>OW569321.1:8576794-18576794 GCA_937595015.1 Polyommatus icarus
AGTTTTTAACATGTCAACGCGAGATTTCAAACGAAATCTGTGTAGTTGAAAGTCAAATATCGATGTTTGGTGGAAATAAGTGAAAAAGTCGGCGTATGTGTTTTCCCCGAGCTGGGCAGCTGGGCATGTCACTTTGGCCTCCTCCGTCCACCGGCCGCCATGAATACGTAATACAAGGCCAGGACGCGAATTCTTTCGTTTATTATTCAATCATTCGTTCGGCGCGAGTCGGCTTTAATTTCATGGCGGGTGGGCACAGTGCCCCGAGCGGCTGCCACGGCTCCGCTCTACGGAGACAAACATGCCTTTTTCTAATTCCTTTACAGTTTACAGATGCCAGGATAAACTATCTGTGACAGCTGCCAGTGAGGCTAAAAATTAGCAAATGCTCTCATGCTGCAGCCTCAATCTCCACGTATCAGCCGGTATTTTTTGGTTACTTAAAATCACGACGATTCGCTAGGTACTTTATTAATTTGTAAACTAACTTCTATTCTTTTACTTTTGTCACTATGTCGGTAATCCATTGAAGTCAAATTTTAAATACAACTGAAAAAGAGTTGTAAAGAAAAGCGTTCTCCATATTATCTCGCCCGTACGTCTGAGCACTGCGAAAAAGACAATTCTTATTCTAAAAGGCGAGGCTGGCGAGGATGTGGAGCGAGTGCGTGCCGGGGTGATTGAAACCGCCGCGCCGCCGCCCGCCGCCGTCGCCGCTCGCGCCGCCCCGCACCCGCGCCGTAGCAGCCGTCGCGACCGACGTCGAATTGAAAACGCAAATTTACTGACACATCTATTAACGAAACGGCAACCAGAAAATAGAATAGGGACGTGTACAACATAACAACATTTCATACAAATTCTGTCATGATATTTTCTCGTGAGACGGGTGTACGTTTCAGTTGTAATGGTTGATAATATTACGTATAGCTAGTCCGAAGAAGTGTTTACTTAATTTTGTTAGGAAAACCATCTAAGCGTCTTGCGGGTGATTTTTGCTACTAAAATTCTTTATTAATATTTAGCGAGGAAGAAACATTTTCTCATAAAAATATCGTAGAATGTACAATGTGAGTGTTCTACACAAAGCTTTTATTGCCTTAAACTCCGCACAAAGTATATTAAGCTGAGACGGTCCGCACGAGACGGAGCTAAAGTAACCGAAAGATATTCTTACGAGAGTGCATATGAGGAGGTTTTACTGGTGCCGTGTCGTATCATTTTTATAACTATCAAAGGGAGTTAACATTAAAATTCAGGAGACGGTCGCGCGACCTTGTCCCGTCTTCTGTATGACGGTATATTAAAGCCTTCCCCGAATAAAAAGAAAATTCTCCCTCAAACTTCACGAGCGAAATTTGTTTTAGGAATTTTGAAGAATCATGTTTTGTAGTTACAACTTGTTACAGCTAACTTTGTTAAATTATTACAATGTTCGAAACACAATATCTCTACTACTACGTAGACAATATTTAATACATTAACAAAATATGATATTATTTCCGTGTCATTTAATGAAATGTTGATGATGAACCGCAATATCATATTAACAGTGTTACGTATCTACGAGACCCGTAGTTCGCGCGAGCTTGTACGAATTTCCCTAATGTCGGCACTACATATAGGCGAACGCGTTGGCCAACGCGTTGGCCAACGTGTCTGCCCAATGTGTAGAACGGGCGACTCGCGCGTTGGCGGTAGGTATTTAGACGTTGGCCGACGCGTTTTGTCGGCACTACATATAGGCGAACGCGTTGGCCGACGCGTTGGCCAATGCGTTGGCTAACGCGTTCGCCTATTTGTAGTGCCGACATAATATAAATAGCAGATATAAGTGCCCGTAGGGTCGCATTCACACACGATTCAAATAAAAAAGTCGCCATCACTCAAGTATGCGCCGCTATTCAATCGCTTGCCTACAAATTCGTTCCCTCCGGCGACAGAGCTGTGTGGATACGCTGCGGATTAAAGATTGTGATCGGTGAAGTTTTAAGCCTTTTTAACTTCGAAATATATCTCCATACAACTTTCAGAAACTATCGTTCAAATTTGCAATAGAATGATAAAACATTATGCTAGTTTATTACAAAAATATAAATATTCAATTCAAGGTTATGATTTGTATAAATAAACATAGAATATTTTAGAATTTCGAGATTGCTGAGAGGTTTGACAAAATGTAGCTATCCATTGCATATGCAATGCAATGTCACCATCTTAGTGACAATCAGACTTATCACCATTCACCACTATCCTTCAAGCTCTTAATCCTTCGATCGCGGATTCTTGGAAATCTATTGTTATTCTATTGTTGTCGCGGTCACCGGTGTCCTTATGGGGCTTGATAGGTTAAACTTAGTTTTAACAAAAAAAAAAAGTTAAAGCCGCTCCATACCATTCTTGAGTAGCGAGAGGCGTCTGAAGCGAGATGTGACCCCGGCTCCTACACGGTCCTTGCAAATGGACAGGAAAAAGACGCGGCAGGAATGCGTGGGCGCTTTTAATTTAATATCGACTGACATCCAATTGGAATCGAAAGTTCTCGAACGTGCCCCGCCGCTTAATCTCGCGGCCCCGTGGCCCTAACCTCCCGCATTACTTATTCTATTCTTTATTTAATAAATAGCCCTCTAATAGAATATGTATAAAATAAAAGAGCTCTATGTACTGATAAATTGAACTGAAGTTGAAAGACTCAAAAATTTTAGAGTATTAATTTAAAGTTCTTGTTTTTAAATGTGTTAAATATTCCATTCACATATTTTTTAAATATCCTGGCAAATAAATATATTCGTAGCCCAATTATTAGTCATTTGGTCGGGCTTTGTCAAGCTCAGCCGACAGATGATGAGTCACGCCCAATTTCCCTAATTTTACTTTTCTAAGCCTGTACCTTCATTACGTAACTAAAATAAATATTTAATTTTGTTGTGTTAGAGCTTTATTTAAAAAACCTAAAATCTAGAAAACTACTAGTTAAGTTAAACCATTCTGACCGAAACGCCAAGTTAAATATAAGAAGTAAAAATAATAAAGTGCACCTGGCCCGGCATAGTTTTGTAAGTTGGCGTTGTCAGTGGACTGCGGGGCAAATTTCATTTGGTTGGGAACACGCGCCTCGTCCCGGTCGAACATGTGTTCACGCGGCCCCGAAAACTAGATAAGGACCTTATTGATGTAGGGTCAGCACGCAGCGAAAGGTATGATGTTATTATTGCTGACTGACACGATGTTTGCTGCTTTTTATCCGTTAATAGACAACGTGTGGACGATTTGAGTGACAGTAAATGGATTTACTCTTGATCCATTTGCCAAAATGCGTCGGTCTTTGTCGGTCTTGCACAAAAGTTTTTTGGTGTGAAAGTTGTTTGGTTTTTTCGTGTCTTTACGTATTAGCGGCTAAAAAGTTGTGTGATGTTATTTGAGGATTACATTACGTTTTCTTTTGATTCATTCCTCTGAGTAACAATAACATGGCTGCTGTAACAAAATTATGTGTCCATTTGGAGTTCATGGAATTTCATTCTGACCTTTAGTATTACACCAAATATTTTCATGCTTTTGTTGTATGATAGACGACAATGTATTTTGTTTTCAGAGTCGCGTATATTTTCATATTTTACGCGTACTCCAAAAACAAAATTGTCCACGGAAAACGATGAAAAGTAATAAAAATCTCTAACGTATTTTATGCGCACACAATTTGAACCTTCGTTTTGTGTAAATAACAAAAATACTTCGGGCGGTTATTTTCCAATTTGCAGTATAAAAAGTTTAGTGTAACACAAAAGAAGGGATTATTTTAGTTTGATTTATTTTATTTGCCCGTCGGGCTCGGCGGTGCACGTACTAAACGATATTTGGCGATCCCTAAGACGAGCCGTTTGTCACGAACGTGACGCAGGACACAATACAACTCCACTACAGTAACGGAGAATAAATACGTCGCTGTTTGGGAACGTACTGTATTACGTTATTTAGTTCTTGTCTCGGAGGTGGCGAATGCCGACATTTTAACGCGTCGCACATACATATTTGTTTTGCGAGCAACATACAGTATAAGAGCAATATTTAGTAGCAAATTCGGTCATTGAAAATTACTTTCGAGCCTTCAATAAAGGCCGCATACAACGAGGATTAGTGAAATTTCGTGTTTTTATTTTCACTAGAACTTTAACCACAAGTAATTATAAGCATTCAAACATTTTTTTAAAGTTAGTTACGTTCCTTACACTAAAAAAATGTGCATTAAAAATAACCTTTTCAAAATTTTATTTCTTCTAGAATTCAGCGAAAACAAATACAGGAATAAATATTTTTACGCCAAAATGTTTCAATCATGATTCCGGAGGCACACATCAGCTTCGTTTTTGATAAAATATACCAATTATCAATGATATTCGTTTTTTAATATAATATGATTGCCAATTATAAAGATAAATCACTTTGTTTACAAATTTGAACAATCTGTTGATATGTGAGAGCAACGCCTGATCATGAATATTTGGTACAAAAAATCCACAGGCACTTGATGGAAAATAAATAAATGACATCAGTCAAATCTGTGTGTCAGAGGCTGATTGTCTATCATAGAAAACCTAGAGTATGTTCACAAATTTACACAAAAAAGTCTCAGTTTCTAGATAGAAACACTAGGTATTCCGAACAGTTAGTTTTACCTAACTCAAAAATAACTTTAGCTAGTAAGGGCTGCTATAATATGTCAATCAAAATCTATAATAAATTACCCAATTACTTAAAAGAATATCCATTATCAATTTTTAAGAAAAGACTATTTAATTGGTTGGCAGAGAAGTGCTTTTATTCATTGAATGAATTTATGTGATCATTGACTGACATATCATAATTATATTTTATTTATGGCCTGTTTCACCGCTTCCTGATAAGGTGCCCGATAGGGTTATTTGACAGATTTTCCATACTCCATCTGTCAAATTAAGTGGTGGATAGCCTTATCAGGAAGCGGTGAAACAGGCCCTTAATATTCAAATTTTACTTGACAACTAAACTGAATGTGTATTAAAATTGACTTACTATTATGTTTCCTTATATTCTAATGATGACTTCTATTATACCTAATTGCGACTTGATATATTGTATTCTTAATCATTGATATTATCTATGATCCCATTACCTTTGACTAATTAAAATATTAGTATTTAAGTATATACCTACTGATGACTATAATAATAATATTGTAAGTACCTAAGTAAGTTACTTGTATAAAAGTATGTTCTTGCTAAATGTTGAACCTAATAGCCAGGATAACAATTGTAAATTATTAGACACTTAAATGTAGTCTGACATCCTCCAGCTTATTACTGCAATAAATGAGTGCTGAAACAAAAAATGAAGATTGAAATAAAAATATAGAGAGACTAGAGAGCTCTCTATTAGGAAAAAGTCGTTAAATGTACCTGCCGTCGATGTGTGCACCTCAGGATAGCGAAACATTGC
Source organism: Polyommatus icarus (assembly GCA_937595015.1). Lineage (NCBI taxonomy): Eukaryota > Metazoa > Arthropoda > Insecta > Lepidoptera > Lycaenidae > Polyommatus > Polyommatus icarus. Next base: position 8,582,273 of record OW569321.1, read on the forward strand.
TGGATATCGTATTATTCAACAAAATATAGATTGTTTTTCACTCTTGCAAAATGCCACATGGCCAGTAAATTATGCATGCTGCATGACATTGCAGATTTGATGAGACATAACCTCAAGCTCAAGACAATGACAATTGATTATTGACACATGACGCACAAGTTTTTTTTTTAATTATTCTTCTTATCTTATTATCTGGCAGTGACATAAATTATAATACGCCAAGTCCGTTATACAATACAAATAGTTCTATTTTTTATCTTATTTCTTTTCATTATTATTGCATGGCTGACTTTAATTAATGTAATAATTAAGTAGTGAATTTAAAATGTAAAATAGTTGTATAAGCTAAAATACATTTTGCATGCTTCAAAAGCAGAATGTTTGCTACTGCACCTATACTTTAAGATCTTTTGTTAACAATATTCTATGCAAATAAACAATTATTATTTATTTTGTTATACATTGTAATTTGTATATGTATTATTATGAGGAAATACTTTTTTATGTTCGTGAGTACAGAACAAACATCATATTTAAATATCTATAAATACATCATTTTATTATAATACAAAATTCATTAAAGATTTCGTTTATCAAGTTATGCATAAGTTATGAACATGGCCTCTCTGTTAATCATTACTCTGTAGGTATGTCGAGTTTACCACGTGATCACATTATTTCTGAAAATACTATAATCGACTACGGCTTGATATGTAAATATAAATATACAGTACCTTTCGAGCGCCATCTATTGAGCTACGAGTAGTTTGTCTCAAATTCTAAAATGTCAGTCGCCTATAATCCCGCCTTAACCCGACGACATCTGTCATTTTGTTAATTCATAATCTATAAATCGTTAACGTGGTGTAAATTCTTTGCCCTAACTTTAAAATAAAATAAATTGCTCGCAAGCAACCAAACTTGAGCAGATGAGCTAAAAAAGGAAATAAATAAATTCCAGAGGACACAAGTGATGAGCAAATCCTATTAGTCATCGATTCACTGATAAACAATGCAGATGTGCAATCAATTTTGTAGAAAGCAATATAAAAGCGTAGGTCTAGACTCTAGTCTGTGGCTGGTTATTTAAAATGGTTATATGCGGGGTATAGCGTAATATACTCACAGTATAAATAATATTACAGTAGATCTTCTTCATTTTAGATCGCCGGATTCAGGCGCATAGTATAATGTGTGATTGATTGTGAGAGTATGATTTCAGATACCGTAAAGTAGTATTTCAATATCACATCACGTCAAATGCGCGTAAAACTTAACTTGTCTCTGTGTTAAATAAGTTTTATTTAGAGGCTTAAGCTAATAATACACAAAAACCTGGTACAGAAAAGTTACTAATTTCGGTCAATGCATCTAGGATTTGCTCTGAAAATATTCTTAAAAAACACCTTACGATCTCTCTCGAAGGTAACAAGGGTTTATATTTTATAAGAGCTCAGATTAAGATAAGGATAGTCTGAATATAATATTTTGTTACTTTACTATGGTATAATTTAGCGGAGCTGGGATTGTTTTGTGCCAGAAAAATCTTATTACAAATGAAGTAGGATTACACTTCATATTATTATAATCCTAGAAAAATTTTAATATTAGGAATTTTATAATAACAATGTGAGGTGGATGTGTTATATTATGTAGACTTTAGTAGGGTAAATTCATTGATGCCTTTTAAAAATCTGTGCATGTGCAAAACTTGCATTAAGTATAATAATAAATTTTCTGTTAGCAATTTTCTTAGTAGATAAACCAACTTTAAAGTATGTTAGAACTGCTTTTCAATAATGTGAAGCGATTGCGCAGTTTGGCGTGAGGCTAGACTGGCGTGCGGCACTAAGCAGCATTTGCGCAGAGATTAATGATGCGATACCGGCGCGGCGCGGCACTTGACAAAAGCACCTCTTACTTACTTCATATTGCCTGCACGAAATATTAAAAAGAAATGCCACTGTGTGCTTATGCAATATCATCCCCTTTGAAATATTCGTAGAGGTGCTACGCTCCTAGCGCCCGCTACTGGAACTGGAGTAAGTTTACAATAATTTATTTTATTGTTTTGAAACGTAAATCGTATTGATTATAATATAAGTGGCTAAACACACTATGCTGAAGTTCCGTGGCGGAATTTCCGCATGATTCAGCCTGCAATGTATTTAAATTACCGATGACACATTATGCTGAAATTGCGTCGCGTTATACAGCTGCAATTAAACTTTCCTCTTTTCCTATTTTGATATATATTGATCCTTGTTAAAAATAAAAATACACGTATTTTTTCTTTTATAGTCACTCAGTACTAATGAGAAATAGCTTCTGAAAGTTATCCTAAAAACACAACAATTTATGGACACTACATGCCTTTGAAAAAAATAACACCCAATTTTTTTTGGTTCAATGGACTCTTCTAATGGTACCTAAGCAGAGGCGTGCAGAGGTTTTTGACATGGGGTAAGCAGCGGTATCGATTTAGTAGTTTTGGCGTGAAAGCAAAACAGACAGACAAACAAAAAGAGATATTTTCGCATAAATTGTAATATTAGTGTGGATATAAATTAAAAACTATGTTTTCTAAACTATTATAATATATGAGTACGTTCTGTTATGAAGAAACAAAAAAAACGCCATCTGTTGTCACGTGTTGGAACTACAATGAAAGTTCATTTGCGTTCACATGTGTGCTAAGCTAAAGTAAATAAAACGCCATCTATTGTTATATATTAGAAATGCAATGTGAATTCATTTTCATCGATATTTCCATGGAAATTAGATACATAATATATTTTTGTCTTATAAAAATGTAGCCTATGTCCTTTCTCAGGCTCTAGACTAACTGTGTACAAAATTTTATTACAATCGGTTCATTAGTTTTGGCGTGAAAGTGAGACAGACAGACAGAGATACTTTCGCATTTAATATAAAGTATATCTAATAATTATAAAATTCTCGTGTCACAATGTTAGTCCACGAACTCCTCCGAAACGGCTTTACTGATTTTTACCAAATTTTATATGCATATTCAGTAGGTCTGAGAATCGGCTACTCGGTACTTATTATATTGATAAGTGCATTTGTTGAATAAATAATAGTAAATTATTACAACTCGAGAAAAACGACGACCATGATAGCGATGGACGTTGCCATGGTGACATACTTTATTCAGTCACTTCAATAAAATAATACGGGCGATATACTTTATAATATGGCAAAGAAACGTTTGCCGGGACAGCTAGTAATATTATAAAATGATAAAATAAATTAGTACATGAATATGAATAACATGAAACTTTCGAGTAGTACTTACATTTCATTTTTGTTGCTGGTTTAATTGTTGTAAGTCAGGTACACGTACCTACCTTTCGACACAAATCACAATTAGAATCTTTTCACTGAATGATAATTGTGAAAACTTGTTACTTTATTTATTTTTATTTTTTTTATTTTTATTTCTTCGGAAAACTTACAGCTATCAAATAACAAATTCACTTAACTAAATTGTAACTATAAGCCATTTAAAAGTTTTCACAAATAGTAAAAAATGAAAGTACAAAAAAAAAATATTGTGAAGTTAATCAGGCTAAAAAACAAACTGAGAAAACTTAAATACATTTTTTCTCACATTGGATCTACTAATCATGGTTTAAGCAATTTAATAAAAAGTAGTAAATATTAGTGTAAGTATGTATAATGTTAATAAACTTGGTCTACGCTTATCGCTAGGCAAAACTAAATTAGATTAGTATCTAGTTTAGTGACAAATCCTCAACTTTGAAAAAGGAGTCAGTTACAAACTTTCTTATCTTATAAGGCTTAGTAAAAAAAATATCAAAGGAGGGATTTATTTTCAAAAATTCATTAAGTCGAGAACTGGCCCTTAGTAGAAACGAATTACTGCGATAGTAAGTATTAAAGATAGGTACATCTATTGGAACGAAATTTCTAAAATACTTGGTGGGGATACTGAAGTTTAATTTCTCTAGTAAATATGTGCTGTCAATGTTACTATTGATTATTTTAACTAAGTAGGATAGATCAGTTATATTTCGTCTAAGTTTTAATGGTAAAAAGTGGAAATGTCTACACCTGTCTTCGTAATTAGATAAATAATAATTACTTCTAAATTGTAGGTATTTTAGAAAACGCTTTTGAACAGATTCAATCCTATTGTTATATACTTCATATCTGGGGTTCCATACCTCCGAGCAATACTCGAGTACACTGCGCACAAGTGAGCAAAACAGAATTTTAATAACCTTAAGGCTTGTGAATGTTTTGCTCATTCTTATGACGAAACCAAGTGCCTTCGAAGCTTTATTTACTATATGGTCAATATGTTTGTCGAAAATTAACTTTGAGTCCATGATAACACCTAGGTCTCTCATTTTATCAGTGGACTCAAGATTTGTATTATTAATTGTATATGAGAATTTGATTAAATTAGCATTACGAGAAAACGTCATCATAAAGCACTTGGAGACATTTAGATCAAGTTTATTTATTTTGCAATAATTACTAAACCTGTTCAAGTCCTCCTGCAGCAGGTGGCAATCGTTGATAGATGAAATAATCCTAAAAATCTTTGTATCGTCTGCATATAATAAAAATTTTGAGTGTTTGAAACATAATGAAATATCATTTAAGAAAATGGCAAATAAAAGAGGCCCTAGGAGCGAGCCCTGGGGCACGCCTGAGGGAATTGAAACCCAGTTAGAGATAAAACCATTAATAGCAACAGCTTGTGAGCGATTGGTAATGTACGAGCAGAACCATCTGAACAAGCTGCCATGTATACCTGCAAACTGTAGCTTTTTAAGTAACATTGCGTGATCAATTCGATCAAACGCCTTACGAAAGTCCGTAAATACCATATCAACCTGATCACCAGAATCCATGCACGAAGAAATATAGTCGTTAGCTATGATAAGGTTAGATACAGTTGAGCGTCCTTTCAGAAAGCCATGCTGCTCAGGTATAAACCAGTTACGGAGTGTGGAGTATACCCGGCGATGTACGATACCCTCAAAGATTTTAGCAAGGATACATAGCTTGGAAATAGGTCTGTAGTTATTAATAGCAGTTTTGTCTCCTCCCTTGTGTACTGGCGTTATGAAAGCAGACTTCCATATGTTAGGTACATGTCCTTCGTTAATTGATCGGGAGAAGAGGATACATACAGGGTAGACTAGGCTCTTAGCGCACTTAGAAATAAATATCGGATGTAGATCATCAGGCCCAGCTCCCTTACTGAGATTAACGGACTTGAGCGCATTTAAAATTTCAGTCGAATTAATATCAATAGTTCCGATGCTATAATACCTATTTTAATTTTTAATAATTAAAATATAAAATGTAAAATGTTTGTTTATTAAAAATATTTTAATTTTTAATAAACAAACATTTTTACACAACACAAACCTCACAATCAAATAACATTTTTAAGAAATCCAAAAACGCACTCAATATAGAAATTAGAAACTCAGTAATAACAAATATCTAATAAACTGTTAAATGTACAAACTTTTAAAGGTTAAAATAATAAAAATCTTCTAAGATAACTATAAATATACTGGCGCAAACAAAAATAATATGTTACAGTGCCCATCACATGAAAAAATGGGCTCCCAAAATACAAAACACTTCTGTAATGTAAACAAATATAAACCGTACTAAACAAAAATGCACTATGTGCATATGTGATTAATTAGATTTCCGTCTATTATTTTTACTCGGATTATAGGCAACGAACATATCCGATTACTTCCGAACGCGCCATTACGCCGGCTCTCGGAACTCATGCCGCAGGATCTGGCCAAGTAAATCGCACACGCACACACGTTTGCGAACAGTGTACGAATATGAAAATCTTAACTCACACATATAGGTGGGGTCTGCGTAAGATGGAGTGCCTATCGGTGCGTACCTTCGCGCGGCGCGCCTAGTTACCACTTACCGACTTATGTTTAAGTAGTTTTGCAAATTAGTTTTTGCTATTTTATAAATTTAGGCGTTTTAAGTGTATTCATTTTTTACTTTATATAATAACTAACGTCATCTAAAACGCGCGAAAGTTAAATTAAAATATGTGTATAGCAAGTATTTATCATTAGGTAAGCAGTGCTTTTATGCCTTTATGGTACGCACGTCCGTGTACCTAAGCCCTGGAAAAAAATTGGCAGGAAGGTTTAATTGCACCCTGTATTGTATGCGTTAAACATTGCTGACGTAACCATGCGAAATTTCCGCCGCGGAACTTCGGCATAGTGTGTACTGTGTTTAGACACTTACAATTATTCATTTTTAACTTTTGAGCGCATTAATGCCGGCCAAAGCCTGCATTGGCATTTTCGTAGAGCTTCTACGAGCCTCTACGCAGTTAGTGCTACGAGGATTATAAATGTTTCAATATGTTTTGATAATAATATAATTAGTTATTATTTATTTATTAACGGTATAAATAGAAGCCTGTATATCGATAAACACTTAAAAAATTATTAATTTTGGCACTATAATAATTGCAAACAAATAAAAATAGTTAAAATAACAAAATAAGATACCCGATAATTACAATTTATTAAACTTCAGTTTGTATTTAAAAACATAACGTCGCTTCGAGAACTTTAAAAGACGAAAATTTGGTAAAATACGATTTGTATGCAAATTTAAACATGGTCTGGAAGGATTCGTAATAACCTGTTTTGCAAATTATAATTATAGTGTTCAGATTTGTATTTCGCTAAGTTATACTGGTAGGAGGTCTTATAAACTGTACAGATAAATGTTCAGGTAGAGAACACGGTAGAAGACTGCTACATAACAATGGTAGTTTTGCTGCATGGACGGTGGTAAAAAATTTAAGTTCGATACGAACCTTTCGTACTTTTTGTTGTGCTAATGGAGGTCCACGTAAACTGGTTATAGTATTTTCACATTTATCGATATACTTGACGCGGGCAACTCCGCTGCGCCATAACTAGATTATTGTGCGAGAATCGTATACTTATTTTTCGATAAAAACTATCTTATGTCCTTTCCCGGGACTCAATATCTTTGTACCATCAAAATTGGTTAAGCAGCTTAGGCGTAAATAAATAAATTAAAAAAATATATATTTTTTTTTCTTTTTCTTCTTTTTTGGCAACTTGACACAAAGGATGTGTATGTTGTGCCACAGACAAGGTAAAAAGGTAAGGAATATGGCGGGAAAACCATATTCCTCCTATTCGAGATGAAAACGATGATTTTCATCATCGTTTTCATGTATCGTCAGGTCTAAAGTCTAGTTAAAGTCTAAGTAAAAGTCAATACAGTCAAGGAGTCAAGTCGGTCGATTCAGTAAAGTGGTAGACGCTTTACTGAAACTTTCGATGGAGTTTTAGAGGGAACACAAAATAGCACGTTTCTGGATATTACATCACTTTCCTACACTTGTGCATGAACACGAATATCCAATGGTTAATATTCTACCAATATTACACATTAAAAACCCAGCTAACACAATTTTAGGAAAATAATACAAATACACAACAGCACTCTTTCACATGCCCGCCAAAACTCCCATATATATTTTTATTCAAAATGGGTATCATGATACACTTTTTAAAAGTCGAACGAAGTGTGAAGAGGTAACAGCCAAACAGAAAGAAACACTTTCGCATTAAAAATATTAGTAAATATGGATTTCCAAAACAGTGACAGTAAGAAAAATACAGCAAAGCTAAAATGTTAGAAGTTATGGTCGTCACGAGGCGGAGTCACGAAACGGGAAACAAACGGATGATCCATCACCGCGCAGATAGGCGGAAAATTTAAAAAGGTGTATTTAATTCGCGCCCCGTCCAACTGTCGTCACAATCTCTCATTACTTCCCGATTGTGTTTCCCTATTTTTCCCTTTTGTGTATTAACTTTGCATATTAAATGCAATAATGAATATGCAAAACAATGCGCGACGATTGCGATTTTGTGCGCTAAATACGCATTGAAATTGTAGCGTATTGGAAATAGTATTTATAGAAATGTTTGATAATTAAGTAATACTATGATATTACTTCTGTTATTTCCGTAGTAGGTAAATGTTACTTTTTACTAGGTCTACAACAATTTAAGATACAAACAATACGTATCTTCATCACTCAAATATAAGACCAACATTTCCTCATTGCCCCCAACTGAAGCTGCTGCACGAGAACATTCACTGAGAGTTTACTATCTATATAATATAAACTCAATACTTCGGTACATTTCATGTAAATGTAAAAAGGGCTGTCAACGCAATTGTGGATGCAGGAAGGCGGGACTCCATTGTTCCCCAATATGCACATCATGCGAAGGACTGTGTAACAATGTTGAGCCCCCAGAAGACAGCTCTGACATAGACGTAGAAGAAACTGAAGAAAGAGAGATAGGTATGTTGGATCTTACAAGTTATTTCGTAGTCATTCATCTCTCCTTGATATATGATATGTGTCTCACCTCTTTTTATGTTCCAGGAAAACGACTCCCGACGCTGACGATGGAGCGATCAGACCCTGAGCCAGGACCCGATGCCATCGAAGAACCTCAGTATGTTAAATATCACAATCTATTTTGCAATCTTCATCTCTTCTTGATAAATGACTTAATTTTAAACTTTTATTTCCAGAACAAGCAGAACCAGGACTTATCGTTATTGAAGAACCTCAGCCAGGACCTTCCAAAAGACAACGGCTCATATAAATTTTGCATATTATAAATTATAATCATAATAATATACGATCATAAGTAACGAGATTTTAAGTTTTATTTTGTTACGAGTTCTGCCTTTTTTTTTGATACCTACTGAATTTGCATGATTTTTGCCTTTTTTCTTTTTAATTACTTGTGTGGAAAACCAGGTGATATTTATCAAAAGACAGCATCCATAAAATTTAAAGATTGAAATGTAAAAAGTGGGTTTGCATAAACTGCTAAAAATTTACAATTTTCAACTCGCACTAGAAACCTAACGATTCGTCTGAAAAAAGAACTTAATATTGTTATTTGTAGAGAATTTCAAGTACTTTAATTTCTGTAAACATACCATTTACTAAAAGTTAACAGTTTTCGAGTTTTAAGGAAAAAAGCAAAAAAACCCTTTTTTTTTAATGTTGCGTCACGAAATTTTGTCCGCAAACCTCAGATTCAGATATAGCACCCCAAAACACATATGGAATGAGAAAATCAGAACTACCCCAAAACTTTCCTACTAGGGTCACTATACGGTACAAATTTAGTGAATCATAAGGCCTTCAGTTAATGCAAAAAACGGTTATTTAACTGTCACTTACGTGGTTCTTCTACTAACGTCTTCATTTTGTAAAGCACTTATTAGAATCCTATAATGTTATTCGAGGTATTTTCCTCATATTTCTCAGCAAAACAGTAACATTAGTAGTAGTACTAGCTTAATAATTTTGTGCTCATTTAAAGTAACGTAGAAGATTATTGGTGTATCAAAGTATCTAATATCCTAATATGTTCTTAAGGCATTACGGCGCACTTCGCCTGTCTCCATTCAAAGTGCATCTAGTGGTTTCTTGAGTGCTTTAGATTTTCAATATTCGCCTGTTGGTTGCATCATAAATCTCGAGCGAACGCCTGCGACAACCTGCATTCCCCGCCTCCATATTTAATGAAAACGTAGGTTCAACTTAATTTTCTTCAAACGACTACATATTCCGACAATAAATTTTGTAAAATAACTTCAGTTTTACGTTTTATTATAATGAATTGCAGACGCTTCGTGAGTTGCCTTGCGGATGAGTTATGTGTAGGGATTGCAATCCGGATACTTCGAAATCCGAAAAATCCGGATTATCCGGATTTTTTGGGCCTTTGAAAAATCCGGATTTTTATTTTTCAAAATCCGGATTTTCGGTTTTTTCGAATAGTAGTTAAAATAATGAAAAGAAAGCTTTTACGCAATATAAAATCTATTTAAATGAATCGTGTAATATCTGACATACAAATTCACATTTATTTAAAGGCGATATCACAACTTTGCGTGGTCTACACGTATCAAAGTCAGAATTTCGTATGTGTAACATTCCATTATATAGTTATTTGGTGGCTGTAATTACATTTCTTTATATTTATTCATTTTATTTAAAAGAAAAAACCACATTTCTTATAACCTAGCTCTCATTTTACTTTAAATTGTTATGTTTTCTATATGACAATATAAATGCAATGATAATACAATTATTTAAGAACATTTTTGTATTGAACACAATGTTTTTTTCTATAAAATATGTTGTTTTTGTTTACATTGAGGTTATAATTATAAATAATAATTGTTTACGTAACCAATTCTGATTTGTAATTCTTTCTAATTAAATAAAGGGATATAGTAAATTATAATATAACGAAATGTTGATTTACGCGAAAAACATACCATCCTCATCACCTTGATGAGTGGCAGTCTACCACAGTGCGTTTTTCGCGTAAATTTCTGCCGCGCACTGTAAAACTCTGGAACGAATTGCCACCAGCAGTATTTCCGGACCTATACGACCTGTAAACCTTCAACATCTCAGTAGCTCTTCTGATGTTGCAAGTGTCCATGGGCGACGGTAGTTGCTTACCATCAGGTGACCCGTTTGCTCGTTTGCCCCCTTATTTAATAAAAAAAATTAAAGTTTTAATAATTATTTTATGTCATTATTTTGTGCAATAGTTTAAATATAAATAAATATACTATACAACTACTGCGCAAAAGCGTCGCCCGAAGCTTTCACTTATCTTGCTCCAGCGTCATTGTTTACCAGCCCAGCTGATATGCCTCCAGTGGGGAGTTTATAACCATGTTCTAGCCTAAAAACTTCGCAATCGTTGGTTTCTCATTGGTAACGTAACCGCTGACGAGTTGGCTAGTAAGAAAAAAAAAATAGAATCCTTGCCAGAAGGCTAACTGGACAATGTAAGCTCAACAAGCACCTTTACAGAATAGCTGGTGTTAATAGCATTACGACCTGCAGATTCTGTGACACACCTTCTTTACTACAGAGCAAAAAATCTCCTAATTTACTAAAAAGAAAATGTGTGGTGCCAATCCCAATCACGTCGTTATGAGCAGCACTGGGTTGGGGACGGTACAAAGAGTCACAATAAATCCTCAAGGATCGTCGTAAATCGTAACGTCAGAATTACAGTGATCTGCCTTCGGAGGAAAAAATACCTATAGAGCATAGCGCTATCTTTTCTTAGGCCTAGATACCCACTCAGTCGATATCCAGCCTAGATGTACGCGGATAACGTGACCAGCCCAATGCCACTATAGCTTGGCCGTCTTGATTCCTACGTCTGTGATTCTAGTTTGGGAGCACATTATGTTTTTTTTTGTTGAGATTTGAGCTCTATTGCTCTTTGGCAGACCCTGAGTTGGAACTTTTGTAAATCGTAAATCGGTCATGATCGAATTTGCGCATCGTTGGTTATGACGAGCGAAATACATATATCAACGAGTCTGCGCTTCATTGAGATTGGTAATCTCAATGAAGCGCAGATTCGTTGATATATGTATTTCGCTCGTCATATTTATCATGGACAAGGGGGGCTAAAATGATCGCATTTTGCAATTCCTCTAAAATCAATTCAGAAACTGAATCGTCAAAACAGTCAAACTGACGAATGTCAAATTAATACGAATTATGATTGCAAGTAGAAGGACAATTTTCAGATTTTTTAAAAATTAATCATATTATGATTCCTAATATGGTTCTCCAAAGCGACCATTTTAGCCCCCCAGTTTTTCTGCCTTTCTGTTGTCATAAGAAACTAATTGGACCAAATACAGGTACTCGTTGACATAGTGAATTCCTTGCTCGTTTACCTCGACCCTACGTCTCGTATTGTTGATCATTGTTTGTGTCTTTGACCTATTTTTTGTTAGTTCTACCTCTAGCCTTGCAGGTCTTGGAACATAATTTGATAATGTGCGAATGACGGCTGTTATAGGCGCAAAAATGATCAAGTCGTCGATAAAACGGAGATTGCTTAGAACTTAGAACATTCTAAGGGCTCGCATAATAATTAAGCGCGTCGATATTAATCCGGTCGGCGAGGACGGCTCGTTTATCAATCTCCAAAAAACAACATATTTCAATATCCGCTGATTAATACCCGCTGCCAGTTCGCCGCCAAACACGAAATTTATGTACTGCGACCGACCGGTTTGTTTCGTTTTGCTTTTTAAATTACGAATGTTCGGCGCGACGATTGGCCGACGCCGTCGTTCCCATCTGTTGCGGCGCCGCCTGCAATTATTATTTGCATTAGGACTCCTCTTAAGTGCCACCGAACGCATATCGATCCCATCTCGCGATTAATTTCGTAGCCCGTATCGGACAGGAAAATACTATCTGGAATATCCAGCACAATTTATACTATAGCAACAGTTTCCCAAAAACATCACCCTGCCAACTTTCTTGAATAAATCAAGGATATACTTTGCCCTCGTTCCTAGCTTCGAAGTTGAAAAGATAAAGCGACATATCTAAATAGGTCTAGACGATGATGTTACTTAGCAACGTGTGAGTTATACGTGTCGCTTATCGTAGCCTGTTTTTGGAGTAGTTACACGTAGCGGGGGGCGCGCCGGGGGGGAGGGACGAGACAACTCAATTTCGAGAGATAATTCTGCTTCATTTATTAGAGACAATTATTTATTAGTGAACATATATCTCTAGTAATTTGTAGCTACGCAGTGTTCCCATGCGTTCGCTGAAATGCTCGTTTGCCATAGAGATAGATCGCCTATATCCGGGAGGCGTCTAATGTAATTTGTTGTAATTTTAATATTATGATAATAGCCGAGGCCATTAAATGCATGCTCAGCATATTCAGGTGGACGCGAGGCGGTGTTTATGCGGACGGCTAATTTATGGCCGAGCAAATTTTAATGTACCAATTATACTAAGACGATGGTATGGCGGCACTGGTCCACGAAACTGCAACGGAAGTAATAAGCAGTGCAAGACCCGCGACAATAAATTAGAATAAGGAGTTTTAAGTGGGAGCGCCGCAGCACGAATCGCACTGCGACTTCGCTCTCCTAGATTGTTTTGGTGCTTTATTAATTTCAGGCTGATCTACGTACAATTTCGGCCAATAGGAATGGACTACAGAATTGAACTTTCAATTCATTGTTAAAGATTGATATAATGTTAATCAGTAGAACATACGTACAATGCAACTTTTCGCCATCGTCCCACGCAAAAAACATACCATCCTCATCAAATTGATGAGTGGCAGTCTTCCACAGTGCGTTTTTCGCGTAACTTTCGCACTGTAAAACTCTGGAACGAACTGTCACCAGCAGTTTTTTCCGGACCTATACGACCTGCAAACCTTCAAGAAAAGAGCGTATTCCCTCTTAAAAGGCCGGCAACGCACCTGCAGCTCTTCTGATGTTGCGAGTGTCCATGTGTGACGGTAGTTGCTTACCATCAGGTGACCCGTTTGCTCGTTTGCCCCCTTATTTAATAAAAAAAATGTACATCCATAGGTACTTATATGTATTATGATAAATGTGAAAGTGTGTCTGTCTGTGTTTGTTATCTCTTCACGCCAAAACCACTGAACCGATTTTGCTGAAAGTTGGTATAGAGGTTGGCTTGGAGTCCCGGAAAAGGACATAGGATACTTTTTATACTGGAAAAATGGATGGTTCCAGCGCGATAAACGAATTTTGGCGCAACGGAGTTGCGGGCGTCATCTAGAATTAATTAAAAGCAATATTATTCGTAGTTAAAGGCAATATTATTTATACCTTTACTTTTCAGTTATTTATATAATATTTATTTATATACTATAATATTTATATACTAAAGTTAATAAGTAAGTATTATAATTCCAGTAAAAAAATAAAAAATTGCAAAAAATAAAAAAAATTTATAATAACACAGAATGAAAATAACCTAATAAATTTCATCTTAGTAGTATTATATCCAGACTTTCAGATTTAAGGGTACGAATATTGTAGTATTCGTGAAAATGAATTAGTCTGAGCTCGAGATAAACCTGACATAAAAGCCTATATTTTAGTTTGAGAAAACATTCCAGACGCGAACTTACGAGTCATAACAAAAAGTCGTTCGTATAACGTAGTCTTATCTAGATTTACAGCATGCATGAGAAAATCAATCTTATTTTACTTAACGCAAACTTTTTTAATACGCGAGCACCTAGAGCATCGTCGACGACAACAACTAAGTGGGTACCCAACTTTTATTAATCCACGACTGCATATCAAAAAGGAGAACTTCCGAAATCTCGGGGCCGTTATCTCTTTAATTTCCCCCCCAAGCCCTCCGACGGACCGAGCTTAATGAATGCTCCATGAATTTAACAATGTGTTTTACATTCGGAAGTATAAACAAGCCCGCAACGGCAGCGGCAACAGTCGTAAAAATGGAACTCAGGAGAAATTGAACTAACTTTTAATAAAATAACAACACGGAGCCGTTAATTTGTTCGCAAAACTGCGCAGACGGTAAAAATTACTTATTCAGAACGGTGCGACCGCGGCGGAGTGGCAACTCGGCGTCTTGGCGAGTGTCGCACCGCTTTTCTATAATTCAGCCACCATCGGAATCGTACCGCCGCCGAGTTCGCCCGATTGCCGCCGAGCTGCATGCAATTATAAGCGTAAGTACCTCTCATTAGGAGCCATAGTGGCGTACGCGTGTCGGCGCTGCGGTAGGTCGTTACAGATGTCAGTGGAGAGCGACTTCCGGCCGAACATCCTCGATCACGGAGATACTCTATTCCGAATAATTAAATCGTAGCTCTAATAATTCGCAACGAATTAATCTTTTTATTTGTTTGTTTATACTCCTGAAAGTATATTTTTAGATAATTTTAAATATAATTTATTATGCTTGTCAGCTTAATAAATTATACTCTATCAGTCACATACCATGATCACGCGCTACGCCGTTACTGAAACAATTTGAATATCTGATATCAGTTATCGCACCTAATAAAATAATATCTCTTTTCAATAACGACAATGTACTCAAACCGTAGGCACTGGATATTTAATTAAGCAACTTTACGGTACAATTAGGTATCACCGGAATCCATTATCGAAAGTGGTATTGTTGAAACTAATTGGTTTTATATCTTGTAGAGAATCAACTTTTCCCTCACCAATATGAGACGGCGCGTGCCGGCATCGATGTGCCAACAAATGAAATTAATGCATTTCTCCAGAGAAATAAAATGTCATTAGGTCCGCTCGATGAGCTCGCCTCGTCGCAAAATGAATCTTCTTTGAAAACACAGTTTGTTATCGAGTAAATGCTACGATTTTATAGTCACGTTCGATTTAATATTTAAAGAGATTTATAATGGCCACCTTAAGTGTCTTTTGAAATGTAAAATTTGGAGCGCTCTCTGCATTCGCAAGGAGTTGGTAAATTGTTTATTTGGATTCTAATTATTGTTTTGTTTTCATTGTTATATATCAAGTTTGGAAATATAATATCAACGTAGAATACAATATTTGTAACTAGCTGACCCGACAGACGTTGTCCTGTCTTAACGATGATTATTTAATTCTAATTGGTATAATTAGGAAAATAATAGATTAAAATTAGTATCTTCAGTCCAAATTCCATCAAAATAGATTAAATAGTTTAAGCGAAAATCATAAAAGTTTATTGTGTAGCAACCGTACATTTTCCGGGACAAAAAGTTTCCCTTGTTCTTTCCCGAGACTCAAAGTATCTCCATACCGAATTTCATAAAAATAGACTGAATAGTTTAGGTGAAAATCATAAAAGTTTATTATGCGGGAAGCGTACATTTTCCGAGACCAAAAGTATCCCTTGTCCTTTCCCGAGACTCAAAGTATCTCCATACCAAAATTCATCAAAATAGATTGAATAGTTTACGCGCAAATCATAAAAGCATATTGTGCAGTAACTGTACATTTTTCCGAGACAAAATGTATCCTATGTCCTTTTCCTGGTTCTAAGCTACCTCTCCACCAATTTTCAGCCAAATCGGTTCATCCGTTCTTGAGATAAAAGTTTATTGTGCGGGAACCGTACATTTTCCGGGACCAAAAGTATCCCTTGTCCTTTCCCGAGACTCAAAGTATTTCCATAACAAAATTCACCAAAATCGATTGAATAGTTTACGCGCAAATCATAAAAGTATATTGTGCAGTAACCGTACATTTTTCCGGGACAAAATGTATCCTATGTCCTATTCCTGGTTCTAAGCTACCTCTCCATTAATTTTCAGCCAAATCAGTTCATCCGTTCTTGAGTTATAAGTGGCGTAACTAACACAACTTTCTTTTATATATGAAAAATAGAGATACACCTAATTTCGCAGTTTGCCCAAAATAATAAATAATATTATAAATTTTTACTTTAAAAGTTTATGCTTAACGGACTGCTTTTTTATAGAGAGTTGATTTCTGAGAAAGTCGCAAAAGTTTAGTATAAAATGCACAGTAGCATATTATTTTGAATCCTCAGAATACAGAACAAATTTGTTTTGTATTCTGAGTTTGAATCTATCCATCAATAATAATTGCTTTCATTTGTAGTATAAAAAGTATTTACTTTTTAGTCGGTCCTTCCAGTACTTCCTCTGTACGCGCAATTCTCGTACATCGACTTCTAAGTTGCTAAATGATGATGATGTAAGAAACAGATATAAGCTACGACGACTATTATACCTATATATTATGTTATTCACAGCTAGCGGGCCAGTTATGTCTTATTTTATCTAAATCCTATTCGGTGTCCCCCGAATAAATCGCGCTAAGCACACATTGCGTGAACATATTCTTATTCGCGCCGCATACGTGCCGGGAAGTGTAAACAAGGGCCGAGAGAACTTATTCAAAATTCTCGTGTGGCATTTTTATTATAACAGTGTAATAAGTTTTACTGGGACACAAACTGAAATTATGTTAGCCGCGCGTGCTATTGACGGCATGAACAATAAATAATCATCTTCTGTTCCTTCAAAAATAATAATGTTTCAAGTGACAGACTAATAAGTGACTAATATAAAATAACATAACTCTTATAGAAAAATCCTCAATACTGACTACTAATAAAATGCAGAGTTTTTGCACTCTTAAAGACTCGTATTCTACTTTCCATTACTGGTACCTACATTACAAATTACACAAAAGGAGGTTGACACACTCTATAATGTAAGACATGATGAATGTGCTAATATTGTGAACCTAATGCTCGATTTACACGGGTGACTAACGGGTCGATTTTAGTCGCGCGGCAAGTCACCAGTCGAATCGCCTGTCCAACCCGAGAGAATGTGTAAATGGGGTGGCCCATTTACACATTCTACAAAAATCGCCTGTGACTAGTACCGACAAACTATGTATTTGCAACAAGCGATCGCTTGCGACTGAGCGTTTACACGGTCGATTTTAGTCACCAGCCGCATGCGGCCATTGGCCGCACGACTTTGGGGCTTGCTTGCGGCTTTAGCCGCATGCGGCGTAGTCGAACTGCCATTTAGTCACCCGCGTAATTCCAGCATTATGTAGACCATGGAGGGGCAGTAGATACGTGAGCTATTGTTGATTTACTATATTGTATATTTGCTTGGTTGGGAAAACCCTCAAATGAAACTCCCACTCGTGAACTCATCCCTGGATCTTCGGATGACTCACCAAGCTAACCTTAAAATTACTCATCGTCCCAAATTAAAATATCTTACAGCCGCATACTAAATCATAGTTAAAGTAGCCTTAAGAAAAAAAAGTTATAAAAAATTGATATAAGTAATTATTATTATTATATTAGTGTTTCAAAATTTTAATATTTAGATATAGAATATAATCGACAATATTGTGTGTAATTAAACTGTGCTAAATCTATTAAAATTTAAGAAAGACAGTATACAAATCAAATGCTATAAAAGTTCAAAATTCGTGGTATTATTTAAAAAAATAAAACTATTAAAAAAAAGCTAACACAATTATTAATATGAGCCGGAGCCGATTCACAAAGTAACTTTGCATTAGTTTTGTTATTCGTAGCTTTGCATTCAGCAAACAAGCTACGAGAAACGCATCGTTATTTCTCTTTTTGAAAAAGTGTCCTATTCGAAGTAGACTTAGGTAGATTGTAAAATTGGACCACTGCCATTGCAGTAAAAGTGGAAATAAATCGGCTGGGACACATTTGCTGGCGAATGACCTAGAATCTAGATCAAAAAAGTTGGATTACTAAGCTCTCCACTCGGTTCTAGTTCGAAACTTAGCTAACCTATGTGAACTCGCACGCAAGATGGATGAGTTCGACTCTATTGAGGTTCCCGTTGCTTCTTTCACAAAATTTATTTTTCATTTATAGATTCTGGCATCGGATCTGAAAAGGTGTTAGACAGATTAGTTTTCAAGTTTGTCAATGATGTTTATACAAATGCAAGTCAACCGAATTCAATAATATTATGTTTTAAAATTAAATATGTAGCACAAAATACACAACACATGTTATTATATTGTTTGTAATCCAAACAAAATGTAAAACGACTGTGCTATATACACATTAAAACTTCTGAAACATAATTGAAATGAACTGCAACATAGTGGAGATACATGCAGCATGTACGATTGAGGCAATACTTTTAATCCATTAGGTTGCCTGATGTTCAACTTTTATGTGGGTCCCACCGCCGAATGTCTCGCGGAAAAACGACCAACATCGCTTAAATTATTTTCAGTGGGGTTTTTACGATAGTCGTATCTTTTTACAAGCGCATTATGTGCAGATATGTGAACATAATGTTTAGGTGTACTTTAATATGAGAGTAGGGTCCGTAAATCGAAAGCGTGACTCGAATTACTAACAAATTACTGATACTTTTATCTTGAGTAATGATTCAGTGGTACCGTAGTACGGCCAGTTCTGAGCGATTAGCTTCGCGCTCACAAAACAACGATTCAACACTGATAACCAAAAATAATTTTACAAGTGAGAATTAATTTGTTAATGTGTTGACATTGTTACTTTTTTATTAGGTTTCAAAGTTATTTGAAATTAAATGTAGAGTTTCCGTAAAGTGTCTTTAATAGATGATTGTTATTACTAACCCATCAATCCCCAAACGGCAGCCGGCTGCCGCATAACAATTGAAAATATATTGTGTCTGCGATACCCACAATGGAGGTGTTAAACAAAAAATTGTAAACCGACTTCCGGCTCGCTTAGGGAATAACAGTTTCAGCAAAATCCGTTCAGTAGTTTTCGAGATAATGAATTTTTATTCTTTAAATTACTTACACATAATTATTCTGAAGTAGGTTTTATCTTTTTAAAACAATATATTTTAATATCTATGTTTTAAAATATGTACCAGCGCAGCGTAACCAGCGCTAAAGCTATTATGTATTAGAAAAAATGTTAATGTTTGATTATAATATTTTAGTTAAGTTTCTTGTTAACTGTTTATTTTCTTGATATATATATATATATATATATATATATATATATATATATATATTTTTTTAATATATATATATATATATATTTTTTTTTTAATATATATATATATATATATATATATATATATATATATATATATATATATATATATATATATATATATATATATATATATATATATATATATATATATATTCCCTGATACCATCCGTTAAAGTGTAAAATTTAAATAAAAAAAAGTTTATATATTATTTGCATTTACCTATGTACTTAGTTTGCATTGTCTTCCTTCGTAAAAGTCCTAAAAACTTTGACTCAAGCTTGTCAACCGACTGTTGTTTTGATTGGTTTTTTTTTCTAGTTGGTATGATCTGTTATATATTTTACTAACTGTTGTCCGCGACTTCGTCCGCGTTAGCATAGTAGATCACATCTCAAGTATTATTTATTGTACAAAAATATTCAATGTACAGAATTGACTTTCCTACGATTTTATTATAATTATTAATTATATATATGCTTCGCGTGGCTTCGCTTGCGTAATTTAGGAATTTCACGCAACCGTACATTTTTCCGCAAAAAATTGCTTATGTCCTTCACGTGGTCTATTCTTATTTCTTCATGTTTGCCAAATAACATAAAAATTGCTCCAGATAGTATTTCTTAAGATAATAAGCAATTTCATATAATTTCCCCCGTTTTTTCCACATTTTTATCTATTTCTTCGCTTTTCCATCCTAGATAAATGGGCTATCTAACACTGAAAGAATTTGTCAAATCGGACTAGTAGTTCCTGAGATTAGCGCGTTTAAATAAGCCCTTTCATATAATTTCCCCCGTTTTCTCCACATTTTCCTCTAAATATAGCCTATAGACATCCTCGATAAGTGGGCTATCCAACAGTAAAATAATTTTTCAAATCGGACCAGTAGTTCCTGAGATTAGCGCGTTCAAACAAACAAACAAACAAACTCTACAGAATTATAATATTACGAGTAAGTATAGATTAGTAGAGTACAACAAAACCAAAATTTTTGGAAATCGGTTCACAAACGGCGGAGTAATCGGTGAACACCTCCTCCTATTTACCTACTTGTTTGTTTGAGTTAACATATATTTTCTACATTTTTATTCCATTTCTTTCATAAGTAAGTAGATGTTTGCAACAATTTCCCAGCATACTCTAGTCAGTAGTGCGTCGAGTCCTCACTTCCGGAGTCTCGTAGACCGAGCTGCGCTTGGCTGACGTCACATTCCATATTTTACCCACTTAAAGCTGTTTGTCGACTCGTACCATTATACGCTATGTAAGGTCTGGACTTAGTGTCGGCAGAGAATAGCACAGTGATTATTACAATGTCTGTGGCCTACTTACAATGCCAAATTCGTACATAAAATACTCCTTACATTGTCATTTATGTGTAGGAACTAGGAAAAATTATTTGGTACACATTTCTTTACCTAAAGTAAATAGGGGAAAAAAATACACTGCGTATTCCATACTCGTAGTGAAGGTAATACGAAGCAAATAAGGTAAATTAAAAGATGTTCGCCAAAAACAATAAGGTTCTATAAGGCAAACTTATTGAAAGTACGTTGTATTACATTAAGGCTGTTGCCATTAAAAAAACTCATATCATATTTTTAAACGAATAGATTGAAATCGGTAAACTATTAAGCCAACGTCAAGGGAGCAATATTCGTTAATCAGTAAATTGGCAGCCTCAAGTGTTCAATCCGCGTTGTTTATTAACGCCGCCCTAAGTGTTAAAGCGTGTCTCCATGTCGTGTCGGTCTGTCGCGCTGCACTCCTGTTATAATAACGCTTAAATTATTTCGGGGTAAGGGTTCGCTTTACTACGCATTTAAAAGCTTTTTCATTTCAATACTCTAATAAAATTACATTTGTATTAAGAGTTATGTGTCTCTCCGATAAAATTTCGCCGATGGCTCGTCTTAATGGTGGCCATTCGTTAAACGGCTCGACGATGAAATACTACAACATTATAATGGTTCTAGAACTTACCACGGACCGAAGTTGGCACAGATGTAATCACATTAGGCGGCAAAATGCAATTTATGAAATGTATTACATTTATTGTGTAGTTAAAATGATTTGTGGGGGTCAAGTATTTTTATCCTTTAAACCCCTAGTTTTTTTTGTAAATGTAACTTTTGTAAATTGTGATTATTATTATTATTTCGATCAAATATAGTGGCACGTTATTTTCTACATTGCCAGAATTTTAACTGCCGTCCTCGCCGCCCTCAATCAATCTAGAACTATATAATAGTAATTTAAATGCAAATAAAACTAAAATAAGTAAGAAACGACGTTGAAGACCTTGGGACGAAAAAGGCCACTAAAAATTCATAGCATATTCTTAGACAGAGTCTGGATTAAATCGAAAATTAAAACTTACAGAAATTGGAGCGTCTTCGCATTCGGGTCAAATTCGTATAAAACCCATAACACCGAAAGCCGACGTTTGTTTTTGTTCATTTTAATCTTAGTTATTTGGTTAATTCTTGGCACAATAAAAGCAAAATCAGAACAGCTTTGCTAAAAAAAGTAATTATAATCTAGAAGCTTATTGTTGTATGAAAAAATCCATGACATGAAATCTTATCTTAATCTTATCTTAATATCTTTAAACGAGCAATTCTTGTATATTATATAATATAATTTGAATCTCGGAATCAGCTCCAACGATTTTCATGAAATTTAGTATATATTGGGTTTGGGGGGGCGATAAATCGATCCAGCTAGGAATCATTTTTAGAAAGTGTCATTTTATTCGTGTTTTATCGAATACCGAGCTAAGCTCGGTCAAATAGCTAGTATTAATTTATCTGAATTCGAGCTAAACTCTTAGAAAAAACGACATAGATTAATTATGAAAACGTCTTACGTTCTTTTGACGTGATAACGTCTTATAATTCGATATGGGCTGCACGCCCGAAAAACATGGCAGTTCATGCGGCGTCACCTCGCTAACAGCTTCCATTTACACTTTCAAGTCTCTCAACAACCGTAAGGCCCACCTGGGCCGCGCTCTTTGTTTCGATTATATTACGTATTTCGATGACTTAGAGAATACTTTTGTATGAAGAAGTTTGGTTAGTTATGACCTTTTGATACATTGACCACACTCTGAATGAAAAATAAATAAACAATTTGTGAGCTATTAGTATTATTTCGGCTATTCAAAATTGTGCTCTATTTCCTACGTGTCAAGGTATGACTTGTGCTTTGTTCGAAGATTTTACTGGATTTCACGAATGTATGTAGCGCTTTGTATTGCGAATAGTTTATTTTACTCATTATAAATATTTTATTTATAATAAGTAATTTATTCGTTTATTTCTTCTGAACAAGTCACTAATTATAGTTTCGAAAGTTTATAATTGAGAAACTAATATCACATCGGACTAAATACTATACTATGATGGCTTGATAGATAGAAAGAAGATATTTATTATAATGTAGGTCACACAAACATAAAATATGGATTGTATGTAAGGATATTACAATAATTTTACAAAGAGGGTAGGCCGGGCGCCATTTTTTTTTGCACATTGACCTGCCAACTTTTTGCATAGATTTTTCCCGGAACTGAGGGGTTAAGGCTATGACGTTGTCACGTTCAACTATCGTCAGTAAACCGATTTACAGACAACCGATTTTTTTTAGTACTATCCCAAACAAATCAGAACTTGAGTAGTTTATAAAATTTAGATTTTTACTTGGGTGAAGTTGCGGCACCATCGTGATAGCGCACATCAGACGCCGCGTCGGGTAAACATTCATGAGAATGCAGAGTCGTTCGCGAGAAACTTTACTGCAAGACGGTTTTATGTTATGAACGAACACGGGCGTCTTATTCAGGAATAATAAAAACAAGCAACAGTAATCTCGGGCTACTCCATTCTGTCTGTTTAATATTTTACGTGACCTCTGAAATTTGGGAAGCGCGGGTGCGGCGCACTTTTCATTAAGCCGTGATTACCTGACGAGAGTTCCCGAGACGTCATTTCGGGATTCAAGAGATCCGGGCGGAGTGCAAAAGTTTTATGATATTATGATTACTTGCATGCTTCCCGCGCGTGCCGCGTGCCGCGTGCCGCCGACTCGCGCCGCATCGTAACTACTCCAATTTGCTTATTTATACTAGTAAACTTCGGCAATAATAACTTTATCATCTTAATTATTGTAGTTATGATTAACTTGTACTGTATGAAATAATTTAATTGTAGCAATAAAAGTCAGTAGTTTACTAGTTTACTAGCATTAGCTTGATACTAATATTTTTTAAGTTTTGCTTTTTCTCAATAGTATTAACATTTTCTATATTGTACGTCAACAAAATATGTTTGTTGAAAATACAAGAATTCATATTCGAATCACGAAAACAAGTAAATAAAAATGCAAACCTGACCAATTGTGTCTCATACAAACGGGGGCCGGTAGTTTTTGGGCGAAACCCCGGACGCAAATGTTTTCCTATTCATATGAATTCAGATGCCCCCGTATTAGAGGAAAATAAAAGAGACAGGTAAATCGAACCTGTATAAAGGGGTTAAGGTAATGCCGAATGCGGGCGGACCATTGCGTGCACGTGGCGCGACACGGCGCTGCACAGTAATGACACCAGACTAATGTTTAAAATGTTGCAGTTCAATATACAAATATACACACACCGGCAAAATTAGCGGAACATAAGTAAAAAGGGCCACAACTTGAATTCAAGTGGGTCGGGCTGTGTGAAATCCTTTTTTATAGTTTCTAAGCTCATTTAAGAAATAAAATATTGAACAAAACTGGCAAGTTGACAGATTTTTATTGCAATTATGCCCTACTAAGTGTTTTTCGATGATTGACGTTGTAAGTGTTTCTGATAAGAATGCCGTTTTTAGCGGGGTGCAAGGTATGCCAGCTCATTTGATTGTTTGGTTTTTGGAAGAACACATTGCTTAGATACAAAATTAGTGGATTTTCCAGCATCTACGACAGCTAGAGCTGTAACCACGATAGAGAAAGGTCACACCTACCGTTCGGTCAGTCAGGCCTTAGGTGTGTCGGCTTTCGTGGTCCATCGTAAATTTCAACGCTACAGAGAGACTGGATCTTACGTTCGGAGACGAGAACAAGGCAGATATCGGGTGGCAAAGGTTCAGGATAACCGTTTTGTAAGGGTACAAGCCTTAAAAAATCGACCTTAAACTGCTTTGCAGAGATGAAACCTATAGGAACAGGTCCGAGATGTACCTGTAAGTGATTGTACAGTAAGAAGAAGACTCAAAGAAGTTAAATTAAACTCAAAGGTGCCAGCAAGGGCACCAAAACTTGAGACAGGGCACCAAAGAGCCAGGCTAAGATTTGCGCGTGAACATCAAAATTTGACAAGTGGGTGAAATCGTGTGCTGTACAGTGATGGGAGCAAATTCTGTGTAAATTTTATTGACAGGCGATAAAGAATTTGGATAAATCGTAAGGAACGCTATAGACCATCAAACTTAACGGAAACAGTGGCATATCATGCAGGCTTCGTAATGGTTTGGGGTTGCATATGATTTGGAGCCCGCACAGAGCTGATGATTGTTAATGATGGTACTTTGACAGTACAGGGCAATAGCACAGACATCCTAGAACTGCAGGTTGTGCCTTTTACACAGTTTTAGGTAGTAACTTCAATTTTTTGCGCGTCCATAGAGTAAAAAATTCGGGCATTATGACCTAAATGATGCTAGCGTAGCCCAGGTGGAGAGGCCAGCACGGTCTACGGATGTGGATCCGATTGAAAACGTGTGGCACATCAATGGATGAACGGTACGAATTAAAACTCCAGCTCCAAAATGTGTTCAGGAGCTCGAGTTGGCGCTACTGGAGGAGTAGAAGAATATCCCACAGGAAATGATTGACAATCAAAATGCAAGCATGTAATGGCGTATCCAGACTCTCTTCAGATCCATAGAAGGCATTACACGCTGTAAACATGGCATTTCTTTAGTAAAAATGAATAATTTAACTTAAAAACTTACTACTGAAATTTCAAAGATTTTTCTTAATTTTAGATTTTTGCAGATTTTTTTAATTTTACACGTTTTTATGCCCTAAATTTATATAAGTTTTATTTTTTAATCATCAATTATTAAATTAATAAATAAATATATAAAAAACAGCGATTAATTTTCAAAAAAAATAAAATTTTATTATGTTCCGCTAATTTTGCCGGTGTGTATATTTTCCCATGTCATGTAGACAATGTACATATTACTTTTTATAAATAAATATAAAAAACAAATTGAAAATTAATTTTGTTTATTATTAGTTTTTTCCACCTTTTCAGATTTAATTAGTTGCTGGACTCTGCACTATGATTGCCATCTTAGTGCAGATTTTTTTACTAGAAAATATTAATAAATCAATGAAATTAAAATTTACAAGCATATTGTATTTAATCTAGGTATTGTTAAAGAAAACTTACATGGCGCGGTTAGAAGAGTAGGCATTTTAGGCCATAAAAATATCAAATATATACGACATCCAAAGGGCGGAAGTGGGAGCCGCAAAACGTTTTGATGCTATTTCCTGACCTCCTCCAGCGCTGTCTCAAGATATTGTAATTTATTTGTAACGCGGTTAAAACACGGAATTAGTGGATGTTGTTTACAACTCAAGTGTAACAAAAAAAATCGAATTTATCAATTTTATATGTTTCATTGTGGTTAGTAATTATAGGATTAGGTTTAATTAGAATATAATAGCATTTGTTTAAATAGCTAATAATATTATATAGAAGCTAAATTATTTACTGAATCAGTTATATATTTTTTATCACAGTTAAGTATACTGCACTGTAATAAAAAATAAAAAATTATAACATGATAATTTACTGCATAACACTGACATTCTTAGCAACTTTATTATAGTCTTAGTTATCTACTTTACATATTTTATAATGAATCCATCAAAAGACGCTTAAGTAAGCCATTTTTGCGAAGTTATACCATAAAGATTTGTCCCTGATTTGAATAAAAAATGTGATACAGGTTGTTTAAACAAATTAGCGTCATTTCGGGATGACTCGGCGCCCTCGAAATGAAATTTTCGTGATGTTAAAGTGTCTGAGGCGCCTTAACGACACTCCGGCCGCCTAAACTGCAGTGCGCCGCCCGCGCTGGTCGGAGCCCTCGTGGTTCTAAATAATTTATGAATATTGACATTCACGTTACACTGCAACATAATTATTTTAATCCGGCTTTGAGACGGCAATTTCGCGAAATTGATGCTAAAAAGTGGTCTCGTTACTGGTCTCTTTTGTGTATAAAAGTCTTGTGAATAATAAGTGCTCCTATTATGTATTTATATTCGTCTTGTTAGAGCTGTATTCTTATTTCGTGAAGTAATAAAGAGAACTTCAGAAGCAGCACTCGGATGAAGTTATTATAAAGTCGTGCCAAATAATTTAAACAATTTTACCGTAACGCTCCGACTATGAAGTTCGTTAGTTTTTAGTATTACTGTTATTATATCTACATTATCGTTGAAGTTTCGACATTCGTATAGGCTGATTCTTATTTATTGTCAAACTTAAGTCTCTCGCGTAAAAAAACTAATTCAAAGTGTTATTACACTCTCATTAACGAGGCGCATCGCACAAATAATCAAAACAGTAATGGGATAATCTATTTCATTGTTACAGGGAAATATTATCCGCTGACAATGACGATTTTATCTCGTT
The DNA here is from genome assembly GCA_937595015.1 of Polyommatus icarus. NCBI lineage: Eukaryota > Metazoa > Arthropoda > Insecta > Lepidoptera > Lycaenidae > Polyommatus > Polyommatus icarus. The sequence goes on from OW569321.1 coordinate 8,609,486, forward strand.
TTAGCCGTTATGTTAATCATGGCAGTGTGTTCGGTGTTTTGTGCGAATTTATTACAGCACTTAAAGTTGATTGTTAGTTTCGCATCACGGGCCCGAGTCCAATTCATTTTGTCTCGTGTATGCGGCTCGAGTGGATAATGAAGCCATTTTATTGGCCATGTAATTGTACGTGTCCGATTTAGGCTTAGAGTGTTTAAGGGTTAAAATCGGACGATACAAGAAAATTGTGTATGTACCATTTAAGGACCAACTTTGCCAACGCCTGTCAGAGCTCAGAACGGCCACTCGGTTGCGATGGGTCGTTTTGATCCCCCGCAAATGAACTGGTTTCTTAGGAAGTAGATATAGGTCTAATGTAAGAACTAAGAGATATTGATTTATAATTTAACTACTCATATAAAAAAAGCACCTGAATTTTACTTTGCGTCTGATACATCATACAGTTAAACCTTGTGTTCATTTATGCAAAAAATAAGAAAGGCAATTAATAATTAAAAATTTATTCAAAAACAAAGTATCGTTACACTTAAGTACTAAATGGGCGATACTAAGCCTAAATCAAAAAACCTAAGCTATTTCACAAAGTCCTTCATTACCTTCCTAGTCCTACATTCCTTGTCCAACGTCTCTTACATTTTCCTGCCACTTAAGATAAGTCTAAATTTAAAAAGATAACGAGTAGGTACATCAGTGACGTCACAATAAGTAACCCTCAAGTTACTGGCCATCATTTTTTCGTATTAAGTCGGGCGGCGCGCAGGTGCGCCGTTAGCATGCGGCTTATAAGCACATTGGGATTTTAATTAAAATTCGTGTAATGCATTTTTTCCTCGTCCCATTGTATGATTAAAATTTCTTTTTTAAAACAATATAAAGTCCCATAATCTTGGTGCGCTAGATTAGATAGGTGTAATGAAGGGAAGTTTTATATATTTGGCTTGTAAAGTTCGTTCTTAGTTTCATTACATGAAACATATCTAAGGGGATACGCGTATCATGATACGCTCCGATCGCTATTAACCGCGTATCTGATACATGCCGCATCAAATACTCGCATGATCGGCAGAATGATCTAATAGGCGTCCACACTATGATACTCATACTTGACACGGCGCGATGATCGCGACGGAGATCTGATCGGAGATCTGATCGCGCAAATGATACAAATGTGGACGCACCGTAAGGCAGAACAAACATGTCGAAATTTTACAGCAGTCGTGAGCAGAAAGCGCCGACAAAATCCTTCTCCCATTTAGTTCGGACAGTTTAGGCAAACTTGTCCAGGCCAGGCTTAACGGCCTTATAAATTACTGAAACTCTATTAGCAAGATGTTCAGCAAAACGAATTTACTTTATCGCCAGTGCGGGCGCGCGCGGTGCATACTAATGCCGCCGCCCGCCCTGCCCCGTGCCCGGTAACTAAAGTTGCTCCCATAATTACTACTATAAGCAGAAACGTCCAAATCGAATTAATGCTTCCGACGTAATGCCCGAGATGTTTAGTTTTATGTGCCATGATGGCCGTTAGATTCCCATTTGTGATCGTTATTTTCTATAATAGCTAAGTTAAGATACGTTAGGTACGTTTTCTTTTTCATCGTCTTAAAAAAGTTTATTCCGTTCAATTTACATTTATTTGTATGACGTAGGGTTTCAGTAATCTCCATAACGGTAACGGTCGTAGAGGTCGTAAAGTTAGTGCAGCGTGGCATACGTTTGACCCCGTTGTGTTACATTAGCAGATTGTACAGTATACGTATAAACCGCTTGCACAACAATTTCACTCATAAAACTTACAACCCTACAAACATCACCATGATTTTATGTTTTTTTATACTAAAATCACTTTTTGAAAAGTATGGTTTTAAGCTGGTACTGATTTTTCGTTTTATCTACTTCCTAATTTCTGTAATTATGAATATAAATTAGTCAGAACATATTATTATTTATTATGTAAATTTTATATAATAATATTGTGCATCTACAGTATATTATGCCATCACATGAATTTAGTAACATTTTTAGCATAATTTCATGAAAAATAAATTTGATGCTACTTTTCACTTTCTATTCATGCCTGAATGTTTTTTAAAAGCTTTTGTTTAATTTGCTCTGTTTAAATGTAAGTATATAATATTATGTTCGGGCGGTGAAAATAATTGTGTGTAATAGTTTTACTATTCTGTAAGAGATGGCGCTACTTAACACGTTTAGACTTTAGACAAGAGAGACAATAAGATTTTGTCTCTGTCGCACGGTTATTTTTCAGTCGTAAAGTAATTATTTTATGAGCTGAACAATGAACATAATATATTTTTCAAACTGAACCTAACATAAAATTTGTTTTTATCGCATTTAAATACTTCATTCTAACGGAGTGAAAATATTATATTTAAAATGTATTTAAAATGTTTATGAATAATCCCTTGCATTTAATTACTATTATAAAATTTCACTAACAAATTCACAAAAACAATGAAGATCCAACGCGTGCGTGACTGGAACTAATTAGCCGCTAATATAGATCAATAGCTCTGAAATAAATCTAGCTTTCAGAAATTACGGACGAAGAGCGGGCGTAATTTGAGTTGAGTGAAAAATATTATTGCGAAGTTACAGGTAAACAGATCTTGCGAGTCGCGGCTAGTGGAGACTAATAGGCCGCAATCACGACTAATGCTATGACTTTTGTTGTGATTCGTTTTGATTATCGGTTGTTGTCATTAAATGAGTCCTACGGCCTACCAGAGTGTATAATGCTATAAAATAATTAGAACCTGTTGTAGGCGCTATTAGAGAAATTGATGCATATAATAGTAGGTACGGAAGCCCTAGATTTTTTTATGTGATTACTAACAAGCTATTTTTTTTTGAGTAGCTGCATTTTGATAAGACGACCAACATTTTATTTTCAAAAAATCTCGAAAGTGGTAGCTAACAGAGATAGAAAGCATTTCATACTTTGACTTGATTGTCCTAAAATATGGATTGTTTTATTTGTAGGATAAGGTTACTCTTAAATTATACAAGTATTAACCTACCAATGTACAAAAAATCAGCTGGTTAGGGTTCCGTTTTAGGGTACCGTAGTCAACCAAGTTTTGTTGATTGTAGCTACTCACAAAATATTAGATTGTTAGTAATCACAAAAAAAATTTGCTCTAGGGCTCCCGTACTATAACATTGACTTGACGTAACCTAACCTAAGAAATAAAGTATACCATCATATTTTGACTATGTAACAATGTCTCTGATGGTACTTAGATTTTTTAGGATTTTAGGAAAAGATTACGGAATCCTTAGGAGACTTAAATGTCTGTCCGACACCAGGTTGTCGCTCTTTAAACCACAATATTATCTGAATGAATGTGGAGTTTAAATTGTTGTTTAAACCTCTGCAACTTGCTGTACCTTATTCGAGGAAGTAAGTGTGTTTTTGCAATCGGCTCATTTTAAAATTTTTATTAAATTAGTTAGTAAAATTGACACGTATTGATAAGTAATTGGTATCACTTAGGTGTAAGGCGCCTTGTATCTCATCGGCAAAGCCGACTAATCCATATACTCACTTACCCCCTGCGGCTTGGTAAGTTCTCCATCTTGCTATATTATCATTTTTTTAATATAATACTTATATTATATAATTTAATGTCTTGGTTATATCTATGTACCTACCTACTAGATAGATTATTATAATTTTTTTAGTAAATTCTAAAGATATGAATAATAATAAGAACGAAATAGAATACAACAAAGAACTACCAGAAACGATAAAAGTAACATTGCTGATTTTATTTATCCGCATGTTGAACGGTGATAATAAACAAACTTTTAATACCTAACTTATGTTCCTATAAACCAGGTAAACTTCAGTAAGCTCCTATATTTCACGTTCGAAACTTTTAAGAAGCTAGTACAAATTGGTAGCTCTATTAAAAAGTTACGGCCGAAAAACGTCGGAGTGGTTTTCGCTATGAAACTCGAGAGAAAAATAAACAGTATCGTAATGAGTGCGAGGGGGACGGAACAACGGGGATATTATAACGCCGTAAACTTTGTCGCGAATACATTTCTGTCACTGTAAAAGAAAATATTTCGTTCGGAGGAGAGTACGGGCACATCATCATTACGCTGCGTAATTTTTTCGTATGTGCCATTCCCGTGGCAGCGCTTTTATGCTTCCCTCCATAAAGACAAAAGGGACTTTGAAGTAAAATCACGTACATTTTTTGTAACTTACTTAGGCGAGATCCGGCCCCCCGCCCTCATGTTAATATTTTTTCGGGAAACATTGCGGGACAACGCATGGAAATCACATTTAGATATTTGTTCGCGAAACGCTCTCGCGCGGGGTGGGATATTATATTTTACGTTCGACGAATTTAATAAAACCTAGAGGACGCCGCTCATCCGTGGCGCGTCGCCCGCCCACTAGAACTGTCAATTAGCTCGATGTTTACGCCGAACGAAATCCTGCCGCTATACTGACCATATATTCCACTAAAGAAACCTATTTCTGGACAAAAACATTAGCACTACTACACACTAAACGAAAAACAAGGACAGTATTAACACAAATTGCCACCTCGCTTCTAATAAAAGGCATCGGCGGTCGTAATATAACCTAGAGCTTAGAAAAGTTACGTCAGGACGTTATTAAGAAAAAGCGAAACACGAGATACATATCAATTTTCCCCGTATTTCATAGATATTGCGCTCCCAGAGAGACGAGTGGCCAATAACCGATTGAACGAACCGGAGGACGGTATCACAAACACTGGTGCGAAATAATTTGTTCGGAGAGTGTTTTTTATTAAACGCAGCGATGGCGAAGAGTTCAGATTACGAGTGTAATGAGCTCGTGACCGTGAAACATGGCCCTCCAGGGCGGCGTCAGGCGGCACGACGCGACCACTAGGGGCTGCTGCGACGCTCACCCGCTACTTAGGGAAGCGAATTTAACTTATTCAATTACAACTTCAAACATCTCGTAACAATATTTCATTCATAACTTTTTAACTTTAAATTCAATGTATTTTACAAGAGAACAACGCACAATTCGAATCAAAGTGGATAGCTAGCCTTTTGGATAGCTTACTTTAAAGTTAAAATAACTCAATTTGTGTCTACAATTCTTCATACCGTCGAAGTAAAAAATGTTCAGAAGTATAAAATTAAGATTCTTAGCTTCAATTTACCGGGCATGTGGACTATTTCAGGATTGTCAGAAAGTTCCCGCCTGAGATTCCCTGAACGTTCATTGTGAAGTCTGAGCTAGATTACGCATGGGCTGGATGTCGATAGGGACATGTTTCATAGACAGTTCCAATTGAAATACGCTCCCATCCCTTGTGGCTGGTCTGTGGGCGACCGGCATCGAATGTTTATGATCTATGGATAATTTGAAAAATACGAGTTATCAACGGACAAAATTTTCTAAAATTATAAAAATATTGTAGAATTTTTATACGAAACATAAAATGTTATCTCTGTAAATTAAACGTGCTTTATTGGAAAACGTTTGTGTCATCGCTGATGATCTTATACACCGACTACCGATATAGCTGAACAGAAAAGTATGACATCAGCAGAATTTAATCTATCGGGATGTCGGCACTAATGAAGCCAACTCAATTTGAGCTCATACTCGTGATCTATGGCCTCGTATAAACAGTCGTCATTAGAATTCCGCGCGCGCCTGTCGGGGTGACGTTTTTAGGAGAATATTTTAGTGTTTGAGGAAGTTAGGGAGTTCATAATTAGTTCTGTGTGGCGTTCTAGGTGGCGCGCCTTTACAGTATCATCACGTCCCATAACTTTTTCATTTGACGCGCACGGAAACAACTTTTCCATTTCTTTTTATTAACATTGAAACAAAAATGAGAGTAGGCTTTATGAGTAACGGATACCTGATGCGTTTCCCTAAAATATTATTGTTGGCGAAATGAGTTTTTGTCTATACATGAATACTGATGTGAGATGCTTGCCGTATTCTCGGCGAACACTTCTGTTTGTGTTTTGAATTATAATGTTGGGTAATTTAAATTGAACTATGTATAACAAGTACCCACGGGCAATTCTTAGTCGGGACTTTAATTATATTATTTAATTCGTCAAATTTTGTCAGAATCGGTTCAGCGGCTTAGAAGTTAAAGGACAGACAGTCAGTCACAAAATATATATATATTTTAAAGACGCTTCACACCACGTCAGTCTGGCCCCGTGCTAAGTACCTAAAGGACTTGTGTTACAGGTACCAGACAACGGAAATATATTTAATACTTTTATACTATACATACATATCGACGACGGAAAACAGAAAGGGCGTAACTCGGTCTAACGCAACTTTACACCAGAGCAAAAAAACAAAAAAATATTGGGAAATTAAATCACAACTTTTAAACGGTAAATCGTGGGAACATAATTTTAACACCTTTACTTTAAAATAAAACCTGCATAAAGTGGCATACAAGCCAATAACTTCCTATTGCTAGAAATAAAGTTATTCGAGTTACGCCCATTGTATACAAAAATTGCAGACCTCAAAAACGTCGGATATTGACACGACGTTTGTACTGAATCATAAAACTATAAGAAATTTACTGACCTCAAAAAGGTCGTAACTAATGTTCGTTTTAATTTACTCTTAGGAACGGGGTGTCAATGTCGCAGCCAACTGGTTTAAATAGCCGATCAATCAAACAGCTAGCCCTTTGACTGAACAACGTCATTCAATCACACGGCTATACGCCGTTTAGCCGATTTGTTGACTGCAACGTTCAACACTACAGCTAGACGACGCTTAGCTAACTGGTTAAATGGCAAATTAACTAAGCTGACCATTAGTTTAGTTTTATTATTACAAAACCGCAATGATAATAAACAGAATAAATTGCATTCTAACTCATTTTGAACAAAATTGCAAAATTTTAATACCTTCGTGATGCATTTCATAATCCCGTAATTTCTCCTCAAAATTCGAATATTTGTTTAAATTTTGATTCACTCGTATGTGCCCCCATAATTTCTGTCACTTTAATAACACTTGTAACGTATATTTACGAAAAATATCTTAATGCAATCACAAAACATCGGCTAGTTGACGCCATATTGTAAACAAAACGCACCTAGCGTCGCGGTGGTGAGCGCTGAACTAAATCAGCTGTAGTGTTGAACGTTTCGAGTGACTGAAATATTCAATTAAAAAGCTAGTCGTGAGATTTAATGGCGTTGTTCAGTCAAAGGGCTAGCTGTTTGATTGAACGGCTATTTTAACCAGTCGGCTGTGACATAAACACATTCATAATGCATTATAATTGTTAGAAAATTGGTTGTAAGTCAAACGTTTAGACACTCAATGACGAAATAAAACGTCGTAAGCTTTTATAAACGTAAATTTATTGAACTTTTAAAAAGTCACCAAAAACACAAAGCAAAAAATATAATATTATACAATGTCAACTTAATAACTAATTGAGTAAATAATATACTATGTCACTAAAATAACAACAAAAATATATGTATAATATAAGGTTATCAAATAACCATAATAGTAACTTTAGGTACCTATGTAATCATACTTTTCATTATAGAATTATTTAACAATAAATAACTAATACTATTCAGAATTTAAGTGGAATATAATATTATTATCTTATTATTCCCTTCATAATATTATTTTTCCCTACTAATGTTATTTATGAAGTAAATAAAAAAATAGTCAAAGATAAGTCTTGTTAAGATAAAGATAAGATAAGAACAAGATTAAACATTAAAAAAATGAACAACATTATTAATATAATATACGGTAGAATTGAGAAACCTCCTCCTTTTTGGAAGTCGGTTAAAATCATAAGAAAAGATATAAAGTCAATATTTAATTCATCAATATTTCTTAATTGAATTTTATTTCATGCTTTTTAAACTTGTATCCGTTATAGTGCAGAATAATTCCTATCAAAAGGATCATAATATTATCACAGTGTAAATAACTACAGTGGTCCAACGAACACGTCTAGACAGAGCAATCGTGCGGGGCGTGCGGGGTGAGAGAGGCGCGGTAGCAATACCGAACTGCCATACACTCGTTCGGTACACGTCAGCCGGGGTTGACGCTTTTTAATTTAATTGTTTTGTGGTTTGCGACCGACAGTGTTTCGTTTGAGTTGTATGTATGTACTTATTTAAATACATAATATACATTTATATCCGATATTTTTGATTTTTATTTTAATTTTTGATATTTTGAATTTTCAAAATTACATACAAATTTCATACTCTGATATGTTTTTTCGTAACTAAATTCGTAACGTAGTTGATTCGAAATATTTTGTATGTCTGATGATTTGAACTTTGAAGATAGGGAAGTAAAATTAAACTCATTTATTTATTATTGATATTCAAAGTTTTCAAATTTAAAGTAAAAATCAACGATAGATACTTTTGAGTATCAATTTTTTTATGAAATAAGGGGGCAAACGAGCAAACGGGTCACCTGATAGAAAGCAACTTCTGTCGCCCATGGACACTCGCAGCATCAGAAGAGCTGCAGGTGCATTGCCGGCCTTTTAAGATGGAATAGGGTAATAGGAGGGTAGGGAAGGAAATAGGAAAAAGGATAGGGGCCCAATCCCCTATCCTTTTTCCTATTTCCTCCGGTAAACTCACTCATTCGGCGAAACACAGCTTTTTAACCAGAAGAAAAAATTTTTAAACTTTCGCGTTCCATTATAATTTAAAACTTGTTATTCGGGACTTAACGCGACTTATTTCAATAGTAGTGCTACTATGAGTACATACTTTTTCTCTACGTTTCGGCCGTGAAGAAGGCGGAAGGAGAGAACGAGGTATCCGGAGGTGAGCCGTCAAGCAGCATTTTTACCATACGTCAAAGGCGTAACGGACAAAATTGGAACAGAACTGAGAAAATACTCCATTAAAACTGTGTATACTCCGTTACGTAAAATATCACAAGTACTGCGGTCACCAAAGGATTCCTTACCTTTCCAAACTCCTGGGGTTTATAAAATAGATTGTAGCTGTGGTAGTTCGTACATTGGCCAAACGAAACGGACTATTGGCGAAAGAGTGAAAGAACACATAGCCGCAGTGAAAAATCGCCAGACAAATAAATCCGCGGTAGCAGAACATCTGCTTGATATGGGGACTAATCACTGGATGGAACTACACGACCCCAAAATCCTCTCTACGGATCGTCATTACCACACGAGAGTAATACGTGAAGCTATTGAAATTAAAAAGTACAAGAACTTCAATCGTGAGGACGGATTTAAATTGTCTCCAGCCTGGAATCCAGTGATTAATAAGTGCAAACCGCGTGTGTCACCTTTATCAATAAATGTAAACCCGGATACAGTTAGTGTTGTGTGTCGCACTGAACCTGCTGAGTGTAAATATACTGGAACACAAATGTTAGACAACTCGAGGGTAGTCGAAGATCAGACGGCCCGGTGCAAACGAAGACGTCGCGCTCCTGCAGTCCCCTCGTGACCACGGCCGTTGCAACACGGCCGAAACGTAGAGAAAAAGTATGTACTCATAGTAGCACTACTATTGAAATAAGTCGCGTTAAGTCCCGAATAACAAGTTTTAAATCAGAAGAAAAAAAGTGTATTAATTTTATCAGTCGAATTAACTTAACACATGGTATAAATGGTATAAAAATAGTATAATAATTAATAACAAACAAGGAATTTTCTTCCGAAAAACAGGGGGTCACGTGGGTGTCATAAGCTTCCTAAGTTACAAGCCGCGTCGACGGCTATGATTAGTTAATGTCGTGTGACGTGTCAAATAGCAAATTTTTGATGACCTAGGCTTGTGAAACTCTCGGAAAATAAGATGTGTATTTAGACTACGACTTGATGTAAGATTTTTTACATTTAAAACATTATTTTACATTTTTAAATATAAATATCAATTTTGATATATTATATTAAGCATAAATATCAATTGATATTATATACCTTAGTCATGATTCATGATATAATATAATATCCGATATATATATTATATCAATTGATATGTACAGTGTGTAACAAAAATAAGTAATAATACTTTAGGGTGTGCACGTGTTCCTTGTAGAGAGTTCACTGTGAAAGTAGCAGCGCTGAAAGATATTTTTTTTCACTTTTGTGTGGGCAACGGCCCGAGCGTCACGAGTTTCCCCATACTAAAGTGAAAAAAAAATGTTGGCCTTTCAGCGCTGCTACTTTCACAGTGAACTCTCTATAAGGAACACGTACACACCCTAAAGTTTATATCACTTTTTTTGTTACATACACATATGTATAGATATATCATGCGAATCCTGAGCTTTTGTATACGCATTTGTATTTTTTATAATAAAACTTCTCATTTATAATACTTCTATATCTATTTTTTTGTTATTCCTAGTACTTTACAAACAAATACTACGAATACATAAAATGTATAACAGATTATAATAAAACCCCTTATTGTGACAACCCTGAAGCAATGATGAATACAAAAGCGGCATTTCGCGCGACTTCAAAGGCGTTGGACCACTGTAGTTATTTACACTGTGATATTATTATATCAATGAATACCATCTACGAATGTCCTCTTGGATGAGGCCGTCAATATGAGTCCAAACATGAAACCTCCACTTTGGGTTCATAATAATATTATGGAGCTCGGCTCCTATAGAATCCTGGCGATGCTGCAGCAGCAGCATGCAAATATTTACTGTTATCTACGTCTTACTAACTGTCGCAATTAAAATGAGCCCAAACACGAAACCTCTGCTCTAAGTTGGTGAGGAGTTGTGTATCCTATTGATTACCAGGTTATGCTGCAGCACCAGGTCAACTTTCCATTAATGTGTATTTATTCATAAATGTCACGAATTATAAAGCCCACCAAACGACTGCAAGTTGCTAATCGGCCCTTCACAAACCAGATGAACCGCAATTTTTCAGCACTAAGCAGGCTGATGATGATGAACTATGGCTAAGGACACTCTCAATCATGCCATCTTTCAAACAAAAAAAACTAGATCAAAATCGGTCCACCCGTTTGGATGCTACGATGCCACAGACAGACAGACCGACTGACAGACCGACAGACATGCAGATAGACACTTCAAACTTATAACACCCCTCTTTTTTGTCGGGGGTAAAAAAATGTGTCATGTTAGTAGTTACCATGCCCTTAAATACGTAGGTATGCTTAGATTTAAAGTTGTCACCTAATTAACTCATCAAGCCCCGTACGAGCTCCGGTGATTGCGACAACAATAGAATACAATGGCAATTCTTGGAATCCTCGATCGAAGGATTAAGAAAAACGTTACTATGGGAAAATTGAATTTCACGAACTTACACTTCACTTATAAAAACGGAAACTTCATACTTTAACCCCTAATAGTAGTAAAAAACCTAAAATCTTACAACGCATAGGTACCTCGCAGAATTTGATTTCGATTTGTCTACACAGACGGACCGCATTTCAACTGCAATCCAACCGCAAATTGCAGTTCAAGTGCAGTTTGAAAGCAGTTGACACGGCTGCAATACGACTGCAAAAATCCAAACGCGCAGTCGGATCGCAGTTCAGTTGCAGTTGGCGTGCAGACGTGTGAACTGTTCGGTTTGCAGTTCTATTGCAATCGTATTGCAGTCGTGTCAACTGCATTCAAACTGCACTTGAACTGCAATTTGCGGTTGGATTGTAGTTGAAATGCGGTCCGTCTTTAAATACCCTTAGGGCAATCCAACCGCAAATTGCAGTTCAAGTGCAGTTTGAATGCAGTTGACACGACTGCAATAGAATTACAAACCATTATCGCCCTGACCCTTACTCTTATGAGCACAGTAGAAGCTTCTGCTTCCAAAACATATACAATGTGGTAGCTATTTATTCTGTACCACTTACACAAAAAGATTTTTTGTAAATTAAATACCGAAATGGGGCAAAAAAGGGCAAACAAAGCTACGAAATAAATACAAAATCTTAAGCGAAATTTTACAATACGTTTATCCATTTCAACACACTCATTCACACGCAATGAAACGAGCGATATTTCCACTTCGACTTTTTGCCCTCCATTGTTGAAATTATCTCCGTAATATAATTTTATGTGAGCGCCGTGAAAAGACTTATTAAAGCATCTCTCAAATGTATAAATTGAGGTATTTTTCGGGCCGACAAAAATAGCCCTCTCATTTTTCCTCTTACAAAGGCTAAGAATAAAACAGGTTAGCTTGTTGTAATAATTACATAAATTAAAGCTTTTGCTAAGCTTCTTTATATTCAAATTGTTCCCAGACAGCGGAGGCTTATGATTTTAGTATTTTATACAAGTAGCCGGCAGGTAGCCGGTAGCCTAATCTGATGCCGAAAGTTGCTCCTAGAAGTTGTTTGTTTATGAATATTTCAACTATTTTAGGTACTTACTCTATATTGCTTCACTGTATTCGATTTTAATATTATTTTATTATATTCCTATAAAAAACGCATCATTTCAATCAGTCAACAGGGTTAGTATATATCATATATCCTTTATTGTTTTATGAGTTATGACCGAAACTACAACAAAGGGAGTAACTTTACAATGTTATCAACACAGCTAGCTATCTACCTTATTTTTAATAAGATAACATAACGCGAAACGTCCTGAACAAATAAAAATAAAGTAACCTAATGTAAACGCTCTCTAGCCTCTATTTATATTTGTAGGCTGTGGTTAAATCGAAGTCCCGAAAAACGTCGAAAGCCGCAGCGGGTAAATTGTCGGTCCGCATTGCGCTAACACACTGTACTTTAATTATAGTATTTGAAGTAATTGTAAAAAACACAAGTTACGATGGAGTAGGTATTCTGGCGCAGTGCGGGGACGCGGCGCCGCGCGGTCGGCACGCCACACTATGGCTCGCATACTTCATAGTGCAACGGAATTTTAATAAGTTTTTAGATATGTCAATACTTTTAATTGCGAGCACGTCAGTACGCTATACAATGGGTCATATTGCGTAGGCAATAATTAAAATTTTGTTATGGCCTTTGGTAGATGATGCCTTAATTAGTGTCCAGATAAGCGCAAGAAAGTCTCACTATGACATACGAGTAGAGCTAACTTGCCCTTTCGCGATGTATCGTTACAAGAGTTTATACACACCTTCATACGTTTGTAGAAAAACAAACATAGAATTGGCTGCGACATATAGATGTCGCAGCCTGGTTTAAATAGCCGATCAATCAAACAGCCAGCCCTTTGACTAAACAACGCCATTCAATCACACGGCTACACGTCGTTTAGCCGACTTGTTGATTGCAACGTTCAACACTACAGCTAGACGACGCTTAGCTAACTGGTTAAATGGCAAATTAACTAAGCTAACCGTTAGTTTAGTTTTAATATTACACAAGCGCAATGATAATAATTAATAAGCAGAATAAATTGCATTCTAACTAATTTTGAACACAATTGCAATGAACACCTTCGTGATGCATTTCATAATCCCGTAATTTTTCTTCGAAATTCGAATACTTATTTGTTTAAATTTTGATTCACTCGTATGTGCCCCCATAATTTCTGTCACTTTAATAACACTTGTAACGTATATTTACGAAAATTATCTTAATACAATCATAAAACACCGGCTAGCTGGCGCCATAATATTGTAAACAAAACGCACCTAGCGCCGCGGTGGTGAGCGCTGAACTAATTCAATCAAACGGCGGCGGCTTGAATCAGCTGTAGTGTTGAACGTTTCGAGCGACTGAAATATTCAATCAAAAAGCTAGCCGTAGTATTGAATGGCGTTGTTCAGTCAAAGGGGCCAGCTAGTTTGATTGAACGGCTATTTTAACCAGTTGGCTGCGACATAGATATTAATACAGTGTCATTCCGCCGCACAACTCCACCGCAACTTCCCGCGCTAATTTGTTGTGTAACGCGCAATGGGACTGTATATTCCGAGTCTCATATTGAGTTTTCCGGAAACCCTCTGTGGTTTCATATTATACTTAGAAATGTCACCACTCCACGAGAAAGACGTTCCAACTAAGAAATATTAATATACAAAATTATGTCAATTGCTCATTTACCCAAAATTAGTATACAAAAATACTTGAGCGGTGTAAACTTTGTTAAGTAAATCGATGTAGCGACCGTTTCACCTTCAAAGCGAGATTGCCGTTTTTTCTCGCACTTAAAGCAATATTAAATACATCACATTAACAGGGTGAGTATCGAAAAAACATTACATTTAAATAATATTACCCCAGCGATCAGTCGTACGCGCGAACTGCAATTGGCTCCTGGAATCTGCCCTCTAGGGCGCTTAGTAATCAGGCCCGAAGTCTTCGATTGCGACTGACTCCCTTCCGAATAAAAAGATCTTTATCGGAGAGGTTGCGAGGGAGATTGTAATTTGTGATGAGGCCCGTTCAGAATTAGTGACGTGCTAACTTTTGATTTTATAGTTGTTGATACCATCGTGTTGTTTCGCACGAATTTATGCCCCTTTCTAATCTCTTCGCTCCTGTCTCCTATTTACAGTACTGCAAATCTTGTATTCTGAATTTATGAAATCGATTACTAAACTCTGAAAGTTCATAAAACATAATAATATAAGGTTTCTAAGGTTTATCTAATTGAAATACAAATACATACAATTCAATGACTCCTACCAGAAACTAATTATATGAATTATACTAATTATTGTTATACATACCTACGCACTATGCAGTGATTTATTAATAGCTGATGTTATAAATAAATTGTATAACGCAAATGATAATTCAGCGCGAAATTGTTGTATCAAATTATTATACAGTAACGGAGGCAATGACGTTAATAAACATTTTAATAAACGTTAATAATATCTCGTTTAATGCAATTACAGAGAAGTGTAGGTACGTCATTGTGATAACAAGCTACAGGTCATGTGTTTGCTTTACATTTCATCCGGTACTATTTAAATTTTAAACCTATACTTTTACTATATTAAGGGACATAGGACAGATACATGACGCCTCCGTGGTCTAGTGGTATAGAGCGCGGCTCTTGACTCGGAGCCCGGAGGTCGTGGGTTCAATTCCCACAATGGAAACATGTTATTTCCAAGTTTGGTTAGGACAATGCAGGCTGATCACCTAATTGTCTGACAAGTAAGATGATCCATGCGTCGGATGGGCATGTAAAAAGTCGGTCCTGCGCCTGATTTCTCGCCGGTCGTGTCGGTCTTCCGTCCCACTGGGTTATGAGAGTGAAAGGAATAGAGAGTGCTCTTGTGTACTGCGCACACACTTGGGCACTATAAATTAAGTACTCCTGCATAGCTGGCCTGGTTTCAATTAAACCGGCCAACGTCACCGAAACCGGTGTGGGAGCTATTATAGGATACATTTTATCCCGAAAAAATGTAAGGTTCCCGTGCGATAAACGAATATTAGCGCAATTATAATATTGTATAATGTATGTATGTTACACTTTTATTCCTCTTTAGTCATAAGTATGACTTTATACATAAATTATAATCTTAATATATATAATTCTTCTGTGAGTGTGTATGTTACTGAACTTCTCTCAAACGACTGGACCGATTTTGATGAAATTTTTTGTGTGTGTTCAAGGGGATCTGGGAATGGTCTAGATTGACAATTTTGTCCGCTGGACCATGATTTTTTAATTAATTTTTAATTTATTAGTAGTTGTTGATTTTGGAATGTTTTACATTGGATCCGACAGACGGCGCTACCATCGCAGTGTCAAATTTTAAATAATATTCGAATTCGAATTTTAATTTTAGTCTGTCCCGACAGTTAGCGCTGCGATCAAATTAAAAAAAAATACTTTATATACTTAATGTGGCAAAGAAACGTTAGCCGGGACAGCTAGTTTTAAAATAAAATTAACAATTATAGATAACAATGTAATATAGTCAATAGCTGTAACAAGAATGAAAAAGATTGCATGCCAGTTATAAAAGGCGCGTTAGTAAAAATATTATAATATTATTACGAAGATCACCAAACACGAAATCAACTTCATACAAAAAAAAAACATTAACGGAAGCTTACATTAACTAAAAATAAAACTCTGAAAGGATTTGCATAATTGAAGCGTTTACAGTAAATTAGTAATGTGGGGCCGATTCCGTTGTCTAAAATAAAATTTATGTGCAAGGGTTTGATTGAGGACATAAAATGCCTTTGCCCTTATCTATTAACTGGACCATAAAGCCTCATTCTCTCCGTCACGTAAAATAACAAGGTTCACCAAGTTAACCAGTGTCAAAATGTGTAAATAGTAATCAAAATATTTTCAATATTGGGTTGGTACATACCGTAATATTCTTCTTCATAGGAGCTTATATACTTAGCTTCTTTGAAGCGAATATACTCTAGAAAAGTTTTAGCTCATATAGGTTTTTGTTCAATAATTAAATTAATAGTAATTTAAATAGCACAGTGCTAATTAATTGTGATGTTTGTTGTGTTGTTGATGTTTGTGAGCTTTAATTCTATTAATATTTAGACATACAACCCTTTTATTAATAATATTATGACTTATCAGTTAAATCATAAAATCTATAAAAATGCATAATATGCATTTTTATAGATATCATAATATGATTTGCAAAACGATTTGATAAAGAAGTATGTGGCAACAATGGCAATAAATTAAGAATAAGACGTATTACTTTTGTTTTTAGCTTGGAAGTCGGTTTTAATTTTTTGTTAAAAAATAATAATTTTATCCTTTTTAGTTAATAATATGAGACGACAAGGCTATCATATTATAGCTTGTTGTCTTAGAGTTGTACATATTACTAGGGGTCGCCTGCGGTTCTGCCCGCGTGGATGTCAGTTACGGCTGCAAAAAGCCTACCCAGGAAAGACTCGGTCAGCAAAATGATTCCCAGGTCAATTCACAGACTCCGACACTGACATCGACGACGCGGACACAGTCATTACGAGTATCCGAAGGGTGTACAGTGCACACTGCACAGATTGTCTTCATCCCGCAAGCGCATCCCGCTTGGTGACTCCCACTATCGTAATATTTTAATTTCGCCATAATTTCAAAACCAAACGTCCAATTTTAATCATTCAAAGACAAAATTATATCTACATAAGCTGTACTTAGTGATGAAATAATTTATTTTGATAAGGATTAATGGCATGAGTAAAATAAACGCGTTTAAATGTTGTCCAAAAAAATTCAAGATTTTTAAATAAAAAAAAAAGGTTATTGTGCCTCACTCGACATAGATAAGTATAGTGCATCGCGGAGTTTTTTGTAGATATTTATAAGACCTACAATACTTAGAACATTTTATGGTTATATCTTTTATAGTTTCGGCAGCGTACGCAAAATAAGTAACTATTCTGGTTGATTTTTTCACCTGGCGTCCGAAAAACCCAAATATCATACGAAACCCTATTTTTCCAAAATAAAATTTAGCCTATGTTTAGCACAAATAATGAAGGATTTGCTTGGAGTAGTTTAAATAAAGCCAAAATCCTCAAACTGGTATCTATAAGGATTCAAAAGTTCTGTTGGGTACCTTCAGAACCAGGGTATGTCCTGGTGCAAAATCTTACTTTTTGGTAGTGTATGCCTGAAATACTTCAGAATAATTCGAAATCACCATATGTTCCCATATAAACTTCAAGGAGTCCCCTCGATTCCTCATGGATCCCATCATCAAATCACCACTTTTGTAAACATGGTACCAACCTCGGATTCAACCCTGTACAACAACAAAAGAATCATGAAAATCGGTCCATAAACGGCGAAGTCCTTTTTGGAAGTCGGTTAAAAACTGCGACAATGAAAATTGAACAACACGGTTATACGCGCAATATTTTCCGATAACGCGCAAATGCCAGCGAGCATGGAGTGTGGAGCGTAATTACGCCGCTAATGGAGGTGCCTGCCCATGGTGAGTTAAGGCCATTACGGAGGTGCGATCCGCCATATTATATTCTTTACTTTAATTAAAATTTTAATGGCATCATTATTTTAATAATCACCCTCATTGTCTGTACGGTTTATTTTCTGATGGCCTTGCTATTTTTGATTGTTTTAATTTGATTAACTTTTATTACGCGGCATTCATATTTACCCCGTAAATTCAGTACCTAGATAAAATTCGCTAACACAACTTTAATAACTGAAAGCAATAGGTGCAAAATGTTGGAAAATAAAACGCTAAGGGAGTGTTAAACAAGCGATATTGGTGGAACGATGGTAATTCTAGCTCGTACAAGACAGAACATATTTTGTCAGTGGGTGAATTTATGTGGAGTGTAACAAACGAATCTCGGCTGAGGGTAGTTACATAACTCTATAATCTTAACGGGCGCCTTACTGCGTAAATTGTAGGAATTTAGGGGGATCCCCGGGGCACAACACTTAGCTGACCAGAGCGCTCCGAATCAGCAATACAGAATGGCGGAATGGCTCCAGATGATTTCAATTGTTGTGATAACAAAATATGTTATAGATAAATAATTTGACACTGTCCTTGCACTTATTCCACTTTATTTTAGTACATTTATTACAAATTTATTATATACACGACCGGTTTCGAAAAAGGCTGTTTAGATAAAAATCATTCACTTAAGTCCCTCTGGTATTACGTTCTTGCAATGAGATTATTTTCTTTGATCTTTTACATTTTTCAAAGGGCAAAATTTCATTGAGGAAATATATATTATGTCTAATGCAATCATTACAAGTACATTATTGGGTCTTAAAAATATCGATATCAATTTCTTAATAATTTTCTGGTAAATCTCTCCTAACTATGTATATTTTGTTCAAACCTGAACCATAATGCGACTGTAAAATAGTCTAAAACACTAGTTTACTAGACACAAGAAAATACGAACATTCGGTGTCAAGCTGTTGATATCTTTAAAACACAGTGGCGATTTTAAATAGCCGTTCTTAAAGCGATCCATGTATATTGATGACAATATTAAAGTTTTGATCGGCTCGTTGCGGTCCAGGCGCAGTCATTTGTTAGCGAACATACGACGCGACGGCCGCACCGCAGATAATCGTACTAAATGACCCCCCGGCCTCGATAGCTTTATTCTACACGAGATCGGCATAATTTTAAAGGTTAAATTATGTAAATGGATATTTCATGTGTCTTTGTGTATATTAATTAGCGGTAATTTGTCGCTTTAAGCCTTGCACCGGTCGCGTAAAGTTTAATGGCACACTTTAAACGTAATCTGGTCGGCCGACGGTAAACATTGCCGGGCTTAAAGTTTTGCAGCGCTCGTGATAAAGAAATTTGATAGGATTTTTACCATTAAGAGTCGGAAAGATTTTCAGCGAAAGATCGATCGGGAGGATTATTATGATTCTTTTATTAAAAATAATTTACTAACACGAAAGAAAACAGTATATTGTCATTAATGGGCGTAATTGCAGGACGAGAAGATTTTGAGCAATTAAAAACGGGAAATCGGTTGGGGCATTAATTCGCCCGTTCCCCTAAATCATCCGCGATACAGTGTGTCTGGACTGGGGGGCACATAGACATCTAAATGGAATGAAAACATCCGAGTTTCGTTTTCATTCATTTAATTAGCCGGAGTTTGAGTCACCGCCCTCCGCCGTCACAGCGCGTCGATTTAAACTCGCCCAGCCGTATAGATTCTTTACAAACTTTTTTTTTTAAAGATGTAGAATTTAGATTAATGCGAGCTGAAGTTTAGAAATTTAGAAATTGTGACAGTTCAGTTAAGCACGCATCTTTATCAAAAAACAAAAGAATTTCTTAAAAAAGTAGTTTAATTTAAATTATAGTTCTATTAATTGTTATTGGAAGACACATTTACAAAGGAAGTTACTTGATAACACAAAATATTTAATATTTCTTACTAACTTTGCAATTGGTTATGACTTGTTTGGTTGTTGACTTGTTGTGCCCTTAACTTATCAAAAGTTAATGGCACAACTTTTAATTATATCTACTTTAATAGTCAAAGGCATGAAAAGATACACACAACCATACACTATGTAGGTAGGTAGTTAGGTACACAAATGTACCAAAAATTAAGCTTTTCGTTTCGCCGTACTCTCGCAAAAGAGATCGCACTTGACGTGGGAGAGCCATGCTTCGGCACGAATGGGCCGACTCGACCGGAGAAATACCACGTCCTCACATAAAACCGGCGTGAAACAGCGCTTGCGCTGTGTTTCGCCGAGTGAGTGAGTTTACCGGAGGCCCAATCCCCTACCCTTTTCCCTTCCCTGCCCTTTTCCCTTCCCTATTTCCTTCCCTATCCTCCCCTATTACCCCTTAAAAGGCCTTCAACGCACCTGCAGCTCTTCTGATGCTGCGAGTGTCCATGGGCGACGGAAGTTGCTTTCTATCAGGTGACCCGTTTGCTCGTTTGCCCCCTTATTGCATAAAAAAAAAAAAACTAAAAGTTAATTAAGTAACAATAGAACAGTTTTCCGGCTAGGTAAGACTGAACTCCGTATTACATTCATATTTTATCTCTCTAAATTATTCCTCCGTATAATGCTCTGTTTTTTACCAAATTTATGATCCGAATCCCACGCGAGTTGAGACGAGGCGAGTTTTCACCCAGTTATGCGACTTTTGCAGGTAAATTTTACGGTCACATTTTTAATTTAATTTACAGCGCACCCAATAAGCACTGGTATGTTGTTTTTATATATTGTTTTACAGTCAATTTCGCGGTCTATAATCGAAACTTTCTGCGAAGCTACTGTACGAGCTTTGGTCGTTTTTATCGCATTCACAAAATAATTAATAATGTAATAGAACCTTAAGGATTTAGCTTAAGCGGTGAAATGAAGGCTCCGGCAGAGGTGAAATGCTTTAGACCTAGAACCTAGTGAGGTAGCTAAATACATACTTAAGAGAGCATTAAACAGCTTATGTATTTATTTTATACGCTCACGTTGGTGAGCACTAATACTGTTCTGTTGAGAACAGTATTTGTGACATTTTAAAATTGTTTAAGAAATTTTGTTTATGGCTGCCATACACGCTACGGTCTACCGGAGAGGTTCACTTTCCATCCTTACACAATGTAATATTCCATGAGTTAGATTTTTTAATTCTTAGGTTTGATTTTTAAAGATATATATTTGATTTTATAGATAGTCTATTAGTACTTCTTGTAGTACCTACACCTGGAGTAGGTATGGATGTATATTATAATTATCTATTATTAACTTAAAGATCAAACATTACATTTTTCGTAACAATATTATTTTGCGTGGGTTGCTTCTATTTTCTTTTAAAAATTGAAATCGGTTATAGTTTTTTTGTGATAATCCTCTCGACTAGACAGTAGACATACCTAATGAGCTTACTTTGTTAATGTTTATACTCGTAGTAAGAATTTTTCATAAAATATATTCTAGTGTTTTGACTGAAAAATTAAATAAATCTTTAAGAAACATCACGAAAAACGGGAAATATGTGGGTAATTAATATTTCATTTTGTACAGACATCCCACAGACGGAAAGTAACGTATAGTCGCCACAACAAAAGAATTCCGCCGAGACCCTCTCGGCCCGGGTACGGAAATCTACAACGTGCCACAAAAACGTAAGACTCCTTCACCTTTTCCGGTCTCGCTTCCGTCTGTCTTGAATATTTTGTAATTACCTTTTTTTATAATGCCTCTGCAGACAAAAATATCCATGGAATTACACGGATTTTACTAGGTGTTACATGTAATCTACTTATCCTAACCTAACTTCTAGCTAGGTTAGAATGAGTAAAGACTTTTTTAACATGGATTTTTTTCTATTCTTAGAGGCCTAGATAAGTGGCAAGCGATTATCGTAAACGCCAACAAAATGTATGGGTTTTGACATTAGTTTTCGCTAGCGCAGCGATGACTTATAATATCTATCAAATCGCATACATTTTGTTGGCGTTTACGATAATCGCTTGCCACTTGTCTAGTAGGGCTGCAGTAAGGTAAATCTTGGATGTGAACTACCCCGAGATTTAGTAGGTTACCTACCATCTGTTTGAAAATTTTGGAACGTGAAACAGTGTTTGAATTTTTTGATGGTTTTGACGTTCTCGCCATTTACTCATCTAGATTTTGGATGACTTGCTTGTCTTATTCGTCTCGATAGTACTCGTATTTCAAACCTAAAGTATCTTGGTGCGGTGTCCAAGAGTCTGCGGGTCACAACCCGGCCGTAAACCCTGGCCAGGCCGTAGTAAACGTCACTACTCCCAGCGCCGTGTTACGTGTATTTCACGTTTTATGTGGTGGTTGCGGTGCCGTCTTAGAAGGAACTTGACCATAAATGCCAACAATTTGAGTTCACTCCATCCCCCGAAGAAGCCCAATAGTGGACATAAAGGACGTTTTACTACTGAGTGGTAACTTAAGATTAAGATACACATGCACCAAGAAAATTTCTCCTCACGTGGTAGGTACTACTAGGTAGGTATACTTAATTCTAATAAAACACTTACGGTCTTACTACAAAAGATTTAAACACCCGTTGAATAGTTGATTAGAGAAAAATTCCATACAAAATTGTCTCAAAACAACTGTTCAACAGATGTTTAAATCTTTTGTGGTAAGACTATGGTTAAGTATGGTTAAGTATAAATGCTATTTAATTTAATAATTTGGCTGTCCAAGTTCCTTATTTCTCTTGTATTACTCGGAATCAAAAAGATCTTTTAATTAGTTTTCAGTTCAAAGTAATTTCTGAAATGCTAAGTAATAATTTATGGAAAAACTTTTATAATATATAAATGTATAACTTTTAACGGAACGGCGAATTTAAAGTGAAGGAAAGAGTTTGTGCTTAAATCTTATTTTGATCTGCCAACTGTAATGCAAAGTACAAAATGAAACCAAACTTTTCTTAGTTATGTCTTCGGTTAACGCAGACTGTGTACATTTTAATAAAACGCTCCAACTATTCTCTCCGTAATTATTGCTTTAATTCTCGTTGGTTACTGTAAATAATAGCTTTAGTTTTATTCCCTTTGTTTAACAATTTTATATTTCAAGTAATTTCTTATTAGAATAAGTTATACTGTTGTCTCAATTTTATGTTATTGCTGTCCTTTTCGCACAAAATTGTAGTGCGTTTCACATAATTAATGTTGTTGTCTCTTTCTAGCATAAGTATAGTGCGTCTCACGCAAATGTTGTTGCTATCTCTTTTATTTTACAATTCTATTTACGTTTGTTATTGTTAATTAGTCTTATAAGAATGTTTATTTACCATTGTATTAGCTTATAAGACTGTCCTTTAATGTAATTGTATAAATTTGTATTTCTTGAATAAACGAACTGCGTATGCTCGGCAACAAACTGATAGAACCCTACAGGTCCTAACAGTACAAATTTCACATATAAACACGCACTTTCTCAAGTGCACACACACTCGACTTACGACCACCGCAGATGCCTGGGTAACCCTTGCCCCACCGACACTTCACTGTGCCGCAGTACTACCTTCACCTGGTGTTTCTCTTCTCTCCGACCTGCTTCCTCAAGACTGAAACCCCAAAATACAGTCCACTCGCCAACCTACTCTGTGACGACTACAGCCCCGCTGAATTGCTGTGTCGTCAACAACTGGTCCTTCAGAAGCCGGATCACTGCGCCAGCTCGTGAAGAAGAAGCTCGCCACTGAAGACGGCAGCCAGTCCTGAGAAACCCTGAAGCCTGAAGTCAGAAGCTCGCCCTGAAGACTGCAGCCTGTCCAGGATCAAGAGAGAAGCTTGCAAGAGAGAAAACCAGGTGAAGAGACGAAGCCCCTGCAGCCACGGCCAGCGTCTCCTTCGGTCAAGAGAGAAAACTGAAACAAGTACGCGCGAGTGTTGGTGGTTGGCTTTGCTTACCTCCACCAATTACTTGGAAGCAATCATCAGTATCGTGCGTGGCCACCTAGCGGTGTTAAACGGCCCCTGCAGAACGCACGGAAGCATTGTGGAGTAGTCTGACGCCTCCACACACCTACCCAGGTGAATAGTCAGACCCCGCCGGCAAGGTACGGTAACGCTCTGGGGCTACAGGTTAGCACGCAACGACGGGTGCGGACATTCCTCCCGCACTCTGATGCACCCGTGAGCGCCCGCGCCCTCTACCGGGAGGTTCCTACCTTCCTTTCCCCTGCATTCCTATTCCCGGTTCGGCGTCACCGCGGTAGCAAGCTGACCGGGCTGATAGTAGTAGGCATTGTAGGTCGCGATACGCGTAAAGACAATAAGTGAAAGTGAAGTGTTAGTTTTTAAGTAAAATTAGTTTTAAAGTTAGGGCCCCCTCGTGCGCAATGGAGAACGCGCGTGTGTTGCGCTCGGGCAAGACGACGCCCTCCCGGGAGGAGACGCCATCGTCAGGACAGACCACGTCCCAGGAGACCAACACATGGAGCAGAGGCACCGGCGTTGAAAACACGACGGAGAGCAGCACGCGTACCAATGCTAGGGCCAATACAGAGAATTTAGAACCCGCGCAAATCGACAACGCAGTCGAAAACGTAGGAAGTGCGCCGGACACTGTAGTTAACGTCCCCGGGGACAGAGCGAGTAGCAAAATATCGATGTTACAGGCCGAATTAGAGTATCATAACTCCGAGCTAGCACGGGCTAGGGCGGCATCCGCAGCTGCCATGAGTCGTTTGGAAATAGCTAGGATAGAGCTAGAAGAGTCCACCGACGCGGAACAGCCACCCACATTGCAGAAAACCCGAGTTGAAGGCTGGATTTCGGAACAGTATGCTAGGCCGTCGACAAGCGCTCGAAACCCGGAACGAAACACACGTCCGACCGAACGAAACGAGCCGCGCGCCGGTAACACGTCGCTTAGCGATATGACATTGTTAGCCAACGCGATAGTGCAAGCGGTCAATTCGAATAGGTCGGAAACAACGCCTAAATTCATCCATGAGTTGCCCCATTTCGACGGAACCATTACGGAATGGATGGCTTTTAAATCCGTGTTTAATGACACCGCGGAAATGTTCTCGGACATACAAAACGTAGCTCGGCTTAGAAAAGCGTTAAGAGGCGCGGCCCGCGACACCGTTAGGACCTTGCTATTCACGGTATCGGATCCGTACGAAATAATAGATACGTTAGAACGGCGATACGGCAGGCCTGAGTTGCTTATTCTCTCGGAAATCGAAAACATAAAACGTTTGCCACGTATGACGGAAGACGGGCGCAATGTGAGTAGTTTCGCGAGTAAGATTTCAAACACGGTAGCGGCCATAAAGGCACTTAACCAGCCACAATACTTGTATTCTCCCGAGTTAGTAGGTCGAATAGTCGACAAATTGAACATTATTTTAAAATATAAATGGTACGAGTTCAAGTCGGAGCGCTCCGGAGCGCCGGAACTCGAGTTAATGGCTAGATTCCTCAATATAATGGCGGATCAGTGCGGCGCGATGTTTGCGTACGAAACGGCACGAGAGGAGAAACGAGGCAGGATGCAAAAACCGCGCGCAGTAAACACGGCTCGCACGCGAGCTCCGAGATCGACGCGCTATGATAGCGACAGTTCATGTGATAGGTCGGATTGCGAGATAACGTACGAGCCGCGTAAAACCGTAGCAACCGCGAGTTATAAGCCCTCAGCTAATAAAAAGATCGAACAATTCAAGCCGAAGCATCGTACGCCGCGCCCCGCGACAGAAGCGCCACGCTCCGCGACGGAAGCGCCAGTAAACTCATCCAAAAGAAATAATAATTGTCCCGTGTGTTCAGGCTCCCATACGACTATTAATTGTGCAGATTTTAATAAACTTAGCGTACCGGAAAGATGGGACACGGCCAAAAATAGTAGACTTTGTTTTAGATGCCTAAATAGTTCGCACGGGCGACCGTTCAAGTGTAAATACATTCCGTGTGGCATAAATGGTTGCGAAGCGTCTCACAATAAATTATTACACGGCAGCGGCAGTGCAGCGCCGCCCGCTAGCGGAAATATAAGTACGATTAATCACGTTCGCGCGTCTAACACCTACCTCAAAGTAGTGCCGGTTGAGATAAGCGGCCCAGTGGGCACCACCGCTACATACGCCTTGCTGGACGAGGGCTCTACACTAACCCTCGTCGAGCGTACGGTAGCGGACAGCGTAGCACCCAGGGGTCGAAGCCAGCCACTTAAGTTAGAAGGGGTAGGGGGTAATCAGATTGACGACCACGAATCGTGCAAAATATCTTTGACAATCCGCGGCGCGTGTAGCCGAAATATAGAAAAGATGAGCGCTAGCACAATCGGTAGTTTAAATCTTGCGCCACAATCCGTGAGTAAAGACCTCGTTCGCCAGTGCAGCCACCTAGCGGAGTTAGAGGACGAACTTTGTTACGAGCAGGCTAAACCCACGATACTTATCGGCCAAGATAACTGGCATTTAATTACGTCTCGCCAATTACGTGTCGGAGATAAGGGCCAGCCAGTGGCGTCGCTAACTAAGTTAGGATGGGTCCTGCACGGGCAGGACGCGAGTTCACGTAATTTAAATAATACCCAGTTCATAAGTCACGTTAGAATTTCGCCGTCTGAGGATCCCGCGTTAGAAATGATTAGGAATTATTTTAGCTTGGAATCGTTAGGAATAGAGCCGCGTAAACCTAAAGCGGACCCGGACGAGCGCGCGTTAGCCGTTTTGGACAAAACATGCAAGAAAATTGACGGTTGCGATCGGTATGAGTCGGGCTTATTGTGGAAAACCGATGATGAAGTAATGCCGGACAATAAGAAACAGGCCCTCAGCCGCTTGTACAATTTAGAAAACAAGTTAGATAAAAATAGCGATTTAAAAATAGAATATTCGAAACAAGTTAATAACTTATTAAGTTCGGGTTACGCGGAACTAGTAAGCACCCCGGCCACATCGCCTCGCACTTGGTACTTGCCTCATTTTTCGGTGGTACATCCTCAAAAGGGTAAGGTGCGACTGGTCTTTGACGCTGCGGCTAAATACGGGGGAAAATGTTTAAATGACGCGCTGTTAACCGGACCCGACTTATTACAATCGCTTTTCGGCGTTCTAATAAGATTCCGCGAAGGAAAAATCGCCGTAGTAGCCGACATTAAAGAGATGTTTTTGCAAATTAAAGTAATTGAATCGGATCGCGACAGCCTTCGTTTTCTGTGGCGAGGCGACGATAGGAACATCCCCCCGCGAGAATACCGTATGACCTCGCTAATATTCGGGGCGGCGTCGTCGCCGTGCGTGGCCATTCACGTAAAGAATAAAAACGCGCAACACTATAGCTCGGAGCACCCGAAAGTAGCTAAAGCTGCGGAACGGAACTTCTATATGGATGATTATTTGGACTCATTCGACGACGCGAACGAAGCCAGGCAAGCGGTCAATGCCATGTATAGGATTAATTTAGGCGCTTCGTTCGAGTTACGTGGTTGGGCGTCGAATGTACCCGAGGTTATCAGTGACGTTTCCGATAAACAAATTAGCGGCGCAACGACATTAGGAAAAAGCGATACCGAGAGGACATTGGGTCTCATATGGAATCACGCTCGCGATACGTTAGGTTTTAATGTGAACCTCCGAAACACGCCATCTAGTGTAATTTCAGGGGAAACTTTACCTACCAAAAGACAAGTCACTAGCGCCGTTATGTCGGTTTTCGACCCGCTAGGTTTAGTATCACCGGTAACTATGGTAGGTAAATGTCTCATCCAGGAAATATGGCGTAGCGGCGTAGGCTGGGACGAACCCATAACTCAGGAGCACCATATTACGTGGATGTCGTTTATAAATAATTTAAATTTGCTGAAATCCTTTGAAATAGAAAGGTACGTACCTGCCCCGCCCTCTGGCGAGGGGGAGTTACATATATTTTGCGATGCTAGCGAAAAAGTTTATTCAGCCGCAGTTTATTTCGTTAGCATGAATAATAATACGAAGACGGCTAGTTTAGTTACGGGAAAGGCGAAAGTAGCGCCACTGAAACCAATTTCGATACCGCGATTAGAGTTGCAAGCCGCGGTTTTGGGTTCCCGCTTAGCAGAGTCCGTAAAACGGGAAACGGACTATAAAATTAAAAAGTCTTATTACTGGTCAGATTCGAAAACGGTATTAGCATGGATAAGGTCCGATCCGCGTACTTTTAAATCATTTGTCGCGCACCGGCTGGCCGAGATCGAAAGTTCGACGACCCCGGCCGACTGGAGATGGGTACCGAGTGCCGAAAACGTTGCGGACGATGCTACGAAATGCATACCTGCGAATTTTAATTCTAAACATAGATGGTTTACGGGACCTAGTTTCATTTTAGACGACCCCGCGACATGGCCGTGCGAAAAACAGGTCGCGGCTCCCTTACCCCCCTCAGGGGAGGAGAGAATTGTCAAACAGGTTCACGTTTGTGTAGACCGTAAAGATTACGATTATTTGCCTAAAATTGATAGGTTTTCAAAGTATAAGCGCCTGGTACGCGCTGCTGCCACCGTCTTGCTCTCAGCTGAGGCATTTAAAGCCAAATTGCTCAAGAGAAAAGTAAACACAGAAGTATCTCCTGATCACATCAGACTAGCAGAATTGCTGCTCATCAAGAGGAGTCAGAGCATCTCATTCGCGGACGATATAAAGACTATAGAGGCTGGGCAGCGACCACCGAAGAGGTCCCCCTTTCATAAGCTTGCTGTAAAACTCGACCGCAGCGGGATACTATATCTTGATAGCAGAGTGAAAGAAGAATACAATCTGCCCGTCTTGCATGCAAAGGAAGAATTTACCCGGCTGTTAGTGCATCACACGCACGCAGTCTTCAACCACGGCAATCACCAGACCGTGATGAACGAGCTCCGACAGCGCTACCACATAATTGGACTACGCAGTATCCTTCGCTATATATGCAACAAGTGTCAGTGGTGTAGAACCTACAGGGGAACTCCCTCTAAAATTCCCCTGGGTGACTTGCCTCCAGAAAGACTGGCCCACAATCAGCCGCCTTTTACAGCCACGGCGGTTGACTACTTCGGCCCAATGCACGTCACGGTTGGGCGAAGACAAGAGAAGCGGTGGGGCGCACTTTACACGTGCCTCACCACTCGAGCCGTACATCTGGAGCTGGTGCCTTCCCTATCTGCATCCTCCATGATCATGAGCCTGCGCCGAATGATGGCCCGCCGCGGCACTCCGACGGTCATATATAGCGACAACGGAACCAACTTCGTGGGCGCCGAGAAAGAAGTAACGGAAGCTCTTCGACAAAATGACGACGCGATGAAAGTCTTCGCCTCTGAAAAACAGATCACTTGGAAGAGAATACCCCCTGGGGCCCCAAACATGGGCGGCGCCTGGGAGAGACTGGTCAGATCTGTGAAGACGGCGTTACGAGTAACCTTACGTGAAAAAACGCCCCCTGATGAAGTGCTGCACACCTTATTGCTTGAAGCGGAGCACGTTATAAATACGAGGCCGTTAACCCCAGTAAATCCCGACCTTAACGATGAATCACTGACCCCAAACCACTTTCTGATTGGGAGGTCAAGCGGGATGATTCCTTTCGGCTCGTATAAAGATTATACAGCAGACAGTCGCTCGTGGAAAGCTGCACAGAAGTTGGCCGAAGCGTTCTGGGCTCGATGGGTAACAGAATACAAACCCCAATTGATGCCTCGGCTCGGCAACCAGCAGCACAGCAACCTTAACCCTGGAGATATCGTGTTAATATGCGACGGAACGATGCCCCGAGGAATATGGCCTAGAGGAGAAATAATGAAAACTTTCCCAGGCCCAGACGGACGAGTTAGAGTAGCGGAAGTCCGAACAGCCGCCGGACTGATTCGTCGCCCAGCCTCTCGTCTGATCCTCCTTAGCCA
Organism: Polyommatus icarus; assembly: GCA_937595015.1. Classification (NCBI taxonomy): domain Eukaryota; kingdom Metazoa; phylum Arthropoda; class Insecta; order Lepidoptera; family Lycaenidae; genus Polyommatus; species Polyommatus icarus. The sequence goes on from OW569321.1 coordinate 8,639,328, forward strand.
GGAATAAAACGTTTCGGTGCTTGCGCACGAGGGGGAGACTGTAAATAATAGCTTTAGTTTTATTCCCTTTGTTTAACAATTTTATATTTCAAGTTATTTCTTATTAGAATAAGTTATACTGTTGTCTCAATTTTATGTTATTGCTGTCCTTTTCGCACAAAATTGTAGTGCGTTTCACATAATTAATGTTGTTGTCTCTTTCTAGCATAAGTATAGTGCGTCTCACGCAAATGTTGTTGCTATCTCTTTTATTTTACAATTCTATTTACGTTTTTTATTGTTAATTAGTCTTATAAGAATGTTTATTTACCATTGTATTAGCTTATAAGACTGTCCTTTAATGTAATTGTATAAATTTGTATTTCTTGAATAAACGAACTGCGTATGCTCGGCAACAAACTGATAGAACCCTACAGGTCCTAACAGTACAAATTTCACATATAAACACGCACTTTCTCAAGTGCACACACACTCGACTTACGACCACCGCAGATGCCTGGGTAACCCTTGCCCCACCGACACTTCACTGTGCCGCAGTACTACCTTCACCTGGTGTTTCTCTTCTCTCCGACCTGCTTCCTCAAGACTGAAACCCCAAAATACAGTCCACTCGCCAACCTACTCTGTGACGACTACAGCCCCGCTGAATTGCTGTGTCGTCAACAGTTACATTATTTAATTTGCTTTTACTCGCTAAGGTTTTTCTAAGGCTTTAAGAACCTTAAAACCTTAGGAGATCGTAATTCGTATGAATAGCACTTATAACATAGATGCTACTCGCTTTTCGCCTTTTCGCACACTGACATATGGCAATAGCAACAAAACACTAACACTCAAATTTACGAAAATATAAAGCCACATTAATTGTCACTTCTATATTTACTTACACAAAATTGTGTACCAAATATATGCATAAGGTATGCATGTATTCGGGTCACATTTTGTAGTCTCGTGGACAAATTTTTGACACAGTTACTCTTCCTTAGTTTTTATTATTCGTAGGTTTCAGTTAAACGTGGTGCCGCAGCATGGCGGCCCGTAATTTTGTCCACATTGTGCCTTTTTCTGTTCGTCTAGGGCAGTCAACAGCGAACGTGAGGCATGCCCGCGGCGCTTGCCCTCTGACCGTATCCAAAAAACAAAAATGATAATGTTGGCGTTGCGTTCGTTGCCGCGTTCAAATATTGAATGCGCCAAAACGAAAGTTGAATTAAAGTAGATGACGAAAATTGAAGACGAAAGCGCATAGTGTGGACATAGCTAATTAAACTTGGTGCAATAACCTAAGCATTGGATTATTTTTAACATTATCAAGAATTTTCAATGAAATGCGGAAGAAACACTCAGTCATAGTTTCTATTTTCGCGGAAGCACATTTTATTGAAAGAATATAATTATGGATCCTGAATACCGAATATAGCCTAATATAATTCACATATTGGACATGCAGGCAATATGGTCTGACATTATCTTACACGCTCAGCACAGAGCGGCATTAGCCGGTCACATAATGCCTGAATTACCATTTAATACCTAGCGAATTGATTGTCTGGCAAATTGACCGCCATTGCTATGCTATACAGCTAAAGTATATAATTAAAGTATAATATTATATTAGAATTTATAGTTTCAAGTTTAAAATTAGAACTGAGTTTGTTGTAAGATATGAGATAAGCATCATTTCCAAAAACCGGCGAATTTATGTGTTTCTAGTTTTAAGCTACACTTAAAATTATTTTTCTCACCTCCGGGCGGAAAGCGTCAACTTTTTTCCCGCTGCGCTTACCGATGTTGCCGTTTTCCGCCTCCGTCGATGAGAAAAATAGTATACGCATCATGGGCAGTAAATAAAATTAAGCCTCAGATCACATGTTTGTTTGACCTCGGCTTCGCCTCTGCCAACAATTACATGTGATCTGAGACATTTCTTATTTTCCTGCCCTAGGTGCGTAATATACTATTTATGGACATTCCTTTCTTATCTAATTATAATTTTCTTTTAAACTTCAAGAGCCACGTAAACCGATTCACGGAGGAAAATCTATTACAAAATAATATTATATTTAGTATCCGCTGAGGGCGCGGCGCAGCGGACCGTGCCGCAGCACAATTCAAATACAGTCGCCCACGTAAATGTCACATGAGAAATTTGCCTGGAAAATATTTTAAAAAAATATTTTTTATATAATATAAATCAAGCAGCATTTATTGTAATATCATATTTGCTGTCTAAATAAACTTATTTTTGTTCAGTTAATAGATCCATTACTGTGTTGAAGGTCAGTAAGAATTAACTTCTCATTTTACGTTCCGTCCACTCTCAAGTTGCACTTCCTTTAAAATTATAAAAAAAGACAGTCTATCAATTTATACCTTCTATACAAACACTCTCTATTATCAAAGTACTCTATTTTAGTGAGTCATAAAGTCACTAGACATTGCGTGTGACTGGGACAGTGAGTTAGTTTTACATACAATTTATTCATGGTATGGAAAACGAGCGATTTTGCATGTCAATGAAAACAGATTGTCGTCGATAGGGATGACATTTTCAGGTTTTTACGAGTCCGACTGTTCGCGGTGAAGCCGGCGCACCTCCCACATAAAATTTTATGACCGCGAATATTTATTATTTATAGTTTTATAGGTCTGTCTGACATCGTGTTCTATGTAGCACGTCAAACCTTATACGCTCCTAAATAAAATATACGATGCTGAGTTTTCGGAGATTACTTTCTCTCGCGCCGACCGTTAGGGAAGTATTTTTATTTGTATTTATGTGTTTTTATTTTAGAATTTATTTTTATTCAAACCGTACACGGGAACGGGAGTGGAATATTTGAACTGATTGCACGAAAATAAAATATAATGCTCTAGTAAAAACAAATGTGTAGTGTAATAAAATGTAGAGTTGACACCATTGTACACTCAAACAAAAAAGATTTATGTTATTTTAACCCTGAGCGAGCACAAAAGTTGAAAACTTTATTAATGTAACTAACTTCTAATCAAATCCTATTCTTCCCATTAAATCAAAAGTTAAAGAAACAATTGAAATTGCTTTTTAATACACATTCTTTATTTGCTTATAGGCTTAGACAATTTTATACGTTATAATTTTATTATTTCCAATTGTATTCCGGATAAACCTCTCGTTAAAAACCGTCGGATAATGTAGTGTGATTCATTAGTAACAAAATCTGCAAGCTTAAAAGGCAATCCCGAAATAATAACAGCTGGAGAATTCCATCTATCGGACAGGCGCGTGGACAAAGCTTAAAACATTTTCCTCGATATAATTGGAAACATGGACGTGATACGGGAGGCTCAAACGTCAATAAAATAGTGTTTTAATCCACTCACCGATACCTGACAGTGGAATTACGCCGCCAACTCCATATTTTTTTTACCTACTACACTGGGTTTCAGCAAGATGCACGATACTCTTAGCTGCTTCAAAACTACAATATTTGTGCCTAGCAACAATCTACAAATTCAATAAGTAACGATAATAATTTTTCAATGGAAACCCTGCCTTGAAAAATTGTTACCAAAACTAAGGGTAAACACTAAATGCCGAAAACTAAAACCGGCTCGCCTTCACGTAACACAAATAGTTTCACACGGAATACAGCGTTATTTTTCAGTTAAGTGTTCCATTCAGAATTTAATTGTGTAACATATGACCTTCATTAAAGTTTTTGTTGTAGCAGGGCAGAGCTTAATGTGAAATATATCTGTCTTCGCAGGTAAGACCTGGAATGCTGCCAACTACCTGTGGCCGCTCTTTGAGAAACATATTGTCAAGTGGGCCTTTATTTTTAGCTTTGAGGTCATGAAATCATTCCATTTGCATCAGTTTTAGAGACAATTGCATCGGTTGATTTTACAGTTTGATTAAGCGGATCACAATCTAGATAGAGTTGAATCTAGGCTAATTGTAACCAGGGCTTAACGTTATCGAACCTTTGGATAGGTTGCGTGAGTCGGTGTCTACACCAGTATAGTCGAGTAGGTAACTTACAATGTTCTTTCTTCTTCTTCCAGTCTTTGCGACGAAATCCAGTAGCAAGACCTAATATAATTTTTGAGAGTAAAACACTGAAATTTAATACCATTTTTAAGAGCAAAGCACTGAAAATATACAAGCCATCTCGGATATTCTTTGTTCAATCAATTTTACGAATCTGACTGAACAATAGACGTACTAAAACGGCACTATAATAAAATCGTAGTACATAAAATGCAAATACTCCACCCTTTCACGGATTGAATTTAATAACAAAATTTATCGAGTCGTGATTGGCAAAAGAATTTCCGCGCATAACATGACTGCAAATTCATAACTCCCCCAAATAAGTGAAGCATATAAGCTGATTAGCTTTATTGTTGCAAGCGTTTTGTGCAACAATGCGAGAAACAGGACTGCAGCGAAATATCTTTAAAATATGACTTCCAGACTCGAATTCTATCAGATAAAATGTTGTATCTATTTCGATAAGTTATGTCGCATCTTTTATCACTATAATAATAACGTGAAACTACTTTGTTTGGTATGTCTCATTTTTAGGGTTCCGTACCCAAAGGGTAAAAAAGGAACCCTATTACTAAGACTTCGTTGTCTGTCCGTCTGTCTGTCTCCAGGCTGTAACTCAAGAACTGCTATAGCTAGAATTCTGAAATTTTCACAGATTTTGTATTTCTGTTGCCGTTGTTTGCCGTATAACTACAAATACTAAAAACCATTTTTTGCTCGACATCAATAATGACAACCGGTAGGCACTTGAAATTTTCACAAAAGCTTTAAATATATGTGTACTTTAATAATTAATAATAATATTTGAATGAAATAAAAATTTAAGGCGGCTCCCATACAAAAAAACACAATTTTTGGCCTATTTTTGCTCTATAGCGGTACGGAACCCTTCGTGCGCGAGTCCGACTCGCATTTGGCCGATTATTGAGGTAAAGGTATTTTTAACCTTTGAAGCCGCACAAGAGCACCGGTGATCGCGACAACAATAGAATAACAATAGAAATCCAAGAATCCGCGATCGAAGGATATTATTAAGATATTACAAAGAAGAAGGCCTAGGGTCAACTTTTATTATTTTCCGAGAAACAGATCTCGAAAATATGTTATAACTTGAACGTCCGTAATTCTGTTTTTCGATGTCGAGGCAAAATTGCAAAACACATTTTGGAATTAACATAAAATAGGGTTACAGCACAGAAATAGCTTTCGCCGAGCCACGTCGTCAAAATTCTCCGAGAGTTGTACCGTTTTAAAGATTACACGCTAGAATGGGCAACTAAAAGAATACTTTTGTACCTGGAGCGAATGGAATATCTATTTTCTACTTATAGCTTTTTAAGGAGTGGTAACTTCTTAGAGTTGGTGCTAAACTAAATGTGTTTTAGTTTGTATCTTCTGGTGAACTCTAGTCTATTCCTAGTCTATTGGAAACTATAACCAACTCGATATCGGTAACGGTTGGCATCATCGTCGGCACGAAGACGCGTGCATCGGCTTTACGAGCTTGTTTGTATTTAATAAATATGTCGGCTCTTTCCGACCCGAACTTTACGACCCCACAGTAAAACATGTCTCGACATCCAAATTTATACGCGTACATAAACTTTTATATCTGCGCGACTTGGCCCGCCCTAATTGTTGGTGGTCATGGACTAAACTTCACGAAATATCGATGAGCGGGCTTCTTCTTCGGATACTTTAATACTTTTTGTGTAAAATCTGCAAACGGTGAGACATTGAGCTCAGATAAACTAAGTCCCTGTGCCCGTCATAATTTGTCTTTGAAGTCTACTATTATAGGTACTCGGCATGTTATAAGATATTATATCAGGAGCAATGTTTATACATATTAATAAGCGAAAGTTAGTTTATTTATCTGTCTGTCTGTTTGTCAACGCCAAACAGATTTTGAGTACGAAAATTGTCCGACAGTTGCGAGCATTACGTAGCTTAGTAATTAATAAGTGACTTTATAATTACTTATGATTAATCAGTCATTAAAATGATGAAATGCAACATGGTATCGAGGGATAAATATCTATATTGTCACAGTTACATCAATCAGTTCTGCGATGCGCTCGCAACAAACGCGTTAACGACCCAATGAGTCATGTTTATTAACCTTTTGTTAGTTTAATCAGTCATCGTGGCTATAACTCTTCCATGCACGAAATTTCATTTGGCTAATAGCGTTTCCCTAATTGCGTATGCGGCAATTATCGGGCGGACGTGTCCAGGCCGTCGGGCCGCCGCGCTAGGTCGGCGGGCCGGCGGGCCGGCGGGCCGCATGTAGGTCGAGGCGTAGCATTAACACCTAGTCTCAGGTGCCCACACCGCCCTAACTATGTTATTGCCTTTTCCAATTGTGGCAGACATTATTCCGGGGGCATCGATACGGCTATTGCGAGCGTGAATTTTCCACGCACGAGAGTTCCTGCGAGAATTGTTTTCGCCTCGCATTCCCTAACTACCGTAACTTTTTCATTTTTAATTTGTCTTAAATTTTATTTATATTTTAAAAGTCAAAATTGGTTTACTCATGTGGATCAACATAATTATAGTCCAATCCTTTATCTATAGAGCTAGAAACCTGGAACTTCGCACACGCCGCGCCGTATGACGTAGGCATTCATATTTTTTTAAATCCACCTTATAGGCTTAAAAAGGTAATCAAAAGCTATTCGAATATAAAACAAGACAGGTTAACCTCTACACGAAGAGATATTATGACCGCATTAGCACAAAGGCTACCTTTACATTAACATAGTCTACTTTTCACTTTTACGGCAATTTTAAATAAGGTTTTTCATTGCACGTAATAAAAGCGTGAAGTGCTTTATGCATACTCAAGTGCGACGTAACGCTCTCGCGACAATCTCACGGCACTCAGGGCCTATTAGACGTGTTACCTACTAATATGCCTACAATATAAGAACTTTAGGAGGCTATTTATGTAAAAAATTGATTGTGCACGTCCTATCTGCTGTCTTTTTCACTATCTCCCTCCTAGGGCTGCTTTAGAAATAAGCAGTTCCTTTGTGTTGTCTTTCCATATTAAATGTATCTTTATGTTTTTTCTTGTGTGCTATATAGAGTTTAATAAAATATTAACTCCCCGTTAGTTAATTTACTTGTAAAATTAAGAAAGAACTGATTTAATTATTTCTACAAGAGGCATAGTTAACCTAAAACAATGGATACGTTATACAGTATACTCGTATTTGCGTGTCACCTCACAAAATAGCATTTTGCGTTGTTAAATTTTTGTGAAATCTAGATTCTATCTCGTACTCAACAGTTAGTCAAAGACTTAATAGATGAGTTACTACTAGAAATATATTTATCCCTTACCCGTATTTTTCTTTGACTGAGCTGGTTAGCTCATATTCTAAAATATAAAACAACTTTTTCCATGAAATATTCAACAACTTTCCGTATTGTACAAAAGTAAAAGTAAAATTTGCGTCCCTCAATAATACTCAAACATCGCAAGTTAACACGACATTCGGCCCTCCACAATTTCGTCACAACAATTTAAAGTCACATTCCCTCACTTAAGATGCATTGGCTCATTCGAAACACAGGATTTAAGGTCGGCGCGGGAGGCCGGGGCGGGCCGGGGCGCTCCGGGGTGCAAATGCGGCAATTCGTACGCGACTCGCCCCACAACAGGCATTAGCACAAAATGACATCTACGAAAAATCTACGCGAAACGCCCAAATACAAAATAGACGAATAAAAGGTCTCGCCTTAACACTCCATTTTATATGTGGCCCGTAATGTGATCGATAATATTGGTCATTGCTTATTTGGGTGCCGGCTAGTTTTATGTCTTCGAGGTCTTCTTTTTGTATAATTTTGTAAACACGCTTTAGTTGTAAATAGTTTACGATGTTTGGGTTTCTGTACAAGTTGTTATTCAATAATTTTATAGAGTATTTTCAAAATTCGTAATATGAATTAGAAAATAAGTATAAAATTCATAAAAAACTTGATTGCAAAAAATACATTTCAGTTTGAAATTGAAAACGCGTGGACGCTAACACAAATGCCGAAAGTTTCGGCCATATTGCATCCAATTAAATCAAAGTAATAAAGAAAGTTTATCTATTTTTGTCGAACGTAAATGGAATGATGTAGTTGAAAGTTAAATTGCCCTTGTTTCTAGACTATATGAGTCAAGTCTGGCGCCGTGCGGGCCGCCGGCCGGCACATTCGTGGAAATGGCCTTTTACCCCGAGCGACGGTAATAACCGACAATTATTGTACAACGACATTTCAATTGGAAATGTTTTCCATACGGCGGGCGCTTTATTATCTTCAAAAGAATTTATCAACGAGGAAACTACCGGGCTTATTATAGTAGTGCATTTTTATTGCATGCGATTTTTCCGATCGGAGTTTATATCAAAGCTAACCGCTTCGGTTAAAAATTACGACGACAGATTTGAATTTTTTAAAAATACCAACATATATTTCGAAGTATTATGACTGTCTACGCCAACCCTAATCTTTTCAAATTTATTTTGCGTTGCGGACTACAAAAGGGACCTATTAGGTCTGGCGAGAACAACACGCAAATTGGCGCTTTGCGGCTTTACGTTATCTAGAAGAACTGCGTCGGAATTTTAAATAGTTCCGAAGTCATGAACAAACAAGTCTTGGAGCGGCCAATTTGAGCGTTCATTAGCAAGATCTATATTCAGCAGCAGACTATAATGGGACAAACATTATCCGTTATCTTGTTTTCAATTCGCTCCGCCGCGCTCGCTTACTAAACTAAACAGAATTATCACGAGCTAGCTCAGCCCTGCGACTTTGAACACGACTACATTCTAATTTCTATTATACAATTTGTCACAATACGCTGTAAATTCTGTAACAATTAACTCTTGAATACCGATATAATATGTTTACCAAGATACGAGAAAATGCAATCAGTAATTTTCGCTAAGTGCCGAAAATATTCATTTGCCACTAATTGTCTGCGCCCGATAACTTTCGAACTAAATATTGAGTTTTGCACTTGCCGTGTAAGTTCGCAAACGATTGCACATGCTGGAGGGCGGACGGGCGGGCGGAGGCTCTCATTAAGGCTGAGGAGCCGCTCGAGCCGCGGCCCGGTGCCAAATCTGCGAACACCGTTAATTGTTCGTGTTCAAGTTTTTACATAACATTTTGTTCAGTTGTAGAGGTCTAAAACGGAATCCAACTAGACTCTAGACTCTAGAGGGTCTCTTGTTTTAATCGTTTTTTCACCGTTAAAAAATCTAAAAAGGAACTGAAGCCAACGCGCAGGTACATTTTCTTATTTTCACGGAAAACTTTTATTTTGATGACAGCAAGAGAAAAAATTACAAACGGATGGAACTAACCAGCTGGATTGTCTAATACTTCAGATTTTTTATTTCAAGTTGGTAACCAATTTTAAGCACTATTTAAAGGCCTAATAAATGCGAGAAGCTACACTGTGATCAAATTAATATAACGAGACATAGATATATAGAATTTAATTAATATTTTGTCATTTTATATAAAGTTTTGCGCCTGGAATCTGGATTCGCCGTTTGGAATGTAATTATATTGACACTAGACTTCAGAGATAGCACTACTCAAACGTTGTATCTTTACGATTTAATTTTACGCCTCTAGAATTTTCTCCAATAATAAACAACAATAAGTTATAAAAAGCTACGCGTACTTCGGCAAAATTCCTACAATGGTATAATCAAAACTTTGCCAATAAAACTATGATGTGCCGTTAACTTATTTGTTACTTAACTATCTATTATGACGTCTACGCAGTATAATATTATCTTAGATATTGAAGGGAAAACTTGGTGATGGATCATTTGATAGTAAACAAAACCGGTGACTAACCAGTGCTTGATTAGCTACCGATAAAATCAACTATTAAATTACTGACAACTAATTAAAGTTCTTTGGATTAGTCCACTCCCAAACGAAAAGGCGCATCTTAACCTAAAGGCAAAAACAAAATTAAAATTTTGTCTAGTAGTGTGAATTCGAATCCCGATAAGCACGTAATTAACTAATTATTAGCCTGATAACTATATCCTCGTATAAAATCATAATAATACTGCTGACTATAACGCGCATATGAAATACAAATAGCACTTGCGAAGTATCATGTCGAATCCTCATATTTTTCGTTACTTAACTTTGCCCTAAAACTATCCAATGCAATTTGACTAAGTACCCAGTACTCGTTAGTACTTCAAACTTACTACCAATCACCTAATACACGCCGTCTAGCTGATTGTAATTTACTGATTGGGACTTTGTAGGTTATAAGTGGTAATAGTGTTGAAAGAAAATTGAATAGCAGTTTGTAAGCTGCAAAAAGGTATAATCTTTTTTACTACAAACGTGTAATTTACACGTTGAATAGACAGATTTACAGACAGAAAAGTACAACGCATCATGTTGTCACGATGCTGTGCCATAAATGTAATACGTCGACCAGAAAAACGAAACCAAAAGTAAGGAAAATCTTTTTTTTTAATCTTATTTATTTTACAAGCCTTACATCCTGAAGATTAAGTCGGCTAGTATGGAAGATCTTTTATTCTCCAACTTTTTTGAATTACCTAGTCAGAACTCGATGCATTGCACATAAACAGCCCGTGACTCACACAAGAACAAAGAGCTAGGGATGGGAAAACCAAATTTTATTTATTAAAGTGTATCGATGTTTCACGTTCATCGACACCGGTTCCGGGAAGTGGGGCCGCAGTGGCGCAGTGTCCGCCTGAGTGCCCCAGCGTGGCGCCCACTTACCGCCCTTGTTGTTCTTATACACATGAGCTAGGCAATTTACAGTGGCCATAAATGTGTGCGTGCCACTGACGCCACTAATCGACTTTAAAATATAGGGAGCAAAATTTAGAATTATTTTTGCATGGAAACTTTTTCTTTTAATTTAAAGTAAAAATGTTGCACTTTGACTTTCAGACCTACGTGAATTGGTTGGATTATGTCGAGCCAGCGTTATTAAGTCGTGAAGTTAGCGACAGTATTATAGACCATAAAAATGCAGGAACATCATCCTTGTCTGCATATCAATCAATTTCTTTGATAGTACCATAGACTTAGAGCCACTTCCCACACCACTTCCTGATAAGTGCCGGATAGGCTATCCACCAAATAACTTGACAGATACAGTATGAAGAATCTGTCAAAAAAGTTGTGGATAGCCTATCCGGCACTTTATCAGAAAGTGGTGAAACAGGCCCTTAGGAAAATATTTTACTCTATGATAGTACTATGGAACCACTAACGTCTAAACGGCAAAATATAAACTTCATATAATGATAAATGAATGAAATTCTGTTCCCAGCGTTGTCATTTTAATAATAACACAAATTAATCATAGCAAAAATCCACAATAGTCTTTTTACTTTCAATTCGCAGAACTATTTTGTATTTTCTGTTCGACTTATCTGCTGCAAAAAATCAAGTTGTCCGATTGGCTGCCATCCAGAAAGTAAGGCTGACTTTGATTCCTCTGATATATTTACCTGGATTGGGTGCAGGATAAAAGAAAACTGTGTATATTTGAGATTAATATGTTAATCTGAAAAAACTCATACAGCTAATCGAAATAATTGAAGACACACGAGGGGATGAACCACGTAAGTAACAATTTGAAATCTACCGTTTTTTGCGCTTTAAGACCGGGAAATGGTTTGAAATGAAAAAAATGAATTATAATATAATCCAAATGTCTATATGTATAGCTAGATATATTAGCTAGATCAGGGGTTCCCAATCATTTTCAGCCTGCGGCGCACTTACAAGTCAATATTTTGTCACGGCGCCCTACTCTACCTAGCTATTACAAAAATATACGTAAATAAACACCTTTAATGATTATAGTTAAAATTAAGCAAGGAAATACATTATAATAAACAAATATTTAATCATCTTTCTGCTTTGCATAATAATTCATATTATTATATTTTACTTTTATAATATTTGTGGTTATGGATAATAATGCAGGAGGATCGACTCACGGCGCCCCTCTTGCCTTTCCACGGCGCACCAGGACGCCGCGGCGCACAGTTTGGGAACCCCTGAGCTAGATGATAAAGTAGGAAAGTTGCAAGATTCGTTCAAATTATGAGGAAAAAAATGGGTAATTATTGTTCTAATCATCAGGATTCAACCACTCATGTCTTTAGTTGTAGCATACAAAACAAAATAAAGAAGTACAAAGCATTCCATCTTGCTCATATCCTAAGAATAGGTCATCTGCCGGTTTTAAAACACATTTCACTCAAAAGTTAATAAAATCAGTGTAGAGGCCAATAAACAGACATTGCAGTCATTTACGGCGAAGTAATACAATAAAGTTGTCTTTAAACCACTGCATCATTTGCCGGCAGCGCCGATGCGAACGACCCATTAAAAGTATACACGCAAATAAAACCCGTATGTACTATAAAATGCTACTTTGGATCTGCTGATAAAATAAAATCTCTTCAAGTACTATCATCATGATGCTTTTTGAAAAAAAAGGACATGACTACACAATAATATTATTATTATGCCTTCTTTATGAAATCCTAGCTGTGCCCCGCGGTTTAATAGGGAAAATAAATTGTGATATTTTCTTCACACTAAAAAGTAGCCTATGTGTTAATCCAGGACATCAACTAGCTCCATACCAAAATTTTTTTAAACTCGCTTCAGCTGTTTAGACGTGAAGAACTCACAAACTTTTGCCTTTATAATATTAGTATGAAGTGTTATCTGAAGCACGGACAAGCAAGGACACCGAAAATAAAATTATTTCCTAAAAAAAAGCACTTTAAAAAGGCAATGTAACTTGACTTTGTTTTTGTCATTCTTGATTTTTAAAACGTTGAAAATAAAATAAAAAACTAAATTCTTGGACACGATTTTTCTAGTGTTAGATTCGTCGATTCGCTCGTCGCTTTAAATGTAAAGAAATGCACGTGTATTCACGATCCAGATCGAATAATCGTAAACAAGATGCGCAGGGAAAGCCGGGGCATTACACAAGACAAATGTCTCCGAGACAGAATTAACATAATCCCGAGTGCCGGGACACGGTAACTGACGGAACTGCGTGTTTAAGGTGCGTCCATATTTGTATCATTTGCGCGATCAGATCTCCGTCGCGATCATCGCGCCGTATCAAGTATGCGTTTCATAGTGTGGAGGCCTATTAGATCATTCTGCCGATCATGCGCGTATTTGTTATGACACGTATCGGATACGCGGTTAATAGCGACCAGGGCGTATCATGATACGCGTATCATTTTGACACGCTTCGATGATACGCGACGGAGATCTGATCGCGCAAATGATACAAATGTGAACGCACCGCCGAACTGAAAATGTTACCCACGCTGAAACGTAATCACAAGTCACTGAAAATCTTTTTTGAAGTGAAAACTTCTTTAGCGGCGTTGAGCACTTATGTGATATGGGTAAAAACTGTGAAACTCGTGTCAGATTTTCGTGTTGATCCAAAAACCATAGAAAAAGCGTAAGACGGTTGGAGAGTAGTGTTTTGTGTCGAACTCGAACTCGAACGAAATGTACAGTCGGGTAAATGAGTTGTTTAGTAGAAATGTACAGTCGGGGAAAATTGTGCTAAGCAGAAATGTACAGTCGGGGAAATGAGTTATTTAGCAGAAATGTACAGTCGGGGAAAATTGTGCTAAGCAGAAATGTACAGTCGGGGAAATGAGTTCTTTAGCAGACGCGCTGATTAAGGCCGCGTTTCCACCTGCAAGACAACTGTCGCGAGAAATGTCTGACAGTCTGTCTGACAGCAGCTTTTTTTTCGATTGTCGATATTTTTTTATCGAGTAAGGGTTTCGATTAATTAATTAAAACGATAGTTTTTTTTTCATTTTTTTTTAATCGATTTTCATAAAAAATGGGTTAAATAAATAATGCACAACGTAAATAATCAAGTTTTCACTTCTAACGGCACTCCCGGAGTGCAACCCGTCTTTTTTTTTTCAATTAGATTTTTTTAAAATGTTATTACTGGAGCCTACCACCTGCCCGGCGAGAAGAATCGGCGTAAGAAACTCACATGGGACCGATGACCATCTTTTATCCAAAAGATGGACTCTTTTTACTAGTTCGACTTGTCGATCTCTGTGGCTCAGTGGCTGAAAGCATAGTGGTTAATAATGGTTAAGTCGGGTTTCCCCTTTGCTTACGCCACTAAACCGATTTTGAAGAAATTTGGTATGAATATACTTTCAGTTCCGGGAATGGACATAAATTTTATCTCGGAATAATTTCCACTCCTTATGTAATCTTAGAAAATTAATATGTATTCAAGAAGTAATTAAATACATGAGCGGATGAAGCTGGTAAGTAACGATTTGAAAACTGTCATGTTATTTATGGTTTTTTGCATAAATTGAGGCTTTAGGACCGGTAAAATGATTTGAAATAAAAAATGTGGATTCTATAATCTACATACAAGGTCTAACTAAAGTGATAAAATCACAAAAAAATGTTGCTCTTTAAGCACTGCTACTTTCACCATGAACTATGATATAAGGGACACGTACACACCCTAAAGTTTTATCACTTAGTTTTGTTGCACCTTGTATAACTAGATAATAATATATTAGCCAGATAATGAAGTAGGTAAGTTACAAGGTTTGTTCAAATAATAAGGGAAAAAATGAGAAATTGCTCGTATGTTGTAAAATGTTAGTTACCCGGTTCATCCACTCATGGATTAAATTTTTGTAATCCAGCTTATAGTAAGAATTATAATATCAGAGACATGTTTTTATTAAAAACATTTTCCGCGTTTGGTTATTTGTGGACTCTGAAAATATTTTTGGGACAGTTTTTGCATGCGGCTACAATATGTTTCTTTTAATAAAAACTATTTTTCTGTTATATTCGTACTGTTACGAGTATTGTTATAGCAGAAAACTTTTATTGTAGTGAGCAATAAAGAGTGGTCGTGATTCGATTTTATTTGCAAATACTATTATGCTGTAAAATTATATTTCGCTCCAGATACTTATAATATCATTTGACATTCAGAATATATTACTTTTCATGTGTATTTTTATCAGAATACGAATTGGACACACAAACAAACTGTTATGTGTCTTGATCCAATCCGAATTAAAAGAACGAGGTTGATTCGATGGAATCATAATAACGTCCACAAGTCTGTCAAATCCATACAAAAGAAATGCATCTATGCGTCGCGTTGCGGTCTGAATTGACCCGAAGAGCCAGTCCACACGGTGCGTTGCGTCAGCGTTGTGTCGACGCAGCACTGCCGTTTGACGCATAGCCGGCCACACGGGCGCTGCGTCATCGCAGGTCTTTACGTCAACACCGACTCCCGCTTCGTTGGGGGCTGCTGTTTGTCATATTGCTTGCGTTGCGACGACGCAGCGCCGCGCTGCCGTTACGTTTTTTTTTACATACAAATAACCAAGGTATTCACACAGTGCGCTGATTTTTATTAGATTGTTTGTTTGCTTATTTTTTATGAGAGGCCGGCCCGGCCTCTCTTAAAAAATAAGCAATGGAACAGCAAAAAATGGAAAGGGCGTAGCAACAAAATGGTTTTTGTCGCGTAATTTAAAACCATAAATACATTTCATATAATCTCTGGGCAAATTAAAGTGTATGCTTGAACCAATGTACAAATTTTGGAAGCTTAAATGACTCTCCTCTGTTGGCAAAATAGGAATCCCTTTTTTTACAGAGGTAACTTTGATTGATTATTCTGTGTTATAAGAGTTGACCAATCGTATTATGCTATGGGTAATTCAAAGACATGATGA
This sequence comes from Polyommatus icarus, assembly GCA_937595015.1. Classification (NCBI taxonomy): domain Eukaryota; kingdom Metazoa; phylum Arthropoda; class Insecta; order Lepidoptera; family Lycaenidae; genus Polyommatus; species Polyommatus icarus. The sequence goes on from OW569321.1 coordinate 8,655,198, forward strand.
ATACTGACAATGAACTTTAATTTCTTAGCTTTATTCATTGATGAGAAAAATCGATATCGCTACAGCCAAATTATCAAGGCGTCGCCTTAATTGTGTGAGAAGTCACGATTAAATCTAGAAATGCATCTACGCGTCGCGTAGCGGTCTGAATTGACACTTAGTGTCCGGCCGGTCACATCTATAATAGAATTTTAACGCTGAAGATTTTTTGAGTTTGAAAGCCTTTATCTCATGAACTGGAAAGTTTTTAGTGTAATTTATTAAAGCTATAGAATATACCGTGCTGGTGACATAGGTTACTTTTTTGAGGGAAAATGTACGGTTTCCAGGAAGTTGTTTGTTTACGGGGGCAGAATCACAATTAATATAAGGCTAGATGTTCCGCGTCTATAGCCTTATATTAAAAATTTCAGCCAAAGTCCTCCGAAAGGGATGGAGGGATTTTGATGAAATTTTGTGTGTTTATTTATAACTAACTTCTTTTTCATACTCGGGCTACGAATAATAAAAACTATTTATTATTCATTCTACTCGGATATAAAAAAATAATCAGTCAGACTTGCAGGCTATAATATAATTTGCGCAATTGATTTTTACCTGATGATTAAATAAAGTGCAGATGCATTGTGTTTGCAATTGGAGTAAATACATTTTGATTGTATTTGACCGTACTATTCGTTAGTTTCCCGGCATTCGTTCATGTGACGCAAGTCGGGGGTCCCCCGTGGTTCCTGATCAAGATTGATGTATTTTTAGTATTCATCGAACATGGTTCGTCTCTCTCGCGTTAGATCGTCAACTGTGCTACATGAATAAAGAAACGCCTCCTACATAAACTGCACTGCTAATAGTGGTGACAATTTATTATGTTCGCGCCAGAGACTTAAACAGTACAAGAAAACAGTAAATTGAAAATTTTTAAACTCGAATGCGTTTTTGTGTAACTTTTATGTAAAAATGCTATATTGTTATTTTAATGTACCCAGTGTCACTCTATAGTACACAAATCTAACGACATTTTTCAATCGAAATTCCTTCAATCCGTTTTTATCGTTATTATACGATACATTTGTACGTACTCAAAAAACATAATGATGATGATGAATACTTCAAGATATTAACATTTCGTGATTTAATTTTTATATTTTAAAGAAAAATTCTCGCGTTAATGTTCAAACCATTTATTAAATTTACGGTCGAAACCTTGAGAGTAAAAAGAGAAAACCTCTACGGGTAATTTGTAACGTTCTCATCGAGTGAATAAACCATTTTTATTTTGAACATACTACTCTTTATCGAGGACCAGAAAGCTAGAAGGGTAGAGCATATAAAGGGCCCGAACCTTCGGTAGGGAGTAAAGGACTCCGGCATATATAGAGCTGTTTTATGATCATGATTGCAATTACTCTACATTATAAAGGGCTCCAAATATTATTGCATATAAAGCCGCTTTCATCTCCCGATATATCGTATGCCGGGATTCGACGTGAGCTTATATTCGGTTGAAAATAAATCAAGCGCTCGCCTCAACAAATTGGTAAAACTTAAATTATGATTTGTTGTAAGTTCGCCGGTATTGGGCCGATAAATCAGGTGTAGCGACAAGCTAACGGGCGAATTACTAACTTCGTCCGATAATTTAAACTGGCCCACTTTCAATGATTCGACTCGAATTTAATTTAACTTGGAATATGAATAAAATTCGCTTTCGAGGGATAAATCATTTAATTGAGTTCGTTAAATCTATTCAAAAGCGACCACGTTCAACAAGTAGCACTCGGTTTGGAAGCCCTCGATACTCTACGTGGCACAGAGTAATGAAGTAGGAATCTCCCGGGAGGGAGATTACCTTTTTTGCATCGGGCGTCAAAGAGTGACGATCTACTTGAAGATTTTTCTTTCCGCCGATGGTCTCCGAATACCGCGCCCGGCGCCACAATGGTCGGGGTTCAAAAGAGCTTGATGAATTTCCAGCGCTTTGTTTCCGCTCGCTCCGCCTCGACGAGGCATCGCTTTTTAATTTAGACCATTTCGCCTATTTTTTATTCTGGTTATAAATCTGGGTATCTAGTGGCTTTTATGTTGATTCGTCCGTATGTTTCCACATTATAATACGGTCGCGTCCACGAGACGAATGTTAAAACGCGATCCGGAAAGACGGATGATTCTTTTGTGCTGAAAAATTGCAATTTGCATTTGTAAACTCGCATCGAGGACAGGTAAGAGGAGAATTTATTGCATAGTTGGAAATTTAAAACGCCAAAATAAAATGAACGCGGCGCGGGAGTAAATTGAACGAATCGACGGATCAATCAATCTCGCTCGCGTAACAAGAATCGAATGCGGTCCGGGTGTTTAGGGATCGCATACAAAAACCACCGAAAATTCACTTTTAATTCCTGGAATAGAAGTCAACTTTGGAATATGGGGAAATAGGATTTCGTGTCGGATATTTTCAGTGAAAGTGGTTTTGGAAAACATTGAACCGTAAGCTTCTGGCTGAACAAATTTGAAGTGAACAAAAATTTATGAAGCTTGCTAACATATGGAATGGAAACAACATTTGAATGTTGACATATTCTATTTCAGATTTATAGCTTTACAGTTACAATCTCTTGTCCCAAACTGCTAAGCGACCGGAGGAAATCTGCGCTTAGCCGTAGATCCACTCACAGCGCGAAGGCACTCCTCAATATTGTGATAAGTGATAACGGTGCAGCGTATATTTTCACGGGTCGACGCCGGCCCACCCATGTCACTGTCATACACTATTATCTGGGAATTTCATATCGAACTGCACGGCAATACTATTCATACGAACAATTTCGCCTTTAATATGCACGCTAGTCCAGTAAGGAGCTGTTGCAATATTTTGACATTTTTAAATAAACTGAATGTTATAAAGTATGGTGGTTCCTGCAGCATATTGAGGATTATAATATATATATATGTATATATATATATATATATATATATATATAAGTTTGTATTCAAGTAGGTACACTGTACACACCTGGATAGTTATTTAGTACATAATTTGCCACACGCATAGAAAGTTAAGAGCCAAACACTTTTTTCTGCACATTAAGCAAAAGCCTTACAGCTGCTCATGATACATTTTCGTGCGATTCCTTCGTAAGCTAAGGTCTCAATTGTTAATTACAAATGCTGGCAATGCTGGCATGGCTTACGTTGGGTCACAAATATCCGAGCCGGCACCGAATCTCGTGGGACCGCCGTCCCCCAACTTTTACATTTCCTGAGAATCCATTAGGGCCCACGGCACAACTTTGTACTTCGAAGGAGGTCAAAATAAACATTTCAAAATTTTCAAGTAAAATTTGAACTGTTTGTTCTGAACAATTTACAGTAAACTGTTATTCACTAATTATTATTTATTGGAAAAAAATCTTTGAATTTTAAAACGTATTCCTTAACTACACAATATTACAATCAGTTTAATGATTTTGTTGTGTCAAACAAAACTTGAATAAAATTAAAACTAAACTTTGCTGTCTCTTTAATTGAATACTTAATTCTTTCGATATTTTGGCCAAAACCAAATAAATAAATAAGATCCAAATAACTAATCAACTAGATATGAACTGCTCGATCCGGGCACCACCAAATTTATCATTTTCACGCTCTAAATCTTTGAGCCGAATCGCTCTATTTATTCACGGATCCAGTCCATCAAGACGAGCTAAAATATAACCTAGCATCGTTATTGATTACTAGCGACACTGTGAAAGATTATACCTTCATCTACGTGAACTCCTCGTTTGTCATAAGCTGCTAATGTTTTATAAATATTGAGGCAAATTCTCTAATTTGCCTCAATATTGCTGTTGTGAGGATCGAATAATAATATAATTGGTTATCTGCAAAGAGAATATAATGACTACGGTTATCGGTATTTTAACAATCGATGCCTCTTTGGTCATCAAGCTGTCGTTAGTTTTGAAAGATACTATGTTCATATTTTCTGTTCAGTCTCTAGTGGTAGGTACTCATGTTGTAAATTTTAAAATGTATTAAAAAAGTCTGCTTGCAAAGTATTTCATGTACCGGCTCTAAAACACCATCTTAAAAAAGTCATTAGACGAAACATACCTGGGTAGTTTTAGCTGAGTGAATCCTCAAAATACGGAGCAAAGACTGTTCACAGTTATAGCACTTTAATGCACAAGTTGAATTAAGAAAGTACGTAACGCGAGGTGAGCTTCAGAATTTTCATTAAAATCTTTACAGCCACCTCACATAAAAGAGCAATTTTTCTCAGATGGAAAATCTCGATGCAGCCGCATTAACGCTTTTATTTGCTTTGTTACTCGAAAAAACTTATTATTCCACTTCTCTCACCCGGCGAATTACATTATTCTCTTGCACTTCTATTTAAGAAAAACCATTTAATCGGCACCTCGCCTACTCGTGTCGCACTATTTTATCCGCTAAATTCTGATTAAATTGGCTATCGATCGGGTTTAGTGTTCTTCGGTGCGCAAAAGAATTAGGGGAGAATAAATATTTGCTCGTATGCCTAATCGGTACCCGGGGCATTGCTACCGTTTATTTGGTTAAGTAGGTAGTGTCGGAGCAGTATGGAGGCTCTATACGTGCGATAAACTGTGAGCGATGGTCGCCGTTTGCCGTCTGTCTATTGATAATTTCGATTGGCAATTTTGAAACAATGTTGAATTATCGAGTCATTGAAACACGTTGAACGATTTGTTTGTACATTTAAATGTAAATTAATGGCTGTTTACCAATCTCGAAATGGAATCGGTCTTAAAATAATTTTGCAGAATTAGTATATTATCACGGTGCTTTATTGAAGATTTACACCGACGGACCAACCTAAAAAAAAACATAATATGAGAGTTATGATACTAGAAAATATTATTAGGGGTGCAACTTGCATGTGCATGCTAGTTGTACTTTGTTGAATATAGACTCAAAAAATACTCTTTGGAGTGTTAAAAAATTCAATAAGATGATAGTTCTCTAGGGCTCGTGCGTGGGCAGCCATTCCCTACAACCCCCGTGCCCTGTCCCTACGCTGGAACATAAAAAGGGTCGTGGTTATGTTATTTGTTATACCGACGTAAACTAACCAAGATAAAGGTACGTTTTATTCCCTTAACAATTATTTTTCCTTAAGCTTAATCCCATTATCCCTTATTCAGAATACAATTACTTTCCATACCATTTCGATATAAAGAGGATCCTCCTTTTAACCTTGGTTTACTTTATTCAAAGTAATAGTACCTAATGTTATTATTGTAATATACCTGCTTTATTTTATTTCACCCGTTTTTATTCGAGTACGGATACCGATACTTGCTGCTTATTTTTAAGAATATTAAAGTGTACGTAACTGGCCATTGGGTATTTCACTTTAAGGTTGAATATTTTTAGGGTTCCGTACCCAAAGAGTAAAAACGGGACCCTATTCATGAGACTTCGATGTCTGTCTGTCCGTCTGTCTGTCCGTCTGTCTGTCCGTCTGTCTGTCCGTCTGTCCGTCCGTCTGTCTGTCCGTCTGTCTGTCCGTCTGTCTGTCCGTCTGTCTGTCCGTCTGTCTGTCCGTCTGTCTGTCCGTCTGTCTGTCCGTCTGTCTGTCCGTCTGTTTGTCCGTCTTTCTGTCCGTCTGTCTGTCTCCAGGCTGTATCTCAAGAACCGCTATAGCTAGAGTTTTGAAATTTTCACAGATTGTGTATTTCCGATGCCGCTATAATAACAAATACTAAAATCAAAATAAAATTAATATTCAAGGGGGGCTTCCATACAACAAACGTGATTTTTTTGGCTATTTTTGCTCGTAATCAATAATGGCAACTGCAGCTAATCGCTTCAAATTTTCACAAAATCCTTAATTATATTTGTAATTTAATTATTAATAATAAAATTTAAATAAAATATATATTTAAGAGGGGCTCCCATACAAAAAACATACACAATTTTTTGCATACTTTCTGATTTCTCTATGGAACCCTTCCTGAGCGAGCCTGACTCGCACTTGGCCGATTTTTTTATAAAAATATGGAATTGACAGAAGCTTTTGATAACATGAAGTGGACATTCACTCGTGTTTTTTCAATTCTATACATTTTGATCCGCAATTCTGTAAAGAAGCCATAAAGAAAACTCTTGGCTAGGGGCTCTGTTTGAGATATGGACGAACCCTAAAATAATTGAAAAAAAAACTTTTAATGAATTATGAGTCAATGGACAACGCTTAACACCATGATATAAAAGATAATATTATGTTTCTCAAATAAATATACATAGGTCATAATAGATCATACTTAACTCCAAATTACCTTGGTAAAACAGACAAATTACATGAGCGAAAACAGTTGTCAAAGAACAGTTAGAACATGCAGAGAACAATCCATAACTCAGCTTATTGTTACTGAATCACGGCTGGCGAGAGCGCGTTCCAATTAATTGTATGGGCGGTTTTGTTTATTCAAGCATATGTAACCGATTTAGGAGTTGATACAGGTACGGCCGGCCTATGAAATAGTTCCAGCAAATTTAATTTACTTGCTAACCCTGAAATTGTTTCGGAGCATCGAACTATGTTATTTCACTAGCCATCATAGGCATAAACGCAATAGTGAAATAGTTTGTTGCTCTTTGTTTAATGTTTAACTGGTTTTTGCAATTATGTCAATTATATTGTTTGTACTTGGTAGAAGTAACATTTATCATAATGCAGTTTAAGCTTATAAACACACTAAAAACTAATAAAATGGGACAACTTTTTTGTTTATTTATTTGCATTAATAGATCTTGAAACCACTGGTTCAATTTTAATAAAATTGTTGTGGAAGTAACCCAAGATGTGGATTTAAAATGCTTTTTGTTACCAAAATTATACAAAACTGTACAGGATACCTACATCTAGACAAAATCATTTAGGTAGTAATTAATTAACGGCCTTTATTCGTTGCCAAACGATGGCAAATCTCTCTATGCAAGGTGTGCAAGATACCTCGGAATACGCTATAGATAAAACGAAATGGAGATGAGAGTGAACGTGGGAGCAGGGGTCATTCACCCCGAGTGCAAATTAGTCACCTCCGAAAATAGGTTCTAGGGTTATTCCCTCAATGGCGAATTATCACCGAGCATCGAATTACGAATTGCTCAAGTTTGCTCCTGATTTTTTATCGTGTACCATTTAAGGAACGGTCGGGCGGTACACATGAATCGCGCTTGTCGAACACGGCTCGGCCAGTTCTTGCATATTGCCCATTGTAGCCTGATACCCTCGTCAAAGTCATGCCTCATTGACCCAACCCGAATATCGACTTGAAGGCAATTTATTTTATATGAATCTTCGATCCTTCGGCGCTGTCACGAAGTAAGCTCATACTGTAGTTAACTATTTGGGAGTGTAATGATAAGTCATTACACTTTATGCGTACGATGGAACATTATGTACCATGATTATGAAATAATAACGGGATATGGATATTGGATAGTAATGATAATGATCTCTATATGGACGCTCCTCACTAGTCACTATACGCTCGTTATGTTTAAGTGTCAAAATGTTACGTAATACATATTATACGTGATATGATAATTTCATAAACCATAACTTAAAAACTTCCTTGACCGTAGTAGCTAAATAACAATTCGCAAGCGAAGCCCCGGCAACTAGCATTTCGCAAAAATGGCGGACGAAAACAATAAAATAAAGGCTTGTATAATTTAATCATATTGTCGCGCGACTCGGGCTATCTGTTTCATAACACGCCGTTAACAATCGGAAACTTTTTAAAGTCGAAATAAATATGGCGGACGGCTGATATAAATCGAATTGCATTTTACGATAATTTTATTTACATCGTAGTCAATAGTCGAATGCGTTTATTTTAATTTTTACGTCAGTCGCGGCGTTATCGCCGGAAGATTGTTTTAGTTGGAGGACTGCCATAACGACGTAAGAAATACGGAGTATATTTTGCATGCTACTTAATATTACGCACTATATTTCATACGCCGGAGGTACGTAGCATTTGCGAACTCTCAACTTCAGCTGTTTGCTATTCTGTTTGCAATTTTGCTAATTACGAAAGCTTATATAAGTTTGAAATACCGATTCCAATTTTTAGGGGTACAGTGTCATTCTGTTTCGTTTTCTTTGGATATATTATTATCTCCGTTAAGAAAATAGTAGTGCTTAGAGATAAACTACGATAACATGGCGCGCCCCTCCAAAATTCAAAACGTTTGAAGTGCGTTGTCAAAACGTTGGAAGGGCGTTCTCTTGCGCGGTAGGCTAGTTATGATTAGTTGACCAACAAATCTTGGTAATAAATGACATTAAATTAAATATTACGAGTACTGGTTGATTTGTTGAATACTTACTACGTACAAACTCTTTCATAAGGATGTGACTACGTACATTGAAACAGTAATTTGTAGGGGCGCGCCATGTTATCGTAGCTTATCTCTACCAGAAGTTCTGCTTTTTCTGGCAATAATTATGTATGTTGGAATCTGATTGAGTACGTACGTAATACCGGTTGTTCCTTGAAAGGGATATTAAAAAGTTGCAATTTCAAAGTTTTAAGACAAACATGACATTTAGCTTTTGTAACACAAAAGCAACAACAGTGTTGCAAATCGAATTTCTAAAAAGTGCAAAGAACACCAAAGAAGTCCTCATTTGTTGCGTTTACTTTGTACTGAGAGGAACTTTATACAAAGTTCCCGGGTGATCTGATTATATGTGAACAATTTGGACATGCGAGGCGTGCGGGGCGGACGGGGGCGTGCGGGGGCAGGCAGGGAGCAGGCGGGGGGAAGGCGGGAAGCGGGCGGGGGCGCACGTGAGCGCGGTGCTAAGTCGCTGCAGCGGCGCTCTGTGATGACGGCCGCTGTCGGCGTGTGCGACTTATGTGTTGCATTATATTATGCTTGTATGTTTTAGGGGAAGATAATATTATACATTATGCATATAATATGCATAATATTATACAATGCCTCTTAAACTATACTATCTTTGGTTATTAGCGATTTTATATTTTAATTGGTATAGACGATTATCTAGGTTGCGCTAACTAATTTATTTGTTACAATTAGTAGCCAACTAGCTTAGCCCGGTCATGTCAGCATAGAACTAGCACCAAACTAATTTTGTTCAAATTCATTATCTTCCAACAAAATACAAATACCAAAGCTGAAACAGCAATTAACACAGTCATAGCTAAATTGGAAAGCTAAAATCGCTTCCCGTTCAAACACACAAACCTCACAATAAATATAGTGACAATATTTGTGGTGAAATGTAAAAAAAACTTTATAGGCTCGTTTTATGCCACGGTGCGTTTGAAACAGAAAATTCGCTTCGTTCTAGTGCAGTAATAACATCAGCGTGGCATGAAAAAGGGAAAAACCGGGGCCCATGAAAGCCTAACATGAGAACAGATACGAATAAACATAACGTTTGTGCTGAAACCGCCGGCTTTATATTTAGTATTTTAAGCTTAATTATTTACTGTGCTCTGTTAGCAGCAGGAAACTTATTCGACATTCTTATTGAATTGATTCTGTTTTCATAGTTGTTGTACCTGATAGGAAACGAACAAAACTAAATTATATTTCGTGATCATCCCGCTTTTTTCCTGAGTGCTGATCCGCAGAATAATATTGTTTTAGTGCAGAAATTTTTGTTCTACATGAATGTTTATTATTGCTACGTTATAGCCGCTTACAATTTGTCCTATAGAAGTTTTAGAACCACTAGTGCGTTTGCAAAAAAACATTTATAAAGTTGAACATAAGTACTGCGAAGTAAGTTTGCATGTTACTTTAAGATTAAGAAGCGGCGCGGCGACGGCAGCGGCGGAGGCGTGCCCCGGCGGGCCAATAGCGTGCCCCCGCCCTCCGCCCGCCGCGGCCCGGCACGCGGCGAGCCAGTAGGTTTGTGTCCTTTTGGCTGACCGCATGACTCCGTATCTCGCTTCGTCGCCGAACTCGTTGTAAGACACCACGCGCTTCTGGCCCGTCCCGGCTCCGGACAGTGTAGAGCAGCCGCCGTGCGACAGGTACTGTGTCCCGCGCCGCGCCGATGGTTGTGTATGCTAAAATCACCCTTATGTGCGTAAGTTTAGCGATCAATTTCCGATAGCCGATAGCATATCGAAACTAGTAGCGTAAGTAATCATCATCGCATTCTTTTCATTTGTTGATGTTTTTGACTTACATCATTTTACATATTCTCATCATCCACGACACTTTACGCTATATTAAAAGTTATATGCAAAAGTTTCCTGCTATAAAATCAAATATTTATCCGCACGAAGTAAAATATTTTTCGCTTAAATATTAAAGCGTTCACCATCTTATAACATGAAACATTTACGTTAACAAATCCCGCCAAAATACGCGAGAATACATTCAATAAAATCTGAACCTTACATCCAATATCATTAAAGCGTATAATAAACATAACAGTTCCGCGTTATCGCCTTCAAAAGTTAGACAAATTAAAGAGCATTTTTCCCGGGAGCACTTAAACCCGGTATAAAAGTTAACTGCGCCGCACCGCGACTAATTATTAGGGTCGGTTCACATGCCGTCGTTATCGCCCGTGCAAACTTACCCCGCGCAGATAAACCTAGCCAATACTAACTAACAATTTGCTATTATTACACGAACTCCTCGTATCGTTGTCACTTGAATTTACATTGCAATGTAACGCACGCAAACATACCTCGCGCGAAAATACCTTGCATTGTTATCACGCGTGCAAACTTACCCACGTTGTTAGTACGCGTGCGAACTTGCCCACGTTGTTGTCACGAGTACTAAGTTACTCCACGTTATTATCACATGTGAATATAGCCCTCGTTGCTATCACACGCGAATTTTCCCACATTACTATCACGCGCGCGCACTTAGCTCGAACCGCTGTCACCCGCGGCGTGCTTGCCCCGCGCAATTAACAATACACGTTAATGACCGCATTAAAACTACCCGCCATTAACACTGCTTCGTTGAAATATAATTGTATTAGGTATATTTGCTCGCTAGTTACTTTACTTTTCTGTTTCGCGATTTTCAACGCAACTTTATAATAATCCAGTACAAATATTTATAAATAACATAAAGCCTACTAAGATTTCATTTTAATGTGCAGCGACAGCATTCATTTATTTAATTACGCTCTTAATAATCTCGAAATCTGGGAGCTCGCCTACTTTAACCATTAACCGTTAAAATGAGCTCCTAACGTTACTTACATTACTTTGTATTTAGGTACAGTAGATGACACGTAGTTTTTAAAGATAAGTAGTTAAACATTGCATGTTTGTATTTAGTGCATTCCGTAAAAGTTTCCTCTGTTTGTTAACTATTCTAGGACCGTCACAGATCAACAAACATCCAGAGGCGACTAGATAGTATCGTGCATGCATTAGCGCATCTACGTCGACGCGCGGGCGCTCCGACGTCCGCGCCTCACCCGGGGATTCCCCGCAGATTTATGTGGTGTTATTAGAGTGAGGTTTAACTAAATTTATTCTGCCAGTCATCACGTAATCAACCTAAGTGGAAAGCGATATACTTCTTACGAATATAACTATTTTCACGAATTCCGTTTGCAAAATTTATCCGTTATCAATAAATTTTTGTTTGAATTAATTTATTAATTAGCCATTGAATTTTAAATAAGATGGCAAATATTTTGTTGTTTGTTTAAAACGAGAAAAAATTAAGAGAGCACAAATAAAATGTGAAGTATGAACGTTGCTTCATGCTACGGGCCTACGCGCTACGTGCTACGTGCTACGCGCTACGCCACACTGCTACAGTACTTTCGTAGAGCTACGGTGGCTCCGTAGCATCGCCTACGAAGAGATTTTAGTCTCGAAACGTGCTTCAGTGCTTTTGTTTTAAAAATAATTATTATTATGATAGCTGATTTTTCATAATCTCAGAACTATTTATTTTGTTTTTCATGAAATCAATATTTTTAATTAAATATTTTTAAATTGAATTCTTTTTAATTATAACTTTACAACGGTGGTACAAAGGTTACATTAATTCGGGAAAATATAAGTACTTAACAAATAAACAAAAAGATCATTACCAAAAATACAAACTAAAATAAAATATACAAATTATTTTTAAATTGAATACAATTTACAGCCTTATTCTATTGTAATAGAGCTAAAAAATATTTACAATTACAAATGGATATAAAACGCTTTTAACCCTTTGAAAATAGAAGATGGAATGTGTCTGCTAGAACTAGTTCAGATTATCCTCTTAACTTATGTGTCAAACGATATTTGGCATCGGTAAAAACCGGCGGTGTCACCCTCGTCAGCGTGACGGACAGACGGACGGACGGATGGCGGACTTAATAAATCTGTTGTGAATACACTGCTGGTATCATAGAATACGGTGTAAAAAAACTATTTGTTTCACTTATTTTTTATATGGTTAGGTTATGAATAAAAGTTTTTTTTATTATTTACGAATTAGTACAATTCAGTTTCTATTTTCTTACTTGTTTTAAGGTTTAAGAAATAATTATTTACATTATTAAAAATATTTAATTATTGTATTTATGACACAAATGGCATAATTAATAAGTTACTAAAATGGAGGATATTTACAAAATTGGCCAAGTGCGAGTCGGACTCGCGCACTACGGGTTCCGTACCATTATAGACAAAAATTAGCCCAAAAATTGTGTTTTTTGTATGCCCCCCCCCCCCCCCAATTTTTTTATTTTATTTTAATATTATTATTAAATATTAAATTGCACATAAAACTAAGGACCTTGAGTAAAATTCAAGTACCTACCTGTTGCCATTATTGATATAGAGCCAAAAAGGCCAAAAAAAACACGTTTCTTGTATGGGAGCCCCCTTAAATATTAATTTTATTTTGTTTTTAGTATTTGTTGTTATAGCGGCAACAGATATACACAATCTGTGAAAATTTCAACTTTCTAGCTGTTACCTTTCTTGAGTTACAGCCTGGAGACAGACAGACAGACGGACAGACAGACGAACAGACATCGAAGTCTTAGTAATTGGGTCCCGTTTTTACCCTTTGGGTACGGAACCATAAAAAAAGTTAAATAATACATATTAACCATCAGTGATAATAACATAAGCTAGCATAAAATTGCATAAAAGCTAATATTTATTATTGAACAAGTAATTTTTTCATAAAATAATATTATATATCTTGTTACATAGCGCTACATTCAATAACGTTTCATTCCAACGAGAAACAAACATTTTCACTGGGAAGTAATCGGACGAAGTTGCTTCGAGACATATTTTAGCAAAGAAAATTAATACAGCGTAAGTTCAGGGACTAATATTGAGGGGAAGTTTCAGCTTGTGGTCCGACGGCGGACCGATGGGACGAAGCGAGATGGGACGAAACGGAGTGGGACGAGATGGAGCGGGACGAGACGGCGACGTAAACAGTTTCAAAGTCGATGTTTACACGCCGCTCAGATGATAATCTCGCTAATTCCCGTATTTGATACGTAATGAGAAAAAGTTTGTTTTCATCACAAAGTTTTATTCTACCCCTGTCCTTGCGCGAACACAACGTCGCGTACATCACTGTTTAAGTTTGCTTTACTTTAAATAGATGATGCTAGCAACTTCATTATACCGAAATACGTTTATCGTATTATAGGAACCGTATATTTTTCCAAAATAAAAACTGTGCCAAGTCATTTACCTATACGACGAGGTATCTCCATACGTTATCAAATCAGATCAGCGCTTTAAGGGCATTCCCTACGGAGATTCCGTAATTTACCGTATTTAAAGCCTTATAAACTCATAATCTGAAAGCTACAAAGTTATAATAAAAATACAGCAATAATCTACAGTATATCAACATTCCTTTTCCCGTTTTAAATTTTCTATTTTTGTTTATTATACTTATGATATCAGCTTCCAAAGTAAAACCAATTTTTGCAAAGTAAAAGCATACATTCAGCATCTCCTTAGTATTTACAAATTACTTTTATTTGAAACATACGCCAATAGATCGACAATATCATAAACTACATATTCCCCGTTTTAATTTTTTTAGGGCAATTTTGAACTAAGATAAGACGTACAAAAAACAGGGTTTTGGCGCGATCTCGGCAACGCGGCAAATGTATAGCCAAGGTCGTTTGCTGGGGGACGGCCTTAAGAGTAACACACAGATAGACAGAAAGTCAGACACAAAATTTCGATTTAACAATGAGTAGACCGATTATTTTTTCCTGATATTTAGATCAAAATAAAATAGTGGAAATTGTAGCTGAATATTATCACTAAAGCATATTCTTAGTTGTTCACTAAAATACTTACGTTATAATAAGTTTGCCACACATAAAATCAATACCCAAATAGAGTCTAGACATGTATGACTAGGCAAGAAATTCAGCTTTCTAAGACCTAACGATAAAAGTACTGTTCCATTTTAATATTAATAAATATCGGATAAGATTGTAGTCGGCTGTAACTGGAGCGGCGCCGTGGCGTCTGACTCATCTCCATATCTGGCAAATAAGCTAATTTCTGTGAAATATGGACTCGATTGCTTCTTTTGTACTTTTTGTCTGATCATTCCATACATGTTTTCATTTGCGCGAATGTAACAACACACTCGTGATAAAATAATATTTCAATGTATCTTGACAACATTATCGTTTTACGCCAAAGTCATTTTTTTCTAGATTAAAAAAGTACCTTTACTAATTATTCATACTATCTATGTGTTGGGGTCTGTCATCCTTTCACTTTTAAGCAACCCATTAAATTTTAAAATGTATTTATTAACACTAACTTTGCGTTCTAGCCTCTACTCTGAATAACTTGTTTGACGCGGTTTAAATTCGCATTTGTAAAATATTGTACTTAGCAAAAGTAATTACTTGAATGGTCTTGGAGAGCTACAATTTTTATTTGGAGATATAATATTAATTATAAAAAAATTATACTTGTGTTTCGTAAAGGTAGCATTCGAATCAAGACAACCGCGACGCGAGACTGTGACCGGCTACCGTGACCCACTGCTTTGTATGAATTAATAGGAAGTACTGACGGATGCAAGCGACCGAGTCGCGCGACGTGTTTGCATGGCCTGCCGGTGCCTTGCGTCGCGCGACCCAGTCGCTCACAAAGCAGTACCGTGGCGCGACCGATACAAAATGACCGTTTTTAGGGTTCCGTACCCAAAGGGTAAAAACGGTACCCTATTACTAAGACTTCGTTGTCTGTCCGTCTGTCCGTCTGTCTCCAGGCTGTAACTCAATAACGGTAATAGCTAGAGAGTTGAAATTTTCAGAGATTATGTATATCTGTAGCCGTTATAACAAAAAATACTAAAAACAAAAGAAAATTAATATTTTAGGGGGGCTCCCATACAAGAAACGTGATTTTTTTGTCTTTTTTTGCTCTATATCAATAATGGCAACAGGTAGGTACTTGATTTTTTCTCGATGTCCTTAGTCAAATATGTCTTCTTTAATATTTAATAATAATATTAAAATAAAATAAAAAATTAAGGGTGGCTCCCATACAAAAAACACAATTTTTGGCTTGATTTTGCTCTATAATGGTACGGAACCGTTCACGCGCGAGTCCGACTCGCACTTGGCGGATTATTTTAAATTTCTTTCGTATGGCGCGCGCGACTCGGTCGCGTAGATTCGTAGTATAGCTGTCGCCCCGCGACGTGCGAACGGCTGCCCATAGTGGTCTCGCGTCACGGTCTTTTAACATATTTTTTCTACCTATGAGACTAATATTAAAAAATAATTAATTATAATATTTTCATTTCATATTCTGTATTGAAATTAATACATTGTCTTAACAGTTCATACCTTAAATTCGTCACCTTAAAAGGCTGTATTCACTTTGATTAGTGTGAGTGCAGGTGATTAGCGATTAGGCTGCCTTCACACTAGCATTTGTCCAGCGTAGGCGTTCGATGAACGACGAACGAACGACGTGGCGCATGCGTCGCGTTGTTGCCGCTTTTCTACTGGAATAATCAATACGCTGCGCTAGCGCCGCGCATTGGTTGTTCATGAAGAAATTGTGTAACGTCTGCGCCGCGCTAGCATAGCTTTAATGTTCTGCCTGCCTAGCATACGCCAACGAGATATATTTCGTATCTCACTCTCGAGATAATTAAAAACTACTCGTCTCATAATGTCAAAATCTCGACATTATCTTGACAAAACACTATAAAATGTGTTCTTGGATGATAGTTCTACACGAGAAAAAATGTTTGTCATGCTGGGGTCAATAGATATGAAGATACAAACTATCAAACATCGAGAAACATGTAGAGAGAGATATTTCGTTGGCGTATACTAGGCAGGCTGCAGAGTAAACGTTACGACAACGTAACGCACGCGCCGCGTCGTGGCGGCGTCTGCGCTGCGCATACGAACGTCTACGCTGGACAAACGCTAGTGTGAAGGCAGCCTTAGGAGAAAGTAAAGGACATGCACTAATCAATCGCTATCCACACTTCCTTTCTTCTAATCTCTAATCACCTACACTTATCACTTATCAAGGTGAATACATGCCAATACAGCAATACAGCATCATTGTATAAAAACTAGAATATTTAATTTTACTACATACGAATATTATAATATTACGCCATTAATAAAACTAAATAACAGTCTTTGAACATTACTTGAAAACAGCGCACCGCTCAAACCTTTCTTTCAATGAAAATTGACGACAAAAAGCGTTTTCATTTACAAGGCCCGCGTAATGGACGAATGGTCTGGCGGGAGTTTATCGTGATCCCCATAAATCCTTCTTAAGCGCACTTCCCCGATAACCTCATATAAAATAGTTTCCATACGTCTGTTGTCGTTGATGAGTTAATTACTATCCAAAAAGACAAAAAGTTTGTTACAGTTTGTGTACAGTTAACATTAGATGGCGTTAGTTTAATATGTATCATTGTATCGCGTGATATTGGGGTTATTTTGGGTATATTTAAACAAAATCAACAACATATTTTAAAAAAAGTTGCTTTTTTTCTTCATGTCCCTTTGTTCCCTTTAATCTTTAAAACTACTCAACGGATTTTGATGATTTCAGTGTTAGATAGCCCATTTATCGAGGAAGGCTATAGGCTATATTTTTATCACGCTAAGACTAATAGGAGCGAAGAAATAGAGGAAAATGTGGATAAAACGGGGAAAATCATTTAAAAGGGCTAACTTGAACGCGCTAATCTCAGGAACTACTTGTCCGATTTGAAAAATTATATTTTAAGTGTTAGATAGCCCATTTATTGAGGAAAGCTATAGGCTATATTTTATCACGCTAAGACTAATAGGAGAATGTGGAAAAAACGGGGAAAATTATTTGAAAGGGCTTATGTCGCGAACTACTGGAGCAATTTTTATGTTATTTGGCACAGATAAGAAGAAGACCACGTGAAGGATCATAGGCTATCGATTTTTATAATTTTTTCAGTGGCTATATATTTTATACCCGTGCGACGCCGGGGCGGGTCGCTAGTATTGTTATAATATTAGGTAGTATACATTTTACTGGATAAATTCTAGTAAGGATTGTTAAAAAATATACAATGCAAACTGTTTTATACGAGTATAATAATAAAAATTATTATATTATGTCTTTGCTGCTTTTGTATAAACAAAGAAATATAATAGAATAGAGTTCATTTAACAAACTCAACGTGTTTAGAAAAGATTTTCCTTACATAAAGCATACGAGACAAAATTTAAATCTGATATGAATGTATAATGGATTTTTCCACCGTTACCTCTCAATAACGTAGCAATCTTTTCACATTAACACGTTAAAGTACACTCGACGCCATTCATACTACTTTAAAAATACAGAAATATTTTACCAAGGTAAATATTTTCGACGTCGATCGACGTACTTATGAAATTGGCAATTTTACTCGAGATATTTTATCGTTATAGTTTTCGAGAGTGTTAATATTTTAATTCGGCGTCGACACTTCGGCTGCGACGGCTCGAGGAGGGTGGAGTGGATCCCGATTTCCGATATATCGAGTCTCGAGTATACGGTGTTGCGAGCGGACGGCTCTAACGAGGCAGCAAACTCGAATATTAGCTCGAAGCGCGTGCATCTTACTCGTGAGATCGCCGCGGGCTCAACGTTTGCAGCTCATCATGTGTCACTTCAGAATCCGCCTTCGGTAACTCCGTTAGCATCCGCGATAACGAGACGCGGCTGCGGCGTAATGGCCGCCCACTCACCTCCAACGGTGCACGCTGTTTTATATTTCATACTTTTACGGTAGAATATCCGTGTAGAATAGAATTTTCGAGTAATTTAAACTAGTGAAAGATTTATCGTGTTACAGTTACAGGCAGGGTTTTTCGGTCGTATCCAGTGCAACCTGTATAAACTATTTAAGCCGTAAGGTGATAATAGGTTAGGTGATGATATCTTTTTGTGTTACGCGAACCTCCAAACTTCCGTCTGATTCGGGGCTCCGGGCAAGGATGGGAACCTGCCCGGCTTGGCTAGTCCCGGCGCCGAGGGGACCGCTTCAATTTGCCGGCGTTCCCTTACTTTGGTGGAAGTTTGCTCCCTTTTGAGGTAGACCGGCCAGTTGTGGAGGGAGTCCTGTGTTAGACAGATCCAGGACATCTATCCGTATATGGCTGAAGGCAAACCGCTGCCGGTGGTTTTAGTGGGTAAGAGTCCCACATACCCCCGGGGTACTTCAGCTTTTAATTGAGACACAAAAAAGGCTAGGATATATTTACAGTAATGACAAAGACGAGGTGCATGGTACCATTCAAGGCCTGCCGTTGATATGCATTTTGGCCTATTGCAAATGAACTGGTTTCAATTTGCTTTGTCACAAACCAGATCAAACTACCACGGATCCAACGGTCAATCGTCACATAGCCTGGAAAAGTGATACTAATTCCTGCACCAACGTCGCAGAGTACGCTGGAATTACCATTATGTTTCAGTAATCGCGCGTCGCCTCTGTCCGCTGTTTGCTCTCGCGTCGTGGCCAGCGCATCCAATTAACTTCACTTGTCCTCCACATCGTTTGTAATGTACGGTGAAATATCGAGGGCTCGTGTCCGCTCCGTCCTTATGATCCGCACTCATAATGCACCAATATTTTGTGCATTCCATCGAAATTTAATTAATTTGGGTGACGATTCTCTTATCTCGGACTCGGTTTTGTTAGACCGTTGAGGTATGAGTATAAGTAATGAGGTCAGAGTTATCTATGCTCAGAACAAACAACAAACAAACGACTGTCCACCGATATCGGTCTGTTTGCTTCACCATATTTGGACGATATATGATGTTTTTGGGGATCAGAGGCTATTTATTTCTTAAGGAGTTACTTTTAGCATAATTTTTTTATAAAACGAATGTTATTTCTTAACGAACATTGAGTACTATTTACAGATGCTGAAAACATTTTGTGCACGGTCCCTAAATGCATTACGCAACTAGTTACCCGAGTTACACTAGCACACCAGCTATCAGATGTTTTCTTCTAGACTGCGCGATAAAATAATTTACACGACTTAAAATTTAGTTTGTTATTATTTTTAGCAATATTCCGCGAAATAAACTTCCACCTTTAAGTAAATGAGTGAGTGCACCCATAGGCATGCGTACAGCACCTCCCAATAAACTAAATTTTAAATAATAAAAATAAAAAATAAATAATAACAAACTAAATTTTATGCTATGGATTTCCGCAAAGTAACGCCTGATTCCATTAACTATTTATACGACTTTTCGACCTGTCACTATAACATCATTCTAGTTTCTGAAAAAGCCAGATTAATTTGAGCATTCGATAAGATATTTCAATAATATAACAGTGATTGCGTGAGAGAGCTAACAACAGCAGTAACAGCCAATGATATTGTATGTTACTAACGTAACTAGATTGGCAGTCTACGACAGAAACGCGTCACCACTTTGAAGATGCCTGCAGGCATATCTGCCATACATAATGACATAATAACATTATGAAGTGACATTGTCTTTTGGGCTATCAAGTGGTTACGCATTTTTTGCATCAGTTTGTAAGACATTGCCACTCTAGTATTTTATAAACTCATTGGTAACAGCACTACACGTCAGATCGAGGGCCTTACATTCAAATCCGCTTTCAATTCGGAGACAAAGGGAAAGTTTGATGGAATTGGACCATCAAGCTTAGGACTTGGACACGCTTCATGATATTCTGATATCTCTTGGGAAAACAACTTTACTAGTTACGATGTGTAGTGGTTGTAAGAGGATTCAAATATATTTCTGTGATTTTGATCCTTGAATCCGAATTAGATTTAGAGTACCGTTACGAAACTGATTTGCGTTGCAATTTTTGTTTTTCGGCTTTTAAAATAAGATGATTATTAATAACATCGTATTCATTTTAGTGAATTAATAATATTGTTAACAAAATTACTGTTTATCTAGTTCATTAAAATGCGAAAACACTTCACTATAACGACAAGCAAAACGCAAGTTTAGAGAATGATAGAGTATGCCGACTTAGAACTGATGTAAAAAAAATAAGTTTGACATGAGTTTGACAAAAGTCGTCGCTAGGATCGTTAGTCGTTAGAGATCAATTACGAAAACATGGCGCGCCCCTCCAAATGACTGTTTCAATGTGTGTAGTCACATCCGAAAGAGTTTGTATGTAGTAAGCATGGACGTATAAAAAAAGGCGGACGGAGTCCCACCATACACAAAACTGTGTCGCTCAGAGTCGGCCAGCTGGCTGTATGTACACGGTCCGCACGCACACATTCTTGCGCTAGTCCATACTATTTGACAGGCGTCAGAATGTGTGCGTGGCCGACTCAGAAGAAAAGTGAAGACACAGTTTTGTATATAACAAGACTCCGTCCGCCTTTTTCGTTCATGGTAGTAAGTATTCAACCAATGACAGTACACGTAATATTTCACTTAATGTCACTTATTACCAAGATTTGTTGGGCAACTAATCATAACAGCTAGCCTACCGCGCAAGACAACGCACTTCAAACGTTTTGAATTTTGGAGGGGCGCGCCATGTTATCGTAGTTGATCTCTACCTTCTTTAGTTGTTGTTTATATTTTAGCACATGCAAAGAAAACTGTCAGTATTCAATTTCTAAATCTTCTTTTTAAAAATAAATCGTACCAGCCAGCACGCCAGCCTTTAACTTATCCTGGCGAAACCCGAAAGAAATGACAGATATTAATACTCGTCCGTCTCTTAGTATCTGTATATAAAATAAAATTGCAAATAAATAAAAATCTAACCCTTTTTCATGCTGCAGGCAAACGAGTAGATTACTAGTGTCAGTTAGTGTACAAAAGACCACGTCTGGTGCAGGACGTGGACAAACGACAGCAGGTGCTCTGCAGATTCACTTACGGATTGATAGCGCGGACACCGAGCCGGCTACAAATCACAAAGCCGTCGCTATTCTACGAGTACTTTCACTACAATATATTGAGCTATTTTACATTCGAGACGCGGATTTGTTACGCGATTTTGAATCGTAGTCACTTTAGGGACGTTTTGGCGCGTGGACTAAACCAGAATCGCCAGATAAAATGTCACTTGAGAGATAGCTGTTTTAATCGTAATATGTCTGTCTGTCTGTTCTTCTATTACCTCTTCACGCCCTAACCGCCGAACCGATTTTGCTAGGTTTACAGATACTTTGAGTCCCAGGAAGGGACATGTAAGGATATTATGTTTTATCTCGGAAAAATGTACAGTTCTCGCGCAATAAACGAAATTTTGACGCAACTATTCAAGTTACGGGCATCGTCTAGTATACACATTAAGAGATGTTTCACGTGATGGCGTGAACCTAATAAGCACGTACGCCATATTGTAAAATATTTTTTTTTTAAATGCATGCAAATTAAAAACGTTTGAAGTGCGTTGTCAAAACGTTTAAAGTGCGTTGTCTTGCGCGGTAAGTAATGATTAGTTGACAAACAAATCTTGGTAATAAGTGACATTAACTGAAATATTACGTGTACTGTGATTGGTTGAATACTTACTACATACAAACTCTCAACAAAACAAAACAAAAGGATGTGACTACACACATTGAAACAGTCATTTGGAGGGGCGCGCCATGTTATCGTAGTTAACCTCTAATGTCAGTGCTATCCAAGTATCGCTTGTATGGAGCGGAAATGACAAATAATGCGGTTATCATTTTTTACAGTTAGTTTATATATTAGTTTTTTATATTTTAGTTGTACCAACAGAATTCCCACTGGCGAAACCCGTTTAAAGAATTAACGACTCATGCTACGATACTATAAAGTACAAATTCCGATCGCGAAGTGCTAGGTGCCTACAATT
Source organism: Polyommatus icarus (assembly GCA_937595015.1). Lineage (NCBI taxonomy): Eukaryota > Metazoa > Arthropoda > Insecta > Lepidoptera > Lycaenidae > Polyommatus > Polyommatus icarus. Next base: position 8,677,590 of record OW569321.1, read on the forward strand.
ATGGGGGCGATGCCGGTTCGTCCACGATCGTGTCCCTGGGCACCCCCCCCCGTGCCATCGTGAGCTTTTTTCGCGGTGACACGGGAGGGGTGGCTGAACGCCGGCATGGTGTGTGTTTGTGTGTGTGATTGGCTGCGCCCACAGTGTGACGAATGGGCCCGCGACCCGGGGTGTCGGTGTTTTTGGGATTGATGGAGGAACGCAATAGTCAAAATATTCTCCGGGCGGGTCCCGGCTCCTCTGGGGCCGGAGAATCCCGTGCACCTCCGCAAGGGGGTGCGAGGTCCGTGTATACGGAGGGACCAACTGTTGCGAAGGACGAGGGGGCCGCTAAGGCGGCGAGGCAGAGGGCCATTTTAGCCGCTTTGAGTGGCGATGGCGGGAAGAAGAGCGACAGCCCGAAGCCGGCGCCCATTACCGCGCCGGCGGCGGAGCTTTTAACGGACGAGGACGTTGACTTCAGTCAGCCGCAGCCCAACGGCACTGAGCGGTTGCTGAAGTTGATGCAAAAGAAGAAGCTGAGAGGCGACAAGGATGTGCCGCGTGTCTTTCTGACACGCGACGCGAATATGCCGCCTCCAAGCACCGGAAAAGACGACATTGGTAGAGACTCCCCTCGCGGTAGAGTCTCCCAACACGGACGTGACAGCGAGGACTGGCTCTCGGACTCCAGTGAGATGTCTGGCATGTCGCTGGACTCCGAGGGCTTGCCCGCATACTGGCTTAGGACGCGCCGGAAGAGGCCCTCTGATGACGACATGGCGCCGCCTCTCAGTAAAGGGGTGGTGCCCAAAGCCAAGAGAGGACGCGGCCGCCCGCCAACGACCGGAAAAGATGTCGGCTTGGCGAAGGCGCAGGCCGATCTAAATAGAGAGAAGGAGGAGGCCCTTCAACTCCAGGTGGAGGAGGAGGTAACCGCGGCGGCCAGGGCGGCGCGGGAGACGCGCTTTTCGCTCATCACAGGATCCATGGAAGAAGACAGGCCAGAGCAGATCATTAACGCTCTGGCTAATTGCGTCGAGACTTCGTTGACAATGATCACCATGGTCGCAACGAAGTCCAGCAATTTGAAGGGGACGTTCCAGCGTCTTCTCAAGGAGGCGGTCGGCGACATACGTGCGACCGTCGCCGAAATGAAGAATCGCGGAGCGACGGACAAAGTAAGAGCCCTCGAAGCTCAAAATGCGCGGCTCCAACAGGAAGTGGAGTCCTTGCGCAGAGAAGTCGAGGGCCTACGTCGACAAATGTCGAAGCCAGCCGAGCAAGACATGCGCCAGCTGTTGTCTGAGGTCTCTCGATCTAACGTAGAGACCTTCAGCAACATGCTGAACGCTCGGCTGGCCGGACTGGAGAGTCGGCTCCTTCCAGAGCCTCGACTGAGACCTCCGCTCGCGGCGGACAGAGCCCGGAGTATTACTCCGGCTCCCGTCAAGAGTGTTGAGGCTTCACCGGATGTGACGCCGGGGCCCCCGAAGCAGAAGGCCAAGGGAAAGCAAGCCCCTAAGAAGATGCGGCAGCCTGTCGCGGCAGCGGCCCCGCAAGAGGTCCCTGTTGCGCCCGAGGCGCCCAAGGCCAAGAAGGGCCGGAAGAAGAAGCGGCCGTCGATGGCCGCTCAGGAAGCGGCACAAGGGGGAGCGAACATCAGCTCCTCTCGTACTGAGGCGCCATGGACCACGGTAGGTCCAAAGGGCAAGAAGAAGAAAGGGGCGGCTACTCCAACTAAAGCCGCCCCTAGGAAGAAGAAGAAGGCCAAGCTCCGTGCCCCCAACACCGCGGCAATCACCGTCACCTTGAGGGAGGGTGCCGCGGCGCAGGGGGTCACGTACCTCGACGTGATGACGAAGGCCAAAGACGCGGTGAAATCCAGTGGACTGCAGGAGCTGGACGTTGAAAAGCTCCAGTTCCGCTTCCGACTGGCTCAGACTGGCGCGCGCGTTCTCACCATCCCTGGCGAGGGCGCCCAGGAGAAGGCAGATGCTCTCGCTGCCAGAATGCGAGAAGTGTTGGACCCCGAAGTGGTGAAGATCGGCCGTCCGGTGTAATGCGTCGAAATGCGCATCGCCGGGCTGGACGATTCAGCGACGACCGCCGACGTCATCGAGGCGGTATCAAGGGAAGGAGGTTGCCCGTCCAATTCCATCAGGACGGGCCCCATAAAGGTTGGAAGGTGGGGCGATGGCTCTGTATGGCTTAGCGTCCCCGTCGCGGCCGCGAAAAAGCTAGTCAGCTTGGGGCGGCTGCGAGTGGGCTGGGTTTCGGCGAAGGTGACACTGCTGGCCGCGAGGCCTATGCGGTGTTACCGATGCCTTGACACCGGCCACCTAGCGACGACATGCCAGTGCCCGGTGGACCGCAGCCGGAATTGTTTCCGCTGTGGGAAGCCGGGGCACAAGGCCGCCGAGTGCCGGGAGAAGCAACCCAACTGCTTCTTCTGCGAGGCACTCGGCAAGGAGAAGGACCACGTGCTGGGTAGCAGCGGCTGCTTCACAGTGAAGAAGCCGCTCCCCAGCACCAAGCGCCGGACGAGAAGAGGAGCTCCCTCCGATAAGGCTCGGCCGAAAGAGCCTGGAGCTGGCGGTGCGGGGGCTAGTCAGTCTCCTCACGCCATGGAGGTGGAGCCATAGGCCCGTGGGCGGTTGATCGGGGGATCACCGCCCGCACGAAGGGCCCGAGAAGAAAGCTGCCTAGATGCCCGGGTAGCTCTCGGTGAAGGAAGTCGGCGGCAGTACACCAGCCGCTGCAACGGAGATGTGCCGGACGCGGCAAGCGCCGTGAGGAAGCGGAGTGAGATAATATAGGGCCCGTTTCCCACGGCTGGAAGAAGGGCATGGGGGGGGTTTTAGTCGGTAAACCTCCGGCGCGCCAAGCCGGAGGGAGTCCGACATACCCCCGTCGTCCACCCCCGTGCGCGGCGGGGGATACGTAACGTATTTCCCCCCCCTCAACAAAAAAAAAAAAAGGTGCCTACAATTATATTTGCCTACATCTCCGTTCTCTTTCTATCGCATAACTCGTACCTTTTCTGAAGAAATCAGTGTTGTCTCTTTTTATATAATATTATAATCTTCGATTTAATTAACTACTTACATTTTATGTAACTCGAAATAATCTAAGATATTATGTCTTAGAACTAGGTATGTATATTTAATTATCATAAATTCGCGTGTAACTAGTTACGCGTACTTAGATTCGATAGGTTTAGTTCTTGCAATCTACGAGTGCGCGTCGCCTTTATTTGTAGTTGGAAATGTGAATAGACATTTTCGTTAGTGTGCGTACCCGACGGAGCAGTCAGTAACGAGCGACCCATGTACGCGTGTATAGATATGGTCACTCACACAACTAAGAGCGACGCGCCCTCGTAGATTGCAAGAACTATACCGTATCTTAATTATTGAAACCGGTCTTATATTACCTACTTAAAGTGTTTGTATATCTTAGTTATTTTTGTAAACAAATGAGGTTTCGAATAGTAAAGAAAGTTAAATTTGGTTTACAATCCGTGTTAAGACAGTTAAACATTGCGCAATATTTCTTTGCCGTTTTCTTTTTATTGTCCATTGTGAGATTAATATCAATTCTGTGATAGCGATCGAATAAGTTACGCAATACGCAGGTATGCAACGAACAATTCGTGCGCGTGCGTCACCGCTCGCTTGTGAGTCCCTACTGATTTGCCACCCGCGGGTGGTACTTACAATTCGATGCCTATTCGCGCGAGTGGAACAGGCCTGTCAACGCACCAAATCATCCTTGAAGGTCTTTAGTCATTGTGACTATAGTAGACTGGTCGATATGTTTTCTGTAGGGTGTAATACAGTATGTAACCTACTTAACTTACCATTCAGCAGATGCTACAAAACCATATTGATGGTCGCGAAAAGCGTAGAATTTCAGAAAATTCGTATCGCATAATAACTGATATTCATGGCCATCATACTGCCTACACTACAACAAAAGCGGTGTTGTAAATCGACAACGTATTCGAGTTTTTCCAAAATATACGTCATATTATCACTTATAGCAGTTTAATAACGGCGAAGCCATATCAAGTGCTCAATATATTTTGTTTGCACAAAGCCAGCCCGGCCACAGGGGACTCCGCCCGCCCCGCCGCCCGAGTGCCGAACCTCGCCGAAAACATTTTTCATAAGGCCTTACACATACTTAATACGTAATTTATGGAGACAACGCGTCATATCGCTTTTTGAATTTTGATTTGAATATTAAAACCTTGAATAATGTTAGAGGATGACAAGTTTCACAGTAATTCGCGGGACGTGGTTGAAATTCTGATGCAGCATCAAAAGAAACCCTAATTATATATTTTTTAGTAATATATTTGACTTCGAGATAGAGTTTGAAAGTACGTAACGTATTTCCCCCCCCTCAACAAAAAAAAAAAAAAGGTGCCTACAATTATATTTGCCTACATCTCCGTTCTCTTTCTATCGCATAACTCGTACCTTTTCTGAAGAAATCAGTGTTGTCTCTTTTTATATAATATTATAATCTTCGATTTAATTAACTACTTACATTTTATGTAACTCGAAATAATCTAAGATATTATGTCTTAGAACTAGGTATGTATATTTAATTATCATAAATTCGCGTGTAACTAGTTACGCGTACTTAGATTCGATAGGTTTAGTTCTTGTAATCTACGAGTGCGCGTCGCCTTTATTTGTAGTTGGAAATGTGAATAGACATTTTCGTTAGTGTGCGTACCCGACGGAGCAGTCAGTAACGAGCGACCCATGTACGCGTGTATAGATATGGTCACTCACACAACTAAGAGCGACGCGCCCTCGTAGATTGCAAGAACTATACCGTATCTTAATTATTGAAACCGGTCTTATATTACCTACTTAAAGTGTTTGTATATCTTAGTTATTTTTGTAAACAAATGAGGTTTCGAATAGTAAAGAAAGTTAAATTTGGTTTACAATCCGTGTTAAGACAGTTAAACATTGCGCAATATTTCTTTGCCGTTTTCTTTTTATTGTCCATTGTGAGATTAATATCAATTCTGTGATAGCGATCGAATAAGTTACGCAATACGCAGGTATGCAACGAACAATTCGTGCGCGTGCGTCACCGCTCGCTTGTGAGTCCCTACTGATTTGCCACCCGCGGGTGGTACTTACAATTCGATGCCTATTCGCGCGAGTGGAACAGGCCTGTCAACGCACCAAATCATCCTTGAAGGTCTTTAGTCATTGTGACTATAGTAGACTGGTCGATATGTTTTCTGTAGGGTGTAATACAGTATGTAACCTACTTAACTTACCATTCAGCAGATGCTACAAAACCATATTGATGGTCGCGAAAAGCGTAGAATTTCAGAAAATTCGTATCGCATAATAACTGATATTCATGGCCATCATACTGCCTACACTACAACAAAAGCGGTGTTGTAAATCGACAACGTATTCGAGTTTTTCCAAAATATACGTCATATTATCACTTATAGCAGTTTAATAACGGCGAAGCCATATCAAGTGCTCAATATATTTTGTTTGCACAAAGCCAGCCCGGCCACAGGGGACTCCGCCCGCCCCGCCGCCCGAGTGCCGAACCTCGCCGAAAACATTTTTCATAAGGCCTTACACATACTTAATACGTAATTTATGGAGACAACGCGTCATATCGCTTTTTGAATTTTGATTTGAATATTAAAACCTTGAATAATGTTAGAGGATGACAAGTTTCACAGTAATTCGCGGGACGTGGTTGAAATTCTGATGCAGCATCAAAAGAAACCCTAATTATATATTTTTTAGTAATATATTTGACTTCGAGATAGAGTTTGAAATATTAATTCATAATCAACGACTTGATTTCTAAATAGGCTCGCAGGCTTGTATGAACAATTGGAGACTGACCATTTTAACATAAATAATACTTATTATTCTGCGCCATAAGGAGCATTATTAATAGGATTTGTAAAAAAAAGTTGCGATCGATTTGGCTATAATCATCAGTAAGTACCAAAAACGTCGATACTACATTAACAGCAATGTAACAAAATATAATCCTGAGTCTCTAATTTAAATCTTAGTTTCAAGAAAAACAATACGGTCAAAACACAATGAAAACAGACGCAGCGTAAGTGAACTAATTATCCAGTATTTTCTCGTATTTGAGAACCGTTCTAACTAAATATTCAACACGGGCCGGCCCCGGCAATACATAGTTTTGGTTTACGAAACGCCGCTCGTACAGCGCTATTCGCCTGTAAATTTAAATAATTTATAGGTATCATATTACACAGCCGCGGTGAGAATGAATTGTTATGTGTATTACATTGTTTTTCATATAATTTGCAAAGCTATTTAGCGCTGTGATGAGCCGCGTCGTTTTATAAAATAGGTATGATAATGTTTTATTTCTGTCGTCCTATAACTTTACTTCTACAGATATAATATTAACGTTTTTAATCTCAAAGACTTGAAGAAGTGCATTTTGATTTATTTCAGTTGAACAAGCGCCTGCTATATTCAAATTTAATTAATTACTTTCCTATTTTGCTTCAGTAATTTCTACATATTTTTTTCTTTAAAGCGGGTTAAAGTCATTTTATAAATAAAATAGAGACTCTCAATTGAGTCACCTGATCTTAGTCGAAATAAGTTCCGAATATTCGCAAAGGATTAAAGAAACGGCAGCTCTGTGCAGTCGTTAGGCTAATTAAAACAAAGATTAATTAGTAGCTATTGTCACGGGGTAGGCCCTGTGCTAAAAAATAGTAAAAAAAAGACAGAGACCCGTGAACAAAATTATATTATATTAACAATAAACAATTACAAATGATTATAATATTGCCCTTATGAAGTGAGAAGTGAGGGCGTGGGTCTTTTAGTTCAACAGGGCAAGTCTTATTACTTTTGAAACCCAGGTAGGTACTCTCCTGGCTGTAGCACGGAGGACGAAAACGGCCTGCAGGGCGTTGAGATGGCGGCCAGGCTCCAGCAGGTCGGCTCCAACAGCAGCCACGGCAACAAAATGGCGGCCTCGGGCTTCCACCGCGTATGGCAGCAACGCCACAAAATGGCGGCACGGAACCAAATGCCAAGCCGATCTTGGAAACCCCAATCTGGGGTACAATACGGCACTAATAAATTATTAACTTATAAAATGATGATTAAATAAACTCTGACAAAAACACACAAGAAACGTTACGAAAGGAACGTTATTTAAAATAATCGGGCGCAATAACGTGCGTCTCCTTTGACTTCAAGTCGTGTTCTGCCGCAGCGAATCGTGTGTGACGATCGAGTCACAAAACGAATGATAACGTAAAACGAAGGCAGATTTGAATAATTCCGTCCGCGGGCTCAAAAATGCTGCTGTAAGGAGCGCTAAGACGGCGCTAGGCATTTTAAGTTATTAAAATTTATATAGTTTTTTAGTTATTTAAGTTTTTGAATTATTTATATTGTTTTAGTGATTTAATGTTATATTTTGTAGTTCCGTAGTTATAAAATAGGTTTAATAAGTTAATAATTTTGGTATTATTTTGTAAAAAAAATCAATTTTAAATATTTTAATTATTACAACGTTACATTACCCCCCTCGGCTCGGAAAGGGTTTTATCCTCAAATAAAACCCGAGAATAGTTCCTAGCATTACTCATCTATCCTACTAACATTCATCTATCTTTCATAAAACGCACAATTAAGCAACAACTACAATGATAGTAATTTATAAGTAGTTGACGCATCCTAACAAAAAAACAAGTCATCAGCTATATCACAAAGCTAATGACTTATGCTAAAAAACAAGATGTTATTTATGGGGTTGACGACTATTTAAATTTAGATACTTATTTAAAATTACACATTTTTAAATCCTTGATATGCCAGACACCAATATTGTTTCCAGTCATATCTTCTAGGACATATACTAAAGGAGAACGCTTTTCGATTATCCTACACTTTAAATACTTTGGCGCTAATTTTTTGCTAAAGAATTTGTCTTTATCACTTAAAATGTAAGTACGTTTAAAGACTACGTCACCAACATTATATTCAGCTGGTTTCCTACGTAAATTATAGTGTGACGTATTCTTTACATGTGCATTCCATAATGAGGCCTGCACATCATTAAACACCGACGATAAGCAACCTAGGTTCTCAGCGTAAATATCACGCGGCAAAAACAAAACTTCGTCACCTAAATCCGAATCAGTGTAGTGTGATCCGCATAAGACTAACTCCCTACCATGTACAAGAAAAGATGGTGTATAACCAGTGGCTTCATTTACGGAGTTATTCATTGCGAACTGTATCTTAGGTATATAGGTATCCCAAGTTCTATGGTCGTTATCAACAAAGGTAGAAAGACTTGTGACTATAGTTTTATTGTAACGCTCAACTAAGTTTATTTGAGGTGTATACCTAGGAGTGAAAAATACGTTGGGAATTTTATATTTTTGAAATAGTGCTTTAGTAGTAGAACTAATAAATTGACTTCCATTATCCAAGAAAATAGTCTGAGGGATGCCAAAAACTAAAAATATCGAATTTTCTAAAATATTAACCACTGCGTCAGCTGTGGCTCGACGTAGTGGAAAAATGTTACAGTACTTTGAAAAACAACAGGTAACTACGAGCATGTAACTATTTTGTTTTCTAGAAACTGGAAGTGGGCCTACAAAATCAATTGAGATCATTTGGTGAGGACGTGAGCATTGTTTAGGGCGTCCCATTTCTCCCAATGTAGTGTGATTTTGCGACTTATACGCTAAACAGACGGAACAAGAGGAAACAAATTTTACGACGCTTTGATGCATGCCAGGCCAGTAATATGACAATGCTAATCGATGGTACGTTTTAAATATTCCTAAATGACCTGCTGTCGGTGTAGAGTGGTTTTCTGCAATAATTTGGTCACGAAATTCTAAGGGAACTACTTCCTTCCAAGCGAATTCTGAAGTAAGCTGTGATTTGTTTTTCGAAAGTCGAAACAATGAGTTATTTTTAATTAGAAAATTTGGAAAATTACTAGGTGTTTTAAGACAACCGTTGTAAATATTAATATACCAATCATCCTTCGAGCTATCTACAGCGTTTGAAAGAGATATAGCTGCGACTGGGATAGCACGTGAGAGAGCGTCAGGTATTACATTGTCTACTCCTCGTCGGTGCTTAATTTCAAAATTAAATGATGATAATCTTACTCCCCAACGTGCCAATCTACCTGTAGGATTGTCCAACGAAAGGAACCACTTCAACGCGGAGTGATCAGTGTATACGGTAAATGTCTGGCCATTTTCTAAATAACACCGCCAGTGCTCGAGAGCAGCTAACACAGCGAGAGTCTCTCTTTCTGTGATGCTGTAGTTCTTCTCGGCCTTGGTGAGAGATCTACTCATATAGGCGATAGGGTGTTCTTTGCCGTCTATAGTCTGTGTAAGCATAGCACCGATGCCATAATTACTTGCATCTGTGTGGACCTCAAAAGACTTAGTGTATACCGGGCAAGAGAGAACTGGTGCGGAAACTAGGCAATCTTTTAATGCAGCAAAAGCCGCGTCAGCCTCCGGCGTCCACTGAAAAGGTGGTGCCTTCTTACTATTAGATGTAAGCTTGTTTAAAGGGTGAGCTACGGTACTAAAATTTGGAACGAAACGGCGGTACCAGGTCGCAGTACCCAGGAAACGTTTTAATTCCTTTTTGTTAGTAGGAACAGGAAAATTTAAAATTGCTTGTACCTTTTCTGGGTCCGTGCGTAAACCATGCGCGTCTACCACGTAACCTAAATATTTTAGTTCACTACGAAAGAATTTACACTTTTCAAAGTTTACTGTAAGGTTTGCCTGCTTCAATTTTTCTAAAACGCGTAATAAACGAGAAACATGTTCCTCAAACGATGAGCTAATAATAATAATATCGTCCAAAAAAGCGAAGGTTTTAAAATCATTGTCGCCAAATAAGCGATCTACCAAACGCTGTTGAGTAGCAGGAGCATTCGTGAGACCGAAAGGAGTTGTCTTAAATCTAAACGTGCCTCTGCCTGGTACGTAAAAAGCAGTTTTGTCTCTGTCTGCAGGCTCGATTGGAATTTGCCAGAATGCTTTAGAGAGATCGACGCTCGACAAATATTTAGCATCCCGAAGGCTATCTAATATTTCTGAGACGTATGGTAAATTGTACGCATCACGCTTCGTTATTGCGTTGAGCTTACGACTGTCGAGGCAAAATCTGGGCTTTCCATCCTTCTTATTAACGAGAAGAACCGGAGAAGACCACGCACTTTCACAAGGCTCAATGACATCTAGAGACAGCATTTCATCGACTTGCTCAATTAAAATACGCTGTTTTTCCGGAGACATCCTGTAATAACGCTGTTTAATCGGTTGGGCATCACCCGTATCTATTCTATGCGTAATTAAGCTAGTACGTCCTAAACCTTTTTCTTCCGAAGAGATCGTCTTAAATTGAGCAATAATATTATCAGCTATTTCTTTCTGATTATCTTTAAGATTATCATACGAATTTATAAACTCGGTACTGTTAAGTTTTAACTCAGCAATTGAAACTGGAGACAATGTAACACTATTTATATACTTGGGACAAATATTAAATGCACGCCAGAAATCTATGCCTAATATAATAGCTGTGTCCACCTCTGGAACAACATAAGCTTTAATGATATGAAATTGTCCTTCAAACGTTATGGGCAAATTCATATAGCCTATACATTTTAGGGATTGACCGCCAGCAGCTACCATAGAAACGTGGTCATTCTGTTGCAAGGTGCAATCAATTAAATTAAAGTGCGAGTTATTACCTAAAATTGTGACTGCAGCACCAGAATCAAGCAAACCACAGGCTTCAATATCATTAATTTTAAAATTTACATAGGGCCTAGAATCATTTAAGGGTTTTGAATGCAGAATTGTAGATACCTTATACGTAGAATAAAAATTTTTAATAAAAAAAAGCCAATTATCCCAATCTTTTTGATTAAAATTGCTACAATTCTGCTTTACTAGTTTTTTGGATTTTTATCTTTATTGCACACAGGACAATCTGGTGTTTTAACATCCTTCATACCGCATTTAAAACAAAATATTTTATCACGACTAGCCTGACATTGTCGAATGTGATGTGTGTTACTGCGACACCTAGGGCAAAAGGGTTGTTGTTTATTTACCTGAACTGAATGTATATAGTTTTCGTTTTGATTTTTATTTGAAGTATAATATTGATTTTTACTTTGTTGATTATAATTTAATCGTCTTGTATATTGTTCTCTATTATTGTAATTATTATTATTCTGTGTAAAAGTTTGTTTATTAAATGTGTTATTATTAAATTTATTTGTATTTTTAGTTAATTCTTTAGTATAAGCAAACTCAGGTGCAACAGTGTCAGAGCTCACCCGAGGAGGCTCTTGAAATTTCGAGAGACGAGAATGAATAATCTCATAATTACGACATAAAGAGCGTAAAGATTCTATGGTCGTGATCTGACCAGCTGATGCAGCAAGTGTACTGGCATAACATGGCCTAATGTTGTGTAATAGAATCTCGAGTTGATCCGATTCACTAGGTGGCGTGGAAAGACGAGAGAACATGCCATTCATGATCGAGAGATAAATGGTTATATTCTCACGTTCACCCTGAGTGCGAGATCGAATTTCCGAAATAAGACGATAGTCGTAATCTGACTGATCAAAGTCCTCTTTTAATTTCGCGGCGAGCTCAGGCCAAGATGAAATCTTGTCCCTAATAGCACGATACCAATGAAGGGCGTCGTCTTGAAAAATTTCGGTAGCAAAAGCTAAAACTTTCGACGATAAAATATTTCGAGCAACAATAAATTCCTCAACGCGCTGAATGAAAGAACGCACACACGTTTTGCCATTAAATTTTATTTTATTTAAGTCTGAAATAGAACGATCGCAAGTTACCGAAATTAGGTTGTGCACTTCCGGAGTTTGAGCCTCACTAAAAGAACTTTCACCTGAGTAAGATGTGCTAGGTATAGGTCGCTTTGCTTGAAGAGCCGACAATTTTTGCGACAAAAATTTATAACTTTTGCAAATATCGTCATATTCTTTCTTAAAATCATCTCCACGCGTGATTCTTGCTAATCGATTATGCAGATGATTGAGCATATTTTGTGTTCTCATAATAGTAGGTTCACTGGGATCAGGTATATCAAGATTCATTTGAATTTTAGTTATAACCTCACAACAGCCTTTAAGATCCTGACGCGTATCTAACGGAGACTCTAATATGTGTTCGGACGGATATTCAGACGCTAATTTAACTATTTGCTTACGCAATTCCTCCACAGAAGAAGCAGCGGTAGCACCACGAATCTGGACCTCATATTCAAGTTCTGATTTTTGTAACGAAAGAAATTTAACCGGCAACATTTTTGATTAAATGTTGAGTATTGTACACAAGAGTGGTAAGTGGTAATTCGCTAGTAAGCAACTAATGATTTGCACACAAAACAAAAAACAAAACCAAAAAATAAATAGCAAAAATAAAAACAAAGCAAGAGAAAAAAAATTAAAACCGATCTCCGATCTGTTACAATATTTAGTAAAATTAACGTTTGGTTTTTTTTTCTCTTGAAAACAAAAATAAAATCAGAAAAAAAAAAACAGCAAATAATAAAAAAAATGCTACTAATGTGTACTACCAACCAAGCACTAACGGTTTGCCGATTACAAAAAAGGAAAGAAGGTATTATAAAATTTACAATTTTAGCTACCTATTGGTAATAAGTACACCTTAGTAACGGAAAAAACCAAAAAATATAATAAAATAACGTTTTACAAAAATAAGCCACAGGCATGCACAAACTACAAAAAGCTGGGAAAAAGCAATAAGACCTGTTTAAACTAACCAAGTGTGGGCGCCAGTGTCACGGGGTAGGCCCTGTGCTAAAAAATAGTAAAAAAAAGACAGAGACCCGTGAACAAAATTATATTATATTAACAATAAACAATTACAAATGATTATAATATTGCCCTTATGAAGTGAGAAGTGAGGGCGTGGGTCTTTTAGTTCAACAGGGCAAGTCTTATTACTTTTGAAACCCAGGTAGGTACTCTCCTGGCTGTAGCACGGAGGACGAAAACGGCCTGCAGGGCGTTGAGATGGCGGCCAGGCTCCAGCAGGTCGGCTCCAACAGCAGCCACGGCAACAAAATGGCGGCCTCGGGCTTCCACCGCGTATGGCAGCAACGCCACAAAATGGCGGCACGGAACCAAATGCCAAGCCGATCTTGGAAACCCCAATCTGGGGTACAATACGGCACTAATAAATTATTAACTTATAAAATGATGATTAAATAAACTCTGACAAAAACACACAAGAAACGTTACGAAAGGAACGTTATTTAAAATAATCGGGCGCAATAACGTGCGTCTCCTTTGACTTCAAGTCGTGTTCTGCCGCAGCGAATCGTGTGTGACGATCGAGTCACAAAACGAATGATAACGTAAAACGAAGGCAGATTTGAATAATTCCGTCCGCGGGCTCAAAAATGCTGCTGTAAGGAGCGCTAAGACGGCGCTAGGCATTTTAAGTTATTAAAATTTATATAGTTTTTTAGTTATTTAAGTTTTTGAATTATTTATATTGTTTTAGTGATTTAATGTTATATTTTGTAGTTCCGTAGTTATAAAATAGGTTTAATAAGTTAATAATTTTGGTATTATTTTGTAAAAAAAATCAATTTTAAATATTTTAATTATTACAACGTTACACTATTGCAGTCCAAAGCCGGTAGCATGCTGTTCCTTTGTGCTCTAATAAGTATAATTTATTGTTCTTCGCCTAATGACGTACTGATTTAAATAGTCTACGTCTTTTATAATATTAGTTGTTATTATTTATGTGAAATGTACATACTCAGGCAATACACTTTAATTAATTGATGGATGAATTGTGTATTATATACCAGAGTAAGTTATATAACATCTCCATACATGAGTATGATTTCAGATAACCTAAAGGAGCAAAACACTATGCTATACTTTAATATAATTTAAACTTAACAATGTTTTTGAAATGGAAAATATGAGTCATGTAAAGCTTTGTTAAACACCTTTTTATTATGATAAATATTAAGGGTCAATTCAGACCGATATGCATCGCGAAATGCATTTCTAAAATTTGTATTGATTTGACAGACTTGCAAGACGTCTCACGCAATTGAAGTCTGTCATGTCCATACAGAAATGCATCTAATTAAAACTTTTTAATCGGTACTGAACGCAAGTTATTCTAATTTAGTAATGCTACTACGAGTACATACTTTACTAAAGTAAGCCAACAGCTCGCGTTAAGTCCCGATTAATAAGTTTTAATTATAATGCAACGCGAAAGTTAAAAAAATGCATTTAGGCGTCGCGTAGCGATCTGAATTGACCCTAAATCGAATACTATGTACGCCTAAAAGAATATCTCCTAGATCATTCGGTATAATGGAAGTCGGTATGAGCTAATACATCAATCGTCGTCACAGCTGGCCACGTCTCGGTCGCCGGCGGCCGGCGGCGCGGTGGGGATCACAGATTTTACATCAATCTCATATTTTTACAATCGTAATATCTAGTTCGATTTTCTCGTTTTGAGTGTAGGGAACATAATAATAATAGACCTGTGACGTCACAGCTTTTTGTATAGTCTCATTGTACCTTCATAAAACAACTATTGTAACATAATTAAAGTAGCAATCGCTATAGTTTTAATTAATCGTCATTTAAGTTAATTTCTTTTGGAAACAATGTATTCATTTATGATCATAAGCAACATCTTAATCTGAATAATTTGATTTAAATTTTTTTATAAAATTAAGAAGATTATTAGGTGTGTATAGCTAACAATATCTTAAAGCGTCTTATCCCGGAACAGCACGAAAATAATAAAGCAGTGATTGATTAATATCCCTCGGCAAATTTGACCAATATTCATGGAGATTTACTTAAAAAATATTTGCACGTCCTCTATCCGTTTTCGTGTATATGTTGACATAGGCCATATTTGTTCCCCCCGCGCCCCGTGCCCCACCCGCCGGCGCCGCGACCGCTAATCATATTTTATGGTGGACGCTTAACTTCCCATACAATTGGGGATTAAATTACCAGAATGAAATATTCCCCGCACATAGGCTTTTATAAATTTTCATATTTTAATATGCATGCAAAATAAATTGCACCGGTAAGCAGCGAAAATGATACTGCGAACTGTCGCAAAATACTTTCTCAATAACGAGACTATTTACTTATTATCCGATTATCTCCCGTAGTTAAATAGCCTTAACCATCTGACCGTAGCTTTATCACGTTAAAAATTTAAATACAGATTATATTTTAGCGCTAAAGTGTGACCATTTGCGATACATTGTGTCAGCAGCGCGAGGGTCCGTTTTGCTCGCACTACGCCTCTTCACGCTTCACGCCGCACGCGACGCTGCGAACTGCGAAACAGCGGCGAACCGATCGCGTAAAATCTGCGAAACAGGAATAGAGCGAGATGCTGTCTCATCTGCCACACGACAATGCGATATTATCATATTGCATCTCGCTCTATTCCTGTTTCGCATTGGTTTCGCTGATATTTCGCAGTTCGCAGCGGCGGACGGCGGTGGACACAATACAATAATATTTCCAATTTTTGTCTGTCACAATGGTCGCGCGTGACTCGTGACGTCACGCTGTCACGTCACGTGACTGATAGGTTTAATACAGTCCCGCTGATTATCCGGCGGAGCGGAACCGCCGAACGGTAATCTAGATTTAATACCACGGCTCATCGCCGCCATTGTCCTTGCCGTGACGTCATTTTAATGATTACGACTAATTAGAGGAAGCTTTTTAAAGTTACGAGTGCGTTAAACTGAAGTTCAGTACTATCGTTAGTAGTGTTATCGATCAAGAACCTCGACTTATGAATGATTAATGATTAAAAACAACAAAAATATGATATTAATTATATAATTATAAAAAATATAATGTTTCCGCTACTTCGTTCGCACACAGTTAATTTTTTGCGTGGGAACAATATATACCTTTCTGTAATAAAACCTATCCCATGACTCGAAGTATCTCCATACAAAATTTTACCAAAATTTATTCAGCACGTTAAGCATAAATAGGTTACAAACATACTTCAATGTATAATACTTTTTAAAAATAAGTACTAAGTAAGACGTATAAATTTATATTTTCAAATTGTACAAAGATTACCTAACGGTTGTAATTTGGTTACATAATATAATAATATTTACCTTCAGCAAGACTGACTAGTGACTACATGATCATAAAGTTACATAGTTAATAATAAACTTTAATATTGTACCAACATTGAACGAAATTAGCCTATTTCCAGTAATATTACAATCTCCCAGTTCGTCTCATGAGAAATTTCGCTTCGAAAAACCTATCACAGGAATACATCTGCTCCATAAATTGCAAAGAGGTCGAACTATCTTTTAATAAGTTCAATTTCCTTCGAAAATTACTCTGCGTATCTATTTTAAATGATGTTTATTGAGGTAAAATGAACCTTTTGATAACTTTTCTAAAATAAATGAATCTAAATACTCTAGCAAATGAAAATAAAACAAGGATTTTGCAAATAACTAAAACATATTTTACAATTAAATGTTGACCTCATAATTATTTTGCCATGTATTATGTTGAGCTTGAAAGCCTCAAAGGAAATCTTCAGATCCTAAAACTTTTCATACAAATTTCGATAGCGTGATATTGAGCTGTTCGGTCCGTTACATTATTTCGAGTGTGAAAAGTAGATATAAGCAAAATTCTGAGAGGCACACCAATAGGCACACTACAAAAAAATATTGCTTCAGCCATCTCCAAAGAGTTTGGCTAAAAAATAATAATATTCAAATCAGTTTTTCAAACTAAACACGATGACCTTATGATAAAGCGAGAAGAGCATTCTAATGAATGGTATTGGTGCTGCCGGCTTACCTGCGAATCCGCTTAAGGGCCGTCCGGTGGCCGGCACGGACGGTCCGGCGTCCGGCGTCCGACGGTCCGGTGGTCCGGCGGAAGGTCGTAGTAATTCTTACTCTCCTGGCTGGACGTCCTTTGTTCTAAAACGCCGCTAAATTCAAAGTCAATTTTGCAAAAGCTCATTCACCCTATGACGGGCGCTTTCATTTAAAAGTTTTGTTAGATTATGGTTTTAGCTTTTTTCCATTTAGTTTTAGATCAGCGATTGATTTTTAAGCTTTGTCGTTCAAATTTGTTTTAGAATTACTTATGAAGTTTTTATTTGTTTAGTGTTTATACTGTAGTTAATACGAGTATGCAGTAGTTTCATTTACAATTTGTTTTCTTTCAATGCATTTTTGGATAGATTACGGCCGCACTTAACAATGATTAAAAACATCAATTTAGTTTTAGATGATTGGCTTATATCAAAATCTTCGTTAAATTCCAATTTATGTAATAAGTAATTAATAATTAATTTATATTCGTCTCTGAGTGCTGCAGTAAAAGACAGTTTCTACGCAATTTTCTAATTTTATTCTATTCTATTTACACTACCAATTCACACAACTTACTCGCATATCCTTAGTCTTAGTCTAGAATCGTCTTCTCTCGTTCGGCACTTCTTGGAAGCTTCGTAAGGACATTACCGAGAATCGTAAACCGCGTAACAATTGACACCGCTAGAAGCTTTTGAGGTTGCGGTGTAAAAAGGAAACAATATTACAGTTGTGGTTCGGGAGGCCCATTAATATACATTTGGCTGCAGCGGCTCGTATTTCCATCGCAAATTCACTAAATAAATTGAGTTCTACTTATTTATTTCATTTTATTCCGCTCACACTCTGGCCATACAAAATACAATGTTTTAATTGCGTTTTTCAACGAAAAATTGATAAGTTTCATTGTTTTCAAATTGGTGGAATAGTTCTGATGTTTTTATTGTAATATGTGCTTCTATCCAATTCTGGATTATCCTACAAAAACACTACTTTTTCAGGACAAAAGAAGCTTTTTAATAACTTAGAACCCTAACTACATACTACCGAGCCGAGTTTAATCAAAATCAGTTAAGCAATTTTTGCGTTAAGAAGTAACGAACATATCGATGGCCCCAACGAATAAACGTGCAATCGAAAAATGACAACTTTTCAGGAGGACAAAAAACGTTTGGAACCACATAACTTTGACTGCATAATAAATAGACAGATATAATGTATACTCAAATTAAAGTTAAAAAAATATCTTTCAGCTCATATATTTATTAAAAATTAAATATTAACGGTTTGCCATATATTTAAGAAAAACCATATTTAATTATTATTCTAGTGAATAAAATGTGACTTGTTAACGCTATTGTATCAATGCACGTTAATTCGTTTCATAAATGAAGTTTTAACAAGTGCAGTGAAATGTTGCACGGTTATTCCCGTATATTTCTGTCCCCTAAGCCATGCTCTGGTCATTTACACGATTATTCTTGTATATTTTGTTGCTTTTACATATTTTTAATGAAAGCCCGTATATTCGTGTTAGAAGTTGATTTATTATTTATGTAATATGTTCATATTAGTGCATGGTATAAAATGTAAATCTATACTAATATTACAAAGTGGAAGTGTTTGTTTGTTTGAATGCGCCAATCTCAGGAACTACTGGTCCGATTTGAAAAATTATTTCGTTGTTAGATGTCTCCTTTATCGAGAAAGGTTATCTATACTTATAAAATTACATGTCCTGACTGACTGACTGACTGACTGATTCATCATCGCTGAGCAAAAACTATAAAAGTTACAGCAACGAAATTCGGTGAGTAGATTTGTTTTATTAAGTAGACACTCGCTAAGGAAGGAATTTTGAAAATTTTACCCCGAAGGGGTTGAAATAGGGGTTGAAAGTTTGAATGAATGTCCGTCATTTCTTGAGTTAGAAACATGAAACTTTATTTTTGGATTACTGATTAAAAATGAAATTCAACCCCCAAGGGGGTGAAACTAGGGTTGAAAGTTTGAATGAAAGTCCGTCATTTCTTGAATTAGAAACATGAAATTTTATGTTTGGGTTACTGATTAAAAATAATTGGATACGTGTTTAAGCGTTTTTAGAAATTCTTCCCCCAAGGGGGTGAAATAGGGGTTGAAAGTTTAAATGAAAGTCCGTCATTTCTTGAGTTAGAAACATGAAAGTTTATTGACGTTTGCTTAAATAGGGTCCCGTTTTTACCCTTTGTATAAGGAACCACAAAAAGGGATTAACTCTTCCATCCATCTTTGTTATTATACTATGTTAACGCGGACGAAGTCGCGGGCAACAGCTAGTCAACTATAAATTATCACTCTAAGACGAATAGAAGCGAAGAAACATAGGAAAATTTAGAAAAAGCCGGGAAAATTATTTGAAGGTGCTTATTTTGCAAACTACTGGATGAATTTTTAAGATATTAGGCACAAATGTAGAGTAGACCATGACGTAAAAGAATATAAGGCTATTTTTTGCGGGAAAATGTATGGTTTCCGTAAAATCACTCATTTATGCGGGTGAGGCTGCGTGGAACGTCTAGTTAGCTAATATATTCTTGTTGACGGTTCAGTAACAAATATTGTTGAACCTATTGTTGTTGTTGATAAAATATATTGTCCTCCCTCACGTCTATGCGTGGACACATACATATAAAATAGAGTACAACCATGCCTATAGATCCTTCAAGAGAGAGATTAATCGGGCACAGAAACAGCACGTCAATAGTATTGGTGAGAGACTCGAGTGACTTCCTTTGGGAACCTGTGAATTCTGGTCTCTACTCTCTGGCCTAAGCTATTGAAGGGTATATCTGAAAGCCATCCTACCATCCCTACAAGTAGGAAATGGATCGTTGGCTGACAACGCAAAATACAAATACGATATTTTAGGTAAGCTCCTTGCGCCCCTCGATGGGATAAAAACTGCCGACCATACCACGATGCAGGGGCATAATGTCAGATATTAGGTCACATCAGAGCTCAGTGTGAATAGCCCTGTGTGCCCTTGATATCCAAAAGTCGAGTGGGCCTGACGGAATCCCTCCAGCTATAGTGTTGAAAAAGTGTGCTCTAGTTGGCTCCGGTCTTAATACGTCGTTTTTTGTTCTCCTACTCTTCTAGCATTGTCCCGGCTCCTTCGAAGACAGCCTCCCGATCCTCAAAACAAAGCTCATATCATACACACACCGGCAAAATTAGCGGAACATAGGTAAAAAGGGCCACAACTTGAATTCAAGTGGGTCGGGAGGTGTGTGAAATCCTTTTTTATAGTTTCTAAGCTCATTTAAGAAATAAAATATTGAACACAACTGGGAAGCTAACAGATTTTTATTGCAATTATGCCCTACTAAGTGTCTTTCGATGATTGACGTTGTAAGTGTTTCTGATAAGAATGGCGTATAGCGGGGTGCAAGGTATGTCAGCTCATTTGATTGTTTGGTTTTTGGAAGAACACATTGCTTAGATACAAAATTAGTGATTTTCCAGCATCTACGACTGCTAGAGCTGTAACCACGATAGAGAAAGGTCACACCTACCGTTCGGTCAGTCAGGCCTTAGGTGTGTCGGCTTTCGTGGTCCATCGTAACTTTCAACGCTACAGAGAGACTGGATCTTACGTTTGGAGACGAGAACAAGGCAGATTTCGGGTGGCAATGGTTCAGGATGACCGTTTTGTAAGGGTTCAAGCCTTAAGAAATCGACCTCAAACTGCTTTGCAGAGACGAAACCTGTCGGAACAGGTCCGAGATGGACGTGTAAGTAATTGTACAGTAAGAAGAAGAATTAAAGAAGTTAAATTAAACTCAAAAGTACCAGCAAGGGCACCAAAACTTGAGACAGGACTGCAAAAAGCCAGGCTAAGATTTGCGCGTGAACATCAAAATTTAACAAGTGAGTGAAATCGTGTGCTGTATAGTGATGGGAGCAAACTCTGTGTAAATTTTGTTGACAGGCGATAAAGAGTGTGGATAAATCGTAAGGAACGCTATAGACCATCAAACATAACGGACACAGTGGCCTATCATGCAGGCTTCGTAATGGTTTCGGGTGGCATATGATTTGGAGCCCGCACGGAGCTGATGATTGTTAATGATGGTACTTTGACAGTACAGGGCTATAGAACAAACATCCTAGAACTGCATGTTGTGCCTTTTACACAGTTTTAGGCAGTAACTTCAATTTTATGCGCGTCCATTGAGTAAAAAAATCGGGTATTATTACCTAAATGATGCTGGCGTAGCCCAGGTGGAGTGGTCAGCACGGTCTACAGATATGGATCCGATTGAGGACGTATGGCACATTAATGGGTGAACGGTACGAGTTAAAACTCCAGCTCCAAAATGTGTTCAGAAGCTCGAGTTGGCGCTACTGGAGGAGTAGAAGAATATCCCACAGGAAATGATCGACAATCAAAATGCAAGCATGGAATGGCGTATCCAGACCCTATTGAGATCCATAGAAGGCATTACACGCTTTAAACATGGCATTTCTTAAGTAAAAATGAAGAATTTAACTTAAAAACTTACTACTGAAATTTAAGTTTTATTTTTTCATCTTCAATTATTTAATAAATAAATAAATATATAAAAAACAGCGAATAATTTTCAAAATTAAATAAAATTTTGTTATGTTCCTCTAATTTTGCCGGTGTATTTAGTTTCTATCATAATATGGGCTTCCCGAGAATTTATGCCAATATGTCACAAGTTTTTTGGCAGATCAATGACATGTTATAGACCAATGGCATTTATTGCTATGCAAATGATAATACAGGTAATGCCCTATCTAGGTTTAAGTTTAGGTTTTCTTAACTTAGGTGTTCTTAACAGGACGAGGCAGTATTTCAGTCTGGACCAATGCTTGCAAATCTGCAAGATGCTGGTTTGGCCTCGTATGGAATCTACGAATAATAAAACCTAAGGAAACGTAACTCTCATACTAACAAAGTTTTAAATTTTCTTCCATTCGAACTGTTATATAACGTCAGCCTTTATACCTTTATACCACCTAAATATTGCAAATGTATGAAAAGTGAACCTAAGGTTCACTTTTTTGACAAGTATTTTGGAGCATGTTTTTGACTGAGTTACTCTTCCTTAGTTTTTATTATTCGTAGTATGGAATACTGTTCTCATCTCTGGGCAGGGACCCCAAAATACCAACTAATCCCTTTGGATCGTATCCAACGAAGGGCCGCTCGAATTATTGACTGACATAATGTTTCAAACAGGCTGGAGCTCTTGAAATTACGCCGAGATGTAAATAGCTTCACTCTGCATCCTCAATCGGGGAGTGCTCTGAGGAATTGTTCGGAATCATACCTCCTGCAACTTTCCGCCATTGTTCCACGTGAAAAATACACCATCCCAATAACCTTGATGAATGGCAGTCTTCCACCCTGCTTTTTTCGCGTAATTTTCTGCCACGCACTGTAAAATTTGGAATAAACTGTCACCAGCAGTATTTCCGGCCCTATACGACCTGCAAACCTTCAAGAAGAGAGCGTATTTCCTCTTAAAAAGACCGGCAACTTGCCAACAGCTCTTCTGATACACTTTACAATAGCTCTTCGAATAAGCTTTACAAAAGCTTATTCGAAGAAAAGACGATAAATCAGTAAAAGGTTAATAGAATAGCTGTGATTATTACATTCAAAGGTTCACCATCTGCAATGCGGCATTACTAATAGAAGTGGCTTGCATTTTTACAAGAATAATCGTGCAAGAGTTATAACCCAAAGGAAAAGAAAGACACGAGCGCCAGATTGTTTTAACACGTTTCTTCTGGTGAACTCAAATAAACAAATACTCTGCAATAAGCGCATGTTTTATTATTAACGTGATATATGTTATTATTTTTTCCGTACAATAAAGGTCTACATTGCTATAAAATCGTTATTTTAAGTCAAAAAAATTAAAAAAATTACAATAGGTGTATCATAGGCCATACAAACGAAAAATCAAAAAAAATTTTTTTGGGTAAGAGCTCTTGCACGTTTATTCGTCGGGGCCATCGATATTTTATTATAAGTATAGCCCTTTACTTTTGTATAAGTACTCAATACTTATGTAATTGCATGATTGCTAATACCTATATTGCTTTGAATCATATTTTATGAAGTTTAATTCCGTTACCAATAAGTATTAAAATATTCATTTAAATTCCGAATATTATTTGTTTTACTGAATACTGAATACGAGTAAATTAACAAACTTCTTCAGTTTTGGTAGAGTCGCCTGGGGTACCCACTTGAAATATTAAAACGATCTTACCCCGTTACAGTGATCACAATACTTCGTTAATTAGACGTAATGCCGATGTTTTGCCAGACGCGGACGTGCCAGAGGAGAATATTAATTGTAATGAAGGCTCCGACTCCACGAGCCTCGACCGCCCTCGCCATTCCGAAGGGGTGAAGCGACATCCACCAACAACAAGCTCAATAACAGTCTAGCGAACGGTACAAATGACGCGTAAGCGCCAAAACGACATCATTCGCGCCCTCTCCTCGTACTCCGCGAAGAAAGAGACGGAACGTCTTGACGAACATAACAGAAAACAAGACAGGTTATTACTTATTATCTCCAGCTCAACTGACGCTGAGGGTTCAGATATTTTCCACACGTCCTCGGCTATCCGCTAGAGAATAGAAACGAAAATTAGTTACAGAGGTTTCCTTGTTTTTCGTTAGGACACATTGTGCTTTTCATTGTGATGTACAAACACCACCTTCGAATCGAACGCCGTGTTTTGAATATCAAGCAGTTCCCTCATTTTCGATAGTGATAGGTACGTCAGTGTGGATATCACCGTTTGCGTCGATTTCCAGATTGCGGTCATTTGTACGTCGTAACTCAGGGTCAATTCAGACCGCAACGCGACGCGTAAATGCATTTATTTTGTATAGATTTAACAGATTTGCAGGGCGTCTCACGCAATCGAAATCTGTCAATTCAGTATAAATTTAGGGTCAATTCATACTGCAACGCGCGACGCGTAGAAGAGTTTCTGACAGAATTGACAGATTTCATGAGCGTGAGACGTCTTGTAAGTCTGTCAAATCCATACAAATTTAGAATCTACGCGTCGCGTTGCGGTCTGAATTGACCCTTACTCGTAAACGACAAAAAATATGCCGCGGAACCCCAAAAGGGATATCCGACTCCGGCCCCTCGGTTTTTAAAATAAGTAATAACTTTGAAAAGTTTCAGCGCAATAAAAGAGCGCACTAAATGGGCACACGCGAAAACAAAAATGTGACAAAGTCGAGTTGGCAATATGACTGTGTGTGACGGTGTACACTGTCCTGCATATTTTGAAGCCGGCGACCGTTGTTAGCGCTCCGCTTTGTATTCTTTTGGTTAACTTTTTGCTGGATTAATTTGTCTGCGTATTCAAATTGCAAATTATGAGATAAAAGGGTGACCTTTTTACAGCTGAGATCCCGTTTTTAAATTAAGCTCCTCCGCTCCTCACGCGAGGAATCTTCGTAAGCTTTCGTAATCGTATCAACGTGGGCCGATATAAGCGCGACGCATAAAGGTTGATAGAGGGTGACACTTCCAAAAGTTACACCATTCTTTCGCCGTTTCCATACCCTTTTTCTATTTTGTTTGTGACATAACGGAAATACCTACGTCTAATATATTATAGTCGATTTACCAACTTTTCTGTAGACGCGTTTTTACCGACGGAATGTATGGAGCTGTACTAAGCCTTTATCTATATATATAAAAGAAAGTTGTGTTAGTTACGCCACTTATCTAACTCAAGAACGGATGAACCGATTTGGCTGAAAATTGGTGGAGAGGTAGCTTAGAACCAGGAATAGGACATAAGATATATTTTGTCCCGGAAAAATGTACGGTTACTGCACAATATAATATTCTATGATTTGCGCGTAAACTATTGAATCGATTTTGATGAATTTTGGTATGGAGATACTTTGAGTCTCGGGAAAGGACAAGGGATACTTTTTGTCCCGGCAAATGTACGGTTCCCGCACAATAAACTTTTATGATTTTCACCTAAACTATTCAATCTATTTCGATGAAATTTGGTATGGAGATACTTTGAGCCTCGGGAAAGGACAAGGGATACTTTTTGTCCCGGAATATGTATGGTTCCTGCACAATAAACTTTTATGATTTTCACTTACACTATTTAATCTATTTTGATGAAATTTGGCATGGAGATACTAATTTCAATCTATTGTTTTCTTAATAATGATACCAATTCGAATTCAATAATCATCGTTAAGGCAGGACAACGTATGTCGGGTCAGCTAGTTTTTTATAGAAAGAAATGTTTTTTTGTAGCAGCTCTATTTTATTATTTTTCAGACTTTGGTTTATTATCGTTCATGATTGTTATTATTAGAGTGATAGAATTATAAAACTTACATTTCAAGTTGAATCAAATTTTACACGGTGTCAAATCAAATTTAATCGGTTCAGTAATTTAGGAGTCTATCGCGGACTAACAACGTGACACGTAATTTTTATACATAAAGATAGAGCACATTAGATACTTATTTATACGAAAGATTCGTATGTAGGTCTCTTTTTTATAGTTCAGGAATAAACTTAATAAACATGAGAATTAATTTTGGAACAATATAAACTGAGGCTAATTTTAAATTCAAAAACTTGCACCGAGTGGATCCAAAACATCAGATTGCATCTTATTTAAAATTTATGTCGTATTCTGGAGCGGAGTTCTAGATCTCATCGCGCGAAACCGAAACTTCGGAATCAAACAAACCCGCGCTAAGTACAGCTAATATAAAGTTGGAGTGGGGCGAGTATTCGATGGATTCGATTACAAAATACTACTTTATTTGGCCTCATCCCTGTGTATGAAGGCGTCATAAATCATGGGATGTAAATCTGTATCCAGGGGGATGAGTGACGCGCCATTACGACCTCGGCCGCCACACTCGGCCTAAAACTTACTCCGCCGAACTTTACTTCACCGATACTTTAATGTTCTTACACTTTATCATTCCATTTTCAAAGGTAAGCTGCTTTATGGCCTCTAGTATTCTGCAACGATGCTTTAATAGCTTTCGCTCGTCTAGTACTTTTCATGATAGTTTTGTGATTTCACATAAAATGGATTTTATTATTTAACTCTTCTGTGATATCAATACAGAGCCATATGAATATTTTTATCGATTGCATATGAAAGTTTTATTTCGTTTCAAACCTAAACTAGACTAAAACAACTCTATATTAAAAAAATTAAGACTTTCGTAATATTTATCGGAGTATGTACGCGACCTACCATTTATCTAGTCTGGGGTCGGCGAACATTCCGTTCCAGACATTTCAATTGACCTTTCTCATTGACGCACTTCGTCAATGCAATTCCTTTTGTCGACCTCGTCTTTTGTTTTATTTCCAATACACTTTCAGGAGGAATTTTATATTATCAGTGTTAATATTCCGTGAAAAATAACTCGTAACTTGATTCGCGAGGAGCAAATTTCACGTTCGATTCGGTCCAGTAAACGAAATGTATCATTATTTCTGAGGCCCCGACTCAAGCAAAAATGACCCTAATTGAATATACAGCAAGGGCCCAGGATTCGGGCTCCCGACCCGAGTGCCTCATCAACATTTATCTTATGAAATAATGAAACGTCAGATGTATGGGGCCGATTTTTGTTTGGAAATGTAAGTTGTGGTAATAAGCCAACACGTCTCCTTTGTACTCGCATCCATTACTCAAGGCGGGCGCAGATTCCAGTCATCTGTCAGTGTTACCAATGATAACGGTGTCAAAAATAATAATATATGAATCCATTATGGCGAGAATCCCATTTAAATATACATTCAAAAATCCTCCCTGCTCTATCTTGTTCATAAATCAGTTCGCGTTATAAAAGTTAGATAAGAAAATTTTGTACAGTCAGCAGTTCAAGCCGATAGTTATAGAAAGCAATAGATAGGTGCCTTCTATGTTATATTAAAGTACACCTTTCCTTAATATCATAATAATATGTTAGCTATTGGACTTTAATGCATAGCAGGCAACCACTGAAAGGGCTTAAAGATATTTATTTCATTATAGTATCAATACTGACCGATAAAGATATTGTTTGCCTGAATTGACCTTACCTGTATAGGCTTTAATATGAGTTAAGTACACATAACACAGAAGATTAAAGTATTTGCACTCTAAAGAATCCTTTCGAAGTTGAAAAACTCCACTGCAGCCCTGTAATTTAGTTACTCTAAGTTCCCAATGTAACCCTAAAAACTAATTTAAATAATTTCGTTTCAGATAACTCAACCCTACTCGACGTAATAAAAAGGTAAAGTAAAACTTATTCACTCGACATTAAAGGACAGCGACGTAACTCGGTTAAGAATTTCGTTCGAATTTAAAACTTTATACCAATTTAATATACCGTTCAAGAGTTGGTAATATTCTTAAGGTAATCTGATTTGGCGGTCTGGAATTAGTGTGC
Organism: Polyommatus icarus; assembly: GCA_937595015.1. Taxonomy (NCBI): domain Eukaryota; kingdom Metazoa; phylum Arthropoda; class Insecta; order Lepidoptera; family Lycaenidae; genus Polyommatus; species Polyommatus icarus. The sequence goes on from OW569321.1 coordinate 8,705,076, forward strand.
TGGGTTGCAAGTTGATAGTTACCACTCGGTTGATATAACATAATATTAAGAACGCACTCGCCCTACTAATTAGTGTGACAAAACAACTATAGACAAACTTTACGGACTATTGATACCTCAAATATTTGTTAAGAAAATTTTCAATTTTAATAATATCTATGGACGCTTCACACCACTTCAGTCTGGCCCCGTGCTATGTATCCAAAGGACTTGTGTTACGGGTACCAGACAACGGAAATATATTTAATACTTTTATACTATACATATATTTAAGATTTTTATTATATGACACACATATATATGTTGCAGGGAAAAGAGGATATCAGGGATTTCACGATATCCCTAGGGATATCACGAACTCCCGGAAGATGCCGAATATTCTTGTTAGTTACGTCTTCTTACTAAAAATATATAGTGATATGTCATTTCACTAAACTAAATCTAGTGAAATGTCAGAAACGCGGATACCGCCGAATAAAAATCGAGCCACTCATTTCTCTCGCTCGCTCTAGTTCCCACACGTGACACGGGCACTAGTAGGAGTGAAACAAATGCGTCGCTCGAGCTGGCGCGGCTCGTCTAGCCTGGAGACAGACAGACAGACTAACCCTTTGGGTACGGAACCGTAAAAACTAGGATAATCGAAGAGCTGGAGTACCTGCAGTACCTGTGCCTGTACAAGAGCCTAACCAAACTAGAAATCGACATGCCACCTTTACAAAAAATATTCAACTTGGTCGGCCGCTTCATTTGACGTCAAAAATCAAAGGTCTGAAGTATCTGATGAAGAACCCTCAGCTGGTTTCAACTGTATGATTCAGAGATATGGTGATGCCCTCTCAGATCTGCTATAGTTGCATTACACGTGTCATAATAATAACAATAACTCCCACTCTGATTTTGGTGACGGTGGCCGGTTTCATCGAAACCAGGCCAAGAGTAATTTTATAGTGCCCAAGTGTGTGCGCAGTACTCAAGAGCAATCTCTATATTCCTTTACTCGCATAACCCGGTGGGACGGAAGACTGATACGACCGGTGAGAGATCAGGCGCAGGACCGACTTTTTACATGCCCATTCAGATTTTAGATGATCCTATCAAAGTACCCGTGTAGTGGCTCGATTTTTATTCGGCGGTATCCGCATTTCTGACATTTCACAAAATTTAGTTTAGTGAAATGACATATCACTAGATTTAGTTTAGTAAATTATGACATATCACTAGATATTTTTAGTAAGAAGACGTAACAAACAAGAATATTCGGCATTATCCGGGAGTTCATGATATCCCTGGGGATATCGTGAAATCCCTGATATCCTCTTCTCCCTGCGACATATACACATCTATGATCAATACTGACCGATGAACTTCGAAAATTTTTTGTTCCGTCGGCGAGATTCGAACCCGCGACCTCCGGCTTGAGCTACCAACAGCCCACTAACTGAGCCACAGGTCATCAAATTTTAAAGTTGGGATTTACCATAAACATTTTCTGTAAGGTAAATTATAAATCGTGCTGATGCTTTACCGATTTTAATTAATTATATAGTTAAAAAGTCTTGTTATTTAAGCTATTGATTAATGTAACATTAGATACGACAAGCAGAATAAACCTTTAAATAAGCGGTTTCGGAATTAGCTATGACTTAAAAACTTTATAAATACAAAGTCCTTGGGAAACACCTTTACATAATAAAAGCTATAAAGTAGGACAGCTCGTGGAATGGCGCAGGATTTGCATGTTGACTAAGTTTTCATAACTAATAGTTTTACAAAGCTATTAAGCCCGGGAAACTTCGTTCAAATGACCGAACTTGACGATGACTATGAAATTATAAGTAACAAATTATTCCCAAAGTTTAACCGAACATTCACGGAGTAGAAAGTAATATTTTTCGTAAATTGTTGCCCCGGCTTCGCTAATGTTTACTTCCAAGCTGGCATTTGCGATAAATTAAATATTGTAACTTCGCGCCACAGTATTAATTTTTACGAGGACAGAGACGGAGTTGAGCTACAATTAATTATTTTTAATTTTAGCGCAGCCGTAATTTGTAGGCTTAGAGAGTGTAAAACAAAGCTAATATAATTCGAGCCTCACTCGCAGAAGGGTCTGCGCTGACTTGCAGGTTCGGCGCCGCTCGTAAGCCTCAAATATCTAGTCATTTGTCACATAATGTACGACCTTCGGTGTGATTTGACGTTAAGTTACATTCCTTTATTTTTTAATGCTTAAAGGGGATTTCGGATACAATAATAATATCTACTGAAAAACGTAAAAGAGCATTCGTGTACCAAACAAAATTTTCATTACATAATATGCCCAGCAGAGAGCTGAAGTGATATTCATAATGTGAATGCCAAAAAATTCAATATTCCTTATACCCAGAACGCCGTAATTGAAGCGATCGATTTTAATTAGAGGCCTACTTTATTGACAGAATTTGTGAGTTTTCCTGAATTTTAATGATGTATATCGGAAGCAATAAATAACTCAGGAATTGTTAAAGGTATCCCGGGGGCATAGAGTCGGGCACACTCCGGGTTTGCGGGGATAAGTTTTTCCACTCAAACTTTATTTGCACCTCGAGCTGCGCCATCTGTCTGCTACCCGAACTTATATTCTTGCTTCGAATAATTTAGTTTAGATGTACTCCCGAAGAATATTTTCTTCGCAACTTTGCATACAATTCCGCTGCAATCGATTCGCCAAAACGATTCGCAACAATGTCCCCCAGTCTTTAGCCGACCTCCATTGTTATAGTTTTATTCGATCGAGTCAATAAAGAAATTGTTCGCGACTCATTCAAACATTTTACAACAGTTTTATCCTCGGTCGTTTTATTTTCAAAAGATTTTTTATTGTTCTTAATAAGTTTTAATTTCAATGTTTTACTTGATATTTTTCCAGAGGTTTAGGCCTTATTATTCTTATAATATTTGAATTTACAAAATATTATTAATATTAAGCTCATTTCGTTTACTTCTTATAGAAGAAAAAAAACAAAAAAACTATGAATATAAACCCGGCACCTACGGGGGCTTAGTAAACAAATTAATATCCATAAAAAATAATGTTACGTGCCGCGTAAAATAAAACGGTGCCCCTAAACTCGATACAGTCCCCGAGAAACGCGCGGATAAGATTCAATAAAGTCGCTGGAGCTCGGGGCTGTCATAATTTTAAGAGCGTTCATAAATCCATCAATATTTAAGCTCTCCGGCCACAATATTTTTCTTGGGCGGCAGGGCGGGCGGGAGGTGCGTCACACACGCCACATAAATTCCGTTAATCCCGCTGTTCGTGTACGTAGTTTACTATATTCGTGGCTATTATTCATGAGTTTGCTTTGCGGGCGAACGCCGCCAAGACTTAATAATTCGAGTGCAATGCCGATGTAAGCATGATCGTCCGGTCGAGTACACGCGCCCTAAGTGCCCAGCTGTTTACTTTTCCACTTTCCTTTTGTCTTACGATTAACTTTATTAATTTTCGTTATTCGTGCAGATATGAGCCGCGTTTATGTTACATTATGCCGAGGTTTCATAAAAATGTATGACTGCGAACTAAGTGAGCGTTAGCAAAATTAATTTTTAGCTGCTGCTTATAGTTACAACTGAAACTCTAACTTTACTCTCATTGGTTGACTTAAATATGTTCACATATTTATTCTATAGGTTCTTATGCTATATTTAAGGGACTTTTAAATTCTAAGGGTTTCACTAGTGGCATTTATAATTATTTCGATTTAGCTAAACATATTGTGTGTGCCTGAGTTTTTCTTTTGGAAAAAAGGAGTGTCCTACCATTATTAAAACTGCTAAAATGTTAAACAAAACAAGAATATAATTCACTCAAACACAGATATGGGTGTAACCTGTCGGGAGGTGGACAGTGTTTGGTGTTTGCGTTGAATGTAATAGGGCTGACTAGACATACATTGCGTATAGCATCTATTTTTCCACAATTTTCCCTAAGAATTAAAAAAATGCTATAAACTAGCGTAATTATTCAGAAATATCTTTGAGCAACAAAACCTTTTAAAGTAAATTAATACCTCGATCGTGGGAATCGCGCAGATACAATAGATTTTTAATTGTTATCAGCAGCCGAGTGCCGCCTGGGGATAGATGGATTAATAATGGTTTCATTATAAGTATTAGTTCCTTACAGCACTTGTTCAACACATTACGCGAGTGAAAACATACTGTCAACGTTTTCATAAAAAAGAGGCACGTATCGCCAAAAAAAGTTTGAGTAAATTACACGAGGATTTATATAATTTTATATAATATAATAGACAATTATTTCTGAATAGAAAGACAATTATTTCTATTCAGAAAGAATTGTCTATTGTATAATCGGCATGTGTTATGAAGGGCCTTGTTTGCATTCCGCGTAGTCCTCCAACAAATTGAGCATTACGTGATGTTAGACGCACACGCTAGACGATTCTATGAAAAATTCAATACTCCTCCGTCTCTGAGCGACATTAAATTACTTAACATTTCAGCACCGCATTACAGCTCAAAGAAAATCTACTTCGCCTGACATAATAAGGCCGAACACATTGTGCATTATAGAGTGGTGTTATGTAGGTAGGTTCTTTAACAATTTTTATGTTTTAAATTCAGAATTATGAAATTCTCTTTGTGTACAATTTACGTTGTCATTTAGTCTATTGATAAGTTATTGGAAAATATACTTGAAATTCACAAAATTAAATACCACAATAACTAATTACTATTAAAAGTTATGTTCAATTTATCAAAAATTTGGTGTAATAGCTCTACTATAATATTTTAACATTTTTTTATTTTGCAAACTGCTTCACGATATCTGAAATCACTCTTATGTGCGCGCGCCATATTTGGGTAAGTACGAAGTTGGTCCCCTGTATATTGCTGTGAATTCTTATATTGTTAATAATCTAATATATCTAAGTATATAAATCTCCTGTCACGATGTTTGTCCGCGATGGATTCCTAAACTACTTAACCGATTTTAATGTTTCTTTTTTTTTAAATGTGTGCTTTTTTCCAACTTGAGAGATAGGATAGCTTAGATCTTTAATTATAATCGCAATTTTATTTTATTGCAAATTATTTGTCTATAAAAAGCGACCATTGTTTATGCGACGCGGGGCACGGGATAGCGATGGACGTTGCCATGGTGACATACTTATTTAGTCACTAATTCAATAAAATAATACGGGCGATATACTTACTTTATATAATATTACAAAGAAACGTTTGCCGGGACAGCTAGTCTATATCTTAATACTCGTATATATAATTCTTCTGTGAGTGTGTATGTCACTGAACTTCTCTCAAACGACTGGACTGATTTTGATGAAATTTTTTGTGTGTGTTCAAGGGGATCTGGGAATGGTTTAGATTCACAATTTTGTCCGCTGGACAATGTTTTTTTAATTAATTTTTAATTTATTAGTAGTTGTTGATTTTGGAATGTTTTACATTGGATCCGACAGACGGCGCTACCATCGCAGTGTCAAATTTTAAATAATATTCGAATTCGAATTTTAATTTTAGTTTGTCCCGACAGTTAGCGCTGCGATCAAATAAAAAAAAAATACTTTATATACTTAATATGGCAAAGAAACGTTTGCCGGGACAGCTATTTTAAATAATATTCGAATTCGAATTTTAATTTTAGTCTGTCCCGACAGTTAGCGCTGCGATCAAATAAAAAAAAATACTTTATATACCTACTTAATATGGCACAGAAACGTTTGCCGGGACAGCTAGTATATAAAAATGGATTTTCAAATGTGTTGGTCGCGCTAAAACTCGAAAACGGCTGAACGGATTGGGCTGATTTTAGTCTTAAATTATTCATAGAAGTCCAGCCTGCCTAGTATACGTGACAACGAGATATCTCTCTCTACATGTTTCTCGATGTTTGATAGTTTGTATCTTCATCTCTATTGACTCTAGCATGACAAACATTTTTTCTCGTGTAGATCTATCATCCAAGAACACATTTTTATAGTGTTTTGTCGAGATAATGTCGAGATTTTGACATTATGAGACGAGTAGTTTTTAATTATCTCGAGAGTGAGATACGAGATATATCTCGTTGGCGTATGCTAGGCAGGCTGGGAAGGTTTTAAAGTGACCTGTGACACGAATTTCACCGAGACAGCTAGTATTTAATATAATATTATGATTGTGATATTTTTTTACCAAATGGAGACAGGCTTTAAGACGCATGGAGACAGGCTTTAATGTTAATATCTCCCCAATTGTATAGACAAACAGTTTTATTACGAGGTGATAAAGTTGGCCACAAACAACGAAACAAACAGAAGCTTTATAAATTTACAACATCACAATAATGATTATTAATGATCGTCATAAAATTTTCATTGTATCGGATCATACTTAGGCTGTATTAAGAAGTACAAAGTATGTTTTTTATGCGCGTTTAAAAACATTTTAATATTTTGACCATCTTGTTAGTCTCGCTAAAACTCGAAAACGGCTGAATCGATCTTGAAATTTTTGTGGAAGTCCAGGGAGGATAAGAAGAAAAGTGATACGAAGTTCACCGGGTCATCCAGTAATAATAATTTTAAAGTATATTGCTGATACTTTAGCGCTATAACAAAAATTAATGAATCTACAAAACAGTTGTAGCAATATCGATTTCAATTTACCAGAAAAACGGTATCGAAATTCAAAGAACGTTGTAACACTAACGCGAACTTATCGTACAACAAATGATGTTGGAGGCAGGTAACAACGTTCGCGACAACAAATTGAATAAACACATCAGCGTGCGCCGACGACGAGACAACACCAATAACGGCGGGCCGCGATAAATATTCTGCGTAGAGTCTGTTTTACCTCCGACACCACCTTTTTATCGACGAAATAGAAATCAATCTGGTAGAATCTCGGAGGTACAATAAGACTGAATGAACCATATATACACAACACCTAAATACAGTAGTGCAACTTGTCCCCGTCCGCCAAAGGCGTTCAACAGAAAGACAAGTATAAGAGCCAGTCCAAACGGCATGTTGCGTCAGCGTTGTGTCGACGCAGCGCTGCCATTGCGTTTTTTACATACAAATTAAGCATGGTATTCACAGAGCGCTCTGCGTCGTCGCAACGCACACCTGACGGACAGCGTGTTGACGTTAAGACTGCTTTGTAACGCTGCGATGGCGCAGCGCCCGTGTGGCCGGCTATACGTCAAACGGCAGCGCTGCGTCGACGCAACGCGCCGTGTGGACTGGCTCTAATGTTGCAATGTGAACTCCTATGCTTACACCGATTCACGTAGTTTAGTAATGATGGTCTACTGTATTGAATATACATGCTATAGTCGACTATGTCGTCGAATTCGACGTACATACAAGCGGCTCGTATCGTGAACGAGATCACCTTAATATTTTCGCCTGCGTAAAATACTGCAAACAAATTGGATATCTTTCTACTTCATTGGAGAATTCGCGTTACATATTCTCATTATTTATTGAGAAATACAAGTGGGAAATATCGCTCCCGAAGTGAAGGAGATTGCGATAGGTTTTTACTTTAACGGTAATTTTCAGATAATGGGATAGTAGGATATGGCTATACTTAATATTAAAATATACGGTTTTGCTTATTTATTTTACCTGCGCTCACTTAGAAGCTTAGAAAGAATAATCTCTCAGATGAGTCTAGCTAGTCGCTCGTCCAAAAAAACCACCGTGCAAACTGGGAATCTTCCAGTTTTTACTGTGAAAATGTTAAATTATTCAATTAAAAATGATGGAAGATCTGATTTTAAGAGTTCAGCTCTTTATTATATGAATATGTTTTGGCACTAGAAATAAAACCTCCAAAAAGTTCGAAATGTTTTACGTCTGGATATTAAAAATATGCTATTAACGTGTGAATTTTTAAACAACACATTACATTCAATTTGAAATTACTGAGTGTGTAAAATATGAATGGAGTCAGCAAATAACACATATGACCCGCGTCGACAAACACGGTGATGGATGTTGTGCATTTGTACACAGTACACAGCGCGCGGACAGCCCGGGGTCGTCTTTAATTTTATACACAAACCTATTTGTCAGCAAATACTACGATCCATTTTTGATAGCGATGATTTTTTTATGTTTTCTGGTCCAGTGCGGTTGAATTTTCGTTTTTTGTTGTTATTGGACGGCGGTTTGGTAGGTTTTTGAATGGGCACTAAGAAATAGTAAATTAATAAAACCAAAAATGTGTTTAAAAACATTTCCAAGACTTATATCAGATAATCGATAAAAATATATAATAATTATAATAAGTTTTGGTAGGTAGCAGAATTTCCGCGCAACTTTTTTGATAAGGCCCATTTCGGGGGACCTGAAAACTCTTCACATAAAGGGGCTTTTAACAAGTCCTTTTTCCGTAAAACGAGTAAAACATTCCCGAATGATCCATTATCTTTTTCCTGGACGAGGCGGCGATCGTCTATTTTCCGAAGTAATAACTAAATTTATCGTCAGACTTTCGGTCGATGTGTTCCAATATGCGGGTAGTCGACAGTCCGGTCACGCGCCGGCCGCGGTGACGGTCCGCTCGGTGACGCGTCATTAAAATTAACCATCATTACAGTTGTAAAGACTCCCGCACCACCGGAGGCCGGAACTCGCCGGCTTACGGGAAGTTTGCCGGACTCCCCCGCCGCGCCGCCGCCCCGCCCCGCGCCCGCTAATCTCCATCTTATGCTTGTAGCGAATGTTTTATGGAAGTAATCTTCTGCCGTTCGAGAGTCCTAATTAGGTAATTTCGGAATACCTACAGTACCAAACCCAATACTCGTAATTAGTTATTAATATTAACAATATCGACGTAGAATATTGAATATTAAATAGAAAAACTGATTACCATAATAATTAACGCCCCGAGAATCTCGCCGTTTATTTTCGAGTAAAAAAGAAAAGTAATGGAAAAGTTTTCGCTGACCGCATTTGAATTTACGTGTCACCGCAGAAACCTTTCCGAATGAAAAGAATATATTCGCATTCTCGAAGTTTAGAATACTAGGGAACGTCAAAGAAATTTAATTTACAAAAAGTATACCCTTAAAACTTTGGCCCGCGTCGGCTTTGAGGTGAATACCGTGAAGAGAGAATGTATAAATATTCATTCTAAGGAGAGAGGCCACGCACAGTAAATAAAAACTTTTATTTTAGTCCACCATTAGCGGAGAGGAGGGGGGACGCATTGAGATTCGACCCGCGACTTCTAATTAGTGAGGACACCGCGTTCTTTCTTGGCTACTTCCTTTATTAACGAAAAGTCCATTCCAATTGATTCATACTTTAAACTTAAAAACAAAATTTTCCTTTACAAAGCCAAATTGAAACTTTTTAAGAAAATTTTAAATAGCAAGCTTCCATTATATTTTGATTACTCTGAGTGTGTTTTAATAATACTTAAAGTTGAATGAGGTGGATGGCGACCGGTCGCGCGAATTACATTTAGAATGCGTCGCCATGCATTACACATGATACGACCTATGCACTCTACAGTAATGCTTACATTCTGCACACTGCAACACAATGCTATATATTCATTCTTTCTACTATGTATTGTATCAAACAGCCAGACTGTTCTTCACTTTTTGCAAATGCTAAGAGTGAATATAACAGCTACTATTCCTCCAAAAAAGCAAACTTTCTACCAAACCTCCTTTGTTTAACTAAGTAACCTAAACGTTACAAGTAACTTTCCATAGCATCGTAGTTGCCGCCCTGAGGCTGCAAATTCATCAAAAACAGATTGGCTACATAAAGTTCCGAGACAACTCTTCAATATCGTAATTGGTAACTTCTGAAAGTATGAAGATGAAAACTAGATTTTATTTTATGAAAATTGAACTATCGAGAGATAATTTTAATTATCTATTTTTTTAAATAAGATGACTCCAACAATTCCAAAAACACATCCAATGAAATCAAAATAATATCTGGAACAAAATTGTAACTACGCAAAATTACATTACCCTTTTATATTCGATCGTATTAGCTTTAACCACTACCAATCTTCTATGTTATTACGGCCAATAACAAAAAATAACTCCAGAAACAAATGTAGGGAAACGACTCGGACGTGAAGGGGAATGCCGAGTATCTGGCCGTATAAAGGCAACAATATCGCCAATGAAGGTCACCGATATAAAGCAAATTTATTCTGTCGGCTGTGTGTATGTTTGGGTAGCGGTGATCCGTGACAGTGGCGGAATGATAACGGTCTAATTTCGGGCCTCGCCATACGCCTTAAATTACATTGCGGTTTCGCATCCGCCCTAAAAGGTTTCATTCATAAATCTGCTGGAACGTTTTCATAAACTTTCTGGAAAATGTACCTACGGTAATAACAATTTGAATTATTTTTCTTACCTGTTTTCTGTAAATTACGATGCAATTCCACGTAATGACTTTTGCAATGTGTGCGATTTTTTGCCACAATAATTCTAAAAAACATTAATCATAATAATGCAAGCATTTTTATGAAATAAGAGTCCATTTCCATGAATATGATATTGTTGGTAAATAAAATATACGTGCTTGTAAAATATATCAGGCGATAGTTTAAATTCATGCCCAAAATCACAAACAAAGAAGTTTCTAGTAACTAGTTCAAATACCTAAATCACTACACTTCCTAGTAATTAGAGTTTGCATACTAACGAAACTACACTTGGCAGTTGGCATTATCTCTAGTGTTTCCTTTGCGCGCTTCCCATAAACCCATTATAACGATGGCTTGTAATTCCATTATCATCTATGAGGTTATTAAACGCCTCACGACTATCAGATTGAGTGACAAGCTGATCTAACCCAACATTGACTGTACTAATTGGATCCGCTAACGCCGTCCGATTTGCCTAATGAGAACCGATTCGGTGCCGGCGCAGGGACATTATGCAAACTTCTGTTTGACTTCTACATTAGCTCCCCCGCTTTCTTAATCACTAATAAAATAGTCTCCAGATATGATATTCCCATTACGCAGATTGCGATCCAACCCTTAACTGTGGACTCATTTGGAGCAATTGAATATGTAAAGTTCTCGGATATTTTTGTTATTCTTGTACTTCTTACTTTTGTTATAGCCATTGTAATACCGTAATGTTTCTCGTTATTATGTGGGTACTTATATGTGATTATATCGACTAAATCAGTAGTATAATGTTTCTCATGTGTTGTGGAAAATGTGTTTAACTTACTTAATTCGTATTTAAAATAATATGATTATCTCGGATTAATCCGTCATTAAATATGCTAAGACTATACTTTTAATGTAAAAGATATTATTTAAATTATAAATATTTAAATTTGTAGTAACGAACAAAGTAATATCGGCTTGAGTGTCATGCATTTTTTGTTTGCTTCACCACAAGAACGTTAAACTTTCCTTCGAAATAAAAATACACGTAAACTAAATCTAGTAAAACATACTAAGAAAAAGTTGCTACTTAGCTCCCAAATTACAACAAACTTTGAAAAAGTTCTCCTTCAAAAGCATATATTGGTAGTGGGCCGTTAGTCACTAGTTCCAGAGTTAATGAATTCCGAGGGCACTTTGCTTCGTTAAAAATAACACAAAACTGGATTTCTGTTAAGTTTCCAAGTAAAGTTTCACTTACGGGGCATTTATCTGGTTATACTCGTGATTTTAACTTATTACAAAAGCTACTTCAATTTTCCTACTCTTTTGTTCGAAACAGTGCCGCCATGTTTTCTTGAATCTCATTTGTAAGTGCCCCTTAATCTTTCCATTACTACTTGAAGCGTTTAGTCTCGCTACAATGTATTTAATGTTTAGTGTACTACTTTTACACGATTTTGGGTGTATTCTTTTTTAGTGGCATTGTGCATTCTTTTGGAAGGGGTAACCTAACATTGTAAGCTCGCGTCAGGACACGTGACCCTACGAAAGTTTCACTTCTTAAACCCTCTGTTTTATTTATATAAAAGTATGTAGGTACTCTGGATTATTTATAAGCTGTCTGTCGGTGTACAGACAACTTGTTAACAGCCTAGAGTGTCATCTAAAATGGTCATCCTTCCAAAATCCAACCTCCTAAACGTGAAACACAATTAGAACCAAATCAATACCACCATACACTTCTTATCACAGCGGATAAGAACTTCAATACCCATTTCACGAAATAGCACCTGCAATGGCGCTCGGAACAAAGGTCAGCTGGTCGCGGCACAACGGGCACGTTCAACTTATCTCGGCTTCCTAAAACACTCGCACTCAACACTGAATCAATATGACAGGCGTTCACTTAGATCGGATTGCGTGATCCCCGTTGAGAGCAATCGATGTTGACGCACGGAGGTCAGGATCTTATAAATTATTTACTGCTTTTTCTCGTCGCTCGTGTAGCGTCTTCCGCTAGGTTGGGGCGTATGAATGTCTGTCAATCTGGACTATTTAGGAGCGATATGCACGGTCCAATAGCTTAACAACGTGGAGATCACGTAATTTATTTGGTCCGGTATATTCAATACGAAATACGAAAAATCGTATCACTAATCTTTCATCCCTGTAATAAAGCGTATTTTCGCCGTAGCTTTTCGAAGTAGCGTTAAATATCATAGAGAATGAACTCGAACACAAGATTAGCGAACTTCAGCCAGATATAGTGAAGATGGGAACCGTGATATTATGTTTACCCGCAGCGTTCGGCACCAGCTCGTGTGAAATTGTTCAGCGGAGCCCGAAGCGCCGGGCGCAGAGCCTACAATTAATTTATAATATTATCCGACTACCGCCACTCTGCTCATCATTGAGTTTTATTTTTATTTTCTTGAATCATTCTCAAAAATACATCATTAATAAGCTGTATTTGTATATTACCTACTTATCAAAAGCCTCTGATAATAACGGTTCATGAATGCTATTCAAATATCCACCACACCACACAAAATTATCTTGATTTTACATCAATAGCGTTCCTGTGATTTAGTTATTAATCTAATGCTTGTCCAATATATCGTCGAAAAATTATAACATTATCGCCAGTACCGGCTTATTTCGAGCCAAATCGAATGAACACAAAATTAGCATTTTATCTCAAGTTATTGGTATTACCGTAAACGGTGCCCACCATCAGGCCTGCCCCCCTCCCAAAACCCCCACCGCCCTCCCCCCTGTCCAGGATGAGTTCCCGGCATCGCTGATTGAATCGCCCCGATTATGACGTTAATCTGTTCAATGCAAATTGGAAGAGTAGTAATTTACATCCCTTTATCAGAATTTGGCGCTAAAATATTCAAATTATCAAAATATTTATCTCTTCGTTTGCGCCGTGAATTGACAAAGGAGTTACAATTTGTTAAATAATTCGATAACGTCTCGCCCATTTTGTTCTACATTGTTTTATTTATGTTAATATTAGTGCTTAATTTTAATTTGCAATTTATTGTCTACGAGGGGTCCGGTAGGGTTCATATTTTGAATGGAGCGAGCTAATGGCGGTTCTGAGATATTTAAGTCTTTAATGACTAGAATGTAAAACCGCTATTAACGAGTATTTCTCCACGTGTTATATCATAGCGTAATAAATAATAATCATAAAAAATCGGCCAAGTGCGAGTCGGACTCACGCACGAAGGGTTCTGTGCGGTTAAAGAGGAAAAATAGGCGAAAAATTGTGTTTTTGTATGGGAAAATATTTATTTTATTCTAATTTTATTATTATTTATTAGACTTATGAAAAATAAAGAATATTGTGTAAATTTCAAGTGCCTAGCTATTGCCATTATTGATTACGAGCCAAAAAGGTAAAAAAATACGTTTGTTGTATGGGAGCCCCCCTTAAATATTACTTTTATTTTGTTTTTAGTATTTGTTGTTATAGCGGCAACAGATATACACATTATGTGAAAATTTCAACTCTCTAGCTATTACCGTTCTCGAGTTACAGCCTGGTGACAGACATACGGACAGACGGACAGATATCGTAGTCTCAGTAATAGGGTCCCGTTTTTACCCTTTGGCTTCGGAACCCTAAAAATGTAGCACATAGGTACGTAAAAAGGGTTTAAATATTCGAGATTTGTACCCTGAGTTATAATACCTACTTAATCTTATATGTATATAAAATTCTCGTGTCACAATGTTAGTCCACGAACTCTTCCGAAACGGCTTTACTGATTTTTACCAAATTTTATATGCATATTCAGTAGGTCTGAGAATCGGCTACTGGGTACTTTATATATTGATAAGTGCATTTGTTGAATAAATAATAGTTAATTATTAGAACTCCAGACTGGGGGCGACCATTGTTTGTGCGACGGGATAGCGGTAGACGTTGCTATGGTAACACACTGTTACGTGCTAGGGTTCTTTGGATTCGGAGAGAAAGACCTGGTGACTCTCTTGAAGACTTTATTCACAAACACTAGCTCACACTAATCACTAAGTCCAAACACTAAGCACTAAGTCCAAACACTAAGCACTATCACTGTCACTCACTATTGATCACTTGATCTCACTTCGAAGTCGCCTCGAAGATCGCTCAGAAAAAACTGAATTGACTGCCGGCTTGTTTACCTTTTATATGGCCCGCGACGCTTTCTGGAACGTTCCATTCTGGATTGTTTACGTAAACATAGTACGATTCACATTTACGACTTTTCTAGAAAGTACGTGCAGAGGTAAACAACTGTCCGTAACAATACTTATTTAGTCACTTCAAAAAATAGTATGGGCGAAATAGGTAATATATATAATATAATATAATATAATATAATATAATATAATATAATATAATATAATATAATATAATATAATATAATATAATATAATATAATATAATATAATATAATATAATATAATATAATATAATATAATATAATATAATATAATATAATATAATATAATATAATATAATATAATATAATATAATATAATATAATATAATATAATATAATATAATATAATATAATATAATATAATATAATATAATATAATATAATATAATATAATATAATATAATAGGAGCAACAGGAATGGTCGCCAGGAGCATCCGTAGGTATTGTGACTTACTGGATGCTAAATTAGACTTAACCATAATGCAAAAGCAAACAGCCATCTACACAAGTACAATAGTTTCAAAAGTTTTGGGAAGTAATGTGATAACGGGCGAAAGCGAATCCGCAGTACCCTCTCCCTGAAGGTTTCGGGGCGGGACTGTGATGACCGCCAGCGGAAGCTGAGAGAAGCCAAACTTCACTCCGAATAATATAATATAATATAATATAATATAATATAATATAATATAATATAATAATCACTCCGAATAATATAATATAATATAATATAATATAATATAATATAATATAATATAGGTAATATATATTTATGTATGTATATATATATATATATATATATATATATACATAATTCATTGTTCTGTACTCAATAGAAAATGACTACTCCTAATAAATTAAAGATTGGGTTCATAAATCCCGGTTCTTTAGGTACTAAACATGACGAACTGTTAGTAGCCGTCAACAGACTGAAATGTGATCTAGTGGCAATAAATGAAACTTGGCTGCGGCCAGGCGAGGAGGGCCGCGCCCCGCGTATCCCGGCTGGTTCACCTGCCGAGAGATGAGAGTGTTCGCTCCCGCGGTGGCGGTGTAGGTTTTTATTGGATGAAAGGACTGAGCGTTCAAATAATAAAACACCTTAGTACGTCACAATGCGTTGAGCAAATGTGGTTATCTTTAAAACATAATGGCAAGGACATATTTATAGGTACTGCATACCGACCTCCCTGGCTATCGGTCAAACTGTTTATGGATACTTTAACCGACACCATTAGCGCCTTGGCGGGGTTTGATTACCTGTATCTGGTCGGTGATTTCAACATTAATTTTCTTAACAAAAACACCACACACTATAAATTTTTGGAAGATTTCTTATCTAGACATGGGTTGCGCCAGTATACTTCTGAGGCGACACACTTTACTGGGGACACTGCAACCCTACTCGACCTGGTCTGCACCAACGCGGACCTAAAACGTGTCTGGGTGGAACACATTCCGGATCTCAGTAGTCACGCGTTCATTTCATTTATGATAGATTTTTCTAAAACTAAGATTTTACCTAAAAAAATTTCTTATAGAGCCATGAATGATATTATTGATAAGGACTTCGAACAATTAATGAATGGAATCGATTGGCAAAATATTACAAAATTAGACAATATTGATGAGATGGTACGTAATTTAAATTATTACATTTTGTCCGTTTTCGACTTGCTACTATCAAAACGTTTTATGTAAAAGATCGCCAATATCCGTGGATAACGTATAACATAAAACTCCTCATGAAAAAACGAGACGAGGCACATAAGCGCGTACGTTCCACGAGAAACGAGTCGCATATTACTTATTATAAAGACCTCAAGCGGGAAGTCTCACGAGCAATAATTAGGGAGAAGGCGGCTTATTTCAACACTTATGTTAACGCAAATTTCAAGAACCCACGGCAAATGTGGAAACATTTGAAAGATAACATAAATGGGCATAATCTCAAATCGGATTTTATACTACCTACTAACCTTCAGGATCCTAATGCTATTATTGACCATTTCTTAGACGTCTCGGGCAGTAACTTTGTATCCCAATCAACAATTAACAACTTCAATTCCCATGTCCCTAAAATATCTCAAACATTCAGGTTCTCCTTGTTCAGTAATGATGATGTCCTTAAAATTCTTAAATCTATTAAGTCTAAGGCGACTGGGGCTGATGATATAAATTTGGATATGCTTCTTATGGTGAGCCGCATTCCTAGCTGCCTAAGTGTCATAACTTATATAATCAACACCTCTCTCCGCACTGGTACCTTTTCGTATCTTTGGCGCCTAGCAATTATAAAACCCTTGCCAAAAAAGGATGTTGTTTCCGATTTCCGAGACCTAAGGCCTATTAGTATATTGCCGTGTTTGTCAAAGGTACTCGAAAGGGTTGTATACAGGCAGACCAGCAAGTTTGTAGAGGAGAACAATATTTTACCTACGTTACAATCAGGCTTTCGCAAAAGACATAGCACGACAACTGCGCTGCTCGATGTGGTGGATAACATCATCACAGGGCAGGATAAGGGGGATGTCACGATTTTAGTTTTGCTCAATTTCTCGCGGGCATTTGAAACCATTAATATAGTATCTGGCCAAGTTAAAACACTATGGTTTTGATGACGGGGTCATTGCGTGGTTCGCCGCCTATCTAATGGATCGTTTATAGACGGTGGAGGTAAACAGTAGTGAGGGCTCGCCACTGCGTTCACGCACTTGTGGTGTAAATAGAGGCGTGCCACAAGGCACGGTAATTGGGCCCTTAATTTTTTCCATCTTTTGTGCGGACATAATACAATGCATAAGATTCTGTAGGTACCACATCTACGCTGATGATATTCAGCTTTATATTACTTTTAAGACGTCGAACGCCATCGAGGCTATTAAAAGGCTGAACGAGGACTTGGCTCGTATCAGTGAGTGGTCGTACAACAACACACTAGTACTGAACCCCACCAAGACGAAGTACATGCTAGTGGGCACCAAAGTCCAAGTTCAAAAAGTTGCCCTAAACCAGACTAAAATTTTAATGAGGGATATTCCCATCGTCAGGGTTAATGAAGCCCGTAACCTCGGAATTCTAATGGACGAGAGTCTTAGGTTCGAAAAGCATATCGTAAAAATAGTAAGTCGATGCTTTTATCGGTTAAAGCTCTTATATAGAATAAGAAACTTTATTTCAGAAGACCTACGAGCTATCTTGTGTGAATCGCTAGTTCTATCTAATTTAAACTACGCAGACGTAGTAATAGGCCCATGTTTACTTGCACGCTCTAAACATTTAATACAAAAGGTCCAAAATGCATGCGCAAGATATTGCTGCAGCATACCTCCTCGCGCCCATGTGACGCCATATATAAACAACTTGAAATGGCTGAAGATGGAAGCTCGCCGTCAGTTGCATATGGCTACGCTACTGTTTGGTGTGGTGAAGTATAAAACTCCGTCCTACCTGTACGATAAACTACAGTGGGCTAGCAATAATCAGCTGACCGTTACCACCAGAGGCTCCTCTTATCTTCTAGTAGCACCACTTCATCATTCCTCGGCTTTCAGAGGTAGCTTTAGGTACCTGGCGAGCAAAATATGGAACAACCTGTTGCCATCTTCTCTTCGTGCTCTGAAAGAAGTTGGAAATTTTAAAACCAAATTTAAGACCCTATTGTTACGGGAACAGCTCAATATGTGATGTATATTATGTATATGTATTTTTTTAAACAACCTTAATACTATCTATACAGTCATATCTATTGTTATCTAATTATTATTTTAAATAATAGATAAAGATAATCGGCATTGTGTAATGTATTACAATAATTATTACTGTATACTATTATAATTTAATTTAATCTTACATCACACTTGTAATGATACGTAATTACTACCCACCCTCCAATTTCTGAGCCGAATCACGGTGGGTCAGGGGGCTCCAGCATTGCCAGCCAGGTATGTTGATTGCTGACCGTACTTACTACAGTTCAGTGGTCACCATCTCGTAGCCGCACGTTTTTTGGTACCGACAATCGAACAGACTCTTCGCCATGTGATCATACGTAAACCGGAATACATACATAATATAATATATATGCTCCACTATTATTATAATAATTCATGATGATGCTATATGGACAATATTTTATATTTACTTATTTAAACATTCATTATAACTTTATTATAATATTATATTATATACCTACTTATAGTTAATACTTACCCATATCCTAAGTTACATCGTGTTCTTATCTTTTATTGAGTCAGCCCAATACTATTGTTACTATCGCAAAATGGATAAACAAGGGACTAGCCTGCGCTGCCTGGAGCGGTAGTGCTGCAGCTTTTATATTACATGCCTGTGTGGTACTCCATACCTACTAGCAAGTTAAGTCATATTATAGGTAATAATAATTATCAGAAGCAGTTTATTAGTATGCAATTCTCATATTTAAATATTATTATATTATAGCAATTAGCACATACTTTGCCTTTCTTCACTTCATAATATTTAAATACGATGTATAAATTTATGTAGATTTTTTGTATACATTTATTAAAACAGGACAAGACTGGAGACTTGTGTGGTCTGTCACCGCCTGACAGTCTGGATCCACTGAAAATCAGGGACTGCGAACTGCGGTCATTACCTGAGTGGATGCCAATTCAGTTTTTGATCATTACACTACCTGCCTTACTTTGTTGGACTTTAAAATACTTAAATAACTACTCGTATTATTGTGCCAATATTAAATAAGTACCAATGTTATTGTTTTTTTTTCGTTTACTTACAAATTACAATTACAAAGTATCTATACTTTGTAATTGTAATTTGTTGTGGATTGTTTTGTAATTGGTACCAGTTGTCAAAATTATTTGTAAGTTGTAATTTTGTACGTTCTACTTCTTCGGTTTTTTTGTTTTATTATTGTTAAGTATTATGTATATTATTTTTTTTATTTAATTTTTTAGTTATATTAAGTCTTGTGGTGTAATGGTTAAAAATGGGAATAAACGTTTATTTATTTTATTTATTTATTTGTAAGTACTTTATATTATGGCAAAGCAACGTTTGCCGGGACAGCTAGTGTTATTATATTTTATTAATATATATTTTAGAATAGACTTAAATGTATTAAAATATTCAATTACACTCCATTAATGAGATATTTTATCATTGTGCTAGTATTAAATTCCACCACATTAAATCAATTTCAGGCGGAGAAAAAATTAATTAGACCCAAGAATTTGAACGGCGACAAAAAAGCCGAAACTCGCTGGATCTGTCGGTTTAAATAACCTATAATCTGATAACTCCCCTCCTATCAGCGGGATTTACAGTTACAAATCGCTAATGTTTAAAGAGGGCACCAGCTAATACTCGGTAAACGAAGGATTGGACGCAGATTTCTAAAGCTCAGTTAAAATTTATAATAAATTTAAAATTGATAAATTAAGTTAATACTTGAAATATTGATCGTTGAAATCGTTGAACGTGCAGAGTTCAAGGTTTGTAAATTTCCAATTTATAGGTGCGTTTTTTGACAAAAGTATCATATGATAAGACTTACATATATATTTTACTTTGAAATAGTGCTCATATTTGCAACCGTCGGTACAGTCTAGCAATAACAATAATAAAGACTTTAAGTGATAAAAGAACGACAACTTAAGTGTTTGTGAGAGAAATAAAATTTTTATTATATTTGCGATCAAAAGAACAAAAAGGTATTAAAATTTCCAAGTCTTAACTTCTTCCACGATCACTTTGAAAGTTCGATAACCTTACAATAGTGAGGAAAGTCGAAGTGGATAGAAATGCAATAATAGATCGTGTTTCTATCAATTGGCTCCCGAGCTGAGTCGCGGCCGACCTTTTGAGACATTTAGAATATATAAAACTTTCTCTTACAGTCAAATGATTCGCAGCCGGGAGTCGGGAAGCTAAGTGAGTCAAACCTCTTGAGTCAATGTTTGACGTCGCGATTTTGTTCCCTGTCCGTGGCGACTAGCGAGCTCCGACGTCCTTTAAGAAATATTACAAAGCCTTTTTGTTGCGATCCAACGGACAGGTTTAATTTTATGATCTCTCAAATCGCCGTAACATAAAACGAGTAACCATTTAAGAGCTATTCATTAACGTGTTATGTTTTAAAACTTCGGATCTTACAGCGCTTTTCGTGGTGTGAGAAAATACATTTCCAATAAGCTTAGAAACAATAAAGCTTGTGTTAAAGTTTTTTACGATTTTCTTCTTAAATAAAAATATTGCAGAGCTAAATCAAACTTTACTTTGCAATCGATACAAAACATCATTAATATTATCGTACCTTCTATCAGAAAATGAAGGTGGAAAACTAAAGAATTGTAGAGATTAATACCGCCGCTGTTGACAAGAAAATGGGAGGTGCAATTTAAAAAGAAAGCCCTCCGAACAAATATTTTTAAAATGTTAATTCCGAGCCCGGTAAACCGAAAAGCCAATTTCAAAACAACGTACGTATAAGCCGTCTTAAAGATGTCTCGGTGTATTTTCGTATGCAATCGCGGGGCTGGTGGGTCTCGGAGTACTCCGGGCACAGCGCATGTCATTTCCCGGCCGCCCCGGGCTGGGATCGCATGAGTAAACGCCGACGACCGGGTTCTTCTCTGGCACACGGTTATTGAACTATCTCCATATTTTTATTGTTTATCGTATTTACAATTTCCTACGTTTTGTTTCCTCCGCGCAAACGGGCTGTTGCGACGGCTGAAAATCGTATCACAACAGTGCAGTAGCAGAGTTGTGTAACCGGTCGTAGAAGTCGAGCAGTTTGCGCTGAGCTTAACTTACCTAGTGGCTAGGCATTTTCTGTGCTAGCCTCAAATATAACGCTTCCCTGAAAAGAAAAATAATGCTGCTCATTTTATTTCTAAATTATCGTATATTTCAAAATTTGCATGTGTTTTTGTTGTTTAATTAGAATTACGTCGATGGTTTATGTTATAGTATCATTTTGCAAACTGTCAAACACGCGATGAGGAGTCATTAGTTAGTGGTGTGGTGAGCGACCGATTTGCATAGTAATTAGAATTCGCTTTCTATTTTATCACAAATTAGCTCCAATTAAATGTATTCCCATTTCGTGGTGATGCGAGTCAAGTTTGACGCGGGGGCAAATTATTGTGGACTTGTATTGGTATTTAGGGCGTCATTAATAATACCGTCGGTGGCCAAATTATTATACTCACTTGAAAAACAATACGTTTTTGTGCCTCATAAGGAAAAAATTTTATCTTTAAAAAAGTTAATAATTTTTTTAACCTCATGGTAAGGTGCAGAGTCCTGCATGCATATGCAGGTCCCGTCTGGCTGCTATTCAGCCATCTGGGGATGGAGATGACTTTGTAAAACTAGCAGATATTGGTCTTAACGCATGGTTCCTTCAACCACGTGTAGTAGACCATTCCCGTTTGAACTAATCTCGTCCCATGTCGTAACCGATGAAGGAGGTTTCACTCGTTCAATAATAGTACAGTTTTTATAAAAAATTTCATGTCACCTTCGGTGAAGAAACTAGGGATTGTTCTGGAGGATCTGAATCAATTGGGTCATATTAAGATCACGCCTGAAAAAATGAAATTAAAATAACTTGTTTTCCTCCTTTCAGTATTCCTCAGGCCAGTGTTTTAACATTGTAGCAAACGCCAATCGCTTAGCATGCATGCATCTGGGGTAAACTTAGGTTTTACGAAGGACGAAAACAACTGAAATTCAGTTTCTTCAGTTTCGCCTTAGCATTCTGTTAGATAAAGCTACGCCAGCATCATCTAACAAAACTTTTATGACTTTCAAGGGTTTTCTTCTGTTCTCAACAATAAAACGCCTTGTTTCCTTTCCTGTTCAAGCAGTCGAAAGACGTTTTCTACCACATTTATCAACTCGCTATGGGGACAAAGATTTTTTTTAGGTTCATCACTTTTTTATATTTCAAAGTGTAGACTGGGAAACGCCTACTAATCTCGCAATTTCTCTCCGGATATGATTGATATGACTCGAAGGTGTCTAAATTTTAGATTTATTTCTAGCTGAAATATCTGAATTCTTTCCCATGGCTACATCTTTCATTATTTTAACTTAAAATTACATTATCACAAAAAATAACCAAGAAACACTAGAATCACGTGTTAATACCTATTATTTATACATTACAATAAAATATATGACTTAAGTGTTGCTTTTTATAACACGAATTGCGTGAAGCAAAAAACATTTTTACCGCCTGTGTCTAACTCCCTATTGCACGCACTTCGCACAGGAAAATATGGCAATAGTGACTGTCGTACTAAATGGTGTTATTATTACAATATTATTATTGAATAATAAATGTTACTGACTCACAAAATGTAGAAGACAGCCTAAAGTAACAAAAAATAAAGAAAAACCTAAAACAACCAACCAACACAAAATGGCTAAACAATCAACCAATACAAATCTATGTAAAAATCTCACACTGAGTATATTAATTTGGCCACCCACTGTATTTCTTTTTAACTTTAAGTGAAACTACATGTCAACAGGCATATTCACTTAGGCTGCGTTGCACCAGAGGCGTGGTTAAAGTTAATGTTAAAGTTAAGGTTAAAGTTAAATATGGCGTCCTTAGCTTTAACTTTAACCGGAAAATTTGACAGATGTCGTATGAGCATATGGGGTGTTTGGACGCCATATTTAACTTTGACCAGAGATTTGACTTTTCGCACTGTTGTCAAAGTTAAGGTTAAAGTTACAGTTAAAGTTAAAGTTCGTTCGTGCAATCCACTCTTAAAATTTACAAAAAAAAACTTGTCAAATACAATATAGTAGCATAAAAAACATAAGCGCGTAAACGCGCGTAGACAATATAGTCAGGCTACAGGCTTAGAAGTTTTGGAACATTTTGTTTTCACTTGATTACTATCAAGCTAATTTTTGTGAGTAGCTTCATTTTGATAAGACGAACAAATATTATTTCCTCTGCGAAAATTCTCAAAAGTGTTAACTAACAGAGATAGAAAGGAAAGAAGAAGAAATCAAAATATTTAATCCTCTGTTAGCTACCACTTTCTAGAATTTATAGAGGAAATTGTTGTTCGTTTTATCAAAATAAAGCTAGGTACTAACGAAAAGTTAGTAATGATAGTAATGAAGTGACAAAAAAGTTCGAGGGAACCTGTTCTAATACGCTCATTCTAGACGAAAATAAATCAGCTTAGCTCATCAAAGATCTTTTCCATTTGTGATGTATAATAAACACTTCTAAATCATTTGGCAAAAGCTTTTGTTCAGGTTCCTATTTACGTATATACGCTATATTTTCGATACGTAATGAAAGTACCTATAAGTACTCGCTAGAAATCAGCGCCTTTTCATTTGAGCAGTCGTGAATAAATAAGTGAAAGTGAAAATCTCTCTCTAGTTTTCAATTACAAGACCCGACACGAATCGACACAGACTTGAAAGTAAATATTTTCTATTAAACTGTAGCCAAACAGCGCCGAACACTGCTATTAAATAAATAAAATGCCAGCACAAAATACAACTTATAGGAGATTTTATCAGCATTTCTATTGGCTCGGATGAAATACAAGAGTTAGTATAAACGTGATCCGAAGTAGCAATCGGCACAATGCACCATGTTCATCATAAATTCATACCTCCTGCTGAATGCTGATGTACGGCTAGCAACGAACCACAAGTATTCATACCATTATTAGGTACCCTGTACTAGATGAAATAATATTACAAATAAATATAGACAAACACAAACTAATTTCCATGTGTTAGACAGCTGACGTAACTAATGAAAAAGCATTGAAATAAAGATAAGCGAAAAATCATATGATTAAGTAAGATCCCCCATTGTTATTAGGGTTAACGTCCATCAACGTTTTTCTACGAAGTCTGTAAAAAAAACGGCGTAATGAACCCGCAATGCACTGCAAATCTAACGGCAAAATGACACGAAATAAGTTCAACTATGGTAATTCAACAAGTAGGGATTACGTAGGTAGTGTACACGCGCGTGCACGCGATTCTCAAATAAACCAAGGAAGATATCAAACAACGCTCACGCGATATAACCTCTATGCAGTTTAAATGCAAATAACAAATGCTTGTATAATTTTTTCATGGGTTTTTGTGGTGAAAGAAAAGGATATTAGGACGACCATGCAACAACAAAGATAACTGAACCACAATTTGCTCCGAATTTACTAACTATAGCTAAAAGCCGAGCTTTGCGAGGGCTCGCGTCGTTTTTCTGCGTGGTAATAATCTTTAAGGCAGTTTTTACCCGACTACCAGGAAGGATTATTATATACCTTGACTGACCGATGTTAACACATCTACATAATATAAATAAAAATTACTTTGTTAAATCTCAAATAGGCGTGATAGTTTTTTCGTAAAGTGTACCACAAAAGTGGTCAGGTTGTGGGATATAGTAGGGCTCGCTTTGCTCGCCCTGATCATTATCAGAGCTATGTTTTTTTAGATCCAGTCTCGAGCCTATTATAATACAAAATGGAATTCTCGAAAAATGATGTAAAGCAAGCTTTAATTGTTTCACGCGTTCTTTTTGGTCAAAGCTCCAAAACAGTACGTGTGGTATTTGTTTAACGTATACACTATACCTACGCGTATTATACAGTGTGTAACAAAAATAAGTGTACGTGTTCCTTGTAGAGAGTTCACTGTGAAAATAGCATGCGCTGAAAGACGATTTTTTTTCACTTTTGTATGGGGAAACTCGTGAAGCTCAGGCCCTTGCCCATACAAAAGTGAAAAAAAATTTTTGTCTTTCAGCGCTGCTATTTTCACAGTGAACTCTCTACAAGGAACACGTACATCCTAAAGTATTATCACTTATTTTTGTTACACTCTGTGTATTTTATGATATGAATTCAACTCAATCAATTTTATTTTAATATGTGTAAAAATTATAAGGTTTTCTCCTCTTCACGCCCAAACTGCAAAATTTTTCAGAAATTTGGTATGGAGATACTTTGCGTGTCTTTCAGGAAAAGGACATAATATTATGATCCCTCAAAAATGTACGGCTACCGCGCGATATACGATTTTTGTCTAGTATATTATTATAATTTCTGATCGAAATCGTAGAATCGGGGTAGGCTCTTAGATCAAATATGTATTTCATCTTTCAGCAATATAAAACGAATTACGCAAACACGATGATGTATGGAGACGAGAGTATCGAACTCCGCGTCAACTATAAATAATAAACTTTTATCTCCGCACTCCGCTATCGCCGGTGAATTATTAGTTTTTCATGAAAAAGCCATAAAGCGAAAAACATTTTCTTATCTCGTGAAGTGGGTATCTTAGCCGGTGTAACCAATCGACATATTAAAGGCGAGCCATAACCGTATAGAGGGTTCGAACACATTCGATAACAAAGGAAAAACACCGAACGACCGACAAGACGGTCGGAAAATACTTTCGCAATCTAGCTACCTGCTCACCTGGCCTGCCCGTCCCGACCTCGCCATAAAGAAGAGTAGAGGAAGCACGGGGAAGGGTTTATCGTCCCTCCGGGAGGCCCGCGCCGCCCGCACTATATCATTGCGCCTCTATCTCCATTCTCCTGCGCGCCGACTACTCGGTACATACGCGAACATACAATAACTCCGTATGTTATATTAACCGCGTTTAATTATGCCGCGCAGATGAAGATTAAAGTAACGTATGATTATTATGACCTGTGAGTACCGAATGTGAAGGCTTTTGTTGCTATAAAATATTTGCCTTGTGCTCTCACGTTAAATACAAACCACCGACATTTTAGAATTTAATTGTTTCAAAAATTAAAATCGTTCCAGTAGGCAGATAGTGCTATGAAAGTTTAATCTGGCCGTACAGCTGCATTATGTTACTATCTCCCTGCTTATTTCCGCTGCCGATGAGTGTCTGATTGCTCATGGAGGTGCAATAAAAGGCAAATTATGTATTTAAAAGTAATGCACCAAAATAAACACGCAGTGTTGCAGAGCAATTTGAAACGTAAGCCCGCTCGGATTTACAATTAACCAAATTGAACCAATAATTTTCAGGTAAATTAAAATAACAATGTGTTTTTATACGTTACTGTAAAACATTTATGGGCGGTTCATTACTTGTCAATATATTCGTAATAATGGTATGCGGTGCGGTCGCGGCGCGGCGCCTCGCTCCGACAACATACGGACCAATAGAACACTGTTCGGTGTCCGCCGTTCGCAGTACTGTTGCAGTGCACTCCATTATGAAATTTAATTTGCCACATTTACATTTCCGATCGGTTTTTCATTAACACCTATGTGATGTTGTTTCGGGCTCGCGCTCTCGATTAGAGCAATCGAAAGCTTCGACCGATAATTTCGTGCTGAGCGCTTGAGCGAGTGATATCAGATTTTAAGATGAACGATGTTTTTAAAGAGTGAAATCTGCGAGAAAAAGACAAATCTGGTTTTAGTACGAATCGACTCAAACTGACTTTTTACGACGTTTAGAGGAATCGTAAGCTAACTCGGAGTCTGCGTAAGCGTTAGGTACTCGGCGGGTAGATCAGTAAGTATGTAAGTACCTAAGTAAGTAGAACATTGCAAGTGGTTCTTGGTAATTTATTCTACTAAGTTTATTTTATTGTATAAAATAATTCTTCACACTCTTGACTTGCTGTCTGCTCTCAAGAAATAACTTAGGACTTAAAAAATATATTAATACGATTGCCGTTATAATTGCAAAGTTGTCAGCATACATATTGCACAAACAACGTCGAACATGGGTTCATAATAGACGAGGGTGACTCTCTATATGTTCTTAGTAGGAAGTATTTTTCGAACTACAGGCAACGTGGAGAGGCGCAGTTAGCTAGTCTCTATATGTTCTTAGTAGGAAGTATTTTTCGAACTACAGGCAACGTGGAGAGGCGCAGTTAGCTAGGTTAGCATTATACACTCATACATTTTGTTACCACTATTTTACCACTTAAATGTTTTTCTATGGCTATATTAAACTTAAATGAAAGCATCAGCTTTAGACGTAACAAAACCTAACTTTACAAAAATATATATAATATCATTTGCAAATATAAAATATCGTTTAAATATACGATAAACAAAAATAGCTGTTATGAATGTCAATTGTCATGTCATGCCTTTATAATTGGTGTAAGTATTAATAGCAATTCTAAATCATTATTTTTATTCCCCTTGTTTTGTGACTTTAAGAGAAAAATAAAAGCTTACACTTAATTAGATTTATATCTTCGATTAATTGACGATTTGTCCTTGTCTTTTGACCAGATCTAGAGTCTGTTGAACTCATATTTAATAATTTTTTTTCAGTGCTGTCCTTTGTTTTGACGAACAGTCTTACCTGTTTTTGTTTCAAATTAGATTTCTACAGTGTTTTTAGAGTTGCTAAGTCACACTCTAATTTTTTAAGTACTTAATATTTAATTAAACTAAATAAATTGAGTGCTGGCAACACTAGCCATAGTAACACTAGCTCTGTTTATTTTATTGAAATAAAATCGAAATATTATATTGTAATATGTAAATAGTGTACAAAACTAAATAATTATAGTCAAATGAACTACTGAAAATATAATTGTGCTGTGATATCAACTAAAATAATAGAAAACAAAGATTCCGAGTAGAGTGACCTAGTGACAGTTCTACGAATCATTTAATTTGGAGATAATATACAAGATTACATGAAAGGATTGTATAATTATGATAATCACAAGAAGATAAGTATAAAACTTTTTTAGTTTCTGAACAAAATATATCATCTAAGTACAAATTTGGGAATAAATTGTGTGAAGTGTCATTTTACGAAGCACTTTTTCTTGAATTCACTATCGAGATTTGCTGTTTTATGTAAAAGGAGTGTGATTTGGACTAAAACATGTTCACTTATTCCTTTTTAAGAACATTTTTATCAAGTATAAATACTACCTGTCAGCATATATGATAAAGCATTCACATTATAACAAGAACATTTTGTTTTAACATTTAATGGAAGTGTGAGCCGTTATTTACATTTAAACTTTCAAATTAACAAACAAAATTCAATAAATTCGTTGACTTTTTCACAAAATTATGATGAGACAACCATATTGGCATTGACAACATCCAATCTGACATTTGACAGGCGAAATTGAAGTTGACAGAAAAACCATAGACAAAGATTTTTTTTTTTCTAAATTAAAAATTAATGACAAAGGAATAATGAATTGAGACATAATATTGATAAAATAATAAAACTATTATAATTAATAATATTGAATGACTGAAAGAAATTAATTAAAATAAAATGGATTTTTATAACGAAGATTTTGTTACCTTGCGCAGAAGAAGGTCGAGATCCGTATCAAATATTCACACACAAGAATCACCAATCTTTGACACAACAATGAATAGTATGCCTAACAACTCATTTACTGACTCCTGTCCGGACTGTATAGAACAAGCTAAAAGATTGCAAAATATCTCAAATGAGCTTCTTTCAGCTAATAATGAAATTGAAAATTTAAATCTCGAAATACAAGCATTGAAACAGGAAATTGACAAAAAAAAAAAAATAATCGACACATATAAGAAACTAGAATCAACTAAACCAAACACCCCAACACTACGCAAAGGGAAAAGGAACAAATTATATGATGCTAACAGATCGTATAGTCTACAGAGCACACCTCAAAAAAACATTGATGTAAATCCAGTAACTATTCCTGAAAATGCGGCAATAAAAAATTGAAAAACAAAACAAATTGATAAAGAAGATAATGCCAAAATAAAACAAAAAAATATAACCCCAACATCGGAAGACAAACAGACTGTTACTACTGATACAAATTCACAAAAAAATCAGCAAGATACCAAGGTTCTTATACTAGGAGACCACCAGGCAAAAGGCGTACGAAAAACACTACAAGAAATTCTAGAGGAGAAGTTTGAAGTACTGAGTTTTTGGAAAGTTGGAGCAAAATTTAGTGACATACTAAATGCACATAAAAACTATGTAAATAAACTAACTGAAAATGATTATATAATTATCTTAGGTGGCTGTAATGATGATAATCCTACTAAAGTCAAAGTTAACTTGGGAATGTTTTTTGAGAACAATAAAACTCCAAATATTATAATTTCAGAGGTACCCAAGAATAGAAATTTAAATGAAATAATGCTTAATAATCTCATAGAACATATGTGTCATATTTATAAAAACATTTTTGTCAATATGGACTACAGCAGGATTATCCCCATAGGACATAATTTTAAATTAATCTTAAGTAGGTCTTTAGCTAGGGTTATTATTAGTTTAGATTATAAACATAAATATGAAAAATATATAAGTGAAAAACTTGCAAGTTATAAACGTAATTCTATAATAGTCTTGGACAAAAATACACAAACAGAACCTATAATGTATAATGACAATGATAAAAATATATTTAGTACTGTAATAACATCTCCCGAAGTGGAAGAAAATCTTGCGGATCATCCAATCATAAAATATTAATAATGCACCAGAATATTAATGGTCTATTGTCTAAATGTGATCTGTTGTATGTAAATCTGGATGAATTATCACAAAACACTAATAACCCCACTAATGTAAGCATTTTATGCATAACCGAACACAATATGGTAGACGATGACATTGACTTAATTAATTTGCCTTGTTATAGGTTAGCCTCACATTATTCTCGAAAGAGTAGGCATGGAGGATCTTGTATCTTTGTAAAAAACTCATTTACATACGAAACACTACACGAAATTGTAAAATTAAGCATACCTAAAATAGTAGAATGTTCAGCTATAAAGATTTCTAACTTAAATCTGGTCGTTATTTGCATCTATAGACCACATAGTGCTTGCATAGATACATTTTTCAAGACGTTACAATATTTCTTTTTCTTTTTAAAATTATTTTTATTAAAAATATATATTTAAATATTCTTGATAAAATTAGTTACAAACCAAAATTAAAAATTGTAATGTGTGGTGATTTCAATTTGGACATTCTAAATAAAACACCAACAATACATAAATTTGAGAACTTAGTATCTGGTTATGATATGATATTTTCTGTAAAAGAACCTACTCGTCCTGTTAGTGGAAAATGTATAGATAATATAATTCACAATATAAAAGACACTGAAGCTTCAATCGTTATAGACCTAGGACTTTCCGATCATACAGCTCAACTATTGAAATATAAAATTAATAAGCCAAGAAAAACAGATAAATACTACTTCATAAATAAAAGAGATTATAGCAACGAAAACATAATTAAATTTAAAAATTACTTATTGAGTATTTCTTTTGACGAAGTTTACAAACAAAATTGTCCAAATAAGGCATATGATTCATTTATTGACATATTTCTTTTACTAAATAACCTTTGTTTTCCGATACACAAAATAAGAAAAAATTCAAATAATAAATGTAAGTGGCTTACAAAAGGAATAAGACAGTGTTGCAGAAAAAAAAGGTTATTATTATTGAATTATAGACATACAAAAGATCAAAAAATTAAAAAATATCTAAAGGAATACTCAAAAAGGCTAAAAAAAATAATACAACTAACACAAAAATCACAAAACAGTTATTTCATTAATAATTCAAAAAATAAAACCAAAGCAACATGGAACATTATTAATAAAGTAAAAAACAATAAAAAAAATAATAAAAGAACAATAAATAAAATAAAATCTGGTGATAAATTAGTAGAAAATCCGTATGAAATTGCAGAACAATTTAATAACTATTTTATTGAATTATCGGAATCTAATAATACTAAATGTAACTCTAATGATAATAATAATTTAAATGATAATAACACAAGCAATACATGTTTGAATTCAATTTTTTTGACTCCTACTGACCCGAATGAAATACTTACAATAATAAAATCAATTAATAACACACATAGCACAGGGTATGATGGAATATCAACGAACATCATTAAAGAAGTTGCAGGTAATATAAGTCCGGTCTTAAGTCACATAGTAAATCAGTGTCTTATAACAGGGGTGTATCCTAACCATTTAAAATCGTCTATAGTGAAGCCGCTATTTAAAAAGGGAAACCAAGAAAGTATGAATTCCTACAGACCTATCACTATAAATCCTGTTTTGTCAAAAGTTTTTGAAAAGATAATTTACAACCGACTGAATACATTCTTTGAGAAAAATGATATTCTATGTAAGGAGCAAATGGGATTCAGAAAGAATAAATCTACAAATTTAGCTATTTTCAATTTTCTTCAACACGTAATACCTAACATTGACAAGAAAAAACCAATTGTGGCTATATTAATGGACATGTCAAAAGCCTTTGATCGTGTGAATCACAAAATATTGTTAAATAAATTAGAACGTAGTGGTATACGAGGTGTAGCCTTAAAACTTATTAAATCTTATCTAACGGGTCGAAAACAACAGACAGAAATAGTAAATATCTGTCCAAAAACACATACAGAGACCAATTTCAAGTCTAAATACAGAACTGTTACATGCGGAGTCCCGCAGGGCAGTGTCTTAGGACCACTTTTGTTCTTAATATATATTAATGACCTACCTAGAGCTATAAGGAATCCTATGATCTTATTTGCCGATGACAGTACAGCTATTTTTGAACAAATCGATAAAAATTTTGAAGAACAAATAAATGAAAGCATTAAAAAAATTATAGAGTGGATTCAAAGTAACGATCTAATAATAAATTTGGAAAAAACTAAAATGATTCATTTTCATCAGCGTACAAATAAAATCAAATTAAATATAGAATATCAAGACATTCCGATAGAAGAAACTCAAACTACAAAATTCTTAGGTATTATATTAAATGAAAAACTTAATTGGAAAGCTCATTGTGACTCATTGTGTAAGAAACTGCATCAATATGCATACGTTCTTTATATGCTGAATAATGTCTCACATACATCATCTGTTTTAATGGCTTTTAATGCCTATGTTATGTCTTCTTTGAGATATGGTGTTGTCTTTTGGGGTAATTCATCCAATAGGGAACTTGTTTTCAAGGCACAAAAAAGATGTCTCAGAGCCGTTTTTCGTATAAAACAGAATGAAAGTTGTGTACCATACTTTAAAAAATATAATATACTCCCTCTTGCAAGCATATATATACTTGAATGTGCCTTATTAGTTAAAACCAATATAGATATATTCCCAAAACACAAAAGCAATAGACTTAAACTAAGAGTTGGGACTATAACTCGTAACACAACATTTATGCAAAAGGGAGTACTAGGCATGGTAACATTAATTTATAATAGATTGCCTAAGGACATAAAAAAAATTGAAAACTTAAGTATGTTTAAAAGAAATCTAAAAAAATTCTTAATTGACAAATGCTATTATACTGTAAATGACTTTTTAAATGAAAATATTTTTTAATGAATTGTATGACATGATGATATTCTTATTTTTTTGATAATTAATAATTAATGTAATTGTAAATTGACTTTAATTGACATAATAAAATCCATTCCTATAATTTGACTTTTGAAATAATAATAATAATTCTACAATTAAATAAGTAATGAATTATTTAATGAAAAATAATAGATTTTGTTATGTATAATTACTTACCTATATAATTACTTATTAGTTATTACTATTGACAATTTGTAATATATATGTTAACCATGATACAGCACAATTATTAGCTTATTTTATAATAACACTTGGAATAAAATTTATACTTTGTTAATTTGTAAGAATAGTAATAAGTATCTTATAATATTATATTGTAGTTTATAAGCTATAAACATTTGCATGCTCGATTGGGCAAATGTGATGGTACCATTGTAAAATCTACTAAAATCTTTACTAACTCACATTTGGCAAATAAAGAAATTGAATTGAATTGAATTGAACTAATGTTCCAAAATTAAAACTTTTTTTGAAAGTCACATTGCACAAAATCTCTTGCAATCACACGTATTACAAAAAAATCACACTGCGGTAAAAAAAATTAGCTGTTCATACACACAATGTTAACATAATAGAGATTATCCAGTAATTCGGGAGCAACAATACATCGCAATATATTCCGGGGAGGTCTTGCCCCACAACGGGGGCGAGCTTCAGAACTTTTGGGTCTTTATTTATTGTTATTGCCTCATTAAGGTACGCAGCAAACGATATCCTACAAATTGCAAATAAATAAACCAACTCAAACGCTCCTAGAAATTCCATTAGAAAGAATTATTTTCGCTTTCCGTTGTTGTATATTAACTCATTATAGGATTAATTTTAAATAGAGGAACGTTTCAAATATACATGATAGTATTCATATAAAGACATTCATGGCAATAAAATTACGATGGTATTTAAAAATAAAGAGATCTATAATCATAAGGTTTATTCGTCATCCCAAGAGGTTATTAAAATTTCGATATTCTCACGAGTTTAAACTACGTTATTAGGGTTCTGTACTCAAACTCAAACGAGACCCTATTAATCCCTTGAACGTGTAATTCTTGGAAATCTATTGTTACCGCAGTTGAATTCGACCGCTTGGGAGTTGAACCATTAAACGGAAAAAGGGTAAAAACGGGACTTCGACGTCTGTCCATCTGTCCGTCTGTCTGTGTCCAGTCTGGCATCTCAAAAATCGCTAAGTATAGCTAGACTTCTGAAATTTTCACAGATTGTGCATATAGTCTGTTGCCTCTATAATAACAAATACTATAAACAAAATAAATTACATTATTAGGGGGGCCCCGCGTCCCATACAATAAACGTGATTTTTTTGCTTTTTTTGGTCGTTCTAAATACTGGTAACTGGTAGACACTTGAAATATTCATAAAATACTCAGTTATATTTACAATTTAATAATTATTAATAAAATTAGAA
Source organism: Polyommatus icarus (assembly GCA_937595015.1). Classification (NCBI taxonomy): domain Eukaryota; kingdom Metazoa; phylum Arthropoda; class Insecta; order Lepidoptera; family Lycaenidae; genus Polyommatus; species Polyommatus icarus. The sequence continues at coordinate 8,739,604 of OW569321.1, forward strand.
TAAACTAAGTAATTAAGGGGGCTCCCACACAAAAGACACAATTTTTGCCTATTTTTGCTCTATTTGGGTCCCCTTCGTGCGCTAGTCCAAATCGCACTTGCCCAATTTTTTTACGCATAATATATTAAGATTACCTATTTTAAGTAACTTGTTCCAAAAAAACAGATAGAGACGTTCCACTCGAGCAAGGAGAGTTGTCTACGTTCGCGTTTAATCAGGAAACATGTTCCAAACAACCGTTAAGTAAACAAAGAACTTCCCTTTGAATTTTATTGCAACGGAAACTTTCGGGGGAGTTTTGACAATATTTAAATGTACACGTGTCGAGTGAGCCTATTACAAAAAGCGGAGCTCTTTTTCCGAGATCATTTTTACACAAATACGTGAGGCACATTATACGTCGCTAATGAATATTTCATTTGGCGCGAAAGTGTTTCTCACACAGAACATGTCCCGGTGTGTCGTCATTTGGGCTCGCTGTTTTGTAAATTTAATATCTGCCGGAGTGACATGACCAGAAAACGTAATAACGTAATGAGCTCCGAAAGTCCGAACCGAATCTTTTTCACCGCGAAGTGACATTAGGTTTCTTATGGATTTAGTTCAGCTTTTGGAAGGTTCGTTTGTGTGTTTCGCTTTAAATTCTTTAGTAAATTATAAATCTTTAGGGATATTTAGACATGATTTAGTAATTAGTGGAATGGAACTACGTAATGCGTTGATCGTGATGTAATCACAATCACATGACAGTTATCTCCACAATATTGTAGCGACACAAACTTTGCCTAACGACCGCCAAAACCACGTTTATTGTCTTAACCCATCTGACCCTATGTAGCTCTTGTTCAGACGAAACAAAATTAAGGGCAACCTTAACCACTAAACGAGTAATTTTGTAATACTAACGGACATTCGTCTTAAAGTGCGTCTGAAGTCCTACAGTAATAAAAAGCATTAAGTAAGTTTTAGGTAGGCAATCCTTTATAAATTATAATAATTAAAACTGTTTTAATAAAAATTCTTAGATTTCGAATATTTTAAGATGCTTTAGCCATTTAGCATAATTTCACTGGTATCAGTAGCGTGGTTTGCTCGTAGTTGTTACTTGTTGTAGACGCTTTTCTTGAATTTCCACCGGCGTGACTAAACTATTGGCGAACCGCATCAAACGGTATCAGTTTGCTTTACGGCACAGATAAATTTCGCTTTGCATACGTGGAATAGGTATTTTGGACTTATTGAGCGTAAATTTTGAAGACCGCAACCCTTTGAATAGTCAATGTCGCGTACCCTTATCTCGCCACAGAAAGGCGACACCACATTACCGGTATTATACTAGTGGCGCGCCGTTATCGCGTGTTTCGAAACCATCCCTAACTCAACGGTATAAGGCCGCGAATCGCGTGCGGCGGAGAATATTTTCAAAGTGCAATTTATATTGTATTGGAAGTTAGAGCGTTTACTCGAGCAGCACAATATTTTGTGTCGGGCCGATGTAGCATGCGGCTGAGCTGTGTTGTGTCCTCGGATACTCTTTTACATTCTGTTATTATAAAGGGCTTATGGCTCGTGTATAACTTATCTTAAGGAGCTTTTACACAGCCTGGAAACTTGTGATATAGTAGTGTATTAAACGTAGTATGTAGTTGGCATATGGCGAGTAGCAATAAGCAGTACGGCCATAATATGGTTTTAAAATGCTTAGAACATTTCTCTTACTCTTCAAAAGCTATTTATTACAGTTGTTGAAAAATTATTGTGATATCAATTATTCGTAGAGAACTCGTATCTTAAAATTATTACCTTGTTCTTTTAAAATAACTTTACGGTTAAAATTATAGGTCAACGCCCAAATCACAACTATATTTATTAATATGTATAATATGTACGCAGCGTTGATAATGATAAACATTATTTAATTACCCCTTTCTTTGCCCGTCATTTTCCTTTCCTAATCTGTCATTTACGGTAAAATAAAGCTTAAAAATAATGTGATATTTTAGCTGTTGACATCCATGACGTGACATTTTTTGTACTTAATTAGTCGAAGACTCAAGAGGCGACCCCTTCATTAGAAAAGGGGTCTTCTCATAGCCGTAATCCGACTTCAACGGAGCTAAATTTTACATTCACTTATAATAACTTACCTACTGACTTTTTAAACGCTTTGTTGAAAGCCCCAGCTCATTATGATAATGTGTTTCTTGCTAATTGTTTTTTTTCTTTCTGAGTCTTTTTATTTTGCGCGAGTAAGAATAAATTTCACTTAAGTGGTATTTTTGTTGTTTAGCTGCTATTCATCAGGGCCCCCGCTACCATATGTGCAATGTGTGCAATGCACACGGGCGCCACCCTTTAGGGGCGCCAAAATGCCATTTCTAGAGGCGCCAAAACCATTCTCAAGAACAAGATCCTCTCTCGAAATTGAAGAAGACTTTCCACCGTTACCAACGGCTAGGAGGAAATAAAAACCAAAACTGTTTGACTATGAACACCGTCATGATCCAAAAACCGTCTTCAAAATTAATTTTTTCTTAAAAATTATAGATCAAACTTTAAGCTCCCTAAAAAACCGATTTGACTAAATTAAATGAGTATGATAATACAGGGTGCAATTAAACCTTCCAGCCAAATTTTTTCCAGGGCTTAGGTATCATTTGGTAGGAGAGTTCATTTAACCAAAAAAAAATTGGGTGTTATTTTTTTCAATAACATATTTTATTCCATTTAAAATCGTTGCAGAATGATTACTCGCGGCGCGGCGCGGGGGAATAAGAGGGGGTGAAGCGGGATGAGGCGCGCGCGTGGGGGCACGTTACGCGCGGCCGACGCGACGCATCGTGTCCATTAATTGTAGCGTGTTTTAGGATAACTTTCGAAAGCTATTTCCCAACATTTTAGTACTGAGACACTATAAAAGAAAAAATATGTGTATTTTTATTTTTAACAAGGATCAATATATCAAAATTCGGCAGGAAGGTTTCATTGCACCCTGTATATTTGGACTTTTCAACGAAATATTCAATTTATGTGACAGCGAACTTTTAAAATGTTGTTCTGTTCTTGAAAAACGACTGTCAACATATCAAGATAATAAGGACATAGATTGCAATGATTTTATCGGTAGGTACGGTAGGTACCCGGCCCGCGCCGCGCCGCCGCGCCGCCAAGCCGCGGCTCTCGCGACTAAACGCGATGCAAAAGGTTGAAATTAGGTTGTTTTCCAGAATATCTCGGCGAAGTGAGACAGAATGTTACATGGTCGAAGCAACTTTAACTTCTCAGAAGTAATGTCAGTTAATGTGTGCTTTATGCTCTGGAGATTATCTCCAGAGCATAAGGCACACATTAACCAATCACCAATGTCACCAAATTCAACCTTATGGTTGAATTTGGTGACATTGGTGACCCTGACTTCGTAATTATGATGATAATGATGATGATGATGATGAATGTAATTTGCATAGTAGCATATGCTTTCAAACTCAAAAAAACTCAAACTCAAATTTTTTTATTCAGAATAAATTTTTGCAAATATTTTTTGAAAGTCTACATGATGCCTACCACCGGTTCGGGAACGGGTTTCAGTTCTTAAAACAGCGCCTAAACTTCCAAACTTGTATCTATAAGGAATCCGGAGTTCTCTTAGTATCTTTGGAACCATAGTATACCTTAGTGCAAAATCTTGCGTTTTGCTAGCATATGCTTAGGATGCTTCTTATGAAACCAAAATCACCATATGTTTCCATATAAATTTTGAGGACTTCCCTCGATTACTCATGGATTCCAACATCAGGTCACCACTTTTGTGAACATGGTACCAAATTGGAGTGAAACCTAATACAACAAAACAAAAATTTTGAAAATCGGTTTTCAAAAGGCGGAGTAATCGTTGAACATACAAAAAAAATATCCACAGCTGAACGTATAACCTCCTCGTTTTTTGGAAGTCGGTTAAAAATAAAGTTTCATGTTCTAACTCAAGAAATGACGGACTTTCATTCAAACTTTTAACCCCGATTTCACCCCCTTGGAGGTAGAATTTTCAAAAACGCTTAAAGACCTATCCATTCATTTTCAATCAGCAGTCCAAAAATAAACTTTCATGTTTCTAACTTAAGAAATGACGGTCTTTCATTTAACCTATTTCACCCCCTTGGGGGTAGAAGTTCCAAAAACGGTTAAACACGTATCCAATAATTTTTTATCGGTAGCCCAAACATAAAATTTCAAATTTGTAACTTAAGAAATAACGGAATTTCATTCAAACTTTTAACCCCAATTTCACCCCGTTGGGGGTGGAATTTCTAAAAACGCTTAAATACGTATCTGTCACCGTAATATTGTAAACACCGCGAGATTATAATATGACGAAGTGATGGATTGTAAACAAACAGTTTTCCTGTAATTTTAAATTGATTATTTCGTATTTAAAAAAATTCAATGCCAAATGGTATGAGATGTATAATATAAAATAAAATTTAGATATATTCAAAGTGCTGTTTGAATGTTCGGTTATTAAAATTAACCTAATTTATAATTTAAACTGCACTTTAAATATATCTAAATTTTATTCAATGTTATGCATCAAATATTCAGGCAATTGAAGTTATTTTAAATACGAAATAATTAATTTAAAATCACCGGAAAAGTGGTTGTTTACAATCCATCACTTCGTCATATTACAATGTCGCGGTGTTTACAATCTTACGGTGACATATCCATTCATTTTTAATCAGTAACCCAAAAATAAAGTTTCAATTTTCTAACTCAATAAATGACGGACTTTCATTCAAACTTTTAACCCCTATTTCACCCCCTTCGGGGTAAATTCCTTCCTTATTAGGTGTCCACTTAATAAAACAACCCTATTCACCAAATTTCGTGGCTGTAACTTTAACAGTTTTTGCTCAGCGATGATGAATCAGTCAGTCAGTCAGTCAGGACATGTAATTTTATAAGTACAGATTATTTAAGATCGACTTATATGCTGCAAGAAAGATTGTCCGGGATGGCTATATTAGCAATCGTACACGAAATTTTTGATGGCATACATTTTGACGACGTAATTAACGAATTTGCAAAAGCAAAGTCACGAAAAATATCGTGAACGTTACAGTAGCGAGGTTGTAGTCGCGGCTAGCGAGTTATTACAATTTACAATATCTTATTTGATTATCCTATTGTCCTATTGATCTTATATTGAAGTTACCTAGTTACATGTATTAGTATTATTAATAACGTGACCAAAATGTGTACCATCAAAAATGTCGTGTTCAATTACTATAATATATACAGTCTGTCAAGAAAATCATGAGAGGCGGGAAATTTTTAAAATTAAAATATAAAAAATATGAGAACTTTATTAATTCGAGATAAAAATGTGCAAGGTGACAATATTTAAAATGTAATAAGCGTTCTCTGTGAAAATACAAAGAAAAAATACACCTTATAAGGGTGATTACGTTTAGAAAATTTTCCCGCCTGTCATCACATGACTTTCTTGACGGACTATAGTTTTTTAAAAATGCTAATTGAAGTGTGAACAATAATTTATCATTGTTCATTTTGATAAGGTAACTGACTAGTCATTGGACAGTACTAGCGTGGTACTAGTAATTGGACAGAGTACAAAAACACAATATTTATTATGGTTGCTTTGAAAAACTACCTGTTTTTCTTTAAAATCAGGCGTTCTATTACTTTAGAAATAGGCAGTTTTTGAAGCAACCTTAATAAATATTATTGTGTTTTTCTGCTTTGTCCAATGACTAGTACTGTCCAATTTACTAGTAATTTACCCTATTATAATTTGTTATCATGTTTAAAAAAAATTGTAAGTTTAGTTCTTTGCTTTATTTCAAGCACTTTTTTTTAGTCATTAAAAATGCCCAAAGGGGTGCCAAAATCCTTTTTGCACACGGGCGCCACTTGCCCTTGCGGGGGCCCTGCTTTTCATTTAAGGTTTAGTGTGTAGGGGTTAATAGATAATTGATTAGTTATGGGGTAAATGGGTAGATGTAGCGTTGAAGTACAAAAATTAAAAATCGAATCCTCCATACCTTTGAAAAAACTGGATAACTGAAATATTTTGAAAAATAACCCTCTCCACACAAAAAGTACGCAACAATGCAACGAGAAAAATGCTACCCTAAAAATAAAGCATTGTTTAAAATGATTTTTCATTCCACTAAAAATACAGGCAGATTATTCAGTGAGCAGATAGATAGTGTCCAATCGGTCAGCCGGGGTCCGAAATAATGCCGCTTTCGGGCGGCTCGCTCAGTTCGCGTGTCACAGGTGAATTCGAGCGGAGCCGCCCGCCGATATCGCCGCAGCCGGTTTAATGTACCCCCGGGATCCGATATATATAATTATACAGCTACAATGCAGCTTCCACCTGCAGGTCAAACTTTATTCCGCCAATTTGTAAAATACTTTATGCGTTTTCATATTTTTATCCAGTGATATCAGCTCTCAAAAAAGCAGCACGCAAATGTATTAAAAGTTACGTCTTATTGGGAAACCAGCTTGCAAGTGAAACACCACTTCTACCTAGTGAATTCTTCTTCTACGGATATAGATGTATGAAAATTTACTACAAATTAGTAAATGGTGATAAGAACAACGCCGTTTTGTTGTAATAAAAGCATCCTATGTCTTTCCTTTGTATCAGAGCTAAATAACATTAAAATCTCTTGGCCTACTTAGGACCCTGAGCCATGTAAGGCCATGTTCCTTTGAAGGCCAACTATCAAAAAGTCGCAGTTATCGTCATGTAAAGACATTTTCCTTCTAGGGATATATGTATGGTACTAATAAAAGAAAATCTACTTATGCCTCGATTTACGTTAAAATATTGGTAATGTTCCTAGGAAGGCCGGTGGTTCCTTATAAGGCCCAACCAAAGATTTGATAGTTGGGCTTGCTAGGGAACATAAACTTTACAAGGAACATGTAAACATCATTAACATATAAACAGTTATTTTTAGTTATAGATGGGTACCGTAACAATTAAAATAATGTTGTTTTTTATAATATCATTACTTATTAGGATTATTAAACGTATACACGCATATTGAACATTTTGGCCTTATAAATACGGGCCCCTAAGAAGGCCATTTTAGATTAAAATTTGTTTTGTTTGTATTATAAAACGCATTGGCAATTTGTTACAAGGTGACACTCATAGCTACTATTTTTAAAGAATTTCCATTTGTATATTCTTAGTTATAAGATGATGTTCAAGCAATGTTCGTCATAGTTTTTTTAGATGATATCATAAATATATTGAGCATTGAATGTGTTGCTTAACTGTAAGAAATTATAATGTGGTTTTAGTAAAAGCAAATAAATAAATAATTGTGACTCTATTTTCAAGTTAAACGACTGACGTATAATATTGGCCTTGTTTGGAGCTGTGTTCCTTGCAAGGCCATTTGAAAGAGCCTTAACAAAACTTAAGTTTTTTGAATGGCTATTGAAGCTAGGTTAAAAAGAGATTTATAATATGATACCTTATGAAACAGAGCATTACTTGATAGTTTGTTTTCTTAATTTGTTTAGTTAATAAACGAATAACAAGCATTTTCCCGTTAGATTGGCCTTACATGGCGCAGGGTCCTTATCTCTTAATTCTGCTTAGCATGCGAATATAAATAAACGAGTAAGGCTCTTGATTGCGTCGAATGAAGCTGCATTAAAACTTAACTGAATACTCGAAACACATACAGAATATTCAATTGAACATTTATAGTCACAATAAAGCTTTATTTATACCCGATACGACCTCCAAGTTTTCCATATCGCGCTGCATCGTCGCTTGTAGACAAAGGTTGTGGATAAAAATACTTTGATCGAAAAGTGTGCGAAAATATCAGAAGTTAATCGATTACACAGCAGAAGGGAAGTCAAAAATTCATTGTCGAAAGTGCGTCGGCCGGTCGGCTCGGCCCAATGTAGCGAGAGGGTTGAGGGGTGTATTTATTTACATGTAATTAGGTCGTGTCAGTGATCGACGGCCAGACGGCGGAGGTAAACAATCCATTACGTCGCTGTCACGCCAATACCTAAAGCTTACGCAATCTTAGGGTCCATTTGACCGAACGAATAAAAAACATTATTTCGTAGGGTTAACTTCTACTTTGGGGGTCTCGGCGGCAATCGCAAGGATATAATTACAAAATCAAATCAAATTGAGATGCAAATGAAAACATCGTACTACGAAAGAGAACTATCATTACCATTAGGTCTCTTAAATTGTTTAATACCAGAGCATAAAATAAATACATCTTAAGTTACTCAAACACAGGAAGTGCATCATATACTTAATTCTACAATCTTGTTCGCTCTTAACGAGACGCTTAACGATTCTACAAGTAGTAGTCAGTTAAATATACTTCAACAATTAATTTATGACGATCGTATCTGTCCTATATGATAGTCTGTGCTAATTGCTATGAATGAGCATAGACCAACTGTTGTTTATGCTCATTCACAGCAATTAGCACAGACTATCATATAGGACATCCCCCCTTTTTATCTTAACATGAACCAGTTTACTTTAAACATGACAAAACTTACACACTAATAATTATTATTCTACATAGTCTTTCAGATACACAGGTTTTCTTATTGTTCTACCCGCACGAGTGTATACCCTATTTTCAGGTCGGCTACTCACTACCACATCATTACCACTGCTACTATTATTACAATCAAAATCATTACTCAACATCAAATCTTTTATATCTCTTACATCAGTGTCCTGTTTTACACTGAACTTATTTTTACAATGATTAATGTGTTTCTTATTTCTAGTTACTACACTAACATCCTCCCTTTTTATTAAATAAGATCTATATCCCTTATTCATAACTAGCTGACCTGGAATCCAAGTTTTCTCTGGTCTATTTTGATACATAACATTTTCACCTGGCTTAAATGGCTTTCTTACTTTACAAGTTTTATTATAATTAGTTATAGATTTCAACTTATTTTGTAGAACTTTCTCATATGGGTTCACAACTAATTTTGGTTTCAAATGCTCTAAAACACATGGAACTGAGGTACGGAGAACTCTTGACATTAATAATTCAGATGGACTACAATCTGATCCTGCTAACGGTGTTGTTCTATAATTTAACAGTGCTAAATCAAAATCTGTGTTGCTGTTCTGACATTTTTTCATAATATTTTTTACTATCCCTACAGCTTTTTCACTAAGCCCATTGGACTGTGGATACCTGGGACTAGAAAATATTAACTCTATATCAATTGAATTAGCAAATTGCTTAAATGTGTAACTTGCAAACGGCATGTTATCACTTACAATGTATTTAGGTATGCAATGAGTGGCAAATATGGACTTTAGTTTAGTAATTACACTTTCTGCAGTTTTGTCTAACAAAGGTTTCACTTCTATCCAATTAGAAAAATTATCCACTACTACAATATAGTATTTTTGATTAAAATACAAGATATCCATTCCTACCTTATGAAATGGCAAAGTAGGAACTTCATGGGGTATGAGTGGTTCTTTTGTATTATTCGGTCTATACTTATCACATGTACTACACTTTAAAATGAAATTTTCAATGTCACTGTTTAATCCTGGCCAGTAAACTAACTTCCTTGCTCTTTTCTTACACTTAACTATACCAACATGTCCTGTATGTAAACTAACTAATACACTTTTTCTCAAACTATTAGGAATTATTACTTTATCCTTAAAATATACTAAATTGTCCTTGACATGTAAATCAAATCTTATTCAATATTAGTGTTTCAATTCCTGACTATTTATTTGCTTATCACCATTCTCTGTAACCTAATACTAATCTTACTTATATCTTTCTTTATAATTGCTACTAACGGCTTATGATCCGTTTCAACAATTATTCTACGCCCATACACAAACTGATGATACTTTTCTACACAAATTGCGATGAGTTCTTTTTCAATAGGCGCCCACCTAGCCTGACATTCTGTATAAGATCTTGAGTAAAAGGATATTGGCTTGTTATTTTGTAACAAACATATGCCCATTCCTAACTTAGAACTATCTGTTTGCAAAGTCACTACACCTTCACCTTGTAATATAGCTAATGTTGGTGCACAACTTAACATTTCTTTTAACTTATTGAATGCTAACTCTTGTGGCTCACCCCAACACCAAACAATATTTTTCTTTAACGATTCTCTGAGTGGAAAGGTTACATTTGAATAATTTGGAATAAATTTAGACAAATAATTAGTCATTCCTAAAAATTTCTGCAATTGTTTTACATTCGTGGGTGAATTTAATTCTAATATAGCTTTAATGTTGTCTGGATCAACTTGTATGCCAGATTTTGACACTATTAATCCAACATACTTTACATGATCTAATTTGTACTGTAACTTATTACTGTTAAATTTGACATTATGTTTCTTAGCCCTTTCTATTACCTTCTCTATTTTTACCTGCTATTATAATATCATCAAAATATACTTCTACTCCCTCTATATCTCCAAATATCTGTGTATTTATTTTTTGCATAACCTCAGGGGCTGATGAAATACCAAAAGGAAGTCTTAAGAACTTATAACATCCAAAAGGTGTTCCAAATGAGCAAAAATTATCCGGGTCATCTAAGCATATTTGAAAAAATCCATCTTTTAAGTCTAAGACTGTAAAAACTTCTTTACCAGCTAGTCTATTATATATTTCTTCCGCTGATGGTATTAAATATCTCTCTCTAACAATTCACCTATTTAATTCTTTAGGATCTACCCAAAGTCTTAATGTGTTATTTGGTTTTTCAACAATTACTAAATTATTTAACCATAATGTCGGTTTTGGAATCTTTTTTATATACCCATTATTTTCATATTTATCTAAAGTTTCTTTTAATTTGTTTTTAATGCTTTCAGGAACCCTCCTAATAGGCCTTATGACAGGTTCAGCATTTTCAATTAATTTTAACTTATATGTACCTATGCAACCTGTTCCAGTGAAAATACACTAATTTTTATTAACAAAGTTTTCTTTTTCATTTACCTGTAAACTATCAACTTTACTCACTAAGTTCAATCTTATACAATCCGGTAGCCCAATAACTGGCTGTACAGGTAAGTCTATTACTGTAAAAACAACTTGTTTGTTTCTAACTAAACATGACAATTCAATATTACCTCTTGGCGTAATTTTTTGGCAATTGTAAACTACAAGTACTCTATTACATTCATTTAACTTTAAATTCTTTAAACTACTTATATTTTTTAAAAAAGAAAACGGCAAAGTGTTACAATCTGCTCCTGTATCCAACTTAAAGAATATGTTAGTCTTACCAATTACTATGTTTTCTTTCCATTGTAATAAGGAAATGTTATGTTGTTTTACACTCTATCTAAATGATACTCTTCGTTTTCTTCATTACCACTAGATTCTTGTAGTTCATATATTTTCTTTTGTTTCCTTTCTATTGGCTTCATATTCCTTATTTTTTCATTCCTGTATCTGCACATAGCTGCAAAGTGATTTTCTTTCTTGCATGCCGCACATCTTTTCCCAAATGCCGGACACTCCTTAATTTTATGTGTTTTTCCACATTTCTTACAATTTTTTATTAACTTTGTATTCCATTCTTTTTCCTTCCTGTATTTTATTGCATATAATTCTTTTTCTTCCTTTCCTGTTAGTACTTTTAGATCACCTTTCCCTACTTCTGCTGTTATACAGAATTGTATAATATCTTGTAATTTAGGGTCTTGCATTCTCAGCATACTTTCTTTCAGGCCTTTGTCTTTTATACCTACTATAATCATCATTACTATCATTCTATCTTCCATTTTATCCCATTCACATAACTTGCCTTGAAGTTGCACTCTTGTAATAAAATGGTTTACTGACTCACCATCCTCTTGTCGTATGTTTAAGAACTGAAACGTGTTCAAGAGTGTGGCTTTTCTCGGTTTCGTATATTTTTTATATTGCGACAATAACTTTTCTAAAGTAACTTCTCCTTTTTTAAACGAAAACGTTTCATATTCGTCAATGGCTTCCTGGCCTGCCGCATTTAAGAATATTGCGATTTTTCTACTTTCTTCCTCTTGTTTTAACCCAGCTACTTCAATGTATATTTCAAAATTACGTCTGAACTGCGTAAAATTTTCTTTTTCTTTTGTTAATATAAGCCCTCTAGGCGGCCGAAAGCCCTCCATTTTGTGGCGTCGCCTGTTTTCTATTCCTCGTACGATTTTACTATTAAAATCTTTCTTTAGCTGGTTTTTTCCTTTTCACCTGACACCATGTTTAATATTATGTAAATTGGAACACAGTAGTATTAATTTATAATAAAGAAGATGTTTAAGTTTTAATATACTTTTATTCCATCACATAATATTAAACAGTATCTTCTGAATGAGATACAAGGGAACTTTAATAACACAGTGAGGCAGAGGCCCGGCTAATAAAACTGCGACTCCGACGCTGAGCCCCGCAGTATTGACGGCAAACAGGAATCTGGTCAGTTTCCTGTGCTCACTGTCAATATTGACGCCACATATTCACTGACAGACACCTGTTCTATTCGCCGCAATATTCGGAATGAACGACTGTTTTCAGCAATTTTATTATATCTTCTACTTTTTTCGTTATCGCGGCTATTAATAGGCCCCCTAATGAGCATGCCTCTTCAAACTCCAATGTATCCTTGAAAAGATTAATTTTTGATCGAGACGAACACGATTAAAAACGTTAATCATCGCTTTAAGTGCAGCCTTGCTTTATGGGAGCGAAACCGCAGAGAAGCTACATAATGATTCAATTTATGAAGCTGCCAAAATTGGTACGTATGCTTAATACGGTCGTCATTTAAGGTACAAATGTCTCTAGTTTTCATTGTCACCGGCCGCCGCCAATCGAAGCGCATTTAAATGCAAAGTGAAATAACAATGCAGCACTAAATAGACGAGCGCCTCACGTGAACGTGGATACGGAACCACACCCGGAACACTCGATGTATCACTATGCCTTATCTTACGAAGCTGCGCCAATCTGCTACCAATATTTAGGCAAAATACGAATTCTTTTCGGCGCTACGCGAATCTAAACGCTATACCCACCTCTCTAGGTCGACTTTCAAGAAATTTGTCTACAATTTTACAGCGTTTTACAGTGGATAATCCGTATGATATTGGAAGGCCGGTCGTTGCATTCACTGGGCTGCACAAAATTTTCTATAAGGATAAAAGCAAACAAGATAGCCATGGAACTAATGTTACGAAGCGAGCCTGTATGGACAGTATGTTGTGTGCAGCGAGGGCTGGCAATTTTACTCCCGACGCGACGGTAAATAACAATTTAAGCGAGTTATTTAACTATTGAATCTAACAAATTTTCAGCTATTATAGAAAATGGATATGTAATTTAAAATTAAATAATACGTAGGTAACGTTGCTACATAAAAAATACATTAGGAAAACTGTGAACTTTATAACAATAACATGTTTCAAATGTTATAGTGCAAAATATCAGCGTATGTAACCAAACTTTTCTATTTTACATAAAGTTACCTAAAAATATTACAACTAACCCTGCCATATATCTAGTGAGTTAAGTTGTTTTGTGAAAAACCCGCGGTCTGAGATATAAACAAAGCGGCAACACGACGGTAAACAGCGTGGCGGGACGAACGCTAATGTTGCCGGTTTTTTGGCGAACTCTCAACTCAGCTAATGTCCAAAACAACACTGCGAATTCGGGGACGCTATTTGTAACTACTTTGTTTATTTGGAAATTTTTATTTATTGTGACTATGGAGTGCTTTAGAGTCTAGAGTGTTATTTTTCGTGTTTGCTAGCAAGGTTTCAGGAATTCTGAAGACTCCGATGCCGACTGCTTGACAAACGGTATGATCTCTGTCGTGGATAACTTGTACAGCAATTCCAAGCGAAGTATTTTTAATTTTTAACATCCTTGGGCAATGGCATTTTCTAACAAAGCATTAAATATATAATATACCTAAGTACTAAGGACTGATCCAGCACCTAAAGCTGTACCGCACTTAACGACTTAGGACTACGATTTACTTCTCTCGTCATAAATTATTTTTTAAGTAATGTTAGGCACGAATAGTAGCCATCTTATCATAATATATTAAGTAAAATATTATACGTCATATTATAAGAAATCTGTAGATAGTGCTCTGGGCTACACTATTATTATCGTATTTTGTATAAGCTGTTATTTTATGTACATAGTACAGCTGTTTACTGCTCCATTTCTAATAAAATAAAAATATTTTTTTACTGTAAAACATACCAAAAAGCACCTCGCGTGCGATTTTTAGTCGCAAGCTACTTTCTTATAATAGAGATCCAATAAAGGTACACTTGTGTGTTCAGAAGTAATTAAGCTGAACCACACTTACAAAGTAAGCTAATAAGACCTCCATAAAAGAATCTCGTTCAAAGAACTTCAATAATGAATGTAATTCAGGACAAATTTTCAGTCGAAAATGTGTACTCTACAACATAATTGCCAATAAGAATAAAGAAACAATGCTTATTAAACTCTAGCAAGCTTTTACTCCATAAAATCCCGAGGTAAAAAACTTTATAGCGACTTCAATTAGAGTACATTTTAATTTTGTTAATCATGTGAAAAGTTAAAGTACCTTTTTATGGACGTTTCATGTCACATCTTTTGTTATCGCTTATGCAAATAAAACTTACGAATCATGTAGTTTGCGATTCAATTTTGATCTACTCGTATTGCTAGGTTCACACGGCACAATCCAGCACGTTTTTTGAAGTATACGTCTTAATCATACATCGATTGTACTGCAGCAAATCGTGCAGTCACTCGACGTGAATGGTTCTATATACATTGTATGCGCAACTGTTTATTCGTTAAGACGTATACTGCAAAAACCAGCAGGAAACGTGCAGGATTGTGCCGTGTGAACCAAATCTAAGTGGGTTTTAGAATTTATATCTATTACTTAAATATATTATGTAATTTTTCTTTCGGCTTATATTCAAATACGAAAACAAATAGCTCGCAACTGAATTACGTAAAAAGTAACAGAAGCGTGTAAAAAGTAGCGAATTAAAATGAAACGTGCGGCTACTAAATTATTCCTCATGACCCCAACAACATGACGCCATATTGGAATTTATTTTAAACTCGGATAAAGGTACTTTTGTACTTATTTATCGGCCAACTTGTACGTGAAAATTGTTCAACTACAATGCTTTTCATCGCCACATCGATGTGAAAGCAGGTAACGAACCTCAGTCTCATTGTCTCACCGCTCGGCAGTGCCTTTTAGAATGTGATATTTAAACGATGTTTCGAAAAAAGAATTTCAGCTAAAAAATCATTTAAAAGTACGTCAGAGATCGGTGACAACGCGGCCGTAACTCACGCCGACTTCTGCTATCGCACCGGGCCACTTTTAATGCCGGCTACAGGCTACAGGCCGTTCATGGCCTTTTTGTTGACGCCTCGCCGTTTGTAATTTAAATTTCTAAATTTACATAGTTTATTGCAAGTTAAGAATGCAATTTGTGTAAGTAAGGAGACGCTAAATTTATGTCTCGCCTCGGAATTCGGCCCGCAATATTAATGTCTCAGCGACTCCGGAAACGAAGAGGTTACCGCCGTTTGAATATAAAGCTACATCCACAATTCCACCGAAACAATTAACGCTTATCTTTATTCAAATATTTACATCGCTTCGGAATGTGCGATTGGAAATTATTTCTTAATTTGAATACGTTTGCTTGAGTTATTTTCATCGTTCTATGTAAAAAGTTTCTAAGTGTAAAAGTTATCAAAATAACAGATTTATACAGTGTCAAGTATTTTCTTTTTATATTTAGATCAGACATTTCCTTACCGTTCTCAATTATCATAAAATTAAATATTATCGTCACACGTCATATCAATAAATCAAATTATTGTTGCACACTAAGGGCCCTTCCACACGACGTTTTTATCGCTCGTTTGTATCGATACAAACGCAAGTTGAACGCTCAGTAAACGGAAGGAGGCCTAAAGTTTCAAACTTTATATCTTTGACATGGGAGAGCCATGCTTCGGCACGAATGGGCCGGCTCGACCGAAGAAATACCACGTCCTCACAGAAAACCGGCGTGAAACAGCGCTTGCGCTGTGTTTCGCCGAGTGAGTGAGTTTACCGGAGGCCCAATCCCCTACCCTTTTCCCTTCCCTACTCTTCCCTATTTCCTTCCCCACCCTCCCCTATTACCCCTTAAAAGGCCGGCAACGCACCTGCAGCTCATCTGATGCTGCGAGTGTCCATGGGCGACGGAAGTTGCTTTCCATCAGGTGACCCGTTTGCTCGTTTGCCCCCTTATTGCATAAAAAAAAATGTGCCAAAACGCGATGAAAACGCACGGAAGACGAGCGCATCAGAAACGCGCGTCGTCAGCGCGCAAAAAATATGTCACGTGGAAGCTGGCCTTAAAAGTCTCTACTTGTAAGCATAATGTTATCAACTCATTTTAGGTATATAATGACAGAAATCTAGTTTTTAGGTCAAAGCAACAAGAATCATACGCCTGAAATGACTCTCAAAGCCTTTACAGATACAAGATTGAAAGTTAGTTTTTGTTTCCAGTCCATTGGCTACCTCGGTGTTTCTAAGAAGATTGTATCTATTAAAGGAACTAACTTCACTTTACTCTTTACGAGTACATCACAAAGGTTTTTAAATGTTCATTCGATTGAGCTTATATTATATAAAAGTGGCCTAAGGATCGGTTTTCACTTGGCACCAAAACGATACTGTCGAATGCGACGTGTATAATACGCTATAATATAATATATTTTGTATTGGTGTTGTTTTATTTAAGTGTGACACACTGAAATAAAACAAGACAATAAATTCAAGAAGATGCAACAGGGAACAGTATAGATAGGACCTAGCGTCTAAACAAAAAATAATCAGTAAGTTAATTAAGTAATTTATATTATTATTTACAAAATTTTCGTCACCAAATGACAAAAGACACAAACAACGAAATCAAAACAAAAGAGGCGCTTTACACAAAAAATCCTAACAACGTCAGAGAGTAGATTATATTACAATAATAATGAGGTCACAAAAGCCGCTTTATTTGGTCCCCTCACCTGAATAGTTTCATGAAAGGGAGCAATTAATTCGCTTAGTCTGCTCACGAAAATTTTTCATTTTAATTAAAGCTTCACTGGAGGATCGCTGGTAATTAACCCATTAAAACAGACTCTCGCTTTATACTTTTTTCTCTCGGCGTTCACTTTCTTGCGATTTCCGAAACGAAAATGAAAATAAAACTGGAAACTCGGCGCATTTGAAACAGTGTTCTTAACTAGCATCAAAGAGTGATTATTGAAGTCTCGCGAAAGCGAAATAGCTTCTGTTGAAACATTTCTTTATATTTTAAAGTGTAACCACTTTAAAATAAATCTATTACTGAGTTACTTTAGTCGGCAATACTATAATATCTACTCGTATTTACTTTAAATACAGGAAACTTTTGTAGTATATAAGTGACTTAACTTTTATTCATACAATAAAATGTTGCAAAAAGTATTTTTATAATATTCTGAATAAAAATTACCCATTTCATGTGAAAGACGTAGGCTGACCTACATCGAGTGTACGCTTTATACGAGTGCGCAGAATCATGCTTTCACATCGAACGTTTAGGTTTTTCACCGTCATTTGACGGATGTTATCATTCGTTAACCGTTTAAATACATTCAGTAAAATAACAGTTATAAAAATCTCGACCGTTTATTTTCAGCGCACTTTTTACGGTGCACGGTTTGCAAAATGTTTTTTCCGCTGCATCTATTCAATAGAAATTAGGTATATTCGAGGCTTTTATTTTGGGACGAAAATTTTTAGTTCGCAATGCTGAAACTTGTTGCGATCATAAAAGCGAAACTCCGGAGACAATACGTCAGCCACGTAAGGCCGCGTGCACAAAGCGAGTGCTAGTACAGTCGACAAGACACGCGGGCGGAGCTGCGATCATCTGAATGACGAAGCAATTACGGGCATTCAGCCCGGGGCGCAGTCAGTCGAGGCAAGTGGTGAGATTGGTTTCAATAAAAGCGCAACCCCTCCCCATGTTTTTCTTTTGTCGTTCGACTTAGAATTGTATTCAGGATGTGCGTACTTAGGCCCTTGTATGATCCATAATTAATAAATTTTGTTTGTTACAGGTACTAAAGATTCCAGTCGGAAAATTGGTATGTTTAATTAGAAATTCATTCCAATCATCAGATGAAGAACTTTATAATGTAAAAAACAATGTATTCTTCACTGTGTTAATTCCTTTATGTGACCAAAAAAGCTGCTGATAGCCACTATAATGGCTATGTTTAAATATTAATTAATACATATATTTTTTAATATATTTATACATTCGAATGACTCATCAAACGTTTGAGCACAAATGAAACAGAGTTGAAAAATATTCAAACCCTTTCATGATACAAATACGAGCCCCGGGAGCGAATCATTAAAATCTGTTTCAAACGCCGGGGGCTGCCTTGATTAATCATTGCCGACGATTATGACTGCTAAAATGCGTCAAGGTGCACGCGCCCTAATACAATAAGGGTTCCGTTCTTTTTTTTTTAAATTTGGGGGAAATGAGCAAACGAGTCGACCTGATGGAAAAGAACTACAGTCGCCCATGGCCACTCGCAACATCTGAAGTGTTGCAGGTGCGTTGCCGGCCTTTTAAGGGGGAATACACTCTCTTCTTGAAGGCTTATAATAAATAGGTCGTGATAATATGCTCTGTAGTCTGTACAATATTTTTATGAAGCAAATAGGGAGTGCCTCCGCTGCCGGCGCTGGTTGCCGCAATGGCTGCCGGCGCCGGTTGCTGAAATGGCTGCCGGCGCTGTTTTCCAAACTCCGAAGTTTGCCGAAGTCACGCGATGTTTACCGAATGGGCTGCCGGCGCCTATTCGGCAAACATCGCTTGTCAAATGACAGAATAATGATCAAAAACATCAGTCTTGAGCTAAAGGACTATGAAAAGTACAAATAATAAGGTCATAAATAGTCATAATATTGTAAGGATGCATATTTGAATCCTTCGATCGGGGATTCTTGGAAATGCTATTGTATTCTATTGTTGACGCGATCACCGGTGCTCGTATGGGGCTTGAATCTTGATGGTATTGATGATGCTGATAAATGTGATCTGCATAGTAGCATAATACAATATTATCTTTGCTTCTTTAAACAACGCTAAAACTCTCTAATATGTATAAGGAATCTGAAGTTCTGTTCGGTACCTTCGGTATAACTACCACGGGGTTTATAACTGTAGCTGTGGTACAAAATCTTACTTTTTTGAAAAATAGCTAAGGTAAAGCTAAGCTAAGAAAATGCATCGCAAAAAACTAAAATATGTATCTGTCGCAGATATTTAGTCAAAGACGTTATATTATAATTTCACTAGTGAAATGTTAATTACACTGATTATTGTCAATAACGACAGATTCGTATAATTTCACGGGCTTATTTCAGTGATATTGTAATTTCACTGGATCGCAAAAGTGATATTATAATAAATCTAGGTTTATTATGAGTTTTGTTTGTGGTGGGAGCCCCGCGTGATCTGTATGGTCTATAGAGTTAATCAGTCGCCATTTACAAATTAGTGTTGTAACAGTTAGAGTGAACCATTTCGGTGGATTCAATTATTGTTTTAAAAGCCATTGTCATTAAAATCATACGGGATTTTTGACGTGATAACGTCTTATAATTCGATATGGGGTGCGCGCCCGAAAAACATGACAGTTCATGCGGCGTTACCTCGCTGACAGCTCTGAGGCGTTCCATTTACACTTTCAAGTCTTTCAACAACCGTAAGGCCCACCTGGGCCGCGCTCTTTGTTTCGATTATATTACGTATTTCGATGACTTAGAGAATACTTTTGTATGAAGAAGTTTGGTTAGTTATGACCTTTGATACATTGACTACACTCTGAATGAAAAATAAATAAACAATCTGTGAGCTATTAGTATTATTTCGGCTATTCAAAATTGTGATCTATTTCCTACGTGTCAAGGTATGACTTAATATATGAAGAATAAAGTATTCGTTTATTTCTTCTGAACAAGTCACTAATTATGGTTTCGAAAGTTTATAATTGAGAAACTAATATCACATCGGACTAAATACAATATTATAATGGCTTGATAGATAGAAAATTTAACATAATATATTATAATATAGTTCACACAAACATAAAATATGGATTATATGTGAGGATATTTCATTTTACATTAATTTTACAAAGAGGGTAGGCCGGGCACCATTTTTTTTTTTGCACATTAACCTGCCAACTTTTTTGCATAGATTTTTCCCGGAACTGAGGGGTTAAGGCTATGACGTTGTCACGTTCAACTATCGTCAGTAAACCGACTTTACAGACAACCGATTTTTTTGTTTGAGTATTAATAACTAAGTATTGAAGTTTGGAAAAGTGCGCTATCTAATTCCCAAACATTTGCTACCTAACACAATAATGTTTAATTTATTATTATGTTTTTGTTATGTCATTTTAGTTACTTAATTATATATGTATGTTTTTTTTTATTGAATAAGGGGGCAAACGAGCATACGGGTCACCTGATGGTAAGCAACTACCGTCGCCCATGGACACTTGCAACATCAGAAGAGCTGCAGGTGCGTTGCCGGCCTTTTAATAGGGAATACGTTCTTTTCTTGAAGGTTTGCAGGTCGTATAGGACCGGAAATACTGCTGGTGACTGTTCGTTCCAGAGTTTTACAGTGCGCGGTAGAAAGTTACGCGAAAAACGCACTGTGGAAGACTGCCACTCATCAAGGTGATGAGGATGGTATGTTTTTCGCGTGGGACGATGGCGAAAAGTTGCAGGTGGTATGATTCCGAACAATTCCTCAGAGCACTCTCCGTGATACAACCGATAGAGGATGCAGAGCGAAGCTACATCTCGGCGTAATTCCAAGGGGTCCAAGCTGTTTGAAACACTATGGCAATCAACAATTCGAGCGGCTCTTCGTTGGATACGACCCAGAGGGAGCAGTTAGTATTTTGGCGCCCCTGCCTAGAGATGAGAACAATATTCCATATGAGGCCGAACCTGCGCCTTGTAGAGTTGTAGGCGTTGGTCCGGACTGAAGTACTGACTCGCTCTGTTAAGAACACCAAGCTTCTTCGAGGCTAGTTTGGACTTACCCTCTAGATGATATCGGAACTGGACTTCGCTCGATATGTTGACGCCAAGTATCTCAATGCTAGGGGAGATGGTTAAAGATGTGCCCTCGAAACGAGGATATACGACCATTGGTGACTTTTTAGTGGTGAACGCTCAGACTTGTGTCTTGGCGGGGTTGAATTGGACCAAGTTACGTCTACCCCATTCAGAGACTTTTGCCGAGAAATATTGGGGGAGCCGGTATATACAGCATCGCCTGTACTGTCATCCGCATAGCAATGAATGCCGCTGGTCTGCAACATGTCATTGATATGCAGCACAGCCCTGAGGCACACCAGCAACAACAGACTGAGTTTCCGAGCATTCGCCGTCAACTACAACCTTTATGCTCCTGTCTGCTAAGAAACCAGTGACCCACTTACATAATTTCTCGGGCAGCCCGTATGATGGAAGCTTTGATAGCAGCGCTTTATGCCAAACCCGATCAAAGGCCTTCGCAATGTCCAAACTAACAGCCAATGCCTCTCCTGTCGACTCAATTGCCTGAGCCCAACGATGAGTCAGGTACGCCAAGAGATCAATAGCCGAGCGACCCTTACGAAACCCGTATTGTTTGTCGCTTAGTAATCCCTGGCCGTCCAAGTATCGAAGAATCTGGCTATTGATAGTGGATTCCATTATCTTCGAAAAGAGAGAGGTTATAGCGATTGGTCTGTAGTTGGAAGGATTTGAGCAATCACCTTTTTTGGGAATCGGGTGCACCAAGGCTGTCTCCCAGGAAGCCGGGACGATGCCAGTGGAATAGGAGAGCCGAAAAAGACGCGTCAAGACCGGAGCCAACTCTGGAGCATACTTTTTCAACACAATAGGCGGGATTCCGTCAGGCCCACTCGACTTTTGGATATCAAGGGAACGGAGGGCTTTTCGCACTGAGCGCTGATGAAACCGAATATCCGACATTATGTTCGTGCATCGCGGTATGGTCGGCGGTTTCTGCCCCCTGTCATCCAGGGTCGAGTTTGACGCAAAGAGCTTGCCCAGAAGATCGGCTTTGTCTTTTGCGTCCTGGGCCAACGATCCATTTTCTACGTGTAGGGATGGTAGGGTTGGCTTGCAGAAATTTCCTTCAATAGCTTTGGCCAGAGACCAGAATGCACGGGTTCCCGAGGGGAGGCGCTCAAGTCTCTTGCCAATTGTATTGACGTGCTGTTGCTTTGCCCGAGTAATCTCTTTCTTTAGGGACCTAGAGGCAAGATTGTACTTCTTTTTATATGTGCTGGTATTTAAATCCCGAGCAGACACTGCGTTGGCCCAGGATTGGTAAGCCTCCTGCTTCCAGCGAGAAGCTTTTTTGGGGGATGAACCAAACCAGGGACGAAATCTGCCGCCAGTTGGCACTACAGAGGACGGAATGAAAAGTTCCATCCCCTGCACTACCACATCGGCAACAGAGTTGGCAGTATTGTCGGGATCATCCGACGAGAAGAACACGTGCCCCCAAGGATAGGATGCAAAAAACGACCGCATCCCATCCCATTCTGCTGACTTGTAGTGCCACACACGACGGTATTTAACAGCACGCTGTCTTAACACCGTCGTAAGTGGCACAGAACTCCTGACAAGGCAATGATCCGATGTACCAAGTGGTGCGGTTACGGATATTTGGTAGCCCTCAGGATTTGAAATCAGCAGAAGGTCCAACAAGGAAGGATTCTGACCATCCACATCTGGTATTCGCGTAGGCGTAGTAACCAGTTGTGTCAAGTCGTTCGGGCAAGGGCAAAGTTGCAGACAGATCTCCCCGCATGATCAGTTTTTATTTTGATTATTAGAACATTTTAATTCTTTATTATTATGTAAGCTTTAGGCCATAAATTGTGGCTAGCTACCAACTTGTTATGACCAGTATTACCTACTATTATTAAAAGCTTATAATTATTCAATTTAATGATTAGTAAGTGTTATAACATGTTCAGCATATTTTGATTCTTATACTTTAAAGTTTAAGTAGTAACTATAAAAAAGTTACAAATAAAATTTAAAAAGAAATAATTTTCAAAACCATTTCTTTTATTTCCTAACTCTATGCTTAATATTTGTAGCTCAGTTGGTAACGAAAGCGGACCAATCAACGATCGGTCTGATAATCTAACGGCTTTCTCAAACCAGTGCTATTGTCAATATATCACTGCCTTACAATTTCACTGTATCGGTCTAGTGAAATTATACAGTCACTGAAACTAGCCCGTTAAATTGTAAGTAATGCAAACGATTGTCAATAAATCAGTGCAATTATAATGGCACTAGTGAAATTTTAATATCACGGCTTTTTTAATATCCCTGCAACATATCCACAGCCGAACAAATAGGCACCTACTTAACTAACTTTCACCTTTGGAAATCGGTAAAGTCGAATATATTAATTGAGATTATATTTATTTCTTTAAAAATTTGTGTATCGGGACTAGAACCTAGCGCTTTACGCATTATCACAGGCTCTCATTTTGAGTGCCAGCGCCGGCAGCCCTTGTTTTATATCTCGGCTGCCGGCGGTGTACTTACCGCCGGCTCCCATTACTGATATTTTTGGGAGTCGGCGCCGGCAGCGGAGGCACTCCCAAGCAAATATATTTTTAGTACAAAGTTTAAATAGATATAATTATATAAGACGTATCAGATGCCAGCCAAATACTTATTAATATTGAATACACACAAAATAATTATAATCCCATTTAGTTCTTTTACAAGTCTCAAATAGGTTTCATTTGCAAATTTTTATTACCCCTTACCGTAGGTAGTTATAAAAATCCATTTTCAGCTCTGTTAAAGACTAAATTTTTATAACATCTTAAATTTTCAATTCCAAATTACAACAGTTATCACAATAACAATAAATATCTCGTCCGATTCATACTCGGCAATACAGAATCAACCGGTTGATTACAAAATAAAAGATGAATACTAAATCTAAAAGCTTTTATGCGCAAACTTACAATGAACGATATTGTTGCTTTGACTAGGGGGAGGTTTAATTTCGCTTTTTGTTAGATGAGTGATTGTTTGCATTTCGCCGGTGACTCACTAAACTTAATATGTTAAGTGCATTTTTATGGCCGTTTTATGTTCCAGACTGATCAGTCTTGTTACAGATACTATTTCACGTTGCGTTATTTACAACACAGTGATATAATTCACGATAGCTTACTGCCGCTCTCAGAGTGGAATCAGATTAAATGTAATTAATTCAAAATTTTGACATAAGCCCCATACATTATCTGTCAAACTCGTCATTAAACTGAAGGTTAATCATAATTAAATGTCCTCTGAGTATGGTGGTTAGAGATGCAATTGCTCTTATGTCAGGTCTTAACTGTCAACAAGTTATTAAAGCAGTTTCGTTTCTCACAGCAGTACCACAATAGACAGTACCTTAATATAACCACAAAAACTTGCCAGCAAAAGTTAAATGACATAAATTCATACTTTTTATAACAGTCTATTAAATTCTTCCTCATAGTAATTATAAATAATTTTCTCGTACCTTGCATTTAAACCCGAAAACTACAAATGTCACAGATGTTCAATAATGGAGCGTACAAATTTGCCGTACATTATATTCGTGACGTAAATGCAAAATACGCTTAATTAAGTAGAAAATATGACGAGAATGGCTCCTCAGCGCAATAATGAGTGTAGTAACTGCGCAACTTCCAGCGGCAGCCATCATTAACTCGTATTTATTGGCCTCCCGCACGAGCCGGATCTGTTTACGGACTTCTAAAATTATTGCTATTGAAAAACAGATAGTTGGTATAAGTATTCAATTTAATTTCTATTGACATTGACGAATTCCACTATAGTCTAGTATCATAGTATCTTATATATAAAATTTCCCTGTCACAATGTTAGTTACCGTACTCCTCCGAAACGGCTTGACCGATCTTTATGAAATTTTATATGCATATTCAGTAGGTCTGAGAATCGGCCAACATCTATTTTTCATACCAAAAAACCCAAAAATTATTTATATGGCAAAACAATGTTTACCGGGTCAGCTAGTCTAGTATAATATTGATTAGTCATTATTCATTACCTAATTTTGAGCTCAATGCTTGATAAGCATTATTAAATACTTTCTGTCACATTTCACATAAACCCTTCTATTTAACCCAAAAACGTCCAATACGAAAAAATGTCCATTCCCCGTAAATAAATATATTTAAAAAAATGCTTGTTATTACTTCCTATTTTCCATACTTGGAAACATACACGTGAAAAATGTACCAAGGAATCCCTTTGTTTTCCATACTTTGTATACCAGATTGTACGTAAAATGTTTGCAGCAAATTGTACGAAAAAGAACGAAGTACATCGTAAAAAGACGGCATCTTCTTTTACCGGCCGCTGAGGATTACGACTGAAGACCATATCCCAGCAACGACCTGCAAAAGATCCTCTAAAATTGGAACCTAGACATCCATAATAAAGTAGATAGCTACATACAAAATACTGCAGGATCTATGCAGTAAAATTATATAAAATTTTAAAACCTGAGCTATAGAGTAGATCAGAAGAGTAACTGTAATATTGTCAGAATTATCATAGTCAATTATGGCAACCCTAAATCAGGAATTGTAATTAATTGTAACTTATTATTTTAAGCTACCGAAAAGGATTTTTAGCTGACTTAAAAAGGCGGAGGTTATTGCTTCGAAGATAACATTCTGTACCGCACATCACTCATCAGTATCTTTTTGCTGTTGGACTTACGAAGAAAAATTTCACGAAAAAGCAAAAATATCGGCGAATTAAAAACAAATGTTGAAGGCCAATTTGTATACTTTTGGCACCACATTTAGAGAATTAAGTAGAAACATAATGGGCCGAGTGCGCCGGTTCTTAGCTACAAAATGTACATAATTAGAAAAGTTTTTACGACCGAGGCTCGGGCAAGTCGTCGGTTGTCACCGCCCCACCCCTCCCCCTCCTCCCGGCTACGTCATATACAAATTGTTATTAATGTTGCCATTTTTATAATTCCCCGAAAACAACACACTTTCTGGCAATTCTACCTGCACTTTTGGCTACCGAGAAAGCTACGATCAGTCTTATGGTCGCTGACGTCTTATTATAATTTCATGAATTAAAAATAAGCCATAACTTTGTCGTGGAACTATTAATGTTTTTAGTTTTGGCTCTACGAAGATACAGTACGTAGAGTTATAAATATTCCATAACAACGTAGGATATGTTGTAATTTCGCCTGGCATGTAATCAAGGTAATTTTGTTTGCTGTAAGAGCAACAAGAACATGGAATTCGTGACATGATACATCGGTGTCAAGGGCAATTAAACTCTTATTTATATCTTCACCTTAGTTCGCCAAATTTCAGTGATTTATCACAACTATTGCGTTATTAATATAGCTGTAGCGAATCTACGCGCTCACACTCGGCTATGCTACGCGGCGTAGAAGCGTGTAGCTCCTCGTAGGACGAACGACGCGACGCAAGCCGCAAATGTAAGAAAATGCTATGATAGCTATCCGCGTATTATGTGGCATCGGAGCTCCATAGCCTACACTAAATCGGCGAAATATGCTCGAAGTTTCACGTCGCTCACTGTGAACGAGCCCGAAGGCGTGTATCGGGGACGCGAAATTGTGTTACTGTCTCAAATCTCCTCAAGGTGCCGTTTATCACCCGCAGCATCGGCAGCGTGTTAATTTGACTCCATCAATTATTTAGATGTCTCGCAACATACTACACGCAAGTTGTATGTCACAGAAGATGACGCTCCAAAAGTTTCCCGCAACATTGTAAGCCGGCGTGCTATATTAATTTTATCCCCACAAAACACCGCAATCCAAATAACACTTTAAACACATAACAAAACTTATATAAAACAAATGTATATCGTAGATTGTGATAGTTTTCATCGGTAATTAAATTTAAGCACCCGAGAACATAGATTTCGTTTGGAGGACATTTCCGAGGAACTTACCGAGCTCGTGCCATAAAATAATCGCCGTTTTTGGCACGACACCGCGTCAACGCGAGTTCTTTCCTCAAATGAATGCAATTACAAAAGTTTTTATTACTAACTGCGCGCCAAAACTGCCGTCTGCAAAACGTACTTCCATTTTTAACGCAAAATTCGATGCAATAATGGCTCTCGAGGTACTTAACGGAGTACCTTTTGTAAATATGAATTTGTGACTACCACAATGTTGTTAGAGTTATAATATTTTAGCATGTTTGGTGTTTTTATCGGGTTATTCTTATGATTATACTTTATTGTGATATTATTTTTTTGCCCTAAAAAAGAATAAAAAAATTATATTACATTTTGTTCGTCAAGCGAGACGATTTATGAGTTTGTTTTTCTACCGTTGTATAACTAAACGATGATTTGAACAATAGATAGTTCTTTGTTATAACATAATTTCAATATGTGCGTTATTATAAACTCCAGAAGTTGACTAATAATAAGCGAAAGATACACAAGAAACAAAACCAGAAAAGGAAACTAATAGAAAACAGCACAGTCACAAAGTTCTTATGGAATCATGTGGCGAGCGAGGGTGAACTGTTTGCGTAATAGCAACATGAGCATCCTTTTGTAACCTCAGCTGCAATTCTATAAGTAAATAGCGAGGGTAGCGTGGGGCACAGTCCATTTACTTAGCATTATAATGTGTATGCATGTTTGCGGGCTGAGCGCTTGCGGCTCGCTATGCAGTGTCGCGATATGCCACGTCGCCGTGATGTATGCGACGCTAAGTCACATGTTCTCCTTCTTGCTCGACACAGTGAACACTCCCACACCATAAATTCCAACTTAAAACCCCGACTTTTAGATACGTGGAATTCGCAGTAAGTTTTTCAAACTTCATTCACTGCGACTCTAACTTATCGTTAGCAAATTGGACGCGTTAATATTACTTAAGTTCTAGCGTAAGCCGTGTTCGCTTAAATTAAATTTATGTCGTTTTAAAATGAAAACATTAGCAGATTTCCATTAATTCTCATCATGTTCGGGATTCGTTGGAAAAGTTTTCGAATAAATGAATTAATAAGTCCCCGACCAGTCAGTCGATGTAATACCGCTGCACTTGCATCTGACATCTATTTGAAAATGTTCCTGTCCTTATATCCTTTCAGAGCGATAGGGGTTCGAAAGTAACTTTTAAATTGCAGCATACCAACACTTTACTTTGAAAATTCTAGTTTCTTTTCGAATTCCTTTCGATCTTCGTGAACTACACTCACATATTGCTCCACGCTGTTTAGAAAGTGGGAGACTCTCGAGTCGTTTAATATGTTCATCATCGTCAGGACAGCTATGTTTACAATAATTGTTTGGTTACTTTGTAAAGAATAATACACAACTTTTATACACTAACAAAATATGGTCAATGGTCATGTGGTCTAATAGTTCAATAATTATTAAACTTTTAACTTATCAATGTCCTTATCAACGCATCTAAATATTTCTCCGACGTCCGACAAAAAAAGCAACGTCGATAGACAAACTTCGAACCGATCTAACTAAACTTTCACTAGAAATGTCATCACGGGGTTCCGTGAAAAAACGTCCACGACTTTAATAAATTCTCGAAGAAACGATTAAAAGTATAGATAGCGGGGGAGCGGGTTCGCCGCGTAACGAAAACGCAATATCGGGAGCGGCGCGCGAGCGATGCCGGCTGCAAGACATTTGCATCCTTCTAAATGAAACCGAGCTCCAGTGTTGTGAATCACGACCGACGCGATAATATCACTGGTATTTTTATCGACGAGCTGAATGAAATAAGGATATTACAATTCTGCATCGATGTTTTAAATGACTATAAATGGCTCGTTGCAATATTGTGTTCCTCCGAGTTTTATTTGTTGCGGAGCTTTATTGGCCTCATGGATGCGATCGGGATTGGCTTTTTGTGTAAGGTGAGTGTTTTGTAAAAATGCCGGGTATGCGTATTTTTCTTCAATCTTGCTTCTCTTATCACTTAAGCGTATCCTATTTGAAGTGCTCAAGCAATGGGGTCACAGACTATACAGGAAGCAATGGGCTGAGACCCCTGGCCTTGAACACTCCAAGGCACTAATAATTCCTGGCTTCAATAAGAAACTATCAGAATAAGTGCTCACCTTGGGTAGGAACCAATTAAAAATCCTTACCAGAAGCCAGAAGGATGAAACACCTATTCACCTTCTCCTCGACTGTCCTGCTCTACTACAGAGCAGGAACAGACACCTTGGTCGCCACGAATACTCATCCACAGAGGAAATTCGTGGCACCAACCCCAACCATATCGTTCAATTTATGAGCAGTATTGGGTTGGGGATGATTCTCTAGTGCGAAAGAGTCGCAATAGATCCTCATGGGTCGCAGTGACGACAGGGCTATAGCGACATGCCTTCTATAAAAAAAATCCTATTTGAGCAGGTGTAAAGTATTAAAATCACTGTATTTGAGATAAAAAAAAAAAACTAAAAATGTATTTGTACGCTAAATCTTTGAAAGTTATAAAGTAGGGTACGGTATATAAAAAACTTGTATATTATGTTTAATGCATGTAGCACGCACCTTTAATGTAGCACAGTAGTATTTATTGGCAGTTTTACATAGATTAAGCAGTAGATAAACGTAGCCGTAATAAGATTACTGACACTAATGGTTGGAATTCACCCCAGACGAGACACAGGCATTCACCACACGTATTCGATTCTTGATTTCCTTCGCGAAGAAAGACGCGCCCGTGGAGTTAAGTACACTCGACGGCAAAAGTAGTTGAAAATATAACTTCAAAGGAAATATCTCCCGCTTATTTTTCAAATAAATTCTTCTTAAGTTCTGATAAAGCAGTAACGTGTTTTAACGTCCGTCAGGATGTTTATTAAAGAATGTATTTTTCTTTAAATGCTGACGCGCTGACTTTGTTTCATGTTTTTAGTTTCAATTTTTCACAACTCCTGTCTCCTATAAATAGTGAGATAAGTTTATTGAGGTCCGTATTTTTTTTCAAAGGCATTGTGAGTAAAAAAATATATACCTAATTGACGTCATACCTAATGCCTATGAAGCCCTGTGGGGTTAAAATGGTAGCTTTGGAAAATCATAATACGATTCATTTTTTAAAAGTCGCAAAATTGGCACTCTGTTTGCATTTCGGATGCTAAATTCGTACTAATTTGATATTCGTGAGTTTGACAGTTTTGACAATTCATTTTGTGAATTGATTGAGAGGAATTGCTAAATGTGATCATTTTAGCCCCGCAGGAGAACCTTAATAACAGGTAGACTAGTAACATTCTGCCGATTCCTATAAAAGTAGGTAGGAAAGTAATTCCTTCCATTTTGGCATCTGCTACTCAGAAATAAAGGTGGTTTTCGTGAGAGTCCCTCCTGTCCTCAATATGTATGATAAATAAATTGCTATCCAATATCAAATGGATCCTATAGCGGTAAATTGTAGAACGCAATTTCATATATTACTATGACTAGCACAATTTACAAAAATAAAAAATATCATCAAAGACAATTGGCTCATAAACATCGAAGTATATCGGTGACGATCTGCAGGAAAATGTGGAGGCTTCTCCATATTATTATTTCGCCCGGTCATTTTGCTAAAGTGGGGAATCATTTTTTGTCAGGTATTTACGAAGCTAATTTGAATGTAAATTAGTTTAAAGTAATTTTAAAATACGCACAATCCTTAGGCTTTCAGTAACGTACCTCGATTTTAATAAGAGCTAATTAGCACTCATATAAACCAATAAATTCAATGTGGCAAAACTAAATAAATGGTACAGAGGAAACCCAACATTCGGTTTGAGGGATGAAACATTGACTCGATTCGAAAGCGAAACTATAAATAATAAAGTTTCACGAGAAACCTCTTATATAATTATTATAACAAAAAACATAGAAACAGGCATCACATCCCGACCGGGGGACAAATGAGACAAAGGAAATAAGAAATATTAAACGTGACTAGAATGTCAAGACCTTCCATACATGAGGCGGATTGCGCCGCCTCACGCCGGCTTTATGTAAACCATTGTACTTTTATGGAAATAACGCGGGCACAAGACGTCACCCGCCGGGATTTGTAACCGGAGTGCTATTATAGTGAACTCATTATATTTAAGATCGCCCTGTAAAATAATCTTAAACCCCGGACTCGGAAGTAAAAATTAACAATCTCTTTTTACTCTCGCTTCCTAGGCTTTGATCTTCGACGTCGTCGGATGCTGGAGTCTCGTTACAATATACTAAAGCAAAGCACATAATATATGTATGTACTTATGTTGTGAATATGTCTGCATACAGCTAGATATATTCACTTTAAATTCTCCGTGAATCGAACCTTCAAAAACATAAATGTAAAGTCAACAAAAAGTAAACCAGATTTTCCGAAACAGAAAATACAATTAAAGCGCGCGGAAAAAATAAATTGATGTAACTGTAATTTAATAAAGGAAATTTTAATTATCTGTTTTTATGGCGAAAACATAATATAGTTAATGTAATGAAATAATGAGTCAAATAGTGTTGGGCTGCGAAATATTACGAGCGGCTTAACAGCGCTCTCCGGAGACTGAGTTCAGTTTAACGTTTTTATTCCGACTGTTTATTAAGTTAAATTTTGTTTGCGGCTCCTGGAGTGTGAACGGTTAAAATATTCCAATTACAATCAAAATATTTCGTTTTTTTCGAGTATCAGTGGTGTTGTGCGAACGCCAATTTTAGGGAAATATAGAAGATATTTAGTTAGGTTATTATCATAGAAAATTTAAACCAAGGTGGCTTGATTTTCTTGATAAAGATATAAAATAAAAGAGCATTTAAAAGTGTATTAATTTTTTTTTTCTGAGTGTTTAGTTGTAAATTTCTGTAGAAGAGCTTTCGTCAAAGCGGTGTCGAAGTTCATATAGAATGAACAATTATAATTATGCATTTATTCATTTTAAAACTTAAAAAAAATGTAAGAAGAACGACCCCAAGAACAATAGTTTATATTTGGGATCCAATTTTATTTAGTAGAAAGCCTCTGTGCTGCGAGTGAGAACCAATTGTGTATTCTGGTACTTTTCTTAATAAAATTACCATTTCAATTTGTAACAAGAATATCGTCCAGGTGCGGGGAGGACGGCATATTATGTAAGCTTATTGTAAACAACGATTGTATCTTACAATAATATTGTTGTTATCAATGCGATGTAATTTAGTTTTATTTTGTGAGTTTTTTAACCATTGGTGCGCGTTCAACGTGCGCGTTTTCTGCGGGTATTTTTCCAAACGCTATATAGTATAGTTAATGAAGACAAAAATCAGGTGCAACCTCCGATTTCGTTGAACCTCCATCGATTTGGAGGATCGGGATATAAAAATCGGGATATAAAAATCGGGATATAAAAATATCCTATGTCCTTTCCTGGGACTCAAAGTATCTCCATGCTAAATTTCAGCAAAATCGATTCTGAGGTTTGAGCGTGAAGAGGTAACAGACAGACAGACAGACACATATTCGCATTTATAATATTAGTAAGTATGGATTAGTATGGAAGTAACTGAAAGGGTGTCCTTTTATCTATGGACGTTTCATACCACGTCAGTCTGGCCCCGTGCTAAGTACCTGAAGGACTTGTGTTACAGGTACCAGGCAACGAAAATAATATATTTACTACTTTTATACTAGATATACATAATATATTTAAGATTTTTATTATAATACTAGCTGTCCCGGTGAACTTCGTGTCACTTTAAAACCTTCCCTGGACTTCTACGAATATTTTAAGACTAAAATCAGCCCAATCCGTTCAGCCGTTTTCGAGTTTTAGCACGACTAACACATTTAAAAATCCATTTTTATATATATAGATCATACACATATTTAATACACATCCAGACCCGGGAACATTGAAAACTTTTTGTTCCGTCGCGTCGGCGGGATTCGAACCCGCGACCCCCGGCTTGAGCTGCCACACGCTCAACCAATTTAGCCACAGATCTTTATATTTTGATAAATTAAAAACTTACTTAAAATTGAAAGAAAAAATAAATAATGGTGATAATTATAATTAATTAGCCCCCTCTATTTCCATTGTCCCCAGTATGAATTCAAAATGGATCAAAAAATTTAAAAATGATCTATCTTATTTACTGGACCAAGAGTCTGTGACGGCCAGACCTATCTCAGTTTCGGAAAGCTGTTGTTCAACATTCTGAAAACATTTGCTTCTTTATTCAGAAATAAAACATTTTTTATTTATTATTATATTTATTTATCTGAAGGTCTACCTGATCTTTGAGAAAAAATAAAGCTCAATTTCATAGCTGGCAGGCACGCTGCGAGTGAAGGGAGGAAGGGCGCGCAAGACGTGGGTACTCGCACTTGCACTCGCAAAAAATAGAACATGCTTCTAATCACGTTACTACGCAGCCGACTAATCACTCGCACTAATCCGTTGCTGTCCACACTTACTTTCTCCTAATCACTAATCACCTGCACTAGTCACCTGCACTTAATCACTAATCAAAGTGAATACAGGTCTAATCACGTTACTACGCAGCCAGCTAATGACTTGCACTAATCAGTTGCTGTCCACACTTACTATCTCCTAATCACTAATTACCTGCCCTAATCACTTGCACTTATTACTAATGAAAATGAATACGGGCCATTAGATTAAGTTATTTACATTGTAAACTTTATTTTTTTAAAAGACAAATTATCCACTTTTTTAGTAAAAAGTGGCCCCGTGCGAGTTTCTTACGCCGGTTCTTCTCGCCGGGTTAGTTCCCGAACCGGTGGTAGGCAACATGTAGCTCAACGTTCTGAAAACATTTGATTCAAATATATTCAGAAATAAAACGATTTTTATTTTATTTATTTTTATTTTAATACTAAATATTTCCGAGGAAAGTTTCGAGAAAATTTGAGATATAATTATATTGTGGATATTGAGATTAATTCGTTTTTGCATTAGGGAGGGTTTAGGACTGGGCAAATGATTGGAAATAAAAAAAAATGTAGATTTATATTTAAAGCCAGATATTTTCATTTTTTCTATTTGTTCGATTAATAAGGAAAAAAATTGAGTGATTGCATTTGTTATAAAAAGTTACTTATCCGCGTTCAAGCACTTACGTCTTACGTCTTATAAATAACGCAAGTGAATTGTTCCGGGGTGAAACAAAAGCTAGTATCTAGTATCTAGATTCTAGACTTACATAATCTAGACTAGGAGCTGATTAACGTCAGACAGGCCGGGATTTATGGTTAATGGCCCCCAGCCAGACGGCGCGCGATGAATTTCTTACACAAACACAACACTCCATATAAATACCATTTCAAATGGCCGTATTTACCACAATAACCAGTTGTTTGTTTGTTGTTGCTTAATGTTGATGTACACAAGTAATTAATACGTGGTTTATGTACAGAAGAAGCAGAATTTAGGAGACAGTAAACCTGAGATGAATTAAGTTGTGTGTAGCACATACAAGTTAAACAATGAAATTTTCACTTGAAACTTAAAAACTATTTGTTCTTTAAATTGTTGAATAAACTCTTGCCGTTATTTTTACTAGTTTTAAGTAATTAAGGAAACACTATTCCCCCAATTTCTATAATTAAAAATCCGCTTAATTTATTATTGAATCAAAATCTTTGAGTTCCCCTTTAGCCCTTTTATTTATTAAAATACCTGCGTACAAGTTATCAATAAACACTTTCATCTCTCATACAACTTAGCAAATTGCAAATTTATTATTGATGAAACATTTTGTAGCGTATTCACTATAAGGTAATAAATATACTACATTTATCAGAGTTTATAAAAGAAGATTATATTGTATTTTAAATGTTTTCAGTACTTCACATAAAACTGATAAAGCAACAGGGAATTTAAATTATATTTATAACTAATGAATCGCTCGGGTAGACATTTCAGGTAGGTAGCGAATATAATAAGTAATTTTAACATTCATTATGTACTGTATACTCATACTCAATATAAATATTATATACTAGAAGACGCCCGCAACTCCGTTGCGCCAAAATTTGTTTATCGCGCCGGAACCTTCGATCACTAATATACAAGATACACAATCCGCGGCAAAAAACGACCTCACCAAAAGAGCACCAAACTCAACATTCTGGTGCACTTTTGATTTAGTAGTGCTCGAACGCTCCGCCGGGAAACATGCCTCAGTGCGCGTTTAATAATTGTAGAAATCATACGTCTAAAACCAAAAAAAAGGATGGAATTTCATATTTCCGGTAAGTATTTATTTTATCCTAATATATTTCTTACAATTGTATTGTAAATATTGGTATTTCTTTAAGAAATCACCAAAAGACAGTTTTAAAATTAAGTTGTAAATAAATCAACACCAGGTATAAACCATCTCAATTGCGAATACTCATACTAAAGGTACTTATCGTAGTTTATCATGCCCACTTGAAATGTTCGGGTTATAAGCTATGTTTCTGTTCCATTTGATGGAGTCGCTATTACTATTATTTTTTTATTAAGGATTTTTTTCAGGTTTCCTCGAGATCCAGTTAGATGTGGTAATAATATTATGTTCCCATCTTCGATCAAATATAGTTCCCATTAAGGATTTTTAAGTAGGTTAAAAAGTATGGGCGTTGGATGATGTGAGTTGTCCTTTGTGGCCTATCGGAAAATGTATGTACACTTATGTATATTTTGGTTAATGATAAAATTAGACATAACATTAGAACAACATAATATTACAAGTAAAAAATAATTACTCCTCACTTTATACATTAAACTTCGGAAAAATAAAAAAATGGACTATTAAAATTATTACAAATTACAATCAACAAAAAAAAATTGAACAGTTCGACTCCACTCATACTTCACTTCGCCCTGTTCCAGCGGCGAATTTCGGTCGTAAAATTGGATTTTTTTTTTGGCACTATACAAATTTGAACTTAAATCATATACACGGATGGTTGAATTTAGTATGAAGCGTGCATCGGACGTAAAAATTTTATTGCTTTGTAAACTCAAATGTACATTGTTTTATATAAAGATCTTTAATAATTACTGTGATTAAGGTTGATTTTAGATAAATGTATACTTTTTCAAACTCTATTACTCGGCGACAGATTTTCGAGAGGTTTTGTATGAGACTGTGTATCTTGTATATTAGTGATCGAAGGCCGGAACCGTACATTTTTCCGGGATAAAAACTATCCTATTTCCTTTTCCAGGATTTAATGTATCTCCATGCCAAATATTAACAAAATCGGTTCAGCTGTTTAAGCGTGAAGAGGTAACAGACAGACAGACAGACACACTTTCGCATTTATAATATTAGTATGGATTACTACTCCGTTGCGCCAAATCTGCCTAATCGTACATTTTTCTGGAATAAAAAGTATCCTGTGTCATTTCTCGGCACTCGGAGTATCTCCATACCAAAATTCAGCAAAATCGGTTCAGCGGTTTGGTCGTGAAGAGTTAACAGACAGACACACTTTCATATTTATAATATTAGTATAGATTATATCTACGTATTCCTACTTTGAAGTAGGTGTTAACTTGTTAGAAATAAGTTAAACAAGCGTGGAATTCTAGTCGGTAACAAGCTTAGAATACACTGGGCTCCTAACTTCCTAGACAAAACGTGTTCACAGCTGACTTGTCCCTGATAGTATTGATTTCGATGTAACTACTCGATATTATCTGAAGGATCCATCATGTCATATTATAATAGTCAAAAAAATCATATTATGCTAAAAATAATGTGTGATATAATATTATGTTAGTACGTAAGTACATATAAATAATTATTTTTTATCTAGGTTACCAGAGGACTACATTTCTTTTAGTTTCAGTATTTTTAAGGAAATGCTGACTACATTAGTCCCGAGTACTTTGTTCATAGATTAAATGACTGTATGTCCATTCTGCATGTTATCTCTTCCAAATCCTTTTGGAAAAGAAGAAACGGTTGATTAAAATCTAGACTATACTTTCATTAAATATGTAGATGACACCTTCAACCGCGCCAAAAATCGTTTATCGCTTGGGAACTGTAAGTACATTTTTCCGGGATGAATAATACCAAATTTCCATCCATTCCATTTAGCAATCCATACTTCCATATCCATACTAATATTATAAATGCGAAAGTGTGTCTGTCTGTCGGTCTGTCCGTCTGTCTGTCTGTCCGTCTGTCTGTCTGTCCGTCTGTCTGTCTGTCCGTCTGTCTGTCTGTCCGTCTGTCTGTCTGTCTGTTACCTCTTCACGCTCGAACCGCTGAACCGATTTTGCTGAAATTTGGCATGGAGATACTTTGAGTCCCGAGAAAGGACATAGGATAGTTTTTATCCCGGAAAAATGTACGGTTCCCATGCGATAAACGAATTTTGGCGCAACGAAGTTGCGGGCATCATCTAGTAAGTAATAAATAAGCAATTTCAATAAAATCAGTTCGGTGGCTTGGGCCTGAAGAGGTAACAGGCAGACAGACAAACAAACAGACAGACATACTTTCACATCTATAAGTTCAGTATGGATTATATTTTGAAGACAAATAGAGTTATGCACACTTCTGAAACCACGTAGATATTCGAATAACAACAACAATAACTCAACAACGGCCGCGCCGCGATAGTAGCACTTAAAACTTACACTTGCCGCCGCATCCCAACTCGTTATGCGGACCCCAACAATGCAGAAGAATACCGTAACAATGTGTCAATACAACTGCATATACTCAAATTTGCCTGTCAAACTATTTCCTAGATTTTCAACAAGCGTAAAACACTCGTTAGAGACCTCACTTTGTTTCAGACGGCGTGTCGTCGGAAACGAAACTTTGTGAAAATATTGTGCTGGATATTAATCTGTTCATGACACTCGCACACAATTTCATACTGCGCTTTGTGTCGGACGAGGCGCTCTATTGAACGACATCCGAGATCACGTTTCACAACATTAAACATTCAAGGAGTAGCGAACGGCGGCCCCGATTGTCTTGTAAATGAATTACAACGCAAAATAAATCAGTTTACGTAGCGTATACGTATACGAGGTAGAGATATCGTGCACCAAGAAAACAGACTCCCGGGCTTAAAACTGTACGAACACGAGATAAAACTGGACTTCCGAATGAAAAGAAACTAAGACCGGCCACCACAGACTTCGTTTAAAAACAAAAGCACGGAAAATACGACCTTAATGTTCGCAATAAAGCGCAAAAATGTGGGTCCTGATGGGGTTAAATGTACGGATTTAAGAATCAAGAAACTTAACACATTAGTGTAATTGCCTCTTCGGGTGCGGCTGCGGTGTTTACACTGATGGAAACCGATCTTATAATCAGTATAGGGAATTGTCTGACCGGGGAGATCACGGAACACGTTTTCGAGAGTTCTCCGACGTTTTTCTGTTTACGTTGCGGTAATTGTCTAAGGCAGTGGTTCTTAACTTATAAGTCGTTTGAAGAAATGCTTTCTGAAATTTTCCGCTACTTATAATATGATTTGATTTGATTATCTACAATAATTATTGTATAGAAATATAGACTTTCAAACTATATTAAATTATTTTTCTATTATACTTTTTTCATTTTCTTTGTTTTTCCTGTGTGGTCTTCAATAATTATTACTCTCTCAAAATTTTGAAACATTCTCCACAAAGCCTCCACGCATCGACACAAAAATCTCGAAAATCTCATTAAATGTACACCAAGATTCATCGTCCTACAGAAACGAAGGCCCAACTTTGTGCTATCTTACCTGATTGACTTGTACATGAACGAAGTGACAAGATATACCTCTGATCACTAACAGATACTTACCTTTAATGAGAAAAAGATTAAGAAGCACTGGTCAGGAGCAGGTAGCCGGTCAGACGGCGCAGTGCGGCACCGCATCCACCAAAACCTCCGATGTCGGACGTGGTCTGAATCCTAATACTTGTACTGATTTTATTTTTGCCTCCCTCATTCTCGATTCTATCTAATAGTTCCTCGATTCACCTCCGTAAGATTTTCTTTGCGTCTAATGGAAAACGACTTAAATAATTTTCTTTAATATCGCTGACGCGCAAAATATTTCTATCTTTATACAATAGACATTTCATATTATAATAGCGTTAGAAGTGACTATTAGCATTTTCGATTTGTAGATAATATTTTCGATATAACTGTAATTTATAAATTAGTTTTTTTCCCTCACATTGAAAATCACTGTTCGTTGCGGTGACCACATAATACAATATACTCGTAAAACATAAACTAGAAACACAACCTTTTTTTGGCAAGGTTAATCCAACCTTCTACACGTACGTGCTGAACATATTCGTGGTAAAACCGTTAGGAACATAAGTGGAAATTATAACATTATACTTTGTAAACACAAACGTAATAAAACAGCTAATATAATTTGAAGTCACGTGCATAATAAAGAATACGTGGGCTCGAATTCGGTCCCGATCCGCATACGGCCGGCGTCCGCTGACCGCCGCACTTTCGACAAATTTAATTACATATATCACCAAAATAATCTCCTTTGAGACTTAACTAGTTACCCCTTCCCGCAACAATTGTAAAGCATTATTATACTCAAACGACATCTGTACATTCATTAATTATTCTAATTTGTTTATTCTAAAGCGTGGGGTTGAATTAAAATATTGGTCTGATTGCTAATTACACCTTTGTTGTACGAAGTTTTGAATAAATTTAATTTGGAAAGTGTTACGGCTAATTCTAAAGTATGGTGCTAATATGGTGCTAATGGAATTACATCTGGCCTCTGGGATTAATATATTAATAGGTGTTAAAAAACTGAGAACAGCTATTTTTAAATTAATTATATCTTTGACAACTCCTGCAGCTACTGCTATTGATTCAGTTACTTTCAATAATGTTAATTTGATATTCTTAAATTTTATTAGTTCTTAATTGCCATATTATAAACAATATGTAAACATAACAAAAACAATACAACACAAGATAAGCAATTCTGCAGATAGGCGGTCTTTCTGGTATTTGTGACAAAAATATCTTGTCGGTGATTACAATAATAATTAGGAGTATACAATTAATATACAAAACATAATATTATAGGTGTGTAATTGTTATTTTTAATAAAGATAACTATGTCGATATAAGACATATCAGCCAGTAAAGGAGAGCTACAATAAGTCGTCTGAGACAATAAATTGCTGGAGAGCCGCTAATAAATTCATAAAATAGGTTTACAGTAGCAGTTAATTACCTTCTTAGAAAAGTCACTTCATACGCCGCGGCCCCTTTAGCGGTACAAATATTCTAAAATTTAATCGTTTATAGCAAAGATTTCGCCATGAAAAGTTTTCCACTTGAAACTTTGCCACTTTGCTGCAGCCGAGTCGCGTTTAACAAAGCTTTTTCATACTTACATTTTTACATCGAGAACGGAACGTCACGCTCGGTTTCGTCGGCGACCGTCCGCGACGCGGCGCGGCCCGACGCGGCGCGGCGACCGATAGGCGGCGTCGATATTCCCGTCACGTTCAAAATTCCTTATATTTCATCTTTTTGTACGGCCCCGAAAAATGTCATCGAATACGCATTTTCGTGTAATCCTCGTAAGTCTCGTAGCTTTGCCGGCGCTCGATGTTCGCGGCGTCGCGCCTCGTGCCCCCTCCCATTATTTGGTATGCGCCACGTCGTGATCTCCATCTAAAGCAGCCTTCCATATCGTAGAATTAGCGCTCCATGACTTTACACATTTGTAGAATGCCATCAGATATTCGCACGATGTTTTCACCGAAATTATCCTGCTAACTGCTCTATTGTATTCAGCTGACAATACACTCGTATTTAGATAGATTCCATACATCTATACTCTACTTATTCATACATCTGTTACAGTAAATGTAAGGCTGCTTAGTGATAAGAACATAGGTTTTTTATGTATTACTGAGAAAAACGAGAAGACTGATCACCTGCTGAAAACTATAATCGTATCTAATAGCCGATAGATGCCCGCAATATATTTTTAAAAGTGATATGGTATTCTATAATAATTTAATTTAAATTCTACATAATATAATGAAACAGACTAAACTGCATACATAACATAATAATATTATTTATTATCTATATCTCCAGCCCCGGCCCGGTGTTTGATGTTTTTCAGCGGAAGGAAACGTGTGATCGGTGCCTTAATCTGCGGTATATTTTTATCGGTAATGTAGGCATGAGTGAGGATGCTAACATCAAAGTATTATATTCACTAGGTGTGGGTGGAATACGCGGTACGCCATGATTCTTATTGAATGAGGGGGTATTTTAGTCTCTTTTGTGACGTTCATCTAATTTTATGACGCCTATGTATCTTCTTTTACATCAAAATATGAAGGTCTTATAAAATTTTCATCAACAACTTCGCTTAGCTACCAAGATAGTCATGAAAATAGCTAAGATGATTTTAAAAATCTTCAACACCTGTTTTTTACTCCTTGATAATAATTAATTATTAAAATTGATTATTTACTTGACATGTCATACTTATAAATTGTGCGTGGTCCCTCTAGAATCTAGATAGTATTTTGAAAAAGTCCATATTTTATAGTACATAGTAGTAGCCTTTTTAGACATTGTAAGCACTAGCAGATTATTTGATAACAAACGTTCCTAAACTTGCACCAGTTTAGAATAAGGTGACGTCACGCGTGAGAGGATTGAGCAGTAATCCGGTCCTTATCGGAACATGGAGCATGCACCTTGCACAACTTCCGACAACAGCCCAACTAGTTTAGAAGCTTTGAAACTCTATCAGATACGTGAGCTCCGACCGATTACCTGGAACCACTGGACAATGTAAGAAATGGATGACATGGATTCCAACATCAGGCGACAATATCGAGTCTACCGAGTGACTTTGTTGCTATTTTGTATACTCGTAGTAACAATGGATTGACACAGGTTTATAATATAATATCGAAAAATATTCAAGTCCGGGATAGTTAAGAGTAAGAATAATTAAGTCCGGGAATCGGCATAATAAAGAGTAAGTAGATATAACTGAAAAGTAGAAGCGAATAATGATTGAGTTTACATTGAATCAAAAATTATTTACTTTACAACGTAAGTAAATACTTACATTTAAGCGCTCCAAAAAAACATAAGTCGACTGTTTTCGATGGAGTAGAAATTAGCAAGTGTACATTCAAATGCGGTTAACGTTAAACTAGTTCTAATGGTGAACGCTAAACAAATTTGTTCGTTACCAACTAATTTGAATCAATTATGTTGAGACAATGTAGTTAAATATTGGCATGGAAATGTAACTAACCGCAAGATGTGGTCGGGCTTAGAGATACGATAGATGTATCTATGATATGGATGGACTATTATATTATCTCGCTGAGGTTAATCTATAATGCGTTGAGTAGGATAGAGATAATGAGGAATCTGTATATATTATACAGATTCCTATCGTATACAACGACTCATTAGACTTTGCGATTGACTGATATGGGTTATCACAACCCAAACGTACATATAAACGCAGATAAAGAATTCAAAAAGGTATTTCTGTTGCACAAATCACAATAGAACACAATAATTATTCCTGCCATTTTTCACAAAGCCTCGTCCAGGTCTTAACGATATTGCGTCGTGCCGTGTTCGCCGTACAGTGTAGGCACTAACTAGCGAACGCAGCTGGGGCTGCGGTGGAGTGACAATGTTTGGACGCATCCTCGGGGCGGAGCTCGTGCGTCGCATCCGCAATGAGCCTCCTCGGCCCTCCCCGCACCCCCCGCCGCCTCCCCGCACCTCCCCGCAGCCCCCCGGAGCTCCTCGGTCCTCCCGATCGCCGGACACGGGCAGACCGCCACTCTAATTTATAGCAACGGTTAATTACCTCCAAGAATCTGAGTCAGTTCGGCTGCGGCGCCCGCAAACGCCTGCGTTTGTTTTGCTGCGGCCAATTCCTAACATCATTACGGATAATTTGAAGGATTGGAACGTGTATCGAGAATTCTCGACTCGAATTGGCTCATTGTAAAATTGTGTTTCACTGACGTGTAGTTCTACTAGTGTGCAGTGCAATAAATTTAAATAGGATATTGAAGGGGATAACAGAGGGGTACGAGATACAAAAAGTAGCTTTTATATTCTGTCTAGTCAAAGGGAGCACAAATAAATACTCCCAGTCGTCGTCTAGATGTTTATGATATAATTATTATTGTATTTTATGTTAAACCGAGGAACTTTATCGCTCTATACATATAGTATTGCAAATCAATCGCTATATTCCTATTAATTACTCAAATTATATGCATTGGAAAACAAAACTTTTTTCGAAGTCGACTCGTGACTAATATGCAAAATCAGTGTCGAGTTGAATATTTGTAAAAGTTGGAGTATTTACTCGGCGTTGTTCGTTAGGAGTTGATATTCATAAAGCGCATTTAATTATTATGTTAACGAAACCTCTTGAATAAAATATAAGACGCGGAATGTCAAAGGGAATCAAACGTTCATTATTTATCGGCCGGCGGAGGATAAATTAGAAAACTTCTCTAGTCTTTCATAAAACAGACGAGTTATAAAATATACATTTAGACGAAAATAGTAAAACACAAACGAATGTTTTGTTTTTATTGCCGCCGAGATCCCAGGGAGGTGTTTTCGCTACTAAATTATGGACAAATCAATTCCTTTACTCGGACTGGGCTCGGCGTTCCCGACGATAAATAAATAATA
The DNA here is from genome assembly GCA_937595015.1 of Polyommatus icarus. Classification (NCBI taxonomy): domain Eukaryota; kingdom Metazoa; phylum Arthropoda; class Insecta; order Lepidoptera; family Lycaenidae; genus Polyommatus; species Polyommatus icarus. The sequence continues at coordinate 8,783,589 of OW569321.1, forward strand.
TATCTGTAATTGTAACCAACTCGGAGGAGCCCGCCCCGACCTCCGTGCGTACCTTTTTCGCTTTATTTCGTTAGTATGCGTATTTAGGTTTTATTTGCGCTATAAACTTTTTTAATAAATTTCGTATTACACGAAGATATTTTTTATATCATCCCGAAATACTCGAGCCCGGTTTATGTCTCGTATTTGAAATATTTAAGTCGGCCGAGGAGGTGAGGAGTTACATTGCTGAATTTGAATTTGTATGACTAGGTCTCTACACTCAGTAATGAAATTTTCAAAGCTCAAATAAAGGCTAAAGTTTCACATCTAGTCTAGATCCTATATATGTACTCTAATGTAGGGGTTCCCAACCTTTTCCAGTTTACGGCGCAGTTACACGTCACAATAATTTGTCACGGCGCCCTTCTCTACCTTGTTATTAGAAAAATATACACAAACCTAACCTAACCTTTCAGGTAAATAATAATGAACAAATTATTAACCGCTTTCCATAAAATTATAGAAAGCGGGTAGATGATTAATTTAATATATTTTATTTTATAATATTTGTAGTATCGGATAATGATGGAAGATCGATTCACGACGCCCCTTTTGCCTTTCCACAGCGCACCAGGGCGCCGCGGTGCACACTTTGGGAACCCCTGAATGTATTATAATCCATCTAGATTTAGAAATAATAATCAATGAATAAAAGATAAAAGACACGTCAGTCTTTTATTTTTGTATGTATAAATCATTCACTTAAATTTTAAAAATAACAATATTAAAGATGTTTAACGTTTTAATACATCGCTTGTACAACTCCGAGATTGCTCTAATAAAGCACAGCAGCGCCAATTACAGAGTAGCGAACTGTCGGTCTGTCGCTAATGCTAAATACGTTAAAGTAGTCGGCGCTTCCAATCAGGACTACCTAGTACCTGTTATCCGACGAACTTCGCCTCCAAACTGTTCAAGTATTCAGTTCACTTAAGCGTCTGGGTCATGAGGGTGATAAAAATTAATGAAAACTTGTTAGTCGGTGCTTAAACTCCCGCGAAGATTTAGCTCTAAACAATTGATGTTTATGTAACGCCGCGCTCGACTTTAATATTTCCAAACTAATTTCTAAGTTCTCTACGGTCTTGCAGTTTTCTTTTCAACCGTATTATATGGTAAGAACGAAAGTTTGTTAATTTGCTTTATATTTTCTTTATCGACTTCTATCTTGTAATTAAATATTAAAACATATGTATCTTAAATTAAACTTACTAAAATGAATGAAAAATAGTTACGGTTTCAAAAAACCATAACAATAACCAACACAATAAAGTCCATATACGTGTCACAATAAAATCTCTCGCGATATTTTGATATGTTTTCATATGCACACAAACGCGCAACATGAAACATTGGTGCCAATATCGAAATCCAATCAGCGGGGTGTGATTGACAGGAGAGCTGGAGCCGGCTGCTGGACACGAAATGGACAAACGTGGTCGGTCTTGGCTTAACAAAAGCCGTTAAGCCCGGCGTTATGTCGGCGCTAGATTAGCCGTAAACGTCTATTCGAATGCAATAGAAACTATTAGGGCCTTTCCACACGACGTATTTTTTGCGCGCTGACGACGCGCGTTTCTGATGCGCTCGTCTTCTGCGCGTTTTCATCGCGTTTTGCGCATAATATATAAAGTTTGAAACTTTAGGCCTCCTTCCGTTTGCTGAGCGTTCAACTTGCGTTTGTATCGATACAAGCGAGCGTAAAAAAACGTCGTGCGGAAGGGCCCTTATTTTACGTGCAGTTTTGTTACGTTAAATCTTGTTGATTATTAGAATTTCCTGGATTGGTGATAAAACTAATTTTGTCCAGTCTACACGGCTGTTGGTCAAATATTAATGCACTCGAAATAGCATCGGCAATCTAAATTAATGTGATGAATTCAAGTTTATAAAATAACTAGCTGTTCCAGCAAATGTTGTTTTGCCATATTATGAAGACGTGTTTCGCCCATATTATTTTATTGAAGTGACTAAATAAGTATGTCATCATGGCAACGTCCATCGTTATCCCGTAGCACAAAAAATGGTCACCGTCAGTTTCAAGTTGTAATAATTTACTATTATTTAATCAACAATATAAAAAGTAGATATTGTCCGATTCACGAAAATCGATCGAGCCGTTTCAGAGGAGTTAAATTACGCACGCATTAATTATTATTAGTTACTATAGTAGTCCAATAAAAAAAATTAACAAAAAAAACTCAAAAAACTACTAAAACCGGATATATTGGTATCAACTAATATTTGGTATCGGAATGTTAAATTACATTCAGATACCAAATAAACTTACTTTTATTTAATTCAATAAAATATTTAGCGACGTTTTACATTGTTCTGAAACGGGCAAAATCGAAAATTCATCAACGTGTTGGATTATAGTATTTTCAGGAGATAAGTTGTATAAAAAAAACCGGCCAAGTGCGAGTTGGACTCGCCCATGAAGGGTTCCGCAGAGGCAATAAGAATTATTTCTATGAAATTATACGGTTTTTGATTTATTTTAATATTTCATTTTTGATATAATGAAAGTTAAATTAAGGTTTATCATTTATGACGTATAAAAAAACTACTGGCTAGATCTCGTTCAAGCCAATTTTCGTTGGTAGTTTTTATAGTAATGTACATCATTTTTTTTTTTTTGTAGAATTATCATGCCTCTTTAGAAGTTAGAGGGGGGGGTTTACACACTATGGAAGAGTCTCAAAAAGAAGAGTCAAGAGTTAGAAAAAAATGATATTAGAAACCTCAATATGATTTTTGAAGACCTATCCATAGATACCCCACACGTATAGGCCAGATGAAAAAAAATTTTTTGTTTCAGTTGTACCTATGGGGACCCCTAAAATTTTTAATAATTTTTCCATTTTTGTATCAAAATCTTAATGCGGTTCACAGACTACATCTACTCACCAAGTTTCAATAGTATAGCTCTTATATTTTCGGAGAAAAGTGGCTGTGACATACGGACGGACAGACAGACAGACAGACAGATAGACAGACAGACATGATGAATCTATAAGGGTTCCGTTTTTTGCCATTTTGGCTACGGAACCCTAAAAAACAATTTATAATAATTAAGTTACTTATCTCCTTGGTGAAATGCAGTCGTAATGTTAAGAATACTTAAACCTATCACATCTAAAATATTAAGACTGTTCCCTAAGTCAATTTAAAATTTATTACACGAAAACAAGTATTATGGTCATCATAAAGAACGAGCACCCTCCGCACGCACGAATTGAAATAAAATTTACAGACACGTCATCCTCCGCGTAAACCCACGGAATGGCTTATAACTAAACAATGTTCTTTTTAACCGACTTCCAAAAAGGAGGAGATTTCTCAATTCGGCCGTATATATGTTTTTTTTTTGAAGTGAAAACTTCTTTAGCGGCGTTGAACTTTTGTGGGATGGGTAAAAACTGTGAAACTCGCGTCAGATTCTCATGCTGATCGAAAAACCAAGGAAAAAACGTAGGGCGGCTGGAGAGTAGTGTTGTAGCATCGAAATCGATTAATCGAACAATCGATTTTTTTTCGATTGTCGATAATTATTTTTTAATCGAATGTAAGGGTTTCGATTACTTTATTTAAAAAATCGATTTTCATAAAAAATGGGTTCAAAATTTAATGGATTAAAACGATCGTTTATTATTTATTTATATTTTTTTTATCGATTTTCATAAAAAATGGGTTAAAAAAATAATGCACAACGTTAATAATCATGTTTTCACTTCTGCCGGCACTCCCGGAGTGCAACCCGTCTTTTTTTTATCAATGCAAAGAAAGCTGTTCTTTTTCTGTTGAGTTTGCCCCATGCAAAGCAGGGTGTATATTATGACGTATCTATCTGTAATGTCGTAGATTCTAATACTGATGGGGCTTTCTTCGTCTTGGAAGGTGATACGATCAAGATCTTTTTACTAAAATTACTTCATCAACTTACTTTAATGGGATCTTATATCTTTATGCTCAATTTTCCGCTCATTCGTAACGATTTTAGGCTTTCGAGTGTGATATACGGCTAATTTGTGATGGCAGCAAAGCTGTTGAGCGCGGCGTATAACGCTCTGACCTGCCGTTATTAATACGCCGGTATCCGGTGATCTATTCTAATAATGATGTACATCAATTAGGCGCTGATGTATCTGTATCCCCCGGGATTTATGTGCAGCGCTCCGCTGACTCATATTTACATATATATTTCGTCACATACAGGTAACCTACTTGGCGTTGATATGGTCTCTGTCTTGATCTGTGTGACATTCGATCTACGAGTATGATTAACGAAGCAGATCAATTAACAGAAGTTATTAAAAATATTTTGTTTAATATGCACAATTAATATTACCGCTAACCTGACTGATACTAGCTTTGTCCACTATCTTCACAATAAGCGACAATCAACGTCACGTGTACCACAATACGTTTTTCCAATAAGGATCGGAGACAGAGTTTGAGCGGTGCTGAAAATTCTTGGGCAGTTGGAACAAGTTGAGGTCAGTTCGGCGGCAATATCGCAAGTTCGCCGCAGCTGGCGCGATGTCTCAATAATCCACAAGGTTACCCTAATCGACTGCCCTCCCTCCTCCCCCTGGAGCCTCTTCCCCCTCCGCGCCCCGCGCCGCAAGTGAGCCCTGATTAATTCTGATGCTACGTGCCTCTGTTCTTATATCATCTTTCGATTATCACACTAAGTTAGTAGGTTTAATTTACTTTATATAGTCGCTTTGCTAAGAATTGTAAAGCAGATTGTTAGTATTTGGCTCAGTCAAAGTTGTAGTTGGTCAATAATGATTGGGAAACAAAAAGTACATTCAGTACGTCAAATCCGCATCAGAAGCAACCTTCAATTTGAAAGGAGCGACTAAACATTTATTTTTAATCTTCGTTAGTTTCATTAAGAATATATTTAGCGAAGTTTATGAATCGTCTCGCGGACGTATGCACAGTAATTAATGGAGCCGCGTGCTAGTGCTGTAATAGATCGCCGGCGAAATATGCGCGCGCGCAACGTGTTTAACATATATTAACATACAGTTTATAGACATTAGACAGTTCATAATAGGGCAACTGGCCTAATTAATTAATTATGGCAAGTAACTACTTACCATAATTAATCCATAGCATTAGTAAAATATTGTCGTCAGAGGTATGTAAGGTAGGAAAGGACCGGACGCTGTGTCGATGGCATTTATAGAAAAAAACTACAATAATATACAAAGATTTAGAAGCATCTGGATTTAATTTGCAATGTCTGAAAGGCGTCGTTGTGAAGCTCTCAAATGATACTTTCATATTAATATTACAAATGTATCTGTCTGTCTGTATGTTACCTATTCACGCTCAAGCCGTTTAACCAATTTTGATAAAATTTGGTATACTCAAAGTTTACCAAATGTTATCAAAATAGGTTAAGCGGGAAAAGATGGACACTTTTTTCCGCGCGATAAACTGATTTTGTCGCAATGGAGTGGCGGGCGTCATCGAGTTACAATTATACATCTAAATATATTAAAATTGCGATCAACTTCGCGCTAAAAATATTACGCTCCTGTATAATACAATAATAGGCATTGTCCAAAAAAATCACATGTACTTTTTATTTATTTTTTTCGTTAAAATAGGGTATTTTAAGAATATAAATTAAATAATTTTGAAATTCATTGGCTAGTTTTTTCTAAATAAATTTTTAAAGTTTCGCTCTGACGTCATCATCGGCGGCCAATTGACTTCTGCAGTATGTTTTTTTTCCTTTCAATCTTATTTATAATGGCTGGTTCGTCAAATACAAGTTATCATTATGTGAAAGCTGATACGAGAAGCTTACAAAAAGTTCGAAACGTAATGTTGGTCGAATTTATTGCTAATTTAACGTCATTGAAGGTCAAACTAAGGTTAAACATATTTGTTCAAAAATATAAGTAACTAATGGGTATTTTTTTCGTTTATATACAAAAAAACGATCACTGACCTTATTCCTCGAAATGTTTTTGTAATGAGCAAAATTAAAAAAAAAATGGATAATCCCCATTGTAGTCAGGTCGATAGATAAATATAATACATAAACATTTTATTGCTTACGTTAAAATAAATACGGACTAAAATAATTTTTTATGTATTTTTTTTTAATTAGGCAAAAGTGTTAATGTGAGTACCTATTGAGCCGTGAAGAACACTTAATCGTGTGTCAGTCGGACAGTAAGCCTGTTCTTGAGCCAAATCTTATTTACACGGCATTACCGGCGTTAGCACACGATCGCTTATAATCGCCTTACGTTCGACCGCCACTCAGCTTACAAGATTATAAAATATTACGTTCATACATATATTTTATGAGTGTGAAGATTATGGTTCTGTTACAAGTTGCTATTTAAAATTAATAACTTTCATAGGTTATCAGGAATTTTTACCAAAAAATATCTATGCCCTAGAACAATTTTTTTTTACTACTATCAAGCTAATTTTTGTGAGTAATTTCACTTTGATAAGACAAAAAACATTTTTATTTGCGAAAAATCTTAAAAGTGGTAGCTAACAGAAATAGAAAGGATTTCATACTTTGATTTGATGGTCCTAAAATATGAATTGTTATATATTTTGTAGAACAATATTACTCTGAAATTACATAACTATTAACTGTTAAGTAGTAGTATTAGGTTAGGTATTAGTAGTAGGGTTAAGTTTATTCTGATTTAGTTTTTTAGTAAATATCAAAAATTCATAAAAATCTCTAGTACTTTCATTCGGCATTCCAACCATTATAACTGTGTCAATATAAACCACAAACGTATTGTGATATTGAGGTAATATATCGGCAGCGTTTCTAATAATTTGTGTATTATGTTATCCTTCGCGAAGTTTTCCCAATATCTTTATATGGGGGAGGGTCGCAACTTGCTTATTGTTTGTCGGCCAACTTAATAAGCCCGCGATGTATGGCGATTTACCCGCTATTGTCAACGTCTAATGAATTTTTAGCCACAACTATAGAGACACATTATCTACATATTATATCTACATTATATTACACAAACAACAACGCCTAATGAATTATTTAGCCATAACTTATATAGAGATATATATTAATACGAGCTTTTGCCCGCGGCTTCGCTCGCGTTAAGAAGTATTATTATATACAAACTTTCACCCCCTATTTGAACCCCTTGGAGTGGGAATTGATGAAAATCCTTTCTTAGCGGATGCCTGCGTCATAACATCTACCTGCCAAATTTCAGCCCGATCCGTCCAGTGGTTTGGGCTGTGCGTTGATAGATCAACATGTTAGTCAGTCACCTTTGAGTTTTTTATATATATATATATATATATATATATATTATTCGCGTCGTGGCTGTTCTTAAATGCTCAGAACGCGTCATGGCTTTACTCGATTACCACAACGCGTTGCACGACACGTGGTGACGTGGTTTCACTATTACCACAACGCGTTGTGAGCCATTTTTTCGCTCACTGAGCGTTTTCGGTCTTTGAGCGTAACATATATATATATATATACAAAATTTTGGTGATCACGTCCCTCAGCCATGAGGATTCGACCAAAAAGAAGATAGAGACGTAATCGTAGTCGTTATTTTGTATGTTGAGAAAAAAATGTAGATTTTAATTAAATACAAAGACTAAAATATTAATAGCATGTATTTAATAATAACATCAAAAGTAATTGAAACAAGTAAATTCGAAATAGAAAAAACTATATCTTCTACACTAGAATATAATTCTATCATTTAGCTTTTTATTACGCCACAAAAATAATTATTACACGGCTAATACAAATATGTTTTTACGTAAACATGTATTAACGTAAAAACATTTTTGACGGGTTGACGGGTAACTGTAATATGACTCCGAATAAAGCATAGTCGTAATAATAAATAACTTGACAAAATTAAAAAAAAAAACACTTTTTTATATCAAAATGATTATCCTTGGTGATTAAGAAGTAAGGCTCTTCAAATTGGAATACTGTTCATTAATGTAAGTTTTAAGGCATTAAAAATATTGTGAAATTATGAAACCGCGGCAGTGTTGTATTTGAAAGCACTTTTCAGTTCTCTCACTTACAAATGAACAAAACCTTTTAAAAGGATTCAGTGAAAACAAATTACGATTGTTCAGTAACTTAAACTTTATTCAATTATTAATTATGAAATATTTAAATTATTTCAAGAATTTAGTAACGAATCAAGTAAAAATTATGTTAACGCTTGAACTCCCAAGCCGCGAGAACAATTATAGATTTCCAAGAATCCGCGATCAAAGGAATGTTTTTAACTTCATCTATCAATGTAATAAATGTTAAAAAATATTGTTTGATACAATCACTTAAGTTAAAATCGGTAAAAGTTTGATTGAGGAGTCCCTCCAACCCTCTCCCTCGGCCCTTGACAGTCGTTAATTATTATTATTCACCCCTTACTGACTAACAAATCCTGAGCTTAGACGTTGATCATACCCCTGCGTCTGCGAACACATTAAAGGCATCCACCACGACCGACTTGCACGGCCGCAAATTATGTCACTAATTTTATAGACGAAACTACGATTTTTAACACCCGTTGTTCAAAATGCTGACTTGTATATTCAATAAACAGACATCATAATCAAAGCCTAGAGCTGTATAGCACGTCTTATATTATGGAATACAGTAGTTTTGACTTTGATAGATGGTCACTAATTTCATGCGTTTAATCGCAAATGATTTTATGCGAGTTTTATATTAATTACTTTCTAAGAAACCAGTTCACACCAGTTCATTTACGATGGATCGAAACAAACGATCGCAGAACAATCAACATTTTCCACAACAAAATAATATTGATACTTGCTGTAATTTATTCGCAACGATTAAACAACTCTGCACCATAATTGAGGTAATAACGAACTGAAGGAAGCCTATAAATAAATGGAGGTGCATTTTGTTGGTCAGCGCCATTAACGTCGCACGGATCGACCCGATGAGTGGGACAGATCGATCCAACGCATCGGTCTGACCGCTCGTAAATCATCGTAACGAGCGCCGACTGTAGCGATCGACGTAGACTGTGGCGTGGCGATGTGATCTACACTCGGAATTTAAACTACCAGAATTTATTCTATAGACCTTAGAATTTAATCGGGTTAATATACAACCCCAAGCGGCACCCGGGTGCCGCATAACAATTAAAAATCTATTGTGTCTATGATTACCACGATCGAGGTATTAAGTAAAAATTAATGTAGGTAATCAATGTCAAGACATATTTCACAGAAAATATGTATAATGTATATCTACCAGTAAATGGATACTGGACTCTGCAATACAATTTACACTAGTGCAGGGGTCAGAAGCTTCTTAATGTACAACTTTGTGGCTTAAATAAATATATTATTAAAATATTAAGATCGAATTGTGTTTACTGAATAAAGCCGCAAAACTAATCAAAATATTAGATTGTTCATTTATTTTTTTACCAGGAAAACCAGACATTTCAATATCATTAATTGTACAAGACGTAGGCTCTATAAATATTGTTCGTTTTATAAACAAATATAAAATATATTTTTGAAACTCAACTGCAGTTCCAACTAGATACCGTACTTCGTAGTATTATTTTCATAGGAACGAGAGTCGGGTGCGGCGTAGCAGTTCGTAGCACACCGTAGCATGCTACTACTGCTACGCCAACGTACGAGCTACGGCCTACGCCTTTACGAACACACTTTGGCCATCAGCGCTCGACAGTAGAATAAACATCATTGTCAAAAGCCAAATCTGAGTGCCTTAGGATAGTAAAATGCCTGTACATTATTATGGGATTAATTTAAGAAATTATCTAGCTAAACAGAAAAGTTTGCACCAAGCTACTGTGGAATATAATATTCATGACAAAGTGTGAAAATATTTCGCTCCTTGCACATTATACGTGCAAATAGCTGTTTGAGTCATTTGAAGCTGTACATCTGCATAACGGCATCTTATAATTACAAATAATAGCTGAGTAGGAAAAGTAATTAACAATTACTCTGTTATTCTCCGTAATGAAGGTAATTTGGTAGTACACAGCGGGTGGCACGCGGCGGGCGCACGAGCGGAGCGGGCAAGAGAGCGGAGTGGGTGCGGGAGCGGACGCGGGCGCGGGTAGTAGAGCGGGTGGCTAGGCGGGCGGCCAGTTGTCTCCGCCTAATTGAATTTCACGACATCGCGAAATGACTGCGACTGCACAAACTCTTTCTGTAAATCTTATCGTAGGGTCGGTTAATTGCACTGTCGCCTTACATCACTCCCCGGTTATTCGATTACGGCCCCCCTAGGGCTGCCGGATAACACGATACGGAGGAATTCGACCTCATTCGCCTTAAGAATAAATAAAGACAATAAATATTCAATATACCGAAGAAATAGCAGCGAAACGACGCAATCGTATTCTCCACTCGTTCGATACTCCCCGCACTGTTCTTCACGTTCGCCGAGGAACGAGTGCAATTTCCCGCGCTCCGTATCGCGAGCGACGTACGAAAATTGCTTTTCTGAACGTGAAAATATAGAGAAAAAAAGATCGCGCCATGCAAATTTTTGTAAAGTCATTCGGAGGCGTGCGTTTGTATTTCTCGGCTAGGAGCGAGAGGGTCGAGGAGGAACAATCGTCGTCGCGGGGGATTCCTTTATTTTGTGCAGGATATTGCGCGTCGCGTGCAGGCGTCGAGCGGCGGGCGACGACGGGCGACGGCGGGCGACGGCGGGCGACAGCGGGCGGCGGCGCTCAGCTGCTCGCCCGCCGGTAATCGAACCCTATGCGACGAGAATCGAGATGATACATAATTACCTCACATATTCGCAAATTGTTCCCGACGACACGCAATTCGCCGCGTCGAGGTCTCGTAAAAACGAGTGACTCGTCCCCGCACTACTCGATGCTTATCATATTTTATGGTTCCGTAAACCTGGAGGAACGTCGCCGTAATTGGGGCATTTATTCGATAAAATTGGCTCCGTTTTAGTACAATGTTTTACAAAAATATTGTTCGTCTTCGTTATTTTATTACGGCTCTGTGTTTTGCCGAGTTTTATTATCTTCTGCTAGTTCTTTAAAATGACGTTTTCTACACAATAAAAACTTTTTTCTTTTTTTTAATGCAATAAGGAGGCAAACGAGCAAACGGGTCACCTGATGGAAAGCAACTTCGGTCGCCCATGGACACTCGCAGCATCAGAAGAGCTGCAGGTGCGTTGCCGGCCTTTTAAGGGGTAATAGGGGAGGGTGAAGAAATAGGGAAGAGTGTGGGAGGGAAAAGAGTAGGGGATTGGGCCTCCGGTAAACTCACTCACTCGGCGAAACACAGCGCAAGCGCTGTTTCACGCCGGTTTTCTGTGAGGACGTGGTATTTCTCCGGTCGAGCCGGCCCATTCGTGACGAAGCATGGCTCTCCCACGTCTAAAACTTGAATAATATGAGTTTAACGTTTGTGTTTGGTGTTAATACTATGTGAATATCTGTCCCTAGATGTATTTAACGGTTAACAGGTAAAACACTACGAATTCTGCCTTATGATTGATCTATAAAATCTTGTTCACAGATTCGTTGCCGCCTTGCGTCCTGCTAATCATATTTTGCAACAAGGTAAGTCATTGCTTAGTTTAAGCTCAGGTATTCTATACTTATTATAAAACAAAGTCACTTTTTTCCCTCATGTCCCTTTGTTCCCTTTAATCTTTAAAACTACGCAACGTATTTTGATGATTCTTTCAGTGTTAGATAGCCCAATTATCGAGTAAGTTTATAGGTTATATTTTATTACGCTAAGACTAATAGGAGCGAAGAATTAGAGGAAAATGTGGAAAAAACGGAGGAAATTATTTGAAAGGGCTAACTTGAATGCGCTAATCTCAGGAAATACTGGTCCGATTTGAAAAACTCTTTCAGTGTTAGATAGCCCATTTATTGAGGAAGGCTATAGGCATATTTTTTTTACTGGCTATATATTTTATACCCGTGCGACGCCGTGGCGGGTCGCTATCTAATATACAGACATATATAAATCTCCTGTCACGATGTTTGTCCGCGATGTATTCCTAAACTACTTAACCGATGTTTTTTTTAAATGTGTGCTTTTTTCCAACTTGAGAGATTTTATTGCAAATTATTTTATAACCTGAGACTGACGGCGACCATTGTTTGTGCGACGGGATAGCGATCAACGTTGCCATAGTAACATACATATTTAGTCACTTCAATAAAATAATATGGCAAATATATAATATACTAGCTGTCCCGGCAAACGTTTCTTTGCCATATTAAGTATATAAAGTATTTTTTTTAATTTGATTGCAGCGCTAACTGTCGGGACAGACTAAAATTAAAATTCGAATTCGAATATTATTTAAAATTTGACACATGTCGGATCCAATGTAAAACATTCCAAAATCAACAACTACTAATAAATTAAAAATTAATTAAAAAAACATTATCCAGCGGACAAAATTGTGAATCTAAACCATTCCCAGATCCCCTTGAACACACACAAAAAATTTCATCAAAATTGGTCCAGTCGTTTAGGAGGAGTTCAGTCACATACACACGCACACAAGAAATATATATATTAAGATTATGGCAAAGCAACGTTTGCCGGGACAGCTAGTCATTAATGAAACTCTTTTTTCAATATCTTGACAAAGGAAATGCAAATGTAAGTAACTTTTTAATGTGTGTTACACACATTAACAAGTTACTAGAGAAGGTGTTTTGGTACTTTATTATCTCTACTCTCTGAGATCAAAATACTTATATTACAAAATAACTTTCAAATAATAACTAATGTAACAAGTTACAATACAAGCATTCCTAAATACATCGATATTCTAAATAATCGAAATATCAAAACCAAATAAAATCACCCTAAGCCCTAAATTCGTAGTGAAATCACCGGTACATCACTAAGCATATTTTATCGATATCCGCCGGATAAGCAACATCACTATGTTATTTGTATTCATAGTCCGGCTGTTTCATCCGGGCCGGGTAACACTTTATCACTTTAAACTGGTATTGACCCGGATTACCGGCTAATTTAATGTGGAAAGTATAACCGTGAGTTTATAATCACTTTGCAGCCAGTGTAGCAAATTATCTAAGGATAATTTAGGTCAATCGCTTTAGATCTAGTATTTATTGCTTTGATTGCGTTAATATAGCTCCTGGATTAATTGAATGCGGTAAATAAATATTAATGAATAATGTCGAGGTTTGCTGCTAATGTAATTACATAGATGTACTAGATTAGTAGATTTTTAATAAATACTAGTTACTTGACTAATAAATTAGGTTTGCTTTTTCTTATTCTATTGTTATTTCGTCAGTGCTATCCCCGTATGGAGGAAGAAAGTATTATCCTGCTCAACATACATTCCATACCTGTAGCGCTAGCACGGCGATCAGCGGAAATGCGAAAAGATGGGCAAACTGTGGAAATAAACCTAAGGTGCCGTTCCGATCTTTTTTAGTTCCGAAAAATTCAATTAAAATGCCACTTTATGACAGACTATAGTCCTAAAAATTGAAATAATGTCCTACATTATGACATGTACTATAGTCTGTCAAAAAGTGGCATTTTAATTAAATTTTTGTCGGTTGCGATTAGCCGCGGTCGGCTTTAGCGATCAGAACGGCACCTTAGACCCCCCGCGCATTAGGCGGCCAGGTCGCGCGGCCAGGTCGCTGCGGCCAACTAATTCTTCTACGATATATGTATGTGCGCGCATAACGCGACCAGGGGCCAGCTGTCACGCGCGAAGAATTAGTTCGCGCGTGACAGCTGGCCGCGCGACCTGGCCGCCTAATGCGCGGGGGGTCTTAGGTTTATTTCCACAGTTTGTCCATACTTTCGCATTTCCGCTGGTCGCCGTGCTAGCGCTACAGCTTCTGGACAACTAGTTTCAATCTAATTTTGGCCAATTAATACAGGGTGTAACAAAACATTTGGTCTACTTTAGGGTATTTTTTTTTTTATTAGGGTATGTATAAGTTCCCTATAAAGAGTTTTTGTGTCTTGTCTGGGCAAGCGCCCCAGTGCGGCGTCATGAATTTTTGCATACAAAACTTAAAAAAAAATACTCTTTTAGTGCTGCTAGTTTCACAGCAAACTAATACCATACAATAAACGGGGGACCCATACGTACCCTAAAGTAATTCACTTAGTTTTGTTACATCTTGTATATTCTATAACGACATTCTGAAGTCGAAAATCAGACAAGTGAGAGTGAGATAACAAAATCATCCCTACAATGAAGTCCCCCTGAGGTCGTTAGTGACCAATGATGATGAGCAGTAAAGGTGTTATGCATATATCGTAGTAATGGTTATGACATGGGATGAGCCGGACGTGACGTCAGTCATTTGTGCCGCAACTTCCGCTAACATGGACGCCCTTCCGCTGGGGCACATTATGTTGCCCTGCGACTGTGTTTCCGATACGAATGTATACAGCCGGCCTAATAACGCTGAAAATTCCCTTCAGTCGTTCTGCTATTAGAGGACCTTTTGTGTGAATTAATATGACGCAAAAGTGGGGCTATATTTGAAAAGTATTTACAAATAATAATCAAACCAACAATGGTGAATGAGGGGGTCACAAAATATTATATCCTAATAATAATTTAAAATACATATAATCAAATTTTGCTTGACTTTAATACTGTATCTATCTTTAATAGCTTTAAAGAAGGAACTAAAATGCTAGAAAGGTAATTCAATACAAAGAGTAAGTAAAATATTATCAAAAGTAATTTAGCGAGATGTCGTATCTAATTGTGGCCGGTGGGCGGCGCTCCTACGCGTTCCGAAAATAGAACACTAATCATAGTTGAATGAAATTGAACGACTATAGACGCGCGGACGTCATGCAGATTCTATTATTGCAATTCGGTTGATACATTCCTAGTGATCAAAGAGCCGATGCCCAGGCGCAGGCAAACGTTTAGTTGAATTGAAACAAAATGCATCGTTAGTGCACGGCAGTGTTTCTTGTATGGACAAAATAGTTTTTTGAAGTATTAACTTGCTAATAATATTTTCAAATATTCATTTCAATATACTTCACGATGACGCATTTTTATTTTATTTATTACTAGCAATCTAGACGATATAATCCAGTCTCAAAATAAACGCAAGATATTGCCAGAAAGTATGAATCCATTTTCAAATCAGTTGCAAAATTGCAACAGCGGCCGCGAGCGGTGAGGCGCACAATTATAACGAGACGGCATGAATCTGCGTGAGTTGTGGCGTGTTATTAGCTACTCCGGTGGAAGGCAAGAGTATTGTACTCACCGAAATGTTTTTGCTTCATAAATACGCCAATTTTCCTGGAGTGTTTTGATTAATCTACCGTTTAGTGATTTTTTTGATTTCACGCTCTATTACCGTTTTTTCGACGCGAATTTTAAATTGTAATATTATGCTGTAGTTAAGGATCGATTGTTTTTCGCTTGAAATATTATGAACGCTTCTCTCGGAATATTTTATGTGTAAGTCAAGTTAAGAAAGAAAAACCTAATCATTTATTCGTATCATCACACGTAGAGGTCAAAAGTATTAAATTGTGTACAAATCATCGGCAGATTAAAATAGTCGAATCTAATATCAAAGTATGTTAACAGCTCGCGCGAAGGACGCCTCGAAATAGAGCAACTATTTACAAACTACGTACTACGCCTGAGTCACGCCACTCAACGCCTCTCAAAACTCGTTTGTGTTTGTCGGTTACTGTAATACTGCTTCACAATTAAAGCACTAGGGACACTGCAATTACAGGATTTTTTTTTCGCCATACATTTTTCGCTAATATGCATTGGAAAGTGATTCAAGCTGCCAGCTTAGAGAGTAAAATAGTTCTTTTGTCTCCCACAATTTTGGACCTTGTATTTTTGAAACCACGTATACATGTCAGTACTCGTATTCCGTTTATACTCCCATAATATATGAAACAGACTACAAATGAAAATATTTGATTGTTTTCCACGACGACACGTAAATACTTTAAAAATAAATTGGCACGCACAACTAAAGTAATTATCTACAATTACCGTTGTTTTCGCAGACAAAAAGTACAAAAAAGTCGGGAACGCTCGGTAAAACATAATTCTATTACCTGCATTGTTGAACTTCATTTGTAAGTTAGCTAAATCGTAAACCGAGTGGAGCAAACGCAAACAGGGTTGCCATTCACGAGACAAAATACACAGTCGTTACGAAGAAAAGTTGTAGAATCGGCAGCCCTGGGCACCCCAATTGTAATTGCGTGTCCCCGAACATTGCAATCAATCGTCAACTTTATTTGACTTATCTTCCGGGAGCTCAGGTTTCGCAGAAAGAAAAGTTCGGAGGTAAGTCGGCGACCGTCGCCTTAATACAGAAGAAAAATACGTTAATGTACCCCGAGATCCCGAAGACAAATAAACCGGGAGGACACGGCCGAAATAAAACCCCGACTCGCCAGATAAATAACAATGATCTTGCGAAAACATCGTGACGTTACGGTTACGGATGGCCGTAATATTAGTTTTACCGACCGTTTTATTGTAATCATAAATAATTACGTTCACCTTCGCCATTGTGTACTCATTTGTTACCTATATGGTTATTGTGCCCGTAAAATTTATTGGAAAATAAAAGTCTCGAATGTTACTGACGTATAAAATAAGGAAGGTCGTTGTGTACTCGATGCTCACTTCTTATATTTAATAGAGGATATAGATTGTTGGTCAAGCTTTTGATGCATGTTTGAAAGCCAAGATATTTTATTTTTATTACATAAAATAAATATGTTATATTGTTATTATTATTTTAAAAAACCGAGTACGTAAGTGACAAAATCAATAGATGTACGTACATAATATTATAGGATACAAAAAAGTGGAATGATTTTGTTAACGTACCGTGTTTACTACCGGTCATAAAGGTTGGTACTTCCGCTTCACACTTGGAGGTTAAGTTAATTGAGCCAACACGTAATAAATCACTAATATCTTTAAATAACCCGCCAATAATCCAAAGGTTATGAGGTTAAAAATATAGTCATTTCCATGCTAAAAAATATTATTTACACCGATAGTTTTTAATTTGTAGATCGCGACCCTCTGGGTGCGAGAAATTTTTAATGCTAGGGCGTCACTTCTTCAAGAAAAAAGGTTGAAAAGCACTATTTTACGCCATAGCATAACTCAAGTAAATATTATATTATGAACTTAAGCTAAAAAATCAAAATACTTTCTGAAATAAAACATCATATTGAAGTTGAAAAATAACGTCGATGAAATCAGAATCGATATAAACCCATCGGATATAAAACTAAATATAAGATGAAAAACAATTTTCCCGTTACGAACGACATTCGCAGACTGCATTTAATATTTTCATTTGTAACTAAGCCACGTCTTGAAAGTATCTTACTTTGAATACCATAATAAAATCTCGGTTTTACGTTCATATTTCATATTAAAAACTCAGTAAATCTTAACCCTTGTAAAAACTAAATGGATGGAGGAGCTTTCACTCGGTTGAACGTAAGAAACAATAACCAAGGCTTGCCACTAGAGGAAGTGTCGTATACTTTAGGGTTGACACAGTGATGTATTTTCATCTCGACATCATGAATTTCAGAACATTTTATGAACCTACCAGGTTCTTAAAATGTTTAGTTCACTATAGCAACTTTTCTTTTCTTAACTATTAATAGCTGTAATTTTAGTATGTTCTCTTAATCGGAGGTCCCATTACGTAGGTCTATCAATGCTGTCAAAAGGGCATATACCTACTTTGCCAAGTAAAGTCTATATAGGTAGGTAGGTAACAAAGTATTAGATGAAGTGAAGTTACAATGATGTATATTTTTAAAACACTTGTGAAACGGAGTAACAAAATCCGTTTTCAAGTACATATTTATATATTACTAGCTGTCCCGGCAAACGTTTCTTTGCCATAATATTATAAAGTATATCGCCCGTATTCTTTTATTGAAGTGACTAAATAAATATGTCACCATGGCAACGTCCATCGCTATCATGGTCGTCGTTTTTCTCGAGTTGTAATAATTTAGTATTATTTATCCAACAAATGCACTTATCAATATAATAAGTACCGAGTAGCCGATTCTCAGACCTACTGAATATGCATATAAAATTTGGTAAAAATCAGTGAAGCCGTTTCGGAGGAGTTCGTGGACTAACATTGTGACACGAGAATTTTATATATAAGATGTAGTAGTAATGTTCAGGTTCACGCACATTACTGATGCTATTAGCTAATTTTAGGTTGTATTTTAACGTTATTACTATTTTTTTAAGTTAAGTATTTCTTTTAAGTATTTAATATTATTTATAATGGCGCGTCATTTATTTATTAAGTCATACATAAGTTTGACACACTAATAATAATAATTCCTTTTTCAAAATCAGAAACCGATGCCAATAACTATAAATAATTTGTAACATAGATTCCAACTTTAACTTTCGATTATAATCAAGAGTTGCGGCCAACTTATCCTGAATAAGCCTTTACTTGGGTTCCAACATTGTTCAACAGCTGTCAACCGATCGCAAAAGAAAGTTCCCAGTGTCTGATAGACCGGTGGTGTTTTAAAATTAACCGAGTAACGGCGAAGTGAAACTTCGGCCAGCCCTGTCCGTTAACGCGAAGATTCTCGGAAATCTTTTTAACTGTTCTATCTATTAATGTCAAGTCGGTGGATTGTCATAATCCCCTTTCTCCTAAAACAACGTCGTTTTTAATTAAAATTGCGTCAAAATATAAAAGTTTATAAAGGAACGAATTAATACAATTGTTACCTTTTACTGCAGATAAACTTGATATTAAATTCCTCGTTTAATCTGTTAGCCTTGTTTATAATTTACGAAAAATAAAAGTTACGATTCGGAAACAATCATGTCGTAATTTGGATGAAACAACTTGCATAACTTTATTCGTTAGAAAAGTTTGCCGTTTTCCCACTGCTGAGTGCTGTAAGATGATAAAGCACGTGTCTGTGCATAGGTCTTTGAAGGAGGAACCGATTTTCGTCTAGTTTTATTGTATAAAAAACTCACATCGTTTTCTCTCTCAATATGAGCTAGCTCATGCTTGTAAGCCGGGTTTCTTTTAATACATATTTTTATTGGATGTTTACATTCGAAGTTTATTAATATACATATATTAATAATACACACATACAGCATAAATTATAATATTATGAGTATAGTAACTAACTAACTACAATTAACTAAGCTAGACACAATGTTGCGCTGTTTTTCTACTTGAAGTTACGTAAATTCATATTATTTATGCTTGCAAGTTGCATCTGATTCAGGCAGTTTGATGTTATTTATTATTTTTCTTGTGATTTTCACGACATGAATTGAAAAATCAAAATATCACCCCAATTCAACTAATTTAATTCAACCTTGATGCAGTTACGATGCAGTTCGTTTCGATCAAAATATTATGTCAAAATAACGAAATGTTTGTAAACAAACATTAATTAATTTTGCATCAAAACACTCGAATCGAGGTCCCGATGCAACAACATGCATTTCAGTAAAACGCAAATAGCTAAAGCGGACTAATTCCTGGCACCATAAAAGCGCGCAAATTGCGAGTTTGTTTTTCGGCGCCGGATAAAAATTCAACACCGAAAACAAATGCGCATTTAGTTTTATTTTGAAGTTGAGATACCGGGCCGGTGATAACTAGCGCAATTAGCCCGACCTCCCCTCAGCGGGGGAGTCGGTGACCCCGCCGATGCGCACAATAAACCGTCTACTGTGAAACTTGTTTACCGAACTAACCTGTTTTGGCTAATTCGCTTCTTATTTTCACTGAAAGTTTAACCCCTGTGCTATATTTTAGAGCATAGGTGTCTGGAGAGTAATTAGGTTTGTATTGTTTTCTACATAAGACTTCTACGCTATATAGTTTATAGACTTATAGAGTATAGGGCATAGGCGTACTGTAATGGTACGTTTCTACGCTTGACGAGCCTCGGCAAGCATCCACAAGCCAGAGCGTGGAACGAGAGCATATTCTGGCTTGGCTTGCGTAAGCTTGCGGATGCTTGTATACGATCCGGAGTAGTGTCGGTTTTTGGACACAGATCAAAGGGCGTTTGCAGCAAACGTATGCGACGCGTCCACACGTTGGCGCGCGCTGAGTAGCCGCTGTGATCTCGCGACGAACGCACGTCTAGTTCCGACTCAAAAATGAGTGGTAAAGGGTAAAAACGGGACCCTATTACTGAGACTTTGATGTCTGTCCGTCTGTCTGTCTCTAGGCTGTATCTCACGAACCGCTATAGCTAGACTTTTGAAATTTTCACAGATTGTGTATGTCTGTTGCCGCTATAACAACAAATAAGTACTAAAATCAAAATAAAATTAATATTAGGGGGCTCCCATACAACGAACGTGATTTTTTGACCCTTTTTGCTCGATATCAATATAGCAGCAGGTAGGCATTTGAAATTTTTAAATTTAATAATACAATATAATATTAAAATAAAAAAATACAGAACACAATTTTTAGCCTATGTCCGACTCGCACTTGGCCAATTTTTTAAATATTACCAAACTGAAAAATTTATCTGGTACCCCAAAGATGTTAAGAGCCCGTACTATCTTTTCTACTGCTGTCTTCACACTCACGCCCGTCTTTCATATTATGCCAGGTGAATAAGCGCGATCGCCATAGTTAGCGGGCAGTTATAGGTATTCTGTTTTTATAGGATTTTTTATATTAAAGTGGTAAAAAGTAATTCCAACATTGTATAAACGACTTTTTTGTGATACCCGCGACCCGCCGACACCCGCGACAGTTTTGTGATTTTTGCTGTAAAAGGTTTAGAATATCACCTTTTTATGGATTGTATTGACGTCTTAACGGTATGAAAAAAATACAATGTACTGTTGAAAAAGTCATCTATACAATTTTGGAATTACTTTTTACCACTTTCATATAAAAAACCCTTTAAAAAACAGAATACCTATAATTGCCCGCTAACTTTGCGATCGTCCTATTTCACCTGGCATATGAAAGACGGGCGTGAGTGTGAAGAGAGCAATAGAAAAGAGAGTACGGGCTCTTAACTTGAACCCCAATAATAAACTATTAGAAAATTATCTTCATAATTTACCGCCCAAGCAATATTTATGTTTTCAAATTCACCGAAACTATTAGATTTTCAATATGTTTTTATTGTATAACAACTCCATGTTTGATCATAAAAGTTAGAAACCGCAATATCACTACACGGCTGATATTACATTCCCCCGGTGGCTGCGCGCTGTCGCCATGACCCCCCCGACCGCCCTACCCTCCCCCCTCGACCTCCTCCCCTCTACCCCATCGCACCCCCCACACCATGCCACGAACCCATAAGGTAATGAATTCGGCCACGGCCTATCTATGTGACCTTTAAAAATTAGGCCGATATTATTATCGTGTTAACTCAAGCACGTCGACGGCTTTTGTTTTCGCTCTTATCATCCTATTCTATCTTATTCGTTTTCAATTAAAATATCCGCTCTACATCATCATCACTCTTTTACTTTTTGTGCCATGTTTACTGTGTTAGTATGTGACTTTCCGACGAAATTTTACTTTTTAACTAAAAGACCCGCTCCAAGATTCTTCCTTTCGCGGAATAAATAGGTAAAAATCTTCTTTACGAGTCTAATTCCCGCGACCCCGTATTTTATTTCCATGGCCCGAGAACGGGCCGCGACCGTTTGGGAATCGTTGGGACAGGCTAAATCCCCTGTGACGTAGAATTTTATATTTTCATCTGCAAATGCACGGCAAAATAATAGAAGTAGAGCTTAAGGTGCAAAATGAATGCCAATTTGTTTGGTCCTTAATATTTCATTTGGATTCTAAAGCTCCGAGTTCCGACATCGTGACCTTAAATGACGGAGAGGTTAAAATTTCAATGCACTGAAAAGTTTTCTTATATAGAACTAGATGACGCCCGCAACTTCGTTGCGCCAAAATTCGTTTATCGCGGCGGAACCGTACATTTTTTCGGGATTAAAAGTATCCTATGTCCTTTCCCGGGACTCAAAGTATCTCCATGCCAAATTTCACCAAAATCGGTTCAGCGGTTTGGGCGTGAAGAGGTAACAGACAGACAGACAGACAGACAGACAGACACACTTTCGCATTTATAATATTAGTATGGATTCCTCCATGTTCTTATCTTTCCATCTTTCATATTTTGTGTTCAAGTATAATAATATAATAGTAGAGCAGTATAGTTAAAAGATTAACAATGTTAAGGAAACAAATGTTGACTTTTGCTCGATCACTGGAGCCCTTTAAATTGTGAAAGTAAAGTAAAACCAAGTTAAATTAGAGTAAGTTCAGAGAAAAAAGCGAATTCCCTCAGGTACACCTGAAACGTTACATTTGATCGTACCTAAATCTATTACAGCTTGAGACAAATTCAAACAACTTTTTGATAAACTTATCGGATAATTTTCCTTCAAAATTAAGGGTTGAATATTCTGAACTCGTCGAAAGTCACGAAACTTATAGTTCTATTGGATTGAAGGGTCTTTGAAGGAACTCAGATGAATGGTCGAAAGGATTCGCATAATAATTGACTTTCAATAACTATGTGACATGGACAAAGTAGATTTGAAACTAAATATAACTAGAAATTATGGTTATTTTATAATAGATAAAACTGCCCACCTTTTATTTATTTTTATTATGGATCCGGGGGTAAAATTATATTATAAACCCTCGGTCTAAGCTTCAATGACACATTGCCAATCATTCTACCAATAACAACGTTAAATTTTAATGCGTTTCAGCTAATACTGGCGGTATTGAATTTGAGCTACTTATTTCAGCTCCAATGTGGTTGAAGTCGATTTTGTATTCTGGCACTCGTGAACTATGCAATAGTGGGGCAGAATCAGTTGGAAACAAATTCAATGCAAGTACGCTCGCCGGATTTCTCCATAGTCGTAAAGTTTGCTCTGACTTTCATTCGTCGTACCGACCGTTCATTTTTAAATAGGTGATTTAGGTTCCGCGAAGTTCTGTTATAAGCTTATAGTCGGGAATCTTTAGCACAAAAGAAAAGTCAGATCGCCCGCAATGTCTATAAAGTTTTATTACCATATTACCGTAATTAATCAGACCGACGTTCCCCGTAGCAGCTTCTCGTATGATTAATTATCCGCGGCAACGATGGTCCCTAACAGGGTAATATTTTAGACAAATCCTTCTGAATCATTTTGTCTTTTCAATTTCGAAAACGGAACCGAGAAAATATTAATCTCGCGCGCGACTCGCACTGTTATTCTTAACTTTCAGGTCGGTCTTCATTAGGTTCCGGCGTTTCCGGTCGGCGTGTTTGATTTATGGCTTTAATTTGGCAGCGCCGACGACGACGGCCGAGACACATCGGAGTGTTTTCGAGGAGCCATCGTGCAATTGTTTAATTAATCTCGAGCTCCGGAGGCGTCGAGCGCCACACTCGCTGCACCCGCACTACACTCGGCCCAACTTTAAACTCGTTAAAAGTTCCTTCGAAACATTTGGCGCCAGATAAGCCGCAGTCGGACTCGCTCCTCGGATTGTTAACTCATCTGGTGTTATAATTAAACAACGCGAGCGTTTCGTCGCGATCTGTTATCTATCGCCAGATTTTCGCGGCTCGGTTGAAGTCGTTTAATGCCGTTTCGTACGCAGGAGTCGCGCTGAATTATGTTAATGTATAGTTTAGGTCACAATGGCGGGCGGGCGGACGTCTACAAGACCGAGAGCCTGTACATAACAAGCCGTTTAGTGAACGGGGCTCATTCCACGCACACAAGATGGCCGACAATGGTCCTTAGCGGATAATTACTCAAATAGATTGCCCATTGGAGCATTGTCTCTATGTGCTTCTAACCTAATATAGGGAGGGACCGACATGCATATCAATCGATTTATACTCCTAAGTGCAATATTTGCCATCGGGGATTTATGCGTGTATGAAAATTTATTTCATACTCTACCGAATATAGTTCATAGCTATTGCTGAGAGATATTAAGTTAAAGGATTACGATACAAACAGAACGTATAAAAAACTAATAAAACATAAAGGTTTATATAATGTAGGTGGAAGGTATTGAAGAAATTTTTTACAATTTAAAAGTGTTGTCGTCAAGATGCAATAATTGATAAATTCCGAATAAATTCGAATACATCTTTAAATAAACTATTTTAAGCTTACTCAATCTATAAACGAAAAAATATTACTATATTGTGTGAAATCAAGAAGTAATAGTAGCGTTCAACTTCAGTGATAGTCTTCATCAACATTTTCTCAATCGGGTCTCAAATCGCAACGCTTACATTTAAGCTCATACAAATGAGGTGTTCATTAGCAGCTGCACTGACGGACAGAGTTTTTCTCCGGGCCTTTAATCAGCCGTTTTGATCAACACGTCCTCGGCCGGCAATATAATTACAGTTTACGGCTGCGGCGACGTTATCGCGCATATAAATTAGACCGATTTACATTCCCCGGCGACACCCGCCGATGATGCGGGGCGCCCAGATCATCTGCTGATTGCATTATCTTCTCGTCGATGTATGCCAACAGACCTCCACATGTTTTGTGAACACGTCATCGGTTTTTCCGTTAGTGTGTAAATAAAAGTTATATTTTCAGGAAAAATAATTGGAGCTGACAAAAGTTTTATATAAATAGCAGTTGCTATAACGCCTCTGTGGTCCAGTGGCTAAGAGCATGGCTCTAAACTCGGAGGTCGTGGGTTCGATTCCCGCGTTGGAATTTTGTTATTTCCAAGTTTGGTAGGACAATGCAGGCTGATCACATGATTGCTCTGACAAGTAAGATGATCCACGCGTCGGATGGACATGTAAAAAGTCGGTCCTGCGCCTGATCTCTCGCCAGTCGTGTCGGTCGTCCGTCCAACTGGGCACACACTTGGGTACTATAAAATTACTCCTGCGTAACTGGTCTGGTTTCAACGAAACCGGCCACTGTCACCGAAACCGGTGTGGGAGTTATTATATAGTTGCTACTTGCTATTATTTCCTAAGATAAAACATTTGGCTGCAGTCACAATAATTTATTATTATTAACTGATTCATGATGGTCACATTTTCTGAAGTCTTCATAGTTTATGAATAAACTGCATAGGTACTCTAAAATAAAAATTATTTATCATATTGCTACACTTGGCTCCTAAAATCATCGCAACTTTATTCTCGACTGCAAACGAAATCACGTGAAAAAGTAAATAAATCCATAAAATAACATGTAAGGAACCCCATCACCGCTGCCGCATGGAACATCATAATTAACATATAAAATTAATTTAAAATCGTTCATTAAACGTTCACTCGCTTCCGTCACGGTGTTCATAAATTAATTTCCACATTTCGCAGCTCACACAAAATTGTTCTTAATTTACTTTGAACGTAAATCTTTGATAACAAGTGTGTCGAGATGAACTGGGTTACGATGAAAACAGAGTGAGATTATGTTGATGCGAATTTCAAGTTTTCATTTAGGTTAAGCCGAAATAAATGTTTTTTTTTTTTTGAAAATAAAAATACATTTTTAGGAGGGTAAAATTATTCTTCTGAACTTTGATGCTACTTGGAAAATCTTTTGAACGATAATAATATTATGATTAGAGATTTACATAAACCCTTTTAACTACTTTTCATGTACTATCAGAGAAGTTGATTCCTATGCAAATCGGGGACCTAAGTAGTTTGGTTGCGTTACGTCAAACCCACCCGACAGATCACAATTAACATTGAATTGACATATTCGACCAAATAACGTTGGTCTATCAATTGCATAGGAATCAACTTCCCCGATGGTACAATGTACATATAATATGTAAACCATTTTTAACATTCGTTCGGCTAAAACAATGTGTCTAACATTAATTAAAAGAAGCATGATTCAAATTAATACGAGCATTAGTCATTACTCATTAGCTATCTCTCTTATTTTGTGAATATAACAATATTTGTTCATAACGTTACAATCGAATAAAAGTTTTTTTATGAGCTGATCAAAAAGCTCCCGCTTGTCAATTACTATTCACTCGGTTATTGAAAATAAACTGAAACTATAATATCGCCGGTTTTAAGCTCAGGGGAGACGGTTTATAAGCTGGTCTATTGAGCGCTTTAATCTTAACTTCTTGTACGTCGACGACAGCATGAGACTAGTTTTTTGCAATTTGTTGCCGATCGACGTTTTGTTGATTCTGTATTGAAAACTTTATTTTTAATCAGAACAGTAAATTCATAAAAGTGTTGTATGAATAAGGATTTTGCTTTTTTATTTTGATGAAAGGTGAAATTGCTATGCAATTTTTGGCTATAGGCTGCATTGTGTTATTTTACCTAATTCAGTGAGTGAGTAATTACATAATTAAAGTGCGTAAATCGTAACGCCTACGCACATATTATTAAGGTCTTATACCGTCAAGCGATCAGAAACTACACGAATATTCTTTTCCGCTTGTGCATAAGTAATTGTATTAGACTGCTATACGACATACGGCACAGTTGTTTTGGTAAAACATGCCTGTTAATCGGTATTACACCGCTGAGTACAGCGTAATTTACTTTGTAAGTTGTTGTTACATATATATAACAACTTACAAAATGTTGGAACATAAACTCTGAAAATTTATACAACCTCAACAAACCCAAAACCTCAAAGATAAAAGAACAAACAAGGAACCGATAACTCTTAATAAAGCGATAAACATAATTAAAATATCGAGGCGAGACGGAGCCGGCAAACAGTCGAAACACAATGCGCCACCGGATTAAAATATATTCCATTCCGAGCGGTAATGTAAGTATTGCGGATAAATTTCCAATCATCGTAATCGTGAATTTAATCTGTGAATTCTATCAAATATTAATTTATCGTGAGGAATTTCATAATGTTCGGGCTTCGGACGCGGTCGCGAGTCGCGGCCGAGCGCACGGCGGAACTCAGATGAAATCATAGATTAAACCTTCATGAGAACTCATGACCAATAAAAATATATTTTAAATTGAGCGTTAGGAGTTATGACTCAGATTTTAATTTTAAAATAAATTACCTTACAAGGGGGGGCGAGAGGGGCAGCTGCCCCCCCCCCCCCCCCCCTAGAGATTCTAAAAAAGTTGCCAAATATAATGCAACCAAAGTCCTAAGTCTTTGAGTTGATTTGCTTGAAGTTCAAGCACAGTTTAAGCCTTGAACAATCATTCCCGTACGTCGAAACTCGAATGAATTCACTAATTCCACTCTAATTCATAGAGAATGGGAAAAGTATGAATTGTAGTAGGTAAAGTCAACTTGCCCTTGGCCCCCCCCTGCGCCTAAGGCTGGCGACGCCCTTGATACCTTAAATTGTAATATTATAAATAGACGTGTATTCTTTGCTATAAAAAACTTTAACCGTCCCTCAGGCCTCAATTATTATTCCAAAACCATTCGATTCGAAAGATATGAGATGGATCATTAACAAATCGGCGGCCGCGACCCGTCACGGGTGCACGATGAATGGGACAAATTAAGATACTTTATCGTGATATATTTTCCCGCCGGAAAATTTGTGAGACAAAGGGGAATTAGGAATCGCAATTACTGTTAATTGAGAAATAGCTAAATAAATTACCGAATATCTTAAAGTATCTAACGCGCTCGATGGAGCCGCGCCTGAGGTATTTTTAACCGGAGAGCTGTTGATGGGTTTATATTTCAGCTTTATTCCTGTTGCTTTTACAGCTTTTCAATTTTAAAGTGTTAAAGATTTATATTTTACCCAATTTCACCGTTTTATTTCAAAGAATTATATTTTTGTATGGGCAAGAATTAAAAGGCGAAGCCGGTACTAAAACACTTTTTTTTCTGGATACAAGCAAACTTTGGTAATCTCTTTTAGGCCGTACTCGTAAAGTCATTCGCTACGATACCCTATAACCATAATTGGGGTTGAAAAATATTTCACTCGATTCACATTTACGGTGGCCCATGGGAGCGAGGTGACCCGACCGACCGACGGACCGACAGCCGAAATGGGAGCGACCTCATTAAACGAAAGTGCTTAATAAATTTAAATAGTAATATGAGTTTAAGGGCAATTATCCTAAACATGATACCGCGCTCGTTAGAGTCAAATCGGTGCTGCAAATCATAACTGTGTGGCGCCCCCCAGATTATATTATGTATGGGGGAAGATAGATAAGTTTGTTGTTACTATCTAACAATTTATTTATCAAATAAGTATTACTCATAATAATAAGCCAAAAATCTCTAAATATTGTAACATTTTTCGTGTACGCTTGTATACTCTACTCTTATCTTCAAGGTAACTTATCCTAACTCGTGCTAAGCTCGCTCAATTCGTTTACCTAGATGTTACATTAACGTGTATGGGGTTTATGTTCATGTGAGTCCCAGATGGTAACGCGAAGCGACTGCAGCGAGCCTGCATCCACTCCTTGACGTAATTAGTGAAGGCGTGATTGCACTTTACACATCATTTAATGTTTTCGGCGTGAGTCCCTCGCTCCGTTTGTTGTCTCCGCTATTTTCCTTAAGTCGCTTCACCAGATGTCTCGAATAGTCTATAAAACACAGAAATGGCGGCGTACTGTCTCCACTCTTCTATATCTCTGTTATTATGTACGGAGGAGGCAGATGGCGGCTGAAATTCATATTTCGCGCGTTTTAAAGCTTACTACGTTACGTCTGGTACGGGTATCGACGGATCTCCGGCTTCCAATCTCGGCGGTATCGGCCCACGTATTCTAGTAATTTCTGCGGTATAATTTTATTTATTAGAGTGTGCCCTAGCAGCGCGAACACCCCATTTGCCGCTTCATTGACTTACAACGGCTCTCCATAATACTTCGCACATATTTCTGCTCCTCTCTCGCAGACGCCGGGTCCCCCACACCTCATTATGTCGCGAACGACATTTAATAAAACATTACGGTTGTCTAACAGACGATTTTCGATAAACGTATCTCTAGCAGTGCTCTAATGCGAACCGAGAAACCCAATAAAAATATATTGCTTTTTAATGTTACTTTGAATATTTCGCTCAAATCATTATTCGAAATTATGTTTCTATGCGAATATCGTATTTGAAATAATAAGATTGCGTATAATATGATTAGAACTCCTATAATTTTGATAGGTTTACTTAATTCGTTAAATATGAGACTTCGCTATATAGCATGAGCAAGACAGTTAACAAAACTACTAATTTTGTTAACTGTCTTGCTCATGCTATTTACTAACTACCAATTTCTTTCATCATTAATTTAATTGAAATGACTAAGTTTTTACCATAAACTTGACATAGAATTACATCATCATTATAACAGTGTGCCACTTATTATAACATTTCACTTAATAATGTAATATCCATTTTCCCCGATGCCGCAATAAACGTACAATCCTAAAATTAGAATGTTGATTTTGTTACAAATGGAGTGCTCGAACAGCGCCATCGTTCAGTAAATTATGTATAGGTCAGTTTCCACGTGCAACGAATTGCAGCTCATTTGACAGACCACAACACAGTTTGTCGGAATACTGGCACAAATATTGATTTCACGATCCGATTACCACAAGTCATTATTGTCAATATACGCATTGTTACGGCATCACACTACAACTAGTTAGTATAGTACCAATTCAAAATAATTCTTAAACATCAGCCAAACACTGGATGGACTTTCGGTCGGTAAGGTGGTGTGGCAGTAATAAAAAATATTCCAAAAACTTTAATGTTTTATCAGACGTCTACGTTTCAGTTTCAGGAAGTGTAAAATTCAAAAATTCTTCGCAATAACGTATTTATGAAGTTACAGAAATATGGTCAGTGTACAAAAATTTAAGGAGTAAAAATAAAAGTAAAAAACTGAGATATTTTCAGTTGATAGTAAATTTAGCCGCTGGTTAAATTCCAATTTCCAATCCATATTTGGTACAGTTAACAAGGGATTGATGTAATATTTAGCTATCAATCTTTATCAAACTTGATTGAAATATATTGCGTGTGTTCCTTACATATTATTATATATTAATAAATCAACAATACATAAACCATAAAAACATTTTATAAGAAACGAAAATATAAATAAACAAAAGAAGACGACTACAGCAAAGAACTTAATTTGTAAGAAAATCAAATCTATTTAAACCTAAATTCAACTCAGTTCCTTTGTTCTTGCACTATTTCCACTATACTTTTTAATGCAAGAATACTGAGTTTTATTACTGTGAAACATGAATTTCCGCTGAAAACAGACCAATCTATATCATAATATAATACTAGCTGTCCCGGCAAACGTTGTTTTGCCATATAAATAATTTTTGGTATGAAAAATAGATGTTGGCCGATTCTCAGTCCTACTCAATATGCTCACAAAATTTCATGAGAATCGGTCAAGCCGTTTCGGAGGAGTACGGGAACGAACATTGTGACACGAGACTTTTATATATTACTAGCTGTCCC
Source organism: Polyommatus icarus (assembly GCA_937595015.1). Lineage (NCBI taxonomy): Eukaryota > Metazoa > Arthropoda > Insecta > Lepidoptera > Lycaenidae > Polyommatus > Polyommatus icarus. The sequence goes on from OW569321.1 coordinate 8,814,188, forward strand.
GGCAAACGTTGTTTTGCCATATAAATAATTTTTTGGTATGAAAAATAGATGTTGGCCGCTTCTCAGACCTACTCAATACGATCACAAAATTTCATGAGAATCGGTCAAACCGTTTCGGAGGAGTATGGCAACGAAAACTGTGACACGAGAATTTTATATATTAGATAAGATTATAGTTGGCGAACTATTTAAATACATCAACAATCGAATACATAATCAACTTCATTGAACAATATAAAAGGAAGAGCGGAACTCGGGAATGGAAGATCAACAGCCAGATGCTTGACTTTTGACTAGTCTAGATACAAATTCCTGCGAGCTAACCCATATGCTTGTAATTGTAAACACGCTGAGTCTTCCCGAGCATGTTGCGGCCCGAGACCAGTGCTAGCTATGTTTGTTAACGCTCACCGCTGAACTCATCATCAGCAGCACGTCACTCACAAATATGGAATAAAAACAAACAAAAATACACGAATACTTTTTTTATGTACTTACCTAAATATGTTAAAAAGTTGATTCCTAAGATGCATTCAGATTAATATCAATGCTAAAGCGCTGCTGTTTATTACCTCTTCGCGCTTGATCGCTAATCCGATTTGATAAAATTTTGCATGGAAATACTTTGATTTCCGGAAAAAGTACACTAGCAGACGCTGAATGGCTTTTGTCGGAGGAAAATGTTGAAATTCAGCGCGTAATTTCGGCACAACAGAGTTGCTGACAGCATCTAGTAATTTGTACGGCGACGAGTAAAAATTATTTAACCAATTATTATGAAGGATCCCGGAGTCCTGCGTGCATTATCCTCAAGATGTTAAGTAGATCAATTAATTATCCCGAAGCAGCTTTTTGAGGCGAAAGAAAATAAGAAATCATTTTTTATGCCCGCAATTGTTTCGGTATAATTTTTACATTATCTCTCTGGAGCATCTTTGAATGAAATGATTAAATCATTCCATTTATGCAGGATATAATTCTCAACGGTTTTTTGAATAAAAATGTAAATAATAATGACGTTTCCCTTTCTTGAACACGGAAGAAATTGGGATGCAACGGAATCAATTCTGGCAAAACTATTTCATCCAAGGGAACGGAATAAACAGGATATTTTGTTGTCTTATTACTTCTGAGAATTCCATATGTTTTAACCGGTATTTTATATCATAATATCACGGAATATCCACGTCCGTGTTCTCGTGTTTTCGATGGTTTATATTTTTGTGCCGGTGCGAAGTGTAATATGAGTGTCCAATTTTTGAGTCGGCAATTGGTCAATTGTAGTTTATACGGCGCTCGCAGATTGCTGACAGATTTTGATTTATCATTTTAATTTAGCGAGTGGCGAGGGCGAGTACCCCTTGACTCCCGGGAGATCGGCGCGGCTCGGACCTCAGTTTTCAATTTAACTTCATTAAAATAATCCTCTATATATTCTCGGAAGCTATTAATGTAAAAACGCTCGAATGTCCGGAATGGTTCAGTTAAGAATTCATTAACTGTTTGCTTAAATGTTTGGATAAAGTTTTTAATTATAGACGAGCGTAAAAATGTTGCCAACATTGGAAACACTGTCCGCGTATTTTATTTTATTAATTTTTTTAAGGGCCTGTTTCACCACTTCCTGATAAGGCTATCCACCACATAACTTGACAGATAGAGTATGGAGAATCAGTAAAATAAGCCTATCCGGCACCTTATCAGGAAGTGGTGAAACAGGCCCTAAGTGTTTAAGATGATTACTATTAAATACTTCCCTTATAAAACTATTTCTTCGTTTTAAGGATCGCTTATTAATGCGATGAAGCCACTCGTAGTTAAGTCTCGCCCCCCCCCCCCCCCCCGCGCCCGATTTCCCGCCCGCCTTCATTTGTTTTCTGGTGTCAGTCCTTATCTCGTCGTGCAATTATTACAATTTGTCCGCTCCTCCCCTTATCTCGGAGTTTGCCACTTCAGCATAAAGGCGGCAACTTCAGCAGATCCAAGATCGCATTGAAAACGGAATCCTCTTTTTTGTCGTTTCGGTAGGGGCGAGGATTATTTCAAAACTTTGAAAAATGACCGGCAGTAAATGAAAACGGTGGGCGCCGACGGGTTGTTTGTTTTTCTAACTTCACTTTTGTCGCTCAGGTGCAAGGTTTCATTTCACGAAAATTAGTTTTTGATTCTATTTCCTTCTGCATAATGTTTCGCTTTTAGCATAATAACATGAGTTTTATATTTTTCACTTGGATTTTGCTGTGTCGTTTTGAGCTATTGATCCAAATTGACGAGGCAAAATTTGTGTTATATTTATTTTTGAAAACCTTACTATGGCCCATTACTTTTGTACTTATTGTCTTATTTTTTTAAAGCTGTTTATTTTTCCACCAATAAAATAAAAGGATTAAACTGAATAATTAGGTAGTAACATGGTTGTAACTTGTTACTTATTAATTATTATACATGTAATGAACAAAAATTGTTTAACACGGAATATAATTAAAATTCAAAATTTTTATTTGCAACCAAGTACAAATTTTATTGAACTGTTTGAAAGTTTAAAGTGAACTTAAAGCTCCTAAGCAGCTTCTTAAAAATTTGGAGAGTAATTTACTGAACAATAACAACGATACCGCAATATCATTACATTATTCCTACGTACATGTATAAATGAAATACAATATACAATAACAATAACCTAGTAGTCGGAGCGCTTTTCGAATATTTAATACTTCATAAACGTGCCCGCGTCGCGGCATCACACGGCACACGCTCATCGCGACAAAATGTACAATTTTAGATACAAATAAAAAAGGTCGGCGTATTTCGCGCAGAATATTAAAGGCACACAATATGGGGGCATTCGGAATTCTGCGAAAGAGCTAAAACGGTGTTATTCTTCCCGCGCCGAGGAATAAGCGTAAAGCGCCGCAAGTGGAAAATCTAAAACTGTTGTGCTTTGCTTAATAGAATCTTGTCGGTGAATTATATTTTAATAGAGAGCCACTTACGAGTTTAGAAATTATTCAATGAAGGTGTAATAAATGATGTTGAAAGAAGACTTCTAGTCTCAAATGCAGAGAATAACGTGTGATTTCTATTTAAATGGGAGTGAAGCTCGCTAGAGTTTCTGTTGCAAAATGTACACCTGTGATAGATGCCAAGAGATAATTAAACTCAATCCGAACGAACGAAACTAATGACGTGTGATTGAGAGGTGTCAGCGTCGCATTCCGCGCGACCTGACGGGCGGACGGCGGACGGCGCGGCCAACGGCGTGTGTAATTCTCCCATTCATCTCCCGAATGCCCTGCCAAATGGCATGCAAAAGAACTACATCGAGACGCTTTGTCCGCCTGCCGCTATCAAACGACGATAAAACACGATAATCTCGCGCACATTGTATCCCTACACAAAGCTCTCTTAGAATTTTTGACCGCTTAGGCTTTTAGCAGTCCAATTTACCCGATGCATAGAATTTCCATAATACATGAAGCACAATAGTAAATGGGCCACGTATTATACGTACATGGATCGGTTCCAGAGCGGAGCTGGCCTCGGATTTGCCTTTGAACTATCTTAGCTTATATTTCTCTTCATTGGACCCATTGCAACGATTCATTAGACAGGCTTCTGTATTTACCGAGCACCTAACTTAATCAAATTTAAAGAATACCTTGCAAATAATATCGTGGTACATGTAGTGACTGGTCTTAATTGCTTTATTTAATTTAATTACAATTAATTTCAATTCAAAATTAGCTATTTGTTCATTGTTCAATACTGATAGATGTAATCAAGCTTAGAGAACATACTAAATACCAGGTACAATATAAAGATTAAGGAGGATCTTCAAACAGTAGGTATACAGGCGATAGTGTGAAGTGTGAACTGTGAATATTACTCTGATTACAAGCCTCGCTGCTTCGGCTCGATGGGAGTTCGGCGTGGTCCTTCAATAGACTCATGTAATAATATTTGCATACAAAGACGATGCCGACTGAGCTCTGTACTTGGTACGCAAATTTGCAAATTTTCTACGGACTGTTATAGTGTACCTTCAAAATAGGAGTCAGATATAGGATTACGGTGCAGTAGATAAATATTTACAGGCGTAATTTAGGCATAAAGATGTTTCTGCCTTCAATACTATTTGCGTATCTACAGCTGAATATCACACACTGTTACACAATCCTTTAGTTCTGCCAGCAGCAGGGCAGTAATATTTGCATGTAAACAAACGCCGCGCTGCACAATGCACATCGGTCTCAGTTCGGCAATTTCCTTACGTCCATTCCCGTTGTCTGAGCATCAGGAGTAGGATTAAATTGCAAGCGCGCTGATGTATTTATAGCCGGGCCGGAGACAAACGAGCGAGCGCGTGATGGACCTGACTCGTTATGCGAATTAATCGAAGGTGCAGCAAATAGCGCACCTGCACCGTCTAACTGAAATATGGTTTGCACTTCACGCCCTGATTAACGAAAGACTAACTTTTAGCGCGTCGATACTCGATGTCTTTGCGACCGTTGTATTGGTTTTGAATCGATATTGATTAGTATCGGTGTTTATTTCTTCCGTTATGTATAGGGCAAAGAAGTATTAAAGTAAGGTTTTGTTTTTTTTTCGATATAAATACTTTTAAAGTAATAACGAAAGTTTATTGTGCTTAAATATAAAATATTCAGTTCTTTGAAAACAAATTTAGTCAATCCGGACATTTCTACACTATATACCTACATAGAAAATACTTTTTGTTAAGCGATGAGAGTCGTTATAGTCAGTTTATTACAATAAGTACCGACATCTGCTGCTAACGCGGCACATACGAGTCGAAATAACCGCAAAATCGAATTATACGCCCATCTGCCGGTATTCAATATATTGACACGTGCGAATCACAGACTAATCAAGTTGACCGAGAACCGATTAGACCGAATCAGATATTCCCGTAAATTATAATTAACCCACGCCATCCCTTTATTCGAAGGGATCAACACCGGATCACATAATCCGCTTCGACAACGAGATCATTTTACGGATATGGAACAGATTGTATTTTAATTCCAGTTCCTCTCCTTGTGTGTTTACGTACAAACAAAACTCGAAGAAACTAAGTATGCTAAGTTAGCGCTAATATAAGAGTAGAGGCGACGCTCTGCGCCAGCCCCGAGACTGTCATAACTTACTCCCGCGTACAGTCGCATGTTTAACTAAACTTTGCCATATGTTAATCACGATTTATATCGTACACGACGATGTGTAAGTGAAAAATATACAGCACGACAATTTACGCGTGATTTGAATCTATAAAGTATGTAGGGTAATACAAATAAGATCTCTTTTTGTCCATATTATTGCTCTCTAACTCTCTACTATACCTAGTGGCATAGTAAACGTCTTGGGCGTGTTTTCTGACCAGAGAACATTGATTTTAAATATTTATTCAGCTCTAATAACGCTTACACGATGTTTTAATTAAACAAATGCTGCTTTCGTATAACAAAACTTCAATTGAACGTCGGGTATGAAAGTAGTTTGCGGGAAAACACTACTAACTACCCAGGGTTGGCTCACAAATGAGTTTACAAGTTTTTATTAAGAAAGGCATGGCGTGGGCATAACTAGCGAAGTTGAGAGCGGCAAATTTGTAATATTAGTACGACCAACGGGGATTAAAATATAGACTCGACCTCACCTGCTCGGGTAATAGTTCAAACAATACGCTATAATAGAACAATGTTTAGCTCGGGCTTTATAACTCGAGTTGCACAGAATAATCCTATTATGTGGTAGCCCCTCCTGCTACAAGTGCCTGGGATTAGCGGTGCCACTATATAAATACTTCATTCTTAGAATGTTGAACCAATTATAAATGCTCGAAGTTTATGTAGATTTTAAAATGCACTATAAAGAACGTTATTTTCTAAAAAAAATATATTAAAAACATCTATACGAACATAATATTATGGCATCAGATAGCTGATATACTAATAATATTGTCAATTTTTACATTAAAGATAGAGGTAAATATAATAAAACGAAATAGAGCGATCCATACTTACCGATCATGCCACATCATCCCCTCATTCCGATATTGAAATGAAATGAAATAGTTTATTGAATCAAGTTACATAGACTCATTTGTTAGTATATAAAGACTTATGAATTATGTTAGTTACATTATCTTTTATGTTAAAATAAATAATAATATTTTGACTAAGTACATTGCATTGTGCATCACCCTTGCTCCATACCGTTAGATATTGCATCTAATATTAACAGGTATTAAGATTCCCCCTCATATTGACAACGGGGTAGACTTTAAGGCTCAGTAATTACCGACAGCAAAATCGTCGATTAGTTGATCGGATTATGTCATTATACGCAGGGTAGTGTAGAATGTAGACTGTAGACCAGTGTTTAACAACATGTGGGTCGCGACCACCTGGAGGGTCGCACAGATTCTGTAGGCGAGTCGCTAGATATTGAGTAGCGAAATAATTCCTCATCGGTAAAATCATAAAAAAATACGTGTGGCACTCGGGGACTGCCGAGGTAGAGCATTATTTATTACATATTTCATAAACTTATGCAATTATAATTTGCATGCATCTAGTCGCAGGCACACAAATGCCGTGCCGAAGTCTGGCAATGCCGCACCGACTGGCACAGTGGTCGGAGTGCCTCTACTCCGACCACTGTGCCAGACAGATGTTAGGTTTTTTCGTTTACGGAGTTTCTCGATTCGGTCACCGCGCTCAAAGCCCACGATAAAAGCTTTACAATAGCTTAAAAGGTTGAAAAGCACTGATGCAGACTGTAGAACTGTAGGTAGTGTAGACTATCGGAGCGACACCGTTAATTGCGCTACTCCCGCGACAAACAAACACGTCTAATCTCTATTGAATCACGGTAGGCTTGTACACTTTGAAGTTGCTAATATATTACCTTTATTGTTTAATGATACTGCTAGGTGCTCCTTGTAGATTCTAGATTTGAATCTAAAATCAGTACACATAAACACCCTTATTTAAATTTAGCAATGCTCAGGAATAAACAAAGAAAATTCCCCGCCATAAACACGAATTTCTGAATATGCTGGATTCAAAGCGGGAAAACAATAAATATTAAAATAACATTTCAACAATAGTAATGGAGGAATGGAAAAATTATTAACACGGAATAGCGTTATGAGTTGACTTAAGAAAAGAAAAATACGGGGAAAAATAATAAATAGAGGTATAATAGCGATCTTCACGCGAAAGATTAGCCACAAAAGCCGGGGGCTTACCAGTATTTATAAGGAGTGTTAGCGGCGCGCCACAGGGCCCTCGCGTCTTCCTCACTGCACGAAAATGAAACTCATTTTTACTGTACGCCTCTGAATTATAAATACATCGTCTTTAAGTAACGCAGGTTTATCTGGCTGGAATGTTGCCACCAAGTCTTTATCCTTTCTTTTTCATTTGTCTATCTCATGCGTAAGATTTTTTACAAAAAATTCTAAAAACCAGTAAAAAATTTCAAAAACTTAAAGAAATTCAAACGGAGAAGGATTACAAACACATTTGAAAGTTAAAGCCTACTTATTGATAGCTGTCATGAACTTTGGAGTACGTTAAATCTTGAGGCAGTTAAGAGTTGAGCAAAGTTGATCTGACAAAGCGATTCGGAGCCGACAATATGCGGGTTACTAATTCCATAACTCGTTTACTGCGGAGTGCGGACTCGCCTTGCAGTGAGTGAGGCTCTGCACGGAGCTCGTTTCATTGTTTACATTGTTTATAACGTCATCGATGGTTCCATTTGTATCTGCGGGATTTAAATAAGCTGTACGATTCTCCAATTTATCTACTGTCAATTTAATATCAATAAACAATCTAGTAAATATTAGAATACTATTCCGGTGTTCGTGATTTGTAATTTCTGTTATACTGTCACTTCGAGGGAAGCCAGAACAATTAGTGCAACAAAAACTTTTGAAGTGAGAATTTTAATGTTAGCGCTTCCTCCGAGAGTCAAATTCGTAGCACTTAATAACCTGTGATATTTCTCGCACCGCAGACCTCAGCAGAATATAATTAAACGAATACTGTGCATTTACTTATGCAAACTGAGGAACAGCTCACTCTATTAGAGGTAGTATTTAATAATCATTTTCCTTTTATACACCAAGTTTTATACAGTTTCAGACTGAATGGGAATTAGTGTGGAAAATTAAATAGCTTAATATGCAGACTTTAAAATTATAATATAATACCCTTTTTTCTCTAGATCTAGCGCGTATTTCATCAAAAGCTTTTATTCTGTTGTACTAGAGCTCTGCTAATATTAATAATTTCATTTCGTCTCGTTAAAATATCTACTAATTATTTTCAGTCGAAACGGGTGAAACCACATGGGCGTATCACATTACGGCAAATTAAAAAGAAATCCATTAAAGCTTCCAATGAAAAGGTTAATTGTTTTTAATCAATTTGAGTACGCCTCAGCGAAGGTTGCCCTCTTTACTACGCATCTGAGATAAATGCAATCGAAGGCACCTTTACGCAGACCGCAACCCCAGGTGATATAAAAATGGTCTATTTCCCTGGAATGCCGATGGGGAGAGGGCAGTCCCTACAAAGGGTTCGTGGCGATGACCCTTATCGATTCGCCCATTTCTATGTATTGACTTAATTGCGAATAGCATTCAATTGTCAATCGGAAACGCTGCCCGTCCAATATTCATATGTAAATAATTAATATGGCAGCGGTAATGGTACTGCCGAGGGTAATCAAAGGTGTCCTCGAGAAATGGAAATTAACTCATATTTACTGATAACTGAGCTACAAAAGTGTAAAAAAATAAGAATTATAATAATTTATATGCAAAAGGTTTCCCCTGTCTTTGTCTAATAGTTGAGAAAAGTTGCTTGATAGATAGACAAGAATAAAATACTATATGCAAACAACGACATCCTTTTATTAGTAAGAAAGAAGATATTCTTTTGTAGCCATTTATTTTGTTTATTGTTAGCACCACTCTATAGAAACTTTAGTCCGTCATCTTGCAAAACGTTTGTCAGACTACCGTGATCACTGTAATTGTAGTAAACTTCACTTATTTTCCATGACTTAATGCAGCGGCTGATCTCACATAATTGAAGACATGAGTGGAGGAAGTGGGTAACTAACAGTTTGAAAATTGACGTTTTTGTATAAATGGAGGGTTTAGGACCAAGAAAACGATTTGAAACAAAAAAGACGGGTTGCACTCCGGGAGTGCCGGCAGAAGTGAAAACTTGATTATTAACGTTGTGCATTATTTTTTTAACCCATTTTTAATGAAAATCGATTTAAAAAAAATAAAAAAAAAACGATCGTTATAATTAATTAATCGAAACCCTTACAATCGATTAAAAATATCGACAATCGAAAAAAAAGCTGCTGTCAGACAGACTGTCAGATACTTCTCGCGACAGTTGTCTTGCAGATGGAAACGCGGCCTTAATCAGCGCGTCTTTTTTTAATAATAAATAAATAAATAAATAAATTCTTTATTGCATTAATTATTACAAACAATAACTTATTACTAGAGGACTCCACACTAGGTCGGACCTGTCTCGTGGAGTCCAGGAGTGGTCTTACAATAATAATAATTTATTTGATTACACACAATATTTTTAGCTGGTGTACTTTTCTGTACTTTTTTGTCTGCTAAAGAACTCATTTCCCCGACTGTAACATTTCTGCTTAGCACAATTTTCCCCGACTGTACATTTCTATGTACAGTCGGGGAAATGAGTTGTTTGTAATTGTGCTCAGCAGAAGCTTAGCACAATTTTCTCCGACTGTACACTTCTGCCAAACAACTCATTTCCCCAACTGTACATTTCTGCTAAACAACTCATTTCCCCGACTGTACATTTCTGCTAAACAACACATTTCCCCGACTGTACATTTCGTTCGAGTTCGAGTTCGACACAAAACACTACTCTCCAACCGTCTTACGCTTTTTCTATGGTTTCGATCAACACGAAAATCTGACGCGAGTTTCACAGTTTTTATCCATCCCACAAATAGGCCAGTCATTAAAGCCAAAACCCGAAAGAAATTAGTAACTTGATAAAATTTTAGGGGGTTGTTAAAGAAGGTAAAATAACTTACCGTGTGATTTTGCAGCGTTCTGGGGTGTACGGAAAGGGTTGAAAAGGGGTGAAAAAGGTTTTTTGTTAATAACATTGCGTAAAAAATTAGTAACACGCTGCAAATTTGGAATTAGGTTGTTCTTACCGTTTTGTAACGTGTATTAAATTTGCAGCGTTTTGCAACATACGGAACATTGTTTATTATTAAAAAACAATAAAATTTGTTAATAATAGGGGTAAAAAAAAATCAGTAACTCGGTGTAAATTTAGAATTAAGTTGTTCTTACCGTTTTGTAAAGTGTATTAATTTTGCAGCGTTTTGCGACATACGGAACATTGTTTATTACTAAGTTGCTGTAAATTTGATATACGTTAGAAAACGGTAAAAACAACTTAATTATAAATTTGCAGCGTGTTACTACATTTTTTACCCTTGTTTATTTTATTTATTTATTTATTTAAATTGATACACCAACAACTTATTGCTACAAGATTACATTATTTCTTTACAGGTAGGTATACTTATTCTAAAGCAAAAGTTAATTACAGGTGTACACAGCATTCACAATTAATATTATAGTTCTCCGTGCCTTGTCCCTTGTTTATTTTATTTATTTATTTATTTAAATTGATACACCAACAACTTATTGCTACAAGATTACATTATTTCTTTACAGGTAGGTATACTTATTCTAAAGCAAAAGTTAATTACAGGTGTACACAGCATTCACAATTAATATTATAGTTCTCCGTGCAGTCATCAGAAATACTTATTAGCAAGACACAATTTATATGATTCACAATTAACATTAAATATAAAATTACATTAATAACATATACAATTAATGAATTATAGTTTATTAAAAGTATTATTTTTACATGTCAACATAACAAAATTTAGTAAATGTCAATAGAATTAAAGCTTAAATTTATTAAATGTCCTTAGATTAACTTATAATAATAAGATAAATACGCACAAATAATTTAGGGGAAATGTCAAAAATTGAGAATTAAAATACAATGTGAACTTACTAAAACTAAATTAAACCTAAACAATACACGATTTATAATTGAATTAATATTAAATATAACCACATCAATATTATGTCAATTACTCATAAATTTATAATTATCCTTAATTAATAAATATAATTTTTTCTTAAACTTATCTAGATTCTCATGAAAAATATCTATGTCGTATGAAGCAAATTTATTGTAGGAGTCTGTTAGTCGGTTTAGGGGCGAGTATTTTCCTAGGTTGGTTTTAGCAGGACTGGTTGAAAAAGTTTTTACGGGATTTCTGGGAAGGCATCTAGGTACGTATAGGTTGATCGTATTTAATAGACTCGTTGAGTCAAAGTTATTGTTGACAATTTTGTGCAGGATGCATAGGTCGGATACCAACCTGCGACACTCAAGGGAGTAGATATTAAAATGCGTAAGACGGTTTTCATAGCTTGCTCTGTAAGGGCACGTCTTATCTTTGAATGAAAGATAACGTGTAAATGAACGTTGCACCCTCTCGATTCTTTGAATGTGTGTTTTGTAATGGGGGTTCCAGACTACAGAAGCATATTCGAGTGTACTACGGGTTAAGGCATTGAATATAGTTATAATGCTGATTGCCTTTCTGAAGTCTCTAGTGTTACGTTTAATAAAGTCAAGTAACGTCCACGCTTTACTTATTATATGATCAAGATGCTCAATGAAAGATAATTTGCTATCTAGCATGACTCCGAGATCCCTGATGACTTTAACCTCTTGTAGTTGCTGTCCTTGAATAAAGTAGCAGGTATTTATGGGTTTTCTTTTGCGGCTAAATTTAATGTGAGCACATTTTAAGGCATTTAGGGACATTTTATTGTTGTTACACCATGCCTCGATAGAGTCGAGATCTCTTTGGAGCAAATCGCGGTCTTGAGGTGATTTAATTAAACTATATATTTTTAGATCGTCCGCAAACAGAGAGCATTTACCAAAGATGATTCTGGCGGTTATATCATTTATAAATAACGAAAACAGGATTGGGCCAAGATGAGTTTGGATGGGATGGGATGGGATGGGCTTTTTAATAATAAATTTCATTGTTTTTTAATAATAAACAATGTTCCGTATGTTGCAAAACGCTGCAAATTTAATACACGTTAGAAAACGGTAAGAACAACCTAATTCCAAATTTGCAGCGTGTTACTAATTTTTTTACCCCTGTTATTAACAAATTTTATTGTTTTTAATAATGAACAATGTTCCGTGTATTGCAAAACGCTGCAAATTTAATACACGTTACAAAACGGTAAGAATAACCTAATTCCAAATTTGCAGCGTGTTGCTAATTTTTTACGCAATGTTATTAACAAAAAACCTTTTTCACCCCTTTTCAACCCTTTCCGTACACCCCAGTAGCAAAATTACACGGTAAGTTATTTTACCTTCTTTAACAACCCCCTAAAATTTTATCAAGTTACTAATTTCTTTCGGGTTTTGACTTTAATTACTGGCCTAAAAAGCGCTCAACGCCGCTAAAGAAGTTTTCATTTCAAGAAAAATGGGTTTTATATTTATTATAGTTATATATTTTATTATAGTTATATATATTAGCCAGATGATGAAGTAGTAAGTACAAGGCTTGTTAAAAAAATAAAGGGAAAAATTAGTTAAGTATTATTTTTCTTTTGTTTTAAGGCCATCCCCCGAGAAAAAGACCTTGACCATACATTTGACGCGTTGCCGAGATCGCACAAAAATTTTTTACTTTTTTTTTACTTATCTTGCTTATGCTTCAATTTTAATAAATTGGTATTACCTACTTTGGAAGCTCATGAGTATAATAAACAAAAATAGAAAATTTAAAACGGGGAAAGAAATGTTGGTGTAACGAAGATTATTTCTGTATTTTTATTATAACTTTAAATACGGTAAATTACGGAATCTCCGTAGGGGAAGGGCCTTAAAATGTTAGTTACCCACTTTATCCACTCATGTCTTCAATTCCGTAATTTGTTTAGGAGCGAAATCGTGACAGTACCGTTCTCCTGTAGGTGACTTCCTCACCGTTCGAGTTACGTAAGTAATTTTACCCAAGAAACAGTGCGGACTTTTATACCGGTCACGTAGAAAAGGCTTACATTACGGACAAATGCGCCATTCTTTAGACGCTAAAAAAAGGAGTATGTCAGTTCTTAAGTTTTCGGAGTTTTCTTCTTGTTTTACTAACTTATTTGCCGGCTATTTTTCGACATTGTCCACATACATCGGTAGTATCAAATATTCAAAACTTACCATCTTAGGTAGGTAGTTGATAGTTTCATCATTTGGTTTTTGAAGCCAGCAGGGCAATCGCGCTATTTTTAAACGTTTCAATTCAGGTTCACATCTACTTGGGTTGTGTTTCAGTTACGGTTTGGTTCAGCTGCGTCTGAACAAATCGTTCCAAACGTAACTCAACCTTAGATAGAACTCGAACGAAGCGCAACGTTTGACCTTTAGACAGACATTGCAGCGGACCAATCAGCGCCCTTCTAATTTAATTTTGATTGGTTTAAATATGAACAAATTTTTTGCGATGCTTTAATTGGTCAATTGACAATTTTTTTATTTAAACATATGGTCTATGGATGAATATGACACGAGTAAAGTTGTTTTGGTAGTTATGAATACGAATGATTATTACTTGGAGTTTTTAATTTACGTTATAAAATCTATATTGTTTTACTATATTTTACAAGCGCCCTAAGTACTGAGTAGTAACTAGTGACTTCTGACAAAAGTTTTATGTGGCGTAGAAAACATTTTTACGTAAATTATTATATATTATATTCTTTCATCGATTTTCGTCAATTTAACATACCAAAATAAGAAACGTTTCAGAAACGTGCGATTAGAAGTTGCATTGTATCAACTTTTTGTTTTGACAGCGTTTGCGCTTGGGCTGAGGTTCAGTTACGTCTCAACTGGCTGTCAAAACGTTAGCGCGATACCGAATCGTTCCAAAAGTCGATAAACGTCCGAGTTTCATTTGCGGTTCAGTTGGAAAAATTTAGCGCGATTGCCCTGCTGCTCTCTTGTTTTTTTTTAAAATTAAAATAGACCTTTTCAATTGGAGGCACTTCACGTGGTTATTTGTATTTGCTATTGGCTATTTGTTGCATTTGGGAAAATTATTGACGTACTTATATACAAACAAGCAAATAAACGAAAATACGGCCTTCCACACATGGACGTCAAGTAGGTACCAAACTTTGTTTTTATTTTGCTAATTCTTGCCTATTTGACTTTTTTGATGTGCGCCAAAAACCGACATACGTGTATTTGGTATTGGCACAGAATATATATTAGTTGTACCAACAGAATTCCCACTGGCGAAACCCGTTTAAAGAATTAACGACTCATGCTAGAATACTATAAAGTTCAAATTCCGACCGCGCAGTGCTAGGTGCCTACGATTATATTTGCCTACATCTCCGCTCTCTTTCTATCGCATAACTCGTACCTTTTCTGAAGAAATCAGGGTTGTCTCTTTTTAAAAATAATATTATAATCTTTATATTTAATTGACTACATTTTATTTAACTCGAAATAATCTAAGATATTATGTCTTAGTAGTACTACCACAGAATATTATATTATATTAGTTGTGGTACTACGTAGATTTAATTATCATAAATTCGCATGTAACTAGTTACGAGCACTTAGATTCGATAAGTACCGTTACTTAATCCTAATTATTCTTAATAATTGAAACCGGTCTTATATTACCTACTAAAAGTGTTTGTATAACTTAGTTATTTTTGTAAACAAATGAGGTTTCGAATAGTACACCTACGATGCTTACTATTAGTAGTAACTAATAACCTTATTAATGAATGTGTTTTTTTGACAATGAAAAACCTTTATTAATTATTATACGTCTACTAATAAACGTCATACCTACTAAAGTAACCCAACTAATATATTCTACTTCAATTACACTAGTATTTAAAACTATGTAAATCATAAGTAATCGTAATTTTACTCTATAATAAATAGTACAAAATTTTAATCTATAATAAATAATAATAATAACAAGCAACGATCAACTAAATACTCGTGCGCGCGCGTCACAGCTCGCCTGTGATTCTCTAGAGGGGTACTTACAGTTCGATGCCTACAGGCGCGAGTGGGACAGGTCTGGTATTGGTCATATTTATCAAATAGGCAAATAAGGTAAATACTTTGTCAAACATACCGTCTACACTATGGTGATTGTTTGGCGAATACATTAAATACGCAAATACAAATAGCCATGTGAAGTGCCTCCATAAGAGTTACCTAAGAAACCATACCTGTTCGACCCTATCTATGACGTCACTCCAAAAATGACTACTCACGTAACTCTCAGGTTGCGGGTAAGCTAGTCGCGGTTTCTTAATTTAGTACGGTGCAAACCTCAGTTTGTATTCATTACCCTGGCCTCCCTGCCAAGATTTAATACCTCACACAATCGCCGCTCTCCACTCATCAAATATTAATTTAATTGCTTATATTGTTTGTATAGTTTACGGAGGAGGCACAATATAAATACAAACAGTGCTAGGCGAGACATTGGTTGCGCCAAAATTCGTGTATCACGTGGCGTGGGGACCGTAATTTTTTCCGGGATAAAAAGTATCATATCTATACTTTATAATTTAATATTATATTACTCAATTATAATATTTTAAAATATTATAATTGGGAAGAGTTTGTTTGTTTGTTTGAACGCGCTAATCTCAGGAACTACTGGTCCGTTTTGAAAAATTCAATATTAGATAGCCTATTATCAAGAAAGGCTATAAGCTATATTTTATCACGCTAAGACTAATAGGAGCGAAAAAATAGAGGAAAGTGTGGAAAAAACTGGGGAAATTATTTGAAAGGGCTTATTTTAACGTACTGGAGCAATTTTTATGTTTTTTGGCACACATGAACAATATACCACGTGAAAGGATATAGGTTTCTTTTTTTGCAGAAAAATGTACGGTTTCCGTGACATTCCTAAATTACGCGGGCGAAGCCGCGCGGAAAATCTAGTTATATTATAATATGTTCTTCCCCAGGACTCAAATTATCAGCATATCAAAATTCAGCTAAATCGGTTCAGCGGTTTGGGTGTGAAGAGGTAATAGACAGACAGACAGACAGACACTCTTTTACCTTTATAATGTTATTATGTTTTATATTATGTTTTATCTTAGTATGGACTATGGAGTAGTAACTCCGCGGTGGCCTTGATATAAAACTTTTTTAAGAGAAATATTTTTATTTTTTACCAACGAAAAAAATCCTACGATGATCATGCACGCTATCTTTAAACGAGCAACAACAATTCATCGTTTAATTTTCACAAACGATACATCGCAATATATCGGATACAAAAGGTTTATATTTTATGTAAATCATTCGATAAAGGTCAAACAAAACAATAAAAAAAATCTGATGGAATAAAGATTCACTTTAATTTCCATGAATGCAAATAAAATGTAAATCAATTTTTTACGTCGTGCCTTTAGAGATGATTGGTATATTTTTAATTTGTATATTTTTAATGATAACAATACGATAACTAATTACTAATTAGATGCAAAACATCGTAACCTAGGAATAATTCGCATAGAGCTGAAAATTGGTAGATACGTTAAATACACCAACACCATTATAAATAAAACCTCAAAGGTCTAAAAATTCCTTGTGCTAAAAATTTTATTCAAGGTCATAAAGTGTAAGTAGGTATCTAAATTAAAATAAACGTAGATCTAAACCGCACGCGCTGCAATTATTATTTGCTAACGTTTTGGCTGTAGAAACACACAAAACAAAAAACATAGCTCTCCAGGCGCATTTTTGTAAAAATAGACTTCAAATTGAAGATCTCTTTTCAATGTTTGAGAAAGTTTGAAACTGAACAGCGAAGTATCTGCTCGGAGCCCAGGCTGCGTGATCCTGTAATATGCATCAGTCGCAGAACAAATGGCATAACATCAATATTTCCTGCCTATTTGTCTCAAATAGAATTGCATCGTCCGTGTTCCCTATTTATTTTTCTTTCGCTGTATACATTTGAAACAGAGAATAATGATCGTCTTTTATTTAGTCAACAGTTTCATTGCATATTTAGTGTGATACATAAAATTATTTCATTAGCAAATTACTAATATCTATATGTACTTAGTATCTAGTATCTACACGATGTTGAACGTGATCACGTGACACGACAAAATTCGTTTATCGCGCCGGAACCGTGGTTTTATTTTTGGGAAAAAACTAAGTATTCTGCAGCCTTCCTCGCTAAATTAAACCAAAATCGGTCTAGCGGTTATAGGCCGTAGCGTGAGGAAGATAACAGGCAGATAGACAAACAGGCAGATAGACAAACAGGCAAATGAACAGAAACACTCTCGCACTCATGACATATTCCGGTTAACTTCAAGAGCCGCACACGTTGGTAGGAGTGGAAGTTTTTATGCCGTCCAATAAATTCATATTATGGTCCGAAATTTGAGTTCATAGAGTGTAGAGCGAACAGAGTCAACAGGTTACACGAGCCAGCTGTAGCCTGTAATTTGGCACGGTGCAAGTTGTGGCTCAAACCCTTCGCTTATTTGCAAACCCGCAAGTAACTTTAAATTGGTGGACTAATATATAACATAGTTCAAATTATACCGGCGTTATGACCCGCCCACTCTATTCCCGGCTCGATGGGATTTACTACCACTGGAACATGTAGCTTTAGATTCTGGTCGTATTCTATCGTAACTGTTTTTTAGTTTTAATGTGGGAAGAGTTGTGTAGAATTTTTATATTCGCAGCAATATTGAATCTATTAATTACATACTAAGTTACTAAGAAGTTAGCATCTTTAACAGAAATCTACGTATTTACTATTAAGCAGGTGTCAGCATGGGGGTGCAAAGTGGGGGGTTTACTGGAAGGTAAAATAAACGTCAATTTTCCTGGAAAGTGGGAATTCAAAACGTGTTATCTACTCTGCGTAAAATGAAGTGTTGAAAACAAAATATCTTTTAAGGCCAGGTTTTCAAAGCCTGATTTTAAGCTTCCAATGTGGATTTTTCTTACACCAAAATTAATGTAGACTCAAAAATTAACAAAGTAAAAAAATAACCGAACATAATATTGAAAAATGCCATGGTAATAAAAAAAAATCTTGAATATCACCATAAAAATACGCTTCAAATTCGAACATCTCGTAATTTTCAATGACAATGATAAAAAATATTTAATTATGTTTTTGTAGTTTTTTGATAATTCTTAGGAAATAACCGAATAGTTTTTTTAATAAATGATTCGGTCATTTAAAAAATAAAATAAACTATAATTTTCTCCTATTTCGTGGTCGTATCCGCCACTGTACAAGGCGCGCTGATATCATTTTAATGTCCTTTACATCGATATTCGCACTGACAGACATCGACCTGCTAATTTTAGGGACAGCCTTGCCTATGTAGAATAATTATTGTAGAATGTAGACTGCATACGCCACTGGGTAAGTGAAAATAAGTGCAGCCTTCTGGCTTCTCAACTTTAGCGAAACCTTACAAATTTGCCAAAACTTGTGTGCCTAAACGACGCCCGACTCTATATAATATGTACATGTATACTACAACTACAAGGTTATTGATTTTATTGACAGAATTGTGACCACAAGTTAATTGGATATTACCAGCAAATTCGTTGCGCCGCAATTCACCGTACATTTTTTCGTGTTTAATTTTTTAAGCGTGAAGATATCTTGACAAACAGAAAATAACTACATTACGAACTGTGCTCTGTACACTTGTAAGTAATGACAATAATATAAACATGGATTTACATAAAATTTTATAGCAATAAATAAAATACAATAGCACATAATAAGCAGTTGGAGCAATAAATAATGGGAACTAAACCCAGTGCTTTGTTATGGTAGAAAGTTGCCGGATGATAATGAAAAAGAAGATTCTTGCACCAAGTCATAACTTCAAATTAGCAGCGCGATATCCTGCTGGCAAAAACAATTTTCCCAGCAAAATCTACTAGCTGTTTAACTTAAATTTTAATATATTTAATATAGGACAAGCATAGTATGCACATTATTTTAATTTTCATTAAAATCCCTTCTACTTAATAGTTGGGTATCAAACGAACTGAATAATATTAAATTAATATTATTACACTACTCAAATAAGTATAGATATCCATTTCATGTACAAATAGTTTTTGTTAGTTGTTTGCGGAGTCTCAATCTGTCCCAAAGGATCTATTTCGTAGAGAAAAATGTTCTCCGGCTGATCAAGAAAATGAAAGCGCTACTCGACTTTTAAGAATATCGATAACAAATTAAACCTGGATATTTTCCACAGAGTATTTCTTTCCTCTTAAATTTCAAACCAATCTCTTTGACTTTACATATTATGCAACCCCGTGCCATTAATAGTTCAAAGAGTGTAAGCCGTTTTAAAGAAAAGTTCATAAATTCAAATTTGTGCAGGAGCTCTCGGAGAGCGCCTTATAATTTTCCCTGCATATCTAAAAGAAGCGTGCTTCGCCGGTATGCGTTTGTTCGGAGCCGGAGTTTTCGTTATTTCTTTAGTTGGGAAGCCTCGCGCAGGATTAGATAGGAATTCCGGAACTTCGTATCACGCCACATATTTCGTGTACTCGCGAGATATATGGATATTAAACTCCGATCTCGAAAAACTGTTTCGCTCCCTTATGATAGAGAATAGTCGTTTACGGGAATTTCTATTACCATCCGGAACTTTAATTCGGAAGTATAAAAACGGGGAGGTGATTGCAATTTTTACTCGAGCACACTTTAACTACTCCCCGGAATCGAGCACTAGTCGAGATTTATATCCAAATAAATTAGGAGCCAGCAAACAAACGGTCTATTGTCTGGGTGCGTCGCAGGCCGTCGCAGATATCTTTCCGGTTTAATATTAGGGAAAAACTTGGTAACGGCGAATAGTTGCGGGGCGGGGGTCGAGTTAATGATATCACCGCCATTTGCGGACGGGGCCCACTCGGAATGGCGCTCGCCCATGTTAATGGGCCCGGCTACACCACTCTGAATATTTTAAACGACATTCGCTGAAATTACTGCAAGAATAGTGTCGCCTTTCTTGCATCGCATTAACTAATATTTCAGGAACAATAAAGAATACCAGTCGGTTTATAGAGGTTGCTTCCTTGTGGTGTTTTAACCCTTTGCACACGATGATGATTATTGAAGATATACCTAGAGATAATAAGTACCTATCTGAAATCATGGTAAGTGGTGAGTGGTGACCCGTTATTGTTGCTAGTCTAAAACCAACAACAAAGGTTAGCTAAATACCTTTGAAAATATAATTCAGTTGCGCAGAGCTCGAAAGTTCACATAATATGGCTTATAAAATAAACGCCTCGCTAAAGAAGTCGGTTCCACGGAGCGAAATAAGTACGTTTTGGTACAGGGAGCCTTAAATAATAAATGAGCTCCAGTGATAGAGGAGCACACGAGCGTTCGCCGCAGTCGACGAATATTGCCCCCCCCCCCCCCTCCCCGCGTGCAGACAGCGCGATACGTGCGCCGCATAATGCACCGTCCCGTGCAAAATTCACAACTACCCTCTGGTAAAATTTACTACCCTACATCTCATTTGCTCCTGTTCGAGTTCACGTTTTGAAAAGTATTAGCCTAAGCCGCTCTTTTTGTGCGCTCCTTTTATTATTTATGTACACCAGAATACCTTTGCCGCCGAAAGTTATTTGACCTCGAGTTAAAACTTTAATATCTTGAGCAGTTTCGAACTGAATATTGAAATATATTATGCATTTTGCAAAGTATAAAAGTTTTGCACGTGTGCGTCGCCCGAGCGCGGACTCCTCGTTTCAAAATCGTATGTGTAAGGCAATTTAATTTTATTGTATTTTTTTATTATATAGTTACCATTATTTACTTCAAAGTTTTCCGTTTTCGTACATTTTTTTCGGAACAAAAAGTATCCTATGTCCTTAAGGTCCCGGGCCTCAAAGTATCTCCATGCCAAAAATCTGCATAATCGCTTCAGCAGTTTATGCGTGAAGATGTAACAGACAGGCAGCCAGATACACTTTCGCATTTATAATATTAATCATTAAGTATGGATATGGACCGGGAAAATGATATAAAATAAAAAATATGGTTTCTTTGTATAGCTATATTCGCTAGGTGATAAAGTAGGATTAAAAAGATAACTAGATAAGTAACAAGGTTTGTTAAAATTATAAATGAAAAAAATAATCGGCCAATTAGTGCAAGTCGGACTCGCGCACGATGGGTTCCGTACCGTTATAGAGCAAAAATAGGCCAAAATTTGTGTTTTTTGTATGGGAGCCCCCCTTAATTTTTTATTTTATTTAAATACCAGATGACGCCCGCAACTCCGTTGCGCCAAAAATAGTTAATCGCGTGGGAACCGTGCATTTTCCCGGGATAAAAAGTATCCTATGTCCTTTCCCGGGACTCAAAGTATCTCTGTATCAAATTTCAGCCCAATCGGTTCAGCCGTTAAGGCGTGAAGAGGTAACAGACAGACAGACAGACTTTCGCATTTATAATATTAGTATAGATTATTATTATTTATAAAAGTACACATATAACTAAGGCTTTTGTGAAAATTTCAAGTGCCTACTTGTGATCATTTATACCGAGCAAAAAATGTTTGAAAAATCACGTTTGTTGTTTGAGAGCCCCCCTTATATATTTAATTTATTTTGTTTTTAGTATTTGTTGTTATAGCGGCAACAGAAATACATAATATGTAAAAATGTCAACTCACTAGCTATTAACGTTCTTGAGTTACAGCCTGGAGACAGACGGACAGACATCGAAGTCTCAGTAATCTAGGGTCCCGTTTTTACCCTTTGGGTACGGAACCCTAAA
Source organism: Polyommatus icarus (assembly GCA_937595015.1). Lineage (NCBI taxonomy): Eukaryota > Metazoa > Arthropoda > Insecta > Lepidoptera > Lycaenidae > Polyommatus > Polyommatus icarus. The sequence continues at coordinate 8,836,223 of OW569321.1, forward strand.
AATGAATAATTTTGCTCTTTTAGATGTTAGTTACAAACTTCATCCAGGGACATGGACAACAAGGTTACAACTTACAAGGGAAGGCTCTTGACATACATGCGTAGATTCACAATCTTCACTAATAATAATTGATCTTGATACTTCGTACACTTGTTATACATATACGGTGATAACAGTTAAAAAAAATATACCTACTCTAGATTTGATGGTACGGTGTACCGTATAACATGCTTTTATTCTCCATTCTCCAATATAGACCGTACTATACCCTAGCTTTATTCTAATTCGGATTCAAACTAAAAAATCTTTATCTGATTTTATATAAACACTAGCTGTCCCGGCAAACGTTTCTTTGCCATATTAAGTACCTATATAAAGTATTTTTTTTATTTGATCGCAGCGCTAACTGTCGGGACAGACTAAAATTAAAATTCGAATTCGAATATTATTTAAAATTTGACACATGTCGGATCCAATGTAAAACATTCCAAAATCAACAACTACTAATAAATTAAAAATTAATTAAAAAAACATTGTCCAGCGGACAAAATTGTGAATCTAAACAATTCCCAGATCCCCTTGAACACACACAAAAAATTTCATCAAAATTGGTCCAGTCGTTTAGGAGGAGTTCAGTCACATACACACGCACACAAGAAATATATATATTAAGATGAAGTGAACAAAAATCTAATAATCTTTAAGCGAAACTTGCAGTGGACAAATAAAAATATTAGTTTATAAAGAGGAAACTTGCGGTTTTGCACTTTTTCGAGACGGTAAAAATTTTTTTTACTGAAAATTCGTAATACGAAATAATGTCCCCCTCCCTTTCCACTCAGTTAAAATATGTATATGTATTGTGTATTCCTGCCCTGCTGTTTTGTTTCCACATCCAGTATAAACTTCAGTAGTGAAGTGAATATAATCTGTTGTTTTTTCTGGAAGAATAGTTTAGAAAAGTTGTTAGGGTTCCGTACCGTACCCAAAGGGTAAAAACGGAACCCTATTACTAAGACTTCGATGTCTGTCCGTGTGTCTGTCTCCAGGCTGTATCTCAAAAACCGCTATAGGATGGACTTCTGAAATTTTCACAGATTGAGTATTTTTGTTGCCGCTGTAACACAATTTATGGCCTATTTATGTGTTATAACGATAACGGCACGGAACCCTATGTCTATGTGCGCGAGTCCGACTCGCACTTGGCTGTTTTTTATTTCTAAATATTACAGGGCCCCCGTAAGGGCTACTGGCGCCTGTGTGCAAAAAAAGGATTTTGGCGCCCCTTTAGGCAAATTTTTTGGGTCCTTGGTTTTGGCGCCCCTAAAGATGGCGATTTGGCGCCCCTAGAGGATGGCGCCCGTGTGCATTGCACACATTGCACACATGGTAGCGGGGCCCTGTAAATATAAGTATTGTTCAATTTTCAGTAGCTCCTGATTCCGAAGTCATAGACAAAGCTAGCTTCAGACGCATTGACTTATACTATTACTACATAATTTATATATTACTACTTAATATACTTAATTATAAATCAATGTTCAGACGAGTCTTGTATCTATTGTGACTTCAAGTGATCAAAGTCAAACTCAGCACTGTGCAGTTGTCTGTGAGCAAAATCACCACTACGTTCCGTATCAAAATATTTTCAAAGCATATTCAGAATCATTATAAGGGAGGCTGCCATAGAAAAAATCTAATTTTTTGGCTATTTTTGATCGATATACTTACCTACTTACCGAATTTATTTATTTTCTCTGTAAAACCTATCAAATTTTATTATTTTTGAAGGGAAAACTTCTTTAGCGGCGTTAAGCACTTTTGTGGGATGGGTAAAAACTTTGAAACCCGCATCAGATTCTCATGCTGATCGAAAAACCAAGGAAAAAACGAAGGACGGTTGGAGAGTAGTGTTGTAACATCGAAATCGATTAATCGAACAATCGATTGTTTTTTTTCGATTGACGATATTTTTTAATCGATTGTAAGGGTTTCGATTAATTAATTAAAACGATCGTTTATTTTTTTTTAATTTTTTTTTTATATTTTTTTATATACTTAGTAAGTATTTTTTTTATTTTTTTATTAAGTATTTTTTTTATTATTATTATAGTGTTAAGCAATCCTTGCTCACGGGCAATTAAATCCCGGACCTTTGGAAAGCATGCGTGAAGCCGAAGCCAACACGTAGAGGCCCGTAACACAGTTTTTATCTAAATGTAATGTGACACTGGCCGGCGACTCTCCCTGTCCGAACTATGGGAGTATGACCAAGGAGAGCCAGCGGCCAGTGTAGGACTATTGCAGGGAATGGAATTAAAATGATACCGGGCTATGGGGGTGAGGTGCTAGTGGACTGGGTAACTGGGACTATGGAAGGACTATGGCATCTGCCGATACAATGTTGTAACATGTATAAAGTTGGCAGACGGTGACTCGCCAACTCTTTGAATGGGCCCCTCAAAATGGTCGCACGCAAGGTGCACCGAGGTGGCAACATTGACAGAGCGACTTGAGGCAGGAGAGGTGTCGCTGGACTTTAAACGCCGATCATTTGCACCCTCACAGGGTCCCATCACGTCGCCCACTCGCCACTTACGCTTCACATCCGAGCCGAAGCTCTCGCGACTCCACTCTGACCGGCCGGTTAAGGCAAGGCAGAGGTAGGGCCTGATTCTCCGTCAGTGTTCACTCCGGTCGGCCAGTGAAGGCAAGCCGGAGATGGAGAACAGAGGCTTCCCTGGTAGCACTCGGAAACGGTGCGTGGGGTCGCTACTCCCCAACAGCTCGCCACAAGCCCTGCTGGCTTATTATTATTATTTTATTATTTTTTTAAATCGATTTTCATAATAAACTGAGTTAAAAAAAATAATGCACAACGTTAATACTTATTCAAGTTTTCACTTCTGCCGGCACTCCCGCTGCGGGCTTATTATTATTATTATTATTTTTAAATCAATTTTCATAAACAATGAGTTAAAAAAAATTATGCACAACGTTAGTAATCAAGTTTTCACTTCTGCCGCCGTCTTTTTTTTTTGCAAATGTGTGGCAAAAAACCACAGTGCGGCGAAGCACGCAAGTAAAATATCATTTTAAAGCTATAGTATAATAGATATAACAATGTTACCAAATATACAAAGCACGTTACTCTTTAGGCATTGAAATAAGTAACGATTTTATTTGTTTGATATCCTTATTGAGACTTGAGAGTAAAACAAAGTTTCAATAGTATTTTACTAGATTTTATTATCTGGAACGGGTAATTTTCCCTGCACAAATACTCGGCTCGGCTCATTTCGAGGGCCCTAGCGCGCGCTAAATTTGAATTCATGTTACGAACAAGCTACATAAACCAATTACGAAGCGGGACCGATAGCGGGTGTGCGGGGGACACGCACAATCGATAATTCGCGATATGCCCGCTAGAGAGCAACACCGTCGCGGCAACTGCGCGCCCACACTCCTCCTCCACGTCGCGCATCGATGCGATAACATTGTAGGGACGTCAACTTTATTTCAATTCTGAATTTTTGTTGATGAACATGGTTTTTTAAATTAATGTTTTAATTATTTACTTCTATGTTTTTACACAACTAATATTAATATACTTATTAATATTAGTTGTGTCAAAACATAGAAGACAGACAGACAGACAGACAGACATGACGAATCTATAAGGGTTCCGTTTTTTGCCATTTTGCCTACGAAACCCTAAAAACGCTACCTACGTCATTATACATTTATTATAGGTTATTAGTTATTATCATATTACTAATAGTATATAGTAATATATTGTAAGTAATATGATAATAACTAATAACCTAACTTGGTAAGTAGATGTAGTCTGTGAACCGCATTAAGATTTTGAAACAAAAATGGAAAAACTATAAAAAATTTTAGGGGTCCCCATAGGTACAACTGAAACAAAAAATTTTTTTTCATCTGGCCTATGCGTGTGGGGTATCTATGGATAGGTCTTCAAAAATCATATTGAGGTTTCTAATATCATTTTTTTCCAACCTGAATAGTTTGCGAGAGAGACTCTTCCAAAGTGGCAAAATGTGTGTCCCCCCCTTTGGTTGGAATTGGTTTGAACGAGATCTAGCCAGTAGTTTTTTTTTATTCGTCATAAATGATAAACCTTAATTTAACTATCATTATTTCAAAAATGAAATATTAAAGTAAATCAAAAACCTTATAATTTCATAGAAATAATTCTTATTGCTGCTGCGGAACCCTTCATGGGCGAGTCCAACTCGCACTTGGCCGGTTTTTAAATTTTCAAAATGTTCATGTACACACAGATATAATCTAATTATATTCTTAAGTTTAATGGTAAAATTGTATACGTCAGTAAAATACATTAAGCAATAGATATAATTGCATCCAACATTTTATTATTTTATTTACTTTATTTAAATAATTGAATTACTGTGTTAATTAAAAGGAATAAATATTTTAAAAATGAAGTTTGCAAAAATGTTGTTATAATTTGGTCTGTGACAAGCGAATACGCGTTGACGCTGCGACAAGGTCACACCGAGCATGCGCACATAGTCAGCTGCTGCTTAGCTTGCTGTTTCATATCGCGCTTCTTGCCCGCTTTCAATGTTTTCTGTTTTATTTTGTTATTTCTGTGATGTAAACCAATTTTTTAACTAATATTTACATAATTTGTTATTGTGGAATATATTGTGCGTTACAATAGTGGTGCTTGCAGCCAGACAACAGGAAAATAACAAGGTAAACGCCTTAGTATTTTTGTTTGTCGTGAACATAACCTATTCGTGATACTACAATTTCCATGTTTTAAGTTTATTCTGTACGTTAATTAATACTGTGAAACGAAGGAAGAACACTAGGAAAACGTTCTTTATTCGGCTATCATCCAGTAACAAGCCTGTAACAATCAAAATCGGTGCCGTAATGATATTTGAAATCAATGTATTTTCCTCAGTTGCTATCTACACTGGTGTCGCGTTTTAGAAGCTACGTTTTCACTCATTATTCGCTGATATCGTCGTTAAATTAATTCTTCTTCAATACAGTGTTTATCGTGAATTATTTTCGGTCTAACTTTGAATAAATCCATTGTTTACATTTTGTAATTTAGTTGATGTAAGTCCAGTGTTGGGTGTTGACATATCTCTCAATAAATAGTTATTTTATTATTTTAAGCACATGATTTAACTATTTATAATACTTTATCATAATATAGCAGTAAAAGTAATAAACTAATAAGACTTTTCAGTCTAAGTAATACAAAATAATATGATCTAAAATTAATTAATATTTCCCACCTGTGAGAGAATCATAAATTTATTCGAAAATAAGTGAGTAACAGGTTGTGTGAATTTTGCCATGTTCATCTTATTTTATCAGAAAATTTACTATGGAAATGTAAAATAGCCTCATAAAAATATTTAGATCGACGTTATCAGTGTAGTTTGTACATCTTATCAGAGATGGCGCTGGGCTTAAGTATTTCACCAAAAATTGTTACGGTCTATCCATACTTCCATACTAATATTATAAATGCGAAAGTGTGTCTGTCTGTCTGTCTGTCTGTCTGTCTGTCTGTCTGTCTGTCTATCATAAATTTTAGACAAAATTAAATAATTATGTTTTTAGTATTTCATCATAGTTTTCTAACATTAGTGAGGAAGGAGAAACTTTACGCAAAAACGAAGTTGCTACTTTTAATACCGAAAAATTGCAGTGAATTACCATGGGATACTGTAAGTTGCAACAACTAATTTAAATTAGAGGCTAATTGCAAAAATTACGTAACACAGTAATTAAAAAACAAAATAAATTAAATTAATGGAATATATAATTACATAATTTATCATTTTGTAGTCAGGTTGTCAGACATCTTTTAACTTAAAATTAAAACTAATCAGTCCATTTTAATTAAGCTTCATTTATTGAATTATTATTTATTAGTTATTACTATTATTACTTATTACCTATCTATTATTTCTCAATTAGGTCAATAATTGCTTAATAGTTAATACTCTAGAATAGGTTGGCAATTTAACAAGTAAACCTATGCCAGTTAGTTGACCTTGTGGCTTGCACCTACATGAAATCTAGATCTGAAATCTAGATTATAGTGTTTGCATTGGCCATTACTAGATTTAATTTGCAAACAGTATAATTAAGCAAAGTATTAGTGGTTGCTCTGCCTATTTACCATCTTTTTCAGTATCATAATTTAAAGGGAGACATAAGAATATTGTCGCTTTTCACTTAGCAAGGGAGTTAAATGGTTCAACTGGCTTTATGGATTATCCATTTAGATTCTAGAATGTAGATGGGTTCGAATAACCTTCGCGGTCAAGGGGGCAAGTAGTAGTTATCTATTTATAACACTGTGGTAGTATATTAGTTATAATAAGAGAACTAAAAAGTCAGAATGTTTGTACGCTGTTGCCCGCAACTTTTCGCAAAATCGGTGATCGCGCAAAAACCTTGCCTCAAACACTAACTTGGCCGGTTTTTTATCAAGTCTTGATAAAAAACCGGCCAAGTTCGTGTCGGGCCACGCGCAATATAGGGTTAGGGTCTCTAATTTTACACTACTAACAACATCATGTCAGTTATGTTCAATGGAATTTGAACGATAAGTTCCTTTATACTTCGCCGAATACATTTTTTTAGTTGATCGACTATTTCTCAATAACTTATAAAGTATTCTTAGCCGTGATAGTTTTCCTTTTAAATTCAGCATATTTCCTACTCTCGTAAATTTTTTCACATTTCTAGAAGCAACCGTTTAGCTGGTAGAACACTGGACTCTAACGATTTATTCCACTTCAAAACTTCATATTTCACAAATGGATCCCTAAATCGGAAAATAATTTGAATGAATACTCGTAATATTTAAAAAATATCAATCCAATTACATCCCCCACTCGGCGGGATGGGCGTGAAAAAAAATTCATCCCCGCTTGATCCCATAAAAAAAACATTTTTTAAAGATTTTATGTCGTGGCAAAACGAGACACAATAGCTTTTTCATTGTTTAATCGCGGCCGGATGTGGCCGCTTGGGGTTTTGTTGAATTTACCATTTTATCGGCACCATTAATATTATGTGCATTCTTGTCGAATTACAGCTTTGTAGGTCCTATAGTTGACTACGGAGCCCTAAAAACTACAAATATTTTGTAAGTAATTAATATTATGTTCTATAACTGCTAGGTACATACAGGCGTTTAGGCAGAAAAAATATTTTTTGTCATGCTCAAAGTAAAAATTTCAAGCTAGCTCATTTTAAGAATTTTTTTTTCGACTTCGACAATAATTATTATTCTGCACCTTATATTTCACACCAGCTATGGCTCTCAGTTCTCACGGGGTAAAAATATTGCAATAACCCTTATAAAACATAATTTTCAAATAAATAATTGTGGGAGCACAAACCTACCCTTCATTGGATGTGGTTAGCTCATTTCCTGGGGTGTCGCAGCTCGCATGCACGAGAGTAGAGGATATTGATACATCATTCCTGTTTCCATGGTTTCATTATGGACACGTTGGTTATGGTAACAATGATCCTTGCTAAATTTGCTAGCATATTGACTTGTAAGTTGTATGAATAAGGAATGTAGGTCCGTTTATATTCCTTTTAAGCAAAACGTCTCTGAGATTTCTTGACATGAGTTTTAAATCCATTCTTCACCGTTGTCGACACGTTAATAATTTTACTTTTAAGCTAGAAACAAATTATCGGACGCATCCATAAGTCGCGGCTGATGGATGCGACTTAACAATGTGCACGGTTCATCCGCGGACGTCAAAGACCTAACCTTTATGTCAATGGCAGAAGTCCACGGATGCAAAATCATCCGGCCTGCCAGATTCTGTTCGGACTTGTCAGACAATGTGCTCAAGATTGCGTCCGCAACTTATGTCAGACAATGTGTACAGTTTAGTGTATTTTGTATTGATCAGATAGAAACAAGCCGCATCCCATGGAAACGTCCGCAGACGTTCGTCCGATAATTTGGTCCCAGCTTAAAGGTTAGCCAATCAAAAATAATGATAGTCTTTAGGAAATTTCTCGATTTGCCTATAAAATCTCTCAATGATTCCCTTTTCTCGTATTTTATACTGTGGCCTTTTGAGCATCTTTCCTGTTTTTCGAACTTATCTCAATAAAAAAAAATATACAATAATATAAATTCAGCAAATCAAAACAATTTTCCACATTTTATGGTAAGCAGCAAGCGCTGTATTAAATTGAGTCCATTAGCGTCGGAACAAGCGTTAATAGTTCGAAATGTTAAGTGCACGTGAGTGGCTGTATGGACTGTATGGACTTTTGTCCGTCCGTCTCGTCAGCCATATTCCGCATGTCGCAATATAGCGCCGGCCACCGGCATTTACATACATTAATGTAAACTCAGCGTGCACCATAATTCTGTGTGCGCTGCGAATTAACTGTTATTGAGCCATTTGGATTGTTTTGTCTCCAGATTGCGTATATTAAACTTTTAGTAGGTTCTTACTACTGAAAATGTTACCACAATTTAAAAGCTTCTGTACATATTTCAGTTTTTATGCTGACCAAGTTTTATTCTTAAAAAAATACATAGCCGAACATAGAACCTGCAATTTTTGGGGAGTCGGATAAAATTCCGCAACACGAATCAAGAATAAAAACAACGTTTAAAACCCCAAAAAATTAAATTATTCAAAGACATTCGGAGACAAAGCAATCCGACGGTACAATTTTAGGATATTCATCTTCACCCCCTTCGAGGGAACAAACAGGGCGGCGGAATTTCGTTATTAGCGCAGCGGGCTGAGAGCGGCGAGCGTCGCAACTCGCACCTGACTGATTGATAGCACTTCTTTGCACCTCGGGTCGAGCTTGTAATCGAGCCATTAATAAACTCCGCCCGGAACTTACTGCGGATTCGTTATTTGTCTAATGGGCTAGTTGAACGGCACCGCAGGCGCCTCCGGGCCACACATAACTCACTCACATAATTGACACCCGGATAGAGATAGACTGCGTTCCCCGGTTCGAATAGAGTTTTAAAATAAGATTAAATTCTGAATTTGAACGTTTTTATGCATGCTCGTATCGGATAAACACATTGTGTCTGTATTCATTTAAATGGTATGTATATGGTATGATAGACATCAATTTCTATGAATAGGAGTAGGCTTTAGTTAGTAGTGTGCTGCTGACTGCTGTTGTTTGTGGCAAAGGATAGATTTTGCTTAGGAATCCTTACCCTATAGTTAATACCTACTTAATACTTAGTTAAAACACTAAGTAATTTAGCAAAAATGTGAAATTTTGCAGTGTACTTAGGTTGTGTTGTGCAGTTTATTGAAAGCCAAGTTAATTCTTCACCAACCTCGCAAATGCGACACAAATAAAACGAGGTCATTTTAAAGTTTATACAACAGTATTAATGGCGTTAGCATGGGACTGTAGTATGCGATGATAGAGAAAAATATTTTTTTACTCGAAAGAATGGCTTATTATTTGGTTTCCGAATTATCTGACGGGTCGGGCTAATGCCGGGCGACGCCGCGCGCCGCGACGCTTGACAAAGCGACTGTTGGCACGGAGAGGCTTTGCTCACTGTGCAAACAGTCTGCTTCCAGCAAAAAGTTATGAAAATTTTATGTACCCGATATAGGTAGCATAAAGGACGTTAAAATCATAGGATTACTTTGATTACATTAATATTTAATTTATTATTTCCGTTTGAAAATGTTGTAGATACTGAATTCCTGTTTAAAATCCGGCGCAGCTAATCGCGCGGAGCCCTATAAGTTAATTTAACAATTTATACAAACACCTTTACAATAATTCTAAAGCAGAAAGCCAGTTTTATATGCAGGTTTAAGTTCCACCGTTACTTCCGCCAGGCCGTGATTGAAAGTTGACATTCAGCGCGGGGTGGCGCCAGGCACGGCCCTCGCCCTCTGACCCGGTAGACTATCGCGATGGCGATCGGCCTTGTAGAAGCCTCTGTTTTATTATACACCGTACACGCCGTAGCATTTGCAAATGGGCGCAGAATAACGAGTTTCACGACAGAATTAACGCCACGCTATCAAAAGGCTACCAGTTTTCTGAAATAAGCGCAAAAGAAGGTGGCAAAACGTGACGCAGTCCTTGTAGTGGCGTCAAGGGTGTGGCTTCTAGAATTTCGCAGCCTTGTAGGGAGCACAATCACTTCCAAAGACAAGAAGGAGGCAAACGTAGATAAAGATTCAGATATCAAGGCAACCCATGTAGAGATTTGACGTTAAGTAGGTCATATTGGATTAACTAATAGACATGCGTTGCTGTGTATCGCTGTATCATCTAATAACTAGTGTAATTATTATGTACTTAAATGGCCACGATTTTCCTAAGAAAGTTTTGTATTTATTTTCCTGATTGAAACTAATGAAAGTCGATTTACCTTGAAAAACATTTGTCTCGAGCCCACAAAAGAAACCTTTTATTTTCAAAGCGAAAGTGATTTTTTCCTGTGGGATCATCTTAATTTTTCTGAACGAATACGGAAAGCCTTCTTTGCTATTCTACTATTTTATTTCATCTCGAGTTATTCGAGCGGGGTTCAAGTTTTGACTCTACGTCGGACAGAGTAAGTAATATTTATGTCAAGATTAGAGGTGAATTTTCATACTTAACCCAATCTTAAAATTCGAAATGAGCAAATTAGTCCGCGTTATCAAAATAAATTCGTGGAGGTAAGGTTGACATGGAAGCGGTCGAGAGCCATTCGAATTGGGTCAACGACAATACAAAAGGTGTGGCGTCAGATAAGCGACGTATCCCGCCAGCCGGCTGCCGGAGTGCCGCCTGAGACTCCTAAAACATAGCCCAATGAAATATACCTCATTTATTTACGTTAACCGCGTACATTTTTTTCCTTTTCGCCCAGAATATAGATAATCATTAGTCGCCGTTTACCCGACGCCCCTTAATGTGTTTGTATGCTCGACAATTTGATCCTCGCCTGTTTGTATTGTTGCCGTTTTGCCTTCGCGATTGAGGTCGCATTCGGGCTCTATATTTATTAGAGCGGAGGGCTCACGACACGATTTTCATTTTATACGTAACGTTTGCTGTAAATTAAACGAGCATTTTTATTTTCATTTGCGATTATGTGCTAGTGCTTATGACGACGTGGCGAGGGAATCTTTTAAAGCCGTTGGGGGTGGAACGTGAACGTGACGTCACTAGAGTGGCCGTTGATATTTCGTATAGAGCACTGCATGCGGAAGGACGTGTCACTCTCGACGTGCTGACGTCTGTCTGCTTTCAGAGCGTTGTGAGCTTCCGACCTGCCCTCCGACACAGACTATTTCTCATCGCGAATATAATACTCTCCCGATGAGCATCTGTTACGCGAACGGAAAATATAACCTCAAAATATTATAGGGCACACAAACGTTTCAATGAAAGCTTTTTTACTTGGGTCTCCTCTTTGTTACTATGTTCTTTTGTTACACATTCTATTAAATCTAGCGTAGCTGATTAGCTACGCTAGATTTCATGCATAAAAATACGCATGATGATGCGTGTTTATAAATTCGACTTCGAATGCATTTTTCGACTAAAATAGCTTGTATGACTGTTTTAGGGTTCGTTGCCTGTCCGTATGTGGGTCTCCAGGCTGTACACAGCTAGACTTCTGAAATTTTGACAGATTGTGTATTTCTATTGAGTATTGCCGCTATAACAACAAATACTAAACATATCCAAATAAAATTAATATTTAAAGGGGCTCCCATGCAACAAAAGTGATTTTTTTTCCATTTTTGCTTGATATCAATTAAGTACAACACTTAATTGATATCAAGCAAATTTCACAAAGTTATTAATAATATTTGTACTTTAATAATGAATAATATAAAAATAAAATAAAAAAATAAAGGGGGCTCCTATACAAAAAATAATCGGCCAAGTGCGAGTCGGACTCGCGCACGAAGGGTTCCGAGCCATTATAGAGCAAAATTAGACCAAAAATTGTGTTTTTGTATGATATGGCCCCACTTTTTTATTTCATTTTAATATTATTATTAAATATTAAAGTACCTACATAATATAACTAAGGACTTTTTGAAAAACTCTAAAAGGCCAATAAAACATGTTTGTTGTACGGGAGCCCCCTTTAAATATTTATTTTATCTAGAAACGCGGTAGAGTGTCAAGCCGAGTTCCAGCATAACAAAATGGCGAGCCGCACTGTGTGTAATAATACACGAACCATTTGCAGCTACTTTTGACTCCTTGATAATTCAGAAACTATTTCACATAAACGTTTCAAATTTAGCTCATATAATAAGACTTGTGAGATAAATACATACTTTAAATTTCATAAGCACAGTTTAAACGGTTGTTGAGATATTAACGTCTGAAAATCTAAATTTTTATCACTGACTGACCTATAGATCAAAATTCTAACCCACTTCCAGATGACCTAGAAGGCAGAAATTTGGAATCCAGCTCGATAATTGTGTGTAACCGTAGGGAAAAATCCGAAAACAAAACAAATTGGTCAAGTGCGAGTCGTACAGAGCGAAAATTGTGTTTTTTGTATGGAGTTTATTTTATTTTACTTTTATTATTTGTTATGAAAGAAGAAATATAATTAAGGATTTTGTGAACATTTCAAGTACCTTTCGGCTGCCATTATTGATTTAGAGCAAAAAAGGCCAAAAAATCACGTTTATTGTATGGGAGCTCCCCGTAAACATATTTTATTTGTGAATTGAAAAAACTTGAAATGATTTGTTTTTTGGTATGGAGATATAATTTGGTCCCGAGAATAGACATAGAATTATTTCAATATGTCTGTCCGTCCGTCTGTCTGTCTGTCTGTTAGACAGCTATAATAATAGCTACTTAACTTCCGCATAGTAAGTTGTACCCTATATAGTTAATGGTTGGAAATACACTTGTGTTATGCCTTCTGATGGTAGCTGCATTTTCCATTCGCTTGGATTTTCTTTGTTTTATTCGTCTGATACTCACGCCTCTACAAGGCTTAGGGACCGTTTCCCCACTTTCTGATAAGTTTCAGATAGGCTATCCACAACTTGTCTGATAGATGAAGACATATCTGCCAGATAAGTTGCGGATATCATAGCCGACACTTGTCGGGAAGTGGTGAAACGACATATTAAGGTTGAGAATTGGCATTGAATATAGTCGAATATTATGAATATTTAAACTGGAAAGATGAAGGTGTCTACCATTGCTCGGAAAGTTTACTTTACGATTATTATTTTTAACAAAAAATTAAAACCGACTTCCAAGGTAAAAACAATAATAACATTAATATGAACTAAAAAGTATTAAATAATTTTTACTATCTAATAGTGCCTTTTTCCGAATTCGGCTAAACCTCAACTATTTCTGTACTCAATCTTCATTATTTTGAAGTCGGTACCAGATAGCTGAATCTTCAGTCCTCTGACAGAATATTTAAAATTTTTGGAACTGGCACCGACTTCAAAATTATGAAGATTGAGTACAGAAATAGTTGAGGTTTAGCCGAATTCGGAAAAAGGCACTATTAGATAGTAAAAATTATTTAATACTTTTTAGTTCATATTAATGTTATTATTGTTTTTACCTTGGAAGTCGGTTTTAATTTTTTGTTAAAAATAATAATAATTTCACTCTTTTTAGTTACACTAGTAGATAAATCTTCGCGTATATTTTACGTATCTTATTACAATTTGTTAAGAGTCACAACTCACAACTCACACTCACAAAATAATATAATATTATCAGTGAAGTGAACATATTGTGCTAAGTAATTTAACAATTTTAATACTTCAAGCCCGAAGCGGTTACCGGCGATTGCGATAACAATAGAAAGGCTATTGTGTCTCGTTTTTCCACGATCGAAGGATCTATCAGATAATAAATTCTACAAACTTGCATAGGATGTAGCGTAGCATAATATTTAATATTATCATAATTATTGACAGCTGTTCTTGTTATCAAGAATTCAAATCGATAGGTACTTAGTGCACCATCTATCGATTAATAAGTATAACTAATTAAAAAGACACTTAATGACTTTGTTTTGCTTAAATGCTCTTTTTAAAATAACTTTATGCGACGCCGACCGCCGTGTATTAAAAACAAACAGGTGTTGTTAATTGTTATACAGTACATAATTATTATTATTAGTATATCCATACCTATGCCTTGTACTATTATCTATTCTGTGCCATGAGACATTGGTGGCCTTAACACGACGTGGTAATGATGATGATGACGATGATGATGATGATGATGATTATGATGATGAATATGAATTGCATAGTAGTTTATGCTTTCTGTTCTTAAAACAACGCCGAAACTCCCAAACGTGTATCTATAAGGAATCAGGAGTTCTCTCAGCATCATCGAAACCATGGTATACCTTGACCCAATATTTGACTTTTTGGTAGCGTATTCTTAGTACACTTCACATAAAACCAAAATCACCATATGTTTCCATATAAATTTCGAGGAGTTCCCTCGATTACTCATGGATCCCATCATCAGGTCACCACCTTTGTGAAAATGGGACCAAATTGGAGTGAAACCTAATACAACAAAACAAAAATTTCGAAAATCGGTTCACAATCGGCGGAGTAATCGTTGAACATACAAAAAAAAAAAAAAAAAAAAAAATATCCACAGCCGAACATATAACCTCCTCGTTTTTTGGAAGTCGGTTAAAAAGTAGTGATATCCCACCAAAAACATAAATGTAAAAATGCTGAGCCAAGTTCCATGCAAACATTATATTTCTTGTCTATGGACTTCGCCGTAAAAAGGATGGAGATCTAAATGAGTGCCAAGTTCCATGGAAAATCGAAATAAGTACGTATAGGAACCAAATAACATTATAAACGAATAATAGTCTATTTCTTTGCTTTATTGAATGTCTATAACAATTGATGTTATTTAAATAATGTGAGATCTTAAACTAGATTAGATTTTACTTGGCTATCAGAATTAAAATGTTCAATAACTTTATAAAAAATGACTGACGTAATGAAAAGTTGCCAAGTTAAATCTAATCTAGTTTAAGATCTCACATTATTTAAATAACATCAATTGTTATAGACATTCAATAAAGCAAAGAAATAGACTCCAGGGATGTTGCGGATCCCGATTTTTTCACATCCGCGGATGTGAATGCGGATGCGGATTTTTAGAGTTTCACATCCGCGGATGCGGATGCGGATGTTTCGGATCCCATATAAATTTATAGTACATATTCATATATAAATAAAAAATTTAAAGAATGAAAAAGTATTATTTTCAGTTTTACTAATATGTTACAAAATATAATAGTACAAGTTCCCTAGAACAAATTTTATGATTACTATGAAGCAAATTTTTCGTGAGTAGCTTCTGAAATATTAAATCCTTTTATCTCTGTTAGTTACTTTCGAGAATTTTCGCAAAGGAAATTGTTGTTCGTCTTATTGAAATGAAGCTGCTTAAGAAAAATTAGCTTGATAGAAATGAAAAAAAAAGAATCGTTCTAGGGAACCTGTACTATAATAATCCTTTTTTATTAAAGAAATAATAATTTTTAAATGAAAATTACATTAATTCCCCTGTCTTAACTTCACCCAATCTTTTTTAGTACACGAAGTTAAAAATAGGATTTACATACTTAAATTATTAAATAGTAATTATAATGCCGCTTGTTATTAAGTATGAAGCATAAATAAACACGTAGTGATATATTTAAAGAAAACAATTGATGCACCACAATAAACGTGTCGGATCTTGTCACCGTTTTAGGGTTCCGTAATTAACAAGGAATCCTTATAGTTTCGGTCTATCCACCCGTCTGTCTGTCCGCGGTTTCGCTCAGAGATTAGCCTACAAAGCCGTAATTCGGCATAAATGCACATATAAACGATGTCGACAAAATGGTATATTATCATAATATATGTATAGGTAAAATCCGTCCTTTGAAATGTCCTGTTAAAATGGACACGGTGAAAGAGGAAAAAATCGGTAGAGTCCAGTGTCTCCCCCTTCTACCAGCTAAACGTTTGATTGAAAATGTGGAAAAATTCACGGGAGTAGAAAATATGCAAAATTTAAAAGAAAAACTGTCACGGCTAAGAAGACTTCATAAGTTATTGAGAAGTACAAAGGAATTACTTTTCATCAATTTCGTTTGAACGTCACCGAAATGATGTTGTAACTTGTAAGTAGTGTAAAACACGTTATAATTATACATTCATTGACCATATAAAACTTATCAAAAACTGGCGGTACTACGGAACCCTCTATTGTGTGTGGCCAATACGCACTTTTTCGCTTCCATTGGTCATTGTTACGCGCAAACGGCACGCGCCATTCACATGCCCCGTCGCTTTTTTTTTCTTGTCGCAACTCCTATAACATCCGCATCCGCATAAAAATCCGCATTGATTTATTGCGGATGCGGATGCAGATGCGGATGTCCAAATCTATGCGGATGCTCCGCATTTGCGGATGCGGATATTCGCAACATCCCTGATAGACTCTATTATTTGTTCATAATGTTATTTGGTTCCTATACGTAAGTACTTATTTCGATTTTCCACGGAACTTGGCACTCATTTAGATCTCCATCCTTTTTACGGCGAAGTCCATAGACAAGAATTAATATAATGTTTGTATGGAACTTGGCTTAACATTTTTACATTTATGTTTTTGGTGGGATATTGTTTTTCGTATCTGTTAGTGTCTATTGTCTAAACACACCATGCCGAAGTTCCGTGGTTCCGCCGCGGAATTTCGGCAAGGCTCCGCCTGCAATGTATTTTAAATTGCCGAAATTCCGTGGCGTTATATTGTATGCATTTGACATTGTTGACGTAATCATGCCGAACTTCCGCCGCGGAACTTCGGCATGGTGTGTTTAGACACTTGTAGCGGCAACAGATAGTCAGATATACATAATCTGTGAAAATTTCAACTCTCTAGCTCTAGAGTCTAGGTAATAACCGTTCTTGATTTACAGCCTGAAGACAGACAGACGGACAGACAACGAAGTCTTACTAATAGGGTCCCGTTTTTACCCTTTGGGTGCGGAACCCTAAACACCATTTTTGGCCTTCTTTTGCTCTATAACGGTACGGACCCTTCGTGCACGAGTCCTACTCGCACTTGGCCGGTTTTTTATTTTTTCGACTAATGTTTTCCATTCGCATTTTCTCCAGAATCTTTCGCCTTGATACAAATTTAATTATGTTCAGAGTTAATGTTTTAAATATCTTGTAATCCCACGACAGTTTTCAAAATTTATATTTTCGTTATGAAATAATGTTTTAACCGCGTAAACAGATCGTTATCGTGTTTGAACTAGATAGTGAAAAAACCTGGCAAGTGACTTACTGACTCGCGGTGTTTCCAAATGTTTCTCAACACGCAAATTTGACACGCTATTAGACAAATTTCTAGCCATAATTTCTATGTTGAATCCCTTCAGGTGGTATTTGAATATTCTTACGGTTTCATTTTATACTTTGTAGCCTACTTACCTACTACACAACTTTATTATAAATAATGAATATAGTAAAAACTAAATGCTAACGTAAACCTAAGACTTAACTACTTAATTACTTATAATTAATATTATATACACATAATATTTATTATTTTACATTACACATATACGAACACGTATGTCGATATGATATATCGATACAAATTACAATGCATCGATACATCATATCGGTTCCTTTGTTATAATATGCGTACGCGCAGTACGTACAACAGACAACTCGAACCGGCCGGCAGTCGAGTCGCAGTCACTGACGCGGAGCGCACGCTCGGAAGCTTAAGTATATCGTGCTTCAGTGCTTATAGCTATCATATTATGTGCTTTTCCTTCATCTTTTCTGCACCTTCTGTATTGCTATAGACATAGACTTAGTGTGTGTGCTAGTATAGTGAGCTGAACAATATAGTGCGCTTAATTAGTAAGTCCGAATTTCATTTATACAGACCTAAACTACAAGTGAATTAATTTTCACCGTCATCGAATCCTACTTGCACCACCATAATACCTATAACTTTTTATGGCATTATAGGTACTATAAATCTCAAAGAATTTAAAAGAAGTATGTAATTATAAATGGTTTAAACTTTCTTTGTGTTTTAAACATTTATATTTTACAGTATTTACGCACATCCAACTAGTATCGCAAGTTCTATCTGCACATTAAGTAGGTAGTTAAAGAAAAGCTGAAAGTAATGAAACATATAAGTTAACTGCAGCCGTGACGCAAAACTTCCATCGTTATTATAGCTACAACTTCTAAGGTCGCGAGAAAAATGAATTATCGATGAAAGCATTAAAAGTTTTCTAATCAATGTGTATCTGTGGATATCCACCGCTCCACCTTGGCTCCACGTTGCCGTATGGTTATCAAAGGGTTCACCTAGCTGGAGCACTTAGATATAATTAATATTGATAGAACATGGCCGCAAAGGCTCATGCGGTGGTTTCAATTATGCAAAACTTCATCTTACATGTACAAGTTCATCGGTATTGGGAACTGATTTATTGAGTCTGTGGGAAAGTATGTTGGTATGTGATCCCTATTCCCTGTTTATTAGCTAACTATGCGTCAATTATTTTAAGTATTTAATACCAGTGTGCTGGTTAATGTTTATTTGAAATTAAAAAAATGTGTAAAAAATAATTAGAGCACATAATCGTTCAAAATCAAAGTAATTGATTTTGTGAAAAATTTGTTCATAATTAATATTTATAGGTAGGAATTATTAATTATGAAATACCATTTTAATTGATAATTAATGAAATTGACAAGAATTTTGAAATACCTACTTGAAATTAAGGGTTCCCCCACAAAACTGCGAATTCTCAAAAAAATGTATTTTTTTGTATGGGAGGATCCATATTTCCTTATTATTTATTATCCCTTCTATATTATACAGATATAGAAGGGGCTACCATACAACAAACGTGAGTTTTGTTCTATACATAATATTCTTTCTAAACTTATTATAAAACAAAGTCGCTTTTTTCCCTCATGTCCCTTTGTTCCCTTTAATGTTTAAAACTACGCAACGGATTTTGATGATTCTTCAGAGTTAGATAGCCTGTCGGGTCCTATCTAATGGTAGATTGAATAAAAGAGGTAAACGATAGAACTCCGATATACAATGTTGCTAATAATTGGTACAATATTATGAGTGGACGTGCGCGTGCGCCGATGGTTCGGACTTCGGGAAGAAGAGAGCGAGCCACGTCGTGCAGCTCGCCGCCGTCGCCGCTCCCAACTCGTTCCGCCCTGTCCCCCGGCACCTCCGCAGGTCCGCGAGGTCCATGCGCCAGGGACGTCTCATTAGGCCACGATGTCCATACGTGGACATACTGCCCGGGTTGAAGAATCTTCAATAGGTAGTAGACAAATGTTATTGAATCCACGCCTCAATGTCCCCTTGCGTGTGAAGACGTCGGCGACCCTCACGACACCGTCTCCGCCTGGGTACACACCTTCTGGATTCGCCCCAGCAGCCATAGAAGAGGAGGCAGCGACTTGTCCTTCACGAGAACGAGAGCGCCCTCCGATAGAGCACCAGATGCAGCCGTCCATTTGATTTTCTGTTGAAGCAGGAGAACATACTCGTTATGGAAACGATTCCAGAAATGTTGCTTTAAGAGTTCCACCCGCTTGTAGCGCTCCAGAGATGTTATAGAGACATCGGAGACGCATGGATGTGGAACTGACAAGAGTGGCCGTCCAATCAAGAAGTGAGAAGGAGTAAGGGCGATGAGGTCTGAGGGTTCGTTGGATAGAGGTGTTATAGGACGGGAATTTAAAATGCCTTCAATTTGTGTTGCCATCTCCTCGTATGTTAAGTTTGTTAGTTTAAGCAACCTTTTTAAATGATACTTAGTGCAGCGTACTGCAGCTTCAGCCACACCATTGAAATGCGGTGAGTACGCTGGAGAGAAGGAGAACTCGATGCCCTCCTGGGAAATAGTGGATATAGCGTTAGACTCCTGTAACATATTATTAATTAGATTAGCGGCACCAACAAAATTGGTACCGTTATCGGACATGATAGATCGCGGTTTACCCCGACGAGAAATAAAACGATTAAGAGCCGCTAAATAGGCTTCCTTAGTCAGGTCAGTAACGAGCTCTAAGTGTACAGCTTTGACGGCCAAACAAGTAAAAATGCATAAATAAGATTTGATCAATTTACATCCTCGCCCTTTACGGTCGGCTATCAATATTGGCCCGCCATAGTCGGCACTACAGTTGAGAAACGGAAATTCTAGAGCACTCCTACATGCCGGCAGTTGGCCCATAATAAGCTGTATGCGAGTAGCCCTCTGCCTAAAACATTGAACACATTTATTAACAATACTTTTAGCTAAATTCCTGCCACCTACTGGCCAATAAGATTGACGAATAAATGATAAAAGTAGTTGAGGTCCCCCATGAAGCAGCCTTTCGTGAGCATTTCTAAATATAATTTTAGTTAAATGATGCTTACTACACAAAATTTTGGCAACAAATTTCTTAAGTTGATTAGTGGAAGTTTTTAGCCAACCGAGAACAATAGTTGAATCGCACCAAAAATAACATGAATGTATAGGTATAGTTATAGACTCCTTTACCTTAGTACACAGTCTTGAACCTAGTAACGCGCTGCATAACTCTAATCGCGGGGTAGTGGTCGGTTTTATTGGGGCTACACGACTTTTAGAAATAAGCAGGCGTACCGTAATTAACCCGTTGCTATCGACAGAGCGAATGTAGACGCATGCACCGTAAGCGTTCTCTGATGCATCTGAAAATGTATGAATTTCATTTTTAATTGAATCAACACACGAAATCCAACGAGGTATTTTTAATTGATTTAAGTTATGTAATGTTTTAGCAAAATTAAGCCATTCATTTTTTATATTTATAGGTACCTCGTCATCCCATTCACACTTAGCGATCCAAAGTTTTTGCATGATTAATTTAGCCTCAACCACACATGGCGTTACCAGACCCAAGGGATCAAATATTTGACTTATAACTGAAAGAATATGACGTTTACTAACAATTTCCGAAGTGTCAATATTTATAGAGTATGAAAGAATATCTGTTTCACAAGACCAATTAATGCCTAAAGTTTTAGAAGAAATATTATTTGCATATTCACAAAGATTTACTGGATTATTATTTAAAGTATCATTATGACTTGGTGCAATTTGTTCTAAAATTTCATTATTATTAGATTTAAATTTTCTTAAATTAAATTTAGCAGTAGCTAAGATAGATTTGACCTCGTTACATAACTGTACAGTTTGAGAAATAGAATTACTACCAGATAGGAAATCGTCGACCCAAAAATCGTGTCGTATCGCGTTTCTAGCTTCTGTGCTAGAGCCTTGTGCTAGATCGGCTAAGCTTACTAAGCACTTAGTCGCTAAATAAGGAGCAGAGGCCGTGCCGTACGTAACCGTGTTTAGAGTATACGTTTTAAGAGGCATAGACGGATCCTCGCGAAAAATAATACGATGTAGAGTACGTTGCTCCGGTATTAGCTCTACTTCTCTATACATCTTCTCGATGTCTCCTGCAACTACGTACCTATGTTGTCGGAAACGTAATAGACAAGAGATCATCTTGGACGTTATGCCCTACAGCCTGTATTTCATTCAGAGAAATACAAGTCGTAGTTTTGCACGACGCATCAAACACGGTGCGCAATTTAGTGGTTGAACTACTTTCACGTAGAACATCATGATGCGGTAAATCTAGTTTAAGATCTCACATTATTTAAATAACATCAATTGCTATAGACATTCAATAAAGCAAAGAAATAGACTATTATTCGTTTATAATGTTATTTGGTTCCTATACGTACTTATTTCGATTTTCCATGGAACTTGGCACTCATTTAGATCTCCATCCTTTTTACGGCGAAGTCCATAGACAAGAAATATAATGTTTGCATGGAACTTGGCTCAGCATTTTTACATTTATGTTTTTGGTGGGATATCACTACTTTTTGTAAAGTAAACTTTCCGAGCAAGGGTAGACACCTTCATCTTCCCAGTTTAAACATTCATAATATTCGACTATATATTCAATGGCAATTCGCAACCTTAATGTGTCGTTTCACCACTTCCCGACAAGTGTCGGCTATGCTATCCGCAACTTATCTGGCAGATACTTAATCTATCAGATAAGTTGTGGATAGCCTATCTGAAACTTATCAGGAAGTGGAGAAACAGCCCCTAAGCCTTGTTGAGACGTGAGTATCAGACGAATAAAACAAAGAAAATCCAAGCGAAGGGAAAATGCAGCTACTATCATAAGGCATTGGAATAATACGGTATAACACAAGTGTATTTCCAACCAGTAGTGTCCATATAGTGTACAACTTACTATGTGGAAGTTAAGTAGCTATTGTTATAGCTGTCTAACAGACAGACAGACAAACGGACGGATGGACAGACAAACGGACAGACATATTGAAATAATTATATGTCTATTCTCGGGACTCAAAATATATCTCCATACCAAAGAACAATCGGTACAATCAGTTTAGGCGTGAAGACGTAACAGACAGACACACTTCATAAAGTCACCTTCTATTCATTTCAAGTTTTTTCAATTCACAAATAAAATATGTTTACGGGGAGCTCCCATACAATAAACGTGATTTTTTGCCTTTTTTGCTCTAAATCAATAATGGCAGCCGAAAGGTACTTGAAATGTTCACAAAATCCTTAATTATATTTCTTCTTTCATAATAAATAATAAAAGTAAACTGAAATAAATATTTAAGGGGGTCTCCATACAAAAAAAACTCAATTTTCGCTCTGTACGACTCGCACTTGACTATATTTTTTGTTTTCGGATTTTTCCCTACGGTTACATACAATTATCGAGCTGGATTCCAAATTTCAGCTTTCTAGGTCATCTGGAAGTGGGTTAGAATTTTGATCTATAGGTCAGTCAGTCAGTGATAAAAATTTAGATTTTTGGACGTGAATATCTCAACCACCGTTTAAGCTGTGCTTATGAAATTTAAAGTATGTATTTATCTCGCAAGTCTCATTGTATGAGCTAAATTTGAAACGTTTATGTGAAATAGTTTCTGAATTATGAGGGGGTCAAAAGTAACATCACTAGAGTCACCTAGGTATTCAGTCATATGTCCTAGACTTTCATATTCGCGCATGAAATCTAAATATCGTTTTTTAAAATGTTCGTCCTTGCTAAAGCGCTTCTCTAGTGAGAAAAAACGACGCTTATAGCTGGTTTACACGTATTAAGTAGATAAGTAGTAACTAAATTTTAACTTAATTTGAAGTGCCTGCCCGAAATGTGTCAAGTGACAAGCCCCGCCTGCCAACTTAACAGAAAAGAGTCAAAATTCAAATTTCCTTGTTTAGTACTTAAGAGGCCGGGTACCCTTGGAATTTCTCATATATACGTAATACCAAAATCATTTTCTCATACTAAATATTTAAACACTAAAAAATAGAGTAAAACAGTAAAAATATATAAATAAATAGTAAATTTACTACAAAATATTGAAACTCTAAAAATATTTTTTAGTATTTAAATATTTTGTAGTAAATGTACTATTTATTTATATATATTTTTAGTGTTTTACTCTATTTTTTAGTGTTTAAATATTTTGAAGTAAATTTTTGTGCAGGAACCTAGATAATTACTATTTTAAGCTGAAAAATATTTTCGTATGAGAAAATGATTTTGGTATTAGAATTTCGAGGGTACCCGGCCCCTTAACTAAATTTTAACTTGCTACTTACTACTAAATTGTGTGTTTACATGCAATAGGTAACTTAAAATTTAGTTAAAATTTAGTTAACTACTTATCTACTTAATACGTGTAAACCAGCCCTTAGCTATTGCATATGAATCGCCTAAGCACTTAGGATTTGACTTTAGAGGAATAGTAACTACAAATCGACCTTCATCGTTGCGATAGGTATTAGTTTTAAAATGCTCTTCACCGAAGCTTTCTTCTGCTGAAAGCTTATGCTTAGGTAAAATAGAATCAAGCTCCCAAAATTTAGTTAAATTAGAATTTAATTGCGCACTATCGGTAAAATTACAGATGTGTGAATGGGTTGTCAGTGAATGGACGGATACGGATCCGGACACTATCCAACCAAGCTTAGACTCACACAAAATAGGCTGTTTTTTACCTAATTGTTACCTATGACCTCCCAAAAAATCTCGGCACCCACTAGAATGTCTATGGCAGACGGAATACTAAAAGATGTGTCGGCTAATTCGACGCCTGAGGGCATAGGTAAATTCTTAACATTTATAGATATTGGAGGTAAATTGTTTGTAATGAGAGGTAAAATTAGACAACTAATTTGATTAGAATAAGTCCCGTTAATCGACTTTGAACGTGAGGTAACAAGACTGTGTGTCTGTGTACTATTACTAATTAAGTTGTTAATACCTGTAACCATGGAGCTCGCACTAGGACTTTGTAGATTCAGCTTATCACATAGACTCTCAGTAATGAAGTTGTATGTACTCCCGTTGTCGAGTAACATTCGCGCAGTGTGTTTTTCACCATTTGAGCTGACGACTCGAACCAATGCTGTGGAAAGTAAAACAATAGACCGCGTAGTAGGCTGTTTGGTACAATAAGTTGTAGCATTAGCTGAAAGTGTGACATCTGAAGGCCCAGGCATAGGATTTATAAATTGAGAATTTGATTTATCTAAATGTAAAAGAGTATTATGTTTGATTTTACAATATTTGCAATGAGCTAATTTGCAACGCTTATCTTCATGACCCGGTCGTAAACAATTTTTGCAAACATTTAATTCTTGTACCTCTTTAATACGTGATTCGATAGAAAGTCTTTTAAATAATTCGCATGTATATAACAAATGATCTTTACTACATAATGGACATTTATTGGTGTAAATGTTTTTGGATTGGCCTTTGTTATTATTTGAAAACATAATATTTTTAGATTTAATAGTATTATTGTAGATGCCATATTTATCACTGGTTTTATTTTGTTCAGTCAAGTGTTTCTAAAAGGTCAGCTTTATTACTGATAAATGTACAGAATTGTAATAATGTTGGCGAATTGCTAAGAGTATTGCGGTATTTTTCCCAATTTCTAGAAGTTATTGGATCTAATTTTATAGACATCATATGAATTATGAGCGTGTCCCAAAATTCAGTGTGCTCGTTTAACATTTTAAGTGCCCTAAGATTTTTATTTATTACGTCAATCAAACGACGCAATAAAACACTAGACTCCCTGTGCACTGGTTCACAGTTAAACAAAGCCTGTACATGAAAATTTATTAGAAGCCTGCTATTATTGAATCGCTCATAAAGTAATTTCCATGCTATTTCATAGTTGTCTGCTTTGAACACTATATTTTTAACCATTTCTACTGCTGAACCTCTTAAACTTGCACGTAAGTAATGAAATTTATTGATTTTATCGATATTTTTGTTGTCGTGTATCAATGATAAATAGGTATCTCTTAACTCAAGCCAAGACTGATAGCCGCCGTCAAAGTGAGGCAAATCAATTTTAGGTAATTGAACAAAATTACTGTTTGGCCTACCTGTTCCATCTTCCGAGCCCGTTACAAACCCTCCAGAGTCGCGCTTTATATCCTCGCCAGGATTGTCAGCGAGTAGGGTCTGCGCTTGTGCAATCAGTGAGTGATATTGCTCTTCAAATTGGGCTCGAGCCTCATAAGCCTCCTCTGGATTGTCTGAATGCATCTCGATCTCGGTCTATAAAATATCAAATTCATCGTAAATTCTTATGAATTTATCGAAGCGGCTTTCTAAGTCTCTGCGCTGTAGCTTGGACAAGCAATCGCTGCTCAATAAAAGCTGTAAATTATTATTGAAATGAGTGAGCTTAGCCTTCATTGAACTTCGCTTTTTGATGAGTTTATCGGTCATTTTTGTAGAATGCGTAATATTGCGAAATATGGAATGTAATTACCGTGGGAAATATTTAACCTTGTTATTGAAATAAACAACAGATAAGGCACTGAAAAACAAGTTCGATAGGCAAATATAACCTATCGATGTACGTGGTCGCGCTGACACCGCGTGCGCGGCGCCCGTGGCTGATGCAATATGTACGTGCGATGTAAGCGTTTTTGTGCTATTATTTTAAATTTAATAGTTGCTTAAATTAACAATTACTACGACAGTAATTATGTACTCGTAGTAGGAAAAAAATGCAAGATTTCTCAAATTTAAGGCTAGGAAAGGAAAATAATATGTGTAGAAAAGGAAATAAAAATTGGAACGATCTCACTCTGTTAGCCCAATCCTGTCGTCCCAATGCTCCTCTTGATAGTTGATGTTCCTTTGTTTCCGTCCCACGTGGCTCGCTTCTTGGACCAAGGAGTTATGCAAAGTCCAAGCTGCACTCCAAATCGCTGGTAATGACGAAGGACCAAAATGTCGGGCCCTATCTAATAGTAGATTGAATAAAAGAGGTAAACGATAGAACTCCGATATATTTCGATTTACAATGTTGCTAATAATTGGTACAATATTATGAGTGGACGTGCGCGTGCGCCGGTGGTTCGGACTTCGGGAAGAAGAGAGCGAGCCCCGCCGTGCAGCTCGCCGCCGTCGCCGCTCCCAACTCGTTCCGCCATGTCTCCCGGCACCCCCGCAGGTCCGCGAGGTCCATGCGCGAGGGGAATGCGCGAGGGGAAAATTATTTGAAAGGGCTAACTTGAACGCGCTAATCTCAGGAACTACTGGTCCAATTTGAAAAATTCTTTCAGTGTTACCTAGATAGCCTATTTATTCAGGAAGGCTTAAGGCTATATTTTATCACGCTAAAATAATAGGAGAATGTGGAAAAAACGGGGAAAATTATTTGAAATGGTTTATCTCACGAACTACTGGAGCAATTTTTATGTTATTTGGCACAGATAAGAAGTAGACCACGTGAAGGATCATAGGCTATCGATTTTAATCATTATTATTTATTTCAGAGGCTATATAATTTATACCCGTGCGACGCCGGGCGGGTCGCTAGTAAATATTAATTATATTTTGTTTTTAGGGTTCCGTAGCCAAAATGGCAAAAAACGGAACCCTTATAGATTCGTCATGTCTGTCTGTCTGTCTGTCTGTCCGTCCGTATGTCACAGCCACTTTTCTCCGAAACTATAAGAGCTATACTATTGAAACTTGGTAAGTAGATGCAGTCTGTGAACCGCATTATGATTTTGATACAAAAATGGAAAATTATAAAAAATTTTAGGTACAACTGAAACAAAAAAAATTTTTTCATCTGGCCTATACGTGTGGGGTATCTATGGATAGGTCTTCAAAAATCATATTGAGGTTTCTAATATCATTTTTTTCTAATCTAAATAGTTTGCGAGAGAGTGTACATTACTATAAAAACTACCAACGAAAATTGGTTTGAACGAGATCTAGCAAGTAGTTTTTTTTTTATACGTCATAAATGATAAACCTTAATTTAAGTTTCATTATATCAAAAATGAAATATTAAAATAAATCAAAAACCTTATAATTTCATAGAAATAATTCTTATTGCTGCTGCGGAACCTTTCATGGGCGAGTCCAACTCGCACTTGGCCGGTTTTTATTAGTATTTGTCGTTATACCGGCAACAGAAATATACAATCTGTGAAATAAATCTATCCATAGCGGTTCTTGAGATACAGCCTGGAGACAGACAAATGGACAGACATCGAAGTCAATAGGGTCCCGTTTTTCCCGATGCGAATTCGCGGTTTTGTGTGGGGGCCCGAATAGGCTCACAGTTCACACGGCACAATCCTGCACGTTTTTTTGCAATATACAGGTAAGTAATATTTAAAAATATATTATTTTAGTATGATATTAAAATGAAGTTTTTAAAAAAAAGCTCAGACGGTAGGAACCCAGGACGAAAATGTTAACATTGGCTCGCAGCACGACCTGCCCTTTCATGAACTAACATCGTCGTCGAGTTCCATTAATTTGTCGATCCACATAACGCTAGATCCTAAAGCGCATCACAGACGGTGAAGATAATATAAAATATATATTATCTTAGAACATATTTTAGAATATCGCTCGCCATACAAATCCTATGAACCATCACACACGACGAAGTTAATTTATATTTTATATTTTGTATCTTAAGATATGGAAATATATATTTCGTACCTTAATATTTTATCTTAAGATACGAAATATATATTTCGTATATTAATATGTTATCTTAAGATGCGAAATATATCTTTATGAATAGGTACAGGGTGTTTTTGTGTCGAGCAGCGGGCTCATCGGTGATCGGACGCACTAGTAGATGCAGTGTTGCCAGTGCTGTATGTTAGAAAGTTACATACCTACTCTCATTCGAAAAGTAACATTTTGATGGAAAAAGTAACATTTCGGATAATTTTAAATAAAATTGACTTATAATTTATTGCTTTATTATGATTATTGCTTAAAAAGCTCATGAATCGAAATTAATGTTTCTCTTGAATTTCTAAAATACTCCTGAAACTTCTTCGTTGACAGATATTGATAAGGGTCTACACAGACGGACTGCATTTCAACTGCAATCCAACTGTAAATTGCAGTTCAAGTGCAGTTTGAATGCAGTTGACACGACTGCAATGCGACTACAATAGAACTGCAAACCAAACAGTTCACACGACTGCACGCCGACAGCAACCGAACTGCAATCCGACTGCGTGTTTGGTTTGCAGTCGCATTGCAGTCGTGTCAACTGCATTCAAACTGCAATTTGCAGTTGGATTGCAGTTGGATTGCAGTTGAAATGCAGTCCGTCTGTGTAGACCCTAAAGGTTAAATTCGCCGCAGGTTTTTCTCTTTTTTATGTGAGGCTCTATCCAAATGTTTCTCCTTTTGGAATTTTACACATTCTATATCAGAATCATCATCTGAGAAGCTGTCTAACAAATCAAGAAGTAAGACAGTATCAGTTATTAGTTATCACTCATAGTCAATCACCCTGTATATAGAACTCTAACAAGGAATACGTGTGGCACCAACGCAGACTCGTAAGGAAATGAACATATTTTTAATATTATCGTATCTTAGCCGTGTGTGATAGCTTAAGATACTATAATATTTTATATTTGGGCATCTTAAGATAAAATATTATATTATCTTCACCGTGTGTGATGCGCTTAACAAGTAATAAGTAATAACAATAATATGATCTATTAATCACGACAGCACCGAGGCACACAACTCACAAGTTTATTGAGGTCGGTCTATTGTTGACGCTCGCTGCACAGTGTCACCGCGACCCGTATTGTCCTTCAATTTCATTTGGGCAATGTCAATTGCTTAAAAACTCGTCCGCAATGTGCTCGTGTATTTCAGTACTAGTTTTATTTGTACAATTTTGACTTTTATTTTATTTTTTCGTTTATTTTCCTTGCGAGGCCATAAAATGTACCTGGGCTCGCTCGCGGGGATAACGGAGCGGCTCACGAAAAATTTATTATTGAGACCTTTTCGCCCGGGCTCCATCGACAGACATTGCGAAGGCGAAAGTTATGAATGACACATGTTTTGAAATATTACCTGCACTGAACTGCTCCCGAGAAGAAATTTTCATCGGATGAGAAGTTTATTTGTCGTGAAATATGCGGAAGTTTTATGATAGTGGGACCTCTACAATGCTACGAATCGAGCAATTTCCGTGCTCCTCCCGTATACTGCCTAGTAATAGGTCGAGAAAACGGCTAATAAAAATATACACACGCCAAATTGAAAGAGGAGTTCGTTTCATATTTCTTTCGCTTCGCATGAATATTCCGAGCGTTTTTACGATGTCTATAATATCTCGGGATAGTTTATTCGAAATTACCGTCTTTTTCATATAAAATGTATGTAAAAATTGTGCGATGATCTTTTTCTCTGGAAATGGAAACTGTATTTCCTGGCAAATTGAGCCATAAAACCGGCCAAGTGCGAGTCGGACTCGCGCACCGAGGGTTCCGTACAAACCTGCAAGGTTTACAAAGTTCGTTCATTACGACAATCGAGTATGAGGAAATGGGTAGTAAGTTTAAAATTATTAAAAAAAAATATATTATGTGATGTAACTAAAAATTTATGGTTTTCGTAATTTTTCCTTTATCTATGCTATAAGACGTTGCTTCGTACCAAATTTCAAGATTCTGAGTTCACGGGAAGCACCCTGTAGGTTTTGATTCCCTTGCAAGTGTCGAAAATTTGCGGCATAAACGGCTGTATCTTTTGATTGCGTTGGCTTAGAAGTTTGATTTTTTCACAGCTTCAAGGGACAGTAGACCTGAGTAATTGATATAAATTTCAGCTTCATACCTCCACGCGTTCCTGAGAAAAAGGGTCTTGACAGACGGACGGACAGACGGACAACAAAGTGATCCTATAAGGGTTCCGTTTTTTTCCTTTTGAGGTACGGAACCCTAAAAATTGGTATTGCTTCTGATATCTCGTCGGTCGTGTCGGCTCCCCACCGGACTGCGACACCGGGAATCGGGATAAAAGACTGCACCTGTTTATTTTATACATCAGGGTATCGAACTGCTCTGTTCGGGTAGTTGCGACTAAGCTAAACCATAATTACAATCAGGCTGAAGCCACTCCGATAAAGTGTACAAATTAAACAGTCCTCTATATTTATATTCAAGTTGCAATCAAATTTATTCAAATCGAATCAGCTCGTCCAAAAAATCGGACTGTAAACAAAAAAGTAGAGTTTTTGTTGACGAAATCAATTTACAGAATGTGTAAACTGCCTCAGGGCGTCAGGGCTTCCACGAACAACTCAGTCATCACCCGGCCGGGGCGATTCGTTGTCCCACTAAATTAGCGACAAGTCGCTTTGTCCGGGATACTGTTTTATTTACATGCTTGGGGATCTGACACGGTAAAAACAACACGTAAAATGACGCAAGCGTTTTCGTCAATTACGAGAGGGCAGCGTTAAGTTGAGCGTTTTTACGATTGTTCTCTAATTTATTTTGTAACCACCGACTATTTTGTTTTATACGGGTCCACCATTAACGGCCGTTGCGTCGAATATTTTTTAAAGTTTCGAGTTTTTTACGGCGCTGTCACTGAAAATGCGTTTTTAGGGTTCCGTACCCAAAGGGTAAAAAACGGGACCCTATTACTAAGACTTCGATGTCTGTCTGTCCGTCTGTCTGTCAGCAGGCGGTATCTCAAGAAACGCTATAGCTAGATTTCTGAAATTTTCACAGATTATGTGTATCTGTTGCCGCTATAACAACAAATACTAAAAACAAAATAAATTAAATATTTAAGGGGGGCTCCCATACAACAAACGTATTTTTTTGCTATTTTTTGCTCGATATTAATAATGGCAATGTGTTGGCACTTCAAATGTTCACAAAATACTGTTGTATTTATACTTTAACTAGTTGACCCGACAGACGTTGTCCTGTCTTAATGATGATTACTTAATTATTCGAATTGGTATAATTAAGAAAACAATAGATTGAAATTAATATCTCCATGCCAAATTTCATCAAAATAGATTAAATAGTTTAAGCGAAAATCGTAAAAGTTTATTGTGCAGGAACCATACATTTTCTGTGACAAAAAATATCCCTAATCCTTTCCCAAGACTTAAAGTATCTTCATGCCAAATTTCATAAAAATAGACTGAATAGTTTATTTACTGTGCGGGAACCGTACATTTTCCGGGACAAAAAGTATCCCTTGTCCTTTCCCGAGACCCAAAGTATTTCCATACCAAATTTCATCAAAATATATTGAATAGTTCAAGCAAAAATCAGAAAAGTTTATTGTGCGGGAACCGTACATTTCCGGGACAAAAGGTATCCCTTGTCCTTTCCCGAGACTCAAAGTATCTCCATACCAAATTTCATAAAAATAGACTGAATAGTTTAGGCAAAAAATCATAAAAGTTTAATGTGCGGGAACCGTACATTTTCCGGGACAAGAATTATTCCTTGTCCCGAGACTCAAAGCAAACATACCAAATTTCATCAAAATCGATTGAATAATTTACGCGCAAATCATAAAAGTATATTGTGCAGTAACCGTACATTTTTCCGGGACAAAATGTATCCTATGTCCTATTCCTGGTTCTAAGCTACCTCTCCACCAATTTTCAGCCAAATCGGTTCATCCGTTCTTGAGTTATAAGTGGCGTAACTAACACAACTTTCTTTTATATTTATATAGATAATAATTAATAATAAAATTTAAATAAAATAAATAATTAAGAGGGGCTCCCATACAAAAAAAAAACACTTTTTAGGGTTCCGTACCCAAAGGGTAAAAACGGGACCCTATTGCTGAGACTTCGATGTCTGTCCGTCTGACCGTCTGTCTCCAGGCTGTAACTCAAGAATAGTTTTAGCTAGACAGTTGAAATTTTTACAAATTATGTATTTCTGTTGCCGCAAAAACAACAAATACTAAAAATAATCGGCCAAGTGCGAGTCAAACTCGCGCACTAAGGGTTCCGTACCATTATAGAGCAAAATTAGGCCAAAAATTGTGTTTTTTGTATGGGAGCCCCCCTTAATTATTTATTTTATTTTAATATTATTATTAAATATTAAAGTACACATAAAACTATGATCCTTGAGAAAAAATCAAGTACCTACTTGTTGCCATTATTGATATAGAGCCAAAAAGGCCAAAAAAATCACGTTTGTTGTATGGTAGCCCCCCTTAAATATTTATTTTATTTTATTTTTAGTATTTGTTGTTATAGCGGCAACAGATATACACAATCTGTGAAAATTTCAACTCCCTAGCTGTTACCGTTCTTGAGTTACAGCCTGGAGACAGACCGACAGACGGACAGACAGACGGACAGACATCGAAGTCTCAGTAATAGGGTCCCGTTTTTACCCTTTGGGTACGGAACCCTAATAGTAGGGGAGGTCGCGCTCTGTTAAAATAGTAATTTAATACCGAGCGCAAATCGTTACAATAATAGTATTCCACTAATACATAACAGCTTTGATCGTCAGCCACTTCATAATGGGTGGAATAAAAATTGAGAGCATCTCAAAGTTGATGTTGGGAATCGTATTGAATTGACATTAAAACGATCCCAATTCGCACCCAATATAGGTTCATATCTAGATTATACACGTTTAGGTTGGGTAGGTGTTATTTTAGTTTTAGTATATAACAACAGATGGCGCTTTTAAAGTAAAATGTATATAATTCTTCTTCACAAGTATTGACTATCGAATTAATTACTTAAAATTCCTGTGTGAGATAATTTTATAGTTAATTCAAACGAAAATCGCCGTCAGCTGAATGTTTGCAGGTGGAAATGTCGTCTACGCGACGCCCTAGGATTAGGGCATCGAAACCCGGACCCAATTTTCAAAACCCGGGTTTTCGGGTTTTTTAAAATGAAAACCCGGGTATCCGGGTTTTTCGGGTTTTTTCGGGTTTTCTTAAAATTCAATGATTAACGATGCGAAAATACTTTAAATATGATTTTCAGTGATTGCCAGCACCTTTCCAGTAAAATACTATTTAAATACCATAGTGTGCGGTCACGGCAGAGCCCAACCAAGTCTCGAGTGAACGGGCACGACCGTATCATACTTTTTGGTAGGATTTTTAAAATATGTATATTAAATATTTTTATGACAATTAGTCTTTAATGCTCTTAAAGCGAAACTTTTACTTTAAAATATTATATTTTGTTTAATTATGACCAATATAAATAATTAAACCTATACAATATGTTATAAATTAAATAATTTGTATGTTAGTTTGTTATAAATACCTTTTATCAGGTCTGGCCTTTAATAATTATCAAAAAAACGAAAAACCCGAAAAGCTCGAAAAACCCGGGTTCCATTTTTGAAACCCGGGTTTTTCCATGGTTTCGGGAAAACCCGGTCTCGATGCCCTACCTATCCTATTGAGCGCGAAGTAGGGCTATATTGGTCATAACTTATATCGCTGGCTGACGGTTTTTCCACCATCGTATTAGCGACTGACGGTTTTATTTATTATTTACAAGATAGAAACATTCACCTGTATAAATTTTGTACGGTATAAAATGACTTTATATTAAAAAAATTTTTTACATGTTCAGTAACGCGACTGACGTTGAATCCCCCGTCTGCAATACGGCTGACGGTGATTTTTTGGTTAAACATTACCTCAATAATCTTCCATCAAAGTTTCATTCGGTATAAAATCACTTTTCGCAACTATTTTTTTTACAACTTTGAAATACTCTCAGTTAACATTCCACCATGGGTGCGGCGACTGACGCTGATTATATTGATTGATAAATATCAAGCTACCGGACAAACTACTGGTACTACTGGACAAAAATTTGGTCGGTATGAAATGGCTTTGCATACGCTAGCACTACCTCCCCTACTATAACAAAGTAAATTAAATATTTAAAGGGGTCTCCCATACAACAAACGTGATTTTTCAAAAATTTTTTTTTTACTTGGTATCAATAATGATAACATGTAGGCACTTGAAATTTTCACAAAAGCCCTAATTATTTGTGTAATTTAATCTATACTAATATTATAAATGCGAAAGTATCTCTGTCTGTCTGTCTGTCTCGCTTTCACGCCAAAACTACTGAACCGATTGTAATGAAATTTTGTACACCGATAGTCTAAAGCCTGAGAAAGGACATAGGCTACTTTTTAACTGGAAAAAGGGGTTGTAAGGGGGTGATAATGCATAAATTTGTTCAAATTAGGTTAGTTCCAAAAATTCATAACAGATGTCGCTAAGAGTCGCCTACATCGCATTATCGCTTGCTCAAGCGTCTTTCTATAAGAGGTACCATGTCGGTTCCTGTTTTTCGATTCTTTCGATGGTTATACACGCTAATACCTCGATCGGGGAATCGTAGACACAATAGATTTTCAATTGTTATGCGGCAGCCGGGTGCCGCTTGCGAATTGATGGGTTATTAAATAACTCACTACTCAGTACTTTATCTATGCAGTGACGTAACCTTAAACCTACCAATGGTAAATAGATTAAATAGTTTATGGGTAACAATGGGTAAAGCTAAAGTTGTGCATTGTGTAATGGCTAAATAAGCTTTAAAATTTGGTATAAATAGTTTAATTTTAAAAAATGAAATATTATGTGCACACTGCACAGCTGTTTTTGGGTATTTTGATTTAAGGGGAACCAGGGTTTTAAAAAGCTTTGAAATTTGACACCAATTTTGTTGACACCGCGCGCTATAAACTGAAATCCACGCGGACGAAGTCGCGGGCAACAGCTAGTAATTAATAATAATGATTTTATAAAATAAAAATTTAAGGGGGGCTCCCATACAAAAAACACAAATTTTGGCCCATTAATGCTCTATAACGGTACGGAACCCTTCGTGCGTGAGTCCGACTCGCACTTGGCCGATTTTTTTACCTATTTTTGCTCAATAATGATACGAAACCCTTCGTGCGTGAGTCCAACTCGCACTTGGCTGATTTTTATTAATTTTTCACCTTTCGTAATTTCTATTGAAGAGAGGGGAGTAAAATTAGATTTGCTTATTAATTTTTAAACAGTTTTTGATTTAGGCGTGCCAGGCGTGAGGACTCTGGGGGTTATAAATTAACTAGTTGAAGACGGACTCGGGTTAGCTTATTGGATTGACAGCGTATTTAAATGTTACTTAAGGGCCCTCTTTCTCTAAATTAGCAGGTCGATTGTCTGTCAGTGCGAATATCGACGTAAATAACATTAAAATTAGAGATGTGCCGACAGTCGGTAAAGCCGACTATCCGGCCACTTTTGTAGTCAGCGACTAGTCGGCGAATAGTCGGCAAAAAGCGCCGACTAATCGGCTTCTAACTTTTTTGCTATTATTGAAATTACATTAAACACCTTGATCATTAAATTTTATAAAGTGTTCATATCACAATCAATCAGTATAACACATTTTAAAATGAAATGAATTGTTTCTGAAATTACTTGCTAGTAGAGAAATTATTTTTGTAAATATAATTTTAACAGCAAATTATGTATGTACAAGGTGTAACAAAACTAAGTGATAAAAATTTAGGGCGTGTATGTGTTCCTGGTAGAGAGCTCACTGTCAAAGTAGCAGCGCTAAAAGACCATATTTTTTTTACTTTTGTATGGAGAAACTCGTGACGCTGGGGCGCTTGCCCATACAAAAGTGAAAAAAATATTGGTCTTTCAGCGCTGCTACTTTCACATTGAACTCTTTACAAGGAACACACCATAAAGTGTTATCACTTATTTTGTTAAATATTTTATTAAATCGAGATTTCATGTACTTACATGAAATATTTAATGAAAACCATCAACTGCATCATAAAAACAAAATAAAGTAACGTAGGTACTCGAATTAAACCCGTTTGCAGACGGCGTGTGCGACTTACCCTCGAAACAGCAGTAAAAAAGCGTTACGGAAATTTCTGAAACCATGATCGGCTTGCCGACTAGTCGGCCAAAGTCATGATCGGCACATCTCTAATTAAAATAACATTCATAACAGCGTGCCTTGTACGGTGGCGGTTACGACGCTCGCCGCGTCCATGATAGGGCGAAATAGGAGAAAAAACCTTTTTAAGGCTTAATATAAGGGAGAAGACCTAATGGCAGACACTTTAAGGAAACATGAAACATTCGAATGTTATAAAATATATAATTTATGAAAATAAAGGATTGATAACTTCTTCCATGTCTTCAGTAACTCTTACAAAATAAAACTATTATAATTATTCTCTGACAAATCAATTAAAAATATATTATTGGTCTTTTTGTAAACTTAGTCATAAGTACTAATAGATGACATCACAATAAGCGAACAACACTAATAGTAGACACCAATATGAACTAATAGTTGACATAGAACATTAAATTACATTTTGCATTTTTCATATTATTAGGTCTTTATTTGCAGTTTTTCAAAAGATTTCATTTACTTCATCATAGTAACTACATGCATCAGAAATATTATCCACGTTGGCTCCAGATTCTATTCATTCTTCTTCCATGCTGAAACTATCTTTCCTTTTATTTTTATTTTTCATATTTTTTTCCTAGCAAATTTATTTTCAGTCTTTAGTCTCCATGCTTCTTTTGTCTCTTCATTTTTCTTCTTTTTGTTCTCAGCTCTCCTTTTTCTTCTTTTTACTGCTACAAAACTAAAGCATCGATTTTTAGATCAGTGCAAGGTCTAATATTAGACACCATGTCCATTTTTAGGTACAGTAGTTCTAAGTTCTTAGTTTGATAATAGAATTATATTTTTAGAGAATAGTGATGATATTTGCAGTAGAATAAAGTACAAAATAACTTTAGTATGTATTGAAAAACTAAAAGATGAGATCCATGTCATCTATTAGTTTTTTTTACATTTTCAAGAACTAATAGTAGACACCCTTTATATTGTTAGGGAAAATGGATAAAAGATCATAAATAAACATTAATTAGTGTAAACAACATGACCATTAATCCAATGAAGTCAATCGAAATTACAAAAAATCTAATAAATGTATTCAAAACTTACGTGCAAAATTTCGCCGTCCTTAAGGGCGTTCTGTCCGGAGATTTCGTAATTGACCGTATTTAAAACCTTATAAACTCATAATCTGAAAGCTATAAAGTTATAATAAAAATACAGCAATAATCTTCAGTATATCAACATTCCTTTTGTCGTTTTAAATTTTCTATTTTTGTTTCTTATACTCATGATATCAGCTTCCAAAGTAATACCAATTTGTTAAAATTCAAGCATACATTCAGCAACTCCTTAGGATTTACAAATTACTTTTATTTGAAACTCACGCCAATAGATCGACAATATCATAAACTACATATTCGCCGTTTTAAAAATTTTTTAGGACAATTTTGAACTAAGATAAGTAAAAATAATAGGGTTTTGGCGCGATCTCGGCAACGCGGCAAATGTATGGCCAAGGTCGTTTGCTCGGGGGACGGCCTTAACCTATTTGCTAAGAAATTGCCGGGTGCGTGTTGACGCGGTCACATCATTTACGAAAACTGATCCCATTTTAAAATTTTGTTCCCGAAGGCATCCCTAATATATTTTTTCACATCAACAGATAGCATAAGAAGCTTATAAAATTTACAGTGTTGAGAAATAATTAGAATAATTCTTATTTTTATGGCATTTTTGTCGTAAGTATCATCTATTAGTTCAGTGTCTAGCATTAGCGCCTTTCCCTTAATACATATTTCAAAGTAAAAAAACCAAATTATTTACTTATGGGCCTGTTTCACCGCTTCCTGATAAGGCTATCCACCACTTAATTTGACAGATGGAGTATGGAAAATCTGTCAAATAACCCTATCGGGCACCTTATCTGGAAGCGGTGAAACAGGCCATATGTATTGCAAAGCAGTAGATATTTTCATATATTCTTTTGATAAATAATGAAGGAGTAAAGTGGTTTCATTGAACGATTCGGAGGTGATTTGGTTTTTTATTTCTTTATTATGTGATACCGATAGAAAAAATAAGGCAAAACCAAATTACGTATCATATCATCTAGATTACTAATTATTTTTTTCAGATATAATTTCTCTGTTAATGCCGATGAAAAGTTGTTTCATCTGCACGCTTTTTTCGAAAGAGCAGCCTTAATACTTTGTTGCTTCCAACCTGGCCTTAAATAAATTAAAGTCAATTTATTCATTTCGGAATACATACTTTATCATGAACTAGATTTTGCCCGCGGCTTCGCTGGCGTTAAGAAGTATTTTTATATTATACAATCTTTCATCCCCTATTTTATCCCCTTGGGGGTAGAATTGATCAAAATCCTTTCTTAGCGAATTCATAACAACTACCCGCATGCCAAATTGTGTGTGTCCAGTGGTTTGGGCTGTGCGTTGATATCACTCAACCTGACTGACTGAGTGATATCACTCAGTCAGTCAGTCAGTCACCAAACACCTTTGAGCTATATAAGTATATTCAGATTTGGAAAGTAAGTATTAACTGGAATCAAAATAATGTATGTTGTGAAACGCACCAATAGTCAAATTATTACATTTGAGAGTAGGTGATAATTATTTTAACGCTTTAACTCCCGTAAGGCCCAAGTGGGCCGCGATAACAATTGAAAGGCTATTATTGTGTCTCGTTTTTCCGCGATCGAAGGATTAATCGACTCTATCATGATTTATGAGTTATGACAAATCAAAAATAACCATGGACTTACAAAGCAAATCCTGTGGACTGTATTTAATTCGAATCACAAAACTTTGTTGGACTTTTCCATTGAGGCTTGGTATACAGTTTCAACTTTCAGTCATGAGCAATTTCTAAGAACTAGTAATGACGTTCTATTCTTCAACCACGAATAACTATTAACAACCTAGATTTCAGATTCTACTCAAGTATTTCGGTGTACTAATTGTTTGCGTGAGCACAGGCAGGTAATGAAATTTCTCGTTGATTTGGCGTCAATCACGACGCGCAAAAGGTCGATACATTTTAATAAAGACAAGGGTTGCCGATTAAAATATCTTATATTAATATGCTGTCTCCAATATACAATACGCGTTTAGAAATTTGCGATACGAAACTTTAAGGTCGTCCCCCGAGCAAACGACCTTGGCCATACATTTGCCGCGTTGCCGAGATCGCGCCAAAACCCTATTATTTTTACTTATCTTGGTTCAAAATTGACCTAAAAAAAATTTAAAACGGCGAATATGTAGTTTATGATATTGTCGATCTATTGGCGTGAGTTTCAAATAAAAGTAATTTGTAAATCCTAAGGAGATGCTGAATGTATGCTTGAATTTTAACAAATTGGTATTACTTTGGAAGCTGATATCATGAGTATAAGAAACAAAAATAGAAAATTTAAAACGACAAAAGGAATGTTGATATACTGAAGATTATTGCTGTATTTTTATTATAACTTTGTAGCTTTCAGATTATGAGTTTATAAGGTTTTAAATACGGTCAATTACGGAATCTCCGGACGGAACGCCCTTAATCATTAAGTTCAAAAGCTGCAGTTTTTGTATATCACCATTGCCATTTTTAAATTGTCTGAAATTATTTCGACCCTAATGACGCTAGGGTGCTTTTTTTCTTTCAAATCATATCGCAAAAGGTAATTAGAGCATGTGGTCCTAAATACATGTTAGGCCGGAACAATTGGTGTTTCCCACTGCAGCGTACGTGAGTCACCGGCGCGGCGGTGGTGGTGGTGGCGGTGGTCGCGCGTTTCGCGGAATTCGCTACCCTCCATCTATAGTCGGGGTGCGCTCGCTAATGACCGCCGGGCAGCGCCACCGCCGTCGACCGATATGCAAACAGAACCGCGTGCGAAAATACACCCTCGCCAATATTACATTTAAACTCTTAATTCCACTGGCTGCGGATCGACTTTGCAATTCAGTGCGTGTTTATATGCAGCCTTTCAATCGGCGCTGTTATTTTGATAAATATGCATGAACTAGCGAAACCAGCGGCGTGGGTAACGTAAAACGCTATCGTGAAAATTTAATATCGTTTCGGTAGACCCTTAATGAGTCATATCCGTCGAAGGGTTCATTTTTGCGATATCGTACAAGTAAATCTTTAAATAGTGTGTTGTGGTTATTTTGCGTTGTTTGTTTCTACTACGCTTTTGTTTTGATTTATTTAAGTGATCTAATTTAGACCGCAGACATTGGCGAGTTAGGCAAGTGTACTTTTCCTTTTTTGCTCGAATCGAACGTTCTCGGTCAAATTCTCTAGATAAGAACACTAACCCGATTGTACGAAGTTTATTCTGTTAGGAACTGGTCAAATTACGGGTTTCCAATTAGTGAGTTTATTTTATTTGAGGAGGTATTGCTTTATAAATTACCATTGGCAGGGAACTTGGCTTCCCACATTTTCTCCGAACATCTGGTCGTGGACGTATCCTGGTTTGCGTCATTTGGGTTTTAATTACGTATTCCTTGTGTTATTTATTTCAAGTGTTTTCCATATTATATTATTTAAATTATTCAAATACTGCCTACCTCCTTATTCGTTAATGGATCATTATTAAATTTAAAAAGTTTACAAGGATATAGGTGTCTTTATCGAGCAGACTGACCTTCTATGTTAAGACAGAAATAATATAGTTTTAAAAGTTAATTTAGGTACATTCACTTTTCCAGCCTTGGCCCATACAAGGCAGTTCAGTGATATTATAACGCTCTATTCGCCACCGACACCTAGCAACGATTCAGTCAAATCCGGTTTCTTTGCAAAATACATGTAAAAGCAATGCAACATTTGAATTTGATTCCTATGCATGTCTATATTTAGTAGACTTAGATCATATTATATACTTGCAGTGTGTTCAAAGAATACATTATATTACAAGTGATAGTAGGTGACAGCTGGTGTAGTGGATATAATATTATGTATGTAATATGAATATTATTATAAGTTTTAGAGGTCTTTGGATTCTTTATGAAAAATGTTTCCTTGCCAAACCCCTAAAATGTTCATCCTATATTTTTCAAATATTCTAAAACAGCAAAAACATCTTTGACTTTATTTTCCTTTTACGAGGAAACCCTGTTTTATGACGTAACCCGAGCCCACGAAGGGTCCGCACGCGGAGGCAACATGGTGAATTTTATTTTTTGATTGTCATATAAACCATCTTAACGAACAGCATGGGCTTGTTTCCTGCCGGAGGACCGAGAATAACGCAGCAAATAAAGCAATATGGCATTTGCGAGGCGTATCACATTCACACACAGAACTCGTTCTGCAGCGAGACAATGCTCGCCTCTCGCCGAATAATTGTGGAGCTGTGTGCTAATATGAATATATTGATTAATTCGCTTCACTGGAAAGAGGATTTTTCGTGCGTCATTTCATGAATAGGTTCCACTCGAGCGCGTATTTGTTCAGTCATTTCGATACAAACGATACACTTATGTTAATTAATATTCCGTGTATGTTCTGTCCGAACAAAATTAACAATTAACTCAAAATACGGATGCAGCCAAATATTAGCTTGTGTAATATGAAATGCTCCTTTGAAGAGCACACACGAGCATATTATTATGCATTTAACTATATAGGTCTACCAGAATCTGATGGCCAATTTTGACAGCAGATTTTCGAAAAACATCCTTGAGGATAAATTTACCTATATACATTTGCATGTTTCATACACAGAATCAGCCGCTATAAGGAAAAAAAAAGGATCGAAATATTTTATTCCATTATTTCCATATTTTTACTTTGTCACTTTTTGCCATCAGATTCTGGTAGACCTATTCTTTTGCGAAGTGTAATAAAGTTATGTAATAAGCTCACATAATATTCTATGATACCATGAAAAGCAGTGCCGAGCACACGGTGTCAAAATCATGTTCGACAGGCAGGAGGCACTCAGCGCGTGCAATCGCGGTACACTTATTTAGCGCACGCTTGACCCTAATGTCGGTACTTATCAAACTTAATTCCAATAACTTGCGTTGATGGTAATGTTTAATGCGGCGCGCGGGCAGATGACCCGGCTAATGGACCGATCTTGGCTCGGCTCGGTGTTTAGCGAGCGACTTGCAGTGAGAGCTCTTCTGCAAACTGGTGCGAGTGCACTGTTCGAAGCGACGC
This sequence comes from Polyommatus icarus, assembly GCA_937595015.1. Taxonomy (NCBI): domain Eukaryota; kingdom Metazoa; phylum Arthropoda; class Insecta; order Lepidoptera; family Lycaenidae; genus Polyommatus; species Polyommatus icarus. The sequence continues at coordinate 8,878,886 of OW569321.1, forward strand.
CGCTATTGTCCTACGTATAATACTGTCTAAGACCTACTTACACCATTACAGAAATCTGGGCTTTCTACGGCGTACAATTTACAAAGGCCTTTGAATGAGCCGAATCTTTAAACGCTCGCTGAATGCTGATGCTTGTCTTCTTCTAGTTATGAAACATTAAACGAGTCTCTCTTCAACAATTACCCAATTTAAATCGTGAGTGAACAAACGTTTCCTACTTTGAAACTGCGGCACATCACTATAAATCTTAATTAAAGAGACTATTTCATGATAGTTTTAATTGTGCTGATAAATTAACAATCTCGTTAACATTTAAAACATTATTATACACCTAGATGAGTTGCGATAGCTTTCTTGCAGTCATGGTGAGTAATTGTGAACAATATAGTTACCTTAATAGCGACTTGCTGTATCGTAACTTGTCTGTATAATATATTTTATAGACGTGCATGTTACTATTTTAAGTCTTCACATTATTTTATTACGCTTAATCCGTGCCCTTTCACGAAACCATTGCCATCATTAACCCACATCATAAACTGAATATAATATGCCTCATACAATGAATGCCCTAGCGTCTCTGCAAGTTACTCGCAAGTGACTCGTGTGCGAAATTCTACACTTATTGCATTAATATTTTCGCATCCACAGATGTTGTGCCTTACAAATGTGATATTTGACTTTTATATTAACTTCTAGCATCGAACTGTTCACCGTGATGTTTTATAATTTGTCTGTTTAGTCGAAAAACTATCAAATCTTCACCATATGGTCTGTATCAGTAACGGTTATTTTATTTCGTAATTTGCACGGCTTATGCACAGCCGCCGGTCTTCTGGTGAGAGAAAGTGCATTACCAAGCGCAGCCGCTCTACTTTCGTCTGACACAAATGTAACTATATCTATATGGACTTAAAACGGACGCTCGTATTATGATACACACTTTACAAATAAAAAAGACGAGCGAAAGTTACGCGAATCCGCCATGATAAAAAATTTTCACGCCGCGCTTAAAATTTGTGACACTGATCCATTAGGCCCTCTAAGTGGTGGAATATTGGCATTTACGTGCCCCGAGTGCAGAGTTCTGGCCGTGAACTTAAGTTTGTAATTCATGAAGTATCGTCATTTTCATCTCGTAAGAAAGTATTTTATATTCGCTGAATAATAAAAGGAATCAACTGGGCTTTACAACATTTTCGACATATTTTTTAATATTAAAGAAAGAGAACTTAAAGTAATACAGCTACCAATTATTATATTTGTAAGCTTTGTTATCAGATGGGTTTTATTGCGAGCAGTTTGAAAGCTAAGCTGTCTTCGATTACCACCGCGAGACAAAGTGTGCGTGGGGCGCCTAAAGTCTGTCGCGTGGGCGAGGCCAATACAGATTCTGCTAGTGTTATAACCTCCATGTACAGTTTATGAACCACTTTAAACTAATAGTGCAGGCGCTATATTTAACTGACTTCCAAAAAGGAGGAGGTTATATTATGTTCGTCTGTATATTTTTTTGTATGTTCAACAATAACTATTACTTCGCCGTCTGTGGACCGATTTTCAAATTTTTTTCGCTGTTGTAGGGTATTAATCCGAATTTGGTACCATGTTCAGAAAAGTGGTGGTCTGATGATGTGATCCATGAAGAATCGAGGGACTTTTTGAAATTTATATGGAAACATATGTTTCCAAACATAATCCCCCTCACTAATAAACGTTGTATAAGCTTTGAATAGTTATACAGTGTTTTGTTCCTATCACACAAGTGACATATTTAATTGGATTGAAGAAGACAAAACACTGTATAACTATTCAAAGTTTTAACAGCGTTTATTAGTAAGGGGGTAAATGTTTGCAGAAAAAATCGAAATCACCATATGGTGATTTCGATTTTTTCTGAAGTGTTTCGGACATATAGTTTCTACAAAAAAGTAAGATTTTGTACCAGGATGTACCCAACAGAACTTTTGAATTTTTATAGATACGAGTTCGAGGATTTCGGCGTTATTTAAACTACTAAAAGCATAAACCAATGTATCAATTTCATTTCATTAATCATCATCATCAAAACCCTAATTATATCTTGTATTATCACATTATGACACAATTATTGGTACTCTTCAGGGGTTTTTACATCGAAACACATGAAAAATGATCAACAGATCATTTTTCATTCATTATTCCGCTGTTTGTGGACCATATTTCAAAATTCTTTTGTTGTTGTTTAGGGTACAATCTGAATTTAGTACAATGATTACGAAAATGGTGATCTGGTGATGGAATGTTTGAGGAATTGAGGGAATTCCTTGAAATTTATTAAAACACAGATCGTGATTATGTTGTTTTAGTAACTCAATCACATCTTACCAACAAGTGAAATTTCATACGAAGGTATCCCTGGATCAAAAGACACTGAACAGAACTCTACAGCGTATAAAGATACAAGTTCGGGAATTTCAGTATTGCTTAGATATATTATAACTGCAAGCATTTACCACTATTTCGTTTACCTATACTTTTATTTGAACGGAACATTTTTATTGTTTTAGCACGCACCTTTTATTAACGGATATAAAAATCAATTAAAACATACAGTAGATACTAGATTTAATTGGTCAAATACTAGATTGGTAATATTGTTCCTACTTATATTATAATATTATTTGCAAAGAAAATAACTTTCGATTTCTTATAATTTTGTACATAAAACTTGTTTGCTTATATTGTTTGCAGTTAACATGGACAACTCATTTGCATCAACAGTTTTCCTAGATGATGTTGCTCGAAACCAGAAAAACGAGCCGAGAATGCAGATTATCTAATATTCAGAATTGATAAGCTCTCGAATAGCAATCTTTAGAAACTGTCCAGGCTCCGCAAGGTGTTTCGACTTTAAACTCCCCTGTCCTAACAACGGCAATCTTCTTCAATCGGGTCATTTGCATGCGAGCCGTGGGTGAGGTCCGCCTACCCACGGCTACACGGGTCGTAAATTTTGTCTTTATACTTCCAAGTTTCGAGGAGGGATTTTTTGAGAAAGAGCAGATGTCCATTTATTCGCGAAGGGCTAATTTATTACATGTTGCGGCAGAAGCCGTAAAGGGACTCAGAATTAAAAGACAACCGCCGAAATGTGATCGTTGACCTCTTTTTGTGTACGAAAAGTTCAGGCTTTATTGGTTATCTTCCCTGGATCACGTCGACGTTACACGAGAAATTATTTATACGGGAGGGAAAACCTCGCTGGAAATACCGCCTGCTTTTATTGAGCTCCCTAGAATTGTACCTTCACTTATCCATTTCAGATAATTTAACTCGTTTAGTGCAAACGATAGAATAATAAAGACGGCTCCGAGTATGATACTATCGGCGAGATTATCCGAGGCTCCAGTCCGCTTCACTTTCTAGTTGTGGGTTTCATTGTTAGCTAAATCTAATTTATCTAACGCAATTTACTGCTAGCTTTCTTAATGTAATTAATTTTGTTTTATACTTTTAGTTTATTACTTAGTTACGAGTGCATGTAGTAATTAATTTGTAATGTTCGTGTGTCGTATCAGTTTCAATTTTCCTCAATCGAAGTGCTGAGGTAAATTATTTGTAATGTTTATTACTATTAGTACTTAGTAGGTATAACTCGTTTCACCTGATAAAGGCTTGTTTATTAGCCAACGCTGCAGTGACCGCAGTGAGTCACAGCCCACAGGTACCTTTCGGTTATAACTTATAATAGATTGAAGGACAAGTGAAGCGTGTAACGACATCGTCTAGCACGGCAGAAACGTTTTAGATTTACGTGATCTCATTTTAATGCAAAATGCTACAAGAAGTTGAAATAATGTAGAGAATGGTTCCGATCCGAGTGAAATATCGGATTGTTGAATGTTCTTGAAAATATTTTGAAGGCACATGCTTCTAATGTGCATACTGCCTACGTACGAGGACGTGTCGATTACCAAGTATGCTTGTTAAGTTAACAATAATGTAATTAAAGTTTTGCCACGAAATGGGGAAACGAGAAGTTCCCCGCCGCGTTCGCGGACTCATCCTATTACTCAGCGTGTAATTTTGTCCTCGCAACTAAAAAGAGAATTAGCTCGGGGTATAAATCTATCAATAAATATTTACAGGACTCTGTCAGACTATCCGCTACGTTGAACACAATGCGATGGTAAAATATTGCAGCGGGGCCGGGGGTATTACTCATCGAGTTTGTTGTTACACCGAGTACGTCAGACTTAAGGAGTCAGCCGGGAAAGTATAAATATTATTGTTTTTGCATTTCCCAAATTAGAATCATAACAAACGATGATATATAAATACTCTATATTATTATATATTTTATGCTTCAATTTATCATAACAGAAATTGTTATTATAATATTACCTATAGAGAGAGCTATAATATGACATATTTTACGAAGACAGCTGTCAACAATTGAAATTATCAGTGCCCTGTGTTTTGTATGGACAAGAAAATCAAAAATTTTCCACTTTCCAGTAACAGACAACTTAATTTCGAGTTATGTAGAACGAGACTGCTCGTTGGCAGCTATTGTTTTCGAACAAGTAGTCGATTTGATGCCGAAATTGGTAATGTGATGCTCTCGCAAACAGATTAGTCGGCGAGCAATTAGAGTGCGAAGCTTGTGGCGCCTACTAAGTGCCGCCCAACGGATTATGCCTTCGTGTTTGCTTAGTGCTCACCGCACAAGTGGACATTTAGTAAGCTCCTAATGCTCTTTGTTCGCTTATCGATCTGGTCATTATTTACTATCAAAAATTCATTACTCATGTGACGTGTTCGTAGGCTGCATCGCACCAGAAATGGCACTATCGTAAATTTTCAACTTAACTACGCAGTAAACATGTTTTAGCGATCATATGATTACCTAACATCCTGGATAAAATGCGGTAACGCCACACGTCGGTGTAGTTGATACTTAATTTATTTGCTCTCGTTTTTTGCGATGAATGAAAACGAATGAACCGTTTGCAAGCATTTAACTAGAATGCGAAACATTTGCATGAGCTTATAGATCATGCCGGAGTAATTAAAACGTCACATGCGACAATGTGCGTCGCTGACGAGCGGACTGATTACGACCTTATATGTGTAGGTAAAGTCAATCACCTTATTACAGCGAGCACGTGGGCTCTTGCCAATGAACTTGACAGCGACAGCTATTATGCATGCCATGTCTATGTACACGATGAATTACTGCTCCCTCTTATAAATAAATGTAATTGTTAATTATTGTTATTTATTATTTATTGCTATCTGATAGCTGTAGTCGAGTATTTTTGCCATCTAAAAGGGCTACCCAGTCAGTTCGCGTTTTATGGGATCATTTTGCTAATATTATATCGTATCAATGCGTTATAACTACGAGAATTGGGCAAGTTTTTAATTTCCGAAATAAAAATGTAACTGTTCCAATAACGAAAGCCATAAAACGTAGAAAATACATCGACAAATTATAAAGAGATAAGGTGTGTTCCAAAGTTTGTCGTATAACGTATCGGTTTCGATCGGGTGGTTTAATGGCCTAACGTGGGTTGGGCGATTTGATGATTCGGCCTGTGTACTCATTTCGTCTTGTTTATCGATTTGTTAAGAATACGCGCCCATGGGCCAACTTATGTCATTTGGCTTGGAGTCAAGGACGTCGCCGCGCGGCTCATTGGTGCCGGCCTTATTTGGTGATTGGTGGGCGCCATTTTTACGACTTTGCCTTTTTCCTAGCTCTGTGTTTCTATGCTGTATTATGGTTGTTCAAAATATTGATTCAATCATTCCGATAGACGCGGGCATTTGTGACCGTAGACGTAAAAAGTCAAAGCCTGGTTTATTATTAATAAATAATAACACCGCAAAATTCTCGAAAGAAAGAGCAACTAGTAGGAAATACTACCGTTTCGGCTCGCTCACTAACTTTGTTGACTGGGAAAAGGAGACGTGACATTTTAAATGTGGCGCGAAGCTCGCGACATTAATCTGTCGCGTCGTCGCCCGAGTTGAGGCCGTGCGTGGCCTAATCCGGCCCGTTCCCCGAACGATCTCCGAGAGATGGAAAAATCTCAAATGTGTCACATCAAATTACCAGCTTTAAAGCGCAGATGAATTCCCAGGGGCATAAAACGAAAACACCTTTTTCCAGGGTGCCTCGAAATAAGGTCGACTAGTCCTCGGGGAAGCTAACAAAGTTCGGGCGCGCACGTGCTTATGTCATACTTTAGTTAAGTTTTTTAGGCACAACGTGACACGCACTCGAATTGAGTTTTTAAGACACGTGTTCGCCAATAATTTTTTGTTGTCTAAGTCGCCATTTACATTCGGAAATTACTTTCAAAGTTACAAAATATTACAGAGTTGGGCTTTCGCGAATCCTAAATTATACCCAGAATCATTATAATGATAATACATTTTACTTCATTCTAAAGTGGTATCTTTTAATTAAAATAATATATACGGAAAGTATTGTATAAACTATAAAGGCCACCCACAAGGTCGATTGATTTTGCGTCTTGGAAAACTTAAGGCAGACAGGTCATGATTTGTTTTAAAGGAAACGAGTGAATTGACTGATCAGTTATCACTGAAGCTCAAACATATTGGTAAAGAATATTATCACGCGCTATGTTATTGGGAAGTAATCTATACTAATATTATAAATGCGAAAGTATCTCTGTCTGCCTGTCTGTCTGTCTGTCTGTCTGTCTCGCTTTCACGCCAAAACTACCGAACCGATTGTAATGAAATTTTGTACACGGATAGTCTAAAGCCTGAGAAAGGGCATAGGCTACTTTTTAACTGGAAAAAATAGTTGTAAGGGGGTGAAAATCGTAAATTTGTTCAAATTAAGTTAGTTACAAAAATTCATAAAAGATGGCGACGTGCCGTCTCCTACATCGCGCTGACGCTTGCTCAAACGTCTTTCTATAAGAGGAGGTATCATCTTGCATTAAATTTTCTATTTTTTCGATTGTTATTTCTTAGTGACGCGGACGTTACTAAATAACTCAGTAGGTACTTTATCTATGCAGTGACGTAACCTTAAGCCTATCAATGATGAATAGTTTATGGGTAAAGTTGTGTAATTGGGGGCTAAATATACTTACTTTATTTGGCATAAATAAAGTTTAATTAAAAAAAAAAATAAGTTATGTGCATATACTGCACAGCTGTTTTTGTTTGATTTAAGGGGTACCAGGTTTTTTTTAATAAAAGCTTATGACACCAATTTTGTTGACATCGCGCGTAATAAACTAAAGTCCTCGCGGACGAAGTCGCGGGCAACAGCTAGTATAATATATCGCGCGCTATGTTTCAAGAAGTATTTGGTTGGTCAGCAGTGGACGTCACAATCGTATCCAAGGAGCGGTGTGCAAATAGTTATGTTTACCTGGCTCCGCCCGCCGCAGTCATCTATTCATAATAACGGCTTTTATTTCCGTAACTAGCTCCGACGCCCTCATTTTGTCGGTTAACGCTTATTGTGACACGGTAAAACGAATGCCGCCCTCTAATGGAGTTTTTAAGCGCAGCTTTTTCGCTCCGCACTGCAAAAGCGGATTATGTAACTAGAATAGCTACGCGATTGCACAGTAAACACTATTGCACATACCGTTGGCTGCTTTAATTTTTACCATTCAAAATCCGCTTTTGAATGAGGATAATAAGTACTACATATTAATGATTACGGACTAACGACTAACGATAGATTAAACTCGGGCTACGAAGATTGAAACAAAATTTTCCCATTCTTATCTCAAGATAGCCTCGTTCAAATCACGATAGTTTCGTATTAATCATGATAGGAATAATTTGATTGATAATCATGGCGGTGACTTGGCATCGTCAATTAAAAACAATATACCCGGCCTCCGTCGGTCTGTTGGCATTGTGAAAAATGATAGTACTTTTGGGGATCACATTGCCGTGATAAATGATGACGCCTAATTTGTGTACAGTGTACCTCACTCGTGAGCGGGGTGCGTACGTACGCTCCGAACTTTCATTCGAATCGCTGGAGCGTAGGGGCTTTCGATTTGACTTAACACTTGTATAATTTGCCGGGCATATTGGAAAACTTGTAATTGGTTTAGTTTTATATCCGCGCTATGTGTGTTACGCGGACTCGAATGATATGGTTTAAGGATTGATCTGCACATACTCCACGTAACGACTAAACCTTGTGTTAGCAGTTGGTAGTTGGTACAGTGCTTAGACTTCCGTTGCTCCGGTTTTTTCAATATTTTAAACTAACGTCGAGTTTTTCTTTTTCAGATTTTGGCTCGGAGTCATACAAATATTTTTAGAAAGCTCCCTTAAAAGTAAGTATTTTTACAATCTTATTGCTTATATGTGAATTCTTGTCGTGTTTTTGACGTAAATTTATTTTTACTGCTCATCTGTGATTATACTGAACGATAAACTTCAAGCCGCATCATAATAAAGATGATTTAAAATCAAAATAGACTGGTATTCTCCTACAGAGTCCGAATGTATCTCTATTTTTTCTGGCACTAGACCAACACTTGAGTCGCTTATCTTTCGATAGGTTTACGCTCGACAAAAATATCATCATAAATAAAAAATATTGGAATGCAGTATAACGTTGTTGTATTAGATTATCTCTTATTAAAGAGACTCTACAACTGCAGATTTGTGTAAAGAAACGTTATCTATTTTATTGTTCTTTTCGCCAAGTCCTCTTACTTTTCTATTAAAACTCGATTGAAAAGTGAGATGTGTCGAGATATTTGCCGCACGGCAAAATTTTAACCATGAAAAACCTCAAAACCTCTATTAGATAACCTACATAAAAGCCTCATAGAAATAAAGTATAGTATCATAATATTACACTTCTCCTTACAAATTAATTTTCTTTATTTGAATTGTTACTAATTGGAACATCAATATAAAATTTATGGTAAAAAATTAAAATCTGATGTTAGGTTTTATAATGCTTTGAACGATAACAGTTTATCAACTTTCAGATTTATTATATCCTCATTAAATCCTTCAACTTTTGGCTAATTGGGTGTTCTGATGAAACGCCCCAATTGCATTTCCCAGCGTTTTGCTACTTGCATATTTTGGTTTATGACGTCCGATGATTTAACTTTCTGCTGACAGAGTGTTCTGGGTTTTGCTCATTTCGTCTAAATTATATTAACCTGCTTATTTGACTTCGTGCTTACATGCAACTACTTCGTGACACCTAATAGAATTTTTGGAGCCACACTAGAAATGCATTAATAAACTTTTCTTTTTATTTTTTAAGATATAAACAGTTCATATAATATAATTAGGTACCTGGTCTCAAAATAGAAAGTGAAAAAATTCCACAATTCACTGTTAACAATAAATTATATGAACTATCGTACGTACATAGAAAAGTAGGTGAAATCAATTACATTAAAGCAATAAAGTCTAAAGCAATAATATTATATTCGATAATTTGTTTCCTTTGTAATGGCATAAACGATTTATATTCTCCCCGAAGTTAACTTTTCCAGTTTCCGAAGCGATTAGTCATAAATAATCGAACGCTACCGATATTTCCGTGTAATAAGACAAAGAGATGACGTCCCGAAAACTTTGTCAATTTACGTCGAGACCGTAAAGACTCACTCGTTTCGGTTCCCGAAAGAAAGGGAACACCGAGAGAAGTTTCCAGCGGTGCTTACCTTGTCTAGGAGGGGATCAAACTGTGGTGCATTCACTACAATGTATTATGCAGTCCCGGAGCGGGCGCCAGGGTAAGCGCCTCGGAATCACTTCGCTCACCCAGAAACATTGCTATTTCTCTGCAATGTTAAAAGTTTTTAGAAAAGCAATTTTGCCCGAATATATTTTGTAAATTACCTTTAGTCGATCTCGATGCAGATCGAAATTGAACAATCAGAATTGTGCAACCTTATCTTAGTGAAAGCGATCGATTTACTGTCAGCTGTAAGAAATGTGTATCATACTCATTTACTTCATGTCGGTTGAACTTTTCATTTTCAATGCTTCTCTGAATTGGCTCAACTGGCTTGAACAATAATTTTGGTCCGACATCTAAGCGCCACTCTGGATACAAAAAAAAAATTCAATCTTTCAATATGAGCAGCTACCTAAAATCTATGTCATAAGAGATTAGTACTAACGTAACTATAAAGCTTATTTTTATTTTACTTTTGCTAGTTTAAAGTGCTTCTCTTAGACTTAAAAACTTATCAACTAATAGATGTGACATTTTTTGTGACGACTTTTGAGTTCATTGTAGTCCATAATATTATGTCGCCCGTAATAATATCTTCCAAGTGCTACAAGTTTATGGCTCTGGGATGATATTGTCATGGGAGTGTAGACTCCAGTGGATGCTACACAGTCTCTCAAGAAGACAACAACGTTAGTTTTTGTTTCGGCTACATGTGAAACGATAAGTATATATGGATAACATCCATGACATGTCTTATATTATGTAAAGTAGTTAATGTCACATGGATGATTTCAGGTGACACTTTACAATATAGCTGCGTCATTTTTGTTTTTGGCCACGACCAAAAGAGCCTAGTAGAGCTACGCGGCTAAAACGTACATATTATATCTGATAGAGCATCGTTTCTATTGAAATTTCAACCAATATATTATAATTTATATTATATTATGTTGTCATTTGAAAGGTTTAAAATTTATTTATTACTCCTGTTGTTCACAAGCTCTTCAAAAGAAAATATAACATGTGTTTTACGCTTTTGTTTCAAAAATATTGCACTGCAGTGATCTTATTACGCTAAACCGTATTATTTTCAAGGATCCATGAATAAAATAAAGCTCGAATATAAATTATGCATTATCTGTTGGTGCATCTAGAGGTTGAGAACTATTTTATTACGCTGTTTCATAGAAAATAGTTTATCATGCAACGACTTTTCATTTTATCATTTCAGTAAAAACGAATTTAGCTACTACGGCTAGTAGTAGGTTAATCTATACTATAATATTATAAAGCGGAAGAGTTTGTTAGTTTGTTTGTTTGTTTGAACGCGCTAATCTCAGGAACTACTGGTCCGATTTAAAAAATTCTTTCAGTGTTAGATAGCCCATTTGTCGAGGAAGGCTATAGGCTATATTTTATCACGCTAAGACTAATAGAAGCGAAGAAATAGAGGAAAAGGTGGGAAAAACAGGGGAAAATTATTTGAATGGGCTTATTTGAACGCGCTAATCTCAGGAACTACTGGTCCGATTTGAAAAATTCTTTCAGTGGTAGATAGCCCATTTATCGACAAAGGCTATAGGCTATATTTTATTATGCCACAAATAATAGACGCGAAGAAATAGAGGAAAATGTGGGAAAACAGGGGAAAATTATTTGAATGGACTTATTTGAACGCGCTAATCTCAGGAACTACTGGTTCGATTTGAAAAATTATTTCAGTGATAGATAGCCCATTTATCGAGAAAGGCTATAGGCTATATTTTATTACGCCACAAATAATAGGAGCGAAGAAATTGAGGAAAATGTGGAAAAACGGGGGAAATTATATAAAAGGGCTTATTTGAACGCGCTAATCTCAGAAACAACTGGCCCGATTTGAAAAATACTTTCAGTTTTAGATAGTTCATTTATCGAGAAAGACTATATTTTATTACGCTAAAAATAATAGGAGCGAAGAAATAGAGGAAAACGGGGAAAATTATATGAAATTGCTTATTATCATAACTACTGGAGCTATTTTTATGTTATTTGGCAAACTTGAAGAATAGACTACGTGAAGGGACATAGGCTATGTTTGCGGAAAAATGTACGGTTGCGTGAAATTCCTAAATTACGCGGGCGAAGCCGCGCGGAACAGCTAGTAGTTATATAATTTAACAGTAACCTTGTCCTATAAATAAAACAATCCATATTTTAGGACCATCAAGTCAAAGTATAAAATCCTTTCTATCTCTGTAAGCTACCACTTTCGAGATTTTTCAAAAATAAAAATGTTGTTCGCCTTATCAAAATGTAGCTACTCACAAAGCTTGTTAGTAATCACAAAAAAATTGTTCTAGGGCTCCCTTACTATAGGGTATTTTTCCCTGCATTAGATTTAATGATCATAATTGCAAAAGTTCGAAGGCTTTCATTTTACTTAGCTTCGATTTCTCGAGTTTTTATAAACATAGTAGCATCTTTCATTGTTTAATTTATTTCTATTTAGATAATTTCTAGTTTACAATATTTACAATCTGTCTCAAATATCAGTAGGTCACGATATGCTATGACTAGACTGGTTTTACTGCCGCTGAGGATATTCCACATAAATCATCCACACGTTTTGCTGCTGTTGCTGGTGTGACTTCTAACTTTAAAATAGATAAATGTATGTTTCAAAACTTTATGTTCCTACCCTCAAAAGATAGAAGCATTGAGAATGCCGTAAGACTTACGTGGTATCAATACCAATTTAGTAATCGTTGTCATGATGCTGGCTTTTTTATAGTTTTGCATCATTTCGCAAAATAATATTATACCGGGATACTTCGTAGAATGCATAAATTTGAAGCAGAGTAATGAGACCTTTTGTCTAAGCTCGTGTCCCAAATACGTGATTGCATATAATTGAATCATAAACCGTGCTAGGAGTCTAATCCCGTCTCATTTCCGACGTGTCATTCATTGTGGTGGGTAGCGCAATGACATCGTAGGCTGGCGTTTCGTTCCACAGACCCAGTTGCACTCGACGGCGCTTTCAAAACATACGCTATCAGTGCAAATTAAAACTAAACTGAAATAGAGAAACTAAGCGTGAATTTACTTATTATGTGTTTTGCTTGCTTATTACGCATTTTAAGGAAAATAAAATCATTTTGAGGATAGGAACAGGGGCAATTAAAGTTATAGCTGTAGTGGCAAAGTATTATTGAGTAATAGTTGACAGTTGACACCCGCAACTTTCAACGTTGCGCAGAAATTAGTTTATTGCGTCGAAACCGTACTTTTTTTCAGGATAAAAGTAACCTATGTACCTTCCCGGGACTCAAATTATCTCTATACGTAACAAAATCGGTTTAGCGAGTCAAGCGTGAAGAGGTAACACAAACTATATTACCTATGGAAGTAGGCAAGTGCGTGACAAGAAATAACAGATTATACAATATACATCCTATTTGGCAATATAAAATTTGATTTACGAGTGGATGATTTAATACACATAGACTGAGAGCATTGTTGCATTGCGAGAAACACTAATTAAGATTGTGAAAGTGCAAAATCAAAGTAGTGGAACTGTATAGCGTTTAACTCGAGCCTCCTTTGTCGGCTCACTACTTACACGATTAATTTGAGTCGATAAATCCGCATAAAAAGCTGGGCCAGGGCCAGCCGACCGCGCCGTTCTAACTATTCAGAGTTCTTTGTTCTCTATGGACTTGCAGTCGGAGACCTCATTATTATCGAAAGCTAATCTTTTAATACACGTTTAATGGAATTAGTCGAGTCTCGAATTGACCGAGCGCGTTATAATAGCGGAGTATGTAAGTGATTAGGTACGAGCACTGGGAGGTCTAGTCTCTATCTCGTTCGGTCTGGCGATGTGGTACGTCACTAGGCGGCGAGACAGACAGGCAGCGTGTTCGGCGCCTGCTAGCCCATTAGATGTCTGCCCGATGTGGAACGCTCGATAAACTTGTAAAAACGCCTTCTACCCATTTAATTTTATACCCTCGCTTAAGCGCTGCTATTGGCAGATTTCTTCCTTTTTAGGTCCAATATTAACAGTAAGTATCGCATTTAGTTGTTTTATAAACAGAAAACTTTTCATAACAGGCTTTTATGCTACCACAGATTAGACAGTTACTAGGATTGACGGTATCTCCGTACCAAACATTTTCATGAGAAAGATGCGATGCAAAAATCTTCTTCGGCTATAATTTTCTTAGAAGAACTGCTATCTTTTGGTTTATCTTTAGACGATACTAACTAAGGTAATGTGAAATTGGGCATTTCAGTATCAATTATTATGTTATAATTTTGCTTCTCACCTTTATTATATTGTTGGAAGTAAAGTAGCGAACAAACAATTTGGAAACTGAAAAGTCATGGCTGTCAGAACGCTATCGAGATATTGGATATTTTTACTAAGTATGAGTGTTGTACTCCAACTATACGAGCAAAAGTGTTAGATTTTCAATAAGTTTACAAAAAGGTTAGTTACGAAAAGTTATAACGTAAATTAAACTGAATTTATTTTATCGTGCTTACAAAAGTTGTTAAAAAATATAATCCAAAATTTTATATGTGGATGTAACAATATATTCCTTTATTTGTTAATATTCTGCAAACAAACTAAAGATAGTAGACATAAACGCCAACGAAGCGTACTGTGTAACTTGTTAATAACGTGGATGAAAATAAAATAAGTTAAAATATTATTACCGCGCTGTTGCTACGTACTCTCGGCGGCGCATCGCTGATTCTTAATAATTTTAACTGAGTGTTGCAGCTACGTAACTTCTAAACACATTTCGCTAAGGTTGACTAACTTCGGCCGCCAAAGCGGATCATTGGCCGAATAATGCGATACGTTAGCTTTGGTGCCTTAATTAAATTCTTGATTATAGGTCCAGTGCATGTTATCAAATTATACGTTTGCCAGTACGTACACACATAATAGTGATTTGCATTTTATAATATGTGTAAAGTGTTCCGCTTATATTGGGACGCGGCCGTATGTCTAACTTTTTCTATAAGTAAATTAAATAATGTTTTGTAGTGCTAAGAAAACTTTTTATGCAGGCGTTTATGCTACCACAGATTAGGCGGCTCCTAGAATTGACGGTATCTACGTTACAAAAACATTTTACCGCAATTTCCTAGATTTATAATAAATTCAAATAATAATATAACAAAAGCACAACACGCTTACTTGTGACACGGTCAGACGTGACAACTACCTCTCTAAATGTTATTCGATGACATTATAAACGATGATAGACAGTCCTGAATCATAAGTAGGTAATGTGTCATGGATCTATTGCACAAATATAACATGATGTGTACAGAGAAACAGAGGAGAGCGGCGATTTGCGATTGGTAACGGCCAAGAGATACGTTACAGTTATTTTCCACTTGCGCGGCGGAGCTATCACTTTTTGATGTAGAATTTGTTCCTGGCATGGAATTAGGAATATCTATTAGAATCCGGTCCACGGACTATTACCTAAATAGATTATGTATTAGTAGATTGAAACAAATAGAAAACTGAATATTAGATAAATTAATATTGTACACATTGCATGCCAAATAACTATATTTATGTCATTATGTTGTTTTGTTGCGTGTTACATTGATTTATTAATAATATAAGTATCTGAAATGTAATTAAAAAAAATGCTATACTTACTTAGTTAAATTAAATATTAGTAAATAATTCTTTAATTAATGTAAAATGAAATGTTTTAATGAAATGAATTTAAAATTTAAACCGAATAGTATTAATAACAAATTAACAATAAATATATACTCATGTAAAACAAATACTATAGTTAAATTAAATACTTAGAAAATTATGCTTTAATTAATTTATAATAGAAGGTTTTAATAATAATAATAATAATAATAAACTTTATTCTCATTTTAAAACATTACACAACCTTACTTAAAACAACATAAAATTTCAGCTTAGTAAAATATAAAATAAGAAACAGAATATGACACAGAGAAGGAAAAAAAATATATATACACAAACAAAAGACACTTATGAACTAAAACTAAAAGTAAAATATTTTTTGAATGTATGGCAGTGCAATGCCAAAAATGAAATGCCAATAATAAAATCAATTTAAAATTTAAAACGAATAGTACTTATTAATAATAATAAATATGTATGTAATGTTAAAAAAAAATTGAATTAAATATATTTAAGTACAATAAATTAAATTAAATTAAATTGATTTGCAAAAATATGCTAGATGTAAAGAAACAAAATATGTTATATAATTATTTTAAGTACTTAGTAATTATGTTTTAACTAATTATTATAATGAAATGTTTTTAATTTAAACAACAATTATTAATTGTAATGTACCTAATAAATTAATTAAATACTATTTAATAATAACAAAATATATGCATGTAATCTTATAAATTTAAAATTTGCAACAATTACTGGTAATAGAATAAAGGCTATTTTTATTTTATTTTATTATTTTATTAGAATCCGGTCGCCGAGCACGTAATAATTTGGCTATCGACCTATTGCATTCGTCTGCTCCTGAATACAAGAGACCAAGAGAGAGCACAGCAAAATTTTCATGCGCGGGTGTAAGAGCTCTGAGTAGAGCTGATAGCCTAATGGCGGCGGTTACCGCTATACTATTTTTCTGTTTAACTATTACTACTTTCGATTTAATAAAATTTTTCAAAGTCAAATAAAGGAAATATTTTTTTTCCTTTTAATTTATTTTATTAGGCACTATTGTTAAGAAACCTTTTAATTTATTCCCACTGCTAGGGAAATCTTGAGTAATTTCAGAATAAATAAAATTCAGTGATTCGATGTAATGCAATAAAAACAGGTAAATTGTAAATACAAGTAAAACTGCTGACGGTGCTGCAGTGTCTGCGAGCCGGTCACGGCCAGTTAACTCCCGCGCTCGTTCCCTCTCACCTGCACTCCGTTTAATTTATAATTGTTCATTAAAATTTAATCAGATATAGTACAGTTTTTGCCTTTTCCCGGTTATTTGTTCGTTGTAACCATAAACTTAAAATATGCTGCTATCGATGCGTTGAATAATCTCGTTAATCTCTTGTTTTTATAGTATTTCATGAATGTTATTGTTTTTGTTTACGATTGCGAACTCCTTACCTTGATTAAACTTTTCTATGAGATGAAATTTTCTTAAACTAATTATTTTAATGTGTTTGAAGAATTATTACGGGGTACTTACCCACTAAGTTGCTCCTCAAATTCGGTTATATAATTTCGTGAAAATATTCAAGTTTTCCTTTCGGCGAGACGTTATCGCGGGTGGGCTCTCAACGCGGCGGGCGAGGGCGGACGAGGGCGGGCGGGGGCGGCGTGCCCCTCGGGGACTTAATTTGTTGCTCTCCTGGCGCTTCGCATCTCACTTTCAAACGGTGTAACGCGACCTCGCGTCCCCTCCGCAGCCTCATTCACGTCGTGTTCTCCACTACTAACCACCCTAACGCGTCTTACACGCTAATTGCGATCCACGCGTTAATCCACACGTCACTCTAATTATAATGATTATGTAACGGCATCATAACGTCTGATCACATTCTTCCGTTTTAATTACAGTATAAAGTACCGTCAATATTGAAAAGTGTCTTAGAGCACACCTGAAATTTTCTAAAATGCAATCGTCGACAAAGAAAGGACTAACGGAAACGTTCCCAGATAAACACATGCCGAAGTCTCTCAACGAGTTATCTGAAATCTTCACAAGTTCAAAGCTCGACCTTATCGCTTTGGACCGTGCTATTTTGATATCATCTGCTTTCAGAAACGCTTTTAAGAAGCTTCGTGTGAATACTCGGCGTAACTAAAATCTAATGAACCGTGCACCTAATATAGGAACAAATATTATGCACTACAACTAACATGCTAGTAATTATTAGTACACTCTATAAAGTTGTGAAGTCTGGCCGGGTGTAACGAGCGAGTTCTAACCGGGCCTAAAGGGCCCTTACACGAGCCTCGTATTTGGCAGACGTGCAAAACTCCGCGGGTTCTGCGGCACATAAACAAGCTGCACGTGTGCCGACCGCGCATCGATTGATGTCACATAAACGCATAGTTTTCGGCTGCGGTGTCCATCAACGCCGCCAAATTGTCCACCGTGCTTGAACTCTACGATAAATTATTTCTGTATCGGCCAAATTTTCTATTTATATACGGTTATGGGTCGGTTAGTTACCAGCCAGTTGTTTAGGGTTAGTCACAGTACTAAACAGTACTAAATTAATAACAATACTAAGCAGGAGGGGCCTTAATCCTACTACCAATCGAAGTCTTCTAAGCTTATGAAATAAGGCGAATTCTTAATTCATGGAATCGAATGCAATGAAATATTTAAGTAGCTACCTCCTAGGCACTTCGAGCAGTCTAGACTAGTATGAAATTTAGATATCTCTAACAGTAGGCGTGATATATCGCTAAATAATGGACCCTTTGTTCCACCTCATTCCTAATGTCTTCTTAATGTTGCATGGAGATGTCACATTGCATATTTGTCATTGACATGCTTCGCGTTCTTATCTTTTGAATGTATTAAATGGAAATATCATAAATTAATCAATCATAAATTGTTATTTATTATTACAAAGCTGTCATTTATAAAGCGATTAAGCTATCTAAGAAACGGCCATACCTACAATTAATTCACTTTTTGTGTGTTTATTGTATTTACATTTATGTTACGAGACAAAATTGTCTACTGTTACTACTTCTAACACAAATCTGATAACAATGCTTTAAATGAGCAATGCCTGATAAGCACGAAATTAAGGCAAACATTAGCAAGCCGCAGACTTCCGAAAGAGGTACAAACCTTTTTTTTTTTTTTTTTTTTTTTATTTATTTAAGGTCGCTTTTTAACAACAAAGGTCATTGTTTGCGGTCTGTTATAATTTTGTAACAGGCTTTGTTCTTCAAACTTAAGTAGAGTTTTTAATCTGATCGTAAAAGTGCACTAGACGCAAGTATAGTAATTTACAAAATGTTTCACATTGTGTTTGTTAAATATGAAAAGCTGCATTTGAACGTGATTTTTTTCCACTTCGTTTTGCCGCTGTCGGCTCCCCGCGCTCTCCTTTTGTTCTATAAACGTGATCCGGTCGAGATGGAGCCCACCGACGTTACGAGTATTGCTTCGTTTCTCGCTTCGATGTAGCTAGTTTTTAACCGGACCAGTTCCCGCATTAAAATTTACTATCGCTAAAATTATTTTTCCCGCCGAAACGCTACTAGTCCGGGTCAAACTTATGACATACATATAAATTACAAACATACAAATACAAATTACAAAAAAATGGTCTTTCAGAGCTGCTACTTTCACACTGTCTCAGGAACACATACCTCGTATCACTTAGTCTACCACATATCACTTAGTTTAGTACCACCCTGTATATTAGTCACTAGTCAGCTAGGAAGCCCTAGAACATTTTATTACTATCAAGCTAATTTTTGTAAGTAGATTCATTTTAATAAGACGAACAACAATTTTATTTGCGAAAAGTCTTGAAAGTAGTAGCTGACAGAGATAGAAAGGATTTAATACTTTGATTTGATGGTCCTAAAATATGGATTGTTGTATTTGTAAGACAATGTTACTCTTAAATTAATGTACTATTAACCTACTAATATACAAAAAATCTGCTGGTAGGGTTCCGTTTAAGGGTTCTGTAAACAACAAAACTTGGTTGACTAAAATTGTTGTTCGTCTTATCAAAATGTTTAAAAAAATTAGCTTGAAAGTAATAAAAAAAATTGTTTTACGCAACCCGGACTATCCGCTTCTGTTAACTGAAAAATTTCTAGTCCTATTTGTTTCAGCGGCGTATAAGATGCATTACATTTTGTGCCATTCGCTTTGCCGCCATATTTCATGGTTCCATAAGGCTTCGTTTCCAATATAACCCCGAAGTGACTAACGGTTCGCAGTCAAATGTGACGTAAATATTTCTGAAACAGAATTTTCTACAAGTATTCGGTGATCCCTTTTCTTTAGCAAATTCGAAGGATAAGGAAAATAATATATCGTAGGAAATAATATCTGATTTAAGAATCTTGCGTATTGCTGTCGCTGCTGTGTACCATTCGAGGATGGAAGTGAATTTGTTTCCTACATTCGTTGCAGAATGGAAACAACTAAATGTTTACATTTTTTTTATTATCAAGATTACGTAATTAAAATGGCACTTATTTAAAGGGGCAGTTGTAAATTGCAGTTTTGGTTTAGTAGGGCTAGTTTAGCAGTTAAAACTAAGCAGTAAAATAAACAAAATTAGTAGTAAATCAAATGGATAGTTGAAAACATTATTGAACATTGAAATAATTAAATGAGCGGTAAAAATTAATGAATGAGCGGTTACGTGTGGGTAGTAACAAATCGGAATTTGTCAGTAAGAAATCTCATTCTAAGCAGTTCTTTAAACAATGAGGTGGAATTTGGAAATATAATAAAATCGGCCAAGTGCGAGTCGAACTCACCCATGAAGGGGTCCAACATTTTTACCGCTCGATTGTTTTTTTATTACTGTCCATGTTTTACAGTCACAATAATTAATCAACCACTATAAAATTAAATTACTGCTCAATATTTTTTCAACTGATCATAATAACATCTCAAATATTTAAATTACTGCTCAAAAAATTTGTTCCTAATTAAAATGATGATGGCGGCGACCGTGACACCCAACATGGTAATAGCAAACACTATTCACTATTCATTACGGTTATGATGAAGTTATGCTTGAAGCATAATAAAATTATAGTGTCCTATACTCATAGACTAATCTTGCTGTCTACAGAGTCTCTGCTCTGCCAAATGGCTTGATTAGTGATTATGACACTCTTACGCTTAACGTTTATATACCGGCCGATGATTATATTCACACGCTGCACATAAACAGTATCTTTTGCAGCTCCAACGCCGGAATGTTCGGTTAAATGTCTCAATTTCTCGTTAAAATAACGCGTCCAATCAAAAGTCATCGAATCGGATAAATTTAACGCGACTAATTAAGTGTATGTAGCCGACGCACATTCACTTGTCACAACACGAGTGGCGCCGCATCAGACGCCGCGAAGTTATCTCGGCGTCGCTTCAGTACTCCCGTTGTGGCCGACGCGTTTATTTTTAGCCTGTACATTCACTATTGCGATGAAATTTACAGCGATCACCGCGGCTCGCCGCCCGCCGCCGCCCTCCGGACCCGATACCGACGCTGCGAATGACAAGCTACCGCTATTTCATAAATGTCTGCTATTTTATGCGGGAATTCCCACTCGGACTATGAGCAATAATTCTTTTGTTCACCGAGAGAGAGGGATTACACATGAATATCCCACAAAAGATCTTCGCAATTTTTGTACTTCATGTTAACTTTCTCCGCGAGCCCCGACTGACAGCTCAGAACGGACATCCAGCTTATTATATAACCACTGAAAATAGCGTTTCAATATACAAATATTATCATAATATGACATACCAAGAATTACTTTGGTTTTAACCTCGTTTCCTAACATGTAATTGGAGACTTAACTTAATTCTGTTCATACCATAATCCACGCCACCACATCATATTTTAATTTACTTAAATAAAGTCCCCGTTTCTAATAAAATATTTAATGTAACGTACCCTCCGCCCACATTATCAAATATGACTATGGAAATATATTCGCAACATTTTCCATACGCGAGCGAGCGTACGCAAACAACCCGCACGTCACCGGAGCTAATATTCCTGTTCGTCAAAATGCCATTACTGGCGTAACGCGGTCCCCCTGTCACGCTGAGATTTGGTTTGACTTAGTGACTGATTAGCGAATGCTGCGAGTTGGCGGGCGCGACAGGTGGTCGGCCGGGGGGACTCCTGACCCGCTGTCTCAGCCTGATTGATGACCGCGAGCCCGCCACCGAACTAACACTTTTCATCCGAGCGTACGTTATTAAATGCCGAGCTAATGCTATTGTTTCAGACGCGATAGCTTAAACCCCTCCCACGTTTTGTGAGCTGTTCGATTGGATCTGAATTCTGATGGACCAACAACCCTTGGACGATGACGATGTCATACGTATGCTGTCTGTAGATGAGTTTAGTTGTTGGCATTAAAGCAGGTGAAATCTGATACCGATAGATATTTTAGAATTTAAAACGAAAGTTCACGGCCGAGCTCCTTCAACAGGGGTCTGCATAATACGACCCCAGGTCAAATGTTAAAAAGGTGTCCTGGCGGTCATATTTTAATGCGGACGATTATGCTTGACCTCCCGGATGCTATTGCATACGTTTATGGATGTGAATATGAGGAGGGATCGCGAATTATTATCGATGTTTGTCTAAGCGTCGATTGTTCCGGGGGGTCCCACGCTCGGCGCCGTCTACCGCGATCGGCGAGGTCGAGACTCATGCATATTCACGGCCGGCTGGTGCTTCATCCGTAACGGTCCTACGACCGGTTGTCGGCTCATTGTTACTGATGTGACCACATGGCTGACGGCGCTGTCACGCCGCTGTTTCGCCGGCGATGTTTGTTGACATAAACTGAACGAGCTAATTAAAGTTCTTGCCTGTCAGTTTAACGATCCATCGGTGTGAAAGCTTCTGAAGTGTGATTTGAGGTAGAGTTGTAACTTTTTAAAATAGTTTAGTTTGCTGCCGCTACAACTCTATATACTTAATAATGATAATATCAATTGTAGTATGATAGAGACCTTATTCTACGACTAATTATTATTGTTTTCGATTACAATATTATTTATTCTGATGGTCTACCTTGGGGCCAACAGCGACTAACAATACAAAAAGAATTTCACTTTCAAGCAATGAGCCATAACTCATTAGTTTGTTGGAAGAATCGACAATTATTGTTCGTTACAGTTACAAGGTTATATTGATTAATTATGTTATCGGCAATGCCAAACTACGCCATGAACTTAACTCGAATTACACAACTGGTTAATGAATCCAGAATCAGTAATCAAAAGCAAGAAGTGTCACTTTTGTCGTAGTAAACTGTCCTACTGCTGATCCCAAGAGAAAAATACGCTCAATTAGCAATCTATTTCAAAATAAGTACATAATATATTATAACCTATTTAAACTCATCGAGTTTTTGACCTACATCAAAATTCAGAAATTTGTAATCGAAAATCGTGTTTACAAAGTTAAAATAAATACAGGTGTACCGCGGTAAACATTATAATATTTTGATAGATATTATTCGATGAAAATGCCGGGGGGTTCGAGGAATAAAAGTTTTAACTGTAACATCGTGCCTGCAATGTTTCGGCAAATTTGCGGAGCTTCATCCGTATGTTTCGGGGCGTGTTATTAAGATTACAATGGTCAGGTCGGCTCGGGTCAGTCGCTAAACGCCGGTAGGTATTTATATTATAATTACGTGTCGCCACGGCCGGCGAGGGGTGCATGCGTAATCTACGTATTATTTTTCAAAGCTTTGAATATGCCGTATGTTTTAATTATGATTTTTATTACGTTCTATTTTGCTTCCACTTTGGCTAAAATAACCTATATTAAGTTGTACATATGTTACAGTCAAAACTCTTAACCAGTCAAAAGTACTATTGACTAGCAAAATCAGTCAAAACTACTTTAGACCGTATGCTTTAGTCAATAATACTTGTGACTAAAATAACGGTTAAAAGTACTTTTGCCCAATGAAGCTGGTCAAAAGTACTTTTGACTAAGTGATTAAGTCAAAAGCAGTTTTAACTGATTGTATCAGTCAAAACTAGTAAAAAGTGAGAAAAAGTGAAGAGTGGATTCGATTTTAGTCCGTGGCACCGGTTTTTCTGAGACTTCTATGTCCGTCTGTCCGTCTGACTGTCTCCAGGCTGTATCAAAATAACCACTATACAAGATGTTAGTGTAAACACCGTTGTAGATAGATTTCTGAAGTTTTCACAGATTGTGTATGTCTATAACAACAGATACTGAAAAAAAAAATCAAATATTTAAGGGGGGCTCTCATACAACAAATGTAATTTACTATTTTTCGAGCGCTTGAGAGTGCTGTTTCTTTGCCCAAGTGAAATCTCTCTTGAAAGACCTAGAGGCAAGGATTGGGAGTCAGCAGAAGGTCCAACAGGAAAGGATTCTGACAGTCCACATCTGGAATTCGTGTAGGCGTAACAATCAGTTGTGTTAGGTCGTTCGCAAGGGCTAAATCGCAGACAGATCTCCCCACATGATCATTTTAGAAATTGAACCAGTCGGCGTTTTGGGCGTTAAAGTAGTATGCCAATATAAATCCAAGTAGTATGATCTCTGCCGACGGGATCTGCTACTGCACTCAATCTGAAGCAGCTTGAGGGTGTTCAAAGAGTCAGTCCGTTTTAGGGTCACCAGCCACCAATATGGGACCTTTATGGAGGCACACACAGATGCGAGGGGGGTCATCGCAATCAATGCGAAGCCATCATGTTGGAAAGTCCCTGACTTCAGGATTGCTCAAGTGGCGAGAGCTGATACCATCTCTGATATACACAGTACACACACACTCCAGCTTTGGACAGAAGAAATGCTCGATATCTGCGTCTTGGTTACAAAGAGTTAAGCCGGCTTTGCCGTCTCAAGGTGGTAATGAACGGGATAAAGGTTGGACTGTAATCCCCTGTAATTACCGAAGTCCATGTTAACGCAGTTGGGAACCAAATTCTTCTTTTTTCCTGGGTTCACAAATTGGTTGTCAACTGCGGCATTTCTAGGGTGTAGGGGATTGGGCCTCCGGTAAACTCACTCACTCAGCGAAACATAGCGCAAGGGCAGTTTCACGCCGGTTTTCTGTAAGTTCGTGGTATTTCTCCGGTCGATCCGGCCTATTCGTGCCAAAGCATGGCTCTTCCACGGAATAATTTCGGAATAAAACGGTTGTTCATTATTATTTTCTAACGAAGCAATTTACAAAAGGCGTTAGTTCTAAGTTACCTAAGAATGGTGTGTAGGACATGCCATAATTTATACGCTTGTAAGCCACACAGCAACATTATGTTAGGCCGAGAACATTTTAAACAGCCTTCGTAAGAATGAAATGCCAAAAAGTACACTAATGTTACAAATAGTGCTTTTGACTAACGCTTTATTGCAGTTAAAACTACTTTTGACTAAGAGCGCCAGTCAAAAGTACTTTTGACCGCAAATTTTCAGTTAAAAGTACTAATAACCAATAATTTTCAGTCAAAATAACTTTTGACCAACATGTTTAGTCAAAAGTAGTTTTGACTGATTTTGTTAGTCAATAGTACTTTTGACTGGTTAAGAGTTTTAACTGTAACACATATAATAGAAAGGACCACCGATCATTTTAGTAACAATGAGTTTCTAACATAGAATATCATTGGCTCTACATAATTCACGAATTGCTGATTCATGAAAATAATGTTTATGATAGTATCATAAACATTATTTTCATGTAGGTAGTAAATAATTTCTACCTTTAGAATAAATTCGATGTGTTGCAAATTTTGTTCAGGAGGTCCATTAGAATTTGGCACTCTACATTTTGTTTTTCATGTGTGTGAGTTGTGACTTGTGGACATGTATCTCCACCATCATTACCTGTAGTTAGCTATGATAGTTACAAACTATCATTTCCGTGCCTAAAAGACCGTACTCTTATTATAAACTATTCAAGTGTTTTTTTTTTTAATTCAACAAATTCGTACAAAAAGTTCATTTTTGTTATTGGTCATTTATACTAATAATGTTACTTATTATATTAAACCGAATAATATAAAACTATAATATAGACGACCTATCCATTTCCAAAGCCAAAGAGGCTTTTTTTCAAATATAATATCATGAATAATAAGCTACTTCAAGTCTTGTAGATGATGAGTTACATCATTGTATAACAGGATGCTTCATATGTATAAGAATACTAGCTGTCCCGGCAAACGTTTCTTTGCCATATTATAAAGTATATCGCCCGTATTATTTTATTGAAATGACTAAATAAGTATGTCACCATGGCAACGTCCATCGCTATCATGGTCGTCGTTTTTCTCGAGTTGTAATAATTTACTATTATTTGTTCAACAAATGCACTTATCAATATAATAAGTACCGAGTAGCCGATTCTCAGACCTACTGAATATGCATATAAAATTTGGTAAAAATCAGTAAAGCCCTTTCGGAGGAGTTCGTGGACTAACATTGTGACACGAGAATTTTATATATAAGATGAAGGTTTGATCGTGTTCAAAGTGAATCCAGTCACGATTTAGGTACCTAATATAATTTTCGACGTGACGACGTTACATGACGAGTACGCTGAGGTTATGTAACCCAATAATATTGCGTTTTAAAAATACCGTATGTCTCTTATTTTGAAGATGTTTCAGGGTTCTTTCGAAAATCTATTTAACCAATGTTCATGTTAGCTTTGAACTGCGAATTAAAACGTTTTAAAAGTTCCACTTAATTTTTAAATTCTATGTTAATTCTACTGTTTTCAAAAATGATCCATTTGTCCATACGTAAAATAAATTAAAGTATTGAGACCTAATCGCTTACCACTGACTATTTACTGGTGATATAATATAATGTTGAAAGTATTACACGAGTTTCGTCTATTAATCATGATATATTAATTTTACATTTGCCTAATTTGATTTTGTTTATTTCTCATTTGGTTATTGACAAATACGAGTTTTCCCACACGTGACCTCAAGTCTGGTCGAAATCGGATACAAGCTTCAAAAAAGATTAATTTACTCATAGCCTCGTAGGAAGTTTGCCACTGTCATCATCGTTATCATCAGCAGCATCATAATCTTTATGAAAAGTTACCTCTTAACTGATATCATATTTTGTAATATAAGTAAGACTACTGTATTATGATTCGTCGAAACTTGAAAGAGGAGATTCAAGCGTTTCATAATGGTAAATGGTTTAATATTTTTGATTAGATTACATAAAATAAGGCTATAATTTTGATTTAATGAAAAAAAGTAGCGATATAAATAAATAAAGACTTTTTTATACGTGAGGGTAGGTTGATAAAAACTGACCATTAGAGAGCCAGCGACCTTAATATTAACTCTCTAGAAGTCTAGAGTTTGCTCATTCACCCTTCACACCTTGAAACATTGAATCTTAATAGAGTAGAGAAAGTGTTTCAATAAAAGTGAATTAATATATTCAACGTCAATATTGATAGCTACTTGAATCTGTTTGCAATTAATGGCAGGTAATGGCGCGCTAAGTAAGGGGGCGTCCACAAATTACGTGAGGTGTTTTTTTTAATTTGTTGACCCCCCCTCCCCCTCCAAAATCTCACTAAGATTTTTCAAAATGTCGGTTTCATACATAAAAGTTTGGTTTGACAGTGAGTAGATTTTCTTTCGAACGAATTTGGAACGATCTTATCGTATAACGATTACGATTAAATCATAAGCATACCGTGTACAATCTGTGTGAAATGGACCAAAATACTAAATAGTACCTATTATTTTATTAAGAAAAAATTACGTGAGATTTGCCGCGACCCCCCCTCTCCCCAAAGTGAGATTAGGTGAGATTTGACTCGACGCCCCCCCCCCCCCCCCCCCCCCTAAACACCTCACATAATTTGTGGACGCCCCCTAACTGGTGGACCGTTAGACTATCCCTAGCTCCTCCAAGGGCGCTCTACTTTTCATACTAATTGATGCTCCGAAAACTGAAGTTGGCATACTTAGTTTAGTTCCAATTAAACATAATTTGGCATTATTGTGTCTAATTTTAACATTCACTGAACATAGTATACTTAATATTTATTATGTAAAGGGTCAGTTACCTTTCTTATGATTATTATAATTATTTCAGCAAGAAAATGTGTCGTACAAGATACGAATAATACTTCAAAACTCGTTCTGAAAATCCCTATGAGACTAAAAAGATATTGTATGTGGCGTCTAGTTTTCGCGTCTGAAAGTGGTAATATTTTCCGAGTTGTTTAAGCAGCCGGCCTTGGGCTCACAAAAATTCATACTAGACGCTCGTTTGTTATGAGAAACAATCCACTTACGAAGTTACAAACGCTGCTTTTCTTATTTTTACAGCCTCACTAAGCGTGAGGTCTCCGCGGCATCTTTGTTTGGTTTATTTCTGTAAGCATTGTTCACTAACTTTTACCATGCATACTAGAACTTGTTTGAATGTAATTACTCTCTTATTACTGCGGATTTTGTTGAATTTGATGTTTCACGTTTAAATTTTTTTACCTAATTAGGGACCTTAACAAAAATTGTTACGGCGCGGTCCCTAATTAGGTAGACTCTATCGATAAACATTTTTATAGTGCGACAAAATCAGTCCGAAATCGTCTACTTCAAACATATCTCCAATAAAACCAGCAACTTCAAACATAGCAGCTTGAAATACATCAATAATAATATCTCAATACCGTTTCTTTCGCTGTTAAAACGGTCATTACAAACAAAATGAATCAAGTCGTTTCTCAAATGTTGGCAAATGTAAAAACTTTGTAATTGCGATTGAAATAAAATATAGTCTGAGATTAGAGCTGCTTTTAATCAGTTGAGAACACGAGTTGAGTTTACGAGCACCGTCTTAACAGTTCTTTTTTAATTGGCACTCGACGGGCCCGGGCGGGCCGCGTAATGCGCAATTTAATGATCCTTCAAAATGTAAAATGCATTACTGCATCATCTTTATTTTACAAAGCGAAATCGTAAAGGGCACGAAGTACGAATGTGTCATACGTTTATGATGTGACGGCAAAAGTTTGAGTTTATTTTGTTACTCGGGAGTTCTTTCGATGTGTCATGGGTCTTTATAGTTAGGTAAAGTAAATTTTTTATACTTTTTGCTGTGTATGATATCTACATTGTCGCTGCTTTTTATAGAAGTCGCAATATCTACAAGGTGAATGTGGTCCGTGCGGTCAGAACTGCTACTCTTTACGACGGGAGAAATTGAATAACAAGCAATAAACTCGTTTCACTATAAATGAAATTCAATATTTGCACTGGACGTCCAATAACGGCGCAGCTATCAGCCCGCCGTTTAGTCGGTGTGCCGCACCAATCGCACGGACATGTTCCAACTTATTCATCCATATTGTCTTGTTTCATTCCAATTTCGTGCAACTCTAAATTAAAAATTTAATGCCAATGTTGGTAAACACTAAAGACAGGTTTGGAATCTGAGGGCACGGTAGTGCTCCCGCCGAAACGAGCCAAGCAAAGCGCAAGGGCACTGTACCTACATTAATCTTTTCTCGACGTATTTCGTCGCTTTCTTGAACCCTCATAGAGTTGGTTTCCGATGTACCAGATAGTTCATATTCTCAGAATATGATGCCTAGGTACATTAGACTAATTAAACACACAAAATCTCAACTGAGCTCTAATACTTAAGATTTTACTGATATCTAAAATACACCGATTTCGTCAATGACACACTGATGATCATCAAAATGTTTAATAAAAAATCTTATCATAATCAGAAATTATAACTTTCGCCCCCATCCTCTAAAATTGTTGAGGTATATGTGAGACTTTCACCAATTTTATGAATTAGACATAAAAGTTTACACGGTACTGTAGAAAGAAAAACCGATTAATAAGTAGGTACTTACAAGAACCAACATACAATTATTATTATTTTTAACAAAAAATTAAAACCGACTTCCAAGGTAAAAACAATAATAACATTAATATGAACTAAAAAGTATTAAATAAATTTTACTATCTAATAGTGCCTTTTTCCGAATTCGGCTAAACCTCAACTATATCTGTACTCAATCTTCATTATTTTGAAGTCGGTACCAGATAGCTGAATCTTCAGTTATCTGACAGAATATTTAAAATTTTTGGAACTGGCACCGACTTCAAAATAATGAAGATTGAGTACAGAAATAGTTGAGGTTTAGCCGAATTCGGAAAAAGGCACTATTAGATAGTAAAATTTATTTAATACTTTTTAGTTCATATTAATGTTATTATTGTTTTTACCTTGGAAGTCGGTTTTAATTTTTTGTTAAAAATAATAATAATTTCACTCTTTTTAGTTACACTAGTAGATAAATCTTCGCGTATATTTTACGTATCTTATTACAATTTGTTAAGAGTCACAACTCACACTCACAAAATAATATAATATTATCAGTGAAGTGAACATATTGTGCTAAGTAATTTAACAATTTTAATACTTCAAGCCCGAAGCGGTCACCGGCGATTGCGATAACAATAGAAAGGTTATTGTGTCTCGTTTTTCCACGATCGAAGGATCTATCAGATAAAAATTTGTACAAACTTGCATAGGATGTAGCGTAGCATAATATTTAATATTATCATAATTATTGACAGCTGTTCTTGTTATCAAGAATTCAAATCGATAGGTACTTAGTGCACCATCTATCGATTAATAAGTATAACTAATTAAAAAGACACTTAATGACTTTGTTTTGTTTAAATGCTCTTTTTAAAATAACTTTATTTTAATTCTATATGTCTATTAAAATTTTATAAAGTAGTAAAGTATTCGATCTGTTTATAAAGTAGTTAGTAAAGTATTCGATATTCTGTCTTCGCGCGGCAGCGCTGGGCGGCGACGCCGACCGCCGTGTATTAAAAACAAACAGGTGTTGTTAATTGTTATACAGTACATAATTATTATTATTAGTATATCCATACCTATGCCTTGTACTATTATCTATTCTGTGCCATGAGACATTGGTGGCCTTAACACGACGTGGTAATGATGATGATGACGATGATGATGATGATGATTATGATGATGAATATGAATTGCATAGTAGTTTATGCTTTCTGTTCTTAAAACAACGCCGAAACTCCCAAACGTGTATCTATAAGGAATCAGGAGTTCTCTCAGCATCATCGAAACCATGGTATACCTTGACCCAATATTTGACTTTTTGGTAGCGTATTCTTAGTACACTTCACATAAAACCAAAATCACCATATGTTTCCATATAAATTTCGAGGAGTTCCCTCGATTACTCATGGATCCCATCATCAGGTCACCACCTTTGTGAAAATGGGACCAAATTGGAGTGAAACCTAATACAACAAAACAAAAATTTCGAAAATCGGTTCACAAACGGCGGAGTAATCGTTGAACATACAAAAATAAAAAAAATAAAAAAAATATCCACAGCCGAACATATAACCTCCTCGTTTTTTGGAAGTCGGTTAAAAAGAACTGAAATCCTACCAAAAACATTTTATATAAAAATATGTTGCCGAGACGACCACATATGTTTTACCCTGTGAAAAAGATATCAGATCTCATGTAGAGCCAAGCTTCGGAATCTACACGGCCTAACTCTACTGACCCTAACTTGACTTAGTTCATAGGGTAAACCTTATGTGGTCGTCTCGGAAACATTTTACATGAAATGTTTCCGATGAAATGGTGGGCTCACAATTTACTTCAAATACCAAATGATTAAAAAACTCTATGTAGAGAAGAATGAATTTTTGTTAATTCCTTACAAATTTTCAGTCGCTGCAATTGCTGAAGTAAATTAAACAACTGCTAAAAACTTGTACGATTAATAAAATAAAACTTTTCAACTAAATAATATCGAGTTTCATTGTAATAAATAACGAAATACCATAGCAACACGTTTACGTTACGCTGACTATTATATTGTACGTGATCCACCTCATATAAGGTCAGGTTTCATTGTTCATCACCTTATCCATCACGTATAGATAATACGCCAACAATATAAGCACCAGCATTACCATAATTACTACATTACTGTGTTTATTACTTTATTTTTTCTATTGTTCGCATGTAAATCCTGTTATTGCAATTAAACATGAAAAGGGGGTTAATGTCACTGTCCATCATGCTCTTTATTTACCCAGCGCTGGTTGGGGGCACTTAAAAATTAAACCAACCCCGCTTATCCAAATATAGTTGTTGTATAGCGTTATACAGTAGCAGCAACCGATACAAGTAATTAGCGTCTCGATTAAAAAGCGTGTAAATTCCTTGTCGGAAGTTGGGGAGTTTCGTTCCAGCCGTAAATGTTAATTATATCGAAAGTCTTGAGAATAGCAGGCTTACACTTGAGCCCTGCAGGAGCAAGTTAGTTGGCCAACTAATAAAGTAGCTGCATTAATTACTCAAATTAGGACGCGTTTGCCATCGATGTCGGTCGCGCGCCGCCCGCCCGTCCCGCCCGCCCGTGCGGCGGTCGCCTGATAAATATTTCAACCATTGCCATGATTTATGTTGGCCAACTTCTTGCGGGCTTCCTTCCCGTAACTTCGGGCTGATATTTGAAAATACGTTTTCATAATATTTTGTTTATTGAATAAGGCCAGCCGCATTGGAGCTATATGTGTGTGTGTGTGTGCAAGATTATTAACCCATGAAGCCCCATAAGATCACCGGTGATCGCAACAACAATAGAATAACAATACTTTCCATTATTTTAGACGGGATGTTTTAAAAGGTGAAACCAAATATGCATTCAAATTTAACAGAAAAGACCAATGTGTATTAACGCGTCTGAGAATAGGCCATACCAACGCATCTCACGTTCATTACATCACGAAAAGCACTCCTAAGACTTGTCTTAGATGTAGCTCACCATTCTCAGTCCAACATGTATTATTCGAATGTACTAATTATATTACTGAAAGACAAATGTTTAACCTTAACAGTGACAGATATCTTGTATTAAGTGATCCTGATATGTGTTGTGATGTTCTTCGATTCCTAACTTTTTGTAATATTTATACTCTGATTTAAATTTATGTAATTGTTCTTGTGGTCGCTGATAACCTTGTTGTTCTAAGCGACCTTAAATAAAATATTTTCCAAGAATCCGCGATCGAAGGATTAAAATCCTAAGTTTTAGGGTTAATTTAAATAATCGTAATTTGGCAAAAAATATTTAGTCACGACTCACGTCAATCCAGACTTATTTGCCGTATCAAACTTGTAATATTATATACTGGTCAAAGTTTGTGTGTATTTATTACTTCTTCACGCAAACACTACTGAACGGAGTTTGATCGAATTTGGCGCGGTAATAGTTTAGACTTTATATTTTATTAACACAAGGGTTCCATATTTTGTTACTACACTGTTAAACTCTGCTAAACAGGTATAACTATATTACACTATACATAATTAAAAACAATCTTGTGGAAGAGCAACGTATAATAATTATGTCATTAAAATATGATAAATCAATCCATCCAGCACAAAAGCACATAATTTAGCGACCATAAATAGAGTAGCACGGTATATATTATTTAAATAATCTAAACCTGTATTTTCCATTGAAAGACCTAGTTGCTCTCGTTGCCAGACAAGTTTTGCCCACGGTCTTCAAAAAGTTTTATCGACAGATAAACAGCGAGAAGTCTGTCAGCATTTTTTTAAAGAAGGAAGCCTGCCTAGCACACGCCAACGAGATATCTCACTCTACATGTTTCTCGATGTTTGATAGTTTGTATCTTCATCTCTATTGACCCTAGCATGACAAACATTTTTTCTCGCGTAGATCTATCATCGAATAAAACATTTTTATAGAGTTTTGTCGAGATAATGTCGAGATTTTCACATTATGAGACGAGTAGTTTTTAATTATCTCGTGAGTGAGATATCTCGTTGGCGTATGCTAGGCAGGCAGGTCGCTGTAGCGCTGACGTCACTGCGACCCATGAGGATCTATTGTAAACTCCTTCGCATTCGACTCTATTGTGACAGTCTGTCAGCATACTAACATAATCTGCTTTCCTTTCTACTGCCAAACTGCTAAACTAATAAGGACCAATTTGGTGCCGAGAAAGAACATTCGGTAGTTTAATGTAACAATTTGTTCTTTTTTGTTCATAACATCATGTCATCTAATTTTAAGGCTGAATGCAGTGATTTATTTTTAAGTTATGTAGTCCACTCATTGTATTTAAGGGATTTACTTAGATCTAAGTTTTTTTGTAATTAATAATGTTTTAAGGCCGACTTAATCTTACGATGTAAGGCCTTTAAATAAATAAAAAAAAAAGAACATTAGGTAGTTTTATATCGCGAGTCGCGACAGCTTATGGAAGAAATTGTAATCAATATGACATTATCTACTACAAAATCATCTAATTCTAGCTCTTTAAAGTTGCTTCTTACTGCTGTACCAGTGCCGTATTTCAACGTTATGCGTTTTCGGCAGTTTATTTACAATTAGCTACACACGCTTCAATTTGTCAAAGCTGTGCAGAATGTGATACAAATGTCGTTTTGTAAACAAGTAGAACGTGGCGGCCGGTTCGGTTGTTATTTAATACACGACCTATTTGCGGTCTGCCCGCTCGACTCCTAGACCAACCTAGACGCTCCAATCACCTAAGTATATAGTTGTGTAATCTTAGACCTGCATTAAGGTCGGTTCACATTGCAGTAATTGCGAGTCCGGCCGCTGTCGATACTGAGATTAAGTTTTTAATGCCCGACCGGCTGATTACGTTCGCTATTTTTAGTTGTTATCATTTTAACGAAGATTTTTTTAATGAAGGGATATTGTGTTTAAGGGACATACTGTGCTAGGGTAAGGAATGAATATGTAATAGGCTAAATATTTATGCTCTATCTGTATAGTTTTAATGGTGTTTATTCCGTGTTTAATCCTTAGATTTTTACACTCCTTGAGATAAAGATACATAGTAGGTAAAGGGTTGGTAATACAAGAAACAAGAAAGTTTCGTAGTTACAATGTATAAAATATACTACAATAAGTTGGCTCTGAGGTGCGTAGGTAACAAATCTTGTATGTAATTTGTCTGTTGCCAGTTCTATTAGCTCGATCTTGGCTTCATTCTCTACCTCGTGTGTAGATACTCTATGTAGTTAGATTGTAGATCCAATGTTTAATCCCCCGAGAAATAGCAAGTAGCAACTACTGTTATAGCTTAAAAACTTTATCAAAAAATCACCTTTAAAAAAAAGAAAAACGTATTATCAGTAAAGCTACATGAGATTTAAAAACCAGCACATAATCCGATTCCTAGACTAAGAGAGTAAGATGAACCCCTTTTTAAGCGTCACATTCATGCAGCGACGACAAGCGCGGAATAAGCTGCGCGAGACAAATAAAAGAAGAATGAAAAATTGCGTTCGCGTCATGTCAAGGTCGGTCATATGACCTTTTGTGCGGAGTTTTTTTATGCCAGGGAAATGTTTAAATAGAACACTTGCTAGCACAATAGCTAGCGCTTGTGCAGTGGTCTAATATGTCTCTATTAGTTGCCAAGCAAGCAGTCTTAAATTTGGGGCTTAGTAGATGAAAGGTGTGATGTATTTTGGTAGTTAGGTTACTTACGAGGAGGTACCTACGTGTTTCTCAACTAGCAACAACCTTATATAACCAATAGCCTTATCTTCTGAAATAGACACATTCTGCAATCTTGCAGTGCATTAAATAATTCAGAGAAAATTACATTTAGCGTTTCAGCTAAATGTTCTATTTGCATTGTATGCTGAAAATGAGGCGCCATACAAAATATACCAAAATGTGTCTTATTTTCATACTAGTGGCCCGAAAAATTTCAAAGCAAAACAACGTTTCTGCATATAAAATAACTTTCATAGAACCCGTCCGGCCCGTTTGTCCGCGTTAACATAAATACTAAGAATAAAATAAACACATTCCGGCTCGTATGGAAATATAAATTTTCATATTGAATTATTTCTTCATTTCCGTGCTGGCACTAACGAGGACGCGTGCGACGAGCCCCGTAAGTGGGTCAAGTGACCCTTCGGTGTGTAGTGAGCAATCATACGCGCCGCCCGCCTAATTGAAGTCCAATGTCGCGCCCGCCCACGGTGATTGATATCACAACCACTCGCCGCGCGCCGCCGCAGCATCTCGTCGCAGCGCCACGACGCGCCGGCCGGGTCGGGGTGCCGGAGTACGTGCCAGGGTTAAGCGGCGGTCGATGGGGCCGACTAAGTCGACGCGAGCTAGACACAAAGGCGGTGGAGCGGGCGTCTAATTAGTCGCGCTACAGTCATCAATATCCATTAGTGGCGCCACACGCGACGCCGCGACCGCCGCGCCGGCTCGCCGGCTGGACGGCGAGTCGCCCCGCTGCAAACCCACCCGCCTTCGACGATCGCGAGCGATACGGCTTTGCATCGCCGAAACTGACCTAAAGGGTTGAAAATTATCGACTCGTGTTTCTCGATAATGTTCACTCGTCGACACGTCCCCGGACACGTGAGCTCAGTTTTTGCCGCGAACGGACGTTATAAATAAAAGGGTCGCACCTTTATTAAATATCGAGTGACGTAAGCGTGCAGCGACCTCGCGGGGCGATCGCGGCCGACATTAGACTTCTTCACCTCGGGCCGGCAAAGGGTTGCCCGGTGGCCCCGGTGCCCTAATCTTTGAACTATGACTCGACCGTTAATATGCATGTATAATTTTGTCTTCGATTATTTAATGCGTGGCGTATTATAGAGCTAGGAATAAATTAGTCCGCAACTAGGGAACAAAGCCGGTCCGAATTTAGTAACGGTCGCGAGATCGTTGTAAACTTTTTAAATTATTCAACGCCGCTTTATGACGGATGTAATTTGAAGAATATGATTTAATTGCACGGTCGTGATGTATTCGCAATTAAATATTTATTGCCCGGAAGTCGGTAGATTGATTTCTGATAATGATACCTAATTGACATCGATGGGCTGGCAGTTATAAATGAGTTATTTGCGTCCTTCTAAGAGAATTCGACTGATAGGTTACTGTGCAGGCCATGGCTTTTAAGTCTCATTTCGGATCGATATATCGACATCTCCCATCCTATACCAATATCATTGAAATATGTACACGGGGTGTATATTTCGATATGATAGGTTAATAATTGAAACTTTGGCGATTGAACTTTGACCGAGGGAGTCTGGGCCCGATGGCCGGGGTTTGACCCGCAGGTGCCCGGGAAGGGCCCCGGTCTCGTCGCACCTCATTTACATAGCCGAGGTGTCTATGCACTCTGTATGCACTCGCGTCACACTTTATAATTCAAATGACTCCACTCCCGGGGTGAATTTGAGGAAATGTGAGAAAGTATAACGGAATTTTTCAAACAAATTCCAAGGATTCGGGTGGCCTTTATCCCGAGTTATATTAGAACTGTCGAGTATGAACGCGCGGTTCCGTGCGACTTTGTGTGATATAACTTTTATTGTTACTCGATATTGGTGTGCCGTGTGGATGTGGAATATCTACTTCTGTGAATAATTATCAAGCATAACATTTCGGTTTCAATGTATTATATTATTATTAAAGTAATAGGTACTCGTATGTTACTTTCGATTGTTATCTAACTTAATGCGTGGCATTAGTATGTTTTCGTCATTTAAATTTTAATGCTTTTTACGTGTTAACGCATAAATAGAGACTCCGGCGTTACTGATAATAAACCATTAATCATTTTACCCCATTGAAACCACAACCACAAGCTTACATACCTACCTACTAGGCATACAAAGTATATTTTGTTGGATTGAATCGAAACTGAGGAACACAATAAAATTATGAAAGTCATGAAACTTATCTAATAGATTTGAAAAGTTTGTTTCAATTGGTTTGGCACGATAACAGATCGAGTGGATATTTATTTTATTTCTTTAGTTCGATTGAAATTGGAACATATTTCATGGAAACATTTAGTAGTGCAAATGTTTGTTTAGAACCTCTATAATAGTAGTGTACTAATTTTACAATATAAATATCATAGAGTAAAGTATCTCCACAGTTACTATGAAATCAATTTCACTCAACAATAAACACAACTTCAACGTTTGCTACTTTACGTTAAATGGCAGTGTTATGAAAATGATCTACAGTATAATGTGTATGGTTGTACTAATATTATGTGACGTAAAATATTTAGGTGTGTTGGAGCGCCGAAGCCGACGGGCGACGTCACTAGCTCGTGGCCTACCTCATCTGTGACATCTCGAGATTGCAGACGCGGGCAGATGAGCGCCAAATCAAGAATAATGTATAGCACAGACAGCCGGAGTGATTTACTAAAACCGCTATTATTCACTTAGCAATATATTGTGACTGTTAATGATTTTGTGGCATACATAAATTACGCAGCTCCACCGGTTATGATAGAGCAGGGATGAATATTATTTCTTGTCGGACAGGCAGGTGGCAGGTCTAGCCTGTGCTTTTGTCGGTCACTTTAAGCGTTTAAAGGGGTTGTTTTTGCAAAGAGAAAATCTGCTCCAGTCCCAGCGATTGTAATTCTTGTAGATGGTGGTGTTTTACAACAAAATTTATATCTAGGTGCACCTCATATAGGTAAGCTTGGTGAGTTTAAAAATGGTACTAAAACCCGGCGCTTAATACGAGTCAAAGTCAGGCACCATACAATACGGCTCGCTAGCCACCGCCGCGCCGCGGCCTTGGCGCGCGCAATCAATTAGATAGCTGACGTCACCGCGTGCTAATTGACTCCGTGAATCATAACAGAGGTGGAACGATGTGTGCCCTCGTAAATAGCACACGGTCTGGGGCCCGATTCTCATACTTCGAACGTCTCTTCGGTCGCAGGCTGTATCAGCCGCCCGCACACACGCTGTTACACGAGTCTGGCAGCCTACGATCAAACAATCGTTGGGTATACTAGAATGAAACCCCAGGAGTGTATCTGTATTTATTTTTGGACAATTAATTCGAAATACCTATTTGATTTATCGCATACCAAAGGATTACGACTATTCCAAAAACTCTACCCTGTCGCACTAAGATTTGGTCGAAAAACGTTTCTGCGCAGCTTACGATATCGAAAATTAAAAACCGCAATCAAGTTATTAATGTACCCGTTTATGTTATAGAGCTCTTGACATTTAGTTTGGCATTTGTCACACCAACCTATGCATTTTGGCGATTTCCACATCTGCGTAGGCTACGCTGTTAAGGCAATAATGACTTACGTCATTCGACAAGCCAGTGGCTATTCTCGCAAGGCTCGAGTAAATCATCGTGTATAAGATATTCCTCGTCTAGGTAGAGCCTGGTTATTATAGTTGCATATTGGCACTAGTGCAAGTGGTCAGTTTTGCTTTAGGACTTAGGTAGTCTAGAGTAGTGTCCACTGTCCAGTGTCCATGTGCTCCAACATGCTGCGGCTTCAAGATTTACGGCGAGCTCCGGCCGAGGTGACTGAAATGAATTTATTACGAGAACATTTGTCTCTTTACTTCCGACTCGTCATATAAAATCGAGCACCCCTTAAAAACTTTTACTCGTATCCGATTAATAAATATTGTATTTTACGTTTGTCTCGTCAATTCTTTATGGGGAAACTTGAGTACTAAACGACATTTATGGCTCAAATAAAATTTAACTCGACGAGGAACAGTTTTTGAAAACGAGGACAATGACGAAGAATACCTTTTTTTTATTATTAAATAAGGGGGCAAACGAGCTTACGGGTCACCTGATGGTAAGCAACTACCGTCGCCCATGGACACTTGCAACATCAGAAGAGCTGCAGGTGCGTTGCCGGCCTTTTAAGAGGGAATACGCTCTTTTCTTGAAGGTTTGCAGGTCGTATAGGTCCGGAAATACTGCTGGTGACAGTTCGTTCCAGAGTTTTACAGTGCGTGGTAGAAAGTTACGCGAAAATCGCACTGTGGAAGACTGCCACTCATCAAAGGTGATGAGGATGGTATGTTTTTCGCGTGGGACGATGGCGAAAAGTTGCAGGTGGTATGATTCCGAACAATTCCTAAGTGCACTCCCCGTGATACAACCGATAGAGGATGCAGAGTGAAGCTACATCTCGGCGTAATTCCAAGGGGTCCAAGCTGTTTGAAACACTATGGCAATCAACAATTCGAACGGCCCTTCGTTGGATACGATCCAGAGGGAGCAGTTGGTATTTTGGCGCCCAGAGATGAGAACAATATTCCATATGAGGCCGAACCTGCGCCTTGTAGAGTTGTAGGCGTTGGTCCGGACTGAAGTACTGTCTCGCTCTCCATACGTAAACATATCTATTTATATAAAAAAAAGTTGTGTTAGCTACACCACTTATAACTCAAGAACGGATGAACTGATTTGGCTGAAAATTGGTGGAGAGGTAGCTTAGAACCAGGAATAGGACATAGGATACATTTTGTCCCGGAAAAATGTACGGTTACTGCACAATGAGCTTTTATGATTTTCGCTTTTAAACTATTTAATCTATTTTGATGAAATTTGTCATGGAGATACTAATTTTAATCTATTGTTTTCTTAATTATACTAATTCGAATTAAATAATCATCGTTAAGACAGGACAACGTCTGTCGGGTCAGCTAGTCAATTTTATAAAAGGTGCAAAAGTTTTACAAAATATATTATAGTAAGCACTTATTTATATGCTACAAAACTTCAAATCTACAACGGTTGATATAAAAAAAAAACCTTTTATTCCCGTCTAGAATATTTTTCAAACAAATGCAGCTCCAAGATTATAAATTGTGGCAACCGAGCAAACAAATCTGCGTTATTGTTTTCGTCAAACATTTGCTATACAAAATACTATTCCCGGGGGATTGCCTTCATCGAAATGTTCCTTACTTTTCACTGTAATATTATACCCATCGTTCATCGTTTCAAAGATCATAACATCAACGCTCCATATCTATGTGCGTCATAATGAAATGACGGACGTACAACAAGTAAAAAACAAATACATACGAGTATGTTTCTTCATTTTAGGTACACTTGGTATGATAGAGTCATAATATTTCAAACTTCGTGGCATGTAGAGTACTGCAACTAATATTCATTATTATGAATTGGCTTAGCGCTATGTTCTTTGGATTGATTCTTGTCTTTAGTTGTCCCCGTTTTCAAGAATTTCCGTTTCCGTTTTTTTAAGTTCTCACAAAAAATTTGCTTGATAGTACATGAAAAAAAAATTGTTCTAGGGCTCCCGTACTATGATTCTTGTCTTTAGAAAAAAAATTCATGCAGGTAAATAGCGCGATTTTATCATAAACGTTTCTATAAAGTTTCGTAATAACGTTTAAGAATTTCTTTGTGTGGCAGCATAAATCAATTTGGTCATCCTCATTATGTCTCGAGGAGTAGGAGGCAAATGACGATTTCCTCTATTCTCTAAAGTTACGTCATTGTTTTGATGAAGCGATGGCTACTGTCTAAATTATTCAAGGCGCTACTTCGGGTATAACAATATTGCTTTATTGGTTACTCAATATTTATCTAAATTTGAGTTTACTTACTCCTAACAAAAATTGAGGCTGACATTTTGGTAAAATTGTCGTTACAGCAATTTATCTACATCTAGATTCTAGATGAAAATATTACCTAAAAGCTTCAAGATGACGCGCTAACGACTTGCTCCTAATTTTAGTAGGATTATTAATTAAATTTAGGAGGAGCAGTTTCCTTTTATTCATTTGTTTATTTTACGGAGTACTTAGCATTATTCTCCTCATCGTTTGTTGAAAGCGAAGATAACTTTTGAGAGTAAATATCAAAATAATATAACTCGCAAAGTAAGCACTTTCACATGGAGTACAGTGGCGCCATCTTTGTTTATGTCGGCCGGGGCTTGTTTTAGATACGAAAACCGTTTTCCGACAAATAAATAATAGAACATCAGTCGGAGGCTGGCGTAGCAACTAATGTGTCTTTTTCATGGATACTCATTATTTGTAGCCATAATACACTGTTTGTTACAAGTTTATGGGACACATTATTATAATTGGAGCAGCTTTTTGCTCCTATTATGTGGAGTATTGAAACACCTGCAACGTCCCAGTTAGTGTACGCCCCCATTTGCTGTGCTTTAGGTTATTTTCATGTATTTTCCTTGAAGCCTTGTGATAGATTTTAACTGATGAAGCCAATAGGTGCTTAGGTTCATTGGCTCATTACTTCTATTGCGTAGGTTATTTTAACATGTCACTGTTGCTCAAGCGTCGCTCAATGAAATCTAGGAATTTGACTCCTAATCCGAGCGAGGCGGTGCCACGAGGAAGTGTTCCTGCAAGGCTAATGAAACTTTGCGAAACCGACACGAGACCGAGCTCGTTCGGAGCCGAGTGCCGACAATGTCGAGCAGATGACGGCCGAACGAATCTCAATATCTAGCATATGGTATGAATATTTAGAGCGAGAGAACGCAACGTGCGTTTCTCTGCACGGTTATAAGACATCCGAAATAGATTGTGCGAACGGGGTTATGCACACCTGTTATTTAGCTTTCGGATTGCGTTGTAGGGTTGTGGGGGAGGGCCGGGATTCATTAATAATGGCTTGCAATGAGACGTTCTTATTTACGAGCTCCGGAGTCACACCGCAAGCGACTGTTTGCTCTCGAATCCTATGTCAATTTGTAATTGGGTTTTAATACGATGATAACAGATCTAAATCTAGATATCTTTTTGCGTATCTGTTATAGAACTTCAGCAATGAATTTATCGTTTCATTCCATTTCTACGTTTTATTTTTACTGCCCTTAAAAATCTCCAAATAATCTTTGTTAATGTTACCGATAGGGAAGTAATCTCTTTTTTTTTAAACGGGCTTTGGCCCACCACACATTCCCACCACTGTATCTCCTGTGTCGCCAGGATCGACAGCGGTATCCAACCACGAAAACCCTTTGATATGATCTCAGGGAGCCCGAGGGACATGCTAAAACTGTCTTGGGACCCGCAACGAAATTAATCAGAAGAAAATAGGAGGAGTAGGAAGATTCCAAAGAAGTAATCTCTTCCAAACGTGGAACTCCTCTCGAGGCGAGCCAGCAAAAATGTGTCACTTTTCAAATGGAAATACCCACTAATCCTCTAATCACGTTCCGATTCATACGTTCGTCATATTTGGGCGGCTTTCAATGGGCTTAATAACATTTGGACACGATCGAATTGATTGGATATTTTCAGTAAAAGGTAATCACCCGGTGGAGGGGGAGGCGGGCGTTGTAAGGTAAATCGGATCTATTGTTGTCGTAGTCGTGCTGCTGCTCCGACAATGGCGGACAAAAAACTTAGTTGACTAAAATAAATTAAAAATTGGACCGATTCTCTTGAATTAACACAAAAACGCGACGGATACGGAGCGCGTGATGGAATGTTTTATGTACAAGTAATGATTTAACTCGTTCATAGAACCTTTTTTGGTTCCCGGAATTTGAAACTACTTACCGAATATATAGATGACAATAAGTATTATTATGTAACTTATAAGCTACTAGCTTAGTTTCCTGCTCTATTTTCTTATATGTAGGTGCTTTATCTAGTGTAAGTAATTATTATTTAGAGAATAGAGATCATGATTTTGAAAGTTTCAACGCTTAAACACATATGATACGTCATACTAGTCTTTCTTCTTTCTCTTTTGTACACTTTTCCATATTCAGTAAGGTTTTACAAGAGCTTTGTGTATAACCACTGTACTATAATATTAACAGTCACGGTTAATTGATAAATAACTTTGAGTTGTTATCGATATCAGAATGCATATTATTATTATTTCAGCGTAGAATCTGGCGTCGAATGTTCAACGCGATGATTTGCTGTAATAAACAGGTCTATTGTAGCCAGTGAATTTGTAGCCCGAACGATTACATTAATATGACTCACTGCTTTTTACAATACATCGATTACGTTACTCTTTTACAGGCTTTTATTGGCTACCTTGATAATTATTAAGCTGGCTTCTATTTTAAGAATGGTTTTTGTAATAAAAAGGGTTTAGGAAACATTTTTACTTGTAACAATAATTTTAAATAGTACTAAATTATAGCTTCTATTTTAAGAATGGTTTTTGTAATAAAAAGGGTTTAGGAAACATTTTTACTTGTAACAATAATTTTAAATAGTACTAAATTATATTATCGTTTCAAAACGTTCACGGAAAATGTACCTACACTTGGAAATGAAATCACGTCACGCTCGACTCACAAAGAAGTTCTCCGTAGTTACGGCTTTTCCGACTCCTTATGCATAACCCCGGTCAAGGTTCTGCAGATCGATAGTCCGAAACGGTTCTGCTGGAATTCCTAATGGCATGGCTTTGTAATATTTCACGCTTTTCCGCGTGTCGGGCGAACAACCCTAATCTGATAAACTTTCAGTCTCAACGTATCGGTGTCGAAAGTCAAACAACATATCCAAAGGAACTTACGACACAGCTACAAAAATGGATCGAATAAACAGTAGCGATCTGTAATAATTGTGTATACAATCCAGGGTTGCCGTTGTAGTCGCTCGTGAATTTTTCCGTGTCGGTCTAACAATTTGTACGAAGAATCTCGTGCAGTCGCAAACCCTGGCACGAGCAATGCTGGACGCGGCTTTATGATGAGGTAAGCGACCTTACAGCCACTTAACACAATGTACTCGGCACTCGGTGCGTTTCTTATTGCCTGAATTGTAATTTGTTTGACCGCACTAGATCTAGCCGCTCTTGGTCATTGCCAAATGTCCTACATTGTTTCCGCTTGAAATAAAAAAAATCCTTTTTTGTTAACTGCACAAGAGCACACAGAGTTTGTTTATAAATGAAACGAGGCTTTAAGAGTGTTTTAACTGGTAGGCAGAAATTTTGCGGATAACATTATATCTGTTTAC
This sequence comes from Polyommatus icarus, assembly GCA_937595015.1. Lineage (NCBI taxonomy): Eukaryota > Metazoa > Arthropoda > Insecta > Lepidoptera > Lycaenidae > Polyommatus > Polyommatus icarus. The sequence goes on from OW569321.1 coordinate 8,923,236, forward strand.
TGGGCACTTTTCTTCAAGTGCACAAGCAATACTTTTTCAAACTTCAAGGAATATTACGAGGATGTAATATTAGCCGAGAATAAATATCAATAGATGGCCAATACGAGTGTTTCATTTCCGTGGCCGCGTCACCGTGCCGGAACCCAATTCAGTACGTGGATGATCACTGGCAGAGCGTTCGCTGCCAGGCCGGGGCGGAAATCTGTTCACTGATATCGCGATACCTGGACGTATTTCGGTGGGGCTTTGTTGTTTTGTGCCATATCATCGTTGGCCTTTGGGCTTTGCATCTCCCAATCACATTCAAAAAATGATCCCTTTAGATTTCTGAAATATACTGTACGACCACAATCGAAACCAAAATATTTTGTAGATTGTCTATTCGTTGAAGTATTTATTAGATTAGAGGTATATTTAGTAGTAGATTAATTTGTTTTTTTCTGAGTGCCTTCTTTATGTAAGAAACTAATTCGCAAATGCAAAGGTTTTCAAATTTTAGCAAGAAATGCCCCATTCACCCTTAAAAGAAGAAAAATATATATTCAATACAAAGTACACTGGCTGCACGGATTCCCGAACAGAAAATTGTCTGGCGCTGGGATTTGGACATCCGACTTGTCAATATTGCTTTAGTAGTTGCAAAGTGTGAATATTTTTAAAAGGGAAGCCGCTTCGCAATCCTGTCGTGTGAGCATAAGCTGCTAGGATCGATTTATTTGTTTAGTATTAAAACGTACAAGATGCATTTTAGGTGTGATTTTTGTGAGGAAGACTAGGAGACTCTCTGTAAAGATTTAGTTTACTGCATTATCCGTATTTTCATAAACGGAAAGTCGAAGTGGTAATCCGACATAAACGGATCGTCGCTCATGATGATGGCCGAACAAAACGAATCCTGCGATCCAGATTATCTTTTTAAATTCGGTTTTCGTTACAATAGTCCGGGAGCTCGGGTATCTGAAACTAAATACGATTACGAAACGTTCTGAAGTAGATGAAGCGAGTTAATTAACGTTTATGCAGAGTCATCAAACGGGTACGGGGTACATGGCTCCGATCGGGCCCAGGAGCGCGACTCCGCTTCACCGCTTTTAATTAAACGCCAGAACAGCCGTGCGAGAGATCCATGCATTACGTCAAACATTCGCTACCTAATTATAATCAGCCGTTGATACGTTCCGATACGAGCGCAATTGATGCTTAATCGAATTAAATATTTAGAGCAGCCGTTAAGTGATTTCGCCTATACGTTTCTGCTTTGATTGAAATACGTATTGTTGGTGTATTAAGGTAATTTGAGATATTACTCGTGCTCACGGGGTAGATTTATGATTCCAGGTTTGATTTTGTACTTGTTTATATTTAGTATTTACGAATGTTGTTGTTAGTGAATGCTAGAATAAGTTGTCGTAATCTAAATTCAGATTACAATTGAAATAAAGAAACATAGTCCTTTACTCCGCTTATTGCTTTCATAATTAAAAAACTTTCTCCCATCAGAGATTACAATAAGACCGTTTTAGCTCCATGCGACAAGCTACATAGTGCACATTGACCGTTTTATCCGTATTAAAAGGTTAAAGGTTTGCTATCTGATTAAAAGTCACAATTTTAATTAAGATTTTAAAAAGTTTCATAGTAATACGAGCATAAAAGTGTTTGTACAAGCTGGGTGATTATTGAAACATTTTAATTAATTTTAGCATTCCTCCCGAATGACCTTTAATTTTCCGAGAGAGATCCAACCCTTACGAATGGAGGTACTGAATGGATGTGCATTTTAAGTGTACAATTTGAAAAAACGATGTATCTTAGCTATCTCTATAAATCGAAAGCACAAAATAATGGAAGGTCATATTTGAAAAAAAAATTAGAAAAAATAGTAACTAGTTTCTAATTCAGCAAGAGTAGCGTAAGAGCAACTAAAAGTTTCCTTGTTTCAATAAAGAAAAGCGATAGATAAAACCCGAATAGTGGTCCGCGAACTCAATAAAATGCTTTTTACACTGTAATAAAAGCGTTGAATTTTATTGAAGTGTGTCGGCCTAACTACCCGATGCGAAAAAAGAGCAACAAATAAATCACAAATGACGCCTTCGTGCTCCCAGCTTGTGGAGCCAATTACGACGATGCGCTTGAAGGAAGCCAGAGTTTCTAAATTCTCGGTATATTTAATTTACCCCGATTGTACGGATGTGGATTAAATTGTGGTTAAGGTATCTTTCCGCCTTTGTTTTTACTCTTCGCGCGTTTCGTTCCACATACTCTTTGCTTAATGCTATTATAATGTTTCTAATAAAGATAAGTTTTCGAAATTGAACTACAATAATTTATTTTATTTTTTAACTATCAACTCTTCGAGTATCTTGCCCTGGGATGAGCAATAAATAGAACGTTCTATTAAAAATTTCTATTAAAAAAAGGTATCTTTAGAAATAAAGGACATTAAAGTATAAATTATTTCAAACCTATGGTAGTGTGAGGTAGGAAGTGATAATTTATTATAAATATTTGTCTTCCTATTTAAAATCATACAAATTATTAGTGTAGGTACCTTAAATTCAATTGCACTGATACAGTTTGCATAATTTTTAAAAGGGTGTTTCAAGTGGTGTGAATTAGTGTTCATGTGCCTGTTTACAAATAGATAACTAAATTTAACTACGTAAATTACGATGTAATTACCACGAGGAACGCGTTTTAATATTTGAACTACGTTTGTTGTTCCCGGAATCTCCGTAAGACTTAAATCCACTGAGGATGAATATTTAATCCGTATCGTAACCTCTACATGAAATCAGGTTAGAGGTAACAATGAATCTTGAGAAAAGCTTAAGTAATTACATTATTATATTTAAGACGATTATTTGTCTGCAAATAAAACGCTACTTATGCCTAAATGCTTTTTAAAATAACTTACCTCCAAAGGTTTAAATTTTAACTGTTCGATATCTCACCTACAGTTTTATTCCTCACTTATATACATATTAAGTCCTACGCATGTGTAAACATGGTCATTTTAATATCCAAAGAGTTTAAAAGATTCGCTTACTTGTAAAATGTTTATGAGACGACTTGAATATTTAAAATACTGACACTCTCTTGGGGGATTTGGGAAATTTGTTTCGGCAATAAAAGATGAGCAAACCTTCGTTTGACGCCGTCGTACTTTTACTAAAAATGTTTCAATGTTACGATAAAGATCAGAATTCAGAATTTTCGAAAACTCACAATTTTTTACTTCAACTGCATTGAAGTCGAAGGCTCAAAGCTAGGCAAAAAAAATTAATAGAAAAGTATTATTATTAATTACGCAAATCACTGTGTCTCAAATGAATTAACATTCAATACAATAATAATTAAGTAATTTGAAAATTGTAGAGCGATTGTTCGTTACCGGCTCGTCGCGGCCACAGTAATGCTTAACAACGTTATTTGTATAAATCTGACACAGGTAACACAGATAATATAATAAAATTTGAAAACGGCAAAGTAGGTCAGATCACAATTGAATAGAGGCGACACAAAAACTGTATGAATAAGTTATTTGAGGTGATGTCATGTATTTGTAGATGTTCCATACAGCTTTAGCGAATGCAGGAAGTCGGACGCGTGCGCAGTAAAGTGATGAGAGGATGAACTGCGTGGGTGCACCCCCGACAGCTTTTTGTTGTCCGCCAACTGGCTCAATACCTAGGAGCGAAGTTGCCTTTTGCCAATTGCCGTATTATATTGATTATACTAGCTGTCCCGGCAAACGTTTCTTTGCCATATTATATTATAAAGTATATCGCCCGTATTATTTTATTGAATTAGTGACTAAATAAGTATGTCACCATGGCAACGTCCATCGCTATCCCGTGACCCGCGTCGCATAAACAATGGTCGCTCTTTATAGACAAATAATTTGCAATAAAATAAAATTGCGACTATAATTAAAGATCTAAGCAATCCTATCTCTCAAGTTGGAAAAAAGCACACATTTAAAAAAAAGAAACATTAAAATTGGTTAAGTAGTTTAGGAATCCATCGCGGACAAACATCGTGACAGGAGATTTATATATAATAGATAATAATTTAAGTCCTCAAAATGAATTGAGGTCTAACCGAAGATTGAAATCACAGATTTATTGAAATCATAATATTTGCACAGGATTTAAGACTGAGCTATGAAGTTATCTAAAATCAGAAAACAAAAATTTGAGAGGCAGTTTTTAGAATTAAAAGTTAAAATACAAATCACCCCAAATATAAAAATATTGAATTTAGTTGTCGAAGTATTTTTAGATATGTCAGTCACGTTGAAAATACTATACCTAAATAATAGAAATCGAAATATATTTTTATGCTACAACATAACATTTTGGTGCTATGATGTTTCAGCTAACAAAAAGCATTTTTCAGTGATTATTTCAAAATAAACTAGATTTTCGTTGATTTCAAGATCGAAAGTAGAGTCACATAACACATTAGGATTTGACCCACCTTCGTTTTTGCAATTGTGCCTTGTGTGACTTGCGAGGACAAAACTTCAGGGGACGGTCATCCCACTGCGCTCTACCTACATCTGGAACACAAAGTAATTGGCATTAAATAAAACATTTTCTAATAAAAACTCTGCTCCAAAAGCGTGTTTTATGTGTATCAGCATGCTACATGTGACTGCAGCGATTGGGCGCCATCGCTGAGTGTAGCGTGATGTGGTTCGCTCGTGTGCGGCGTGGGACGGAACTGTGCATTTTTTTGCGGATAATATAAGACGAACCGCAGCGGGTCGTCGAACTTTTTCGCTCGTCTCGAGGACATCGAAACGTTCAACGAAGCGCATCGCTCGCATTGTTACAATTAAAATGTTTCATCAAACCATATAAAATGATAAATTAATATTAATACACTCTTTTCCTAGCAAAAACACGTGTAACCGGCCGGGTAATCACTTATTTTGTAATAGACGATCGTTACTGAAAATGAGTCATTAAAATAAGAAATGCTCTAAAATATAATTAAAGCGTATAATTAGTGTTGTGTGTACGGTTGGTGAACAGAGAAGTTGGACGGCGTAGTGCGGTACATGTGTCGATATCATTGCCCTCTTTTTGGTACAAAAAGAAACGTTCGAACACGCAGACCGGCTATGTGTTGCGCATTTTACACGATTTTCAGACAAGAATGTATTTCGATTTGCTCAATTACTGCTTTCTACACTAAAATGTAATGACTTCTGTGTAATATCACCGCTCATAAGAAACCGCAATATCTCTCATCTCTGAATGTATGTTTGCTCTAAATCTTGTGCGTTTCTAAATGGTTTTAAGCTAAGAATTGATGACTCGAGACATCAGCGCGGCGTCGTTCTAGGTTAAACATAAGTATCTAAGTTAGTGCGACTAGTCATTGAACCGTAAAGTTGTGTGATATTGATAAAACACGTAAAGTGGCAAATTTAGGACTTACGTTTACCGGGCTGTTCACACACGAGATGGACATTAAGATAATTCTGTAATTAAATTAAAACAACATTTGATGCTTTGTGGCTGCCCACGGCAATAAAAAGTAAAATGAATTTAACGAATTTTTATTGCGAAATTCTCTGAAAACTGCTCAAGGAAAATAACCAGAAATAATTCTCGTAAGTAATATGCTGCGTAACTGTCATCTATAAAATTTGGTAATAGCATATTACTTGTTCTAGTGCCAAATCTGAATATTATTTTCGATGCCAATTGTTGAGACTGTACATAATAATTAATTAAAAATGAAGATCTATTAGCAACATTTTGAACGCAGTTTACTCGTAAGTCTTATCTAAAAAACAAAAGACAAAAATTATAAAAATCCTAATTACCTCGCTCGCGCTGCCACGTCTTAAAAGATAATATGCTCCTTATCTCTCTTTCACTTCTTTCCTGACTGAGTTTATAGTTAATTTACAAAATAATAAATGAAAAAATAGCTAGACAACAACGCTAACTATATAAATGAGCTTTAAGATGTCACGCTCCGGAGAGCGTAACACAAAGGCGAGCCACCTCCATGTGTCTTCGTGACTCGCCCAGCTTGCGCCACGACTTACGGCGATCTTTAAACGATCATTCTCAATTTAGTACAAAACTTCAAATATTTCCAAACAGTTCGTGTTAAGGATTGCTGCGGTGCATTTCTAGCTTTGTGGTCGCGACCGATACTCCTCAACTTACCGATACTCCCTGTACTTCGAGTAGGCGGGCTGGCGAAACCACTTTATGTTTAGTTACATCAACGAATAACAAAACTACGGAAACGTAACTCCCATACTTCAACCGTTATAAATTTGGCTCCTTTTCGAACACTAAAATATGACAATTCAGATTCTCGCCAAGGTCGTTTCCCAGGTAACGTATCATAATATTGCGCGCTGGACGACAGCCTGCGCGCTTATTGTCAATGTCACAGTTATGAAACAAAGCGGATGGCATTATACAGTATACACCAAACATATCTACTATCACGAAGAAAGGAGTACATAATTATTATTTTAAAATCAAACATTTTCCTCTGATCCTTAAATCGTCGATAATAATAATATATAATAATTTTGAACAAACCGTGTACGACTCGGACGAATTTAAAACTATCCAGAGCACAATCCAGATAAGACGTTTTCAGATTACAAAAATATATGTGCTAAATTATTACAGAACTAGCTGTTGCCCGCGACTTCGTCCGCGTGGACTTCAGTTTATAGCGCGCGGTGTCAACAAAATTGGTGTCAAATTTATAAGCTTTTTAAAACCCTGGTACCCCTTAAATCAAAATATCTAAAAACAACTGTGCAGTGCGCACATAATATTTCATTTTTTTATATTATACCTGAAGCATATTTAGCCCCCCATTACACAACTTTAGCTTTACCTATAAACTATTTAGCATTGGTAGGTTTAAGGTTTCGTCACTCATCACTGCTTAGATAAAGTACTGAGTACTGACTACTAAGTAGAGTAGTGAGTTATTCATTATAGACGTGCATAACAATCGCAAGAATCGAAAAACGGTACTCAACTTGGTACCACCTCTTATAGAAAGATGCACGAGCAAGCGATATCGCGATGTAGGAGACGCACGGCGCCATCTATTATGATTTTTTGGAACTAACTTAATTTGAACAAATTTACGCATTTTCACACCCTTACAACCCCTTTTTCCGGTTAAAAAGTAGCCTATGTCCTTTCTCAGGCTTTAGACTATCTGTGTACAAAATTTCATTACAATCGGTTCAGTAGTTTTGGCGTGAAAGCGAGACAGGCAGACAGAGACACTTTCGCATTTAAAGTATTAGCAAAGATTATTACAGAATTGAAATAAAAAACTTACGGTACAAATGCAGATTTTCGTAATCTCTTTAATTTTCGGTCATTACTCATACAAAATATATCATGACTAGGGCCCGGAAAAATATGTACTAAAAAATCCAAAATATGTACATAAAATATGGACTAAAAAATCGAAAATATGGAAAAATATGGAGTATTAAATAGAAATATGGAAAAAATATGGAGTATAAAATTCTAAAAATTAAACGTTGTTTTAGTATTATAGGTAAGAAAAGAGTCACTCGTGACAGTTAACAAAGAGATAGAGGCCAGAAATATGCTATGCTGGCTTTGGCTTTGCATATTTGGTAGGCCAGAAAAATGCTATACTGACTTTGCCTATGCATAAATGGTTTGGGAATAAATATATTATGTCACAGTATTAACTGTACAACTTGCATGACATGCTGATCATAATATTGTAACCATGACAGCTGTGATTCGCCGAGTGATTGAGTTTACTGAAGGCCCAATCCCCTACCATTTTTCTTTCCCTGCCCTTCCCTCTTAAAAGGCCGGAAACGCACCTGCAGCTCTTCTGATGCTGCGAGTATCCGTGGGCGATGGAAGTTACTTTCCATCAGGTGACCCGTTTGCTCGTTTGCCCCCTTATTTCATTTAAAAAAATGATCGTCTTGGGTTCGCTTAATATTGGCTAAATGATCCCTGCACGTCACAACTCACAATTCACGATATTTTTTTACTTCAGTTTTTGTTTAGCCATGTCAGTAACATGACCTTCAGCATAGCTGAAACTTTATTTTCTATTTCTTCAATAATCTTTTTTGAAAACAGAATACCGAAAAAATATAATAAATAATAATATAAAATGCGAGAGGAACGAAATACGCAGCCGCATGGTGACGGGAACGTATTTTTTTTTGTATTTTAGTGAAAATATGGACGATTGTGACATTTTCTTGCAAAATATGGACTTTTCTTTGTAAAACCCTAAAATATGGAAAAATATGGAAAATAAAACTTGGGATTTCACAGTCTAAATATTATGATAATTCGTGTAAAAACACATTCCCTAATCATGACTATTAAAGTGTATGCTACATAAACGAGTAATCTGGCTCGGCATCCAATTCAGTTCGTTTCTTACTAAACGAAGTACGAACGGCATTATAAAAATAAGATACTCCATACTGATGTCAGTCAGACCCCCGGTTATGAATTATGATTAAATTGTTACATCTTGCATAACACTGTCCATGGCGACTTTGTAAAAATTTTGTAATTATATTATTTTTTGATTATTGCATTTTTACAATAACTTGTAAACTTAATAAGACAAACACAAAGAGACCAGCTTAATTTTACGCAAATACCCTGGCATCCAACTTAAATAAACCATCTTTTTGGGCATGTTTTTGGGTCGGAAAAAATACAAGAACTTTACCTAAGTATAATTTTAAAAAAATCACTTACTGATGAAACTTGAAAGGTTATTCCTGTATTAAAAGTCGTATCTGTATGACTTCTACACCATTTCACAGGGCATTTAGGCATTTTAACAACGAAAATTTTGTAAAAAGCTACGTAAAAAGTAAGTAAACCAAAAGTAAACAAATTGTAAAATGAGTTTGACAATAATTATCATGTCAACCTGATTGAACGTCACTCGAGTATATATACACGAAAAATGTGTACCGAACACATGCATAAATGTGCATGTATTCGGGTCACATTTTGTAGCCATTTGGTGCACTTTTTTTGACGGAGTTACTCTTCCTGTAGTTTAAAGTTCACTGAGTTACATAGATAAAGTAAAATTAATGTAAAATGCATATATCATTTTCGCTATCTGAAGATATTAATTTATATAGAGAATTTTTAGTGGCAGCGGTAGGAATTTGAAGAACACATTTTATAACATTATAATATTGGTTTAAAACTTAAGTGTTGCTAAAATGAGTTCGCGAATTAGAAATTCTAAGGACTCGAGAATAAAATGCTGTAAGTGTAATTACTAGTAAGTAAAGTGAACCATATGTTTTAGGGGCTGGTTATGCCAATTTTATATCGTGTGCATAATATTGCAAAGCAGTCGTCGGTTGTCCTCGGACAGGTCACGCGCCAAACAAAAACTTGTTTTCCAGCGCACTTTCACCGGGCTTCGCCTGCGCCCGCGCAGCCCCGCGCTGCCGGGGGCGCCGGTCTCGCGGTGCCGTATGCCCTGTCTCTTTCTATCGTGCGCCCCTTGTGTCCTTTAAAATAATGCACATCGCTTAAATCATTTTATGCAACGCGTGCTTCGTGCATTCAAAACATTATTTCGGAACTCTACATAATATTCTCTACCAAATTGCCGATCGTCCTATTATGAAGTGAATTGTTGTAAGTTGATTAGTTATTAAGTGACTAACTCGCTCTACTGATTAATATCCTACCGATTAAAGTTTCCCTTATTAAAAGGACGTAATTCAATAGACGACGTTTCCGTCGCCTGTCGCTACATTAACTCGTTATGTGTTCGCCAAAGTTGTCGTAATGGTGGACCTTATAACATTGAACACATTGACCGGCTAAAACTTGACACAATCAACGGGGCGGGCGGAAGTGTGGCAGTGGCGAAAAGCTCGCAACTGCACGAGGAGAAAGGAAGCGGTGCGCCGCGCGGCGTGATAAGGCAGCCAGCCGGCTGGCGTCGAGGGGGCGCGGCGCGGGGCGCGGGGCGACGGCGCGGGGCGCGCGGTGCGGGGTGCGCGCGCACCGACACCCCGCGCCGCGCCACTCGCCACCCGTCAGTCGCCCGCCGACTCCCGCTTGTGCTTGTGTGACTCGCGCCGCTCCGTGCACCGCACTCGTGCTCCGAACACGACGCGTGCCGCCCTACCGTGGCCGCGAACGCGACCTCTCCGCTCCCGGTGAATCGTTTCTCCCAATTTACGTGCGACTTGCTATGATTTGACGTGGATTTGATTTGGACGTTTACGCTCCCTTACCCGGCTTGTTTATCCCTCATCATGTAAGTGTTGCTCATTATATTATAAACCTCGAATTCGGAACTCGCGTCGAAGTGTGCATCGTGAAAGTTTGTGACGAGTTGTGTAATTTATTTGCGGTGGATATTTTGCGGGGCGTCATGCGCCGAAGTGATCGTATCAGTGGTTCTCGTCGAGTAAGGCGATTTCCGAATTTCGATGGAAATTGTAGGCTAGCCGAAGCGATCGGCTCGCAGCGTGGTCGCGCGGGCTGGTGCCGGTCGCTCCGGCGTGCACGATGCGTCGCCCCCGCATGAGAGCTTTCGCATATTAGGTGATAGCGTGATCGGCGCCCCCTGCTCGTGCCCGCTGCCCGTGCCCGCTGGCGTGCGCGTAGCGCTAGTACTACTGCCCGAAAGAACGGAGCTTCCAGCTCTACATTGTTACATTAAAAGCAGTTAATTTGTACATTTCATCGAAAAAGGGTAAAAAATTACACTATTCATCGTAAAACTCAAGCAAAGTAAGTTTTCGTGTTTCCTTTTAAAATATTTTAATCTCGAAACGTAGAATCATAAAAATATTATGAAGCACATTTAATCTCTATCTCGAGTGCATAAAGATCTTTATTTCTTCACTTTTAAAATCGTATCTAAAGTCCTTTTGATATGATCTAAATAATTATAAAATAGTCTTCTTTGTTATCATAGTGAAAAGATTTTATGTTTTAAAGAATTAGAAGATTGTCCATTAAAACATACTCACTAAAGTCGTTCTTAATATCACGGCCATAATCACGGCTACAAAATTGATGACTTCATCTTTATGACCATTTAGAGACGTTAAAAGCAAATTTTTAAATTCATCTACACCCACTACACGGGTCCTAATAGAATAATCTCGACCTCACATAATAAAGCTAACCTAAAAATAAACGTGAAACAATGCCACTTTAAAATGAACATTTGGTATGAACAAAGTAAATTACGGTAACGAAACGGCAACAATACGGCACGCTAAATTTATAAGGGAAGCGTGTGTTAAATTTTGAAGTCGGGCTCGGTATATTGCATCGGCTCAGCTTTACAATGATTTGTTTGCAATGTTTCATCCGCGAGGGTAACAGCTGGCTCTACCTGCTCTACAATAAAACGTAAGTCAACAGTCACCGGTCGCCGGGTTATTTTTGTTCTATTCGGTACATTACATGGAAACACATCGCGCAAAGTTAGACACTTCAATTAGTCTAAATGAAATTGAGTCCGACTCTCGAGCGAAACTCTACATGGAGCGAGTTTCAAAAACAGGCAGCTGTAAGTTTGTAAATTATTATGAGTTACGACGATCCTCCGCCGCTAATATTCCGCTATCGGCAATGTAATACTTTGTAAAAATAATATCGTGTTTCGAGTTTCAAAGATAAAAAGTGATAAAGACGATAAGAAAAGCATAATAAGAAAACATATTATTTTGTCATTATGCACCTCGTAGAATATTGGTATTCTCTGCGAATATTATCGTGATATAAAAAAAATAACAGATGTGTGTCGTTGCGAATGTAACCCTAAAATAAAGTCTTTTAGAAAAGTATTTATTTCGTTCCCGCGAGGACACCGAGACAAGTAAGTAACGAGTTCGGGACTTTTGAAATAACTCGTTCGATGCTACCTCGCAGTTTAAAAGAAATTTACAAAATGGTGGCAAAATAAATATCCGCTAAATAGCGCTATCGCAGATTTATTATCTTATCAGCACATGAAAATTAAATGGACGTGACACACAAGTCCAGGCCGCAGATTACGGGCGAAATTCATCACTGATAACGCCGCCCGATGGTACCGAAATACTGCACGCCGCCGACACAGTATTGTTAAATGTGCAATGCACACAATGGGAAATTACAAACTATGTAATAACTAGCTGTTGCCCGCGACTTCGTCCGCGTGGACTTCAGTTTATAGCGCTCGGTGTCAACAAAATTGGTGTCAAATTTAAAAGCTTTTTAAAACCCTGGTACCCCTTAAATCAAAATACCCAAAAAACGGCTGTGCAGTGCGGACATAATATTTCATTTTTTAAAATAATTGGTAGGTTTAAGGTTTCGTTACTCATCAGTCGTCAGTCATCACTGCGTAGATAAAGTACTGAGTAGTGAGTTATTTATTATCGACGTGTATAACAATCGAAAGAATCGAAAAACGTAGGTACCACCTCTTATGCCCGGGATACACGAGGCTAGTTTTTCAAGCTAGGATAGCAAGCTAGTTTTTACCAAACTGTCCTAGCTTGCTGACCTAGCTTGGAGCATGCTAGTTCTGTTTTACAAATGAAGATAGTTTTGTCTACACGAAGCCAGAAGTACTAGCTTGCTAGCTTATTAACACTAGCTTGCTATCCTAGCTTGAAAAACTAGCCTCGTGTGTCCCGGGCATTATAGAAAGATGTCTGAGCAAGCGATAGCGCGATGTAGGAGACGCACGGCGCCATCTATTATGAATTTTTGGAACTAACTTAATTTCAACAAATTCACGCATTTTCACCCCCTTACAACCCCTTTTTTCAGGTTAAAAAGCAGCCTATGTCCTTTCTCAGGCTTTCGACTATCTGTGTACAAAATTTAATTACAATCGGTTCAATAGTTTTGGCGTGAAAGCGAGACAGACAGACAGACAGACAGAGATACTTTCGCATTTATAATATACAGTACAGTGTACTTCGACGTTCCTTCTTTGATGAGAGATGTCAGATGATAGAGCAGCAGATGATTTTGGTCATACTCAAGAAATAAAACGATTTGAGTGCAATTCTCACAAAATTACAAAACTTATATGTACATACTTTCATGTTTCTATGTAGAGCAGGAGTTGATTTTGATAGTTCTCAATTTGTATGTAGAGTAATGATGTTGATGTTTTTATACAAAATAAAAAGGTTAACGTTGTGCTTAAACTTTAACGCTGTAGATTTAAAAGCTAGAAGGTTGAAATTAGTTGTGTTTAAGGAAGTAATTTATCAACTATAGCACATATTAGGATTTAGGACTCATAATCATTATTTGTTAAATAAAGCAAATGTGATCAGTAACATTATAAGATTAAATTGTAAATGTAGAGACTGGAGACCTAACTAACCAAACCTACAAATGCACTACACGACTATTAAGCTTAATAAATATATATTTAACAAAAGGGGTATAGAATAACGCTATAATGACAAACCTTTGACCTTAAAATGTTTAAAATAAATACCACTCCGGGAATGCTCTATATTGTCATTTGTCTCGAAACAGAAATGGCAGAAGGAAACATTATTTTCCTGTCTTTTGTTCTCGTTATTTCTTGTATTGCTGTTATGGTGTCGCTTTAACCCGAATTCAACTATAGTTTGGCTATTGCAGTTTTACAGTTATTTCCTTATCATGTACAAATTACTTGGTGTAATCTACTCCTTTGGTTAATTTTCGTGTTGTTTTCCGTAATTTTTGGAATATTTATAAAAAATCTTTCATCAGGAATATGTAGTCAATAAATTAAATATTATAATTATTGGATATACGTAGCCTAAAAAGTTAAAATAGGTTAATGTTAAAAAATGCAGAATATCCTATTTGCTACAATGTAGCAAATAGCAGCTAAATAGTAAACAATAGTGCACAAGAATTTTTTTGCTAACATTTCCAACGAAATCTTACAAAAAAGCAAAATATCTGTACAATGATATTTAATTTAACAATAATTATTATTGATACGTAAAAATAAGTAAACATTTTATGTGTCTTCATTTATATAATATAAAAGCAAATATTTGCTTCTCAGAAAATCGTAGCGCAAACATTACAAAATACAATACTTATTCTACTTATTCTAAGAAAATGAAACACCACCAACTCTATCTAGACATGCTAAAACACTAGTTATAGGTTAATTAGATAAATAATTGATAATAAGCAGATGCGGGCCTACTTAATTTTGTCCGGTTATGTCAAGTCAAGTGGACAGATTAATTATCTGATTATGCAATGATTATACTAACTCCTGTTATAGTTCTCTACTGGTTTCCTATGCTTTTTCTCTGACACTTATTGTATTTAAAATTAAACACATTTTTTCAATATGTTATATCTTCTTAGGAACTTAATACTTAAAGTATAATTTACACAGAGCCAGTGCTGGCTGCCAATAAGACTGGCAGCTAGTATTGGCTTGACATATGCCGCGTGTGAACAGTTTGGCCTGGCTTGAAAAATTGTTCACACGCGGCATATGCCAAGCCAATACTGGCTGCCAGTCTTATTGGCAGCCAGTACTGGCTCTGTGTAAATTATACTTTATGTCGTCAACATAAAAAGCTTCTACATTCATTGCTTCAAAATTGAATAAATAATTTATAATCCAGTTGCATGTACACATCCATATAATATAGTAAATTATTCAATAATTATAATTAATAATACAAAATAGCTTATTAGAAAATAATAAGAAAACAAAAATCATCACTACGAAAACTACTTATAACTACTTGATTATTTTTGAGAAAAACTAGTATCAGGCTAAACATATTTTAAAGTCTTGTCGTAACTGATGCACCTGCATAAAATATAATATTGAGTTTTTTGTTTAAAGCTATAGTTACAGTATAAAATATTAATTATCCCTAAAAATCGACAGGAAAAATATTTGTTATGGATTTGGATTGATGTTGGATCACAGGATCAATTGTAAATTTTCACGTAAAAAATTTCGATATATACTTAAGTAAGATTGGGCGGTTATGGTCATCGTTAAATATGGCGTCCTTAACCAAAGATTTGATATTTTGCACTGTAGTTATAGTTAAAGTTACAGTTATAGTTAAAGTAAGTTGGTGCAACCCACCCTAAGTTATTTTGGATAAACAACCAGAAACAACCTTGTCAAAAAAAACGGTTGTCTGTAAAGTCGGTTTACTGACGATAGTTGAACGTGACAACGTGCCTCTTTGTCGCTCGTTCCGCACTCTTGCATGCACTTCAAGCCTTAAATGGAACGCCTCAGAGCGAGGTAACGCCGCATGAGTCATGTTTTTTCGTGCGTGCAGCCGGCTCCATCGAATTATAAGACGTTGTCACGTCAAAAAGAGTAATGCCAGGATAAAATTTCAAAAAGTAGATCTAAGTAACGAACTAAGTACTTACAGGGGGGAGGTGTGAGAGCTGTAGATCATGCAATTATTTTGCTCTCCGTTAGAACTTTTTCATTTCAATAAAATCATTGTTTCAAACTTACGTTTGAAATGATAATCCCAATATTGTGATGCCTTCATGAGGGAGTAAGAATTAAAACTTGCATGAAACTTGCGTCTAGATATTTCTGTTCGTCGTCTATTTTTAAGCATTTTCAAATCCTGAAAACAAAATCATTTAGTCCATGACAATATTTTTATCGATAAACATATACTTTAAGTAGAGTGCATCCTTAAAGTACACGTAAAAAGCTATGCAATATTTGAAGTCAAATTATTACTTGATGTGACATTTTTATCACTAATGCCATAAATAGCATGATTATGGGATTATTAAACTTATACATTTTCTTTTTAGCTTATAAAAATACCGATTGATAAGCCCAAAAAACGTTGTTGAGAACTTACGTATGTTATGTTAAATCCACGTGTTTGAGGCCGTTTCCTTGGCCGTTTTTATGGTTTATTATATAGCGAAACCACAAAACCCAACAAGATATTGCATTTAACGTTCACTAAACACTTTTATTAGCACTTTTTAAACATGAAATATTGCAGACCGACTCCTTTGTTATTATGTCCTATTAGGATTTAGGTTTGACATAATATTACAAACTTTTGACGTTTGTACACCGATATGAGCCTTCTCTTTCACTCAACTTACTGCATCGTTAATTAGAAAGAGTAACATTATCAACTGTCAAAATATAGGCATCGCTCACTCAAGTAGGACTTAGGAGAGAGACGGATGTCGAACGCTGCCGAACGCAAAGGCTGATTGTGCTTCCTTGTCGCTCGTTCCGCGCTCTCGCTTGCACTTCAAGCCTTATATGGAACGCCTCAGCTGAGGTAACGCCGCTGAACTGTCATGTTTTGCGCACCCATATCGAATTATAAGACGTTATCACGTCAAAAACATCTTCAGAATAATACAAGACAAAAAGCCACGTTCCTCCCAAAATTTATAGCGATGGGACGTGCATCTCATTTGTGATTGTTTCTTAAAATGTTTTTCTAAAATGTAGATTTAATGTAGAGCGGGGTGCGAGGGGCCGGCAGCGGTGGCAGCGGGCTCGACGTGCTCGCTCGATAAGGCGTGCACATTAACGGCGCTGCAGCGATAGCGGCGGAATCGTGTAATTTGCGCCTCGTAAATTTCAAACCGTCGCAAATTTTTCGCCTCTCCTGCTAATTACCAGTCTGCCGGCGTCCCCGGTGCCCGCTTAATGCGCCTCGTACACGTCCCGAATACGGGAGCGCCGGCAATCTCCTCGCTCGGGCGCCGCTAACAATGCCCTTTGTTTTGACTACCGGAACTGACCTACGTGCCCGTAATCACGCCGACCGTTTGACTATTCGCGGCGCTCCATATGCTTAATTGTTATATTTAAATGAGGTTCACTCGATATTGTCAGCGCGGAAATTAACTCGCGCGGATGACGCCCGATGCCTTCGAATGAATCCTGAAAATGCTGCATTAATTAACGGTGTGGTGCACATTAAATGTGCTGACTGCTGACTCAAACGCGTCCGACCACCGTATGCTGGACTCCGCGTGGAATACCAAAATGGTAAATCGGTGACATCATTGCGAGTTACGGTCGAATCGGAACGTTCCGGCGCAGGTGATTCCGAGTCGTGGCGTTTAGAAATTATAACTCATTTTGCCTTAACGAAAAAGTGGCCTTGCGAATTTGTTACCAGATGAATCGGAGCCGGTGAAATATCGATGCGTGCAAAAATAGCCGAACGATTTAATAAATTATGTTAATTGTGCACTTGGATTGAACGTGCTCCATATTTTAAATTAAGTAGTTTTTTTTTTTTTTTATTAAGTCTCATTTATCCATATCCATACTAAATACTAATATTATAAATGCGAAAGTGTGTCTGTCTGTCTGTCTGTCTGTTACCTCTTCACGCTCGAACCGCTGAACTGATTTTGCTGAAATTTGGCATGGAGATTCTTTGAGTCCCGAGTAAGGACATAGGATAGTTTTTATCCCGGAAAAATGTACGGTTCCCGCGCGATAAACGAATTTTGGCGCAACGAAGTTGCGGGCATCATCTAATTGTAAAATAAATTCGAATACTCGTATTCGACCCCCAATTGACTGAAATTGTGTGTGAACGTGACGCTTGAATAAAATTCGAAGTCAACTTTAACTTATAGCAGGTTTTCACTTGCAACTACGTTGTCGGATTTCTGAGTCAATAACTGCAATGATTATGTATTCACTGAAGTGGTAGGTGGTGGTGGTATTGTCTGGGGCGCCGGAGCGCGACAGCCGGCCAAGGCCGCTGGTCGTTTGTCTACGACATTTTCCGCTTTAATTATCCACTGGCCTCGCTGTTTTTATCTTTCGGTCACTCAATAGGCCCTATAATTGTAGCGCCGAGTGATAAACGGCCAGTCACAAAACGCCTTTTTATTACACCTAATTTACCATTGTCGTTGCCATTATACTGATAATTTAATTTACGCTCCTTTCCTCGTTTCCAATCTTAAGCAATTAACAAGCGTTCTTTCCTCTTAATGCTCAGTGAACGTAGACCGGCTTCAACTGGGTGTAGCCGGTAGCGGCCACGGTTTGTGTGATTTTGTATGCTATTATTTATACATCTAACTTCCTACGTTATTTAGACAAAACACTCGAGTATTGTATGCTAAAAATCCCTAGTAATTCCTCATGAATAACTGAAACGAAATTCGTCAGTATGATGCCTTAAAAGTTAAAATATATAAAATATTGAAGTAGTAGCTGGAGCCTTCGATAATCAAAGGCTGGGGCGCGCCGCTTTCAGCCGCACGACGTTCACGTATGTAACCTTACCCCAATTCCGTCGCGTTAGTTCTGCTGAATATTGCGACAGAGCCTTCAATCGCGAGAACATTCACTTTTATATCGAGCGGAACCTTACTGACCTACCGGCTACGGTAAATGCAGCTCCTTTATTGCTCCGATATCGCATTACGTCACCTCTCATTTAATGCGAATTATCGACGCGAAATCGAGATGACGAAATTCTATAAATGTATGCGCGGCCACGACTAGCGCTCTACAAAATGGAGTGTTTTTGCGAGTTCTAATTGCCGTTCACGATTCACGACCTATGACTTAGTATAATGATCGACGGCGATTTGTTAAATTGTGATAACTCGATAAATGATTGCAATAGTTTGAAAATTAAAGGATCCTAAAGTCTGGTGGACACTAGCGAACATAAAACATTGCGGTTTTGATATGCTTCTAAAGTTTATCAAACATCTGTAAATCCTTCGCGAGCAACTACAGCAAGTCATGGACTCGAGTAATGTTTTCAACTTTTCGAGTAGGTATTAAACGTAATGTGAAAATTATATTTGCGAGATAAATAAACATGTGTTCTGTTGATAAACCGGACGTATTTTGCGTTTTGCGTAATGACCCTTCACAAATAGGTGGATCCCTTTGTGAAAGCCTATTTAGTGTTTACTCTCATTTTCGACGTGAATTCTCAATGATGAGATGAAGCGAACGAGAGAGATTTTATTTTATTAATATTAAAATTTTACGTATTAAGTAATAAAGGAGAATGGATTCGAAAAAATGTCTCTGATCTTCGATACATGATGTTAAAAATTAAGCCGAAATAAGCCGATGAAAGAAAATATAATATTATCTGTTTCGATTTAGGAAAATATAAATATTCTTAATGTAGAGTAGGTAAAATATCCATGTAAAGCCACACTATGTAGTCACGGGCAGAAGACTATTACAAGGAAGCTGAAACAACTTCATTTGAAAATGATTAACTATGGTGAAACACAATTATTTACATCCAATAATAACTCTGAAAAAGTGAACGACTGCTACGGTATTTAAGTTTTGATTCGTATGCAAGTTAATTTGTAACCTGCTCCCGGTTTTGGATCGCGTCCAAATTTTGTCATATATATAAACACTGTGACATAACGTATTTCATACTAATAAATATATTTCAGCATTTTGAGCGTAATTAATTTTATTAATCTTTATGCGTGTACTCAGACATAGTTTTACATAACAGTGGCGCCTCTGTCAGGTGGATTATCGGTGAAGGTGCGGTTGTTTGAAAAATTCTTGCGTTCATTTATCATCATTTAAGCTTATTTTTTATGAAAAACAAACTTTATTTCTTAATGTTAGGAACTTAATCTACTTGATACAAGACAAATTATTATTCTAGTTAAAATTAAGAATGCTGAGAAAACTCTACAATTTTTTGTTATTACTTAATGTGTAATGAATTTTAATTTATTTTGCTCTTTTGATTTTTATATTCATAATGTTTTCTAAGAAAAAAAAACACCTGCCTAATATTTATGTATAAACTGTGGTTCTAGTTAAGTACTTAATGAACCATTATGTTAATAATTATTAGCTTACCGTTGTTAAATGAATGCAAGTTTTAATTTTTTTCAGTGCCGTCAACGCGCATGCAATTTGTCTTGATAGCTCAGCGGGAAGAGCGCCCTCTGTCCCGGTGGGAGACCCAGGTTCGAATCCCGGTCAAGACCATGGATGCGGGCGGGCGGCTTTATAAGTAGTATACTCGACTTCATCTACTCACCGCACCCTCGCCGGAGGCCATAGGTATATAGCGGCTACGTATAATGATTTCTTTGATGGCAATTAGATTAAATCGGCTATCACAAAGGCTTCGGGCTCGAGTGTTTTTCTTACCCCCCGCCCGGCGCCCCCGCCGCCCCCCCGCCCCAGCGCTCCCGCGAGATTCTTATTTAGATTCGCTTCCGTCTGATTGCTCCTGGTAATCTTTTCACTGGTTTATTGAATGTCTTCCCCGTGCGTGTCGAGCGAGGGATCTCCAGCGGCGCCGTCGCGAGAGGAAACCGACGCCGATATCCTTTGACGCCACTATTCTCCGTTTCTTGTTTAATACTCAAAATAAAACGATGTCCATTTGCTTTGAGATCGCTTAGTTATATACGCTCTGCGGGATTACATTTCCGATCCGTTTCGCTGCCTTCTTTTGAATTCCAATACATAAAGACGCTTTTAGAGCACGCGGAGACTACATGCCGATATCTGGAAGTAAACACAAACTACTTCAACTACATGCGAAAATTTTATTTATTTCAGCTCGATACGCGAACTTAAGGTTTCGACGCAGTAGTAGGTAGGTATGGAAATAGAAGCAATGTTAAAAACTCCTTTTATTTTACTAGGTGTCTATTGACATTTTAAATTTCACAATGTGAATAATTATTACCTCCTAAATACTCATAATAAACTAAAGATCCGAGCCATTCAGGATATCCTCTAACGTTTAAAGACAAAAAATGGCAATTAAATTAAAAATTTTATTTCTTATTAGGTACTCAAGACGGCATAATAACATTTTTTTACCTCAGTTGATAAATTCCCGAATTTTCATCGTTTTTAATGGCAGCATGAGTATAACTCTGGTATATTTTATTCGTAAAAGATAAACGTATTTTTTCCTATTCTAAAATTGACAACGGATACGAGTCGCAATAAATAACGAACGACACCGATTATATCGTGAAAATAAAACTCGTGTCACGGTTTGAAACATTGTTATTAGTGTATCACTACTGCGGGCATATCTACGCTCTCCGACCGTTTTTCACGTAGACATCCTACATAAAACGTGGAACACGCCTCTAGGTATAGAACTCGAGCAATAATCGTAAATTTGATTCTAATATACAAAAACATAAGGCTTCGTCCACATTTGTATCAAATGCGCGATCAGATCTCCGATCAGATCTCCGTCGCGTATCATCGAAGCGTATCAAAATGATACACGTATGATGATACGCCCTGATCGCTATTAACCGCGTATCTGATACGTGTCGTATCAAATACGCGCATGATCGGCAGAGTGATCTAATAGGCGTCCACACTATGATACGCATACTTGATACGGCGCGATGATCGCGACGGAGATCTGATCGGGAGATCTGACCGCGCAAATGATACAAATGTGGACGAGCCTTTATGCGCTCCTCCGTCAGCATCGCGCCAGCAATTATGGCCCCGTGAATAGTCCCAAACTAAAATACCTTGTCCACTTTGACGTCTGAATAGCCGAAGCTCGCTATAAAAAAGCTTTTGCATCAATGCCGTAAATAAAATTTTGAAAATTATGCACGATGAAAAACGTTCCGTAACGCCGCACGAGTTATTTTCAACTGGGTTATTCTTTAAATAGCACATTACGATGGGATTCGGTTTCATGATGTTTTTCCCTGTTCCTCGTCGACCGTCTCTTTTCGACTCGTGTTTATCAAAATATTTTTTAGCAATAATATTAGTTCGTAATAGTTTGCGTTTGATATAAACGGCTACTTTTGATGCTTCACGTTCTTTCACTTTTTCATGATTGCTAATGATAAACTGGAAATAGGCCCAACTCTTTCACGCTACATAATGGTGTGATAAATTTTTACTGCATTCTAACCATGCAACGTGCTGGAAGCTTTTAATAGCATAATAATATTTAGATAATAACTTTTTCATATATTTTCTCAATCCTATTGTTGTCTCTTTGAAGGCCAATCTGAGGTTACGTCTCTATAAAAATATCGGTGTAATTTCAGTAGAACATTAGTTTTATTGGTGAATGGGGAGCTAATTTAGTATCTTGCATCTGCGTGTTTTTATAGTCTCGTGGATTTTTCTGGTCGCGCGCCGGTGCGCGTATCTCTGGATTATTTTTGGAGAAGCACCTGTCGAAATGCTCTTAATACATATTAATATTCTCGCTCGCCGCCGTGTCTATGTTTCGACCCATTCTGCTATTTATATCCATCTTTGCTACTGGCTTGAATGTATGCTTTGACTGGTTTAATCTAGGCTCATTCGAGGCACTAAAAACTGTAAGTTGTGGACTCGTTCAATAAATATGAGAGAATTGTTCGATATCATTCCGTTAAGTGCACCCGGCGACGTAAATATTGTTAAATTGGGGAAAGTAGTGTTTAAAGTTTCGAAAGCAAATAAATCGCTCGGGAAAATCTTTGTGAATACCTTTCCTTTGCCGGGAGGGATTTCTTTAAAAGGATATATTGCAGAATCAGCGAAGGTATTAGATACGTCAGGTACCTCCAAACTTTATTTTTGGTCAGAGGGAAACATAATGAAATCTACGAATGGGCTCTCTTTTGGGTATAGAAACTACGCTAAATAAGTTTCAATCGGGGATGCTCCGCGGGGCTTTTTATTCAGAAAACAAATGTAAAATGGTGTATTTTGTTGTCTTTCAGCAGTATTATTAAACATCAAAGGGAGTAGCTACATTTAGCGGAACACGCTCGCCACAACTACAATAAAACGAGTACGGAATATCAGAATTCCCTCAGGACGCCTTGAAAGTAAACTAAGTAATTGTTGTCGAAGAACACATTTTCCATGAGCGATACTAGCTCCGTTCACAGCGACTGCGATATTAAAGTTACTGTGCTTGTGTTTATTGTAAATAATATGAACCCCACTCCGCTTGACTACTCCAACTGTAGCTAACCAGGTAGCAGGTTCGAGGCTCACAGCAGGTACCGTAACAGACAGCATCGACGTAAAGCATGACATTAACTCGACGCCCATCGCCCGGCTGGTATTAACCCCTCGAGCCTGCTACCGGCGCCGCCCGAGAACGGCCGAGCGCAGCTTGTTAACCCGGTAGCCGCTTGTGCTTGGCTCCGGGGCGGACCGCCCGGAGAGTAACCGTGTGTTTTGTTGTTCGCAGAGTTGAGCCCCGCACCGCACCGGCTTGCTCGCTGACCGCCGAGCCGCTAATCTCGCTTTTTTCGCGCCCCACCGTCGCCCGCCCAGTTCCGCACCGGCCGCCGCCGCAATGCTCGCGCACCAAGCACCGCTCCTCTACTAAACTCGACGTCGACCCGCTCGCGTGTGATAAATACTAGCACTCGCTCCTCCGAGTGAGCCCCTACGTCGGTGTCCTCGATTCCAACTTAATATTTCCTCGACATCCGCTCCCGCCGCGGATCCGCGTGTGTGCAAGTGTATCGCATCGGGCCCTCGCCAGTGGTCGTCTGATCTCTCGCAAAGTGTAGGAAGTGCATGCCCGGAGCGCGGCCCCGCGCTCGCCCCCCGCCGCCTATGCGCCGCACCCGCTCAGCGTAACTGCGCGCGCGTCCCCCGCTTCTGACTGTAGTGATAACGATGGCGACCATGGTGAATATGAATAGCCTCCTGAACGGCAAAGACTCACGCTGGCTGCAGCTGGAAGTGTGTCGGGAGTTCCAGCGGAACAAGTGCTCGCGGCCCGACACCGAGTGCAAGTTCGCGCACCCGCCCGCCACCGTCGAGGTGCAGAACGGCCGAGTCACCGCCTGCTACGATAGTATCAAGGTATGGACGTTTCTATATTCCGTTTGTTTATGTAGAGTGTGGATATTGTAAAACAAACGTTTTAGTATTATATCCGTACATGCTTTTCCCGTTAGCGTTTTAAGTACTGACCTCAATTTCAAGGCTAGACTGGTGACATCATCCGATCCATACTGTTGCTGCAGGGATTGCCGAGATACGATCTCCGAGAGAGTGACTCGATTGCTATTTCGCTAGTAATAAAATGGCTGACATAAAAGGAAATATTACTTTCTCATGCCCGATTTGGTGTAATAATTTATGCTTCATAGTAATTATTATTCATAAAATAATTAAATTTTGTGTCCATATAAGTTGTATGCAAAACGTATGCATAACATATTACGTAAATGCGCCGTTTGTTTACTGTTTAATGATTTCTCTTATTTCATTACTATTTTTGCGGGGCTCATTTGACTCATGTTACTGCAAGACGACGGAGATAGTCTGCGATAACATATTATTATTTCTTTTGAGCACCTATACTTACTTACATATTTTTCACTTGACAATTTATATTTTTATGTCCTTGCGGCAGTCTATCTCTGAACATTATAGTTGTCGCTTCACATGGTCTATCATTTAGTAGTTACAGTTATCCTCGTTTTCGTGCATACAGCCCATCTCTCCCGTCGCTATCACTTGCATAATAATTATAATATTATAGGTATTTAATATAATTTGTCATCTGCTTGTACAAAAACCCGGTTACGTAAAGTGTTATCAGCTCAGTCGTACCTATAACGTGATAAGGTTACGATAAAAAGTTATAATAAAACGGTTTGAGTTAAAAACTTATTGGCATGAAACGTGGATCAAAGTTTAAGCTCTCATTCTCATAACATAATTATAGATTTTAGGATGAATACTAAGAAAATACTACTTTTAATAGCACATAAAATTTTTGGAAAGTTTGGTATTAAATTGACGTTTTCTATACGCCAGCATTTTGCTCACATTTAAAACGTTTTTAATGTTAAAGAGCCCGTGACATTTTCGCCTCCTTTCGACACGATAGTGTACAAAGCCGTCTCGTGAAGTATTCAGAGTATAATGACAATAAAATTTGTGTATAATTTAGTGGCCCTCGAGGAAATCTTTATATAAACAAAGGGCCGCATTAAAAGCGTTTCATATTCCTTAATATTTCCCCTCGTGTTTTCCTTTGATGCTCTGTTGAATAACGCGATCAAGAGATAAAAAGATACTCCCAACTCCCGACTCTACTAAATCGGATCGCTCGCTCGCACGTCGGACGTCCTCCTCGCAGCTTCATATCCATGCAATGATATTATTATTTATTATGTTCGTTATATTATTATTGTTTAGTTAAGACTTTAGTGCCTTAAGCTTAGAACAAACCTACGCGTCAGTGACAAAGCGTCAAGTTGCGTCAAGTTGTCAAATGTGTATTTTGTATACAAAAATTCAATTCAGTTTTGTATACAAAAACACATTTGACAACTTGACGCAACTTGACGCTCCGTCACTGACGCGTAGGTTAAGCCTACGCTTTCATAAATGTAGAGTTCTTGATATTAGTGCGGTCAGATTACAACAATGCCGTTGGGCCTCGGAAACTAGTTATCAGGCTTGGACAGGATGTCCACGGTTAGGTCAATGTGTTTTATCTGTACAGGATAAATTGTCATCTGCCATTGCGAGCCGTAGACTAGGTACCACTGCTTAGCTCGCCAATCGCCATCAACTTTTCGATATTTCTATTTCTCCTTTTCTCTTGTGTTGTAACTTGTATCTGGTTGAATAATGTGTGTAATATTGATGGGCGGCTAAGCAGCGTGCACACTATCGTGTTGTCGGCGTTAAACAATGGCGAATATCGCTCATTGTGCGGGCTTTGTGCCCGGCGGCCTGGCAGCCCGGGGTATCGCAACGCCGACGGCCGCCGCAGACGATGCTTATCGCACACTTCTACATCATTTTATTTGAATTTAGGTTTTATTGTAACAAAAATACAATTAAAGTTAACGTCTTGTCTGTGTTTCATACTTCCAATTTTGTAA
Organism: Polyommatus icarus; assembly: GCA_937595015.1. Taxonomy (NCBI): domain Eukaryota; kingdom Metazoa; phylum Arthropoda; class Insecta; order Lepidoptera; family Lycaenidae; genus Polyommatus; species Polyommatus icarus. The sequence goes on from OW569321.1 coordinate 8,949,155, forward strand.
TTCGTTAAAAAATAGCACTTTTTGACTTCGGTAATTTGTGTATAACTTATTTTTCGTAGCTCGATCGTTTCGTTGTTTTATATTTTATTGTTTCCCAATATTAAATACTAACAAAGTTTCGTTGAAGAAAATATTATTGTAGTAGCAAACTGCAATAAATTAACAAATTCCTTGTCGCTTAATCTTATCACGAACAAAGTATTATCGTCGGCCATAATAGAGCGGGGGTTTTAGTCATTTTTCTAGATTGCACTGATAAGTAATCTGGCCATCCTTTATTCTCGAGGAGCGGGCAATGTGCACTTGGTCACGTCACGATCTGGTTTCTGTCTCGCCGGTCGCCTAGTAAACTGATGCTATTTTCCTGCTAGTAATTTTTATCGCGTTATTAGAATATTGTATGTCGTAAATGTCTATTTTTGGGTGAATTTGTAGATAAGGAACCGCATAACGTTCATATTATAATGTTTTACTGATGTTAATTTTGAGTTATCGTCCGTTTGTTTTTTCCCTGATGAATTAATTAGCTATCGCTAGTCGCGTTACGACCTTAGCTACGTCTCAAAGTCGAGAGTAACAATGATTTACATTTTGCATAAACGTGTGTACCGGGCATTCTGCGCTTAGCAAAAGCTGTACAGTCTACGGGCTTACAAGTTACAACGCTTTTGTTGACTACCAGCGAAAGTGAAGTCAAAGCCTTATTTAACGAATACGAGGTTATCTTTTCCGAGCTTTTTCAGGGAAATGAAAATTTTTATGTGGAATTAAAATGTTTACACTAATAAGTAGATATTAAATATTAATATAACGTAAGCCCCGCTTTGAAATTTCAATGTTATCAAGTTATACTAAATGAAAAAAAAACAGTAAAACTTTGCCTTTACGTATGCATTAGGTATGCGTTTCAAGTTTCAACTGCTCGTTCTCTTATCTATCCAACTGTTTAGCTAGCGTATTTAATTTCAATTCCGTTAACAACATCCTCAATGCTAGAGATAAGCGCTCCGCTGATGTCGCGTGAAACTGTTTAGCGAATGTCTCGTTAAATTTTGATGCGGCGGCATAATCGTTCGGCCCACTCGGCTGGAGCGCCTCTACAGTCTACATGCGCCGGGTTCGCGCTCAAAGTAAAAGCCGGAATCAGCACCGTCGATATTTTCGCCGGTAACTAGACGCGCCGGTATATAGCGCGTGAGCTATCGGTCGGCTCGTAGTGAACGCAATCGAGAGCTGATCAAACACCCGCCGCCCCCGCCCCACGCCCGCCCCGCGCGAAACGTCTCCCGTGATTAAGCCTTCAATTACGCAATATGACGAGGGGGTCATATTTGATTAGGCTATGTGTCGTGTTGATTAAACCGAGCTTATTGCCTCGGTCGCTCGGACCCGCGGTCGTCTGCTCGATACGGTACCAGTTTCGAAACTCCCGCCGAAGGTGACGAATATTCGCCGGGTGACATTAAGGCGGCCATGAATCATTGACCGGCCGCGCTGCGGTGCGGGCCGCGGAGCGCGAGCGGCTCTCGAGGACGTTTCGCCCACTCACTTTTGCCGTTTAAGCGAGTGAGGAGCTCGATTCGAAGGATTTCGTCGTCGTTGCCTAATTATGCAAACGAGAGTAGCCGGAGCGCTAACGAGCTGGACATCATCCTTTATACCGGTTTTAACTGGCGACTTCCGGCCGGCCGGGATTAGTGTTGTAATCCGCGGTACACGCGTAATGCTTTGACAGTTGACGTGTCGATGAATCATTTAGCATAATATCCTTGTGAAAACTAGATAATATTACAGAATCTAAACTAAACATACCTATGTACTTTGGGTTTGTAGTGACTAATGTATTTTCCTTTATTTCTTAACTATTGTATCGAAATCATACGTCGTTTTGTCGTAAGTATAATATTATTTTAAAATAACGAGATTTTTTATGTAGAACTATCATGTAATGGCTGTTGTGCTCATACAAAAAGTAAGTGTTTCACGAGGAATTTAACAATGGATTCTTGCACTTTAATTACCTACGTACCTAACGTAGGTGTCGTATTATCTGAAGATATTACGTCGTGTATCATGCCATGACGTCGCGTCAGGTAAATGACTCAATACAGTAATTTACATTTCAGCGGCTGACACAAATGGAAGCAATAATGATCCTCAACTCACGACTCCCAATAATTTACTTTCAGATTATTGAGAAGATATTATATTATTAAGTCATTACGACCGAGTGGATGTTTAAACAAAAAAAAAACGACGACGAACATAGAGCAAAGCTAAATAGGTGCATCTTTGATACGACAACGAGCGCAGCAAACTTTGTAGTGTCATATTGCTACGAATTCGTCATATTTTTTACAATTCGGCCAATAGACGGGCGGTTATATATTACAGTGAGTGCTCACAGAACAGAGATAGCACGGGCTATAAAGCATCCTGATATTCACTGAGCTCCCGGGAGGGACATTAAAATGTGAAACACAGGCGGCGCCGCGGGGCACGCCGCTCCTATAACTACGTGTACAAATGGGTATTAATTCTAAAAGCGGCGTTCGCGTTGAAATAGTTTTTCTGTTGTATGTAAAACGGCCATTTTTGCCGGCGACTCGACTCCGCAACAGAAATATGCCCCAAAAAGACTGCGGGAATGATGCTCGATGTTTTAAAAGTCGCGAAGGAGATAATGAACGTTAATTAAATGATTTCTGTTTTCCTTAGTAAAAATATTAGCGTACTCGAAACGTTTTTATTAGCGTCGAAATTAAGGGTACACGTGTCGTTTTTGTGAAATAAGTAATGTTTGTGTCACATAAAATACGCGTTCGCAAGATTCCTTTTTAAGATCCGCTGATCTGTGGAGGCCGTAAACGGATTTCCACGTCGCTTTTGTATCTGTGGCTTAATGCCGATCATATAATCCGTAGGATATCATACCGCCGACCACTCGATATTGAGCCAATAAAATACTTGTAGCGATCGTGGTCAAACGGCTCGGAGGGTAGTGTGTTACGTAATATACGGCCACGGCGCCGGCCTGCCCGGGATTGGGCTGCCTCGATTATGGACTTATATATCCTCTACATCGGATAATAACATCAAATCCTATCATATTTTTTCTACTTCTCCTTAACTGAGCCATGAAAATAAACGAGAATTCATACAAAATCTAGAAATCGTCTAGATTTTGTTTTAAACGTAAAAACATGAGTCACTTTTCTGCAGATCTTGATACAACAATTCCTACTTGTTAAAACTTAAAACACATAGAAAACGTACCTTTGTTTTTCTTTTAAAACCTCCCTGTGCATTATTTTGTGCCAAAATTTATCAAAAGTGCTCTGATATAGTTTCGACGATGCAAACAAACAAACAAAGAAACGAAAAAATGAAAATAATTATAAATATACACAAGAGATAGTCTGTTCAAACAATACATAATGTTACTAATGCAAAACGAAACTACAAGTCGTAATTTTCACTTATCGGATTTATGTGTGGAAACAGATGAAACTTTCACTACTAGCTCTATTAACAGATTTATAGGGAGAAAATTTTACGTGGGTGTAATCGCCCAGTCAGACTAACCTAATCATAGATTACTGTATCCACTATCCATGTTGTTGTGTTCGCTCGATGTTAAGAGGTCTCAGGAACCGTACATTGTTTCGCGATGAAAAATTTCCAGCCTCTTCCATCCCCGTGGTCAGAGCTAATTTTGATCAAAGTCGGTCCAGTAGTTTCGGAGTCTAGGTACTCGAGACAAACAAATATATTAATATTTATGTTTACCTGCTACCGTGTGACGTGTCATGGTCTACACTCTACTTCGTACTACTAATATAATATATTCTGTGACTCTACATAAAACAAAGTTGCAAAATGCTTAATATATTAATGTCATTAAAATTTTATATCATATCGGTTCGTCTACTAAGCAGCTCTAAAACCTTAAAACATTGCACATTTAATATGATAATAGAGTCATTGATCGTACAATATTTAACATTATGACTTACATTTTTGCATGAGCACAATGGATATTACATTATTAGGTCTGCTACGAATATGTTAAGGTGACTCTGACCGGCTTTTGTCACCGGTTCGTTCGATGCATTGATTTGACATTGTAATGATATTATCATTTATTTCTAATGCTATAACCGTATATACTCACATACGGTTTTGCTCGATCGAGCAATCACGTAGAGCAAAAACCACGGCTCGGGCTTTCGTCCACACATTCAGCATTGCTCGATAGTTTTACTCCAATTAATTCTTAATTCCATTGAGCTGGCTCGATGCGAGCCTTCGAGCTATGAGTTTTGCGGTCCACACTGGTTTTTGCTGGATTTGGAGTAAAACTATCGACCAAAACCGTAAGTGAGTACTCAGCATAATAGTTACCCGGTGACAATACATGAATATGAATTTAGCTCTCGAGCTATGTTGAATTGAGGCTCAAGTTGAGGGCATCTTAAAATATAGGTAGACTCTTTCTTTCAATTTTTTTTATCTCGGCTGATGCTGCTTTGTGTTTCAGTATCAACAATTTCTCAATATTCAATTTTAAAATTAAGAACCTTGTATAATTTTCAAGGTCTGGCAAGTCCATAATATTTTGTTGTGACGAAACTCTACATGAACATGGGTTGTGTTATCTAATCATAAACACACATTGTCTACTGCATTCAAACATACCATCTCAGTTCCTGTTTAAGCTTTTGCTTCCGAGAAATGTATAATCTTGTAACATTATATTCTTATAACCATTTGATATTACTTTTATTATGAAATTGTTCAAAACTGAAAGGGACATTTTGCCGAAATAAAAACTAACCTTAATCGTCCTTTGCGCGCCTATCAAAATCCATAAAAATTTTCATCCAAATCTGTTCAGCGGTTTCTCCATAAAGAGAGAGAATAAACTTTCGCATCTAGTATAATGTGTATGAAGTCCCAAACGTGGACGTCGTATGGCAGCATACGTTGTTTAGTTGTAGGGGTAGAGGCCGCTATAGTTATTTTTACGTCGATGAGGCGAACTTGCATCAATATAGATGCCAAACTGTTGCACACTTTCCATCTATCATGTGGGCTCAGCCGTCGAGTATATTGATATTGTAATCGACCCGCCGACTCTAAAATAAACACGAGTTTTCTTCTTACTCACCCACGCGGCCGTTCCCACCAAGGCGAAGAGATGAGGACGATCATTTCGTATGTGGTCTGTGACAAATTTTTATAACCTACCGACCGACCGAACTGAATTTTGAAAGTATTTATATGTGCATTTTCGTGTTATTGCAGCCAGTTTGAGGCAGATTTTTAAAATATATTACTTAAAGGTGCATAGAGAAATCGCTGTATAGTGTTGGCATCGTACTTAATGAAAATAATAATCCCACCAAAAACATAAATGTAAAAATGCTGAGCCAAGTTCCTACGTATAGGAACCAAATAACATTATGAACAAATAATAGAGTCTATTTCTTCGCTTTATTGAATGTCTATAACATTTGATGTTATTTAAATAATGTGAGATCTTAAACTAGATTAGATTTTACTTGGCAAGTTTTCATTACGTCAGTCATTTTTCATAAAGTTATTGAACATTTTAATTCTGATGAAAACTAGCCAAGTAAAATTTAATTTAGTTTAAGATCTCACATTATTTAAATAACATCAATTGTTATAGACATTCAATAAAGCAAAGAAATAGACTCTATTATTTGTTCATAATGTTATTTTGTTCCTATACGTACTTATTTCGATTTTCCATGGAACTTGGCACTCATTTAGATCTCCATCCTTTTTACGGCGAAATCCATAGACAAGAAATATAATGTTTGTATGGAACTTGGCTCAGCATTTTTACATTTATGTTTTTGGTGGGATATCACTTCTTTTTGTAAAGTAAACTTTCCGAGCAAATGTAGACACCTTCATCTTCCCAGTTTAAACATTCATAATATTCGACTATATTCAATGGCAAGTCGCAACCTTAATGTGTCGTTTCACCACTTTCCGACAAGTGTCGGCTATGCTATCCGCAACTTATCTGGCAGATACTTCATCTATCAGATAAGTTGTGGATAGCCTATTTGAAACTTATCAGGAAGTGGGGAAACAGCCCCTAAGCCTTGTTGAGACGTAAGTATCAGACGAATAAAACAAAGAAAATTCAAGCGAATGGAAAATGCAGAGTGTACAACTGACTATGCGGAAGTTAAGTAGCTATTATTATAGCTGTCTAACAGACAGACAAACGGACGGACGGACAGACAAACGGACAGACAATATTGAAATAATTCTATGTCTATTCTCGGGACTCAAACTATATCTCCATACCAAAGAACAATCGGTACAATCAGTTTAGGCGTGAAGACGTAACAGACAGACACACTTCAAAAAGTCACCTTCTATTCATTTCTAGTTTAATATATGTTTACAAATAAATGTTTACGGGGAGCTCCCATACAATAAACGTGATTTTTTGGCCTTTTTTGCTCTAAATCAATAATGGCAGCCGAAAGGTACTTGAAATGTTCACAAAATCCTTAATTATATTTCTTCTTTCATAACAAATAATAAAAGTAAAATAAAATAAATGTTTAAGGGGGGTCTCCATACAAAAAACACAATTTTCGCTCTGTACGACTCGCACTTGACCAATTTTTTTTGTTTTCGGATTTTTCCCTACGGTTACACACAATTATCGAGCTGGATTCCAAATTTCTGCCTTCTAGGTCATCTGGAACTGGGTTAGAATTTTGATCTATAGATCAGTCAGTCAGTGATAAAAATTTAGATTTTCGGACGTTAATATCTCAACAACCGTTTAAGCTGTGCTTATGAAATTTAAAGTATGTATTTATCTCGCAAGTCTCATTATATGAGTTAAATTTGAAACGTTTATGTGAAATAGTTTCTGAATTATGAGAGGGTCAAAAGTAGCTGCAAATGGTTCGTGTAATATTACACGCGGTGCGGCTCGCCATTCTGTTATGCTGGAACTCGGCTTGACACTCTACCGCGTGTCTAGATAAAATATTTCCTTTGTTATGACTTATGAAATAAGAAAGGAAATATTTTTTAATTTATTGAAAATTTTTAATTATGTAAACGTAATAATCATAATTCAATTTTAATATTAGTCACAAACTGGTCTGACGAGAATATAGTAGCGTCTTTTTTTGCACAAGACGGCTTTTTGCCAAGGCTAATGATTTAAGTCTCCAATTTAAAAAATATTACACACTGCAGATTGTGTATTTTAAAATGTGACTAATATTATGTTACGCACGTCTAGTGAATCAGAACAACAAAATGAGAAATAAAATGTGCATTTTCTTATGAAATGGATGTCATAAATTAGTTCAAGTTCAAAGAATGTCGTCTTATAATATCTGCGATTTCTTCGTGCAGATAAAGAGATGCCAACTCGTCATTAGTGGCAAAAGTGCCCGTGGCATTTCTGTTACACACACTAATAATAGACATGCATAAAATTTTAAGTAATTGTGACCTCATCTTATGTTAGCGTTATGTTTTGCATGCATGTATTTCTATAAAATAAAATAATTAATAAGGCAAAACAGAGCACCACTCGAGACACAATTTTGCTGGAGAAGTTTCATGAAAGAAATTAAGAAACATGGCGGCGCAGATTCACCGGGCGAAATATGTCGAGTCAAACAATTTACTTTCACCGAAAGTTTTGTGTTTAAAAGGCTGTTAAAGTATCAAATGACCTTATGTCGCTACTTAGTTACTTTAACGTTGTAAAAGATCCGGCGAACAACGCGCCGTGGCCCGCTCCGATGATGAATCTGTCCACTTTCCCGCCCTAACGACTTTTTAAATATTACTTTATCGATATAAATTATGCCGTAAGTTTCCAACTTAAAGTTTATTGTTGCAGAACTAATAAAGGAATTTTAGCTTTTCGAATGGAGCGTAAATCGCTACTTTTCAGTTTTGTTTAAATTGTAACGAGCAGCTGCATCTTAATGAGGAAATCGTTTGTATGGATTGCATTTTACTATTCGAAACCTAGACATTTACTTAAAGAAAATCTAGAAAGTAGGGTTTTCTAAAACTGGATAATTGTTATGAAATAAATATATTCTAAGACTAGAGTATCGTTGCATTTGTACTAAATTCATCCTATACTTGGTACTACTAATATAAGATATTCTGTGCCTACACGAACATAACTCGTAGTTCTAGTCAAACTCGAGTTTGTCCGATAATAACAGACCGATGCAAACCAAACAACGCCCCTGAACTTCGAGCACATTGTAAACGTTCGCGAGCAAACAAAATATATTCATTAAGGCGAGGAGCGAGTTGCAAATCAATAGGGGTCTTTATTTAGTCGTTCGGTGGTATTTTGAGAAGCCGACCGTCAAGTGTTCTGGAGCATTTGGAGCGTTTAAAAGCTGGCAGTAATCTCGAGGCGCGCTTTGTTCGGTCGGAGTTGTTTCACAGGTTGTGAACTTTACGGTGCGGCCGCCGCCCGCCCCGACCGGCTGACTCTACCCCGACTCCCGACCTATTGCTGCCGACTGCCGGCCCGCTGACTATTCATTGACACGACTCGTGCGCTTCGGATTATTGTGAATTGCTGACGTAGTTTCACTTATAGATTCGATTCAAATGAATAAGCATCTATTAATGTGTAGTTATCGCCCGCACACTTTAATGATTACTTAACTTTATTTAATGTAAATTAGTTTATACATCCGACACATTTTCTGTCAAACTCTTCATGAAACTAAAGTTTGAATAGCAGTAGTATTGTATTGGTGTTAAAAATGCTAGGCACATGATACTCTGTACGTACCCAATTTAACATAGTGTTTATAGACACCTATTTAACAACGAAACATGAAAAAACACGTGCTGATTGAATAACAATTAGAACACGTTTGCATTCCACACATTTCCCTATAAATAAGACATAATGCCCATTACATAGAGCAAGAGCAACTGAACATAAATAATCAATCTGTTTAATTGTTACTGCGTATATAAATAGAAGCTTAATTGTGCCGGCTAATCGGTTTAACTAATTTCAAATATTCCGCCCGTTTTATTTCGACTCTACATACTCTAATAATGGGTTCGCATCGTTTTATTTCAACGTAGATTAACTTCAAAATGTAGCATACAGTAAAAATCTAACGGTACTTACTCTGAGAGAAGGTAGACGAACGGCTACCTAGAATCTAGATCAAAATATTGCACAATATATTGTTACTCCGATCAATTTAGACATCCAAGGTTACATAAATTCTGACAAGGCTGAATATTGGTAGGATTGTTCAATACACTATAATAAAGGAAATGTGAAAAGTCCTCATCGATCCGGCACGTGCAAAAAAATTTACTCGGGGTCAAAGGTCATTTTTGCAATTTTCAGCAAAACGGTAAGTTTTATCATAAAATCAGCTCAGACAAAATTTGTAGATCAGATAATCTATAAAAATGTCTTAATTCTTTTTTTTCCTAAGACCACCATTTTTGAGATTGAAAGAAAAGTTGAAAGAGTTTGAGGTATAAGTGTACTTTTGTCTACGACGATGTATCGCATACATCAGACTAGATACACCGCTAGTCAGTTTTACCGCCGCTACACTTTATTATAGTGTATCGAACAATCCTACCAATATTCAGCCTTGTACGCGATCAGCGCATTTAGAGTAACCATAAACGGTTATCACTTTTTTACGGGCAAAACACAAAGCATCAAGACATCTTCCGTCATGTCATCTGTCAAGATTGGAATGTCAATGTCACCCTTCACTTCGATGACAGAACGCCTTTTACATTGGCTCCATGACGAGAGGATCACATCAGTTTTAGCTTCGAGTAATTCTTGTTTATCTATATCTCATACATAAATGATACAGTCCACAAGTTTAAAGTAAATAACACAAACGTCCTTGTCGGAATTAATGTAACCTCACCCCTATTTTTTAGTCTAATTAGACCGGACTATGTATTGTATTAAATATTAATAGTCCGTCTCTTTGTTCAAGATTTGTACTTTTTAATTACGAGCCTTTTCGTATAGAGCGACCACAGCGTTTTGCTCCTTGTCTCGATCTGCACAATAAAGAGTAATATTTTCATGAATTAGAAATTCATTTTTTATTTTCTTTCGTTTTGTCTACAAACCGAGCTTATTTATTCGAAGCTACTAATACTAACTTTAGCAACGGAGGAAATATTATTAGGTAGTATTAAGAGAATATTGATGTTTCAATGACACACTGCTAAGTTTTAAAGGTAAACAAAACAGAAGAGAACATTATAATAACAAACGGCCAAGTTATTATTAAAGTAAATTATCGTGGAGACGCGACAGTATTGTCAGATTCATGAGCATTCATGCGTTTCTTGACAATTAACTAGACAAACAAGGCCATCGTTCTCAGACCGGGCTTAAAATTGTTCGTGGACGGATATTACGTAGAGTAGTGGGCCCAGACGCGGCCGAGACGCCGAGCGTGGCTAGAATGGCAAGTTGTACTTGTTTGATTTAATATACACATATATACCACTATCTGGCCGATCTCTATGATGCTCACGAACCGCAAATGAAGACAAAGCACTGGCTTTATTAAACTCTACTCGCTTTAATAGTGATATATTTAATATGCTGCCTCCTTATTGCCGACACATAAAACTTAATTATATTGCCTTGCTATGCTTCTTATTTTTGGGATTAACTTATTGGTAATTTATAAGATAATATTAAAGAGCTGAACATAAATTATATGCGGTTTGTAGTTATAGTCACAATTAGGTACAATTTTTCTATTTTAACAAGATTAAAATTTCTACTTCATAGCTCAAATATATCAATTATAATCATATCACCAATTATGTTTTAGAATGCGCCTATCTTACACTTTCATCATCACCCTAAGGTTGGCTGGTAGAGAATGCCACAAGGCATTAAGCCCGCCTAAGTAAATAAATAAATATAATTTTTCTTGTCATAATATTTTTGATCTAACAACATAAATCTAATTTTAAAATATTAAACAAGCATAATATGCCATTGTAAAATCTGAAACACATTATAGTACAATGAACAGATTAGAAGGAATGAAAACTAGAAGAAAAAACCAGCATCAAGACATATCGGTCGAGCTGCACGTTCATTAACCCTGCAAAAGTGAGGTCGCCGTAGTCGTGTGCTGTCTGCTTGATTTGTTTTTTAAAATCATTTAATCTGAATTGGATTGAGCGTGGAGAGGGTGCTTCAAATAATTGCTGTATAAAATGTCGTGTTGGATTTTAATGGTGCTATCGATGTTTTTTAATTGTTTAATGAATCATTTTATACAACATTACTGTGTTTATCGATGGAATACTGGAAGTATTGCGATTTTGTGTTTTCAGTTTTTAACCCTAACCAGCTGTTTTTTTTTTTTGTAAATTCTAAATTGGTAGGTTAATAGTTTAAATATATTTTAAGAGTAACCTTGCCCTACAAAAAATCATCCATATTTTAGGACCATCAAGTCAAAGTATGAAATCCTTTCTATCTCTGTTAGCTACCACTTTCGAGATTTTTCGGAAATAATCTAATAAAATCGAAAAACTCACAAAAAATTAGCTTGTTAATAATCACAAAAAAATTGTTCTAAGGCTCCCGTATATTATTGATCTCGTATGGTCAATAGTTATAATAGTTGTGGTTTCCTTAGTACTGAAATTATTGCCTTATATAGGCTCAACAGAACATCAAAGAAGTGTCGCGACTCGGAACGCGGAAATATTGCGCACTGTCTATTAAGGGCGTTCCGTCCGGAGATTCCGTAATTGACCGTATTTAAAACCTTATAAACTCATAATCTGAAAGCTACAAAGTTATAATAAAAATACAGCAATAATCTTCAGTATATCAACATTCCTTTTGTCGTTTTAAATTTTCTATTTTTGTTTCTTATACTCATGATATCAGCTTCCAAAGTAATACCAATTTGTTAAAATTCAAGCATACATTCAGCATCTTCTTAGCACTTACAAATTACTTTTATTTGAAACATACGCCAATATATCGACAATATCATAAAGTACATATTCGCCGTTTTAAATTTTTTTTAGGACAATTTTGAACTAAGATAAGTAAAAATAATAGGGTTTTGGCGCGATCTCGGCAACGCGGCAAATGTATTGCCAAGGTCGTTTGCTCGGGGGACGGCCTTAAGCTCGCGAACATAAAATTTTACTATTGTACCGACGCGCGACGACGCGACGGACGGACAGAAATTTGTTTGAAACATCAAAGACAATGATGTATGTGAATCATAGTTTTATCGTCGCACACTTACTTATTACGACTAATATATTTAACAGCTCGTCAACTCCTTACGTTTAAATCGTTTATGTCATACTTAACTATGTATCTACGAAATGTATAAATAAATTTAAAGAGCTAAGCCACTAGTGGTCACAAATTGTATACAAAAATAAATTTTTGGTCTGAAGCTTTCTGACTCGTGTCCTGGTTTGAGTTGATTGGCAAAAATTACATGACTTCGTTGCGCCAAAATTCGTTTATCGCGCCGTAACCGAAACCGTACATTTCGCTATTTGGTCGTTCTGTGATTGCTACAACGCGTAGTGGCCGTGTTCATTAGGGCCACAACACTAATTTCGCGTTGTGGCTGTTTAACTGCACACAACGCGATGTGAGCTATTTTTTCGCTCAATGAGCGTTTTCGATCTTTGAGCGTAACATAGTATTATAATATGACGACCTCCGTGGCTCAATGGTTAGAGTGTGTGGCAACTCATGCAGGGGGACGCGGGTTCGAATCCCGCCGACGGAACAAAAAGTTTTTCAATGTTCCTGGGTCATGGATGTGTATTAAATATTATGTGTATGATATAATAAAAATCTTAAATATATGTATAGTATAAAAGTATTAAATATATTTCCGTTGTCTGGTACCTGTAACACAAGTCCTTCAGGTACTTAGTACGGGGCCAGATTGACGTGGTGTGAAGCGTCCATAGATATTATTATAATATATCTAAATGCAATTTTACGTTAAACTTTCACGTTTTGTGATAAGTGGAATGTCACGATTGGAGCCTCTTCGATTTCGCCACAACCCACATCCAGTGTGGCTGACTCGGCGCTTAGCACTTTGTTATTGCAACATGCTTACCAAATTCACCAAACATGGTTTTGTTTGGCCATTAGCATATTGACTCCCAGTTAGGTACCTGATCACTGTAAATTCATGTTACAGAATATCAATAGAGCAACCAAACCCGAAAAGGTAAAGTTCTTTTCCCAACTTCAGTTAAAATATGTTCGGTTTTAGATTTCAATATGACTCACAATGCAAATGAATAGAAAACAACAACACAGACGCCCAAACAAAGTTACGGAGCTCTCGTATCCAATAGTAAATCAACGATGGCTGATAAAACACCATCCTTTCACGAGCTTTAAATTTCAGTGCATTCGAATGTTTTTCGTATGGAGTGCCCACGGACTGGATTCCCGCTTTCTAAAAACGTCTGTCTCTAAATTTAATCTCTCCACCGAGAGAAGAGCTGGATGAAAAATACTGTCGTGCCGCGTCCATTAGGCAAAGTATATTTTTAGATAGTGCTCTCGGTTTCATAAACTTTCGTTCCGCTTCCAGTCGAATTATTGTGCCTATAGTCGCCTTTCGCGTTTGTCTCGCTACAGGGAAGTCTGTAATCGTAAACCGCGTTAGTGTCGAAGTTTGTGTCGAGATGGCGAGATCGTTACCTGGACGTGGACCGTACGTCAAATCAAAGTGGATAGTCATTTGCGAGGAATTTCCTCATTATCGGGCGACTGAGACGCCGGCGATAAATGTCAGCCGTTGCAGTTAAATTAATTTACCATTGACTCGGTGTTGACTCCTTGAGATAATTCGACGCGAGGAAAACTCGCCGCGTTGCGTTTTATGTCCGGTAATGAACCAGATGATTACTTAATCAGCGATCGCAGTCTGCGACCATTTTTTATTGGTTTGGTGGTGATAGTGCCTTAGGTAGGTACCGTACTCATTACATAAACGCATCTTACGTAGAGTATATATAGTACATTCCAAATGACGTGTACTTTATATTTGTGTGATATTAAAATATAAATATATATTTTTTAAATTTGCACTTTGCAATCAATCTGTTTCCAAACCCCATCCATAAAAGTCATTCGAAACGACCGCTCCACACTCGTCATGCGGAAATATATTTCACCGGAACGCAAATAGGGATTCAATTACACAATCGCAAATAAATTTATATTATTAAAATCCTCATTTAAAGGCGACCACATCTACTCTTTTCACTACGGCACTTTCAGAGTCGTCAATAAAAAATACCAGGAATCGCTCGCGACGAGGGGCGGCATACGGCGCATTCCTACATGCCGCGCATTTCCATCCGATATTGCGCCGCCATAATGCCCTGCTCCGGGGCTCCCCCCCCTGCCCACCACTCGCACCTCACCCCCTCGCCCTTTAATTAAACGCCGAGGCTCGAGATACACGTCTCCGCCGGCTGAGTGGAAAATCACGTAAATAGCTCCGGAGCTCAACACGTCGGGTCCATCAATGGGAGCTCGTCCGCGCTAATTGACCGACATTGACACGGCTCTCGGCTTGTTTATGGTTTTTATTCGCTATGGCTTATGGTTTTCAATGTCGGACGTAATTAGATTTGTTTGGTGTCAAAGAAAGTGGGTGAAAGTGGGGGAGGAAGATCAGGGCGCGAGCACTGCAGCGAATGGTTTTCGAGTCGCTGAATATCCTTTGGTTAAATGCACAAACATTGCGAGTGAGTTCGACCTAATCTTAACACTGAATAGTGACATATTACTCGTACTAGCGCACAGCACAAGGAAACTATTCTTGTTAACCGGTGCAGTTTCTTGAACTTTGCGGGTTAAGCTGAATGCGAATGATGTTTTAACTTTCACCTGTGCCGAGCGTGTGGGTAGAGCTTATCTTATTGTGGATTCGCTGGATGCTGTTTGTCCTGGAAACTTTGCTGAAAATAAGATGAACGAGCTCCCAAGGATCATCTACGTTGCTGGTGCATAAAGCTAAAAATATTATACTTTGCATGTTATGAAAATTAAGAAAGTACCAAAGCATCAAAATGCTGAAACAAGCGTACAGCGTTAACCTCGTTCCGCGGTAATAAAATGATGATGTCTTGTATAGGCTGGCGTAATGACGCGGCGCCGGGTGCGAATCGTAATGAGTGTTGGCTCATTTGCATGCGCTGTCTAGCCTCGACCTTGACTCGCACCTTGACGTGCTACCGTCCATACGAGCCCAATCCCCACAGACGAATTGTACCGCCAGAAGTTCGTTAGTAGGTGCTCTACAAATTGCTTGCTTTTGCTCGTGTAGATGCACTTAATGTGAAGTCTATCTTTTTGAGAGTAACAAGAATTGTATTAAACCTATCTCACTACGTTTTCCGGAAACAAGGGTGGGATAACTACAATCGAATTTACTAACGGATAGTGTATTTAACTAACTCAAATCACCCTATACAAACTTATCTAACTCCGAAGCCGAACGCTTGATATCGCAGTATGTAAATTGCTCTTAACCAGTTATTATAGCAGTCGTGGCACTAACGATCGCTCACTTGTTGATACGGCTGCGACATTTCGCGTAATTCAAACGTCGAAGTATCGGCGCGGCCGGAATATGGGACGCGCTAGTGCCCACAAATCAAAATGTACATAACCAATAAGGTAGTCCCGCGGGTCAATTATATAAATGAACGTAGCAGCATAGCCGCTCGATATTTACGCGCCGGTCCCCGTGATTTATGTCTCGTAAAAATTACTCATTCCCGTCTTTGTAAATTATAAGTCTGCGAAGATATATCGTGTGCTTGTCACTTGTCAGGTATATAATTATCCTGCCACAGAAGTGTGTCTCGTAGAGTTTCTTTTAATGAACAATTTGTCAAGGGAAATTATATTATGTAAACAAAGAGTTTCTAAAATTATAACTTTTAACACTGTTAGAAGAAAGTTTGAAATTGCAATAAACTTAACCTTCAATACAAACGCTTTTCATAATTTGAAATATAGACTTATCTTAATCTTACTTAAAAATATGTGAAAGAATTTTAGACTTTCCTTGCTCCTCAGTTCCTCACTCGTGGGCACTTGTAAAAACCGGGATGGTATCATGTATTTTGTTGCACCATTTGTATGAAAGAGACTCATTAGGGCCCAGCACGAGCGAGTGTCAGCTGTAGGACATGACAGCTAATCTGCCGCGATAAATGCCTACAAATGAACCGGGGCAGTACAGACCACATCGCCTACCGATTAAACAGGCTGTTTTAATTTTATATCAGTTAGTTTTTATAATATTTAGTGGAACATGTAGTCATCATAACGATGACACTACTTTAAAAAAATAACTAACTCCAACTTGGTCACCAAAAACGTGCAAATTCGGCCATCGACCATTTGCTACTTGTCTCTTTCAATGACACGCCAACGTGGTCGATAAGACTAGCAAAACTGCAAAACCTCATCTAAATCCGGTATGTCACATTTTAAATAGCATTTAATTCGAAGTTTCGTGACCCGCTCATGGTCGAGCTCATAGTTATTACAGAGTTCCATAACTTACGTCGACGTTATGCGGAAAATAATTCATAAGTTAATTTTAATAATATCACTAGTGAAAGTCCCGTCATATCGCTTGAACATGTAACAGACTAACATACAGATAGACAGTGCTGACTGCTGACATACGGACTTTTGTTCAATGAGTATTAAATAATAGCACCGCAGTTACTTTCACGTGTAATTAGTAAACGGAAAGTAAGTATTGCGATATAAGGCCTGACAGTAACATCGTCTTTTTTGGCTTCACGGCTTTTAGATTTAGACTGATCATAATTAATATTAGGAGTACATAATATAACTTATTTATTTTTTTAAACAAATACGTCGAAGTCGCAGTGCATTTTCATGATAATAAATGCTCGCTAAGATTCTAAGCGAGAAAAACGATGTTTTCGTCAGAAAGACGCTCCGTGCAATGTTTTATGTTTCCTAACGAACTGGAATATAATCCGATTCACTCGTATTTCGCTCGAAACATTTTTAGTAATTAATATAATATTTTTTTCTTTATGCGCTCCACCGTATTTAACATTCGTGAAAACCGTTTTATCTAGCGTACAGTCTTTAACATAATTTGTGCTCGTTTCACGTTGGAAATGACTAATTACTTAATATTTAATTTACAGTTCTTTAAACGGTAAAATGTTTTAATTAAATATTTGAAAATATTAATTGCGGGGCGCTCTAAACGTCGTTCTTTTCGTTTTAAACTCGTTTGTTTCGAACAAATTATTGCGGATTTGGGACCAAAGTTCAAGGAAACATTACAAAAACATCGGCCGTCTGTTTTAAAAAATCCACACGTTACTCCATAAAATTTTTCAATCTATCGAGGAGTGCGAACGAAAGAGTGCTCTACTCAATATGAGAATTGAAAGTGTGGAATAGGCAATTCCACCAGCCGTATAATGACCCTCGCCAGCCGGCCGGGATAGTGCACATGCGTATATTTCATTTCCACCCCATTCTACTTATTTTTCGCTCAATCCTCTTGACATTTAAAGATCGTTATTATCTCTTAGGTCGTCTGCGAGCAACTGAAATCGACATTCAATCGTCTCGCGAAAGTGCATTTTCAGCCGGAGGCGCTCTCCAAGCCGGGGCTCTTACGCGACAATCTTCCGTCCCCTAGGCGGATCGCGACACCCGCTATCTGCACGCCACCTACCTACATAATATAGAACATGCACAATACTTTAATGTTGTTTCGTACATTGTCAGCATCCGTATATATTCGCCTCCCAAATACGCTCCATTTTCTGGTAGCGTCGCCTACTTTATCGAATATAAGACCATAACATCAGCTCGACAATATTCGTTTCCGGTGGCTACTTATTAGCAGCTCCAAGATTATGATAAAGTTAATAATGTGTTGTGAAAGTGAGACATGAACTAACGGTACCTTTTTGTTCGGATCCAAAGTGAAAGGTACGAAACGAAATCTGTAGCACAATAAAGATGTAATATACTCGAATGTGGACTGATGCTGGTCAGGCGTGGATGCGTTTGCACTCATTACTATACTTGTGATGTCTGGTTGTATGTAATTAAACTAATGCCCTTTCACACACACGTTCTCTGAAGTTGAAACAACTACGATTGTTATTAAGTATATGTATATTTTCGCAAACAACATAACGCAATAACAAAGGGTCAAAGAATATTTTAAAGCGAGTTAGATTAGCCTTTCTTTCGCCGGCGTGTTTGCATAATTGAATATGAACATTAGCCAGTCGCGTCACGCGCGCCTCTACCCGACTTGGCATCCTTAATTGCCCTACGTATTATTTGCCAATTAAAGTAAATTCTCATCGCGAACGTGACACGAAACGGGAATAATTCCGCCGCTGAGATCCTCCCCCGGCGTAACGTATAACCGAATAAACACATCGTAGCGCCATGATTAGAAGGTATTCGCCGCCGCCGTGCAGCTAATAGTACTACGCAGTGTACAGCCTTTGTTGTTGAGATTCATTTTGTAATTGTTGTATTTATCTGCAAATGGTTATTTGGAAGAACAAAGTAGGTCATAAGTGCCATTGCTTACTAGGCAGTAAGTTCGGACTTTGGCTGTTGAAAATAAAGCAAGCGGTGCATATTTATTAGGCTTATGTTTACTTTTAGTTCTTATCTACATCGACACGATTTAAATTTAGTCTAATTTTAGGTAGTTAAGCTATATACGCTGCGGTACCACTAGGTACTAAAAGGGTATAGTGCTAGCTTTCCCCTAGTTTTTATTCCCCTCCAGTAAAATATTTTCAACTAATTACCTGCACGCGACTGTAAAACGTAAGTAAAATTAAGTTTCAGCAATTACCTAGGTAAATGCTAATTAGAACTCCACTTTTTGTGTGACCTCGTTTCGCTGACGCTTCAAAGATGACGATTAAAATTGCCGACACACACCACAGATGTTACTATGCGGGATTTTTTGCGAGCGACACGCCATCGCCAATTCCCATACCTATTAGCTAAATAACATTACCATATTGAATCGACGCCATATTATGTCCGCGTAGGTATGGACTATAGCCCCATGAGCATCGGGAGTCCAAGGCCACGCGCCCCGTCCCGGACTCCGGGCCGGGAGTGGTGCTCGGCCGGCTGGAATGTGTGCAAAATAAACGAGTCCAACCAGTTCCCTGCACATCGTCTTTGTCCACTTGTGCCTCTCTTTCGCACGTATCACGACGATTAAACGTGTCTCGTCTTCTTAGGAGTCAGCTCGGCGAGTAGTGTACTAAAATTTTGTACTTTGCGTTTGCGTCCTAACTCCTAATTTATGTTTGATTTTGGAAGTTGAATGGCTTTATTTTACAGCCCTTTGTGATAATGTTGAAAAATATACGACGGACTTAAGCAGCCCTGTATGTTTGTTAAACTGTTCGCAAATGACGACAATATAAAGGGTCATTTTAAATAAGCCTCATTTTTGACCCTCGTCCGTTACATACTTATAAAATCGTTTAGATATTGCGCCCATGATTCGATTAAATGGATGTCGATAGAATCGTAAATTGTATACAAAATTTTCGTATTCATGGGGACCAGATTGGATTACCTAAATCGACTAAAATAGTATCGACAAACTGAATTAAAAATAATGGGTGTGGATAGAAGGTAATTTTAAAAATCGGGCTCTAAAAATATATTTTGCAACGGATTGGTGTAGTTAAAACTTAAGTGTCCAGTTAGGGCTCCCGACTTTATTATTCATAACTAAAAGGTAGCTTAAATTAAGTGTTTATTAGAGGTATTCATTACGGCAAATGAGCCCTAACCGCTAATTAGCGACTGCTTATTAACTCTAACGATGTAATCATAGACTCCTCCCATAGACTACATCGCTTTTGTAACCTAACCTTTATAAAATCATAATTCCAGTAACTTATGATTGTCGTTTTCTTTATGCTTAATGAGTATTAACTTCTAACGAATTATTATGGAACTCATTAGTATTTGATGTTTTTCTTTTTGGATTGAAAATGCTTTATCGGGATAACTCTAAACGCGTTAAGAAAATAGGTCTTCATTGTGTAGAGTTCATTAAGAATCGTCGTTAAAAAATTTTTTTGCTAATGAAGTACCTATCTGAGATGAAAATTCTCGTCTCGCGATGTTTGTTGCCAACTCTTCAAAAACGGCTTGTACGATTTTATTGAGTTCTTTCGGGTAGATCTGATAATAATAATTGGCCAACATCTATTTTTCGTACTCTAAATAAGGTATTTGCCGGGTCAGCCTAATTTTTGCTGTACTTTTGTGTGCTTATTCTATAGGTTGAGAATCGGCGGACATTTAATTTTCATACCCGAATTAAGTTACTAAAACCTAAGCGGGTTAGCTAGTTTAGCTCATAATAAACAGTTCCTTATGAGACGTCTGGTAGACGCATTAACTTCGTAATCGTATCTGTTACGGCGTTTCGCCATGAGCATTGTCGTGAGTCATGGTGGCCGGTGACTGACCTCGCTGCAGCCGCGCTGGTTACGTCGGCACAACCTGATTACGAAAACTGTACTAAACACGCCTCTATGGCGAAGGGAAAATATTCATTCTCCTTAAGGAGAAGTATAGATTTCGGTTAAAGAGAGGGAAGTAGTAGCAGTAGTAATGGACAGTAAGTCTAGTAGGTAATAACTAATAACTATAAAGTAGAAAAAAACCTGTCACAAAAAAGGAATAGGCTGAAAGTTGAAACAGATCCCAACACTACCTCCATTGAGAATAATGTGCCGTTAAAAATAACGTTGTATTAGTGTTGCGGACATTCAGTATAACATATAGGACAGTGCTCGGAGCCACGGACAACAATGTCCATATATCTTCTGACGAGCTTGATCTATCGCCGATCGAGCTGCGACGCCATTATCTATAACACACGTCCGAGCGTTTACCTAGCCTTCGCTGCTTTCATCGAATTAAATTCTTCGTACACAGTTTGTCTTCCTCGAAACCTATTGATTTTTGACAGCGAATTTAGGTTATAGAACAAATATATTTACGTGAATCGAAGTTAGCAATCGGTAAGCTCACGGAAGAGTCAAAAGTTTATTGTAACGTTTGTAAATAAAAAATTTGGCCAACACAGTGATGTGGTTTAATTACAAGAAATGCATATTCAAAGTTTTATTCCTACTGAACGTTTTGAAATTGTCTCTGGAAATTCCATGGCAAACGATTAAAAACGTACATAGACGATGATACTGTGTTGTTGAGACATTAGTATATCGCGCTAAAGCGAAAATAAGGAGAGCGACTCATTAGCCCGTACTTAGCTCGTTAGCTATGCAATTTCCTTGCGCTGTGTAAGGTGATCAGAACTATTCAACGCGCAAAAACAAACTAAGCGCATCTCTAAAAGCTTTGTAAACGCTCCAGATGCCTCCGTACGATATAATTAAGGTAATTCTCAGCTCGTTTTCGATTCGCGAATCAATATTTAAACAATATTAATATCGGAGGTATTTAAATATTATCGTTCATTAACTTCAATTAGTCCGGCTCATTACGTTTTATATCATTATTCGGCCGTGTGATGAATATTAAATTATGTTTCGAATAATTTTCGGGGGTGAAAAAACTTGAAGTATAAAAGTCCAAAGTTATAAGGAAATAGTCGTGTGCCGCCGGGACGTCCGACCGAGTAAAGTGGAACATTTATTGGCTCCAAAGGAAACACATAAAATAAATCGGTTAACTCCGTCTCCTATTACGGTTCCACTGGATTTTCGCGTCAATCCTCCGGAGCACTTTGTTCCTAGTCGATGAAGTGTCGGGCCACGTTTTAACTATCAATTTACACTTCAATGCCATTTTTCAAGTTTTTTATGCTAGCTTCGAGCGCGGCATGATGTTATCGATAAGGATTTTCCGACAGAAAGTAGGGTCGTGATTACGATCGTCAGCGGCGCGAGTAGGCGCGGGTCGGCGCGGCGCGGGGCGGGGCTCGTTAGCGGGGCACGCCGCGAGGTGGCGCGCTACAGTACTCGTGCTCGAGAGCGCTCCTCCAACTCTTTAACTGCCTACATGAAGGACACTCGACGGTGCACTCTCCTATTATAAACTGCTCGTTTAATGGTTTGCGCCAATTTTAATTATTCTCCGGATTTAATTTCGAGTTTTTTTCTGTTTTAACAGCTAGCTACATACTCGATAGCGAGCGGCCGCGTCTATGTAAAGATTAACCGGCACATACGATTACGGGGTGCACGTATCGTTTAATTAAACGCGAGCCCCGACCGGGAATATTATATTCTAGACTTCTAGAGAACTGAGGAGCCCCGCGCTCCACTTCGCTCGCGGATAACGAGAGTCTCGGAACTCCTCCTTTAGACGGCAAAGGATTCTTTAACGAAGACATTCAACCGCGCTCGTAACTCGGCTCATCGGCGCACCCATTGTGCGGAATAGAGCCGTACATTATCTCCCGGCCCGGCGAAACAATCTATGCCTTCATTCGTGCGCGGACGAAACGCAAATTCGAGCGGTAATCCCATTAGTTTACGATAGGCCGAGCGGGCGTATTGCAGCAACGAAATCTATTAAGTCCGCCGGCCGCCTCGATCCCGGCGCACAATTATGCAGGCGTCCGGCGGCCCGCGTCCCCCGGCCGACGCCCGACGTACTCCGACCGCTGATTAGCACACGTACAATATCCACCAAATTGGTTAATACACTTAAAATACAATCGCGCCATGAACGCGCCGTAATCTAGTGACGCGGCTGCCGATGAGCATATTAATTTGTCGCGGGATAGGATTAGAGACGGCTGCGAAGCGGGCGTGGGCGGCGGGGGCGGGCGGCGTGCACGATGCGATCGCCGGCTTACACTGTTGATGGAAGCTATTACTGCTCTTAAAATTATCCATTCCATTGTTCAGTCCGCACTCCGCGTGCGCCGCGCCCGAGAACAGAGGATGAGGTGAAACGATACAATCTTTTGTCCCCTTTTATTAGCGACCCTTGTTTAAATTTAAGTAGCGCCGCCCGCAGATTTCACGTTATTTAAGAGTATCAAATGATGACATTAAAGGAAGGTCGCTTTATAACACTTCGTCCCACTTATCTGGTAGTTGCAGCGCGTATTTAACGTCTTAGCTTACAACAATAAAGGCAGATAGAAACCTTAAAGCCCCGCGTAATTAAATTCTAATCTTACGACTCATTTTACTTCATTCGACTTGTCGAGATGCAGTAAAAGTTCTCGAACTACTCGCGTTATATACTCGCCATCATGATTCATTGCGATACCTTCCACAAAAACCCCTCGGAGCCGTTAATAATTATTGCGGGTGTAACAGTATTAAAAGGCATCGCCGTACGCTTTAAATGTAAACCCCGCGTAACATAAACATCGATATTAATAAAACGTGCCTTATACGGAGCATATATTTCATTTATTACCCGGTTACGACACATATTGCTGACTCCGCACTTTATTGTTTATTAATTCAAAATTAGTGCGCCCCGTTTCCCTTACGTGGATGCGAGCGATATTTCTTACTTTGACAGCGGCTTGCGGGCGCCGAGCCCCGACCCGCCCGACTGCGGACCGCGTACGTACAACTTCTGCGTCGCGCCAAAACTTTTGAACGAAAGCTTTACGTTCTTTATTGTCTTCCCGGGGATTGTCTATTGGGGTTAAATTAGAATATATTTTTACTGTAAACTTTGTGATTTTTCGGTTATTGTAATTTATGATTTTATCATTGAAAGCTTGCGTGCTTCCTAGATAGTAGTTTGAGTCGAGCTTTTTCTTTGGGAATTTTTAGAAAGTAAAATTTTCGAACAAAATATTAGCGGAGTTGGCAAAAGCGCTTCCAGTACCTCAGTAGTGAGTTAGAACTTCTTTCCTGCACTTTTTTAAAGTTTTTAAAATTTTGTTTAATACGGTCGTTACATTTCTTAGACGGGATTCATAAAGCGTCCGCTAAGTATATTCAGATCTTCAGTTATCGTTCACCTACATGAATATGGGACTATGAATAACTCGTACGGAACGCCTTTTCATAATATCTCGTAGCAACAGGAGCATGGCTGCTGTCTTGTGCTAACCCCTCGCTGGTTTTTCTTTGAATGCTCCACCCTTTGAGAGTAGGCATGTATCCATTGACGCAAATTGTTTGTCCTATATAAATAGGTTACGCGCTTAAACACAATACTCGTACAGATATGTTTAATGTTTATACATGTGCCAACGACAGCGTTCGCGTTATAGTACCGCGAATACTGGATAAGCTCGCTGTTTCATTATCTAACTACAATCTACATTAGTTGTGTTGTGAATTGTGATATTAAACTGTAGTTCGTATATCCTTAATAATCTTTACCGTTTCGATTTGGTATCGATGCAGACTCGAAGTACCTACAGAAAAGTCTGGAGTCCAGAACAGATTTTTTTGGTTTTAACTTATGCGAAAGTTAATCATCGTTTCGTTTAATTTTGATCTATTTAAGGACCATAAAAAGTGAGAAGCAATTAGAAAAACTTCCCTGAATACAAAACAAGGTCGTGGCGAGCAGCAGTTCTTACATATCTGTGTTATTTTTACGAACAAACTACTCGTAGTTTCTCCTCACTTTTGATCTACCGTTGTTCTTGTTAGTTTCTGTAAAACGCTCCAAAAGTTCCCAAGTCCTTTATCCAGCGCGTGTATATAATAAACATAAAGTTTTCGGCAAACGACATTCTGTGCTGATATGAAGCCACCGTGCTTCACATGGACAGCTAGTTAAAACTTTGTGGACAGGACATAAGTCGACTACATTAGTCCCGCCATACTCTCATACAACACAAAGGACTTTATTGACGGCCGTGTTAAATAATCTTTAATGTAAATAGAAGCTGGATAAAAGGTTGTCAAATGTTGTGCATTTGTTACCATTTCACAGTAATTGTGATGATGATAATATAAAACTTTGTTAATTTTAAGTTTTAATTCAACTCCAAATCACTTTGTTTCAAAGCCAAACTAATAATAAATGTTATTTGTTCCAGGTAATTCGATCGCTGCTACACAAAATATTAGTGAGTAAAATGTAATAGAGCAGTGTATGGCGGCGCTGGCGGCTGGTGGGTTATGTAAATGGCCGGCTCCCGACGTCGGTCATTTGCATTCATAGGCTCGTAACCCTTGCTCGTCGCGCTGCCTCTTTCGGCGTAAAACCTGCCCGCCCGCGCCGCCCGCCGCCCGCGCCGCCCGCCCGCGCCGTTCGCACAATAATTTACGACTCCCCGTGTAATACGTCCAGGATATGAGCGCAGATGAGGATCCTCGGCATCCTTCGATTTACATATTATATTAAACCGTTCGCCGGAGCCGCGGCGAGCCGCCGCCGGCCGTCGCCCCTCGACTTTTCCCAATTTTTTCACCCATAAAATTACCCCAAAACTTTTCCCGTTCCGCTCGAGGTAGAGTGTAAATACAGTTTTATAATGTACTCGCCCTGTCCTCCTTCAAATGTCTGTACTTAATAAGAAAAGTCGTTTATTCACCGCCTCGCCTGGAAATCGACTTTGAATTACATCTGTAGAAATGTTTTCTCCCTGCAGTTACATGGTAGAGAAATGTTTTGTCGTTTAGATTTTTTTACTTTGCGCTGTAACGCTCGCAGGGAAAATATTTGGTAGGCATGCTGAAAAAAGTTGTGAAAAGCTCTCGGAGACCATAAATGTCCTGAAAGATTTCAGGACATTTATGGTCTCCGAGAGCTTTTCACAACTTTTTCGCACTATTATTCGTAGATACGAATAATAAAAACTACGTAGCCTAAAATATTTCGTTTGTTTAGATTTTTTAAATGACATTTTTCTCTTTTGTATTTGTAACGTAATACTCCCAAAATAGTTGATACAACATAATTCCACTTTAGCAAGCGTCGCGAAATGTGTGCAGTTTTCCGTTGCGCGATGACGTCAGCACTCAGCAGTCAGCACTCAGCAGTCACTGTGTGTAACACTTGTGCAATTAAGTTTTTGCCTGACCTTAAACCGACTCTCTGCTCGCCGATACACATTTTTACTTCTAGATTATAAAACAACCTTACCGTTTATCACAGAAACTTCATTTCTTCTTGAATGTCATGTTTTGACAAAAGGCGTATACTGTAGATTCTGGCGCAGTGAAGTAACACGTAATGTACACAACCCTAGAAAAGTTTTTGTTTATGTATGAAATAAAACGTAATATATTCACCGTATATTAAAATTAATGGTTGTTTAAGCTATGCCTGCAAAATTTACATCACATAGACATAAGCCGACGCGTAATTGTAACTAGCTATTTGACCGAGCTTTGCTCGGTATTCGATAAAACACGAATAAAATTACATTTTCTAAAAATGATTCTAAGCTAGATCGATTTATCGCCCCCGAAACCCCCTATATACTAAATTTCATGAAAATCGTTGGAGCCGATTCCGAGATTCCAATTATATATATACAAGAATTGCTCGTTTAAAGATATAAGATAAACGTTTTGTTCACATTAAGTTTAACTATAAATCAACTTCATATAATAGTAAACTATTAACATGTTAACTACGCACAACTTTTCAAAAAAATAATTACTGCATTGTTAATTGTTGTTTTTTTTTTTTTTAAAAAAAAAAATAATATACAGTTGAAAATAATAATACACAATATTTTGCTAGAAAAAAGTAATGTAAACATCAGAATTCAACATCAAAATATTTCCTGCTTGTTAAAATATATAGACTACACTATGTATTGTGATAGACAAAAGTAATTAAGTCATCAGCAACACTTATGCAAATTCGTAATTGTTATTCTCGTCTGAACAAATGTGCCAAATGTCAAAAGTGTATGTGTATATGTTTTTATGTTTGTGTTCGCATATCTCCGGAATTACAAGCCCGATTTAAGTTATTATTTTTTTGTTGTACTAGGTATTGTACAGCTTAGCAATTTTAATTCTTAATTACCTGCGTACGATTTTGAAGTCGGTTTTATGATTTATCTTATAAAAATACTACTTATTATTTTTTATTGAATAGGAAAGAGGAATGACGTTTCTTATTAATACTTATCATGTAGGTCAACTTCTGGCTTATAGTGGTAAACAAATATTTAACAGGCACATGTCAATCTAGTATTGTAGAGCTAATAATAGGGTTACAGTAGGCGGTAATACGAAGTTATGATGATATTTATATAGCATGTTAATCGATTGTATAAATACAGGCGCAGCGGCGGCGGCGTCGCGTCGACCGGTGACAGTTTAAAGCACATTGATAGAGGCTCGCGTGACATCCGCCCCCCGCAACCCGGCGCGGATGGGGCGGCCCCCTCGTTAAAGCTCTCAAATTGGACGCACCAAACGAACCCTTTGTAATATTTTTATGTGTCATTATAAATACCGCGTCTTAAGTAGCTAACTCCTTCGAGTCTACCCGCGCTAGGGCTTCACGCGAGAGCGAGATTTTCTCGTCTCGTCTCGTTCTCGTCTCGCTTTTACGAGACGAGAACGAGACGAGACCTTTTGGAAAATATTCTCGGCGATATCGAGACCACATACCGGGTAATCGAGAGTCTCGTTTCGGGTCTCGTTATTATTTTTTTATTAAGTTTTTATTTGAAAAATTAGAAAAGGTCTCCTTAAAAAACAATATATTTTTGAAAATATAAAATCTGTAAACATCCAAATTGCATTTTATGATATAAATTATACGTTAGTCATAAAATATTCCTTATTCTCTTTATTATATTATAGAAAAAATCATTATTTACAATTAAGCGAGACGAGACGAGACAACTGGTAACGAGACGAGACCGAGACTCGAACGTGACTCAATTTTTTGAGGATTGACGAGACCGAGACGAGATTTTTGTTACTCTCGCTTACTCTCGTCTCGTGTGAAGCCCTAACCCGCGCGAAGACTCCCGTACGCTAGATAATGCCGTCAAACCGGGCGCCTCCGAAGGCCGACGGGAGCCCCACGTCTCGATAGCGTCAACCTAATACTCAATTAGCGAGATGCGATTATCCGATTCGGATCCAGCACCGATCCGCGGCCGGCTCCCACGCCGCCCGCCTCGCCGTCCTCCGCGTAAACTTTATTAATTAAGCCGTGTCTTATCTCTTGTTAGCACTCGTTCTATTATTTGTCTTTTCACCGCTCATTTCCATAATTTCATCGTCCGGTAATTACTCAACGCGGAGCGAGGATCTCGGCTCGTTTACACGTTTTGACATCGCTCGGTCCGCGGCCGTGCGTTACGAAATTGCGGCGCTCCGCCCGCTCCTCCCGCGCCGGCCGCATAGATAAGCTACCCCGGAACGGATGGAGCTATTTTTAATCAACATACCGCATCAACATTATAATGCCGGTTCTAGAATTCTATACAAATATGAGCTTAGCGGTTTGACCATTGTTTTCCACTTGCGAGATACGGCTTTTGTTGTTAAACCGATGCGTCGGGAGGGTCGGGGCGCGGTGGGGTGGGGACGACCGCTCTCCCGATGTTTAATTAGCTTAATTGACATGGCGAGGCGTGGTGTCCGAGCGTTTGTTTGCGCTATCGTGTTACGGCCGCGTCGCGCCGCCGTCCGCCGCCCGCGCCGCGTCGACACTCGCTCGAGCCAGACTCCATGAATGTCAAAACCATCAAGATACCGAACACGATAAAAATAGCACACAATACAGAGTCCACCCCTCACTACAAATAGTCGCAAAAATGTAGAGAACTGAATGCAAATATTATTTCATCAACCATTTTCAATTTTATAAAGGTTAAAATGATTACTATCGTATATCTTGCACGTCGTATTTTTAATGTCTCGTACGTTATACGGTGACGCCTTTAGTTCACATTTAGCTAAAGTTAGCACACCTTAATGTGCCTTTGTGTTGGCCTTAAATGCTAAACACCGAAAGTTGCTATACGGCTACGTGGCTAGATATGAAAGGATTAGGTTAAACGCCGGCTCAGTATGGCGTCATGCGACAACTTGCCGCGCTCGCCTAACTACATCCTGAATGTGCCTCCCACATCGCTCTACAGGATTTTGCCGAGAATTTATGAGTATATAAATGCTTTTATACATTTTAAATAGAATAATTACAGAATTAAAAAAAGTCTTACAATTGTTTAACGGAGCGGAGATTGTGTAGGTGAATTTTACGACGTAATTGCGTATCCCTTAATAAAAGTAAAGCTGGCATATTACATAGAACAAATAGAAAACAAATTTAATTAATAATGCGTAAACGAGTTAAATCTGCCCCTAATCCGCAATACAAATCAGATTCAATCCGAGCGTGGTCGGACGGCGACGCGGCGACGGTGAAACAGGCGTGCAACGAAAACAACAGATTGTCTAGGCATGTCCGTCTGATCGATCAGCCCGATGGCTCGATAGGCGGGAATTAGAGCAATGTGCCGTGACACGCGATCCAATACGCCGCGCATACGTAACTTACAATGTTATTAGTGCATTGCGGCCGCGCCACGCCGCCGTGTATGCGGTTATGAAAATTTAAGCAGACGAACCCCGCGAACGTTATTAGTCATTAGTATTTGCATTTCGCGTTAGGTCTGTTTTGGTTTAGAATTATGGACGGCGTTGTCAGTTAGCCATAGGTTACTCGGGCATAACCAACAGTACAGTAGATATACGGATAACAAGGTTAACAGGGAAGAGGGAACATTACAATAATTTTAATCCATTCGCGTTAAAAGCACAATAAATGACAACGAATCACGCGAACACAAAAATAGTCAAAATTATCTGTAACTTCTTAATGTGAACACAGCATCTATCGAATCGTTTTAAATCGCTGTTAAGAAGCCAAGCGTAAATAGAAATATTGAAAACATTTCGCAGACAACGGTCTTAAGGAGCTTACGTTACTCAGGTTTTCCGAGAACGTTCGACCGAAGCGTGATATTGTACGTTGTATTAATCACTAAGTTAGGTACGGAGGCTAATATTTTACTCGCACGCTCCGTTATCACAAAGATAAGCACGAAGTTTATTCGCCAAGTTCCCGTGTCGGCTCGTATCGCGTCGGGCCGGCGCGAGGCGAGGCGGCGCGGCGCTAATGAATATCTCCACTCTCGTCATACGTGGCCGTGTGATTAATCTAGCGCCGAACAAAGGCTCCCGCGGCCCGCGATCGATCATCCGACCTCCTCGAATAAAAATAATAATAAATAATGGGGTGCCGACGCCGCTCAAACAATGGTCGCGTGACAGCGATAGTTTTAGCCGGCTCCATTTTTTCGTGCCGGGAAATTTTGCTTACGTCGAAACGGGACACGTATTTTCACTATGACTAATATGTTATCGGGAGCGTCCTCTCGATAAAACTGTGCCGACCTGGAGCGATTTCCCCGAGGGCTGCCGCCCCCGGGAAAGTGTTGCACCACAGTGGAGTCTCGTTCGTCACATAAATAACTCTATATGAGCGCTCTAAATCTCATTACGGCTGCTGTAATAGCTTCCGAGGCTCCGTTGTCGGCTGCGACGGGAATATAAAGCGCGCCTGATTTATTCCTCCATATTAACCGTATCATTGTATATTGTTAACCGACGGGAACAATAACCGATCCGAATATACGCGGGAGCCGAGCGAGGCTCCTCCGCACTCCGCGGCTCTATCGTCGGAATTAGCTTCGTAAAGTTCCATTAAGTTTTAATTTCCACCAGGACGGCCGCCGCGATGTAACTCAGAAGGAACGTTTCGTTTCGCTGAAGTTTAAAAGTACATTCTACTTTTAATATTTAACTCGTGGCAAACGATGATTCATGACGCCTCAAAGGTCCGCAGCGCTATCGAGCGATCGTAAATCACGGTTTTAAAACAAAAGTCTAAGCGGCCAAAATCCTAAGTAAATTCATAGGCGAGCCTCTATTTATCACTATTTCGATAAGACCGCGAGGTGTTTGCTGAAAAATTGAACGGGCAGGAGTGCGGAACAGCCGGATATAACTGATAGCGTAATACCCAAACAAATGGCCTTCTTTGTCATATTTTTATACCACTGAGTTATTTCCTTAGCGACCGTAAGCTCTATGTTTATTTTTTCAGTGCTGAGAGATGTTTGGATTGTGTTATAGGAAATTTATCTTTAGAGTTGAGTTTTTGAC
This sequence comes from Polyommatus icarus, assembly GCA_937595015.1. Lineage (NCBI taxonomy): Eukaryota > Metazoa > Arthropoda > Insecta > Lepidoptera > Lycaenidae > Polyommatus > Polyommatus icarus. The sequence goes on from OW569321.1 coordinate 8,980,448, forward strand.
TTGAAAAGAATTTTACACCTGGCTAAATGTTATCATAAACTCACTTCACTAATTTTGATTACTTAATCTGTGTTTATAAAGGATAAACTTTGAAAAACAATATAAAATATTCCCTCTTACAGCAATTTACAATGAACATTAGTCTGAAAACAATTTGCAGGAATACATAGCAGATATTTGTGACGCGTCTAATAAAGAGCTTACATTCATTTGTGCGGCCTTAACTTGTCGCTTACACTGCCGCAATATTCATAAACCTTTTCTGCTCGCTCCTGCGCTGAAACAGAAGCCAGACACGGCTGGAATAGATAAATTCTCGTTAAAGTACAATTGAATATAAAGGGAGTTCACATCGGTTATGTTATTGTAGCGTTATAACTTTCAATATCTTCGCTAATGTAATACCCTAATGCAGAACAGAGCACTTTGCAAGTTACGGCAGCAGACGCAAAAACTTTTCCGTTTCGGTATTCGAACCCGCGGCCGGCGCCGGCGGTGACGCGCGTTACGTCTCACTCGCTGAGCCACTCGTCAACTTTTTAAAATATTTAAGAGTTGTTCTTTTGCGATAAAGCAGCTGCGCAGACTTCCATCGGACGAACTTTAGTCTGTTCTTTTTATTCATCTCCGTACTCGCTAGTCTCCTCCGATCGCCTTTAATTAGTTTAGTGAGCCTCTCGCTAAGCGTTTAGATCGTTTTCTTGTAAAATTGAGTACACCTAAAAGTTTTGGTAGGTAAACAACTGTAAACATAAACGGCTACTGGAAATAGCTGTAAAATTGAAGTAAAAATTTTATTATGTAAAAATTCATTGCTTTGATACTTTATGAGGATCCCTGGCATTGTGTTTTATTACCGCAATTAAAATAAGAATGCAATTTTTATTGCATAAATAACCGACGATGGTCGACTCGACTGGTAGCTTTCGTTAATTAGCAATAAACAATTTTGTATGAAAATAGAGTCCGGAGACTCGAATATTAGCAATAAAAAGTGTAAATTTTCAATAAACAAATCGAATGAGCGCCACCATTCGCATTTTATATACCCAAAGGCTATTTTAGAGAATTCCAGGAACTAGCACTATCGCCGTATAAAAATGATTGCACAACGAATAAAACTTATTTAGTTACTTTCATATTCTGTTTGTTCTCGATTGCATTATGTATTTGCCGAAGAAAAATCTAGCTTTGCAATTTAGAATTGCGAGTTCGGTTGAAATATTCAGGGATTTATTCAATGAATTGAATCGGGTTCGTCGACGGGCGGCCGGCATTAGCGGCGCCCGAATATCACTCTCCAAACAAAGACAGATGAAATTTTAATCGGTCGCGTTGTCTAGCCCCAAGTCGCCCGGCCGAGCTGCACCAGTCACCGCCTGTCACGCTAAGCCCAAATACCACATTATGTATTCTACTCTAATAAGTAGGAGTTGAAACGGCTTACAATAGCGGATTCAATTCCATTTGCTAATAGTTAAAGGAGTTAGAAGAAGAACTGAACAATAAAACGCCTGTCTGTCACCGAATAGTACCACCACAATAGACATAACTACCAGTAGTTCGACTGCAAAGAAATGGACAGGTTTCAATATCTGTCAAATTCGTCGGGCTTGGGGGTGATAAGTTACAGGCTGGCGCGCTGGCTGGTATAATTTATTTTTAAAAATAAGATTTTGAAATTTAATTCTGACAGTTTTCTTTGCATGTGCCAAAATATAAACAACAACTTAATTTGTAGGTAAAGACCCTAGCGACGACTTTTGTCATAATACGTCAAACTTAAAAATTTTTACATCAGTTCTAAGTCGGCATACTCTATCATTCTGTCTACTCTGGTACCACTGTCTGTCGATCATCTACGCGTTTTAAATCATCTACGTATTTTTTCCATATTGTAACGTTTAGGCGCAAATATCAGCCGTCTGTCGTTTTTACGCGACGGATACTACCGTTTTTAATGACAACCCCTGTTGTAATTTGCTAATAATTTTCCCTCGCACCGCGTGGGCAACGATATGAGCTGAACCGCGTTTAAAACTGTTTGCCGTTACTATCATAAACAAATACTCGCGTGATACCGGGACGCAGACAGACGGAGGGTTCGATGCAAAAATGAAAATAATTATGTTTTGTTATGCAAATTTACTATTTTGGTCTGACGGCCGGCTGCTGGTCACTTAACATTTTGCAATATGGCGCGCGCGGCGGCGGAATATTTTTATTTGATATCATTATTTGCAGGTTTGCGTTCGCTGCAACTTTAACGGTTTTACCTGCCTGTACCCCGATTTTACTTAATGCAACTTATTTTATTGTTGGCTCCTTTTCCATGTCTGTTAACGGATAATACTTAATGAAATGAATTAAGAAAGCAATACTTAGAATTCATAACAATAAAGGATATAGTTTATAAATAATAATGCATTGAAACTAGATATATTGCTGGCAATATTGGCACAAAGAAATAATACTTGTGGGAATATTGTAAAACGTATGCAAGGAGACAATGTTGCAACGACATCATAAAAACCGATTGCGTCTAATGCCTTAACAACCTGCAACGCCTATGCATGACTGGCTCTCTGGAATGTATGATGTATTAAAAATATATTCATGTTACAGTTCAATGTTCATTTTATTGCTATTGCTTTCATATTGTAGTAAATTCGCGGGCGTAGAACTTATTCAGACCCCTATTTTTTTCTTATTTGGTGAGGTTAGGTTTAGTTTTTTTACTTTAGATATTCCGGAACTTAGAGTTATGTAAGTAGAGTATGCTGACATTTTATACTTGTTACAAAATATCAAAAGGCAGGCGAAAATAAAAGTAGTAAAACATTCCCGCTCACTTAAGGCGACGTACTGGCCGGGACTTAATTTAATTTTACTTAGTACTTTAGTAAAGGCCACTACTTTTATTTCAACCTTAATTCTCTACTTTTTGAAATAAATTGCACGGCTAATGTTTTACCCGCTTCCGCTGAATTTAACTCTATTTTGTTTCGAATAAAAGCTAAAAATATTTTTATGATTCATGATTCTTGTAATTCTAGACGCTAGCAAATGACGTCAAAGTCTGCGCAGCGATAAGGACTTTGGCAGGCCCCTCGACTTTATCTTTTAAGATCTTTGTGTTCGGTGCTCTATCAGACAATAAGTAGAGGCCGCTCCAAGTGACTATCATATTAGGATGAAGTTCTTAATTGGTCCGACGACTACAGCTCAAAGAGGAGTCGAAGACATCTTCAAATTAGCATGTTGACGGCGAGTACATGGATCGAGTCAGAGAAAAATATAGAGAAAAGAAATGTAGTCGGGATCTTCGATTTAAAATGCAATCGGTAGGATTCCCTAATATGTTGCAAAGTTTTGGAGGGCCCTCCGCCAAGAATTGGATCGCGGCGCCCCGTGCAATCTCGTTAAAACCGGCGACGTGGCTGCGGAGAGTGCAGTGCCGCCACTCCGCGAAATGTACCACCACATCATCCGCCGCATAGAACATTTGGCTAATTATATCGATTGGGAATCGAGTTTTATACAATTAGCGTCTAACGCTATGTAAACTGTGATCGAATTAATTATACTCGTCAAATTGTATGCGTATTTAATTCGTGTGTTTTTAGCAGTGAATGCTTTTATGCAGATTATGTTTGTGTTTTGAATACAATATTTTGTTGCATTAGATGCAAATTGATAAAAGTCGGGATAAAAGTAGCATATGTGTTAAATACAGAGCCTAAATTATTATTAAGTACCAGATTTGATGACTTACAAACTTTTGCCTTTTAAATCATATCGCGGTCAGTGTAAAGGAAATGAAAATGATCTATAAATCCAAATAACATTATAACTGGAAACCTCGTGCTGCTTATATTTTCCATTATATATTTTCGTGAGCCACTTGACTCGTCGAGTTCCGCAAACATTTGGTTTGATTTCTCGAGAGCGAGGTGGAGCGGTCGCTGTCCACTTTTCGCCGCGTCGTTAAGGGCCCGCCCTTATCGTGGCCTCGCAGTAATGATCGCCGATCGGCTAATGGCCGCCACGGGCACTCAGATACGCAAATGAGCAGTAACGAGCCGGCACCGACTCACCACCACACAGCAGTCACCACACGCACATTAGCCCCCGACTCAATCGTAGATAACCGTCTGATATAATAAATTTTTATTCGCCCGTTTCCCGTTGCAAATGCTCTTGATGCGTCTAACGTCTGCTACGCAGCAGCAAAGTACTCGTTGATGAAATATCTCCGTGATTCATGTGATGCAGATCTCGCGCTGTACTTTGTAGCTAAGACTGGCGGCGGTTTATTTTAGCCGAGCACCGCTAAAATTTTATTGCTAAACTGAAATAGATACTCGTATTTTTGGATATTGCAGCAGATTGTATTTCTAGGTTTAATGTTGTCGCTAATGCCTTGCGATAGGAATAAATGTGTTGTTGTTTTAATACATTTTGTCCAATTCTCTATCGTTCTTATCAAAGTCTACTTTCAGGAAAAGTGTACTTTATACAAAGTACATGAAACGTCCACGTCAGGCGAACGGAAGGAAAGCAAAGTTATCGTGCGTTGTTTACCATACGTGTTGTTAATGGGACTCTTTTGTAAAACTTTACCGACTTATAGAGAATACGATATTATAGTGTATCTTTTACGCATACCCCTGGCAGTATGTTAAGTATGTTTTCAAATATACGTTTTTAGACTGATATTGTTAGGAATCTGAAACACTTATTTTAATATGCCGAGTTTCTAGAGTAATGTTGTATAAATAGTCCGTAGATTATTATTATTCACAAACTCGTTTCGAGCGAATCTGTTCATCACCGAAGCCAATTACGTTTACGACCAGCAAAAAGAGTACACTCGCATCGCGTCTTTAAACATCCGCCACAAAAACGCTCCCCACAGGCGGAAGGTTTAACTGGGACAATCTATTGAAATCCGGAAGAATGACAGTTCTGTGCCGAACGCCGCCGGTCGGGGTTTAAATCAATTAAATCCACAAACTACTTCCCCGCCGAATGTTGTTTTTGCCGACGCTTACATGCCAGGAGGCGGCCCCTCGTCACAGTAATAGATGTTCAACATTCACACCAGCGGAATTAGTGCCGACTGCCGACGTATAAGCATGACACATTTCACTCTTATCACTGCGAGCCACACTGCTAGTATTAATTTATTCTGTAGTTTAATTTCCTTACCTAACCGCCGGGTACAGATTAAAATGTGATGATTTGTGTTTACGTGGCGAACTGGCTAAGCGCTGACTACGCCGCGCGGTGTGCAGTATCGCGTTGCACACTAAATGTTGTGATGATTTAGATATTATTATTGGTAGCGTGTGGGCTGGGTATGAAATGTTTAGATATAATTGCATATTATTATAAATAGTGTTCTGCCTCTTTTGATTATTTTATGCGAAATAAATTAATTCGCCCTCAAACTTATAGTTTACTAGCGACCCGCCCCGGCGTCGCACGGGTATAAAATATATAGCCACTGAAAAAATGATTATATAAAATCGATAGCCTATCACGATCCTTCATGTGGTCTACTTCTTATCTGTGCCAAATAACATAAAAATTGCTCCAGTAGTTCGCGAGATAAACCCTTTCAAATAATTTCCCCCGTTTTTTTCCATATTCTCCATGATAAAATATAGCCTATAGCCTTCCTCAATAAATTGGCTATCTAACACTGAAAGAATTTCTCAAATCGGACCAGTAGTTCCTGAGATTAGCGCGTTCAAGTTAGCCCTTTCAAATAATTTTCCCCGTTTTTTCCACATTTTCCTCTATTTCTTCGCTTCTATTAATCTAAGCGTGATGAAATATAGCCTATAACCTTCCCCGATAAATGGCCTATCTAACACTGAAAGAATCATCAAAATCCGTTGCGTAGTTTTAAAGATTAAAGGGAACAAAGGGACATGAGGGAAAAAAGCGACTTTGTTTTATAATAAGTATAGATACTAATTATCAAAATAATAGTAAGCAGTTAACTGTCACTTATATTGTTTATATCAAAGAAACCAATTTACAAGCAGGGCAGACCCGGTGTAAGGTGAGCCCGAAATGAAAATGTACCCTCACGGTGAAAACGTTTCTTTTGGAGACATCGTTCCCGTCGTTTGTCGCGTATAATGTCCAGATATAAAATTTTATACCGCTTTAGAATAGGACAACCCCCGACGGCCCCGACTCGAGGATCGCCGTCGTTTTATTTATAGCTGTTGAGTTTTACTGTTGCTAATGTAATCGCTCATGATCAATAAACTCACGTCGTTTGCATGTTAAGTCGCTTTCGAGCGACAAGTTCTTCGACTATTATGAAAACAATAGTTTTCTACTCCGGCGATAATTTGGCTCGCAGCGTTAAATAGAACAAACAGAGCTAAAAGTATAAGTTTAATTAATGAGCTGGTAGTCCACCGCTTCGGTTGTTTGCCGTCTCTGGTCACATTGTCTGCGGTACCGCGCAGTGTACGCGGGCGCCGGGCCGGCAGACAATCGCCGCCGTCGCCGTCTCGACGCCCGCAGAGCTGTAAATGGACTCGGAATTAATAGACGAGTATGATATAAATGTTATTGTTCGCCGTAAAGTTTCTTTTATCGAGGCCGGGTATCTGTCCGCCCCCGCTTACGGGGATTTAATAAAGTTAGCGAATAACTCGCATACGAGTGGAATTGGGCATTTCGCCCTTTGTTGCGTTTCGCCTAAATTTATTTCCTACCCGTTGATTTTGACAAAAGGTTAGCAGATACTGTGAACCTTATACTCGTACGTACCGCGAATAATTGAAAGCCCGAAGAGCGATGGCCGCGCCGAACGAAAACGGACGAAACGTGTAATCTTATTTTGATATTGCAGTACAGACTTGCAGCGTCGCGAATTCGTCGAGTCATAGCAAAAGTTGCGCTCATATTTTCCTCCCCGACCTTTCCGTTTTCGAAGACTTAGATTTAGTAAATGGCAAACTTATATTGCTATTTCTATAACTTAGACTTTTTATCTGCTTTGTTGTCGCGATTCTTATTTTAGAAATGTCTTTCCATTTTGTTCGTGATTCGACGCGCCGGGTACCTCGGGGGGCCTTTATGTTACGTCCCTGGACTGCTTGGTGCCCTATTGATTTTTGGTTTTAGGTTGTGAAGTGCCAATTGTACGAGTGATTTTCCTTGGAATTATTCAGGTGTGTTCTGGGAGACTACAGCTAGAGCTGTTTAGATTTATTTGCACACTAGATCGGAAACAATAGAACATTGTGGTTTTAGCTATAACGGTCACTAACCACATTTACAAGAGCAAACATAGGCCACAGTTGTAGGTCACGTAACTCAAATCGGGTGTTGTAGTGGTGATGTGATTGATTGCGGGGTGAAAATAAGCAATTTAATATAAGTACTTGAAATGTACAGCCAAATACTTACCAGATACTTACTCCTTTGTATAAGTGGATCTATAATATTGCAAAGTCATCATATTGCACCACAAATATACAGGGTGTAACAAAAATAAGTGATAATACTTTAGGGTGTGTACGTGTTCCTTGTAGAGAGTTCACTGTGAAAGTAGCAGCGCTGAAAGATCAAAATATTTTTTAACGTTTGTATGGGGAAACTCGTGACGCTCGGGCCTTTGCCCATACAAAAGTGAAAAAAAATTCGTCTTTCAGAGCTGCTACTTTCACAGTGAACTCTCTATAAGATACACGTACACACCCTAAAGTATTATCACTTATTTTTGTTATGATGATAATATAGTGAATTGTTCAATTCCTCTGCTCAACGTTCGTGAGCATGTATTAGGGCGGGCGGCTGTGGCGCGCAGCGCGGCTCGTGTTGCTGATTTGTATGTGGCTCGTGTTCGCGGCGCGGCGCGAGGGCGGGCTCAAGACGTTCGCCGCAATTTTTCAACGCTTCGGCTTCGTGTTTGGGAAGCTGATAGCGCCGCAGTGCAGCCCCCCCGCCCTCCGCCGCTGCAAGTCTGATCCCCCGCCCGCGCACGACGGCACATCGGCGCGACGCTATATTTCAATTAATTCGGCCATCCATTCCCGACATGAAACTTCGTATCGTAAACTAGTTCGAGGCCGGCCGCCGTCAAACGTTCACTCGACGTCACTCCGCGCCGGGTTTTTGTCCCCCGCATGTTTCCGATTTTATGATCCCGGCTCCCCGAGGTTCCCTCGTCGGTCGTCGGACGCGGACAGTTTTAGAGATCGAAATATCCCGGATATTCCGGGGCGTTTTTCGCCGCATTACAATTAAAATGCAATCGTTATTAAAACGGCAGCGCGCGGATAACCGCATAATGCGACGCTCCAGGGTCGCAGCGAGAGCTCTAAATAAGTTTATTATAATATTCCTCGTATGTGTTACCGCGTTTACTAACTTCAGACAACACGAGTTAATAATTAACATTACAAATGCACAGTAGTCGATTATTCTGCATAACGTGCATTGTGCCGCCCCGCGCCGAATTTACATTAGCTGTTTTCAGTTGCCGCATTGTATTTTGCAATCTCCTTTAAACTAGAGAATTTCATTTTCCTGAATAGAATTTCCAATAACAAGACGCTCACGGAGTGGAGCGCTTATAAGCAGTGATAATGCATTGTTAAGAAGATTGCACGAAGGTGGGTCGGTTACAGGTCGCTTGTCACGTTACTCACGTAAGAAAAACATTATTTGTTAGATGTTTATGCGTATAATATTATAGACACTGTGATTTTAATTTCTAAAACATGTCATAGTCTGGGTATAGATAACAGACATAGGGACACTGGACAGATTTCGAATAAAATTATAGCAATGCGCGGCAGTCGGAGAATGTAATATGTTCGATACTGTAAGCCGGCTACCGTCTCCGCGCTGTAAATTCTCATACTCATGAGGCAGCCCTGTGCAGAATTTATCGGTTCATTTCTTATTCTTATTGCGAGCGGGCGGGCGCGGGAGGGGGGCGGGGGTGTAGCGGCGCGTGTCCGTCTGCTGAATCAACTTAACCCGACCGCCGCCGCTGCCGAACTAATTCGATTCCGATTGTATTCGACCACGCCCCCGGCTTCAATTTAATGATCTAAAAGAATAGCCCGGTAATTTCCGACGTAAGTACTGGCCCGATACTCTCCCTCTACATTGCCAATCTTAATTTCGATAAGTGGAAACAAAAGTTCGTTCGAAAGGTTTTACTGCAAATTATGTCTTTATCGTCCGCGTCCCTAGCCGATCGGTTTCTAATGACTGTCGTATTCCACCTTCCGATATTATCGTCCAAGCACTCTACGATTTGTTTGTACAGGGCGATTACTACATTGTACGAAATACGAATCGAGCGAATGAATCAAAATTTCCAAAGTTTAGTGTTGTCGGTGTGTTCGGAGAACCGCAAGCAAGTTTGCGGTTTCGGTACAATGTAGGGACGAGTGTCACCGCGGAGGCACAAAGTAATTAGATAGCTGTTGTGTTCAGTGTGTCACTGGTCCCGACTGGCCGCGTCGCACGGGTAATTGCCGACCGTGGTGGGTTACACCCCCCACCTCAAACCGCGAGCCCTTTAATGAGTTACCCACCCCCGCGAAACCGAAAACATAAATTTCAAATAAAATTATTTTACATTCATCAAGTTTGTTATTTCATTACTCTTAATTGATTCTATTTTACTAGCGACATCCGGCGCGCTGATACAGTGGAATAATTTCGCTGAGTCCCCCCGCGAGTGCAATCAGAATAAAATTTTATTGTTTGTTTTGTCGGCACGGGTTTTTGCGAAAAATGTCGTAATATTTTTACGATTGTTTTTTTTTTTGCGAAATATACTTGCTATAAGCACCTACTGCATTTTAATGTAGACTGTAGTTTCAAACAATCAGTATTTCATACAAACAATACTTACTATAAACATCACCCTATCCAACAGAAATATCTATAAGTATATCTCGTACTCAAATAATGTGCAAATAATACAAAGTGATAAAGTTGACTGATATAGTATGCATGTATGTTGATTCACTCGTAAATCGCGCACTTACGTCGAGCTCATAAAGAATAAACAAAGTTTGTCTTCGGCGATCCATTCCGGCCGCGCTCGTGAATAATTCACGGGGCGGGTAACGGGTTGGTCGGATCGGCCGCGGTAATTCCACATTTTCACACTACCAGATTACCCGGCCGGGGGGAGGGGGTCCCTATTTAAGTTTTTGCCGACCCGCGCCTACATCTGGGTTAATTTTCCGAATTGAATTTTACAAGGCGCTTAAAAGGCGTTGTTGCAATACCTCGTTTAATTGACGCCAAACTCCGGCCGGCTTTTAATTATTCATCTCTATTCGAGCGCACTATCGCTGTCGTTTATCAATGTTTTGCAGTTGCGATTGCTGGTGATTTTATACAGTATTGTTAGTTATTGAAATTTGATTGCGGAAACCACATTTTTCAGTTTTTATGGTCTTAAATAAAATAATTATGTTTCATAAGTTACAAAGAGATGCAGTAAAAAAATAATACTAAAATATACTGAGTACTGAGTAGTGAGTACGCCATAAACTAGCTCATGTTAACCATACCCACACTATCCTACGTTCTTCTCCAAACCCCGGAAGTATCTTGTTCTTAATGTGCAGAACTCCACCGCGAGTCGCACCGGCTCCCACTTGGCCGGTTTTCATGATAATTAGCGCGGAACTATAAATCGGACTGTGGACGCGCGTCAGGCTCGGGGGCTGGGGCGGCCGAGCGGCTGATAGATCGGAGCTGTCACCGTTTTAATTGGCCTCATACGCAGAAGTACCTCCGATCTACATCACAGTGACAATGTTTTCCGATGAAAGCGTTACGTAATGATCATTTTCAGCCTCGTCAGCTAAGGCTGAACGCACGTTTAGCTACTGATGTAAGAGCAACAATGAACCTTTAGGCTAATTTGAGTAATTTTTTTGTGTGTGGACGAAAAAGACGTAAAGTAGTGGTAAATTCCACCATTTGATTTTACGACATTTGTAGAGAGTAAGTATGTTATTATTGACTTGTACTACTACTTGTATAATGTATATTACTCATTTGATTAGATTAGTAAAAAATTAATGAAAATGATTTTCAAAGCAGTAATAAATATATCATTAAAAAGTACATGATTAAACGATCGATAATTTCACGATGCAACGATTAATGCTTACCTAGTCAGCTTTACAACGGACCCTCATCCGGCAATAAAGCCTCTGATCTATGTCATAAGCGTTACAGTGATCGACATGCGAGTCGCTCTCGACTGGCTAACACAATGCCCTATTCTTGCAACCGGTTGCGTAATACCGCCCGTTCATATCCACCATGTTGGTGTTAATAGATCGCTAATTACTACTACGCCGGTTCTCAATGAACTCCTAATAAACCTACATTCCTACCGAATAATGAGCAAATAAATAGTATACAAACATATACGACGCACGCCCCACTCGTTCGGCATGACTGCACCAAAAACCACGACCGAGCCGATAACGCCAACAAAGAACGTCTCATTGAAATTATATCGTGACTAAATAAAGAATCCACTCTGTTTACTTTTACGAGCGGCATTAATAAAAAAGAGCAAATAGCGCGCTACGACGAGCATCGACCTTATTGCACTTAGAAGCTTTCAGTCGAGGTGTCAAACATTACTCGGCTCAGTCTTTTCTTGCCAGTCATCGCCGGCGCTCGCTTTCCCGGCATTATATTTTCCCTCGGCGGAATCGTGACGGAGTGAAATTTGATTGGAGTGGTTTAAAAGCTTTCAAAGGCGCCGGTCAAATATTTTCAAGGTAACTCGTCGCGGCCTAAATACAGAGCCGCGTCGGAACGACGTGCCCTCCCGCTCCATGTTTAATTAGCGGCGAGCGGCGGCGGCGGGCGTCGCACGCGGCGGCCGGTGTTATCGTCGGAAACAATCACGACCGCGCCCGCGCGTCCATTGTTGTCGCAGTCAAGACGCCACAATAGCTTTAATTCGTCACCCGACGCCGGCTCCCCGCCCGCCCCTGCCGCCAGCCCGATACGCCGATTAATTGCGAACTGTTTGACTGATAAGTTATTTTGTTGTTGCAGGTAATTGCCCCGCGACATGGCGCGCGACGCTATCCGACGACGGCCCGGTAAATATTACGACGTCGCGGTAAATTAATTCCCCGATTGTTTGGTAAATTATGAAACGGAATACTCGTCGCGAAGCCCTAGCGAGTTAATCTGAAGCCTTATTTAATTAAATTGTACGTGGGGGGTGGCAGTCGGCACGGGGCACTTCCTAGCCGACTGCGCACCTGCCCGGACGAGTTTTTTGTGTCAGCCTCGATTATATATCGGTAAGCTCATTTGAATTACTTGTAGAATAGTGAAAGCATGCAACGAATGGAAATTAAAGTCAAAAGTTACTCTTTTACGGGTCGTCACTTAGCGGCGCCGCCCCCGAATGTAATTAATTATTGTGTTTAAAGTACGAAGTTCAACACATTTGCGCTATTTTCCTTGAGGGAACTCGGCTACTCCTTTACAAAATATCGCTTGACCTTTTCCCTCCGAGCAACCCTTTCGAACTCGTCGCTTACTTAACATTTATGGCCCACGAAAATTCCCCGAAAATACGCAGTAATATCTTCAACGAAACCCCGTGAAAGGCCGGAGTCAGTCGGCGATCGAGTGTACGGCGGTCGTTTTATAATGGGCCGAGTGCGAGCATAAAGTCATATTTGACCGCAATCTGTCCCCGATCCGGCCCCGTCCGCCCCGGTCCGGCCCGCCCCTCCACTAATTCACCCGCCGCTTATAAGAGCTCGCCCTTGTAATGGGGTGGGATAACATTTCTCTTGTACGGTAATTGCATTTCTTCATTTTCATTAGTGCCCCATATAGATGTGTATAAAGTGCTCATAAATATTATCGATTTCGCATCGTCATGAGTGCCCATTATGGGGTAGTTGCTCGTTGAAAGATCTAGGGAATGTTTATTTGTACGTTTCTGGATAGTAACGAAATAGACGACATCTCGCTCTCCGAATCGTTTTTATTTAAAAGGTAGTTTTCTTTCTATTATCTCCTCAGTCGTGTCTTTTTAACTGTTATTTAAGCTAGCCAGATTCTTAAGCGCTTAAGTGTTTACGATATTATGTTATCAAAATATTTTATGTCTTTGTTTTAATAGGAGTGTTTCGTACAGTGCAAGTAGATATCTAGTTTGTAGGTCTCGTATGCTCTAAAAGTCTAAACTTTACAAATCATAACAGTTCACAAAGTTAGTAGCGGGCACTACACGAGCACGGTCGGCAACGCAGCGACGCGCGGCGGCGAGTGGCGAGGGCACGCGGCGCAGCGCCGCGCACGATATTTGCCAAATCCGGATTTGCATAGGATAATGGCAGCGGTGCACTCCGCAATTCTCTCGCGGTGGCTGCCTCGCGCCGCGCCGCAATCATTTGTGTGTCCTTTGAAGCGACTAGCGATTATTTCAATCAGATTGTTATACTGTTTGCAATTAGAGCCCCATTGTGCGACGGTTCTACAAGTTTCGAGTTTAATGCAATTTATTATGCTACGTTAGCGTTCGTGCCACTATTCGTATCGTCAACAATAAAGCTCTAGTACCCTGTAGGATCACGGATAGATTAGAAAATGGAAATTAACTTTACCTTCGGAAGCCTTACGACTTCGACTCACAAGCTAAGCGTGTTTACGAATGACAAGCAACGTAAAAAATTGCTAAGCTATACTACTATACGGCGCGCTACGCAACGTAAAATACGGCACAATGTAAGTCCGGTGCTACACAGCCCGCCCACGCGCTACGAGCTGCTACGCGGCCTACGTTGCTACGTGCTACTTTAACTTGTAAACATTATACTTACTAACTTACCTAGAATAGCTAGAAAAATGTTTCTGTGATTTTATAAAGGTCTATAATTATAGATTAGTCCTGCCTAAAAATGTAATCAGGTAATGTACCCAATGATACTCTGAATCCCCTAATTAAGGATTCCCAAATACGGTTTTGTTAATCGAATTGATAATAAAATATTTTGATTTTTGAGCTTATCTAGTTTTCATACGGCCATTAAATAACCAATATTTAAATCGAAATAGTGACTACTTATTATGGAAATACATATTTTCAAATTACTTGCTTACATATAATGCGAAACGAAATACCAGCAGAAATTATTATTCATAAATTTAATTAAAAGTTATTCGAAGTGGTAATAACAATAACGAAGACGTTTTATTACCTAGAAACTAATTATTTTCATCATACCGCGTATATTTATGTTAATTTTAGACGAGTAACATTTGTAATAATACGCGAATATAAACAAGTAATTTTATGGTCACTAATACGATAAAATACGTCATTAGCCACAAGAGAATCACCATCGCGAGGACTTCCCGCTAGATATAAAATTAGATTGAAGATGACTTTGCAACAGATAAAGGATCTAAATGTTTACTGGTAAGTAAATCCAAAATCTTTCGTTCTGAGGGCGCACATAAAGTGTATATTTCCTATTTTAGTAATTATTTATTAAGGTAATACATATTTTAATAATATATCAATGGCATTATTCGCTAAAACCTCATGTAAAACCCCTACTAATTATCTAGGTAACATCAATCGCTGGTACGTTTTATATGGCATTAATCGTCCTAGGAACCTCATGTAAAACCCTACCAATTATCTAGGCAATATGAATTGCTGGTAGGTTGTAGTGGCGCCGCGGCGACTGGCGCCTGGACGGCGCCACGCCGCCACACTGCAGTGTGCACCACTGCCAAAATCCCCTGCTTTATGTGCTCGGGAAATCGTTACTCAAGACCCCGCGAACACCATGAGCACGCTATCCACTTTGAACTAGATTTATTTTTAGTAAAGCTAAAAATATATCTAAATAGCGGTAATTTACTTAGGTTTTGCCTTTAAGTTGATCAGTTATGACCTGCAAAGGTGAATTTCGAGATGCTTTTAGAATGTTACTCGTAATATTAAAGTAGTTTTCCAGCGACTAGAGGTGCCATAAAGAAGCTTTGCATTTTGCAACACCGAAACTGTACTTTTACGAACACAACCCACCACATTTTGTATACGTATTGAAATTACTTGTTCAAAATTAAATTATAACACAATAGGCTACTTGACCTACTTTTTTTCTTCATGGTAATCGCTTCTTAATCATTCTTTTTCACAAAAAAAAACTAATATTTTAATATTTTACACAGTAGAAAACCATAAAAATGTTTATTGAAAAATATGCCTCATAAATGGCGTCGAAAACACTGTCCGCCATAGTGTGGCGTCATACTCTTTGTATTTTTAAACATTTTTTGATGTGCTAAATGTACGCGTCTAAAAGTGCCCAAAAATTATAAAAGAATAAAATAAGAAATTACAAATCATTTGTTGTGTTGAAAACTTTTGGAGAAAAGTTTTGGCCATTTCATTTCCCGTCTACAATAAATGGAGATAATATGTAAAACTGATGTTTTAAGTGAATTATTCAAGAAAATATATTTTACAAATCTTTCTTGGCTTATTCTTATTATTTATGTACAAATAAACTTACATATAACGAGCGCGATAAATAAAAGATATTAAATTACTATGAGGATGACGTCACATCCAAATCGGAAGTACCGCAAAAGCGTTTTCGTCAGTACAAATCCAATTTTCATAAAATCATATTTTCAAATCGACTTTATTTATCAATCATGAGCTTTTATTTGATGATAAGTGTGAAATACGGTTTCCTAGGCCAAGTTCTACTAGAAATATGCATTTGTTCAATGAAATTGAATATAGGTCAAGTAGCCTATTATATTTACAAACTGTCAAATAGACAATAAGCCAAAAGTAAATTTAAATTTTCCCAATTACGTGAGTACAATACAATAATATGAAAAGTCCCCCGCTACACAGTCACAACTCACAATAGAGAAACTCGACGCGCAAGCGGTGTAATGTTATCTCAAACACAATTTAATTAATTATAATTTACTCGTTCCACCTTATTAAATGTTTCGATCATTGATCTCGGTAATTATCGAGTTTCGTCGTGTAAGTGAATTTAGCGGCAGTAATTAACTTATGTTGTTTGTCATTCGATATTAATAACGCGTAAGTAGCTATAATACGCGTTACGTCCTAACATTTGCTTACCCTCTAGAGGAGCAAGGAAATGTAAATTCGAACATGTGAGGGTCGAAATGGATCCCGCTCTCGTTACTCAATTTTTCCATTACAAAAGGCGCATTATCTATAACCCAAATATGTTGATGTAAATGAATGGCCTCCTTCCGATCGCGGAGGTCGAGTTTTGATGGATGTGTCGCGTAATGATGCGGGGAAACTATTTCCTCCGCATTTCCTATACTCAATAAAACATCGAATACGCCTCCTGCGTCCGCGCCAGTTTATACCGAGCCCCGGCGGCCGGCGCGGAGTACACTCCAAACACCGTCATTTGTCAAGATTACGGCTGTTCAGCCCGGTTCGGGGATTGAGATATGAAAAGCGGTTATTGTTTTGAATATTTTTCCTTTTGCGGGGGCCCAATTTTTGCGAGACGAGAATCCCCGATCCGTCGCCGGCCGACGTCCTGATGCCCCGTTCGGGCAAAGTAATCCGTTCCTGCTACAATAATGTTATTGGGAATACCGAGCCGGGCCGGGCCGGGCCGGAATTTGGAATATACGTGATATTTGTACGATTAACAGAAACGTCTAAACATTTCAGCATACCTGCATTCGGTACGAAGAAATTTAAACTAGTGTTACGTTCTCCCGTTTTACAATGTTCACATGTTCGAAATACTTAAATACTTTAGTTGGGTTTAATCCATATCGAAATTTTCATCTGTAAAACCATGTTTTTTACTAGAAAAAAAAGTAAAATGTTTGTATTGCAGAGTAAAATATAAACGCAACTACAGTAACTCGTTAGTTCGTGCAGTTGATTTTATATTCCAGTGTGCTCACTGACCAGATTACAGTCAGCTTTGCAAACAGAATAATCCGTACATGTTAATCTAATTTTATCGGCGGAGTGTAGGCAGTATAAAAGGCAGTGTGTCGCACGAAGCCATATATTGTGTATCGGCTAGGGACTGGGCTTACGAAACAATGTCGTCGTTATAACAACTCCTGTCTAATGTTTATAGCCGCCCATTACTCCTCTCTCTATTATATTAACTAGGCCGATAACGCCCGAAGACAACGCAATTATGTGCGTATTTGTAGCTAGTGTCATTATTGTGAGTAGAAAATATTTGGGATAATATTGCTATACTGTGATTTTGGTACGTCCTACGAGTGTCAAAACTTAGGCATAGATACTGCGATACTAAGATTGTAACATTTATTTATATTTAAACACAGTGCGATCTAATCTCAGACATTTAAGGTTGATTTACCAAATAACAACATACTCGTTTAAAATTCGACGCAGCGAAAATCTTTTCCGTGATAGCCGGATCCCCAGGCTTAAACGCGGGCACACGTTTAAATTGGCTTAGCTATGCTACGATAGCAGAACAAAGGTACAATCATTCATTCCAAAAAACATTACACTCCTTTTGTGCAATCGCGCGAAAAAGGGACGACCACCTCCGCACGGGTCCATCGGTCGGAAACGGTTTTAAACGGTTTTTTTAACATTCTTTGGCTTTATCCCCGAAGCACCCAAAATTTATCACGGCGAGTCCTATAAAATACAGGTCCCCGAGTTCATTATAAAAGTTTGTACGTATACGAAACGTAATCAAAGTTCCGCGGCAATAAAATGAGTGACAATAATAAGAATTGAAGTGGCTTGATAAAAAGTTGTTTCTGTGGATTTGATTATCTCAGTACATTTAAGTCGTAAACGTGGTCAAATTTTTGCTCTCGCTTATTATTTTTACCGTTATTATTGTCGGGAGGCTTATCGAGGAACACGTTTTGTTCTTTCGTACCTTTGTTTTTCTTTTATGTTTTTATTCCGGATATTATTTTCATTCGACACGGTGTAATATCTTCCGACCTCGTATGTCTGAGTTCCGTGTGAGGTACGTACAGATCATTATTCTAGAATCTAGATGATTATTTTTCAGTGGCTACACGCAATAAGGTTTCCCATCACCATATCTACTCATTACCGCCCATCACGTCGCGGCAGTAACTCGAACGAATGCGCACATAACACGGTCTAATATTCCTGCGCCCCGCCGCAACGGAATACCGGCTTCCCGATATTTATGTCATTAATATGTGTAAATTGCGAGTAACGCGACTCGTACGGCTTAAGAGCAAACATTTCGGTGCTATTAATTCGGAAGCACTGAGCTATATTGGAGGCACTGGAGGCGGCACATTCGTTTTATGTGCCGGAAATGTAACATACGCCATAAAAGTCGTTAGGACGGCGCTCGGCGCGCGCGTCTCGGCAGTCGGCAGCGCCTTCGCCGTAATTACGGCGGGCTGCGGCATCGGCGCCGATCGTGTTCGCCGTTTGTCCCTCCGCCTCCTGCCTCCAGCCTCCTGGCCTGCCTCCCGCCTGCCTCCCGCCCGCCGGACTACACGTATCTCGCTACATTCACTCGCGCCAGGTATATTAGATTTTTAATAAAAGACCACCGTACCTGATGTCCCACGTTTACTTTACGGTTCGCCATCTAGGAGCGATTCCTTTATGAGTTTGCTGCACTACGATATACTCCGAGTGGAGGGCAACTTTTCCCGTTAAACCCGGCGACTTAGATTTTTACACGTCCTCGCGAAAACCAATTTCGCCAGTGAAAAATAATACCGAATATTTCCTCGACGATATACCTATTAGGGTCACCGCGAGGTATTAAACGGAGATTTTCCTGGTAAACAATTACGTTGATAATACGGCCGGCCGGGGCACGGCGGGTATCGATTTCGAAAACATGTTTACGAACTTCTCGGATTTTAGTGAGTGAAATACGATGTAGCGTGAGAACGGCGCCGACTGCACGCCCGCTGCCGAGCCGCGCGCCGCGCCGAGATCGCAGACTTAAGCCTACTCCGGCTTCGATTCGTTTATTCTTGTGTCGATGCGATAATAAGCCTCTATACGATTGAAAGTGTTCCCTTATAAAACCTGGAATATACATTTGATGTTAAAGCATTAGGATACAAATTAGCGACCTGGAGCAGGCGAAATGCAATATAAATATTTATTTTTTTAAGCTGAAGTATTCGATCGTGATCTAAGCACGAACGATGTAAATGCCTCTGAAATGTTTCTTCTAAACGGGCAGTTCGGTCGGGCTCCGTTCCGAGTTCCGACCTAACACGGCGGTCATCCATTCTCCTGGAGGTAAAATAAACGTGTTGCTAACAAATAAGTGGTGTTTATTCGCCGGGCGGTCCGGGCTCCGGGGTAGCGTGACGCAGATGAGAATTTATCGCGGCCGCCCGTCCGCCCGCTCGCCCGCCCTTGCCGCCCGCCCGCGCCCGCGCCCGCGCCCGCGCCCGCGCTGGAGCGGAGAGTTCGCGCATTAAACGACTCCGGGACATTAGCCGCCTGCAAGATGCCGCCCGAGATCATAATTAAGTGCCGCCCGATTTATCGGCCCGACCCGCCGCCCTTATCGCGCTAGCTCTTTATTTCGTAGTTAGTCTACCTCGTAGTTATCGCCTTTACTGTGAACGACGATCGCCCTCGAAGAGTTGGCCTAAATTGAGGTAGTGATTTTAAAAATACCGCCGATGAGCACTGGCCTGTCCCGCAACGGAGTAGACCAACTTCGAGATTTCGTTCGCCGAATATAAATAAGAACGAACAGGAACGGGCTTAATGTACGTAATAACTCGACAACAAAAATACCGTTCCAAACCGACCCAGAAACCTTTGTTAAAATAGATGGGTACCTACTATTGTTATTCGAGACTATGGAGGGTAACTGTCTCGAGTCTTGAAAAAATACGTTCTAGGGGAATAATGAAGCGTGTTTATCACTGCGAGTGAGACGAGCGAGTGTGACGAAGTGTGTCAAGCGGGGCACGTCGAGCGGGGCACGACGGTGGGGCAAGTGGGGCCCCGGCTCGGTAATTATTGCCTTAGCACCGCTAAACCGGTTAGGCGGAGCTGGACGGGCGGGGCTCTTGACGCTCTTCTGACCTAGCACTACTGTTTCTCTGATTTCTGCTAAGTATAATGCAGATTTCATTTCTTATATCAATCAATTTTTAACAAAAACAAAGAACTTTTAAAAAAAACCTACATTCATAAACACGACAAAGAAAGAAGGAACATAGTAAACACCTACTAATACATTGTAAATAGAGGCCACATTTATCTACGTGTTAAAGAGGGTTAACGTGTGCCGTCATTTTCAATGGACTAATATTTCTTCACGGTGAAACGGGCTTTTTTTTTTTTTCGAAAGGGTCTAAGCTACTGGTCTGGTTAAGACCGAGGTAGTTTAATCGTGGCTGATGAAACGGGCAATTTACGCGAGCCTATAAGTAACAAGATTCATTAAGGCCGTTACAAAGTGGCGCGGGCGTTCTTAAAGCGAATGGCCCTCGAGCTCGCAGCCTTCATAATAGCCGTGCGAGAGGCCGCGCGCCGCGTGCGATGTAATGAAACACCTGGAGAGCCGCCGCTGCATTAATATCTCAGCTCCTTCGCCGACAGCGAGGACCCGCGACCCTCGAGCCCCGACCTCCACTATACGTAGACAAACCCCCGCCCGCCCCCGCCCGCCCCCGGCCACTCGTCCTTATTAAAACTGTTTATCAGCCTGATAAACGGCCCCGTCCGCCGCGTTCATTCGAAATGTAATTATAATTTGCAGGACGAGTGCGGCGGCCGCTATGTTCGCGTCTTTATATATCGACGGGTGAAAGCGGAAGTGGCGTAACTTGAAAAACCCAACTTTACAGGAGAGCCAAAAAACTTTTAAAAAAATTCATAACTTCTATATTTATTAAGGTAGAAACTTAAAAATTGGAACCTATTTAAATTAATCTTAGATCCATACGATGAGTTTGTTAAAATTTTTCTAAAGTTGATATTTCATTGATTTTTAACAAGTTACGACAAAAAATATTTTTATTTTACGCAGCAGAAATGTTGTATCTTTGAGAGGAAATGTATAGACAACTTAAAAAAGCATAATTTTTTGAGCGACAGATCTGTCGTATCTCAAATATAACACGCCCCTACACATTTCATTTCGCCGTATCTTGTTTACTTAATTAAATTGCCTTACAACTTTTGGTTCAACTGCAAAATCGGCGACAGACGTTGTAAAAATGAAATGCTGTATCTTAAACTAAATGAATTGTTTGTTTTTAAAAAATGTCATTATAAGAAATTAAAAGAAATAATATGACTATTTACTATTATTTTTTTATAATATAAGAAAATAAAGGCATGGAAATTTGTTTTATTAATGATTAATCAACATTGAAATATGAAATTATTGTAATAAAATGAAAATTAATGTAATAAAACATTTTTTTCTTTTGTTTTTTTCTACTTCATAAAGGTTTAAGCCCTAATATTTTATTCATACTCATGAGCAT
Source organism: Polyommatus icarus (assembly GCA_937595015.1). Lineage (NCBI taxonomy): Eukaryota > Metazoa > Arthropoda > Insecta > Lepidoptera > Lycaenidae > Polyommatus > Polyommatus icarus. The sequence continues at coordinate 9,002,009 of OW569321.1, forward strand.
GAATAAAATTAAATTCATGAATTTAAAGTTATTCTTTTTATTTTATAAGATATGGGGGCAAACGAGCACAAGGGTCACCTGATTGAAAGTAACTACCGTTGCCCATGGACACTAGCAACATGAGAAGGGCTGCCACTTATCGAGGTGATGAGGATGGTATATTTTTCGCGTGGAACGATGGCGAAAAGTTGCAGGAGGTGTGATTCTGAACAATTCCTCAGGGCATTCCCCGTGATACGTCATGAAGCCGATAGAGGATGCAGAGTGAAGCTACATCTCGGCGTATTTCCAAGGAGTCCAGCCTGTTTGAAACACTATGGCAGTCAACAATGCGAGCGGCCCTTCATTGTATACGATCCAAAGGGAGTAGTTGGTATTTGGCGCCCCTGCCCAGAGATGAGAAGAGTATTCCATATGAGGCTGAACCTGCGCCTTGCAGAGTTATAGTCGTTAGTCCGGACTGAAATACTGTCTTGCTCTGTTAAGGACGCCAAGCTTTTTCGAGGCTAACTTGGCCTCACCCTCTAGATGACATCGGAACTGGACTTCACTCGATATGTTTACGCCAAGTATTTCAATGTTGGAGGAGAATGTTAAAGGGGTGCCCTGAAAACGAGAAGAATATGAACAAATATGACCATTGGTGACTTTTTAGTAGTGAACGCGCAGACTTGTATATTGGCGGGGTTGAATAAGTAACGTCTGCCCCATTCAGAGACTTTCTCCTGTGAATTCTCTATTTAGACACAAGTTCGTTTCGACTCTATATCTAGAAAAATATCGGTGGAGCCGGTATATAGGGCAGCGCCTGTACTATAATCCGCTTAGCAATAAATGCCGTTGGTCTGTAACATGATCTGCTAAGAAACTTGTGACCCATTTGCATAAATTTTCGGGGAGCCCATATGATGGAAGCTTTGATAGCAGCGCTTTTTGCCAAACCCGATCAAAGGCCTTTGCAATGTCCAAACTAACAGCCAGTGCCTCTCCCTTAGTCCCCAGTGACGAGTTAGGTACGCCAAGAGATCACCAGCCAACCGACTCTTTCGGAACCCGTACTGTTTATCCCTGCCGCCCAAGTATCGAAAGAGCTGGGTATTGTTAATGGATTCCATAATCTTCGAGAAGACGGAGGTTATAGCGATTGGTCTGTAGCTGGAAGAATTTGAGCGGTCACCTATTTACACCAAGGCTGTCTTCCAAGAAGCCGGGACAATGCCAGAAGAGTAGGTGAACCGAAAAAGACGCGTTAAGACCGGAGCCAACTCTGGAGCACACTTTTTTAACACAATAGGAGGGATTCCGTCAGGCCAACTCTACTTTTGGATATCAAGGGAACACAGGACTGAGCGCTGATGAAACTCCGACATGATGCTCGTGCATCGTGGTATGGTCGGCGTTTTCTATCCCCCATCATCTAGGGTCGAGCTTGACGCAAAGAGCTTACCCAGAAGATCGGTTTGTATTTTGCATAGTGGGCTAGTGATCCATTTTCTACTTGTAGGGATGGTAGGGATGGCTTGCAGAAATTGCCTTCAATAGCTTTGGCCAGAGACCATGTACGGGTTCCCGGAGAGAGTCTCGAGTCTCTCACGGACAGAGACATCTCTCTCTCTTGAAGGCCCTAGAGGCAAGGTTGTACTCCATTTTATATTATGTGTGTGTCCACACATAGACCCGAAGGAGCTCAATATTTATTAACAACAACAATTATAGCTCAACAATATTTTTATTGAACCATCAACAAAAAAATATTAGCAAATTTACATAAAAAAATGAGTCGATATTGTTAACAGAAAATATACGGGCTTTTATCTTTACAAACATGTAAAATCAACAAAATATGTCTACAAGAATAAGTGTGTAGATGTCCTGAGCTATGCTCAGGGGAAAAAAATATACGTGGACACATACATGCAACATTTCACTATACGTCTTTAAGCTTTATTTAAGAATAAACGTGTTCAGTTCCATTCAGAATAAACGTACATTGATACACACAAACACGTTTTCTCAAATCGACGCTAACAATCTACTTAAAGGCGTTAAGAATGGCGTATATGGTGCGCCGGCGAAGGTATCATACAGGGGCGGGAGGGAGATGAAATAGCGTTACTTATCTTTGTACTCATTACTTAAGTATATTCATTGGTTGTAAGTATAGGTTTAAGAATAAAATTATGTGTTTGAAATGTAGTAACTTTCTCATACCTATAAAATTAGCATGAAATAAATTGTCGTATCTTTGTAAATGTTGTATTTTAGGCGACAAAAATGTCGTAACTTATTTAAATCAAACTAGAGAGTTAAAAAACCTGTGTCGTATCTTTTTCTAATTTCTCACGCATTGTCGTATCTATCTTTTATCCAAAAATTGTAGTTTTTCGTCTAGTTACGACAATTTTTTTTAAGGTCTGTGCTAAAAGGTGGTAAAAATCCATGGTCGTATCTTTACTAGAATTTATCGCAGAAAGACGAGATATAGACCATTCGACGCAGAATTTTTTTTTATACAACAATCAATTAAAAAGTGATTTTGGCCAAAATTCAAGTTACGCCACTTCCGCTTTCACCCGTCGATATATAACGCCGGGATAAACAATGGCTGACCGGCCGCCTCCGCCGGCGACTGTAAGAGTGGCCGAGATAACTCCGCGCCCGAATGCATATTTCAGCGCTAAGCTGCAGCCTCGCCGGCGAACTCGTTCGGAACTTCACCAGTGTGAATAATTCTTAATTTAAAGCTTCTTAAAATTAGACTAGTTTTCGCGTCGTTCGTTTCGAACGGTCCGTTTGTCTGACTGTTTTATTTTATAACTCCTGTGCAGTTTTCCGCTCCCGACTAAAAGGAAAGGGTCGTAAAGGCGCTACGTGAGCGTTTCGGCGACCGTCGCGACGGCGCCGCTCGCCGTGGCGAGGAGATCGGAAAGAGTGTCGGCTGCGCGGCGTAAACACGCGCCCCTCTCGCGTGACGGCTCATTAGCCGCTCCCGGCCCCGGCCCTGCGCCTCTATAAATCATTTTAAATTCAAATTCTACTTACATTCACAATTGACTTTGCCTACGTAATTTCCTTCCCGCCCACAAAATTTTGCAAATTAGATTTCGCTCTCGCTCATTTTTCACCAAAAATCATTTACGACGTCCGGCCCTAAACGTCGATGCCCGGCGCTCGACTTCTGCCATTCGCATTCGACAAAATTTAATTTTACCTGTTGAATATCATTAACTTAGCGCCGAGCACGATATTCCGGCGGCTCGACCACTCGTCGCCGCCGGAGTCATATTTTCTGGCTAAACGGTATCATAGCGGCCGCGACCTATATATAGCTCGAGAGGGCGTGGGCGGCGTTAAATATCATGATATTATATTCACCTCGCGGACAAAACGTAGCCGGCCGGCGCGTGGCCGCGAGCCGCGGATGCCGGCACGCGGACACGCGCACCGCCCCACACATCTGCGCGCGGACGCAGGTACGGGAGTTGGCACGAGTTGCCGGCCGCGGCTATTCCGGGGCCCCTTTGACATCATAAACATTTTTGGCAGCCACCTTCGGGCGTGCAAGTGGGTCTCGGATCCCACCGCGAGCGTGTCATTCATCGGATGCCCATTGTTTCTGCCGCGAGTCGATTCGCGGAGCATGCCGCGGGCCGTCGGGTCGGCCAATGGCACGTCGGGGCGCGTGCCGCGGGCGCCGCGCTCGCCGACAGCGTGCCGCCGACGGATCGATCGCGATCGATCAATCGATCGACTCCGTCGGGCACGTGACACGTCACACGCCCTAGGCCCACTTCGTCGTGGGGCGACTATTTAGTGAATCTCGGGCGTGCCCCGTCGGCCGCTGGCAACCGTCCATTGTTTAATTAATTGCTAAACGAAAAAGGCGAGGCGACTGCACCGATAACATCTATATCATTATTTCGCGTCGCCTCCTCGGCCCCTCGGCCGCGACCTCACCGTCGACGCTACTCGCTAACGAATCTCCATAAACGCGATATTAATAATCTATTACGAAGCTAAAGAAAGCAATTAACCGAGCTGTGGAGCGAGAGCGAGCGGAGTTCCGAAACTGGAGGATAGTTTTCGTCTGTATATTTTGTGTAGTTGAAAAGGCAGGATTTTCGTTTAATTATAATTGACAGGGCGGGCGGCGGGCGGCGGGCTGCGGCGCTGGCGGCGACTGTGGGACTGCAGCTCTACACGCCACTCGAGCCTCGTTCGTTATACGCGTTACAGTTTTTAAGTACACTTAGCCGCTTTACTCGACTCGACAAGACAAGAACGGCTTCGTTCATTTTTCATTGATGTATTTTTTACACCGAAGCTGGCGGTTTTAAATGGTTTTTGCGGGCGCACAGATTTAAAGACTTCCCTATTAGTACGTTACCGCGCTTTCTAGTTTGCAATAATTTATTTTCGTAATTAACTTCAATTACACAAATAGGTATTTCAAATAAACATGGAATATGTTTATCTGAAATAATCAATATACACAGTGAAAGAAACGTTTTATGGTGTGAGGTGATCGCAAAGTCGGTGAGTTCACTATCACAAGAATGTTATAAGTTGCGGGTGGAAGCCGCGACCCTCCTCGCGCACCCCATCTCGCACGAAGCTCAAAGGTTTCCCGTTTATCAATTCCAATTCGATAACTTCTTATTCTAATCAAACTTACAATATTACCTTTTCTATTCTGACGCCATGATATAGAGCTGCGGTTACGAGAATATATTTTTACTAACTTAGTTATATACATAAGTACTTATATTTCAAAAACGACGGTGGGTTTAAAAGAAGAAGGACCGCTAATCGCTTATTTTAAAACTGCAAAGACTTTACATACACTGATGTAATAGTAATTTACTCATACTTCGGTCGAAATAAACGTGCTAGTCTTAATGATAATGGGCCAATTTAGCATGACGTTAATTTCGTGTCAAATAATAAATAAATAGGAATTGCTAAACCGATAATGTTATAGTACAATAACACCATTACCGGTAACAATAAATACAACATACAGTTATTACAAAACATAATTAGTAATTATATTTGACATTTACGCTCAATAGTAGTACTATTACCTACTTTAGTATTTATTTACTATGTTGTATTGTACGCCACATTCACCAGTATTTTTCAGTACGAATGCACTGAATACGCTCCGTTTACAAAACAATGTGAGTCTTACTTCAAAGGACGCAAAAATTTTCTGCTTCAGAGTTTCACATGATTCGCTCACATTGTAAAAGCTTATTGGACTTTGATGTTTATGTGGCCGTAAACAAAAAACTGTGATAAGTCGAATTATTAAAAATTCCGCATAGTTGCAGTTCAAATATTTCAATTAAACTTCCCGCCTCCGTGGTTTAGAGCTTTGCCCTCGAGTTGGAAGACTCGTCTTCGATTCTAGTGTTGGTACATCTCAAAAATATGTTGTTTTTAAGAGCCCGTACTATCTTTTCTACCGCTCTCTTCACACTCACGCCCGTCTTTCATATGCCAGGTGAAAAAGGACGATCGCCAAGTTAGCGGGCAGTTATAGGTATTCTGTTTTTTAAAGGGTTTTTTATATTACAGTGGTAAAAAGTAATTCCAACATTGTATAGACGACTTTCTCAACAGTACATTGTATTTTTTTCATACCGTTAAGACGTACAATCCATAAACAGGTGATATTCTAAACCTTTTACAGCAAAAATCACAAAACTGTCGCGGGTTTGAGTTGGATTATTTAAAGATACTTAAAAAAAAATCTAGCTGCAACATTAGATTATAACTGAAATGATCTTACATGTTGTGCATTAAAACTTATAGAAATACTGTATTTTAACTGTTAAATCACGTCTGTTAAATGAGCGAAATCGGCAAAATTTCGTATACGGACTCTGAAGCTTGAAAACAAGTTGACAGCATAAGTTCACCTGATTTTCTAAAGATAAAGATTTTATCCATGCGTCGGATGGACATGTTTAAAGTCGGTCCTTATTTTCTTATGTATAATATATTTTGGAGTATTGTATTTATGCTTGAGCACTGCAAATATGAATTGTATGTACCTGATTTGGTTTTTGAATTAAAACTAACCACTGACTGAAATCGGTTAGTAGCTGCTAATGATTTCAATAATTAAAGGAGGCTTGAATATTAGTGACAACGACACGCATCATGGTGTTATAATGGTATCTGTCGCATGTATTCGAGTGGCCAACATAGTAAGGCGTGACGCCAGCGGTCATCCGTCTAGAGCGGGTGGTCATTAGTAACCACCTCGCTGTCACCGCGACACCTCGCACCGCGTGTCCCCCAGCGTCAGCTATTTCCATCTCGAACACTGGCCAACGTGCGATATCTCATCTATAAAACCATCATCATCATCATCATCGTCACCGCAGCGATGAAACGAATATAGGCCATCGATTCCCAATGCTCGATATTGATCTGCATCCAATGGTTCCCGCGAATTTTAGTATTCACTATTCATCAGCGATGACAAACGATTCAGTCGATTTTTCCCGTGTTAGCGCCGAAGGTTTACTTTTTGATAGTTGGAATGACAGTATTTGTTTTTATTTTTCGGTTGCGCGGTATAGGAAACGCTATAAAAGGACGCTACCCACGCTGGTTCGGGCTGGCGCGTCACGCGTGGGCGGGGTTCAGTGTTTTCTGATGTCAGATGGAAAGGTCAATCTTTTCCCATTCTGTCATTAGACCAATGACTGACGTGATTAATTAAAATTACTGTAGTTTTAATATTGTACCTTGGTATTTTAGTAAACATATTTATTTATTTAATTTATTAAGCACACCAACAGTACATATACAATTGCACATTTGGAAAACATATCATATCCAATTTTATTTTAAGGCGGGATTATAGGCAACTGACATTTTAGAATTTGCGGAAAACAAGCTCAACAGATGGCGCTTGATAGGCACATTTGTACATATTTAGTTTTCAAGCCGTCGTTGATTTCAATAATTTTCAGAAATAATGTGATCACGTGGTAAACTCGACATACAGACTAATGATTAACAGAGAGGCCATGTTCACAACTTAATAAACGAAATTTTATTGAATTTTGTATTATAATAAAATTATGTATTATTTTAATATGTTTGTTCTGTACTCACGAACATGAAAATAAGTATTTCCTCAATAATACGTCATGATATAATTGATTATACAATGTATAACAAAATAAAATATTACTCATATCATCATATGCATTGCATATACTTATGCATGGAAAAATTTAGCTATCTTAGGTACAATAATTTATCATCACCAGCTCGCTCACTGCTGAGGTTATTTTATGACTTTATAATATGGTTCAAATATTTTTTGTGCTTGGGTTTATTGCAATACCTTTAATAAATAGGACGTAGACTCATGACGATTACTTGTACCTGACGCTGCAGCATCCTCTGGAATCTATATAACACCCTCCACAAGTTCAAAAACGATAACTCTTGCAATACAGGTAACGTTTTTGACCCGCTTGACAAGTTTTTAATGAATAGTAGATTATATTCATTATTATTATGCAGATCATAGGGTAAATAATAATAATAATATCTATGGACGCTTCACACCACGTCAATCTGGCCCCGTGCTAAGTACCTGAAGGACTTGTGTTACGGGTACCAGACAACGGAAATATATTTAATACTTTTATACTATACATGTATTTAAGATTTTTATTATATCATACACATATTTAATACAAATCCATGACCCAGGAACATTGAAAAACTTTCTGTTCCGTCGGTGGGACTCGAACCCGCGACCCCCGGCTTGAGCTGCCACACACTCTACCCATTGAGCCACAGCTGAGGTCGTCAAATGACTAGTAGATTGGACAGTACTAGTCATTGGAAAAATCACAAAAACAGTATATATTTCATTTATGTTGCTTTAAAAACTGACTGTTTTTCTTTAAAAACAGACGTTCTTTTACTTTAAAAACAGGAAATTTTTAAAGCAACATTAATAAATATTGTGTTTTTGAGATTGGCCTATAATTTGTGACATTATTTAAACTACCAGCCTTGTGAATCGGGACAATATGTGCGATTTTCCATAAATCTGGGAATAATCCCTCTTTAATGGACTTATTATATATAATATGAAGTGGCTTTACGAGACCATCTACACAGAGTCGAATAAAGATCGGTGGTATTCCATCCGGACCTGCGCCTTATTTAATTGTAATTGCATTATACTCTTCCGAATTTCGTCCTCAGTAATTTCTATGTGAGCAATAGAGTAATTAGATTTCATAGAGCAAGAATATGAACTTTGTTTTTGAGGGTCATCATAATAAACAGACGCAAAATATTCAGCGAATAGATTAACAACATCCTTACCCCCTACTCCCACACGGTCACCATAACAAACTTGATTTGGGACGTTAATTCGAGCCTGTGTTGATTTTGTATATCGCCAGAAGGATTTAATGTTAGAATTCAATTCACTTTCTATCTTGTGTATGTACTGTCTAAAACAGATATCCATAGCATTCTTAGCTTTAGTTCTTAAGGAAACAAATGTGTCATAGTCACGGGGATTATTGTACTTTTTTAATTTAATTCTATACTTGTGTTTTTCTTTTAAAATTTTTATAAGTGAAAGTGAGAACCAACATGGGTAGCATTGTTTTTTGGGCTTACACTTAGGGGTGTATAATTCAATTATATCCCATAATATGTTATAAAATTTGTGAAGGAAGTCATTACACAATTTAGGTAACTAAATTCTACCCAGTTTACAGATTGAAGGTCACGGAGGCATGCCTCATAGTCCGTTTTCCTAAATGCGTAATTATGTTTTGAATTATTGTAGTTTCATTTAGAATATGAAGTTTTTTTAATAGTGAATTCTATTGGTGGATGGTGAATATCAGTTTTACTCAAGGGGAAGGCTTTGCTAACAGCAGTATTTGTGTCTTCGTCTACAATAATAAGATCTAGGATATTACCGTTGTCATTATGGTGATGCAAAGGAAATCTCTTAATACTAACGCTTTAGGGTCAATAATGTTTAAAAACGGATCATCAGATTGGTGCCAATTGATATTTGGAAGGTTAAAATCACCAATAATTAAAGTAGTCCTGTCATTATATTGTAAACATGTTTCTTCAGCTCTAGCAAAGAAATGGGACACAATGTGAAAGGGAATATAGGATGGCAGATAGACTAAGCATAGATTTATACAGACACTACCTATACTAATACATAACCACATACTCGTATCTTCGACAGATGTTTGCCATGCAGTTTTATTAATAAAAGTAAACTTATTGCTAACAGCTATCAAAATCCCACCACCATGTGCAATTACTATAATTAACACAATTAATACATTTCTTTGAAGGGAGTGCCTCCGCTGCCGGCGCCGGTTGCCGTAATGGCAGCCGGCGCCGGATGCCTAAATGGCTGCCGGTGCCGTTTTCCGAACTCCGAAGTTTGCCGAAGTCACGTGATGTTTGCGGAATAGGCTGTCGGCGCCTATTCGGCAAACATCGCTTGTTAAATGACAGAATAATTATCAAAAACATCAGTGTTGAGCTAAAGGACTATGAAAAGTACAAATAAGGTCATAAATAGTCATATTGTAAGGATGCATATTTGAATCCTTCGATCGGGGATTCTTGGAAATGCTATTGTATTCTATTGTTGTCGCGATCACCGGTACTCCTATGGGGCTTGATGGGTTAATGGTGGTGATGATGATGCTGATAAATGTAATCTGCATAGTGCATAGTAACATTTAAATACAATATCTTTGCTTCTTTAAACAACGCTGAAACTCTCTAACATGTATAAGGAATCTGAAGTTCTGTTCAGTACCATCGGAAGTATACCACAGGGTATATAAGTGTGGTGCAAAATCTTACTTTTTGGTAGCTGAAAAAAGGTAGCTAAGGTAAAGCTAGAAAATGCATCACAAAAAACTAAAATATCCACAGCCGAACAAATAGGTACCTAACCTTCACCTTTGGAAGTCGAATATATTTGAGATTATAATTATTTATTTTTAAAATTTGTGTATCGGCACTGGAACCTAGTGCTTTGCGCATTATCACCGGCTCCCATTTTGAGTGCCAGCGCTGGCAGCCGTTGTTTTATATCTCGGCTGCCGGCAGTATACTTACCGCCGGTTCCCATTACTGATATTTTTGGGAGCCGGCGCCGGCAGCGGAGGCACTCCCTTCTTTGAATTGAGAACTACGATCTCGTCGTACTACTGTATACCTTTGATCAAAATACTCAGAAGATAAGAAACAGTCATCTAGCCAAGTTTCTGTTAAGCAAATTATGTCGTAATCAGAATTTAAGATAGACATTTTGAATTCATGTGACTTTGTTTTAATTCCTCTTACATTTTGAAAAAAGATAGAAACAGCCATTGAGACAACAAAAATTAATAAACATGAAAATTAATTATTTAACTTAAGCTAAAGACATTAGACAATTTTATCTAAGCTAGTTTCATCTGTAATTAGGATATTTCCCGAGTTCTCATTCTTACAAACATATATGTATTTTGCCAGCTTAATAATGTATTTAGAAGCAAATATGATGTGGTAATATTACCTAACCTAAAACGTATCTAATATTTTAGCGAGGACGACCTATGCGTTTATTTACAAAAAAAAACTTGCAATATTTACTTGGCTTCCGCTGCAGTATGACTATTCTATGTAGTTCCGAAAACAACCATTAGAAAAAGCAAATCTAAACTTTTCGGGCGCTAGCGTAAAATTTACCGCATATTGCAGATATTTTAGAAGTTTTACTGGCAGCGAGTAATCCATTATAAAGAGTAGATCCGATTTGGTTTTTACTTTTCACGAATAACATCAGTTTTTAGAGTTCTAAATAGTGGAGTTCGATACCAATCCTGTAAAAGTCGGTGTAGAGTGCTGTGTGTCCCGGTATTTACTGTTCCTTAACTATCAACCTCTGTACTTTATTGTTGTCTTTTTGTGTGTTGTATAAATAAGCAACTTGACAATAATTGCTTCGATGGTAAGGAGTCGGAGAAAGTAAGAGTGGAAGCGGTCTACAGCATTAGGAACACGATTGTAAAGCGACTTCCGTTGCAAAGTTAATAATTGTCGAAACCCTCGGAGCTAATAAATATTAGTCGGATGGAGCTAACCGAGTTATCATAGTTACGATTGAAACGTGATCGGCCATTGAAGTTTCGCAAACGGCCGGCCAGGAGGCGAAACTCTGCTAAAGTAGGCGGGCGGCGCGTAGCGGGAAATAATAACTTCATCCCGCTTAACGGCCGGCCGACATTACGCCTGCCAGTAACAAGTTAATCTAAATGCAGCTTCCGGCTACTCGGCCCACGCATCGCCTAACTTTAATAACTGACCGAACTCCGGGCCTCCGTCCCCGGCCGCGACGCTCCGGCCGGGAACTGATGTTCTGGCAACAGATTTGTTTGTTTCGACAGAAATACGTAATTTATCTTAGACTATGCTCGCAGAGCACCTCCTATCGAAACGATGGGATCGTAAATGTAGCCCTCGAAACAAAAATACGATACGTTTTTCGTTCTTATGATTTACGATATTATAATACTTCGCCCAGAGTTGTTTTTCGTTGCGATGATAAGGCGGGAATTCGGGAGGCCGGGCCGGGGCTCGGCGACGATAAACGCGGCCTCCCGTCACGTACTGCGACAGTTAATTACGCGGATGTAAATAAATCATCGGAGCCTCGCGGGGGGAGGGGGCGCGGCGAGGGGTGGCTCCGCCACTGAAAGGCAATTATCTCGCGCCTCATTGACGCCGAAAATGAGCAGAGACCCGCAGCCTTCCGCCACTCGAGAGATATTTGATAACGTCTATTGGGTCGACGTAATGTAAGCACTATTCATCGCAGACAATACCAATATCGCGGTTACCGCTATCGGGCGGCCGGGGGTTGATCACCCAGACAAATGTTGACAGAGATGAGTTTCACATGAAAGAAATATTTGTTTTTCCTTGATTAAATCATAAAAAAGTATGAGGCAGTGTTTTTTATGGTGGTAGAAATTTATTGTATTCGTAGAGCTACGCTCGTAGACACGTAGCAGCGATGCTACGAGCATACGAATATTTGCACCTTGTATGCATATTGCATGTTATTGTAAACATTGTCAAAATTAGCGCTTGTTGGTTACTGTTTTTTATTATAAAAATGTAAATGGTTATTGATTACTTAATATTTATATAATAAAGTTGCTGTCGATCTGTGTTCGTAAACCTTAAAAGTTAAAACTACTTAACTTATTTCATTATAATACATTGCAACGGTGCGAAGCTTAGGCTGGCACTGAATAAATTTCCACATACACATTCCTTTAATGTAAATATGTAACGAAATAACCTGTTTAATGTTTAGCAACAAGCTGCTACTTGCGGCTAATACGTGTACTTACTCGTAAATAAATAATACTTAACATAAATTAATATGTCAATACTACTTTATAAAGTTATTTAAAATTTGTATAGAAATTCGAGTAATTAGTGGCTTATAAATACAAGCTAGCTGTGGTTTTACTGTTTACTTTACTGAGACCTTCAGACGAAGTTCGTGTATCGTCTGTCTGGCTTTGAAAGACAACACGAACATCAGATGCAGACAAGAAAAATAAGAAACATTTATGTGAGAATAGCTTGTCTGTTTTCTTAAGTTTTCGCGAGTATCACTCATCTAATATATATAAATCTCCTGTCACGATGTTTGTCCGCGATGGATTCCTAAACTACTAAACCGATTTTAATGTTTGTTTTTTTTATGTGTGTTTTTTTGCAACTTGAGAGATAGGATAGCTTAGATCTTTAATTATAGTTGCAATTTTTTTATTGCAAATTATTTGTCTATAAAGAGCGACCATTGTTTATGCGACGCGGGTCACGGGATAGCAATGGACGTTGCCATGGTGACCTATTTATAGTCACTAATTCAATAAAATAATACGGGCGATATACTTTATATAATATGGCAAAGAAACGTTTTCCGGGACAACTAGTGATATTATAAGTTTATAAACACTTACGGATTTTGTCGCGGAGCACTTTTATTAATCCCGACGTTTCGGCTACTTTGCAGCGGCCGTGGTCACGGGCGGACGGGCGGACAGTCCGCCCGTGACCACGGCCGCTGCAAAGTAGCCGAAACGTCGGGATTAATAAAAGTGCTCCGCGATAAAATCCGTAAGTGTTTCAACTTATAATATCAACTTGTATGTTTTTTAAATGTAAGAGCAAATTCTGCATATCGTAAGCAGTTCGAGACAGCGTTTTAATGTCGCCTGTTGGTATTTTCCAGGGTCGGTGTAACCGGGAGAAGCCCCCGTGCAAGTACTTCCATCCGCCGCAACACTTAAAAGACCAGCTCCTCATCAACGGTAGAAATCACCTAGCACTGAAGAACGCCTTAATGCAGCAGATGGGCCTGACGCCGGGCCAGGTGCTGCCTGGCCAAGTCCCCGCAGTGGTGAGTGCCCGACCGAGCTGGCCTCGAACCTAACGCTTGAGCGACCGGTCCTCCTGTAAGTACGCGCACGCAACACGCAGCTTTCGGTGTACCTCGCTACTGTACCTTCTGCATTGACAAACGACACGTAGACAGAGCTGTACGTTTACGCTGTGCCTAAAGTTTTGATCAGTAGAAGACAAACATCCTCCGTCTCCAGAAATCTCGAGTGATAGTAGGCGATAGTTTTTTGATAAATGGATATCGATGTATTTGACCTCGTTTTAAATAAGTGAAGCAGTCGACTGTACTAAGGGAGGTCGAGAGTAGATTTAGCAAAGAACAGGCACAACTTAAACTCCCCCGCCGACGGCCGGTCGCTCCCTGCTTGCGCATGTTTGTACAATTTTGTTCGTTCTTAATCGGCATGACTTCTCTCAAATTTTACTCACAAATGTATGACCTGGGTATCAGCGGTGATGTCAATTAAACACTTATCCCTCACTATTCACACTGTCGCTAACGAGTGCGGCCTCGCTCGCCGGTGTCCCTCGCTGGAGGTAGCAGCAGTGTTGCCAACCGCCAACCCCAGAGAACACAAACACACCAAACACAGTATGAAAACGTAGGTGAAGCGAAAATGACACATTTTATACTAAAATCCAATTTCAATACCTATGTTGTAGGATTCACATGTAACATTTAAATATTTTCTTATTTTAAATAGAGAATAACTTACAAATTATGTAACATAAAAAAAATTAAGTATAAAAAATCACTCTTATATTCAATTCCTATGTGATTGTGATTGATACATCAGTGATTACTGATACATTCAGGAGAATACCTACATATCAAAAATCATATTATGTATTTTTGTTAAACAGAATTTGGTTTTCCGTGGATTTAAAGATTACGAATTATTGAAATAAAATAGTTGATTTTAGTACTAACGCAGAAAACAGGGCCCTTAAGGACAGTAGATCTAATGTTAAAGCTGTAGGGTTGGCAACACTGGCAGTCGCGTCGTGGAGCGGAGGGATGCCGGCGGGCGAGGTCGGCGTCGCTCGCACGATAAGTAGCGTGTTGTGTGGTTTTGTGTCGAGGTGGGCGGCGTGAGCGGAGCGGGCGCTGCGAGCCACCTCGCCGCGCTGGATCCCATCAGCCTCGCCCTGCTCGCCCCGCAGGTAACACCCACCACAGCCGTCGCCGCCACCACCAACACCGCGCCACCACCACCCACCCCACACTATTAGTCGAGTTTGTTAACCCAGTTCCTAACCCTCGATCCTTTTTCCTAACTCTCTGCAATTAGATTTAGGTTTTCCCTATCAGGAATAAACTTATGTTTAAATTGTATCGACACTGTCGTCGAACAAAGACGGTTATGATGATCCGACGAAATCGTTTTTGTTTTAAAATAGTCTTCAGTAGATGATAATCTATCCGCACATCCAAGAAAAAGTAGAACTTTCCAAATACTTTTCGAGATATGGAAATGAACAAGGACGGTTTTGAAAATCGTATCAAAGAACATGTCCGTAAGGTCCAAAACCGCGTTGTCTGTCGGAAGCGAGCGCCGCCTGCAGCGGTCGTATTGTCATTTGCGTCTGTGTCTGCCGGCATAACGGTCACATTACGAGCACCTACGCTTTGTGGGATTTTCATATTTAGCATTAACTGTTTTTAAGAAAATAAATTATGTGAAAAGAAAATAATTCCGTAGAAAAATGTCGGTTCCGCACGTACGTCGCAGTGTATTATGCAGAACCGACATTGTTCTACGGAAATAAAATATTTTTAATTTAATTGGTAAAGTATTATTTCCATACTTTGCCTTGTTACCACATGTTTTTATATACTTAAATTATTAATTTCCTAATTTTGATTTTGTGATGTCGTATTATTAAATGCTGCGTTGTTCTTCCAAAATATATGAGTCGCTTGTAGACTAACGACATTGTACTCCGGAGTATGATTACAATTTTTGTGCAGCATATTAAGAACCGACGATGTTCTTCGACATAATTCCACATACGACTTTGTTCGGCTACTTAAAATGCCAATAAAACATATTTTATTTAAAATTACACTAATTTATGATTTGTTTTATTGTATTCATATTTTATCTTAAATATTTTCGTGATTTTTAGGTGTTTGTGATGAATAATCTGAGTCCTTATTGCCACCAGGAGCCGAAGAATTAATAATCTTAAATTTTCTTGAAAATGTTAATACCAGCTTTAAAGCCTCCCCACCTGTCATTGTGGAGGAATTTGAAGACAATATAATTGTTGGTACGGTCCAATAACCACTGAGAATTCCTACATCTATGCCTTCCCCTACTAATTATCACAGTAATTGTGAAGATGTCTTTTGTGGTGCACATGACAGATGGGTAGAAGCATCACCAAAAATATTCTAAACTTTTAGCAAAGCTTTTAGCCACTTGTATTATGTGAATATTAGTTAATATTATTAGTATATAATATTAATTATATACTAATGTATATAATATATAATATTAGTATAGTATAAGTGAATATTAGTAGTAAACTTGTATTAGTGAATATTCTTAAAACTATAACAAAAATAGTAGGAATTGTGTTATTACTCATTTCTAAAATTGAAATATTAACAGTTGTCACATAAGTTTAGGCAATCAAATTCAAAATAATAATTTTAAAAACGCTTAGTTATAATTAAGATAAGAAAAACATAAAAGTATACTCTAACATAAAAATTAAATAAATGGCAAAATCTTAATAAAAATTTAATAACAATAAATTCATTACTTCATATGATTCAATCTCAGTTTCGGTACAGCCACTTTTGTTTCTATATATGTGGCAAATATCGCAGGAATCCCTTTTTAAGATGTGAAATCCAATATTAAAGTGTTTTAATTAGTTAATAGACTCAGACATTACTTTGCGGAAATCCATGGCTTAAGTTTGTTATTATTCTTAGCAATATTCCGCGAAATAAACCTCAACCTTTACCACTTGTCAAGTCACAAGTCATTGACGACGGACGTTGTTCGTAGAGTCCACATCCTGCATGGTGTATGGTGGTGAGGGGCCTTGCACGGATTTGCCAACATTATTGCTTGTGTGGTGGTGGTATTTGCAGGTTCTTGCATGCGAGCGTACGCATACTGCATAGGCAGTGTGGGAGAGGAGCTGTACGCATGCCTATGCGTACACTCACTCATTTACTTAAAGTTTGAGGCTTATTTCGCGGAATATAATAATAACAAACTTAAGCCATGGATGTCCGCAAAGTAACGTCTGATTCTATTAACTAATTAAAACACTTTAATATTGGATTTCACATCCCAAAAAAGAATTCCTGCGATATTTGACAAAAAAGTAGCTGTACCGAAACTGAGATTGAATCATATTCAGAAATAATGAATTTATTGTTACTGAATTTTTATTAAGATTTTGCCATTTATTAAATTTTTTATGTCAGAACATACTTTTTTGTTTTTATTATCTTAATTCTGAGCAAGCGTTATTATAATTATTGTTTTTTGATTTGATTTCCTAAGTATGTGATAACTGATAATATTTTAAGTTTAGTAATGAGTAATAACACAATTCCTACTATTTTTGTTATAGTTTTAAGAATATTCACTGATTTTACAAGTGGCTAAAAGCTTTGTAAAAAGTGTTTTGTTTTTTTTATGTAAAATAAATATTGATTTATTTTTATATTTTCATTTCGGAGGGTTTAAATTTTACCGATTCAGTTTAATTGTTATATATTTATGGCCTGGATTTGACATTTATAATTATTTTTGCTAACTCTTTTTATTCCTGTTTATGAATTTGTTAAGACATATTATTATTAATTATTATTAAGATACCTTGGAAGTTGGATAAGACTGATCGATGCCATAATATTATCACTACCATTAAAACAACTGTTAAAATTTTCCATTAATTTTGTTATAGGTTTTTGTCAATTTGGTAGACTTAAAAAAATAGCTTTTGATAATACATATTATGTTGTTTTAATTTTGCGTAAACTACATTTATGATACTCATCACTTATAATCTTGTTATAACATACGACATAACATTAATTTTAAATTCCGTAGAGCAATGTAGCATGTTCACATTCGTCTTAGTAGTTTCCGTAGAATAACGCCTCAAAGTTACATCAAACAGAACAACGCACGTAACGCAGCGCAGTACAATGTCGCATGTTTACATAAAACAGCTTTTTTTAAGATTAATTGATAAAACATAAAATTTTTAATGCATATACAATGATTTTAATACTACCAAAAAGCTATTATGCAATAAAATTTTATTCTAATGGATAAGTAAAAAGTTACATTGAAAGATATGAATCGTAAACTTTAAGCAGCTCTCCTGTAAAGTTGATATTTTGCAGATCCGTCTTTGTTCGACGACAGTGTCGGTATCAGTGTGTAATATTAGTTTGGAACGAAGTTATATTGGTTGATTTGTCGTTTTCTGTTTTCTATCTTAGCTCCAGTTGATCATTATCAAAGGACACATCTTATAACATTATTGATATAGGTTACCCTACTTATTTTAGTTGAGATGTTTTTCATCCTAAACTCCTCCTTGTATTACTTCCCAATCCTCCTGTACTCGGTGGTCGGTAGAAGTAGTTTAACCGGATGCGTATGCTTACCTTAATTCCTCAGTATGTATATTTACAACTAATCTAACCGCATGATTAAGGTCTACCTTGGAAACTACGAGCCGTAATAATCACCTTACCTATTTTAATAAGCCGGTGTTAGATGCGCTTCCTATTGTATTTTCAGTGCTTGTTTATTTATTGCTCGATAAAATTATAATGTTTTGTGAATGTTTGTTTTGACCACAGTTTTTGATAGCGCGAGTGCTTCGTCATCGTTCCGTTTGAAGCGCTCGCGCTAGTCTGTTGGTCGGGCGGAGAGGAGCGTCGTGGTAACGCGAGGTGTGGCGTGTTACAGGCGACGTCGCCGTACCTGTCGGGCGTGCCGGGCGTGGGCTCGACGTACGCGCAGTACTACGCGCCGCAGCTCGTGCCGGCCATGCTGGGCCACGAGCACGCCGCCGCCGCCGCCTCGCCGCTCGGCGTCATGCAGCAGCCCGTACTGCAGCAGAAACTGCCGCGCACCGACCGCCTCGAGGTAACTATACAGTATACGAACCGGTCGAGTTGCGAGCAACGCTTCCGATGTCGCCGCACTAGATCTGAGGGAAAATAATCATTACGGTCGTTTGTCATCGTTGCAATAAAACTAAGGTTTGGATATCTATTGCGAAACGTAGAAAGGTTTTGGAAGTCTTTTATTTTCATGTAAGCTATTTGAGGAGCATACTTAGTTATCGTTGTTATGACGTATCCAAGATCATTTACGCAACTTTGACCGATAGCTGTCTAATTAGCAGTTTTCTTGCAACGAGTGACATTCTGGCGCTCACATATCAGAGATTCCTATCGTACGTAATATACGAGCGATGATTATTTTCCATGTTACATCGGAGCCTAGTTAAGTTAAGGCCTAACACCTATCCCCGTGTGTCTGCGGCGCGCGGGCGCACTGGCCCGGCGCACGTGCGCTTGTGAGCATCGCACGCTTACCCGGGGTGCCTCCCGATACACTAGTGACTAGATCGTACCACGGCTCCTCTACTATACTATGTATATGTTAGGTACTCGGGCAGGCTCATTCCCTGCATTTACAAAAAATATACCTTTACTAGGTCTGCCTATAATGTATCTGAAAATTGAAATAATTAGAATAATATCAGTCTTTAACTTTGAAGATTTAAATTTGGAAAATGGAAAATGTTTTATTTGAAATGTAACGATGATGCGACGGATGCGTAACAGTAACGTAAAAGACCCGATATAATTGAGTAAAATTTTTCAACTCGGTAAGCGGCGTCCGGTCGAGAGGACCGAGATTTTTTAATCACAAATTTTTCAATACAAGTAAAGTAACCATCCCTCGTCCTCGCTATATTCCGAGGCGAGAGTAGTTTAAAATAGTATCGTACACACCTAGACACGAACACTCGGGCGAGACGCGGCTAGACGTCGCGGGGGTAGGGGTAGGCGCGGCGCGGTGTGGGCGCGGTGCGGGCGCGAGCGGCGACATGGCTGTGTGTGGTGGTGCAGGTGTGCCGGGAGTTCCAGCGCGGCGCGTGCAAGCGCGCCGAGCCCGAGTGTCGCTTCGCGCACCCGCCGCCCTCCGTGGTCGCGCACGACGACGGCTGTGTCACGGTGTGCATGGACGCCGTCAAGGGCCGCTGCGTCCGCGACCCCTGCCGCTATTTCCACCCTCCCCTGCACCTGCAGGCGCACCTTAAGGCGCAGGCGCGCGGCGCGGTACGCCACCAGGCTGCACGCTCTCGCCTTCGCTCGCTCGCGCTCGCTTGTCTTCTTCCGCTTGGTCTCGCTCGCCGCGACGCCGCTTATGTTAGCAGAGCTTGTTCTATTGATTTCGCCGCGGTCCCGTTCCGCGTCACGCTTCCGTCGCACTCACGCTTCCGTTTAATTTTTTTTTATCTTCGCATAATATCACCTTTCGCCGAGCTTTAGGTGTATTCTGTGCATCTATTACATCGTTATTGTTTCCGTCCCGTCCTGCGACGCTTCGCTTCACGTAGACGGCCGCCGCAGCCCAGCAGCCGGCAGCGAGCGCGACTTCGGAGCCGGGCAAGAAACGTCCGGCGCCCGCCGAGCTCGAGCCGCCACCGGTACAGCGCTTTGCACGCTTGTCCTCCCCTGCCCCGCTCCCTCCCGCACGCTCCCTGCGGCCCCTCCGCGCGCGCGCCGCCGGCCGCGCCGCCCCCGCCCGCCCGGCGACGCGCGCGCCCTCCGTCCTCGCCCTCACTCTGTCGACCCTGGCTCAACTCGATGTCGTTTCTCGTTTCAGATGGACATGAAGAGCGTCGGCTCCTTCTACTACGATAACTTCGTGAGTATCCGACGTGTAGCAACTCGACTCTATACGGATGTAAAAAATCTTATCTGACTTGAATTTTTTAATCTTCAGGCCTTTCCCGGTGTGATGCCGTACAAACGACCCGCCGCCGACAAAGCCGGCATGCCCGTCTACCAGCCGGCGACCACCTACCAGCAACTGATGCAGCTGCAGCAGCCGTTCGTGCCCGTGTCATGTGAGTACCCCGCGCCCGCCTCGTCCGCCCCGCCGACCTTGGCGCTGCCGGCCGCGAGCACCCCGTCCGCCGCGCCGGCCGCGCCGCAGCCTCCCGCGCCGCCCACCCAGCCCGCGCAGCCAGCCGCGCCGCCTCCGCAGCCCGCCACGCCGCCCGCGCCGCAGCTGCCGGACGCGCCCACCCCGGACTCGGCCGCCATGGCCAAGGAGGTCGCCCAGAAGCACTACGCCGCCGCGCTCGCTCTCGCAGCGCAGCACTCGGCCATGGCGGCTGCCGCGTACACGCAGCAGGCGTACAAGGCGCGCGCCGCCGCCGTCCCGGGGCTGATGCGAGCGCCACTCATGATGCGGCCAGGGTGGCCGGGGCAGCCGATGCCCATGCCGGCGTTCTACCAGCAGCCCTACATGTACGCGATGCCCCCGCCGACGCAGCAGTCGGCTGCGGCGGCGGCGGCGGCTGCGGCGGCGGCGGCCGCGGTCAACCCGTACAAAAAGATGAAGACGACCTAAGGCGGTGCGCAGGCGGCCGCGGCCGGCGGGGCGCGGGACGCGGGGTCTCCGCGTAGAGACTCGTACGTGTGAAAGTGTGTGGCCCCGGCCTGTCGGGGCATTAGCGCTAGGCGTGTTGTCACATTTGTATTGTATGTATTATTGTAAGGACGAAGCGAGCGGTTCCCGTCTCGCGGATGTCTCGGTAGTTTTACGCTATGACTTATCTATTGTGTATCTATTCACTCGTCGTTATGATCTTGTGCGTGTATATTTCTCTTATCTATACGATCCCGGTAATAATAACGCTTAAAAATGCATGACTGGACGTTTTTTATTACCTCTTGTCGATCGTCGTTTATCGTATCGTCGTACTGAGAGTTGAGCGCTTGGTCCGTCGACCCCGTATCCCACTACGTACACGCTTGATCTCGGAGGAGCTCCGCAACCGCACGGGTGCGCTTTGGCCATTGTGTCGATCCAGTACCGCCGTACCGCAGTACCGGTGACCTCTAGGAGGTCGCAGGCTTGCCGCAGAAGGCCCGCACCTAACACAACCGCCTTCTAATTTTCGCATGGATAGAATCCACCACCCCTATACGTTTGGCTCATCAGGTATTACTATCATTATTCTAGTGCTCTGTGTGTGCTGAGTGTGCTGGCGAGTTTTGTTTAAAGCGTTTTGTTTATTTCGGTCGCAATGATTTCTTATTTATTTTAACGCTTTCTTTTACATGCCATCCGAATGACCGCTTCGGCTGTCGGTCTGCATTGCAAATCTTTTATCGCTTTTTGTTTGGGGACGGAAGGCTGTGCACCGCCTAACGCCCCGTACGTGGAGTACACGGACGAACGCGGACAGGTAACGTGTGCCGCGTGACGCCCCTCGCCTCCTCGCCCCCACCCGACGCCGCCCCGCGCACGCACACGCTTGTTCCTAACGCACCGACATCACTTTCCTTCTCTCCGCGAGCGATCTCCCGGCATGACGCTGGCTTACCCCCTAGCACTTCCGACCTCCGGAGTCAGCACCGTCAGTAGGCTGTAACATCCTCTCCCAGTAACTATGTAGGCCGCGGACTCGGCGTGCTCGCTCTAACCTAGAAGCTAATTGTGGACTTGGTTTGACACTATACGCATATCACCTCTATCCCACTCCGCTTGACGTTATTAATTTTATTTTGTCTTTCATTTTAATTCACGTGGGTTCAGTGAACTTAACGCCCGAAGGACCAGAACACTCGATCGGTAGCCCCGATCGTAATCGAACTCATTTCCTCCACCTCTCCAGCTTCAATCTGTGCTTCCGAAGGTATTTTGATCGCCTGTACTTATGGTTTGTAGCTAAGCGCTTCTCGAGCAGTATCTAATTTATGGTTATTCGATTCACCGACTTGGGAAAGGTATCGTAACGAAGCTTCAACCTAAATCACGCATACAGAGTAGGACCGAACTTATTAAAGTAACACGTTCTCGACGCTTCGCTTTAACATCTAGTTCAGGGCGTGAATCTCTACCCTAGGGCTGCCAGTTTATTTTGTCATCGAAATATTGTAATTCAAACTAGGAATGACACCTCATAAACAACAGTTTCCTTGTAAAAACACACACCTTTATATTACAGTTGCAGTAGTCTCTACTTTTATAAAAGCATTCTTGTTATTTAAAAATGATACTGTACCTCTGTGCTGGCAGTCCTACCCATATTTTATTTTGCCCAACTACAATTTAAATCATTTCTGACTACTGCGAGCTATTATAGCTATTATAGTGATCATGTTTATGTACATCACATATTATATCATTTAGTCATTGTGCTATAACTGTACTCCAAATATTGTATCGACCAGTTGATGCTACAACTTGTATGTGGATAATTTTTAGTTTTGTATAGTGAAACATATTTGCTTTCAAATGTGGAAGAAGTCACTCTACAGTAATGCCTTGCTTACACCTGGTAAGATATAATCAGCTTTCTTTAATATCCTGAGTATAAGTGATTTTCCTTGATACACTGTCTTTACTGCACTAACGCTGCACTGTAACGATTGCATTTTATTAACTCATTTTCAATACCTTGTACACTTTAAGTAAACGCGTTATTTTCAGTAAAGACACAATCGATTGAAGTAACTAAGCCCAAACTATCAAAGAATTGAGTTCAACAAATAAAATGTTATTTTCTTCAAAGAAATCAAATAAAATTAGTTTTTTCGAGTTTATTACATATATGCTTTATCAACTCTTTGGTAGTCCGAAATTCGCTCCTCGTCCAATTCAACTATCAACTGCTCAAAAGGGGGTTTAATATATTTTTTAATTATTTAATGCTTCACTTTTTAATTTTTTACCGCAGTTGGTATTTGAGGCGACAGGGCGAAAAAGGAAATTTGAAGTGGCACTAACTGGCTAAGTAATTTTGGTGTTTGCGATCGGCCGCAGCAATCAGCCTCGTATCCACTTCAAGTTTCCTTCAGACCGCTTAAGCCTGCGCGGCCTCAGTCCTCGCTTGACGTGAAGCCTCTCTGACGCTTGTACTCACGTAGCCGTAATTAATCTCGGTTTTGTTTTGTTTGTCGTACAGTAACCGCACTCTATAATGGTCATTATGTTGCAGTTTGTACAACCACTAACATGTCACGTCCAGAACTGTCATGTAAGCTAAAGGTATAAGTTTAATTTTGTCTATTTACATGTAACCGTGTCGCATATAACCAAACACTGACTGAGTTTTTAACGCGCCCGGTGTGTCGCGAGGATTTGCTTCGTGTGAATTAACACCTAACCAATACCGAACTGCGTAGACGCAGCAGAGTCGACCGCGGGGCGTCGTCGGAAACTCGGTGGCCAGTTTTGCTTATATGTTATGGTGGCTACCTCCCGGCGAGCATGAGCTACTGAGACCTCAACGATCACCGCCGAGCAGACGCATTCGCAACTCTCCCTACACAGCCTCTTATGCTTCCTCTAGCGACCGTTGGTTTTATGGGTATTTTGGACGCTGCAGAACCTAGAACGCCCTCGCCCTGGTACAATATGTCTAGCATCATGCTTCAGCTTTTTTGTAAAATATAGTCACGCTTAAATGAGATTGGCTGCGCAATAATGATTATATTTCAAGCGTTCTGCATGCCATTTAGATATATATATTTCATACCTATGTGCATAGTGCCGCGTTCTTAACACTCCCGGTTACGGCTCTGACGATGACGATGTTTGATTTTATGCTACGTGACGGACGGAGGATTACAATATGAAAGTGACACACTTTTAGCGCGCCAAAGAATGCTTGGAAGGACCAAATCATATTGTGCAACGAATCTTGTAAAGTCATTGTAATATTGAAGCGGCAATATTCGACTTAGCCTTCCGTGTGTCCGTTGTGCACGTTTTAGTTTCCTGTCGCATTAAACGCTTAGGTTCGATTCCGGGTCTGCTCTTTAATATTACAAAGACTGTCCGGCGTTACTCCCGAAGGCTGTGCAATGAGGATACTCGTCAGTCAGATGTATGAATGGAGTGGAAGTTTAGTTTTAGCATTAACACTATTAACATGCGAGCTTCGTAAACCGTCAGACGATCTATCATGTAAATAAGAGATGACTTTGACTGTTTACGAAATCATCATTAACTGAGTGGCATTCGTGTAGCTGTGATCGCTGTAGAGGTGTCAACGAGTTTTGTGTAGAGAAATAAACGATGCTTAATTATATCAGTACTGATATGTTATGAACTGACAAAGAAAGAGAACAATAATTATTGAGAATTGCTCGATAGCATAGAGCTAGAAAAGAATTTCATAAAAAAATATTAGTGGAAGCACAACGCTCATGAGAATTCAGTCAACATCTCTCACATCGAGCATTGCAAAAACGACTGGTCTGACCAGTAATAATAATTAAGGCAGAAATAAGCTGATCATAGTCTAACGATTGAAACCGAAGCTGCTCAAACTTCAGAATAAAGACACCTCCAGCAGCGCAGCTACCCATGCTGATTCCCGTGTGACTGTCCGTGTACTTATGAGCGCCGTTATGTCCACAGTTACTGGACACCCTCCCGGTGTGCCAAGATTTTAATCGTCAAGGCTGTACGAGACCTACCTGCAGATTCGTTCATATTCGTGAAGGTAACGATCATTTCTGTACATTGTATATTAACCCCCGATTGGCTTTATAATTGGCTCAAATGAATTGCAATCGAAGTAGATAAAGATAGTCTGAGAAGATAACAACTTATTAAAGTTGAAATTTTGATGAGCATTTTATTCAAAATTTTTATAACTTAAGTATCTATCTTGCATGCGTCCAACCTCCTTTAAATCCCCTTTTGCATGAAGTCACACAATAAAATATATGTATGTAATAAATATTTTTGATTACAGAATTTTATAAAGTAGAGGCCATATAGTTTGCTCCTATGAAATATTATAGTAGACGTTAGTTGAATGTGGTAGTGGAATTACTAGTTTTAAATATTTTATAATCTAGTCATAGTATTTAATTTATTTTGGTCCATAAATGTTAAAATATTAATGTTAGCTAAAATTTGTTTAGATTAGTGTTTGGACTCAATTATTCCAAAATTATTTAACTCTTCGTAATTAATCAACAATTTAGCAAATTATTTATCCATTTCAAAGGGAGACCTAATAATATTAAGTTCGTTTGTAAAAGATTGCCAGACCCTTTTAAAAGTCAAACATTAGCACTGCTGTGAGGATATTATGTTAGCTGCATATTGCGTCGGCGTGACGGCGTAGTAACGTGTGTGTGTATGTGTGGTGTTGCAGGGTGCGGGCTGCAGGTGGTGGGGTGTCGTGTGGTGGTGTGTCGCGACGCGGCCGCCGGCACGTGCCGCCGCGCCGCCTGCCGCTACTACCACATCCCCGTGCACCTGCCGCCGGCTCTGCGACCCCCCTAACCTGACCTCTCCTCCCTCGCCGCTCACCCCACACCCCCTCACCCTCGCCCTCGCCCCACCCCACCCCTCCCGCTCCGTAAGTCGCCCGCGCCCCTCATCCATATCGGTTGCGCCTCCGGCACTCTCGGGTCGGGCAGGTCCGAGGCGGTGATATCATAGTGAATATCGGTTAGTGTAGTAGATGGCCGAGAGGTCTCGGAGAGTGTACATAAGTAGCGGGATATGATTCTCAGGCACGGTCATGCGATTGTGATATGAGTAGATTTCGAGACGCAGGAGCCGTTCGGTTAGTTCTGTCGAGATCGTACCGAGGTCGAATAGTAGTTAGTGAGGTTTTAAATGTTTTATTACTATTGTATATTATTTTTTTAAGATACGATATGAGTTCCTGTAAAGATCGATACGGGTGCCTCCAGGTGCCGTACGAAACTTTGTTGTAAATAAGCGGAGGTAGATGAGGGGCGGCGCGGGGGGCGGAGGTGCTCCTCGCCCGCGCCGCCCCGGCGGGCCCGGGCCCGCTCCACCTACTGTGAGCATTTTTGTGAGAATTATGTTACTTTTTTATTATGTTATAAAATTAAGTTTTTTTTATAGATGACGAGTTTTACACTAGATTAGAGTAGGAGGATCAGTAATGAAACACCGATAGAGTAGCCGCTTCTCCCCCTCGGCACTCGAGGCGAGGCGAGCCCGGTCCGGTCGCCCGGTCGCCCGGTCGTCGTCCGTGCCTCCTCCGTTCTCACCGTAGCATAGATCACGACACTCGTAGAGTGGTAGTGGGTACGTTCTTAAAACGATCAAAGTTTTCGGACAATATTGAAACGAAGAAGGCGAACTTCCAAAATATTTACCTAAATTATAGGTTAGAAGGTCGGCTTGATTTCCGATAGATTTTGCTAGATGTTTATGATTTATCCGATCGATTCACGTCTATCGAAGCACAAATAGCGACCGACGATCGAGTCCGATTAGTGACCCCCGAACGAGTGAAATTCTAGCTCCCCTTTTGTTTATATAAGAACAGTATTAAACTTATGATCGAAATCTTGTTGTATGTATGTAGAGGTGATATGCGGATAGAGAGAGGTGGGAGTGGCCGCCGCGCCGCAGCGTGCGTGCGAGCGGGCGAGCGGACATGCGCGTGCGGCGCAGCGGCGCGCTCCCGAGGCATGGAAGCATAATGCCTAAATATTATTCCTAGTCCATATCCTTTTGTTGATCAGTCATGCGATTAATGTTAGAATAAAATATTAATAATTTGATTTATTCCTCCCATTTAGTGGATATTTTGATAATGATATATTAATAATGAAATATTTAAGATACATAATACATATTTGATTCTAAATCCTGATAAAGTGACACTATGTTAGTAATTTAGTCGGAGGGATACTTGTGCCGTGATTATATTTTTAGGTATATATTATAAAATAATTCCTAGCGTCGGAATTAAACAAGTGATTAATGTGTAAGCGCGTTATATTTATTGTCGTATATTGTAAGGGAATGCCATATCGATAAAAGATGAAGTGCGGAGAGAGTGAAACTCGCGGTGTTGCGTTTGTTTTGTGTTGGTTGTTATCCTGGGTTGCGGTTGCGGTTGCGATTGCGGTTGGCGGATCGCTAGTCGCGCGGGCCCCGCCCGTCGCGCGTCGGGTGGCCGTCGCTTTTATCAATACGGCACTAAAATATATTATGAGTCTTGAAATATATAAGTTGTCATATTATTTTTGTTAAAATTTATCGTTTCATTGATTATTTGTTGCCTTTTTTATTTTAATTATCGAAATTTTATGATCTGACGCATTTATTGTAAGACAATCGATTATTTTATAATTAATTAGTGTGATAATAATGATAATGGTATAAAAATGCCGTTACGAAAGATCGAACATCGAAAGTATCCTTCCTGTTTAGAAGGGACTATAATTCAGGCCCGAGGTTTCTAGTGGATTTTATATTTTTCTTTTGTTGTATTTTTAACGTTACGTGTGTCTTACACATAATATATTTCATTTTTGTGATATTTTTAACTATAAAGTACTGTTATTGTAAATCCATGTGGAATAATGAAGACCTAATTAAATATTCAAGAATTTATTTGTAAATCACAAAAAAAAATGTAAAACTGTAAATATATTTAAAAAATGAACTGCAACAATAATTGATTATTATAATTCTCATCAAATACAGTGTAAGTTCTTCGAGTACCTTAAGAGGGTATGTTATTATGTAGTAGGAACAGTCTACTAAACCGGTCCAGTGAAAAAAAATATTGATAATATTGTAAACATTTTTTTATTCACGAGCAATCACAGAAAGTACATGACATTGTAATATTATTTATGAAATTACTATGTGATGTGATCTTCGGATCAATTTTGAGTACAGTATAGATAATAAACAACTGAATATGTGAATCGTTTCTTGTTTTATTACCCTCGCTCACATTCTACGAGTATCCAGTATATCTGAAGTGGGTGGTTGGGTGAGTACCTACTGAAAAGTTTGTAGGGTTTGTGAGAAAATCTAAGCTGACAGTAAATCTTCACCTAGCTCAGGGGTTCCCAAAGTGTGCGCCGCGGCCGCCTTCGTGCGCCGTGGAAAGGCAAGTGGGGCGCCATGAGTCGATCCTCCATTATTATCCAAAATCACTATATTATATTCAAATAAAATAATTATAATATTAATTATGTAAAGCAGGTAGATTATTAAATACTTGTTTATTAATAACTAGCGACCCGCCCCGGCGTCGCACGGGTATAAAATATATAGCCACTGAAAAAATGATCCACGATCCTATGATCCTTCACGTGCCTGCCTAGCATACGCCAACGAAATATATCTCGTATCTCACTCTCGAGATAATCAAAAACTACTCTGCTCATAATGTCAAAATCTCGACATTATCTCGACAAAACACTATAAAAATGTGTTCTTGGATGATAGATCTACACGAGAAAAAATGTTTGTCATGCTAGGGTCAATAGAGATGAAGATACAAACTATCAAACATCGAGAAACATGTAGAGAGAGATATCTCGTTGGCGTATACTAGGCAGGCTGGTCTACTTCTTATCTGTGCCAAATAACATAAAAATTGCTCCAGTAGTTCGCGAGATAAGCCCTTTCAAATAATTTCCCCCATTTTTTCCACATTCTCCTATTAGCGTGATAAAATATTACCTGATACCTATAGCCTTCCTCAATAAATGGACTATCTAACACTGAAAGACTTTTTCAAATTGGTCCAGTAGTTATAAAGATTAAAGGGACATGAGGGAAAAAAGCGACTTTGTTTTATAATATGTATAGATTATTTACCTGCAACGTAACTATAATAATCAATAAAGATATTTATTTATGTATCTTTTTCTAATAGGCAGTTATACTACTAATTGCTATAATATATTAACTGTGTATATAGAGGAGGGCGCCGCGACAAATTTATTATGACGTGTAACTGCGCCGCAGGCTGAAAAAGGTTGGGAACCCCTGACCTAGTCGATATCATAAAGGGCTAAACAAATACTTATTTTAGTTGGAACTGGATATATGGTAGCGGGTATGGTGCACACTGCACAGTGCACACTGGACAGCGTCCAAACATTTTGGGTTCGCTTGCAACTTACCCCATTTAGTAATTTATTCTAGTTAAAAACCTCCTTTATCTTTAAACATAAAAAACCGTCTAAGTGCGTGTCGGGCCACGCGTAATAATAGGGTTCCGTACTCCGTAGTACCGCTAGTTTTTGGTAATTTTTGTATGGTCAATGAATGTACATATTTTATAACGTGTTTTACACTAAGTACTAACAATTGCATCATCTCAGTTCCCATCAAAGGAATTTGAACGAAAAGTTCCTTTATACTTTTTTTTTTAATATATCGCCATTCGGCGATATAATAATATTAAAAACTACTGTATTTATATTAATTAAATAAAATTTATATTAATAACTACTGTATGTATTCACATACATTTTTTTAGGTGATCGATTATTACTCAATAGCTTTTGAAGTCTTCTTAGCCGTGTTAGTTTTCCTTTTAAATTCAGCATATTTCCTACTCCCGTGAATTTTGCACATTTCCAGAAACAACCGTTTAGCTGGTAGAAGGTGTGATGTGTCCAGTGTCCCCACTGGACACATCACACAGCTACTTCAGGTTTAACGTTTTATCGTATAATATATCTACAAGTTTGTCGAAACCAAAGTCTACAATAGAATGGTTGTCGGAGAACTCGAAACTGGGATGCTGTAGCGTAAGTCTTGTTACAAGCGAGCGTAACTCTACAAAGTTACGCTCGCTAACAAGTTACAAGAGGAATCTAATAATGCCTCATCCATCAAAATATTGGCCAATACATAGTTTAGGTGCTTCTGCAAAAAACATGAAACATAATATTATGTAAATACATAATATTCAGTCAGGTCAGTCAGGTAAAATTAATGAGATCAATTAGTTAAGAAAATAAAGATATTTTAATTAGGAATCTATGTCAAAAATATCAAATAAATCAGAGAAAAGGCTTTTCATCCATACTAATATTATAAATGCGAAAGTGTGTCTGTCCGTCTGTCTGTCTGTCTGTTACCTCTTCACGCCCAAACCGCTGGACCGATTTTGCTATAATTTGGTATGGAGATACCTTGAGTCCCGAGAAAGGACATAGAATACTTTTCATCCCGGAAAAATGTACGGTTCCCGCGCGATTAACTAATTTTGGGGCAACGGAGTTGCGACTTACGGGCATCATCTAGTTTTAACATAAAAAATTAAAAGGTTATAAGCTGTCTACACACTAAAGCCGCCGCGCCAGCTTGGCGCGCGGCGCGGCGGCACAACCCGCCGGGCAAAGCCGGTGCAGCGGCCTAATTTTGAAACAAGCTTGCTGGCGGCATAACCCGCCGGGCAAGGCCTTGCCAGCGGCTTGCGCTCATTCAATAGGCTACTTGACCTAATTTTTTTCTTCATGCTAATCGCTTCATAATCATTCATTTTTACAAAAACAACTAATATTTTACACAGTAGAAACCCATAAAAATGTTTATTGAAAAATATGCCTCTTAAATGGCGCCGAAAACACTGTCCGCCATAGTGTGACGTCATACGCTTTGTATTTTAAACTCTCTTTATTGAAATTTTTTTAATGTGCTAAATGTACGAGTCTAAAAGTGCCCAAAAATTATAAAATAATTATATAAGAAATTAGAAATCATTTGTAATGTTGAAAACTTTTGGAGAAAAGTTTTGGCCATTTCATTTCCCGTCTACAATAAATGGAGATAATATATATAAAACTGATGTTTTATTTGAATTATTCAAGAAAATATATAATAGGCTTATTCTTATTATTTATGTACAAATAAACTTACATATAGCGAGCGCGATAAATAAAAGATATTAAATTAGTATGAGGATGACGTCACATCCAAATCGGAAGTACCGCAAAAGCGTTTTCGTCAGTACAATTCCTATTTTCATAAAATCATATTTTCAAATCGACTTTATTTATCAATCATAAGCTTTTATTTGATAATAAGATGGTGAATGGTGAAATACGGTTTCTTAGGCCAAGTTCTACTAGAAATATGCATTTGTTCAATGAAATTGAATATAGGTCAAGTACCCTATTGCCCACTGCCCAAAGCCGCCGGGTTCGTGCCGCCAAGCCGCGCCGCGCCGGGCCGGCGGCTTTGGTGTGTAGACAGCTTTATGTGCCTAAAAGGTAAGAATCCATATCCATACTATACTATATACTATAATATTGTTACGTGCTAGGGTTCGTAGATTCGGAGAGAAAGACCTGGTGACTCTCTTGAAGACTTTATTCACTGACACTAGCTTACACAAATCTGCACTAAGTCCAAACACTAAGCACTAGATCCAAATCACTAAGCACTGTCACTGTCCTAGGTCGTAGCCGAGTCTTGGTTCACTATCACAATCACTCACTATTGATCACTTGTTTTCACTTCGAAGTCGCCTCGAAGATCGCTCAGATAAAACTGAATTGCCGGCTGGACTGTCTGCGACTACGATACGGGCCGGATCGAATCTCAGAAAATTCCGGAACATCCCAGAATAAACCCGATATGCGTAAACAAGTATGAGATATTTCTAGAGAGTACTCGTAGGTACATATACCTAGCGCCATCTAGTATCGAGTAGGGGATTTACGTTGCCTGTGTCCCTTGATCAGTTTCGCTGGTTTGACGCTAGATGGCACTACGTGTCCGTATACGTAACAATATTATAAATGCGAAAGTGATGTCTGTCTGTCTGTCTATCTGTCTGATTTTTGCTGAAATTTTGGCATGGAGATTCTTTGAGTCCCGAGAAAGGACATGGGATAGTTTTTATCCCGGAAAAATTTACGGTTCCCGCGCGATAAACGAATTTTGGCGCAACGAAGTTGCGGGCATCATCTAGTTAGTATTAAAAATAATGGAAATAAGTAAAATTCAAATCTCAAAGTTGGATTATGGATAGCATCACCAACTGGGTGCAGCGGCGATACAGGATGACTACACTACGTATGAGCTTATCGATATTATTGTGAATCGTAAACTTAGTAAGCCTGCAGAGATGCCAGAGGAGGGAGAATGAGGAAAAAGATGAACGAGTCAATGAAGATAATGAAGGGAAAATTATTGAGCACTTGAGAGTTGAGCAGTTAGCAAGACACGAGATGCGCGCTCTCTCCTCAGACGCCCTGGTAAATTCAATGTTATGTGATTGCGTATCATACCTATTATGTCGGCACAGATTCCTATGTAGAGCCTAACACGCAGTGAAAGCGTACTGGGCCCATAACCTTTTAGTGTCTTAACTAAATTCCGCATGATTACGTCCGCAATGTCTAACGCATACAAAATACGGACGGAATGCGACGGAATAGCGTGTCATGCGGAATTTTCGCCACGTAACTTTGGCCTAGTGTGTTTAATCGGCTCCGGTGGACTGTCGAATGTCTATTTAAAACATATTATACCAATTTTTGACATAAAACAACTATCTACATTCTACAATTCTACGTGGTTTGAAACTTAAGTTTTAAACCGCCGTTTTAAACCGTGTATCAGGCACTTTACTTAGACTTTGACTAGACTTTAGACCTGACAATGTATTATGAAAACGATGCTAAAAATAATAATTGTACTATTATATATTAAAACATAGCGCCATTTACTCGACACTGGCCATGGTTTAATAGCCGAAGTGCCTAAGAAAAAAAAAAGTGTCAACTTGTGCAGTCAGCTGTCAGTTGTCAAATTGCGCTGCATTTTGTCAATAGTAGTGAAACATCAAACACCGAATTCTAGATTCTTATGTTAAAATTAGACGAAAATCGATAATTTATTAGAATTCTACCAATTATATTAGCAATAATAGAAAGCAGTGCTACCTTTTTGCGAAAATGGTTTACACCCTACTTTTCCAAATAAATCCTTTCATTTAACATATCAGGTTTGTAGCGAATCTTATCGCATAAATTAGTTTACTGGTTTGAGGACTGTAGCTTTTTATCTTTGTTGCGTTGTAGGCCCAAGACGCTCTAGCAGCAATGTTCGCAAGCCTCAAAAGCAAGATAAAAGAAGAAACCGGTAGTGATATCAGTAAATTGACTAGTAGTTGGAGAAGTGGCGCTCTTCTAAGTCGCTTAACGCTGCGAGATGACTCGGTTAGTACTTGTAGCCTTGTTTAGTTACTTATGGCTTGTATATTATTCAATTTTTCAACAGATGTAGTACTGATGATTTCAACTAAAAATAAAAACATGATGTCCAGAATTTGCCACTGTAGTTCAGAAGTAAAACTAGGAAACATACTTAATACATCACATTTAGCAATTAATTCATCAAGCCCCAAGCGGCCACCTCTGGTCATGATAACAATAGTTAAGCTATTGTGTCTTGTTTTTCAACGATCGAAGGGTTAATGTTTATGAGCAACCTTAGAAAAATTTAACAAATCACACACATTTTAATGTGCCTGTGAAACTAAAGTATAAGTACTACTGCTTAATATAAAAATAAACCTTCATTGTTAATCATAGCTATTTAATCCTTCAGGCCCCGCACGAGCACCGGTGATCGGGAGAACAAAAAATACAATGGGAATTCCTAGAACCTCAGATCGAAGGATTAAGTTATAAAAATTATAATTACTGTCTGTACAGTACAGTGTACACTGGTCAGTGTAAACTGTTTTCAATAGTATATTTTGTTATGAAAGGTTTACAAGGGAAAGCTAGCAGGTGGTACTGACATTGAAACATATTATTTCTAAACCAAGACCTTGAGCATACAATTCATAGTTTGCTTTGGGTTGAACAATTGTTATTAAATAATCAATTTAAAATTTAATAATCTATACTAATATTATAAATGCGAAAGTATCTCTGTCTGTCTGTCTCGCTTTCACACCAAAACTACCGAACCGATTGATTGATAGTCTAAAGCCTGAGAAAGGACATAGGCTACTTTTTAACTGAAAAAAATAGTTGTAAGTGGGTGAAAATGAGTAAATTTGTTCAAATTAAGTTAGTTCCGAAAATTCATAATAGATGGCGCCGTGCCGTCTCCTACATCGCGATGACGCTTGCACAAAATTATTTAAATACAAATGTCTTTCTATAAGAGGTGGTATTAGTAGGGGAGGTAGTGCTAGCGTATGCAAAGCCATTTCATACCGACCAAATTTTTGTCCAGCGGTAGCTTGATATTTATCAATCAATATAATCAGCGTCAGTCGCCGCACCCGTGGTGGAATGTTAACTGAGAGTATTTCAAAGTTGTAAAAAAAATTGTTGCGAAAAGTTATTTTATACCGAATGAAACTTTGTTGGATGATTATTGAGGTAATGTTTAACCAAAAAATCACCGTCAGCCGTATTGCAGACGGGGATTCAACGTCAGTCGCGTTACTGAACATGTAAAAAAATTTTGAATATAAAGTTATTTGTACGGTATAAACCGTACAAAATTTATACAGGTGAATGTTTCTACTTTGTAAATAATAAATAAAACCGTCAATCGCTAATACTAATATAAAGTCATTTGTACGGTATAAACCGTACAAAATTTATACAGGTGAATGTTTCTACTTTGTAAATAATAAATAAAACCGTCAGTCGCTAATACGATGGTGAAAAAACCGTCACCTAGCGATATAAGTTATGACCGATATAGCCCTACTTCGCGCTCAATGTATCCTAGGGCGTCGCGTAGACGACATTTCCACCTGCAAACATTCAGCTGACGGCGATTTTCGTTTGAATTAACCATAAAATTATCTCACATAGGAATTTTAAGTAATTAATTCGATAGTCAATACTTGTGAAGAAAATTATAAACATTTTACTTTAAAAACGCCATCTGTTGTTATATACTAAAACTAAAATAACACCTACCTACCTAACCTAAACATGTATAATCTAGATATTATGAACCTTTAAGGTGACCACAGATTTGGCCGCACCGCACGCACCGCAGTCGCCGCATTTCGAATTCTTTATATAATGAAGTTATAGGCAAGCTCGCATACCTACCCGCGCCGCAGTCTTCGCAACTTCTACATTATTTATATGAAGAATTCGAAATGCGGCGACTGCGGTGCGTGCGGTGCGGCCAAATCTGCGTTCACCTTTATTGGGTGCGAATTGGAATCGTTTTAAGGTTATTCTTTAGTGGCGGATGTAGAAGAATGGGGGAGATGATTATAGACTATTAAACAAGTTGAGTTATGTCAAACTCAGCCGACATATTACAAGTAACATGGAATTGACACAGTTCGACCAAATGATGTAGATGTGTCAAATGCCATGAATCAATTTCCAACAACACTTCTTGACTTCTTTATTGACCTAACTATCGCCTGTGTAAGCTCCATAATAATAATCAGACAATTAATATTATTACAATTTACAACACTATGCTGCTTAAGTAAATAATCAATGTAAAGTAACTGTTAAACATTTTCAGTCCACAACAACGCCAACCAGTTCCGCTGGGCAAGTGGACTCTGCCTCAGATGTAAGTTTGTTAATTACATATAATTATTTTTGCATGTTATGTAATCACTTACTTAATGATGAATTCACACTAACAGTGGGTTTTAGTTAACAGGTATAGATGTTTTAGTTTTTACATATGATGTGTATGTAAAAACTAAAACATCTTACTAATAATATAAGTTACACAATGTAAAAGCTATGCAAGGATTAGTATGTATTTGTCTTTCTCGAAAGACATGTCTCTCGAGTGTCCATCAAGACATTTTAATGTATTAGACAAGAATAAAGCATTGTACAGCATATTCATATTATAAATATTTTTAGCGCATGAGTTAATGGATTTTGTAGGAGCGATTATTTTATTAAACAAACATTCTAACATGCGATACTGTCAATCGCAAGTAAAGTCTTAACTACATTTTTCTGCACATCATTCCATCTACTGTCAAAAGCTTTTTTTTTTGTGTGCCAAGTTTGTTTTACTGTATTTTTATTATATTACACACGCTTTTAATTCTATATTATTTTTCTCTAATTTCAGTCCATCTCACCACAACTACAGACATATCTATCTGATCGTACCGGGGGCGAGATAGACCAGGTGGCGTTACATCAGCAGTACACCGAGCAGCTGGAGGCCAAGCTGAGAGACCGAGATTTGTATTGGGAACAGAAAATTGAAGAATTACGAAATGATTTCACAGTTGCCCAAGGTAACTTTTGTCAATACTATAGATATAAAAAAATAGTACAAAAAATGTCTCCTTTATATTTCGGTCAATAAATTAGCGCCGCAATCCTTAAGGCTGTCACAGACAGAGCAGGTAATGTAAAGATGTATATTATAGCATGACACATCTCGATACATCTTTCTATAGATATCAGTCAGGAGATCACACACAACAGCTATAATGTATATTTTTACATTATAGCTGTTGTGTACGATTTCTATA
The DNA here is from genome assembly GCA_937595015.1 of Polyommatus icarus. Lineage (NCBI taxonomy): Eukaryota > Metazoa > Arthropoda > Insecta > Lepidoptera > Lycaenidae > Polyommatus > Polyommatus icarus. The sequence continues at coordinate 9,039,035 of OW569321.1, forward strand.
GAAAGATGTATCGTGCTATAATATACATCTTTACATTACCTGCTCTGTCTGTGACAGCCTTTAGTCATGCTATCAAAGTTATCTGTTCCAGTTACTACACATTACGTAGTTGACAACTCAGACCTGACTAAGCATACAATCTCTCTTGCTCCCCGAATGTCTCAATATTTTCTTGAAATGTTGTTTTATTATATGCATCATCTTTCATTTAAAATTTTAGTTACCCAGCTATGTTACCTATTATTATTTAGTGTAAGTAAAATAGTATAGTCACTCCAAGTGATGAACAAGCCACTTATATCATTTATCATTTTATTACTATTTTGTTTTCGATTCAGGAGAAGAAGCGATAGCAGCACAGGGTGTGGCTCGTATCGCACAAGCTGAGGCAGCTAAGGCAATAACCGAAAGAGATGCAACAGAGAAGCAGCTCAATGAACTTAAGATTCGGCTGGTTGCTGCTGAAAGTGCACAAGATAAACTTGATGCCCTTAATGTAAGAAGTTTTTTTATATAGCCTCTTAGTCCTCTTACTAATAATAAAAATCGTTGCACAACGATACGCGTACAATTGTTTTCACCTCGTCTATCAGGTGCCTTTTCTAATGTAACAGACGAGGACAATAAATGAAGAGTATAATATTTAAATTAATTTTGTAACCAACACTGTGTTTGTTAGAGTCTAGGGGGGGTATTACATTATCATATATATTGGATCATTTATAGGATAATATATAGGATCCAATTAAAATGATCATTTGATCATATCTGCATATTATATTATCATTTAACATTGATCCTATTTTACGTCATATGTGGTTTCAATAGCCAATGGGGAGCGCTAACGCTGACAGGTATTGACATCAGTGTTACTAGATCTCAGAGAATTCGATTTGTCAAAAGACATCGTCATTTTTAATATGGCTTGTTTTATGTTATTTCAGCAAGATTATTCAAGTATATAATTAGAAAAATAATTACATTACATTATTTGAAACATATTAACGATCAAGAAATTAAAAACTCTTTTTTATATTAAATAACTGGCAACACCAATTTCTATGACCGTATTGGATCCAATCTCTCAGCAAACGTCAAAAATCTATGATCAAGGAAGAAATGAATCATTTATCTATATTACATTATCCAATATAAATGATAATCTAATACCCCCCTAACGTTAGACTGCTGGTTGGACTGCTGTTAAGTGTTGGCAACACAATACAGTAAAATAGTTATTTAACAGCATCAATCATGTGTAAACTTGCGACGGTCCTCGGTTGCACAGCAGATTATTTCTCTTTTTCAGGTTGTTTGTATCAAGGAATTATTTTTTTATTAATTTTATATTAATATAGTTATCGGGTTTGTATGTTATTTTTATAGCGGACACTGCTAAAGGCTAACCCACACGTACCACAACCTCACCACGTCGCAACGACAAAATGCCGTTAAGCAGTGGGTACGTGTGAATAATGTCGCTGCAGCTTTTTGTAGTTGCGTTGTGGTACCGACAAAATGTCGACGTGGTTGCGTTGTCGCCAGTAGTTGTGATGTGGTTACGTACGAAAGCCAATGAAACGGAGTGGGGGATGAGCGCGGGCGGTGTGCGTGCAGTCATTGCATCGATGCGATGCGAACATTGTGGTTGCGATGTGGTCGGCCACTAGTTTGCTTGTGGTTGCGATGGGGTCGGTATCACACAAGTGGTCGACAACGACTGCAAAATGTTACGTGTGAATAGTTCAGTTCATTTACAATACGAAATATACGCCCGACCACGTGGTGTGGTTGTGGTACGTGTGGGTTGGCCCTAAGCTTCCATTTAAATTTTAGGAGGAGGTAGAGGAGCTGCGTCGGTCGTGGACGCAGGAGCGCGGCGCGTTGCGGGCGGCGGCGGGCGCTGCGGAGGCGCAGGCGTCAGACGCGCAACAGCAGCTCGAACTGCTGCGAGCGGCGCTGCCGACCGACCACCCTGAACACCACATGCATGATGACGGTGGGATTTTAAATACAATGAAAAATTATTTACTCACTTAATAAATGTTTTGCCAAGCAAATGAAAATTGAGTTGGATAAGACAAGCATTATAGTTTCGCGCATGACTTCCAGCAATGAAGAATACGAGGACAAAATTGGACAGACCGTATTTTGCTACGTTAACCTAACCTAGCCTAGTATACATTGTACCATTGGACTGGCTAATATTTTTATGGCCTGTTTCACCGCTTCCTGATAAGGTGCCCGATAGGGTTATTTGACAGATTTTCCATACTCCATCTGTCAAATTAAGTGGTGGATAGCCTTATCAGGAAGCGGTGAAACAGGCCCTTATTCTACAAAAAATCCTATCGATAAACGTTGTTATTTTTTAATTATTATTTTTTTTATTTATTAAGGGAAAAACAGTTTTTTACAAAAATTATTACAAGTATGATTAATACAAATAAACCTAAATTACCATACCTGTTATATTTAAAGATTATTCATTACTAATCAAAAATTAAGTATAAAAAGTAAAAACCTTAGAATATATATAATTATAACATTATTCCAGACAAAATCTCTCCAACCGGTTGCGAGTCGTTCGACCGCGTGTGTCGCGAGCGCGCGGTGCTGTCGCGACAACTGACGGAGGCGCGCATGGCGCTCGCGGACGTCAAAACGTCGTGGAGCGGGCAGATCGCCTCGCTTGAGACGCAGGTATGCCATTACTTCATCTTCTGGTGAACGATTACCGTCTTTAAATACGTAGGTTTAAGGCCGGGTCACACCAAACCGACTGTGAGCCGCCGAATATGAGCGAACGATACGCAGTTTATTGTATTTCCATACATATTCACTTTTTCGTTCACACCTACCCGACAATACGCCATTACGCACATTCGATACCGTATATTTTCACGTTCACACTGGGGCTCGCAGTGAGCCTGCTCACGTTCGGCGGCGTATCGTCAGTTTGGTCTGAACACGCGCTAAGTCTAATAACACTAAGGGCCTGTTTCACCACTTCCTGATAAGTGACGAATAGGCCACCACTTAACTTGACAGATAAAGTATGGAGAATCTGTCCAAAAAGTTGTGAATAGCCTATTCGGCACTTTATCAGAAAGTGGTGAAACAGGCCCTTAGGCTTCAGTCTCAGAACCAGGTAGCGGGGCGGGAGCGACGGTGGCGCGTTTCAATGTATAAAATAAATAGATTTATATGGACAGGCCTAGACGGCGTACTAGACGGGTTATCCATATAATTATATGCATTGCATTGGTACGCGCCGCCGCCACTCCCGCCTCGCTGTCCGCTGATTTCGAGACTGAAGCCTAAAGCCGCAACCACAAAAAGCAGACAATGCGCAGAAGCAGCAGAAAATACGTGGTGTAACCCTCGACAATCTTCGATTTTGGATAATCGTGAAATATATCATGTATAGGAGAAGGTGGTAATGTGGCCCTTAAGTGAAACTTAACGGCAAAAATAACAAATGTAATAGTCACCTTTGGAGCCTGCACAGGCTACATAGCCCATTAGTCAAAAATTTGATACTGTACCCATGGCTCTCCAGCTCTGTCATTGGAACAACATTACGACCAATGTGAGGGGGGCCAAATGAGAATAATTGCTAATATTTAAACAAACGTACCAAAAATATTTATATTTTAATGTATAATTTTATATTTACCTTTTAAATTCCGTAGGAGAACACTTTGATGTATTCGATGTTTGAACACAAAAGCCAAATATTTCTGTTTCTTAACAACTGTCGAAATAAAATCACACACACTTAAAAGTTTCGCAAGTCGCAAGTTTAACTCGATCGAATGACAATCGAACTTGACAGCCTCTGTTGGATTTGTACGGTGCTAAATTAGTGGCATGCCGCGAGCATCCCGTTCCACCAAAATTATACTGGATAGCGTTGTTAAAACATTAAATATTGAGGGGGGGCAATATAATTATGTGCAGGGGCCACATTACAAACTTTTCCCAGCAATATTATTCAATCTTCACAAAGAAGTATTGTATTTTATTACACAATAAATTGCTCATTATTTGTGTACCCTAAAAGACATAAACTATTGATATAGCCACAATTTCAAATTAACTAAGTTTGCTACTCGTTATTTCTCTGATTATTATGTTTATAGTGTTTATCATACAATATGCCGGATTTATTATTATATTACTATTATGAAAAGTTTATATGTTAAGTTATAAGACATTCAAAATCTGTTTATCTCTATGTATTCATCCGTACAACAATGTTTTGTGTGTGTGTGATTTGTGAGTCTCGGTAAGCAATTTATATTTTGCATTATAACTTACATAACCCCATATTCTATTCCTGTACTCACACATACCATTTATTTTAACCGGTGACAGACTATACTCTTAAAGTGACACAAAAATATATCCCTCTTCACGAATCTCCATGAACTATCATCTTATCTAATCTTTTTCGATATCGGGTGGTAGCTCAAGTTCTAAACTAACTTCTGATGAATGAATGAATGAATTCTTGAGTTTTTACTAAAAATGTGTTGTAGGTGGCGCGAGTGTCGCGACAGGCGGGCGAGGAGGGGGCGGAGAGAAGGAGAATGGAGGCGGAGAGAAGAGAGCTGCTAGACAAGATAGCAAGCTTGACCGCCGAGCTGGACAAAGCTAAACAGAATCTGGCTAATAGCGAGGCAAAGGTTTGTATATTTGTCACCTTGTCTTTCAAACCTAGTCGAATGGATTTTCTATTTAAAAATGGAATGTGGTCAATAGTACCTTTTCTAATGTGTTATGTCTTAACGAGGCCTTGTTGAATAAGCTGAAAAATAATTTTTGCCACCGTTCCCAGAAAGAGTAATGTATGGTAAATCTTAAATTCCATTCCTGTGCAATGTGAAATTTTCCATAGGTATAGGGATGGAAAACAATAAAAAAACTGTCCAAATGTACAAACTACGTGTGTATCGTAGTACGTAGGTATGTGTGCATCGACGTGTATGGTAGTCTATGTGTGTGAGGATGTGTGTGTGAGGCGGCATGTGTGTGCAGGTGGCGCGGCTGAGCGGGGAGGTGCGGGCGCTGGCGCAGGAGGTGCGCGGGCTGCGGGCGGGCGCCGCGCACAGCGACGTGAGTCCCGCCCTCTACAGTATATAGCCGCAGTAGTTTAGTTGATATAGATTTGATTTATGGGTGGGACCTACGTTATTCGGTCGGGTTATGTTAATGTTTGCCACGGAATCGTGACCTGTCTACAGAGTTTGACAAAATCTGACCAAATGACGTAGTTCTATCTGTTTATGAGTAATGATTCATGGGAAGATGGCTGACCGGGTTAGAGCCAGTCCACTCGGCGCATTGCGTTGTTTTACATACAAATAACCAAGGTGTTCACACGGCGCGCTGCGTCGCGTCGTCGCAACGCACACATGACGGACAGCAGCCCCCGAGACAAAGGGTATATTAACGTTACTGCTTCGTAATAACGCTGTGATGACGCAGCGCCCGTATGGCCGGCTATGCGTCAAACGGCAGCGCTACGTCGACGCAACGCTGACGCAACGCGCCGTGTGGACTGGCTCTTATTTAGTTGGTTTATATTGTCAGTTACTCATGTTGGCTGGGCTTGACATTATAGCCCGATCAAATTAATATGATGTCCGCCATTTGCCAATTAATCAATTTCTATCGGTATAGTAGCATCAGAGAGCACATACTGGTAGCATATAGGCCGTGCAAAACAATGAGATCGCTCGGGAAAATCTTATATCTCGGTACAGTAACTACTAAATACGTGTAGTCTGATGATGTGATTACGGGTAACTTTGACAAAAGCCCTGTGAAAACATTTTATTTTGCTGAAGACTGCGTATTTTGCAGACCGATCGTTTAGCTTTGCACTGCCTATACTCTGTGATCACAGCCAGGCAAATAACATTCCTATGCAGTTCACTTTTAAAGTTTTTAAACTGTAATTACTTTAGTATAACATTGAAAGAAAAAAAATAGAGCACATTTAAATGAGTAAGCTATTTACATGTAGTAATTCTACATTATGTTAAACATTATGTTATAAACTCTAGACAAAGATGCATAAGTAATATTTCTTACTCTTGATTTATTATCTATTTAGAAATTGTTGATACTTATGGAGAATATATTAAAATAAAAACTTTAGATTTTATTTTAATAATTTCTTTTACCGAGTAAGAAATACTAAGAGAATTACATTTAGTTGTAAGAAAGTTCCTAAAATTTATATCTATCTATCTTTTTTAAGTTTTTTTTTACTATCATCACAGAAATCCGCTAATCATTTAGTTATTCATTTGCTTATATTATGTTATAAGTAAATACAGAAAATTTTAATTAAGTACAGTAAATCTACGATATTAGTGTCTTTCAGCATTCGTCGTTATATTAAAACTTTAAAGCCTTCAGTCGTTTCCATAGAATAAGTAGCCGAGAGTCATTATCAAAGTAGTATTACTGTAGAATTTTGCCTGCTGCAGTGCAATATAATGTAACTACATAGTATGTAATTAGCCTTAGGCGAATTATTATAATTTATATTGTAAAGCACATGAGTGTGGCTTCGCTTTTAAAGCACAGCTTATAAAAAAGTACTTAATACTAATAATATTTTAAGTTATACCAGGTTATACCTAATAATTAAAAACCATACTTTTATTTTATACTTTTTATTTTGTTTCAAATTTTTTTATACATTGTGAAATCCGTCCATGTTAAACAAAGAGATTTCGATAAAAAAATGTTACACAGATTATTATCAAGATTTTATTCGATGTTGCGATATTGTACACAACGGCTGCCTTTTATAAGGAGCTAATGCGAAGATAAACAGTTGACGCTGTCGAGATAAGCTATGAGTCACAACTCACACGGCTATCTCGTAGTAATTTTTACACTTTGAACATTCCATGTAAGTTACCACCATATTTTGTATTATTTTATGCTTTTGTTACTACTTATATGTTTTAATAAATACGTTTTTCTTTTATGACATTTTTTATTTTTCACCTTTTTTCCTTTTTTTTTACTCGCCACTGCGCTGTGCGCATTGCTTCCAAAAAAACTTAAGATTGTTTCGCAGGAGGTCGCGATGGGCTTGGAAGCGAGAATCGAGGCTTTGAGTGAGGAGAACAAGGAGTTGAGGGAGGCTTTGGACAGTGAGAGGTCGCTGGTGGCCATACTTCGGGAGAAGGTGGACAGGTCCGGTGAGATGTACGACGAGCAGACGGCCCGCGTCAACCACCTCAACACCACCATGGCGGACATGCAGCACGATTACATCGATATGCAGAGGAAGTTTGACAAGTATGTATCTGTTGGATACATTGTAACCTCCTTTTAAAAGTATTTACACAGTATCTATATACTTATTATAAAACAAAGACGCTTTTTTCCCTCATGTCCCTTTGTTCCCTTTAATCTTTAAAACTACGCAACGGATTTTGATGATTCTTTCAGTGTTAGATAGCCCATTTATCGAGAAAGGTTATATATTTTATCACGCTAAGATTTATAGTAGCGAAGAAATAGAGGAAAATGTGGAAAAACGGGGAAAATTATTTGAAAGGGCTAACTTGAACGCGCTCATCTCAGGAACTACTGGTCCGATTTGAAAAATTATTTCAGTGTTAGATAGCCCATTTATTAAGGAAGGCTATAGGCTATATTTTATCACGCTAAGACTAATAGGAGAATGTGGAAAAAATGGGGGAAATTATTTGAAAGGGTTTATCTCGCGAACTACTGGAGCAATTTTTATGTTATTTGGCGCAGATAAGAAGTAGACCACATGAAGGATCGTGATAGGCTATCGATTTTAATATTTTTTTCAATGGCTATATATTTAATACCCGTGCGACGCCGGGGCGGGTCGCTAGTTTAACTATACAAGGTATGTTTGTATTTGTCTGGCATATTTTAAATTACATGACTGCTAAAGTCAACGAACCTTTAATGTACGCTGCAGAGTAAGGTTCAAGGCAGAGTAAGGGGGTATTACATTATCATTTATATTGGATCATTTATAGGATCATATATTATAGGATCCAATCAAAAATGATTATTTGATCAAATAATAATTTTTGATTGGAAATATAAATGATAATGTAAAACCCCCCTAAGGCCCTGAGGCTGACAGTTGTGTCGAGTATTTGATATCATTTTATAGCATAGTAAATGCTGAAATAAATCATCACCAAAAATATTTCACTATATAATGAATAAGCGTAGCGTAACTTCCTCTGTATATATTTACAAAGAACTGCCTTGATATAAAGTATAAATGTAAAACACCTTAAAGTTTTACATATAATAGTTATGTTGTAAACCGATGGCTACTCGTCAACTTCATTGTCAACAAAGATAGTTCACTCTCGTGCGCAAATGAAATAACAATAATATGTTTGTGTACGCAATACGAGTGACGCGACATGCGATAGGTCCATGTAACTAATTTCTACGCTCTTTGTCACCACACTATGTTTGAAATTAAAATATATATATATATATATATATATATATATATATATATATATATATATATATATATATATATATATATATATATATATATATATATATATATATATATATATATATATATATATATATATATATTTCCAGAGAGAAGCGCGAGAAGGACGAAGCCTTACTACGCAACGCTCACATGTCACAGAGCATGGAGATGAGTCAGTGCAACGTGCGGTACCTCGAGACCGAGATTGTGGACCTCAAGAGCAAGGTGGCGGAGCTTGAGGCAGTCATCGCGCAGCACAAGGAGGTAAGGCTAATGCCTAACTATTGTCATTCTTATATGAAAGTTTGAAGGATATGCGTGGAAGACACAAAGGAAGATCTTCCGAGCGAGGTGTTAGTGTTTAAACACACTAGGCCGAAGTTACGCCGGCGTAAATTCCGCATGATTACGCCCGCAATGTGTTTTAAATTGCCGACGACACACTATTCCGTCGCGTTCCGTCCGTATTTTGTATGCGTTTGACATTACGGACGTAATTTCGTAGACGTCGACGCCGCGTAACTTCGGCCTAATGTGTTTAGACACTTATACTCGGTCAGGGTGAAGCCCACGTGATTAATGTCAGCTAGAAAACTTCCATAACGCGATGCATGAGTGTGGCGCTAATTGTGCGTACCGCCACGAGGTTTTTCGCCGTAACTATAAATTTTGCGCTATAAAAGCTATGTTCACTTGAAATGTTAAAAACTTTACCAAATTAAATCAAAATCGGGTCTGTGGTTTGCCATGGGGAGGCAATGACATCCATATACACTATACAAGATGTCAATGTAAACACCGTTATCCTTGAAACCATCAAATGATCCCGTCAAAATGAACAACTTTTTCTATGAGAACAATGCTGGGAACTTAAAAAAATCCGTCGTCATACCCATACAAATTGCCGATCCGGGCATCCGTATGGGTATGAAGACGGCATTTTTTTTTTGAGTTCCCAGCATTGTTCTCATAGAAAAAGTTGTTCATTTTGACGGGCTCATTTGATGGTTTCAAGGATAACGGTGTTTACACAAACACACTGTATTTATGTGGTTTCACAATAATGTCAGGTCCAAGCGGAGTGCATGGTGATCAAAGAGAACGACAAGTTGAAGGTGGACAAGATCGACGAACTGCAGCGGCGGATCGCGGAGAGGGAGGCCAGCGAGAGCGATCTCAAGAAGACTATACAAGACTTACAAGCTGAAATCTGTGATAAAAATAAGGTCAGTATTGTATTTTGGAACGAAGTTCCTTATCGTGCGTTGCGAAAGGGGGCTAGACGGAAAAAAATCATACGAAAAGTTGTAACGACACTTTTTGCCATAGACATAGTGGGACATGCGGTATCTATCTTGATCTATGTCTGTGCTTTTGGCTATAGTTTTAAGCCGTGTGGTAGCGCGTGATTCTCAGTCTCTCTTTTTTTGTGTAACATAAGAAATAACTGCGTTCCATCCGGGTGTCCCTATATTCGCAATGTAAATCCATACTAATAAAGGCGAAAGTATTCTTCTGTCTGTTACCTCTTCACGCCCAAACCGCTAAACCGATTTTACTGAAATTTTGTATATAGATACTTTGAGTCCCGGGAAAGGACATAGAATACTATATTTTTAATCCGAAAAAATCCGCGGTACCCGCACGAAAAACGAATTTTCACGGATTTGCGGGCGACATCTACTACTTTCATAAGTAGGATCTTATAACTTTAATCACTTTCAAATTTATATATTATCATTTCCTTTGTTTTAGAAAATAAAAACTCTAGATAATAGGATATCGGATATGAAGAAGACGTTACAGAGGGAACTGCAGAGCAGCAAAAGTGATCTCACGACCGCAGAGGAGCAGGATATTAGTAGAAGGTATTCACTATTACTAAAGTTCTTTTTATTACTATAAAACCTCGGGTCGGTTCGGGTTAAATCTTGCAACTCAATTTTGATCTTAATTGAACTGAAAACTGTGCGACGTCGCCAAAAAAATTATCTATCTATACTTACATATAATAAAACTGTAGAAATGATAATTCTGTACATTAAAGATATTCAAAAAATAATAAGCGGGGGTGTTACTACATCGCTATAGAAGCCAAAAATGTGGTTAGTTTTTTTGTCTGTCTGTCTGTCTGTCTGTATGTTTGTTCCACTATCACACGAAAACTACTGATCGGATTTGAATGCGGTTTTCGCAGATATATTTGTCTTGTTCCAACTTAACATGTAGTGTATAAATTTTTTTCCCCCCACCCCTCTAAAGGGACGAAAGAGGGGGTCAGATTTTGTATAAGACTTTTGCTTTATCACGAAAACTACTGATCCAATTTCCATATGCAGGTATATTTGTCTTCTTCCAACTCAAAATCTGGTGTATAAAAATCATCCCCCCCCCACCACTCTAAGTGGAGCAAAGATGGGGTCAGATTTTGAATCAAACTTTTTTCTTTAATGGACTTTTAACTGTTTTTTTCAACTTAATAATATCTGGTGTATAAAAATTTTCCCACCACCCCTCTTAGGGGACAAAAGGGGGGGTAAGATTTTGTATCAACTGATGAAGTAGAAATACTTTAAATGGCAAAACAACGTTTGCCGGGATAGCTAGTAATTCCTAAGAATGACAAAAAAATCGGTTGTCTGTATAGTCGGTTTACTGACGATAGTTGAACGTGACAACGTCATAACCTTAATGCTTTGCACAAACCTACGCGACCACGCGACTGCGAAGCGGCAGCGTCATTACAAAAGACATTTGACAACTTGTCAAATGTGTGCATAAATGGAACGCCTCAGAGCGAGGTAACGCCGCATATTGCGTCATGTTTTTTCGTGCGCGCAGCCGGCCCCATCGAATTATAAGACGTTGTCACGTCAAAAAATGTGACGTCATGTCATTCTAAATCTAATATTCACTTTCTAGAAGTGACATTCAGCACTCTGATTCGTTAATTGCCGCGTACTGACCAAGCGAGCCGCCGCGCTGCGGCAGCCTCGCGCGCAGTTGCTCGGTCGGTCAGTACGTGTTAGTGCGCGGCAAACGTCCGAGGCGCCTTTGAGCATCGACAAAAAACCGACAACTTTTGGCGCGGCCGCGGCACGCTCGGGTGAGGCAGCGAGGCTGCTCGCTTGGTTAGTACGCGGCTAATCGCGAATTCAATGTTCTTTTCCATGTTATCAAATACTCAAAACTACTTTGATTTTTGTTTAATAATCCGTTGATCTAACAACCCACTTATTTACATTTCAGGTATCTAAAGCACGTAGTCCTACGTTTCCTGACGGCGCGGGAACTCGAGGCGCGGCAGTTAACGCGCGCGCTCGCGACGTTGCTCCGCCTCTCCGCGCACGAGGAGGCGTTACTGCGTGCGGCGTTGCCAGCTCGCGCGGGGCTCGCCTCCTGGTTCCCTTCGCTTGGAGCTTGATAGACCGAGTAGCATAGAAGGTAAACGTTAAAGAGGATCCCTCCTTTCCCTCCCCTTTTTGGAACTTGGGGCGTTGCCAGCTCGCGCGTGACACGCTTGGTTCCTTTGAAGTAAAAGGTAAACGTAAAGGGGCTTGATACACAGAGAACTAAGATAGCGGTCAATAATATTACGGGTGGTAATTATTATCTTTCCTTTTTGGACACGTCTCCTGGTTTGTTTTGCTAGGGGCTTGATAATGATACATAGTATTATGAGGAAGGGGTCGTTTTCTAGCTACGGTTGAAGCTTATACAATAAATTTGTTATTTGTATGTAAGAATAGCTTGAAGGTGCGGTTTTTTAAAAGTTCGGTACAAAAATGTATCGTTACAGTTGATAATTATGACATTTGTATGCAACACATAAAATTTTTATTTGGACAATAAGAGGTTTTAAACTTTTATGTAAGGGTAGAAAGACTTTTAATGTAGAATTTTTGAAATCACAGCAATAACGCTGATACAAGCGGATGTATTAAACATCAATTTACCAGTTTAATGTCATCTTGTAATAGTATTTATAGCTGGAATGGAACAGAAAGTATTTTGAGAACAGAATACAATTTAACATGTTATGAATAATTTTAAAAGTATTTTATTTCACTTTTAATAGTATTATTTTGAATCTGTAAATATCCAATGTGGTATTCACAAACTTTTATTGTATTAATTTTAATAATGAAAAGATTATTTACACTTATTTATATATTATTTACTAGATGTATCATGTGGAGTTAAAAGTCGTTTATATAAATATTGAAATGTTAGAACGTGGACGATGTAAATATGATATTATTTAATTCTAAGTTTATACTAATTAAGAGCGCCTTAATAGTTGCTAGTCAAAATTCGAATATTATTTAGCGCTAGACAAGCTTTTTAGATAGAAATCGGACCTTAAAGTGTTAACATTTGAAAGTTACATTATTTCTTTGAAACCAGTATTTCATAAAAACTTTTATGAATGTTATTTTTGTGCACTTAAAAGTTAGATAGTAAAATTGTAAAAATCACTGCCCAAATTGTAAATAAATATAGCTGTAAACAAGTAGTAACTGAATAAAGTAGCGTTACTAGTGAGTTTGTAAAAAAGTAGCATTGCCAGATTATCGTTTGTAATACATTTTGTTAATTTTATAAAAGTCATCTAATTTCAGTCCCGATACGATGTTTTTAAAAATAAACCTCCTCTTTTTGGAAGTCGGTTAAAAATAATGAAAATTTATTTCATTTGTACAGATAACTCAATTAAGTCGTTTGCATGAAGTGAGTTTTAGGCATGTTTTAATTTGTATTAATTTTATTTCTTATTCTAGTCCACAGTGATCGAATATGACCGAAGTCCGAAGCGAAAAAAATTGGCAGATTGTTGACATTTTAGCTAAAAACATTTAATGCGAGTATATGCGTAGCGCTGTACGCTACGTGTTCGCCACGCACACGTTGCAAACTCGCCGCTACCTCGCCGAGTAGTCGCTCCGCTTTTCACTCCTCAGCTCTAGTAAACATTTTTTTGCTAGAACCAAGGAGTGGAAAGCGGATTAATATTTACTAACGCAGTAATTGTTACTATCTGCCAGTTTAATGGACGCACTGACTAAACTTAAATTTTCATTAGTGTTAATTAAACTTACTCCATGATTAAACAGAACACCAAAATCTTCGTTAACTTAGTTATCATGTCGTTAAATCTTTTGAAGTGCGATCGTAATTCCACTTTGACTTTTATTTCATAAAAATTATAGTATATTTTATTTATTTTATATAAATTATAAGTATTTGAGATATTTTGTAACGAAGCTAGTGCAATTACATTTTATTTTTAAAAGACATTAATAAAATAAATATTAATCTCTATTTATTATTCAATTATTCCTCCCTCCATAATACATCATGACTACCGGATTATATGCATTTGCATATTTTAGACATTTTTTAGCAGTAATAGCATATTTTACCTAAAATCTAGTTATGATGCATATTATCGGTACATTTACAACATTTTTCACTAATGCTGCGTTTTGACATGCGACCAAAAATAACAATACCTACTAAATAGAAACTTTACAAAACATAAGGGCTATCGAGCATCGACATGCTATAGAGTAATAGTTGTGACTTTTTACTGCATTTCGAATACAGTCTGTAGCCGTGCGTGTCTTTTGTTTTGACAGTTACGATAATAAAATGAAAGAGACAGAAGAAAGTCGCGCTCGCTAACTACAAATTAAACGGCAGAACTTTTGCCAGAAACTGTAAGACGTGCTAACATAGCACCCAAGTTCAAATTCTGCTCGGTTTCCTCGGTGAATGTGTAGGGAATCTTTTCTATTAACAAAAATATTCTAAATGATCGTAGACACAATGTTACTACTGAAAATTTAGAAAAATATTTGATTGCTTACCTTTACAAATTTAAATAATTTAAATGTCACTGTACGGTCTATTATCGCCTATCATAAAATAAGTTACTAATTGTATGCAGATTTTGAATTTGCATATTGTCATATAATGTTGCATATTCTGCCAATTTTCGTGCATATATCAAGTAATTTTCATGCATATTTGCATGCGTATGACAAGCTTTTTATGTTGCATATAATCCGGTCTCTAATCATGACATAATTTTTACGCCTGAAGCCACGCTATTTCTGATTTTCTGATCGCAGAAAATCAGAAATAGCTACAATTTACTAACATAAACTACTAAATTCAGGTTAGTAAATTGTAACCGTCTTTGTGCTTCACATCTCCTGGTAGCAGAACTCGGATTGCTATAGTAGGTTAGGTTTAAAAATTGTGTACCCTGTACCTACTTTTTAGAGTTCCGTGCCCAAAGGGTAAAAACGGGACCCTATTACTAAGACTTCGATGTCTGTCCGTCTGTCTGACACCAGGCTGTAACTCAAGAACCGATATAGCTAGACTTCTGAAATTTTCACATTTCACAATTTTTCTTCTGTTGCCGCTATAACAACAAATACTAAAAACAAAATAAATTAAATATTTAAGGGGGGCTCCCATACAACAAACGTGATTTTTTTTGCTATTTTTTGCTCTTAATCAATAACGGCAACTTATAAGCAATTGAAATATTCACAAAATACTTAAGTAATTGTATTTGTTCTTTAATAATTAAAAATAAAATTTAAATAAATTAAATAATTAAGGGGGGCTCCCATACAAAAATGACGGAACCCTTCGTGCGCGAGTACAATTACTCGTACTTGGCCGATTTTTATCTCTTGTTAGTACTAGAATATTTTGAATTGATATATTTTAAAACGGAACGGAGCGGCCCGAACCGCCTAACAATGTGCGCGAAGCTTATAGGGGTAATAATAAAACGCGAAGGTTACTTATTATAATGTTTATTTACAATACCACATAGTAGATGTTATATGGCGATGGTTCAGCCCCTCCCGTCCATGCAAGGCACGAAATATGTCCGTAGTGTCGCTGATCAGTGTGAGAATATTTGGTTCTCGGCTATTGGAGTAGGTGGGAACGCTTACATATGGGCCTTATCATACTAGCGGCTGGCGAGCGACTTGGGCGTGCCCGCTTCGCCCAAAATCCATTTTCTATAAGGCCGGCCATAGACGGACAGCATCTTGCAGTCAAGAACCGACTGCAAAATGTGGTCGCCGCACGGCGATCTGCAGTTTTCATACTAAATTCATATTCGCAATGCAGGGACGGCTCGAGTAGTTCTTGGGCGGTCGGTGCTACGCGACCGCTCTAGAGCAGTCAGTTCCGACTGTAACTTGCGGTCCGTCTAACCGCTAGTATGATAACGGCCTAAGCAATAGCGGAATGTTCAAAATATTGCAAATGTGCGGTGAAACTTGATACTACATAATACTAAAGTTACAGAAATAAAATTAGAATACAATGTGAATCGAGGTCAAAGGTATGTGTAAATACCGGGATTGGACAATGCACTGTACCTAATTGGTATAATTCGAATAAAACAAAATATTATGAGCGAGAAAATTCTATTGCTCGTTTTCTATAACCTGTCCTGAAGTAGGGCAGTGGTTGTAAAGATAGAAAAAGGATTTTCAAAGTAATTTCTATGTACACCACATACAAAATACTTTTTTGTTATCCAATAATAATTTGTGCCCAAACAAAAAAGGCCAACACAACGCAACAAATATACAAGGGATATGTAACACTAAAATTGACTAGTTTCACATTGTCTACACTGATAGTAAATTATTATATTAAGCCCCATATACAAATACATACAAAACATCTACCGTCAACAATTTACAAGCGTAACTCGGTCTTAGACCTACAGTTCGCCCTCGCCGTTCCCTTGTCCACCAACAGTTAATAAAAGTGATATCAGACGGTTCACTCGAGTGATCGTTCACTTACGAGGGATCGTTCACTCGATGCTTAATTTGTCTTTGAAAGTGACATTAATATTAATTAATTTTGTGTTTACATAGGTATGTCACTTGGAGTGGAAGAATGAAGATGCAAAATGAAAATGAAAAACAATACCGTCTGATATCAGCATAAACCACATTAAATGCAGTTTGAACATAGTCTATATCCACCATAACCTGTATTGACGAACTAACGACAACTTTACCTACATATACCTACTCCGAATATATTTTGTAGGCTGTACTCCATAGCTGTTACCTACATGAACTGAACTCGGTATCACGTCGAAAGTTGCCCAATATCCTGATTAAATTAAATTTAGGCCTACCCTGCTCCTTAAAAAAATATAATGTTTTTTTAACAATGCAAATATAACTAAAACATAACTTTGCAAGTCGGGCATCCAAATTCAGTCAAGTAGGTAAGGACATTCAGAACCTATCGTTGGTCTATATTTTAAAATCACAGCTATTTCCAATTGCTTAAGAATCGTTTCAATGACCAGTATCTAACCCCTGATAATATATTGATGATTATAGCTTGACTTTCCCGCTGTTGATGTCGTTGAAGAGCTGTGATGTGAGGGGGAGGAAGTGCTCGCCATGTCTGAAGTAGAGGGGGTCCTTTATCACGTCGGGGTCGTAGCCCTCCTTCTGATACTGGACTTTCTTGAGCTTGAAGGTGCCTGCAATGAAGTTGAAATATCTTTGAAGTAGAATTTGATAGTTGTATCATTATTTTTATTGGAGGAGATTCGAAATTCGAAGCATGGCTCTCCTGAGCTAAAACGCTTCATAAGATCTGTTTTATATCACTTCTAATCTTTGGTAGACCTACGTCATAGGGCTTAATACCTGAATCGTGGGATTCGCAGACAATAGATTTTCAATTGTTATGCGGCAGCCGGGTGCCGCTTGGGAATTGATGGTTTAAAACCCAACAGAGATTATTCATGTTGTTCACACATTCTGAGTGTTTAATACTATCTTACTGTACTGTGTAAATACGGAGGAAACTTCAATATTTAAAATAGTCCGGTCTCGGAGTAAGTGAAAAATAGTTAAATGACGTATAGCATTTGCACAGACTTGATTTAATTGCCATCACAATTCCACAATTAGCGATAGACGTAGGTACACGATCGGCTTCTCATCAATCTGATCCATCAATCTGTGATTGGCGTTATAATGATGGTTATAAAAAGTACAGTTCGACAAAGCTTTAAATTATGGAGTGTAGATGGAGGAGAACTATCTCTGTATGTAAAAAGTGTCCGCCGAAATGCGTTAAATTAGGGCGTTAAATTAGCGCTACTGTATAGCAACAGGGTAAATTTTAAATAAAAAATTAGACTCGGATAAAGAAACAAATAAGGACAAAATAAGTTTCTTTTCGTTTCAGCTCGTTTTCCAGGTTTTAAATTCCAAATAGATAAATACAATGATCAAAAAACAAAATTCATTCCATACCCTTTGCTGCAGCTAGCGCCACTCTTGGAGGATTTATACTCTGTTATTTACTGCGGACAGCTAGACACTTTTTCAAATATCCCCCATAAAAGATAGTTCTTCTTCATCTACCCTCCATACTTTAAATTAATATTATGTCAACTGATGTCAATGGGCGCTGCTGGTAAAGGAGAACTATCAAAAATGACGTTTTTGTATGATAGAAGCGCTAGTTCCTTTTCTCGCCACGTTCATAAACAGCCTTGTCGAACTGCACATATTAAAAAAATGATCAGTCCATCAATCCGTGGGGACGATTAGTTTTCCAGCAATCTTTACCAGATCGATGGATCAGATTGATGAAAAACCGATCGTGTAACCTACGTCTTAGGCTACAGAGCTGGAATGGGAAGTTTTCTTTTTTAAATCTCCACCAGACAGCGCGACGGTAGACACTTCTAGATTTTCTATTGGTTCCCCACCTATCTAAAATAATCTGCAGGTTGGCATCACTGACAGTGTTTCAAAAAATATCAGTGTACTGTCAAGTGTGACGATAATCAAAATATCTTAAATCTAAGCCATCATTGGCCTAAGCGATTAGGCCAGTATACTGGTAACAGTTTAGGAACACGCAAATTGTCAAACTGAAAACTGACAACTGACAGAGAGTTTTGGCGTGCATGTCACTTTCAAAACTTCTTCTACTTTTTATTGTTGGTGTGGTTTTTATTATTTTTTCCCAAATTGTGTTATTTGTGTTTTTGATGTTCATTATTGGTAAAATATAAGCCACTAAATATCCGTTATCTTGCACAAGTGCAGATAAGATGTTGTCAAAATCAAAATGTATATTTCCTGTGACATTTGGTGTGAATATCAGTAAACAGGGCTATTTCTTCCGTGAGTTTTAACTAAAACATCGTTTTAATAACTCTATTATCCTATTCATTGGAATATTATTGCGTCTTTTTCAAATTGAAATGTATCAAGTTTTATATTCTTTTGCCCAGTTTTGTAGCAAGTATTGATGGTATTCCCTGGTATTACCGATAGTTGTCTACCCGTACGCCATCTAGTTACTAAAATGGAAGCTGTTTGACAATCAAATTAAAAAGCTAAGAAAATCCCTCATTGCTCGGTAGCTGCGCCACTTTGCCCAGCGCCATCTAGCGGTCGCCGGTCTCAACACATACCGGTGATATCAATCTCGGGCAGCAGACGCAGGAACAGCGGTCGCGCGTACGCCGGCAGCGTGCGGTCGAGCGCGCGCGCCAACTGGTCGAGGTCGGGCGCGCCGCTCGGTGCCCGCTCGTCAGACCCCGCCCCCGCCTCGCCCACCGCCAGCGCCGCCATGCCTGCGCGACCCTCCGTCTGCGGGATCTGGAAGTGTTCACGATAGTGATAATTGGATAGGTTGATAAAAAATACGGCTTCCATTTCTAGGTAATTAAGTAAATGTGTTTAAAAATTTACTTATAATTGCCCGTGCTTTTAAACTTTTTCTAATAAGATGCAACAGATAAAAGGCGAACAGAAAGGTATCTAATTTATACGTATATTTAATTATTTACCCATTCATAATGTAGTAGAATCAATTAAATACGCTGTAGGCGCGTCACGCTTTATGCAGCAAGCATTGTGTATTGTAGTGCAGTTGACAGTTCCTTAAGGTGCGTATTTACACAGATTTTCCAAAAGTAGCTTCTACATTCCATAGGAACTCGCAAAATATGAAGGTCTTATACCTTCATATTTTGCGGGTAACGGGTTATTATAGTTGAACGTACCGAGACCCCGTAGACGATGCAGTCGCGCTGCCCCAGCGCCGACCGGATGGCGTCCTCGACCTCGGCGGTGGCGACGTTCTCGCCCTTCCACTTGTACGTGTCGCCGGTGCGGTCGCGGAAGTACAGGTAGCCCAGCTCGTCCGCCACCAGGATGTCGCCGCTCACGAACGCCGCGTCGCCTTTCCGGAATACGTCGCGGACTATCTTCTTGTTGCTCTCGCTCTGGAATGAAAGATATCGTTGGTTATGACCGCATTTTGCAGTCGGTTCTGCAAGATGCGGTTGCCGCACGGCGATCTGCATTCGAGCGTTTTATATTGCTGATGTAATCATGCGGAAATTCCGCAGCGGAACTTTGGCATAGTGTGTTTAGACACTAAGGGCCGCGCCAAACCGGAATGGCAGCGGCGCGGCGAGCACTTTCAGTGTCATATGATTTTAAACTTTATCTTCATTATTGTAATACATAGTATCGCTTGAGAAATCGCGGCCACGGGTGGCCGCTAGACTTTTCAAGCGATACTATGTATTACAATAATGAAGATAAAATTAAAATCATAATTATGACACTGAAGGTGCTCGCCGCGCCGCCGCTGCCATTCCGGTTTGGCGCGGCCCATACTAAATTCATAGTGCAAACAACGCGACCGCTCTCACAAATTATCGTCCCGACGATAATTTGTGGTCCGTCTATGGCCGGTCGTAGGTTTGCGGAGATCATTTTGAAAAGTTTTTTGTTTTGATTCTTGATAGTTCCTACTCATTAGTAGCTGTGCATATAAATCTATAAACTGAGTTTCATGACCTTGAATGTTCCTAGGACATTGAGCACTTTGTTCCGTCACGTCGGCGGGATTCGAACCCGCGATCCCCGGCTTTGAGACGCCACAAGCAAAATGTTTTTTTGCTGTAAATAATTTTTATTTAAAATTAAAATTTCTTCAATCGACTTGTCCTTTATCCTTTTGAGAATTACCTTGTCAACATATCCGTAGAACTCTCTGGACGCATTTCCCTGTGAGATCAAGCCGATGAACATCCCAGGCTCGTCTGGAAATTACAAAACAAAGGTTAAAAGCTGATAGTAGATAGATCGTACCTTGGCCTAAAAATCTATATTATTTAGTCAGACCACGTTTATTGCCACATTTTAATTTTTTTAATATAGTGACAATAATTGTTTTTCTATGGAAATAGAGTATATTGGAAACTGGTTTCTGTTGGAACCGGACTAGCTAGCTACGCAAAAGCATTTTTTAAAGTGCCCAAATAGATGCAAAATTCACATGCACAGTATTTGTCCGTCCGGTTCAAGGTCCAGTTGGAAGAACCGGGTCCGACGATTTATTACAGACATCAATTCCAGACATTGACATTGTAATTGTACTTTAATTTAAGTGTTTATTTATTGATATTGAGCTCAATTAGATAGGTACTTTGATGATATCTTGAGCCAGCCTAAAATAATTATTATCTAAAGGTGAAGCTTTCTTATCTAAGTGATAGTAATGTAAAAGTGTTGTGGTTGTACCTATACTGTCATTTGTTCCTTTAACCGATAACGAGTTTATTACGCATATTAATTATTTATTCAAGTGGCACATTGACACGTACACCACATGCGCCGGAACACGGTTTCCGCTCATAAGTATACGTCATAATAAAACATATTGATGTTAAGGTGACGCCGCGTTAAAGTAAAAAACCGTGTTGGATATGTTTTGGAACAGCAAAAAATGGAAAGGGGCTAAGCGACAAAATGGTTTTTGTCGCGTAATTTAAAAATGTATGTAATGTATGTATGATACATTTCATATAAGCTTTGGGCAAATTAAAGTGTATGCTTGAACCAATCTATGTAAAAATTTTGAAAGCTTAAATCACTCTCCTCTGTTGGCAAAATAGGAATCCCTTTTTTACAGAGGTCTTTTTGACTGATTATTCTGTGTTATAAAAGTTGACCAATCTTGTTATGCTATGGGTAATTCAAAGACAAAGACATGATGAATACTGACATTGAACTTTAATTTCTTAGCTCTAGTCATGGCTGAGAAAAATTGATATCGCTACAGCCAAATTATCAAGGCGTCGCCTTAACTAATACCATCTAACTACTTAATACAAATGTTTTCTTCTGATTATACCTAAGTAATATTATGATGGACCTACGTGCTTATAGGCTAGGTAGCCTTCTAGAATTCTAATGGTTAAAAAAATATTGACCGCTAACGCACTTGATACAACTCTGCAGTGTTCTTTCGATCAGGCGCCGAATCCTCAACCTGAAATCTCAGATCCACTGTAGGGTTATCCTTTAATTCGATTATTATAGATCGTACGAGAAATTGGGCCAAAGTCCGAACTTCTACACGTTTTCTGTTGTTGTCTTGGGCCTTGGGCCTTGGCCTATTTGATGGTCTCTAATCGCAGTATCTAAAACTTATTATACTCACTGGGTCGGCATCGCTGGCAGAAGCCGTCTTCTCCCCGCAGCAAGTCGCCAGTCTCATCGACCCGCACCAGCGCGATGGGGTGCAGACTCTGCGGCACCAGCGCCGGCAGGAAACCCACCGCGCCCACTGTGTTGTCCACGTTGACTGAAATATTCGGGATGGTTGGTTACGTACAGTTGGTGCGCTGTGTCAAGTGTATTATTTTTATTTTTAGTTTAATTTTTTATTATTTTTATATTATTTATAATTAGAAAAAAAACTTTCCATAATTTAGGGCAACTTTATGGCAGGCTACGCCAATATGGGCGAAGATTATGATTATATTTTGTTGAAATTCAATTTGTACATACATACGGTCTAGAAGTCATAAGTCATAACTCATAACATAGGTACATTTATTACATACAAAAACTTTTAGTTACTGGATTATGCTTAATGCACATTGCGTACGGATGCAATAAAGTGTGATACCTAGCTATACCACAAATTATAATTAGATATCTTTAGATAGTTAAATTAGATAATATTTAAATCACTTGCCTAAACATATCTAATTAAAATAGTATAATCAGGCATGAGTACTTACTGATGTTAGCGTTTCCTTCTGTAGAGCCGTAAATTTCGTTTATCTGCAGGACTTTGAACCTAAACATGTAAAAACAAGCTCATTAGTAACATAAACAGACAATTACTGAGCTCTGTAAATAATTCCAAATTCTAATTAAGGAATATTATCATAGGAATAATTAGGACGTATCAGGCCTTGGTAACGGTTTAATGTTTATACATTTTTTTACTTATCTCAAGCATTAACAAAGTAGTAAGTACCTACCTGCTCTTGTCTAGTAATAAGCATAGATTCTTTGTATGTTTAGTAACTATGTAAATATTAATTATTAATCATTCATACATGATTCATACAGCTATTAGTTTATTAAGGTTACATGTAGAAAAATTAATGATTATAGCCTGATGCTTTGATGTTTACGCGTAAGGACTATATACACTCTACTCTATAGTCTATATAGAGTCTATAATTTATGTAGAGACTACAGACCTACCTAATAGTATATCAGTGTCATGATTCATGAAGTTAGTGGACCATGCTTAACATTAGATTCCGCCAAAATGAGGTTACCTAATGGTCCATACTAGAAAATATTTCGGCCAAGTAATGTCGAAATATCCTGTCCATTGGCGAGATACCGCAATATTAGCCTTATTGGGTTGGGGGTTCTAAAAATGATTCTACACGAAGCCCACCAATAAATTATAGGTACGAAAAAACCTTCAGTAATCAGTTAGACAAGGGCTAAAAAAATTCACAGGACTTCCCTAAGGCTCGCTATGCATAATCCTTCCTAGTGCTTATGGATTCAGCGATAGGACTCCCGCTCACCTGTCAACAATCTGCTGCCAGATGGCTGGCCTCATGCCGTTGCCGACCATGATGCGCACGCGGTGCTGGTCGTCCGTGGGCCGCGGCGGCTGCGCCAGCAGGTACCGGCACATCTCGCCGATGTACTGCGCCACCTGCAAACGAATACGCAATTTTAACTTTTGTATGGAAAAATTCCTGACGCTCAGGCGCTTCCATACAAATCACGAAAAAAAATTGCTCTTTCAGCGCTGCTACTTTTACAGTGAACTCAATATAAGGGGCACATACAAACCCAAAAGTATTTTCACTTAGTTTTGTTATACCCTGTATAAAGGGCACAATATACACATGTGACATTAGTCTGCATTATACACCCTAAATGATTATTGCTAAGTTTTGTTACAGCCTATATAGTCTGTTATTATATATTGTATATATTGGGAAAGTACTTTAAAAAAATCTAGTACAGCCTTTACATTTTAGAACGGATAGGCACCGAAGGACACACGTCAACAAATAATATACTCACCTACACATTCGCCAGTAATTTTGCCTGTATATCAATTTGCCTGCCCAGACTTTACATTATCTCTTAGCAAATTTTGCAAAGCAAATTTTAGTAAAGATAATACGTACTGTGCAGTCATACTTGATGCAGTCCGTCCAATAATTGGTAGCGGAGAACTTGGCGCGCATGACGGAGGTGACGCCGTCGACGAGCGCCGCGCCCGTGCCCACCACGCCCCCGGCCGTGTGGTATAGCGGCAGCGGGTTGTACATGCGGTCCGAGCGACGCAGACCCAGCATGTGCATCGTCGCCGATGCTATCAGCAGGTACCTGGAGATGGAAACAGTTATTGGAATGAAGTTCCTCATCGCGCGTTGCGAAAGGAGCTAGACGAAAAATAATTAAGACCAAAAGTTGTAACGACACTTTTTGGTATTTGGTAAGCCGTGCGGCGTTCGCGTGTTTCTCTGTCTGTCTCTCTCTCTATCTCTTTCTTCGTTTCATCCGGGTGTCCCTTGACGTTTTTTCTGCTGACCGTCCAACAGCTGTACAGGGTTAAGTCGAGCGTCGCTTGGCTACATTGTAGCTAGTTACGTCTAGTGCGGTTTTGCCTTTAAGATAAATGGAAGATTGCATCGTTTTTTATTGTACCTCCTCCTTTAGTCGTGTTCCCTATGTCTGAGGGTCTTGACTCTTGACTGTGGTCTTGACATAGGGAACACGACTAGAGGAGTCCTCCCCCTTCTATGACCTTCCTTCTTATAATGTTACGCCTGTCAATCCTATCTTCGGCCAATGTTATTGTACACACTCTCTAGACTCTAGCTAGAGCAATAAAGGCCGCATTTTTCGACCACCGTTACCGAAATTGGTAAGAGGATCGCTTATTTTTACCACTCTATGTTAAGATAATATATGGGCAGAACGAAATATTTTAATTATACCACGACGTAACGAATTGTACTCGCGACGGCAGACAGGAAGGTAATTTTACGTAAACGGCACGCCGCATAGCTTCATACCTTTTAGAACCTCAAAATATAAACTACCCAAGTCAAGTATAGACCGTACACTTATTGGATATCAAGACCAAAAACAATAAAAACCTTAAAATAATGTTCGAAAGCGTTGGATAAACTAACCTAGAGTTAGACAGGACAGCCGCTTTAGGCATGCCCGTGGTGCCTGAAGTATAGATGTACAGCAAAGTGTCCCTGTGGTTGAGTTTCTCCGGGACCTCCGGGTACTCTATGGGCTGCGCGGCCATCTCCGCCGCCAGGTCGATGACCCCGGGCCCGCAGTCACCGTACAATTGGAACCGCTTCAGTTCCGTCGGTATCTGGTCATATATTTCTGCCACAGCTGAAAAAAAAACAAGCTTTTATGATTGAGTTTTTTTTATAATAAGAGCATTTTTCACATTCGCCCAAGTAGAAGACGCGAATAGCTCATCCGAAAGTTTTGTAAGTATATCGTTTGACAGAGACAAAAAATGCTTACAGGTCCTATATGACTCCTGATCATAATTAGCCTGTGGTATTATGGTGTACCATAATTATAAGTTGATTAACAAACTTAATTTGGTAACTACAATAATAGGCGTATAAATCATCCCAACGACGCAACAATAGATCCTCACCGGGGGCCAAGTCCTCGGTGAAGATGATGGCCTTGGCCTTGGCGACCTGTATGCAGTGCAGCAGCGGGCGGTGGCGCAGCTGGTTGTTGACCAGCGCTGAGATGACGCCCAGCTTGGCCAGCCCCAGCCACATGCACACGTACTCCGGGCAGTTGGGCATGAAGATGCAGACCACGTCGCCGCGCTTCAGGCCCAGCGTGTCCTGCATCACCCGCGCTACCTTGTTGGACTTTTCAGCCATCTACAAGAGGATATATACAAGATAAATTATTTAGGTATTATATAAAAGCTAGTAAGATAACTAGTCAAACTAGTTTAAGTTGGTGGTTTCAAGTATGTAAATGAGCTACTTCGAAACAGTAAAAATGTAGCTCGCGTTTGGCTTTGCAGTCATCTAAACACAATGGCCAATTAAATTATTTGTTGTTATCATATAAATGAAAATTTTAAAACGAAAACCCCGACTGAAATCAAAATATATCCAAAACCCAATATAATATGACATGTCACTATCACGGACGCGAATCTAACAACACCTCTCAAGGCGCCGTTTAGGCTGCTGCAGCCTGCAGAGCGAGCCAAAAAATTATGTACATTGTACTATGTACAAACATACATACTTTCGAAAAACACAATCCCTATGACGCATTCGGGTAAAGAAGAACTGAGAAATCTTAAAGGGAACTTGTATGACCTACTTAAAAGTAGCCAAGTAGTCAGTACTCGGTGGTAGATCAAACTTCAAAGCAAGGAAAACTAGCCAGCATATCAGACTTTGCAGACATCTGCAAAGCGCCATTAATTAAAGGAAAGTAGTTCACCAAGTCTATAGCGCTTGACGAATGACGGCCAGCTGTCTTTTCTCACCACAACGGAAGGTGGGTTACTAATGAAATTTTAATTACACTAGCGAGCTTCGATTTTAGAGCTTCCAAAACAGATTGAATGAATGAATGAATGAATATGCTTTATTGTGCTCAAAATGTACAAACATAATAAAAGAAGTTACAATAATATTATGTCCTCAGCATTAGCACAAAGGCGGCTTTATCGCTATGAAGCGATTTCTTCCAAGCAACCTCTGGCGCATGGAAACAAATAACAACACAGTGCAGCTAGAGTTGGAATAATACTAAAGTCGAAGTAGGCTTATCATAAATCTTATAAGAATAATCTAACACACACCTTACACTGAATCCTATTTTAAAATGTTTATACATATTCTATATCATAATATTGGGTTGTACATGATTATAAATAATATACAAATACACAAAATACTAGTTATAAACAAACTAATACTTATATATTTTAAAATATAATAAAATACAATACCTATATAATACTCATACCTACATACACGAAAGTAAATATACAATAATTAAATATAAGGTTTGCAGATTTGTTATCATATAGGTATATATGTATAGGTAGAAAATAATTTTGCAGCAAAAAAATTTAAGCTGATGACAACAATGACAAAATTGCCCGGAAAGACGTTGAAATAATATTCAAGGGTGTTAGGAGAATTTTATTTTTCTGGTCGAGTGGAGCGCCAATCACATGCGGTAATAACGGTATGCGATATTATGCCGTTACATGGTAAATGGTACGTAATGGTAATGATGCTTGATGAGTACTCGTATAGTGAGTATACCTACTTACGTATGTAGTTTTGTACGCTCGCGATTATCACGGCCACGGGGCAACTTTGCCAATAGCACCTACCTCCCCGAAGGACCAAGTGCGGTCTCCGACCATGATGAAGCACGGCGCGTGGGGGTCGAGCTGCGCGCGCGCCGTGAACAGCTCCGCCACCGTGCTGTTGTCGCGCGCGTACTTTTTCAGCCGCAGGATGCCGTTGACGTACCGCCATAGGAACCTGCGGCAGCCAGTCATGTAAGTACTATCAGAGTAGTTGATTCATAGGCAGTTGGCGGACCAACGTAAATTGGTCGCGTCATGACAAACTTAACCGACAGATCACAACTATTGGACTGACTCCGACCAAATGACGTGGGTCTGTCAACTGCCTATGAATCAATTTCCTCGATGGTTCAAGGATAGTTGACGTATAGCCTATATAGGTAATAGGATAGGATATTTTGACGTGGGAGAGCCATGCTTCGGCACGAATGGGCCGGCTCGACCGGAGAAATACCACGTCCTCACAGAAAACCGGCGTGAAACAGCGCTTGCGCTGTGTTTCGCCGAGTGAGTGAGTTTACCGGAGGCCCAATCCCCTACCCTTTTCCCTTCCCTATTTCCTTCCCTACGCTCCCCTATTACCCCTTAAAAGGCCGGTAACGCACCTGCAGCTCTTCTGATGCTGCGAGTGTCCATGGGCGACGGAAGTTGCTTTCCATCAGGTGACCCGTTTGCTCGTTTGCCCCCTTATTGCATAAAAAAAAGGTACGCACTGTGTACTACATCGGTGCTCCAAATAATATTTTAAAGGTACGGGCCACAAAGCGAGATTTTGCAAATCTTTTTTTTAATGCAAATGTCGAATTTTTTATTTGCCAAATAGACAATAATAATAATATGAAAACTTGTTTGCTGTAAAATATTGCTTTCAAGATCGACAAACTTAGAGCAAGTTATATCGGTACTATACAGCTACCAATACTTGAAAATATATTAGGTACTAAAACTTAAAGTAGTACCTATTGCCGATTTCGTAGTGCGTATCTGTTTAATATTAAGTAAGTACTTCTACGCATTTTCTCTGAACTATTTTACGAAAGGTTAGTTTTAAATTAATTTTAACTAGTTGATGCCCGCAGGCCGCAACTCCGTAACGCAGAAATTCTTTAATCGCGCGGGGACCTACATTTTGTGGATTAAAAAGTGTCCTACGTCCTTTACTCTCCACCAACCGAAACTAAAAAGGAATCCTCCTGGCTCCTACCACATTTCGTCAAAATCAGTTCAGCAGATTATGCATGATATTATGGTAAAAGACGGACAGACACAGTTTTTTTTCATTTAAGTACTTATAATTTTTTTTTTGTACTGACCATACGATACAAATTACAATGGCGACATTACGCCGTTAAAACGATTACGCATTATAAATTATAATATAAAAAACGGTGCTTATAATATTTCCTACGAAGTGCTACCACGTGCTACGAAGGCCTACGCGACGTAGTACCATCGAGGAAATTGATTCCTATGCAGTTGATAGACCAACGTTATTTGGTCGAATATGTCAATTCAATGTTAATTGTGATCTGTCGGCTGGGTTTGACGTAACGCAACCAAACTACGTAGGTCCCCGATCTGCATAGGAATCAACTTCTCTGATAGTACATTCGTAAGTCGTAACTCGT
Organism: Polyommatus icarus; assembly: GCA_937595015.1. NCBI lineage: Eukaryota > Metazoa > Arthropoda > Insecta > Lepidoptera > Lycaenidae > Polyommatus > Polyommatus icarus. Next base: position 9,067,994 of record OW569321.1, read on the forward strand.
AAGGCCACAATTACACAACCTGTGCCACAACTAAAGACTTCAAGGTAACTAATTTCAGTTATTTCAATAAGTGAACAATTAATAAAGACACGAGTGAATGAAGTGGATGAGTAACTATTTCAAAACTGTCGTTTCTTTTGCATAAATTGAGGCTTTAGGACCGGAAAAAGATTTGAAATAAAAATATAATAATCCACTTTTTTTTTATTTCAAATCATTTTCTTGGACCTAAAGCCGGAGGCGGCGTGGCGTAGGCGACGTGGGCGACCGCCCACGGCCTCGAGGTAAAGGGGCCTCGCGTCCCAAGAGGTGCATGAGGTCCAAGAAAGGACTACGAAGTTTTTTTCAGGATTTACGAGTTTTGATACTCAATTAGTCATAAATAAAAAGTTTTATACTCGGAGCTATTATACCTCAATAAAAGTTTGAGTAAGTAGGTACCTAGGTATCGAAAATTCTTTCTCTCAACAAATCCGTCCTCTTGCGTACAGCGTTATCTTTCAGGGGGCTTCGCAAAATATATTTTAGGGGGCCTCGTAAGATATTATGTATTATCTTGCCCACATCAAATTTAGGTCTTGCTCCGCCTCCGCCTAAAGGACTGTCAAACACAGGAAAATTTCAGGACTGTCGTTTTACGCAAAAACGACAGTCCTGAAATTGTAGTTACCCACACCACACCTGACACCAACCAGTCATGTCTTCAATTATTACAAACCCTAGAAGGTCCCAATCCTAAACCTAAACTATATCAAAGTGGCATATTATATATAAAAGTAAAACCCATTACCACAGATTTCTATCTAATATTTCTGTGCCCATTACACAATAATTATTCTTATCATCCACGTATTAAATTTTTTCTATAAGTACGCACAAAAATTAATGAGATTTTATATCAACTTTTTTACAATTAAATCAAACCAAATTGTCGTTTGTTAACGATTCATTTGTTAGGGTATAAAATATAAATATATATTATTATGTAGCCTGTAGGTAGGTACTTTTATCGTAAGCTACGGCTACCATACCGTTAAAACAACGTACCCTTAAGCAATTAAAATCCTTATTATAGACGCTTTTAAGTTTAATATCGCTTAGTAGGGTTAGCTGTAGCGATGTGGTCAAGGCCCATCGATTATTTCAGTAACAAATGGAATAACTCCACCTCAGTTAAATCGTACGATCGAAATGCAGTTATGCTGAATGTCGCACATTTTATCCTTGTAATTTGCATGCTGGTTGTTTCAAAAAGTCGATGCATCAAGACCACCAAGACTCAAGAATAAAGTTCACTATTGTTTTATTTTTTTTACAGGTTTTATATTTAAGTATAAGTACAGGTTATTAATCTCTGTAGAAAAATTTTATCGTAAGAAGGCTGTTAATATGCAAAGCGCACAGTGAATTCAGTGATAGACGACGTGGATTCCTGACGCGCGCGTCAGTCATATAAGACAAACACATTTATTTTTGTTTTGTTCGCTCAGCATATAGGATTAGGGCCTATTATAGGGCCTATGTGAATTTAGATGACTGAAACCTAAGGTGTATTTTGGGCCTAGATTGTAGGTGAACTTGGTACCCTATCATATACCTAGTTCCTCACAAGTTACACCTTCTCTGCTGGAGCTCTGCTGTACCTAAATCTCCGTAATCTAGGTAATGAGCTGTCTGATTAATTTGGTTAAAAATCACGAAATTAGAACGTGGTGTTATTATCATTACGAACCCTTTGTTGTCACACGGTGACCTACAAACATCATTTTGTTACAAGTATTTCGTCATAATCTGTGTGTTCATATATTATTTCGTTTATTTCTTAATAATTTTAGTAACATAGGTATTAGGTAGTACATAAAAAGCGAAAGTGGCGTAGAAGGCTGAACCTAGACGTATATCAACACTTAGGTTAACCTAATAGTTTCAAAAACTAAAAAACACGCTTTTAGCACGCACTCGCTAAGCCATTTCGCCATCTTGGATGTCCGCCATGTTGGATTTAATTCACGTGATACTTACCCATAATATTATCATCCATCATGGGGGCGCATTTCAAATAGCATGTCCGCCATCTTGGGAAGGCCGCCATATAATAACTCGTATTGGATTACATAGTAAAGACTAATGACTATTGACTTTTCAGCTACTAGCTAGTAGCTAGTCATGTATTGTCATCAGAACTCAGAGCGCGTGAAAAATTTCATCCTAATCAAAGACCCGGGAAGTGGGTCAAATTAAGATTCCTAGATTTGCTCACATATGCATATAGTTACAAATACAAGTGAAAAATTATTAGTTGAATTATAATAATTTTAAACTAATCTGAGGCTTCAGGTGTTATAAGTTACAACATACACAATATCTGTGACCCGGCATATCGCCACACCGTTACCGAACAGTTTACACAAGCACTAAAGCCTTTAATTCAATAAACTCTAGCCTTGGATAGTTTGTATTGGAGATCCAGTTATTTTTGTTACGAATAAGTACGTCAACTATTCTTTTGATTCGCCAGTAATTTAGCGCACAGGTTAAAATGGTGTAGGTAGGTACGATGGTCAATGGTGAGATAATCTTTAGAAAGCGATGCTTTTTGATATTATATTCTAAGCCCAAAAGTAAAACAGCAGAAGTTTAACTTATTAAGCCCTAAAGTTCTCATTTTTGAATTCATATTTTGCTGTCTCTACAATGACACAAATTTCGAGCTCATAACTCATAGGTAAGTCATAATCCCGTAAAATCTAATTTAGTATCAACAAAGGGACAAACGGGAAGTAGTTCGTTTAAAAGAGACCACAAAATCAATGACATTATGCAGGTCACTCGCACTGGTAGGTATAGGTAGTAGAGAGTAGAGTCCTGAAATAAAGACGTGTTTTTTTCTGGAAAGTTTTTAGCTGACCTACCAGTCTAGGACTAGTCATAACTCATATCTGATATCACATAATATGTTTAACTTCGCCGATCGCGTACGTCCTAAGCCACGACTATTCTGTAGTCAGTACTCTGCACTCGGTCTCTGTAGTCTGTACGACGTGAATACCGATTGGAAATGGCTAATATATTATGTATTTGAATTGCTTAACGTCTGCAGTATGTAGTTCAAACTTTCATTGTCTTTATTTCTGAATGCGTGATAGATCTATTTGCGTAAACCGGTCGAAGTACCGGCCGCCGCGTATTTTGGGCATTGATCGCGGTGGAAATAGCGTCCGTCATACTGTAGGTACTACGAGCTGTTTGATGTGTTTGATTGATGTCGTTCGATTAATTTCTTAACCCATCAATCCCCAAGCGGCACCCGGCTGTCGCATAACAATATTGAAAATCTATTGTGTCTGCGAATCCCACGATCGAGATATTGCAAGAAGGTTCTCACTATCCGTACTTAGGGAGGAAGACCAGGCAAATCCCACGATATCTGACCAAGCTAATTCAAAATAAAACAAAGAATTAAGAATCAAACATTTTTAAAAACGCCTCACGTTGTAACTTCTAATAATATCATCGTTATGCACCAACGTATCTTGATAGCATGTTTGATGTAACGTTTGTCGTTTAATTTTAGGATATCCATTGTACTATCGACGAAATTTATTTCTAGGCAGTTGACGGACCTATGTCATTTGGTTGGGATATGCCAATTCAATACATAGGTCCGTCAACTGCCTAGAAATAAATTTCGTCGATAGTACAATGGATATCCTAAAATTAAACGACAAACGTAACATCAAACATGCTATCAAGATACGTTGGTGCATAACGATGATATTACAAGTGCAAAAAATTAGTTCCCATATGGGAACTAATTTTTTGATCAGTTATTTAAATATTTGAGATATTATTATGATCAGTTGAAAAAAAATAATGTCCAGTTATTTAATTTTCTGGCGGTTGATTAATTATTGTGACTGTAAAACATAGACAGTAACAAAAAAACTATTGAGCGGTAAAAATGATGGAATGAGCGGTAAAGATGATGGAATGAGCAGTTCGATAAATGAATGAGCGGTAAAAGTGATGGAACGAGCGGTTCGATAACGACTTAACAGAAGGCCTACTTAACCACGGACACCGAGGCGGGGGTCGGGGGGGCGCAGCCAAAACAAAAACAAACACAATCCAGAAAGTCCAAGAGCAGGTTAGGTTAGGTTAGAACTTAGACCACAACGGCCGCGGCAGAGGGAGCCGAGCGAGCGCAGCGACTAGCGAGCGTGCTGCGGTAGCAGCCGGCGACCGTCTTATACTTTCGCTTTATAACGGCACGGAAACCTTCATGGGTGAGTTCGACTCGCACTTGGCCGATTTTATTATATTTTACCGCCTCATTGCTTAAAGAACTTCTTAGAATGAGATTTCTTACTGACAAATTCCGATTTGTTACTGCCCACAGGTAACCCGCTCATTCATTAATTTTTACTGACCATTTAATTATTTTACTGTTCAATAATGTTTTCAATTACCCATTTCATTATTTTTTACTACTCATTTTGGTTTACTTTACTGCTTTGTTTAACTGCTAAACTAGTTATTAAACGTGCCATTTATAATTTTTAACTTACCAAAACTGCAATTTACAACTGCTCCTTTAAATTATACTATATGCCATATTATACTATAGCTACCTATGTACATACAAATCTCGATCCTCTACCGTCCACATCAGCTATGATCCATCTTATTCTACAAGGTCCTTTGAATCATTCGAATGATCTATATTAGGTATATGAGTTGTGATAGTTAAACACAAAACATCTGTAATTCTGTAATAAGTACTAAAAGTACACTGATACCAATTAAATTAATTATTATTATCAAGGCATAAATTTTATGAGGAAAAACGGGAATCTATTACGACTTCGTTGTCTGTCCGTACTCCGTCTGTCTCTCTCCAGGCTGTATCTAAAGAGCCGCTATAGCTAGTCTTCTGAAATTTTCACAGATTCTGTAATTCTGTTGCCGCCAAGAACAGATCATAAAATCATAAAATTAAAATATATTTTAGGAGGAATGTGAACCCCATACAAAAAATACAATTTTTGCTCTATAACGGTACGGAACCCTTCGTATTCTAGTAGTTCGTGTTTGGTCTGAAACTAGCGATATTTTGACCTCTGACCCGCCCGGGTTAATGACCTTAGATAATGTACAAACTATTCATATTGGCTTCGAATTTCACACAGCTGTTGTCAAGGTTAAATGCCTGCATTTGGCGCATAACATTAGTTTTTAATTGGACTTAATCACCCCTAAGTCTATGTACTTGTTATGCAAAAAAACACTAACTACTAAGGTCTAGTTTTTTGCAAATCGGGTACAGTCAATAATAAAGTGCCTGCCACACAGAGGCGAAGGGGGGGACCTTAGTAGTTAGTGTTTTTTTGCATAACAAGTACATAGACTTAGAAGTACATGTACACATGAGTAATTAAAATATCGCTAGTTGCTGACCAAACACACTGTATAAGGTAGTGCGCGAGTCCGACTCGCACTTGGTCAATTTTTATTGAATTATACTACTAAATACACATGTTTATTTTCTATAATTATCACTCGTAAGTCGTACTTGCAGAGCTTACAAAAACTTGTGCGTTGTCGTGTGGCTGGCGGCTGACCTTACGTAAACATCGAGCTTTAGGCTTTAGCTACATATTTTTAAGCTTATAAAACACTTGCCTCTACGCTACAATAAATTGGTCCTTCGAAATCGGAAACGTTAACGTACCTACTGAAATGGAAAGTACTACCTTGTGCTTGTAGGTACGCTTTCTGCCTTTTCAACATTAACTCCATTTAAAAGGTACGAGTATAATAAAGGCAAGTAATTATTCAGTGTCTAGCTGGTATCGACTAGTCTACTAATTTTATTATCTTCGAAACTAAACGTAGTCGTTTACGTAGTTAGCAAGATCTGCAGTAAGTATGTTTCTTTGATCATCAGTCATCAACTCATCACTGACAGCTGTTGATAAGAATATTATCCGCGGCGTTGATTGAATACCAAAACAGTGAGGGAGGTAGAAAATATTACATACAAGCAATATTTTTGATTGCATAATAAATAGTCTTGAAGTTGATATTTTTATTTTGTTTACCGTTGTACATGTCATATCCTGGCAAAGCCCATCCTGTCCCTACATTTTCTACCTGCTTACTGCTTTGTTGTTTGTACACAGACAGATACAATTAAATTAGTCTGAGTTCAATAATTAACTATTCAGTACTTAATATGTGATTCTGATACTTTTTTTCAGAAAATCCACTTCCAAATGCAGTTATTGGTATAAACTGCACGTTTTAAGCTGCATATAATATGTGAGTAGGTATTTGTCCAAATTCACATGACTATTTCATTCACTTAAACATACCTATTAGTCGCATAATTTGCAGAAAATAAACCGTTCTGCTCAAAAAAATATAAAAGGGGGAGCGAACGATAACACGTCACGACCCCCATTTATTTTTAACTGCAACATTGAGATTACTGACACACATTCACGAATTTACCGACTGGCCTGCTCAATGTTATATCGATCTTGAAAACATTCTACTATTTTTAATCATCGTTGCGCTCCGCGGCGTATCAACGTCCAGCACGTGAGTACACTCACTAGTCACCTAATTTAGGTAATAAAAGTCACTTACTTGACGTCCCGGGGCAAAGTTTTGTATATCACGTAAATCCGTTTTCTGTATCTGTAAATGCACGGGGCGACTGCGAGCAGCGCGAATATCGCCGCCTTGGAGAACGTACTGAGCACGGCGGCCATCGCGGCGGCTAGTGCCATGAGCGCGACGAGCGCTGCCAGAAGTGCATCCATGTTGGCGGCAGGCCGAGTGGGACACGGAACGGAGCACACGGAACAAAACAAGATGTCCAAAACGCGCGTGTGCCGACGGCGGAATGTTTCCTTGTAATGCGCAAGGACGTGCGCGGTGCGCCGCGCGGCAGGCGGCAGCTGCCATGCGCGAACAGCTGATCGGCCGATGTGGCGCCACCGCCCCCCGCGACCCTCGCCGCCCCATGGACACGTCAACCACTCAACCCCCGTTTTACCCTTCGTATTTATCTATAGGTGCAGTCAGGTCTCAGAGTGTCATTTAAGGTTTTTAATACTCAATTTGAGTTTCGTATACATTTTAAACTTTACCACGATATAAGTAGATTGTTTGAGGATTTTCATGAGGTATCATTATTTTTTTTTATGATAACGTCACATTCACAAAACAACACAACATAAAAATTCACAAATAATAATAATTAAACGGCATGGACAATAGGCATGGCTCGAACGGAATAATACCGGTTACCACGGTCTCACAAAATTAACGATATTATGTAAAGTATAATACTATGTTTCCTATGAGCTTGGATTTTAAGGATAGAACCTGAGGTCCTTAGGTGTTCGGAGTGTTCGTTCTCGGAGAATTTACATGTGGGACTCCTCAGCCTGAGCAGTTCCGCATGTAAATTCTCAGGGGAGTATATTATGTCTATCGCTGGGTGGCCCGGAGTCCGGACCACGTCCGGACACACCTGTAGCTGTAGCACGGCGACCAGTTATAGAAATGCGAAAGAATAGACAAACTGCGGAGATAAACTTAAGGTGTGGTTCCGATCTTTTTTCGTTCCGAAAAATTAAATTAAAATGCTACTTTATGACAGACTATAGTATATTAATATGTCATAAAGTAGGATATTATTTGAATTTTTAGGACTATAGTCTGTCATAAAGTGGCATTTTAATTGAATTTTTCGGAACGAAAAAAGATCGGAACGGCACCTAAGTTTATCTCCACAGTTTGTGACTATAATCTGTCATATAGTGGCATTATCGCACCTTAAGTTTATCTCCGCAGTTTGTCTATAGGTACTTTCGCATTTCCACTGGTCGCCGTGCTACGGCTATGATCAGGTGATCCGACTTCTCGTTTTATGGTTCAATTTTTAAAAATACGGCCGGATACTTTAACTGTAAATAATAAATATACTTAATAATGTTTGTTGCAATTGACATGTAAAATTAGTAAGTTTATTATTGATTTTTATCAATGGAAGAATCGAATAGAAAAATGGAAAATAATAAAAAATGTAGATATTCGTTTCTACAGATATATTATATCTGTAGAAAGGAATATGAAATATCTATATTTTTAAACGAATATCTACATTAAACTAGAAAGTTAGAAAATAAAACTATTTTTAGATTTGTATCCAAATATAATATTTCTATTACAAGCTGCGAATAATGCGATTATCTACCCCATAACCGTGCGCTGATAATAATATGAACTTGTAATTCGACTCACGACAAAATTTCATACATTTTAATCAGCGGTTCTTTAAAGCGATAAAGAAAACGTGTTGGGCAAGTTCCCTTGTATCAGTTATATTTGTACCAGATTTGTGTCTTATTGAGTACATAAGTGGAACGATCGTGAAATAACAAAATTATAAAAATTGTTAAAACTCATGTCCAGATTTATTTTTATGCAATTCCTAAAAAGTAGACATTATATCATTCTAGTTAGTCAATATTTTTGCATTCCATTAAAATACTGTTTGTCATGATATTTATGTATTTATGTAAAGTATTTTCCTCAACAAATTCGAGTTTATTACCCACCTATCAGCTATAAAAACTTAATTGAAATTTAAACTCTTTAAGTACAAAATACAAGTTTTGATTTCATTATCATTTAAAATTATTTAAATTCAAGTAGCCGTTCGTTTTATTTTAATATTACTAAATGCAAAACAGTTTACATTATATTGTATATAAGCATAGGAAAATATAATTCCGATTCTCACTATTGTGTTTGCAGTTTAATTATAAATATAAAATATTTTTATCATTTCTTAAAAATAAAGCTACGAACAGACTAAAGACCCTAAGCAAAATATAATATAAACATTGCAAATAAAAGTTAACTATCTAACATCTAGCCTACCTACATAACATTTTGTTAACAATTAAAAATAGTAAAGAAATAGCATACCAATAATAATTGACGTACTCACTAAATAACAACAGAGAATGAAAGAAAAACTTTAGGATAAGTTTGTGAGATTTTTTGAGATTACAAAATATATTTCCTTTTTTATGTCCGCTACTACCGCATAATGGCTAGCAATAAATATGATGAAGTAGCCTCTTAATTTTATTGATTTTTTAATTTCTAGTAATAAACATTTTTTAACAACACAAGGTCCATTTTAGTCGCAATATTTTAAAGTAAACTGTATAAAATAATTTTATAAAAGTATAAAAAAAACATTGTTCATCAAAATGTACATAAGACGAGCCATAACCCTAGACGAGCAATTTTATTGCGCAATATCACGTATAGCGTAAAATATTATTGACCGACTAGGGTTGATATTGAACATCGCGCGCCTTCAATCTAATTGCCAAAAAAACTGTTCAATGAAATTGAAGCGTGATATTGACAATACAATAGATCGTCTAGGGGCCGGCTAAGAGTAACGGCCTGTCCACATCTCCACGTCACGATGTCGTCAGCGTGGAACGGTGCGGTAACGTGGCACGTTACGTTGTCGCGACGTGCAAATTTACGTCAACGTAACGTGAAAATGCACATCACGATGACGCAACGTTGCGCGTCGCCGTGCCTTGTAAAATTCTACCTATTGTGCATAAACTAGGGTATGTTATTCGAATAGAAAAAGTGTACGGAACGGCAACGCCACCGTAAAACTGCACGTCACGTCGGCCGACATCGATCGGCTCGATCCATTGCGCTTGCTCAGTAAATACTTAATGCACCATAGGAAGAATTATATAAGGCACGTCGCGTCGACGTGCAACGTTGCGTCGTCGTGACGTGCATTTTCACGTTACGTTAACGTAAATTTGCACGTCGCGACAACGTAACGAGCCACGTTACCGCACTGTGCCACGTTGACGACGTCGTGACGTAGACATGTGGACAGGCCCTAGCATAGGAAATGAAGTACAGATACCAATTTTCCCTGTCATTATAGTTTGTTCTCTTTCTTTAACACGAAGAGTGAGAAAGATAACAATATGATAAGGATTAACATAGTAGATGTTGTTGACATTGGCTCTTAACTTTCAATTATTTATTAAATTAAAACTTAAAATTAGTGCACAGATAGCTGAAGAGTATTTACTCTTAGAACTTTATAAATGGAAGAATTAGAAGAGTTATGAAGAGCGTAAAATAAAGTTAATTCGTCAACAAAACTTGGTTTAAAAAATCATCAGATTCAAATACTTATAGGTAGAGATGGGCACGTACCCGGGTATTTACCCATCTACCCGGTATTTACCCTCACGTACCCGGTAAATACCCGTATCTACCCAAAAGGGCGGGTAGATAAAATTCAATACTTAAGTCACAACTTTTGTTAAATATAAGACTAATTTCCTATTACTTTAGTCTTTTTTATTTACATTCTATTATTTTATTACATTTTTGTACTTAAAATTTCAATTGTTTCGTAATAAGTGACTTACGTTCTACGTAATGTTATTGTATGTGGCAAAGGTAGACAGATAGATCAACGCACAGGTCTTTTGATTTAGAAACGTGAAATTTCGCATAGGTACACTTGATTTAAAAATACACTATATAGGATTTTAAAAAATCTCCGTAAGGAGTTAAATAATAGTTTTAAATGTTTATGAAATTTTTTATTCCTCGGACACAGTATTTGCTTATTTTGCATTAATCTAAATAATATATTATATAACGCAAAACTGACTGACTGACTGACTGACATAGTGATCTATCGACGCACAGCCCAAACAACTGAATGGATCGGGCTGAAATCAGGCATGCAGGTAGATGTTATGACGTAGGTATCTGCTAAGAAAGGATTTTGATCAATTCTACCCCCAAGGGTATAAAATATTGGATAAAAGTTTGTTTGAAACTTTGTCAATTTTATACCGATCGGGCTGAGACTTTGATACTTAATTAATAAAAATACTTCTTAACGTTAGCGAAGCCGCGAGCAATAAATGAAGCGAGGCGCAAAAAGTATCATATTATAAAGGTAGTAAAAAATAAATTATAAATTATACCGGTATATATCAAACTTTCAAAAATTAATTTCTTGGAAGTGTATTTTTTTTAATTAAATGCATGTGAAAAGTGGAAACAATTTGGGCGGCCCTTCATTGGATACGATCCAGATAATATGAAAACAGTATTTCATGTGAGGATTGTGAGGCCTTGAAGAGTTGTAGGCATCGGATCGGACTGAAACACTGTTTCGCTCTGTTAATAATACCAAGGATTTTTGAAGCTATCTTGGCCTTATGCTCTAGACTTCGCTCGAAATGTTTACGCCATTTTTTATGCTGGGGAAGATTATTAAAGTGGTGCCCTCAAACGAGAATATAAGACCATTGGTGACTTTTTTGTGCTGAACGCGCTGATTTGTGTTTTAGTTCATTAAATTGGATTGAGTTACGTCCATGGCCGTAGCTAGAGGGAGGCATTGGGGGCAATGCCCTGCCTTAAAATCACAATGCCCTACCTTAAAAATATCAAAACTCTAGGAAATCAATCAATTATGATGTGATTTTCATGGCAATGAATGCCGTTGGTCTGTAACATGTCATTGATATGCAGTATGAATATTATAGGGTAGGCAATTGCACACAACCCTGAGGGATACCAGTGTCAGAGTATCAGAGCATACACCATCAACTAGCGACTACTAAGAAACTTGTGATCCACTTGCATAATTTTTCGGTAACTCCGTATGATGGAATCTTGGATAAAAGTGATTTGTGCCAAACACGATCAAAGGCCTCCGCGATATCCAAACTGACAACAGCTAATAAGTACCCACAGTTTCATTCGCCTGAGCCAGCGATGAGTTAGGCACGCCAATAGAGCCGAGCCGAGCCTTAGTAATCCCTGAGCGTCCAAGTGTCGAAGGAGCTGGCTGTTGATAATGGATTCCATCATCTTCGAGAAGAGGGAGGTTATAGCGATCGGTCTGCAGTTGGAAGGATTGGAACGGTCACATTTTTAAGTATCGAGCTTACAAAAATCTGTCTTTCAAGTGTGAGAAGGATAGGAGAGCCAAAAAAGACGCGTTAAGACCAGAGCCACCTCTGGAGCTCTCACTGGGGCTACTCACCATGAGCGCTTATGAAAAAGAATATCCGACATGACGCTCGTACATCGCGGTATGGTTGGCGGTTTCCGTTCCTCATCATCAAGGGTCGAGTTGGACGCAAACAGTATGTGATAAGATCGGCATTCTCTTTTGCGTGTTGAAGAAAATACAGTGCAAGCGCTGTTTCATTCTGGTTTTTTCGGAGTCAACCCATTCGTACCGAAGCATCGCTCTCGTGGGAAAGCGATGCTTCTGCTGAAAAATTTTACCCTTTTAACCGTGGGGTTAAAAGGGTAAAATTTTTCTTTTTATTAACGCACAGGCCAAGAACTTTTTTTATATTTTGATCATTAGTTGCGTTTACACAAAAACAGTTCTCATTTGCATAATTAATTTGCATGTACATGTATAGGTGTCAAAAATGTAAAGGTGCCTCTTTACAATGAACCATGCTGGCCCACTAAAAGCCATCGCCATTGTGTAAACGTGGTTAAGGTGTATGATGGCGGACGATTTTCAGGCGTGCCGCGCAATGGCGTGGCCTGCAGTGGGTCATCGTGCCATTGTGTACTGGCTATTTAAGAGACATAAGATTTTGCACACGTGTTCCTCTATTAAACTAGGCATCCACTATATAATTGTATTTTAAAAAATTCTAACCTCAAAGGGATTTTATACCCCCTTGAGTTTGGAATTGTATAGGCTCAATGTTAGTAAGTGGAACCTTATAATTTCTTAGACACAAACCCCCTTACTAATAAACGTTGTATAAACTTTGAATAGTTATACAGTGTTTTGTTCCTGTCACACAAGTGACATTTTTAATTGGATTGAAGAAGACAAAACACTGTATAACTATTCAAAGCTTATACAGCGTTTATTAGTAAGGGGGTTAAAATCGAATGACGAGTACGTACGTTAATTAGAATTTTTCAAAGTTCTGCCTTAAGAAGGGATTAAGTTTTCAAGAAAAGCACAGAAAAAAAACATGAAATTTAGCACGCGTGTTTCGCCTAACGATGAAGGCGTCCACTTAAACGATTTATTTTAATTCAATCCCCAAAAGTTTAATACTTTAAAAGTAAAAGTTAATGCTAACTTTATCACTATAAAAAGGTAGGTTACTTTAAATAATATTAATTTCACACATACAAAGCTAAAATTTAGGAAAAAAGTACAAAAACACAGCGTCACTCTTTGACATGCGCGCCGAAATTCATGAAAATCATGGTTTTGTATTGCAAACATACATTAGTTTTAGACTATAAGGAGCTTATTCAAACAGTTACGGGCTAGTGACTAAATTAGCATTGTTTAATGGAGATTTTACTAAGGATTTACAAAAAAAATATGTAAAAACGTACGCTGAATTATAAATACCCACCATTTTTGGGTATTACCCAATCTACCCGGTAAATACCCAGGTGGATAGATTGGGTTTTTGGATTGGGGATTGGATAGATTGGGGACCCATCGCCCATCTCTACTTATAGGATATCTATTAGAGTGAAGATAACACTGTAAACGCGTTAGTCTTAATAATACCAATGTTAATAATGCTAAGAAATAAAATATAAAACAGACATTGCGTTTTGAAAAGGAATGTTTTAAGACATAAATGCCTCAGATATGTATGAAACGACATCGTTAACTATCTGTACTGAATATAGTACTAATATATCAGTGACAATTAACAACAAGAAATGTAGATTATCATGACTCGATATTTTAATTGTATGTTATTCGCGCTTGCCACGGACCAAATTTTGCTGACGACTGATAAAAATTAAAATCACATTTTCTCAGAGTTCAAGCTCAATATTCAATTGTACTAACACGTGCGCAACATAGATACGAGCCTAATTCTTACAGATATGTAAACAAAATTATTAAGTTAGAGAATGTGAAATAAACATGCCGTTTTATTAGCATTATCGCCAACGTCCCATGTCGTTCTTACGAACCATTAACTTAATACTAAGCATATTGCTTGTTCATATGTCGCTGCTACATTATGAATTTTGTTTCGAAATTTCTCTACATCGACTGATTTAAAATTTGGCGCGTCTCTATGTTAGTGCCCGGCAATACTTAAACTAGTAAGTACCAGATCTACCCATAACCGTTAATTATTATAATTTATTGCGTCTGCGTACAGATTCTATTGTGGACTTTTAATTTTAGCGGTTTGCACTTTACATCTACGTCTGATGGCCAAAAAAATCAAACTTATCTATGACATTTTCCAACTATGATCTTTATAAATAGATTTTAAATTGTTTACTACTTTAGCATCATAAAAAAATTAAAAGGTTTACCTAACGCCACGTCGAAGCCACCAGACGTCGCTTTCGACACGTTCAAACTCCAAACTTCTGTGACATAACAATATAAATTCGAAGATGTTCGTACAAACATAACACTATCACAGTCGGATCTGTCCGTTCATGATCTTGTCGTACTCCTCGACGCCGAGCGGCAGATACAGCCCCTTCTTCAGGTCCAAATAGTACAGCTTGTCGTTCTTAGCTAAACTCGGATTGAAACCCTCCTTCTGTAGATCAGTCTTTTTCATTTTGAATGTACCTAAAACAAAAGAAAAGATAATGCTATTTTAACATAATATTGTAGGAGCACAAGTAATTTTAACACAAAATAAATTGTGTTGGCATATACTAAGCATTCAAATTTAATCAATTAGTCCAAGAATTATATAAGGTCAGAGAGAGCAAATATTGGGAAAGCGAAGAATATTGATTTAGCATTTACCGTAAACATTCACAAAGTAAAATATTGTGTATTTTGTTTTATCATGTATAACACGTTTAATGATTGGGTATTATAGATTTATTTTAGACGCTTATATACTTAAGTCTATGCGCCATATGGATAAGTTTTGTTGTTTTGTTTGCTCTGAGTATATCCTACTTGGATCGAAGTCACACTGCTCCACTGCGTTGCGGTACGGTTAAACGAATTCGCTTCGGAGCTAAATAAATAATGATACTATGACTGTGACACACGTACCAGTGAGGTCGACGCTAGCCATAACGCGCAGGAACACGGGTCGCGCGTACACTGGCAGGTCGCGTTCCAGTAGCGACGCCAGCCGCCGCAGGTCGAGCGTACCGTCCGCGTCCACGATGCCGCACATGCCCGCGCGACCCTCGCAGTTCGCCACCTGTCACATACATTAAAGAGTTAAATATAAAAATCAAAATGTTTTTATTCTTCACACAACATAGGAACTTACAATTTATTAGGTACCATCGAGGAAATTGATTCCTATACAGTTGATAGACTAACGTTATTTGGTTGAATATGTCAATTCAACGTTAATTGTGATCTGTCAGCTGTGTTTGACGTAACGCGACCAAACTACTTAGGTCCACGATCTGCATAGGAATCAACTTCTCTGATAGTACATGAAATATAATAATACATTGTGTGAACTGGAGCCTAAACTAGGTAATCCTGTATTTCAGAACTCCAAGTTCCACCCAGTTATAAACTACGAATAATAAAAACTAAGGAAACGCAACTCCCATACTTCAACCGTTTTGAATTTGGTCCCTTTACGCACAATTTTTTATGACACAGTTACTCTTCCTTAGTTTTTATTATTCGTAGGTTATAAAACACTTTCTTTATTCGTTTATCAAGCAGGAACGTACATTTTTCCGGAATAAAAAGTATTCCCGGGACTCAAAGTATCTCCATAAAAAAACAATAAAATCGGTTCAGCGATTTGGAAGTGAAGAGGTAACAGACAGACAGACAGACACACTTTTACATTTATAATATTAGTATGGAAAGGTAGAAAACACAAAATGGCAGATTTCAGTACACAGGGATCTTTTGGCGCATCTAAACCTAAAAGTGTCACTACTCACTATACTAGGCGGCTCGTCACGTTTCATGGCACTGATGTTTATAGTCTGTGCGCAACTAGTTGGCCGCTCTGCCGGTATGTGCAGAGTACGGGCAGAGCGGCCAATTAGTAGCGAACAGACTACAGTGTCGCGTGTCGCTGCTGTCGCGTAGTTCAGCTTGGCTTATATGATTATACATAATATGATTTCATACAGGCATGACGTGTCGCGTCGCTCGGCTGCAGCGTAGTGTCACGTAGTGCGGTGTCTACGCAGCAATTTTGTAATTATTGTAAAGTGAAACTTGATAGGCGCTGTTTCACAAACATATTATAACATTTTAAAAGCAGAGCCCCCCCCCATCACATTAACCCGCGTTCCATGTAGCGTTAAAAACGATCAAATCGCTCAAATTAGAAGGCATTTTGAGTGTTTTGACCGTTTTAACGCTAAATGGAACGCGGGGGAAAGTAATTAATAATACCCTCTTATTTAAAAAACGCACCTCAACGCCATAGACAACGGCGTCTCTATGGTCGGCGACTCGTGAGATGGCAGCCTCGACCTCGCTGGTGCTGACGTTCTCCCCGCGCCAGCGGTACGTGTCGCCGGTGCGGTCGCGGAAGTACAGGTAGCCCAGCTCGTCCGCCACTAGGATGTCGCCTGGGGATATTATATAATATATATAAATCTTCTGTCACGATGTTTGTCCGCGATGGATTCCTAAACTACTTAACCGATTTTAATGTTTCTTTTTTTTAAATGTGTGTTTTTTTCCAACTTGAGAGATAGGATAGCTTAGATCTTTAATTATAGTCGCAATTTTATTTTATTGCAAATTATTTGTCAATAAAGAGCGACCATTGTTTAGTCAGGGGATAGCGATGGACGTTGCCATGGTGACATACCTACTTATTTAGTCACTAATTCTATAAAATAATACGGGCGATATATTTTATATAATATGGCAAAGAAACGTTTGCCGGGACAACTAGTGTAATAATATTATAATGTGTGTCATATTGAGTAACGAGTAATAATTTTTTTTTTGTATTGTATTATTAACCTATACCTATACTAAAAAATCAGCTTGTTAGGTTAGTTAGTAACGGAACCCCGTTTTAGGGTTCAGTAGTCAACCAAGTTCTGTTGATTACAGAACAGTATAACGGAACCGTAACAAGCAGATTTTTGTAAATTGATAGGTTATATATTATTATTAGTTATTACTTATTACTTAGTTATATAATTTAAGAGTAACATTGTCCTGCAAATAAAACAGTCCATATTTTAGGACCATCAATTATTCAAAGTATGAAATCCTTTCTAGCTCTGTTAGCTACCACTTTCGAGATTTTTCGCAAATAAATATGTTGTGTGTACATCTTATCAAAATACTCACAAAAAATTTGCTTGATAGTAATAAAAAAAATTGTTCTAGGGCTCCTGTACTATTAATTTCTCGAGACGCAAAATATTTTCAAATGAAACCTTAAAAGTTTTTTAGCTGTTTAAGCGTGTAGGAGTACCACACTTTGCATTTCACAAGGAAGCGCCCCAGGTCATAACTTTGGCCCAGTCGAATCACAAAAAAATTGCTTTTTCAGCGTTGCTACTTTTACAGTGACAAGGACATATACACAATACACATCCTAAAGTATAATCACTTAGGCCCGTATTTTTGGTCAGTACTTAAGATGCGACCAGCTGGCCGATTCTGTATCGTACATTTGTGAGTTAATAACTGAGTTAGAAACGAAACCGAGGAGTGGGTAACGGAAAGTGCCACTTTTTGTATTACTTGCATACAAAAGTGAGACTTTCCGTTGCTCACTCCTCTGTTTCGTTACTAACTCAGTGATTAACTCACAAATGTATGATACAGAATCGGCCAGCCGGTCTCAAGATGCTGTTCGGCTCTGTGATTGGTCCAAATTTTGACAGCCAACCTGAGCAGAATTTTGACAGAGCCTGAACCTTGAGACCGAGATGCATCTTGAGTAGGTACTGACCAAAAATACGGGCCATAGTTTTGATACAGCCTGTAGATTGTTTTGATTGTATACCCCCTCTTTTTTATCCTACACGTACCGGATATAAAGGCGGAGTCTCCGTGCGCGAACACGTTACGTACGATCTTCTTCTCCGAGGCGGCTTTATC
The DNA here is from genome assembly GCA_937595015.1 of Polyommatus icarus. Lineage (NCBI taxonomy): Eukaryota > Metazoa > Arthropoda > Insecta > Lepidoptera > Lycaenidae > Polyommatus > Polyommatus icarus. Next base: position 9,086,154 of record OW569321.1, read on the forward strand.
CACGTAACCAAGGTACTCGCGCGCCGGGTTGTCGGGTAATATCTTGCCGATGAAGGCGCCCGGCTCGTCCGGGTTCGCCAGCTGGGGGAAAGTGATGGAGAGATTATGTAGGACCTTTTTTAAAGCCCTTGATAGAGATAAAGAATTGATAGTAATAGAATATTTAAATAATAGAATTTAAAAGTATATGCATGAGGGTAAACTTTCGAGGCGTTTTAATATTGTAATTTTCATCTAAATGAAAATTACACATCACAAGTCGAAGAAATAATTAATATTATAAATCAAAGAATATAATCTTTTATAGCCCTTGATAGAGATAAAGAATTGATAGTAATAGAATATTTAAATAATAGAATTTAAAAGTTTATGCATGAGGGTAAACTTTCGAGGCGTTTTAATATTGTAATTTTCATCTAAATGAAAATTACACATCACAAGTCAAAGAAATAATGAATATTATAAATCAAAGAATATAATCTTTTATATATAATTCTCGTGCCACAATGTTAGTTACCGTACTCCTCCGAAACGGCTTTACTGATTTTTACCAAATTTGATATGCATATTTAGTAGGTCTGAGAATCGGCTACTGGGTCCTTTAATTTATATTGATAAGTGCATTTGTTGAATCGATAATAGTAAAATATGAAAACTCGAAATTGACGGCGACCATTGTTTGTGCGACGGGATAGCGCGTTACCATGATGCCATACTTATTTAGTCACTTCAATAAAATTATAAGGGTGAAATACTTTATATCGCAAAACGACGTTGCCGGGACAGCTAGTATTAATTATATTTTACATTAGCGACCCGCCCCGGCGTCGCACGGGTATAAAAAACGATTAAAATCTATAGCCTATGATCCTTCACGTGGTCTACTTCTTATCTGTGCCAAATAACATAAAAACTGCTTCAGTAGTTCGCCAGATAAGCCGTTTCAAATAATTTCCCCCTTTTTTTTCTAAATTATCCTATTAGTCTTAGCGTGATAAAATATAGCCTATAGCCTTCCTCAATAAATGGGCTATCTAACACTGAAAGAATTTTTCAAATCGGACCAGTAGTTCCTGAGATTAGCGCGTTCGAGTTAGCCCTTTCAAATAATTTTCCCCGTTTTTTCCACATTTTCCTCTATTTCTTCGCTCCTATTAGTCTTAGCGTGATAAAATATAGCCTATAACCTTCCTCGATAAATGGGCTATCTAACACTCAAAGAATCATCAAAATCCGTTGCGTAGTTTTAAAGATTAAAGGGAACAAAGGGACATGAGGGAAAAAAGCGACTTTGTTTTATAATAAGTATAGATAGATTTCATAATATAATGTTACAAATTTAAATGTCACCACGGGCACTACAGAAATACAATGGCGCATTAATATTGCTAGTTAGGAGTAGTTACGCTGTATGTATTTCGAGCAGTCCTAACCTAAGTGTTACTATTATGACAATGTGTATTAAGGTGCCTCCTCACGATAGTCCATGCTGGCCCACTACACAGCCATCGCCATTGTGTAGATGGGGTAATGGTGTATGATGGCGGACGATTTCCTGGCGTGGCGCGCAATGTCGTGGCCTGCAGTGGGCCATTACACTGACTACTTAAATCTCCGTGGTCCAGTGGTTTAGAGCGTATGGCTCATGACTTGGAGGTCGTGGATTCGATTCCCGCGTTGGAAACTTGTTGTTTCCAATAGGACAATGCAGGCTAATCACCTGATTGTCTGACAATTACGATGATGATCCATGCGTCGGATGGGCATGTTTTTTTTTATTAAATAAGGGGGCAAACGAGCAAACGGGTCACCTGATGGTAAGCAACTACCGTCGCCCATGGACACTCGCAACATCAGAAGACCTGCAGGCGCGTTGACGGCTTTTAAGAAGGAATATGCTCTCTTCTTGAAGGTTTTCAGGTCGTATAGGTCCGGAAATACTGCTGGTGACAGTTCGTTCCAGAGTAAAAAGTCGGTCCTTCGCCTGATCTCTCGCCAGTCGTGTCGGTCTTTCGTCCCACTGGATTATAAAAGTATGGGAATACAGAGTGCTCTTGTGTACTGCGCACACACTTGGGCACTATAAAAATTACTCTTGCGTAGCTGGTATGGTTTCAATGACACCGGTGTGGGAGTTATTATTAACGTCAATTGTTTACCTCGCACAGTCCGACCGCGTTCCGTATGGGGTCTCCGGTCTCGGGGTTGACCTTGATGATGGCGATGGGGTAGACCTGCGGGATGATGCGCGACACAAAACCAATCGCGCCGGGCGTGCCGTCCGTGTTCACTGGAAATATATAATTGCAAGTTAAAAACTATAAACGGACTATGTAAAAAAAATATTAAAAATAGATAGCCCTGGTGGCACCCAACAATGTGTATCGATGAATCTGCATTCTGTGTGTATCGATGAACCTTTATCAGTACTTGAGGAAACTAGCACATGGTAGGTAGGTCTCAGACATTATATTTGACATTACTGAATGCCATAATATTATGTGTTTAGGCAACATGGATACCTTTGTTATACTAATTGTCTCAGGCACTACATTATTTGAAGAGTGGTTAGCTTCGAGAATGTCGTATAAATCATCTAAAAAGGTTTAATGTAGCTCATAGATATATAATAAAGAATGATGAGAAACTTTAAATTTTTTTATATTTTTCTAATTACGATGAAATCCCACGGGTTATCATTATAGATATGAAAAGAGGGGTGGGTACTAATATGTGCCGGATAGGCTATCCCTAACTTATCTGACAGATACTCTATACCCCATCTGTCAGATAAGTTGTGGATAGTAAATCCGGCACTTATCAATTATAGTCCGCGCGGAACTAGTTGGCCGCGCCTTAGGTAGGGACAGGGGTGAGGGGGCGGGTTGCTTGCTGCTCGCAATGCACATGAGATTATACAGTGACGACCAGTCTCGCGATATCGTGAACAATAATATTATTTAATTATTGAAAAGAATAAATTAAAGACAATTGATCAGTTTTATATTCTAAATTAGTGACATCAACATTTCGTTTTTTAAAAACCTATGTACTTTAAAATATTATTTCCTTAGATTGTCTTTTTATCGGCGGACTTATCTTGCTATTGCAATCTCTTGTGCGTTTTGTCTAAACGAGCCAGAACTGTCAAAATCAAGCGCCCCCGCCTCTCCGTCCCACCGCTCACATACCCAAGGCGCGGTCAACTAGTTCCGCGCGGACTATAGTGATGAAACAGGCCCTTAGCCTCATAATATAATAGTTAGCTACTACAGAGTATCTAGTAAACCACATGCTACCTATAAATATACAATGATACGTTCGCGACCAGCGTTATTGTCACGTAAACTTGACCTTTGACCGACGACTGTTCGTTGACTTAATTGTTTGTTAATGAAGGTTACAGTTTGACAGATAAGCCAAATTCACTTGTTGTCACACACGATGTTATTGCTGGTTATTGTAAGTATATTGGTATACTTCGGTATTATAATACGACTTTTTACAACATTTTTCCTGGCGGTTATGGATCGTATAGGTGATTTGCAGTTCAATGAATTCAATAAGGGTGTGTTCTTTATTTAAATGCATTTACAGGCCGAATAAAAAACGGCCTTATAAAAAGTGACATTTGTGGCTTATGTCACTATTTTATAAAAAAAAATCAATAAAAATGTGACTTCTGTGTGAAATAAAGTATTTTAAAAATATATTTCGCGGGAATGGTATTGCAAAATAAATAGATGTGCATATATATAAATAGATGTGCACAGAATACATAATAGTACCTTAGGTAATTATTAACTTTAGGTATAGTAAAAAAATAGCTAATAATAATTAATGTCGATTGTTTTTTTGTATGGGAAACGAACCACCTTAAGGCGTAGTCTGTCCAGCCCCAGATACGGTTTTGTACAAATAATAATAATAATAATAATAATATCTATGGACGCTTCACACCACGTCAGTCTGGCCCTGTGCTAAGTGCCTGTAGGACTTGTGTTACGGGTACCAGACAACGGAAATGTATTTAATACTTTTATACTATACATATATTTAAGATTTTTATTATATCATACACATATTTAATACACATCCAAACCCAGGAACTTAGAAAACTTTTTGTTCCGTCGGCGGGATTCGAACCCGCGACCCCCGGCTTGAGCACCAACGCGCTCACCACTGAGCCACAGAAATCGACAAAAAGTTTAGAAGCCATCGCTCTACATAGATACTATTTTTTCAACAATAATGATTTTAATTCCGCTATGAATACAGAATTTCATAAAATATCGTAAAAATAATCCATGACGAAGTTCGAAGAATATTAGATCCTAATAAAATTTATATGTGACATGTAATGAGCAATAACTTTCACGATAAGTACACGATACATTCAGTATTTGAATAATAATTATCGTTAAATACTAATAATGTTCTATGTCTTAATTTTAAATAGCAATAAAAAGAATTACGACCATGTAACGCTAACGACTAACTGCTTGCCTTTATTACTTTTTTAATTTAAAAAACTGCCCATGTTTCGAATTGATAGTAATTGCGGAATTTTGATTTTAATTAACGTTTTCCTCTTAGCAGTGATAAAAAATTAAGGGCAAATGTAGGTATGTCAATGACCACTCAGTGAAGAACAAAAACAATGCAGATAAACGTGAGAGAATATTATTGTTTATTCGCTGTTGACACAAGTATTAATGTACTGCCTCACACAGTTATTAGTATGTTGTATGTTTCTTTATCTTTTTTCTCATTTTCACTCTACAACTATTTTTAAAGCGAAATTTTTTTACTCTATCATGCTTTAGTGTGATAGAGTAAAAACATTTTGCTTTGATTACTGGTAAAACCATAATTATTGATGACTGGTAAAAAAATGTATGAAAAGAAAGGAAAAGACTTTAGATTAACGCAAAGGCTTCTTTCTAAGCCGAATAAGTAGTGTAGCCAGGAATAGCTAGTGTAGTTAAAGATAATTTCTTACCGATATTAGCATTGCCCTCCGTAGCACCGTAGAACTCTGCGACCATCTTGATGTTGAATCTCGACACAAACTCATTCCATATCTGGAAATATATTAATACGTCTTAAGGATACATCTTATATCTAATATAATATATAAATCTCCTGTCACGATGTTTGTCCGCGATGGATTCCTAAACTACTTAAACGATTTTAATGTTTTTATTTTTTAAATGTGTGCTTTTTTCCAACTTGAGAGATAGGATAGCTTAGATCTTTAATTATAGTCGCAATTATATTTTATTGCAAATTATTTGTCTATAAAGAGCGACCATTGTTTATGCGACGCGGGTCACGGGATAGCGAGAAGTCGGCTTTAATTTTTTAACAAAAAATTAAAGCTGACTTCCAAGGTAAAAACAATAATAGCATCCTTATAATATGAACTAAAAAGTATTAAATAATTATTCCTATCTAATAGTTATTAATAGATGTCCGAATTTATATAATATAACACCACAATGTGGCCGCTAGGGAGTTGAAGCGTTCGAGACCGATTTCCTGCACGATACTTATAATTTGTTGCTAATATCTAGTTTGTATCCTTCGATCGTGGATTCTTGGAAATCTATTGTTATTCTATTGTGTCTCGCTCACCGGTGAGCTTGTAACAAGATACGTAGAATAATATTATACAGGTGTATTATTCTCCGTACATAGTAGGTACGCGATAGTTTACTACTGATACTGATTGAGGAGCTCAGCAAGCAGCATATTGGTTGCCATGGAGTACGTTTCAATAACATAAATTATGCGGACGACATGGTCTTGCTGAGTGCCTCAGTCTGTGGTCTCAAACAGCTACTTGATGTTTGTGAGCGTTACGCAGCGGAGCATGGGCTGATATACAATAGTAAAAAGAGTCAGTACGAGTACATGGTCTTTCACAGTGGAACCAGAAAGGTGGATACAGTACCGACTATTTTACTAAATGGTGTTCCTTTGGCTAGAGTAGAGGAGTTTAAATATCTAGGACACATTGTGAAGTCCACTTTGAAAGACGACACTGATATCGAAAGGGAGCGAAGGGCGCTGGCGGTTAGGGCAAACATGGTTGTTAGGAGGTTTGCAAGATGCAAGATTCGTTAGAAGTAAAAATGACGTTGATAGAGCTTTTTGTACCATCGAGGAAGTTGATTCCTATGCAATTGATAGACCAACGTTATTTGGTCGAATATGTCAATTCAATGTTAATTGTGATCTGTCGGCTGGGTTTGGCGTAACGCAACCAAACTACTTAGGTCCCCGATTTGCATAGGAATCAACTTCTCTGATAGTACATCCTTCTACACTTGCAGCCTCTGGGCAGCATATACGCAAAGGGCCTACAGCGCCCTTCGCGTCCAATATAATAACGCGTTCAGGATGCTGGTGGGGCTCCCCCGATGGTGCAGCGCTTCGGCGATGTTCGCGTGCGCACGAGTGGACTGTTTCTTTGCCACAATTCGCAAGCGAACATCGTCGCTGGTGCGGCACATGCGGGGGAGCTCCAACGGCATGCTGGCCGCGCTCTGTGAACGCCCTGATAACCCGTATATCGGTCACTGCTGTCGCTTGCATGCAAAATACAGGCCAAAATAATTATTATTTTAATATAATTTATGTAATTATGTAAGTATGTTTTTTCTACAAATATGACTTTTGTTTGTAATTTTTTGATCTTGTACGGATATGAGTCTGGATACTTGAAATAAATGATTATTATTATTATTATTTTAGTACTAGGTAACTAAAAACTAAAAAGAGTGAAATTATTATTTTTAACAAAAAATTAAAACCGACTTCCAAGGTAAAAACAAAAATTACATCCTTATAATATGAACTAAAAAGTATTAAATAATTTTTCCTATCTAATAGTGCCTTTTTCCGAATTCGGCTAAAACTCAACTATTTCTGTACTCAATCTTCATAATTTTGAAGTCGGTGCCAGTTCCAAAAGTTTCAAATATTCTGTCAGAGGACTGAAGATTCATCTGGTACCGACTTCAAAATGATGAAGATTGAGTACAGAAATAGTTGAGTTTTAGCCGAATTCGGAAACAGGCACTATTAGATAGGAAAAATTATTTAATACTTTTTAGTTCATATTATAACGATGTAATTTTTGTTTTTACCTTGGAAGTCGGTTTTAATTTTTTGTTAAAAATAATAATTAGTTCATATTATAAGGATGTTATTATTGTTTTTACCTTGGAAGTCGGTTTTAATTTTTTGTTAAAAATAATAATTCGTACCAAAAATTATTTATATGGCAAAACAACATTTGCCGGGACAGCTAGTATTATGTATTATTTTCCTCTATGGTGATGCAAAACAACATTTGCCAGGACAGCTAGTAATAAAATAATAATTGCTCAAAGACAATATAATAGGTTCTAAAAACTCTTTAGAAACAGGTAAAACGACTGTACTGACAACTAGTTTTGATAATTGCAGGTTCCTCAGGATTAATTTTTGTCTACTTAGGCTGCTTGCACACCGACGGTGCAACCCGCAGAAAACTGATAAGCTATGTCCACATTATGCAATTTCATCTTCAATTTTCGTCATCTTCTTTTTTTATTCAACTTTCGTTTGGCATATTCAATAATTGAATGCGTCAAAATCCACCCGCGTTGAAAGAAAAGTGTCACAGCGAACGCTACGATTCCAACGCGCGTCACGGGCATGCCTCACGTTCGCTTTTGACTGCACAGTGCACTATAACGCATGCCCTTGATGAACAAACAAAGAGCGTCCGTGGCCTAATGGGTAGACCTTGGGTTTGCACTCTGAGGGTGCAGGTTCGATCCCGGGTGGAGGCGTGTACCAATGAGACATTTTCTGATCTCAAGTACATAATACGGACGCTCGTACGGTGAAGGAAAACATCGTGAGGAAACCCGCACATAGTTGGTCCCAGACGTATTGACTAGTTCTTTCCTCTGGACTAGGCCGAATATGTTGCGAGAATACCGTATACGCTTGGGCAACCATACGGACATTTAAAAATCTTGTCCCAGGCACTAAGTACAGTATTTGAGGAGGGGTTACTTCGCTCTGAAAATACTGTATAAATCATCCACAACGGATGAAAAGGCCTAGTTTTTTTTTTTTGATGAACAAAAAAGGCCCAGTGTGGACAAAGCTATAGAGCGAGATGCATCATGCTGCATGCATCATGCAACAACGCGTTGCCGTTTGAAATGGTCTCATTTACTCTACTGTCTAGTAGACCTGTCAGTGTCGGAGGCTAAGCGGGCCCCTAGATGATCAATTTTATTGTAAAGTATTACGTATTGTGCAATATTATTGACCGTCTGGGGTTAATATTGAAAGCGCCCGCCTTGCAATCTTATTGTCAAATATAAAATATCGTTCAATATTATTGTAGGCCTAGCCCTAGCGGGCCCCTAGCCTAGGGGCCCGCTAAGCGCGACCACTTGTCTCCTTTGTTGTAAAGAGGAAAGAGGAAAGATTTTAGTTGTCAGAATTAGTGATCCCCTTTTTCCCCGGCATCAGTTTGCTAACCGCGAGTCGTAATTTTTATAAATATTTAGGGCCTGTTTCACCACTTCTTGATAAGTACTGGATATGTAGTGCATATCTGGCATTTTATCAGGAAGTGAATGAACAGGCCCTTAGAAACACAGCAGCCTTACTTCTTTAATCCTTCATGCCCCATAAGTGCACCGGGGATCGCGACAACAATAGAATACAATAGCATTTCTAAGGATCCGCGACCGAAGGATTATTAGTTTATTACTAATTACTGTAATTAACTAATTAGTAATTAGTTACATCAACAAACCTGCGGTCTAAGTCCGTTTCCGTATATGACGCGAACTTTGTGCTGCGTGTCGGCGGGGGAGGGCTTCGTCGCCAGGATGTACCGACACATCTCGCCGATGTAGTGAGCTGCCTGCAAACACAACAGCACTGTTTTAGAACAACAATGACTAAAAGGAAAACATAGTTGAACAAATACGTTGAGCAAGGCTATCTAGGTGTTTTTTGCCTACGGACTCCGAACCTCAAAAAATATTGCGGTTATGCTATTAGGGCCGAATCATACCAGAATGGCAGCATTTGTCAAGCGATACTATGTATTACAATAATGAAGATAACATTTAAAAAATGTTAAATGACACTGAAAATGCTCGCCGCTGCGCTGCCATTCCGGTGTGAATCGGCCCTTATTATGTTGCGTCTGACTCGTTTCTGCGCGGATCGCGGTGTCTGTGTAAACCACAAAGATGTAAACTGTAGACTTCCTTGAGCGCACGAGTGCTCTTAAAATAAATTTACAAGGAATTGTTAAAATTATTTAATTATAGCATTATCTGACATTAAGATTTATGTTTAATTTTTTTCTCTCTACTTCCGGTTCATATAAAATAAGGACCCTGAGCCATGTAAGGCCAATCTAACGGGAAAATGCTTGTTATTCGTTTATTAACTAAATAAATTAAGAAAACAAATTATCAAGTAATGCTCTGTTTCATAAGGTATCATATTATAAATCTTTTTTTAACCTAGCTTCAATAGCCATTCAATAAACTTAAGTTTTGTTAAGGCTCTTCCAAATGGCCTTGCTAGGAACACAGCTCCAAACAAGGCCAATATTATACGTCAGTCGTTTAATTTGAAAATAGAGTCACAATTATTTATTTATTTGCTTTTACTAAAACAACATTATAATTTCTTTCAACTAAGCAACACATTAAATGATCAATATATTTATATCATCTAAAAAAACTATGACGAACATTGATTGAACATCATCTTATAACTAAGAATATATAAATGGAAATTCTTTAAAAATAGTAGCAATGAGTGTCACAATGACACCTTAAAACTAATTGCCAATGCGTTTTATAATACAAACAAATTTTTTTTTATTCTAAAATGGCCTTCTTATGGGCCCGTTCTTTATAAGGCCAAGATGTTCAATATGCGTTTAAAAGTTTAATAATCCTAATAAGTAAAGATGTTATAAAAAGCAACATTATTTTAATTGTTACGGTACGCATCTATAACTAAAAATAACTGTTTATATGTTAATGATGTTTAGATGTTCCTTGTAAAGTTTATGTTCCCTAGCAAGGCCAACTATCAAATCTTTGGTTGGGCCTTATAAGGAACCACCGGCCTTCCTAAGAACATTACCAATATTTTAACGTAAATCGAGGTATAAGTAGATTTTGTTTTATTAGTACCATACATATATCCCTACACGATAATGCCCTGTAATAAAATTTGAGATAAATGTAGGTTATGTAACTAAAAACTAAAGTTTTTCAGGGTGCGCAAATTACAATTGTAACCTCGACAACCAAAGTCTACAAACAGTGAGATCTCACTGCCACAATAGCGGCGCGATCGACTCGCCGCCGCGTTTGTGGCCATAAGTTTGATGGATCTAAGTGTGTAGTAGAAGGAAAATGTCTTTACATGACGATAACTGCGACTTTTTGATAGTTGGCCTTCAAAGGAACATGGCCTTACATGGCTCAGGGTCGTTATATACTCTACATTTAAAGTAATAAATCGCTCTATCACTTAAATCACTTAATTTATTCACGTTATACAATATCAAGCCAACAAACGGATACTTCAAAACAGAAATATAGTCATCGAAATAAAAACCGGGTACAAAGTACATACATACGGTAATTTTCGCAACACACAGTGACAATGTTATTTACTATTATATCTTGTTTGTAACCTTTGTTTACATCGTTGTCGATGTAAACTGCGTGTAAACTCAATCAAGCGGTTATTATGTAAACGCCAAGTGACTATGGTAGGGCGAAGTACGAAAACTCTATGCGTTTTGTTAGGGCCGATTCACACCGGAATGGCAGAGGCGAGGTGAGCAGTTTCAGTGTCATTTGATTTTAAACTTTATCTTCATTATTGTAATACGTAGTATTGCGTGGTAGTATCGCTTGAGAAATCGCCGCCACGAGCGTCCACAGGCGGCAGTAGATTTCTCAAGCGATACTATGTATTACAATAATGAAGATAAAGTTTAAAATCATATGACACTGAAACTACTCGCCTCGCCTCTGCCATTCCGGTGTGAATTGGCCCTTAAAGTTAACCCTAGTTTAAACATAAATTTCATAAATTTGTATGAAAAGAGGTAGATACGTGGTAAGAACTCAGGCTTTTTTATATGGTTAACTGAAGTTTTCGGAAAACGGATAAGTACTTAAATAGGTATAATAATGATTAATGATATAACATTTAGGTACTATGTATAATAATTACTATGAATTGTTACAGCGCATAATAAAGGTAATGTTATATGTGAAGTAATTATTACCTTCACTGACAAAAAGTCACAACCACATTCAGAACATTTTAATGGTTACTTAAGTACTCGTCTTCGAGTGCCGTAAGACACTGTGCGTAATTCTGCTTTGTCGACGATTTCCGTTTTAAACTCGATGCATATTCATTGGATGTAGGTTAGTAATGTCATGCTGTCTGATATTGTGACAAGATTTTTACGGCCGTAATATTTAGTTCTTTTTTTCCTTAACTTCTTTACACCAAAGATTAAAGATACATAGGCTTTACTAAAATCATACAACTCATGTTGTGTATGTGAAAATATTAAACGACTTCCAAAAAGAAGTAGGTGATATTATGTTCATCTGTTTACTTTACATAATAGTACATATTTGAGTCAAAAATCAAAATAGAAGGGCGAGACATAAAAATCGAATTATTAATTGACATGTTCAATTCCGTAAGTCACTTCTCATGATTCCGATATTCGAAACGTGCACGTCAGTAGTGACATATTTCAAACTATGTTTCAGGGGCGTCTCAAAAAATAAACAACAAGAGTTTGTTTATTTTGTAAATATTATAGCAAATTAAATATATTTAGAACAATAATTAATGGTATTTGGGTTATGTTTAGTTAAAAACTACTTGTGGAAAATGAATACAATCATAAAAAACTGGTTTTTAGAGTGTAAAACAGCCAATAAGTTTCAAGGCCCAATCTATGCTAAAAGGAAATAAATTGGTGTTGGCAGGACATGTAAGGGATGTAGAAGAGCTAAGAACTAATGGCAATGTTATTTAATACGAGCCAATATAATTCACCGAACATCGGTTACTTTAGCACCCTATAAAACAAGTTCAAACGTAAGTACTCAACCGACCAAAAACGTAACTAAACATTTGGATAAAGCAAGTCTAAACATTATAATTCATTCTTACAGATAATAATGATTGTTGCTGGAGTAAAATGCAGCTAGCGGCAAGTGCAAACATACCTATTGCTGCTTTAATCAGTACTTGAAAAAAATAAATGTAATGACCGCTGTACACTCTCGCCGAGAGCTCTCGGGCGAGAGTCTCGTGCGAGAGCCCCTTGCCCGAGTGCGATCATGTACATTCTCGCTTAGTTCAATCGCAGTTAAGAACTTAGACAAGATGGACGAAAACGACCATTCACCATTCACCATGCATCGAAAGATATCATTGTAATCCAAAGATTTATAATCATAATTAATTTTATTTCTCACAGATAATGACTGATAATGTCGTTTATTATTGTTATTTTTCTGTTCTACACTGTCCAACGGCGGAACTAGTACTGAAAGACGCGAGAGTGTACAGTAGTGCGCTCGTTTTCCTCGCGAGACCCTTTGTCTCGGGCGCAAAATACCGACAACGGACCGAGAGGGTCCGAGACAGGCGAGACGAGGCAAGCGCACCCATTTACACTCTCGCACTCGGGCCGCCTCGCTGTGTCTCGGCGAGAGTGTACAGCCGGCTTTATGTTTTTAAAAAGGGAGTGACTCCACTGCCGGCGCCGGTTGCCGCAATGGCTGCCGGCGCCGGTTGCTGAAATGGCTGCCGCGCCGGCAACATCGGCGTTTTCCGAACTCCGAAGTTTGCCGAAGTCACGCGATGTTTGCCGAATAGGCTGCCGGCGCCTATTCGGCAAACATCGCTTGTCAAATTACAGAATAATGATCAAAAACATTAAAAAGGTCTATGAAAAGTACAAATAATAAGGTCATAAATAGTCATATTGTAAGGATGCATATTTGAATCCTTCGATCGGGGATTCTTGGAAATGCTATTGTATTCTATTGTTGTCGCGATCACCGGTGCTCGTATGGGGCTTGAATCTTGATGGGTTAATGGTGGTGATGATGATGCTGATAAATGTGATCTGCATAGTAGCATCATGCAATATCTTTGCTTCTTTAAACAACGCTGAAACTCTCTAACATGTATAAGGAATCTGAAGTTCTGTTCAGTACTTTCGGAAGTATACCACGGGGTTTATAACCATAGCTGCATGGTGCAAAATCTTACTTTTTGGTAGCTGAAAAAAGGTTCCTAAGGTAAAGCTAAGCTAAGAAAATGCATCACAAAAAACTAAAATATCCACAGCCGAACAAATAGGTAGGTACTAGGTACCTAACCTTCACCTTTTGAAGTCGGTAAAGTCGAAAATATATTTGAGATTATAATTACATATGTATTTCTTTTTGTGTATCGGCACTAGAACCTAGCGCTTTACGCATTATCACCGGCTCCCATTTTAAGTGCCAGCGCCGGCAGCCGTTGTTTTATGTCTCGGCTGCCGGCACTACTTACCGCCGGTTCCCATTACTGATATTTTTGGGAGCCGGCGCCGGCAGCGGAGGCACGCCCTTTTAAAAATCTTGTTTTTATTTATTTTTACAACATAAATATACTCTTGAATAAAATCGGAATCCAAAAATTTACTAAAATACTGCAAACATATCTGGTTTATCGTCATTTGTGAGTCACTATTTCTTCCACATGATACTTTGGATTTAAATGAAATATTCTATAAAACTATCACTCCAAGTTTTGTCGTCGGGTTTTGGAGACCATCATGGTGATCCATCAACACTAAAACAATAGTAAGGTACTCAAAAACAGAAAACTCTTTATAAAATGCAACTCAAATAAAATTGACTTGACTGATTGACATTGATGACAATTTTAGGTTATATCGAATCACATACTGTTTCATTTTTAGAGCGATATCTGATTTAATATCCTAGTGGATTTAGGAAAAACATTTAATTTGTACTGACTACCTATTTTTTGCTGTTATTTTTGCAGTCTACGATACAATATAAAATTTTATTAAGTGTAGAGCTAATTAGTATCTGTTTGCAAATTGTTAACAATGAAGTGTATAATTTGGATGTAATTTATGAGGCTGGCATTGTCGGTTTCGACACAAGCCTAATAAATAAGAAAAGAAAAAAAAAAAAAAATTTCAAAACAAGATTGACAAGTTAGGCTTGGGCAAAAAAAATCGATATATCAAAATATCGATATTTTTTTCAGAAAATAATCGATATATATCGGCGATTATTTTTTCTTCGATATATCGATTTTCGATGTTTATTTTCGGATATCAAAAACGATATACTTAAACTGGCTTCGAATTTTAGAGAAATATTTTTTTCGCCTCGAACACATAAATAAAAAGTTATCTTACATTAGCTTTGTCCACATTGTGCCTTTTTCTGTTCATCAAGGGCATGCCTTATAGCGCTGTCAACGTCAAACATGAGGTACGCCCGTAACGCGCGTTGAAATCGTAGCGCGCGCTATGACACTTTTCTTTCAACGCGGATGAATTTTGACGCGCGTCACGGGCATGCCACACGTTCACTGTTGACAGCGCTATAAGGCATGCCCATAAAGTTAATATACCTATCGGAATAGAGAAACAAAGGCCTGAGCAAGCGAGATGTCACTATCAGTAACACTGCGTGGTAGAAAGAGAAGCGTGATTTAAGGTTGCATAGCTTTTTTTTCATCTGTTTGACAGTCTGTCTGTCCCTGGGCCGATCGTTGTCAATTTGGGCTCTCAGAAAAATTGTGATTTTAAATTAAATAATGAATAATTTTTAGAAATACTGGTCTAGAAACATGGTTAAATGTTTGTGGAATGATTCTGGATCCACACATAGAAAAAACCCGGACAAATATTCATTTCACAGGTGAATTATTCTACATTTTAAGTTTATTTTTGCCAATTCCCTACGAGTTATTGGTATTGATTTAACAAGTTCACTTCTATATATGTTTAATTATATGGAAAACATAACTTGACTAGCCATGGTGCACAATTTAGGGATATTTTGTGTAAACAATTTTCATATATTTTATACTAGGGCTGCATCAAATTATCGATAAGTTGTATCGATATGAAAATATTTTTTAGTTAAGTATACTAATTATTATCTAGGAATGTTGAAATGATAACATACTCATCCGTAGTTTATAATTAGATTAAGGGCCTGTTTCACCGCTTCCTGATAAGGCTATCCACCACTTAATTTGACAGATGGAGTATGGAAAATCTGTCAAATAACCCTATCGGGCACCTTATCAGGAACCGGTGAAACAGGCCATAAGTATATTAATATACTATCATACATAATTCATCGTTTTTAAGGGTAAAAAGTCCAGTTATAGTAGTGGGGTCCCGCAGCCCGCTCTACTACTAAGACTTCGTTGCGTGCCCGTCTGTCCATCCGTCCGTCCGTCTGTCTGTCTTCAGGCTGTATAACAAGAACCACTATAATAGTAATAGAATTCTGAAATTTCCACAGATGTAATGTCATTCTACATCCAATATGGCTGCTCATCCAAGATATAGTTGATTGGTTGAGTTGAATAGTTGAAAGCACTTCTTCTAGATGGGCATCAAATAAAAGGGCTCATTGAGAGTGAATTGAAAATTAATAATGTCTAGTGAAGTCGTGTCGTGTGTACTGATGTCATGTGACGTAACCTGTCGTGTCGAATCGTGTCATGACATGTCGTGTCGTATCGTACCGGGTTTTAGAAAATACCCGGTTGAAACCGGTCACCCTTCATGCGCGAGTCCGACTTATACTTGGCCAATTTTTCAGATTTCCTGCTGACCTGGATACCAGAAATTCATGGCTTAAAAGAATTAAGTAACCGTGCAAACTGGACTCCGAAGAAAAATTCATGCATACTTAAATAAGCAGCAAGCATTTTGAAGAAAATTCACATTTTACTTCAAAATTACAATTTTATTAAGTATATTATATCTATGCAGTTTTATTGTATCCCATTTTATAATGCTCTCGCCGAGAGCTCACGGGCGAGAGTCTCGTGCGAGAGCCCCTTGCCCGAGTGCGATCATGTACATTCTCGCTTAGTTCAATCGCAGTTAAGAACTGAGAGAAGATGGACGAAAACGACCATTCACCATTCACCATGCATCGAAAGATATCATTGTAATCCAAAGATTTATAATCATATTTAATTTTATTTCTCATAGATGATGACTGATAATGACGTTTATTATTGTTATTTTTCTGTTCTACACTGTCCAACGGCGGGACTAGTACTGAAAGACGCGAGAGTGTACAGTAGTGCGCTCGTTTTCCTCGCGAGACCCTTTGTCTCGGGCGCAAAATACCGACAACGGACCGAGAGGGTCCGAGACAGGCGAGACGAGGCGAGCGCACCCATTTACACTCTCGCACTCGGGCCGCCTCGCTATGTCTCGGCGAGAATGTACAGCCGGCATTATGTTTACAATCTTACAATTATTATTCCATGATCGATATTTTGTCGAATTACGAGGGCTGCTATTTATGTATCCGGAATTAAAAAAAGAAACAAACATATATCATTTAATATGGTTTTATTGCTTTTCAAAATATTCGCCGCGATGATCGACACACTTTTGCATACGCTGGAACCAATTTTCATAGCACTTTTTCCATTCTGATTGAGGTATCTCCAAAACGTGCATTTTGAACGCATCAACAGCCTCTTCGCGGCTCGAAAAACGTTGACCACGTAATTTGTTCTTCGCGTATGGAAATAAAAAGAAATCGTTAGGTGCCAAATCAGGGCTGTACGGCGGATGACCAGTCAATTCGATCTTTTGACCCTCCAAAAACTGAGTTGTTTCAGCTGAGGTGTGACAGCTAGCATTGTCGTGATGTAATATGATTCTGCGTTGTCGGTTGTCCTTTCTTATTTCTTCAAAGACTTCTGGTAAACAAATGGTAAACAAATCGTATACCATTCAGAATTACCCTTTTTACGATTCTGTAATGGCACTGTAGCCACATGTCCATTAATTCCAAAAACAGGCGACCATTTGCTTCAAAGTACTTTTTGCACGAGTAACTTTTGTTGGTTTCGGCACATCTTGGAACACTTACACCGTTGACTGTTGTTTAGTTTCGGGGTCATATGCATAGATCCAAGATTCATCACCTGTGCAGATTTATAAACGGCTTTCGACGTACCACGGTTGTATTTTTTTATCATTTTTTTGCACCAATCGACACGAGCCCGTTTTTGATCGATTGTCAAGTTGTGCGGAATCCAACGCGAACATATTTTTTTTACAGCCAAATGTTCGTGTAATATCTTATGTATGCTCGTCATACTTATGCCTAAGGACGCCTCTATCTCGCGATATGTAACATGACGATCACGCATTATTAGTTCCCGCACAGCATATTTTGTGGGACAACAGCTGTTTTTGGGCGACCTTCTTTATTTTCATCCGTGAGCATAGACCGCCCACGATTAAACTCACTGTACCAGTGATAAACAGTGGTTTTTGATGGTGCTTCATCTCCAAAAGTTGCGGTGAGTTGAATAAAGCACTGTTGTTGATTTAGCCCACGCCGAAAATCGTAGTAAATCATTGCACGAAAATGTTCACGCGTTAAATCCATGGCTATTCATGTTCTATTTTCAAATGTTGTAATTACTTTTTAAATATTGTTCTTGTAAGTGGCCAGTTCCGGATACATAAAAGCAGCCCTCGTATAATAATGATAATTAATGGAGTTGCTAGTAGGTACTATAATTATTATATAATAGTAAAATGTTGAACTTGAACATGTTAGTTTACCCGTAATGCCGTAAAAACAATAGTTATGATTATATGACATACCTCTTATAGTTAAGGCAATTACCACAGTTAATTTTAAACTAGTTTCTATAATAATATGCACCGTCAATGTTGATTTCTCGTTTGTCGTCAAAGGAAGAATATATTTCACACTTAGATGAATGATTGATCTCCGCACGCTACGACGTCGTAGCGCGCGGAGACCAATCATTCATCTAAGATTTCACAGCTAATTGTGTACCTTTCAAAAGGCTAATTGAATAATGGATTTTGTATTTAGTGAAAACAAACATAAACCTACTACAAAAGAACTTACTTCCTATTGTTAAAGAAAACAATGATCAGGTCATGCAAGACTGTCTATACGTATAATAAATCTGTAGAAATGAAAATTCTGTACATTAAAGATATTCAAAAAATAATAAGCGGAGGGTGTCACAACATCGCTATAGAAGCCAAAAAGTTAGTTAGTTTTTTTGTCTGTCTGTCTGTATGTTTGTTCCAGCATCACACGAAAACTACTGATCCGATTTGAATGCGGTTTTCGCAGATATATTAATTGTCTTCTTCCAACTTAACATAATATGCTGTATAAAAATTTTCGGCGCACGATATCATCTAATATATATAAATCTCCTGTCACGATGTTTGTCCGCGATGGATTCCTAAACTACTTAACCGATTTTAATATATTTTTTTAAATGTGTGTTTTTTCCAACTTGAGAGATAGGATAGCTTAGATCTTTAATTATGGTCGCAATTTTATTTTATTGCAAATTATTTGTCTATAAAGAGCGACCATTGTTTATGCGACGCGGGTAACGGGATAGCGATGGACGTTGCCATGGTGACATGCTTATTTAGTCACTAATTCAATAAGATAATACGGGCGATATACTTTAAGTTGTATAATATGGCAAAGAAACGTTTGCCGGGACAGCTAGTAATATTATAATGGTCTTTATGGTCGGTACGTACAGACCAGCCTCGGATTTATAAATATAAGCCTATAGGCTGCGGCCTAGGGGCGGCATCAAATTTCGTACATTACATGGGGCGGCGGACATATCACGGCAGCCTACACTCATAAAAAAATATAAATCCCGCACTGGTGCAGTAGTCCGGTCATTTTAGACATAAAAATAGTGATCAAATAAAGAAAATTCCGACAGAGCCAAATCTTCGTAGAGACCTTAGGTTTACCACAAGGAATAAAGTGTCAAAAGTCCCCATCAGTCCCATGTGAGCTTAGGGACTTATTCGGGGCCCAAGGTAAAAATTTTAGGTTTTTTGGATTTTTCTCGAAAACGGTAAGTTTTATCGAAAAAGTACCTCAGAGCAAAGTTGTAGATCTTAAAATTCTCTATAAAAATGGTACCCTATGATTTTTCTCTAAGACCCACTATTTCCCAGATATTACGCTTGTAAGAATCACGTTCTACATAATATGCACACATTTCCACACCACCTGTGTGTACTCGGCGCGTTTTTTTTAACGTGGTATCCCCGGTAGGCCTATTCCACGAACCTTTATGACGTTATTTTCAGGAACAATAATTATTTAATAGTATGAAGATTATTGATATGGGTTACTGAGTTTAACTGTCGTTCTAACTTTTTTTTATTACTTTAATCTGACTCATACTCTTCATATTCAACTTCAACAATCATGTTTTCTTCAATTTCTTCTTGTTCTTCTTCTTCTCCTTCCTGTTGATGAACGCTTGTTGAAGTTGTTTCTTCATCAAAATCACATGAATTTTCCTCTCTTGTATTTAATTGAACATTTGAGCAAGAGACACCTTGGCAATTGGTACACGCTGGAGAACACTGCAACCCTACTTTTTTACAGCCACATTTGGCACTACAACCTTTCTTGCAATTGCAAAAAATAGTGTTAAGAAGTTTTTCTGGAGCAGGGGGCAGTAAAGTTCGAATCGGTTCCAAAGTATTATTTATCAATTTCCAACCCCAGTCTTCAGGGTTCAGTTCATTGCCTTGCCATGTCTGAACTTGATAGTATACTCGAAACCACCAAATGGCGGACCGCGGTCCGCATCCGGACCGCCGACCCTTTGTATGCGGACCGAGCATTTTCGAAGGTGAACTTCGTTAAGTAGCCCGCAAACGATCAAACATCAAACACGTCAAACACGTAGTAAAATCCAAATTTTCTTCAAACACGTCAAACACGTAATTTGTACGTGTTTGACATGTTTGATGTTTGATCGTTTGCGGGCTACTTTAAAAATAAATTTCAGTCTTGACTTACTGATGAACATCCTGGATTTAATTTCAATAGCTTGCATCAATTTCACTCCAAGCAAGCAATAAAATTATCACTTTTCTTATTGATATGTAAATAAATACCTTTGTAATTTCCATAATTACCTTTGTTTCATAATTTTTTTTTTATTATAAAATGTGCGGACCGCGAAGGTCATTTCTTTTCTTAAAATGGACCCCGAGCGAAACTAATTGGTGACCCCTGCCGGTAGCCGGTTTTTGCCGCCTTCGGGCGACAGAGTGGCGCCGTTGCGAGTGCGTGTAGTGACCAAGCTGTACTGAATTAGGTTGGGATAAAATATGTTATGGTAAAAAAATTATCACCCTATTTTTTGTGGTTTAATGGACCTCATGACAATGGACTCCTTATGACACCTAAGCCCCAAAAAAAATTTGGCAGGTAGGTTTAATTGCACCCGGTATACGTGGCATATGTGTGCATACTATGTAGAGCGTGATTCTTACAAGCGTAATATCTGGGAAATAGTGGGTCTTAGAGAAAAAATCATAGGGACCATTTTTATAGAGAATTTTAAGATCTAAACTTTGCTCTGAGGTACTTTTTCGGTAAAACTTACCGTTTTCGAGAAAAATCCAAAAAACCTAAAATTTTTACCTTGGGCCCCGAATAAGTCCCTAAGCTCACATGGGACTGATGGGGACTTTTGACACTTTATTCCTTGTGGTAAACCTAAGGTCTCTACGAAGATTTGGCTCTGTCGGAATTTTCTTTATTTCAATTGTCTAAAATGACCGGACTACAGACACTGACTGCAGTTGTATAACAAACTTCAGCCTACTCCGCGAAAACTCCGACGTAGTAAACCAAATTGTCACTGATCTTGGCGCCGTACTTCACGCAGTCGGGGAAGTACCTACTGCGAGGCGGAGAACTCAGGCTTAATGATGTCGGTGCAGACACTGACTGACTGACTGCAGTATTTAGCAAACTTCAGTCTACCTCGCGAATAGAATGAAGCTAGTCACAAACTGTCACTGACCGTGGCGCCGTACTTGACGCAGTCGGGGAAGTACTGCGAGGCGGAGAACTTGGGCTTGATGATGACGGTGCAGCCGAACAGCAGCGCCTGGCCGACGCTGATGACGCCGCCGGCCGTGTGGTACAGCGGCAGCGGGCAGTACACCACGTCGTCCGGCCGCAGGCACATGTAGTGGATGCCGGCAGCCATGAACACGAACCTGGGGGAATAGAGGAGTATTTATCTTAAACCAAACCTATTACTAACAGGGGGGGGGGGGGACCAAGATCGTTTCTTTATACAATCGCCGATCAAAATAAGTATGGAATTGAAATAAGACGAGTCGAACGTCAACGTCACTTTAACGAACGCTTATGTCAATTCCATACATTTTCATCGGCGATCCTACAACGAAGCGATAACGAAAAAGTACTGGCTAAATGGCCAGGTACTAATAATATTACCGCACAGCTTTACAGTTTTCACTAACATATTTAGTAGGTCGAGTTTAGCGCTTTCTGTCTTCAGTTTACTTAGCGGACTTCCTGGTCCAACTTAATGAATTTAGTTTTAGATATTGGTTGCTTTGTGTTCGTATAATTTCAACATGGTGCTATCTAACACTTCTAGACGCAAGTGAGGCGCTTTCTGATAGCGGAAAAACGGATGATTTTGCATATTTTTCTGCCACCAGGTGACATTTTGTGCAAGCGCGTGCGTTTATCATAAACAGCTATGAGAAACGACCTTGATACTCTAATTGACTAATTAGGGAGATGCAAGAGACCCCTATGCTTCCGCGTGACGTGCGGCGTGCCACATTATACACAATAGTTTCATGTTTTCCACAAAGCAATGTGTGATGTTGACTGTTAGTACAGATTTGTCACTGTATGTTAAGTTAGTTTTAGTTTGGTTAGGTTAGTTACAACCTACTTTTTATTTAGGGGTAAGACTAGTCTCTACAAGGTAATACTGCGACGTAATGTATTTACTCTTTTTACTACTAATTTATATACTATGTAATATGTATTCAAAATACGATGGATTACCTAACCTTTTTTTTTCTACTAGTAATATAATTTGTTACATTAGTATTTTTAATATACTTAAAATATAAATGTTTTTACATTTATTATTAGGTATTCTTTATTTTTAAATATTGTTATTAATACCTATGTCTATTTAGTGAATTTGTAAAACGTTATTTAATTCGTGAAAGTATCGGATTAACTAATTGTTTAAAATATATAAGTAGGTATACAGCCTCGTTAATAAAGTCTTTTGTTATGATCTTTAGGCGCAGCGCATACGAAAGACTATCCGTGACGCACTTTTTGTGTGTGGAAATAGAACCTATGCAATTATATGCGGACTTTTTGCGCGTCGTGTGCGTTACTGACTTACTGCATATAATTGTATAGGTTATATTTCCACAGACTAAAAAGTGCGTCACGGATAGTCTGTCGTCTGCGCTGCGCCTTACAGTTTACAAAATAACCTTTTCTCATTAACAGCTGTGAGCTGCACAGAGAGACAGAATATAAAGTGGATCCCCACTTTATATTCTGTCTCTATAAAATAGCTCAATCATGTATCTTAGTATTCTTTCTAGCCTGTACCTTATTAGATATCAGCAAATTACCCTAAAACAATTAGTATTTTCGTGTGTTACTTCGATATACGAATGAATGTTATATAGCTGTCATAACATCCATCTCATTAGCGATACCGTGGTATGTTCGGAAATTATTTTTCAATCCGGTTTGTAATCGAGTTCCATGACGTCACGACTGTCACGAGTCAATACACAACGTTGAATATATACTTACTTACTTATAACTTTACGTGCGTAAATAGTAAGCGGTTTCGTAGAAACCCCTCATTGATATAAAAAGGGAAGAATTTGTGGTTTGTTTATTATTGGTAGAATAATGAATTTACATAATACTTAATTATGGAAATATATATCACGAAATCTAATGATATTATTTGCAAACGGATCCCGGCTTTCTGCAAGTCATCGAGTCACATAAGAAATAAAGAAATTTATTTTTAAAAACCTTGATTGTCGTATAACCAGTAGCCACAGAGTGGATAGTTGACACTTTATCCTTCCCACTGGGCTATGACTACTGTCTACTGCACTCACTCGGGCACTATACAATCATTCCTGCATAGGAGGCCTAGTTTCAATGAAACCTGTCACGGTTACCGAAACCGGTGCGGTAGCCATTTTAAATTAGATACTAGGTAGGTAGGCCTATATTACTTGACTAGAATAAGCCAGAACTCATTGACATGACAACTGGTTACTAATACTCAGAGGATATAACGCAAGCAATGATTACAGGTTCACAGGCGTGCTTCACAGCTTGCAATAGTCAACTACTACTAGCTGTTGCCCGCGACTTCGTCCGCGTTAGCATAGTAGATCACATCCCAAGTATTATTTATTGTGCAAAAATATTCAATGTACAGAATTGACTTTCCTACGATTTTATTATATATAGATGTTACGCGCGGCTTCGCTTGCGTAATTTAGGAATTATTATCAACCATTTACCAGCCAGCATATTATTCAATTATTTATTATACAATAACAATTAAGGCGGGATTATAGGAGACTGACATTTTAGAATTTGAGACAAACTAGCTCAATAGATGGCGCTCGAAAGGTACATAATATTTACATATCAAGCCGTCTTCGATTTTTATATTTTCAGAAATAATATGATCACGTGGTAAACTCGACATACAGAGTAATGATTAACAGAGAGGCCATGTTCACAACATAATAAAACGGAACATTATGTGATTAATTTTGTATTATAATAAAATTCTGTATTATTTTAATATGCTTGTTCTGTACTCACGAATATGAAAAAAAAAATCGGTTGTCTGTAAAGTCGGTTTACTGACGATAGTTGAACGTGACAAGTACCTTTGTTGAGTTTAATTCCGCGATTTGATAACAGATGTCGCTGTTACGCCTCTAGATCGCGCTATCGTTTACTCGACAAATGTAATTCAATGGAACTCACTGGTTGTTTAATTTCACTCACCAGAGGGATTTGCGTCCCAGGGTAATCCTACAGAACAGATCTGACCGTATGACGTCACTCAAGTAGGACTTAGGAGAGAGACGGATGTCGAACGCTGCCGAACGCAAAGGCCGATTGTGCTTCCTTGTCGCTCGTTCCGCGCTCTCGCTTGCACTTCAAGCCTTAAATGGAACGCCTCAGAGCGAGGCAACGCCGCATGAACTGTCATGTTTTTCGGGCGCGCACCCCATATCGAATTATAAGACGTTGTCACGTCAAAAAGTATTTCCTCATACATCATACATGATATAATTGATTATACAATGTTTAACAAAATCATAATATTAAGGGACATGCCCCAAAGTATTAAACCG
Organism: Polyommatus icarus; assembly: GCA_937595015.1. Lineage (NCBI taxonomy): Eukaryota > Metazoa > Arthropoda > Insecta > Lepidoptera > Lycaenidae > Polyommatus > Polyommatus icarus. The sequence continues at coordinate 9,110,803 of OW569321.1, forward strand.
AAGTACTTACATAGATTTAAAATTCTGTAAAGCATCACCTGGAATCTATATTTATATAATATAACTACCTCCACAAGTTCAAAAACGATAATTCTACTTGCGGCCTGCTGGACAAGTTTTTAATGAATAGTATATTATGAATATTCATAATATACTCGTATATGCAGATCATATTCATATTTTCTTTGTCGTTTTTAGGAATCTGTTCCCAAAAGAGACCCTTGGTCCGGGAAGTCTTAGCTTCGCTGTCTATCCGTCTGTTTGTCTCCAGGCTGTATATCAAGTAACGCGGTAGCTAGAGAGCTGAAACTTTCTGAAATTATGTATTTTTGTTGTCACCATAACAACAAAAAGAAAGAAAAATAAATATTTAATAGGGCTGAAATATTCAAAACAAAAAAGCGATTTTTAGGCCTTTTCTGCTCGACATCAATAATGGCAACCGGTAAGTGTTTGAAATATTTAAGAATTCAGAATCATTATATTTAAACTTTAATAATAATCTTTACTAATATTACAATAGTATGTCTGTCACTTTTTCATCCTTAAACCACTGAACCATCCATACTAATATTATAAATGCGAAAGTGTGTCTGTCTGTCTGTCTGTCTGTTACCTCTTCACGCTCAAACCGCTTAACCGATTTTACTGAAATTTGGCATGGAGATACTTTGAGGCCCGGGAAAGGACATAAGATACTTTTTATTACGGAAAAATGTACGGTTCTCGCGCGATAAACGAATATATTGGTGCAACGGAGTTGCGGGCGTCAACTAGTTTTTAATAAAATTTGGTGAAGAAAGGACCAAGGATACTTTTTATCCTGAAAAAAATTACGATTCCCACGCGATGAACGATTTTTTGAAGAATTTCCAACGAGATAGCGGCCATCAACTAGTTCATAACAAAATTAATAATAATAAATGATCGAAGTAGGATCTCATACAAAAACAAAATTTTTTGGCCTTTTTTTGCCCTAAGTACAGGTTTTACTATGGATAACGGAACCTTTCGCGCGCGAGTCCGACCCGCACTTGGCCAATTTTATGGCTTGGACATGTTCAATAAAATTCTTGTTTAACATACTTATTATCTTTTTACAATGTTTTGACACATCCGTTAAAATATGTATCTTTGTTGAGGCACTTTGTACATTATTATCCGACTTAGCTGTAATATTTGCATTTATGACTTTCAAACCTACCAAAAACGTATAAATGATCGTTTGGCGTATGTAAATTATTAAATATATATCAATAAGAAACCTAATAAGGTAGTCTCTCACCAAATAATTAGGTTACAAAACAATAATAATGTAATATTTGTAAATCAAACATATAGCCTATGTTCCGAAATAAAACTCAGTTTACTGACCAGTGATCAAGGCGTCATCTTACGACGCTGTATTGTACTGGTATTCCACTAGTAAGACAAGTGTGACGTATTATAATCACAATATCACAACAAACACAATATATTCGTAAATGCACTGGCAAATATCACGAAACGAATCAACTCTATGGGACCACGGCGATTTTAGTCCTAAGGAGCTATTCCCCCCTACCATGAGCTCTTATAGCAGTATTACTTTAATATTACTTTTGAATTTTACATAAACAACCATGATCTCTATTTATATAAATATAGCTATGTTTTTGTTTGTTTGGCTGGCCAGTATACTGGCATATATATATATATATATATATATATATATATATATATATATATATATATATATATATATATATATATATATATATACACAAACAAACAATAACATAGCTATATTTATATAAATAGAGATCATGGTTGTTTATGTATATATATGAACATATATATATATATATATATATATATATATATATATATATATATATATATATATATATATATATATATATATATATATATATATATATAATAGATAATAATCAGTCTCTGAAAGACAGATTTGACTGATGTCATTCAATTATTATCCATCAAAACGCCTGTGGAATTGTTGTGGCAAATATTTAAAAGCAAATTGCTATTGCAAATCAACAAATCTCTCGAATTTGTGATCAGAACGATTTATCTTTATTACTGTTACTATTTATAAAAAACGAAGCTGACCCTAACCTTCGAAATCATAATTGAAACAGTTTTGTGTAAAAATATTTTTTCCTACATTTACTTTCACTGAATTCTAGACGAAATAAAATTTTGAAAGTATCATTCTTTATTACTCTTTTTTTAATGGTAAATGGATTTAAATCAAAATTCTAAGCTGACTGGGACCTTGGTAAAGAACGTAGCAAACCTACAATAAATGTTTAAATGCTTATAATTACTTCTGGTCAAAGTTCTAGTGAAAATAAAAACATGAAATTTCACTAATCCTCGTTGTATGCGGCCTTAACAAATCGACGTATTTCGCGGAAAACCGTAAATTTTCCCGCAGCAAAGTAGCCTATGGGCTGTCACCTTCTCTATGGTCTACACTCTACACTCTACTCTGTGCCAAATAGCAATAAAATCGGTCCAGTAGTTCGTGAGATCAACGCGTTCAAATAATAATAATTGGCATCGTTTTTCCTTTGATTATTCGCTCCTATTGGTCGCACCGTGATGTTTTATAGTCTAAACTCACTCTAACTAAAGCATTTTAAGCCGAACCAAAACAGCCTTGTAAGTCTATGTTCTATACTCTACAGTCAACACGTAACATTGAACACTCAACACGACTAGAGTACTTATAACTATAGGTTTTGTAGCGTTATATGTACACTGAGTACACTCTAGTCAATCTATAGCTTTCTCCTATTTGAAGTTGGTTAAAAATTAAAACATAATTAAATTTTTATAAAAGTTGCAGTCTTTTGAAGGGAAAAACTGATAAAAATCTAAAAGTAGTGATCATTAGTCATTGATAGCAGCCATAAGAATTAACAAGTATCTATGTAAAACCTTAATAATGTTATTCGCATAAATTAAGTGGAAAAAATTAACCAGGGTATATAGTTTTAGTAGCAAAACTAGCAACTTTTATAACTGCTATAAATATAATTAATAATTATCATCGCGCACAAAAAAAATCATCACTAAGATTTTTATTTGTGTATAATGATTTCATACTGTTTTAAACGTAATTTGCATTTTAAGTATGCCTGCACGGTAGAGAGTAAAGACACGTGTAGTTGCAACTTTTGAACCTTACAGCCGAAGCAATAAGATCGGATAAATTGTACATCTGATTTATCAGCGGCTGTACTTTATGAGCATTTTGGCAGTGGTCGAAACGAGAAAAGTTGCAGTCGTATCGGTACTTTGATACTTTCTCTGACCCCGATGTGTTGCGAGTTTGCGAGATGCCCATTATTGTGCCGACCGCAGCTTAAGATGTTTTGTATAAATAAGAATCCGTTTTTACCCGACTATGGCGAAGTCAAAAGAAAGGGTATTGATTTAGCAGTCCATGTATGTACCCTGGCCTCGTAGCGGCCAAACTACTGGTCCGATTTTAGCAAATGAGGTGTCAATGTATGAGTAGTGATACTGCGGGTGCCATAGGCTATGTATTTCCTTTTAATTTACGGACCTTGTCAGGTTGTAGTTTTTTTACTTATTACTTGTTACAAAGATAAAATAATGTATTTGTCCCGCTTGGGCAAAAAAAAATAATGGTCGCGTTACCCAAGGAGTGAGCGGGGTGGGTGCGCAAAACTTCCCCGCTCACTCCTCGTCCTATCAGAAGACCTAAAAATATCGAATATTGCACCATCCCCTTTATACTGTGAATTCTCATATCGTCTGTTAGATTACACTACTCGTATAAACAAAACGACGAAGCTGGGTACATATTTTCACACTCCTTTCGACTTTATATGAGCCTGGAACTGGATTCGCCGTTTAGACTCTAGTAACAGCATTCAAAAGAACTTACCTGGAGTTACTGATAACAGCCGCTTTGGGGAGGCCAGTGGTTCCGGATGTGTAGATATAGAGCAGTTTGCCGGAGAATCCGTCGCCGTCCGCCATCTTCCACGGCGCGGGGGGAGTCGCGTCCAGCAGGTCCGTCAAGTTGGCGGCGCTGTCACCGCTCGCTTGGTACTCCGCACTCGACGGGTTATTAAGCCGGCGGTGGGTGAACTTGAATACCTTTAAGTTGGGACTCAGCTCACCCATTACATCCTTTATAGCTAAAATAAAATATTTGAAGGATATAGTTGAAATTTTGAAAACAATCGTCGTTTATACATAACTAATTTCAATAGCTACTTAACAAGCATTGCAAAGCACTAATAGCACTTAGCAGAATATTTATAAATTGTCCATACTCTGGTTATAAGCAGCTAGAATATTTCAGTTGCTTTGTTAGAACTTGGACGATGATGTTCTATTCCTAATTTTTGGTATTTTAAAAACTATCGAATTTACATGCAAATTGCAATCATGGGGTAACTACATCAATACAATTTTGCGCATAGGTGAAGACGTCTGATACAATCCCATCACCCATGCCATAAGCGAATATGGCATCGAGATCTTAATCCAAGTAGACAAGCTTAATTACCTGATTCATACTCTTCGGAATAAACGAGGACGTTACATTTGGCGACGTTGATCGAGTGAATCAGGGCGCTGCCTCGTTGATTGGTGTTGATGAGCGGAGTGATGGCGCCGAGGCGAGCGTTACCGAGCCACAGCGCCGGCAGCTGGGGCGAGTTGTTCACTAGCAGACCGACTATGTCGCCCTTCGTCACACCCTGAGCCTTCATCGCCGCGGTCACGCGCAGGCTGTACTCCTCCACCTAAGGAAAAGAAGTATGTTCCATTTCCAAATTAGTTTTAAAGTAAGGTACTAACTCGTAAGGTGCCTTACATTATGACCGACTGATTTTGACGAAACTTGGTAAAAAGATAATAGGAACCCCGGGAAAGGACAAAGGATATAGTTTTTATCTCGGAAAATGTACGGTTCCTGCGTGATAAACTGGCGCAACGGAGTTGCGGACACCTTTTAGTAAAAACCGGCCAAGTGCGTGTCGGGCCACGCGCAATATAGGGTTCCATAGTACCGCTAGTTTTTGACAATTTTTTTATGGTCAATGAACGTACATTTATAGCGTGTTTTAAACTACTAACAACATCATCTAAGTTACTTTCAAAGGAATTTAAACGAAAAGTTCCTTTATACTTCACCGAATACATTTTTTTTAGTTGATCGACTATTACTCAATAACTTATGAAGTCTTCTTAGCCTTGATAGTTTTCCTTTTAAATTCAGCATATTTCCTACTCCCGTGAATTTTTTCACATTTCCAGAAGCAACTGTTTAGCTGGTAGAAGGGGGGGACACTGGACTGTAACGATTTTTTCCACTTTAAAACTTAATATTTCACAAACGGATCCCTAAATCGGAAAATGATCTATGAATACTCGCAATATTTTTAAAAAACCTATTAAACGACACCCCAGACTATGGGGTGGGCGCGAAAAAAAATATTCATCCCCGCTTGATGTGTAGGGGAGGTACCATAAAAAAAATTATTTTTTTACGATTTCACGTACCATTTTGTTGCCATCATTAATATGTGTATTCATGCCAAATTACAGCTTTGTAGGTCCTATAGTCTCTGAGTAAAACCGCGGACAGACAGACATACAGACAGACAGACAGACGGACAGACAGACGGACAGACGGACGGACAGACCGAAACTATAAGAGTATGGTGTACAATAAACTACTTTTATTTAATAAATGCATTTAGCATTAAATGTTATAATATTCAGTAATTAACACCTGACTATTTATGTGCACAGTGTATAGAATGAATAGCAGGAAAAACACAAGTTTCGAATAAGATAAAAAGTACCTTTAAAGTTTAAACGCAAAATGACGTCAACGCAAATAGCAAATTCCAATTGTGGGAATTTAAAAATATAAGTCAAAGTTTTGTCTGTAAAATGATTAGTCATGTTTAACATGTTACTAGAGTATCCTGGGATCTAGATTTTTTGATTTAGTATTCTTGTCCCATGGAAACTATTTTTAACATTTAATCCTTCGATTGTGGGAAAACGAGACACGACATAATATAACCTTTCTATTGTTATCGCGGTCGCCGGTGACCGCTTGGGTAGCCCCATAGTCCCCATAGCCCCCCAGTCATAGAATTTATTGATTAATGGCATTTATTGATTAATGCCATTAATCAATAAATTCTATGACTTTTAAAATGTTCAGATTTTATTTTTGTCAGCGAGTCTGATTATTATTATCAAGTAATTTTAACTCATAAGTTATAATAGTATTGGAAGGATGCAGATGTTGAAAACTGAAAGTATTCAACATCTGTATCCTTCCAATACTAACTTATGGGTGCCAACTGCCAAACTTGCGCCCTCACCCAAAAACAGCAAAGATTGTCACATGCCAGAGGAGCATGGAAAGAAGCATGCTTGGATACTCAATCTATACTAATATTATAAATGCGAAAGTATGTCTGTCTGTCTGTCTCTAGCTTACACGCCAAAACTACTGAACCGATTGTAATGAAATTTTGTACACAGATAGTCTCAAGCCTGAGAAAGGACATAGGCTACTTTTTAACTGGACAAAGGGGTTGTAAGGGGATGAAAATACGTCAATTTCCTCAAATTAAGTTAGTTCTAAAAATTTATAATAGATGCGTCTCCTATATCACGCTGACGCTTGCTCAAATGTCTTTCTATAAGAGGTGGTATCATCTTGCGTTCGAGTTTCGCTTTTTCGATTGTCATTTCTTTTTTACGTTATTAAATAACTCAGTACTTTATCTATGCAGTGACGTAACCTTAAAGTTTAAACCTATCTGTAATGTCTATAATGATAAACAGTTTATGGGTAAAGTTGTCTAATTGGGGGGCTAAATAAGCTTTAAAATTTGGCATAAATAAAGGTTAATTTATGAAAATGAAATATGATGTGCACACTGCACAACTGTTTTTGAGTGTTTTGATTTCAGGGGTACCAGGGTTTTTTTATAAAAGCTTTTGACACCAATTTTGTTGACATCGCGCGCTATAAACTGAAGTCCACGCGAACGAAGTCGCGGGCAACAGCTAGTAAGAGATAAGAAGAGAGCTATAGACATAAGAGAAATAACTAAACTAGAGGATGCTATAAGAAAGTGCAAAAACTAAAATGGAGTTGGGCAGGGCATATATACTCAAAGACAATTCGGAAAAATGGACAGAATTAACGACATTATGGGTACCTCAAAACAACACAAAAAGAAAATGAGGTAGACCAAGGAAAAGATGGTCTGATGACTTCAGAAGAGTTGCAGGCCACCTCTGGCTAAGACTAACCCAGGATAGGGGGAAGTGGAAGCATCTAGGGGAGAGCTATGTGTCATCAGGACACGCTGATACCTAAAACATACAAAAGTGCAGTGATAATAAGCACAAGAATGTCATAACCACCTAACTATTGTATCAGCAAATGGGTTAATAAAATTTAAACTGTTTTAAATAGTTGATTAAGCGCTTAGTTAAACAACAGTATAATATTACTAGTCCACTGACTTGAATACTGATTAGCCAAAGACCTTAATCTTTCTGTTCCAGCTAGCAGTAAGTACTTGATCTTGAAAACCTACAGGGCTACCTATATACTATTTTATACCATTCAGGCTTTAGCATTGCTCAACATTAATAAAATAAAAGGATTTAAATAAGGTCAAAGTTTCAATGACCAGCCTTTTACTAGGTTGATGAAATTAAATTTTGCACACAATCTACATTTTGTCTTGAGTCACCTAAGTATGTAACTCATTGGTTAAATAAGCAATGATTGAGTTTTATAAAATTGTTTTTAATAACATTTTACCTATTTTCAGGGGTTTAAAATAATATAAATTATCAATCAGGATGAATACAATAATAAAACAAAGTTTATTATTTACTCTGATCATGAGTCTGCATTTTTTTCATTGTTTAAATTATACAATTTTCTACATTAAAATGTATAATTTAAACTTTTGTATTAATATTTGTAAGGTATTTTGATTTATTTTGTAGTTTTGAGTATTTTTGCTTTACATGTAACAGAAAGTGTTTTTATTTGTACAGGTCGATAGGTCAGGTAATGAATTCACAATACAATACATATTAATCAGTACAAACCTCTTTGAACGTCCAAAGTTCATCTTGAAACAGAAAACATGCTTTATTGGGATGTTTCTCAACAGTTTCATGAAATGCATCAGGTATTGACAAATTTCTTCGGGCTAATGTTCGAGATTTCATCAATATTTTGAAGTAGCTGTACAATGCTCTGCAATGCATAATATAAGTGTAAACAAAACTAAGTAAATTACAACAATCACTAAAGTAGTTTCATGGTTTATAGTTTACCTTATATCTCGGGGTGCCGTCTTGATAGCTACTATGATCCATTTCCTCTTGTAGAATGCAGCATAGTAAACTAAGCCACATAGCAAAATCAAGATAGTTTTCAATACACCCAAGTATACCGCCAAAACCAGCACTGCAGCGACTGCACCGAGCACCTCTGACATCGTAACTATTTTTTTGTGCTTTTTAAAGCGGCGGTTGAGAAACTGTAGTAGCCGACGACACACTTTGACGTATTTCTTGTAAAACTTATACCGACACTTTAAACGAATACTTGAAATGCTAAACTTGCAATCTTATTATACATTTGGTTTGAATTGACACAAAATTATTAAAGAGAAAGCACGTATTTTGTTCAGACTGTGTCCTATTTTAAAATATTACTATCGTTGGAATGATTATGAATTTAAAATTTTAGGAATACATTTTTGCTTATTGAAGTATATTTCCTCGTATAGAAATTATTAAATGGAAGATCTTTAAATTAGTTTTACGTCGCTAAAACACAAATAAAACACAAGAACTGCGTAACACCTTTGTCAACATCTGACGACGATTGATATCACAGATTAGATAAATGTACCATTGATATTTGACAAATGACAAGTTAACTGTCGTCTGTCAACTAATTTCTTTCTTTTTCTTCTTTTTTGGCAACTTGACATAAAGGATGTGTATGTTGTGCCACAGACAAGGTAAAAAGGTAAGGAATATGGCGGAAAAACCATATTCCTCCTATTATAATTTTCATCATCGTTTTCATGTATCGTCAGGTCTAAAGTCTAAGTAAAAGTCAATACAGTCAAGGAGTCAAGTCGGTCGATTCAGTAAAGTGGTAGACGCTTTACTGAAACTTTCGATGGAGTTTTGGCGGGAACACAAAATAGCACGTTTCTGGATATAACATCACTTTCCTACACTTGTGCATAAACAAAGACTATCTAATGGTTAATATTCTACCAATATTACACACTAAAAACCCAGCTAACACAATTTTAGGAAAATAATACAAAAACACAACAGCACTCTTTCACATGCCCGCCAAAACTCCGTCTGTCAACTTAAATCTGTCAAATGGCTGACATATCTTTTCCGCCTTCTTTCGTTTGGCCATCTACATGTTATTTTATCCAAAAAAAATGGCTTGGTATTAAATGTTTCAGAACTGACCTCCAGTGGTGGAGGTCAGTGGTTTCAGCCTTCAGGGCTTCTGTCGCGAATCGCGAGAACTTGTAGGTAACAAAGGTAAACAACGGTATTCATATTATATAATAATGGGAGGGTAGTTGTAATATTCTCTGGTGACGCATGTCACTAGGGACAGCTGCTATCAGACAGACGATCAAGAAGGCGATCAGGCGAGCACGCGGCGCAGTCTTATCAGTGAGTCATTATTATCATTATTTAAATATTGTGATCTTAAACGTTATTATTTAGGTATTTAGGCTGTGTGTTCAGTTCATCGAGGATATCCAACGCCTCGAAACTGTTATGTATAATAATATTATAATCGTCTAGATATTAATATGTAACATGTTGATACTGTATATTTTAAATTGCGAACAATGAGTCGATTCGTTTAGTTATCTTATTATACGAGGTGTTGTAGTCGTTTGTGGCCGGTTGGTCACATCTAGTGTTTACTGCCTACTGCTGAGTGGGTTTGATTTAGACCTTAGCTATAGAATGCTCGGTTGAGCCGTGAGGTAGTTTGTGGCCGGTTGGTCACAACCAGTGTTTACTGCCTACTGTTGAGTGGGTTTGATTTAGACCTTAGCTATAGAACGCTCGGTTGAGCCGTGTGGTAAGGGGTCGCTGTAAGGGGTGGTTGGAGGCGACTGCACAGTATAGAAACCGTGTTCATCGCTTGTGGTGATTACCAGATGGACACGTGTGTATAGTTTAGTTGGCAGCCTACGCGGTCATTGACCTGCTAGGCCATCACGATATAGAATGCCAAAGTCTAGTGCGGACTAGCCGCATAGGCGAAATTGTCATGGGTGCTTACACAGGTGGACGCAGCAGAGTTATTAATATAATTATAGTATTCGCCTCCACTGAGGTGGTTGCGACATGGTGGAGATGCTGGGATCGAACCCGGCTCAGAACCAACCAAAGGTAATGTGAAAATGATTTTTACTTTAAATTTTAGAGGTAAATTGACAAAACCAGCCAAAGCTTAGTAATTTCTAAACAAAAAGAAACAACATTTGGAAAAGGATGGATTGGGGGCGTTATTTGTGTTTGGAACCTAATATCATCGGCTAATTTTGTGTTCCGTTACAGTTAAATTAAAATTTCCGAGAATAATAACAAAATCAAAATTTAGTTTAATAACATATTTTGAAAAATTAGATATGGCTGGAGGTTTGGTACAAAACTTGAAATAACATATTTTAACGAGCACTATTGAAACGGAAGTGCCTTCCTAAACTAGTTCAAAGTAGCAAACGTTCGGTTGCCATTTAAAGTATTTGAAGTTGTAACGTATTTCTTTGTTTGTAAAGAATATTGTTTTGTTGAAGTGACTAAATAACTGTATGGCGCGGGGCGCCATTGCGGCGGTGCGGCGCCGAGCTGTCCCGTTGCAAAATGCACAGGTAATGGTCGCCGTCAGTCTCGAGTTGAAGTTCGTAATTTATTGTTTACTATCACTCATGCAACAAATGCAATATAGAAATATGTAGACAGTAGCCGATTCTTAGACCTACTGAATATGCATAAAATAGCGCTGGTTTCGTTGATTGGCTACAATAAGCTTGCTTATTGTACAGCAATAAACCACACACTATAGTAAGAATTGTTCATAGAATAACATGCTATAATTTTTCTGTGTACGAGGAAAATATATTATGGAAAATAAAGAAATGACAAAACCTAAATATTAATGTAGCAATTCAAGACGTGAGTGGATGAATAAGGTAAGTAAGAGGAAAAAACTTCCCAATTTTTCGCCTAAATGGAAGCCTCCATTTAGGCGAAAAATTGGGGCCGGAAAAAACATTTGAAATAGAAAAACTATGGATTAGTTAGGTTATGAAATAGATAAAGTACAAGTTTTATTAAAATAATTAGGGAAAAAATGAGTTATTGTCCGCATGTTACGAAATGTTACTTGTTCGATTCTTCCACTCACGTCTTCATTATTACAAAGTGGGTACCTGATAATTAACTGGTGTTGATAAGCCTAATTTTCTCATCACACTACACTCAGTGTCTCTTGACTCTTGAGTCTATATTAACACTTTCACAAGCGCCAAATTCATTTCTTGAGTCATTTCTTGAGTTAGAAACATGAAACTTTATTTTTGGGTTACTAATTAAAAATGATTGGATACATATTTAAGCGTTTTTGGATATTCTACCCCCAAGGGGGTGAAATAGGGGTTGAAAGTTTAAATGAAAGTCCGTCATTTCTTATGTTAGAAACATAAGTTTATTTTTGGACTGCTGATTAAAAATGAACGGATAGGTATTTAAGCATTTTTGGAAATTCTACCCCCAAGGGGGTGAAATTGGGGTTGAAAGTTTGAATGAACGTCCGTCATTTCTTGAGTTAGAAACATGAAAGTTTATGGACGTTTGCGTTCGACGTTTGCTTAAATAGGGTCCCGTTTTTACCCTTTGTAAAAGGAACCACAAAAAGGGGAAAACTATCCATCTTTGTTATTATACTGTGTTAACGCGGACGAAGTCGCGGGCAACTGCTAGTAGGTAATTACATAATATATTTAAATGTTGTATATTTAAATATATTTATGGCCTGTTTCACCGCTTACTGATAAGGTTTCCGATAGGGTTATTTGACAGATTGTCCATACTCCATCTGTCAAATTAAGTGGTGGATAGCCTTATCAGGAAGCGGTGAAACAGGCCCTTATTGTTGTATTTTTAAAAGTAACAACTTGTTACTTGTTTATTAAATAGTTGTTACATGTTGGCTTTTAGTGTTAAGTTTAACTAGATTATCTAGATATCGTTAAAAAAAATAACGATATCTGGCTACCATCATGAAAATAACGGTACGTAACGCTAGTAATCTCATAATCTGTGTCATTTCTAATTGACATTTGACAGGTTTCTATTGCGATTTTCGTGTTTGTTTTTTATTTTTATCGTTGGTTTTTATTAGTGTCCGACCGAAGCTTCGGCTTCGGCCTAAAACTTGGCCGAAGCCGAAGCTTTGCCGAAGGTCCGAGCAACCGTCGAAATTGAACTTCTTAGTAAATCATTTATTAAGAAGTTACTGTTTGTTTATTTTATTTATTAGTCTAGTTTCGGTCTAGTCGAGTAAAACCAAGACTAATTGATTGGTCTAATTATTGTTATTTGTGAAATAATAAAGAAATAAAGTAGTTGTAGAATGCGCGAGCGGGAACCTATGAGATTTCTGCTGGAACTTATTCAGGGTCCTTAGGGATAAAACACACTAAAAGTCCTGAAGTCTAAGAGGTAAGCTGGAGTGCCAGTCTCAATTTTTGGTTTTTGGCTAATAACTAAAAAATGATGCGGTCAAGTAGCAAAATACATTCTACGATGAAAAAAAGAAATTTAAAAAACTATAATTTTTATTCTATACACTTTTTCCGAGAATCCGTTTTCGAACTTACACATTTGAGTAATTCCTTAAACTTAATTAATTATTTGTAGTCCACAAATTATCAAGTAATAAATAAATCACGAAATCACAAACTTTTATTACCATCTCTAAATCAACTTCTCTATGAGACAGTCATTATAGAGGTAAACCTTCAATATTGAAGTTTTGAAATACTTAATTTTAGTATTAATTGTAGCTTGTAGTCAATATTGAAAATAAAAAGATAAAACCGACTTCTAAACTACTGAACCGATTTTGTTTAAACTTGCACTATTCCCTAAGTTGAACAGTCCCTAGTACAACAAAAAAAATTTACTGAAATCGGAATGGTAGTTCCAGATATATGCGAACACAAAATCATAAAAAACATACACACATGATTACATACATACCTACATACACTTGTAATTTGGCACATTTGTTCTGACGCTTATATTATACACTAACATATATACGAAAATTGGGCAGTTCTGGAAATATTACATACATACACGTCGAATTAATTGATAACCTCTTCTTTTTTAAGTTGGTTAAAAATTAATTACTGAGAGTCGAGCGATTAAGATTATAAACCTTCGGCTTCGGCTTCGGCCGAAGGTTGTGGCGATTGCCGATTAATCGGCTTCGGCTTCGGCCAAAAATAGACCTTCGGTCGGACACTAGTTTTTATTAATTTTTCTTTTGTATGACCTACATTGATTATTTCATGACAAGCTATTGAAATTAGAAATAGATAATAAATAGCTGCTTTCGTTTATCTGTTTCTATGTATTAAATGAGTAAATCTAAAGAAGATACCAAGAAAATGAAGGAAGTTGAATATTCTATTTTTCATCAAGAAAACATTATTATAGCAGAATAGTAAGTACATTTGATTTAACTATTATTTTATAATATGTTATGATATAAATACTATGCAAAGTCCAAAAAATAGTAGGTACAGCATGAAAAGTTGCTAGGTATAACTGAGAATTCTTACTATTTTAGCAGGATGCTCCAGACGGAAAATTTGCCAGGAATCTATGTTATACCCTCATACGAGAATTCATTTTGTAAGTGAAACTATTTTTTATTGAAATTTAAGTTTTCAAGGTCTCTCAAGTATTGTCTAAAGTACATAATATTGACTTATATTATATTTTTTTTCCTAATTATATATTTTTTTCTCACAGTATGGTATGGAGTCATATTTATAAGATCTGGAATATATGGAGGAGGCATATTCAGATTTAAGTTGATACTACCTGATAAATTCCCAGATGATGTTGTACCTGTAAGTAATAAAAGCATTACTTAATCATTCGATCGGAGGTTCTAGGAATTCCCAATGTATTCTTTTGTTCTCGCGATCACCGGTACTCGCGTGGGGCCTGAAGGATTAATATTCTAAAATCTAAAGACTTATGAAGTTAAGTTTAAATAAAATACTAAAATGTTTAATGATACTTTCTTTTAGAGTGTTGTTTTTACTTCACAAATATATCATCCAGCAATTGACGCTAACACTGGTGGTCTTGAACTTAATGAAGTTTTTCCACATTGGGATCGAAAACAAAACCATATATGGCAAATATTGAAATATCTGAACTGGATATTTTTTAATTTCAATATGAAAGTGCCAGCGAACAATGAAGCAGCTACTATGTAAGTGTTTTTTTAAATAACCATTTGTCATTATTGAGTCTAGGCCCTAGGGCAGTATGTAATGGAATTGATATTTTTCAGGTATAAAACAAACAGCAAAATGTTTTTAGACAAAGTAAAAGAATGTGTAGCACACAGCATCGAACACCTTTATGATGAGCCCCCTACAGAAGATAAACATTATATAACTTTCAAGCCTTATGACCCAAATGTACATGACCCAGCTAAAAACCTTATGATGAAGGCACCGGGTTGTTCTGAGAGTTCTATAGGTATCTCATGGGTTACTCCTGGATCATATCAATCATTTTCAAAGGAAGAAGCGACATGATGCTCTACAGTTTTATGAAATCAAGAAATTTAATATCATCCCAAACTCAGCCATAACATTCAAACCTGTGATAAAAGGACAAATTATTATTTTTAATTATATTAAAGGTATGATAACATAAAAGTATAAAACAACACAATAATATAATAAAAGAAAATATATTATACATTTCATTTCATTAAATGATAAATGAGAATAATATAAATTGATGACTATTAAATGTAATGGTGCCTTTTTTACTGTTCTATTATTCTGAATCTGTTTTATTGATATATTTTCTATTTAATCAGGTTCCTTTTTTATGCTAAGCCCATACTCTTGTACTGTAATTTTGAACCATTCCTGGTCTAATTCATAATTATTATTTTTCCACTCCAAATGTGTTGGGGGATGTTCCTCTCCATTTTTAAATGTCAAATTTTTACTCAACTCAATAGCTAACTTTGATCTTATCAGCCCAACTCCTCCATATTTATTATCAGCTGGATGGTATACTCTACCAGTTTCTGGTAACATATACACTCTTTCAGGCTTAAACTCTGTCTTAAGGAGGTCTCCAGCATACCCAAATAACAAATAATCTAAATTATCCTCCTTTGTAACAAGATGTGTGTAAACAATTGGCACATCATCACATCTTATATAATTTCTTTCTCTGCCGCACAATGATATAAAAGGGAACTCTTTATATCTGTCAGTTTTGTTCAGACGTATCCTCTTGAAAAAAAATTCTAGAAATTTCTTTTCTTTAAAACAGGATGTAAAGTTCTTCATCTTAGAATCATCTAGGAATAGCTGAAAATTAAAAATAATAATAGAAATAATGGTCAGTTAATCTTTCGATCACGGATTCTTGGAAACCTATTGTTATTCTATTGTCGCGGTCGCCGGTGTCCTTATGGGGATTGATAACTTGATAGGTTAAATTTATGTGGATGCAGCAGCAGCATTAAATAATATCCTGTATAAGTTTATTGCAGTGTAATCTATACCACTAAAATATTCAATGTTACAATAATACAGCGTGCGTCCCCCCAGAAAGACCAATCGAGCTAGGTGTATTTTCAATATATCAGAATTTAGAGCAAAAATGGAGCACCTCTACAGTCAAGTAAAAAAATTGGAGCATTAATACGAACAACACTGCGAGCTAAAAACCGTGGGCTTGCTGGCGTCCTGTCCCGTCAGCACGCCCAAGCTAGATCTCGGGAACCGTTGACAGTACTATCGTGTATTATGGTTCAAATTTTAGAGCAAAATTAGAGCACTCTGCTCCCGTGAAATCAACTTCGAAACTAGAATGTGAAAGGAGTTAGACGTGATTAACCGGTGGGCTTGCTGGTGTCCTGTCCCGTCAGCAAGCCCACGCAGATCTCTGAAACGGTAATGATTTGGATTATGATTAAAAACTCTACAATTGAGCCCTATTTAGAGCACTCTGCTCCAAAAAAAATATTAATGTAGCTTCAATAGTTCTCGAGTTACAGGCCTTTGAAAATGGGCTTGCTGACGTCGCGTCCCGTCAGCAAGCCCATTTGGAGCGTGGAAACTACTGAACGGAGAGTCGTCAAAAATATCTCAAATCGTAGCTTAGAATGAGAGAACTATGCTCCAAATAGATCAAAATCCTAGGTTCTACGGTTTTCGCGCTATCAGCGAAAAACACTTCAGCCGCCAAAATTTGTCGATTTTCACAACCGCGCGACGTTGCCGTTCCGTGCAACAAGCAAATGTTGTTGCACGGAACGGCAACGTCGCGCGGTTGTGAAAATCGACAAATTTTGGCGGCTGAAGTGTTTTTCGCTGATAGCGCGAAAACCGTAGAACCTAGGATTTTGATCTATTTGGAGCATAGTTCTCTCATTCTAAGCTACGACTTGAGATATTTTTGACGACTCTCCGTTCAGTAGTTTCCACGCTCCAAATGGGCTTGCTGACGGGACGCGACGTCAGCAAGCCCATTTTCAAAGGCCTGTAACTCGAGAACTATTGAAGCTACATTAATATTTTTTTTGGAGCAGAGTGCTCTAAATAGGGCTCAATTGTAGAGTTTTTAATCATAATCCAAATCATTACCGTTTCAGAGATCTGCGTGGGCTTGCTGACGGGACAGGACGCCAGCAAGCCCACCGGTTAATCACGTCTAACTCCTTTCACATTCTAGTTTCGAAGTTGATTTCACGGGAGCAGAGTGCTCCAATTTTGCTCTAAAATTTGAACCATAATACACGATAGTACTGTCAACGGTTCCCGAGATCTAGCTTGGGCGTGCTGACGGGACAGGACGCCAGCAAGCCCACGGTTTTTAGCTCACAGTGTTGTTCGTATTAATGCTCCAATTTTTTTACTTGACTGTAGAGGTGCTCCATTTTTGCTCTAAATTCTGATATATTGAAAATACACCTAGCTCGATTGGGCTTTCTGGGGGGACGCACACCATATAAATTTGTCAACTTATGGGACCCATCATACAAATATCGGCCACGCGTACAAGCATTCTGCATTCGCATTTTGTGTTCAAGCAGTTAGTAACACAAAAGAAATTTGGACACGGTCACAACACCCCCTGTGTGAGGATCTCCATGTAACGTAGTACAACACGAAGGCAAAACTTACCGCTTGCAGGCTTGACTGTCTCTCTCTGATAGGTCCCTAATACTAGCACTTAAGTATAGTGTTCACAGAGCCAATACTGGCTGCCAACAAGACTGGCAGCCAGTATTGGCTTGGTATAGGCTACACACGGCTGTGTGTGAACAGTTTTTCAAGCCAGGCCAAACTATTCATACGCGGCATATACCAAGCCAATACTGGCTGCCAGTCTTATTGGCAGCCAGTACTGGCTCTGTGAAAACTATATACTTTACGATTTATGATAGATCATACGATATATACTAAATAAAAATCATACATTTATACAATATTAAAAATGGAGTCGCTTACCATACCTTGATGATCAATGTAGTAAAAATATTCCCTTACTCTGGGTTCAGGTTCTTGTCCTTGTACATATGTAACATATCGGCGAAATAGTTTTGTTGCATCTAAATTAAGTCTTAAAATTTCAAAACTTCTTAGTAATCTCATTTTATGTAAATACTATAAATACTTGAATAATAAAAAAAAATATTGTATGTTTTATTATTGCACTGTTTTAAAAACAACAAAATTAAATACGACCTTTGCCTTTTCAAAAACAAGGAACCCTAACATTTGGCGATTTTACTATTTTTGTCGTCAAATGTCAATGTGACAGCTATGCTTCTACTCTCTATGGTTTTAACTTTTTTATTGTTATGCGGGCTCTACAAGTCTACACTCGCAGCGCGAAAGCCCGCGAACCGCAAGTGTGGAGGGTTTCGCAGCTTCGTGTTTGTGCTTCGCGGCTTCGTATTTGTACGCATCGTGTTCACTGTGCATATAGTCGGTATAGGCGGTCGGATATAGGCGGGAAAATGTTTAAATGAAATACACCTTTTAAGCGTGATTACGTTTAGAAAATTTTCCCGCCTATCATGACTTTCTTGACAGACTATAGCATCCGTGAATCGCGACCCCAATTCGAACTGCGAGTGTACAGCCCGCATTAGAATCGTGTTTACGGCGTGAATTGCGGCCGCGGCGGGCGGGGCAAGACCTAAATAATTATATTATGTGAGCAAGAGAATCGGCAAATATATTTTGCGAGACCCTCTGATCCATGACGCTAAATATCAAATATCAAACAAAATAAACTTAGAATAATTTTATAAATATAACTTTTTTATTATTGTGTGTGTGTGTGTGTGTGTGTGTGTTTGTGCATATAAATGGCTTATGGCCCTATGTATACACTTTTATTATATTTTCACTTTCACGTCTTAATGACAGATTTGTTGAGAGAAATATTTTTTTATACTTAAAGTTTTATTTTTAAAACATTTTATTTATGAATATTTGAGTATATCAACTCACAACTCGTAAAACCTTAAAAAAAAACTTTGTGGTCCAAGGGGTCAAAGAGGATGTAAACTGTATACTACGTAATGCGTCAAGGGGTGCGCACGCCGTGCGAGGCCATGGGCGGTCGCCCACATAGTGATTATATTCTCTTGGGTCGCCCACACGGCACACCGCCCACGCCTTGTGCCGTCTCTGCCTCCACACTCGCGGTTCGCGGACTTCGCCGGCTTTCGCGACGCGAGTGTAGAGCCCACATTAGATGTATTCACAGACTTGTTTTAATGGCCTCGTCAATCGTATTAACATGACATGGTCACTGGATTGATGACCTCACAATGAGCTTCATTGATGAGTCGTCAGCATTCAAACTGCATTGACGAATCATTACACTTTGACTACTCACTACACTTTCAAAAGACTTTTTTCTCCAAAGACCTTTGTTTTCTCTAAAAATATATCTTTCAGAATGTCTTTTAGCATATTTTTTATTTGACGCTAGCGCTTTTTATCTTCAACATAAAGAACAACAAGAAAAAAGTTGTCACTGTCAATATGTCAATTATTGACATTGTCAAATGGGAGTTTTGGCGGGCATGTGAAAGAGTGCTGTTGTGTTTCTGTATTATTTTCCTAAAATTGTGTTAGCTGGGTTTTTAATGTGTAATATTGGTAGAATATTAACCATTAGATATTCGTGTTCATGCACAAGTGTAGGAAAGTGATGTAATATCCATAAACGTGCTATTTTGTGCTCCCTCCAAAACTCCATCGAAGGTTTCAGTAAAGCGTCTACCACTTTGCTGAATCGACCGACTTGACTCCTTGACTGTATTGACTTTTACTTAGACTTTGACTAGACTTTAGACCTGACGATACATGAAAACGATGATGAAAATTATAATAGGAGGAATATGGTTTTCCCGCCATATTCCTTACCTTTTTACCTTGTCTGTGGCACAACATACACATCCTTTGTGTCAAGTTGCCAAAAAAGAAGAAAAAGAAAGAAAGAAAGACATTTTGGAGTTTTGCCGGGTATACGAAAGAGTGACGTTTTGTTTTTGTATTATTTTCCTAAAATTGTGTTATTTCGGTTTTTAATGTGTAATGTTGGTAGAATATTAACCATTAAATATTCGTTGTCGTGCACAAGTGTGGGCAAGTGATACAACTTCAAGAAACGTGCCATTTTGTGTTCCCTCCAAAACTCCATCGAAAGTTTTAGTAAAGGGTCTACCACTTTACTAAAACAACTGACTTGACTCGTTGACTTTACCGACTACTTTTCAGACTTTGACTAGACTTTCGACTTGACGATAATCTGGAAAAACAACTTGAAAATTTTGTAAATTTTTTACGAATTTTTTTTTTCTCCCGCCAAAACTTTACTTGACACTGGCCATGGTTTACAAGCCGAGAGCCATAACAAGAAAAAAAAAAAAAAGAAAGACATTGTCAAATGTCAACTGTCAACCAGTTGTCAACAGAATACAGATGTAGAAATCAGGCACTAGGCAGGCAAACAACAATTTCACAAATGAAAATTTTTTGAGTCCATAATTCTCAAATTCGAACCCATATTTGCAGGAAACCTAACTTTTTAATAGTTTAAGAAGAAAATTCTATCACGTTTTCCTATTTGTTATTTCTATTGTATCAGGAAGTACTTCGTCTTGATGTAAAATTAACATGAGCTTATTATAATTACCTTTTCAATTTATGTGCTTCTTGGGATTTAAGTTAATAAAATGGATACTCATAGGAGATCATGGAAGCTACGTAAGTGTGTTGGGACAATTATTTAAAGTTCAATTATTGTTGTGAAAATTCAACACCTAATATGGGAATATATCCTTGCAGAAGAGTTTGTTGCTCACAAAGCAAATGTCAACTCGTTGGCCATGGGACACAAGTCAAATCAAGTTTTGGCTACAGGTGGTGATGATAAAAAAGTAAATTTATGGGCTATAGGACGACAAGGATGCTTAATGGTATGTTAACACAAAATAAATTATTTTTAGTTCTTGTACAATAATTGAAAACTCACTTATTCCATCAAATTTTCAGAGTCTCAGTGGGCACACGACTCCTGTGGAGTGTGTTTGTTTCGGACACTCTGAGGATTTGGTTTGTGCAGGATCTCAAACTGGTGCTTTAAAGATTTGGGACCTTGAAGCTGCAAAATTATTAAGAACATTCACAGGTCATAAAGGTGCAATAAAATGTATGGATTTTCATCCATATGGAGATTATCTAACTACAGGCTCGTGTGACAGCAACATCAAACTTTGGGACACAAGAAAAAGAGGTTGCATTGTAACTTATTCAAGTCACCGCTTGGCGGTTAATAGTCTACAGTTCAGTCCCGATGGCCAATGGATTGCTTCAGCTTGTGAGGATGGTAGTGTATGAATTGTATTTTATATGTTAAACTAAAACAAAAAAAAATACCATTATATTATAACTTGATACATTTTTTTAAGGTATTGTAAAAGTGTGGGATGTTAGAATTGGAAAGGTTTTACATGAGTTTATGGAGCACACATCTGCAGTGACATGTGTAAAGTTCCACCCACATGAATTCTTGCTGGCCAGTTGTGGTGCCGACCGAACTGTTAACTTTTGGGACATGGAAAAGTTCCAATTGGTTTCCAAATTTGAAAAAGACAACACATCTATAAGGTTAGTACAATATAGTATTTTCTATGAATATGGCCTTGATTTTGCATTATATGATTTGTTTAAGTATTATTTATTATTAATGATCAAGTTTCATTATAAATTTAGTCTAGTATATTATTAAAGAGGTTTTAAAATTTGTATTTATCATCACCAACTTCTAAACATGGCTCGAACAATGTAAACATGTTGTTTTTTTTTTATTTTAGGAATATGGCATTTAGTGAAGATGGTGGGACTTTACTAGGTTGTGGGAATGATGGGCTGCATGTGATAGGTTGGGAACCAGCCAGGGTTCTGGACACAGTGCCTGGACATTGGGGACAAATCTATGACATGACAGTTGCTCAAACTCAACTTGTAAGTTATTTTACTTATAGTTTCATTATTTTTGATATGGGAAATTATTACTTATTCAATGTTCACTACAGACTACTTTCATTTGTCAGTTTGTGTTTATTAAAAGTTTATCTGTTAAAATAATATGTTTACAGATAGCTGGCTCATTCCATTCAACCTATGTTGTCCTATCAGTTGTTGATCTCAATAAAGTACACCCATTTGGAGGACCACCACCACCGGAGACAACTGTAGCACCTGAACGTTCACCATTTCAAAAAGGACATTCAGTGCGGAAAAGTTTTTCCAAAGAAAAACCACCTAAGGAGGGTAAGTTCCTATACATTTTCATTTTAACTTTTTTAAAGTCTGAAGTGTTTAAGCAAGGAAAAGATTTTAAACAAATGTTATTAGAAATATAGTTTCTATCAATTGTTTTAGTTATACATAGATCTACAATTCTTGATGAGAAGACTGCCGAAGAGTCTACATCTGGCACAGAAGCTGACGAGGAATCAGGTGCTCTCATACCTAATATTAATGACTACACTGAAATATTCCGACCTTCTAGAGCCTGTAAGTATATTTTCATATGTATATCATAACACACACGTTTGCTAAATTGTAACTCTTATAAAATATACACTTGACTATTAATAGTAATAATTTTTGTTTTTAAATATATTTTACAGTAACACGGACTCCTCCTCCAGCTACAAGTTTATCGTCAGAAGATTATTCTTTAACAGGTAATCACTATAAAATCATTTAAATTCTTACTCAGTTTATAAATATAATATATAAATGAATGAGATGTAATCCAAAAAATATAAATTTATAGTTCAACAGCCAAAACACTTTGTAAATTATGAACAAAAATTAATATATCATATTAGTAAGATTCTTAATCCGAATTTTTGAATCGTGTATATTTGACTATATTTTTACGTTATTGAGATTATGTACAGGAGTACTACTCGACCAAGCCAACTAGACGAATGTTAAAGCTTGCTCTCTCGCACTTACGCACGTCGCTAGCAATGCATAAGTGCGAGAGAGCATGATTTGACAGTCGTCTAGTTATTGGTCGAGTAGTAAATGACAACTCAACTGTTAGAGCAGACTATGCCAGGCCGCAGCGTGCCGTGGCGCAGCGCAAAAATCCGCCTTCATACAATTTGTATGGAAGCGGATGCGCATTGCGCATATCGCTCACTGTGCCGGGGCGCATCGACGCGGATTTTTGCGCGGCGGATTTCCGTCAATGCGACACGGCCCGGCAAGACCCGCTACGCCCCGGCAACAACAGCACACTGTTGTGGTCACAACCACATTTAGTAGATTTCTACTTTGTAGGGTTCCGTACCCAAAGGGTAAAAAACGGGACCCTATTACTAAGACTTCGATGTCTGTCTGTCTGCCCGTCTGTATGTCTCCAGGCAGTATCTCAAGAACCGCTTTAGCTAGATTTCTGAAATTTTCACAGATTGAGTGTATCTAATGCCGCAGCCGCTATAAAAACAAAATAAATTAAATATTTACGGGGCGCTCCCATACAACAAACAATTTTTAAAGCCCCAACCCGTCCCGGCAAGCCTGGCTTTAGGCCTCGGTTCCATTCTGACATTGAGATTAATATTAATTGATTGTTAGAGCCGACAACGAAACTCGAGGCGACAGTGAGCACCTCACTGCGAGACCTGATGTTGGACGAGACGCCCCCCCGCCCGCCGCCGCAGCCCTCACCCCCACAGCGGTACAGAGCTGACAATTACTCCAGAATACCCACCTCCAAGGAACATTACAGTGCCGTGGAAAAGAAGACAGAAGTATTCACAAGTATGTATTTTACATCCAAGATTATTTGTTTATAAACTATTAATATTAATAATAATTTAATATTGACCAAAGAAACATTTAATATGCAATAAATGAACTTAAATGTAAGGTGGGAGATAGAGACTGACTCTGTTTTAAAACAATATTATGGTGATGGAAAATATAATTATTATTAGACATAATATATTTTATTATTTACTACATAACTATGTAATAATTTCTAAGAATAATATTAGTTAACTAACTAATATAGTTCCTAGGTATTATCCCTAAACTAGGCACTATAATTATTAATTAATAATAATTACTGACTACTAACCAATATAACATTACCAGGGAATGTTGGGAGTAACAAGGAGGAGTGTGTTTTCTCCTCGCCTCAGACATCCAACGCTAACCAGTTCTCATCAAATTCGACATTAAACCGACACAACTCATACAAAGAAACGAAATCAACGACCGATATTGGTAAGTGCTATTAACTTCTATAATCTTTATACAGTAGAGTGTAGACCCCCGTTAATCCGACATATAAGTACCTAAATTAGCCAGTGATAGGTGTGTCGGATTCCAAGGGACGCCAGACTAGCCAGGGGCCGGATTAGCGAGGGTCTACTGTATTCATCAACTGTGCTGTGGTCTGCGGCGGCCTTACCTACCTAAACGCAGTAACCTACCAGTAGTTGGTAAAATCCATAGGATATCGAATATTTTTAAAATTCGTTAAGATTTTTCTTACGTTAAAGCGTAGCAAACATCCATACATTTTCTAATATCTTATATATCAAATTCTCGTGTCACAATGTTAGTCCACGAACTCCTCCGAAACGGCTTTACCGATTTTTACCAAAATTTTATATGCATATTCAGTGGGTCTGAGAATCGGCTACTCGGTACTTATTATATTGATAAGTGCATTTGTTGAATAAATAATAGTAAATTATTACAACTCGAGAAAAACGACGACCATGATAGCGATGGACGTTGCCATGGGGACATATTTATTTAGCCATAACAATAAAATAATATGGGCGATCATTGAGATGTATGGAGTTGCTATTGCCAACAAAAAACATGTCGCACTTGAAGAATGAGCGGGGTGAGAGGCGGGGCGGTGATGGCTATAGATCAGTACCGCAGAAGTGACAGTTTTGTGCCTACACTCAAATGAACGTAGACTATTTGAAAGTGGATAAAATAAAACAAATATTTTTGCTAAACATTAATAATAATAATAATAATAATAATAATATTTATTTTCTCCCAAAAATTACAATGTACTTAGTAATTTGTGGGAGACTTGGAGCCCAAACTAAGCCGAAGCCTGTATATTGGTGCCCCAGGCCCCCCCTCACAACTATTTTAACTTATTAATTTAACAATTTAGTGTAGGTATTTTAACTTTTTTTTTTTTTTTAACAATTTAGTGTATTTTAACTTATTTTAACAATTTAGCTTATTTAAACTTAGTTTAACAATATAGTGTATTTTATCTTATTTTAACAATTTAGTGTATTTTGACTTAGAAATCTATTTTACTTTTCTAACTTAAAATTATTAGTAATAGTTATTAAATGTTATATTCTGTACTTTTACATAAGTATAATAAACTTTTACTATGTTATATATTTAGTTTATCATATTCGTCTCAATAAAAGATTTTCGGTATCCTGATAATTTAGGTTAACTAGCCAGAGAGTCACTTTTTGTTTACACTCGGTTCTATTATTGTGATAAATTGACAAAATTTCATTGACCTTATTATATAGGAAACTACCAAGAAAGCAGAAAAATCTTTGGGCAAAACTAGTTTTAAAAATGTGATCCATGTTAGGGCATACCTTTAATCTACGTCTAGAGTTAGGTTTTAATTGTCTGTCGTAGTCTACAGAAGTATGTTGTTTTGTGATGCAGGCTAAAATAAACAGTTGGCGTACGTTTAGAACTCCGCATTTTGCATACAATTCATCTGTGGGGTAGAGGTTTGGTAATTTCCAGCCAACTTTAAGAAGGCATCTTTGCGACCTTTCCAGACGCAACATTCTAGTTTTTGGAGCGCCACCCCATACGACAATACAATAAGAGAGGATAGATTGTATAAGTGCGAAGTAGATTTTCTTAATTAAATTTTTATCGCAAATGTGTCTCAGTCTATAAAAAAGAAATGTGAGTTTGCGCACCTTTTTAATAGTTGTGTCAATATGGTGATCGAATGACATTCTATTATCTATAAAAATTCCAAGATATTTAACACATTCCGTTCGCGTCAAAGGGCTACATTTACAAATGTTGGATGTGTGATTTGAACAGAAATGAGCTTTTAAATTAAGGTGAGATGTGGGTTGTGACGCCCCTTTTAGGGAAAAACTAATATAGCTAGTCTTATCAATATTTAGAGTAAGAAAGTTATTGGTTAACCATTTAAAAACTATGTTCAGGCCTTGCTGAGCGGAGCTAAACGTTTTTTCCCAGGATTTAGATTGAAAGACAAGGGCTGTGTCGTCGGCATATGTAAATATTTTCCCATAGGGTAGATCTAACTCACACAGACTGTTTATGTATACTAGGAACAAGGTAGGGCCCAAGATACTACCCTGTGGGACGCCGTATTCAATGGGGAGCTCATCGCTTATTGTTTCGCCGATTTTTACTCTTTGACGCCTGTTGGTCAAATAACTTTGAAACAACGCAAGCTGGAGCCCTCTTACGCCAATTTTTTCTAATTTTGAAATTAGTATAGGTATAGAGACCGTGTCGAAAGCTTTAGCCAGATCCAAAAAAATGCCAATAACCTTAGCCTTCCGATCTAACCCCCGCACTATATAATCTGTTAATTCATGTACTGCATCCATAGTTGAAATACCATTCCTAAAACCGTATTGAGATTTAGAGAATATATTACATTTGTTAATGAAGCCTACAAGTCTATTATTTAAAATTCTTTCTAATATTTTAGATAGTGCGGGAAGTATGGCAATTGGCCTATAGTTCTCGACACGGTCCCTAGATCCACTTTTATGAATTGGGATTATTTGAGCTAATTTAAAAGAGTCTGGGAAAACACCGGATGATAGTGATAAATTAAAAATGTGGACTAGTGGAGGGACTAGAATAGGTGCGAATTTCTTAAGTATAAAACTTGGGATTCCGTCATGTCCTATTGCACAATCCGAGCGAAGGTTTAATAGAATCGACTTAACTTCTTGTTCGGTAGTTGGGAGCAAAACAAAGGAATTTTGATTTGGAGTATTTTCATAACATTTAGATTGAGGTGGTGGTTTGATTTTTTGAGCGAGGGCTTTGCCAACCTGGGAAAAATAGTAATTAACTTTATTGACATCTTCCTTATTATTACAACCCCTTAAAAGTTCCGTGGGTACACTCTTGTCTGTTTCCGTAAATGTAGCTTTTTTAATTGCTTTCCAAACTAATCTGCTATTTTTTCCTGCCTTTTGAATCTGTCCTTTATCAAATTCTATTTTTACTTTCTTTAATATCCTATTGCAGTAGTTTCTATATCTAATATATGTTATTTTTATGATTTCATTATTTGGTTCTTTTTTACTTTTTTATGTAGTGTATCTCTATTCTTAATGCATCTTAAAAGGCCTGGTGTCATCCACGGTTTTAAAAGGTTGTAACGGTTTGTCACTGTTTTAATTATTGTGTTGGAGGCAATTAAAGTTTTAATAATATTTTCAAACATAAATAGTGCATCGTTAACGTCCTGTGTCTCAAAGATAGAGTCAAAATTTTGAATTTTAAGATCTGATTCCAGTTTCTCGAAGTCAGTTATTGATTTCTGTTTTCTAGGTTTGGTAGTATATGTTGGTTTTTGGATGAACATGATGACACTATCGTGGTCCGTTATGGAAGTATCAGCAACGTAACAGACAGCACGTCTTTTTGTTTTAAGAATAATATGATCCAGGCAGGAAGTACCACCTCGTGTGGGAAGAGTATGTGCTGGAATCATTCCGAAGCTTGATAGTAATTCAAGGTAGTCATCCATACGTGGGTCTGTAGATAATTCTGAAATATTTATGTTAATGTCGCCTACCACCATAAGCGTTTTATATGATTTCAGGTCTTGCAGAATTTCATTTAAAGAATACAAAAATCCCTGGATATTTTGTACTGACGGAGAGCGATATACTGCCACGATAGCTGTTTCGTCTGTAGTTAGGACGAGGCAATTAGCATTTGCTAGATTAGGCTCATGTATCGCTACAGTTAGAGTTTTATTATAGTAAACTGTAACGCCATCATTTTGTAAATAATTTTTCGCGGTAGCGACACATCTGTACCCCTCAAGCGAGGGTATAAACGGGCATTGTGACAGTCGACATTCCGTCAGGACAATGAAATCCCATAGGATATTGGCTTTTGAAAGAACGATTTGTAAGTCATTGAAGTTAGCCTTAATACTCCGTATGTTTTGGGTTAGAATTGAAAGTGATTTTGGGTGTTTTAATAGTAGCTCTCTGCAGTCCTCTATCGCACATGTATTCGAGTCTGCCACTTTTATACTGTCTATATCATTTTGTATGCTAAAATTATCGTTATTATCGAATTTTATTTAATAAAATAATTATGACACTGATAGACGCCGGCTTTATATGTGTTTGTGTTATAACAAGGTAGTATAATAATGTAAATTATTATTTTCTGTTTTGTGATTAACAGGATAGCGAGTCCACTTCAAACAATATGCCTTCACTATAATGTAGGATATACAAAAATAAGTAAGGCATGTGGCTTGTTTACAGGATAGTATTAGGGATTGATCATAGTATTTAGGTAAATATATGTAGCAACGGTTATTGTCTAAAAATTTTAGAAATTTATAATTGTTTAGAACTAATATTGTTGTACATCTAGCATCAATTAATATACATTTGACACAATAAATATGTTTTAATCTTAACATCTTCAATTTCGCAGTTAAAAATAATAATATTATTATGTTTATAGTGTAAACAGCATAACAGATGCATATTAGGCAATATGCCTTAGCTAACACTATATTCATAATGTAATATAATATTATGTTATAGTGGAAATTAATATGATTTATGGCTTTATTATATGGTGACATTGAGAAATCACAATACAAAACAGTAATTAAACAATGAAGTAAGTTTTTATGTACACTTTTTAGCGATTGCTTTAATATTGTTTCAAGTACACATTTTAACAATTGATTCAATATTGTTGTTACAAGGTAGGTATGGTTTGTGGCATGTATACAGGATAGTATTGAGGATTGATCACAATAATTAGCTAAACGGCAAAGATTCTTGTATAAATATTTTAGAAATTGATAATTTACAACTAACTTTGTTGTACATATGGCATTAATTATACATATTTTGACACAATAATTGCGTTTCAACTTAAACATCTTCAATTTTGCTGTTAAAAATATGTCTATAGTGTTAACAGCATGATATGCCTTAGCTGACACTATGTACATAATGATGTAATTTAATATTATGTTATAGTGAAAAATAATATGGTTTATGGCTTTATTACATGGTGACATTGAGAAATCACAATACAAGACAATACTTACCCAATGAAGTAAGGCTTTGTGTACACTTTTTAGCGATTGATTTAATATTGTTGTTTTACAGAAAATCCTTATACATAGTATTATGGCACAATGCTTACATTTAAACTTTAAGACTCGATAAGGGTTTTGTTTACACTTAACATGAAGCACAATATATTGACACAAATAGTATACTTTTATGAGAGTTTCCCTATTAAAATGCTTACTAACTAAGATACCTGCACAAGACAAATTTACAATTATTATGTTTTTGTTACTCGCCTGTGCGTACAACCTCATCTGATTTAAAAGTATTAGAAAGGTCATTTTGATTACGAATCTGTATTGCGTTTTTACCTTCTCTTTGTCTGACATATATGTTACCATTGCTGCACCAGCAGAAAGCAAATCCGAATTTCTTGTACATACTACGCGCCTCACGAAATATTGTTCTGTTTTGTTTTGTAAGTCTCTCATTGAAATAAATCTTGTGAGCTTCTCCAGGAAAGTTTAAGTCTGTGCTATTTATATTCCTTCTTGATTTTGCAGCCTTCATTATTTCGTCTCTTATTGTTCGACGATGGAAGCGGATCACCACAGGCCTAGGTAAGATTTCAGGTTTTGAGTTTACACTTTTAGCAATGCGAGGGCCTGCTCTTTTGACCCAGTCAATTTCCATATCGGTGATTTTAACCCCTACTTTTTGGGCTGATAACATTGCTATGTGGTGTAGGTTTTCTCCAGGATTTTCAGGGATGCCAGCCAGTTCAATTTCGTTCCTCAGCTGTTGTTGCCACTGGTCATTATGGTCGAGTTGAAGATTATGTATGCTTGCCTTGAGGATGTCAATTTCTCGAGTTTTACTCTCCAACTGCTTAATGTGGTTTTCGTTAGATGTTACCTTACACTCGAGCAATTCGAGACGCTCATGACAAGCTTTGAGTGACTGTGTGGCATCTTCTAGTCGTTGTTTGACTGAAGTCAGCTCCTTAGTCAATCTGCGTATCTCGGCGGTGAGCTCCTGGACGTCGTTTCCGGACACCACAGCTTGGACTGATTCCTTTTTTCTCATGGTAATATTAAGGAGATGATCGTCGGTTCGGACAGGCGTGTTTGTGTTATCTCCTCCTGATCTATGAGCCGCGGAGCACTCCGGGCATTCCCATTGTTTCTTATGAGGGACAGATTGAGCAGTCAAGCCTACGCAGTGGTGACAGTAAACTTTACCACAGGATTGTAGTGAGCACTTGATAGTATTGTTTTCTTTTGCGGATTTAAGGCACCCTGAGCATTTCATTGTAGCTTATTTTAATAAGAACTATGCCCAAGACGTGAGTATTGATGATAGTAGTCCATTATTAAAAGCTTTTATTTAACTTGCTCTATATATTATTATTTAGTTATTTACATTATTATGTAAGTTCGGGTGGAATTTTTGAACTCAATTTCGAAGTAAGTATGTATGTACTATGTACATATAATATTTTAACCGATTGAGCTGAAATTTTGTATACACGTTTGGTTTGAATGACAATGCACGATACAGTATGTGACATCACTATAAATAAAATATAAAATGGCCGACCATCCAAGACAGCGGAATAGTTATTTTCTATGCCCCGTCCTTTAATAACAGTATGGATATTAAATGAAAGAACTTTTTGAGAATAACTCGAAAACGAATGTATGGCGGCTCATCTAAGATAGGGGAATACTTTCTGCATGACTAAAGGGATTTCAGTTAAAAATAGTTAAGTGAAATCCAACTTTTAAGTCATGCGGAAATAAACGAAATAATAATATAACAAGTCGCTAAATATAGGCACGGTTTTTTCACTAATCAACATCAAGTACGATTTCTCAAGGACATAGAAGTTAATTAGATATTTTTTATAAAATAACGGGGCAAACGGGTCATCTGATGGAAAGCAACAACCGTCGCCCACGGGCACTCGTAACGTCAGAAGAGCTGCAGATGCGTGGGAATATGCCATCTTCTTAAAATGCTTCTGGCGATAGTTCGTTCTACAGTTTTGCAGTGCGCGGAAGAAAATTACGCGAAAAATTCACCGCGGAAGACCGCCACTTATCAAGGTGATGGGATGGTCCTCAGAGCACTCCCCGGACTCCGTGATACAACTGATAGAGGATGCATACAGCCAAACGTATTACCTCCTTTTTGGAAGTCGGTCAAAACATAAAAGTATTACATACCAAAATTTTGCGAAGCCGTTACAGCGGCGTAGGCGTGAAGAGGTAACAGACACAGAGAGAGAAAGACAGATAGACGGACGGTCAGACAGACGGACAGACAGACAGATGGACGGACAAACAGACAGACTGACGGATAGACAGACACGCTTTCGCATTTATAATAATTTTATTATAATAAGTATGGATCTAAAGTCCACTACATACTTGCTAAATTCAAATTACTTATATATTTATAAATACAATTATAATGTACGCATGTATAATGTACACGTAATACCGTATTTATATTATTCCCAAAATACAAACTCGTCTACGTGAATATTTCATTCATCGTCGTTTCATCATAGATCATATCTGTATTCTGCCTACATTCCCCTCTGAATCTACTACTCTATGACAATGCGAAATGGCGCGCGTCTTCGCCTAGTAATCGAATGTTCGTATTTTAATTTAAAATAATTAAATAAGAATACTAACCGATAAAATGTTATGCCGTCGCATTTGGAAGTGTTTTTGGAATTATTTTTACAATATCTTAAGACACATTAAAGCATTTTTGTGACTTTTTAACCGACTTCCAAAAAACGAGGAGGTTATATGTTCGGCTGTGGATATATTTTTTTTTTTTTTTTTTTTTTTTGTATGTTCAACGATTACTCCGCCGTTTGTGAACCGATTTTCGAAATTTTTGTTTTGTTGTATTAGGTTTCACTCCAATTTGGTCCCATTTTCACAAAGGTGGTGACCTGATGATGGGATCCATGAGTAATCGAGGGAACTCCTCGAAATTTATATGGAAACATATGGTGATTTTGGTTTTATGTGAAGTGTACTAAGAATACGCTACCAAAAAGTCAAATATTGGGTCAAGGTATACCATGGTTTCGATGATGCTGAGAGAACTCCTGATTCCTTATAGATACACGTTTGGGAGTTTCGGCGTTGTTTTAAGAACAGAAAGCATAAACTACTATGCAATTCATATTCATCATCATAATCATCATCATCATCATCATCGTCATCATCATCATTACCACGTCGTGTTAAGGCCACGAATGTCTCATGGCACAGAATAGATAATAGAACAAGGCATAGGTATGGATATACTAATAATAATAATGATGTACTGTATAACAATTAACAACACCTGTTTGTTTTTAATACACGGCGGTCGGCGTCGGTCGCCGCCCAGGGCCGCCGCGCGAAGACAGAATATCGAATACTTTACTAACTACTTTATAATATACAGATCGAATACTTTACTACTTTATAAAATTTTAATAGACAAATAGAATTAAAATAAAGTTATTTTAAAAAGAGCATTTAAACAAAACAAAGTCATTAAGTGTCTTTTTAATTAGTTATACTTATTAATCGATAGATGGTGCACTAAGTACCTATCGATTTGAATTCTTGATAACAAGAACAGCTGTCAATAATTATGATAATATTAAATATTATGCTACGCTACATCCTATGCAAGTTTGTACAATTTTTTATCTGATAGATCCTTCGATCGTGGAAAAACGAGACACAATAGCCTTTCTATTGTTATCGCAATCGCCGGTGACCGCTTCGGGCTTGAAATTTTAAAATTGTTAAATTACTTAGCACAATATGTTCACTTCACTGATAATATTATATTATTTTGTGAGTGTGAGTTGTGACTCTTAACAAATTGTAATAAGATACGTAAAATATACGCGAAGATTTATCTACTAGTGTAACTAAAAAGAGTGAAATTATTATTATTTTTATCAAAAAATTAAAACCGACTTCCAAGGTAAAAACAATAATAACATTAATGTGAACTAAAAAGTATTAAATAATTTTTACTATCTAATAGTGCCTTTTTCCGAATTCGGCTAAACCTCAACTATTTCTGTACTCAATCTTCATAATTTTGAAGTCGGTGCCAGTTCCAAAAATTTTAAATATACTGTCAGAGGACTGAAGATTCAGATGTGCGTCACGATTGCTCCGCCACTTTATCTAAACAGAAAGAAATGTCGCCAAAAAAATTGTCGAAATTTGTCAAAATCGAAGGGTACAAACCAAAAATTTGTCAAAGAAGAAACTAATAAGTTACAAGGATTTTAAGTTGGCCGCGCGAACGTAACGTGGACGATTGCGCGGCCATGAAGATCTCAGGAATCACGTAGGTCAGAGTCTTATTTCTTATGTCATATAAAGACTGAATTTGTCAAAAATTGTCGAAAAAGGAATTATAAACTCTAATTTGATATTTTAAGAAATATTTACCTAAGAAGTTCTGGCCGCGCAATCCTCCACTTGTCGTTTTTTAATGTGGATTATATCTTTATAACTTTCGACTAAGTACAAAAAACTGTTACAGGAAGAAAGGTCTTAATTTGTCGAAACTAATGAAAGCAATAAATACTACAAAAGCTTAGTAAAACAGACAAATCAGTCCGAAACAATAAATTCATGGCCGCGCGGTCGAAACGTTACTTTGTACGCTGATATCTCAGTATCTGTAATTGCTAGGATTTCGGTGTAAATATTCATTTATTCGACATATTAACCACATTAGAATGACATATCGTTTCACTCTCAGAACAGTTATAAACGCATGTAATCTCGAAAAATATGTTCTCTCGTACAATTTTCGAGTAGGGTAACCATTATTTTTAATTTGATTTGGGAATACCTCTAACTGGACACTTACAATTATATTGAACAACATCTAACTCGATTTGCAAAAGTATTAAATAAAACTAAACTTGTATATTTCAATATTTAGATGTATTTATTCATCACAGCTTGCAAAATTAACAACAATAGACATGTTACAAAAATCAACAAACAAAAAATAATTTGAAAACCACTACAGAAACATTTTAAAGAAAATAAAAAATCATTAATTATTCAACAAAATCAACAAATCAAATAACACAAATAATAATATTGGTTACACATCTACAAAACCATATGTTAGAAAATGAATGTAAACAGGGTCTTTTGTACTGTCACATATTTTGGTTATATTATCGTCGTAACAAAGCACTCTGTCATTTCTTGTAAAATGGCATTTGTAGTGACCTATTGCCCCAAGAATTGGAGGAATATATTCAATTGCACCTAACAATTTATAAATATTTTGTTTTAGTATAATATTTTGAGGTATGTCCTGTAACATCATCATTTGTGTACCGTTTAAATCAAACGTTATTATTTTAGATAATGTATAAGTAAATTTGACTAATTCATTGCATTTTCTACATCGTTTATTTTCCCATTCATTTATAAGAATAGCATCTTCTAAGTTGTGAATGGAAAAGATGTTTATTACATCTAAATTCAATGGTAGAAATACATGTTTTCTCTCTAATGGGCCCGAATTCCTGCACGTACTGTTTAAACAATCACTAATAGAACTCGCGCTGAAAATAATGTCATTTATAATGTGTTCATAAATAAATGCGGCGTTACAGTCGCAACTATATCCATTATTTTTGAAAAAATTCGAAGCAATTTTTATTCTAAGCCTGTAAGCTTCTATATAGTTATCAGAATCGCTTATGAGTTTTAAAAACGTTGTAACGTCGTTATTTCTACAACCGTCAAATATTTCACGTAAGAATTTATTTTCTTTATATCCGAGGGCCAGCAAAAAAAAAACGGAATCAAAAGCACATGTATTTGTTAAAGTTATATTTTCAAAAAAAATATTTGTTAAATTGCCATTTTTTAAAATCATAATATTCAGACGGTCGTCATTTTTGGTAGAAACGCCTTCGCCTCTCCAGTTTTCAATATACGAAGGTATTTCAGAGAATACTGAATCGTTTGAAAACGTTTTCATTACATCAATTTTTTGTTTTTTGCTACATTTTTGTCTTGATATTAGTTTTTTCCTTTTTTTTGTTTTTTCCTGTTTTTGTTTCTCTCTTTTTTTGTCAATGTCTGAGGTAATATTTAAACAGTTAAGAGCAATTTTCATTTCACCTAATAAATAATCATAATGGATTTTTAGATACTCGTCTATGCTGTATTTTTTTAATCTTGTTGCAAATAATAAATTTTTCATTGTTTTGAAATAGCTTTCTATAGCTGAGGATGTTGGTTTTTTATTTTGAGACTTATATAGTGGGCACATAACATTACTCCAGAGGGGTAACTTGAGAAGTAATCGTTTAAGCGTTGTTATTAAATGAGGCATATAAAAGAAATTGCGCGATTCTGAAACACTTTTTTCTGTTTTATCCAGGTTTTTTTCCTTCTCAACTATTTCTTCAAACCATGAAAGTAAGCCGTCTTCATCATCAAAGATTATATTTTCATAAATATTTTCATTTTCGTCGGTTTCTTGGTTAGGTTCCTTATATTCGCTATTGCCTAGTAAGCATTTTATTTTCTTTACATAAATTTTACGAACATGATTTTCTGTATTGTCGTATTCAGTTAGACATATTTTGACAACATCTGTAATAAGAACTTTTATTTGTTGATAACATTCACATTCTTTTATAAATAAAATGCAACGAACGTAAAACATCTTCACATTTATATCGATATTTTCAAAGCAACGTAAGTTGTAAATGGTTTTGATAAAATGACTAGTGTCAAGTCTTATAAACACTTCTGGTAATGCGTAATTGTAACCTCCTAAAACCAGAAACGATCGTTTAATATAATCTTTTACGCTGTTAAACGTTGTGAAAGCTAAAACGTTAGCTGCAATTAATGCTGAAGAGTCATCTGTAATAACTTCATGTGGTGCGCTTCTTACCTCAATTAACCATTTTTTTAACCACGCCGTAATTGAGTCTTTACTGTGGGAATCAGTAATCATTTGAAAAATAGGTGTAGATTTAATCGAATCTGAGGAAATCATAGCAATATAAATAAATATTCGTTTCGTCAGTATAGATCCATCTGGAAGCATTATAGCCCGAAAAAAAGACCCTGTTGCATCTACAGTAATGGTTACTTTAGAGAAACTACGATGATACATATCATAATAATCAATTTGTTTATCAGACCAATAATACAAATGAAAATGTGGTATCAGTGTCATTTCACGAATAAAGTTTCTTTGTACAATTTGTGTCATCATAAGTATACATAGAATTGGGTGAGAATTAAGTCTGTTGCCTTGTCTTTTGTCATACTTGATCTTTCGGAGAGCTCCTAAGCTTGGCAACACCGGTGGGCAGACATTATTTGGCTCTATTATGAATTTTGCCGCAAGTTCTTTATGTACAGCAACTGCAGGCTTATATTGTAATTTTTTTGCTAATTGACCTCTTCTATATGGCGTTAATTTTGATTTTTTCTTAGGGTTATGTGGTACAATGACTTCATTAGAGGAAATTATATCGCATGACATAGTTACAGTTTTCTCAGTAATGGCTTCTGTTCTGATTAATGTTTTTCTTTCACATTGTGAGCACTTTCCTTTAATCCAAATACTATTTTTACTATCAACTTTTTTATTTTTAAAGTTCCAAGTACACGGTAGCCTAGATAATTCCCAGAGCTTTTCTCTTAAGAAAGTCGCCCACTTAAACTTTGGTAGACTTTTGTATGTTTGGTGTGTTGATGTGGTTCTTATGTCTCTTCTAGTATAATGTACCGAGATAGGTTGTATTTTTTTCCAGTCATGCTCATCTATTATAAAAGTAAACGTTTTTATTTGGTCTCCTTTGTCTTGACATGTCAATGGTGATGAAACTATACCATGACGCGACGGTGAAGATGAACTGCTCTGAATTGGAATATCTTCATGGTTTTCATCTTCATCGTTTTGGAAATATTCGTCGTAGTGTCTTTTCAACGTCTTATAAATTGCGTATGGAGACATCAGATTATCTAATTCTATAGAAATAGATTTAAACACTGCATCATTGTACTTAATGTAACGGTTTTTACATACATCTGCGTATTTCATTAATACTTTTTTAAATTTTTCACTATCCACTTTCCGTTTGCGGCCTCTTATTTTAATCTGAAAAAGAAATGCGTTCATTTTACAAAAAAACCGTCAATTACAACTTATCAGCTACTATAATTAGAGATTTCCAGGAGCTTAAAAGTATCGACAGATTTAGACAAGAAAATGATAACTTGAACAATTTGCATATGACATTTAAAATGTCTACTCCGTAATAATGTAAGGTGTTTTCTTTATTCTTTGGTAAATACTCACTAAAGTAAAAGTTTGGTGTTAATTTTTTAGTACAAAACGCATTCAAGGACTCTCAATTTCAAAATAAGTACCTAACTGTTTATATAAAAATTAAAAGTTGTACCTAGGGCCTACAAAAAATATAAATACTTGCTAAATCAATTTGATTAATTATTTCGCTATTGTAGGGGTGGTTTAGAAATAAAATTAGGAAAACCTTTTGAGGAATAACCCAAATATCGAAAGAATTGCAGTTGGTAATTTTGAATAAGAAATGTAGGATCTATGAAAAATTGTACGTCTATTATACGGCGGACATTCAACAAACAAATGGGAATATAACATTGTAGCTATATTATGTAAACTAAACTCACATTTTATTATTATTTTGAAACAAACTTCATGCCCTTTTTCTTATGTACATATATACGACTAATGAAATTTTATAGCTTAACTAAACCCTTAATATTAATTAAAAAGGTATATATATATATATATATATATATATATATTCATATATTTTACTCAAATTTAAGTTGTAAAAAAATCACTTACCGTGCTTGTCATGGTAAATTATTTCACAAATGTTAGGTCCAAGTATAAACTTTCTTGAAAAAATATGGCACTTACATTGCGATCCGAATAAACACAAATCACACATCCGGGTTTCGAACAAGACTAACGGCTCATTTTTTAAACCTAAGCGGCTATCATTCGGTCGATGGTCCGCTGGCTAGCAGTTGTGCGAGTGAGAAATCATAAATTTCATTTAGCGCTCTCACTCTAACATATTATGTTAGAGTTAGAGCCCAAAAAGCAAACTCGCGTCGATCCTTCGCAGACAACTCTCGCGCGAACGAATGGATCAACCAAGACAGTCAGTCCATCGGCATATTTTTTTATGCTAACATCTTAAAACGTTTGGCATATAAAAATATAAGATTTTTCTCTATGTAAGGTTATTTTATTTATATTAAATACTAATTAAAAATATTTACACAATGAATACGTCAATACGTTAGGCCAAATATGTCCAAATCGGGGTTGTCTTCTTTTAGAATTATATTTAATTACAACTTTTTTCTTGTAAACCTACTGTACTTTAGCGAACGATATTACTCAAAGATGTTTAATCACATTCAATAAAAAAACTACATTTATAGCTTATATTACTTTTGAGTATAATTTATTTATGTGAAGTCGTAAAGTAAACTTAAAATATGGTTTTTTGTAAAAGTAAACTTTTACTAAAAAACAAAACAAATTTTGTACCTCTATCAAAAACAAAGACCGACGTTGCTACCCATAAAATGTTTCTGAATGCATACTATTAGCTCAGAATAAATAAGAGTACAAGTAGGTATTATTACTTACGCAGTAACTATTTAGTAATATGTGCTATTAGGATATAAGATTTAGGTAAATATTTTAGTCAATAGTCATGTTACATAAAGCAACACAAATCAAAAAAAAAAAAAAAAATTAAAATCTAATTAAAAACAATGACAGTCGCCTGTCTTCATCACTAGGTAATGTGAAAAAAGATATGTTTCCTTTTTTTCTTCTTCTACCTGGTCTACATCCATGTACACTACACAAATTACGAGGCAAATTCATATCGATTCAATTAATATTAGTACGAGCGCGTCGCGCTCGATGGTCGACAACCCACTGCGAAATGGATCAACCATGTTCCGGCTTGCGGTAGGCACTTAGCGCGAGTAAACTACATCTAGTGACAGAGGCCTGGTAAGGGAGATAATGTATA
Organism: Polyommatus icarus; assembly: GCA_937595015.1. Taxonomy (NCBI): domain Eukaryota; kingdom Metazoa; phylum Arthropoda; class Insecta; order Lepidoptera; family Lycaenidae; genus Polyommatus; species Polyommatus icarus. The sequence goes on from OW569321.1 coordinate 9,150,243, forward strand.
CCTTTTTATTATTGCATTTCTTCCTTCACTCTAGTTCACCTTGGTCTGCATATTTAACGTACATAGCGATAACTAAGTTAATGATTTTTTTGTAGCTCATAACTTACCAAATTTGATTTTACGAGTAAATGGTCGAAATTGGTATTATTGATGAAATACGTCTAGTAGAGCAAAAGATCAAATCCAACTCAAGTCAAAATTATGGTTACCCTACTCGAACATTGTACGAGAGAACATATTTTTCGAGATAACATGCGTTTATATCTGTTCTGAGAGTAAAACGATATGTCATTCTAATGTGGTTAATATGTCGAATAAATGGATATTTACACCGAAATCCTAGCAATTACAGATACTGAGATATCAGCGTACAAAGTAACGTTTCGACCGCGCGGCCATGTATTTATTGTTTCGGACTGATTTGTCTGTTTTACTAAGCTTTTGTAGTATTTATTGCTTTCATTAGTTTCGACAAATTAAGACCTTTCTTCCTGTAACAGTTTTTTGTACTTAGTCGAAAGTTATAAAGATATAATCCACATTAAAAAACGACAAGTGGAGGATTGCGCGGCCAGAACTTCTTAGGTAAATATTTCTTAAAATATCGAATTAGAGTTTATAATTCCTTTTTCGACAATTTTTGACAAATTCAGTCTTTATATGACATAAGAAATAAGATCTCTGACCTACGTGATTCCTGAGATCTTCATGGCCGCGCAATCGTCCACGTTACGTTCGCGCGGCCAACTTAAAATCCTTGTAACTTATTAGTTTCTACTTTGACAAATTTTTGGTTTGTACGCTTCGATTTTGACAAATTTCGACAATTTTTTTGGCGAAATTTCTTTCTGTTTAGATAAAGTGGCGGAGCAATCGTGACGCACATAAGATTCAGCTATCTGGTACCGACTTCAAAATAATGAAGATTGAGTACAGAAATAGTTGAGGTTTAGCCGAATTCGGAAAAAGGCACTATTAGATAGTAAAAATTATTTAATACTTTTTAGTTCACATTAATGTAATTATTGTTTTTACCTTGGAAGTCGGTTTTAATTTTTTGTTATATTTAGTTTTTTTATAATTGTCATACGCAGAAGAGCTCGCGGCCGACTAAGTGCACTGCGGCTATATAGCGTCTCTTGAATGTGACCAAGCACTACGTTGCGGTGTCAACTCCATACATCTCAATGTGGGCGATATACTTTATAATATTATGGCAAAGAAATGTTTGCCGGGACAGCTAGTAATATATATTATACTTTGTCATACATCTGACTTGTCAGTTTTGATTGTTGTTTCATATATCCCTGTTTTACAGCTCCTAACAGCCTACGTCCAAGTAACAGTGATATATCGCTGGGCCCACCGTCGCTAGGACCAAGATCACTGTCCTTTACTAGACCACCTACACAAAACTCCAGGTAAGATTAATACTGAATTTAATAAGTTTATCATTGATAATGGGGATTGTCCATTTTTTTTTTAATTTTGCTCATTACAAAAACATTTCGAGGAATAAGGTCAGTGATCGTTTTTCTGTATATAAACGAAAAAAATACCCATTAGTTACTTATATTTTTGAACAAATATGTTTAACCTTAGTTTGACCTTCAATGGCGTTAAATTAGCAATAAATTCGACCAACATTACGTTTCGAACTTTTGGTAAGCTTTTCGTATCAGCTTTCACATAATGAGAACTTGTATTTGACGAACCAGCCATTATAAATAAGATTCAAAGGAAAAAAAACATTCTGCAGAGGTCAATTGGCCGCCGATGATGACGTCAGAGCGAAACTTTAAAAAATTATTGAGAAAAAACTAGCCAATGAATTTCAAAATTATTGAATTTATATTCTTAAAATACCCTATTTTAACAAAAAAAAATATAAAAAGTACATGTAATTTTTTTTGGACAATGCCCATTATTCAATCAAGGTCTCCACCTCTTGCGCCAATCCTAGTCAAATCAAATCATGCTAATTGTAATGTAATTTTTGTCAAGGAAGCAGAGAAATAATTTCAAAAGAAGCATGTGATTAAAAATTGTTAAAGCTTAAAAAGTTTTCGATCATCCGTCGCTGTTCATTCAGGCTCTTTATTTCCTAAAAAAATAAGTTATTAACACAGACATAGATCAAAATAGATACCGCATGTGTATGTACTTCGCGTGCCATATCGCGTTCCCAAATGACGAGCAATGCTCGTCTTTCGAAAGTCTCTTCGAAGAGCTTCTTCTTCTTTAGAGCGCCTTCACATTATGTCGCAAGCAGTGCGGCAGCAGCGCTGCAGCTGCGCGACTTTATACAAAAGAGAGTCGCGCGGCTGCAGCGCGGCTGCCGCGCGGCTCGTTTTAGTATGGAAGTCGCGCGGCTGCCGCAACACTCGCGACGTAATGTGAAGGCAGCCTTAGTCTGCTATCGGAGTCGCACGTCAATCGGAATTTTAAAAATGCCTAAAAGTGCCGTATTGAGCTGTAGAAATTCAAATAGAAACGTTGACCTTGATAATGGACACGTTTCTTATCATCGGTACGTCCGCGTCACAGTGGTAGGAAAAAAGTGACACGCTCGTTTTTATACAAAAGGAGCGACATGCTGTATCTATCTTGATCTATGTCTGTGGTTATTAATATGTAGTTGTGAGCTTTCTAAAGAAAATAAAATATTTAAATCTGTAATAGATTAACGGTAATTAATTTAGTACCAATGTTTATAAATGTTATCCGCAGAGTACGCATGGAGAGCGCTAGCCGGGAGGACGTCTCGACGCCGGCGGATAGCGCGCCGGAGCCGGAGTTCGTGCCCTACGCCATCGACCGCCCCGTCGGCCTCGACCTTGACGAGTTCCTGCCCGTATGTTACACTATTGTAGTTAAAACTTATTAATCGGGACTTAACGCGACTTATTCTAGTAGTAATGTTACTACGAGTACCTACATACTTTTTCTCGACGTTTCGGCCGTGGTCACGGGACAGGGATCAGGGGACTGCAGGAGCGCGACGTCTTTGTTTGCACCGGGCGGTCTGTACTACGACTACCCTCGAGTTGTCCAACATTTGTGTGCCAATATATTTAGAGCACTGATCTCTATAATACACTGGACTGGCTATGCCGTACAAAATGACAGCTATTTCTTGTGCCGATTTGAAGCGCCGCGGTGTGTGTACTGTGAACTAATTACTTACATAAAAAATTGCCACCGCCATTTGCAAAATAGTAGTTCCAAGTACACTCACTACTACTTTCACAGACGTCAGCGCCAAATGGCGACTTTCAAATAGGAACATTTTATTGATAGCGATCGCCGGTCCAGTGGCATAGAGGGCAACGATTTAGAGTCAGTAGGTTCAGTGCGACACACGACACTTTTGTAGTGACTAGTGTCAGAGAGATGCGGCAGATGCACACGTTTGGTCCGGTTATGTCGAGCTCAGACAGACTTCATTATGCTTACCTTCTCGGAGCTCACGAGTCACGCGTGGCTTGTAATAATTTCACCATCATTTCACACTTTATTTACGTTGTAACAAACAATATTATATTATGTTTGATTTAATTAGCACTTTAACTTCTGTAACCATGTTGATTTGATGTTGTTATAATATATTGTGTTATGTGTAGCGCGGCGCGGGTCGCCTGGGGGCGGGGCGAGGCGCGCGGGGCGGGGGCGCGGCGCCGAGCGAGCAGGAGGTGCTGGGCGTCATGATGCGAGGACACGACTCCATGATGGCCGTGCTCGCCGCCAGGCAGCGCGCGCTGCAGGTACGCTATTGTACTATCACAATTCAGAGGAGTTGCTTCCTAGCTTTCCTAGGCAGATGGCGGACCTAAGTAATTTGGACCCGATATGTCAAACCCTTTCGACCGATTAGCTAACATTGAATAGACATAAGCCGACCACATGATGTAGGTCCGTCTACTGCCTAGGAATCAATTTCCTCGATGCAATGGTATATCAAGAGTCAAGCTATACTCATGGTTGTAATTATTATTATTAATCCGTCGATCACCATTTTTTTATCGCGGCCCATATGGGCCTTACGGGGCTTGATGGGTTAAAGAAGGTGCAAGATGATAGGGTATGTCAGGCTTCAGGCATTAGAACTCTGTCCTCTTGTCGATGAGAGCTAAAATATATTATTGTTCTCTCAGCCTTGGTCATTATTTTCCCTACCATTTCATAATGTTATATTTTATTATTATGATTTTTCTAAACTAGTTACATAACAATATTGTGTATCCTTGAAGTTGAGTTGAGAGTTATTAGTGTATGCGAGCATATTATAGGAAATAAAGGCTTTTTTTATTTTTATTTTATTTTATAGTGTATGGGAGCTGACGGCCTTTTTAAATATTTTTCGTCTTTTGCAGATATTTCACTCAGTTAGAATAAACAGGAGCTTAAAATCTGCATTAGAATCTGTGATAGCTTTGGAAGATGCTTCGATCATCTTAGATATTCTCAATGTTATGGCACATAAACCGTAAGTACCTATTATTTTATCACATCGGGTGCTGATAGACAAAATAACTTTTAATTATTTTTTAAATTAATCAAACTTTACTTTTCAGATCACTATGGAACTTGGACATATGCTTGCTTATGTTGCCCAAAATATATGAATTATTGCAGAGTAAATATGAAACGTAAGTTTGCTTTTGCCTATTATTTTAATCTATACGGCCAAATACATAATTAAAGATGATACAATTTAATTTCAGGTACATGCAATGTGGATGTAACGCTTTAAGACTAATAGTTAGAAATTTCTCATCAGTTGTTCGTGCAAATGTTAGTGCACCTGTAAGGACATTAGGTGTGGACATACCACGAGAGGAGCGATATGCAAAATGTTTGCAAATACACCGTCTCCTGTTAGACATACGAGCATTCCTACTCAAAAGACAAACCCTCCAGGGCCGCCTTGGTGCTGCATTTAGGGACCTTCACACACTTATGCAGCAAGGGCTAGACTGACGAATTCACCCCGGTGGCTCCATGCAGCTGTATTACTATTGAAGTTGTGTGTATTCTCAAGTAGTATATAAACACTTTAATATTTTGTACTTAATCACGTAATTTAACACTTTAAACAATTTTGTACAAACAAACAGAAGACACTTTCGCCATATACAAATTAGGAGTTATATTATTATTATGAAAGTACTAACTGTTATATTTAAGGAAAATTTATTTGTAATGTAGAAACCTTGTGAATTCATATATAAATCAAAGATAATCTCTACTTAATTTAATTATTTGGACTGATGTTTAACAATAAAATTAATTTATATTTAACTTTTAACAAAATAAAAATGTTGACCTTATTATTTTTTTATTCAAAGTAAAAATGGATTGTCCTCTGAATAATTAAAATAAAATACATATAATTTTATAAAAACATGTATTTATACGTATTTTGTTGTTACATTTTTACAATGGTGATTGGAAATGTGTATCCAACAATATAATATAACTGGGTACATAACTAGGTTAATTACAATAATACAGTAAAACATTGATTATTATCTGCACTAATTGGGTAACATAGGTGTTCAGAAAATAGGTTTGTTCTTAAATAATCAAACTGTATTTTTGAAGCCCGCAACTTGTTTTGACTTGAAATAAAACAAGCTAAAAGAATTAGTAAAAACTACACAATCATATAGCATGCTAAGCGATTATGTAATTATTACATGAAATTGACCACAATTGGGATGTTCTTGAGACCATAAGTGGGGTCAACATTGGGCAGATTGGGACCACTTTCTAATAGCAACAAGGTACTATCAGAGTTGATACCTAGACAGATGACCGACCTAAGTAATTTGGTACCGTTAAGACTTAAGTCAAACCCATCCAACTGATCACAGCTAACATTGAATTGACATAAGCCGACCACACGACGTAGGTCTGTCAATTGCCTAGGAATCAATTTCCTCAATGGTACATGTCACTGGGCAGGTCCCCCCAATAGAAACAACAATTACTATGACCTCAGCTTACTACAGAACAGGCAAATGAAGCTCAAGCTGTAACAGTATACCGCTGGGTAGTATACTGCATATAAAACTATTTTTTCTTTTTTACTAAATTATATCTGCTGGGGCTTGATAACCGTTTTCGTTTGTTAAAATTATTCATTTTCTTAGCTAATATTTCATCAGAAACATCTTTTTGCATTTCGCCTTCATCTTCATATTTTTTATTTTCTGCTTCCATTAAGCTCTCTATTTCTGGATTCATCCCTTTGTAGGACAATCTCCCTTCTAATAAATCTTCACAAAAACTGAAACTACTTTCTGTTATAAAATTCCCGGATGCGTGGCGCATTTCACTTGTAATTATACTAGAATATAATCCATCGTGATCTTGTGTATTTTCCAATTCTTTTTCTATCCTTTCCTTAGTCTTTTTCATAAATTTCATATCCAAAACAGATTTTGGTAATTGAGGTTTTTTTCGTGCAGCCATTGTTAACACAGATTAGTATTTATATAGTAGAATTGTTAACTTTTGTAGAAATAATAATTTCCAAAGGTGAAATTGAGTTTAACAAGTAGATATTTATGTATTTTTTCTATAGTTTTCCAATTTCTAAATATATCAAAATCATGCGCACACCTCGATTTTCAATTTGTCGTCTGTCATGAATCTGTCATTGTCAAAAATGATAATCATAGACAAGATTATTAATTTTAATGTAGATGGTGGTGACTGGTGCTGAAGATAATTATTTTAAAGTCATTAATTATGTTGACAGCAGGGCTTCATAACGTTATCGAATAACAGAAAAAATATCGTTACGTACCGTAATTTCCATAATGGTAGCCAGATAACGTTATTTTTTATAACGATATCTAGTAAAATAACGTTATATTTACCGTTATTATTATAACGATATTTTTTCGTTATGACATAACGACAAAATATCGTTATAGTAATAACGGTAAATATAACGTTATTTTCTGGTATCAGGTATGCGATCGTGCACGGTGCACTAAATCTCACTCGCAGCCCACTTTTTTTTGCGAGATTTGTGCTTACCTACTTTTAGGAGTTTAATACATAAAGAAATAATAAAAATAATAGTTATTGTTTTGTCATGACTTTCTTGACGGACTATAGCGTTATCAAAGAACATATATTAACCGTTATTAATCCTATATAACGTTATAACATTAACCGTTATTAATATCAATTTTTAACGTTATTTTTAATATCGGGTAAATTTTCATAACGTTATCTTTGCCCTTGAAGCAGTTACGTTATGAAAAAATAACGTTATTTGAAGCCCTGACCTATGGTCTATGGACCTGGCTGTATGGGCAACGCTCCCTTTGCCTGTCCCAACCGGGATGAATTAAAAAAAAAGGTCTATAATTGACTAAAACCAAGCATCTAGTAGACTTGACACGGGTGTACACCCGTAAGAGCGTTTTCACACGAGACCCGACCCGACACGACAAACTGCGGTGACGATTCCGTGCGCCATACATTTCTATGTACCGTTTTCACACGGAACGACACCGCACAGCACGACACACGATTTTGAGACGACAATCCGCTATGTCGTCCCGTTTTTTAGCACAGATAAAAAAATTACAAAGATATTATGAAAGTTGTCTGTGGTTCATTGATTCAGTTTGAATTTTGAACCAGGCCACTAAATTACTGCCTTAAATAATACAATATGCCCCGCGTACCACTTGACGTTAGAAAGGATCATCGAACTATCTTTTAAAATTATATTGTACAAAACCCAACAATAGATGACATAATATTTTTAAGTACTAATGGCTGGTTTACACGTACTCAGTTGATAAGTAGTTAACTTAATTTTAAATTTGTAAATTGTAAACACAAAATTTAGTAGCCAATAGCAAGTTAAAATTTAGTTAAGTAAGTATAGGGTCATAAGTTAAAATTTAGTTGACCATTTATCTACTTATCACGTGTAAACCAGCCATAAGTGAATGCGGTGTCGTCGCAGAAATCGTCGCTCGTGTGAAAACGTTCAAACGACACGGTTCATAGACAATTTATATTTGTCTATGAACCGTGTCGTGTCGGGTCTCGTGTGAAAACGCCGTAAGGGATGGTTAAAAAGTGCCAACTTTGTCTGGTGTTACCAGACTATACAAATCTTATTTATTTTCCCCACACCAAATCATTTTTTTTATCATTTTTTCAGATGGCAAAAAATACCTTTTACATATTACCATTTCTTTTTGTAGTTTTATTATTAGCAATCTTCCCGTGAGTTCATCCGCGTGAGGGCTCCATTCCACCGCGGCGCACGGAGAGACGACGCATGTGCGTCAAGCTTCAAAATGTTTAAGCCTTGAATGTTCTCTCAATGTTAGGGGTAATTGTTATGGATTTTAATCTTTGCACTTAAATTATAATTTTACTTACTATACTAATTGCTGTTTGCTAATTACTACTGTACCTACTTGCTATACTATTTTTATTTTATTTATTTATAATTTATTGTGCACAGGAAACATTATATAATTACAGTTAACACAGAAAGACGGCAGAAAGGAACTGCTTATTTCTAGATAGAAATCTCTTCCAGCAGCCCTACGGAGAGATAGGATTAAAAACAGCAGATAGGACGTGCACAAAATATATGATTACATTATAACATACAACAATATTATGTGCTCATCGAAGCAAAACTAATATTATACTAATATAATACATAAAAATTACAAGTCAGTAAATAATAGATATCAATGTTATAATTTTAAACGCTATATCTATAAAATATAGTAATACTTTAATAAATACATAAATACTATATGTAAATTTAATAACGGTATTTAAATGGATTGAGATTTAAGATCTTACTAATAATATTAAAAACGGGAAAGTTTGTCAGGATGAGTCAGGAGGATAATTTAAGGTGGCACATAAACATAAATAATAGACAAAAGAATTAAGAAAAACACTTAATATGAATTTAATCAGTACCGTATCATTTATTTACTATAGTCAGAATAATTTAAGGTGGCACTTGCGGTCATTGACCTTTCTAGTACTAGTCCAGGAGCTAAGTGAAAAATACTCGCACTGTTTGTACAATTCGACAAGGCTTTAAATGTATGTGGCGAGAAAAGGAAGTAACGCTTCTATCATACAAAAACGTCATTTTTGACGTGTGTTTGTCAGTTCTCCTTTACCAGCAGCGCCCCGTGAGTCGTGACACATTCATTTAAAGCCTTGGAGCACTGTATAGAAAATGACAATATTATGACCGCTACAGACAGAATTCCGCGATTTGAGAATAAAACACACAAATTAATGTATACCGGATCCTAGACAGTTGATAGACCTACGTCTGGCGAGACCATAGTAACTAATTCTTAGTCTGTGGGCGTGGGGTATTTACAAGAATCTTAAATAATATAATAAGGTATTTATATTTAAACAGATTATAAATAAATAAAAAAAATGATTTATTTCCGAATAGATTTGGAACAAATGCTTTCAGAACGTTGCTACTACTGGTGCCTACCACCGGTTCGGGAACTATCCTTCCTATCTTTCTATCCTATATCTTTTTCTGCTCTTAAGCTTTTAGTAAAAAATTCTGGAAAAAAATTGGAAAAAAATAAATTTACCTGATCAGTACAAATGTGTAGTGTTGGCACTGAGAATTTTTCCAAGATATTATTTTCAGTTCTCTTTTTAAAACACTTTTTTTCAAAGTGTATAGAGCATATTTTTGCATATTTGTTTGGAATCCAGCAGTTGCCTCCTCCTGTTGACTGAATCCATAAATTTCTAGTTGTGGAGTCCTTTGGAAATCTTAAAATAAATAGTTATTTATTTTATTATAAATCATAGAATGTAAAACATACAATGTAAGTTAAAAGTATGTTTTGATCTTACAATAGAAAGATGATAATATTATGTTATCTGAAGTAGTATGTTTAAGTTCATGTTGGATGACAATTGACAATTCAATATAATATTATTCTTGAATGATTTTTAAGTATTAAAACTTATAATATTTTTTGTAAAAATAATAATTATTAAACATGAACAAATAACAATTCTAGGCAATTCTCCAACACTAGCGCTGGCAACCCTTGCAATCGTTTAACGCGACAAAATCAAAGAGTACTAATAAGCTTTGGTTTGCTGTTGAAATAACGACCTATAGAATTTGGTTGTGTATTACTACAATAACAATGTTTTTTAAATACTATTTTACGCTGTAATAATGTAATTAACACATCATTCCTCGTGTAATAATATTCTTAGATAATCATACAGTCAATATTACTGCAAACTGAGAGATGTTAAATGCAAAATATCGTACTTACGAATGAAATGTTATGTTTTCATATTTCCGCTCACTACGGCTTTTACAGCCTAAAACGTAACAAATCACCATGTTTAGCAATAAATTTAACACACACTTTAACACTGTCAATATTGTTTTTCGCTAAAAAAACACAGAATCAACGAATATCGCAAAGTACAATATGAGCAAATCTTTTGTTGGTCAAAAGTGCGATTCTTGACCAACAACAAAAAGTGAAACTATGACAAGGACAAAAAAAAATGTTACTGACTCTATTACTCTTATGAGTTTATGTATAGCTGCGTCTTTGTCAATCTCGGTATTATTATTTGCTTGTCAAATCCAGTTTGATCCTTCATCCAAGATAATTGACCATGTCACGAAATGTCAATCAAAATGTCGAGTTTTGCCGGAAATACGAAAGAGTGACGTTTTGTTTTTGTATTATTTTCCTAAAATTGTGTTATTTCGGTTTTTAATGTGTAATGTTGGTAGAATATTAACCATTAAATATTCGTTGTCGTGCACAAGTGTGGGCAAGTGATACAACTTCAAGAAATGTGCCATTTTGTGTTCCCTCCAAAACTCCATCGAAAGTTTTAGTAAAGGGTCTACCACTTTACTAAAACAACTGACTTGACTCGTTGACTTTACCGACTACTTTTTAGACTTTGACTAGACTTTCGACTTGACGATAATCTGGAAATACAACTTGAAAATTTTGTCAATTTTTTACGAAAATTTTTTTTCCCGTCAAAACTTTACTTGACACTGGCCATGGTTTAAAAGCCGAGAGCCATAACAAGAAAAAACAAATCAAAATGTCAATGTCATAAACATGTGTAAATTGTAATGTGTTTACCTTTTGTTAGATTGTTTCTGCATTTGGAATTTCTATTAATAATTATATTCTAAGAAAATCCGAATTCTCGTCAAAATTTATGATAACTTATAATATGTTACTCTTCTTTAACATACATTATTCTATGCCAGTTAATTGCCAGTTTAATCAAGTTTAGTCAGCAAAAAGTTAACTTCGAAAAATATCAAAATGCAGGTTTCAGAAGTAGACAATGTTAAAATTTACAATCTTAGTGCTGGAAAAGCTTTACCTGATGTAAGTAAAAGCCTTGAAAATACAAATATAAAATAAAATTTAGTAAATAATGATCTATGATGCTGTTTCATATTTTGAGGTTATGTTTAGTTAGTAATTAAATAATTCGATGTTTCCCTTAACTCAGTTTATAGCGCTCAAACTTTATCCAAATAGGTTAAACATTATTTGTATGGGCTGTCATTAAATACCCATATATAATTTTATTGTTTACCACATTATTAATTTTTTTTCCAGTGGTTGAGTGAAAGAAAAAAAAGAGCCCTCTTAAAAAAGAATGTGGACCTAAGAAGAAGAATAGAACTCATACAAGAATTTGATATGCCGGGGGTGAGCACAAGCCTCCGTGTGTCAAAAGATGGTCAATATATTATGGCAACCGGGATATACAAACCAAGAATTAAATGTTTTGATGTCAACAATTTGTCTTTAAAGTTTGAAAGATGTTTAGATTCAGAAGTAGTTACATTTGAAATTTTAAGTGAAGATTACTCAAAGGTAAACATTTATTGTACACAATGAAGTTTGTGTAAAAATTTAAATAGAAAGTACATTATTCTTAAAGAATTTCATTTTGTGTTTTTATAATTTGAGATAAAAATAGGGTGATGTGATACTAAACTTATTAACCCATCAAGCCCCGTACAAGCACTGGTGTTCGCGATAACAATTGAAAGGCTATTGTGTCTTGTTTTTCCACAATTGAAGGATTTATCCTTTGATCGCGGATTGGAAATCTATTGTTCTCGCGGACACATGAGGCTGCTTGAGAGTTTAAAAAAACAATTTTGCAAAAATTTACATAAATTAGTTTTTCATGACCTACTAAATATTTTAAACTTTTCAGATAGTGTTTTTACAATGCGACAGGTATGTGGAGTTCCATGTAGGACATGGCCGCCACTACCGACTGCGTGTGCCACATTTTGGAAGGGATATGAAATATCATCGGCCATCATGTGATTTAATTGTTGTTGGGGCTTCAAGTGTAAGAATTTTAAGACATTTTATTAGTATAAAAATGAAATATATTTAAAAAAATATAGTTTTTATGGACTATAATGCTCATGAAAATATGTGATTTTTTTTTCAGGAAGTATACCGACTTAATTTGGAGTTAGGTCAGTTTTTAGCACCATATGTGACAAAAGCGAGTGGCATTAATTGTTGTAATGTTAACGAGGAACATGGTTTATTAGTATTTGGCACAGAAAGTGGACACGTGGAGGCATGGGACCCCCGCACAAAAACGAGACAAGGAATATTGGATTGTGCCTTACACTGTTCTAATTCTGACTACAAGTAAGTTGTCGCAAATAATTAAATAATCTCTTGTTGTTTCATAACAGCATGGCAGTACCACAGAGACATCAACTATTATAATAATGATTAGTTGATGTTTCTGTGGTACTGCTGGCATACAACAATAATGTGTATGTATTACATTCATAATAAAATTAAGTTTTTTAATAAATAAATTAATAACTAATAACTGGTTTCTAGAAACAATGAGATCCCAGCTATAACAGCATTAAAGTTTAACGGTGCATTACAAATGGGGGTGGGCACATCGTCAGGCCACGTCCTGCTATACGACATACGCTCCAGTAAACCGCTTCTGGTGAAGGAGCATATGAACGAAATTCCTATTAAAAGTATAGAATTTCACAAAACAATGAACTATGTTTATTCCATGGATGCTAATGTAGTAAAAATTTGGGATAACAACACGGTAATTGCATACTCTATTATTTATTTACTGTAAGGTATAAGGAGAATCAAGTGATTTTTCTTGTTATTCATTCTTTTGGAATCTATATCAACATACTTTATTATATTTCAGGGCAAACAATATACAAATATTGAATCTTCTGTAGATTTCAATGATCTGTGTGTAATACCCAACACTGGATTAAGTATGATGGCTGTAGAAGATCAAAAGATGCAAATATACTATATTCCATCATTAGGTAAGTGTATTAGTCCGAAATATGCTATCAAAATGAAAATGTCCCTAAAAGTTTCTTCCTGAATATTTACAACGGAATCTGACTTATTTCATTACAATAGTTTTTTGTTATCTGTAAAGAAGAAATACACTGAAGCCAATGGTCTATATTTTATTACAAATTTTTATAATTTCAATGGTGACTTATCTAACTAAGCTGTGCTTTGTTAAAAAGGGGGTTTAAAAATGAATGTCTTAATGTGTGTGATCAGGTCCAGCGCCCCGCTGGTGCGCGTTCCTGGACAACCTGACTGAGGAGATGGAGGGCAGCGCGGCGCAGACTGTCTACGACGACTATAAGTTCCTCACCAAGCACGAGCTCCAGACCCTCGGCCTGGATCACTTGCTCGGAACCAACTTATTGAGAGCGTACATGCATGGGTAAGTCAACTTTATAAACATTTTAATCCTTCAAGCCCCTTATGAGCACCGGTGATCGCGATAACAATAGAATACAATAGCATTTCCAAGAACGCAAGAAGCACGATAAAACATCCCTTTGTAAAAGACAAAGATGATGAACAAAAAAAAATGTGCTTGTAGATTATAATATTATTTTATTTCTTGTTTTCTTTATTTAAAATAATTCCTCGTTAAAATATGCATAAAATATTATGTTTTCCCAAACATAGCTTAATATGAATAAACATTATAAAAAACATTATAAAAGTTTTAAGTGAACTATGCAACTATTTCAGGTACTTCGTTGACGTACGGTTATACAAGAGGGCCAAGTCTATCGCGGATCCGTTCGCGTTCGAGGAGTACAAGAGGAAAAAGATTCGAGAGAAGATCGAACAGGAGCGGCCCGCCAGGATCACCGTCGACGACAGCCTGCCCAAGGTCAACAGGGACCTGGCGGCCAGGCTACTCGACGCACAACCACGCAAGAAACAGCCTAGTAATCTATTGAAGGACGACAGATTCAAGGTATGTTGATTATTCGGAGTCAATTAGGCTGAAGTATTTAAAAACCTATTATACTTAAAGGTTAACCAAAATGATTGTAAAAAAAAAATAATCAAAAAATAGCTTTTAAACCCAGGAGAGTGATAAAGAATATCTAGACTCTAGTGCAATCGAGATAAACTGATTTAATATTGTTTTGTTTCATAGGCTCTATTCGAAAACCCAGACTTCGAAGTTGACAAGGAGGCCGACGAGTATCGCCTGCTGAACCCCGTGCTGTCCAGACTAGACAAGAACAAAACCAAAACGAAAGCCGTGGAGGAACAGATGGAGGTTAGTTATTTCCTTTTAATAAAATACTAATTTTCATTGTCTACTTTCTGCCAAATACACAAAAAAATAATATAAGTATTAAGTAATAAGGAAATACTCAAAGTAATATTATAATTTTTCAGGTGGAAGAGAAGGAGGAATCGGATTCCGACAAGGAGTTGTACGAGTCCAGCGACGACAGCTCCGACGAGGACCGCACCTGGGCCAAGGAAATGAAAAAGCAGCACAAAATTATTCGAAACAAGAGACAAAACGAGGAGGAAAATGAGAAGGAAAGTAAGGAGAAAATTTACGAGCTCAACGGTGTACCCAAAACTAACAATATCAAGAGCTTAATGCAAGTTAGTAAAAAGAGTTTAGGCGAGCGACTGACTAAAGAGGGCTCGACCGTCGTCACCGGGACGGGCGGCAACAGGGAAATGAAATTCTCCATGAGAAGCAAAAAGAACTCCTCCGACACTCAAAAGAAGATGCAGAAGCACTACCAAGAGAGGAAAAAGATTGTCAGAAGAACAGGCTTTTTGGCAAAGAAAAGACTACCCAAGATGTAAATCGTTAAATAAAATGTTCAAAAAAAGTAATGTTCAGTATTTTACTAACTTAACCATAAATAAGAACTAACAATACTCCTATTTTTCAGTTAATATAGATTGTTGCAAATAAAAAGTAAAAGGATGAAATTACACTTTTGCGTCAATAAAATAACAACAAGCCAGCGTAATCGATTATAATGATTTATTTCTTAAAAGTAAGTCCGCTTCAATACTGTTTCACGCGACAGCTTCGGCCTTCGAGGAATCGGAGCGAAGCGCGACAGTGAGTAACTGAGTTTGAGTAAGAAAACATTACCTCGCATTCGCCCAACAACAAAAGTTCCTCTGATCTCGCGCACGGTTTAGTACAGAAATAGGGAATAGTCCGATTATTATGTGGGTAAAATCTATTCCCAAGTTGGACTATTCCCGATTTCTGTACTAAACCGTGCGCGAGTTCAGAGGAATTTTTTGTTGTTGGGCAATATGCGAGGTAATAATAATTACATTTTACGCGTAAGTCAGTGAAATAATTGAACATAATATTATGACGAATGATAAAAGATTAAAATAAAGTAGTACGTAGAACTTGACGCTTGTTAAAACTAAAAAAATACTCTTTACTTTGCTAAAAATTCGTAAGTTCAATGGTTGACAAACCCTGACTTCCCAACAGTCATAACAAAAACATCGATAAAAGTAAATAAACATTAAAATACAATCATTACTCTCTGCCAGTACAGTTCTGCCGATATCGAGTTTCGTTTTGTTTACCGTCACAATAATTTCGATGCAAGTGGGTGGAAATAAAACATGATATACAATCTGCGCTTCTCAACACAGAAACAGCCACTACAGGATGCAACACGATAATATATCGTATGACAGCAGTGAGTATCGCTCGTCCGCTCCTATTTATGCCCGCGAGTTATCTCTTAATGCGTCCTTAGGGCAATTAAAGTGAGTTATTGGCAATAAAATGGATAAGGTATTTTTATTGTGTGTCTAGCCAGTGATCTATTGGACTGCCATGTGCTGGACGGCAAGCTGGCCCGGTCCGCGATGGAGAGATCCGCGAGGTCCAGCATCGACGCCAACAGTGTGGACGTGAGTGCTTTGTTTATACTACCGAAAACGACGATGTGTTATGATGATTTCCACTAAGGCGTGCCAGCCTTCCCAGGTGACAGGTCCCTGAATAATTATTATATTTAGGACCTGTTTCACCACTCTCTGATAAAGTGCCGAATAGGCTATTCACGGCTTTGACAGCTTCTCCATACTTTATCTGTGAAGTTAAGTGGTGGATAGCCTATTCGACACTTATCAGAAAGTTGTGAAACAGGCCCTTATTATTTAAGGTACTTACATAAGTAAAAAAAAAACAGCAACAAATTGTTGAAGAATTCCGTGCTTCAATACAAAAATGATGAGATTATAGTAGGTTCTTATTCCGTGGCATAGCTAAAGGCAGCTACTGCCTACTAATATTTTTGAGCCACCTACTCAAGTAAAACTTTCAACGAAAACTTGGAGGTCTCCTTGGCCCTGTGATCCCATATAGTGATATAGCTTTAGCTACGCCTATGCAGTGCCGTAAATAGGGCGGTGCCACCTGTGCCCAGGCACAGGGCGTAGACTCTGGGGGGCGCAGGAATGGCCAGACCAGGCAGACTTATTTTTTCGAATTGCTCTCGATAAGTTCCCACTGCCGGCTGCGCCCCAGAGATATGTTTCCCAATGTAGTAAAAAAATATATCTACAGCCGAACATATAACCTCCTCCTAACTCCTTGGAAGTCGGTTAAAAACAAGGGTGCAGTTATAAAAGCTAGCACAGGGCGAAAAAAAGGCTATTTACGGCACTCCGCCTATGTAACTATAGGTATAGTTACATAGGCGGAATGCCTTATTGATTGCATTTGCATTATACAGATCATGTTACTTAATGTTACAGATAGGTGAAATAACCGAGTCCCCGGATACTGACTACATGAGTACGTCAGCAATTTTACATTACTGTAAATCGAAGGTAAAGTATACCATTACATTTTTCCCCTCAATCCTTTAGGTACCTTTAGATTTTGTAGTTCCCTTTTGCAATTTTATAACTTTTACTATCAGAGAAGTTGATTCTTAGGCAGACTAGGGGGAGCTATGTAGTTTGGCCGCGTTACGTATAACCCAGCCCAGTCACAATTAATATTGAATTGGCATGATTCGACCAAATGACGTTGGTCAATCAACTGCATAGGAATCAATTTCCTCGATGGTACATTATTTACTATTATTTTACTGATTTCGGAAGTTTCATCACATACATGGCCCCCCGTAAGGGCTACTAGCGCCTGTGTGCAAAAAAAGGATTTTGACGCCCCTTAAGGCAAATTTTTTGGGACCTTGGTTTTGGCGCCCCTAAAGATGGCAATTTAGAGCCATTAGAGGATGGCGCCCGTGTGCATTGCACACATTGCACATAATATGATAGCGGGGGCCCTGATTACATATATACTTTAAGTAGAAATAATAGATTTTAGTAGCGCTATATGATTGCTACACTGACAATAGCCACTTATCGCTAAAGCGATCCTCACAGTAAATTGACTTTATACTTTCAGATACTCCTTCCATACTTGAAGCTTCTTACTATAATGGGTCTGCGGCCCGTGGTGGATGTCCCGAACACATCACGATGTATGATATGTCTGTCACACTTCCACTCCGCGCAGGTAGCGGTGCTTATGTGTTTTGGGTATATGCTGCAGTACATGGCATGTTTTAGGTGAGTACATACTACTAACTACAGAGTTGAGACACAATGATGTCCAATTTCAAGGGTCTAGCTTGAGCTCACTAGGTCTGTCGGTGACTTTACGAAATAGTTTGCCGACAGATCTCCATTGCTTTTTACATCGTTTTGGATTAGTCCACAAATATCTGTAGACATATAAACCTGCATTCAACATTGAAAACAAACTGCAGATTGACAATGAGTCAAGTATACCTACAGTATACACTATAGTTTCCTAACTAAGATTATAAAATGTTGCTTTAATAATATTGTACTTATTTTATGCGATTGCACTTAATGAAACTTGATGCTAATTAATTAATAATAATATTATTATTAATTGTTTTTATAAGACACGGTCATTTCCGATAGGAGGTTATTGCCGCTAACAGATACACTGCAGATACTTGTTTTAGTTACTCGTTCATACAATAATAATATGCAAATAATAATACATACAGGGTGTAAAAAAACTAAGTGACATAATACTTTAGGGTATGTACGTGTTCCTCGTAGAGAGTTCACTGCGAAAGTAGCAGTGCTGAAAGACCACATTTTTTTTTCACTATTGTTTGGGGGAAACTCGTGACGCTGAGGCGCTTGCCCATATAAATCCCAAAAAATTTTTTATCAACCCCAGTTTTATCACTTAGTTTTGTTACACCAAGATACACAGGTATATCAAACAAGATGATGCCCGCAACTTTGTTGCGCGGTGCGCCGAAGTTTTTTAATAGCTAAGTATATAGGAATTAGGAACTATACATTTTTTATGAGAAAACTTTAATAATACAACATTAATCTAACGGGTTGTACGTTGTTGCCTTTGTTTAATACTTCGTATACCTAAATATATTGACAGGTGAAGACAGCAACGTATATCCGCTGGGCAAATTATTAACTGTAATAATTTTATTATGCAACTTTCAGTGCATTTTAATATTTACTCGATGACTGTAATTTTTTTCTTTTTTCAGGCGAGATAGGGGTTTATGTTATAAACTAGTACCGCTGGCGCTGCAGTCCTCGCTAGATTATGATACCTACAAGCAAGTTTGCTACGGGAACGTAGTTTTTACGTATATCGGCCCCAGCGTACTTCATTTTACGGGTTTTCTATATGCGTTATATTTATTTAGAGTAGCTGATAATGAGCAATTGCAAAATTTGATGGAAAGGGTAAGGTTACTATATTATAATTTATATAATATACCTAAATATACTCTAGGGCGTAAAAAAGGCGGACGGAGTCTTATTAAACACAGCACTGTGTCTTTAGAGTCGGCCACGCACACACTCTTACGCCTGTCAAATGGCCGGACTAGCGTAAGAATGTGTGCGTGCGGACTGCGTACATGCAGTCAGTCTGGCCGACTATATGACGACGTTTTATACGTTTATGATTCTACCTATATTTACATGATAAAAACATTCTTCTATAATGGAAATTTGTATTTATATAAATTAAAAATGCTTATGCATGTTCTTATCTTCAGGTGTTTCTACTTTCATCATACGCGCCACAGGGCATGCCCACTGCGAAACCAAAGCGATTACTACGTATGCTGTGGTTTTTCATAATCTTAAGCATATTATGGATGTGCCTCTCCTTGTGTTCTATTAATTTAATGATGGCGAAAGGAAACATCATGTTCAGATGGTTTGAAACAAGGTGAGGGACCTTTTTACTACCCCAATTCTTATAAAATAATACATATTACCAGGACCCGATCTAGCTATTTAGCCGCTCCGGGCAAAGATAATTTTCACCGCCCTTTACATTTAGAAAACCCTTTAAGTCATATTAAGCTAGTTTTGTTGGGAATGGGGGGAATATTTACCTCAAGTAGGTTGTGGTAAAATTATCAAGCTTGGGTGGAGGATTGCTAATGGCTTAGTTGGAAAATAGGAAATAAGTCAACTTTGCCGCCCCTAGTTTTTTGCCGCTCTGGGCAAATGCCCGACTCGCCCCCCCTTAGATCGGGTCCTGCATATTACATTTTTACGATAGATTGCTGTATTTGTCTGATACGTTGGAAAAGATTAGACAGATTAACACAACAATATTTCTATTAGTAAAGGATAATGTTTAAAATCAAGATAGGTAATATACAAACCTATATTTAAGTCGTGCCTACAACTCTCGTTGTCTTTGTCATATACGTTGGAAAATCCTCTCGATAGACAAGGAAAGCATAGATAAGCGACAACGTGGAGCAAACATTGTTATAAAGAGTTTATCAAGTTGCTATCATTGTCTATTATGCTGGAAAAGCTATTTGACAAAGGTTGCTGAACATACAACTGTTATGTAACGTTCGTTGTGAGTCCACCGACGCAACGCTGGGAACTGCGAACAAGCGACGAAATCGCGATAGAGCGAGATGCAACATGACGCATTACTGTGTGACGTGTGAAACAGAAGATCTGCAGTCAGCCGCTTTCTCGCATTGCGCGGCGTTGTGGTACTAACAGCGTTAATAGTTATCAATAAGGGATTTTATTTTTTCCAGTTCGAAAGAAGTAGTATTGGCATTGAAAGTGTTGGTGATAGTGTGCACGCTGATCCACGACATGATCCAGGCGACCATCATCACGAGCTACTGTCTCCAGGCGCAGCTGTTGCAGGCGCATCTGCAGTTCCTTAAAGAGAGACTCTTGAACCGAACTATTATTCCTTTCAATTGGATGCGAGTACGTTGTTTTTGTTTGTGAAAAACTGCTTTACTTTAGCTATGTCTTTGCTTTATTATCCTAAGAGGAACCCTGTACTTTTTCGGAGTTAAAATAGAGCCTAAACTATAATAATTTGATCTTCAATTGTTCAGTACTTTTATAAAGAAGTAACAAACATACATGAGTACAAAATTTTGCCTTATTCGATATTTAAATAATTGCGAACTGTGATACTACTGCGACCAGTATTTACATTGCGTCATATTTTTCATCAACAACATTTTTCAGGAAATTTTAGAATTCCGAAAGTTGCTAAACTATTTGAACGACGACTTAGCCCCATCAGTCTGTCTGTTCACGATCGTGAACATATCGTGGGCGATATCGGGCATCATGTGGCTCCTTAACATGGACAAACTGGACACGGGGACGGAGCCGATATTGGCCATCAGTATCCTCAACCTGTTGCTGTGGATATCGGCCGCTATAGTTCCTTTCATTCAGGTAATTTTGCTAAGTGTAAATGGCAATATATTTTTGGTATAATGTCTTTGCCAGATATAACTCATCTTAAAAGAATATAACCTCAAATGTCAAAGAATGTGCAAAGTAATTCCATTAAACTAATTTAATTATAGTTCAAATATCATGTCATTGATGTCATTTAAATAATTATGATCTCACGAGTCACACCCTATAATAATTAATTTATAATATACGGACACTAATTTGTCGTGCGTGCAGGCGTCGCGGCTATCAGCGGAGTGCGCGCGCACATCGGGGGCGGGGCACGAGCTGAGTGCGCGGCCGTTCCTGCACCAGGACACGCCCCCCGCCGACGTCGCCGCCGTGCTCGCCTTCGCCTCCACCCTGCGCATGCGCGCCGAGCTCTTCCACTATCCAATCAAGGGCCGATACCTCTGTCTCATTCTCACGCTCGCCACTGTCTCGCTCTTCGCCCTCGGAATGTGCCATTATTTGCAATAGCCAGTATCGACTAGTGAGATAAGCATTTGTCTCTTTCTCTCGCTCGGGAAGGCGAAGAATGAGTTATATAGATCTCCAATTGTTATTTTTTAATGTGCAATAATTTTTTAACATTTTATAGTAATTTTATTCATCAACTGTGATTTCGAATTATTTAATAATAAATACGTTATTGATTTCAACTATTTTATTATATCATTATAAACTTAGGTTCGCGACACGTTGACATCCAACATTGTATAAATAATATAACATTGTTAATTTAACATTAATAAAATAACATGCCATGATGCTAAATTGTGCCTAATTTGAAATAAATTTTATAAAATCAACAATAAAATAATTGTTATATATTATATGCAAAATATTCATATTTATTATCCCCAGCTAAAACCCAAGATTAGTTGACACTTCAGAACAATATTGTAATCATTAAATACATCTTATTATTTGCCTTTTCATAAACACAGTGCTGCGGTTGAAGATTGCGTATTCTTAGCTTGTTTTCTTGTATGTTATACTAGCTGTTGCCCGCGACTTCTTCCGCGTGGACTTCAGTTTATAGCGCGCAGAGTCAACAAAATTGGTGTCAAATTTAAAAGCTTTTTAAAACCCTGGTACCCCTTAAACCAAAATACCCAAAAACAGCTGTGCATTGAATTATACAAATATTGTGTTGAAGTATTAATAATAACTGCATTTTCAACAATATAACGTTTTATATTTTTAACCTACAATTATTACCAGGTGTACCGCCACAGCGCTGTGTATATGCTTTAGCATATTATTACTATTTTGTATTTGTTTTTTATAAAAGGATTTTAACAGAATTCATTCAACTATACTTAGGCTCTTTGAGTAACACGATCAGGAAGAAAGTATCACAATTTTACCATAAGTATTATAAATAAATAGACGTGAAATAAATTGACTTTTTGACATTTGCTAACGATATAGTCACAGCAAGAGTACTACTTGCACACAGCTACACATAAAGTTAGGCTTATTTAGTTAATAATGTCTAAATTTTGTAGCTTTTAGCCTCATAATGGAGTCTCATAACACCGACGCCCTATTACCCAGAAAAACTGAAAGACTACTGTAGATTTGCTGTTTGACTTGTAAGTTAATATTTTAGCTGCTTCTTGGGGTAACCAGGGCACAAGGCGTCGGTTAACTACACCCTAAATGTAGCATTCGGATCAAGACGACCGCGACGCGAGACCGCCCACCCACTGCTTTATATGAATTAATAGGAAGCGCTGATGGATGCAAGCGACCGAGTCGCGCGACGTGTGGGCGTGACCTGCCGGTGACTTGCGTCGGGCAACCCAGTCGCTCACAAGGCAGTGCCGTGGCGAGACCGATAGAAAATGACCGTGTTTTCTTCGCACGAAGATGAAGATACATATATTAATTATTTTCGTATGGGTCGCGCGACTCAGTCGTATTCGTAGGTACAATCTGTCAAGAAAGTGAAGAAATTAAAAAGTGGCAACATCGTAGTGTCATCCCTTTTTTCTTAGATTGATTTGAAAGGAATGACACTACGATGCTGCCACTTTTTAATTTCTTCACTTTCTTGACAGACTGTAGCTGTCGCCCCGCGACGTGCGACCGGTTGCCGGTCGCGGTCTCGCGTCGCGGTCGTCTAGATCCGAATGCTACCTTAACTTAATGAGATCAAATGCCGCAATAGTATACATTCATTATTAAATATCCTTACTTCCTCATCGCAGTAGACTAGAGCGTGGTGGTGTGTGCGGGGTGTGCGGGGTGTGCGGTGAGCTGTCCCCCCCACCACGCGAGCACGTCGCTGAGGCCGGCCACGCCCGCCGCCGCGCACGCCCCGCCCCCGCTGCCCGCTGGCCGCACGTAGCTCTTCACTATCGCTGCGAATGTAAATCTCTCTTTTAGGCAGCATACAACTTTAACTGCCGTAATTAGTGTGGAACATTTAGAGCGGGCTGTTAAATTTTGCTGTGTTTTCTACTAGGGATTATGATACCGGAAGACGATTGACTCAAATGAAATTGAGATTTATTATAGCGATGTGTGAAGGGGAGGCAAGCGTTTTGGCAGTAGGCTCTGAATTACTAAAATGTAAGTAATTAATTTATAAATTTTTACTACTCATACATTATGTCAAACTCTTCATTAAATTGAACATTAATCATAATTAAATGACTCTGAGTACGGCAGTGAGATCGCTATGAAACAAATATATCCTTTGTAAGAAAAATCGAGCTCAGGCTACAGTGCTCAATAATTATATATTTAGCTGGGTTCGTGTACCGAGCGGTGTGCCTCAAGGCTCGCTACTCGGGCCTTTATTATTTATAATCTACGTAAACGACATTGCTTCCTGCTTAAAGTTCGCAAAACTTTTATGTTTTGCGGACGATATGAAAATTTACGCTATAATAAAATCATCTGAAGATGCTCATAAATTTCAATTAGACCTTTCCAACCTTGAAAACTATTGCAAAATGAACAAACTAGATCTTAATCCTACCAAATGTTCAATAACGTATACTCGGAAACGCTTTGCCATAAACGAGAATTATTCATTAGGAGGCCAAATCTTATCTAGGTCAAGCTGTGTTCGTGATTTAGGTTTACATCACGATTGCAAACTAATTTTTGATACTCAGATCGAGGCGATTATTAATAAAGCTTCCAAGGGTTTGGGGTTTGTGATGCGTCGAACTGTTTTACTGAAGCGAAAACCTTGAAAATTTTGTATTGCACATATGTCAGAAGTCATCTCGAGTATGCCTCGCAGGTGTGGAACCCTTACTATCATAAATATGTATACCGTATAGAGGCGATTCAAAAGCGTTTTATCAAATTTTTGTGCTATCATCAAAAATTGCATACCACTAGGACAATTATCTAAGCCTTTGTAAGAAATTTCATATCCTACCATTAAAAACACGACGCATGATAGCTGATTGTTCTTTACTATTAAAGACGATGTCAAATGAATTAGACTGCCCGCAACTACTTTCCAAATTCTCGATTAATGTTCCTACTAAATTCATAAGATTCAACCCACCAATAGCGGTACCAAAAGCCTCCACCAACTACAGACAAAACTCGTATGTTGTGAGAGCGAGTCGCAACTTCAACAAGCTATGCCGTGATTACGATCTTGATGTATTTACTATTAAGACAACGTCGATTAGAAAGAGCTTGAGCTGCAAATTTTTTGATAACTTGATTTTCTAAATTTGTATAACATATTCAAACCACAATACTATGGTAAATTGTACGATATAATTAGCATACTCTTCTTTCTGGTTTTTAGTCAGACCTACCTTTAAAGTTTAAACTTTTTGTTTTAGTTATTTTGTTATCCTACTTAAAAACATAATATCTGTATCTAATTAGTAAGACCGTTCACAATATCTTGTATTCCATTACTCTGTTACTTAAAGGTGAAAACTTGTAATTGGCTTTCTGATCCACATATAAAATTTCCACTGATGTCACTTAGCTATAAGTTTTCCATGTCACATAAATAAATAAAAAAATATATTTTTTACCCCGGAAAAATTCTCATACTTATAAATCAAACACAATCTTTTTCCATTAAAGTCTTATGTGGCTAAAAAGGTCCTGGGACTTAATTGGTAATCTCCATACCTTATTTAAATAAAACCGAATCATCGTTTTAAGTTGTAGTTAATTATAATATTAGTATGGATAACATACTTGTGGGTTTTTTGTTGAGCGTTGGATGCGGGTCACTTAGCGTCGGTTGTAGATATTTCTTCACTGGACTCTCAGGCCTAGAAATTTATAAATAAGTATAATCGTAAAATATATGAAGAACTAGTAATATAATGTTTTGAACTATAGGTAATTCTCTAAAAGTCACGAAGTCCTTATCTTATTTCATTAAAAATAAAGAAATAAAAATTATTCTGTAGATTAAATCATACCTCGGTATTGTGACCGTTGGCAAGCCCGATCTTTTGAACTGATTTTTAGTTGAAGGTCTTTTGGGCTGGGATTCCAACGAAGACGACATGACACCTATAAAATTAAACAAAATATGATATTATATCTTTACATTGAAAAATTAAAACACAAAAAATGGGGTGTAATCCCATAAAATTGGACAATAACCCGGGCTATAAAATAAAGGTTATCAAAAATGGGTTTTGAAAATAAAATTGTAACTTACTAGACATTATGGGTTGAGACGTAGATTCCGTCATCTCGGTACGGCCGGTGCTCGCCACGGTTTGCTAGCCAGAAAATAATAATTTTATTTACCTCCATTAAGATTTGATTGACTTAAACTTAAATACTAAATTTATTATTTAAAGTTAATCACGTTTTTAACCGCTTCATTGCTCTAAATTAGAAATTAATTTATATTCTCAAGACTGATAATTTTTTAAAGATAATAATTGAGGTTACATGCCAGATTCATTTAGGTTCAAATTTTTGTGTAGATTCTTAATTTTTGTCAATAACTGATATCATTTTAATACTTTCATTTAATTATTATTATTAACCCATCAATCCCAAGCGGCAGCCGGCTGCCGCATAACAATTGAAAATCTATTGTGTCTGCGATACCCACGATGGAGGTGTTAAATATTTGTAAAACCAACTGACCTGAGTCTCCTCCTGTTTCTCCTTGTCCAATTTTTCGTTGTTGATGTCGAGCGGCTGTTCGTTGGCCTTCCTCAGTCCGGCTATCAAACTAGTCTGCTGTTTCTGAATTTTTAACAAATTTTCTGTTATTATGGAAGAGTTCCCGTATAAGTGTTCTACAGTTTTTTTTTTGTTTGTGTTTATTTCTAAGACAGTCTTCTGATGAATTGATATTGAAAAATAATCGATTGCCATCCTTTATCCTCCACTATCCCCTTTCTAATAAAATAAAAACTATTCATGTCTTTGTCACGTAATACTTCATTAAGTCAGGAAAACATAAGTAGACCCTGTATTCGCCGTATACAGCTATATTTTTAAATTTTATTATTAAGAACGTTTGAGCTTTACGAAAAGGGCGTCAAATGCCGATTATTATTACTTGGCATCGAATCACAATGTGTTATGTGACCTAACAACTCACGCTGCTGTTGGCGCGGATCTTCTTGAGGCAGCCCTCGAGCCAGGTGCGGATGGTCTGCTTGGCGACCTCCTCCTCTATGAGGAACTCGAACTCCTCGCGCGCGAGCAGCTCCTCCATCTGCAGCGACTTGCGGATGTCCACAGTGCGGTACGACAGCATGCTGTCACATACAATCACATTCAAATCTTATATATAATTATTATTATTTTTAACAAAAAATTAAAACCGACTTCCAAGGTAAAAACAATATTAACATTAATATGAACTAAAAAGTATTAAATAATTTTTGCTATCTAATAGTGCCTTTTTCCGAATTCGGCTAAACCTTGACTATTTCTGTACTCAATCTTCATTATTTTGAAGTCGGTACCAGATAGCTGAATCTTCAGTCCTCTGACAGAATATTTGAAACTTTTGGAACTGGCACCGACTTCAAAATTATGGAGATTGAGTACAGAAATAGTCAAGGTTTAGCCGAATTCGGAAAAAGGCACTATTAGATAGCAAAAATTATTTAATACTTTTTAGTTCATATTAATGTTAATATTGTTTTTACCTTGGAAGTCGGTTTTAATTTTTTGTTAAAAATAATAATAATTTCACTCTTTTTAGTTACACTAGTAGGTAAACCTTCGCGTATATTTTACGTATCTTATTACACAGTTCACACTCACAAAATAATATATTATCAGTGAAGTGAACATAATATTGTGCTAAGTAATTTAACAATTTTAATACTTCAAACCCCAAGCGGTCACCGGCGATTGCGATAACAATAGAAAGGCTATTGTGTCTCGTTTTTCCACGATCCAAGGATCTATCAGATAAAAAATTGTATAAACTTGCATAGGATGTAGCGTAGCTACTCGTCTAATATATAAAATTCTCGTGTCACAGTTTTCGTTGCCATACTCCTCGGAAACGGCTTGACCGATTCTCAT
Organism: Polyommatus icarus; assembly: GCA_937595015.1. NCBI lineage: Eukaryota > Metazoa > Arthropoda > Insecta > Lepidoptera > Lycaenidae > Polyommatus > Polyommatus icarus. Next base: position 9,177,953 of record OW569321.1, read on the forward strand.
GAAATTATGTGAGCACATTGTGAGGATATTGGTCTGAGAATCGGCCAACATCTATTTTTCATACCAAAAATTATTTATATGGCAAAACAACGTTTGCCGGGACAGCTAGTAATATAATATAATATTATCATAATTATTGACAGCTGTTCTTGTTATCAAGAATTCAATTTCAAATCCATTCAAATCGATACTTAGTGCGCCATCTATCGATTAATAAGTATAACTAATTAAAAAGACACTTATTGACTTTGTTTAGTTTAAATGCTCTTTTTAAAATAACTTTATTTTAATTCTATATTTTGTCTATTAAAATTTTATAAAGTAGTTAGTATAGTATTCGATCTGTATATAAAGTAGTAAAGTATATTCGATTCGGCGTATTCGGCGTATTCGGCGCTGACCGCCGTGTATATTTAAACAAAGTGTTGTTATACAGTATAAAATTATTATTATTATTAGTATATCCACACCTATGCCTTGTACTATTATCTATTCTGTGCCATGAGACATTGGTGACCTTAACACGACGTGGTAATGATGAAGACGATGATGATGATGATGATGATGATGATGATTATGATGATGAATATGAGTTGCATAGTAGCATATGCTTTCTGTTCTTAAAACAACGCCGAAACTCCCAAACGTGTATCTATAAGGAGTCAGGAGTTCTCTCAGCATCTTCGAAACCATGGTATACCTTGACCCAATATTTGACTTTTTGGTAGCATATTCTTAGTACACTTCACATAAAACCAAAATCACCATATGTTTCCATATAAATTTCGAGGAGTTCCCTCGATTACTCCTGGATCCCATCATCAGGTCACCACTTTGTGAACATGGTACCAAATTGGAGTAAAACCAAATACAACAAAGCAAAAATTTCGAAAATCGGTTCACAAACGGCGGAGTAATCGTTGAACATACAAAAATAAAAAAAAAAAAAAAAAAAAAAAAAAAAAAAAAAAAAATATCCACAGCCGAACATATAACCTCCTCGTTTTTTGGAAGTCGGTTAAAAATGGATTTTCAAATGTGTTAGTCGCGCTAAAACTCGAAAACGTCTGAACGGATTGGGCTGATTTTAGTCTTAAAATGTTCGTAGAAGTCCAGGGAAGATTTTAAAGTGACACGAAGTTCACCGGGACAGCTAGTCTTACATAAAATAACACATGAAACTCAAATTAATCCATCGACGCGGATTCTTGGAAATCTATTGTTATTCTATTGTTGTCGCGATCACCGGTGCTCTTATGGGGCTTGATAGGTTAATTTAGTTTAGGCTTAGGTCATTGAACCAAAAATACCATCGTTTGCTAGAAGCGTTTATCATACGTTTTTATCGATTTGTTACGCTCAAAGACCGAAAACGCTCAGTGAGCGAAAAAATGGCTCACAACGCGTTGTGGCCCTAGTGAAAACGGCCACGACGCGTTCTGGTAATCACAGAAATACCACAAAGCGAAATTCGTGTCGTGGCTGACGTGCTATTCGACCACAACGCGTTGTGGTAATCGAGTAAAGCCATGACGCGTTCTGAGCATTTAAAAACAGTCACGACGCAAATTCGTGTTGTGGCCCTAATGAAAACGGCCACGACGCGTTCTGAAACCAGGCTGTGTCACGCAGGAGTAATTTTATAGAGCCCAAGTGTGTGCGCAATACACAAGAGCACTCTGGTTTAAATTAAACTAGGCCAGTTACGCAGGCGTAATTTTATAGTGCCCAAGTGTGTGCGCAATACACAAGAGCACGTTACGCAGGAGTAATTTTATAGTGCCCAAGTGTACCGTGTAAGTGGCCCGTTTTCACTAGGGCCACTACGCGAATTTCGCGTCGTGGCCATTTCACTATGACCACAACGCGTTGTGAGCCATTTTTTTCGCTCACTGAGCGTTTTCGGTCTTTGAGCGTAACAGATACACCACAACAGTCAATGATTTGTAGATTATTTATCGGTGACTTACTGTTCGAGAGACGATCAAAGTATAAGGAATTAAATAATTGTTAAAATAAATTTTGATCTGATTCAATTAAAAAGCAGTAGTAACTATTTTAAGCTCGCTCTTGCTCACATAGTATTATGTACCCATGAAAATAAGCCTTGCTGTTTTCGTATACGACTCTTGAATGAAAAATCGGCCTCACTTCGTTGTACGTATGAACCACTCTATACTTTTTTTTGGTGTGAGACAACTAAATAAAGAATACAGAATCGACAGGTTTAAGGCCTCGGCCTCGAATTTTGCGGGCAGCGGGGCGGGAGCGGCGGCGGCGGCGTGGGTAGCTGTGTAGTACGCAGCACGCCGCTTGCCGCGCCGTTGTTTTCGAGAACCGGTCCATATAAATCTACTCTCTGTACGTACTTGATGACGTCATGGAAGGTGACGTCCTCGCCGTTGTGGAGTCGCTCGAGCTCGTAGCACATGTACTTGAACAGCAGCCGCTCCTTGTGCGTGTCGCACTCCAGACGACCCTTCAGCAGACGCAGGATGAACTTCACCTGCACAACACATGGTCACAATTAAGTGTCTAAACACTATGCCAAAAACACGCGCCCGCAGTTCGGCATGATTACGTCTACGCATACAATATAATGCGACGTAATTTCGGCCTGGTGTGTCATCGGTAATTTAAAATACATTGCAGGTGTAATCATGCCGAACTTCAGCCGCGTATTTTCGGCCTAGTGTGTTTAGACACTTATAAAGAAAAAAATACGCTAGAAAAGGATGCGATATCTATTTTAATCCAACACATATATAGATTTGATATTCTGCTATTTTAATCCATCACTAAGAGACTTTTGATTTGATCCGGAGTCTAACAAATAGAAAGGAATATTCTGTGTTGTTATCAAAATGCGTTCATTTATCGTTAGTTTGTAATTTTTAATAGATTACCATTTTGTAGTTTTGTTATATCGAGATTGCATCGAAGGGTAATCTCTGTATTATTGTGAAGCTATTTAGCAGAATTGACTAATTGGCCAACAAAGACCATTACCATTATTTTGCTATGACAAGGAATTTGTATAAAAGGTTTTGTAAAATTCTACGCCTTACCTTTCTCACTGGGATAACGCCTTTCTGGTGGACGTCTACAATATTCCAGGTGTTTTGGAAATTCCGGATGTCCGCGTACGACAGCAGAGCGTCCTCTTCATTCGAGTAGAACAACGAAAAGTTCTCCATGATGATAGCTACAAAGGTAAATGTTTATTTAAAATTTTCAGACACTTTTAAAATTTGAGATATCGTTCTGAAATATTTGTTTATTAATCCCTTGATCACCAATTCCAGGAAATCTATTGTTGTCGCGGCTCATATGGGCCTTACGGGGCTTGAGGGATTAAGAAGCATTTTAAATATGATAACTTCAATATTTAAATAATAATTATAGGCTGTAGTCGCTAAGTTCGTAGAAATTCGTTCTACACTTAGATATACGAAATTCAACGCATCATAGTACAGTGCAGTGTGGGCCTAACAGCCATGAACTAGTGCCTTAGGCTGTGTTTCCACCAGAGAGATGTGTTGCGAGGAATGTGTTTTTGAGAAGCAATAGATTCGCTTCATTGATGTGAGCTTGCCATGACATCGCTCAGCGCGGCGTAGATATTAGACCTTAAAAACACATTCCTCGCAACACATCTCTAGTGGAAACGCATTATGAGCCGATCACTCGAGTCGATCAACCCCCTTAGACAAGAGGCAAAACGCTAACGCTACAAAATGTATGCGATTTGACATAAGTCATCGCTTCGCTAGCGAATACTAATGTCAAATCCATATATTTTGTAGCATTTGCGTTTTGCCTGTTGTCTAGGCGGGCAGGCCTCTCTCTCGTTCGTGTAAATCGTGCCGCGCTCTCGCTTGCGGAACGAGACAATGACGTCAAGTTTTTCGTGCATGCAGACCGTAGTAACGAGTTATTAGACCTTGTCACGTCAAAAAGGCGTTATTTGCGTCTGCATTAACACGCGCGAGTGCGCCTGCACTGGAAGCGTTATTCGAGTCAAGATAACACTCACCCACTAGCAGATTGAGTACGATGTATGTAATAATGACGTAGAAGGTGCAGAAGTAAGCGAGGGACGCGGTGAAGTTCCCGCAGTCGGTTTCCCAGTAGTTGTCGGCGGGCGTGCAGTACGGCGGCGCGACCATGCAGTCGTGCATTATCTTGTTCCAGTCCTCGCCCGTCACTATCCGGAATAGCATCGCCACGCTGTGAATCGGCGAGTTGAAGTTCGCCCGTCTGCAATAAAAAGAAAACTACAGTGTCGTTACATTAAGATTGTAGGTAATCAATCTACTTAAAAATGGCCGCAAATCACTACTAAAGTAGTTTAACTACTTTTAGTGATTTGCGGCCCTTTATAATTAAAATGAAACGAAATATATAAAGTTAAAGAGCAATAATTACAATATTTGACAAAATTTTATCATTAAAAGCAAACTATACAAATGCTAAGTACTCACATACGGTTTTACTCGATCGAGCAATCACGTAGAGTAAAAACCACGGCTCGGGCTTTCGTCCATACATTCAGCATTACTCGATAGTTTTACCCCAAATCGAGTAAAAAATATCGTGTGGTCCGCAGCCTTCGAGCTGTGAGTTTTGCGGTCCATACGGCAATTTTTACTCGATTTGGAGTAAAACTGTATGTGAGTACTTAGCAGAGGAGTAATTATTGACTGTGACGCATCGATTCACTGGCGTGTGTTTATCGCACAACATACTTCATTCTTACCTTCCAATTCCCTCGCCATACTTGACGTTCCCAAAGACGATGGTACCGGCGAGCGCGTAGAAGAACACGAGCAGGAACATGCCGAATATGATGAAGAAGCTCTTGCACACGCTCACGCCCACCGTCAGCATCAGCATCTTGAGCGTCGTGTGCTTCCCCGTTATAGTGAAGAAGCGCAGGATCACCACCATGAAGCCCACGAAGTACGATAGATCATTCTATAAAACAAATAGTCTATGGGCCATGGGTAAATGGTAGTTCAATACGAATTTCCACCAAGAACCGTCAGGATAATCAATTACACGATATAATAATACTAGCTGTCACGGCAAACGTTGCTTTGCCATAATAATATAAAGTATTTTGCCCATATTATTTTATTGAAGTGACTAAATAAGTATGTCGCCATGGCAACGTAGTTCGCTATCCCGTCGCACAAACAATAGTCGCCGTCATTCTCAGGTTGTAATAATTTACTATTATTTATTCAACAAATGCAGTTATCAATAAATAAAGTACCCAGTAGCCGATTCTCAGACCTACTGAATATGCATATAAAATTTGGTAAAAATCAGTCTTTACTGATTTTTACCAAATTTTATATGCATAATAATGTTAGTCAGCGAACTCCTCCGTTTCGGAGGAGTTCGCTGACTAACATTGTGACACGAGAATTTTATATATAAGACTAGCTGTCCCGGTGAACTTCGTGTCACTTTAAAACCTTCCCTAGACTTCTACGAATAATTTAAGACTAAAATCAGCCCAATCCGTTCAGCCATTTTCGAGTTTTAGCGCGACTAACACATTTGAAAATCCATTTTTATATATAACTAGCTGTCCCGGTGAACTTCGTGTCACTTTAAAACCTTCCCTGGACTTCTACGAATACTTTAAGACTAAAATCAGCCCAATCCGTTCAGCCGTTTTCGAGTTTTAGCGCGACTAACACATTTGAAAATCCATTTTTATATATAAGACTAAACATGTGTTCTTTGCACATACACTTAAATCTTTTATTGCATATTTTTTGTCTTACCATGATGTTTAATCCATTAACTTGTAAATTAAGTAAATGAAACTCTCTACCATTCGTTTTATAGAAGCCTTTGGATTTGTGTTATCTAAGATAACACAAATCCAAAGGCTTATCCAAAGGCTAATCTCAGAAATTGGACAAAGATATAACTTATATTTGTCCAGTTTCTGAGATTTTGGACATGAGTAGGTAGGTATATATTCACTAGAGAAATGGACTCGAAGTCTCGTATGGCACAGGCTACGCCTAGTTTAGGGGCAGTGTTTAGAAAATGTTGTAAAAATGTGACAGTAAAAAGTTTTGACGTGACAACGTCTAATAACTCGATACTACTGACTGCATCCACGAAAGAGATGACGTCATTGTCTCGTTACGCTCATTGTTGCGTTCCACAAGCGAGAGCGGCGCACGAACGAGAGAGAGGCATGATCGGCTCGAGCGACTGTAATGTTTGACGTTCTCACGTCAAACTACCGTCCGTAAACCGACTTTACGGACCACCAATTTTTTTTCTTTTTTTTTTTATAATTACCTGCAGCGTGAAGTGCATGAAGACCCATATGCAGCCGGCGACTGTGACGAGCAGGTCGTAGCGGTTGCGGCGGCTCTGCCAGTAGCCGCGCGGCGTGAACGCGATCGTCTTGAGCACCACCTCCGCCACGAACACCAACGTCAGCAGCGCCGACGTTAGCGCCAGCCACCACGTGTCCGCCGAGTGACGGGACCACTGACGCAGGAAATTTATTTCATTTATGTATAAACGAAAATTTGGTCAGAACTCTCCATGGACCGTCAATTTGAAGAAGGTCGGGATGGCTGGCGCTTGTTGAAGGAAAATGATTATAAAGACAGGACTAGCAAATCCCGGTTTTTGACGTGATAACGTCTTATAATTCGATATGGGGTGCGCGCCCGAAAAACAAGACGCGGCGTTACCTCGCTGACAGCTCTCAGTAAGGCTCACCTGGGCCGCGCTCTTTGTTTCGATTATATTACGTATTTCGATGACTTAGAGAATGTACTTTTGTATGAAGAAGTTTGGTTAGTTATGAGTTATGGACCTTTGTTACATTGATCACACTCTGAAAGAAAAATAAATAAACAATCTGTGAGCTATTAGTATTATTTCGGCTATTCAAAATTGTGCTCTATTTCCTATGTGTCAAGGTTTGACTTGTGCTTTGTTCGAAGATTTTACTGGATTTCACGAATTTATGTAGCGTTTTGTATTGCGAATAGTTTATTTTACTCATTATAAATGTTTTTAAATTTTTCGGAACTGAGGGGTTAAGGCTATGACGTTGTCACGTTTAACTATCGTCAGTAAACCGACTTTACAGACAACCGATTTTTTTTGTCTTTGTTTTATACTTGAAAACACAACGTGACAGACAATGACAGCAACATAAATATTTCTGTCATACTTGTTTATTACTAAAGCAGTCACAGAATATATCTATGTAGCCGATAATCCCCACAAAAAATTAGTTCCATTTTCACCACATGTCTTGATTGTAGCCAGCATAACGAAATTTTAATGTACTGATATGATTCTCTATAGACACTATAAACTCTGTACTAAAAATAAAGATAATTCAAACATGTGTCAACGACTCACGGTGACGGCGAGCAGGCCGCTGTTGATGAGCACGACGATGGCGATGAGGCGCTTGAAGGTGAGGTTCTGAGTGATGTCGTAGCACAGCGCGCGCACCTTGCGTCCGTCCGGCCGCGGCGGCAGGTGCAGCGGCTGGGCGATCTTCAACCTCTTCTTTAGGTCGCACCTTTAATAGTACCTCCAACCTCAGATTTCGTTGAACCTCCATCGATTTGGATGAAAATTTGGGATTAAGTACATTAAGCCCTCTAATTTAAAAGTGACATACGCTCGTATTGCGCTTTTTTTATTAAATATATACAATCACCTATACCTCACTTTGGATGAATATAGGAAGGCATTTTAGAATAGATATTAGTTTGTTTTTTTATTGGCTTTAATTTTGGGTATTACATATTTTTCGTAAAAACCTATAGTTTCTTAGTTAATTATGAAAAACCGCTTTAAGACAAGTATTTTTCTCACGCATAAACATTATCTTTGTTCTTTAATAACCCCGAAAGTATTGATTTATTCAAAAACTTTAAATAACAAAATTTGCTTAGAATTTGTGTGTCTATTGATTCCTGGGGTTATTTTTATTTAAAAAAATTCACCTCCTGAGAAGGGTTGGCATCCACCCCCAGGGCTAAAGCGCAAGTCAGTTTTGTTTCTTAGGGTATCCTCCATCTACTTACCAATTTTCATGAAAATCGATGGAGGTTCAACGAAATCGGAGGTGAAAACCTTCACTGCCTCCACTATAATTACAAGTGACACTTCGTTAGATGCGTCGAAGATATAACGAATATTATAAATACGAAAGTTTCTATCGGTTACCTCTTCACGCCCAAACCGCTAAACCGATTTTGCTGTGGAGATAAACTACGATAACATGGCGCGGCCCTCCAAATTACTGTTTCAATGTCACATACTTAATATGAAAGAGTTTGTATGTAGTAAGTATTCCTAATTCAACCAATCAACCTACTCGTAATATTTCACTTAATGTCACTTATTAGTAATTATACTTATTAGCAAGATTTGTTGGTCAACTAATTATAACTAGCCGACCGCGCATGACAACGCACTTCAAACGTTTCGAATTTTGGAGGGGCGCGCCATGTTATCGTAGTTTATCTCTAATTTGGTATAGGGATTAGGGATACTACTTATCCCGGAAAACCAAGTCACTTTTGTATGTCTAAATTAACTGTCCTAATTAAAATAAGCAACAAACTAATAAATAACCAGTTGAAGTAACACACGCTCCTCTACATTAAAACGTAACGTACTAACCATCTTCTCTGATCGACAGTGAGCAAGGCGGTTCCCTTGTTCTCCGAGTAGTTGGCAATCACAACGCCCACAAACAGCGTCAACCCGATCATGCAGCCCAAGAATATGTACACGTGAATGTATATCGCGTGGACCTGTTGACAGATTTTTTTAAAATAAAATTGAGTAGTTTTATTAAGCATTAGACAAGCTACGACGGAAAAAACGTGTTCTTCGTATTATGTTTTAATATTTTAAGATCCATTTGGGTTACTCGCAGTCAAATTTCAAAGCTATTTTTGTCGAAAATCATGCTTTACGCGTCATAAGTCATTAAACATTAACATATAGACATTAGACATGTACGATTGACACTAATCAAGAGTACCTCAAGTAGGCCTTAGAGCCGGGACACAAAAACATGGCACGACGTCGTACGGCGTCGTACGGCGCCGCGTCGGACGCGCGTCGTAAAAAACCACGGCACGGCTCCGTAACTCGTACGTCGTCGTGCCGTAGAAACTCATGTAGAAATTCAAGATGAGTTTCTACGGCACGACGTCGTACGACGCCGTGCCGTGGTTTTTTACGACGCGCGTCCGACGCGGCGCCGTCGACGTCGTGCCGTGTTTTTGTGTCCCGGCCCTTAAGTTTACAAGTTTAAAATAGACTTACCGGTCCCAAAGCCTTTATAAGCACATCTCTAACATCAAGCCATCCCTTGAACGAAAGCACCTCGAAGAGTGTGAGCAGCGCGTCGCCGATGTTGTCAAAGTTAAATCTTTTCGGGTTTGCCCTGAAATAAATAACAAGTAAAGTTACATTAGAAATTACAGATATCGTGATTGGTAATAAATCGAAAAATTCATACTGGCTTTTGTAAACTTTTTAATGCAAACTGGCTACCGTAGGCGGCTTAGTTTTACGCAAATGTGAGATACCTACTATCAGAGAAGTTGATTCCTAGGCAGATAAAGGTGTCACTCCGAATCCTGATAAAGTCAAGGCCGTTTCCTATTTTCCAGTTCCTAAAAATCCTAAAGACATCAAATCATTCTTAGGTCTAATAGGCTATTATCGCCGTTTTATTGATAATTTTGCAAAGCTTACTAAGCCTCTTACTTTTCTCTTAAGAAAAGATCCTGTATTCCACTGGAATGCGGAACAGCAACAAGCATTCGAATTTTTAAAAGAAAAATTAATTTCTGTTCCTCTTCTCCAGTATCCCGATTTTTCTCAGCCTTTTAATGTTACTACAGATGCTAGTAATTATGCTGTAGGCGCAATTCTATCTCAAGGTCCCATAGGCAAGGACAAACCTATAGCATTCGCCTCGCGAACTTTAAATAAGCCTGAAGGCAATTATTCTACGACGTAAAAAGAACTTCTAGCTATTTTATTTGCCGTCAAAACTATTAGACCATATTTATATGCTAATAAATTCAAAATCTTGTGTGGCCATTAAATGTGAAAGATCCAGGTAGCAGACTCATTCGCTGGCGCTTGAAACTCGAGGAGTATGATTACGAGATTGTTATAAACAAGGTCGTCTCAATTCTAATGCCGACGCTCTGTTTAGGTGTCCGGTCAATGCTCTTAATATAAATAACTTAAATAATTTAACCTATGAAAAATACTTTAAAAGTCAATTTACAAATCAACTTTCTATTTCTAATACTATTATCGAAGAATGTACTCAAGGTTTACATTTATCTAAATTAAATAATATTGCGTGACCAGTTTCTCTAGATTTTGACAATTCTATTCCGCATTGCGAAGAAATTTTATCGCAGCTATAAAATGCTGATGAATTACTAAATTCTGAACGTGAGCCGTTCACAATAGAACATTATAATTTTAAAGATAAAAATTACTATTTTCTTTTTACCAAAATTCATCATTTTGATGAAACTCATTATAAAGATGTTTTTAATCTATTAATTAAATTAAGAAATATTTTAGTCGATTGCCAAAATATTACGGATCTTGCTATTTCAGATTTTTCAGATCCATTTTCTAAGTTATCTTATACTAAAATTTATAACATGATTTCCTATATTTTTCATAACACTAATATTAAAATTTATATTTACAAAAAACAATTAATTTATCCTACTCCGGTAGAAGTTCCTAAAATTTTAAAGGAAAATCATGATACCCCTATTGCGGGTCATCCAGGTTCTCAAAGAATGTATAAAAGAATTAAAGCCAGTTATTACTGGAAATGAATGCGCTCTGATATTGAGCATTATGTTAAAAAATGCAAACTCTGCCAAATCAACAAGCCTTTACGTAAATCTTATAAAACTCCAATGGAGATAACTTCTACTTCTACAAGGCCTTTTGAGAGATTAGCACTCGATATAGTAGGCCCTCTGCCCGACGCGGGTTTCCAAAATTTTAAAATCTCTTAACGTTACAAGATGATCTTACTAAATTCACTAGCGCCTATCCTATGGTTTCGTCGACAAGTGACGAAATAGCTCGAAATCAGAGAGTACCTTTTTATATAGGAAACTTGAAATCTTGTTCATTTTATGTCTCTTTTTGTATTTCTAAAACTATTTTAAAAGACTTAGGTACGCCCTTTACGTCTGATTTATTGAAACAATTAACTGAAACTTTAAAAGTAAAAGCATTATTTACTACTCCTTATCATCTTCAAACAAATGGCGCACTAGAGCGCTCTCATGCAACTTTAAAAGAATATTTAAAATCTTTTGTCAATGAGAATCAAAACGATTGGCATTGTTATTTATTTACTGCAATCTTAGCTTATAATACGACGCCGCATTCTTCTACTAATTTTACGCCACATGAACTATTGTTCGGCTACAATTCATACGCCCAAACATTTACGTTAGGTACTCACCAGACCCTGGGCACGAGCATGGAAGGGAAGGTCTCATTGGGTCCGGGCTTGAGCTTCATCTTGGTGACGAAGACGCGTCGCATGAACACGCCCACGCAGTCCTCGCGGCGAGTTATCGTCGGGTCGTTGCAGCGCGCCAACCTGAAAACGCCAAAGTGCACAATGATAGTACGGTAGCCCTAGCCCTAAAACAGCTGGTTAGGTTTCCGTTGTAGGGTACCGTAGTCAACCAAATTTTGTTGATTACAGAACCCTAAAACGGAACCCTAACCAGCGGATATTTTGTATACTTATTGGTAGGTTAATAGTTAAATAATTTAAGAGTAACATTGTCCTACAAATAAAATAATCCATATTTTAGGACCGTCAGATCAAAGTATGAAATCCTTTTTATCTCTGTTTGCTACCACTTTCAAGATTTTTCGCAGATAAAAAAGTTGTTTGTCTTATCAAAATGAAGATACTCACAAAAATAAGCTTGTTAGTAATAAAAAAAATTGTTCTAGGGCTCCCTCACTATGTCCAAAGTTTGAAGTATGTATTCTGCTTGTTCAGAGATTTTGCAGATAACATTACTTTTCGTCTCAGACAGCAGACATTCTGTTGAAATATTCACATCAACATGCACTAGGTATGGTGGCTATTTTATGAAATATCTCTTGATTATGTCATATATATGTACATATAGCGAAAAACTGCAGAAACTACGGTAAAATATAATTTCATGAATGAAAAGGGTTACAATATATCGGCAAGTTTGCAAACATACATTTATTAGTGTTTACCTACCTTCCACCATACAGTTGTACTCCGTAGCTCGCGAAGACAAACATAAGCAATATAAGCAGGGTCGATACCTGAAACATACATCATATTTAGTAACATGTGTAATGTGTATGCAAATCATAACAACTTTTAACAAAGATCACAGGCGGTGTACATACGCTAGTGCGTACATACCAGCAATATCTCCTTGAAGCCGCGGCACAGCTCGTAGACGACCTTGCGCATGTGCGGCACGAGCGTGAAGATGCGCAGCGGCCGCACGCACCGCAGTATCATCAGTAGCTGCGCGCCCGAGCCCGGCGGCACACGCACCGGCATCCACCACAGAAATGTTAGCGACACCTGACAAAACATGTGGACGCTCAGATATACATATAGTATATACACATAATCGACTCTACACTACGTATAGTACATACATCGACTTTTGTAAATAGTTCATTTATGACATTGTGAAACTTAATATTTAAATTTCACTGAAATGTGAAAAAAAATTGTAGATGCAGGAACCGACGCCACTGTTTTGAATAATAACGTGCTATATATTGATTCATAAACAGATGGCGGAATTATGACGTTATTTGGTCGGCTGGTCTTGATAGTCCATAATATATTCCGGTACTTATCTGCCTAAGAATCTTCTTTATTGATATTTCAAATATTTGTTTTGTCACAGTTTATAACGTATTATCTTTATTCCTCAGAAAAATATACTTACAATATAAATAAAAACATCTAAGACAGCTGCAGCATCCTTCAGATAAGCTTTGGGTGTGAAAAACAATCCGTCTGCTAATATTTTCAGAGCTAGCTCTAAACTCATGAAAATTACAAATCCATACTCCGCAATCTGAAAGAAATCGTATACCTATAATAATATGTTAAAGTTTTTTTAAGAAGAAAGTTTATTTAATTTAATGTTAAATTACCTGAAGAACAGAATTTTCCATGACTCTGTAGGAGGGAGTTTCAAACATCATCGACAAGCACGACAGCGTAGTAGCCATTATCATCACCCAGTCTAGGTAAGTAACTAGACCCAAGAAGTTACTGAAAATATTCAAATATTTAAACGCGGTCTCCGATACATATTAATGCTAATTTACAATCAACCAGGCCTGTCTCACTTCCATACAAACGGTGCGAAATCGCCGAGATATTTACCTATTATTCTGGAAAACAACCTAATTTCAACCTTTGCATAGCGTGTAGCGTTCATAGTACAATAACTGTCTGCCGTCTTGCTTTAATCTGCGGCTGTCAAGCGAACGGCGCGGCGGCCGGGTACTATTACTTTTGTTTCGCGGATGTGTGCGCTGCGTTTGCGACAAGTCGAGCGAGTGCCAGCCTATTGAGACTAGTCCGGTGACCGGACGCTTGCGTTTATCATACCAAAGGGCGCATTTTCATTAGTCGTTAACTCGTGCGGTATACAGCATACGGGGAGTCTATGACAACTAATGGCGCATTTTGATTGGTCGAGGCATGCGTTTCAGAAATCTTCCGCACTCTGCATGCGGGCCCTATCGACCAGTGAAAATACGCCATAAACTCGGGAGTGAGACTTCTGTACCGTAAGGTACTTTTATGTATTCTGTGAATCAACTATAAATCATCAAAAATACGATGCCATAGACACACAACCAAGTATGCTTAACTGTATTATGCAGCAGCGGGCCCAAGCGACACAGCACTTCAATACTGTGGGACGTGAAGTATCGCGTCGCTCCACTGCAGACTGCATTGCTATTACGCCTAGTTCTCACTTGCACTACTTTTGTGTAGGTAAGTACTACAAATGTCATGATCTCTATTTCATAAAATATATTATGACGAACATGACAACAATAATCTTATCCTACAAAATGTAGTTTTGAATCAATGAACCAAGATTTCTTTAGATTGTTATCATAGAGTAAGGAAATTATTGCTATTTATAAATGGAAAACTGTCATTGGCATAAAAAATTTAAAATAGATTGTAATCAGTTTTTCAAATGCAAAATAAAAAATCTAACTACGTACCGAAAGCTTTTATAGTGGACCTTCCGCTCGTTGCCGGTGACGGGGTCGCGCAGACGGGCGTCGTACCGAGCGTCGACTATCGCGCGGCAGACGCGGCGGAAGCGCGACTCGCGCGGCACCAGCAGCAGCGGCGTGTCGAACAGCGGGTGGTTCTCGCGCAGGTCCTCCTCGCGTTGGTTCCTGTGGGATAGCCAGGGGGAGCATACTTTGACAGCTACGTCATTTGCCATTTTCACACTATCCCATCCAATATAGGGGTAAGTAAAATGCATGAAATATGTACCTGTCTTTCATATTGTCCGGCCCGATATCAGATATCGGTTCATACATTTTACTTACCACGATATCGGATCGGCGTCCGACGCCGATATCGGATCGGATAGTGTAGAAACGCTCTTACCCAGATCTCGGATCGGCGTCCGACACCGATATCGGATCGGACAGTGCAGTGTGAACTGTGAAAACGCTCTAACGATATTGGATATCAAACATATGACATCTAACAACATTTTGTAAATCATTGGGCACGGCCACGTAACTATAGAAATATCTATTATGATTTTTGACACAGCGTCAATTCAAATTTTATATCTCGTTTTAACATTTGCAATATTAAACATAATCTTTAAAATGCTCCAACAAGAAGTGGGCGGTTTATAAACTTAATGCTTCCTATTTAAAATCTATAAATATTAAACCACTAGTGTTCAATCTGCTAGTGTTTATTCTGATTTCTGCAGAATATGTATATTGGCTTGCATAATATTCTTGCTGCAGATTACTTCCACACGACGTATTTTTTGCTTGCTTGCGTTTGCTTTGCGTTTGTATTGATACAAACGAGCGTAAAAAACGTCATGTGGACGGTCCCTAAAGTGTACCTGCGCATCTCAGCCTGTTGTCTCTTGGCCTGCAGCAGGCGTATGTCGAGGTAGGGGGGGCGGGCGCGCGCGGCGGGCACGAGGCGCGACGCGGCGCTGATGTCGCCGTTCTCCACAAGGTGCTCGTACGTCTGCTTCAGCTTCAGCGACCCGCTGCGCACCGACCGTCGGATGGAGCGCGAACCGAACCTACGTGGGTAAGAAAAAGTTTAGTAAGGTAAGGCCTTACTGGCTTTAAAATTATGACGACCTCTGTGGCTCAGTGGATGAGCGAGTTGGTATGCCCAAGCCGGGGGACATGGGTTTGGATCCCGTCGACGGAACAAAAACTTTTCAAAGTTCTTGGGTCATGGTCCATGGATGTGTTTTAAATATGTGTGTCATATAATAAAAATCTTAAATACATATATGTATGTGTAGTATAACAGTATTAAATATATTATGCCTGTTGTCTGGTACCCGTAACACAAGTCCTTCAGGTACTTACCACGGGGCCAGACTAACGTGGTATAAAGCGTCCATAGATATTATAAAATTGCTGCAATGGGTGCATCCGTCTTTATTAGATGCCGTCCCAGGTTATTCGGTACAAGGATATACCGTGTTTCAAATTCTAGTTTCAAGTTTCATTTTAATTAAGTATGTGTCAAAAATGTCAAAAACCTACTTTTTCTGGTCGACTCGGAGTTGCTTCGCGCTAGTGATGGTGCCCTGCGACTTGAGACCGGACTTGCCTCCCGTCGCCAGCATCGCCGAGTCGCCGAGAACCAGGCGACGATGATTGTTCGAGTCACTGCAACAGAGCCAAATACAATCAGGGCCTGTTTCACCACTTCCTGATAAAGTGCCTGATAGGCTATCCACAATTTTTTTGACAGATCTGTCAAGACTTCATCTGTCAAGTTTAGTGGTGGATAGCCTATCCGGCACTTATCAGGAAACAGGCCCTCATAAGAATTGATCACAATAAACACAGCATATAATTTTACAAGGTCTGCTTGTCTAACATAATATTATGTATACTATTTTTGGGTTGTTGTCTAGCCTAGAACTTAAGATATCTTTGTAACAACATGCAATGACCATAACCCGTCTGTATACTTAAATAAATAAATATCGGAAACATTACATGACAGACAAAAACAACGAACCTTGAAGTTATACGCTGCGAGTATATATTTTTATAGGCAGGTAAGTGGGATATGGATCATGTTGATTTCACACATGGTTGTTAACTATAGTTGGCAGTGCCAGTGTGCAAGTGATATGAAGCAGAAAAACATGAAAAGCAAAAAAATTAAAATAATAATAAAATAAAATAAAATACCTATTTCGAACTTAAAACATGAGGAACACTTTACACTACATCCATCTGAAATAAAATAAAAACATTAAAGAAGCTTACAACAGATAAAATACAAAACACAAAAATCAATTGCTACATAGTCTACAAATAATCAGCCAAGTGCGAGTCGGACTCGCGAACGAAGGGTTCCGCGTACCGTTATAGAGCAAAAATGGACCAACAATTGTGTTTTTTTATATGGGAGGCCCCCATAAATTTTTATTTTATTTAAATTTTATAGTTAATTATTAAAGAATAAATACAATTTCATACGGAACCCTAAAAAAATAATTAAATTTTATCATCCGCCCATTGTTCTCATTTCTAAGACTTTCTTATTAATTATTAAAATACCGATTTTTTATTATGTAGATGTCTACACTACACTATAATAGTCCGCATGGACTATTATACACTACTTGGCCGCGCCTGAGGTATGTGAGCGGTGGGACGGAGAGGCAGGGGCGCTTCGCACAAGAGATTGCAATAGCAAGATAAGTCCGCCGATAAAAAGACAGTCTAAGGAAATAATATTTAAAGTGCATGCGTTTTTAAAAAAACGGAAAGCCGATGTCAATAGTTTAGATTTTAGAATATAAAACTGATCAATTGTCTAATGTCTTTAATTTATTCTTTCCAATAATTAAATAATATTATTGTTCACGATATCGCGAGATTGGTCGTCACTGTATAATCTCATGTGCATTGCGAGCAGCAATAGATAGGGACGGTGGTGAGGGGGCGCCTCACCACCGTCCCTATCTATGGCGCGGCCAACTAGTTTCGCGCGGACTATAATACACGTACTTGATGATAGAGGCGACGACGTGTCTCCGGAGCGCGGAGGTGGGGCGCTGGGAGGGCGGGGCCACGGTGAGCGTGTTGACGAAGCAGCGCTTGCGGTAGCGGAAGGCGATCTTGTCGGCGTCGATGTACTCTATGTCTACACTACACTAACACACGTACTTGATGATAGAGGCGACGACGTGTCTCCGGAGCGCGGAGGTGGGGCGCTGGGAGGGCGGGGCCACGGTGAGCGTGTTGACGAAGCAGCGCTTGCGGTAGCGGAAGGCGATCTTGTCGGCGTCGATGTACTCGATGTCTACACTACACTAACACACGTACTTGATGATAGAGGCGACGACGTGTCTCCGGAACGCGGAGGTGGGGCGCTGGGAGGGCGGGGCCACGGTGAGCGTGTTGACGAAGCAGCGCTTGCGGTAGCGGAAGGCGATCTTGTCGGCGTCGATGTACTCGATGTCTACACTACACTAACACACGTACTTGATGATAGAGGCGACGACGTGTCTCCGGAACGCGGAGGTGGGGCGCTGGGAGGGCGGGGCCATGGTGAGCGTGTTGACGAAGCAGCGCTTGCGGTAGCGGAAGGCGATCTTGTCGGCGTCGATGTACTCGATGTCTACACTACACTAACACACGTACTTGATGATAGAGGCGACGACGTGTCTCCGGAGCGCGGAGGTGGGGCGCTGGGAGGGCGGGGCCACGGTGAGCGTGTTGACGAAGCAGCGCTTGCGGTAGCGGAAGGCGATCTTGTCGGCGTCGATGTACTCGATGTCTACACTACACTAACACACGTACTTGATGATAGAGGCGACGACGTGTCTCCGGAGCGCGGAGGTGGGGCGCTGGGAGGGCGGGGCCACGGTGAGCGTGTTGACGAAGCAGCGCTTGCGGTAGGGGAAGGCGATCTTGTCGGCGCCGATGTACTCGATGGCGCGCCGCGAAGCGTCACCCCCCTCTTCCTCTCCCTCCACCTCGCACACGAACTGACGCATGAACGATTCGCGCACCTGAATACGAAGAAAAATAATAAGGTATACACACTACACAACGGTTATAGGTACAATGTTCTATTCTTCTCTGATATGTTGTAGAATTCGCTGGACATACAAAGACGAAACAGTTGTATAGCTTGAGATTTTATTTGCCCAAAGATGCTATAGACTATAGAGTAATTTGCTGTAGCGACTTTCATGTTAGACATGAAAATAACACTGTATATATATAGCGTCTGTAGACACAGTGTGGATGTTCTCTAAAGGGAATATGCGTCTATTGATTTTTAATGCGTAGTAATATTGATTTTTTTACCATCGTTCATTCTCTTTATTTACCATGTATAATGTTCTCTTACAAATTACGATTGACTATATGTACGTCTTGTTGAAATAAAATTATTCAAACGTTTAATACAATCACCTTTGGCAGATTGAAGTCTCCTGGGACCTTATGGAGTTTAGTCATTTGCGGGCTGTCCGGGAACTTCTCGAATATTCTCAGTCGGAACGGCAAGCTCTCCTTTATCTCGGCGCTCTGCTGCCTGTACCGAAGTTGCTTCAACTTCTTTATGTCCTCGTCGAGTTCCAAGTTATCGAGAATGACGGCGACGAAGAGCGAGAGCACGATCTAAAAAATAATTAGCAAAATTTGAATAACAGTACTGAATAAGTAATACTAAGGGCCAACCCACACGTACCACAACCACACGACGTGGTCGGGCGTATATTTCGTATTGTAAATGAACTGGACCTTCATTGACTTTCGTACGTAACCACATCGAAACCACTGGCGACAACGCAACCACGTCGGCATTTTGTCGGTACCAAAACGCAACCGCAAAATGCTGCAGCGACACCATTCACACGTAACCACTGCTCGACGACATTTTGTCGTTGCGATGTCGTGTGGGTTGGCACTAAACATAGAAAGATAACTCTCTTCTATGGTACTCAAATCAAATTGCATCCCATAGTTTTGACAGCATTTACTTAAGGCATTGCAAGTGATATAACAATAAGTGTTGGCTTCCGTCTTATCCCGTATACAGTGTGTTTGTGTAAACACCGTTAATCGTTATCCTTGAAACCATCAAATGAGCCCGTCAAAATGAACAACTTTTTCTATGAGAACAATGCTGGGAACTCAAAAAAAATGCCGTCTTCATACCCATACGGATGCCCGGATCGGCAATTTGTATGGGTATGAAGACAAATTTTTTTGAGTTCCCAGCATTGTTCTCATAGAAAAAGTTGTTCATTTTAACGGGCTCATTTGATGGTTTCAAGGACAACGGTGTTTACACTAACATCTTGTATTGTTTAATGTACTTTTGCTGCCGAAATTATCGAATGAAACTTGACTCAAGCCCCTAGGGCTAGCTATAAAATTATTAGGTAGTTAAATAAAATATCTTAGGGCCTGTTTCACCACTTCCTGAGAAAGTGCAGGATAGGCTATTCACAACTTTTTTGACAGATTCTCCATACAACATACTTGATCTGTCAAGTTAAGTGGTGGATAGCCAATAGGCATCTTATCAGGAGGTGGTGAAACAGGCTTTAGTGTTTTATTTAACTACCTAAGGGCCTGTTTCACCGCTTCCTGATAAGGTGCCCGATAGGCTTATTTGACAGATTCTCCATACTCTATGTGTCAAGTTATGTGGTGGATAGCCTTATCAGGAAGCGGTGAAACAGGCCCTAATAATTTTATAGCTAGCCCTACTATGACAGACAATTTAAGAAAAAAAATATTCCCAAAGGGCCTGTGCAGGGTGCATTTAAAGTTAAATAAAAAGAAACAGTAGACTTACAAGTGTCACAAACAGATGGTAGAGTATAAAATACATGGCCACCAGCGGCGTGAGGGTCTGGCTTGTCCGCACCATGGTCTCGTCCATCACCTCTACCCATGCTTCTTGAGTCAATATTTGAAACATAGACATGAATGCCTGAAAAAGTCATTTCAGTAAGGTTGATGAAACACAGCTATTAGCTAGTCTATTGTATGATAATTAGCTGAACATAAAACTATGTATTTTAATAGTATGGATAATAATTAATAATTTTTTTTCCTAGCCTATGCTGTCCCACTGCTGGGCAAAGGCCTCCCCCAAGATCTTCCATTGTCCTCGCTCCTGTGCCACCGCTGGCCAGCCTGGCTGGTATGCTTCCAACTCATCGCGCCATCTTTTTCTAGGCCGGCCGCGGCGGCGGCGTCCATCCAATAATTAATAATGTAGCATTTTAATGATGAAAATGTTAATAATAATTAATAATCGATCTAGTGGTGTTGGTGTGCAAATATACAATAATACAAATATTTATTCTTGTAATATTACAGCAAGGAATAAGGATAGGTTAGTTGACAATAATAATAATCTGCGGCAATAGCATGAGACAAGAATAAAAATTGTCTTACCTCAGGAAATGTCTCAAACTTTGTGAACTCACAAAGAAAACAGAACAGCTGCATAGATATCGAGGAGCTTATGATCAACAAGCACATAGTAAATATTATTAGACTTCCCAATTTCTTGCCGGGACCAAAAATTTTGTAAACAAAACCTTCTAGCAACGGTGATGCTTTGATAAGGCGAACTATTCGTAAAACCTGAAAAAGAAAGGTGTGATAATGTTCTGTGGTTTCACTGCAACATTCAATTCCTATAATGCATTAAATAGGTACCTGAAAGTATGTAAATCCAGACATATAAAACTGCGGTATGATGTGGATCGATGTTCCAATAGCTAGTAGTAGCTCAAACTTGTGAACAGAATGTTTGAAGTAGCCTTTCCAACCTAAGCACCATATTTTCAACAAAGCCTCTAAGTCCAGGAAGATAGTAAAAGCAATCTGAAACAAAAAAGCAGTTTTATTTGTCTTACAGCTCGCTCAATGTTAATTATATAATTTAAATAGATATTTCAGTTAAGTATTTCTTTACCTCGATGTAATAATATTTTTCGTAGAAACTCTCCCGTGGATGATCATCATGCTTAAAATTCATAGTGGCAGTTATAATACCATTTGCAAGGACTATGCCCATTACCAGGAGGCGAAAGTATGCAGAACGTAACATTTTGTGAAATATTTCTGGCGCACTACCTATATATAAAAAAAAAAACAATTAGAATAAGACCCCTTGCACAAATTTGGTTATTGCGAATAATTTCCAAAATAATAATGTCTTCTATTTCATAAACATGAAGAAAGAGAAAGATTACATGATTATTTAATCTTATCCACAAGCCTGAGGCTAAAAATTTGTTACTGGCGCAAGTTGCAACAAGGCTTAAATTATCAGAAATAAATAAAATCTTGCAATAGAATATTCAACACTTATCTATAAATTAATCATTGTCTACCTGAATGTTTATTCTCATCAATAGTCACTAGTTTCCAACCATTATCATCACCAGTGAAGAACTGGGTTGTGCTGCTTTTAGTTATTGGGTTCCTCACACCCCACATTTGTTGAAATTGAACTCTTATTTCATTGAAGGTTTCAGTGATAACAGCAATGAAAACATTCTTGACAAGCCAGGCCAGGAAGAAAATCATGGTACTGTAAAGAATAATGGCAATTTATTACCCGACTACGGCGAAGCAAAAAGGAGAGTTATGATTTTGGCCTGTATGTATGTATGTATGTGGGTATGGATGTTTGTCTGTTCCCTCGTAACTTTAAAACTACTTGTCCTATTTAGACAAATGAGGTGTTATTAGAAGCGTCTTGATTGTCCGCTGGTTATAGGCTACATGACTTTACGTAAAACTGACTATAGCGCCATCTAGGATTTATAAGTATAGAACAAAAAAAAAAAATCCTGACTATGTTGTGTGGGGTATCAAATGAAAGAACTTTGTTAGCACATTTCAAATATATAAATTTTATTAGCTACGGGTTTGCTTGCAATCACCTGATTATTGCATGAATTCATGCAATAATCAGGTGGGGGGGGGGGGGGGGGGGAGTTTTAATTCTCCTATTTTAGGAACAATGTTATAAATTGAAAGTATAATCATTGTACCCTAAACTAAACATACTTCCAGCCGAGGGTGCAGGTATCTGGAAATGTTGTCGCATCGTTAGTGTTGAGCGTGGTTCTTGAGATACGGCTTGGATATGGACAAACGGACAGGCTGATATTTTATCTTTGTGATCGGGTCCTGTTTTTACCCTTTGAGTAAGGGACCATAAAAAGGAGAAAATTAACCATCTCCGTTATTATGCTATGCTAACGCGGACGAAGTCGCGGGCAACAGCTAGTGAAACAATAAATAACATTCATTTGCTCACTAGAACCAAATAAATTGTAAAATATCCTTAATATGGTCGTCGGTCATTTGAGGAGTTGGGAAGGTTAAGAAATTTATTTTAGCCCCAAAATAATTGAAATAAAAATAAAGTTTAAAAAACTAAAACCCGACTTCTAAAACGCGCTCTAAAAAGTACGAAACAAGAAAACAGTTTATAGGGATATGGAAATGTTTAAAGGATAGCCGTGGTCGTATGCCACCTACTATTATAGCAAAACAGATTCATTGTAGATAATAAAATTGGGCAAAAATACGACCACGGCTATCCTTTAAACATTTCCATATCCCTATAAACTGTTTTCTCGTTTCGTACTTTTTAGAGCGCGTTTTAGTAGTCGGGTTTTAGTTTTTTAAACTTTATTTTTAAAAATAATGAATAAAGCTTTTATTAAAATTAACATCAACTATAAAATTATATTTTGAGTGTAGGGCTAGATTTATGGTTCGTTCAAACCTACGCGACCAAGCGACTGCGAAGCGGGAGCGTCAATACAAAACACACATTTGACAACTTGACGCAACTTGACGCTCCCGCTTCGCAGTTGCTTGGTCGCGTAGGTTTGAACGAAGCCTTATGCTGTAAAAATTTACCTAAAGTATAAAGCTGATCTCCAGGTCGGTAAAGAATCAATGGCTCTGTACATAATGAACACCCAACCCTCTTGAGAAGAAGCTTGATACACAGTAAACAGACTGGTGGCTGTAAACAGAGAAGTTTATTATTCAAGACATTATAATATTTAAGTGTGAAATATCTTTTTTATTTTGAGCAAGAAAAAAAGTTGTAATAATAATTACCAAATTCTTCAAATCCATTGAAACCCATTATGTATTTAGACAAATTCAACTTCATACATTTCATTCCAGAAGGACATTGGTAACCAGAATTAGGTTCAGGAGAACAAAAAGTGTCCGGTATGGCTAAGGAGTTTATTGTGACCTTGCTGTAATATAAAGTTTGATTTCAACCGTTAGCACAATGGCACACATAATATGCTGACTGCAGCTTCTGCATACCAATTGATTCTATTGCTGCCAATTACAGCAGCAATAGAATTGGTATGAATTGAAACAAATAAGTAACTTACTTTGGATCAGTATCATTTCTAACACAATGGTGAGTTAATTCTCCAAAAAATTGAACCCCCAGTAAACTGTATAGTGACATAAAAAACAAGAAAAAGAGGGTTACATTGTAGATTTGTTGACTTGATCTCCTGCAAAGTTAATTTGTATTAGTATGATATAATTTCAAGTACAAATTAAACATGTCTTTAAAAACAATTACAAAAAACTTAATTGCAATAGTTTTTAAATTTCAACATAAAAACAGTGGTAGACTTACTTGAAAATTTGGTTGATTCTTGATTTTGGCATGGAGAATTTTAAAAATACACGTAAAAATCTTATCATAATCAAAGGCCTGGGAGCTCTCAAAATACTCAGGTAGCTATATCTTGGCACAATACCAGTCAACTCAAACATTTGTAACAGCACTGACACCCATAGTAAAAATACCATGGTAGCATCAAATTGGCACCAATGGTCTTTTAAATAAGCCACCTCACCCTATAAAAAGAATTTAAAAAATCAGTATAATTAAAGCTGTATATGTACACTAATAAAATTACATTTAAAAAAAATTACCTTGAGAATTCCTCTTATATGCATTTTAGCTATCATTTCAGCAGTAAATAGCAGTGTAACACAGCAGTCCACGGCAAATGTTATAATTTGAAGATAAGGATATTTCTCAAAGGACTTTGGTGTATTCAATGAAACTGACATCAAACTGAGAAGAGCACAAAATCTCAAAATTCTTCGTACCCATAGCTGAAAGAATAGAATATAATTAAATTAGGTTTGTTAATGAATGAAATAAATTATAACAGCTAGCTATAGTTAGCTATATAGCTTGCTATAGCTATATAGCTATCTTAAATTACATTATTATTATTCCATTGTAGACCAATGCCCTTAAATGCATTTCTACAGCCTCTCAATCAGCATGCTATGATATGAGGCCTAGAGCGTAGTAAATTAGTAACTTTAATTAATAATACCTTGTTGACCCATTCGATATCGGCACTTTCGTTTAAAGATTCTTCAGGCCCGTAATCAGCGAGCACAGGCTCGCCTTTAAGGCTTTGTTTGCGACCCAACATTTTGAGTTTGTCTAAATGTTTTATTTTATAATTTATGGATCATACAATTTGTTTATTTTTTGTATTTGCTTGAGAGTAACACAGGACGCTTAACATGGTTTTGTTTTAAGAGGCTCTAGCCACTTACTCGCAAAAATAATTAAAATAGTTTATAATTTATCTTTTTAAATCACTACCTATTGCAAAAAACAGGAAACTGAAAATTGAAAAATCAATATTTTTGTTTTTGACATTGACAATGACAATAAAGTTGTTAAAGTCAAATGAGGAGTTTTGCCGGGAATACGAAAGAGTGACGTTGTGATTTTGTATTATTTTCCTAAAATTGTGTTATTTCGGTTTTTAATGTGGAATGTTGGTAGAATATTAACCATTAAATATTTGTTGTCGTGCACAAGTGTGGGCAAGTGATACAACTTCAAGAAACGTGCCATTTTGTGTTCCCTCCAAAACTCCATCGAAAGTTTTAGTAAAGGGTCTACCACTTTACTAAAACAACTGACTTGACTCGTTGACTTTACCGACTACTTTTTAGACTTTGACTAGACTTTCGACTTGACGATAATCTGGAAAAACAACTTGAAAATTTTGTAAATTTTTTACGAAAAATTTTTTTTTCCGCCAAAACTTTACTTGACACTGGCCATGGTTTAAGCCGAGAGCCATAACAAGAAAAAAAAAAAAAAAAAAAGTCAAATGACATTTTTAATTTTTCTTTGCAATGGGGCATTTTCTTATTTTTTTAATTTGATTGTCAAACAGCTTCCATTTCAGTAACTAGATGGCGTATGGGTAGACAACTATCGGTTATACCAATTACCAGGTAATAGTTGTGCTGTGTGCATACATTGTGTTCTTCGAAACTTTACGAATTGTTTATGAAAAAATAACGTTATTTGAAGCCCTGCTATTTTGACGAAATCATAGGTAGGTACTTGCAATGGTTACAGCCATAGTCCATTTTATTATGAGTCCCATAAAAACAGTTATTGTCAAAAGTCAAGAACTGTCATTATGTCATTGTCATTTCAGTTTTCACTTTCCATAGCAACGGTTGACTCTGCTTTTCTTTCTTTTTTACGTCACCGAATTACTGACACTGGCTATTCCTCAAGGGAGGCCATTTGTAAAGAAGAAGAAGAAGACTCTGCTTTTACGGTCGAGTGCCTAAACAAGTGTTTTTCTTCGTTTGTTGTTTTTAACGTATTTTTCGGGTTATTTTGTGACTATTTTGCTGTTGAAGTGTCTGGTATTGTTTGTGGGTGTCTAATTTTGTGATTGTCCTGGTGTAAGTTTAGTTTTAATTAGTTTTTGTATCCTTTAATACCGGCGTCCAGCATGGACGCCGAGCCACCCGACCCCGGGGGCGGCAGTGCCGATATCCTGTTATTTAGCCAAGAAGTGATGGAATGTGACATCAATCCCATCTCTAGAAAACGTACTAATCCTGATGTAAGTAGTACTCCTGCTAAAAGACAGACCGACAATGCTCATTCCACCCCTTCCATACAACTTACCTACGTTTCTCCCGATTTCAATAATAAGAAAAAGTACAGTGAAAATGATGCTGCGCCATTCCTGGTTCACGTTTCGAAGACAGACACCGAAAATAGAAATATATTGCGACCAATGGAATTCGGTCAGTTTTTATTCAAAAATAATATAAAGAACGTCAAAATGGACGGTATAAAAAAAATCGGTCGTAACCGCGTTTCCATCGAGTTCGATACCGCTGTCCATGCTAACGAATTTTTGAACATGGAAGTTGTTACCGAGGCTGGGTATGCTGTATCAATTCCAATGTACAGTGTTTCTCGCATGGGAACAGTTCGCGATATACCTGTGGAGTGGTCCATGGAGGAGCTCGTGTGTAATTTGTCAGTGCCATCGGGTTATGGCACAGTTATTAAAGCCCGGAGATTAAACCGGAAGACATATAGTGATCAGCGTCAACCACTTTGGACTCCTACCCGATCCGTCGTCCTTACCTTCACCGGTCAAAAACTTCCCCCCCGAGTATACTGCTATTACACTTCCCTACCTGTTGAGACATACCTATTACCAACCATCCAATGTAACAAATGTTGTCGTTTCGGTCATGTGAAAGCTCAATGTAGATCACAACCCAGATGTTACAAGTGCGGATTATCTCATGAAGGAGAAACTTGCAAGATGGCTAAACCTACTTGCCTGTACTGCTCTGGCTCACACACAGCAAACAATTCGTCCTGTCCAGAGTATGCACGCCAAAAAGAAATAAAACTCGTCATGTCTCAAGAGAGCATCTCGTACATGGAAGCTGCGGCTCGATTCCCCCAAGTGAGACGCTCTTTTGCAGACAAGGCCAAAACTCCTTCTTCATCATTTACCACATCCTATCCCAATTCCCAAAGTTCCTTACCTCAAACTCCCATTACTACATCCTATAGAAAAACAGTTTTTACTCCCCGCCGTCCAATTACCCCTGTGTCTCCTGGTTACAACCATCAGGCACATAGGAGCATTATTGAGGAACCTAAATCTCAATTGCCAAATGGGTGTGCTTTCCCTTCTCCTTCTGATATATCCCCTAATGACAACTTCATCGATTCCCTGATTAACACTCTGGTCCATATACTCTCCCGGTTTAGTGACTCCGGGCTACCGAACAAAACTCGCGCTAACTTAACTCAGCTCTTAAACACCGTGCTCAATAATGGATCAGTTCACAGTGATCCAGTGGAACTGTCGTAGCATCAAAAATAAGAAACAAGAAATCTTTGACATAGTTAACTCTCATAAGCCATCAATTATTGCCGTCCAGGAGACGTGGTTGACGCCTGGTTCACGTTTTCGTGTATCAGGCTATGCATGCTTCCGGGACGACAGAGTTGATGGTAAGGCTGGAGCAGCCATTTTGGTCTCCAGTCATTGTAAATATTCAGTACTTTCTCTACCTGTACATAGTAGTTTGTTTAATATTGTGGCTGTCCGTGTTGTAAATACTGTATATATATCTGTTTATATTCCTTCTCCTAGCCCTTCTGTCCTTTCCGAACTTTCTTCCATTATTTCTTCTATTCCCCTTCCTCGGGTTGTATTAGGTGACTTCAATGTCCACCATACATCCTGGGGCTCCCATTCCAATGACTCCAATTCCTCACAGTTCTTGGACATTTTGGATGACAATGACATGGTTGTGCTTAATGACGGATCTCCCACTCGTAGGGTATCTCCTTTGCAGAACCCGAGGAGTGTGGTAGATCTTTCATTGTGCTCGCCGTCTATTTCTTCCTTGTGTTCATGGTCTATCCTTCCTAGTTCCCATGGTAGTGATCATTTCCCAATTAAAATAACCATATCATATTCCACTAGACAAACAATGATCCCACATTCCCCAAGACAAAAATTTAAGCTTGCAAAGGCAAACTGGGATGAATTTGCAGCAGTCACAGATTCCGAAACCCGCTCTTATACTCCCAATTTGAACACAAACGATCCACACACAAACTATCAAAATTTTAAACACATCCTTCTCCATGCTGCGGAGAAGTCAATCCCTCTCAAGTACACTGGAGATCGTAAGATGTCTCCTCCATGGTGGGATGACGAATGTACCACAGCTATAAAGCGTCGCAAGGATGCTGAAAAACTCTACGCTAGGTCTATGACCATGACAAATTTTATTAACTGCAAAAAAATTTCGGCTGAGGTTTCAAAATTATTTTCCAAAAAAAAGAGAGAAGGTTGGCACCAGTTTTGTTTAAGTCTGTCACCTACAACTAAACCCTCAACTGTTTGGACAAACATTAAAAGATTCCGTGGTTCCCTGACTTCAAGCAATTACCGTCAGTCCAATGACCCTTCTGAATGGATCGACGCATTTTCGCGAAGGTTGGCTCCTCCGTCGGTTCCTTCCCTCGATGAACTTTGCGTCGGGACATCTTCAGGGTCATCATCAAACTGGTTAGACGCCCCATTTTCTCCGGAGGAATTTCGACTGGTTTTAGGTTCACTAAAGGATACCGCTCCTGGGGCAGATGGAATTCCATACTCCTTCATTGCCAACAGTGGACCAGAAACTCAACATCTATGTCTGAACGTACTGAATGACATCTACCAGTTAGAAATCCCTCCGGATGAGTGGCGCTCACAAATTGTTTTACCAGTACTTAAGCCGGGAAAACCAAGTAACGACCCAGCAAGTTACAGACCCATAGCTCTTTCGGATACTTTAGGCAAAATTTTTGAACACCTTATTAAGAACCGGTTGGAGTGTGTTAGAATATAAGCAATGCATTAGCGCTATTAATTAGGTTTAGAGATCTTTGCTATTAATAGTGTAATTTCTTATTTGGTTGGCAACATTGCCTTCCTTCCTGGTTGTCAGTTGTCATTTTTGATGTACACTACAAATGTCACTCGGTGTAATGTCCCGCCTTTTCTCTGTGTTCTCCATAATAAAAGCCAACATAAGTAATCTAAAAACTGTGTTATTTATTTAAATTATATCAGGTTATGGGCCCAGAGACGTAATCCTGCGAAGAAATATAAAAACACAGGAAGTTCGGTGCATAAGAAAAGTATCCGTGACAAAAAGTGCAATTGACAAAAGTGAGGTTAAGTTGGCGTGCGCGTGCCGAAGTCGTGGACTTTGACGACAATTACTTGTTTAGGATTAAACAAGGCAGGAAGGCAAAATGGAAGTAAATTTAAACACTAATAATAGCTTGATGAAGCTAGAAGGCACAAGTAACTGGAACATATGGAAGTTCCAGACTACAGTCTTGCTACGGGGCCAAGGCTGGTTGGACATTGTTGAGGGAAAAACTGTAAAGCCTGAAGAAGGTTCTGCACGTATCGCCTGGGAGAACAAAGATGCGAAAGCTCAAACACTACTAGTTACAAGGATGACAGAGAATGTCATGTTACATGTAATTTCATGTTCGACATCGGCAGAAATGTGGAAAAAGTTGCAAAGTGTTTATGAGCAGAAAACCGAGACAAATATTCACATAATACAGCAGCGTTTCTTTCAATATAAATATGAAACAGGCACTGATATGTCTACATTTGTGTCCAAGATCCAGGAACTTCAAAATCAACTAAAACAGATGGGCGAAGAGGTCTCGGATAAGTTTGTAATAACAAAAATTTTAATGTCATTGCCTGATGAGTACAGACACTTCATCTCAGCATGGGAGTCAGCTCCAGATGAGAAGCAGACAATGGACAATTTAGTTGCAAGACTACTCGTAGAAGAGGAGCGAGTAAAAGAGAAGAACGACTCGCAGGCCCCCGGCTCATCTGCATTTGTAGCGAAGAAAAGGAATGTAAAGTGCATTAAGTGCAACAGATTTGGACATCATTTTAGTGAGTGTAAAACAAATAACAACCATAAAAAAGGTGAAGGACACAACAACAAGATATGCTTTTACTGCGGTAAAACTGGACACTTAAAAGCGCAATGCTGGTTCAAAAAGACTAAGGATAAGAAAAGTAATGCTTTTGTGGCAACAAGTTCATCAAGAGAATATAAACAGTGTCAGTGGCTAGTTGATTCTGGTGCCAGTCAACATATGTGCTGTGATCGGTCTCTGTTTTCATCATTTACTAGCACCACACCACAGGAGTCAGTGATAGTCGGAAACGGCGCAGCGATTAGTGTGCTAGGTTACGGACAGATGGCGGTCGAGGTGTATGACGGAAACGAGTGGGTCCATACTACCATAGACAAAGTGCTGTTCGTTCCGGATTTGAAAACAAATCTATTCTCTGTGAACTGTGCGTCGGACAAAGGTTATGTCATGTTGACAGATGACAACTCATGTCAATTTTACAAAAACAATGTTGTTTGCGCCATTGCCAAACGAATTGGAAGTTCGTATTATTTGGAATTTCGGTATAAAAACAAAGTGGCCAGTTATGCTAAAACGGAAAATACTTTGGAGGAATGGCACGAAAGATTAGCGCACCAGAACTTTGACTACGTTAAAAGCATTCTCAAGAAAAACAACATTGACGTAAAACAAACTTCGATTGCAAAATGCGAGAGTTGTTTGGAGGGAAAGATACATCGGTTGCCGTTCGGTGATAGTAAGAATGTTACAATGAAAACATGCGAATTAATCCATGCTGATACATGCGGCCCCATGGAGGTTACGTCAATCGGAGGCTCGAGATACTTTGTGCTATTAAAAGATGATTTCTCCAACTACAGAACAGTTTATTTTGTCAAAAATAAGTCTCAGATAAAGAACTGTATTGAAGATTTTCTAAACAAAGCCGAAAATGTGACTGAAAATAAAGTTAAAGTCTTCAGGAGTGATAATGGCTTGGAGTTTATAAATAAGGAAGTCAAAGAGCTGTTTTCTAAACGTGGTATTATACACCAAACGACAGTCCCATACAGCCCTGAACAGAACGGAAAATCAGAGAGGGAGAATCGGACATTAGTTGAAACTGCAAGAACTATGTTAAACTCCAACAAGACTCTACCAAAATCCCTGTGGCCGGAAGCTATACACACAGCGGCGTTTGTTCTAAACAGGACTGGAAAGAGTAGAGATGGTGAAAAATCACCATATGAAGTATGGTGTGGGAAAAGCTTTAACATTCATGAGTTAAAATCATTTGGGACACCTGTTTTTACTCACATACCAAAAGAGAAGAGAAAGAAATGGGATAGCAAAGGAGAGAAAGGATTTATGGTTGGATATAGTGAAACCGTCAAAGGCTACAGAGTATACTTACCACACAAGAATGACGTAGAGATAAAGAGAGATGTAGTTTTCCTAAATAAAGAAGATAGTCAAAAGAAAGATCATGAAGTAAGTATAAAATACACAGATAAAAATGGGGACAGGATCGAAAATGAGGAAAACAATTTATTAAATGAGGAAACCCCAACTACAATTATTTTAAGTGATACCTTATCACCGATGAGTGAGCGTGAGACCTTACATAGTGAATACATCCCGAGCAGTGATGAAGATGACACTCACCTCACTGACCACACACCCCACTCACCAGAAAGTGAAATACCTAAAAGGGAAAGAAGCAAGCGTACAAGAAAAGCACCTGTTTTCTATAATTGTCAGAGTGCCAACATTATAGAAAGTGAACCCACCACGTACAAAGATGCCATGATGAGGGAGGACAGCCACAAGTGGAAGGAAGCAATTGAAAAGGAAATGCAAACATTGGAAGAAAATAACACTTGGGAAATATGTAAAAATGTGCCAAAACATGAGAAAGTTGTGAGTAGCAAGTGGGTATTTAAAATCAAGAAAGGTAATGATGACATTCCACAGTATAAAGCCAGATTGGTCGCTCGTGGTTTTGAACAAGAGGATAACAATATTTTAGACTTTAATGAATGTTATGCTCCAGTTGCAAAGCTGTCTACATTGAGACTTTTTGTGGCTATTGCAACCAAACTTAAATTACCTATCACTCAAATGGATGTAACAGGAGCATTCCTTTATGGGGAAATAACAGATAATGTATATATTAGCTTACCCGATGGTGCTTATTCTGGTAATAATAATGTTGTAAAATTAAATAAATCGCTTTATGGGCTCAAAAGTTCACCAAAATGTTGGAACACTAAATTTAGCAACGTTATGTTTACAGAAGGTTTTGTTAAATCAAAATGTGATTCTTGTCTCTATACAAAGTGTAATAATATTGATCAGATATATGTTTTACTATATGTTGACGACTTACTGATTTTTGGAACAAATAGTAGCTTAATAATGCAACTGAAAAGTGTATTAAACCGTGAATTCAAAATGAAGGACTTAGGATTGGTAACAGATTTCTTAGGAATTAATATTAAACAAAATATAGAGACAGGTATTACAGAAATGAGCCAAAGAAAATATTTAGAAAATGTTTTAAGAAAATTTAAAATGGAAGGTTGTAAGCCCATATCGACCCCTATTGATTATAACTTTAATGTAAAGGTGTTTGAAGAGAGTAATGATGTAGGAGATAAACATGTTGAGAAATTATGTAGACAAATTATTGGGTGTCTGATGTACGCAGTATCTGGCACTAGGCCGGATTTGTGCTTTACTTTATCTTTATTAAGTCGATATCAAAAGTGTGCGAACAATATGTTAGTAGTAGCTTTAAAACGTGTATTGCGTTATGTTAAATACACTTTAAATTTTAAGTTAGTTTATAAGTGTGAGGATGATCTTTTAGAAGGTTATTGTGATGCTGATTGGGGCGGTGATCTCAAAGACAGAAGGTCAACTACAGGCTATATGTTTAAATTTTCTAACTGTTTAATTTCATGGAGTTCAAAGAAACAAGGGTCTGTTAGTTTATCTTCGACTGAGGCAGAATATGTTGCAATAAGCGTGGCAGCCAGTGAAGCCTGTTGGTTGATTAATTTATTAAATGATTTTCAAATAAGAACTGTATGCCCAGTAAATATTTACTGTGATAATCAATCTGCCATATCCGTTGCTTGCACTGATACAGTAAAGAGATTGAAACATATTGATATTAGATATCATTTTATTAAGGAATTAGTCACAAATAGAAAGATATGTTTAAGATATGTTAAAACTAGTAATCAACCGGCAGACATGTTTACAAAAGCCTTAACTAGGGACTTGATAACAAGGTTTCTAGAAATATGTGGAGTTAAATGTTAATTGTAAAACTAAGGATGTTTTCTTTTGTATGTTCAGCGTTAAGTTTTTTTTTGATTTTTGCGCTAATACATTGAGAGGGGGTGTTAGAATATAAGCAATGCATTAGCGCTATTAATTAGGTTTAGAGATCTTTGCTATTAATAGTGTAATTTCTTATTTGGTTGGCAACATTGCCTTCCTTCCTGGTTGTCAGTTGTCATTTTTGATGTACACTACAAATGTCACTCGGTGTAATGTCCCGCCTTTTCTCTGTGTTCTCCATAATAAAAGCCAACATAAGTAATCTAAAAACTGTGTTATTTATTTAAATTATATCAGAGTGGCTGATGGAGAGTCGAGGTATGCTATCTAAAACACAGTTCGGTTTTCGAAAGGGCTATAGCACCATGGACGGCGTAGGAACCCTAGTTACCGATATACGCATAGCCCTTTCGAAAAAAGAACATGTAACGGCGGTGTTCTTGGACGTGTCATCTGCATACGACAATGTCAGACTTCCGGTGCTCAGGCAAAAATTGCATCAGCTGAGTGTTCCCACGAAGATGGCAAACAACATCTGCAATTGCCTTAAATCCCGTTCCATTACAATCTCTTCCCAAAATTCGCTCCTATCTCCTATAACCGTTTATATTGGTATCCCCCAAGGTAATGTCCTTAGTCCACTCCTTTACATGATATATACCTACGACCTAGACCTCAGTGTCCTTTCCTTTTGTGAGATCCTCCAGTATGCAGATGACTTGACCATATACATGGCCTCAAAGGATATTTCAGAATGCGCAGCTCGCCTCAACTCTGCCATTAGCTACCTTAACGACTGGATGGATAGACACGGTCTGTCCATCTCTAGCACTAAAAGTTCTGTAGTTATTTTTAGTAGGTCTAGAATTATACCTGACATCATCATCTCTTCAAATCATCAGGTTCTCCCAGTAAGAGATAATGTAAAATTCTTAGGTGTTTATCTAGACTCCAAATTAAGCGGTATTCATCACATGAACCATGTGGCAAAAAAATGCGAGAAAAATATCAACATTCTCCGCTCACTCTCTGGTGCCTGGTGGGGATCACATCCTTGCACGCAAAAGCTGTTGTACAACGCTCTAGTGAGAAGCCATTTAGATTATGGGTCCTTCATGCTAGAACCCTGCAACAAATTAGGCCTTAAGACTCTGGACAAAATTCAATCTAAATCATTAAGAATAATCATTGGGGCCATGAGGTCCACACCCATTAATGCACTCCAGGTTGAATGTGGGGATCCCCCTCTCAACATAAGGAGGCAATATTTGTCAGACCGATTTGTGTTTAAATTATTCCAATCCTCTTCCCACCCTCTTATCGGTAAACTCCACACCCTTTCGCAACTAGTCAGCTCTTCTAGCTATTGGCTGCATAAGGAACTTCCCTGTCTCCTAGTCAGCTACCATACAATTACCCGTCTTCCTTGTCCTATTTTCCAGTGTAGACTTAATCCCCTTTTTGCTACTTCCTATAATGCACTTACCTTTCCTCCAAAAGTGCTTCTAAATTTTTCAATTGATAAAGGCTCTGACTTGGCTAATGCTCAATTTCAACATATTATAAATCAGCACTTTAGGGAGTGGTTGCTTATTTTCACAGATGCATCTAAGCTTTCGGAGGGCAGCTGTGTTGGTGTGGCTGTATGGATTCCGAAAGTTAATGTAGTTTTGAGTTTCCAATTGCCTTCCTATTCATCAGTTTTTACAGGGGAAACCCTGGCAATTTTGGAGGCAATTACATTTGTTCAATCCCACCGCCTGAACAACTCCATTATTCTTTCGGATTCCAGAAGTGCTTTAGAGGCCATAAACTCCAACCAGTTTCGCTCCAAAAGTAAATTTCCCCTGGTCTTGAAAATAAGACAGCTTCTCTTTGGGTGTCATACAGAAGGTATCCAGGTGGTTCTGGGTTGGATACCAGGGCATAGCGGAATTACTGGCAACATATGTGCAGATGCTTTTGCAAAGGATGCCATAACAACAGGTATACCTAGTCAGTATAAGGTTTGTTGCCAGGATCTAATTCCCCTAGCTAAAAGTCAAATGAATATCAGGTGGCAAAATGAGTGGGCTAATAGTAGTATACATAAGGGCAAACATTACTTTGATGTCCAAAATAGCATTTTAGTCAAACCCTGGTTTTTCAAATTTCAACAAGCTAGCAAAACAGTGTGCTCGACTTTGCTTTTCCGGTCGAGTGTGGTAACAAGTGTTTTTTACTATTTTTTGTTTTTCAGTGCTTATTTCCGATTATTGTGTTCTTTTTTTCTGTTGAATCTTCTATTTTTGGTTCTGGGGGTGTAAATATTGTATTTGTCTTTGTGTAAGTGTTGTTTTAAGTAGTTTTTATATAGTTGTTGTTTACTTCAAGGCGTCATGGACGCCGAACCGCCCGATCCGGGGGGTGGAGGTCGTGACGATCAGGTATGCAATACACAAATAGAGGCTATGGAATGTAGCAGCGTTACGGCGTCGAGAAAGCGAGCTAATCCAGACAGCAACGATGTAAATAGCAAGAAAGTTTCTGACAATGCCCATTCCGTCCCTTCTATACAATTGCAATATGCTAGTCCCGAATTCGAAAACAAGAAAATGTATAGTGTTGATGATGCTGCGCCGTTCTTGGTTCATGTTTCCAAACCTGAAACAGAAAATGGATCGGCATTACGGCCTATGGAATTTGGACAGTTTCTTTTTAAAAATGAAGTCAAAAACATAAAAATGGACGGTATTAAGAAGGTTGGTCGAAACCGCATCTCAGTTGAGTTCACTTTGGCTGCCCATGCCAACGAATTTTTAAACTTACCTGTGCTTGCCAGTGCTGGATATATTGTGGTGATTCCGTCATACAATGTATCTCGCATGGGTATAGTGCGTGACATACCAGTTAACTGGTCAATGGAAGAACTGGTAACTAATATTTCTGTACCACCTGGTTATGGCGAAGTTATAAGGGCCCGGAGACTGAGCCGGAAGACTTTTAATGAGCAGAACCTACCAACATATGTTCCCACCAAATCCGTAGTCCTGACTTTCTCTGGTCAAAAACTCCCTCCCCGCGCTTATTGCTACTTTACATCCCTTCCAGTCGAATCCTATGTCCTTCCTACTATCCAGTGCAATAAATGTTGTCGTTTTGGCCATATTAAATCCCAATGCCGTTCACAGCCTAGGTGCTATAAATGCGGTCAGTCACATGAGGGTGCAACTTGTGAGGTTTCCAATCTGTCTTGTTTGCTTTGTTCAGGCTCACATGCTGCTAATAATCCTTCCTGTCCAGAACACACACGACAGAGGGAAATCAAGCTTGTCATGTCGCAGGAGAATGTCTCGTACTTTGAAGCTTCAGCTCGTTTTCGTCCAGTGAGACGTTCTTTTGCAGATTCGACTAAGACCGCACCCACTGTGATCTCCGCCACAAGCTCTAGATCCCCACCCAAATCCCCCGCTACAACTTCCTACAGAAAAACCGTTTTTATTCCCCGCCGTCCTATCACCCCTGTGCTGCCTGGTTATGATCATCAGGCACACAGAAATATTATTGAAGAACCTACTTCCCAATTACCTAATGGTAGTGCATATCCTTCACCTTTAGAAATCTCCCCAAACGACAACTTTATTGACTCCCTCATCAACACCCTTTCCCAACTAATCTCCCGGTTCAGTGATACCGGCCTACCGAACAAAACTCGTGCTAACTTGACTCAGCTTCTTAATACCGTCCTAAACCATGGATCAGTTCCCGATGATCCAGTGGAACTGTCGTAGCGTCAAAAACAAAAAACATGACATTATTAACTTAGCAAATAGATATAAGCCATCAATTATTGCCATCCAGGAGACATGGCTAAAGCCTGGCTCACGTTTTCGTGTCCCGGGCTACTCATGTTTCCGGGATGACAGAATTGATGGCAAGGCTGGAGTGGCCATTTTGGTCTCCAGCCGATGTATATATTCTTTGTTACCGCTTCCTGTACATAGTAGTAGTTTTAATATTGTGGCTGTCCGTGTTTTAAATACTGTGTATATATCTGTATATATCCCCAATCCAAATCCTTCTATCCTTTCCGAGCTTTCACAGATTATTACCTCTATTACCCTCCCCCGGGTTGTATTGGGGGACTTCAATGTTCACCATACATCTTGGGGCTCCTATTTTAACGACTCCAACTCCTCACTACTAATGGACATTTTAGATGACAATAATCTGGTGGTGCTTAATGATGGATCCCCCACCCGTAGGGTTTCGCCTCTGCAGAATCCTAGGGCGGTGGTGGATCTCTCGTTGTGCTCTCCGACTATTGCTTCTTTGTGTTCATGGTCTGTCCTCCCCAGTACCTATGGTAGCGATCATTTCCCTATCCTAGTTACAATTACTTACTCGACGAGACAGACAATTACCCTAAACCCTCCCCGCCAAAAATTTAAGCTTGACAAAGCAAATTGGTCTGAATTCGCAACTTCCACTGATTTCGAAACTAGTAGACTCTCTTTAGACACAAATAATCCCCACATTCAACTTGAAAGTTTAAAGAATATCCTTCTTAGAGCTGCAGAGAGGTCGATTCCTCAGAAACAAACTGGAGACCGTAGATCATCTCCTCCGTGGTGGGACAGCGATTGTACTTCAGCTTGTAAGCGTCGTAAGGATGCTGAAAAACTTTATGCTAGGTCCATGACCATGGCAAATTTTCTAAATTATAAAAAAATTTCGGCTGAGGTTTCTAAATTATTTTCAGATAAAAAGAAAGAAGGCTGGAGACAGTTTTGCTTAAGTCTCTCTCCCACAACTAAACCCTCAATTGTTTGGAATAACATTAGAAAATTCCGCGGATCCCTTTCGGAAAGCAATTACCGTCCGTCCAATGATCCTTCTGAATGGATTGATGCATTTTCGCGAAGGTTGGCTCCTCTGACGGCTCCTTCACTTGGCGAACTTTGCGTTAGTACTTCTCAAGGATCATCTTCAAACTGGTTAGACTCGCCTTTCTCTCTGGAAGAATTCCGTCTGGTTTTGAGTTCATTGAAGGATTCCGCTCCTGGGGCAGATGGGATTCCATATTCCTTTTTTGTCAATAGCGGTTCAGTCACTCAACAGCTTTGTCTGAACATCCTTAATGAAATCTACCAGTCGGAGGTTCCCCCGGATGAGTGGCGCTCCCAAATTATTTTACCGATTCTTAAACCGGGAAAACCAGTCGATGACCCGTCTAGTTATAGACCCATAGCACTTTCGGTCACTCTAGGGAAAATTTTGGAACATCTGATCAAAAATCGACTGGAATGGTTTTTGGAGAGCCGAGGACTGTTATCTAAAACACAGTTTGGTTTTCGAAAAGGCTTTTGCACAACAGACGGCGTAGGAATATTAGTAACCGATATACGCATAGCCTTTTCGAAAATGGAACATGTGACGGCGGTGTTCCTGGATGTATCATCTGCATACGATAACGTCAGTCTTCCTGTACTCAGGCAAAAAATGCGACAGCTGAGTATCTCAGAGAGGATGACAAATTATATCTGCAATTCTCTTTCCTCCCGTACTATTACGATCACTTGTCAAAATTCCACCCTCCCTCCCAGAACTGTTTATATAGGCCTTCCCCAGGGTAATGTCCTCAGTCCCGTCCTCTGGGGTATTTACACTTTCGATTTAGATTTATCCGTCCTTAGTTTTTGCGAGATACTTCAGTATGCAGATGATATAACCATTTACATTGCCTCGAAAGATATTACAGAATGCTCCACCCGCCTGAACACTGCTATTCAATATCTTAATGACTGGATGGACAGACATGGCCTGTCTATTTCTGTTTCTAAAAGTTCGGTTGTAGTGTTCAGTAGGTCTAAAATAATTCCAAATGTTAACATCTTCTCCAATCATCAGGTGTTCCCGGTGAAGGAGGCGACAAAGTTTTTGGGCGTGTATTTAGATTCTAGACTCACTGGTGTACACCACATTAACCATGTAGTTGAAAAATGTGAGAAAAATATTAATATACTCCGCTCACTCTCTGGTGTCTGGTGGGGTTCACATCCTTACACACAGAAGCTGATGTACAACGCTATTGTCCGCAGCCATTTAGATTACGGCTCTTTCCTTCTTGAACCGTGCAATAAACTTCCTCTTAAGGTTCTGGATAGGATTCAATCCAAATCCTTAAGAATAGTTGTCGGGGCCATGAAGTCCACACCAATCAATGCTCTTCAGGTTGAATGTGGGGATCCCCCACTTAACATCAGAAGGCAATACCTTTCTGACAGATTCTTGTTTAAAGTATTTCAAAATTCTTCCCATCCACTTCTTGATAAACTCCATACCCTTTCGCAGCTAGTTAGCTCTTCAAGCTACTGGCGGCATAAGGACCTTCCCTGCCTGTTGATTAGCTACCTTACTATTACCCGTCTTCCTTGCCCTATTTTCCAGTGCAGGCTCAATCCCCTTTACTCCACTCCCTATAATGCACTTACCTTCCATCCAAAAGTGCTTCTAAATTTTTCTATACATAAGGGCTCTCCCATGGCCAACTCTCAATTTAAACACATCATTCAGCAGCACTTTGTGGATTGGCTGCTTATTTTCACGGATGCTTCAAAGCTTTTGGAGAGTGACTGTGTTGGTGTGGCTGTTTGGATACCGAAAGTTAATGTGGTTTTAAATTTCAAATTACCTCCAAACTCCTCAGTATTTACAGGGGAAACCCTGGCAATTTTGGAGGCACTCTCGTTTGTTGAATCCCACCACCTCAACAAATCCATTATACTTTCGGATTCCAAAAGTGCTTTGGAAGCCATAATCGCCAATCAGTTTCACTCCAGATGCAAATTCCCGCTGGTCTTGAAAATAAGACAGCTTCTCTTCAGGTGTCACACACAAGACATACAAGTAGTTTTAGCTTGGATACCGGGACATAGCGGAATTACTGGCAATGAGGCTGTAGATTCTTATGCTAAAGACGCTATAAGTACAGGAGTGTCAAGTCAATATATGGTCTTTTGTCAGGATTTGGTTCCGCTAGCCAAAAACCACATGTACAATAGCTGGCACAATATATGGGTCAGAACTAGTGAAAATAAAGGAAAACACTATTTTAATATTCAAAATTTTATTCCAGTTAGGCCATGGTTTTTTAAATTCAAAAAGGCAAGCAAAACAGTGTGTTCAACAATTTGTCGAATGAGGCTGGGACATTGCTGCACACCTGTTTTCTTAGCAAAGATTAGGGTCAGAGACAGCTCCTTGTGTGAATGCGGCCTAGATGAGGGCACTCTAGACCACATTTTTTTCTCTTGCCCAAGATTCCAACCTTCCTTATATGAATTCCTTCCCCCTACTATTTCTCGCCCTATCAATTTTATTTCCATTCTGTCCTTTGTAAATACTCCCTTTGTCGAAACTTTATGTACATATATTTATAATAACAGAATTAAATTGTAAGGTGTATAGGACTAACCCTAAATGTTTGTGTTTGTGTTGTTTTAGATTGTTCAACAGACACCGTACGCGTCTCAACATACCGTAACCTTGTTCCTTCATAAAGCCATTTCATAAAGCAGAGTCTCCGCCAAAACACTCTGATACTGGCGACTCACAAAGGAGCCATTAATAAAAAAGAAGGAAGAAGGAACAGTGTGCTCAACAGTTTGCCGAATCAGACTGGGTCACTGCTGCTCACCTGTCTTCCTGGCTAAAATTAGGGTTAGAGATAGCTCCTTATGTGAGTGCGGACTAGACGAGGGCACTCTTGATCACATTTTTTTCTCCTGCCCTAGAAATAGTTCCTCATTGTATGATTCCCTCCCTCCTACAATCCCTCGCCCTATCAATTTTAAATCTGTTTTATGTTTTGTAAATACTCCATTTATTGAAATTCTTTGTACATACATTCATACTAACAAAATTAGATTATAGGTGTGTGTACTAATCCATAAATGTTTGTGTTTGTTTTAGGTTATAGATTTTTCAACAGTCACCGTACATTATCATAAATTCACCGTACATACCCTTGTTTGTTCATTAAACCAACTTTTAAGGCAGAGTCTACGCCAACACACTCTGACATTGGCGATTCACAAAGAAGCCATAAATAAAAAGAAGAAGAAGAAGACATAGCAACGGTTGTAGTGTAAACAAAAAGAAAAAGTCAAAAAACTAAACTTTTATTCAAAATAATTATTAACATTATTGCATTGGATGTATCATATTATAATTTGAGCAGCGGATTTGAACACCTACATGGCAGGCCCAGCTAAGTGTTGGCTCCAAGAAATACCCAAAATGATTCTCTGGAAACTTAGCTGATTTACATGTCAACAAAGTCTAAAATAATAATTATACTTATTCTCATTATTCACTTATAATTCTAATTCTACAATAAATCAACTTAACTTAGTTAAACATTGGCACTTTGAACTGTATTATGTTTAACTACTGAAGAAGTAATTTTTGCAGCTAAATACATTTAAACATTATTTAAACACAAAAATGTTTATATATATGAGTAAGAAGGTAAAGTGGCAATATATTTTATTTCTTAGCTATATTAATATTTACACGTTACTTATTGGCTTTAATTTACATATTTAGAAATTAATATACAAGTTTAAAATTTTAGATAGCAATACCAAAACAGTCCTGTGTGAGTTGTTTATCATGGAATCACTCTTCAGGCTACATTGCTGTTGGTGGAGACGATGGGATGCTCAAGGTTTTAAAACTAGAATCTGGTAAGCTAGTAAAAAAAAAAAGAAATAATGTGATATTGTATGTAAACTACTATGGTTTCAATGGTCCAGGCCATGAGATTAGTCACGCTTTAATGCAAATGTTAAAATTTATTAGTAATTGATTTTTGCCAAAAGTTAAATATTTATAGTAATCCTCTCAAGCTCCAAGCGGTTGCATGCGACCACAATAACACTAGTATAACAATAGATTTTCAAGAATCCACGATCTAGGGATTAAGTATAAATATTTAACTATTGACACTTGTCTCATGGTTTAGACCAAAAATGGTCATGAAAATTTTCCATTAGGAGGAGGAGGTAATCTCTCAATGAACCTAAGCTTGGAAGGACATACGGGGCAAGTGTGTCTAGCTGTATGGAATGAAGTTTTTCAGAAATTAACAACAAGTGATGAGCATGGAGTTATTATTGTGTGGATGTTATATAAGGTTAGTTTATTATATGTACTTATGTCACATTTTTAACAGTGCCAGTTATTATATTTTTTTGCGATTGCAATTTCTAGAGAACATCTGCATCTATACAAAGTGCTAATACAAAAATGGTTAACTATGCATCTCATGAAAATATAAAGAGTCCATTAATGCTTCAAGCCCCAAGCGGTCGCATGAGACCACGATAACAATACAAATCTATTGTGTCTAGTTTTTTCCACGATCGAGGTATTAATAATAAGTCTACTTAAAAAATAATTTCAGGGTTCCTGGTATG
Source organism: Polyommatus icarus (assembly GCA_937595015.1). NCBI lineage: Eukaryota > Metazoa > Arthropoda > Insecta > Lepidoptera > Lycaenidae > Polyommatus > Polyommatus icarus. The sequence goes on from OW569321.1 coordinate 9,220,955, forward strand.
AAGAGATGATAAATAACAGAAACAAATCCACTGTTACTGGTATGGCATGGGGCTCAGATGGTCAGAAAATATGTATAGCTTATGAAGATGGTATGTTATATTCTTTTTCTCTATAAATCATTAAAATAATTCAAAAATCTAAATGTATTTATATGTTTATCAAAAACTTTACAGAAATATTGAACAAATAATCTTTTCAAAAAGTAAAAAAAAAATGTAGAGTATCTTCCATAATTGGTAATACAATTTCAGTGTACTAGTGAACCCTATTGCTTTTATAATTATTAATTAATAAGGTCAGTATAAATCAGATAGCCTATTGTCTTTTAGGTGCTGTGATAGTTGGCTCTGTTGATGGGTCAAGAGTTTGGGGTAAAGATATCAAAGGTACAGGATTGAAAGCAGTGCAATGGTCACCTGATAACTCTTCACTGCTTTTTGCACTTGCTAATGGGGAGCTGCATCTGTATGATGATCAAGGAAATTTCGTTGTAAGTACTGTGATATTCAGAAGATAGGATATATTTGGCGAATTTTTATAACTTTTTGTAGAATGAAATCTATACTAATCAGTAATCTATACTAATAATATTATAAAGTGGAAGAGTTTGTTTGTTTGTTTGAACGCGCTAATCTCAGAAACGACAGCTCCGATTTGAAAAATTCTTTCAGTGTTAGATAGCACATTTATCAAGGAAGGCTTGTTAAATGTACTATCTAAGACTATATTATATTACGTTAAGACTAATAGGAGCGAAGAAATAGTGGAAAATGTTGAAAAAAACGGGGGGAAATTATTTGAAGGGGCTTATTCGAACGCGCTAATCTCAGGAACTAATGGTCCGATTGTAAAAATTCTTTCATTGTTAGATAGCCCATTTATTGAGGAAGGCTAGAGTCAAGCTAGGTCAGATAAGAAGTAGAAAACTACGTAGACTAAGGGCGCATTTTCATTAGTCGTTAACTCGTGCGGTATACAGCATACGGGGAGTCTTTGACAACTAATGGCGCATTTTGATTGGTCGAGGCATGATCTCCCGCACCCCGCATGCGGGCCCTATCGACCAGTGAAAATGCGCCATAATTTGTCTGTGAAATATCTTATTTACGCGAGCGAAGCCGCGCGGAACGTCTAGTATGAAATAAGAAGATAGTGCCTAAGAATTTGCAACTAGAGTGGTTAGATTTACTTCACTAAACATTACCCTCTTGGCTCTTCTGTTACGTGCAGTTTTTCTGGATGTTAATAATATTATGATGATAAGGCACTGAGGTAGTAAGTAGTAGTACATACTATGTCAGTGTGTTAAGGTGGCCTTTTTATACGAATAAGCATGTACCAAAAGTATTTCTTTGAGGTGAAAAACTTTTGCTTTCTTTTCAGATGCCAGTTGCTAGTAACAATGTAGCTGAATCAACAGAAATTGTCTGTCTCAAGTGGTTTTCTGGTAAAGCACCAGCAAACAGACCTGTACTGGCAATATGTTACAAAAATGGAATACTCCTTTTTATGAAATCTTGCACTGAAGAAGGTGATCACAAAAAATCTTATTACTTTTTTTTAGTTTTTGAAATCAACAAATTGCACTGATTCAAAATGAGAGGTTTATGTAATGTACCTGCACAGGTTATCTTATAAATTAATTAGGGAGTGCCTCCGCTGCCGGCGCTGGTTGCCGAATAGGCGCCGGCAGCCTATTCGGCAAATATCGCGTGACTTCGGAAAACTTCGGAGTTCGGAAAACGGTGCAAAAAGCAGTGAAGAGTTATCAGGTGACCATTGCACTGCTTTCAATCCTGTACCTTTGATATCTTTACCCCAAACTCTTGACCCATCAACAGAGCCAACTATCACAGCACCTAAAAGACAATAGGCTATCTGATTTATACTGACCTTATTAATTAATAATTATAAAAGCAATAGGGTTCACTAGTACACTGAAATTGTATTACCAATTATGGAAGATACTCTACATTTTTTTTTTTACTTTTTGAAAAGATTATTTGTTCAATATTTCTGTAAAGTTTTTGATAAACATATAAATACATTTAGATTTTTGAATTATTTCAATGATTTATACAGAAAAAGAATATAACATACCATCTTCATAAGCTATACATATTTTCTGACCATCTGAGCCCCATGCCATACCAGTAACAGTGGATTTGTTTCTGTTATTTATCATCTCTTCATACCAGGAACCCTGAAATTATTTTTTAAGTAGACTTATTATTAATACCTCAATCGTGGAAAAAACTAGACACAATAGATTTGTATTGTTATCACGGTCTCATGCGACCGCTTGGGGCTTGAAGCATTAATGGACTCTTTATATTTTCATGAGATGCATAGTTAACCATTTTTGTATTAGCACTTTGTTATGTTATGTTGCATATGCAGATGTTCTCTAGAAATTGCAATCGCAAAAAAATATAATAACTGGCACTGTATAATAAACTAACCTTATACAACATCCACACAATAATAACTCCATGCTCATCACTTGTTGTTAATTTCTGAAAAACTTTATTCCATACAGCTAGACAGACTTGCCCCGTATGTCCTTCCAAACTTAGGTTCATTGAGAGATTACCTCCTCCTCCTAATGGAAAATTTTCATGACCATTTTTGGTCTAAACCATGAGACAAGTGTCAATAGTTAAATATTTATACTTAATCCCTAGATCGTGGATTCTTGAAAATCTATTGTTATACTAGTGTTATTGTGGTCGCATGCAACCGCTTGGGGCTTGAGAGGATTACTATAAAAATTTAACTTTTGGCAAAAATCAATTACTAATAAATTTTAACATTTGCATTAAAGCGTGACTAATCTCATGGCCTGGACCATTGAAACCATAGTAGTTTACATACAATATCACATTATTTCTTTTTTTTTTACTAGCTTACCAGATTCTAGTTTTAAAACCTTGAGCATCCCATCGTCTCCACCAACAGCAATGTAGCCTGAAGAGTGATTCCATGATAAACAACTCACACAGGACTGTTTTGGTAATGCTATCTAAAATTTGGCTGCCGGCGCCGTTTTCCGAACTCCGAAGTTTTCCGAAGTCACGCGATATTTGCCGAATAGGCTGCCGGCGCCTATTCGGCAAACATCGCTTGTCAAATGACAGAATAATGATTAAAAAACATCAGTCTTGAGCTAAAGGACTATGAAAAGTACAAATAATAAGGTCATAAATAGTCATATTGTAAGGATGCATATTTGAATCCTTCGATCGGGGATTCTTGGAAATGCTATTGTATTCTATTGTTATCGCGATCACCAGTGCTCGTATGGGGCTTGAATCGTGATGGGTTAATGGTGGTGTGGTGATGATGATGCTGATAAATGTGATCTGCGTAGTAGCATAATACAATATCTTTTCTTCTTTAAACAACGCTGAAAGTTGAAACTCTCTAACATGTATAAGGAATCTGAAGTTCTGTTCAGTACCTTCGGAAGTATACCACGGGGTTTATAACTGTAGCTGAGGTGCAAAATCTTACTTTTTTGTAGCTGAAAAAAGGTAGCTAAGGTATAGCTAAGCTAAGAAAATGCATCACAAAAAACTAAAATATCCACAGCCGAACAAATAGTTACCTAACCTACACACCTTTTGAAGTCGGTGAAGTCGAATATATTTGAGATTACAATTATTTATTTTTAAAATTTGTGTATCGGCACTGGAACCTAGTGCTTTACGCATTATCATCGGCTCCCATTTTGAGTGCCAGCGCCGGCAGGCGTTGTTTTATATCACGGCTGCCGGCAGTATACTTACGAACTTACCGCCGGTTCCCAGTACTGATATTTTTGGGTGCCGGCGCCGGCAGCGGAGGCACTCCCAATTAATTATTATTGTTCTAGGTGTATTTTACATACACAAAAAGTCCTCGTTGACTACGGAACCCTAAAATGGATCCCTAACCAGCAGATTTTTTGTATATTGGTAGGTTAATAGGTAACATTGTCCTACAAATAGAACAATCCATATTTTAGGACCGTCAAATCGAAATATTAAATCCTTTCTATCTCTGTTAGCTTCCACTTTTGAAATTGTTGTTCGTCTTATCAAAATTAATAAAAAAAATGTTCTAGGGAACCTGTACTATAGTTGTGTGTAATGCTGTTTATAATATCTTCACAGATAGCATAATGCTTGAGACGAACATGACAATCATTGGCAGCGAGTGGAACCACAATGGGAGTGTGCTGGCGGTGGCTGGACAAACACAAGAGCAAAATAACGTCGTGCAGTTCTTCAGTGCCTATGGAGAAGTATGTAGATTGTAGTACCTATTTAGATATTTATTTGTAGGCAAAGAGTTGACCTCCGTGATTTGGTCGAGGTATGTAAAAGCAATATTTTATTTAATCTTGATGGATCCGCCATCTCCCTAAGAATTAATTTCCCTGGTTTTTACTTAATGTTGATTTTGTAACTGTATTATACCACAGAATACATAATAGGACCTTACCTTACAGACCTAATGGTACAGAAGTTTCACTCCCGAGTTTAGGTGTGATAAACGCAAGCGTCCTGTCACCGGACTAGTCACAATAGGCTGGCACTTTTGTATTCTGTGGCTGAGCCACTCGCACGCTCGCCGCTCGGCATCCCGCGCCGCTCGCTTGACAGTCAGCAGATTGAAGCGAGACGGCAGCGGGCAGACAGTTATTGTACTATGAACGCTAAACGCAGTGCAAAAGGTTGAAATTAGGTTGTTTTCTAGAATAGTAGGTAAATATTATCTCGACGATTTTGCGCCGTTTGTATGGAAGTGAGACATGCCTGATTATACCCTGTTTCATTTCACTTTGATCTTAATATTATTGTGCTTAACATTATGATAATCGGTTCTAGTAGTTTCGGACACTTATTTGATGTAAACGATGAAATGAACGCTTTCATTTAATCCATACTTCTATGCTAATATTACAAATGCGAAAGTGTGTCTGTCTGTCTGTTATCTCTTCACGCCAAAACCGCTGAATCGATTTTGCTGAAATTTGGTATACAGATACTTTGAGTTCCAGGAAAAGTCTTAGGATGTCATATAGGAATATAGCTATCGAATTTGAGTAAACTAAGGGCCTGTTTCACCACTTCCTGATAAGTGCCGGATAGGCTACCCACAACTTTTTTGACAGATGGAGTATGGTGTATCTGTAAGAAAGTTTGTTGATAGCCTATCCGGAACTTTATCAGGAAGTCGTGAAACAGGTCCTAAGAAAGTGGATAGCCTATCCGGCACTCGATCAGGAAGTGGTGAAACAGGCCCTAAGTTGTGAATAGCCTATCCGGTAATTTATCAGGAAGTGGTAAAACAGGCCCTAAAAAAGTTTGTGGATAGCCTATCCGGCACTTTATCAGGAAGTGGTGAAACAGGCCCTTAGTAAAGTAATGTTGTAACTTTCAGTATCTGCGGACGCTCCGGGTACCGGGCGGTTCGATGCGCGCGCTGTCGTGGGAGCAGCGCTCGCTGCGGCTGGCGATTGCGGTGGACTCCTTCATATACTTCGCTAACGTCAAGCCCGACCACAAGTACGCCTACTACGGCAGCACGCTCGCCTTCGTGTCGGGCACAGAGACCGTCACCTTCTGGGACACTGTCACGCACCAGGTATATTGGCGATTATAAATAAAAAGAAAAACTTGAGAGGTGTCAAGACTCAAGAGACACCCGGATGGAAAGAAGTTATTTCTTAAGTAAGAAAATCGGTATACACCCAACAAAAAAAAGAGATAGAGAGACAGAGAGAGAAACACGCGCTACCGCACGGCTTACAACTATAGCATTTTTGCTCTAGTTGTAGTATACCGACACTTTTAATTGTGTCGTGTGCGTGTCGTTACAGCTTTTTCCGTCTAGCCTCCTTTTGCAACGCGCGATAAGGAACTTCGTTCCAAAATATCATCAAAACCTCATTGTTAAAAAGCATGCACTACACAAGTGTGCGCGGTTCTCACAATACGAGTGTATTGTGAGAACCGCGCACACTTGTGTAGTGCATGCTTTTTTTAGACGAGTTTTAAGATATTGCATAGCTTTTATCGCGGGTTTTGCGCGCGGCGACCGAATCAAAAAATTCCGTAACTAAAATAACCGCAGACTTCGACGCACGGTGTTTGTGTGCGTACGACTAGACGTATGCGAATGATAATTGCATAAGTCGATAAAAATTACTATGCAATAGCTTTACCGCGGAAATCCCCGAGTGCCACTTATTTAAAAAAAAAAAATGAGGCAAACGAGCAAAGCTGCAGTTATTGTTTTTATATTTTTATCACTTGTCATTTCCAGTCGTGGATTAATCACATTCCCGGGGTGATAGACATGGACGGCGTGGACGAGTACTGCATCATCTCCACAATGTCGATGCTGCTCATATCGAACCAGCAAGGAATACAGTGTGATGGTAATTTCAAAGCTCTATGAATATAAGGCTAGGTCTACACTACTAGCTATGTAGGCTGAGGTTGCACGACAGATTACTATAAATTACAAGTTGCAAAAGTAGGGCATCAATTTATTAAATCATGTATATACAATATACATACTTAATTTCTTATATTTTGCTTATTGGATAACTAGCTGTCCCGGCAAACGTTGTTTTGCCATTTAAAGTATTTCTACTTCATTAGTTGATACAAAAACTTACCCCCTCTTTTCGCCCGCAAGAAGGCAAATATATCTGTGAAAACCGTATGCAAATCGGATCAGTGTTTTCGTGTTAAAGCAAAAGTCTTATACAAAATCTGACCCCCACTTTCGTCCCTTTAGAGGGGTGGGGGGATTTTTTTTATACACCAGATGTTGAGTTGGAAGAAGACAAATATATCTGCGAAAATCGCATTCAAATCGGATCAGTAGTTTTCGTGTAAAAGCAAAAGTCTTATACAAAATCTGACCCCCACTTTCGTCCCTTTAGAGGGGTGGGGGGATTTTTTTTATATACCAGATGTTAAGTTGGAAGAAGACAAATATACCTGCGAAAACCGCATTCAAATCGGATCAGTAGTTTTCGAGTGATAGTGGAACAAACATACATACAGACAAACAGACAGACAGACAAAAAAAACTGACCACGTTTTTGGCTTCTATAGCGATGTAGTGACACCCTTCGCTTATTATTTTTTGAATATCTTTAATGTACAGAATCGTCATTTCTACAGTTTTATTATATGTATAGATTTAGATAATAGATATATATGTTACGGGTAATGCTAGAAGGTGGAGTAAACCTAGGTTTACCCGGGTTGACTTAGTATTACCCAAGTCTTTTGGGTAAAGTCCGAATAGTAAGAAAAATAAACTTTAACTCGGGGTTTACCCATACTCACCTAGGTCTACCCAACTCTGGCTGGGTAATGTTCAAAATTTGTCCAATTAATTACTAAAATGAATATCCAAGGGTATTTTAAACATTTATTATTTAAAAAACATACAAAGGCAAACGTAATTTCTCGAAGAACATAAACTTAATAGCTTCAATGGCAAAAACTAATTAGCGGTTGTTGTAATTAATATTGAAATTATTTATTTGAGCAAGATAAACTGCTGTGACATTTGAATTGCTCAAGTTTTCTGCATGAACACTTTTTTGTAGCACATTTTGTTTTGCAATTACACCTTTTATAACCCTGGCCTCCCGAAAGCGACTGTCATTTGCAAGCTGTCGTGAAATTTTTTTTTGCGGGTGATATACATATTTTCTATATAAATCAGTTTATCATGACAAACGGAAAACTGATTACTTGAGAACATTTTCTCAATAGTAGCGGGGGAACGCGGGCCCCCGAATTTTAGGCCACAGGCTCGAAAAATACGCAACACCTAACATTACCCAGCCAGAGTTGGGTATACCTAGGTGAGTATGGGTAAACCCCGAATTAAAATGTTTTTTTCTTATTATTCGGACTTTACCCAAAAGACTTGGGTAATACTAAGTCAACCCGGGTAAACCTAGGTTTACTCCACCTTCTAGCATTACCCGTAACATATACATAAAACGGAATCGTTTGTTTTAGGTAAAGCTGTGTCTACACCATTTCTGTACGTGGCAATCAACAGCAAAGCCATAGCCGTCGCCGCTACCAAAGAGTCATTTCTCATTTGGAAATTCTCAACACCATCGAGACTTCGTGAGTATAGTTATGCAAAGCTTCATTTGCACCAGTCTGGGTAAAATTTTCATCAATTAATTAGTGTCATGTTATCGCTTTTTCTTTTTTGATTTAAAAAAGGACATGGCATAAACTACGGTACCCGGCAATAAATATTGCACATCGACCTTTGGAAAGTGACAGTCGGCTAATTTCGGTTTTGTAGAGCGTTATCTCTAACGCACGAAATATAAAAAGTCCGGTATATATTAGGAGCTGTTAAAACAATAATTATGGTTTGCTTCTTTTGACGATTTTATTATTATTTGTATAAAATACACCAAATTTTCTATAAGTTATGGCTTTAGGTTCGGGTAAAATAAATTAAAAAAGGGTGTTCAAATTATGTTTACCTACGTATATAAAATTCTTTTGGAAAATTACAGCTGTAGCAAATTTAGGGGTGTTAACAACTCTAGATATATATTTTGAACTAGACGCGACTGCACTCTATTGAATTTGAACAACGACTGACATAATGTCAAATAGACGTGTGTGTTACAAAGATAACGCTCTATGAAACCGAAATCAGCCGAATGTCTCTTTCTAAAGGTCGATGTGCAATATTTATTGCCGGGTATTGTACGTTATTAGTAGACATTGTAAGTACCATTGAAAAAATTGGTTCATAGGCTGCTGGCTGACTTCGGCATTTGGTCGTCGTCGTAATAATAGTCGTCTGTTAATTGGGCTTGGCATAACCATAGAATTATAATCTTCGTCCGTCGTTAAGTATAGATATCGTTGGGCATAACCATATAACGTTGGTCCGTCATTCGTTCGTCCGTCGTCGTTCGTTCGTCACGGTTTTAATGTTGCGAGCGTCAATGGACGGCGGTAGTTGCTTTCCATCAGGTGACCCGTTTGCTCGTTTGCCCCCTTATTTTATAGAAAAAAAGCCACTGAATCAATTTCTCTAATGCTACATCTTCAACTTTGGTACCTTTACATATACACCTAAAGGAAATTGACTCTAGCAATACCGGGGTAGTTAAAATAAAACATTTTGATTCTTTTTTTCCTAACATGCAAATATAAAATTAAAAATTTATCGAATGATCAAGGATATTTTTTTAAAATCTGCCATCCCAATAAGTCATCAGATCCTGGTAGACCTACAGTTGACGTTACAGGGATAAGCGAGCAGTTGTATGGCGTGGACGGTGCCTCCATTGCCTCCGGCGAGGTGTCTCTCCACGACGACACGATATGCGCGCTCGCCTGCTCCGACGCGCTCGTGGCGGTCGGCCGCGACTCCGGCACGATCCTGCTGTTCTCCCTCGCCAATTTAAAAAAGACGAACATCATCAATATCAACACGAAACCCTACAAGCTGGGGATCAATTGCAATTCTAGGTGAGATGGTACTTACATTACATTGTATGGACAATATAGACTACATTTTTTATTTCGTAGCCGTATTTATATGAATTTTTTAAAGTTTTGTGACCATAGTAGCTTGGGTAAAAATAGTTAGTAATAACTAATAAGTATATAAGACGCTAAGTATACGTCTTATATACTATACGCTTCAACTTTCTTCTAAAGCTTTAGATTTGCTGGGGCTATGTTATTTGTACCTATCTATACCCTGCGCGCGAGCTCCGAGTAATTGTTACTTGTCATGGTCGAGCTCGGGCCCGCATACATGTTGGTTGCATCTATCAGCAATAATTATTGGCACTTCAGAGTACTACTTCAGAAAGTCCTATTATTGGCATTATAATATTATAGTATTCATAAATAAAAATTCTAAAGTGCCAATAACAATATGATGACTGCCGACGATGAGGTTTGCCTACAACCGCCTGTCTGTTTAGCAAGCTGTTCGCGATCGACACGGCGGGTACGCTGGTGTTATGCGGAGTGGAGGGCGGGTCGGGGGGCGTGGTGGGGGGCGGGGCGGCGCGGCGCGACGTGTGGGGCGCACGCTGGGCCGCCGACAACGCCGCGCTGCTAGCCGCCGCGGAGAAGGCGCGCGTGTACGTGCTGCGTGGCGACGAGCCTACAGAACCGCTTCCCGCCAACGGCTATCTGTGCTGCTTTAAGGTATCAAAATTTAAATTCATAGGGTTATGTTAGGCCCAGCCGACCGATCAAGACTAACATTGACTTAACACAATCAGACCAAATGAAGTAGGTCTGTCAGCTGCCTGTGAACTAATTTTTCTAATAGTAATACCTAAACGTATTATTGCTATTGCTTTTGATGTAACGCACATTAAAAAGTGGAAAAGCTCCTGTGAGGCGTTATATCAATTCCTTTGCTGCCGAAAGTAGAGCAATGAGGGTGTTTTATAATCTATTTGCCAACAGGTGCCGCTATGTAGCCTTAGGGTTTATCGTGTCAATATGTCACGATAATATGCTTATTTGACCCTAAGGCTACATAGCGGCACTTGGTGGAAAATAAAATAAAAACACTCTCATTTAATGAGGATATCGCTATATCCCACTTGTCCTGCAGGAGTTGGAAATAACGACGGCTCTGCTGGACGAGATAACGGACAAGTGCTTAGCACAACACATCGTGCGCACCGAGGTGAAGTCGCTGCGGGATACGAGGCAGCTCATAGACAAGGTCGGGCTCAAGGAGGCCGAGGACTTCATCAAGGACAACCCCCACCCGCAGCTGTGGTAAAGTTGTTAGATATTACGGCTTGTTCACATCTCCACGTCATGACGTCGTCAACGTGGAACGGTGCGATAACGTGGCACGGTACGTTGACGTGAAGTGAAAATTTACGTCAACCTAACGTGAAAATGCACGTCACGGTGTAGGAACATTTTACGCTTTTTGACGTGATAACGTCTTATAATTCGATATGGGGTGCGCGCCCGAAAAACATAAGCGACGACAGTTCATGCGGCGCGGCGTTACCTCGCTGACAGCTCTCAGTAAGGCTCACCTGGGCCGCGCTCTTTGTTTCGATTATATTACGTATTTCGATGACTTAGAGAATACTTTTGTATGAAGAAGTTTGGTTAGTTATGACCTTTGATACATTGACCACACTCTGAATGAAAAATAAATAAAGAATCTGTGAGCTATTAGTATTATTTCGGCTATTCAAAATTGTGCTCTATTTCCTACGTGTCAAGGTTTGACTTGTGCTTTGTTCGAAGATTTTACTGGATTTCACGAATTTATGTAGCGTTTTGTATTGCGAATAGTTTATTTTATATGAATTATAAATATTTTTAAAATTTTCGGAACGGCTATGACGTTGTCACGTTCAACTATCGTCAGTAAACCGACTTTACAGACAACCGATTTTTTTTTTTAAATCTCTCACCGTCTTCTTAACAATAGCAATACGTATTGTGTGGTCCATATCTAGATAAGTAGTGAAGAATGTAGCAGTTTTACAATGCATGGTGACGTACAATGTTGCTAGATTGTGACGTGCATTTTCACGTTACGTTGACGTAAATCTTCACGTCACGACAACGTACCGTGCCACGTTATCGCACCGTTCCACGTTGACGACGTCGTGACGTGGAGATGTGGATAGACCCCTACCGTTATACTTTTTTATTATACAAGCTAAAAGCCGAGCTTTGTGAGGGCTCGCGTAGTTTTTCTGCGTGGTAATAATCTTTAAAGCACATATGTACATCTAAATAAAAATCACTATGTTAAAGCACAAATCAATAGGCGTGATAGTTTTTCCGTAATGTGTACCACAAAAGTGGTCAGGTTGTGGGATATACTAAGGCTCGCTTCGCTCGCCCTGATAATGTTTTCCACATCAGTTTAAAACCCAGGAATGCTACATAATTTTTACGTACGCGTGTACGTAAAAACTGTGTAGCATTCCTGGTTTTGTCTTTCTTTACTCTCGTATAATGCCTTTACAATTTACATGCCCATCTTATCTCTCTCTCTGCCTCTGACTCTCTGCCAGATAATTCTGCAAGACGTCACCAAATTTGAAAATAATATTTGTCCACCACTACCGAGTACCGAGTCAAGCGCCAGGTTCATGGTGATACTCCCAAGACCCAACACGTGGTCCCGACTCCTGTGCTGAGTATACTAAAATTAGAGTTTAGAACTTCTATCAAGAATACAAGTATGAGGTAACGATGATGAACAAATAAGGACTGACTAGTTAACTCATGTTAACGTCCTTTTCTGATATGTTGGAAAAGCTATTTGAGAGATGATACCAGAGCCCTTTTTTGTACGCCCTAAAATTCGGGCATCGCCGCGTCCTATCTTTAATAAAGTTAAAATAAATTATAAAAAGTAAAACATCATAAAATTCTTTATATTCACAGTAAAGCAAACTATTACATGTGTTATATTTTCCGTTATACGCATAACAAAGTACTTATTACAAGTAACTAGCTAACCGTACTAATGCTACAATAAGATTACGGTATCAGCGCCGACAACTTTAAATTTGTAACGAGATTATTGTAATTGGATATGATTTTTTTTCTTAGGATTAAGTAATACCGTCTCGTAGCTCGCTGGTGATTTTATAGTCTGGTTGGAGATATTTTATCAACTACCAGGGAGCAGTGGCGGCCTTAGGCTGCGTTTCCACCAGAGTTGTTTTAAGATCCAATAGAATCGCTGCGCTAGAAGGGGTCACGACTCACGCTAATGAAGCGATTATATTGGTTCCCAAAAACACATTCCTCGCAACACGTCTCTGGTGAAAACGCAGCTTTAGTGGGTGGCGAACAGCTGGCCCAAGGCCTCGCTCTTGCAGAGGGGCCTCGCGTCAAGCAAGTCATAAAGTGGCATTTTATTTGAATTTTTGGCGGTGAGGTCCCGGTGTCGGTGGCGGTTGATAAATGGCCAAAGGGCCTCGCAAAGACTTGTCGCCCGGGGCCTCGCAATGGGTAAGGCCGCCACTGCCAGGGAGCAGAGGTGGCGTAAGGCGTGGGCGATGTGGATCATCACCTACGGCCTCGCGCTCTTTGTACCACGAATAAGAGTATCCTATGAACATAAATAATAAAAAATCGGCCAAGTGCAAGTCGGACACGCGCAAGAAGGGTTCCGAACCTTATAGAGCAAAAATAGACCAAACTGACTGGTGTCGACTTGTGTGTCCCGACACACGTTGTGCAACACGTGTGAAAAATGTCTTAAATGTTTAGAGATTTTATGATTTCAAGGTTAGGCTGAGTTACTCCATGTTTATACTCTTTGCCGTATAATTTCCTAAGATTTATTTCCAGGTTGCTGCTAGCTGAAGCTGCATTGAAGAACTTCGAATCTGAGTCGGCTCTCGAGACGGCCGAGGCCGCTTTCGTCCGACGCAACGATTACGTTGGAATACGATTCGTGGCGAGACTTAACGCGCTACACTCCAACGCACTGAAGAAAGCCGAAATACTCGCCTACTTCAAGGACTTTGACGGCGCAGAACAGATATACCACAACGAGGACAGGCGGTAGGCAGTATTAATTACGAGACAAAACATTATGGACTCGATTGAAATCGAATATATTAACATCGTTTGTAACCGAGACGTAACCTATTATCACAAATGAACGGCAAGGACCCGATTAAAGCTCTAGTAAGCATCAGAATCTTAAGAGAAAACACAACTTTTTCTAGAGGTAGATACAAATTAGCCCACGTGCTGGGTCGGCCCTACCTATGGGGCAAACTGAGCAGGCGCTCATGGCACCAACTCCCAAAGGGCGCCTCACGGCTCCTCATGGCTAAAGACCTTGAATAGGTCAAAAGAGTTCGAACTTTTTTGTATGGAGCGTGGCATACCTTATTAGTTTCAAGTACTTAAAATGGTATTAATTAAAAATTTTGACGTAAGCCCCATACATTATCTGTCAAACTCTTCATTAAATTGAAGGTTAATCATGATTAAATGTCTCTACGGCGCGGCGGTAAGAGTCCAATAGTGGTCGGATGAAATCTAACGTTAATCCCCAGCGACCTGGCGATAGCGCTGCGCAAGCGGCTGGGGCACTGGTTCCGCGTGGTGGAGCTGCTCAAGTCCTCCGTCACCGCCACCGACGCGCAGATCAAGGAGGCCTACACCAACATCGCCGACTACTACATCGACCGCCAGAACTGGTACGATCGCTAAAGCTCTGGTTACCTCCAAGAGCGGTGCGTCGCGTCGTGTGGCGGCCGTGATGCAGCGATCAATGACGTCACTAGAACGTTGTCTATGTGGGCGGTATGGCGCGGTTTTCTAGAGAACGGTGTCAATTATCGCTCTCAAGGAAACCGCGCCATATTGCTTACATGGACCACGTCCTAGTGACGTCATTCACCGCTGTATTCCGGCCGCTACATGACGGCGCCGCTTTTGGAGGAAACCCGAGCTTTACATACACAACGTTCTAGTGACGTCATTCACCGCTGTATTCCGTCCGCTACGTGACAGATGACTGCACCGCTTTTGGAGGAAACCAGAGCTTTATGACACTCTTCCCGCATTTTCACTCTTTTTAGTTTTTTTAAGAAATGAATCTTCTTGCTATTAATTTAAATATACTTACAAGCGGAATGTTGCAGCTCACGATGTAATGTTCATCACTCTGCACTCTGTATGGTCTGTTTATATTTTTCCCTGTAGAAATAAGTGTATGTAGTAAAATCTAGTCAGACTGACATATAAAACGGATAGAAATAATTAAGTTGAAAATATAAACACTCATAAATTTTATGAACTATGCGCAGAACTAACATGATGTGAGATAAAATATGAGAAACTATCTGATAAGTAAAACCGAAAACAAATATTTCCTATAAATATAAATACGCCCTATCTCTGAAATGAATCAAGCTCTTTCATATTAAAATAATATAACATTAATTATTGTAAATCACAAAGGTCTACGAATGTTTTCAATAAAACGTTTTTAAATATAACGTATTTTCAGGACTGGGGCTATAGAGTATTACAACTTGTCGAACAACGTAGAAGGGCTAAGGAAGTGCTATATGGCACTCGAGGATAGCGAATCCTTAGCAAAACTTATTACATCGTCGGCGAAATCTACAAAAGTATGTCGAAATTATAGTTTTACTTTTTTATGAAAAATTGTATTAAATTGCTATAATAAGAATAATAAATGCAACGCATTTGTTATTTGTCTCTTTCTCTCACACAATAATATATTGTTCAATCTCGTTTCCAAAGAATGCAACAAGAGCTGGAAAGCGATATTTATAAGCGTGTAAATGAAAGAGACAGGTTAGATATAAAGTTGTGTTCTGTGAACGGGTGCTTTAATTTTTGCTTTTTAAAATAATATTATACTATTTTGTCTTGATAACGCATCATGAAATTCACGCCAACATATTATTTTTGTAAGGAGCCAGCATCAAAGCATCATATAGAGCAAAGAATTGACAACAACCAAGAACCATCAATTCAAGCCATCATGCAACTGCGAGAGAGCGGGCGCATCGCTCAGGCGGCCGCGATGGCTTACCAAGTAAGTATATAATATTATGATATAGGTACCTAATGCTGGCTTCTCACGGCGCGTAATATCACGAGCCGCGCCGCGCTGAGCCGATTTACATACGAGCGAGCACGAGCCAACAGGCGAGTCCGCGCTATCCGTTCTCACGGGCACTCACGGCGTGGGCTTCGTTCACATTTGTATCATTTGCGCGATCAGATCTCTGTCGCGTATCATCGAAGCGTATCAAAATGATACGCCCCGATCGCTATTAACCGCGTATCTGATACATGTCGTATCAAATACGCGCATAATCGGCAGAATGATCTAATAGCTGGCGTCCACACTATAATGATACGCATACTTGATACGGCGCGATGATAGCGACGGAGATCTGATCGCGCAAATGATACAAATGTGGACGCACCTTATATGTATATCACGAGCCGCTCTAGCCGCGCCTTTGAAGTTACCGACTTCAATCGATTCAGACGCGCCTGCTCGTGCCAACCCCTTCACACGGCGCGTGGCTTGCGCTGGCGCGGCGCGGCTCGTGATATTTATTGCGCGCCGTGAGAAGCCACCACTTACAAAGCGAGATGCGTGCAGGATATAAACAGAAACTAATACCTTTTAACGCTTCAACTCCCAAGTGGCCGCGAGAAGTGAGAACAATAGAATATTTCCAAGAATCCGCGATCGAAGGATTAAACTACGTTTCTTGCAATTCTTAACAAATATTTTTCTTAACAGTTGGCAGAATTGGAGGCTTCCTGCGCAGCATCACCATGGAAGATCAAAAAGCTTTATATTCTTGCTGGACACCTGTATCAAAATTCCGCTGGTAACATAATATAACATATTATATCTCTGGACTCAGTCCTTTACTTTTGAGATAAAACTAGGAGTAAACCAAGATTCGTCTACCAATCTGTGGTCTTCTTACATACAGCCATGATATTGATATAAAATATTTACGCGGCATGTAACTTTAACCAAAAGGTTTAGCACTATACTAGCAACCTGGGCGTCGCCGGAGAGATTCGCCCAGGGCCCTGGTAGTGCTAAAACCAGCACTGTGTGTTTATTTACGATGATAGATAATAAATATTAAACTGAGTAACATGATAGAGAGCGGGCGGTCGGGCGAGGCGTGGCGGCGGGCGCGGGCGCAGCAGTGGGCGGCGGGGGCGGCGCGTGCGGCGCGGGGCGGGGCGCGCCCCGACGCGGCGCTGCGGGCGGCTGCGCGACTCCGCGCCGCTATACCGCTCCTACATCCCACCCAACATAAACAAGTAATCTTTTTATATTATTACTAGCTGTCCCGGCAAACGTTGCTTTGCCATAATATATTATGTATTTGCCATATTATTTTATTGAAGTGACTAAATATGTATGTTACCATGGCAACGTCGATCGCTATCCCGTCGCACAAATTTATAATGGTCGCCGTCAGTCTCAGGTTGTAAAATAATTTGCAATAAAATAAAATTGCGACTATAATAATTATTTAAAGATCTAAGCTTCAAGTTGGAAAAAGCACACATTTAAAAAAAAAAAAAAAACATTAAAATCGGTTAAGTAGTTTAGGAATCCATTGCGGACAAACATCGTCAGTCGTCACAGGAGATTTATATACATATATTAGATTATCTCTCCTACTATTAAAATAGTTATACGTTATTCGATGTTTTGCCTTTTTATATTTTTTCACAATATCAACATTCTGATATAGTCAGTTAAGCTTTAGCAATGATAGCGTAATCAAAAAATTAAAAATTCTTTTCAGGCTTTGTGTACAATAGCAGCAATTTCCCTTCAAGTGAGATCATTCGATCTCTGTTCAAAGGCGTTAATAAAGCTGGAAGCTTTGGACGTATGTTTATTTTCTTACCTACTTGTAACTTATCATTTTCTGTAATTTACTACTTTATTGTAATAACCTAAAAATATGAAAACATTTTAGGCGGATACTTTCGAGAATATCGCTATTGAGATATTTACAAGATGTAAACCGAAAGATGCAAAAGGGAACATAGTTGAATGTCCTCAATGTCAATCTGGCATACCCGAATGGTAAGGATTTAATCGCTTCGTCCACGTTCGTAACTAAGATTTCATAACTGGTTATGAAAAAGGAATTATTTTCACTGTTTCATAACCAGTTATTAAACAAGACTTTTTTTCCATTTTCATAACCAGAGCCTCTTAGTCATGTATAGTCTCCTGGTACTTTTTTCCGTAGAACAATGATTTGTACATCTTTTAAAACGTAGATAACAATGCTTTAAAGGTGTTACAAAAATAAGTGATAATACTTTAGGGTGTGTACGTGTTCCTTGTAGAGAGTTCACTGTGAAAGTAGCAGCGCTGAAAGACCAACATTTTTTTTCACTTTTGTATGGGGAAACTCGTGACGCCTCGGGCCCTTGCCCATACAAAAGTGAAAAAAATATTTTTGTCTTTCAGCGCTGCTACTTTCACAGTGAACTCTCTACAAGGAACACGTACACACCCTAAAGGTATTATCACTTATTTTTGTTACACACTGTATATAGTGGCCATGTATAGTCTCCTGCAACTTTTTTCCTTTTTGTATATGTTACGCTCAAAGACCGAAATCGCTCAGTGAGCGAAAAAATAGCTCACAACGCGTTGTGGTTACAGTGAAACTGCCACGACGCGAAATTCGCGTTGTGGCTCTAATGAAAACGGCCATGACGCGTTCTGGCAATCACAAAAAGACCATAACGCGAAATTCGTGTCGTGGCTGATATGCTATTCGTTTTTCTTGATTTGTTCTTGATTGATTTATCGTCCATAAGTATGGAAGATTATATTTGAATTGCCATGCGTACTACAAAATATTTTTTCTTTTACTAAATCACTGCATAACGTGTTTATCATTAGGTATTATAAAATATCCATAGTTCCATACTATCCATAGTAATATTATTACTGTCTGTCTGTCTGTCACAACGTGTTGTTGTTTTTTTTTTAATATAAAGTAATCTGACCTCAATAAATAATAAAAATATAGTTTTATTTTAATTTATATAATTTAAACATACTTAATACTACTAGTTGATGCCCGCAACTTCGTTGCGCCAGCCAGATAGACAATAATAATATTTGTACGGATAGTTATATTATGGAACTATGGATGTTTCATAAACAATAATGATAATTTACATATTTTGCAGTGATTTAGTAAAACAAAAAATATTTTGTAGTACGCGTGGTAATTCAAATACCTACATTATATTATAATCTTCCATACTTATGGAAAATTAATCAATCAAGAACAAATTAAGAAAAACGAATAGTATTTCAGCCACGACACGAATTTCGCGTTATCGTCTTTTTGTATTGCCAGAACGCGTCGTGGCCGTTTTCATTAGAGCCACAACGCGAATTTCGCGTCGTGGCTGTTTCACTGTGACCACAACGCGTTGTGAGCTATTTTTTCGCTCACTGAGCGATTTCGGTCTTTGAGCGTAACATATACACAAAAATAAAGTTAAAAAAACTAAAACCCGACTACTGAAACATGCTCTAAAAGTACGAAACAAGAAAATAGTAATGGAAGTTTAAAGGATAGCCGTGGTCGTATGCCTTTTAATTTTATTATTATCTGTTTTGCTACAGTAGGTGGCATACGACCACGGCCTATCCTTTAAACTTCCATTACTATTTTCTTGTTTCGTACTTTTTAGACTTTAGAGCGTGTTTTAGTAGTCGGGTCTTAGTTTTTTAAACTTTATTTTTATTTCACGTGACGTGACGGCATGTAGCCTATAACCAGCGGACAATTAAGACGCTTCTAATGATATGCCATTTGTCGAATTCTGATAAGTAGTTTAGAAGTTACGAGGGAACCGATGAACATACATACATACATACCTACAAAAGTGAAAAAAAAAATGTTGGTCTTTCAGCGCTGCTACTTTCACAGTGAACTCTCTACAAGGAACACGTACACACCCTAAAGTATTATCACTTATTTTTGTTACACCTTTATAGCATTGTTATCTACGTTTTAAAAGATGTACAAATCATTGTTCTAGGGAAAAAAGTACCAGGAGACTATACATGATTAAGAGGCTCTGGTTATGAAAATGGAAAAAAAGTCTTGTTTAATAACTGGTTATGAAATAGTGAAAATAATTCCTTTTTCATAACCAGTTATGAAATCTTAGTTACGAACGTGGACGAAGCGGATTTAATTTAGCAATAGAACACAATAACGACTATAATAGTCCAGCGATAGCTAGACCCGCATGGCCGCAGCCAGGATTCTGTAGATTGGGATCTTTCTAGACTTCGAAGTCGTGATTTAGTATTGAAGGTGAGGTAAAAATTAAGAACAAAATATGAGCGAGCGAACTGGATTGAATGCCTCCCCTCTCACCCCGCAACTCTCTCCGCTCCACGTTTAGGTATGAAACTCGTGAGCATTTTATAAAAGCTGAAAGATTTCCTGCATATAACCCCTACTGAGTACTGAGACCATTGCACATGACATTCAGTAAAGTATAAAGCTCAATTTTTATCTTATTTTCTTCGAGGTAACCGTATAAGCATGTCGCCTTCTACTTCTTTTACAGTTGCTTCCCACTGCCAGACACTCATAAAGTATTAGGCTTAAAGGTTGTCTGGTAGTGGAAAGCAACTTACATAACTGGTGTGGTCTACCGAAGGTTCCGGGGGAGACTCCGGAATGAAGCGCGTGTCACGTCGCCGATAACTCGTGATAAAGTGTAGTTATTGAGTGTACCTATATGTTACGCTCAAAGACCGAAATCGCTCAGTGAGCGAAAAAATATCTGACAACGCGTTGTGGTCACGGTGAAACAGCCACGACGCGTTCTGGCAATCACAAAAAGACCATAACGCGAAATTCGTGTCGTGGCTGATATGCTATTCGTTTTTCTTGATTTGTTCTTGATTGATTAATCGTCTGAAGATCAAAATTGAATTACCACGCGTACTACAAAATATTTTTTCTTTTACTGAATCACTGCCATGTTTATCGTCCATAGGCTACGAATAATAAAAACTCCATATGTATGGAAGATTATATTTGAAATACCACGCGTACTACAAAATATTTTTTCTTTTACTGAATCACTGCCATGTTTATCGTCCATAGGCTACGAATAATAAAAACTCCATATGTATGGAAGATTATATTTGAAATACCACGCGTACTACAAAATATTTTTTCTTTTACTGAATCACTGCCATGTTTATCGTCCATAGGCTACGAATAATAAAAACTCCATATGTATGGAAGATTATATTTGAAATACCACGCGTACTACAAAATATATTTTTTTTACTAAATCACTGCATAACGTGTTTATCGTTGTTATTTATAAAATATCCATAGTTCCATACTAATATTATTACTGTCTGTACGTCTGTCTGTCTATTATATAAATAAAAATAATACTAATTACTTACTAAGATCAGATTACTTAGAATTATATTTAAAAAAACAACAAACAATAACATGTTGCGCCAGACAGACAGATAGTAATAATATTAGTACGGATAGTATGGAATTATGGATATTTTACAAATAATAATGAAAAACACGTTATGCAGTGATTTAATAAAAGAACAAATATTTTGTAGTACGCGTGGTAATTCAAATATAATCTTCCATACCTATGGACGATTAATCAATCAGGAACAAATAAAGAAATAAAGAACAGCATATCAGCCACGACACGAATTTCGCGTTATGGTCTTTTTGTGATTGCCAGAATGCGTCGTGGCTGTTTCACTGTGACTGCAACGCGTTGTGAGCTATTTTTTCGCTCACTGAGCGATTTCGGTCTTTGAGCGTAACATATATAATTTATATGTAAGTACTTAAGTTAGTCATTAAGGTAGGTATATATTGTATGGGCCTATGCAGCCCGATATAAATCTATACTTATTATAAAACAAAGTCGCTTTTTTTTCCCTCATGTCCCTTTGTACCCTTTAATCTTTAAAACTACGCAACGGATTTTGATGATTCTTTCAGTGTTAGATAGCCCATTTATCGAGGAAGGTTATAGGCTATATTTTATCACGCTAAGATTAATAGAAGCGAAGAAATAGAGGAAAATGTGGAAAAAACGGGGAAAATTATTTGAAAGGGCTAGCTTGAACGCGCTAATCTCAGGAACTACTGGTCCGATTAGAAAAATCAGTGTTAGATAGTTCATTTATTGAGGAAGGCTATAGGCTATATTTTATCACACTAAAACTAATAGAAGAATGTGGAAAAAACGGGGGGAATTATTTGAAAGGGTTTTTCTCGCGAACTACTGGAGCAATTTTTATGTTATTTGGCACAGATAAGAAGTAGACCACATGAAGGATCGTGATAGGCTATCGATTTTAATCATTTTTTCAGTGGCTATATATTTTATACCCGTGCGACGCCGGGGCGGGTCGCTAGTAAATAAATAATAATAACTCATAAGTGTCCAAGACGAAATTCCTAGTTATCCCAAAGAAAATAAGAAAAAAAAATTAAACTTTATCGAAGATGACATAGATTTTCAGAACTATACTACCTCCTAAATCAGTGGTTTGGTGGACTCAACCTTTTTTACGGGCCACAACCAAAATTTTTAGGGTTAAATCGCTTTTTTGAAAAACGTTATTTTTTAATTAAAAAAAGAACGTTCATCAAAATAGCGATTTGTGTGGTGGAAAAAAATCTCTCGACGGCTTTGCACTATTTTGCCGGTGGGCGTGAATTTAAAAATAGTTTAACTTCACGCGGGCCACTAAAAATTTCCCGGCGCGGCGGGCCGCAGGTTGAGTATAGCTGTCCTAAAGTAACCGCGATTGAAACTCCATAGTAGGAAATCTGGCTGTCAGCGACAGCCCAAAATATCTTGAACAAAAGGGTTTATTCATAAAGTACGTCACACGATTTTCAGGTCCTTGTCACAGGTGGTCACATTTGTGAGAACCCCCTTAGTGTTACGTCACAAGCCTCATTAATGGATCCCCCTTCCCTTTCTTTCCCTCCTTGTCTCTCCGTCGACCACCTCCCCCTTTAGGTGTGACATACATTATGGATGACCCCAAAGTATTAAATTTTAATGAAGATTTGACAGAAAGTTGGATGTTTTTGGACAAACTAAGCAACTCTATAATAATCACTAAAATAATATTATGTCCTTGAATATGGCCTATGAGTTCATGACCCTTATTGTTTACTGTTGTTAATCTTTACAACTTTACAGGGCTACAGATTGTGAAGGTTGTGGAGCAGAATTCCCCGGATGTGTAGTGTCAGGAAGACCTTTACTTACACCACATTCCATGTGGACCTGCTCTAGGTGTGACTCCCATGCACAGCATCACCAACTTGTTTTACGACACTCATGTCCATTGTGTCATTCATCACTTACTTAAAAACATCTAAAAATTGGCTTGTTGTAATAATAAAAATGCAAAATTATTTTGTTTAAAATGATTAAATAATACAAACTTTAAAGTATACATTTCTTTTATTGCAATATTTAACTTTATTATCTCCTGACTAGATCTTATAGAAAAACATGAAAAATTGATCTTATTGACATTTTGAAAATGAAGAAAAGAAATGTACCAATATTTTTAAAGAATATAATATCAAATAATTAGTGTGAAAAATTGCTATGAAGCAGAGAAAAGTGAGAAATTAAAAGCTTTACATAATATGTAACATATTCATAATAAGTAATAACTAAAAATCACCATTATAATATACCGACATTAAGATTGAACAAATATTATTTTATTTGCGTCTTTATTAGGCAAAATTATTATTTGGCATTTCTAATTTAGAAAACTGTAGAGTATTATCAATAATTTGAAATAATTCAGGTGGTTGTGGAATTCTACCGGTTTCCAGTTTAGACCACAGTGGAATATTGTTAAGAGATATCTCAAATGCCCCTGATGATACTAGCTGACCTTCTATCATGTTGGCAAGGAAAAACATCATCATGCATGCATATAACTTGTTCTCCAGGCACCAAGTCCACCATGCCGGCTGGGGCTTGTTCAACCAAGCAAATATGTTGACTCCACTAAGTATGCACATAATCAGTATCATTTTTCCCAATCCCTAAAAGAAAAGAAAATATTTTACAGTATTACTACATACTGAAAATGTTATATTTTGTCAATAATAATTTTTAACAGTCCTAATAAAATTTTACTTACAATCAATCTTGAAAGATACATGTTAAGTCCAGGAGGGTCATAGTTGGCACCAATAACTGATATTTCTGGGTATTTTTGCTGTATTATTCCAGCATAGTCTTCAAAAACTTTTCGGTAACCACACGAGTAACTGAAACCGACAATTTGAAAATTATTAATGGATAATGGATTCAACACTATCAAGAACTATATTACCTAAACTTTAGAATTAAGATATTATTAATTTATGAAATTAAGAAACCTACTTCTAAGTTTGCTATAACCTTCAATGACTATTACTAATAATTCTCACCAATAATAAATGTTCATAATATGTCCGACTCCTTGTCCTAGTTTTGTTAATCCTTCGCCATCGTTTTCATTAGCAAAGACGTAGCTGTCGCTTATTAATAACACACACAATAAAAAACTTATGATAGAAAAGGAAAAACAAATATTGATAAATAAGGCCATTGTCGTTTTAGGAGCTGGCTGATGAAATAAAATGCTACGTCTTCTTAAAGCTAAGAATTTAAATGCACTTTATTGATAAATATTATGTAAGTCCTTTTTGTAAGAAATTATTTTGCAAGTTTTTTATAATTTTCATAAAGTCGCATTTCAGATTCCACTAAAATCACAAATCACAATGATTTTCCATAGATAATATAATAGATCATAGACGATAGACGACAAATCACAGCCGGCAGCCCTTAGAGCGTTTTCACACGAGACCCGACACGACACGACAAAATGCGGTGACGATTCCGTGCGCCATACATTTCTATGTACCGTTTTCACACGGAACGACTCCGCACAGCACGACACACGATTTTGAGACGACAATCCGCTATGTCGTCACGTTTTTTAGCACAGATAAAAAAATTACAAAGATATTATGAAAGTTGTCTGTGGTTCATTGATTCAGTTTGAATTTTGAACCAGGCCACTAAAATTACTGCCTTAAATAATACAATATGCCCCGCGTACCACTTGACGTTAGAAAGGATCATCGAACTATCTTTTAAAATTATATTGTACAAAAACCCAACCATAGATGACATAATATTTTTATGTACTAATGGCTGGTTTACACGTACTAAGTTGATAAGTAGTTAACTTAATTTTAAATTTGTAAATTGTAAACACAAAATTTAGTAGCCAATAGCAATTTAAAATTTAGTTAAGTAAGTATAAGGTCATAAGTTAAAATTTAGTTGACCATTTATCTACTTATCACGTGTAAACCAGCCATAAGTGAATGCGGTGTCGTCGCAGAAATCGTCGCTCGTGTGAAAACGTTCAAACGACACGGTTCATAGACAATTTATATTTGTCTATGAACCGTGTCGTGTCGTGTCTCGTGTGAAAACGCCGAACGGCGTTTTCACACGAGACACGACACGACACGGTTCATAGACAAATATAAATTGCACGACAGACGTCACACAGTCTGTCGTTTGAACGTTTTCACACGAGTGACGATTTCTGCGACGACACCGCATTCACTTATGGCTGGTTTACACGTGATAAGTAGATTAACTAAATTTTAACTTATGACCCTATACTTACTTAACTAAATTTTAACTTGCTATTGGCTACTAAATTTTTTGTTTACAATTTACAAATTTAAAATTAAGTTAACTACTTATAAACTTAGTACGTGTAAACCAGCCCAGGGTTTTGTACAATATAATTTTAAAAGATAGTTCGATGATCCTTTTTAACGTCAAGTGGTACGCGGGGCATATTGTATTAATTATGGCAGTAATTTTAGTGGCCTGGTTCAAAATTCAAAGAACAAATGATCCACAGACAACTTTCATAATATCTTTGTATTTTTTTTTATCTGTGCTAAAAAACGTGACGACATAGCGGATTGTCGTCTCAAAATCGTGTGTCGTGCTGTGCGGTGTCGTTCCGTGTGAAAACGGTACATAGAAATGTATGGCGCACGGAATCGTCACCGCAGTTTCACAGTATAGCAATATTATCCCTACAGTAACGAAACGCCTTTGATGTCGCACGGTGCCGCCACCGGTGTAGGTA
The DNA here is from genome assembly GCA_937595015.1 of Polyommatus icarus. Classification (NCBI taxonomy): domain Eukaryota; kingdom Metazoa; phylum Arthropoda; class Insecta; order Lepidoptera; family Lycaenidae; genus Polyommatus; species Polyommatus icarus. The sequence continues at coordinate 9,246,786 of OW569321.1, forward strand.
CCGAGCAGATATGCCAGGGTTGCCACGATACGGGAAATAAAATAAAAATAAAATATTGTGCTTGTAATGTTATCATTTTATCTGTTTAATCTATATTTACGTGAAACTTTATTTTTAGATGATTTCAATTCTCTACTTGATGATGCCCGCAACTTCGTTGTGCCAAAACTCGTTTATCGTGCGAGAACCGTACATTTTTCCAGAACAAAAATGTCCTATGTCCTTTCCCGGGACTCAAAGTATCTCCATGCCAAATTTCAGCAAAATCGGTCCAGCGGTTTGGGCGTGAAGAGGTAACATACAGATAGACACACTTTCGTATTTATAATATTAGTATGGATTTTAAAATTTCATTACCCATCAAGCCCCAAAAGCTCACCGGTGAGCAAGATACAATAAAATAACAATAGATTTCCGAGAATCCACTATCGAAGGATTAAAATAATGAAGACGCATTCGAATATATTATCTACGAATAATAAAGTAGGAATATATAAAGTATCCAACAATTAATCATATAACAATTGGTAGGTACGGTAGGCCACACGTCAGGTGTAACAGAAGCACTTCAAAACTCGCTCTTATAACGTGCGCGGTAAGGGCGGTCCAAAGGTCAAAATGTTACACTAAGTGTAACATTTTTTTATGTATGGCCCTGTGTACCTAGCTAGGTAGGTACTAATTAGTATGTAACAGGTTAATTGACAGATTTTTAATTTATTCTTTATTGTTTCTCTCCATGTTACACTTCTTACAACGTAAACAATAAAACAGATATGCAAATAAATGCCGCCAAGGCCAACACAATATTAGTGTGAACTGTAAGCCGATATTTATGAAAATTTAAATCCTTTTTGTTTTTTGAATCAGATTTACATCCGGACACTGAACACATATTATATCCCATTGTTTATAAGATAAGTTATCGTTTTACAACACAAAACTCGTAGACAACGCGCCAACGCCACCCCTGCGCGGGCAGGTACACAAACTCCGCGAGTTTGTGTACGCGGATCCGCGCCGCCCGCTTCCCCGCGGGTACCCCTCCGTTGCTCTGCGCAAGTACATTCGTTTCACTACTGCTGCTTTGTCGTGTCGGGTCGTGTGTCGTGTGAAAACACTAGATTATGTAAGTACCTATATCACAGTATAGCAATATCCTATATCTTTGCGGCAGCCCCATAGAGATATATACATGGAGTGGCCGCAAACAACATATACAATTTTTAATTATACAAATATGATGCATTTCAGCGCCAGAGCCGAAAAACTATATCGGTCTCTTTTTTTCTTGTAAACATTTGCACTTGACGAAAGAGATAAACATATTTCAATTATGACAGCAAACGTCAACGCGTTTTGACAAATTGTGGCACGTGCCACAATCCGCCATCTTTAGCGATGAGTTTCGTGGTAGTTCTGCTGTCAAAAGGTTGTTTATGTTTTTGAAAATTGCGATTTCCCAAGATAATACAAGAAGTTAAATTCTCAAATTACGTAGGAGTGTGGAGAATTTACATAACAAGATGCTTGTTTGTTGCATTTTGCAGTGTGGTTCGCGGAAAAACAAAAATCAGCCCCAATTGACGCAACACAGGTTTGTATCTCGTTTTCAAGTAATAGCTCTTAAAATTCATTAGATGCTAACGTAAAACTTATCACAATGATCAATTTATGTTTTATTGTTATATATTTATTGTTATTTTCCTAAAAAAACATACCATTAATCTATATTTTGCTGTTATTTGTTTTCGTAGTAAAATAGGGTTGTGCTTCATTAGAAATTATTTTAATAAATTAATTATAGGTACTTAATGTGAATACTTTTTTTATAGATTTCCTAACAATGAAGGATTGCGAAGAAAGTGGTTAGCGGCTGTTGGCGAGGAAAAGTATCAATCCTCGGCACAAAGAGTGGTATCTTTGTTCACTTCATTTTGAAGAAACTTGCTTCAACAGAACACTTGATGTTACAAGATTACGTGATAATTCAGTTCCCTCAATATTTCCAGTAAGTAGTAACCTTTAACTAATATTGTTATTCGTTTTAAAATAACAATCATTATTACAGTAGGGCCTCGGTAATCCGGACTCTCGCTTGTTCGGTGGTCGCTGTAATCCGGCCGGCCGGAGCTTTAAACATTGCTTTAAAATGGGCTGAAGACTGAAGATAACGAATTTAATAGCCTCCTCGAAGTTATGTTTCTCCGTCAACTTAGAGACCGAGCTTTCGAAATGAAGTGCGAAAATCATAAACAGAAGAGTTAATACTCTTTAAGTTATGACTTATGTCTGTAATCAGACTTTTTCAAAAAGAATTAACTAATGTTTTATATTAACTTACTGATTTCTTACATGGTTGTAATTATTATGAACATGTACATTTTGTCTTTATGCTATAATTTAAAAATTGGTTAAAGAAACTAGGGTTAAACATATTGTATTTTATTAACATTAAAATATATTGCATACTTACTATAATCCGGACGCCTCGATAGTTCGGAAAGGGTCTTGTTTTTGCCTCTCCGGATTAACGAGGCTCTACTGTATATTATAATAATACTAGCTGCCCCGTGCTCACTTTGTTGGGCGTTTTAAAAATAGATAGATATTAGACCTACAGAATATTTATATAAAATTTGGTAAAAATCAGTAAAGCCGTTTTGGAGCAGTAAGGTAACTTGTTAGTTACCTTACTGCTCCAAAACGGCTTTACTGTAGCACGAGAATTTACTATATGTAAAACATTTATGATGATTTTAATACTTCATTGACTGTAAACTAATTATTTTAAATTACATTATTTACAACAAAAAAATGCAGTCCAATTTATTTTATTGTAGGTTCCAATTTGAAAGTATTTCTAGTAAATACATAGCATTTATTGTATATTTTTTTCAGATATCGGCAAAAAAATCAATAGTTCTGCGTGAAATGGGCAATGTGATGACTGACGTTGCTAGACTTGCTAATCAAGAGGTGGGCTTCGATATGCTTCATGTAGTGTCATAGAAATTATTGTACTAGCTGAAAAATTTATTAAAACCAATTTTGAACAAAAAGACAAACCTGAACTATATTATCTGTATAAATATTTAAATTTTTATGTGAAGTGTCTGACTTAGATAATTTTTTTTCCGTTGATGTTGACCCTAATCACTGTAGTAATCACAAATTACTTTTGATTAAAAGTGTTATAAAAATTTATCTAGATATAAGATTTAGATATTACGGAATAATGAAAAATGAAAAATTGTCACAAAGACAATTTCTAAACAAATTAATATTGTTCAGAAACGAATAATAAAAATATTTTAATTCTTATTGTTTCATTTTATTTCTTGATATTTTTGTTACCTTATTTGTCTAAATTTGTTGCTTGCACGTAAATGGTTGGAATAAGATTTATTATTTTTTTATTATGTAGGTCGATTAGTAGAGTAGAACAACCAAATAACGTTAAACATAATCAAAACATAGAAAAAAACTATACAGCTGGTAAAAATTATTAACAGGTTATTATATTTGATTATAATATTATTATGATACAGGATAATATATAACAAATAAGATAGAATTCATTTTGTAAAAGTACGAGCAAAGTCGTGTGCAACAGCGATATTTGATGCTTCGCTTTATCAAATATTTCAAATAATGAGGTAGTAGTACCTATTTACTATTGCTGCATTCATGCAGTCGTCTCTATTATATACAAACATGTTTCAGTACAGACAAGTAATCAATCAATATTATTAGCTAGAATTTTCGTAGCCACCCTTTTAGGGTTCCGTAATCCGTACCCAAAGGTTAAAAACGAGACCCTATTATTGAGACTTCAATGTCTGTCAGTCTGTCTGTCTCCAGGCTTTATTTCAAAAACTGCTATAGCTAGCCTTCTGTAAATGTTAAATGTTTTATAGATTGTGTTTAACCGTTGCCGCTATAACGACAAGTAAGTACTAAAAATAAAATTAATATTTAGGAGGGACTTCCATACAACACACGTGATTTTTTTGGCCTTTTTTGCTCTTAATTAATAATGGCAACATCTAGGCACTCGTAACCTGCACAACATCCGTAATAATTATTATAAGTACCTATGTGTTCTTTAATAATTAATAATAAAATTAAAACAAAATAAATATTTAGGGGGGCTCCCATAGAAAAAACACATTTTTGTCTACTTTCGCGTTATCACGGTACAACTAATATCAATACTAACATATTCTGTGCTATTACGGTACGGACTACGGAACCCTTCGTGCGCGAGTCTGATTCGCATATTTTGGCCAATTTTTTAACATTTAAAATATTACACGTAAGTACATAAAATAATAATTATAACATGAAAGAATTTTATTTTATTATAAAAAATATTGTACATGATAATAGATAATTTTTGGAAAATGGTGTTAAGTGACAACCCTTATCAAAGGCAGCCATTTTTAGCGACAAGAATTGGCACGTTTTTTTTGTAGGTATTTCGGGTCCATGTATTTAGTACGTCCATGGGCAGCCCACACTCCACAGGCAATAAAAAACCATAGAGTAAAAACTAGTATTTTTTTCGTTTTTTTCAGCCATAGACAGAGTTCATACCAGGACTTCATAAAGGGCCCCCGAGACGGTCAAACGGTTTGACTCAAACAGGTTGGTTTGACTCAAACCATTTTGATCGTTATCAATTACCTACCAGAAAAAATAACGTTTCGTCATGGACTTATTATTACTAACAATAAGTCCATGCGTTTCGTACAGTTATTTTCATAATGTTAGCCAGATATCGTTATTTTTTAACGATATCTAGTTACAAGTCACAATATTTAAAATATATAATATACTAGCTGTCCCGGGAAACGTTGCTTTGCCATAATAATATAATATTATGTATTTGCCATATTATTTTATTGAAGTGACTAAATAATATGTATGTTACCATGGCAACGTCGATCGCTATCCCGTCGCACAAACAACGGTCGCCGTCAGTCTCAGGTTATAAATAATTTGCAATAAAATAAAATTGCGACTATAATTAAAGATCTAAGCTATCCATCTAATAAATGTGTGCTTTTTTCCAACTTGAGAGATATCTCAAGTTGGAAAAAAGCACACATTTAAAATAAATATTAAAATCGGTTAAGTAGTTTAGGAATCCATCGCGGACAAAGATCGTGACAGGAGATTTATATACATACATATATTAGACTGTTATAAAAATAACGTTATTATGACTGGTAAGTATATCGTTATTTTCTGGTATGCGACACATTTCGTAGGAGTAATCGTTGAACATACAAAAATAAAAATATTCACAACCGAACATATAACCTACTCCTTTTTGGAAGTCCGTTAAAAAGCAAAATACTGTTAATAGATACTTTGATTTAATTCGCAATAGGTTGTTGTAGTAACGTTAACAAAGAACATATAATATTTACCGTCATGAATCCTATTAACCATTAAAACATTTACCGTTATTAATTTCAACCTTTATCGTTATTTTTATAGTATCGGGTTATGAAAATGATGCGTTATGAAAAAATAACGATATTAATTGAAGCCCTGGTTCACAAGGGCCCCCGAGACGATCAAACGGTTTGATTCAAACCTTACGTATTTGATGCAACCGTTTGATGTCGGTTTTAACGGTTTGTCAAACGACACTGCGCAGTTTGGTTCAATACGCGCTGTGGAGTACACGTCGTCTTGTGACGAATATAAATATTATTTTTTAAAAGATAAAAATGACTTAAAAATTGTACGAAATTGAGAATTAAATTTCCTATCTCAAAAACTACTAAATCTATGTTGATGAAACTTGCAGAAGGTTCTCAAGTTAAACAATATTTATATAATAAAGTACAGCAAAAAAAATTAAATCGGACTTGTAGTTCCGGAGATATATGAACACAAACATAAAACATACATACACTTTTGGAATTTTACACAATTGTTCAAATGTCCGTCCGCAACCACTGCACCTTATGTGCCCGAGCTGCGCGTGTGCAGCGAGGTGCCTGCGACGCCGCTCTACGTGTTGCGCCTGCACTGGTCCATGACGGTCGAAGACGTCGTAACACGTAAACTACATTATACATCTGCGAGAAGACCACCTACACCTTGAAACGGTCCATTCACTATCCTACATTGCAGTCCTGCTGCAGTCCGCCGTGCAGGTCTGCAATACCATTCACTATCCTGCGTGCTGCAGTCCGCCGGCATACTTCTATAATCATTGCTTTAAAATGTAAACAGAGGGGTTTCTTTTTCTAAGCTTTAAAATCCGTGGGCGTGGTGAGTGGTGACTGGTGCAGTGTCTTGCAAAGAGGATGTAAACTGTATACTACGTAACAAGAGGTCGGACTTAGAAGAAAAAAAATAAACATTCGTTATTTTTTTAATTTAAAACTAAACGACAAAATTTTAAGTGCAAAACCTTTCACTCTAAACATACCAAAAATTAAAAAAAATAAAAATAAAAAGAAATGAGCTCAAATAAATGTTTTATTCCAATAAAAATTATTGTACATGGCTAAATAAATAGGCTAATAAGGTAAATTAAACAATAAAACAGATTTAATCCACAAGTTTTTGTTGATTTCTATTATTAAATATTATAATATTATTACAGTACAGTTTTATGTATTTTATTTATAAATATGATAGAATAGCTGTCTATGCTACTCTACTAACTACTTGATTGGCTTAAGCCATTATTCCACTTATCCTAGCGGCTAGCTAGGTTCCTAGGTAGGATCCTAGCTAGGATCCTAGCTTCTAAATGTTGTTCCGCGTCTTGACTAAATCGGAAACGATTTAGGATCTAGGAACCTAGCTAGGATAAGTGGAATAAGCGCTTTATACAGTAAACTCTATATAGGGAGGGGATTAAAGCTGCGCGTCCACCAGGTTGGAATCGGGACATACGGTGCGGACGGTGGCACCACGTGTCGTCATATACTTGTCAGGCGCAGAATGATGTTCCAGTACTTCTAGTGCAGTTCATAGTAGTCAGTACCATACATACAAAGCAACAAATCCGTCCACTGCGTACCTGCGCTCCGATTCCGATCCAGTGGATCGCACCTTTATACATACACACTTTGTTTTGTTACACCCTGTATACGACAGCTGAAATCTATGGCGCGGGTTCAGGCCAGCTGCATACCACCTCACTTGATCAGAGGATTTTTCCTTGGTGGCCGTACCACTCATAATCCCATACCTTCCTTCTCCTAAAATCTCCTTGCATTGAATCTCTTTGCTGCTTTCGTTCCCAAGCGGTCGCATGCGACCGCGAGAACAAAAGATTTCCTAGAATCCGCGATCGAGTTAACAGCTATTGCTTGCAGACTAAAATGTTGCAAACTAGCTGTATAGGGACCTAAAAATCTGAAATTAATGAAACATTTTTCATTTATATTCCATACAGTTTACATAAATTATAGTAAGTATAGTAATTAATAACCTTATGTATTGTTACAATAAAACAATATACACATGATACACATTTCATCATTTTCCAAATTAACTGCATACTGATATACATTATAATAATTTCTATGAAATAATAATCTATCTTTTTCATATTAATATAGTTTAAGTTCCAAATTATTGTACAATTATGCAAATAATACTACGACATACTTTGTATTAGAACATGGTATGATATCGTTATGTTTTGCTTCAATTTATCAATTTACGGTTACATTTACATTTTACAATGGCTTACCTTTCGTTTTTCAATAATTACTCCACTTAATTTACAATTTTTGTATTTTTGTAATAAATAATTTTCACAAAATGGAATTCGAACCTTGAGTTTTAAACTTCATCTTCCTCTTTTTTCTCATGTAGTTTATATTCTCTATGGTCTTTTTTATCAACCAATCACAGTCGATCGTGCTTAAAAATTGTACAGATTATGCGATTTACTTTAGTAGCTACGTTTAAATTTGGAACCCAATTTTTTTTTGTTCGGAAAGTTTCGTCCACCTGGTGTCTTGTGTGGTGTGTCATGTGTGCACTGCACAGAATACAAATTACTGGTGCACTGTGCTCATTCGGGTCAAGATTGCGCTTTTTTTTCGCCACACTAAAACGGTCCATTCACTATTCTGCAATGCATTAGCGCTTATTCCATTTCACTAAATTTAGATATCTAAATGATTTAGTGACTAAATTTAGTCAAGTGGAATAACATTTAGTAACTTTCTAAATGTTATTCCACTTGACTAAATTTAGTCACTAAATCATTTAGATATCTAAATTTAGTGAAATGGAATAAGCGCTTAAGCGCTTATGCAGGATAGTGAATGGACCCTTTAAAGAAAAAAACTGTCAGTACTCATTTGACATGACGGTTGACCTGAAATTGGAAGAAGTAGAAGAAGAGGGAGTTTTGCCGGGTATACGAAAGAGTGACGTTTTGTTTTTGTATTATTTTCCTAAAATTGTGTTATTTCGGTTTTTAATGTGTAATGTTGGTAGAATATTAACCATTAAATATTCGTTGTCGTGCACAAGTGTGGGCAAGTGATACAACTTCAAGAAACGTGCCATTTTGTGTTCCCTCCAAAACTCCATCGAAAGTTTTAGTAAAGGGTCTACCACTTTACTAAAACAACTGACTTGACTCGTTGACTTTACCGACTACTTTTTAGACTTTGACTAGACTTTCGACTTGACGATAATCTGGAAAAACAACTTGAAAATTTTGTAAATTTTTTACGAAATTTTTTTTCTCCCGCCAAAACTTTACTTGACACTGGCCATGGTTTACAAGCCGAGAGCCATAACAAGAAAAAAAAAAAAAAAAAAAGTAGAAGAAAAATTTTATTGAAAAATGAGAATTCATTTTTTGACGTTAGTTCTTCTAAGTAGTCTGTGATTTTTTGTATACCTAGCCTAGGACCTAGGTAGTAGGTACCTATTTTCGAGGAAATTATTGTAAATAAAAATTCTGATTATTTTCAAATTACGCGTGCTAAGCATAATAATTTCATTTGCTTAAAAAAATCTTCTAGCAAGTAATACTAGACTTCATAATTTAGTTGCTGAAGTGGGACGTGGGTCAACAATAACAACTTTTGAATAACTACCTATTTTAATAAAACTTTATAATGCCTCACAGTCATTGCCATGGACATGATTGTGATCATGGGAGCACAGCTGATGAACTTGGGTTACAGTATAATTTATTTGAAAAAATAGATAAAGATAATTTACAGTGCCTAAATGAGAGTGTAGATGGTTCTGGCAAAACAGTTTTCAAGCCCTGGGATAAAAGATTGGACAGAAGTAATGTAAGACTAATCTCGTTATTCTATAAAATTTCTTATCCGAAACTAAAATTAAAGAAAGAAAAAATTCAATTTCAGTTTGTTGAAAGTGATGCTGATGAAGAATTACTTTTTAATATACCATTCACAGGAAATGTCAAACTTAAAGGTATAAGAATAGCATCTGAAGACACTGACTCCCATCCATCAAAAATGAAATTGTAAGTGTAATAACTTAATAAGCTAATAACTAAAAACCAATTTTATCTCGCTTATTATTAAAACAGTACATACTGCGCTATACAATGTATGTATTTATATGTTCGTTTATCGCCCGGGATATATATTTTTCTGGGATAAAAAAGTAACCTATGTCCTTTCCCGGGACTCAATACCAAATTTCAGCAAAATCTGTTCACTGTATGGGTGTGAAGAGGTAACATACAGACAGACACACTTGTACATTTATAATACTAACTATAGTAGGCGCGCGAGTTCATGTCCATCCTGAGGAATGCGGTAGTGCTGTGACCTAATTAATTATGGTAATGTTGATGCCGATAATTATTACACATTTGGTCAACCATATCTATCACAAACACTTGACTGCGGACAAATGCGGCGAGGTGGGTGAAGGCGGGGCGCGATGCCCCCGCGCATCACCTCAGGCCTCGATGGACATGAACTCGCGCGCCTACTGTAGCTGTTTCCCGCGACTTCGTCTGCGTTAACATAGTATACCTATAATTTAGACTTTCAACCCCTATTTCACCCCCTTGGGGGTAGAATTTTCAAAAACGCTTAAACACGTATCCAATCATTTTTAATCAATAGCCCACACATAAAATTTCATGCTTCTAACTCAAGAAATAACGGACTTCCATTGAAACTTTCAACCCCAATTTCACCCCCTTCCTAACTTAAGAAATGACAGACTTTCATTCAGACTTTCAACTCCTATTTCACCCCCTTCGGGGTAAAATTTTCAAAATTCCTTCCTTAGTGGGTGTCTACTTAATAAAACAACCCTACTCACCAAATTTCTTGGCTGTAACTTTAACAGTTTTTGCTCAGCGATGATGAATCAGTCAGTCAGTCAGGACATGTAATTTTATAAGTATAGATTACTAATTAGTAATTTAGTATGGATATGGATAAAAAAGTTAAAAATTTCAGGTTTAAAAACAAACCAAATATGACATTTGATGATGTTTCAATGGAACCTGACCAGGTGTTTGATCTGCAAAGGGATACAGAAGGAAACTTGGAGTATACACCAAAGTAAGTTATGCTAAAACATTATTATTAATAAAAGTTAGAAGCTGATAATTATATTGAATATCATATGTATATTATAATATTACATGTATGTACTTAATGCAAATTATAATTATTATATTATATAACTAGCTGTTGCCCGCGACTTCGTCCACGTGGACTTCAGTTTATAGCGTGCGATGTCAACAAAATTGGTGTCAAAAGCTTTTATAAAAAAAACCCTTGTTTTTATTTATTTTTGATGATTGATTATATACTACACTACATCACTGCATAGATAAAAGTACTGATTTTTTTAATAACGTAAAAGAGTACATAACAACAATCGAAAAAATCGAAAACCTAATATAAGATGATACCATCTCTTATAGAAAGACGTTTGTGTAAGCAATAGCGCGATGTAGGAGACGCACAGCGCCATCTATTATGAATTTTTGGAACTAACTCAATTTGAACAAATTTACGCATTTTCACCCCCTTACAACCCCTTTGTACAGTTAAAAAGTATCCTATGTCCTTTCTCAGACTTTAGACTATCTGTGTATAAAATTTCATTACAATCGGCTCAGTAGTTTTGGCGTGAAAGCGAGACAGACAGACAGACAGACAGAGATACTTTCGCATTAATTACAATGTATAGATTTACAAATTTTTCCCCGGTGCTTCACTCTTGTTAAGAAGGCGTATTTTCGTATACAATCTTTCATCCCCTATTTTATCCCCTTAGGGGTGGAATTTATCAAAATCTTTTCTTAGCATAATATGCCTACGTCGAAACATAACACATTTCAGCCTTTTCCGTCCAGTGGCTTGGGCTGTGCGTTAATAGATCACTATATCAGTCAGTCAGTCACCTTTGAGTTATAACTTATATATTATATTTAGATAATAGAATATATTATACTTGTTTCAGGGTTGTGACATTCTCATCCGTGTCTCATTTAACAATACATTTTCCTAGTAATTTTGGTGCAGACACTACAAAAATATATTACATTGGTTTGAAAGGTGAATGGACCCCGGGCCACAAGCACGGAGTGACAATATGTACATATGAAGCTCGGCCGATGCTCGATGACCACAAACTAAAACATTTAAATACTGTGAATAGAGCAGTAGACTAAGAATTTTTTAAAAATCTTAAGAAATAAATTTATAATAATTTATATAAGTGGTTTATAATATTACCTTCTTTACTTGAACATCAAAAGCTTGTGTAAAAATTTGGATTAAATATACACACCGGCAAAATTAGCGGAACATAATAAATTTTTTTTTTTTTTAAATTAATCGCTGTTTTTTATATATTTATTTATTAATTTAATAATTGATGATTAAAAAATAAAACTTATATAAATTTAGGGCATAAAAACGTGTAAAATTAAAAAAATCTGCAAAAATCTAAAATTAAGAAAAATCTTTGAAATTTCAGTAGTAAGTTTTTAAGTTAAATTCTTCATTTTTACTTAAGAAATGCCATGTTAACAGCGTGTAATGCCTTCTATGGATCTGAAGAGAGTCTGGATACGCCATTACATGCTTGCATTTTGATTGTCAATCATTTCCTGTGGGATATTCTTCTACTCCTCCAGTAGCGCCAACTCGAGCTCCTGAACACATCTTGGAGCTGGAGTTTTAATTCGTACCGTTCACCCATTGATGTGCCACACGTTCTCAATCGGATCCACATCCGTAGACCGTGCTGACCTCTCCACCTGGGCTACGCTAGCATCATTTAGGTCATAATGCCCGATTTTTTTACTCTATGGACGCGCAAAAAATTGAAGTTACTACCTAAAACTGTGTAAAAGGCACAACCTGCAGTTCTAGGATGTCTGTGCTATTGCCCTGTACTGTCAAAGTACCATCATTAACAATCATCAGCTCTGTGCGGGCTCCAAATCATATGCAACCCCAAACCATTACGAAGCCTGCATGATATACCACTGTTTCCGTTAAGTTTGATGGTCTATAGCGTTCCTTACGATTTATCCACATTCTTTATCGCCTGTCAATAAAATTTACACAGAATTTGCTCCCATCACTGTACAGCACACGATTTCACCCACTTGTCAAATTTTGATGTTCACGCGCAAATCTTAGCCTGGCTCTTTGGTGCCCTGTCTCAAGTTTTGGTGCCCTTGCTGGCACCTTTGAGTTTAATTTAACTTCTTTGAGTCTTCTTCTTACTGTACAATCACTTACAGGTACTGTCGCAACCACCTCAGTGGAGGCGAAAACTATAACTATATTAATAACTCTGCTGCGTCCACCTGTGTGAGCACACATGACAATTTCGCCTATGCGGCTAGTCCACACTAGTCTATGGCATTCTATATCGTGATGGCCTAGCAGGTCAATGACCGCGTAGGCTGCCAACTAAACTATACACACGTGTCCATCTGGTAATCACCACAAACGATGAACACGGTTTCTATACTATACTATACTGTGCAGTCGCCTCCAACCACCCCTTACAGCGACCCCTTACCACACGGCCCAACCGAGCGTTCTATAGCTAAGGTCTAAATCAAACCCACTCAACAGTAGGCAGTAATCACTGGATGTGACCAACCGGCCACAAACTACCACACGGCTCAACCGAGCCTTCTATAGCTAAGGTCTAAATCAAACCCACTCAACAGTAGGCAGTAATCACTGGATGTGACCAACCGGCCACAAACTACCACACGGCTCAACCGAGCCTTCTATAGCTAAGGTCTAAATCAAACCCACTCAACAGTAGGCAGTAATCACTGGATGTGACCAACCGGCCACAAACTACCACACGGCTCAACCGAGCCTTCTATAGCTAAGGTCTAAATCAAACCCACTCAACAGTAGGCAGTAATCACTGGATGTGACCAACTGGCCACAAACTGCCACACGGCTCAACCGAGCCTTCTATAGCTAAGGTCTAAATCAAACCCACTCAGCAGTAGGCAGTAAACACTAGATGTAATAAGATAACTATCCTAGATATATATACCTCGTATAATAAGATAACTAAACGAATCGACTCATTGTTCGCAATATAAATACAGTATCAACATGTTACATAAGACGATTATAATATATATATAGTACATAACAGTTTCGAGGCGTTGGATATCCTCGATGAACTGAACACACAGCCTAAATAATAACGTTCAAGATACCAATATTTAAATAATGATAATAATGACTCACTGATAAAACTGCGCCGCGTGCTCGCTCGCCTGCGGTTCTCGATCGTCTGTCCCACAGGTCTGTCCGAGAGCAGCTGAGAGAATATTACAACTACCCTCCTATAATTATATATGAATACCGTTGTTTACCTTTTTTACCTACAAGTTCGCGCGATTCGCGACACTCCCCACCGCAAAGAAAATACAAGCTATGAAATAGGTATCCTGACTCTAATTAATACAAAACTTTTATATAAAACTTCGCTTATGACCTGTACCATTGGTACATTGTCGCTGAAGGAGCAAATCAAACACAGAACACTGTATCTCTGCACACTCTACTCTCGGCTGCGGCTCTAGAGAGCAAGTGAGCGCCAGGCGCCAGCTCTCAATTCTGGCGACCATCTTGCCTTGCCCTGATTGGTAGTAAGCGGCCATCTTTATCCATCAACACACCATATCTACCTTTCACAAAATATATATTATATATATTTTTATTACACAATTACTACTAATTTTTTTTTTTACAAAGTTAACATTTTAGAACGTTATCTACATGAGGCCCACCACCGGTCCGGAAACCAACCCGGCGAGAAGAACCGGCGTAAGAAACTTTTTACTTTACCGGGCCACCGAGCCACCTCTACCAAAAAGGTGGAAAACTACAACAACAGCATAAGCTAAATCACACATAGTGTGGAGAAATGTGGCACATCTATATAGAAGCGGCCTATGGTTTGCCAGCCTATTCCCTCCAAGATGTGCTATCATTGAGAAAAGAAACTACCTTATAGTAAGCCTAAGCACACAAACGCCCTCTGGGATTCCATTGTATAGGCGTATACAAATTAAACCAAATGAGCCAAGATATCAAAACTGAAAATATGCAATACAATTTGCAATCAATCACAAGTTAACCGCTTTCAAACCATCACTTCCTCTCTTATTTAATAATATATTATCTTTTATTTCAGAGTCCATTTCACCAAGCTCCATAATATCAATCATTATATATTAAATTGATGACAACTTATCTCTAAACAGCTGACACCTATAAAACAAATCCGCCGGACACTCCCGCGCAACTAAAAGAGGTGAACTACTTCACCAAATCATTTCGCCAATAAAATTTCTCAGTTACACTGATACAAAGCTTTTATATTTAGCGACTCTGCACTTCAACCTTGCCATCCTGTCGAGGCCCACAAGGCACACTATGGAACAACTGAATACTAAAATCTTTACAAAAATTCACAAACCATAAACACCCACAAACCTCGGACCATTGTCAGCTGTTATACCCACTGCCCCCCTAACTATGGAAAACATTTCCTTTAGTGTGTCTGCCACTCAAGTGGCATCCATAGTCCAAGCAACCTCTTATTTTGAATACCAGTACGTATTAAGACACTATGCGTCGGCTTGATCTCCACGCCAAAAGCATGTCATGCGTATATCCGTTCGTCTGTCACGACTCACGCTGCACGCACAGCTGTCAAATCATTTTCGAAAATATTCCAACCTTCAATCACTCTTATTAAACTGAATATATTATTATCTAAACAAACTACCATGAAAGCCATATACAACCTTTATATAATTCGAATCTTCAATAAATAAGCCATTAGTGGCGCAAACACACAGTTTTATATTTTAAACAAAATACTAAATTGGTGGTCAAAGCAGAAATAGCCACCCTTAAATGGTTCCAGAGTAAGACGCCCATTTTGGGCGCTTGGCAAACGATACACAAGAAGTTTTACTGGGCTTTAGCTTTATTAATTCGATCCATGATGCTAAGCTAGTGATTCATTCACCTACATAGTTCACCAGTCCCAAAAACTCTTAAGCTCTTCAAACGTTAAAAGCTCCCAAAATTTCCCTGTAGTTTTATTAATATATTTATCGAAAATTCTTATATTGGAACGAAGTTCCTTATCGCGCTTTCGGCGTAAAGAGGCTAGGCAGAACGATATTTGACCTCGACACTTTTTATTAGTACCTGCATGGTAGGGGCAGAGGGCGTTTATTGATGTTTTTTTTTGTATATACTTATAACATAAGAAGTAACTTAGTTTCATTTGGGTGTCCTTTGACACCTCTCAAGTTTTTATATTTATCCAAAGGTCTTCATGTGCTAAATTATATTCAAGAAATTCTATACTCGGAACTTAGATGTCCCGGTTAACTTCTTGTCACTTGTGAACCTTCCCTGGACTTCCAGGAATATTTTGAGACCAAAATCAGCCAAATCGGTTTAGCCGTTATCGAGTTATATATCATTTTTAAGATTTGGATCCATTAGAGGTCATGTTCAGCCTCATTGCATCCAAAAAATAAATAACAATATAGTTACTAAAATTAATATATAGACATTTAGATCTATTAGAGGTCATGTTCAGTAAGTATCATTGCATCCAAAAATAACAATAGTTAACAATAGTTACCAAAATTAACTACTCTGTCACAACGTGAATAACAATCTTGCCATAGTCTTTTGGAAGTTGTACCAAAAATACGTAACCTTGATTACAAAATATAAAAGCTGTTACTTAATATTATGTCAACTACTATGCTACTAAACTTTATTTAAGGTGAATTTAATTTTATAACACTCCATCGTTATAGCGGAATAATAAAGTTTAATTAGCTGTTGATAAGATCTTCATATCAACAACATTATTTTTTCTCACTCTTTGCTCACTCTTTTTTCACAATTTAAGTAAAACTATTTTTAGGTCAAGTTTCACGAAACTTCTTGCATTTATTAATTTTATAGAAGAAGTTTTTCTATAGTTGGTAACGGGTGTTTTCTTTGATGTTGGCTTTAGCTTGCCCTATATATCTACACATATTCTAATTCCCCCTTGAGTGTCGAAACCAAGGGAGTAATCCTAATTCCTACCCCAATAACATCCAATTCCATTGACTCATTTATTTAATCATTATTGAGGACTCTGTAACACGTTCGAGAGACCGGTTTACGAGGACCGGAATTTAAACATTTATAATTTTAGGAAAATTACCTTCGAATCCATCTTTTATGGAATTCTAATCTCAACACTTCCACTCTCACTGGAATATCCTGGCCAAGTAAATTTTGTACCGGTTTTTTTTAACAATTTCGCTTTCAGAAATATTTTTAATTGCTTAAAACTACTATGGGTATAATATAGGCCATTGACCTTTGTCCGGACCCGCAACTCGGTTTTTAAACGGACACTATTGGACTTATTAGTTACATACCTAAATTGGTAGCTTCAATCATAGACAACACAATATACATTGTACGTCATATATAATTATGCTCCAATAACATTTGCAATAATCATTTAAATTGAACAATCTAAATTCTAACCTGTTGTGTTGAAGATCGTCGGGTTCATTCACGAGTTTTAATATTAATGAAAACACAACACAATGAAACACCACTTTCTATGTACTTTTTCCACTTCAATATTATGGTATTATTATCAACGAAATGCACACCCAATTCTAAAATAATTCATTATTAGGTGCCTTAATGTCGGTAGTTCGAAACTACTAAATATCATCAAAACAAATATTAGGGTTAACAGCTTCATAGAAGTTTATACAATTTGGTAGGACTACTAATAATTTGGTAAAACTATTTTCTAGTAATTCAGAAGTCTTAATTTTTTATTATTAATAATAACATTATTATTCTCGCTGCCGGTATCAATAACCATGTTTACTGGTTGACAAAGCAGAAATAGCCAATACATTCATATTTCAAAGTTCAAACATATTGGATGAATGTTAGTTTTTGTGGTAACAATAATTTTTGTTCAACTCTAGTCTCGACGTTGAACGTTCTTTGGGAGCTAATCTTTTAAAGCTGGCAATTTATTGTTTCTAAACTATTGGCTTCTGAAATAATTTTATTATAAGTAACATAGTTGCCAAGAGCATTTTTACTCTTTTCATTTAATAGATTATTCTGAACCACACGGCCTTTTAGGATAAAGGTAATCATCTAATAATTGCCCTACAGGCTACAGCACTCAAACTTTGCCATCCACTGCTATGCCAGGTCAACTATAATAGGCCTCCTTTTGCCCATTTACTTTTGCGAGGGTCTCACGAGTAGCAGCAGTGACACACGATTTCAGCCCTCGTTTTATTTTACTAGTGTAGACTTTATACATTGGAATTATAGCCGACCAATCCTTTCAACTATCAGCAACGGTACCCGTTTGAATTTTAACCAAACTTCATCTTAATTTACTTTTAACTGTAAACCCTCTAACCATTTGTAGGTATCTTTATTTTAACCCAACTACGTCTTTAATCAGCGGGTACCGTTTGTCTATCCAACGACCTCTAAACATTTTTTGGTATCTTTATTTTAACTAAACCTCGTCTTATAATCAGCAGGCACCATCCGGCCCCCACCAAATTACCTCTAAACTTCCCATTTTCGATAGGAAGCAATTTTATTTCCACTTTGTTACTACGCAATAATACATATGAACCATGAGCTCTCCCGCTATGGCGAGACATTTGGTAAAGAAGAGCAAAATCATCAATCTCACAATAATAATATGACATGATAATTTCATTACAAAGTTTATATGTGCCACTTTACTAACTTGAGCAGATTAAATTCATTAGGATTATGCAATAATATTTTAATAATTAAAAATTATTAAATTAATTAATTTCAATAAACTAAAGGGTACGATGATAGCAACACCGAGCGTACACTCGTAACGGCTACGTTAGATAATAGGACGTCGCTGTCCATCTATCATCAACACTATCGGTTATTAAAAGATCGTATTATATCATAGTGAATTTGGCGCTGTGAAAGTGTTAATATAGACTCAAGAGACACTGAGTGTAGTGTGATGAGAAAATTAGGCTCATCAACACCAATTAATTATCAGGTACCCACTTTGTAATTGCTGCATTAATATTTAGGTTTTGTCATTTCTTCATTTTCCATAATATATTTTCCTCGTACACAGAAAAATTATAGCATGTTATTCTATGAACAATTCTTACTATAGTGTGTGGTTTATTGCTGTACAATGTATTTGCTATGGTAACATAAGCAAGCTTATTGTAGCCAATCAACGAAACCAGCGCTATTTTATGCATATTCAGTAGGTCTAAGAATCGGCTACTGTCTACATATTTTTATATTGCATTTGTTGCATGAGTGATAGTAAACAATAAATTACGAACTTCAACTCGAGACTGACGGCGACCATTACCTGTGCATTTTGCAACAGGACAGCTCGGCGCCGCGCCGCTGCAATGGCACCCCGCGCCATACAGTTATTTTGTCACTTCAACAAAACAGTATTCTTTACAAATAAAGAAATACGTTACAACTTCAAATACTTTAAATGGCAACAGAACGTTTGCCGGGACAACTAGTTTAGGAAGGCACTTCCGTTTCAATAGTGCTCGTTAAATGTTATTTCAAGTTTTGTACCAAACCTCCAGCCATATCTAATTTTTCAAATGTTATTAAACTAAATTTTGATTTTGTTATTATTCTCGGAAATTAAAATTTAACTGTAAGGGAAAACAAAATTAGCCGATGATATTAGGTTCCAAACACAAATAACGCCCCCAATCCATCATTTTCCAAATTTTGTTTCCCTCTGCTTCGAAATTACCAAGCTTTGGCTGGCTCTGTCAAACTACCTCTAAAATTCTATGTGAAAATCATTTTCACACTACCTTCGGCCGGTTCCGAGCCGGGTTCGATCCCAGCATCTCCACCATGTCGCAACCACCTCAGTGGAGGCGAAAACTATAACTATATTAATAACTCTGCTGCGTCCACCTGTGTGAGCACACATGACAATTTCGCCTATGCGGCTAGTCCACACTAGTCTATGGCATTCTATATCGTGATGGCCTAGCAGGTCAATGACCGCGTAGGCTGCCAACTAAACTATACACACGTGTCCATCTGGTAATCACCACAAACGATGAACACGGTTTCTATACTATACTATACTGTGCAGTCGCCTCCAACCACCCCTTACAGCGACCCCTTACCACACGGCCCAACCGAGCGTTCTATAGCTAAGGTCTAAATCAAACCCACTCAACAGTAGGCAGTAATCACTGGATGTGACCAACCGGCCACAAACTACCACACGGCTCAACCGAGCCTTCTATAGCTAAGGTCTAAATCAAACCCACTCAACAGTAGGCAGTAATCACTGGATGTGACCAACCGGCCACAAACTACCACACGGCTCAACCGAGCCTTCTATAGCTAAGGTCTAAATCAAACCCACTCAACAGTAGGCAGTAATCACTGGATGTGACCAACCGGCCACAAACTACCACACGGCTCAACCGAGCCTTCTATAGCTAAGGTCTAAATCAAACCCACTCAACAGTAGGCAGTAATCACTGGATGTGACCAACCGGCCACAAACTACCACACGGCTCAACCGAGCCTTCTATAGCTAAGGTCTAAATCAAACCCACTCAGCAGTAGGCAGTAAACACTAGATGTAATAAGATAACTATCCTAGATATATATACCTCGTATAATAAGATAACTAAACGAATCGACTCATTGTTCGCAATATAAATACAGTATCAACATGTTACATAAGACGATTATAATATATATATATAGTACATAACAGTTTCGAGGCGTTGGATATCCTCGATGAACTGAACACACAGCCTAAATAATAACGTTCAAGATACCAATATTTAAATAATGATAATAATGACTCACTGATAAGACTGCGCCGCGTGCTCGCTCGCCTGCGGTTCTCGATCGTCTGTCCCACAGGTCTGTCCGAATTCTAAAGTTACTGGGGACATCTAAAAAACTTCTAGTAAATCGTTCAAATTGGTATATTTCAATGCCAATAATAAAATATGTAGAAAGATTAGAGATATTTTTTTACTACCTGGCAATTCTTGTCACTATATTATAATTTGTATTATAGTCTATAGTCACCAAATCTGCGTTCTACTCATAAAGCAAAATAATACATGGGTCTACTGTAACAAAAAGCCAAAGGGCCAAACTTGCAACAATAATGGGCATAACAAAAAGGTCATGTAAGTTCTAAAATAAACTTTATTCTTCTATAATGTGACATTATTTACAAACTTAAAATTTTTAGGACTCTTACGGTCTTACCACAAAAGATTTAAACATCTGTTGAACAGTTGTTTTGAGACAATTTTGTATGGAATTTTTCTCTAATCAACTGTTCAACGGGTGTTTAAATCTTTTGTAGTAAGATCCTTTATGTATATCTACTTGAATAGTGCATTTTACAAATTCAAATAGATATACAGTGTGTTTGTGTAAACACCGTTATCCTTGAAACCATCAAATGAGCGCATCAATATGAACAACTTTTTCTATGATAACAATGCTGGAAACTCGAAAAAAAATGCCGTCTTCATACCCATACGGATGCCCGGAGCGGCAATTTGTATGGGTATGAAAACAGTTTTTTTTTATTCCCAGCATTGTTCTCATAGAAAAAGTTCATATTGACGGGCTCATTTGATGGTTTCAAGGACAACGTTTTAGACAAGTGTTTACACTAACATCTTGTATGTAAAGACTTTAAAATACTTACACTATTAACATTATATTAAATTTTATAGTATTATAATTTTTATAATCTTAAAACATGTGGCAGTGGCTCAAGTATAGTTTTTTTTATTTTGACTACTATAACATAAGGAGGTAATATTACAAGTTAAATCGTTCTATACTGCAAACATAATAATTTATTTATCACATATTTTATTGTGAATTAGTGCGATAGCGGCGTCTTCCGCGGTTGTACCGCGCTCCTGGGCGGACGGGGCGGACGGCGCGGCCGGGGAAGCGCGGTCGCGACTGCGGTGGCGGCCGCCGCTCCTGCGCACTCGGTATGTACTCCACAGAGGGACCCGGAGTCGGCAGCCGTCTCATACATACAGCACATCTAAAAAAATAGAATAAAAAATATATTTAGAAGTCTAAAAACACTCGTGTTCTTATTATGAAACCGAGATAGCAATTCTTCAATTGTTTCAATTATTTTTTATAGGGCCAGCAAACGATCCTTCCAAACAATGTTTATAAATTTTTTATTAAGTTTATAATATAAAAATGGTTTGGAAGGATTATTTGCTGGCCCTATAAAATAATTGCTATCTCGGTTTTATAATAAGAACTACACAAGTGATTATTGGAATTTCGAATACCAAAACGGCTAGTGTCAACTAGCCACCGGCTTACCTGCTGACTTTAGATACATGGTCCGCTTTAAGAGTTTGCTGCTCAGGTTTCAAGAACATCCTGTTGTCGTCGATGGTGGAGAGCCAGTAGGAGGTGGCGGAGGCGAAGAAATTGCAGCGGCCGAGGCCGTTGCACTCTATGAATGGCCTGGTGCGGAAGTCCTTGAGACAGGACCCCGGAGATATAAGGCTCTGGCCGGCGCCCTCCGGTCCAGCCGCGTGCTGCAAATAAGGGTATTTTTATCTTTACTAGTAAAAAGGAAAATGTGGAAACATTTGTTTATTCTTATGTTCATACTGATTAAGCATCCCAAGTTATTGGATGTAAAGAAGTAGGAGCAAACCGTACCCACCATTGTAGTACTTTGAGACAATTAATTATACTTACTTACCAATTTATTATGAAAGGGCTTGAAAAGTTGAATATTTTATTTTAGGATGAAAAATCCCCAAACCATGGGAGTAAAAAGTAAATGGATGTAGAAAGTTAAAAAAAATGTCTAAAAAACCCTGTATTATTTTATTGCATCAATTTATAATGTTAATGAAAAGTTGAAATTATTCATTACCAGAATGAATAATTTCTGGAAAGTAATCGTACATGGCAAACTTAAAGAAAATGTTTTATTTTATCAATTTGTTTCATATTTAAAACTTAAAACAAATGTATAAGAAAACAATAACATGCTGAAAATCTAACCTTTACTTGATTTTATCGTATACGATCTCTTTGAAGAATTCATTTATAATTACAGGGGTTTTTATTTTACCTAAAAAACTGTCCTTAGATTTTTTTCCTTCTAATCTCGTTAACTTTTTTCTCCCATGGCTTAGAAATTTTTCTTCATACAATTAAATGTTCAACTTTTTAAGCCCTTTTATTTTATAAATATAATGCGTGTGAACTGTGATGTGCTACAGCTTGGGTACGGGTTCCATACAAAAATGACCCTTCTGCTTTCTGTAGTTCCGTTCGAATTTTACGATGTCCAGTATCTTTGATTGTTTTAAAAATCAATATGAATTATGACATGTAGGTATAGTACGGAAGTAGTCCATGTTATCCTTACCATTAGAAAACTATATCCTATCCAGAGTTCCTCCCATCCATTTGGACAACTTGGTACGGATTCACTTTGACTATGTATAGCAATAGTTCTAGCCGGTGTTTCACAAACTTGACATCTTGAAAAGAAGGAAAACACATTTTTTAGCGATTTTTTTTCACTAAGTATAATTTTACTAACCACTAACAACTTAAACTTCGTAAGAATTAGAAGGTGGCTATTTTACTTTATCAGTTATCACATTACAGAGGGTGAGTTTTTTTTTACCTGGAGATATACGATCCAACATCTCTAGCTTGAATCGGAGTCATTGCCATTGGCATCGGCTCTGGTGTAGAAAGCCAAAAACTGTAATCTTCCCTTTGGGCGAAGTCGCACACGTTGTTTAAATTGCAGAACATGTATGGCATGGTTGAAAATTTGCGTAGACAGCTTCCAGCAGCACCTTAAATAATTTTATTCTTGTTTATATATTTTGACGTCAGTATAAATTTATTGCTTGTTAAAACATCGGTTAGAAACAATTTTAATATAATAAACAAATGTTTAAATAAACAAATGCTTAAAATAATATAATTATTAATGAATATAAAAATTAAGAAACATACCTAAATCCTGTCCATGTGCTTTGCCATTAGCAACGATGTGAAGCAGCGAGAAACCACTCCATAATGGCGTTGTTCCGGACGGACAACTGGGTGTCATGCTATTTTGTGAATGGACTGTAATATAGAATCCTCTAGCTTTCGGTGGTGGTGGGGGTGGTGCTGGTAGGCCTGGAGGTCCAGGAAGACCAGGACGACCTACATAGCCAGTTATACCTCTAGAACCTTTAACGCCTTCTTCTCCACGTTCACCTTCAAAACCAGCCGGGCCTTCGTCGCCGTAGTCTCCTGGATAGCCTTTCGGTCCAGGAAGTCCAGCAAACCCAAAACGTCCAGGTGCGCCAGGTCGACCCGGACGACCGTCATAACCAGCAGGACCGATATCCCCTGGTGCACCATCAATCGTTATGTCTGGCAAAATTGTGTCACCTATATCTCCTTTTATTCCTTTTAATCCGGGTGGACCTGTTATTCCTTGATCACCATCGTCTCCTTTAAATCCTTTCATACCTTTATCGCCTGGTAATCCTGGGCGTCCATCATAGCCTGATTCTCCAATTTCCCCCTTTTCACCTTTAATACCAGGCCTACCTGTAAATCCAATGGGACCTCTTTCGCCTTTTGGGCTTATGGCATATCCAGGTTCTCCTACATCACCCTTTTCTCCTATCATACCGGGTTGGCCCTCCATACCCGGTCTACCTGGAGTACCTGGAGTTCCTTGCCGGCCTTGTCGTCCTTGCATTCCGGTGACGCCTTTAGGTCCTTCGAAAGTAACCCCTGGGGAACCCTGCTGTCCAATCGGCCCATCAATTCCAAATTCTCCTGGAAAGCCTTTTTGACCCATATTTCCAGGCCATCCTGGTAAACCGTCGATACCGTCTCTTCCTGGTTCACCTGGTTCCGGATTTATCCCATCAAGACCAGGTAAACCTGGTGGTCCTTGAGTACCACGAACACCTTTTATCCCTCTAACGCCATACATTCCTATTTCTCCCTGAAGACCTTGTTCTCCTCGATCTCCCTTAATACCTCTAAGTCCAGGATAACCTTCATCTCCTTGGTCTCCAATTGTTCCTTGAAAGCCTTGTATACCAGTGTCACCCATATCACCTTTTGTAGCCGGCAATCGTACAGTCCTTCCCCTTTCACCTTTTCTACCTTTTGGACCCGGTTCGCCCTTGTAACCTTCAAAACCTATGGGCCCAATGTCTCCGGGCAACCCAGGCATGCCCATTCGTCCAGGTTCTCCTGATTCTCCCATATCACCTTTATCCCCGCTTATGCCGGGTAGTCCTGATGGACCTTTGTATCCCTGGCCACCTTTGCGTCCGTTTGCTCCTGATGTTCCTGGTCTTCCAGGGAAGCCCTCGTCACCTTTAGGACCTTTGGCACCATCTTCGCCATAAACACCCATTGAACCATACTCTCCCTTAATACCCATGACACCTGACCTTCCCCTCATACCTGTCATACCTTTGGTACCATTAAAACCTGGTATACTAAAGCCTATATCACCTTGATCACCTTTTGTTCCTTTAAGACCATCAAATCCGTGCGCGCCATCCCTTCCTGGTAACCCAGTTTCACCGGCATCACCCTTTCCACCACTTAAAGCATCTTCACCGGTTTCTCCTGGAGCACCAATAAACCCTTGGTCTCCTCGTTCACCCTTTTTACCTGGCCAACCGGGGATACCAGAATTTCCCCTATCACCGGGTTCTCCTGTTTCTCCTTTTAATCCTCGTGGCCCAGGTGGGCCAACTCTTCCAATAGTTCCGTTTAAGCCCGGAAAGCCTGTATCACCACGATCTCCTAACGGCCCGGGTGAGCCTGGTATTCCCATCTGACCTTGATATCCCTGTAAGCCTATAGCACCTCGTTCACCACTCCAACCACGAGGACCAGTACGTCCTTCTGCTCCTTTCATTCCTGTTGGGCCCATTTCCCCTTGTATTCCATGTTCTCCTTGCATTCCTGCATCACCAATAACGCCCTTTACACCATTGAAACCTGGGGCTCCTTGTCTACCTTGTGGCCCTGATATAATGTTTCCTTGTATGCCTTTTCGACCCTGTAAATTGCATTTGTAGTAAGTACCAGAGTAGTATGTAATAACTAATAACACTAATAACTATCTACAGTGCTGCCAAAGTGATAATAAGCATATAGTAGGAGATCCGGCCATAGAATGACCTTCACCCATCGTATTACGGGATGAAAATGATTTTTTTATAAAATTAAACATGTTAAAAAAAATATTTACAGGAGGTTGTCTGAAAAATTTGGTGCAAAGTGTAATTAATTAATAATTAAAAAATGTTTTTTTTTTTTAAACATTACATTCATTCCCTTACGCAAAAAACTGTATACTAATCGAAAGTATGTAGCTCATAGAATATGCAAACGCTGGGTTGACTTTTTTTTTCCGGTGCAATTATCAGGTAGGCAGCTATATACAGGTAAATCGATACTAGTAATTTTCAACGATCCACTTACGCGATAAACCTTATATCAAAATAAAGATAATTTTATTATGAATATAATGACATAAGGTTGAATGAATGTAATGTTTAAAAAAAACATTTTTTAATTATTAATTAATTACACTTTGCACCAAATTTTTCAGACAACCTCCTGTAAATAATTTTTTTAACATATTTAATTTTATAAAAAAATCATTTTCATCCCGTAATACGATGGGTGAAGGTCATTCTATGGCCGGATCTTAGACTAATAGAAGTTTTTGAAAATTTTCGGCCACGGTCGTGTTACCAGAGCGACGGAAGACGGTATTGCATTTTCTAATTGCATTGCGATTAAGATACATGTATTAGTCAAAGTTCGTCGTGATATTCATGTAGCTTTTGTAACACGGTCATTATTTATTTATTTATTTATTTATTTTGTACATAATGATGTTACAAAAATATAAAAAATCTTGCCGCAATAACCTCAATAAGTTTACAAGATGTGGTCGCATCATTAATTAATTACCTTTACTTAATAGATGTTTACTTTTTTATTTACATCTATCCCGATACAATTTTTGTAGGTCTTCTGGCAGCTCTTCTACAAATGAAGGTGCTTCCGTAATAATTATTACAGTCCGGCTTGACAAATTTTGTTTTACAAGTTTGTCTTAAAATGCTAGGTCTTATTTTTTCTATGAATAGTGTAGGATCATTAACTTCATTTAAAATTGCAAATTTAACAAGACCAAAAATGTGCATAACATTACAATACTCAAATAAACCTTCTTCATTTAATTATTCACGGTCATTCATGCGCATTATTAATTTTGGAGTACTGTAATGCTAGATGACCCGTCAACTTCTTGTCGCCTTTTCCTACATCATTTAATCCAGGGGTTCCCTAACTGTGTGCCGCGGCGCCCTGCGGGCCGATTCCTGTATCGTACATTTGTGAGTTAATCACTGAGTTAGTAACGAAACAGAGGAGTGAGCAACCGAAAGTCTCACTTTTGTATGCAAGTGAATACAATTATTATTATTTTTAACAAAAAATTAAAACCGACTTCCAAGGTAAAAACAATAATAACATTAATATGAACTAAAAAGTATTAAATAATTTTTACTATCTAATAGTGCCTTTTTCCGAATTCGGCTAAACCTCAACTATTTCTGTACTCAATCTTCATTATTTTGAAGTCGGTACCAGATAGCTGAATCTTCAGTCCTCTGACAGAATATTTAAAATTTTTGGAACTGGCACCGACTTCAAAATTATGAAGATTGAGTACAGAAATAGTTGAGGTTTAGCCGAATTCGGAAAAAGGCACTATTAGATAGTAAACATTATTTAATACTTTTTAGTTCATATTAATGTTATTATTGTTTTTACCTTGGAAGTCGGTTTTAATTTTTTGTTAAAAATAATAATAATTTCACTCTTTTTAGTTACACTAGTAGATAAATCTTCGCGTATATTTTACGTATCTTATTACAATTTGTTAAGAGTCACAACTCACACTCACAAAATAATATAATATTATCAGTGAAGTGAACATATTGTGCTAAGTAATTTAACAATTTTAATACTTCAAGCCCGAAGCGGTCACCGGCGATTGCGATAACAATATAAAGGCTATTGTGTCTCGTTTTTCCACGATCGAAGGATCTATCAGATAAAAAATTTTACAAACTTGCATAGGATGTAGCGTAGCATAATATTTAATATTATCATAATTATTGACAGCTGTTCTTGTAATCAAGAATTCAAATCGATAGGTACTTAGTGCACCATCTATCGATTAATAAGTATAACTAATTAAAAAGACACTTAATGACTTTGTTTTGTTTAAATGCTCTTTTTAAAATAACTTTATTTTAATTCTATTTGTCTATTAAAATTTTATAAAGTAGAAAGTATTCGATCTGTATATAAAGTAGTTAGTAAAGTATTCGATCTGTATAATATCTCTCCGCCTCTGTAGCGCCGACCGCCGTGTATTAAACAAACAGGTGTTGTTATGTAACAATACATAATTATTATTACGAGTTAGTATATCCATACCTATGCCTTGTACTACTATCTATTCTGTGCCATGAGACATTGGTGACCTTAACACGACGTGGTAATGATGATGATGACGATGATTATGATTATGATGATGAATATTAATTGCATAGTAGCATATGCTTTCTGTTCTTAAAACAACGCCGAAACTCCCAAACGTGTATCTATAAGGAGTCAGGAGTTCTCTCAGCATCTTCGAAACCATGGTATACCTTGACCCAATATTTGACTTTTTGGTAGCATATTCTTAGTACACTTCACATAAAACCAAAATCACCATATGTTTTCATATAAATTTCGAGGAGTTCCCTCGATTACTCATGGATCCCATCATCAGGTCACCACTTTTGTGAAAATGGGACCAAATTGGAGTGAAACCTAATACAACAAAACAAAAATTTCGAAAATCGGTTCACAAACGGCGGAGTAATCGTTGAACATACAAAAATAAAAAAAATAAAAAAATATCCACAGCCGAACATATAACCTCCTCGTTTTTTGGAAGTCGGTTAAAAAGTGTCAGTGTAATTCGTATAAGAATAGAGATGTTTAGGGACACGTCTTCTTCTCTTGATACTATGTGAGCTTTCGAATGGGTTCGTACATTTATAAAATTGTTATGCTAGTAACATTAAAATATTTTTAGAATATAATGGGAGCAACGGGCGTTACTAGCTTAAACAGTAAATAATTTTAAAGGGTTTTAATTTTAAAGGGCTCCCCAACAAACGTGATTTTTTACCTTTTCCGAAATCAATAATGGCAACAGGTAGGCACTTGAACTTTATACAAAATGTTCATTTATATTTGTACTTTAATAATAATTAATAATGAAAAAAAAAAACTTGAGAGGTGTCAAGGGACACCCGGATGGAACGAAGTTTTGCTCTATAACGGTACGGAACTGAGCAGTGACGGATTAAGACTACTTGATGCCCTAAGCAATTCATGCCTGTGCCCCCCCCCCCTCTCATCCGTATGTCAACTATAAATCGGTCTTTAAACTTTTACCAACTAAAAATATTACTTTTTTCCTAGAAACTTTTTTGGTGTGGTCTTTGGTGACGTGAGACTTGAGAGTGAGACGTGATACCCTAAGGACAGATATTTTTTGTCCTTCTTCTGGTGCCCCTCAGAGACAGTTACGGATTAAGGGTTAATCCGTAACTGTCTGTGAGTACTTGGCCGATTGACATAATATGATATTTATTTATTTAAGTATGCTTTTTGCACAATGTTGGTACAATAGGCGGACTTAATGCCAGATGGAATTCTCTACCAGT
The DNA here is from genome assembly GCA_937595015.1 of Polyommatus icarus. Taxonomy (NCBI): domain Eukaryota; kingdom Metazoa; phylum Arthropoda; class Insecta; order Lepidoptera; family Lycaenidae; genus Polyommatus; species Polyommatus icarus. The sequence continues at coordinate 9,276,259 of OW569321.1, forward strand.
CAACCTTTACGTGTCCAGAAACAAAATTGTGTAGGTGCCAATAGTGCGAAAGGATAAAAAAAATAATAACTAATAGATGAAGTCTAAATACTTATAACTAAAGTCATGAGCAAATCTTATATCTTTAAACGAGCAATTCTTGTATATATACCTATATTCTTGTATAATATACATTACATTATATACATTATCCTACTAATATTATTAAGGCGAAAGTTTGGATGATTGGATGTATGGATGTTTGTTACTCTTTCACGCAAAAACTACTGAATGGATTTTAATGAAACTTTACAATAATATAGCTTATATATCAGAATAACACATAGTCTATAATTTTAACCGACTTTCAAAATGGAGGAGGTGTTATGTTCGTTCAACGATTACTCCGCCGTTTGTGAACCGATTTTCAAAATTTTTCTTTTGGTGTATAGGTTATCATCTCTATTTGCTACCACATTCATAAAAGTGGTGACCTGATGAAGGGATCCCTTAGAAATCGAGAGAACTACGCAAAATTTATATGGAAACATGTAGTGACTTCGGTTTCGTTAGCAGTATTCTAAGCATATGCTACCAACAAGTAAGATTTTGCACCATCTTGGTGCAAATACATACCATGGTTCGGAAGGTGCTGAGAGAACTCCTATCTCTTTATATGTAGATACAAGTTTGGGAGTTTCGACGTTGTTTTAAGAACTGAAAGCAACTACTACTGCTATTACTATGCAAATTACAATCATCATTATCATCATCACTACCATTTAAAACCATTATAAGTACCATGCATCGTCCCATACGTTTTATTGGTACTTTTTATAGTCTTTTAGATCGAGACTAGAGTTTGTCAAGCGATATAAAAATTATAGATATTAATAATTATTATATTTACCAAGGTGGCAATTTTATCATATTAATATGCATGAGATATAATAATATGTATGAGATAATAGTTACTACTTAATACCTACTTAATATTATAAAGGCGAAAGTTTGTGAGGATGTATGTATGGATGTTTGTTACTCTTTCACGCGAAAACTACTGAACAGATTTTAATGAAACTTTACAATAATATAGCTTATACATCAGAATAGCACATAGGCTACAATTTTAACCGACTTTCAAGATGGAGGAGGTGTTATGTTCGTTTTTTTATATTTAACGATCACTCCGCCGTATGTGAACCGATTTTCAAAATTTTTCTTTTGGTGTATAGGGCATCATCCCAATTTAGTACCTCGTTCACAAAAATGGTGACCTGATAAAGGGATCCATTAGTAATCGAGTGAACTCTTCAAAATTTATATGGAAACATTTGATGACTTCGGTTTCGTGAGAAGTATTCGAAGCATTAGTAAGCGAAGCAAGTAAGATTTTGCACCGAAGTATATCATGGTTCGGAAGGTGCTGAGGGAACTCCTGATTCTTTATAGATACAAGTTTGGGAGTTTCGATGTTGTTTTAAGAACGGAAAGCAGATGCTACTATGCAAATTTCGCTCATCATCATCATCGTATTATTAAGTATAAAATTGCCCTTGCGGTATAATTTATTTTCGATATATCGCCTTAAGATATTGACCCGCTATATCCTTTTTATTGCAATCGCGACAGTGTTTTCGACACCCACACGAACAAAGTCGCGGGCACTGCTATAATTTATATGGCAAAACAACGTTTGCCGGGTCAGCTAGTAATATATATTTATAAAATAACTAGCTGTCCCGGCAAACGTTGCTTTGCCATAATATAAAGTATTTCGCCCATATTATTTTATTGAAGTGACTAAATAAGTATGTCGCCATGGCAACGTCGATCGCTATCCCGTCGCACAAACAATGGTCGCCGTCAGTCTCAGGTTGTAATAATTTACTATTTATTCAACAAATGCACTTATCAATATATAAAGTACCCAGTAGCCGATTCTCAGACCTACTGAATATGCATATAAAATTTGATAAAAATCAGTAAAGCCGTTTCGGAGGAGTTCGTGGACTAACATTGTGACACGAGAATTTTATATATAAGATAATAATATATTATAAAAACTATCATAGATTACAATTATTTAATACTTTAGTGTCAATTGCTAATTTCCATAATTTGTTTCATATTATACCAACATAATGTTATGAAATAAATGATTTTTGAAATTATATGTTGGATTGTCTACTATGAAAATTGATTTATCGAAATGAATAATTTGTTTTAGTTTTTAATTTTTATTATTATAATGAATAATCGAGCTCGCCTCCTTCCATAAACATTTTTCGTTATGTTATGGTTTCAGATATCACCGTACCGAGCTCTTTTTAAAAATCAATCCGTATGACATGATTAAATAGACAGATTTTTTGGAAATACTTACACGAATACCTGGTAATCCTGGTGCACCGTCATCTCCTGGTTCCCCGGATACTCCCTTGTCACCCATCGGCCCCTCTCTACCGGGGGGACCTGCGTATCCTGGTTGACCATAGTCTCCAATATCTCCCCTGATGCCATCTGAACCTCTTTCACCATATAAAATTGGAAGACCTGCTGCTCCCCGGGCTCCCTTTCTACCCTTCGCCCCACTTATTCCATCAGGTCCCCGAAGTCCTCTGCTACCGGGCTGTCCGAAAGGTCCTATGTCACCTTTGTCGCCCGTAAATCCTCTAACACCCATTTCACCAGGTGGTGATATTCCTTGTCTTCCCTGGTCTCCGCGAGGACCCGGGAGGCCGTCGTATCCAACATCGCCCTCTTCTCCCTTCATTCCTTTTGGACCTGTAAATTTTTATTAATGCAGCTGTTATTTTTCATACTTTTTACTAAAAAGTTGTGAAACACCGATGAGCCTTTGTTAGAGTTAGAGTTTATTTAAGTTCAACAGTTAAGTTTCTTTGTATGCAAGGATTATTTAAAAAAATACACATTTTTGACGAAAATTACAATGTTTTGCTTTGCTTACACTTCACACTATGAATACGATTTTTTTGATGTCTCTCTAAAGTGGCAATTTTAACGAATCAGAAAGGGACAGCATCGTGAAATAAGCTATCGATTGGGTTATATTTATCAATAGATAACTAAAGTAGGAATGAAATACTCGTCTAGTTTCAACTCACCCCATGGTCCCGGTGGACCGATGTCGCCGCGGTCGCCTTTTGCATTAGCGTTGCTTCCTAAAGCATCTCCTGACTCTCCTTTCAATCCATCTTCACCAGGTTCACCCCTCATTCCTCTAAAAATACACAAAAACTTATTACTCGTAATTACTATCTAATATATTCAGTAGGCACGGTTTCAGCTCCAGCGTTAGCAGTGTGTCTATCCAATAATCTTATAGCAAAATTAACCGGCTTTTTGACCGACTCCAAAAAGGAGGAGGTAATACGTTCGGCTATGTTTTTTTTTGTATGTTCAACGATTACTCAGTACTCAGACTAGTATGTACCTACAGAAATAGTTGAGATTTAGACGAATTCTGAAAACGGCACTAGATCATATTACTATTGTTTTTATCTTGGAAGTCGGTTTTAATTTTTTTGTTAAAAATAATAATTACATCCATATTCTATACTAATTAATGTTATAATGCGAAAGTGTGTCCATCTCTCTGTCTGTCTGTCTGTTTGTCTGCCTCTGCCTGTCTGCTTGTCTATCTGTTACCTCTTCCCTCGCCTAAACTGGTGAACCGACTTTGCTTAATTTGGTATGGAGATACTTTGAGAGTAAAAGGACATAGGATACTTTTTATCCCGGAAAAATATACGGTTTCCGCGCGATAAACTAATTTTGGCGCAAAGGAGTTGCGGACGTCATCTATTTTTTTTTAAATTAGTAGGTAATTACTAATTATGTTTCAGGTAGTTAATATCTTTCTGCGTGGAAACTCTTCTCTGAAATCGCTGGACAGTATTCTGCTGAGATTTTCACTGGCTGATATTGTAAGGTATTTTACCCTTGTAACATTAATCTTTAGTATTCTTAGAAAAAAATCGGCCTTGTGCGAGTCAGACTCGCCCACGAAGGGTTCCGTACCAGAAGAGATGTACATAGAGCAAATGTAGGCAAAAAATTGTGTTTTTTGTATAGAAAATGGTGTGGGAATGAGAATGGTAACAGCTAGTTACCGTTATTGATTACGAGCAAAAAAAGGCCAAAAAAATCACGTTTCTTGTATGGAAGCACTCCTTAAGACCGGGCTGCCAAAAATATCAAAACACGCTAGCCCCGCCTACATACCCCGCTATCCTCCAATCGTGTTATAATAATTCCATGAATCGTGCCCGCATGAATTCTACTTTGAGCCGCAGCTAGTAGTGAACAATATCGCGTAACAAGAGTTCCCAAAACAGTTTTTTGATGATTACTTAAAAACAAAATACAATACTAATATTTCCTTTAGCTATGATTTTACAAAGTGTTTGATTGTAGTAGTGCAAATTATTTAATGATAGTAACTGAATAAGTGTAACAGATATTTGTTGAAAATCCCAGAAATATTCATAATTTCGAAAAATAAAACTATCGAGTCAAAATAAGTGAATCGTGTTTTCCGTTAGGCTAGTATCAGATAAATATACAATGATTAAATAAATCCCAATTTAATTTAAGTCAATCGTCTTCCGGGATCGTAATACTTATTAGAAAACACAGCAAAATTTGACAGATCGCTCTTAAATATTAACTTTACTGCAGCAGTCCCCGAGTGCCACACGTATTTTTTGTTGAAAAAATATTATTATGTTTCTAATATAATATTTAACTTACTTTATTCCCTTATCTCCCTTTTGTCCGGTAAGGAATATGATGTTCACACTGGCTGGTGCTCCTGGTCGACCCGGCATTCCGTCTCGACCGCGAGAACCATTTCTTCCTGGTTGTCCGGGAACACCTTCCTCGCCTTCTAAGCCTCTTAAGCCCTTTTGACCTATTATTCCTGGTAAGCCCGGGTAGCCTTGATCTCCAGTTAGACCGGGTTCTCCGATGTAACCTGACAATGAAAAGCTTATTGCAATTTACCTCACAGAATAACTCTACTTAGAGTTTGGCTACTTCATAATTTACATGCGCTTAAAAAGTAAACTAATTATTTTACACAAAATATGTGAAAAATGCGGGTGATATGTCACATGTTAACTGTTTCTTATGTCAATGCATATTAATATGATATACCTAATATCTATATTCTTTACCTACTTTATAATAAAAATCTTAAATTATATAGTATAGTTTATACATTATACAGTATACTTTAAAATTATTAAATATATTTCCGTTGTCTGGTACCCGTAACACAAGTCCTTCAGGTACTTAGCATGGGGCTAGACTGACGTGGTGTGAATCGTCCATAGATATTATTGTTATAATATTACATCTATACTAATATTATAATTCTGCAGAGTTTGTTTGCTTGTTTGTTTGAACGCGCTAATCTCAGGAACTACGGGTCCGATTTGAAAAATTCTTTTACTGTTGGATAGCCTATTTATCGAGGATTAAGGCTATAGGCTATATTTTATCACGCTAAGACTAATAGAAGCGAAGAAATAGGGGAAAATGTGAAAAAAACGGGGAGAAATTATTTGAAAGGGCTTATTTGAACGCGCTAATCTCAGGAACTACAGGTCCGATTTGAAAAATTCTTTTATTGTTGGATAGCCCATTTATCGAGGAAGGCTATAGGCTATATTTTATCATGCTAAGACTAATAGGAGCGAAGAAATAGAGGAAAATGTGGAAAATACCGGGGAAATTATATGAAAGGGCTTATTTGAACGTGCTAATCTCAGGAACTACTGGTCCGATTTGAAAAATTCTTTCAATGTTAGATAGTACATTAATTATCGAGAAAGGCTATAGGCTATATTTTATTACGCTAACACTAATAAAAGCGAAGAAATATAGGAAAATGTGGAAAAAACGGGGAAATTATATGAAATTGTTTAATATTATCTTAAGAACTACTGGAGCAATTTTTATGTTATTTGGCAATCATGAAGAATAGACCACGTGAAGGGAAGTAGGTTATTTTTGCGGAAAAATGTACAGTTGCGTGAAATTCCTAAATTACGCAAGCGAAGCCTCGCGGAACATAGACTATATATTATAATTTATACTTAATATAAAAAAGTCAATTCTGTACATTGAATATTTTTGTACTATAAATAAAACTTGGGATGTGATCTACTTTGCTAACGCGGACGAAGTTGCGGGCAACAGCTATATTATATATTATCTAGGTCAGTATTTCCCAAAGTGTGGGTCGGTACTTCAATAATGGACATTTCCCTTAGTTATAATATATTTTGTAAACTTAATATTTTGTAGTAGTACCTGGTGCTCCAGTAGGGCCATGTTCTGCTTTAGTCAATGAATACGGTGGTCTTATAAGTTGCCCAGCTAAACCTTTTGGGCCTTGTTTCCCTGCCATTCCAGATGGGCCTGTATTTCCTTTAACACCTTCTAAACCTTTTCTTCCAGGAAAACCTGACAATCCTACTGCTCCGCGGTTACCAGGTGGACCTTCATATCCTGGGAAACCTTTTTGACCGGGAATACCGTCGTCACCCTTCTGTCCTTTAGTACCAGGTAAGCCTAAAATAAAAATATTAAAATATACAATAAAAGAAAAGGGACGTAATAAAATCTTTCAAAATATTATTACTTTATAATAATTATTATCAATAATTAATATTTTTGTTCCTTGTGTATTTTACAAGTTTGAATTTTTTTATACATATTATTTCATTTTTTTAAACATCGCCAAACGGTAGAAAAGGTTGTTGGCGGTAGTACAATAATAACTGTTATGTTACAAATTACAGTACATGTTTTATGTTTTAAAAAATTTAAGAGCCTTCCGTAAACATACCTGATGGACAGAACGGACAATTGTCACCCATAATTCCCTTTAAACCTAGAAAACCTGGACGTCCCGGTGTCCCAGGATCTCCAGCCAATCCGGGACGACCTGGCGGGCCATCTTCACCCGGAGGACCTACACCGTAAACTCCTCTTCCTGGATAGCCAGGCGGACCTCTTGCTCCGAATTCACCTCTGTCTCCTCGTAAACCAGATCGACCGTCACGTCCTGGAGTCCCATCTTCTCCACTCGGACCTCGAATATCGTCTCCTTGAAATCCTTTTGGTCCAATTACGCCGGGATAACCGAGAGATCCTTTTTGTCCTTGCGGTCCTGGCAACCCTTTAAAACCTACATCTCCGGGCTCTCCCTTGGGTGAAATACCCGTTGGCCCCATTGGGCCTGCATCACCATCCAACCCAGTAGGGCCTGGTGGACCCATAATTCCCGGGAGGCCTCGTGCTCCATCTCTACCGGGTTGCCCTTTTCTTCCTGGGAACCCTATAGGTCCTTGTGGACCCATGGGGCCTGGTATCGGAGGCTCATTTAATCTTTCATCATAAAGACCAGGTTCTCCTTCTGTTCCTTGTTTTCCAGGAGTTCCCGGCCGACCGTCTTCACCTATTGGGCCCTTTCTTCCATCTTCTCCGTCGGGCCCAGTATAACCGGGAAATCCCTTGTTACCAGGAGGTCCTTGTGGTCCTGGTTCTCCACGCCGCCCTGGTTTTCCTCTAGGTCCGTCATCTCCTTGATCCCCCTTATATCCTTGCGGTCCATTGAATCCAAACGGCCCCTGTTGGAATCCAAATTATTTTTATGTTACCTATCATAATGCTAAGTACTCACATACGGTTTTGCGCGATAGTTTAACTCGAAATCGAGCAAAAACCACTGTGTAGACCGCAAAACTCACAGCTCGAAGGCTCGTATCAAGCCAGTTTGAAGCCTCGAATCGAGCCGGCTTGACAACTTTTTTGACACTAGTTTTTTTTATTTGTAACTAATTTCCTTCGAATGGAGTTAAACTATCGAGCAATGCTGAATGTGTGGACGAAAGCCCGAGCCGTGGTTTTTACTCTACGTGATTGCTCGATCGAGTAAAACCGTATGTGAGTACTTACACTAACAATGACAAAATATGTTAAATGTTAAAATGGTCATTAAGGACCTACTAAATTCAAATATTTAATTATTTAAATATTTTTTTATCTATAATCTTTGGCTTTGAAGCACTGAATGCTGAAAATTTCAAAGTCACATAATTCTTGCGGTCTCCTAGACAAGCAATTTTATTGCCCAATATCACTATTGCGCTGTTGCTATTGCGTAACATTATTGACCGTTTAGGGTTGATATTGAACATCGCGTGCCTTCAATATAATTGTCAAATAAACTGTTTAATACAATTGAAGCGTGATATTGCACAATACAATTGATCTTTTAGGGGCCGGTTAAATCTAGTCATTAAATTACAAAAATATTTGGCACACGTACTAGACTAATTATAACACGTATTAGGTAAAACACTCAAATATTATCAAAATCAGAGACATCGACTTTTTTCTGCTTCCCGATTGGCGTGGAATTTCCCAAATGTAAGACTGAAAGACACTGAAAGTGTTTACAAGATTTGAACCACACAAGGTTTAAACCACGTTTAAACATAAAATTCATCTGTGTAAAATACCGCTCGAATACCCCTGCTTTACCAGCTATTTTATTGAATTTTATTAGGTACCATTTTTTGCATAAAGTAACTAAAAATGAAACTTACAGGTGCTCCAACCGATCCAGTGTCTCCTCGATTGCCCTTTTCGCCCTGGTGACCTTTAGGTCCTCTGTCCCCCATATTGCCTTTGGCGAGTATTGTGATATTTTCTTGTACATGGTCTACCCAGATCACATTCCCTGGTTTTCCTGGTTCTCCAATTGGGCCTTGCTCTCCTTTTTCACCAGGTGGACCGACAACGTCCTCTCCAGTATCACCTCTATATCCCACTTCACCTTTAAATCCCATAGGACCCTATAATATATTATTTTTATACATTGTTACGAAATCACATTAATTATTTTATACACCTACTATGAAATGTGCTATAATTTTTAAATCAAAACTTACCAAAAATATTTAAGTAAATAGGTACCATAAGCATAATAAACGTTTGATAAATTAAAGAGGTAGGTATAAGATTGATGATAAATGCGTTATCCTGCTTTAACAAATCAAACACAAAGGCCTGTCTTAAATTAATTACTGAATTAGATATTAATGAAACAAACTGCAGTAGGCAACCTACCATATCTCCTTGTTCCCCTGGTGGACCGATCGCACCTCTGAATCCCATCGGTCCCGACATGCCGATCATGCCCGGTCGGCCGGGCTCGCCCGGTTCTCCCTTGGCTCCTCTAGAATTCACACCTCCCTCTCCAGCTAATCCCTGTTCGCCCTTGTCTCCGAATGGCCCGGGTAAACCGTATCCACCAGGAACACCTCGCGGGCCGGTGGGACCCGACAATCCGTCAATACCGCTACATCCGTCCAAACCGTAGTCACCTCTGACGCCTTCTAGACCGGGAGGTCCCTTGTAATAAAATCGACAATATTAAAATACTGACCGTATGTGGGTATATTAAAAACCATAATGCTATTTCGAGTAAAACTTTTACTCGTCTAAACATTTTAGTCGGCGTACAATTTTTTTAAATGTATGTACCTATTACCTAATACCGAACTATAATAATTATAATGAATTATTATTGATTGAAAGTATTAATAGATAAATACCTGCTGTCCGGTAAATCCGCGGGCACCACGATGCCCCTTTAGGCCCTGTTGAAAAAAATCTTAATTATTACTCAGTCGTAAAAGTAATTATACGGAAGGTTTAAAATATTGTGTACACACTCTTTCTCCTTTGTCGCCGTAGTCTCCTGACTCTCCCATGTCCCCGATTTCCCCCGGGGGCCCCTCTCGGCCCTCGGGTCCGTCCTCGCCGTAGTCGCCCTGCTGCCCCTGCAGCCCAGGCGGCCCCGGGGCACCTCGATCGCCTTTAAAACCATCGCACAGGCACAAGGTGCGATTACAAACAACCTGCAGAAAACAAAATATTGAATATAAAACATGCGTCTTTTAGATTAAACTCACTAGCATCTGAACTCAAAAAAACCAGACGTAAAAGTTGTATTTGATAATCACGAGAGGGTTTTGCTACCGAATTTAATTAACTATTGGATGCAACAATATGTTCAAAAGTTTATTATAAGGTGGAACTTACTATGTAAAATATTCTAAATCATTGCCTTGAAAAGTTACTATTTTATAGTGATTGGCTATATCGAGAATACTTTTAATAGTGTACCACATTGGACGTGCCTTATCACAGGGACCTCTGACATACATAAGTACTTATCCAGTACAAGTGTATGACCGTTATACTTCCTTCGTTAGTATAATGTGCAACTTTTACAAACGTTCAAGACATTTACAAAAAGTTAGGAAAAATGACAATCAATGATCACCTATTTTGGATTTTTTTTTAATATTATTAATTCATAAAAAGGCTTCAATTAAATTTATATATTATTTCGTCGTTGTTAGTGGTATGGTATAAGGAGTTTCAGATTTAGCAAATTTATCAATTATGATTATCGTCTATTTGATAGCGTTTGTGGTCGAGTTTTCCATGAACGAGTTACCAGACACCATCTGCTTTGATTAAGAAGGCGTTTGAAGCAATATCAATTTACAGCTGCGACGGCTAATATTATAAGTTACGCTTGTTTCTAGAAGCTTGTTATGCCTGCAATGTGTAGTCAATTTTGCTATTTGAACTATTAAAGAGATATTTTCAATTGTCACGTCCTAGATTCTTGACTACAGAACGAGTTTTCAAAGTTATTGCAACCTGCAACCTGCAACAGAACTAACGGCCTGTCCCTACGTCACGTCAATGTGGAACGGTGCGGTAACGTGGTACGATACGTTAACGTGATGTGAAAATGTACGTCAACGTAACGTGAAAAAACCGCGAGTGTGGAGGGTTTCGCGGCTTCGCTCGTAGTACTCTTGACATAATATTATAAATATAGTTCTTGCAATCTACGAGTGCGCGTCGCCCTTAGTTGTGTGAGCCCATATCTATACACGCGTACATGGCTCGCTCGCTACTGACTGCTCCGTCGGGTACGCACACTAACGAAAATGTCTATTCACATTTCCAACTACAAATAAAGGCGACGCGCACTCGTTGATTGCAAGAACTATACTCACAATATAAATTATAGTACGAGATACGACTGCAGAACTGTGCAGGTATCGAGTACACGCTTAAAACCACATTTTTACAAATATTTATGATAAGGAGAACCTATTTCTACTGGGGTGCCAGTCCAAATGTGGCCGCAACTATTTTTAAATATTTTTTAAAAAATTGAGTTTTGGAATAAAATGTTTTCATCGGGTATTGAAAGCAAACATGGTTCATTTCACGGCAATCAGTATAGAGATTTAGAAAAATCCGGTGTGCCGTTAGGCACCTGGCCGCAACGTTTTTGCATCCATAACGTATATTGATATTTTATATATTAAATGAAGCTTATTTTCCTCTTATTATTATAATAAAGGTGTGCCTAATTAAATCTGGCCGCAAATAAGGGGTGCCGGCATTCAAAGATGGCAAAGTATCGAAGGTTGAGGGAAAGGGAGCTAGCGCGAAACATTATGGGATAGTGATAGTACACCATATTAGTATACTTAAACATCGGTTCATTCGTTCATCAAACAATAGTAATAATCGGCCAAGTGCGAGTCGGACTCGCGCACGAAGGGTTCCGAATATAAAAGAGTAAAATTAGGCCAAAATTTGTATTTTTTGTATGGGAGCCGTCCTTATATTTTAATTTTACTTTAATTTGATTACTTATTATTAGTAATTAATTTCATTTTTCATTTCATTTAATTTTTGTAAAAATTACTAAATACTTTCGTAATCAAAATAATGTACCAAGGCCCAATTCCACCAATGTCTGCTAATGTTAACAGCTTCTTAAAATGTCATGTCTTCTTTTTCATTCATACGAAAAACGAAAGAGGTAACGTGATACTAATTTGAGCATTAACTTTAACAGTCTTTGGTGAAAGTGGGCCTAAGTATTGTACACTATGAAAAGATCTACAGAAAACTCCGCGATGGTATAATATGTCTATCTCGGATATCCCACAATAAAATTTTTTGTCATTTACTTTTAACTTGGCTAAATGGTTAATTTTCGAAGCAATTTTAACCAATACGGCAATAATCCTTATTAAATTAAATACTTTATTAAATACATTATTGATTTAATATAGATCTATATGGCCCTTTACGGCATACGATTTATATATTTTTGAAGATATTACAGATTCTAAAATTGCGGGACGTAGCTTTTGTGGCGGTACCGAACAATGCGGGCGGGTAGTAATGAATATAATAATATTATGTAACTAAAAATTACGGAATCGATTTTAATCATTTCTTCAGTGAGTGACATAGACTATAATATATTTTATACCCGTGCGAAGCCGGGACGGTTCGCTAGTACATAATATTATGAATATTTAATCTTTATGTAACAAACAATTTAACACTTGATTAACTTTTAAATTCTTGTAGAGTAGTAATTTATTTGGTCATTTTTAGGATTCCGTACCCAAAGGGCAAAAACGTGACCCTATTGCTTATAAGACTTCATTGTATGTCCGTCTGTCCGTCTTTCTGTATGTCTCCAGGCTCAATGCTGTAACTAAAGAATGGTAATAGCTAGAGAGTTGACATTTTCACAGATTATGTAATATATAATAATATGTTGCCGCTATAACAACAAATACTAAAAACAAAATAAAATTTAAGTATGTTCAAATTTACATTAATTACTATATTCAATAACTATAACATTCTGGCAATAAAGACATTTGAATTTGAATACAATAAACGTGATTTTTTGGCCCTTTTCGCTCTATGTCGATAATGGCAACAGATGGGCACCTTAAAATTTCACGAAATCTTCAAGTAAAATATGTGCAATTTAACTACCTACTAATAAAAAAATTAAAGACAATTAGGGCCGATTGTTCAATCCTGAGATAAATGGTCGGATAGTTAACTGGAGAATAAAGTTATTAGGTGGTTTAACCGTCGAATAAGTCATAGTCAATTTTTCAAATGTACAACTCGCACTGTACACAGTTGAAACAAACTTATTGAATACTCTATTGTTAGAGCAAGACAGACTCCGTCTCATTGTTTTTAAGTTATTTGGCTGTTTCGGACGCGGACGCCTGTGCACATTTATTCTATTGTGATTGAAAATAAAAAGACAGATGCTGTGAAGAACAAAGGCTTTTTGAACCGCACCAACTGTATTAGGTACCTGATAGGATACCTATCTATTTATTGACTGTGTTTCGTGTTTGTGTTTCGTGCTTAATTTTAAATTCTAAAAATGTAGCACAGATTCTTTTAAAAGTCTGAATCGGCGCTGAAAATCTTTTGGATCCCACATGTTATAAATTATAATGATCAGGCTCGATCTGATGATTCTTTCTTTTCTTTCCAAAGGATTCATTCGATTCATATAGGTGTTCGTTTATTATGGCCTCTTTTTCAATTGCCAGATCATTAATTTATTAAAAAATATCCTTAGTTATTAAAATAAACGTAAATTATAACCTCAAGCCAAATACCAGTTACCAATGTCAACGTAAACTATCTGTCTAAAAGCGGTAATTCGGTGGTTCACGCGACAGATAGTTTTATTCCTCAGTTAACGATGTTATTCGCCGGTTAAGTCCTATCTGACGATTGAAAAATTCAATATTTTGCTATCTGTCGAATAAATATTATCTGTCTGTTTATCTGAGGATTGAAAAATCGGCCCTAACATGATGTACTATCACTATCCCGTAATGTTTCGCGCTAGCTCCCTTTCCCTCAACCTTCGATACTTTGCCATCTTTGACAGCCGGCACCCCTTATTTGCGGCCAGATTTAATTATGCACACCTTTCTTATAATAATAAGAGGAAAATAAGTTTCCATTTGATATATAAAATAGCAATATACGTTATGGATGCAAAAATGTTTCGGAATGGTACCTGTTCACACCTGGTTACGACAGAGTTGCGGCCGGGTGCCTAACGGCACACCGGATTTTTCTAAATCTCTATACTCATTGCCGTGAAATGAACCATGTTTGCTTTCAATACCCGATGAAAACATTTTATCCCGCAAAGCGTTTTAAGCGTGTACTCGATACCTGCATAGTTTTGCAGTGGGATATTAGACTATTACCAATCAATTAAACCACGTTTCTGAAAACTGTCTACAACTCCTGACCCGCGTTTCTCGCTAGACGTCGATAAACTGATAGTAACATCTGTTGCAGTAGGTACGCGCATGATTTAAATGCATCATAGTATTACTATCTATTATTATTAGTATGTTTATTGTTTTGAGCTCACTGTTGACCTACTTCATTCATTAACGAATAAGTATAGGTATATACGTATACTGTATAGTATAGCTATTTCAAACGCAATTCAAAACTATAAAATTCTAATTTTGCACATGGATTCATGAACAAAATCCTTACATTCCACGTATATTACCTTCTAGTTTTTATTATTCGTAGCCTTCTATGTAAAGTTTTGTATAATAATGTATAATAAGGGGTGTTTATTTTCTATCTTCGATAAAAACGGGGGTGTTGCAAGTTTAATTTTATTATGTGTGTCATAGACGGAGAGCCAGACAGACAGATAAATGTACAATTTTAATCTACACGGGTAGGTTGCTATAGGTGTACCAGAATCTGATGGCAAAAAGTGAGAAAATAAATTGACTCTAGCAATACCGGGGTAATAGGAATAAAACATTTTCATCCTTTTTTATTCCTTTAGCGGCTTATTTTGTGTGTGAAACATGCAAATATAAAAATTTATCCAATGTTCAAGGATATTTTTTGAAAAGAAGACTGGTCACGGACCATACAAAATTTACCCATGCCCGACACGAGAGAAACGTATCCCATTGTTTTCGTTATATTATGGGTGTCCAGGATATCTAATTTTTATATTCAATATCAGTGGCTAACATGCTATTTTATTGCTTTCTTTTTTTCTTCAGGCGCAGTATGAAAAGTGCAAATACTAAGCAGCTTTATTCAATATCATTGGCTAACATGTAAATGCACTTATTAGATGTAGAATGCAATCACGACATGTTTCTTAAAAAACGTACTATTACACTTTATATTATTATGTTATGTACACTCCCACCATTGATGGAAGATATTCTATTAATGAATATTAAATAACTGTAGAGTGTAGGTACATAATATTGTTATCATGGAAAGCGAACATTAGGAAGTTGTGCACACGTGATAAGTGTTATTATATAGCCTAGTATGGGCTAGACTAGACATCTCGTTTTCATGTTCATTAGCTAAAGAAAAACTTATATAGGTATCTATAGGTTTATCTCGCCCTCAGTGTTATAATTATCACGCGTGATAAAATTTAACATGCTGCAGAGACAGAACGTTTCTAATTGTTTGAAACTCGATCGGCATACTAGTAGAAGGTAGTGAAAAAAACTTTTTTTTTAATTGTACCTACCTAGGCAAACAAAGTAATATTTATTATAGTTTTGCCTTTTTCTTTAGGCGTGGTATAAAAATAATATATTTCTAAGTGTTAGCCACTGATATTGAATATAATTACATGCAAATAACGATTCTTATTCTTCGTTAGCACTTTTCATACTACGCCTGAAGAAAAAAAGAAAAGAATAAAATAACATGTTAGCCACTGATTCAGAATATAAAACTTACATATCTTGGATACCCATAATATAACGAAAAAAATAGGATATGTCCCTTTCGTGTCGGGCCTGGGTGACTGAATGACCCGTCGCCTTTGCTGTCAAAAATTGCCATCAGATTCTGGTAGACCTATAGTTTCTTCTTTGAACATTGGCGGTGATCGCCACTGTAGGCTATAAACTATAAAGTTTAAAGAATACAGTGGCTTTGAGGAGCTAATGTTGATTGAAGCATAAAGATATACCATCAACATTAGCTCCTTAAATTATTGATGATAAACACAGATTATTTTTTTGTAATTTTTTAATTAGTTCGCGAAGTCAGCGCAAACATCGCGGTGCTTCCGGTGCGAGCGCGCGTGGGCGGCACGTTCAGCTCTACATCCGGTTGGACGTAAGCGCTTCCCGCTTTGTCACGCACCCGCACATGTTGTTACATTCAGCCTCGGTTTATCTGATTTTTTTTCAATTTGCGAAAATTTTTGAAAATGTTTTTACTGAAAATGTACAGCTTCTTGATATTATACAATTTTCTTTGATGAAAAAGCCTTATGACTTAATATATTAGTACTAGAATGTTACTTCTTCAGAATTATTGTGTGTGTAGGGACCTAAAAACATTAGAAAAACTAACAAACGAAATATTATAAGAAAAAAGTGTGTCAGCTCCGACGCACGACTGGAGTTTACTCCTTAAGAGGCCGGGTACACTTGGAATTTCTCATACATACGTAATTCCAAAATCGATCGATCGATTGATCGAATCGATTACTCATACGAAAATATTTAACAAGTTTGAGTTATTTTTCAGTTTAAAATAGTAATTACCTAGGTTCCTGCACACAAATTTACTTCAAAATATTTAAACACAATTTTTTTTTTGCTTTAAATTTTTTTTTAGTAAATTTACTACTAAATATTTAAACTAAACACTAAAAAATAGAGTAAAACACTAAAAAATATATAAATAAATAGTAAATTTACTACAAAATATTTAAACTCTAAAAAATATTTTTTAGTATTTAAATATTTTGTAGTAAATTTACTATTTATTTATATATTTTTTAGTGTTTTACTCTATTTTTTAGTGTTTAAATATTAAGTACTAAATTTACTAAAAAAAATTAAAAACAAATTTTTTTTTGAATGTTTCAATATTTTGAAGTAAATTTTTGTGCAGGAACCTAGATAATTACTATTTTAAACTGAAAAATAACTCAAATATGTTAAATATTTACGTATGAGAAAATGATTTTGGTATTACGTATGTATGAGAATTTCGAGGGTACCCGGCCCCTTAAGTACGAGTATCTAACCATACGCAAAAAGAGTTTATTCAACTGAAAAAAGATTATTATCATATGAAATCAGATGTTCCGGCAATATTATCTACACCCCTTTCTGCCATAGTTATTTCAAAATACTTTTAGTTCACTTTAGCCAGTATAATGATAAAAATTATAACTTCACAGTTAATATTAATTATTGATATTTATAACAAAAATCCAGGAAGAACAAGCCGAAGAACCCCATATTCAGGACAAACAGTTGCCAAGTTATAAGCACTCAATTGACATTGACAGCTTGGCAACTGTCAAACATCGAACAAAAGCGGCCATAACTCCGCTTCCAATAGGCCTAGAGAAACAGGGTTTCTTCTAACATCAAAGGAAACACCTTGGCTACCCCCTCCCTGAATTTAAACTAAATCAGAGACATCATTTTTTTTCTCAATTCTAAGGCCAGAATCGAATAGAACTGTCAAACGTCTTACTAAAGTAGCCATAACTCCGCTCCCAATAGGCCTAGAGGAACGGGGTTTCTTCTAACATCAAAGGCAACACCTCGGCTACCCCCTCCCCGAATTTGAACTAATCTACTACTCTACTACTTTTTTATCTGAATAATGTGTACATTCTTTATGTATACCTAATATTTACCCGGGAATACCCGCTCTTTAAACTTTAAAGGATTGTGCATTCAAATCTTGTTAAAACAAATTAGAAAGTTGCGCACTAAAGGTGCGCGCCAAAAACGTGACACGATTTTTCGTTACTTTTAGTAGGTTTTACCCCTCGGGTTTTTCTCATACCGGGCGCCTTATATATGAAAATCGATTCGTAAGGAGTAAACTCCAATAACTACTTATCGTCGTTGCCAAAACAAGACCTCTTATGTGACGGTCTGGACGAAAATGACTTTTTTACACCATATTGTAGAGAATTAAATTCTCCACCTTGTACAAAAACTCACATGTGAAAAGGAGGCGAAAAAAAAGTCTCATGTGAAACTCAATAATAATTTCACAATCAAAATATCTCATGTGCGCAACTTTTACCCACTGTTACCTCTTATGTTGCTAAATTTAACAATCAAAACCTCTCATGTGCAGCATAAGTGATAAAAAAAGAAAAAAAAAGAGGTATATTGACTAGGTATCGATATCGTAATAAGTTTAAAAAATGTCTGAAATATAGATACATAAATAAGAAAAATAAACTGGCTTGCTTACATACAATTTTTTTTCACGAAGAAGTTTTTTTAAGTTTTTACAAAACTTGCATCTTTGCACATGAGAGATCTTGTTTTGGCAACGACGTTATAGACATTTACGCTACAATTTACGCGGACGGAGCCGTGTGGGCTCCGTCCGCGTAAATTAGAGATGTAACACTAATTATTTTGTTTATAAAAATGTCTTCCTAAAGTTATGTATAATGTCATAACTCATAAGTTATAACTTAAGTAATAAGTTAAAATATTATGTTACTCAGTCGTACGCGGTGTATGTCGCCTATGTTACGCTGACACTTGCAAGTGCAATTCGATTCTAAGAATGTGCAGATAAAAAGCAAGAGTGTAACGCCACTCGCCTCGTCGGCAAATAGTGACGGTGTGCCAAGACAGTAAACACACTTGCATTAACTGTAAAATGTAATCCTATCCATAAAATAACACTATAGTATAACCCTGCGAGTTACTGAGCCAGATAAAAATATCTATAGGTACTACTAGAAAACGCCCGCAACTCCGTTGCGCCAAAATTCGTTTATCGCTTGGGAACTGTATATTTTTCCGGAATTCTATGTCCTACCTGGGATTCATAGTTTTTCCATATCAAAATACGGTTCCCCAACGACGAACAAAAATCGACGCATCGACGTTGCGCCAAACATCTTGTTGACTACAACACACACTAGATATGAATAATATTATTCTGAATCCCAAAAATATTACAATACATATTCTCAATCATCTATGTCATGAATTCTTTTCAGAATAAGTACAAAATTGTCGGTATAAAAACATAGAGTGATTATAGTGCGAATGATTCACAGTAGCGATTCAGGGAACAGACGGATAAACAATCAATTCTGTGTCCCGGGCCGCGTGCCCCGTGATAACGGCCATTCGCACATCCCGGACTGGCAAACTCTACCGGCTATATTTTTCATCTGGTACTAATTAGGAACTTCAATATTCTTCATTTTATTTTTGTTGAGTGTACAAAACATGTTAAGCAAAAAAGCTCTACATTTTGATGTTCGTTTCAGGGAATTTGCGAGTTTTGCGACTCTACTGACCGTACGTCTATATAACTAATATTATTTTATTCTTTCTTTTCTCTATTATTTACCTTTATGTTCTCAAAAATGAGATGGTGATTCTCAGTTAATGCGATATGCGGATAGAAATCTCTACGAGTTTTCAAAACTATATTTACATTTTTATTTTTCTTGATACATCGATACCTACATAATCCTCATTTTCTATGAATATAATTGAATTCGTTTTCATAGTGTGAGTTTAGTCTCCATAATTCATAAAGTTACCTTTTAGGTAAATTTAAATGTGAGCGATAAATGATCGACCTGTGTCAATAATTCATAACACTGTAAAGCATGCCGTCATAATCTATTTACGTTGTCGTTAAAAAAGTAAAAAAAGTCGCATTTACGAGCGGTTCGCCGGAATCTAGTGACCCCGGCGACTTTTTAATCTGTTCCCGATACACCTCATGTGTATTAGTCTTATATTTCACGACGACGAAGTCGCGTTTTTACTTTTTTTCATATCTGACTTCAGTCGTAGCCGCTTCGTAACAGACGAGATTTCTGTGGTATCTTGGTATATTATGACCAAAAATAACCTAATTTGTTATTCTATACAATCATATTATAAAACAATTTCTTTTTTTTTCCCTCATGTCCCTTTGTTCCCTTTAATCTTTAAAACTACGCAACGGATTTTGATGATTCTTTCAGTGTTAGATAGCCCATTTATCGAGGAAGGCTATTGGCTATATTATGTTATCGCTATACGCTAAGACTAATAGCAGCGAAGAAATAGAGGAAAATGTGGAAAAGCCGGGAAAATTATTTGAAAGGGCTAACTTGAACGCGCTAATCTCAGGAACTACTGGTCCGATTTGAAAAATTCTTTCAGTGTTAGATAGCCCATTTATTGAAGAAGGTTATAGGCTATATTTTATCACGCTGAGACTAATAGGAAAATGTGGAAAAAACGGGGGAAATTATTTGAAAGGGCTTATCTCGCGAACTACTGGAGCAATTTTATGTTATTTGGCACAGATAAGAAGTAGACCAGTGAAGGATAATAGGCTTAAGGCTATCAATTTTAATCATTTTTATACCCGTGCGACGCCGGGGCGGGTCGCTAGTGAAAATTTAAAACAAAGACTAGTTTTAAATGCATCCTATGTACTGCGCGCGCTGGCCGATATTATGACATAGTACGTCAAACGTATGAATTTCGAGATCTCTCTGAGTCGGCCTACTCGTTAGTTCTGTTTACTCCGTGCAGGATTGTGCCGTGTGAACCTGACCTAACACGACAAAATTACTCAGGTCCGCCATCCAGGCTTCCAGATCCAGAAGTTGATTCCTTACCTAGGCAGGTAAGGAATCAACTTCTCTGATAGTACAGCAACGGAAAGTATGATATCACAGGAGACGTGCGAACTGCTAGCAACAGCTAAATATACCCGGAGGCGGGAAACGCGGCGGTACATTCAACTGGTTGTTGTTGCTGCACTGAAACTATTGACCTATTTCATTTTACTGGAGGCAATAACTTTCAGTGCACGTCGTAAACTTTACTTGTGACTAAAGCGTATTCGTTATGATGTATTTGGGCTACATTGAGATTAAAAGTTTGATTTTAAAAGCTTTACCTATCTGTTTCATTATTAGTCTACTAAAGCTTAATATCTTCATTGAGAGAGGCCTATGTCCAGCAGTGGAAGAATATAGGCTGATATGATGATGATGATGATGAAAGCTTATCTTAATAATGTGGTTCCTAAGTTTTGTAAGTAGGTAAATTATAGAGCAAAAGAAAGTCGCGTTTATAACAATTTGCTTAGAAATAAAGTTATGTGAAGCTACACCTCAAATAGTTTTTAGGGTTTCGTACCCTAAGGGTAAAAACGGAACCCCATTACTGAGACTTTGATGTCTTTCCGTCTGTCCCTCTGTTCGTCTGTCTCCAGGCGGTAACTCAAGAACCGCTATAGGTAGACTTCTGAAATTTTCACAGATAGTGTATATGTATAATATATCTATTGCCGCTATGAAAAAGAAAATACTAAAAACAAAATAAAATAAATATTTAAGGCAAAAAAATCACGTTTGTTGTATGGGTTGCCCCATACAACAAACGTGTTTTTTTGCCTTTTTTGCTAGTAATCAATAATGGTAATAGCAGCTAGGCACTTGAAATACTCACAATATTCTTAATTATATTCGTACTTTAATAATTAATAATGAAATCAAAATAAAATAAATATTTAAGGGGGCTCCCATACAAAAAACACAATTTTTTGCTAACTTTCGCTCAGTAATGGTACGGAACACTTGGCGCGCGAGTCCGACTCGCACTTGGCATAACGTAATTATTTTAATAACGTGATATAAGAGCATAATTATATCTTGCGGCTGTTTTCGTAGACCGCCGTAGCATACTCTACATTTTTACACTCAGACATTTACCAGAGTGTTGAATGATGTTTATAACGCTGCATGCTGCTATTGTGATGTGATAACAATGCGGTAGTAACTAGCAAGTACTATACAAGTTAATACAGTGTTAGATTATGGACAATTTGTTAGCGCTTTGTTGTAATACAAAGAGAATTTTATAAGTTTTTCCCGTAGTCAAAGAGTTTTCAGGATTTCGGTTGTATAATTTAAGAAGGATTTATATATAATTTTGTGTCCATGTTTAATACAAGTGACTGGTCCTGATGAACCCGTACTTTTATAGTTGATACAGTTTTCGAAGCTTACTATTGAAAAGTGGGCGGAACCCAAAATAACAATAACTTCCTCAATACTTCGTTGTTTAGTATAAAAACGAAGAATATGGAATGCTTCCTGTAGAGTTCAATGTTCTGGGTTGTCACGGTGAATGGTGATAAAGACTCATGAATCGCGCCCCCCGCCCCCGCCGGCCGTTGACACAGGGCAACACACCCCGGAATACACTCGCTGAACTACTGACACCGACACTCATTATAATGAGCGTTTTATTTATACTGTCGACTATCTGACGCCTTTATAATACATTATTTAAAAAAATACCCAGTATAAATACTGTTTGGTGAGAAAAAATTGCAATTTTTTGCGACTACTGTGTAGTTGTATGCTAAAGCCTGCACGTAGGTATAGTAAAATTTTCGGATTACGACTATTATGTTTTTATTTATTTATTTATATTTATTATACTTTTATTTAGGTAGGAATGGTAGGATATAACATAGAATTAAGAATTAGATTGTATACTTATATATATACTTACTTAATTATTATTAATTATAAAGTCTCTTTATTAACAAGAAGACTCACGATTTACAAGAAGTGCACATAAAAAACTAATAAGAAATAATAAGACTAATAAATTATGCACTTATTAACCCAAAGTATGTTTTGAACTACTTTATACCTTAATAGTAAATACCTAATGCACGCTCACATTCAAAGCCCGAACAGGCAAACTATTTCATATTTACGTTTTTTTCTTACATTTCAAAATCACATGTAACGCTATCATTATTTCGGCAACAATTGCAAAAATTAATTTAATATCTAACGACAAGTTGATAACAGTTTCCTGCTCGAGTGATAAGCCCGCTGTATGTCGCGACCTCGTTACGAAAGCTTCGTCAATGGAAGCTGATTTTGACCTAAATTCTAGATCCATTCGTCCCACTCTGATTTATTAACTAACAATCTTCTCCACCCTCACATGAGCCACATTATGTGTTAAACATAAAATCCGAACACATACAGACTTTAACTATGTCCTTATTACAAAAAATACTTATGCTTTCACAAAAATTCAGTATTTTTTATCTCATAATTATGTGTTACAGAGGAACTAAAAAATGGAACAGGAAAGTAATTATTTTAATGTACAGCGATGTTCTGATTTATTGTTTCAGGATGACTCACGACGCGTCACTGTTCGACATTATTTATTGCTAGATGTTGCCCGCGACTTCGTTGGCACATAAATTCCTTTGTCGCGCAGGACACAAACTTTTTACCAAATTTATCTTAGCCATAAGTAAAGATGTAGGTAATAGATAGTAGATAATACAATAAAAAAAAAAAATATCCACAGCCGAATATATAACCCCCTCCTTTTTGGAAGGCGGATAAAAATACACCCACACAAACGGTAGTATTTTTACAAGTGATCATTGTAGGGGAATTGTGCTTAAGATGACATACTTTTTGTTTGAAATTAAATATTTAAAATAAAATAAGTCACATGAGATGAGTAACTTACTTTTATAAGTAAATCCATACTAATATTATAAATGCGAAAGTGTGTCTGTCTGTCTGTCTGTCCAACCTCTTCACGCCCAAACCACTGAACCGATTTTGCTGAAATTTAACATGGAGATACTTTGAGTCCCGGGAAGGACACAGGATACTTTTTATCCCGGAAAAATGTACGGTTCTCGCGCGATAAACGAATTTTGGCGCAACGGAGTTGCGGGCGTCATCTAGTGATTTATAAACAACGAAATTAAACAGTTTAAAAAAAAACAACTTCATATACTTATCACTAAAAAAATATTAATTGCACTTAAAGTCTACCAGTGAGATGACATAATATCTATCAACTATGCTTAAGCGACATCGCAAATAAATATTTTTCTCGATTATTATCTGAAGTCAAAACTGCGTCTCATCAGATGCAGTTTTGACTTCAGATAATAATCGAGAAGCTAGGGCATTTGTATTTGATAATTAAAATAGTTAGTTTAAATAAATATGGTCCAATTAAAGTTATTGAAGACACAAGAATACATCTCTGCAAAGTAACTGCGTCATTCGTCCCCAAACTTATCAAAGGTTACAGCCCAAAAAATACTAAGAATTTGTTAATCAAATAACAGATAATATTAATTTATGTTATCAGTTATCACAATAAAACTCGTGTTATAATATCAAATTTTAAACACACATTTTAACTATGTTACTAGGTAGTAGGTACTGGGTACATACTTACCTAATAAGTAATAACTCTACGTTTTGATATTATTTATTTGCATAGGTTTCAAAATAAATAATTACATTCCACAGATAATCTAATGTTGTAGAACTTGTAGAGGGCAGCTCTACTAAGGGGCTTTTTTATGAAATAATGGGGCAAACGGGTCACCTGATGGTAAGCAACTACCCTCGCCCATGGACACTCGCAACATCAGAAGAGCTGCAGGTTCGTTGCCGGCCTTTAGAGGGAATACGCTCTTTTCTTGAAGATTTGCAGGTCGCATAGGTCCGGAAATACTGCTGGTGACAGTTTGTTCCAGAGTTTTACAGGGCTTATTTAATTTGGTTTGTTTTGGCGCAAACTACCAAAGTATGTACTTACTAACTTCTAATAGTCTATTTTTACGAATTATTAATTTTAGGTATCGAAATGTCGTATTTTGGTATTTTTAGGCTAAGCTTAGGCCGTAGGTGGAACTTTACCATCTTTTTTAATGTCACTATTAAGAAAAGAGCTTGGGCGGATTCCACCCTGGCGCTAAGCGATATCATATAGGACATTAGGTTTATTTAAAAATATTTAACTTACTTTGTCATGTTTTTAAATATTTACTGTAAATTAACTTTTTAGTAACATTTCAGTAATGTTTCTGTAGCACTATACAATAGTCAGTACCTTACTTACAATAGTCACACTATACAATAGTCAGTACCTTACAATAGTCAGTACCTTACAATAGTCAGTACCTTACAATAGTCAGTACCTTAGCTTATGAAATCAAACGAAAATTATGTAAACAGATCGAACCATAGATTTTATTAGGATGTTAAATAGTTTCGATACTTTTCTTATTCCGACGACTTATACAATTCTAGCCAGCATACAAAGAGCTATAATACTTACTTTAGGTTTTGTATGTGTTCCTCACACAAAGTTTACTGTAAAATGGCAATGAAAGTTACCTTTGTATTTTATGTTTCTATGAGAAACGTCAAACGACTCAATATCATGAACTTGCATATATAATATATAAATAAATAAAAAAGTCACCGTTTCGGCGCTGCTACTTTCATAGTGAGCCAAACATACAAACCCTAAAGTATTAAATCACTTTGTTTTGTTACGTATTCTGCATACAATATTATGTCTGATGATCGATCTAATTTACGATTTTAATAAGGTTCGTATAATTTTAGTTGTTGGGTTTTTATGAATGTTTTTTTAGGTCACGAGGCTATATAGTGATAACGGAGTGTTGTTGCTAGTCGATATACTGTACTAAATAAAAGATGCCAGATAATTAGAGCAAAGGTTACCATAATAACAGATTAAGAATATGTGTCTATTTTTTAGCACATTTTGGTGAAAAGTAACGGTTTGATGCTTATGTATTCCACTGTGCTTATCAGTAGAAGTTTATAATTAATACTATCTTTTCTTGTTATATAAAACGCTGAATCTATTTGGCAACACTGAAAGTTATATAAGTATGTTGCTTGTTGAAGATATACATATTATTTGTTAAAACTAGAAGATAAAAAAAATAGCTGGAGCTCAAACATTTAAATAAACATTGCATTATAATAATTTTGATTACTTTTGGAGTCATATATATTTGAAGTCATAAAAATAATCCTTGGAATAAGGAGTGTAAACCTTCAAAAACTGAAGCCAGTTACAGAAATTGACTAGCATGTTCCGAGTTTTATGACCTTCCATAAAGTTTCCATAACCTAAAGTTCAATATTTATAATAATAGAGTAATCAATTAATGTGTTAATTAGGTAGTTAACAAAAGCTGGCGCGCTGATGACATCAAATCTTTAAATAGTTTATGTATGTAGATAGCCTTTGTACAGCATCTGTTATCAGTTATCAGTGAGTTTCGACAAGTGAACTGCGTACCTACAGTCGGCCCTGTCCGCTGTGGATATATGTACTATCAAAATTAGCATGAATGAAATACGTGCTTATGTACCTATATTATGTTATATGACCTAGGTAATGTTACTGTTAGGTCACATTGTAAGTTTAATAGCAAACATATATTTTTTTTTAAACCACGTTCAGAAATCATAATAACAATCCGACTATTTCGTGAAAACCTAGCAGCTCTATCAAAATAAAAATCAAAATAAAAATTTATTTCTAAATAGATTAACAAAGTAAACACTTTTAGAACGTCTACATGAGGCCTACCACCGGTTTGGGAACTAACCCGGCGAGAAGAACCGGCAAAGAAACTCGCTCGGGGAAAATAACCATATAGTAACTTAAACTAATTTACAAAAGCATGTAAAAATGTGTTATATTTATATAGAAGCAGCTTACAGTCAGGCAGCTTATTTTTCCCAGGGTGTGCTATCATTGAGAAAAGCGGTTATCTTAATAAGCTCTAGCACTCTAACGTTCTTTAACAACTTTTTTAAATTTATTAACTGAAAGATTTTTGACGTTTTCTGGGATTTAATTATATAGACATATTTGACCTATGAAAAATAACATTAAGCATTAAGCAAAAAAAGTTTACTTTAGCAAAGTAATGAAGCACACAACTAATGAAGAACTAAATTAAAAAATATACCTTACGTATCCAGAGCCGCAACAAACACAAAATTATAAAATATTTTAAATAACCTTTTGAAGTAACGTATCTCAACTTATCATCGGCAACTTAGCGTCGCTAAGTTATTTACGCATTACGTAACAGTAACACACCGTCACGTCGTAGCTTCGTAGCAAGTAAAATCGAATGTTTTCCTGTAGCGGCTCGTAGCACGTTAAAAAACTGTTTTTTTAGTGATTGTAGTGCGTGTTGCTGTGTTGCTGTGCGTGTTATTACAGTAAAAATGAAAGACCTTCCTTTAAAATAAAAGACGATGTATAATTTTTTTTAATACCGAACATAAATACGAATATCGTTCTACTGTACTTATATCGACAGGTTTTTTGTAAACTTGCCCCATATGTTTATTTTGCGGTTTTGGTTGTTATTCTAACAGAAATTATTTGCGACTTATGTGGGCAAGATATATCTTGCGAGGCCCCCTAAAATATATTTTGCGAGGCCCCCCTGATGGATGGACGCAAGAAGACGGATTTTTGAGAGAAATAATTTTTTGATACTCAAACTTTTATCTAACATATATAAATCTCCCGTTACGATGTTTGTCCGCGATGGATTCCTAAACTACTTAAACGATTTTAGTGTTTTTATTTTTTAAATGTGTGCTTCTTTCCAACTTGAGAGATAGGATAGCTTAGATCTTTAATTATAGTCGCAATTTCATTTTATTGCAAATTATTTGTCTATAAAGAGCGACCATTGTTTATGTGACGCGGGTCACGGGATAGCGATGGACGTTGCCACATTGATGACATACTTATTTAGTCACTAATTCAATAAAATAATACGGGCGAAATACTTTATATAATATGGCAAAGAAACGTTTGCTGGGACAGCTAATATTTTATAAAACTTTTTTTATGAATATTTGGACGGACGCCGCCGCCGAGGCCGGCCTAGAAAAAGATGGCGTGATGAGCTGGAGGCATACCAGCCAGGCTGGCCAGCGGTGGCGCAGGAGAGAGACAGATGGAAGTCTTTGGGGGAGGCCTTTGCCCAGCAGTGGGACAGTTTAGGCTAGAAATAATAAATAATAAAATGAATATTTGAGTATCAAAACTTTATTATCCCCTAAAAAACCTCTTGGTCCAGGGGTCACAAGGCCGCGAGTGGTCGCCTTACGCCGCCTCTGGACTCCGTCCATCCATCTGTCTTCGCGCGGTCTATACCGTCCAAAATGCTGGTGCTAGAATGATGATACTTTTCAGAGACATGCGATCAAACGACGACACTCAAAGCGCTAAAATAAAGTTAAAATCCATACTTCCATATTTTACTAATATTATAAATGTGAAAGTGTCTCTTTCTGTCTGTCTGTTACCTCTTCACGCTTAAACGGCTGAGCTGATTTTGATAAAATTTGGTTATTACTTTGGATCCCGGGAAAGTACAAAGTATAGTTTTTATCCCGTAAAAATGTGCGGTTTCTGTGCGATGAACGTATTTCAGCGATATGGAGTTGCGGTAAATACACGTAAAGCTTACCACTTCTCTCCAAAAGCTAGCTGCTTATTTCGAACTAACGGCTAGCTCGAAATGAATGAAAAACATAAAGATACTTTAAGGGAAAAGTAATAAAATATAAGTATAATTTAATAAAAAATTACAAAATAAAACTACAATGAGATATCTTTATAACGTTATGAGTTAAAGTTATGAGTTAACTTGTAAAATGTGCTTAATTAGAAAACTACTTTGAAAGGTATCATGTAAATTGACGTATCTTTCAGCATCGTGAAGAAATTTGGAACCAAGTAGAGTAGGTACACGTTATTTTTTACCTGTATAAAACAATCCGTATGTGTATGTTTATTACTACACAAAGCCAACCAAGTGCGTGTCAAGCAACTCATAGTATATTATGACGTATAAGTGATAAATTGATAATGTATGAATAAGTAATTTTAGGGTGTGTAGGTGTGTCCCTTTGTTCTAGCAGCGCGCAGCGCTGAAAGAGTAACTTTTCAATGTTTGTATGAAAAGCGTCAAGAATGACATACCGAAATAAAAAAATTAACTGTTTCAGAACTATACTACTTCCACAGTGGACTTCAAACAAGGAAGACATTTATAGATACACTTTAAAGAATTATCACTACCGTTTTTAAGGTTCCGTACTCAAAGGGTAAAAACGGGATCCTATTACTAAGATTTTAATGTCATCTGTTCGTCTGTCTGTCTCCAGGCTGTAACTAGATAACGTCAATAGATGCTTGAAATTTTCACATAATATTATGTATTTCTGTTGCCGCTATAACAACAAATACTAAAAACAAAATAAATTAAATATTTAAGGGGAGCTCTCATACAACAAACGTGATTTTTTGCCATTTTTTGCTCAATGTCAATGATGGCAAGAGGCAGGCACCTGGAATGTTTCCCAAAATACTTATTACTTAATTGTATTTATTCTTTAAAATTGAATAATAAAATTTTAAATTACGGGGGTCTCCCATACAAAAAACCCAATTTTGCCTATTTTTTCCCTATAATAGTACGGAACCCTTGGTGCGCGAGTCCAACTCGCACTTGGCCAATTTTTTATTAAAAAAACGTTATTTCTTTCTTAGAAAACACGGAATAACAACTTCAAACTCTATTTATTGTTGTTGTCAAGGTATAAATCTATGTTATATAATAAACTATATTATGTACCTATATTATCATTTATTAGGGTTACATGCAGACTTATAGACAAAGAACATCTCAAAATTAGAATGTAATTCACAAAATTTAACGCAACTCAAAATTCGAGAGAAAAGCGATGGTTTAACAGCTTATTGGAAACATTTGAAAACAATGGACGTGT
This sequence comes from Polyommatus icarus, assembly GCA_937595015.1. Taxonomy (NCBI): domain Eukaryota; kingdom Metazoa; phylum Arthropoda; class Insecta; order Lepidoptera; family Lycaenidae; genus Polyommatus; species Polyommatus icarus. Next base: position 9,305,927 of record OW569321.1, read on the forward strand.
CATTTTGCTCGTTTTGCGCGAGCAATCGAATAGAACACGTTTAGAGCGCATCGGCAAAAGTAGAGACACGATTATTTTCTCAATTATTTGGGTTTGCGATAATCCGAAACCTAAGGGTGGGTTGCACCAGAGGCGTGGTTAAAGTTAAAGTCATGGTTATAATTAAGGCTAACTTAGCTTTAACCATGCTTTAACCTTAACTTTAACCTTAATTTTGACCACAGATATCGACAGAATATGTCTGTTGCGTTTATTTTTTTATTAAAGCTACAGGTAATGGGATTGAGAGTATAAAAAGTTGAATCATCCGTAAAAATCGACAGGAAAAATATTTCTTATAACAACACAGTAAATTGTCATGAAAAAATTTCGATATGAGGTTATGGTTATCGTTATTAATATGGCGCCCTTAACCACAGATATGACATTTTGCACTGTAGTTATTATAGTTATAGTTACAGTTATAGTAATTATTAGAAAGTTGGTGCAACCCACCCTAAAAGTCACATTTTTGCATAATGGCTTAAGGCTGGCTTATAAAAACCGACAGATGACTTTATCAATGACTTTGCTATCTTAAACCTGTTAGCACAGTTTCTTAGTATACTAGTTTTATAAAAATCTCTGTCTTTAGAGTTTTTTTCAGTATATAACACTTAGAAAAGTAACTTTACACTTTTTAAATAGGTATAATTTCGGTAATGTATGCATCTTATAGTACTCTACACAAACCTCAAAAATACATGGTGCCCTTTAAGCAGTTTACCTACTTCATAATCAAAAATAGATATAGATACTTAATGTGCATAATATCATCATATGCTAAACTGTAGCGTCATACTTTTACAAGAATATTCGATGTTTTTGCATAATATTATGATCGGATAAATGTTAACGAAATTACTAAATTTCCCATTTCAACAAGCTTTTATGTTAAAACGTTTGATCTGCCACAGAATACAATAGTAAAATTTATATATTATAGACAGACATAGTACTTATAGCGGTTCGCTTATTTACTGTCGTTCGCAAGCTCTACAGCTGAAAACATGACAATAGGGGTTAGGTTAGCGTAGAGCCGAACGCGTTGATGTCTTTTTGCGGTAAAACGAATTAGCACGTTTTTTGGGTAAAGTAGCCGGCAGGTTAATGGTACTCACCGCGGTAACAGGTGGAACGGTCCAGTACAGCAGCAGGAGAGCGGCGGGCACGAGATGGGTCACAAAGAGGCGCGCGCGCGCCGGGCCCGACATGGCTGCGCCTCACTACTGGATGTGCGCCCTCGCCGACCGCGGCCGGCCCGCGCCCGCGCGCCTCCGCCGGCGGGGCGGGGTGGGCCTGCCGCCCGAATGCTCCTCTCCTTAGTATCCCGTCTCCACATACGGCGCGCGCGCACGGGACAAGCGCAGCGCGCTAGCGGGCCATGGCAGTCCACGTACTTTGGTAAGTGTTCCATTTTATTGCAAAATCACGATTCCTGAGTGGCTCGAATATTTTCCTATATTTTTGTTGCGGTTTTAATAAAATAATTCAGTGGCTCGGCAAAATCAGTGCTCCGACGATTACTCAGAAATTAAATATCTTTTATTTTATAGGTCGGTGGCTGCTCTGGTGTCGTTGATAGGAGTGAATACGGTGAGCGTTTTCAATTTGTAATAATTTTTAAGAAATATTTTACCGCGAAACGATACGTCCGATTTATCGTCGTCGACTTTATTAGGTGTCGGGAGCTTAGGGAATTGCGAAGGGTCGGGAAGGCGAGCGGGTCGACCCGTCCGTCCGCTTGCATTCGTCCTTTTGCAATTTCTCCTAAATATACTCCGCGTGCCCGATCGAACCCCAAAAAACGAACGGCCCGAAGGAATATATAAATATAATTAAAGTAAAGATATTTATAGTTTTAGTAAAGATATAAGTTGATCGAAAACTGAGTACTTATTTAGAATTGCAAAAAATTGCGACATAATCGGTAGTGGTATCATATTATATTCAATGTGTAACTTATTTATGACACCGACAAAGTTTATCATTGTTCGGATGTAAAGCGTCGGGATTGCGTAAACGACAGACCTATAAAATATATAAATGCAGCAGTGAACGATGCTAACAATGTGTTAATTTTATACTTGGTCATATTGTTTTATTCTTTTTAATATCGTTTGTAATTTTAATATGCCGTAAGAAAAGAATAGGTACGGTATACAACTTCAGGTAATTAATGCCCTTAACAGCCACGAAAAGCTCATATTTTTTTCTTCGCATTACAAGTAACGAGGATTAAATTGTTACACAGAATTTCGGACTAGACGTTAAATTAGATTTTTTTATCTCTACTAAAAATTAAACATAAATTTAAACAAAAATTCAATATTGGGTCTGTTGGTAAATATTAATACCTACGCATGTTTTTGAAAAGCTAATTTGATCAAACTGGTCATAACACTGGGATAGTGAGAGTTAAGTATATTACAAAAACATTTAATGAAAAACATTAACTGACATTTTATTAAGAAATTATTTCGCTGGAGTACATAGATAATAATTAAACAATAGATTCCACATAAGATAATAATTGTGACTTAATTATTTTTTTCAGAAACTAAATGTTATTTAACCTCAGTTTTAATAACTTGCATGTCGAGTTAATCAAAGAGTCAATCAAATGATTGATCAAGCTTTTTAAAACTCAAAACTACACCCAGTTTTTAAAAAACACACATTTTTTGTACAATCTGATCAAAATAAAGGTAGATTCGGCTGATATATAATTAATTAACCTCAATTATTAAAGTCCGTGCTACCATGACGTCATCAAGTCAGACGTCTACAAAATATTTTGACCGAGTTGTACTAGCTAACTACTGACACTATGTAGAGAATAAAATATGGAGAATATCCTTCGGGAACAGTTTGCCGTGATTAATATAATTCATGACCGCTGAAGGTCCATAACAGTACCAAATATCACCAAAATAGTTACAGAAGTTTTTTTTAATACAGTATATTCTAATTTCAAATAAAATAAAGAATAAAGTCACTTTCTTCTATTCATAGTGTGGTTAAAGTCAATTAACGGCCGTCTAGGCTCTACTTAAATAAATATAGACTTAAAAAATCGGCAATTGCCAATTACACAAAAGAAATCATCTCATATTATAATAATATTTTAAGCGACAACTTAAAAATAGGTATGCAAACTCGCTTAAATTGAATTTTTTTTTTTTGTGTGTTTTACCTAAACTTAATATGTTCAAAAATTATTAAAGTAATCGAATAATAATAAGTTTTTGTGTAAAAGGTAGGCACGGTAGACTATTTTTATTACTTAGATAATATGGCAATCAGGAAAACTGAATTATAAATGCAAAACAATTCATTTAAATTTTAAAATGACACATTTATTTAAAAAATCCACCTTTTCATTTTATACGGCTACAGAAAGTAGTTTCAGCAAATGCATCGTTTTTGCAATATTCACTATTCATTCAACAGTTGGTTTTCTTACCTACTATACTTTTAGGTAGAGCGCTTCAGTGCTTGATGTCAAAACATTGATCTCTGCTATCGCGTTTAGTGATAACGGCTGGCCTCATGGGTAAAATTAAGTTTTATCGGCCGAACTTAAATTAAGAAGCACTTAAGTTAAGGTCCACGGTGTCCTTGTTATTTGCTTAGAAGAGGCAGCGACGGTATGACGATTAAAATCTAGTTTTAAGTGTCGTTTAAGTATTCAGCCGTCAGGACAAGTAACTTTACATAGAAACTGAAAGTTTTTTATCTTAGGTACTTTGGTCCAAACCACGAGACTATAGTCATAAAGTTATGACTACTCTCGTGGTTTTTTATCAAAAAGTTTTTTATCTTAGGTACTTTGGTCCAAACCACGAGACTAGTCGTAACTTTATGACTAGTCTCGTGGTTTGGACCAAAGTACCTAAGATAAAAAACTTTCAATTTCTATGTAAAGTTACTTGTCCTGACGGCAGAATACTCAAACGACACTTAAAACTAGATTTTAATCATCATACCGTCGCGTCGCTGCCTCTGGTAGTTCAAATGTTCAATATTAAGATAATTATTGTATGAAAATGTTGACATAAACTCCATGTTTTACCACGTGAAGCTAAGTTTAACGTTATTAAATGAAAGTTAAGTTTTTCAATTATTGCGGTCATTCTTTACCTATAATGCCTTAGCTTTGTGTAATTGTGATATTTAACCAACGATTAACTTTAACTAAGGTAGGAACAAGTGAGCATTAGACACTAAATTACAATATTATGTAATATATATTATGTAGGTAGGTATGCATTTGCGTGTTTGTCGTACAAACACACAAACGTGTGATGGAGTCCAAGTCCAACTGGTATCGTTTTTCGCAAACGTATTTGAAGCTGCGTAATATCGGATGTCAATCATGAAGCCTTTGGCAGTGGTTAAGTTTATGAATAGCTGCAAAATATTTATACATTTTAAACCCAACACTAAAACACGTCAAACTAATAGCTTTGTCCACATTGTGCCGTTTTCTGTTCATCAAGGGCATGCCTTATAGGCTTATAGCGCTGTCAACAGCGAACGTGAGGCATGCCCGTAACGCGCGTTGAAATCGTAGCGCGCGCTACGACACTTTTCTTTCAACGCGGGTGGATTTTGACGCGCGTCACGGGCATGCCACACCTTCGCTGTTGACTGCGCTATAACGCATGCCCTTGTTGAACAAAAAAAAAAGGCACAATTAGGACAAAGCTAAAGAGTAAGAATTATTTAGGCAATACTTATTAGTTCATATTATTATTGTTTTTAGTTTTTACCTTGGAAGTCGGTTTTAATTTTTTGTTAATTACAATGCATTATAACATATTATTATGCATTTTACCTACTCCTTTTTGGAAGTCGTTTAAAAATAGTATCGACTAATATTTATTTCATACATCTTTGCAGCAAGACTATCCACGTGGTGATGTAGAAGAAAACCAAGTTTATCCCGGGGAGTGGGATACGAGCTCGAGGTCCGGCTACCCGCAGCCTACAGCTAACACGTACGGCCTATCGCGGCGTCCGGACTACGGTCGCCCGCTGCCGAACCCCCCCTTCGGCGCCCAATCGCGGCCAAACCCCCCTAACGGTGACCCCCCGCGGCCGAACCCACCCTTCGGCCATAACTTCGCCGTGTACGACCCCGATACCAGGCAACGAACCACCGTCTTCGACAGAAACTGCACAGCACCGGGCACCTGCATCCCGAAATGTTTCGCCGAAAAGGGAAACCGAGTAAGTACTTTGCATTCAGCTGTAATTCATGTATGATGTTAAACAAGGTAGGTACATATTAATGTACCTAGGTACATTAATATCTTTATGTACCTATCTTTGTTTACATAATATGTAGACCTATTTTTTTTAACACTTGAAGACCATGACGTATAAACTTGAGGAATTGATCTCATTTCGATGTTCGTAAAACTCTGTCTGTAAACTGTATATTATTTAGGTTTTACTTGGTTGGTCTTGGTCCTTATTACTTGTGATACCTGAGTTACGTTACCTTCAACACAATTTATATAGAGTTGGCCAGTGCTTCTGCACTCACTTCTTTTAATGACAGCAGAGCAATTTATATGAAGGTATTAAGACGTATGTGGTATTATTCCATTTAATTTATTAATATTAAACACGTCTTACAGGGTATTCCAGGAATGACTGGACCGGAGGGTCCACGTGGTGCGCCAGGATCCGAAGGTTCTCCGGGTCCTCAAGGACCGAAAGGGCAGCAGGGACCGCAGGGACCGCAAGGCCCTCGAGGTCCTAAGGGTGACAGAGGTCTACCGGGCGCTCAAGGTTTCGTCGGGTTGACTGGACCGCAGGGGGCTCAGGGTGAACCGGGTTTGCGTGGTATTGACGGAAGAGACGGTTGCAATGGAACTGATGTAAGTGTGCCGATGAAACTCACTAAAAACAATACAAAAATATGATAACTAGCTGTTGCCCGCGACTTCGTCCGCGTTAGCATAGTAGATCACATGACACATCCCAAGTATTATTTATTGTACAAAAACATTCGGTGTACAGAATTGACTTTCCTACGATTTTATTATAAGATGTTCCGCGCGGCTCCGCTTGCGTAATTTAGGAATTTCATGCAACCGTACATTTTTCCGCAAAAAATAGCATTTGTCCCTTTACGTGGTCTATTTTTCGTGTTTGCCAAATAACATAAAAATTGCTCCAGTAGTTCTTAAGATAATTAGCAATTTCATATAATTTTCCCCGTTCTTCGCTCCTATTAGTTTTAGCGTGATTAAATATAGCCTATAGCCTTCTTCGATAAATGAGCTATCTAACACTAAAAGATTTTTTTAAATCGGACCTGGAGGTTCCTGAGATTAGCGCGTTCAAATAAGTCCTTTCAAATAATTTCCCCCCGTTTTTTCCACATTTTCCTCTATTTCTTCGCTCCTATTAGTCTTAGCGTGATAAAATATAGCCTATAGCCTTCCTCGATAAATGGGCTATCCAACAATAAATAATTTTTCAAATCGGACCAGTAGTTCCTGAGATTAGCGCGTTCAAACAAACAAACAAACTCTGCAGAATATAATATTACTAATATAGATGGTAAAAAAATGTGGTACATCGTAATATACAAATTCTTTAAATCTCCTGTGTACTTGTCCAACACTTTTAAAACGATTTACATTACTTGGTATTTTGATGATTTTGAATTGATGACAAAATTTTTGTCTCTTAAGGGCTTGCCGGGTCCTCAAGGTCTACCGGGATACCCCGGTCCCCGTGGTTTGAAAGGAGGCAAAGGAGATAAAGGTGACAAAGGTGAAGCTGCGTACATGGGAAGGTACGAGAAGGGCCAGAAGGGAGAGCCCGGCGCTGATGGCATGCGCGGGCCGCAGGGACCCGTGGGGCGTGACGGCCCGACCGGACCTGCAGGACCTAGAGGCGACCCTGGAGCTTTGGTAACTTCTATTTTTAGTAAACATTAATAAAAATATGAATATTATAAATAAAAATATGATGGTATTAATTAATTTCAATTATAGGGCTTAACTGGACCGAAAGGTGACAAAGGAGGTAAAGGTATGAAAGGACGATCGATAAGAGGTGAAAAAGGTGACCGCGGTGATCAAGGTGAAAAAGGCTCGGGCTGTCCTCCCTCTAAAGTATTCGGGAACAACAATAACGCCATTAAAGGCGTGAAAGGGGACAGCGGGCCTAAAGGTGACAAAGGAGAACCAGGACGCATCGGTGACAAGGGTGACACTGGTGAAATGGGACAGCAAGGTTTGCCTGGCCAAATGGGTATCAAAGGTGAAAAGGGTATTCGAGGCAACCCAGGAGAACAGGTATTTTTTTATTAAGTAAACATTTATTCAGTACAAACACATTACACCACATTACAATAAAACTATTAGATGATGATTATATAAGACTAGATGTTCCACGCGGCTTCGCCCGCGTAATTTAGGAATGTCACGGAAACCGTACATTTTTCCGCAAAAAAAGAAACCTATGTCCTTTCACGTGGTTTATTCTTCATGTGTGCCAAATAGCATAAAAATTGCTCCCAGTACGTTCAAATAAGCCCTTTTAAATGATTTGCCCCGTTTTTTCCACACTTTCCTCTATTTCTTCGCTCCTATTATTCTTGACGTGATAAAATATAGCCTTTCTCGATAAATAAGCTATTTAACACTGAAAGAATTTTTCAAATCGGACCAGTAGTTCCTGAGATTAGCGCGTTCAAATAAGCCCTTTTAAATAATTTCCCCCGTTTTTTCCACACTTTCCTCTATTTCTTCGTTCCTATTAGTCTTAGCGTGATAAAATATAGCCTATAGCCTTCCTCGATAAATGGGCTATCTAACACTGAAAGAATTTTTCAAATCGGACCAGTAGTTCCTGAGATAAGCGCGTTCAAACAAACAAACTCTTCCCAATTATAATATTAGTATAGATGTTATAATTCATTGTATTGAATTTAAAAAAATACTATTTTTTGAGTTTTATTTACAATTTATTTATACTTACTACAAATATCTGACCCGCTAAATGTTGTTTTGCCATGTTAAAAAGTAGATAAAAACCTATTCTCAGACCTTTTGAATGTTCTGCATACAAAATTTCATTAAAATCGGTTGAGCCGTTTTGGAGGAGTTCGCGTACTTGAAACACTGTGAGTTGTGACATGAGAATTTTATACTTACATATATTAGAAAAAACCTGATATAACATTTTTGTATACTTAAGTAGGTTGGCCGTATAATGTTTCAAAATATCAGTACTTAATTGATTTTGCAGCAGAAAATAAAGTTTAAAACATAAACAGTAAACTAAAATGTAGTAAATTTTTAAGGGTCGTATCGGAAAGTTCGGTGTCGCTGGACCTATTGGGCAGAAGGGAGACAGAGGCGACGATGGCTTGCCAGGTCTTCCAGGAAGGCCGGGTAGTAAAGGTGAACCTGGTAGAGACGGAATGCCAGGACAGCCTGGTATCAAAGGTGTGCCGGGACGACCAGGCGGTCGAACAGGTTCGAGCGGCCCACCTGGGCCACAAGGACCTAGAGGATACGACGGACCTGCCGGCCCTCCGGGTACAGACGGCAGACCCGGTGAAAGAGGTGAAACGGGACCGATGGGCCCACGAGGAGGGCAAGGAAAGCCCGGTGCTCCCGGTATCGAGGGACCAGCTGGATTAAAAGGACAAAAGGGAGAGGCTGGACTAGATGGCTTACGAGGAGATGTTGGACCGCGCGGTGTACCTGGAGACTCAGGGCCCCAGGGACCAAGAGGTCCTAAGGGTGAATCTGGATTCTCGATTCCGGTATGTACTACTTACGTGATAGATTTAACGCTATATTCTATAGATAAGGTAACTAATTTTTGAGCGGGAAAATAAATAGCGGGTTGCAAAAGTGGGAATGAAACCGCTTATTTTGAAGTTATTAAAGCTTAATTCAGTTAGGTAGATAGTTAATTAACTTTTTGCAATGTCCTGTGTTTGATCCTTGCTCGGTCAGAAGGTTTTTCTTTTGTGATGTTTTTTTTCCATAATGCAATATTATATTGCGACATAATAAAAAATAATCGGCTAAGTGCGATTCGGACTCGCGCATGAAAGGTTGCGTACTGTTATAAAGCAAAAGTAGGCAAAAAATTGTGTTTTTTGTTGTTATAGCGGCAATAGTATTTGTGGAAATTTCAGAAGTCTAGCTAAAGCGGTTCTTGAGATACAGCCTGGAGACAGACAGACAGATAGACGGAAAGACAACGAAGTCTAGTAATAGGGTCCCGTTTGTATCTTTTGGGCGCGGAACCATAAAAACAAAATGAAAATTATATGCAATATTGCAGTATACAATAGTAATGGGAATTAATGCTGAATTTTCTATTTATAATTTCATAAAGATGCTAATTTTGATGTCACAGCATGCTACGTATTATTGCTTTGCTATTTGCTACGAATAACAAAACTACGCTATTTGCTATTAACTAAATTATTCTCGGTTCGCACTTCGCATCGCATCGCTCGCGTCGAGTATTATTTCGCATTGCGTGAAAAATAGCAATTCATTAAGTGTATGCGCGCACGGGCAACTTAGTTGCTCGGCGATTTATTTGTCTCTTTCGAAAAAATAATCGCCATGTCGCGGTCGCCGTCGCCGTCGCCGGGGTGCGCGCACGAGAGCGACAGCAACCCGACTTTTTTCAGTTTTTTCTAGACCAGTGTTGCCATATATACAGATTTCTCCGTATTTATACAGATTTTTGGCGAGTAATACCAATAATAATTAATAATTAATACTGGATACAGATACTGGATACAGAATTACAGAATTTTGTAAATATGATTATTTTTATAATTATTTTTAACAAAAAATTAAAACCGACTTCCAAGGTAAAAACAATAAGTTATAATATGAACTAAAAAGTATTAAATAATTCTAACTCTTTAATAGTGCCTCTTTCAGAATTCGTCTAAATCTCAACTACTTCTGTACATACTAGCTTCATTATTTTGAAGTCGGTACCAGCTAATTTAATAGTGAGTTAATCAGTCAATGTCAGAATATATGAAACTTTTGGGACTGGTACCGACTTCAAAGTAATGAAGCTAGTATGTACAGAAGTAGTTAAGATTTAGACGAATTCTGAAAGAGGCACTATTAAAGAGTTAGAATTATATAATACTTTTTAGTTCATATTATAACTTATTGTTTTTACCTTGGAAGTCGGTTTTAATTTTTTGTTAAAAATTAGTTAGACACTATTTAGTTCTTGTTATAAGCAACAGATCCATGAGGAGGGGGGAGGGGTACCCAAGAAACGACCGATGCCGAAGTTTAGCAATCGACACTCGAAATCCGTAAAGATAAGATAGATAAAAGCTCGTAGCAAGGCAAGGTGTGGAGATAGATACAAAGTGTAAAGGACAAATTTGTAGGAAATTTTATGAGATTTCATTATGTACCATACTTTTTTTTTCTACGACGCGCCGTTTTAGCGATATGAGCAAAAAACTATAAATATAGAAAATTGAGCCCCCCCCCCCCCCCCCAACCTAGGTGATATCGTAAAAATTTATAGCCTATGTGTTGACCCGACCTCTAAGTAATATTCGTGCAAAATTTGAAGTAAATCCATCGAGTACTTTCTGAGTTTATCCCGGACATACATACAGACAAACAAACAGATAAACAGACAAAAATTCTAAAAACTATATTTTTAGCTTCCGTATCGATTGTAGATCACGTCCCAAGTATTATTTTTCAAAAATATTCAATGTACAGAATTGACTTTCCTACGATTTTATTATATGTATAGATAGATATTAAAAGGGGAGATAATAATAAATAGTAAATTCTTTTATTTTTACTATTCGCAGGGTCCTAAAGGATCTAGTGGGTACCATGGAAGAGACGGTGACAAAGGCCAGAAAGGTGAAAAGGGTTACCAAGGATTACGAGGTGAATCTGGCAATTCTACATTAGGTACTCCCGGAAGCCCAGGTGAAATGGGACCGCAAGGTGAAAAGGGTGATAAAGGAAGTCCCGGTCTTGACGGTCAACCCGGAAATCCAGGTGCAAAAGGAGACATCGGGGGTCGGTGTAATGAATGCTTCCCTGGTCAGCCAGGTCGGAAAGGTGATAGAGGGTTAGACGGAACTCAAGGAGAGCGTGGAGTGCGTGGACCACCTGGTCGAGATGGAGCTCCAGGAGAACGTGGCACGGATGGAGCAGATGGAGAACCTGGGTCTCCAGGTGCACCGGTAAATAATATAATTACGACTTATTTTATTCTATATTTTAAAAGTCATATAAACAACGTTTTTAACACGTTACACATTTTTCTTAGGGAGAGAGAGGCAGTGAAGGACCAATAGGACCTCCCGGTGAAAGAGGAGACAGTGCGATAATACCTTCTGATTTAATAAAAGGGCCACCTGGAGAAAAGGGTAACACAGGTGAAAGAGGTCCTAGGGGTGTCAAAGGGGATAGAGGACCGCCCGGACCAAGGGGAGATCGCGGCTTGCAAGGCATGCCGGGCCAAAAAGGAGACCAAGGTAGAATGGGTCAACGTGGACAAGACGGTATACCCGGAGAAGATGGATTACCCGGCTTAGATGGCGCAAAAGGAGCTTCTATTAAAGGAGAAAAGGGATATTTCGGTGAATCTGGAGAAAAAGGTGACAGAGGATTCTCAGGAAGAATGGGAGAAAAGGGTGAACCAGGAAATTGCCCTAATAGCTTAATAGATCTCACAAAGGGCGATAAAGGATCTCAAGGTTTTCAAGGGCCTCCAGGACCTCAAGGTATTGTGTTATTGGTATTTATTATTAAGTCAAAGATTATATTAAACTTTAAGCTTGCAGGCTACGAATAATAAATTTTTATTATTCGTAGCTCGCAGGTGACTATTAATGTCAGCAAAGTACCATCAAATAAATTGATTCATAGTCAAACTGTGAACTTACGCAAATGGTCGGGATATATCAAAGGGACCGTTTATAAAATACGTCACACTAAAATTAACTTTTTTTTGACCCCCTCAACCCCCCGGTTGTCTCGCTATGTAACACTTTCTGTGTATCCCCTAATCCCCCCTGTAAATATTACATCACAAAACTAAGGCCCCTCCCCCCTTAAACATACTAAATTTTGATTGATAAATTGATAATACACAAATTTTGATGTTACAAAATATTTATTTTATTTTATATTAAAATTTAAATTTTATAAATAGGGAGTTCGCCCGCAAGCGCGGTGAGTGTTAGACGTGTGCGCATATCGGTGTTCGATAATATTCGATTAGTACCTATTGCGATTAGTTCGGCGCGGTCACAGCTCGCTTCTGTGGCCGCGTTGCCCGATATTTGTGATTGATATGGCGACTAATAGCGAGTGTAATTACGAGGAGATCGAATACTTGAATGAAAGTATGGAGGAATATGAAGATACGATACAGCTGAGAAGTACTATACAAAATGAGGAGACGGAAAATACACATAGCTCGATGTCGAGTAAAAAGAGGATTAGAGAGGAAGATGACGGAACTACAAATGAATGGACGACAGTAAAACTGCGTAGAGTTGGGAACAGACAAAATTCTGACAGTGAGGCGTATTCATTAGACTTAACGATAACTTGCAATGAAAAAATGCCTAGACAATTTGCATTTGCTAAAATTTTGAAGCAATACAATATAATGGGAATATCTCGCGTGAAGTAACTTTTATAAGGTGATATTATCTTTTGAAAATGAAGTTTCACTACAAAAATTTACTTCGTGCCCTGTGAGCGAGAAGTTGGGTTGGAAATACCAACGAGCCTCTGAGGTCGAAACTTCCTATGGAGTGATTAAGGGAATCGAGGAAGAAATTTCGACAGAAGAATTATTGGCCAATGTTAGGACTGATGTTAAAATAAAATCGGTAATGAGACTCAGCAAAAGAAGACAACCTGAACACGACAGTGACAACGAAACAGGAAAGCGGTGGATACCGAGCGAGATTATACGCATAGGCTTTGAGGGACCCACGTTACCTACTCATGTATTTATATACGATTTAAGAATTAAGGTTGAGCCATATATGTTCAGCGTAACCCAATGTTCGCGATGCTGGAAGTTTGGACATGCACGTAGATATTGTTCGGCTAAAAATGTTGTCTGTCCTAAATGCACCGGTAATCATGATAATTGCGAGGTTAGGATTTTCAAATGCGTTAACTGTTCAGAAAATCATTTGCCGATGGATAAAAATTGTAGAATATAGCAGAAAGAGAAAAAAATACGTGAATTAATGTCAAAATTTAACTGCACTTATAAAACAGCGATTTCTCGATACGTTTCAACTTCGCCGACACGTTCTGAAAAGTTAGCCCCGACTATTGAGGAAGAAATTATACCTAACGTTATTATAATGAGAAGCGATTTGACAAACGATTTAACTACAGGCGCAACATCAACGCGAGAGAGTTTTGCTGACGTTGTAAAGAAAAATAGTTCAAAGTTAACAAATAAAGATCACAAAAATAGTAGTCCAAAAACAGAAGGAAAAAAGTCTAAGAAGCAGAAAAGTCAAAAGAATAATAAAAAATCAGAGCACGAAGAGAAATCATTTTGGGATGCTGAGTCTACATGTCAACAAATATATCCGAAAGCGAAGAAAATGTTAATGCAAGTTCGGAAAAAGAGAAGAAAAGGAAGAAGAAGTCGAACTTTTGGGGGATTTTTACAAAAATTAAGGACATTATTTACAATAGTGATTCTATGGAGGAGAAAAATTAAGCAGGTGGTAGAAATAGTTGTAGGTTGGATTTTCGATTCATTTGTGAAGGAGTTTATCGGTAAGTCTCTTACAAAGTTTTGTAATAATGGGTAGTGTTAACAATAGAAATATACGTCTTAATATAATTCAATGGAATGCGCAAAGTATTCGACAGAAAAAATATATACAATTTTTACTGCAGGAGAAAATTCATATCGCAGCGATTAGCGAAACTTGGCTTAGGTGTGATGATATATTTCTATTGAAATCCTATTCGATTTTTAGGTTAGATAGAGAAGACGGATATGGTGGTGTGTCCATTGTAGTACATAAGTCTATTTGTGCTCAAAATAAAAATACTCGAATAAGGAATTCACGTATTGAATTATTACATGTTAAAATAATAAATTGTCAGTGTATTGAGAATATTATTTCGGTTTATTGCGCCCCTGGTATACAAACTTCGCAAAGGGATTGGGATGAAAATTTTTCTATTGAAAGAGATAACACTCTAATTTTGGGCGATTTCAATGGTCACCATTTGAATTGGTCGCATTAAAATGATCAGAGAGGTATACAAAATATTCGATGCCATGATAGACCATAGTTTTGTACCACTTAACGATGGCGGACTGCCATCGTTAAGTGGTACAAAACTATGGTAAGTATACTCGCATTAAAATGTATAATAACAATCGTCTCCTGACATATCATTTATATCGACAAACGTAGCAATGGATTTTAATTGGACTGTGACTAATGAATCTCTCGGTAGTGATCACTTAATTATTAAAATTTCATGTGTTAATTTATTAAACAAAAAATATTTGAAAAAGAGGAATTATAAAAAAAGTAACTGGTCGGGCTACTCAGATAACATTTCTACAATTATTAGATCCAGTACGATCGCTGATAATCCTCAAGATCTTTATAATTTTCTGGAAAAATCTATTCAAACTGCAGCCGACAAAAATATTCCATTTTATTGTATACCTACTTCGATTAATAATAATTTTAAGCCGAAGTCTTGGTGGTCCCCTGAATTGTCAAAGGCGGTAGCTGAACGCATATTTGGCATTGAAAACAGTTTAGGCGTAATCCCTGCCCCACAAATTACTATAATCTCAAAGAAAAAATACGGAATACACAGAAAATGATTCGTAACGCTAAATCATTATCATGGAAAAAATTTTGTTCTGCGATAGATTCAGGTTCATCTGCAAACGAAGTTTGGCGAAAAATGAGGTGGGTGAAAGGGTATAAAATGAATAACAATTGTACTGATTTAGATTCGGTCGAAAAGTTACTTAAGGACTTAATTCCGGACTACGTAAACCGCAAACAACCTGATTTTAAATCTAATAATGAAATTTTAGAGTCACGTATAACGTTATTCGAAGTAGAACAATCTATTAAAGATAAGGATACCGCGCCGGGTTTTGATGAGATATCTTACTCGATGGTTAAAAATCTCCCGATCTGTGCAAAAGAGATAGTCGTACGCATATATAATGTGTCTTGTTGAGAGTTTTGTTCCGTTACAGTGGAGATCAATCAATATAGTTCCAATACCTAAATTATCCCCGAATAGCTCTGATACTTTGCGTCCGATTTCATTAATTTCGTGTATATGTGTAAGATTTTTCACAATATAATTTACAAGAGATTAGAGTGGTATATAGAAAAAAATAAATTATTATGTCAAGAAACTGTGGGATTTCATAAAAGTAGGTCTTGTTTAGATAGTTTAAGTAAATTAGTGTCTAAAATTCAGCTAGGTTTCATGATGAATGAAATTACTATAGCCTATTTTTTAGATATAAATAGTGCCTACAATAACCTCGATATTCATTATTTATGTTTGATTTTAGATTCTATCGGTGTGGGTTCTAAAATTTGTACCTATATATGGAACTTTCTCAAAGAAAGGAGACTTCATCTTGTAATGCACAGTTTAAATAAAATATTATGCAGATGGACCGACCATGGCCCAAGGTGACTCATTGTCCTCTCTCCTGTTCAATATCGCGACGCGCTAATTACTTTCGTGTTTAGGTAATATCGATGGTTCTCAATACGCTGACTACTTTTCTATATATGTTACATGTAAGAATGTTAATGAAGGAGTTAGATTGTTACAATCCGCCTTAGATAAATTCACTCGTATGTTAAGTAGTTTAGGGTTAGATATTTCGAGTCTTAAAAGTAAAATTTGTGTATTTAAAAGAGGTGTTTTTAGACAGGAAGTTAATATAAATATAAATAATATTACCTTACCGGTTGTAGAAAATGTTAAGTACCTCGGATAGTGGTTGGATAGATCGTTACGTTGGAAGAGACATATAAATGAAATTTGTTGTAAATTGATACTTTACAACAAATTTCATTTATAGACGGTAAACATATTTAAAGTTCTTTCAGGGCCAGGTTGGGGTGTCCACCAAAAACATCTCAGGAACCTTTATATATCTCTCATTCGAAGTAAATTAGATTATGCTTGTTTTTTGTTTGATAACGCATGC
Organism: Polyommatus icarus; assembly: GCA_937595015.1. Taxonomy (NCBI): domain Eukaryota; kingdom Metazoa; phylum Arthropoda; class Insecta; order Lepidoptera; family Lycaenidae; genus Polyommatus; species Polyommatus icarus. The sequence continues at coordinate 9,322,232 of OW569321.1, forward strand.
GAAGTTCATTTGAAAAAATTGGAACTCATTCAGAACAACATTATGAGAATTATTGGTGGATACATCAGAAGTACACCTATACATATAATGCAAAATGAATTGTATTTACCACCTCTAAATATTAGAAGAAAATATTTAGCTTAGATCGAAATCAATCTGTAACACTAAAACACAAAATATTTTAGAAGAGGTATCAACAAGTAGACGTTCTTCTTATTGGTCGGTGTGGAAGGAGCCTTACTTAATTAATGTACATAAGGAACTAAGAGGTCTTCACATTTTTAACTACTCAGAAACACTAAAAATGTTTTCGATGAGTACCTGGTCTAGTTATTTAAATATAACAAAGAATATAATTCTTGTGATTCCGGAGGTGGTAAAAGCAAAAAGTTGTTATGAACCAAATTATTTAAAACAATTGTGTAACAGATATATTTTAAGTGATTACTCTTCGCATTATAAAATTTACACGGATGGCTCGAAAAGCCAGACCGGTTCGGGCGCAGCCTTTTCCGACTGTAATAATAAATGCCATTTCAAGTTTAGAATTGCTTCCAATGTTTTGTCTATTATGATGACCGCTATATCGAAAGCTATTTCTTACATTCATTCAATAAATCAGTCAAAGTTTGTAATATTTACGGATTCAAAAAGTTCTTTGCAACATTCGGCTCGATGTACCTCGTCCTCACGAGGTACACCGATAGCCTATTCTATATTGGAGGACATTCTAAACTTGAGAAGTAATGGGAAAGAAGTCGCCATACAATGGATTCCATCGCATATTAATATTGAATCTAATGAAATAGTAGACAGGTTGGCCAGAGAAGCCATCGTTGACGGTACTCCGATTGACGTGGAACCATTGTATAGCGACTTCTTTCCATATATTAAAAATAAATGTTTTAAAGATTGGCGGGAGTACTTCAATCAAAGGTCCAAGGAAAAAGGAATTTGGTACGCAACTATCCAACCCCAATTAAGCACCTACAGGACGTGGATCGGTCAATGCGTGTTGAATAGGAAGGACTTAACTTTGGCATTACGACTGCGCGCCGGGCACATTCCGTCAAAGGAGTTTGCTTTTCTTATGGGTAAAGCTCCCACTCCCTTATGTGAGATCTGCAATACACAAGATGATATTTTCCATATATTGACGGAGTGTGTCCGGGGCGCAGACTTGAGGTCGCGTCTCAATAGTGATTATAATGTAGGCAGTATTAACAGTATCTTGGCTGATCCATCTTCTGAGGCTGCTAAAATATTATATAATATTCTAGATATATCTCTTAAACATCCCAGAGATGTATAAGAGATATATCTGGAATACATAGTATGTAAACTTTAAAATGAGTTATTTGTTGAATGTCACTTTCTTAATTAATATTGAATACCTATGAGAACGGCATTATCGTTTAAACGATAAAGTCCTTTTTTGTATAGATAAAAAAAAAATTATAAATATCTTTAAAAACAAACAAATTAATAATATTTCTATTTATCAGAATTCCAATCATCAGTCCAAACATCTTCTTCTACATTTTTGAAACTACCATCCACTTCATCGTCATGATCTATCCATTCTGCATTTTCCGTACCAGCGTTTTCATCTCCTAATATGACATACTTAACAGCTCTCGAGCTTTTTAATGAACGGCCAACGTCACTCTGCCGTAGACCCCCTGTTCCCCCTTGTCACATCTTGTCACACTCAGCAAACCCCCCTTGTATGCGAACATGTTTTATGAACGGCCCCAAATCAATGTTATTATGCCTATGAATTAACTCCTCATATACATTAACGTGATAAGGTATATTCGTTTTTTTAGGTTAGTTTTATTATTTTTTAAAGGTTAGTTTACACCAGGGGCATGAACGTAGAAAAAAAGGCGGACGGAGTCTTGTCATATACAAAACTGTGTCTTCACTTTTCTTCGGAGTCGGCCACGCACACATTCTGACGCCTGTCAAATGGTATGGACTAGCGCAAGAATGTGTGCGTGCGGACCGTGTACATACAACCAGCTGGCCGACTCTGAACGACACAGTTTTGTGTATGGTGGGACTCCGTCCGCCTTTTTTTATACGTCCATGACCAGGGGTGGCCCCAACTTGATTAGACCTAAGATCTACTGTTTACTAACGAAACCAATTATATTCTACTTAAACAGATCTGTTACGTTCATACTATTTTCCGGCTTAAATTGCTTCCGAACAATTTTCAAATTCAATTGTCAAATTTGACAGATAAGTGAAACAAAAGATAGGTACGAAATGCCATTTACATAAAAGAGACAGACTAAATAAAAGACGAGCCAATTGGCCCGTATTTGAGGCTTACGGTACGCGCACGGTAGTAACATATTTGCTTTGAGTTTTTTTTTGTATAATATCATTGAACGAAACCCTGTGTGATCTACCAAGTTCATACTTCTCGAAATCTTAAATGAAACAGCATGGTTTAGCTTATTGGTCTGGTTGTCTGGTCTAATTATTTATATTTTTCGCCTGGCCACGATTGACTGGACTAACAGCCGCGACCAACCGGTTGGCCACCCCTGGACTTACGAGGGCTGCTATTTATGTATCCGGAATTAAAAAAAGAAACCAACATATATCATTTAATATGGTTTTATTGCTTTTCAAAATATTCGCCGCGATGATCGACACACTTTTGCAAACGCTGGAACCAATTTTCATAGCACTTTTTCCATTCTGATTGAGGTATCTCCAAAACGTGCATTTTGAAAGCATCAACAGCTTCTTCGCGGCTCGAAAAACGTTGACCACGTAATTTGTTCTTCGCGTATGGAAATAAAAAGAAATCGTTAGGTGCCAAATCAGGGCTTTACGGCGGATGACCAGTCAATTCCACGCCGAAAATCGTAGTAAATCATTGCACGAAAATGTTCACGCGTTAAATCCATGGCAAATGAAGACACGCAATTTTCAAAATGACGCCACAATGGAAAAATAATTGACAGTCACATGAAACAAAATGTATTCTTCAACCAAAGAGTTCTATTTTCAAATGTTGTAATTACTTTTTAAATATTGTTCTTGTAAGTGGCCAGTTCCGGATACATAAATAGCAGCCCTCGTAACACAATAATTAGTGAAGGTTGAATATTTATTAATTAGGAGGCTTTTCGCATTTTAAGCACCCTTGAGTTAAGATTACAGATGGGCAAAATGTCCACTTATGTAGTACTAGCTGTTGCCCGCGACTTCGTCCGCATGGACTTCAGTTTATAGCACGCGAAGTCAACAAAATGTATGTCAAAAGCTTTTTTAATAAAAAAAAACCCAGCAGGGCAATCGCGCTAAATTTATTCAACTGAACCACAAGTGAAACTCGGACGTTGATCAACTTTTGGAACGATTCGGTATCGCGCTAACGTTTTGACAGCTAGTTGAGACGTTACTGAACCTCAGCCCAAGCGCAAACGCTGTCAAAACAAAAAGTTGATACAATGCAACTTCTACTCGCACGTTTCTGAAACGTTTCTTATTTTAGTATGTTAAATTAACAAAAATCGATGGAAAATATAACATAGGCTATAATTAAATTATAATATAAGCTTATGTTTTACTTCAAAGCTGTTAAATAACATGCTACGGTCTATGTTTTGTTATTTGAGTTTGTTAAAAAGTGAATTGAATAATTTTGACATTACTTCTTACGTAAATGTTTTCTGCGCCACAAAAAACTTTTGTCACAAGTCACAACTCACAAGTCACTATTCAACACTTATATGGCGTTTGTAAAATATAGTAAAACAATATTATGAATTCAACTACGTAAATTAAAAACTCCAAGTATTAATCATTATTGATCATAAGTACCAAAACAACTTCACTCGTGTCATATTCATCCATATGTAAATAAACAATTTGTCAATTGACCAATTAACGCATCGGAAAAATTTGTTCATATTTAAGCCAATCAAAATTAAATCAGAAGGGCGCTGATTGGTCCGCTGCAATGTCTGTCTTAGGTCAAACGTTACGCTTCGTTCGAGTTCCATCTAAGGTTGAGTTACGGTTGAAACGCTAGCACGATACTGAAATTTGCTCAGACGCAGCGGAACCGAACCGTAACTGAACCACCACCAAAGCAGATGTGAACCTGAATTGAAACGTTAAAAATAACGCGATTGCCCTGCTGGTACCCCATAAATCAAAACACCCAAAAACAGCTGTGCAGTGTGCACATAATATTTCATTTTTAAAAATTAAACTTTATTTATGCCAAATTTTAAAGATTATATTTTAGCCCCCCAATTACACAACTTTACCCATAAATTACTATTTAACATTGATAGGTTTAAGGTTACGTCACTCCTACATAATATAATTTATAAAGTACTGAGTTATTTAATAACGTAAATCTATACTTATAATGTTATAAAGCGGAAGAGTTTGTTTGTTTGTTTGTTTGAACGCGCTAATCTCAGGAACTACTAGTCCGATTTAAAAAATTCTTTCAGTGTTAGATAGCCCATTTATCGAGGAAGGCTATATTTTATCAGGCTTAAAGACTAATTAAAGCGCAGAAATAGAGGAAAATGTGGAAAAAACGGCTGGAGCAATTTTCATGTTATTACTTATTTGGCACACGTGAAGAATAGACCACGTGAAAGGACATAGGTTGCGGAATAATGTACGGTTTCCGTGACATTCCTAAATTACGCGGGCGAAGCCGCGCGGAACAACAAATAACAATCGAAAATTCTATACAAGATGACACCACCTCTTATAGAAATACCTTTGAGCAAGCGTCAGCACGATGTAGGAGACGCACGGCGCCATCTATTATGAATTTTGGAACTGACTTAATTTGAACAAATATACGCATTTTCACCCCCTTACAACCCCTTTGTCCAGTTAAAAAATAGCCTATGTCCTTTTTTAGGCTTTAGACTATCTGTGTACAAAATTTCATTAATCATTACAATCGGTTCAGTAGTTTTGGCGTGAAAGCGAGACAGACAGACAGACAGATGTATGTATGCCTAAAATACCCAGACATTTTCCCAGGCGTTGTCGTACGCTGCGTTTCCACCAGAGATAATATGTGTTGCGAAGGATGTGTTTTAAGATCCAATAGAATCGCCGCGCTGAGCGATGTCATGGCAAGGTTATGTCAATGAAGCAATTTTAATGGTTCTTAAAAAAACCCATCCCTCGCGACACATCTGGTGGAAATGCAGCCTTAATCTCCAATGTTTTAAAGTATGTTTGACACAAAGACTAGAATTTTATTATAATGTATTATTTTGTCAAACAGGAATTAAAGGTGACAAAGGTAACCAAGGACGTACAGGTGCTACAGGATTTAAAGGTGAACCTGGATTAGACGGTAGGCCAGGAGCTGTTGGGCCTCGCGGAATACCTGGTCTCAAAGGCGATAAAGGAGAAGTGGGTTCCATGGGTTTTCCAGGAACAACAGGAGAGGTGGGACCTAGAGGTTTCCCAGGTACTCCCGGAAATACAGGAGATAAAGGAGAAATTGGTCCATCTATGCCCGGTCCGAGAGGTCAACCTGGTCTAAAAGGTGATAAAGGTAATGAGGGCCCAAGAGGTTCAACAGGTCCGCCAGGTATTGACGGTCCTAAAGGTCTCACTGGACTAAGTGGTGAGAAAGGAGATGCAGGCATTCCCGGACGACCGGGTCTCCAAGGTCTTCAAGGAGAAAAGGGTGACAATGGTCCTGTAGGTCCTCCAGGAAGACCTGGATTTGATGGCATCCCAGGAAGAGATGGACAAAAGGGACAACAAGGATTCCCTGGACGCCCTGGTAATCCCGGTGTAATTGGTCTTCCCGGTAAAAAAGGTGAACCAGGGACACCTGGACGTGAAGGACCAAAAGGATTTCCGGGAACAAGAGGGTTCAAAGGAGTACGGGGTAATCCCGGTGTTCCTGGCAACCCAGGAGATAAGGGAGATAAGGGAGATAGAGGCTACTCAGGACTGCCTGGATCACCAGGCTTAGACGGACCAGAAGGTAGACCTGGAGTACTCGGGGAAAAAGGTGATAAAGGTATTGCTGGACCATATGGTTCACCAGGCTTCCCGGGAGCTCAAGGTGATAAAGGTGATTTAGGTTTACCTGGTCCTAGAGGTCCGAAGGGAGAACCAGGATTGGCAGCTGAAAAGGGCGTAAAAGGAGAACCTGGATTATATGGTGCACCAGGAAAGGATGGCTTACCAGGCCTAATTGGGGTTAAGGGAGACAAAGGTGATATAGGATTACCTGGATACGGTCGCCCTGGAGCACCTGGCTTGAAAGGAGATATTGGCCCACCTGGAATAGATGGTATTCCTGGATTCAAAGGCGAAACAGGTCCCCGTGGTTTCCCCGGTTCAGTGGGTCCTAAAGGTGACCGAGGTTTTCCTGGGCAAGATGGAGTGCCTGGTGTTCCTGGCATGGATGGTCCTGTGGGTGCTCCAGGTGAAGCGGGATGGCCTGGATTAGATGGTACTAAAGGTGGTAAAGGTGATAGAGGCTTTCCGGGAAGAGATGGATTAAATGGAACTAAAGGAGAAAGGGGCTTGCAGGGCCCAGCTGGACCTCCTGGACCTTTGGGATATCCTGGTCCTCCAGGTGATATAGGAATGCCAGGGCTTTCTATTGACATCAAGGGTGATAAAGGAGAAACTGGTTTTCCAGGCCAGCCTGGTCTTAAAGGAGATAAAGGAGAAAGAGGTCGGGACGGCGTCGAAGGAACAAAAGGACAAAAGGGAGAAATGGGATTGATGGGATTCAAAGGAGAACAGGGTTTGGAAGGCCTTCAGGGTGAAAAAGGTATTTATAGATTGATTTTATATGGGAATTAATTTTTTGAGCAGTAATTTAAATATGGCACTGATATAAAGGGGCAGTTGTAAATAGCAGTTTTGGTTAGTTCAAAATTATAAATAGCACGTTTAATAATAATAGTTTAGCACTTAAAACTAAGCAGTAAAGTAAACAAAAATGAGTAGTAAAAAATAATGAAATGGATCATTGAAACCGGCGAACGTCATACTTTCGTTTTATAACGGTACGGGGTTCCATGGGCGAGTACGACTCGCACTTGGCCCGTTTTATTTTATTTTATCACCTCGTTGTTTAAAGAACTGCTTATGTCGGCACTACATATAGGCGAACGCGTTGGCCAACGCGTTGGCCAACGTGTCGGCCCAATGTGTAGAACGGGCGACTCGCGCGTTGGCGGTAGGTATTTAGACGTTGGCCGACGCGTTTTGTCGGTACTACATATAGGCGAACGCGTTGGCCGACGCGTTGGCCAATGCGTTGGCTAACGCGTTCGCCTATTTGTAGTGCCGACATTAGAATGAGATTTCTTACTGACAAATTCCAATTTGTTACTGCCCACACGTAACCGCTCATTTATTATTTTACTGTTCAATAATGTTTTCAATTATCCATTTGATTATATTTTTTACTACTCATTTTTGTTTATTTTACTGCTTAGTTTCAACTGCTAAACTAGTTATTAAACATGTAATTTATAATTTTTAACTTACCAAAACTGCAATTTACAACTGCCCCTTTAAATCAATGCCATTTATACTAAATTTGTAAAGAATAACTTAACTGACTCGGTGTCAACTTGTAGGTGACACGGGACCAGCGGGACCGGGTGGAATACCGGGACGCACCATTAAAGGAGAAAAGGGGCTTCCTGGTCTGCCAGGAAAACATGGTCGAGCCGGTAATACGGGTGCACGAGGAGAAAAAGGAGAACAAGGCTTACAAGGTTTGCCGGGATCTACGGGTCTACCCGGAAGACCTGGGTTACCAGGCCCCATGGGTTTAAAAGGTGACACGGGTCCTGAGGGACTTGCTGGACCGCCGGGACGTGACGGTAGCCCAGGTATACCAGGACCACCAGGATTCCGAGGTCTAAAGGGAGAAAGAGGTGAAAAAGGTGCAATAGGATTTGGCTTGCCAGGTGAAAGAGGAGATCAAGGTCCTCCTGGGTTACCCGGCATTATGGGACAAAAAGGTGAAAGGGGTGAACGTGGATCCGATGGCTTCAGTGGCATACAAGGGCCTATGGGTGGCCAAGGTGATAAGGGAGATAAAGGAATGTTTGGTATACAAGGTTTCAGAGGGTATGAAGGTCCAAAGGGTGACAAAGGTGAAGCGGCTGCAATTATATATGGCCGAAAGGGTGAAACAGGACCACCGGGTCGTCCAGGACAGGACGGAGTTCCGGGCTTTGACGGACCACCAGGTGATAAAGGTATGGATGGTATCCAAGGGCCAAAAGGAGATAAGGGGCCACCTGGTCCAAGAGGACCACAAGGACCTAGAGGACTTCAAGGATTTGCTGGCTTGCAAGGTGATAGAGGAGATACCGGTTTACAGGGATTGCCCGGTTCGCCTGGAGCTCCTGGACAGCCATGCGTCACAACTGATTATCTGAATGGCATTCTTCTGGTAAAACATAGTCAAACGGAAATGGTACCGCACTGTGAACCTGGTCATGTTAAATTGTGGGACGGATATTCACTTCTTTACATAGACGGCAACGAAAGGGCCCACAACCAAGATTTAGGTTACGCCGGGTCTTGTATTAGAAAATTCAGTACAATGCCATTCTTGTTCTGTGATCTAAATGACGTTTGCAACTACGCTAGCCGAAACGATAGAAGCTACTGGTTGTCGACTAACGAACCTATTCCTATGATGCCAGTCGAGAATCAGGAAATTTCTAAATATATATCGAGATGCGTGGTATGTGAGGTGCCCGCTAATGTAATAGCTGTACATAGTCAGACGATAGAAGTGCCCACATGCCCCGGTGGCTGGAGTACGTTATGGATAGGATACAGTTTTATTATGGTAAGATTTTTTTATTTTTTATTTTTGTACTACTAAGAGAAATCTACAAAGTGGCATCTAATCAATTGTGCTTTCTAAGAAATAATTATACTTTATTGTTTCGTTTTGAGCACGAACTTTAATTAATGATAAGTAATTCATAAATAACACATTTTTCAGCACACTGGAGCAGGTGGGCAGGGCGGTGGACAGGCTCTGGCCAGCCCTGGATCTTGTTTAGAAGACTTCAGAGCGACTCCGTTCATAGAATGTAACGGTGAGGGCGGGACGTGCCACCACTTCGCCAACAAACTCAGTTTCTGGTTGACAATCATAGAAGACAACAAACAATTTTCGAAGCCCGAACGCGAAACACTAAAAGCAGGAAAACTTCTAGAGAGAGTTTCACGTTGCGCTGTATGTATAAAGAATACTACATAAATGTTGTATACAATATTTAGTACAAAGGAGCCACGAAAAAGCTATGGTGATAAGTTAAAATAATATATTCAATTCAACATAATATAAATTGAATCGGTGCCATTTTGAGTAAAATATACAAAGAGCCATAAGTTGTCTTTACCTTTTCGATAATAAACATAAACAGTGTTTTAACATAATTTAACCAAAGTAAAGTACCTTCCATAAGATTATTTTAAGTTTATAATATAATGCTATGCTTAATAATAATTATTTTTACGACTACCTTTCTTCCTACAGATTATATGTTATTAAAATATGAAGCATGCCGGCATTGATATAATAATGATAATTTATAATAATTACTAAGCATATTATTTATTACAATTTGCTGTGTATTGTTGCCGCTGCTATGCTAGTCACATCAGATTGCAATTTGCATGCATGTTAAATTTAAATAAAATATGTAAATTAGGCGCTTATCAAGTTATTATATTATAAAATGTAAATATCCATGTATTTCTGATAAATAGCTCTAAAAAGCAATTATATTATAACGTTATATTTTAAAAACTTCGTTGTATAACTACGTAGACACCTTTATTTTTATAGCTTTTTAACTTTCGCAGCATAGCCGGTTTATAGTTTTTTAATGTAACTTTAAAAAGTCGGATGTTTGGTACTAAACAATTTTATAAATAAATAATATAGGTACCTAATTAGTACTTACAATAAAATAATTATGTATTAGTGTACAAAGTCTACCCTAATACGGTACCTACCCCCCTATCCACTGCCAATGTAGATAATATTGTAAGGTGAAGATTATGTAGTTTATTATTTTAATAATTAAGGTAATGTTAGTTTTTAAAATAAATAAATATTTTAAAATAAAGGAATATTTATTTCTGTTATTTAATAATGTATGAAAACTAGTTATCAAAATATGAGGAGGTTTTCATCAAAATAATATGAACCATCTCGGTTCATATTTGATATTATTTTGATGAAAAGAGAATACTTTAATCCTTCGATCGCCGATTCTTGGAAATATTTTGTTATCGCAGCCCACTTGGGCCTAAGGCCGTGTTCCCAACCAAACTGACTATACGCCGCTGAATGTGAGCGAGCGTTACGCAGTTTATTGTATTTTCATCTAATTTTCATACATATTCATTTTTTCGTTCACAAATCACACCTAACGGACAATACGCCATAACGCTAGGCGTAGGCGCGAACATTCGATATCGTATATTTTGTATGATTTTCACATTCACACTGGGGCTAACAGTGAGCCTGCTCACATTCAGCGGCGTATAGTCAGTTTGGTCTGAACACGGCCTTAAAGCGCTTACAGACGAACGGCACGTATCGGCGGCACGCGTCGGCGACAGTCGACGGCAGACGACGGCACGTGTCGGCGGCAGTCGGCGACACGTATCGGCGGCAGTCGGCAGCAGTCGGCGGCAGTGACGGCAGCCGTCGACAGTTTATCACGCTTGCAGTTGTGACGTAACGCGTAAAAGGTAAGCGTCCACAGGTCTGTATCGTACGCAACGGACGTTTTGCATCAGACGGATATTTTTTTTACAGTACGTCTTCTGTAACGGCAGCGTACGGATTACCGACTAGTCAGTCGCGTTACTGAACATGTAAAAAATTTTTGAATATAAAGTCATTTTATACCGTACAAAATTTATACAGGTGAATGTTTCTACTTTGTAAATAATAAAGAAATCCGTCATATATCCGATATCCGTCGTCAGCCAGCGATATAAGTTATATGACCAATATAGCCCTACTTCGCGCTGAATGTATCCTGGGGCGTCGCGTAGACGACATTTCCACTTGCAAACATTCAGCTGACGGCGATTTTCGTTTGAATTAACCATAAAATTATCTCACATAGCAATTTTATGTAATTAATTCTAATCTGAAGAGAGTCTGGATACGCCATTACATGCTTGCATTTTGATTGTCAATAATTTCCTGTGGGATATTCTTCTACTCCTCCAGTAGCGCCAACTCGAGCTCCTGAACACATTTTGGAGCTGGAGTTTTAACTCGTACCATTCACCCATTGATGTGCCACACGTTCTCAATCGGATCCACATCCGTAGACCGTGCTGACCTCTCCACCTGTGCTACGCTAGCATCATTTAGGTCATAATGCCCGATTATTTTACTCTATGGACGCGCATAAAATTGAAGTTACTGCCTAAAACTGTGTAAAAGGTACAACATGCAGTTCTAGGATGTCTGTGCTATAGCCCTGTACTGTCAAAGTGCCATCATTAACAATCATCAGCTCTGTGCGGGCTCCAAATCATATGCCACCCCAAACCATTACGAAACCTGCATGATAGGCCACTTTTTCCGTTAAGTTTGATGGTCTATAGCATTCTTTACGATTTATCCACATTCTTTATCGCCTGTCAACAAAATTTACACAGAATTTTCTCCCATCACTGTACAGCACACGATTTCACTCACTTGTCAAATTTTAATGTGCACGCGCAAATCTTAGCCTGGCTCTTTGCTGCCCTGTCTCAAGTTTTGGTGCCCTTGCTGGCACCTTTGAGTTTAATTTAACTTCTTTGAGTCTTTTTTAGGGTTCCGTAGTCAACAAGGAACCCTTATAGTTTCGGTCCGTCCGTCTGTCTGTCCGTCTGTCTGTCCGTCTGTCTGTCTGTCCGCGGTTTTGCTCAGCGACTATAGGACCTACAAAGCTGTAATTTGGCATGAATGCACATATTAATAATGGCAACAAAATGGTACATAAAATCTTAAAAAAATATTTTTTTATGGTACCTTCCATACACATCAAGCGGGGATGAAAATTTTTTTTCGCGTCCACCCCATCGTGTCGTTGGATAGGTTTTTTAAAACTATTATGAGTATTCATAGATCATTTTCCGATTTAGGGGTCCGTTTGTGAAATATGAAGTTTTAAAGTGGAAAAAATCTTTAGAGTCCAGTGTCCCCCCCTTCTACCAGCTAAACGGTTGCTTCTGGAAATGTGAAAAAATTCACGGGCGTAGGAAATATGTTGAATTTAAAAGAAAACTATCACGGCTAAGAAGACTTCATAAGTTATTGAGTAATAGTCGATGAACTAAAAAAAATGTATTCGGCGAAGTATAAAGGAACTTTTCGTTCAAATTCCTTTGGAAGTAACTGAGATGATGTTGTTAGTAGTGTAAAACACGTTATAAATGTACATTCAGTGACCACACAAAAATTAAAAATAAAACTAGCAGTCTTACGGAACCCTATATTGCGCGTGGCCCGATACGCACTTGGCCGGTTTTTTACTGTACAATAACTTACACGTACATCTCGGACCTGTTCCGATAGGTTTCGTGTCTGCTAAGCAGTTTGAGGTCGATTTCTTAAGGCTTGTACCCAACAAAACAGTTATCCTGAACCTTTGCCACCCGATATCTGCCTTGTTCTCGTCTCCGAACGGAAGATCCAGTCTCTTTGTAGCGTTGAAAGTTACGATGGACCACGAAAGCCGACACACCTAAGGCCTGACTGACCGAACGATAGATGTGACCTTTCTCTATCGTGGTTACAGCTCTAGCTGTCGTAGATGCTGGAAAATCACTAATTTTGTATCTAAGGAATGTGTTCTTCCAAAAACCAAACAATCAAATGAGCTGGCATAGATAGATAGAAAGAAAATTCTTTATTTGTACAACTTAAAACTAAACATAAAAACAATAACACAATATAAGAAAACTTTGTACAAATAGGCGGCCTTACTGCTTACAGCAGTTTCTGCCAGGTAACCTTTAACTTAAACTACAATAAAAATAAAAGTATTTATTCAATATTATGACTAAATATACTACATAATGACGTACTACATATAAATAACACATGTTATAATAGGTACATAAAAATTGTTTATACACACACCGGCAAAATTAGCGGAACATAAGTAAAAAGGGCCACAACTTGAATTCAAGTGGGTCGGGCTGTGTGAAATCCTTTTTTATAGTTTCTAAGCTCATTTAAGAAATAAAATATTGAACAAAACTGGCAAGTTGACAGATTTTTATTGCAATTATGCCCTACTAAGTGTTTTTCGATGATTGACGTTGTAAGTGTTTCTGATAAGAATGGCGTTTTTAGCGGGGTGCAAGGCATGCCAGCTCATTTAATTGTTTGGTTTTTGGAAGAACACATTGCTTAGATACAAAATTAATGGATTTTCCAGCATCTACGACAGCTAGAGCTGTAACCACGATAGAGAAAGGTCACACCTACCGTTCGGTCAGTCAGGCCTTAGGTGTGTCGGCTTTCGTGGTCCATCGTAAATTTCAACGCTACAAAGAGACTGGATCTTACGTTCGGAGACGAGAACAAGGCATATATCGGGTGGCAAAGGTTCAGGATAACCGTTTTGTAAGGGTACAAGCCTTAAGAAATCGACCTTAAACTGCTTTGCAGAGATGAAACCTATAGGAACAGGTCTGAGATGTACCTGTAAGTGATTGTACAGTAAGAAAAAGACTCAAAGAAGTTAAATTAAACTCAAAGGTGCCAGCAAGGGCACCAAAACTTGAGACAGGGCACCAAAGAGCCAGGCTAAGATTTGCGCGTGAACATCAAAATTTGACAAGTGAGTGAAATCATGTGCTGTACAGTGATGGGAGCAAATTCTGTATAAATTTTATTGACAGGCGATAAAGAATGTGGATAAATCGTAAGGAACGCTATAGACCATCAAACTTAACGGAAACAGTGGTATATCATGCAGGTTTCGTAATGGTTTGGGGTTGCATATGATTTGGAGCCCGCACAGAGCTGATGATTGTTAATGATGGTACTTTGACAGTACAGGGCAATAGCACAGACATCCTAGAACTACATGTTGTGCCTTTTACACAGTTTTAGGTAGTAACTTCAATTTTTTGCGCGTTCATAGAGTAAAAAAATCGGGCATTATGACCTAAATGATGCTAGCGTAGCCCAGGTGGAGAGGTCAGCACGGTCTACGGATGTGGATCTGATTGAGAACGTGTGGCACATCAATGGGTGAACGGTACGAATTAAAACTCCAGCTCCAAAATGTGTTCAGGAGCTCGAGTTGGCGCTACTGGAGGAGTAGAAGAATATCCCACAGGAAATGATTGACAATCAAAATGCAAGCATGTAATGGCGTATCCAGACTCTCTTCAGATCCATAGAAGGCATTACACGCTGTTAACATGGCATTTCTTAAGTAAAAATGAAGAATTTAACTTAAAAACTTACTACTGAAATTTCAAAGATTTTTCTTAATTTTAGATTTTTGCAGATTTTTTTAATTTTACACGTTTTTATGCCCTAAATTTATATAAGTTTTATTTTTTAATCATCAATTATTAAATTAATAAATAAATATATGAAAAACAGCGATTAATTTTCAAAAAAAATAAAATTTTATTATGTTCCGCTAATTTTGCCGGTGTGTATATATACTACATAAAATTTACACAAATATAATATTTGAAAAAAAGATAAGTACATTTATAGTTGGTTATTATGACAGATTTAGATAATATTCCTTAACTCGTTTCTTAAAAGTATTTATAGTTTGTGACTTTTGGATGGTTTCAGGTAGAGCGTTCCATAGGCGTATAGCAGAAATAGTGAAGGAGGAGTCATAGTGAGCGGTATTGTGAGAGGGAAAAGCAAGAGTAAGTTTTTTGGACGACCGAAGAATAGGGTTATTATGACCAAGAAAAGTGAATTTATCTTTCAAATAGTGAGGAGATCTGGGATTGAAAAGAATGTTATACAAAAGATGCAGTATGTGAGCATTCCGACGCATTCTGATAGGGAGCCACTTTAGTTGGGTCCGGTATTCTGATACATGATCATATTTCCGGAGACCAAATATAAAGCGGATGCATAGGTTTTGTAGGCGTTCGATAGAGGATAGAAGTTGTTCACTGAGGTCGCAATAGCAAGCGTCAGCGTAGTCAAGGATTGGAAATAGTAAGGTTTGTGCTAGAGTGATTTTAGTTGGGATGGGAAGGAAATTACTCAGACGCCTGAGAGAAGCGGTGGCGGCAGAAACTTTTTTACAAAGCGCTTGAACTTGTATGTTCCACGATAGAGTTTGATCCATAAGAACCCCCAGATTTTTTACAGATGTGCTAAAAGGAACTATTGCTCCATCAATATTTATGCTCGGCAACTGAGCGATGTTTACTTTGCTTATCAATTGCCTGCTTCCAATGATAATGCATTGTGTTTTAGAAGTATTTAAGTTGAGGCCATAGTCTTTGCACCATTGGTGTATTTTCTCTAAATCGATGATGGTTTGGGCAATATCGTGAGGTAATGAGGTAAGTGAAGTATGTCTGTAAATCTGTAACCTTGCATCCCGCTAAAAACGCCATTCTTATCAGAAACACTTACAACGTCAATCATCGAAAAACACTAGGGCATACAATGATATTCTAGTTATTATTTATTATATCATTGAGGGCATATCTAATTGCAATAAAAATCTGACAACTTGCCAGTTTTGTTCATTATTTTATTTCTTAAATGAGCTTAGAAACTATATTAAAAAAGGATTTCACACAGCCCGACCCACTTTAATTCAAGTTGTGGCCCTTTTTACCTATGTTCCGCAAATTTTGCCAGTGTGTGTATAATGTATATACTAAAACTAAAATTACACCTACCGAACCTAAACGTGTATAATCTAGATATGAACCTTTATTGGGTGCGAATTGGGATCTTTTTAATGTCAATTCAATACGATTCCCAACAACAACTTTGAGACGCTCTCAATTTGGGTGGAATAACACCCATTATGAAGTGGCTGACGATCAAAGCTGTTATGTATTAGTGGAATACTATTATTGTAACGATTTTCGCTCGGTATGAAATTACTTTATGAACCGAGCGCGACCTACCCTATTATTATATTGTTACGGATACGGACACGTGGTGCCATCTAGTGTCGGACCAGCGAACTTACCAAGGGAACACAGGCAACGTAAATCCCCTACTCGCTACTAGATGACGCTAGGTGTATGTACCTACGAGTACTTTCTAGAAATATCTCATATTTGTTTACGCATATCGGGTTTATTCTGGGATGTTCCGGAATTTTCTGAAATTCGATCCGGCCCGTATAAATAGTCGCAGACAGTCCGGCCGGCAATTCAGTTTTATCTGAGCTATCTTCGAGGCGACTTCGGAGCGAAAACAAGTGATCAATAGTGAGTGATTGTGATTGTGATAGTGACTCGGCTACGACCTAGGACAGTGATAGTGCTCAGTGATTTGGATCTAGTGCTTAGTGTTTGGACTCAGTGATTAGAGTGAGCTAGTGTTTGTGAATAAAGTCTTCAAGAGAGTCACCAGGTCTTTCTTTCCGAATCTTCGAACCCTAGCACGTAACAACTGGTGTCGGAAGTGAGATTTGGAAGATGCCATTGACTCCGAGAGAGGACTTCAAGGGGAGTGTCAGGACAAGGGCGCAGCGAGCTGCTGCCATCGACTCCGAGAGAGGAGTTGGAGGTGGAGCTGCGGAGGCCACACCCACTAGAGACCAAGCTCCGCCCACTGCGGGGCAGGCCCTACCCGCTGGCCCCGCCCACCAGGCTCCGCCCACTGACCACGCCCCCCAGGCTCCACCCACTTCGGGTGAAGCCACGCCCACTGGCTCCGCCCACCGGGACCCGCCCACTGACCACGCCCCCCAGGCCCCGCCCACTCTGGACATGGCCACGCCCACTGGCTCCGCCCACCAGGCCACGCCCACTCAGGCCACGCCCACTGGCCCCGCCCACTGGGCCCCGCCTACTCAGGCTCCGTCGACTTGCTCCATCCATCCTGCCACGCGCGTAGTTTCTACGGCCCCTCAAGTGGCTCCTCAATTAGAAAGCATAATTGAGTTAATTCAGGCTTTGCAAGATGCCCAAGACCGCAAGCTCGGCGCTTTGCAGGAATTTCAGAAGGCGATTCGAGAATCACAAGATCAACAAAAAGACCTCCAAGAAAAAGTACTTGGAGCCATAAAGGATGTCAGTGACACGGTAACTAAGCTTCGTAAAGATGTCGATGTAATGAAAGAACGAGTTACCGGGTTAGAATCGGTTGTGGAAAATTTGAAAACCGGATTCACTGAACTGCAGAAGAGAGTAGTGCGCCTTGAAACTACGGGAGTTACAGTGTCTAGTGGAGCCACTGGAGTGATGCAAGGGCCAAGAGTAAAGGTGCCGCCGTACGATGGCACTACTTCTTGGAACGCTTATCGTCGGCAATTTCAGACTGTTGCTACCGTAAACGGATGGACGGAAGAGCAATGCCTGACCGCTCTCATTGTGGCACTCAGAGGGCAAGCTTTGTCGGTCCTGGAGGCACTGCCTCATACGGGAAATGGGTTCCAAGACCTGATGGAGGCACTGGAATCCAGATACGGGGAGCGACACCTGGAGCACGTGTTCCGTGCCCAACTGCGTGATAGAGTCCAACGCTCAGAAGAAGGGCTTCAACAATGGGCGTTGGAAATTGAAAAACTCGTCAGGAAGGCATACCCAGGAGCTGACACCAAGATGGTCGACACAAATATTGTTCAAGGATTTGTCGACGGAATCAAAGACCTGGAGGTCAGAGCTGCAGTAAGACTTGGTCACCATGCCTCGCTAAAGGAAGCATTGGCGCATGCTTTGGAGGTCGAGGCTGTTCGCCATGACATACGGCAGACCCATAAGATCCACAGGGTCTCTGAGGAAATCAAGGAAGTTAAGGCTCCTACGAGGAAAAGATTTGAAGCTATATGCTATAAGTGCGGTGAGAGGGGCCATCTTCAGCTCAACTGCCCGCAGAAGAAGACCCAGATGACAAGGATGGAAAGGATCGAGGAACAGATAGAGGAGCTGAGGAAGCAAGCAGTTTCGTCCCCTGCCCGGGATAAGGGGAAACGAATAGAATCCAGGACTAGGTGGCGAGTATTGGACAATGTGGAGAGAGCCCCAATAACTGTTACTTCCCAGGCACGGAGCGGAAGAACAAAGACAAATACTTTGGGTCTCTTGGAAAATGATGCTATGAGGAAGGCTCAGGAAAGAGATGACGACCTTCGGCACATCATCACATGGAAGAAACGCGGTGACGTAAAACCAAACTGGAGTGAGGTTGCACCCACTGGCGCTGTCACTAAGGCGTACTGGGAGCAATGGGACAGTCTGATACTTCAAAACGGAATACTCTACCGGAAATGGGCTAACGGTAGAGAGTTCTATTTCCAGATAATTGTCCCAAGGGCGAGAGTACCAGATGTTCTCTGCGAGATACATGAGGGTGTATCAGGGAGTCATCTAGGTGTCAAGAGGATGCTGAGGAAAGTGCGAGAACGATTCTTCTGGTTGCATTGGCGAGATGATGTGCAGAATTGGTGCCACGAATGTACTTCTTGCGCTGACGTGAAGGGGCCGCAGACCAGGACAGCGTGGCGCGGCAGTAACAATGATGCTCGGGACGAGCATCTCTAAGAGGGGAGTAGTGTTACGGATACGGACACGTGGTGCCATCTAGTGTCGGACCAGCGAACTTACCAAGGGAACACAGGCAACGTAAATCCCCTACTCGCTACTAGATGACGCTAGGTGTATGTACCTACGAGTACTTTCTAGAAATATCTCATATTTGTTTACGCATATCGGGTTTATTCTGGGATGTTCCGGAATTTTCTGAAATTCGATCCGGCCCGTATAAATAGTCGCAGACAGTCCGGCCGGCAATTCAGTTTTATCTGAGCTATCTTCGAGGCGACTTCGGAGCGAAAACAAGTGATCAATAGTGAGTGATTGTGATTGTGATAGTGACTCGGCTACGACCTAGGACAGTGATAGTGCTCAGTGATTTGGATCTAGTGCTTAGTGTTTGGACTCAGTGATTAGAGTGAGCTAGTGTTTGTGAATAAAGTCTTCAAGAGAGTCACCAGGTCTTTCTTTCCGAATCTTCGAACCCTAGCACGTAACAATATTATGACAATTAGGGAAGAAATTCCTGCGACCAAGCTCTTTTTCTGAATCAAGAACAGAATGTAAGCTAGCTTATATTTGATATACTTACTTAATTACTAAATTTCTCTTAAAAGTAGGTATTGTATGAGCGAGATTGTGTGGAATATTGATAGCCCAATGGGCCGCTGGTAGGACCCAGTTGCATAAAAATGCAACGCTGCTACTTCAATAGTAAAAAGTACCGTACATGAAGTAATCAGTAGACAAGAAAAGGTACTTATTAGTTATTACTGATTAGTTAATAAGATAAGCAAACATAAAAGTTTCTCATAAGAGTAGGGAAATGAAAATTGATAATTTTACTAAATTAATACATACTTTTAGCTCCTTTTTTACTCCTGTGTTTCTTTGCCTGGCTGGGAGATGTTCTAACTTCTATGACATCATTTAGTACTAATTGGTAGCCAGCTTTGTTGAGCCGAAAGTAAGCAATAAATCCCGACTCCGGCAGATCCATCGGGTTATATTTATCTCGCAATCTGCGCCTTTGGATGAGCCAACACTTTTTTCTACGCATTTCTTCTGCATATACAATTAATAGAGCGTGAGCCACCTCTTTTTTTTATTATATAAGGGGGCTAACGAGCATACGGGTCACCTGATGGTATAAAGCAACTACCGTCGCCCATGGACTCTTGCAACATCAGAAGAGCTGCAGGTGCATTGCCGGCCTTTTAAGAGGGAATACGCTCTTTTCTTGAAGTTTTGCAGGTCGTATAGGTCCGGAAATACTGCTGGTGGCAGTTCGTTCCAGAGTTTCACAGTGCGCGGTAGAAAGTTACGCGAAAAACGCACTGTGGAAGACTGCCACTCATCAAGGTGATGAGGATGGTATGCTTTTCGCGTGGGACGATGGCGAAAAGTTGCAGGTGGTATGATTCCGAACAATTCCTCAGAGCACTCCTTTATAACTTAATACAACGCACGAAAACAACTACTCTTTAGCAGTTGCTAAAAATGGGTTAGTCACTTCATTGAGTTTGTAACTATGAACTGTCATTTTGCTTTAGTGAATACATATTTAATGGTAGGTAGTTAGGAACTATCGATAAAAAAATATAAGGCAAAATGCATGCCTCGGCCCTAAAAGTTAACAACTAAGATTTGGTTAGAAACCGTGCCAAATCAGTCAAAACTTGTGCATAGTGAATACAAAAGTGAGACTTTCCGTTACTCACTCCTCCGTTTCGTTACTAACTCGGTGATTAACTCACAAAATGTACGATACAGAATAGGCCAGCAGATCGTACATTTGTGAGTTAATAACTGAGTTAGTAACGAAACCGAGGAGTGAGTAACGGAAAGTGCCACTTTTTGTATTCACTTCTTCGATCACTAATATACAAGATACACAATCCGCGGCAAAAAACGACCTCACCAAAAGAGCACCAAACTCAACATTCTGGTGCACTTTTGATTTAGTAGTGCTCGAACGCTCCGCCGGGAAACATGCCTCGGTGCGCGTTTAATAATTGTAGAAATCATACGTCTAAAACCAAAAAAAAGGATGGAATTTCATATTTCCGGTAAGTATTAATTTTATCCTAATATATTTCTTACAATTGTATTGTAAATATTGGTATTTCTTTAAGAAATCACCAAAAGACAGTTTTAAAATTAAGTTGTAAATAAATCAACACCAGGTATAAACCATCTCAATTGCGAATACTCATACTAAAGGTACTTATCGTAGTTTATCATGCCCACTTGAAATGTTCGGGTTATAAGCTATGTTTCTGTTCCATTTGATGGAGTCGCTATTACTATTATTTTTTTATTGAGGATTTTTTTCAGGTTTCCTCGAGATCCAGTTAGATGTGGTAATAATATTATGTTCCCATCTTCGATCAAATATAGTTCCCATTAAGGATTTTTTAAGTAGGTTAAAAAGTATGGGCGTTGGGTGATGTGAGTTGTCCTTTGTGGCCTATCGGAAAATGTATGTACACTTATGTATATTTTGGTTAATGATAAAATTAGACATAACATTAGAACAACATAATATTACAAGTAAAAAATAATTACTCCTCACTTTATACATTAAACTTCGGAAAAATAAAAAAATGGACTATTAAAATTATTACAAATTACAATCAACAAAAAAAATTTGAACAGTTCGACTCCACTCATACTTCACTTCGCCCTGTTCCAGCGGCGAATTTCGGTCGTAAAATTGGATTTTTTTTTGGCACTATACAAATTTGAACTTAAATCATATATGCGGATGGTTGAATTTAGTATGAAGCGTGCATCGGACGTAAAAATTTTATTGCTTTGTAAACACAAATGTTCATTGTTTTATAAAAAGATCTTTAATAATTACTATAATTAAGGTTGATTTTAGATAAATGTATACTTCATTAAACTCGATTACTCGGGGACAGATTTTCGAGAGGTTTTGTATGAGACTGTGTATCTTGTATATTAGTGATCGAAGATTCACTTGCATACAAAAGTGAGACTTTCCGTTGCTCACTTCTCCGTTTCGTTACTAACTCAGTGATTAACTCACAAATGTACGATACAGAATCGGCCAGCATGAGATCCAGAGTGATGAACCACGCCTGGCTGGAAACCTAGCAATTTCGTCGTCAATGAGTGGCATAGGATAGCGCTCTTTAATCGTAATAGAATTTTATTTCCTGTAGTCCACACACATCTTTATAGTGCCATCTTTTTTTCTAACTAAAATGATTGGACTCGCATAACTAGACACGGACTCCCTGACTATAATCCCGCATCTAACATGTTTTTACCATTTGCCTTATAGTATCGCGTTCATGATGAGACAGCCTGTAGGGCCTATACACTACAGGTTGCTTGTTATTTAACTCGATAACCATCTCTGTGGTAGTCGTGCAACCTAAACTCGCCATATCATTTGCAAAAGAAGTTACGTACCGGTCAAGTAAGTCATAAAGTCGGTTCTTATCATATTCTGAAACGTTTTCTCCTAATTTTACTTGGCTTTTATCAACGTGTGAAAGAGATTTATCAAAATCAGCCGACACGTCAGTTGAAGTAACTCGATTAACAACATATTAACAACATCTACTTTCTGAGCGCGGGCAAATATAAAATTTTCTACAAATATGGTTGGTATTGAACATGGCATTATTGTTACATTTAAATTTCCATTATTTACATTATATACACCGCCATAATATACAATATATTGTGCATTGGGTATTCCTATCAGCTTAGTGGTTAATAATATATCACCAGTTAAGTTTGTCCCAGTATAGGCATTAATATTTGCAATTCCGTAAAGCTGCACACTTCTTTTTACTTTTACTTTAATCAATGACTCGTCAGTATCAGTCATGGAATTAATGTATACTAGTTATACGTAGTATATACTGTTACGGATACGGACACGTGGTGCCATCTAGCGTCAGGCCAGCGAACCTACCAAGGGAACACAGGCAACGTAAATCCCCTACTCGCTACTAGATGACGCTAGGTGTATGTACCTACGAGTACTTTCTAGAAATATCTGATACTTGTTTACGCATATCGGGTTTATTCTGGGATGTTCCGGAATCTTCTGAGATTCGATCCGGCCCGTATAAATAGTCGCAGACAGTCGAGCCGGCAATTCAGTTTGATCTGAGCTATCTTCGAGGTGACTTCGGAGCGAAAACAAGTGATCAATAGTGAGTGATTGTGATAGTGACTCGGCTACGACCTAGGACAGTGATAGTGCTCAGTGATTTGGATCTAGTGCTTAGTGTTTGGACTCAGTGATTAGTGTGAGCTAGTGTTTGTGAATAAAGTCTTCAAGAGAGTCACCAGGTCTTTCTCTCTGAATCCAAAGAACCCTAGCACGTAACAACTGGTGTCAGAAGTGGGATTTGGAGATGCCATTGACTCCGAGAGAGGACTTCAAGGGGAGTGTCAGGACAAGGGCGCAGCGAGCTGCTGCCATTGACTCCGAGAGAGGAGTTGGAGGTGGAGCTGCGGAGGCCACACCCACTGGGGATCAAGCTCCGCCCACTGCGGGGCAGGCCCCGACCGCTGGCCCCGCCCACCAGGCCCCGCCCACTTACCACGCCCCTCAGGCTCCACCCACTTCGGGTGAAGCCACGCCCACTGGCTCCGCCCACCAGGCCACGCCCACTCAGGCCACGCCCACTGGCCCCGCCCACTGGGCCCCACCTGCTCAGGCCCCGTCAACTAGCTCCATCCATCCTGCCACGCCCGTAGTTTCTACGGCCCCTCAAATGGCTCTTCAATTGGAAAGCATAATTGAATTAATTCAGGCTTTGCATGAGGCACAAGACCGCAAGCTCAGCGCTTTGCAGGAATCACAAGACCGCAAGCTCGGCGCTTTGCAGGAATCACAAGACCGCAAGCTCGGCGCTTTGCAGGAATCACAAGCGTCACAAGACCGCAAGCTCGGCGCTATGCAAGATTCTCAAAGGGCTGAAATTCAGGCAATGAGGGAGTCACAAGACCGCAAACTCGGCGCTTTACAAGAGTCACAAGAGCAACAGAAGGACCTCCAAGAGAAAGCGCTTCTGGCTATAAAGGATGTCAGTGACACGGTGACTAAGCTTCGGAAAGATGTCGATGTAATGAAAGAACGAGTTACCGGGTTAGAATCGGTTGTGGAAAATTTGAAAACCGGATTCACTGAACTGCAGAAGAGAGTAGTGCGCCTTGAAACTACGGGAGTTACAGTGTCTAGTGGAGCCACTGGAGTGATGCAAGGGCCAAGAGTAAAGGTGCCGCCGTACGATGGCACTACTTCTTGGAACGCTTATCGTCGGCAATTTCAGACTGTTGCTACCGTAAACGGATGGACGGAAGAGCAATGCCTGACCGCTCTCATTGTGGCACTCAGGGGGCAAGCTTTGTCGGTCCTGGAGGCACTGCCACATACGGGAAATGGGTTCCAAGACCTGATGGAGGCACTGGAATCCAGATACGGGGAGCGACACCTGGAGCACGTGTTCCGTGCCCAACTGCGTGATAGAGTCCAACGCTCAGAAGAAGGGCTTCAACAATGGGCGTTGGAAATTGAAAAACACGTCAGGAAGGCATACCCAGGAGCTGACACCAAGATGGTCGACACAAATATTGTTCAAGGATTTGTCGACGGAATTAAAGACTTGGAGGTTAGAGCTGCAGTAAGGCTTGGTCATCATACCTCGCTGAAGGAAGCGTTAGCGCATGCACTGGAGGTCGAGGCTGTTCGGCGTGACATACGGCAGACCCATAATATCCGCGAGGTCGCTGCAGAAGTCAGGGAGGTTAGGGCTCCTACGAAGAAAAGATTTGAAGCTATATGCTATAAGTGCGGTGAGAGGGGCCATCTTCAGCTCAACTGCCCGCAGAAGAAGACCCAGATAGCAAGGATGGAAAGGATCGAGGAACAGATAGAGGAGCTGAGGAAGCAAGCAGTTTCGTTCCCTGCCCGGGATAAGGGGAAACGAATAGAATCCAGGACTAGGTGGCGAGTATTGGACAATGTGGAGAGAGCCCCAATAACTGTTACTTCCCAGGCACGGAGCGGAAGAACAAAGACAAATACTTTGGGTCTCTTGGAAAATGATGCTATGAGGAAGGTTCAAGAAAGAGATGACGACCTTCAGCACATCATCACATGGAAGAAACGCGGTGACGTAAAACCAAACTGGAGTGAGGTTGCACCCACTGGCGCTGTCACTAAGGCGTACTGGGAGCAATGGGACAGTCTGATACTTCAAAACGGAATACTCTACCGGAAATGGGCTAACGGTAGAGAGTTCTATTTCCAGATAATTGTCCCAAGGGCGAGAGTACTAGATGTTCTCCGCGAGATACATCAGGGTGTATCAGGGAGTCATCTAGGAGTCAAGAGGATGCTGAGGAAAGTGCGAGAACGATTTTTCTGGTTGCATTGGCGAGATGATGTGCAGAATTGGTGCCACGAATGTACTTCTTGCGCTGACGTGAAGGGGCCGCAGACCAGGACAGCGTGGCGCGGCAGTAACAATGATGCTCGGGACGAGCATCTCTAAGAGGGGAGTAGTGTTACGGATACGGACACGTGGTGCCATCTAGCGTCAGGCCAGCGAACCTACCAAGGGAACACAGGCAACGTAAATCCCCTACTCGCTACTAGATGACGCTAGGTGTATGTACCTACGAGTACTTTCTAGAAATATCTGATACTTGTTTACGCATATCGGGTTTATTCTGGGATGTTCCGGAATCTTCTGAGATTCGATCCGGCCCGTATAAATAGTCGCAGACAGTCGAGCCGGCAATTCAGTTTGATCTGAGCTATCTTCGAGGTGACTTCGGAGCGAAAACAAGTGATCAATAGTGAGTGATTGTGATAGTGACTCGGCTACGACCTAGGACAGTGATAGTGCTCAGTGATTTGGATCTAGTGCTTAGTGTTTGGACTCAGTGATTAGTGTGAGCTAGTGTTTGTGAATAAAGTCTTCAAGAGAGTCACCAGGTCTTTCTCTCTGAATCCAAAGAACCCTAGCACGTAACAATACTATATATTAATTCCATGGTATCAGTACACTCAACATTTGCCGGAAGTATAGTCTACAGTTAAAAAATTTAGTCTCGTGGCGTCTTTGTAAATAAGTAGTAATTTTTTGTTTTATTGTGAATCATATTGTGATTCATATCGTGAATCATATTATGATTCATATCGTGAATCATATTGTGATTCATATGATTCACGATATGAATCACAATATGATTCATGATATGAATCATAATATGAATCACAATATGATTCACGATATGAATCATAATATGATTCACGATACGAATCATAATATGAATCATAATTTGATTCACGATATGAATCACAATATGAATCGAAATATGATTCACGATATGAATCATAATATGATTCACGATATGAATCACAATATGAATCACAATATGATTCACGATATGATATATCATCTCCCCTAATTTAAGGTAGCACAGTAAGGGTAATGTGGCAACATTAATTTGCATTAGTGCCAACATGACGGCAAAGGAACTATTTGATGAAACCAAAAAAACGCACTATATTTTAGAATATGACAATCACACTGACACACAAAAGCCGCGCATGCGCAATTGAAAAACCAAACGAACAAGGCTAGTAACATCATAAACATAAGATGCAAAAGACCAACAAAGAGTGCGAGAGAGAAGAAAATCCTTTATGGAATTATAACAAGATAAAAAGAGAGAGGCAGTCTCATGAAAACTGTAACCACTTTCATTTGACAGGTCGTCCAAAAGTCGTCAAAAGTTAAAGTTAGTTCGTGCAATCCACTCTTATTGTTTACTTAAATCCTTTATTATTTTCGACAAATACTATTACATATAACAATGGTAACTTGTTCTGTGAGTGATTGCAGTGTAAATCATAGGAGTAATCCTGAAAAATATACATTTCAAAGGTAATTAATCTTCATGTCCTAATTGCTACGATGTGTTTATTTTCGCTGTATTCTGTCTTTAGTTCTCTATTTCAAATAAAATATTGTTAATCCTCCCCTTTACTTTCATATTTTGCATAACTACAGGTACAGGGTACTATTGTTCATAAATCACACAATTTTTGAAGAAAAAATTTTCATCAAAATTGTTTACATATACGCTAGGGCTTGAATCAAATTTATCGATATGCCTATCGGTATTTAACAAGAACATAAAACTAATCTAAAAATGTAATGGGGGTGTAAGGGTATTATGATATTATGTATTTAATTTAAGAATAAAGTATAATATACTACGTTTGTCGTTTACTTTCAACTTTATATTTGCATTTCTTTTAATGTAAGGGCTGATTTGTCATATAGCTTTTACCTGAATAATAAGTATAAGTAACTTTAAAATGTGTATATTATTTACCCTTTTAAGAACCTCATGTTATAACACATCTGACGATTGAGAAATCACCCCAAACGAAAATGTGTATCTACTTTTCAATCATCACCTTTTTTCTGTCAATTAAATACCTATATATGATACCTATTTTGAATTACAAAATCTTTTAAAGTTGAATATTATTTATTTCTCATAGAAACGCAGGTAAAATAACTCGAACGGGCAATACTATCGATAGTAAAATATACATCACTAGCACAGGCACACATTGACAGATCAAAAATCGTCACGCATTTTCGGGTTGTCAGGTGGTCTATACGACAGTAGGTATATATTAAAAGTCTAACATGGCTAACATGGCCTGGCCATAAGGCCGTTAAGTTGTCAGTTTTCTATTTTAACAGTGTGTTCCTAAACTATTATCAGTATAATGGCCTAATCGCTTAGGCCAATGATCGCTTAGGCGTATGCTCTTCGTGACTTGACAGTACACTGATATTTTTTGGAAACACAGGCCATAATATGTAGTCAGTGCTGCCAGTCTGCAGATAATTTCAGATCGGTGGGGAACCCTAGGAGCACAATAGACATAACTACCAGTAGTTCGACTGCAAAGAAACGGACAGGTTTCAATATCTGGCAAATTCGTCGGGTTTCTAGTGGATTATGAACGGAATGTGCCTCGCGCTGGCTGATATAATTTATTTTTAAATATTTAAAGTAAAGAACACAAACAACAATACGACCTAAGAGGAACACGACCAGCGAATGTGTCATAGTTTAAAATTCGTAGGTAACAAGCACGTAACAAGTCAACAACCCTAGCGACGATTTTCGTCATAATACGTCAAATTTAAAATCCACAGATTGCTTAATCTGTGGGGCACCTGTGGGGGAACCAATAGAAAATCTAGAAATGTCTATCGTCGCGCCGTCTGGTGGAGATTAAAAATAAGAAAACATCCTATTGAAAGTCAAAGCTAAGCCTGTGCCGTGGGCGAAAAAAAATTTAACAAACGTCAATGTGAGTCATTGATTTTTCTGTTTCCTTTTTCATTGATGTGAGTCAAAGATAATGTAATGTGAGTAAAGCAACCACAGATTAAGGATAGGAAATTGTGTGGCCATTCTAAGGCTGCGTTCCAGATGACGTTAATAACGCTCACGCTCAAGACCTTCGTTTCTCCCGTTCCATTAGCATGTGAGCAAATGTGAGCGTCAATGTCACAAACCCAAGTGGAACGGAATTATGGAGCGTTTTGAGCGCTCTGGCGAGGTGACAGTGACAGGTGACAGCTGAAAGAGGTTAAGTTAGAATTCGAGTCTACCGCTTTTATTTGAATAATATTTAGGTACCTATCGATTATCGAAATGAATATTTTTACGGTAGTTAGACATATTTTGCAGGTGCATCGGAATAATGATTCAGACATTTCTAGTGAATCTAGTTCAGATGAAGAGTGGAATGCACTTTTCCACAATTATGATCGCGAAAAGCGAAAGTTTAGACCACGAATCAATGACTACGAAAATGTAATCAGTCTTTATTCTAATGAAGAATTTAAAAGACCAGGAGAGACGATAACTTAGTATTTTATAGGAAAATATTTGATCTTTCATTTAAAACAATTTCTTTTTAATCAAAATACTTTATTTAATTATATTTAATATATTTCAATTAAAAATATTATGTTTAGCAATGAAATTATATCAAGTTTTTTTGGCGCTACTCGCTCCTGAAAACTTTCCGAATATGGTCTTTGCGATATTGTTACGTTAAAATAAAAAAAAACTAGAACGCCCACTTCGACCCATTTTCATCGTGGGTCGTTTTGAGCGTTGCTTGAGCGAAATTGATGACGTCATGAGTGACGTCATAGCCGCTATCAAAACGACCTCGGTCGCCAAAGGGAACGGCAGATTAAGGGGACGTTTTGAGCGTTTTGGTCAAAATTAACGTCATCTGGAACGCAGCCTAAGTGGCCAATGGACCAAGGCTGTCAACAGACAACAGCTGTCAAGTGTCATTCAGAGGGAGCCGGGAAAAGAAAATTATATTCATTGATGGCTATTCACAGAATACAAAGTACTCTCGGAGTGGCTATTTTAAGGGAAATGTAGTGCAATAATCGCGAATTAATAATTATTATAGAAACATGGTTTTTATTTAAATACAAAAAAAACATACAATGTTTGAGTGGGCTTATAGTGGCGCTAATAAGGCCGTCCCTAGAAACGTCGGCCCTGAGTGTGCTTATTTCTTGTCGCCCCAAAGACAAATACTTGAAACCATTATTGTAACATCTATTTGTTTGTATGTTATTGTGAGTATCTCATTTATTCTGTACAATATATAATTATTTCTTCTGGTTTTACAATTTTCTTATTCTAAGGGTACTTGAACAATAAATAAGCTAATTCAATTACAAAAACAAGAAGATCTTTGTTTCTGCTCAGTGATAACTTCATTGCGTTTTTGTTTTCAGAAAAAAACGTACCCAAAATTACAAATTTCTGACGAAGATACATATATAAAAAATGATAGAGGTGGAAAACGACTCCTGGTGATCTTATTAGCTTTATTATGGGGAATGGAAATTGGTTTCAAATTCGCTTCACGCACTGTAATATATTTGCTTAATCCCTGCCATGTAACAACATTAATTCAAGTAAGTAACTATGTACTAATTAGAATAATTATTGTTAATAATGCAGCAATTCGACTGCATTGAATTTCTTTTATCTGGCCCTAAGTTATCTGAATGAGAATATCTAGATTGCTAACCATTTTGGCCTTTTGTCCTTGTCTGATATGGAAGAATAGTCACTTGACCTACAAAAGAACGAAACAATGTCTAAAGTAGCCTGCAAACGATCAAATTCTTAGACAAATTTTACATGTTTGTCAAAAAGTTTGACAGTGTACAGCTTTGGTTTTTGTTAACCACTTTGGCCTTTTGTCCTTGTCTGATATGGAAGAATAGTCACTTGACCTACAAAAGACCAAAACAATGTCTAAAGTACCCTGCAAATGATCAAATTCTTTGTCAAATTTTACATGTTTCTCAAAAAGTTTGACAGTGTACAGCTTTGTTTGAAGCAAACAAACTATGTGTTTGACCTGTTTGAAGATAATTTGGATTTGCGTAGCTAATTGTTTGACAGACTTGTTAGATGCATGTTTGTTCGTCTGCACTGCTGTTTGATGAAAACGTAAATTACATCAATCATGTTTGTCAAACAAATTTGATTGTTAACATTAGAACTCTTTAGAACTCGTAGCGTCTGTTGCAGAATGTGAATTTTTTAATAGAAAGTTAAGGTTTAATTACATACTTTTAATGTCTGTTTTAGATTTACCTTTTAGCTGCTCCTCCTAGCAAAACTGTCACAGCACTTTTTAGAATACATTTAAATCTTTTAAATGGTCCTCTTCTGGCGTTTTTGTTTCCGGAAACAGCTTCAAGAACTGTGAGTAATCCTTACTTATAACCAATAGTCTGATTAACAAGTGCCATTTTCGTCAAAACCTGATCTCATGCACCGAAAATTATGATTTCGGAATACCATCTAAAACATTCTATCAAAATTCCAAGAGGGGCTGAAAAAAAAATGCAATAGTTATAAACAATTAAGTAAACATAAAAAAAGGGTTTGGTTTTTTTTTAATATTATTATATTAGTTCACGTAGCAGATTGCGGCAAATCACGAGAAACCCGAACCACGCGATTTTACCGTTACTTTCGCCGCTCAATTAAAGCTATAAGGATTATTGGTAAGGTTCTAGGATCTAAGATTTTTTTTAGGAAATTTCCTGCTCTTTAAGGATCTATTTTCAAATTTTGATTATCTCAAATAGTTTTTGAAATATTAAAAAAAAACCAAACCCTTCTTTTTATGTGTACTTAATTGTTTATAACTATTGCATTTTTTTTTCAGCCTCTCTTGGAATTTTGATAGAATGTTCTAGATGGTATTCTGAATCGAATGAGACCAAAATCATAATTTTCGGTGCATGAGATCAGGTTTTGACGAAAATGGCACTTGCTTACTAGAGTACAAAGGGTTGTTACCAATTTGAATATTGCATCATAATTTAAAATGATAATACAATTTAAGTAAATATTATCTTATTTGACAATGGAGTACTACTTTCCATATTAGAAGGCGGACCTCTACCTTGAAGCTTTACTAATAATATGTTTTATAGCTTTACATTCATAATATTAATATTTTATTTATATTCAGATTCACCCTCTTCTTCCATTAGGAAAAATGTAATATTTGTTTTAACTTTTTACAGATTTTTGCAGAAGCTGCACTATACTGGATACAGCATGGCATGATGTTTGTTATTCCATATTATTTGTTAAGAATTGGTGGTAAGTTACTTTTAAGATACCTAACTAAAAATTTTAAAATTAAATTTTACATTTATAAAACCTAAATTGTTAAAAAATAATATTATATTAACTATTTCAGGTGTGTATAATGTTGAACCATTTTGGGATTTCAACTGGGCAATCTTCAGCTACTGTTTGAATCTGATGTATCACTTTATTATACTGCAAATAATAGCAATAGTAAGTAAAATTATTATTACCTGTTAATATTATAAATAATTAGAATGAAAATTTACTATTATACATCCCCATAACATGTTAATCCCATAAAGTTAATATACCTATCGGATTAGAGAAACAATCCCGAGCTGTCAAGCTTAACCAAAATTTGATTTACCATCTGTGTATACAATTATGTTTACGTGTGCGTGTTAGTGATGTACAAACATCTTGTAACTCGACAAAATATCAATCATGGAATTGTAATTCTGGAGTGAAATATGACTTTTATCATTAAAAATTTTTGTAGCAAAAAAAAAAACAAAAGATATACTTATTTATAAATAACTAATTTACGATGGCGGCACTGAAAATTTCGGGAATCAAGGAAGTGACACAACATTATTATTCATTTCATATATTCTGACATTGACTGATTAACTCACGATTAAATTAGCTGGTATCGACTTCAAAGTAATGAAGCTAGTATGTACAGAAGTAGTTGAGATTTAGACGAATTCTGAAAGAGGCACTATTAAAGAGTTTTAATTTTTTGTTAAAAATAATAATTTCACTCTTTTTAGTTATTTACCGGCAAACATATAAGCTGTCAGTTATAGATATTATATAGGATTTAGGTATGAAATTATCACAACTACTATACTCATTACTCAGGCAGTTTTCAAAAAATTTTTATGCTATGTCTCAAAAGACATGAGCTATGTCTATTGTGGCTATATCCTACTATAAATATACAGACCTGTTAATCTAATACGCACTCAACTGTGATGAAATGGCTACTATAACGCGTCGTTATTTATTACTTACTGGATGATGCCCGCAACTCCGTTGCGCCAAAATTAGTTTATCGCGCGGGAACCGTACATTTATCCGGGATAAAAAGTATCCTATATTCTTTCCCGGGACTCAAAGTATATCTTTACCAAATTTCAGCCAAATCTGTTCAGCGGTTCGGGCGTGAAGAGGTAACAGACAGACAGACAGACTCACTTTCGCATTAATTATAATATTAGTATGGATTTACTATAATATTGTTACTGAATTATCATGAATATAATTTGCATAGTAGCATATTTTCAGTTCTTAAAACAACGGTGAAACCCCCAAACTTTCATATGAAAACTTATTATCTGAGTTCACCCACTTTAGAATTTCTTAAAGAACTCCAAGCATAAACCCCTGTACAATGTATATGCTTATAGTTCATCAAGCAATGCTGAAATGTTCAAACGCCTATCACTGAAGGCTCTAGAGTTCTGGTTCAGTGACTTTTGTTGTATTATAAAACTTCCGCATGTAAACTCATTAGCTCAACATAATAAAATATTATGCTTTAACTACTTTAAGCTACAATGATATAACTATATATTCTGTCCCAATCAAGGAGTTTCCTATAAGATCAAATTATCAACTTGGTAACCACAACACCAAGTTTAAATTATTTACTTTGTAACAACATTAATACAATTTTCAAAATCACTCGACAAACTCGATCGAAAAGACTATGAAAAGTACCAATAATAGGGTCGTAACTCATAACGATGCATCGTGTGATGGTACTGATAATTATGATGATGATGATGATGATGATGATGAATGTAATTTGCATAGTAGCATATTATGCTTTCAGTTCTTAAAACATCGCCGAAAGTCCCGAACTTGTATCTATAAGGAATCCGGAGTTCTCTTAGTATCTTCGGAACCATAGCATGCCTTGGTGTAAAATCTTACTTTTTGGTAGCATATGCCTGGGATCCTTCTCATAAAACCAAAATCACTATATGTTTCCATATAAATTTTGAGGAGTTCCCTCGATTACTCATGGATCCCATCATCATGTCACCACTTTTGTGAACATGGTACCAAATTGGAGTTGAACCCTATACAACAAAAGAAAAAATTTGAAAATCGGTTCACAAACGGCGGAGTAATCGTTGAACATACACAAATGAAAATAAAATAAAAAATATCCACAGCCGAACATAATATAACCTCCTTCTTTTAATTTGGAAGTCGGTTAAAAACCGGCACCATCTTTATCAAAATCTTTACGACTTATTAAGCAGTCGGCCCGAGCCTGTATAAGAGATTGTAAACAAACATCACAGTGTACGCGATTTTGAATTTTTTAACCGACTTCCAAAAAACGAGGAGGTTATATGTTCGGCTGTGGATATTTTTTTAATTATTTTTTTGTATGTTCAATGATTACTCCGCCGTTTGAGAACCGATTTTCGAAATTTTTGTTTTGTTGCATTAGGTTTCACTCCAATTTGGTACCATGTTCACAAAAGTGGTGACCTGATGATGGGATCCATGAGTAATCGAGGGAACTCCTCGAAATTTATATGGAAACATATGGTGATTTTGGTTTCATAAGAAGCATCCTAAGCATATGCTAGCAAAACGCAAGATTTTGCACCAAAGTATACTATGGTTCCGAAGATACTAAGAGAACTCCGGATTCCTTATAGATACAAGTTTGGGAGTTTAGGCGCTGTTTTAAGAACTGAAAGCATATGCTACTATGCAAATTACATTCATCATCATCATTATCATCATCATTATAATCATCATTACCAAGTCAGGGTCACCAATGTCACCAAATTCAACCTTATCTCCAGAGCATAAGGCACACATTAACTGACATTACTTCTGAGAAGTTAAAGTTGCTTCGACCATGTAACATTCTGTCTCACTTCGCCGAGATATTCTGGAAAAAAACCTAATTTCAACCTTTTGCATCGCGTTTAGTCGCGAGAGCCGCGGCTCGGCGGCGGCGCGGCGGCGCGGCGCGGGCCGGGTACCTACCGTACTATGTAACACTATACAGTGCGAGGCGTCCGCGTGTGCGACAAGTCGAGCGAGTGCCAGCCTATTGAAACTAGTCCGGTGACCGGCTACTTAGCACGTCACACGTGTTCACTTCGATTTCTTTAATATATTGTTTAAAATTATCTGCAGGCTGCAGCTGATATTATATTTTGTAAGTGTGACTGTAATAAAATACCTACGTAGAATAATATACACGTGTATTATTCTACGTATAGTACGCGATGGCTTACTAGGTAACTAAAAAGAGTGAAATTATTATTTTTAACAAAAAATTAAAACCGACTTCCAAGGTAAAAACAATAATAGCATCCTTATAATATGAACTAAAAAGTATTAAATAATAATTATTCCTATCTAATAGTGCCTTTTTCCGAATTCGGCTAAAACTCAACTATTTCTGTACTCAATCTTCATAATTTTGAAGTCGGTGCCAGTTCCAAAAGTTTCAAATATTCTGTCAGAGAACTGAAGATTCATCTGGTACCGACTTCAAAATGATGAAGATTGAGTACAGAAATAGCTGCTGAGGTTTAGCCGAATTCGGAAAAAGGCACTTTTAGACAGGAAAAATTATTTAATACTTTTTAGTTCATATTATACAGATATTGTTATTGTTTTTACCTTGGAAGTCGGTTTTAATTTTTTGTTAAAAATAATAATTTGATAACAAAGCCAGCAATGTAATGTACAACTGATATGACAAATGGTGTGAAACCTTGAGATGAGTCTGGTAATTTATCAAGTACATCTTCCTGCTCATTTTCTAAAAGAACGTCTTGTATTTGAAACTCCTGTTTCATTTTGTTAAACACAACCGAGCAATTTATTCTGTCTGTCGTAGACGTTACACTATTTAGTATAGCAATTTTTTCTAGTTCTAGACAGTTGCCACTTTCACTTTGACCTCTGAGTGACAAAGCAATCTTTTATATGCCGATATAAAATTTCTGACTGTAGGGTTATTATTGAACCCGCCCCTAGATCTTATGGCACTAAAAAAAGTTTCTATATGATCTTGGGAAAGTTTGTATAAAGGTAGAAATTTCAGTCGACCTTTCTCGATATAGTCTAAATATAGCCAGAATTTATAACTAAAGTGCCATCTTCGTATTTTAATTTACAAAAGTAGTCATAGACCTGGTAAATTTTTTGAAATATGATGTGCTTATTATTTTCAAACAATGTTTTTTTCAATCCAAACGAAAGAAAATTTCGTGAATTAAAAATATCAAATATTTCATTCACCATTCGTACGAGGGCTGCTATTTATGTATCCGGAATTTAAAAAAGAAACAAACTTTTAAAATGGTTTTATTGCTTTTCAAAATATTCGCCGCGATGATCGACACACTTTTGCATACGCTGGAACCAATTTTCATAGCACTTTTTCCATTCTGATTGAGGTATCTCCAAAACGTGCATTTTGAACGCATCAACAGCCTCTTCGCGGCTCGAAAAACGTTGACCACGTAATTTGTTCTTCGCGTATGGAAATAAAAAGAAATCGTTAGGTGCCAAATCAGGGCTGTACGGCGGATGACCAGTCAATTCGATCTTTTGACCCCCCAAAAACTGAGTTGTTTCAGCTGAGGTGTGACAGCTAGCATTGTCGTGATGTAATATGATTCTGCGTTGTCGGTTGTCCTTTCTTATTTCTTCAAAGACTTCTGGTAAACAAATGGTCGTATACCATTCAGAATTAAGGGCTCCTTCTTCCTCAAATACTGTTTTTAAAATCAATACGAATCAGTAAAAAATGGTCGTAAAATTCTGAGAAAAATATATGTTTTAGTTGAGGATCTAGCAGAGTGAAATTCGCTTACAGTTACACAATCAGATAAAATTCGCTCGATAGAAAAAAAATCCAAAGTTGCTTCTTTTTAAATTTTATTTTCATTACTGTGCTTAAAATAATAAATTTATTGACCTTATTTTTATACCTGCCTTTATATAAATTATTTATCTAGTGAAAGTCGCTGAAGTGGATGTTGTAGTGTTATTTCCCCAAATATGATGTCCAAATACCCACAAAATGAGCGAGCGCCGCGACTCGCGGGCTTCGTTAGTCGCGTGTTGACGCTAACGGACGTCGGACCTGTGCCGGTGCTCTACGCGACCGCCGACGTGCGAAGTATAGTGAATTTTCTATAATAAACTGTAATATATATAATATACATAACGAGACTGAGATTGTGACGACACAATGGCTAACAAACACAATAAACGAAAAAAGTCACGACGAGTTATATCAAAAACAAACAGGACCAATGCATTAAAAAGAAATGCAAAGTAAGTACAGTACTCCACGTCCATGTTTATTCATTTAAATTTTATTACTAATAGGCTACTTGACCTAATTTTTTTCTTCATGCTAATCGCTTCATAATCATTCATTTTTACAAAAAAAAACTAATATTTTAATATTTTACACAGTAGAAACCCATAAAAATGTTTATTGAAAAATATGCCTCTTAAATGGCGCCGAAAACACTGTCCGCCATAGTGTGACGTCATACGCTTTGCATTTTAAACTCTCTTTATTGATTTTTTTTTAATGTGCTAAATGTACGAGTCTAAAAGTGCCCAAAAATTATAAAATAATTATATAAGAAATTAGAAATCATTTGTAATGTTGAAAACTTTTGGAGAAAAGTTTTGGCCATTTCATTTCCCGTCTACAATATATGGAGATAATATATATAAAACTGATGTTTTATTTGAATTATTGAAGAAAATATATAATAGGCTTATTCTTATTATTTATGTACAAATAAACTTACATATAGCGAGCGCGATAAATAAAAGATATTAAATTAGTATGAGGATGACGTCACATCCAAATCGGAAGTACCGCAAAAGCGTTTTCGTCAGTACAATTCCTATTTTCATAAAATCATATTTTCAAATCGACTTTATTTATCAATCATAAGATTTTATTTGATAATAAGGGTGAAATACGGTTTCCTAGGCCAAGTTCTACTAGAAATATGCATTTGTTCAATGAAATTGAATATTGGTCAAGTAGCCTATTGTACCTATTGTGTTGTATCTTATTTATTACGTAGGAATAGGAATCGATCTTTTTCTCTCAAAATATTGCCCTTTACTTCTTGTATTGCTTACTATATAAGTACGTACTTTGTTCGTTCTTATTTGAGAATGTACTATTTAGGTACCACCTACTCCTTTTTACTGGGTTAGAATACCCAATGTCTTTCTACCCTAGGTTCCTTGCCGTAAACATTACCACGGAAATATTATATAAGTAATACAAGGTGTAACGAAACTAAGTGATCATAATTTAGAGTGTGTAATACTTTAGGGCAGCGGTCGGCAACACGCGGCCCGCGGGCCGCGTGCGGCCCGCGAACGTCTTACTTGCGGCCCGTGACTGTTTTGTTATGTGTTATGTGTATCAAAACAATGTTTTCTAATACATACTGCCAGCTGTTATAGTTATCGCAACTTAAGTACGTAGCTGTTTGTGCCATTTTTAATAAAAACTTATTTCCTTTTATTATGTGTAGGCTACGAATAACAAAACTACAGGAAATGTAACTCCCATACTTCAACCGTTTTAAATTTGGCTCCTTTTCGAACACTAAAATATGACAATTCAGATTCTCGCCAAGGTCGTTCCCCAGGTAACGTATCATAATATTGCGCGCTGGACGACAGCATGCGCGGTTAATGTCACTGTCACAGTTATGAAACAAAGCCGTGGACAATAATTCTCAAAAGCGGATGGCATTATTCAGTATACACCAAACATATCTACTATCACGAAGAAAGGAGTACATAATTATTATTTTAAAATCAAACATTTTCTCTGATCCTTAAGTCATCGATAATAATAATGTATAACAAGACGTTTTCAGATTAAAAAAATCTATGTGCTAAATTATTACAGAATTATTACAGAATTGAAATAAAAAAATTTACGGTGCAAATGCAAATTTTCGTAATCTCTTTAATTTTCGGTCATTATTACAGTGATCGGAATCGTGGGTGTGATTGATATGAATAATATGGATATGACGAGAAAAATCCGGGATTTCCCGGAATCGACTTTTTCGGATTCCGGGATCCAGAATTGTAGTAAAAGAATTAAACACATTACTAGGATTAGGAAGATGAATGATTTTACAGTGATTTCATAAAAAAATGTATAAAATGATTATTTTGTGTTATTTTGTTTGTCATAATATTATTTTAATACGTGGGAGAGCCATGCTTCGGCACGAATGGGCCGGCTCGACCGGAGAAATACCACGCTCTCACAGAAAACCGGCGTGAAACAGCGCTTGCGCTGTGTTTCGCCGAGTGAGTGAGATTACCGGAGGCCCAATCCCCCACCCTATTCCCTTCCCTACCCTCCCCTATTCCCTTCCCTACCCGCCCCTATTCCCTCTTAAAAGGCCGGCAACGCACTTGCAGCTCTTCTGATACTGCGAGTGTCCATGGGCGACGGAAGTTGCTTTCCATCAGGTGACCCGTTTGCTTGTTTGCCCCCCTTTTTTCATATAAAAAAATCACTTTAATACATAATGTGCTGTGATGTGACGTCATCGCGTCAAGCGCCGATCCGGAATTGCGCACTTATTTTTGAATTAAATATCTTGGAAACTACACGACGTATCATAATAATTTTTTCTCTCATATTTTTTATTTTCGACTTAGTTAACGGAGAGCTAAAAAAATTATAAGTGAACATTGTTAATTTTATTTACCAGCATAATTTATGTACAATATTATATTATGTAATGTATGTATATATTATGTAGAACAGAATTATTTCTTTTTTCATGATTCCTATTTCATTCCGCCCTTATATATGGAAATTTATATTCAAACTATTTAATATAATATTTATTATTATATTAAATAGTTTGAATATTTAATATTATATTAAGTAGTTTGAATTTTTATAAACAAATTAACAAAATAATTTTAAATTTATAAATTTAAAATTACGTACTCGGACATTTTCTGATTTTCCTGGGACTCCCGGGATTACAAGTCTTATCCCTATTATTCTTTACATTTAAAATTACACCCAGATTCCGATCACTAGACTCATTACTCATACAAAATATATCATGACTATTAAAGTGTATGCTACATAAAGCGCTTATTCCACTTAACCTAGCTAGGTTCCTAGATCCTAAATCGTTTCCGATTTAGTCAAGTGGAATAACATTTAGAAGCTAGGTTCCTAAATCGTTTCCGATTTAGTCAGGTGGAATAACATTTAGAAAGCTAGGATCCTAGCTAGGATCCTACCTAGGAACCTAGCTAGGATAGGTGGAATAAGCGCTTAAACGAGTAATCTGGCTCGGCATCCAATTCGGTTCGTTTCTTACTAAACGAGTACGAACGGCATTATAATTATTATTTTTAACAAAAAATTAAAACCGACTTCCAAGGTAAAAACAATATTAACATTAATATGAACTAAAAAGTATTAAATAATTTTTGCTATCTAATAGTGCCTTTTTCCGAATTCGGCTAAACCTTGACTATTTCTGTACTCAATCTTCATTATTTTGAAGTCGGTACCAGATAGCTGAATCTTCAGTCCTCTGACAGAATATTTGAAACTTTTGGAACTGGCACCGACTTCAAAATTATGAAGATTGAGTACAGAAATAGTCAAGGTTTAGCCGAATTCGGAAAAAGGCACTATTAGATAGCAAAAATTATTTAATACTTTTTAGTTCATATTAATGTTAATATTGTTTTTACCTTGGAAGTCGGTTTTAATTTTTTGTTAAAAATAATAATAATTTCACTCTTTTTAGTTACACTAGTAGGTAAACCTTCGCGTATATTTTACGTATCTTATTACACAGTTCACACTCACAAAATAATATATTATCAGTGAAGTGAACATAATATTGTGCTAAGTAATTTAACAATTTTAATACTTCAAACCTCAAGCGGTCACCGGCGATTGCGATAACAATAGAAAGGCTATTGTGTCTCGTTTTTCCACGATCCAAGGATCTATCAGATAAAAAATTGTATAAACTTGCATAGGATGTAGCGTAGCTACTCGTCTAATATATAAAATTCTCGTGTCACAGTTTTCGTTGCCATACTCCTCGGAAACGGCTTGACCGATTCTCATGAAATTATGTGAGCATATTGTGAGGATATTGGTCTGAGAATCGGCCAACATCTATTTTTCATGCCAAAAATTATTTATATGGCAAAACAACGTTTGCCGGGACAGCTAGTAATATAATATAATATTATCATAATTATTGACAGCTGTTCTTGTTATCAAGAATTCAATTTCAAATCCATTCAAATCGATACTTAGTGCGCCATCTATCGATTAATAAGTATAACTAATTAAAAAGACACTTATTGACTTCGTTTAGTTTAAATGCTCTTTTTAAAATAACTTTATTTTAATTCTATATTTTGTCTATTAAAATTTTATAAACTAGTTAGTATAGTATTCGATCTGTATATAAAGTAGTAAAGTATATTCGATTCGGCGTATTCGGCGTATTCGGCGCTGACCGCCGTGTATATTTAAACAAAGTATTGTTATACAGTATAAAATTATTATTATTATTAGTATATCCACACCTATGCCTTGTACTATTATCTATTCTGTGCCATGAGACATTGGTGACCTTAACACGACGTGGTAATGATGAAGACGATGATGATGATGATGATGATGATTATGATGATGAATATGAGTTGCATAGTAGCATATGCTTTCTGTTCTTAAAACAACGCCGAAACTCCCAAACGTGTATCTATAAGGAGTCAGGAGTTCTCTCAGCATCTTCGAAACCATGGTATACCTTGACCCAATATTTGACTTTTTGGTAGCATATTCTTAGTACACTTCACATAAAACCAAAATCACCATATGTTTCCATATAAATTTCGAGGAGTTCCCTCGATTACTCCTGGATCCCATCATCAGGTCACCACTTTGTGAACATGGTACCAAATTGGAGTAAAACCAAATACAACAAAGCAAAAATTTCG
Organism: Polyommatus icarus; assembly: GCA_937595015.1. Lineage (NCBI taxonomy): Eukaryota > Metazoa > Arthropoda > Insecta > Lepidoptera > Lycaenidae > Polyommatus > Polyommatus icarus. Next base: position 9,363,800 of record OW569321.1, read on the forward strand.
AAAATCGGTTCACAAACGGCGGAGTAATCGTTGAACATACAAAAATAAAAAAAAAAAAAAAAAAAAAAAAAAAAAAAAAAAAATATCCACAGCCGAACATATAACCTCCTCGTTTTTTGGAAGTCGGTTAAAAATAAGATACTCCATGCTGATGTCATTCAGACCCTCGTTTATGAATTATGATTAAATTGTTACATCTTGCGTAACACTGTCCATGGCGACTTTGTAAAAATTTTGTAATTATATTATTTTTTGATTATTGCATTTTTACAATAACATGTAAACTTAATAAGACAAACACAAAAAGGCCAGCTTAATTTTACGCAAATACCCTGGCATCCAACTTAAATAAACCATCTTTTTGGGCATGTTTTTGGGTCGGAAAAAATACAAGAACTTTACCTAAGCATAATTTTAAAAAATTCACTTACTGATGAAACTTGAAAGGTTATTCCTGTATTAAAAGTTGTATCTGTATGACTTCTACACCATTTCACAGGGCATTTAGGCATTTTAACAACGAAAATTTTGTAAAAAGCTACGTAAAAAGTAAGTAAACAAATTGTAAAATGAGTTTGACAATACTTATCATGTCAACCTGGTTGAATGTCACTCGTGTATATATACACGAAAAATGTGTACCGAACACATGCATAAAGTATACATGTATTCGGGTCACATTTTGTAGCCTTTAGGTGCACTTTTTTTGAAGGAGTTACTCTTCCTGTAGTTTAAAGTTCACTGTGTGTAGGTAAATTGAGCTTCTAGGGTTATTACAAGGCACAAGCATGAAGTCTGTGGCCCGCCTTTAGTTTGTTTTGCCACGTTGTGGCCCTTGCCTGCCAAAAGGTTACCGACCGCTGCTTTAGGGTGTGTATGTGTTCCTTGTAGTGAGTTCACTGTGAAAGTTGCTACTTTGGCGCTGAAAGACCAAAATTTGTTTTTACTTTTGTATGGGGAAACTCGTGATGCTGGGGCGCTTGCCCATACAAAAGTGAAAAAATGGTCTTTCAGCGCTGCCACTTTCACAGTGAACTCTACAAGGAACACATACACACCCTAAGGTATTACACTTAGTTTTGTTACACCTGTATACTGTGACATTAAAGTTCAATCTAGGGCCACAGTATAACAGTATAGCAGTATAACAAATAACCATAGAAATAATACCATTTAAATTTTATATTATAAACTAGTTGCTTTTGAAAAACTTTGCCATAATCAGAAGTAGTCTACCGAAATATGTACGACTATAATATTTTACATTACTTAGAAGGTAATAAAGTCTAAACTAAGATTATTTTTAAATGATTGTCATATATTATAATTAGATATCATAAATAAAAGTTACTTGACGTGTTACCAATATTTTGAACTGTACCTAATGGTTTTTCTTTTAAATAATTTCAGGACATTGATATCTGGTACCAAAGCTTTGACGTCAAATACATGCATCGATGAGCAGTACGCGTAAGTACAATACATACTTATTTATTACTTACTACTTACTAGACGTTGCCCGCGACTCCATCCGCGTTGACTTATAGATCCAGTCCACACGGCGTGTTGCGTCAACGTTGTGTCGATGCAACGCTGCGATGACGCAGCGCCAGTGTGGCTGGCTATGCGTCAAACGGCAGCGCTGCGTCGACGCAAGGCTGATGCAACGCGCCGTGTGAACTGGCTCGTAAGGTTCCACATGATGGAGACCAGCTATCACAATTAAATATAGCTTTTAGAGCAGATACACATTGGGCGTTTTGAAGCACACGCTTTGCTAACGCGCGTTTTGTGAACCCCGGATTCTATTGAAGCGTACACGTGCAAGCGCGCCAGTAACGCGCGCTTGAATATGTACGCTTCAATAGAATCTGGTGTTTTCAAAACGCGCGTTAGCAAAGCGTGTGCTTCAAAACGCCCAATGTGTACCTGCTCTTTATTATAATTATATTATATTTCAGCAGAAGACCCAGCAGGAATGATGGAATTTGTGACAGCAGCAGGCCATGTGGCAGCAGAAGACCCAGCAGGATTGGTAGAATTTTTGTCAACAGCAGACCCTGTGGCAGGAGCAGGCCAAGCAGAATCGGTGAAAGTTGTGACAGCAGTAAGCCTATCAGTATTGGCGGAAGATGTGGCAAATTCAGAGCCAGCCGGATTAGCGGAAGTTGTGGAAAGGAAAAGAGAAAGAGAGAGGATCCAGAAAAGAAAAAGCAGTTTAGAAAATTCAAAACAAATCAAAAAATTCAGGAGGGTGGCAGATTCAAAACAGAAACAAAATGATTATGGCCCTGCTAGTTCTGATCCAGATATGTCTGAATTTGATCTAGAAATAGCTAATATGGAATTTCTTAAAAATTTAAAATCTCTTACTTCTGACAGAGATGCAATCGAGCGCAATACAATATTACAAAGAGACAGTAGCGAATGGTTAGAGATTCGTGAAAATCTAATTACTGCCTCTAATTTTGGCCCGGTTTGCAAAAGACAAGCATCAAAAGACACCGCACCGCTGGTAAAAAATATATTATATAGATCAAATATATGTCATGTTGAATCCATTGCCCATGGTATTGAAAACGAGCAACAAGCGTTGCAGAAAATCCAACAACAAGAAAATGTATCAATTGAGCCCTGTGGACTGTTTATTGATAAAGATTTCCCATTTATTGGTGCTACGCCTGACGGGCTTATTGGAAATTATGTTCTAGTTGAAGTTAAGTGTCCCTTTTCGGCGTCAAAAATTGGCTTGAGAAAAGCTATAGAAGAAAATAAAATCCAGATATTAAAATATAATAAAAAGACACATAATGCAACAATCAACAAGAAAAGTAATTGGTATTTTCAAGTTCAAGGGCAACTGCATGTAACAGGGCGACGACAATGTCTATTTGGTATTTATGCGGGAGAAAAAGAACCAGTACACATCGAAAGAATTGAAAGAGATGACGAATTTCGGAAATCAATGATGGAGTCCAAATTATCACATTTTTACCATAAATGTCTACTGCCTGAAATTATCAATCCCAGACATACTCGTGGTATGCCTATACGGAGTCTGACACTTGATTTACAATCAGGTCCTACTTCTTCGTTACCCACGGGGCAGTGCCGTGAGGACCTTGACCTTAGTCCTCACAAAAATACACATGAAACTTTGGGTCAAAATATGAATACATCGGTTGATGAAAATGAGTCTGGACCTAGCACTAGACAAGTAAATTTTTATGAATATTAATTATAACGAAGTACTTAATTGTGGCACTTATAATAAATTAAAAATATATTTCTTTAATAATTATCAACGAAACAATTATTATGTTTGTTTTATTCATTGTTTGTATTGTTTAATATACAGGGTGTAACAAAACAGTGATAATACTTTATATTTGTATGTGTCCCTTATATTATATAGTTCACTGTGAAAGTAGCAGCGAAGCGCAGTTTTTTTTTTACCTTTTATATGGGTGAACTCGTGACGCCGCTGGGGCAATTGGCCATACAAATCTCAAAAAAAATTTTTTTGCTCTTTCAGCGCTGCTACTTTCACAGTCAACTCTAGACGAGGGACGCATACACACCCTAAAGTATTATCACTTAGTTTTGTTACACTCTGTAAAATCAGGTGCAACAAAATCTCCTATAATCATTTCTCTATTATCAAAAAGTGTAGTAAGAGTAGAGTAGACCGTATATGTTTACGGTATAAGCTTGCTAAACTGTCGAAATAATACTAATATAATACTGAAATAAAATAATATTATAATACTGAAATAGTCTATTAAACTAAACTTACCTTGCCTACTGCATTATTTTATACTGTGGCGCTCTCGTTTGCCGCCAAAGGTCGCCGGAGTTCATATCCGAACGGCTCCCGCGTAACGCGGATGCAAGTCGCCTCGGCGCGTAAAATACCTAAAGCTTCAGAGGAAGGAGCCCTTAACCGTTTTACGATTCTCTAATGGCACTGTAGCCACATGTCCATTAATTCCAAAAAAACAGGGGACCATTTGCTTCAAAGTACTTTTTGCACGAGTAACTTTTGTTGGTTTCGAAGAACTAGAAATTGGTGTTGCCAGTTATTTGATATAAAAAAGAGTTTTTAATTTCTTGATCGTTAATATGTTTCGAATAATGTAATGTAATTATTTTTCTAATTATATACTTGAATAATCTTGCTGAAATAACATAAAACAAGCCATATTAAAAATGACGATGTCTTTTGACAAATCGAATTCTCTGAGATCTAGTAACACTGATGTCAATACCTGTCAGCGTTAGCGCTCCCCATTGGCTATTGAAACCACATATTATGACGTAAAATAGGATCAATGATAAATTATAATGTAATATGCAGATATGATCAAATGATCATTTTTATTGGATCCTTTATATGATCCTATAAAATATAAATGATCCTAATTAAATGATAATGTAATACCCCCCTTACTGATAGTGACATCTCGCTTGCTCAGGCCTTTGTTTCTCTATTCCGATAGGTATATTAACTTTATGGTTAATCCCTATAATCTATACTTATTTACTATAAAGCTGAAGAGTTAGTTTGAAATTAGCGCATTCATACTACAGAGTATGAATGCGCTAATTTCAGGAACAATTAGTTCAAATTAAAAAAATATTTTTGTATTGGATAGTCCATATTTTGTAGAGAAAGGCTTTAAGGCTATATTATAACATCATTATAATTATACAGATAGATTTAGAAGTATTAACAATAAAATCATTTTTGTTTTTATTTCAGCCTGCTCAAGTTAATTTGAACCACATGCTCTGCCCTGCAATTTTGGACCCTTTCGATGGTCCATGGTACCGCATAGCAGCTGTTTTACATCAAGCGCTACTTTGTCCATTATTATGTAAGCTGTTTTGCCTTATATCAGACTTTTGTCTGACAAAATTCGGTCCTACCAAAGTTAAACCTCAAATGAAGGATAATTTAGTAGACAAAGCTCTACATAAACAAAATGATTAGATTTGGTTTACCTACATTATAATCAATGTAGCAGTGCATAAAACGTTATAGCCTAGCTTTAATGTGTGACAATTATAATTTTACATTCCCCACCAACTAAATCAATTATGTTAAGGCTCTATAGATCCAATTTTACATGACTTTGAATCAATAATAAACAAACAAATAGTGACTTTTAAAAGCCAAAAAAAATACACATTGTTGTTTACTTAATGTACTTTGACAATTTGTGGCTCGAAACATAATATTGAAAACTTCACTCGATCAAAAATAACTCCAAAGAGGAGGCTAAATTCGAATATTTTGTGATATTTTTCTTATTTTTCATGAAGCTTATGATAGTTTTACTTTCAAAAATCGTATCTACGAAAAGCTCATTAACTTAAAGAAGAATAATTTGTGGTTACATTTTGCATTTTTGTTTAATTATTAAAGAAAAAAGGTTTTTTTCTCCTATTTCGCCCTATCAAGTACGCGGCGAGCGTCGTAACCGCCACTGTACAAGGCGCGCTGACATGAATGTTATTTTAATGTCCTTTACGTCGATATTCGTACTGACAGACATCGACCTGCTAATTTTCGGGTCTATAGGGCCTTAACTAGTACTATCAGAGAAGTTGATACTGCGCGGAACTAGTTGGCCGCGCCTTAGGTATGTGAGCGGTGGGACGGAGAGGCGGGGGGCGCTTGATTTTGACAGTTCTGGCTAGTTAAGACAAAAATCACAAGAGATTGCAATAGCAAGATGAGTCCGCCGATAAAAAGATAATCTAAGGAAATAATAATATTTTAAGCATACGTTTTTAAAAAACGGAAAGCCGATGTCAATAGTTTAGAATATAAAACTGATCAATTGTCTTTTATTTATTCTTTTCAATAATTAAATAATATTATTGTTCACGATATCATGAGATTGGTCGTGACTGTATAATCTCATGTGCGTTGCGAGCAGCAAGCAACCCGCCCCCTCACCCCCGTCTCTACCTGTCAACTGCCTAGGAATCAATTTCCTCGGGTACACATTCTTGGTAAATGATGCTGCAATTATAGCCCGGTCACATTAACTTGACGCATGGCTAGGATGCAAAATGCATTCCAGCGATGCGTTAAGTTGATGTGACCGTGTTATAATATCTTATTACAATTTGTTAAGCGACACACTAACAAATATCAGGTAGATAATATTGTTATTTAACATGCCGGCTCCATAATAACGTCATCAATGATTAATCCATGCGTCGAGTTAATTTGACCGTGATAAATCCAAATATTATCATTTAAGTAAATATTTATATTAAAATTAAATTCCCATTTTACTTTTCCTGGCTGATTGCAGAACAATTCAGAAATAATGTTGCTTGTTAAAGATATAGTAGCTACTCTACCATTTGTGAAAATTGAAGTTAGATCAGTAATTACTTTATGTAAAAATGAAAATATTGTGTAACGGCCTCTAATGGGTAATGAAAAAGCTATCACTATTTTCGGGAAATGTGGTAAATGTGGCCTATTCGTTAATCCACCACCTAAACTAGTGCCACGCTGATCAAAGCTTGTAGCACAGGCATGAGAAAGTAACATACTCAAACTTTTCCCCTAAAATATTAGTGTTCAGAATTCAGACGATTACTAAATATCTCTTTATGTCTTTAAATATAAAAAAATCTATTTGCCTCAAAAGTAATTTTATCCTTCTATACTTTTGTATACATGTACTTATGATGGATAAGGAATTAATCCTTCGATCGTGGATTCTTGGAAATCTATTGTTATTCTATTGTTTCTCGCTCACAGGTGAGCTTATGGGGCTTAATGGGTTAATAATGCAATAAGATATATTGCCAGAGTAGTCTTTAATCATCTAGATCCTTGAAAGCTTTAACATCTACATCAATATAATTATATGGGGCCCCGTCTTGCTGAGGCTCAAAACACTTTTGGGGCCTATGCAAAACGGTAGAAGAAATCCTTATACTGGCAGGGCTCCCTGAAATTTTTGCTAAGGCTGGCTACTGGATAAGTTACACAATATCTAAGGATATGTACCATATAAGTAACCAATTAGTTAAATGCAAAACTGTGATAGAACAACTCAAATGAGAAAATCAAGCATTTGAAATTAATACAACAAAAAAATATATATAATACCGCCCTTTGAGCGTTTTATTAGCTCAATTATTATATTATATTGTTATTGTTTATACAGTCGCCGGCAGATGCTGTGTGCTACTAAGCTTATTGCAAAGTACTAAGTAGAATTACTATTTTATATTATGTCGGTGACTGTCCAATATAAAGCTACTTGAAACTTGCATTTAATGATTAAACACTAGATATTTTACGGTGTGTTAGACTAGAGAGGTATAAAATCTAGATCTTATGTTAAAAACTAACAGTAGTTATTCCACCTATAATACAATTATAGAAAATTTTATTTATAAGGTTATCTCTAAGTATATCAATTAAGTATATATAGCATCTGCTTAATTTTATATGCTGCAGTATTTCCCATTATATAATATTATCTAGAAAATATGAAACAAACATTATTAACACTCTACATCATTTAATTGCTTTAAAATCTTTAAGGTCTGCTAAGGCGGTCCCTAGACGAGCAATTTTACTGTCAATATCACGCTTATTTTATTAAACAGTTTATATTTTGACAATTAGATTGAAGACGCGCATAGTTCAATATCGACCCTAGACGGTCAATGGCGCAGATTACACGCATCAATATTATCATGATTCCGTGATAAATGATAATATTGATGGTGTAATAGGCCGAATCGCAGTATCGCAGTACTATTTGTGAATCCCGTGATACTAGAATCGTGATAATATTGACCGTGTAATTTAGGCCAATAGTATTACGCAATACGTGATAATATTGACAATAAAATTGCTAGTCTCGGGGCCGGCTTAGTATCCTATCTTAAGGTGACGCCGCGTTAAAGTAAAAAACCGTGTTGGATATGTTTTAGATTGCTTGTTTTTTATGAGAGGCCGGCCTCTCATAAATGGAACAGCAAAAAATGGAAAGGGCGTAAGCGACGATATGCCTTTTGTCGCATAATTTAAAAATCATCAATACATTTCATATAAGCTATGGGCAAATTAAAGTGTATGCTTGAACCAATTTATATCGCTAGTACAGCCAAATTATCAATGCGTCACCTTAAGGAGTTTGCTACTGAACATTTTCCACACATTCTTCAGCACCTACTATAAGAAAATGTTGTTTTGTCGTTTAGCCGATTATTATCGTATTGTTAAAAAACGATAACTTCTAAAGCCCGTCACAGACCTAGCTATAATATATATTAATATGTTTATAGCTAGGCATGCAATTGAACCTACCTGCCAATTTTTTTTTGGGGCTTAGGTATCATTAGGTGAGTCCATTAAACCAGAAAAAATAGTGTTAATTTTTTTACAATAACATATTTTATCCCAAAAAAAAAATTGGTGCGCAATGGTCACTTCATAAGTTCATAATAATTACGATATTGCGAGCGCTAGCTAGTCCATCGCCCCGCACAATTCCAGTCGCGAGACCGGTTATATGCGGGGTAAAGCGTAAGTAAAGCGTAAGCTTTTAAAGTGTAAGACATTGTGCAAAATGCTGTATACTCTGCTTAGAGCAAAACGGATTGCAGTTTGAACTATGATAAGTGTAGACAAGATGGAAGTAAACAAGATTTAGAGGTGGGTGGTTTTGATTTTAATTAGTTGTACTGAGTACATAAGTTGATTTAATTTTTAAATACGCCTAAATGCAAAGGTGTGGTTTAGATAGTTCGTAATTAAAAAGTTGTAATTTTCCATTCTTTTGATGTGTATCAATTAATTTTATTCTAAACATACCTGTCTACGTCTTTTACATTTTGACTGTTTTAACCCCGTCAAAGTATGAAGGGAAAATTCGCAACTTATGATAATAACAAGAATGTCAATGGAAGAGCGGGGCGGGGTCGGGCCGCGCATGTGTCCATATTTTGTGGTGTTTGGTAGGATAACTTTCGGAGGCTATTTCTCAAAATTTTAGTACTGAGTGATTATAAAAGAAAAAATACGTGTATTTTTATTTTTAACAAGGATCAATATATCCAAATTTGGCAGGAAGGTTAAATTGCACCCTGTATATTTTCTATACTAATTTTCGCGTGACCACACTCAGGTATAATATATATTTCTGTGACATGTGGATTTAGTATAGATTAATATGCCTTGCTATAAATATATTAATATATATTATAGCTAAGTCTGTGACGGGCTTAACTTTTATGATACATGCTTCGTAGGCAAATATCTTCTATATTATATGCATAGAAGGATCGATAGGTGTTGCGTTTATAGTTTATAATGTGCCTTGTGTATTTATGAATAAAACTAATCGTGAGCTAATTTTCTTAGGCATCGATTTAGATAAGCACTTTAATTATACCTAATGAGTAATATTATGTAATATATGGCAATAAATACATAATTAGGTACAACTCGTGAATTGTATATATTTTGTGTAATGTATGTATATGTAGAGATCAACTACGATAACATGGCGCGCCCCTCCAAAATTCAAAACGTTTGAAGTGCGTTGTCTTGCGCGGTAGGCTAGTTATGATTAGTTGACCAACAAATCTTGGTAATAAGTGACATTAACCGAAATATTACGTGTACTGTGATTGGTTGAATAGTTACTACATACAAACTCTTTCATAAGGATATGACTACACACATTGAAACAGTCATTTGGAGGGGAACGCCATGTTATCGTAGTTGATCTCTAATGACTAATGAGTAATGACATATTCGGTATTAATATTTAATCTAGTCAATTTAACTTGAAAACGCGGTTCTTACTATGTACTCTGCATAATTTATTTACAAGATTTTTTTTATTTGAATTACTTCTGAGAGCAAGAGGCAGTTGCTAAGTTTTTGCTAAATCAAAAATGGAACATAGCGGTGGCGGCGACGAAAGTGCCACCATATAGGCGTATACGGTTTATTACTACGGTATTATTATTACGATTGAAGATATAATAACCGCTTATATGACCTGTTTGTAAAATATGTAAAAAAAATTAAACTCGACCTAATTGTGCGATATTTTATACAACGTGGATTTGACTGATATCTGATACCGAAATCCTCAAACAATTAATCAAAATTATTATAAATTAACCCACTGTAAAACTGTAAAATTATAAATGATTTGTATTTTTTAGGTTCGTAATTGTAAAGCGCATCACAGACGGTGAAGATAATATAAAATATATATTATCTTAGAGCATATTTTAGAATATCGCTCACCATACAAATCCTATGAACCATCACACACGACGAAGTTAATTTATATTTTGTATCTTACGAGGGCTGCTATTTATGTATCCGGAATTAAAAAAAGAAACAAACATATATCATTTAATATGGTTTTATTGCTTTTCAAAATATTCGCCGCGATGATCGACACACTTTTGCATACGCTGGAACCAATTTTCATAGCACTTTTTCCATTCTGATTCCTCTTCGCGGCTCGAAAAACGTTGACCACGTAATTTGTTCTTCGCGTATGGAAATAAAAAGAAATCGTTAGGTGCCAAATCAGGGCTGTACGGCGGATGACCAGTCAATTCGATCTTTTGACCCTACAAAAACTGAGTTGTTTCAGCTGAGGTGTGACAGCTAGCATTGTCGTGATGTAATATGATTCTGCGTTGTCGGTTGTCCTTTCTTATTTCTTCAATGACTTCTGGTAAACAAATGGTCGTATACCATTCAGAATTAACCGTTTTACGATTCTCTAATGGCACTGTAGCCACATGTCCATTAATTCCAAAAAAACAGGCGACCATTTGCTTCAAAGTACTTTTTGCACGAGTAACTTTTGTTGGTTTCGGCTCATCTTGGAACACCCACACCATTGACTGTTGTTTAGTTTCGGGGTCATATGCATAGATCCAAGATTCATCACATGCTAGCTGCATTGTCGTGATGTAATATGATTCTGCGTTGTCGGTTGTCCTTTCTTATTTCTTCAAAGACTTCTGGTAAACAAATGGTCGTATACCATTCAGAATTAACCGTTTTACGATTCTCTAATGGCACTGTAGCCACATGTCCATTAATTCCAAAAAAACAGGCGACCATTTGCTTCAAAGTACTTTTTGCACAAGTAACTTTTGTTGGTTTCGGCTCATCTTGGAACACCCACACCGTTGACTGTTGTTTAGTTTCGGGGTCATATGCATAGATCCAAGATTCATCACCTGTGTAGATATTATAAACGGCTTTTGACGTACCACGGTTGTATTTTTTTATCATTTTTTTGCACCAATCGACACGAGCCCGTTTTTGATCGATTGTCAAGTAGTGCGGAATCCAACGCGAACATATTTTTTTTACAATGTTCGTGTAATATCTTATGTATGCTCGTCATACTTATGCCTAAGGACGCCTCTATCTCGCGATATGTAACATGACGATCACGCATTATTAGTTCCCGCACAGCATCTATATTTTGTGGGACAACAGCTGTTTTTGGGCGACCTTCTTTATTTTCATCCGTGAGCATAGACCGCCCACGATTAAACTCACTGTACCAGTGATAAACAGTGGTTTTTGATAGTGCTTCATCTCCAAAAGTTGCGGTGAGTTGAATAAAGCACTGTTGTTGATTTAGCCCACGCCGAAAATCGTAGTAAATCATTGCACGAAAATGTTCACGCGTTAAATCCATGGCAAATGAAGACACGCAATTTTCAAAATGACGCCACAATGGAAAAATAATTGACAGTCACATGAAACAAAATGTATTCTTCAACCAAAGAGTTCTATTTTCAAATGTTGTAATTACTTTTTAAATATTGTTCTTGTAAGTGGCCAGTTCCGGATACACAAATAGCAGCCCTCGTAAGATACCGAGCGATATGGAAATATATATTTCGTATCTTAATATGTTATCTTATGATGCGAAATATATACAGATTTATGAATACAGGGTGTTTTTGTGTCGGGAAGCGGGCTCATCGGTGATCGGACGCACTAGTGGATGCAGTGTTGCCAGTGCTGTATGTTAGAAAGTTACATACTTACTCTCATTCGAAAAGTAACATTTTCAAATCAAATCATTTATTTCGGGCATCAGAGGCCCATATAACAAATACCTTAAAAACTAACATACATATTATAATTATATACTTAATAAATACCTTAAAACTAACATACATATTTTATACTTAAAAAACTAACACTGTCACGTTTTGCCGGCGACGTGACTCGCTTCGTTCCGGAGTCTCCCCCGGAACCTCCGATAGACTACATCCATCGGCCAGAACTCCTTTTGAGGGAAAAAGTAACATTTCGGATAATTTTAAATAAAATTGACTTATAATTTATTGCTCATGAATCGAAATGAATGTTTCTCTTGAATTTCTGAAATACTCCTGAAACTTCTTCTTTGACTGATATTGATAAAGGTTAAATTCGCCGCAGGTTTTTCTCTTTTTTATGTGAGGCTCTATCCAAATGTTTCTCCTTTTGGAATGTGCTACTGCAATCTGCATTTCACATTCTATATCAGAATCATCGTCTGAGGAGCTGTCTAACAAATTAAGAAGTAAGGCAGTATCAGTTATTAGTTATCACTCAGTCAATCACCCTGTATATAGAACTCTAACAAGGAATACGTGTGGCACCAACGCAGACTCGTAAGGAAATGAGCAGATTTTTAATATTATTGTATCTTAGCCGTGTGTGATAGCTTAAGATACTATAATATTTTATATTAATTTGGGCATCTTAAGATAAAATATTATATTATCTTCACCGTGTGTGATGCGCTTTAGTCTATACTCTATAGAATATGTGAACACTGCAGTCAAATCCAAGTTTTAACATTCATAATAAATAATAATTGAATTGATATGGAGCTGTATACATTAAATTTTATTAGTTTGTTTTGTTTTTATTAATTTAAAAGTTAAACTATTCTTCTACATGTTTTAAAAAATGTCCAAGGAACAGTTTTAGAATAATATTTTAGTTACCTCAATATATTGTCATGTAAGTTAATATTCATGTAATTATTATTCTCACAGCTACAATATCGCACATGAAATTTAAAATAAACCAACTTCATGATAAGAAATTCTTTCATTTAAACCTGTTGCGTCGTTTTTTTAATTATTGTTTGTTGTTGTTTTAAACATGTGTTGATTAATAAAACAAAAAACCAATTGGTCATTATGAAGTGGTTCAAACTTCAAACAGTTTTATTGAAAACATGGTTTTGTTCTAATAAATGCATAGTTTAATAAATAAATGCATATAAATTATTGCACTATAAAACATCAAATTAGGCGGTGAAGTAAATAACATTAAGCATATTGGACTATACACACTTTAAACCTTAATATATATCACAATATATGACTAGAAAATTCTTTCACACACAATAATTAGTACTAACTCTCAATCCTTTAATAAATGACAATAAACAAGTCTTGATATTATCAGGTACTGACTTTGGTTTACATGCTATCCATCTATAGGTGGGCCCAGATATATCATGGACACTTCTGTATTTCCGTACACAGCAGACACTGTTGGGTATATTTTTTTTCTAAATGGAAGGCCTGAAATAAAATAATCCACTGTAAAACTCTGAAGTGTTTTACGTTAAAATATAAAAAATTAAGTAATGAGAAACAGGCCATCATCATCAATCATTTTCATCTACATAAATCATTATTATATCTAATTAGTATTTACCTTTAAAGGCCACTCCTAAAAATTCATAATTTCTTTCAAAGGATAGCGTATGTGCTTCACAATCAAGTATAACTCTAATACGTTCTCCCACCTGAAATTTGTAGCATAATTATGCAACTTTAGTAATTTTTTATTAGCTCCCACATACATAGTTATATATAGTCGTCAAAACTTACCTAAAAAAATTTTAAGTAAGTTTTGACGACTATATATAAAGAAAACATAAAATAATTAGAAATTTTTTTTTACATACTTGATACTTAGGACAGTTATTCAATAGAGGATAATATCCTTGAGTATCTCCATTATGTAGTAAATGATTATCTACTAAGTTCCAACCCCAGCTTTGCTCATCGGAACCCAGTAGGCCAACATATCCTTGACACTGTAAAGGTGCATCTCTGGTGGAAATACCAACAACGGCCACTGTTCCCAGTGGCCCTTCCCAAATAATCTCCCAAGTATGACGACCCTGAAAAAATCCTATTTTTCCTCTACAAGCATCTGTGCTTTGTGCAACTGGATTTCTGAAAAATAATAAACAGTTGTAATATTATGTACTTATACTTGTTATTTATTAGATGTTCACATTTCTACAACTTTATGAAATGCTTCTAGTTTATTGTTCTTACCTATGTAATGTAAAACCATTTGGTTTAATATAAATATTTCTAGAGCAATCATATGGGTTCCAAGCGTGGTAAAATGCTCTCAGCTTAGATTTATAAGTTGTGAGAGTTGAGAGCAAATCTGATTTTAAAACTTCTTCTGCTAATCGCTTGATGCAGTGATACCTCCAAATGTCGTTATTTTCGTCGCTAAGTATTCTATACCAGCTTTTACACACTAGTGCACAGTTTTTTAAGTCACTCAAAGTTAAATATGAAAATATATTTTCGATGATCTGTTCCATTTCACTTATATCATTCAAATCAAAAGTATTCATCATTTGAATACAATTTAATACAGGAAATTTTCAATAAACAATCTTTAAAATTATTTTAATATTTACTTAGCTATTAGGTATATAAAATACTTCACAGATATGTAGTATAGTATACATATATAGTTTTTATACTCATAGTTACAGGTACATTGGAAAATTTACACGTCTATGAACTTATAATTTTTGATTTTATTCAAGTAATCTAAAAATTGAGAATTTATTTTACGGTTTGATCGTTTTCGAGAATAATTTCCAGTAGGTATTATAATAAAGTACTCTGTGATAATAATCTTCTTCTTCTTCTTTTTTTTTCTTGTTATGGCTCTCGGCTTTTAAACCATGGCGAAAGTTTTGGCGGGGAAAAAAAATTTCGTAAAATCGGATCCACACTCATGCTTCGCAGAAATTTCGCGGCGCCGCGGCGTCGCGCACGGTCCGCGAGTGGGGATGGGGCTTGAAAATTTTGTAAATTTTTTAAGCCCCATCCCCACTCGCGTGCGAACCGCGCGCGACGCCGCGAAATTTCCGCGAAACGTGAGTGTGGATCCGGTTCGCATATTTTTCGCACTTCGCGGCTGGTTCCCCGGCCGCATCCACACTCGCACGCGGACCGTGCGCGACGCCGCGGCGCCGCGAAATTTCTGCGAAGCATGAGTGTGGATCCGATTCGCATATGTCTCGCACTTCGCGGCCCGTTCCCCGAATGTTGTCGGTTTTCTGTCCCGCGACAAAGGGGTTTTTTTAATCTTTATTTTAATAAGGGCTTTTGCCATACAAGACATGCCAGCATTGTTTAGTGAACAGATAATACAGTCTGTCAAGAAAGAGTAGACGCGCGGAATTTTGCTGGGAATACGAAAGAGTGCGTTGTGTTTTTGTATTATTTTCCTAAAATTGTGTTATTTCGGTTTTTAATGTGCAATGTTGGTAGAATATTAACCATTACGTATTACGATTTACGTACGTCCTCACAGAAAACCGGCGTTGACGTGGGAGAGCCATGCTTCGGCATGAATGGGCCGGCTCGACCGGAAAAATACCACGTCCTCACAGAAAACCGGCGTGAAACAGCGCTTGCGCTGTGTTTCGCCGAGTGAGTGAGTTTACCGGAGGCCCAATCCCCTACCCTTTTCCCTTCCGTACCCTCCCCTATTCCCTTCCCTACCTTCCCCTATTACCCCTTAATCAGAAGAGCTGCAGGTGCGTTGCCAGCCTTGGCAACGCACCTGCAGCTCTTCTGATGCTGCGAGTGTCCATGGGCGACGGAAGTTGCTTTCCATCAGGTGACCCGTTTGCTCGTTTGCCCCCTTATTTCATAAAAAAAAATATTAAAAATTTGATGTCGTGCACAAGTGTGGGCAAGTGATACAACTTCAAGAAACGTGCCATTTTGTGTTCCCTCCAAAACTCCGTCGAAAGTTTTAGTAAAGGGTCTACCACTTTACTAAAACAACTGACTTGACTCGTTGACTTTACTGACTACTTTTTAACCGACTTCAAAAAAAGGAGGTTATCAATAATTCGACGCGTATGTATGTAATATTTCCAGAACTGTCCAGTTTTTTTATATGTTAATCTATAGCAGCTTCTGAACAAATGTGCCAAATTTCGAAAGTGTATGTATGTATTTGGCATCACACAGCATTATAATATTATGATATTAATGTAACTAGATCACAATAACTGTACCACTCAATACTGTTTATTATTATGATGTTTCGTGTGATGCTGGAAATAAAAGTATTCTTATTCTTATTCTTATGTACGTATGTATGTTTTTATGTTTGTGCGCGCATATCTCTGGAACTACAAGTCCGATTTAAGTGATTTAATGCTACGTAATTATTTACGTTGAAGTCGGTTTTATCTTTTTAAAATACTATTTTTAGACTTTTACTAGACTTTTGACTTGACGATCATCTGGAAAAACAACTTTTTGTAAACTTTTCATGATTTTTTTTTCCCGCCATATTTTACTTGACACTGGCCATTCTTAAAAAGCCGAGTGCCATATTATGAAAAAAGTAGACGCGCGGGAAATTTTTCAAATAAAGAACGCAGCGCGGACATGTCGCGAACTTTGAGAGGGTTTGATGTGCGATCCGCGCCGCGATCCGCGCTGCGGTCCGCGGCGTGCCTTCGCGCGCGAGTGTGGATCGGCAGTCAAGTTGTTTTTCCAGATTATCGTCAAGTCGAAAGTCCAGTCAAAGTCTAAAAAGTAGTCGGTAAAGTCAACGAGTCAAGTCAGTTGTTTTAGTAAAGTGGTAGACCCTTTACTAAAACTTGCGATGGAGTTTTGGAGGGAACACAAAATGGCACGTTTCTTGAAGTTGTATCACTTGCCCACACTTGTGCACGACAACGAATATTTGGTTAATATTCTACCAACATTACACATTAAAAACCGAATTATCACAATTTTAGGAAAATAATACAAAAACAAAACGTCACTCTTTCGTATTCCCGGCAAAACTCCTTCTTCTTCTTTTGGCGTAAGCCTCCACACTTTGGAGTTGCCAGCGTCAGAGTTGAGGCAAAAAATATGTATATTATTATGTACAGATATCACGCAAACTGATTGCCATGCACTGGGCACGGATAAGTGATGACTTCATGCGACCATTCAGAATTAAATTCAATCTGTCAAGTGTCAGTGTCATTTTCTAAAATCTGTCAGAAATTGATTTTTTTAATAAGATTTAATGGCCTGGTAACGAGACCTTTAAGCCAAGTCTTTTTAAAAGGGGTTTTTAATGTATTTTATATTTATAAAGTTACCACTGTATTTTTAATATATTTGTATAAAACACTTTTGGTTTTTTAGGAAATCACTTAATTGGCGGCGGGAGGAATCACTATCTTCAATAATTTCAGTTGCCAACACTAGTCTGTGAAAGCTAAATCTTGAACAGTTGAAGAAAATGTGGTTCATGTCGGCGTTCTCTTCGTTACAAAAAGTGCATTTATTGCTGCTTATTAAATTTAATCTTGCAAGGTGTGCAGGTGCAGTGTTATGAGTTATGACCAAATCTGAGTTTGACAAAAAATTGATAGTAAGGACCAAGAAGCTAAAAGCGCTTATTCCTTAATCTTAGCTAGGTTCCTAGGTAGGATCCTAGCTTTCTAAAGCGCTTTTTCACTTATCCTAGCTAGGTTCCTAGATCCTAAATCGTTTCCGATTTAGTCAAGTGGAATAACATTTAGAAGCTAGGATCCTAGCTAGGATCCTAAATCGTTTCCGATTTAGTCAAGTGGAATAACATTTCGAAAGCTAGGATCCTACCTAGGATAAGTGGAATAAACGCTTTAATGTTATTCCACTTGATTAAATCGGAAACGATTTAGGATCCTAGTTAGGATCCTAGCCTTTGAATGTTATTCCACTTGACTAAAGCGCTTAAGCGCTTATTCCATTTCACTAAATTTAGATATCTAAATGATTTAGTGACTAAATTTAGTCAAGTGGAATAACATTTAGTAACTTTCTAAATGTTATTCCACTTGACTAAATTTAGTCACTAAATCATTTAGATATCTAAATTTAGTGAAATGGAATAAGCGCTTAAGCGCTTTAGTCAAGTGGAATAACATTCAAAGGCTAGGATCCTAACTAGGATCCTAAATCGTTTCCGATTTAATCAAGTGGAATAACATTAAAGCGTTTATTCCACTTATCCTAGGTAGGATCCTAGCTTTCGAAATGTTATTCCACTTGACTAAATCGGAAACGATTTAGGATCCTAGCTAGGATCCTAGCTTCTAAATGTTATTCCACTTGACTAAATCGGAAACGATTTAGGATCTAGGAACCTAGCTAGGATAAGTGAAAAAGCGCTTTAGAAAGCTAGGATCCTACCTAGGAACCTAGCTAAGATTAAGGAATAAGCGCTTTTAGCTTCTTGGTCCTTACTATCAATTTTCTGTCAAACTCAGATTTGGTCATAACTCATAACACTGCACCTGCACACCTTGCAAGATTAAATTTAATAAGCAGCAATAAATGCACTTTTTGTAACGAAGAGAACGCCGACATGAACCACATTTTCTTCAACTGTTCAAGATTTAGCTTTCACAGAACGCCAAATCGTTTCCGATTTAGTCAAGTGGAATAACATTTAGAAGCTAGGATCCTAGCTAGGATCCTAAATCGTTTCCGATTTAGTCAAGTGGAATAACATTTCGAAAGCTAGGATCCTACCTAGTATAAGTGGAATAAACGCTTTAATGTTATTCCACTTGATTAAATCGGAAACGATTTAGGATCCTAGTTAGGATCCTAGCCTTTGAATGTTATTCCACTTGACTAAAGCGCTTAAGCGCTTATTCCATTTCACTAAATTTAGATATCTAAATGATTTAGTGACTAAATTTAGTCAAGTGGAATAACATTTAGTAACTTTCTAAATGTTATTCCACTTGACTAAATTTAGTCACTAAATCATTTAGATATCTAAATTTAGTGAAATGGAATAAGCGCTTAAGGGGTCGGGTACCATCGAAATTCTCATACAAACGTAATACCAAAATCATTTTCTCATACGAAAATATTTAACATGTTTGAATTATTTTTCAGCTTCAAATAGTAATTACCTAGGTTCCTGCACAAAAATTTACTACAAAATATTTACACACTAAAAAATATAAACGATTACATTTCATGCATTTTTACGCTATTGACGACATACTTTTCGCACACTTGTTTTATATTAAAAACTCATCGAATATGTATTATTGTTATGTATTTTTCCTGGGACCACAGCTTATATTGTGTCGTTACAGAATGTCTTCAAAAGAATTGCAATATAATAAATTTTCATTCATCATTTTTGGTATTCGTGAATGCGGTGCAATTTCTCTATAATTTTCAACCGTATCGTGCCTATCCGCTCGCACAACAGAGCGCGGCAACGGAGGGCGCGGGCGGCGGAGTGGGGTAACCGGTACATTACATAATTCATTCATGGCATTATACATCGTAGGAAAGTCAATTCTGTACATTGAATATTTTTGTACAATAAATAATACTTGGGATGTGATCTACTATGCTAACGCGGACGAAGTCGCGGGCAACAGCTAGTTTATAATATTAATTTTTTGCAATTAGTATGGACTATGGAAGTATGGGCTATGGAGTACCTACTTATAATAAAAAGTGAATATACAGGGTGCAATTGAACCTACCTGCCAAATTTTTTTGGGGCTTAGGTATCATTAGGTGAGTCCATTATACCAGAAAAAATAGGATGTTAATTTTTTTACAATAACATATTTTATCCCAAAAAAATTTGGTGCACAATGGTCACTTCATAAGTTCATAATAATTACGATATTGCGAGAGCTAGCTAGTCCATCGCCCCGCACAGTTCCAGTCGGGAGACCGGTTACGCGGGGGTTACGCGCGGGGGGAGGCGGGAGGCCGGCCGGTCGGGCGGCCGCCGGAGGCCGTTTGGTACCACGCGCATAGTTGTATAGCTAACACGTAATTATTTTGTTTGTTACGGCCCCCCGGCCCTCGCACTTTTAATAATTAGTGTCTGTGAAAATGTACTCTAACTACGATCGAGTGTTATGAACTGTGGAGGTGCTACATTTTGAGTGACGAAAGTTTATGTGGAACCCAGAGACTGTGCGAGCTCTTGCTCGTCTTCGTAACAGCTGATTAATGATTCTCGAATGCAGCAGCTGTATCTGAATCGAGAAACAATCAAAGAGGTTCGCAACACCTGCACACGCCTCGCCAGCTTCGAAGACATGCCTCTGACGAGGTTAAAAGTGACAAAGTTGTGCTTAACAAACTTTTAAAGTGTAAGATAATGTGCAAAACGCGGTAGACTCTGCTTAGAGCAAAACGGATTGCAGTTTGAAGTTTGAACTATAATAAGTGTAGACAAGATGGAAGTAAACAAGATTTAGAGGTGGGTGGTTTTGATTTTAATTAGTTGTACTGAGTACATAAGTTGATTGAATTTTTAAATACGCCTAAATTCAAAGGATGTTGTTTAGATAGTTCGTAGTTAAAAAGTTGTAATTTTCAATTCTTTTGATGTGTATCAATTAATTTTGTTCTGAACATATCTCTCTACGTCTTTTACATTTTGACGGTCCTGAGCCCGTCAAAGTATGAAGGGAAAATTCGCAACTTGTGATATTACCAACAATGTCAATCGAAGGGCAGGGCGGGGTCGGGCCGCGTATGTGTCCATATTTTGTGGTGTTTGGTAGGATAACTTTCGGAGGCTATTTCTCAAAATTTTAGTACCGAGTGATTATAATAGAAGAAATACGTGTATTTTTAATTTTAACAAGGATCAATATATCCAAATTTGGCAGGAAGGTTAAATTGCACCCTGTATAATATATCCGGTAGGTAAGTATAACATGCCTGGTACTTGTTACAACACAAGTCCGTGTACTTAGCACGGGGTCAGACTGACGTGGTATGAAGAGTCCAATGTAGATTTTTATAATTTTGTATTATCCTACTAATATTATAAAGGCGAAAGTTTGGATGTATGGATGTATGGATGTTTGTTACTCTTTCACGCTAAAACTACTGAACGGATTTTAATGAAACTTTACAATAATATAGCTTATATATCAGAATAACACATAGGCTATAATTTTAACCGACTTTCAAAATGGAGGAGGTGTTATGTTCGTTCAACGATTACTCCGCCGTTTGTGAACCGATTTTCAAAATTTTTCTTTTGGTGTATAGGGCATCATCCCAATTTAGTACCCCGTTCACAAAAGTGGTGACCTGGTAAAGGGATCCATTAGTAATCGAGGGAACTCTTCAAAATTTATATGGAAACATTTGATGACTTCGGTTTCGTGAGAAGTATTCGAAGCATTAGTAAGCGAAGCAAGTAAGATTTTGCACCGAAGTATATCATGTTTCGGAAGGTGCTGAGGGAACTCCTGATTCTTTATAGATACAAGTTTGGGAGTTTCGATGTTGTTTTAAGAACGGAAAGCAGATGCTACTATGCAAATTTCGCTCATCATCATCATCGTATTATTAAGTATAAAATTGCCCTTGCGGTATAATTTATTTTCGATATATCGCCTTAAGATATTGACCCGCTATATCCTTTTTATTGCAATCGCGACAGTGTTTTCGACAACCACACGAACAAAGTCGCGGGCACTGCTATAATTTATATGGCAAAACAACGTTTGCCGGGTCAGCTAGTTATTAATATATTATTTTAATATATTTTGTAGAATCTGTATTCTGTTCAGTTCAGTGACAAGATCGACGACAATACCGCGCCCGCGCGCGCGCCTGTATTCCAATATATAAGACAACCACAAAATAGCATTGTTCATGAAACAGAATATTATACAATTCGCAACACACGCACGGCTTGAATAACTTGATCAGAGTAGAATAATGAATGACGACGCACGCACACATACTAAATTTAGATATCTAAATGATTTAGTGACTAAATTTAGTCAAGTGGAATAACATTTAGTAACTTTCTAAATGTTATTCCACTTGACTAAATTTAGTCACTAAATCATTTAGATATCTAAATTTAGTGCAATGGAATAAGCGCTTTACGCTGCCGCGCAGGACGTCCGGGGCGCGCGGGGCACGGGGTACCTCGCAATAGCGAGACAGCGATATATAAAACTTGTAGTGGCGCTAGTGTCGAATTTGATTTGAGCGGCCGCGTAGCCCGAGCTCTTAGTGGAAAAAGCGCTTCAGAGTTCAGATACGTTTTGTCTGTGATTTTATTCATAGAATTAAGAATACGTAGCTTGCTACATATATTACTCTGTGAGAATCAAAGAGGATGTAAACTGTACTACGTAACAAGAGGTCGGACTTATAAGAAAAAAATAACAATCCGTTATTTTTTTAATTTGAAACTGAAGTTAAAATTTTTAAGTGCAAAACCTTTCACTCTAAACAGACCAAAATTTAAAAAATAATAAAAAAGAAATGAGCTCAAATAAATGTTTTATTTCAATAAAAAATATTGTACATAGCTAAATAAGTAGGCTAATAAGGTAAGTAACAATAAAACAGATTTAATCCACAAGCTTTTGTTGATTTCTATTATTCAATATTATAATATTATTACAGTACAGTTTTATGTATTTTATTTATAAATATTATAATAGAATAGCTGTCTATGCTACTCTACTAACTACTTGATTGACTTATACAGTAAACTCTATATAGGGAGGGGATTAAAGCTGCGCGTTCACCAGGTCGGAATCGGGACGTACGGTGCGGACGGCACGTCGTGTCGCCATATAAGTATCTGTCAGGCGCATAATGACGTTCCAGTACTTCTAGTGCAGTTCATAGTAGTCAATACCATACATACAAAGCAACAAATCCGTCCGCTGCGTACCTACGCCCCGATTCCGATCCAGTGGACGCACACCTTTATACATACACACTTAAGTATCATTACTTTGTTTTGTTACACCCTGTATGTATACGAGACAGCTGAAATCAATCGCGTGGGCTCAGGCCAGCTGCATACCACCTCACATCTTGATCAGAGGATTTTTCCTTGGTGGCTGTACCACTCATAATCCCACACCTTCCTTCTCCTCCTAAAATCTCCTTAAAAGCTATTGCTTGCAGACTAAAATGTTGCAAACTAGTATAGGGACCTAAAAATCTGAAATTAATGAAACATTTTTCATTTACTACATTTCCATACAGTTTACATAAATTATCAAGTATAGTTAACAACCAGTAATATTACAATAAAACAATATACACATTTCAACATTTTCCAAATTAACTGTATACTGATATACATTATAATATTTTCTATGAAATAATAATCTGTCTTTTTCATAATATTAATAAAGTATAAGTTGTAAATTACATACACATACTTACTTTGTATTAGAACATGCTATGACATAGTTATGTTTTGCTTTTTTTTTTAATTTATCAATTTACGGTTATATTTCCATTTTGCAATGGCTTACCTTTCGTTTTTCAATAATTACTCCACTTAATTTACAATTTTTGTATGAATTGATACAATGTAATTTTCACAAAATGAAAATCGAATTTTGAGTTTTAAACTTCTTCTTCGTCTTTTTTTCTCATGTAGTTTATATCCTCTTATGGTCTTTTTTATCAGCCAATCACAGTCGACCTTGCACCAACCTTGCACAGATTATGTGATTTCGTTTAGTTGCAACGTTTTAAATTTGGAACACAATTTTTTTTTGTTCGGAACTTTCATCCACCGGTGAGAATACGTAGTAGAATAGAGGAAAATAATACGTCTGGTTTATAATTATTTTGATACGGCAAATAGGTATACAATAGCCAAATATCTGTGTTTATTTGCGAAAAGAAAATAAATGAAGGAGATCTAACTAAATAATTAAAACGTAACTCGTAAGTAAATAGCTAGTCTTTGAGTTATTATTTATTATATCATTGTAGCTAGTTTAATATTATTATAAAGTTTTTTGCAAAGAAAGCGACAATGCACACCTTTGTGTTATGGTTTTAGGTAAATAATGCCTGTTATTGAAAATAAAATGATAGACGAAGATGAAGATTATATTATTTCGAGAGCGAAGGAAGCCCAAAAACATAACATATATGCTGCAAAAGCTTGGATGCTTACTGCAAAAACATTATATCCATCTAATTTTAAAATCCAGTTTGAGGCATATATGATGGAAAAACAATCAGGAAATGTTCAAGAAGCCACTGAGAGTTTCAGTTCGCTCGTCATGTCCAGGCAAAATTTACAGAACTTGTTACCTGAAATAACAGCAATAGCTAATGCACTTAAATCAAGTGAACAAAGCTTTTTAAGCCAAATGTTTGATAATATTGCCCCTGATATACAACTTGTTATACTTAAAACAAGTGTAGAGAACAGTGATGACACAACTGAACACTGTCGCCTACTGGTTTTATTACTCAAAAAGTTTCCACAGCTGGGGGTGGATAGTCTAGTTAAAACACTTATTAACACTGACAACTTTTTTTATGATAATAGATATGCAAGATTACTGGTGGTAGAAACTATACCACTGTTGACTTCTCTGGAATCACCTAGGTTATTACAAAGATTACTTGTGAAAGCAATAGATTTTTATAATTCCTACATATATGATGAAACTGAAAACGATATAAAGGATCCATGGCAAAAGCTATATAGCGTATTGGACTTACTAGGCAGGCAATTAGGCTGGGATTCCTATCTAGTTAATTACAGCAACATTCTTAATAAAGATTCTTACTTTCAAAAACTTTTATTACTGAGGAACTGTGAAGACTGTCGTCAACTCTTGTACTGTGGAGTCACCTTTTTTCTTAGGTCGCTGTATGAACGTAATTACATAGAAACACATAAAGGGAACTATATTTTAATAGAGGCATTGTCTGACCCAGAAATGCCCCCAACGAAACGCAGGAAAGGAGAAATCGAAGTAACTGGTGTTTCTGCTCATAATTTTCAAATGGCTGCCAACTGTTGGGAGCTCTTGCACAGCAATGAAGTTATATCACGAGAGTTTATGAAATTAACATCTCAACTACAAGTAAAGCCATGGTTAGATGGTTTTATTGAAGAACTTTCTTTGTATGAAGGAAGATATGATGAAGCAGCACCTACAGCATCTCTAAACAATCTTTCTGCATGTGTGCTAAAAGCATCTATTTTGTTTTTCCAACAAAACTATACTGGTTGTATAGAGAATATTTTAGCAGCCATACCATTACTTCCAACAGTAGAAGGAAGTATTGAACAAGATCTTATTGTTGGTGGAAAACACAGACATTTGCATTATTTACCAATGACTAAACTTGCAATAATGCATTACTTTTGCACTCTATTAATTCGTATATTAATGACTACAGGAAACAATACCGATACCACATATGGGCATGTATTAGTTCTGATGCAACTGGGCTGGCCCCAAGAAGAATCAATCTTTCTTCATATAATGGAGTCTATAAAACAAAAAGGGGTTTTTCATTATAATCTGTTTTCAGCTTACATTATTCACATTGATATTTTAGAAGAACTCAGTTTTATTTGGAACGAAAAGAATGTTGCACTGGATATACTTCCTAATTCTCAACATTTAGGTCAAAGAAGAATAGGTACTAGAGGAGCAGATAAAGGTGTTAAAGAAGACTTTAAACAAGCAATGAAAGCTCAAGTTGCAAGAAGCAATGAATCAATGCTCAACTTGATTATTCAGTTCATTACATCGGAAAGGACTTTTTTCCTCCAAGTTGTGTAAATTATATGAACTACATACCAGAAATGCAGAAATGATTTTATTTATATATCATTAAGTTCACATTACTCATTAATACATCTAGTTTTATTATTCGTAGGATACATCCCATAAATTTAAGAACTTCCTTCATAAGAACCAACAGCAAGCAGAAGATTTCTGCGCGTAAAGTGCAAATTTTTTATAGGTGAGCTTTTTGTAGAAAATGACATCAACAAAAGTTTATCTTCCTTTTGTACAGAAGTATTAGCATTTTCTTCAGCAGAAGACTCATCTGTTACTGCAGCAAAGTCCCAGAGTTTGATAGTGCAGTCTAGTGAGCCTGTGAAGTAGAATGAAACATATGTATACATTAGTTGATGTAATGATTATTGTAAAAAGATAATGTTATCCTATAAAGTTCATAGGATAAAAAACATTGTTTGGTAGCTTCAGGAAAATCAAGCAGATTAGAAAAAATGTTTGTAATTTGGTTAAAGAAAATTTTATTCAGAATATCATGAAATAAGTACTTATTATAATTATCATGTATGAATAATTGAATAACTTACCAGATGATAATATGGTACCATCACGGCTAAAGGCTAAGGCATGAATGGGTGCTGTATGCATCAATGGTAAATGTGTCGTTGGCAAGCCTGTCGATAGATCCCAAACTATTATTTCTCCGTTACCACCCCCTGACGCTATCCATCTCCCGCACACAGAAAATGCTAGGGTAAATGGGGTGGACTGAAAAAGTTTTTTATTAATAGCAAATTATCTATTGTATAGGTGTAGGGAGATGTAATTATTGAAACAATTTTAATCAATATTTGTATTACCTTGTGCCCTGTCATGATTCGCACTTGTGTCCCCATTGAACAATCCCAAAGTCTCACCGTACGGTCACTAGAGCCAGTAGCAACGTAATTGGAGTTGGGATGAAACTGAATACACTGAAAAAACAGATAATGTTTAATTTGCATACTTGAGAAGACTTACATCTCTGTGCAAGGTAATTCTCTTATGAAGTTACAATATTGTTTCATTCATATGCAATATCACATTTTTAGTAATCCTTCGATAGGAGGTTCTAGGAATTCCTATTGTATTCTTTTGTTCTCGCGATCACCGGTGCTCGCGCGGGGCCTGAAGGATTAATATGATATTTCGAAATACGATGACTGGCGCAAGTGGGATTCAAAATAGAAGGTATAAGTGGAATTAAGATTTCTTATTAGTGTTAGTCACGCCAAGACGCAACGCAACGCTGCATCTTTCTTTATATTAGGTAATGAAGATAAATACATCAACATCTGCCAAGTGTCCGGCGAAGATCCTCAACGGTTGATGATGGTCCGTCGCCCAGAGTCGAGCGGTGCGGTCGTGTCCGCTGGACGCGAAGTAGTGGCCGTGCGGGGACCAGCGCACGTCCCACACCGGCCACACGTGTCCACGGTAAACGACCAAGCAGGTCCAGCATTGAAGAGACCACAGTCTTACTGAAATTAATGACGAAAACATGAGACTAAAAAGTCCTAGATGTTGAGGTGATGTAGGACATTTAAACTGAATAGTATCAGAGAAGTTGATTCATAGGTCGATAGCGGACTTGTGTAACAATTATGTAATTTGGTCGCGTTAAGTCAAACCCATCATACAGATCACAATATTATAACATTTCCATAGGAGTAAAAGCATCTATACTGTACTCGGCGAAACATGGCGGTAGCGGTCATTGAGGCAACCGCTACCGCCATGTTTTGACGAGTACAGTATACTAAGGGTTGATTCAGACCGCAACGCGACAGGTAGATGCATTTCTAAATTTATATGGATTTGATAGATTCGCAAGACGTCTCAATGAAATCTGTCAAATCCATACAAAATTATGCCTCCTCTCGCGCCTCGCTTCGTCTCGTCGCGTTGCGGTCTGAATTGATCCTAAGCTTTATCTGCTCTCAAAGCCAAATAACCTCGACCACCCTCCACAAAAATGGCTTATGTTTCAACACAGATCGCCAAGTAACAGTACCCAAAAGTTAAATAGTAAATAAAAATTATAACATTTTATAACTTACTAGTAGAATCCTCAGAGCAAGACAGTAGCATTGTTCTATAGGGATCAAACCCGACTTTAAACACAGGGCCTGCATGTCCATAAAGAGTCCGGCAAGTGTCCCTGTCCTTTTCCTCCATCATACGCACGAGAACATCACCTGTAAAAATAATCAAACTGACTCGTGCTTAAGCTTATCTGCATGCATAGCTTGACCACCATCAAAACGTATTTAAAAAAAATATATTTTAATGTATACTCATGGGTGTACTCAGGATTTCGGCTAAGGGGCAGAGGGGGGGGGGGGGGGGGGGGCAGCATGAGCTGTTTACTTGTAGCTTACATCGCCAACGGCGCAATATTGTCACTATCGCTTAAAATCACTCCTAGTACCACCCTCCCCAGCTACTGAGCCAACCAAGTTCCAGAAATCGCACAGTTGAGAAATATTAAGTGTTTTATAAAACGCCGGATAGGACATACCCGACCTCACAGGCCAGGTGTCATTGAAATTCTCATACCTACGTAATACCAAAATCATTTTCTCATATTAAAATCTTTAACATGTTTGAGTTATTTTTCAGCTTAAAATAGTAATTGCCTAGGTTCCTTGCACAAAAATTTAAGTACTACAAAATATTTAAACACTAAAAAATATAGTAAAACACTAAAAAATATGTAAATACACGGGCGTATATATAGCTTAGTTAAGGGGGGGGTCCCTAACGTAAAAAAGCGGCCAAGTGCGAGTTGGACTCGCCCATGAAAGGTTCCGCTGTCCGCTATACTTATCTATATCTAATATCTATACTTATATAATATTATAATTCTGAAGAGTTTGTTTGTTTGAACGCGCTAATCTCAGGAACTACTGGTCCGATTTGAAAAATTCTTTCAGTGTCAGATAGCCCATTTATCGAGGAAGGCTATAGGCTATATTTTATCACGCTAATACTAATAGGAGCGAAGAAATAGAGGAAAGTGTGGAAAAAACGGGTTGAAATTATTTGAAAGGGCTTATTTGAACGCGCTAATCTCAGGAAATACAGGTCCGATTTGAAAAATTCTTAGTGTTAGATAGGCCATTTATCGAGAAAGGCTATAGGCTATATTTTATCATGCTAAGACTTATAGGAGCGAAAAAATAGAGGAAAGTGTGGGAAAAACGTGGGAAATTATTTGAAAGGGCTTATTTGAACGCGCTTATCTCAGGAACTACTGGTCCGATTTATCAATTTCTATGTTATATTGGCACACATCAAGAATAGACCACGTAAAAGGACATAGGTTTCTTTTTTTGCCGAAAAATGTACGGTTTCCGTGACATTCCTAAATTACGCGGGCGAAGCCGCGCAGAACATCTAGTAATATAATATTATAAAGCGGAATAGTTTGTTTGTTTGGACGCGCTAATCTCAGGAACTACTGGTCCAATTTAAAAAAATCTTTCAGTGTTAGATAGCCCATTTGTTGAGAAAGGCTATAGGCTTTATTTTATCATGCTCAAGTGCAATACACACTGAGCCCGCCGGGCCGCCGACATTTGTCGGCGACACAACCCGGCGGCCTGTATGAAAAGAATGATGTCGGCAACATGCGCCCGCGCGTGTTACCCGCCGACATGTTGGCGGCTTGGGTCGCCAGCGCTCAGTTGCCCGGCGACACAACCTTATAGACACGCGGCAATCACTGACCAATCACTGACTGCCAATTAAATTTCTCATCTCAAGCCGCCGACATGCCGCCGACAAAATTTTTCGACTTGTAATAAGTGAAGCCGCCAACTAGGTCGCCGACAAAAAGTTGCCGACATATGTCGGCGGCCCGGCGGGCTCAGTGTGTGTTGCGCTTAAGACTAATAGGAGCTAAGAAATAGAGGAAAATGTGGAAAAAACGGGAGGAAATATATTTGAAAGGGCTTATTTGAACGCACTTATCTCAAGAACTACTGGTCCAATTTGAATTTTTTTTTCAATGTTAGTCCATTTATCGAGAAAGGCTACAGGCTATATTTTATCACGCTACAACTAACAGAAGCAAAGAAATAGAGGAAAATGTGGAAAAAAACGGGAGGAAATGATATGAAAGGGCTTATTTGAACGCGCTAATCTCAGGAACTGGTCCGTCTTGGTCGTCGTCAATAACTGGTCCGATTTGAAAAATTCTGTCAGTCTTAGATAGTCCATTTATCAAGAAAGGCTATAGGCTATATTTATCACACTATAACTAATAAGAGCGAAAAATAGAGGAAAATGTGGAAAAACCGGGGGAAATTATTTGAAAGGGCTTATCTCACGAACTACTGGAGCAATTTTTCTGTTATTTGGCACAGATAAGAAGATGACCACGTAAAGGATGATAGGCTATTTTTTGTGGACTAATTTGTCTGTAAAATATCTAATTTACGCGGGCGAAGCCGCGCGGAACGTCTACTGTTGAATATAATATTCATTTACCCGCGCGGCGCGACGAACTACGAACGCATCGCGGTACCTACTCGGCCTACGGACACACTCCACAGTATTATACTGTGAATAGAAAAAAAAAATACATGTACCTCGCCGATTAAAATCGGTGCGGTACATAATATTATATTGTCGATTGGACAAGTGAGATAGATAGTCATGGGGGGGGTCCGGACCCCCAGGACCCCCCCCCCCCTTATATACGCCCATGTGTAAATAAATAGTAAATTTACTACAAAATATATTTTAAATAATATGTACTTAAATTAAATGTTTGTGCAGGAATCTACTACTAGATGACGCCCGCTAAAACTCGTTTATCGCGCGGGAACCGTACATTTTTCCGGGATAAAAAGTATCCTATGTCCTTTCCCGGGGCTCAAAGTATCTCCATGCCAAATTTCAGCAAAATTGGTTCAGCGGTTTGGGCTAGTGAAGAGGTAACAGACAGACAGACACACTTTCGCATTTATAATATTAGTATGGATTTTAAGCTGAAAAATAACTCGAACATGTTAAAGATTTTCGTATGAGAAATTGATTTTGGCATTAGATATGTATGAGAATTTCGATGGCACCTGGCCCCTTAAAACTAAAGATTATACCTGCTTCCCGATCAATGTCCTGTAACTTTTCAGCTGATTTCATGCCTCTGAGTCTCACAGTTGTGAGAGTCCAAATCTAAAATAAAAAATTTGAACATGTGAAACCTTTATAAATTATTTTAAGCTATTGCAAAACTCTTATCGCGGGCTTTGAGAGCAGCTATCGAATCAAGAAATTCCGTAACGAAAATAAACCTAACATCCCCGGTCAGTAACACACGGTTGGTGCGGCGTTGCTGGCCGCTGGGCATCGTCTAACGTCGTTTAACGTATTTTTTTTTAGAATAAAAGTAACTTGGCAGTATGAAAATTATAGAGAACTACTTAATATGTTAACTACCTTGATTGTAGAATTATTGAATCCAACAGCTAACAATGTAGAATCATCGCATATGTCGGCACAGATAGCTGTGTGGCCACTGTTCAAAAGGGTATAGAAACAAATTGAAGGTAAACTTTCTGGACCCAGTTGCACTCTTTTAGAAGCTTCTCTCAGAGCTCTCCCCTTTTCAATTTTATCATTTTCTTTTCTAAAACGAGAAAAAACTTATTTTTAACTGTCTTCAAAAAAGCAGGTTATCAATTAGACCCGTATGTACCTATGTAATATTTCTAGAACTGCCTAGTTTTCGTATAATGTTAGTATATATTAGCGTCTGAACAAATGTGCCAAATTTCAGAAGTGTATGTAAGTATGTGCACGCATATCTCCAGAACTACAAGTCTAGTCAAGTGATTCTTTTTTGTTGCCTTGTACTAGGTATATTTCAACTTAGGGAATACTGCAAGTTTCATCAAAATTAGTTCAGTAGTTTTTGAGATAGGGAATTTTAATTCTTAATTACGTACAATTTGAAGTCGGTTTTATCTTTTTAAAATACTATTATAATTAGTTGCATTAAGTATTATTGTTAAAAATAAAATATATTAAATATGTTTATGTGTAAATAACTTGCAATTCAAAAATAAACAAGTGAAGGTCTTACAATTCAGGTAAAGGAATTCTATCATTAGGCGGGGCATTGGGGTCTGATTTGGGTTTTTTCAAAAATATATTGTCTCTTTTAGCCTTTTTCTTTTTTGGTTTATCGGGTGTTTCTTCCACTTCCTCTTCATCTTCTATAGGTGGTGGAAGTACTTGAATATCTGGTTCTTTCAGTAGGCCATAAAAAACTTTACTTCGGTTTTCTGTGGAAAATTAATTTTATTTTTATAAACTGTATTTCGATAAATACCTAAAATATTAATTTAAAGGAAACATGTACCAATAATTTAGGTGTAATATAATTATATTACACCTAAATAATTATTTATAAAGTATATTATAATATTTGTATGTATAAAATATATAATAATATATTAATAAAGTTAAGATACCATTTCTTCCTGCTTCTCCCAACAAACCCCCAGCAGTGGCCCGTACTTGTGACTGTGTACGTCCGGGACCATCATGAACTTCAATCTGTATATTATTGTTTATGATATTAATGAGGACAGGTGAACTCTTCTGCTCATGTAAGTATCTTTTCAATAGTGTTGATGCATCTCTGGACAGTTGGACTTCAAATTTGTTTGTACTGCAATTATTAAAAAAGAAATGGTAATCAGTGGAACCTTAAATAAATTGTTGGGTAATTTAACGAAATAGTCTTTCTTCCTTAACCTATTAACTCCCAAGCGAGAATTCGACCGCATAAACAATATATTTCCAAGAATCCTCGTTCGAAGGATTGATAGGAGAAATAAATTATGCACTTTAATCCTTCAGGCCCCACGCGTGCACCGGTGATCACGAGAACAAAAGAATACAATGGGAATTCCTAGAACCTCCGATTGAAGGATTAATGGGATAAAAATATTTCCAGACAGTGCATTATGCAAGCCCCATACCTGTATAACTCAGCTGCAATGTAACAATGTCATCAAATCAGATCTAATAGTTAGTAGACCTGATTTATATGATCTTAGTAGAAATAGGTATAAATTAAATAGTTACAATAATAATTATACATACAAGTATATTAACTTAGTTGTAAGTACTTATATGATAATATTAAGAAAAGGTTAGAAAACATAACGCCAAACCTATATATTTCTGCAAGTTCATTTCCCTTTATTTGGTCTTTACTTTTGACAATTGCCAATTTTTTTAAGTCTTCCTGATAATAATCCTCCTGATCAGGCCCAAACTTCTCTATAAATTTTAGGGCATGTTCTGTATGGTCATACAGAATTAAAATAAGGTACATATGCACAAATACTGGATAAAGCAGTGTTGATAGTTCATACTGCAACAAGTATAAAATATGTTATAGGTATAGTTATAATTTAGTAAATGACAGGATACAGGACAGAACTATTGCTATTATTGGCATACATACCTTGTATATGTCCAAGGAGTTTTCAATGAATTTTTTTAGGCTATCATATGCGAATTCATAGCTGTAAGGATCACTTTCTGCATGATGTGTGGATAGTATGGTGGCTAATTCGACCTCCGGTAAGTCCAAGTTTTCGTATTCCACATCTCCTAAATTAGCCTCTTTCCTCAAAATTTCTTCTGTTCCCTAGAAATTTTTTATATTGGTTGTTTAATATTTAAGCAGTATATTAAACAGTGTTTTGAAATAAACATAACTTACTTTTAGGTCATATTTTCTTAGTAGCTGCAAGACTGCAAGAAGTGGAGTTGATTTGTCTCCCATGTTGAGATAAAGTGATAATGAATACTGTTTCAACAATAAAGGATTAAATAGAAATTAAATCATCGTAATAACAAGTATTATTAAACAAAAAATTAAACTCGGAAAAGATTAAAAAAATATAAACGCTCAAGCTAATGCCAAATGGTCATCCGGTTTCCGAATGACGTTGACATTGACAGTCGATTTTTTTTAGGTACCGTACCTTATTAAGGCTACGAACCATTGACCGAGTTATGTAAAAGATGGGAAAACATAAAAAGTGTCATCCCTTTAAAAGGACTTTTGGCGGGCATGTGAAAGAGTGCTGTTGTGTTTTTGTATTATTTTCCTAAAATTGTGTTAGCTGTGTTTTTAATGTGTAATATTGGTAGAATATTAACCATTAGATATTCGTGTTCATGCACAAGAGTAGGAAAGTGATGTAATATCCAGAAACGTGCTATTTTGTGTTCCCTCCAAAACTCCATCGAAAGTTTCAGTAAAGCGTCTACCACTTCACTGAATCGACTGACTTGACTCCTTGACTGTATTGACTTTTACTTAGACTTTGACTAGACTTTAGACCTGACGATACATGAAAACGATGATGAAAAACATAGAAATGGCTGTATGGGCAACGCTCCCTTTGCCTGTCCCGACCGGGACGAATTAAAAGGGACTTGCTCTTTTTGGAGACACATTTCTTATTTAAAATATTCATGTTATTGTGATAAAAAATAAATAATATTACCTAAGTATTTATAAATCAATATTGAAATATGATTACACTACGTAAAATATAATCTTTAAAAAAATTTACAAAAACAATGCAAATCGGAACGTCAAATAAAGTGGCAAAGTACACCCTGGGTATCAGTGCCAAAAGCCAACAAAAAAAAAAGAAGAAGAAGAAGCCCAATATTTACCAAACCCATACAATTACTTTATAGTAGTGAATTTTGATAATTTTACTCAATTTTTATCAAGAAACCTTGGATTATATAGTTTTGGAATGATGGAATATTCGTCCCACACTCACCACAGCCTTGAAAACACTTCGTAAACACCAGAGACTAGAAGACCTAACCTCGAAATTACGAAAATTTTAAATGCGAATTTCTCATAAACGGAGGGTCTCCTGAGGGTAGAAGTGCTACGGAGGGGTTCTCCTCATCCAACCTATCCCTTCTCAACTCATCTCACCACCAAAATCGTTGGGCATTATTCTAAACTTTAGCCCCCTCACCCTTATTTTAGCTAGAAATACCGGATTACATGAGTGCCGACGTAGCCGACAGATAGTAGAGCAAACAGGCTTATTAGCTTTCAAATATTTATAAAACCACGGTCGACTAGGTACTAAATCTTGAACTTCAGCGTAAAAACGTCCTTTATTTCTACTCTACTCAATCCAAATAGTATTCCACTCAATGATATTATATAAAAAAAACTCAAAGCAGATATGTTACTACCGCGCGCGTTGTGAAGCCATTAAATACGGGCCAATTGACCCGTCTTTTGTATAGTCTGTCTCTTTTATGTAAATGTCATTTCGTATCTTTTGTTTCACTTATCTGTCAAATTTGACAATTGAATTTGAAAATTGTTCGGAAGCAATTTAAGCCGGAAAATAGTATGAACGCAATGATATTATATAAAAAACTCAAAGCAGATATGTTACTACCGCGCGCGTTGTGAAGCCTCAAATACGGGCCAATTGGAACGTCTTTTATTTAGTCTGTCTCTTTTATGTAAATGGCATTTCGTATCTTTTGTTTCACTTATCTGTCAAATTTGACAATTGAATTTGAAAATTGTTCGGAAGCAATTTAAGCCGGAAAATAGTATGAACGTAACAGATCTGTATTTTGTAGAATATCATTGTATGAACGTAACAGATCTGTATTTAGTTGAATATCATTGATTCCACTCCAAAGTCAAATGCGACTTGGCCAGAGGCAAAAGATCCTGACAAAAAATTTTGAAATTGCTTAAGCCACCAGACTTTGCAGCTTCTTTGGCATATATATCCACACATTCATTTCCTATAATCCCGCTATGACCAGAGATCCAAGCAAGTACAACCTGAATGTTGCTACAATAGCATTTAAATAGTAGCTCCCTAATTTTAAAAATTAAAGGAAACTTAAATTTACTTCTAAAGGGGTTTGACAAAATTGCTTCCAGGGAACTTTTACAATCGGACATAATAATTGCCTTCTTAAGTTGGTGCGATTCTACAAATGAGACGGCATCAAAAATCGCTAGAGATTCAGCATTAAAAACCAAGGAAAGCGAAGGCAATTTATTATTAAGGATGACATTAAATTTTGGAATCCATACAGCACTACCGACACAAGAAGTATCTGATAGTTTTGAAGCGTCCGTGTAAATCAAAGTCCAATCCTTAAATTTATCACTTATAATGGCATTAAATTGGTTGTTAGCAACGGGGGAACCCTTCACTATGGCTAAATTTAAAATAACATTTGGAGAAAATACAAGGGAGGAAAATGAAGCTTCAAACAGCGGATTAACTGAAAATTGGGCCACAGGACATGAAAGAGATACTATCTTTTGATAACTTTTCATAACACAGGGTAAACTTATATGCGTCCAATAACTACTAGTTGAAAGATGTGAGAGAGAAGACAGCTTATTAATAAGAGGGTGGCAAGACCACTGGTAGACCTTAAATATGAACCTGTCAGACAAATACTGTCGGCGTAGAGATAAAGGAGGTTCCACACACTCCACTTGGAGAGCATTAATGGGGGATGACTTCATTGCACCTAAGACTACCCGTAAACATTTTGCCTGCAGCTTATCATACATTTTTAAAGCAGATTTGCTACAAGGCTCCAATAAAAAGGACGCATAATCCAAATGGCTACGAATTAAAGCATTGTACATTAACCTTTGGACGTATGGGTGAGAACCCCACCAAACTCCTGATAAGGATCGAAGGATATTTAAATTTCTTTCCGCCTTTTTTAAACAATTATTAATGTGGCTTGTACCAGACAATTTCGAATCCAAATGAAGGCCTAAATATTTAACAGAATCCCTAACTGGAAAAACTTGGTTGCTGTAAACTAAAGAAATATCCGGGATATACTTAGCTCTTGAGAAAACCACTACAGAACTTTTTTCTATGGATATTGAGAGACCATGATTCTCCAGCCAGTCGCTTAAGTAGGACACTGCAGAATTTAATCGATCACAACCTTGAATAATATCCTTACAGATAATATACAGAGCCAAATCATCAGCATACTGGAGTATATTACAGAAGCAGCTTGAGGGAGACCTTTCCAAACATACCTCGGAGAGACGGATATATTCTTATATTGTACACCAGCTGTTGCCCGCGACTTCGTCCGCGTGGACTTCAGTTTATAGCGCGCGGTGTCAACAAAATTGGTGTCAAATCAAAAGCTTTTTAAAACCCTGGTATCCCTCAAATCAAAATACCCAAAACAGCTGTGCAGTGTGCACATAATATATATTTTTTAATTAAACTTTTTTATACCAAATTTTAAAGCTTATTTAGCCCCCCATTACACAACTTTAGCTTTACCAGAGACCGTGGCGTTACCCATAAACTATTTAATATTTATCATTAGTGGGCTGTTGTTTTTGATATTATCTGTGTTGATAGATGAGTTAATTAATAACGATTAACGTGTATAACAATCGAAACTCGAAAGAATCGCAATCTTAATTCAACATTACCACCGGTACCACCTCTTATAGAAATACGTATGAGCAAGCGATAGCGCGATCTAGGCGGCTATTGGCGCCATCTAACTTAATTTGAACAAATTTACGCATAAACATATTCTCCTTACAATCCTTTTTTCCAGTTAAAAAGTAGCCTCTGTCCTTTCTCAGGCTTTAGACTATCTGTGTACAAAATTTCATTACAATCGGTTCAGTAGTTTTGGCGCTGTTGTTTCTGATATCTATGTTGGTAGGTAAGTTTTTAAACTACGTGTATAACAATCGAAAGAATCGAAAATCGTAATTTGACATGGTACCACCTTTTACAGAAATACGCATGAGCAAGCGATAGCACGACCTAGGCGACTCTTGGCGTCATCTGTTTTTGGAAATACGAGTAACTTAATTTGAACAAATTTACGCATTTTCACCCCCTTACAACCCTTTTTTTCCAGTGAAAAAGTAGCCTATGTCCTTTCTCAGGCTTTAGACTATCTGTGTACAAAATTTCATTACAATCGGTTCGGTAGTTTTGGCGTGAAAGCGAGACAGACAGACAGACAGAGATACTTTCGCATTTATAATATTAGTATAGATTATAACATAATTTTTCAAATTGGACCAGTAGTTCCTGAGATTAGCGCTTTCAAATAAGCTCTTTTAAATAATCTCCCTCGTTTTTTCCACATTTTTCTCTATTTCTTCGCTCCTATACGTTTGAGCACGATGAAATATAGCCTATAGCCTTTCTAAATAAATATTGAAATAATTTTTCAAATCGGACCAGTAGTTCCTGAGATTAGCGCGTTCAAACTATTACTAAATAAGCATTTCATATAATTTTCCCCGTTTTTTCCACATTTTTCTCTATTTCTTCGCTCCAATTAGTCTTAACGTGATAAAAAATTGCCTATAGCCTTTCTCGATAAATGGGCTATCTAACACTGAAAGAATTTTTCTAATCGGATCAGTAGTTCCTAAGATTAGCACGTTCAAACTATTACTAAATAAGCATTTCATATAATTTTCCTCGTTTTTTCCACATTTTTCTCTATTTCTTCGCTGATATTAGTTTTAGCGTAATAAAATATAGCCCATAGCCTTTCTCGATAAATGGGCTATCTAAAACTGAAAGAATTTTTCAAATCGGACCAGTAGTTCCTGAGATTAGCTCGTTCAAATAAGCCCTTTCACATAATTTTCCCCGTTTTTCCACATTTTCCTCTATTTCTTCGCTCTCATAAGTCTTAGCTTGATAAAATATAGCCTATAGCCTTCCTCGATAAATGGGCTATCTAACACTGAAAGGTTTTTTCAAATCGGACCAGTAGTTCCTGAGATTAGCGCGTTCAAACTATTACAAAATAAGCATTTCATATAATTTTCCCCGTTTTTTCCACATTTTTCTCTATTTCTTCGCTCCTATTAGTCTTAGCGTGATAAAATATAGCCTATAGCCTTCATCGATAAATGGGCTATCAAACACTGAAAGAATTTTTTAAATCGGACCAGTAGTTCCTGAGATTAGCGCGTTCAAACAAACAAACTAACAAACTTTAGCTTTATAATATTAGTATAGATTAACAATCCTAGACGATAGATAATTACAAATATAATTAACAATTCTTCTTGATACACCTAATCTGAGTAATTTATGTCTAAGAACGGGGAGGAGAACATTATCATAAGCTGACTGTATGTCTACTCTAGGAAAACATGAGACTTCGATGTCTGTCGGTCCGTCTGTCTGTCCGTCTGTCTGTCTCCAGGCTCTATCTCAAGAACCGCTATAGCTCGAATTTTGAAATATTCACAGATTGTGTCTTTCCGGTGCCGCTATAACAACAAATACTAAAATAAAAATAATATTTAAGGGGGGCTCCCATACAACAAACGTGATTTTTTTGGCCTTATTTACTCGTAATCAATGATGATAAGAGGTAGGCACTTGAAACTTTCACGAAGGCCTTAAATATTATTGTGATTTAATAATTAAAAATAATATTTAAATAAAATAAAAAATTAAGGGGGGCTCCCATACAAAAAACACAAATTTTGGCCTATTTTGCTCTACAACGGCACGGAACCCTTCGTGCGCGAGTCCGACTCGCACTTGGCCGATTATTTTTTGTCTGCTGTCTGCTAAGTTCAGGCATATAATATAGGCAATAGCAATGAACGTAACAGATCTGTATAAGTAGCATATCATTGGGTAAAATATTATTGGTGCTGAAATAATTTTCATGTTCATTGGTTCAATTAATACTTACCTATATAAGTATATACCTGATTTTTATAATATGAAAAAGTGTAATTATTATTGAGCGTACAAAACTTCCTTTGCGGCCTTCTCAGCCAAGGATTCCTCGGAAATACTTTAACTACTTAAATAATAATAAATATTATACTTAGGTACCTAAAACAGCAGTCCTTATTACATCTGGTGTAAGTAGGTAAATAAAATGCAATCATTATTATTTTCTAATAATTTATTGTGTAATTTCCATTTATTTACCTATTATTTAACTGAATTATAAACATTTAAAACAGGATATTAGTAATAACACCTAATTAATTTCATGTTATTCGGTACATCCTACACTGTTAAATTGTGTTATTTGTGAATTTAGTCGCAAGTCGCAACGAACAGGCACAATTAATATCCCCAGCATTTAAAATAAAATAATTATAGGTACTTAAATTTTATAAAATTTTCTTTCATAATTTAAGGCAAAAATAGCTCAGTTGATAACAATAAAAATATAAAGCTTAACACACAAATTAACATTTTAAAATAAATTCCACCATAAAGACAGACTGAATACCGGAAATATAAAAGGGTGTAAGTGCCAAAAACAAAATGTGGAGGAATTGTTGATCAAAATAAGTAGTAGCTCATCTTCGTAATTAATTTTGTTTATTTTTAAAATTACATTTGAATTGACAATCTAAATAAATTAGAAAACCGTACTTAAGTCCAATTCTAATTAACTTAGATAAGGCTCAGTGCATTATGTTTTAAATTAATAAAGATCTAAGTTCCAATGTTTGTTTCGGTAAATTGGCACTTTGGACATTTGAAGTTTTAGACACACAAAGTGATATTGCAAAGTTATAATAAGTTCTATATGTAAATAACCAGAAACAACAAACATATAATATGAACATATTAAAATACCAAGTATGTAAAAATAATGTAAGCAATGAATAACATTATTCATATTTCATACTATTATATTTATAATAGCTTCATAGGTAACGCCTTTTTCCTCCCGAATCGGTATCAACAACAGGTGCTATGTCCACCATTTTCATAACACTGGCAGCACGCTGGCAGGGACTTAAAACCATTAAAATTTTGGCACTTACGTACACCCTTTTTTAACCCCCGACAAAAAAGAGGGGTGTTAGGTATAAGTTTGACGTGTCTGTCTGTCTGTTTGTCTGTCTGTCTGTGTGTGTGTCTGTCTTTGGCATCGTAGCATCCAAACGGGTGGACAGATTTTGATCTAATTTGTTTTGTTCGAAAGCTGACATGATCGAGAGTGTTCTTAGCTATAGTTCATCATCATCAGTCTGCTCAGTGCTGGAATATCGCGGTTTATCTGGTTCGTGAAAGGCCGTTAGCAACTTGCAGTCGTTTGATTAGTATTATATTTTGCATTCTGGTTCGTGATATTTATGAATAACATACACATTAA
This sequence comes from Polyommatus icarus, assembly GCA_937595015.1. Taxonomy (NCBI): domain Eukaryota; kingdom Metazoa; phylum Arthropoda; class Insecta; order Lepidoptera; family Lycaenidae; genus Polyommatus; species Polyommatus icarus. The sequence continues at coordinate 9,404,986 of OW569321.1, forward strand.
TAGTAATATAACCTAATGCTGCAGCATCACCTGGTAATCAGTAGGATACCCAACTACTCACCAACATAGAGCAGAGGTTTCGTGTTTGGGCTCATTTTAATTGCGACAATCAGTAAGACGTAGATAAACAGTAAATATTTGCATGCTACTACTGCAGAATCACCTGGATTCTATAGGAGCCGAGCTCCGTATGAACCCAAAGTGGAGGTTTCATGTTTGGGCTCATATTGACGGGCTCATCCAAGAGGACATTCATAGACGGTATTCTTTGCATATTATTCTGCACTATAACCAACATAAGTTTAAAAAGCATGAAATAAAATTAAATTAAGAAATTAAAAAAAAAAAACCCGCCAAAAAACTTTAAAAAGTAATGAAATAATATTTACTGACTTTAAGTTTAAATAATTCCTAAGTGTAAAGTAATATTTTAGTCCAGAATTATTGTTGTCAAGGTGTGTCGGGGGACCGCTAATATACATGTTTGATTTCACATAACATTATAGTTTAAGAGTCAGTTCACAGCGAACCGAATCGAGACAATCAGCAACTTGGGCACTTGGCGATACAAAAGCAAAAGTCGCTGTTGTCGTAGTTTACTTGGCGGTCCCCCGACACGCCGTGACAACAATTATGGACCAAAATATTACTTTACACTTAGGAATTATTTAAACTTAAAGTCAGTAAATATTATTTCATTACTTTTTAAAGTTTTTTGGCGGGGGTTTTTTAAACTTAATTTAATTTTTATTTCCGGTATTCTAAGTAGTATTTAAAAGAGTTGACGATGCTCAAATTTTGAAATCCTACGTTCTAGTCTGGATCGTGTCAACATAATATTATAAACAAAAAAACTATATTAAAATCATTTTAGATGATACGATGCTACAGATAGACATTAATTAATCTGTTTTTGTCGAGTAGGTACAAAATATAACAGCTGTTTATCTAAAATTATCTATTAATGATCCAGGTACATTTTTATGATACTTATAAAATTATTACAAATTGCTGCAATAAACATAACGATATACATACTATAATTATAATTATAACAATCACAAAATTATTCTTTCGTTTTAATACTTATATGGATATGTGTGAATTTACTTTTATAACATTACTTAGTACTATTTACAAATAACTAAGATCATAGACAAAGTACAGCGCGAATTTTTCAGATGGCGAAGTCCAATCCTAAGTCACAGGCTACACGGTCAAATTTTCATCAATCTGATTGACGGAATATTGACGGTTATAAAATTTCATATTAAAAATACGCTCAATCCATCAATCAGTGGCGTACACGGTCAAATTTTCGTCAATCCGTACCAGATTGATGAAAAATTACCTAACCGTGTAGCCGGGGACTTAAGAGATATAACAGAAAATTTTAGCTTAGGATTAGGTAAGTACTTGAAAAAAAATGTATCGTGTATTTCAATATATTTTAATACCTACACAGCGTCACAACTCACAGCAGATATAATAATGTATATGACTTTTTCAGAAAAAAGTTTTTAATCAGGTTTGAAGCAGGTACCAACGAGCATAATAATTATTATTACTGTATTAGGAACCTAAAAAAGAGACTCGGTTTTGTTAACAGTTGAAACTTATATTCAGCTTATAAAACAATACCGGCTATCCTGATACTATAACACTAAGTATATACTATATAACACGATTAAAAACATCTATGTGAGAAGGACAACATTGTGTAATGTGTTTTATACACATAAAATACAATGCTGTCGTTCTCACATACATAGGTAGATGTTTTTAATCGTAGCGATATCCGATATCGTAGAACGTGATATTGTGTCAACCCACTTACGGATTCTTATTCAACTGGTCAACGTTGGCAAGCACTTTTCATTAGGTAACCGTACAATGGGGATTGTCCATTTTTTTTAATTTTGCTCATTACAAAAACATTTCGAGGAATAAGGTCAGTGATCGTTTTTCTGTATATAAACGAAAAAAATACCCATTAGTTAAAGATTAGTTACTTATATTTTTGAACAAATATGTTTAACCTTAGTTTGACCTTCAATGGCGTTAAATTAGCAATAAATTCGACCAACATTACGTTTCGAACTTTTGGTAAGCTTCTCGTATCAGCTTTCACATAATGAGAACTTGCATTTGACAAACCAGCCATTATAAATAAGATTGAAAGGAAAAAAAACATACTGGAGAGGTCAATTGGCCGCCGATGATGACGTCACAGCGAAACTTTAAAAATTTATTGAGAAAAAACTAGCCAATGAATTTCAAAATTATTTAATTTATATTCTTAAAATACCCTATTTTAACGAAAAAAAAATATAAAAAGTACATGTTATTTTTTTTGGACAATGCCCATTGCCATTTTTCGAGTCGAACGACGGTGAAAATCAGACCCCACGGGTGAAATTTTAGTATTTTATTATATAATTAACATATACTAGCTGATCCGGCAAATGTTGTTTTGCCATATACGTACGGTGTTTTAATAATATGTTAATGAATCTCAACGTCAGAAATAACAATTCTTCGCTTGTTGAGAAGATCGTCCATTGTGGTTCTCTAGCATACCTATTTCCATAATGTTTATGGCAGAATAAGGTTTGCCGGATAAGTTAGTTAACTTATTATATAAAAAAAAAAACTGATTTGAGGCTCTAGTTTTGGATAGATATCAGATATAAGTAAACATAAGTAAGTTTCTAACTAGGTATCGATAAGACTAATCGATATAGGCGATATCGATAGGCATAAAAAAATCTTAATGTAAGAAAGATTAAGTCCATAGACAGTTAAGAAAGTGAATAGGTTGTATTACAATATTTTGATCCTAAGGTTATATTTTATATGAACGTCTATTTTGGTCGTCAATTTGTAAAGCTAAGTTGTGGTCGAAAAAGAAATAACTAGTTAGCTTATGTATGTCACCTATTTATAATTAAAAATTTAAATAACTTTATCAAAATTCAAAAACGTTAAGTAGAATCTTAAATAGGTAGGTAAGTACACACCTATTTCTAAATTTACATTAGTGTTTCTATCCTAAAGTGTATAAAATTTAAGGTTTGTACCCGAGATATTACGGTTATTATAAATTATTGTTATACACATTATTAAACTACAACGATGATTGTTTAATGTGTGAGTGATTACTTTAAGTGAAACTGTATTACCGATAACTTATGAAAAATTTACTCAGTGAATAACTATACGAAGTAGCTGCTTGTCTTTTTCTGTCATATTGAAAACATCACATGGAAGAGAAAGATAGCTGCTCTTGAATAGTTATGCACTGCGTAAATGTTTTTATTAATAAGGGGAATGTCTTTACCCCGGGGGTACCGTGGTAATGTATGGGGTAATGAACTACCATAATATTATAGATGTATAGTCCATAGACCATTCCAATGAATGAAACTGGAGAACTAAACGAACATTCAACTTTGTTGACTAACTTTAGATTATTTGAAGGACTGGCTACATTGATTCCCGTCATTTTTTTAAATAATATAGTGTTGAGTGTTAACATATAGATACGCTTACTAATTTAGTTACCAGTCGTGAGTCGTCTAGTAAAGAAATCTACTTAGGTGCAACTAGAATAATAAGAATTAGTACTACAAAGCAAGTACCTTCGCTTTTTCTGTAAGCTGAAATTTTGTGACAGCCTCTTGGTACTTATTAGACCATAACTTTATAATATTATAGGATTCATGTGAATAACAATATTTATAAATATTTATGTAAAACTACGCGTCCACAACAAAATGGATATGGATTAAAACATTACCAAAATTACCAAAATAATGACTTATCATATTAAAAAATTACAAAGTTTAAAATCTTTCTACGTAGTATAATAAAATATTAAATACTTATTATTGTTATTGTTTTCTAAGAGAATCATTAATTTATCTATATATCAGTACGTTCTAAACCTAGCCTTACTGGATTATCTAAGAAGATACCTACTTTTGGTAAAAAGGAAGGCGAAGCAGTGATGCAAAGGTAGACCTAAGTATTTTAACATTTAGAATGTCGATATACGTATAGGTATATAATACATTTACTTTACGAAACATACCTTCAGGTACGATAAAAAACTATTTAATGTTTTCCTTGTTAAAAATTGAGTCTACTGTAACGTTACAACAGGTAATCAAAGCATTTAAAGATGTTACCCCTTGATAACAAGTAACAGCAAACAAATATTAATCAAACTATAGATGGAAAAAGTAAATAATATAATCAAGTCAAAGTCATGCCTAATCAGGGTTTTTACTTTGTGCTATTTAACTGTTCGGACTCGGTACAAAAGCGTCGTCTGGCGACATAAACATCGCATACAAACAAAGACAGCACCTCAGGGCTCAGATATTTACAGACAGATATTTTGGCCACCAGACAGCGCCTCGATAGGGTCCAAGAAGCTAGCACTAACTACTACATCGGCAACCATCATTGCTACGTTCAAAACCGTGACTGTAGAATTATTCACGTCAATATGAAGTTTTGTGCGTTTCCAGTCGTTAGTTTTGCCCAGATATTGGTCGGTGGGTCAAGATGTGGCTTAGCGCGTAACGATAACCCTCGTATTATCATCGGGGGCTATCACAATGAAACTTGAGCATGAGCTCTATGCCTTAAGTGCCCATCTAGCCTCATCGTCCACTAAAAGTTCACAGGTCTTGGCTGGAGCAGTTGAGTGACTCCAGGGTGCGGGGGGCGACGTCCTCGTACGGGATGACGTGCGCCGACGCCAGCTCCTTCGACACCCGCTCCGCCGCACTCAGAACTCGCAGCAGATTGAGGCCCGCGAGCTTCTTCAGGTCCTCGATACTCCACCCGTCCTCCATCAGCTCGGCGAAGAGGAGAGGGTAAGAGGCCACGTCTTCTAAGCCCTGCGGGGTGCTGCCGATTCAAAGAGTTTGCTTATTTATTTGCTCAAAATGCCACACAGTTGGATGTAAATGTATGCAGTGTGCACCTAAGATTATGCTGCATTGGAGTTAGTTAAGTACGTGTTAAGGGCAGGTTATTCCTAAAATTAGCAGGTTGATGGCTGTCAGTGCGAATATCGACGTAAATGACATTAAAATATAGACGCGGCGAGCGTCGTAACCGCCACCGTACCTACAAGGTGCGCTGATATGAATGATAACATTCATATCAGCGCACCTTGTAGGTACGGTGGCGGTTACGACGCTCGCCGCGTCTATGATAGGGCGAAATAGGAGAAAAAACCTTTTTACTTAGATAAAAATATTATAACTAAACATGTATCCAATCATTTCCCTGTAAAATTTTAATAGTAATCGAACTGTCCAAATTATTTTTTGATTGAATCCCTGTAAGTCCTATAAAACTCAAAATGTTTTTTAAAATCGAGGTTGTTTCCGAATTTTTTTATCGAGTAAAATTATCTGTATTGTGTTTCTAACCAAAAAAGTTACTAGTTAAAAGATGTATCTATACATGACTACATGTATATATTTTTCAGTGTTTTTGAATGACGCTTTCTTTAAAAATTACTCATTCTAGAAACGTGAATTTGGATAAACCTGCCCTTAAGTGTTTACATGGAATGGTTTAGGGTGCGTTCAGATTAAACGTGGCTAACAAGCACGCTAAGAGTCTTCATCAAAAAAGTAAAGTCCGCAATCTATAACATTGTAAATTTAAAAAATCCTCACTAGTTAATGCCGTCGTACCCGGCGCCTAGCCCCACGCTGTCCACGCCGGCGATGTCACGGATGTGGTTGATGTGTTCTGGAAAGAGTATTTAGTTTATTTGTTACTACATCTATAACTCTATACACCTAATACCTAGCAGCTTGGCTACTCACAGTGCGTAAACGTTTTTTGATTAGGTACTAACTTGCTAAATGCAATTTGACTAAAGGTTTTAAATTCTAATGCGGCAACCAACAAACGCTTGCTGCGCTAAGCTTTGGCCAACAAGAAAATTTTTCAAAACCTAGTCAAACGCAAATTGTAAATGAAAAATTGTATATCTGAATACTCCAAGAGATATCATCGATATAAGTGACAATCACCGAGACAGCATCCTTTCGGAAATGTTTCTAGTTTTTTCAGAATGTAATATCGCGGTCGTTTTGCAGATCAGCACGTCGAAACAAAACGATTTGATGTACAAAGAGCTCCTCAGTTTTTAAAGGTATACGAGTCAGCTCACTTAAATAACGTTTTAAAGCTGCGACAGTTTGCAGATTAAACCAAACCACACAACAATGTAATAAAAAGCGTATAAAAGAATGGACCGCCCCAGCTGGGCATATGGTAAAGCTAAAAGAAAAAATATCTGCTGCAACGCTGTAGTTGTCAATCGAGAGTGTCACGCTGCGGACGAAAAATATAAATGGGTTTTATATGGTTTTACACACCCACCCGTAGATCACTGACTTTAAATATTAGATATATGCATTGTTATAGATCCCTTTGTACAAAATATATCATCTGCAAATGATTGTCTGGTGACTGGTACGGTTTAAGAAAAAAGGAGAGACGAAAAATGGAAAGGGAGGGAAAAGTAAAACCGATTCAGGAATTTTGTATTTGAATAAATCAATAGAATAACAAGCACATTCTTAAATGAATTTAGAGTTAAAATCACCGGTGACTGTCATAAAAATGATTTTCACCCTTTGGATTGACATTTGATATGGTGGCCGTAAACCTTTGTTGAAGTGGCCACTTACCACATCAAACATCAAAACACACGACAGGCCGATGCCGTTGGAGAGTGATGTGGAGACGAGTCAAGTGATACTTCAGGTTAGATTTCAGGCTATGTAGGTATTATGTAGGCGTTGTATAGCTTACCACATAACCTTATAATACACCGTTTATATGATTCGGTTTATAGATGGGTGTTAATAATTTGAATAGTATTAAAGAAGATTGAAATAAACTTAAATTTTTATTTTATAGGGGCGATTTCACCAAAGAAATAGAACGCGTCCAATGCACACTGAACCGGTTCAAAACGTATAAACGCGATTATAACATCGAAATGCATTTCACCAGCATAAACTGAACGCGTTCACAGCAAATCTGAGTTTTATCTTCTGAACGCCCAAAGTCCAAAGTTAAAGGCGACGCCTTGATAATTTGGCTGCAGCGATATCGATTTTTCTCAACAATGATATGACTAAAGCTCAGAAATTAAAGTTCATTGTCAGTATTCATCATGTCTTTATCTTTGAATTACCTATAGCATAACACGATTGGTCAACTTTTATAACACAGAATAATCAATGAAAAAGACCTCTGTAAAAAAAGGGATTCTAATTTTGCCAACAGAGGAGAGTGATTTAAGGTTCCAAAATTTTATGTACATAGATTGTTTCAAGCATGCACTTTAATTTGCCCATAGCTTATATGAAATATATTTATGGTTTTTAAATTACGTGACAAAAACGATTTTGTTGCTTATACCCTTTCCATTTCTTGCTGTTCCATTTTTTGTTTTCTCCGAGCCGACCTCTCATAGAAAACAAGCAATTTATAACATATCCAAAACGATTTTTTACTTTAACGCGGTGTCACCTTAACGTCATAAAACCCGTTCAAGCCCTGTCATGGCGGAACGAAAAACAAAAACAAAAGAAATGTCAAACTGACAGTTTTGACACATGGGTTTGGTTAGTTTATGTATTGTTTCTTTCTAATTTTTAGTTAAATTAACGTGAAAAGGCTTTAAAATGATGAAATATACTAACATGTAAAATAATCGCGTGACGTCACGTAAACTTAGATTTAATAATCGCGATCAAAAGAAGTTTGTGAAATCCATTTGAAACAGAACGAGATTTATGTCACCGCGTGAATGAGAACTAAGTTTTATAAAACGAAGTTTTGCGTGTGCCTGGTGAAATCCCACCTTAGTTATTTTCAGTATTCTAGTTGCAGGACAATAATCATTATATATGTATAGCGCAAAATAGAGGGACCTCAAATTTTTAGCTTAATCCATATTATGATTAATTAACAAAAATATATTGGAGCGTCCCGACTATAGGTAATTTTTTTTCACTAGGCTATATTTTGTAAGTATTTTTACTGAAACATTTTTTTTAAGTACAAGCTGCGAGTATTCAATGATAAATAATCGGCCAAATGCGAATCGGACTCGCGCATGAAGGGTTCTGTACCGTTATAGAGCAGATTAGGCCAAAAATTGTGTTCCGTACCCAAAGGGTAAAAACGGGACCCTATTACTAAGACTTCGATGTCTGTCCGTCTGTCTCCAGGCTGTAACTCAAGAACGGTAATAGCTAGAGAGTTAAAATTTTCACAGATTATGTATATCTGTTGCCGCTATAACAACAAATACTAAAAACAAAATAAAATTAATATTTAAGGGGGGTTGCCATACAACAAACGTGATTTTTTGGCCTTTTTTGCTCTATATCAATAATGGCAACAGGTACTTGACGATTTCTTCCACTTCAAAACTTCATATTTCACAAATGGATCCCTATATCGGAAAGTGATCTATGAATACTCGTAATATTTTAAAAAAACTTATCCAACGACACCCCACACGGTAGAGTGGACGCGAAAAAATACATCCCCGCTTGATGTGTATGGGGAGGTACCATAATTTTTTTTTTGATTTTGATAACAGCTTTGTAGGTCTTATAGTTTCTGAGTAAAACCGCGGACAGACAGACGGACAGACCGAAACTATAAGGGTTTCTTGTTGACTACGGAACCCTAAAACGCGCATATTATAAATACATTATTTTTTATTTTATCTCTGAGCAAAGCTCCGGCCTCCCAGGTACTTATTTCTAATTTGCAAATCAAATATCAATACAGAAATATTTGATCGAAGCTAATACAATACCTATTACGTTCGATTTATACGTCGCATAACCTCGCTCGTATTATACCACCGATGCCGACGGTGTTGATATGTGCATAAATTTTAACCAATTTTATGCCTTTATCCTTTTATAATGCTCGCTTTCATTAGCTCTCATCGACATCCCGCAAATATGAATGCGGTCGAAATTGTTCGCGGCCGAGAAGTCACTTGGCCAGTTTTCATTACATCAGTTATTTCATAAAGTTATTGAACATTTTAATTCTGATAAAAACTGGCCAAGTCAAATCTAATCTACTTTAAGATCATATTATTTAAATAACAGCAAGTGTTATAGATATACATTAAAACAAAGAAATAGACTTTATTGTTAGTTCATAATGTTATTTGGTTCCTTTAAATACATATTTAAATTTTCCATAGAACTTGGCACTCATTTAGATCTCCATTCTTTTCACGGCGTAGTCCATAGGCAAGCATATTGTTTGTATTGAACTTGGCTTTCCCTTTTTACATTTATATTTTTGGTGGGATATCACTATACTTTTTGTAAAGAAGAGAAACTTAAATATACGACTATAGTCGCTCACAACCATAAGGGGCCGTTTCACCACTTTCTGATAAGTGTCGGATATGCTATCCACAACTTATATGACAGATACTCCATACTTCATATGATCTGACAGATACTCCATACTTCATCTGTCAGATAAGTTGTAGATAGCCTATCCAAAACCTATCAGGAAGTGGAAAAGCAGCCCTTAAGGCTTGTTGAGTATCAGTCGAATTAAACAAAGAAAATTCAAGCGAATGGAATATGCAGCTGCCATCATGAGGCATTGGAATAATACGATGTAACACAAGTGTATTTCCAACTATTAACTCTACAGTACAACTTATTGTGCGAAAGTTAAGTAGCTATTAAAATACTGTAATACTGACAAATACAGACAGATGCCAATCGCAACTATATTGCCTCTAATTCATCCATCGCACGGTAACCGTACATTTTTTTTGGATCCTATAATATATGATCATATAAATGATCCAATATAAATGATAATGTAATACCCCCCGTAGAAATACTTTATATGGCAAAACAAAGTTTGCCGGGACAGCTAGTTGTATAATATGACTGAGCTACTCTACACTATGATGTTCACGTGCTACAACCTGGCTACAACTCACCTATAGCGTCCTGCACGGTTGCAGAGTCGCCGCACGTGAGGAAGCTGGTGTAGAAGTTGACCATGATGAGGCCCTTGTTGGCCGCGAGCAGTCGCAACACCGTGTCGGGCACGTTGCGCGTGACGTTGCACAGCGCGCGCGCGCTGGAGTGCGAGAACAGCACGGGCGCGCGTGACACCGTCAGCGCGTCACGCATCGTGCGCTCCGACACGTGCGACAGGTCCACCAGCATGCCTAGACGATTCATCTCCTTTATCACCACCTGCGAATATAAACTAGTTAAAAAGTACTTCAAAATAATCACTTGTTATCTTGATTGTTACGACTCTATTGACATATGCGTTATTTAATCGAATCGCTATTTTAGGCGCTACTGTGCCAAAATCATCCTAGAATACGCTAGAGTTGTATGTGTAAGGTGCACCGGTTACAACTTGGAAATATTTACATTATGTTCAAAAAGATTTATAACAACATTTTTAAAAATTACTCTCTATTGATTATTATGTCCGAAGAGTATACTACTACAATGGCCGTGTTTACCACAAAGTTAAAGTGGCAAAGGCAATCTCCAAAAATATCGCGTTGAACTTTAATTGCTCGCATACATTTGCTCTTAAAAAACAAAGATTTAAGCACGATAATTGGTACCTGCATGTAACTCTGCGTTACAATTGAGAGTGGTTTCAACAAAAGGGAGCGTTAGGCGAAGTATCGCAGCGCCAGAAACAAAGGAGTGTTTCGCAAGCAACCAGTCTCATTGAGAGCGGGATATTGCGGGCGACAGTGTTTATGGTTATGGAGCACGAGCCACGAGTGCTCACTCCAGCTGCCTCCTTGCCGAGATCTTTACGTTGTTTTTATTATGCGCCGATAATATCCTAAGTATTATGAGCTCCTTTATTTCGGTTACGTCTATTGCCAACAGAATAAAGCTCGGATGTGGTTCGGATCGTATGCTAAATTTAACAGGTCTTCGGGATCATTTTGAAGTATTTCGATTTGATATGCGAGATATTACAGTTACCTACCTAATATTATTATATTTAGTAAAACAATAAAAAGTAAATAAAACTGTACAACTTTAACAATCTTTGTGCGGCTTCAAGAAGATAATTCGCTTAAGACCGGGCTGCCAAAAATATCAAATCACGCTAGCCGCCGCTATCCTCCAATCGTGATATAATGATTCCATGAATCGTGCCCGCATAAATTGTACTTTGAGCCGCAGCTAGTAGTGAACAATATCGCGTAACAAGGGTTCCCGAACAATAGCACGAAAGTAAAGGTCGTAAGTCCCAAAATAGTTTTTTTATTATTACAAAACTAAATACAATATTTCCTTTAGCTATGATTTTACAAAGTGTATGATTGTAGTAGTGCAAGTTATTTACTGATAGTAACTGCATAAGTGTAACAGATATTTGTTGAAAAGCCCAGAAATATTCATAATTTCGAAAAATAAAACTATCGAGTCAAAATAAGTGAATCGTGTTTTCCGTTAGGCTAGTATCAGATAAATATATAATGATTCTACGAATAATAAAAACTACGGAAATGTAACTCCCATACTAAAACAGTTTTAAATTTGGTTCCATTCGAACTGTCATATTGTAACGTCAGCCTTCATACCGCTCAAGGTCACCTAATGTATGAAAAGTGAACCTAAGGTACACTTTTTTGACAAGTATTTTGGAGCATGTTTTTTGACGGAGTTACTCTTCCTTAGTTTTTATTATTCGTAGTAATGATTAAATAAATCTCAATTTCATTTAAGTCAGTCGTCTTCCGGGATCGTAATACTTATTAGAAAACACAGCAATATTCGTCAGCTCGCTCTTAATTTGATCTTATCGGTCCGAATGGCTTAAAATATAGCGGACTCGGACATGATCAATTTGGAAGGGATTATACAATTTAGTAGCAGCGTCGGTGTACAGTCGTACGAATCCCTAAGATAATTAAATTCAGTTGCAAGAAAATCCTCTGTTATGAGCCGTAAGAAATTGCGATTTTGGCCAGATATAAGAGTGATTAACGATAAAGATATAACGAGATACTCGTACTTGAAATGGAACCGACATTTCTGTCAACAAAATTCCCATTTATTAAAAGTCAAAGAAGTCAATTAAATGAGCTCAAATGTTACATTTAATTTGTTGTTGGGAAATATAATTTCCTCGCCGACGAACGTTTCGATGAAGTTCGTTTTGCAATATTTTCCTCGGCCGGGTAATGAAACGTACACGAACTCCAAATAACAACTAGCCCAAATCGACCACTTTGCGGTCGGTCCGTTAAGTGGAATATTGGTATTTCGCACCACTGTTACTAGTGGTATACATTTGGTCAGTTTTATAGCTATCGTTCTCTATATTGTTCACTATAAAGAAGTATTCTTTACTAATGTGAAAAGTGTTATAATTTATAAGATATATCTTAGCCTATAAAAGACGGCCATGTAACATGTTATCAAAAATTCTTACGTCTCATTATTATTCCATTTTCTGGGATATTATTATGTAACAATTTGCAGATGTTTTCTTACCGCCCGTGTTCAAATCCATAAACGTACTGACCTTGCCAAACGGAGTGAGACCCCCTCGAGCCCCGGGCTCGTACGATCTATCTGTGGAGGCGCACTCGGCCCACGGCGTGTCACACGTCGACGTCAGCGTCAGGTACCGGACCCCCACCTGGTACAGCGTCCTCAGCACCCCCAGGGAGCCCCCTATAGCGTGACCTCCCTCCACCCCTATGAGGGAGCACAGCCGATGGTTCGCGTGCGCGGTCAATATATCTGAAACGAGGGTGTTGTAATGAATCAATCAAAATTATTCGCGGCTCGCCGGAACAATTTACGAGAGTACATTTTGTTTAATTGTATAACATTAAATTAAGGCTCGTAGCACACCGAACTATATGAATGAAGTTAATGAAACAATATTGGATCTAAAAAGTAATTTACGAATTCTGTTTAAATAGGATATTTAGGTAACTTCGACCGTCAGAAATATTCGAGAAATTCGAAAAATGAATTATCCGAAGAAACTTATCATTCGCACTCGCCTTTTCTTCTAAGACGGGACGGTTAATGTTGATTTTTACATTTCTCGGAGAAGGAGCTGAACGAAACAAAAAGAATCTATTACCATTAAGGAGCACGGACCGTTTGTGGCAGCTAATTTGTTTTGTTATTTATGGACCCTAAGCGGCGATATCCATAATGAGCCTAGGAAAGTGTGGGAGGTTTTTTTGAATTTTTGAATTTTGCTTAAAAACTTATTTACTCAAGTTGTAGGTTAATGTTCGTACGTGACGAGAAGGTGGAGAGCACCTAGTCCGGCGTTATAATATAATTACAGCAAGACCTTTTGCTAGGATTGTTTAGTCGAGGTGCTTCGAGGCTTAGACCCAATTCCGTCTATTATACTGTACTCGGCGAAACATGGCGGTAGCGGTCATTGACCCTCTGTCCTAAACTTGTCATTTTCTATATGAACCGCGATTGACAATGAAGTGTCAAATGTTGTCAATCGCGTATTTTATGGAAAATGACAAGTTTTTGACAGGGAGTCAATGACTGCTGCCGCCATGTTTCGCCGAGTACAGTATAGTGCTAGTCGTTTGTCTAAATATCATGCCCTCGTTCGCTAATACTAAGACCAAGAGAGATATGATGTTCAATCAATTATTATTGAACATCATATCTCTCTTTCATTCATCACCACTTTGTCTACCTTAGATTAAACTTAAAGTATATATTTTAATTTAACTGCAGGATCTCAGAATGAAACTAAAACCCAAATTAATGTAAAAATTTCATATTTCTGGTGGGCTTCAAGTTTTTTTTGGTGAACAACTGGCACTTACCATCAGCCGAGGTGCAGAATGTGAGCTCGGGGTGGTACTTGTCGGTGAGTCGCTGGATGAGGTCGATCTGCTCGAAGGTGAGCTGCACGGCGTCGCGGTGCTGCGAGTCGCACGGCACGTACGCCGCCCAGAACTGCACACCAAACGTGTTTGTTATCATGGCAGCTGTACACACACGACGGGAGCCTCTTGCCGAGATCTTCGGCCGTATATGCTTCGAGACAACAGCGCCCTGTATAGACTCGCGCTCGGCCTGTCTCAGGGTATCTCGACGAGTGTGTACAACAGCCATCAAATTTTACGAATGCCAGGGAGGCTTGAGGTGGTATTTTGGCCCCCATAAAAAGAAGCTGTGCTATTATTATCTTTACCGTGTTATTTAAATTGGCCTAAACTTCAGCAGTTTTATACTGATTTGATCAATAACTAAAAATCCTGTGCTAATTTTATGATACTAGAGTGTATTATAACAAATAATTTTAATTTTGTTCCAAGACAAGGATCTACTATATTCACAAAAAATACAGTTTTATTAGTTTTTGAATTTGATATTTATTAGTTTTTGTTTCTTCGGTTAGGCCCGAATCGTTTGGGAAATGAACAAAAAACAACGATTTAGGAGGTCAATTCGACTACAACTTCCCGGGAAATTCCAAGACGTTCCAAGGGGTATTGGAATTGCAAACTAGTAATTAGAATACACAATGTCCCGAAGTTTAATCTCAATGTTGAGAAAAAGTGTGCAAATTAATTTCGCGTGTAAATCCAGATGAAGCGTGGACGCCTGCGTTGGAAAACACCGGCGGAACGATTTGTCTGCGGTCGACGGAGACGGCTGAAATGATGGGGGCTCCTCAAGTATTCCAATATAGTGACTAGTGTAATATACCCGTGTAGGTTTGGAGATAATCTCACTAACTTGGTTAGGATACTTATCCTAAGTAGTAAATATAAAATTAAGTAGTCCATTCTTTGTTCTTAAGATTTTTTTACAAGAACATGGGTATCGTTTTAAGCACTTAAGATTTCGTTGTCTCCAAAAGTTTTTAAAACATAAATAGCATTTGCGTAGGCACAAATAATAATTACCCTATTACCCATAGGGTAATTACCCTATAATATAAATAAGATTGGTCGCATAAGTTTTTGAGGAATTTGTAATAAAATATATCTTAGTATACAAAACATCTTAAAAAGCTTTGAACAACACTGTTATACAAGGTTGTTTATACTTTTTGTGATTTATTAAGTCAATATCATGCAAGACTTCCACCGTGCATTCACTCCGCTCCTTGAATATAAATACGGCGACTACGTAAGTCACCGACTGGAACATGTTACAGACTTGAGGTTTACCAGACCTTGTAAATGCGGTATTAGCATTATTGTTTATTCAATTTTTCCATTTTTATGCGATAAGTAAATTATTGTAAATGGTTATTTTTTGCTTGGCTAGCGTTGTTAACAAAACGAAAATGTGAGGTTTTATTTAAACCACACCATAGTATTTAAAAAAAACTGTGTGTAACAATAATATTAATTAATTTTATCTACACGGAAAACAAAAAAGGAAAGTATTATTTCAAAAGATAAATACGTACAATTTTGAAGGCTACAAAATTGTACGTAATTAAAAATTATAATTCCTTATCTCAAAAACTGCTAAAACGATTTTGATGAAACTTACAGTATTTCCCTAAGTTGAATAATACTTAGTACAACAAAAAAAGAATCACTTAAATCGGGTTTTTAGTTCCGGAGATATAGAACACAAACATAAAAACATACATACAAAGTAAACACACTTTTGAAATTTGGCACATTTGCTCAGATGCTGATATAGACCATTCACGAAAACTGGGCAGATCTAGAAATATTACATACGGATCGAATTGATAACGCCCTTTTTTTAAAAGTCGGTTATTACTCATAGTATATTTAAAATACTCATACTATGAGTATATTATTAAATATTAGTGAGTATTATATATTTATAATACTCACAGTATTATTACATAATACTTAGAAGGTACAATCAGTATTTAATGAAAAATCCCTCGTTTATGCAGAGGCCGGGCTCCATAATGTTATTAGTACTCGCTACGCAATTTCGTAGAGGCTCGTAGCACTCGCGTAGAGGCGGCGTAGCACTCGCGTAGAGGCGGCGTAGCATAATATCTTTCTTTACGTTCGCTTTAGAGCAGCACGAGTCGGCGCATGAGTACCGGAAACTATTCCACCTCAATTTTTTTATGCGATCCTCTTCGAATTGCCCTCCTGATGATATAAATGCATGTTGCCATAGTGCATCCCGGTGTCATATTGTTTAAACAAACATTGTTTAAACAATTGCAAGGAATTGTTATTTTTTAACCGGACATTTTTTTTTATATTCTTTATTGAAATACCAATAAAAAAGGTCCTATGACTTTTCACGATAAAGTTAATATTTTTAAAGATATGAATTTTTAAATGTTCGAAAAATCTCAAATTTGGGTACTTTTGACCCATGAAAAATATATTAAAAAAGATAATAATGTCTAAGTTATATATATTTTTTAATTCTGTATATAATAGTTAATAATATATTTAATAGAGATTTAAAAACAATTAATTGTTTATATCTTTTTTTATCTTAGCAAAAGTAGACAAAAAATTGTGTTTTATATTTAATAATAATTAATAATAAAATTAAAATAAAGTAAATGTTTAAGGGGGGCTCCCATACAATAAAACACACTTTTTGTCTTCTTTTGCTAAGATAAAAAAACATATAAGCTATGAATTTTTTTTAATCTCTGCTAACGATATTATTAACTATTGTATAGAGACTTTAAAAAAATATATAACTTAGACATTATTATCTTTTTTAATATATTTTTCATGGGTCAAAAGTACCCAAATTTGAGATTTTTCGAACCTTTAAAAATTCATATCTTTAAAAATATTAACTTTATCGTGAAAAGTCATATGACCTTTTTTATTGGTATTTCAATAAAGAATATAAAAAAATAACAATTCCTTGAAATTGTTTAAACAATGTTTATTTAAACAATATGGCACCGGGTTGCACCATGGCAACATGCATTTATATCATCAGGAGGGCAATTTGAAGAGGATCGCATAAAAAAATTGAGGTGGGATAGTTTCCGGTACTCATGCGCCGACTCGTACTGCTCTACTTGGTTCACACGGCACAACCCTGCACGTTTTTAGGGTTCTGTACCCAAACGGTAAAAACGGGACCCTATTACTGAGACTTCGATGTCTGTCCGTTTGTCTATCTGTCTCCAGGCTGTAACTCAAGAACCGCTATAGCTAGACTTCTGAAATTTTCACAGATTGTGTATATCTGTTGCTACTATAACAACAAATATTAAAAATAAAACAAATTAAATATTTAAGGGGGGCTCCCATATAACAAACGTGGCGTGGCGTAGCGATATTAAAGTTAGGGTGGTCTAGTTACCTGTGCAGCTATCCTCCCCTGCTTGAGCCTTGGCAGGTCTGTGTGGCTCCAGGAGCTAGTGGCCCAGGGGGAGATGGTCCGCAGGTCCTCGTCGAACCTGTGACAGGCACCAGGTGAATTTATTTATTTAGTATTTAAATTTAGCCAACGTAGCTTTTAACGTATTAACTTAGATACTTTCTAAGACTACAGACCGGTTGGGTTATGTCAAGTCCATATTATTGCCGATCGACATTTTGTATGGCGTATACGTTGCACTAATGCTATTAGTATGTTAAAGAAATCGATCACTCATTTAATAATAATCGGATGTTGACAAGCACCCTTAACTTGACCACAGCCAATTTTAGTTCCGACATCTGCCTGACTCCTGGGAATCAATTTCTGTTATTATTAAAATTTTTAATACCGTATAATAGTAAAAACTATAATAATATATCCTAATAAACTACAAAATAGTAAGTTAGTTTCACTATACCTGTACCATTTTATGCCGGCTCGCAATCACAAAACATAGCCTTTGGCAGTTCGCTCAAAACACGCTTAAACAACTTTGTTTTGAAACTAGTAAAAGGTATTGGAGAGCTTAATTAGAAATTGGAAAATGTTCTATATCTCTTTTCAATAGATATCGACTTACACTTAAAAGTTTTGGCTATTTTCACATCGAAATAACACGCAACGATTGGCGATGATGTGTTAAAGCTATACTGAACAATTGCATAATTATATTCGCTTTTTCGCATCGCCAAGTCACACTTATTTTGGTTTCAATGTGAACAGTCCTTTGGTATTTAAAATAAATATCCATACTTACTAATATCCATATTTCCATACGAATATTATAAATACGAAAGTGTGTCTGTCTATTACCTCTTCACGCCCAAACCACTGAACTGTTTTTAATGAAATTTGTTATGGGGATACTTCGAGACCCGAGAAAGGACATAGAATAGATTTTATCCCGGAAAAATGTATGGTTCCGCCGCGATAAACGAATTTTGGCGCAACGAAGTTGCGGGCGTCATCTAGTTAATACGAGTAATATAAGTCGATTTCAACCAACCGACAACGTTTTGATACTTAAGAATGAGATTAGTATTCTTTGAAAAATTGATACACTTACTGTCGCCTCAGGGACAAACATTAATTACTTAACTGAAATTAAATGAAAATTTTGACACAAACCCTATATATAAATAACTGTCAAACTCTTCATTTAATGTCTCTAGTGACTTAGATATTGTTTGTGTTTGTATTCGTATAAAATATGTAGTAAACGAATGTCGAAAATGAGATCGTTAGGATTAAGGACCGTACATCAAAACCTCTGCTATTGTCTTCACTTAAATATGATTTGTGTTCTCTATCTACTTCTTTTATTTAGCCTCATAATGTGCTTTATGATTCCGCCGATTCCGAGCCGACGCAACTTTTTTTCTACTTTTTACAGGACCTTGAGCTACCAAATAAATATATTCATAGGCAGATTGAGGACCAAAGTAATTTGGTCAGATTATTTCTAGCCCAGAGCCCCTAGCCTAGATGTTTTCTGTATCGCTTCTTAATTAAATCGCCAAACAAAATGTATGGATTTGACATAAGCTTTCGATAATTATGACACATCTTGCTGCGCAGCAGAATTGGAGTTTTGGTCGCGGTTACTTCAGGATATATCCAGTTCTGAAGAGCTACTTGACTTTCGAGAAAGTGAGACCGTTAAACTTTCTTAAAAGTTAAAGTATTATATTTTGAGGGTGTCTGACAGTGGGAAGACAAGATCCCTTAACCCACCGCGAATAATATAAATTATGAAATTGAGCTTTACTCTTTCTCAAAGGTCGGGTAGCCCTTCAGATCTGAATACCTTCTAAAGTAGCCGCGACCGAAACTTCATGGTCGCTGGTCTTTCGTACCACTGCAAAGGTCACAAACAGGTAAACTCTTAGCTTTTATAAAATAAGGAATGTCTGGCCGTCGAAGGCTCTATGATCATGATTTATGACATAAATGCAAAAGCGCTTAAGACTAAACATCATCTAGGTAATGAAACAACCTACAACAACGCATTATTATACAATCAACGCCTAAGTGAAATAATTTACATAAATGAGCCCCGAAACCACTTTACAGGCTAAGTTGTAAAGTTAATGAGTCTACACGAGGGACTATAAAATACTACAATGTACGATCGAGAGAGTAGGACGTTTGCATTGCACCGACATTTTAAAATCTAAAACATATTTTTGTAGATTTTACTAGTGACAGTTTATTATAATCTTAAGTAAGTAATTTTATAAAGAGTTTATATTGTAGAGGTATATCTCTGGATCTATTTAACCGAATGAATTGAATTGAAAATTCTTTCACTATTAGAAAGCCACGATATCTGTGTCAAAATTTAAAAAAAGACGGGTTGCACTCCGGGAGTGCCGGCAGAAGTGAAAACTTAATTATTAACGTTGTGCATTTTTTTACCCATTTTAAACTAAATTAAATAAATGAAATAAAATAGATAATATATATATATATATATATATATATATATATATATATATATATATATATATATATATATATATATATATATATATATATATTTAAATTAAAAGTTATGACTGTTATATACTGTGTTTTATAAAACAAATTTCATCTAGCTTTGGAGTATTTTAGGCTAAACAAGATTTGTGTGAGCTTTATCCTTTGGGGTTTCATCAAATAAACGTAAATCTATTCTTCCTAATGATTTCCTTGTATCGTAAGTCGTAACCCACGTTCGATACAACTATTTTCTATTGTTACGTTACTAGCGTAAGAAATACGTTGGGTAAACGTACAATTAACGAATTATTATCTTTGTCTGCACTAAACTAATAAGTAATAACGACGAAAATAACAAACTTCGCACTAGCTTTATTGAATTGAAAGTGGAAATCTTAGAAAAAGCAAAATAATAATTGTGTAAATAAAGTGTGTTACAATAGATTAAGTTATGGTACTAAGAAAATATTAATTACCGTTTCCCCTGCGTAATAAGCCGGGAACAAAGGCGGTCGTGCTAATTATTCAATATAAACTTTAAAGTTTTTGCCTTGTTCATTAAAATATGTCAAAAGAAGCTTCTCTGTTTCTTTTCAATTGTAAGCCGCGAATGAATTCTTTTAAATAGTTTTATTTTATAAATTGTATATTATTCCGAAATAATGACTTTCTTTATTACGGTAGTCAATTAATACTGTTATAAGATATTGGACAATATGCCACTTTCATTTGTCCAGTATCTATATTCAATGAAAGGTTGAATCGACAAAGAAAACTGACGAACCACAAAGAAAGGCGGCGACCAACTCTTTTGTAATTGGTTTATTTGACCAAGACCAAGAAGGAGGTCAGACAGAGTCGACGCGTCCACTCCGCCTGACAGAAATGTAACTATCTAGGTTATAAAAAGGGCACCTCTACAGGCGTACGATGCTCCGTCTGTCTGCATCATGTCTACATGGAGAACTCTTTTATCGGTCATTCTATAAAACGAAGAAATGAGAAAATCCTAAATTAAATTTTATATGGATATGTGTCACTATTAAATAATAAACATGTAAACAGTGCCAACATTGTACTATCTAATTTTACGCGATTGGTCTGATATGACGGTTGATGATGCTGTACGTCTGACGGTATTTTTAGGAGTAGGTGGGTAAAGCACTCGAGCCTACGTTCTATTCAAGAACGCGAGTCAATTTCATGAAATTAGGCGAGGAGGTTGTTAAGCAATTATAATTAATTTGTCCTGGCTTGATGAAGTATTATACATTTAAGATTGAAACGCCCGAATAGAACCTTTACATTTTCTATTGAGAACAATATATGGCTTTCGTTGTGGTTCCGTTAATTGCTTTGTGTTTCGTTCGATTCCCATAATTCGAGGTGACTCAATGGATGTGAACAGATTTGAAAATCTAATTAATGCAATGCTATAATATTATAATGTTATCTTGAATAATTTATCTACATGTAATAAATGTTGGTATTGCTTTTAATCTGAACTGTCTATAATTATATCATCAGCATCTGTATACAAAATTGTGTATCAAAGGATTTTCTCCACCCACCTAAATTCTTTGATCTTATTGTGTAGAAACTTCCTGATGTTCCATGGCAGGTCGTTGTGTCCGTCTATCAGGGGCGTATCGTGCAACAGACGCTCCGCCAGGCGTAGGCGCTCGTGGAGGGGCGCACCGGGGGGTGCCCGCAGCGCGAGAGGCCCGGCCACGCAAGCCGTCCCAGCTACCAGCACCAAAATGGCTACGCAGCACCAGCGCCGGTGCCACGCCGAAAAACCTGGTATGGTAATAGCACTTAGTACAACCATAAGTCAGGTCAAAATATTTAAGATTACTTGCGCAGACGCGCATCAACGCTAATCATCTTCATCTCTCTCATTCTTCGTACATAAGAAAGAAATACCATAAATTTTAAGGGTTAATTTAAATTTAGATCTGTTCAAATATGCCTATTTTACATACGGAAAAATGGCTTATTATTATGGTTTCTACAAAAATCTTCTCTACAAAAATATTAATGATGAAAACTTTAAATGTCTTATGATGCTTTTATTCTTTTTAAACGCGCCAGATTACATTCAGTAAGAAAACTAAATCGACACTGTGCGCCTGGTTTAATCTTTTTTCACATGATCTCTCGAGTTTTATCGTGCTAGCTTAAACGGTAAAAAAGCAGAAAATTGTTACAGCATAATTTCTACACAATTTTATTCGATTAAATTATGTAGTAATTGTATTATACTGTTTTGTGTATAATAATTGTTGTTGAATTTTAAAGAAAATCGAATCAGACGTTAGAAATGTGTTTAAATTTTTTTTCAGAAGTCTAGCTATAGCGGTTCTTGAGTTACAGCCTGGAGACAGATAGAGGGACGGACGGACGGACAGACATCGAAGTCTTAGTAATAGGGTCCCGTTTTTACCCTTTGGGTACGGAACCCTAATGAGCATACCATTCGTTGCCTCATTATAGGAACCAAAATACCGATAAAATATAATTTAAACCCATTCGTTTAATATTTTTCGTCCTAATTTATGTTATTAAACGGATGGCTTCATTCGTATTTATGTAAGTAACAATGATGATGTTGTATATGCCGGTAAATGGAATGGTGATTTTCACTTATTTTACGTACGAAATTATTCAATGTTTCGATTCTATTACAGCCTCATTAATTAATATGTGTATTCTCCGCAATGTTTATAACTGTGCGTGAGCTCCGAGAAATAATAAATTAATATTGTGCAGCCGTGCAGGGAGGAGACAAGTATGTTGTAATAGTCAAACGTAGCCCCGCAGTATTTTTCGCCTCAGCACCTTTATTCTTCGGAGCTCGCGTGCGGAATGGCATTATAGCACGATGTCGACACTCACGCGAGGAGTTAGCGGTGGCGGTGGAGCTGTGGCTGGTGGTGGAGGGGCCCGGGGGCAGCCACTGCGCCTTGCAGGTGTTGCACGTGTTGCACGACGCCACGCGCACCTGCGCCCGGTCCGTCACGTCCGGCGCCGGCGCTGACCGTTTGTTACCCTGGCGCCGTTAAACACTTATTGGTAATTACCACAATATTTAAACACTTATTTGTCTTTAGTAGTAGAGAAAACGACAACCTTTCTAGGAATAAAATTAGATTCTGGGCTTCAATGGGGTCGGCATATTGAAAGTCTGTCAGATAAATTAAGCTCCGCTGCCTTTGCCGTTCGAAAAATTCGCCAGCTTACAGACTTTGACACAGCTAAATTAGTATATTTTTCGTATTTTCATAGTGTGATGTTATATGGACTTCTATTGTGGGGAGCAGCTGCAGACATCAATTCTATATTTATTCTACAGAAAAGGGCAGTACGAGCAATATACAATATGAAGAGAAATGAATATCTCAGGGAACAATTTAAAGTAGCTAAAATACTAACCCTGCCATCATTATACATATATGAAGTCATTATGTATACTAGAAAGAACATGGCTTTATTTAATAGAAAATGTGATTATCACAAATATAATACCAGAAATAAAAATAAGCTTCAGGTACCAACATATAGGCTTAGTAAAACTAAAAAATCTTTTATGGGTAACTGTGTCAATTTTTATAATAAAATACCGACTAGCGTAACTGACCTAACAGAGACTAAATTCAGGCAACATGTTAAAATTACTCTTATATCAAAAGCCTATTATAAAATACAAGATTATCTTGATGACAAAGATGTATGGTGTGTAATTTCAATCTGCACTATGCTTTCACATATTCTAAAAATCTATTTAATATTGACTTATTACATTAAAATAAAATAGCATAATGACATAAGTACATAATATAAGTAATTAATAATATTGACATAATATATCTATTATTATTGAATAGCAAAATATCGACATATTTATACTTAGATATAATAAGATAAGGGAATAATTTAATCGTGCTTATAATAATAATATTAAAATCTGAAATTGTAATAAATATTGTAATAAATAAATTGTAAATACTGTACTTTGACGTCAAAAAGTGTTGTAACAACCTATTTTGAATAAATGAATTTGACTTTGACTTTGACTTTGACTTTAAAAAGTGTCAAGACAGCTAAAAGTTGACATTTATATAAGTAAATTGACATTTAAATAAGTAAATAAATTAATGCACGAGTAAAAATGTGACATACATAAATATCTAGTAAAATTTATACTCACATGAGGGTCATAAAATATAGAAGTAATTCTCTTATCACAGCTAGAGTCGCAAGTGCAATGAAGGTGTGCAGTCCGTAAATTGCTGTTTACGATTCTCTCGGAGTCCATAAATGTTTGGTCGTCCTCTACTAAATCGCTTTTAGAATTCCTAGAGAGAAAAGCGCTCTCATCTTTCGGCCAAGGTTCCGCGACACGATCTCTGTACCGGTCGCTGGGGAAATCATTATACGACAACTGCCGCCTTATGCTCCTACTTCGACTGCGATTATCTAGCGTTGAACATTTCGTTACCGGAAAATTTCTGCTGACATTATCACTGCTGACGTCGAAGTTCCTTATTTTCATACTTTTGTGAGACACGTTCGTGTCACCGGAGCAACTGCGAAGGCGGTCGAAACACTGATCGACGTTCGAGGAAAAATTTTCGTACGTCGTCGCGCTGTGCTTCAAATCCTCCTTCGATTGGGCGTTCGACGAGGGAAATATACAACTCTGGCTGTTGACTTTCCTCTGCGACTTATCGACTAACGACATCATAGACAGTCTTTTGAGTGAGCTCGAAGATCCCGAGGTGATCTCGGCCAGCTGGACCGCATTCGGCGATCGCTTGGTCATGGCCTCGCCGCCCATTCTCTTCAGGTTGGATAATTTTCTCTTGATTTTCTGGACCAACGTGCTCGTCGGCTCGTACGATATCAGCTGCTTGGATATGTAACTAGATACACCTATGGTTTTACTTTTGGCGTGCTTTCGGTCGAGGCTCCGGTGGGACACGGCCGCCAGGTTGATCCGGCCGGTGTCCCGCTTTATCCTCTCGATGTCGTATATGCTGAGGGTGTGGCCGCGGGGCTCGAGGGGCTCCCGGCAGTAGTTCAGGTAGTTGTTCCGGCGGACGTTGCAGTTGCAGACGAGGTCGAGGTCGCGCTCGGCCAGCCGCTCGTCGAAGCGCTGCCTCTGCGTGGCGAGGGCAAGGCAGGCCTCGCAGTCGACGCCCAGCAGCAGCTCGAGGCTGGTGTTGCGGATGAAGCCGTCGCTGAAGGTGCGGGAGCGGAAGTGGGGCGCGGGGTGCTCGGGGTGGCGGTCGTAGTCGAGGGCGGCGTCGGTCGGGGCGGGGGGGTCGCGCGCGCACCCGGCGTCATCGTCCATCATGGTGGCGGCGTCGCGGTTCACCTGGATGACACGGGGCTGCCGCAGCACGCGGCTATCGCTGCGCACCGAGCATCGGGACGGCGAAGGCGACGATCTCTTGCAGCCGTCCACTTGAAACATTTTCGGCGCTATGGGTGTAGAAGCCGAATCATTTTTCCGTCTTCGTCCTAAAAATAAATATGAAAATTAAAGTTTTATTTCCACTTTACATTACTAATATAATGTAACGGAAAGTAAACAAAGACAATTGATTAAGATACATTTTGTAATATGTTTCGTATTATATTCATGTGAGTACTTTTTCATACGTCAAATATTATAAATAAAAACGTTTATTTAAAAACATGTAATCCAGCCCAGGATTATCGCATAGAATAATGTTTGTCAGGCTTAAAAACTTTATAACGTAATATTTAACGTCAGGCCGTAACAAAAGCGTAATGTTTTCATACGAATAACAAATAAAACGGGCAAAAGCGGCGCACATTACGATACGAAAATACTGATGTGGATATGAAATAATGCGGATATTAGTGTACCTGCAGTACACTATTACGCGGCTTATTTGCTCTAAAGAACCGTCCGTCCGATGTTTTGTTTGCTTTAACAAAAAACGCTTCACGAACATACTCGATGTAATGAAAAATTACTTAAGGGTAACATTTTTTATGTTTCTCATTCGTAAAAGCGGATCAATCCATACTCATATTATAATTGCGAAAGTATGGCGGTCTGTCTGTATGTTACTTTAAAACTCCCAAACCGCTGAAACGATTTTAATGTTTGGTATGCAGATAGGTACTTTAAGTCCTGGGAAAAGACAATACATAGTATTTATCCAGGAAAATGAACAAACGGCGCAATGAAGTTGCGGGCGTCATCTAGTATAAATTACTAGATGTTGCCCGCAATTTTGTTGCGCATCAATATGCAAACATTTTTTCGCAATTAAACTATTAGATACGATAGTTTACAATACGCATATAAGAAAAAGAACATAATTATGTACATTGTACACAATTAAAGGAATGAATGACACTGTTTTTATTGTTATATAGTTATGATAGAAAACCTTGTGAATGCGGACGTTTGTTTCCTTTCGCAGGGTCTTATTCCGTGAAGGAAATCCTGTTACTGAGAAATGGAAAAAATAGTTTTATATGATCCTCGTCCATTATAATATCATGACGTTATTATACCAAAGAGTTTACGATGTTACAAAAGCCTGAATATAAATCTTGGCGAATAGAATTCGCTTTGAATTTTACTTCACCTTTAATATCTTTCTTAACATTATGTAATTTATTATTGTATTACAAATTCATAGGCGTAAAAACGAGAAAATAATCTTACTATAGTAATGATTAGGCAATATTTCACTAACTTAACTCGAGTTTTCCGAATTACATAAAACTATTTAAAAGGCTTGCTTACCTATGCCAAGTTACGAGTAAGTATCTATGTATAATAAATAATAATCCATGCAGGTATTTTTTATGTAAAATGAATCAGGTAAAGAGGTAAACATTTCCTGATGGTAAAGGTAAAATAAATTAATAATAATATGATATATATGAGACCTTAAATCCCCATTTCCCTTGAGCCTCAGGCCACGTCGTTCCTCGAAACAAGTCAAATCAAGCCGGCCCATTGCCAAAGGTAGCTCTTCCACATATTTTCAAATAAGTTTTTACAATTACATCATTGATTTAATACGATTTAATAATTAATTAATGTATTTAATTTGTATGGCAGCTGCCGCTGTAGGTTCATTAAAATCATTAGATTACGCGCGCGGTGAGTGAGGATACAGCCTCTTTGTCTTGCTGGAAAAACTGACACAACCGTGCGAACGCGACGTCGAATGCAAGATTTGCGATGAAGATCTTTTCATTCGTATTCAGTTAAAAGTATAACGTCAGCTTCATTGTATTACAATATGTGTTGTTTCATTTAAAATATAAAAGGGGAGTGTTAATTTACGTGCGCTTTTGTGAATATTGTGTAATCATACGAAAGCAAAATGAAAATGAGTCCTCATATTATTACAGAGGAATGGGTACAACAATTACCCGCCAAATTGACAATAATGTGATATTTAAAGCTTTAAAGTACCTAATTAATATTTACATAATAAATATGTTTCCCTCGTGAAATATTTTTGTATCGTGTTGCTAAGCAGTAGGCTCTCAAAATGAGCTTAATACTTCACAGTACCCATAGTAACGTTTTCTTTAATAAGTACAATGTAAGTATGAGTACATTTAGTATAAGCGATGCCGCAAAATTGGCAAATTAACGCCCACCATAGTCCATAATAAGAACTGGAACAGGCATTAAACACAGTTATCCAATTATCACAAACTGTAAGAGATTTTCATATAAAATATTAAGAAAAAGACGTGGGACGCTAATGTATTTTATCTTCCTCTATAGACGGCGATGCTCGACTGGCCTATCGATGATCGGAATCAACCCTGGAATTTTCTATAAATAGATCTTAAACTGTTTTTATTCCTTTCAATGTAGAAGATTTACTTATTTCTTTAATTACTTTATATCTGCGTTTGCAATGTAAGCGGAAAAAAGGTAATTATTTACGACATCACAAATATTAGAAACTTTAAAAATAACAGTATTTCTCCACTATTTATAATGAAAGTTATTATACTTATAAACCTTCCTTTTCAATCACTCTATCTATTAAAGAAAACCGCATTTGCGACTTTGTTTTATACTATGTATATCTTTAGTAAAAATATTTCAAAAATGATTTTTATTATATTATTATATCCATTCTATTTTTATCAAATAAAGGTATGATATCAACTACGTAACACTTTTCATTCTCACCGCTCGCGCGTTGAATTTGCGATGACACAACAAAAGTACGAAAGAAAAACAACAGTGATCGCTAAATAAAGCGTAAATGAAGTTCGATTGTAATGAGAACAGTCAATTGACTGCGGAGTGCGGATACGGTGGCAAACGACTGCCGCCGCCGCGGGCGAGCATCGCTCACATTTTTGGGCGGATCATATATTGCGGTGCGTGGGCCATCCATTATCCCCGCCCCGCACCTATCTATCACCGTAATTGTTACAAATTCGACCACTCCAAGTGCATATGCATACATCATTTGTTACTTGTGACTTACGATTTTGAGAGTTCGTTGCGTAATTTTTCATTTGAGACTTGAACTACAAAGAATAAACATCATGTAGAGCCCGTAACGAGTGTACAATGATTACTAAACCGATAATAGCTCCCACACCGATTTCGGTGACGGTGGCCGATTTTATTGAAACCAATGCCAGTTACGCAGGAGTAATTTTATAGTGCCCAAGTGTGTGCGCAGTACACAAGAGCCCTCTCTATTCCTTTTTTACTCTCATAACCCAGTGGGACGGAATGCCGACACGACTGGCGAGAGATCAGGCGCAGGACCGACTGCCCATCCGACGCATGGATCATCTTACTTGTCAGACAATCAGGTGATCAGCCTGCATTGTCCTAACCAAACTTGGAAATAACATGTTTCCAACGCGGGAATCGAACCCACGACCTCCGAGTCAAGAGCCGAGCTATGAACCACTGGACCACGCAGGCGTTACCGTACCGATAGAACTATGTAAAAGATCCAATTGTTAATTTGTGGATATCGTGTTTACATATTATAGTCTGCACAATATCTTCAAAGCTACTTAATTCAGAAAATAATTTCAAACAAATAACCTCTAAGGAATTTAATTAAACCATTCAAAACATTCTAATAACAGACTAATGACAAAAAGTTTGCGATGCGAATTTCATAATATATTCAATCTCCAGCTCGGCGGCAGGTATAATAATAACAGAGTGTAATTAATATAAATTGAGCGTCTAATTTAATTCGGTTTATTGTCCGGGGGATCTCGAGAGTCAGGCCGAGGCATAACTTCACAGGTTATCTCAGTCGCCTATTCCAGTCTAATTCTTGTGAGGGATTAACGGAGGAAATTCCGTACGGAGGCTCGCTACGGTAATATCGAGCAGGGCTGCGTAAAAACAGCTCGCTCAGTGACTTATAGCTGAATTCGACATCGTTGTTCTACGTAATATCAAGCTTTATTATCTTATACCGGGTATTCTTATATTAAATCTTACGCTTCCATTTTGATTGTAATGTTTGCCGCAGCGTTTGTTTTTGACGACGAGTTGTTTACAGCTTTACGATTAATTACAATTACAACACAACAGTGACAAGCATAACTAAAACATAAAATATGTTCATGTTTTTTTCTATAAAAATAAAACATAGATTCTTTAAAATACTTTAAATAATACCAACAAAATTATGATGACTACAAGATGTTTGTGTAAGCACCGTTGTCTTTGAAACCATCAAATGAGCCCGTCAAATAGTCTGAGTAACAAGTGCCATTTTCCTCGAAACCTGATCTCATGCACCGAAAATTATGATTTTGGTCTCATTCAATTCGGAATACCATCTAGAACATTCTATCAAATTCCAAGAGGGGCTGAAAAAAATTGCAAAAGTTATAAACAATAAAGTAAACAAAAAAAGAAGGGTTTGGTTTTTTTAATATTTCACAAACTATTTGAGATAGTCAAAATTTGAAAATAGATCCTTAAAGAGCAGAAAATTTCCTAAATAAATCCTAACTTTTGGAGCTTTATCAACAATCCTTAAACTTTAATTAAGCGGCGAAAGTAACGGTAAAAAAGCATAGTTCGTATTTCGCGTGATTTGCCGCAATCTGCCACGTGAACTAAAAACATATTTTAACTGATTTATTCCTTAATATTTATTAATATTAAGGAATAAAAAAAATTGGTCCTAAGGAGACATATCAATAAACAAGAATCCGTCAACAAAAATAAATTATCACCATTTGTTTAATTGTTATGCTTTTCTTAATTTGTTAATAGTCACTATTTTAATGTTAACATAAAAACGCAGAAATTTTTCAAAACAAGAAATCTAGATTTTTATTTATTCTTTTGAGCTAATCTTCAAAGGGCTAAGAAGAGATCCCCGTTGGAAAAATTGAAAAATTTTGATTTTTTACTTTTTTATAAACAATCAAAGGCATTCAAGAATTTTTCATGTAAATAAAGTAATTAGGGGTTTTTCATTAATGAAAATTATTATTTCAAAATTATTAGTTATAAATAAAAATATAAATATTATTATCTGGCTTCGAACAATAACAAAACAGAATAGAAACAATTATTGGACATACGAGTATAAATACCGTAATGGCTTTATTTACATGTATAATTTTTGAATGCCTTTGAATGTTAATAAAAAAGTGAAAACTCAAAATTCTTGAATTTTTTCGACGGTGATCTCTTCTAAGCTCTTTTAAAATTAGCTCAAAAGAATAAAAAAATCTAAATTTTTGCTTTGAAAAAAAATCTGCGTTTTTATGTTAACATTAAAATGGTGACTATTAACAAATTAGGAAAAGCATAACAATTAAACAAATGGTGATAATTTATTTTTGTTGACGGATTCTTGTTAATTGATATGTCTACTTAGTACCAAATTTTTTTTATTTCTTAATATTAATATTTAATCAGTTAAAATATGTTTTTAGTTCACGTGGCAGATTGCGGCAAATCACGCGAAATGAGAACTATGCGTTTTTACCGTTACTTTCGCCGCTCAATTAAAGTTATAAGGATTATTGATAAAGTTCCAAAAGTTAGGATTTATTTAGGAAATTTCCTATTCTTTAAGAATCTATTTTCAAATTTTGACTATCTTAAATAGTTTATGAAATATTAAAAAAAACCAAACCCTTCTTTTTTTGTTTACTTTATTGTTTATAACTTTTGCATTTTTTTTCAGCCCCTCTTGGAATTTTGATAGAATGTTCTAGATGCTATTCCAAATCGAATGAGACCAAAATCATAAATTTCGGTGCATGAGATCAGGTTTCGAGGAAAATGGCACTTGTTACTCACACTAAAAATGAACATTTTTTTCTATGAGAACAATGTTAGGAATTTAAAAAAATCTGTCCTCATATTCATCGGGCATCCGTATGGGTATGAAGACGGCATTTGTTTTTGAGTTCCCAGCATTGTTCTCATAGAAAAAGTTGTTCCTTTTGACGGGCTCATTTAATGGTTTCAAGGATAGCGGTGTTTACACAGACACAGTGTAGTTATAACTTTTAACTATTAATATCAATTAACCCTTCTGACTAGTCAGAAATGGAAAATTTGATATTATTTTAAATTTTTTTAGGACGGATGTTTGTAAGATGTAAGATGAATATTGTTGGTCAATTTAATTTCTAGTAGAACATAAAAAGATAAACTAAGGGTGGGTTGGACCAGAGGCGTGGTTAAAGTTAAAGTTATGGTTATAGTTAAGGCTAATTTAGCTTTAACCTTAACTTTGACCTCAGAAATTGACAGATGTCTGTTGCGTAAATTTTTTATTAAAGCTACAGGTAATGGGACTGAGAGTATAAAAAATTGAATTATCCGTAAAAATCGACAAATATTTCTTATATCTAACAACACAGTAAATTTACACGAAAAAATTTCGATACAAGTAAGTATAAGCGGTATGGTTATTGTTAAGTATGGCGTCCTTAACCAAAGATTTAACATTTTGCACTGTCATTATAGTTATAGTTAAAGTTACATTTAAAGTTAAAGTAACTTGATGCAACCCACCCTAAGGTATATTATGCATTGCAGTTTCTTACGTTATGGTATAACGTTACGAAACTCGCACGTTGCAAGTGTTGAAAATAGATTCCCTAAACTATTCACGTAATTGAAGGTTATTAAAAGCCCTTAGCGCTGTTGTTTGATTTATTCAGGGTCTCGCCACTCATGAATGATGCAAGATATTACAGATAATTTATGGCCGGGCCCGCGGCTTTCGCGACGCGCCGGTCCCCGGCTCCCGCTTGGCCCCCGCTTGGCCCCCGAGCGGGCTACATGTCAACTGATTCGTAATATTTCTGCTCGATATATTTTATGGATTGCCGAACTAAAGTACAGGATGATCCTAAGGCACATTTAGATAGTAAATAAAATTTAGGAATGGTTATTTTTTAGGACGACAAAAATATGTAGAATCAATTAATTCATGAAACAATCAATAAATGACCTGACGACCTCTATGGCTCAGTGGTGGAGCGTGTTGTCAGCGCTCTAGCCGGGGGTCGCGGGTTTGAATCCCGCCGACAGAACAAAAAGTTTTCGATGTTCCTGGGTCATGGATCTGTATCATATAATAAAAATCTTAAATACGTATAGTATAAAAGTATTAAATATACATCTTTCCGTTATCTGGTACCCGTATTCCGCAACACAAGTCCTTCAGGTACTTACTACGGGGCTAGACTGACGTGGTGAGAAGCTTCCATTGATGTTATTATTATGTTAAATATAAATAAATAATAACAATAATTTTAAAAATATTTCGTAAAATATAATTTGAATGATAAGAAGATTTTTATTATGCAAGGTTTAGAGATTCAGTATATTATTTAGAATTTTAGATAAATATATTATTCTTCTATTACTGTGTACCTACTATTGTATGATTTCTAGCAGTAATAACATAATATTACGTAGGCAGTAACAATTTGTCTTTGGTTTTTATTGCTAAAAAAGTATTACTTATCCCATACAAATATAAAAAGTTACGTCTAACGATGTAGTGGTAGTATGATAATATTTGACGAATTTGTTTGCGTGTCTCTATTTTACTTTTGTCCCTGTTAACTCTTTAGGGGATTTGCTCGTAAATCAGCACAAGTTGCTGTTCCTTGTTTGTGGAAATGGACTTGAAGCTGTATGTTTGTGTTTTCTTCAAACTTTTGCTCGATATTTGTGTTTTCTTTTTTGGTCGAGAAAGTGTGCCATACACAATACGAGCGGACCAGACGGGAGGTACATAAAAATATTTATCGTTTTACTTCAATTAGTAGTTTACGTCAATTAGTATTATGATATAACTTTATTATTGAACATTATTTCTAATGACTGAAGGTATTATAAATGTTTGAATCGTCTAGAATCTAGATGATTTGGCCAAAAACGGGGAAATGTTGCAATTATACCTTATTTTTTGTATAGAAGTGACAACTCAAACGTGTTGTGGTCGCAAATCCATTTGTACATTCTGTGTTTATTGTTGCAAACCTTCCAAAAATTATTAATTTCTACTACAATAGTTGAAGAATTAATCAAATAACTGAGAGCTATTAGTAATCAATCATAACATATTTTAGCGATGCGATGGTAAGGTAAAAAAACAGAATATGGAAGTTGAGGAAAATTGTTATTAAATATTTTCTTTAATATTAACCAATATATATATAAAATTTAATATTAGATATGTACCTAATCCGAAAATTCAAATGCTTCTCTAAATCTCAACTGTGAGCGAAGGAGACATTACATCAAAGAGATGGTTATGATTCAAATCATAATCTTTTTATTTTCTTTATTTTATCTTCTTATCTCTATATTTAATCTTATTATTGGTACTAGCTATTTGACCGAGCTTTGCTCGGTATTCGATAAAACACGAATAAAATGACATTTTCTAAAAATGATTCCTAGCTAGATCAATTTATCACCCCCGAAACCCCCTATATACTAAATTTCATGAAAATCGTTGGAGCCGATTCTGAGATTCCAATTATATACAAGAATTGCTCGTTTAAAGATATAATTATTAATAGGCAGCTGGGACAAACCAGCTGCTTTTTAATAATACCAATAATAAACTATTCACATATATGTTTCATTATTAAACTATTCACGGAAAATGTTGTTGCAAACTTACGCTCGTCACATATAGAAAATAAAACTTTGATGCCATTTACAGATTAAAATTTTTTTTCATAAAAATCGTAAATTAATATTTAAAAGAATATATCATACCACTGCGATGAATAAATGCCCAAATTGAGATAAATATTTTCCCGTTTATGAAAAATGAAACTTTTAATTACGACGTGAGTGTGAATTTCCCGTGGGATGGTCTAGTTTCATAGTTGTATTTTGTGGGTTAGAATATTGCATATTATGCTTCGATCACTAATATACAAGATACACAATCCGCGGCAAAAAACGACCTCACCAAAAGAGCACCAAACTCAACATTCTGGTGCACTTTTGATTTAGTAGTGCTCGAACGCTCCGCCGGGAAACATGCCTCGGTGCGCGTTTAATAATTGTAGAAATCATACGTCTAAAACCAAAAAAAAGGAGGGAATTTCATATTTCCGGTAAGTATTAATTTTATCCTAATATATTTCTTACAATTGTATTGTAAATATTGGTATTTCTTTAAGAAATCACCAAAAGACAGTTTTAAAATTAAGTTGTAAATAAATCAACACCAGGTATAAACCATCTCAATTGCGAATACTCATACTAAAGGTACTTATCGTAGTTTATCATGCCCACTTGAAATGTTCGGGTTATAAGCTATGTTTCTGTTCCATTTGATGGAGTCGCTATTACTATTATTTTTTTATTGAGGATTTTTTTCCGCAGGGCAATCGCGCTAAATTTATTCAACTGAACCGCAAGTGAAACTCGGACGTTGATCGACTTTAGAAACGATTCGGTATCGCGCTAACATTTTGACAGCTAGTTGAGACGTTACTGAACCTCAGCCCAAGCGCAAACGCTGTCAAAACAAAAAGTTGATACAATGCAACTTCTACTCGCACGTTTCTGAAACGTTTCTTATTTTGGTGTGTTAAATTGACAAAAATCGATGGAAAAATATAACATAGGCTATAATTAAATTATAATATAAGCTTATGTTTTACTTCAAAGCTGTAAAATAACACTACGGACTATGTTTTGTTATTTGAGTTTGTTAAAATGTGAATTGAATTTTGACATTAAGTACTTCTTTACGTAAATGTTTTCTGCGCCACAAAAAACTTTTGCCACAAGTCACAACTCACAAGTCACTATTCAACACTTATATGACGTTTGTAAAATATATTAAAACAATACTTATTATGAATTCAACTACGTAAATTAAAAACTGCAAGTAATAATCATTCACATCATTGATCATCATAACTACCAAGTACCAAAACAACTTCACTCGTGTCATATTCATCCATAAGTAAATAAACAATTTGTCTATTGAGTATAGACCAATTAACGCATCGGAAAAAATTTGTTCCTATTTAAGCCAATCAAAATTAAATCAGAAGGGCGCTGATTGGTCCGCTACATTGTCTGTCTAAAGGTCGAACGTTGCGCTTCGTTCGAGTTCCATCTAAGGTTGAGTTACGGTTGGAACAATAGCACGATACTGAAATTTGCTCAGACGCAGCGGAACCGAACCGTAACTGAACCACAACCAAAGCAGATGTGAACCTGAATTGAAACGTTTAAAAATAACGCGATTGCCCTGCAGGTTTCCTCGAGATCCAGTTAGATGTGGTAATAATATTATGTTCCCATCTTCGATCAAATATAGTTCCCAATAAGGATTTTTTAAGTAGGTTAAAAAGTATGGGCGTTGGGTGATGTGAGTTGTCTTTGTGGCCTATCGGAAAATGTATGTACACTTATGTATATTTTGGTTAATGATAAAATTAGACATAATATTAGAACAACATAATATTACAAGTAAAAAATAATTACTCCTCACTTTATACATTAAACTTCGGAAAAATAAAAAAAATGGACTATTAAAATTATTACAAATTACAATCAACAAAAAAAATTTGAACAGTTCGACTCCACTCATACTTCACTTCGCCCTGTTCCAACGGCGAATTTCGGTCGTAAAATTGGATTTTTTTTTTGGCACTATACAAATTTGAACTTAAATCATATACGCGGATGGTTGAATTTAGTATGAAGCGTGCATCGGACGTAAAAATTTTATTGCTTTGTAAACACAAATGTTCATTGTTTTATAAAAAGATCTTTAATAATTACTATAATTAAGGTTGATTTTAGATAAATGTATACTTCATTAAACTCTATTACTCGGGACAGATTTTCGAGAGGTTTTGTATGAGACTGTGTATCTTGTATATTAGTGATCGAAGATATTATGCCAAAATAAAACGTTGTTCACCTACATACGAGTATGTTATAACTTATAACGTAAATAACTGCAACCCGTACCTACTTTTAATTATTTTCTAAATTTTAACAGTAGCCCAAGAAGCATATCATACGAGTTTGGTTTATTACAGAAATACCTTTTCTGTGAGTAACAGCTAGTGACATGGACGAAGATTCAATTATCGTAATACAACTTTACCTCAAGTCATGTCCGCACGTCGCGTTACATTCAATTTTTATTTATGCGACAATCCCCGCTGAATATTGGCCATAAAACTTGTGTAGTTACAGTTTAACTTTGTTTGTACTCTTAGTATAATATTAGAAAAAAAAGTAATATATTTTTTAACGCTTAAAGTTTTAAAAATAAAATTTCTATCGCATGTGCAGCGAAAGAAAAAGAACTACCTGCAGTTAAAACTTTATAACGAATTGAAAAAGTTTTATGGAGTTTAACACTTACTTGCAGCATACGAAGTAAAAATACAATTATTAACAAATACACAAAGTTCTTTCAGCACGAGTGTTTCAAGGCATACTGTCGTCACCTTTGATTCGTAGCCGGCGAGCTACGTGGCGTCTACGGGCGCGCTACACGGGCGCTACGGCGGGTCTACGCGAGCGACGGCGCGGACCGCGTGGGTCGCACTGGCCCCCGCTGCGAATAATCCATACGGTGTGGTGCGGGCCGTGCGAGCGGCTAGCCCGGCGCGACTGCCGCTGCCCGCTGCCGGCTGCCCGCGACTGCTGAGGCGGACGCGCCGCGCGCGGCCGATGTTGACACAATTTTAAACAATGTCACTGTAACTTTTAGGACCCGGTGTGGTCGTGTGTGCATCGTGTTATAGTTCTTAGACTAATGGCAGCCTCACTTGAAATAACTTTTTTAAGTGCTCGCCTTTGTTGCTAGCTTGGAGCGAACGTAAACAGTTTTTGATAGTTTCTTTAATCTGCTAGTATTTTTTGTGTTTCTAATTTATATTGAAATTAATTAAAACTTCGAATAATATACTACATGTAGGCTGTATTTGATTAGGTAAATAACAGTAAATTTCAATTGCTTACGTTAATCGAACGACAATTAAATGACAGATAGAGACGATATGTATTAACTCCGTAATTTAGCGGTGGCTGTACATTGTACCTCACTATTAAGGCAATGTTAAGCTTTATTAAATGCTCGTATAAACTGTTACTAGTATTGTCTTTGATGTGCTTAACAGTTCGGAATATTAAATTCAGGTAGACGCAGTCGAGACTTGATTGAATTTGGAAATATGTACTAATATAAGATAGCTATCGGTAGAATAGGGTATTTGCTATAATGCAAAGATTTAGTTCAGAAACAGTGAAATTTTAAATTTCGCAACTTTGTCGTAAGACATAGTTTGGATTTATAAACATGAACAATTGAACTGTCACTAAAAGTTTTCCAAAGTGGAAATATACATAAATCTTACGTACGACCACAGTCCTGGTTCCCTTGAGAATTTTGTTCGCTGTGGTGAAAGTTCTTTGTCTACGAAACTAAGCAAATCATATTGTTAATTACCCGATATTAACGATATGATTTGCTTAGTTTCGTTTGAAATTATATAATTAGTAGTCTAGGAAACATAATACTGATATCAACTCCTTTGCACAGAAACTCATTTATTACGCCGAACTGTACATTTTTCCGGGTTAAAAACTATCCTACATCATCAAGGTATACGCATGCCAAATTTTGATTAAGCGGATTGGGCGTGAAGAGGTAACAGACAGACACTTTCATATTTTTAATATTAGTATGGATGGTAAGTTGGCGCGTTTGGATGCAAACGTAGCCGGTGCGCGGATTGCATTTTCTCCGGCGGAATACCGGAAATTTATTGCGTTTGCTTCACGAAACCGCTTGCCGAGTAACGCTTCTTATAAGGCAATTATTTGCAATGAATTTCCGTATTGAATGAGAATTCACAATTTATAGCGAGTGTTCCAATTAGTTCCTTAATTATCTATTTATGAATAGCCATCGATAAAGTAAAATCTATTGACTACTAATATCAATTTTTATGCAAAGGAATTGTTTACAAAGGAATTTGGAATTAGGTTCAGTTAGTTAAGGATAATAATTGATAATAATTATTGGAAGCATTTTTCTTTTTATAATTAATCTAAATTATTATTTTATTAAAAAATATGAAGTAAAAATTATACGAAATTCAAATATCTAGCAGTATGAACTTTATTAATTCTCGGTACTTTTTGATCCATCCTTTGAGTTATACCTCTACAATGCATGTATAATTCCATTTAAGCGCAGCCGGTAAATTGCTTTTTAATAGATTTAAAGCAAACTGATTTTTCTTTTAAACACGGTTAGCGATGAAAAAGCTTTTTCATTGATAAAAACTATTTTCGTAACTTTGTTTAAAAGGTGTGTGTGCAAAAAGTATACTTTATATTTTGAAGGGCCTGTATGTACTATTCAGGGTTTGATTATATTGATTGATATTTACATTATTTCTGTAAATTTTGTTACCAAGAATATTAAAATTAAAATTTTATATTATATTTAAGCTAGCTGACCTGGCCAGCGCTGTTTGGTACCTCAACAGGTAAACGTACGTTTTTATTATTATGAAATTTACAATTATTGTCGGTATGTTTCAATTATTCTGCTTCATGAAAAAAAAAACTAAAATGTTGACAAAAAGATAAAATGAGATGATTTAATCTTTTTGCCTACATTGGTTTTAGCCGCCCAGCATATTATGTTATATACATTAAACATATATTTTTAAAGGCATATTATAACAGATTATGCTGGGCGATTCTGAGAATCTATATAAAAGTTTATCGTGCCAGCCGTTTCGGAGTTTGACAACAAACACCGCAACACTCGATTTTATGCTCAATAAGATATTTATTTTGTTACATGCATTATATAAATTATACAATTTAATTGCGTTCCAATCTAAATTTCAGCCGCACCTCTACCAGTTTTCACTACAAAGTTGTTAAAACGAGTATTTCAAACTTTTTAACAGCATAATTTACTCTAAGAGTGCATCTGCATAAAACTATTGGATCGTTCTCCGGCAGTAAAAAGTCGCGGTCATTAAAATGAGTTTAAATTTTTCATCGCGTGCTAAAAATAGTATTTACTTAAGACATATTATAAGAAAACCCTTTTCAACAACGGGACTAAATCAAGTGCAATATCACAGTAATTTTGGTCGTATTGCGATAGTTATAAATAACTTCAACGTGACCGGCTTGTTAGTGGTTCCATTAGGTGTGGTCAGCGTGGGCCGCGGAGGGCCGAGGGGGGTCGAGCGGGGCGCGGGGAGGGCGCGGAGTCGAGGTTCGGGCATTTACAGATCCGACAATGGACGTCGGAGGCCGCAACAATGGCAAAATATAAATTGCCGGCTCATAATTTATTTTTGCTCCGAACCGAGTTATCTGCGCGGGTGTTGTTTGTTTATTGGGCATATCCTTTTAACCGCAGTGATTTAAAGCTCATGAGCACCAGATTGTTTTATAATGCTCGTGCGAGTTCAACGCGGCTTGAATATTTATCGGAACGCTGAAAATGCTCCGGGTCGCGTTAATGATTTAGGCAGGTCTATTGAAAACATGAATGGATGTAGCTACACTCAATCGAAACAGATAAGTATTTTTTCCGCATTTCGATTTCAATAAATAAAATGTTTTATATCTAGTTTCAGATAAGCGTTATTATTTTTTATCTCATACAGTCATAGAGCACACACATACAGTCATAGGTACAAATTGGGCATTTTGAAGCGCGCGTTAGGCGCGCGCTTTGCTAACGCGCGTCTTGATAACCCCGGATTCTATTGAGGCGTACACACATACGCGCGCGTCTATATAATCCACAGACCAACTGGCATGATAGTAAAGTAGCTGACTACATTTATTTTGTAAATAAAATATATAATAAAACGAAATGCTGATGAAAAATTATCACGGAGAGCTTACGTGTAAGACATCAGTGAGGCGAATACGAGTATAATGGAATATGGATGGCACTGGAGCGGCGTCATGAAACTACCATTAAATGTGAATCTTATTTTTTATTTTGTTTAGAAAAATAACTGCCATCATTCTGAATCTCAATTTATATTACAATTGTTATAGGAATAACCAACGAATAACAAAACTACAGGAAATGTAACTCCCATACTTCAACCGTTTTAAATTTGGCTCCTTTTCGAACACTAAAATATGACAATTTAGATTCTCGCCAAGGTCGTTTCCCAGGTAACGTATCATAATATTGCGCGCTGGACGACAGCCTGCGCGGTTATTATCAATGTCACAGTTATGAAATAAAGCGGATGGCATTATGCAATATACACCAAACATATATACTATCACGAAGAAAGGAGTACATACTCGTAATTATTATTTTAAAATCAAACATTTTCCTCTGATCCTTAAATCGTCGATAATAATAATATATAATAATTTTGAACAAACCGTGTACGACTCGGACGAATTTAAAACTATCCAGAGCACCTAGACAAGACGTTTTCAGACTACAAAAATATATGTGCTAAATCATTACACAACTAGCGCGACTTCGTCCGCGTGGACTTCAGTTTATAGCGCGCGGTGTCAACAAAATTGGTGTCAAATTTAAAAGCTTTTTAAAACCCTGGTACCCCTCAAATCAAAATATCTAAAAACAGCTGTGCAGTGCGCACATAATATTTCATTTTTTTATATTATACCTAAAGCTTATTTAGCCCCCCATTACACAACTTTAGCTTTACCTATAAACTATTTAGCATTGGTCGGTTTAAGGTTTCGTCACTCATCACAGCGTAGATAAAGTACTGAGTACTGACTACTAAGTAGAGTAGTGAGTTATTCATTATTTATAGACGTGCATAACAATTGCAAAAATCGAAAAACGATACTCAATTTAGTACCAGCTCTTATAGAAAGATGCACGAGCAAGCGATATCGCGATGTAGGAGACGCACGGCGCCATCTATTATGATTTTTGGAACTAACTTAATTTGAACAAATTTACGCATTTTCACCCCCTTACAACCCCTTTTTCCGGTTAAAAAGTAGCCTATGTCCTTTCTCAGGCTTTAGACTATCTGTGTACAAAATTTCATTACAATCGGTTCAGTAGTTTTGGCGTGAAAGCGAGACAGGCAGACAGACAGACAGAGACACTTGCGCATTTAAAATATTAGCAAAGATTATTACAGAACTGAAATAAAAAACTTACGGTACAAATGCAGATTTTCGTAATCTCTTTAATTTTCGGTCATTACTCATACAAAATATAGCATGACTAGTGCCCGGAAAAATATGTACAAAAAATCCAAAATATGTACATAAAATATGGACTAAAAAATCGAAAATATGGAAAAATATGGAGTATTAAATAGAAATATGGAAACAATATGGAGTATAAAATTCCAAAAATTAAACGTTGTTTTAGTGTTATAGGTAAGAAAAGAGTCACTCGTGACAGTTAACAAAGAGATAGAGGCCAGAAATATGCTATGCTGGCTTTGCCTTTGCATATTTGGTAGGCCATAAATATGCTATACTGGCTGTGTCTATGCATAAATGGTTTGGGAATAAACATATGTGACAGTATTAACTGTACAACTTGCATGACATGCTGATCATAATATTGTAACCATGACAGCACGTAACGCACGCATGCTGCATGATTTGACGTGGGAGAGCCGTGCTTCGGCACGAATGGGCCGGCTCGACCGGAGAAATACCACGGGCTCACAGAAAACCGGCGTGAAATAGCGCTTGCGCTGTGTTTCGCCGAGTGATTGAGTTTACTGAAGGCCCAATCCCCTACCATTTTCCTTTCCCTGCCCTTCCCTCTTAAAAGGCCGGCAACGCACCTGCAGCTCTTCTGATGCTGCGAGTATCCGTGGGCGACGGAAGTTGCTTTCCATCAGGTGACCCGTTTGCTCATTTGCCCCCTTATTTCATTTAAAAAAATGATCGTCTTGGGTTCGCTTAATATTGGCTAAATGATCCCTGCACGTCACCACTCACAATTCACGATATTTTTTTACTTCAGTTTTTGTTTAGCCATGTCAGTAACATGACCTTCAGCATAGCCGAAACTTTATTTTCTATTTCTTCAATAATCTTCTTTGAAAACAGAATACCGAAAAAATATAATAAATAATAATATAAAACGCGAGAGGAACGAAATACGCAGCCGCATGGTGGCGGGAACGTATTTTTTTTTGTATTTTAGTCAAAATATGGACGATTGTGACATTTTCTTGCAAAATATGGACTTATCTTTGTAAAACCCTAAAATATGGAAAAATATGGAAAATAAAACTTGGGATTTCAAAGTCTAAATATGATAATTCGTGTAAAACACATTCCCTAAACATGACTATTAAAGTGCATGCTACAAAAACGAGTAATCTGGCTCGGCATCCAATTCAGTTCGTTTCTTACTAAACGAAGTACGAACGGCATTATAAAAATAAGATACTCCATACTGATGTCAGTCAGACCCCCGGTTATGAATTATGATTAAATTGTTACATCTTGCATAACACTGTCCATGGCGACTTTGTAAAAATTTTGTAATTATATTATTTTTTGATTATTGCATTTTAACAATAACATGTAAACTTAATAAGACAAACACAAAGAGACCAGCTTAATTTTACGCAAATACCCTGGCATCCAACTTAAATAAACCATCTTTTTGGGCATGTTTTTGGGTCGGAAAAAATACAAGAACTTTACTTAAGCATAATTTAAA
The DNA here is from genome assembly GCA_937595015.1 of Polyommatus icarus. Classification (NCBI taxonomy): domain Eukaryota; kingdom Metazoa; phylum Arthropoda; class Insecta; order Lepidoptera; family Lycaenidae; genus Polyommatus; species Polyommatus icarus. Next base: position 9,448,157 of record OW569321.1, read on the forward strand.
AAAATCACTCACTGATGTAACTTGAAAGGTTATTCCTGTAGTAAAAGTCGTATCTGTGTGACTTCTACACCATTTCACTGGGCATTTAGGCATTTTAACAACGAAAATTTTGTAAAAAGCTACGTAAAAAGTAAGTAAACCAAAAGTAAACAAATTGTAAAATGAGTTTGACAATAATTATCATGTCAACTTGGTTGAACGTCACTCGAGTATATATACACGAAAAATGTGTACCGAACACATGCATAAATGTGCATGTATTCGGGTCACATTTTGTAGACATTTGGTGCACTTTTTTGGACGGAGTTACTCTTCCTGTAGTTTAAAGTTCACTGGGAATAACCGATTAAACTCATCAATATTTTCTGTATTATATAGTAAGACATAATTTTTGTAGCTTAAATAATTATTTTAATAACTTGTGTTTTCAGTAAAATTATTATAACACGGTTTTTTTACTAATAGTCATCTATTACTGCCCAACAAATAAGGCTTATAGATATCAATCAAAATAATTCAAATACTAAAGGCTGTTACTTAGTTACAAATCTACGAAATACTACGACTTTTTTACAAAGAACCATAGGTAGATAAAAAGATCTTTGTGTCAACAACATTCTTGCAATGATTTTTAATATGGTTACAAAGCTACGAAGTGCTACGATATAGCTACGATCGTGCGAAATGGTTCAATATGGCTACAAAGCTACGAAGTGCTACGATATAGCTACGAACGTGCGAAATGGTTCAATATGGTTATAAAGCTACGAAGTGCTACGATATAGCTACGAACGTGCTAAATGCTTCAATATGGAGTATGGACGCTTCTAAGCTACGAAGTGCTACGATTTAGCTACGAACCTGCGAAATGGTTCAATATGGCTACAAAGCTACGAAGTGCTACGATTTAGCTACGAACCTGCGAAATGGTTCAATATGGCTACAAAGCTACGAAGTGCTACGATATAGCTACGAACGTGCGAAATGGTTCAATATGGTTATAAAGCTACGAAGTGCTACGATATAGCTACGAACGTGCTAAATGCTTCAATATGGAGTATGGACGCTTCTAAGCTACGAAGTGCTACGATTTAGCTACGAACCTGCGAAATGGTTCAATATGGCTACAAAGCTACGAAGTGCTACGACATAGCTACCAACGTGCGAAATGGTTCAATATGGCTACAAAGCTACGAAGTGCTACGATATAGCTACGAACCTGCGAAATGGTTCAATATGGCTACAAAGCTACGAAGTGCTACGATATAGCTACCAACGTGCGAAATGGTTCAATATGGCTACAAAGCTACGAAGTGCTACGATATAGCTACGAACGTGCGAAATGGTTCAATATGGTTATAAAGCTACGAAGTGCTACGATATAGCTACGAACGTGCTAAATGCTTCAATATGGAGTATGGACGCTTCTAAGCTACGAAGTGCTACGATTTAGCTACGAACCTGCGAAATGGTTCAATATGGCTACAAAGCTACGAAGTGCTACGATTTAGCTACGAACCTGCGAAATGGTTCAATATGGCTACAAAGCTACGAAGTGCTACGATATAGCTACGAACGTGCGAAATGGTTCAATATGGTTATAAAGCTACGAAGTGCTACGATATAGCTACGAACGTGCTAAATGCTTCAATATGGAGTATGGACGCTTCTAAGCTACGAAGTGCTACGATTTAGCTACGAACCTGCGAAATGGTTCAATATGGCTACAAAGCTACGAAGTGCTACGACATAGCTACCAACGTGCGAAATGGTTCAATATGGCTACAAAGCTACGAAGTGCTACGATATAGCTACGAACCTGCGAAATGGTTCAATATGGCTACAAAGCTACGAAGTGCTACGATATAGCTACGAACGTGCGAAATGGTTCAATATGGTTATAAAGCTACGAAGTGCTACGATATAGCTACGAACGTGCTAAATGCTTCAATATGGAGTATGGACGCTTCTAAGCTACGAAGTGCTACGATTTAGCTACGAACCTGCGAAATGGTTCAATATGGCTACAAAGCTACGAAGTGCTACGATATAGCTACGAACGTGCGAAATGGTTCAATATGGTTATAAAGCTACGAAGTGCTACGATATAGCTACGAACGTGCTAAATGCTTCAATATGGAGTATGGACGCTTCTAAGCTACGAAGTGCTACGATTTAGCTACGAACCTGCGAAATGGTTCAATATGGCTACAAAGCTACGAAGTGCTACGATTTAGCTACGAACCTGCGAAATGGTTCAATATGGCTACAAAGCTACGAAGTGCTACGATATAGCTACGAACGTGCGAAATGGTTCAATATGGTTATAAAGCTACGAAGTGCTACGATATAGCTACGAACGTGCTAAATGCTTCAATATGGAGTATGGACGCTTCTAAGCTACGAAGTGCTACGATTTAGCTACGAACCTGCGAAATGGTTCAATATGGCTACAAAGCTACGAAGTGCTACGATATAGCTACGAACGTGCGAAATGGTTCAATATGGCTACAAAGCTACGAAGTGCTACGATATAGCTACGAACCTGCGAAATGGTTCAATATGGCTACAAAGCTACGAAGTGCTACGATATAGCTACGATCGTGCGAAATGGTTCAATATGGCTACAAAGCTACGAAGTGCTACGATATAGCTACGAACGTGCGAAATGGTTCAATATGGTTATAAAGCTACGAAGTGCTACGATATAGCTACGAACGTGCTAAATGCTTCAATATGGAGTATGGACGCTTCTAAGCTACGAAGTGCTACGATTTAGCTACGAACCTGCGAAATGGTTCAATATGGCTACAAAGCTACGAAGTGCTACGATTTAGCTACGAACCTGCGAAATGGTTCAATATGGCTACAAAGCTACGAAGTGCTACGATATAGCTACGAACGTGCGAAATGGTTCAATATGGTTATAAAGCTACGAAGTGCTACGATATAGCTACGAACGTGCTAAATGCTTCAATATGGAGTATGGACGCTTCTAAGCTACGAAGTGCTACGATTTAGCTACGAACCTGCGAAATGGTTCAATATGGCTACAAAGCTACGAAGTGCTACGACATAGCTACCAACGTGCGAAATGGTTCAATATGGCTACAAAGCTACGAAGTGCTACGATATAGCTACGAACGTGCGAAATGGTTCAATATGGTTACAAAGCTACGAAGTGCTACGATATAGCTACGAACGTGCGAAATGGTTCAATATGGTTATAAAGCTACGAAGTGCTACGATATAGCTACGAACGTGCTAAATGCTTCAATATGGAGTATGGACGCTTCTAAGCTACGAAGTGCTACGATTTAGCTACGAACCTGCGAAATGGTTCAATATGGCTACAAAGCTACGAAGTGCTACGATATAGCTACGAACGTGCGAAATGGTTCAATATGGTTATAAAGCTACGAAGTGCTACGATATAGCTACGAACGTGCTAAATGCTTCAATATGGAGTATGGACGCTTCTAAGCTACGAAGTGCTACGATTTAGCTACGAACCTGCGAAATGGTTCAATATGGCTACAAAGCTACGAAGTGCTACGATATAGCTACGAACGTGCGAAATGGTTCAATATGGTTATAAAGCTACGAAGTGCTACGATATAGCTACGAACGTGCTAAATGCTTCAATATGGAGTATGGACGCTTCTAAGCTACGAAGTGCTACGATTTAGCTACGAACCTGCGAAATGGTTCAATATGGCTACAAAGCTACGAAGTGCTACGACATAGCTACCAACGTGCGAAATGGTTCAATATGGCTACAAAGCTACGAAGTGCTACGATATAGCTACGAACCTGCGAAATGGTTCAATATGGCTACAAAGCTACGAAGTGCTACGATATAGCTACGAACGTGCGAAATGGTTCAATATGGTTATAAAGCTACGAAGTGCTACGATATAGCTACGAACGTGCTAAATGCTTCAATATGGAGTATGGACGCTTCTAAGCTACGAAGTGCTACGATTTAGCTACGAACCTGCGAAATGGTTCAATATGGCTACAAAGCTACGAAGTGCTACGATATAGCTACGAACGTGCGAAATGGTTCAATATGGTTATAAAGCTACGAAGTGCTACGATATAGCTACGAACGTGCGAAATGGTTCAATATGGCTACAAAGCTACGAAGTGCTACGATATAGCTACGAACGTGCGAAATGGTTCAATATGGTTATAAAGCTACGAAGTGCTACGATATAGCTACGAACGTGCTAAATGCTTCAATATGGAGTATGGACGCTTCTAAGCTACGAAGTGCTACGATTTAGCTACGAACCTGCGAAATGGTTCAATATGGCTACAAAGCTACGAAGTGCTACGACATAGCTACCAACGTGCGAAATGGTTCAATATGGCTACAAAGCTACGAAGTGCTACGATATAGCTACGAACCTGCGAAATGGTTCAATATGGCTACAAAGCTACGAAGTGCTACGATATAGCTACGAACGTGCGAAATGGTTCAATATGGTTATAAAGCTACGAAGTGCTACGATATAGCTACGAACGTGCTAAATGCTTCAATATGGAGTATGGACGCTTCTAAGCTACGAAGTGCTACGATTTAGCTACGAACCTGCGAAATGGTTCAATATGGCTACAAAGCTACGAAGTGCTACGATATAGCTACGAACGTGCGAAATGGTTCAATATGGTTATAAAGCTACGAAGTGCTACGATATAGCTACGAACGTGCTAAATGCTTCAATATGGAGTATGGACGCTTCTAAGCTACGAAGTGCTACGATTTAGCTACGAACCTGCGAAATGGTTCAATATGGCTACAAAGCTACGAAGTGCTACGACATAGCTACCAACGTGCGAAATGGTTCAATATGGCTACAAAGCTACGAAGTGCTACGATATAGCTACGAACCTGCGAAATGGTTCAATATGGCTACAAAGCTACGAAGTGCTACGATATAGCTACGAACGTGCGAAATGGTTCAATATGGTTATAAAGCTACGAAGTGCTACGATATAGCTACGAACGTGCTAAATGCTTCAATATGGAGTATGGACGCTTCTAAGCTACGAAGTGCTACGATTTAGCTACGAACCTGCGAAATGGTTCAATATGGCTACAAAGCTACGAAGTGCTACGATATAGCTACGAACGTGCGAAATGGTTCAATATGGCTACAAAGCTACGAAGTGCTACGATATAGCTACGAACGTGCTAAATGCTTCAATATGGAGTATGGACGCTTCTAAGCTACGAAGTGCTACGATTTAGCTACGAACCTGCGAAATGGTTCAATATGGCTACAAAGCTACGAAGTGCTACGACATAGCTACCAACGTGCGAAATGGTTCAATATGGCTACAAAGCTACGAAGTGCTACGATATAGCTACGAACCTGCGAAATGGTTCAATATGGCTACAAAGCTACGAAGTGCTACGATATAGCTACGAACCTGCGAAATGGTTCAATATGGCTACAAAGCTACGAAGTGCTACGATATAGCTACGAACCTGCGAAATGGTTCAATATGGCTACAAAGCTACGAAGTGCTACGATATAGCTACGAACCTGCGAAATGGTTCAATATGGCTACAAAGCTACGAAGTGCTACGATTTAGCTACGAACCTGCGAAATGGTTCAATATGGCTACAAAGCTACGAAGTGCTACGATATAGCTACGAACGTGCGAAATGGTTCAATATGGTTATAAAGCTACGAAGTGCTACGATATAGCTACGAACGTGCTAAATGCTTCAATATGGAGTATGGACGCTTCTAAGCTACGAAGTGCTACGATTTAGCTACGAACCTGCGAAATGGTTCAATATGGCTACAAAGCTACGAAGTGCTACGACATAGCTACCAACGTGCGAAATGGTTCAATATGGTTATAAAGCTACGAAGTGCTACGATATAGCTACGAACGTGCGAAATGGTTCAATATGGCTACAAAGCTACGAAGTGCTACGATATAGCTACGAACGTGCGAAATGGTTCAATATGGTTATAAAGCTACGAAGTGCTACGATATAGCTACGAACGTGCTAAATGCTTCAATATGGAGTATGGACGCTTCTAAGCTACGAAGTGCTACGATTTAGCTACGAACCTGCGAAATGGTTCAATATGGCTACAAAGCTACGAAGTGCTACGACATAGCTACCAACGTGCGAAATGGTTCAATATGGCTACAAAGCTACGAAGTGCTACGATATAGCTACGAACCTGCGAAATGGTTCAATATGGCTACAAAGCTACGAAGTGCTACGATATAGCTACGAACGTGCGAAATGGTTCAATATGGTTATAAAGCTACGAAGTGCTACGATATAGCTACGAACGTGCTAAATGCTTCAATATGGAGTATGGACGCTTCTAAGCTACGAAGTGCTACGATTTAGCTACGAACCTGCGAAATGGTTCAATATGGCTACAAAGCTACGAAGTGCTACGACATAGCTACCAACGTGCGAAATGGTTCAATATGGCTACAAAGCTACGAAGTGCTACGATATAGCTACGAACCTGCGAAATGGTTCAATATGGCTACAAAGCTACGAAGTGCTACGATATAGCTACGAACCTGCGAAATGGTTCAATATGGCTACAAAGCTACGAAGTGCTACGATATAGCTACGAACCTGCGAAATGGTTCAATATGGCTACAAAGCTAAGAAGTGCTACGATATAGCTACGAACCTACGAAATGATAGAATGTTACGAAATACTACGATGTAGTAAAAAGTAACGGTAAAGTTATTAGGTTAGCTGTCAAATGAATTTAGAGTTTTTCGAACATTACTGAAGTCGTTATAAATGTTTGATACAAAAGTTGGGCCATTTAATCCCCCGGACAGCGGAGGTCAGGTGCCGCCGCCATAAACAAATTCTCAAGCAGCGCCATTATTATGCGAGGCGCATTCGGACAATAATTAACAATGTAATATTTTACTGCGGTAAATTACCTAATACATTTTAATACGCCGGGTTAAGATCCAATTAAATAACAGGTTTATAGTGTATTAACATTTCAGATGTATAACGTTCAGCGAGGTATATAACTTAAAATTCTAAAGGTGTTTTAAAAACAATAGTGTTAAGGTTACAAAAATAATACTTGTTACGTTAGTTTGCGACTCTTGATTGGTTTTTTCTTTAGCTTTTATGATCACGAGAAGTGATATATTATATTAAAATTTTATACACATACTGCAAAGAGTTTTCAACTTTCAACAAAATTCAATTTCCAAGGAAATTTTCCGCTCGTAGAAAATGATTGTTTTTTTACCTTTTTAAGGTAAATAGGTAATTATCTGGATTAATAAAGAATAACAAGATCAAAGCCGATTAAAAATAACGGCGAAAAATCCATTAGCAAATAAATAATAACTTAAGCGTTGTCATAATAATAACAATTTGTTATTGTATGTTGTATACGTACCTTATGCTAAATGCCATATTATAACAAATAATTATTACCGTAGATTATTTTTAAGTTCTACCTAAACGTTGCAAAAACCGTGGCATCCATATTTAAAAAGAACCAGAGGAAGAAAAGACATGAGAAGCAGTTTATAATACAGCTTAAAGCCAAGAAGCCAACACATAAATATACGTAGAAGATATAGTGGATTGCACAAAGGGTGTCGTCTCTTGAGCGCCGAGCAAAAGACGTTTGGCTGTGACAAATGACACCACTGTACACGTAATGAAAGCCCTAGGACGCCCGAGATAACAATTTGTGTAATTTTAATCACTTTGTCTTATTGCTATTGTATTTGGGGTCATATTTCGCTGGAATCCTCGAGAAAATTTCTCAGTTCTCGCTTTCGAGGGAACGTCGAAGGAGTGGGCGTTGTTTTTCTAACGTGTGAAATTTTCGAAACCAGTCAGTTGCGAGTTGCGACAGTCGAGCTTCGTCATTATGTTTTTCTTTCGTGGGAAGCAGAGTAATCAAATTTTTCTTGGAAATTTTTATCCCATTAATAAATTATAATCATCATCGTATTGATGCATGTTTGCATAATAATAATTATGTCACGTTGCCTGTGACGTAACAACGCATCGCTACACTATTGTCAAACTTAGAAAGTATAAAAAATACATTATTTAAACTAAAAAATCCTTCAATGTCTCATTATTTAATGTTCGTGTTATTTAGTAGTTGTAATTAAACACAATTTTCAATGACGCTTTTACATTCAATTTATGATCTACACAAGTATTTAAGCTTAATAAAAAGGAATCTCGTGCCATTCAGTTTGATATCATTAATCTGGTATTCACGGCACGACCGGAGATCTTTGTGCGCGGCCCGGATTCGCCACACTTGCACATTTTGTGGCAAAAATTATTGGCCAGGTTTATTGCATACTTATAGGTCAAAGCACAAAGTTCCTCTATGAATAATACTTTTAATAAAAGCTCGGTAGGTGAGCATAAATTGTTCCGCTGCATGCTTTCGGTCTAAACAGATTCTTTGAACGGCCTCTCTACATATTTTATTATAAATTTAAAAAAATACATACTATCAATATAATATTATAATTAAAAAGAATATTAACAGCAGTCAGCAGCTGATATAAACTCATACATTAAAAAATATTGATTTTATACATCACGATTGACATTCGAGATGTCCACCTCATGATTAATTACACGGTCACTGGATATATCCTCGTTCCTGACAATTTAGTCCATAAAAATGACATCACAGAGTTTTTAATTAGGTATACAAATCTACATATAAAAAAATAATAATAATGCTTTATTTTCTCACCACAATGATCATATACAATAATTAACTGGACTATATAACAATCTTTTCTGGTTATCGTGGGAGACTGGTGCCTAAACTAGGCGTGTATTTCAGTACACCAGGCCTCAATCCCAAATATACACTTTACAGTTTACACAGTGTTAGTCAGGCGCGGTCTCACTCACTATATAATTTTTTTGTATAGTCACTCACTATACAAAAAAATTATTGGCAAAAATTTCCTTTTATTACTTGGCAAGATTTGAGATTTTTCAATTTAACCTTAGATTTGGGGGGGGGGGGGTCATGTCCCCTGTGACCCCCCCCCTTCGGACCGCGCCTGGTCTTAGTACAGTATAGTTTACAAACAAACATCTAGATATTTACTGGTGAAGTCAGGTTAGTTAGTGTGCGTACTCGTATATATTATATATATCTGTGTGTGTGTGTGTGTGTGTGTGTGTGTGTGTGTGTGTGTGTGTGTGTGTAAGTCGCGTTCGAAAAAGGTTGCTGCTGTTTTCTACGGGCTTTTGTCTTCTCTTTCCGAGGTGAGAGGAAGGGTCATATGTTAGAAGACCGTGCTGCTTAACAACTGTGTGGAGTATGAACAGTTGTCGCAAAATATAAACAGCCCAACATATAATCACCACCCTTTTTTGGAAGTCATTTTAGGAATAAATCTATTTAAAAAATTTATACTTTGCAGTTTAAATGAGAAGCACATTTTCTCTGAGAATTAAATTTTCCTAAGTCCACTCTTATAATTATTTTTATCTCTATAAATACATTCAGATGTAAATACTTCGAATAAGCTATGTTACACTAACATTTTCATAATCACTACAAGTTTTTTGAGATATGAATAAAAATATAATTATCGTAGTCACAAACTTTTTATTTACAATAATTTTCTAGATAAAAGGAAGTCTAAAAGTAAGAATTATAGTGAGCGTTACGAAGCTAAAACACGAAAATAATAATATTAAATAGATATTGTTTCAGACGAAACCTTCGAAAGTTTGATCTATCAATCTTGTTAATAAAGGTGGGTTACCTTTCAATACCCAGATAATCAAATCCAAGTGAACCGAGGCCTTATCGGACATCCGTAATGTGGCCATTCCGAACTATGCCCAAGTGGAGGCGTATCTTGGCCGGGAGACCCTTCTGAGTTTTGATATGCCGGGTCAGAGGTCCTATTCTCATACTTCGAATGTTGATTCGGTCGCAGGAATCAGGATGTATAACTCGCACCAAAAGTGGTTTCTTTACGTATTTAGTATGTGGGTAAATAAATTTTACATGTTAAATGTATATTTGATGTATCCATTCAAAGATATAGTATCTATAGTAGTTCTAAAACAGATAAGGGAAAATTCAAAATAAAATCTTCAAGGAAAAAATATCATCAAACGTTTTTTTCGTTTCTGAGTAATGATGCAAGTCTAATTCATAATATAATGACTTAAGTCGTTGCGTAATTCATTTGTCTCTAACAATATTACACTCCCGTTGCCTCGTAAGTATACAATTATAAGTATATAATTATACAGGTGGTCACGAGTAGGCAAGGACAACCTTCCTGTTTTAATTGAATACTCGGGGAGGGCCAACTTAAGCAACTTTCGATCGTGTTCGGCCATATTTCACATCTTAATGACTAATATATTATACAATGTTAATATTAGTATCGTAATATATTGCTGTCTCCCGGGAGGTGATTAAATTCATTTTCGAGTCCACGGTGATGCTCCGTCATAAAGCGTTTACGATGTGAATTAAATTAATTTGTGTAACAGTGTCAGGTGTTAATAGTAGCCACGACGGAAGGATAATGGACTGGATGATACACCGAACTGAACTTTTGTTAACTTCAAATTCGGCCAGATAACAATCAGTTATGTATCTCTGGGATTTACTAATTCTGATTAATTAAAAATATTAATTTGAGACATTCTAGATGCGACGTGAAAATGCTTTAAAACATTTCTAATAATATAATGCCCGTTTTCACCAACTACACCTAAAATTTAGGGGTTCCCTAGGCCAATATTCCAAGTTTTGTTCTTGATGAATTGACAACCCCGTAACTCTTAGGTGACGTTTATTTGAAATAAAACAACCTATTATGCGATTCATCCATCAGACCATTAGGTGACGTTTATAATTTACGGGATGGATTGACGACCCCGTACACTTAGGTGACGCATGTGGCGACGACGACGGTTGCCTTGACAATGAACCCATACTAATATTATAAATGCGAAAGTGTGTCTGTCTGCCTGTTACCTCTTCACGCCCAAACCGCTGAACTGAACTGAATTTCAGCAAAATCGTTGCTGAAATTTGGTAAAGAGATACTTTGAGTCCCGAGAAAGGACATAGGATACTTTTTATCCCGGATAAATGTACGGTTCCCCGCGCGATAAACTAATTTTGGCGCAACGGAGTTGCGGGCGTCGTCTAGTCTGTTATAGAATGGCCGTCTGATATTTTACTTGTAAAATAGCGAACTCCCATAATTAATATACATATTTATCACAAACCTTCCTCTTTAATCACTCTATATATTAAGGCCGTCCCCCGAGCAAACGACCTTGGCCATACATTTGCCGCGTTGCCGAGATCGCGCCAAAACCCTATTATTGTTACTTATATTAGTTCGAAATTGTCCTAAAAAAAAATTAAAACGGCGAATATGTAGTTTATGATATTGTCGATCTATTGGCGTGAGTTTCAAATAAAAGTAATTTGTAAATCCTAAGGAGATGCTGAATGTATGCTTGAATTTTAACAAATTGGTATTACTTTGGAAGCTGATATCATGAGTATAAGAAACAAAAATAGAAAATTTAAAACGACAAAGGAATGTTGATATACTGAAGATTATTGCTGTATTTTTATTATATTTTTGTAGCTTTCAGATTATGAGTTTATAGGGTTTTAAATACGGTCAATTACGGAATCTCCGGACGGAACGCCCTTAAAGAAAACCGCAATTAAAGGGAACAAAGGGACATGAGGACAGAAAAAGCGACTTTGTTTTATACTATCTAGAGATATACGTCACCTAAGAGTTACGGGGTTGTCAATTCATCAAGAACAAAACTTGGAATATTGGCTTAGGGGACCCCTAAATTTTAGGTGTAGTTGGTGAAAACGGGCATAAGTTTATAGAAAGGCATAAGAAAAGCATTGCTTGAAAAAAATAATGCAATGATAAATAACTTTTTTGATAATAAATCAAAATTAAGTCACGTCTCATGGTTGGCCTCGATTAAAATAATAATATGGGAAAGAATACGTTTCTTTGAGCTTTGAAGTAATAATTTACTGTTGTACGTTTTCTTAATAAATTCTTCTAATAAAATTACTTAGTAACCCCGGAGCGCTTGCAACTAAATAAAACATAATGTAGCGATGAGTTATAGTTAGTAATACTTCACCGTTTCACTAATTACGGCCGTAACGGCGTCGATAAAAGCTTGCATTAGTGACATTGTGTCGATACAACGCCGTAAATTAAACATTTCATTTCGAGTGAACCGAAGACATTAATTCGAGTGAAACATTTTATGGCTGCATCGAAAGGGAGAGTACATTAGCCGGGGAATTCCATCGCAATACTGTAAATGAAAAAACGTGCTGTGGACCCTATCGCCCCCAGTATCTGACTCGTAATACAGAATTTGAACTCGATGGATTTGTGCGAAGACATTTTGACGAAGGTAGCTCGGGGGTTACGCGATAATAAGACCGTATCGGGCCGGAGTATTTGTCTGCCGGATATTGAAATATCTAGTCTTGCCGCCTCAATAATTCATTGTATACGAGATGATGTACTCACTTCGTGTTGAGGTGAAACTTTACACATTTTTTACCGATGAATGGGCACAGAAAAAGTTTTGTTCTTTTATTGTATGTTTTATATCCCACCTGCCTGATACTCGTGCCGCGTACTCCTCCGACCACATGAAACGGTTTGTGCTTACAAAAATTTGTGTTATTTAAAAATTATCCATTCATTTTCGACAGTTAAACGAAAACTAACGTACACGCCTGAATCTACTGGAACCTTATTCCTATGTACGTATAATAATTACAGCTCACAAATCGGACGAGAACAGAAACTTTATTTAATAATCCTAGAACGAACGGCGAACGCTTATAATTTTAGCTGGCATTAGTTATTAAATTTGCACGATGCGAACGTTCTAGAGTGTAGAATATTAGCACTAAGAATATTAGATGGACACGAGCAACATTGTCGCTGGCTCGGGCCGGTCCGACAACATCTGGCGTCTTCGGCCTGTCTCCGCTGAAATATTAGACGACGCTCGACGCACACGACATTGTAGTGTATTCAGTGTGTTCTGCCGTTAAATAGTTTTTACTGAGCTATTCAGAACTCGTTGAGAGCCGAAGTATAAATGTTTCAATAAAACGGTTGAAAACTTTAAAAGATTCGAAACCATCTCACCCAGTAATACTGTGTTTTTTATTGTTCTGCCGATATGCCGGGGTAATGGGTTCTAAAACTACATTGCAAAGTTAAATAGATGCGATAAAGTTTAATCGCACATGCCTTGGGCTATTTATTCTCATATTTTCCTTACAGTATGGCGAAGCGCTAAACTTTTTCATGCATTTCTAAAGCTGGTGAAGTAATTTGATGGATATTCAATATTTATATATGCATATTTATAAGTATACCACGTCTATCCAAAACATGTAACCCTTAATCAGGCCCCATGTGCACTGGCATTAAAATATTTTTAAATATGGTGTGGTCTTAATTTTTATTTAGAACTATAGGTATTTCTTAAAAAGTATTAAAATTAAGACAAAAACTAAGTGGTCGTAGGGCATAGGGCTTAGCAAGTCCCACATACCCCGGTGGTCCTTCCCCAAGAATGCCGGAGATGCGTAATAGCATTTCCCGACCAAAAAAAAGACGGGTTGCACTCCGGGATCCGGCAGAAGTGAAAACTTGATTATTAACGTTGTGCATTTTTTTTACTCATTTTTATGAAAATCAATTTTTTTAAATTAATCGAAACCCTTACATTGATTAAATTTTTAACCCATTTTTTATGAAAATTGATTTTTAAAAATCGATTTTTTAAATAATCGAAAACCTTACCAATCAATTCGAGTTCGAGTTCGATTTCGTGTTCGAGTTAGTCGAAAGATACAAAATATAATTATTGGTAATCAAAAAAGGTTTGAGGTCGATAAATCGTACAATACCCGATTAAAGGTTAAGTTTTTTTTTTGCAATATAAAATTATAAGCCCATTTACTTTTTGTACAAAAATCAAGTCAGTGTTTGTTTCTCTTTAAGTTTAAACTGCTGAATCAATTCTGATACTTTTAGTACCGAGATATAAGAAAATCATAGAAAAATATACGATTCTTAAGCGGTACACAAATAACTGTGTTACGAAGTTGCAGCAACATCTATGCAGTTTAATATAATAACTAAAAATTTAATAAAATATCATCGATAAAAATATATACAGCCGAATATAATCCTCCTCCTTTTTGAAAGTCGATCAAAAAGTTAAAATACTTGTTATTGCAGTACAATGTAATACAATGCTCATTAGGGATAACTTCAGAAAACGATTTAAAGTTCAGAGATTGAAGTTGCAAAACTAGGCACAGATTACTCGGCAGTCCTGAGTTATCATTTACGTAACTGGACTTGGTACATCTTGTAGTATAATCTTGTAATAACATTTTATTATTTTCAAGCATCACTGCAATACAAAACTAGCATGAAAATTCATACGAGCGAAATCTCTTCAAACTGAAGTGTGTTTATTTTCTTTTGATATTTCATATTCTTAGTAGGCCAGAGCTTTAATAAGAGTGAGTCATTTTGAAAGGAGCTCACATAAGTGTCTCCCGAGAGGCGTGTAACAGGAAAAACGCACGTTACAAGCGTCGTCGTGCTGTATTACAAATAATAAAAGCCGTTCTAGATTTTACTTTGCTTTTATTAAGAAAATACATACCCGAAAGGAGAAAATAGATTTACTTGTACGTGTCCTACGTACAGATACGTCAATCCAATCAATTTTGTACCTGCGCTTAGGTTTTTCATACACCGACCGCTCATTATTTCTATACTTTCATCGTAATATCTTTTTTCTACATACATAATATTATTGCTTATTAAATTACATACATACATACACAGTACAAGCCGCTGAAAACATAACCCTTCCTGGCAGTCGGGTAAAAAGGTCCTATTTTTAGTCATACATTTTAGTTAAAAAGCAGAATCTAAGTCAAAGGAAACTTAAAATAGTTAAAACTGAGTAACATTTTAGTAGCAGACAGCATAAATTACTGAAAGTTATGAAGCAAGCGGGCGCATTCAAAACCGCACAAGTCTTGTTTCTTTATATTTGTCTGCTATTTAACCTTCGCTTTATGCTTAGTGAAGGCTTTTTGCACGGCTAGGTAAGTGGAAAGACTCTATTATACGAAGACGCTCTACATTTCAGTGATACTGTAATGATGGCAGATTGTTGCCTCTCCCTATCTCTCTTGACAACATTAAAAACTTTATTCACACCATGCCTACCTATTGTTTAGGTTATATTCAGATATAATTTATGAAGCAAAATTAATAAAATCAACAGGTCGCTCGTTGATTTGATCTCCTGCAGAGTGATGAAGTGTTTGCGTTAATTAATAATAATAATTATAGAACGTCAAAGATAAAAAATAACTTTTAATAATATGTGTTTTATTATATTAATAAACTGACCCAAAGCTAAAAAAATGTCTAAGTGCGATCGAATATCGAATTGTCATTTTATATTTATACAATAAACATGAAATTAAACACAAATTAAACCTCGCCCAAGCCCGGCTAGTTCTCGACTTCCAGAAAAAGCTTACTTAGCTCGTCACAAATAATAATAAAATTAGTCTCAACTATATACTTCAATACCAAAAATATTTTCATAACACTAAGGGAAGAGACCTAATGGCAGACACTTTAAGGAAACATGAAACATTTGAATGTTATAAAATACATATTTATGAATCTAAAGGATTGATAACTACTTCCATGTCTTCAGTAACTCTTACAAAATAAAACTATTATAATTATTCTTTGACAAAATAATAAAATAAAATATTATTGGTCTTTTTGTAAACTTAGTCAAAAGAACTAATAGATGACATCACAATAAACGAACATCACTAATAGTAGACACCAATATGAACTAATAGTTGACATAGAACATTAAATTACATATTACATTTTTCATATTATTAGGTCTTTATTTGCCGGTCTTTAGAAGATTTCATTTATTTCATCATAATAACTACATACATCAGAAATATTATCCACGTTGTCTCCAGATTCTATCGATTCTTCTTCCATGCTGAGACTATCTTTCCTTTTATTTTTATTTTTCATATTTTTTTCCTAGCAAATTTATTTTCAGTCTTTAGTCTCCATGCTTCTCTTGCCTCTTATTTTTTCTTCTTTCTTTTCTCAGCTCTCCTTTTTCTTCTTTTTACTGCTAGAAAACTAAAGCAATCGATTTTTAGACCAGTACAAGGTCTAATATTAGACACCATGTCCATTTTTCGGTACAGTAGTTCTAAGTTGTTAGTTTGTTAATAGAATTATATTTTCAGAGAGTAGTGATGATATTTACAGTAGGATAAACTATAAAATATCTTTAATATATGTATTGCAAAACTAAAAGATAAGATCCATGTCATCTATTAAGTTTTTTACATTTTCTAGAACTAATAGTAGACACCCTTTATATTGTTAGGGAAAATGGATAAAAAATCATAAATAAACATTAATTTGTGTTTACAACATGACCATTAATCCAATGAAATCAATAGAATTCACAAAAAATCAAATAAATGTATTCAAAACTTACGTGCAAAATTTCGCCTTCCTTAACCTATTTGCTAAGAAATTGCCGAGCGCGTGTCGACGCGGTCACATTGTTTACGAAAACTGATCTCATTTTAAAATTTTGTTCCCGAAGGCGTCCCTAATATATTTTGTCACATCAACAGATAGCTTGAGAAGCTTATAAAATTTACGGTGTTGAGAAATAAGTAAAGTAATTCTTATTTTTATGGTATTTTTTTCGTAAGTGTCATCTATTAGTTCAGTGTCTAGCATTAGGTCTCCTCCCTCACCATTTATATCGTTGTAATTCTATATTTGAATACTTAGTAGTGAGGACTTAAACTGAAATGTTTTGGCAAATGCTGTACCGTATCTCGTGACAAAGTTTTTATGTGAGTCATTGCGGTTTCGGTCATCACCTCGAATTCGGGAGATTACGTACAGCCGCCGGCGCGGCCGGGTGCCGCGTCTAATTCCCGCCCAAAGATTAATTGGTTTAGGCGGCACGGGCGGGCGGCGAGGGCGGGAAAATGCGAGTACGCGATCATTTGCTTAATCGCCTTTTTGCATGCATCTTTCGAATAAAAATAATATCTCTTCTCAGTTTAAATATTTATTTTTTACACCATAACTTTCAAGAACTTAAATTTGAGTATACATCCTTTTGTTTGTCGTAGAAATTTTAGTTGTTTAATTATATTACGACTCATGTGCGAAGGTCAGCCGCTACTCAATCTGATGTTTTTTTGCTGCGTTTCGAGACTTTTCAGAAGTCTATTATGTAAATGATATGAATGACAAAAAAGGTATTCTCTTGTAGGACAAACTCTATTCTAAATTGACTTTAATTGTCGAAGTTTGCCTGGATAATTGATTATAAATACAGTTTAATCCAGAAAGTTTTGGATAAAAGGGACATCGGACTTGAAAACTAGATCAAATAAAAAGTATTAAACAATGGAGGTATAAGAGGAAACGGCATCGAAAACACTTAACATTTAGTACCTACCTACATAATAATATAATGATGATTGGTGGCTAAAAATGTGAATATGATTAAATAAACGTGTTTCGATATTTAGGTTAGCCGAAAAAGTCTATATCTAGCTCTTCATATCAGTAATATATACTTTTTATTAATCTCTTAAACTAAAAGTTTAAGAGATTAATTATTTCAAACAATAAAATAATGTACTTAACTACTTACGACACATTTCTTTCATAATATATTCGTTACATTTAATATCAACATAATCGTTAATATTACTAACTGGCACTTCCTTGTGTTAATAAATCATTTAAAAGTTAAAATAGATGGAAATTCTCTCTCTATTAAACCGGAGAGTTCTTGAGAGTTGAAATCTATCAGCGTTGTAAGTTAAATTGTAAAATCAATAGAAATCAAAACGTTCCCTGTTTTATATTCGTTCTGGTGGAAATTCCGTAATCTTAAAATCACATCACCTCTCATCTCCAATTGCGCTGAATACATTGAAACTTTTGTGTTAGAGTGATGCAGAGTTTTCAACTTATGCTGCCCTAAATCCGATATTCTGGAAACTTTGCAAGCGTGATATGGAGCTTTCTTTATTTGCAGATTTAATCATATTTTGCTTTTAACTAGTTCAAAGTTCCAACGGAGCTTTTCACGTGATTAACTACCGGCTAATTATAATGGATGTCAATGTCAATGGAGCTTTTTTAAATCCACTACTCACCACCCAGTCACAGGGCCTGAATTTCAAAAATTTACAGAATTAAATTTTACAGATCAGAATTAAACTCTGTTACCTTAAATCCACCTAAATCTGTTTTAAAAGTGTAGAAGAATGCAAAAGGGTTTCCTAATTTAGGTTGTATTGTGCCCTCGGAGCGAGAGGGGGGACAGAGCGACGGGCTCGCGACCCGTCATGTAAACGACCGACGCCCACTGACAGTCTGCTTTACCAGAAGGCTACCACTCTTTCAAGATTAGGACCTTTATTTTCGCGGAATTAAGTTTTACTGTTGTCTTTGATCGTACAGGTATGGGACGTGTAACATGTTTCCGTACCTTTATTCCACCATAAAAATATTTAGAAATATTACCTTTATTACGTTCCAGCTTTGTATGATGAAAAGTATCGACAGGGGATACTTATAACAGCAAAGATTAATGGGAATATTTTTTATACACGAGAGGATTTTGCCCACGCATGTGGGTATCGTTAGATTAATCTTGATAATAAAGCTTTAAAAAGTTCTCTAATACAATTAGAACATTATTCCAGAAAAATATTGCTTCTAACATAGGTGTAACGAGATATTACGTAGAATAAAGTCTTTTATATGACCTTTAAACTCGAGAACACTTGAAAAGAGTAGAAGTAAGTCTAGTGTAAGTTTGGAGGGAAAAAAATATTTTAATAAATTGTGAGGTACTTCCTATTGTTTCTATTGTCTCTGTTATATCATGGTGGGAAGCAAAAGAATAAATTTAAGTTATTCAGATCTCTTCTTAAGCACTTCGTCGTCTTTCTTTGTTTTGTTGTATAATGAATAGAAACGGGAACAAAATAATATCTGTTCAAATCTCGATATGAAATATAAGATTACCACAGGCGGTTTCTTACAATTTGTCATAGTACAACGAGGAAACGAAGGGTCTAGGTACTTTATAGCTGGTTTTATGAACAACCTTGTAATAAGATCACTTTTAGTTATATTAACACTCGTAGGAATCGAACCCACAACTTTGTAATGTCAAGTCAGGACTTATGATTACAATCACTGGACCATTAAAGATTCACAATACATATTCTGTGCCTGTACTGTCTGAATAATAATTTTGCAAGTGCACCATACCTACGCTTAATAATATTGTAAGTTCCTGTAATAAGTATCCTTATGGAAAAATAGTTGCTGTGAGCATAATAATTATGATATACATTAAAATAATTGGTGTCATGAATCTTGATGATGCTAAACAAGTCTCGTTGCACCAGGAAAAAGCTGCAGCGCCCAAAGCGTAATTTTTAAACAGTTTTTATCGCGTTGAAGGTGAATGTGCAAACAAAAAAAACTATAACTTTGTTACAACTATAGTTTGACACACTATCGCTAGATTTTTGCTGCATTAATTAGCTTAATATCCACAATTATTTAATTGATTTAGTATCTTGGTTATCAATAATTCGTATTTCTAATTGAATAAAGAACTCTAGGCTCCTTGGTTCGGTAAACTGCTTTAACGTTGCCTTGTAATATATATCAGTATCACGGTATAAAAAATATTATACCGTGATAATGATAAATACGCTCAATTTTGAACTTTTTATTATGAAAAACAGGAGTAACATAAACTTTTTAAAGCTGCTCGCTTTGATTGTTATATGTTATAGAATAAAAGTTGAGAGGAACCCCATTTTCAAATAGGTACAGGTATTTTTCATAAAAAATAAATTTACCGACAAAGTTTCTGCGGCTGTATTTGCCTTTATGACAAAACACGGTCTGGTAGAGATTTACGTTTGTATATTATCTTGTTTAATGTCAGCTTCGGTACCTGCTATTCTTCTTTTAATATCCCTGCCAAAATAAACTTTGTACGTAGTGCGGAAAACGTTTCCCACTGTAATTCCACATCTTTACAACTATCACAATGACCATTTACGAGCCGAGAAGTGAGAAGTAATTTTAAGAAGGTTTCCACGTCGCGTCGTCTAAAAATGAATAAAACCTACTTTATATTCTATTGAAAAATAACCTTATTTGTTGACGTCTACTGCGGGTCTGAGAAAAATAAATTTGTTCTGTTGAATATGAGGGCCTCGAGGAACCAAAGTAATATTGTACGGATCTAGACCATTACACAAACAGACTCGGCGGTGATCTTTATTTATATTATCAGCCTATTTCTCTACATAAAATGCCGTGTTTGACATACGCTTTTACATTCTATCGGTGTTTGTTTATTTGAATTAAAGAAATTGTAACTAGCAACTTGGCAAGTAGTAATAGTTACTTGAATACTTAGTTATGAGTTGTGATAATTATTGTAGATCTATGAGTATATGTAAATTAAATCCTTACATTATAGATTTTTGGTCTTCTCATTTGGAAAATTAATTGCCAAATTCGCCAGTGACATTTTTAATTCTCATCAACTCTTATCGGATAAGGGAAATATATGAGGCATTTTTTGGACAAGGGTCATGAATGCACAATTATTTAACTAAAACTCGTACTGATACCCTTTTCCGTTTAAAGTCATTTAAACTCTAAAAAATACAATGATTGAGTATAACACACAATTATTGTATTTTTTAGAGTTATACTACAGAAAATGCTATTAGTGGCAGTCTTACTGCCGCACTTAGAGCAGGTACACATTGGGCGTTTTGAAGCACACGCTTTGCTAACGCGAGTTTTGAGAACCCCGGATTCTATTGAAACGTACACATGCAAGCGCCTATTACTGGCACGCTTAGAGCTGGTACACATTGGGCGTTTTGAAGCGCGCGTTGGGCGCGCGCTTTCCTAACGCGCGTTTTGAGAACCCCGGATTCTATTAAAGCGTACACACGCAAGCGCGCGTCAGACGCGCGTTAAATGCGCGCTTACGTGTGCAGCTTCAATATAGAATCCGGGGTTCACAAAACGCGCGTTAGCAAAGCGCGCGCCTAACGCGCGCTTCAAAACGCCCAATGTGTACCAGCTCTTACGCTTCAATAGAATCCGGGGTTCTCAAAACGCGCGTTAGCAAGGCGCGCGCTTCAAAACACCCAATGTGTACCTGCTCTTAGAATATTAAGTACCTGCTTAATTGTAATTAAATGAATATTAATTACAATTAAGCAGGTAATAATTTTTAGATAAGTCCCATATATTATCTGCCAAACTCCTCATTGAATTAAAATTTAATCATCATTAAATGTCTTTGAGTGCGGCTGACAACGTTTAGGTAGCCCAGTCGATTCGCCTCGTTAGTTCTGTATCGCATGTATCCGAATAGCTATTTAGGCTGTTTACTATGAATGTAGTAATTAAATGTTAGCCAATACGCATTAGGGAAAGGTAAACCAAGTCACGGTTCAATTCCCTTATCGCCTAATTATTATCGGGATCCCGGGACGAAAGGACCGATGATTAGGTCCGTGTATCCCGATATACGACCATCAAGAAAATGAAGTATGTTTGAAGACAATATGAGTATAACAATACATTCGAAGCTGGTTTCGGTGAGTATAGATTCATTAAGACCAGGCCCGCTATGCAAGAGTAGTTTTGTACTGCCCAGGTGTGTACGCAAGACACGAGAGCACGCTCATTTCCTTTTCACGCGACTGGCGAACGTTTGGATGCAAGACCGTTTTTTTACGTGCCCATGTCACTCATGCGTTTTGTTGCCAAATATTCAGATACATTGTTGCATAAACTATTTTTTAGTTGCTCCAATACCAAAACCAAAGTCAAGACTCAAGGAGCTAGGCTTGAGCCTATAGCTCTTGAGTCCACTGGACCAAAGGCGTTAGACAACATAACTACATGAGTTACATATTATCCGCCCAAGATGCCCCTCGGCGGAGTGATGACTGGTGGGAGGGCGTTTAAGTGTAACACAACTTTATGAACTTAAATAAGACCACGTCTATAATGCGTCACTAAAATAAATATAGGTCGCTATTTTGTCGCAGTTTGTTTTCGCAGCCGCTACTTCTTCATAAAAATTCTTCGGTTAAAAATAAACAGACAATACAATAAAGCCATAACACTAGAAATAATATACAACGACGACATTTTTCATCAGGGCCAATTTAACTTCGCTGCGACATCTTAACTATAAAGAAAGCGAAACTCTTTAGTTTCATTGTTTCAAAGACATATTTGCTTATAATACGACTTTTTGTATCAAAATATAAGTAACAAGATGACTTCGAGTAACTCAGTTGCTACGATAGCTGTATTTCTATTTTAGAATACATATTTTCATGTATCTAGAAATCCTGTGTTTGATGTATGCTAAAACATTTTCTGTGTGAACCGTCCTTTGCGTGCGAGAAGTGTACTCGAGGTTTATAGGGATTTAGCCGAGATCGATGATTTATTACAACACAGGGACTATATTGTTTGTTTCGCACATTATTTACTAAAACATCATGAATTCGCAAAGGGATACGCCATGAAAAGGATATATATCTCGCTTAACTTACCGCACTCTACATGAAAAATCGATTTAAGACGTATTAAGTATATTCTTCTCCCTGCAAAATGAACTCCTTATTTATGGCCCTACGTTCTAGTGATTTTAATATTTTTCAGCAGCACCGAACTGAATTTACAAAATATATTTGTTTCTTTTGTGAGCTGTAGCTGGCTTATCTGCAAAATGGTTTGGAGTTTTCACAGTTATAGCATTGTAATAATGGTAGTGTGTCTTACATTTTAATATTACTATTCTTACTTTAATATTAATATTATTTGTTCTATTAAATGTTTAAGGGACCATAATATGCGTTATTAAATACTCGACGTTACCCATTATTATTAGCTACTGAACAAATTTTTACCACATTCGTGGCGATAAAGATTGCTATTGAATCTTAATAGCGATTCCTCTACTATTGTTATCACTTTTGTTATCCGACTCAATGCACAGGAAGTAATCAAAGCTAAATGCGCGATCTAGATTGCAAGTTTGCATAACATAATATTGCAAGTTTCGAGTGTGTGATTAAAATGTCTAATAAAAGTATGAATAACATTTGAGATAAATTCCTTTAAATACATAATATTTTGCTTAAGTATTGTATGAAAAGTGCCGGTAAAATTTCTGTCAGGTTGTATTTTGCCCGCTTTCTCCGCTCTCGCTTGGCTGTCATTAATAAAGCCCACCCTTAGATTATTTAATAAATCAGAAAAACGACAAAACAGCTCCGCAAATTCTTGATTATTAATTTCAATTGGTGGCTTACACGGAATGTCTAAACCTCGTTTTCGACTCAAGTCGTTTAATTAATTTAATTTAAGCGTACTGGATGCCGTTAAATTGATTAAAAGTCGACAGAGATATTTCCAATATTGTTCCAAAATGTGAAGTATTTGTCCAATAGATGAATTTTGTATTTACACTTATATTACAACTAGCTGACCCGACAGACGTTGTTCTGTTTTAACAGTGATTATTTGATTATTTAATTCGAATCGGTATAATTAAGAAAACAATTGATTAAAATTAGTATCTTCTTGCCAAATTTCATCAAAATAGATTAAATAGTTTAAGCAAAAATCATAAAAGTTTATTGTGCGGGAACCGTCCATTTTCCGGGACAAAAAGTCTCCCTTGTCCCTTCCCGAGACTCAAAGTATCTCCATACCAAAATTCATCAAAATCGATTGAATAGTTAAGGCGAAAACATAAAAGTTTATTGTGCGGGAACCGTACATTTTCCGGGACAAAAAGTGTCCCTTGTCCCTTCCCGAGACTCAAAGTATCTCCATACCAAAATTCATCAAAATCGATTGAATAGTTTAGGCGAAAATCATAAAAGTTTATTGTGCGGAAACCGTACATTTTCCGGGACAAAAAGTGTCCCTTGTCCCTTCCCGAGACTCAAAGTATCTCCATACCAAAATTCATCAAAATCGATTGAATAGTTTAGGCGAAAATCATAAAAGTTTGTTGTACGGGAACCGTACATTTTTCCGGGACAAAATGAAATGTATCCTATGTCCTATTCCTGGTTCTAAGCTACCTCTCCACCAATTTTCAGCCAAATCGGTTCATCCGTTCTTGAGTTAGGTATAAGTGGCGTAACTAACACAACTTTCTTTTATATAATACTAGCTGTCCCGGCAAACGTTGCTTTGCCATAAAAAGTATTTCGCCCATATTATTTTACTGAAATGATTAAATAAGTATGTCACCATGGCAACGTCGATCGCTATCCCGTCGCACAAACAATATGGTCGCCGTCAGTCTCAGGTTGTAATAATTTACTATTATTTATTCAACAAATGTACTTACCAATATATAAAGTACCCAGTAGCCGATTCTCAGACCTACTGAATATGCATATAAAATTTGGTAAAAATCAGTAAAGCCGTTTCGGAGGAGTTCGTGGACTAACATTGGGACACGAGAATTTTATATATAAGACTAGCTGTCCCGGCAAACGTTTCTTTGCCATATTATATAAAGTATATCATTAGTGACTAAATAAGTATGTCACCATGGCAACGTCCATCGCTATCCCGTGACCCGCGTCGCATAAACAATGGTCGCTCTTAATAGACAAATAATTTGCAATAAAATAAAATTGCGACTATAATTTAAAAAAAGAAACATTAAAATCGGTTAAGTAGCTTAGGAATCCATCGCGGACAAACATCGTGACAGGAGTTTTATATATATTAGATATTATCATCCTTTGCTTGTAAATTTAATCCCACCAAAAACATACCTGTTAAAATAGGGCCTAGTTCCTATAGGCTAACTGTTGGTCTAAAAAAAGAGTTGAAATCCAATCCAATGCCAAGTTCAGATGCACTTCATCGATCATAATCATCTTCATCAACAGCCTGATCCATAATACTTCTAATTTGAACTTGGCAGGTTATTTGAATTCTATTAATATTATCTAATTATATAATTAATCAAGTGTAACGCATAGCACAAAAACCTGCCAAGTTCAAATTTAGAAGTATTATGGATCAGGCTGTTGATGAAGATGATTATGATCGATAAAGTGCATCTGAACTTGGCATTGGATTGGATTTCAACTCTTTTTTTAGACCAACAGTTAGCCTATAGGAACTAGGCCCTATTTTAACAGGTATGTTTTTGGTGGGATTTCAATACTTTTTTTCAAGAAATCCTACCTATGTTTTCTTTTTGTGCTACGCCCGATATAAACAATACTTTCAATAGATGCCTCATTATATCACTGGTACATAAGAATTTTTATCTAAAGTTCATAGATGAACTGACTCACGCTTGACGATTTCTTAAATTTCTTAATTTATCGTAACACATACATAATAATATAACACACGACCTGTGTGCTAAATTTCATAACGCTAGGACATTTGGAAGTAGCCTCTAAAGTTCGTAGATCGGCCGACTCACGCTTGACCGATTTCTAAAATTTCTTAATTTTTTGTTAATCTACATTTAACACATGACCTGTGTGCCAAATTTCATAACGCTATGACATTAAAGTTTGTATGGGCTGTAGATAGGCCGACTCACGCTTGACCGATTTCTAAAATTTCTTATTTTTTTAAATCTACATATAACACACGACCTGTGTGCCAAATTTCATAACGCTAGGACAATTGGAAGTGGCCTCTGAAGTTCGTAGATGAACCGACTCACGCTTGACCATTTTCTACAATTTCTTAATTTTTCGTTAATCTACATATAACACACGACCTGTGTGCCAAATTTCATAACGCTAGGACAATTGGAAGTGGCCTAGAGGTTTTGATTACCGGTCAGTGAGTGAGTGAGTGAATGAGTGAGTCAGTGCCAAAATAAGCTATATTTACAAGGACATATCTCAGGATCTACTGAAGCTATATCTATGAAATTGGGTATACTGCTTAAGTACTCGTAAATAATTACGTAGGTATAATTTTATCTTTGCACTCGCAATAGACACTGAGCTACAGGGGGGTCAAAAGTACGTCGAAACGGTTCGTGTAAATAGTGCACGGCATGCGCGCGGCCTGCTGGAACTAGGCTTGCGCACTTCCGTGCGCTTTGATGCGTTTTTATGCGTATAATTGAACAAACGAGCACTTTTTAGGCTGAGCTCTGAAATGAAGCAGTCGAATCGAGCACATATGAGGTGTAAGATTAGTGTGGAGATATCCATGTATATCTCTCGCCTCCGACCGCACATTAGGTAGTTAATAGTAACAATAAACATGACATAACTGGTGTAACCGCTGTCTCCGGTCTCCCGCTGCGGCCGACCGAGAGACGGACTGTTATTGCTGATATGAGCAATTACACATACCGAGCTCAGACCTAACCTCAATACCACCAGACAACCTACATCTATTTTGGTGATGTAATAAATGCTATTTTCAATATAAAGGAGGAAGGAAAGAAAGACTGATGCATGGTTAAGTTCTAAAATAATGTTTACGATTCACTATAATATAGACACCCGTCATACCACTAAAATATCTTGCGTTTTTGCTATGCCGTTATTAAAATATCACACAGTTATTTTATAAGCCGAAGAATAAAGAGGTTAGGTTTATTAGGTAAAATAAAATTTACACTACGATTAACTTTAACCCATACTGGGACAAGTCAGATAGGATGATTCTAAATAAAACAAAAAACTTTATCCATTATAGCACCAAAAGCGTTTAGCCGCCATCAAACTCCGAAACTGGGACGCCCAAATGGCCATGGGAATTGCTCATATCAAAAATAGTTTAGTACAATAATTTTAATTACCGATCCATGGTAGTCAGCCCTAAAATATAAGTAAATAACGTTTTATTTACTTACCGTATTTTCTCTATCGTAGAATATTTTCGCGCATCCAAAAGAAAAGCGCTTCCTCGAAAGAACAATATCCGAGGCCATACTTTTTTATGAAATTAGAAATATCTATCGTAACGGTATACCGAGCAGGTGCATTCGTAATCTTAGAGCTTAATGAATTATACAGGGGGACGCAGCTGCGCCTGTGATCAGAGATTTATTAACTCAGATATTCGTGCATAGCTCCTCGCATATGTGTGGAATATTATATTATTAGAAACAATTATTATCATTATAGCATAATTATGTTCTTAAGGGTGCTTTGTACCAGAGGCGTGGTTATAGTTACAGTTATGGTCAAATTATGGTTATCGTTAAGGCTAACTTAACTTTAACCACAGAATTTGACAGATGTCTGTTGCTGTTGCGGTTAAGGTTATCGTTAAATATGGCGTCCATTATTGACTTTAACCAAAAATTTGATATTTTGCATTGTAGTTATAGTTAGTTAACATTTAAGTATAGTTTTAGCAACCCACCCTTAAAAAAGGTTTTAAGTAGTTAGGTAGGTGACACGCAAAATATACCGGAAAAAATGTACGGAGTTAGTTATTTTTAACCGACTTCCAAAAAACGAGGAGGTTATATGTTCGGCTGTGGATATTTTTTTTTTTTATGAAATAACTAACTCCGTACATTTTTCCGGGACTAGTAATAGGACACTTTCCTATATCCTTTTCCGGGAATCAAAGTAACTACATACCAATTTTCAGCAAAATTGGTTATGCAGTTTAAGCGTGAAAGGTAACAGACAGACGGATACACATACTTTCGCATATTTTATAATATTAGTGTCGATATTATTAGTGACTTGACGTTCCGCGTCGCTTCGCCCGCGTAAATTAGATCCCACCAAAAACATAAATGTAAAAATGCTGAGCCAAGTTCCATACAAACATTATATTTCTTGTCTATGGACTTCGCCGTAAAAAGGATGGAGATCTAAATGAGTGCCAAGTTCCATGGAAAATCGAAATAAGTACGTATAGACACAAATAACATTATGAACAAATAATAGAGTCTATTTCTTTGCTTTATTGAATATCTATAACAATTGATGTTATTTAAATAATGTGAGATCTTAAACTACATCAGATTTTACTTGGCCAGTTTTCATTACGTCAGTCATTTTTCATAAAGTTATTGAACATTTTAATTCTGATGAAAACTAGCCAAGTAAAATCTAATCTAGTTTAAGATCTCACATTATACACCTCTTGATCCTAATTCCAAATCCCAATTGATACATTTACTCTCATCCGCGCCTACACCTGATTATCCTCCCTTCCTTTTCAACCGAGTTACTGTGGAAGAAATAAAAAAGAATATCATGGGTATTTCGTCAAATGCAGTTGGTGATGACAATATAGCAAAAAGATGGTCACGTTAATTATAAATGAAATTGCACCTATTGTTATGCACATTTTCAATTTTTCCATCGAGAATGGCGTTTTTCCGTCTATATGGAAGAGGGCACAAATTATTCCATTGCCTAAAAAAAGTAAACCCACATCTTCAACAGACTTCCGCCCAATTTCGATACTGCCGTTTTTGTCTAAAGTTCTAGAAAGGTCAATCCAGCAGCAACTATTAACTTTCATAAATAAAAACAGTCTTCTTAGCGCCTTCCAATCAGGATTCAGACCTGGCCATAGCACTGCCACGGCACTAGTCAAGGTCACGGATGATATCAGATGTACTATGGACAATAAACAACTCACATTACTTGCCCTTCTTAACTTCAGTCGTGCCTTTGATTGCGTAGACCATGATGTTCTTTCAAGTAGACTTACGGCTCTTTAATTTTTCGCCTACAGTCCTCAGTTGGTTCCGAAGCTACCTTGGGGGGCGCCGACAGCGTGTTCGAGTGAATGACAAATTTTCCTGTTGGTCCACTATCTTTGATGGTGTTCCTCAAGGTGGTGTACTACGAGTATGTTCGCTTTGTTCATAAACTCTATAACTCTTTCACCTGTACGTAGATGACCTCCAAATCTACACTCAGTCTTCCTTAGAGAATCTTCCAAGGCAAGCTATCAACTTTAATAATGATTTGATTACAATATGTGAGTGGAGTAAGCGTAAAGGCCTCACTATTAATCCCAATAAGTCAGAGATCATTGTCATTGGCAGCCAGGGATTAGTCTCAAGGATTGACTGGGTGAACCTCCCTCGGGTGCTCGTGTGTGGTACTCCTGTTCCTTTTAGTAAAAAGGTAAGAAATCTAGGTGTTCTCATGGATGAACACCTCTCATGGTCCGATCATATCTCAATGATCAGTAGTAAGGTATACGCGGTGTGGCACTCACTGGGAAGGCTTAAGAACATACTACCGATTAAAACCAAAATTATGCTTACCGAATCCTTATTTTTATCCATATTAGATTACGCAGATATATGCTATGTAGACCTCACTCAATAAAAAACTAAATAAGCTTGAGCGTCTCCAAAATATGGCAATTCGCTTTGTCTTTGGTCTGCGTAAATTCGACCACTTATTGGAGTACCGTTCTAGGCTTTCTTGGTTGCCCATACGTCTTCGTCGTAATACGCGTATTCTATCTTCCTTGTACACTTTGCTACATGATCCAAGGGCACCTTCTTACCTTAAGGATAGATTTAACTTCCGAACATCGGATCCCAAACAATTGCGCTCTTCTGCCAATCTTCTTCTCCAAATCCCTAACCATAAAACATCTTTCGGTCCTTTGGTGACAGTCCTTTACGGTCAGGTCGATACTTTTATGGAACTCTTTACCAACTAATATAAGGCAAGCTAAAAGCATTACTAGTTTTAAATCGTTAGTTAAAAAACATTATTTAGATTCGCTTTCTAACTGTCAATAGTTTAAAGTATTATTGATATGACAATTCAGTCATCGCACATTACGTCATCCTTCTCCTTTTTATTTTTATTTTACTCACACAATTTTGTATGTTCAGTAGATTATTATGAATAAGTATAGAGTATTTATTAGTTTATAACAATACTAGCTGTTGCCCGCGACTTCGTCCGCGTTAACATAGCATACCTATAAACTTAAACACGTATCCAATCATTTTTAATCAGCCCAAACATAAAATTTCATGTTCCTAACTTAAGAAATGACGGTTTTTCATTCAGACTTTCAACCCCTATTTCACCCCCTTCGGGGTAACATTTTCTAAATTCCTTCCTTAGTGGGTGTCTACTTAATAAAACAAACCTACTCACCAAATTTCGTGGCTGTAACTTTAACAGTTTTAGCTCAGCGATGATGAATCAGTCAGTCAGTATATATATATATATATATATATATATATATATATATATATATATATATATATATATATATAGATGTTAGTGCACAGTATACCCTACTACTATTGTACTGCTATACCAAAGGTTGCTTGGTAGAAATTGCTCATTAGCAATAAAGCCGCCTTTGTGTTCATGTGTCCTTGTTGAATGTATATTATTTGTTTGTACTACAACTTTTTGAACGCAATAAAGTATATTCTATTCTATTCCATTCCATTATTTAAATAACATCAATTGTTATAGATATTCAATAAAGCAAAGAAATAGACTATTATTTGTTCATAATGTTATTTGGTTTCTATACGTACTTATTTCGATTTTCCATGGAACTTGGCACTTATTTAGATCTCCATCCTTTTTACGGCGAAGTCCATAGACAAGAAATATAATGTTTGTATGGAACTTGGCTCAGCATTTTTACATTTATGTTTTTGGTGGGATATCACTACTTTTTGTAAAGAAAACTTTCCGAGCAAGGGTAGACACCTTCATCTTCCCAGTTCAAACATCCATAATATTCGACTATATTCAATGGCACTTCGCCACCTTAAGGTGTCGTTTCACCACTTCCCGACAAGTGTCGGCTATGCTATCCGCATCTTATCTGACAGATACTTCATCTATCAGTTGTGGATAGCCTATCTGAAACTTATCAGGAAGTGGGGAAATAGCCCCTAAGCCTTGTTGAGTGTTGAGTATCAGACGAATAAAACAAAGAAAATCCAAGCGAATGGAAAATGCAGCTACCATCAGAAGGCATTGGAATAATACGGTATAACACAAGTGTATTTGCAACCATTAACTATATAGTGTACAACTTACTATGCGGAAGTTAAGTAGCTATTATTATAGCTGTCTAATAGACAGACAGACAAACGGACGGACGGACAGATAAACGGACAGACATATTGAAATAATTCTATGTCTATTCTCGGGACTCAAACTATATCTCCATACCAAAGAACAATCGGTACAAGCAGTTTGGGCGTAAAGACGTAAAAGACAGACCAACACACTTCATAAAGTCACCTTCTATTCATTTCAAATCCTATACAATAAACGTGATTTTTTGGCCTTTTTTGCTCTAAATCAATAATGGCAGCCGAGAGGTACTTGAAATGTTCACAAAATCCTTAATTATATTTCTTCTTTCATAACAAATAATAAAAGTAAAATAAAATAAATATTTAAGGGGGGTCTTCATACAAAAAATACAATTTTCGCCCTCTACGACTCGCACTTGACCAATTTTTTTTTGTTTTCGGATTTTTCCCTGCGGTTACACGCAATTACCGAGCTGGATTCCAAATTTCAGCCTTCTAGGTCATCTGGAAGTGGGTTAGAATTTTGATCTATAGGTCAGTCAGTCAGTGATAAAAATTTAGATTTTCGGACGTTAATATCTCAACAACCGTTTAAGTTGTGCTTCTGAAATTTAAAGCATGTATTTATCTCGCAAGTCTCATTATATGAGCTAATTTGAAACGTTTATGTGAAATAGTTTCTGAATTATGAGGGGGTCAAAAGTAGCTGCAAATGGTTCGTGTAATATTACACACGGTGCATGCTCGCCATTCTGTTATGCTGGAACTTGGCTTGACACTCTATCGCGTGTATATATTTCACAGACAAATTAGTCCACAAAAAATTGACTATGATCCTTCACGTGGTCTACTTCCATCTGTGCCAAATAAAATAAAAATTGCTCCAAGTTCGTGAGATAAGCCCTTTCAAATAATTTCCACATTTTTTTTTCTACAAGTCCTACAATAAGTTCCACACTAGCGTGATAAAATATAGCCTACAGCCTTCCTCGATTAATGGGCTATCTAATATTTAAATAATTTTTAAATCGGACCAGTAGTGCCTGAGATAAGCGCGTTCAAATAAGCCCTTTCAAATAATTCCCCTCGATTTTTCCACATTTTCCTCTGTTTCTTCGCTCATATTAGCGTGATAAAATATAGCTTATAGCCATTCTTGATAAATGGGCTATCTAATACTGAAAGAATTTTTCAAATTAGACCAGTAGTTCCTGAGATTAGCGCG
The DNA here is from genome assembly GCA_937595015.1 of Polyommatus icarus. Classification (NCBI taxonomy): domain Eukaryota; kingdom Metazoa; phylum Arthropoda; class Insecta; order Lepidoptera; family Lycaenidae; genus Polyommatus; species Polyommatus icarus. The sequence continues at coordinate 9,480,696 of OW569321.1, forward strand.
TTCAAACAAACAAACAAATAAACTACTACAAACTCTTCCGCTTTATAATATTAAATAGTATAGATAAAGTATAGAATATAGGGTTTTCCACATTTAAAATTTACTTTCACCCGCAGAAGTATTTTCTTATTATACCCAACGAATAAGAAGTATTGTTCATACACACAATAAACTTAAACCAGCTAGGAAGTAGATATAACAGTATTACACGGAAAGTAAAGTAAGTAGTTGTTTGTTCGGTTGTCAATACGTTCCCAGGATTTACTTGTAGTAGCACTGCGGTTGCCAAACGCCGGTCGCCGGCAGACGAGTTAAATCGTCCCCCCCTCTCCCTAGTTCCCACAGACACTTGATACACTACGTGCGGCTTGTTCTTCTGAATAATCTGCTAATCGGGCGAAGTGATTGAGATTTTTTTAAAACATTTATATTTATGTAATGGCTACGACGTACATTTTAATAAAATACATCACCTATATTAGTTTCAGGTATTGTTGCCACAATGTTACTTGCTAGAGGTCTACTACCTGAATGTTTTCAAGTACTTACCTCGTATTCTGGCCGACATAATGATTACTAGTAGTTCTAGAAGTGCTCTAGTAGCGTTGATAGTAGTCACTATAGTCATGACAAATCCTTAGTGATAGTCGTCATTATCAGATACATTATTGTTTTACCATACAGTAGGTTTTACCTAAGTCCGTGAGCATGGGTATAGAAATTGTTACTAATGAATGAACTCGCAAAAACAATATCGCATCGATTTATGGGGCTCTCGCAAGGAGATAGGTTAACCCTTAACTGAATAAGATAGAGCGCTAATGACTATTTCAACTTTCCTCCTGACGAAGTATTTCGGGCCGAGATAGCCATTATCAGTTCTTAAACAATTGAGTTCCGGAGAAATAAATATTGGAATTCGTTATCTATCGGCTCGTGCTCTACTTCCGCGGAGTAAATCTTACCCGGTACTTATTTAGGAAAAACGGTTACAAGTTATTTCAGATACCCTTCCAATCCCAGCGTTATCGCAACTTATTTTAAAACCAATTGGACAGGTGAAATGAGCATACCGTACTCTTAAATATTATTACTATCTATTCATTTCACAACTCATTGCGAGTAATATTCTTCAAGTAAAAATACGACCGACCATAGAGGCCTTTGAGACCGAGAACAGCGGCGGCGGCCTCGCATTCCTCCTCCGTCGCTGGCAGGTTATCGAAGCTGGCCATCACGAAGGCGGTCAGGTCTTCGCAGCACATCATGCCCAAGTAACCCCCTTTCTGCTTCATCCGAATGTCGGCGAGTTTTATGAGGGGCTGGGGGTACGGCCGCGCTGAAATAAAAAGTAACGACAGATGCAATCGCCGGTGATTCTCATGAAAACTGCAAATTATATTCCAGATACGTTTAATGGATATTTTTTAATTCGCCGCCAGATGGCGCGGCAGTGATTACTTTTTATTTATATTATTTTAACGGCCGGAATTACATTTATATTAACCATCAAATTATGACTGTCACAATTTGATGGTTAATTTAAAATACGAGTATGTAATTCATTGGTGTGCACTGGGCACTGTGTATTATTGTTAAAAGTTTGTTAATATTTACCAACTCTTGATTTTTGTGAGGATGGATTTTGGAATAACTTTTAAACACGTTTTATCAAATTGAAAACAACGTTGCATACATATTAAGCTAACATAGATATTGGTACAAAATACTATGTTAAGACTGCATATTACACATAATACGAGTATTATGTTATTTCTAGCGCTCTTGAATGTATATCTTGCAATTTTCAGTTACCGACTTTCGAAACCATTGGTAAACATATTAAAAACGAGAAATAAAATATTGAAGGTGTAACACCAGAGCTTTGGCATATAGATTTTCAAGAATCGCAGTCGGCCGCTAAGAAAAGATTTCCCTAACATCTCTGGGGAGTTTCCAGAATCGGAGAAAAACTTTTCCTTCCTGAAAAAGCCCCGGAGCAATTTTTATTTACATAATTATAAAAAGATTGAACAAACTTTATTTTATTATGTCGAAACTGTTATTTTAGACACGAATTACGAACTAGTGCCAGAAACTTTTGAATATTATTTACTCGTGTCCTTTTATCTTTTTTCACTTAGTATATAGCTAATTTATGTTATTTTTTATATATTTTCAGATTTTTTTAACAGCCTTAATTAACACTATGACGGTTTAAAGTCAATCATAACTATCATTGCTAAAACAGTCTTTGTTTAAAGTATATAAAATTTTATGTTAAACTATTAAGAAAATTTGAAAATACAACATTACATTTTGAAAATCGAAATGTAACTTTACCTAGCCGTTGTAAATAAAAACTCGTGGAGTAAAGAAAGTAAACGGTTTTCCCACCCCCTACTTAACTCAAACATTTCGTCCTTGATTAAAACGCCTCGTGCCGGAGGTGGAGGTTCGAGTGACTATTATTATTTAATTATTCTTTTCTTCTGAGTTGTGTATTTTTACAATTTGCCGCCTTGCACTGCAACGATGCAATAAATATTTGATTCGAGCCGTAAAGAATACTCTTAAGCATACTTCAATGAATACGAGTTTATAACCTCCGCGTAGAGATGAAACGTTACAAAATGTATGCAGCGATAAAAAATCGAGGGAAAAAGTTTCGCGGCGAGATCGCAATCTTGAGTAATTCGCTTTAGTGCCGCAAGTTTAGAAGGTGCCTTAATCAGGTTTTATTTTCCTAGCCTCAGGTCGATGTCACTTTCAGCTCTTTGTTAGTTTTTGCAGCTTTATTAGAAAAACTACTCTCTTATATAAATGAAACTTATTATGTGACCGTAGAAAACACCTTCGCAAATTCGCAATCAGTCAGTTGCTGTTAACATCTATAATCATTATACGACCTCCTAAAATTGCATGCAGAAGACAAGATGCAACTACACAGTTTTCCGACGGCAAAAATATTTACATGATGAAACATTTGTTTCAAGTTATGGCCAGCCAGTGCAATTGTGTAATAATATGTTAAAATTCCGCATCGCTTCAGCTGGTATCGTATGCATTTTGAGCATAAATAATTGGGGTCGATCCACTGAGGTGCTCTATACAGTTTTCCGTTTACTTTGTATACAAATCAGCGGGGCGAGTGAAGTTTTGTATATTTTAACAGTTTGCAAATATTATGTTTGTTTATTTGAATAGTAATTTTTATAACATTTTTCTTCCATTTATTTGGCGCAATGATTATGAAATTTTTAACATGTTGTTTCAATACACAAATTAATGTTCCATGCACAATTAAATAGCATATTAAAATATATTTATATAAGGGAAAGGCGCTAATGGTAGACACTGAACTAATAGATGACACTTACGACAAAAATGCCATAAAAATAAGAATTATTCTAATTATTTCTCAACACTGTAAATTTTATAAGCTTCTTATGTTATCTGTTGATGTGAAAAAATATATTAGGGATGCCTTCGGGAACAAAATTTTAAAATGGGATCAGTTTTCGTAAATGATGTGACCGCGTCAACACGCACGCGGCAATTTCTTAGCAAATAGGTTAAGGAAGGCGAAATTTTGCACGTAAGTTTTGAATACATTTATCAGATTTTTTGTAATTTCTATTGACTTCATTGGATTAATGGTCAGTTGTTTACACTAATTAATGTTTATTTATGATCTTTTATCCATTTTCCCTAACAATATAAAGGGTGTCTACTATTAGTTCTTGAAAATGTAAAAAAACCTAATAGATGACATGGATCTCATCTTTTAGTTTTTTAATACATACTAAAGTTATTTTGTACTTTATTCTACTGCAAATATCATCACTATTCTCTAAAAATATAATTCTATTAACAAACTAAGAACTTAGAACTACTGTACCTAAAAATGGACATGGTGTCTAATATTAGACCTCGCACTGATCTAAAAATCGATGCTTTAGTTTTGTATCAGTAAAACGAAGAAAAAGGAGAACTGAGAACAAAAAGAAGAAAAAAGAAGAGGCAAAAGAAGCATAGACACTTAAGACTAAAAATAAATTTGCTGGGAAAAAAATATGAAAAATAAAAATAAAAGGAAAGATAGTTTCAGCATGGAAGAAGAATGAATAGAATCTGGAGACAACGTGGATAATATTTCTGATGCATGTAGTTACTATGATGAAGTAAATGAAATCTTTTGAAAAACGGCAAATAAAGACCTAATAATATGAAAAATGTAAAATTTAATTTAATGTTCCATGTCAACTATTAGTTCATATTGGTGTCTACTATTAGTGTTGTTCGCTTATTGTGATGTCATCTATTAGTACTTATGACTAAGTTTACAAAAAGACCAATAATATATTTTTTTATTGATTTGTCAGAGAATAATTATAATAGTTTTATTTTGTAAGAGTTACTGAAGACATGGAAGAAGTTATCAATCCTTTATTTTCATAAATTATATATTTTATAACATTCGAATGTTTCATGTTTCCTTAAAGTGTCTGCCATTAGGTCTTCTCCCTTAATATTAATATCTAGTTAAAGAAACCAGGAAAAATTAAAAATCTATAATATCATAATACCTTAAACAGGGTGTAACAAATCCAAGTGATAATACTTTAGGGGATGTATGAGTCTCCTGTAACTGCAAATCACTGCAAAAGTTGCAGTGCTGTAAGAAGTGCAGTGTAACCCATTTAGAAAATAAGTAAAACATTTTATTTCATTTCATTGCATTCTTAAAGCCCTAAAATGTGTTATTACCAAAGTAGAGTAAAACTAGAAAATTTTAACGGCCGTCGCACCGAAATTATAGAAAACATTGTCATTTTATTTTGTTTCACGTTCAATTCATAGATAGACATTATGGCGTAAGAAAATAATACTACTTATTTATACAACGTGTAACAAAACAAAGTTATTATATATTATTTTTAGGACGTGTATGAGTCCCCTGTATAGATATTCACTGTGAGAGCAGTAGTGCTGAAAAATAAACTATTTTACTTTTGTATGGGTAAATCCATGACACTCGGGCGCTTTTCCAAATGTCCAAACAAATTACAAAAAAATAAATAATCGACCACGTGCGAGTTGGACTCGCGCACGAAAGGTTCCGTGCCATTACAAAGGAAAAAATAGGCAAAATTGAGTTTTTTGTATGGTGGTATGGTCATCTTTATATATTATATAATTCTTCTGTGAGTGTGTATGTCACTGAACTTCTCTCAAACGACTGGACCGATTTTGATGAAATTTTTTGTGTGTGTTCAAGGGGATCTGGGAATGGTTTAGATTCACAATTTTGTCCGCTGGACAATGTTTATTTAATTAATTTTTAATTTATTAGTAGTTGTTGATTTTGGAATGTTTTACATTTAATCCGACAGCCGGCGCTACCATCGCAGTGTCAAATTTTAAATAATATTCGAATTCGAATTTTAATTTTAGTCTGTCCCGACAGTTAGCGCTGCGATCAAATTAAAAAAAATACTTTATATACTAATGGCCTGTTTCACCGCTTTCTGATAAGGTGCCCGATAGGGTTATTTGACAGATTTTCCATACTCCAACTGTCAAATTAAGTGGTGGATAGCCTTATCAGGAAGCGGTGAAACAGGCCCTTAATATGGCAAAGAAACGTTTGCCGGGACAGCTAGTAAAAATATATTTTGTGTTTTTGTATGTTAAATCATTTAATTTATTATTAAATATATTAAAGTTTAAATACAACTGAGTATTTTGCAAACATTATTTTCAAGTACCTACTACACCTACCTGTTGCCATTATTGATATCGAGCAAAAATGGCAAAAAAAAAACGTTTGATGTATGGGAGTTGGGAGCCACCCTTAAATATTTATTTTATTTTGTTTTTAGTATTCGTTGTTATAGTGGCAGCAGAAATACATAATCCGTGAAAATTTCAACTCTCTAGCTACTATCGTTCTTGAGTTACAACCGAGACAGACGGACAGAGACGGTCAGACATCTCGATGTCTTAGTAATAGGGTCCCATTTTTACCCTTTGGGTACGGAACCCTAAAAATATCTCTTTCAGCACTGCTACTTTCACAGCGAACTCTATACTTATAAGAGACACATACACACCCTAAAGGCTAGTTCGTATTAGGTCAGTATTTTAGTCAAGTACCGAATATTTTATTAGCTAAACGTGTCTGAACACTAAAAATTTAGTCATTTTGGGGCAGTAGCCAGAATTTAGCTACTAAAATATTCGGTACTTGACTAAAATACTGGCCTAATGCGAACTAGGCTTAAAGTATTGTCACTTTGTTTGTTACACCTTGTATAACACCTGCATAGTAGCAAATATTATGTTCTATACAAATATTGCATTCCGTCGCGGGGAAAACAGTACTAGTGCTATGGCATACTTAGTTTACTTTTTCTAAACATACGTAATATTTTGTTACCGCGTATTCACTTATTGTGTTAGCGCTTGCAACTGTACTCGAGCTACGAAAAAGCTTCTAAAAACCTTTTAGTGAATATGATTTTAAAATCTCGTTTTATTTGCTCTAAGAAAAAATGATGTGAGCCGTTTATTATCATTACGAGTCAAGTCGTGAAAGTTATGTGCGGAAATGGCGGCAGAGGGTACGTACGGAGTATTATTGTCCTCCCACCTTCACGCCGGCCCGGACTCTGACGAGGGCTAAAAATGTGTCCGACATTTTGCCGCGTTTCGCTTCCTTATTTATTGCTGAGTACCAACATTAAAATATTTTATAGGCGTATTGTGATAACATTATTAGCTCGTATCTTAACGGCGAGTCGTACTCTATTTTAAGACTTAGAATGATTCGAATCGATATTTCGTAGACAGGTGTTGGTATAAAATATGCTAACGGTGACCGGAACGCAAACTATAAATACAATTTGCCTAACTCGTTCAAACATAAACTAAATTTTAATTGGCCCGGTAAAAGTACAGTCGTTTCGTCCGACAAAATTTTGATCACGTCGGATATAACAGTGAAACTGGCGCATTGTTCTCGATACAACAAGTTCGTCAGGCTCCGTTCGGTTTGAATTTGCCGGGGACCGGCGTCCGCGTCCCTTCAAATTTTCGTTTTGTTTCCGTAATAAAAGTGCACCTGGACATTGATTTATTGTGTAACCAAAAGCCGCCGCTCCGGCAATCCATATAGCCGCAGAGTATCATAGTAAATACTAAAAAGAGACTGCGAAGAATGTGTATATTGATATACATTTTTGTTTATTTTTTACTGCATTGCTTGATTTAAATGAAGTTTTTAAATATCAAATTGAATCTTTAGAATTTAGATCATTATTTACCGTCGAACAAGATATTTAATAATTACTCACTCATTTTTATCTCATTTAAGTGCAGAATAAGATCGGTTAAGAGGATTAGTCAAAACCATTGTGTCCCTCCAACGCTTCCTGCTTCTCTACTCACGTTTATCCCGCTGCTCAATTTTGACGACCCCGCGGAATGCCCCCGGCGTGCCCCCGTCCACGAACACCACCTGCACCCCGGGCCGCGGCACCATCATGAACATCGCCTTGTACCACTCCATGTGCCGCAGCTCCGGAGCAACCGTCTCCACCACGACTTTGAAATACTCCAACCTCTGACAAGGAGTTACCGTGTTAGAGTATGGTTACTCCTCTTAAAAGAATATACTAGATCTTTAATTCAGCTGCCTAAGCAAATGCAGCCCGTATTATTTATTTTTCCGGTGAAAAGAATACCCTCAAAGAATATACCGCTGTTTGACAACCTTCAGCGGAGTTTTAACGCAAATGGGAAAAGCGAATGTTATATAGTTTGAAAAAATGACGCCGACATCACGGGCGTGAATTCAAAACTAAAAGCTAGTGTTTAAATTTTAAGAGTTTCGGTTTAAATAAATGTGAACCGAATTGCGGCGTCGATTTAAAAAACCGATTTAAAAAGGGATTGCTTTTTAAAATTTAAATATAAAGCATCGATTCCTTTATAATGTTTGTTAACAAACAGAAATTTGTTCGGTAACAAACTTACCTTACTATCCAACAAAGAAAATATAATAGGATTCGTTTCGACAGTGTCAGACCAAAAATATATGATTTTCCACGCAGATTTCACAATATCTTTTGGACGAAATTGGGCGTCTCGTTCGAATTCCTCGCATGTCGTTACGTTGTGATACGAGTAGGCTCGTGTGGGCTCGATCCACTCGAATCCATCTAGAGCATATAACACGGCGATTTCGAATATCCAAAACTTCATAACCATACTCCGAGCTATTTCGTGAGCAATTTCATTATGACGTGGTGCACATGCTTATATATACCGACACGAATTTCTCAAAGATCATTTTTGCACGTCAACAACGTAGCAAGTGGACATTCTGTACTGCGATTAGGTAGCGACGATGCGGCGATTTCGCCGGAACGGCACCGTAAAACGTTTACGGTTTAGGTGTATGATGGACGTGCGGTGTAAAAAGGGTCGGAGCGGAGGGCGTCGCTGTGAAGTGTTAATCTGTCGGTATTTTTGTACGGTTGCGAATGTTCACCGGCGGAACCGGCGGAGCCCCCGCCGCTCACCCGGAAGTCGCGCTACACCGAATTGGCGTGATGCGAATAAATAACGCAAGGAATTTTCGCATTAACAGAAGAATGCACGTTTATTCTTTAAAAGTTATAGATGAACGTGTTTAAAAAGAATTTAAGAAAAAAAACCTTTTTCGGACACACGATTTGTACATAAAATAATTTATTCATTGATAAGTCTTGTGTATGTATAAAATTATCAGGATTTATTTCAGCGTCGGGGCTAGTCGTAACACCCATCGGGGACATTAATAACAGTTAAAACTGTTTGGGTTGAGATGTCAATTTATTGTAATTTCAGTTAATTTTAGTTAGATACGGTTTCGTTTAACATATGTGAGTATAATTATACGAAATACACACAGTAAAATGTTTACTATTTAAAATTACTTAAATGACGCTTTTAACATTATTGTAATATTGGCTACCGAAATGGAAACAAAATGCATGACACTAATTAACTAATGAAACAAAACGCATGCGGTCATTTGACAGTACACATAAAATGCATAAGCAGGGATTCCATTTGGCTTAATATTGTTTTCGATTTAATTGATATTGGGCTCGCTACCTGATTGTACAACGTATTTAACTGCTTTTCAAATTGACCATGAGCTCAGTGTTTCTATTATGCCCAAATGGTATTGATATTTGGCAATATTGTAATGAACAAAGATGACATAAATATAAATAAAAGCTTTTGTATATTAAATGATTATCGAAAAAAACGACCTCAATTTTTGGGATAAAATAATTACTTAACTTTTTTTTCGTAACGCCTAAATTACTAAATATTCAGCATAAGAATTTAGAGCCGTGTAAATAAACTTCAAATATCTCCTCTGCACCCGATATATTATATTCTTTGCTTGTTTACCTTATTTTCTTTTCAACTAAAATATTATTTTAAGCCTGTTTGCTTCGCATTCTGATGCAGCAAACATCATGCGCTACAAACAAAATGTATAAACATATTTCTCGACGAGGTAGCCGAGACAAATGATGAGACTTGCTTTTCTTTTTTATTCAGGCGTTTTTAAGTTAAGTTTCTTGCCTTAGCTGGCCTATTCACGGGTCGACAAAAATCAATAGAACCGGTACCGCATTCATACCAAAGATACAAGAAAATATTACAACAATTATTTGTGAGGAAAATGTATAATATCATGGGGTTTAGCTCTGTGTGATTAAGTTTTATTTCTATTGTGTATGTGTAAAATAAGGCCACTTTTGGCGCAATGCAATTTATGTTGTTTTTATAAATTAATATACTTTTGTGTGTGTTCTACACAGACGGACCGTATTTCAACTGCAATCCAACCGCAAATTGCAGTTCAGGTGCAGTTTGAATGCAGTTGACACGACTGCAATACGACTGCAATAGAACTGCAAACCAAACGCGCAGTCGGATTGCAGTTCAGTTGCAGTTGGCATGCAGTCGTGTGAACTGTTTGGTTTGCAGTTCTATTGCAGTCGTATTGAAGTCGTATCAACTGCATTCAAACTGCACTTGAACTGCAATTTGCGGTTGGATTGCAGTTGAAATGCGGTCTGTCTGTGTAGAACCTAAGAAAATGAACGAAGGATCATAGAGAAATCAAACATATTAGTCCACTAGCTGACCCGACAGACGTTGTCCTGTCTTAACGATTATTATTTAATTCGAATTGGTATAATTAAGAAAACAATAGATTAAAATTAGTATCTTCATGCCAAATTTCATCAAAATAGATAAATAAATAGTTTAAGCGAAAATCATAAAAGTTTATTGTGCAGGAACCGTACATTTTCCGGGACAAAAAGTATTCCTTGTCCTTTCCCGAGACTTAAAGTATCTCCATACCGAATTTCATAAAATAGACTGAATAGTTTAGGCGAAAATCAAAAAAGTTTATTGTGCGGGAACCGTACATTTTCCGGGACCAAAAGTATCCCTTGTCCTTTCTCGAGACTCAAAGTATCTCTATACCAAAATTCATCAAAATCGATGGAATAGTTTACGCGCAAATCATAAAAGTATATTGTGCAGTAACCGTACATTTTTCCTGGAAAAAATGTATCTTATGTCCTTTTCCTGGTTCTAAGCTACCTCTGCACCAATTTTCAGCCAAATCGGTTTATCCGTTCTTGATATAAAAGTTTATTGGGCGGAAACCGTACATTTTCCGGGACAAAAAGTATTCCTTGTTCTTTTCAGCCAAATCGGTTTATCAGTTCTTGAGTTATAAGTAGTGTAACTAACACCACTTTCTTTTATATATATATATTATAATAATTCATAGTTATTAGTAGTGGTAGGGTATTAAATGCGGAAAAAATAGATAGGTACACCTTTTATTAGGGTCCCGTACGCAAAGGGTAAAAACGGGACCCTATTACTGAGACTTCGATGTCTGTCCGTCTGTCCGTCTGTCCGTCTGTCCGTCCGTCCGTCTGTCTCCAGGTTGTAACTCAAGAACGGTAATAGCTAGAGAATTGAAATTTTCACAGATTATGTATTTCTGTTGCCGCTATAACAACAAATACTAAAAACAAAATAAATTAAATATTTAAGGGGGGGTCCCATACAATAAACGTGATTTTTAAAACATTTTTTGGTCGGTATCAATGATGACAACAGGTAGGCACTTAAAATTTTCACAAAGGCCTTAATTATATGTGTACTTTAATAATTAGTAATAATATTTAAATAAAATAAAAATTTAATTTAATAAAAATTGAATACAAAAAAACATAATTTTTGGCCTATTTTTGCTTTATAACGGTACGGAACCCTTCGTGCACGAGTCCGACTCGCACTTGGCCGATTATTACTAAAAATGTGTTTATACTTTGATTCATCCTACGTAACGCTTTAAATTCTATATTAATGAGTTTTTTAGTGTTCCGTAGCCAATCGTCATGTCAATCTGTCTGTCTGTCTGTCCGTCCGTATATCACAGCCACTTTTCTCCGAAACTATACGAGTTATACTATTGAAACTTGGTAAGTAGATGTCAACTGGGAACCGCATTAAGATTTTGATACAAAAATGGAAAAATTATTAAAAAAATTAGGAGTCCACATAGGTACAAGTTACAACTGAAACCAAAAAAAAATTTCATCTAACCTATGCGAGTGCGGGTATAATTTTTTTCTAACTTGCAAAGTTTGTGAGAGGGGTAAAATGTCTGACCCCTCTAACTCCTAAAGGAGTATGATAAGTTTAAAAAATATATATGTTGTACATTATTATAAAAACTACCAACTACAATTGGTTTGAACGAGATCTACCAAGTAGTTTTAGGGGTCCCCATAGGTACAAGTGAAACAAATTTTGTTTTTCACCTAACCTAGCGTGTGGGGTATTTATGGATAGGTCTTCAAAAATCATATAGAAGTTTCTACTATCATTTTTTTCTAACCTCAAAGGTTTGCGAGAGAGACTCTTCCAAAGTGGTAAAATATGTCCCCCCCCCCCCCTGTAACTTCTAAAGGAGGGGCATGATTGATGATAAGTGTAAAAACAATATATGATATTGTGTACATTACTATAAAAACTACCAACGAAAATTGGTTTGAACGAGATCTAGCAAATAGTTATTTTTATACGTCATAAATGGTAAACCTTAATTTAACTTTTATGAAATCAAAAAATAAATCAAAAACCTTTTAATGTCATAAAAATAAACCTTATTGCTGCTGCGGAACCCTTCATGGGCGAGTCCAACTCGGTTTTTTATTATTGTTTCCAGGCATTGAAAATGTTATTCAAATGAAATTCTAGTATTGATGAACAGAAGAAAAGCTAAAATATGAAAAGGATTCACTTGTGGGCTACAGCAGACAGCTACAGCAATCACACAGACCACAGTGCACCAGTCCACAGCTGAAAACTTTACATAACATTCATTTAAATTGAACATATTTAGATACAGACTGCAGTGATCGTAGATTGCAAAATGTTGAATTGGAATACGAATGCAAAAACATAATATGTCGCCTATAAATAAAAGTATAACTCATTTTTACCGACCGAAAAGGGGGAAGTTATATGTTCGGCTGTAATTTTTTTATCTTTTTTAGGGTTCCATACCCAAAGGGTAAAAACGGGACCCTATTACTAAGACTTCGATGTCTGTCCGTCTGTATATCATCAGGCTGTATCTCAAGAACCGCTATAGCTAGACTTCTGAATTTCACAGATTGTGTATATCTGTCACCGTTATAACAACAAATACTAAAAATAAAATAATGTTGATATTGAAGGGTCCCATACAACGTGATTTTTTGGCCTTTTTTGCTCGTAATTAATAATAATGGTAACAGTTCTAAGGCACTTGAAATTTTCACAAAATCCTTAATTATAATATTTGTACTTTAATAATTTATACTTAATAAAATTAAAAGAAAGTAAATATTTAAGTGGGGCTCCCATATAAAAAACACAATTTTTTTGTCTACTTTCACTCTATACCGGACACCGGTACGGAACCCTTCGTGCGCGAGTTCGATTCGCATTTGGCCGATTATTTTTTGTATCTTCAATTGATTACTCAGCCGTTTGTGGTCCGATTTTCAAAATTCCTTTTTCTTGTATAGACTTATATAGGTTATAACTCCAATTTGGTACCATGTTCACAAAAGTATTATAACTACATAAATGATGATAGGATCCATGATGAATCGAGGGAACTATCGAAATTTATATTATGTTGATTTTAACTTTTATTAAGTTATTAAAAAAAATCCTATCAAAAAGCAAGATTTTGCACCAAAGTACACCCTTCCTTCGAAGGTACCGATGGAACTCTGGAGTCCTTGTAGATACTAACATACTTGAGGATTTCAGCGTTGTTTAAAGAATTGCAAGCATATGCCACTACATAAATTACATCAATCATCATCACCACCTTCGTTACACCATGCATCATCACATTATGACTGTATTATTGGTAAATCGTATCGTATTGGTATATCGTCGTAGTCGTAATAACTAATAACAATTATTATTTTAGATATTTATATTTGATATTATTAGTTGTAGCAAAACAATGTGATAATACTACAAAATATACACGATACACACACACACACTAAAACGGCGCCGTCAGCACAGAATATAATATACTAGCTGTCCCGGCAAACGTTTCTTTGCCATGTTTTATAAAGTAGGTATATCGCCCGTATTATTTTATTGAATTAAGTAGTGACTAAATAATAAGTATGTCACCATGGCAACGTCCATCGCTACGCGTCGCATAAACAATGGTCGCTCTTTATAGACAAATAATTTGCAATAAAATAAAATTGCGACTATAATTAAAGATCTAAGCTATCCTATCTCTCAAGTTGGAAAAAAGCACCCATTTAAAAAAAGAAAACATCAAAATCGGTTAAGTAGTTTAGGAATCCATCGCGGACAAACATCGTGACAGGAGATTTATATATATTAGATTAGTAGTACCAACCGTCAGGTAAAAATATGAAATGCAAGAAACGTACGTTTGTTGTTTTCTCAATCCTCACTATAAAAATATATCACCTAAGGAGTGTGAAAGAGCAATGCCATAATTTACACGTACGCTATTAGGTATGAAGTGCGCTATTAGGAATGAAGTATTGAGAATTGAGTGTAGCTCTTACATACTGATGGGGTCGGCGAGGAAACAAATATTGTTAAGATAATTATTATTCAAAATGATTTTAAATCTATACTTATAATGAAATCGTAGAGGAAAAATTTTTGTACATTGAAAATAAATTTGAAAAAACGAGAAAAAACACATTTTAACTGTTTTTGAAATTTTTGTTTCTCTGTCTGTTTGTCTGTGTGTACAGGCTAATCTCTGAATCCGCTGGACCGATTTCAATGAAATTTGGCATGGTGATACCTTGTAAGGTATCACCATGCCACCATGTTGACCAGGGATGTATCCCTGGTCTACATCTTACATACTTTATTTAACCGACTTCCAAAAAAGGAGGAGTTAATGTTTACTTTGCTGTTTGTGGTCAGATTTTAAAAATTCTTTTTTTATTGTATAGATTGTTAACCCGAATTTGATACCATGTTTACAAAAACGGTGACTTGATAATGATTTTAGACCGAGATCGGAAGGTATCGACAGAACTCCTTTACAACATAAACAAAACAGTAATTTTAACTTTTTTATAAGTAAAATACCAAGGCATATCCCAGGGTATATGGCTTCCGAAGGTTCCGAAGGTTCCGAAGGAAGATGATACTATATTATTATGTACGGGGCTCAGCGTTGTTTAAAATACTGGAAGCACATGCCAGTATGTCAGTTATATTAATCATCATGATCACCACCATCATTACACCATCCATAAACCACATTATGATGCTCTTATTGTTTTTTTTTTTGTATTTTTTTGCATTAAAAGGATCAGAATCTTTGTAAAATTATTCTTTTATTAATTGAAGAAACTCCTCGAATTTCAGAAAGTGTGACTTTCGCAGTTATTGTCGCGAAGGTGGGAATTTCATAATGGGAACTATGAGTAATGGAATTGAAGGAGCTCCTCGAAATTTACAACGACACACTAAGAATATCAGACAGCTGCTTGCAAGTGTGAGGCCGTGTTTCCACCTGCAAGACGCAGTTCTTAGCCTTACCCTTTGGGTAAGTTAGTAAACAAATTCAAGTTCTGGTTTTATAATTATTGTAGGCTTTTGAAGGTAAGGAATCTGAGAGTAAGGGGTAGGTTAAAGAGGGATAGATGCCTACATTAAATCCCGCCTTCTAAAGTCTATTCTCTATCTCCGTCACATGTTCCTTTCCCCTGTCCTGTGGCCCCCATCCCCTGTCCACGCCAAGCGGTCTTCGAAGGAAGGATTTTTCAAAACGATAAGTATCTGTGATTCAAGTTTCCTGGGTCTTTGATGTAAATGAGAAATTTCGTGTGTAATATAGATCCAAATAAAATAGTCGTAGATGAGTGTTAAATTTTTTTAATCTCGATAATAATAACATAATATACATTCACGCGGACGAAGTTGCGAGTAACAGCTAGTATTAAATTAAATTAGTAAACGCCATCGACCTATATTATGTAGAGAACTATAGCAAAGTATATCTTAGTAATAATTAATTACTTACCTTAAACAAAATTATATTAGATATAAGAAATCGATACTTTTATAGTTTATTTGCATATGCAGGAGTATGTCAGATTTGCACTGAAACCGGCAAATGGTGGAATTTGGTATGGACATAACTCCTTCAGTCACGGGAATGGATGAGGGATATTTTTATTGCGAGAAAATGTCCAGTTCCTCGTTAACAAAACAGCCAATACTTCTTCTTTTTCAGAATCTGCACAGCCAATTAAAAAAAAAAAGGAAAGCAACTCAAACCACAACATTACTCGAACACAATTCTTATGAAGAAATAAGAAGTTACGTGAAAATAATTAGATATGTCGGAGAATCATTGTCCTGGTCATCTCTGCCGCCAGGGTTAGGAATTCTAGTGGGCGTCATTTTGGGTAAATGCGGGCACAAAACACAATAATTGTCACGTCTTGTATTCACAAATTATTTATTATAAACAATTACACAACACTATTATAGCACTTTCACACAATTTACTTTATTCTAGAATCGTTACACAAATTACAAAACGAGCAGTGAGTTCGGGGCACCGATCTTACTTTAGTTAGCACAACACTAAAACTAGCCACGATCCAACTCGATCGGCTGCTCACTCTCGAATGTGCTCCCCAGACTGTCAACCCCTCTAAAGTAAAGATGGCGCCTCGACCCCACTCAAAGCGCACACGCCCTCTGCTCTGATTGGTCCTTAATCAAATAATTACAATTTCATTCAAACCAAGATATTTAGAGCTAGTAAAAATATGACAAAGTAAATTAAATTTTGTTAAGAATTTTACAATGATCACTGGATTTTACAATCATTTTTAAAGGATTATAATCGTGAAGAATCAACACTTCAAACAATCAGAAAACAACTAAACTCATGACTACTCATGACTCCCTCTGACATTTAGGAATCCTAAAAATAACTACACTCATGACTATTCATGACTTCCTCTAAAATTCAGCAACCAGAAAACAACCAGACTCATGACTTCCTCCGACAGATATATATTCCAAATATTGTAAGTCATTGAGTAGACATTTACAGTTACAGTGGGAACTTGTACATTATTCGTTATATTCCTTTATACAGACGACGTTAGTTCTCAATAAATAAATAATTATTATCATTAATCAGCCAAGATTATAAATTACCTGAATTCTTTGTCGTAGAGGTTGTAACTAGGGAACAAGTTCCCGTCATAAATTGTGACGGTAAGCAGGCTATATCGTCGTAACTCATTTCCAAATTAATTCAATTCACTACCTCTACTTTTCGTTCAACAAAAGGCAAACGCCTAAGAAGTTCATCCATGATATAATTTATTACCAAAGTTGTTCGCTCCATTATAAATGTACTAAAAGAAAATGCCCCCGCCGATTTAACTCTCGATTCTTTGTTTGAACAACGGAATTAAATATTGAGAGGGCACTGCAGGAATCCATTTACAACTGCAATCTGTGGATTTCTAAAGCTGAGATATTGAATAATATATTTTATTATTTACCGCGATAATTCGACGTTATGTAATCCCCGGGCGCGGCGCGGCGCAATGCAGGCGGACGCCGTGTCTCGCGTTCGTTGTGGTCATCTATCATACAGAAAATACTGCCCAGACGTTCTGCTCGCTTCGAGAGATCAAATCTGTACTGTCAATAGCCAGCTAATCGTCTTTAGCGGCCTTAAAAATTAACCGGCTGTCTCTTATTTTAAAAGTTGCCATTAGGGTACCTAATCTTTATTTTGGGTTTTTTGGCATTTTGGTATACGTCCAACTAATTAAACTCGATGTTTCCTTAGTAATTAATTTTATAAATTAATGCGGAGTAGAATAATTTTCAAAATTAAATGTCTACGAATATTAGAAGCGCAAGCACCTGTAAAACCCGCCCCAAGATTTTAAGAATTAATGAGGTGTTTCGAAGTAATCTCGAAATTGAAGACTAAAGTAAGACTAAAAGGCTTAGGCATATTGAGGTTAATGTTTACGGTGGATTTTCGAGTATAATATAGGCGCAGCTAGAGCGATCTAGGGATGAGGACGTTTAAATAAATAAATAAATAAATAAATAAATAAATAAATAAATAAACGTTTATTCCCCTTTTTTGACCATTACACCACAAGACATAATAACTAAAAAAAAATTGTAAGTATAATAATAACAAAAACAAAAAAAAAACAAAGAAGTAGAACATACAAGGTTACCAACAATTTTAACAACTGGTACAGAACAATCCACATATACATATTACAAACAGAGTATCTATAAAAAAAAAAACAACAACAATAACATACTTATTTAATATTGGCACAATAATATTAAGTCAAACAAAGTAAGGCAGGTAGTGCAATGATCAAAAACTGAATTGGCATCCACTCAGGTAATGACTGCAGTTCGCAGTCCCTGATTTTCAGTGGATCCAGACTGTCAGGCGATGACAGACCACACAAGTCACCAGTCCTGTTTTAATAAATATACTTACACAAAAAATCTACATAATATTATAGGTACATTATGTTATAATAAAATATACTTTAAAAAAAAATGAATAGTGATGAAAGTGACGTGAAGGGAGGCAAAGTGTGTGCTAACTGCTATAATATAATAATATTTAAATATAATAATAACATAATAATAATAAACTAATAATAATAGTACTATAAACTTAATCACGTGCCCGGGGAAGACGGGAGGCTGCGGGCGGGGGGCAGGATGCACCTGCCACGCTCAGCGCCGTTCCGTACTCAGCATGATGGCCTTGCGCTGCATGCTAGTCCCCACACTAGTCCCTTCCTTGTTTATCAATTTTGCGATAATAGCGTTTAGTGTAAATATTTGCATTTTTAACTGTCCGAAAAGAAGATACCACAATTCTCATATTATTATAACGTAATTGAGCGAGACATTTATTTATTAAACGTCATTACAAAATAGCTAGGCCCAAATCACATAACGACAGACATTTTTACAACTAGCTTAACACTACATATTACGACAACCAATATAATTTCATATCTTATCTAAACGTCACTTCTCACAGATAGGCAGTGATAAGTTCGTCTGGTAAAATGGTAAACGCGAGGCGCCCCGCTGCCTGCCGCTGCCGCACAATTCAATTCCCCTCAATATCATCAGGGAGCACACTAACCGTGTTTAACTGTTTCGTATAAATACAAACTTGTTCTAAATTCATATTGTACCGCTAGCTAAGATAACCAGACGGTAGATAGACGTAATTGACTTGCATGAGGCAGCTACTTTGATTTTCACTAACAATGGAGCTGCACCGAGTTAGTTCACGTTGATAAGATTAATACGCTCCTTTCATACCTGCCAAACATTAATTTACACGAGCTCCCCTATTTGTGCCGACGTTAATCGCCCGATGTAAATCTACGGTAAACTCGAAACAATGATTCGATTTCACCGAATCGACAATAATGAATTGATATAATTCTTCGTTCCGACTTCCAGTGATCAATGTTTATGAATTTCCGTGTACTTTCCAGTGGTCGGTAATGGCTCCTACGATAAGCGAGTCTCAAATTAATAATTAAAAAAATGTTTAACTTTAATACTACGAATATATTTTTTAAATAAAGTTAGTGTAGGAAAAATTTTTTGAGCCTGTAGAATAAAATACATCTTCTACATGTTTTCAGTAACGCAGATAAAGTGTTCTTAATTGTTTCCCAAGTTGTGGTCCTGTGCCAAAATCTAAAATTTTAGACGAAGTTGTGACAAAACAAGCTGTAAAATAAAAAGTAACGAACCAAATACGTTGTAAATCGAGAACTACTAAGATTATAGAACCTTTTTACTCCGCACGTAATAAGTTTTTTCTTAAAGTGCAGGCAACTTCAGAGGAAACTATTTTCTTTTTACCTTTCCTTCAGTTAAAGTTTTAATGACTGAACTGACTGTTTAATACGAAGCACTTCTAGAGTGTAACAGTTTAGTCATTATAGTATAGCATAAGTTACGCCTCTACTCACGAAATACATCATAATAAAATCAAACATTTTAAGACAATTGGAATTCATTAAGTTTTGGTATCGCTAAAGTTAAATTTTATTTCCAAAAAATCCAGGCTTGGTGTTCATTAAGTATTTCATCGGTTTCTCATAATATAAATTTAAGAGGTCACTTTAAAACAAATACACAATTAAGATTCTGTTTCTTTTGTTTTTCTAGACCAGTGGTCACCAAATGGCGGACCGCGGTCCGCATCCAGACCGCTGACCCATTGTGTACGGACTAAGCATGTTCGAAGATGAACTTCGTTAAAAATTAATTTCAGTCTCGACATACTAACAAAAATATCACTTTTCTCATACCGGTCTTTCTATTTTCCGTAATTTACTAATTACATTTTTTATTTTTTTTAATGTGCGGACCGCGAAGGTTATTTTATTTCTTAAAACGGACCCCGAGCGAAACTAATTGGTGACCCCTGTTCTAGACTACACAGTGTGTAACAAAAATAAGTGATAATACTTTAGGGTGTGTAGTGTGTACGTGTTCCTTGTAGAGAGTTCACTGTGAAAGTAGCAGCTCTGAAAGACGATTTTTTTTTTCACTTTTGTATGGGCAAGGGCCCGAGCGTCACGAGTTTCCCCATACAAAAGTGAAAAAAAATTTAGTCTTTTAGCGCTGCTACTTTCACAGTGAACTCTCTACAAGGAACACGTACACACCCTAAAGTATTATCACTTATTTTTTGTTACACCCTGTATATTCTAATAAAATATTAACCTAGCTTTTCTATGTTTGTGATATAAAATACGAAGTTTCCAACATCAATGCCAGACAAAGACAAGCAATTCTTGAAGAGTTATTCACCGTGTACACTGTACATATACAATATATTTTTATTAGTCTGTGTACTTTGGTAATGTTATTTTATGATTTACTCAAATGTAAATTAAAAAATCTGACGCTGCGACGGTTGAGAGAGTGCCAAACTTTTTGCTATTCTCGTCGAAATTTTAAATTTGCATGCGTGATACCGGTGAATGACCGATACCGGGTGTCAAAGTTTTTTTATATAACAACTCATTCGAGACAGTCATGGTATGTTGTATAACTGGGTATAAAATAATTAATTTACATAAATACGCAATCATCATTCATCGTGAGTTATTTTAAGTTCTACTCACACAGAGCGCTAAAAATATTGTTTCTTTAGATGTACATGGATATAATATTATGGACATTTCAATTTTAGAAAATTTTTAGATAATTTTGACTCTGAAACTGGAAAAACTTTTTAAATACTTAATATTGATTTAAAAAAGAAAGAACCGCGCTTTAAAGGGCCCATTCACGGCAGTCCGCCGTGCAGGACTGCAAATGAACATAGCTCACTGATTGGTCCACACACGGTGTTTCCGGTCGTGTGGACCAATCAGTGAGCTATGTTCATTTCCAGTCCTGCACGGCGGACTGCCGTGAATGGGACCTTTTACTTATTTTCAGTTTTTTTTCCATAAAAATGAAGTAACAAATACATTGTCATTGGCTCTAATACGTATGCAAATTTTAGAATTTTCGAATTGAAAATCCTGCTCAAAGATTCCGTTACATACACACAGCCCAAGCTAATAAAAGCATGTTCAAAAGCGTAGCGCGACACATTAAATATGTATTTTTTGCCTCAAAAAAAAATGAAATACCTGCCCATGGTTGAGCTTCTAGCAGTTCTAGCAGGTTTCGCTAGGCTTACTTTCTATCTTTTTATCCTCCTGTGACACGTAAATGTTCCTATGTGTAATCTACATTAGGAGTAACGGCAAGTAAGAAAGTCTCTCAAAGGCCAGAAATGCAATGCAATTTGAAAGCCTTCGCTACTCAATTGAATATTGAATTTCAAAAAATTGAGGTGGTTATAATTTTTAGATGTAAACCCTCACCAATTTGACCACCTGCACCTGTAGCATGGCTACAGTAGATGTACGTAAGTATAGAGTATAGACAAACAGCGGAGATAAACTGAAGGTGCCGTTCCGATCTTTACCGAGGCTAGTCGCGATCGACAAAAATTCAATTAAAATGCCACTTTATGGCTTTGTCCACACTGTGCCTTTTTCTGTTCGTCAAGGGCATGCGTTATAGCGCAGTCAACAGCGAACGTGAGGCATGCCCGCGATGACGCATGCCCTCTGACAATATTGGCGTTGCGTTCGTTGACGCATTCAATTATTGAATGCGCCAAAAAGAAAGTTTAATGAAAGAAGATGACGAAAATTGAAGACGAAAGCGCATAGTGTGGACATAGCTATTGACATAGATTACAGTCAACGTCATAAATTTTCTCGGTGTCTCATAATAATCTCGTAGTTTAAGAGCATATTTGATACAAACAGATCCTTTCTCTTTACTATTACTTAATAATGTGGATGGGTCCTGAATCCTCAACAAAAAATTACATACTAATATTATAAATGTAAAAGTGTGTGTCTGTCTGTTTCCTCTTCACACCCAAGCCCCTGAACCGATTTTGCTGAAATTTGGTATGGAGCAATTTTGAGTCCCGGGAAAAGATAGACAGGAAACATTTTACATCGGAAAATGTGGAAAATGTACTGCGCGACAAGCGAATTTAGGCGCAAAAGAGTTACGGTCGTCGTATATTAATGTTATAGCCTGAATTAAACAAAAAACATTAGTCTTCCCATACTACTTCAATGGAACGCAGAGCTCATTCGTTCAGTGTACAACCTAAGCCTCCCACTTACGTAATATCATAACGTTATGTAGAGATTGAAGAGCAAGATAATACTTAGCAATTTCCTGTATTACAGCCAAGTGTACAAATATTATGAAGCTCATATTATGAAGCCTCGTTGCTATTAATTATTCGTTTCATTTCTAGGCGTGGGTTATAATTTCTACATAGGTAATATTTTTTTCTACCTTTACTGACTACGAGACTTGACTTTTAGAACGAAAACAATATTGAATTTCGTACAACCGCTACTATGAATTTTAAATACACAGTCAGAACTGGATACATGTTACACACGGCTACAGACGGTTTAAAAAAAAAAGAAATATTGCGCGGTAGTTTGATCAACTGGACAGCTCCTATATCCATTCCCTTTGAGTTAAATGTGAGGAAAAAGTCGAACAAATTATTATGTTATTTTATTATTACAAAAATAAAATAACATAATATAATATATAGCTTTAATTTAATTCAAAGTTTGGCAGATACATATATAATATTGTCTCTGCCAAACTCTGAATTTCAATTCAAATATTGCTCATATTATCTTTTGTATAATATAATAATTAACTATGATTTGTCACTCAAATATTAATGATGTGAATACGCCCATAATTATTGGTACATACGACTACATCAGATCTTTATTTTGCCTTAACTACTTTATATGTGTATAAGTATGTAAGTACTGTTGGAGTACCTTTATAAAAAAATAAAAAATAATAAATATAATAAAGATAAGTAATCATTCAAACGTCACTGAGTGCGTCCGTTAAATTGATATAGCCGACCATAATGAGCTTCGCTAAGATCAAAATGAAATGGAGTATAGTTGATAGGTCTTGCTGTGTCAACACTCGACACAGATGCAGTGTCCGAGAATGATCACAATTATAACACAGAAAGCTTTTACTTTTAAGGCGCTTTGCAGACGACGGGGCGGCGCGGGCCGGTCAATTTCGCTGCGTACGCCCGTCGTTGTCTGTGGCTGCCCGCGCCGCGTACACAAAGTACACACAGTCTGCGTTACTGCATGTAAACTGCTTTGTGTGATCCACGGCGGGCAGCCGCGGACATGCGCCGCCAGTGCCCACCGGGCACCTACGGCGCGGTCTTTTTGCCCGCCTTGTGCGTTGGTAATATAGGATTCCCTTTGGGCCGGGACACAAAAATACGGCACGACGTCGTACGACGTCGTACGACGTCGCGTGGTAGAAACTCACATAGAAATTCAAGATGATTTTCTACGACGCGACGTCGTACGACGCCGTGTCGTGGTTTTTTCGTCGTACGACGTCCTGCCGTGGTTTTGTGTCTCGGCCCTTTGTGTTAACGTTCGCGGCGAAATTGACCGGCCCACCCCGCTCCGTCGTCTGCAAAGCGCCTTATAGACGAATGAGGAAATTGCTGAGTGGCCATCGATCACAGACTGGCAGGTAACTGACACCGAAGTTACAAGTACATTTATAATACGATAATTCATTTATGGTACATCCACGAATTCCATTAAAAAGTGGAGGGGTCAAACTCGTTAGAATAACGGCGTTAACTTTTTTATCGACTTCCATTATAAGGAAGGACTGCGAGGTTCTTAATACTATAACTTGAATTAATTCTTTCAAACTTCATATTAAAACTTTTACTGTATATTTATTTAAATTAGGAAAAAATATAACGCATACCCACCCGTACATAGAATTTAAACATTTACTTTTTTACGAAACCGATATAAAAGTAAGATTATGGTTACTTCATAAAAGTATAACATTGTGTACAACATTATAGGTATCATTATTATTATCTCATCGCATTTTGGCTTGTGAGTGCGTTGCTCTAACTGATAACTCTATTAATATCTCTGGTTGTTGAACTGTGAGCCGTTGGTCAATCGCAATAAGTCACATACGTACCTACTACCTACAATTATTATAATTTTTTACAAAAAATTGAAACCGACTTCCAAGGTTAAAACGATATTTTTAATATGATCTAAAAGTCTGAAATAATTCTTATTCTTCATTAGAACCTTTTTCAAAATTCGACTAAACCTAAACTACTTCTGGATCCAATTTTAGTTCTTTGAAGTCGGTTCCAGCTCACCTATCCTTGACATAGTAATAATTATTATTAACTTACTTAACTCAGCCGGTACCGACTTCAAAAGAATTAAAATTGGATGCAGAATTAGAGGTTTAGTCGAATTTTGAATAATCCTCCTAGACCTGGATCCCAAAAGCGTAAGACATAACTTACTTTCTGATGGATGAAACCATAGGTTCTTGGTAGTGCCTCGTGTACTTAGAATACCTGCGAATTTGTGTAGCTCTATGACACCTGGTCAGGTACCAGGTACCAAAGTGGACAAAAATGAGTCTTACTTTACTTATTTTCTGATGGCTAATATTTATATATAATTTGTAGATTATTGTTCTGAACTAGTATCATGTAGTGGACACTTTTCAATGACCAAAACAATTATCAGACGTTTTAAAAATAACTTTGTTGCTATTTTTTTTCAAGGCCTTTATTTTTATTTTAAAAATTAATATTACACCTTAGAAAACAATACGATATTACAAGAATTTATTTTCTACTAGCTGTTGCCCGCGACTTTGTCCGTGTCAGCATACTGCATAGTATAATAACAAAGATGGATAATTTTCCCCTGTTTCCTTACCCAACGGGTAAAAATGAGACCCGATAATAAAAATATTTCAGCCTGTCCGTCTGTCTGTCTGTCCATGTCCAAACTGTACCTCCTATCTAACATGTAGTGAATATTATTAAAGTATGGATACCATTGAGTATTTTTTGGTCATATACCTAGTCAAGTGCCTACCTGTTAGACCCAGATCCCAGAGCGATAAGACAACTTACTGTCATAATATGGATGAAACCTTATGTTCTCAGTAGTTCCTCATGTACTTAGAATACCTTCGAATTTGTGAAGCTCTACATGGAGCTATACTCACTCTCACTCACTCACTCATAATGTGTAAAAATGTCTGTCTGTCTGGCTGTATGCTGTATGCTGTATGCTGCTGTACCTCTTCCACTGGACCGATTTTGCTGAAATTTTGTATGGAGATACATTGAGTCCCGGGAAAGGACATAGAATACCTTTCATCCCCCGGAAAAATGTACGCTTGCCACGCACTGTAAAAGTAGCAGCGCTGAAAGCACCGCTGTTTTTTTTACTTATAAAATAAGGGGACAAACGAGCAAACGGGTCACCAGACGGAAAACAACTTTCGTCGACCATGGACATCCGCAACATCAAAAGAGCTGCCGGTGCGTTGCCAGTCTTTTAAGAGGGAATAGGATAATAGAGTAGAAGAGGATAAGAAGGGAATAGAGTAGGGGATTGGGCCTCCGGGCTCCGGTAAACTCACTCACTCGGCGAAACACAGCGCAAGCGGTGTTTCCACGCCGGTTTTCTGTGAGCCCGGGGTATTTCTCCGGTCGCGCCGGCCCATTCGTGCCAAAGTATGGCTCTCCCACGGTGCTGTGCACTAATGAATACATAAATGAGCATGTATTTTGGAATTAGTTGTCAATAAGTACGTTAACGAAATATTTGTTTAAACGTAAGATACCATGAGAACCCCATGCATTTGGGCAAAGTTGCCATAGTATAAAAATATCATCTTGCCAAGATCTATCCATTGAGCTTGTGTTGATGGGTGGGAACGATTCCGCCCATACCCCTTTATTTCAATATATTTTATTAAATACGAGATAATACCCGCAACTTTGTTGCGAAAAAAAAAATTCCGAGACAAAAAGTATCATATTATAATAATATGTGCTTTCCCAGGAAAGGATAGGTAAACTTTAACCCCAGGGCTCAAAGTTTATCTGTACCAAATTTCAGCAAAATCGGTTAAGCGGTTTGGGCGTGAAAGGTTCCAGACAGACAGACAGACATTTTTACACATTATGAGTGAGTGAGTATAGCTCCATGTAGAGCTTCACAAATTCGAAGGTATTCTAAGTACATAAGGAACTACTGAGAACATAATATTAAGGTTTCATCCATATTGTGACAGTAAGTTGTCTTATCGCTCTGGGATCTGGGTCTAACAGGTAGGCACTTGACTAGGTATATGACCAAAAAATACTCACAGTAAGTTGTCTTATCGCTCTGGGATCTGGGTCTAACAGGTAGGCACTTGACTAGGTACTCAATGGTATCCATACTTTAATAATATTCACTACATGTTAGATAGGAGGTACAGTCTGGATATGGGCAGACAGACAGACGGACAGGCTGAAATATCTTTATTATCGGGTCCCGTTTTTACCCTTTAGGTAAGGAAACAGGGGAAAATTATCCATCTTTGTTATTATACTATGCAGTATGCTGATACGGACAAAGTTGCGGGCAACAGCTAGTAGAAAATAAATTCTTGTAATATCGTATTGTTGTCTGAGGTGTTATATTAATTTTTAAAATAAAAATAAAGTGTTTGAAAAAAAAAATAGCAACAAAGTTATTTTTAAAACGTCTGATAATAGTTTTGGTCATTGAAAAGTGTCTTACACTACATGATACTAGTTCAGAACAATAATCTACAAATTATATATAAATTTTAGCCATCAGATTTTTTTTTAAATAAGGGGGCAAACGTGCAAACGGGTCACCTGATGGTAAGCAACTACCGTCGCCCATGGACACTCTCAACATCAGAAGAGCTGCAGGTGCGTTGCCGGCCTTTTAAGAGCGTATTCCGCTCTTTTCTTGAAGGTTTGCAGGTCGTATAGGTCCGGAAAAACTGCTGGTGATAGATCGTTCCAGAGTTTTACAGTGCGCGGCAGAAAGTTACGCGAAAAACGCACTGTGGAAGACTGCCACTCATCAAGATGATGAGGATGGTATGTTTTTCGCGTGGGACGATGGCGAAAAGTTGCAGGTGGTATGATTCCGAACAATTCCTCAGAGCACTCCCCGTGATACAACCGATAGAGGATGCAGAGTGAAGCTACATCTCGGCGTAATTCCAAGGATTCCAAGCTGTTTGAAACACTATGGCAGTCAACAATTCGAGCGGCCCTTCGTTGGATACGATCCAGAGGAAGCAGTTGGTATTTTGGCGCCCCTGCCCAGAGATGAGAACAATATTCCATATGAGGCCGAACCTGCGCCTTGTACTGTCTGACTGAAGTACTGTCTCGCTCTGTTAAGAACACCAAGCTTCTTCGAGGCTAATTTGGCCATACCCTCTAGATGATATCGGAACTGGACTTCGCTCGATATGTTGACGCCAAGTATCTCAATGCTAGGGGAGATAGTTAAAGATGTGCCCTCGAAACGAGGACATACGACCATTGGTTACTTTTTAGTGGTGAAAATAAGTAAAGTAAGACTCATTTTTTGTCCACTTTGGTACCTGGTACCTGACCAGGTGTCATACTTAGAGCAGCAAATTCGCAGGTATTCTAAGTACACGAGGCACTACCAAGAACCTATGGTTTCATCCATCAGAAAGTAAGTTATGTCTTACGCTTTTGGGATCCAGGTCAATCCCGGCAGTCGGGTAAAAAGGCACTAAGTAATGAAGAATAAGTATTATTTCATACTTTTTAGATAATATATTACACATTATGGTGCTCCCACACCGCCGTTAGAAAATATTTGTAAACATTTTCTAACATAAAACATTGACTAACAAATGTTGCCAATTGTTACATTTTGTTAGGAACTGTTACATGTTATAAGTCTCTACTACTCCTACACTAAAATGTTTGCTAACAAATGTTTACTAACGTTACTAAACATTTTCTAACTGCGGTGTGGGAGCACCATTATATTACTACTGTAAGTGAAATTGTGGTAAATGCTTACAGTTATCTAAGCGATGCTGAAATTTACAAACTTTTATGTTTAAAGGTTCAGGAGTTCTGTTCAGTGCCTTTGGATCCAGAGACACAACACGTTCTTCAACGTTGTTGTAACTTAATTATTGTCTGTTGTATAATAGGTACAAACTTAATCCCACCAAAAACATTTTCACGTAAAAATGTTGCTAAGATGAGAACTTAATAGTTCGTGGTGTCAAAAAGTAGTCAGATCTCATGTAGAGCCAAGTTTCTAAGCTCAGCCCTAAATCTAAAAAACCTTAATTGTACACTTAAGTCGCGGCAAAATACTTGATATAAGTAATGGGTCAGCCGCACGAGAAGAATCTAAAAACTCTACATATTAATTATATTAGTCAAAATCGGTGGCTTAGCCATTTTTATTGTTCCGTATCCAAAGGGTAAAAACGGGACCCTATTACTGAGACTTCGATGTCTGTCCGTCTGTCTGTCTGTCTGTCTGTCCGTCTGTCTCCAGGCTGTAACTCAAGAACCGCTATAGCTAGACTTCTGAAATTTTCACAGATTATGTATATCTGTTGCCGCTATAACAACAAATACTAAAAACTAAATAAAATTAATATTTAAGGGGGGCTCCCATACAACAAACGTGATTTTTTTGGCCTTTTTGCTCTATATCAAAAATGGCAACAAGTAGGTACTTGAATTTTTCTCAAAGTCCTTAGTTATATGTGTACTTTAATATTCAATAATTAAGGTAAGGCTCCCATACGAAAAACACTATTTTTGGCCTAATTTTCCTCTATATTAATGGTACGGAACCCTTCGTGTGCGAGTCCGACTCACACTTGGCCGATTTTATTATTTCTATACTGTTATCATCGGTCATAAGAATGTTCCATGTTAAATTAACCTCCCCCTCACTAAATAAAAAACAATAAAAGACTCCGACGGACAGAGCCGGCGGGAGGCGATTAGCTCTAACAATGTCGACTTTAGAATTTACACAGTATTCGTTAGTTAAATTCATTTGTTTAATTGTCGTAATATAAACAACTGATAGGATTTGTTTAATATCGCCCCTAGCCAATATTCATAGAGTTTGTTTGTAAAGTTCACCGTGGTCCGCCGTCCGTGTCGTGTCAGTGTGTTGGTCGTGCTGCGGGGGAGTCGACGTGCGGCGCGCGCGCCCGGTTATCGTGTACTAGTCACTTCTATGACTACACAATAAGTCCTTAGTTTACGTATTTGTTTTAAAGGTTTTAATAATTTTTTTGTAAGTATTTTTTTTTATTTCATGATTTGGATTATTAATTTAGGCTGGGAGACCGCAACCATCGTTGCCCACGCGGTGTGTTTACCGAATTATCTTCACAATTCGGTATCACGAGAGCCCGCGGTGTCCAGATTAACACATATTCTGTTTGTTCGCTGATAACCGCTGTTATTACGTGTTAAACGTGCATCACTCGATGTATATTAAGTTGCTTTTGTTTCTGTACTTTGTAAACATCGTATTGTAGTTGTGACCTTCGAATCGTGTATTCGAAACTGCACTTTACATCTCTACTATTTACCCCACTTAAAATGAATAGATTTAAATATTTTAGTAACACGTGTACACTATACGATATACATATTAGTTTTGAAATGAACCGTAAAAACTATTAAGTATATTATTAGAATTTTGTACGTAAGTCGCAGGAAAATATTAAAGACTCACTCGTTGTATTTAGTCCGGGTCAAGGTAATTTGCCAATTGTGTCTGTTCTTATTACAATTTAATATATTCAATTGACAACATATTACAAGAAGACTCTACCGGCCGAGTTGAGTTATATTACGAGTAAAACAAACGTTCGCACTTGGACAAACTCAGTATAATGTGAATTAGCGCTTCAGTATTCAGCAGTGACTAGTGACGTTCCTGCGTCGTTTAATTCTCAATTTTGTAGAGTAAATATTAGCCCCGCCGCGCACGTGTGTCAGCGGCAGAGGAGCGGCGCTGATTACTCCCCAATTAAATCCCCCAAATATTCAGATGAGACACGTTAATAATTGAATCGGCTTACGGCCCCACTAACTAGCCTTTCGTTCCGAGGACACCTCAAATATGCGTTTGCATGAATAAAAATTAACCTAAATCGGCCCAGACCCTCGAATACGGTTTAGCCTCCTGTCGAAATTAAGCGTTACTTTTAGATTAAAAATTCTTTTCGGGCCTACGTAGGGTCACGTTTTCGACGCGGGCTTCTAGTACATTAGCTCTCTACGTCGGCCCAGACGTTCTCGAAGCGCTAATGTTAAAAACATTATTGCATTCGTAATTGAACATAAATTAGGCGGCGGCGAAAGTCGTAAAGTTGAATGAAAAAAGCGAAGGCATTTCGGGTGAAATATCTTTTGACAACGGTGACAACGATATTTTAAAACGCCTTACGTTTCGACACCCACCTGGGCTCGGGGACATTAACATGAAACGAATAACACCGGTCGTTCTAAATACGCGTGAAAAATATTTTTAAAGTATAACTTATGGTAATGAATCATGTATTTCTTGTTTTCTCTTTTGTCAAAAGTGCTCGGGTTGAGAAAGCATTAAGGATTAAATGTGTGTATACTGTATAAGTACGGCAATTACAGTACAACCCAACATGAGGAAATATTGAATGCCTTTTTTGGCTTTATCAACCGATGCTTTATGATCGGCAATTGAATGTGGAGTCAGCCACATTCAATTACCGACCATAATATGATTGAAAACATTCTCGAGTTGAATTCAAACTTTGTCACTACAAAGAGCCATTTCATTTCTGAACCCTAATGCTATTGATCGCATTACCTCGTGAAATGAAATCCGGGACCCCAACATTTAACATCACTCGTTAGCAAAACTTCAGGAAAACATTTTTCAATATTCTGCGAGACAACGAGCAAAGGAATTTTGTATCACAAATTATAAATGCGGTTTTTAAGGTTCTTGTTCTATTTATTATTAAAACTACTCAGATCCTAGAAAGAGAGACGCATATAAATTGTGTTAGAAATTTACCTTAATATAGGTGCTCATATTTTGTGATACATCTTTTCTTGCGAATAAATATAATACTGACGAATGACTTTCTTAATAGGGTGTAAAACATTATAGCCGTTGTAACTTCCGAAACGCCTAAACTATTACTCAATATATGCCCAATATTATTAACCCCTAAGGATAGTAATCTCTGAAGTAAACACTGGAATAACTCACATATTAAAACGACCCAAAGCTATCAGCTTTCTGTTAGCACAACCAACAAAACCTTGGGCGCATCCACTTATAGTAAGCGACACAGTTTCTGAACTTATGTGGCCCGAGTATAATTAAACTAAAAGGTTTACTTATCGACATGTTTAGGTTGGATACAATAAAAATGTACGAGTGGTGCAAATTGCGAATAAAACGGAGAAGTTGTCAAGATTCATCTGCCGATAGCGCCGGGCGGTTTGTGGTTCCGTGTTCTATTTAATAACCGACAAACATTAAAACGTCCAAATCGATGTCGTCATTAGCACACTTTCAGTACTTGATACCATACCGGTGAAAGTTATTATTTGTATTATTTTGTTACAATTAACATATTATTCAATTATTCATTAGTGATTTTGACATTGGTATATAATTTTGTAGCAATGGTTCATATTATAATAGTATGAATCACCGGTAGAATCTATTTGACTTTGCGAAATAAATTCATTTATTATTTCGTAATTTTTAAATCAATACTTTATTACCCAATCATCCCACCCATACATACACACACCCATACATCCCAACCATCAATATTATCTCGTCTAATAAGTATTTTGCTTTGTCCGAAAACTTCGAACCCGATAGACGCTGTTACAAAGCACGCTTAGCCCGTATGATTAAAACTATTGTTATTCAACTATCTCAAGCATCTAGTAATGGAACTAAGATATGACTATAGGCATTATTAACATCGCGCTACTATTTATATTATTTATCTGCGGTAGATAAGAAGCTCCCAAGCGCTGTATAATAGCTCCGATGGTCGCGTGTCCACTGATTGCTTTCATATTCTGTTGATTGTTGAATACTCAACGTTCAGCTTAATCAAACTCCCAACTATGAAGGTACTAATTCAACAACGATAGAACTAGATTCCGTACATATTACTTTACATTACAGAATACTCAGACAGAATAAATTCTAAGTTTTAGCTCACGTAGCGAACGCTTTATTGTAAGTTCAATTACGCAAACTTAGTGCGCGAGTTACCTAGATATTAACAGTTGCTTTCACTCCAAAGTGTTTATACCTAAGGAGTTAGGTACTAAACACTTTGCACGCATTACGTTATAATTAATTCTACAAAAAACCCGACACTAATCTTAGATTTATCTTTAACAGATAATTTTTACCACTAGTTTTGTATTTCTGTGAAGAAGCCTTATTTAAAGCTTTTCTTCTCAGATTTTCTTTACTTCCTAAAATGTTTCAGGGTATAATGACGCCAACTAACGGAGACACGGCGGCGCCCCGCGTCGTGGTGTTGGACGGGGGCTTCTCGACTCAGCTGTCCTGCCACGTCGGCCACGTGATAGACGGGGACCCGCTCTGGAGCGCGCGCTTCCTGCACACACACCCTGCGGAGGTCGTCAACACGCATCTTGACTTCCTGAGAGGTAATTATGCGGGACACCCTGATTATTTCGCGTTTAGAAATCTGTGTTACTAGCGTGCGCGATGTAGGTAAAGGACTTGCGCGGCTCCACACCGGTAAACTCCTACGTTGTAACACAAATATTGCTTCTACTGACACAAAGAGTTAGCTTTTATGTGTCTATAACTATTACAAAAGTTTTATTTGATGGAGTCATTCTCTTCATTTTTACTTTTACTACAGAGTGAGTTTGTGGCAGGTTTTAAGCACAGGAAAATTCAGTCACTTAGTAGCTTCGTACAGAAATAATTAAAAATATTTCACTTTGTCCAGGCCAGGTAACGGTAGTGTATTAAAACGCGTTTTTCACAGTGGAATGAAGTTGTATTTCATAAGAGTTTATAAAAATGTATACTACGAAAAGTTTATAAATGAATCTAATTAATTAAAATATGTATACTCGGGGGTTTTCTCTGTTACCTTTGAGGATTTAAACAGCTGAACTAATAAGACGATCTGAACTATTATATATAAAAATACTTTGAGTCCCGAGAAAGAATATAGGATAAATTTTACGCTTTAAAACGTACGATTCCTGAGCTCAGCTAATTATGGCGCATCAAAATTGCGGGCAACATCTAGTAGTTGAATAATTCAATTAAAATATTACACTGTACGTGCTACACGTGGTGAGGACAGATCGTCTCGTATCACCGAGATTTTTCACATTCATTAATTTCCCAACTGTCACGTAGAATAAAAGGGAAACTTCGTGCTGTCAAGCAACAGAACGGAGAGCTCTACCCTTTCTTTGCGTCTGGATTTCACAATGCGGTTATATTGTGAAATTAATTGGCTATTGATACCTATAATCGCCGAGCTACTATTTGTACTATCCTGATACGAGGCAAAAAGTAATATCTTATGTTGTAACTTTAAATTTTCATGACATTTCCTGCATATCTGTCTGTCCCATGACTCTTCACAGAGGGAAAAATAAGAATAAGTCGAGCGGGAAATTTTTTGGGTTTGTAGTTTGTACTAAATATATACCTGGAGTCTGGACTTGTCAAGTCAATCAGTACAGATTCGGCTAAAACGAATAGTTTTTATCTATGTCAAGTGATCATAGTGAACACCTGATTTATCACATGTGTCAAGTGTGATATAAAATGTCTGTGCATATTATTACCAGTTATTACTATGTAGATAATACCAGTTGCTATGTCAATAGAGATAGGAACTTATCGGAGCACTTCGTTTAATATTAAACAGTATAAGTGCCTTTTGAATCTGTAAATTCAACCGCAATATTTTCCCGTAAAACAGATTTAAAATTACATTTATTATATTACAAAATGTGTACGATAATTTATTTTGCACAATATTTATATTAATTATGACTGAAACTTTATTTCGATATCATAATTGCCTAACAATTTCAAAATGCTAACTATACAACTGAAATTGTTAATTTTAAAAATATTGTTTATTGACATTACTTCCTGTAAATTAGATACTTTTGTCTTTAAAAAATACTTAACTATGAAAAAGTCAATCTTAAACCGAGTCTACGACTACACAATCTAAAAACGTAAAATATAAGTAGTAGTAAATGCTTTCAATTTAGACAGGAATGGAACACAAGGCGTGGTCTCGTAGGCAGTAATTACATCGTCTCCGCACGGAGTCAGTAGGTGAATGAATATGGATACATTACACAGCCGATGCCGCACCAGAGCTGAGTGCTCCAGTACGGGTGTTTTGACAAATTATGCGTTAGGTCGCTTTTGGCTTGTCATTTCCTTCCAGCGAGCGCGAGTGTGACCTCGTCTCGTGTCATCGTCCTATGAAAGCGCTTTTCTTCACCACAAAACGGACCGTTTCTTTTCATAAGGAAAAGCCTGAAAGTGTCTACGAGCAAATAACTCCCTGGAGGCGAGCCTCCTGCCTCGCTTTGCCGGTCGCCTATAGAGGGAATGATAATATGAATAAACATAAAAACATCGTCCTCATCGGGGTGTAATTATGAGACGTAAAAAGTGGACGATAAATCAACGTTTTCCTGTAAAAGGGACGATCCATCCGCCCTTGGCTGAATCGAAGCTTTCCAAAACATAAAGACCGTGAATAAAGATTATAACGCGAAATGATGACCACTTTGCAATTTAAGTTACCTTCATTTTTATTATATACGCGTTTATAATAAAACCAGTATTTCGGAAGTGTAGGTAGGATGGTCGTCTATGGGCTTTTTTTATTATATTTTTTAATAATAATACATATCCATAAGCATACAGATTAACATTTTGATATTTATTATAATTATGACTATTAACTGAAAGATTGCTTAGGAGTACGTAAGCACGATTATGTAAAGATCATATTGTAACTGTGTCTATTTCTCCCATGATGAGCACCCCCACAACACTTATCCTACACTTAACTTTTGCCGTTCTATTTCTAACCCATACTATGTTGCACGTAGTTTCCTAAACCAATTAAACGACCATCAAGACGTAGATTGTTGTCGCTCACGTGGAGCACAGAACGTAGGTAACCCGGTGCCGTAAATTTGCATTGTAGAGGAGCCGGGGCGGCAAAACATATTCTGTTGTTCTCCGCCCGGCGCCATCATTAATCACCGTGTCTTTAATATGTTTCCATTCGCGGCACGTCTAGTCACTCTGTAGTATGTAATTAGTTTCTTCTAAGTAACAAATTTTCCTTTTCAGTTTTCGTAGTTCGTACACCGCTGGAAGTTTAAACAGTTGGTCCGCGTCGCATTCTGTTTATTGTGCGAGAGCAGCGGAATATTTTCGTCGAGATAATATTCGAGTACAAAATATTGTATCGATAGGTTATTCGTAGGATAAGAGCTATTGCATCAGCTCAATATTTACTCTTAATTAAAGCGTTAATTAAGATTAGATAGTACAATAGCATCGTATTCATATTGTAAAGTACGTTTTATCAATTTATAAATAGACACGATATTGTATTCACTTTCTTTATTTATTTAAATAACAAATATCGGAACACAATATGCGTTTTTACGAAAGAATGTAGAGTTCTTTTTCAAATTTTTTTCTGAATGTTCGTTTTCATTTGTATTTTGTTGTATTGATAATGCTATCAGTAAATATTTTGTTACTGCTCAGTCAAGAGTTTCATTATTGCACTAGAAATCTGACGTAGCACTCCTCCATCATCAAAGACGCTCGCGAGTGCACCCTTAGTCCCTTACAAATGACATCGCTATTAAAAACGGCAACTTCATCATATTTACCGAGCTCGATAGAAAATTATTTGTAGCTACGCCAGTAGGCCTACTACGAAACCGTTTTGAGACTCAAACAATCGGACGAAAATGCCGCGTCCTGCTCTAACAACGTCATTTCACGTTTGTTAGAGTAGGACGCAACATTCTCGTACGATTGTTTGAGTCTCAAAACCATTTCGTGGTACGGGCCCTGGTGTTAAGTTTTCTAAAGTCATATTAAAATAATATGTATTTATATAATATTAAAATCAGTTTCTAAAATAAAATTATTGTAAATATTTTATTGGTTTCGTGATTCCAGATGTACAAAAATGTTGGCAAAAAACGCGCGATTAATTTAATATTATGTTGTTTATAATGGTCGATACGCGGCCGCAGCCACATTTGGCAGCTTTTCAGATCACACGCACCGAGCGCGTGTTAGCGCGTGATCGGATTTTTCCTCTTGCACGAGTTTTTTCTATGATTTTGTTTATTTTTATTTACACTCGTTCGTATGGATATCAATAACAACAATTTATTTTTCGTTTAATGAAAACAGTATGAGACCAATAATAACTTTGATAATAATTATTAATTACATAAATCCATTAATATAAGTTATTTAAGTCGAGAACTTCGGCAATCGATCTACTACCTATAATGATTTCTTAAGTTTTCGCGAGTATCACTCATGCTAAAAGTGCTCCGCGACAAAATCCGTAAGTGTTTAAACTTATAATATCATGATCTACTACCTGTTATAGTTGGGAGAATTATTTTAATGTATATTGTATATTATTTACACATTCCATCTCATATGCTAAGTAATTTGCAAATACATAATTGGAACCGAGCAACCATTACTCAACCTGGGAAGTGGTAACACACTCATCATTCGTGCCTCGTTACGATAAAACATATTATTATTAGTGACTAGTGGCATTCTAACATGAGGGTTTAGTTACACGTGTTGGGTCACATAAGACAAGTGTGTTCCCTCACTTAGAACTAGCTAATCTCCCCGAATAAAGGTCACTTCACATCGAACAGCAGCGAGACCCAACGCGACGATGTGAAGAAAGTACTTTTTTCTGACGCAACAAAATACAGTGTGTTTGTGTAAACACCGTTAACCTTGAAACCATCAAATGAGCCCGTCAAAATGAACAACTTTTTCTATGAGAACAATGCTGGGAACTCAAAACAAAAAAAAGCCGTCTTCATAGTTCATACCCATATACGGATCGGCAATTTGTATGGGTATGAAGACAGATTGTTTTGAGTTCCCAGCATTGTTCTCATAGAAAAAGTTGTTCATTTTGACGAGCTCATTTGATGGTTTCAAGGACAACGGTGTTTACACAAATATCTTGTATACTTAACCGTAGACAAATTAAATATGAACGGTTCGTTGGATCGCTTTACACTGCGAGGTATACTGCAGTATATTGTATGATGAGCTGTCTCTTCGTGGTGCAACGTAAGCTATGAATGCTCTCAACGAAACTATTATGTAGTACTAATTATGTAGTAAATAAAGCTCTTTGCATGTACCTCTATAATTGAAAGTCTATTGTCATAATATCACGTTTCGTCCTTTTCCGTGTGACCAGTTCTTAAGGTATCGACCATCGACTCAGGGAGTAACAACAGTATTTATTTCAGCGGGCGCGAATTTAATCATAACAAACACATACCAGGCATCAATTGACGGGTTCGTCCAGCATCTGAACGTCACGGCAGAACAGGCGCGGGACCTTATCCGTCGCGCCGTGGACTTGGCCAAGCAGGCACGGGACTTGTACCTAGAGGAATTTGAACCTTATGATCAAAGTGGTAAGAACTTTTATGTGTCAATTAAAAGCTATGATTAGTAACATTCGTACACTGGGAGTAAGATTGCATTTATATGCGGCAGTGCGAACGTGCGGTTTGGCCGGCACCGCGAGATCACAAGCGAATATAAGTATATAAGAGTCAATTCAGACCGCAACGGGACGTCGAGGCGAGGCGAAGCGCGGCGCGTCATAAATTTGTATGGATTTGACAGATTTCAATTGCGTGAGACGTCTTGCGAATAAGTCAAATCCGTATAAATTTAGAAATGCATCTACGCGTCGCGTTACGGTCTGAATCAACCTTAACGATTTATTTAAATAGGGGCACGGTCGCGATGTCATTTACATACACTTGCTTGTCTTCTCCTCCTCTAGAGGTGTAGTCGCCAAACCGCGCGTTCGGGCGGACGCATATAAATCCAGCCTAAGGTCGCGTTTCCACTGACGCGGAGCGGAGATTAGCGGTGCCAAATTGACCAATCACAATGCTCGAAATCTTCGCTCCGCTGAGCTGTCATTCCGATGAAATAGCACGATTGGTGAATTCGGGCAGCGCTAAGCTCCGCTCCGCTTCAGTGGAAATACACCCTAAGAGCAGGTACACATTGGGCGTTTTGAATCGCGCGCTTCAAAACGCCCAATATGTACCTGCTCTTAGGGTGAAGTCAAACGAGCGTAATTTTGTGAGTCGTGAGTCGCAGAATTTGGGTCGCGTATAATATTTTTCATACAAATCATGGTTTACAAAATTACGCTCGTGTCACGTGTGAATCAAACAGGGCTTTTGTATGAAACTGAATGCAGCAGAATTTCTGCCAGCCGAAATTCTGCGACTCACAACTCACAAATTTGAAATTACGCTCGTTTGGCTTCACCCTAACCCAGTAGAAGCTGCAATAACAGGGGTGCTACGCGCGTAGCTCGCCGTAGCGCTCTCTACGCGAGTTCTACGTCATCACTTCCCAAATTTTTATTAATTACCATTCAAAATAAATTAACAAATTAAACGAACCGCCTAATAGTACAAAACCAAGCTAAAGAAAATTACAATTATAATTTCTAGAGTCAGAATGTTAATCAAACCGAAGGTAAAAGTTAGAC
Organism: Polyommatus icarus; assembly: GCA_937595015.1. Classification (NCBI taxonomy): domain Eukaryota; kingdom Metazoa; phylum Arthropoda; class Insecta; order Lepidoptera; family Lycaenidae; genus Polyommatus; species Polyommatus icarus. The sequence goes on from OW569321.1 coordinate 9,519,816, forward strand.
GTGTTGTGTTAGAATGTTATAACTTATTTAAGTATGTTGTGAGGGCGGCGAGGCGAAATGAAGCATACTTTAACACTACTTTATTACATTTCGCTTTCGGTCTCGTACACTTTTCATAGTGGTGGTGGTGGCCGCGTGTGACGAGAACTGACCCTAATACGTTTTTGTACTATTTTTCACTAAAGCTTATATTACAGCTGAAGTCAACTGTGAATTGTGATGGACACTTTGCTATCTATATTAACAATAAAGAGAAATAATTTCTTTCTTTTATTAATCTAAACTAATCTGCTCAAAATATTCTGTTTTACGCGCACATAATATACGGCTTTGTGTCGTATTTAAAAAGCACAAATCGAAAATTGTCGTTTTTTTTTCATAAATTGAGGAGCCGGCAAAATGATTTGAAATAAAAAAAGAGGGGTTGCACTCGCCGGGAGTGCCGGCAGAAGTGAAAACTTGATTATTAACGTTGTGCATTTTTTTAACCCATTTTTTATGAAAATCGATTTTTTTAATTAATCGAAACCCTTACAATCAATTCGAGTTCGAGTTCGAGTTCGACACAAAACACTACTCTCCAACCGTCTTACGGTTTTTCCAAGGTTTTTCGATCAGCACGAGAATCTGACGCGAGTTTCACAGTTTTTACCCATCCCACAAAAGTGCTCAACACCGCTAAAGAAGTTTTCACTTCAAAAATGTGTAAGGGAAAATATTATGAATAATTGCTTTTAAGTTGTAAAATGTTCTCCACTCATGTGTTCATGTCTCCATAATACCTATCATATATTTCCTGTAAAGTGTAAGTCAATAGGCTTGATATACTGCTAGTTGGCCGCAGTACCGCTACAACTACTCGTACACCCGCCTGTCAGCAACAGAACATGATAAATCAATCCATACTTCAAACTTGATTTCTAAGTTTATTTACTAAAATTAAAGTCTCCGATCCTGTTTCAAAAGTTAATATTTAAAAAAAAAGTTTTCACGCATTTTAATCTTTGTGTATATCTATTTAACCCATCTAGCCCCGTACCGGTGATCGCGACAACACTAGAATACAATTGCATTTCCGAGAATCTCCGATCGAAGGATTAAATTGGACGTCTATTTAAATATAGTAAAATAATTAATAATGAAGGTATCAAAATTGGTCAATAAGCTACTGAACAAAGTGCCAAATTAATAGATCACATTCTCATCCGATTACGACGAAATGAATATTGTTTTTTGGGGTGTGTATATATAACTATTGTTAAACACGATCTGCAGCCTTTACGACTTGATGGATTTTAACTCAAGAGGTGTCGTTTAATTCTTGTTTACTGTGAGATTGACACTTATTTATATGCAGTTTGGTTTGTTTAGTTTTTTTAATTAACGTTTTTGCTTGTTACGTTAGATACGCCACTGATAGTGGGTTCCGTGGGCCCGTACGGCGCCCACCTGCACGACGGCTCGGAGTACGACGGCAGCTACGCAGACAACACCACAGTTGAAGTGAGTATTATTTTCCTTAGCTTCTTCAACTTTATTTAACAGATATCATTTTCATTATCTTTTCCCTTAAAGTTTAAACTATTTATGGTGTCGTCAATTTCGGTTGTACTTTTATTTTCCTTTTCTAATTAAGAAACTAAAAATTATTTACTGTATTAATTACTCAATTATGCTTTTTAGTTATTTGTCTATTAGATAGTTTCACATTGTTTTGCAGTCAAAGTGAAATTCTGTCACTTGAGAGCAACTTACGAATTTGATTGCCATTTTCGTCCGGATCCTTAATGTATGAAATTCCTTCGTAAACGGAACGTTTGTGAACTATTTACTGAGAAGCTATAACGGCAGTTTGTCCTCATTAGGGAAAGTGAAGGTAATTGTTCTTTAAAGCGGCGCGGGGCGTAATAATTGCTTTATAGGTTGTTCGTTGTACCGCCGTAGTATGAGCGTAGCTTGAACTCGCTCGAGTTCCTCTACACAGCTCCTGTACGTTATTTTGCTATAACCTAGAGCAGCAAGCGAAAATAGTGTTGAGTGGCTTATTATTATGTTACACTTTGTAGACGCTTTAAACTTTCTTATCTAAATTTAGACACTTTGTAAACAGTCTGTGGATTATGTTTTTCTTAGCATATTGCAGGTGATTTGAGAAATATAAGCATTCACAAGGCACTTTACAATTATTGTTTTTATTACAATCAAAGAGTTGTTCCGAGGCTGGCAAAGTTTTGGACTTACAAAAAATGATGTGTCGAGGTTTTATTAAGGATCCTTAACATTTTACATTTTGACATTAGAAATTATTTAGAAATCATATTAGTTGAAATCTTAAAAGCTCTCTGTTTTTATTTCTTACAAAGCTAAATGTTTATTTCCAAATAAAGAGAAAAACAAAAGCATAATGTTAGATGAGTTTACCTGAAGCAGCGAAGTGGCGAGAGTCGAGACAGTGGAGCTATAAATAATTACAATGAGGGTAGTAAAAGCGGCGCGTCGCTCGTCGGTGTGAAAACTAAATTCTATTATGAAGCTCTCCTCATGATTGTCTGTTTGATTCAATTAGTTCGGGGTTCCGTCGAACATCGCCAACAAAAAAGGGAGCGAGCGGATTTTTTTACACGGTCGATATAAATTTTAATTTGCACCCTACTTTACGACTCGCTTTACGATTTGGCTGGCGCTTACAGCTCTCATTTCATTAGATACGGTATATAAGATTCCTCGGTAAATTATACATACCTACTTCGATGCTCGAGGCCGAAAGATGAGAGGTGCGGTGTGCAGAGTCGTTTAAAAAAGATAAATCCTATTTTATTTACATTGCGTTTGTTTATTTAAGGAAAATATAAAAATACGTAAACGATTAACTACATATAGCTACAGCCACACGTTCATCACGTGGATGTAATTTTTACACAAGTCAACTTTTTTAAACAAGGTATTAACTACTTACGACGTGTTTTGTAATTAAGGTATCTACATACTCTATTGCTAAAGATTAAAATATCAATATAAATTATAGTCATCAAGCAGAAATTTACTAGATAATAAAGTACCTACACGCTTTATACCAAGAAAACAAACGGAAACAAGATCTTTGCTTGTTAGAAACGAAATTGTTTTCCCAATTAAAGGAAACTCTTAAAATGTCCCCGACGAAGTATTCCGTTACGAATTATTTTGCATTATTTAAATATTGAACATCTTCCGGCGGCCAGAGTGTATACGAATAGAAATAGAACCTAATTAGCATTGATTATTGAGGTTGATACGTCATTAAATATGTATTGTTCGTCTCCAGCAATACCTACTGTTTATTTTTGCAAGTGGGTCAAAGTTTACTTCAACAAAACGAAGCTGCAAATTTCCAATATGTTTTAATAAAAATCGCACGTGGTCTCTCACCCGAATCATTAAATATTGGCGAAGTAGAAGGTGTTTATTATAGGTAACGTAAGATACGCCAGTAAAAACTTTACAGACACTTTCAGACGGCAGTAACTACCTAAGTAACTGTTTCTGAGGACGTGGTGAGATTAACACTCGGTATTTTTATCATTTGACGACCGACATGTACACACTCAGTAAAATCACCCTTTGTAGTGTAAAAGATGTATAATATTTAGAAATTTTATTAAGCAGTTATCACTAAGTACCAAAGTTTACTTCATGCGAGTCAGGTCAATCAATTACTCGTTTTATCGCCAAAAAAGTGGAAAGTTTTAATACAACAAAATAAGAGAGTTTCACATGAATTTGCAAAAGTAGCGTTATCGCCGGAGTACATAATTGTATAGGGGTCAGAGTACAGCACTATCATCCGACAGTCCGACACCGTGGCCACTGTCCGCCGTCTCGCCGATAACTTCGCTCCGTGCAAATTATTAATAATATGATTAATATTTATTTACTTTCGCATCGCTCGTTAAAAATTATGACATTCGTTTTATCTTTAGCGCTTTAATATTTTATTAGTTTATTGCACCGGAGCTAACGAACGATTCGATTAATGAGACGGCAGCGTTGATTTTTCGAAATGTTACGAAATATACCCACTAATGAGTCATAATTTGCTAGAGTTGAGAAATTTGAAAAATCTTTGAATCCATACTAATATCATAAATGTGTGTCTGACTGTCTGTCTGTCCGTCTGTCTGTCTGTCTGTTACCTCTTCACGACTAAACCGAATTTGCTGGAATTTGGCATGGAGATAATATTATGTACTTTGAGTCCCGGGATGGGACATACTTTTTGCGGGCGTCATCTAGTATAATATAATAATATTTCCCAAATAATGTGTAGAGTCGAGTGTTCTTCTAGGGCTTGTACCTCTAGGTAACTAACATCATAATTTGTAAGCAACGGCCGAATGTAACAATTAATTAATTGACGATGTAATGTACTAAATGTATATTATGGCACTTACCTTTAAGCTATATATCACGGAGATATGTCAAAGGTGGGTTAGAGCTGGAACCATTTGGGAAAAGCTCGGGTCGACCGAAAGATATAAATAAAGTAAAGATGCTTCGGCTTACCTCGTATTTCCGACGGAGTCGCTTTTGTAATAATAAAAGTATCAATGTCGGTTACGATATTAATTTAATCGAAACTGGCACCGAACCAAATACGTGATTAAATGATAATAACGTATTTCAATAAAGCAACACGTTAACAATTCGAGATCAGAAAATGAATCGTCCGACTCGCGACCTCAGCGATTTCGGAAATTTATTTCTTTGATCACACTTTACGACTCGTCTACTTCGCTGAGTTATGGAAGCGAGTTTAGCTTCACTCGGAAAGTTCTGCGTAGAAGCCAGGTTACATCAAAACCAGACGGCTATGCAAACTCGGGTGAGCTTATTATACGATTTTATTGACTCTGTAATTCGAAATGTTTACCAGCCATTTACAAATTTGTTTACGAATGAATCATTGAGACATAATTTATCGAAAAGATAATTTCCGTAGGACAAGCGAATATCCTTCCCGGCCGGGCGTTAACGACGTTTATTATTATTTCAATTATCTACTTGTACACAAAACTATTAGGTACAGAGTCGGACTTATTATGAAGCTGTGAGATATGTATTGCTATTTGCTATCACTAAAAACATTTTTATATATTATTGCTAGTACAATTTCCTATCCTTATTTCTCTTCAAACAGTCTTTATTAAGCGTGAGTTTTTTAAATACCTATCTTTTTTTTAAACCAGACAATGCGAAAGTGGCACCGGCCTCGTATCCAGGCGTTGGTGGAGGCTGGAGTAGACCTACTGGCGCTGGAGACCATCCCCTGCCAGGAGGAGGCGGAGATGCTGTGCGAGCTGCTGAGAGACTACCCAAACATCAAGGCCTGGCTCTCCTTCAGCTGCAAAGTATGCTGTGCTTTTTACTGTCTAACTCTTAATCAAATGATAGACTATGATCCTATCAGAAACATGGACAAAAAATATTCTAATACTCAACTGCAATTGGTTCAATCTTATTGAGGTGGTTACTGGTTAGGTAATAATAGTTATTTCGAAATATTATAAAGATAAAAATTTAAAAATCTTACGTAACATTTTTAAATTTTTATTTTTTTTTATAAAATGTAGAGGTCCGATAGCAGTAAAAATACAATCAAAGTACTTTGGTGATATATTCAAATAGAACTTTGTTCTTTGCATAGGTCGATTTAGTCAAATACTAAAAATGAGCAGCATCAGACTGCATCTTAAGTTATTTTCCCTGTTATTCTTGTGAGGTATAAAACTTTATTCACTATCTTCAATTTAATCTTAAATGATCGAATGCTATAAAACTCCAAATCGACAGAATACAAATAAACATTAAGCGATCCAATAAAATAGTTGTTCCCTAAATGAAATCCTTAATTCTTTCTGACGAAATTAAACTCGTATTAGTTGTTATCTGCTCCTCGCAAGTTGAAGTTTAGGAGTCCAATTTCATTTACAACACTTAGATTCAGTGAAACAAACAGCTGCTTTATGTTTACGTGCCTTTTTAACCGACATCCAAAAAGGAGGCGGTTATATGTTTGGCTGTAGATATACAATATTTAATACATATATATTTTTTTGTGTTTATTATAGTTTTGAAGCATAAGATGTGGACAAGGAATAATTTAATTCCTAGTTACCTGTGCTATTAAATGTTGATTCTGTCTAGATTCAGTCATAACTCATAATACTCCACCTGCAACTTCGCGTGCCTTATTTATTACAGTTTCAAGCTTAATATGTTGAAGAGGAATAATTTAATTCCTAAATAAACAGTGCTATTAAAAGTTGGGTCACAATATCAAGGAACTCCAAAAAAAACTCATCAGAATTCGTTCCATGACCTCGACGATTATAGCAGGTTTTAAGGTCAACTCGACGATAACTTACATCACAAACTAAACACTTTCTGTTGTTGTGCGATTAATAATTCTTTTTGTAAACATTTAACATAATTTTGCACGTTAATTAACTTTAGTTAAATATAATAATTACGCTAACGTCTTCTTCGTAGGCAATTAAAAAGGAGCACGAAAATGTTAAATAATTTCTCTGGTAATAATTCGGGGTTTAATTTATGTTATGTATTAGGTATTTACCTAACTTACCTAAGATTAACTTAGTATTTACCTAAGATTAAATAAGTCGCGAATTTTATTTAAAAAAAACTAGGCCTTTTGCTTTTCATCCGTTGTGGATGATTTATACTGTATTTTCAGAGCGAAGTAGGTAACCACTCCTCATATACTGTAGTGTCTGGGACAAGATTTTTAAATATCGGTATGGTTGCCCAAGCACATACGGCATTCTCGCAACATAGTCGGCCTAGTCCAGAGGAAAGAACTAGTCAGTCAATACGTCTGGGACCAACCATGTGCGGGTTTCCTCACGATGTTTTCCTTCACCGTACGAGCGTCCGTATTATGTACTTGAGATCAGAAAATGTCTCATTGGTACATGCCTCCACCCGGGATCGAACCTGCACCCTCTAAGAACTTACTCGTGCATTATGACAACAGTAGTTAGATTGAACTAGGATTGAACTGATTATTATTGGTGTGCTACTTAACATTATTAGTCAAATTTACAAGATAAAATAAAGACAATTTACAAAATTAACAAGTAATGTTATTTTTCAGGACAACCAAAGCATAGCTCACGGAGAGAGTTTTCAGAAGGTCGCCAAGAAATGCTGGGAGACGAACCCCGAGCAGCTGGTGGCCGTGGGCGTGAACTGCTGCGCGCCGTCCTTCGTCTCCAACCTGATGAAGGGGTTCAACGACGACCGGCCACACGACCCCATCCCGCTCATCGTCTACCCCAACTCGGGAGAGAAATATAATCCTCAGATCGGGTACGCTCTATGGGTTTTTATATGGGGCAAATAAGTACGGGGAATCGGGTTTAAAAACTACCGTATAAGGATAAGCAGAATCGCGTAGCTACAAATGTATTGATAGGTTTGGAAAAAATGGCGCCTTTAAAATGCTATGATTATGACTTTTTACTTTACATATTGAAATTACCGGTAGGTCTAAAACGGACCTAATACCTGTCTAATATTTGGATGCCATATAAAAAGTACGTAATATTATTAAGCACTTTAAGGACTTTTAAGGCCATCGCCCGAGCAAACTAGTCGTAGGTTTCAAATAAACGTAATTTGTAAACACTAGGGAGATGCTAAAATTATACTTCAATAATTTTAATAAATTGGTATTTCTTTGGAAGCTAATATCATGAGTACAAACATAGATAATTTAAAACGGGGAAGGGAATGTTGATATACTGAAGATTATTGCTATATTTTTATTATAACTTTGTAGCTTTCAAATTATGAGTTTATAATGCTCTAAATACGGTAAACTACGGAATCTCCGTAGGGGAAGGGCCTTAACTTAAAAGTATGCACTAGGTATAGTGTATACTTTTAACTTAAGACACAGAATATAATTATATATATTAGTTGTACCAACTTAAGGCCCTAAAGCTACTAACAGTATTAACGTAAATTTAGCAAAGAACACAGGATAAATTTTAGAGCTTACCACTAATTTATGACAAGATAATAACTTGATGCATTCAAGTTTGTTCCACATAAGCTTACAAAGTTAAACGCATACGGAGATAGATTTAGGTGATTATCTGAAGTGACTAGACACAAACTAGACATTATAATATTCGAACAAGCAATTTATCCATCAAAGTTGAGCAGAGACTCGAGTCTGAATGTGCATTGCGCACCTTGTTGGAAACAATAAGTTCGTTAGATATGATGACGTTAAATCACATATAAATCACATATTATGGTCCAAATCACAAGACCATATCCCAGGTAATAAAATATGTTAACATTAGAAAAATATGAAATTTTGTGACTATCGTTTCTTGGTATAGAAAGTAGCTTAGTGGACGGTACTTAATTCATACTTAATATTATAAAGGCCAAAGTCTACATCTTCACGCCTAAACCGCTGAATCGATCTTGCTAAACTTTGGTCCCGGGAAATGTACTTTTATCCCGGAAAATTTACGGTTTCCCACCATAAACAAATTTTGGCGCAGCGGAGTCGCGAGCGTTACCTACAAATAATATGATAATAATAATCCTTCGATCGCAGATTCTTGGAAATGCTATTGTATTCTATTGTTGTCGCGATCACCGGTGCTCTTATGGGGCTTGAAGTATTAAACTTGAAGCTCATTTCGTAGTGTAGTTAAGTTGCACTTACATCCTGAACAAAAAGGTTTGTAAACTGTCAAATAGATATTTAGTCAATGAGCGTTCTGTACTTCCAGCTGGATCGACCGCGACAAGTGCGAGCCGGTTGAGGTGTTCATCCAGGAGTGGCTGGAGCTTGGCGTGCGGTACGTCGGCGGCTGCTGCAGGACCTACGCCGCTGACGTCTCCAGAATACGCAACCAAGTCAACTGCTGGCGCGACCGCTGGCGCTTCAAACACACCACCAACGCGTAGACATTCCTGGGCCTGCAGCCAAGACTTTTTCTTTATCGCTTTATAAAATCGCCGATCAAAATGTATGGAATTGACATAAGCGTTCGTTAGTATAAAGTTGACGTTCGACTCGTCTAATGTCAATTCCATACATTTTGATCGGCTTCGGAAAAGTCTTGGCTATTCATTTCACTGTGAACGTAAACAAATCAGCGAGGAGACGAATGGCAAAAGGATTCATAATGTTGATCCATAGGCTAAAGACGAAAGTATACACAAAGGACTTTGTGAAAGTAATGTGCAAGTTTTTGTTTGTTTGATGTTAAAATAAGTAAGTAAAATGTCGTGAAAAATAAAGTATGATCCTACAAGATTCCAGAGAAATGTACAATAAAGGGTCAGTTTAAGAATTTGGGTGAAACATAGGTTTGATTACGTTCTCAGCAAAGAAAATTGACAAGAATTACAACTGTAGAGTGAAAAAGATGTGTACAAGACTTTTACATACGCCATAAAATCCAAAGTAACAATGTAAGATAAGAACTATATTTTTTGTTATTTTACTGTAATGTTTGATAAAATATTTAACGTTAGATGTTACCTATAGCTGCGCATAGAGGCAAAAATATGAATGTTATTTTTTTAAGTGAATTATTAAAATGGACAGCCATTTATCTGCGTTTTATTTTAAAGGCTTGATATTCATAAAGCTTTCAAGCTTAAAATCAGCTTAAAATGAATGTAAGTAACAAGTAATAGGTATATTGAACTAGGTATATGTATAGGGTTAGGTCAGTGCATTCCGATAAATAATAATCACTTTCTTATTTTAAATTACAAACTTTATAAGGTCTCATGAATATGATACCTTACACCTGTATAGACTATAGCTAGCAAAGCAAGTGACTACCACTTGCTGCATAAAGCTATGTCTTCTTCTTTCTTCACTTCATAAGATAAATTCCTTAAAAAATAGAACCCTAATGTCTCCTTCATATTATGTATACTCGTATTAATTTTCTAGTCAATTAAATCAAAACAGAGTCTGATCAATTGTAAACAGGTTTTTACCTGTTTACAATTGATCAGACGAATCACTAAAAGAGAAGAATCACTAAAAGTGTAAGACAGATAAAAAAATGTAGAGAACTCGAGCAAACCGATCCGACGCTTCTGACGACAATCGGAAGTGTCGCAGCGTCGACTGTTTGGACAGAACCCCGAACATTCCTTTGTCATGTTATTCTATAACAGTTTAGTTAATACAAATATACAGGGTGTAACAAAGTAAGTGATAATCATTTAGGGTGTGTATGTGTCCCTTAAATTGAGTTTACTGTGAAAAAAGGATCGCTAAAAGAGCAATTTTTTTTTGTGATATTGTGTATTACGGCCCAGCGTTATGAATTTTTCCAATACAAGTTTTAAAAAAAGTTAGTCTTTCAGCGCTGCTACTTTCACAGTCAACTCTATATAATATAACTCATAATAATAATTAAGTAAGTATGTTATTATGTATTAACTACTCCAAGTACTATGTCCAGAATAATCACCACAACTACTGCCTAGTTAAACTGGACGAAGCGATAACTAACGCAACCACGGTAATTCGTAGGCTTCGGTATAATCACTTAACACCGGGGTGTCGAATGATTGCTTCCCGGATTATATTACCACTCAGAATAATGTGCGAGAGAGGTTCCCGCTTACATAGCTTTAGGTATACCTATTTCGTTAATATTCATGTTAATATTAAAATTGCGACAGTCTGTCAGTCTGTACTATGTCATCTCTTTATGCTAAAATAACTGACCTGATTGGATGAAAAAAGCTATGAAGATCCCGGCAAAATGTAGCGTATTCGCCGTTACCAAATTTCCGCACAACGATATGCGTGTTAAAATGACGTAAAATAAAAGCATATTTTTACCTCCTCTAACTTACCAAAACTAGATTGTATTCTTGGTCTCAAAGAGCAATCTTAGCAATAGAATATCATATCCAATGTATATTCTGAAACTTAAGGAGAGCGCAGCGACAGGCTAGTAAAGTTTCATTTCTAGCACTCCAGAAATCTCGAGTATTGTTCGTTGCTATAGGTATAAGCGTTGAGTTTGTAGTGTTTAAAGAAATCAGAGCAATAATGCCCAGATCGTACGAAATGAACAGTCATACAATCAAACTGGACGCGTTTTTTTATCAGTTTTAACCTCTACCTCTTCTCGTTTTCAAGAGGTTTACATCGCAATGGGCATTGTCCAAAAAAAATGACATGTACTTTTTATATTTTTTTTCGTTAAAATAGGGTATTTTAAGAATATAAATTAAATAATTTTGAAATTCATTGGCTAGTTTTCTCTCAATAAATTTTTAAAGTTTCGCTCTGACGTCATCATCGGCGGTCAATTGACCTCTGCAGTATGTTTTTTTTCCTTTCAATCTTATTTATAATGGCTGGTTCGTCAAATGCAAGTTATCATTATGTGAAAGCTGATACAAGAAGCTTACAAGTTCGAAACGTAATGTTGGTTGAATTTATTGCTAATTTTACGCCATTGAAGGTCAAACTAAGGTTAAACATATTTGTTCAAAAATATAAGTAACTAATGGGTATTTTTTTCGTTTATATACAGAAAAACGATCACTGACCTTATTCCTCGAAATGTTTTTGTAATGAGCAAAATTTAAAAAAAATGGACAATCCCCATTATTGAGCGTGAGTCGTGACGACGCGATGCAGAAAACACAATATGAAAATTAGTCGTCACGTTGCAATATGAAGTGACCCTTAAACGGGTCGCATGAAAGATAGGTACATGCCTTAAGTACTTACCGAAAAAGAACCTTCACATCAGAAAAAGTGTTTTCAGTGCTTTATTCGAAATTTACGCGAATTTACTGGCAATAAATGGCGTCGACTACATATTCTAATGTATTCCTCGTCCCACAGCTATGAGACCCAACTCTGTGACAAAGGGGCACGAGTCGAGTGCTCACTGTAATTTCAGATTGATCAAATTGATTGTTGTGCATATTGTCACACAGCGGCGGCTTTGATTGCCCCGACCCCGCACGTGTGAGCTCCAGTTATTTCTGTAGATAGAGCGTCCTTATGGGATAACATGACACAAAGTACGTCATTAAATTTGATTCAGGAATCAAAGGTCAAAATCATCTTCTGGCTCTTTTGTAGGAAAAACATGATATGATTTTGGTGGGACCCATCTGGTCCTCAGTACAACTCATTTAAAAATCTGTAGACTCACACCCGTTCTGGCATATTCAATTTTCTATTAGCCTTATGCAATAAAAGGTACGGTCACGCTTTAATCTCAAATTCACTGATATCTTCATCGGATAGTATTGGCTTTATAAGTTTATATGTACTATACAGTAATAGCTATCTACTTCTTGGTTATAGTGATCTATTTACACGTAACATTTCTACGTGGCCGGCGGCAGTGAACCAAAAGGAATCGTGGACATTTTTATCCCACCTGCGGTTACCCTTTACACCTACATGTGCAGCGCCACGGCCGAGTGAGCACCCAGTGAATCGGGCCGCCTGCTTCAGAATAGTCTAACTTATATACCGCTGCACTTTACGAATGACCCCAGACGACTGCAATTCATTACGTGCGAATTCAAAATTGCTCTGTTGGTTTGCGATCGAGCGCCGTGATAAACTATGCTGGCCCGCAATCGATAACTCACTAAACAATAGGTACAGTGTAGACGTATTCAGCATCATCGCATATCTGTTTATTAGCTATTCAGTTTGTGCTATGGTTACTAGCAATATATCCGTCCCACTGAGTAATAGTTAAGAGTATTAGAAACTGAAGAGTTTAAAAATTAATTAATGGGCATGGACACCATAAAAATCGGCCAAGTGCGAATCGAACATGAATTCCGTACTTTTTTAATATTTTTTGTATGGGATGAATTTTGTATACTTAAGTACTTAAATTGTATTTTTATTTTTGTATTTTATTTTTTGTTTTCAGCATTTGTTGTTACAGCGGCAACAGAAATACATAGGTACTCTGTGAAAATTTCAACTCTCTAGCTATCACCGTTCTCGAGATACACCCTGGAGACAGATAGAGATCGAAGTCTCTGAATAGGGTCCCGATTTTACCCTTTTGACACGGAACCCTATATATGACTCCATCTTAGTTTAGATGAAATCGGCTATCAAAACCAAAATCGTCGTGGTAGCTTCAGATTCGCTCTTTATCTTATCTTATATATAAAATTCCTCCGAAACGGCTTGACCGATTCTCATGAAATTTTGTGAGCATATTGAGTAGGTCTGAGAATCGGCCAACATCTATTTTTCATACCAAAAATTATTTATATGCCAAAACAACGTTTGCCGGGCTAGCTAGTTGTATGCACATAATTGCTGTTTAAATAGCCTCGAGTAGAATACAATTTGTAAAGCAGAGAATATTAAGGTAAGTAGGTTTTAAAATGAGCGGCATCAGAGAGCGAAATTGTCGCGCTGCGTCAGCGATAAGCTAGAATTAGCATATTCATAAATAAGCTAGACTCCGTAGTTAGCTTAATAAATCTACCTATAGAGGCTTATTAGGTACTTTTCTTCTTCTTCTACCCTACGTTTCAGATACATATTCTTAGTCCTTAATCTAGTATGAAAATCTTAATAAAATACAAAAAACTGATTAAAATATATTTATTGAATTAATGTCACTTTAAAAACAAAATATTTTTAAGTAGATAACCCCCGACAACTTAGGGCTATAATAAAGCTAACAAAACATTCGATACCAATAAGCCTCCAAAGAAAAAACTTATTAAAATCGATTTATCCTTGACGAGATATGGGTAATCACTCTGACTTATACAACTTGTCGGGGGCAACTAAATTCTAATACTGGTGTCATCACTTATAGCTAGCACTGTCTTATACAGGGTGTAATAAGACCACTTCCGATAACTTTGGGGTATGATTATACTACATTTTCTGATTACGAAAATGTATTTTTTTTTTAGTTTTTTAATTAATTTATTTTTTTATTTTAATTTTATTTTTTTTTATAATTAATACCCTTTAAACATGATAGTAAACCACATAGAAAAATAATTTTAAATATTTTTTTAAAATTTTATTATTATTCCTAAAAAACGCAATGTAAAAACGCGCGCTCAATGTCTTCACACTACGGCCTACGTACGCTGTCGAAACTCGAAAGGTCTTACGCGACGATACACTACGTCAGAACTGTTCTAAACCCAAATGTATGTTGTGTGATGTGTCCTTCCAACTTTAAACCCATGAAGGTGGTCACTATGACTGACCTCTAACCCCTCATCTTGGCTACTTGCAGTGTTAAAAGTTTCATGGTAACTCATGTAGAAAACTGTAATCAACTGCATGTGTAAAAACTTACAAGAGTAGGTATGGTAAATTTCTAAGATTTTTAGACTCGTTAAAAAGTTCATAAGTAACAAAACCAATGCGGACGAACTGTCTATCCGCAATCGTCACGTCTTATCAATCAAAATCACAGATGATACACAAAAATCTGGCAATTAACTTACGTGAAAAATGTTGAGTTCAAGACGGGTTCTGTTAAGGACTATTTTCAAAATGCATAAAGAAGTACTTTATGCATTTTGAAAATAGTCCTTAACACCAAGAAATAAGACCAGTCACCACCAAAAACGTCAAAAACACTTCCTTTTTTAAACGAAATCTATCACACCACAAAGTATTACTTAACACAACTGAAATAATAATCAATTAACACATAACACAATAATTACTACCACGTTTTGATACTTGAAGTACCTAATTGTTAAAAAAACAAACTTATGTCTAACAACAACCTAATACCTCAATGCCCAAATGGCTACTAAATTAGAAAATCTATTTTAATTTTAAAAATAATGTTTAATAGTAATGTATCGGCTTTCGGAAGAGGTCAAAAGAAACCGAAGCACGGCGGCGTCCTTTGTGATCGAGCCGACAAACAGCGGCCGCCATCGGCCGCTCTGCAGGTGCACGACCCACGTGTCGCTAATCCATTTCAAGGACAATCTAAGTGTTGTACCCTATAAATTCAAAACGGTGTTGTCGATATTTAAATTACCATTAAGTAATAAAAATTAATAATTATTATTTAATAGATCTAATCTCATTTTTAAAATCAACTCTATTAAGAGGTTATAAATTCAGAAAATTTTATCGGGATACATAGTCAAGTTGCATTCGATAATTTCGATACCTACCGACATTACCGTGATAAAGTGGTTGTTATACTATGGTACGCGTTTGCGCGTCTAGGTATGCGCGTATACGCGTCTACGTACGCAATGAAAATACTTTAATAATACCTAATTAATTAAATAACTTCTAATTATTGTCGTTATTCTTAACATTGAGTAGGTATTCGCTTATTTTTAGTTTTACTGTAATCAATACGTACTCGTATGTAAAACAATTAATATGATTTATCGATAAAAAATTATCGATAACTCAAAATATGCACAGGGATAAATCCCTATTACTTTACAAAGTTTTTTCTTCATTTGTTCAGTCGGCTGTAAACACGCGCCGCGATGGTGTACTGTGAAGTTTTTGTTTAAGTTTTGTAATTTTACGGATGTAATATCCGATGCATGTGCGATGAATTAATGTTGATGAACTTTTAGTACTCGTAAACCTTTATGGAACGGGGGTGAACATCGTCGTCGATAGTGCGGTTTAAACAGTGCAGTAAAAAGTGTTTAAAGAATTGGAATGTCTCCTGTTTACTTTTGTTTCGTGTTGAATAACTCTGCAATCTACATTGAGTTAAGTGGAGCAGTGAGCACAGTTCGAACTGCATTTCATAAAATCAGACAGCTGATCACAGGTCAGTGAACATGTTATCAAGTATTTTTTTCCATAGATAGGTGTAACTGTGTAAGTATTGTATTTTTACAATTTCTGATTCAAGAGATCAGCTGATTCGAATGTGAATTATGATTTCTTTTCCTTTTGGCCGGAAGTAAAAACGGAGTAGTAAGTAATACTTAAACTAATAACCTAAGAAACGGTAATTATTAAATTCTAACATTATCTTAAATCGTGGAAACAATTGTAATTTAATAATCATTACAATATTGGTGGTTTATTCACTAGCTACGGGCTAGAGCACTGTGGCACACCACGATCAGCTGTTTTGTCTAGCGCAGGGCCGCGCGCGCGAGCGGCGCGTGGGGGCTGACTCGGCCCGGGGGCCGGGGGCCGGGGCTCCACTGGCGTGCGATAGTATCGCGCATTTACATCAGCGTTATACATTGCGTGTTGAAAATTTTGACTATTTTAAAAACTGGCGATTTAAAGAAAATTACTTGCACCAATGGATATATCTCATGCCCTATACTGCCCTGGTAATCGATAGGGCAGTAAGTCAGAAAAGGTGGTTTCGAGAAAACAGCGCGCAAAGTTTTTGTCACAATTTTTGCGTTTGTGACAAAATTATACACTCGATTTTTATGTTCTATATGTCAAAAGAAAGGGAAAAATATGCTCTTTAAAGTAGAATAACATTGTTTTAACATTTTTAATATGGTTGATCTAAAACATCACAAATCCTGTCTTCACTACCATATTCTTAACTTATTTTAATCAATATTTAGGTAAGAGGGCAGTAACTGCCATAGATACGGCACTCTTGCTTAGTATTATTCCATACTGCTATATTGCTTACAGAATCCAAAATAATAAATTTAAAATTACTTCTTCAAACAGCAGTAAAGAAGCATTATACTGCCCTTTACCTTAGATTTTAATTATATTTTGACTATTTCACTATGGAGTAAAGAACGTTACTGCTTTTTAAGTAAGGTATGTCCAGAATTTCTTGAGCAGTATGTCTGTAAATAGTAAGGAAAATAAAAAAAATCGTTAAAAATAATAATATTAACAACTCGCTTTATTCATTTAATGTAATTAAAGAGATCCACAATATTATTTCTTGTTATTTGACATAACGATAACGCTATAAACTAATAAACTTTAACTAATAAAAACATAACTTCTTTAAATATAAAATTATTTATTAAAGCTTAAGGCCGTCCCCCCGAGCAAACGACCTTGGCCATACATTTGCCGCGTTGCCGAGATCGCGCCAAAACCCTATTATTTTTACTTATCTTAGTTCAAAATTGTCCTAAAAAATTTAAAACGGGGAATATTATGTAGGTTATGATATTGTCGATCTATTGGCGTTAGTTTCAAATGAAAGTAATTTGTAAATGCTAAGGAGATGCTGAATATATGCTTGAATTTTAATAAATTGGTATTACTTTGGAAGCTGATATCATGAGTATAACAAACAAAAATAGAAAATTTAAAACGGCGAAAAGAATGATGATATACTGAAGATTATTGCTGTATTTTTATTATAACTTTGTAGCTTTCAGATTATGAGTTTAAAAGGTTTTAAATACGGTCAATTACGGAATATCAGGAGGGAACGCCCTTAAGAGAGTTAAGACTAATCAGACAGATTGAATATCACATAATAGTATTGGTTTCTAGGCACAAAATTAGTCTTACAATCTAACTTTCGCTTTAATTGTAAAACATAATCAATGAGATCAACAGTCTTAGTTCTAATTATTTGGCATAACATTAATTATAATACAATGATATTGTATGTTACTAACGTAACTAGATTGGCAGTCTACGACAGAAACGCGTCACCACTTTGAAGATGCCTGCAGGCATATCTGCCATACATAATGACATAATAACATTATGAAGATGACATTGTCTTTTGGGCAATGAAGTGGTTACGCATTTTTTGCATCAGTTTGTAAGACATTGCCACTCTAGTATTTTAGAAACTCATTGTTATAATATGTATACTTATTTAAAAACCAAAAAATATAATATTGTAATATACCTATCACCTTTTTTGGCACAAAATTACCCTTAATACAAAACAAAAGTAGCTAACTTCAAAGAGCTTTTGAAAATAAAAAAAATGCAAAAGTAAACGTAAACATGTAGGTATTATAAATTAAAATACGCTCTGCTCCAGTTTTTTTTATAGAAAAATTATTTTATGTTAAAAGCTCTTTGAAGTTTTTGTTGTATTAAGTATTAAGAATATTGTGCCACAAAAAGTGATATTTGATAATAACTAATAAGTATATCACAAGATATTTTTTGGTTTTTATTTAAGTACCTACTACCTATATTATAAATACTATGCCAAATAATTAGAACTAAGACTGTTGATATCATTAATTATGTTTTACAAAGTGAAAGCTAGATTGCAACAATAATTTTGTGCCTAGAAACCAATACCATTATGTGATATTCAATCTGTCTGATTAGTTTTAAACTTTGATAAATAATTTTATTTTTAAAGTACATACATTTATTTTTTTTCCTAGCTGTCCCGGTGAACTTCTACAAATATTTTAAGACCAAAATCAACCCAATCCGTTCAGCCGTTTCCGAGTTTTAGCGCGACTAACACATTTGAAAGCACACTAAGAAATATCAGCACGGTAGTATTTCAATTTTTTATCAGATTGAAATGATTAGATGACTACAAACTAAAAAGTCGCCAATAAAGTTAATTAATTCAAAAATCTAAAAACCTGACTGCAAAAAAATGATACCTAAAAAAAAGACCGAAACAAGACCTAATTCTGCCGGAGGCATCGAATCCATGTTTTAATTGATAATATGACTCTTGCTTACGACTTTCATGCCAAAATGAATACAACACTACATAGAAAAATGTAGAAGAAGAAAGTGGATTATAAAATGCAGTCGGAGGCATATTTTACGAAATGTTAAACTTGGTTAGACATGCCTCCGACTGCATTTTGTAGTCCACTTTCTCCTTCTACATTTTTCTATGTAGCCTTCTATTCATCTTCGCATGGTTATGACCTTTCCTGGTGCTTATACATACAAAATTAGACGACCATCACTCAACGCTGCTTGAAGCGAAATGACCGATATACGTAGCTAGTAGAGCAGTCAACCACTTACTGCTCTACTGATTTATAAAACTATTAATTAATTATTTCATCTTTTGCTACGTTATAAAAGCAGTAAGTGATGATATTGTGTTTATGTATTAATGTGTATTTTGAGTCATTCATTATAATTACTATCTTAAAACGCAGTACAGCCCCATACTGTAAATTTAACTAGTAAAATTTAGTTGGTACCTTGGTTAATACTAATGTAAAGAGCAGTATGTCAGAAATTTACTGCTCTTTTGTTAAGAAATATGTGTATACTAACGAAAAGGGCAGTATATCAATGAAATACTGCTTTTTTACCTAGTTAACTAAATTATTTTACCGTTCTTACTGCTCTTTATCAAAAAAGAAAATGCATTTCTAATACACGTAGATTTATGAAACCTAGATAGGAAGAAAGCTCGTTTGACATACATTCCAAATCAGTAATAAAAAAAATGGCCACCTTCGACTTACTGCCCTTTCGATTACGAGGGCAGTATAATAACCCCACGAAGTTATCGGAAGCGGTCAATTACGGCATCATGGCCCGACGATAAAAGAAGCCTTAACGCAGCAACTCGGCAAATCGTGGCAGTCTTAGCATTTGCTCTCCTTGACGTCCTTCAGAATGTTCCTGGACTGTAGCGCGGCGACGGCCAGGGTCCGCTCCTGCCGCTCCTCGTTCAGCTGCAGCTGGAGGTGCTTGACGTCCAGCCTGAGGGTCTTGACCTCGCTCTGGAGGCGCATGACGATGGCCGTGAGGCTAGGCGGGCCGTGCGAGTGGACCGGCAGCGACGGCGACCGGACCAGCGCGTCTATACTCACCGGGAACTCGTCGTCGCACTCTGAAAACAGACGAACACTTGAGCCACTGGTCGGCTACTGCCTACTTCCATCCATACGAGGCCCAGTTGCGCCAATCTGGACTAGTGTAGATACTGCGTTAAAACATTGTCCTTATACGGGATGTAACAAATAGTGATAATACTTTTGGGTGTATATATTGTATTCCTTATAGGTTTATATTATAAAGTTCAATGTAAAAGTAGCAGTGAAACTTTTGCGTTTCCAAGTTGCTTCAATGTTTCAATGAGAGATGCAGGAACGCCACGGATTTGCTCCTACATAAATTAAAAAAATATATTAGCGCTGCTATTTTCATAGTGAATTCTATATCAGGGATGCATACACTCCAAAAGTTCTATCACATTGTTTTGTTACACTTTGTATAAGAAAGAAAGCGTAATGATTTTCCAAGGAATTAACTTTGACTCAAACTGGCGCAATGGGGCCTGAGAGCAAAAGATAACCCACCTTGATTCTATAAGTGAAGGCTGGTATACATAATATAATATAGTGTTATTATAATATACATAAATGCTATTACTCTTACAGTATAAACAATATTTTATCACGCTAAATTACATCGCTATGTTCTTGCTACATACAACATCACTATTCTTAAATGTACCAACACCACTTTTACAAAGCCTTTCCCAGTAAAGCTGATTACAATATTGAAGGCATTGGGACTAAAAAGTACATGGAAAATCACGCATTGATATTGACATTACTTATGGACAGAAATATGTTACTCATAAATCATGAAACATAATTTTCTGATTCGAATCTGCAATGTATAACTAATGCAAAGACAAGCTTTTAACGATGCATACTTTATGTATGAATCTGACTTTGTAGTGGACAGTGGCGGATTTACCCTAAGGCCCAGTAGGCCCGGGCCTAGGGCGGCCAGATATAAAGGGCGGCAAATCGTGCAAAAAAAAATTTGTAATGCGTGCTTCTGCGGTCATGTGAAGCTAGTGGCAATAGGCGCAATATTGTGATAGTGAATAATAGGTCTCAATATATTCTTAAGGGGCCGGGTACCCTCGAAATTCTCATACATACGTAATACCAAAATAATTTTCTCATACGAAAATATTTAACATGTTTGAGTTATTTTTCAGCTTAAAATAGTAACTATCTAGGTTCCTGCACAAAAATTTATTTCAAAATATTTAAACACTAAAAAAATTTTTTTTGTTTAAAATTTTTTTTTAGTAAATTTACTACAAAATATTTAAACTCTATAAAATATTTTGTAGTGAATTTAATATTTATTTATATATTTTTTAGTGTTTTACTCTATTTTTAATTGTTTAAATATTTAGTAGTAAATTTACTAAAAAAAAATTTAAACAAAAAAAAATTTTTGTGTTTAAATATTTTGAAGTAAATTTTTGTGAAGGAACCTAGGTAATTACTATTTTAAAATGAAAAACAACTCAAACATGTTGAATATTTTCGTATGAGAAAATGATTTTAGTATTACGTTAAGGGTACCCGGCCTCTTAATCTCCATATTACATAAATAAAACGTACTGGAATCAAGTTTCATTATAATAAATATTTTTGTTTTTTAACAAACTATTAAAGTTGTGTGCAGTAAATATGCGTAGGGGCTTCTCAGTTATTAAAAGTTTGCGCGGGTTTTTGTATAGCCAGTTTTGGTGAGATATTAATTAAAGCTTTCAACCCTCATCTTTCACAATATTAAGATTAAGAGGGCGAATAAAGAAAAAAATTAAACAGTCCTTTTCTCTTCACACTCACGCCCGACTTTCATATGCCGGGTGAAAAAGGACGACGCTGAATAATTGCAAAGTTAGTTTTTTAGGGTTCCGTACCGTAGAAACGGGACCCTATTACTGAGACTTCGATGCCTATCCGTCTGTCTGTCTGTCTCCAGGCTGTAACTCAAGAACGGTAATGGCTAGAGAGCTGAGATTATGTATTTCTGTTGCTACTATAACAACAAATACTGAAAACTAAATACAAACCAACGTACCTGAAATGTTCACAAAATACTCAACTGTGTTTTAAATACTTAAATAATTCGTAATTAAATTTAATTAAAAAATTAAAACCGACTTCCAAGGTAAAAACAATAATAACATTAATATGAACTAAAAAGTATTAAATAATTTTTACTATCTAATAGTGCCTTTTTCCGAATTCGGCTAAACTTCAACTATTTCTGTACTCAATCTACATTATTTTGAAGTCGGTACCAGATAGCTGAATCTTCAGTCCCCTGACAAAATATTTGAAACTTTTGGAACTGGCACCGACTTCAAAATTATGAAGATTGAGTAGTTGAGGTTTAGCCGAATTCGGAAAAAGGCACTATTAGATAGTAAAAATGATTTAATACTTTTTAGTTCATATTAATGTTATTATTGTTTTTACTGGGTATGGGAGCTGGGCTCACTCCCGTGAGCATCGCTAGGTGGCGCTGTACAAATCTTAGTAAACGCCAAATGCGTTCACGTACGAATGTGAAACAAAAACTCGCACTCGGGCCACAATATATAAAGTAGGAAAGTATTCGATCTGTCGTCTGCCGCCACGCGCCGCGCGGCGGTGCCGTCGCCTCCGCGGCGCTGACCGCCGTGTATTAAACAAACAGGTGTTGTTGTACAGTACATAATTATTATTATTAGTATATCCATACCTATGCCTTGTACTATTATCTATTCTGTGCCATGAGACATTGGTGACCTTAACACGACGTGGTAATGATGATGACGATGATGATGATGATGATGATTATGATGATAAATATGAATTGCATAGTAGCATAATATGCTTTCTGTTCTTAAAACAACGCCGAAACTCCCAAACGTGTATCTATAAGGAGTCAGGAGTTCTCTCAGCATCTTCGAAACCATGGTATACCTTGACCCAATATTTGACTTTTTGGTAGCATATTCTTAGTACACTTCACATAAAACCAAAATCACCATATGTTTCCATATAAATTTCGAGGAGTTCCCTCGATTGCTCCTGGATCCCATCATCAGGTCACCACTTTTGTGAACATGGTACCAAATTGGAGTGAAACCAAATACAACAAAACAAAAATTTCGAAAATCGGTTCACCAACGGCGGAGTAATCGTTGAACATACAAAAATAAAAATATATCCACAGCCGAACATATAACCTCCTCGTTTTTTGGGAGTCGGTTAATTAATAGAACAGAAAATATAGAAAATTATAATTATTAATTATTATTCTACGAGAGTTTATACACAGGGTACAATTAAGGTTTTAATTGCACCCTGTATGATGTTATAAAAATGCAGCAAAATGTTCTTTTGCGTTTTAAGGTTACTCCGTTTGGTTACATTGGCTCGTTTTGTTGTATTAAATATGTTTTTAAATATAGCCAAAATCGATGATTGCGCCATCTATAAATAGCTTGCTTTTCTCGTACACGCAATTTTGTATGGGACTCAACAGTCTATCTGGTCTTTTTTAAATGTTTTATTTTAATGTCCATAAATATAATTCTAAACTAGCTTTATAAAATATAAGCTAATACTTTTTGTTAAATAATTTTCGGAATCAATTAAAAATAGGACGGGTGCTGAGAAAGGGGCGGCACATGGCCTGGGGCCTACAGCGGCCAGGACTGCAAATCCGCCACTGGTAGTGGACACTGAACAATTAATAATCCCTAGAAGCACAAGACATTAGTGCTCAGTTCACGAGTACCAAGTTTAAAGCAATAGACTTAATATTTTCATACACCTACGATTGCAAGTTACTAAAACATTTTACACTTAAAATATTCAAAGTGATATTTTAACATAATTATATTGCAGTTTTGGTACTTTCTAGCTATTTTAGGGTTTCTCCTAAAACCGTTTTCCATCATACCGCAATGTCTATAAAATTTAGGAGCACATCTGCCGCTGGGTACATTTTACATTCCCAATAAACAGTGTTTTGTTTATGGGATCAATGTTCCTAGCGCGTTATCTTTACGGGATACTTAATTTTATGTGAAGTTTGGCTACCTACTGCCTAGTTATCGAATTTATGCGCTAACTTCGTCAGCCACGTATTGAGCTCGTTCAATCAGGTCAGAAGATATTGTTTATCGGTGATCCCATTTAAGATTACAAGTATGAACTAGAGAGCTATTCTAACATAATATATTAAAATAATCTCCCTATTGAAATTAATGAGTAACATATTTGTTTACCATATTTGTACACCACATAACAAAGATATTCGACATTTATTACTAGCAAATTTACGAGTGCCATAATGGATTTCACAAAATCTTTGTCAATGACAGACATGGCAAATGGTAAAAAGACGTCGATAGCTCGGGATAAAGCCCGCCTGTCTACAGCGAAGGTTGCTGCAGTGATTATTTCCGACAGAACCATAATCCTTCTGAGTTCTGACATCTACATGAGCATTTACCACCGAGATTATTGGTAACCTCTATTATATTATGTAGATTACATAACAAGCATAACCAATCTTAACTACTGCATAATAAAATCATTATTAATACAATATACTAGTAATAGTAAATAGGAAAGTTATCCATTCTAGTATTCGAGTGATTAAAAGTTAGTTTAATTAGTAAATAGTAAATAAATAATACAAATAAATATTCTGATTAACGTTTATTTGCAAATACATTGTACATTTGTAATAATATTATAATATAATCTACAATATGATTTAAAAAAATAAATAGGTATGCTTAACACTTAAAACACGCGAAGATAAGTAGGTAAATAATGTTACGCATATTATTATAATCAAACGAGTTATTTTATATTGCGTGTTTTAGAGTTTCTTCATTGCCAGAAAAAATACACAATCAAAACAATTGCTTACGTTTGTTATATTATAAGGAATCAAAATGTACGATTGTAATATTATGATATTGTTTGTTCATTTAGATATATTCATTTATAACGTTTGTATAAAAATTACATAAAACTTGAATAAATCCTCGCAACAAGTATCCAATAAGCATTATTATATTAGGTTGTTACCAATTTATCAATAATATATTGCAAATGATTATTATTTAGTTTAAAATCGTATTATTATAAAGGTGAAATTTTTCTCACAAGGAACTAGCGAGATGTATAAATGACTTTTATTTATTCGTATACGTTCTATTCCTTAACGATTGTCCAGGAAAGTGGAAACGACCGACCGTAATGTAACAGCCACAAATCAATCGCTAGTTCGGAGCACCTCAAATTTTGCAATGTCCAAGAAATTATTGCTGACCATACTTTAGGAAACAAGACTGTCCCAGCAGCTTCATAGAATTTATTTGTGGCTAGTTCAATTTAATTTTATATTGGCACTCTACTTCTGTCGCTAGAGATATAATATAATATCTTTAAGATGGATAGATTCCTCATATTTTACGTTGTAAATTTACCTTTAAAATTTGTGTACAATTCTATGTTTGGTTGTAAATTTCGATTTGGAGGACGTGATATACGCAGAAAATGACAAATATCCCGTGCACTCACGCGGAGAACGTTCGCCCTCCGTGCCCGAACTCTCAAAATACTGCCAAATCAAGCGCAAAGGTACGGGAGATAAGCCGAGGTTTAGATAAGGAAATCGTCTAGCCGACGATGCGGAAAAGGATGACAATTTGTCTCCGCAGACCACTATTTATTCTTTATAAAGCGGGCCGAGTCCGACGAGTAGTCCTCATAGACCCCGACACGAATTGCGATAGAATTTCTGGTAGATTGCCAAGCGACGGTTTACCGTTCGAGGAGAAATGCACATCCGGCGGCGGACGGGGATAAAAAAATGAAACGTTTAGCGAATTCCGAATCGACGGACGTCGTAAAACAGTAAACGCGTCGTACATGCAAAATTAACTTGCGAACTATTCGACTGACCCGTTTCTAAATTTAATTTCGATTCGAACAATTATGTAAAAGCAAATCGAGGCGCAGATGTTGCCCCAGTTCAAATAACAAATTGACATCTTAATATAGAAGGACGGAAAACTAGGTTTTATATGGTCGGGGGCGACGTCGAGTCGAAACTCGTGTTATCGATTTGAGAACGACGTAATTGATACAGTCGGACCGCGTAATAGTGAGCTCTAGGTGCGGGGCCGGTGCGCCCAGCCTCGCCCGACGCCGCGCCGACCGCCGACGCGACGCGACGTGTCGGACACGATTTAAGCCCCGACGTAGCACCTATATTAAACATGGATGAGCCGCAGGAGCCGAGACGCGTTAGTATTGTTACAACTTTCTTATACGATTATGGCCTTTAATTGCGTCCGCACACAAAACGGGCCCAAGTCATATTTTATCAAAATCATTTTTGCGAAATATGTAGAAATTGTTAATGGTTGTCATTCAATAAGCTGTCTTGTAATTTATTAAGGCTTACTTGAAGGTAAAAGATACCTTCAAGAAATCTTTAAATTTAAAAAAATACGTAAAAGTAGAGAAAACTAAAAACTTCGACAGTCAAAAGCAAATAAAGATAGTAGTTAACAGAAGTAAATATCGACTTTGTAGCTGTTACATACGGGAAGTTTTTTTAGACACTTTAAATTAGTCGACCGTGGGGGGCTTTTAAGTAGGTAGCGTATCTTAATACTATAAGTTAATTAAATATTTATTATTTTATGCTGCACTTCATAAAAACGTTAAAATACTTTCATTAATAACGATATTGACATCAATAACAGTAGCGACCAGAGTAATTAATTTAGAAGTATTAAATCGATACAAAGCGAGCTTTAAATATAAAATGTTGGCCGCATACGTCAGACGTAACTTAATATTTTAGCATAATATTCCATGGAACACTTAAACCTACGCTTCGGAGTCCGCCACATTTCAACATTTTGCTTATATCGTCTGAATCTTTGACATTATCCGATTCAAGTTTGTTTGAAGTTCGAGTCGATTCATAGTCGGCGAGATCGGCTTTATTGAATAACGTCTATTGAAGTTCATTTTTCCGAACCTGATTTATCTCATATTCTCTCGTATGTTAATTATATTAATAAATATATTATGGCACATAATATGACGTCCAGTAGGGCAGGCCGATAAACTAATACACATTTATTGCAACATAAAACCGCTGTAATTAAGGTTTTGCCGAATTCCCCAAAAATATTTTAGGATTTTCTCAAAAATATTCGTAGGGTATTTGAGTTAAGCCCCTTTCCTGAGGCAGGGCACGAGACGTAAGGTTTATCTAAATATATTTTTACAAAATATTACAATATATTAGTTTATCAGCCTCCGTAACATTTCGCTAATCCAGCTGCACAATTTAGCGCTAATGTAATATTATAATTCTCTATGGACGTTTGCACTTTGCATAAAATGGTATTTTAAGATACCCTAACTCATTTTAACTTACAGACTAAGGTCTAGTATTGTCAAAATGGAGGTGTTAATATTTGGTGTTAGTATTTCATCGTTAGCTCAGAAAACATCGCATACGTCCTTAGCACGTACTACGTAGGAACAAACATGTATGTAACGTTTTCGGCGCTCCGCCTGTTACATATTTTGCAGATGACTAGTTGTTAGAGAAATATTTTTAAAACGTGAAATATATTCTCGAGGTTCAAACGTTAAATGTTCATATTGTGTAGTTTATAACAAATTCAAATTTATAAAACGTGTTACAATTTCATTTAACAACAAATCGTATTTTGCAACAAAATACAGCGCAGAGACTACACTCTATACTGAATACAATAGACACATTTTAGAACATTTAGCGTAACAAAGTCAAAATATAACAAACAACGCCATTCCATAATATAAAGCGTCTATTAATAACTACACTACATAAATTTAAATGTTTAAGTAACACGTTTATAATATTCATTACAAAAATATTTTGTATACCGCACACGTCTACGAATACATAATGCACCATTGAATCGTAAGAAAAACTTCTTAAATCGAAAATAATACTGACAACATGCAGATAAAACAGATCTATGTTTACATAGACAACATGACATCGCCCATCGGGCTACATGAGGGCCATGTCGCGGGACACCATCATGCATTTATATAATTTAAGTTACACAACCAAACCTACAACAGTGACGTAGCCAACATGAAACCGTTTTTGGTCTCAACAGGTCTTGGAACAAAATATAAATGGGAAAAATGTGGGTTACGTCACTTTTGCACGAGCATTCATGTTCAATATCCATACTGCATACACGTGCAAATCTGATACATCACTAAGCGATAGGCAACATGAAGCAGAAAATCTATAAATAATAATTTATTGTAAGCCCACAATTTTTACTTACTGCCCTTCCTTGACGACTACATAAATGCCTAACAAACTAAAACCTAGCACAGAAAACATGCAAAATGGAACAGATCGACCGAGAGGCGCTAATGATTGTGTATGCGACTATAATAATTTCATGTCACCGTGATAATAATGGGTCCGAAAGTTTTAAGCCTCACTGAGATTGGTTGCGTCATTTACAAAAAAAACTTTTGATTAAATATTTGGCTAGTTACTAGAAACTGACACTGATGATAACGAACTTTGATAATATACTGTTTCATTCATATTATCAATTAAATAAGAATTGCACTTGCTAATTAATTATTATAGAAACTATGAACTTTATAGTTTCGCTCAATAGATCTCACCTAACTAAGTAACAGTCGAGTTGGGTCTTCGTAAGGCTAATCGCACTCGATGATCGGAAGCGATATAATATACAAAGCGAGAATATAGCATCTAGTAGCATCTAAAGCATAGGCACGTGTTGAGCTATAGCGGAACTGTGGCGTCCCGCTCCTTTTCGAGCGTAAACAGAACAGAGTTGAACGGCTAGTAAACCACACATTTATAACAAATTAGAAGCAAATTTTGAGCTGCTCCCATTTTCGTTAGTAAATTTATACAAACAAAGTTCCAAAGGTGGAGACCTAAAATATTATCATAAAATTCAAAAGACGCAGGGGCGGACTTTCGACCTAAGATAATATTCAGAGGGTAAAATTTTATAACGCGTAACATATTATAATCTAACAATAACAATGAATTCAATTCTGATAAAACTCCCGGAGTGCGGTGCCGGAGACCCAGGCGAGAGGGAAGGGGGGAGGCTGCCCTGGGGCATGGTCTAGTGTCAATCAAAGTGGTGCGACTTGGTGAGCTGCTTAACGAAGGTGCCGCAGCACCAGGTGGAGGAGCGCGCGGCGGGCGGCGGCGGCGCGGGCGCGGGGGGTGCGGACACGCGCGCGCGCGCCAGGCTGGGCTGCGAGCCCCACGCCGGCGCGCGCTCCCCGCGCCGCTCGCGCAGGTTGGGGTTGGAGCGGTTGCGGTGCTCGGCCAGCAGGCGCCGGGCCTCGGGCGCACGGTACAGGTGCCCGTCCGCCGCCGACGAGCTCTTGTTGCGCCGCACCTTGGCCGCCCCGCCCCCCGCGCCGCCGTACTCCGGCGTGGCGGCCCGCCCCGCCCCGCAGATGTAGTGGGATGCGTTAGTAGCGACAGCGTGATATTGTACTTTACCGGGAGAAAAGTGGCCGCAGTCCCCTGCAGGTGCGATAAAAAGGCAGCCGCATGTAACAAAACACAAACGTTCAGACCACCGTGGTGTCGCGTGCGCCGCGGCCCGGGGCGCTCTGCCCCCGTGTCGTTAGGTGCTCGTTATGTTATAGGAGGCCCAGCAGCAGTAGTACCCGTATTAATATAGTGAGACACTGAATATTTTAATAAATTACTTAATTATGAAGCGTATACTGGAGATTATACACGTTGTGATGTCACAAAACAACAATGACTAGCTACTTTGTACTAACAATTATTATTATTGTATAAATATGCACTGTATATTATTATTATAGGAGCTATCTAGTCAGATCTATGATATACGCTAAGTAGATATATGAAGCATGCTGTACCATGCACGTAGACCCCTCTACGATATAAATGCGAGTATAATATTTTAGGTTACTGCTTGTAAAGTACTGGCACTTACACGAACATTTAGGATTATACAATTTAGAAGCGCTATGTAGTTGTTAGTGTGAAGCCACTGAGATGGTGGGGTGTTCAGAGTAGACGGGAATTACGACTATAACAAATAATGAATAAGGACTACTTTATAAAGCGAGAGAAAGAAGAAATTACTTCTGCAACTCTCGTAGTCACAAGAGTTGCGTATCATTAACGAGATACAGCGAACAGTTTTAAAAGAGGTAGATAATATATACCTACCTACATAAAATTATACAAATAATCGTTACAAAGCTAGACTATATAAATTATGATAATATGTTATATGACTCAAAATGACTAGAAGAAAAAACTGAGTCAACAAATAATAACAACCTAAGTAATAAAAATAAGTAAATAAAATAGAGAGCGGTCATAGGCCGTTTCTTGGTGCAAAATGTTTAAAAAGGAAGAAAAGATACTACAGTAAAATTATAGCCAAAAGGCATAATATGATACAACCGTTGAATGCCCCACCATCTGTACGCGACTGTAGTTTTATTCTAGCAACCAACTGATAATACGATTTCTTGACTTTGCGTGTCTCCTCCGCGTCGACTCGAAAATCTCCAGCGGTATATTGGGTACTGCATGACAATTAAAATGTTAGTATCAACCCTGACCGTTATGAAGCACTACGTTACTTCCTATTTCATTTCCAAAGCAGAACTAGCAGGCACGTGTTTAGGTTGTTTGTGACCATCGACGGAATTGCTTTCAGTTTAGGTAGGCATTTATATAGGTATTTTAATATGTAATAGATTTAATGCAGTATCTACAGACTACAGTCGTAGTATTTCAAAGGTGAATCTCAAGTCAAAAATCATCTTTTAAAGTCAAAGACTTACTAAATATTTCTTTGGCATGTTGCGCCGATGGTCATATATCAAAAATGTTTTTGTCTCAAAACAGTTGACGTATTACATCCCGGCACAGCGATGGTAACAAAACTAATGTGTCACAGAAATAATTGACAATGGCAACGACACAAAGCGGACGAATTACATTTCGATTAATTTTAATATGTTCGAGGTCCGTAACTATGTAAGTATTCTAACGTTTTGTGTATTACATAGCTTAAAATGCTACGAATAATAAAACCTAAGGAAACGTAACTCCCATACTAATATAGTTTTAAATTTGGTTCCATTCGAACTGTCATGTAACGTCAGCCTTTATACCGCTCAAGGTCACCTAAATATTGCAAATGTATGAAAAGTGAACCTAAGGTACACTTTTTTGACAAGTATTTTGGAGCATGTTTTTTGACGGAGTTACTCTTCCTTAGTTTTTATTATTCGTAGTTATAACGTTACAGTATACGCAGAGAATACTTACCAGAGCTGACGGCGTTCCTGCAGCGGGCGGAGGTGCAGTACGCCTCGATGACCTTGAGGATGAGGGCGTCCTCCTCGTACGAGTTGGACTTCCTCTGGTGCGGCGCGTACGGGTGCGTGGGCCCGATGTTCTCGTCCGAGCCCACAGTGAACGACTGAGGCCGCAGCGGCGGCGCGGGCCGCAGGCACGTTATACTCCACCCTGAAAATGTATGCTGATAAATTGGCATGAACTATGTCGGCTAATTTTATTTTTTTACTTGGTAGACATCATGATAACATTGATAACAAACGTTATTACGAAAAAAAATAACAGAGATATGCAACTCATTAAAAATAATAGTAACGAAAAAAGCGATACAGCTGCCTGTTTTAGTTGCCAACAAGATCGTAGCGCCCGCGACTTATGTCATTTAAAAACGTGAAGATATAAATAGACGGAAAACCTTTTTTTTAAATACATCTAAGTTGTATAAATCTATAAGAAATATTTTCAGTATAATAATTCTATTTGCAAAAATTTTAGGTAAGTAAGTACTTAGTTACAAATTATTTGTATATTTTGTTACCAAGTAATATCCCTATTACCTAAATAATACTTTGATCGTGTAAAAACCAGACACAATAGCATATCTATTGTTATCGCGGCCGCATGTGTCCACTTGAGAGTTGAAGCATTAGGCAAATCAAGTATTTGTCGTGAATAACACTCGGTGGCAAAGTAAAAAGTTACCTTTACTACTATAACTGGTTTCGGCGATGTCGATAAAGTCCACTGAGGAGAATTTTTTCCCGATGGGCATCTTTTTCGTTTTAGTGGGAGTTTGGTCGAGCGAGTCGCAGGAGTTGAGGAGCCACCTGGCCGACTGGTTCTTCTGCTTGTTCCTTTGGGTTTGCGATTGCTGCGAGTAGCTCTGGTGATTGTTGAATGAGTGCGATCGTTTGTGGTTGGTGAGCCCCGACGAGAGCTCGTTACTGCTGTCGCTCATGGCCATCTGAAAATTTCAAATTCGTTATGCGGGTTTTTATCTTCGTGTATTCTTCAACTTGTGGGTATAAGTCTGACTCATATAAACTTTGTATCAAAAAATCTTACTTGATAATTTTTTTAACAAGTAGTTAAATGCAATTTTATAAAAAAAAATACAATATTATATATGTTCTATAACGGAATCTTAGTTATTGATTTCTTAAACATTTAATTTGTGGCGTGTTTCTGTACATACATACTTACCCGGGTACGTATAATTAAAACATCAATGCATGATCGACTGTTCACTGTACCAGATTAGAAATCTATGCACAA
Source organism: Polyommatus icarus (assembly GCA_937595015.1). Taxonomy (NCBI): domain Eukaryota; kingdom Metazoa; phylum Arthropoda; class Insecta; order Lepidoptera; family Lycaenidae; genus Polyommatus; species Polyommatus icarus. The sequence goes on from OW569321.1 coordinate 9,552,304, forward strand.
AGCCTTCTCATGCACCTCCCGTGTGTATCGACGGTTAGTATGTGGTCTACTGGCGGTGAATATACTGGGTTAGTCGTATGAATAAACACAGGCAAGGATGATCGAGTAAAGCACTGCGGTCGGGGCAACTCTAGTGACAGTATTAATCTAGTGGTAATAAAACTTCAAGGCAATATTATCTTCAAACCATGGAAACACAAACAGTTTCTCTTTACAAAAAAATTATCCTTGCCTGAGTCGGTGACCACGGTAATAGGTAATTTGGCTTTCATCCACCAGTGCGCGTACAGGTCGGAGCGGTACACCACGAACCCGGTCGAGCCCAGATCCTTCTGCAGCTTGGACGCGTCCGCGCTCCTCGACCGAGTCTTCGGCACCTGGGAGACGGGCCGCGCCGACTCGTTGTTATTGGCGTCACAGTTCCTCGTCGCGTCGCGGCGTGTCGGTCGCCGCGAGCCCTCCTCGTCGGAGTCCCTCTTGTATATGCGCATGTGGTAGTGCAGGCTCGGTTTGGTGCGCTCCACGATATTCAGCGTGCCCCACTGGCAGGGGTTCGGCAGCCGAACGTTTTTGGGTACCTCCAGGTGAGTGCTCGGCTTGCGGTGGATACGCGGCGGAACGCGAGGTTTTATTTTGATTTCGGGCACGTAGCGCTCGATGTCTCGGCGTATCGAGGTGCGCTTTATATCGGGCGAGCTCACGGGCGGGCCGCTCGTGAACGTCGACATGGGACTGGCGCGGGAGGCGTCCCTCGCGTCCAGGCTGGTCTCGGAGGTGACGCTGGTGACGCACGAGGTGCGGGCCGTGGACCCGAACGGCGACGTGCACCGGCACTGCTCCTCGAAGGCGGCCGCCTCTATTTCAGACAGGGTGAGCTTGCGATTCACAAGCGCGTTCCCGGTCAAATTGTTCAGCGAATCTTTGAAGTCCCCGGAGATTTTGTCCTGACCGTCCGAGTCGTTACCGGCGTTTCCGGCGGAGTAGTCGGGCATGTTGAGGTCCGGCGACGCCAGGTTGCAGCTGCCCGCCACACCGGAGTCGGACGATCGCGGGCTCGGGCACAGCGATCGGTCGCAGCACTCGCACTTCCTCCTCTGCTTCTGCGGGTCGGACTGCGAGCTCATCCTCTCGAGGTGAGCGCCGGTGCTCCTCGCCTCCGTATCGACCATCGAACGGGACATCGACCGCCGGAGCCGCTTGTCGGAGTTCAGGGAGTGCTTGCGGAACGGCACGTTCGCGTCGAAGTTGACGCTGATAATTTTCATGTCCTCGTCGTCGTTGCGGAACATCGGCGGGGGATCGATCACGACGGGGTCCGCGGGGAAGTCCGCCGACTGGCGGGGCGACGGCGGCGGACTGAGGGCCTCCGGGAGGCCCGCCACGGTCGGCTCGTCCTCGGCCCCGGAGCTGCACCTCTCCTCGGCCGACTTCCACAGCTTCGGTACGAGCTCGTTTCTCGCGCTGCGGCTGGGGAAGCTCCGCCTCGTCGGGACGAAGTCGGTTTCGTTCCCGAGTTCGAACTGCGTGTCCCCGTCTATGTTCACTAGATCCTCGCAGGCCATGTAGGTCCTCGCCTCGAAGCTGGAATTCTCAATGCTATCGGAATGTTGGGCGGCGAGGCCGGCCGAGTTTTTTACTCGAGACGCGTAACAGTTCTCTATGCTAGCTACGTTAGGCGGAATAGCGACAAATAGATTTTTGGTGCAGTCCCCTCTGACTTTAAACCGGGCGACGTCGAGGTGCGACTCGGGCGCGCCCTCGAGGTCGGCGGCGGCGGCGAAACTGCCGCTCCAGCTGCTGCACGACGACGACATCGTCCGCGGCCCGTCGCTCACGACGGCGTTCTGCCGGAACATCTTGGAGGAACCGGCGCCGTCGACGTCCGTGCAGCCGGAGGTCGTGTACGTCTCGGTGGTGTCGGTCTCCCTGTCGCTGTCGTCGCTGTCCGTGTACTCCTCGGTCGTAATAGTCCCGTCGTTCTCGATCCTCAGCTTTATGTGGTTCATGTGCCTGCGCATCACGGGCATGCCGCTCAGCTCGAAGGCCTTGGCCCACGTCCTCTCGTGGAGAAGTTTTCGGAGCATCTGTCTCGTTATCACTTTTTTTTTCACGAGCTTCGCGAAATATTTGGTAAGGGAATAGTACGGCGACGCCGAGGGGTAGTAGGACGGCGGGAGCGTCTGGTGGTAGAGGCTGCGGCGGCTAGAGTTGATGCTATTCAATGCGCCTTCGGAAGGAGATCGCGTTAGCTAAGTAACAGATAAGTAGAATAAAATAAACTGAGTGAGGTTGATTAAATTCAATACAATGATTCGATACTCACGTGCGGCAGGGACTGAGGCTGCGTGGGCTCGTGAGCGGGGCTGCTGTTGTTGGAGTGTTTCTGGAGCAGGCTGACCCAGTTGTCGGCTTCGGCTTTCGTTTGGCACACGGCGACTATCGTATCTATCATCGGCCCACTAATTTCAAATGCATTTTTTCTAGTTTCACTATCTTCTAACTTACAGACTGTAATACCGGTTAATGGAAGACATCCCTGAAATTAAAATTATACACATACTTAAGTACATTTAGATTAACGTAAGTAAACTGTCACTCGCAAGCAAAGAAATAAATCAAGATAGGACGGCTAAGCGGGTGGAGTCCGCGTGTTTCAAATTTTCAATTCGTTGAACGTTCATTCGGTCAGCGCGCACATCTCGACTTAATTACACCGGAGCGGTTGTGGAAAAATGCCTCATTGTGCAGTGTCTAATAGTAAAAACAGAAGTACGAAAGTGAATCGATCAAAAGGAGGTATTTCTTTCCACGGGTAAGTTATTTGTTCTAACTAAATGCAAAGAAAAAATTGACACGCGCGATTCCTTAGCAACGCACGCGCGTCGTTGTTCTATCTTGATTTATTTCTGTGCTCGCAAGTAGTAGGCCGCGTTTCCAATGATACGGAGCGGAGCTTAGCGGTGCCGAATTGACCAATCGCCATGCTCGAAATTTTCGCTCCGCTTCGCTGTCATTCCGCTGGAATAGCACGATTGGTCAATTCGAGCACCGTTAAGCTCCGCTCCGCTTCAGTGGAAACGCATACTTAAGCTTCTATATAAAAAGTGTATTCACCTCGTAAACAAATGCGGACACCCTTTTGCTAACAGACAACAAGAGTAGGGCAGAAGGAAACAGAACGAGGTATCTATCCTGGTGCGACGGGCCGACAGCCACGCTGCCCATGTGCAAGACATCCCCGAGAGCGGACACCTCACCACCCGGCCAGCCGCGAACCTCGCCTGTCACCACTTGAAGTTCCAGCTCTTTTTGTCTCCTCAGTGCTGCACATCCACTCTGGAAATTGGACACTAAATTTTAGTAACCTCTTAAAATTTTTATTTTCAGTAAAATACAAAATACTTACATATAATATTATGTCAAGTCAAGATTCAAGCTATAATTTATATCTTCTGCCTCATAATTATCTATTACTAATAAAAAAACAAATTGAGAGAGAGAGAATCATAATAATTATTAAGCAACATCATGCAAGAGGTGACTTATTTAGAAAGCATTTAAATAATTTCAAGTTCAACCAGAATAGGCAGTGACTCATGCTGAAGCATTTGTCACAAAAATCATTTTCGTAAGTTTCTCTCAATCATATTTGGAATTCAATACACATTTTACCATTGCAATATCACAATTGTCTTTATCATATCCTATGATTATATACTCGTCATACCTAGGTATATACTATATTATGGATATCATGTTCTGAAGAAAATGATAGTGATGTATCATGCATAAATACACATATATTAGATGACCTGTATGGCTCAATGGGTAGAGTGTGTGGCAGCTCAAGCCGGGAGTCGCGGGTTCGAATCCCGTTGATGGAACAAAAAAATTTTTCAATGTTCCTGGATCATGAATGTGTATTATATAATAAAAAACTTAAATATTAGTATAGTATATAAAAAAGTATTAAATATATTTCTGTTGTCTGGTACCCGTAACACTTGTAAGTCCTTCCGGTACTTAGCACAGATTGATTTTGGCCAGATTGACATGGTGTGAAGCCTCCATAGATATTATTATTATTATATTATAGAATACATACTGCAATATCTTTATACACAACAGAGGCCCGGTGCGTGTCTCCTCTATCGGGATGAGCTTCATGCACATGCCTCGCCAACTCTTGTAACATAGCAGGATATTTTCCAAGCCTTCGGAAAGGTTTAGACAGCCCCGCTGTTAGTACAAGTACACCAGGACAAACGGCGCCAGCATTCTCCATCCAAGTATTTAAACTTTCTCTGAAAGTTGTATAACATTTTTGAGCATATTAGAGTATTCACGTACACACGTAAAGTCACATACTTTAATGCATACTGGAAAAAGATATAGGCATATACATGAACATAGAAAAAAAGGCGGACGGAGTCTTATTATACACAGAACTGTCTTCAGAGTCGGCCACACACACATTCTTACGCCTGTCAAATGGTATGGACTAGCGTAATAATGTGTGCGTGTGGACCGTGTACATGCAGTCAGCTGGCCGACTCTGAAGGACACAGTTTTGTGTATGGTGGGACTCCGTCCGCATTTTTTTATAATATGTCCATGGGCATATACAAATACACAAAAGCACAGACAGATTTCTTCTTGTACTTAATAAACAGTTATATTGATGACAGGTTAAAAAGGAATCAACGAAAAATGAGTAAATTCTAGCAAATTTCTGTTATTCAGTAGGCATGACAAATACACAGCCAACAAAATACTTACTTGTATTTATCTAAGATACACACAGCTTTTGGATGCCCAGCACAATAAGTTTGATGTACAGCTTTTATTTTGGGAGCCCACTGTAGGAACAAACCACCCACTCGCTGGTCGGGTCCAGTCTTTGTTGCACATTCTTCCAGAAGAGCCAAAAATTGTTCATGGATTTGTAACACCTCATTTATGTTGCCCGTTAGTTGTTTGTACTCATCTTTAGTTAGCCTGCAATACAAACTAAACTGTATTTTTGTGCTGCATATAATTTATTACAAACAAACACAATATCAAACTTAATCAACCAATACAAAAAAAAAAAATATCTTACTATATATAAAATATCTCGTGTCACAATGTTAGTCGACAAACTCCTCCGAAACGGCTTTACTGATTTTTACCAAATTTTATATGCATATTCAGTAGGCCTGAGAATCGGCTACTGGGCACTTTATATATTGATAAGTGCATTTGTTGAATAAATAACAGTAAATTATTACAACTCGAGACTGAGGGCGACCATTGTTTGTGCGACGGGATAGCGATAGACGTTGCTATGGTAACAAACATATTTAGTCACTTCAAAAAAATAATATGGGTGAAATAGGTAATCTAATTACAAACTTACATGTCACTTTTCTCTAAGGGTTGTAAAAAGTTGCTCACTAATCCTTGCATTTCAGCAACATGGGCCTTTTCGGAATCAATGATGTCTTTAAGAACAACATTTCGAAATGCTTGTATTTCCGAGACTGCTCTAATGGGTGAGGTTGTTAAGGACCCTGATGGATCTATAAAGAATAATTACATTTAACTTGTAAGTATAAAAACAAATGTATCACAAGTAATATTTTAATCATTACGAAATAAAAGTAAGCAATTAGGTTACCCTTGTGTTCTGTGACATAGTTACTGGGAAACCATCCAGTGGTTTCCCCGAGAGTTCCTTCCCACCAGCCCCCTTCTTCCCTTTGAGTTACAGTTATGATATCTCCTTTTTTGAAACACAATTCATCATTATTCTTGCCCTTGAATGAGTATATTGCTTTGACCAAGCAATTTTCAGTTGCCATTTTTAATGAAATAGCAGAAACATTTTCACTGAAATATAAATTATGAAAGTATATTCAAATAACAAGATTGAAACTGAATATGTTAGGTAGATTTGAAGATACAGGATCTATCTGTGTAGCTATTAGTAAGCAAAAGAGCACCAAAAGAGTAAGCGCATTAGGCTTCAAGAAGTGTAACAAAACCAAAAAAAAGGTCAGAATTGGTTAACAAATAGTCAGTGTGGATACCTACAAACTGACACCAATATATGCTTACATAAAATTATAATAGTAAAATTATTGCAAATGTTGTAAATAACACAAATTGTTATAATTTTAACAGGAAACAAAAGATTTTTGCGTACAAATGTATAATTATATCCGCTTCTCTCACGGTCTTCCAAAAATAAATACAGTTTGACTTTATTTTTCTTTTTTTTTTTTTTAATTCGTCCCGGTCGGGACAGGCAAAGGGAACGTTGCCCATACAGCCATTTCTTTGTTTTTCATCATCGCGTTCATGTATCGTCAGGTCTAAAGTCTAGTCAAAGTCTAAGTAAAAGTCAATACAGTCAAGGAGTCAAGTCGGTCGATTCAGTAAAGTGGTAGACGCTTTACTGAAACTCTCGATGGAGTTTTGGAGGGAACACAAAATAGCACGTTTCTGGATATTACATCACTTTCCTACACTTATCTAATGGTTAATATTCTACCAATATTACACATTAAAAATCCAGCTAACACAATTTTAGGAAAATACAAAAACACAACAGCACTCTTTCACATGCCCGCCAAAACTTCTTTATTTTTCTTTTTACTTTACCAATGGGGCATTTTCTTATTTTTTTAATTTGATTGTCAAACAGCTTCCATTTTAGTAACTAGATGGCGTATGGGTAGACAACTATCGGTAATACCAGGTAATACCATCAATAATTGCTACAAAACCGGGCAAAAGAATATAAAACTTCATACATTTCAATTTGAAAAAGACACAATGATATTCCAATGAATAGGATAATAAAGTTATTATAACGATGTTTTAGTTAAAACTCACGGAAGAAATAGCCCTATTTATCGTTATTCACACCAAAAGGCTACTTGACCTATATTCAATTTCATTGAACAAATGCATATTTCTAGTAGAACTTGGCCTAGGAAACCGTATTTTACCCTTATTATCAAATAAAAGCTTATGATTGATAAATAAAGTCCATTTGAAAATATGATTTTATGAAAATAGGAATTGTACTGACGAAAACGCTTTTGCGGTACTTCCGATTTGGATGTGACGTCATCCTCATACTAATTTAATATCTTTTATTTATCGCGCTCGCTATATGTAAGTTTATTTGTACATAAATAATAAGAATAAGCCTATTATATATTTTCTTCAATAATTCAAATAAAACATCAGTTTTATATATATTATCTTCATTTATTGTAGACGGGAAATGAAATGGCCAAAACTTTTCTCCAAAAGTTTTCAACATTACAAATGATTTCTAATTTCTTATATAATTATTTTATAATTTTTGGGCACTTTTAGATTCGTACATTTAGCACATTAAAAAAAATTCAATAAAGAGAGTTTAAAATACAAAGCGTATGACGTCACATTATGGCGGACAGTGTTTTCGGCGCCATTTAAGAGGCATATTTTTCAATAAACATTTTTATGGGTTTCTACTGTGTAAAATATTTAAATATTAGTTTTTTTTTTGTAAAAATGAATGACTATGAAGCGATTAGCATGAAGAAAAAAATTAGGTCAAGTAGGTAGCCTAATGTCACAGGACTTATAAATTTTGGTTTTGACAACATCTTACCTGCACTTGTGCACGATAACGGATATTTAATGGCCAATATTTTACCAATAATGAACATCAAAAACCCAAATAACACAATTTGGGGAAAAATAATAAAAACCACACCAACAATAAAAAGTAGAAGAAGTTTGAAAGTAACATGGCCGCCACAAGGCCGTTCAGTTGACAGCAATGATTGTCAGTTTTCAGTTTGACAAGTTTTTATTTTAACAGCGTGTTTCTAAACTATTACCCAAAGAATAAGGATTGGGTAGAACTTTGGTCAGCGTGTCACTGAAAGGGACAGGAAGAAAAGTAGTTAGTGTTACCAGTAACGAGGAATATGAAAAAATTACCCACGGATCTCATAATTATTATAAACTAGCTACTTACCGCAACTACAGTTGCGTATATTAAGGCCTATTACATACTGTTGACGTCTAACGGATGCATTCAGTAATCATCATCTATCCAAAATTAAAAGCTGTTGATGTTTTACTTTCAATTAACTTACGATAAGTAATTACTCCCTCACTTATTAGTAATAATTAAAACGCCGGCAAAACGTGACAGTGTTAGTTTTTTAAGTATATATAAAATATGTACTTATGTTAGTTTTAAGGTATTTATTATATAATTATAATATATTGTATGTTAGATTTTAAGGTATTTGTTATATGGGCCTCTGATGCCCGAAATAAACGATTTGATTTGATTTATTAGGAAAAAATATATATTGTGACATTTTTCCGGTCGTTAACTACTTCAAACTTACAAGTTTGAATTATGAGGTCCAGTTTTTAAGTATAATACTATGATTTATTGCGTATAAAGATTAGCAATCAATTAGAATTTTACGTGGGCAATCCCGCGGGTAAAATCTAACCAATAAATAAAAACACAATTCAATCATTAACATATTTATTTAACATACATTTGATATGCGTATCAAATAAAGGGTTGTTTTGTTTTTCAAAATTCTTTATTAATCATAATAATAAGTACACATACAATTGGATTGACACAATTATACTGAAAACACACAATTTTTAAACTTACAGGCTAAGCGCACCTCTTAAAGTTATCTGTATGAATATATATGTGTAAAATTTTTATCAGGCCGTATACAGAACTTCACTTGTTTACATTGTAATTCACACGTAAATGCTTAGTTAGCAGTTTACTTTTGGCGCCAGGGATTCATAATCAAATAAAGGGTAACTACTAACTAGCTAACGGCCGCACTCAGAGACGAGTATCAATAATTACCTAACTGTGATTGAATAAAAATATTGAGTTAAGCCATGGGGCTTATCTTTACATTATCTTATTTATCTGTCAAACTCTTCATAAAATTGAAGTTTAATATTATCTAATCATTAAATTTCTCTGAGTACGGCAGTAAGTATTTAAAAAAGTATTTTTAACGGGCTTTGGCCCACCACATATTCCCGCCACCACGAAAATCCTTTGATATGATCTCAGGGAGCCCAAAATACATGCTAAAGCTATCTTGGGACCCGTAACGAAATTAATCAGAAGAAAATAGGTCATAGGATAGGCGGAGTAGGAAATATTCCCATTTTCCCTCCCCATACAAAGCAGGAGGTCTCACACGATGGGTTACCTGATGCTTCACTCTTAGAATCTAGGACCTGTAATAAAAAATATTAATTTAATTTCTGTACACAGACAAAAAAGACCTAATGAGTTATAAATAAATTACCTTGACAGGCACAGAAAAAGAAATGTTTTCTTTCCAACATTTAATACATCTTCTTTATTAAAATGTTTACTGTATATTCTTGAACCACGTGGTGGGCCCCAATTCAGTCTATTTTTTGCAGTTATCCATAATTTAAGGATTTCAGGGTCATTAGGAAATCTGGAAAAAAATTGGATATAATTATGATAATTGTATTGGAATAGTACTTTAAAAATATAAAACCGACTTCAAAAAAATTGTACTTAATTAATTGAGAATTAAAATATCTTGAAACTACTAGACCGATTTTGATGAAACTTGTAATATTCCTTAAGTTGAACAATACCAAACTTGAAACTGTACAACAAAAGAAGAATTTCTGAAATCGGACTTGTAGTTCCGGAGATATGCAAACACAAACATAAAAACATACATAGTACATACATACATAAATACATACACTTTTGAAATTTGTTTCATTTGTTCAGACACTGATCTAGACTAACATATACAAAAACTGGGCAGTTCTAGAAATATTACATACATACCTACGCTTCGAATTGATAACCTCCTTTTTTTAAGTCGGTTAAAAAACAACAAAATGTTGAAAAAAATATATTTACTTAAATTTCCCCATTAGCAGGGTAATTAATGTAAGCAACATCTGGCAACACTGGCGTTTGAGGTTATAAAAACAAAATACATAAAATACATTAAATTAGATACTAATTTTAGTAAAATATATGTTTAATGTGAACAATATTAATAATTAAAGAAAGTTAATTTATAAAAACTGTGATGCTAATAAAATAAAACTAATTTTGTGAGAACTTACGTGTGAAAAGATATTCCCTCAATTTTCCATAAAGTATTGCTTTTACATCCCATAACACTACATCCCAACATTATTTTAATATAGTACACATACACATTTTATAAGAAAAACACAAACCACTACTTCTACGTTACAATAATTAAATAAATCAAACAAAATTTGTAAATCACAGCTGTTTGTGTACGAAACGTCAAACTTTGATATGCTTCTGTAGAAGCATCACATTGGAAAAAATGGCCACGCGGTGAGGGACAGAAAATAATTATTTTATCTCTTTTCTTCATAAGCAATACGTAATTAACTATCTCCTTCTTTGTGTGAGTGAAAAGGAAATATCCAGCAATCTATACTTTTCCTCTATCTACGCTATTACCAGTATAGTAGCCTAATCGCTTAGGCCAATGATCGCTTAGGTTTAAGATTTTTTTATTTATGTCATACTTGACAGTACACTGATATTTTTTAAGCCGGCTGTACACTCTCGCCGAGACACAGCGAGGCGACCCGAGTGCGAGAGTGAATGGGTGCGCTCGCCTCGTCTCGCCTGTCTCGGACCCCCTCGGTCCGTTGTCGGTATTTTGCGCCCGAGACAAAGGGTCTCGCGAGGAAAACGAGCGCACTGCTGTACACTCTCGCGTCTTTCAGTATTAGTTTCGCCGTTGGACAGTGTAGAACAGAAAAATAACAATAATAAACGACATTATCAGTCATTATCTGTGAGAAATAAAATTAAATATGATTATAAATCTTTGGATTACAATGATATCTTTCGATGCATGGTGAATGGTGAATGGTCGTTTTCGTCCATCTTGTCGGAGTTCTTAACTGCGATTGAACTAAGCGAGAATGTACATGATCGCACTCGGGCAAGGGGCTCTCGCACGAGACTCTCGCCCGAGAGCTCTCGGCGAGAGTGTACAGCGGGCTTTAGAAATACAACCAATATGTAGTCAGTGATGCCAACCTGCAGATAATTTCAGATCCGGTGGGGAACCAATAGAAAATCTAGAAGTGTCTACCGTCGCGCCGTCTGGTGGAGATTTAAAAAAGAAAACAACCCATTACTAGACTCTCTCTGATGGCTGCATTTGCGTATCATGCTACAAAAAATTACAAATTGAGATAATATGAATGCAGTCATGTTCTTCATAATATTATAAAAATATGAATTTAGCTAACCTTAGTATATACCATCCCTCCTCACTCCATCTCACCACCAGAATTCTCGGTTATAATCTAAAGTCTAAACTTAAAAATAATATTATCTTCATTATAGGTCTCTCCGTCACCACCATATTGAACTGTTCTTTAGGAGCATTCCAATAACCTAAAAAAATAGTTGGTTTAGTGTCATTAAATGTACCTACATAATAATATAAAATATGTATGTACATATCATATTATAATATACGGGGCAATATGCTTCATTGTAACTTTTCCATGCTTAACCCATCAAGCCCCAAGCGGAACCCAGGTGCCGCATAATGATTATGACTTTAGCCTTATTCAATCTTTACATTTTACTTATTAGAAAAGAGTAATGCCAGGATAAAATTTCAAAAAGTAGATCTACGTAACAAAGTACTTACAGGGGGAGGTGTGAGAGCTGTTGATCATGCAATTATTTTGGTCTCCGTTAGAACGTTTTTTATTTCAATAAAATCATTGTTTCAAACTTACGTTTCAAATGATAATCCCAATATTGTGATGACTTCTGGAGGGAATAAAAACTTGCATGACACTTGCGTCTAAATATTTCTGTTCGTCGTCTATTTTGAAGCATTTTTATGCTAAGGACGCGATATTTGACTTTAACTTTAGCTTTAGCTTTAACTTTAACCACGCCTCTGGTGCAACGCAGCCATATAGAGAGTTGATCAGTCAACACTCAAACTGTCAAGTGTCAGTAGACCAGTGTTGCAAAAGTTCCCGATTTATCGGGAGACCTACTGATTTTAGCGTCTCCCTCCCGATATCCCGATTTAACTGTCCTGTTTCCCGATTTTTACATTGTATGCAACGAATGTTTAAAATATAGTATTATTTTGTATTCTCAAGACGACAACACTAAAGATTATCAGGTGATACTAAACGGGTACATAAGTAAACTCTTTAATAAGGGGATTCCCCAACTGAAAGATACGACAGCGCTATACTGATAAGTGAAAATGAAGTAAGGACATCTCTTTTCTCAGTATAGTGATGTCCCTTTCAATAATTGGTGGTTGATACTTGATACCGACTGAACATTTCAAACCTCTACATGGTCTGAAATGTTTTTCGTTCGCCCGCACGGTTGTCATGGAAAGAAAGTTTAAATTTTATTTGTGTTGACGATGTCCGACTCCGATGATTCATGAATCATGTAATAGTCCAAGAACAAAATACTCACAAAATTTTAAAGAATGTTTGCAAAAATAGCAACCAAAAAGTGGTATGAAAATGTGATTTGCCATTTTCAATGTATCTTATATATGTTTTTAATAATATACTTTAATGGGTTGTTTTCTTTTTATCATCTCCACCAGACGGCGGCGCGACGGTAGACACTCACTAATTTTCTATTGGTTCCCCACCGATTTGAAATTATCTGCAGGTTGGCATTACTGACTACATGTTGGTCGTGTTTCTAAAAAATATCAGTGTACTGTCAAGTGTAATATCAATCAAAATATCATACTCCTAAGCGATCATTGGCCTAAGCAATTAGGCCAGTATACTGGTAACAGCTTAGGAACACGCTTGCACTTGATAAACTGAAAACATGTTATCTGAAAGAGTTTTCTACTTCTACTTTTTATTGTCGGTGTGGTTTTTATTATTTTTCCCCAAATTATGTTATTTGGGTTTTTGATGTTCATTATTGGTAAAATATTAGCCACTAAATATTTATTATCTTGCACAAGTGCAGGTAAGATGTTGTCAAAACCAAAATGTATTATTCCTGTGACATTTGGTGTGAACAACGGTAAATAGGGCTATTTCTTCCGCGAGTTTTAATTACTAAAACATCGTTATTATAACTTTATTATCCTATTCATTGGAATATTATTGTGTCTTTTTCAAATTGAAATGTATCAAGTTTTACATGCTTTTGCCCAGTTATGTAGCAATTATTGATTGTATTCCCTGGTATTACCGATAGTTGTCTACCCATACGCCATCTAGTTACTAAAAAGGAAGCTGTTTGACAATCAAATTAAAAAGCTAAGAAAATTCCTCATTACCTGAAAATTTGCCCGATTTTTGAATTATCACTTTTGCAACACTGCAGTAGACTTTTCGGTAATGTCAAAACATGTCTTTATAGTTTAATACAAAGAGGATGTAAACTGTATACTACGTAAAGCCGGCTGTACACTCTCGCCGAGACACAGCGAGGCGGCCCGAGTGCGAGAGTGTACATGGGTGCGCTCGCCTCGTCTCGCCTGTCTCGGACCCTCTCGGTCCGTTGTCGGTATTTTGCGCCCGAGACAAAGGGTCTCGCGAGGAAAACGAGCGCACTACTGTACACTCTCGCGTCTTTCAGTACTAGTCCCGCCGTTGGACAGTGTAGAACAGAAAAATAACAATAATAAACGACATTATCAGTCATTATCTGTGAGAAATAAAATTAATTATGATAATAAATCTTTGGATTACAATGATATCTTTCGATGCATGGTGAATGGTGAATGGTCGTTTTCGTCCATCTTGTCTGAGTTCTTAACTGCGATTGAACTAAGCGAGAATGTACATGATCGCACTCGGGCAAGGGGCTCTCGCACGAGACTCTCGCCCGAGAGCTCTCGGCGAGAGTGTACAGCGGTCATAACAAGAGGTCGGACTTAGAAGAAAAAAAATTAACATCCGTAATTTTTTTAATTTGAAACTGAAGTTAAAATTTTTAAGTGCAAAACCTTTCGCTCTAAACATACCAAAAATTAAAAAAAATTAGATATAAAAGAAATGAGCTCAAATAAATGTTTTATTTAATTAAAAATTATTGTACATAGCTAAATAAATAGGCTAATAAGATAAATTAAACAATAAAACAGATTTAATCCACAAGCTTTTCTTGATTTCTATTATTCAGTATTACTAGCTATATGACCGAGCTTTGCTCGGTATTCAAAAAATTAAAAAAAAACACATAAAATGAATTTTTTTGAAAATGATTCCTAGCTAGATCGATTTATCGCCCCCGAAACCCCCTATATACTAAATTTCATGAAAATCGTTGGAGCCGATTCCGAGATTCCAAATATATACAAGAATTGCTCGTTTAAAGATATAAGATTATATTACAGTACAGTTTTATGAGTTTTATTTATAAATATAATAGAATAGCTGTCTATGCTACTCTACTAACTACTTGATTGGCTTATACACAAAACTCTATATAGGGAGGGGATTAAAGCTGCGCGTCCACCAGGTCGGAATCGGGACGTACGCGACGGTGCGGACGGCGCGTCGTGTCGTCATATATTTGTCAGGCGCAGAATGACGTTCCAGTACTTCTAGTGCAGTTCACAGTAGTCAGTACCATACATACAAAGCAACAAATACGTCCGCTGCGTGCCTACGCTCCGATTCCGATCCAGTGGACGCGCACCTTAAAGCGGGGAATTGACTACCGGGCCGCCCGCTGCGGGCCGCCCGTCCTGGGCAGGTCTGTCGCATGTCTGCTCGTCAATTCCTAGGTATGGGCACACACATGCCCGTTGACCTAGGAACTGACGAGCAGACATGCGACAGACCTGCCCGTGACGGGCGGCCCGTAGTGGGCGGCCCGGTAGTCAATTCCCCGCTTTATATATACACACTTAAGTATCATTACTTTGTTCTGTTACACTCTGTATACGACAGCTGAAATCTATCACGCGGGCTCAGGCCAGCTGCATACCACCTCACTTGATCAGAGGATTTTTCCTTGGTGGCCGTACCACTCATAATCCCATACTTTCCTTCTCCTCCTAAAATCTCCTTAACAGCTATTGCTTGCAGACTAAAATGTTGCAAACTAGTATAGGGATCTAAAAATCTGAAATTAATTAAACATTTTTCATTAACTACATTTCCATACAGTTCACATAAATTATTAAAGTATAGTTTATGTAACCTCATGATTATTACGTATTACAATAAAACAATATACACATTTCAACATTTTCCAAATTAACTGCATACTGATATACATTATAATATTTTCTATGAAATAATAATCTATCTTTTTCATATTAAATAGTATTAAGTTGTAAATTAATGTACAAATATGCAAATAATACTACGACATGTACTTTGTATTAAAACATGGTATGACATAGTTGTTTTGCTTCAATTTATCAATTTACGGTTACATATTTTACATTTTACAATGGCTTACCTTTCGTTTTTCAATAATTAATCCACTTAATTTACAATTTTTGTATGAGTTGCTACAAATAATTTTCACAAAATGAAAATCGAATTTTGTGTTTTAAACTCCTTCTTCGTCTTTTTTCTCATGTAGTTTATATTCTTTATGGTCTTTTTTATCAGCCAATCACAGTCGACCTTGCACAGATCAAGCACAGATTATGCGATTGGGTACAGTTGCTACGTTTAAATTTGGAACCCAATTTTTTTTTGTTCGGAACTTGCGTCCACCTGGTTTAATAGGTATTTAATGTAGTTCTTCTAAGTAGTCTGTGATTTAATAACGTTAGTTCTTCTAAGTAGTCTGTGATTTAATGTCATGTGTATACATTGAGAAAAAATAGTACATAATAGAAAAAAATATGTATAATTTTTTGTTTTACATAATATTTTAATTACCTACTCATTTAAGCTAATACAAATTACTTACAAACACAAGGCAGAAGTCTTTATAAATTATGATTCTTCTAATGTTACATTTTAATATCGTCATCGATCTGTAAAGAAATCAGTACAATTTCTTCAATATTTTTTTACTGATAATACGTTATACGACACACTAAAATAACAATGGAGAAATCCCTGGAGGAGTCCCTGTATCAATCAATTTTACGGGATGATCAAGAATCTGTTAGTGTTTTAATGGCTCGAGGTAAGTGTAATAAAATATAATATATATGAATGTGCAGTAATTGGCATATATTTTATAAATTAAATTAATTTAATTATTGTTTAAGGAGCAAATCCCAACAAAGTGACCAGCCATGGAAAAACTTGTTTAGGTGAGGCAGCAAATATTGGGAATTTAAGTGTGGTAAAACTCCTCGTTGATACAAAACCACCACCACCTTTTTCTAAAAAGAGGAGCACGAAATCTCAAAAAAGAAAGTTCAGACACAATAGTCACAACGAAGATACAGTGATTAAATATAAAAACTTGAGTGACAGAAGCTTAAGACATTATCAAGTGGATAAGGATTCTAATTCAAATGATAGAAATCAGGGTTACTATGTTGTCATACACAGTGAAGGTTCCAGCAGTGATGAAAGCAGGTTGAATAGCTTGAAGTCACCAACGAGCCCATTATCCTTACCCTCAACTCCGTTAGCAGATTTGGAATGGGATGAAGAAATTGGTAATATTGCACCAACTACAAAAGAGGATGAAACATGGTCTTCAATGTACAGGTTTGTGTAACAACAATAATTCCTGTTTAAAAAATGTTAAAATATCTTTTGGCACTGATTTTAAGGGCAGTTGTAAATTGCAGTTTTGGTAAGTTAAAAATTATAAATGACATGTTCAATAACTAGTTTAGCAGTTAAAACTAAGCAGTAAAATAAACAAAAATGAGTAGTTAAAAATAATCAAATGGATAATTGAAAACATAATTGAACAGTAAAATAATTAAATGAGCGGTAAAAATTAATGAATGAGCGGTTATGTGTGGGCAGTAACAAATCGGAATTTGTCAGTAAGAAATCTCATTCTAAGCAGTTCTTTAAACAATGAGGTGGTTAAATATAATAAAATCGGCCAATGCGAGTCGAACTCACTCATGAAGGGTTCCGTACAGTTATAAAGCGAAAGTATAAGACGGTCGCCGGCCGCTGCCACAGCACGCTCGCTGCGCTCGCTCGGCTCCCTCTGTGTTGTGGTCTAAGTTCTAACCTAACCTACTCTTGGACTTTCAGGATTGTGTCTGTTTTAGTTTTGGCGGGAGGGTGCGCCCCCCGTCCCCCCGCTTCCGTATCCGTGGTCAAGTTATTTAGGCCTTCTGTTAAGTTGTTATTGAACCGCTCATTCCATCATTTTTACCACTCATTCATTTATCGAACCGCTCATTCCATCATTTTTACAGCTCTATTGTTTTTTTATTACTGTCCATGTTTTACAGTCACAATAATTAAACAACAGCTAGAAAATTAAATAACTGCTCAATATTTTTTTCACCTGATCATAATAACATTTCAAATATTTAAATTACTGCTCAAAAAATTTGTTCCCATATCTTTTTAGCAAGCTGTATTTTATTATATTTAATATAATAATTATATATTATGTATATGACATATTTTTATATAATATGTTACATAAATACGTCTTTGGACAACAAAAAAGCTAAAGACACTAAGATTAAAGTCACCATTCAATATTTGTAATAAAATCATTCGGAAGCACTGACATAGTATGTACTACCTAGTACGTACTAGACTTGACAACGCAACGCAGTGCTCGGTCACATTCAACGTAATCTACTTAATCGCCCGCGAGCTCTTCTGCGCGCCAGACATACAACAATTAATGTGCTAAATGTACGAGTCTAAAAGTGCCCAAGAATTATAAAATAATTATATAAGAAATTAGAAATCATTTGTAATGTTGAAAACTTTTGAAGAAAAGTTTTGGCCATTTCATTTCCTGTCTACAATAAATGGACATAATATACACACACCGGCAAAATTAGCGGAACATAGGTAAAAAGGGCCACAACTTGAACTCAAGTGGGTCGGGCTGTGTGAAATCCTTTTTTATAGTTTCTAAGCTCATTTAAGAAATAAAGTATTGAACAAAACTGGCAAGATGACACAGGTTTTTATAGCAATTATGCCCTAATAAGTGTTTTTCGATTATTGACGATGTAAGTGTTCCTGATAAGAATGGCGTTTTAGCGGGGTGCAAGCTATGCTATGCTCATTTGATTGTTTGGTTTTTAGAAGAGCATATTGCTTAGATACAAAATTAGTGATTTTCCAGCATCTACAACAGCTAGAGCTGTAACAACGATAGAGAAAGGTCACACCTACCGTTCGGTCAGTCAGGCCTTAGGTATGTCGGCTTCCGTGGTCTATTGTAACCTTTAACGCTACAGAGAGACTGGATCTTACGTTCGGAGACGAGAACAAGGCAGATATCAGGTGACAATGGTTGAGGATGACCGTTTTGTAAGGAAACAAACCTTAAGAAATCGACCTCAAACTGCTATGCAGACACGAAACCGTCGGAACAGGTCCGAGATGTATGTGTAAGTGATTGTACAGTAAGAAGAAGACTTAAAGAAGTTAAATTAAACTCAAAAGTGCCAGCAAGGGCACCAAAACTTGAGACAGGACACCGAAGAGCCAGGCTAAGATTTGCGCGTGAACATCAAAATTAGACAAGTGAGTGAAATCTTGTGCTGTACAGTGATGGGAGCAAATTCTATGTACATTTTGTTGACAGGCGACAAATAATGTGGATAAATCGTAAGGAACGCTATAGGCCATCAAACTTAACGGAAACAGTGGCCTATGATGCAGACTTCGTACTGGTTTGGGGTGGCACATGATTTGGAGCCCGCACGGAGCTGATGATTATTGATGATGGTACTTTGACAGCACGGGGCTATAGCACAGACATCCTGGAACTGCATGGTGTGCCTTTTACAAAGTTTTAGGTAGTAACTTCAATTTTATGCGCGTCCATAAAGTAAAAAATCGGGCATTATTACCAAAATGATGCTGGTGTAGCCCGGGTGGAGAGACCAGCACGGTCTACGGATGTGGATCCGATTGAAAACGAGTGGCACATCAATGGGTGAACGGTACGAGTTTAAAATAAAAGGTCCAAAATGTGTCCAGGAGCTCGAGTTGGCGCTACTGGAGGAGTAGGAGAATATCCCACAGGGAATGATTGACAATCAAAATGCAAGCATGGAATGGCGTATCCAGGCCCTCTTGAGATCCATAGAAGGCCATGACACTCTTTTAACATGGCATTTCTTTAATAAAAATGGAAAATTTAACTTAAAAACTTACTACTGAAATTTCAAAGATTTTCTTAATCTTCGATTTTTGCCGATTTTTTTCTAAATTTCACGTTTTTATGCCCTAAGTTTATATAAAATTGATTTTTCAATAATCAATAAATAAATAAATAAACAATTAAATAAAAAAAATGAACAATATTAAAAAAAATCGAAATTTTGTTATGTTCCGCTAATTTTGCCGGTGTGTTTATATAAAACTGATGTTTTATTTGAATTATTGAAGAAAATATATAATAGGCTTATTCTTATTATTTATGTACAAATAAACTTACATATAGCGAGCGCGATAAATAAAAGATATTAAATTAGTAGGAGGATGACGTCACATCCAAATCGGAAGTACTGCAAAAGCGTTTTTGTCAGTGCAATTCCTATTTTCATAAAATCATGTTTTCAAATCGACTTTATTTATCAATCATAAGCTTTTATTTGATAATAAGGGTGAAATACGGTTTCCTAGGCCAAGTTCTACTAGAAATATGCATTTGTTCAATGAAATTGAATATAGGTCAAGTAGCCTATTATTCCAGTAACACTTCCAAATGCAACAAATTACATTTAATCGGTATTAGCATTCTTAATTAATTATTTTCAATTAAAATACGAACATTCAATTACTAGGCGAAGACGCGCGCCATTTTGCATTACCATAGAGTAGTAGAGTCAGAGGGGAATGTAGGCAGAATACAGATCTATGATAAGACGACGATGAATGAAGTACTTACTCACGTAGACGAGTTTGTATTTTGGTAATATTTAAAATATTACGTACATTATACATGCGTACATTATAATAATTTTATTATGGTACATATTTGAAAATATTTAAGTAATTTAAATAAGGTAGTTAGCTATAGTGGACTATGGATCCATACTTAATTATAAATTTTATAAAAAAGTGAATTTTTATTTTATCCACTTACTCAAATAGATTCTGCATTCATTCGAGTGTAGGCACAAAACTGTGTCACTTCTGCGGTACTGATCTATAGCAATCACCGCACCGCCTCCCACCCCGCTCATGCCTCAAGTGTGACATGTTTTTTGTTTGCAATAGCTGCTCTAGTACGTAGTACTTACTACCTCAGTGTTCGGAAGTAAATATTCTAAGGAAAAAAACCTTTATATTAAAAAAAAATATTTCAGGTGGTATGCATCTATTTTAGAAAGCACTGGTGCGGCTATAGCATCTGCTTCAAATGTGACATACGGAGTGGATCAACAAGATGCATTCATGAGAACTGCTTTACATTATGCTGCAGAACAGGGTCATACAGGAATTGTTAAGATTCTAATAGATTCTGGTAAGATAGAATCTGCTCATTACAAAAAAATATAATAAAAAAAGCCCAATTTTTCATTTTATTTCGCAAATCATTGCATCTGCAGACCACAACCTGAATTATTATAATTCTTAATCTTTTTTAATAGGTTGCAAAATAGATGTTCCTGCAGGTGATGGCCTTACAGCTTTGCATATAGCAGTCATAAGAAATCATTATGAAATTGTTAAGCATCTTCTAGTGGCGGGCAGTAATGTCAACTATAAGACACATGAGAAAATGACTTCACTACATTTTGCAGCATCAAGGGGATTCTTAGAAATAGTAAGAACCTTACCTTCTTAATATTATGTCTTTTTATGGATTATAAACACAATGTAGGTTATTATATTTTATATTAGAAAACAGATGCACCAAATGATCCAAGTTGTTTTGAAATTTAATTATTTACAAATTTTAATATTTTTAAATCTTCCTAGTTTTAATACAATCCAACAGTATTCACAATTTTACGCCGACGTATATGCTAATAGAATCTTATTATTTTTTCATATAATATAATATGTTTTAATAAGAAATCATATTTTTTTCAGGTAAAAGTTCTGGTTAGTAAAGGGGCCAAGCTAGAAGCTCGTGACACAAATGAACGCACATCACTATATTTAGCCTCAGGCAGAGGACACTTAGATGTGGTCAAATATCTAATCTGCAGTGGAGCTAATGTTAACGGAGAAGAAATACATGGTAAGCTACTAACAAAACAAATTATTTGAGGTGGAAAATAATTAAGAATATTTCGGTCATGTGATATTAAAGCAAGTTAATTTATGAATGAATGACTTCCCCACTAGGAAAAGTCAATGGCATTTCACAGTAGGTTAAAATGATGCCAATACATACTGCTGCCAGTTGTTCCTGCTTAGTGCTCCCTCCTTTGAAAGACAAATAAATAGAAATAATATTGTTTGGCAGGTTACACCCCACTGTGTGAAGCGGTCTGGCACAGGTACAAGGATGTAGTGGAAGTGCTACTGTCCTCCGGGGCCCGGATAACACATTCTCATAAACTTCTACATAATGCAATTATGCAAAGACAGGTATGTTTTGTTGAGTACTAAAAATATATCCATAGAAAAACTTTAATTATTATTCTGAATATAATTTTTATACAAATGTTTTATCGCTGCGACATGCGGTATCGCACCGCGTAATGTGAATTGTGAACGCTATACACAGATACCCATACCATTTACTAATATTATAAATGCGGGAGTAAACCGTTTTGCTGTCAGCTTTTTACTCATAAACCGCTTTACGGTTCTTGCGCATGATACACTGCGCAGTGCGCTGTGTGCGCATGAAGTCGTCTATTTGTTTTTGTAGATAGCTGTACATATGATATTAACTTTGCGTCAATAAAATAGAATACAAGTAAGAATCGAGAGAATTCAAACGAGCAATTCTTGTATACTTAATGCATAATTGGAATCTCAGAATCGGCTCCAACGATTTTCATGAAATTTAGTATACGAGGGCTGCTATTTATGTATCCGGCATTAAAAAAAGAAACAAACATAGTTATATCATTTAATATGGTTTTATTGCTTTTCAAAATATTCGCCGCGATGATCGACACACTTTTGCATACGCTGGAACCAATTTTCATAGCACTTTTCCCATTCTGATTGAGGTATCTCCAAAACGTGCATTTTGAACGCATCAACAGCCTCTTCGCGGCTCGAAAAACGTTGACCACGTAATTTGTTCTTCGCGTATGGAAATAAAAAGAAATCGTTAGGTGCCAAATCAGGGCTGTACGGCGGATGACCAATCAATTCGATCTTTTGACCCTCCAAAAACTGAGTTGTTTCAGCTGAGGTGTGACAGCTAGCATTGTCGTGATGTAATATGATTCTGCGTTGTCGGTTGTCCTTTCTTATTTCTTCAAAGACTTCTGGTAAACAAATGGTCGTATACCATTCAGAATTAACCGTTTTACGATTCTCTAATGGCACTGTAGCCACATGTCCATTAATTCCAAAAAAACAGGCGACCATTTGCTTCAAAGTACTTTTTGCACGAGTAACTTTTGTTGGTTTCGGCTCATCTTGGAACACCCACACCGTTGACTGTTGTTTAGTTTCGGGGTCATATGCATAGATCCAAGATTCATCACCAGCTGCGCTAGCACGGGGATTGAAATTTATTTCCGATCTTCGTAGACAAAATATAACTATAGTTTTTTTGATAAAAGATTCTACGTCTAAAATAAATAAGGTCGTAGATTCATTGTCAATGTTATTTTATTTTTAAGTGCATTTTGTGAAGTGTTTTTATTACCCATTGTTTAGCGTGGGAAAATTGATAATTCCACCCCTCAATGAATCTACATCGCCAAAGTGCTAGACAAATTTTGTAACATTTTATAAAATCCGAGCTCGCAAAACAATAGGTCGTAAAAGTTGCTCGTAAAACTTACATTAAAAATGCATTAAAAACATTGAGATGTATGGAGTTGCTATTGCCAACAAAAAACATGTCACACTTGAGGAACAAGAGGGGTGAGAGGCGGGGCGGTGATGGCTATAGGTCAGTACCGCAGAAGTGACAAAGTTTTGTGCCTACACTCGAATGAACGCAGACTTGAGTTAGTGGATAAAATAAAACAAAGGTTTTTACTAAACATTATTAAAAGATTTTATTTAACTTGCTCTGTGTATTATTATTTACATATTATTAAATATATTACTACATATTATTATGTAAGTTCGGGTGGAATTTTTGAACTCAATTTCGAAGTATGTATATAGGTACATAATATAATATTTTAACCGATTGAGCTGGATGGATAATAAATTAAAGAACTTTTTGAAAATAACTCTAAAACGAATGTAATGTCATTCTACATCCAATATGGCGGCTCATCTAAGATAGGGGAATACAAACAAAGTTTCGTTTATTTCTGCATGACTAAAGAATTGGATTTCACTTAAAAATAGTTAAGTGAAATCCAACTTTTTAGTCACGCAGAAATAAACGAAATAATAATATAAAAACTCGAATGAGAAAAAAACGGGGTAAATTATTTGAAAGGGCTTAATATCTCGCGAACTACTGGAGCAATTTTTATGTTATTTGGCGCAGATAAGAAGTAGACCACGTGAAGGATCATAGGCTATCGATTTTAATCATTTTTCATTTTCATTTTTAGTGGCTATAAAATAGTCACTGAAAAAATGATCCCGGCGTCGCGTCGCGCGGGTATAAAATATATAGCCGCTATATATTTTATACCCGTGCGACGCCGGGGCGGGTCGCTAGTATATTAATAAGTGCATTTGTAAAATAAATAATAGTAAATTATTACAACCTGAGACTGACGGCGACCATTAAATTTATGCGACGGGATAGCGATCGACGTTGCCATGGTGACATACTTATTTAATCATTTCAGTAAAATAATATGGGCGAAATACTTTATATTATGGCAAAGCAACGTTTGCCGGGAGAGCTAGTTATATTATAATAAGTATGGATTCAAAGTCCACTACATATTTACCTTATTTAAATTACTTAAATATTTATAAATACAATTATAATGTACACGTAATACCGTATTCATATTACCGAAATACAAACTCGTCTACCTGAATACTTCATTCATTGTCGTCTCATCATAGATATCTGTATTCTGCCTACATTCCCCTCTGAATCTACTACTCTATGACAATGCGAAATGGCGCGCGTCTTCGCCTAGTAATTGAATGTTCGTATTTTAATTGAAAATAATTAAATAAGAATACTAATCTATAAAATATTATGCCGTCGCATTTGGAAGTGTTTTTGGAATTATTTTTACAATATCATAAGACACACCAAGGCATTTTTGTGACTTTTATTTTGTTTTTTATAATAATTGTCATACGTCAAACGCGCAGAAGAGCTCGCGGCCGACTGAGTGCGCTGCGGCTATATAGTGTCTCTTGAATGTGACCAAGCATTGCATTGCGGTGTCAACTCCATACATCTCAATGATTAAAAATGATTTCTGTTGTCGATGAATCTGCGACCTTATTTTCTTTAAAACAGGAACTATTATCTAAGAAACTATAGTTATTTCTTGTCTTTATCTATGTCTTCGAGATCGACAATCCCCGTGCTAGGGCAGCTGTGTAGATATTATAAACGGCTTTTGACGTACCACGGTTGTATTTTTTTATCATTTTTTTGCACCAATCGACACGAGCCCGTTTTTGATCGATTGTCAAGTTGTGCGGAATCCAACGCAAACATATTTTTTTTACAGCCAAATGTTCGTGTAATATCTTATGTAAGTATGCTCGTCATACTTATGCCTAAGGACGCCTCTATCTCGCGATATGTAACATGACGATCACGCATTATTAGTTCCCGCACAGCATCTATATTTTGTGGGACAACAGCTGTTTTTGGGCGACCTTCTTTATTTTCATCCGTGAGCATAGACCGCCCACGATTAAACTCACTGTACCAGTGATAAACAGTGGTTTTTGATGGTGCTTCATCTCCAAAAGTTGCGGTGAGTTGAATAAAGCACTGTTGTTGATTTAACCCACGCCGAAAATCGTAGTAAATCATTGCACGAAAATGTTCACGCGTTAAATCCATGGCAAATGAAGACACGCAATTTTCAAAATGACGCCACAATGGAAAAATAATTGACAGTCACATGAAACAAAATGTATTCTTCAACCAAAGAGTTCTATTTTCAAATGTTGTAATTACTTTTTAAATATTGTTCTTGTAAGTGGCCAGTTCCGGATACATAAATAGCAGCCCTCGTTTAGGGGGTTTCGGGGGCGATAAATCGATCTAGCTAGGAATCATTTTTAGAAAATGACATTTTATTCGTGTTTTATCGAATACCGAGCAAAGTTCGGTCAAATAGCTAGTAAAATGTAATACAAGTAAGAAATATCAAATACAGGTGTGCTATTTTTTTGTACCAAAATTGTTATTTCAGGAGGAGATAGTAACAATGATGGCCAATCTAGGGGGCGGTATCAATTTGCACAACGACAACGGTGACACTCCTTTACTCCTTGCGGCCAGAATTTCACAACCCAGCATAGCTCGAATACTATTAGAAAATGGTACGATTTGTTAAAATAATCCAACAATCGAGGAATATCTTGGTATTCAAACCTTTGCTAAAACTAACTGAAGTCCGGTCGGACAGAGAAGCTTGTCCAAAAATCCAATTACACGAAAAATATTGATATCCACTAGCTCACAAAACACAATCAGAGAAATTGATTCATATTTCATAGGCATGATCTAGGTTGACGTAGCCCAACCACATCGGTCTTCTGTCTATAAATCAATTTTTCTGACAGTACACGGATAGTACGACGCAAATTCGCTGCAAAACCGCGGCGCTTTCGCCACTCACTCATTGCGAACTACAGTTTGACAAGGCTTTAAACAGTGTTGCCAGTGCTGTATGTTCAAAAGTTACATAATGTAAATGTGGGAAAAGTAACATTTCGTACGTGTAGATCCAGAATGCACGAAAAAATACTACTGATATAGCTATGACATTGTTGGAATAGCCACACTCTAATTATATAATTACGCTTATACACTCTATTATATCAATATAGACTTCTCCTCTCTTTTTAACCGACTTCCAAAAAACGAGGAGGTTATATGTTCAGCTGTGGATATTTTTTTTATTTTTTTATTTTTTTTATTTTTGTATGTTCAACGATTACTCCGCCGTTTGTGAACCGATTTTCGAAATTTTTGTTTTGTTGTATTAGGTTTCACTCCAATTTGGTCCCATTTTCACAAAGGTGGTGACCTGATGATGGGATCCATGAGTAATCGAGGGAACTCCTCGAAATTTATATGAAAACATATGGTGATTTTGGTTTTATGTGAAGTGTACTAAGAATACGCTACCAAAAAGTCAAATATTGGGTCAAGGTATACCATGGTTTCGATGATGCTGAGAGAACTCCTGATTCCTTATAGATACACGTTTGGGAGTTTCGGCGTTGTTTTAAGAACAGAAAGCATAAACTACTATGCAATTCATATTCATCATCATAATCATCATCATCATCATCGTCATCATCATCATTACCACGTCGTGTTAAGGCCACCAATGTCTCATGGCACAGAATAGATAATAGTACAAGGCATAGGTATGGATATACTAATAATAATAATTATGTACTGTATAACAATTAACAACACCTGTTTGTTTTTAATACACGGCGGTCGGCGTCGCCGCCCAGCGCCGCCGCGCGGCGCGTGGCGGCAGAAGACAGAATATCGAATACTTTACTAACTACTTTATATACAGATCGAATACTTTACTACTTTATAAAATTTTAATAGACAAATAGAATTAAAATAAAGTTATTTTAAAAAGAGCATTTAAACAAAACCAAGTCATTAAGTGTCTTTTTAATTAGTTATACTTATTAATCGATAGATGGTGCACTAAGTACCTATCGATTTGAATTTTTGATAACAAGAACAGCTGTCAATAATTATGATAATATTAAATATTATGCTACGCTACATCCTATGCAAGTTTATACAATTTTTTATCTGATAGTTCCTTCGATCGTGGAAAAACGAGACACAATAGCCTTTCTATTGTTATCGCAATCGCCGGTGACCGCTTCGGGCTTGAAGTATTAAAATTGTTAAATTACTTAGCACAATATGTTCACTTCACTGATAATATTATATTATTTTGTGAGTGTGAGTTGTGACTCTTAACAAATTGTAATAAGATACGTAAAATATACGCGAAGATTTATCTACTAGTGTAACTAAAAAGAGTGAAATTATTATTATTTTTAACAAAAAATTAAAACCGACTTCCAAGGTTAAAACAATAATAACATTAATATGAACTAAAAAGTATTAAATAATTTTTACTATCTAATAGTGCCTTTTTCCGAATTCGGCTAAACCTCAACTATTTCTGTACTCAATCTTCATAATTTTGAAGTCGGTGCCAGTTCCAAAAATTTTAAATATTCTGTCAGAGGACTGAAGATTCAGCTATCTGGTACCGACTTCAAAATAATGAAGATTGAGTACAGAAATAGTTGAGGTTTAGCCGAATTCGGAAAAAGGCACTATTAGATAGTAAAAATTATTTAATACTTTTTAGTTCATATTAATGTTATTATTGTTTTTACCTTGGAAGTCGGTTTTAATTTTTTGTTAAAAATAATAGTTGTACTACGAATACCGAAGACAGTGATTTTTAGGGTTCCGTACCGACTTCAAAATAATGAAGATTGAGTACAGAAATAGTTGATGTTTAGCCGAATTCGGAAAAAGGCACTATTATATAGTAAAAATTATTTAATACTTTTTAGTTCATATTAATGTTATTATTGTTTTTACCTTGGAAGTCGGTTTTAATTTTTTGTTAAAAATAATAGTTGTACTACGAATATCGAAGACAGTGATTTTTAGGGTTATATTTATTTTTAGGGTTTGGGTACGCCCAAAGGGTAAAACGGGACCCTATTATTAAAACTTCGATGTCTGTCCGTCTGTCTGTAGCAAGTGTCCAAGCTGTATCGCAAAACAACAAATACTTAAGTATTAAAAAAATATATAAATAACAGTTTAAAAGGGGGCTCCCATACAACAAACTTGATTTTTTGGCTTTTTTTGCTGGATATCAATAATAATGGTTTTTTTTTATGCAATAAGGGGGCAAACGAGCAAACGGGTCACCTGATGGAAAGCAACTTCCGTCGCCCATGGACACTCGCAGCATCAGAAGAGCTGCAGGTGCGTTGCCGGCCTTTTAAGGGGTAATAGGGGAGGGTGGGGATGGAAATAGGGAAGAGTAGGGAAGGGAAAAGGGTAGGGGATTGGGCCTCCGGTAAACTCACTCACTCGGCGAAACACAGCGCAAGCGCTGTTTCACGCCGGTTTTCTGTGAGGACGTGGTATTTCTCCGGTCGAGCCGGCCCATTCGTGCCGAATCATGGCTCTCCCACGTCTAAATGTAGGCACTTGTATCCACAAAATCCTTTATTATATGTGTACTTTATTAATAAATCTAAAATATTAAAATTAAATAATAAAATAAGGGGGGCTCTTATACAAAAAAACACACACAATTTGTAGCCTATTTTGCTGTATCACGGTACGGAACCCTTTATGAGCGAGTCAGACTCACAATTGGCTGATTATATTTTATTTTTACGAAGCCATTTTATTTTGTTTAGCTCCTAGTCTACCAACATGACGGTCATTAAACAAAACTTTAAACTAGGTGCGACAATCATGGGCGGGGAAGCTGCTGATAAAGGAGAACTGTGAAAAATAGCATTTTTGTATGCTGGCATCGTTAGTTCCTTTTTTCGCCACGTTCATTTAAAGCTTTTTTTTTTCAATTATAAAAGTAACATCTGTAGTCATGTCACATGAATGTAACATGCAAGGGTCATAAGTAACGTAAAATGTTACAAAAGTAACATTCTGGCAGCGCTGGCTTTAAATGAATATTTATGTCAATGTCACTGGACGCTGCTGGTAAAGGAGAACTGTCAAAAATGACGTTTTTGTATGAAAACATCGTTAGTTCCTTTTCTCGCCACGTTCATAAACAGCCTTGTCGAACTGTACGGCGAGTTCGCCCCGCCCTCCACTCGCAAGTCCCAACTAGGGTTGCAAAATTACGTAATTTTACCGAAAACGCTGGTAAAATACGCGTATTTTACGGTAATTTATATAAATTACGGTAAAATTACCGGCTACGTATGTATGGTGAATGATAGTATGACGGCGGGCGAGGCTAGCGTGTTGCAAGTTGCAAGTTGCATCTTGCGTACTGCGTTCACGTCGCACGATGCGACGTTGCCGATAAATGCTGTTTGCCATAATATTTTGCGCTGTTGCGACTTGTTGACAGTTGTTGACGTCACTCGACAGAGCATACTAGCCCAGTAGGGTTAGTTCAGCCTTATATCATGTATGGGAAGCTGTAATTAATTATAGTCAGAAATTTTTTGCACAAATAGCTTAAATTCAAAAACTCGACCAAATCCGACGAGTGCGTTAGCCGCCATATTGGTTTGAAGGTCCAATCTTTTTTAGCTATAACTCCTTTATTTTTTTTACGAAAATGATGAGCCCAGTCACATTAACTTGACGCATCGCTAGGATGCAAAATGCATTCCAGCGATGAGTTAAGTTGATGTGACCGTGTTATAATATCTTATTACGGTTTGTTAAGAGACACACTAACAAATATCAGGTAGATAATTTTGTTATTTAAAATGCCGGCTCCATAATAACGTCATCAATAATTAATCCATGCGTCGAGTTAATTTGACCGTGTTATAAATTTGTTGTACATTTAATTTTCTACATTTTGAATTATTATAATTTTCATCGTAAAATCAATATTTACGGAGATAAATGCAAAAAACTAGTCAAATTATAATTGCGCTTGTATGCTTCGATCACTAATATACAAGATACACAGTCTCATACAAAACCTCTCGAAAATCTGTCCCCGAGTAATAGAGTTTAATGAAGTATACATTTATCTAAAATCAACCTTAATTATAGTAATTATTAAAGATCTTTTTATAAAACAATGAACATTTGTGTTTACAAAGCAATAAAATTTTTACGTCCGATGCACGCTTCATACTAAATTCAACCATCCGCGTATATGATTTAAGTTCAAATTTGTATAGTGCCAAAAAAAAATCCAATTTTACGACCGAAATTCGCCGCTGGAACAGGGCGAAGTGAAGTATGAGTGGAGTCGAACTGTTCAAATTTTTTTTGTTGATTGTAATTTGTAATAATTTTAATAGTCCATTTTTTTATTTTTCCGAAGTTTAATGTATAAAGTGAGGAGTAATTATTTTTTACTTGTAATATTATGTTGTTCTAATTTTATGTCTAATTTTATCATTAACCAAAATATACATAAGTGTACATACATTTTCCGATAGGCCACAAAGGACAACTCACATCACCCAACGCCCATACTTTTTAACCTACTTAAAAAATCCTTAATGGGAACTATATTTGATCGAAGATGGGAACATAATATTATTACCACATCTAACTGGATCTCGAGGAAACCTGAAAAAAATCCTCAATAAAAAAATAATAGTAATAGCGACTCCATCAAATGGAACAGAAACATAGCTTATAACCCGAACATTTCAAGTGGGCATGATAAACTACGATAAGTACCTTTAGTATGAGTATTCGCAATTGAGATGGTTTATACCTGGTGTTGATTTATTTACAACTTAATTTTAAAACTGTCTTTTGGTGATTTCTTAAAGAAATACCAATATTTACAATACAATTGTAAGAAATATATTAGGATAAAATTAATACTTACCGGAAATATGAAATTCCATCCTTTTTTTGGTTTTAGACGTATGATTTCTACAATAATTATTAAACGCGCACCGAGGCATGTTTCCCGGCGGAGCGTTCGAGCACTACTAAATCAAAAGTGCACCAGAATGTTGAGTTTGGTGCTCTTTTGGTGAGGTCGTTTTTTGCCGCGGATTGTGTATCTTGTATATTAGTGATCGAAGCTTGTATGTCAAATATTATCGAATTTAGCGAAAGTAATTTTAGAATAGAAACAAAGTTGTAGGTGATTTCCTACAAATAAGGCAAATATTGACAAAAATTTGTGCTTTTTGTATGGGAGCCCCCTAAATATTTATTTTATTTTAATTTTTAAAGTACAAATACAATTAAATATTTTATGCTTATTTTAATTGTCTTAGTGCTGCTATGTTTTTGGTATTTGTTGTTATAGAGGGAAACAAAATACATAATATCTAAAAATTTCAAGTCTCTACTATCACCGTTCTTGAAGTCTGGAGACAGACAGACGGACAGGCAGCGAAGTCTTCATTTTAATTGTGGTTAATTTAATGAGCTACAAGTTTATTTCCGTATTTTTTCTGTATTTGACAATAATCGCGATACAGGTCGAACAGGTCGAAATTATACTTGGACTTGTTTTTTGCAGTTATTTCCGTAAATATTGATTTTACAATAAAAATTATAAGGACTAAAATTGTAAAGAATCAAATTTGCGACAAATTTGAT
This sequence comes from Polyommatus icarus, assembly GCA_937595015.1. Classification (NCBI taxonomy): domain Eukaryota; kingdom Metazoa; phylum Arthropoda; class Insecta; order Lepidoptera; family Lycaenidae; genus Polyommatus; species Polyommatus icarus. The sequence continues at coordinate 9,584,087 of OW569321.1, forward strand.
CTTTATCATTTTCTTAAAAAAATATAAATTAGAATAATTAGCTAAAAAAAGATCGGAACTTCAAACCAATATGGCGGCTAACGCACTCGTCAGATTTGGTCGAGTTTTTGAATTTAAGCTATTTATGACCTCCTCTAAACATTGGTGCAAAAGTCAAAAATTCTGACTATAATTAATAAAAAAAAATCTAACTCTACTGGGGTATACAGCAAGACGGTGGCCTGGAAGTTATTTTGTTTTGACTGACTGCACTAGACGTGCATTAAGTAACCTGCTTATATCCCCATTATTAATGAAAATTATGCCACGAACTCAAAAATCGTTTTTTACCAAATTTTACCGTAATTTACCGTAAAATATAATATTTTACGTAAAATATCGTATATTACCGAATTTTACGAAAGTAATTTTACCGCTTTTCATCCCTAGTCCCAACTCGCTCTAGTATGATAAGACCTTACCTTATTAGGAATATTACGCAGAGCAGAGGGCGCTACTTGCACATACAGTAAATAATCCGACCAAAATCCGACATGTTGCACACGTCATAACTCATAATATCAGAATTTACCGTCTGTGCTGGTGCTGCCGTCTAGCATGAAAACATTGCACTTATTGTCTCGTAACTCGTTCGTTATCACGCTTCATATGTATGTTCAACTATGAACTAGTTACTTGCTAGGTATTATCACTTTTCGGATAATTAAATGTACTAATATTTATTTCAGGTGCAAATGCAAACGCGTGCAATAGTATAACGGGCGCAAGTATTCTCCACATTGCGGTAGAGTTTATAGACTGCCCGAAAGATTTTCAGGATTTACTCATGTACTTGCTACAGTACAAGGTTGACATGAATGCTGTTGCTCTGACTGGTGATACGGCGCTGAACCGCGCACTATTACTTCAAAGGTAAACCTATAATTTTTTAACGATATAATATGTATATCTAAAGTCTACCAGAATCTGATGACAATTTTTATGTGCGTCACGATTGCTCCGCCACTTTATCTAAACAGAAAGAAATGTCGCCAAAAAAATTGTCGAAATTTGTCAAAATCGAAGGGTACAAACCAAAAATTTCTCAAAGTAGAAACTAATAAGTTACAAGGATTTTAAGTTGGCCGCGCGAACGTAACGTGGACGACTGCGCGGCCATGAAGATCTCAGGAATCACGTAGGTCAGAGATCCTATTTCTTATGTCATATAAAGACTGAATTTGTCAAAAATTGTCGAAAAAGGAATTATAAACACTAATTTGATATTTTAAGAAATATTTACCTAAGAAGTTCTGGCCGCGCAATCCTCCACTTGTCGTTTTTTAATGTGGATTATATCTTTATAACTTTCGACTAAGTACAAAAAACTGTTACAGGAAGAAAGGTCTTAATTTGTCGAAACTAATGAAAGCAATAAATACTACAAAAGCTTAGTAAAACAGACAAATCAGTCCGAAACAATAAATTCATGGCCGCGCGGTCGAAACGTTACTTTGTATCTATCTATTACGCTGATATCTCAGTATCTGTAATTGCTAGGATTTCGGTGTAAATATCCATTTCTTCGACATATTAACCACATTAGAATGACATATCGTTTCACTCTCAGAACAGTTATAAACGCATGTAATCTCGAAAAATATGTTCTCTCGTACAATTTTCGAGTAGGGTAACCATAATTTTGATTTGATTTGGGAATACCTCTAACTGGACACTTACAATTATATTGAACAACATCTAACTCGATTTGCAGTATTAAATAAAACTAAACTTGTATATTTCAATATTTAGATGTATTTATTCATCACAGCTTGCAAAATTAACAACAATAGACATGTTACAAAAATCAACAAACAAAAAATAATTTGAAAACCACTACAGAAACATTTTAAAGAAAATAAAAAATCATTAATTATTCAACAAAATCAACAAATCAAATAACACGCCACGAAATTGGCCTACGGTTATATTTACCTACAATATGTTCTCTTTCTATTGCATAACTCTTATCTTTTCTGGCCAAATATGTCCAAATCGGGGTTGTCTTCTTTTAGAATTATATTTAATTACAACTTTTTTCTTGTAAACCTACTGTACTTTAGCGAACGATATTACTCAAAGATCTTTAATCACATTCAATAAAAAAACTACATTTATAGCTTATATTACTTTTGAGTATAATTTATTTATGTGAAGTCGTAAAGTAAACTTAAAATATGTTTTTTTGTAAAAGTAAACTTTTACTAAAAAAACAAAAAACAAATTTTGTACCTCTATCAAAAACAAAGACCGACGTTGCTACCCATAAAATGTTTTTGAATGCATACTATTAGCTCAGAATAAATAAGAGTACAAGTAGGTACTATTACTTACGCAGTAACTATTTAGTAATATGTGCTATTAGGATATAAGATTTAGGTAAATATTTTAGTCAATAGTCATGTTACATAAAGCAACACAAATCAAAAAAAAAAAATATTAAAATCTAATTAAAAACAATGACAGTCGCCTGTCTTCATCACTAGGTAATGTGAAAAAAGATATGTTTCCTTTTTTTCTTCTTCTACCTGGTCTACATCCATGTACACTACACAAATTACGAGGCAAATTCATATCGATTCAATTAATATTAGTACGAGCGCGTCGCGCTCGATGGTCGACAACCCACTGCGAAATGGATCAACCATGTTCCGGCTTGCGGTAGGCACTTAGCAGTTAGCGCGAGTAAACTACATCTAGTGACAGAGGCCTGGTAAGGGAGATAATGTGTACCTTTTTATTATTGCATTTCTTCCTTCACTCTAGTTCACCTTGGTCTGCATATTTAACGTACATAGCGATAACTAAGTTAATGATTTTTTTTGTAGCTCATAACTTACCAAATTTGATTTTACGAGTAAATGGTCGAAATTGGTATTATTGATGAAATAGATACATTTTCGTCTAGTAGAGCAAAAGATCAAATCCAACCAAAACCAAATCAAATCAAAATTATGGTTACCCTACTCGAACATTGTACGAGAGAACATATTTTTCGAGATAACATGCGTTTATATCTGTTCTGAGAGTAAAACGATATGTCATTCTAATGTGGTTAATATGTCGAATAAATGGATATTTACACCGAAATCCTAGCAATTACAGATACTGAGATATCAGCGTACAAAGTAACGTTTCGACCGCGCGGCCATGTATTTATTGTTTCGGACTGATTTGTCTGTTTTACTAAGCTTTTGTAGTATTTATTGCTTTCATTAGTTTCGACAAATTAAGACCTTTCTTCCTGTAACAGTTTTTTGTACTTAGTCGAAAGTTATAAAGATATAATCCACATTAAAAAACGACAAGTGGAGGATTGCGCGGCCAGGAACTTCTTAGGTAAATATTTCTTAAAATATCGAATTAGAGTTTATAATTCCTTTTTCGACAATTTTTGACAAATTCAGTCTTTATATGACATAAGAAATAAGATCTCTGACCTACGTGATTCCTGAGATCTTCATGGCCGCGCAATCGTCCACGTTACGTTCGCGCGGCCAACTTAAAATCCTTGTAACTTATTAGTTTCTACTTTGACAAATTTTTGGTTTGTACGCTTCGATTTTGACAAATTTCGACAATTTTTTTGGCGAAATTTCTTTCTGTTTAGATAAAGTGGCGGAGCAATCGTGACGCACATCAATTTTTGACAGCAGATTTTCAAAAAATATCCTTGATCATTGGATAAATTTTTATATTTGCATGTTTAACACACAGAATCAGGCGCGAAAAGAAAAAAAACCAATTACCCCAGTATGGCTAGAGTCAATTTATTTTCCCACTTTTTGCCATCAGATTCTGGTAGACCTATACCTATTATTTATTAATTGATGTTTTTCTCGCGATTAGAAATATAACTATTACACCGAAACCTGAAACAGCAGAACTGTCGCTTTTTTATGGTGCAGTTCTCGGTATGCTTTGGGCTCATAATGAGGATGTTTTTGTACTATCAGAGAAGTTGATAGTAGTAGTTTGGTCGCTTTACGTGAAACTCAGCCAACAGGCCACAATAATTATTAACATTAAATTGACAGGATCCGGATGACGTTGGTCTGTGAACTGCCTAGGAATCAGTTTCCTCGATGGTACATACTTTTTCCGTGGCTAGAGGCTTAAGGGCTGATGTTTATTTCTCGTTTTTTGCAGGGATCATGCAGCTGTTTTGCTCATTAGACACGGTGCTGATGTTAACTCATGTGATGTGAGCTCTTGCGGCCTAGACAATTTATCTATAGCTTGTCAGAAGAGATCGCCTCACCTCGCCAGCATGCTTCTGAAGGCTGGACACCATTTGCCTCTGTTGGATGCCAATGTATCGACACTCAAACAAGGAACTCCAAAATACGTAGAATATTATATTTGTAAGCAAGGGTTGAGTCTATTTGATCTATGCAGAATAAAAGTTAGGAATATGTGTAAAAATATACCATTGTTCTCCTATGTTAATAGTTTACCACTACCGATGAGCTTAATGAGACTTCTCATGTTGGAAGACGAAGGTTGTTTAAATGTAAGTTGTATTTTCATCGAAAATCCAAGAGTATTTAAATCATAAAACCGTATTTTGAATAACTTTTATTGAAAGTTTGAATACGTACTGAAAATAGTACAAAGGTGTATAATAATGTGACAAATATATAAAACATTTGATTATGTAGACTACTCATTCTGTCCTAATACATTTAATTTAAATTCACACGAATGACGAAGGTGCTTAATATGTATTGCAGTTCTAGTCTGCTTAGAATGTTGATCTCATGTTTTAATCATATGTAATAATAATTCTTCTTTAGTAACATAAATATTTTATTTAAATGACTATCATTATACTTTGTTCTTATGTATAAAGTTGTAAAAAGATATAAATCATAGCACATAATGATGTTATGTGTACAAAGGCATACATCTAAAAATAGTAGGAATACTTTAAGATCAATACAAATGCAGATACATCAAACATTACATGACACAATAGCAAATTGAATATAAAATATTAAGTTTTTAGACACCAAGATGTGCATGCATGATATGCCACGCAACAGCCAATTTTTTCTTACCTCCGGGCGGAAAAGGTCAACTTTCGTCCCGCTGCCCTTACCGATGTTGCAGTTTTCCGCCTCCGTCGAGGAGAAAAATAGTATACGCACCATGGGCAGTAAATAAGAAAGCCTCGGATCACATGTTTGTTGTTGATGTGACATGTGATCGGAGAAATTTCTTATTTTCCTGCCCTAGGTGCGTAATGTACTATTTCTCCATTCTTACGAGTTCAGACGTGCGCTTTTTTTGCAATTTTTCTAGTGTAGCGTTTGGCAAAATCAGGCGCGCGCACGTCTGAACGCGCCCTAAGGCTGCGTTTTCATGGAAGCCAAACTAAGCCGCGTTTCGAGGAATGCCTTTTTTCAAGGTCAGGCAAATGAAGCAATTTTATTGCTTTTCTTAAAACGCATTCCTCTCAACCCATCTCAGTTGAGCTGATCTAAATGCAACCTTACACAACTTCAGTGACTTGTCACATAATAAAATTCAAAACGTTTGAAGTGCTGATTAGTTGACCAACAAATCTTGGTAATAGGTGGAATATTACGAGTACTGGTTGATTGGTTGTATACTTACTACATACAAAATCTTTCATAAGGATGTGACTACACACATTGAAACAGTAATTTGGAGGGGCGCGCCATGTTATCGTAGTTTATCTCTACCAGAATATGTTAATAGGTATAATATACTTGTTTCATCTTATTAATGGAAATATAGTATTGTTTAGAAAAAATAATGGTTTCAATGTGTTATATTTGGAATATTTCCCTTATTATCTTTAATTTGAGGAAGATTAGGCGATGCATCAATTAAAATATGGATGAGATCATAATGCTTGTTATCAACAACTTTATGGAGGACTGTTTTACCATCATCATCTTGCAGCTCAATGTTTGCTCCATTTTCTATTAAAAACTTCAAAGTAGATGTTTTTCCTGCAATATAGAAGTATTTAACTTAATACAGTAAGCAATAATGCTATTATTACACTTCCCACATTTTATATGTACTTAGGCCCATATTTTTGGTTAGTACTTAAGATGCGACCTGGTCTCAAGACACGTGGTTCGGCTCTGTGATTGCTCCAAATTTTGACAGCCAACCAATCACAGAGCCTGAACCGTGTCTTGAGATGCATCTTGAGTACTGACCAAATATATGGGCCTTAATATATTCTGTTTTACGTCTTACCAGCAGCAGCTGCTTTGTGTAGTGGTGTAGCCTTGCCACTTTTTGTTTGATGGTCAATAGAAGCTCCATTCTTAAGGAGTATATTACAAATATCAACATGACCCCTCCCTGCTGCATAGTGCAAGGCCGAATATCCAGCATTGTCCAGACTATTCACCAGATTTCTAGCATTTCTTGATTTCTCTATCAAGGAGATAACTTTAAGTTTATCACCTGAGAAAGCTGAAAGTTTATACCACAATAAGTGACAATCACAATATTAAACCATCATAAAGTGAACCTTGGGAAAAAAACTTAATTCAATAAAATCTACTAGGGCCGAAAAAAGTCAACCACATACAAACTACCCAAATACTTTTTTTTCAAGCATGTAATAAATTACATTAAAATATTATCCAGAAAGAATACTTAGAATTTTTTATAAAATCTTATTGTAATAAGCGCAGAACTTGAATAATTTTACCTGCATTCCAAATGCCCCTCTCCCAATCCATCTCGGACAATGTTTGGTGGACAGATACGTTTGCACTATTGCCTTGACAGTTACAGTATGAATGACCATCCATATTCCCTAAATAATTATTATCAATTTACAATGTGATATAAATGATTTCTGATGTCTCCTTTGTGTTAAATGTTACGCTTTAATGTCCAAGTAGTCTCTCCTTCGCCGCTGCTGGAAACCACTCTGTACCCTAATTGAGAAAGAGCATTGATTGCTTTTATTGCAGTTGTCTTGATTTGTACTCCGTTAATTACTCCAGTACCAGATCCTGAAAATTTTTTTGTGAGTGCTACTATTTCATCTTCACTTAAGCCAAATACGGAGCAATCATTTGCATGCAAGGATCCTTTAATAGCAATGTAAACTACATCATCTTCTTCATCAATAGGAATTGTTGCTAAATTATTTGCAGAAACATTTTGACTTCCCTTCGTTTCCATTACAAAAAAATATATCACAAAAATAATATCTACAAAATTATATGCCTAAACTTCGTCGTCTTTGTTTGAGTGGTGATAGTGCATAGCTTCCTTGCTAAAGTTAGTTATGTTATCTTGTTCCACAATAATTGATGGTTCGGGTTCTGAAAACTCCTTTCTCATAGTCCACATGTATTCATTGTAGTCTTGTTTGACTGCAGTAGAACTGGATGCGACCACCTTGTAGCCCAGCACCTGAAAAAGGATGTAATTTTTATGTTTTTGTCAATTTAGTGGTAATTTACCATAAAAAACTACAAAGTGTGAATACCTCTAGAGCACTAAGAATGACACAAGGGTGTTGAAGATACACAATAGTTGAGTCATCACTATATCCTCCACAAGCAAAACGTTTTAGTTGCTCTATGTCCCCGGCTGCGTGTTATAACAATAAATTAGTGTTGACAAACACTCGACCACTTCAAACGGAGTTAATAAATTCATTTAGAACAGACAAATGTCCAGTAGCAATTGCGCAATTAATTTTATCACAATCATTTGGAAACGTGACGAGATAGTATTGCATTTCTCTGTCCTAGATAAAAATGGAATATTTGTCATAGTCTACCTTTTAAGCCGGATACCAAAACACGCCACGGGTTTTTATGCCCATAAGAAGCGAGATTACCTCTTATCAAAATGTAGGGCATTGATTACAAATAACTTAGCACTTGTGATAATTAATAAACAACGTCAGTTGTATTATGTACTTACTATTTCACACAAAAATAATTAAGGAATGATAATTAAGGAATTATATCAATAATTCTCCTTGCATTTAAAACAATACAATAAATAGCGATTTATCATCAAATAGCATCAAACCAATTAAAATATCTTCAGAATTCTGTCAAGAGCAGTGTTGCAAAAGTGATAATTCAAAAATCGGGCAAATTTTCAGGTAATTATCGGGAGAAAACGGGAGATTTTTTTTCCAACTAAAACGACAATATTTTACGCTATTAAATGAGGAATTTTCTTAGCTTTTTAATTTGATTGTCAAACAGCTTCCATTTTAGTAACTAGATGGCGTATGGGTAGACAACTATCGGTAATACCAGGGAATACCATCAATAATTGCTACATAACTGGGCAAAAGCATGTAAAACTTGATACATTTCAATTTGAAAAAGACACAATAATATTCCAATGAATAGGATAATAAAGTTATAATAACGATGTTTTAGTTAAAACTCGCGGAAGAAATAGCCCTATTTACCGTTGTTCACACCAAATGTCACAGGAATAATACATTTTGGTTTTGACAACATCTTACCTGCACTTGTGCAAGATAACAGATATTTAGTGGCTAATATTTTACCAATAATGAACATCAAAAACCCAAATAACACAATTTGGGGAAAAATAATAAAAACCACACCGACAATAAAAAGTAGAAGTAGAAAACTCTTTCAGTTATCATGTTTTCAGTTTGACAAGTACAAGCGTGTTCCTAAGCTGTTACTACTGGCCTAATTGCTTAGGCCAATGATCACTTAGGAGTATGATATTTTGATTGATATTACACTTGACAGTACACTGATATTTTTTAGAAACACGACCAACATGTAGTCAGTAATGCCAACCTGCAGATAATTTCAAATCGGTGGGGAACCAATAGAAAATTAGTGAGTGTCTACCGTCGCGCCGTCTGGTGGAGATGATAAAAAGAAAACAACCCATTAAAGTATATTATTAAAAACATATATAAGATACATTGAAAATGGCAAATCACATTTTCATACCACTTTTTGGTTGCTATTTTTGCAAACATTCTTTAAAATTTTGTGAGTATTTTGTTCTTAGACTATTACATGATTCATGAATCATCGGAGTCGGACATCGTCACATATAGCGCACTTAACAACACAAATAAAATTTAAACTTTCTTTCCATGACAACCGTGCGGGCGAACGATAAACATTTCAGACCATGTAGAAGTTTGAAATGTTCAGTCGGTATCAAGTATTAACCACCAATTATTGAAAGGGACAACACTATACTGAGAAAAGAGATGTCCTTACTTCATTCTCACTTACCAGTATAGCGCTGTCGTATCTTTCAGTTGGGGAATCCCCTTATTAAAGAGTTTACTTAGGTACCCGTTTAGTATCACCTGATAATCTTTAGTGTTGTCGTCTTGAGAATACAAAATAATACTATATTTTAAACATTCGTTGCATACAATGTAAACATCGGGAAACAGGACAGTTAAATCGGGATATCGGGAGGGAGACGCCAAAATCCGTAGGTCTCCCGATAAATCGGGAACTTTTGCAACGCTGGTCAAGAGTCAAGACTCAAGTGGTCTGTGGTAGGGTCTATGGTAAAGGCTCCAGTACACAATGGTCCATCATGGCCCACTGCAGGCCATCGTCAACTGTAGACCACGATCACTTTGTGTTTACACAACAGGGTTGCCAACCGTACGAGGTTCCTCATACAATTATACGAGATTTGTGGTCTTCCGTACGAGGTATGAGGACACTGTCAGCCTCGTACAATTTTGTACGACATTTTGACATATTTAGGGAAGGATACCGTACTAATATTTTGCATAACCATTATTAGTAATAGGTAATGCCATCTATCCAAACTTGTAAATTAGAAACACACCAATAAAAATTGTGTGCATTTAAGTTTAGACTGAACGTATCCCTAACGCTCAATGAAACGATCCGTTTCCATCATATTATTTGAATTTGAATTATAGGCTCAGGCAAAATGAAATGGATCGATTTGTGATTAAATATATTTTTTTAATACCTACAAAATATGATGTTTTATTTAGTAGATAACTTGAAACAGTATATTTCATTGTTTAAAATGTCCTAAATTAAATTAATTTCGGTTTTACAGCCTTTTATTGAATGTACGAGGTTTGAAAACCAAAATACGAGATTTTGAGCAACTCGTGTACGAGGAAAAAAATTCTAAGGTTGGCAACCCTGTTACACAATGGCGTATGGCAGTGGCACATTGCTGCCCGGTAAGCCACTTGCGATGGACGTGGAAGAAATTACGACTGCGGCTGTTTTTTTATATTCTGTTTACAAGCTTATAGCTAGGCATATTAAGGCTGCGTTCCAACTGAAGCGGAGCTTAGCGGTGCCCGAATTGACCAATCACTATGCTCGAAATCTCCGCTCCGCTTCAATGGAAACAGCACGAGCGGGGTGGAGCGGAGCTGAGCGGATATTAATAGAAACGCAGCCGAGCGAGGCGAAGCGGTGCGGAGGACAACGGGTGCAGAGCGGAGGTCAGCGTAGCGGGGCGGTGCGGAGCTGGGCGGTGCGGAGCGGTGCGATGCGGAGCGGGACAGTGCGCTCCGCTCGATTCCGCTCGACACCGTTCCGCTTCAGTGGAAACACTGAGCACTTTTCACCGCTCCTCTCCGCTCCGCTCCGCTTCAGTGGAAACACAGCCTAAGAGGCCAGGTAACCTTGGAATTTCTCATACATACGTAATTCCAAAATCATTTTCTCATACGAAAATATTTAATATGTTTGAGTTGTAAAACCACCTGCAGTTTGCCTTCAGCCGTATACGGAGGTATGTCCTGGATCTGTCTAACACAGGACTCCCTCCACGACCGGCCGTTCTACCTCACAAGGGACATGACAGTTCTCAAGTTAAGGAACGCTTAGGCAAACTAAAGCGTTCCCCTCGGCGCCGGGACTAGCTAAGCCGGGCAGGTTCACATTCTGACCCGGAACCCCGTGTGGTTTACCGACCTGCAATATTTTTCATGAATCGTGTTAACGAATACGAAGGTAGAATATAGACGTCATATTGTTATAGATGAGGGATAAAAAGGCCATAGCGACTTATTTATTACTGTTTACGTACCCTGCAGACTTTCTATAACACGTCCCGTCATATAAGCAGTTGAAGTTTACAGATTCTCCGCGATTACGAGCACCTAAGAATAGTATCGTACAACTGGCTCGGAAGTTTCGAACGGTTGGTGTGTTGTTTTAAAACATATTTATAGTTTCAATGAGGCTAACGCAGCTATCCCCAACCCGCGGCCCGCGGGCCGCATGCGGCCCCCCAGGACTTTATATTCTGTGGCCCGCGTGATGTTAAACTATTTTGAAATTCACGCCCACCGGCAAAATAATGTAAAGTCGTCGTGAAAGACGTGAAAATTTTTCACTTTTAAATCGTTAATTTTGAAGAACGTTACTTTTTAACCCTAAATTTTTTTTGTTGCGGCCCGTGACACCAAGACCAAGACATGTTTGTAGCCCGTATGAAAAAAAGGTTGGGGACCACGGGGCTAACGGGTACAAGGAACAGACATTATAAATTTCTCACTTTTGCTCTTAAAGTGAATTTATAAGGGAGGAGCTATTTCGGCTCTCTTGATGTTTTCGAGCTGCGGAAACTCCGAGATATGTTGGATTTACGACCGTAATAATAAATTGTGAGGGTTATCAGATTTTCCTCTTTGAAGTTGTTGTGAAGAAAGTGGAGCCTCGGCTACCGTGGCTTGACTGGCTGGTAAGTGGTAGGGTTGTTAGATCCGGGATATCCCTCTCTATATGGCTGAAGGCGAACCGCAGGTGGTTTTAGTGAGTAGGGTTCCGTACCCAAAGGGTAATCACGGGACCCTATCTATTACTGAGACTTACCGCTATAGCTATAATCTTCTGAAAATTTCATAGGTTGTGTATTTCTGGTGCCGCTCGCTATAACAAAAGATACTAAAACAAAATAAAGTTACCTAAATTATTGAAGGGGTTAAAGTTACCCATACAACAAACGTGATTTTTGCTTTTTAACCGACTTCCAAAAAGGAGGAGGTTATATTATTATGTATGTTCGGCTGTGGATATATTTTTATTACTAGCTGTTGCCCGCGACTTCGTCCACGTGGACTTCAGTTTATATAGCACGCGATGTCAACGAAATTGGTGTCAAAAGCTTTTATAAAAAAACCCTTGTACCCCCCCAAAAATAGCTGTGCAGTGTGCAAAATATTAACTTATTTCATTTTTTAAAATTAAACTTTATTGCCAAATTTTAAAGTATATTTAGCCCCCTAATTACACAACTTTTGCCATAAACTATTTATCATTTATAGGTTTAAGGTTACGTCACTGCATAGATAAAGTAAGTGAGTTATAAAAGAGTACATAATAACAATCGAAAAAATCGAAAATCCGTTATAAAATAATACCACCTCTTATAGAAAGAAGATTGTGTAAGCGATGTAGGAGACGCACAGCGCCATCTATTATAAATTTTGGAACTAACTTAATTTGAACAAATTTACGCATTTTCACCCCCTTACAACCCCTATGTCCAGTTAAAAAGTAGCCTATGTCCTTTCTCAGATTTAAGACTATCTATGTACAAAATTTCATTACAATCGGTTCAGTAGTTTTGGCGTGAAAGCGAGACAGACAGACAGACAGAAATACTTTCGCATTTATAATATTAGTATAGATTTTTGTATGTTTAACGATTACTTCGGCGTTTGTGAACCGATTTAAGATTTTCAAAATTTTTGTTTTGTTGTATTAGGTTTCACTCCATTATGGTCCCATGTTCATAAAAGTGGTGACTGATGATGGGATCCATGAGTAATCGAGGGAACTCCTTATAATAAATTTATATTGAAACATAATATGGTGATTTTGGTTTTATGAGAAGTATCCCAAGCATAATATGCTATGGATCCGAAGCCATAGAGTTCGGACACTTTCGCATATTTTAGGTATAACTAGATGACGCCTGCAAGTTCCAACTACGTTGCTCTAAATTTTTTGTCGAGTATAAATTAATGTATCCTATGTCCTTGCCCGGGACTCAAAGTATCTCTATTACAGGGGTCACCACAATATAGTTTCGCTCGGGGTCTATTTTAAGAAATGCAATGACCTTCGTGGTCCACGCATATTTATATAAAAAAATATTTATTAAACAAAGGTAATCGCGGAAACTACAAAGGTATTTATTTATTTACATATCAATGAGAAAAGTGACAATTTTTGTAGCTAATTATATCTCTCTGATGTTTGGTTTGGAGTTAAATTTGTGCAAGCTATTGATGCTAAATCCTGGAGATGTTCATCAGTAAATCGAGGCCGAAAATAATTTTAACGAAGTTCATCTTCGAAAATGCTTGGTTCGCACACAATGGGTCGGCGCGGCGGCGGTCCGGATGCGGATCGCGGTCCACCATTTGGTGACCCTTGCTCTATACGGTATACCTTTTCAAAATCGGTTCAGCGGTTTGGGTGTGAAGAGGTAACAGACAGACAGACACAATTTCGCATGTAGAATAATATTAATATTATCATAAATGGATTTATTATAGAAATACTTAATTATTAACCACAGAAATTCTATACGATGCATGTAATTATTTAGTAATCTGTGGTTAATATGACGTATGTATGTCATTCATGTGGTGTACCGTGTAGTACACAGAGTAACTTATTTATAAATAAGGGAAAGGCGCTAATGGTAGACACTGAACTAATAGATGACACTTACGACAAAAATGCCATAAAAATAAGAATTATTCTAATTATTTCTCTACACTGTAAATTTTATAAGCTTCTTATGCTATCTGTTGATGTGAAAAAATATATTAGGGATGCCTTCGGGAACAAAATTTTAAAATGGGATCAGTTTTCGTAAATGATGTGACCGCGTCAACACGCACCCGGCAATTTCTTAGCAAATAGGTTATGGATGGCGAAATTTTGCACGTAAGTTTTGAATACATTTATTAGATTTTTTGTAATTTCTATTGACTTCATTGGATTAATGGTCATGTTGTTTACACTAATTAATGTTTATTTATGATCTTTTATCCATTTTCTCTAACAATATAAAGGGTGTCTACTATTAGTTCTTGAAAATGTAAAAAAACCTAATAGATGACATGGATCTCATCTTTTAGTTTTTCAATACATACTAAAGTTATTTTGTACTTTATTCTACTGCAAATATCATCACTATTCTCTAAAAATATAATTCTATTAACAAACTAAGAACTTAGAACTACTGTACCTAAAAATGGACATGGTGTCTAATATTAGACCTTGCACTGATCTAAAAATCGATGCTTTAGTTTTGTAGCAGTAAAAAGAAGAAAAAGGAGAGCTGAGAACAAAAAGAAGAAAAAAGAAGAGGCAAAAGAAGCATGGAGACTTAAGACTAAAAATAAATTTGCTAGGAAAAAAATATGAAAAATAAAAATAAAAGGAAAGATAGTTTCAGCATGGAAGAAGAATGAATAGAATCTGGAGACAACGTGGATAATATTTCTGATGCATGTAGTTACTATGATGAAGTAAATGAAATCTTTTGAAAAACGGCAAATAAAGACCTAATAATATGAAAAATGTAAAATGTAATTTAATGTTCTATGTCAACTATTAGTTCATATTGGTGTCTACTATTAGTGTTGTTCGCTTATTGTGATGTCATCTATTAGTACTTATGACTAAGTTTACAAAAAGACCAATAATATATTTTTTTATTGATTTGTCAGAGAATAATTATAATAGTTTTATTTTGTAAGAGTTACTGAAGACATGGAAGAAGATATCAATCCTTTATTTTCATAAATTATATATTTTATAACATTCGAATGTTTCATGTTTCCTTAAAGTGTCTGCCATTAGGTCTTCTCCCTTATTTGTAGTCTACAGAAAAAAATAACCTATCAATCATTATCTACGCTTTTTTATGAAAAAAGGGATACGTATTGCCTTGATAAGGTGATAATCGTACATAATAAATAAAAATATATTTAAATTATATTTATTAGTAAAAATACATAATAAAATCTAATAAAAAAAATTGAACACACTAAGGGCCTGTTTGATGTTTCACTACTTCCTGATAAAGTGCCAGATAGGCTATCCACAACTTTTTTGACAGATTCTCTACACTTTATCAGCTGTCAAGTTAAGTTGTGGATAGAATATCCGGTACTTATTAAGAAGTGGTAAAACAGACCCTTAACATGATAAAATAAAATAAAATAAAAACTAATAATAATAAAATAAAAACTAATAATAATAAATAAAGATAGAAATAATAAATGTCAATAAATATGTATATTATTTTCATTTGCAATGAATGTAATATTTTTTGTTAAACTTTGACAGCAAAATATGCTCATCAATCTCTAGAATCTAGATTATAGCATTCGTAGCATTCGTAGGTAATTTCTAAAGTCTGCTGGTTCCAAGTACCTAGTTGAGAAAGTTCATAATTCATAATTTTTCGTGGAGAAAAAATTCTTTCAACCATCTTTTTCGCCTTTTATTTATTTTGATTATCATTGAGCCAACAGCTAAGCCAGTGAACTTTAAACTACAGGAAGAGTAACTCCGTCAAAAAAAGTGCACCAAATGGCTACAAAATGTGACCCGAATACATGCACATTTATGCATGTGTTCGGTACACATTTTTCGTGTATATATACTCGAGTGACGTTCAACCAGGTTGACATGATAATTATTGTCACACTCATTTTACAATTTGTTTACTTTTGGTTTATTTACTTTTTACGTAGCTTTTTACAAAATTTTCGTTGTTAAAATGCCTAAATGCCCTGTGAAATGGTGTAGAAGTCATACAGATACGACTCTTAATACAGGAATAACCTTTCAAGTTTCATCAGTAAGTGATTTTTTTAAAATTAGGCTTAGGTAAAGTTCTTGTATTTTTTCCGACCCAAAAACATGCCCAAAAAGATGGTTTATTTAAGTTGGATGCCAGGGTATTTGCGTAAAATTAAGCTGGTCTCTTTGCGTTTATCTTACTAAGTTTACATGTTATTGTAAAAATGCAATAATCAAAAAATAATATTTTACAAAATTTTTACAAAGTCGCCATGGACAGTGTTATGCAAGATGTAACAATTTAATCATAATTCATAACCGGGGGTCTGACTGACATCAGTATGGAGTATCTTATTTTTATAATCATGCCGTTCGTACTTCGCTTAGTAAGAAACGAACTGAATTGGATGCCGAGCCAGATTACTCGTTTATGTAGCATACACTTTAATTAAGATGAGCCGAAACCAACAAAAGTTACTCGTGCAAAACTACTCCAGTGCCATTAGAGAATCGTAAAACGGTTAATTCTGAATGGTATACGACCATTTGTTTACCAGAAATCTTTGAAGAAATAAGAAAGGACAACCGACAACGCAGAATCATATTACATCACGACAATGCTAGCTGTCACACCTCAGCTGAAACAACTCTGCAATTCTCTATGTAAACTGTACAGATCTGTTGTAAAAACTGTGCAGTTCTCTACGAAAACTGTACAGATATTTTCAAAAAACTGCGCAGTTCTGTATAAAAACTGTGCAGTTTTCTATGAAAACTGTACACATCTTTTCGAAATACTGCGCAGTTTTGTGAAAAAACTGTGCAGTTCTGTATGTAAACTGTACAGATCACTTGTAAAACCTGTGCAGTTCTCTACGAAAACTGTACAGATGTTTTCAAAAAACTGCGCAGTTCTGTAAAAAAAACTGTGCAGTTTTCTATGAAAACTGTACAGACCTTTTTGAAACACTGCGCAGTTCCGTAAAAACTGTGCAATTCTCTATGTAAACTGTACAGATCTGTTGTAAAAACTGTGCAGTTCTCTACGAAAACTGTACAGATATTTTCAACAAACTGCGCAGTTCTGGGAAAAAGCTGCGCAGTTCTGTGAAAAAACTGTGTTGTTCTCTACGAAAACCGTACAGATCTTTTCAAAAAACTGTGCAGTTCTGGGAAAAAACTGCGCAGTTCTGTGAAAAATTGTGCAGTTCTCTATATAAACTGTACAGATCTCTTGTAATAACTCTGCAGTTCTCTACGAAAACTGTACTTTTCGAAAAACTGCGCAGTTCTGTGAAAAAATTGTGCAGTTCTGTACGAAAACTGTACAGATCTTTTCGAAAAACTGCGCAGTTCTGTGAAAAACTGTGCAGTTCTGTATGTAAACTGTACAGATCTCTTTTAAAAACTGTGCAGTTCTCTACGAAAACTGTACAGATGTTTTCAAAAAACTGCGCAGTTCTGTAAAAAAAACTGTGCAGTTTTCTATGAAAACTATACAGATCATTTTGAAAAACTGCGCAGTTCTGTGAAAACTGCACAGATATTTTCAAAAAACTGCGCAGTTCTGTGAAAAAACTGTGCACTTCTCTACGAAAACTGTACAGATCTTTTAAAAAAAAACTGCGCAGTTTTGTGAAAAAAATGTGCAGTTCTGTGAAAAAACTGTGCAGTTCTCTACGAAAACTGTACAGATCTTTTCGAAAAACTGCGCAGTTCTGTGAAAAACCTATGCAGTTCTCTACGAAAACTGTACAGATCTTTTCAAAAAACTGCGCAGTTCTGTGAAAAACTGTGCAGTCCTCTACGACAACCGTACAGGTTTTTTCAAAAAACTGCGCAGTTCTGGAAAAAAAGTTGCACAGTTCTGTGAATAAACTGCGCAGTTCTGTGAAAAACTGTGCAGTTCTGTATGTAAACTGTACAGATCTCTTTTAAAAACTGTGCAGTTCTCTACGAAAACTGTACAGATGTTTTCAAAAAACTGCGCAGTTCTGTAAAAAAAACTGTGCAGTTTTCTATGAAAACTGTACAGATCTTTTTGAAACACTGCGCAGTTCTGTGAAAACTGTAGATCTTTTTGAAAAACTCTGCAGTTCTATATGAAAAAACTGCGCAGTTCTGTGAAAAAAACTGTGCAGTTTTCTATGGAAACTGTACAGATCTTTTTGAAACACTGCGCAGTTCTGTGAAAACTGTAGATCTTTTCGACAAAACTGTGCAGTTCTTCATGAAAAAAACTGCGCAGTTCTGTGAAAAAACTGTGCAGTTTTCTATGAAAACTGTACAGATCTCTTTGAAAAATTGCGCAGTTCCGTAAAAACTGTGCAATTCTCTACGAAAACTGTACATATATTTTCAAAAAACTGCGCAGTTCTGTATAAACACTGTGCAGTTTTCTATGAAAACTGCACACATCTTTTCGAAATACTGCGCAGTTTTGTGAAAAAACTGTGCAGTTCTGTATGTAAACTGTACAGATCTCTTGTAAAACCTGTGCAGTTCTCTACGAAAACTGTACAGATGTTTTCAAAAAACTGCGCAGTTCTGTAAAAAAACTGTGCAGTTTTCTATGAAAACTGTACAGATCTTTTTGAAACACTGCGCAGTTCCGTAAAAACTGTGCAATTCTCTATGTAAACAGTACAGATCTGTTGTAAAAACTGTGCAATTCTCTACGAAAACTTTACAGATATTTTCAAAAAACTGGGCAGTTCTGTATAAAAACTGTGCAGTTCTCTACGAAAACTGTACAGATCTTTTCCAAAAACTGCGCAGTTCTGTGAAAAAACTGTGCAGTTCTGTATGTAAACTGTACAGATCTCTTGTAAAAACTGTGCAGTTCTCTACGAAAACTGTACAGATATTTTCGAAATACTGCGCAGTTTTGTGAAAAAACTGTTCAGTTCTGTATGTAAACTGTACAGATCTCTTGTAAAACCTGTGCAGTTCTCTACGAAAACTGTACAGATGTTTTCGAAAAACTGCGCAGTTCTGTAAAAAAACTATGCAGTTTTCTATGAAAACTGTACAGATCTTTTTGAAACACTGCGCAGTTCCGTAAAAACTGTGCAATTCTCTATGTAAACAGTACAGATCTGTTGTAAAAACTGTGCAGTTCTCTACGAAAACTGTACAGATCTTTTGTAAAAACTGTGCAGTTCTCTACGAAAACTGTACAGATATTTTCAAAAAACTGCGCAGTTCTGTATAAAAACTGTGCAGTTCTCTACTAAAACTGTACAGATCTTTTCCAAAAACTGCGCAGTTCTGTGAAAAAACTGTGCAGTTCTGTATGTAAACTGTACAGATCTCTTGTAAAAACTGTGCAGTTCTCTACGAAAACTGTACGGATCTTTTCTAAAAACTGCGCAGTTCTGTGAAAAAACTGTGCAGTTCTCTACGAAAACTGTACATATCTTTTCAAAAAACTGCGCAGTTTTGTAAAAAACTGTACACCGCGCGCTATAAACTGAAGTCCATGCGGACGAAGTCGCGGGCAACAGCTAGTTCTGTAATAATTTAGCACATATATTTTTGTAATCTGAAAACGTCTTGTCTAGGTGCTCTGGATAGTTTTAAATTCGTCCGAGTCGTACACGGTTTGTTCAAAATTATTATATATTATTATTATCGACGATTTAAGGATCAGAGGAAAATGTTTGATTTTAAAATAATAATTATGTACTCCTTTCTTCGTGATAGTAGATATGTTTGGTGTATACTGCATAATGCCATCCGCTTTGTTTCATAACTGTGACATTGACAATAACCGCGCAGGCTGTCGTCCAGCGCGCAATATTATGATACGTTACCTGGGAAACGACCTTGGCGAGAATCTGAATTGTCATATTTTAGTGTTCGAAAAGGAGCCAAATTTAAAACGGTTGAAGTATGGGAGTTATGTTTCCTGTAGTTTTGTTATTCGTTGAGCTAAGCCTATGAGAAGACACAATTTTTTGTTGCTTTGACAGAACTGGAGCCATTAAAAGACGTCTGGCCAAAATCGCCGCGTGGTCACAACTGATTTAGTTACTAAATTAGGACAAGACGTGTAATAAGAAGCTTCTAATTATTTGTCTTCTTTTTAGGATCCTAGCTAGGACTTCTAAATTTAGTGAAATGGAATAAGCGCTTTACAGCGACCACGTTATCAAGCGAACGACCGGACCATGACCTCAGTGTCTAGTAGGGGAGGTAGTGCTAGCGTTTGCTAAGTTATTTCATACCGACCAAATTTTTGTCCAGCGGTAGCTTATTTATAAATCAATATAATCAGCGTCAGTCGCCGCACCCGTGGTGGAATGTTAACTGAGAGTAATTCAAAGTTGTAAAAAAATAAAATCGGTTGTCTGTAAAGTCGGTTTACTGACGATAGTTGAAAGTGAAAAATTTAAAAATATTTTAATGAGTAAAATAAACTATTCACAATACAAAACGCTACATAAATTCGTGAAATCCAGTAAAATCTTCGAACAAAGCACAAGTCATACCTTGACTCGTAGGAAATAGAGCACAATTTTGAATAGCCGAAATAATACTAATAGCTCACAGATTGTTTATTTATTTTTCATTCAGAGTGTGGTCAATGTATCAAAGGTCATAACTAACCAAACTTCTTCATACAAAAGTATTCTTTAAGTCATCGAAATACGTAATATAATCGAAACAAAGAGCGCGGCCCAGGTGAGCCTTACTGAGAGCTGTCAGCGAGGTAACGCCGCATGAACTGTCATGTTTTTCGGGCGCGCACCCCATATCAAATTATAAGATGTTATCACGTCAAAAAAAATAGTTGTGAAAAGTGATTTTATACCGAATGAAACTTTGATGGATGATTATTGAGGTCATGTTTAACCAAAAAATCACCGTCAGCCGTATTGCAGACGGGGGATTCAGTCGGGTTACTAAACATGTAAAAATTTTTTGAATATAAAGTCATTTTATACCGTACAAAATTTATACAGGTGAATGTTTCTACTTGGTAAATAATAAATAAAACCGTCAGTCGCTAATACGACGGCGGAAAAACCGTCAGCCAGTGATATATTAAGCTATGACCAATATAACCCTACTTGATACTTCGCGCTCAATGTGTCCTAGGGCGTCGCGCAGACGACATTTCCACCTGCAAACTTTTTTTCGTTTGAATTAACCATAAAATTATCTCACATAGCAATTTTAAGTAATATATCTATATACGCTTCACACCACGTCAGTCTGGCCCCGTGGTAAGTACCTGAAGGACTTGTGTTACGGGTACCAGACAACGGAAATATATTTAATACTTTTATTCTATACATATATTTAAGATTTTTATTATATGATACACATATTTAATACACATCCATGACCCAGGAACTTTGAAAACTTTTTGTTCCGTCGGCGGGATTCGAACCCGCGACCCCCGGCTTGAGCTACCGACGTGCTCACCACTGAGCCACAGAGGTCGTCAAATAATTCGATAGTACATATTTGTGAAGAAGAATTATAATATACATTTTACTTTAAAAGCGCCATCTGTTGTTATATACTAACGTGTATAATCTAGATATTAACCTTTATTGGGTGCGAATTGAGATCTTTTTAATGTCAATTCAATACGATTCCCAACAACAACTTTGAGATACTCTCAATTTTTATTCCACCCATTATGAAGTGGCTGACGATCAAAGCTGTTATGTATTAGTGGAATACTATTATTGTAACGATTTTCGCTCGGTATGAAATGACTTTTAAAACTGAGCGCGACCTCCCCTACTAGTCGTGTCGTGGCGGACGGCTCGGTCGGGCGTGGCGCGCGGCGTAGGGGCAAAGGCGGCGGGGCGCGGGGGAATTCGGCATTCGCTGTCAAAGTCAAGTTATGTTAATACAACAAGCCAAACAGAGAGTGAAACATTGTTTTGGTGCACTTGTAAATGTGCTTATTAGAAGTCAAATAAAGGAAGAGAAACTTGTGGCAATTAATATACTTGCTTAAGACATTAATTATTATATTGATAATAAAATTTAATAACGTCAGGTACGTTAAATGCATTACACTATTTACGGCCGCAATCAGAGTTGAATTAATACATAATGAAGTAAATACTTTGTGAAGATTTTGACATTGAAAGTCAAAACATAATATTTTACTAGTCGCAAATAAGTGGTAGGTATGTACATTAATTATTACTAATTTAGTTATATCAACAAGATCGTCTTTGTTTGCGACCGACCTAGTCAACTATAAATAGCATGTTATTATTATTATTAACATTTTTATAGTTTTTACTCCAGAACCGGCCTGTGTGCGTGTGTGTGTGTGTGTGTGTGTGTGTTTGTGTATCGCTGGTATTATCTCACAAACAGAATGTAATTATTTTTAATCTAAGTACTTATTACATGGTATTTTAATAATTTAAAAAGGACCTCTTATAATTGCAGACGTGAGTGAATGAAGTGGTCAACTTACAAGTTACAATTTAGAAATGTTCGTTGATTGCAAAGATGGAGGCTTTAGGATTGACAGCCAAAAATTGTAACCATTATTATTTTTAACAAAAAATTAAAACCGACTTCCAAGTTAAAAACAATAGCAATATAAAGTTTATATTGCTATTGTTTTTAACTTGGAATTTTTTTTTTGAAGTCTTTTATTTTGAAGTCGGTACCAGCTAATTTAATCGTGACTCGTGAGTTCAGTCAATGTTAGAATATCTGAAACTTTTGGGACTGCTACCGACTTCAAAGTAATGAAGACTGTAGTAATAATATGTACTTACAGAAATAGTTGAGATTTAGACGATTTCTGAAAAAGGCACTATTATAGAGTAAGAGTTAGGTATTTGATACTTTTTAACCGACTTCCAAAAAACGAGGAGGTTATACGTTCGGCTGTGGATATTTTTTTTATGTATGTTCAACGATTACTCCGCCGTTTGTGAACCGATTTTCAAAATTTTTATTTTGTTGTATTAGGTTTCACTTCAATGGGCATTGTCCAAAAAAAATCACATGTACTTTTTATATTTTTTTTCGTTAAAATAGGGTATTTTAAGAATATAAATTAAATAATTTTGAAATTCATTGGCTAGTTTTTTCTCAATAAATTTTTAAAGTTTCGCTCTGACGTCATCATCGGCGGCCAGTTGACCTCTGCAGTATGTTTTTTTTGTTTCAATCTTATTTATAATGGCTGGTTTGTCAAATATAAGTTATCATTATGTGAAAGCTGATACGAGAAGCTTACCAAAAGTTCGAAACGTAATGTTGGTCGAATTTATTGCTAATTTAACGCCATTGAAGGTCAAACTAAGGTTAAACATATTTGTTCAAAAATATAAGTAACTAATGGGTATTTTTTTCGTTTATATACAGAAAAGCGATCATTGACCTTATTCCTCGAAATGTTTTTGTAATGGGCAAAATTTAAAAAAAATGGACAATCCCCATTTGGTCCCATTTTCACAAAAGTGGTGACCTGCAGGCTTACTATCAACGCTTAATACGATTTAATTTAGGACCTAAACTGAATGGCATTCGATATTTCGTACCATTAACTTTGTTTTACGAACCAATTTAGGTCGACACCTAAACTGAGCCGCATTCCAACATCATTCACTCTTTTTCGTACGTAAATTCGTACCATCACCTTACTTTATCTGACGTTCGAGCATAAACAAAATCGCTCAACTGTCAAAACTTGCGATTCAAAACAAGTTAGTAAATTTGATGCTGATTTTGATTCTTTTGTTGTTAGTTTTTAATTTTTATTTGTTTAAAGTCAGAAAAAAGCAGTGAAAAGCAGTGTCGCGAGGTAAAAACATAAATTGGTATCAAATAGCATTGATTTCGCTTCTACAAAAAGTTTAAACCACTTGAAAACAGGGGACCCAGTCGGTGTGCAGTCGCGGATTGAAAAAGTTTTGATAAGAACTACCTATACTGTAAATGCGTTGTCTTATTTATTGTATTAAACACATGAACTCGCATTTTATGAATAACTATAACTTACGCCATTATTATTTCAATCTTTTACACAAACAACCACAACTTTTAATAAACTTATTGTTGTATTCTCACTATTCTATAGGTAATTTGTTTACAAAATTTCGAAGTCGCCGCCACTGTAGTGTTCAGCATCTGTGGCCGCCACACTCACGTCCAGGGTTGCCACTTGCCAGGTCATTTTCAAATAAATACCGAACAAACAAAAAATAATTTTATTTTGTTTTTAGTATTTGTTGTTGTAGCGGCAACAGATATACACAATCTGTGAAAATTTCAGAAGTCTAGCTATATTGTGGTTCTTGAGATACAGCTTGAAGACAGACAGACGGACAGACAACGAAGTCTTGGTGATACGTCTAGGCTAAAATTACCCTTTGGGTCCGTACCCATGGAATGGAACCCTAAAAAAGAGTTTTATTAATAAAAAATAAAATGATTATTATTAACTTATAATACAAAAATACCGAAACGTTCGGTAGAATACCAAAAACCTGGCAACTCCGCTTACGTCACGAACTGTCACACAACACACGTTCGAAAACTTGATAAAATTTTGTGTCCGATACAAGAACTATTAATAAAATATGTTTTTTCATAATAATTATATCATTACAAAATTTGTGTCTCTTTTTAACTAGAATTTATAAAATAATACCAACTGGATACAGTATTATGAAAACGATACAAAGTTTTAGAACGCGGCATTCGAATCAAGAGAAACCGCCTATTCATTATTCGTATAGCGTTGTCTCTTTCCCACTTCAACCTTGGGATTGCGGTTCAGAGACAAATGTGTTTTTTTTTACGACTTCATTCGTTCTTTTCGGCTCCGTAACGTTTCAATTGAGGCGCGGTTTTAAGAAGGTGATGGTACGAATGTTAGCGATTTTGTTTCGGAACCCAAATTAAACTGCTCTGAATTTGAGTCGTCTTTTAAAAGTTGATAGTAGGCCTGCTGATGATGGTATCCATGAGTAATCGAGGGAACTCCTCAAAATTTAAATGGAAACATATGTTTTTTTTTGGTTTCATATGAAGTATTTCAGGCATATGTTACTAAAAAGTAAGATTTTGCACCAGGATATACCATGGTTCGAAGGTGATGAACAGAACTCCTTACTCCTTATAGATACATGTTTGGGGCTTTCGGCGTTGTTTTAAGAACTGAAAGCATATATTACTAAGCTTATTACAATAATCATCATCATCATCATCATCATCACCACCATTCCACCATACATCTTCATATTATGACCGTATTATAATTGGTAGGTATTTTTCATAGTATTTTTAGATCAAAACGGATCACGGATGTCTTTAAACATTGTTCTATAAAAAGTTAAGCTATTTTGAAAATTATTTTATTATTTCGGCCTGATGATAAGATCCATGAGTGATCGAGGAGGTGTCCCCTCGATTTCTCAAGGATCCCATCATCAGATCACCACTTTTATGAAATGGTACTAAATTCGAGTTAAACCCTAAACAATAAAAAAATAATTTTGAAAATTACACCACAAACGGCTGAGTAATCGTTGAACATAAAAAAAAAAATACATACAGCCGAACGTATTACCTCCTCCTTTTTGGAAGTCGGTCAAAAATGAGGAAAAATTTAGGATTTGCCTATAAATTGTAAAATGTCAGCATATCCACTTCAACCACTTACGTCTTTAATTGCGTGTCCACTGTCCATCAGTGGGGCGACGCGCGTAGAGCTTGTCTAATTTGAAAATATGTGCGTATCCACTTCACTAGTTGATATCAGCTAGATAAATGAATTTTGTACTGCGTCATTTTAAGTAAGACAAGATCTAGTTCCGTATGCCCTCCGTTAGAACTACAAAGACTTCTATTTAAATATAATAATAATTGAAGACGTGAGTGGAAGAATCGAACAAGTAACATTTCGTAACATAGGACAATACCTCATTTTTCCCTAATTATTTTAATAAAACATGTAACTTATCTACTTCATATCCTAGCTAATATATCTGGCTACACATATACTTCATAGTTTTTCTATTTTAAATAATTTTTCCGGCCCTAATGCCTTCATTAAAGCAAAAAAACGGGAAGTTTTTCATGTTACTTACCTTATTCTTCCACTAACGTCTTGAATTATGTCTTTGCTTCAGTAACGTTGCATGTAAATAATATACTGTAACAGCTGTTATGAACTAAATATCAATCCAATGGCCTAAATTACCTGACTCTCAACTTTTTTAACCAACTGACCTACTTAGTACTTATACGGTATTATTATAATAACATGATAAACACGATCTATAATTATTATAATATAATTAGGTAATCCTTCAAGCCCCATAAGGGCACCGGTGATCGCGAAAACAATAGAATACAGTAGCATTTCCAAGAATCCGCTATCGAAGGATTAGGTAATAAAGTTCATCAGTTAATCATAATCAATAGCGATTAGAAATAGACCAATAAAAAAGTTATATAATTATTAATAAAATATATTAAATTATTTTTAGTAGGCAAGTATTGAGATAAAAAGAATTCTTGCAAATGGGTCTCGTACCTATGTTAAATATATCGAAACATATTTGTTTAATCTTCAAATATTTTACAGAATTTTTGCATCTAAGAATACTCCATAATATAAAAATGTCGGATATTGACGATTCAGATGATACAATTTCTGATGATTCGGAGCAACGTGACGAGGGAAAACTAAGAACGTGTACGGGACTTTTAAAGTCTTACCATGGCGTAGCTTACCAAATACAGTGGTTGATGGTTGTCGCCATTGAAGCCAAAAAACGTGGAAAAGTCGATGGTTTTACATTTAGAACAGAAGTTGATTACGAAGATTCGGGAAAATTTGATGACGTGGTTTGGAAGTACTATTGTGATAATGATATGAAATTCAAATACAATTTTTTACAAGCCAAACACAAGCTTAACGAAGAAACTGGCAGAATTACAATGAAAGATCTTTTAAAAAAAGAAAAAAGTCCATTTGGTCTTAAAAAATACTATGTCTCCTATAAAGAGAGTATACAGAATAATAACAAATACACTAGTGGAGTGGTAGAAAATTTGATTATAGCCACTAATATCGATTTAGAAGACAGTTTAAAACAAATTTTCGTAAATTCACAAGCACATACTCCTCTTTTGAATGATTTTGAGACGGAAAAAGGTAGAGTTCCAAAGTGCTGGAAAATTGATCCTAATAATGAAAATATGTCAAGTGTAGTTGCATTTTTGGAAGAAACACACGACCTCATAAAACTAGCAAAAATGCTAGAAGATCTTATTTTTAATGACAAAAAATTTACTATACCAAAAGAGCTGCATAATTATAGTTGTTCAATTTTCAAAAATTTGTTAAGTATGAATTGTGATAAAATAAGTAATGATTTTATTGAAAACAATAATTTATCAAATCAAGGAATGTTTTTAAGAGAAGCTTTCTTATATATAGCTTTTGAGAAAAAGAGGCCCGATAGTGATGTTGTAATAGATGAATTTAAAGAAACATCAGATTATGAAATAGAAGATTTTGCAAATTTTATTGTAAGTAAAATTAATGATGCACGGTATGAAAATAAACTGGTCAAAATTCGTCTTACAAAAAAATGTAAAAATTATGAAAATTATAAATATTACATAAGTAGATTAGCTAACTTTGTGTTGATAATAAAAGACGGAATACAATTCAATCCCAAATTTTGGATCCAAGAAGAAATTGAAGGCAGCAACTTTTTTGAAATATTGAAAATAAAACTGAAATGTAAATTGATTCACTATGGCCTGATAAGTCACGAAGACACTAATGAAGAAATATTTGCAAAATTAGATCCTTATAAATTTCAGATTACTAATTTTACTACTTGTATGATGCATCTTGTAGACGAAAATACATTTTGGAAAGTTGTGAAAGATTATAATACAGGATTATCAACAGTTGAAAGTCAATATAGTCATAATACTATTATGGCAAAAGCATTACCAAATTATAATTTACGTCAAGTAAGGGAAGATTTACGTAACTTTTTTTCTATCTTAGTATTTGCTGTTAATTATACGAAAATAATTCTCAACGAAGCCGTAGAAGATAATTTTAATGAACATTTTAAGTGGATCGATAATGAATTTACCGCTTATGCATTTAGGTCAGAAATAGCAAATACACTTGATCTAACACAAGAAAAAATTATATCAAATACTGCAGAGGTCACTCAGTTTTTCAACAAAGTAGAAAAAGAATGTAATCGCTTAATTCTTATTGGTCCTACGTTAGAATATTGCACAAAGATTGAATTGTATGATATCAAATTTAAGTCGGATGTAATAAATATACCTGGTTTAAACTGTTTTATCGATAATAATGCACAGCAATTAAAAACCGAACAAACTGAAAATGCGGTAAATATGGACAAACAAAAAGATTTTTACAGCAAGCAAGTTTTATGTTATACGTCAAAATATATATTATTATCTTCAATTAAAGTCTACCATTTACTAAAAAACAGTGTAAATTACGCTGCTCAAAAAAATTACATATTTATGCGTTTAGAAAGTATAGTCTACTTATACGAATATGTCATGAATGTTTTTGAAAAGTCTGTCAGTTTATTAATAATTGAATGTGATTGTGATGATAGCAAAATTAATTTACGTAAAGTATGCAAAAAACTTATTAGCATCCTGCGTTCGGATGTTAATAAAAAAGTCCTCTTAATTACGCCGGGAGATAATTATTTAACAAATCAGTTAAGAAAAGAATTACTTCGTAGTTATTGCCAAATAGTAGATTCTGAACTAAATTATTCTAGTTTGGAAGAAAAAACACAAGAAAAATTATTGAGAAATTGGAAAATTATCTTTCAAGGAAAGGAAATTTTTTTTGAAGACGTAATAGCAGACGGTAAAGAGTTAATCGACTCGAAGATACTATGTCAGTTTTTGAATAATGACAAAATAGAAATATTTAATCAATCACTGACTAAAAATAATGTGAAATTTTTTTATATATATAGACAAATAATTTGTCAAAGAAAAGTTAGCACAGAAGTCTTTAAAGAAGAATCTACTGATTTGTATGCTTTTAAAAATATTGAAATTAATGATTTTATGAATCTAGCCATGCAATATGAAAAAAACTGTACAAAAATTGTGAGTAAAGTTAGTAACTTTGGAAAACTAGACCTTAAAAATCTAAGTAGTAATAAATTTATTATAGTGGATGATGATGATCAATATAAATATTTATGGGAATCCAATAAATCTTCAAATGTACATAAGCTCATCAAAGAAAATGATTATTTTAAGTGGAATGATACAAAAGGTTCGCTATGCAATTTGAGACCTTATACGAGACCCAGAAAGTATTATTCTGAATATGACAATGAAATCATCTATGAATTAAAAAATGATAGAATTGTAGTAATTGCTGCTGATCCAGGAATGGGAAAATCTACTCTGATAAAAAATTTAGCGTTTAAATTAAAACAGGATTTTCCGTTATTTTGGGTATTAGTAATCGATTTAGGAAATTTTCGCAGTGACCTTAAAAGAATTAAGTTAAATGATGGAGAATCTGCATTTTCTTTTCTTGTTAAGGTTGTGAATTTTAAATTATTACAGCAAGAAAGAAACGAAATATGGTTAAGAAAGATTATCGATTGGCTTAGCAAACGAGTAAATACTAATGATTTTATGAATGAGGTCAAGATTGAAGGTATCGAATTATTGGAAATATTTATTTTCTATAATAAATTACATAGCTCTGGTGAAGTTTATATTTTCTTAGATGGGTTTGATGAAGTATGCCCAAAATATGAGGCCGAAACAACATATTTCATTAAAGTTTTAAAACGTCAAACAAAGGCTCATATATGGGTAACTTGTCGCACATATAATATAATTAATACATTGGAAGACAATTTAGAAACTATTTCATATGGCATTAAATCATTTAGCAAAGATGATCAAGAACTTTTTTTATTAAAATATTGGAAATTTAAACTAAATATTGATATACTGGATGAACAAAGAGCCAAAATTTTTATCGTAACCCTTCTTCTCGAATTTTCGAAAGCCACAAATGATACTAAGAGAACTTTTGTTGGAATACCTTTGCAAATTCAAATGCTTGCTCAAAACCGTTTAATTATGTTCAAAGAATTTTACGAATCTGGAGTGGTGACTTTGAATGATGAAGATAAAATAAATATTAAAAGAGGACTGAACTTAGTGAACCTATATGATGAATTTATAGATATAAAATTTTATGAAATTCGTTTTAAAGAAAAGAAACCTAAGTGGCCTGTGGATGATGAAGATATTGAACGAATGATTGAAAAATGTCGACAAGATTTTATTTATGATCATCAAGTTTTATCAATCTACACTTTATATCCGGAAAAAGAGGAATTGTGTTCCGAAAGTATCAAATCTCAAGCGCTATCTCTTTTGCCTAAAATAATGAAGGCTCACGATAAAAATGCTATAATTTCTGAAGTTATTGATGAAAATCCAGTGTTCGTTCATCAGACGTACGCTGAATATTTCGCCTCCCTCTTCCTATGGAACAAATTTAAATCTGTGAGTCTCGAAGAATTTCATGAATTTTTTTTGCACAATATGTTGGATGGAACATTTTTTTCAGATGAAAAACTACAAGTGTGTAAGTTTTTTTACTTTATGGCAGACAAATATTTTACTGAAAATATTCGATGTATTTATAATGGAAATGAGGATTGTAAGATTGCTTTAATTTTGGAAAAAATTTCGGACATCATCTACGTCATTTATGATTCGTATGCGAATCAAGGCATTAAATGTCAGGGTATTGACGATATCATAATAACTGAATACACTGGGAATGCAAAACATATCGAACGAATTTTCAACCAAAATCCTCAATTTGCACAAGTAGTTAAATTTATGTTCTATATGGTTGAATCGTATTTGACGGTTAACCCATCGGATCGTGTGATCCATAGAATAGTAGAGAAGAATAATTCTATACATTTTCTGCAAATGGCATCTGAAATAGGATGTTTCAACTTTGTAAAAATGTTTTTAAGTGTTAAAGGTGACTATGATTTCAAAAAATGTTTAATGTACAGTAAGTGGTATTTTAGCCCTGTATGGCTTGCAGCTAGAAATGGACAATTGGATATCTTAAAACAGTTGTCATTAAAAGTCGATCCCAAATGGCTTGATAAAGATGACCAAACTCTGGCTCAGCGAGCGTACGAGTTACCCGAATTAGAAGTTTTACGGAGATGCTTACTTTTAAATATCTTAGATTCAAACCCCTACTTGAATTTGAATAAAATACTAACTTTACCACTTGAAAATGCTTTTGCAAATACTTGGCCTCTAAACATAATAGAAATTTTGATAGAAAAAACTGATAGCGATATTTTTAATAATTTTGTTTGTAGTTATGGCCCACTAAAAGCTTCTCATGCAATAAGCATTTCTTTACTAAAGTATGAAACACCATTACTAACTTTGATGATCAAAAAAGGAATGAATTTTTTTGGGGCTCTAAACGTGTTGCTTTTTGAATTTACTTTTACTAGTTTACATAATCCCATTAATTCTGTAAGGTATGCATCATATTATGGCCCATCATTTCACTCTGAACAAGAATACTTACGGGTCTATGGGCTTATTGAAACATATTTACATTCAGGAGTTGGATATAACAGCTTTGACGATGTACATTGTGTAATGACTTCTGAATATTCTAAGCAAGTGCATTATATGCATCAATTATTCGTGTGTGTTCGAAACAACGAGATGAACAATATTGATAGTGCCTATTTATTGTTAACGCATATTCTATGTGCCGTTGCTAAAGATTGTACAATAGTAAAATCTTCCACTAGTTCTCTTCTATTAAGAATCCAACAGCTAAAATCTTGCAAATCTCAAAAAAAAAGAAAATATAATGCACTTGAAGGCAAAGTATGGCCAAAGTGTTATTACCACGGAATAATTATTAATTTAATACCAATAACTGAAAACTATTTTTTTTATTGTTTAGATAAACCCAAAGATGTCATTAAAAATTGCATTAGTGCCGTAAGTGTGTATATGAACAAGGCTAGTAAAGAAATCAAAGAGTTTAAAAAATATCCAGATAGTAATTTGTATAACAACATTTTTATCGCTTACGAAGAAATGTTAAAATATCGCTTTATGCATGATGCGTCTAAAAATGAATTATTTCAATCTCTGCCCCAATTTGAAAAGTATATCTTTCAATGGGTATTAAATTTGTATATCAGGCAAAATTATGATATTTTTGAAGCGTTAAATGAAGTCAGTCGAAACATTGTTAGATACAAAATGATTAGAGATTGGTTAAGAAAAAAACCCGATGGCGGCAATATTTTATTTGAAGAAATAATACAAATATTCGGGTTAGAACAAGGCCAAGGAAACAATAAAGATGTAATCGTGCAAAACGAAATAACGGATATTATAAATAACATTTTCAATAGTGGCGCTTTGCAACTCTTAGTAAACGTCTGGAATGATTTAAACCACGTCGGTGAGAAACTTTTTCAAGAAGTCGTAACATCTATGTCAAAATTTGAGCATATTTCCACAAAAATATTTTATTTATTTGAAAAGTTGGATGAATACTACGTCAGGCTAATTGACGCTATTAAAAGTGAAAGCCCCAAAAATCTTTTAGAATCTTTAAAAAATATTGACGATGCGTATGTTAAATCTGTTGTAAATGCTCAAGACTGTGAATACGGTTCGCCATTACATTACGCCGTTTTTGTGGGAAATGCAGAAATGGTGAGAATTCTTTTGTCGCATGGTACCAATCCTAATCAAGAATTAGAATGTAATAGCAAATTACTAGCAGATTCAGAAGAAAATTCCATAAAAACTCCACTCGATATTGCCCTGGACCGAAAACATCGGAATCCTCAACAGTATGTAAAAATTATAGAGGTTCTTAATGATTCAAGAATTTAAGAATAACCATTCTAGAGTTTATTGAGATCATTTATATATTATCAATTAGTGCCATGTATGATATAATAGCGGGTAGAACGGTAGATTTATCACATTAACCCATCAAACCCCTACGAGCACCGGTGATCGCGACAACAATAGAATACAATAGCATTTCCGAGAATCCCCGATGGTTAGCTATGTGATATGTCCACACTATGCGCTTTCGTCTTAAATTTTTGTCATCTTCTTTGCGTCAACGAACGCAACGCCAACATTGTCATTTTTGTTCAGTTGCAGTGTCTGTCAGCTTTGTAACATGTGCGACGAGAACATTTACTGGGCGGCTATAATTATATGCGGCTTATTTGGTCATATGAAATTCCAGAAAAAATAGAACTAAGCGAATGTTTTGGCTACGGTCAGTGCGCATGCGTCGCGTGCATGCCTCACGTGCGCTCTTGACTGCGCTATGACGCAAGCCCTTGATGAACAAAAAAAGGCACACTAGTGGGGACAAAGCTATTGTGAGTCTTTACATAATTATTAGTAGGCACTAACTTTGTTTCTTTTGTTTTTGAAGTGAAAACTTCTTTAGCGGCGTTGAGCACTTGTGTGGGATGGGTAAAAACTGTGAAACTCGCGTCAGATTCTCGTGCTGATCGAAAAACCGTAAGACGGTTGGAGAGTAGTGTTTTAACATCGAAATCGATTAATCAAACAATCGATTGTTTTTTTTTCAATAATTTATTGTCGATATTTTTAATCGATTGTAAGGGTTTCGATTAATTAAAAAAATCGATTTTTTAAAAATCGATTTTCATAAAAAATGGGTTAAAAATTTAATCGATTGTAAAGGGTTTCGATTAATTTAAAAAATTGATTTTTTAAAAATCGATTTTCATAAATAATGATTAATGGGTTAAAAATTTAATCGATTGTAAGGGTTTCGATTTATTTAAAAAATCGATTTTCATAAAAAATGGGTTAAAAAATAATGCATAACGTTAATAATCAAGTTTTCACTTCTGCCGGCACTCCCGGAGTGCAACCCGTCTTTTTTTTGTATTTGTTGTATAAATACAATAATTATGTTAGATATAATAGTATTTTAGAATAAATGTTAGTGTAATGTAAATTTTAAAGTGAGCCATGAACTGTGCCTATTAGTTTTAAGTTAAATGTGTAATTTAAATCAAACTGTAATCTTATTGTTATAAATCTGCGAATATTTACGTTTTTATGATTTTGAAATAAATGTGATTTCAGATTTATTTTAAATATATTTTTTTATATTTTCTTCTTATAACCACTTTTCTATACATCTGTACAAATAAATGATTAGACTATAAAATGTTTGATGCAAGTCGCTTTAATTTGCGGTCCGAAACTCCGAATCGACCCATTCCAAAAAAGATATCCACTCCAATCGTTCGTATGGTTGCGGTATGAATCGTCTAATTAAAAACAGGACTTGGGTGCATTGGGTGTTTCATATCGCGGTTCGAAATATCTATGATCTATCATCCGCAACAGCGGACTACCCGTATCTGGTAAATACGAAAGGTAAAAACGTGACAGACAGACACACTTTCACATTTATAACATCATACCAAGTGATAGTAATCATTAATCAGTAGACATCGGATTATATGCACGATCAAAGTGCCGAATCATGCATGCAAGTATGCACGATAAATGGCCGAAATATGCACAAAATATGCATAATTTTTAATTTTTTGAGGATTTTTCCTGTGGTGCTGTTAATAAAAGCTTGAATTTTATAATTTCATCAAATTCAGGATTTTTAATTTTTTATACAGCACCCTACGAATAATAAAAACTATTACCTACTTTATTATTCGTAGACAGCACCAATAATAATTTTCTACCAACATTTTCCAATTGCAATAATAATGCCCATGGAAGTTTAAGAAATCGGTAAATACTTTATTCCAATTTTTTACTAATGTTGCCAACTACAAAGAAAAATATTGTTTCTAGAAAGGTCGTACCTATCGGGTGTATTGCATTCTTTTAATGAGGATGGAGCCACATATTATATTTGAAGTGTTTTTAATCTATTCTACATCTGTTTTGTGGTCTCGGTGTGTGTCATGATAGCTAGTTTGGAGACTATGAGGGCATAAAACTACCGAAATATGCGCTATCAACGAAAAATTGCCAAAATATGCACTAACGCCCAAAAAGCCGATGTCTAGTAATCAGTAATAAGTACTTAGTAATCACGTACGGACGTTATAATATTTATAATAAATATTTTTTGAAAATTTCAGCTGTCTAACTAAAACCTTTAATTGAATAAGGGTTAAGCTGATAGTAGCCGGGTGACACAGACGGACGAACAAACAAAGGGCTCCGTTTTTACCCACTGAGAATTAGGGTGAACCTTATATATCACAAAAAATAATTGGCCAAGTGCGAGTCGAACTCGCGCACGAAGGGTTCCGTACCGATATAGAGCAAAAATAGGCCAAAAATGGTGTTTTTTGTATGGAAGCCCCCTTTATATATTAAATTTATTTTAATTTTATTATTAATTATTAAAGTACAAATATAATTAAGGATTTTGTGAAAATGTCAAGTGCCTAACTGTTACCATTATTGATTATAAGCAAAAAATACCAAAAAAATGACGTTTCTTGTATGGGAGACCCCCTTAAATATTAACTTTATTTTATTTTTAGTATTTGTTGTTATAGCGGCAACAGATATACACAATCTGTGAAAATTTCAGAAGTCTAGCTACAGCGGTTCTTGAGTTACAGCCTGGAGACAGACCGACGGACAGACAGACGGACAGACATCGAAGTCTCATGAATAGGGTCCCGTTTTTACCCTTTGGGTACGGAACCCTAAAAACGAATTTCAAATTGTATACCCCGTATATTTTTTACTGATGATATAAGGTAAGTACCCAAACGCAAAACCAGTGACAACCGAGCCTCAACGTTTAGTAAGGGTGGGTCGCACCAACTTACTTTAACTATAACTGTAACTTTAACTATAACTACAGTGGAAAATGTCAAATCTGTGGTTACCGTTAAATATGGCGCCCGACGTCATATTTAACCATAACCGCTCATACTTAGGTATATCTAAATTTTTTCGTGAAAAATTACTATGTTTCACATGTATCGATTTTTACGGATAATTAAATTTTTTATACTCTTAATCCTATTACCTGTAACTTTAATAAAAAAATAAACGCAACAGACATCTGTCAATTTCTGTGTTCAAAGTTAAGGTTAAAGCCAAAGTAGTGTGCGTTTATTTTCTTGAATATTTCTATTTGTCGATCATTTCGAAGCACATTATTATACACAAAAGAAAGTCATTTAGTTCATGTTAACGATAAACTATAGTTCAAGTAATGAGAATCCGTAAACACACGTAAAAAGCTATGCAATTTTTGTAGACAAATTAATAATTGATGTGATATTTTTAGCACTAATGCCTTATATAGCACGATTAAGGGATTATTAAACTTATAAATTATCTTTTTAGCTTACAAAAATACCGATTGAAAAGCCCAAAAAATGGTGTTCAAAACTTACGTATTTAATGTTAAATCCACGTGTTTGAGGCATTCTTTGGCCATTCTTATGGTTTATTATTTAGCGGAACCACAAAACTCAACAATATCTAACATAAAATGTTCAATAAAAACCTTTATTAACACTTTTATTACATGAAATATGTAGACGGACTCCTTTGTTATGTCCGAGTAAGTAGGACATAACATTACACGCTTTTGACGCTTATACACCGTTAGAAGGCTCTCTCCTAGTGTATATTAACTCAATGGTTAAAGCTAAGTTAGCCTTAACTATAACCATAACTTTAACTCTATCCACGCCTCTGGTGCAAGTTGCAACCCACCCTAAGAAACGTAATTTTTTCCTGATAATATTATGTCGATCTACATTAAATCACTAGAACTGCAATAAATGCAAGTGAAACTAGAACAAATAAATAAAATAAACATTAATATTCAATTTATGACATACTAGTACATTTCAAACAATCACACAAGGTAACTTCTTTTTAGAGCTGTTGTATCTTTTTTGTACAGTCAGGACTCAGGATACACTTTTCTATGTTCCTGAAATCTGCGCAACACGGGCCGATTCTGTATCGTACATTTGTGAGTTAGTAACTGAGTTAGTAACGAAACCGAGGAGTGAGTAACGGAAAGTGCCACTTTTTGTATTCACTTGCATACAAAAGTGAGACTTTCGGTTGCTCACTCCTCCGTTTCGTTACTAACTCAGTGATTAACTCACAAATGTACGATACAGAATCAGCCCGCTGATTTTGTTCATCTTCAGCCATACTGCAATATAACAGCCCTTTCGGCAGTAAAATTTAGATGCCTCAAACAAATTATATTTTTCTTTAAACTTACAGAAAAGCATTATTGTTCCAAGAAGATGCAAAGAAACAACTTTTGAGACAATTCTTCCTCCGATGGGTCATAGCTTTAGCTACAACTGGTGATTCTGTCCCCGTTGAAGTTGATAATTTAAGTTAAGTTTTAGTTTTTAAAGTTAAAGTTAAGTTTGGTAAATAAACATTCGTCATCAAACAGTGATAATTATAATGACTGTCTCTTCACATAAATACCACAAATTATGGCTAAACTTTCTTATAGAGGCTTTAAAAATTGTTGCATCAATTTTTTAAGTCAATACGGGTAAGTGTGTCATACTTTTTTCAATGTTTACTTTGAACTAAAAAATCAAGTATTTTAAGGTTTAATTTCTCACTCTCTGTGAAATGAAAATAAAGTAAGGTTCATAATTGGCCGGTAGCAAAGTGCTCTACACAATATTGCCCATTATTTCACTTGTTTTTAAGGTATTTTATAAAGTGCTGTGCTAGACACACTTACCCAAGAAAGTGAGGCAAGTGTGACTATATCGTAAGTGTACAATATATAGTTATTTCAAATTTGAAAATGCAAAGTTTATACTACCTGATCATCGGAACTAATCATATGACGACTATATTACATAATATTGTTTCTGAAGATAGATTAAAGGAGCAAAAGTTATGAGGTAAGTGTGGCATACTACGTTGGAGAGGGGTAAAAAACATTTTAAGTAAAAATTATTGAATGAGTTATTTCTTTTATTTTATTGTTAATTTCAAAAATATGGCACTTACTTATTTGGGTTACACAAACCTGAATAGTGAAGGTGCTAAGTTTTATTTTTAATTACTAAAAAGTAAACAAAATATAAGCAATCAAAAATTACATAATCACTAATATTAGACCAAATGTTTGTAAACCCTGACTTGGGGCAAGTGTGACATATAGACACACTTGCCTCATGCAAAGTAAGCATACTTTCCCAGCACTAAAATTTTGAGGTCAGATTTTTCTAATGGACATAAATCTCTTATTTGAAACAATTCCAACAAAATTATAAAAGAAATAATAAGTTTAGTTAGTAAAAAAGCAACTTACCAGTATACAATTATCAGGTTCTCCAAAATTACCAAGATTTTTATTGATTGAAAATCCAATGTGAATTAGAGTTCGTCTTAAAAAATGTGACAATTTTTAAAATGGCGACAACTTCAAAAGTGCTTGACAGAGCCATCTAGATTGAGATTGTGTACATTGAAATTAGTTTTACGCACAACATCAGATGTCACTGCCACCATAATCTCAAACAGTTTTTCTAAAAATTAAAGCAGTTACACTTCCCTCCCAGCTACATTTCCCCGTACTGACCTTAAAATATGTTGTAATTTAAATGTGATTGTAAGGAATTGTAATTAAATTATAATTTAAAAATTGCAATTTTTCAATAATGTGATTGTAAGGACCGGACGTGTGTACTGTAGCGTCGAAGCCTTTTCAGTTTCCCTTTCAGCGTTCAGTGTCAGTGACGGCCGACTGTCGCGCGGCCGCCTCCTCGCCGCCGTCTGCTGTAACCGGCTTCGCGTGTGTACGAAGTTTAAGTTTAACCAAACTGTGATTGAAAGTTACAAACTGTTACATGTGATAAGGAATTGTTGCTGCAACAGGGAAAGTTACATAAAGTACATGTGTATTTAAATGTAAGTATTCGTTGTGCGGAAGAAAGTTTCGAACACAAAAGTTTATATCAGGAAACGTGTGGAAATTGAGTTGGGTTTTGTAAACATTTTCAGGATCTCAATTAAATAAGTGCTCTAGAAGTCATTTATTATCTCTCTTATAAGTTTTTGGTGGCATATAGTCTTTTATGACAAAGTTTAATAATTAATAAGTGCAATTCATATTTTTCTTTAAAAACTTTCTTACTTCTCAATTTAAATAGGGATTTGTTTTACACAAAGCGTTTAAAAATACGAATAAGATAATAATCAACACTGAGTATTTCCTAACTGTTAAGTCTTTAGTAAATTAGATAATTTCAATATCTATCTAATATTTTATTTGATTAATGGCCTGTTTCACCGCTTCCAGATAAGGTGCCCGATAGGGTTATTTGACAGATTTTCCATTCTCCATCTGTCAAATTAAGTGGTGGATAGCCTTATCAGGAAGCGGTGAAACAGGCCCTTAGCCAAACTAATTTTGCTTAGGTACATAGTTGGATACGACCCCCTACATTCTATTCTTGCTCGCATGTGTAAAATTTCTGAAAAATAAATACGAGGAAACCCACTCTCACAAACAAAAATAAAAAAAGTCTCAAAGACTTGCCATTTGATAATGGATTTTAATTTTATAAAATAAGTACAATAAACTTTTACATTTTTAAGTATCACGTTGAAATTAAAGTTTTGCCCTCTAACGGTTCGGAGACAAAGTTACTCCTGCCTAATTACAAGTAAGTATATTAACCAACATTGTACTATGGTCTAAGGAACCAATTTAACTTTACACTGGCATCCTTTGTTTTCAAGTTCAATACATTTCACAAACAAGTCTTTTCTACACAAGTTTATTGTCGCATCTTGTCAATGTGTTGTTTACGAGAAAAACCTTCTTTTTTTTGTACTTACAGAAACTTTTCAGTTTTAGTTAAGGAATTTTTAAACGAAGGAGAAGACACGTCTGCAGTATTTCCTTTTACTTAAATCACTAGAGGAGGACCACGGCTCCGTTTCGCAAAAAAATTCTCGCTCGGGAACCGTACATTTTTTGGGGTAATTTCTAGGTAAGTATATCTTATAAAGTTTTCTGGGACTCAAATTAATTTCATATTATTATCTCAGTGAAATCTGTTCAGCGGTTCGGGCGAGAAGAGATATCAGACAGACAGATAGAGCTGATCTGTCACTCGATTTGTTACGCGATAGTTCATGAATCGAAGAGAAGAAAGAGAAGATAAATGTTGTGTTTCCTCCTGTTTCCTCCCTGGATAATGCCGTGCTAATATTCAGGAAAAAATTATAACTCTATCGGCATTATCCAGGGAGCATAATTTGGCTACATTGAGGTTAAGAAGACAGCAATAGATTTTACAAATACTTGTTTTACATTTCTCTAGCCCTTGGTGTATCCTCTTAAGTATTTTATTAAAATAAATCGGATTGGATGCGTACGAAACAATCGGTGGCGGAGGGAAACTACCAACGCTGGGGTTTGTACCTCGTGAATCCTTTTATGTTATAAACTTAAAACTTTACTCAGACTTCTTAATTTCAGACTATAATAATTCTTGTAATCTCATTGTAAATTTTCTAAAACCCAGGAACCCGTGCCCCGTGCACTTTGTTCGATATAGCGTGTTGTTTTTACATTTTATGCCGTAAACGATAACGTTTTCAGTTAATGTCACATTTCCAAGTTTATGTTAGGAAATGGTTTGCGTGTGGAGCAAAACTATCATTGGCGCTCGTCCAATTATTGGCAATGTGGAGTGAACCTGAAAAAGCGGAATGGCTCGAGAGCAGACGCGATTAACGTGACAATAATTGGGTGTTTTATTTTAATGGAGGTTTAAAGGCTTCGTGGAAATACTCTTACATAAACTTGCTATTGGTATAGGATATAGGTACTACCGGTCTATTTATATTATTGTTTGCGAGTAAATAATTAATTTAAAATCAGTCTCAATACGTTTTCTCTATTCTATCGTTACATAATATAATATGTATGTTACTTTTGTGTGATATATCATAAGAGTTGGGCAATAGTTCATGTAAATTTAGGACACCCACATAAAACTTTTTGTTTAGTAAACTTTTTGTAACCCTCTCTAATGTAAACGATTTTTCTGAAATAAGCATAACTGATTTATCTTTAATTTCAATGAAGAAATAGAATAAACAGCGGAAAAAAGCCATGCATAATAAATGTAATTTATGCAATATGCATAGCGGGAATTTCGGGACTTAGACGGTAAACGTACATTTTATGACTTACTAATTTCTTTGTTGAAAATATAAAAAAGGCAAAAGAAAATAATGTTCCATCATAACGCTGCAAGGAACTTATAACTTATAATGTGTAGTGCTACGAATAATAAAAAGCTAAGGAAATGTAACTCCCGTACTATTACCGTTGCAATTCATGTCTGTAGGTAAAGTTAGGGACGGTCCCTGACTATAACTACAGACATGCATTTGGTACTATCGAACGCAAAGAAAAAAAACCGGCCAAGTGCGTGTCGGGCCACTCGCAATATAGGGTTCCGTAGTACCGCTAGTTTTTGACATTTTTTTTATGGTCAATGAACGTATATTTATAGCGTGTTTTACACTACTACTAACATCATCTCAGTTACTTTCAAAGGAATTTGAACGAAAAGTTCCATTTATACTTAATACATTTTTTTTAGTTGATCGACTATTACTCAATAGCTTATGAAGTCTTCTTAGCCGTGATAGTTTTCCTTTTAAATTCAGCATATTCTCCCGTGAATTTTTTCACGTTTCCAGAACCAACTGTTTAGCTAGTAGAAGGGGGGGACACTGGACTCTAACGATTTTTCACTTTAAAACTTAATATTTCACAAACGGATCCCTAAATCGGAAAATGATCTATGAATACTCACAATATTTTTAAAAAACCTATTCAACGACACCCTACGCGATGGAGTGGGCGCGAAAAAAAAATTTCATCCCCGCTTGATGTGTAGGGGAGATACCATAAAAAAATATTTTTTTACGATTTCATGTACCATTTTGTTGCCATCATTAAT
Organism: Polyommatus icarus; assembly: GCA_937595015.1. Classification (NCBI taxonomy): domain Eukaryota; kingdom Metazoa; phylum Arthropoda; class Insecta; order Lepidoptera; family Lycaenidae; genus Polyommatus; species Polyommatus icarus. The sequence goes on from OW569321.1 coordinate 9,626,067, forward strand.
ATGTGTATTCATACCAAATCACAGCTTTGTAGGTCCTATAGTCTCTGAGTAAAACCGCGGACAGACAGACAGACGGACGGACAGACCGAAACTATAAGGGTTCCTTGTTGACTACGGAACCCTAAAAAAGGAATTAAGAAATCACAAAAGTCCCATACATTTTTTGACATAACACATTGCATGCGTGATTTATTATTTCTTATTAGACGTAGCTATAATTCCTATGAATTATAATTTATGGCTTAAATAGTGAGCCAGCATACGAGATGAATATGAGTCAGTAATAGATATCAATTATTATTGTTAAATGATATATATCCTGGTATTAAGCCGACGGTAGTGTACGTGTTATAGACCATAAAATAATATATCATACTACTTTTCTTTTACATTATGAAAATAACAAAACTAAGTTATAATTTAATATTTTAAGTTATGTTTTGGTAAAATACATTGTATTTATCGAAATATAAATACGGATTTCTTTAAATCTAAAACTTAAATTAATCGGACTACTTAACGTCTTAAACTTAAATAAGTACGAAAGGAAGCTAAATAAAACTCGAATTGGCGGTACATGATCGCGAAAGTTCGCAAAAATCTGATGGGACAGATTTAAAATACACAATTGGGTGAATCGGGTAAGTAACATTTAACAACATAAGAGCTATTTTTCATTTTTTCCCTTTAAATGATTTGACCAAACCTTGTCATTTTTACTTGATCATTTAACTAAAATATTATCCGGCTAAGTATACATAGAATCCACATTTTTTTAATTTTCCCGGTGCTAAAGCCTCCTTTAATGGAAAAAAAACTACAGTTTTCAGATTGTTAGTTGCAAAATTTATCCACTCATGTCTTCAATTGTTTAAAGCTATTCTCACGCTCGCACTCGGCAATTAAGTCCGCTCTTTGGTGTAGACGCGCGTGTATCGGAAGATAAGCGATGCCTATAACTGTATGCCTTGCCTTAATTACTTAAGTACATGCAGTCCTGTATAGTCCTCTAATATCAGTTTGTATGACATGGTTCTAAACTCTCGTTCTAATATGTAATTTTCACATAATAATTTTAGACAAATTTAATTAAAATTTTAGTTTCATTAATAAAAAGTACCTAAATACGTTTTATAAGTAGTTAATTGAAGCAGATTTTTAAAAGTTATTTATAAGTGATGGTCCGAAGAATTGTTTGTAATGCTATAATAATATTAAGTATTTATTACTTTAATTAACTATCCATTTAAATAGTAATATTAGTAGATAAATATTTAGATCATATTATAATGTAAGAGGTATTTAAACTTTTCAACTAAAAAATACAAAAAGTCAAGATTGAAAAATATAATTAGTTTGTATTTACTGTTTTAACTTTACTTTTATTTTTATTAATCAATAAAAATAAAACCGAACCGAAAAAAACGTTGGCTATAATTATAATCGAAATTAAAATGACTAACGAATATAAAATATAAATTTACTCATTTATAATTATTAATATCTCACTAATCAAATTAAATATTTTTTAAAAACGTCGTAGGCCGTAGCGCGTAGCACTGCGTAGGCCGTAGAGGGTTCGTAGCAGTTAACTCACAAGACAATAATATTAGCCCCCTTACTAATAAACGCTGTATAAGCTTTAAATAGTTATACAGTGTTTTGTCTTCTTCAATCCAATTAAAAATGTCACTTGTGTGACAGGAACAAAACACTGTATAACTATTCAAAGCTTATACAACTTTTATTAGTAAGGGGGTAGGTGATTATGGACCATAGATGATAGAGCCCGTGACGGCCAGACCTTCCTTCGTTTCGTAAAGCTGAAAGTTTACCTGTTTGTGGCCTTTACAGAGGTAAGAACGACCAGCAACTATGGGGTTTCGGTCGCGGTTACTTCAGGAGGTAAGTATCCAGTTCTGAAGGCCTACCTGACCTTCGAGAAAGGAGTAAAGCTCAATTTCATAGCTAATATTATTCGCGGTAAGTGGAGGAATCTCGTCTTCCAGTGCCGGAAATTCTTGACAGTTGCTTCCCACCCTTAATCTTTCTTAAAGTATTAGACTTTGAGGGTGTCCAGCAGTGGGAAGCAACTGCCAATAATTTCCGGCACTGGAAGACGATATTCCTTCATATTAATTAATTAATTTATTTATAGTTAATTAAAACGGGTTGACCCCAATTACATTAATTAACCTAGAACTAAGATAATATTAATACATAATTAAAATAACAACACTAATAGACAATAGTAGAAGCTCTTGTATACTTACCCTCGCAGAATTTCACACATACTTTCCTTATATCCATCCACTTGTCAGCAAATATATCACACTCGGGGTTGGTAGACAGGAGAGCGTTGAGCACGTCTAAACCACGACACAGTGGGGACTCAGCTCTCGCGACAGAATTGCAAACAGGTAAGGCAAATAGTTTAGGCCGACGGCAAGAGCGGTACCTGCGGTAATTGTCGGGCACGAACAAACGGCAAACGAGGGTGTGAAGTTCTGGACAGTCTATAAGCCCACGAAGACTTTTAAAATTATTAGTACTAGGTCCACACCTCTTCTGACCTCTAGTGAGTGGTATCCTAGGGTACCTAAAAGGAAGTTCGTGGGGTACATATTAGGATAATAACCATGAACTCTTTTGTACAGGAATCTTAAAAATGTTTTCTGTACTTTTTCAAGCATCAGTGTTGATGCATCTGTGTGAGGGCTCCAAACACAGGCATCCGTTTCTAATTTATTGCGTACTAATGTATTATACAGTAACTTAATTACATTGGGATTTTTAAAATCCCTCACATTACGGAGAACAAATCCTAAGCGTTTCAAACTTTCTTTGGCAATAGCTGCAATATGGTCTTTAAATGTAAGGGTTTTATCAAAGTATACCCCTAAATCTTTTGTGTTGTAGACTCGAGTCAAGGGTTGCCCGTCCATTGTGTAATTAAATACAAGAGGCCGTAACTTCCTTCCATATTTTATAACGATACACTTACTCATATTAAACAGCAGATTGTTCAAGATACTATCCAAATCTTTTTGGAGAAGTAAACAATCAAGCAAAGATTTTATTACCATTATAATCTTCAGATCGTCGGCATATAATAAGAATTTAGCATACTTTATCATTGCTGGAAGATCATTTATGAAGATCAGGAATAAAAGAGGGCCTAATACCGATCCCTGACTAACACCAGAGGGTGTGCTATAAGTAGTACTTTCAAAAGAGCCGTATCTTACAAATTGCATCCGGTCACGTAGATAGCTCGCGAAGAATCTAACAAAGTCAGACGAAAACCCAAGAGATCTCAGCTTACTGAGGAGAATATCATTGTCGACTTTGTCAAATGCTTTACAGAAATCAAAATACAAGACGTCAACCTTATCAAGTTCCGGAGTCGAGGGCCCCAGAAATTATATTTACGTTTAACAAAAGATTAGTGCTGACGGAACGACCCGGTCGAAAACCATGCTGAGCGTCCGAGAGTAATTCACCAATCTTTTCCATTAAGATATTATGAAGCGCCAGCTCAAACACCTTTGCAATAGTGGGTATGACTGCTATAGGTCGATAATTTTCAACTGATTGAGTGTTACTTGTTTTGGGAATTGGAACGACTCTCGATAGTTTCCATTGCCTGGGATATATTCCAGAGCTGAGCGATCTGTTAAATAGGTGACATAGAGGAGAGGCTAGGATACTTTTGCACGCTTTCAAAATATATGGAGGTACGCTATCAGGACCAATCGAGCTTTGGGCTTTGAGTTTGTTAATTGCCTTTTCAACATTAGCAGGAGTCAAAGAGGGGAGGAATGTCGAAACCCACACCTACATCACTCAAGCAATTTGGATCTAATTTTGGTACTTGAGGCAGAAAGGCACTCGAAAAGTACTGAGCGAATGCTTCAGCACTTTTATAGTGTTCCAGTATAGTGGATACCCTTAAATGACACTGTTGGTTCGAAACCTCCTTTACATTTAAGGTTAGTTATGTGCTGCCAGAACTGCTTGGGATTCTTGAACAATCTGCCCTCAATAGAAGAACAGTGTGAGTTGTACGCGGCTTGAATGTCGATTTTTACTTTTGATCGCAAGGCTCTAAAGTCGGAGTAAGTGAGCTCACAGCGTGTACGTTTCCATTTAGCGTGCAAACGATTTTTTATGCGAATACTATTTACTATTGCTGCGGTGAACCAAACTGGATAACGTCTATTGCCTGAGACTGGCCTCTTTTTCTTAGGAACTGATGTATCAAAAGAGTTGTACAATAAGCTATAGAATTTATCAGTAGCCAAACTAACGTCCGTGTAATCTAGGACCTCGCGCCATAGAGTGGAATTCAAGGAGTGATATATCTGGAGAAAGTCAGCTCTACTAAAATTTAAGTAAGTAAAATTAGTTAAATAAACCCTTGAAAATTTTCCAGGGCCTTACTATTCAGGTTTTGCAGTACTCAGATGTGTCATAAACAGTTATCTGGTGGTCCCCAGCGGCCGGCGCACCGGTGCAGTTTCAATCTACATTTATCCCTAATTCCATGCAAATTGACACGCCAACTTAGCCGTCTAACTAAAATTAATTAACTAAAATTAATGGCTGCAGATATTTAAGTACTTTCTGAACGTCGAAACTATGGTGTCTACCACCGGTTCGGGAAGAACCGACGTAAAAAAAATCGCACGGTGCCATCTTTTATCAAAAATATGGAAAAATTATATTAAAAAAATATAACAATAAGATGACTTCCAGCTATTTACAATAAATAGCTGGAAGTCATCTTATTGTTATATTTTTCTCATACCGGGCGCCTTATATATGAAAATCGATTCTTAAGGAGTAAACTCCAATATTTTATTTCTCGAAGTTCGATAATCAAGTTTCTACTGTATTAATGAAATTGTTTTGGCAAAATTAAAGCAATAATAATATTTTTGCTTGTCTGGTTACGATTAACGCATGTAAATAATGATTGTTCGTTATTATATTATTCTCTCTCGGTCGATGGCTTGAATATTTAAAAATGATTCTATAGAATAAAGATAAATATGTTTCTAAGTTATAAAGAAAGCCTTTTGGCAACTTATATTATTATTATTAGTCTCTTTTTACTTCAGTTTTGCATGAAATATTCAATGTCATGACAGATCCAAAGTAAACAAATAAATTATAAACAAATATTTTGCAATAAGCTATTACTGCTCCAAGCTATTGAAGAGACATTTTTATGGTCAGGTCGTACAATTATACTATACTCGTAGTATAGTATAATAGTACGACCCGACTATGAAAATGTCTATAATTATATATATTTAACGCTTCAACTCCCGTAAGGCCCATAGCCGCGATAACAATTGAAAGGCTATTGTGTCTCGTTTTTCCACGATCGAAAGATTAAAAGCAGCCGAAGGGTATTGTAGTTTAATATGTTTGTTTACATTTCGTTTATTATTTTCACAGTTCGTTTAATCCATTTGTTCTCGGAGTACCAGATAAAATAAACATTATTATGAAACGCTGCAACCTGTAGCGCTCTTGTTATATCTATAAAAGGCATTCGTGTTAGTGGAGTGTCTTACAATATTGGAGTGAATAATTGTTTTACATTTTCATATCCTCTTTGCATATGCTTTATTATCATTTCTTTTGTCTCGGCGTCGCTGCGTGAGTTCCTTTCTCGTTTGTATTTTCTAGTATTTTCATTGAAATGTTTTGAAAGCGGGCACGATAAATTGAGTCTATCCCACGGGCCACAGTATTATACAGTCGTTGTATGTAAGTATGTCTTTTAAACGTTTTAGCACGTGCGAATATCCCTTTTGAACTTGGCAGGTTTCCGTGCTTACGTAACACTTGATTAATTAATATTGTGTAATTATAATATAATTCAATTAACCTGCCAAGTTTAAATTAGAAGTATAATGGATCAGGCTGTTGATGAAGCTGATGACGATCGATGAAGTGCATCTAAACTTGGCATTGGATTGGATTTTAACTCTTTTTTAGGCCAAAAATTATCTGATCTAAGAAACTTGGTCCCATTTCAACAGGTATGTTTTTGGTGGGATTTCAATAGTTTTTTTTTTCAAGAAATCATAAGATGAATTTTTTTCTTTTTCCACGGCCGATATAAACAATAATTTAGATAGATGGCGCTAGTTGTATTTGCTAAAATATCAATATAAGCCAAATTCTTAAGTAAACAGTATTTATTTCATAAGCTATACAGTGTGCACATGACACTACGAGTATTTTATTTATAGCCTCTCGTCCTCCCACCCTCCTCATCGTTTCTCATTGTATCACTGAAATTTTTATCTAAAGTTCGTAGATGTGCCGACTCACCCTTGACCGATTTCTTCAATTTCTTAATTTTTTTTAATCTGCATATAACACACATAGTTAGGACAATTGGAAGTGGCCATTTTAATTTCGTAGATATACCGACTCACGCTTGACGGATCTGAATTTTTTGCTAATCTACATAATATAACACACGACTGTGTCTTTCATGACACTAGAACAATAATATTGTAAGTGGCCTAGAAATTTTGATTAGGTACTGGTCGGTGAGTGAGTGAGTCAGTCAGTGCCAAAATTAGCTATTTTTACAGGGACACAATTCGGGATCTACTTCAGTAGATATATCAGAGAAGCTATGTCCATGAAATTGGATATAGTGATATAGATATAATTATTTAATATATTAATTATTATTTAATATAGATATAATTATTAATTACGTAGGTATAATTTTATCTTTGCACTTGCAATAAGCACTGAGATAGGGGGGGTCAAAAGTGCGTCGAAACCACAGTCGAAACGGTTCGTGTAAATAGTGCACGGCATGCGCGCGGCCTACTGGAACTTGGTCTGCGCACTCCGTGCGCTTTGATGTCCTACAATGGAACAAATATCTAATATATATATATATATATATATATATATATATATATATATATATATATATATATATATATATATATATATATATATATATATTGTCAATGTCTCAATTCTGCAATGAAGATTCGTGGAAATTTTCAGTATGATTGTGTATTGTGATAGTTATTCCTGGTAGGGCTTCTCTTTGCCCTTCTCCAAATAAAATGATCTATTATTATAATTCAACTTGCGTTGCTTATGTAAGAAAGCCATACAATTGCGAAGCTTTGCAATGCGGCGCGCTGCGTCGCGTCGCGTGGTCGAATTGGAATATTATGTTATCGCAAAATATGTCACTATAAAATAATACAAACACGTCATTTTCAACATGTACCGGGTCCTAAGACTTATCAAGAGAATGGTGGTAAAGGTCCGAATCACAAAATCGTTCGGATGTTGCTAATCTAAGGGTAGATTTCCGATCCTCGCAGCGCGCGACCGCGATCGACAAAAGTTTAAATAATAAGCCACTTCATAAAGTAGGCTATAGGTTTATTTTTTACTGATATATATTGGTCTAGGCGCGATGCCGTATTTGCTTTGTAGTGGCGTGTAGCAAAATGAAACAGTTGTAAAGTGGCAACTTGTTTGAATTTTTGTCGGTTGCGTTCGTATGCCGCATGGATTGGAAAGCCAAGTTTAGGTTTTACTCAAAGATTTCAGAATTTATAGTAGTTCGGGCTTTTACCGTAACCTAAATAAAATGACGGAGCTTCGCCGCTGCGGTGACGGACTGGAACAATGTGGCTTCTCCCTAAAGAAAATTTCCGTATTGTGAGCGGCAAGCTACCGGAATGCTCCAAAGCTCACTATGAATCAACGATATTTTATGGAGGGAGATCTATTTCGACCTTCGGTTTAAAATCCCCGGATATCGCTGTACTACAATATGAATCTTCAAGCCGTTTAGTCTACTTGTATACGGTTTTAAATCAGCCCTTACGACTGAAAATTTCTTTTTACTGGCAGAATTAATAAGTTTAAAATATAACTTGTAAAGCATGCTGTATGTTTTGCGAATAATGAATTCGTATAAGGGTAAGTAGCCTTATACGAATTCATTATTTGAAGTCAAAAAGCAAATATTAATAAGGCCCAATAATATTCAACCATATATAAACGAATATTTTTGCTACGAGTATGATAAAGTGAAATGAAATTTCAATAGCGTTTCTGTTTTGCACCTGTCATTAAATTCTCAACTCCCTTCACTTCCGCGTGGCTTGTTTTATAATTGCAAAGCTTCAATTTTTCAATTCCGACCATTATTTATGCCGGTAACGGACGTTGGACTCTAATAATTTTTTCCACTTGAAAACTTCATATTTCATAAATGGATCCCTAAATCTGAAAATGATCTTTGAATACTCATAATAAGTATTTAAAAACCTGTCCAACAACACTCCATAATATGGTGAGGTGGACGCGATAAAAAAATTATGTATAGGGGAGGTACTGTCTGTGAGAGGTACCATAAAAATTGTTTTGAATGATTTTATATACCATTTTTTCGCCATCATTAATATGCCATTCTGTATCCTGATTTACAGCTTTGCAGGCCCTATACTCCCTGAGAAAAACCGCGGACAGACGGACGGACAGACGGCCTGACAGACGGACGGACAGACTGAAACTGAACTGAACTGGGTATAATTGACTACGGAACCTTAAGAATCATGGGGCGTCACGCTTTTGACATTTCAAATATGTGTGGCACCTCGGCTTCTTCCTTCACTTGTTTTGATATGCTATGAATTATGACCCTAAATATAAATAGTTGGTATTGATGCAATGGACACCAACAAGGATCCGCTATAATTTATATAGATAATAGAAAACATTCTGACAAGAAGCTGCCATTATTTTAAGTGCGCATTGGAAAGTAGTTTCAATGTTTAACTTCCCGCCTTCAGAACTAAGAAAATCACTGCCAGCTTTTCGCCGGCTTAAACAGCTGTTCGTTTTACGTTTAAACTTTTTTACTATTTTTAAACTATAAATATTATATTATAAGCTGGTTTAGTTTCTAACATCTGCCGGCTATCTATAAATACTGAAACGTATTATACTCGTTATATCTTTGTTCAAATTTCGAATTTCCAAATACTTCTACCTCACATCAAAACACGTTATAAATTATTGTATTATTTTTACAATATATTAATTTAATTCTTGATGCACAAGATATGTACCTACTACCAATGTATAGTTAAGAGTATGTGTGTTTTTTATTACTCACGCTAATACATACTAAACGAATATTGACGAGTGGTAGAACTTTGGGTTCTAGATTAACAGAAAAGCTAATTTTGTTGAAAAAATACTGTGCTAAGTTAGAATAAGTTTGTATTTTATAATACGGCTGAGTGAAACGACAATTAATATTTTAAAATCATATTAATTGTTTATAAAGTAATGAAGATGCCCTTAACGAAATTGGGAATTGTCACGCTGAGATTAAGCCTTGCAAAATATTCTGGGACAGCTTAACTTTTCTTATTAATAAGAGTTTCAGTATAATTGAGAAATTATTATTAGAATTGGAAAGGGTTTCAGGATAAGGAAATATTACAGTTTTAATAATCCTAAAACTTAAATTTATACGACTTCGTTAGTTGTTTAAAAAAAAAAACAATTATAGTTCTTGCAATCTACGAGTGCGCGTCGCCTTTATATTTTGTAGTTGGAAATGTGAATAGACATTTTCGTTAGTGTGCGTACCCGACGGAGCAGTCAGTAGCGAGCGAGCCATGTACGCGTGCATAGATATTATTATGGTCACTCACACAACTAAGGGCGACGCGCACTCGTAGATTGCAAGAACTATAATGCCTGCAGAATTTAATCTAGGAATTTTAAACCGGTACGTGGTATCATCTATTCATTCTACACTATAGCCTACAGGATTAAAATTCAATATCCATAAACTTTATCGCAAAAGCGGCTGTAGTATGCTTATTAACATTCTATGTAACACTCTGATAATAATAGATTTTAAGTATTCAAGTATCTACTTAAGGTAATATATCTACGCCCTTTAATATACATGATACATTTCAGACGTGGGAGAGCCATGCTACGGCACGAATGGGCCGGCTCGACCGGAGAAATATCACGTCCTCACAGAAAACCGGCGTGAAACAGCGCTTGCGCTGTGTTTCGCCGAGTGAGTGAGTTTACCGGAGGCCCAATCCCCTACCCTTTTCCCTTCCCTACCCTACCCTATTCCCCTCCCTACCCTACCCTATTACCCCTTAAAAGGCCGGCAACGCACCTGCAGCTCTTCTGATGCTGCGAGTGTCCATGGGCGACGGAAGTTGCTTTCCATCAGGTGACCCGTTAGATCGTTTGCTCCCTTATTTCATAAAAAAAAAAATAGAACACCACTGTAGTCTGTATACAAACAGAATATTGTTAATAAAAACTGCCGCTTGTGGGTTACAATTGAATATTTGAATGCAGCTGATTAATTTTGCATGACAATAGTTAATGCTTTATAAAGGTATAAACAAAGTGAATTACGGCTATTTATTACAACAATGTACCTAATTTACATAGTCGATTGGTATCGAACGGAAGATTTAGTGAAATGATCGCCCCTCGGCACACCCGCGCAGCGCCGCCCGCCCTCACCCCAAAAAGTCAGACATTTTTCACGCATGAAATGCCTACATTGCTTTACAATGGAAATGAAGAAACAAACGAGCAAAAATCGAGCGCGTAGGTATTATGAAATTAATGAGTTGTATTCTAAGTGCCGAGCTATTTTTGTGAGCCATTAAATTTTTTATTCTCTCGCATCTTCTTTTCTGTTTACTCGTGTGTCAGTCAAACATGTTGTTTGTATTATAGTCATGAATTGCTGTGAGAGAACGTTTGTTATTAAACATTAAACAATATTATTATTTCGTTTACCAAAGAATGTTAGCTATCTGCCTATAATAATAATAATGAAGAAAATAAAATAAAGACGCGAATTTATGAATCAAATTGTTAATTTCATGAAATATATTCAGGACAAACAAATGAAATCCTACATAACAAAAGATTTATTTTACAAAGCTCGGAAGCAGGAAGACATTAGACACGAGATACTCAATTATTTGATAAGTGTAAGGGAAACCCACACGCCGCGCCGACGTAAATAAATACGTATGCACGAGTTTTTCACAACAAAGGGGGTATCCACACATTACGTGACGTGTTTTTTTATTTTTTTGAGCCCCCTCCCCCTGGTGAGATTTCGTGAGATTTTTTAACTCCTCCCCACAAATCTCACGTGAGTTTTTTCAAAATGTGGGTTTCTTAAGTAAACATTTGGTTTGATAGTCAGTAGATTTTCTTTCGAACGAATTTGTGAATAATCTTAATCGTAAGTATAAATCTTAAGCATACGTGCAATCTGGATGAAATGGATAAAAATAGTATTATTTTGTTGAGAAAAAAATTACGTGAGATTTGCCGAGACCCCCCCCCCCCTCTCCCCAACGTGAGATTAGATGAGACTTGACTCGACCCCCCACCGACTCGACCGAACCGTGTCTTGAGACTGAAATGCATCTTGAGTTCTGACTATTTATGCTAGCCTTAGTGCCTCACTCAGAGACATTTAATGATGATGAATGATAACTTAAATTTGATGAAGATTTTGGCAGACCGTAATAATGTATGGGGCTTATCACTTATGTCAAAATCTTTACATTTTAATTAAAGCTAATTAATTATTAAAGTTTGTTCTGATATTACTTCACATTTTTTCAATAGGTATTAAAACAAAAGATAATACTTATTAAGAAGACGATTTTTTAAATGTCAGTATTTTTTACTGATATAATTACAGTATATTATATAATATAATTACAAGCTACAAAAAACTATAAACATTTTTTAAACATATTATGCCTGAGAAAAATTTTTTAAACAATGATATTAAATATAAAAAAACTCAAAGCAGATATTATGTTACTACCGCGCGCGTTGTGAAGCCTCAAATACGGGCCAATTGGCCCGTCTTTTATTTAGTTTGTCTCTTTTATGTAAATGGCATTTCGTATCTTTTGTTTCACTTATCTGTCAAATTTGACAATTGAATTGGAAAATTTTTCGGAAGCAATTTAAGCCGGAAAATAGTATGAACTTAACAGATCTGTATTTAGTATAATATTATTGTTTAGAAAGAAATATTATAATAGACTAACTGCAGCCCGCGACGTCGTCTGCGTGAAGGCTCTACTCTCTACAGCAAGCACCAAAAGTATGTAATAGCGTGATGCTTTGAAGTAAATCTATGCAGTACTTTTTGTGTTTGGCCCGGACATATTACTGTATACAGACAAACAACAAAAAATCTAAAAACTATCTTTTTGGCTTCGGTATTCTTTGTAGAAAATATTCAATGTATAACAGTTCTGGCTTTCCTACGATTTTATTATATCATGTATATTCGAAATATGTATACTATCAACTGCTAAATCCATTAAACGTGTGTCAAACAATTGAAAACAGTGTTGGGTGCTACGAATAATAAAAAGGTGGTTGTTATGGTCATATTTTACAAGACCGTAAAATAACGCTACCCAAAATACAATAAGTACATATAATTTTCCTAAAAAATAATTAACGGTATGTATTGCATATAGTGCCTTTAGAATTAAAATGATTGAGTACATTTTTTATTAAATTTTGACTAGTTTAATCATAAACCCCGATATGTAACGCGAATTTCAGTTAACGCGATTTTTCCGGAACGTATCCCTCGCGAGCAGGGTATTACTGTACTGTACTCGGCGAAACATGGCGGTAGCGGTCATTGACTCCCTGTCAAAAACTTGGCATTTTCTATACAATATATAAACCGCGATTGACAATGAAGGGTCAGAATATTATGTTGTCAATCGCAGCTTTGTTATTTATATATAGAAAACTAGATGATGCCCGCAACTTCGTTGCGCCAAAATTCGTTTATCGCGCGGAAACCGTACATTTTTCCGGGATAAAAAGTATCCTATGTCCTTTCCCGGGACTCAAAGTATCTCCATACCAAATTTCAGCCAAATCAGTTCAGCGGTTCGGGCGTGAAGAGGTAACAGACAGACAGACAGACACACTTTCGCATTTATAATATTAGTATGGATGATAAGTTTTTGGCAGGGAGTTAATGATCGCTACCGCCAAGTTCCGCCGACTGCCGAGTACAGTATATAGTTCTTATTAAAAACATTCGTCAGCGGAGGATGTTTACGTCGTTCCTATCATAAAACTTGGGGTGAGATAATTTACCTTGCGTCAGTTGGCAATCTGCTACTTTTTGGATTATAAAATATTGTTTCCGTCGAATTTATAAACAAAGGGTATGAAGTAAACGAAATAAAAATTCTTCGTTATTACTTGCTCTCCACAAGCTACGATATTTTGTAAAACTTCAAAGAATATATTATATTATATTGATATATTTTGATAGACTTATTTTAAGATGATTTCAAAGCATCGAGAAATAAAAAGAAAGCAACAAAATCTTTCAAATATATTTCATATTTTAACAAACATAAAATATATTTTTACGTTTTGATGATAAGCTTAGGGCTAACCCACACGTACCACAACCACACCATGTCACAACGACAAAATGCTGTCAAGCAGTGGTTACGTTGTGTGTCGCTGCAGTTTTTTGTAGTTGCGTTGTGGTACCGACAATATGTCGACGTGGTTGTCGTCAGTAATTGCGATGTGATTACGTCGTGTGCAGACATAGTTCGACTCCGGCTTTTAAAGCGAAAGCACGTGTTGACTAAACTCATGAAATTCGAAGAGGAAACTTTGTTCTTGAAATACTTGCGAGAGCGCGGGCGGCGTGCGCACACTGTCGTTGCATCGACGCAACGTTGTGTTTGCGATGTGGTCGGCCACTAGTTCGCTGGTGGTTGCGATGTGGTCGGTATCACACACGTGGTCGACAACGACTGCGAAATGTGGTACGTGTGAACAGTCATTATTCATTTACAATACGAAATATATGCCCAACCACAACGATCGAGGTGTGGTTATCGTACGTGTGGGTTGGCCCTTAGGCCCCGTTTCATCAAGCAATGTTAAATAAAATATGTATAATGGTTTGTTGAGCCTTAACCAATTTTATGAATTAGGACATGAAAATTTATACGGGACTGTTGACAGTAACTAAATAAGTAACTGTATTTTAAAAAAATAAAACCGACTTCAAAATTATTGTATGTAATTGAATTAAAATTCCGTATCTCCAAAACTACTGAACCGATTTTGATGAAACTTGCACTATTCCCTAAGTTGAACAATACCTAGTACAACAAAAAAAGAATGACTGAAATCGGTGTGGTAGTTCCAGAGATATGCGAACACAAACATAAAAACATACACACTTTTGAAATTTGGCACATTTTGTTCCGACGCTGATATAGACTAACTTATACGAAAATTGGGCAGTTCTGGAAATATTACATACATACGCGTCGAATTGATAACCTCCTTTTTTTGAAGTCTGTTAGAAACCTATTAATAAGTACCTACATACAAGAGCCAACTCACAAAAAAACTGAAATTCTACCAAAAACATATTTTCATGTAAAATGCTGCCAAGACGACCGCTAATAATAATTAAGGTTTGTCCTGTATAAAAGATATCAGATCTTATGTAGAGCTAAGCTTCTGAATCTACACGGCCTAACTCTGCCGACGCTAACTTCAACAAAACTTATTACTTCAAAAGCTTGGCTCCACATGAGATCTGATATCTTTTTCACGGGACAAATCTTAATTGGTCGTCTTGCCAACATTTAACACGAAATGTTTTTGGTGGGGTCTTTATTATACTATAAGGAGTAGTAGTAAATAGTTTAAGGTATTCAAATGTGGAAACAAACAATTTTAATGTTTTATATACCTATACGCATTACGCATACTGTTCGTGTCGAGAAGGATTTCAGCAGACGCCAGACAAAGAGGTCGAGGAGAGACGGTCTCCAGAGCGTGATGTTTGCTCGCGACGTTAGAACGAATTAAAATGAGGTGAATGTAAATTGAACTACTGTACTTCACACATTTCTTTTTGTCGTTACTGCCTACTGGAAAGGTTAACGCCTACTAACACAGGGCATAAATAAAAATGGCTTTTTTATTTATGCCCTGTGTGTTCTACCCTGTATAAGTTATTAGTAGGGGAGGAGAGGGTGCTATTTGTGTAGTCACTCGATCGTCATGGACACCTAGTAGGTTTTTTACATTAGGTAAAACTGATAAAAAAATAATAAGAGCGTTTTTTATTTTAGCGGTGGGTTTAGAAACTGCAGCCATTTTTCAGTTTTGAAAAAGAAAATATATTCAGAAAATTGCTGATCTAGGTAAATTATAAATATATTTTAGACAACAAGGACTAAATCATTTAGTTTGGTGCAAAATAAAATATCTGCAAAGCTTAGTTAGGAAAATATGAAGCCTTATTTTTTATATTTTATAAAATTATAGCCGAAGCTAATTAATACCGTTTATGATAATCGAATTTCCTCGAAATGGAGTTGCGGGCGGCATCTATTCTATAATATTCTAGTACAATAATTTTACCTATATAGGCACTTCAGTAAACCACTTTTCGTAGGAACCATAAAGTATAAACCCATTTGAGCTTATACGGGTTATACCACTTGTATAAACAGTTAAAGCGATATCCATGTTTCGGGATTGTGGGACCGATTACAACGGGGCCTTAATCCTCAGAGAGCTCGTATATCCCAAACTGAACGACAACAAATACCGTTCAGATTTGTTGTACTTTCGACCCTTATGAGTTATGACTTAAGGGAATTTCTAAGGTAAAAAAATATACGCGTTGACTCCTCCGATTTTTGTCCGATAAATCGATCGAATCGATCTTAGTAAATAGCAATCTGAAAAACTCAATATGTTGTGTTTGCACTGATATTATTCCGGACATTCTGAATTAGCAATATGAAATTCAGATTATAAATGTAGAGAACCGTTCCGGATGTATGTGGACAACCTCACTAAATAGACAATATTTAATATGCGTCGGACAGAATAGTTAAACAATTTAATATTAACTTTTACTTTACTAGTTGTGATGTCAAAGGGTCAATTCACATATTATTTTCATTGCTGTGTTATGTTGCGATCTGACCTGACTCAAGTAGTCAATCCAAGGAATAATAAATATACGGTGATAATAAATAAGCATCAGCTATAAAGTAAGATCTTCCCTTGAGGTAGTCGAAGGTAGTAAAATATTTGGTAGCAATATTTTATTTGAGCAATAAATATATTTTCCCTGTCGTGAATATGTGAAATAAGCTATAAACGGTATTGCCATAAAATCACAATTTTCATAATATCCTATTAGGAATTTGTATGCCAAACAGATGTAAGTAAGTACCTATTATTATTATTATAATTCATTGGTAAAGAATTATAATTATCATAATAATGATGCGTACTTATTTCAAAATGCGTACTTATTTCAAAGTACGGCTTTATTCCTCTCCATTTGGAGTATGCCTCGCCTGCCTGTTTTAAAATACATGACAACCCCGGCGAATGTAATGGAAGCAGCGACCACTTATCCCAACAGACGCCTAATGTTTTGATTTCTCTTAACAAATAATTGTGTCAATGCGCTGAGGTAAGCGACGCGGGGGGTGAGGGAAGAAATGCATTACGATTGGCCAATTCAAATTCACGGCATGTCATAAATCATAACTAGTGATGGGAAGTACGAAAAGCGCTGGCCAAAAGAAAAAAAAAACAGTACATAATATTTATTTTATTTTTAAGTGTAGAATGAAGAAAAGACTTTTATAAATTAATATTTAATCATTTTTAAAATGAATTAACTTCGTATAAATTCTCCGAACTGCAGATTTCTGAACCGAAGATTTTGTAAGAAATACCAATCTTGTAGTTATGTATTTATACATCACACTATTTGCTAAATCCACCACATGATTGGTTTCTTCACAATGAAATTGATGGAAACTTATTTCTGAAAAAAGTTGTTCACCAATAAAGCTGCTTGAAGTTTTATTGACTAAAAACTCTGCTTTACGTGGTTCAGTTTTCTTTACGCCTCCAAGATACAATTTCATGATAAATTCACAGCGACGGCAAATTTTAACAACACTTTGTGACGGGTAGATTAAGCCACCCATGTCTCTGTAAGCTATAAAACTGTTAGCATTTTCGTTTAAAGTAATCAATGCCCCTATGCAGGTTTTACATCTCAAATGCTTTATTAAAGAGCTAGCAACAAAACCTGCTATGTACTCAATAGTATTTTCAGCAAACTGAGATAAGCAAATTGATTCTATGGCACTGTCTAAATCTTGATGACTATCGGTGCCGAACTGAATTTCGCTCTTATCTTCTGCCGTTGTAGTCAAATTTATTCTTTGCAGTGCAGATGAGCAGTTTAGAATTGATATATTCTCTAAAGGTATGCAGTTACCCGTAGATACTTCAACCAGTTCTGTGTGTATCAATATTTTTTTAACACGACGTGGTAATGATGATGATGACGATGATCATGATGATGAATTTGAATTGCGTAGTAGCATATGCTTTCTGTACTTAAAACAACGCCGAAACTCCCAAACGTGTATCTATAAGGAGTCAGGAGTTCTCTCAGCATCTTCGAAACCATGGTATACATTGACCCAATATTTGAATTTTTGGTAGCATATTCTTAGTACACTTCACATAAAACCAAAATCACCATATGTTTCCATATAAATTTCGAGGAGTTCCCTCGATTACTCCTGGATCCCATCAGGTCACCACTTTTGTGAACATGATACCAAATTGGAGTGAAACCTAATACAACAAAACAAAAATTTCGAAAATCGGTTCACAAACGGCGGAGTAATCGTTGAACACACAAAAAAAAATATCCACAGCCGAACATATAACCTCCTCGTTTTTTGGAATTCGGTTAAAAATTTAAAAACACATACACACGTTTACAAAAACAATTCATAAAATATTACTCTTTTTCAACAATATGAAAAAAAAAAAACAATTTGTTTAACTGATAAAAAGTCAATCATCGCATCACTAGTGACGCTTGACTCGGCTTGACAGTAATGAAAGAAAGGATAAGGATTACTAGTTTGTGTATGATAGAAAGGGAAATACTTATAAACAAACGTTTTCCTTGATGTATTCGGACCAGCGTAAGTTGAGCTCTGAAGAAATTGATTCCTGACAATATAAATCTTAAAATTGGCTTACATATGAAAAGTTATGCCGTCTTTGCTAAAATTAGACGATTGGCTACATTTTCCACACCATTTTACTGTACAGGGAGCCATATTTCGCCTTTATCGTATTTTATTTAGTAGTAGACGCATGAGATGTACATAGGTCACGGAAGTGGTCGATAATAAGACAGATTTCGCTGTCATTGTCTCAAGTAAGACCTATTAGTCTTACATGTTGCCAGACAGTATTTGCCTTGCATTAGGCGTCTATTGGGATAAGTGGTCGCTGAATGGAAGCGACTTTTTGCAACGAAACTGTACATTTAGCCAATGATATTCAACTAAATACAGATCTGTTACGTTCATACTATTTTCCGGTTTAAATTGCTTCCGAACAATTTTCAAATTCAATTGTCAAATTTGACAGATAAGTGAAACAAAAGATACGAAATGACATTTACATAAAAGAGACAGACTATACAAAAGACGGGTCAATTGGCCCGTATTTAATGGCTTCACAACGCGCGCGGTAGTAACATATCTGCTTTGAGTTTTTTTATATAATATCATTGACATTTAGCACAATTAACTTTATAAAAATCATCTATTAGGGGTACCATTCCGATCAACAAGGCAAGAGACGGTGACGAAAAAAATAAGTTGAAATGTCATTTTATAAACTAGGCTATTATAGGTTTTATTTTGCTCCTCGCCATTAGAAAGCAGAAGCAGCATAGGTCATTAGTCATTACTCATTACTTATTAGATTAACGTCGGTAATCGGAAAAATAAAACCTAAAGCCTAAGGTCACTGTATACAGACATAAATTGGCATTTTTGACAAATTTCTGTTGGTCGCGGTCGCTTGCGGCAAAGATCGGAAAGCCACATTTACACACAATAAGTATATTAAAAAGCAAGATAGTGTACTTTAGCGCTATTTCTTGAAGAGTTTGACAGAAAATGTATTAAGTTTAATTAGTGAAAACTTCAATAATTAATCGTTAAATCTCTTTTAGTTTCGTCGTTATGTACTATCAACTAGAGAAGTTGATTCCTAGGCAGATGGGGAACCTACGTAGTTTGGTTGTGTAACACCACTTACGTCAAACCTAGCCGACAGATTACAAACATTAAAATTAAATTAATTTTAACAAAACAATTCAAACCGACTTCCAAGGTAAAAACAATAGTAATATGAACTCAAAAGTATTAAATAACTCTTACTCTTTAATAGTGCCTTTTTCAGAATTCGTCTAAATCTCAACTATTTCTGTACCTACATACTACAGACTTCATTATTTTGAAGTCGGTAACAGCTAATTTAATCGTGAGTTCAGTAATGTCAGAACTCAGAATATCTGGGACTGGTACCGACTTCATAGTAATGAAGACTGTAGTATCAAGTATGTACAGAAATAGTTGAGATTTAGACGAATTCTGAAAAAGGCACTAGGTATTAAAGAGTAAGAGTTATTTAATACTTTTTAGTTCATATTACTACATTCATATTACTTGGCAGTCGGTTTTAATTTTTTTTGTTAAAAATAATAATTTCACTCTTTTTAGTTATCTACAAAATAAGGCTTTATGCGTAAATAACCAATACGAATGTTAACTATTCACATTACATCATTGTAAGCGAAATTGTGGTAAATGCTTGCAGTTATCCAAGCGATCTTGCAATTTCCAAACTGTTATCTTTAAAGGTTCAGGAGTTCTGTTCAGTGCCTTCGGACCAAGTGACAACTTCGTATGAAATTTCTCTTATTCGTGACATAATATTATGTTTAACTTACTAGAAACAACATTTTAACCACTATAGCTAAGTACTCACATACAGTTTTGCTCGATAGTTTTTCTCCAAATCGAGCAATAACCACCGTGTGGACCGAAAAACTGACAGCTCAAAGGCTCGCTTCGAGCCGTCTCGATGGAATTAAATATGTCAAATATGTCATTTCCTTCGATTCGGAGTAAAACTATCGAGCAAAACCGTATGTTGAGTACCTAGCATTAGAGTGTTTTGATAAATTTCAAGGGTTTCCCTCGATTGCTCATAGACCCCATCATCAGCTCACCACTTGCGTAATTGTTACACAAAATTAAGATTATTTATTAGAATTTTAGAAATCGGTCCACAAACAGCGAAATCATCATCAAAAACATCTGCTTCGATGCAAAATATCACGAAAAGTACCAATAATTGGGTCATAGTGTGATGACTGATGACCCATGGTATAATTATGGCTGTGATGATGATCAATCAAATTGATTCAGTTGTTAAAACAACGCCGAAATCCTCGAACCTGTACCTATAAGCATTCAAAAGTTCTGTTCGGTACTTCGCACCAGGTTATACCCTGGATCGGATCCAGAGTTAATAACCTGGTGCGAAGTCTTACTCGTTGGTAGCATTTACCTCGAATGCTTCAGAAAAAATCGAAATCACTATATGTTTCCATATAAATTTCAAGGAGTCCCCTCGATTCCTCAAAGATTCCATCATCAGATCACCACTTTTGTGAACATCGTACCAAATTAGAGTTAAACCCTATACAACACAAAAAGAATTTTGAAAATCGGAGCACAAACGGCTGAACATACAAAAAAAAAAGATACATAGAGCCGAACATATTACCTCCTTTTTGGAAATCGGTCAATGACATTACCCGACTAAATATTTCTCGTTGGCACATACCAACATTATATATGCGCAAGTGTGTCTTTCTGTCTGTTACCTTTTCTTGGCGCAACAGCCATAAGAGTTGCGGTCATCATCAAGTTCTCTTTTTAATTAAGCTTAAAACAAACATAAGCGTCAGTGACAGGGGACGCGGTACGCGATACGGGAGCGTCTGCAACGCGAAACTGGCCGTGCACACCTGCGCGACTACGGTGCGAACCGTCAAACGTTAATATCATGACACAATCTATCAAAACGTATACAAATCAAAAAATCATAAACTAAAGAGTTGTAGAAAATAATATAAAAAAGGTTTTAAAAAAGAAGTCTAGTTATGTACACTTCAAAATACGCGTCTGAAAACTTGACGCGCACGTTCCGCTTGCCGACGCGAACATTTCGCGTCGCGGTCGTGCAGGTGTGCACAGCGCCATAAGATTACATAGGCAGCGTCCGCCGCGCGGTAGACGCTACCGCTTCGCAGTCGCTTTGGTCGCGTAGGTTTGTGGAATCCTTTATTGTAGCGACGCGCGGCATTACGTCAACTTTATTGAATTTTGACACGCTAGAGGTAACCAAATCATTTTTTACGAAGGTGTAAAAACTATTTCCTACGTAATAATATGGAAGTATCATGTAATATTGCTTCGCATAATAGGCAGACACTTTAAACTTTATAAATAAGGTATTTAAAATCCCAAACATCCCTTGGGCCACCGGCAAGCTTAGGTACTTGGTGTAACCATCGCAAGCCTATTTTATGCCGGTGTTTTCTGAGATCGCGATGTTAATATCCGCTTGAACTAGCTCGCGTCGAAACATGGCCCTCTCCCGTTCCGAACCATTATGTAAATGGATAGAAAAATAAATTGCAGCCCGGATTAATATACGTCAAAAAAGTTTCTGTAACAGGTGCGCGACATCAGTCTTGGTTCGGGATTGGAATGTTTTTGCTGGAAAAATATTTCCCTTACTGATGTGCTGCGAAGGGTTTTTATAACAATCGCATCATGATCATCTTTTACCGTCCACCGCTGATCGCGAACCTCATCTAAACAGCGTGAGCCAACAGCGTTAGTTTATTTTTATTTTTTAAATCTTTATTTTATAAAGGCCATACATCATTAAGATTAAGCCGGCCAATAGCGTTAGTTGATAACGTAATATCTTGCGACAGGTAACCGACAAACAGATATCGCAAAGATAGGTCTCTGTCAGAAAATTTGTATGCGAAAATAGATAATCGCTCTGCCAACAGGCAGCCTTCATCCGACATCCATCCGCTGCCCGCCACCTTCTTCAATTTGTCGGCTAACCGAGCTGCACGTTTTTTTTAAAGCTTTTTTGCAGTATACGTCTTACCGAATCAGTGGCGCATACAATGTATAATAATATGTCGCAGTCAACTGGCAAAAAAATCCATTCAATCAAACAGCTAGCCCTTTGAGTGAACAACACCAATCAATCACACGGCTATACGTCGTTTAGCCGACTTGTTGACTGCAACGTTCAACATTACAGCGAGATGACGCTTAACTAACTGGTAAAATTAACTAAGGTAACCATTACTTTAGTGCTATTATTACACAAGCGTAATGATAACAAGCAGATTAATTGTATTTTAACTCATTTTGAAGATAATTGCAATAAATAACCTTGGTGATGCATTTCGTAATCCTGTCATTTCTCCTCTATATTATTAATATTAGTTAAAATTTTGATTCACTCGTATGTGCCCCCATAATTTATGTCTCTTTAATAATACTTGTAATGTATATTTACGAAAAATATCTTAATACAACCACAAAACACCAGTTAGTTGACGCCATATTGTAAACAAAACGCATCTAGCGCCGCAGTGGTGAGCGTTGAACTAATTCAATCAAACGGCGGCTTTTAAATCAGCTGTCGTCTTAAAAGTTTTAAGCAACTTAAATAGTATAAACGCTAAACGTGTGATTGAATGGCGTTGGTGAGTGAAAGGGCTAACTGTTTGATTGAATGGCAATTTAAACCAGTTGGCTGCGACATTTATAGAACCATTCAAACGTCGATTGATTTGTTGCAGTACAAATCGGCGTATGAATTTTGAGACGTATACGTGCAGGACAATGCCGTGTGAACCTACGCAATACGCATACTTAGTGTCTAAACACACTAGCACAATACTAGGCCGAAAATACGCGGCTGAAGTTCGGTATAATTCCGTCAGTAATACGCTAGGCATACAATATAACGCGACGTAATTTCGGCATGATGTGTCATCGGTAATTTAAAATACTATATTGCAAGCGTAATCTTGCCGAACTTCGGCATGGTGTGTTTAGAAATTATACACTAAAGATTTGTTATCGCAATTTCTATAGTTCTTTTTAATAAATAAAATATCATGATTAAAATGCATCAATGCTGAAGCATGTTTTCTTGACGGCATTGTTATTACTTCATATCACCTTTCCTTGGGCGGCACTTGGCAAACGGCATTTGTATCGGTGCCAATAGTATAGAATATAGATATCAATGATTTTGAAGCAATTTATTTTGTAAATAAATATCATTGTCACCCTTACATAACTTGGAATTGCAACTTTGGCCTGGATATTAGTTCCCACTGCTCAAGGTTTGTAAATTGTACCTATCAATAAGTATATTAAAAAGCAAGATAGTGTACTTTAGCGCTATTTCTTGAAGAGTTTGACAGAAAATGTATTAAGTTTAATTAGTGAAAACTTCAATAATTAATCGTTAAATCTCTTTTAGTTTCGTCGTTATGTACTATCAACTAGAGAAGTTGATTCCTAGGCAGATGGGGGACCTACGTAGTTTGGTTGTGTAACATCACTTACGTCAAACCTAGCCGACAGATCACAAACATTAAAATTAAATTAATTTTAACAAAAAGATTCAAACCGACTTCCAAGGTAAAAACAATAGTAATATGAACTCAAAAGTATTAAATAACTCTTACTCTTTAATAGTGCCTTTTTCAGAATTCGTCTAAATCTCAACTATTTCTGTACCTACATACTACAGACTTCATTATTTTGAAGTCGGTAACAGCTAATTTAATCGTGAGTTCAGTAATGTCAGAACTCAGAATATCTGGGACTGGTACCGACTTCATAGTAATGAAGACTGTAGTATCAAGTATGTACAGAAATAGTTGAGATTTAGACGAATTCTGAAAAAGGCACTAGGTATTAAAGAGTAAGAGTTATTTAATACTTTTTAGTTCATATTACTACATTCATATTACTTGGCAGTCGGTTTTAATTTTTTTTGTTAAAAATAATTATTTCAGGGCCTGTTTCACCGCTTCCTGATAAGGCTATCCACCACTTAATTTGACAGATGGAGTATGGAAAATCTGTCAAATAACCCTATCGGGCACCTTATCAGGAAGCGGTGAAACAGGCCATCACTCTTTTTAGTTATCTACAAAATAAGGCTTGATGCGTAAATAACCAATACGAATGTTAACTATTCACTTTACATCATTGTAAGCGAAATTGTGGTAAATGCTTGCAGTTATCCAAGCGATCTTGCAATTTCCAAACTGTTATCTTTAAAGGTTCAGGAGTTCTGTTCAGTGCCTTCGGACCACGTGACAACTTCGTATGAAATTTCTCTTATTCGTGACATAATTTTATGTTTAACTTACTAGAAACAACATTTTAACCACTATAGCTAAGTACTCACATACAGTTTTGCTCGATAGTTTTTCTCCAAATCGAGCAATAACCACCGTGTGGACCGAAAAACTGACAGCTCAAAGGCTCGCTTCGAGCCGTCTCGATGGAATTAAATATGTCAAATATGTCATTTCCTTCGATTCGGAGTAAAACTATCGAGCAAAACCGTATGTTGAGTACCTAGCATTAGAGTGTTTTGATAAATTTCAAGGGTTTCCCTCGATTGCTCATAGACCCCATCATCAGCTCACCACTTGCGTAATTGTTACACAAAATTAAGATTATTTATTAGAATTTTAGAAATCGGTCCACAAACAGCGAAATCATCATCAAAAACATCTGCTTCGATGCAAAATATCACGAAAAGTACCAATAATTGGGTCATAGTGTGATGACTGATGACCCATGGTATAATTATGGCTGTGATGATGATCAATCAAATTGATTCAGTTGTTAAAACAACGCCGAAATCCTCGAACCTGTACCTATAAGCATTCAAAAGTTCTGTTCGGTACTTCGCACCAGGTTATACCCTGGATCGGATCCAGAGTTAATAACAGGTTATTAACTCTGGATCCGAGGTCAGGGTGCGAAGTCTTACTCGTTGGTAGCATTTACCTCGAATGCTTCAGAAAAAATCGAAATCACTATATGTTTCCATATAAATTTCAAGGAGTCCCCTCGATTCCTCAAAGATTCCATCATCAGATCACCACTTTTGTGAACATCGTACCAAATTAGAGTTAAACCCTATACAACACAAAAAGAATTTTGAAAATCGGAGCACAAACGGCTGAACATACAAAAAAAAAGATACATACAGCCGAACGTATTACCTCCTTTTTGGAAATCGGTCAATGACATTACCCGACTAAATATTTCTCGTTGGCACATACCAACATTATATATGCGCAAGTGTGTCTTTCTGTCTGTTACCTTTTCTTGGCGCAACAGCCATAAGAGTTGCGGTCATCATCAAGTTCTCTTTTTAATTAAGCTTAAAACAAACATAAGCGTCAGTGACAGGGGACGCGGTACGCGATACGGGAGCGTCTGCAACGCGAAAGGCCGTGCACACCTGCGCGACTACGGTGCGAACCGTCAAACGTTAATATCATGACACAATCTATCAAAACGTATACAAATCAAAAAATCATAAACTGAAGAGTTGTAGAAAATAATATAAAAAAGGTTTTAAAAAAGAAGTCTAGTTATGTACACTTCAAAATACGCGTCTGAAAACTTGACGCGCACGTTCCGCTTGCCGACGCGAACATTTCGCGTCGCGGTCGTGCAGGTGTGCACAGCGCCATAAGATTACATAGGCAGCGTCCGCCGCGCGGTAGACGCTACCGCTTCGCAGTCGCTTTGGTCGCGTAGGTTTGTGGAATCCTTTATTGTAGCAACGCGCGGCATTACGTCAACTTTATTGAATTTTGACACGCTAGAGGTAACCAAATCATTTTTTACGAAGGTGTAAAAACTATTTCCTACGTAATAATATGGAAGTATCATGTAATATTGCTTCGCATAATAGGCAGACACTTTAAACTTTATAAATAAGGTCTTTAAAATCCCAAACATCCCTTGGGCCACCGGCAAGCTTAGGTACTTGGTGTAACCATCGCAAGCCTATTTTATGCCGGTGTTTTCTGAGATCGCGATGTTAATATCCGCTTGAACTAGCTCGCGTCGAAACATGGCCCTCTCCCGTTCCGAACCATTATGTAAATGGATAGAAAAATAAATTGCAGCCCGGATTAATATACGTCAAAAAAGTTTCTGTAACAGGTGCGCGACATCAGTCTTGGTTCGGGATTGGAATGTTTTTGCTGGAAAAATATTTCCCTTACTGATGTGCTGCGAAGGGTTTTTATAACAATCGCATCATGATCATCTTTTACCGTCCACCGCTGATCGCGAACCTCATCTAAACAGCGTGAGCCAACAGCGTTAGTTTATTTTTATTTTTTAAATCTTTATTTTATAAAGGCCATACATCATTAAGATTAAGCCGGCCAATAGCGTTAGTTGATAACGTAATATCTTGCGACAGGTAACCGACAAACAGATATCGCAAAGATAGGTCTCTGTCAGAAAATTTGTATGCGAAAATAGATAATCGCTCTGCCAACAGGCAGCCTTCATCCGACATCCATCCGCTGCCCGCCACCTTCTTCAATTTGTCGGCTAACCGAGCTGCACGTTTTTTTTAAAGCTTTTTTGCAGTATACGTCTTACCGAATCAGTGGCGCATACAATGTATAATAATATGTCGCAGTCAACTGGCAAAAAAATCCATTCAATCAAACAGCTAGCCCTTTGAGTGAACAACACCAATCAATCACACGGCTATACGTCGTTTAGCCGACTTGTTGACTGCAACGTTCAACATTACAGCGAGATGACGCTTAACTAACTGGTAAAATTAACTAAGGTAACCATTACTTTAGTGCTATTATTACACAAGCGTAATGATAACAAGCAGATTAATTGTATTTTAACTCATTTTGAAGATAATTGCAATAAATAACCTTGGTGATGCATTTCGTAATCCTGTCATTTCTCCTCTATATTATTAATATTAGTTAAAATTTTGATTCACTCGTATGTGCCCCCATAATTTATGTCTCTTTAATAATACTTGTAATGTATATTTACGAAAAATATCTTAATACAACCACAAAACACCAGTTAGTTGACGCCATATTGTAAACAAAACGCATCTAGCGCCGCAGTGGTGAGCGTTGAACTAATTCAATCAAACGGCGGCTTTTAAATCAGCTGTCGTCTTGAAAGTTTTAAGCAACTTAAATAGTATAAACGCTAAACGTGTGATTGAATGGCGTTGGTGAGTGAAAGGGCTAACTGTTTGATTGAATGGCAATTTAAACCAGTTGGCTGCGACATTTATAGAACCATTCAAACGTCGATTGATTTGTTGCAGTACAAATCGGCGTATGAATTTTGAGACGTATACGTGCAGGACAATGCCGTGTGAACCTACGCAATACGCATACTTAGTGTCTAAACACACTAGCACAATACTAGGCCGAAAATACGCGGCTGAAGTTCGGTATAATTCCGTCAGTAATACGCTAGGCATACAATATAACGCGACGTAATTTCGGCATGATGTGTCATCGGTAATTTAAAATACTATATTGCAAGCGTAATCTTGCCGAACTTCGGCATGGTGTGTTTAGAAATTATACACTAAAGATTTGTTATCGCAATTTCTATAGTTCTTTTTAATAAATAAAATATCATGATTAAAATGCATCAATGCTGAAGCATGTTTTCTTGACGGCATTGTTATTACTTCATATCACCTTTCCTTGGGCGGCACTTGGCAAACGGCATTTGTATCGGTGCCAATAGTATAGAATATAGATATCAATGATTTTGAAGCAATTTATTTTGTAAATAAATATCATTGTCACCCTTACATAACTTGGCATTGCAACTTTGGCCTGGATATTAGTTCCCACTGCTCAAGGTTTGTAAATTGTACCTATCAGAAATATTATTTTGATCCTTATGATAAACTTTCGTTAAATTAAAGTTTGCCGTGTCATGTTTTTGTAAGCTACGAGCAAACATTTAAGAATTTATGCTACGCTAAAATAGCGAATGTTTCAGCGCTACAAGATTTAATAATAGTATGAAAAATGCATAAAACTGTACTCACAAATTATTCGCGTTATTTCGCTCCGTCGCAGCGCGGCGTTATATTAGCTTGTGTGAGGATCGTTTGGGGAGTTCGTGTGGGGACATGCCGCATGAGCACAGCAAGGAGTCGGAGAACACTTCGCTGTGTAATTTCTAAATCTAATTCATATTCAAGGGCGTCGCCAAGGGGGGGGCAGAGAGGGGCAGCTGCCCCCCCCCCCCCCCCCCCCATTCTAAAAAAATTGCCAGATATAATATAACCAAAGTTTGAATAATCATTCCCGTACGTCGAAACTTGAATGAATTCAACAATTCCACTCTAATTCTTAGAGAATGAGGATAATATGAATTGTAGTAGGTAAAGCCTACTTGCCCGCCCCTGCGCCATCGGCTGGCGAGTGGCGACGCCCTTGTCCATAATCCATATTTCCATACTTAATATTATAAATGTGAAAGTGTGTCTGTCTGTTACCCCGTCACGTCCAAACCGATGAACTGATTTTGCTGAGGCATGGAGATACTTTGAATCCCGGGATAGGACATATAGGATATTTTTTATAAATTTTGGCGTACCGGAGTCGCGGGTGTCATATTCAATAAAATTATATTAACACTATGAATAATAAAACCAAGAAACATAACTCCCATACTAATACAGTTTTAAATTTGGTTCCATTCGAACTGTCATAGAACGTCAGCCTTTATACCGCTCAAGGTCACCAAATGTATGAAAAGTGAACCTAAGGTACACTTTTTTGACAAGTATTTTGGAGCATGTTTTTTGACGGAGTTACTCTTCCTTAGTTTTTTATTATTCGTAGTATTAACAGGACCGACGGACGCTGTCCAGTCTAGAGCGCCTTCACATTACGTCGCAAGCATTGTTTGAATTGTCAAAAGTGGTATGGTTACGTCATCAGAAATACTCGTATCATAATCATAGTATTATGTCATGGAAAATTAGAAAATTGAAGAATACTTACTTCAAGTTACCCAGTTAGCAGTCTAATTTCGAAGAAAGAAAATAAGATACTAGTTAATAATACTTAACTACTTTGTTTTCGTGGACATGGTTACAAGTTAGATTAGGGTTGCCAACTATTTCGCAGGAAATATTCCAGTTTTTGAAATTGAACCGGATTTTTAAATTGTAAGTACCTATTGTAAGTCGTACTGTGTGTGTCCCGACTCCCGGCTAACGACTGCTCGCGAGTTTTGTTATTAAAATTTAATAGGTAATGGGCACAAAATCTAAATATATAAACCTCAAAGGTGACTGACTGACATGGTGATCTATAAACGCACAGCCCAAACCACTGGACGGATCGGGCTGAAATTTGACGTGCAGGTAGATGTTATGACGTTGGCATCCGCTAAGAAAGGATTTTGATCAATTATATCCCCAAGGGGTTAAAATAGGGGATGAAAGTTTGTAAATAATAATACTTCTTAACGCGAGCGAAGCTGCGGGCAATAGCTCGTACAAAATAAATAGCAAACAAAACTATTAGTTGACTATGATAATTATTATCATGTTTGGAAGGTGTAGCACGTTACCTTAAAAACATAGGTAGGTACTGACTATGTGAAAAAGTGTATGACTTTTTTCTGGCTTGTCAGAAAATTTAAGGGTTTTCCAACAGTATTTTTTGAGATGGCAACCCTAGATAACAAGGTAATCGTTTTTCTGAAAAGTACTAATAATTTCGTAAACGTTGTTCTTGTGACTGGCCCAAAGAATTACACTTGCCGGGTGCCGTGTAAATCATGTGTAAATTATATAGAAAAGTTCTTCTAAGCAAGTTTTTAAGGAATAGCCTATGATTATTTTTATTGCGCTTTAAGCATTATAATTACGCAATTTGTTTGGAGAAATATTATTTTTAGTATTCGAAGCCAGAAAAGTCGAAATCGTTAAGAAAGCCAAAGTTTGCTTACATCATACTCTTACATGTTACATGTTGTTTCTGTCTCCAAATCTCATTAAATTAAAATTATTTGATGACGTTGATTTTAGTCAACAAAGTTTTAAATACAATTTTTAATCAGCAGGTAACACACACACACACACACACACACACACACACACATAAGACACGAGTAGTTGAATCTTTCGCCCCATAAAATTTATTCTGAACTGTACTGCGAACAACTGTTCAGATTAAAGCAAGAAGTTGGGAGAAAGCGGCCGGAATTAATCAACAGAAGAGGTACACGTGGTGTTTCACCATGATAACGCTAGACCGCACACATTTTTAGATACTCAACAAAAATTACGGGAGTTTGGCTTGGAGGTGTTAATGCATCCGCCGTATAGTCCTGACCTTGCCCCTTCAGATTTCCACCTGTTTCGGTCGCTGCAGAATTCCTTAGGCAGTGTTAGGTTGCCGTCACAAGAGGACTGCCGAAACCACTTGTCGCTGTTTTTTCATCAGAAGCCCCAAAATTTTTATAGCAATGTGACTGTGGCGTGCTATGCGCGACAAAGAAAGAGGGAGAAGAAGACGGCCGGTTATAAGTGACAGCCGGCTTTTCCTGGCTCTTCTCGCTTTTCGCGGTTCTGTGATCAGACGTGAGAAAAAAGACAATAGTTTACTAGCACTACCTGTTAGCCGTAAAACCGTTCTTCCTGTTTATATAAACCTGTGTGCGAAGTGTAATAACATGTTGCAAGAATATACCCTGTGTGTCTAGTGATCTAGAAGTTTTATTTGGTGTGACCAGAGCCTACTTACACCTCTGCTAACTTCTCTCCAAACTGGTGACCCCGACGTGACGCGACGCGAGGCATGAGCAGTGGCCGGCTTACTACAGGGAGCTGTTGGCGGTTTACGAAAGTGTCCAACACTTTCGGCACATCCTAGATGCCCAACATGCGACCATTTACACCGACCACAAACCGCTCTTATACGCTTTTAAGCAGCGCCGAGAGAAGTTGCCTCCCGTCCAGCTCAATCAGCTCAGCTTCATCAGCCAATTTACAACGGACGTCGTTTACATTAAAGGCGAAGACAACGTTGTCGCTGATTCACTTTCTCGGATTGAGACGATCACCCTAGAGGAAGACTATGAAGCTCTGGCCGCATCCCAACTTCAAGACGGCGAGTTGCGCTACCTCACCTCAAAATCCTCGTTAAAAATAGAAAAAGTACCCATTCCCGGAACCAGTGGCGGATTTGCAGTCCTGGCCGCTGTAGGCCCCAGGCCATGTGCCGCCCCTTTCTCAGCACCCATCATTACTAGATACATAGTTCATGAATTACTTTATTCCCATTCTTAACCCCCGACAAAAAAGAGGAGTGTTATAAGTTTGACGTGTCTGTCTGTCTGTTTGTCTGTCTGTGTGTGTATCTGTCCGTGGCATCGTAGCATCCAAACGCGTGGACCGATTTTGATCTAGTTTTTTTTGTTTGAAAGTTGACATGGTCGCGAGTGTTCTTAGCTATAGTTCATCATCATCAGTCTGCTCAGTGCTGGAAAATCGCAGTTTATCTGGTTCGTGAATGGCCGTTATAGCAATTACTTGCAGTTATTTGATGAGTTTTATATTTTGCATTCTGGTTCGTGATATTTATGAATAACATACACATCCGCCGTATAGTCCTGACCTTGCCCCTTCAGATTTCCACCTGTTTCGGTCGCTGCAGAATTCCTTAGGCAGTGATAGGTTGACATCACAAGAGGACTGCCGAAACCACTTGTCGCTGTTTTTTCATCAGAAGCCCTAAAATTTTTATAGCAATGTGACTGTGGCGTGCTATGCGCGACAAAGAAAGAGGGAGAAGAAGACGGCCGGTTATAAGTGACAGCCGGCTTTTCCTCGCTCTTCTCGCTTTTCGCGGTTCTGTGATTAGACGTGAGAAAAAAGACAATAATTTACCAGCACTACCTGTTAGCCGTAAAACCGTTCTTCCTGTATATATAAACCTGAGTGCGAAGTGTAATAACATGTTGTAAGAATATACCCTGTGCGTCTAGTGATCTAGAAGTCTTATTTGGAGTGATCAGAGCCTACTTACACCACTGCTAACTTCTCTCCAAAGGACCATGTTCCTACCAACAAGATGGTGAAAAGTTATCGAACAAAATGGCACCTATATACTTTAGTCAATTATAAATAAACTTTATAAAAAAAACCTTTTGAATTTTTATATAAAATGCGACTTAAAACTTTTTTACCAACCTAATAGATAGTGTTTTAAAAGAAAAAAAAAACGACTTCGAAATTGTACGAAATTGAGAAGTATTAAAATTATTATCTAGAACCTTTTTGTGTAAGCAGGGAACGCTGAAACGAGACTTTCTGTCTCGAATCTCGATAATATTATGTACTGTACTACATTTAATTCACTTTTTAATAAAAGGTAAAAACCAACATAAAATCTAACAGCGCGGCGGTGCGGCGTGGGCCGTGACATTGTTTAATTTTACGGTGACCCGAAATACATTTAGTAAAATGCCTCAACATTAATTTAAATTGTTTTGGATATTGAAACTTGTCTGATTCGTTTTTTGTTGGATAGTCTTATTTATCAAGGAAGACTTGAGCTATAAAATATCACGTTGGCACCAATAGGAGCAAAGAAACAGAGGAAAATATGGAAAAACGGGGAAAATTATTTGAAGGAGCTTATCTCACAAACAGCTGAAGCATTTTTTATGTTATTTGGCACAGATATAAAATAGGCTACGTGGAGGGACATAGGATATTTTGTTTTTCAGAAAAATTTACGGTTTCCGTGAAATTTAAAATTAACGCGGGCGGAGCCACGCTTAACGTAGTCTAGTACTACATACTAGGGTTGTTTGAAAAAATTGAAATATTCTCGGTCTGAAATACTTCTGAGTGACTTGCAAGCGTACTGTTGCTTTTCGTGACTCGAAAAGTTTAGATTTGGTTAGTCACGCAGAAGTATGTTTGGCTGAGAACAGCCTGTTGTATAGTACTAGAAGTTCCGCTCCGCCCTGTTAATTATGTATTTCACGGAAACCGTACATTTTCCCGAGAAACAAAATAGCCTGTGTCCTTCCTCGTGGTCTACTTTATATCTGTGCCAAATAAGATAAAAAAGCTTCAGCCGTTTGTGAGATAAGCTCTTTCAAATAATATTCCCCGTTTTCCCCATTTTCCTCTGTTTCTTTGCTCCTATTGGTGCCAACGTGATGTTATATAGCTCAAGTCTCCCTCGATAAATAAGACTATCCATCAAAAAACTATTTTTTCAATTCCAAGCAGTAGTTCCACAAATTCTTTAGCTTTAAGCGCATCACACACGGTGAAGATAATATAATATTTTATCTTAAGATGCTCAAATATAAAATATTATAGTATCTTAAGCTATCACACACGGCTAAGATACGATAATATTAAAAATATGTTCATTTCCTTACGAGTCTGCCTTGGTGCCACACGTATTCCTTGTTAGAGTTCTATATACAGGATGATTGACTATGAGTGATAACTAATAACTGATACTGTCTTACTTCTTGATTTGTTAGACAGCTTCTCAGACGATGATTCTGATATAGAATGTGAAATGCAGATTGCAGTAGCACATTCCAAAAGGAGAAACATTTGGATAGAGTCTCACCTTTAGGGTCTACACAGACGGACTGCATTTCAACTGCAATCCAACTGCAAATTGCAGTTTGAATGCAGTTGACACGACTGCAATGCGACTGCAATAGAACTGCAAACCAAACACGCAGTCGGATTGCAGTTCAGTTGCTGTCGGCGTGCAGTCGTGTGAACTGTTTAGTTTGCAGTTCTATTGTAGTCGCATTGCAGTCGTGTCAACTGCATTCAAACTGCACTTGAACTGCAATTTACAGTTGGGTTGCAGTTGTAATGCAGTCCGTATGTGTAGACCCTTATCAATATCTGTCAACAAAGAAGTTTCAGGAGTATTTTAGAAATTCAAGAGAAATATTCATTTCGATTCATGAGCTTTTTAAGCAATAATAATAATAAAGCAATAAATTATAAGTCAATTTTATTTAAAATTATCCGAAAATATGTTACTTTTTCCATCAAAATGTTACTTTTCGAATGAGAGTAGGTATGTAACTTTCTAATTACGGCTGTACACTCTCGTCGAGACACAGCGAGGCGGCCCGAGCGCGAGAGTGTAAATGGGTGCGCTCGCCTCGTCTCGCCTGTCTCGGACCCTCTCGGTCCGTTGTCGGTATTTTGCGCCCGAGACAAAGGGTCTCGCGAGGAAAACGAGCGCACTACTGTACACTCTCGCGTCTTTCAGTACTAGTCCCGCCATTGGACAGTGTAGAACAGAAAAATAACAATATTAAACGACATTAT
Source organism: Polyommatus icarus (assembly GCA_937595015.1). Taxonomy (NCBI): domain Eukaryota; kingdom Metazoa; phylum Arthropoda; class Insecta; order Lepidoptera; family Lycaenidae; genus Polyommatus; species Polyommatus icarus. Next base: position 9,660,621 of record OW569321.1, read on the forward strand.
GAGTCATTATCTGTGAGAAATAAAATTAAATATGATTATAAATCTTTGGATTACAATGATATCTTTCGATGCATGGTGAATGGTCGTTTTCGTCCATCTTGTCTGAGTTTTTAACTGCGATTGAACTAAGCGAGAATGTACATGATCGCACTCGGGCAAGGGGCTCTCGCACGAGACTCTCGCCCGAGAGCTCTCGGCGAGAGTGTACAGCGGGCATAACATACAGCACTGGCAACACTGCATCTACTAGTGCGTCCGATCACCGATGAGCCCGCTGCTCGACACAAAAACACCCTGTACTTATTCATAAAGATATATTTCGCATCTTAAGATAACATATTAAGATACGAAATATATATTTCGTATCTTAAGATAAAATATTAAGGTACGAAATATATATTTCCATATCTTAAGATACAAAATATAAAATATAAATTAACTTCGTCGTGTGTGATGGTTCATAGGATTTGTATGGTGAGCGATATTCTAAAATATGCTCTAAGTTAATATATATTTTATATTATCTTCACCGTCTGTGATGCGCTTTATAATTTAAGCATAGATATGATTTTCCAAAACTTTGAGCCCGCCATTTATAAGGAATAGTAAGTCGTATGAAAAAAGTGTCTGAATATTTTTGTAGAGAATTCTATTATCTATACTCTTGTCATACTTATTTTTGTGATAAAATGTATAGTTTGGAAAAAAAACACAGGAAAAACCTCATTTTTATACATTTGACCTTGAATAAAAATTTTTGCACAAGGAGGATCGCCGGGGACTTCTGAGGTATTATTTGTAATGGTGTATTTAACGTCTCTACCAATTTTCAGCTCTATGCGAGTTATTCCGAGGTTACGATTTTTTTTGCGTCTAATTAGACCGGACTAGAAGTACAAATTTTGAAAGCTTAAGGCTGTCCCCCGAGCAAACGACCTTGGCCATACATTTGCCGCGTTGCCGAGATCGCGCCAAAACCCTATTATTTTTACTTATCTTAGTTCGAAATGGTCCTAAAAAAATTTTAAAACGGCGAATATGTAGTTTATGATATTGTCGATCTATTGGCGTGAGTTTCAAATAAAAGTAATTTGTAAATCCTAAGGAGATGCTGAATGTATGCTTGAATTTTAACAAATTGGTATTACTTTGGAAGCTGATATCATGAGTATAAGAAACAAAAATAGAAAATTTAAAACGACAAAAGGAATGTTGATATAATGAAGATTATTGCTGTATTTTATTATAACTTTGTAGCTTTCAGATTATGAGTTTATAAGGTTTTAAACACGGTCAATTACGGAATCTCCGGACGGAACGCCCTTAAATCAATCTCCTCTGTTGGCAAAATAGGAATCCCTTTTTTTACAGAGGTCTTTTTGATTGATTATTCTATGTTATAAAAGTTGACCAATCGTGTCATACTATGGGAAATGCAAAGACAAAGATAATATGATGAATACTGACAATGAACTTTAATTTCTTAGCTTTAGTTATTGCTGAGAAAAATCGACATCGCTACTGCCAAATAATCAAGGCGTCCGCGTCGCCTTAAACCGCTAAACCGTCCCGGGAAGCAACAGTTTCATCCCGAAAAAATTTACGTTTCCCACGCAATAAACGATTTTCGGTGCAACCGATAATTTGCGGGATATGATCTAGTTTGAAATATTACATACATTTCAAACTAGGTTTTTTCATCTTTTTCTAAAACAAATCGCTGCCGCTTTTAAAAATATCTATTTTGAGTATAATACAGATTTTTCTGGTAACTTACTCATATATTTTAAATAGGTCTTGTTTATATGCAATATATAGACAATATAGCTTGCCAATTTACGAGTTTTCGCTTCTCGGATTAATTCCAACCAAACGAGCCCTACTGAACATGTCCTCGATACAAGCGAGGAAGGAAATATTATAAGCGCTGCGATATAATGTGTCAATAATTATTAATTAATTAATCGTTGGTATTCCGAACTTTTACGACATAAAATCAATATACAGTAAGGATTTTTAAAGAAGGGGAGGGCGAGGAGGCCATATTGTAAGATAATATTCTTCGTCATAATATTATTGTAATAAAATATTCAACTTTTTAAGCCCATTTCAATTAGGAAAATCGTGATATACGTCGTGATATAAATCGTGATATAAATCGTGATATGCTAAAATATAATTAAATAATTAATTAAGAGTTTTTCAGTGGGCTGGAATTTATGGCTTTGTATTATTATTTTTAGGGTTCCGGACCCAAAGGGTAAAAACTTGACGGTATTAATAAGACTTCGATGTCTGTCCGTCCGTCTGTATGTCTGTCTCCACGCTGTATCTCAATCACCGCTACAGCTAGACTTCTGTTTACATAGATTGTGTATTTTTATTACCGACATAACGACAAATATTAATATTTAAGGGGGGCTTACATACAGCAAACGTGATTTTTCTGCTAGTTTTTGCTCGATATCAATAATGGAAAAAGGTAGACACTCAAAATGTACTCAAAGTACTCCAGTTGTATTTATAATATTATGCTTTATTTATTACTAATAAAATTAAAAAAATATCCCATACTTACAAAACACTATTTGGGCCTATTTTTGATTTATAACTTTAACGGAACCCTTCGTGCGCGAGTCTGACTCGGACTTTGTAGTGTCAAAAACTAAATAAATTAAGTTTAAGATAACATTATTAAATGTATGTACTTGGGTACTTATTGCGTCTCCCAGGATTACCAATATGTGAAAAATGACGAAGGAAATAAAAATGGAAGTTATTGCCCATAGGCGTACTCTATAAACTATGACGTGGAAAACGTCATGACGAAGCAATAATGTTGATAAAATATTATATCACCGCCCCTACTCGTAAAATTACAACGTTTACTCAGAAACTTCGGGAATATTGTAAATTTTTCTTGTTCCTTAGTTAAATGAAGGTTTGATACATATTTTCGCTTGTGAAAATCGATTTGGAGATGCAAATTTTTTGTGCTGTTCACTTATGTACTTATTATAATTTCTTTTCTTAATTTAAATTACTTACTTTGGTGTAATTTCTGTCGGAACTCGGAAATAAATCCATAAGAGGCTGTGGAGCTGATGCTAAAGTGGTACTTTCGAGGAGTTTCCTCAGATACTTGTAGATAATAATATAATCATAATATTATAATCAACTTAATTTTGAAACCCGAAGCTTGAAATATGTTATCTAACGTTTGTCATCTAAATAGTAAATACCTATACATATAGTGCAGTCGCCAGAGGTTTTAACCTCCGAAAATGGTAATAGTGAATGGATTTTTGTTTTTGAGGTGTCATTTTCTTTTTTACACTATAACTTGCAAAGTTTACCAAATATTTTTTTTGTGCTTTAAATTTATTAGTTAAGCACTTAATTAAAAATTAATATTTCACCATATAAAACCGGTCCAGAAAAAAATTTTTTTTTGTTCCTGTTATTTAATTAATGACTCTTATCCCATTATTTACGTTGAAAATTAACCAAATACATAATTTTAAAAAAGAAAGTTTGTTTTGCTAAGCTAAATACAACTATAAGGTTTTTGCAACCAAGATAAAAGGGTTTGGGTGGATTTAAGGGTTGTAACGAAAAGTGTGTTAAACTTACTTGTTGTGCGTATTTTATTTTTAGAGAAATGATAACTTTTAAGTAAGTACTTAAAAACGTTTAAATATCTCTAAAAATGTTTAAAATAGACCGAAAATATTTTTCTATATTTGTTGAAAATTTATTTAAGTGAGAGCTAAAACATTAAATGCATCGACAAATTAAAGACTTTGAAATATATTTAAACTTCCTACTTAAAGCCAGGAAAAACATTGGGTGCTACAAATCTCACGTACCTACCCACATACTAAAGACGCATGCTGCGAACTATGTTTGGAAAATGCTTACCTGAATACAAAAAATATCAGTTCTTAACCTAATTTGTATTTTTTCCCTTTAAGTATGTTTTAGCAAACATAATTCATGAAAAAAAAAACAATTTCATGCTGTAAAAAAGAAATAAAATACAGATTTTCTTCGAAATATCCGTGAAAAGTTTGTGCTACATTTTCAGAAAATTTCATAAAGTAAGAGCTAAAAAGTTGTACACATTAAGAAATAGAAGGCTTTGTTAAACCTAAAAAATAATTTTTAACTTCCTATTTAAAACCAAAGAAAAATAGGAACGCCATTTACCTGGCGAGGCACACAACAAGCACATTTGGAGGTATGCTCATCTACTGTATACAAAAATATTAATTTTAAATCTAAATTATATATTTTTTCAACTTATTTTCTTTCTTTGGAATGTAATCAACGATACAAAAAATATATCTATTATATATATAAATCTCCTGTCACGATGTTTGTCTGCGATGGATTCCTAAACTACTTAACCGATTTTAATGTTTTTATTTTTTAAATGTGTGCTTTTTTCCAACTTGAGAGATAGGATAGCTTAGATCTTTAATTATAGTCGCAATTTTATTTTATTGCAAATTATTTACAACCTGAGCCAACAGGCGATGTTTGTGCGACGGGATAGCGATCAACGTTGCAATGGTAACATACATATATTTAGTCACTTCAATAAAATAATATGGCAAATACATAATATATTATGGCAAAGCAACGTTTGCCGGGACAGCTAGTATATATATATATATATATATATTATTTTGCTATATTATATTTAAAAGAAAGAAATATGCAAATTTTCTTCAAAATTTTACAGTTTATGAGTTTACTTGAAGTGGAAGAGAATAATTTAAAAATCAAAAGCACAACTTTTCAATAGGTAAACTTCATTGTTATCAGCTACACATTCCTTTTTTTCTTTTTAATTTTCATCCACTATTGCAAAAATCTGAAGTTTTGCACGATTTTTGCAATTTTTTGGAATTTGGATTTTTTGGAAACTCCACTAATATAATATTTAATAACCAAATATACTTATATTATTTTAAAATTATATTTAGGTGTCTCCGTATCACTTCCCTCCTAATATAAACCTTCCCTGGACTTTCACGAATATAGCACTAAATTTAGCCAAATCGGTTTAGCCGTTCTCGAGTTTTAGCGAGACTAACAAAATTGAAAATTACAGTTTATACTTAATACCTACGTATACATTATCGGTTTTGCGGTTTTTGTACCACATACTAGGATTGTTTATTCAAATACTTTTTATATTTAATTATATCTGGGAATCGTTAAACGATAAATTCTTTTCGACATTAAAGCGTCTAATGTTTTAAATACCGTTACGATAAAGATTTTACACTGCATCGTTAAAACACGGTTTACGACGTTACGTTTTATTTTGGAGTTTATGTGTACATAATATTATATACATATAAAAGGCAGGAGAGGTGTCGCTGGACTTTAAACGCCGATCATTTGCACCCTCAAAGGGTCCCATCACGTCGCCCACTCGCCACTTACGCTTCACATCCTCCCTCCGAAGTCCGAGCCGAAACTCTTGCGACTTCACTCTGACCGGCCGGTTAAGGCAAGGCAGAGGTAGGGCCTGATTCTCTGTCAGTATTCACTCCAGCCGGCCAGTGAAGGCGAGCAGTGATAGTTACTCATTTATACAAAAATCGGTCAAGTGCGAGTCGGACGAATAATTTGCGGAGTTGCAGGCGTAATTTAGTTATAATTTTTTATTCTAAGCCTCTAAGGCAAATACTAAATAATAATAATTAATCTGATCGATGATGTTCTAAATCCAATATTGCTTGTATACGCATAATACTTAAGGCTGAGAAAGTTTTAAGGTTAACACGTCTTAACGTAATTAAGTACCTAAGTTGTTTATAAGGCGCAGTAACGACTTAAGACGTAAGAAACAAACTTTTAAGGATCTGTAAGCCACCCCCTCTTGAGTCAAAACTTATGGTAGATCATGAAGATTTGCATAACAAATTGTCTTTTGTAGTGCTGGCACCTGAAATAAATTATTCACAAAAGATTAAGAAGTCGTTTCTTACTTTATGTTCCTGATTTATATGTTTAAGTGCTCAGATAAACACGCATCGAAACGGAAACGGTCAGTTATAATGGGGCCATTATTGGATTAGGTATGCCGCCATACGCAAAATCAGAAAGTATATTATATCGTGACAGCAATGAAAATCTTTAGCAAGTGGTACTAAGCAAGGTCAAAATAATAAAGTGTACGAAGCCTATCTAATAGTACCTATCCATGCTTATGTCGCAGCCGACTGGTTAAAATAGCCGATCAATCAAACAGCTAGCCCTTTGACTGAACAACGCCATTCAATCTCACGGCTAGCTTTTTAATTGAATATTTCAGTCGCTCGTAACGTTCAACACTACAGCTGATTCAAACCGCCGCCGTTTGATTGAATTAGTTCAGCGCTCACCACCGCGGTGCTAGGTGCCTTTTGTTTACAATATGGCGTCAACTAGCCGGTGTTTTGTGATTGTATTAAGATATTTTACGTAAATATACGTTGCAAGTGTTATTAAAGTGGCAGAAATTATGGGGACACATACGAGTGAATCAAAATTTAAGCAAATATTCGAATTTCGAGGAGAAATTACGGGATTATGAAATGCATCACGAAAGTATTAATTGAAATTGTGTTCAAAATGAGTTAGAATACAATTTATTCTGCTTATTATCATTGCGCTTGTGTAATAATAAAACTAAACTAATGGTCAGCTTAGTTAATTTGCCATTTAACCAGTTACCTAAGCGTCGTCTAGCTGTAGTGTTGAACGTTGCAGTCAACAAGTCGGCTAAACGACGTATAGCCGTGTGATTGAATGGCGCTGTTCAGTCAAAGGGCTAGCTGTTTGATTGATCAGCTATTTAAACCAGTTGGCTGCGACACTTATATAATATATTATATTTGCTTGCTAACCGATTTTGTCAAAATTTTCCATGAAGATACTTTAGTTCGGAGACAGGACATAGGTAGGTAGGATATAGTTAGTGTAGTACTAGGTAGGATATAGTTATATATATTTTGATACCGGAAAAATTTTCGTTCCCCGCGCGATAAATTAATTTTGGTGCCATCAATTTGCGACCATCATCATAATATAAATCTGGATCGTTGTCTGGATCGACAAAAGATTCTGGTTTCACGATTGCTTGTAGCCCGTTTGCGTACGTTGCGAGAGAGTACACAAAACGTTTATTTAATTTTGATATGAAATAAACGATTTTGATATTAAGCAGGTGGGCTATTATGACCTCTTATTTCCAGCCAGTTTACGCCCAAAATGTACCGTTTTCGGGCGTAAACTGGCTGGAAATAAGAGGTCATAATAGCCCACCTGGTGGGTTATTCGTGAAACCAGAATCTTTTGGTTAATCGTGAAACCAGAATCTTTTGTCGCGATTTTTAGATTCTTAGGCTCTCTCTACCTTAAGTAAATAAATATGATTTTGTATAGACCAGCGGCTCTCAAACTTTTTCGGTGGCGGAACCCTTTTGTAAACATAATTTTTGTGGAACCCTAAAAAAAGTTTCTCGTCGTCCTAAAAAAAGTGGCTCGTCAGCACCGAATCCTAGAGATGTAACAAAACTAAGTGATAAATATTAATACTTTCTGGGTATGTACGTGTTCCTGGTAGAGAGTTCATTGTGGAAGTAGCAGCGCTGAAAGACTAAACTTTTTTTTTCTTTCGCTTTTGTATGGCAAGTGCCCGAGCTTCACGAGTTTCGACAGACAGAAGGGAAAAAAATGACTTTCAGGGCTGCTACTTTCATAGTGAACTCTCTACATTCTCCAAAGAACACGTACACACCCTAAAGTATTATCACTTAGTTTTGTTTCATCCTGTATAATTACTTAGAAATTATTGTGGTTGGAATACAAGCCATTAATCTGTTTAATAAACTAATATATATATTACCTTGTTAAAGTCGCAATCTGAGTCAAAAACAATTCATTATGAATAATAATTAATTCACTTGGTTTCCAAAACACCTTAACAACGTAACTAATAGCCACGATATTATAAATGACTGTAATGGTTTCGTTTCGGGGCACGGAACCCTGAAATAATAAATAATATTACCTAACTAACCTTCCCTTCCCTTTAACGTCAGACCCTTGTCATTCAATACACGAATATATTATGATATATCGCCAAAATTAATTGTTTTAGTCTTTACTACTTACTAATAAGTAATAATAGACTACAAGCCCATTAAGTAAAATTATTATTTTTAACAAAAAATTAAAACCGACTTCCAAGGTAAAAACAATATTAACATTAATATGAACTAAAAAGTATTAAATAATTTTTACTATTTAATAGTGCCTTTTTCCGAATTCGGCTAAACCTCAACTATTTCTGTACTCAATCTTCATTATTTTGAAGTCGGTACCAGATAGCTGAATCTTCAGTCCTCTGACAGAATATTTGAAACTTTTGGAATTGGCACCGACTTCAAGCAAATAATTGGCCAAGTGCGAGTCGGTCTCGCGCACGACGGGTTCCGTATCATTATAGAGCAAAATTAAGACAAAAACTGTGTTTTTTGTATGGGTAAAAATTAAGGGGTACTCCCCCTTAATTTTTTATTTTAATATTATTAATATATATTAATTCTTCGATCACGTTTATTTTAATGTTATTAACATATATTAATCATTCGTTGTCGCGGTCACCGGTGTCCTTATGGGGCTTGCTTGGGTTAAAGTACATAATATCTAATCTAATATATATATAAATCTCCTGTCACGATGTTTGTCCGCGATGGATTCCTAAACTACTTAACCGATTTTAATGTTTCTTTTTTTTAAATGTGTGCTTTTTTCCAACTTGAGAGATAGGATAGCTTAGATCTTTAATTATAGTCGCAATTTTATTTTATTGTAAATTATTTGTCTATAAAGAGCGACCATTGTTTATACGACGCGGGTCACGGGATAGCGATGGACGTTGCCATGGTGACATACTTATTTAGTCACTAATTCAATAAAATAATACGGGTGATATCTTTATAAATATAATTCTTCTGTGAGTGTGTATGTCACTGAACTTCTCTCAAACGACTGGACCGATTTTGATGAAATTTTTTGTGTGTGTTCAAGGGGATCTGGGAATGGCTTAGATTCACAATTTTGTCCGCTGGACAATGTTTTTTTAATTAATTTTTAATTTATTAGTAGTTGTTGATTTTGGAATGTTTTACATTGGACCCGACAGACGGCGCTACTATCGCAGTATCAAATTTTAAATAATATTCGAATTTTAATTTTAGTCTGTCCCGACAGTTAGCGCTGCGATCAAATTAAAAAAAAATACTTTATATACTTAATAAGGCAAAGAAACGTTTGCCGGGACAGCTAGTCTAATATATAATTAAGGACTTTGTAAAAAAATTAAAGCACCTATTGATATTATTTTATTGATATAGATTATAGAGAAAAAAAGGCCAAAAAAATCACGTTTGTTGTATGGGAGCCCCCTTAACACGTTCTCTGCCGGTAGTACAAACGAGAAATTTTTTTTTTGTCGAAATAGATGTATTAGGTCAAGACTTAAACTATGATATCAGGGTAGAGTTAGGGCAGTGCAGGGTTCCAGAGATATAATAAAAAAACCCCTTGAGGTCACATGTTACCTACGCGGCGCTGTAGTACGTAAAGTACGCAATCGTTATGACTGCGCCGCTCCGGTTGGCGGTTACGTCTCCGGGCACCGAACCCTTCAGTCACCGTTATGTCGTTTCGAATTTTCCTGGTTTTTGGTGACGAACCTTGGATTTACCCAATTTAGATATTGAGATGGAAGACTTGAATATATCACTAGAAGACATACTTAATTTTGAGCTACTTGAAGCTAGTTTTTTGAATGAAACAAGGAATAAACCTTTTTATGTCTTTATATGTTTCAACAAACGTCATCGATATGCAAAAGGTTATTGCAACAATGTTTTTTCATTTTTTTAGGGTTTCGTACCCAAAGGGTATAAACGGGAAGGGTCCCGTTTATACCCTTTGATAGACATCGAAGCCTCAGTAATAGGGATTACTGAGGCTTCGATGTCTGTCCGTCTGTCTGTCCGTCTGACCGTCCGTTTGTCTGTCTGTCTGTCTGTCTATCTCCAGGCTGTAACTCAATAACCACTATAGCTAGACTTCTTAAATTGTGACTGATTATGTATTTCTATTGCCGCTATAACAACAAGTACTAAAAACAAAATAAAATTAATATTTAAGGGGTATGAAGGGGAAAGATATTATTAATGAAGAGTTAAGGGATGTTTTGGGTGAATGTGCTTCTTCTTATGCCACGGTAAAAAACTGGGTGGCTGAGTTTAAGCGCGGTCGTACATGTGTACAAGATGAAGCCCGCCTCGGACGTCCAAAAAGCGTCACGACTTCGGAAATGGTCGTGAAAATACATGATATAGTTTTAGCAGATCGACGACTGAAATTATCTGAAATAGCTGACACTATAGGTATATCAAAAGAACGGGTACATACTATCCTTAGTGAGGAATTAAATATGAAAAAGCTATCGGCCCGTTGGGTGCCGCGATTGCTTACGCACGATCAAAAAAGGATTCGGGTGCAAAATTCCAAAGAATGTCTGAACCGTTTTCTAAGTAACAAGGCCGATTTTGTACGTCGATTTGTAACAACTGGCGAAACATGGGTTCATTATTATACGCCAGAGTCAAAAGTTCGATCGAAACAGTGGACTGAATCCGTATGCCCGGCTCCAAAGAAAGCCATGACAGTAAAGTCGGCTGGAAAAGTGATGGCTTCAGTTTTTTGGGATGCAAACGGAATCTTGATGATAGATTACCTTCCTAAAGGTCAAACTATTAATGGAGAATACTACGCTAATCTTCTAGATAAGCTCCATCAATGTATTCAACAAAAACGACCCGGATTGGCGAAAAATAAATCATCTTTCACCAAGACAACGCTAGAGTTCACACATGTGTTAAAGCTATGGCAAAAATCAATGAATTAAGGTATGATTTGCTGCCCCACCCACCTTATTCGCCTGATCTAGCGCCATCAGACTTCCATTTATTCTCTAAGCTCAAAACTTTTTTGAGCGGACAGAAATTTTCCACAAATGATGAAGTCATAGCCGCTGTAGAGGAGTATTTTGCAGGACTCGAAAGAAATCATTTTATGGAAGGTATTCTGCTTTAGAAAGGCGATGGAGTAAGTGCATAAAGGTTCACGGAGACTATATCGAAAAATAAAATTAATTTTATCACAGAAAGTTAAGTGTTTTATTATAAGGCTAGTTACTTATCATCCCGCCCTTGTAACATGGTGATTACTTATTAATGATTATATTATGTTTGCCATCAACGAACCAATTTTATTTTTCAAATTTTTATATTATGACACGTAATTTATCGAACTGCATGAACATGTAATCAATACTGCCTTAACATCTAATAAATAATAAATACTCTGTCACTACAGTTTAAAAATCCTTTATTGATATTCACACTTTACTGAAAATATGTTATGTATTACAAGCCGTCAGCGTTAATTCCGTTGCGCAGAAATTGATTTATCTCGGGAATCGTTCTTTTTTTTGGCATAACAATTATTATTGTTCTTTCCCGGGTCCTGAGATATCTCGATCATAATGAATTTCAGCAAAATAGGATCAGCTGTTTAGGCGATCGTTTCAGTAGTTTAAGGCGTGAACAGATAACATACATACAAACTTTTGCATTTAATATTAGTATGGTTTGTTTCAGATGGCGAATACCAAGTCAAGTTGCGCGCACTCCGACCGCGGGTGAAGGCATTATGAACGAGATACTGTTCGTCGCGTCCAGCTCTTACCTGTACGATGTTCCGGACAACAAGACAGACCGCGTGTACTATGACGCGGCCAACACATCCAAACCCAACGAAACCGAACCCGAGCCGCCCGAGGACGAGTTTATATTCGACAGAACAGATATTAGAGCTATATTTATCACGCTGTACACCATCGTGTTCTGCTGTTGTTTCTTCGGTAAGTTTAAAAATAACACATTTCACGTCAGCCATGACATGCCAAACATTAAATAGGTTTATTTACCTACCTATTTACACAATTTATATTAGCAAACGTCAATTAATATGTAACAATAGATCAAAGAGAATATAATCACTACGTTTCAATAGATGTCCCTGAAAATTGAGTTGGGCAGGACAATTAATATTCGGGTAATGTAGTCGACATTAATTGGACAACCGAAATGTCCAGCCCAACTCCATTTTCCAACATCGGAGTGAATGTTGATGGTACCTAGTAATTACTGGTAACAGGAGGCCAGGGACGACCCAAGCCAAGAAGATCAGAAAATACATAGGATGAACAGTGACGTTTCCCATGTTTGCAGAATTTCTCTAACGATTGTAGAATAATCACAAAATATATATAAGTAATTTAAATATTATTCGTAGCAGGAAACGTGAAAATGCTTTCACAATAAGAATCCTAATGTCAATCACAAGAACGGGCACGTTTAGCAAAGGATCTGGAATTAAGTCACTTAAACTTTGTCGGCGATGTGACGGAACCTTGTAGGACTCTAACCTAGAATAAGTTTTACACGAAATCACTACTCACAATCTATTTTCTAGTTTCGAATATTTTGATAATTGAATTTAGATACCGAAAGTTTGCCTTTAATGAAATTAAACGTGAACTCTGCTACTACTTATTTATTTGTGGAGCACAGTTTACATATTTTTATAAAGTTACAAAAGAAAAAAGGAATTTACTTACAACACATAAATAATATTACATTTTAGTAATGTACTTATGTATAAGTGCAGTAATACTCATCATCCGTCACGTAATAACAGACGTAGTCTCGACGTCGGCGGCATCTTTGTCATTAATCTTATGTTTGCGAACCCCATTGGAGCTTGGCTGTGTTTTATGCTGCCTCCCCATATAGACGAACGCACTGCCAACGCGTTGGCCAACGCGTTGGCGGTGCGCTTGCAACGGCGTTTGTTTATAATCCACACATTGGAAGGTCGTTCAGTATGCTTTGGATCGCGCCAATGTGCGGATGGATTCAAAATTGATGTTGAGTCGCTAACAGCTGCAGCTGTATATTTATTCACAGCTTATAATCCATACTAATATTATAAATGCGAAAGTGTGTCTGTCTATCTGTCTGTTTTTTTTATATGCAATAAAGGGGGCAAACGAGCAAACGGGTCACCTGATGGAAAGCAACTTCCGTCGCCCATGGACACTCGCAACATCAGAAGAGCTGCATGTGCGTTGCCGGCCTTTTAAGGGGTAATAGGGGAGGGTAGGGAAGGAAATAGGGAAGGGAAAAGGGTAGAGAAGGGAAAAGGGTAGGGGTTTGGGCCTCCGGTAAACTCACTCACTCGGCGAAACACAGCGCAAGCGCTGTTTCACGCCGGTTTTCTGTGAGGACGTGGTATTTCTCCGGTCGAGCCGGCCCATTCGTGCCGAAGCATGACTCTCCCACGTCAAAACGTCTGTCTGTCTGTTACCTCTTCACGCCCAAACCACTGAACCGATTTTGCTGAAATTTGGCATGGAAATACTTTGAGTCCCGGGAAAGAACATATGATACTTTTTATCCTGGAAACATGTACGGTTCCCGCGCGATAAACGAGTTTTGGCGCAACGGAGTTGCGGGCGACGGGCGTTATCTAGTTACTTTATAAATGTGAACAACAAAAAGGTTTTAAAGGGTATTCTCGAAATAAATAAGTAAAAAGCGAGAAAACGTAACAAACAAAGAAATCAACTCACTTTTACATATTTTATAATATTAAAATAATATAATTATTTTATTGCTTTATTATTATAATAATTATTACCTTATAATTATAATTATTATCATGATTAATATATATTTATTAAGTATTTATTAAATATTAAATGTATTTTGTCTTTAGTATATTTATTGTTAATAGCGACAACAGATATAAGTACACAGTCTGTGAAAATTTCAGAAATCTAGCTATAGCGGTTTTTGAGATATAGCCTGGAGACAGACAGACAGATAGACAAACAGACAGACAGACGGAAGGACAAAAAGGCAGACAGACATTGAAGTCTTAGTGATAGGTTCCCGTTTTTACCCTTTGGGTACGGAACCCTAAAAAACATCGTGAGGAAAATAGCATGTCCAAGAACCATATTTTTTAGCACGTCTTTTGATATGATTTTTTTGTTCCACAGGCAGATTTACTTTGATAGTTAACTCAATAAATTTAAATGTTTACTAGATACTTATATTGTTCGCTATTTCGTCAAGTTAGATGTTAATTCGCCACAAGAAGGAAACGTGCACTCTTCAGCGCTGCTCCGGGCGAGCTGATCGCGCGGCCTATGTGTGGATGGAACGCAAGCCTTGCGACAAGCGTTGCGACAAATTTCCTTTGATCATTCCGACACCGCGCGGCAAGCTCGCAAACGCGTTGGCCAACGTCTAAATACCTACCGCGAACGCGCGAGCGCCTGTTCTACACATTGGGCCAACGCGTTGGCCAACGCGTTCGCCTATTTGTAGTGCCGACATTAGGGCAAGCAAATATGATTATGAGTGGTCACTTCTATCATAGCTCAAATAAGTTGAAATCCATTAAGACTATAAAAACTTCAATTAAAAAGCACTCAGCAGTCTGGTCACTTTAATTCTTCAGCGACATTTGAAGCAAACAAAGACGATTCATTATCGGATCACAGAGAAATAATCTCTGGCTCCGATTCCTCGAAGCTAGTTCGATTAAAATGTTATTATTTTTCCAGCGACGGCGACAATACTTCAGCATTGTGTCGCTCTAATGTAATAAGTTCCTCATCGACAACTCCGTTCAATAAGATACGGTATCAGTGCGTTTTATTAATTTCCGATGAAAGATAACGTGCCCAAATCTAATTTCATATTAATAAATCAAATATCATTTTATCGCCATATAAGTGGTTCCTACAAACTCACTAGCTATAGGTCTACCAGAATCTGATGACAAATTTTGACGGAAGATTTCCAAAAAAATAGTAATATATTCTTGATCATTGGATAAATTTATATATTATTTGCATGTTTCACACACAGGATCAGAAGCTATAAGGAAAAAAAAAGCATCAAAATGTTTTATTCCAATTACCCCGGTATTGCTAGAGTCAATTTATTTTCTCACTTTTTTATATCAGATTCCGGTAGAACTATAGGTACATCACGCTGCTCTTTTTGCCGATTTGGTGGGTTATTATGACCTCTTATTTCCAGCCAGTTTACGCCTGAAAACGGTACATTTTGGGCGTAAACTGGCTGGAAATAAGAGGTCATAATAGCCCACTTGGTTTGTGTTTGATTCTGAACGAATAAAACACAAGAAAAAAAATTGTGCCACGTTGCCAAAATTCTGAACGAAAATTAACCTAATTTACTTATAGTTGATGCCTAAGTAATCTAGGTCATACGAGAAAACTAAGTTTTTCTTGTGCAAAACGTGACTAGAACTAATTCGGCCCTATATTAGAGAGAGAGATCTGTGGGCCCTATTATGTGCAAAAAAAGTTTTAGTTTCGAAGCTTAAAAAGTTTGAAAGATGTACCGATTTCAAGAAACGATTTATACTTATAATATTTAGATTTACGAGCAAATTACTATTTCAACTCTGAAAAGCATGATAGATGTCTTCTATTTAAAGAATTTTCATTTGCAATAATACCTCGGTCGGCGAGATCAATAATTTATTTCAGATTAGCAGATAGCGGGGATTACTCGTTCGGACTTCGGAGTACGTAGCGGATGATACTACGATTTATTATTAGTAGAATATTCATAAATCATATTATAACTTATAGCATAATCGAAGATATGCCTACTACGATTATAGAATGAAATCTATACCTTTTATACCTAATATTATAAATGCGAAAGTGTCTATCTGTCTGTCTGTCTGTAACCTCTTCATGCCCAAACCGCCGCGCTGAACTGATTTTGCTGAAATTTGATATGGTACTTTGAGTCCCGAGAAATTACATAGGGTACATTTTATCCCGGAAAAATGTACAGTTCCCGAGTGATAAACGAATTTTGGCGCAACGGAGTTTCGGCCGTCATCTAGTAAGAGGAATATAAATAATAATAATAATAGGAACGATAAATCCTTGGAAACTCCTTGAAATTGACCGGTCAATTTGTATCAATTCGGTCTAAGCATAAATCATAAGTTTCGTAGTTCCCTGAGGTGAGATACTCGGCCAGACGCAACTATCACAGTACAAATATCATACAGTATCCTTAATCCATACATTTTAGTATATTATTATGTACTGCCAAATTGAGTAATAACTAATAAATAAGGTGTCCTAAAATGATCACAAACTATGGCAACTCGTAAAACTCCTATGTAGTTAAGAATTTCATTATAACTAAGATACATGAAAAGTAATATGGGTCCATCACATACAGTGAATTTCAGCCATCAAAAATATTACATAATAAATAATAATATATTATAAGTGAGTCTTAAATTCAAGCTCGCTCAACACATGGGTCTACGTTTTGAGCGTATTGCCGCTTTTATAGCTATTCCAAGATCTTCAGAATATCTGAAATCATACATAAAGGAACCGTGCCGATTAAGGGTCAATTCAGACGGCAACGCGACGAGGCGAGGCGAGGCGCGGCGCGGCATAAAGTATGGATTTGACAGATTTCAATTATTGCGTGAGACGTCTTGCGAATCTGTCAAATCCATACTAATTTAGAAATGCATCTACACGTCGCGTTGCGGTCTGAATCAACCCCGTGACAAGCGACCGCAACTGAAGTTAAATGACGAGCGACGACGAATGATGAGCGCGGTGCGGCGGTCTATTATGAAAACGATCTACTGTGTAACATCTATGTTGCGCAACCACGGAGGACCAATTCCGTTCACAATTTGATAATTGTGACTGTTTAATGTATTATTGACATAATATGACAAGAGATGTCTCATAGGAATATGGTTTTGTAACTTTGAATAATACAAAAATTGACAAAAATGCATTGTTCAAAGTTAAACCGCAATTCAAAGTTACCCAAAATAACTGTACATAAATAAAATAATCTTTATACAGTTCGTAAAATTCGAATTCATCCACTTGTTAACATTAATATTAAATATTTAAGTTACAACGAACCACACAAATTCATCAAAACTTCCTAATTGAGTCCAAATTGTATTCGACATCGTACTACCGGCTATTATTATAGGCAGCATAATAATATTTAATAACTTTATTCGGTGCCTGCCTACGAGAAGCTTATTGTCTAGAAATAAATCATATTCAATGAAATGTGTCTTCAAATAAGAATCTTTCCTCTTTGTTCCCCAGTCTCGAGATTGTTCAAAAGGGTCACACGAGAGTGACGAGACAGCCGAAAAACATTCATCCATGATTATGTCACAGATGGAATGGCGGATAAATAATTTACTAGCTGTCCCGGCAAACGTTGTTTTGCCCATATTATTTTACTGAAGTGACTAAAATATAAGTATGGCGATGGCGCCATGGTTGTCCGATCTGGCTCTCTAAGGCATTCTCAAATATTTAAGAAAATGTTAATAGCGTGTAATTATTCTAGCCCTGAAACTGTTGTTTAGCTCTGAAAAGAACTGTTGGTTAGCCTTGAGAAAAACTTTTGAGTAGATGTAGTCTTAAGAACAAAATCTAAAAAAAATCGGATGAAAATATAATATTATAAGTATTATAATTTATAAGACATCGCGCACGACCGCTGCGTGGGGAGCCGACCGCGTCTGAACCGCGCAGGTGCAGTAGAAATCGTAATATTTTATTTCGCCATAACTTCAAAACCAAACGTCCAATTTCAGTAATTCAAAGACCAAATATTATTTACATAAACTGCACTTAGTGATGAAATAATTTATTTTGATAAGGATTAATAGCACGAGTAAAATAAACGCGTTTAAATGTTTTCCGAAAAATTCAAGATTTTTTAAATAAAAAAAATGGTTGTTGTGCGTCACTCGACATAGATATACATAAAGTGTGTCGCGGACTTTTTTGTAGATATTTATAAGATCTACTATTAATTGCAACATTTTCTGGTTCTATCTTTTATAGTTTAGGCAACGTACGCAAAATAAGTAACTTTTCTGGTTGATTTTTTACACCTTGTGTCCGAAAAAACCAAATATCTTACAGAAATCTATTTTTTCCAAAATAAAATTTAACCTATGTTACTCGTGGATAATGTAGCTTACGAATGGTGAAAGAATTTTTAATATCGGACCTGTAATTTTAGAGCCTATTTATTACAATTATACAAACAAAGTTTTCCTCTTTATAATATTATTACTAGCGACCCGCCCCGGCGTCGCACGGGTATAAAATATATAGCCACTGAAAAAAATATTAAAATCGATAGCCTATGACCCTTCACGTGGTCTACTTCTTATCTGTGCCAAATAACATAAAAATTGCTTCAGTAGTTCGCGGGATAAGCCCTTTCAAATAATTTTCCCTGTTTTTTCCACATTCTATTCATTCTAGCCTTCCTCAATAAATGAGCTATCTAACATTGAAATAATTTTTCAAATCGGACCAGTAGTTCCTGGGATTAGTGCGTTCAAGTTAGCCCATTCTAATAATTTTCCCCGTTTTTTCCACATTTTCCTCTATTTCTACGCTCCTATTAGTCTTAGCGTGATAAAATATAGCCTATAGCCTTCCTCGGTAAATGTGCTATCTAACACTGAAAGAATCCGTTGCGTAGTTTTAAAGATTAAAGGGAACAAAGAGACAAGAGGGAAAAAAGTGACTTTGTTTTATAATATGCATATAGATTATAATACTTACTCGTATTATAATTATAATATAGTATATTATATAGTATACATAGTATAGACTATAGAGATACTATAGACAATATACAATTTAGATCCTTGAATATTATGTTGAAGGTAATTTAATATGACAAAACTAAGCGTAGGGTGTGTACTATATTGTGTCCCTTAAATAGAATTCAACGTGAAAGTATTAGCGCGAAAAAAAAATTTGCTCTTTTAGAGCTGCCACTTTTACAGTGAACTCTATACACGAGACATCATATTACACACCCTAAAATATTATCACTTAGTTTTGTTACACCCTGTATATTAAAATGTTTATTACAAATAAGTAATTTACAAATAAGTAATTATTGTATACTTAATTACTTATTTGTAAATGTCATATGAGATATATTTTTAAGGGTTCCGTGCCCAAAGGGTAAAAACGGGATCCTATTCATGAGACTTCGATGTCTGTCTGTCCGTCTGTCTGTCTCCAGGCTGTATCTCAAGAACCGCTATAGCTAGAGTTCTGAAATTTTCACAGATTGTGTATTTCCGATGCCGCTATAACAACAAATACTAAAATAAAAATAAAAATAATATCCAAGGGGGGCTCCCATACAACAAACACGATTTTTTGGCCTTTTTTGGTCGTTTTATATAAAATTAAACCTTGACTCGTATGCAATAATTTCAGTACAAATTATTTTTTATCATTATAACTTATAAGTATTATATGTATTATTAAATTAAATTAATATTAGTTAAATTAAATTAAATTAATATTATTAGCACAAATAATTATTAAATTAATTTGTGCTAATAATTGTATACGTGTTAAGATTTATGCTTATTTACTTTAATAGTTAACCGACTTTCCAAAACGAGGAGGTTATTAACAATGCAATTGTAAGACAATAATAATTATACTGGGATCCGACTCGTAATAATTATTATAACTAATGATGAGCAACAAACTAGTAATGAGATGGCTAATGACATAAACGCATTACAATTGTCAATTATCTTACACCGTCAGCTTTCTCTCGAGGCATTACAAAACACAGATTGGGGAAGCGCGACAATCGATAAGAGTAATTAAGTAATTACGTTTAGCGAACAAGACGATTCTAACTTCATTAATCTCTGCCACCGCTGAGGAAAATTAATAGCAAAGGTATTTACCGTGGTCCCTAAAAATAATTTGATAACGAATATTCATCGTGGCTCAAGAATTCGTGGGGAATCTTCAAAGACAGCCTAAATTGGCGCATGCACACTTAAGGTTTTAGACATTGAGATGTAAGGAGTTGACACCGCAACGCAATGCTTGGTCACATTCAAGAGACGCTATATAGCCGCAGTGCACTTAGTCGGCCGCGAGCACTTCTGCGCACTTGACGTATGACAATTATAAACAAACAAAATAAAAGTCACAAAAATGCCTTGGTGTGTCCTAAGATATTGCAAAAATAATTCCAAAAATACTTCCAAATGCGACGGCATAGCATTTCATCGGTTAGTTTTCTTATTTAATTATTTTCAATTAAAATACGAACATTCAATTACTAGGCGAAGACGCGCGCCATTTCGCATTGTCATAGAGTAGTAGATTCAGAGGGGAATGTAGGCAGAATACAGATATCTATGATGAGACTACGATGAATGAAGTATTCACGGAGACGAGTTTGTATTTTGGTAATATAAATACGTTTTTACGTGTACATTACACATGCGTACATTATAATTGTGTTTATAAATATTTAAGTAATTTAAATAAGGTAAGTATGTAGTGGACTTTGGATCCATACTTATTATAACTAGCTGTCTCGGCAAACGTTGCTTTGCCATAATATAAAGTATTTCGCCCATATTATTTTATAGAAGTGACTATAAATAAGTATGTCACCATGGCAACGTCGACCGCTATCCCGTCGCGCAAAATTAATGGTCGCCGTCAGTCTCAGGTTGTAATAATTTGCTATTATTTATTCAACAAATGCACTTATTAATATACTAGTTTAAAATTAAGGCCAAGTTAGCCTCGAAGTATTTTGGTGTTCTTAATAGAGCGCGATAGTTGGGATTTCAGTCCGGACCAACGCCTACAACTCTACAAGGCGCAGGTTCGGTCTCATACTGTGCGCCAAAATACCAACTTCTCCCTCTGTATCGTATCCAACGATGTACGCTGCCTAATAAGTGCTATTGTGTATTATTGTACGAGTATTGAATTTGAACGAAGGGCCGCTCAAATTGTTGACTGCCATAGTGTTTTAAACAGGCTGGACCTCTTGGAATTGTGCCGAGATGTAGCTTCGCTCTGCATCCTCTATAAATTGTATCACGGGGAGTGCTCTGAGGATCATCCCATCACCTTGATAAGTGTCATCACCAAAACTGTGGAACGAACTATCACCAGAAGCATTTTAAGAACAAGGCATATTCCCACGCTTCCGCAGCTCTTCTGACGTTACGAGTGCCCATGGGCGACGGTTGTTGCTTTCCATCAGGTGACCCGTTTGCTCGTTTGCCCCGTTATTTTATATAAAACTAGCGACCCACCCCGGCGTCGCACGGGTATAAAATATATAGCCACAAAAAATATGCCTATAGCCTTCTTCAATAAATGGGCTATCTAACACTGAAATAATTTTTCAAATCGGACCAGTAGTTCCTGAGATTAGCGCATTCAAGTTAGCCCTTTCAAATAATTTCCCCCGTTTTTTCCACATTTTCCTCTATTTCTTCGCTCCTATTAGTCTTAGAGTGATAAAATATAACCTATAACCTTCCTCGATAAATGGGCTATCTAACACTGAAAGAATCATCAAAATCCGTTGCGTAGTTTTAAAGATTAAAGGGAACAAAGGGACATGAGGGAAAAAAGCGACTTTGTTTTATAATAAGTATAGATATAGATAGAAATCTAATTAACTTCTATGTCCTTGAGAAATCGTACTTGATGTTGATTAGTGAAAAAACGGTGTCTATATATTTTAGCGACTTGTTATATTATTATTTCGTTTATTTCTGCATGACTAAAAAGTTGGATTTCACTTAACTATTTTTAACTGAAATCCAATTCTTTAGTCATGCAGAAATAAACGAAACTTTGTTTGTATTCCCCTATCTTAGGTGAGCCGCCGTATTGGATGTAGAATGACATTACATTCGTTTTCGAGTTATTCTCAAAAAGTTCTTTCATTTAATATCCATACTGTTATTATAGGACGGCAAAGAAAATATTATATCTATTCCGCTATCTTGGATGGTCGGCCATTTTATATTTATTAGTGATGTCACATACTGTATCGTGCATTGTCATTCAAACCAAACGTGTATACAAAATTTCAGCTCAATCGATTGAAATATTATATGTACATACATACTTACTTCGAAATTGAGTTCAAATATTCCACCCGAACTTACATAATAATGTAAATAATAATATTATACAGAGCAAGTTAAATAAAAGCTTTTAATAATGTTTAGTAAAAATCTTTGTTTTATTTTATCCACTTTGAAATCTTCGATCAAATATATACAATACATATACATACAATACATATACATATACAATATATATACAATACAGTATCAAACAAAACTTTACCTTTCTTGGACACAAATATCCTACACTTCGCTCTGCTAATAAACTAACTCTTGCCTTCCCTTCTCACAACACTAACTTCTATGACTCTTCCTTCACCGTCTCTGCTATCCGTCTGTGGAATGCTCTACCCGAAAGCATACAAAATTCCAAATCTATAAATACTTTCAAGAAAAAACTTAAGCAACACTACTTAGATCTATCTGCGAACTCTTAAGGCGCATAGAGTCGTCGATAACCTTGGACGTTTGGGCGTGGCTTAGGTCCCCCTGCTCTGCACTCCCCGCACGAAAACATCGTACATAGATTAAGCGCGCGTATGACGAACAGAAGCACTCCTGACTTATCACTGCCTATTTTACTCGAATCCACTACCTACCTACTACTTGCTTTAAAAATGTGCAATTTATATGAAAATGAATTACTATTGTGAATAAATAGATGTTTGACGAATGACTTTAATACGTTTAATGCTACACGAATTACGATTTACGCTTAGTATCAAGTATGATATTTATGTCTAATTTATTAAGAGGCACTGAAAAAAAATGAAAAATTAATCAGTAGGTATCTAGATAATTTGTTCAAGTCTTGGCTGTCTTAGTTAGGTCCGTGCTTGTCTTGCCTAAGCTAGGGCATCGCAACCCGGGCCCAATTTTTAAAACCCGGGTTTTCGGGTGTTTGTTGATTGAAAACTGGGTACCCGATTTTTTTTTTCTTTTTTAACATTAATTATATTTCTTCGCTTTATTCTTCGATATATTAATTAAACAGGTAGTCGTTTGTTTATTTGCTAGGCAATCGCGTTTTTTTAAAGACGTATGTAACGACGTATTTCTATCGACGTTCCCTACGTATAAAAGGTCATGTCCATAATAGCAATTTTTTTATTGCATCATGCACTTCCATAATATTATAATGAGACGCATATTCCTACATTTTTTTTTCTATCACAAGTAATTCCGAAGATAAAAAGACGTAAACGACGACAAGTTGGGAGTTTTATTAGATTTTACTGTGGTAGTTGCGGACATCTATACTTATCGTCTTGTACCGCGTTGGAAATTACGCGCCGTTCCGCGTCATGTCGTACTTGTCCGTTTCTACCTCTAAGGTAGAGAATTATTTATAGACTTGTTATCATTTACGTTCAGTTATTATAAGATTTTTGTTCGTTTTTAGTGGGACTAGTGCCACACATTCAATCAAATTTGGACTAATATGAATATTTAAGTGTTATAAATAATCTGCGACGTGATATAATAGCTGCGACGGAGGCTGAGGCCTGAGGCTTCTTTGCATAATAAATTAATAATTATTCTAAACTTTGCATACGTATTATGATTTTTTTATTTTTTTATTTATTTTTTTTTTTTTATTTATTTATTTAAATGCACAAAACACATTACAATCCCAACTAAACAAATATAATATACATTTAAATGTACGATCTAGATCGCAACGTAACAGATATGTGCACACATTAAAATTAAAATATTAACAAGACATAAAACTAGCACAATTTTTGGCTTTTAACTTAACACAATAGGTAAATTTGGACGTTACTTACTCGTATTTCACTCATAAGTTGCAGAGGTAAATATGCTATGGAGGATGTCTTTGACGATTTTAATATATTTATTACCGTTGTGTTCAAAAATGTCCAACTTTGAGCTGTCTTTAGCTAATTCATTATATTTTCTAGCCATACGTGTTATAGGGTTAAAGTAAGAAATATTATTCTTATAGACTTGCAAAGCAAATAAATTTGTACGATGAGCTCTACGTGCACTAAACTTGGTATTTAAACTAATCTCAGATAATAACTCCGACGAATCAACAATGTTATTCACAATTTTATAGAAAAACAATAAGTCATAAAATATGCGTCTGTTTTCAAGGGTCTCTATTTTGAAATGCATAAGCCTATCATGGTAATTTAAATTTGTTCGACCGGGAAAATAACGATGACAAATGATTTTAAGAAATTTTCTCTGGACACGTTCAATGTCCTCTATGTGTGTTTTGTAATTAGGGGACCATATAGGGCTTCCATATTCTAATGTAGTTCTTACAAGAGCGGAAAATAAGTATAAGGCACTACTGGGCTTTTTAAACTCCTTTGTATTCCTTAAAACAAATCCCTGGAGTTGATTAGCCTTGCTAGTAATATATTCATAATGTGCCCTAAATGACAATTTATCATCAAAAAGGATTCCTAAGTCCTTCACCACAGTTACACGATTTAATGTTTGACCATTAATAACGTAACTCCAAGTAATTTTGTTCCTTCTTAGGGTAAACGATATAACGGAACACTTATTAGTGTTTAAGTACATACGATTTTCAATACACCAATTAGAAATGGTATCGATATCTTTTTGAAGAGCTAAGCAGTCTTCATTTTTCGATATTAAAGCGAAAATCTTTAAATCATCGGCGTACAAGAGGCAGTTACAGGATAACATTTTAATCAAGTCATTAATAAATATTACAAAAAGGAGAGGCCCAAGATGAGATCCCTGGGGTACTCCTGATGTGACAGTAGTAGATGAAGAAGTAAAACCCTTGAGTGCGACTAACTGACTCCTGTTAGTAAGGTATGAACATATCCATCTATATAAACTACCATGTATCCCATAAGACGCTAGTTTATCACAGAGCAGGTGATGGTTGACTTTGTCAAATGCCTTAGAAAAATCTGTGTAAATAGAGTCTACTTGACCTCCCACAGAGAACGCTTTACATAGATAATTTTTGTATTCTAATAAATTAGTAACTGTAGAGCGACCCTTAACAAAACCATGCTGCTTGGATGAAATAAGTGGTTTTATATGATTATAAATGTGATGATGGACTAAGGATTCAAATAATTTTGCAAAACATGAGAGAATACTTATGGGCCTGTAATTTTCGCAGTTTGACTTAACACCGTTTTTATATATGGGAATAACATGTGCGATTTTCCACCGGTTAGGAAAGATACCACTTTCAAGAGATTTATTAAAAATTATGGATAGGGGAACTGATACCTCTTTTCCAATAAGCTTTATAAAAGAAGGAGGTAATAGATCAGGACCAGCTCCCTTACTGGCATCTAATTTTTTGATTTTCATTATTACATCTTTCCGGTCGATTGATAAATGAGACAACGTGTTTGAGAAACAATTCGTTTTCAAGGCTGGCTGATTAATATGGTTTTCATCTCTTCTCGATCCCGAGTCTTTGTCAAAGACAGAGGAAAAAAAATTTGAGAAGAGATCACATACCTCTTGACCATTCGATGACGTTTTCCCATCAAACTTCATGGTATCTGGAATTGAAATTTGACCTCTCCTGCTATTGACAAAACGCCAAAATGTTTTTATATTAGTTTTGAGGGAGTCCTCAGTAACCGATATATATTTTTCATAGCAGAGCTTAGTAAGAGTTTTACATCTGTGCCTCAGTAATGAAAAAGTATCATAATCTCTAGGATTGCCATATTTTTTAAAAAGCTCATGGAATTTGTTTTTTTCTTGGTTACATTTGATGAGAGCTCTACTGTACCAAATAGGATAAGACGAATATTTATGCGACACTGACGGAGTGTGTTTTTTAATTATATTAAATAAGGTGTCATAAAAGGCATCTGTGCAAATATTAATATCGTTGGACCACAAAATGTCCCGCCAATTAACGGATGTTAATTCTAATTTAATGTTTATGATATCACTTTGCTTAAAATTTAGTCGTTCTGCAAGACATCTACGAAGTTCTCTAGAGACTCCATCCAGATATACATTTATTAAAAGCGCGGGATGATGCTTGTCTCGTACGACTAATGCTGTTGTTTCACTGACACTTATAATTAAATTGTTCATATTAGATAAGGTTAAGTCGAGAAGACGATCATTAACATTTAGAACTTTGTTGTATTGCTTCAGGTTGCACAGTGATAAAAATTCATTAAGTAAAAGAAGTTTTTTATTACGTGTAAGCGATACTTTGGAAGCGTCTGTATTAATTAAGCAAGCTGAGTAATAATCGGGCGTGTTAAAATCGCCAACAATAAGGAAGTTATCAGCAGGAAAGCGATTCAGTATTATATTTTGACAGTTACTATAGAAGTGCTCGAGCTGGTTGTGATTTAAATCAGGCGGTAAATAACAAACACATAAACTGAAGCGCGTGCTCTTATAAGATTGAGGCAAAAGTGTTACCCAGACATCCTCCATATCACTTTCCCATGATGTTTGACGTATGACATGATATCTTTTGTGTACTGCTATCAAAACTCCCCCACCTTCAATTTTATTCGATACAGTCTCATCTCTATCTCTCCTAAATACATTGTAGCGGGTGTCTATACATTCACTATCAAATACATTTTTATTTAAGTTTGTTTCCGTCAAACATATGATGTCATAATCACAATTCAAGAGGTTTAATCGAAATTGAGACAGTTTGCTTCGTATCCGATTTACATTTTGATAATAAATATTAAACATGACAAAATATACTTAAAATTAAATATAAAAACCGAATGTTGCAAAGAAACTAATTTAGTTGTTGTGTGTTGTTCAACTTGTTCAGTGTTTCAGAATTCTTAATAAAAATAGCCTAGATTTATGAGCCAATGGAAATACAAAATAAATACATCAGGATTCATCAGCTAAAACTTTATACTTTTATTTTTTATAACGACATAGGCATGTAATACTGGGAACTACAAAAAAAGGGTGCGCCTTTTATTATTCTAGCAACTCTGTCTTTACGTCAATGACACATGATGCGGCATGTGTCAGTTTTCAGCAAGATGGCGCGTGAAGTTTGTTTGTCAGTGCCATTAGAATTTAACGAAATACTCCATAATACGAATTTTGCGGATATAAGTTGTCGACTCGAAATTAATATTTTCTATTATTCACATAAGGTTTCGATCGAGTCTATCGTACCCCTGCACGAAATCAACAAAAATTTCGAAAATCGGTTCACAAACGGCGGAGTAATCGTTGAACATACAAAAATAAAAAATAAAAAAAATATCCACAGCCAAACATAATATAACCTCCTCGTTTTTTGGAAGTCGGTTAAAATTATGACCTTCATAAATTCGTAAGAGTCAGTAAAAATTTACCTTGCTCAAGACGTATCCGAAAAGACCAATAAGAAGAAAAAGGCAACTTCAACATTATGATGTTTAGTTTTATCCTTTAGTGAAAACAGAATAATTAGTGAATACATATTTTATACTAAAATTTGTAGACTTTGGAAAACTATACAGTTTAACTTATCAAACAATCACATTTTATTAGAATTTTTCACTATGGACCTATAGTTATTGATGACGTGTCTTTTTATTCGTTCATTATAACATAGAAAAAATTTCTTAAATTTGCAGCGTATAGAAAGATATGTCTGTGTTTTTAGTTTTTCTTACTGATGAGCCAAAATTTCTATTACATAAATATTATAAACTATGACAATAAGATTAATTTTATAAAGTGTTGAATGAATTTAGGACCTAATATAATATTTTTATTCTTACAACGTAAAAACGGACACGTACGACTTACCCGTTTTTACGCTGACAATTCAAGACTCGTCTTGAATTGACAGAGTCTTGAATTGACAGAGCGTAAAAACGGTCATCTTGTAATTTTGGCGAAAATATTGAAAATATTTAAAATTGTGTTATATCATCCAAACGGTAGGCCGTTTGGATGATATAACACAATTTTAAATTTACATTAGGCTTTACAAATCGACCAATAACTGTGTTCATGTTTAATGATAATCTACAGTAACAGTTTGAATCTTAAAAACGCGAATTGCAAAAATCATGAAGTAAATAACAATTTAGGTACTGTTCATAAGAGCGTCCATATACACCTATACACTTGTTTTATTTAAATACTTAAAATATTAATACTATAACGTCTATACGCGTGGAACAATCAACTTATAACTTTGACGACCTCCGTGGCTCAATGGTTAAAGTGTGTGGCAACTCAAGCCGGGGGTCGCGGGTTCGAATCCCGCCGACGGAACAAAAAGTTTTCCAATGTTCCTGGGTCATGGATGTGTATTAAATATGTGTATGATATAATAAAAATCTTAAATATATTATGTATAGTATAAAAGTATTAAATATATTTCCGTTGTCTGGTACCCGTAACACAAGTCCTTCAGGTACTTAGCACGGGGCCAGACTGACGTGGTGTGAGCGTACATAGATATTATATTAGATATTATATTATTTAACTAAAAATAATCATGAAGTAAATAACAATTTAGGTACTCTTCATAAGAGCGTCCATGCGCGAACCACATTACAACCTTTTTACGTTGATTGTACTCTAAGTCTAACTACTCTACATAAACACTCATGCAAATATTGTAGTGATCTAATGCACACAAACAGACGCTCGATAGCACACACACAGGCGCAAGATTTAGCAACGAGTGACACAGCCTCCCCGTCTGAATGCTAGCGGACGACTGCCGCCCGCGCCCGCGCAGACCACCTTTGAACCAAATCGTTCGGAAATACTGTTTTTCGATATCTTTTCAAAGAAAATATTGTCTGATTTTTATAAAAAATGCTGATATTCAAGAAAAACAGATTCTAAATATATCTACGCAAAAAAAATACCGTATATCACAGCCGTTTAGGAGGAGTCCCGATTTCAAATCGAAAATCGATGTCACGTATTATTTTTTTATTGAAGCAAGGGTAAGACATAAAGCAGAAAAAAAATGTTGATATATTAGTTGTTGAACTGATCTTTCACATATATTTTTTTCAACTTTTTCCTGCCAGAAATGAATGAGTAGTTACAAAAACAAAATGACCATTTCACGACTCTATACGCCTTAAAACTCTGAATTCTTTTATTTTCTTCTTCGTATCATTATATGTTTATTTTGTTTATTAATATAAATTGTATCCATTATATTTATTTATCTTATTATAAATTATATATTGTATCTCATTTTATCATTTCGTTATTTGTTATCTTTGTTTTTAATTAATATTTTCTGTTATTTGTTTTGTTAATTAAGTTTATGGTTGCCTGGAAGAAACTGCTTCCAGCAGTAAGGCCGCCATTTCAAACTGTTTTCATTCTTTGTAACTTTTGTAAACTGACTTTTTTAATTAGCGGTTTGAATAAAGAGTTTTTTATTTATTTATTTATTTATTTATATACAAGATACACAGTCTCATACAAAACCTCTCGGAAATCTGTCGCCGAGTAATTGAGTTTAAAAAAGTATACATTTATCTAAAATCAACCTTAATCATAGTAATTATTAAAGATCTTTTTATAAAACAATGTACATTTGTGTTTACAAAGCAATAAATTTTTACGTCCGATGCACGCTTCATACTAAATTCAACCATCGGCGTATATGTCTTAAAGTTCAAATTATTACAGAGCCAAAAAATCACTCCAATTTTACGACCGAAATTCGCCGCTGGAACAGGGCAAAGTGAAGTATGAGAGTGATTGTGATTGTAATAATTTTAATAGTCCATTTTTTTATTTTTCCGAAGTTTAATGTATAAAGTGTGGACTAATTATTTTTATATGTAATATTATGTTGTTCTAATATGTCTAATTTGATAATTAACTAAAATATAAGTGTAATACATTGAATATAAATGCTTAGAATATACAACGCTCGCTAAAGTTCGCTTGAAAAATTCTTCGCACCTTTGCCGTGCTATAACTGATATCCAATTTCCACATCTAACTGGATCTCGAGGAAACCTAAAAAAAATATAATTCCTCAATAAAAAAATAATAAATAATAGCGACTCCATCAAATGGAACAGAAACACAGCTTATAACCCGAACATTTCAAGTGGGCATGATAAACTACGATAAGTACCTTTAGTATGAGTATTCGCAATTGATATGGTTTATACCTCGTGTTGATTTATTTACAACTTAATTTTAAAACAGTTTTTTGGTGATTTCTTAACGTAATACTAATATTTACAATACAATTGTAAGAAATATATTGGGATAAAATTAATACTTACCGGAAATATGAAATTCCATCCTTTTTTGCGTTTTAGACGTATGATTTTTACAATAATTGAACGAGCACTAAGGCATGTTTCCCGGCGGAGCGTTCGAGCACTACTAAATCAAAAATAAAAAAATGGGTTTGGAATGGGGTTTGGTGCTCTTTTAGTGAGGTCGTTTTTTGCCGCGGACTGTGTATCTTGTATATTAGTGATCGAAGTTTGAAATAGAGTCTGCGTTCATTCGAGTGTAGGCACAAAACTTTGTCACTTCTGCGGTACTGATCTATAGCCATCACCGCCCCGCCTCTCACCCCGCTCGTTCTTCAAGTGTGACATGTTTTTTGTTGGCAATAGCAACTCCATACATCTCAATGGTTTTAGACAATTATTTTAGAGGACAAAATAAAGCAGTATCACGTACGCATATAAAATGTAATCAATGGCTTTACCTACATTCAGTGACAAAAATTAATTACTCAACTGTAATATAATCAAGATTTTGACATCAGCCTCATACAAACTGTCAAACTCTTCATTCAATTGAAGGCGGGCCGTCGCGTCGGTACGGATCGCTCCGTATAAATGCAATATGCATCACGTTCTAAGGAGCGTTTTAGAGTAATGCGGATTGCGGAGAGATCGATCTACGGAGCGATCCGTACCGACGACCCGCGTGACACTAAAACCAGCCTAAATATGTCTCTGAGGCCGTAAGTTCACATAAAAATATGTTTGTATTAGTAAAGGCTTGATCTGCGTCACTGATCGGCTGATAAAGTTCAGGTTCATATGCTTCCAATATCCATATTCCATTATTTATAGGAAGTTGGTAGGGTCCGGCCGTGATCAGTTCGTTTGCCAATTTGTACCCATAAAAATAAATTAGACTTTTTAAATGATGTAGATAGGACTGTGTTTACTATTTGGTTAAAATAAACCTGTAGATTACAGTCCGGTTTCTAAGGTCACATGACTGAAATTTACTCACTTTATCACTAGCGCAGTAATCTTAAGCTCCGTTTAGACCAAACGAGCGAATGTTCATTCTAGTAAAGCTCTTTTGATGTAAACTAACAACGAGCATTCTTTCGTTGTTCTAGTGTGTTCGCCACGTGTTCGGCGGTAAATAGGTAGAGAATCTCGCTCGTTTGGTGTAAACGACGCAAGAGCGCTCGAGCACGGAGCAATTGCCTAGATCTAGAGCGTTCTTTCGTGTTCGGACGTGCTCGCTCTTCAAGGCGGTCTCTTCAAAGGGATGCTAGTGTTCTTGATATTTTTACTTTTTGGCGGCTGGTTTTAGGTAGTTTATCAAAGGTTATTTCGTAAATATGGATTGGAGTAATGAAAAATGTTTACAAATGATAGAATTATACCACAACAAAATATGTTTTAAATGGGATCCAAGCTTTGATGACTATAAAAATACATTAACTACTTATCGTTGACGAATGAGCAATGAGCATTCGCTCGTTTGGTCTAAACGGAGCTATATGATTCTCATCTATAGAGAAAAAATGTTCTTGTTGATTCGATTGCTGTAAACGATCTAAAGTATGTTGTAACGAATTATAGTTTACACTAAACGAATACGAAAGAACGTTCTTGTGCTGTTCTTGCTCTATGTTATTTTGGTGTAAACCTTTAGTAGTCTAGCTAACAAGTTAGACTACGCAATCACTAGTGCAGAGTGCTCTTTATATTATATTGGCTATAGTGAAATATTTTATAATACGTATATAGGTAATAAATTATAGTTAATTGCCTAGTCTTTTGAAAAACCTCAAGTATTTTACGTGAAATATTTGAACAATGTCGGAAGATATTAATAGTAATTTTGTCAATCTCGCATCATAAGTTTGAAATAGTGTGGTTTACGCCAGCGCGAGCGGAGTGCGGAAGTTGTTTGGAAATTTTGTGCCTTTGGAAGTTGTTTTCTAAAAATCAGCTCCTTAAATTCGTCTGAGATTAACCTTCTAAGAGCAATAACACGTACTAATTTGCTAGACATTGACCTTTTTCGTAAGAAGTTAAAGGTATAAGCACGCACGGTAAACAACCTGTGTAGACTGGAGACGATCTAGATTACTTAATTACTTCGCCCACTAAAGACGATCTCGTTCTCGTTAGTGTCTCAAGTATGTGAGTGTTAATACAATATAATTATAATAAACGAGCTATTGCCCGCGGCTTCGCTCGCGTTAAGAAGTGTAGAGAGTTCACTGTGAAAGTGGCAGCGCTGAAAGAACAAAAATGTTGTATCGGGAAACTCGTGAGTCGTGACGTTCGGGCCTTTGCCCATACAAAAGTAAACAAAAAATTTCGCCTTTCAGAGCTGCTACTTTCACAGTGAACTCTCTACAAGGAACACGTACACACCTTAAAGTATTATCACTTATTTTTGTTACACACAGTATACAAACTTTCATCCGCTATTTTAACCCCCCCCTTAAAGCGGATGCCTACGTCATAACATGATTTATTAACATCTACCTGCATGCCAAATTTCAGGCCGTTCCGTCCAGTGATTTGGGCTGTGCGTTGATAGATCACCATGAGTTTTATATTTTTATATTTGAGTTTTATATAATATTTAGATTACTTAATAGATTATATAGGTAATACTTTTTTTACTTAATTTTAGCATAAGTACACAACGTTTATTCAACTAGGTACGCGGAAACTTATAAAAATTTATGAAGCGTGAACATTACAAAACGGATCAAAGCTCTGAGATTGGGTTTAGTTTCAAGTTTCAACTGCTCGTTTCATTCTGACCTAGTTTGAGAAGATTATAAATAAAACATTAACCTAACCTAAAAATTTATACAAAATAAAATACTCGACAGTACCAAACAGTAGGTACATTAATTATAACAATTAAAATGCAGTAAGTACTAGATACAATTGCAGCCGTTCGAAATTTAAACTTCTTGAAACATTTACCTAACTGTTCTCATTTTGATGTAAACTAAATAAACTAAAAAAAATCGGTCAATTGCAAGTCGAACTCGAACATGAAGGGTTCCGTACCGAAGTCTTAGTAATAGCAATCTAAGTACGCGTAACTAGTTACACGCGAATTTATGATAATAATTAAATCTACATAGTATGAAATGAAAATATATGAAATGAAAATATACTTTATTGTGCACAATCAAATTACATAGACAAAGTTTAAAATATATTAATTATAAAATAACAAGAAAGCACACAAAGGCGGCCTTATTACTAAGCAGCAATCTCTTCCAGGCAACCTTTGAAGCGAGAGGATTAGATTGCTGGATTTGGGTATAGTGCTAAAAAGTATATTGAAATATAAAAAGTTAACATTAACTTTAATACTTATTAAAAAAAAAATAACATAAACAATATTATAAATATATATAATATACATATAAATATATACTTAATACATTACACTTACATAATATAATATATAGATACGATACTATAATATAAATATAATTAAGTACTTACTAACTACATAAATTTAAATTTGACACGTCAAACTAAGATAATAGTCTTTTAAAGAAGACTTAAAAATATTTAATGTTTTGGCTTGTCTAATTCGTGTAGGCAAAGAGTTCCAGAGAAGAATGGATTGGAAGGTGTAGGACGAGTGGAAAAACTTAGTGCGGGGAGTTGGGATATCGAGCAAGAGATTGGTCGACGACCTCAATACTTGCCGGTCGGGACAGCGAAATTTGAAGGATTTTTTAAGGTACTGAGGACTGTTGGGATCAAAAAGAATGGTATAAAGGAGTGAAAGTATGCGAGCATTGCGACGGTAACGTATCGGCAGCCACTTCAGCTTATTGCGAAACTCTGTAACGTGATCAAATTTGCGTAATCCAAAGATGAACCTTAGAGACAAGTTTTGAAGGCGCTCAAGTTTGTCGAGCTTGTCTTCGGTTAAGTTTATAAAGCTGACATCAGCGTAATCAAGGAGTGATAAGAACAGTGACTCAGCTAGGGCTACTTTTGTGGGAATTGGCAAAACATATCTCAATCTTTTTAGAGAGTGCCACGTGGAATATACCTTTCTACTTACCTCCTTCAGGTGCTGAGACCAGGACAGGTGCTCATCAATGTATATGCCAAGATTCTTAACTACCTTACTATAAGGTATTACTGTACCATTGATGACAACCGGTGGTAACGCATTCCAGTTAATTTTGGAGGCAAGCCCCGGACTGCCAATAACTATTGACTGTGACTTCACAGGGTTCAAGAGTAAACCGTACTCTTTACTCCAGTCACAAATGGCCGATAAATCACGATTCATAACCCCAACTGCTTCAGGTAATGCATCCAAAGTCGACTGTGTATAAATCTGTAGATCATCAGCGTATAAATGAAATGAGGAGATTATTAATAAGGTGACAAAGTTTATAAAAAGGGCAAAAAGTAAAGGAGACAATACACCACCTTGGGGGACACCAGCAGATGTGTACGAATCAGCCCAGTCAGAGAGAGATTCTGAAATTTTAACTTTTTGACGTCGACCCACAAGGTAACTACGAAGTAACTGAATCACAGAAGGTGAAAAGTTAAAGACAGTCAGCAAGCAGAGAAGGATGTCATGATCAATTGAGTCGAACGCTTTACTGAAGTCGAGCAAAGTTAAGATGGTCAGTTTCTTATCGTCCATGCCGGTCCGAATGTCATCAGTAACCTTGACTAGGGCCGTCGTAGTACTATGTCCTGTCCGGAAGCCAGATTGATGCGTACTAAGGAGATTATGGTGGACAACGTATCTATTGAGCTGATGATGTATAAGTTTCTCTAATACTTTTGATAAAAAGGGAAGAATGGATATAGGGCGGAAATCGGAAATGACTTTAGGACGAGAGGATTTAGGGAGAGGGATTATGTGTGCGACTTTCCAGGTATTAGGGAAAGAACTGGTCAATATACAAAAATTAAAAATGTGTAAAAGGACGGGAGAAATTAAATCTAGGATTGGAAGAATCATTTTGCGGCTAATACCATCATCACCAACAGCATTCGAGGATATAGACATTACGTGCCTTCTAAGTTCGTCCTCAGTAAATGGTAACAGGGTAAATGGCTCGGTGTTTGTTTTGGGTATTAGAGAAATCTTATTTAACGTTTGCAATTTTATAACAGAATCCATGGTAGGAGAATTAGCAAAATGATTATTGAGCGCATTAATATCGATATTACAGGAATCATCTAAATTAGAATTTTTGCCGATACCAAGTCGTGTTTTAAGAAATTTCCAAGTTTTACTAGGATCACCATTCTCAACCGAGGCATGGATATATCGCCGTTGAGCATCTCGACACATGGTGTTGCAACGGTTTCTTAATTTAATATATCTATCTCGAAGCTCATCAGAGTTATTTCTCTTAAACTTTGCCTTAGCAGCATGTTTGGCATTAATTAGGGTTTTCAATTCATTTGATAACCAAGGAGCAGGCAAATGCTTAATTTTTACAGCTTTAATAGGAGCATGCTTATCATAAAGCGATGTAAGTAAGGCATTAAAAACCTCCACCTTGGTATCAACTGAAGTTGCCGTATATAAGTCCGTCCAATCTATAAGAGTTGCATCTTCTCTCAAGGCATCCACGTCCATGGAAGAGAAATTTCGCTGCAGTAGTGTTCTACGTTTAGATTTGGGAGTGCGAATGTTAAAAGCAACGTATATCAGATCGTGATACGAGAACATTTCCGCTGAACTCTGACCATGTTTACAAATTGAGTTTGGCGAGGATACTATAATTAGGTCAAGCCATGATGGACGACAACCTGGGGAGCAGTGTGTTGGGTTTAGAGGCAGTAAACTCAAATTACATGAATCTATAACTGACATAAGGTTCTTGGATCTACTATCGTTCTTGAGCATACATGTGTTAAAGTCACCCATTATAATTAAATGAGTGTAGCTGGGCTTATGAGATTCTAGTATGCTCTCGAAAGATGAAAAATAATTGTGATGCATCGAGGGGCAGTAGAACACACCAAGAAGTATTTTGCTACAAAAAGATACCTGAATCTCAATCAGCAAATACTCTAGTGAATCCACTGGTAGGGCCTGCGCTGACGAACCTATTATTGAAAAAGAAATGTCGGAGCGTAGGTAGATCGCAACGCCACCACCCCCTCTCCCGACACGGTCGTTGCGAACCAGCTTAAAACCAGGTAGGCTATAACAAGTAGAAGGTAGACAAGGCTTAAGCCAAGTCTCCGACACGAAGATGGCATCTACATTAACCTGGTCGAAAGCGGTCAACATATCAGAGTAATGAGCCGGAATACTCTGTGCATTTATATGGACAGCCTTAAAACAATTTTTGACATTAGAAAAATTACTTGTAATGGTCTCCCTTAGTGGAGTATATGAAGCACTCATAAAACTCTCATCACTACTTATCGAAGAACCTGACGCAGAAAAAAAGTCGCCAAAAGAAGTGTCAGACATATTAAAATAAATATAATATTATAAACAAATAAACTTAGGTTTAATATATAATATATAAATTAACAAACAACTAATTATTATTAAATTAATAATAATTAAACACCTCGTGCCCACGGTGTCTTAAGCCATGTAAGCATAACATTTAAACATGCATTAAAACTACAAGCATATTTTTTACTACTACAAGCATAATATTTATCAATTTTTAATTGAAAATTAATACTAAAAAAAACAATAAATCAGTGCACTTTAAAATACCAACACGACAAGACAAAATAACCTTATGGCCAATAAAGAAAGGAAAAAAAAAAGCAGAAAGCTGTCATTTGTCAATGTCATCGACAAGTGACATCTGACAACGATGCATTTATATTTACAAATTACAAGGTATTTAGATTTACCTACCAAGATTTTTAATTTTTCTAAAGTGAACTGTTAAAATAATTTGAGTAGGTGGTAGGTAGAAAATTACCAAAGCTGAAAGCAATCGCATAACATAATATATAAGCATAGTATAACAATCAACAACTAGGCAGAAATACAAGATTAATGACAAGTTTGGATGTGGTTCTACATAATATAGAAATCTACATAATACCACCCAGTGGACCCAAAACTAGTGATTGTATACAACTAAAACTATAAGAAGCTTAAATTATTACATACAACCAGTACATTTAGTGATAGTATTGCCTTAAGTAGTAAGGCAATACTATCACTAAATATACTGGTTATTAAGAGAATATACAGTGCTACAAGTTACAACTATTTTAACTATATTATATGAAAGCTTAAAATTATATAGTATACTTATCATATACTACGATACCTAAATTGACATGATGACTAACATAAAGGTAATTAAGAGCTACAAAAAACCAATTTGTGGAAATTACTAATGCCACTGAATAACAAAAAATTTACTTTTTGGCTGACTTCTTTGTCTTAGTTCCAGCTGTGGTTTTACCTCTTGTTACGGGAACAGGATGTCCATCTGACTCAATTTGCATATCAGTAGAAGTTGGACATGGGATTGCATCCAAGTCAGCCATGCTGAGAGCACGGACTTTGGAGCCGTCAGGTCCGGTTACAATAATTACTGAGCCATTATGTGTCCAACATTTTGAGACTCCAAAACGCTGTCTGGCTGCCATAAAAACACTGTGCCTCTTCTTAATAAGGAACTCAGATAAGGTGATGCCGGAGTTTTTCAACTTAGTCTTTGCCATCCATACCTTGTTCCG
This sequence comes from Polyommatus icarus, assembly GCA_937595015.1. Lineage (NCBI taxonomy): Eukaryota > Metazoa > Arthropoda > Insecta > Lepidoptera > Lycaenidae > Polyommatus > Polyommatus icarus. The sequence continues at coordinate 9,698,771 of OW569321.1, forward strand.
GATTGCGAGATCATTGAATTTGACTAAGATTGGACGAGGCTTAGACTCAGTCAAACGGCCCAAACGGTGACAGTGTTTAATATCTGACATGCCAACATCAGGGAGTTGCAACTGAGATGAAATAATAGATGAGATAACTTCACTTACGACTTTTTTATTTTCGGGAACCCCATGAACCAACAAAATTTTTCTTCTACGTCTCATCTCTATTTGGTCCTGGACATCCATCAAAGCTTCAATTTGTGTCTGCAGTGACTTAAGAGCCTCCAACACAAAGGACTTAAATGCACTGAATTCAGAAGCCAGTGTGGATGCGGTACTTGATGCTTGAGTAGACTGTAACTCCAACTGGAACTCCGACATCTTTTTGTTGAACAACTCGTTCATTTGGTTAATGGACTGCATTAGTGATTCCATGATTTAAATAGAGATGGTAATAAGTGCTGGTGGCGGTAATGAATAAAGATAGTTTAAATATTATTTGTATGTTAATACCAACAAAGGAGATTAGTGACACATAGGCACAGGTGAAAATCACTACATAATATTATTTATTTATCACAAAATTAAATTATTTTTCGAGGAGCACTTAAAACTCCGTATTTACTTTTTGCACGCCTACCCCCAAAAAAGTAGTACTAATATAAGACATAATATCTTAGATAAAAACCAGCTGTTGCCCGCGACTTCGTCCGCGTTAACATAGTATAATAACAAAGATGGATAATTTTCCCCTTTTTGTGGTTCCTTATAAAGGGTACAAACGGGACCCTATTTAAGCAAACGTCAAACGCAAACGTCAATAAACTCATATTTCTAACTCAAGAAATGACGAAGTTTGATTCAAACTTTCAACCCCAATTTCACCCCCTTGGGGGTAGAATTTCCAAAAACGCTAAATACCCATCCTTTCATTTTTAATCAGTAGCCCAAACATAAAATTTCACGTTTCTAACTCAAGAAATAACGGACTTTCATTCAATCTTTCAACCCCAATTTCACCCCCTTGGGGTTAGAATTTCCAAAAACGCTTAAATACATATCCATTCATTTATAATCAGTAACCCAAAAATAAAGTTTCTGGTTTCTAACTCAAGAAATGACGGACTTTCATTCAAACTTTCAACCCCTATTTCACCACCTTCGGGGTAAAATTTTCAAAATTCCTTCCTTAGTGGGTGTCTTCTTAATAAAACAACTCTACTCACCAAAAGACACTGGGCAGATTGGGACCACCCTCCAATAGCGAAAAGGTACATATCACTGGACAGGTCCCCTCAATAGGAACAACAATCACTATGACCACCTTGCTGTAACAACTGTCCATTTGAAGTAATGAGACTTTTTATCGCTCAAGAAAAATATTTTCTAAACTTATGAAACACACTTGCTAACATGAAAACTGACACGCAAATAATTCAATACATCATGAATGACCATGAAAACACATTGCATGTTTTAATTCAAGAATATGACGCGTTTTTTTTGGACCGTGGGTTTGGCGATGGGTTGGAGTCTACCGAAGCTTGCGGTTATGAATGGTTCGTACCACCGTACTTGGTTCGAAGCTTTCGTTTTACGTGGGAGAGCCATGGCTCGACCAGAGAAATAAATACCACGGACTCACAGAAAACCGGCGTAAAACAGTGCTTGCGCTGTGTTTCGCTGAGTGAGTGAGTTTACCGGAGGCCCAATTGCCTACCCTGTTCCCTTCCCATCCCTCCCATATTCCCTTCCTTACCCTATTACCCTATTCTCTCTTAAAAGTCCAGCAACGCACCTGCAGCACCTTCTGAAGTTGCGAGTGTCCAATGGGCGACGGAAGTTGCTTTCCATCAGGTGATCCGTTAGCTAGTTTGCCCCCTTATTTATAAAGAAACACCATCTAAAGACCGTGGAGAGATACAGCTAGCTACAGAACAGGGCCAGGCAAGTAAAGCTCGAGCAGTAACATGTCGCTAGGTAGTGGAAGTGTTAAACGGCCGCTTTAAATGATATTTAAAGCTGCTGCGGCAAAAATATTTTAATTGAGTGCTTCTTTACATGTTCGTCAATTTTTTAATAGAGGCTGCTATTATAAATCACTTTCACACACGCACAAGATCATAATATACGCCACAAAGTGGATGCAACAAACATCCTCTACAATTATGAAAAAAACAAGTGCTTAAATAACAGGAGGGTAGAATTTCAGAGAACAGAAGCTAATAAAACAGCTTGGGTATTCAAGTAGCTTGGCTAGCAGTGGGTAAATGTAACCTTCATATCTGAACTTACAAGTCTCATAACTCGGAACGGACAGCTCTAATAACAAATATATCTCAGCAATTGTTGTTCCACTTCAAGAGACTTATCTGATGACACATATTTCAACATTTTTGTTTATATTGAGGTTATAATAATTATAAATTATAATTGTTTATGTAACCAATGCTGATTTGTGATTCCGTCTAATTTAATAAAGTTCATCGAACGCCTACGCTGGACAAACGTTAGTGTGCATGAAGGCAGCCTAAATATTAAAATATACTATCCAACTTCTGGGCAAAAGCGCCGCCCGAATCTTTCACTTATCTTGCTCCAGCGTTACCGTTTGCCAGCCCAGCTGATATGCCTCCAATGGGGAATTTATAACCGTGTTCTGAGCGAAAATCTTTGCAAAAGTTGGTTCCTCATTGGTAACGTAACCGCTGACGAGTTGGCTAATAAGAAAAAAATAGAATCCTTGCCAAAAGCTTAACTGGATAATGTGAGCTCAACACAAAATAGGTGTTAATAGCATTACGACCTGCAGATTCTGTGACACACCTATTCACCTTCTACTTGACTCTACTGCTTTTCTACAGAGCAAAAACTCTCCTAATTTACTAGAAGAGAAAATTTGTGGCGACAATCCCAATCACATCGTTATGAGCAGCACTGGGTTGGGGACGGTACTAGGAGTCACAATAGATCCTCAAGGATCGTCGTAACGTCAGGATTACAGTGATCTGCCTTCGGAGGAAAAAAATACCTCCAGAGCATAGCGCTATCTTTTCTTAGGCCTAGATACCCACTCAGTCGATATCCAGCCTAGATGTACGCGGATAACGTGACCAGCCCAATGCCACTATAGCTAGGCCGACCTGATTCCTACGTCTGTGATTCTAGTTTTGGAGCACATTATGTTTTTTTTAGATTTAAGCTCTATTGCTTCAATGAGATTGGTGAGTCACAATTCTTCATGGACCAGTTTTTCTACCTTTCTGTTAATGGAATCAGTCGTTACTTTGCGGAAATCCATAGCTTAAAATTTAGTTTGTTATTATTTTTAGCAATATTCCGCGAAATAAACTTCCACCTTTAAGTAAATGACTGAGTGCACGCATAGGCATGCGTACAGCACCTCCCTCCTCCCACACTGCCTATGCGTACATTCGCATGCAAGAACTTGCAAACACCACCACCACACAAGCAATAATGTTGGCAAATCCGTGCGAGGCCCCTCACCACCATGCAGGTTGAAAACCTCGACGCGCGTTTCGCTCCAACACCGGAGCATCCTCAGGATGTGGACTCTACGAACAACGTCCGTCAAGTGACTTGACGGACGTTGTTCGTAGAGTCCACCCAAGGGGGTGAAATAGGGGTTGAAAGTTTAAATGAAAGTCTATATAGGTAAACTATGATAACGCGGACGAAGTCGCGGGAAACAGCTAGTTGAATATAGAATACTTTTCATAGAGTAAACAGCTCGGTGAAGGTCCTTCTATGAAGGGATCCTAGGCTATATACTTAATATTTCCAGAGCTTCTCCGTTTTCGTATAATATGTTTGTCTATATCAGCGTCTGAACAAAATATGTGTCAATTTTCAAAAGTGTGTAATGTGTATGTATGTTTTTGTTTGTGTTCGCATAGTTCGTATAACTACAAGTCCGATTTATGTGATTCTTGTTGTACTAGGTATTGTGCAACTTCTAGGGAATAGTGCAAGTTTCATCAAAATCGGTTCAGTAGATTTTACGTACAATTTTGAAGTAGGTTTTATTTTTTATAGTAGTACTATTTTTTTATTATGAGTACTAAAATACTTTACTTATAATATTTTGTTATTTCAAAGAACATTGTGGTTTCTACTGTCGTCGCCTCGGCCAGAGTTACGACGTTTCGATATTGTCATAGAATTCTTTTAAATGTAATGCAACCCGACGTTTATCATAATATTTTGTCGACAGTTACCTAAATAATTATTATACAATCAGAGGCGGCGCGGCGTAAGGCGTGGGCGGTGTGGGAGACCGCCCACGGCGTCGCGGTCCAAGGAGCCTCGCGCCCCTTGGACAGCGCGTTTTTTTTAAAGATTTACGAGTAAGTATCGAAAAAATCATTCAACAAAATCCGACTTCTATCATCATCATCATCCATCAAGGGGCCTCGCAAAATATATTTTTCCCACATAAAATTTTGGTCTTGCGCTGCCACAATAAAATTACAACGACTTTGATATTAATTGATTCAAACATTTCGCAGTCACTACAAATCATGGATTAATAATATTTAAAAAGAAATTCTACTTTGTAGGTAGCCTACTCTACTAGTCACTCATTTCAATCCACAAACTGTCTGTCTATTACCTCTTCATGCCCAAACTGTCGAACCGATTTTTCTAGGTAGTTTGAGTCTCGGGAAAGGACTATTTTTATCCCAGAAAAATGTACGATTCCCGGACGATAAACAATTAATACTTGGCGCAACGAAGTTACGGCCGTCATAAATTTAAGTATTGTAATAAAGTACTTTATTTAAAGTTTTTTTTACGTGAAATGAATATGTAATTAAATTATTACATACTTAATTTAAACTTGTAAAATTCTATCACACTAATTATTATAAAGGTGAAAGTTTGTGACTTTGTATGTTTGTTACTTCTTCACATCTAAACGGCTGGAGGGTTAAAAATAAATTGGCATGGAGGTATAATTTGATACCCTGAATCAACACAATATAGGCTACTTTTGACTGTGGCACAGAATATGTGGGCAAACTGTGGGCAAATATCACAATTTATTTTCCTTTATAAACCGCGAATAAGACCGCGGGACACAACTACGAGTAGTAATAAATACGTTTTTAAAAGTATGTATAGATACTCTCTATATTATTTTAGTTAAACTAGCTGTCCCGGTGAACTTCGTGTCACTTAAAAACCTTCCCTGGACTTCTACGAATATTTTAAGACTAAAATCAGCCAATCCGTTCAGCCGTTTTCGCGTTTTAGCGCGACTAACACATTTGAAAATCCATTTTTATATACATTGAGTTTATACAATATGTACAAGATATTTATTTGTTTCAGGAAACCTCCTCGTAATATTGGTGGTGACGCTGTCGCGGCGGCTCCGCTCAATCACTAATTTCTTCCTGGCGAATCTGGCAGTTGCGGACTTGTGTGTTGGTGTGTTTTGCGTCTTTCAGAACTTAACGATATACCTCATACCAAGGTGAGCTATGCTTAATTTCGTAAGTCTTAAAGTTGCCTTACCGAACTTTGCCGTAAGCAACCGCGTCGAACAAAAATTCAAATAAAATGCTACTTGGATTTTGCTTCAAGGAATTACAAAGCAGCAGCAGCAGCATCGCCTGGCATCGCGGTCGCTAGAATAATCTTTACATAATTATTATTACTTAAAACATAGTCGCTTTTTTCCCTCATTTCCGTTTGTTCCCTTAATCTTTAAAACTACGCAGCGGATTTTCATGATTCTTTCAGTGTTAGATAGGCCATTTATCGAAGAAGGTTATAGGCTATATTTTATCACGCTAAGACTAATAAGAGCGAAGAAATAGAGGAAAATGTGGAAAAAACGGGGAAAATTATTTGAAAGGGCTAACTTGAACGCGCTAATCTCAGGAATCTATCGATTTTAATATTTTTTTCAGTGGCTATATATTTTATACCCGTGCGATGCCGGGGCGGATCGCTACTCGCTAGTGTGTTATAAATTATTGTCAATGTCTTCGACACATTGACAATAATATATCCGGCATACTTTTCTAAAATTAAAGTTTAACATAATTTTTTGACTTGAGATTCGCTTTTTAAAGTAACTTGTGTCATCGGAAATTATAGGCTTTATATTAATTAGACATATAATGATCTAAAAATAATCTTAATTGCCGTATTTTTTTACTTACGTGGTATTTTTTAAAAACTCGGCGTGTCTCGGACTCCCCTTACAGTTTGAGGTAAGTCCGTCTAGTAGCAGTATAGCCCTAACTTGTGAAGTAAAATGGCAACGGTTTCTAGCAGAGCCGCATAACGGCCATTCAAATATGTGTTTAAGGCGTCGGTAATAAGGTTCGCATTCCAGAGAAAATTAATTTTATATCATTTTAAGGCAAGTCCGGCATATCGTAAGTCTAAGTGGTTGCAAACATTTTCATTTCGCCGCTCAATTAAAATTTTAAGGGTTGTTGGTCCGGGAGGTAGGATTTTTTTAAGAAACTTTCCTGCTCTTAAAGGATCTTTTTTCAAATTTTGATTATTTCAAATAATTTTTGGTTTTTGGAATATTAAAAAAAAAAAAACGCATTTTTTTTTTACTTTATTGTTTAAAACTTTTGCAATTTTTATCAGCCCCTCTTGTATGCTCTTTTCGTGCAGTAAAATTTGGGAAATGCTAATTTAGTAGTCCTAAGTGGAAATGCAAATAAACAATAAAGACATGTATATTTGAAAAGGTTGACAATATCTGATTCGAGGCAAGACCGGCATATGACGGAATTTCCTTATTAAGACTAGACAGACTTCCCAATTATTGCAATTTTAGGTTAGACACATGTTGCAGGTGATAATAACGAAATTAAAGCGATATTAAAGAATCGAACACCATTAATAAATAAAAGGATCAGTAAATTACTTATGTTATCCAAGAAACTCCAAAAACTTATACATTCGTTAGGCCTGACTCTGAGAAGAGGTTTTATATACTTTTTATATTGATATAGTTCTTGCAATTTAAGAGTGCGCGTCGCCCTTAGTTGTGTGAGTGATCATATCTATACACGTGTACATGGCTCGCTCGCTACTGACTGCTCCGTCGGGTACGCACACTAACGAAAATGTCTATTCACATTTCCAACTACAAAATATAAAGGCGACGCGCACTTTTTGATTGAAAGAACTATACTAGTATTGAAGTATACTACCTAGTAGTTAGTACTAAAGAAATTATTTCTATGGAAAAACAACATTTGCCGTGTCAGCTAGCAATACTATATTAAAAGTTTTTATAGCATAATATTTGCAAATTAATTTGATATTAAATTGCTTTGCCATAATAAATTAAGGGAAGAGAATGGCAGACACTTTAAGGAAACATGCAACATTTGAATGTTATAAAATATATATTTATGAAAATAAAGGATTGATAACTTCTTCCATGTCTTCAGTAACTCTTACAAAATAAAACTATTATAATTATTCTCTGACAAATCAACTAAAAAATATATATTGGTCTTTTTGTAAACTTAGTCATAAGTACTAATAGATGACATCACAAAAAACGAACATCACTAATAGTAGACACCAATATGAACTAATGGTTGACATAGAACATTACATTACATTTTACATATTTTTCCTATTAAATTAGGTCTTTATTTGCCATTTTTTAAAAGATTTCATTTACTTCATCATAGTCACAACAAGCATCAGAAATATTATCCACGTTGTCTCCAGATTCTATTCATTCTTCTTCCATGCTGAGACTATCTTTCCTTTTATTTTTATTTTTCATATTTTTGAAGTGAAAACTTCTTTAGCGGCGTTGAGCACTTTTGTGGGATGGGTAAAAACTGTGAAACTCGCGTCAGATTCTCGTGCTGATCGAAAAACCTTGGAAAAACCGTAAGACGGTTGGAGAGTAGTGTTTTGTGTCGAACTCGAACTCGAATTCGAACTCGAACTCGAATTGATTGTAAGGGTTTCGATTAATTAAAAAAAACGATTTTTTAAAAATCGATTTTCATAAAAAATGGGTTAAAATTTAATCGATTGTAAGGATTTCGATTACTTAGAAAAATAGATTTTTAATAATCGATTTTCACAAAAAATGGGTTAAAAATTTAATCGATGTAAGGGTTTGGAATAATAAAAAAAATCTATTTTTTAAAAATCGATTTTCATAAAAATTGGGTTAAAAATTTAATCGATTGTAAGGGTTTCGATTAATTAAAAAAAAACGATTTTTTAAAAATCGATCTTTTGTAAATCGATTTTATGAAAATCGAGATTTTAAAAATCGATTTTTATAAAAAATGGGTTAAAAAAATGCACAACGTTAATAATCAAGTTTTCACTTCTGCCGGCACTCCCGGAGTGCAACCCGTCTTTTTTTCCTAGCAAATTTATTTTCAGTCTTTAGTCTCCATGCTTCTTTTGCCTCTTCTTTTTTCTTTTCTCAGCTCTCCTTTTTCTTTTTTTTTACTGCTAAAAAACTAAAGCAATCGATTTTTAGATCAATACAAGGTCTAATATTAGACCCGTCTATTTTAGGTGCAGTAGTTCTAAGTTCTTAGATTGTTAATAGAATTATATTTTCATAGAATAGTGATGATTTTTGCAGTAGAATAAAGTACAAAATAACTTTAGTATGTAATGCGAAACTCAAAGATGAGATCCATGGCATCTATTAGGTTTTTTTTACATTTTCAAGAACTAATAGTAGACACCCTTTATATAAAATGGACAAAAAATCTTAAATAAACATTAATTAGTGTATACAACATGACCATTAATCCAATGAAATCAATAGAAATTACAAAAAATCAAATAAATGTATTCAAAACTTACGTGCAAAATTTCGCCTTCCTTAACCTATTTGCTAAGAAATTGATGAGCGCGTGTTGACGCGATCATATTGTTTACGAAAACTGATCCCATTTTAAAATTTTGTTCCCGAAGGCGTCTCTAATATATTTTTTCAATTAGAATAAATATCAAATCAGATAGCTTGAGAAGCTTATAAAATTTACAGTGGTGAGAAATAATTATAGTAATTCTTATTTTTTATGGTATTTTTGTCATAAGTGTCATCTATTAGTTCAGTGTCTAGCATTAGGTCTCTTCCCTTATGTATTTTCCATATTATTTTATTGAAGCGACTAAATAATATGTATGTTACCATGGCAACGTCGATCGCTATCCCGTCGCAGAAACAATGGCCGCCGTCAGTCTCAGATTGTAATAATTTTTTGCAATAAAATAAAATTGCGACTATAATTAAAGATCTAAGCTATCCTATCTCTCAAGTTGGAAAAAAGCACACATTTTGATAAAAAATCATAAAAATCGGTTAAGTAGTTTATGAATCCATCGCGGACAAACATCGTGACAGGAGATTTATATATATTAGATTAGATATTGTATATTATGTATGTTTGTAAACAATGCAAGAAGTGCAGGTTTTAAGCTTAAATAAAGCAAGGCGTAACGCCCTTGAGAACGAGCAAGCAGCTGATGCTAGTTCTGAAATATGGAACCGCAGTGCTCGCAGCCCCACGCCACTTCGACTAATTTATTATCAAGTACTTACTTGTACCTAAAACTGGAATTACACTTTACTAGATTACGCCCGCAGCTCCGTTGCTCCAAAATTCGGTTAACGCGCGGGAGCCGTACATTTTCCGGGATAAAAATAAAAAAGCGGGACTGAAAGTATTTCCATATCACATTTCAGTAAAATTTGTTCAGCGTGAAGTAACACACAGACACACTTTTGCATTTATAGTATTATTATTTATAACTTATTAGTATGGATGTTCTTATTGAGATTCGTCAGATCTCTTTTTAATGTGTGGACACTGGACGCACAAATAAGGAGTTTCCGCCCATTTTACGCCACTATTCACTAATTACTCTTATATTTCTTAAGACTCGACTGAATGCTTTTTAAATTTTTAGTTTAGATGCATTACTTTCAGTGGAATGTGACGGAAGCGCATTCTAAATATAACAGCTAATATAATATTTTCTAGACATAGTTAGTTCTAGACATATTTTGTAGACAGAGTTTTTCTAGACACAGATAATAATCTTTCACACCACAGGTAAAGAGGTGGCAAATATAGCTTTCGTCTGAGGCTGCTTTTGTTGTCATTTAATTTTATAAAAAGAAAAATGTTTTTTTTAATATATTTTTTAATTTTATTCAGCTGGGTATTTGGCGACTTCCTCTGCAAGATGTACCAGTTCGTGCACTCCCTGAGCTACACGGCGTCGATCTTCATCCTCGTGGTCATTTGCACCGAGAGGTACTTCGCGATCATCCACCCGATCACGTGCAAGCAAATTCTGACGTCATCGAGATTACGGGTAAGGCTTCTTACAGACGAACGGCACTTGTCGACGGCAGGTAGGCGGCGCGTGGACGGCAGTCGACTAGTGCCGTTCGTCAGTAAGCGCTCTGGGTCAATTACTCAATTCAGACAGCAACGTGATGCGTAGATACATTTCTAAATTTGTATGGATTTGATAAATTTGCAAGACGTCTCACGCAATTGAAATCTGTGAGTTCAGTACAAATTTAGAAATGCATCTACGCGTCGCGTTGCGGTCTGAATTAACCTTACGCTTTAACAAGATAACAGGATAGTTCAGACTAACTGCAGCTGCACTCGGAGACATTTAATGACGAATCGCCGCGCGCCGCGCCATGCAGAATGTATGTGCGCCGCAGACTCGATCACACAAAAAGTGTGCCGTCTGCGATCTCCCTTAAACTTCAATATAATAAAGAGTTTCACAGAGAATGTAATAAATAAGTCAAAATTTTTATTTATATATAGTAGAGATGTGCCGATCATGACTTTGGCCGACTAGCCGACTAGTCGGTTGCAAAGAAGCTGACTAATCGGCTGACTAGTCGGCCAAACCGATCATGGTTTCGGAAGTTTACGTAACGCTTTTTTGCTGCTGTTTGCGAGTGTCGCAGTTCGCACACGCCGCCTGCAAACGTGTCGAATCGTGCTAATGTATTACGATCCCGGAAGACGATTGACTTAAATGAAATTGAGATTTATTTAATCATTGTATATATTATCATGTATCTGATACTAGCCTAACGGAAAACACGATTCACATATTTTGACTCGATTTTTTTTTATTATTTAAGGGGGCAAACGAGCAAACAGGTCACCTGATGGTAAGCAACTACCGTCGCCCATGGACACTCTCAACATCATAAGAGCTGCAGGTGCGTTGCCGGCCTTTTAAGAGAGAATACGCTCTTTTCTTGAAGGTTTGCAGATCGTATAGGTCCGGAAATACTGCTGGTGACAGCTCGTTCCAGAGTTTTACAGTGCGCGGCAGAAAGTTACGCGAAAAACGCTCTGTGGAAGACTACCACTCATCAAGATTCGAAATTATGAATATTTCTGGGCTTTTCAACAAATATCTGTTACACTTATTCAGTTAACATCATTAAATAACTTGCACTAATAGTAGTGCAAGTTATTTAATGATGTTAACTGAATAAGTGTAACAGATATTTGTTGAAAAGCCTATAGCTATGATTTTACAAAGTGTATGATTATAGAATCATACACTTTGTAAAATCATAGCTAAAGGAAATATTAGTATTGTATTTAGTTTTAAAGTAATCATCAAAAAACTGTTTTGGGACTTGCGGCCTTTACTTTAATTTCAATAATAGCAAAAAAGTATAAAGCCGACTAGTCGGCGCTTTTTGCCGACAATTCGCCGACTAGTCGCCGACTACAAAAGTGGCCGGATAGTCGGCTTTACCGACTAGTCAGCGACAAGTCGGTACATCTCTAATTTATAGTAATTAATTAATAGGCGTCCAATTGCAACGTCGAGTCGAAACGCTCCGAATGCTGCGATCCAATTTTAAATGAGTAATTATTTGGCTCAATACCGCGAGAAGCATGACTGTCGATTTGCTGTTTATTTTATTGTGAGGTGAGTTTTGAATGCATATAGATGCGTGACGCTGTAATATGAACTAACCTTGACTCATAGCATTATTCCCTAGTGTTGTATACTAGGCGCGGTCGAAGCCTGAAATTTTGGAGGGTGACGAGATTTTATAGGGAATCATATGACGTGGTGAAAGGCACTATACCAATGTCAAAATAATATACGGAAGTTATGGTCATCTATACCTGGGACCTCAGACCGCGCTAAGTCATGTCGTTTGGTGTAAATTAATGTTTAAGAAATCAGCCCAAGACCTAATTTTAATTCGATACAAAGGTGTTTTCGGCAACATTCTGTAATGAAATATATTTTAACTAAAATAAAACTTAAATATAACGAAAACGTTGGTCTTGGGAGGAATATTTCTAATGAAAATTGCGTAAACAACCAACAATTATTATGTTAATAAAATTAAACAATAAGTTTAATAATGCTTTTATTGACCTGTTTTACTTTAGCCGGCGCAAATTTATTAAGGATCGATGGTATAAAACTGAATGCTACAATAGGTCGGCTACACGCTACCTTTATTTTAATTAAAAAGGTAAAGGACCATTACAATATTTAATTTTCTCTCAGGGTAAAGCTAAACGAGCGTAGTTTGTGAATTGTGAGTCGCAGAATTTGGGCTGCCAAAAATTCTGCTGCATTCAGTTTCATACAAAAGTGCTGTTTGATTCATGCGAGCGTAATTTTGTGAGTCATGATTTGTATGAAAGATATTTACGCGACCGAAATGACGCTCGTTTGGATTCACCCTTATCGCCTAAAATACTTGGACACTTTCACATGCTTTCACGTAGGACCCTTCAAACGAAAGTTTGTCTTTTCAGACCCCAATTTAGGTTAAATTGGGGTCTGAAAAGACAAACTTGAAAAAATGATATTTGAAAAGGAAAGGTGTACGCGAGAGCTTTTATTAATTTTGTTTATATTGCTTAAATGCATATGAAAAAATAATCATATTATTTGAAATAGAACTATAATTATTAGAGACCGGATTATATGCAACATAAAAAGCTTGTTATATGCATGCAAATATGCATGAAAAATGCTTGAAATATGCACGAAAATTGGCAGAATATGCAAAATTAAATGACAATATGCAAATTCAAAATCTGCATACAATTAGTAAATTATTATTTTTGTATAGGCGACAATAGGTAAAGTAACATCATAATATGACATTAAAATTATTAAAAATTGTAAACGTAAGCAATCAAATATTTTTCTTAAATTTTCAGTGCTAAGATTGTGTCCACGATCATTTAGAATATTTTTGTAAATAGAAAAGGTTTGCTCCACATTCACTGAGGAAACGGGGCAGAATTTGAACATGGGTGCTTTGTTAACACTTAGGTACAGTTTCTGGGAAAAGTTCTTCCATCCCATTAATTTTTAGTTGGAAAGCGCGACGTTCTTCTTGCTCTGGCTCTTTCATTTTACTATCGTAACTGTCAAAACAAAAGACGCGCACGGCTACTGACTGCATTCGAAATGCAGTAAAAGTCTCAACTATTACTCAATAGCCCATATTATGTTTTTGTTATTATTGTTAACTGTTATTATTAATAAATTTGGTCCCATTTCGTAGCGCAGGGTTAGTGAAAAATGTTGTAAATGTACCGAAAACATGCATCATAACTAGATCTTAGGTAAAATATGCTATTACCGCTGAGAATGGCTAAAATATGCAAATGCATATAATCCGGTCTCTAATAATTATTATAAGAAACGCACTGCCGCGCTCAGAGACGAATATTAATTTCTTTCTATTTACTTAACTGTAATTTAAGCCCGGTTTTCACTATACGAGTACGCTCGGACCGAGTACGCTCGGACCGAGTGCACTCGGATTACTACTCGGACGCTACTGGTACTGTGTAAATAAGTAAGTAAGTTTCCGAGTGCACTTGGACATCCGCATCCGATCAGAGTGAACTCGGATGCGGTCCTATTTTTCCGAGTGCACTCGGACGATTTTATAAAAACAAGATGGCATCTAAGAAAAACAAAGCAGAATTATTAAAGAAAAAGTGGACAGAACGGAAAACGGTGAAGTTTGTGGAATTATATGAAGCCTGTTGTAGAACGTGAAGCAACAGTGATCAGTTTTCGTCATCTTTAATAACCTTCATCTTTTTGGAAGTCTGTTAAAAATATTACTACTGGATGTAAAACCTATAACTGTGTGAAAACCAAAATCCGAGTGGGCTCCTATTACGATCTAGCTCGTACGAGTGCACTCGGTCCGAGCGTACTCGTATAGTGAAAACCCGGCTATGAAGGTTTACACATAAGCCCGATACATTTTAATATGTTAAACTCTTCATTAAATCATTATGATAATGTTTCTCAGTGCAGCCGTTAAACCAATAAAATCATTAGTTTTGAAACGAGTTTACACCTTTTTTTTGTGTATGAGAGTATGGGACTGGACTCGTTACGAGTATTATCTTCTATCTTCATCTTCTATCTTCTTCTTCTATCTTCTCTTCTATAATATTATATATAATTATATGAAAATAATCGGCCAAGTGCAAGTCGGACTCGCGCACGAAGGGTTCCGTACCATTATAGAGCAAAATTAGGCTAAAATTTGTTTTTTTGTATGGGAGCCCCCCTTAATTTTTTATTTTCTTTAATATTATTATTAAATATAACTAAGGACTTTGAGAAAAAATCAAGTACCTACCTGTTGTCATTATTGCTATTATAGAGCAAAAAAGGCTAAAAAGATCACGTTTGTTGTAAAACCCTTACCCTTACCCTTAAATATTAATTATTATATTTTGTTTTTAGTATTTGTTGTTATAACGGCAACAGAGATACATAATCTTTGAAAATTTCAACTCTCTAGTTATTACCGTTCTTGAGTTACAGCCGAGACAGACAGACAGACGGACAGACATCGAAGTCTCAGTAATAGGATCCCGTTTTAACCATTTGGGTACGGAACCCTAAAAATGAATTTTAAATTGTCTTAGTCGTCGAGAACGGTTGCACTGAATGGGCTTATTATGCCTATATTAGCATTTAAAACAACGAATTTTATTTTCCCATACAAACAGTTGCCTGTGCTACCGGGACGAACATATTTTATGGGACGAAAGACTAAACTACTCAATTTTTCATTCACTAAATTTGAGATGAATTATATATTGTAATGACGGAGACTGTAAAATAATATCCCTAATTTATTTTCCATAGCGATACGAAGTTCACCGGATAAACTAGTCCGAAATCCGAAATAGTTTCATAAATTTTCAATTAAGTAGTACTATTTCATTCTGAAATTTAATTTTTGAGATGACGAGCGGCCTTTAAACACTAACCGCCGAAATGGATGAAATTGTAATTTTATCAAGATAACAATTTCGAATTGAAGTCGTTAGGATAAAATTGCTTTATCCCCGTTTCTACGGATCGAATTTTAAATATCTCTAACGTTGGTCTAAAATTTATTTAACTCTTAGAAAAATTATGATCATTATAATATTATCCAATTTTTCGACAGAGCAGAGGAGTGCTTAATATACCTATAGGTATATTAACTTTATGGTTTGTACCATCGAGGAAGTTGATTCCTATGCAATTGACAGACCAACGTTATTTGGTCGAATATGTCAATTCAATGTTAATTGTGATCTGTCGGCTGGGTTTGACGTAACGCAACCAAACTACTTAGGTCCCCGATTTGCATAGGAATCAACTTCTCTGATAGTACAACCAAATAACACTAACGGTGTACTAATGCAAAATCATTACAGCACACAGTTTGGAAATTGGATCAAATTGGTAATCTTTATTGATTAATATAATATAATATACATACCTAGATACAGCGTTTGTCTAATGGCCGGATAAGGAAAGACTTAAAATAAAGAGTCTGAAAGGTTCAATCTAATATTGATAAAAGTATTCAAGAGATAAAACGAATTGAATAGAGAGTTGGTTTTTATATGATTTTCGTTGAAAATGTTGCATAAAATGCTGAGATCAAAGAGCTAAGTAATAGTTTTAGTCTAACCCGTTACCCGAGCAGAGTGTAATAAAACTTGAGCCCTAGATAAATCATAAAATTATCGTATTATATCACTAGAAACGAAATGGGAACGGATTACAGCACTCTACATTTTTTAAGAATAAACTTTTGGTCCATTTTATCATAGCATCGTAATGTTTCATGATTGTTATACATATTTTTTTATTTGAAAAGTAACACTGATAGAAAAGTAAATAATGGTGTGACTTATAGAGGAACTGTTTTGTAGTCTACGGTAGGTATTTGAAAGTTTTGGTGAAAGGGTGTATTTTACTTTTTAGATCGCTTAGAATATATTTGCACCCCGCTGACATTTATGTCGGTACTACTGGCGACGGCGAGAACCGTACTCAACCCTATAATTGAAATTCACAGCGCCACTTACTCGCGATTCCTCGGATGAGTCGGAGATATGACGACCTCTGTGGCTCAGTTGGTGGCGCGTTGGCAGCGCAAGCGCCAAGGGGGTCGCGGGTTCGAATCCCGCCGACGGAACAAAAATTTTTCAATGTTCCTGGGTCTTGGATATGTATTAAATATATGTATGATATAATAAAAATCTTAAATATACGTATAATATAAAAGTATTAAATATATATTTCCGTTGTCTGGTACCTGTAACACAAGTCCTTCAGGTACTTAGCACGGGGCCAGACTGACGTGGTGTGAAGCATCCATAGATATTATTATTATTATATCGAAAATAGCAAAAAAGTGCGTAACTAATAAATAATAATATGTGATGCTCCGTATATCCGCCAAATTTACGTGACAGCACAGATATTAAAGTTCGCCATCTATCACGTGCGATACGTGTCTAAATTCAGGAAGCAGCATAGGATAGACACTTCTTTTTTACCTTTACTATGCGCGTCAGCTTAAAGGTATCCAGCCTGCCTAGCATACGCCAGCGAGATATATCTCGTATCTCACTCTCGAGATAATTATTAAAAAACTACTCGTCTCTTAATGTCAAAATCTCGACATTATCTCGACAAAACACTATAAAATGTGTTCTTGGATGATAGATCTACACGAGAAAAAATGTTTGTCATGCTAGGGTCAATAAAGATGAAGATACAAACTATCAAACATCGAGAAACATGTAGAGAGAGATATCTCGTTGGCGTATACTAGGCAGGCTGGGCTGAGGTGTGGGTGGGGGCCAGGCTGCGGCGCGTGCCTTATTAAGTGCTCAAAACGGTACACGTTGAATTAACAGATTGCGTTTGGGCTGCCTTTTACAAATTTGGTTGACTTAATATTTAAAGAGCATATCAACGTTTCGAGACATAACAATATCAATTGACCCTGAGGCCTGATGGAATAGAAAATAGTACTCCCCCAATATTCCTTAAAATTACTTCTCTTTTCAAGCATCAGATATCAATGATTGTAACCTTATCTCTAGACGACGTTGTTATCCTAGTTTCTGATAATGAGACCTTTTTTTAGCTGGTAATATTCGGCGTGTGGATCACGAGCGCCGCGTACAGCGCGCCTAAGTTCATTTGGGTGGAGACGATAACCAACGACTTGGGCGACGGCAAGATGGAGACGATCTGTATACAGCACCGCATGAAGTACAACTCCGAGATCTTCGATATGGTCAACTTCGGCCTGCTGTACGTGACTCCGCTGTGCGTGATGACGGTAAGCATTAAGCCCGCTATACACAGCCACGGTTGAAACTGCACAGTTCGTAAAAATACATTTATATAATATTACTAGCTGTCCCGGCAAACGTTTCTTTGCCATATCCATAGTGATTATATTCTTTTTGGACATATGTATTATTTTATTGAATTAGTGACTAAATAAGTATGTCCCATGGCAACGTCCATCGCCATCCCGTGACCCGCGTCGCATAAACAATGGTCGCTCTTTATATACAAATAATTTGCAATAAAATAAAATTGCGACTATAATTAAAGATCTAAGCTATCCTATCTCTCAAGTTGGAAAAAAGCACACATTTAAAAAAAGAAACATTAAAATCGGTTAAGTAGTTTAGGAATCCATCGCGGACAAACATCGTGACAGGAGATTTATATATATTAGATTAAAGTAAATCACCCAAGCCCTCGTTTTTAACGACTTATGGCAAAGGAAGTCTTTATTATAATTAGCATTCAAAGAATTGGTGCATAACATAAAACATTTTACAAATTACACATGATTATAATAATATATTTCTTGTAACCTTGGAAATAAATAAATTCTAATAGAATCTACAGTAAATTGGCATTCGTACGTATTTAACTGTGTATAAAGATGTATTACGTGTACTGTGTGTAACAATTAGAGTAGAAATTAAGTGTATTGTGTATCAAACTGTGCAGTTCTACCGTTGTCGTGTGTAGAGCGTTAGTCGAGTAAACTTGAAGTATCTACTCGTACGTGTGTAGATAATATCGATACAATTTCGCTAATCCAGATTTAACGATAAGCTAGCGAGAAATCTTCGAGAGTTCGCGAGACGTAATTGAGCCTGAGGGTCAATTTTAGTATCTCGAAGATCACTTCGATTGTTAGGCTGTTTTGATTTCTGGTTTAGGATCTGGACTCCTGAATACTGAAGACATTGACAACTATAAAGTTTCCCAGAAATTCCCAAAAAGAGCTTATATTGTTTTTTAATGTTCATTGATTTGTCACACGTTGCCTAATTATTGGCTGCTTTAGTAACATTCGACTCTACGGATAATAATATTTACCTATTATTCCTAGTATAAACTTAATGTCTTGTTTATTCGTTACTAAGACTGACATAAGAAGTTAATGTATAAGTTAACTGTAAAAGTAGCAGCCCTAAAAGAGTAAATTTCTTTTTTAATTTGTACGCACTGGGGCGCTGACCCATACAGATATAAAAAAATAACTCTTACAGTGCTGCTACTTCCACAGTGAACTCTATATATTCTAAGGGAGACATAGGTACACACTACACACCCTAAAGTATTATTACTTTATTTTGTTACATCCTGCATGAGAAATTATAGTTACAAAGTTATAAAATCTGACGTCAAGTGATTAGCGACTTAAAGAAGTACAATTGACACAAAAAAAAATTCTAATAGATATAAACTACGATAACATGGCGCGCCCCTCCAAAATTCAAAACGTTTTAAGTTTAATGGGTTAATGGTTTATTTATTTACTTAAACAAAACAAATTTACATACAAAATAACATGCATTACAAATATTAATGTATAAAGTGCGTTGTCAAAACGTTTGAAGTGCGTTGTCTTGCGCGATCGGCTAGTTATGATTAGTTGACCAACAAATCTTGGTAATAAGTGACATTAAGTGAAATATTACGAGTACTGGTTGATTGCTTGAATACTTACTACATACAAACTCTTTCATAAGGATATGACTACACACATTGAAACAGTAATTTGGAGGGGCGCGCCATGTTATCGTAGTTTATCTCTACACATTTTACTGAAAGTATAGATAAGAATGTCTGTAATAACTAATAAGAATGAATGAAGTATGACTGATTTGGTTGACAAATTAACCAATTTCCTTTGAAAGCAGGTTATAATAAAGAAACGAGTTGACTTAAGAGATAGCCTAGGAAGATAAGCGCAAGATTTACACGTCGTTTCTATTCTATGGCCTATAAATATGACTAATGAAAAACCTTTTCACATTGATATGATGCCGGACGATAACAGAACGATATAAGAGCATTTTCCGGTCCGATATCGTATAATAAATATCGCATCGCGCAATTTGAAAACGCTCCGAGAGTTATTTCCTAATCAATAGAAGGTTCTTGACAATTTTAAGTTTGCGATACCTGCTATTTGAAATGTATTTATTTTTCTTTTCACAAAGTTTTCTGGAGATATTCCAACGGTACGACAACTGATAAAATTTCGATTTTAACTCATTTTTGCAATTTAGGAATCACAGCTGACACGCAAGAGTGTACGACTGGAAACTTTTTACGGCCAAGTGCTTTATATTTATATTGTGCAGCCTATTTAAATAACCAGACTGCATTGCGGGTACAGTGACAAAACGTTCAAAACTTTTATACACTATTAGAACGTATTAGGGCCAATTCAGATAGCAACCCGACGCGTAGAAGTACAGCTAAGTATAAAAAAATGTTTGTAAAATGAAAATACCGCATGTATTAAAAATAATAAAACTATATTTTAATGGCCCGGTTACCGGGTACGTAGAGATTTTACCATACCATATTATGTATTTGAAATCGAAAACGATATAAATTATCGTTTTCGATTTCATAATATAAGTACATACTTACCTACTATTATAATAACTCAATTAGCTATAGTAATAAAGAAAATTGAAAATTAATTTAATTTACTTTCTGTTGTGTTCTACGTTATATTTGTATAACTACTTACTATCTGTATTGTAGCAGACAGCACAAAACTAACCAGTCTCTGTGTAAAACTCTACTTTCTACAACTCCACAACAAAGGCAGGTGAAAAAACCACATTTTCTGTATAATTGGTGTTAATATATTTTGTAATTTGTAGCTGTGAGCTGTCTACTAACTTACGTTCTATTCTCTATTTCTGCTATTGTTTTCTCTTATCTCAGCTGTACTTGCAAAACGAATCATTATCACCTTTAATTACGCGCAGCTTCGTCGCGAATTCCAGCAACTCCGTACTTCCAATCAAAATTATTTCATTTTATCATTTTTGGGTGGCTTACAGCTACATTAAATCTATATATATATATATATATATATATATATATATATATATATATATATATATATATATATATATATATACTAGCTGTCCCGGCAAATGTTTCTTTGCCATATTATATTGTAAAGTATATCGCCCGTATTATTTTATTGAATTAGTGACTAAATAAGTATGTCACCATGGCAACATCCATTGCTATCCCGTGACTCGCGTCGCATAAACAATGGTCGCTCTTTATAGACAAATAATATTTTGCAATAAAATAAAATGCGACTATAATTAAAGATCTAAGCTATCCTATCTCTCAAGTTGGAAAAAAACACACATTTAAAAAAACAACATTAAAATCGGTTAAGTAGTTTAGGAATCCATCGCGGACAAACATCGTAACAGGAGATTTATATAATATATTAGATATAAAAATGGATTATAAAATGTGTTAGTCGCGCTAAAACTCGAAAACGGCCGAACGGATTGGGCTGATTTAATCTTAAAATATTTAGGAGTCCAGGGAAGGTTTTAAAGTGACACGAAGTTCACCGGGACAGCTAGTTTACTATAAATATAGAAATTGCAATAGGTTTCGCTTGAAACAGTTACAAAATCCAATCAAAATCAACACAAGCTTGTGCTTGAAACATATCAATTATACTTCTCAGTCATGTAACAAATGGATTGTTGTGAATGTGAGAGTAAAGCTCATACTCCGGAAGCGCATTTGCGATTCCACGTTTTAAATCCAATTAGCGTAACTTTATTCATCAAATATATGTGTAAATTACGTTTATAACATGCCCGTGAGTATTTTAGTTAGGCTCACAAAGGCCGAAATTCTCGTGCTCCTATACCTATAGGAATTCCAATACCGTCAGGGTACAACCTCATAGACAATTTAATAAATTCAATATCGTCATCGACTAAAATTTGCAAACTGGGGGTAAATAAAATTCATTTCTTTTCATCACTCCGAAGAACATCTACCTAATTTGATTCAAAAACATTTCGCTCGGTTATTGTTCTGGGTTTTCGAATTGTATAAAGCAAATATTTTTATTCAAAACGTGATCTCTGAGGTCAGGAACGTTACGGAAAAGGTTATTTATATTGGTAGCTGGTAACTACTTACCGAAAAACGCCTTCGACCTCAGCTCTGCAGACACAATCGGTAAATCAAACAAATCGATTAACACAATGTAAATTCACAAAAATTTATGTGAAGCTCGTGTTATAAATGCCTAGGTATTTGGCGTACTAAATACTAATCATATACTAATGTATATACTAATGTATATTTTCTACTTTGCCATGATTAGGAAATAGCGTGGCTAGGGAAATCAACTTGACTCATTTGTATATTATGTTCCGAGTCATTACAGGTATATTATGACAGTATACAAATAATATTTTATATTTTCGATATAATAATATATTAAAGAACAAGCTTACCGCACTCGCCGATAATAAGTTGCGCCGGAAGTTGTTCCATTTTAGATGCGACGTTGTCTAACTTTAAAATTGATTTCTGACATAATAAAAACATTTTATTTAAGTTAAATTAAGTAATAATAATTAATATAAGTAATAAATATACTTGTTAATAAAGTTATAAATTCCATTTTCACAACCCTTTCTAATTTTATTACCTTACAACTAAAACTTCAATAATTATAGCCGTACGCAGTTTTTTTTCCTGCATATTCTATATTGGCAACACGGAGTGGGTTCTGGGAATGGCCTCGGTTTTCGATCATGGCTGATGCATTGCCGCAACAAGATGGATGGGATGTGAATATCAAGAGTCTGCCAACATTGTACGTTCGTGGAATACGCAAATGGGGAAATTCAGTGTATAGACATTGGACACAACAGAGGGGCATTTTAACTATCAATCAATAATTTTAGCCAGTATACGCAAATAAAATAATTAAACTACAGATTCTCTATTGTGTTTCAAACCATAATGAGTACCACACTTATGAAATGTTAATTTGAATAACAACTTACAACCTTTATTCTGGAAATTTCCCACTCGACAAAAATCTGCTGTTTTCGTAAAAATGCTCGCGTCCAGTTTATACTTATCTATAATTAATATTATGTACTATGCAACATCAGCTAAGAAGTCACAATAGATCCTCGAGGTTCGCAATGACGTCAGGGCTTTTTTTTTCAAGGGGGCAAACGAGCAAACGGGTCACTTGATAGAAAGCAACTACCGTCGCCCATAGACACTCGCATCATCAGAAGAACTGCAGATGCGTTGCTGGCCTGCAATAAAAACCTGCCTGCGGAGGGAAGAAAAAATGAAGCAGCTAAGTTTTTAAATAAGCTGGGGGTATACGTTTGTTTGTAGAATCAGCAAAAAACGGGATCGAGAAGAAAAATTCGTTAATGCCAAGAGTGAGTGAGTACAGTACCCGGCAATAAATATTGCACATCGACCTTTGGAAAGAGACATTCGGCTAATTTCGGTTTCATAGAGCGTTATCTTTGTAGCACACACCTATTTGACATTATGTCAGTCGTTGTTCAAATTCAATAGAGTGCAGTCGCGTCCAGTTCAGAATATATATCTAGAGTTGTTAACACCCCTAAATTTGCTACAGCTGTAATTTTCCAAAAGAATTTTAAATACGTAAACATAATTTGAACATCCTTTTTTATTTTATTTTACCCGAACCTAAAGCCATAACTTATAGAAAACTTGGTGTATTTTATACAAAAAATAATAAAATTGTCAAAAGAAGCAAACCATAATTGTTTTAACAGCTCCTAATATATACCGGACTTTTTGTATTTCGTGCGTAAGAGATAACGCTCTACAAAACCGAAATTAGCCGACTGTCACTTTCCAAAGGTCGATGTGCAATATTTATCGCCGGGTACTGTACTTCTACTTCACTGGTTGACGGTAAATAGTGTCAGCCAATATGGCAGCGTGATGCACAC
The DNA here is from genome assembly GCA_937595015.1 of Polyommatus icarus. Lineage (NCBI taxonomy): Eukaryota > Metazoa > Arthropoda > Insecta > Lepidoptera > Lycaenidae > Polyommatus > Polyommatus icarus. The sequence continues at coordinate 9,722,452 of OW569321.1, forward strand.
TCGGTTTGCTCAATACGAAGTTTATTACATTCTCTTGGTTTGTTCTTTGATGTTCGTTTGCTCTTGAATATTTAATCGAGACTTCCACTTGACTCGCTAATGGCTATTGCTGGTAAAGATATCGCTTTCAGGTGTGAGGCGCTTTTTATTTGATGTTTTTATTTATTTCTCTTGAAAATTTTGTTTTTAATAAAAGATAAAAGATAAATACGGTATACAATAAACACTTTCTTGTTTTTGAAGATGAAAAAGTTTAAATTAATGTATTATTCACGTGAAAAATATTTCAATCAAAACTTTTGGATCAAAATGAGTTTATATTTTTAATAATAAAAAGACAAAGGGTACCTACGATTGAGTTCTTTATTCTTTACTAACTAGATGACGCCCGCAACTCTGTTGCACCAAAATTTGTTTATCGCGTTAAACCGTATATTTTTCGGGGAATAAAATATCTTGATATGTCCTTTTCCTAAAACAAGATCTGAAATGGCAGTGGGCTGGACATTCCCAATTTCAACAAAATCGGTTCAGCGCTTAGGGCGTGTAAATGTAACAGACAGATGGACAGAGATATAATTTTGTATTTATTATATTGGTACAGAATATAGATTCTGCCTATATCCGGCTGGCATATGCTGGCATATATGGCAATATGATACCTATTGGTGTTAGTAATAAAAACAGAAGAATAAAGCTGAGGCTTAACCTACGCGTCAGTGACGGAGCGTCTAGTTGCGTCATGTTCTTCTTCTTCTTTTTAATGACTGACTCCGTGAGTTGCCAGTGTCACAGTTTTTTTGAAAAGACTTTGCTCTATACTGTAGTGAAGGTCTGGTGAAGTAACAAAGGTACGGTTACAAAAAGAATTGTATATTTACAGGAGTTGATTCACCTAAAATAAAACAAATACAATTGTTAGTAAAGACGTCACAATCTAATATTGTTATCACGAATATATGCACATAAAATTTCAATAAAAGGGGTATTTACATAGGATAAAACCGATTTAAAATTGATAGGGCGGGGAATGGAATTGGGAAGACAGTCATATAAGGACGATTGGTTTCTCGGACAAGAAAAGAAGATGTGATCTAAGGTACCCTCATCTAGACCACACTCGCATAGAGAATAATCCTTGACCCTAATTTTAGCAAGGAACACTGGTGAGCAGCAATGACCAAGTCTAACACGGCAGATTGTTGAGCATGTTGGTTTGCTACACTGTGAATATCTAAAGAACCATGGTCTCACTGGTACACTACTTTGAATATCATGGTAGTGCTTGCCTTTGATGGTACTTGAGCTGTCCCATAGTGTATTCCATTTGCTAGAAAGCTGAGATTTTTCAAGTGGAATTAAGTCCTGACAATAGAGTTGGTATTGACTGAGTCCACCTGATGTTATGGCGGCTTTAGCATATACATCCACACTCTCATTACCAGTAATTCCACTGTGGCTAGGTATCCACGCTAACACAACATGGATACTGCGGACACGGCACCTAAGGAGAAGCTGTCTTATCTTAAGGATTAAAGGAAATCTAGACTTAGAGCGGAACTGGTTAGCGGATATACCCTCCAAAACGCTCCTGGAGTCCGAAAGTATAAGCGATCTACTAAGATCGTGAGACTCAATAAATGAGATGGCCTCATATATAGCGTGGGCCTCCCCTGTAAAAACAGAGGAGTTAGGAGGCAATTTAAAATTTAGAATCACATTTACTCTCGGAATCCAGACAGCTGCACCCACACAACCATCCACCGAAAGTCTAGATGCATCCGTAAAGATAAGCATACAATCCCTATAGTGCTCATGTATAATCTGATTAAATTGAGTATTTGCTAGAGGGGAACCTTTATCAATAGGGAAATTAAGGATGATGCTGGGAGTGAATGTCAGTGCTTCGTAAGGGGTGGAGAATAGAGGATTGAGTCTGCACTGGACAATAGGACAAGGAAGTTGGGTTATCTTATGGTAACTGATCAAGATACAAGGAAGATCTTTATGTTTGCGTCAAGTTGTCAAACTATTTATTATTCGTAGTTGTCAAATGTGGGTTTTGTATAAGTACATAAAACACATTTGACAACTTGACGCAACTTGACGCTCCGTCACTGACGCGTAGGTTTGTTCTAAGCTTTACTTCAAATATATTTTCATGCTGCACATTCAATATGCTGTTTTTGTGCTCAAACAAAGTCAACATCCTAAGTTAATTTTAGCACAGACTCCGATTTGTGCACCTGAAATCCATTATTCATTTGTGATCATCGATTTGCTGCGTACGGCGTACCGAATAACTTGACCTACAACAAGATAATTCACTAAATCAAAACCGTAATTTAGTAGCTCGACTTCATAATATTATCTTCGCTTAAATGGAGATGAGCATTTACAAATGGGACCGCAAAAAGTCGAAGTACCTACTGCTTTTCTGCTCTAAGCGCCACATATTGGATAGTATACCTACTAAGATCTCTCGGTAAAGGAGAAGGGGGTTGTAACTTATACTCGTAGCAGGGTTGCCAACCTAACATTTAAAAAACCAAGTTTGAAGTTACAAAAACCAGGACAATTTCGCCCAAAAACAGGACACTTAAGACTCGCAATTCAGTAGAATAGTAGAATTATCTAGTGACAAAAGACACTAAGGTTAAGGAAATTAAAATAATAGTGTCTTAATCAATAAAACAATATAGTTAAAAACTTAAAACTATTTATCATAATATAAAACAAACAATTTTGCAACAAAATTTTAAACTTGGATAATTTGTAGTGAACCCAGGACGCTATCTAAAAACTATCCAGGACGACCCAGGACACCAAGAAAACTAAGATATGTCCTGGGAAAACAGGACGGTTGACAACCCTAACTTATACATAGGCGCATGTACACACAATATCTACAATCTATAAATAATAGCGGGTTCACGGGCACTGAAATGCAGTGAATTGCATTCTAGTGCATCTAATACCCGTTTCCATTATTCCAGTAGCAAACCTGCAGTGCTGGATTGGACCACCGGATAATGTGAGTATATTATATTTTATAATAATGTAAACCGGTCCTAACCATAAAGGTAATATACCTATCGGAATAGAGAAACAATCCCGAGCTGTCAAGCTTAACCAAAATTTGATTTACATCTGTGTATACAATTATGTTTACGTGTGCGTGTCAGTGATGTACAAACATCTTGTAATTCGACAAAATATCGATCATGGAATAATAATTGTAAGATTGTAAACATAATGCCAGCTGTACATTCTCGCCGAGACACAACGAGGCGGCCCTAGTGCGAGAGTGTAAATGGGTGCGCTCGCCTCGTCTCGCCTGTCTCGGACCCTCTCGGTCCGTTGTCGGTATTTTGCGCCCGAGACAAAGGGTCTCGCGAGGAAAACGAGCGCACTACTGTACACCCTCGCGTCTTTCAGTACTAGTCCCGCAACGGCGGGACTAGTACTGAAAGACGTTTTTTTCTGTTCTACACTGTCCAACGGGACAGTGTAGAACAGAAAAATAACAATAATAAACGTCATTATCAGTCATCATCTATGAGAAATAAAATTAAATATGATTATAAATCTTCGGATTACAATTATATCTTTCGATGCATGGTGAATGGTGAATGGTCGTTTTCGTCCATCTTCTCTGAGTTCTTATCTGCGATTGAACTAAGCGAGAATGTACATGATCGCACTCGGGCAAGGGGCTCTCACACGAGACTCTCGCCCGAGAGCTCTCGGCGAGAGTGTACAGCGGGCATTATAAAATGGGATAAAATAAAACTGCATAGATATAATATAATAAAATTATAATTTTGAAGTAAAATGTGAATTTTCTTCAAAATGCTTGCTGCTTATTTAAGTATGCATGAATTTTTCTTCGGAGTCCAGTTTGGACGGTTAATTATTTTAAGCCATGAATTTCTGGTATCCAGGTCAGCAGGAAATCTGAAAAATTGGCCAAGTGTAAGTCGGACTCGCGCATGAAGGGTGACCGGTTTCAACCGGGCATTTTCTAAAACCCGGTACGATACGTCATACGACACGACATGTCATGACACGATTCGACACGACAGGTGACATCAGTACCTACACGACACGACTTCACTAGACCCTTTTAATTTTCAATTCACTCTCAATGAGCCTACTGAGCCCTTTTATTTGATGCCCATCTTGCAGAAGTGCTTTCAACTATTTCCCTATCTTGGATGAGCAGCCGTATTGGATGTAGAATGACATTACATCTGTGGAAATTTCAGAAGTCTATTACTATAGTGGTTCTTGTTATACAGCCTGAAGACAGACAGACGGACGGACGGATGGACAGACGGACATGCAACGATGTCTTAGTAGTAGAGCGGGCTGCGGGACCCCACTACTAGGACTTAATTTTTACCCTTTGGGTGCGATAAATTATGTATGATAGTGTATTAATATACTTAAACTAATTATAAACTACGGATGAGTATGTTATCATTTCAACATTCCTAGATAATTAGTATACTTAACTAAAAATATTTTCATATCGACACAACTTATCGATAACTTGATACAGCCCTAGTGTAAAATAGATGAAAATTGTTTACACAAAATATCCTTAAATTGTGCACCATGGCTAGTCAAGTTATGTTTTCCATATAATTAAACAAATACAGAAGTGAACACGGACGTAAAAATACCAATAATTCGTAGGGAATTGGCAAAAATAAACTTAAAACTAGGTCCTGTCGATGTAGAATAATTCACCTGTGAAATGAATATTTGTCCGGGTTTTTTCGATGTGTCGATCCATAATCATTTCACAAACACTTAACCATGTTTCTAGAGCAGTGTTTCTAAAAATTATTCATTATTTAACTTAAAATCACAATTTTTCTGAGAGCCCAAATTGACAACGATCGGCCCAGGGGCAGACAGACTGTCAAACAGATGAAAAAAAAGCTATGCAACCTCAAATCACGCTTCTCTTTCTACCACGCAGTGTTACTGATAGTGACATCTCGCTTGCTCAGGCCTTTGTTTCTCTATTCCGATAGGTATATTAACTTTATGGTCCTAACGTACAGTAGCGGCCAACCAACTGTCATGATCTAGCGCAGCTCGTCTAACACTTCATCAAAGATACTTCAAAATCGATAATTAAGTACATTTTTCTGAGTGATCTTTTTCATTAGTAAGAATTAAAGTACTTACATACTACATATATATTAATTAAATACAGATTAAATAGTAAGAATATAATTAATAATAATAACAATAATCAATAACTCACCGCACGGTGCTAAAATGTAATGGTGTGTTATGTTACTCACTAGGTATACTCAATACTCATGTCATAAGTCATAATTAAAAAGTTTAGGTGGCCTTAGTACTTACAAATTACAATTATCAATGTTCAAAATTTGAATAGCGGTGTGGTACTTTAAGGAAAGTCATAACAGAAATCCACGCGTCCACATGTTGCGCAAATGACCTGAAAAGGGTAGCGCTTACCTGATACCTCGCGGGTTATTGCAGCCGTTTCAACCGAAATTATCAGTCCGTTCAGAGCCTGAATAGATCTTACACCCACGATATAAGGATTAATTTGATGTAACTCCAAAGTAAATTAACTTGGAATATAATCTTGCTAATTTGTGAGAAATTTTGTATATTGTGTATGTAAGTTACTGTTTTCCCCAAAAACAAGAACAGCTAAATCGTTATTCATTTTGCTAAAATAGCACTATTTAACACTGGATCACCATATTATCATAGGTTACTTTTATCGCAAAAATATACCTACAATAATTAATGAATATGAACCTATGGCTATGGGTACTGTCGGTAACTCAGTTCTGGTCTCTGGATTTATGTATAGGCAGTATGGGACATGGCCTATGGGCGGCAGCCTCCTAGGATGTCGGCAGAGTTCGTATTTCGTACACAGAGGCGGTAAAATTAAAGTGGCCTATACTCATCTATTTCTATATCTATACCTGTCTATACTTATTATAAAACAAAGTCGTTTTTTTCCCCTCATGTCCTTTGTTCCCTTTCATTTTTAAAACTACGCATCGGATTTTGATGAATCTTACAGTGTTAGATAGCCCATTTATCGAGGAAGGTTACATTTTATCACGCTAAGACTAATAGGAGCGAAAAAATAGAGCAAAATGTGGAAAATACGGGGAAAATTATTTGAAAGGGCTAACTTGAGCGCGCTAATCTCAGGAACTACTGGTCCGATTTGAAAAATTTCTATGAGTGTTAGATAGCCCATTTATTGTTATAGGCTATATTTTATCACGCTAACGAGACTAATAGGAGAATGTGGAAAAAATGGGGGAAATTATTTGAAAGGGCTTATCTCGCGAACTACTGGAGCAATTTTTATGTTATTTGGCACAGATAAGAAGTAGACCACGTGAAGGATCATAGGCTTTCAGGCATATTTTAATCATTTCTTCAGTGGCTATATAATATTTTATACCCGTGCGGTGCGACGCACAGTGGAAAATATGGGTCCGTATCGGATCAAAAATCAAATGAAGTTACAGAACTTCAAGGTTTTTCATCGTATTGTATTGAGATTTGGCACATGTATACAGTGATATGTAAAGATTAAAAAAAAATTGTATTTTTTTTTCAATGTATACATATTTATTTTAGGTTAAAAAAAAGAAAAGAGAAAAAAAGTAATACGAGTAAGTTATATAATGTTTATTTTTTATAAATAAGTACTAATATGAGTAAAATTAAGAAAACTTAAACAATTACTTATCACACAAGCATAATAAAATACATAAAATTATAAAATTGTATAGTACCTACCTATCTATACCTCACACCAAACTATTTGATCTCAGATTAGACAAATCTTATAATATTATTGGTTTTATATATAACTAGGTTTTAGTTATTGCATCTAATTGTTATTATCCTCGCTATTCCTAACTAAAATTACTTCCGGTGTAAATGTAGGATCACCTTCAGGTACCACCTTCAAAAGACTTTGTGCCTCTTCATCAAGATCCTTCACATTTCTCACATAAGGGTTTATTAAACTTGAAAGGTATGGATCTGAAGTATATAGAAGCGTTTTAAATACGTCTTCATTTGTAGCTACAAACGGGAACATTTTCTGGCATGGTGCAGGCGCATATTTCTGTAGTCTTTATTGCGCGACTCTTGTGCATATTCAGACAGTTGCTCAATAGGAAGAACAGAAAAAAATTTGATCACGTTTTCTCCGTGTATAAGTAATTTGTGCACGGAGGATGGCATGTAGTACCAATCATAGTTACTAACTAAATTCGCGCATTTTCTAAGGCATAAACTCCATATTTTTCGGGATCGATCATCATTCCAGAAGATAGAGCTTGTAAAATAATATTCAAGCGTTTAATCAATGTTTCATCAACACCTGTTATCTACGCCGAGCAAGTGTAATTATAAAATAGCCTTTGTGCTGTATTTCCATCACTTCAGTTTCCACTTATCTTTCTCGTTCACCAGAAGTTGATGGCAGTGAATGTGCTTCAGACTCCGGAAACTATACTGAATATCCTGACTCCAGCCAGCTTGTATTGTTCCGAATAAAGTCCTTTTTCCGTGATGCTTGAGCCCAGCGCTTATTGAAAGATGGCAGAATATGTCTTTGAATATCATCAATTACAAAACACAAGTTATTTTCAGAAACATTTAATGTTTGCTGTAGAACTATGGACAACGATTCCATTAAGGTTCTGCCACGCTCGATATAGGGAATGATGAAATCAGTTGAAAGTTGACATTTTAATGGAAATAACCTACGAATAATAAAACCAGGAAACGTAACTCCCATACTAATACAGTTTTAAATTTGGTTCCATTCGAACTGTCATGTACCTAACGTCAGCCTTTATACCGCTCAAGGTCACCTAATGTATGAAAAGTGAACCTAAGGTTCACTTTTTTGACAAGTATTTTGGAGCATGTTTTTTGACGGAGTTACTCTTCCGTAGTTTTTTATTATTCGTAGGAAATAACCAATTTAAATAAGTGTCACAGGTCACTTAATATGAAATACACGCTGAAGTGTGCAATTTGAAGATATTTGCTTCCCCTTTTATACATACTGGTTTTTTAGATATTATGAAATATGTACGTACTAATATCAATGTTATGCTTAATATTTACTCACGCAGGACGAGTGCAGAATAGATGATTAGCTATTGCTATCAAAATATTGTGATTAATATTGATTTTGCAAACTATGTGAGCAGTAACCGCAAAAGATACCGAATTATCTACTCCGACCTCTTATCACATTTTTTCCCATAACTTCCAGGGTCGCAAACTTCCGCGGCTGATTTTTTAAATTTTTCATTTATAAAAGGCTATCAAATAACACATAAAGTTGCGCATCGCGAGTATTCGGTAAATGTGAAACCTTCGACGAAAAAAAAGAAAAGCGAAAAATAGGGTATGTCAATTTTTAAGTACTTACTCAAAAATAAAAAGCATATTAAAAAAAGTTATTCCTTCAGGCCCCGCGCGAGCACCGGTGACCGCGACAACAAAAGAATACAATGGGAATTCCTAGAACTATTAATAGCTCATTATTAAGAACATAAAATATCCTTTATAAAAATGTATAAACCGCATGCATGTGCTACATACTTTTATCACAATATTAATTTGAATTATGTGTATGCAAACATTTGAATGAGCCATCCGCTACTTCAACTTATTACTTACTTCAACCTATGAAAAAAATATATTTATGCAGTTTTAGTACAAAAAAATATAGTTTATAAGTTAAGTTTATTTGGTTATTAGAGTATGGAATGCAATAAATATTTCATTCAAATTGTGATATTTTTAAAAACCATTTATGATATGCTCTAGTTCTACCATTTTCTATAGTGCGACGGGTCGCTAGTAAAAATATAAATCCGACCCCGCCGTAACTAGAAATAAGTTCTAGAATCGAATTATAATATATTGTGGAACTGGATCATAATTGGATAGTTAATGGAATCAGGCGTTACTTTGCGGAAATCCATAGCTTAAAATTTAGTTTGTTATTATTTTTAGCAATATTCCGCGAAAGAATTTCGCGGAATATTGCTAAAAATAATAACAAACTATTTTTTTTTAATTGTGGAATTCCATAAATATGGATAGCCCTACCATACCTCCAATAGCAGCTGATATAGCCCACACGGGTAGGTGATATAATTTTGATCAGTTCGAACCTACAATGACTTCCAATTCCAATTGATACTCGATTCTGTTGCTGAAATATTCAATTCAATGCTTCGTCAAGGAACTAATTAGATATAACCCAATTTAATATTATTACTGTTGCTGGGGTCAGCCCGTTGGGTTTGAATCGCTGGGCCACGTCAAACTTTTGGTTAGTTTGACGTGGCCCAGCAACATAAATAATTTTTATGTTGTTGTAGGTAAATTTGTTGAAAATGACAATATTACGCTCTATCATAACTTTATCCAACATTCTCCCTCTTGATTTCATTAATTTGTTTGCTGCATTGATCAAAAGCTGTACCTACGTAATATAAATATTTATCTCGTCATGTGCAAACACAAAGCAATATCCATGTAAAATAAAAGGTTATGAAATATTTAATTACTTACTAGGTAATATTTAATTTAAAATATCATAATATTTTATCATATTGCAGGTAATAAATTCGACAGGCCACGTAATACTCTACCGGAATGGGACATTTCTAAAAAATAATTTCTGAGTTAGTTTGTTCCAGATGTATATTTTATTTGTTATCCGACATAATATCTGATTTCGTATCGACAACAAAGTATAATAATTAGTATAGGTTACATACAGTACAATGTACATATTCATTCTAAGCCACTTTTTTATTTTTTTTATTGATTTTAAGAACATCACTGAGTCTGAAATTATTAATACTTATTTTAAATAATAAGGGCCTGTTTCACCATTTTTTAAGCAAATTGAAATGAACGAAAATCTATCACATTTTATGCTAATAAAAACTAGATAATATGCAAATATTTCACTACGGCGCGGCGTAACCTTTAACTGAGATATTGGTATTCGTCAGGTACAACAGCGAGAGTATATTGAAAATCTATGGCCTTTTTTATTTCCTTGGGGTTTATTACGGTTCCATATATATTGTACTTTGTATTCCAATGTTGTTGGTAGATTTTATTAAAATAGACAAGTCAAATTCATGCGGTTTTGTGCAAAGTTTTATTAGAATCCCAGTTTTTATTGAAGGGTGTCCATTTTTTGCAATCGCAGTTTGATATTATACGAGTCCTCCGACCCCCTTACAGTGAATACTCTTGCAATATTATGTTTATCTGAGTGGAAAATGGACATTATAAGCATAGTGTAGACTTTACTTTTTAACGTTAGATAATAATAGATTGTTTTGCAATTAATTACCGCTACGGAATTATTGGTGCTGAAAACAAATCGTTTGTTATAAAATCTGTCGGTGTTGCACTTATCCTTCCTAATGGCGCATTTTCACTGGTCGATAGGGCCCGCATGCGGGGTGCGGGAGATTTCTTAAACGCATGCCTCGACCAATCAAAATGCGCCATTAGTTGTCATAGACTCCCCGTATGCTGTATATATTATACAGTATACCGCACGAGATAACGACTAATGAAAATGCGCCCTAAGTAATAGAATAGTGAATAACCCTCCCGGCAGTCGGGTCATGTGATGACAGTTGACACATACGCATGTCACACGATTTCAGTATTAGATTTCCGAATTCGTTTTTCGTTTTCGGATTCAGTTTTTTTCCGAAACAATGAATTCCGCACTTCACTTAAAATTTACGCGTTCACGCGTGAAAAAAAAACAAAAGATACCTTTTGTCCCGGAAAAATGTACGGTTACTGCACAATATACTTTAATGATTTACGCGTAAACTATTCAATCGATTTTGATGAATTTTGGCATGGAGATACTTTGAGTCTCGGAAAAGGAAAAGGGATACTTTATATCCCGGAAAACGTACGGTTCCCGCACAATATACTTTTATTCAATCGATGTACGGGAACAACTATAAAGTCTACGCGGACGAAGTCGCGGGCAGCAGCTAGTCGATAATAATAAAAAATAATTGTGCAAAAATATATCTCTGACTGGAGTAATGTGGGAGTAATACGTAATGTAATATTATAATATTATCTGTTTGTACCGTCCGCGTCAAAGCGTTTCAGAAATTATTCTCAAATGATAAACAGAATAATTATCTAACAATTGCTCAATTTTATTGTTTTTTTTCCAGATTTTCTTCCTAAAATGACTTTGTAGGTTTCATTGAGTAAAATATCAACAAAACACGCTCTTACAATAATGTTATACGGCATTTTAGGCTGAGGCGGTTCAAAAGAGTACGTAATTAACTGTTGTGAACAAAAGTAATTCGAAACTTCGAAGAAGAAAAGTTGCAATCAGAATGAGATTAAAGGTAGTATTTAAGTTGCAGGAAAACTTCAACGTGAAATTAGTTAACTAACCGCCGCACTTACAGACATTTAATGACCATTAAATTTCAATTTTCAAACCTATCAAGCCCCATATGAGTGATCGCGACAACAATAGAATAACAATAGATTTCCAAGAATCCGTGATCGAAGGATTAAAGAAGAGTTTTACAGATAATTTACATATAATTATGAAAACAAAAGAAATAAACAATTAACAATAACAATATTATGAAACGGGGCGTAGGCCAAAATCTTCATTTTATTACAGGTACCCTCGTCTTTACGTGCGGCAGTTGAAGAAGATAACAATGTGCAGAAAGGTCGGCAACACAAAATTCTTGCAATGTTTCCGCTGTATTGTCCATGCCGAAGGAGTCCATGGATTCCATGGCTGGCCGCCAAACCTTCTCAATTTTTTGCGTAGACAATTTAAAACTTTTCTTTCCTCATTAAAATGCTCACTTAAGTTGTTTTTTAAAAGAGGAACAGTCTTTACATCATACGTTGGATATCAATGATTACACACACAAGTGCCTATAGTACACATACGTCTATATATATATATATATATATATATATATATATATAATGAATGAATGAATGAATACTTTATTGTGCACAATCATAGTTACAATAACAACATACATAAAATAAAAAGACATAAAATGGCGAGAGCACACAAAGGCGGCCTTATTACTACATAGCAATTTCTTCCAGGCAACCTTTGTTAGAAAGAAGCAAATGCTGGAGAAAAGGGCGTTGTGCTTAAAGTATAAAAATATTAGAAAAAAGACTTAAAACTAAGCATTGTAAATAACAATATATCGACACCGGAAATATCACTTAATGTAAGGGACAAAACACGACTTTTCAGGAGAGCGAAAAAACAATTTTTTTTTTACAAATTCGTCTGTAACTTTTTATCATTTAGTCCGATCTTAAAGGTGTTTATGGCAAAGTTTCTTAGAATTTTGTCGGCTATATAACTATAAAAAAAATATTTTCGTAAATTTACGCGTTTAGAAAATAGCATGTCCCTTACATTAAACATTTTTGCTTATTTGTCCCTTACAGCACTGAATTTTTCAATGTCAACTATGCCATATTAAAGTAAGCACCAAGTTTAATATGAAACTGCAACACAAATCTACTGTAAAGGACATAAAAAACTATGCTTTGGAGGAAGTTTGATGTAATATATTAAAATCTAACACAATAAGCCCACCACTACTGGCTGATCATAATAATACCACATAAGGGATAGGATTTCCAGCAAAATAAGGGAACTTCGGCAGACTGAAACATTTCCCTTGGCACCGGGACTGTTCCCATCTACACCCAGAGCCCCTTTAGACAAGGTGGAACTTTGCAAAACCACGTCTCTGCTCTGTTGTCTTAACGAAATCTGTATCCTGAGCCGAATGGAAGATGGATCTTGCTCCCTGTTCCGCGCTGCGGAGTCTTTCTGTGAACCTGAACTAGTGATCGCACAACACAAGTCTAAATGTTGGTTCTTGACCTGGCATTAAGCTTCTCATTTCACCTTATCAGGAGCTACTGCTCTCTTTTATCGCAACTGTCAGAGCTGCTTTGCCAGTGCCCAGTCATGACCTTCCCCTTCTATGACGTTCCTTTTTATGGTGTTACACCAGCTATTTCTATTACCGGCCATTCGAAGAGCGTCGTAGACAGTCAGTCAACTCAAGTTTGGTACGAATTTGATCAGACCAACGAATGAGATAGCGGCTTCGCGGTCTTTTTCTGCTCAATCTTGCCAATGAGCATGAGTTTTCCATACCATGGTTTCAAGGTTTTCTCCTTTTTGTCATGGTAATGTGTCTGAAATATTCTAAGATGCGTTATTAGACAGATGGTGGAGAGCCTTGTTTTTATGTTTAGTTTAGCCAGCCTGGATGAGTTGGTTCTGTAAGCAGTTTATGGAATTCAGAGCATTTTCCTCCAGCACCCTTGACGGCGTTGATACGTCTGCGGTCTGCAGACTTCAGAGTCCATGTCTCGTATCCTTATAGACAGATGAAGAATATGAGCATGTGCACAAATTTCCTTCTTGTTTTTAACAAAATCTTCCGGTCAAGCCAGGTTTTATGCATTAGAGACATGGTGCTCTTAGTCATCCCAATTCTTCTATGTATATTTGGTTAATAGGAGCCGTTGTTTGTAAAGATCAAAGACAAATTTGCTAACCATTTCCAATTTTAGCGCGCCAGTCAAAGGCAGAGTATTGCTTCTGTCTATGACCATGTTTTTAGTTTTCCCTTTATTAATTGAGCAGCCCAAGTTATTGATCATTTGCTTCATTCTCTAAAACAGTTCTTGCGTCTCGATTTCATTTGCAGCCAGGAGAGTATACCTAAAGGCTAAAGGTTTAGCTAAAACACCAAAACTTTATAGAAAATTTTAAACTTTTACGGATAATACTTTTTGAGTAGGTGCCAAAAAATTATCTTCTTGAAAAATGATAAGTATTTAAGATTAAGGTAAGGGACAAATTTTAGTGAAGCTATGACAGTTATTATGTATCAATTCTTAACGTAAAGGACATGCTAAGAGAATTGTACTAAGCTAAAGGTTAACGTAAGGGACTGAATTTTATTTTAAAAGCATTTACGTTATTTTTTTTAACACGTAAAAATATTTACGTCCGTTAAATCAATTTTTTTAGGAAAAATCCTGTCTTGACTTTAAAAAATGTGTACTGTAAGGGACATTTTTTAAGCGATAGAAGGATTTCAAGTATGCCAAATGATAGAGCTCGAAATTCTGAATCCAATGATATATATAACTCATTTTCGCCAAAATGTCCCTTACGTTAAGTGATATTTCCAGTGTCGATATGTATAAATACGGTCATATTATTACATATATAATAATAAAAAAAATATATATATATATACTTAGGTACATAATACTATATGTATTATAATAATATACTTACATATATTATAACGCAATACTACTGTATACAAAATATTATAAAATAAATATTTTATCAATAGTACAATTACATACATACTTAATATTTAATATTGTAGATAACATACAATAAATACTAGAAAGATTTACGTAAAATAACACATGAAAATTATACACAGTTCCAGATCAATTAATGTAATGCCATTACGAAGATGTATTGAGATAGTATTCTTTAAGGGATGACTTGAATGTGTTTAATGTTTTAGATAGTCTTATGTTGGTGGGGAGAGAGTTCCAGAGTAAGACGGATTGTACGGAATAGGATGAGTGGAAATACTTGGTGTGGTGGATAGGGATATCAAGAAGGAGTCTTTTTGAGGAACGCAGCTCATGCCTGTCGGGAGAACGGAAGTTGAAGATTTCTTTTAGGTATTCAGGACTGTTGGAGTCAAATAGGATGTTATTTATAACATCCTATTTGACTATTAGACTATTCCTTTAGGAAGGAGAGTGCACGGGTATTACGGCGAAGGCGGATGGGTAACCATTTAAGTCTCTTGCGGAACTCAGATACACGATCAAACTTTCGCAAGCCAAAAATAAACCTAATTGAAAGATTCTGAAGGCGCTCAAGTTTATTAAGTTGGTCTTCGGTCAAGTTGATGAAGCAAGCATCCGCGTAGTCGAAAAGGGGCAGAAATAGTGATTCTGCCAAGGCTACTTTAGTAGGTACCGGCAGTAAATACCGAAGTCGCTTCAGAGAATGCCACGTTGAGTAAACTTTCCTACTAATCTCCTTCAGTTGATATGACCAGGATAGATGCTCATCAAAGTAAACGCCAAGATTCTTAACAATCTTACTGTATGGTATTATTATACCATTCATAGACACTGAAGGTAGAGTGGCCCAGTCAATTCTCGATACAAGCCCTGGACTGCCCAGTATTATTAACTGCGACTTAACGGGGTTGATCAGAAGTCCATATTCTTTGCTCCAGTCACATATAGCTGTTAAGTCACGATTTATAACATCCACGGCTGCAGGTAATGCATCCAGAGTTGACTGGGTATAAATTTGCAGATCATCTGCGTACAAATGAAAATAAGCCGAAATAATCAGTGTGATAAAATTAATAAAAAGCGCGAAAAGCAATGGAGAAAGGACGCCACCCTGAGGAACACCGGCAGTAGTATCGGTCCAGTCTGAAAAAGATTCCGAAATTTTAACTCTCTGCCGACGACCCCCAAGGTAACTCCGAAGTAATTGAATCACCGAAGGAGAAAGATTAAGAGACGCTAACAGACCAACAAGTATATCATGGTCGATAGAATTGAACGCGTTACTGAAATCAAGTAAAGTAAGAATGGTAAGCTTCTTATTATCCATACCAGATCGAATATCGTCTGCCACCTTAATCAGGGCCGAAGTGGTACTATGGCCTTTACGAAATCCGGACTGGTAGGCGCTAAGGAGGTTATTATCGGTAACGTGTTTTGTAAGTTGGTGATATATGAGTCGCTCTAGTACTTTGGATAGGAAAGGGAGGATTGATATTGGACGGAAATCAGAAGCAACTTTAGGACGAATGGATTTTGGTAAGGGAATAATGTGGGCAGATTTCCAAGTATCAGGAAAGGAGCAAGTGGATATACAATGATTGAAAATATGCAAAAGGACGGGTGAAATTAGGTCAAGGATCGGGACAATCATTCTGCGACTGATGCCATCATCACCAACGGAGTTCGAAGCTATCGCCATGACGTGTCTCCTAACCTCGCACTCTGTAAATGGAACAAAACAGAACTGATCGGAGATCGAAATCGGCATATGAGAAATTTTATTTAATGTTTGCACTTTAACGTCCGGGTCCAAATTGGAAGTAAAACAGAAATGTTTATTAATTAAGTTAATGTCAATATTACACGAGTTATCAGAGTTGTGACTTTTGCCGATGCCGAGGGACTTCAGAAACTTCCACGTTTTCGCGGGGTCGCCATTCTCGATGGATGAGTGTATATGTCGACGCTGAGCGTCGCGACACATAGTATTGCACTTGTTTCGCAATTTTATATACCGATCGCGATGCTCAATGGTATTAGTCCTTTTGTACTTCGCTTTAGCAGCATGTTTGGCGTTAATAAGAGACCTAATACCATCGGTCAACCAAGGAGCCGGGAGATGCTTAATCCTAACTGGTTTTATAGGAGCGTGCTTGTCGTATAACGATTTAAGAAGGCTATTAAACATTTCCACCTTCGTATCAGCCGATTATATATATATATATATATATATATATATATATATATATATATATATATATATATATATATAT
Organism: Polyommatus icarus; assembly: GCA_937595015.1. Taxonomy (NCBI): domain Eukaryota; kingdom Metazoa; phylum Arthropoda; class Insecta; order Lepidoptera; family Lycaenidae; genus Polyommatus; species Polyommatus icarus. The sequence continues at coordinate 9,739,212 of OW569321.1, forward strand.
ATATACATGCTATACCAAGTATTTACGAAAAACAATATCATTATTTAATCCAAAATTGCATCCAAAATTGCGCCCATAATAGCTCACTTTGTCAACACATCAATCAAACATGGAATGTATCATCGTGACTTAAAAACGGGCATTATAAGGCCAATATATAAAAAGGGGTGTCACGCAGACTACAACAATTACCGCCCGATAACAATATTATCCAGCATCGACAAAATTGTTGAAAAAGTAATAGCCAAACAATTGCATAAATTTTTCAAAGACAACAATATAATATCAGATAGGCAGTATGGTTTTCAGCCGGGTAAAAGTTCCACACAATTACTATCTAAATTTACAGACAAAGTCTACTATCATCTTGACAATAAAGAACACATTTTAATTATATTTGTTGATTATACTAAGGCTTTCGACACATTAAAACATAGATTGCTGATTGAAAAACTCGATGACTGTGGAATACGAGGTGAACTTAATGAGTGGAGCCAAGACTACCTTAAAGATAGGTCCTTCGTAGTTAAAATTGATAACGTTTTGAGTGAGAGGGTAGATATCGATGAGGGAACAGCTCAAGGCTCTGTTCTTGGGCCCAAACACTACATATCTTATGTTAATGACGTCATCAATGTCATCAGTGAATGTGAAATAGAACAATTCGCTGATGACACCTGTCTAATCTCTGCAAATAAGAACATAAATGTAGCGATAAAGAATCTTCAAAAAGATTTTACGCAGCTTTTGAAATGGTCTCATGATGCGGGACTATCAATAAACCTCAATAAGACCAAATTAATTTATGTAAGCTCCAGCCAAAACCGTGTTTCTATATCTCCCAAAATAATAGCGCATAGTCATAATTGCCTACATAAAAACGCTATTGATAGCAACAGCTGTGGTCGTGATTGTGAACCGATTGAGATTGTCAGAAAACATAGATATCTAGGCTTAACAATTGATGACAGATTTAAATGGACGGATCACATCAACTCGGTTTGCGACAAACTACGAGCAATGTTGGCTAAATTCAAAATTATAAAGAATAAGATACCGTACTCCACACTCCTAACACTGTATAAAGCGCTGGGTGAAGCAACAATATCTTATGGCCTAAGTAGCTATGGCAGGACATTTAAATCGCATCTCGATCTTATATACGGCCTACAATTACGTATCCTTAGAGCAATAGTGCCTGCAAAACTCAATACTGACAACTATAACGATCTTTTCACTAAAAGTCACGTATTGCCTATTCACGACAATGTGAAGTATATTTTATTAAAAGAAAATTATTTCGACAAACAATATCTAAATGAAATACATCACTATAAGAAAACTCGAAGTTCGTCTAAAATCAAATACTTCGTTCCGAGATATTGCAACCTTTACGGTAAGCAAAGGCTACATTTTCAGATACCAAAATTGATTAACGACCTACCTGACAACCTTAAAAAAGAATTACGAGAGAACAATATCAAGTATAAATTAAAAAACTACTATCTCTCCAAATTATCTTAATATAAAGTAATTAGATAAATTAAAAACTAAAAAATAACTATTATAATATTAAAAAATATAAAATAAATCAATACATAAGTAATAATTAAAATATTAAAAGATAAAAATAATTATTCGCGAATCACCAACCGTGTGTTTTCAGCGAGCATAACTAGTTTCTTATCGCAGCGCTTCGTTGCACTGCACTGCTATGTATAAAAAATAGAAAGGATGAACCGAGCCATAACCTATGAAGTGTCGTGCCTTGGTTTACCATTTAAACGTCTAATATTAACTCGTTTTGTAATTTGCTGTATGGACGCTGTTAGGCATTCGTGTACGAACACACAAAAAAAAAGACGTATTGAGTTATCAATGCAATTATGCTCTTTAGATGATCTAGAACAAGACTGCATCCAAAATATAACAAAAAATATGGGTTAGGGCACTAATGCTTAACAAGCGACCACAATATATATATAATTCTTAATAAGTGAATATAAAATAGTATTTAATTGTCTAATTAGATTAAACATCACGTTATAGCCATAGTATTATTGTTTAAAAAAGAGCTGTCGAAGACGAATGGCAGTGTGCGGAAAAACCAGAAATGGTTTATGATACACTGCATTAGATTAAGTTTATGTTTGTATTTTCTTTATAGTTTAAAAAAAAATAAAAAAAAAAAATAAAAATAAATATTTTGCGTATACATCGACCTTGTACAGGCATTCTGTCGGATATTAGGGTAAAAGGCTTGTCTGTAATATTATGCTGGCTGTTATAGCTTTTATTTCCGGTTCAAAATTGGGAGGACTATAATTGAGTCCTAAATGTGTATTTGTAGCGTAATGTAATAATAGTGCAGATAAACCGTCATCAGCGTTTTCAGAGTTCGGTCCATTGGCTTAGTGATGTAGCGTCGGTTCCCGCGTTAAAGCTAGGAAAAATGTTGTTTGTTTAATTCGGACACTGCAGGCTGATCAACTTTACATTATGATTGTCTGACAAGAATGCTATAATATTCTAATCCTGGAGTATAATAGGTTTGAAAAAAGTCTATCCATCTCTTACGACAGTCGACACGACGTAATTTGTCCCACTGGGCTATGACTTATCAAAGTCTTCCCTTGAACTTTCTCTTCTTTTGAAGAGGAAGTGCTTCTCGGTAGAACACACACATATTCTGTGCACTATACATTTATACAATCGGTGTCTCAATAAATAAATTACTTAAATTGTTTCTTTATTCTGTCATTAGTCAAGGAATCTGAAAAAGGTTTTAGAAATCTTTTGTAGCTCTCTTTTACTACGCTTTTACATCCCCTCGTCGTATTAAATAATACTAAAATGTAAATGCTATGAAACTCGATTAAACACAATATCAGGGGCCGTAAATTTTCAGAGGCCTGAATGCCTCATGATAAATTATTGGGAGCGAAAAAATTAAAAACAGTACTCGTTAGATCACGGTCTGAACTCTGTATAGGTTAGGTAATTATATTAAATTATTATAAAGCTTTTTTATTTTATCGATGAATAGACTTAAATTAGGCTACGACTGGCGTTATCAATTTTATTTATAATGAGCTATTGCCCGCGGCTTCACTCGCGTTAAGAAGTACCTATTATTATATACAAAATTTCATCCCCTATTTTAACCCCTTGGGGGTAAAATTGATCAAAATCCTTTCTTAGCGGATGCCTCCGTTATAATATCTACCAGCATGCCAAATTTCAGCTCGATCCGTCCATGGGCTGTGCGTTGATAGATCACCATGTCAGTCAGTCAACGTATTTATATATTTAGATTATGTAAATTGTTTGTTTGCGTAAATACATAATAACATTATATTAGATGATGCCCGCAATTTCGTTGCGCCAATATTAATTTATCACGCGGAAATCGTATTTTTTCGGAGAAAGTAGAGATAAAGTAGATATTCTACGCCCTTTTCCGGAACTCGAAGTTTACCTGTGCAAAATTGGTTCAGAGGTTCGGGCGTGAAGAGGTAACAGACAGACAGACAGACACACTTTCGCATTTATAATAATAATAGTATTGGTTAATTGTTTTCGCACGTTATTTAAAGCATAGCTTATATTTTGTGTAGGTAAATCATTTTCTTAAAAATATTAGTCTCTATATGAATATTATCATCTCCACCTTTAAGTAAGTGAGTGAGTGCACGCATAGGCATGCGTACAGCACCTCCCTCCTCCCACACTGCCTTGCGTACACTCGCATGCAAGAACTTGCAAACACCACCACCACACAAGCAACACTAACTACGAACAACGTCCGTCTTGACGGACGTTGTTCGTAGAGTCCTTGCACGGATTTGCCAACATTATTGCTTGTGTGGTGGTGGTGTCTGCAAGTTCGTAGAGTCCACATCCTGAGGATGCTCCGGTGTTGGAGCGAAACGCGCGTCGAGGTTTTCAACCTGCATGGTGGTGAGGGGCCTTGCACGGATTTGCTAACATTATTACTTGTGTGGTGGTGGTGTTTGCAAGTTCTTGCATGCGAGTGTACGCATAGGCAGTGTGGGAGGAGGGAGGTGCTGTACGCATGCCTATGCGTGCACTCACTCATTTACTTAAAGGTGGAGATGATAATATTCATATAGAGACTAATATTTTTAAGAAAACTTTACTTAAAGGTGGAAGTTTATTTCGCGGAATATTGCTAAAAATAATAACAAACTATATATTATCATCTCTATAAAAGAAACACGAAGTACTTAATTTTTTATCTGAGTAGCTGCAGCTGAGTAGATACCGCTCATTAGTAGGTACAGTCTGTCAAGAAAGAATAGACGCAGTACAACATTTTCTCAATAGGTGGTTTTTTCTCTTTGTATTTCCACAGAGAACGCTTATACACTGTAAATATTATCAACTTGTACATTCTTATCTCGATTTAATCCTTCAGGGCCCGCGCAAGCACCGGCGATCGCGAGAACAAAAGAATACAATGGGAATTCCTAGAAACTCCGATCGAAGGATTAATAAGGTTTTCATATTTTTTATGTGATTTCATAATTGTATACAGCGTCTACTCTTTTTTGACAAGCTATAACTTCACCAACTGCAAGCTATTTATCCACCCTCAATCTTTACCGGAAGTCGTATTTCATCTTGGCTCCTAATAATTTTCACCGGAATCGGGCCATATTATATGATGACTAATAACACAGAAAAGATTAATTTCGTGGATGGTTTTCGCGCCACAGTAATATGGGTTCCGTAATCTATTCGAAGTGTTTAAAGGATTTGTTATATTATGATGGTGGTAATATATTAAGGTCAAAAAAGATAAGAGACTAGTTACATATTATACGAAATAATAAAATTATCGTAGGTTATATACTAAGTACTCACATACGGTTTTACTCGATCGAGCAATCACGTTGAGCAAAAACTACGGCTCGGGCTTTCGTCCACATATTCAAGATTCAGTATGGCTTGAGTAAAGCTCGACGGCTCGCGACTCCCGTCGAGTAAGTTCGAAGGAAATTAGATTTATTTGATTCCACCGAGCCAGCTGGATGCGAGCCTTCGAGCTGGGGGTTTTGCGGTCCACACAGTAATTTTTGCCCGATTTGGAGTAAAACTATCGAGTAAAACCGTATGTGAGTACTTATCATTAAGTACTAAAATAGGTATGATACGAAAAACTCAAGTTAAAGGAGATACAAGTTAAAACAATACAAAATTGGAACGTGAAATCGCGTGTTTTCGATTTATATCTCAACTAGATAACGCCCGCAATATTAATTAAAATTTTGACTCAGATGAAGTTGAATGCACCGTTTTGAAAGGAATGAAAATATGTTGTCCATGAAACTTAGATGCATCTTTGTAATTTTTTTATATCGATTTGGTGTTTTCGCTAGTACGGACCCTCGCAAATAGCAGTATGATCTAAGTTCTAAAAATGAAATAATTCGTAGCTTATTATCAACACGTAGGTATAAAAATAAATTATAAGATCATCTATTTTGCTTAAGTCGCCCCCTTAACGGTGCGTCCACATTTGTATCATTTGCGCGATCAGATCTCCGTCGCGATCATCGCGCCGTATCATGATCGCTAGTGTAGACGCAAAATGATACGCGTATCATGACACAAAGTATCATGAAACGCGTATCATTTTGATACGGCGCGATGATCGCGACGGAGATCTGATCGGAGATCTGATAGCGCAAATGATACAAATGTGGACGCACCGTTACGTGCGAAAATCGTAAGTTTTTCCGGATTGAAGTGTAAGTAAAGTTTGGTTTTGTGTAATAAAGTTTTTTGTTTTTCGTTTTTTCGTTGATGCAAAATCGTAGATATAAGGCAGTCTCTCACAATCCGTTTTACATTACATCGAATTTCTATTATCTGTGATCGTAGCTAAAGCGAAACGAACTTCAATTTCCTGTTTTGAGTCATTTCGTGTTAATGAAATTAAAAAGGTTTTGCCTTTGTGATTTTCTCGCCGATTCTATCATCAGATTTATCTATTAAATCTTTTGTGTCCTTCTTAACAATTCGACTTTAGATTCTCGAATTTGAAACTAATTTCGCATTATCTAGTTGTTTCTACGAAAATTTTTACGAACGAAAATATTAATAGTTGTTTTAAGAGGGCGAATAAATCTAAATAATTGTCGAATTTATATTTCTAGGTCTATATGTTTCTACTTGATGAGAATTATTCATAAGCCACGAATTGTTCCATTCAAGGCAATGCACAAACACACTTTTGTAATATTTGTAAAGATAAGTAATAATGAATATAAAGATAGGATTCCTTTTGTTATGGCCAGGTCAAATAGCCGCGGGCGATGAAAACAATTAGTGACCTCGACTGCACAAATTCAAGCTTTGTAATAACCACTTTGAATCTCTTGATAGGCAGGTTTTAATACGCGCAGCAGGGCCCACCATTGAAACACATTAGTTTTGTCCACACTGTGCCTTTTTTTGTTCATCGAGGGCATGCGTTATAGCGCAATCAACAGCGCGACGCATATTGCTTTTTGACCGTATCCAAAAGTTTCGCTTTGTTCTTTAATAGCTATGTCCACATTATGCAATTTAATCTTCAATTTTCGTCATCTTCTTTTTATTCAACTTTCGTTTCGCATATTATATTCAATAATTTCAACAAAATCCACCCGCGTTGAGAGAAAAGTGTCATAGCGAGCGCTACGATTTCAACGCGCGTCACGGGCATGCCTCACGTTTGCTGTTGACTGCGCTATAACGCATGCCCTTGATGAACAAAAAAGGCCCAGTGTGGACAAAGCTAATGACAATGTTGGCGTTGCGTTCGTTGACGCATTTAATTATTGAATGAAAGAAGATGACGAAAATTGAAGACGAAAGCGCATAGCATGTGGGTGACGCGTATACATAATTAAGCTCTCCTCATGTATCATGCCAGTTAGTACAATCATTTGGTGCTCAAAAAGAGGACTACCTGGAAAGTTTTCCGCAAGTTTTGAAAAGTGGTGGTTTTATAGATTTCGACGTGCTCTTTTCGAATTTTCACTTTGCCACCTCGTATCTTTGCCGCTCGCGCCGCCATATTGGAAAAATGGCGCTCAAATACAGTTTTTTGATAATAACTCCATTCTAACTCATTTTAAGATGAAAATAGTTATGTAATACATTAAACTAGACAAAATTTCCTACACTTTATGTACTAACCGTTTATTTGTAAAATCAATAGTTTCAGCGTACGAGAGCCGCAAAGTTCACTCCTCTTCACTTATACTAACTCATTTCCACACCACCATGAGGTGGAGTAAGTGGTGCAGTTTTTTTATGGTGTGGGAATAATGCGTGGAGGTCAAAGGAAGATCTTCCGACCGAGCGAGGTGTTATGCTCGGTCAGGCCGAAGCCCACGTGGTACATTTCAGCTGTCGTATATATACCGACGCGCTCAGAAAACTTCGATAGCGCGATGCAGGAATGTTAGGCGAATTGTTGGTACCGCCACATCACTCCCCCCCCGAAGACCGGAGGTCGAATCTTGAAGTCTTGTCGCTTGAGTCGCCGGTGCCAGTGAGTTCCAGTGAATCGGAACTGTTGCAGTGAGTCCCAGTGAGTCGGAACTGTAAGCTGCTGCACGGGATCCAGTGAGTCGGATAAGCTGCCGTGCGGGGCCGATGCTACGTGCTGACCAGGAGAGATGTGCTCTGCTTGCTGACCGGTCGGTGTAGTGAGAAAGCCCGATGATGCCGATGCGGAGTCGCCCAGGCCGCGGTACGTTGCGGCTAGTGGACGATGTACCCGATGAGGCGATGCTGGCTGGCGCGGTGCGGAGGGGCGGGGAGTGATGATGATGAAGGAGGCGTGTTCTGTCGAGGGTCACCAATGTGGGAATAATGCGTGGAGGTCAAAGGAAGATCTTCCGACCGAGCGAGGTGTTATGCTCGGTCAGGCCGAAGCCCACGTGGTACATTTCAGCTGTCGTATATATACCGACGCGCTCAGAAAACTTCGATAGCGCGATGCAGGAATGTTAGGCGAATTGTTGGTACCGCCACAATGGTATCCCCAGTAGACCTAATCTGGGTGCACGGTAGTGCACCCGCCGAGACGAGCCAAGAGAAGCGCAAGGGCACTACCTACCTTTTCTCAAAGTGTTTCGCCGTTTTTTTTTAACCTTTATAGAATTGGTTTCCGTTATAGCATATAGTTCATATTTACAGGATATGATGTTATCAATAAATTTATTAAGCATACAAAGTCTATATATACAATATCTCTTATACTTTAGATTTTATTGATATCTAAAGTACCCCCCGACTAAACTTATTTTACTGCGTATAACAAGTTTCGGCGTACTTTAAATATTGTTACGAAAAAGGACACGTAGTGCCATCTAGCGTCAAGCTAGCGCAACATAAAACGCAAACGAATCCCCTAATCGGCACAAGATGGCGCAAGGTGTACGATTGCATGCTCGAACATTCCGCACATGTTTACGTAAACAAGTGTTGTTTACGTGTTTATGCGAATGTTCTCGTACAGTCTAGGGTTCGATCCGGCCCGTATAAATAATCGCAGACAGTCGAGCCGGCAATTCAGTTTTATCTGAGCGGTCTTCGAGGCGACTTCGGAGCGAAAACAAGTGATTAATAGTGAGTGATTGTGATTGTGATAGTGACTCGGCTACGACCTAGGACAGTGATAGTGCTCAGTGATTTGGATCTAGTGCTTAGTGTTTGGACTCAGTGATTAGTGTGAGCTAGTGTTTGTGAATAAAGTCTTCAAGAGAGTCACCAGGTCTTTTTCTCCGAATCCAAAGAACCCTAGCACGTAACAATATCAATAAAATACAAAGTATTAGACCTATTCAATTGAGACTTTGTACGTTTAATAAGTCTATTATTGACATCATATCCTGAAAGCATGAACTATCTGCTACAACGGCAACCAATTCTATGAAGGTTCAAAAAAACGGCGAAACACTTCGAGAAAAGGTAGGTAGTGCCCTTGCGCTTCGCTTGGCTCGTCTCGGTGGGTGCACTACCGTGCACCCAGATTAGGCCTACTGGGGATACCACAAAAAAAAACCCACACCATTTACCGGAGTAAGTCCCAAAAAAACCCACACCACCATGAGGCGGACCTCATGGTGGTGTGGAAATGAGTTATTTGGCTAAAACGCGTGTTGGAGTGAACTTTGCGGCTCTCGTACGCTGTAAGTATTGATTTAAAAAAAACGGTTACTACGTAAAGTGTAGGAAATTTTCTCTAGTTTAATGTATTATATAACTATTTTCATCGTAAAATGAGTTGGAACGGAGTTATTCTCAAAAAACTGTATTTGAGCGCCATTTTTCCAATATGGCGGCGCGAGCGGCAAAGATACGAGGTGGCAAAGTGAAAATTCGAAAAGAGCACGTCGAAATCTATAAAACCACAAATTTTCAAAACTCCCGGAAAGCTTTCCAGGTAAAACTACCAAATAACTGTAGTAAGTCTCTTCCAGTACTTAAGGGGGCGACCAACCCTATATTTTCGATTTTATAATTCATTTATGTACTTGAAAATAAGAACCGAATTATTTCATTTTCTAAAAATAGATTCTACATTATATTTTAGAGGATCCGACAAGGCGGAAACCACGTTATCTTATAATTTTCTAGATAGAAAAAAATTACAAAGATGCATCTAATTTTCACGAATTTATCATATTATATTGCCATAACCGTGCATTAAACTAAGTTAATATTTTAACACATTGTATAAAATTCTATCATTGAGAAACTGACCTAGCGGATTTTTAGCCTTAGGTTCAAATTCAGCGGCGTAGCCAAGCTACGGCATAGCCTACGCCGTTGACCGTAGATCCTCTACGCCATAACCCGTAGTTTGCTCGTCGTAGCTTGTGTTGTATGACTTGTTTACATTCGAAATCAATTTATAATCATCAAAACACTGTTTGTTTACATTTAACAACAAACGAATAAGGCGACACGCACGAGGCATATACCGTTCAACCAATCAGCGCCCGAGGTGCGTTCCGTTTCACAATTTGACGGTTTCACTTCGATAGATTACAATCTACCGAATAATTATACGTTAAATTGTAAGCAGTATGTTGCGGTTCACAATCTTTCGACCGTTCACAATCTCGCGAGATAGATTATAATCTAACGGTTTTTACAATCTTACGGTGACATATACAACGAAAACAAAAGATCGTAGCCACTCTTCTGAGAATAACTTTGTTAAATTATATTAGTAGCAGACCGTCTCAAGATTATTTTGGGTACTGTATATTACCATACACCTACTTACATATTCTTAACGTACAATAAATAATCCCTAGCGAAACTTTCACAAGTCACGTCATCTCAGTCGGCCCGTTCCGTATCGGTATAGAGGGAAAGTAGGCAAAAACTTGTGTTTCTTGTATGGAAGCCTAAATTTTATTATCAATTATTGAAGTACAAATATAATAAAGGATATTGTGAAAATTTCAAGTAAATATTAATTATATCGAGTTTTTAGTATTTGTTGTTATAGTGGTAACAGAGATACACAATCTGTGAAAATTTCAGAAGTCTAGCTATAGCGGGTCTTGACTTACAGCCTGGAGACAGACGGACAGACGGACAAACATCGAAGTCTCAGTAATAGGGTTCCGTTTTTACCCTTTGGGTACGGAACCCTAAAAATATATTAGCAGCCTAATCTGCTGCTAAAACTGAACTTTTCGGAGACAAATAATATATTATTATAATAAGCCGTTAATATTCCGTCGGTTTTATTTGTACAAAAGTTTTAAGTTATATAACTTTAATATTATAGTACAGTATACTAAAAATTTGTTATTTTTAGTATTAGTAGTAGTAAGAAGATACCAACTCTACCAACGCGTAACATTTTTATGACTACAGAAATCCTATTTCCTTTCAAATAATTTTTCAAAGAAGTTAATACGGAACCCTAGAAGTGATAAAAATATGTGGCATTCCGCATGATAAATCATTTAATGACAATGATTTCGTTTTCTCTACATACCTTTCACTGTGTGCGAGTGATTGATGAGAATTATTAGGCACTTCATTCCACAAACTAGTTACGAAAATGTGCGAAATTTTCCTCTTGTGTTCTCTCACAAAACTAAACGGTTAAAAGTTTTGTATTAGTCATGGGAACTCCAATAGTTTATACCCTCTTGACTCGTAGGTCGTGGGATCGTTTTTTAAAAATATTGTTGATTCCAATTTCCATGTTTAACGTTAATGCAGGCTGATCACCTGATTTTCTGACATTTAAGAATTTGATTTATGCGTCGGAAATAGTTGGTTCTGCAGGGTTAAAACTTACAAGAAAGAAAGAGTGTTATGTTAGAGTGAGCGCATACAATTATTCTGCTCTATAAAATATCACTACTGCGCCAGCTGTCCTGATTTTAACGAAACCGGCCACCGTCACCGAAACTGAACTAAAAATCTTCTTGCAGATCCTGTACACTCGGATCGCGGTGGGTCTGTGGAAGAGCTCGCATGGACTGGGTCAGATCGGGCACGGCCAGTGCTGCGGGTCGCAGTACAGGGACAAGTCGCCCAACTCCTGCGTCGAGCCCCAGAGAACGGGGAACTCCGAAACAAAGGTCCCGCCCTTATATTTTTTCACTTTATCGTTGGTAATTTACATAAAAAGTAATCACGGGGAGAGCGCTTTTCGGGTGTTAATTCTGAAACAACACAAGACTTTTAGTTAAATTAACATACCGTTTAAGGCTGTAATTATTTTCAATTATTTCGCCCTCTGAACTATATGTTAATTTGACCATTAGTCTTCGGGAAATAACAGAAGTTAAATTAACATAACGTTCAGAGACGACCGTATTTTTTGCCTAATTCCTGTGACTGAAGAATAATTACTTCATTTTACTTTATAATTTTAAATTACAATCAACTCAAGATTATAATACAAGGTTTTACTACGAATAATAAAACCTACGGAAACGTAACTCCCATACTAATACAGTTTTAAATTTGGTTCCGTTCGAACTGTCATGTAACGTCAGCCTTTATACCGCTCAAGGTCACCAAATGTATGAAAAGTGAACCTAAGGTACACTTTTTTGACAAGTATTTTGGAGCATGTTTTTTGATGGAGTTACTCTTCCTTAGTTTTTATTATTCGTAGAGGTTTTATTAAAGTTTGCAAGAATTATTGTTTCTTTACAGATTACATAATAATATTTTTGTCAGTGTCACATTTTCGTCCAATTGAAAGTACAGAGTTAAAATGCTAATTTGTTGTAATCGGTCAGCCATTTGCCAAGACCTCGTTTGCTGCACGTACTAACCTCACGTGTGGCTAACAAAAAACCTCCTGATGCCAACTTTTAAAAGAACTTAATAGCAATGCGGGACTTAACGTAACAGTAATTTATGTTTAATCCTTTGTGTCAGGTAACACATGAAATATGAAACAGTTTAAATGTGATATTAGTAGCAATAATTTATCCGTTGTCTGATTGCCATAACACAAGATTAAGTTTTAACTTAGCATGGGATTAGACGACGTAATGTACACTGTCTGCTTTGTCCTATTGTGTGTTATTGTGTGATTATAATAAACTAGACGACGCCCGCAACTCCGTTGCGCCTAAACTCGTTTATCGCGCGGGAACCGTACATTTTTCCGGGATAAAAAGTATCCTATGTCCTTTCCCGGGACTCAAAATATTGTGGGAATAATGCGTGGAGGCCAAAGGAAGATCTTCCGACCGAGCGAGGTGGTATGCCCGGTCAGGCCGAAGCCCACGTGATACATTTCAGCTGTCGTATATAATATACCGACGCGCTTAGAAAACTTCGATAGCGCGATGCAGGAATGTTCGGCGAATTGTGGGTACCGCCACATCATCTCCATACCAAATTTTATCAAAATCGGTTCAGCGGTTTGGGCGTGAAGAGGTAACAGACAGACGGACAGACAGACAGATAGACAGACAGACAGACACACTTTCGCATTTATAATATTAGTATAAGTATGGAAAATTTGAATTATTTTCGAGTAATGAGGTCTCGGGAAACTATACAATGGAAAAAGGACAAATATAGGATAACTAGATGCGACACCCGCAACCCCGTTGCGCCAAAATTCGTTTATCGCGGCGGAACCGTACATTTTTCCGAGATAAATAGTATCCTATGTCCTTTCTCGGGTCTCAAAGTATCCCCATACCAAATTTCAGCAAAATCGATTCAGTGGTTTGAGCGTGAAGAGGTAACAGACAGACTCACTTTCGCATTTATAATATTAGTATAGATTCAGCAAAGATGTCAACGATTCGCCATCTTGAAATAATTTGAAATAATTTTCCTGATAATAACTACCACAAAATTTTATTTCACTTAAAATCCCTAGAACTTAACATTATAAAAAAGAATAAAAGCAATTATTATAACAGAGTAATAATAAAAGAGAACGATGCCTATTTCCTATATCATTCGGAAATGTGTTATGGTTTCATAAAGCTCGCCCCATGCGGTCAGTCATCTGTGACTTCTAATTTATTACTTATTGCCAGTTATTGTAACCATAAAACTTACTCCAAGGCTAATAGGAGGAAAATTTTGCTCTCCTTTTATTAGTTACGTAACTATCTTCTTCATGTGTAGGTAAAAATAGATAGCATGTAGTACATAATATTATACTATAGATTGTGGTGTTACTCGATATATAAAAAATGTAATACATGCTTGTATCTGCTTGAGCAGGTATTTTTTTCAAAATACGTAATATTTTAAAAATATATTATTTTTGAACTAATTAAGTATATAAAAATAAAGAATTAAGTTGGTCAAAGTGTTTACTTATTGCTCGTAATCCTAATTTAATCGAATAATTATTATAAACGTGTTTATATTCTAAAATGTACTTACGTCAGTAAATTATACTTGTAAGTTATAAGTTATAACTCATAACTTTATTATATGAAAGTTCTTTGAACAAGCACATTTTTTTAACGTGAGTTTGAAAGACTGACGGATTTACGGAGAGTTATGCCTAAACAACCTATGTGTACCTTATTTGAACTATAACTAAAATTACTAATGTTTAAGCCCTAAGGCCTAAAAAGCTAATTAGGGCCGCTAAGAAGTAATTTAGTACCTCGTATAAAAAATTGTTTCTCGCTGTCTGTGTATGTCTATCTTTAGAACTGGGCAACGGCTTTTGAGACATTTTCTTAATAAGGTGATCCCTCACCGGGAGCATTCGCTTGTTAGTAATGTAACGTTACAGAGTCGAGCATTGAACCAGTGAGGGGGGAGAACCGAGCATTACCTACAGGCTACAATGCGCACCTTGTAATGTCGATACAATGTGTAATACGAGTATCTTGATACAAGTTGTAACATCAATGCTACGTGACAGTGAAGTCAACTTGCTATGAGTCGAGCATTATATCAGGGGAGGAGAACCGAGCATTACAATGCGCACCTTGTAATGATACAATGTGTAATATCTTGATACAACTTGTAACATCAATGCTACGTGACAGTCAAGCCAACTTGTTATGTAGTGCTCAAAGTCGAATCTATAATGTTACATTATGGTCAATTCAGACCGAAACGCGACGCGTAGATATTATGCATAAATTCTAAATTTGTACTTAATTGACAGATTTCAATTGCGTGACGTCTTGCAAATCTGTGAAATCTATACTTTAAAAATGTAGTTAAAAATGCATCTACGCCTCGCGTTGCGGTCTGAATTGACCCTTACACGCGAATGCTCGTCAGCAGGGAGGCAGTATTTTAATGTAATATAATGCTCAACGTCGAGTCTATAATGATACATCAATGTGAATGCTCCCGGTGAGGGGACTACCATTAGTAAATAATTAAAGTAATTCATGAATAATTTTTTCATATTGTTATAACCTTTGTATAATCTTAAAGATCTTGTTCTTGGGGACAAAGCCGCATGGGTCAGCTTATATTTTGTCAGATAAAGACTATGTTCTAGGAGATTACTTATATTACGCCTCAAATATTTGCCTCGGAGCAAGCAGCTTGACCATATTATATCAATTTCGAACTTAAGCCAGTGATATTGGAGTGAAGTTCGAAGCTCTTAGCTATCCGAAGTAATCCGGTGCATTTCTATGACGACAATATAACTTTTGTGGGTCAGACGGATGAGACTCGTGAAGCTGAGCTGCAGCAAGCGATAAGCGCCCCACAATATGTTCCATTAAATCTCAAATTGATAGATATCGATCATTCCGATGTTTTGTGTGCTTTTACTAGCTTCACTTCGGGTCAATTCCTGAATGGCCCATTCAGGAATAGCCAGCCCGACACCGCGACCGACAAGTCTGGTTATTAATACTGTATAATTGTATAGTAAATAAATTTTATTTTTATATAAGTAATTTGAAAGTGTATTGCATCAAAGATCAAAATATATATCAACCAATGTTGATATATATTTTGATCTTCCCTTCAGTTTATTTCAATAAATAAATAGATAAAGACAATATATCTCTTTCAGAACACACAAAACATGAAATTAAAACATTTTCAACTTTTCTTTAACTTTACTTTGCAGAATAACAAATAATGTAAATTTGTATCTTTAAAAAGTTTTGCTTACAACAAATTAGATACCGCGAAACATGCCAACTTTGCCCGCTTTTTTCAAATAATTTTAATTCTTGTAAAAAAAATGTATGGAAGTGTAAGTTTTTTTTTGCCCTCTGCAACTACAAGGATTCATGTGCAGGTGTAGAAATGTCAAAAACATTACTTCTGTGTCATTTAATTCTATTTATGATTGATTTTCATGCCGGGTAAAGTTACCTGGACTTGTAGCCAACATTGCCCACCTCGATTTTTGACGTAAATATGAACTTTGCGCAGGTGGCATCAAAATCCAGTGAAAGAATTTTGGAAAAGATGGCGTTTACTATAGACATTTAAACGATATAGCGAATAATATCCTACTAAATTGACTGGGCAATGTTGCCCTCACATTTTTTTCCTTTTCCATACAATTTGCATTTTGGTCTGTAAGAGTACATATCTATAAAATTACTTAATCATATTTTACATTATTATCAGGAATATATTATAAATATTAAATTGCTTCTGGTTATTTATAAACCCATTATCATCATTATATTATTTGGCGGGCTGAGCAAGGCATACAGTAATAAAAAATGACATCGATTTTTAGTAAACTATTTAAAAATGTCCGATTCGACAACCCTAAGGATTTTTTGATACCGGGCAATGTTGGCAATCGATGATCGGAACACTGCTGGGTTAGTTTGCCCATCATCATAAGTTTTATTATATAATTTCCTGATTAATTACATTATCACTGTAATACTCTATATATATATATATATATATATATATATATATATATATATATATATATATATATATATATATATATATATATATATATATATATATATATATATATATATATATATATATATATATATATATATATATATATTATTTTATAATATATCAAAAGCAAACTAACCTGTGGTTTCACCATCACGCACAATTTACTCACAAATCTGCACCACAATTTGCCCGCAAAAATACGTACCGTTTTTCAGAAGTTCCAACAAGTTACTGAATAAAGTTAGCACTACGGGCTATTGTCAATGTTATCAGTCATATGACCTATTTTCCGCCAAATTAAACAAATATTGCCGTAATATTAAAATACCTCCGTACATCAAAGATTTGCTTATGAATGGATCTTAGGGCAAAGTTATCCTATGTGGCAAAGTTGGCATGTTTTAACGGTATTTTAAGAATATACGTTACGGTTAGGTATTGTACAAACTTTGATAGTTAAAAGTACTAAAACAAACTGTATAAAATATCTTCTAATGTAGCTGTTAAGCTATGTACTTATTTTTAAATATGTGAACGGTGTGTTACATTTCGTAACACACATTCATATATTTATGAATCCTCATTGAAAATAACAGTATCTGCAAAAAATTATACTTTTATATATTCTCTATAATATAAAACTCACCCATCATCATGAAACTTTGTCGCGGGTAACAGCTAGTTCGAAATATTATAAGTTATACATCCGGTAACAAGATATTAAATTTTAGTTTCAAAACATCATTTAATAAGAGCTCCCAGCTCGCTTATTATTGTCAATTTAAATTGAAAGCAAGACTGGCATCAATTTGTATAGCGGTATACCTATTAGAAATCACTCAATATTAAATATTTTACTAATAGAACTATATTTACATAATATATCTAACATATATCTATTAAAATTGCTCTAAATACTTTGAAGTAATGTTCAGATAGTTCAAAAGTTCTATTACCCGCAATCCTTGGTACGTCGTGATGGAAGATTTATAATTTGAGATAATATTTCCGCAGAGCAAGTCGAGCACGGTGAAGCGCAGCAAGTCGTTCCACTCGCAGGAGCCGCGGCGCTGCCACCACCTCAGCCACCTGTCACGCAACGTGCTGCGCGCGCGCCGCGGCGTCGTGCGCATGCTCATCGTCGTCGTGCTCACGTTCGCCGTGTGCAACCTGCCCTTCCACGCGCGCAAGATGTGGCAGTACTGGTCCACCGGCTACCGCGGCACCAGCGACTTCAGCGCGCTGCTCACGCCGCTCACCTTCCTCGTCACCTACTTCAACTCCGCCATCAACCCGCTGCTGTACGCGTTCCTCTCCAAGAATTTCCGGAAGGGCATGCGCGAGCTCCTCTTCTGCAACTTCCGGGGTAAAAAAAAAGCCGAAAATCTAATCCTGCTGAACAGAGTGGGCGGCGCCGGCCTCCAGCGGAGCTCGACGCGCTCCACGCGGGCGAACTGCAGCACCGTCACCGTGGCGCCCAACGCCGACTCATGAGGGTTGGCGCGCAGGAAACCGCTTCTCTATAAGGTGGACGACTCCGACGTCTCCTGATTGACGGACAGCACCGACGTCCTCACCGACAGCAGTGGGGTCTACGTGGTCTCCTCCATTGTGTCCCGGCGGCACTTGTACGATTGACTGTCCACTTTTTATACGAAACTCGAGCTGAGTGTGATTTAATGAGCTTAAGGTGTCTCCGTTGTGACTTATGAAGTTATGATAAATAAACCGGTCTACACGTCAGCGTGTGAATGATACAATTTTGTATGTTCTACTTTTAAAATTAAAATAAGTCGTCCTAGTTAAAAGAAAATAAAAACTTCATTGTATAAATAATAATATAATAATATTACCTATAGTAAGTTATTTTACGAAAAAAGTTACCACTCCGCGTCAAAGGCCACTTTTTATTTATAATTTATGTTAATTTGAGTTAAATAAGTAAATTATGAAAAAATAGTAGTGACATTTCGCTGAGCTATAACATTTTTAAATTAGTAACCTACGCAGTAGTATCCAAAAGTTTTGTCTGAGGCACTGACTTTTACGAAACCAGATAAATAATTGAATCACTTATATAACTTATTTTATCCTCGATCGAATAAAAGTTTTCTATCCTTGACAAATGACGGACGACCGAACATTATCTGATATTACGATCGTTGTTAGATAATATGCTTGGCCGATATCAGATTAGAAAACCTTGTAACAAAAGGTTGTTTGATAGGTACATACATAGTAGATATCATTTCTTTCTATCTATTATAACTTTATATTAAGTTAAAATCAAGTTCGTATCACTTTGATAGGAAATACCGGGATCCCGCATGCATTTTGCGGGACTAATCCCGGTTGAAAATTTAGCGGGATCCCGCGGGACTGGCGGGATTACAAAGGATCGTGATTCGTATGTGTAACTCTGCACGCGGGGGTGCGTGAGCTGGCTAAAGGCAGCCCACTATAAACAATTTACCTTCAATTCACCTGTAATTCACTTTAAATGACAATTGTACTAACCAGCGTGGAAGCTGAGCGAACTATTTCAGCTGCTGGCTACCTTCTGTCGAATATCAGGAGCCGTTTGGCAGACGACACAATTAATGCCTCAACTTTTTTAGCATACTTTTATAATCTTGGGCTGTATGTATGTAACCGAATCTTGTAGGACAATAATTTCCCTATATTTCGAAATAAAATTAATAATTCAAATAAAAGATAAAATGATTAGGAGCGTGTTTTTAGGTTTTTATAACTATTATTATTATTTATTATGTAGCCATTTCCAAACAAAATGTTCAGCTTCTTTTTATTATTTTTATATCTAAAAGTCTGAGGTCTTGTAAGAAAGTGTCCGACAAAGTTTGTTTTATTTGAGTTTTTAAGAATAAAACGGGGTCTATCAATTAAAGTCAATATAACGATTTATTTTAAAATTTTAACTCCACCCTGCGGGATCCCGCAAATACCGGGATAATCCAGCGGGATTGTGATGGTTCAGTCCCGCAAATACCGGGATTGAAATTATCTTGCGGGATTGCATTCCCTAGGCATAACTATAATAATGTATTAATGTCTCAAGAGGCTTCTCATAATATTATTATATTGTATTAGGTACTTCTTAGATTCTTTTTACATTTCGAACTTTTATTTTATATACGGGTTGAGATAAAAATATCGTACTGTCGCCAGCAATTTAATCAACAAGGAAACATGATGGAAGATATTTTTATAAGAAAAGTTTTTAAATTAGTCTTGCAGCTATGATATTATTATTTTTCTATGACATAAATTACTACCTTAAAGTTGATAAGAAAGTTAACTGAAAGAAACATCGAAAATTCTATGTTTATCTAGTCAAATAATAATATTACTTGTTTTAAGAATATAATTAAGTGTAATATTAGTAATAGCACTAAACATTAATGAGAATTATACGAGTAAAGCAATTATTGATGTAAATATAATATTATAAATATATTAAATTAAATTATATCTACTTATTTATATAATTTCATCCAAATTAAAATAAAAAAAATTAGTTTGTTATTATTTTTAGGAATATTCCGCGAAATAAACTTCCACCTTTAAGTAAATGAGTGACTGCAAGCATAGGCATGCGTACAGCACCTCCCTCCTCCCACACTGCCTATGCGTACACTCGCATGCAAGAACTTGCAAATACCACCACCACACAAGCAATAATGTTGGCAAATCCGTGCAAGGCCCCTCACCACCATGCAGGTTGAAAACCTCGACGCGCGTTTCGCTCCAACACCGGAGCATCCTTAGGATGTGGACTCTACGAACAACGTTCGTCACTTGACGGACGTTGACTTGACGACCTTGAAGTGACGGACAACGTCCGTCAAGTGACGGACGTTGTTCGTAGAGTTCGTAGGGCCTTGCACGGATTTGCCAACATTATTGCTTGTGTGGTGGTGGTATTTGCAAGTTCTTGCATGCGAGTGTACGCATAGGCAGTGTGGGAGGAGGGAGGTGCTGTACGCATGCCTATGCGTGCACTCACTCATTTACTTAAAGGTGGAAGTTTATTTCGCGGAATATTGCTAAAAATAAAAACAAACTAAATTTTAAGCTATGGATTTCCGCAAAGTAACGCCTGATTCCACTATCTATTAACAAATTAAAATAAACGAAAAATATACAACCAACTTTATATATTTTGTCATTTATAAATACTTATTTTATAATGAAATAAAGTATAATAATATGTGTAAAGTAAAATTGTATATTTTTCTTACATTTCCCTAAAATAAATGTGTGTACAGAGTGCAACAAAACTTTGTGAAAATACTTTACGATGTGTATGTGTCCCTTGTATATTATTATATAAGTAACATAGTTCACTGTGAAAGTAACTGCGCTGAAAGACTGTTTTTTTCTTTTATTTTTGTACAGCCAAACTCATGAGCCGTAAAATTCAGACTTTGTTATAATTTATAAACATAGCCATTGAAATGCAACGATCTTAATCATAATGTTCAATTGGCAGGCAGCGCGACGCATTCAATATACTCTAGGTCAGTGGTTCCCAACCTGGGGGTAATTACCTACCCCCGCGGGGGTAAAATAGCTATTGTAAAGGGGTAACAGAGGTGGTACCTAAAATAGATGAATTGGCAGAAAAAAAATAAACTGTACATTTTGGAGAAAAGCAGCTACACTGCAGACAGAGATCTGAAAATGTTGGTACCGTTAGCTACCACTTGTAAATGCGAGAGCGCGTTAAGTGTAACTGAAGTCTGAACCTAATTTTATTAAAAAACTTGCGAGTGTACTAATTCAAATTTATAAAGTTGTTTTTGGTTGGGGGGGTAAATTCAGTTTCTCTAACAGGCCATAGGGGTAACAGCTCTAAAAAGGTTGGGAACCACTGCTCTAGGTAGAGCACTTGCAGCGGCTACGAGCGAGAGCCGTTTTAAAAACTTGGTCCCTGTCAGAGCAAGATGGAAATATATTTTTATTACAAATGAAGTTTATCTCAGTATCGCAGTCGACCGCAAGGTGGACTAGTTAAATGGAATTGCATTCCCACAGTATTTGCCTTCACAAAAGTTTTAACTCAGTTATGAAACTACATTCTGTAACTTCTTTAAATTGTTGGAATTATTATTCGTCGAGCTAAAGGTATGTCAAAAGTTTCTTACAGTTACGTAAAATTTAAATGAGTAAACAAAACTTTGTAAATTCTCTACACAATTTACATCTAAATTAATTATTTGGTTACGTCAGGTTTTATGTTAGTGGTGAAATCCAGAGGATAGCGACATAATTTCCAACGTACGTACGTACGTCGCTACTAATTTTCGCTAGAAAATGTCGCTACCAGACCAGAAAATTATAATCTAGTATTATACGACATAGAATTGTTCACAATATAATTGACATTAAATGCAGCAATTAATTAAGTTATTACGTAGAGGAGTAGAGCAGCACGAGTCGGCGCATGAGTACCGGAAACTATTCCACCTCAATTTTTATGCGATCCTCTTCAAATTGCCCTCCTGATGATATAAATGCATGTTGCCATGGTGCATCCTGGTGCCATATTGTTTAAACAAACATTGTTTAAACAATTGCAAGGAATTGTTATTTTTTAACCGGACATTTTTTTTTTTTTTTTTTTTTTTTATATTCTTTATTGAAATACCAATAAAAAAGGTCCTATTCCTATAACTTTTTACGGTAAAGTTAATATTTTTAAAGATATGAATTTTTAAAGGTTCGAAAAATCTCAAATTTGGGTACTTTTGACCCATGAAAAATATATTAAAAAAGATAATAATGTCTAAGTTATGTTGTTTTAAGAATAAAAAAAGTCTAAGTTATATATATTTTTTAATTCTCTATACAATAGTTAATACTAAATATATTTAATAGAGATTTAAAAACAATTCATTGTTTATATCTTTTTTTATCTTAGCAAAAGTAGACAAAAAAAATGTGTTTTTGTATGGGAGCCCCCCAACATTTACTTTATTTTAATTTTGTTATTAATTATTAAAGTACAAATATAATTCAGGATTTTGTGAAATTTTCAAGTGCCTAGCTGTTACCATTATTGATTACGAGCAAAAAAGGCCAAAAAAATCACGTTTCTTGTATGGGAGCCCCCCTTAAATATTAACTTTATTTTATTTATAGTATTTGTTCTTATAGCGGCAACAGATAATACACAATCTGTGAAAATTTCAGAAGTAACTAGCTATAGCGGTTTTTGAGATACAGCCTGGAGACATACAAACAAACGGACAGACAGTATTTCAAAAACAGCTATAGCTAGACTTCTGAATTTTTCACAGATTGTGTATATCTGTTGCCGCTATAACAACAAGTACTAAAAATAAAATAAAGTATAATATTTAAGGGGGGCTCCCATACAAGAAACGTGATTTTTTTGGCCTTTTTTGCTCGTAATCAATAATAGTAACAGCTAGGCACTTGAAAATTTCACAAAATCCTTAATTATATTTGTAATTTAATAATTAATAATAAAATTAAAATAAAGTAAATGCTTAAGGGGGGCTCCCATACAAAAAAATACAATTTTTGTCTACTTTTGCTAAGATAAAAAAAGATATGAGCTATAATTTTTTTTAAACTCTACTAACGATATTATTTACTATTGTATAGAGAATTAAAAAAAATATATAACTTAGACATTATTATCTTTTTTAATATATTTTTCATGGGTCAAAAGTACCCAAATTTTAGATTTTTCGAACCTTTAAAAATTCATATCTTTAAAAATATAAACTTTATCGTGAAAAGTCATAGAACCTTTTTTATTGGTTTTTCAATAAAGAATATAAAAAAAATTGTCCGGTTAAAAAATAACACTTCCTCGCAATTGTTTAAACAATATAGCACCGGGTTGCACCATGGCAACATGCATTTATATCATCAGGAGGGCAATTTGAAGAGGATCGCATAAAAAAATTGAGGTGGAATAGTTTCCGGTACTCATGCGCCGACTCGTGCTGCTCTAGAGGAGATGATTCGTCTACGTCAGTGAAAATGGCTTGAGTCGACGCGACGCGACGTAGCAAACACGACAAGAACATGTATTTTAACCCACTTATATTAATTGCACAGATGAAATTTAGATTAATTAACTTAAGGGTAATTTATTGGGAATTGTGAATATCTATTTAATTAAAAAAACCCTTAAATAATAAATAGATAAAAAAAAATTCAACTACTTTTGATTGGTAGTTGGAACACACTTGATATTACTAATAAATCCACTATTTAAAAAAAAAGTTAATTTCAAAGCGTAAAATGTGTACACATGTAATCAAATTTTAGTATCTGCTTCGAATTAAACTCGAAATGGAAATCTATAAATAGAAACTCGTTAAGAGACAATCTAATTCAAGTTTAAGTCGTCGCAAGGTTAAAAAAGGAGAGATAAAAAGTTCTTTACGTCTTCTGTTTTAGTTCATTAAAGCCAACAATATAAGGTTCAATTCAGTGACGACGCTAGGTGACCGCCCAGGGCGCCGGATAAAAAGCGCCGCCGGAAGCAAACAAATGAGCACCAGTTTTTTCAGCACTACCAGGACCCTGGGCGCCGAAGATATCTCGCCCAGGGCGCCGGTAGTGCTAAAACCGGCACTGGTTCAATCGGAAAACACAAATTGTAATCAAGCCATTTTAAAAAGAAAGTCACTTTAAAGAGGCTAGGCGTCTTAAACTTAACGCCCAGTCAGTTAATAGGATAGTGAGCTTTACGCTGTTGGTAATAATAGTCCTGTTAGAGATAAAACAACTCTGAATGGATTTTAATAAGATATAATAGCTTACTTATGTAATAGTTTGTCGCTACGTAGAGCGAAAGTCCGAGACGAACATAATTGCTTGCGCCGCAAAATGCTCGGGCTGACCTGGCCCTAATTAAATTTTTTACTTCTTTGTAAGAATAGTTCCTGAATTTTAATATTTTTTTCTTTTCTGGTGATACCGTATTTTAAAAAACTTCTAGCTATGTTGTTTTGTGTAGCTATAAATTATAAAAGTAAAGTTGTAGCTACTTAATAAATTTTATTAAAATCATAATAATATTATACCTAATGTAAGTTATATTGTCTCAGTCCTAAGGTATTGAGTCATTATAAGTTTAAGATTATTGTTTATACTTATTACTTACAGTGTTACATGTAATTTCATTCATATCATTACTTGTATAATTATAATAGTTATATTCGAAATAAAGTTGTTAAAACTTTTTCATTTTGTTTTATTCGAAACAGTTTTCTCAATACTCAGTTAAATACGTAATAAAGTAACTCTATAAAGTATATAACTATTTACTCACTACATTTTAAAATCAGAGTCAGACGTCAACGAGTCAGGACGTGACGTCACAACCGTCAAGACAGTGAATACAGGTCTCCGTGTTTTTAATGCATATTATTTGCTAAACAACGTTTTAAGTCAGTTTGTGATGTGTATTTTGTGATTTGCAACTCGTTGAAGCTGAGTTAGTGTTTGTGTCTAGTAGTGTTCGCTCGCAACTAGTAAAATAATCAATTAACTCTTTTGGTCATACGCTACTTTTTGGAGTGTGAGGGTAGAGTTTGAGCGTAAAGTAACCAAATAACTGCATAGTAGCGACATCTAGTGATTATTAGCTGTACGTGTATGCTCTTCGCACTAGTGATCTTGTAGAAATAGCGCCATCTGTTGGTGAATAGACGAATTAAAAATAACCCTCAATAGCGCCATCTGTTTAAACTATCCCGAAACAAGCCACTTAACCCAGAGGATTTTCAAACTTTTCCCCAATGGATAAAACAAAATGTGGCGCCTGCTTGAGATCCTTCGGAAAGTCCGCGACAGTGGCCTGCAGTACGTGTTGCACAAAGTTCCACAAGACTTGTCTTGCATTACCAGCCAAGGCTAATGTTGTCGACGACTGGGCCTGTCCCATCTGCAAAAAAACTGAAAGACGTGGTGACAATAGCCAGACGCCTGTGAGAGGTCTCGCTGCATGCCCAGAACCTGCCAGAGCAGTCCCCACAGACGGTGGCTCGTCAGATGAAATGGGTGGATCGACAACTACCAAGGATGAGACTGATTTGGGATTCAGCAGCCTGGCAGAGTTTCGCCGAGAGTTTGCAGACTGTATTGTAGAGCTGCGCGGATGTCGTGAGGAAATGGCTATGTTGAGAGCAACTATTGTGGACTTATCTACGCGGTTAACTACAGTAGAGAAGAGACTTGATGTGCTTGAGAAAGGCGGCGTCGGCGCGGGGAATGTAGAGATGGAGCAGACCGTAGTAGAGCTGGAGAAGACGGTTGAGCAGTTGAAGGCCGAGCTCAATGACAGGGACCAGGATGCGTTATCGACAGACCTGGATATTAGTAATGTTCCGGAGGTCGCAGGAGAAAATGTAACGCACACTGTCACCGTGCTAGCCTCCAAACTAGGAGTCACTCTGGCGCCCTCTGATATTGTCTTCGCCGAAAGGGTGGGTCGCAGCAAGATGAGCAGCGAACTCGGCGTCAATGAGCCAAAACGAGGACGGCGCTTGGTGGTGCGGTTGGCCCGCCGTCAGCTCCGAGACGAGTTGCTGTGCTCGGCACGAGTTCGCCGCACGCTCTCTAGCGCTGATCTCGGCTCTCCCGGGTCGGCCGGGACACCGCAGCGGGTGTACGTCAATGAGCGGTTGACGGGCCATAATCGTCAGCTGTTTTATAGAGTCAGAGAGGAATGCCGCCGTCTCAACTGGCGATACGTCTGGACCAAAAGAGGACGTATTTTCGCGCGCCTGGGAGACGGCCAGCCGGTGCACCACATCCGGTCAACTTCTGACATAGAACGGGTTTTTAAACTTAATACAGTTTGATGGACGGTGGGCTGCTCTACATAATGTCATTCTACTACTGTACTATTATGAATCAAACGAAAATTGTCTCCTTTATTATTCTAAATGTTATTATATATTTTTGTGTAGTTTATGGGGGTGGCTATTCGAATCAAATAATATTTTTAATTTGTTTTCTAAATATAAAAAGGATCTAGGAATGTTTTTCACGAGACACCAAAACGACATAATATCTTTGTCTCTCATTAACACTACAATACAATTTATAAAATACAACATGTACAATAATAATAATCAACTAATCTCAATTGCATATTATAATTTTAATTTTGTTATCTTGAATGTAATGTTTGCAAATTTATTTTATTTTATTTTTAAATTTATATTATACTATTTAATAACAATATTATTTTACACATACACGAACAATATTATTTTACAATTTAAAGAATACAATATTTACAATAAGCAATTACTCTCCATTGTATATTATAATATTAAATTATATAAGACGTTTATTACTTCTCAGCGCCCAAATTACCCTGACATAATCTATATATATAAAAGAAAGTCGTGTTAGTTACTTCACTTATAACTCAAGAACGGCTGAACCGATTTAGCTGAAAATTGGCAGGGAGGTAGTTTAGAGCCAGGAGAAGGACATAGGATACATTTTGTTTCGGAAAAATGTACGGTTACTGCACAATATACTTTTATGATTTGCGCGTAAACTATTCAATCGATTTTGATGAATTTTGGTATGGAGATATTTTGAGTCTCGGGAAAGGACAAGGGATACTTTTTGTCCCGGAAAATGTACGGTTCCCGCCCAATAAACTTTTATCTCAAGAACGGATGAACCGATTTGGCTGAAAATTGGTGGAGAGGTAGCATGGAACCAGGAATAGGATTTTGTCCCGGAAAAATGTACGGTTACTGCACAATATACTTTTATTATTTGCGCGTAAACTATTTAATCGATTTTGATGAATTTTGGTATGGATATACTTTGAGTCTCGGGAAAGGACAAGGGATACTTTTTGTCCCGGAAAATGTACGGTTCCCGCCCAATAAACTTTTATCTCAAGAACGGATGAACCGATTTGGCTGAAAATTGGTGGAGAGGTAGCTTAGAACCAGGAAAAGGACATAGGATACATTTTGTCCAGGAAAAATGTACGGTTACTGCACAATATACTTTTATGATTTGCGCGTAAACTATTCAATCAATTTTGATGAATTTTGGTATGGAGATACTTTGAGTCTCGGGAAAGGACAAGGGATACTTTTAATCCCGGAAAAAGTATGGTTCCCGCACAATAAGCTTTTATGATTTTCGCCTAAACTATTCAGTCTATTTTTATGAAATTCGGTATGGAGATACTTTGTGTCTCGGGAAAGGACAAGGTATAATAAGGACAATACTTTTTGTCCCGGAAAATGTACGCTTCCTGCACAATAAACTTTTATAATTTTCGCTTAAACTATTTATTAATCTATTTTGATGAAATTTGGCATGAAGGTACTAATTTTAATCTATTGTTTTCTTAATTATACCAATTCGGATTAAATAATCATCGTTAAGACAGGACAACGTCTGTCGGGTCAGCTAGTAATATATAAATATAACAAGAATGCATCAAAAATAATTATAATATTATATGATTTTATCACTAACACTGAATGGTATCTGGGGGCAGGCAAAGGCGAGCAAAATTATTACCACTATACTCTACGTCAGAGGGTCAATTCTATGAATTTATTTTATAATGTAAGTAGTACATATATAATAGACTTGAACTGCAATAATTTTAGTAATGGTTAGCAAAAGATTAAAAGTTGGATTTTATAATGCAGGATCATTAGGCACAAACCACGATGACTTTATTGCCAAAATGGATATGCTTGACTTGGATGTACTGTCTCTTAATGAGACGTGGTTAAGAACAGGCGAAGAGGGCCGGGCTCCTAATGTTATGGGATACCGACTCTGCCATAAACCACGACCTCGGGAGATACGCTCTCGTGGTGGGGGAGTTGGTTTTTATATTAGAAACGGCATAGTCGCACGAACCCTCTCGCCACCCATTGACCCATTTTATAGTCAGGTTGAACAGATGTGGCTTAAAATATCTTTAAATGGCAAAAAACTTATATTGGGCACTGCCTACCGACCCCCTTGGCTGGATATTGATATTTTCCTAGATGCACTTACAGATATTATTAATTCGATGCCTACTCATGACCATTTGATTTTATGTGGTGATTTCAATATTGATCTATTATGCCCAGATACATCAAAATCAAGTAAACTATCAAACTTTTTGCGCTGCCTAGGATTAAATCAGATAATAACTTCACCAACTCACTTCACTGAGAACAGTCAAACATTAATTGATACAATAAGCACAGACCTTATAGCTATAAATGTTTTTGTTGAACATGTTGGTTCGGTGTGTGGACATTGTCTGATAGGTTGTGAACTTAATATTAAAAAAGAAAAACACAAACCTTCATTTATAACATACAGGCCTATTAAATACATTGACCCAGACAGTTTCAGCAACAGCCTTCAAGCTGTAAACTGGGACAGAATCCTTTATATGAGTGATGTTAATATGATGGTCGAAACACTTAATGCGGAGATACTAGAGCTTTTTGATAAACATGCCCCAGTAAAAACTACTCGTATAAAAGCAATATCCCATCCCTGGATTACGGACAACATTAAATTAATGATGGATATGCGTGACAAAGCTTTACGGGAATATCACAGCACCAAATTAGACAGTAAAAAGGACTATTATAAAAGCCTTAAAACATTGGTAAATAAATCAGTACATAATGAAAAAGTTGCATATTTTAAATACAGTATTAATCAAAAAATTAAAGAACCAAAACAGCTATGGAAAAATATTAAAAAAACTATCTTACCATCAACAGAAAAAAATCTTCCATCACACTTTAATAATCCTAACCTAATAAATGAACATTTCTTAAATATACCAACAGTTCCTATTACACACTTATCTTACATCACATATTTTGAATTTCATAAATTATGTGACAGTACATTTCATCTAGAGACAGTTTCTACAAACACAATACTTAAAACTATAAAAAAATTAAAATCCAACGCTGTAGGTTGTGATGGCATCAGTTTGCATATGTTGTTGTTGACTCTGCCGAATTCTCTGGATGTAATTAAATGCATTTTAAATACATCTATTGAAACTGGCGTTTATCCTCATCACTGGAAGCAGGCTATAGTAAAGCCTTTGCCTAAAATCACAAATCCGGTAGCAATAAAGGATCTTAGGCCTATTAGTATCTTGCCTTGCATCTCTAAAATTTTGGAAAAGGTAGTGTGTGAGCAAGTGTCAGACTACCTGGAAAAAAATAATTTGTTACCTGAGACACAATCAGGCTTTAGGAAAGGACGGAGTACAGTGACTGCATTACTTAATGTGACTGACAATATTTTGTGTGCACAAGATAAAGGTCACTGCACTCTACTCGTCCTCTTGGATTTTACAAGGGCATTTGACACAATAAATATAAACATATTATTATCAAAATTAAGATATTATGGCTTTGATGACGCTACTATCAAATGGGTTAACAGCTACCTCAGTGACCGTCGCCAGTATGTGCAGCTCTCTCTTAGTGATGGTTCCATAGTGTTATCAGACTGTTTGGATGTGGAGGATGGAGTACCACAGGGTTCTAACTTGGGTCCTTTGTTGTTTATATTATATGTAGCAGACTTAAAAAACCATATTAAGCACTGTAAATTTGATTTTTATGCTGATGACACTCAAATTTACATATCTTGTAAGCCTTGTGATCTTGGAAAAACAGTTGCATTGCTTAATGAGGATCTTGATAGTATAGTGAGCTGGGCCCAGAAAAACAGTCTGTGTCTTAATCCTGTTAAGTCTAAATACTTGGTTTGTGGTTCCATTAACCAGATAAGACACTTGAATTCTTCGCCCCCTGTTACCATGATGGGTGCACCTATTGAACGGGTGTATGTAGCACGTAATCTGGGATTGCTCTTGGACTGTAATTTACGGTTTCAGGAACATATCACCAGTCTAGTTAGTAACTCCTTTTACAGACTGAGGATCCTTTATAGAGTGAGATCATATCTGTCATCGGAAATGCGTATTCGCCTTGTGGAATCTTTAGTGCTGTCAAAGCTTAATTACACAGATGTTGTTTATGGGCCTCGTCTTGCATCAGGAACTAAAAGACTCATACAGAGAGTTCAGAATGCTTGTGCACGTTTCTGTTTTGATATACCACCTAGAAGTCACGTTACACCCTTCCTCAATGAGCATTCTATGTTAAAAATGAAACACCGACGTAAACTCCATCTGGCTTGCCTGTTGTTTGGTGTGTTAAAGTATAGAGAGCCTATATATCTTTACGAGAAGCTTTCACGAACGACTAGTCTTAGATCCTGCGGTTCAAGGCAATGTTCAGCCCAATTATCCACTGATAAACACCGGACAGCGTCGTTCAGAGGCAGCTTTCGTTACTCAGCTACGAAGTGCTGGAATAACATACCTCCGCCTATAAGAAATCTAAACAGCCTACCGTCATTCAGAAAACAGCTCAAAAAATTTCTGTTACATGAACAGAAAGCACAAGAAAGCATTCGCCAAGATATAAGTGTACTGTAGTTGTTTTGCCTAGCTGTCTCTGTCCACGATAAGCAAATTACTCTAATGTTACTTTATTCGATTGCCATCACAAATAAGGAATGTAATACTGTTTTATATCTTGTATTAATAATTATGTAACCTGTAACACATATTGTTTTAATAACATTATTTTTTGTGATTAGTATCCTTCGAATTATTATGATCTATCAAAACAATAATTATTGGAAGTATGCCTGTTGTCATTTTCTTCACCTTCTTTTTGTTTTTTTTTTTTTAAGCAGCCCTTTTTATTTTATATTTTGGAACTTATTATTTATTATGTTTTACTATTTTAATTCAATGCACTAGGTTTTATTTGTCATAATAATATGAATAGGTATAAATAATTATATTATAATAATATCTTAGTCTAGTGAAAATTGAGTTGTATTAATACAATTGTTGGTGAAAACTGAAATCAAATTAGTTATTGTTTTATGTTTAATGAGCCATGTTTACACTCGATTGTAAATTATTTCAAATAATTAATGATTCATGAGTTATGTCATATTATGTAAGGCTTGTTACTTAGAAGTTGGGATGGTTGTGAGGTCACGGAATGGGTCAAGCGGAAGACCGGCGTTGGTTGCCTGCTGGGTGTGCCAACAATGCCGAGCTTGGTCCAATTTGCGGCTAATGTACCTATATTATGTTAATTAACTATTTTGTAATATTTCTATTTTAATTAGTATTTTTTTAAATATTATTATTTATCTTATTATAGCTGCAAATAAACGTTTAAAAAAAAAAAAAAAAAAAAAAATACAAAGTCAACATTTTTAATATCTTTCTCCTATACTGTACTCGGCGAAACATGGCGGTAACGGCCTTTGACTGCCTGTCAAAAATTTGTTATTTTCTATATGTATACAGTTCGACAAGGCTGTATAATATGAACGTGGCGAGAAAAGAAACTAACGCTTCGATCATACAAAAACGTCATTTTTGACAGTTCCCCTTTATCAGCAGCGCTTTATTGACATCATTGACATACTCATTTAAAGCCTTGTCGAACTGTTATTTGTAAACCGCGATTGACGATGCTGTCAAGCTTGGCTTTGTATAGAAAATGACAAGTTTTTGACAGGGAGTCAATGACCACTACCGTAAGGTTTCGCCGAGTACAGTAGTTATCATTAACAACATTATATTGATAGGATATTACCTATAAAAGTTATCGAGTACAAATATGCAAGGGTCTTAACGAATACTTTTCCTAATCCCGACGTTTCGGCTACTTTACAGCGGCCGTGGTCACGACTCACGGGCGGACTGAGGTGACAGGTTTGACTGAGGTTTCTTGAAGTTATCCAACTACCCGACGAAACATCAATTATTTTTGTTTGCGTTCCGATCTACGCAGAACGAACTCACAGTGTCTTGAAGCCGAGGTGTCATAGATTTGTGCTTTAGTTTGTTTATCACTGGATCCCAACTAGATGGCAGCACCCAACCATCTTCGCGGTTGAAATTAGGGTGTTTTTTAATTTCTATGGCCTCGCGTATCATTCTTGGGCGGTATCGTGCTTCTTTTGCCAGTACTTGTGGCTTATCAAATCTTATGTAATGGCGAGGTTGATCCAGTGTGTGTTCACAAATTGCGGACTTGGTGTTCCTCCGGTGTTTGACATCTGCAATGTGTTCCTTGATACGGGTTTTGATGGCCCTTTTGGTTTGCCCTATATAAAAGTGCTCCGCGACAAAATCCGTAAGTGTTTAAACTTATAATATCATGAGTGATACTCGCGAAAACTTAAGAAATCATTATGAATACTTTTCCTTGAATATATTTATAATAACTTGTACAAAAATTAAGAAATTAAAAAAAAACCCCGCCAAACAACTTTAAAAAGTTATGAAATAATATTTACTGCCTTTAAGTTCAAATAATTCCTAACTTGTGTAAAGTAATATTTTAGTCCATAATTGTTGTCACGGTGTGTCGGGGGACCGCCAAGTAAACTACAACATTCAACCGCCAAGTCGCTGACTATCTCGATTCAGTTCGCTATGAATTGATTGTGAAATGAAATCAAACATCTACATTAGCGGTCCCCCGACACACCTTGACAACAATTATGGACTAAAATATTACTTTACACAAGTTAGGAATTATTTGAACTTAAAGGCAGTAAATATTATTTCATAACTTTTTAAAGTTGTTTGGCGGGGGTTTATTTAAATTTCTTAATTTAATTTTACTTCATACTTTTTAAACTTGTGTTGGTTATAGTGCAGAATAATCCTATCAACAGATAATCATAAGTATTCTCATGATTGCAATCTATCAATGTCCTTTTCGATGAGGCTGTTAATATGAGCCCAAACATGAAACCTCCACTTTGGGTTCATACGAAGCTCGGTACCTATAGAATCCAGGTTATGCTGCAGCAGCAGCGTGTAAATATTTACTGTTTGTCTACTTCTTACTGGTTGTCGCAATTAAAATGAGCCCAAACATGAAACCTCTACCTACTCTAAGTTGGCGAGGAGTTGGATATCCTATTGATTACCAGGTGACGGTGCAGCACCAGGCCAACTTTCCATTATTATGTGTATACTTACATTGTATATTCACATATATATCACGAACTATAAGAATGAAATATAAAAACCATCAAATGACTACAAGTTGCTAACGGCCTTTCATGAACCAGATAAACCCTGATTGTCCAGCGCTGAGCAAGCTGATGATGATGATTTATAGCTAAGAACACTCCCGAACATGTCAGCTTTCAAACAAAAAAAAAAACTAGATCAAAATCGGTCTTCCTGTTTGGATGCTACGATGCCACGGACATGAACCAGATAAACCCTGATTGTCCAGCACTGTGCAGGCTGATGATGATGAACTATAGCTAAGAACACTTTCGATCATGTCAGCTTTCAAACAAAAAAAACTAGATCAAAATCGGTCCACCCGTTTGGATGCTACGATGCCACGGACAGATACACACACAGACAGACAAACAGACAGACAGACAGACAGACAGACAGACACGTCAAACTTATAACACCCCTCTTTTTTGTCGGGGGTTAAAAAGGAGCGAAAATAAAGTTGAAGTATTGATTCTGTGTAAACATGCTGACATCATTCATCGTAATAAAACTCGATATATTTTATCGCCAGTTTTCGTTCATTGAAGTTCGTGCAATAACGGAAGTGTCCGTAATCGAAACTGTTCCCAAAAGTTTTATTAAACATTCAATCTTACTTCTATTTGCTTGCTATGCTTCAAATACACTTGAAAATATCATAAATATAAATTGATAGATAAATTAAGAAAAATTTAAAAATACATCGAACTACGTATATATACAATGTGTCCCGACACCGGTGTCCGAACCTTTAATGTCGTGATGTATGGCATATTTCATCGACAAATTGGCTCTAAATTTTTTCCTCTCCCTCACGGTTGTAAAATGGCAGCCATTTTAAATAATATTATTCGTAGTACGTCGTGTTTTTTTTTTCAGTAAAAATAAACATATCTGAACGCCAATAGCTTTTTACAATAAATGCATAAGAGCAAATTTATTGTAAAAAGCAACAATGAGCTTAATGCAGCATCTCTTTTCAGTTTACGCCACGTCAGACAGTGAAGTGCAGGCTGCGTACTAAAAGCCCATAAACAGTAAACGGCAGCTCACAATGACTTGCTATTTGTGACACAATTTTAGGCTTTTTCTAAGTACTTACCATGTAAAATACAACCCACGCACTCTCATCCAAAATGCTGGCGCCTGACTCGCATTAAGGCTCCATTCCACCGCGGCGCACGCTGTGCACGGCCACGCGCACGCGTGGACGTATATATATATATATATATATATATATATATATATATATATATATATATACACACATATATATATATATATACTCAAGAACGGATGAACCGATTATATATATATATATATATATATATATAATCGGTTCATCCGTTCTTGAGTTATAAGTGGCGTAACTAACACATATATATATATATATATATATATATATATATATATATATATATATATATATATATATATATATATGTACGGGTCAACGCCCGTACAGCGTGTGTTGCCTTATTACCTAGATGCAACTTAGGTAATAATGCAACTCTGCACCTTTGTATTATATTAACTTTGAATAATGTATTAAGTTTAGTTCACGACAATATCTCATACAGAGCGCGTGACTCGATCTCATATCCCATTTTAATAATAGTTAGATCTATGCAATACAGGAATATCCTTTGATCTCTTGTTTATCTATCCCAACCCCGAACATTGGTCCTTCGAGCGAAAAAGCGGGACCCTACGCGAGTGTATCCAGTTGACTATCCTGTGAGTGCACTTCGTGGTTTCGCGTACGAACTCAGTACCTTAGGAGAACAGTTTATCTCGTGATCTCGTGCAATCCCGGTACCTGGAACGGTGCCACTGAACTCTGATCCCGTGTGACTCCGGTGTCCTGACGGTGCCATCATCTCGCGGTCCGGTGCTCCCGGATCCTCAGCGCGCTACCAGTTCACCGAGTATCCTGTCTGTGCCGCGGAAGGCGCAATCGACGAGCTAGCGGTTTGCTGAACCTCTCAAGTAAGATCTTTCCTTTTTTATTATCCTGGCGAAGATGGAAGACATCTTAGCTACACAGCAGCAAATCATCGATGGAGTGGATTCACTGTACTCCAACTTTAAAAAGGATGGAGCAGATAGGAAAACCCCCGACTATCTCCGTCGGCGGTTAGATAACCTAGAGCAATACTTCACAGAGTTTCATAATAATCATATGAATTTGCTGTCTTTCGGTGATCAATCTCATGCGTATTTTACGTCAAATCAGTATGACCAATTAAAAATTAAATATAATAAGATAAAAGCGGCTTTACAAAACTACAATCCTAAAATAGATAGGCCGCAAACCCCGGTTTTAAAGCCACCTGCGTTTCATCCCACGCCTTCAACGGCTGCAGGCTTTTCATCTCTAAATCCAACTCAGAAGGTCAGCTCCAACGTAGAAGACTTGCTGAGAAAACAATCTACTAATTTTAGAGCGTTTTCACGAGAAGCTCAAGCTATCGACCTCAATCTCGTCACGGAAAAATGGGAGTTTGAGGATATCTTAGTAAACCTCAAAAACCGTTGGTCTGCCATTGATTCCTTGCACTGGGAGCTGGACAATGAGCTCAACGGCTCAAACACCCAATATGAGGAACAATTTACATCATATGAAAAATATTATAAAAATCTCAAAAGAGATATTAATCAAAAAATGTGGTCCGTGGCACACATAGAAAAATCGACCCCGAAGATGGAGATCCCAACCTTTGCAGGAAACTACACTGAATGGGTCTCCTTTAAGGATCTTTTCACGGAGACCATTCACAACAATCCTTCGCTTTCCTGCGCCCAGAAGATGCAGTTCCTGAAGAGCAAGGTGAAAGGCGAGCCTGAAAAGCTGATTCAGCATCTCCAAATCAGTTCCAGTAATTATCCCGTGTGCTGGAATATCCTCACGCATCGCTACGACAATAAGCGACGTATCTTTTCATCTCATCTCAACAACATCCTAAATATCCCCGTGATCCAGCATAGATCTATCTATCATCTCAAGCGTATCCACGATACAACCTACGAGAGCGTGAATGCCATTAAAAATCTCGGGATCGACGTCTCTACGTGGGATCCTTTCCTAGTGTGTATTTTAGCGGAAAAATTAGATCCTGACACCAATGAAGATTATATCGATTCCCTAAAATCGCCTAGAGAATTGCCAGTACTGGAGGAGTTTCTACAATTTTTAGAAAATAAATTCATATCCTTAGAAACATCAAGAAAGAAACCAGAAATTTCCAGTCAAAGACCCTCATCTCAATCTTATCCTTCAACTCAACATTATCCAACGTCATCCAAAGGTCAAAGACATGACCAAAAATCTACTAATAAATATTTTAACCCTAACTTAAAACTAAATTACAGTAATAATTATTCTACAAATAAAATTAATCTTATGCAATCGTCGAAGTCTGAAAATCATGGCCGCAAGACGTGTAATTTTTGCTTTTCGTCGAGTCATCGCGTTCATAATTGTCCGGAGTTATTGAAAATTCAACCTTCTGAACGCAAAAATGCTGTTAATAATTTGAACCTTTGTGTCAATTGTTTACATAATCATGGAACTAGAAAATGTCTTTCCGAGTTAAAATGTAGAGAATGCAATAAGGCGCATAATACCATTCTTCACGAATCATACAACTCAGCGAATACTACGCCGGACGCCGAATCGGGGCCAAAGTATACAGCCACGATTACGAAATTGCCTGATCAAGACCTGAAGTCATCGGACAATAACCCTGCAGAAATATTACTTGCCACAGCAATGATTAAAGTACAAGCAGCTGATGGATCTTATCATAAAATGAGAGTCCTTTTGGATCAAGGATCCCAAACCTCAATTATTACCGAAAGGGCTGCTCAGATGTTAAAATTACCTCGTAAAAAATGCAGCGGCTATATTTCAGGAGTCGGAAACAACGAAAATATTTGTAAAGGCGTGATCTCTATTAAGTGCATGTCACTCGTAAATGATTTTACTTTTGAAACCGACGTGTTTATTATGAAGCGCTTGGTAAACAACTTGCCGAGTTCTACATTTACTAAGCCCGACTGGTCGATCCTCAATCAAATAACCTTAGCTGATCCTGAATTTTATAAGAGCCGGCCGGTCGATATCCTATTTGGCGCCGATGTCTACTCTCTTATCCTATTAGATGGCATCTGCCGACCCCAAGGTACCCTACCTATGGCTCAGCAAACTCAGCTGGGCTGGATCTTAAGCGGTAGCTGCAAAACCTTTCAATGCAACGTCATCCTAAATAATATCTCCGAGATCCAGCAGTTTTGGGAAATCGAGGATATTCAAGACCCTTCGTCGATATCTGAAGAAGACCAAAAATGCATCGACCTTTTCAAATCTACAACCTCAAGGCGAGAGGATGGCAGCTACGTCGTAAAATTACCCTTAAAAGATAATTTCCTGGAAAACTTAGGTGAATCAAGAACAAAGGCTATAGCGCAATTCTTTCGAATTGAAAATAAATTAATTAGAAAACCTGACCTAGCACATGATTATAAATTGTTTATGTCTGAGTATATTGAACTCGGACATATGACCCCCGTCGCGGCTAACGCTGACATAATTCCAGGTTGTTACCTATCACACCATTGTGTACTTCGTGATGAATCACTAAGCACAAAACTTAGAGTAGTTTTTAATGCATCGGCAGCTACGACATCTGGACTCAGCCTCAATGATCTCATGCACAGAGGGCCGAATCTCCAACAAGATCTTCTTAGCCTTATCCTTAAATGGCGGCAATTTAAATATGCTTTAACTAGCGATGTTGAAAAAATGTTTCGTAATATATTATGGCTACATCCTGAGCATCACAATCTTCAGAAAATCATATTATGGAGAAGTCATCGATCTCAACCTCTACAGGACTACCAACTAGCGACCGTAACCTACGGGACTAAGGTGGCATCTTTTCCCGCTATGATGACCCTTAAGCAACTCTCTTCGGATGAACGGTCTAATTATCCCACTGGCTGCGCAAGCCGTAGCTTATCAGCAGCTCAATTAGCTGAACATTCTCATGAGTGGAAAGGACCCAGCTGGATACCTTCCTTCGATCCCAAAAATTATCATGTCGATGTATCCTATGACACGACGGAAGATCTCAGAAAAAATAAGTTAGTAAACATCGCTTCTACAAACCTCGATACCTCTATAATTAAACAATTATTGAATAAATTAAGTAAACTGAGAACTGTAATACGAGTTATAGCCTACGTTAACAAGTTCATTGACATAATATATTTACACCAAAAGAATAGCGTGATTTACCTTACATTGCAAGATCTCAAACGCGCAATAAATAGGGTGCAACAGGAGTACTTTTCTAAGGAAATCTCACATCTTCAGAACGGTGAATTTCTAAATAATAAAAGCCAGATCTTAAATCCTAATCCTATTTTAGACGCCGACAGAATATTACGTGTCAGTGGACGGCTGAAACATTCACATTTGAATCCTGATGTTAAACATCCCATCATCATCCCAAATCAGTCAAAACAGGCAGATCTCAGTATGTGCGTCAAGTGTCGTAAAAACGAATCCACACTGGAAAATCAGCTGATGGGAAACTTACCTCCTTCTCGAATAAATCCCAGTAGACCGGATAAGGAACTAAAAGAGGAAAACTCAAGTAAAAGGAAGTCTAATCGTATCTCATTTTCTAAAATAGCTCTATCTTTAACACTATTTTTGAAGTCTTTAATTACCTCAGCTCAAGCATCCTATAATTTTACTCCAGTCAATAACAGCATTTATTTTGACAAAATCTCAAATATGCATATAATTCGAGACGACTGGCGACTAATTGTCTATTATGATATTTATCCCTATAAAGAAGGCATGTCGGCTCTTCAAAAATATATTAATTACCTCGAGACAATATGTTTAGAAATAAAGCATAAGACACCGTGCGAAGATATCACATTGCAACTCGGGCACGAGTTCGAAGAATTAAAACATTATAACAATATTATAATGATGAATGAATCATTTGTAATTGGAAACGCGCATAAGCGCCGGCGCCGAGGCTTAATAGACGGAGTAGGCTTCGTTGCAAATAGCTTGTTCGGTGTACTTGACCAGCGATTTGCTGACAAATATGAAAAGGACATCGATCTTATGAGAAAAAATGACAAACATTTGTTTGATCTCTGGAAAAATCAAACCTCAGTGGTGGAAGCTGAATTTAATCTCATGAAAAGAATGGAGAGTACTATGAGAGCACATCACAAATCTATTAACCAGAAGATGAATGAAGTCAGAATGGCTTATGTAAATTTACAGCTCTACGTTCAAAATGTGAGTTTTGTTACAGACTTTTTGACGTCCTCAATAACCGCTACAAATCTTATGTTTAGTCTTAGGAAAATACAGGACTCGATTTTGGATACGGTAACAAACATTTATAATGGGAAACTGGACTTTCACTTAATCTCTCCGAGCCAGCTCAGAAACGAACTAAGTGTAATTTTTTTAAAATTAAATTCCTAAGGATTTGGCGATCCCTGTTGATAATCTCCATCTCAGAGATCTCTATAATTTATTACAAGTTAGAGCCAAGTACAGCTCAAAATATCTCATCATAGAAATCCGTATACCCCTAATAGAAAGAGACGTCTATGAACTATTTAATCTCATTCCAGTTCCGAGATCTCAAAACAACGTCATGTTAAATGTACAAATTATATCCGAGTTTGCCGCTATTAATTTGAAAAAGGATTCATATGTAACAATCTCCGAGAACGATCTTCAATCCTGCATACGGCGAAATCCAGAAATGATCCTATGCCATATCAGAAATCCTATTTATCACCTGAAGGATGATCACAACCTCTGCGAGACCATCCCTAATACAAGAACATGTAAAACTGTGAAAAATCCTTGTAAAAATGTTTGGAAGGAATTAAAGTCAATCAACAGATATTTTTATTTTTGCTGCAACGAATGCAATCTTAAAATTCTTTGTGAAGGCCAAGGTGCGGCAACAAAATTAACGAACGCAGGTCTTTTGAACATTGGGGAAGACTGCATGATAAAAACAGAAGACTTTTTGATCAATCCTACCAAACTTTTATCTAGTACTATGATAACTGGCGCCAGGATAGACGCGCCCGAAATACCTTCCATAAATCACATGTTGAATATTTCTCTTACTGATTTGCCCACTGAGATTGATCCCAATAACAACTCTAAAATCTTACGACAGTTTGACTCTCTTGCTGAAAGTATTGATGCTCTAAAGAAGAGTGAACCGTTAAGCGATGAAATATCCTACCATGACGTGCATCACTACACCGTCATCTACGTCCTGGTCATTGGATTAGTATTTGCTGCTGTAGTGCTGTACTGGAGACGGCGGCACAGGCTTCAGCGTCGGCAGTCTTCGAGATCTCTAGAGGTGCAGCCGGCTAGGGCGACTTCCTCTACGCCCCCCGAAGGAACTGAGTTAAGTGAGTGTTGTGTGGTTAGGGAAAATGGGCAATCTTTAGCTAAAATAAAAAGTGTAAGTGTGAGTGATCTTAGTGTTAAGGGCAAATCTGTGACAATTAATGATCCTAAAGTTAAATCTAGTGAGTGCTTACATAAACAGGACAGGGCTTCATCCCCGATCTTTCGTGTCTTTTCACTTAGAGACCTTAATTCAACTAGTTATGTTTAATTTTAAATCTCACTACTTTGTACAACTTGTTACACTAACCCTAGTTTATTAATTAGTTATAAGCAAAATTGTTTATCATCTTGTAACCTCATCTTTCATTATCTTAGACCTCTACTAACCCCTTTTTTCTCCCCCGGGAGCATGTACGGGTCAACGCCCGTACAGCGTGTGTTGCCTTATTACCTAGATGCAACTTAGGTAATAATGCAACTCTGCACCTTTGTATTATATTAACTTTGAATAATGTATTAAGTTTAGTTCACGACAATATCTCATACAGAGCGCGTGACTCGATCTCATATCCCATTTTAATAATAGTTAGATCTATGCAATACAGGAATATCCTTTGATCTCTTGTTTATCTATCCCAACCCCGAACAATATATATATATATATATATATATATATATATATATATATATATATATATATATATATATATATGTGTTAGTTACGCCACTTATAACTCAAGAACGGATGAACCGATTTGGCTGAAAATTGGTGGAGAGGTAGCTTAGAACCAGGAATAGGACATAGGATACATTTTGTCCCGGAAAATGTACGGTTACTGCACAATATACTTTTATGATTTGCGCGTAAACTATTCAATCGATTTTGATGAATTTTGGTATGGAGATACTTTGAGTCTCGTGAAAGGACAACAGATACATTTTGTCGCGGAAAATGTACGGTTCCTGCACAATAAGCTTTTATGATTTTTGCCTAAACTATTCAATCTATTTTGATGAAATTTGGTATGGAAATACTTTGAGTCTCGTGAAAGGACAAGGGATACTTTTTGTCCCGGAAAATGTACGGTTCCCGCACAATAAACTTTTATGATTTTCGCTTAAACTATTTAATCTATTTTGATGAAATTTGGCATGGATATACTAATTTTAATCTATGTTTTCTTAAACCAATTCGAATTAAATACACATCGTTAAGACAGGACAACGTCTGTCGGGTCAGCTAGTTTAGTATAAAATGCTTACGTACAAAACCATCTTGTATTTAACATACTAGGGGCCTGTTTCACCACTTCCTGAAAAGTGCCAAATAGGCTATCCACCACTTAACTTGACAGATGAAGTAAGTTTGGAGAATCTGTCCAAAAAGTTGAGAATAGCCTATTCCGCACTTTAACAGAAAGTGGTGAAACAGGCCCTTTGTAATGTAAATTCGGGGCCACTAATGAAGAACTTTAAACTGATATTAGTCAAACTTTTATAACGTAACTAGATGATAGATGACCCATTAACTTCGTACTACTTTCCTTCTAAAAAAATAAATGTAACCTTCTATGGATTTCCACCGACCACCAACATTTCAAGACAAAAATTAGCCAAATTGGTTGTTCTCGAGTTTCAGCGAGACTTACAATTCAAAATTAAATTTTATTTATACAAAATGTAACAAAATTAAGTGAATACTTTAGGGTGAGTATGTGTTCCTTGTAGAGAGTTCACAGTGAGAGTTGCAGCGCTGAAAGATCCAATTTTTTTCACTTTTGTATGGGGAATCTCGTGACATGCTGGGGCGCATGCATGCCCATACAAAAGTAGAAAAATATTTAGTCTTTCAGCGCTGCTACTTTCACAATGAACTCTCCACAAGGAACACATAAGTATGATAACCTAGTTTTGTTTAACCCTGTATAAATAAAATCATCAATGACTATGACTAAGGTCATTTTCGTACGAGTTGACTCTCCTAGAGACAAAAAACAAGTTGGGCCGATAGAAGAAACTTTGCTTTAGTAATTATCCCAATTACAACGGGTCCTAGTGGCCTACAAACATAGTTTATAAATTCGCTAAGCCCTCGTGCACACGGGTGCTGGGCGGCGTTGGGCGGACGCTGGGCGGC
Organism: Polyommatus icarus; assembly: GCA_937595015.1. NCBI lineage: Eukaryota > Metazoa > Arthropoda > Insecta > Lepidoptera > Lycaenidae > Polyommatus > Polyommatus icarus. The sequence continues at coordinate 9,782,337 of OW569321.1, forward strand.
TTTGTGCACGGTAATCGGTTTATCAACTTTAACTTCGCCGCTTTAATGAGCCCGCCGGATTATGAGTGCATAAACCATTATAAGTTAACTGTTTACTACACAGGTATGTTTGGTAGTTAAATATTTATGAATTAGGAACCTAATATTATTATCAGAGAAATCGATTCACAGGCACATGATAGTGAGCCCTAGGGTTCTTTAATCAACAAAACTTGGTTGACTACTGTACCCTAAAACGGAACCATAACCAGGGGATTTTTTGTATATCAGTAGGTTAATAGTTATATAATTTAAGAGTAACCTTGTCATACAAATAGAACAATCCAAATTTTAGGACCATCAAGTCAAAGTATGAAATCCTTTCTATCTCTGTTAGCTACCACTTTTCGAGATTTTTCGAAAATTATTATTTTTAACAAAAAATTAAAACCGACTTCCAAGGTAAAAACAATATTAACATTAATATGAACTAAAAAGTATTAAATAATTTTTGCTATCTAATAGTGCCTTTTTCCGAATTCGGCTAAACCTCAACTATTTCTGTACTCAATCTTCATTATTTTGAAGTCGGTACCAGATAGCTGAATCTTCAGTCCTCTGACAGAATATTTGAAACTTTTGGAACTGGCACCGACTTCAAAATTATGAAGATTGAGTACAGAAATAGTTGAGGTTTAGCCGAATTCGGAAAAAGGCACTATTAGATAGCAAAAATTATTTAATACTTTTTAGTTCATATTAATGTTAATATTGTTTTTACCTTGGAAATCTGTTTTAATTTTTTGTTAAAAATAATAATAATTTCACTCTTTTTAGTTACACTGGTAGGTAAACCTTCGCGTATATTTTACGTATCTTATTACAATTTGTTAAGAGTCACAGTTCATACTCACAAAATAATATATTATTATCAGTGAAGTGAACATATTGTGCTAAGTAATTTAACAATTTTAATACTTCAAACCCTAAGCGGTCACCGGCGATTGCGATAACAATAGAAAGGCTATTGTGTCTCGTTTTTCCACGATCGAAGGATCTATCAGATAAAAAACTGTATAAACTTGCATAGGATGTAGCGTAGCTACTCATCTAATATATAAAATTCTCGTGTAACAGTTTTCGTTGCCATACTCCTCGGAAACGGCTTGACCGATTCTCATGAAATTACTTATGTGAGCATATTGTGAGGATATTGGTCTGAGAATCGGCCAACATCTATTTTTCATACCAAAAATTATTTATATGGCAAAACAACGTTTGTCGGGACAGCTAGTAATATAATATAATATTATCATAATTATTGACAGCTATTCTTGTAATCAAGAATTCAATTTCAAATCCATTCAAATCGATACTTAGTGCGCCATCTATCGATTAATAAGTATAACTAATTAAAAAGACACTTATTGACTTTGTTTTGTTTAAATGCTCTTTTTAAAATAACTTTATTTTAATTCTATATTCTGTCTATTAAAATTTTATAAAGTAGTTAGTAAAGTATTCGATCTGTATATAAAGTAGTAAAGTATATTCGATCTTCCGCCACGCGCCGCGCGGCGGCGCCGCGATACCGTCGCCTCCGCGGCGCTGACCGCCGTGTATATTTAAACAAAGTGTTGTTATACAGTATAAAATTATTATTATTATTAGTATATCCACACCTATGCCTTGTACTATTATCTATTCTGTGCCATGAGACATTGGTGACCTTAACACGACGTGGTAATGATGAAGACGATGATGATGATGATGATGATGATTATGATGATGAATATGAGTTGCATAGTAGCATATGCTTTCTGTTCTTAAAACAACGCCGAAACTCCCAAACGTGTATCTATAAGGAGTCAGGAGTTCTCTCAGCATCTTCGAAACCATGGTATACCTTGACCCAATATTTGACTTTTTGGTAGCATATTCTTAGTACACTTCACATAAAACCAAAATCACCATATGTTTCCATATAAATTTCGAGGAGTTCCCTCGATTACTCCTGGATCCCATCATCAGGTCACCACTTTGTGAACATGGTACCAAATTGGAGTAAAACCAAATACAAGAAAGGAAAAATTTCGAAAATCGGTTCACAAACGGCGGAGTAATCGTTGAACATACAAAAAAAAATCCACAGCCGAACATATAACCTCCTCGTTTTTTCGAAGTCGGTTGATAATTATTATTTTTAACAAAAAATTAAAACCGACTTCCAAGGTAAAAACAAAAATTACATCCTTATAATATGAACTAAAAAGTATTAAATAATTTTTCCTATCTAATAGTGCCTTTTTCCAAATTCGGCTAAAACTCAACTATTTCTGTACTCAATCTTCATCATTTTGAAGTCGGTACCAGATGAATCTTCAGTTCTCTGACAGAATATTTGAAACTTTTGGAACTGGCACCGACTTCAAAATTGTGAAGATTGAGTACAGAAATAGTTGAGTTTTAGCCGAATTTGGAAAAAGGCACTATTAGATAGGAAAAATTATTTAATACTTTTTAGTTCATATTATAAGGATGTAATTTTTGTTTTTACCTTGGAAGTCGGTTTTAATTTTTTGTTAAAAATAATAATTTCACTCTTTTTAGTTACCTATCGCCGCACCAGCGACGATATTGTTCGCCTGCGCATTGTGGCAAAGAAACAGTCCACTCGTGCGCACGCGAACATCGCCGAAGCGCTGCACCATCGGGGAAGCCCCACCAGCATCCTGAACGCGTTATTATATTGGACGCGAAGGGCGCTGTAGGCCCTTTGCGTATATGTTGCCCAGAGGCTGCAAGTGTAGAAGGATGTACAAAAAGCTCTAAACAACGTCATTTTTACTTCTAACGAGCATCTTGTAAACCTCCTGACAACCATGTTTGCCCTAACCGCCAGCGCCCTTTGCTCCCTTTAGATATCAGTGTCGTCTTTCAAAGTGGACGTTACAATGTGTCCTAGATATTTAAACTCCTCTACTCTAACCAAAGGAACACCATTTAGTAAAATAGTCGGTACTGTATTCACCTTTCTGGTTCCACTGTGAAAGACCATTTACTGACTCTTTTTACTATTGTATATCAGCCCATGCTCCGCTGCGTAACGCTCACAAATATCAAGTAGCTTTTTGAGACCACAGAATGAGGCACTCAGCAAGACCGTGTCGTCCGCATAATTTATGTTATTGAAACATACTCCATCTACATGGCAACCAATATGCTGCTTGCTGAGCTCTTCAATCAGTATCAGTAGTAAACTATCGCGTACCTACTATGTACGTAGAATAATACACCTGTACAATATTATTCTACGTATCTTGTTACAAGCTCACCGGTGAGCGAGACACAATAGAATAACAATAGATTTCCAAGAATCCACGATCGAAGGATACAAACTAGGTATTAGCAACAAATAGGTAAGTAATAAGTATCGTGCAGGAAACCGGTCTCGAACGCTTCAACTCCCAAGCGGCCACATTGTGGTGTTATATTATATAAATTCGGACATCTATTAATAACTATTAGATAGGAATAATTATTTAATACTTTTTAGTTCATATTATAAGGATGCTATTATTGTTTTAACCTTGGAAGTCGGCTTTAATTTTTTGTTAAAAATAATAATTTCACTCTTTTTTTTTAGTTACCTAGTAAGCCATCGCGTACTATACGTAGAATAATACACCTGTATAATATTATTCTACGTAGGTATCTTATTACAGTCACACTTACAAAATATAATATCAGCTGCAGCCTGCAGATAATTTTAAACAATACATTTAAAAAAAATCGAAGTGAACACGTGTGACGTGCTAATGTAGCCAGTCACCGGACTAGTTTCAATAGGGTTCTCGCTCGACTTGTCGCAGACGACAGTTATTGTACTATGAACGCTAAACGCAATGCAAAAGGTTGAAATTAGGTTATTTTACAGAATATCTCGGCGAAGTGAGACAGAATGTTACACGATCGAAGCAACTGTAATTTCTCAGAAGTAATATCAAATGTGTGCTTTATGCTCTGGAGATAAGGTTGAATTTGGTGACATTGGTGACCCTGACTTGGTAATGATGATGATGATGATGAATGCAATTTGCATAGTAGCATAATATGCTTTCAGTTCTTAAAACAGCGCCTAAACTCCCAAACTTGTATCTATAAGGAATCCGGAGTTCTCTTAGTATCTTCGGAACCATAGTATACCTCGATGCAAAATTTTGCGTTGCATAAAACCAAAATCACCATATGTTTCTATATAAATTTCGAGGAGTTCCCTCGATTACTCATGGATTCCATCATCAGGTCACCACTTTTGTGAACATGGTACCAAATTGGAGTGAAACCTAATACAACAAAACAAAAATTTCGAAAATCGGTTCACAAACGGCGGAGTAATCGTTGAACATACAAAAAAAAAAAAAAAAAACAATATCCACAGCCGAACATATAACCTCCTCGTTTTTTGGAAGTTGGTTAAAAATGTTGTCCATCTTATAAAAATGTAGCTACTTACAAAAAATTAGCTTGTTAGTAATCACAAAAAAATTGTTCTATGGCTCCCTCACTATGGCGGACCTATGTAGTTTGGTCGGTTTTGGCATGCCCTGCCAACAGATTAGGTATGCTAACAATGATATCATGAAGGTTTGTCATCTACCTATTAACAATTTCACTGATAATATTATGATGATAATAAGGTACAGTGATCTCAGGTAGCCATATAACATAATATTCAGTCAAACAGTTCTTTACTCCTAATAGGGCTCCCTTAGGAAGCCGATTGATTCGGTCGGATCGCAGGCCAGTCAGTGGTGTTGACTAACGCGATCCCGCGGCTCGTCCAAGGCGCATATTATAGTGGAGTACTGAGAATTTTAAGTGGGTAGGGGCTGCGTCTACCACCATCTTCGGACGCAGCAGAGAACCACATACTTGCGCATAGGACCCCGACCCCCATCCCCCGCAAGATGCTTAGAAACATTTTCTCGGCGCAAAAAAGCCAGTTGATCTCCAATCCAGCCATGTCGGCCTTTAGGCTGTGTTTCCAGAGGGAGATCGCACACGTCACATTTTTTGTGTGATCGAGTCTGCGGCTTCGCCATGCAGTTTGTATGTAAGCCGCAGACTCGATCACACAAAAAGTGTCCACAAATTACGTGAGGTGTTTAATAGGGGCGGGAGGGGGTCGAGTCAAATCTCACCTAATCTCACGTTGGGGAGAGGGGGGGTCTCGGCAAATCTCACGTAATTTTTTTCTCAACAAAATAATAGGTAAAATAAAAATAAAATATAAAATAAAAATCGTTTTATTTCTGAATAAATTTGAATCAAATGTTTTCAGAACGTTGAGCTACATGTTGCCTACCACCGGTTCGGGAACTAACCCGGCGAGAAGAACCGGCGTAAGAAACTCGCACGGGGCCACTTTTTACTAAAAAAGTGGAAAATTAGTCTTTTAAAAAAATAAAATTTACAATGTAAATAACTTAATCTAATACATTATAGAAAGTCAACATGAATTGTAAATCACATATAATAAATGTAGAAGCAGCAGCAAGCAGCCATCCTACTCCCAAGATGTGCCATCGTTTAGGAAATCATTGACCGTATAGTAGGCTTTGGCACACAAACGTTCTTTAATTACTTTTTTAAATTTATTAATTGATAGATTCTGAACGTTTTTCGGGATTTTATTGTAAAGGCGTATACCTTTAAAAGATTTACTTATTTTGCTAAGTCTGATCACTGGCATTTCCAGCTTGTGCCTATTTCTAGTGTTTCTACCGTGAGTATCACCTTTAGTTTTAAATTTAGTTAGATTCTTTCTAACATACAACACATTATCCAAAATGTATTGAGAAGCAACAGTTAGAATACCAATTTCTTTAAACTTTTCTCTCAGAGATTCTAAAGCTGACATTTTATAAATTGATCGTATAGCTCGCTTCTGCAGCACAAAAATTGTATTGATGTCGGCAGCGTTTCCCCATAAAATGATACCGTAAGACATTCTACTGTGAAAATAACTAAAATAAACTAGTCTTGCCGTGTCTTCATCAGAAATTTCCCTAATTTTTCTGACTGCATATGCTGCAGAACTGAGCTTACCTGCAAGGTTAGCAATATGAGGACCCCACTGTAATTTACTATCTAATGTAATGCCTAAGAATATAGTGGAGTCCACCAAATTCATTTTCTCATCATTTAATAGTAAATTGGTTTGAACTTGCCTAACATTGGGCAAAGTAAATTTTAAACATTTGGTTTTCTTAGAGTTTAAAAGTAAGTTATTAACATTAAACCAATGTACTATTTTTGAGAGAGTACTATTTACCTCGTCGTAATTTGACTGCCGTCGCTTCACTTTAAAAATAAGTGAAGTGTCATCAGCAAAAAGTACTATCTCATTATCCTTAACTAGATAAGGTAAGTCATTAATGTAGATGAGAAAAAGAAATGGTCCTAAAATAGATCCCTGTGGTACACCTAATTCTATTTTGGTTCCATTGGATCTTTTACTATTAACTTCAACCCTTTGAGTCCTATTTTTGAGGTAAGAAGTCAAAAGGCTGAGTTCTGAGTCCCTTATGCCATAGTGGTGCAATTTTCTGACTAAAGTAGCATGCTCGACACAGTCAAATGCCTTAGAGAGGTCACAAAAAATACCTAAGACATCTTGTGACTCCTCCCAAGCTTCAAATATGTTACAAAGAAGACCTATACCAGCATCCGTTGTGGAACGACCCTTAGTAAAACCGTATTGGTTATTGTGTAATAAATTATTTAAATTAAAATGTAACAGTAATTGTTGTAAAATTATTTTTTCAAATATTTTACTAAGAGTCGGTAAAATCGAAATAGGCCGGTAATTAGTCGGATCTGATTTAATTCCCGCTTTGAATAAAGGTACGACCTTACTGTGCTTCATTAAGTCAGGAAAAACACCACTCCTAATGCAGTCATTGAAAATTATTGCTAGATGAGGAGCTATGATGTCAATTATCGATTTAATAATTTTTGTAGACATGCCCCAGAGATCAGTAGTATTTTTAATATTCAACAATTTAAAGGTATCAATAATATCTCTAGGGCTAATTTCCCTAAACTTAAAATTGACATCACATTCCTTTACATTGTCTCTGAGTAGCTTTTCAGCAGCTTCTGGTGAGGAATTTAGATTTTTTGTAGTTGAGACCGGAATGTCAGCAAAAAACTTTTCAAAGACCGTCGCAACTTCAAGATTATTTGTAATCTTTTTATTTTCAAAGTATAATTCAAAATCAGTGTTACGACAGGTGACGTTTCCAGTCTCACCAGATATAACCTTCCATGTAGTTTTAATTTTGTTTTAGAATTTTTAATTTTATTTTTGATATATAGAGCCTTAGCAGCTTTACAAACTTTTCTGAAGGTTTTAGAATAATTTTTAACATATGATTTAAATGATTCACTGCTGTTATTACACCTTTCATCATATAGTTCATATAATCTTTGCCTACTTATTTTAATTCCTTTAGTTGCCCATTCAATAAATCTGTTTTTTTTATTATCGATTCTAACTGTTTTAGAAGTAAATACTGTATTAAATTGTTTTCTTATTACCTTAAACAAATTATTAAAAGCTTCATCTGAGCTATTTGATCTACCCAATGACTGAATATTTGAATTTAATTTACTTCTAAATTGCTCAATACGTTTTGTAGTAACAGGAACAAACACAAGATTGTCCTTTACGTTATTATCGCAATTGACATTAAATGATGCTAACTGTCCACAGTGATCAGAGCTTAACTTATTAATTATTTCCTTTTTATCGGGAATGAGATTTGTAAATATGTTATCAATACAAGTAGCTGTAGTCTCACAGACTCTTGTAGGTTCATGAAACAAATTGCAAAGGTTATATGATTTAAATAAAGATGTGAATCTAACATTTGTGGAATTTAAATCCAATAAATTAACATTAAAGTCTCCACATATAATAACCCTTTTGTTAGATGCACATATTTTTGACAATATTTGTTCCATAGTTTGTTCAAAGGTATCAAATAACCCCGACGGAGGCCTGTATACACCCGGTAAGGGAAAATACGTACAAAATTACATATTATACGGACAAAATAACATAGTGCCCTTATTTCAAAATTGGGGGGTTTTAGACACATTCCCGCGATTGTATCACGTAACGGCAGTCATATTAACAATCCTGCCAGAAGTGCCAGACTTTGAGCGCTATTCTCACAGTTGCGCCGCAGTAAGCAGATCAAACGTGTTTCTCGCCTTCAAAAGTTTATTTAACCGATGGTTTTCTCCTGTTTTCTGGCGAGTTATTTGCTGTCATTTGTTATTATTTGTATTAAAATCGATGAACTATGCTATTAGCCAGTGATTTCTATGAACTTTATTGCAATCATTAGATTATTTGGTGGAATTTTGATATTTATTTGTTTTTGGTTACATTTGGACAAAATGACATATCATGTACACTGTACAGTATTTCTGTTAACATTTATAATTTTGTTAAGGGGATATGCTGCGAAACTACGAAAGAAAAACTAATTGGCAGTCGTGGAGCCAAGAATTCTAAATATAAAGGGCTAAAAAGAATCTCAAACGATTTAATTATTGTGAACTTTGTTCTTAAAAATGTGTATGTCATTTTGTCCATACTATATGGACAAAATGGTGATTAGTCATATTTTTCTTTTTGTATGTTTTATTATAGTTTCTATTCAATTAAAATACTGTATCACTGATAGTCAATGAACCTAAGATAATGTTAAACCGTTAAGAGTAATTATAATGTCATTAAATAAAAAAATATGATTGAAAAACAAAACACCCTGTCATTTTGTCCGTACTATTTAGTATTTTGGTCCATTTCATGCAGATTGTACTGTTATTGTATGATTTAATCGTAAGCGTAATCGTTATACGATTAGATCATTCCAAATTCGTTCGAAAGAAAATCTACTGGCTGTCAAACCAAACGTTTATGTAAGAACCCCACATTTTGAAAAATCTCACGTGAGATTTGGTAGGGGGATGGGGGGTTGAATAAAATCTCACGAAATCTCACCAGAGGGGGAGGGGGGTCAAAAAATTCAAAAAAACACCTCACGTAATTTGTGGACTAAGCAGAGCGGAGCCCCCTAAGCGGAGCAGAGCTTAGCGCTGCCCGAATTGACCAATCAGCATGCTCGAAATCTTCGCTCCGCTTCGCTGTCATTACGCTGGAATAGCACGATTGGTCAATTCGGGCACCGCTAAGCTCCGCTCCGCTCCGCTCCGCTCCGCTTCAGTGGAAACACAGCCTTAAGCGGCCTTTACTTGTTATTATAACTGTTAGTGGAGTTCCCTGAGCGTTAAAATCGTGCAAACTTCCGATTTTTGCAATAGTGGATGAAAATTGAAAAGAAAAAAAGGAATGTGTAGCTGATAACATAGATAATAAAGTTAACCTATTGAAAAGTTGTGCTTTCGATTTTTAAATTATTCTCTTCCACTTCAAGTAAACTCGTAAACTGTAAAATTTTGAAGAAAATTTGCATATTTCTTTCTTTTAATTATATAGCAAAATAATAAAATATATTATTATTTTTTTATTTATATCGTTGCTTATATTTCAAAGAAAGAAAATAAGTTGAAAAAATATATAATTTAGATTTAAAATTAATATTTATGTATGTAGATGAGCATACCTCCAAATGTGCTTATTGTGTGCCTCGCCAGGTAAATGGCGTTCCTATTTTTCTTTGGTTTTAGATATGAAGTTTAAAATTATTTTTTAAGCTTAACAAAGCCTTCTATTTCTTAATGTGTATAATTTTTTACCTCTTACTTCATAAACTTTTCCGAAAATGTGGCACAAACTTTTCGCGTATACTTCGAAGAAAATCTGTATTTTATTTCTTTTGGTTAGGTTTTAACAGAATAAACTTAATTTTTTATTCATTTTTCTTCATTTATTATATTCGCTAAAACATACTTAAAGGAAAAAAATACAAATTAGATTAAGAACTTATATTTTTTGTATTCAGGTAAGCATTTTCCAAACATAGGTCGCAGCATGCGTCTTTAGTATGTACGTGAGATATGTAGCACCCAATTTTTTTTTCTGGCTTTAATTAGGAAGTTTAAATATATTTCAAAGACTAGGAAAAGCCTTTAATTTATCGATGCATTTAACGTTTTAGCTCTTACTTAAATAAATTCTCAACAAATGTAGAAAAAGCAATTTGGTCTATTTTACACGTTTTTGGAGATATTATAACGTTTTAAAGTACTTAAAACTCATCATTTCTCTAAAAATTAAATACACACAATAAGTACGTGTAACACACTTTTCTTTACAACCCTGAAATCCTCCCAAACCCTTTTATCTTGGTTACGACGAGCGTTAATCTCTAAAAACTTTGCAAAAATCTTATAGTTTTATTTAGGTTAGCAAAGTCAACTTTCTGTTTTAAAAATTGTGTTTTTGGTTAAATAACAATGTAAACAATCAGATAAGAGTTATTAAATAACAGAAACTAGAATTTTTTTTCCTGACTGGTTTTGTATGGTGAAATTTTAATTCTTAATTAAGTAACTAAAAAATTAAAAGCACATAAACATTTTTGGTAAACTTTGCAAGTCATAGTGTAAAAAAGAAAATGACACCTCAAAAACAAAAATTCATCCACTATTACAATTTTCGGAGGTTAAAACCTCTGGCACTATGTGTAGTGTGTATATCATATCAATTGTATCATAGCATAAATATAACTTAATATAGAATTTGTAAATACAAAACATTTTACAAATTAAGTACTCCTTATTCGTATTTATCAAGTGTTTCAACAATTGTCAAAGTTCATTTCGAGCGGTAAGAAAAGAACTGAAAATAAATAATCTTTCCGCTTTGCTAATCACTAAAAGATTCTTTTCCTTTGTTCATTCTGAATTACAGGGCGTAGATATTTAAAAATGTGAATTTTGTTTATGCTTTAACTTCTCACCAATTTGAATCTCTGGACCTATTTTCAAAGCCTTTATTTTACTTGAAGGGAAAATTATAGCGACAAGAATAGAATACAAAAGCATTTCCAAGAATCAGCGATTGAAGGATTAAACAAGACAGCAAGCAGGTTTAAAATAAATAAACTCTGTGCTTACTCCTTTATCTACATCAATTATTTTATCAAACAATTAATATCAAAACGAAATCATTATTAATTTCGTATTTCACAAAACAATAATATTTTATATTAGGTATTATTCATAATTCATCTTGCACATTTTGTGGACATCCTATTAATATACTAAGGGCCTGTTTCACCACTTCCTGATTGGTGTCGAATAGTATGGAGAATCTGTAAAAAAGCTGTGAATAGCATATTCGGCACTTTATCAGAAAGTGGTGAAACAGGCCACACGTAAGATTATAAAAATGAAAAGTTTGTTCAAAGGCCCTAATCTAACGAGCTAGCTATTGAACAAATTTTTATGTAATTTGGCACATGCAAATTACTTTATATATTTTAATATACAGTAGGTATATAAAGTAGACGTAGGTTTGTACGGCTTCCGTAGATATTTTTATGTACACGAAAAATGCTAAATATGCCAACCTAGACCCTATAGCACACATAATAATATAGACAAATTTTTAATAGAGCACTAAATTAATACCTTAGTTAGAGCATTAAGTAATTCTTTAGAGCAGAATTAAATTCGAATTTCAAATATTAGTCAGAATATTAGCAACCCGGAAGTGTATTATTGTCGATCACCGGACATATCGCCTGAGCCGTACCACACCAGAATAAGTTATGACCTTATGACCATGATTCAGCCATTACAAATATTCATGTAAAAACTACTGAAGAAAACTTTAATGTCTACCTAAACCTGATAATGAAATAGGTACGTACTATTCTAAACTCAAATGTGTAAGTGGAATTAATTATAATTCACTCTCTTTTTTTATTCAATTTGATTTTTTTTTGTTTTTTTGGTTCTCGTGACTTATAGTATAGTAGTCTTGAAGCTAGAATACCACTGGTTGTGCGAGATAGGTAGTTATCTTCTAAACATATACAATAATTATTATTTATTATGTGTGTGTTTTGTATCTTAATGGCCCATAAATTGGTCCCATACTCGAAGTAAACAATTTGCAATATTTTAGGATTTCGATACTCCTGCTCTTTCGCAAACGAGGTTAATTAAAATACTCTATGATTATATTAGACTTAAAATTAACATAGCGCGATTCAGGCTGCAACGGTTTTGCGGTAGAATAACTTGAACTAATATTGCGCACCGCGCGATGCACGCTGGCTTAAAATATTATTGATGCAGATAACCTTACGTTAAATTGGATAATAAGGAAAATATTTAAAACTAGCTGCCCCGCAAACGTTGTTTTGACCATATTATTTTATTGAAGTGACTAAAATATAAGTATGGTGCCATAGTCGTCCGACCTGGCTCGCTTATGCATTTTCAAGTATTTAAGAAAATGTTAATAGCGTGTAATGTTCTAGCTCTGAAAAGAACTGTTGTTTAGCCCTCAAAATAACTGTTGGTTAGCCCAGGGAAAAACTTTTGTGTAGTTTTAAAAACAAAATCTAAAAAAAATCGCATGTAAATTATAAAATGCGCACCCCTGCCCTGATGACGCCCACTTCGCAACGGGCCGTGCAGTAGAAATAGTAATATTTTAATTTCGCCATAACTTCAAAACCTAACGTCCAATTTTTGTCATTCAAAGAGCAAATATTATCCACATAAACTGTTCTTAGTGATGAAATAATTTATTTTGATAAGGATTAATAGCATGCGTAAAATAAACGCGTTTAAATGTAGTCCAAAAAAAATCAAGATTTTATAAATAAAAAAGTGGTTATTGTGCCTCACTCGACATAGATAAGTATAGTGTGTCGCTGACTTTTTTGTAGATATTTATAAGATCTACAATTAATTGTAACATTTTATGGTTCTATCTTTTATAGTTTAGGCAGCGTACGCAAAATAAGTAACTTTTCTGGTTGATTTTTTACACATTGTGTCCGAAAACCCCAAATATCTTCCGAAAACCTATTTTTTTCTAACTTTTATAAAATTTAGCCTATGTTACTCGTGGATAATGTAGCTTTCGAATGGTGAAAGAATTTTTAAAATCGGTTCAGTAGTTTTTGAGCCTATTCATTACAATTATACAAAGTTTATGCCTCTTTATAATCTTAATATATATATTTCTTGTGTGCGTGTGTATGTGACTGAACTCCTCCTAAACGACTGGACCAATTTTGATGAAATTTTTTGTGTGTGTTCAAGGGGATTTGGGAATGGTTTAGATTCACAATTTTGTCCGCTGGACAATGTTTTTTTAATTAATTTTTAATTTATTAGTAGTTGTTGATTTTGGAATGTTTTACATTGGATCCGACAGTCGGCTGCCATCGCAGTGTCAAATTTTAAATAATATTCGAATTCGGATTTTAATTTTAGTCTGTCCGACAGTTAGCGCTTCGACCAAATTTAAAAAAAATACTTTATATACTTAATATGGCAAAGAAACGTCTGCCGGGACAGCTAGTATTAGTATAGATAAATTACTGACTGACTACTTATAGTAGTTCGTATTGTACTATAAAGGTCAATTCAGACCGCAACGCGTCGCGTAGATGCATTTCTTAATTTGTATTTGACCGAATTACAAGACGTCTCACGCAATTGAAATCTGTCAATTCTTTTTCTCTACGCAAACGGTAGCGGAAATAATCTATTATTGCGCAATATATTATCCAGAGAAGAGAAACGTGACGTCACGACTCGTTACTGAATGTGGCATTCGTACGCCAGTAGAATTATGACACCCTAAACTTCTTATCTTAACGCTAAGTGACAGCTAGAATACGATGTAATATTGCGATTTGCGACCCAACTTGACAATTTAAATTATTGCCATAACTTATGTTAAGGCCGTCCTCCGAGCAAACGACCTTGGCCATACATTTGTCGCGTTGCCGAGATCGCGCGATAACCCTATTATTTTTACTTATCTAAGTTCAAAATTGTCCTAAAAAAATTTAAAACGGCGAATATGTAGTTTATGATATTGTCGATATATTGGCGTGTGTTTCAAATAAAAGTAATTTGTAAATGCTAAGGAGATGCTGAATGTATGCTCGAATTTTAACAAATTGGTATTACTTTCGAAGCTGATATCATGAGTATAATAAACAAAAATAGAAAATTTAAAACGGCGAAAGGAATGTTGATATATTGAAGATTATTGCTGTATTTTTATTATAACTTTGTAGCTTTTAGATTTAGAGTTTATAAGGTTTTAAATACGGTCAATTACGGAATCTGCGGACGGAACGCCCTTAAGTTTTGCGGGTTGTAGGGATAAATGGTAAAGTAGCCCGTTGTAACAGTTTGATAGTGTACAGCTTTGTTTGAAACGTTTGTCAAACAAACTACGTGTTTGACCTATTTGAAGAAAATTTGGATTTGCGTGGATTTGCGGAAGTACCTTATCTTGTTAAGGACAATGATAATGAGATAGTTCTTTTTGCTGATGACACTTCACTTATATTTAAAGTGAAGCGACAACAGTCAAATTACGACGAGGTAAATAGTGCTCTCTCAAAAATAGTATATTGGTTTAACGTTACTAACTTACTTCTAAATTCTAAGAAAACTAAATGTTTAAAATTTACTTTGCCCAATTTTAGGCAAGATAAAACCAATATACCACTAAATGATGAGAAGATGGATTTGGTGGACACCACTGTGGAAACAGTATTCTTAGGCATTACGCTAGATAGTAAACAACAGTACCGTACGGTCTCCAGCAGGGCAATCGCGTTATTTTTAAACGTTTTAATTCAGGTTCACATCTGCTTTGGTTGTGGTTCAGTTACGGTTCGGTTCCGCTGCGTCTGAGCAAATTTCAGTATCGTACTAACGTTCCAACCGTAACTCAACCTTAGATGGAACTCGAACGAAGCGCAACGTTTGACCTTTAGACAGACAATGCAGCGGACCAATCAGCGCCCTTCTGATTTAATTTTGATTGGCTTAAATATGAACAAATTTTTACAGATGCGTTAATTGGTCAATTGATAAATTGTTTATTTACATATGGATAAATATGACACGAGTGAAGTTGTTTTGGTACTTGGTAGTTATGATCAATGATGTGAATGATTATTACTTGGAATTTTTAATTTACGTAGATGAATTCTTAATATTGTTTTACTATATTTTACAAACGCCATATAAGTGTTGAATAGTGACAAATAGTGTGAGTTGTGACTTGTGACAAAAGTTTTATGTGGCGCAGAAGTAAAGAAGTAATGTCAAAATTCAATTCACTTTTTAACAAACTCAAATAACAAAACATAGTCCGTTGCATGTTATTTTACAGCTTTAATGTCAAATATAAGCTTAAATTATAATTTAATTATAGCCTATGTTATATTTTTCCATCGATTTTTGTCAATTTAACACACCAAAATAAGAAACGTTTCAGAAACGTGCGAGTAGAAGTTGCATTGTATCAACTTTTTGTTTTGACAGCGTTTGCGCTCGGGCTGAGGTTCAGTAACGTTTCAACTAGCTGTCAAAACGTTAGCGCGATACCGAATCTTTCCAAAAGTCGATCAACGTCAGAGTTTCACTTGCGTTTCAGTTGAATAAATTTATCGCGATTGCCCTGCTGGGCGGCAGCTACTGCCCTAGCGGGAGACCCGCCGTGGGAGCTGGTTGCAAGGGTTTTCGCCGAGTTGCACAGACAAACACAGCGGAACACGTTCAAACGTGTTTGAACGTATTCCGCTGTGTTTGTCAAACAAGATGTCATGATCTCATACCGATTCTAGCTAATTGTTTGACAAACTTGTTTGATGCACGTTTGTTCGTCTGCGCTACTGTTTGATGAAAACGTAAAATACATCAAACATGTTTGTCAAACAAATTTGATCGTTTGCTGGGGTACCTACTTAAGGGCAAGCGGGGTTAAAATGGTCGCATTTAGCATTTTAGCAATCCTATCAATCAATTCAGCAAATGAATGGTCAAAACTGTGAAACTGACGAAAACGTCAATTAAAGGAAAAGACCTAGTGGCAGACACTTTAAGGAAACATGAAACATTTGAATGTTATAAAATATATACTTATTTATGAAAATAAAGGATTGATAACTTCTTCCGTATCATCAGTAACTCTTACAAAATAAAACTATTATAATTATTATTCTCTGTCAAGTCAATAAAATAAAACATTATTTGTCTTTTTGTAAACTTAGTCAAAAGAGCTATCATATTATGATTCATAATATGACTCTCCAAAGCGACCATTTTAGCCCCGCAGTTCACCCCGTGACTCATTACGGCACCGCACGCTATAAAGACAGTGATTTTATAATATTTTATTTGTTATTTGATTAAATAATACGCTACGTATAGTAGCTGTACTCATCATTATGTACTATCAGAGAAGTTCATTCATAGGCAGATGGGGGACCTACGTAATTTGGTCGCATTATGACAAACACAGCCGACAGCGGGGCTAAAATGGTCGCATAGCAATTCCTCTCAATCAATTCACAAAATGAATTGTCAAAACTGTCAAAGTCACGAATGTCAAATTAGTACGAATTTAGACCAATTGAATTGGTCAAACTCACGAATGTCAAATTAATACGAATTTAGACCAATTGAATTGGTCAAACTCACGAATGTCAAATAGGCTACTTGACATATATTTAATTTCATTGAAAAAATGCATATTTCTAGTAGAACTTGGCCTAGGAAACCGTATTTCACCCTTTAACATCAAATAAAAGCTTATGATTGATAAATAAAGTCGATTTGAAAATATGATTTTATGAAAATAGGAATTGTACTGACGAAAACGCTTTTGCGGTACTTCCGATTTGGATGTGACGTCATCCCATTTGTAATTTAATATCTTTTATTTATCGCGCTCGTTATATGTAAGTTTAATTTTATATAAATAATATGAATAAGCCTAGAAAGGTTTATAAATTATATTTTCTTGAATAATTCAAATAAAACATCAGTTTTATATATTATCTCAATTTATTGTAGTTGGGAAATGAAATGGCCAAAACTTTTCTAAAAAAGTGTTCAATATTACAAATGATTTCTAAATTCTTTTCTAATTTTTTGGCACTGTTAGACTCGTACGGTTTAGCACATAAAGCTTTTTTCAACAAAGAAAGTATAAAATACAAAAAACATGACGTCACACTATGGCGGTACAATGGCGGACAGTGTTTTTGGCGCCATATAAAAGGCATATTTTTCAATCAACATTTTATGGGTTTCTACTGTTTAAAAAAATTAAAATATTAGTTTTTTTAGTGAAAATGAATGATTAAGAAGCGATTAGAATGAAGAAAAAAAATAGGTCAAGTAGCCTATTAATACGAATTTAGACCAATTGAATAGGCTACTTGACCTATATTCAATTTTATTGAACAAATGCATATTTCTAGTAGAACTTGGCCTAGGAAACCGTATTTCACCCTTATTATCAAATAAAAGCTTATGATTGATAAATAAAGTCGATTCGAAAATATGATTTTATGAAAATAGGAATTGTACTGACGAAAACGCTTTTGCGGTACTTCCGATTTGGATGTGACGTCATCCTCATACTAATTTAATATCTTTTATTTATCGCGCTCGCTTTAAGTAAGTTTATTTGTACATAAGTAATAAGAATAAGCCTATTATATATTTTCTTCAATAATTCAAATAAAACATCAGTTTTATATATATTATCTCCATTTATTGTAGACGGGAAATGAAATGGCCAAAACTTTTCTCCAACAGTTTTCAACATTACAAATGATTTCTAATTTCTTATATAATTATTTTATAATTTTTGGGCACTTTTAGACTCGTACATTTAGCACATTAAACAAATTTCAATAAAGAGAGTTTAAAATACAAAGCGTATGACGTCACACTATGGCGGACAGTGTTTTCGGCGCCATTTAAGAGGCATATTTTTCAATAAACATTTTTATGGGTTTCTACTGTGTAAAATATTAAAATATTAGTTTTTTTTGTAAAAATGAATGATTATGAAGCGATTAGCATGAAGAAAAAAATTAGATCAAGTAGCCTATTGGTCTAATTTTGACATTCGTGAGTTTGAAAGTTTTGACAATTCATTTTGTGAATTGATTCAGAGGAATTGCTATGCGACCATTTTAGCCCCGCTGGTCACAGGTGCCGTCAGATCACAGCTAACATTGAATTGATATCTGAGTTCTGACCAAATGGTGTACCTAGTACGTCCGTGAACTGTATCTGAATCAATTTCTTCGATGGCACGTAGTAAAACAATGCATTGGCGGAACGTCCATTAATCTTTAAGTTTTAAATCGCTATTCCTATTTCAATCCTAAATGAAATTGAAGAACGCAAAAAACGCGAGGAAGTTTGCAACCTTTGTCTAAACGGGTTAATGAGCAAATAAGCGTATAAATTAATAAATCATATTGAGTACGATGTCCGCATATTTTGTAACTTATTCTCGGTGAAGTACTCGTAAAACAACTGTTTCATGATAATTATAAAGTTATTTACCTCGTGGTTAAACACTATTGTGTCGTGGAAAATGAGGAACAAGACTAAAGGGGCGACTTCACCAAAGAATTGGAACGCATTCAATGCACACTGAACCGGTTCAAAACGTATGAACGCGATTATAACATCGAAATGCATTTCACCAACATAAGCTGAATGCGTTCACAGCAAATCCGAGTTTTATCTTCTGAACGCCCAATGTTCGAAGTTAGGCGACGCGACGCCTTGATAATTTGGCTAAAGCGATATCGATTTTTCTCGGCAATGACTAAAGCTAAGAAATTAAAGTTCATTGTCAGTATTCATCATGTCTTTGTCTTTGAATTACCCGTAGCATAACACGATTGGTCAACTTTTAGTACACAGAATAATCAATCAGAAAGACCTCTGTAAAAAAAGGGATTCCTATTTTACCAACTGAGGAGAGTGATTTAAGATTTTGTATATATCTATGTGCCTGAACCAATCTTGGTTCAGGTATACACTTTAATTTGCCCATAGCAAATCATTTTTGTTCGATGAGGACTAAGTTTTATAAAACGAAGTTATGAGTGTGCCTGGTGAAATCCCATCTAAGATTCCATGATATAAGTAACAAAATTCTAACCCTCTGAGGGTTGGACATGTTCCGTATTTATATCATTCTTACATTCACTTCAAAACATTCCACTGTTAGATGAGGAAATAACATCCACATAATAACAACTATAGTCTACATTAAACTCTGTTTTACCTAATTATCTAAATATTGTAAAGTGTAAACAAAACTATTTTTGTTCGGCTATAATGCTACCAATTTGGATGTCGCGTAGCGCATGTACGTATTAATTACACATCAAAGAAATACATTTATATTGTCTACAATCTACATTCATATTATGAAACTGAATTGAAATTAAGTACACGCAACAGTTAAAGATAACAAATTAAAAACATACTTTTATAGTATACAAAGCGAAAATATATTGTTTTCGACAAATTCCATCTGGTGCAATTTTGTACCAAAAGTATGCACACACAAACAATTTACGAACTAACGTTGAAACGGTACATTAACAAAAATAATATAAATTGTTGTTTCAACACAGCTACTAACGTTCTTTTACTGCCTGTAAACTTTTATTAATCCAACTAATCTCGCAAATGTAAATTTATTTGATACGTTTCGCGTCTTAACTACTGAATTCATTATGATGAAATTGTTTAGCTTCTCCGGATTTTCTTGTGTTTTGTTACCGGTGAAACTTTGAGCAATGTGCTTGTTTAAATCAAAGTGTTTTAAATGTAAAACAATGATTACTGTATGAAAAACTCGACGAAAAACTATATTTATTCGTAAAACGTTGCATGAATTGTGAATTCTTGGGTAAAAGGAGATTGAGATTACTTTTATAAAGTTTTTACAGATTCCTAGATGTAACAAAACTAATGATAATACTTAAGGGTGTGTAATGTGTATGTGTTCCTTGTAGAGAATTTAATGTGAAACTAGCAGCGCTGAAAGACCAAATTGCGTCTTAGGCTGCGTCCCCATCAGGCATGACACGGCACCGTCACCGTGTTACGGCACAACGCCGCCACCGTGATACGGTACGGCGCCGCACCGTGTCACGGTGCCGCGTACGGTGCGGCCCTATTCAGTCGATATTTGCGCCCGAATGAGATTGCTTGTCTGCATATGGATCGCAAAATAATAATTCTCTTGTTGTTACTAAAACGAAGATTGAAAAAGAAACAGAAACAGAGGAAATTTTGGGTAAATTCGTATTACAAATTACTTACAAAATTAATAATTAATGGGGCTCCCATACAAAAAACATACATTTTTGGTTATTTTTCTCTATAATAATGGTACGGAACCCTTCGTGCGCGAACCTAAGTCGCACTTGGCCGATTTTTATATGTTCCAAATAAGTGCCTCATTTAAGTTTGGACAAATTTTTGTTCGGAAGTTTCACCCAGAATAGGGGCGCGCGGTGCACCGTACGCGGCACCGTGTTACGGTGCGGCGCCGTACCATGTCACGGCGGCGGCGTCGTGCCGTAACACGGTGACGGTGCCGTGCCGTGTCTGATGGGGACGCAGCCTTAATATTAAGTCGCTGTGAAAAATACCTACATTATTTGGTGGCCTCTAATGCGAAATTTTTCGTATGATTAGTTCAGGAAATTTTGTGACAAGTTCCTTTAAAGTAAGAACATAAAGTTAATATACCTGAGAAATTAGCAGCGCTGAAAGACCAAATTGTTTTTTTTTTTCACTTTTAGTGACGCTGTGGCGCTTGTCCGTACAAAAGTGAAAAAAAATTGTCTTTCAGCACTGCTACTTTCACAGTGAACTCTCTACAAGGAACACGTACACACCCATATTACTTAATTTTGTTACACCTTGTAATACAGGGTGTAAAACAACTAAGTAATAATAGTTTAGGATATGTATGTGTTGCATATAAAGAGAGTTCACTGTGAAAGTAGCAGCCCTGAAAGACCAAATTTTTTTGTGATTTGTATGGGCAAACGCCCCAGCGCGCATCACCAGCTGTTTTTCCATACAAAAGTGAAAAAATATTGCCTTTTTCAGCGCTGCTACTTTTACAGTGACTTCTAATACACGGGACTCATAATATACACCGTAAAGTATTATCACTTGGTTTTGTGACACCCTGTATATGGGTGACTAAAGCTTACCAAAGTATTATAGGTGTACATACTGGAATAGGCCAGGCCTATTTTCCCAAGGCACATGTTTGTTAACTTTATTGTACACGGCGGGCCTGTGACGATAATTATACAACAAGGTGTAACAAAATTAAGCAATAATAATTTAGGATGTGTATGACGTGTCCCATATAGATAATAGAGAGAGTAGATAATAGAGTTCACTGTGGAAGTAGCGGGGCTAAAACGCATTTTTTGGTGATTTGTATGAGCATATGCGCCCCAGGCCAGCGTCATGAGAGTGCCAAAAATTAACTCAGCGCTGATGTGACAGCACAGCGAACTCGATGTAAGTAGCCCGTACACATCCTAAAGTATAATATAGTTATCACTTAGTTTTGTTAAACTCTATATTTTATTCAATAATGGACCGCAGCGGAGAGGATTATTAACTTTAGTTCAATATAATTTTAAAGTTTATTTTCAAATACGTTAATATAATTCTCTCCGCTGCGCTCCGTTTTGTTAGCACTGACTTTTATTCGCCGTACCGTACCTACCTATCCGTTAGGTGGTTGAGTGAAATTGAGACCGCCACTGTAAGCACTCCATGTGTGAATTCTCAATAATCTAAATTCTAATATAATAAATAATAAATTATGTATAAAATTCTCGTGTCACACTGTTTGTGCACGAACTCCTCCAAAAACAGCTCAACCGATGTTAATGAAATTTTGTATGTACCATCGAGGAAGTTGATTCCTATGCAGTTGAGAGACCAACGTCATTTGGTCGATTATGTCAATTCAATATTAATTGTGATCTGTCGGCTGAGTTTGATGTAATGCGACCAAACTACGTAGATCCCCCATTTGCATAGGAATCAACTTCTCTGATAGTACCATCGAGGAAATTGATTCCTAGGCAGTAATTGTGAGACCAACGTCATTTGGTCGGATCATGTCAATTCAATGTTAATTACTGTGATCTGTCGGCTAGTTTGACGTAGCGCGACCAAACTACGTAGATCCCCCATCTGCCTAGGAATCAACTTCTCTGATAGTACATTCGTTAGGGTTGAGAATAGGTTTTTACTTTTTATCTACTTATTTTTTATATATCAATTAAAATATTATAAATATTTAAGCTGTACACAATTTTGAAATCACATAAAAAATATGAAAACCTTATTGTGCGTGATTACGTTTAGAAAACTTTTGTACTGTGTCTACCACAGACATAGATCAAGATAGATACCGTATGTCGCTCCGTTTGTATGAAAACAGCATGTCACTTTTTTCTTACGAGTACCACTGTGACGTACCTATGAAACGTGTCCATTATCAAGGCCAACTTTTCTAATTTGAATTTCTACAGCTCAATACGGCACTTAATTGGTATTTAGGCATTTTTAAAATTCCGATTGACGTCCGATTCCGATAGAAGACTAAGGAACGGAACTTTTCGGAACGCGATATGGCACTCGAAGTCAAGTACCTACATGTAATACATGCGGTGGTGTCTACTCTTTCTTGATAAACTATAAAAAATCATGTAGGTTGGTATGTAATTTGTAGCTAATGTTATTATAATATTTGTAAATAATGCTCATCAGATCAATTTCAAGAGCCACGAATATAATAATTATAGACTTTATAATTGCCACTCAATCACTGAGGCGTCAAAACAATAAGTTCAGCAGATAAGATAAGAAAAAGATTGAATAGATTGTTTATTTTATCATCCAACCGACAAGTAGTAGAGGTAATATGGTTTGGGTACTGTTTGTTTTCATAAGAGTAATTTTAGGTCGCAGTGAAAAGGACCTACGTTATTTGGAGGCCCTAGATCAAAACTTGAGTTAACAACACTCGCATGAGAAATTTTTCGTATGATTAGTTCAGGCAAGATTGTGACGAGTTTTTTTTTAACTGAATGAGGTGTAGCGAGTATCATAATATTAATTAATAACCTATGAATTATACCTACATGTATATTGCATAATATTATGTATTCGCTTGAAGGACTAATTAAAATACAAAAAATGTACAATACCCGGCAATAAATATTGCACATCGACCTTTGGAACGAGACAATCGGCTAATTTCGGTTTCATAGAGCGTTATCTTTGTAGCACACGCCTATTTGACATTATGTCAGTCGTTGTCCAAATTCAATGGAGTGCAGTCGCGTCCAGGTCAAAATATATATCTAGAGTTGTTAACACCCCTAAATTTTATACAGCTGTAATTTTCCAAAAAAATTAAAATATACGTAAACATAATTTGAAGACGCTTTTTATTTTATTTTACCTGAACCTCAATCCATAATTTAAAGAAAACTTGGTGTATTTTATACAAAGAATAATAAAATTTTCAAAAGAAGCAAACCATAATAATTATAGTTTTTTTTAACAGCTCCTAATATATACCGGTTTTTTTGTATTTCGTGCGTAAGAGATAACGCTCTACAAAACCGAAATTAGCCGACTGTCACTTTCCAAAGGTCGATGTGCAATATTTATCGCCGGGTACTGTAAAAGCCTATTTCAAATTATTTCTGACCATTTTTATGGTCCATTTATATAACCATTGAATTATTGATATATATTTTTTTGGTTTGGTTATTACTACGAATAACAAAACCACAGGAAACGTAACTCCCATACTTCAACCGTTTTAAATTTGGCTCCTTTTCGAACACTAAAATATGACAATTCAGATTCTCGTCAAGGTCGTTTCCCAGGTAACGTATCATAATATTGCGCGCTGGACGACAGCCTGCGCGTTTATTGTCACTGTCACAGTTATGAAACAAAGCCGTGGACAATAGCGGATGGCATTATGCAGTATACACCAAACATATCTACTATCACGAAGAAAGGAGTACATACTTATTATTTTAAAATCAAACATTTTCCTCTGATCCTTAAGTCATCGATAATAATAATAATAATAATAGTAATATATTACATATAATAATTTTGAACAAACCTTGTACGACTCGGACGAATTTAAAACTATCCAGAGCACCTAGACAAGACGTTTTCAGATTACAAAAATCTATGTGCGGTGCATATGCAGATTTTCGTAATCTCTTTAATAGTATGCTACATAAACGAGTAATCGGGCTTGACATCCAATTCAATTCGTTTCTTACTAAACGAAGTATGAACCATAAAGGTAATATACCGATATGAACCATAAAGGTAGTTTATTAATAGTGATAAGTTTGTAGATATTTCTTTAAATGTTATGTGTAAATGCAATAAAGAATATTCATTCATTCATTCATTCATACCTATCGGAATAGAGAAACAATCCCGAGCTGTCAAGCATAACCAACATTTGATTTACATCTGTTTATACAATCATGCTTACGTGTGCGTGTCAGTGATGTACATACATACATCTTGTAATTCGACAAAATATCGATGATGGAATAATAATTGTAAGATTGTAAAAATAAAAAAATGGGATAAAATAAAACTGCATAGATACTCAATATCTTCGAATAATAAATACTAAGGAAACGTAACTCCCATACTATTACCGTTTAAAATTTGGTTCCTTTCGAACTGTCATGTAACGTCAACCTTTACACCGCTCAAGGCCACCTAAAGATCCACAGTCATTCCACAAACATTTAACCATGTTTCTAGAGCAGTATTTCTAAAAAATATTCATTATATAACTTAAAATCACTATTTTTCTGAGAGATCAAATTGACAACGATCGGCACAGGGTCAGACAGACTGTCAAACAGATGAAAAAAAAGCTATGCCACCTCAAATCACGCTTCTCTTTCTACCACGCAGTGTTACTGATAGTGACATCTCGCTTGCTCAGACCTTCTCTATTCCGATAGGTATATTAACTTTATGGTACGAACGGCATTATAAAAATAAGATACTCCATACTGATGTCAGTCAGACCCTCGTTTATGAATTATGATTAAATTGTTACATCTTGCTTAACACTATCCATGGCGACTTTGTAAAAATTTTCTAATATTATTATTTTTTGATTATTTCATTTTTACAATAACATGTAAACTTAATAAGACAAACACAAAGAGACCAGCTTAATTTTACACAAATACCCTGGCATCCAACTTAAATAAACCATCTTTTTGGGCATGTTTTTGGATCGGAAAAAATACAACAACTTTACCTAAGCATAATTTTAAAAAAATCACTTACTAATGAAACTTGAAAGGTTATTCCTGTATTAAAAGCCGTATCTGTAGACTGTATGACTTCTACACCATTTCACAGGGCATTTAGGTATTATAACAACGAAAATTTTGTAAAAAGCTACGTAAAAAGTAAGTAAACAAATTGTAAAATGAGTTTGACAATAATTATCATGTCAACCTAGTTGAATGTCACTCGTGTATATATACACGAAAAATGTGTACCGAACACATGCATAAAGAATACAATATGTATTCGGGTCACATTTTGAAGCCTTTTGGTGCACTTTTTTTGACGGAGTTACTCTTTCTGTAGTTTAAAGTTCACTGGGTTATTACATGAAACATAAAAATATCTTATCTTTTAATCTAAAAATAATGTTAAGTATATCGACACTGGAAATATCACTTAACGTAAGGGACATTTTGGCGAAAATGAGTTATATATATCATTGGATTCAGAATTTCGAGCTCTATCATTTGGCATACTTGAAATCCTTCTATCGTTAAAAAATGTCCCTTACAGTACACATTTTTTAAAGTTAAAACAGGATTTTTCCTAAAAAAATTGATTTAACGGACGTAAATATTTTTACGTGTTAAAAAAATAACGTAAATGCTTTTAAAATAAAATTCAGTCCTTTACGTTAACCTTTAGCTTAGTACAATTCTCTTAACATGTCCTTTACGTTAAGAATTGATACATAATAACTGTCATAGCTTCACTAAAATTTGTCCCTTACCTTAATCTTAAATACTTATCATTTTTCAAGTAAGAAGATAAATTTTTTGGCACCTACTCAAAAAGTGTTATCCGTAAAAGTTTAAAGTTTTCTATAAAGTTTTAGTGTTTTAGCTAAACCTTTAGCCTTTAGGTATACTCTCCTGGCTGCAAATGAAATCGAGACGCAAGAACTGTTTTAGAGAATGAAGCAAATGATCAATAACTTGGGCTGCTCAATTAATAAAGGGAAAACTAAAAACATGGTCATAGACAGAAGCAACACTCTGCCTTTGACTGGCGTGCTAAAATTGGAAATGGTTAGCAAATTTGTCTTTGATCTTTACGAACAATGGCTTCTATTAACCAAATATACATAGAAGAATTGGAATGACTAAGAGCGCCATGTCTCAAATGCATAAAACCTGGCTTGACAGGAAGATTTTGTTAAAAACCAGGAGGAAATTTGTGCACATGCTCATATTCTTCATCTGTCTATAAGGATACGAGACATGGACTCTGAAGTCTGCAGACCGCAGACGTATCAACGCCGTCAAGGGTGCTGGAGGAAAATGCTCTGAATAAACTGCTTACAGAACCAACTCATCCAGGCTGGCTCTCTACCATCTGTCTAATAACGCATCTTAGAATATTTCAGACACATTACCATGACAAAAAGGAGAAAACCTTGAAACCATGGTATGGAAAACTCATGCTAATTGGCAAGATTGAGCAGAAAAAGACCGCGGAGCCGCTGTCTTATTCGTTGGTCTGATCAAACCCGTACCACACTTGAGTTGACTGTCTACGACGCTCTTCGAATGGCCGATAAAAGAAATAGCTGGCGTAACACCATAAAAAGGAACGTCATAGAAGGGGAAGGTCATGACTGGGCACTAGCGAAGCAGCTCTGACAGGTGCGATAAAAGAGAGCAGTAGCTCTTGATAAGGTGAAATGAGAAGCTTAATGCCAGGTCAAGAACGAACATTTAGACTTGTGTTGTGCAATCACTAGTTCAGGTTCACAGAAAGAGGCCGCAGAGCGGAACAGGGAGGAAGATCCATCTTCCATTCGGCTCAGGATACAGATTTCGGTAAGACAACAGAGCAGAGACGTGGTTTTGCAAAGTTCCACCTTGTCTAAAGGGGCTCTGGGTGTAGATGGGAACAGTCCCGGTGCCAAGGGAAATGTTTCAGTCTGCCGAAGTTCCCTTATTTTGCTGGAAATCCTATCCTTTATGTGGTAGACCAGCCAGTCGTGGTGGGCTTATTGTGTTAGATTTTAATATATTACATCAAACTTCCTCCAAAGCATAGTTTTTTTATGTCCTTTACAGTAGATTTGTGTTGCAGTTTCATATTAAACTTGGTGCTTACTTTAATATGGCATAGTTGACATTGAAAAATTCAATGCTGTAAGGGACAAATAAGCAAAAATTTTTAATGTAAGGGACATGCTATTTTCTAAACGCGTAAATTTACGAAAATAATTTTTTTATAGTTATATAGCCGACAAAATTCTAAGAAACTTTGCTATAAACACCTTTAAGATCGGACTAAATGATAAAAAGTTACAGACGAATTTGTAAAAAAAAATTTGTTTTTTCGCTCTCCTGAAAAGTCGTGTTTTGTCCCTTACATTAAGTGATATTTCCGGTGTCGATATATTTTAATTATAAAAAAATATATTCATAAAATTATAAAGCTAATGAATAGGAGTATGTTTTATAAATTCATTCCGCTAGTTCAATATTCATTAAGTACAGCTATGAATTTTCATAACAGAAATTCTGTTCCATCGCCTGTCCGCCTGATCCTTTATTCGCAGCGAGGTGCTCGTCAACAAAACAATGCCAGAGCTGCGAAACTTTCTGTACTCCATTTTATAGAAATAGCTCTCTGTTTGATTTGATGGGAACTACCGAATACTTAGTATTGTGTACATATTAAAGTAAATATTCTGTACTGAGAAGTTAATAAGTTAAAATTTATTTCTAACCCTTCGCCTCCAGAAATACCTATTGTAACTGGCGTTAACTGAAAAGTGATGGACAAAATGCAAAAAAAAAATTATGTGAGTCTTCATAACGCAAAACCCTACTTATCCGACAAGTCCTTTCTTAAAATAATTAAAACAAAAGTGAGTATGTGTGTTACTCTTCGTTCAATTGGAGGGTAAACATGCAGGCAGCAGGAGGGTTGGTATGTGGTTGGTATCTAAATTCCATTATTAGATACCTAAAGGGGGGTCTCGATATTCTTTGTCACAAATACATGCAAATTGATAAAAATAAAAGAAACAAAACATAAAAGATTTGTGTCGCATGTCGCCAGTCGTGCCATTGTGCGGACAAGCCATTTTCCCTACTAGAGCTAGATAAGAAACCCCTCCGGCCCTATCCTACACAAGTTGTAAGCGTGACCGAACTTAATAAAGATGATGGAAACTCGGCCCAATTTCCACTGATCTGTACCATTCCTAAATAGGAAAATAGGGTTGGTTGGAACAAAAGGCCAATACTTACTTTTCTAGTTCAAGATCAAATATTTTCTGTATTATGTACACTTGCCATCCTACAAGTCAAATACTAGTTTTCGCTAACCAAACCTAGCGTAATACCTCTTTAGAATTCACATAGCCCCTGTAACTGACGTAGGTCAATCAATTTCCTTGATGGTACATAATAAACATGTACTTATAGACAACAGGCATGCTATATAAAAAAACTCATACAAACTTTCACATTAAGAGTATTAGCACAAATTAGTACGTACCGTATAGCCCGAACAGGCAATTTATGGTATAATGGTAGAATCTATAAAGCTTTACCTATTATCAATTAGGTAAGCATTATACTTAATAGTCCCAAAAAGAATCTAAATAAAAATACAAACGTATCTATTGAACCCTCATCACTGCTAAGTGCTAGGTACTGTACTCGTATACTGATCTAAGTGGCATACGCGGGCTGCGTTCACACTGAAGTGACAGACAATAAATGAGAAAATGACCAATATAATATGAATATGAATAATATTATGAGTGGTGGCCACAAAGGCATATCTTCTAACCGAGCTATGCTAGGCATGGCCCGAGCTCACTAAATTGATTTTGTTGTCGTAATAAATACCAACGCATTCAAAAAACTTCGGTAGCTTGATGTAAGATTGAAGCACTATTATATTGATCCGCCACATCCCACAACCCTTCTCAATATTGGTATTTACACGTTCGTAAGTACTCGTTCATCATGAGCCAATGAAGGAAAGCTGCATTACACAGTTCAATGTTTTCCATAATGATTTACCTAAAAGACTATGTATGTATAAGTAATCATAGCATTTTATTTATTTTAAGTACCATTAACAGCAGTACAAGGTAAACATAATAATTATTATTTTTAACAAAAAATTAAAACCGACTTCCAAGGTAAAAACAATAATAACATTAATATGAACTAAAAAGTATTAAATAATTTTTACTATCTAATAGTGCCTTTTTCCGAATTCGGCTAAACCTCAACTATTTCTGTACTCAATCTTCATAATTTTGAAGTCGGTACCAGATAGCTGAATCTTCAGTCCTCTGACAGAATATTTAAAATTTTTGGAACTGGCACCGACTTCAAAATTATGAAGATTGAGTACAGAAATAGTAGAGGTTTAGCCGAATTCGGAAAAAGGCACTATTAGATAGTAAAAATTATTTAATACTTTTTAGTTCATATTAATGTTATTATTGTTTTTACCTTGGAAGTCGGTTTAAATTTTTTGTTAAAAATAATAATAATTTCACTCTTTTTAGTTACACTAGTAGGTAAATCTTCGCGTATATTTTACGTATCTTATTACAATTTGTTAAGAGTCACAACTCACACTCACAAAATAATATAATATTATCAGTGAAGTGAACATAATATTGTGCTAAGTAATTTAACAATTTTAATACTTCAAGCCCGAAGCGGTCACCGGCGATTGCGATAACAATAGAAAGGCTATTGTGTGATGTGTCTCGTTTTTCCACGATCGAAGGATCTATCAGATAAAAAATTGTACAAACTTGCATAGGATGTAGCGTAGCATAATATTTAATATTATCATAATTATTGTGCTTTTTCTTTTCATCAAGGGCATGCCTTATAGCGCTGTCAACGTCAAACGTATGACACTTTTCTTTCAACGCTGGTGGATTTTGACGCGCGTCACGGGCATGCCACACGTTCACTGTTGACAGCGCTATAAGGCATGCCCTTGTTGAACAGAAAAAAGGAACAATGTGGACAAAGCTAATGTGGACAAAGCTATATAGTAGGAGATCCGGCCATAGAATGACCTTCACCCATCGTATTACGGGATGAAAATGATTTTTTTATAAAATTAAACATGTTAAAAAAAATATTTACAGGAGGTTGTCTGAAAAATTTGGTGCAAAGTGTAATTAATTAATAATTAAAAAATGTTTATTTTTTTAAACATTACATTCATTCCCTTACGCAAAAAAACTGTATACTAATCGAAAGTATGTAGCTCATAGAATATGCAAACGCTGGGTTGACTTTTTTTTTCCGGTGCAATTATCAGGTAGGCAGCTATATACAGGTAAATCGATACTAGTAATTTTCAACGATCCACTTACGCGATAAACCTTATATCAAAATAAAGATAATTTTATTATGAATATAATGACATAAGGTTGAATGAATGTAATGTTTAAAAAAAACATTTTTTAATTATTAATTAATTACACTTTGCACCAAATTTTTCAGACAACCTCCTGTAAATAATTTTTTTAACATATTTAATTTTATAAAAAAATCATTTTCATCCCGTAATACGATGGGTGAAGGTCATTCTATGGCCGGATCTTAGACTAATAATATTGTAATTACTTTATCTCTGAGCTTTCGTTAACTATTAGGTGCAGTTTATAAAATATAAAGAATTTGAAATATTATAAATACAATTTAGTACTATTTATCGGTAGCGAGTAGGTAGGCTGGCCGGATACACACGATTTCCGAATTCGTAGTATCAGTAAAAAAAATTGTAATTTTACATATTTTTAGTAAAAGATGGCCCCGTGCGAGTTTCTTACCCCGGTTCTTCTCGCCGGGTTAGTTCCTGAACCGGTGGTAGGCAGTAGGCACCGTAGATTCTACGTTCTTCTGACTTTCAAAAAGTGTACTCATGATATCTATTTTGAATAAAAAGATATTATATTTTATTTATTTATTTTAGTAGAAAATACATCACCTGGCGCATACGTTCGCTTTTTTCCGAGCGGGACGAATTCCACACGTATGTTTCAAGTGCAAGGCGTTCGCGCGTGATTAAAAACGAACCTTTTTGCTATTCTCATGGGATTCCAAATTATAATTCCACATTAGGAAATGTAGGAAAACGAATATGGGAAACGTGTGTAGGCGGCCATGACTGCTAGTCTTGATTACCGTGACAGCTGGCCTGGGCTGACACTTAATTATATTATGAGATAACGACGTGCATAATATCACTGTCACAGATATAACACATCTGTGACAACTAAATCGCCGACGGATGAGGTTATACAATATACATGTTGTAACAAACTAAGTGATTATATTTTAGGGTGTGTATGGGTGTTATGTACAAAAAAAAGATCTTTCAGTGTTGCCACTTTCACAATGAATTCTAATTTCTAATATTCACATGACAAACCCAAAAGTATTATCGATTGCTTTTTTACACTTTGTATATTATAACAACGGAAATTCATATCCACGTCGATATAGACATAAATTATACACTTAGTCAAAATATGCTTAATTTAACGCTTTAATAATAAGATATATTACTGCAATGTTCTTCTGTATTCTTTTTCCAGGTAAATACAACGGATACCTTTTAGGCTTAAATGTACCATTTATGTTAATTTGAAGATCTCATCTCTGGAGACGTTTGAAGAGTGACAATGGTTTTTATCGACTGTGGTGATGTCATTTACATACCTCCCTAACATTTTTACATAATAATGTAGTTCATAAATGCAGCAGGCTTAATATGGCCACAGCCCACAGTAAATTAGTTAAGAACAGAAAAGATTTTGAGAATAAACAGATTTTCTACTAAAACAATACCCGTGTCATTAGTCATTACTCGTATTATTGACCAAAATATTCGCAATTACAATTTATTAAATCTTTACTCTAATACCGAGTAGGCACTAGGCAGGTACAGGAAGGTGGTTTTTGTATTCATTTCTAGATATTTGACTAGATGACGCCCGCAACTCCGTTGTGCCAAAATTCGTTTATCGCGCGGAAACCGTACATTTTTTCGGGATAAAAAAGTATCCTATGTCCTTTCCCGGGACTCAAAGTATCTCCATGCCAAATTTTAGCAAAATCGGTTCAACGGTTTGGGCGTGAAGAGGTAACAGACAGACAGACAGACAGACATACTTTCGCTTTTATAATATTATAAGTAGGTATGGATTGTTCTTATTTAATAAAGCGACATTTTCTCATTCGATAAACAACCTACGAGTTTGTTAAGAGCGAGTCCACATGGAGCGTTGTGTCAACGTTGCGTCGACGCAGCGCTGCCGTTGCGTTATTTTACATACAATTAATAACCAAGGTCTTTACACGGCGCGCTGCGTCGTCGCAACGCACACAATATGACGGACAACTGCAGCCCCCGAGACGATGCGGGAGGGTGTTGACGTAGACTGCTTCGTAATAACGCTGCGATGACGCAGCCACAGCGCCCGTGTGACCGGCTTTGCGTCAACGGTCAAACGGCAGCACAGCGTCGACACTCGACGCAACGCTGACGCAACGCGCCGTGTGGACTGGCTCTTACTCGTGCTTAAAATAAATGAAATCACAAAAGTGGTACTTCAAAAGTCTGTATAAAATTTAATTCGTCTTTCACTTTCTGTTGAAAAAAGAAATAATCAAATAAAGTACTTACCTCATAAATGCAAAAAAGAATCTTGTTATTTACACAAAATCACCTCAAATTGTGATGATGACTCTTCGTAAGGGACTGCAGGTAATGTTTTATGCTAATCTATTCATGTTGGAGAAGTGAATATAATATTATATTCGGGATTTTGAAACAAGGGAGAATATAATGAAGATAACGACAAAAAAGTTGGGTTCCATCATTCTAAATTATGTCTATTTTTGTGCCTTTTTCATGTTGTATTGAAATTATATTATTGTTCATTGTTATTTCGTCAAAAAACGTACTTTAAAGTCAACTTATTTCCTCCGAATTTTCTTACTTATTCACAAAATTATAGGATAACTAGTTTTTGCCCGCGGCTTCGCCGGCATGATCCTAAAAATGGCTTTTTGTGGAGCTTATAATTTAAAAACTAAGATCGTCAATAATTTACATTTATACGCCAATTTAAGCCGCAAATTAAGGCCTTAACGACCTCGTAAAGTTATTAATAACAAGGGTTATTTTTCTCGAATAACAATCTAGAGAAGCGAATAACAAAAACATTTAAATTACTTATAATATGTACAATGTACATAAAACCTAAAATAAGTTTTATATTTGACTAGATGACGCCCGCAACTCCGTTGCGCCAACATTTTAAAACCGTACATTTTTCCGGGATGAAAACTGCCCTATGTCCTTTCTCGGGACTCAAAGTATCTCCATTCCAAATTTCAGCAAATTCGGTTCAGCGATTTGAGCGTGAAGATGTAACAAACCGACAGACAGACACACCGAAAATGTACATTTTTTTAATAATATATTAGTATGGATTATAATTGTCCGGTTAATTAAAATAAGTACTTGACGGCGCCTGTACCACCGTACGCGCCTATAGCAAGAATTTGTGTAAACAACACCTGCACCGAGCACGCTACAGCCGGTTCTTCAAGTCTCCCCACTCTCCCCACTACTGAGTCTATCGTTATAAATGGCGGAGCGAGCCTTGCGCAGGCAGTCTCGGCTCTGGCGAGGCACGGTGCACTAGTTGTATCTTGCTAGCTTATCCCTGACTCTAATTATTCTAATTACTTTGTGTAAATTAGAAATAATATAAGAATAGATTACTTACTCTTAAACTATTATAATTTCTGTTGGATGATTGATTAAAATAGAGTTATAATTTGAAATTTAAGTGTCATTTTATTTATTAATATGTCTGACCTAAATCCTATATCAGAAGTGGGATCGGATCCGCCCCACAACCCGGGTTCCGTTAATTTAATGGAACAGCAAATGTCTCTTTTCTCTTCTGGTATGGAAGCCATTTTTAAGAAAATTGCAGACAGTTTAAATTCTCAATCTGTGGATTCATCAATACCTATCAAGTTGGTGCCCTTT
Organism: Polyommatus icarus; assembly: GCA_937595015.1. Classification (NCBI taxonomy): domain Eukaryota; kingdom Metazoa; phylum Arthropoda; class Insecta; order Lepidoptera; family Lycaenidae; genus Polyommatus; species Polyommatus icarus. Next base: position 9,816,846 of record OW569321.1, read on the forward strand.
GACCCGGATGAAACCGATTCAGACATAACTAATTGGTGCACTTTAAATGACATAATTATTGAGAAGAAAAATTTAGAAGGCGTTGATTTAATTATTGCTCTTACTCACTGTCTTAAGGGTCGCGCCGCGACATGTCTCACGAAAATACAGCCTAATCAAATGACTTGGCAGAGCATTCGGGAAATATTAATTTCGAACTTTGCAAAACCAATGATGATGCAAGATTATTTTGATCAAATCACTAAGTTTCGCCTTGGTAACGATGAAACTCCAGCTGAAGCAGGCATGCGCCTATGGCAGCTAATAGAAAAAATTCCGAACACAAATTTGCCCGAAAATGTTACAACTGGATTTGCAATATCTGTTTTATCTCAATGTAACGACAAAATACGTCGTGAACTCAGTTCAGCTATTATAAACAGCAAACATCAACTGTTTCGGATTTTACGAAGCTTTACGCTTAAAAGAACTCATGAAGATTCTTCTATGACTGAAGTGGAACGGAAAAAGTTCCATCCTTTTAGAGGCGCTTGTAATGTTTGTGGGAAAATTGGACATCGGGGTAGTGAATGCAGACAGCGCAGTAATAAAAGTGGTTCTGTTTTAGTTAAATTGGATTCTTCAAAATCAAAGAGCTACTGCTACATCTGCCAAGACTCCAACCATATTGCCAGTAGCTGCCCCAAGCGGTATACGAAGAAAGAAGACGACTCCTCGGGTATCAAGCAAGTCAACTTATGCTGTAAAACTGCGCATGGTATCCTAGAAACGAATGGTATGAAATTTTCATTTATTTTTGATTCAGGATCAGAATGTAGTCTCGTAAGTCAAACCAAGTGTGAGTTATTGATGGGCCAAAGATTTCGTGAACAAATTACTCTGAGAGGCATAGGCGGCAATAACATAATTTCTCATTTACAAGTAAAATGTCAAATTCTGGTTCAAAATTTTCCCTTAGATGTAATATTTCATGTTCTACCAGATGAATGCTTGAGCGAAGATTTTCTATTGGGACGTGATATATTGCGTGACGGTGTTTCTGTAAAAATTAGTAATGACAAGCTAATATTTTATAGGTCCAAAAGCAATCATTTTAGTTCTGCTCTTGGTAGTAATAATTTCCAGTCTATAGATACTGACTTAACAGGTGATGACAAGGAAACCTTGATTAGCATATTGAACAAGTACTCGGACCACTTTATTGATAATTTGCCAACTACACAAGTTAGTACGGGTGTCTTAAAAATTGATTTAATTGATCCTAATAAAATAGTCCATAGGCGTCCCTACAGACTTTCTCCAACCGAATTAGAAATTGTTAATGCGAAAATTAAGGAACTTCTAGATGCTAAAATTATCCGAGAAAGTTCATCACCATTCGCAAGCCCTATTTTGCTAGTAAAAAAGAAAGATGGTAGCGATCGTATGTGTGTCGATTATAGGGAATTAAATAGAAATACACGACCCGATAGTTATCCACTTCCGCTTATTAATGACCAAGTTGATAAGTTACACAGAGCTAAATTCTTTACCACCATAGATATGGCATCTGGCTTTCACCAAATTAAAGTTCATGAAGATTCAGCCGAAAAAACCGCATTTGTTACACCTACTGGGCAGTACGAGTATTTAAAAATGCCTTTTGGCCTTAGAAATGCTCCACAAGTCTTTCAGAGAGCTATAAATAATTCCCTTAAGGAACTTAATGACGATAGAATTCTCGTTTATATGGATGACGTACTTTCTGCATCAGAATCTATCGCTGAAGGATTAGCCAGATTAGATAAACTACTAGAAACCCTCTCAAAAGCTGGATTTTCCTTTAATTTTCATAAGTGTTCTTTTATGAAAACCAAAATCGAATATCTAGGTTTCGTTATATCATCAGGACAGATTCAGCCAAATCCACGTAAAATAGAAGCTTTAAAATCATTACCGACCCCAAGTACCGTAACTCAAGTTAGACAGTTAATTGGTTTGGCGTCTTACTTTCGTCAGTTTATTCCAAATTTTTCAAAATTATTAAAGCCATTGTATCCCTTAACCGCTGCAGGTAAAGGTAAAATAACATGGGAACCCCATCACGATAAAATTCTCAAAACTATTATTGATTGTTTAACATCTGAACCTGTTCTCAAAATTTTCGACCCTACTCTACCAATAGAGCTCCATACAGATGCGAGTAGTGAAGGTTATGGTGCAGTGCTAATTCAAAAAGTTAAAAGTTTACCTCATGTTGTAGCTTATTTTAGTCATCGAACAAGTGATGCAGAAAGTCGTTACCATTCGTATGAGCTTGAGACTCTAGCAGTAGTTAAAGCCGTGGAACATTTCAGGCATTACCTATATGGACGTAAATTCACAGTTTTCACTGACTGCAATTCCTTGAAAGCCTCATTTTCAAAAAAGGACTTAACCCCAAGAGTCCACCGGTGGTGGGCTATCCTTCAATCCTATGATTTTGAAGTTATTTATAAAGCAGGAAAAAATATGGCTCATGCCGATTTTTTATCTCGTAATTTTGCACAAGACAAATTATTTCCAAAAAAACATCAAGCTCCAATAACTGTTAATTTTACGGAATTAGAAAAGGGATGGTTGCTGGTAGAGCAACAGCGGGATCCCGAAATTCTAGATACTATTACCCAACTACGGTCTAATAATTTTTCCACTGAAATATCACACACATACGATATAAGACAGGGCGTTTTATACAGAAAAATTGAACGAGGAAAACATTCAAAGTGGTTGCCCATAATCCCTAGATCTCTGACATGGACCCTAATTGGCCATGTTCATAATGAATTAAAACACCTTGGGTATGAAAAGACTCTTGATAAACTGTATGACCTCTACTGGTTCCCTAATATGGCAAAATTTGTTAAAAAATATGTTGACTCTTGTGTTATTTGCAAGGCTTCTAAAGGTCCTTCTGGTGCCCAACAGATTCAATTGCATCCTATTCCAAAACCAGCCGTCCCTTGGCATACAGTTCATTTAGACCTGTCAGGCAAACTAAGTGGAAAAAGCGAGCGAAAAGAATATTGCTCTGTGGCCATCGATGCCTTTACAAAATTTGTAGTATTAGAACATGTTACTACCTTAAATTCATTTCATGCCATTAAGGCAGTTAAAAATTTTGTTAATCTTTTTGGTGCACCAAAACGAATCATTGCCGATCGAGGTCGCTCTTATGATAATGCAGAATTTAAGAATTTTCGCAAGGAACATAATATTCAATTACATCTCATCGCCACAGGAACCAGTAGAGCCAACGGTCAGGTTGAAAGAATAATGCGTACCTTAAAAAATTTGTTAACCATAATAGAATGTGATTCCAGTAGCTCATGGCAAGATCAATTAGGTGAAATTCAATTAGCCCTTAATAGTACACGCTCTAGAGTCACAAAGTTTACCCCGCTCGAACTGATGTTTGGTATCCAAGGACATTCCTTAGGGCTCAGTAGAATAAGTTATAATACAAGTGATGACGAGACATCCCGACAAAACCTTATTGACATTCGTTCTAGCGCTTCCAATAACATAACTAAATGCTCTGAGGCTGACACTATCCGATTTAATAAAGGCAAAGCAAGAGTACGCCCCTTCACAATAGGTGATTTTGTTTTCGTAAAATCTGAGGAAAGACACCAAACTAAATTAAACAGAAAATTTAAAGGTCCATTTCAAATAGTAGCTATTTTAGACAACGATCGTTATGAATTGAAACACATTAACGGTTCGAATCGGTTGTACAAATTTTCCCACGAACATTTACGAGAAGTACCTCGAGGTCTTTCAGATTTTCTTGAGATTGCCGAAGACTGTTATAGTGATGACGACGTGACGGCGGACCATTCAGAAAATATTGTTTACGAAGTTGATGACCCTTTAAATGATTCTGAAATCCTGCATAGTACTTCTGATACTGTATCGTTTAACTCGGATACCATGTCAGCTAGCTTAGATAACATATCTGCTCACTCAGAAACAATGTCAGCTAACTTAGAAACATTGTCAGCTAATTCCGACACAATATCAGCTAATTCCGAAACAATATCAGCTAATTCAGACACAATATCAGTTAACTCAAACACTATGTCTGCTAACTCAGGTACTATGCCAGCTAACTCTCCTTTACACACTGTACAACCAGAAAACCTAATAGTTGTTCAAGCAGATGTTCATAGGCCTAATGAGTCTTAAAAAAAAAGAAAAAAGGGCCAGTCCAACATTATTGAAGGGCTTAAGTAGGGGCCAGTCCAATAATGTTGCAGGGCACATGTTAAAAAAAAAAAGGGGGGTTTATATAAAAAAAAAAAAAAATATAGCAAATCACAATGGCTATGGCTACAGGGAATATAAATTCCGGACTAGCAGAAAGTACTGATTGTTATAGTTTTGCAGGGCCTTGAGCCAGACCAAAATTATACAACTTAATTTATGTCAGTGACTAGTGTAAAATTGTAATAATGAGGTTTGTGTATGTCAGGATTGACGAACTATACTTATTGTGTCCACAGGTAACTGATGTAACAGAGATATGGGATGAGGCGCGTGCGAGGACGCACGCATGTCAGTATGGCCGTGACGGCGCCTGTACCACCGTACGCGCCTATAGCAAGAATTTGTGTAAACAACACCTGCACCGAGCACGCTACAGCCGGTTCTTCAAGTCTCCCCACTCTCCCCACTACTGAGTCTATCGTTATAAATGGCGGAGCGAGCCTTGCGCAGGCAGTCTCGGCTCTGGCGAGGCACGGTGCACTAGTTGTATCTTGCTAGCTTATCCCTGACTCTAATTATTCTAATTACTTTGTGTAAATTAGAAATAATATAAGAATAGATTACTTACTCTTAAACTATTATAATTTCTGTTGGATGATTGATTAAAATAGAGTTATAATTTGAAATTTAAGTGTCATTTTATTTATTAACATGGCTGACCCAAATCCTATATACTGTATAATATATTTAACGTACCAAAATCAGAACATTCTATCGGATCGCAAGTAATAACACTTGAACACGGATGTAACAAAACGAAGTTACTATACTTTTTAGGGTTCCGTAGTCAAAAAGTAACCCTTATAGTTTCGGTCTGTCCGTCCGTCTGTCCGTCTGTCTGCCTGTCCGCGGTTTTACTCAGAGACTATAGGATCTACAAAGCTGTAATTTGGCATGAATACACTATAATTGTATTGTGTATTCATGCCAAATTACAGCTTTAGTACATCACAAATCAATATTTACAAATATTGATTTGTGATGGCAACAAAATGGTACATTAAATCGTAAAAAAATATTGTACCATAGTAGTCCCCTACACATCAAGCGGGGATGATTTTTTTTTCGCGCCCACCCCATCGTGTGGGGTGTCGTTGAATAGGTTTCTTAAAAATATTGCGAGTATTCATAAATCATTCTCCGATTTAGGGATCCGTTTGTGAAATATTAAGTTTTAAAGTGGAAAAAATCGTTAGAGTCCAGTGTCCCCTCCTTCCACCAGCTAAACGGTTGGTTCTGGAAATGTCAAAAAATTCACGGGAGTAGGAAATATGCTGAATTTAAAAGGAAAACTATCACAGCTAAGAAGACTTCATAAGAGTTCATAAGGTATTCGGCGAAGTATAAAGGACCTTTTCGTTCAAATTCCTTTGAAAGTAACTGAGATGATGTTGTTAGTAGTGTAAAACACGCTTTAAATGTACGTTCATTGACCATAAAAAATATCTAAAACTTGCGATACTACGGAACCCTATATTGCGCGTGGCCCGACACGCACTTGGCCGGTTTTTGTATAGATAAGCGCCCCAGCGTCATAGATTTGCCCATACAAAGGTTTAAAAAAAACTTACTCTTTCAACGCAGTTACTTTCACAGTGAACTCTATACGTGTCTTAATTATACAGGAGACACATACTGCATAGTTGCATACATACACTTTGTTTTGTTGCACCCCGAATAGGTGAGTTGGTCACGCGATGCGGTAAACGGGGGTGCAATTTAGAGTTCACAAGTCGTTGCCCGTTGGCCGTAGACAGAGTACCACAGACAAAAATCTGTGTTACTCAGTCATTTTAGGGAAAAGCGGGACTCTGTATTTTTGGTCAGTACTTAATGCGACCCGGTCTCAAGACGCGGTTCGGCTCTGTGATTGGTCCATTAGGGAGTAATGCGGACGGGTCCGTACGGACCCCTCCGCATTACTCCTTGAAAACGCTCCTTGAAAACACTCGCTGGTTTTAGTGTCACGCGGACTGTCACCCGGGTGACTTCGCTGTCTGTCCGTCTATCTGTCTGTCTCCAGGCTGTAAGTATTTTAACCCCCGACAAAAAAGAGGGGTGTTATAAGTTTGACGTGTCTGACTGTTGGTCTCTCTGTGTGTGTGTCCGTGACATCGTAGCATCTAAACTGGTGAAAAAGGTACACCGATTAAGTCTAGTTTTTTTTTGTTTTAAAGCATTGACATGATCGAGAGTGTTCTTACTTCTTAGCTATAGTTGATCATCATCAGCTTGCTCAGTGCTGAAAAATCAGGGTTTATCTGGTTCACAAAACTTACAGACGTTTGATAAGTTTTATATTTTATATTTTATATTCTATAATAATTATCATTAGTGATTTTTATGAATATTACACATTGGTGGAAAGTTGACCTGGTGCTGCAGGATGGCTGGTCAATAGTATACCCAACTTTTCACTGGCTTAGAGCAGAGATTTCGTGTATCAGTATCAGGGGGACCGCTAATGTAGATGTTCGATTTCACATATTATCATTATAGTGTAAGGGTCAATGCACAGCGAACCGAATCGAGACAATCAGCGAATTGGCGGTACAAAATACAAAAGTCGCTGTTGTCTTGGCAGTCTCCCGAAACACCGTGGCAAAAATTACGGACCAAAATACTACTTTACACTTTTTAAATTTGTTTGGCGGGGTTTTTTATAAATGGCTCCATGCAATTTTATTACAGTGTCGTCGTTCGCGTTTAGTGTATCGCGCTACACTAAACGCGATTTTTTGCCTTTTTACTCCATACTATATAAATAATGGCAACAGGTAAGCACTTTAAAGTTCTTAAAATGCTCAACTATTGTATATTTTGACCTTTATTATCAATAGAAAAATTAAAATAGGAATAAATAATTAAGGGGGACTCCCATACAAGAGACACAATTTTTTGCCTATTTTTGCTCAATAAATTTACGGAACTAATTTGCACTTGGCCAATTTTTTGCATTGTCCAACAAAAATATTCGTATTGAGCTTTTATATGGTACAAACTAACGGACTATCTATTTGTTTGCTTCGTGTGATTAATGTGTTGAGATACGTGATACATGATTCAACCAAAAACTTAAATGTTTCAAATAAAATGCCCATTATTTTAGAGCAATATTTTATTCCAAGTATTACCGTAGCTTTAGGAAAAAAAGATTTTTTAAATAATTTAACTTATGGAAAAATGTTAATTTTATTCATGTACTTAAAATAAAATACACGCGTGTAAAATACTAATAGTAATAGTCAACTTTTATATTGGGTTCGCGGTACCAGCAAACCCACGACCAAAAAGAGAGGTGTTATAAGTTTGACGTGTCTGCTTGTATGTTTGTGTGTCTGTCCATAGCATTGTAACATCAATGGAGGACCGATTTTGATCTAGTATTTTTACTTGAAAGCGGACATGATCGCGTCTTAGCAATAGTTCATCATCACCACTCTCCAGCTTGTTCAGTGCTAGAAATTTTGGGTTTATTTATTTATTTCATGAGAGGTTGTAAAGCACTTCCTGTGATTTGATCGGTTCAATATTTTGCGTTCTGAATTATTCTGATGCCTGACAAAGTAGAGTTTTGAATCGGGGGTGTCGATGTTTATTTTTTTATATAACATTATTGCAACTAAATTTTTACATCAAAAACTTTAAAAATATTTTACTAAGTTAACGTTATACAAATTACAATTTTATGTCCCAGAAAAGTATATAAAATAGTTTTTATTAACATAGCCAAACGCACGGTTCCCGCGCGTATTTTATTTTACGTACTTTAGTGAAAAATTCAACACCGCCATACGACTTTTACTGTAACACAAGTGTTAGTTTTGTTTTTTCAGTATGTATGCGCCCTGCATACGAAACTCAGCGAAAATACTGACTGAATCCTGGATCAGCTGAGATAATGCATTTTGGTTTTGACGAACATGCGCAATGCGCATACAAATATTTGAATAACGAAAGCTTTATTTCTATTTGTAATAATTTCCAGGTTTAATTATGATTGAGTTGCTATTCATAGGTTCTACCGTCACAATGAACACCAAAAACCTAATTCTCAATAGGAGCAAGGCAAAAGTACTTACCTTAAACTTCGCAGAATCACTTTTCATTCGAAAATTGCACTGTATTAGGTACCTATACCTTTACCAAAGTACAATCCTGCTGTAAGATTTTTGGCAAATTTTGACGCATATTCTATTAAAATTAACACGTTCAGACCGGGACCTCATGAACTGGTATGTGGTATCCAGACGGGGCAAATCTTCATATGGCCACCGGTGGTACATCACCGCCTCATAAACCGAAATACCTGCCGGGCGGGGTGCGCCACCCGACACAGGTGGACACGGCCAACGATTATGCACGAATTATGCATTCTCTCTCTTTCTAACGATCTAATTATCCTATAATATGTCAATTGTTTTGTCTCATCACTCATCACGCGTGGATGTATCAGATCAGATGGCTTCGTACTATACCAGCCTTAAAAAAACCCTAAAGTGGTACCGCAAACTTCACATCAAGATGGTTTGTGGCACAATGTTAATAAATGCTTGGGTTATTCACCAGAAATTTGGAGAAAGAAAGAAACTAAGTATTTTAGAATTCCGGAAACAAATTATAAAAGAGATGATTAGCAAGTCTAGCACTGATAATCAACCCAATGAAGCTGCAGAGGAAGGTGAGCCGATTATTCAACGGAAGCCAAAACATAAGTTAGAGAAAACCGATGGAATGCTTAGAAACACCCGAAAGAGCTGATTCAGGCCTTCTTACGACCGTATTACAACAACCGAATCTGCGGCTATGGCTAGAAAAAAATCAAAACGCGTGATTACTTTTTGCTCTGCATGTGACAATAAACCAATGTGTTTGGATTGTTTCAATACGATTCATCCTTACTAATATTATAAATGTGAAAGTGTGTCTGTCAGTCTGTCTGTCTGTGTGTTACCTCTTCACGCTCACACCCCTGAACCGATTTTGCTGAAATTTGCCATGGAGATAGATACCTTGAGTACCGGGAAAGGACATAGGATACTTTTTATCCCGGAAAAATGTACGGTTCCCGCGCGATAAACTAATTTTGGCGCAACGGAGTTGCGGGCATCATCTAGTCAAAAATAATTTTCGTCTGTACCATCAATGTCTTTATAATTTTTTTCATGTTTGATTTAGTTTTCCTATAAATAAACATTATCTTAATGTGATTCAGCAGAAATAATTTGCATTTCACAATACAATTTTTCAATCCTGTTTTTTTTTACTTCCCGAAATAATACCCATCTCCTGAGCTACACTATGAAACTTTGTCGATTTCACAGGACGGGAACGGTAATTACAATACTCTCTTTCAAGGCGGCACGAATTTCTTAGTACATTAAAAGTCAGGTGTGATGTGGCCACTGGTGGTACATCCCGCCCTGTCAGGGAGTACTCCGTGCTCCACCGGTGGTACACCCCGGTCTGAACGTGTTAAAACTATAATTTCACGCCTCATTTTCACGCACATGCCACACGGCGCGTTGCGGCGCCGCATCGCAGGACTATTGTCCGGCGAGATGGTCCTATACCGACCACAGGGTGAGTGCGGCGCCGCAACGTTTTGGGGTACCGTTGCAGCGACGGCGGACGGACTCGAGCTCTATTCTGTAGCGCTAGCACGGCGACCAGCGGAAATGCGAAAGTATGGACAAACTGTGGAAATAAACCTTAGGTGCCGTTTCGATCTTTTTTCGTTCCGAAAAATTCAATTAAAATGCCATTTTATGAAAGACTATAGCTGTTACAATCTGTGGAGATAAACTTAAGGCGCCGTTCCGATCTTTTTTAGTTCTGAAAAATTCAATTAAAATGCCACTTTAGGACAGACTATAATCCTAAAAATTGAAATAATATCCTACATTATGTCATAATATACTATAGTCTATCATAAAGTGGCATTTTAATTAAATTTTTGTCGGTCGCGATTAGCCGCGGTAAAGATCGGAACGGCACCTTAGGTTTATTTCCACAGTTTGTCCATACTTTCGCATTTCCGCTGGTCGCCGTGCTAGCGCTACTGATATCTATGAGCTCCACCAATATATAATTTATATATAAGTTAGCTGGTACATGGCTGGTACTGTCTTCAAATTTATGAAGAAATGAGACGTACAGAAAAAGTTGAGGTTTAGGCGAATTCTGAAAAAAAAACACCAGCTGATTATAATTATTATTATCAGCTATTGTATTATAAGATTTTTTAATACCCTTTTTGGTTCATTACGAATTTTTCTATTGCTTTTACATCGAAATAATAATTGTCCTCGACTAATTGATAAATAAGCTGTTTAATTATACGAATTTGGCGTAAAATGTTTATAAATGTGTAGGAACTAGTAGCCCACTACATAACTATACGAAACCCTTCATAAGCCGAGTTCTGACTTCCGACACGCTATTTATATTAACATTTATTGTTTGTAATAATATTAATTTATAAGGCAAACACCTTAACTTTACTCATTTATTTAGTAAAATTTTCGATTAAGTTGTAGTAAGCTTTTTCCTGTTGATGTACTTATTCGCAAATTGTTTGTATTGGCTCTCTGTTAATGGAAATAAATTATTCTTACTCAAGAGATCGCTGAGTCGAAAAATATTATTGAAAATAGTTAAAATATACTTGTTGTTGCTCGTGACTTTGTGTGCGGAATCCCTTTAGCTACTTGATAGGGTTCTGTAATCAACAAAACTTGGTTGACTACTGAACCCTAAAACGGAACCCTAACAAGCAGATTTTTTGTATATTGATAGGCTAATAGTTATATAATTTAGGAGTAACATTGTCCTACAAATAAAACAGACCATATTTTAGTAACATCAATTCAAAGTATAAAATACTGTCTATCTCTGTTAGCTACCACTATCGAGATTTTTCGCAAATAAAAATGTTGTTCGTCTAATTAAAATGAAGATACTCACAAAAAATTAGCTTGATAGTAATAAAAAAACTGGAATAGGGCTACTCCCGTACTCCCGTACTAAATATATTATAGATGAGTGATAAAAGAACTCTGAGTATATTGAATAAGTTAGGTAAGTAAAAAAGATAAACTCCTGATCAGACACAATGGTATATGAAGAGTTGAGCATCAGTAAACAAATTCCAAGAACGTCGCGTTCGAAAGTCAAATTTTGGTTTGAAAACAGAATTCTCAGTAATAACTTTGAAGTGCATAAAGTGCTTGCGGTTTATAAACACAAGTTAAGGCGACGCCTTGATAATTTGGTTGTAGCGTTACGATTTTTCTCAACAATGACTAAAGCTAAGAAATTAAAGTTCATTGTCAGTATTCATCATGTCTTTGTCTTTGAATTATCCATCGATTGGTCAACTTTTTAACCGACTTCCAAAAAACGAGGAGGTTATATGTTCGGCTGTGGATATTTTTTTATTTTTTTGTATGTTCAACGATTACTCCGCCGTTAGAGAACCGATTTTCGAAATTTTTGTTTTGTTGTATTAGGTTTCACTCCAATTTGGTACCATGTTTACAAAAGTGGTGACCTGATGATGGGATCCATGAGTAATCGAGGGAACTCCTCGAAATTTATATGGAAACATATGGTGATTTTGGTTTCATAAAAAGCATCCATCAAAGGGATTCTAATTTTGCCAACATAGGAGAGTGATTTAAGCTTCCAAAATTTGTACATAGATTGTTTCTAGCTTACACCCATCAGTCGTGGCTAAATGAGACACAATAATCAGTCAGCTGGCAACCCCGGCATAGTGTGCAGTACGCTCTCTATACTTTTTATCGTGGAATAATGACCAGTGTAATTCTCAGTTGTGCTTATTAACAAAGTGAAGATTATTGATACGTGAACGTGTGATATTGTTTTCACGCGAATTTTCCGGTGTATAGAAGTCGAAAACCGATAATTTTAAAAATATTTTTATACCCTCGTCAACAAATACCCACAACTTTCACTATTTTAACTGTCAAATTCAAGTGACACCTTATAAAACGAGTTTGACATCTGAAAAGTGTTGCCTGCTTTTAAGAATTTGCCAACTTTTGAGAAAAGTCTTACGGACGTCTTCACACTCAACACCAAATTATTATCAAGTGTCTCTGAATCAGTGTTGAGAGTAATATTCAATATGTTTGTTTGTCACCGTTGCAACAGCGATGCTAGAGATGGAGTGCAATGTACCCAATGCCTCAATAAATATGACTACCCTTGTTCTGGCATAACTGAGGCCGGTTATCGAAGACTCGGCGAGAAAAAGCAGGCTACGTGGAAATGCAGTCAGTGCAGAGTAAGTGGTGGTAGATCTACGAGTCCGGCATGTATTCCAATCGATACACCAGTTCTTGGCCAGGTGCTGGCTCAAGATGATCTTAGCGACATTAGGCTCGAATTAATAAAACTCAGGGAGCAAACGGCATCTCTCCCGCAACTGATCGAGAATGTTAAAATAATACAGAGCAATCTCTCAGAACTGATGACTATTAAGAACGAAATGACTGATGTCAAGAACTCCTTAAATTATGTGCACACTACTATGGATCAGCTCAACAGTAAGATTCTAGAAGTCGATCAAGAAATTCAGTCCCTTCAGAAAGCGAAAGATGATATATCGCGTCTAGAGCACCGCATTGGTAGGATTGAGGCCACCTTGCAAGAAAACGAACAAAGGTCCCGCATGAACAACATAGAGATTAAGGGTGTTCCTATCACTACCTCTGAAAACCTCTATAATATTATGTCGAAGATTGGTGACAAGATTGGCTGTAGAATTGTGAAGGAACAAATAAATTACATTGCTAGAGTCGCGCAGCGTAATAATAAGGACACTAAGAACATTATTGTATCCGTTCATAATAGATACCTTCGAGATGATTTTATTACAGCCGCTAAAAAAGTTAGGTCCTTGACTGCTTCGGATATCGGTCTCACGGGAAATACTAAAATATATATTAATGACCACCTAACCTTGGAGAACAAACAGCTGTTAAATAAAGCTAAAGTCCTAGCGAAGCAGAAAGAATTCTCATTCATCTGGGTAAAAAACTGCAAGATTCTGGCAAAAAAACCCTACATCCTCTACATACGCCATCAAGACAGAAATGGACCTAAAGAAAATTTGTTAAAGCTGTATCACCTACCCTCGCTATTTTTGTTCGTTTTTATGTACAATACTTCTTATATTATTATGTTCTTTCATATTATATATTATATCCCTTCCGGTCATTTGCTTATATCATTATTTGATAACGCTGGTATATTGTTAAAGCATTACAATTACTTTGCACTACTTTACACCGCTGCTGCTTGCTCCACGTGTCTTATATTTTATATTGTGATTCCTCGTCATCCTAGGGTTCTAAATAATTATTGTAGAGTGCTGTTGCTTTTCTTCTATAAATGCTGTATAAATACTCTTTGTTCTTATAAAATGTTACTCTCGCGCATAATATCTTCCAATTTTAAATATGCTTAAGGTATATTACCAAAATGTGCGTGGACTGCGGACTAAAGCATCGAACCTTCTAAGGAATATTATCCTAAACGATTACGACGTGATCTGCTTGACTGAAACGTGGCTTAGGGATGATTTTGGTAACAACGAGCTATTCAGTGATAATTATCTTGTTTGGAGGCGGGATAGGGACTATTCCGCTACTAACCAGTCACTTGGAGGCGGCGTTCTTATCGCTGTTCGCCGTGGACTTGTTTCAAATGAACGTACCGACTGGCGTAGTTCCGCTGAGGATATATGGGTGACGATATCGCTGAAGCGCTCCAAGCAGAATATATCTTACAAATTACATGTCAGCACTGTTTACCTCTGTAAACAGAACTTAGGTTACTCACTAGCCGATCAATTAATGCACTATTATAATCAGTTGAACAATATAGTATTAAATAACATTACTGATACATTTCTTATACTGGGGGACTTTAATCTACCCAACATAACCTGGGCTGTGTCGGAAGATGGTTATTCTCTTTACCCATCAAATATTCAAGGTTCTGTGCAATCGGAGTTTATCGACATCCTAAATACATGCAACTTATATCAGTATAACAGCCATACAAACGCAAACGGTAGGTCACTAGACCTACTATTGTCTAATAATAATATTACTGTCGATAGGTGTCTCGACCCCCTCGTCCCCGAAGATTCGCATCACGTCTCTCTTAGTATCATAGTAAGCTTTCTTGAGTATCACACTTTACACACTCGGACAAGAACCAAGTTCTTGTATAATTCGGCTGATTTTACTGCAATATCAAATGAACTTGACGGTTTTGACTGGCACAATGATATCATCAGAGGCACCATTGAGGATGCCCTTTCGCTATTTTATTCCAGATTGTATACTCTGCGTGATACCTACGTACCGACTAAAATTGTAAACTCTACTTCTAAGTACCCACCCTGGTATAAATCCTCTCTAATAAAAATGTTAAAACAAAAATTTAGATACCACTCCAAATATAAAAAATATGGCAATCTATCGGACTATGATAATTTTATTACCTTACGCGATCGTGCTAAGTCTCTCGAAAAAGAAATGTTCAATAATTATATAAGACAAATCGAAAATAACATAAGATATTCCCCTAAAGCTTTTTGGACCTTTGTAAAAAACAAACAAAAAACCAACTCTTATCCATCCGTGATGAAGCTTGGGCAGAAGTCTTCAGACCAAGGTGAAATTATATGTTCCATGTTCAATGACTTTTTCTATAGTAATTTTCTTCCAAGCTCATCTACCTCGAGTAACTTAGATGAACTTAAATTCACTGAGATTGAGAGTAAATCTGCCGCAGATGTAAGTTCAGTCAAAGTTTGCAGTACGGAAATATTCAAGCTTCTTAAGTCACTCGACTTGAGTAAATCTGAAGGTCCAGATGACATTCCACCCCTACTGGTTGTGCGATGTGCTAAGAGCTTGACTCTACCTCTCACCTTACTGTACCAACGTTCCCTTAAAGAAGGTGTGGTTCCATGTATTTGGAAAACGGCATTTATAACACCCATACATAAAAAGGGGCCCAAAGATCAAATTGATAACTACAGGCCCATCTCTAAACTTTGCTTGTTCGCCAAGATCTTAGAAAAAGTTGTATATTCTCAGGTCTACCATGGTCTCGCCCACACTTTGAATGAAAACCAACATGGCTTTCTCAAAAATAGATCAACCGTCTCGAATCTTATTACGTGTAGTGAGTTCCTGAGCCGCACCATGTCTGAGCCCTCCCAAGTAGACGTAATCTACACTGATTACACCAAAGCGTTCGATCGTATTGATCACATCATCCTATTACGTAAGCTCCTTAATGCCGGAATTAGAGGTAACTTATTTAGATGGTTTGTATCTTACATTCAAAATCGTTCACAGTCAGTGGTCTTAAACGGTTATAAATCTGCTCCAATGATTATACCCTCTGGTGTACCACAAGGCTCCCTTCTTGGCCCATTATTATTTATCATCTTTATTAATGACATAAATTTAATTTTTTCTCACGCTAAAATATTACTCTACGCAGATGACATGAAAATATTATTACCCATCACTGATTTTGAAAGTTGTACTCGTTTACAACAAGACCTTATTAATCTCCAAAATTACTGTATGACAAACAAACTCCAACTTAACATCTCTAAGTGCTATGTTTGTACATTTACCCGTAAGCCCAACCCCATTTTATTTAATTACAAATTGCACAACATTGAAATTAATAGAATTGATAAGGTTAGAGATTTAGGGGTCATCTTCGACTCAAAACTACTATTTGACGCCCACATAAATAGTATAATTGACAAGGCCAACAAAGCACTAGGTTTTATACTAAGATTTTCTAAAGAATTTAACAATATAAAGACATTCAAAATCCTTTTCTGTGCTTTTGTCCGCAGCCATCTGGAATACGCTTCCCAAGTATGGAATCCCTGTTACAGTTGTTATAGCAATAGAATAGAATCCATCCAGAGGCGTTTCCTACATTTTCTACAATTTAAGTCACGTAATTATTTGTCTTCATATTATGCTCGTTGCAAAAAATTTCATATTTTACCCCTACACGAACGACGGAGCATTGCAGATTTAGCATTTCTCTTTAAGATAGCCAACAGCACGGTTGACTGCCCAGAATTACTTGGCGAGCTAGGTTTGGTAACATGTCCTGTTCGAATGCGTAGGCCCAAGCTGCTCCATATCCCATGTGTCAATAGCACATATAGGCAAAACAGTTTTATTATACGAGCTAGCAAAAATTTCAATAAGATCGCATTTGACGAAAACCTAGATTTGTTCAATACCAGCGTTTCAAAAATGAAGAACTGTCTTTTAAAAAAATTCTTTGCATCTTAATCTGTATTGTATCTCATTTGTGTTGCAATGTACTGTTTTTACCATAGTTTATATAAATTTATTGTTGTTAACCACTGACTCCATGTTTGTGTCTAAGTTTGTTCTTCTCTTGTTTACATGTGAAAACTTGTAATTGGCCTTCTTGTTTGTATCATTTGTACTTGATCTTATGTTTAGCCGTAAGTTTTCCGAATTTCATAAAATAAAATAAAATAAAATAAATAAAATAGCTTTTTCATTGTTATCGCGGCCGGATGTAGCCGCTTGGGGCTTGATGATTTAATTTGCCCATAGTTTATAAGAAATATATTAAGAGTTTTAAAATTACGCGACAACAACCATTTTGTCGCCTTTCCATTTCAACACAAAACAAGCAAAGAAAGCAAAACAAGCAATATAAAACATATCCAACACGGTTTTTACTTTAACGCGGCGTCACCTTAACATCACAGATGCGACTGGCTCAGGCGGAGCTCTGCTTGAATTAAACTGAAAGAATGTTCCTGACTCGAGTGTGTTTGTTCTGTGTTCGCAACGAGCTTCCATAGCGCGGAGTCGCTCCTTCAAATATTTACCGGGGATGGGGAAATGGCTAAGTTACTTGTTGCACTCTACGTTCGCTGCTTCCGTTTGTGGATATTGATTTTGGTATTGCTTCAGTGGATTGCAATTATATTATATAGCTCGTATCGCTACAGAACTATGTATATATAAACACCTCTATGGTCTCGGCGGCTCTTGACTCGGAGGTCGTGGGTTCGATTTCCGCGTTGGAAACATGATATATTTTCCAAGTTTGGTTATGACAATGCAGGCTGATCACCTGAACAATCAGGTGATCAGCTTGCATTGTCCTAACCAAACTTGGAAAATATATCACGGAGCTTTAGACAACTAAAGCTCCGTTTAGACCAAACGAGCGAATGCTCATTCTAGTAAAGCTCTTTTGATGTAAACTAACAACGAGCATTCTTTCGTTGTTCTAGTGTGTTCGCCACGTGTTCGGTGGTAAATAGGTAGAATGCTCTAAGAATCTCGCTCGTTTGGTGTAAACGACGCAAGAGCGCTTGAGCAATTGCCTAGGCCCTAGAGCGTTCTTTCGTGTTCGGACGTGCTCGCTCTTCGAGGCGGTCTCTTCAAAGGGATTCTAGTGTTCTTGATATTTTTACTTTTTGGCGGCTGATTTTAGGTAGTTTATCAAAGGTTATTTCGTAAAATATATGGATTGGAGTAATGAAAAATGTTTACAAATGATAGAATTATACCTTAACAAAAGATGTAGGGATCCAACCTTTGAAGACTATAAAAATACTATAAAACGATAAGTAGCTAATTATCGTTGACAAATGAGTAATGATTATAGTTTACACTAAACGAATACGAAAGAATGTTCTTGTGCTGTTCTTGCTCTATGTTATTTTGGTGTAAACCCACCTTGACAAGTAAGATGACCCATGCGTCGGAAGGGCATGTAAAAAGTCGGTCCTGCGCCTGATCTCTCGATAGTTGTGTGGGTCTTCCGTCCCACTGGGTTATGAGAGTAAAAGGAATAGAGAGTGCTCTTGTGTACCGCGCACACACTTGGGCACTATAAAATTACTCCTGCGTAACTGGTCTGGTTTCAATGAAAGCGGACACCGTAACGGAAACCGGTGTGGAAGTTATTATATTATATGGTGTAACGTTGTAATAATTAAAATATTTAAAATTGTTTTTTTTTTACAAAATAATACTAAAATTATTAACTTATTTATCCTATTTTATAACTATGGAACTACAAAATATAATATTAAATCACTAAAACAATATAAATAATTCGAAAACTTAAATAACTAAAAACCTATATAAATTTTAATAACTTAAAATGGCTAGCGCCGTCTTAGCGCTCCTTACAGCAGCATTTTAAGCCCGCGGACGGAATTATTCAAATCTGCCTTCATTTTACGTTATCATTCGTTTTGTGACTCGATCGTCATACACGATTCGCTGAGTCAGAAGTCAGAACGGGACTTGAAGCCAAAGGAGATGCACGTTATTGCGCCCGATTATTTTTAAATAACGTTCCTTTCGAATCGTATCTTTTGTATTTTTGTAAGAGTTTATTTAAACATCATTTTAAAAGTTAATAATTTATTAGTGCCGTATTGTGGCCCAGATTGAGTAAGTGCCCAGATTGGGTAAGTGGTATTTTAACAGGTATTGCTATTGATTGCTTTGATTATAAAGATATTATTTCATTATGTGATTTTAGTAGCTGATTTCGTAGTTTTATTATTCGTTGCTGATTTCATATTCACCCATTTTCATTACATAGTTGCTATCATTGTTGTAGACTGTAGTAGCTTTCTGATTTTGCAACTTCATCGTTATAGAATTATTGCATCAGATTTTCAAAAAAACATACCTTCATTATTTTGTTATTAAAAAAAATAAATTATAATTTCATATTTGTAATCTCCGATTCTGATTGAGATCATCCACGGCTGCACGTCTACGTACTCCAAACATCCAAACATTTCAGTTTTCAAAACGTTCTCAAATCGTTCTCAAATACGTTTTTGTTCCCAAAAACGTTATTGCAGTGAACCGTTCCGAACGAATCAAAACCGTTATTAAAAATAACGTTTTCGAGCCCTACGTAGTAGGTGTTTTTCCTTATGCTGCAGTTAGTGTGGATGATCTCGGCAATTTCGGAACCGCCCGTAATTTTCTTTGATGGCGCGTTCCAGGGTTCCAAGTTCGGCTTGGTATTTGGTGCCGTGCCGTGCGGTGGAAGCCCGAGGCCGCCATTTCGTTGCCGTGGCTGCCGTTGGAGCCGTCCTACCTGCTGGAGCCTGGCCGCCGTCTCAACGCCCTGCGAGCCGTTTTCGTCCCCCTTAATACAGCCATGAGAGTACCTACCTGGGTTTTAAAAGTAATAAGACTTTCCCTGTTTGAACTAAAAGACCCACGCCCTCACTTTTCTCTCTTAAGGGCAATATATTCTTTTAATTATTATTGTTTGTAATTTTTAATATAATATAATTTTGTTCACGGGTCTCTGGCTTTTTATTTACTATCTTTAGCACAGGGCCTACCCTGTGACAATGGTAATTGGCTTATCGCTTAGTTAGTGAAAATAACTTGAATACTTAGCGAGCAGTGAAGAGGCTTCTTTTTCATAAGAGCGAAAAATGTGACCAGAATTATTATTTGCTCTATTGTCGCTCTACTTTATTGGAGAGTAATATAGGTAGCGAAAATGGTGATATAGTAACTTGAATTTCGCATTTTATCATGCGATATTGAAATAGTAACTCGTAGGTATTTAGTTATAGGCTTATAGCACCAAGGACTATCAGAGAAATGGAAATTTATGTTTACATATTTAAATAAAGAAAGAACTATAAATAACAAAAAAAATCTTTATACGCTTTCCAATTATTAAAGGGCTAATTCCAACTTAAGTACTTATAGATTCAGTAACTAAATTTCGTCATAGTTTGCATACTAAATCGGAAGCACTTCTTCTGTTTTGATTCTGATCTGATTCATGACGCAACAATTTGTCAACATTTTTGTTGGAATTTTGTTAGAAAAGAAATGGCCCGGGAAATTTTTGGTCAATGATTTCCTCCCGAGTGAAACTTTGTACAATGCATAAGAGACTTATACTATGAATACTAGCGACCGTCAACTGCGACTCCGTGGGTGGGGTGGGCACTGGGCACTGGGCAGTGGCAACCTCCCACCAATGAAGAAAATAAATTTTCAGTCATTACCTCTCATTTGAAAATTTATCAGAGTATAGTTTATGTAGTATTTTCAGTGAACTTTCAGTTTTGTTATTCGTAGTATTTTGAAAGAAAAACATAGTCAGCTGACCATAACACGGTGGATTATACGTCAGCTGGCTCCTTGAACATGAAAAAAAAACCTAAGGTTCCTTTTTTTATGAAATAAGGGGGCAAACGAGCAAACGGGTCACCTGATGGAAAGCAACTTCCGTCACCCGTGGACACTCGCAGCATCAGAAGAGCTGCAGGTGCGTTGCCGGCCTTCTAAGAGGGAATAGGGTAATGGGGGAGGGTAGGGAAGGGAAAAGGGTAGGAGAGTGGGCCTCCTATACCTGCATATCTTCGTTAGTTCGTTAGTAGATACAAAGTATACCAAAAAATATATAATGCAGTAATAACGAAGTAATTGTAACTGGTAATTATAATACAAGTAGCTTTAGTAGTAGTAATAGTAGTAGTAGAAGTAATAGTAGTAGTAGAAGTTAATAGTAGTAGTTATAGTAACTAGTAGTCGAAGTAGTAGAAGTTGGACTAGGTATTAGCCTAGTAGGCACTAAATTACAGAAGTTTTAGGTCACCTCGTAAAGCACACTTTGGATAGTACGATTTATAATATCTAAAATCATCTCTATCTTGAAACGTTTCTGTTTCTCAGGAAACTGTAACCGGAATACACAGGTAAAGCCTAAAGGGTAAAATAAAAAATTACAAACTAATAAAATATAATCCCTCAATTCACAAAGCTCCTTATATCCGAGAGGGACACGAAATATGCCACTCACAGTTGACGCGACGTCCTCACACTCCTCATAATGTGAGATTTGTTGACTTCCTCAAAATATGAAACAAAGGAAAAATAATTTCCTCGAATATTACCTACCTCGCTTCCGCCCCGGTGCTCGGTTTCGCTATTGCGAATTCAATCGTATTATTATACGATTGAATGCGTGTGAGCGGGCCTCTAGATGAGCAATTTTATTGCGCAATATCACGTATTGCGTAATATTATTGACCGTCTAGGGTTGATATTTGACCATCGCGCGCCTTCAATCTAATTGTCAAATAAACTGTTCAAAAAATTTGAAGCGTGATATTGCACAATACAATTGATCATCTAGGGGCCGGCTATAAACAACAGGTGTATTTATGCCTCACTTTACTAATTATATCGCCGCGGGAGTGCTGTCCTCGTCGTACCCTTTATTTATCACGGTACAAATTGTCTCAATATTTACCTTCTCCATAGAACGATTATTTTAAAAGCCATAGACGTAAATCGGCTCGGCCATCCCCGGAATTTAGTGAGACACTTAAGGGCGTTCCGTCCGGAGATTCCGTAATTGACCGTATTTAAAACCTTATAAACTCATAATATGAAAGCTACAAAATTATAATAAAAATACAGCAATAATCATCAGTATATCAACATTCCTTTTGTCGTTTTAAATTTTCTATTTTTGTTTCTTATACTCATGATATCAGCTTCCAAAGTAATACCAATTTGTTAAAATTCAAGCATACATTCAGCATCTCCTTAGAATTTACAAATTACTTTTATTTGAAACTCACGCCAATAGATCGACAATATCATAAACTATATATTCGCCGTTTTAAATTTTTTTTAGGACAATTTTGAACTAAGATAAGTAAAAATAATAGGGTTTTGGCGCGATCTCGGCAACGCGGCAAATGTATGGCCAAGGTCGTTTGCTCGGGGGACGGCCTTAAAATACATTTGTTTTAATAAAAAAATCGGCCAAGTGCGAGTCGGACTCGCTCACGAAGGGTTCCGTACCACTACAGAGCAAAAACAGGCTAAAAATTGTATTTTTTGTATGGGAGCCCCCCTTAATTATTTAATTTATTTAAATTTTATTATTAATTGTTAAAGTACAAATACAATTAAGTATTTTGCGAACATTTCAGTTGCCTATGTGTTGCCGTTATTGATTAAGAGCAAAAAATGACGTTTGTTGTATGGGAGCCCCCCTTAAATATTTAATTTATTTTGTTTTTAGTAAGTATTTGTTGTTATAGCGGCAACAGATATACACAATCTGTGAAAATTTCAGAAGTCTAGCTATTGAGGTTCTTGAGTTACAGCCTGGTGACAGACAGACGGACAGACATCGAAGTCTTAGTAATAGGGTCCGTTTTTACCCTTTGGTTACGGAACCCTAAAAAGAAACCAAATTGTGATGTAGGTGGAACTCGACTCGAACTCAACTCGAACTCGACTCGAACTCGACTCGAACTCGACTACAACTCGACTCGAACTCGGTTTTCTGTAAAGTTGGTATCACAGTGGCGCGCGGATTACGGAATCGACCGCACGTGTACAGTTGTTGCACTTATCGCGTCATTTATATTTACGATTACGTACGTAATGATTTTTATTTTGTTTGAAAATGGATAGTTGGGTGAGATCGAATAGTGTAACTAGTTTAGTTGAAGAAATTATTACACCTGAAAATCAAGAAATACCTATTTCAAAAGATAACAATATGATAAATGAATCGCTGAGAAATCCCGAGAAGCGCACCCTGAGTCGGATGGTAGTAAAGAGAATGAGGAGGATGATGATGACGGATTTACGTTGGTAACACGAAGTAAGAAACGTTTACATCGTAGTTTGTCTAAAAATAGTGTTGAGAATGATGTTCAGATGTTTGAAGAGTTGTGTGACGATTACTATGAAGTTTCTTTGTTTTCTAAACAAGTTTTGCCTAGACAATTTGGTTTGGCGAAACTTTTGAAAGCAGCTAATATAAAAGATATATTGAGAGGACCGTATAAATGCTATATTGTATTGAAGAACAAAGTAGATGCAGATAAACTTTTGAGTTGTCAAAAATTAGCGGATTTCGATATCAAGTGTCAGAATACAACACAAAGGAATGTGATTTATGGCGTAGTCAAGAATATAGATTTAGAAGTGGAAGATAAAGAAATTATGGAATGTTTTGATTGTGCGTATGAAATAATTTCAGTTAACAGATTAAAACATTTAAATTCTGAAGGTTTTTAGGTTTTAGGTGTTTTCTGAAGGACGGAAAGCACCTCAGTTCGATTATGTTTTAGAAGTTCCTCTTTGCCTCCATATATTATAGGATATGGATTTAGGTTTAAAGTGGAACCCTACATCTTTCCAGTATCGCAGTGTTCTATCTGCTGGAAGTTTGGTCATTTTAGATGTTTCTGTCCGACAAAGAAAATAAAATGTCCTAAGTGCGGCGATGAACACGAAAACTGTGAAACGGACACGTTTACGTGCATAAACTGTAAAGGGTCACATTGGGCTTTTGATAAGAAATGTCCTGTGTACGTAAAAGAGAAGACATATAAACAAGCATTATCAAAATATATACAAAAGTTATCCAAGGCGCCTGAACACACTAAAAGCTCAAATGAACACTTCTTTATAAATGTAATCGAAGACCATCAGAAAATCATCAAGAAAATCAGTTAATTATATTACCTTCAGTTCCTGAAAATAGTAGCAGTGACGATGACACCACTTCTGTAATACTAAATAACCCATCTAAATTTCATCAAAAGAAAAAGAATAAGAAGGAGAAGAAGAATAAGAAAAATAATGAAACTCGTATTGATAGTAATAAAAGAGAAGATGATAGAATCCAGGCTTAAAGCAGAAAAGAAGAGAAGACTGAACAGCAGAAGGAGTTTGGAACTTTTATGAGGATTTTGTTTAAAATGAAAGAAATTGTCTTTTCTGAGTTGTCTTATGAACAAAAAATTAGTTCATGTGTTAAAGTTGTGATTGAGGAGTTGGTTAATTTTCGTTTTACACTTTTTAAAGATGGAGATGTGGTGAAAACATTGTTTAATGCGTTTAATAATGGCTCATAATCAGATTGGTAATCTTAATATTATACAATGGAATGCTAGGAGTCTGAAGCCAAAATTAGTCGATTTAGAACTATTACTTAATCGTGAAAAAGTACATATTGCAGTCATTAGTGAGACATGGCTAGACTCTGAAACAGAACTTCATATTAGTGGTTATAAAATATTCCGGAGAGATAGGGAGGACTCTTATGGAGGGGTGGCGGTTTTATGTCATACATCTGTTAGAGCATTCTTTGTTGCTACACATTTTAATAATCCGAATATTGAATGTATCCACATCCAAATTTTAAACTGTAAGTATGTCAAAAATTTAAATTGCTGTTTATTGTACTCCTTCAATTAATACGCAAATTAATGACAGGGAAGAGGTTTTTTAATAGGCACCATACTAATTGGTCAAGTAAGGTAGATAGTGGAGGTATTAAAATTTTTGAAAGTTCTTTAGAAAATGGATTTATTTCAATTAATGATAATAGACCTACACGTGTAACTCTTAGAGACGGAACCGTCCATGAAACGTCACCTGACATCTCATTTTGCTCTACAGATATTGCCATGAATTTTAATTGGATGTTGTTAAATGAAAACTTAAATAGTGATCACAGCATAATTAAAATTTCTTTGTCATACTTAGATAATATTCAATGCACTAATATTAAAAAATTTAAAAAGGCTGATTGGATAAGCTATAAACAGGAACTTTCGAGTTTATTTTCAAAGCAACAGTGTAATTCTGATAATGTTCAAAATTTATATGATTATTTTATTAATATTTTATATATATAATATTACTCACAATATTTTTCAGCCAAAACCTTATTGGAGTCCTGTCCTCTCAAAAGCGATAGCTGAAAGACGTTTAGCATTTAAAAAATTTAGAAATAATCCCAATGATTGTAATTTGAATACATTAAAAAAAAAATCCACAGCCGAACATATAACCTCCTCGTTTTTTGGAAGTCGGTTAAAAAACAAAAATTTCGGAAGCCCAACGTTTGATTCGCAATGCTAAGGCACAGAACTGGCGTCGGTTTTGCGATAGCATTGATGAGTCAACGTCTGCTGCAGTTATGTGGCGGAAAATGAGATGGATTAAAGGGAATAGACGGAACTTTTTGCACAGCTCCGATGAAAATAAGAAGTTTCTCTTGGATTCTTTAACACCAGATTTTGTCACTCCTTTATACTCGGCAAGAATTAGATGTTTGTTTAAAGTCAAAAGATACTGCTCCCGGAAAAGATAATATTGCATACTCGATGATTTATAATTTACCGTCTAATGCTAAGGATTATTTATTAAATTTATATAATATTATTTTTAATACTGCTAAGATTCCTTATCAATGGAGAGATGTGAAAATAATTCCCATTCCGAAACCTAATGACCCTGACTCTAAATTACGCCCAATAGCCCTACTTTCGTGCTTATGTAAAATATTTCATTTGATGATAGCAAAACGGCTGGAATGGTATGTTGAAAATAGGAAAATATTACCGCAAACTACAGTTGGATTCAGAAGGTCACACTCTTCCATGGACGCTCTCGCCAGTTTGATTTCTAGAATTCAGAATGGTTGGGCTCGAGGACATCACACATTAGCCTGTTTCATTGATATTAAAGGCGCCTACAATAATATTTTAGTTGAAGCTGTTGTATCTAAATTAAATGAAATTAATGTTGGTAAAAATATTTGCTATTACTTGTGGGAGTTCTTTAAGGACAGACGTCTTTACATTGTTTTAAATGATGAGAAATCTATTTATGTTAGATGTGCATGTGTGGGAATCCCTCAGGGGGATCCTTTATCGCCATTGCTTTTCAATATTTCAACAATCGACTTATGCCGTTGTCTATTTGATGTTTATTCAGGTCAATATGCTGATGATTTCGTGCTTTATGCAATAAGTAATAATATAGGAAATAATATGGTTAACATTAAACGGTCACTTAAGGCTTTTATGTTAGTATTGGAACGATTGGGCTTGGAGCTGTCTGTACACAAGACAAAACTTTGTTTATTTTCTAGAAAACGTTCGATAAATCAAAATCAAATTAGTGTAGTTGTAAATGGCAGCGAATTAGAAATTATTGATAATGTTAAATACTTGGGTGTGTGGCTAGATCGGCAGTTGAGATGGAGTAAACACATTAAGGAAACTTCAGAAAAATCTCAAAAACTTATATCTTTGTTAAAAGTACTTGCGGGACCTGGTTGGGGGCTACATCCTGTACATTTACGCAAATTGTATATAGCCTTAATTAGAAGCAGATTTGATTATGGTTGTTTTTTGTATGACAACGCCGCATCTTGCCACACATCCAAGTTAGATAAAGTTCAAAATTTAGCTTTAAGAATTATTATGTTTTATCAAGTCGACCCCGATACATGTAATGGAGAGCGAACTTAATATTCCACCTTTATTTATAAGAAGGAATTATCTCGCATACAAATTTTGTTTAAAAATTAAATATAGATTATCCGGTAGTACTATTTTGTTAAATGAATTTCAATCTTTAAGAACTGAAAGCTACTGGAATAATAAAAAGAAACCTTTGTTATCATTGGCCTATGATGAAGTGCAAGAGGAACAAGTACATTCTTCTCATCCAATAGTTATGTATTCTTTACCGATGTGGGTGTCATTTATAAATCTTAAAAATGTTATCAATATTAATTGAAAATGTATAAAAGAAGCTAAATCTTGCTATGAATATAATAATTTAAGAATAGATGTTATTGCTGAATTAAACCAAAAATACTCTGAATATTATGTTTTGTATACTGATGGCTCCAAATGCAAAGACGGGGTGGGTGCAGCTTATTATGATCCATGCGCAAAATATTGTCAAATGTTTAAATTACACCATCAAATGTCTATTATGTCGGCGGAACTTTGTGCAATATTGGAAACCATTACTTAATCGATATCTAAAGGACATAAAAAGTTGCTATTTTTACTGATAGTAAAAGTGCACTTTTACATATAAATAAATGCTTATCGGGAAGCTGTGGTTTGTTTGTGGCGTACGAAATACTAGATAAAATTAAAAAACTAATTTCTGTAGGTGGTTCTCTGGTGTTGCAGTGGGTTCCGGCGCATATAGGTCTCACAGGTAATGAAGAGGTTGACAGATTGTCTAAAAAAGCGGTGATAGAAGGAATTGTTTCGGATTTGTTACCTAATTATTCAGAATATTTTGGCAAATATAAAAAGAAATGTTTCGAAAAATGGAAAACGTATTTTGATGAAAGATCCAAAATTAAAGGAATATGGTATAAGAGTTTACAATCGGAGCCTCCTCGTATACCATGGTTTTTGATTTCTATATAAATAGGTTACGATTGATTACTAGTTTCAGAATGCGTTCAGGACACCTTCCATTGAATTCCTTTGCGTATTCAATGCGTAAGACAGATTCTCCAAATTGCGAAATATGTAAAAAAGTTGAAGACTTGCATCACATACTAATGGAATGTGTCCGATACGCCACTGAAAGAAACATACTTGTATCAACATTTGGCTTGAATTTACAAGATATAGGTATAGGTGCTTTTCACGGTTTATTGTCCGAGCCAAAATCAGTTGCTGCAAGTATGTTATTTGATTTGTATAGCCAACATAGACAGTATTTACGTGATATAGGTTACGATGGGACTGACATACTCACTCTGTGATAAAAGTCCCTTAAATAAAATAGAATAAAAAAAATAAAAAATATATATATATATAAAAGTTGGTTTACTGACGATAGTTGAACGTGACAACGTCATAGCCTTAAATGGAACGCCTCAGAGCGAGGTAACGCCGTTAAAATCAAATAAGGTTTTAGGGCATTTCATTTCGATCACATTATGTGTTAAAAATAATGTGATCGAAATGAAATGCCCTAAAACCTTATTTGATTTTATCAAAAAAATATATTTTATGAACAAAAATCGCGACAGCATTTAAAAGTACTACACCATGATTTTGGTGCACTCGGGGGGAAATAACTAAGGATTCTAAATTCTTTAAGAAAAAATAATGTGATCGAAATGAAATGCCCTAAAACCTTATTTGATTTTATCAAAAAAATATATTTTATGAATAAAAATTGCGACGGCATTTAAAAGTAAAAACTAAAGAGATTGCATTTATGCAATTATTAATTCTTTACTCACGAAAATTTGATGCAATGTACAGGAACCGTAATTTTTTCCGGACCAAAAAGTATCCTTCGTTCGTTCTTCACCAAATTTTATAAAAAAATGGTTCGGCATGAAAAGGTAACAGACAGACTATTCTAATATTAGTATAGATTATTATTAAAGTTTAAATTGAATAAGATACACATTTCGTAAATATTTCAAACATATACCCGCTACCGGTTGTCATTATTAATGTCGAGCAGAAAAGGCCTAAAAATTGCATTTTTTTTTTAATATTTCAGACCTCTTTTTCATTCATTTAAATATTTTGTTTCTATATTTTGTTGTTATGGTGATTGGTGACAGCAAAAATAATAAAAAATTCTTGAAAATTTAAGTTCTCTAGCTACCGAGTTTACTTGATATACACCCTGGAGACAGACAGACGGATATCTCTTTTGGGTACAGATTCCTAAAAATTTAAAATGACAAAGAAAATATGAATATGATCTACATAAGTATAATGAATAAATTATTATTATAATGAAAACAAAAACGTTACCTTTACTGCAAGTAGAGTTATCTTTTTCTAACTTGTAGAGGGTATTAGGTATATTGATTCCAGGTGATATAAGTGATCATCATAAGGGCTACACTCTACAATTCCTATTTATTAAAGCTATTGCAATAAACCCAAGCACAAGATTCTCATTGAGGTCATAAAATAAGCTACCTATTTCCCAGCTGCAGTAAGCGAGCTGTTTTATTCTAGTTAAGAACTTTTGAATCTACTTTACCGAATTTTAAAATATCTACTTCGGTATTAATACTTTGGGATGTGTATGTGTCCCTTATATAAAGTTCACTGTGAAAGTAGCAGCGTTAAAAGAGTTGCTTTTGAATTCCAATGTTTCTATGGAAAATATGCCATTAACATGAACATTTGCGATGAACTATGTATGGGTAATACTTTCTTTTGTTATACATTGTAATTTGTATATTATGAGGAAATACTTTTTATGTTCGTGAGTATAGAACAAACATCATATTTAAATATCTATAAAATATAAATACATCATTTTATTATAATACAAAATTCATTAAAGATTTCGTTTATCAAGTTATGCATAAGTTATGAACATGGCCTCTCTGTTAATCATTACTCTGTATGTCGAGTTTACCACGTGATCACATTATTTCTGAAAATACTAAAATCGACTACAGCTTGATATGTAAATATGTACCTTTCGAGCGCCATCTATTGAGCTAGTTTGTCTCAAATTCTAAAATGTCAGTCGCCTATAATCCCGCCTTAATATATATAATAGCTAAGTCTGTGATGGGCTTTATGACAAAATTTTTAACAATAAGGAAAATCCCGGCTTACATAATAATCAAAGCGTGCGAAATTTCTTTTTTGCGATAGAGGTTTACGTAACTCTACGCCGTAGACCCACGCGCGGCGACGCGTAGATGCTTAAAAAGTAAACGAACATAATAATATATTATTTTTAGCTAACGATATGAAATTACAATAGGTCTACGCTCGACGTAGACACAATAACAAGTAGTGAGCTTGTCTAAATTTAAATGACGCGCCCCACCACTTGACTAGTTGATGTAAATGAAAAATTTTGTACTGTGAATACGAGGGAGGGGTGGGTAATTTTAAGTTAGTCAAGCCCTAACAATTAGTGCGTAACATGCACGACTGCAACGCGACCGCTATCTGCATCATACGTTTGTTGTTCCACCGCACGACGAAACTCGACCGCAGAGCGACTGCTCCGACCGTTCAAGAACTGCTCGAGCGAGCGGTCCGTGTGTTGCGGATATTATGAATTAAGTATGGAATCGCCGTGCGGCAACCGCATCTTGCAACCGACTGCAAGATGCGGTCCGTCTATGGCCGGCCTTAAGTTTCAGTGGGATACCGGTACACGTGTGTAGAGTAGCGGAATTAAGTTAAGTTACTATATTACTGATAATAGGAGCACAATTGCAACGTAATTGCTTCTCATTAATAATATTATTGCACCAACGAATGGCATCATTAGTCGGGGCAATTCAGCGTCAATAATATACGCGTCGAATTGATAACCTCGATCTTTTTTTCAAGTCGGTTAAAATACTGGACAGTTCTAGAAATATTACATACATACGCGTCGAATTGATAACCTCCTTTTTTGAAGTCGGTTAATAATAATATACCTATTGGCTAAATGACATACATACTTACATATTTAGGTTACGCAAGACCTGGGGAGGCCGTTATAATATTGTTAAATATGTAGTTAACGACCCTCTTGCAATTTGTTAGTATCCTCACTAAAACCACCTGCGGTTCGCCTTCAGCCGTATAGACGAGGGATATCCCGGATCTAACAAACACAGGACTCCCTCCACGACTGGCCGGTCTACCTCGGACCGGACTTCCACCAGAGTAAGAGAACACTTAGGCAAACTAAAGCGTTCCCCTCGGCGCCGGGACTAACAAAGCCGAGCAGGTTCCCATCCTGACCAGGAGCCCCGTTAGACGAGAGTTAGGAGGTTCGCGTAGCGATGCCTCCGCACTCCCGTCCTACGCCGGCGGAGCGGCAGAGAGGTGGGATCGTCCTCTCTGTCTCGCTCCGCGGCCTCTTTCTGCGACATAACAATTTCGCAGAAAGAGACCGCCTGGCATGCCTCATCGCTCTCGAGCATGCAGCACACCATGCTCGGGAGTGAGAGGTCTCCACCTAGCACCGCCACGAGATCGTGGCGCTGCACGGCCCAATGATCGCACACCTCAAGGGTATGCTGAGCCCAACGGCTCAGCATACCCTTGAGGTGTGCGAACCGGGCACGGGTGCTTCGGTGAGTACCTGCATAAGGCGGAAGGTGAGGGGTTTCTTCTTGCGGCGCATCCACGCCACAAGAACTGGACGCAGTGCTCAGCGGTACGTTTACCGTACCGGGTCTGCGCCAGATCCTCTTCCCACCTCCTCAGCAGCCACTGCTCTCCGAGTCTCCTTCTTCTTCGCACTATCTAAAAGCTACGTCGGCACATTTTGAACAAGTAAAACATATCGGCTTCAGACATTTTGTGCACAGATGCGCAGTTTTTGTTCTCTTTTTGTAGTGGCATAAATATTAATACTTTCCCTCCTATCTAACTTATTTCAGGGTGGCTCACATCTTCAGAAATTTCATTTTTTCGTCCAAATCTTCTTGAAGCCAAGCTTCCAGAATAGAATCTGCTCCGTGTTCTCTTAGACTGATAAAGTCATGTTTTTAGAGCCATTCTACAACTGTACAGCAGAAAAATAAAACATACATATTACATAATTTTAATTAAAATAACGGTGAAAAATCAACATTTCAAAACTTTTATTTAAAAAAAATAATCATAACGTAATTCACTAGTATGAGTCCCTGGGACTCACTCGGCGTAATAAGTAATAACTCACCAAATATTATGGAATGTACGCACTCATCCTCTCGGCACCATGTCGCCCGCGTCACTACAAGAAGGTACTTAGACGTGGAGGAAACTAGCTGCTAAGACTTTTGAATTATGGCCGTTTCAAATTTTGATGTGAGTCCCTGGGACTCAGGAAATGAATTATTAAGGGTTAACCACAACATAATATTTTAAATAGGTAATCATTATTGAATAAAAATTTAAATATACTGAGTTGCATTCCAGTGGGCAGCAGCGGTAGAATCCAGCGGTCGATTGGAATTTGGATATCTGCACTGGAATATTATAAACCGGCCATCAACGAAGAATGAACACCATCAAGTATCTTGGGCTCACCCTGGATGGAAGGTGGACCTTCGGTCCCCATTTCCAGCAGCTGGTACCGATGGTCATAAGAGCGGCATCCTCTCTGGGTCGGCTCCTGCCGAATGTAGGAGGGCCCAGTCAAGCCTGTCGGCAGCTGTACTCCGGGGTGTGTAGGAGTATGGCTACAGAGCCATACGGTGCCCCAATATGGGTGGATGCTCTTACCGTACGTAATAGGACGCTGCTGCACAAAATGCAGCGGGTCATTGCGGTGAGAGTCATCAGGGGCTACCGTACAGTCTCTTGGGCGGCAGCGACTAATCTGGCGGGGGAACCGCCATGGCAGCTCACGGCGAGGGTGCTCGCCGAGTTGAATCTCCTCATCACTGAGGGGAAATCCTGCTTAGGCTCATAATAATATAAGTCTAGAATCTAGATCATAATAATATAAGTCTAGAATCTAGACTTATATTATTATAAGTCTAAGCAGGATTCAGGGTTAACAATCTAGACTCTAGATTGTTAACCCTCAATTCACTAGGTGAAATTTACTAACGTAATTACCTTCTATGAGTCCCTGGGACTCACATATTTTAAATGTATGTTTTTCTGAAATGAAACAAATTTCATCAACATTTTGTTTAATAATCTTCTTAAGTACTTTAAATTATAAGAATAAATAACAAAACCAGTGAAACTTCTGAGATCCTCTTGAAAATTAAAGAAAATGCACTTATCAGTCTTTTAAAACCATGATATTTTTAAGGTTTCTGTAAACTAACAAATATTCTAAAAATTAAAAAGAACTTAACGTTTTTAAATCAATAAAGGTACACAAGATAAAATAAATATGAATGTATGCTTCTATACAAAGAATAAAACGTGCGGTGGGTTTCTACTAACTCAGTTTGCAAACTCAAACATCCAAACTACTGCGCGCCGGAATATCGTTTGCTTAATTAATTAAGCGGAACAATATGTCACAATATCTACTTAAAATTGTTGAACCCAAGTTGAACCTCACTCCTCAGTCCTCACACTGAGTAATTTTACATAATATAATATTTAACACTGTGATGATATCATTGACATGGATCTCATTGTTTAGTTTTGCAATACATATTAAATTATAACGCCATCGTAGTCTAGTGGTTAAGTGCGTGACTCTCGACTCGGTCGTGAGTTCGATTCCCGCGTTGAAAACATGTTATTTCCAAGTTTGGTTAGGACACGCCTGATCTCTCGCCAGTCGTGTCGGTCTTCCGTCCCACTGGGTTATGAGAGTGAAGGAATAGAGAGTGCTCGACTTGTGTACTGCGCACATACTTGAGCACTATAAAATTACTCCTGCGTACCTGGCCCGGTTTCAATGAAACTGGCCACCGTCACCGAAATCGGTGTGGGAAGTATTATTATTATTACATACTAAATTTATTTTGTAGTTTTTTGTAATGCAAATATCATCACTATTCCCTGAAAATATAATTCTGTTTACAAACCAACAACTTAGAACTATAACTGTACCTAAAAATGGACATGGTGTCTAATATTAGTGTTGTGTATTCTATATTCGAACGCAATCTAAATATGATGTATATCTGACACTGAAAAAGGATTTGTTCGTTGCTTAGGAACCATATTTGATATCGTGTGCTCTTCGTAAATAAAATATCTGTATTTTACATAATCCATTTGGCTCTTTTAATTAGAAACAGATAAAGTAAGTTCCTACAATCCCTATATCAAGAAAGCTACCGAAAACTGGCGAGATACGCAACAACTGGCGACCGTGACAGGACAGTTATGTAAAATTCCAAGACGCCTTTCAGAAGCCCCATTTCAAGACTGTAAGGTGACTGTTCCATTACTGTGCAGACAACTGGCGACCGTGACATCATAACTTGCAAAAATGGAGAGGCTTATCAGGGAGAGAGATCAGATACGGAGAGTATTTAATAACCAGAAAGACAGCAACCTCAAACTTCCCAAGCTGGAGATAAGGAAATTTGACGATCACCCCAAGACGTGGCTCGCTTTTTGGGGTCAATATAAGAAAATCCATGAAGACTCCAGCCTGGACATAGAAACAAAGTTCCAGTACTTAAGACAGGCAATGAAAGAAGGTACTAAGGCCCGATAACTGGTGGAGAGTAATTACCCGCCCACTAAGGAGAATTATGAAAAGATGAATCCAAAGATGAAGCAACCGTCCCGAGCGCAGCGTGCCTGGTAGCAGAAGCAAAAGCTATTGAGCTGTCGTGACCGAAAGCGGCGACCGTGCGTGGAATAATATTAGAAAAGTACGATACGAGATGAGATTGAGGTTATTAATATAATAGAAGAAACTGAGGTCTCAATTAATAAGACTAGGTATCTACTTTTAGTTACCACGCATGAAATCGGTAAGTAATAATTATGTAGAAGATGCCGATTTGTAATTTCTGTCGTCGGATGCGGAACCGGCAAGACTGGACGATAAAGTACGAGACGCTATCTTGCAGGACTCAAAGGGCGAAGAAGATCAAGTCACCGGGCATTTTTATTATTTTTCAATTTAGAAGACATAACTTATTTATTACTTACTTTTATTTTTATGAAGCATTTTTGAAATAGGTTTTGATGATTTTTGTGTTATTATAGGTTAAGCTTATATATTACGCACCTGTTGTCTCCCCCGGGAGTGTGTTGCGTATTGGGCACAAAAGGTTTAAGGTTTATATTAAGGTTTTAATTTAAGGTTTTGCCAAATGTCGAAAAAGCTAATTTTAGAACGAAGAGAAAAATTTGTAAGATTCTGTCAGGATTATAAGATAGGAGTACTAGGATTTAATTTAGGTAGACTTATGTGATAAGGAGAGTTTAGACTTAATCATTTTTTTTCGCTAAAGTCTTAAAGTCTATTGATTAGTTTCAAGATGTTGATTAGTTTGCTATTTTTGCGCTCCCTCGGAGTGTGTTGTGTATTCTATATTCGAACGCAATCTAAATATGATGTATATCTGACACTGAAAAAGGATTTGTTCGTTGCTTAGGAACCATATTTGATATCGTGTGCTCTTCGTAAATAAAATATCTGTATTTTACATAATCCATTTGGCTCTTTTAATTAGAAACAGATAAAGTAAGTTCCTACAATCCCTATATCAAGAAAGCTACCGAAAACTGGCGAGATACGCAACAATTAGAAGATCTATAGCTTTAGTTTTTTAGCAGCAAAAAGAAGAAAAAGGAGAGCCGAGAAAAGAAAGAAGAAAAAAGAAGAGGCAAGGCTAATGCTAGGAAAAAATATGAAAAATAAAAATAAGAGGAAAGATAGCTTCAGCATGGAAGAAGAATGGATAGAATCTGGAGACAACGTGGATAATATTTCTGGTGCATGTAGTTACCATGATGAAGTAAATTAAATCATTTGAAAAACGGCAAATAAAGACCTAATAATTGGAAAAATGTAATGTAATTTTATATGTCGACTAATAGTAAATTCATAATAATATTGGTGTCTACTATTAGTGATGTTAGTTTTTTGTGATGTCATTTATTAGCTCTTATGACAAGTTACCAAAAAGACCAATAAGGGAAAGGCGCTAATGGTAGACACTGAACTAATAGATGACACTTACGACAAAAATGCCATAAAAATAAGAATTATTCTAATTATTTCTCAACACTGTAAATTTTAAAAGCTTCATATGCTATCTGTTGATGTGAAAAAATATATTAGGGATGCCTTCGGGAACAAAATTTTAAAATGGGATCAGTTTTCGTAAATGATGTGACCGCGTCAACACGCACCCGGCAATTTCTTAGCAAATAGGTTAAGGAAGGCGAAATTTTGCACGTAAGTTTTGAATACATTTATTAGATTTTTTGTAATTTCTATTGACTTCATTGGATTAATGGTCATGTTGTTTACACTAATTAATGTTTATTTATGATCTTTTATCCATTTTCCCTAACAATATAAAGGGTGTCTACTATTAGTTCTTGAAAATGTAAAAAAACCTAA
This sequence comes from Polyommatus icarus, assembly GCA_937595015.1. Taxonomy (NCBI): domain Eukaryota; kingdom Metazoa; phylum Arthropoda; class Insecta; order Lepidoptera; family Lycaenidae; genus Polyommatus; species Polyommatus icarus. The sequence continues at coordinate 9,853,061 of OW569321.1, forward strand.
TAGATGACATGGAACTCATCTTTTAGTTTTTCAATACATACTAAAGTTATTTTGTACTTTATTCTACTGCAAATATCATCACTATTCTCTAAAAATATAATTCTATTAATAAACTAAGAACTTAGAACTACTGTACCTAAAAATGGACATGGTGTCTAATATTGGTCCTTGCACTGATCTAAAAATCGATGCTTTAGTTTTGTAGCAGTAAAAAGAAGAAAAAGGAGAACTGAGAACAAAAAGAAGAAAAAAGAAGAGGCAAAAGAAGCATGGAGACTTAAGACTAAGAATAAATTTGCTGGGAAAAAATATGAAAAATAAAAATAAAAGGAAAGATAGTTTCAGCATGGAAGAAGAATGAATAGAATCTGGAGACAACGTGGATAATATTTCTAATGCATGTAGTTATTACAGTTGATGAAGTAAATGAAATCTTTTGAAAAACGGCAAATAAAGACCTAATAATATGAAAAATGTAAAATGTAATTTAATATTCTATGTCAACTATTAGTTCATATTGGTGTCTACTATTAGTGTTGTTCGCTTATTGTGATGTCATCTATTAGTACTTATGACTAAGTTTACAAAAAGACCAATAATATATTTTTTTATTGATTTGTCAGAGAATAATTATAATAGTTTTATTTTGTAAGAGTTACTGAAGACATGGAAGAAGTTATCAATCCTTTATTTTCATAAATTATATATTTTATAACATTCGAATGTTTCATGTTTCCTTATAGTGTCTGCCATTAGGTCTTCTCCCTTAATATATTTTTTTATTGGTTTGTCAGAGAATAATTATAATAGTTTTATTTTGTAAGAGTTACTGAAGACATGGAAGAAGTTATCTATCCTTTATTTTCATAATACTTATCTACTTAATACGTGTAAACCAGCCCTTAGTGCTTTTACCTTATATATTAGATATAAAACGATTGGTACGACTAAATGAAAAAAATAAAGCGGCAATTACAATCATGACCACAAAGCTAGAAATACAAAATTTTATCTGAAATAAAATACCAATAGCAATTTTTTTTATTCAAATTCCTGATGTAATTATACCGGCAATCCGACAGTAACATTTTTGCTATTTCAATTAGGTATTAGGTATGAAGTATGAAGAAATTTTATTGTTCGAAGTTCGAACAATGCAGGAAATTCGCAGTTGTTGTTACAACATATACAACATATATGATTTCATCCATATACAACAGGAAATTTTGTAATAATTATAAGTTTGTATTGATTCAGTGTCTGGTTTGGAATATGTATATTGTGTAATTTTAAAATTTAAATCCGCTTTCAATTTTTGCATGATACTCACTTACCCTTACGCTCACATACCACCACATTACGCTCTTCAAGCAATCTCACTCTCGAGATCCCTCTGCACTCTATTTCCTTTTATTCCAAATCTTTCGCTGTTCTGAGTGCTGCTACTCTTTGGAACACTTTCCCCCTAGAATCAATATTTTTAAACATAAACATAAATCTCATTTCCTTAAAATATACACTTAAGTTTAACTCGTTCCTGTTACACCTTTGTTTTGTCATCAAAATAGTTAATTGCCAACATAATATGGTAGTATTAATAGTTTTAGATTTTTTCTTAGTTTTAGAAATAGTAATATTTTAAGGCTGCTCTTTCGAAAAAAGCGTGCAGATGAAACAACTTTTCATCGGCAATAACAGATAAATTATATCTGAAAAAAATAATTAGTAATCTACATGATATGTTTCTTAATTTGGTTTTGCCATATATTTTCTATCGGTATCACATAATAAAGAAATAAAAAACCAAATCACCTCCAAATCGTTGAATGAAACCACTTTACTCCTTCATTATTTATCAAAAGAATATATAAAAAATATCTACCGCTTTGCAACACATAAGTTAATTATTTGGTTTTTTTACTTTTTTGAAATATGTATTATATTAAGCCTTAAAAAGGTTTTTTCTCCTATTTCGCCCTATCATGGACGCGGCGAGCGTCGTAACCGCCACCGTACAAGGCGCACTGTTATGAATTTTATTTTAATGTCATTTACGTCGATATTCGCACTGACAGACAATCGACCTGCTAATTTAGGGAGAGAGGGGAGAGGGGAGAGGGGAGCTAATTTAGTTTAGTTAGCGCACCAAGACGATTTTTATTTTATTCTAATTTTCATCCAGAGGCGGTGCAAGGCGTGGGCGGTGTGGGCGATCGCCCACGGCCTCGCGGTCCTAGGGGCCTCGCGCCCCTTGGACCACTAGGTTTTTTAAAGGTTTTACGAGTTGTACATGATACTTAAATACTCATAAATAAAAAGTTTTATAAATAAAACTTTTAAGTACTTATCAAAAAAAAATGTTCTCTCAATAAATCCGTTCTATAGCGTCATCCATCAGGGGGGCCTCGCATAATATATTTTAGGGGGCCTCGCAAGATATATCTTGCCCACATAAAATTTAGGTCTTGCCCCGCCACTGTTTTCATCAATCGTATCAACAAAAGGTTAACTGGCAGAGATTGCTTAGTAGCAATAATCGCCTTTTGTACATAAATTAGTAGGTACTAATTAGTTAAATATTTGCAATTGTTATTGCAAATATTTAACTAATTAAATATTAGCAATTGAAATTCCCTGAGGGTACATAATTTACCCTCAGGGAATTTCACCAAAAACAGTAGATCGGCTTGGGCGCTTGGGCCGGGCGTGAAGAGATAACAGACATACTCGTACAGACACTTTCGCATGTCTTAGGGCCTGTTTCACCGCTTCCTGATAAGGCTATCCACCACTTAATTTGACAGATGGAGTATGGAAAATCTGTCAAATAACCCTATCGGGCACCTTATCAGGAAGCGGTGAAACAGGCCCTAATAGCTTATTATGTATATCTGGTCTCTGATAGTAAGTATGGATTTACATAATATTATATTGTAATATTAATTCAAACGTTTCGTACGCTCTGTGTAACGAATCGGATAACATAATATTTTAATGGTTCTCGTGGCTGCCGTTTTAATTTTTAATTGATTAATTGCGTTTTTCATTACTAAAAATACTTATCGCTGGCTTGCGAGATTATAGACGCAACTAAAAATTATTGATTTTAGAGAAATATCACTTTTTAATTTTTTTGTAAATATTTTTGTGAATAACCCAAAATGTAAATTATTTATTGAGTGATTGACTGTACTGATTAAAAGAAAATTTATTGTAGAATTAAAAGACAAAGAAAATTATAACTTTTATTAAAAATTATTAAAAAAATCGTCATACAAAGGGGGGTTTCAGACATCAGTCTTTATTCATGAAAATCCTAATTATAAAAATCAACTTATGTCGTGTATATAGCTTTAATGTGTCTTAAAAATTCAAATTTATTATCAGAAACAACGACGAATCACTAAATATGTCACTATTCATGAAACAATTTCAACAGTAGTAACTGTTGAAATTTTTTCATGAATAGTAACTCAAGTGTTTAAATATGTCGATATTTTCGAGAACAGGGTCGTGCGTTCCACTTCCATCCGTTATCATAGCCGCAACTTAGGCGCAACTGAGTTGAGCCGTTATTTGTGATTGCGATTCGAGTGTTTTGTCTCAAATGAATAATGACACTGTCTCTTTCTAACGGTTGCTGCCGCGAAATTGACGTTGCGTCTCTGTTGACGATAAAATATCAAAGATTTCTGATTGTTTGGCATACATAACTCAATTTGACCGAATTTTGAATTACGTCTGTATTCTCGCAAGCCAGCGTTATGTAAACGTAATGAATTTGATAAGGCTTATTATTACAGATTGGTATCGTAGTTTTTCCAGAAGCAGATTTTTCTTTGTTTTCTATTTTATGTGTCTCATATTAAAATTATATCAAATAGCTGTACTGGTGGAGTCTAGTTTCTATTTTTTCTTCTTTTTCTTCTTTCTTTTTTGGGGTTCCGTATCCGAAGGGTAAAAACGGGACCCTATTACTGAGACTTCGATGTGTGTCCGTCTGGCTGTCTGTCTCCCTGTCCGTCTGTCTGTATGTCTGTCTCCAGGCTGTATCTCCAGAACCGCTATAGCTAGACTTCTGTTGACAGATTGTGTATTTCTGGTGCCGCGGCCGCTATAACAACAATGAACAAATAATAAAAACAAAATAAAGTAAATATTTAAGGGGGACTCCCATACAACAAACGTGATTTTTTTTGCTCGATCTCCATAATGGCAACAGGTACAACAAACGTGATTTTTTTGCTCATTTTTTGCGCGATCTCAATAATCTCTTCACTTGAAAAAATACTCAGTTGTATTCATAATTTGATGATTAATTGTGTGGTACACGATAATATAATGATCGGTTACCATCACAAAAATCACTTTCACATCAGAAACTTCAAGTTGGATAATGAATTAATCCCTCGATCGCGTATTCTTGGAAATGTTTATATAATTTTATATATATATATTCGATATATATATATATATATATATATATATATATATATATATATATATATATCTCGAATCTCGGAATCGGCTCCAACGATTTTCATGAAATAGAGGGTTTCGGAGGCGATGAATCGATCTAGCCAGGAATCATTTTTAGAAAATGTCATTTCATTCGTGTTTTATCGAATACCGAGCAAATTTATTTATATTTTATTTATTTAAATCAGGCTACGTAGGCTTAGCTCAGCCAAATAGCTAGTGACAATAATAATAGGTATGTATAATGTAGTAGATCATATTATCAGGTATCAGCAAAAACCAATTCCTCCCGCGTTGTTTGTAACTGTAAGCAATGTCAGATGTTTGGGTATAGGATAATAAAGGCTTGTCCCATGAATAAATTCACATAATATTACATTCTCAAATTTTCCTCCAACCTCGGTACGGCACATCTGTCCTTTATTATTCGACACCCTGAATATACACACTCAGGAACTATTTAAACTGGTCTGATTTGAAAAATTATTTCAGTGTTAGATAGCCCATTTATTGAGGAAGGCTATAGACTATATTAATTTATCACGCAAAGACTAATAGGAAAATGTGGAAAAAACGGGAGAAATTATTTGAAAGGGCTTATCTCGCGAACTAGGAGCGATTTTCATGTTATTTGGCACAGATAAGATGTAGACCACGTGAAGGATCATAGGCTATCGATTTTTATCATTTTTTCAGTGGCTATAATATATTTTATACCCGTGCGACGCCGGGGCGGGTCGCTAGTAATATTATATTAAGAGCCTGCTGTCAAAACGCTAGCCCCGCCTACACACACCGGACGGCTGTCGTCCAATCATGATACAATAATTCATCATGATACATGAATCGTGCCCGCATGAAATGTATTTTGCGCTGTAGCTAATAGTGAACAATATCGCGTAGTAACGGTCCGGCGCATTATAGCACGAAAGTAAATTTCGCTAATCGCTAGTCCCAAAAAATGTTTTTGATGATTACTTAAAAATTAAATAGTACATTTGCTTAATTAAACAATACATTTCTTTAAGCGAGTACTTTATAAAGTGTGTGATTGTAGTAGTGCAAGTTATTTAATGATAGTAACTCAATAAGTGTAACAGATATTTGTTGAAAAGCCCAGAAAAATTCATAATTTCGAAAAATAAAACTATCGAGTCAAAGTAAGTGAATCGTGTTTTCTGTTAGGCAAGTATCAGATAAATATACAATGATTAAATAAATCTCAATTTCATTTGTGTCAATCGTCTTCCCGGGTCTTAATACTTATTAGAAAACACAGCAAAAAAGGGAGCTCGGTCTTAAATAATATCACTATTTATGGTATTTCATAATCTATATCTTTAAATCTGCACCACTTATCCTTACTAATATTATAAATGCGAAAGTAAAGTCTGTATGTTACCTCTTCACTTCCGTTGAATCGTTTCTGATGAAAAAAATCAGACGAAAGAAACAAATTTTTTTCATCCCGGAAAAATATTATACGGTTCCCGCGCGATAAACGAATTTTGGCGCAACGGAGTTGCGGGCGTCATCAGCCAGTATTATAATTATAAAGAGTAGGTTTGTATTTTCACTCGAATAGGTTCTAACTTCTAAGTAGGTAAGCTTGAAAATGTATGATCCATCGATGGCGTGGAAATGTATAAATGTATCTGTAGGAACCAAGCAATTTAGCCGTCACAACGGGAGATGGTAGTTTGTAAATTGTAATAGAGGCGTATTTTGTATTTTGAAAATTACACCCCTAAAGAATTCAAAAGGGCATCAAAATTTGTTGGGAAGGGAATTAAGAATTGCTATTTTACGCAGCTGCAAGTATAGCCGCTGAAAAAATATGGTTTATTTTTCTCAAAGGTAAAGGATAGGTCACAGATTACGGTACCTATTCGCCAGTCCATAGATACAACACCATTGCCTATTGACGATGTTGAAAATCTTTTCGTAAATAGTCATTTTCAGAGGCCTCCTGGCAACCTTCTCTTTGTTAATTTAGATTTTGTCATCGTATTTTCAAAAACACAATAAAACACAAAGGTGAATCATCGGAACGTGATGGTAACAATACATTGAGAAAAGTCGGTGTTGACTGTTGACTGTTGAGTTTAGTTGATAAGCGTCAGCCGTGAGTCGTGGTCGCCGCGCGCGCGCCGCTCGTTTTTCACTCGTGCCGTCGTGCAGTGTTCACGTATACCTAGCAGAGTGTGTGAAATAATAAATATTACCGATAATCTAAATATTATTCTTACGCTGCACTACAACGAAGCAGCAGCATCAGTGTACTCGAGAAGATACCGGCGACAACGATTGTTTCAAGGTATTTTCTTCGAAATCATTGAATATAATTCGCTGCGGTTTTATTAATATGATTGCATGCTATCGCCGTATCGTATGTGTCCAAATGGTTATTTAATTATTTATACAATTAAATGAATAAAACCAGTCGCGTCGTTTGGTAAATATTTTATTGGAGTTTGCTCATGCGCAACGTAGGTGCAGAAAAAATATGTTACTTTACCTCAGGTTATGCTAGGTTAGTAGGTAGGCAGGAGGAACAAAGTAAGTTTATTTTAAAAACTAATTGCCAACAGTAACGAGCTAATATTGTGAGAAAATATAATTCATTGTTCCCAAATTACATTTTGTATACCTACCTATCGATAATACATAACTAGATATTTCGATTTCATAAGCAACGATAAGTTAATTCTTACTTACTTAATAGGATAGGTTACTTACACTTACATACTTATAAAGACAGAATTTCTTTATAAGTACTTATAAAGAAATTTCTAAAAATCTTTGGTAGAATCGAAGACGCATAGTATAGCAGAAATATTTCACGTACCCTAGGCGGCACCCGGCTGCCGCATAACAATTGAAAATCTATTGTGTGTGCGATTCGATCGAGGTATTTAGTACACAGATACTGCATATAGTACGCTCAGATGCACTACGAAGATGATTACTTATGTTACGTACCTAGCTATTAATTTGTATATATTTACTATTTACATACATACCATTCTGTTATTTTTTAATTATTGTTTCTAAGGAGCTATGTAAATGGCAATTATGTAAAGTTATTGTTTACTTTTACGTTGCAGCTTCACTGCATTAATTCTTTATTCCGGCATTGCCACCACTGCAACGACTGTAAACACCACCAATTAATAACCTCAATCTATACTAATATTATAATTCTCTAGAGTTTGTTTGTTTGTTTGAACGCGCTAATCTCAGGAACTACAGGTCCGATTTGAAAAATTCTTTTACTGTTGGATTGCCCATTTATCGAGGAAGGCTATATTGTATCACGCTAAGACTAATAGGAGCGAAGAAATAGAGTAAAATGTGGAAAAAATGGGGGAAATTATTTGAAAGGGCTTTTTGAACGCGCTAATCTCAGGAACTACTGGTCCGATTTAAAAAATTCTTTCAGTGTTAGATACTCTATTAATCGAAAAGTCTATAGGCTATATTTTATCACGCTAAGACTAATAGGAGCGAAGAAATAGAGGAAAATGTGGAGAAAACGGGGGAAATTATTTGAAAGGGCTTATTTAAACGCGCTAATCTCAGGAACTACTGGTCCAATTTGAAAAATTCTTTTAGTGTTAGATAGCCCATTTATCTAGGATGGCTATAGGCTATATTTTATTACGGAAATACCGAAGAAATAGATAAAAATGTGGAAAAAACGGGGGAAATTTTATGAAATTGCTTATTATCTTAAGAAATACTATCCGGAGCAATTTTTATGTTATTCGGCAAACGTGGAGAATAGACCACGTGAAGGGACATAAGCAATTTTTTGCGGAAAAATGTACGGTTGCGTGAAATTCCTAAATTACGCAAGCGAAGTCACGCGGAGCATACAATATATAATTATAATGAAATCGTAGGAAAGTCAACTCTGTACATTGAATGTTTTTGTACAATAAAATACATATAATACTTGGGATGTGATGTACTATACTAACGCGGACGAAGTCGCGGACAACAGCTAGTATTAAATAATTTCGCGAAAACACTAACTTTTGTTAGTAAGTTTGAAAAATGTAATCACCATTGTCTAATTGTCCGTGTTTTCGCGATGTCCCTAGGATTTTCGCGATAATTCGAATTATCAAATAATCCTACGACATATATATACAATAGCTGTTGCCCGTGACTTCGTCCGCGTTAACATAGTATAATAACAAAGATGGATAGTTTTCCCCTCTTTGCGATTCCTTATAAAAAGGGTGAAAACGGGACCCTATTTAAGCAAACGTCAAACGCAAACGTCAATATACTTTCATGTTTCTAACTCAAGAAATGACGGACTTTCATTGAAACTTTCTACCCCAATTGGGGGTAGAATTACCAGAAACGCTTAAATACGTATCCATTCATTTTTAATTAGTAGCACAAAAATAAAGTTTCATGTTTCTAACTCAAGAAATGACGGACTTTCATTTAAACTTTCAACCCCTATTTCACTCCTTTGGGGGTAGATTTTCCAAAAACGCTTAAGCACGTATCCAATCATTTTTAATCAGTAGCCCAAACATAAAATTTCATGTTTCTAACTCAAGAAATAACGGACTTTCATTCAAACTTTCAACCCCACTTTCACCCCCTTAGGGGTAGAGTTCCCAAAAACGCTTAAATACATATCCATTATCCATTCATTTTTAATCAGTAACCCGAAAATAAAGTTTCATGTTTCTAACTCAAGAAATGACGGACTTTCATTCAAACTTTCAACCCCTATTTCACCCCCTTCGGGGTAAAATTTTCAAAATTCCTTCCTTGTGGGTGTCTAGGTACTTAATAAATAAACCCTACTCACCAAATTTCGTGGCTGTAACTTTAACACTTTTTGCTCAGCGATGATGAATCAGTCAGTCAGTCAGGACAAGTATAGAAGTTTATAAGTATACAAGTAAGCTTCTTGGTATACAAGAATTGCTCGTTTAAAGATAGAAGATGAGATCTAAAATTAGATTAGATTTAACTTGGCCAGTTTTCATTACATCAGTAATTTCATAAAGTAATTGAACATTTTAATTCTGATAAAAACTGGCCAAGTTAAATCTAATATTTTGTATCTCGCAAGTCTCAATATATGAGCCAAATTTGAAACGTTTATGTTCAATAGAATTTCTGAATTATGAGGGGGGGCAAAGTGGCTGCAAATGGTTCGTGTAATAAATACACACGGTGCTGCTCGCCAGTTCTGTTATACTTACTTGAACTTGGCTTGACACGCTACCGCATGTCTAGATTCATCTTAGATACATATGTAAATAAATTATTATTTAGATAATACTATAACAATATATTAATATCTTTAAAGCTTCAAATAATTTAGATATTTCAAAATATTATAAAATTATTTTTTTAATGAAATAATTTATCGTTGCGTTGGGAGATATTGTGATTTGTGACCTCACCAGACACCATGTACTCAGAATCTCTTTATCCATTTCAAATTGTATTCGGATTTAAAAGCTTCCTGCTTTAAAACCCATCGAAATAAATTGAACTTAGTCATCTTCCTTTCTGCTCTTCGCCTCCCTGATATCCAATCGATACAATTTAGCGCCTATAAATAGGATATAATAAGGACAAAATTATAGATGTAGTACCGTTTATTCAACAAAAAAAACGTAATAAATACAAACAAAATTAATTACATTTTATATTCCTCCATGAAGGTGTTTATCAAAAGAGATGGGAAAGTGAAACCTCTCATCAAATTTTTAATTTTGGGGAAAATACAGAAATCACAGGGTGCTAGGTCGAGTTGTACTTTTTGATTACTTTGTTTTGTTGGCCGTGTGTAAAGAAGCGTTGTCATGATGTTGGAGAAATCGGCCAACAAAAAACCGGCCAAGTGCGAGTCCTCGCGCACGAAGGGTTCCGTACTGTGATAGAGTGAAAGTAGGGAAAAATTGTGTTTTTTGTATGGGACCTTCATTATTTAATTTATTTTCATTTTATTATTAAATATTAAAGTTGTATATTATTCTTAATATAACTCAGGATTTAGCGAGCGAAGAAAACCTAAAAAAATCACGTTTGTTGTGTGGGAGCTTTAAATATTAATTTTATTGCGTTTTTTGTTGTTATAGCGCGAGCGGCACCAGAACACACAATCGGTGAAAATTTCAGAAGTCTAGCTATAGCGGTTCTTGATCTTGAGATACAGCCTGGAGACAGACGGACGGACAGAAATCGAAGTCTCAGTAATAGGGTCTCGTTTTTAACCTTTGGGTACGGAACCTAATAATCAACAAAACTTGGTTATTAATAGGTTACATCAAAATTCAAAAGTATCGAGTAACGAGTAACGATAGGTACGGTAGTAACGAGTACTAACAATTAAAGTAACGAATACATACGGATACGCTGTTTTTTTGTTACTTTTACAGCTTTACTGTGTATCTACATTCTACATTCTACTATCAAGAATGGACGACACGCGCCACTAGCCGTCCATCTAAAATCAGCTTTTTTGAAGGATTACCGCGTGAGCCTGGACGTGGCTAGACTTTTTCCACCGCAGCTACAAGCGACAGCGAAAATTCTGTGGAAATCTTCTGCAGCACTTACAGTATTATATATGTAAAGCCTAAAGGTCATATACCTATATTTATGTTCTTTCTCAGGCCGAATTTTAGTACATACAAGGTGCCACAGCTCAAGTGGCTTGCTGTCGAAGTCGAATTTTTATCACAATTCTACTATCACGGTATACTGATGGCATTACTCGTCTTCAGTTTGTATACTGAATGTGCGCATACAATTACTGGTAACAAGATAAGCTTTATAATATCTTTAAAAGTCGGTAGCGACTAGCGAGACAAATTACTCTGCAGGCTAACTTGCTAGTTCACGTTAATCGTAGCAAGTTCTGTAATAGGAATTAGGATACATTACCACAGAATACATGACTGCAATGTTTTCAAAAAGGCAGCACCACCAAAGACAGTTCATTTTTAACAGATTTTCCTAAATGTATTGAGATGCGACGCCGACGGTCAGAATTCTTATTTATTTTTATTACTTTTTCATATATCTTAGTACTTAGTACGATACTCGTAGTAGAACAAATGACAATCAAGCTAATTTTTTGGGAGTAGCTTGATTTTGATAAGACGAACAACATTTTTATTTGCGAAAAATCTCGAAAGTTGTAGCTAACAGAGATAGAAAGAATTTCATACTTTGAATTGATGGTCCTAATTCCTAAAATATGAACTGTTTTATTTGTAGGGCAAAGTTACCCCTAAATTATATAACTTATAAGTTATTAGTTATAACCTATCAATGTACAAAAAATCAGCTCGTTAGGGTTCCGTATTATATAGGGTTCCGTTATAGGGTTCTGTAATCAACAAAACTTGGTTGACTACTGAACCCTAAAACGGAACCCTAACAAGCTGATTTTTTATATATTGGTAGGTAAATAGTTATATAGCATTGTCCTACAAATAGAATAATCCATATTTTAGGACCATCAAATCAAAGTAAGTATGAAGCCCTTTCAATCTCTGTTAGCTACTACTTTCAAGATTTTTCGCAGATAAAAATGTTGTTCGTATTATCAAAATCAAGCTTCTCAAAAAAAATTAGCTTGATAGTAATAAAAAAAATTGTTGTAGGGCTCCCGTACTATATATAGATCGAATAGCTCGCTCCTGCAGGCTGCAGCACAAATTTTGTATGCATTTCCCCACAAGAGGATGTCTGTAGACGTTATGCTATGAAAGTCGCTAAAGTAAACTAATCGCGCGGTTTCTAGGTACTTACATCAGTAATAATTTTGAACGATTTTTTTTAACAACATAATATTGATACGGCGGTGTCCACTGAATTTGTTTTCTCATCATTTATATCACATTGGTTTGTACTTGCCTAATGCTAGCGTTGTTTCATGCTTGAAACATAAAATTTATTTTTTATTTGAGGTCGTATTTCGACCATTGGGCGATCTCTAGTAATTTTAAATAAGTAATAAAATATATTCATATTATTTACTAAGAGCTATGTAACCTAATTTTACTAATAAGCTATAATAAGGAGGCTATAAGTAGGTACCTAAGTTGCAACTTGCAATGTACCTACTAAAACTTTGTATTATAAAATATAAAGTACAGCTATAGTCCTATTAACGAATGACTCAAAAGAGGGTATAGAGTGCGTGAGCGGGAACCTATGCGATTTCTGCTGGAACTTATTCAGGGTAATTAGGGGCAAAACATACTAGCGTGTAATTCGAAAACGGATGATAATTTAGAAAAACTGTATTGAATCTACCTAATTTATAGAAAATTTAATAAGCTTTAATGTCATCATACAATATTTTCTGCTGTAACGCATAGTTTTTTAGTTATTGACGAAATACCAAAAATTAAGACCTTTGTCGCCCCAAACCCCTCCCGCCGGCTCACCTCCTAGACGTCAGGACTTTTAGTATGTTTTGTCCATAACCACCCTGAATAAGTTCCAGCAGAAATCGCTTAGGTTCCCGCTCACACACTCTACAAATACTTTGTTGACCGAGCTACTAGTAAAGTAATTATTTGTTTTTACAAAACTTGTTATTGCATAACTATTTAACTACTTTATAAAATATTATAGGTAATTATAATATTTTATAAAGTAGTTAAGTAATAAAATTATATATTATAGGTATAATATAACTCACGTAGGTTAAAATTGAGTCATAAAAGGCAGATTTAAAATATAATTACTTACTATTATTACTTACTCAGTTTATAACATATTTTTAGTTTTAATGTTCAAATACACTATTCACATTATTTTAATGTTTTATTTTAATTAAAATACCTGTTATAAAAGCAATAATTATTTAACCATTAAACGTTATAAGTAGACATCGGATTAAATATATGCATTTGCATATTTGCATAATATGCGAAATATGCATGTGGTCGCCGCCCGCCGCGCCGGTCGGCTTAATTATCAATCAATGTTGTCGATCCTATGGGTTTGATCCTATATGGGCGTTCCGTCCGGAGATTGCGTAATTGACCGTATTTAAAACCTTATAAACTCATAATCTGAAAGCTACAAAGTTATAATAAAAATACAGCAATAATCTTCAGTATATCAACATTCCTTTTGTCGTTTTAAATTTTCTATTTTTGTTATAGCATGTTTGTTGTGATAGCATGAGTATAAGATACTCATGCTATCAGCTTCCAAAGTAATACCAATTTGTTAAAATTCAAGCATACATTCAGCATCTCCTTAGGATTTACAAATTACTTTTATTTGAAATTCACGCCAATAGATCGACAATATCATAAACTACATATTCGCCGTTTTTAATTTTTTTAGGACAATTTTGAACTAAGATAAGTAAAAATAATAGGGTTTTGGCGCGATCTCGGCAACGCGGCAAATGTATGGCCAAGGTCGTTTGCTCGGGGGACGACCTTAACGCGACCAAATTACTCAGGTGGGTTATTATGTCCTCTTATTTCCAGCCAGTTTACGCCCGAAAACGGTACATTTTGAGCGTAAACTGGCTGGAAATAAGAGGTCATAATAGCCCACCAGGTCCGCCATCTGCCTAGGAATCAACTTCTCTGATAGTAAATACGTATACGATTATGGGGAAAATCTATAGACCGTCCTATAATACGTTATACGGATATCGTCCGACGATAATACGTCCCTCTAAAAATCTAAAAGCTCGTAATCGTCTATATTTTTCCATCATTCGCTATAGATTCGCTAACATGGAGAAGCCTTATAACAACAAAACAAAAATTTTGAAAATCGGTTCACAAACAGTGGAGTAATCGTTGAACATACAAAAATTAAAAAAAAATCCACAGCCGAATATATAACCTCTTCCTTTTTTAAATCGGTTAAAAAGCTATAAGTGCCGCCATATCTTTCGAAGTGAATTTAAATAAATATGAGACCAGCATCAAACTGGGACACATTCTATCACGAAAAACAGATTCAGATTCTACGTGACCAAGAGAGCATTTGTTTTGTGTTGTACATTAACACAACAAATCTCTTAATAATCCTAAATAAAACAGAGATGAACCTTCACAAATTCGATGAACAAGCCTGGTTGTAAAATTTTCATAATAATGAACTTCAAGTTTAAGAACTAAGATGTGAAAATACAATTTTAGTATACTGAACAAGGTGAAAATCTGTATAATATATGTATAGAAAAAAAATGAATCGATATCTAATATATATAAATCTCCTGTCACGATGTTGGTCCGCGATGGATTTCTAAACTACTTAACCGATTTTAATGTTTCTTTTTTTTAAATGTGTGCTTTCATCCAACTTGAGAGATAGGATAGCTTAGATCTTTAATTATAGTCGCAATTTTATTTTATTGCAAATTATTTGTCTAGAGCGGTCATTGTTTATGCGACGCGAGTCATGGGATAGCGATGGACGTTGCCATTGTGACATACTTATTAGTCACTAATTCAATAAAATAATACGGGCGATATACTTTATATATCATTTTATTGAATTAGTGACTAATAAGTATGTCACAATGGCAACGTCCATCGCTATCCCGTGACCCGCGTCGCAAAAACAATGACCGCCTTTATAGACAAATAATTTGCAATAAAATAAAATTGCGACTATAATTAAAGATCTAAGCTATCCTATCTCTCAAGTTGGATAAAAGCACACATTTAAAAAAAAGAAACATTAAAATCGGTTAAGTAGTTTAGGAATCCATCGCGGACAAACATCGTGACAGGAGAAAGAAACGTTTGCCGGGACAGCTAGTAATATTATATGGATTAATTTTTATTTAATCCCTCAAGCCCCGTAAGGCCCATACGGGCCGCGACAACAAAAGATTTCCTGGAATTGGCGATCGAGGGATTAAATAGGTTTAAGTAATATCCTCCTTCTCCAAGTATCTCTATACTTACCAAATTTCAGCAAAATCGGTCCAGCCGTTTAAATGCGTGATGTACCGATGTCGTGAGTCCCGAAAAAGAACATACCTACGGGATACTTTTTGTCTCGGAAAATGTACGGTAAGTACCCGCAAAACAATTTTTTCTTTTCGCCTAAACTATTCAATCTATTTTGATGCTCTATATCAACTTTGAGTCTCGATAAAGTACAAGGGATCATTTTTGTCCCGGAAAATGTACGGTTCCCACCAAATATACTTATATTATTTTCGCCTTAACTATATTTAATCTATTATGATGAAATTTGGCATGGAAATACAATTTTTTTTGTCCCGGAAAAAAGTGCGGTTCCCACACAATATAATTTTATAATTTGCGCGTAAACCATTCAATCGCGCGAGGTACGGGAGCAACAGCTATATTACAGTACCCGGCGATAAATATTGCACATCGACCTTTGGAAAGAGACAGTCGGCTAATTTCGGTTTTGTAGAGCGTTATCTCTTACGCACGAAATACAAAAAGTCCGGTATATATTAGGAGCTGTTAAAACAATTATGGTTTGCTTCTTTTGACAATTTTACTATTCTTTGTATAAAATACACCAAATTTTCTATAAGTTATGGCTTTAGGTTCGGGTAAAATAAAATAAAAAAGGGTGTTCAAATTATGTTTACGTATTTAAAATTCGTTTGGAAAATTACAGCTGTAGCAAATTTAGGGGTGTTAACAACTCTAGATATATATTCTGAACTGGACGCGACTGCACTCTATTGAATTTGAACAACGACTGACATAATGTCAAATAGGTGTGTGCTACAAAGATAACGCTCTATGAAACCGAAATTAGCCGAATGTCTCTTTCCAAAGGTCGATGTGCAATATTTATTGCCGGGTACTGTAAGTCCACGTAGACGAAGTTTGCGTAGTGTTGAATAAAAGAGGAAAATAAGCCTTACTACCTCGAGAACAAAAAGCTAATATGATTAATAGCTTGTGATTAATTCAATCATGATGACACAGGGGTCAATTCATAATGGCCTGTCATGAAATAAAAAAAAATCTGTGGCATAATAAATAATCCACCGAGACGAGTCAAGAAAAGCTTACGTTTTTTACCGCCCGACTTTTCTCGGAAAGTTTTGTCGATTTTTGAGGCCTTTTACAAAAAATCAAAGTATGATCTGAAGTTCTTTCATTTCAAAATAGCTGTCCCTGCAAACGTTGTTTTGCAATTTAAAGTATTTCTACTTCATCGGTTACAAAATCTTACCCCCTCTTTTACACCAGATGTTAAGTTGGAAGAAGACAAAATATATATCTGCAAAAACCGCATTCAAATCGGATCAGTAGTTTTCGTGTGATAGTGGAACAAATTAGCATTAGCCCATGACCGGAAGAAATTCAACCAGCTGACCGCCGAACTTCGTTATGAAGAGGGCACTAAATGATGATGATGATGATGAGTGGAACAAACATACAGACAGACCGACAGACAAAAAACTAATTACATTTTTGGCTTCTGTAGCGATGTAGTGACACCCCCCGCTTATTTTTTTAATATCTTAAGGGCCTGTTTCACCGCTTCCTGATAAGGCTATCCACCACTTAATTTGACAGATGGAGTATGGAAAATCTGTCAAATAACCCTATCGGGCACCTTATCAAGAAGCGGTGAAACAGGCCATTAATGTACAAAATTTTCATTTCTACAGTTTTATTATATATGTACGATCATAGATAAATACGACAAAAAAGAAGATATTTTTAAAACGTTATGTTTGTTGTCCAAAACAAAACATTAAACATTTTGTAGTCGTGCCGGCTAAAAGCAATCTAGTACCAAAATTGCATCTATATTCTATAATCTCTTGTTTTCCATCGAAAATTTTAAGCTACACTAAAAACGAATTATTACCAGCATTCTGTACGGTTAGCATGTTTAATTGCTTGAACAATGTTATATTCATGGACGTCAATGATATTATATACAAAAATGATGGACGTATAAAAAAGGATTATATTATCGAAAACTTGAACTCAAACTCTCGAACTCAAACTCGAATTGTAAGGGTTTCAAATAATTAAAAAAATCGATTTTTTAATAATCGATTTTCATAAAAAATGGGTTAAAAAAATACACAACGTTAATAATCAAGTTTTCACTTCTGCCGGCACTCCCGGAGTGCATCCCGTCTTTTTTTTTTATTAGTAACAAGCAAATTTTTCCTGAGTAGGCTCTTCATTTTGATAAGACAAACAACTTTTTTATTTGCGAAAAATCTTGAAAGTGGTAGCTAACAGAGATAGAAAGGATTTCATATTTTGAATTTATGGTCCTAAAATATGGATTGTTCTATTTGTAGGACAATGTTACTCTTCTATTCTAGCTACCACTTTCAAGACTTTTCGCAGATAAAAAAGTTGTGTGTCTTATCAAAATGAAGCTACTCACAAAAAATTTGCTTGTTACTAATAAAAAAAAATGTTCTAGGGCTCCCTGACTATGTGTTTTTGTTTGAAATAATGATATTATAGTTCCTATCGCGACATTCGCAAGCTCTTGTGTGTAAGCACCTGCGCAAAAGTATTATCCGCGAGCTTCTCGCAAGACATTTATTGCAGAAATAAATTGCAGGAATTAGTACGTAATGTAAACCATATTGCAAGAAACTCACGCAAGCCTTCCGCGAGTTGCTTGCAGGTGGAAACACGGCCTTAGAAAAAAGCAAAGTGACAAAGGTTATTTATTATCTTTCTCCCCATTTTATTTTGATATATGATGCCTGCTATATGAAACATGTTGTTCACGCTTTTTATTATCTCCATGTTACATCCTCCTTCGTCCTTACGTGGTTTTTACTCCTTGAATTATATCATAAATCACGTGGAGGAGGTTCTTATGCCCTCAACCTTGTTAATTACCACTACCTAGTGGCAGATTACGGCATTATCCTCACCTTAGGGATCAAAGCCCACAATAATTGCGAGATAAATTACTAGACGCGTATGCAGGCTGCATGTTATTACTAGTAGAGCCACCTGGGTGACTGCTAATATTCTAACTTAAGGTTAGGTCTCACCGAAACATAACTTAAAAATATACAGCTTGACTTGGAAGTCGAGCTGTATATTTTTAAGTTATGTTTAAATTACTAAAAATAATTTATTTTGACTAAAATACTAAAAAATATATATACATAGAAGAAACATTTCGTCAAACGTGTGTTTGTATAGTCTGTGTGTTTGTTGCAGCTTAGTGTCACCGAACACGGGCCACACGCCACAGCCTTAAACGCCGTTTTAAGCTACTCTATTGGTCGTAAAGTGAATCGTTGTAGCGTGTGGCGGCCACCGGCGTCAAAAAATGTATGAAAACTACAGGAAATATATTTTGTTTAATAATAATTCTGTGGTTTTGGCCCATGGCCCGTGTGCAGCCCTTATCTATGGACCGGTTGAACCAATTTTAGTAAAACTTTCACCAGAAGGATGGTCATGTTATGACTTTATGAGGAATAACTAAGGCAAATTTTTTTTCTGTTGTTCAAAGTACAATATTAATGTAGGTTCACGAGTTGTTGGCAAGTAAACGATACAATACTTGAGGATTCACAAAAAACATTGACCTTGCTTTTTGTTTTCATTGATAATCCAAAATATTATTGATTTAAGTTAAATTAATACTATTGAATAAAGACTCAAGACTAAAGTGATTAATATACTTCCTACAAAGTTACAAACGTGATTAATCTCAGAATAATTATGTTTATATTTTTCTACATATTTTTCCTTTTTGTTGCTATCTAATTTCTAAACCTACGTAAGGATGAGACCACAGCAGCGCGTTCTATTAGTCTCGTGTGATTTCACCCTATTTTTTTATTTTAGGGTTCCGTAGTCAACAACCACAACCTTATAGTTTCGGTCTGTCCGTCCGTCTGACTCTGTCCGTCTGTCTGTCCGCGGTTTTGCTCAGAGCTATTAAGATTTCATGTACCATTTTGTCGGCATCGTTAATATACGTGTGTATTCATGCCAAATTACAGCTTTGTAAGTCTCTGAGCAAAACCGCGGACAGACAGACAGACGGACAGACAGACGGACGGACAGACCGAAACTATAAGGGTTCCTTGTTGACTACGAAACCCTAAAAACTAGCGGTACTACATAAACCCTATATTGCGCGTGGCCCAACACGCACTTGGCCGGTTTTTTTTTTTTGTAAAAGAGAAGGAAAATCATGATCGATTGTATTTTATAGTCAGTATATTTCCAAAAGTTACATCGTTTTCTCATTGTTTTTTTGTCTCAAGATTCGTAAACCTCATCGTCTTTCACATTGAAAACCTATTTTATTGACTGCGACCTTGGCTCCCCGAACGGTGCCTGAAGTACGAAGGCGATGAATACGTTCACATAGTTACTGCTTTTGACATCAATAGCCCTGTAATTAAATCATGACTGCGAGTATTTCAATGAAATTAAATTAGGAAGGAGTTTTCCAAGCAATCTGCGAAATATAAATCGACAAAACAATGCTCTATCTCCATGTACTTACATATTTAAAGTAAGTTACTTCAACATTAGATACTTCATGGAACCGAAACCCGTTTTTCTACCCCTTTTCAAACACCCACACAGTTTTATGGTCCAATAACTATCTTAATCAATTCTATTTAATCTATATTCAACCTTTAACTTTAACCTTCTTGACAAAATACAATCGTTTCCAAAGTCTGCTGTCTGCTCTTTTGAGAATATAAATCTCTCAAATTCAATAGAAACGGATTTTAATTTTCAGCAATAAATAGGTTTCATTCATAAGAAAAGTTGATAGGTACCTAAGTACTAAGTATATTTGTACGTAAAATATTTACACACAGTAATAACAAAAAATTAAAACCGACTTCCAAGGTAAAAACAATAATAGCATCCTTATATTAAGAACTAAAAAGTATTAAATAATAATTATTCCTATCTAATGGTGCCTTTTTCCGAATTCGGCTAAAACTCAACTATTTCTGTACACAATCTTCATCATTTTGAAGTCGGTAGGTACCAGATGAATCTTCAGTTCTCTGACAGAATATTTAAAACTTTTGGAACTGGCACCGACTTCAAAATTATGAAGATTGAGTACAGAAATAGTTGAGTTTTAGCCGAATTCGGAAAATGGCACCATTAGATAGGAATAATTATTATTTAATACTATTTAGTTCATATTATAAGGATGCTATTATTGTTTTTACCTTGGAAGTCGGTTTTAATTTTTTGTTAAAAATAATAATTTCACTCTTTTTAGTTACTTAGTAAGCCATCGCGTACTATACGTAGAATAATACACCTGTATATTATTCTACGTAGATATCTTATTACAGTCACACTTACAAAATATAATATCAGCTGCAGCCTGCAGATAATTTTAAACAATATATTAATTAAAAATCGAAGTGAACACGTGTGACGTGCTAAGTAGCCGGTCACCGGACTAGTTTCAATAGGCTCGCTCGCCTTATCGCACACGCTTCGCACTGTATAGTGTTATGCCCGCTGTACATTCTCGCCGAGAGCTCTCGGGCGAGAGTCTCGTGCGCAGAGATGGGCGATGGGTAAATACCCAATCTATCCACCTGGGTATTTACCGGGTACATTGGGTATTTATCGGGTAGATTGGGTAAATACCCAAAAATGGTGGGTATTTATAATTCAGCGTACGTTTTTACATATTTTTTTTTGGTAAATCTTTAGTAAAACCTCCATTAAATAATGCTAATTTAGTCACTAGTCTGTAACTGTTTGAATAACCATCTTAAAGTCTAAAACTAATGTATGTTTGCAATACAAAACCATAATTTTCATGAATTTGACGCGCATGTCAAAGAGTAACGCTAGGTTTTTTGCTTTTTTTCTAAATTTTGGCTTTGTATGTGTAATGTGTGAAATTAATATTATTTAAAGTAAACTAAGTACCTTTTTATAGTGATAAAGTTAGCATTAATACTTTTGGGGATTGAATTAAAATAAATCGTCTTAGTGGACGCCTTCATCGTTAAGGAAAACACGCGTGCTAAATTTTATGTTTTTTTCAGTGCTTATCTTGAAAACATTAATCCCTTCTTTAGGCTGAACTTTGAAAAATTCTAATAAACGTACGTACTCGTCATTCGATTTTTGTTAGTAGACACTTAATACGAAATATTGTTGTGTAATCGTGTCTAAGAAATTATAAGGTTCCACTAACTAACCTTGAGCCTATACAATTCCAGACTCAAGGGGGTATAAAATCCCTTTGAGGTTAGAATTTTGTAAAATACAATAATATGTACATATAGTGGATGCCTAGTTCAATAGAGGAACACGTGTGCAAAATCTTATGTCTCTTAAATAGCCAGTAGACAAAGGCACGATGACCCACTGCAGGCCACGCCATTTCGCGGCACGCCTGAAAATTGTACACCATCATACACCTTTAGAGCTTGTCTAATTTAAAATGACGCGCCCCACCACTTCAAAGTTGATATAAATGAAACATTTTTGTACTGTGAATACGAGGGAGGGGCGCGTCATTTTAAGTTAGACAAGCTCTACCACGTTTACACAGTGGCGATGGCTTGTAGTGGGCCAGCATGGTCCATTGTGAAGAGGCACCTTTACAGTTTTGACACCTATACATGTAGGTACGTGCAAATTAATATATTATGCAAATGAGAACTGTTTTTGTGTAAACGCAACTAATGATCAAAATATAAAAAAGTTGTTGGCTTGTAAAAATTTTACCCTTTTAACCGTGGGAGAGTGATGCTTCGGTACGAATGGGTCGACTCCGAAAAAACCAGAGTGAAACAACGCTTGCACTGTATTTTCTTCAACACACCAAAGAGAATGCCGATCTTATCACGTCATACTCTTTTCGTCCAACTCGACCCTTGATGAAAAGGGACGGAAACCGCCAGATATACCGCGATGTACGAGCGTCATGTCGGATATTCCTTTTCATAAGCGCTATGGTGAGTAGCCCCAGTGAGTGCTCCAGAGGTGGCTTCGGTCTTAGCGCGTCTTTTTTGGCTCTCCTATCCTTCTCACATAGTTTCGGCTTCTTGAAAGACAGCTTTTTGTAAACCCGATTATTAAAAATGTGACCGTTCCAATCCTTCTAACTGCAGACCGATCGCTATAACCTCCCTCTTCTCGAAGATGATGGAATCCATTATCAATAGCCAGCTCCTTCGACACTTAGACGCTCAGGGATTACTAGGCTCAGCTCGGCTCTCTTGGCGTGCCTAAACTATGGGTACTTATTAGCTGTCAGTTTAGATATCGCGGAGGCCTTTGATCGGGTTTAACACAAAGCACTTTTATCAAAGATTCCATCATACGGAGTTCCCGAAACATTATGCAAGTGGGTCACAAGTTTCTTAGCAGTCGCTAGTTGATGGTGAATACTCTGATGCTCTATCTTTTGACACTGGTATCCCTCAGGGTTGTGTGCTATCGTTTACCCTATTCATACCGCATATCAATGACATGTTACAGACCAACGGCATTAATTGCTATGTGGATGATAATACAGACTACAGATAATGTGACCCTATATGCCGGCTTCTGAATGGGGTAGACGTAACTCAGTCCAATTTAACCGAACTAAAACATAAATTAGCGCATTCAGCACAAAAAAGTCACCAATGGTCATATATTCTCATTTGAAGGCACCACTTTAACCATCTTCCCCAGCATAAAAATGGCGTAAACACTTCGAGCGATGTCTAGAGGATGAGGCCAAGTAAGCTTTAAAAGTCCTTGATATTCATAACAGAGCGAAACAGTATTTCAGCTCGATCCGATGCCTAAATCTCTTCAAGGCCTCACATGGGATACTGTTTTCATCTCTGGGTACTACTACTCCCTTTGGATCGTATCCAACAAAGGGCCGCTCGAATCGTTGGTTGGTTTCAAACAAGCTGGACCTATTAGAAATACGTCGAGATGTGAATTACGCACTGCATTCTCTAATGGTTGTATCCTTCTCATATTATAGTTTCGGCTTTTTGAAAGACAGCTTTTTGTGAACCCGATACTTAAAAATGTGACCGTTCCAATCCTTCCAACTGCAGACCGATCGCTATATTAACCCTCTTCTCGAAGATGATGGAATCCATTATCAATAGCCAGGTCCTTCGACACTCGGACGCCCAGGGATTACTAAGGCTCGGCTCGGGCCTAACTCATTGCTGGCTCAGGCGATTGAAATTGTGGGTACTTATTAGCTGTCAGTTTAGATATCGCGGAGGCCTTTGATCAGGTTTGGCACAAAGTACTTTTATCCAAGATTCCATTCCAGAAAAATTATGCAAGTGGGTCACAAGTTTCTTAGCAGTCGCTAGTTGATGGTGAATACTCTGATACTCTATCTTTTGACACTGGTATCCCTCAGGGTTGTGTGCTATCGCCTACCCTATTCATACCGCATATCAATGACATGTTACAGACCAACGGCATTCACTGCTATGCGTATAAAAATATCATAATTGATTGATTTTCTAGAGTTTTGATATTTTTAAGGTAGGGCATTGTGTTTTAAGGTAGGGCATTCCCCCCCCCCCCCCCAATGCCCCTTCTAGCTACGGCCATGGACGTAACTCAATCCAATTTAACGAACCAAAACACAAATCAGCGCGTTTTGCACAAAAAAGTCACCAATGGTCGTATATTCTCGTTTGAGGGCACCACTTTAACAATTTAAAAGCGTAACCGTAAAGGCGTAAACATTTCGAGCGAAGTCTAGAGGATAAGGCCAAATTAGCTTCAAAAATACTTGATATTCTGAACAGAGCGAAACAGTATTTCAGTCCGATCCGATGCCTACAACTCTTCAAGGCCTCACAATCCTCACATGGAATACTGTTTTCATATCTGGATAATACTCCCATTGGATCGTATCCAATGAATGGCTGCTTTTGAGCAGCCCTTAATTGGAATTGGATACGACTTGATTTCCACTTTTTACGTGCGTTTTTCTAAGTCTGATATATACCGATATAATTCATAATTTATTTTTTACTATAGTTCTTGCAATCTAGGAGTGCGCGTCGCCCTTAGTTTTGTGAGTGACCATATCTATACACGCGTACATGGCTCGCTCGCTACTGACTGCTCCGTAGGGTACGCACACTAACGAAAATGTCTATTCACATTTCCAACTACAAATAAAGGCGACGCGCACTCTTAGATTGCAAGAACTATACCTTTATATGATACTATTTGAGCCTTTGCTCGCGGCTTCGCTAACGTTAAGAAGTGTTTTTATTAATTAAGTATCAAAGTCTCAGCCTGATCGGTTTAAAATTGACAAAGTTTTCAAACAAACTTTTATCCCCTATTTTATACCCTTGGAGGTAGAACTAATCAAAATCCTTTCTTAGCAGATACCTACGTCATAACATCTACCTGCATGCCTAATTTCAGCCCGATCTGTTCAGCGGTTTGGGCTGTGCGTTGATAGATGACTATGTCAGTCAGTCAGTCAAGTGTACCTATGCGAAATTTCACGTTTCTAAATCAAAAGATCTGTGCGTTGATCTGTCTACCTTTTCCACAGACAATATTACGTAGAACGTAAGTCACTTATTATGAAATAATTGAAATTTTAAGTACAAAAATGGAATAAAATAATAGAATGTAAATAAAAAAGACTAAATTAATAGGAAATTAGCCTAATATTTACCAAAAGTTGTGACTTAAGTATTGAATTTTATCTACCCGCCCTTTTGGGTAGATACGGGTATTTACCGGGTACGTGAGGGTAAATACCGGGTAGATGGGTAAATACCCGGGTACATGCCCATCTCTCGTGCGAGAGCCCCTTGCCCGAATGCGATCATGTACATTCTCGCTTAGTTCAATCGCAGATAAGAACTCATAGAAGATGGACGAAAACGACCATTCACCATGCATCGAAAGATATCATTGTAATCCAAAGATTTTTAATCATATTTAATTTTATTTCTCACAGATAATGACTAATAAAGACGTTTATTATTGTTATTTTTCTGTTCTACACTGTCCAACGGCGGGACTAGTACTGAAAGACGCGAGAGTATACAGTAGTGCGCTCGTTTTCCTCGCGAGACCTTTTGTCTCGGGCGCCAAATACCGACAACGGACCGAGAGGGTCCGAGACAGGCGAGACCAGGCGAGCGCACCCATTTACACTCTCGCACTCGGGCCGGCTCGCTGTGTCTCGGCGAGAGTGTACAGCCGGCTTTACATAGTACGGTAGCTACCCGGCCCGCGCCGCGCCGCCGAGCCGCGGCTCTCGCGACTAAACGCGATGCAAAAAGTTGAAATTAGGTTGTTTTCCAGAATATCTCGGCGAAGTGAGACAGAATGTTACATGGTCGAAGCAACTTTAACTTCTCAGAAGCAATGTCAGTTAATGTGTGCCTTATGCTCTAGAGATAAGGTTGAATTTGGTGACATTGGTGACCCTGACTTGGTAATGATGATGATAATGATGATGATGATGATGATGAATGTAATAATTTGCATAGTAGCATATGCTTTCAGTTCTTAAAACAGCGCCTAAACTCCCAAACTTGTATCTATAAGGAATCCGGAGTTCTCTTAGTATCTTCGGAACTATAGTATACCTTGGTACAAAATCTTGCGTTTTGGTAGCATATGCTTAGGATGCTTCTTATGAAACCAAAATCACCATATGTTTCCATATAAATTTCGAGGAGTTCCCTCGATTACTTATGGATCCCATCATCAGGTCACCACTTTTGTGAACATGGTACCAAATTGGAGTGAAACCTAATACAACAAAACAAAAATTTCGAAAATCGGTTCACAAACGGCGGAGTAATCGTTGAACATACAAAAAAAAATTATCCACAGCCGAACATATAACCTCCTCGTTTTTTGGAAGTCGGTTAAAAAAACAAAAGTGCTTTGCTGGGACTTAGTTGAAGTACACTGTAAAATAATAAGATGTTTAATCGTGGGTCGTGACACATTACTCATTAGGTACAGCTATACTATATCGAGATATAATATTATGACATCAGTTTGACCATCAAATCAACAGTCCCCCAAAACTAAGCAAGACAATACGATACGGTTACTAACAAATAACCAAAGTTTTAAAAAGAAAACAAAATATACAATATTAATATTTTTGTTGATGTGTTAAAATTAGTTCGTCGCGTAGGTTTCGGTTTTTAATAAAGACGCTAGACACCTGACAAAGGCATGTATGAGGGCATCGACTGCGCCTTGGTAAATACTAAATAGTAATACAGCCACATACCCATCCAGGGGGCAATGCATCACAGTCTGAATCTTGAACTACGAGGTCGTAACTCGTACGTATTGAAAACTCGTATGAAATCTGCGAATAGGTACGTGTAATAAAATATACTACAAACATACTACAAAGTACAAACAGACGATCGAACTTGGTTTGGGCCGGACCACGAACTAAATAATTGCTCTCTTTTTTGAGAGTTTGTACTTGCAAAATATGTTAAAATCGTGTCAGGATATTATATTGTGACCTGACACCGGTGCGGAGTGGCGCACGAGAGGGAGTAAATAGTAATGTACTAAATACTAATGTCCTTTCTATAAAATCTATGGCTGCTTTTCTATTTGCTTTCTTTTCTGCCGGCACTCTCAGAATGATACCATTTTTAGGGCTCCGTACCCAACGGTTAAAACAATACGCGACCGGGATTTCGCTGATTTTTTATCTGCGGCATATATTATATATTATGTAGGAAAAGTAATAATATATTATGGATACTTTGTAATTTAACTAACTAGTAAAATTACACATCATTTGAAAATTCTAATTTTATAATTCAAATTTCAAATGTACAAATAATGAGATTTCTGAAAATAGTTTTATTATTAGCATAATGCAATAATTTGTTTTACAGATAAGTTTTTTAGAAATCTGCAGTCGTCTGTAATATTTGTAATAATCACGGCAAGGCTAAATTATAAGTGCAACACAATTATTAGATATAATATACTTAGATACGTTTTTAATTATAATTCATAGTTATTAGTATACTTAATAATCGGCCAAGTGCGAGTCGGACTCGCGCACGAAGGGTTCCGTACCATTATAGAGCAAAAATAGGCCGAAAATTGTGTTTTTTTTATATGGGAGCCCCCCTTATTGTTTATTTTATTTTAATATTATTATTAAATTTTAAATAACACATATAATTAAGGACTTTGAGAAATATTTAAGTACCTACCTGTTGCCATTATTGATATAGAGCAATAAAGGTAAAAAAAATCGCGTTTGCTGTATGGGAGCCCCCCTTAAATATTAATTTTATTTTGTTTTTAGTATTTGTTGTTATAGCAGCAACAGATATACACAACCTGTGAAAATTTCAGAAGTCTAGCTATAGCGGTTCTTGAGTTACAGCCTGGAGACAGACGGACGGACGGACAGACGGACAGACATTGAAGCCTCAGTAATAGGGTCCCGTTTTTACCCTTTTGGTACGGAACCCTAATAAAAAACAGATGTCAAACTGGTGCACGATAAACAGCACGAACTAGGAAGGTTCTAGTTTGTATACATATTATGGTATAATATAAAAGTCAAAAGAAATCATTTTTCTACTTTTCATAATATTTTATGGGTAAGTAAGTAGGTAATAAAAATAATCTGGAAAATTTGAAACTATCTAGGTATATGGAATAATACCTGGGATACAACCAGGCTAAGCTCAAATTGACAAGTACTTATTAAGTTTTTATAATAATTATTTATTAAAAATAGTATTATATAATTGAAAATATAATAAGACTAGCTGTCCCGGTGAACTTCGTGTCACAGGTAACTTTAAAACCTTCCCTGGACTTCTACGAATATTTTAAGACTAAAATCAGCCCAATACGTTCGCCGTTTTCGAGTTTTAGCGCGACTAACACATTTGAAAATCCATTTTTATATATAAGAATAGATAAAAGGATAAATAATTAAAGTACTAGTATAATTAGTATAAGTAGATAAATCATAATTTGAAAGACTATAGCACGCCACCCAAAGGCAAAATAAAAGAGCTTGATCATATACTCGTAACTTTAACATCATAATATTTTTGTATCTTATTTCAGCAAATAAATGATTTCTATTTCTATAGGCGGACAGGTGGCTAAGTTATACGGTCCCTTTTTTACCCTTTGGAAAATTTAGAAAACATACGTAGGTAATATCTAGGTAAGTACTTATATAGAATTCAATTCATAAAATTTACTAAATATTTGAGTTTGAGCAGGATTTGGATTTAAATTAACATTAACAGAATATTTTGGTCTGTTGAGTTTTTGTATTATTGCTATCTCTTTATTACTGCAAGCGCTAGAAATAAGAATACAACTTTTAATGAGTTTGTTATGCGTAATTTTATAGTGGCGCTAGTTACTACCACACTTTAAATAATAAACAGTAGTACACCTTTATGCTGAAATCTGGTCAGCCACACGTGACACGCACAATTAAGTGTGATTTCAGACATCAAGTAAAACTGCTACTCATGCAACACTTCCGTTAAAGTATATAGGTTGTTCGGATGAACACCTTTATCTTTAAAACCATAAAATGAACCCGTCAAAATGAACAACTTTTTCTATGAGAACAATGCTGGGAACTCAACAAAATCCGTCTTCAGACTATGGATACTAAATGCCTGGATCGGCAATTTCTATGGGTATGACGTAGGTATAATAAATAATAATATTATTGTGTTGGTATAATATTGGGTTGCGCGAGTTTGATTTCTGACTTTATAAGTTCTACTACTATAACTGCATAGACCCGCCTGCTGGCAGGTAGGTAGGTAGGTTTTCTAAAACTTTCTCTGAGTGACACTAAATCAGGTCCACCATACTAGCAGCAAATGAAATTTCGAAAAACTCATGGTTGAGTTACTATACTGTCTGACATTTATTTGTGTTGCTACTGTCCCTTCGAAGTTCGAAGTTCCTTTTCTCTCACAGCATCTTTATACCACCGACATACGGTTCACTATCATAGGAACGGTTAAAATAGCTATGTTGTATTTGTGGGGTTCCCAACCTTTTCTTAGTCACCACTTTAATATTTTTCTCGTTAACAAAATATTAACAACGTCCACCGATAGGAAATTACAAAAAAGAAAACGTTGGCATTTTAATATTAATGTGAATTCTGAGCTTGCATCTTCTTCACGAGGCCTAAGGTCGGCCATACTAGAACTAAATTTGAAATGAGTCGCGGACCATAATACAGCTTAACCTGGATGAGTGACAACTAGATAAGTGAGAAAACTGTATAATTGAGAGTAATAGCTAGGACCCGTCATTTTAAGCTCCCAAAACCTCTATGAGCGAGAAACAGAAACCTCTGTTAGAGAGAGTCATTTTTCTCTCATGGACCTCTATGAGCGAGACTGCTTCTTTTCTATACAACTATAAGCGACAGTCGAGGTTTATTGTTTTATGTACTTACACAGTAACAAATGAGAAAATAAATTATAAATTGAACATCTGCTACAATTTAACATTTGCTATTTTATGACTCATTCTTAACTTTCGTTTCAAACTTCCTACCATTGTTTTTGTGTTGTTTTCTCGTCAATATTGAACCCATTTATTAAAAAACGTTGTTTTTATCGCATTATTTTCGAACGGACTTACTCAGTTTATAATTAACCAATTGCGAAGGAAAGTTATAGTACTGTCATTGAGTGATAAACTTAAAATAGTGAATACGTTTGAATCCGAAAAATCGCAAAATGAAATTCAGAGGGAGTTTAACCCATCAAGCCCCATACGAGCAATAGTGATCGCGACAACAATAGAATACAATAGCATTTCCAAGAATCCGCGATCGAAGGATTAATTTACCAGAATTGACCTGTGATAACATTATAAAATCAAAAGATTTTTTTTAAATGTAAATAAGTTCTAAATGAGATAAAATTACATAGTGCATGAATTTTTGACTTGTCATTTCTGCGTACCTCTATAAGAGAGAAACGCTAACCTTGTACCTGAATAAGCGAGAAACTCGGGTTAGTGAGAAACCTCTATGAGCGAGAATGAAATCGTATTCCCTTGAACTCTAGCTTATCCAGGTTTGGCTGTATTTTGGCTTATGCGGACCACTGATAGTCCAGGGACCACTAGTTGGGTACCAGTGTTCTTAAAGTCTGTATACAATTGGTACAGTTCCATATGCCTCGGACGAGTCGCCGTTTACGATCGCAGCAAGTAAACAAGCCTCGCATTAAAGAACAAAGGAAAATCTAGTCTTGACTTGGGATAATTTCATATCAACGTGTTTAAAAATTATTAAGTTTTGAAGACATAAAGGAATCATTTTTGACGTGACAACGTCTTAAATTAGGTTGCGGCTGGGAGTCACTTATGAAAAAGTGTAACGCTCGGTAACGTTACGATGAGTCACCGAACGAGAGAGAGGCCCGCCGAATGCCTTGCGTCTCTCTCCCACACGTTGTCACGTAAAATCTTCGCCCGTAAAACCGACTTTACAGGCAACCATTTTTTTAGCTACTTACGGCTGTTCATAATATTATTCTTTATGACTTAATAACTCGCAAGTAGTAATACGTAAGAGGAGGCCGATTCTCATAGTAATTTAAAGGATTCCAGTAAGTACTAGGTACTATAACATTCTAGAATTACTAGTCTCATGGTCACGCTCACGCCGCACTCAAAGACATACTTTAATGATTACTTAACTTTAATTTAATACAAATTTTCACACAAAATGTTTATCATGTCATAATTTTGTATAATAAAAGTTAGTTAAATCTCTTTGATTGCGGCCGTCAGTATCATAAAACTTATAATCAAATTCGTGCGCAAAAGCCTCAGAACCGCTAAGGAACTATTTCCCTTACGGTGCGGTCTTTCAGGAATCAGGACCATAATTATACAGCGTGCAATTAAACCTTCCTGTCTTTTTTTCAGGGCTAAGGTATGATTAGGAGAGTCCATTTAACCAAAAAAATTTGGGTGTTATTTTTTTTCAATGACTGAATGATCACTCGCGGCGCGGGGGAATGAGAGGGGGTGACGCGAGATGAGGCGCGCGCGCGGGGGCACATCACGCGAGGGCCGAGGCTGACGCATCGTGTCCATTAATTGTAGTTTTTTAGGATAACTTTCGGAAGCTATTTCTCAACATTTTAGTGCTGAGTGACTATAAAAGAAAAATACGTGTACTTTTATTTTTCACCAGGATTAATATATCAAAATTTGGCAGGAAGGTTTAATTGCACCCTGTATGTATTATGATCCCTCAAGACAAAAACTTTATCACCAACGCTTAAGTGTCACCTGAGCTCGTAAGGACTAAGGACCCGAGGCCTAATAAATTCTAAAGACCTAAGAGAAGAGATCTTTAATAGCCGCTTAGAGACACTTAAAATTACCGTGCGGTTGTCGAAAACGCGCATAAGTCTCAGTAATGGGGTCTCGTTTTCACCCTTTGGGTACGGAACCCTAAAAATTGCACCTAAAGGTACCGTTCTAATCAACGGGGCTAGCGACCGAAAAAGATTAAAATAAAATGGTACTTTATGAACTAGGCTTAGGTTCATTTTCTACCGACATTGGTCTAGGCGCCTCCGTGGTCTAGTGGTTAGACCGTGGCTCTCGACTCCGGAGGTCGTGGGTTCAAATCCCGCGTTGGAAACATGTTATTTCCAAGTTTGGTTAGGACAATGCAAGCTGATCACCTGATTGTCTGATTAGTAAGATGATCCATACGTCGGATGGGCATGTAAAAAGTCGGTCCTGCGCCTGATCTCTCGATAGTTGTGTGGGTCTTCCGTCCCACTGGGTTATGAGAGTGAAAGGAATAGAGAGTGCTCTTGTGCACTGTGCACACACTTGGGCACTATAAAACTGCTCCTGCGTCAGGCCTGGTTTCAACTTTCAATGAAACTGACCACCGTCACCGAAACCGGTGTGGGGAGTATTTTATATCTAGCGCCCTACCCGTCGCCGCTTTGTAGCGGGTCGCCTAGGTCATGATTGGCATTTTATTTAAATTTTGGACCGTCGCGGTCGCTTGCGGCATAGGATAGCCACCTTAAGGTCGTCCCCCGAGCAAACGACCTTGGCCATACATTTGCCGCGTTGCCGAGATCGCGCCAAAACCCTATTATTTTTACTTATCTTGGTTCAAAATTGTCCTAAAAAAAAATTAAAACGGCGAATATGTAGTTTATGATATTGTCGATCTATTGGCGTAAGTTTCAAATAAAAGTAATTTGTAAATCCTAAAGAGATGCTGAATGTATGCTTGAATTTTAAGAAATTGGTATTACTTTGGAAGCTTATATCATGAGTATAAGAAACAAAAATAGAAAATTTAAAACGACAAAAGGAATGTTGATATACTGAAGATTATTGCTGTATTTTTATTATAACTTTGGAGCTTTCAGATTATGAGTTTATAAGGTTTTAAATACGGTCAATTACAGAATCTCCGGACGGAACGCCCTTAACGTAGGTGTTACGTAATTTACACTCGCGATAACCACTGTGGCATTTATTTGAAACACTTTAATTCGCGTATATTTTACACCGCTGATTGTTAACACCGTAACTACTGAAATTTATGATGTGAGCGATAAAACCCTCGCTATTGATAAAACATACATAAAT
Source organism: Polyommatus icarus (assembly GCA_937595015.1). NCBI lineage: Eukaryota > Metazoa > Arthropoda > Insecta > Lepidoptera > Lycaenidae > Polyommatus > Polyommatus icarus. The sequence goes on from OW569321.1 coordinate 9,886,180, forward strand.
TCAAAAGAAAACGCTTATCTCTGTGAAAAATGTAAGTATTATTCTTTATGTACAACAGTACGATCGTAAAAAAATTTAATAAAATATCTTCACACTTTTTCTAAAACGCTCTACCCATGTCCCATAGATATTATGAGAAACAAGAACAACAGGCTCTACCTAATTTCCTACACGTATGACGGTAACGTTTTCAAGTAAATCTATACTTAAAAGTTTCTAATGAAGTAAAGCCAAAAGGTAGCGAATAACGATAGATAAAGGGGAACTAATTTTTTGATCAGTTATTTAAATATTTGAGATGTTATTATGATCAGTAATTGAAAAAAATATTGAGCAGTTATTTAATTTTTTGGCGGTTGATTAATTATTGTGACTGTAAACCATGGACAGTAATAAAAATCGGCCAAGTGCGAGTCAGACTCGCGCACGAAGGGTTCCGTACCGTTATAGAGCAAAAATAGGCCAAAAATTGCGTTTTTTGAATGGGAGCCCCCCTTAAATTATTATTTTATTTAAATATTATTTTTGATTATTTAAGTACACATATAATTAAGGCTTTTGTGAAAATTTCAAGTGCCTACTTGTTGTCATCGTTGATACCGAGCAAAAAATGTTTGTAAAATTACGTTTGTTGTATGGGAGCCCCCCTTAAATATTTAAGTTATTTTATTTTTAGTATTTGTTGTTATAGCGGCAACAGAAATACATAATCTGTGAAAATTTCAACTCTCTTGCTATTACCCTTCTTGAGTTACAGCCTGGAGACAGACGGACAGACGGACAGACGGGCAGACGGACAGACATCGAAGTCTCAATAATAGGGTCCCGTTTTTACCCTTTGGGTACGGAACCCTAAAAAACTATTGAGCGGTAAAAATGATGGAACGAGCGGTTCGATAACGACTTACCAGAAGGCCTACTTAACCACGGATACCGAAGCGGGGGGACGGAGGGCGCAGCCACCCAGAAAGGTGGGTTCGGGGGGCGCAGCCCCCCGCCAAAACAAAAACAAACACAATCCAGAAAGTCCAAGAGTAGGTTAGGTTAGGTTAGAACTTAGACCACAACGGCAGAGGGAGCCGAGCGAGCGCAGCGAGCGTGCTGCGGTAGCAGCCGGCGACCGTCTTATACTTCTGCTTTATAACGGCACAAACAATTTTTTTATATTTTACCGCCTCATTGTTTAAAGAACTTCTTAGAATGAGATTTCTTACTGACAAATTCCGATTTGTTATTGCCCACACGTAACCGCTCATTCATTAATTTTTACTGACCATTTAATTATTTTACTGTTCAATAATGTTTTCAATTATCCATTTCACTATTTTTTACTACTCATTTTTGTTTACTTTACTGCTTAGTTTTAACTGCTAAACTAGTTATTAAACGTGCCATTTATAATTTTTAACTTACCAAAACTGCAATTTACAACTGCTCCTTTAAATCAGTGCCCAACGATATCAAATTCTATGTAGGTACCTGTATAATATTATGTAGTACATATAAAGAGATAATATAATAAATAAAGATATATTTACTATTTAGATATCTGGGACAGTAAGCTATACTGTACCTACTCCCATTTTGAAATTAAATATAGTATTCGGGACTGTGATAACAAAAAATTAAAACCGACTTCCAAGGTAAAAACAAAAGTAATACTTATTCTTAATCTAAAAAGAATCAAATAATTCTTATTCCTTATTATAGTGGCGTCTTCAGACTTCGCCTAAACCTCAACTATTTCTGTTCTTAATCTTCGTACTTTTGAAGTCGGTACCAGCCCGGAAAAGTTCTGAGATCCTTGACATAGCAATTGCGCTAAGGTAAGCTGGTACCGACTTCAAAAGCATGAAGATTGAGTACAGAAATAGTTGAGGTTTAGGCGAAGTCTGAAGACGCCACTATAATAAGTAATAAGAATTATTTGATTCTTTTTAGATTAAGAATAAGTATTACTTTTGTTTTTACCTTGGAAGTCGGTTTTAATTTTTTGTTACAAAATAATAATTTTACCCTTTTTAGTTACATAATATGAGACGACAAGGCTTAATACTCGTATTATAGCTTGTTGTCTTAGAGTTGTACATATTACTAGCGGTCGCCTGCGGCTCTGCCCGCGTGGATGTAGGTTACGGCTGCAAAAAGCCTACCCAGGAAAGACTCGGTCAGCAAAATGATTCCCAGGTCAATTCACAGACTCCGACACTGACATCGACGACGCGGACGCAGTCATTATCAGTGTACAGTGCACACTGCACAAGTGCACAGATTGTCTTCCTACTGCAAGCGCATCCCGCTTGGTGACGCCTACTATCGTAATATTTTAATTTCGCCATAATTTCAAAACCAAACGTTCAATTTTAATCATTCAAAGACCAAATTCTATCTACATAAACTGTACTTAGTGATGAAATAATTTATTTTGATAAGGATTAATGGCATGAGTAAAATAAACGCGTTTAAATGTTGTCCAAAAAAATTCAAGATTTTTTTATAAAAATATGGTTATTGTGCCTCACTCGACATAGATAAGTATAGCGTGTCGCGGACTAGATATTTATAAGATCTACAATACTTAGAACATTTGACGTGGGAGAGCCATGCTTCGGCACGAATGGGCCGGCTCGACCGGAGAAATACCATGTCCTCACAGAAAACCGGCGTGAAACAGCGCTTGCGCCGTGTTTCGCCGAGTGAGTGAGTTTACCGGAGGCCCAATCCCCTACCCTTTTCCCTTCCCTACCCTCCCCTATTTCCTTCTCTACCCTCCCCTATCACCCCTTAAAAGGCCGGCAACGCACCTGCAGCTCTTCTGATGCTGCGAGTGTCCATGGGCGACGGAAGTTGCTTTCCATCAGGTGACCCGTTTGCTCGTTTGCCCCCTTATTGCATAAAAAAAAAAACATTTTATGGTTCTATCTCTTATAGTTTCGGCAGCGTACGCAAAATAAGTAACTTTTCTGGTTGATTTTTTCACCTGGCGTCCGAAAAACCCAAATATCTTACGAAATCCATTTTTTTCCAAAATAAAATTTAGCCTATGTTCAGCACAAATAATGTAGGATTTGCTTGGAGTAGTTTAAATAAAGACAAAATCCTCAAACTTGTATCTATAAGGATTCAAATGTTCTGTTGGGTACCTTCAGAACCAGGGTATATCCAGGTGCAAAATCTTACCTTTTGGTAGTATATGCCTGAAATACTTCAGAAAAAATCGAAATCACCATATGTTCCATATAAATGTCAAGGAGTCCCCTTGATTCCTCATGGATCCCATCATCAGATCACCACTTTTGTGAACACGGTACTAACTTCGGATTCAACCCTGTACAACAACAAAAGAATCATGAAAATCGGTCCATAAACGGCGAAGTTATGGTTATAAAATATATAATTATATATATAACAACAAATATATATATATATATATATTTGTTATATATATATATATATATATATATATATATATATATATATATATATATATATATATATATATATAAACAGACGAACGTATAACCTCCTCCTTTTTGGAAGTCGGTTAAAATTGCATATACCTCTAGGCTCTAAATATCTTGATTAATCCTGCAAGCCCCATAAGAGCACCGGTGATCGCGACAACAATAGAATACAATAGCATTTCTAAGAATCCGCGATCGAAGGATTAAGGCTAGGCAGGTTCAATAATTATAAAAAAAAGGTACAATAATTATTACTTCCATAACATACTATCTGCCATGTGAAACAGAATTTTAAATTCGGAAAATATTTTGCTGCTACCTAGCAAATATTAATCATCGTAAAAAAGTATATTTGTATTTGCATAAGCTGTTCGTTTTATGTCGAAACAAAATTGCACAAAATCTAATTTCCGTCGAACCCACATTCATAAAATCATCCTCCATAAAATTATTTTTGTAAAGAGTTTTCATTGAAAATATTATTGTTTCCCTTGATTTTTATTCATTAGAATAATAAAGCTAGGCTAAAACCGAGCACGTAAATATTTTGCCAGTATTTAGCCACTTCTTTAATCTAGACGTACCTATAGTAATTTAGATTCGACGTCACACTTTTATGAAAGCGGTGTAGGGTGGCCCTATAGAAAAGATTATGTCGTCGTCATCATCATTATCAGGCCTTTGTGAGTATCTAAGTTTCAGTAAATAAAATAAAATTAAATGCAGACAGTGAAAATTATAGGAAGGCAAATTGAAGTAGTAAACAACAATCTGTCTTCCTTATGAGCTGCTACCGACTCTAGTCGGTAGCAGCTCATAAGGAAGCGTACGTAAGCGTAAATCGTACTCGTATACTATGGTCGGATTCTAAATCCGACCATAGTATACGAGTACGACGTTTAAAAAAATACGTTCCTGAATCAATAAGTACGGAAAGTCGCATGTTACATATTATGACTACTCTAGACGCTTTACCCTAGATGAGACCTTAGACGCTTTCTAGTTCTTAAACCATAGTCACACCCCGAAGAATGAGGTTTAACATGAAAATATTAAATCAACGATCAACTAAACAATCCTTGGTAGAATTTCGCTTGATAAACTTCCGAAGTACTCAACCCTAATTCGATTTCGACAGCTAGAAATAAAAAATGTATGGGATTTGATATAACGCGCTGTCAATTACCAAGTGTCAGGCCGCTTGCGATGATTTAAGACTTAAGTGATATGAGATATCCCTTACATTTTTGATTCCTTGATATCCAAATTGTTGAATATACAAGTTGTCCAAGTAAGTACCTAGGCTTTTAACGTTCATACTAATGACATTACGGCACTTTACATCACTTAACAGTAAGGGCTGGCTTAAACGTATTAAGTAGATAAGTAGTTAACTAAATTTTAACTTAATTTTAAGTTACCTATTGCATGTAAACACACAATTTAGTAGTAAGTAGCAAGTTAAAATTTAGTTAAGTACTAAACAACGAAATTTGAATTTTGACTATTTTCTGTTAAGTTGGCAGACGGGGCTTGTCACTTGACACATTTCGGGCAGGCACTTCAAATTAAGTTAAAATTTAGTTACTACTTATCTACTTAATACATGTAAACCAGCCATAATTGTCACAATATTTTTTACGTTCTTTTTAATTTCGGCTTTTTCTGTGGGTGTAACTTTAACAGTCGTTTGTGAAATTGGGCCTAAGGCTCTTCCTAACGTTGGGTCAACATTGATAATGGTGTTCGCCACCATGATTGCATTAAGGCCGTCCCCCGAGCAAACGACCTTGGCCATACATTTGCCGCGTTGCCGAGATTGCGCCAAAACCCTATTATTTTTACTTATCTTAGTTCAAAATTGTCCTAAAAAAATTTAAAACGGGGAATATCTAGTTTATTATATTGTCGATCTATTGGCGTGAGTTTCAAATACAAGTAATTTGTAAATGCTAAGGAGATGCTGAATGTAGGTATGCTTGAATTTTAATAAATTGGTATTATTTTGGGAGCTGATATCATGAGTATAATAAACAAAAATAGATAATTTAAAACGGCTAAAGGAATGTTGATATACTGAAGATTATTGCTGTATTTTTCTTATAAGGACCTGCGCGCACGAGTAACTCAGTTGCTCGGCGATTTATTTGTCTCTTGATCAAGTCTAGGAGCTAGTATGAAAGTGCGCGCACGTAGCGACGCGACGCGACGCAACTCTGGGCAACTTTTTTGGTTGCAACGCAACTGTTTCCTTCCCTATTGGTCTCTATGCAAGTGCGCGCACCTGAGGCAACAATAAAGTCGCCGACCGGCCCAGTGTTGCGAGATCAGGTGATTTCCCCCTAGATTTAGGGAGTTTTCGACCAAGATAGGGGCAAAATAGAGGCAAAATATCGGGTTTTCCCCTAGATTTTCATGAACGAGGCCAGGTCGTAAGATTCTGCACAGTTCATCAAAACTTTCGACACTCATTCTAAAGAAAACGTAAAATTTTTCTGGGTATGCTCTCAATTTCATAAACACAGTATGAAATTTCCCAAGAGTCAGGCGATCGCTCCATAGTGGATGCACCTAATATTCTATTTTGCGACACTTTCTTCGGTTTTTTATTGCGAGTGCAACAACCACAGCCGTCTCGACCAAATCCATGTTGATGAATTTCTAGAAAAATCGGAAAAAAGTTGCGTTGCTGTCGCTCTCGTGCGCGCGCCCCGGCGACGGCGACGGCGACATGGCGGCAATTTTTTCGAAAGAGACAAATAAATCGCCGTGCAACTAAGTTGCTCGTGCGCGCGGGCTCTAACTTTGCAGCTTTCAGATTATGAGTTTATAAGGTTTTAAATACGGTCAATTACGGAGGGAACGCCCTTAAGCAGTATGCACAAACATTGAAAAATATAGAGACAAATATTATCTCTAGTCTCCACATGTTTCTAGTCGGCAGTCGCCTATATTTGTCAATCGTGGGCAAACGTGGAAAGTATTGTTTAAATAGTAAATATTCAAAAATGAAAATCTTTGTAGATTATTTAATGTATTTTCAAATTATTATTTTAATTCATCTGCCACAATATCAATAATATTATATTTATAAATACTTATATTTTAATGATGAGATGCTTCGTTAATTTTGTTTCTTTTTTATTTTAGATTTAAACGTTATTTAATGTTTTAATGTCTTGAAATACCTTAAAAGCAAAAATACCTATACTTAATAATAACTAATAACCTAATAAGTAATACTACACGCAAATCCAACGTGAAGAGGGGTCTACGAAACTCGATGACAATCAAATCTGATAGAAAAAATTATGGGATAAAAGACTTAATAGCTTTAACTTGGGTTTAAAATTCTCATTACGATAAACCTTCCACGACAAAGTGGGACTTGTATCCCGTGGTAATGGGATACTAATGCACTGTGCACAGATAAAACTCAAGACAAACGTGTGCTTGCCGACTGCACACAAATTATCACATTCCTTTCATTACAATACTTCAGCTGTCTAGATCAGCGACACTGACTAGGTGGAATACAAAATACTTATTAATCCTTCGATCGGAGGTTCTAGGAATGTAAAAATGTATTCTTTTGTTCTCGTGATCACCGGTGCTCGCGCGGGGCCTGAAGGATTAATATTAAATCCATATAAAGTCAGCATTATAATAATTTCACACTGCATCGCAGGCTGCTGGCGAAGTTGGTTTTTGCCATGTTTTTGCACGAAACATTAAAAAGCACTCTGCACGTCGCCTCGGTAACTCGTGGTTGCTCACAGATTAACAGAGCCGAAGGTAGTTTTACAGCTTTTTGCGGTTTCAAACTGGATTTTAAGCGTTATTTCCTGTCACGACGATTTCGAAGTCATAATGTTACGGTATGATCATCACGACGACGCTTTGACTTAAGTTTTCCTGTAATTTTACTCTCGTAATCTTTGGCATTACGAGGCATTTGTGAAAATAATTCGATTTACAAAGAATACAAAACAAGGGCCAAGGGATCCGCTGAGGTCTGAGAGCCTCGACAATCAAACGAAGTATCATCCAACCACTGAGTACTGTTATATTTTACCAAAGGCCCAAGTTCTCTTTATGTAAATTAGAAAAATATATTTTGTTTGCAACAAAGACACGAATTAATTATTACCGTGAAAACGGCGTGCGATCTAATTTGTTATGGTATGGAACAATAATATTGTGTATATGTCGCAGCCGACTGGTTAAAACAGCCGTTCAATCAAACAGCTAGCCCTTTGACTGAACACCGCCATTCAATCTCACGGCTAGCTTTTTAATTGAATATTTCAGTCGCTCGAAACGTTCAACACTACAGCTGATTCAAGCCGCTACCGTTTGATTGAATTAGTTCAGCGCTCACCACCGCGGCGCTAGTTGCGTTTTGTTTACAATATGGCGTCAACTAGCCGGTGTTTTGTGATTTTATTAAGATATTTTTCGTAAATATACGTTACAAGTGTTATTAAAGTGACGGAAATTATGGGGGCACATACGATCAGTGAATCAAATTTTAAACAAAACATATCCGAATTTCAAGGAGAATCGGCACCCATTTTTGTGATTATTATAATTTTTATTCTTGAAAGCTACCCGTAAGTCGTAACCCGTACTCTTTCTGAATATTGCATCAATGCTCTAATGTTAGTTTTTTTTCGAATTATTTTTTTAATAATAAAGTAATAATAATCTTATTTAAAAAATTCTCGTGTCACAATGTTAGTCCACGAACTCCTCCGAAACGGCTTTACTGATTTTTGCCAAATTTTATATGCATATAGGTCTGAGAATCGGCTACTCGCTACTTTTAAATATTATATTGATAAGTGCATTTGTTGAATAATATTGAGACTGACGGCCACCATTAAGTTTGTGCGACGGGATAGCAATAGCCATGGTGACATACTTATTTAGTCACTTCAATAAAATAATATGGGCGATATACTTTATAATATGGCAAAGCAACGTTTGCCGGGACAGCTAGTAATATGTATACTTATAAAATTTTTGTGTCACAGAGTTTGTACGCAAACTCCTCCAAAACGGCTCAACCGATTTTAATTAAATTTTGTATAATATGTAGATTGGTTTTTATCTACATTTTATATTGGTAGTAGAAATAATTTAAATGGCAAACAACGTTTGCCGGATCAGCTAGTTATAGAAGATAACTAGCTGATCCGGCAAACGTTGTTTGCCATTTAAATTATTTCTACTACCAATATAAAATGTAGATAAATTCTTATCAGTTAATTATAATAATAAAAAAAAAAGGAAAGGTGTAAAAAATTCATATAATATAGAGTTGACTCTACATAGTGCAACTGTGTGAATTACATAGGTGTTCACATTTTTTGTTTTTCTTTACGCTTATAAAAAAGTAAAATAATACCTAGTTTTATGTAAATTCATAATATTCGTAAGCTGGATTAAGCAATGATTGTGCGTAAGTCTTACAAGATTTGGTTCAGTTGACAGTTACGACTTTATACGAGTATGTTTTAATACCGACAATATCATAATAACCTATGTTAAGGTCAATGATTGAATAATAATTATTATTATGCAATAAAAATACATTAAAATTACTATCGTAATATCAAGAATAAAAGAATGTATATATACGTAATTGGACGTGACATTAATGTGATCCTTGGACTACAAAACTGAGAGTTTTAGCGTTATGATCACTGTTATGCATTTAAGGTAAATACTTAAAAGTATTACGGCTGTAATTAATTCTGTTTATTATGTTAATTTATATCCAACCGTCCCTTTCCATATAAGGGCAAGAAGTTATAATAATCACATTTATATATGTAGTGAAATATAGTCAATCCTTCACATACTTTTGTTGTCCATCTTTTTATTACCTCCAGACTATTAATTAATATTAGAAGTTAGAAATTTTAGCATTTTATTATTTATATTGATTTTCTATCACTCTTAAACCACTAATGTTTGAATAGTATAATAGTTAGTTTGGACATTGCGAAGGCCTTTGATCGGGTTTGGCATAAAGCGCTGCTATCAAAGCTTCCATCATACGGGCTGCCTGAGAAATTATGTAAGTGGGTCACTGGTTTCTTAGCAGACAGAAGTATAAAGGTCGTAGTTGACGGCGAATGCTCGGAGACTCACTCTGTTGATGCTGGTGTCCCTCAGGGCTGTGTGCTATCGCCTACTCTATTCTTACTGCATATCAATGACATGTTGCAGACCAGCGGCATTAATTGCTATGCAGATGACAGTACAGGTGATGCTGTATATACCGGCTCCCCCAATATTTCTCGGCAAATTGTCACTGAGAGTCGAAACGAACTTGTGTCTAAGGTAGAGAATTCATTGGAGAAGGTCTCTGAATGGGGTAGACGTAACTTGGTCCAATTCAACCCCGCCAAAACACAAGTCTGCGCGTTCACCACTAAAAAGTCACCAATGGTCGTATATCCTCGTTTCGAGGGCACATCTTTAACCATCTCCCCTAGCATTGAGATACTTGGCGTCAACATATCGAGCGAAGTCCAGTTCCGATACCATCTAGAGGGTAAGGCCAAATTAGCCTCGAAGAAGCTTGGTGTTCTTAACAGAGCGAGACAGTACTTCAGTCCGGACCAACGCCTACAACTCTACAAGGCGCAGGTTCGGCCTCATATGGAATATTGTTCTCATCTCCGGGCAGGGGCGCCAAAATACCAACTGCTCCCTCTGGATCGTATCCAACGAAGGGCCGCTCGAATTGTTGACTGCCATAGTGTTTCAAACAGCTTGGACCCCTTGGAATTACGCCGAGATGTAGCTTCGCTCTGCATCCTCTATCGGTTGTATCACGGGGAGTGCTCTGAGGAATTGTTCGGAATCATACCACCTGCAACTTTTCGCCATCGACCCACGCGAAAAACATACCATCCTCATCACCTTGATGAGTAGCAGTCTTCCACAGTGCGTTTTTCGCGTAACTTTCTGCCGCGCACTGTAAAACTCTGGAACGAACTGTCACCAGCAGTTTTTCCGGACCTATACGACCTGCAAACCTTCAAGAAAAGAGCGTATTCCCTCTTAAAAGGCCGGCAACGCACCTGCAGCTCTTCTGATGTTGCGAGTGTCCATGGGCGACGGTAGTTGCTTACCATCAGGTGACCCGTTTGCTCGTTTTCCCCCTTATTCAATAAAAAAAAATAACAATTCATGTTAAGAGCCTACTGTCAAAACGCTACCCCGCCTACACATACCGCTTAGCTATCCTCCAATCGTGATACAATGATTCCATGAATCGTGCCCGCATGAATTGTACTTTACGCTGCAGCTAATAGTGAACAATATCGCGTAACAACGGTTCCCGCATTATAGCACGAAAGTAAAGGTTGTAAGTCCAAAAAATGTTTTTGATGATTACTTAAAAACTAAATACAATATTACTAATATTATTTTCCTTTAGCCATTATTTTATAAAGTGTGTGATTATAGTAGTGCAAGTTATTTAATGATAGTAACTCAATAAGTGTAACAGACATTCGTTGAAAAGCCCGGAAAGATTCATAATTTCGAAAAATATAACTAAGTCAAAATAAGTAAATCGTGTTTTTCGTTAGCCAAATATCAGATAAATATACAATGATTAATAAAATCTCATTTTCATTTGAGGCAATCGTCTTCCGGGATCGTAATACTTATTAGAAAACGGCACTGATTTAAAGGGGCAGTTGTAAATTGCAGTTTTGGTAAGTAAAAAATTATAAATGGCACGTTTAATAACTAGTTTAGCAGTTAAAACTAAGCAGTAAAGTAAACAAAAATGAGCGGTTACGTGTGGGCAGTAACAAATCGGAATTTGTCAGTAAGAAATCTCATTCTAAGCAGTTCTTTAAGCAATGAGGTGGTAAAATATAATAAAATCGGCCAAGTGCGAGTCGAACTCGCCCATGAAGGGTTCCGTACCGTTATAAAGCAAAAGTTTAAGACGGTCGCCGGCTGCTGCCGCAGCACGCTCGCTGCGCTCGCTCGGCTCCCTCCTCTCTCTCGGCTCCCTCTGTGTTGTGGTCTAAGTTCTAACCTAACCTAACCTACTCTTGGACATTCTGGATTGTATTTGTTTTTGTTTTGGCGGGGGGCCGCTCCCCGCGCCCCCCTTCGGTATCCGTGGTTAAGTAGGCCTTCTGTTAAGTCGTTATCGAACCGCTCATTCCATCATTTTTACCACTCAATTATTTTTTATAACTGTCCATGTTTTACAGTCACAATAATTAATCAACCGCTATCAAATTAAATAACTGCTCAATATTTTTTTCAACTGATCATATAATTAATTCCCTTAGAATATGAAATAAAATTAGTTCCCTTAGAAAACACAGCAAAATTTGACAGCCCGCTCTTAACAATTATAACAACTAAAGAACTTCGTATAAAGATAATTTGAATCAATATATTTTACTCAATACATATATTGTTTAGAAAAGCAAGTTAATTTACATAATAGTATTATAGAATATAGCAAAAACTTTTTAACAACAAGCATTATAACTTTGTCCACTTAAACGCGTTACTAGGCGGAAATTGCAAATTATAATCACATTTTCATTTTGATTTATTGATATTTAAATTCCTTACCCTCCATCCTTGCAGTCATTTCAAATAGAAATCCGTTTTCGAATGGCTTAAAAACTTTATCATTTGTTTTCAAATTAAAATACAAAAACAAATCAAACCAAACCTGTAAAACAAAATTATTTTCAATTCAATTTTAGAAAAGTACAATTTTCACGGTTTCGACAAATGCAATAACTTTTAGGAATTATGGTCCAAAGAATGCAATGCATACCCTTAACAAATAGCAGCAGTAAAATACGTAGCCGGCAAATGGAATCCAAAATTGAAAGCATTCTCTATTTCGTACTGCAGCAGGACACAAAATGTTAAAACAAAGTTATTAGAGTTCGGTCTATAAAACTTCCCTTTGTCACTGATGATTAAGGGATTAGATATGACCCGTCTAAGCTCACCTTATGATAGCCCTAACGGAGTTCTTGATTCGCTAAGTGACTTTTTTTAAATGAAATAGGCATACTTAATTTTACAAAATTGATTTTGAATAATGTACAACTTAATTTTCCCATGCCAGGATGGACATTGCTCGGCAGGCAGTACAAAAAATATTATAGAACTTCGATGATATCGTTAACAGTTCCGAAGGTTCTAGACTCCAGCAGTTCTCTGTGTCTGATGACCTCTGTGGCTCAATGGTTGAGTATGTGGCAGCTCAAGCTGGGGGTCCCGAGTTCGAATCCCGCCGACGGAACAAAAAGTTTTCAATGTTCCCGGGTCTGGATGTATATTAAATATACATAATATGTATAATATTATCATAAAAATCTTATTTATCCCGAATAATAAGTATCAAATATAATGCAAATGCGAAAGTTTTAAAGTTCATAATATAATCACTTATAAACCAGGACCAATACCTTCAAAAATAATGAAAAGTGAAAAGAAATCACAGTAGAATGAAACCCATTACAAAAGGAGGAGAATATTATAAAAATTAAGGAAAAATTGGATCGGGCGATCTGAGTTAGGGAAAAGTGTCGGGGGAGGTTTTAACGGGGGAAAACGGTTTATCGCGATTTCTGGCAAAACTAATATTCCTATGAAAAAAAGTCAAATGGCAAAGTTGTAGGTAAGAAAAAGATCTAAAACTTTTGTATTTACACTTTTTTCCATAACCTCAAAATTTATGTGAAAATTTCAAAAAACCATGTTTTTTGTTTTTTATTTATATCTTTTACAAAAAAAATATTTTTTTCGCGAAATTTGGTGATAACTTACATTTTCAAGTCCCAAATACGCTGTCATTTATTTGATTAGAAATATTTATTTTTTCACCTTATTTTGAATTTAAATCGAAAAAATACCCTAATTTTCAATCGAAAATTCGACCGTCAAAATATCAGCTTTTTTTTTTAAATAGTGTGCTTTCTACTCGTTGAAATCTCTACTTTCCGATGATGAAAAAAAAAATATAGTCATGAGTGACGTCATAGCCGCTATCAAAACGACCCCGGTCGCCAAAGGGAACGGCAGAAGGGGACGTTTTGAGCGTTTTGGTCTAAATTAACGTCATCTGGAACGCAGCCCTAGTATAAAAGTATTAAATATATTTCCTTTTCTGGTACCTGTAACACAAGTCTTATCGCAGGGCCAGACTGACGTGGTGTGAAGCGTCCATAGAAATTATTTATATTATAGTTGGACAATGCGTAGGCTCTACCGAGAAGTGATTACGTCCTTCCTATGACCTATCCCTCATTTAAACTTTGTTACTTAACGGTCTCGGATTCTGTTACAGTAGGTACAGACTACAGAGGTACAATTAATTAGTTGGAAATTAGTTTTACTTGGAGACAAAATCAGCGCCGGTTATATTAAGTGGTAGACACAGGATTAATTTAAACGGTCAATAGTTTGACTTTAAACCGTCCAAAGTCAAACCAAAAACGTTTACTGATCACTGGTTAGAGGTAAAATAATGGCCGTTTTATATTATTCTAATCCAGTAATCCAATCTATAAAAGCTATTGGAATAATTATTGTATGTCTGGTCTCTGGAATAATGTAAACGGGTACTGCAATGCAATGGGCATTGTCCAAAAAAAATCACATGTACTTTTTATATTTTTTTTCGCTAAAATAGGGTATTTTAAGAATATAATTGAATAATTTTGAAATTCATTGGCTAGTTTTTTCTCAATAAATTTTTAAAGTTTCGCTCTGACGTCATCATCGGCGGCCAATTGACCTCTGCAGTATGTTTAAATTTCCTTTCAATCTTATTATAATGGCTGGTTCGTCAAATGCAAGTTCTCATTATGTGAAAACTGATACGAGAAGCTTACCAAAAGTTCGAAACGTAATGTTGGTCGAATTTATTGCTAATTTAACGCCATTGAAGGTCAAACTAAGGTTAAACATATTTGTTCAAAAATATAAGTAACTAATGGGTATTTTTTTGGTTTATATACAGAAAAACGATCACTGACCTTATTCCTCGAAATGTTTTTGTAATGAGCAAAATTTAAAAAAATGGACAATCCCCATTATCAGTCCATTCCAATTTCCAGTGCATTCCAGTACCCGCTTACATTATTCCAGCGCTGCATTAGATTACTGGATTTAAATAATGTCAACCCGCTATCCTACTATCCTACTAATATATTTATTAATATAAACGGGAAAGTTTGTTTGGATGTATGGACGTGTGGATGTTTGGATGTATGGATGTTTGTTACTCTTTCACGCTAAAACCACTAAATGGATTTAAATGAAACTTTACAATATATAGCTTACACATCAGATTTCAGAATAACATAATTATGGGCTACAATTTTAACCGACTTTCAAAATGGGAGAGATGCTATGTTCATTTTTAGGGTTCCGTATTTATATTCAACGATTACTCCGCCGTTTGTGAACCGATTTTCAAAATTTTTCTTTTGGTGTGTAGTGTGTACATGAAAAGATTGCATGATACTCTACAGAGTATCACAAATTTAAATAACAAATCTCTATCGCATTCGCAAGAGAAAAATATAACTTTTTATGTTACGGCTAATGAAGCAGCGTTGTCTAGCGGAAGCGTACCATCTCGTTATAGTGCTTGTAGAACATGACTGGGAATTTTTATATCCGTCTAATTCCATTTATGCTATATCAAAGAGAGCGCAGAGTACTTAGTACTTAGTGGTAAGTACTTGCCGCTTTCTAAGCCGTTCCATTTCCCCTCGTCTAGTAAACATATAATAATGACAACAGTCTATGGGTTTATTGAAAAAAGTTGAAATAACGAATAATTAAAGTGCTTAAAACATAAAAGTGTGGTTCTGTCGCTATGTCGTTCGTATCTTACAAACTAACATTAAATAGTTGCTCTTCTATAATGTTTACAATTTGAAGTAAAGACATTTAGCGGCGCGGCGGCTTCTAAACTCGCATTTGGATACGTGAAGATGGAAATTACGTAAGACGAAGACGAAGAAGATAGAAGTAGAGAAGACAGTAGAGCAGCCTTTTCCAAAGTGGGCGATAACGCCTTGTGGGCGCTGAAGGTCTAAAACTCTAAAGGGTGTGGGACCCAAAAAAAAAAATTGGGGGCGTCGTGTAGAGGCTTGGGGGAGATTTTATCTGGATGCATTATAAATTGAAATAATGGGGGGCGCTAAAACATAATTTGTTCTCAATGTGGGCAGTTTACCACTGGAGTATAGTGGTCTCTCCCTTTTCGTTCTTACTTTTACTGACACAGTATTTTTTTGCGAATATCAAATACCGCTAGTAGAATTACCTACTTACCTACCAGCTAGTACAGACTACTGACTCACATTACATGCAAAATTCTAATGTATTTATCGGGGTCGCATCTGCACTCTGCAGACGATACAAGTCAAATTACTTCTTAAGCGTTTGAGATTACATACATTCGAATATTTGAATAATATTCAAGTCTTTATTTAAATATACTGAACATGAAATCTTAGAATAAGACGGCAAAATATAATATTTCGAAGCGGAGACTAACCACAGCCACTGCAGCTTGCTGTTTAATTAAGAATGTTTATTTTGATAAAGCTTTGTTCAGCATTTACTTAATTAATATAAAAGCAGCGACGATATCTATTATAAGTAAACTGTACAAACAGTCTTTATAGTAACATCAAAATATATTATAAACATGCTTAAAACCTACTGGACTTTCCATTTATTTTTCTTTTTTTTTCTCTATATTTTAACCCTAGACGAAAATAGAGAGGTGTTTTAAGTTTTCCGTATGTGTGCTGTTATTAACTTGCATAATGCATATAGCTCCAAACAGGTAAACAGATTTTGTTCCATTTTTTTTCGAAGCTGTGCAAATGTAGGTAATAAACGTTAGTAACATATAATATCATTGTAATAAACACAGTGCTATATGTAAGAACAGTAGTTTCTTAACCTTTGAGATAAGCGGTCAAAGTTTTAATTCTGTCTTAATCCTCTCTTGTTAGGTTAAGATAATGCCGGATTTTTCCGTAACGTTTTCTGTACTGACAGTAGGTAACGATTGTGAGGTGGCACTACTACTTCTTAATAGTTTTTAACGCGTTCTGTCCGGAGATTCTGTAATTGACCGTATTTAAAACCTTATAAACTCATAATCTGAAAGCTACAAAGTTATCAAAGCGCACGGAAGTGCGCGGCCTAGTTCCAGCAGGCCGCGCACATGCCATGCACTATTTACACGAACCGTTTCGACGTACTTTTGACCCCCCTGTAGCTCAGTGTCTATTGCGAGTGCAAAGATAAAATTATACCTACGTAATTATTTACGAGTACTTAAGTAGTATACCCAATTTCATAGATATAGCTTCAGTAGATCCTGAGATATGTCCTTGTAAAAATAGCTTATTTTGGCACTGACTCACTCATTCACTCACTCACTCACTCACTGACCGGTAATCAAAACCTCTAGGCCACTTCCAATTGTCCTAGCGTTATGAAATTTGGCACACAGGTCGTGTGTTATATGTAGATTAACGAAAAATTAAGAAATTGTAGAAAATGGTCAAGCGTGAGTCGGTTCATCTACGAACTTCAGAGGCCACTTCCAATTGTCCTAGCGTTATGAAATTTGGCACACAGGTCGTGTGTTATATGTAGATTATTAAAAAAAATAAGAAATTTTAGAAATCGGTCAAGCGTGAGTCGGCCTATCTACAGCCCATACAAACTTTAATGTCATAGCGTTATGAAATTTGGCACACAGGTCATGTGTTAAATGTAGATTAACAAAAAATTAAGAAATTTTAGAAATCGGTCAAGCGTGAGTCGGCCGATCTACGAACTTTAGAGGCTACTTCCAAATGTCCTAGCGTTATGAAATTTAGCACACAGGTCGTGTGTTATATTATTATGTAGATTAACGATAAATTAAGAAATCGTCAAGCGTGAGTCAGTTCATCTATGAACTTTAGATAAAAATTCTTATGTACCAGTGATATAATGAGGCATCTATTGAAAGTATTGTTTATATCGGGCGTAGCACAAAAAGAAAACATAGGTAGGATTTCTTGAAAAAATGTATTGAAATCCCACCAAAAACATACCTGTTAAAATAGGGCCTAGTTCCTATAGGCTAACTGTTGGTCTAAAAAAAGAGTTGAAATCCAATCCAATGCCAAGTTCAGATGCACTTCATCGATCATAATCATCTTTATCAACAGCCTGATCCATAATACTTCTAATTTGAACTTGGCAGGTTCTTGTGCTATGCGTTACACTTGATTAATTATATAATTAGATAATATTAATAGAATTTAAATAACCTGCCAAGTTCAAATTAGAAGTATTATGGATCAGGCTGTTGATAAAGATGATTATGATCGATGAAGTGCATCTGAACTTGGCATTGGATTGGATTTCAACTCTTTTTTTAGACCAACAGTTAGCCTATAGGAACTAGGCCCTATTTTAACAGGTATGTTTTTGGTGGGATAATAAAAATACAGCAATAATCTTCAGTATATCAACATTCCTTTCGCCGTTTTAAATTTTCTATTTTTGTTTATTATACTCTTGATATCAGCTTTCAAAGTAATACCAATTTGTTAAAATTCAAGCATACATTCAGCATCTCCTCAGGATTTACAAATTACTTTTTTTTATTTTTTAATAATTTTTTTTAGGACAATTTTGGACTAAGATAAGTAAAAATTTTAAGTATGGTTTTGGCGCGATCTCGGCAACGCGGCAAATGTATGGCCAAGGTCGTTTGCTCGGGGGACGGCCTTTTATGCCCGGTTTCTGAGGCTCTTTTGACTGATGTTCATTCGATTGCACCAGTGTCAAAATATTAACCAATCAGCATTTCTGTTGAATAGATAAACTCCTGTCACAACACTTCAGTAACTGGTCATTATATGATGTAGGAAGTTTCTTTATATTATCATATTAGATGACGCCTGCTGCAATTCCGTTGCGCCAAAATTCGTTTATCGCGCGGGCCTTTTTTCGGGGCTCAAATCTCCATACCCAGCAAAGAGGTCCAGCGGTTTGGAAGTGAAGAGGTAACAGAGAGACAGATAAACAGATACACTTTGACATTTATAATAATATTTGTATGGATAAGACGTAAGAGTCATAAGACATAATCCGGTTGACGGTCCTGGAGGCCTACTACGAAACCGTTTTGAGACTCAAACAATCGAACGAGAATGCCGCGTCCTGTCCTAACTCCTAACAACACCATTTCACGTTTGTTAGCGCAGGACAGGGCATTTTCGTCCGATTGTTAATCTCAAAACGGTTTCATGGTACGGCCCCTGTAACAAACATAGTTTCCAGTCTCCATAGTCGAGGTAGATTCTAGCTCCTCTAAATTTCACGTCGGGTTTGTGCAAGTTATTAGCTCTGTTTTAACGAGCGCCACTCTGTTACGGTAGATAAAAGCTTTACGTTTTTTATTCATAACCGTTTCAAACGCGGATGAAACTATTTTTCATGAAAGTCTTAAAAATGATCCCTTTTTTTAATTACCGATTTTACCGAATTTACAATAGAAGAAAGATTACATTTTCTAGAAGTTTAAGCCAAAATCAACATGACTTCAACAGAAATACCTGAAATATATTTTTATTCGACCTTCTATCTGATTACTGAGTGTCAAAGTAAACCCCATCTTTGGTGTCGATTCATTTGCTTCGCTCTTTTCACCTTTATTCTTCATACGTTTGGTACACATGACACAGAATATGTGAGATGCAGGTGATGAAAATGGAACTTCCAAGACGTAAAATTGAAGCGCACGACCCGATGGTGTGTATCTATAGTAGGTAACATAATATAGTTTTTCTGGAATAGTAAAAATTGGAAGTTGGAACATTTTTTTAAAGTACATTATAAGATGTTGCATCTTAATTTACCAACTTAATTAACTTTAACATTATTTTACTGAAATGTATGGGATGGGATGGAACTTGGCGCGCGTCGTGGCGTTTGCGATGCCTTAATATGTCAATCCCGGCAATTCCCTTATTTTTACTCATTGTGTTTTTACTCTTTTCTATACTGTCAAAATATCCAAAGCAAGTTGCCTAAGTACCAACACCTCACGCGAAGCGAATATAAATAAAACGAAGGCACCAGCAAGATGCTTTTAAAACGAAGCTCCTATTTGTTAAGGCATTAAGATGCATAAGTAGATAACAGCGTTGAATACTTTTGCCAGTTTTAGCTCGTATTATGTCTCTCGCATTGTCATTTAAATACAAACTTAACCTTCTCCGTCGTATTGTTCTCCTGCTATTCAAATTAGCCGCTAAAAGGAGCTCAGACAATCAGATAGAGCAGTATGGAAATAGACATCGTGAAAACTGAAATGGGGTTATTTTTATACTGATACCTTCTGAAACACGTGTTTCTTGCTGCTAATTGTAACCTAAAGAACAGGATAGGACCCATCGCTTGATTATAATTTAATGTGTGTATGATTTTTAGGGTTCCGTACCGAAAGGGTAAAAACGGGACCCTATACGGGTACTAAGACTTCGATGTCTGTCTGCCTATCCGTCTGTCTGTCCGTCTGTCTGTCTCCAAGCTGTATCTCAAGAACCGCTATAGATAGATTTCTGAAATTTTCACAGATAGTGTACCTACGATCTATTGCCGCTAGAACAAAAAATTACTAAAAACAAAATAAATTAAATATTTACTACAACTCAGTGAATATTTAAGAGAGTCTCCCATACAAAAGTCGTAATTTTATTGCAATTTTTTGCTCGAAATCAATAATGGCAATAGGTAGGCACTTGAAATGTTCACAAAATATTCAGTTGTATTTATACTTTAATAATTAATAATAAAATTTAAATAAATTAAATAATCAAGGAAGGCTCCCGTACAAAAAAGTAAAAACACAATATTTTTACTTATTTTTGCTCTATAATGGTACGGAACCCTTCCTTTTATATATGTTATCAAAATGTACTATTATGTGATTTTCCCAAAATATTAAGGGCCATCCCTTAGCATATACTTAAGTAAAATACACATAACGTATACGTAAGGAGTATAAGGACGTACAGAGACGATGTAACGCTTCTCATTTATGTGTGTACTGTGTAAGCCTTTATCCTTTACGTATAGACGATACGTTTCTTCTTATTTATACATAGCTTTGACATTTGAGACTACTAGATAAGGTTTACTTACTGTTTATAATGAAATAAAACCTTCTTGAAAAACATACCCCTGAGAGTACTCATACTGAAAACATTGATATATACGAGTATAAGTAGACTACATAATATCATAAAAGTAAAAGCATTCGACAATTTTTAATTTCCGGCTCCTTTATGAATGTCTTTGGAGAAAAAAGGCGTAAAGTTAAGTAAGGTACAGTATGCCTTATTCGGTCTCTTAATAAATGGTCCACTTTCAAATGTTGAGTAATTTTTCATTTAGGAGCCAAGACTTTTAGAGGATATAAGTGCCTCATAACATGACGATTGACGAGGCCTGCGTTTTCACTACATTAACATTATGGAACAAAATATGATTATACCTTTTTTTAAGAAACATAGGGCCATTTGACCATAGTTATACAGGTCTTACTCTGATGCATTATGCATTATATTTCTTCAAATACTATTTTAAATCTTTAATTCTATAAATACTTACTATTATCTTTACTATCTTTAATAGTAAAAAAAATTAAGAGTTATATTATCCTACAAATAGAATAATCCATGTTTTAGGGCCATCAAATCAAAATATTAAAATTCCTTTCTATCTCTGTAAGAGCTACCACTTTCGAGAATTTTCGTAAGAGGAAATTGTTGTTCGTCCTATCAAAATGAAGCTTCTCACGAAAAATTTGCTTGATAGTACTTAATCAAAAAAAAATATTCTAGGGAACCCTGACTGGTATATTTTGTCGCTGGAAAAAGTATTCTATATTATCCTTCCTCTTGGGACTTAAATTGTCTGCTCATCAAATTTTAGCAAATCTGATTCAGCAATTTAAGCGTGAAGAGGTTACAAACAAACAGACAGACACACATATTATAATAATAGCATTTATAATATTAGTACTTAATAATAATAATAGCTTCTACGCCGGTTTCGGTGACCGGTTTCATTAAAACCAGGCCAGATACGGAGGAGTAATAATATAGTGCCCAAGTGTATGCGCAGACACAAGAATACTCTCTATTCATTTATTCTCATAACCCAGTGCAATGGAAGACCGACACGACTGGCGAGAGATCAGGCGCAGGACCGACTTTTTACATGCCCATCCGACGCATGGATCATCTTACTTGTCAGACAATCAGGTGATCAGCCTGCATTGTCCTAACCAAACTTGGAAATAACATGTTTCCAACGCGGGAATCGAAACCACGACCTCCGAATCAAGAGCCGCGCTCTGAACCACTGGACCACGGAAGCGTTAATATTAGTAAATAGTATGGATCTCTGGCTGCTGCCAGCGATTACAGTTTGCGCCTTTTTGCTTCATCGCTACACATTTAAAAGTTGATAAAAGCAATGTATATCGTATGAAAGCAATCTAGATAGTTTAGAAGTTATCGCAACACATACCCGAGTCCCGACTAACCCAATTTAACCCGCGCCTGTCGTACCACAAAAGCTCAATTTAATCTAACATAAACAGCACAGTTGCTACTTGCTGTAGAGCACGTAACTTTGAAATACTCGCCAAACTTCACAAGTTACAACTTGAAAATATAGTGCGTGGAAATGGTTACTACCAGTTACATAGCGTTAATTTATTAATGCTTACTTAATATGTGTTATAGGTAGGAAAGCTAATAGGTACGTACTGATAGAATAAGAACTAAAAAAAAACTTAAATATAACAATGATTATTGTTTGTCTTTTAATAGTAATTTTATAACAATTGGTACAATATTTTTTTGTGCCTTCATTAATATCTTGACCAACAAAACAAAGGTAAAAAGTATAGTCACAGATAAATAATAATGCAAAATTGTTAGGTACCTACCTACTAAAATACCCATCAAATTTTAAATTTAACTAATATCTAGAGTCTAGACTTTAGTTATTTCTTTTAATCCAGCAAGGAAATGGCACTCAGGTTGGTACAACTAATATATATTCTGTGCCTCAGGTGGCTAGATGTGTCTATTAACATCTATTACAAACACATGATTTTATTTGAATAGCCTTACATCAGAGTTCTGAAAAAACCACATGTCCCAAAATAAGAAAATCAAAAATAAAATGAACTTGCATTTCATTAGATATTTACGCGACCATGGTTGATGGTACTTAAGTTAATAAAAACGTTATCTAGTAACAGAGTATATCCATTATCTGTGATAATCCGGAAAAACACTTGAAAATACTCCATTTGTGCTCATTGATAAGATTCGCTTGCTTTATTAGCATAAAAATCGAACACATTATATGGCCTACCTTCCCGTAAAATCCCGTACAACCGACTGTTATAATATGAGGAGATGATTACGTTATTGTCAGCCTAACTATATCTGGTAGAGGTGAAACTTCTATAGGTCTACCAAAATCGGATGGCAAAAAGTGCGAAAGTTTTACTCTAGCAATACCGGGCCTTACCGGGGTAATTGGAATATTTTGATCCTTTTGGGGGCGTCCACAAATTACGTGAGGTGTTTAAGAGGGGGAGAGGGTCGAGTCAAATCTCACCTAATCTCACGTTGGGGAGAGGGGGGGGGGTCGCGGCAAATCTCACGTAATTTTGTTCTCAACAAAATAATCGGTACTAATTTAGTATTTTGGTCCATGTCATGCAGATTGTACGTACGCTTATGATTTAATCGTAAGCGTAGTCGTTATACGATTAAGATCATCCCAAATTCGTTGGAAAGCAAATCTACTGACTGTCAAACCAAACGTATATATAAGAAATATAAAGAAAAGAAAAGATTTGTGAGGGTTGAACAAAATCTCACGAATTCTCACCAGAGGGGGGGGGGTCAAAAAATTCCAAAAAAACACCTCACGTAATTTGTGGACGCCCCCTTTCTTATCCTAGCGTCTGATTCTGTGTGTAAAACTTGCAAATATATAAATTTATCCAATGATCAAGAATGTTTTTTGAAAATCTGCTGTCAAAATTTGCCATCAGTTTCTGGTAGACCTATATTATATTGTGTGGGCATTGAGAGTGAAGTATGCAAGTTTATATCAACATACCCGTTACGAATTACGAAGAGCTTGAGATATCTAAAATTGGATTTGTAAGCCGCGGCCATACTAAACAAGTAAACGCTCTAAAGTCTAAACTTATGTTCTTCTAGCACCTAATAGGTACCTACTTAAAACGTTGGAACATGCTTTTGTTTCGTTGCATGCCCTTATCTATGAATTACCATATCTTAATAGGAATCGCCGAAACGTTTGTATGCGTTAAATAAATCAGTTCAAAATCCAGTACATCTGCACAACGCCACTATAAATTACATCGGCCTGCACTCGGTATAATCGGTGTACAAATTTAAGATCGCTCGGAGAAACTGGATGGGGTGCAGTGTAGCATGTTTGTAAGATAATATTATTATGTAATCTTTATAGTGTAAATATAGCGCATGTTAAGGTCATCCCCCGAGCAAACGACCTTGGCCATACATTTGCCGCGTTGCCGAGATCGCGCCAAAACCCTATTATTTTTACTTATCTTGGTTCAAAATTGTCCTAAAAAAAATTTAAAACGGCGAATATGTAGTTTATGATATTGTCGATCTATTGGCGTGAGTTTCAAATAAAAGTAATATGTAAATCCTAAGGAGATGCTGAATGTATGCTTGAATTTTAACAAATTGGTATTACTTTGGAAGCTGATATCATGAGTTTAAGAAACAAAAATAGAAAATTTAAAACGACAAAAGGAATGTTGATATACTGAAGATTATTGCTGTATTTTTATTATAACTTTGTAGCTTTCAGATTATGAGTTTATAAGGTTTTAAATACGGTCAATTACGGAATCTCGAGACGGAACGCCCTTAACCGTATCTACTAAAGGGGACTAAAGGAGTACAATAGCTGCTAATACGACGGCGACATCCGTCTGATCGCAATCTACCAATAAGAACCCCTCGATAATTACATACCAATGTCACGACATTAGTATGTAAAATTACCATAATTATTATGGTGCGTAGGGCGCGCAAGCAACCCTGCACCCAAGAGATCTAAAATTAATTATTATTTAATTTCTTTCGACACAATATTTCTACCATTACTCAGGTTTACCTCAAAGCGATAGAAACTTGCTTAAGGCCTGTATATCCGCCAATGACCTTGATCATTGTCTGTCAGTGCGAATATCGACGTAAATGCCATTAAAATAACATTCATAACGGCGCGCCTTGTACGGTGGCGGTTACGACGCTCGCCGCGTCCATGATAGGGCGAAATACGAGAAAAAACCTTTTTAAGGCTTAATATAATACATATTTCAAAAAAGTAAAAAAACCAAATTATCAACTTATGTATTGCAAAGCAGTAGATATTTTTTATATATTCTTTTGATAAATAATAAAGGAGTAAAGTGGTTTCATTCAACGATTTGGAGGTGATTTGGTTTTTTATTTCTTTATTATGTGATACCGATAGAAAAAATATGGCAAAACCACGTTACGTATAATATCATGTAGATTACTATTTTTTTTTTTTTCAGATATAATTTCTCTCTTAATGCCGATGAAAAGTGGTTTCATCTGCACGTTTTTTTCGCGAGAGCAGCCTTAAAATAACTTACTATCTAAACCCCTTCCATTCCATTTTATCCTAGTGATATTAAAGTCGGGCACTGCATACTGCATTGTCTACCCTAGCTGAGGCACTATTTGTACAAATTATTACTAATCACTGCACCACTTGGGGTCAATGTGGTCATTAGCTGACATTAAATTAGTGTTAGGAACTATTGTTGGCTGTTGCGCAGAATTGTCCGTAGTTAGGCGAGATAGAATTAATCATGATTTATTTGGCGACCACAGATAATTTCGTGGGGTATCGGATTTTAAACGTGGATTTGACCCTTGGTTTCCGCGTGGGTTAAGATTTATCACGTATGGCAGCCATTCTCAAAGTGTGCTCCGCGAAGCCCTGGGGCTCCGCAAAGCCCTTCTAGGGGCTGCGCTAGAATACCAGTAATAATGAGAAAAATAAACCTCTGGGGGGCTAAAATGGTCGCTTTTGAATAATCAAAATATTAGGAATCATAATAATATGATTAATTATTTTTTTAAAATCGCAAAATGGTCACTCTGCTTGCAATTCATATCTAGTAATTCGTACTAATTTGACATTCGTCAGTTTGACTGTTTTGACGATTGAGTTTCTGAACATTAATTCAGAAACTGAATTTTGCAATTCCTCTAAAATTATTTAGAGGAATTGCAAAATTTAAACATTTTAGTCCCCCCAGATTTTTAAAAATAAAAATTTGAGTATAAAAAAATATTTCTCTCAACAGATTCCATCCCCTTGCGTCATCAATCAGGGGGGCCTCGTAAACATAATATCTTACCCACGTAAATTTTCGGTCTTCCCTCGCCACTGGCTATCAGTGTCCTCTTTATGTTGGTAAAATTATGTTCATATTATTATAAATTATAATATATTTAATTATTTAACAATTCATAATTATTATTACAGAATGCACAATACTTTTTATTGTATTTTGGGGCTCCGTCTGTAATTTTGCTTTTCAAAAGGGAGCCACCAAAAAAGTTAGAGTACCGCTGAAATATACAGGGTAGACGGGAAAGTTCTCAGCGATAACAATAACCCTCAAGGTCCTCATAGCAAGCCTCTCTTATGTAGGCAAGTATCTTACTCTGGCTCTACTTTATAAGCAGTTGTAACATGATGTAATAATATGAATGATGCCCCGTGTATTATTTTCCTCTATGATGAATGAAATGACATAACTCGACCAAATGGTGCAGATCCGTCAACTGGCTATGAATCAATTTCTTCACTTGTACATAGAATTCAAATAATTTAATTCTATTCGTCTTTGAGCATTACATAGCAAGTTGACTTCACCGTCACGTAGTTGTATCAAGATATTACACATTGTGTCATTACAAGGTGCGCATTGTAATGCTCGGTTCTCCTCCCCTGATATAATGCTCGACTCATAGCAAATTGACTTCACTGTCACGTAGCATTGATGTTACAAGTTGTATCAATATACTCGTATTACACATTGTATCATTACAAGGTGCGCATTGTAATGCTCGGTTCTCCTCCCCTGATATAATGCTCGACTCATAGCAAATTGACTTCACTGTCACGTAGCATTGATGTTACAAGTTGTATCAATATACTCGTATTACACATTGTATCATTACAAGGTGCGCATTGTAATGCTCGGTTCTCCTCCCCTGATATAATGCTCGACTCATAGCAAATTGACTTCACTGTCACGTAGCATTGATGTTACAAGTTGTATCAATATACTCGTATTACACATTGTATCATTACAAGGTGCGCATTGTAATGCTCGGTTCTCCTCCCCTGATATAATGCTCGACTCATAGCAAGTTGACTTCACTGTCACGTAGTTGTATCAAGATATTACACATTGTGTCATTACAAGGTGCGCATTGTAATGCTCGGTTCTCCTCCCCTGATATAATGCTCGACTCATAGCAAATTGACTTCACTGTCACGTAGCATTGATGTTACAAGTTGTATCAATATACTCGTATTACACATTGTATCATTACAAGGTGCGCATTGTAATGCTCGGTTCTCCTCCCCTGATATAATGCTCGACTCATAGCAAGTTGACTTCACTGTCACGTAGTTGTATCAAGATATTACACATTGTATCATTACAAGGTGCGCATTGTAATGCTCGGTTCTCCTTCCCTGATATAATGCTCGACTCATAGCAAGTTGACTTCACTGTCACGTAGTTGTATCAAGATATTACACATTGTATCATTACAAGGTGCGCATTGTAATGCTCGGTTCTCCGCCCCTGATATAATGCTCGACTCATAGCAAGTTGACTTCACTGTCACGTAGTTGTATCAAGATATTACACATTGTATCATTACAAGGTGCGCATTGTAATGCTCGGTTCTCCGCCCCTGATATAATGCTCGACTCATAGCAAATTGACTTCACTGTCACGTAGTTGTATCAAGATATTACACATTGTATCATTACAAGGTGCGCATTGTAATGCTCGGTTCTCCGCCCCTGATATAATGCTCGACTCATAGCAAGTTGACTTCACTGTCACGTAGTTGTATCAAGATATTACACATTGTATCATTACAAGGTGCGCATTGTAATGCTCGGTTCTCCGCCCCTGATATAATGCTCGACTCATAGCAAGTTGACTTCACTGTCACGTAGCATTGATGTTACAAGTTGTATCAATATACTCGTATTACACATTGTGTCATTACAAGGTGCGCATTGTAATGCTCGGTTCTCCTCCCCTGATATAATGCTCGACTCATAGCAAATTGACTTCACTGTCACGTAGCATTGATGTTACAAGTTGTATCAATATACTCGTATTACACATTGTATCATTACAAGGTGCGCATTGTAATGCTCGGTTCTCCTCCCCTGATATAATGCTCGACTCATAGCAAGTTGACTTCACTGTCACGTAGTTGTATCAAGATATTACACATTGTATCATTACAAGGTGCGCATTGTAATGCTCGGTTCTCCGCCCCTGATATAATGCTCGACTCATAGCAAGTTGACTTCACTGTCACGTAGTTGTATCAAGATATTACACATTGTATCATTACAAGGTGCGCATTGTAATGCTCGGTTCTCCTCCCCTGATATAATGCTCGACTCATAGCAAGTTGACTTCACTGTCACGTAGCATTGATGTTACAAGTTGTATCAAGATATTATTACACATTGTATCATTACAAGGTGCGCATTGTAATGCTCGGTTCTCCTCCCCTGATATAATGCTCGACTCATAGCAAGTTGACTTCACTGTCACGTAGTTGTATCAAGATATTACACATTGTATCATTACAAGGTGCGCATTGTAATGCTCGGTTCTCCTCCCCTGATATAATGCTCGACTCATAGCAAGTTGACTTCACTGTCACGTAGTTGTATCAAGATATTACACATTGTATCATTACAAGGTGCGCATTGTAATGCTCGGTTCTCCGCCCCTGATATAATGCTCGACTCATAGCAAGTTGACTTCACTGTCACGTAGTTGTATCAAGATATTACACATTGTATCATTACAAAGTGCGCATTGTAATGCTCGGTTCTCCTCCCCTGATATAATGCTCGACTCATAGCAAGTTGACTTCACTGTCACGTAGCATTGATGTTACAAGTTGTATCAAGATACTCGTATTACAAATTGTATCGACATTACAAGGTGCGCATTGTAATGCTCGGTTCTCCTCCCTCAGTCTTCAACTCCTCACTGATGTGATGCTCGACTCTGTAACGTTACATCACAAGCGAATGCTCCACGAATGCTCCACGAATGCTCCCAGTGAGGGAGCACCTTAATATTGATTACATTTATACTGTAGACGCCTTCCGGTCCGCTTCTTTAACCCTTTACTGTCACGTGATTTCCACGTGACATAATACGTAAGGTTATTTTGGGATATTATTCATTAATCATGTTACTGGCAACCTTTGATTTTTGACCCTCATCACGATTGTCCTCTGCTGTGACGCGTGTTTTAGCGGCGTTTGTAATATCGTCAATTTAAATTGTTATGAAATTGCAAGAACTCTTTCTACTCTATTTGCGTGAAAACTTTATGTAGTATAATTGGGGTAAAGTATTTATTCATTAAAATATCCAGCGTGTTCGATTTGATCCTTCAATCGACGAACTACAAAATAGTATTCTAACTATGACAAACGATACTACATTTAGGAGTTTACTCCGAGACATAAGTACAAGCAGAGCATAATGAAGAGCAGAGGATAATAAAGAACCTTTATTATTATAAAAATGAATATTCGTCTCTAAGGGCCACTTGCACCATGATGTTTAACTCAGAGTTAAAATTAACTCTGAGTTAAAGTCATGCCTGCCACACTCACCAAGTGAGTGATAGAGATGACATGATGTTTAACTCAGAGTTCATTTTAACTCTGAGTTAAACATCATGGTGCAAGTGGTCCTGAGTATGGCAGGCAGTTAACTGCCGGCCGGTTCAAACCTATGATATTATATTATTAAAAAAACATCATTGAGTTAAACGCGTTTGTTTGACATTTGAATGAAACTGCGTTCTCAATGTTGCATTAAGGGTACCCTCGAAATTCTCATACATACGTAATCCAAAATCATTTTCTCATATGACAATATTTAACATGTTTGAGTTGTTTTTCAGTTTAAAATAGTAATTACCTAGGTTCCTGCACAAAAATTTACTTCAAAATATTTAAACACAATTTTTTTTTGCTTTAAAATTTTTTTTACTAAATTTACTACAAAATATTTAAATTCTAAAAAATATTTTTTTGAGTTTAAATATTTTGTGGTAAATTAACTATTTATTTATGTTTTTTAGTATTTTACTCTATTTTTTAGTGTTTAAATATTTAGTGGTAAATTTACTAAAAAAAATTTTAAAGCAAAAAAAATTTTTTTGTGTTTAAATATTTTGAAGTAAATTTTTGTGCAGGAACCTAGATAATTACTATTTTAAGCTGAAAAATAACTCAAACATGTAAAATATTTTCGTATGAGAAAATGATTTTGGAATTACGTATGTATAAGAAATTCCAACTGTACCCGGCCTCTTTAAATTTCCAAGTAGGTAGTACATACACAAGAATTGATTTTTGTTGTACTAATATCCTTATCGAGTACGTAATTATGTATTCGGTGGACGTCGGAGTGCGTGTTATCAGTAACATTGAACTAGTGAATTAACATTACCTGCACACCGCCTTCACCGCCCCATGGCCGTACGCTCCTGCGGAATCGCTAATAGGCCCAATTTCCTATCGACCTACTTTTCAACTAATATAATTTACAAGCTAATCAATGGATTTATATAATTTACTAGATGACGCCCGCAACTCTGTTGCGCCAAAAGTTCTTGGCAAATCTCACGTAATTTCAAAAATACGATTTTCTCAACAAAATTATACTATTTTAGTCCATTTCATCCAGATTGTATACGTATGCTTAAGATTCGTATAACAATTACGCTTACAACCGTAAGCGTAATGGGGATTGTCCATTTTTTTTTTATTTTGCTCATTACAAAAACATTTCGAGGAATAAGGTCAGTGATCGTTTTTCTGTATCTAAACCAAAAAAATACCCATTAGTTACTTATATTTTTGAACAAATATGTTTTACCTTAGTTTGACCTTCAATGGCGTTAAATTAGCAATAAATTCGACCAACATTACGTTTCGAACTTTTGGTAAGCTTCTCGTATCAGTTTTCACATAATGAGAACTTGCATTTGACGAACCAGCCATTATAATAAGATTGAAAGGAAATTTAAACATACTGCAGAGGTCAAGAGGCCGCCGATGATGACGTCAGAGCGAAACTTTAAAAATTTATTGAGAAAAAACTAGCCAATGAATTTCAACATTATTTAATTTATATTCTTAAAATACCCTATTTTAACGAAAAAAAATATAAAAAGTACATGTGATTTTTTTTTTGACAATGCCCATTGTTCTATTCCGAATCCGTAATCGATTAAGATCATTCACACATTCGTTTGCAAGAAAATCTACTGATTGTCAAACCAAACGTTTACGTAAGACACACATTTTGAAAATCTCACGTGAGATTTGTGGGGTCACGAAATCTCACCAGGTCAAAAAATTCAAAAGAACACCTCACGTAACTTGTGGACGCCCCCTTACTTCTGAATTATTGATGAGGTGGGGTGCAGGTTATATCAGCTGTAATCTGGGGTTAAAATGTGAATAAATATATTTTTATTGGTATCCAAATCGTAAATTCGAATTGTTTCGTTACTGAATCCGTTTGATCTGATATGAAACGCGACGGCACAACATTATTTGTATAATGTTTTCATATGGAAATTAAGTTTTATCTCCGATTCCCTGAAATCTCAGGGTAACCGAAGGGCAAACGCAGTGCCACACCGCACCACACGTAGTCGTAAATTTGTCTATACTGTACTCGGCGAAACATGGCGGTAGCGATCATTGACTCCCTGTCAAAAACTTGTCATTTTCTATACAAAGCCACGATTGACAACATCTGACACTTCATTGTCAATCGCGGTTTATATAGAAAATGACAAGGGAGTCAATGACCGCTACCACCATGTTTCGCCGAGTACAGTATAGATACTCATAAGTTTTTAACCGACTTCCAAAAAACGAGGAAGTTATAATTATGTTCGACTGTGGATATTTTTTATTTTTTTTTATTTTTGTATGTTCAACGATTACTCCGCCGTTTGTGAACCGATTTTCGAAATTTTTGTTTTGTTGTATTAGGTTTCACTCCAATTTGGTACCATGTTCACAAAAGTGGTGACTTGATGATGGGATCCAGGAGTAATCGAGGGAACTCCTCGAAATTTATATGGAAACATATGGTAATTTTGGTTTTATGTGAAGTGTACTAAGAATATGCTACCAAAAAATCAAATATTGGGTCAAGGTATACCATGGTTTCGAAGATGCTGAGAGAACTCCTGACTCCTTATAGATACACGTTTGGGAGTTTCGGCGTTGTTTTAAGAACAGAAAGCATATTATGCTACCACGCAATTAAAATTCATCATCATCATCATCGTCATCATCATCATTACCACGTCGTGTTAAGGTCACCAATGTCTCATGGCACAAAATAGATAATAGTACAACTTACAAGGCATAGGTATGGATACAATAATAATAATTATGTACATAACAACACCAATTATTAATATAGGCTGTTTATACACGGCGGTCGGTGCGGCGTCGCTGCACGACGCCGCGCGCCGCGCGGCGTGTGCGTAAACATCGCGGCATTGCGTCGTACCTATTCAAGTTCTAATGTCAGGGCATGCCGCGCTGCGAGCATTTTGAGTGTCATAATATAATTTTAAACTTTATCTTCATTAATGTAGTACAATATAGTATCGCTTGAGAAAGGAGCAGGCGGCCGCGAGGCCGGCTTTCCAAGTTTCTCATGCGATAGTACTATGTATTACAATAATGAAGGTAAAGATTAATATCATAATATTATTATGACACTGAAAATATACTCGCCGCGCCGCTGGGTGTGATTCGGCTCAACCTTCGATCGCGGATTCTTGGAAATCCATTGTTCTGGCGGCCGCTTGGGAGTTGAAGCGTTAAATTGTTAAATTACCTAGCACGCATAGGGTTGTGTTCACTTATATTTTTTTAAATGTATTGTTTAATATTTATCTACCTGATATTTGGGCCTTGGGGTATGACTCTTAACAGTCTTAACAAATTGTAATAAGATACGTAGAATAAACGCAGTAATTCGACGCGCAGGGTGGTATGGTCACTAAGTCACTACTCACTAGTTCACTACCACCGACGACCACTTATAAACTCGCGGACTATGACGGAGGACATCTTGGAGGGTTAATTAATATTTCTAATAACAAATCAAGATCAATAATTACCACTCAAAATGTTGACAATTCAAATTTCAATGCTCACTGCTCACACCAATGGTGACACATTTCTGATTTCACACAGCCAATACAACTATATAAAACTCCTACGTACAAGCGATACTGCGATTCAGGAGCACCTCAGCGAAATCTATTGAATACATCGTGTAACTAAAACAGCTATATGAACAACAATCGGAGTTCGGACAAGCGATAGCGCCGACAGAGCGCCTCAATGACATATAGTGTAGACAATATAAAACTATTTTTTATACAATTTAAATTGGCACTAATTATAGTTTATCTACTAGGTAACTAAAAAGAGTGAAATTATTATTTTTTAACAAAAAATTAAAACCGACTTCCAAGGTAAAAACAATAATAACATTCTTATAATATGAACTAAAAACTAAAAAGTATTAAATAATTTTCCTCTCTAAATGTGCCTTTTTCCAAATTCAGCTAAACCTCAACTATTTCTGTACTCAACCTTCATAATTTTGAAGTCGGTGCCAGTTCCATAAGTTTCAAATTTTCTGTCAAAGAAAATATAAAGATTCAGCTATATCTGGTACCGACTTCAAAATGATGAAGGTTGAGTACAGAAATAGTTGAGGTTTAGCTGAATTCGGAAAAAGGGACATTTAGAGAGGAAAATTATTTAATACTTTTTAGTTTTTAGTTCATATTATAAGAATGTTATTATTGTTTTTACCTTGGAAGTCGGTTTTAATTTTTTGTTAAGAAATAATAATTAGTCTAAAGTCTTTATGTTCAAGTAATGGTACTTAATGTAAATCTATACTTCTATACTTATATTATAAAGCGGAAGAGTTTGTTTATTTGTTTGTTTGAACGCGCTAATCTCAGGAACTACTGGTCCGATTTGAAAAATTCTTTCAGTGTTAGATAGCCCATTTATCGAGGAAGGCTATAGGCTATATTTTATTACGCTAAGACTAATAGGAGCGAAGAAATAGAGGCAAATGTGAGAAAAACGGGGGAAAATTATTTGAAAGGGCTTATTTGAACGCGCTAATCTCAGGAACTACTGGCCCGATTTGAAAAATTCTTTCAGTTTTAGATAGTTCATTTATCGAAAAAAGCTATAGGCTATATTTTATTACGCTACAAATAATAGGAGCGAAGAAATAGAGGAAAATGTGAAAAAATACGAGGGAAATTATATGAAAGGGCTTATTTGAACGCGCTAATCTCAGAAACTACTGGTCCGATTTGAAAAATTATTTCAGTCTTAGATAGCCCATTTATCAAGGAAGGCTATAGGTGATATTTTATTACGCTAAGAATAAGAAGAGCGAAGAAATAGAGGAAAACGGGGAAAATTATATGAAATCGCTTATTATCTTAACTACTGGAGCTATTTTTATGTTATTTGGCAAACTTGAAGAAAAGACCACGTGAAGGGACATAGGCTGGGTGGCATAGGGTGTTTTTACGGAAAAATGTACGGTTGCGTGAAATTCCTAAATTACGCGGGCGAAGCCGCGCGGAACAGCTAGTATTAACTATTAGTAATCCAGGACTAGGATCTTATTGTGGAATCTCTACACTAGGTGTAGACTAGATAAAGGACAATAATAAGGGCCTGTTTCACCGCTTCCTGATAAGGCTATCCACCACTTAATTTGACAGATGGAGTATGGAAAATCTGTCAAATAACCCTATCGGGCACCTTATCAGGAAGCGGTGAAACAGGCCATAAAAGTACCACAAGGATGGTCTCCTTTTTGTAAATTTGCTCGCGACTTTTGGACCGTGACACTATGACTCATGGAATGTACCATCAAGGAAATTTATTCCTAGGCAGATTGACAGACCAACGTCATATTATTTTGGTCGGATCATGTAAATTCAATGTTTATTGTGATCTGTCGGCTGGGTTTGACGTAAGTCGTAACGCGACCAAACTACGTAGGTCCCCCATCTGCCTTAGAATCAACTTCTCTGATAGTACATTGGAGCGAAAATGTGTAGAAAACTCAAAAACAAAACACTGCTACTATTAAAGTTGCCGCACCCAGACAATACGGTGAGGCCGCTTTTATAGTCTCAAAAGTCAAAATTCTAGACACTTTACTAGGATTATATTATACTAGCTGTTGCCCGCGACTTCGTCCGCGTTAACATAGTATAATAACAAAGATGGATAGTTTTCCCCTTTTTGTGGTTCCTTATACAAAGGGTAAAAACGGGACCCTACTTAAGCAAACGTCAAACGCAAACGTCAATAAATTTTCATGTTTCTAACTCAAGAAATAACGGCCTTTCATTTAAACTTTCAACCCCTATTTCACCCCCTTGGGAGTAGAATTTCCAAAAAGGCTTAAATACGCATCCATTCATTTTTAATCAGTAACCCAAAAAAAAGTTTCATGTTTCTAACTCAAGAAATGACAGATTTTCATTCAAACTTTCAACCCCTATTTCACCGCCTTCAGGGTAAAATTTTCAAAATTCCTTCCTTAGTGGGTGTCTACTTAATAAAAATACCCTACACACCAAATTTCGTGGCTGTAACTTTAGCAGTTTTTGCTCAGCGATGATGAATCAGTGAGTCAGTCAGTCAGGACATGTAATTTTATAAGTATAGATCATTGTTTGCACAGCAATTAGGTACAAATTATGTCAATCCTTTTTTTATCCACACGCGAAAAACTCTGATCGTCTCAGTGGAAGAGAAATTTATAAGATGAGACACAGACTCATAAGTCATAAGTTATTCCTAATAAGCATAGATACCTAATGCTATAACATGAAGAGGCAGTTGTAAATTGCATCTAAGTTGAATATTTGCGTTTCTAGAAATTTCCATATATTATTGCGTACCTACTTACTACTCGAGTGCTCTCTGTATTATTACAGTTCAATGTAAAATGACTAGCTATTACTTAAGTCACGAGATTCTATTGTGATGTATACTATAGAGTTGAGTCTTCACTAAATTATAAGCGATCTCCAGACCGTTTCATATTGTGTGACAACTGACAGTGAAAAATCTGTACTAATTGTATGCTATTAATCTTTTCATTGTTTATATCATGTTTATATTATAAGACTGTGACGTACATTATTTTTTTAATATTTGCTTTAACTTGACAGCAATTTCGTTAAATATGATAGCAAAAAATCAATAATTATGAATTCTTGATACTTCAGCTGTCAGACATAACATAACTATAAGCGGGCCCTAGACGAGCAATTTATTGCGCAATATTATTGAATGTCTAGGGTTAATATTGAACATCGCGCGCCTACAATCTAATTGTGAAATAAATGTTCAATAAAATTGAAGCGTGATATTGACAATACGATTGATCATCTAGGGGCCGGCATATAGAAAGCGAATAAAATTGTCAATTAAGTAACTAACCTAACTAACCTAACCTAACCTAACATTCCTGCATCGCGCTATCGAAGTTTTCTGAGCGCGTCGGTATATATGTCGCAATCCACTGGTTAAAAAAGCCGTTCAATCAAACAGCTAGCCCTTTGACTGAACAACGCCATTCAATCACACGGCTATACGTCGTTTAGCCGACGTGTTGACTGCAACGTTCAATACTACAGCTAGACGACGCTTAGCTAACTGATTAAATGGCAAATTAACTAAGGTGACCATTAGTTTAGTATTATTATTACACAAATGTAATGATAATAAGTAGAATAAATTATTGCATTCTATCTCATTTTGAACAAAATTGCAATAAATACCTTGGTAATGCACTTCACAATCCCGAAATTTCTCCACGAATATTTGTTTAAATTTTCATTCACTCGTATGTGTTCCCATAATTTCTGTCACTTTAATAACACTTGTAACGTATATGAACGAAAAATATCTTGATACAATCACAAAATACCGGCTAGTTGACGCCATATTGTAAACAAAACGCACCTAGCGCCGCGGTGGTGAGCGCTGAACTAATTCAATCAAACGGCTGCTTTTGAATCAGCTGTAGTGTTGAACGTTTTGAGCGACTAAAATATTCAATCAAAAAGCTAGACGTGTGATTGAATGACGTTGTTCAGTCAAAGGGCTAGCTGTTGGATTGAACGGCTATTTAAACCAGTTGGCTGCGACATATATACGTCAGCTAAAATGTGTCACATGGGCTTCGGCCTGACCGAGCATACCACCTCGCTCGGTCGGAAAATCTTCCTTTGGCCTCCATACACATTATTCCCACATTGGTGACCCTCGACAGAACACGCCTCCTTCATCATCATCACTCCCCGCCCCTCCGCGCCGCGCCAGCCAGCATCGCCTCATCGGGTACCTCGTCCACTAGCCGCAACGTACCGCGGCCTGGGCGACTTCGCATTGGCATCATCGAGCTTTCTCACTACACCGACCGATCAGCAAGCAGAGCACATCTCTCCTGGTCAGCACGTAGCATCGGCCCCGCACGGCAGCTATCCGACTCACTGGACTAGCTATCTGACTCACAAAATATGTTCTGGATTTGGAAATAACGGTAATATTAGGACTGGATTTTCGTTATTCGAAGACAGATGACTTGAACAATATAAAATACTTTTGCATACTATGATATTTTTATATGCAACTTAACGCTAGTCAATAGACATAAGTTCTAACCCTCCTGGCACTCAAAAGCAAAGTGTAGGTGCCAAAAAAGTAAAAAACTAAAAAATAATACACATTAAAAAATTCTACGAAAGTACACCGTGTTTATTTTTCACAAAATTCGTTAGATAATCTTGATTTCTTCATTTATTATTTGTTGTTGAGGAAAAATTATTTGTAACGAGGGTATAATTTTCTTCATTCTTTATTTTTTAGGTACTTTCGTTATTCAGATTTCAATAACTTCTCTTTGCAATATAATATATTATTATCAAATATTCAAACGAATATGATCAATGCGAAGTGGTTCTTTCTTACTTACCTCGTGACTCGTCTCGCTCGAACTGCTAAGCCTATTTGAAAGTAAATTGAAGATACTTTGAGCCCCGGGAAAGGACACAGCCCCGGGAAAGGACACAGTATAGTTTTTGAAGTGAAAACTTCTTAAGCGGCGTTGAGCACTTTTATGGGATGGGTAAAAACTGTGAAACTCACGTCAGATTTTCGTGTTGATCGAAAAACCTTAGAAAAAGCGTAAGACGGTTGGAGAGTAGTGTTTTGTGTCGAACTCGAACTCGAACTCAAAAAAATCGAAAAGCCGAAAAGTCGAAAACTCGAACTCGAACTCGAATTGTAAGGGTTTCGATTAATTAAAAAAATCGATTTTTAAAAATCGATTTTTATAAAAAATGGGTTAAAAATTTTATCGATTGTAAGGGTTTCGATCAATTAAAATAAAACGATGTTTTTAATAATCGATTTTCATAAAAATTGGGTTAAAAAATGCACAACGTTAATAATCAAGTTTTCACTTCTGCCGGCACTCCCGGAGTGCAACCCGTCTTTTTTTTTATTGTTGTAAAAGTACAACCCCTGCGCAATAAACGATATAACACCTAGTTTTTTTGCTTATTAATATATTTTCTCCTTGACACTGGGGAAGGCCTAATTAAAAAAAAATTATTACCAAAAGTCGGTCTATTGATACAATAATATGCTTCTTTATATAGTAGAGCTTCCGAGTTCCGAGTTGTTTGCGCCACTCTGCTAATTGATAGCAAAATTGTACGTTTGTTTGAGAAAAAGACTACATTCACGAGTATTGTGCTAATGAGGGAATTCGTCTTTACAAACTCGATGTTAATTGAACAATTAAGTGTGAGTATAGACGTTTACCTCTTATATAAATATGAAAATGCACTTTGTTGCTGAAATTAGGCAAATTAATCCTTCGATCGGAGGTTCTTTTTTTTTATTAAATAAGGGGGCAAACGAGCAAACGGGTCACCTGATGGTAAGCAACTACCGTCGCCCATGGACACTCAAAACATCAGAAGAGCTGCAGGTGCGTTGCCGGCCTTTTAAGAGGGAATACGCTCTTTTCTTGAAGGTTTGCAGGTCGTATAGGTCCGGAAATACTGCTGGTGACAGTTCGTTCCAGAGTTTTACAGTGCGCGGCAGAAAGTTACGCGAAAACCGCACTGTGGAAGACTGCAGCCACTCATCGAGGTGATGAGGATGGTATGTTTTTCGCGTGGGACGATGGCGAAAACTTGCAGGTGGTATGATTCCGAACAATTCCTCAGAGCACTCCCCGTGATACGAGTACAACCGATAGAGGATGCAGAGTGAAGCTACATCTCGGCGTAATTCCAAGGGGTCCAAGCTGTTTGAAACACTATGACAGTCAACAATTCGAGCGGCCCTTCGTTGGATACGATCCAGAGGGAGCAGTTGGTATTTTGGCGCCCCTGCCCAGAGATGAGAACAATATTCCATACTCGTATGAGGCCGAACCTGCGCCTTGTAGAGTTGTAGGCGTTGGTCCGGACTGAAGTACTGTCTGAACACCAAGCTTCTTCGAGGCTAATTTGGCCTTACCCTCTAGATGATATCGGAACTGGACTTCGCTCGATATGTTGACGCCAAGTATCTCAATGCTAGGGGAGATGGTTAAAGATGTGCCCTCGAAACGAGGATATACGACCATTGGTGACTTTTTAGTGGTGAACGCGCAGACTTGTGTCTTGGCGGGGTTGAATTGGACCAAGTTACGTCTGCCCCATTCAGAGACCTTCTCCAATGAAGTTCTAGGAATTCCCATTGTATTCTTTTGCTCTCGCGATCACCGGTGCTCGCGCGGGGCCTGATTAATAAGGTATTAAATTAACTTCATAATTTACTTTTGAGCATTTTAATAAGCTGAATATTATTTACCTTTTTAATGGCTCCATTTAATAAGTAAGTGAAGAAAATGTATACACAGCGAGATACAACATTATTTTTCAGATTCAAATACAAAATATTCTAATTTTCCTTGAAGAAACTCCATTTCTTATTGACGCGTAACCAATATAAAACGGTGTCTTTGTGTCGTATATATAACAATTTGCGAGTAAAATACTACGTGGGCAAGAAACATTTA
Source organism: Polyommatus icarus (assembly GCA_937595015.1). Classification (NCBI taxonomy): domain Eukaryota; kingdom Metazoa; phylum Arthropoda; class Insecta; order Lepidoptera; family Lycaenidae; genus Polyommatus; species Polyommatus icarus. Next base: position 9,926,371 of record OW569321.1, read on the forward strand.
GATAAGTAAGGCAATATAGTGTATATTGTGTTATCCCGGGATCATCTCACACCAAATAAAGACGACACCCCGTATTATATTGGTACAGTTCCAGTCCGATTGACAATAATGTCTTGATTAAAGTTTTGATTAGTAAACACCTAACATGCGATGTATACTAAATTCGTCCTTGCCAAAACAAGACCTCTGATTTGCAAAGATGCAAGTTTTGTAAAAACTAAAAAAAACTTGCTCGTCAAAAAAAATGTATGTAGGCATGCCAGTTTATTTTTTTTAAATATGTATCTATATTTCAGACATTTTTTATATTTAAATACGATATCGATACCTCGTCAATATACCTCGTTTTTAGGGTCTCGTAGTCAACAGGGAACCCTTATAGTTTCGGTCTGTCCGTCCGTCTGTCCGTCTGTCTGTCTGTCTGTCTGTCTGTCCGCGGTTTTACTCAGAGACTATAGGACCTACAAAGCTGTAATTTAGCATGAATACACATATTAATGATGGCAACAAAATGGTACATGTAATCGTAAAAAAATATATTTTTTTTATGGTACCTCCCCTACACATCAAGCGGGGATGAATATTTTTTTTCGTGCCCACCCCATCGTGTGGGGTGTAGTTGAATAGGTTTTTTAAAAATATTGCGAGTTTTCACAGATCATTTTCCGATTTAGGGATCCGTTTGTGAAATATTAAGTTTTAAAGTGGAAAAAATCGTTAGAGTCCAGTGTCCCCCCCTTCTACCAGCTAAACGGTTGGTTCTCGAAATATGAAAAAATTCACGGAAGTAGGAAATATGCTGAATTTAAAAGGAAAACTATCACGGCTAAGAAGACTTCAAAAGTTATTGAGTAATAGTCGATTAACTAAAAAAAATGTATTCGGCGAAGTATAAAGGAACTTTTCGTTCAAATTCCTTTGAAAGTAACTGAGATGATGTTGTTAGTAGTGTAAAGCACGCTTTAAATGTACGTTCGTTGACCATAAAAATTATCAAAAACTTGCGGTACTACGGAACCCTATATTGCGCGTGGCCCGATACGCATTTGGCCGGTTTTTATTTTTTTATCACCACTGCTGCACATAGGAGGTTTTGATTGCTAAATTGAGCAACATAAGAGGTTTTATGAAACCATGGACGTAAAATATAAAACTAGAAAAAAGACTTCAGTACGAAATCAGCCTCTTTAATCTCACGTTTTTTTAAACAAAGTACAGAATAATTAGTTATTCTTAATATTTATATAAATATTCTTAATTAGTTTAGAAATTATCATAAAAATAATGATAATCCCTGTCTATGACTGACTAGACGTTCCGCGGCTTCGCCCGCGTATATTAGATATTTCACAGACAAATAATTAGTCCACAAAAAATAGGCTATGAACCTTTGCGTGCTCTACTTCTTATCTGACCTAAATAACAGAAAAATTGCTCTAGTAGTTCGTGAGATAAGCCCTTTCAAATAATTTCCCCCGTTTTTCCATACTTTCCTCTATTTCTTCGCTCCTATTAGTCTTAGCATGATAAAGTGTAGTAGTATTCTTTCTCGATAAATGGGCTATCTTACACTGAAATAATTTTTCAAATCGGACCAGTAGTTCCTGAGATAAGTGCGTTTAAATAAGCCCTTTCAAATAAATTCCCCCCGTTTTTTCCACATATTCCTCTATTTCTTCGCTCCTATTAGTCTTAGCATGATAAAGTGTAGTAGTAGTCTTTCTCGATAAATGGGCTATCTTACACTGAAATAATTTTTCAAATCGGACCAGTAGCTCCTGAGATAAGTGCGTCCAAATAAGCCCTTTCAAATAAATTCCCCCCGTTTTTTCCACATTTTCCTCTATTTTTTCGCTTCTATTAGTCTTAGCGTGATAAAATCCACCCATTATGAAGTGGCTGACGATCAAAGCTGTTATGTATTAGTGGAATACTATTATTGTAACGATTTTCGCTCGGTATGAAATGACTTTTTAAACTGAGCGCGACCTCCCCTTCTATTAATGAATACGCTGGAGTAACATTGCGTTAAACTTTTATATTCATACAAAACAAAACACACATTTGACAAGTTGTCAAAATATGTGTCTCCCGCTTCGCAGTCGCGTGGTCGCGGAGGTTTGTGCTAAGAAAAGTCTGTATTGTGAATTTTAAGCTAGAAACTTTAAGCTAGCCAAGTGCGGGTCAAGAGAAAAATGAATTTGTGTTTTTTATTTATTAAATAAAAAAATATATATTTGTCCCACATTTCACAAAATAACTAATTTTCTTAAAGAGTATTTACGACGATAATATAATGGTGCGATACCCAATACTAATCATAGTAAGCACTTATTATCTTCTTAAATATTGTATATCTATACTAATATTATAAATGCGAAAGTATTTCTGTCTGTCTGTCTGTCTGTCTGTCTGTCTCGCTTTCACGCCATAACTACTGAACCGATTGAAACGAAATTTTGTACACCGATAGTCTTAAGTCTGAGAAAGGACATAGGCTACTTTTTAACTGGACAAAGGGGTTGTAAGGGGGTGAAAATGCGAAAATTTGTTCAAATTAAGTTAGTTCCAATAATTCATAATAGATGGAGCTGTGCGTCTCTTACATCGCGCTAATCGCTATTGCTTACACAAACGTCTTTCTATAAGAGGTGGTATCATCATATATTCAGTTTTCGATTTTTCGATTGTTATTATGTACTCTTTTACGTTATTAATAACTCAGCACTTTATCTATGCAGTGATGTAACCTTAAACCTATCAATGATAAATAGTTTATGGGTAAAGTTGTGTAATTGGGGGGCTAAAATATACCTACATTAAATTAAATAAGTTACTGCACGCTGCACAGCTGTTTTTGGGTGTTTTGATTTTTACCAGGGTTTTTTTATAAAAGCTTTTGACACCAATTATTTTGTTGACATCGCGCGCTATAAACTGAAGTCCATGCGGACGAAGTCGCGGGCAACAGCTAATTACAATATAATTCTTTTTTTTCAGATAGGGGCTCCAACGAGCTTAAAATGGTCTTCGAGCGGGAAGAAAACGCAGGAGGAGAACAACATCGCGATACAAGTGACCCCGCCAGATCTAGAGGAAGATGATGAGGTGGTGCCTCCCCTCCGCGCCAGGAGGAAACTCAGCAGCCCCCTCACCAGTCTGCCCGCCTCCATACAGGGACTCTCCGGAAATGGTCAGTTTTTGAAGTAAAAACTTCTTTAGCGGCGTTGAGTAGGTACTTTTGTGGGATGGGTAAAAACTGTGAAACTCGCGTCAGGTCGCTATCGAAAAATCGTAAGACGGTTGGAGAGTAGTGTTGTAACATCGAACAATCGATTGTTTTTTTTTTTTTCGAATGTCGATATTTTTTAATCCATTGTAGGGGTTTCGATTAATTAACAAAAATTGATTTTTTAAAAATCGATTTTTTAAAAATCGATTTTCATCAAAAATGGGTTGAAAATTTAATCGATTGTAAGGGTTTCGATTAATTAAAAAATCGTTTTTTTAAATCGATTTTTATAAAAAATGGGTTAAAAATTTAATCGATTCGAATCGGGTTAAAAAAATAATGCACAACGTTAATAATATACTTTTTATCCCGGAAAATAGGCTTGATGACTAATTTTTTTCTTATTGGTAATTGAAAGACCCTTAAAAAATTGAAACATTGCTGAAAGAATGACTCTCATAGCTTAAAAATTCACCAAGATATGAACAATTCAAACATCTCATAAAATAGACCTGCCCGAAACGCCCCATACAAAGTGCTACGAAAGACTGACGTCAGTCTTTCTTAGTTTGAAAGGGATCGGGAGAGAACTTTGTTCGATAGGTATATTAAATATTGCGTTTATGAAAGTGGTTTCATACCAAAAGTTGTTTTTAATTGCATAAGTTATCGAATGGTATACAAATATTAAGAAATTTAATTGAAAAAAAAATCGACTTGATTATCCAACTTTGAAGGCGCCTAACAAAAAAAAATACAAATGCTATCGAGCTGAAATTTTGGTAACGCTTATTTTTTACCGTGCTTTCTTTATTTTATTAACAAAATTCGCTAATCTTTGACCTTGTCATCATCCCTATTGAAGCCAAAATTAGTCTATTTTTATCTCGTGTAATTAGTCTAGCATTATTGCAATACCATAGTAATTGGAAAACTTTATTACTTAAATATTTTAAGAAGAAGATGTTTAGTAGGGGAGAGAAGGTGCTAATTTTGTAGTCACTCGAGCGTCATGGAGACCTGGTAGATTTTTTACATTAGGTAAAACTGATAAAAAAATAATAAGAGCGTTTTTTATTTTAGCGGTGGGTTCAGAAACTGCGGCCATTTTAAAGTTTTGAAAAAGAAAAAAATATTCAGAAAATTGCTTATTTCGGTCAGTTAATATTATATTTTAGACAACAAGGACTAAATCATTTAGTTTAGTGCAAAATAAAATATCTGCGAAGCTTAGTTAGAAAAATATGAAGCTTTATATTTTTATATTTTAAAATGTCCCTACAGTCTTACCTAACCTTTGAATCTTTTTATGGAAGCTTCTTTGGGGCATACTTAACATCCCCTATCTTAATCTGACCGATCGGATGACATTTCAATACTCAAAAAAAATTTTTTTAACCCACCACGTGAGAAATCTGATTTCTATACCATGATAACTAGACACGTGTCGGAAGCCTATATTAAGCTTAATCTGACACGCTCGAGCTACTCCCGAAATCCCCTCTTCCCCTCCTCTACTATAAGGACTAGTCTAAAATTTTACAAGAATGCCTAGAATTTTAACGCAGCCTAACGAGGTATAAATTATTTACCCCCTTACTAATAAACGCTGTATAAGCTTTGAATAGTTATACAGTGTTTTGTCTTCTTCAATCCAATTAATAATGTCACTTGTGTGACAGGAACAAAACACTGTATAACTATTCAAAGCTTATACAACGTTTATTAGTAAGGGTTTTAGTGGTTTATTGGATAATTACTTAAATTGTATAACGATTTCATTTCAATCATGAAAACAATTTCGGGGAAGACCTTTAATATATATATACTAATACTATAATATTATAAATGCGAAAGTATCTCTGTCTGTCTTGTTTTCACGCCAAAACTACTGAACCGATTGTAATGAAATTCAGTACACAGATAGTCTAAAGCCTGGGAAAGGCCATAGGCTACTTTTTAACTGGAAGCAGGATTGTAAGGGGGTGTTTATGCGTAAATTTGTTCAAATTAAGTTAGTTCCAAAAATTCATAACAGATGGCGCTAGGAGTCGCGCTAGATCGCATTAGCGCTTGCTCTTACGTGTTTCTATAAGAGGTGGTACCATCTCCAGTTACGTTTTTGATTTTCGATTCTTTCGATTGTTATACACGTATTTATATAACTCACTACCCAGTAAGTACTTTATCTATGCAGTGACGTAACCTTAAACCTATCAATGATAAATAGTTTATATAATTTGGGGGCTATTTAAACCATCAAGCCCCATACGAGCACCGGTGATCGCGACAACAATAGAATACAATAGTATCTCCAAGAATCCCCGATCGAAGGATTTATTTAAAATAATGAAGTACTATGTGCACACTGCACAGCTGTTTTTGGGTATTTTTATTTAAGGGGTAGGTAAGTACCAGGTTTTTAAAAAGCTTTTAAATTTGTCAACAATTTTGCTGACACCGCGCGCTATAAACTGAAGTCCACGCGGACGAAGTCGCGGGCAACAGCTAGTGTAGAATAATTGGACAATCTCATTTTAAAATAACGTAGAAACAGCGACGTTATAATGAAAGGATTAGATATTTTACTCGAGCAAAAATTATTCCATTATAAATTCGGTTAACATTATAATGAAATTAGAAATATGAATCTACTTACTTAAATAATTTTATATTGAATAATAATAATAATAATAAACATTTATTCAGTACAAACACATTTAGACGAAAGATCAATGTTTATCGTAACCTGCAGCGTAATACAGCCTAATACATTGATAGGTATATCCTCTAAATGTGTTTGTACTGAATAAATGTTTATTATTGTTATTATTATTAAATATGAAATTATTTAAGTAAGTAGATTCATATTTCAAATTTCATTATAATGTTAATCGAATTTATAATGGAATAATTTTTGCTCGAGTAATTTTTCGCATAGAAAAGTTTGTCGGACTCATCGTAAACAAGGCACTCACAAAGTGGTAGGTAAATTTGTATGTATCAGAAAAAAGTTAGCTCCTTGTACTGGGGACTATATTATGTTGACGTGTTCCAAATTTCAATCCATTCCATGTAGATGTGTTACAGATGTAATAGCATGGCGCTATAAGATCCTATCAAAGAACTACCTTCACAGATTTTGAATAAAATTTTTAAAGAAAAAAATAATTTGATTGCAAAATATGGAATGTCAAAAACATTAAGTCCAAACTCCAGAACATTTTTTTTTATTTCACTCGTTTATAGAGTAAACATAATAGGGATGATGACAAGGTCAAAGATTAGCGAATTTTGTTAATAAAATAAAGAAAGCACGGTAAAAAATAAGCGCTACCAAAATTTCAGCTCGATAGCATTTGTATTTTTTTTGTTAGGCGCCTTCAAAGTTGGATAATCAAGTCGATTTTTTTTTCAATTAAATTTCTTAATATTTGTATACCATTCGATAAGTTATGCAATTAAAAGCAACTTTTGGTATGACACCACTTTCATAAACACAATATTTAATATACCTATCGAACAAAATTCTCTCCCGATCCGTACTAACTAAGAAAGACTGACGTCAGTCTTTCGTAGCATTTTGTATGGAGCGTTTCGGGCAGGTCTATTTTATGAGATGTTTGAATTGTTCATATCTTGGTGAATTTTTAAGCTGTTAGAGTCATTCTTTCAGCAATGTTTCTATTTTTTTAGGGTCTTTCAATTACAAATAAGAAAAAAAATTTGTCATCAAGCCTATTCATATTTGAAATAGATTTAATTCCAAAGAACACAAAACTACTTTTCATCAAATAACCAGTTTGGCTCGGTGGTCCACTGGTGAACCCATCAAGCCCCAAGCTGCAGCCGGCTGCCGCATAGCAATTGAAAATCTATTGAGTCTGCGATACCCACGATGGAGGTGCTACAAAACACTTTCTATCTCGGTGAAAGTCGTCCAATGGTCGTTTTTTGCTTTTTGTGTGCTCATTATCAACGACTTTTTTCTTCCAGACCGACGTTCCTCGCCGACCCGTCTCTCGCCGCTGGACCGCACGAAGCGGCGGTTCAGCACGATGGTGACCAGCGGCGCCGCCGCCGCAGTGTCCCGCCGACTGTCCGCCACCATCGGCTGGTGTCTGGCCACGCCCACGCAGGTCAAGCCGCAGATAGTCCGCCAAGGCCGCGCCCTCTGCCTCCAGTACATCAAGACGCAGATACGACGGTCTACGACGTGCTCGTCGAAGGTAAAGGTGACATTGTACCAAAATATAAGAACGCTAACGGAAGGAATTATCCATACAAATATTATAAATGTAAAAGCGTGTCTGTCTGTCTGTTGCCTCTTCACGCCCAAACCGCTGAACCGATTTTGCTGAAATTTGGAATGGAAATACTTCGAGTCCCGGGAAAGGACATAAGATACTTTTGTACCAGTCTATACTGTATACTAGGATACTTTTTGTCCCGAAAAAATGTACGGTTTCCGCGCGATAAACCAATTTTGGCACAACGGAGTTGCGGGCTTCATCTAGTAGTCGAACCAGTCGTCGCTACGTCATCCTGCGGTTGACGAAATAGAAAATCGACTGATTTATTGTACTATCTTCTCAATTTGGTCGAGTATGTTAATAATTCCAGCCAACAGATCTTAACTGACATTGACATTTAACCCACGTAGGTCCGCCATCTACTGAATCAATTTCTCTGGTGGTGCCTAAAGCCTCGTATCCACTTGAGCATGCTCAGGCGAATGAGCCGCTCATTCGCCTGAGCATGCTCAGAGGGACAAAATGAATGTTTTGGTCGAACGAGCCTCAACATTGAAAAATCTGTGCTCAGGCTGCTCAGTATATGCTCGGCTCCGTCATGTCTTCAAAGTAAACGTAATTAAAACTCGGGGAATTCGACGCGCTCGCCTCAAATACAACAAAAACAACCGTCCACACTGAGCGCCGAGCGAATACTGAGCGCCTTTGAGCACGGACAAAAACCGACAGGCGACAGATGCCGGCTCGCCCTGAGCGCGCTCGGATTTGCTCGGGCCGAGCGTGCTCAGGCGTCTCCACTTAGCGGCTCGGCCAAATGAGCCGCTCATTCACCCGAGCATGCTCAAGTGGATACGAGGCTTAATGTTAAGTACTCTCTGGCGAATCTAAATCTTATGAGACCACTCTCAAATTCAACAAGTGAAAGAAATATTATTATCTGTAGACCAAGTAAATATACGACTTATATCACTCGAAATAAATTACTGTGTTGAATGAGGAGGCGAACGGAACAAAAGGAAACCGTACGTCGACCTTTCCTTCATAATATGCTTCCGCGTTGTATTGCAATAACGTCCCTGTTATAATATTTTCGATATTCCTTTATAAATTGTTACAAAAAAAATAAAGGGCCGACAATACTATCAAATCACAAAAGCCACAGCCAACAACTATAACAACCGTGGTGGCGAGTCAATACCCAGTACAATACATCACACCTCAGCAATTCCTATCCTCAAACTAACTATTTAACTAAAGTATTTGAGATCTATTTTATCGGACAAAATTAATAGCAGCCGAGGTGAACAACCGAACGTTTTTCGCTGAGAAGACTGATAGTACGGGGAGCCCTAGAACAATATTTTTTTGTGATTTCAAGCAAATTTTTTGTGAGTAGCTACATTTTGATAAGACGAACAACATTTTTATTTTCTAAAAATCTCGAAAGTGTTAGCTAACAGAGATAGAATGGATTTCATACTTTGACTTGACAAGGTTACTCCTAAATTATATAACTATTAACCGTTAGGGCTCCCGTACTATGAAGAGCATTGTAATCAATCATTCTTACTTGAGAAACTCTTGCAGCAAGACGTCTCGTCATCGTGAGCTTCGCTATGAGGTTTTACATCAATGTCCCCTTCTAAACAACATAAGAACGGCACTATACATATTATAGCATGTGTAATATACCCGGTTAAATTCCCATTTAATGTTTTCCAATAAATATGGGTCAATAAAGTGGATAAATACTATGAAGCTTAAAAGTTAGAAAAGTATGTTTATTGTGTAAGTCAGTGGTTCTTAACCGGTGATCCGCGGACCACACGGATCCAAGTGGTCCGCGAAGCCATCCTTATAATACGTGAGAATTCAGAAGTTAGTAAAGAGTATGTAGTCACAAAAATCACATTAAATTAAAATCTGTAACTTTTAGATTTTTGCCAAATAAAAAATGAGTAATAATTTTATGAGTATTTATAGTCGTGCTTGTTTCCTTTATCAAACCACCCTTAATTTCGGTAAACCAACAGGGTGGTCCCCGGCAAAACAAACATTTGGTAAGATGGTTCATGACAAGGTTAAGAACCACTGGTTTAAGTACATGTAAAAGGGCAACCACCCTTAATTTCGGTAAACCAACAGGGTGGTCCCCGGCAAAACAAACATTTGGTAAGATGGTTCATGACAAGGTTAAGAACCACTGGTTTAAGTACATGTAAAAGGGCAATGTAAAAATATGTGGCGCATCTCGAATCTCGAGAGACGACAGCCAATACCATCGGTTAAGCATCATAGACTTTAACGACGCGAGTTTCCTTGAAGTTTTCTGTTTCCCTTGAGCTACATAAGAAGCTACATAAGATCAAAGTTGTAAAGATATGTAACAACCAGGAAACACTTCTCCCAATAAGGATAATAATTGTAGGGATAATATTATCTGGTTTCGTTCAACAATGTTAGTAATAAGATATTTTTTGAGAGGCACTTAGTAAGATTGGGAATTGATATTGTGTACTTAACTGTGTATTTATTTTATATCGTAAAGCTATAATAAAAATGAGAGCCTTTCACCTAGGGAATCCCGAAACACCGGGATCCCGCATACATTTTGCGGGACTAATCCCGGTCGAAAATTTTGTGGGATCCTGCGGGACTGGCGGGATTACAAAGAAATATGATTCATACGCGTAACTTTGCGCGCGGGAGTTCGTGAACTGGCTACAGGCAGCCCGCTAAACAATTTACCTTCAATTCACTTTAAATGACAATTGAGCCAACCAGCGTGGATGCTGAGCGAGCTTTTCTGGAACCGTTTCGGAATCTTTGGGCACGATTTTTAGTTTTTACCTATATTTCGATTTTTTTTATAAAATATGAAAATAAATAAGCTAGTTTTTTTGTTTTTTTTTAACTATTTTTATTACGAAGCCATTTCCAAAAAAAATATATGTTTTTCTTTAATTTTTTTTTAAAGTCTGAAGTATGGAGGTGTTAGTAAACCCTTGAAAAAAGTGTCCGACAAAGTTTATTTTATTTAAGACTAGCTGTTGCCCGCGACTTCGTCTGCGTGGACTTCAGTTTATAGCGCGCGGTGTCAACAAAATTGGTGTCAAATTTAAAAGCTTTTTGTAACCCTGTACCCTGGCACCCCTTAAATCAAAGTACCCAAAAACAGCTGTGCAGTGTGCACATAATATTTCATTTTTCATGAAACTTTATTTATACTTACCAAATTTTAAAGCTTATTTTCTCCCATTACACAACTTTGGCTTTACCCATTAACTATTTATCATTGGTAGGTTTAAGGTTACGTCACTGCATAGCTATTAGCTGATAAAGTACTGAGTAGTGAGTTATTTAATAACGTGTATAACAATTTTTAACAACCGAAAGAATCAATAAACTTAACTAAACATGGTACCATATCTTATAGAAAGATGATATGAGCAAGCGATAGCGTGATGTAGGCGACTCTTAGCGACATTTGCTATTAATTTTTGGAACTAAATTAATTTGAACAAATTTACGCATAAACACCCCCTTACAACCCCTTTTTCCAGTTAAAAAGAAGCCTATGTCCTTTCTCAGGCTCTAGACTATATGTGTACAAAATTTCATTACAATCGGTTCAGTAGTTTTTGTGTGAAAGCGAGACAGACAGACAGAGATACTTCTGCATTTATAATCTTTATATATATCATTCTTCTGTGAGTGTGTATGTCACTGAACTTCTCTCAAACGACTGGACCGATTTTGATGAAATTTTTTGTGTGTGTTCAAGGGGATCTGGGAATGGTTTAGATTCACAATTTTGTCCGCTGGACAATGTTTTTTTAATTAATTTTTAATTTATTAATAGTTGTTGATTTTGGAATGTTTTACATTGGATCTGACAGACGGCGCTACCATCGCAGTGTCAAATTTTAAATAATATTCGAATTTTAATTTTAGTCTGTCCCGACAGTTAGCGCTGCGATCAAATTAAAAAAAAATACTTTATATACTTAATATGGCAAAGAAACGTTTGCCGGGACAGCTAGTATTAGTATAGATTCTAAGAATAAAACGGGCTCAATCAAGTAAAGTCATTATAACGATTTATTTTAAAAGTTTAAGTCCACCCAGCGGGATCCCGCAAATACCGGGATCCAGCGGGATTGTGATGGTTAAATCCCGCAAATACCGGGATTGAAATTCTCTTGCGGGATTGCATTCCCTACTTTCACCTAAAGAACCCTCGACGGCAAGATGATTTTATTTTATTTTTATATATTGCCATTTGCCACAGCACTCAGCAGTGCTACACAGCTGCACTGAACAACTTTTACCTGTTGCATTGCTGTCACAAGACAAATCACCCTGCCGTCCTAGGGTACTTAGACAAATTAATGCGTTCGCCAGTTTCGATAGCGAAGATGTTAAAAATGTATGGTAGAGGTACCGTTTGGCCATTTAGGCATTTTATTTGAATTTTTGTTGAAACCCACTTTAACGCTTGCGATGTATTATGTCAAATCCTAAACATTTTAAAACGCTCAATTTGCTATCGAAACTGGCGAATGCCTTTCCACTTTGCATTCTGTAATTCATTTGTATCTGTAAATTCCAGCAAATCGTAATGAAGCGGGTGCAGACGATGCTCGAGACGGAGTGCGGGGAGGAGGCCATCAACAACGTCGAGACGGGTGTGTTGGCGGCACTACGCGCGCTGTGCGCCGCCCTCGAGAGAAAGAAGTGTGAGGCGTTCCGGCACGTGGCGCGACAGGCGACGCGCGCGCCCTCCACCATGCTGCGCTCCGAGACCGCGCTCGGCGAGCTCGCCCTGGCCCTCGCCCGCCGCATCACTAGGGACAACATCACGTGGTCCAAGGTATGGCAAGGACGTAATTTAGTGCAAACGTGCGATTTAGGCTTCTTGCAGTCTTCTTGCGTCTGTAAGAAGCCTAACGTAATAAACAAGTAACGTACAACTTTATTATAGAATTTAAGATTTTTATATAAAGTATATTATATGCTTTGATACATTTTATGAAATTTAAAAAAATCTATAACTCGTATAGAATATACTTTATATAAAAATCTTAAATCTATATTAATGTTGAGTAATTATAAGACCTCTCCGAGTCTGAGTGCGACCGCTACAAGGGTTAATACTTAATAGATAATGAAAGCATTTCTATCCACACACATACTCGCAGTACAGCTATTTAGTAATCTGCGGTAATAATGATAATTATAACTTTAAGTACTTAGCTTGGATTCTGTCAAAGCCTCGTAATTGAAGACGTGAGTGCGGATGAACACGATAACTAACATTTTGTAACATACTTATAACAGACATTTATAATTTTTAATTTTTTTCCTTATAATTTGAACAATCCTTGTAACTTATCTACTTTATCACAGGCTGGCTAATATATCTGGGTACACATGAAATGCACAGTTTTTAATTTTAAATCATTTTTCGGGCCCTAAAGCTTCCATTTATGCAAAATAACGGCAACGCTTTACTAATAGGTAGGTATCGTGTTCTTCCACTAATGTATATCAATTAATAATGCAGATGTATCAAGAAAATCTGTCTATCTATTACTATTAGTAATAATAAATTATTTTTTCAAAAATTTATTACTACATACTAAGAATACAGTTTTATTACAGTTGTAAATAAGGAACTGAACCTGAGTGATGCAATTCACATATTACAGTAACGATTTTCCCACCCTCTAAAACAACGAAATTGCATTAATTTCTTTGAAAATTAATATTAATTGTGTGAAAATAAAATTAATAGTACCATAAAATTGTGGCATAAAATTTTTATGGCATGCTGTATAATTTGATTGTAATGGGGTGATAACTCGCGATTATTTTGTCTCTTTGTAATTGTTCGTAATTTTTAAGGAAGGACTATTAGATTAGAATGAAATATTAATCCCCTAGAAATTACGAGCTTCAGGAGACTTTGGAAGTTTAGACCGTAGCGGGTCTACGGCGTAGGCCCTAGGCGTTTGCCGACGTAATAAAGGTCCTATCAGAGACAAATTATAGCTTTAATCCGATGGTAGTTACTTACGTCCCGGACTTTAGTCCGGGACGTAAGTAACTACCACTTTACTTACTTACTTAACTACTTACTTACTTAACTTTAGTTGACCTATAAATAAAACACGCCCACTAGCGCCAATCTGGCAAAATGTTAACCCTGGTTTAAATTCATAATATAGTAATAATTCCCTCGATGCTTATATTTGCGAAAAAAAGCCGTTTGTGTATGTTTTACACACAGAGTTGACACTTGACTTAGGCTGGATTTATATAGTCTGCACTAGGTCTGCGCGAATGCTTTTGGTTACACCGCAAGTCACAATGTAATAGTAGGTATGTAACAATTTATTTAAATAGCGGCGCGGTTGCGCTAGAGTTATAAAGATAGAATAAATAACCGAAAGTACTTCGAGCGTTCCCCAACTACTTACTTCTAGGTAAAGTTTAATACGAGCACGCAGTGCTACGGAAGACACACAAGTAAGATTTATTTTACCTCTAACTCTTATGGCACTGGTATAAGGGTCACAATGAGAAACTTCGCTGCAAAACAAGTCTGAATGGACTGTAGTCGAGGTCTCTGGAGACGTGCGGGGGCAATTTGTAAACCTGCCCCGGAGCATCTGTCTCGGAAGGTCCCGGTACACTCAAAATTCCCATTTCATTCTTTACATGTGCAACTTGTAAGAATCATAATGATAAAAATGCTAGTGAAAGTTTTGAAATATTTTTCCTTTACTTTTTGTGTCACTTCGGCGGTTCGATTGTAATATCACTTGAGGCGAATTCTCTATACCTCTTCTGTCTTAATATCACTAATTCTGTACGTAAATTATTTTATGATGTTATGATCATGTATCTATTAAGTATCCGTTTATTCTGACGACAAAATGTTTTAAACACTAAACCTGCGAGTGAGACTTTTTTTGCCAAAAACTGGACTTGGCCCAGTATTCCAAGCCTCCCCTAATAAGCGCTGAAACAAAATTTGAGAACTTCTAACAGCTGTAGAAAATGTGTAAACTTCATAAGCCATGAGTGGATCAAGCGGATAAAATGAAATCACAAAAAATTTGGATTCTATGTTTAGGTTCGATATATTAGCCAGTAATTGATAAAGTATAGGTAAATTACGAGGTTTGTTCCAATTATATGGGAAAAAGTAAATAATTGCTCTTAATATGTTGTAAAATGTAAGTTACCCGCTACGAATAACAAAACTAGTTACCCGGTTGATCCACTCATGTCTTCTATAAGTATTATTATTTTCTTTCAAAAAATTAAAGAAGTTAAATAATGTAACGACGTGAAATTCGATGCGTATTTAGTTAATTATAAATGTAACAGGAAAAGTCCTCTCATTACGTCGTATCAAAATTTATGATTTTAATGAAGGAAATAATTAAAACTGATTTCTCTATGAAGCTTTGAGAAATTCTGTGTACCTGTAACATAATATTTATACACTGCAGACTGCAGTTTTCCTACATTTGAAAATATTTTACAACGAAGGAATAGTCACATATTAGAATATTAACATAGTAAGAGCATATTAATTTAAGACGTAATTATTCTACATTGTAAGAAAAGTAAAGGTGATTTGCAGATCCTCTGAATGTCGAAGCGACAATTTTTAACGATGTAATGTAAAAAATTTAAAAATTTTCCAACCTCAGGGCGCTGCCGCCAATAACATCGGACATAAAGATAAGTTTGGAAAGCCCTAACAAGTTGCTTTATTACCCAGCCCTAGGCTAGGTAATAAAGTAACTTGTTCAATGTAGCTACCTATGTAGGTATACCTGATTTTATTCTGCAAAATATTCATTAATGAACGTGAAAGCAATAAATAATAATATTTGCGTGCCCAAATAGAGCTTCGGAAAACGCCATTTCAGCGTCACCCAGCCAGCAGCGCGCCAGTTATTGTTTCATAATCGAACGCAAACAAAACGCCGATAATCACGGGCCATTTTAATATTATCAAGGACGAGGGAGTAATTTCCATTAATTTTAATAGGACACATAATTTAAAATTATATTCGTGAATTTGACTTTGTGTTTACCTAAATCAACATTATTAAATTCAAAGAAGCCAAATCAAACCTTTAAAAAAATTTAGGCGAATTAAATTTAAACATGACAATAATGTGCTCACAATTTTTGTAAAAACTCCTGTAGTAAAAATGCTTAGCTAGGTTAAAATACTTATAATTTATAACATTGTTGTTAATTGTTATCCATAAAACATAAATAATATGGGTGGTTTGGAAAGTTGGTAATGAGGTGAACGATAATGGGAAACCTACGACCAACACCTTTTGAGAGGGTTGTCGTTAATCCACAAAAGCTGACACAATGGTAGGTACTTGACTAATTGGGATAATAACGAGGTCAAAGATTAGCAGATTTTTTAAATAAAATAAAGATTACAAATAAAATAAACGGTAAAAAATACTTAAGTGTTTCCGAAATTTGAGCTTATAGGTAACTTTTGTTTTTTTTTTTGTTATGAGCTTTCAAAGTTACATAAAAAATCGAGTTTTTTAAATAAATAAACTTAATATTTACCACTTAAGATAACTTTTACAATTTAAAATTACTTTTGTTATGGAACCACTTTCAAAAACGCAATTTTTAATACAGCTATTGAACAAAGTTCTCCCGCGATGCATACAAACTTACTCAGATGTGACGTCATAGTTTGCTATTTTATATAGAGCGTTTGTTTTTACTTTTTAGTAAGGTCTGTTTTACGTGATATTAGAATTGTCATAATCTTGGTGAAATTTTAAGCTAATAAAATCTTTTAATTACTAATTGTTTTTTTTTTTAATTTTAACTAGTGAAGAAACCCAAACAAAGAAACTTATAAAAGCTTTATTATATTAGTATAGTTACCAGAGAAGGGCGTGTCGTGTGTTGTGACTTGTGCGTCATTAGGTCGTCATTGCAAAAATTCCAGCGGGGTGCACAGTAAATTAGCAGGAGTTGGGGGTAGAATGTTAATAGTTGACTACATATTTTGTAGATCGCGGCGGTATTCTGCGTGTGCGGGGCTCTCGCCCGCGAGGCGGCGGAGGCTGCTGACGGGGAACCGGCGCTGGAGGTGGTCACCGCACCGGCAGCAGCCATCGCCGACCTGCTGCACGAGGAGGCCGGCTCCTGGGTAGCCGCTAATGGAGGATGGGTAATACAACCGAATAGCTGCGTTTCCACTAAAGCGGACTGCGGAGGTTAGCGGTGCCCGAAACCCCGAATTGACCAATCGTGCTATTCCAGCGGAATGACAGCGAAGCGGAGCGAAGATTTCGAGCATGGTGATTGGTCAATTCGGCACCGCTAAGCTCCGCTCCGCTTCAGTGGAAACTAAGAGTATGAGTGTAACGCTATACTGCAGAGTATAACAGAACTAAGTGATAATACGGATCAATAACGGGTAAATTTAGGGTCTGTATGTTTTCCTTGTAGAGAGTTCACTGTGAAAGTGGCAGCACTGAAAGACCAAATATCTTTTTGTGTTTTGTATGGGCAAGCACCCCAGCGCGGCGTCACGAGTTTTCCCATACAAAAGTGAGAAAAAAATTAGCTCTTTTAGCTCTGCTACTTTTATAGCGAACTCTACAAACGGGACTCACACTGTCAATTATTGTCATGCATACCCTAAACTGTAGAGTGTAGGGTATTACATACTATATTATTATAGCCTAATTGAGTATTATCCCTTAGTTTTGTTACCTCTGTATAAATAGTAGGTATCAAACCGATCACTATGACATTCACCAGCTTCGCTGAAACGTGGCAGACGGCAGTGTTACAGGATAGTGTGAAGTGTCCTATAGCGTGAGTGGACATAGAGTCCAAGAGCGTGACACATAAGAGCACACAATCATACACTCTATTTTTTTAACCGAGTTCCAAAAAACGAGGAGGTTATATGTTCAGCTGTGGATATATATTTTTTTTTGTATGTTCAACGATTACTCCGCCGTTTGTGAACCGATTTTCGAAATTTTTGTTTTGTTGTATTAGGTTTCACTCCAATTTGGTCCCATTTTCACAAAAGTGGTGACCTGATGATGGGATCCATAAGTAATCGAGGGAACTCCTCGAAATTTATATGGAAACATATAGTGATTTTGGTTTTATGTGAAGTGTACTAAGAATACGCTACCAAAAAGTCAAATATTGGGTCAAGGTATACTATGGTTTCGATGATGCTGAGAGAACTCCTGATTCCTTATAGATACACGTTTGGGAGTTTCGGCGTTGTTTTAAGAACAGAAAGCATAAACTACTATGCAATTCATATTCATCATCATAATCATCATCATCATCGTCATCATCATCATTACCACGTCGTGTTAAGGCCACCAATGTCTCATGGCACAGAATAGCTATTAGTACAAGGCATAGTTATGGATATACTAATAATAATAATTATGTACTGTATAACAACACCTCTTTGTTTTTAATACACGGCGGTCGGCGTCGCCGCCCCGCACCGCCGCGCGGCGCATGGCGGCAGAAGACAGAATATCGAATACTTTACTAACTACTTTATATACAGGTCGAATACTTTACTACTTTATAAAATTTTAATAGACAAATAGAATTAAAATAAAGTTATTTTAAAAAGAGCATTTAAACAAAACAAAGTCATTAAGGGCCTGTTTCACCGCTTCCTGATAAGGCTATCCACCAATTAATTTGACAGATGGAGTATGGAAAATCTGTCAAATAACCCTATCGGGCACCTTATCAGGAAGCGGTGAAACAGGCCATTAGTGTTTTTTTAATTAGTTATACTTATTAATCGACAGATGGTGCACTAAGTACCTATCGATTTGAATTCTTGATTACAAGAACAGCTGTCAATAATTATGATAATATTAATTTTTATTTATTTTATTTATACAGAAAAACTTACAGCTAAACAAATCTCACTAACGACTAAATTAAAAACAACAAGCCATTTACAAGTTTTTACATACAAGTAACAATGTAGTGAGTATGTTAAAAAGAAGGTAATAATCAATAGAAGCATAAAAAAAAGTTACAATATCTGCTAAGAAAAATTCATTATTACCACATTAGTACACTTAATATTAATAATAATTATAATAACCCAAGGGCCAAGCGAACTGGTTTCATACGTCAAATGCATAGGTACAGTACATGAGTCAATTATTCAGCAGAAAAGAAATTTTTGTTTGCAAGTAATTTAATTTGTGAAGGTTTGAATGCAAATGCATCTATATTTGAGTGAGCACGAACGAGATCATTAAAGTGGGCCAAAGACCTACAGATGAACGAATTACGACGATAATTAGTGTTAAAGGGTGGGATATGGAAAGGAAGAAAAGTGCGAAAAAACCTAGTGGGTACATTGATAGATATTTTGTTGTGTAGTTCTGGGGAGTCAATGAGATTGTTAATAATTTTGCTTAAGTATACAAGATCCGAGACTTTGCGACGGTATTGTAAGGGAAGGAAATGATATTTCATACATCTAGCTTCATAGTCGATAAGGTTATCACCACATTTATATTGTAAGTATCTTAAGAACTTTTTTTGAATTGATTCGATTCTGTAAATGTAAGTGTGATAGATAGGGTTCCATACCTCAGAACAGTATTCAAGTATACTGCGTACGTAGGAGCAGTAAAGAACTTTGATCGGCTTGAGTGCTCTAAAGTCTTTGCAGGATCTTATAATAAAACCAAGTGCCTTGGAGGCCTTCTTTACAGCATGATCAATGTGCTCGTCAAAAAGCAATTTTGAGTCGACAATTACACCTAAATCTTTTATAGAGTTCTTATGTGATAGGGGCTGATTGTTTAAAGTGTAATTATGTTTGATGGTATGGAGTTTGCGAGTGAAATTTACAACGAAGCACTTAGAAACGTTGAGGTCTAGTTTATTAGAAAGGCAATATTCACAAAATCTATATAGGTCTTCCTGCAATAATTGAACATCAATACTTGAGGTGATTCGCTTTATTATTTTAGTGTCGTCAGCGTAAAGGTAAAAACGTGAATGAAGAAAGCAGGACGACACATCATTCAAGAATATCGCAAACAAAAGTGGCCCGAGCAGCGATCCTTGGGGAACACCAGATGGGACGGACACCCAGGATGAAATGTATCCGTTCAGTGCCACAGCCTGAGAGCGGTTATTGATGTATGAGGAGAACCACCGGAACAGATTTCCGTGTATACCTGCTTGATGAAGCTTCTCAAGGAGTATACGGTGATCGATTCGGTCGAAGGCCTTACTGAAATCGGTGTAAATGATGTCGACCTGGCAGCCTGAATCCATAGAAGAGCTGACAAAGTCGTATGTCAGAAGGAGATTTGAAGTGGTCGAGCGTCCTCTCAGGAAACCATGCTGCTCAGGGATGAACCAATTTTGTAGTGCAGTATAGACCTGGTTATAGACAATGCGTTCAAAAATTTTGGAAAAAATGCATAATTTGGAAATTGGTCTATAATTTTTAATATTAGTTTTATCACCACTTTTATATACTGGGGTTATGAATGCTGATTTCCAGATGTTTGGTAAGTGGCCTTCGTTCAATGACCGTTCGAAGAGTATACTCAAAGGCGCGACTAGGCTTTTAGCGCAATTTTTAATGAATATTGGAGGAATGTCATCAGGGCCGGCACCTTTATTTAAACTTACATTCTCTAACAGTTTAAGAAGCTCCTCGGTATCAATATTGATACTTCCTATATTAACATTATTATTATTAATCTGATTGACGCCAGGAGGGCTAACAATTGGTCTAGGGCAAGGCTGAAGAAAATTGGCATGGAAATGAGTCGCAAAGAGATCACAGATTTGGTCCCCCACTGACGCAGTTACATTTTCAAGAGTCATAGACGAAGGGTAGGTGGTCGACTTTTTATTGCTCTTAATGAAAGACCAGAAGGCTCTAGGATCACATGTGATAGATTCTTGAACCTTATTAATATAAGCGTCATAGCAGGTCTTTTCGAGAGACTTAGCCCTTTTTCTAAGAAGTGAGAAAGTTGAGTAATCACTTTGATTCCCGTAAAGCTTATATTTGCGGAAAAATTTATGCTTTTCTCTTAATACCTTGATGAGGGCGGAGCTATACCAGGGGGGTAGGAATTTAGGCGTATAAGTTTTTTGGATATATAGGAATCACGGAGTTCATACAACGTATCATAAAAATATTTTAACGCTTCATCTAATGATTTATTACAAAATGACTCGGTCCAGTTAATTTCAAAAAGATTTTTATTGATTAAGTCGTAATCACCGGAATTATAAAAATATTTTGTTCTAATTTTATTTTGTAAGGGACTATTTTGGTTCAACGGTAATGCTATATTTAAAGATTTGTGGTGGGGGATATCATCAGGTACTAAGGGATCAGGACAGGCTGTAATTTCAAGTTCACAATTCGAGAATACTAAGTCAAGGAACCTGTTATTGTCATTTCGAACATGGTTACGTTGAGTAAGGTCACATTGAAGTAGGGTGTCTGTAAAATTAGTTTGAGCTGTACTGCGTGGTAATTCACAGGCTTCAGGGTTCCCCTGTGGATCCCAGTCGATATGTGGGAGATTAAAGTCACCCAAAATGATGAATATATCACCGGAACAAGAGTTAACTATATCAAACAATATATGTGTGAAATTTTCTAGCTGTGCCGTGGATGTGTTGCCTAAGTTTTGTCTGCATAGGTATATAGTACAGAGATGTATTTTCAAGGAAGGTTCGTACGGGGAGTTAAGTATAATAGTCACCCAGAGGTCTTCAGAAGTGGACGACCACTCTGGCCGACTCACCGCTGCAAACTCGCGCCGAATACCTATCAGGACACCGCCACCTAAAGACTGATTGGTTAACGAGTAATCTCGGTCGCGGCGCCACACCATATAGCGGTCATCAAAAAGTTCCTCGTTATGTATTCCCTCCAGAAGCCATGTTTCAGTGATTGAAACGACGTCATAATTATTTAGTGCTATGTTTCTTTTAAAACACGATGTCTTAGTGCGTAACCCCCTTGCATTTTGATAAAATATATTCAGCTTAGAAACCATTATAAAAATAGTATGATAAATAATAACAGAATAAGTAACAATATAGTGTTATGTTAAGTGTTACTTTATTATTATTAAATACTCGTATTATGCTACGCTACATCCTATGCAAGTTTGTACAATTTTTTATCTGATAGAACCTTCGATCGTGGAAAAACGAGACACAATAGCCTTTCTATTGTTATCGCAATCGCCGGTGACCGCTTCGGGCTTGAAGTATTAAAATTGTTAAATTACTTAGCACAATATGTTCATTTCACTGATAATATTATATTGTTTTGTGAGTGTGAGTTGTGACTCTTAACAAATTGTAATAAGATACGTAAAATATACGCGAAGATTTACCTACTAGTGTAACTAAAAAGAGTGAAATTATTATTATTTTTAACAAAAAATTAAAACCTACTTCCAAGGTAAAAACAATAATAACATTAATATGAACTAAAAAGTATTAAATAATTTTTACTATCTAATAGTGCCTTTTTCCGAATTCGGCTAAACCTCAACTATTTCTGTACTCAATCTTCATAATTTTGAAGTCGGTGCCAGTTATAAAAATTTTAAATATTCTGTCAGAGGACTGAAGATTCAGCTATCTGGTACCGACTTCAAAATAATGAAGATTGAGTACAGAAATAGTTGAGGTTTAGCCGAATTCGGAAAAAGGCACTATTAGATAGTAAAAATTATTTAATACTTTTTAGTTCATATTAATGTTATTATTGTTTTTACCTTGGAAGTCGGTTTTAATTTTTTGTTAAAAATAATTACATGCAAAATCAGTGGGAGGAAATCTTAACGACTCCTTCGAGTGTAAGGTGTATTTCGTAAAGTTCTGCGGGTACTATGTAGTATGTAGGCAGAGAACAGGGGTAAAGAGGCTACAAAATGCACTTTGTCGCTATATCGTTAGAATAATAAAATATGATAATACTGTATATCTACTTTATTATCATACGGTTAATCTCTACTAATTATTAACTACCCACAGCCCACTTAATTTTGTTTTAAGTGAATTTAATATTCAATTAATCACTAACTAAACTAAACTCACTTAAAAACAAATTCACAATTTTTCAACTCTCGAAAGTCGAAAAGTGTTCGATTTAATATTTTTTTCAAATATTTATTGCTATTAGTTACTATAAATAAAATATGTAATAAGAAACACAATATGGAAACACTAATAATCTTCTATAAATCTTCGATTGCATCGATAACATTTTATAAAGTGAAAATAGGTTCTTTCTTGAAGCCTATGAAAATTGTTTGCAATCAACACGCGCCATAAATCTCAGCTCGACTCAGGTGTACCATCCTTTGTGTGTTATCAGCTTTAGTACTCCCGCTCTCAGCACTTTAACAGCATTTTTCTCGCTTCAAACCCTGAATAGCTCGAATTAAGAACATTTACGTGGAATGTTGTAAGTCTCTAGAAAGATCGAAGAATAGCAATTTAAGGAAATAAAATTTTGTACTATAGTCTGTGCGCAACTAGTTGGCCGCTCTGCCGGTATGTGAGTATATTATGGGCAGAGCGGCCAACTAGTTGCGAACAGACTATACACTCACCCAGTTCAAAAAAGTTTTCTTAGAAATAAAATAATATATTCTGTCGCTTTCTTTCGTGTTTGACTAGATGACAACTAATATAAGAAAGAAATTCCCTGAGAAAGCCAAAATTGAAGGTACTCTCTAAAAGTTGGTGAATTTCTTAGAAATAACGGAAAATATAGCCTTTGTCGACACTATTGCATTTCCCAGTATATTTCCGGTGACGACTGACATTTCCAGAAATAACTTTAAATTAATACACACATAAGTACTTACTTATTTTATTAATGCTCTAAAATTTATTATGTAAATATTGTTTTCCATAGTTAAAATAGTACTTAATGTGTAAAAATAAGCTAAGCAAAATATTAATGTGTCTAGATTCTAGACCATAATTCTGAGAACTTTCTGCTCATCAAATCTCCTTGTAGTTCTTACGGCCCACACAAGTTTTAATAAAAGAAAGTAATATAATACGAGTACGAACTTGAATGCCATAATTTCATAAGCGCAACTGGGTGCTCCCAGGAGTCAACCAAGTTTTGTTGATTACAGAACCCTAAAACGGAACCCTAACGAGCAGATTTTTTTGTATACTTATAGATAGGTTAATAGTTATTTAATGTAAGAGTAATGTTGTGCTACAAATAGAACAATTCATATTTTAGGACCATCAAATCAAAGTATATTAATTCCTTTCTATCTCTGTTAGCTACCAATTTCAAGATTTTTCGCAAATAAAATTGTTGTTCGTCTTATCAAAATGAAGCTACTCACAAAAATTAGCTTGATATTAATAAAAAAAATTGTTTTACGGAACCCGGACTATAAACCTTAATTTAACTTATAAAATCATAAATCTAAAACCTTATAATTTCTAGAGATGTGCCGACTAGTCGGTAAAGCCGACTATCCGGCCACTTTTCTAGTCGGCGACTAGTCGGCGAATAGTCGGCAAAAAGCGCCGACTAGTCGGCTTTTTACTTTTTTACTATTATTGAAATTACATTAAAGAAAAACCTTGATTAATATTTATAATGTGTACATAACACACTCAATCAGTGTTACACATTTTAAAATTAAATTAAGTGTTTCTGAAATTACTTGCCAGTAAAGAAATTATTTTTGTAATTAATATAATTTTAACATATTATGGTCGCCGTCAGTCTCGAGTTGTAATAGATTACAATTATTTATTCAACAAAATGCACTTTTCAATATAAAAAATAGCCAGTAGCCAATTCTCAGACCGCATATAAAATTTGGTAAAGGTTTCGGCGGAGACAGGAGTACGGTAACTAACATTGTGACACGAGAATTTTATATACTTATAAGATTTTATACTGACTTCACGGAAACGCGGTAGAACAGGATAAAAAGTATCCTATGTCTGTCTCCTAGTTCTAAGCTACCTCTCCACCAATTTTCAGCCAAATCAGTTCATCCGTTCTTGAGTTATAAGTAGTGTAACTAACATCACTTTCTTTTATAATATAATACTAGCTGACCCGATAGACGTTGTCCTGTCTTAACGATGATTATTTAATTCGAATCGGTATAATTAATACAAAAAGTGTGTAGGTATATTTTTGAGTGTCATCGTGCACTCATCCCAAACTATCCCGAAAATTATAAAAGTTTTTTTTGCGGGAACTGTACATTTTCCGGGACAAAAAGTATCCCTTGTCCTTTCCAAAGACTCAAAGTATCTCCATACCAAATTTCATCAAAATAGATTGAATAGTTTAGGCGAAAATCATAAAAGTTTATTGTGCGGGAACCGTACATTTTCCGGGACAAAAAGTATCCCTTATCCTTTCCCGAGACTCAATATAGAATAAATCGAGATTTCATGCACATGAAATATTTAATGAAAATCATCAACTGTATCATAGAAACAAAATTAAGTAATGTACGCGACGTAAACATACCTACTAAACACGATTCGATACTTTTGCAGGCAGCATGTGCGCAAACAGCAGTAAAAAAGTATTACGGAAACTTCCGAAACCATGATCGGCTTGGCCGACTAGTCGGCCGACTAGTCGGCTTCTTTGCAGCCGATTAGTCGGCTAGTCGGCTGGTCAGCCAAAGTCATGACTCATGATCGGCACATCTCTAATAATTTCATAAAAGTAAACCTTAGATATTGCTGCTGCGTATATATACTCTTCATGGCCAACGTCCAACTCGCACTTGGCCTATTTTTTATTTAAGCTTTTGAATACATATGCGAAAGAAAATTTGGCCCGATAGGTACCTACAGCTCCGAAACCTTATAAAACATTCTGTAATTTGTAAATATAAACAATAAATAACATCAATTAATAGTACCTAACAAACTTTTTAAAATATTTTTCCTGTTTTTTTTCAGAACGGTTTGATTGGCCGACTGCGATCGAGCGAACGCGATCAAAGATCTGAGAAAAATCTACGTGTGATGGTGTCATTGTTTGGGCTGGCCTGTCTTGTGCTGCTGCTGCTGCGGTGGGTGCTCCACGCGCACCCAGCCTACAAGAATAACGATTAGTTTAAGTCAATTTAAATAGTAAATACCAAAAATATTTATTATTGTTAAAAATATATTTCGTCATTTAATATTTTATTTGTTACAACTTTATTATTTTGATGTAGTTTTGATGCTATTAGTATACTTTGTGGCTTTAAGCCCGGGCCCCCGTAAGGGCTACTGGCGCCTGTGTGCAAAAAAAGGATTTTGGCGCTCCTTTAGGCAAATTATTTGGTCCTTGGTTTTGGCGCTCCTAAAGATGGCGATTTGGCGCCCGTGTGCATTGCACACATTGCACATATGGTAGCGGGGGCCCTGCTTTAAACTATCTTCAAAGTTCAAACTGTTGTTGTTTAAAGTAAGACTGATAATTAGTGTACTTAAAATAATGTTGAAACTTAATTATATTATCTAAACTTCAGTTTGGAAAATATCAATGATTTTCTATCGCCAAGGCCAGTAGCGGCGTTAGGGGGATGAAAAGGGGCGCTGATTGCTGAAGTCAAACAAAAGGGGCGCCAAATTTTTCAGCACTACCAGCACCCTGGGCGCCGAGGAATTCTCACCCAGGGCGCTGGTAGGGCTAAAACCGGCACTGGCCAAGTCTCTCAAAAATAGTACCTACTTGTTTACCTCGTGGAATAAGTAACAAGATTAATTAGAATAATATTTTTGTGATAAATATCGAGCGCAACAAATACAAGTACTGCGCTTCTATTAAGTCAGTGTTTTTCAATCTGTGGGTCCCGAACCTTAGGGGTCGCGTAGCTTCTGTAGGGGTCGCCAAATGCAGAGATTAGAGAATGCTTTTTCAGTAAAAAAATGATATTTTTTTACTTAAGAACTGAAAAAGTGTTCTCTATTTTCCATTTAAAGGACCCTAGAGAGTTGGGTCCAGTTAATCTGTCAGCCAGGTGCCAGGTTTTTTTTTATAAAATTAGGGGGCAAACGAGCAAACGGGTCACCTGATGGAAAGCAACCACTGTCGCCCATGGACACTCGCAACATCAGAAGAGCTGCAGGTGCATTGCCGGCCTTTTAAGAGGGAATACGCTCTTTTCTTGAAGGTTTGCAGGTCGTATAGGTCCGGAAATACTGCTGGTGACAGTTCGTTCCAGAATTTTACAGTACGCGGCAGAAAGTTACGCGAGAAACGTACGGTGGAAGAAGCTGCCACTCATCAGGTGTTACTAATACTGATAGCAACCGTATAAGTAAATTAAATCGAAACCCAAGGCTTCAGGAATTCCAAAGGTATGAAGTTAACATTATAATTATTAAGATTTGGGTCTTTAAAAATGTTTCTAATCAGTTGTCAAGGCTGGATATGCCACTGCTAATAAATAATTGTAGTGATTGCGTTTATAGACTTTGAGAATGAACCTACAAATTAAAGTACATTGGCTCGTTGTCAACTTACAAAAAATCGGAGATTGCCAAAAAAAGAAATATTTTTTAATGTGTCCTGAAAATAAAAGAAACTTAAATTATTATAAAGGTACTTAATAAAAAGTAATAAAATACTAACCTTATTATTTTATAATTAAAATACTAACCACGGATGCCACGGAGCTAATACAAAGCTTTGTAAGTATTATTAGCTCCGCCTCCGTGATACCTGGTGATACCAACCTATGGTAGGGAAGTAAAATCACGCCCTGCAAATTCTGCAGAGCTCTAACTTGGCTTGGGGGCCACACTGCAGCACGCTCCTAGCATCTCCTAGTATTAGGAACATGAGTGATGGGTGCATCGATAATCTACATTATTGTATAGCTCATAACTCATAAGTCATAAGTATAATAATCAAAGTAAGTACCTAAATATATTTTTGACTATTTTAAAAAATATTTGTAATTAAAGCTTTCAATGTGGGCATTGCTTTTCATTTTAATAACTCTTACCTATTATTAATATAAATACCTAGAATAATTTATCATGGGCGTACCCAGGTAGGGGTGGGCCAGGGCAGCTGCCCCCCAAAAGGATAAAATAAACGTCAATTTTCCTGACAAAATGAAGTACTTACTTAAAAAAAAATGTAATAAAAGTAAATTTTCATGATTTTTTGTTTCAATATGGCCGAATGACCGATCATCTTCTGGAGTCCCGTCCCACGAAATGGTTTTGACTTTTTGAGACTCAAACAATCGTACGAGAATGTTGCATCCTACTTTAAGAAACGTGAAATGATATTATTAGAGTAGGACGCGGCATTCTCGTCCGATTGTTTGAGTCTCAAAACGGTTTCATAGTAGGCCTAGTGGTATGCTGTTGTATGCAACTAGCCGGTATTTTGTGATTGTATTAAGATATTTTTCGTCAATATACGTTACAAGTGTTATTAAGGTGACATAAATTATGGGACCACATAGAGTGAATCAAAATTAAAACAAATATAATTCGAGGAGAATGGGATTATGAAATGCATGACCAAGGTATTCTACTTATTGCAATTTTGTTGAAAATGAGTTAGAATACAATAATTTATTCTACTTGTTATCATTACATTTGTGTAATAATAACACTAAACTAATGGTCACCTTAGTTAATTTGCCATTTAACCAGTTAGTTAAGCGTCGTCTAGCTGTAGTGTTGAACGTTGCAGTCAACAAGTCGGCTAAACGACGTATAGCCGTGTGATTGAATGGCGTTGTTCAGTCAAAGGGCTAGCTGTTTGTATAAACGGCTTTTTTAACCAGTAGACATAATATATACTATACGACAGCTGATACCATATCACGTAAGCCTGACCGGGCATATCACCTCTCTCGGTCGGAAGATCTTCCTTTGTGGCGGCCACGCATATTCCCACAAGATGAACTTGTGGTGAATCAATGATATTATTATTTTGTGGTGAATACGAAATCCTTTAATTAATACGACCTAGTCTGAGGTTCAGTGGTTGAGCTCGTGGTAGCTCAAGCAGATTTTTTACGGGGCGGAAGCTGGCCGTGTAATATTACCTATTACACCAGCTTCCGCCTTACAGTAAAAAATTGTGACCAGCAACGACATCTACTGAGAAAATGAAACATTAATTTATCATTAAGTCGGTTTCTGGCTTCTGCTTCATCATCATCTATAAGTCTACCAGAATCTGATGACAATAGGCTACTTGACCTAATTTTTTTCTTCATGCTAATCGCTTCATAATCATTCATTTTTACAAAAAAAACTAATATTTTAATATTTTACACAGTAGAAACCCATAAAAATGTTTATTGAAAAATATGCCTCTTAAATGGCGCCGAAAACACTGTCCGCCATAGTGTGACGTCATACACTTTGCATTTTAAACTCTCTTTATTGAATTTTTTTTAATGTGCTAAATGTACGAGTCTAAAAGTGCCCAAAAATTATAAAATAATTATATAAGAAAATAGAAATCATTTGTAATGTTGAAAACTTTTGGAGAAAAGTTTTGGCCATTTCATTTCCTGTCTACAATAAATGGAGATAATATATATAAAACTGATGTTTTATTTGAATTATTGAAGAAAATATATAATAGGCTTATTCTTATTATTTATGTACAAATAAACTTACATATAGCGAGCGCGATAAATAAAAGATATTAAATTAGTAGGAGGATGACGTCACATCCAAATCGGAAGTACTGCAAAAGCGTTTTCGTCAGTACAATTCCTATTTTCATAAAATCATATTTTCAAATCGACTTTATTTATCAATCATAAGCTTTTATTTGATAATAAAGGTGAAATACGGTTTCCTAGGCCAAGTTCTACTAGAAATATGCATTTGTTCAATGAAATTGAATATAGGTCAAGTAGCCTATTGTTGACAGCAAATTTTCAAAAAATATCCTTGATCTATACTAATATTATAAAGCGGAAGAGTCTGTTAGTTTGTTTGTAATTGTAATTATATTAATATTAAATTGTAATCTCAGGAACTACTGGTCCGATTTGAAAAATTCTTTCAGTGTTAGACATAAAGTTAATATACCTAATATTAACTTTATGGTGTTAGATAGCCCACTTATCGAGGAAGGCTATAGGTTATATTTTATTACGCTTAGACTAATAGGAGCGAAGAAATAGAGGAAAATGTGAGAAAAACGTGGGAAAATTATTTGAAAGGGCTTATTTGAACGCGCTAATCTCTGGAACTACTGGTCCGATTTTAAAAATTCTTTCAGGGATAGATAGCTCATTTATCGAGAAAGGCTATAGGCTATATTTTATCACGCCACAAATAATAGGAGCGAAGAAATTGAGGAAAATGTGGAAAAAAAGGGGGAAATTATATGAAAGGGCTATTTGAACGCGCTAATCTCAGGAACTACTGATCCGATTTGAAAAATTATTTCAGTCTTAGATAGCCCATTTATGATGGAAGACTATAGGTTATATTTTATTACTTACGCTAAGAATAAGAGGAGCGAAGAAATCGAGGAAAACGGGGAAAATTATATGAAATTGCTTATAATCTTAACTACTGGAGCTATTTTTGTATTTCAAGTCCTCTTTTTTCTTTGGTCTGAGATCCAAGATAGGGGAATAGCTGTTGAAAGCACGTCTGCGAGATGGGCATCAAATAAAAGGGCTCATTGAGAGTGAATTGAAAATTAATAGGGTCTAGTGAAATCGTGTCGTGTCGTGTATAACTGATGTGACGTGATGTAACCTGTCGTGTCGAATCGTGTCATGACATGTCGTGTCGTATCGTGCCGGGTTTTAGAAAATGCCAGGGTGAAACCGGTCACCCTTCATGCGCGAGTCCGACTCACACTTGGCCAATTTTTCAGATTTCCTGCTGACCTGGATACCAGAAATTCATGGCTTAAAATAATTAACCATTCAAACTGGACTCCGAAGAAAAATTCAAGCATACTTAATTATGCAGCAAGCATTTTGAAGAAAAGTCACATATTTTTACTTCAAAATTACAATTTTATTATAAATCTATGCAGTTTTATTTTATCCCATTTTATTATGTTTACAATCTTACAATAATTATTATTCCATGATCCATATTTTGTCGAATTACAAGATGTTTGTACATCACTGACACGTATACACAGATGTAAATCAAATTTTGGTTTTGACAGCTCGGGATTGTTTCTCTATTCCGATAGGTATATTACCTTTATGGGTACACCCAATGATATTCTACTAAATACAGATCTGTTACGTTCATACTATCTTCCAGCTTAAATTGCTTCCAAACAATTTTCAAATTCAAATACGTACTTACCTCTGTCATATCTAAAGGTTACCATAGTTACAACAATGAATGCGACAGATAATACGTAATGAATGGTATAGAATAGAATAACTATATGTTTTGAGATGGTTTTGAATTGCACTTGACAGGCGCATCGGCGCGCATGCGCGACAAAGAATAAGAGAATATTGTTATTGTTGAACAGAAGAGACATTGAATAAAACTAATAATTGTTTGTTAGATTATTTTTTATTAAACTTTGTGCTATATTCTATACATATTATAATAAAGTCGTAGGAAAACAAAAGTACACATTGAATATTTTTAAAAATATTAGTACTTGGGGTATATAACGTGTAAATTTTTGTTTCTTTGTATTTACATAATATTTTTTTAGAGTAATTACCTTAGGATCGGTCGTATGCCCGGGCTAAATATATATATTATATTAATTAGTAGGTTTTTTTTTAATTAAATAAGAGGGCAAACGAGCAAACGGGTCACCTGATGGTAAGCAACTACCATCGCCCATGGACACTCGCAACATCAGAAGAGCTGCAGGTGCGTTGCCAGCTTTATAATAAGGTAAGAAATGAAAGAACATATGTAAGAGTTACTTTTACATTAATTGAAAATTTTAACACCAAAATATTTAAGTAATAATAAATATCGATATCTATACATATTATTATAAAATAAGGTCGCTTTTTTCCCTCATATCCCTTTGCTCCCTTTAGTCTTTAAAACTACTCAACGGATTTTAATGATTCTTTCAGTATTAGAAAGCCTATTTATCGAGGAAGGCTATAGGCTATATTTTATTACGCTAGGACTAATAGGAGCGAAGAAATAGAGGAAAATGAGGAAAAAACGTCGAAAATTATTTGAAAGGGCTAACTTGAACGCGCTAACTACTGGTCCGATTTGAAAAATTCTCTCAGTGTTAGATATTATAGCCCCTTTATTGAGGAAGGCTATAGGCAATATTTTATCATGCTAAGACTAATAGGAGAATGTGAAAAAATGAGGGAAATTATTTGAAAGGGCTTATCTCGCGAACTGCTGGAGCAATTTTTATGTTATTTGGCACAGGTTCAGGTAAGAAGTAGACCACGTGAAGGATTGAGGCTATCGATTTTAATCATTTTTTACTACATAAAATACATATTTTATGTACCTTCAAAAAGATTTAATTTATTTCTTTTCTGTCTCTTTGAAATTTTTTGTATTTCCGGATTATTTTTATGTGCCAAATGGAGACGAATATTTGTGTATTTATCAATTACTAGATGAAGCCCGCAACTCCGTTGCACCAAAATTTGTTTATCGCGCGGGAACCGTACATTTTTCCAGGATAAAAACTATCATGTGTCCTTTCCCGGGACTCAAGGTATCTCCATGCCAAATTTCAGCAAAATCGGTTTAGCGGTTTGGGCGTGAAGAGGTAACAGACAGACAGACAGACACACTTTCGCATTTATAATATTAGTATGAGATGAGCTCTATGACTCTGTTATTTTGAATGTTCTAAGGGGGGTATTAGATTATCATTTATATTGGATCCTAGATCATTAGGTCATTTATATTGGATAATGTAATATAGATAAATGATTCATTTCTTCCTTGATCATAGATTTTTAACATTTGCTGAGAGATTGGATCCAATACGGTCATAGAAATTGGTGTTGCCAGTTATTTAATATAAAAAAAGAGTTTTTAATTTCTTGTTCGTTAGTATGTTTCAAATAATGTAATGTAATTCTTTTTCTAATTATATACTTGAATAATTTTGCTGAAATAGCAAAAAACAAGCCATATTAAAAATGACGATGTCTTGTGACAAATCGAATTCTCTGAGATCTAGTAACACTGATGTCAATACCTGTCAGCGTTAGCGCTCCCCATTAGCTATTGAAACAACATATGACGTAAAATAGGATTAATGTTATATGATAATGTAATATGCAGATATGATCAAATGATAATTTTTATTGGATCCTATATAATATGATCCTGTAAATGATCCAATATAAATGATAATGTAATACCCCCCTAAGAGCGAGTCAAAAACATTGGAATTCAAAAATGATTTTAAAATGCGATACTTCAATTGTTTTGCTTCATCATTGGTAGCAAAATGTACTCCTCATTCATTTTACAGTACAGTACAGTTGCATAAGACATCGCATAGCGTATAAAAATAGAATACAAATAAACTGCAATTGTAGGCATTTAAGTCACCATCTAACAGTCATGTGGCGAGTCTGCACTAACTACTCTATGGCTGCAGCAGCGCAACCATCCTTATCGTTCTTGCGTCAAAACCATATCGCTGTCACTTTCTTCGCCTGAGCCATGGCGGAAATTCGATTTTTTCAGATTGTTCGAAAAAATAATTGAAAATGTAATCAATCGAGGTATTTATTGCATTATTATAAGTGGTAAGAGATTCCATGTGTTTTGTTTACTTTGGAGCCATAGTTCGTACAATTTCTAAATACACACGACGGCATTTTCAATTTATTTTGGTACTTGACAAGACGCGGTACGTTCGTGAAGTGCGTTCGATGGTTCGATGCAGACTAAATAAAGGAGGGGCCAATTGACCTGTATTTGAAGCTTCACAACGCGCGCGGTAGTAACATATCTGCTTTGAGTTATTATTTATTATATCATTGGGTACACCTATACTAATTTTATTTTGTCAATAATTTTAATTTTATCATGAATGTATTTTATTATATTTTTCTCAATGATATTCAACTAAATACAGATCTGTTACGTTCATACTATTTTCCGGTTTAAATTGCTTCCGAACAATTTTCAAATTTGACAGATAAGTGAAACAAAAGATACGAAATGACATTTACATAAAAGAGACAGACTATACAAAAGACGGGTCAATTGGCCCGTATTTAATGGCTTCACAACGCGCGCGGTAGTAACATATCTGCTTTGAGTTTTTTTTATATAATATCATTGATTTTTCTTGTATTTTTCGTTTTAAATACATTCTGTATAGCCATAAAGCAGAGTATTAAATATTTTATCTGTAAATTTTATAGTCTGTCAAATTGCACTATACTCTCTGGTGTTCGAAAATGAAGTAAAACAACTGAAGTGAACTGTGGATTTATGACAGAAATGCAGTAAAGATTTTCATCAAAAATACATTTGTGTAAGACTAGAAATAACAAGCAAACATATTTACGTAAGTATCAATTCATCCAATAAGTCGACTTATCGATTATTTAAATCCAGAACGGCAAAATGTCCTATTCTAAAGTGACAATGTAAAAATTAGACCATGAAGGAAAGAGAGGTACTCTTTATAGTTTTGATTTGGCAGCTTACCACCGTTCTGAACACAAGTTTTTACTATTTATCGGATACTCATTATATTTAGCTCTTGATACACAACATACATTAGGTAAAAGATGTCTATGACGGATACGCATGCACCATAAAAACGAGTTTGTTTGCATTGCATAAAAACAATTTGTTTTCAGAATTGATCATCGGGCCAACAATGAAGTATTCTTGTGGCCCTAAATGAAATAATATTAAAGAAATTGAAGCTTTATAGAGCGTAAGATAATACACCGAAATCCAAATGTTGAAGAGTACATTGCCTAAGGACAAACCTGGCAAAATGAGGATCAGGGCTTTTCCCGTAAGTAGTTTTGGTATTGTGTAGTGTTATATATTGAATAAAATACATGTAAGTAGATGCAAATAATTAAATAAACACAACATAATTAAACAACAGAATCAACCACTCAACTTTTGTCTAATATAAACATTATTCTGTTTACTAGCTACCCCGGTGAACTTCGTGTCACTTTAAAACCTTCCCTGGACTTCTACAAATATTTTAAGACCAAAATCAGCCAAATCCATTCAGCCTTTTTCGAGTTTTAGCGCAACTAACACATTTGAAAATCCATTTTTATATGTATAGATAACAATGCTTTCAATATTTTGCTTGGTACCATAACATTAACTATAAATTCATAATGGTATTGGTTATATTCAAAATCTTATACCCTTTTTAAGACCCAGATAAAATACAGTTTTTAATTACATACTCTTTTGCAAGGACAATGCCAAGACATTACTTTGACAAATAACTTGACAAGTGATCTAATTCAAATCTATTTTGCTTCACGGTTCAAATTATTTTAAACATGATTTTGTGAGACCTAACAATTATTTTACATCTGAGAATTTGTAAATTATTTACTTAGTGTTCATTTTATATCCATTTATTATGTTATATTTAAAATTTTAACAAACAAAATGACAAGAAAATTTCAAGTGTGGAATTACTCTGAACCTCACTATCAAATGTATCCAGATACATGGGTTTGTTATTTTTACATTTACTACTACGAAAGATAAAACAGATTTTTTTTATATCTATTGGTAGTAAAATAAATAAGAACAGTTTATTATAATTAATATTTTAGTATACCATAAAAAAGAAGTAGATAAAAACCTTACAAATTATTATAACAATAGATAACTAAACTTAATCCCTCAATCGTGGAAAAAATGAGACACAATAGATTTCTATTGTTAACGTGGTCGCATGCGACCGCTTGGGGCTTGAAGCATTAATAGAATAGATAACTAACTTAACCCATCAAGCCCCTATGAGGACACCTGTGACCACGACAACAATAGAATAATAATAGATTTCGAACAATAACAATAGAACAAGAATTCGCGATCGAAGGATTAATAAGCTATTCATAACAAAAATTGGAATAAAATTTGGTTCTTACCTCATGCATGATATTGCACACATTTCAGATGACTATGGATGAGAAGTATGTGGCCAGCATATGGAGCCTGCTTAAAAATGCAATACAAGAAATTCAAAAGAAGAACAACTCTGGCCTTTCTTTTGAAGAGCTTTATCGCAATGCGTACACCATGGTCCTTCACAAACACGGGGAAAGACTTTACACTGGGCTGAAGGAAGTTGTGTCAAGCCATCTAGAAACCAAGGTTTGCCTTAGCACTTGGAGTAATTATGTATTAACACAGTCATTAATAACTAATTTAATTACAGGGAGAAGTTACTATATATATTAAGTGCTACAAAAAATCTTTCTGCATTTTATTTTCATAGACAATTCCTGGTTCTTTGTTTTAGGTCCGTGAGGATGTGCTTCATTCCCTACACAATGGATTCCTGCAAACCCTTAACAATGCATGGACGGACCACCAAACAAGTATGATTATGATCCGCGACATACTTATGTATATGGACAGAGTATATGTTCAACAGAATGATGTTGACAATGTGTATAATTTGGGACTCATTATATTTAGAGATCAGGTTTGTTCAATTTCTTTTATGGCATGAGATTTTTGTTATGTACTTTAACTACATATTTAATATAATGATTTCTTAAGTTTTCGCGAGTATCACTCATGATATTATAAGTTTAAACACTTACGGATTTTGTCGCGGAGCACTTTTATTTATCCCGACGTTTACACACACAAACAGATATTTAAATGGATTCCCATCATCACCCAGCACAGTTAAGTACTGTTGGAAAATCTTTATTTCAAAGAGCGCGAGGAATCTGCAATGAACAGCATGTGGATACCGAGCTTCATCATGTTGCACAAGTTTTACGCGACAATAAGCTTCGGGTGCCACACAAACAGAGCAGCAACCGAGTGAAGCCGGCTACAGTTGAAAGATTACCTGCAGTGTTACCATTTATAAAGGGAGTCACTGATAAAGTGAGCTACATTCTAAGGAAAGCTTCAATAAAAACATACTTTAAGCCGCCCAAAAAGATCAGCCAATGTTTACCATCAGTGAAATGCAACTTACCCCTTCAAGATGCAGGAATCTACAAACTCGACTGTGATTGTGGCCTCTCTTATATAGGGCAAACCAAAAGGTCCATCAAAACCCGGATCAAGGAACACATTGCAGATGTCAAACACCGTAGAAACACCAAGTCCGCGATTTGTGAACACACACTGGATCAACCTCGCCATTACATAAGATTTGATAAGCCACAAGTACTGGCAAAAGAAGCACGGTACCGCCCAATAATGATATGCGAGGCCATAGAAATTAAAAAACACCCTATTTTTAGTTGGGTGCTGCCATCTAGTTGGGATCCAGTAATAAACAAACTCAAGCACAAATCCATGACACCTCGGCTTCAAGACACTGAGTTCGTTCTGCGTAGATCGGAACGCAAACAAAAATTGATGAGTTGTCGGGTAGTTGGATAACTTCAAGAAATTGGACACCTGTCACCTCAGTCCGCCCGTGACCACGGCCGCTGCAAAGTAGCCGAAACGTCGGGATAAATAAAAGTGCTCCGCGACAAAATCCGTAAGTGTTTAAACTTACAATGTCATACATATTTAATACCTCAATTGTGGAAAAACCAGACACAATAGCTTATCTATATTGTTATCGTGGCCGCATGTGGACGCTTGAGAGTTGAATCATTAATTGAAGACTAAGTCAAGTAAAATAAAATTTTACTTCAACACTCAATGATTTATTTGCTTTAATAAGTTTAAATTCTACTTGATGATACAACACAGACTAATTTTAAACATTGTTATGTTCTTCAGGTTGTACGGTATGGCTGCATTCGCGACCACCTGCGACAAACGCTGCTGGAGCTCGTGGCTCGCGAGCGTCGGGGTGAGGTCGTGGATCGACTCGCTATCAGAAACGCCTGTCAAATGCTCATGGTGCTCGGCATCAACTCCAGAGCTGTCTATGAAGAGGACTTCGAAAAGCCCTTCCTACATCAATCTGCTGAATTTTATCGGGTATGAACTATTATTAGTGTAGGACGACAATTTTATGAACCCGAGCCAAAAGATTCAAAGACAAATTATAAGAGTATTGATAGATTAGTAACATCTGTGTTGATCAATAATCTAATGAAATAATTCTAAAAATTATCGAACTAAAATTCAATCTCGCCTTGTTACGATGAGCTTATATTTTCTGCCCACATTTTACATTACATCACAAAAGTAAAATGTCATTTGCATTTCAATGATTACCTTGACTCGCCTCGCTAAAGAATTTTTTGTAAAATAATACTTCTTTCTACTAAATGGTACACTTTTGTCTGGTTGTTGAGTATCTTCTTTCTTCTTAGCTTTCTTTCTTGTGAAAACGAGATAGCCATATTTTATTTGAGCACAGATGAAAGAGACAAGTAAGTGGGCAATGAATGAAAAAGTGTCTACTATTTTGTACCTACACCATACACGGTACAACTCACGTTCGGTGTGTCGAACAGCAGGCTTAGCATAAACAGTAGAAATGGGAAAGAATCGAC
This sequence comes from Polyommatus icarus, assembly GCA_937595015.1. Taxonomy (NCBI): domain Eukaryota; kingdom Metazoa; phylum Arthropoda; class Insecta; order Lepidoptera; family Lycaenidae; genus Polyommatus; species Polyommatus icarus. Next base: position 9,964,581 of record OW569321.1, read on the forward strand.
ATACTGACAGATTTTGTCGACAAAATGGCGGATTTCCATTGTCTAAGGACGCATTTTCATTAGTCGTTAACTCGTGCGGTATACAGCATACGGGGAGTCTATGACAACTAATGGCGCATTTTGATTGGTTGTGGCATGCGTTTCAGAAATCTCCCGCACCCCGCATGCTATCGACCAGTGAAAATGCGCCATAATTACTGTCACTTTGTCTATTCTTCCGTAGAAAGAAACCGTTTGATGGTGACAATGGTACGCCTGCAGGATTGTGTTGCGTTTGTAGATGGAATCTCAGAAGTTCCTGGCGGAGAACAGCGCGGCGGTGTACATCGCGCGCGTGGAGTCGCGCATCGGCGAGGAGGCGGAGCGCGCGCGACACTACCTCGACGACAGCACAGAGCCCCGCGTCATCGCCGTGCTCGAGCACGAGCTCATCGAGCGACACATGAAGACCATCGTCGAGGTATCTAAGTGTATTTTACACTAGGCCGAAGTTCAGCATGAGTAAGCCTGCAATGTATTTTAAATTACCGATGACACACCATGCCGAAATCAACGATATTAAAATACTTCGTATCGTTCGTTCCTTCGTACGTTCTAATTTTATGGCCGAAATTACGTCGCGCTATAACAATATAACGCAATCCGCTACGCATACAAATGTAGCGCATTGCGAATGTAATCACGCCGAACTTCGGCCGCGTATTTTCGGCCTAGTGTATTTAGACACGAACGGTCTTACTACAAAAGATTTAAGCACCTGTTGAACAGTTGATTAGAAAAAAATTCAGTACATATTGGTCTCAAAACAACGTCTTGTTCAATAGATGTTTGTTTTTTTGTGGTAAGACCGTAAGAATTTTAAAATAAATACATGTGTAATGTGTATTTTATGTTAGTTGTTACAATTGCAAAAAATATTGCTATATTAATTTAAGTATTTACTCTTTAATCCTTCGTTAATTCTATTGTTGTCGCGATCACCGGTGCTTGTATGGGGCTTGAAGGATTAACTTGCTCTACGAGTAGCTAAGCTGGTATTTAATATAAGAGAAGCGGAAGATTTATGTGTTTATAATCTCTTCACGCTTCAAATACCTGTTTCTTTAAAAAATTATAACCGGTCTTCAAATATATCTGTTTATTTCTGATTCTATGATCTGATAAAATTAAATTTAAAAATATCGTCTTAAATTAGCTTTTCTAAGCACTGAAAATCGACTCTTATTTTACAGACGAAAATGGACGTTGCGCTTGTGATTTCAGATGGAGAACTCTGGCGTGGTGCACATGCTGACGCATACTCGCACGCAAGAGCTGGCGTGCCTGTACAAGCTGCTGTCGCGCGTCAGCGAGGGTCTGCGTACAGTCGCCGACGCGGTGTCCGCACACCTGCGCGAGCAGGGCCGCGCGCTCGTCACCGACACGCACCACAACACCAACGCCATCACCTACGTACAGGTACAGTCGCGCGCCCGTCACCGACACGCACCACAACACCAACGCCATCACCTACGTACAGGTACAGTCGCGCGCCCGTCACCGACACGCACCACAACACCAACGCCATCACCTACGTACAGGTACAGTCGCGCGCCCGTCGCCGACGCGGTGTCCGCAGACCTGCGCGAGCAGGGCCGCGCGCTCGTCACCGACACGCACCACAACACCAACGCCATCACCTACGTACATGTACAGTCGCGCGCACCGTCGCCGACACGGTGTCCACACACCTGCGCGAGCAGGGCCGCGCGCTCGTCACCGACACGCACCACAACACCAACGCCATCACCTACGTACATGTACAGTCGCGCGCACCGTCGCCGACACGGTGTCCACACACCTGCGCGAGCAGGGCCGCGCGCTCGTCACCGACACGCACCACAACACCAACGCCATCACCTACGTACATGTACAGTCGCGCGCACCGTCGCCGACACGGTGTCCACACACCTGCGCGAGCAGGGCCGCGCGCTCGTCACCGACACGCACCACAACACCAACGTCATCACCTACGTACAGGTACAGTTGCGCGCCCGTCACCGACGCCGTGTCCGCACACCTGCGCGAGCAGGGCCGCGCGCTCGTCACCGACACGCACCACAACACCAACGCCATCACCTACGTACAGGTACAGTCGCGCGCACCGTCGCCGACGCGGTGTCCACACACCTGCACGAGCAGGGCCGCGCGCTCGTCACCGACACGCACCACAACACCAACGCCATCACCTACGTACAGGTACAGTCGCGCGCACCGTCGCCGACGCGGTGTCCACACACCTGCGCGAGCAGGGCCGCGCGCTAGTCACCGACACGCACCACAACACCAACGCCATCATCTACGTACAGGTACAGTCGCGCGCACCGTCGCCGACGCGGTGTCCACACACCTGCGCGAGCAAGGCCGCGCGCTCGTCACCGACACGCACCACAACATCAACGCCATCACCTACATACAGGTACAGTCGCGCGCACCGTCGCCGACGCGGTGTCCACACACCTGCGCGAGCAGGGCCGCGCGCTAGTCACCGACACGCACCACAACACCAACGCCATCATCTACGTACAGGTACAGTCGCGCGCACCGTCGCCGACGCGGTGTCCACACACCTGCGCGAGCAGGGCCGCGCGCTAGTCACCGACACGCACCACAACACCAACGCCATCATCTACGTACAGGTACAGTCGCGCGCACCGTCGCCGACACGGTGTCCACACACCTGCGCGAGCAGGGCCGCGCGCTCGTCACCGACACGCACCACAACACCAACGTCATCACCTACGTACAGGTACAGTTGCGCGCCCGTCACCGACGCCGTGTCCGCACACCTGCGCGAGCAGGGCCGCGCGCTCGTCACCGACACGCACCACAACACCAACGCCATCACCTACGTACAGGTACAGTCGCGCGCACCGTCGCCGACGCGGTGTCCACACGCCTGCGCGAGCAGGACCGCGCGCTCGTCACCGACACGCACCACAACACCAACGTCATCACCTACGTACAGGTACAGTTGCGCGCCCGTCACCGACGCCGTGTCCGCACACCTGCGCGAGCAGGGCCGCGCGCTCGTCACCGACACGCACCACAACACCAACGCCATCATCTACGTACAGGTACAGTCGCGCGCACCGTCGCCGACGCGGTGTCCACACGCCTGCGCGAGCAGGGCCGCGCGCTCGTCACCGACACGCACCACAACACCAACGTCATCACCTACGTACAGGTACAGTTGCGCGCCCGTCACCGACGCCGTGTCCGCACACCTGCGCGAGCAGGGCCGCGCGCTCGTCACCGACACGCACCACAACACCAACGCCATCACCTACGTACAGGTACAGTCGCGCGCACCGTCGCCGACGCGGTGTCCACACGCCTGCGCGAGCAGGACCGCGCGCTCGTCACCGACACGCACCACAACACCAACGTCATCACCTACGTACAGGTACAGTCGCGCGCACCGTCGCCGACGCTGTGTCCACACACCTGCGCGAGCAGGGCCGCGCGCTCGTCACCGACACGCACCACAACATCAACGCCATCACCTACGTACAGGTACAGTCGCGCGCACCGTCGCCGACGCGGTGTCCACACGCCTGCGCGAGCAGGGCCGCGCGCTCGTCACCGACACGCACCACAACACCAACGCCATCACCTACGTACATGTACAGTCGCGCGCACCGTCGCCGACGCTGTGTCCACACACCTGCGCGAGCAGGGCCGCGCGCTCGTCACCGACACGCACCACAACACCAACGCCATCACCTACGTACAGGTACAGTCGCGCGCACCGTCGCCGACACGCACCACAACACCAACGCCATCACCTACGTACAGGTACAGTCGCGCGCCCGTCGCCGACGCGGTGTCCGCAGACCTGCGCGAGCAGGGCCGCGCGCTCGTCACCGACACGCACCACAACACCAACGCCATCACCTACGTACATGTACAGTCGCGCGCACCGTCGCCGACACGGTGTCCACACACCTGCGCGAGCAGGGCCGCGCGCTCGTCACCGACACGCACCACAACACCAACGTCATCACCTACGTACAGGTACAGTTGCGCGCCCGTCACCGACGCCGTGTCCGCACACCTGCGCGAGCAGGGCCGCGCGCTCGTCACCGACACGCACCACAACACCAACGCCATCACCTACGTACAGGTACAGTCGCGCGCACCGTCGCCGACGCGGTGTCCACACACCTGCACGAGCAGGGCCGCGCGCTCGTCACCGACACGCACCACAACACCAACGCCATCACCTACGTACAGGTACAGTCGCGCGCACCGTCGCCGACGCGGTGTCCACACACCTGCGCGAGCAGGGCCGCGCGCTAGTCACCGACACGCACCACAACACCAACGCCATCATCTACGTACAGGTACAGTCGCGCGCACCGTCGCCGACGCGGTGTCCACACACCTGCGCGAGCAGGGCCGCGCGCTCGTCACCGACACGCACCACAACATCAACGCCATCACCTACATACAGGTACAGTCGCGCGCACCGTCGCCGACGCGGTGTCCACACACCTGCGCGAGCAGGGCCGCGCGCTAGTCACCGACACGCACCACAACACCAACGCCATCATCTACGTACAGGTACAGTCGCGCGCACCGTCGCCGACACGGTGTCCACACACCTGCGCGAGCAGGGCCGCGCGCTCGTCACCGACACGCACCACAACACCAACGTCATCACCTACGTACAGGTACAGTTGCGCGCCCGTCACCGACGCCGTGTCCGCACACCTGCGCGAGCAGGGCCGCGCGCTCGTCACCGACACGCACCACAACACCAACGCCATCACCTACGTACAGGTACAGTCGCGCGCACCGTCGCCGACGCGGTGTCCACACGCCTGCGCGAGCAGGACCGCGCGCTCGTCACCGACACGCACCACAACACCAACGTCATCACCTACGTACAGGTACAGTTGCGCGCCCGTCACCGACGCCGTGTCCGCACACCTGCGCGAGCAGGGCCGCGCGCTCGTCACCGACACGCACCACAACACCAACGCCATCATCTACGTACAGGTACAGTCGCGCGCACCGTCGCCGACGCTGTGTCCACACACCTGCGCGAGCAGGGCCGCGCGCTCGTCACCGACACGCACCACAACATCAACGCCATCACCTACGTACAGGTACAGTCGCGCGCACCGTCGCCGACGCGGTGTCCACACGCCTGCGCGAGCAGGGCCGCGCGCTCGTCACCGACACGCACCACAACACCAACGCCATCATCTACGTACAGGTACAGTCGCGCGCACCGTCGCCGACGCTGTGTCCACACACCTGCGCGAGCAGGGCCGCGCGCTCGTCACCGACACGCACCACAACATCAACGCCATCACCTACGTACAGGTACAGTCGCGCGCACCGTCGCCGACGCGGTGTCCACACGCCTGCGCGAGCAGGGCCGCGCGCTCGTCACCGACACGCACCACAACACCAACGCCATCATCTACGTACAGGTACAGTCGCGCGCACCGTCGCCGACGCTGTGTCCACACACCTGCGCGAGCAGGGCCGCGCGCTCGTCACCGACATGCACCACAACACCAACGCCATCACCTACATACAGGTACAGTCGCGCGCACCGTGGTCCGTGACGTGCGTTTGACGCCGAAATGGACGGCACATTATTATCTCTTTGTACACTTATAAAATATACTTACAGAGAGGTACATTCACACAAATATGTGCACACCGCACACATAATTATAAATATGTGCACTTGCACAAATTACATTTCAACTATGTATTACAATTTACAAGTGACGGTTTTGGTGATCAACGCGTGTTTATCACCGATGTCTCATCATTGTATCGCATCTTTTATTATTTAGAGTGCTATAGTAGTATTTAATGACATAAAAATAGTTAAAGTTAAAATTCCCTGTTTTCAGAATCTTCTCGACCTCAAAGACAGATTTGACCACTTCCTACATAACTCGTTCAACAACGACAAAATGTTCAAAAATATGATTGGATCAGACTTTGAATATTTCCTCAACCTCAATAATAAGTCTCCAGAATTCTTGTCTCTCTTCATCGATGGAAAACTTAAGAAGGGTGAAAAGGGGGTAAGTGTTTTGAATGTTTTCATCTACTTTGTAAGTGTAGGGAATTTCCTATTCATTTGGAAATCAATATTATAACAAATTAATTATAATATTGATTGCCAAATGAATCAAAAGCCTCATCAAAAATTTGGTTGAACAAGTTATTGATACATTTTTTACTTTCAGATGAGTGAGCAAGAAATTGAAGCTGTGTTGGATAAAACGATGGTACTGTTCCGATTCCTCCAAGAGAAAGATGTGTTCGAACGTTACTACAAACAGCACCTCGCCAAACGCCTTCTGCTCAACAAATCCGTTTCCGATGATAGCGAGAAGAATATGATCTCTAAGTTGAAGGTAAAGTATCGCATCTTAACGCTAAAGATTATTCTAAATATTGAGTAAATAATCATTGCTAACAGCCGAAGATTGACCAACTAAAAAGTCAAATATTGGATGCTTTGCATTAATGTTTACAGTAAAGAATAGGCATGTACGTAACGCGGAATTCAAAAGTAGAAATAATATTAATATGTAATAACTTAGAAGTTGTATAACTATAACCATTTCTATACAAATGTTTCTGGATTTGTCACTTTCCCCAGAAAGAGAACTTGTTAAAAGACGTGGAACCGCGCGACTTTCACTGTATTATCGGTGACGTGTCGCAGCTAGAAAACACAGCATGGAATTAAAAACAATACCCACCCTCTCCGCTATCATGTTTCCCTGCAAAATTCTTTATTTTTTTACACCTTCCTGTAAGTTTTGATTTTAAACTTGTTAGTTTTGAACTTGCTTAAAGTCGTTATTGATTTAGCTCGTTTTAACTTTTCTATAACTTGAATAATAAAGAATTTTGCAAACACCAATCATGATACACATTCATAGACTCTAAGCAGGTTCTTTTAAATATATTGTATTGTAGAGTTTAGCGTTAGTTTAGTTTATTTTATGCATGTTATATTTTATTATATACAAAACGTATCCTTTATTCTCTTACATTTTAGACTGAATGTGGCTGCCAATTCACATCGAAACTAGAGGGAATGTTTAAAGATATGACTGTATCAAACACAATAATGGACGAATTCAAAGAGCATGTTCTGTCATCTGGGGTAAGTTATATTTTAGTAAGTAATTCTAATACCTTTCCTAAAATTCAATAGCAACAACAATCAATTTGCGTTAATTTCGATTTTCGATAGGTGACAAAATAACTTATTTGATATGAATATTGGATAACCAGTTTACTGCGAAAATATTTTTTGAATGGTATTAATCTTATATCTTTAAACGAGCAATTTTTGTATATTATATTATGTATAATATATATAATTATTATTGGGATCTCGGAATCGGCTCCAACGATTTTCATGAAATTTAGTATATAGAGGGTGTCGGGGGCGATAAATCGATCTAGCTAGGAATCACTTTTAGAAAATGTAATTTTATTCGTGTTTTATCGAATACCTTTTCAAATAGCTATATGTATTAAACATAGTAAAAAGAAAGATGAAGTAGAGAGGGGAATACCCAGACACTTTCGCCACTTCCTGATAAAGTGCCATATTATATGCTATCTACAACTTATTTGATAGATTCGAATCGGCAATTCGACAGTATGCAGAATCGATTCTGTATACTCTATCTGTCAAGTTAAGTGGTGGATAGCCTATCCGGCATTTATCAGGAAGTGGTGAAACAGGCCCTAAGTGTTTGTGGGAATATGTGTAGCTACCCTAAAGGAATATCTTTCGACCGAGCGAGGTGTTATGCTCGGTCAGGCCGGAGCCCACGTGATACATTTCAGCTGTCGTATTTAAAATATCGACGCAATGAAAACTTCGATAGCGCGATGCAGGAATGTTAGGTGAATTGTGGGTACCGCCACATGTTTATGATCATTTTGGTTATCTGCATCCTCAGACAAACCTTCACGGTGTTGACTTGTCCGTGCGCGTGCTGACGACGGGCTTCTGGCCGACACAGAGCGCCACGCCCAAGTGCAACATACCCACTGCGCCGCGCAGCGCCTTCGAAGTCTACAGATCGTGAGTTTTTTTTTTATTAAAAACTAGTAATCATACTAATATTTTAATCCTTCGATCGCGGATTCTTGGAAATCTATTGTTATTCTATTGCTGTCGCGATCACTGGCGCTCTTAGGCTGCGCTTCCACTGAAGCGGAGCGGAGCGGAGCTTAGCGGTGCCCGAATTTACCAATCGTGCTATTCCAGAGGAATGACAGCGAAGCGGAGCGAAGATTTCGAGCATGGTGATTGGTTAATTCGGGCACCGCTAAGCTCCGCTCCGCTTCAGTGGAAACGCGGCCTCAGGCGGCTTGATAGGTTAAAGGCAAAACGACCTTCTTCCTGGCAACTTGGCTTAACAAATAGCCGAGGATCCCTTCATAGAATGACCTTCACCGAGCAGTTTAATGGATGAAAAGTATTTTATATTCAATTTCGTATGTCAACAAATTAATTGCAGGTGGGTTTCCTAAAAAATTTCAGTCCAGAATAAAAAAAAATAGAAAAAAAAATATTTTTTTACATTTCGCTGGTTTGGTTAATAGACAAATTATATACTTTAACGTTGTTCGTGGCGGCCGAAAAGGAAGATCTTCCGACCGAGCGAGATAGCATGCTCGGTCAGGCCGAAGCCCACTGACGTCATTTCAGACGTTGTATATATATCTTGCCGTTCTCCGAAACTTCGATAGCGCGATGTAGGATTGTTAGGCGAATTGTGGGTACCGCCACATCACTCCCCCCCGAAGACCGGTGGTATTCTTCAATGCGCTTGTGTTGTCAGGTGTGGGCCGAAGCTACGCGTGCAATGACCAGGAGAGGTTCCCGTGCTCTGCTTGTGGACCGGTCGTTGTAGCCTATGGCTGCCCCGTTCAAGCCGGACACGGGTTCGACCGGCGCGGACGCCCAACGCGGCTTATGGTCGAGGCGACCCGGTTATGCTTGATGTCTGCTGACGTGGTGCGGATGGGCGGGGAGTGTTGATGATGATTGATGTCCAGAAGGATGCGTGTTCTTGTCGGTGGTCACCAATTTAACGTTGTTCGTGGCGGCCGAAAAGGAAGATCTTCCGACCGAGCGAGATAGCATGCTCGGTCAGGCCGAAGCCCACTGACGTCATTTCAGACGTTGTATATATATCTTGCCGTTCTCCGAAACTTCGATAGCGCGATGTAGGATTGTTAGGCGAATTGTGGGTACCGCCACAATACCAATGAATGAATGAATGAATGAAAACACTTTATTGCACCAAAACAAACATGACATACAAAACTTAGTAACTAAGAGCAAAAGTACAAAAGGCGGCCTTATCGCTACAAGCGATTTCTTCCAGACAACCTTTATTTTAAAATTAAAGAGTAACAGTAGTAATAGATGGATATCAATACTACAATAAGATTGATGGATACCAATCGAAAGTATGGAGCCCGTAGAGTATGAAAACGTTAGGTTGTCTATTTTTTTTCCTGTCACAACTCTTGGGTAGGCAGGTAAATCGATACTAGTACCGGTCTGGTTAATGCTTGATACTTTGGCTTCATACTTTCGATTGGTATGGAATTTGTCTATTAACCAAACCAGAAAAATGTAAAAGAAAAAAGTTTTTTTTCTATTTTTTTTATTCTGGACAGAAATTTTTTAGGCAACCCACTTGCAATTAATTTGTTGACATACGTAATTGAATATAAAATACTTTTCATCCATTAAACAGCTCGGTGAAGGTCCTTCTATGAAGGGATCCTAGGCTAAAATATTTTAACGTCGGAAATCTTACACCATCACTCTCAATTTCAGTTTCAAAATAAATCTATACTAATATTATAAAGCGGAAGAGTTTGTTAGTTTGTTTGTTTGTTTGTTTGAACGCGCTAATCTCAGGAACTACTGGTCCGATTTGAAAAATTCTTTCAGTGTTAGATAGTCCATTTATCGATGAAGGCTATAGGCTATATTTTATCACGCTAAGACTAATAGGAGCGATGAAATAGAGGAAAATGTGGAAAAAACGGGGGGAAATTATTTGAAAGGGCTTATTTGAATGCGCTAATCTCAGGAACTACTGGTCCGATTTGAAAAATTCTTTCAGTGTTAGATAGCCCATTTATCAAGAAAGGCTATAAGGCTATATTTTATCACGCTAAAACGAATAGGAGCGAAAAAATAGAGGAAAATGGGGAAAAACGGGGGATATTATTTGAAAGGGCTTATTTGAACGCGCTAATCTCAGGAACTACTGGTCCGATTTGAAAAAAATTTTCAGTGTTAAATAGTCTATTTATCTAGAAAGGCTATAGGATATATTTTATTACGCTACGACTAATAGGAGCGAAAAAATAAAGGAAAATGTGGAAAAAACGGGGGAAATTATTTGAAAGGTCTTATTTGAACGCGCTAATCTCAGGAACTAGAAAAATTATTTCAGTGTCAGATAGCCCATTTATTGAGGAAGGCTATAGAGGCTATATTTTATCACGCTAAGACTAATAGAAGCGAAGAAATAGAAGAAAATGTGGAAAAAACGGAGGAAATTATTTGAAAGGGCTTATCTTACGAACTACTAGAGTAATTTTTCTGTTATTTGGGCCAGATAGGAAGTAGAGCACGTGATGGATCATAGGCTATTTATTGTGGACTAATTTGTCTGTGAAATATCAAATTTACGCGGGCAAAGCTGCGCGGAACGTCTATAAATAATAAAAATGAATCCATATTTCCCTTGGTTACGTACGACATCACGCGTGTTTACGCGTGATGTCAAAATCAGTCCAGTTGTTTAACTGGACTGATTTTGCTGAAATTTGGTATAGATATACATTATACATACTTTGGGTCCCGGAAAAGGACATAGGATTGTTCCGGAAAAATGTACGGTTACCGCATATACTTTTATGATTTGCGCGTAAACTATTCAATCGATTTTGATGAATTTTGGTATAGACTATAGAGAGACTTTGAGTCTCGGGAAAGGACAAGGGATACTTTTTGTCAGAAATGTACGGTTTCCGCACAATAAACTTTTATGATTTTTGCCTAAACTATTCAATCTATTTTACTAAAATTTGATATATCGAGATACTTTGAGTCCCGGGAAAGAACATAGGATATATTTTTTCGCGGAAAAATGGACGGTTCCCACAAAATGTACCTTTATGATATGCGCGTAAACTATTCAATCGATGAACGGGAACAACTATAAACTGAAGTCCACGCGGACGAAGTCGCGGGCAACAGCTAGTATTCAATTAACATCGTTACAACTCGATCTCAACGTTACAACTTCGATAGCAGGTGAAAATCGACAGCCGATAACAATCCAGTATGGACACGTATTTTAATACACTCGACGCTCTTTTCAGATTACAGGTTTTAACTTTTAGGACATTTTTATCGTAAAACGTGATAGCGTGAAATTTTCCACATGCGGGCCAAAATTACAGTAATAACTAATAATAAAAATTCTTGTACAATAGTATAAAACAGGCAGTGTATAATGTATATTATGACGTCGTCTAATCCCATGTTAGGGCTCCCACACAAAACTGCAAATTCGCATCATATCGCAAATATCTGCGACAAAACTCATACTAAAAAATGTGGGAGCCCTAAAGGTGTGTTATAATAATGTATACGCGTCTCGTTTGCAGGTTCTACCTGGCGAAGCACTCGGGCCGGCAGCTGTCGCTGCAGCCGCAGCTGGGCAACGCGGACCTGCACGCGACGTTCCGCGCCGCGCCCGCCAGCCCGCCCCCCTCGCCCGCGCCCGCGCCCGCTCCCCGCAGGCACATCATACAGGTCTCCACCTTCCAGATGTGTGTGCTGCTGCTGTTCAACAAACGCGAGCGGCTAACTTACGAGGTACGTTTTTGGATTTTTATATTGTAAATAAATAAAGCCATTGTCCAGTTTCTAGTTCTAAACGTGCCGCCAGGTAATATTATGGCTGAAGATAAGCTATCATATTTATATTCGTACGTACGATTGTTATGAATTTGTTGAGCATATTTATCGGTTCAAATGTTTCCGGTATATTAATTAATAATTGTTTATCGTTCCAGGAAATACTTAACGAGACAGATGTTCCTGAGAAGGACTTGGTACGCGCTCTACAATCTCTGGCTATGGGTAAACCGACGCAGCGGGTACTCATCAAACATCCCAAGACGAAGGAAATCGAACCGTCAAACCAGTTCTACGTCAACGACGCTTTCACGTCTAAACTTCATAGGTATATCCAAAATTAATGTATAAATTAATTTTATTATGAAATAACAATTATTGGTCCGACGCTTGTCTTAATGTCATGCCTTTTGAGTCGTTATACTAAGAACGATATAATGTATCGGATAATGTTATAATGTATTGACAGCTATTTTTAACCCCCGACCAAAAAGAGGGGTGTTATAAGTTTGACGTGTCTATCTGTCTGTATGTGTGTCTGTCTGTGGCATCGTAGCATCCAAACGGGTGGACCGATTTTGATCTAGTTTTTAATAACATGCGTTGATGTAATTGGTACCAATATATCTTATTTAAAGACTCATACTATATTCTTTTCATTTCAGAGTAAAGATCCAGACGGTAGCCGCTAAAGGTGAATCGGAGCCGGAACGACGTGAGACCCGCAATAAGGTTGACGAAGACAGAAAACACGAAATAGAAGCAGCTATTGTTCGCATTATGAAAGCTAGAAAAAAGATGGCGGTTGGTATAATTTTTTATTTTCCAGCAAAATCTAGATATCGACAAAATCATGAAGCCTAAAAAATAATAAATTAGCTTTCGGTTTTTCGTTAACATTTAGGGCCCCCGCAGACTGCAGACTTTTAGTCGGCCTAGTTTGATGAAATTGGGGTTTCAGTACATTATTATCGGCCGATACAAATCGTTTAGTGTGCGCAACTTCATACATCTTCGTACTAATTAAGCTTTCGATTAATCTATCGGCCGACTTAAAGTCTGCAGTCTGCGGGAGCTCTAAGTGGCCGTGAAGATCTTCCTCGTGTTTATCCCTTTAGTAGTTATTCCCTTTAGTAGTATTCTCGGAGGGTTTATTGTATTCACTCCGATCATCACCCACTTAAATTTTCGTTTCAGCACACGTTGCTAGTCGCGGAGGTAACGGAGCAGCTGCGCGCGCGCTTCCTACCGTCGCCGGTTGTCATCAAAAAGCGTATAGAAGGCCTCATCGAGCGGGAGTACCTCGCGCGCACTCCCGACGACCGAAAAGTCTACACCTACGTCGCATAGGTGCGTAGCTCCGCATACCCCGCCCACCACACCTCGCCCCGCGTACCCGCTACCGTGCGGAAACGTGTATTCGTACCCGCTGCTGACGTACACGTACAAAGAAGCGCGTGCGTGCCCATTGGTGCACACCGCCCGAAGATACAGTATACGTGTGATTGGCGCGTACCGTTCGTCTTTCGTATACAATCAAGTGAGTGCGTAACCGTTAGCACTTGACCCCCGCGTTTGCATCTCCAGCTGGTAATAGGGTTGCCAATTGCGTGTTATTTCACGTACAAAGCAAAAGTGGCAACCTCGCCGCTCTAGCTTCGTGCTAGATGCGTTTGGGTGTGGCATTCGTTTGCCCAAATGCCTGCTCCATAAGTAGAGTTTAAAAATAGTTAAGATCGTGATTTAAGTTTGTTAACACAAGAACATTTTCCTATTCTCTGCCCTAGGTCCGGAATCCACTAGAACCCAATTACGATTAATACAAGAATATATTATTACTAATTACATATACACAAATCTATGCCTACGTCGATTTTACTTTAATTGATGTTAATTTAGCTGATATTGAATGAGTTGCAATATAAATCTGACTTATTCATAGTTCATACAACACAACAACCCTCTACTTCGAGAATAATATTTTAATCTTATAAGCGCGTAATATAATGAATATAGTTTTTTCATACTTTTACGATTAGGTTTTTGTTTATGTAGTTTTATAACCTAATTTTACATTGGTCTCCTCTGATTTATATCGTAATTTATAATTCTTAATAATTATTAAAATTTTAGCTAAGTTACTTAATAAATTTCTTTATGGCTATTATTTCTTATACTTCAGTAAAAATATTAACAAAAGTGAAAAAATATAAGAACTACTAATTCTTCCAAAATCTTTATGTGACTGTGAATATAATAATTATTTAAATCACGGCAAATACAGTGTATTTTATTTATTAGTTTAATTATGAAAATGCAACCCAAATCTCTATATTTCTTCTTTAAAAAAAAATAATAAAGTAAAAAAAATGTGGCCTATGTCCACCAGTTGACGAATATAGGCGGATATGATGATGATGAAAAAAATATGAGATACACATTACATAAATACACAAAACTTTTGTTTTCATAATGCGGCCTGTCCACGTTGGACCGTGATAAACGAATAAAAGCGATCACGGACGTGGAATATTCGTCTATGATTTGATTATATGATTTTGCATGCTATAGACAGTTCCGCAATCACGGTTGTCATAGCCCAACGTTAAGAGAGGCCTTAATACAAATCGCTTGATGGTGTTTACATACTCGAAAGTTGATAAGGCTGGGTACGTCGAATTATTAAAGCATGCTAATAGTATTAAAAATTCACGTGCAAAATCCCTGCAAATATACTCGATAAAGGCAACTGAGAGCGACATGTAAACGCGATGAAGTGAAACGAAGAACAAGTATTTTCTGAAATATATCATCCAAATATAGTTCTTGCAATCTACGAGTGCGCGTCGCCTTTATTTGTAGTTGGAAATGTGAATAGACATTTTCGTTAGTGTGCGTACCCGACGGAGCAGTCAGTAGCGAGCGAACCATGTACGCGTGTATAGATAATATGGTCACTCACACAACTAAGGGCGACGCGCACTCGTAGATTGCAAGAACTATAACATTTTAGTGACGCTCCTTACTAGCTTGAAACCTACTAGGCTGTCTTAAAATAGAATAAACATAATATATTTATTGTGTTAGCAGTGCTTCATTTATTTTTTTAATCATGATAACTTGTAGATGTAATGGGATTGTAACAGTTTCGTTGGTAAGAAAATTATATAAGTACGGATTGAAATGTAATAATCGGTGTAAAAAATGTATATAAAAATCGATGCTTTATTCTGATTGTTTCGATGTGTAAGTGTTCCTCGTAATTTCATAGCATATAGTTGTTCTAAATTAAAATTCTCTTTTATAAATGATTTCTTTTATTTAGCTTCCCCAATGATAGTGATGAATGGGACATATTATACAACTGGGTCTTTCTAGTAAAGAAACCTTTGTTAGATTTATTTTAATATTGTAAGTATATTTTCTAGTTCAACTCATCTAAATTGGGTTTTATTTGCAGGCAGTCACAGTATCAAGTCGGATAACGAACCGGTTATAGAAGTAACGAAAGTATTTAATTATTTCAAAATAAAATTATTGTTTATTGATAGATATTTTATTTACTAACTAAACTTAGCACTCATTCTAAATTCTAAACCTAATATATATTCTAATAAAACGGAAGGAAGAAGTTTTTGGGCAAATGAATACTGAGGAGCGGCGCGCCAGCGTACACTTTCATGGCGGGACCGCTCGCATCTATAAACTTTACGTCCACAGACAAAATAAAGAAATAATTTTGTTTACTAGACATGGTGAGGTTTCTAGGAGTGCCGACAATCCGTGCTTCTATTATTTTGTTTTCATTTTTCCCACTGTCTACATAAACTATTGTAAATGAAAATCTCGTTACAATATTATAGCACAACATTAGCGAGTCTTTTGGATTATAGCCTCCGTACACGTTGGTTCTATTAATTTGACTTAATAGTACCCATTTTACGTTCTCCAGAGGTTTGCCAAAAGGTGAAACGAATATGTCAATATTTAGGCGTAAAAAATTCTTGATACGTTCCTGTATTTTTACGCAAATATCAGTTGCATTGTTGGACTTAATTCGTTCAACGGTGAATCGGCAGTTTATCCTTTTGTTCTCATCAAAGTTAAGCTTGTTATTTAATACATTGTTTAGTACGCACATGCCATTCTTGTTGTACGGCAGGAAAATTATGTTTTCATCCTGGGTGTTGTTGTAAAATTGTTGCGTCTGATTGTTCACTAGCGTCGAGGCCAGGACCGGAAAACCCTGAACATAGCCTGGGTTGCCACTGAACTTAATTATTCTACTGGTGTCGTTCGCCATAAGGAAATTAACTCGAATTTCTTGCTGAATAAATTGAAGCATTGTCGAAACTTCCTTCACGTAAAGTTTTATGGCCGATGTGAGTATTCCGGTTTCGTTGCAATAGAATGTATACTCTATTCTATATGCAATATTCGAACAGTAGCCCTCTGAGCATGAAGGTTCATGGGACTGTTTGCTGTAATTCTGACAGTCCCGCTCATTGCATACCATGACTGACCAGTTGGCACAAACCAGTGATGAGCAATTCTGAAATCATAAATCGATGAGTTTAAAAGATAAGAATACCAAAACTAACACCAACTTATGCATAAATGCCATAGTGAATAAAACTTTACAATTTGTCACAGCACTCAATATAAACAGGCAAGGCCGCAAGATACTATATAGATTACTAGCGACCCGCCCCGCTTCGCACGGGTATCAAATATATTATAGCCACTGAAAAAATGATTATAAAATCGATAGCCTATGATCCTTCACGTGGTCTACTTCTTATCTGTGCCAAATAACATAAAAATTGCTCCAGCAGTTCGCGAGATAAGCCCTTTCAAATAATTTCCCCCGTTTTTCCACATTCTCCTATTAGTCTTAGCGTTATAAAATATAGCCAATAGCCTTCCTCCATAAATGGGCTATCTAACACTGAAAGAATATTTCAAATGGGACCAGTAGTTCCTGAGATTAGCGCGTTCAAGTTAGCCTTTTCAAATAATTTTCCCCGTTTTTTCTACATTTTCCTCTATTTCTTCGCTCCATTAGTCTTAGCGTGATAAAATATAGCCTATAGCCTTCCTTGATAAATGGGCTATCTAACACTGAAAGAATCATGAAAATCTGTTGCGTAGTTTTAAAGATTAAAGGGAACAAAGGGACATGAGGGAAAAAAGCGACTTTGTTTTATAATAAGTATAGATAGATATAGATAGTGTGACCGAAAGCGTAAACTATGCAGTTTTAATTACCAGGTTTAAAAGTACGTACCGAACCTGTAGAACTATTAGTATAAGTTACTATTTTGGCTTCTTCTGTAATTTTTAATATTCGCAATGCATGTATATCTTTTAATTTAACATTACACTTTACGACTTCATTGACCAAGAAACGGATCTGTTTCTTACTTTTACAGTAGTTGTTCACCAAGGAAATTGGTATGTCTGAAACACAAGTAGACGTTAATTAATATCTCAAAATAAACATTTATTAGTAAATGAAATAACTAAGTGCTAACCTAAATATTTCAAAGTTCCTTTACTTAATAATAGTAAAGGATCCCCAATCTTGTACGTGGCTTTTTTTATAGTAGGCGTGGGCTCCAGTTTATCATGTGTGTGCCATTTGTACACCCTGTTAATCACTGCAGTATCAGCCTGAAAAAGTAATAAGTTAGTGCATTTATACCCAGATGCCGCTAACCTTACCAAAAATAAGCGACTGACAGATAGTTCATCTCTTTTGCTTATAAGTGCTTCGCAGCGTCGTGTACCGATGACGCCACATATATAGAAACACGCTTACGACCGTACTCAGAGACGTTTAATAATAACTTTATGTTAATGAAGGATTCATTACGTTAAGACTGGGCTGCCAAAAATATCAAAACACGCTAGCCCCGCCTACATACCCCGCTATCCTCCAATCGTGATATAATGATTCCACGAATCGTGCCCGCATGAATTGTACTTTGAGCCGCAGCTAGTTGTGAACTATTCATAATTTCGAAAAATAAAACTATCGAGCCAAAATAAGTGAATCGTGTTTTCCGTTAGGCTAGTATCAGATAAATATACAATCTATACATATTATAAATCAATCGCTTTTTTTTCCTCATGTCCCTTTGTTCCCTTTAATCTTTAAAACTACGCAACGGATTTTGATGATTCTTTCAGTGTTAGATAGCCTATTTATCGAGGAAGGCTATAGGCTATATTTTATCACGCTAAGACTGATAGGAGCGAAGATATAGAGGAAAATGTGGAAAAAACGGAAAATTATTTCAAAGGGCAAACTTGAACGAGCTAATCTCAGGAACTACTGGTCCGATTTGAAAAATTCTTTCAGTGTTAGATAGCCCATTTATTGAGGAAGGCTTAGGCTATATTTTATTACGCTAAGACTAATAGGAGAATGTGGAAAAAACGGGGGAAATTATTTGTAAGGGCTTATCTCGCGAACTACTGGAGCAATTTTTATGTTATTTGGCACAGATTAGAAGTAGACCACGTGAAGGATCATAGGCTATCGATTTTAATCATTTTTTTCAGTAGCTATATATTTTATACCCGTGCGACGCCGGGGCGGGTCGCTAGTGATTAAATAAATCTCAATTTAATGTAAGTCAATCGTCTTCCGGGGTCGTAATACTTATTAGAAAACACAGCAAAATTTGACAGCTCGCTCTTACCATTAAATTTCTCTGAGTGCGACTGAGAAGTCTTTTCTACAAGTTCTATCACTTTAGTCTTTACCTGATTGGGTCGTATTTCTTTATTCTCAGGCAAATTAGTTTTAACGATGCAAAATAAGCTTTCGATAGCGTTGTTACTACATTGAGTTTGCTCATGTTGTGAACGTTTTTCATATTCTTCCTGAGATGCTTCACAGCTATTAAATAGTGTTATCTCTTGATCGGTGCAATCAGTATCACAGCAACAATTAATATCACACAACTCGAACTGAAAATTAATAAATGTTAGATAGATACGAGTAGGAAATTTTAGAGTACCTACATGAAAAGGTAAGTAAAATAGAAAAATAGTATTTACAAGTAAATCACAAGGGCATCTGTCCTGCTTCTTATTATTTTTCTTTTCTACTGTAGGTTTCACAGTAGACGTTTTGTAGAGGAACGTTATTTCCGTGACATTATCAAATTCAGTCGTCGCTAGCGGTGACTCCGAAGTAAACGCGCCATCTATCGTCGAGTTGCCGTCCTCATAGAAGAGGTCAATTTCTGTCGTAACCGAATCAGTGGTAGTAAATATTTTCTCGGTAATTGTAGAGTTAGGATACACTTCATTATCTCCCTTTTTAGCGCTGGCCGTTTTCGTGCGATAATACAGTGCATGTGGTTTCTGAGTAATTCTTTTTATGACATCGTTCGTATTTTTCCTGTTAGTTTGGTTAATATCCACTATACTTTTGACGCTCTTGCCGGTTTCGTTTGTAAAATCCATCAAACAGAACTGTATTAGTATGGACATGAGTGTGAAGCAGAGGTAAGTCATGGGGTTCATCTTGGTCATTTGTATTCGACTCCGAACTGACTGAAATTCCTGAGTATTATATCCAAGCTCAATTCTATATCACCTTTGGACTGAGTGGTGAGCTTAAACCTGGAAATGGAGCATAATTTTATGAAAGGATACCGTGTACTAAAAAATCTAAAGTCCGTAATACTACATTAATATTTTTACTACACAACTAAAGCGGGTAAATATTTTATTTAGCACAACCTTATTTCGAAACAAAGTACATACTAATAAGGTGCTTTGCAGACGAAGAGGCGGGGCGGGCCGGTCAGTTTCGCCGCGAACGATAGCACAAAGGGAATCCTATATTACCAACCCACACCGTGGGCAAAAAGACCGCGCCGCAGGTGCCCGGCGGGCACGGGCGGCGCATGTTTACATGCAGTAACGCAGACTGCGTGTGTTTTGTGTACGCGGCGCGGGCAGCCGCAGACATCCACGCACGTACGCAGCGAAATTGACCGGCTCGCCCCGCCCCGTTGTCTGCAAAGCGCCTACTTAAGGCTAAAAATCAGACTATATTGTGTTATTCTAGCGCTTAAAGTACGACCATGCCAAATTTTATCGATATCTGTTCAATAGCTCTTGAGTAAGTTACAAACATACTCGATTTCGTCAAAAACAAAAGCAATGTTAAGGGAGATCGCAGACGGCACACTTTTTGTGTGTCTGCGGCGCACATACATTCTGCATGGCGCGATCACACAAAAAGTGTGCCGTCTGCGATCTCCCTAAAAAATACCCACCTATCGCTTCCAAAGCTTATAACATCTATATTGGCAACGTTATGCGAGCCGCCCAGGAAGGTCTGTCGAAGTTTATCAGTCAGCGTGGTGGGTGCGGGCGCCCAGCACGCCACCCTGACGCTGTGGTGGCCCGGAGCCGCCGGCACAGCGCACGACCCGTACCCCACCACCCACGTCCGACTGACTGAGTCCAGGCAGCTCACTTGGAATATCAGTTTCGGCCAACCTGCAAAGCATCAAGTAAAGAAAAATAAGGTAGTACAGTAGAATTTAGTAAACTGGTAAGTAGCAAAAGAAATGTATCCGTGCGATCTTCTAAGAGCGGAACTGCAAAATTTGAAATTAGAAAATACCCCACACTTTCGCCAGAGTAGACAGAATGATAGAGTATGCCGACTTAGAACTGATGTAAAAAAATTTAAGTTTGACGAATACGTCATAATAATGACAAAAGTCGTCGCTAGGGTCGTTACCTACAAATTTAGTTGTTATTTATATTTTGGCACATGCAAAGAAAACTGTCAGAATTAAATTTCAAAATCTTATTTTTAAAAATAAATTATACCAGCCAGCGCGCCAGCCTCTAACTTATCACCCCCAAACCCGACGAATTTGACAGATATTGAAACCTGTCCATTTCTTTGCAGTCGAACTACTGGTAGTTATGTCTATTGTGCTCTCGCTAGCGATATTTTTTAATTCCTCGGTGCTCGCGTGGTCTAAACTTGAAATTTTCAAACTTTTTTGTAAGTGTCAGCAAAATGATAATCATGTGATAATAATATGGTTATTATTTTAAAGTTTATATTGTTTGCACTGCGTCACTTACTCACCTTGGATCCCTTTGGTAACGTAATGAACATCGATTGGATGAGACCAATAGACTATTTTCTCTTGATTAGGCTGGCCCGCCAGAGTTTGACCCTCCGATGAACCAGATATCAGGGTCCAGTTTGGACCTAAAATCGAAAAAGTTTTTGTTAGTATGTAATAGGTTGATAAACACAATATTATAATCATTGAGATGTACTTTATTTTACAATCGAACAAGTTCTTACCCGCTTGAATCGAATACCTACAAAACAAGGAGTGAGTATCTCTAAAGTTGTGAACACTTAGAATCTGCCCGAGGATATGAAACTCTGCCATTAGTTTTCCTTCACATTATAACTAAAATAAAACTCTGAAATCACAACAAAATTGGAATGGGAGCAATAATGTTTCTCTACTGGCGTCATGTTTGTTTTGACATCGGTTGCCATAGCAACGAATAGAATGTTCTACAGTAGGACAACTTTTGGTATAGTTCTTGCAATCTACGAGTGCGCGTCGCCTTTATTTGTAGTTGGAAATGTGAATAGACATTTTCGTTAGTGTGCGTACCCGACGGAGCAGTAAGTAGCGAGCGAGCCATGTACGCGTGTATAGATATGGTCACTCACACAACTAAGGGCGACGCGCACTCGTAGATTGCAAGAACTATAACTGGATGGTATTGACGGATGGTAACCTACATACTTCTGAACCGGTTTAATGGGGTTGATGACCACAGGAATAGTTTGAGGCTAATTAGTGGCTAATTATATTTGCCACTAATTTTTACGTGCTCAAGCACGTAAAAATTAGTGGCAAATATTTAGAATGTAGCCTAGAAAAAAATCTGTCAGTCGTATATTATAATATGGTAAGCTTATCACTGTCGGGAACCAGTACGGTCTTTAACTACGAATAATAAAAAATATTTTTTCATAAAAATAAAACAAGTAAAATAAAATAAAATATTCATTTATTAAAATATATACTTACATTGGCATTCAAGAATAATATCAAATACAAACAAAAACTATCATAGTATTTTCAATGTTCGGAAATTAAAATCAAAGGGCTATGTGCTTGCTTCATTAAAATATAAACCGTGAGATGGCAGTGAGAAGCAAGCTTTTATTTAAACATTCATCACTTATATATTTATAAAATATTATAATTAAACATTTATCACAAATTTAACTGATGTTGGTTATTTCTGCAGATACTATAATATTACTATGTACTATAATATTACTGTGTACAGGAAACTCTGTTAAAATGTGTTGGAGTTACTATTTAAATAATCATTACGATTTAACAACCTGACCAAAACATTACAAAAAATTATTTATACTTAATCAAATATAAGACAATCAATTTTTCTTCGTATAAAAATAACTCGTATGGCACAATAACAATAATGTTGTCGTTTACGACGATTTAACAATTAGTATTAGCTTATAATAATGAAAGGAATGTGTAATGTTCCTTACAATGTGATGCTTACGACACAAGTGACTACTCCTCTTACTAATAAAAATATACCTACAGCTATACAAGGTCAGATTGTCCTTGTCCGGTATATTGGAAATGTCAAACGACAGACAGAGACAGAAGACTTAAATAGCTGGGTTTTTGTAAGGAGGTTTCATACAAGGGGGCGTCCACAAATTACGTGAGGTGTTTTTTTTTACATTTTCTGACCCTCCCTCCCCCCTGGTGAGATTTCGTGAGATTTTATTCAACCCCCTCCCCCACCCCCTAATCTCACGTGAGATTTCTCAAAATAGTATAATTTTTCTTGTAATGAAAATTTACGTGAGATTTGCCGAGACCCCCCTCTCCCCAACGTGAGATTAGATGAGATTTGTCTCGACCCCCACCCCCCCTTAAACACTTCACGTAATTTGTAAAATCCAAACAATAATAATTATCAAACATAAAACAGACGCTAGAATACAAAGTATTTTTAATGATTAATTCTAATTTAATAATCAGGTACTCATATTTTGATTTCCAAGGTATTTCATTTGTTTCAGGCACTGGTAGATAAAAATTAGGAAAGTCATGTTTTAAAATCACAAAAATGCTGGTAATACTGCCAGAGTTAAGACAACTGACAGACACATCACAATTCACAATATGATTTAAATACAATTATCACAAATACCTCACAGCAAATTCACGCCGATTGCTTCATAAGGTAAAAATTATTTGACCTATAGCTACTTGTTTCTTTATCTAGCGCATGTTGTAATTTGTGAAAACGAGATAACAAAACTTTCTTACGCTAGTGATAGACGAGTACCATCACTCACAGAAATAGATCACTGTGCAAATTTTTACGTGCTTTGCGATTGCCTTTTAAGTTGTACTTATCTTAATTATGTTATTAGGCCACAAAAAAACGCAACAAAACAAAAATACCGCATAAAATTGTTGGCATACTCTACATATAAAATTTTAAAAAAATGTTATGGAGAATAAAAGAGAGCTGCCTAAGAACACGCAAAGCACGCAACAAGATAAAATAAAAAAATATTTCGTTGTTGGCCTTACCAATAAAATAAATACTGGGCTTTAGACTTTTTTTTTATATGACGAGTATTCAAAGGTAGGGTTGCCAGCCGTGGAAGAGCTGGCACAGGTTGACGGGGTCGCTGGCGGCGCGCAGCAGCCCTGCGACGTGGCCGGCGACCGCCACGCTCCCCGCCCGCCCCTCCGCGCCGCGCAGCTTGTCGCTCACACCCAGCAGCGCGCGCTCCGACAGCGCACCTGAACCTGAGACGAATAAAACATAATATTATCATAATGCTAAATACTGACATACGGTTTTGCTCGATAGTTTTACTCCAAATCGAGCAATAACCACCGTGTGGACCGCCAAAACTGACAGCTCGAAAGCTCGCTTCGAGCCTGCTCGATGGAATTAAACATGTCAAATATGTCATTTCCTTCGATTTGGAGTAAAACTATCGAGCAAAATCGTATGTGAGTACTTAGCATAATATTAATACGAGTACGCGAGCTAAAAACGTTGGATCCCTTTTGACGAAAAATGCGGAAACATTGGTGGTTTTGCACGGTTATAGTTTATATGGTGAAGGAGTGCATCGAGCTAATATTATTTTGAAATTATGCTTTTATCATACATTTTTTAACAAACAAAACATTAAACACAGAGCATACAACAACACACACACTAGGAATTTGACAAGCCTATACACACGATTCACGAATTATACTCTTTTATTTCTGGTTGAAGTTTGTTGTCAAATTGAAAATTGATTATAGTTTTTTTTATTAAATCTTAAACACGGCCAGGACTAAAGGTCGAATTTCGACCATTGGGCGATCTCTAGTTATTATTTATTACACAATCTCGACGCCCGATGAAAATGACGACCTCTGTAGCTTAGTTGGTGGGCTGTTGATAGCTCAAACGGGGCGACTACTAAAACTCAAAAACAGCACACTCACACGAGGAACCAGCATTAGATGTGCTGGCTTTCTTGTTGGTCCACAGGTATAGCGGGTCGCATAGCAACACCTCCAGTATGGTCAGCAACGTCTCCTGGTTGTCGCGCAGCAGTTGCAGGGTCTTCTCGCAGCATCTACAAATACAATCAAACAAACAAATATACTTTATTGTGCACAAACATAAAAATAACATTAACATTTACAAACATATTTTAATAAATCAGACATGTGTGTACACAAAAGCGGCCTTATTACTTTAAAGCAATATCTTCCAGGCAACCTTTTCACATATTTTGACACAGATGATAATATGAGATATGAATAATTAAGAGCATATTATATTCTATTAATTTAGGTCATCTCTATTATCCATTGGAGAGTTACTGATGGCGACACAGATGTATAAAAACATTGACTTAAATATATTGTGACAAAAACTATTCTATGTCCATTCCCGTCCACCAAAGTATTCCCATAGCTAATTTCATCTTAATTAAGCGATTTAAGAGTGAACAGGTAACAGACAGACACACTTTCACATCTATATATATAAAAATGGATTTTCAAATATGTTAGTCGCGCTAAAACTCGAAAACGGCTAAACGGATTGGGCTGATTTTAGTCTTAAAATATTTGTAGAAGTCCAGGGAAGGTTTTAAAGTGACACGAAGTTCACCGGGACAGCTAGTCTTATAATATTATAGTAAGTATTTGTAGTACTTTCTAAACACTCCATCAACGCCGCTGCAGCCGAACCCAGCTACGATGTCCTGCGTCAAACGGAACGGCACGGTCTCTGGCGTGGGCAGAGTTTTTCCTTGATCGAACGCAATACCTAAAAAAATAATTTTAAAACCTAAAATCGATCGTTCTAATAAAATTTAGGAAAGTACATGACATTATTGTAGTTTTATGTATCACCAGTGAAATAGATTAATTATTATAGGTTGATGGGGTATCCACAACAAACATTTTAAAGGGAAAATTGTTCGTTCTAATAAAGTTTAGGAATGTACTCCATGACATGACTGTATTATTATGTATACCCGAGGAAATTGATTCCTAGGCAATCGACAGACCTACGTCGTTTGGTCGGCTTATGTCGATTAAATGTTAGCTGTGATCGGACGGATGGGTTTGACTTAACGCGACCAAATTACTTAGGTCCGCCAGGCGCTATCTGCCTAAGAATCAACTTCTCTGATAGTACATCAGAGAAATTGATTTATAGGTTAATGGGATATTCGCGTTATTGGGTCGAGATTATATCGGCTGAGCTTGACATAGACTAACCAAATAACATACCCACCAAATGAATATTTTTTTTCTAACAATACTTTTACACATGCAATCCTTAAAATATTTCCATTGGCGGAACATTTTGCTTACCGAGATCAATGTGTACAACTTCAGCAGTAGTTTCGTCGATCAATATGTTCTGAACGTGTCGGTCTCCCAAGCCGAGAATATATCCCACCATGGACGAAGCTGCCACACTGAGAAAAGCAATGGTAAATAAGAGACAGGTGACAATAAAATACACTGTAATTCTTATTTCATAGATCTTGGGACGACCTAGAATATCTGTGAAATAAGTTACTACTAGTACTAGCTAAAATATAAGATTACGACTTACGAGGCCTAATCGTATTTTATAATAATTAAACATGTTATAATATAGAGACAACTTATACCTCACAAGAATATAATATAAAAATTGGTTGGTTTTATTATCAGATCTAGTTTCTTTCATTCGTGACAAAAACATCGCCTTTGCACTTGAATCGCGTATTTACAGAGAAAAAAAATTATCATAAGGATTTTCTAGTTTCGCGATCTAAAGTAAGTGATTTTTTTCGCAATTTTTAAGGGTTTGTGTATAAGACAATATGGCAACCCAAGTTGGATCGACGTACTCTGATATATATTTAATTACCATTACCCTCAATTTAATGAAGAGTTTGACAGATAATGTATGGGGCTTATGTCAAAATGTTAAATTATTAGTGATTACCATAAAGTTAATATACCTAGCGGAATAGAGAAACAAAGGCCTGAGCAAGCGAGATGCCACTATCAGTAACACCGCGTGGTAAAAAGAGACGTGTGATACATGACAGCAGCACTCTTTTTTTGACGTCCAGTCGGCACGTGCCGCACGTTGTCAATATAATCTCATAGAATTCATGTTCAATCATGCTTGTGTAAGTGTATACGTACACATATTTTTCACACAGATGAAAACCAATTTTGGTTACGTTTGACAGCTCGAGATTGTTGCTCTATTCCGATAGGTATATTAACTTTATGGTTATTACTTATTACATTTAAGACGTAAAATGTTTCACTCTGAGTGTGGCAGTAAGACATGACAAGTAAGAACCAGTCCACACATCTCGTTGCGTCAGCGCTGCGTCACCGCAGCAAACAAGGAGGAGCTGTTAACGTTAACAAGCAGTCTTAACGTCAACACTTCCTCCCGCTTCGTCTCGGGACTGCTGTCCATCATGTGGGCGTTGCGACGACGCAGCGCCCCGTTTGAACACCTTGGTTATTTGTATGTAAAACAACGCAACAGCAGCGCTGTGTTGACTAGCTCTAAGTGAAATTACCTCTTCGTGTAGGCGAGCCGGCGTTCGTACCACTTGACGGGCGTGAGGTACTGCTCGGTGAAGTAGTGGTGGAACACCGGCTTGAAGGATTTGAGGATCTGCTTGAACACCTCCAGCTTGTACCGCGTGGGCCTGCGCTGCTCGTGGCACTCTTTTAGCTTGTTGCGAGCCACCGCTGGTGTCATGTCCTGATTTCAATGGAATATTTGTCGTATGTCAGAGACAATATACTGTGCTGCTAGTTTTGTTCGTATAATAAAAATCATATTAACTTGCAAAGCAAAGGATTACATTCACTCCCGACTAAATATTTGTGTGTCAAGTTATTTTATAGTTTCATTAATTTTGTAGGGGGATTAGATTTCCCAAGCAACTGGCCGAAATATTATGAAACTTCAACAGCCTAACAATATTATTACAATCAAAACTGTAAGCCGCTATTGATTGAAAGTTTGTGGCTTTTCCTACTGTGTCAGGCTTACCTTGGGTCTGTATCGCTCGTGTGCGGGCAGTAATATGGCGCCGATCGGCCGCGTGCCCATCACCCACTCCAGTGCGCCCGCGCGTCGTGACATCGGTACCACCTGTAAATATAGACGGTGCATATAAAATAAAATACTATTCGATATCGACACTGTTAAGCATTTGTGTATCATCCCACAAAATATACGTATTGAGTTATGAATGCAATCATGTTTTTTAATAATGATCTAGAGTCTAGATCATTTATTAAAAGCGTTTTTTTTCTAATCATAATGGTCGACACCCTAGGGCCTAGACCCTAGTGTATGCTTTAGCTCTCTAAATAGAAAGACTTCAAGCCCTGATGTCGACGTTCACGCAGCGCGCACGCACCACGTAGAGATAAACTATGATAACATGGCGCGCCCCTCCAAAATTCAAAACGTTTGAAGTGTGTTGTCAAAACGTTTGAAGTGCGTTGTCAAAACGTTTGAAGTGCGTTGTCTTGCGCGGTCGGCTAGTTATGATTAGTTGACCAACAAATCTTGGTAATAAGAGGCATTGAATGAATTATGAAATATTACGAGTACTGGTTGATTGGTCGTTCATGGGTCAAAGATGAAGCCCGCCGCGAACGTCCAAAAAGCGTCACAACTCCGGAAATGGTCGTGAAAGTATATGATATGGTTTTAGTAGACCGACGATTGAAGTTATCTGAAATAGCAGACACTATAGGTATCTCAAAAGAACGGGTAGATCATATCCTAAGTGAGGAACCAAATATGAAAAAGTTATCGGCCCGCTGACTGCCGCGATTGCTTACGCACGATCAAAAAAGAATTAAAGAAAATCAATGAATTAAAGTATTATTTGTTGCCCCACCCACCTTATTCCCTTGATCTAGCGCCATCATTTATTCCCTAAGCTCAAAACTTTTTTGGGTGGACAGAAATTTGCCACAAATGATGAAGTCATAGCACTCATAGCCGCTGTAAAGGAGAATTTTGCAGACCTTGAAAGAAATCATTTTATGGAAGGCATTACTGCTTTAGAACAAAGATGGAGTAAGTGCATAGAGGTTCACAGAGACTCTTTCGAAAAATGAAATAAATGTTATCATGAAAAGTTAAGTTTTCTACTATTAGGTTAGTTACTTATCATCCCACCCTCGTAACTCACAAAAATGTTGAGTTATAAATGCAGTCTTGTTCTGCAGTAGGTATCATCATTCATCAGTCATCAGTAATGTGTTTAGATAATAGAATCTAGACTATCTAAACACATTCTATCAACTCCCAAGCGGTCGAATTCGACCGCGTAAACAATAGATTTCCAAGAATTCGCGATCGAAGGATTAAAATACCGCAAAAAAAAATTTGAATACCGCATAAAATGGTCATTCATGGACATTAAAATCTTTATATGTATAAAAGATAAATATTTTGTAGATATGAACTGACTTTGTAGGTGCGAATGTAGAGTTTGCTCCTGTATGTAATTGGGTTCTTCTCGAGCAACGTGTTCACAATGTTGAACACCTGCTGCATCACCGCGTCTTGGCGGAGATCATCCTCACCCTGAAAGTTATTGTATGTATAATCTACATGTAACCCTTAGTTTAAAACTATTTTAAAAATGGATATTGGATACGCTATACAATGTTTTGTCCTTATAGTATGGGATCCGACCGCAAGATCCTGCATGAATCGTTTTTTTCGATGAAATATATTTTAAAGTAATCTTTAGAACGTATGGAATGGATTAATCGCATGAACATTAAGCTTAATTGTAGGTACTTGCGGCTACTTTTGACAAGGCCACCCAACATTAATCCATTCCATACGTTCTAAAGATTACTTTAAAATATGTATATTTCATCGAAAAAAAAACGATTCATGCAGGATTTTACGGTCGGATCTTAGGCCATTATCTAATAGTAGGGGAGGTAGTGCTAGCGTTTGCTAAGTCATTTCATACCGACCAAATTTTTGTCCAGCGGTAGCTTAATATTTATCAATCAATATAATCAGCGTCAGCCGTCAGGCGTCAGTCGCCGCACCCGTGGTGGAATGTTAACTGAGAGTATTTCAAAGTTGTAAAAAAAATAGTTGCGAAAAGTGATTTTATACCGACTGAAACTTTGATGGATGATTGTTGAGGTCATGTTTAACCAAAAATCCCCGTCAGCCGTATTGCAGACGGGGTATTCAACGTCAGTCGCGTCACTGAACATGTAAAAATTTTAGAATATAAAGTCATTTTATACCGTACAAAATTAATACAGGTAAATGTTTCTACTTTGTAAATAATAAAGAAAACCGTCAGTCGCTAATACGATGGTGGAAAAACAGTCAGCCAGCGATATAAGATAAGACCAATATTATAGCCGTACTCAATGTATCCTAGGGCGTCGCGTAGACGACATTTCCACCTGCAAACATTCAGCTGACGGCGATTTTCGTTTGAATTAACCATAAAATTATCTCACATAGCAATTTTAAGTAATTATTTCGATAGTCAATATTTGTTAAGAAGAATTATATACATTTTACTCTAAAAGCGCCATCTGTTATAATATACTAAAACTAAAACTACACCTACCGAACCTAAACGTGTATAATCTAGATATGAACCTTTATTGGGTGCGAATTGGGATATTTTTAATGTCCCAACAACAACTTTGAGATGCTCTCAATTTTTATTCCACCCATTATGGAGTGGCTGACGATAAAAGCTGTTATGTATTAGTGGAATACTATTACTGTAACGATTTTCGCTCGGTATGAAATTACTTTTTAAACTGAGCGCGGCCTCCCCTACTATAAGGCCTCAGTCTCGAAATCAGCGTGCAGCGGGGCGGGAGTGGTGGCGGCGGCGCGGGAAGCCATCTAGTACGCCGCGCGCCGCTCGCCGCATCGAAGGACAAAGACAAAACATGTAGTTATTCTAACGTAATATAGAATCCTACAACGCGTAATTAAATAAAATTAATACCTTTATCAACAGTATCCTCTTTTTACCATCTGAACTGAGACACGAGACTTTCTTGGGATAGTTTATTCCGCCCACCAATTCATAGAACTTGTCGAAAGCACTCAACGCTGAAAGAAGAAAACTGGCACTTTAAAAACACTCAAATGTTCATCTTGTAAGACAAGAAAAAAGTTAAGTACGCCTGATCCCTCGTATATCATTTTACAGGAATTGTCATTTTACAGCTTAGTTGAGCTACAAGTAAACAACTATGTTACATTTTGAAAATATTTTGGAAAAAAAAAGAGACACTCGACCAGAGTATTTGCTTGCATTTATTAAAAAAATATTTGACTAAACAGGATATTTTGGAACAACACTTATGGCCTGTTTCACTACTTCCTGATAAGTGCCGGATATGCTATCCACCACTTAACTGACAGATAGAGTATGGAGTGTAGACGGAGGAGTCCTATCTCTGTATGTAAAAAGTGTCTGCTGAAATGCGTTAATTTAGGGTGGCGCTACAGTAGTAACAGGGTAAATTTTAAATCATTTAACAGCTTTTATTTCGGCTATTTTAGGTTATATTTTTCAAAATATATTGGTATTATTTATTTTGTTACTTATTTTATATTTTATATTTATTAAGTATTTTCAATTTTGTCACCAACGGCTACATTCATTCCATACCCTTTGCTGCAGCTAGCGCCACTTTCAACTGATATTTACTGCGTACAGCTGGACACTTTTTCAAATATCCCCCATATAAGATAGTTCTCCTCCATCGACACTCCATAAGATAGAGTATGGAGAATCTGTCAAAAAAGTTGTGAATAGAGTATCCGGCACTTTATCAGGAAGTGGTGAAACAGGCCCTTACTGTGTATCTGGGAGTAGTCGCAGTCTTTCCTGACGGGTATTGTGTCTGTGGGTACGGGCACGGCGTCCAGGTGACGCAGCTTCACGATCTCCTCCGTGCGCGGTATCGCCTGCGGCTTCAGAGCCTTTGACTCCGGCACCAGGTACGCGAAAGCGATTATCGCTAAAAGATAGAACGTAAGTTTAATAATACATAAGCTTTAAGGATAAAATAAGAAAGACAAACGGTTAAAGTAGCATTCTTATCAAAACCGCGACCGGCTCCGGTCGCTGGTCGCGGAGCGATAGCTACCTACGAATCTACGCGACCGAGTCGCGCGACCCATACATACGAAAGTAATTCAAATTTCATCTTCGTGCGAAGAAAACACGGTTATTTTGTATCGGTCGCGCCACGGCACTGCCTTGTGAGCGACTGGGTTGCGCGATGCAAGTCACCGGCAGGCCACGCCCACACGTCGCGCGATTCGGTCGCTTGCATCCGTTAGCACTTCCTATTAAATAACTTGCGCTACTACAATCATACACTTTGTAAAAAAAATTGCTAAAGGAAATATTAGTATTGTATTTAGTTTATGAGTAATCATCAAAAAACAGTTTTGGGACTTACGACCTTTACTTTCGTGCTATAATGTGGAAACCCTTGTTACGCGATATTGTTCACTATTAGCTGCGGCGCAAAGTACAATTCATGCGGGCACGATTCATGGAATCATTATATCACGATTGGAGGATAGAAGGGGTGTGTAGGCGGGGCTAGCGTGTTTTGATATTTTTGGCAGCCCGCGGTCTTAAATTCATTTAAAGCAGTGGGTCGCCGGTCGCGGTCGTCTTGATTCGAATGCTACCTTTAGCTTCGCATAACGATAGACGAGCTAAAGAGACAGATACACAAAAGTCAATGCATCATCAAGGAAATTGATTCGCAGATGACGGACCACTTCACTTCGTCGGGCTTATGTCAAGCCTAGCTGATATGACCACGGAAGTAAATTACCTCCGTGGATATGACCAATAATGTTAAAAAAACATAACCTGCTCCGATCAAACAACGTAGGTCCGCCATCTGCCTATAATTTATACATTAACTACTTGCTTCTTGACTGCATTCAAAAATTGTGACGCAATAAAAACATAATAGACTGAGGAAGTGCTTATGTAACTAACCTCCGTACTCCGAGACATTTAATTACGATTAACATTCAATTTAATGAAGAGTTTGGCAGATTATGTATGGGGGTTATGTTAACATTTTCAATTAATTACATTTAAGTAAGTAATGTTCCACTCTGAGTGCGACAGTTAGAAAGATCCATACCATCGCAGACCCGCTCCATCTGCCGCACGAGGGCGGCGTGCGGGCCGACCCCGCCCACTTTCGCCACGAGCGCCGCCGCACACTTGCTGCGCTCCTCGCTGCCCGCCCCCGCTGACAGTGTGCTCCGGTCCTTATCTGAGTTCTTCAAGCTGAATAGTATCGGCAACGTGTGGTGGGGATGTTCTTTGGCACAACGAACTGTGAACACAGTCGACTTATTTGGTACCTGATTTAATGTATATGTTACGGCTAATAGCCGAAGTGCGGCTACACCTAGTTTTAGCCGGCTACAACTAGGTGCAGCCTGCCACATGCGGTAAAACCTAGGTATATCCTACTTATCTTCGGTTACAACTAGATTTAGCATTTATTATAGCGGCTAAAACTAGGTGCAGCCACACACCGGTGGCTAAACTTAGGTGTATCCTATTTATCATCGGCTAGAACTAGGTTTTCAGGTCAGCTAAGGATTATGGTTTTATTTTGAGATTCGTATCTTGCGTTTCCTGATTGATTCGATTTTGTACCATCACCCCGGTAGATATAAGACATCTTATCCTAGACAAGCCATAAACCATGCCAGTCCGAAACAAGATTTATACTCGTAATTGTGTTGATTATCCTTTACAGGAAAATGTAATTTAAAACACTTAACTCACACTTTTATAAGTAACAACATTTTTATTTAGTTTACAAAGTAGTTTCGCACGACGATTAATTAAATATTATGTCCTATAAAACTGCATATTAAAATGTAATTAAAACTTACGTATCAGAGTTTTAAGATGATTTGAAAACTGATCTCTCTGTGTGTTTAGTCTCGGCGCCAACTGCGGTAAGACAGTTATGAATTTCCACGTCGGTATGGCGTTTATGAGCTGCCCCAGTTTGCCGCTGTCTTCATCTTCTAAGTTAAGCGTAGGATTGTCGAACCACAGCGATATCACTCTGAATATAGTCAAGTTGTTCTCTTCACTCTGAGCCAGGGAGAGGAGGTAGTATCTAAAATATTGGAATAAATATTGAGCATGGTAAATATTTAGGTATAAAGAGAATAGCAAATTAATCATAGCTAAAATAATACCTCATAGCAAGCTTCAAGAAAGATTCCTTCTCGGCTTTAGTGTTAGCGATTTCCGCTTCATCTAAATCCTTAAAACCGTTGTTTAATCTCTGGAATCGCAAAAGCGCTTTCTTTTCGTCCCTAAAAATAATGTTTTGTTAAAATATTTAAAATATATAGTATAATATTGTGAAAAGTAGTCAAATATTTTTTATATCGTCTTCACTTTAGACCCCTTGAAAGTCATTAAATATACTTATAATTTTGCAGCCATAAAATATACGGATATTTTTAACTGACTAGTTGCATGTTCATTTAGGGCCTGTTTCACCACTTCCTGATAGAGTGCCGGACAGATTCTCTATACTCTATCTGTCAAGTCAAGTGGGGGATAGCCTAATCGGCATTTATCAGGAAGTGGTGAAACAGGCCCTTAATGTTATATTTTAAAAGTCAGTTTTTTCGGCATACAACACATTACTTGCCGCCTCGATCAAAGGGTTGAGTGTGAGTTTTTTGTCAATTATTCTCACCGTGAAAACATTCGATTCGAATGGCGTGTAATGGCGCGTTTTCGTGGTGAGAAGTGACAAAAACTCGCACTCAGCCCTCAGGGCTTAATTCGCGGGGTGTTTAAATTATTATATAATAACTAGCTGTCCCGGCAAACGTTTCTTTGCCATATTATTATATAAAGTATATAGCCCGTATTATTTTATTGAATTAGTGACTAAATAAGTATGTCACCATGGCAATGTCCATCGCCATCCCGTGACCCGCGTCGCATAAACAATGGTCGCTCTTTATAGACAAATAATTTGCAATAAAATAAAATTGCTACTATAATTTAAGATCTAAGCTATCCTATCTCTCAAGTTGGAAAAAAGCACGCAAAAAAATTAAAATCGGTTAAGTAGTTTAGGAATCCATCGCGGACAAACATCGTGACAGGAGATTTATATATATTAGATAAAGGTACCTCGACAGCGACTGCTGCGTGGAGTCCAACGTCGCCGCTGTGTCCTTCATGTCCTCCATACATTTCACTTTAATTTCAAAAACCGAAGATTTCATGTAGTTGACAACCTTTAAAACATTTTGAGTATAATATGTAAATTTAAATTGTGTTCCCAAAGTATATCACTAAGATTCTAACATATACAAAAATTAATATAACACAATATGATCTAGTATTTACTAAACTCACCTGTTTATACTCCTCATCAGCAAATTTAGCAATATCGTGATAAACCTTAAGTCTAGTTTCTACATCGTTGGTTTCATTTAGAATGTTCTTGCTCTTCTCTAAATAATTGTTGAGTATATCTCGCGCGTTCTCCCTCTTACACTCCGCCATCCACAATCCGTATTGCCTGTCAAAATTTAAGCATACGTTTCTTAATAAAATACATTTTTTTGTTTCTTAATGATTTAAATCACCACATAAAATATGAAAATATCTTTTTGTGGTGATTGTCTCTCTCCATAAAATCTTTATTGTCAATCTTCTGCGAATTTAAAAAATCTGATATACTTACTAAGGCTGGTTTTAGTGTCACGCGGGCCGTCGGTACGGATCGCTCCGTAGATCGATTTGTATGAAGTTAGGAGTTTGCGGACGGGTCCGTATGGACCCCTCCGTATTACGCTAAAACGCTTCTTAGAGCGTAATGCATATTGCATTTATACGGAGCGATCCGTACCGACGCTCCGCGTGACACTAAAACCAGCCTTAATGACAAGCGCGTGTGCGTGTTCGCATATGTACGCATGATCATAAACTACAAGTACTTTTAATGGGCGTTTTAGAGATATTCAATATTCATAATCTAACTTCATAACCAAAGCTACAAAAGGCCAATAAGTTTAATACCTCAAAGATATGGCAGTCCACTTCATATCCTCGGACTGCTTGGTCAGTATGCTGTTGAGCAGAGACAGGGCTATGTCCTGATGGCCCTTGGCCCAGGACACCTGGCTCTCCAGCAGGGTCACCTTGTCCGAGTCCTGGATGTGCTTCATGGCGGCCACCACACGCTGAGCCATCTGAATGCGGTGATTCGATAGACCCAGCTCTGTAATTATACAGAACAGTTTTGTATTCGTATGTACACGTCAATAACACAGTATTTTGTCTGTATTTTCTGCATGTTATGGTTACCGAAGTGTATATTTAGATCACTTTGTAGAGTATTACGTCTGGAAATTATTCAAATCCTGTGAAAGTGCAAGACCATAATATTGTATCACACCAATCTTCGTCCAGAAGTAAGACTACATAGGATAAAAAAAGAATTTAAAAGTATCTTACCGGCATATTGTAACTGCAGAGCACTAATTTGTGCAACCTGCGACGGATAACTGGAGGCTGCGTGTTCCAGTATCAGCGTCCTTTGGGATATTATCGTTTCCAAGTGCTTGAAATCATGAAACGGCGGCAACATTTCAACACTCCACGCTTTTATTATGTCATCTATAGACACGTCATCCTCGCATCGCACCGAGAAGTAGTCCTCTATGTCTCTCAGAACTTGTAAATATCCAACGATTTTGTAAACGTTCTGACAATTTTCCATGTTTAATTTCTTACATAATGCTGCCGTGGCTAGCTTCGCCCTATCCAAGGGTTTTAACAATCTCTTGTCAAACTTGTTGGATTGTATGGTTAGACAATCTTTCAGACAGGCGTATCGCATAGCATTTATAATGGTACGCGGATTGCCAGTCGTGGTTTTGGACTCCTCGTACAACTGCTTAGTATCGACGAAGTCGCTCCAGTCACCTGTAGATATAAATGAAGATATCTAGTTTCCATTTAGAAAAAATGTGTGTCTCGGGACGGCCCTCAGAAGTTATAACCCAATGCGGCTATTGCTAGCTGCGAGAGAAGGAACCTGGCACCTATACCTGGCTTTTTGCTGTGCGAGAAAAAGGGGCGGCATACAGATAAGTACCGCGATGCGTTACGTAACGAAGCGCTTTACCCTCCTAAAAGTTGTGCCTTCAAAATCTACCCTAGCAAAAAATTAA
The DNA here is from genome assembly GCA_937595015.1 of Polyommatus icarus. Taxonomy (NCBI): domain Eukaryota; kingdom Metazoa; phylum Arthropoda; class Insecta; order Lepidoptera; family Lycaenidae; genus Polyommatus; species Polyommatus icarus. Next base: position 10,001,512 of record OW569321.1, read on the forward strand.
GCTACTTACCCAAATACGATAGACACTCGTACTTAACGCTGTTCAGCTCCTCATTCTCGGGGAGGGACTTAATGTACTGGAGCGCGAGGTGATGCATGCCGGACTTGTGCAGAGAGAGGACGGTGCCGCGCTGCAGGCCCCGCTCCATGTTGCCCCGCGACAGCGCTATGTCGTGGACCAGCAGGGAGTCGCTGTACTGCCCCGTGCTGATGAGGTGCCGCCTCTTTTCCTCTTCGCCAGTCAGGTGAGCTATCCCGCAGCCGTCTATGGCGTCCAACTCACCGATCGCCATAAAGCACTAAGTGAAAAGTTTTATGTGCATGATAAGAAATGTAGCTTGAAGGATTTAAGAAAAGTAGAAGATAGCAGTTAATAGAGACGGTATTTATCATCTCAATTAAAAACATTAACAAAATGCAGTTACCTTCCTGAAAATGGCCTGCATGTGTTCGAGCGGGCGCGCGGCCAGCGCCAGCTCGCCGTAGTAGACGGCGGCCAGGTGCTCGTCCGCCGCGGCCGCCGCCCACGACACCCTGTCGTACTCCAGCTGCAGGTAGTTGCCGTCCGCCGCGCGCCGCCGGATGGGGTAGTGGTCCTTCTGCACGCGCACGAAATCCACCACGTCCAGGAGGGAGTGTATTATCGTCTTGAGGTCGTGGTCCACGACCGACGGCGGCCGCGAGCCGCTCGCGTCGTCGCTGCTCTCCAGGCTCTCCCCGAAACTCACGTCCCATACGTACTTGAAAACGTGGTTCACCTGCTCCCCCAGTACCCGGGTCTGGGCCTCGTTCGCGCACTCCAGTATCTGGCCGACCAACGCCGGTAAGACTTGGCAGCAGACGCTGGGCTTTGCGACGCAGACCGATCCCAACGCTTGCATGTAGTTCGCCGGCGAGGCTACCACGTCCAGGAGACCCAGCGTCACCCGGGTCACCCAAGTCTCGTGGTCCTCGCCCTTAGTCGGCACCCAGGAGCCCATTATGCTGTTGTGGGCCTCGAACTTCTCGACGTCTACCTCGTACTCGGAGTAAACTTCGCACGAGCTCGGGGAGAGCGATCGGAGCACCTTCGTGTCGCAAAACTCCAGCGAGGCTTTCCCGTCGCGGAACATCAAAACGTTGTTGATGGCCTTGGCGACCTCGTTCGCGACGTGCGTGTCGGAGTCGAGGAGGATCGCGGACAGACTCGACAGTACCTGCGTGGCGAGGTACATTTTGGGGTGTATCGTGACGATTCTGTTCGTATCCAACGGTGGAACGGTCACAAGAGTCTTCAGATCGTAGCTTCCTATTTCCGCCAGGCAGCTCCCAGCCGCGACGATGATCTTGTCGCTCGCGGATGATTTGAGCAGGCTACACAGCGCCGTTATGGTCTGGTGTATGGGGCTCCTGCCGCAGTCGTCCGAAAACCCCTTGACGTTCAGCTCCAACGTTAGCTCTTTTACCAGCTCCCTGTTCTGTCTTAGGAGGCTGGCCATGTTCACCAAAATCTCCGGGCTGGCATTCGTTAAATTAGATATGTATGATTTTAGTTTATCGATAAACATTACTTTGGAAACGTAGTGAATAGATGCGGCGTTGTCGGGAACGTCCAAACTTTCCGCAAAATATTCTTGAAAATCGTCCCGTAGAAAAGATGCCAACGAGTCGCAGAATTTAAAGCCCCTATCGTTGTTAAATGATATCGCAGATAATATCTCCGATATTAAGCTCTTGCGCAGAAAACCAGAGTCCTTAGCTGAATGATTTGATATTTTTCGCAGTACTACGATCATGCCATCCGAGAATAACTTAATTTCGTCGTCGTTTTTACCAGTCTTTAGAGCATGAATTAAACTCGAGCAAATAAAATTAAACAGTAAGGCATCCGATACGAATCCTAGTGGGATGCTGTCCACGAAGTTTAAATATGTTTGAAAGGATGCCGTCTTCGTTTCGAACACTTGTTCGCTATCCACTGTCGCCCAAAGCTTGAATAGGATGTTGAATATGACAAGCGATTGAGTTTCGCAAAGATATTGCATGATGTTACCATCGGTGAGCTCCTGTAAAAAAAGCGTAAATACTCGTAGTGATTCAGTTTGCCATAATTTCACAGTTTAAGACAAATTAATTAGGCGATAAAAAAACATTCATACCAATAATTACAAGTTATCCTAATCTAATATTCATATATTATCACAAAAACTTACTCCAAAATAGCTCAATATAGCTTTGAATACGCCTTTAGAGAATGTGTACGTATTGGTTTGCGTGTGCGTGTGCGTGTGCGCCGCAGTGAGACGCAGCAGTTCACCCAAATTTTCCACAAACAAATTGCTCCACTTTTCATTATTCAGCAGTAGCCTCGTCGCTTGAAACAGCTTATTAGCTGCTTCCGAACCCAACATCATATGCGTTTCGTTTTCCAATTTGTACTTATTGACGACAATATACGGCAGGCACAAAATAATGATGTTGCAGAAACAGATCTGGTAAAAATGTGTTTAGATGAAAAATTGTGTTATACTTATTTTATTTATTTTCATAGCACAAAAGTTCTTAAAACATACACAAGATAATTTACCTCTACTACTTGTTCTTTTGTTCTCCCAGTTTGAGCACATATATACTTGAGAGCAGCACTTTTTGTCATATCGCCATTACAACGCCACAAAGTTTCGCTAGGAACGAGCCACTTTATGTGCTTTTCGACAAAAGATTTTGATTCCACAAAACCAAACAGGTAGTACGGGAGATCTTCAAAAGTTTTCCGTTTTATACTGAACCAGTAGTACAAAATGTACACAATTTTCGTGTTCAAGTATTCGTTTATCTTTAACGACGTTACACGTTGCGTCAATTGGTCCAACATCTTTGTGACCATATCCTTACTCAACATCTTCCCCACTTGCAACTGTAGAGTGGTCACAACAATTTTACTCACCAAATTGTTTTTCGTTACACCTAAAACGTATAAACTGTACAAAACGGTTATCGTTCTGTTGGTGAGTTCATCTTTAATCGTAAGATCGTTTGTTGGAGGTATCTGAAACAAACAATTAATTGCATGTAAATACTGAAGTTACACGAGTACTTTTCACCTTGTAGTAAAACAAAATAAAACCGTACATTAGTAACAAATATATCCTTTAGTTTTTCCCCAAAGCTCTCAATGTCATTTTCGGTATAGTTTTTAGCTATGAATTTCAGCAGGTGGCAGCAATAGATGCGTATCGTGTGCGTGTCGCCATTGACTATGGCGTCGACGAGAGATTCTTTAAGTGCTTCGTCCAATTCAGGATTAGTTTTATCATTAAGATCAATAATTTTTGCGACGCACTCATAAACTAATACCGCAACATGGGGCGGATAAAACTTTTTTGTACACCTGCTCAAATAACTTTTAACCATAATAATACTGTTCTTCTTTAGCATAGAGTTATCGAGATGCCAAATGTCTTCGAATATGCGTGATAGAATTTGTAGTAAGCCGTAAGTAGCTTTAGTGTTCCGAAACAATTCCTTACACATGTTCTGCATTAGGGAGAATATTAAATCTGTAAAAGCAAATTTAAATAAAAACATCAGCTGCTATCAATATAAAAAAAAATGTTTTAAAATCATTAGAATAAAAAATTAGAAGCTATAATTACCAAAGGGACGTGACTCTACTTGTGGTTCGATTAATATGTTTATGCACTTTAAAGCACACTCAACATCCCAATGTGATGTAAAATCATAGAGGTCTTTATCTAGTATACATTTTTGAAGTTCTTCTGCGTAAGTGCATCGTTTCCTGCAGTAGGAGGCGAGGATGTAAATACAATTCTGCTTCAACCCCTGCTTATTCACTTCCAAATCTTCTTCATATACCATTTCCTCGTCATCCTCTGATATTTCAACTTTCATGGCTTTGCTAATAGCATGAAAGCAATCGTCGTCTATGTATTTACGGACTTCGGTGCTCAGTGTCCCTACATATTCTTCTGACAAAATACTTTGAACACATTTTAAAGCTATAATCTTTTCTTTAATGAGCACATCGGACTGTAGCGTGACTGCTAAGTTTGTGTATAGAAGTTTTAGTGACTTTTGTAGAAGTGTATACAGATGACTCGTTCTGATATCTTCTGCTTTTTTAAATTTGTGTTTTAGAATTATTTTTAAATAATCTAGTACTATACTTGTAACTTTCGAAAACTCTTTGAAAGGCATTCGTTTTTCTTTAAACTCTTCTAAGCTCGACGACATAAGTTCTTCTAAGTACTGCATTATTAAAAAATTAATTTCTGAACGCATTTCCTCGTCATCTGAGTCTTGATCGTTGCTTGTGGTGTCCTTTCTATGTGTCTCATCTAAGTAATAATCGAATATATCATAATTAGGCGACGTTAGTAAGTTATAAAAAGATTCTCGATTATCTCTATTAATTTCAGTTTGTTTTAAGGCAAAATTCTCGGTACAGATCAGTCTTATTAGAATATCTTCGATGGCGCCATTGTCTACATCGACAATCTTTCCGGTGGTAATCCAAGAAAGAAGTTTCATCCTGATGTCCAGATAGGAGCATTTGTTATGGAATTTATTGAGCAAAACATTCAATGTTTTGAAACTGTTATTGGTGATGGGCATTCCCTTTTCAAAGTACATTTGCAGGAGAGGCTGAACTACTGGGAACTTCAATACATTAAATTTTAAAATGCTTTGGACAATAGAATGCACAGCGCGATTGGATGTGTTCGACACGGCTACATTTCTGTAACAAAAATATCCAATAATGTGACACCCAGAGCTATATCGTTGAATGAATATAGAAAGATCGCTCATATGTTTGAGGGCTTTACATAAAATGACTTGTTTGTTATTTATTTTATAAGAGAAAGATTGGTCTTACGCGAGTAGTCCATATGCGCGTTTCAATTTCGAGCCTGTCCAGATGAGGCGTTTAGTGCGCATTTTACGCGCGAAAAACGTTTGTAACTGGCTGCTGAATCCCTCTCAGGATTCAGCAGCCAGTTACAAACAAGAACTCAGAAAGAGCAGTTGTGTTGTGGCTTTACTACACACAAATTTTCACTACCTAAAGTTTTATCTTTTCTTCGGAATCACCTGCTTCACAAGAAATCTCGACGATTTCTTCCGAGTTCCTGCGTTTTATGACTTTATTGGAATAATCTGAAGATTCCATATGGCCTCTCTTTTTTCAATTTCGTCAATAAAAAGTTCCGTATCGAAGTTATCTCGCTCCATCAATAGGGATGATGACAAGGTCAAATTTTGTTTCGCGGTCAAAACAAGCGAATTTTGTTAATAAAATAAAGAAATCACGGTAAAAAATAAGTGTTTCCAAAATTTCAGATCGATAGCATTTGTATTTTTTACTTATGCGCCTTCAAAGTTGGATAATCAAGTCGAATTTTCTTCAATTAAATTTCTTAATATTTGTAAGTACACCATTCGATAACTTATGCAATTAATAGCAACTTTTGTTATGAAACCACTTTCATAAACGCAATATTTAATATACCTATCGAACAAAGTTCTCTCCCGGTGCATACAAACTACGAAAGAGTGACGTCAGTCTTTCGTAGCACTTTGTATGGAGCGTTTCGGGCAGGTCTATTTTATGAGATGTTTGAATTGTCATATCTTGGTGAATTCTTAAGCTATCAGAGTCATTATTTCAGTGATGTTTATATTCTTTAAGGGTCTTTCAATTACCAATAGGAAAAAAAATTCATCAAGCCTATTTCATCAATTATTATACGTCCACTCGCAACTGACTCGCGCTTAATACTGGACGCTGCAATGGCACTCAAGTATCTCGACTCGCGCGTCGCCCGCGCGTTTTACGGGCGAGTTGAGAGTCCCGCTCATTGCAAGCGTTTTACGCGTGAGTTTAAAAACGCGCGTAGGCATGACGCGATATATTATGTAGCTCTAGTATCTCGGGTACGCGCGCAAAACACGCGAATCGCTCACTCGCGCGAAAAACGCCTCATCTGGACAGGCTCTTACCAAACGCAATTATATAATGGCTGAATACATTCTTGCGTTTTGTATTAAATAATTTTTAATATTCTTACCTAGCACCTGCCTCAAAGCGGAACTATAATCGTGTCAAACGACTGTCCTCAATCACTAACTTAAAAAATATTTTTTACTTATTATTATCAAGCCATTAAAAAAATAATTTACCTCAGACAAGTATTCCAAAGAGACAATAGAGCTTCGTATGCCTCGTCACATTTTGTATCATTCATGTTCCTAACAGACAAACAAATCAACTGTTCAGCCACCTCAAAGTCTAAACCTTTCTGAGTGTTTGATATTATGTGTTCTGATGTTTTTATGATTGACAAATAATCCGCTTGAGTAAGCGAGTGTCCATAGGTGCGTATATACATTTCTTTTATTTTGATCCTGCAAATCAAAGAGCTGAATGATTATAAATAAATTATTATAAAATATGAATAATTGTTGTTGTTAATATTATATATAATATTCGTAATATTACCTATTACTTGTTAGCTTGATAAATTGTTTTTTTACAGGTACATAGAAAAATAGGCGAAAATGAGCAAATTTTAATATCCAGAGGAATATGCCCTGGATAATAGATAACATTAGTAAAAAGCACCACCTAGTTACAAGTAATATAACTTATGAAATCACTTACTATAAGCAATTTCTCAACTTATTTGGTGATCTTGGTCAATAATCATTTTCTTACCATGGGTCTGGATTAAATTTGAGTTCCTGTACTAAATCTTCAAACGTTTTATGTTTATTGAAAGTAACACGTGACTTCTTTGCGGTATTCTCACATACATCTTCATTCGGGTTCGTCATTTTAAAAACCTGCAATATTCTTTTGTGTAAATATTAAGTCGCATCGGCTACGATGCGTTCGGCAGCGTCGTAGATTTTTGCGATGCGACGCCACAACGCAGTGTTTTGGCTTACGAGCTCGCTGCTCGACCTCATAATTAAAATTATTTAGATTAGAGAAATAGTACCTGATAAAATGCTGCTGCTGCAACAAAAGGAAAATCATTATGCTCAGTCACTTCATTTGTTTTTCTGTTTTTTTGAGCATATTCTATCTCTAAGCACGAAATTTCCAAAATACTGTTTAAATGCCTTTTTAGCATATCAGTGTCATTATTATTATTTTCCAGATTTTCATCTTCTGTGATAGGATAAAGCAGCTTCATTGACATCTTTAAGATTGTAAACAAAAGTGTCTGAAAATAAAATTAATTTTATAAAAAAAATTTTAAGTAAAATTAAGCAAAAACAAAATAGGTAATTAAATATCGTATCTACTAGGCGACACTCGACAACATAATATTATTTTGATGCTCATACACTATACAGTTGCGTGTTGTCTGAAAACAAACAACAAGCCACGTGTCATATTATTTATGCGCATTTTATGCCATTTTCCGCCAAAATATTATGTTGCGTAGCGGATATGCGGCTTTATTAGGCACAGTACCTTTTTTTTCTGTTCCATCGACGGTAAATAAAACTTAAAAATCATTGGTAAATTTTTCTTGGTAAACATGCACATGGTCAGGTGACTGTCAGGTGCTACCTGAAAAACATTGTGTTACATAGAGCTGTGAATATTACACAGAGCTATTTTTTATGTATTCCTTAAAGGGCTTAAAGCGCCTTTCGAAGAATTGGAACAATGTTTGCAGGATATGCTAGAATTGATAAAAATATATTACCACTTCAATTAATACAATGATGGTCTCCATGATAAAATCTTGCACTTTCTTATCATTTGCTATTTTCATAAAATACTGCATAAACTTTGGCAAAGAGTCCCGCAGTGGCACAGTGAACTGGCAATTGTTTGATGCACTTTTTACAATATTTAGTACAAGGCGCATCTTTACAAAGTCATCCAATTCTGACTTATTCGAAAGACAGGCTGATAAGGACACTTCTAAAATTTCTAAAATAAAATAAATAAAAGAAAAAATTAATAGAGAAAATTCAAAATAAGTATTGTATTACTCAAGGAAACAAAAAATTACTACATTAGCTAAATGTATGTAAGCAGTATATTAAATACCAGCAGTATACCCCAATTAAAATCCTAAATAAATCCAAAATCCGATGAGTACTTTGCAGAAACTTAAAACATTTATGACTTCTGTGATAAAGTATGCATTTGAGTTAGAATCCTTTAACAACAATACTTTTGAACTTACCTTCCCAAGTAGCTGAAGAGATGCAACCAGCATAATAATCAACAGGAAGCACAAATTTATAAAGAAGAGTTAGATAAGCATCACCTATAGCGTTTGCTAATCTTTTATCATTTAGAATGTGGAGACAGGCATCTGTAATCTTTTCACATTTTATGTAAGCTTTTCCTGAAAAAAAAATGCCCTAATTATGACTAGGGATTAAATTCGCCTAAAACTATGGTAGACCTGCGCTAATCCAGCCCCTGGCTAATCCGTCGCCCCTTGTAATCCGACATGCCTTTTACTGGTTAATTTTGGTACTGTTATGGTTACAGCAAGCAGTAACCATAACCGTTGTATGCATTGTAACAAAAAAATATATATACAGTACATACATTATTTTTTTTTTGTTACAATGCATACAACAGTTATGGTTACTGCTTGCTGTTAAGTACCATTGAGGAAATTGATTCCTGGGCAGTTGACAGACCAACGTCATTTAGTAGGATCATGTTAATTTAATGTTAATTGTAATCTGTTGGCTGGGTTTGATATAACGCATCCAAACTACGCAGGTCCCCTATCTGCCTAGGAATCAACTTCCTCAATGGTACTTAACAGCAAGCAGTAACCATAACTGTTGTATACATACCTAGCTTTAGGAAAATGATTTGTAGTTCACATAAAACCATGTAAAAATGTATAGAGTACTCCATAATCCGACAAATCCGCAAATCAGACATGGCTGTGCAAAATGTTTGTTGGATTTATGCGGGTCTACTGTAGTTGAGACAAATAACGATAAAATGGCGCGTCCTTCCAAATTACTGTTTCAATGTGTGTAGTCCCTCCTGAAAGAGTTTATATGTAGTAAGTATTCAACTAATCCACCAGTACTCGTAATATTTCACTTAAAGTCACTTATTACCAAGATATTTTGTTGGGCAACTAATTATAACTAGCCGACCGTGCAAGACAAGACAACTACACTAACACTACAAACTACAAACATTATAAATTTTGGAGGGGCGCGCCATGTTATCGTAGTTTATCTCTAACAAGGAAAATATAAAATGTATAAGTAGAAAATCTTTTGCTAAAAGCTTAAACCAGCCTGCCTAGCATACGCCAATGAGATATATCTCGTATCTCACTCTCGAGATAATTAAAAACTACTTGTCTCATAATGTCAAAATCTCGACATTATCTCAACAAAACACTATAAAATGTGTTCTTGGATGATAGTTCTACACGAGAAAAAATGTTTGTCATGCTAGGGTCAATAGAGATGAAGATACAAACTATCAAACATCGAGAAACATGTAGAGAGAGATATCTTGTTGGCGTATACTAGGCAGGCTGTGGTGTAACTAAAGGGTGGCAGGGCTGGCAAAATGCCACGGGCCCTGACCCAAAATGGCCCCAGCCCAGGAGGCCATGAGGACAGAAATTTTTTATACATTATTTTAATTTTTATTATTAACATGATGAGTTTTACTGATAGAGCCCCTCAATTTGCCACGGGCCCGGATCTTATAGTTATGCCACTGGCTTAAACATAAAAAATTGATGATACCTTTGTTTGATCCAGCTAAACATAAGTGCAATAAATTCTTACACAAGGGAGCTATAACAGTTTTAAAATTCTTTGATGTCTCAATTTTTTTTGTCTCCTGAAACAACACATAAACATGTGAGTGGCAGGTGTTCTGAAAAATGGGTTATAGATAAACATACATTTCTAATATTATGCCATTTAAAATATATATTTTTTTCTTCTCTTGTTTACTACAATCTGTCTCCTGAGTTGGGACATTCAGCAGTATCTTGGTTGGTGATATTGTTGGCGCGCTCGGTATGTGACCTGTGTCACATCCTCTTTTTTAAAGAGTAATATATTTTACTGTAGTATGTCTTGTGGTATTTTGCGCTTTAAGCATCGTGTTTTATTGTCAATATTCATTAATGATTGTGCCAGTGTATTTGGATGGAGTTCAATGCGCTCCTTGTAAGATTTGGTGTATCGTACAATTTCCTGTTTTACTGGTCATAATATAATCTCCCAATTTTTGTTGAAAACACTGAAGGAAAAAGAATGCCTCTTCAATAGTTTAGGTTACTGATTATAGTACCTACAAAAATCAGTGGTGGCCCTAGGGGGTGGCGAACAGGGCTATCTCTTGGGGCCTCGCAATAGGTAAGGCAATGACAAAAACAGCCTTGTTCTACCACTTATTGTAACAGTAAATGTGATTAGTACAAGCTAGATATTATACAAATGTTACAAGCATATACAAGCTAGATATTATATCAATGCACTTACCAAAATAATAAAATTGTTGATGTCATCAAAAAGAATATTCCAGGTTAAACCTGACATTTTGAAAGTATTTGCAGTAAGTAAAGAGGGTACAGCATTTCTGGTGAGGAAGTCTTTCAAATTCTCTGCACTTTTCTTTCTCTCCATAACACGGTTGGAAGTTAAATTTGCGCATATTTCTTGTATTGTACTTTCTAAAGACATTTTTTATTTTTTTTTATAATATGGATCAGTTAAATAATTGATACATCTTTTATTCCTTTCCGTTTTTCCTGGTAACTTCTGAATTTTCCTAAGCCTGTAATAATAGTAATTATTGTTACCTATTAGAATTACATTCATGAACTAATTTCAGGTTATAAAACTGAAAACTTAGTTTTTAAAAAGTACGCTTTGATATGAAATTATCCATAAACCTACTTAAGTTTTGGTTTCTTATTTATGATGAACAGGTAAGAAGTAAGAACTTACAAATTGTATGTTATTGTGGATGCACGACGTACTTACACGACGACGTACTTAGAAAGTTAGGACAGTAAAATCTTTTACTTGAGACGAAAGTTAGATTCTAGCTCTATGTTATTGTTATGGTATAATTATTTCTAATAATTTATTTCAAATATATTTCCCACATGCCACATATCAACAAAATTATTTTTACTTACGTTTATATCACAATTCACAGGCCACAGCTTGCCGCCTTTGCATCACAGAACAATATACTCTAGCGAGCTTTGCATTGTTTTGAAACTTGAAACGAAAACGGAAAAAACAAAGCGAAAAACGAAAATCACAGATATGGTCTGCTGCCTGACTGTCAAATCAATGTCAAATCTGGCTGTCATGTCAAATCGATGTCAATGTCAATTTAGTTATTTTTTTTTTTGTTCTTGTTATGGCGCTCGGCTTTACCATGGCCAGTGTCAAGTAAAGTATTGGCGGGAAAAAATATTTTTTCGTAAAAAATTTACAAAATTTTTAAGTCATTTTTCCAGAATATCGTCAAGTCGAAAGTCTAGTCAAAGTCTAAAAAGAAGTCGGTAAAGTCAACGAGTCAGGTCAGTTGTTTTAGTAAAGTGGTAGACCCTTTATCAAAACTTTCAATGGAGTTTTGGAGGGAACACAAAATGGCACGTTTCTTGAAGTTGTATCACTTGCCCACACTTGTGCACGACAACGAATATTTAATGGTTAATATTCTACCAACATTACACATTAAAAACCGAAATAACACAATTTTAGGAAATTAAATACAAAAACACTACGTCACTCTTTCGTATTCCCGGCAAAACTCCAATTTAGTTATTATTTTTTATTGGATGAGACGGCATTAAACCATCGGATACAGTTCGACATGGTTCGACAAGGCTATAGATAAAGTTATAGTTTTAAATATGTAATCTTAGCCCGTCATCGCGTGGCCATTTTGTGCTTAATTTCGTACAAGTAGTGTGCGTGTATTTTCTTGAATATTTCTATTTTTCGATCATTTTGAAGCACAATATAATCCAGAAAGGAAAGTCATTACCCAAACTATTAATTGATGTGACATTTTTATCACTAATGCCTTATATAGCACGATTAAGAGGTTATATTTAAACTTATAAATTATCTCTTTAGCTTACAAAAATACCGATTGAAAAGCCCAAAAAACGTTGTGTGCTGCGCAGTCGCGACGCTTTCAAATCGCTCGCTAATCGCCAGTGTGATAAGGCCCTAAGAATCTGCGATCGAAGGATTTAAATAATTAAAAAATATATTTAAAAAAATAAATCCACAAGGTTGTTTTGGCGCTTGCCTTAATAATAATAAAAGACGGGTTGCACACCGGGAGTGCCGGCAGAAGTGAAAACTTGATTATTAACGTTGTGCATTTTTTTTAAACCATTTTTAATTAATCGAAACCCTTACAACCGATTTAAAAAAATATCGACAAATTCGACAATCGAAAAAAAACCAATCGATTGTTCGATTAATAAATTTTGATTAAAATTAATTTTATTTATTACTTAATTTTAATTATTACTTAATTATTTTAATTATTACTTAATTTTAAACATTACTTAATTTTAATTATTACTTAATTTTTTAAATTATTACTTAATTTTAATCAATACTTTATTTTAATTGTTACTTAATTTTAATTATTACTTTATTTTAATTATCATTAAATTTTCAGTATTATTTAATTTTATTTAATCCATATTTATTTTTAAATATTATTTAATTTTACGTACGTAACATTTAAAATTAAATATGGAATTTAATCTTAAATGTTACGTAATTATTATAATTATTACTAATTTTAATTATTATTTAATTTTAATTATTACTAAATTTTAATTATCATTTAATTTTAATTTCGATGTTACAACACTAGTAACTCTCCAACCGTCTTACGTGTTTTGTATGTTTTTTCGATCAACACGAAAATCTGGCGCGAGTTTCACAGTTTTTACCCATCCCACAAAAGTGCTCAACGCCTCAAGAAGTTTTCACTTCAATAATAATAATAAAATAAGTTTATTTCTCCCACAACAAGTACATTGAGTAAAACAAAATTTAAAATATGACATGTACATTTAAAGACTTGCAGTGTGGGAGACAGGAGCCCAAACTAGGTTAACCTGTGCCTTGGGACTCCTGGCTCCCCCTCTCTAGTTCTCTTAACTAACTAATAAAGTAATAACTTAAATATTAACAGTGAGTTTGCAATACTTAAAAGTTATTAAATAACAAACGTGTGTGTGTGTGTGTGTGTGTGTGTGTGTGTGTGTGTGTGTGTGTGTGTGTGTGTGTGTGTGTCTGTGTATGTGTGTGTGTGTGTGTGTATGTGTATGTGTGTGTGCGTGTGTGTACGTGTGCGTGTATGTGTCTGTGTGTGAGGAGCTTAACATGTAATTATTATCGCTATGTTATGACTTATGTTCAGCAGGTTTTCGGTTTCATAATAATTAAGTTTCATCAACCACTCATTTAACTTCATTTTGCATTCACGGTTGTTTAAATGATAAATTGAAAATAATTTATTTGCAGTGTTGTATAGTCTCCCACTTCTAAAATTGTAAAATTTTCTGGCAAAACTAGTGTTGACTCTATTGGATGGACAAATGTGAAAGTATCTACGATTGGAAGAATGGAATTTGAGGCTTGATATTCTATAGTTTTGTGTTTTCTAATTATTAATTCTAGGATATATTCTTACACTTAAAACATTTGCCATTTTATATACATTGAGTTGCTGAGGGCAAGAGACGTGGCTGGCATAACGCCACTTTAAGAAGCATTCTCTGAGCACGTTCAGCTTCCAGCATTATCGTTTTGTCGGATCCCCCCCCAGACTGTTATGCCGTAGTTCACGATGGATTGACACAGGGAGAAGTAGATTGTCTTAAGCAGCTTCCAGTCAGTTACGTGCCGGAAACATTTGCACACATGCGTTAATTTTCGAATCCTTTGAATAACGTTTTTTATTTGCTCATGAAAGTTTAGTTTTTCATCGATAGTAATGCCCAGGTATTTAATATGAGGAACTCGCTGTATTTCTGTGCATGAGCAGTTAGACGTCTGTAGATCACAGGAGTGGGCTAGGATTTTGAGTCTATTTAGGCAGCTTTCCATTTCTTTAGACTTTCTAATTGTAAAGGTAATATATTTCGTTTTACTTGCATTTAGTGTAAGAGTATTCTGTTTCAACCAGTGTGTTACTATGTTAAAGCCATCCTGTGCTAATTGGAAAGTTTCATTCCAAGAGAGACCATAGAATGTAAGACAAGTGTCGTCTGCGTAAGCAATTATTTTACAATTTTTGATGTTGAGATTGCACAGTTCGTTTATGTAACACAGGAATAGGGTTGGCCCCAAAATACTGCCTTGAGGAACACCAAATTTGACAGGGAGATCACTGCTTACTATATCACCGATTCTTACGGTCTGACGTCGGTCACGCAGATAGCTCTTAAAAAGCAAAAGTGGAGTTCCCCGTACACCAATTTTCTCTAATTTATCTAATAACTTGAGAGGGCAAACCGTGTCAAATGCTTTTTGAAGATATATAATAAATATTGATAGACATTTATTCTTCCTGTCAAGACAATCTACTAAGTGTTCTGTCAAATTGTGGTAAGCATGACTAGTGGATTTTTGTTTTCTAAACCCAAATTGGTTGTTTGAAAGAATACCTCTGCTCTCTAGATAATTTAATAGGCTTTTATTAATAATACGCTCTAAAAGTTTCGAAACAACTGGCAACATAGAAATCGGGCGGTAATTACTAATATTTTCTTTATCACCGGATTTAAATATTGGTATTATTGTAGATTTTTTTAACGATGTTGGGAAAATACCTTCATTCAAGCATCTATTAAATAAAAATGTTAATGGTGGAACAATAACTTCTTTAATATTTTTTAGGATACTAGATGTGATCCCGTTATACCCAGCCCCACAATCAGATTTTAAATCAAGAATCAAACGATCAACCTTCTTTTCGGTAGTAGGGAAAAGTACAAATGTCTCACAGCAAGATTTCATTTCATTTTTATCAGTTACCGCCATTGGTGAGACCTTTGTACTTGTTTTTATTTTGTTTGCGAGTTCAGCTCCTACGTTAGCGAAGAATTCATTTACGGATTCCGTAGACTCCTTTTGGGTACTTTTAATATTTAAAAGTTCGACGGGAATTTCTTTTGATTTAATTCTGTTGGCAATCGTGTTTATAACTGTTATGTCTCGGGACACGTCAATGAAAGACGGGAGTCGAGCGTGAACTGGTTTATTGAAATTGACAATTGTAACACTGTCGAGTGTCGATGCGCATACACAACACTTTTCCCCCTTTGAAATTTACAATAATAATCCTACACCATATTTATTAAAAATATTACATAAATATTACAAGTTCTAACTGTAAACATAAATCTAAAAATTGTTAGAATAACACAGAAGTTTTATAATAGACTTACATATAAACTTTAGTAGATAGCCTGTTAGATATTATATTTATTGTCCTTTATTATTTCTAAACAACGTTTAGCAGCGCGCCTGCACGCGCGTTTATTATCATTGTTATCAGTGGACGTGGACGGTGAGTCGGGCGGTGTCGCTCGAGACGGCGCGCTGTTATCACCCTCCCCTACACTATCAAAGAAATCTTCTTTATCGCCTGTCTCACACGTATCTTCCGTTAATTCTACGTTTTTTTCATCGACCAAAACCTGATCTCGGTCCATCGGCGGCCTATTAATTTTACTTCAAGAGTGACGCGACTTACGAGTCTGTAACTGATCGATGTGCCGTTTGTGAATATGACCATCATCCGTCTTGACCGAATAGGAAACTGGACCCTTCCGTTCCATCACGACACCCTCGGTCCATTTACGATCGGTCTTGGTGTAGTCGCGTAACATGACCGGCTCGTCGGGGGCCAGCACCCTCACCGGGCGGGCAGCGGCGTCGTCGAGCTCGCGCCGCAGCTGGCCGCTGCGCACGCGCTCGGTGACGTCGGGCCGCAGCAGGTCCAGGCGTCCCCGGAGCCGTCTACCTAACAACGCTACTGCCGGTTCGCGGCCCGTCGTACTCTGTTCGATATTTCTGTACGTGCACAAAAATCTACTGAGGGCTGTATTGTAGTCCTCCTTCTCGAGTTGCGCCTTTTTAAGCACCCGCTTGACTGACCTGACTGCATTTTCGGCTGCCCCGTTGTTAGAAGGGTGATACGGCAGGTGGACTTCGGCAGCGTTCGACATCCGTCTATCTCCTATTCCGTAACTATTTCGGCGCAATTTTGTATAGATGTTTTTTGTTCGTCTATATCCATTTGAATTTTTCGAAGAGCGGCCATAACCTCTTCCATCTTCGGAGTTGAATCATTATTCTAGTAATCTCGTGAAAAACTTCTTGCTATTCAGAAATTTTTGTACGGCCCCCGGTGAGGATCGATCCTACGACTTCAGTAATTGGAGTCATTAGTATCGTCCACCTGCGCCACTGGAGCGATGACGTAAATATCGCAATGGGGCATTTTCTTATTTTTTTAATTTGATTGTCAAACAGCTTCCATTTTAGTAACTAGATGGCTTATGGGTAGACAACTATCGGTAATACCAGGGAATACCATCAATAATTGCTACAAAACCGGGCAAAAGAATGTAAAACTTGATACATTTCAATTTGAAAAAGACACAATTATATTCCAATGAATAGGATAGAATAAAGTTATTATAACGATGTTTTCGTTAAACGGAAGAAATAGCCCTATTTATCGTTATTCACACCAAATGTCACAGGAATTATAAATTTTGGTTTTGACAACATCTTACCTGCACTTGTGCACGATAACGGATATTTAATGGCCAATATTTTACCAATTATGAACATCAAAATCCCAAATAACACAATTTGGGAAAAAATAATAAAAACCACACCAACAATAAAAAGTAGAAGAAGTTTGAAAGTAACATGGCCGCCACAAGGCCGTTGTCAGCAATGATTGTCAGTTTTCAGTTTGACAAGTTTTTATTTTAACAGCGTGTTTCTAAACTATTACCAGTATAGTAGCCTAATCGCTTAGGCCAATGATCGCTTAGGTTTAAGATTTTTTTATTTATGTC
Source organism: Polyommatus icarus (assembly GCA_937595015.1). Taxonomy (NCBI): domain Eukaryota; kingdom Metazoa; phylum Arthropoda; class Insecta; order Lepidoptera; family Lycaenidae; genus Polyommatus; species Polyommatus icarus. The sequence goes on from OW569321.1 coordinate 10,018,631, forward strand.
ATACTTGACAGTACACTGATATTTTTTAGAAACACAACCAATATGTAGTCAGTGACCAACCTGCAGATAATTTCAGATCCGGTGGGGAACCAATAGAACATCTAGAAGTGTCTACCGTCGCGCCGTCTGGTAGAAATTTAAAAAAGAAAACTACCTATTGTCTTTCACTTACAATAGTGAGTTGAACTAGCTGTCCAAAGTCCAATGTTTAGACACCCGCAATTTTTTAATATTATATTAATTTATTGTTTTAGCAAAACACTTTTTAGCATTATTTTAACCACTTATTCCAGTTTTTATTGTCCACTTTCTTATTTTTCACTCTTATAATTGATGAAATAGTGTGATAATAGGATCTTTTGACTTGTAAATATTTTTAGACAATCATTTGAAAGAAATACATCGAAATAACTTTAGGTTACAGTCGAAAAAGTTTGTTTCTATTTATAGAGATTCGGAAGCGAGGGTTAAGGCACAGTATAGCAATATATCCCTACAGTAGTGAAACGAATGTACTTGCGCAGAGCAACGGAGGGGTACCCGCGGGGAAGCGGGCGGCGCGGATCCGCGTACACAAACTCGCGGAGTTTGTGTACCTGCCCGCGCAGGGGTGACGTTGGCGCGTTGTCTACGAATTTTGTGTTGTAATTATTGTAAAACGATAACTTATCTTATAAACATGGGATATTATAAGGTTTCAGACTTCAGTGTACGGATGTAAATCTGATTAAAAAACAAAAAGGGTTTAAATTTTTATAAATATCGGCTTACAGCTGTTAACACTAATATTGTGTTGATCTTGGCGGCATTTATTTGCATCTCTGTTTAATTGTAACTCACGTTGTAAAAAGTGTAACTTGAAGAGAAACAATATAGAATACATTAAAAATTTGTCAAATACCCTGTTACAACTTACATACTAATTATTACCTACCTAGCGAGGTACACAGGGCCACACATCAAGTGTAACATGTTGACCTTTGGACCGCCCTTACCGCGCACGTAATATGAGCGAGTTTTGAAGCGTTTCTGAGTTCTGTTACACCTGATGTGTGGCGGCCTGGCGGGTGGCCTACCGTACCTACCAATTATGTGATTTATAAATAATTATTGGATATTTTATAGAATGCGTCTTCATTATTTTAATCCTTCGATCGTGGAGTCTTGAAAATCTATTGTTATTATATTGTGTCTCGCTCACCGGTGAGCTTATGGGGCTTGATGGGTGAATTAAATTTTTAAATAGAGAACTAAATCATCTAAAAATAAAGTTTCACGTAAATATCTGGCAGTACGACTTAATATGTAAATATAACACGCTGATTATAATAATATCTATGGACGCTTCACACCACGTCAGTCTGGCCCCGTGCTAAGTACCTGAAGGACTTGTGCTACAGGTACCAGACAAAGGAAATATATTTAATACTTTTATACTATACAATATACATGTATTTAAGATTTTTTTATTATATCATACACATATTTAATACACATCCATGACCCAGGAACATTGAAAAACTTTTTTGTTGCGTCGGCGGGATTCGAACCCGCGACCCCCGGCTTGAGTTGCCACACACTCTAACCATTGAGCCACGAAGGTCGTCAAATTTATACAGATTATTTAATATGATAACAGTACAAGCACAATATTTTATTTTTATTTTATTTCCCGTTTCGTGGCAACCCTGGCATATCTGCTCGGTACCTACACCGGTGGCGGCATCGTGCGACATCAAAGGCGTTTCGTTACTGTAGGGATATAATATTGCTATACTGTGGTTAAGGGGTTAAGGATAGTTGAACGTGAAAACGTCATACGTTGTCACGTCCAACTATCGTCAGTAAACCGACTTTACAGACAACCGATTTTTTTTAAAACAAAAACAGAACCAGATTAGATTTTTCACAAAAAGCCATTAATAAAAAAATACACAATTTATTGCTACATATGTATATTACGTACATAGATCTGTGGTCGGGACACATTGTATAAGAATTATTAATAAATAATAATGTTGTAAAATTAATAAAAAAATAATATTAAAACCACAATTTACTAATAATAAAACATTGTTCTATTCCAAAAACAATGTATCTTTTGCACTCGCATACAAAAGTTTGATAGAGTCGCAATAGCCTGCTCCCCTACGAGATCCAGTTACCAATACATATGGATCACCAGCACACAATATACGCTTGGATTTACAATAATCAAGGGCAGCGCTTATACGCGATTCTACTTCCATCGCCCAAGAAGGCTTCGGGGCCTCGTGATAATGTAGTGGTTGTACTCCTTTCCAAAACCGTAATTGCCTTGCCGTATGACATGCTCTAGTGATAGCTACTATCACACAATTTGGTCTTAGATGTGAAATATTTTTTGCTGTACGTCCTGAAGAAGTGAGACATATTATAGCAGACGCTTTTGAATAAGCTGCTAAGTCAACAGCACTTAGACCAATTAGTTTCGCAGGTCCGCCGAGATTATTTGCACGACTTTTTAATTTCCCTAGGGGCTCCGATACTCTCTCTGCATTTTTGCATATAACGCAGGCAGCAGTTAGGCAATGTTCGGCTATTCGAATATCATTACATGAAGAAACGTGTTTTTTTAATGGAAAATCGTAGTGAAGCTCAAAACTAAGAACATCAACACCGTCCAAAATTAAATTAGCAATATCGGTAACGCACAGGGTAGGGACTTGTTCGTTTAAAACGGCTTTAAATATGCAAGGCTTGCCAATGTTATTACACTTTGCTAAAATTACTTTTTGAGCAATAAATATTTTTTCAATAGGTAAATCATTACACAACACAAGCCGATCAACATAAACTCCATCTGCTTCTAATAAAATTGTGTCAAAGTTATCGTACCCCGTTAGGGAGTCAATTGAAGCATAAACAAGAATATGTTTTCCTTTATCAGAAAGAATGTCCCTAACGCATCGCATATCTTCTATTTCTTTGACGTTAGGAACTATTATTGCATCAATATCTGCTGAGACTGCCCAATTTATTTGAGCCTTGATATTCTCAAATGATTGTGATGAGGTATGATTATTACATAAAGATTCAGTACTAGAAATTCTCTTATGACTCTCTACTTCGTTAGGTACTTTATAGATCCGTGCGGACATTTTAGAACCAATTATACCACCTTTTGTAACTGTGCAATTAACCGAATCCTCTCCAATATCAGTAATGGCTAATTTAATTTGTCCTGACCTTAAGCTATCAATGTAAATGCCATCACCACATTGTAAATCAGTTAGATGATTATAGTCTATAAACAAACATTCTACTGTGCCGCAATCTTGCCAACTTGAATCCGTAGTTAATTTAATAGATTCATTAACGATCAGTTCAATTATACTTTTTGGTCCTCCTTTAAGATTTCCTGTTACAATATCAGGCCCTTTCACATCTACGATCAACGCCAGTGGATAGACATAATCTAGTTCAATACTGTAATTAATGACCGCCTGTCTTATACTTTGTACCACTTGTGAACAAGCGTCAGGTTCATAATCTTTTAAATTTAATCTAGCCACAGTCATCCCTGATGCGATTAATCTTTGTATTGTACTTGGATCTCGATTGTATTCGCCTATTTCACACATTATGCCAGTTTGAAGTTCATTCCGAGGATTTTGGTGTATATTGATTCTACTATAATGGTCACAAGAAGAAGAATTTCTTTTCTCAACGTTGTTAAGGTCCTGAGGAAGTGCCGATAATGGAATGTGCCATGGCAACGCCATAATAATGTTTAATTTTTAAGACAGTATCCTCTAATGAACAATATTCGTAAATTTGTAAAATAACAAAATATAGAAATGAAAACAAACTCCAAAACGGCTCGGCCTATGTATTTTTTTTTAAATATGTACCGTATGTCGTATTGTTTGTCATTATTCTACCTCTACTTAACTCTACAGTCTACATTTATCAAAAAAGTTTGTAATTATCATTGACTGAAACAAGCCAAAACTGGGACAGCCTAGCGCCTAGCCTTAGAAAAGCAGGTATTGTGGCGTGGATGCGCCGCAAGAAGAAACCCCTCACCTTCCGCCTTACACAGGTACTCACCGGGCACGGGTGCTTCGGTGAGTACCTGTGTAGGGTTGCCAGGAGAGAGCCAACGCCAGCCTGCCATGAATGTGGCGCTGCGGAGGACACGGCCCAGCATATCCTTGAGGTGTGCGATCGTTGGGCCGTGCAGCGCCACGATCTCGTGGCGGTGCTAGGTGAAGACCTCTCACTCCCGAGCATGGTGCGCTGCATGCTCGAGAGCGACGAGGCCTGGCAGGCGGCGGTCTCTTTCTGCGAATTTGTCATGTCGCAGAAAGAGGCCACGGAGCGGGCAGAGAGAATGATCCCACCTCTCTGCCGCTCCGCCGGCCGGCGTAGGACGGGAGTGCGGAGGCGTCGCTACGCCTAACTTCTGTCTAACGGGACTCCGGGTCAGGATGGGAACCTGCCCGGCTTTGTCAGTCCCGGCGCCGAGGGGAACGCTTTAGTTCGCCTAAGCGTTCCCTTACTTTGGTGGAAGTCCGGTCCGAGGTAGACCGGCCAGTCGTGGAGGGAGTCCCGTGTTTGTTAGATCCGGGATATCCCTCCGTTATACGGCTGAAGGCGAGCCGCAGGTGGTTTTAGTGAGTAGGTATTGTATATTGTCTTTCTCGTTCAATTTTGTGATTATTTTTTCAGTACTGCTTTTATGAAACAAATAACTGTGTTATGATGGGGGGATCCCGCCCACAGTATGGGTCCCTATAGCCCGGGGGGCTCTCGGTGAGGTAAGTAAATTAGGGTGGCGCTACAGTAGCAACAGGGTAAATTTCAAATCATTTAGCAACTATTATTTCAGCTATTTTAGGTTATATTTTACAAAATAATACATTGGTATTAACCCAGTAATTCTATTTTTATTTTGTTCTATTCAATTTGACCTATTCTATTCAATTTACATTTTGTACATGCATTCCTTACCCTTTGCTGCAGCTAGCGCCACTCTTGGAGGATTTTTCAACTGTTATTTACTGCGTACACTGGACACTTTTTCAAATGTCCCCCATATAAGATAGTTTTCCTCTATCTACACTCCATACTATAAGTAGGTCTACCGTCTACCAGAATCTGATGGCAAAAAGTGAGAAATTAAATTGACTCTAGCAATACCGGGGCAATATTTAATGGAGGCACTTCATATGGCTATTTGTATTTGTTAATGGCTATTTGTTGCATTTGGCAAAATTATTGACGTATACACAAACAAGCAAATAAAGGCAAATATAACGGCCTTCCACACATGGACGTCAAATACCAAACTTTTACTTGATTTTGTTTACAGTGCGACAAGGTTGTAAATGAACGTGGGTGGTAAACTGGTAACTGGTAACGCTGCTCGTTTAAAGGAGAACTGTCAAAAATAACGTTTTTGTATGATGGCAGCTGCGTTAGTTCCTTTTTTCGCCACGTTCATTTAAATTTTAAAGCCTTGTCATATCTTAAGATACAAAATATAAAACATAAATTAACTTCGTCGTGTGTGATGGTTCATAGGATTTGTATGGTGAGCGATATTCTAAAATATGCTCTAAGATAATATATATTTTATATTATCTTCACCGTCTATGATGCGCTATATACTTAAACATACCGTCTACACTACACTCTACACAATATATGGTAATTGTTTGGCGAGTTGGGCGAATACATTAAATACGCAAATATACTAAATAGCCATGTAAAGTGCCTGCATAAAGAAAAATAATGGAGGGCGTTATTTTCAAAGATCTTTAAAGTCAATGGTTATTTTTTGCATAAAGTTATCGTCAGATCGTGTCTATGTTTACGTAGGTAATCTGTGGTTATCATGTCGCGGGATACGAATGATGGAAAATTAAAAAGTTATGAACGAGGTTGCTTGACTGCGTGTCACGTTTGTTCTTTGGCAGAATAATAAAACGCGATAGTTTTACTTTTTTAAACAGTTTGTGATTTGTTATTGTAAACAAGAGTGTATAAAGTTACTAAAGTGTTTCGTGCTAAAATTGTGTGGTATCCATTTGAACCTACGCAGTAAAAACCTACATAACTTGTACTTGCCGTTGTACTGTGCGACCGTGAAGGTTGAGAATGTTACGTCATTTGGTCCCTAGTGTCTGATATGAACTTAATTGTTGTTACTGAAACTTTGTGAAAGTATTCTTCGAGTGAAAAATATTCGTTTTCGCATAGTTTGTGTAAGTATTTATTATTCTAATTAGATACAAACTACATTAACCGGCTAGGAGTAGATGCCGCCATGTTATTTAGTTTTGCTGTCACTTGCTGATTATTACTGGTCTCTATAAATTAACAGAACGATATATTTGCCCGTTAACTATTGAGAGATGCATTAGTCGAATATCCCGTTTATTTATCAGCTATTGTTGTGAAGTAGTGTAAATTTGATAGCATCTTTCCGAGGTTTTGTTTACTGTGTATTATTGACTGTCAATGTAATGACGTCATTGTAAAACTCGTTCGTACCGAATGTATACAAAAGGTAGAATATTTAACCATATTTCTAACAAATACATGTAATAACATTTTAATAAACTGCGTATTTGTGAGATAATTGTTATCAAATCTACATTAAATCGTTACCTAGCTTACCTAGCATGCATATTACTGTTTTTCACATGGTAGGTACTTGCTAGCTCTTTTTCTGATAAGAAATTATCTCACTAGTTGTGGATGCCATGACTATCGTGATTATGAATTTGAATACATATTTTTATTGAAACTTTAAAACTTTGTGACTTTTAGAAATATATGTACAGTAATTATTGAAACATTACCTTGTCTATAAACAATACTTACTATTTAATATATTTATGGCCTGTTTCACCGCTTCCTGATAAGGTGCCCGATAGGGTTATTTGACAGATTTTCCATACTCCATCTGTCAAATTAAGTGGTGGATAGCCTTATCAGGAAGCGGTGAAACAGGCCCTAAATATGCTTTTATGGTATTGGTTAAGTAAAATTTATTCAGTCCATCATCTGCTTAATACTTCGATCGGAGGTTCTAGGAATTCCCATTGTATTCTTTTGTTCTCGTGATCATAAGATCACCGGTGATCGCGACAACAATAGAATAACAATAGATTTCCAAGAATCCGCGATCGAAGGTTTGGTCCCTCAATCATGGATTCATGGAAATTTATTGTTATCACTCTCAAATTCGACCTCTTCGGAGTTGAAGCATTAAACCTAGAACTCTTTTGCGATACAAAAGTCTTGGTGCGCCAAGCACATGACAAGTTGAATCTGTGGTACAACTAAACTCATCATGATCAGTTAAATTGGAGTAACATCATAGCCGGTGTCCCGCAGGGTGGGGTCTTGTCACCTCTTCTATTTGCGATTTTTATCAATTCCATCACTAAATCCACTTCTCTACTGTTCCATTTATATGCTGATGACTTTCAAGTATATACTTATCCCTCTTTGTCTGATCTATGTAGCACTGTTAGCTCTCTCAACACGGAATTGGAATTAATTAATGACTGGAGTAAGCGTCATGGCCTGGTAATCAATCTATCTAAAACCCAGCTAATTATTATCGGCAGCCCTGGGCTTGTATCTAGGATTGACTGGTACAGCTTACCTCCCGTGTGCCCAAAACAACGTAGTGATCCCTTTTACTAAATGTGTGAAAAACTTGGGTGTGTATTTTGATGATACATTATCTTGGTCTCATCACATAAAAGAAACCAGTAAAAGGATTTTTGCAACCTGGTACTCTGTTTTGTCGCCTTCGTTACCTCTTGCCTATCCCAACCAAAATTAAGATCGCTGAGTCCCTATTCCTGTCAATCCTCGACTATGCTGACGCTTGTTTGACAAATATGACCGAGGATCAATTAAATAAGCTAGTTAAAAAATATAAAAAAATAATAACTTCAAAACCTTGCGATCAAATTTATATTCGGGCTAAAAAAATTCGACCACGTGTCTGAATTTCGTACGAGTTTGAAGTGGCTGCCCATACGCTTCCGACGAGTTGCTCGTATACTATCACTCGTTTACAATATCATAAATGATCCTTATTGTAGGATCATTTATGATTTACTTAAAAGAAAAATTTGTATTTCGTCAAGCCACTGTTAAGGAGCTCAGATCTGTGTCGAATAGTCTACTAGAAATGCCCGTGCATCAAACTAAATTTTACGGTTCCTCCTTCGTTGTTACTGGTATAAGGCTCTGGAATTTGTTGCCAAGGCATATCAAACTTGCAAAAACATTGAATACTTTCAAAAGTCTTGTCAAGTCGCATTATTTAGCTGTCTGTAAAAATAATACTTGATCATAATCCAAGCAATTGCTGTGAGTTAAATTACACTTTAAATTATTAATTATTATCCCTGTCTGTTATAATGATTATATTATCTTTTAGTAATTTAAGTATAGTATTATTCGATTATATTTATAATATCTACCTATAGTATTATTATATATTTGTATTATGCATGCTGTAATATAATATATTTAATTTAATCCTAAACATATATTTGAATATGTATATTTTTTTTTGTTTGTATTCTTTTGTTTGCACATGCACATTAATTCTCTTCTTTACTGCAATTTCTCCTTTGCCCGTGGTTGCCTGGAAGAGATTGCTACCTAGTAATAAGGCCGCCATTGTGACACCTGAATATTTTGTCTTTTTCTTGTATTCCTTTTGTATGTTTATAAGTGTGCACAATAAAGAATATTTCATTCATTTCATTCATTCATAAATTAGTACAGTAGGGCCTCGTTAATCTGGAGAGGCAAAAACAAGACCCTTTTCGAATTATCGAGACCTCCGGATTATATTCATAAGTTTTATTTTATATGCATGCAATGTTTATTGTTAACTAGCTGACCCGGCAAACTTTGTTTTGCCATATAAATTATAGCAGTGCCCGCGACTTTGTTCGTGTGGTTGTCGAAAACACTGTCGCGATTGCAATAAAAAGGATATAGCGGGTCAATATCTTAAGGCGATATATCGAAAATAAATTATACCGCAAGGGCAATTTTATACTTAATAATACGATGATGATGATGAGTGAAATTTGCATAGTAGCATCTGCTTTCCGTTCTTAAAACAACATCGAAACTCCCAAACTTGTATCTATAAAGAATCAGGAGTTCCATCAGCACCTTCCGAACCATGATATACTTCGGTGCAAAATCTTACTTGCTTCGCTTACTAATGCTTCGAATACTTCTCACGAAACCGAAGTCATCAAATGTTTCCATATAAATTTTGAAGAGTTCCCTCGATTACTAATGGATCCCTTTATCAGGTCACCACTTTTGTGAACGGGGTACTAAATTGGGATGATGCCCTATACACCAAAAGAAAAATTTTGAAAATCGGTTCACATACGGCGGAGTGATCGTTAAATATAAAAAAAAACGAACATAACACCTCCTCCATCTTGAAAGTCGGTTAAAATTGTAGCCTATGTGTTATTCTGATGTATAAGCTATATTATTGTAAAGTTTCATTAAAATCCGTTCAGTAGTTTTTGCGTGAAAGAGTAACAAACATCCATACATACATCCTCACAAACTTTCGCCTTTATAATATTAAGTAGGATATACTATTATCTCATACATATTATTATATCTCATGCATATTAATATGATAAAATTGCCACCTTGGTAAATATAATAGTTAATTATTACTATCTATAATTTTTATATCGCTTGACAAACTCTAGTCTTGATCTAAAAGACTATAAAAAGTACCAATAAAACGGTCATAATGGGACGATGCATGGTACTTATAATGGTTTTAAATGGTAGTGATGATGATAATGATGATTGTAATTTGCATAGTAATAGCAGTAGTAGTTGCTTTCAGTTCTTAAAACAACGTCGAAACTCCCAAACTTGTATCTACAAAGAGATAGGAGTTCTCTCAGCACCTTCCGAACCATGGTATGTATTTGCACCAAGATGGTGCAAAATCTTACTTGTTGGTAGCATATGCTTAGAATACTGCTAACGAAACCGAAGTCACCACATGTTTCCATATAAATTTTGCGTAGTTCTCTCGATTTCTTAGGGATCCCTTCATCAGGTCACCACTTTTATGAATGTGGTAGCAAATAGAGATGATAACCTATACACCAAAAGAAAGATTTTGAAAATCGGTTCACAAACGGCGGAGTAATCGTTGAACGAACATAACACCTCCTCCATTTTGAAAGTCTGTTAAAATTATAGCCTATGTGTTATTCTGATATATAAGCTATATTATTGTAAAGTTTCATTAAAATCCGTTCAGTAGTTTTTGCGTGAAAGAGTAACAAACATCCATACATCCAAACTTTCGCCTTTATAATATTAGTAGGATAATATTTTCAAAAACTCAAACTCAAACTCAATTTTTTTTTATTCAGAATAAATTTTTGCAAATATTTTCTGAAAGTCTACATGATGCCTACCACCGGTTCGGGAACTAACCCGGCGAGAAGAACCGGCGTAAGAAACTCGCAGGGGGCCCACTTTATTTCTTTGATCAATTTTTAAATTACGGCATAAAGACAAAATGTACATGTTCATAATTACGACCATGTAATGGCGCATTTTCACTGGTCGATAGGGCCCGCATGCGGGGTGCTGGAGATTTCTAAAAGGCATGCCACGACCAATCAAAATGCGCCATTATTTGTCATAGACTCCCCGTATGCTGTATACCGATCGTGGATCGGATCGTATCCAACGAAGGGCCGCTTGAATTGTTGACTGTCATAGTGTTTCAAACAGCTTGGACCCCTTGGTTTACGCCGAGATGTAGCTTCACTCTGCATCCTCTATCGGTTGTATCACGGGGAGTGCTCTGAGGAATTGTTCGAAATCATACCACCTGCAACTTTTGGCCATCGTCCCACGCGAAAAACATACCATCCTCATCACCTCGATGAGTGGCAGTCTTCCACAGTGTGTTTTTCGCGTAACTTTCTGCCGCGCGCTGTAAAACTCTGGAACGAACTGTCACCAGCAGTATTTCCGGACCTATACGACCTGCAAACCTTCAAGAAAAGAGCGTATTCCCTCTTAAAAGGCCGGCAACGCACCTGCAGCTCTTCTGATGTTGCGAGTGTCCATGGGCGACGGTAGTTGCTTACCATCAGGTAACCCGTTTGCTCGTTTGCCCCCTTATTTAATTAAAAAAAAATACCGCACAAGTTAACGACTAATGAAAATGCGCCCTTTTTTCATTAGTCGTTAACTCGTGCGGTCAGCGTGCGGTATTTTTTTTTAGTTAATTCTTTTTAAAAAAGTCTGTAATACTCTTCTGTTTATGATTTTCGCACTTCATTTCGAAAGCCCGGTCTCAAAGTTGACGAAGAAACATTTAACTTCATGGCTATCAAAACTTCAGCCCATTTTAAAGCAGTGTTTAAAGCACCTGCCAGCTGGATTACAGCGATCACCGAACAAGCGGGAGTCCGGATTACTGAGGCCCTACTGTATTAAAAATATATTTCAGCTTAAAGATCTATCTTCGTTCTAGATATAGAACATAATTATTGTGCAGTAAATTATTATTTTTAACAGATTCCCTAAATACTATAGATTGCTAAACTACCTATGAAATGCATAATTCATGATAAATGTGCAGTCCCCTTTAGTGTATTGGTGTTGAAAAATTTTTTATGCATACATCTTTGACCATGAGCAAAGAGAATCAAATTGTCTGGAGGACATTTCTAACACAGTATTTTTTACACTGATAAAGGATTTCATTGTAAAATTATATCATGTGTTAGTTTGACTTGCAGTTTAAACTTACCTTAATTTCTAGTAATTCATTGCCATAATGATAATAGCTTATTTATGTCAAATTAGAAAATAATAAAATGTAAATCATCTTCTGTTTCTTATTTATTACACATAGAACTAAATATACAGTAGCAGCTTGATTATTATCCGGCCATCCGGCCCTGATATGTGATTAATAGTATACAGGACTGTATTTTATAATATTTTAAGTAATATTTTCTTAAATATGTGTTAATCAACTTTTATCAACATAAGCTTCTTCATGGTGTCATCAAAATTTTAATTACTTTTATTAATTCAAACTTAAAGTTTAAATTATACTGATATTTAAATTGATAACAATAAAATTTATTTAATAAGTAATGGATGTCAGTTACCGCTGCAAAAAGCCTACCCAGGAAAGACACGGTCAGAAAAATTATTCCCAGGTCAATTCACAGACACCAACACTAACATTGACGACGCAGTCATTATCCGTAGGCTGCACAGATTGTCTTTGTGTGGATGTTAAAGGAGCCGACATATATTATATAAGATCTACAATTAATTAGCCATTAGGACATTTTATGGTTCTTTTATAGTTTAGGCAGCATACGCAAAATAAATAACTTTTCTGGTTGATTTTTTACACCTTGTGTCTGAAAAACCCAATTATATGTTATGGAGGCCTATTATTTCCACAATAAAATTACGTATTATATATTATTTAGCCTATTGTTACTGGCGGATAATGTAGCTTTCGAATGGTGAAAGAATTTTTCAAATTGCTCCAGTAGTTTCGGGGCCTATTCAATAATTCAAACAAATTAATAAAAAATCAAATCTTTCCTCTTTATAATCTAATATATATAAATCTCCTGTCTCCTCCTAAACTACTTATCCGATTTTAATGTTTGTTTTTTTTTAATGTGTGCTTTTTTCCAACTTGAGAGATAGGATAGCTTAGATCTTTAATTATAGTCGCAATTTTATTTTATTGCAAATTATTTGTCTATAAAGAGCGGCCATTGTTTACGCGACGCGGGTCACGGGATAGCGATGGACGTTGCCATGGTGATACTTATTTATAGTCACTAATTCAATAAAATAGTACGGGCGATTTAATTTATATAATATGGCAAAGAAACGTTTGCTGGGACAGCTAGTATTATTTAAATTTTTCATCCACCTTACACTGTAGGGTGTTGTTGATATGTTTTTTAAAAATATTACGAGAATTCAAAAATCATTTTCCGATTTAGGGATCCGTTTGTGAAATATGAAGTTTTAAAGTGAAAAAAATTGTTAAGAGTCCGGGATCCGTACCACCAACCAACACCCTAAAAATATGAAAGTATCAATTATTATGTAAAACATGGCCGAAATAAAACAAATTTTACATCTATATCGAAGATTTATTGTTAAATTTAAAAATTGTAATAGTAAGTATGTATAGCAATTGTAATAGTGTTCCTATTACAATTGCTATACATACTTCTCGGTCTGCTCTTTTTTGGTTTTTGGTTTTTTAACACCATTTTTGTTGAACATGGTTGTACCTAAAATTAGCACATTTGTTTAGTATTTAAAGGGGTATGTTTTATCATTGTAAAATTATTTTGAATATTACAACAGACTCAAAAGTCGAAGTTTCCAAAAGGGGACATTTAAAGAAATGTGTAAATTCAATGGTTCATTAAAATATTATGCAATAAAGTCTAAATTAGTCACCTGCTCTAGCACCTGTCTAATTTTCTATGTGTAAGAAATATCCCTATATCATTTAAATTTTAAACCATTACTATTAATTCATTGCTTTTACCTATTTAAAATACATATCCTAGTAGGTTTGAAAATACTTGTAACTTAAATGATGTTAAAACTAATGAAAATTATTGTGATATCATAAAATATAAGATTTTGTAAGATGCTGTAATAATTAAACTAATTTTACTATGGCACATTATACATTAGTTTTTAGCTATTATGTAGTTGATTTTTAACTCTTAATTCTTATAAGTACATTTTTGTTACACTCTGTACATGAAAAAAAAATAGATTGAGTGACATTAGCTTTGTCCACATTGTGCCTTTTTTTTTGTTCAACAAGGGCATGCGTTATAGCGCAGTCAACAGCGAAGGTGTGGCATGCCCGTGACGCGCGTCAAAATCCACCCGCGTTGAAAGAAAAGTGTCATTGCGCGCGCTACGATTTCAACGCGCGTTACGGGCATGCCTCACGTTTGCTGTTGACAGCGCTATAAGGCATGCCCTTGATGAATAGAAAAAGGCACAATGTGGACAAAGCTATTCAGAACTTACGACCAATTACGCCATTATTCACCGTTAATAATTATTAAAATCTATACCTACATTAATAAAATCAAATTAAGAAATTTAAAAAAACCCCCGCCAAACCACATGAAATAATATTTACTGACTTTAAGTAATATTTTAGTCCATAATTATTGTTGTCACTTGTCACGGTGTGTTGGGAGGACCGCCAAGTAAACTACGACAACAGCGACTTTTGGGCTACCATACACAAATAAGTATTTTTGTATGGGAGCCCCCCCTTAATTTTTTATTTTATTTAAATATTGAATATTATTCTTAAATATTGAAGTAGACATATAATAAAGGCCTTTGTGAAAATATCAAGTGCCTACCTGTTGCCATTGTTGATTACGAACAAAAAAGGACAAAAAAATCACGTCTGTTGTTTTAGAAATCCCTTTAATATTCATTTTATTTTGTTTTTAGTATTGGTTAGTATTTGTTATAGCGACAGCAGAAATACACAATCTGTGAAAATTCCAGTAGTCTAGCTATAGCGGTTCTTAAGATACAGCCTGGAGATAGACAGACAGACGGACAAATGCGAAAGACATCGAAGTCTCAGTAATAGGGTCCCGTTTTTAACCTTTGGGTACGAAACCCTAAAAATACAGAGATCAATACACATAATATTTGGTATCACTTTTTAAATACTAAAATAATAAAATATTTAAAATGAACTGACATTATATTATGACTGGGTCATAATTATAATTTATTGTTACAAGTGAGGAGGGGTGATAAGTGGGTTATACCGTATTTTATTACTTTGGCTAATTTTGACCAGCTATTATGAATAACATCCGGATAAAAAAATTAATTAATCACATTGTCTAGTCAATTTTAATATTATTTATAATGACTAGTTATTATGTATAATAGCTATTTAATCACTATGACTGTAATATATATACTAATAATAATAATTATGTACTGTATAACAACACCTGTTTGTTTAATACACGGCGGTCGGCGCCGCAGAGGCGACGGCATCGCCGCGCCGCCGCGCGGCACTTGGCGGCAGACTACAGATCGAATACTTTACGAACTACTTTATAAAATTTTAATAGACAAATAGAAAAATAGAATTATAATAAAGTTATTTTAAAAAGAGCATTATATGGGCGAAATACTTTAATATTAAGTATGGCAAAGAAACGTTTCCCGGGACAGCTAGTATTATATATTATGAGTAGCTACGCTACATCCTATGCAAGTTTATACAATTTTTTATCTGATAATATATTTAGATATAACGAGACACAATAGCCTTTCTATTGTTATCGCAATCGCCGGTGACCGCTTGGGGCTTGAAGCATTAAAATTTTTAAATTACTTAGCACAATATTATGTTCACTTCACTGATAATATATTATTTTGTGAGTGTGAATTGTGACTCTTAACAAATTGTAATAAGATACGTAAAATATACGCGAAGGTTTACCTACTAGTGTAACTAAAAAGAGTGAAATTATTATTATTTTTAACAAAAAATTAAAACCGACTTCTAAGGTAAAAAAAATAATAACATTAATATGAACTAAAATGTATTAAATAACTAGCTGTTGCCCGCGACTTCGTCCACGTTAACATAGTATAATAACAAAGATGGATAGTTTTCCCCTTTTTGTGGTTCCAAACAAAGGGTAAAAACGGGACCCTATTTAAGCAAACGGCAAACGCAAACGTCCATAAACTTTTATGTTTCCAACTCAAAAAATGACGGACTTTCATTGAAACTTTCAACCCCAATTTCACCCCCTTAGGGGTAGAATTACCAGAAACGCTTAAATACCTACCCATTCATTCATTCAGCAGACCAAAAATAAACTTTTATGTTTCTAACTTAAGAAATGACGGACTTTCATTTAAACTTTCAACCCCTATTTCACCCCCTTGGGGGTAGAATTTCCAAAAACGCTTAAACACGCATCCATTCATTTTTAATCAGTAACCCAAAAATAAAGTTTCATGTTTCTAACTCAAGAAATGACCGTGGAAATGAAGGACTTTCATTCAAACTTTCAACCCCTATTTCACCCCTTCGGGGTAGAATTTTCAAAATTCCTTCCTTAGTGGGTGTCTACTCAATAAAACAACCCTACTCACAAAATTTCGTGGCTGTAGCTTTAACAGTTTTTGCTCAGCGATGATGAATCAGTCAGTCAGTCAGGACATGTAATTTTATAAGTATAGATGTTTACTATCTAATAGTGCCTTTTCGAATTCGGCTAAATCTCAACTATTTCTGTACTCAATCTTCATAATTTTGAAGTCGGTGCCAGTTCCAAAAGTTTCAAATATTCTGTCAGAGGACTAAAGATTCAGCTATCTGGTACCGACTTCAAAATAATGAAGATTGAGTACAGAAATAGTTGAGGTTTAGCCGAATTCGAAAAGGTACTATTAGATAGTAAACATTATTTAATACTTTTTAGTTCATATCAATGTTATTATTGTTTTTACCTTGGAAGTCGGTTTTAATTTTTTGTTAAAAATAATCTATCGCCATAATTATTATAGTCGCTGATTTTCTCGATTCAGTTCATTGTGAACTGACCTTTAAACTATAATGTTATGTGAAATCAAACATTTACATTATCGGTCCCCGGACACACCCTTGTAACAACAATAATTATTAATTATGGACTAAAATATTACTTAACACTTAGGAATTATTTAATCATAAAGTCAGTAAATATTATTTCATGAAGTACTTTTTAATGTTTTTTGGCGGTTTTTTTTTTAATTTCTTAATTTAATTGTATCCTTTTTAAACTTGTGTTGGTTATAAGTTATAACTTATAACTTATAGTGCACGATTGATTCTATCAACAGAATCATATCCCAATGAATACGATCTATAAATATTCTCTTGGATGAGGCTGTCAATATGAGCCCAAACATGAAACCTCCACCCTGGGTTCATACGGAGCTCGGCTCCTATAGAATCCAGGTGATGCTGCAGCAGCAGCATGCAAATATTTACTGCTTATCTACGTCTTACTGATTGTCGCAATTAAAATGAGACCTAACACGAAACCTCTGCTCTTAGTTGGTCTCCCATAACACTAAAAAACTCAATTTTTGGCTTATTTTTTCTCTATATTGGTGCGGAACCCTTCGTGCGCAAGTACAACACGCACTTGGCCGATTTTTACCTTTTGGGTACGGAAAAAATATGTGACTACCTACAATCTAAAAAGCTGTTTGTGTCACTTAATGCGAAGCCGAATACGTTATATCCTCAAGTAAAGGTCGTAATTTTTTCATTAGATATGATAATGTAAGGAATGAAAGGGGATCAAAAAACTTGTCCACGCGCTATTTCACTGTTACCTAGCCTTAAAGTATACGTTTAGAATGAGGAATTTCTTTTTTTAGGACAACAGATAGGTGCTTGCAGACGTATTCTGCAAGTAGCCACGGAGCGCCAGGATCCGGCGCTGAATGGCGCCTCTCACATCAATGAAACATTTATGCAAGTCCTGGCTAATGAAAATGCAAGGTATGTAATAAAACCACCTAGCTATTTTAGATGACATTGTATTATTGTTTAGCTTTGTTTTCTTAGAGGGCCCCTAGACGAGCAATTTTATTGCGCACTAGACGTTCCGCGCGGCTTCGCCCGCGTAGATTAGATATTTCACAGACAAATTAGTCCACAAAAAAGCCTATGATCCTTCACGTGGTCTACTTCTTATCTGACCGAAATAACAGAAAAAATACTCTAGTACAGGGGTTCCCAATCTTTTTCAGCCTGCGGCGCACTCACACGTCAATATTTTGTCACGGCGCGGCGCCCTACTCTACCTAGCTATTAAAAAAATATCTCACCAAAACATTCAATGTAAAAGAAGCCAAGCAAAATATTGCATAGCTATGCAATACTTGTCGTAAAAAGTTTTCAGATCACATTCAAGCCAAGCCTTTAACTATTTTGTAATTGAAATCAACATTCAGTGAATATATTAATAGTTTTCTTTATTTTAAAATTATTATAGTGGCTCGGCAATGAGCACATATTAAGAAAAAAATATAAAACTGCATATTTGGCAAGCGTAAAGTGTTTTTTTAGTTTATCGTAACGGCGCATCTGGTCGATGCACCTGCATCGACCAGATGCAGATACCCATATAAATCCAATTAGTCGCTGATTATTTCTCTAGTGCTCATTGCCAAGCCACTATAATAATTTTAAAATAAAGAAAACTATTGATACATTCACTGAATGTTAATTTCAATTACAAAATAAGTTGAAGGCTTGGCTTGAATGTGATCTGAAAACTGTTTACGACAGAAGTATTGCATAGCTATGCAATATTTTGCTTGGCTCCTTTTACATTTAATGTTTTGGTGAGATTTCAGTTCTTTTTTTTAAGGTTTTTTTCTTTTCAGGTCACGTTAAAACTATTCTACCATATTTAACAAAGTTTTAAGACTTCGCTGTCTGCCTGTCACCAGGCTGGATCTCGAGAACTGCAATAGCTAGATAGTTGAATTTTTCACAAATTATGTATTTTTGTTGTCGCCATAAAATAGAATATTAAAATAAAATAATTTGGGATTGGCGGGTCTCGTACAACAAACACGATTTTTTGTTTTTTTTGCTCTATCTTCGTAATGGTAACAGTAAGGTTTTTGGAAATTTCAGAAAATACTCAATTGTATTTCAACTTTAATAATAAATAATAAAAATCAAATAAACCTTTTATTAAAGGGGGGCTCCCATACAAATTTACGGTACAGAACCCTATTTACGCCAGTCCGACTCGAACTTGGCCGGTTTCATAATTTTTCCTTTCATTGTGAATAAAGACCTATCTGGGTACCAAATTTCAAGGTTTTAAGTCTGCTATAAGTACCTTAGTATTTTGATGATCTGTCAGTCAGTGACAAAACGTAGTAACTTTTACCATCCGTAACTAGTAAACTATTAATCAGAATATAGTGTAATTTGGAGGTTAAGCTAGTTTTAATACTTGCTCCTAGTCATCGAAATTCTAAATCTCTAGCTTTGATAACATCGAAGCTAAGGAGGGTGTGAAATAGCCGCGAACCGCTTCGAGAAAAGTATGGTACGGCCGTGCCTTTGCTAAAAAGCTTGGCTGGGGCACTGCCGTGCCCCCAGATACATTAATAAACACCTTTAATAATTATTAATTATAGTTAAGTTAAGCAAGTAAGTAATAATAAACAAATATTTAATCATCTGCCTGCTTTGTATAATACCTAATTCGTATTATAATTTTATTTTATAATATTTGTGGCTATGGATAATGATGGAGGATCGACTCACGGCGCCCCTCTTGCCTTTCCATGGCGCACCAGGGCGCCGCGGCGCACAGTTTGGGAACCCCTGCTCTAATAGTTCGCGAGATAAGCCTTTTCAAATAATTTTCCCCATTTTTTCCATATTTTCCTCTATTTCTTCGCTCCTATTAGTCTCAGCGTGATAAAATATAGCCTATAGCCTTCCTCGATAAATGGACTCTCTAACAATGAAATAATTTTTTAAAGCGGACCTGTAGTTCCTGAGATTAGCGCGTTCAAACAAACAAACTAACAAACTTCCGCTTCATAATATTAGTATAGAATATAGATTAACACGTATTGCGTAATATACAAGGTATAACAGTATACAGGGTGTAACAAAACTAAGTGATCTGTACGTGTTCAATGTGGGGTAACTCGCGACACTGGGGCGCTTGCCTATACAAAAGTGAAAAAAAGATTTGGTCTTTCAGAGCTGCTACTTTCACACTGAAGTCTGAACTCTCTTCAAGGAACACGTACACACCCTTGAGTATTATTACTTAGTTTTGTTACACCCTGTATATTATGTCGTAGTCATCTGGTTCAAACTGCGATTCGATTGAATGACTCGACCGAACGTCGATTGAATGATCGTCACCACGGAGCTAATCAACGTCCAACTAGAGTACTAGTTAGCCTTTTTTAACATAGCCCTTTGAAGATAGCGGACATGAAATTAGTCAGGTAATTGGTGGTTGTGGGTGACAGCGTGGTTTTACCTATTACAACCCCGTCAACGGCTACTTAAAAAAATTATATCATGCCATTTAACGACTTCAGTCTTCACTATATGAGTTTTATTCAATACGAGCAAACGACTTTGACCATACATTTGACGCGTTGCCGAATCGCACAAAAATTCTATTTTTTTACTTCAAATCTCAGTTCAAAATTGATCTAAAAAAAATTAAAACGGGGAATATGTAGGTAATTAAATTGTCTACGATCTACTGTCGTGTGTTTCAAATAAACGTAATTTGTTAATACTAGGGAGATGCTGAAAGTATGCTTCAATTTTAATAAATTTAAATTGGTATTACTTTGGAAGCTAATATCATGAGTATTTAATAAACAAAAATAGAAAATTTAAAACGGGGAAAGGAATATTGATTTTATACTGAAGATTATTGCTGTATTTTTATTATAACTTTGTAGCTTTCAAATTATGATTTTATAGGGCCCTAAGGGCAAATTTTCATTAGTCGTTTACTCGTGCGGTATACAGCATACGGGGAGTCTTTGACAACTAATGGCGCATTTTGATTCGTCGTGGCATGATCTCCCGCACCCCGCAAGCGGGCCCTATCGACCAGTGAAAATGCGCCATAAGGCTGCATTTCCACTGAAGCAGAGCGGAGAGGAGCTTAGCGGTGCCGAATTGACCAATCACCATGCTCGGAATCTTGTCTTCGCTGTCATTCCGCTGGAATAGCACGATTCGTCAATTCGGGCACCGCTAAGTTCCGCTCCGCTTCAGTGGAACACAGCCTAAATACGGTTAATTACGGAATCTCCATAGGGGAAGGCCCTTAAGCGTCTCAGTCAACGTCTTGACGAGTTGTCCTAGTCATTCAATTTAATGTTGACGTTCAATGAATGCCCTAGTCATTCAATCGAATCGCAGATTTAACCAGATGACTGCGACACATAAGTATATATTATGTAGTTTAGGCCCCTAGGGTATATAGTCAGTAAATATTATTTCATTACTCTTTAAAGTTATTTGCGGGTTTTTTTTTTTAATTTCTTAATTTAATGTTATTTTATGCTTTTTAAACTGATGTCAAGGTTATAGAGCAGAATAAGTACATGAACACCATCAGCTATCAGAATGTCCTCTTGGATGAGGCCGTCAATTATATGAGTCCAAACAATATGAATCCTCCACTTTGGGCTCATATGGAGCTCAACTCCTAAAAAAACCAGGTGATGCTGCAGGAGCAGCATGCAAATATTTACTGTTTATCTACGTCTTACTAGCTGTCGCAATTAAAATGAGGCCAAGCACGAAACCTCTGCTGTAAGTTGCTCAGTCGGGTATCCTATTGATTACCAGGTGATGCTGCAGCATCAGGTCAACTTTCGATTAATGTGTATATATTCATAAATGTCACGCAAGTCGCAACGCAACTAGAATGCAAAATATAAAGACCACCAAACGACTGCAAATTGCTTATCAGCCCTTCACGAACCAGATGAACTGCGATTTTTCAGCACTAAGCAGCGGGGCTAAAATGGTAACATTTTGCAACAAATTTTCTGGATGAATTATTCCTCCAAAACATGAATTGACAAATGTCAAATATTAAATGTCAAAAATATTAAAGTACACATATATTTAAGGCCTTTGTGTCAAGTGCTTGACCTGTTGCCATTATTGATATCGAGCAAAAAAATAATGTTTGTTGTATGGGAGCCCCCGTTAAATAATAATATTATTTTGTTTTTAGTATTTGTTGTTATAGCGGCAACAGATATAGGTACGTAATCTTTGTAAATTTCAGAAGTGTAGCTATAGCGGTTCTTGAGTTACAGCCAGGAGACAGACGGACAGACATAGAAGTCTCAGTAGGTAATAGGGTCCCGTTTTTACCCTTTGGGTACGGAACCCTAAAAACGAATCATAGTTAAGATTTATTTTTAAAAAATCACTGCTTGCAATTCATATTTCTAGTATAGTGCGTTTCATCAAATAGTTCCTTTGCCGCCATGTTGGCACTAATGCAAATTAATATTGCCACATTACCCTTACTGTGCTATCTTAAATTAGGGGAGATAATTATATTATGTTATTACAAAATGCACTTAAAGAAAATTGACAATTGTACATAATTCTAACAGCTTTCTCCCGCTGCTCTGCCTACGTTAACGTCTATCCCTCGGGGACATGGGACCGTTCTTTTTCCCGGGATAAAGTGTACCCTATGTCCTTCTCCATACTCCAGACAACGTGTACCTATGAAAGTTTTATGATGATCCGCTTAGTACTTTATGTGTGAAGACGTAACAACCAAAGTCACTTTCGCATTTACTAGCTAAAAGCCGAGCTTTGTTGGGCTCGCCTCATCACACCTTAACTGACTGATAACACATTTACATGTATGATGTAAATACTATGTTAAAGCACAAATCAATAGGCGTGATAGTTTGTCCGTAAAGTGTACCACAAAATGTACAGGTTGTGAGAAGTACTAGGGCTCGCTTCGCTCGCCCTGATAATATTATTGTACTAGCTTTTACCCGCGCCTTCGCTCGCGTGTATGTAGTTTTCGTTACTAGAAGTGCGTTTCATCAAATAGTTCCTTTGCCATCATGTTGGCATTCTCTGTTAATAACGTAAACACGGCAGCCCCGGATCTTCAATTTTTTTTAGGCGGGGCAAAAACTGAAAAATGCCGCCCCGCCTACTATTTACTTACTGTTTATTTTTACCTTTATCATCCACTAGCTGTTGCCCGCGACTTCGTCCGCGTTAGCATAGTATAATAATAAAGATGCATAGTTTTGTCTATCCTCCTAGGTTTTCCCCTTTTTGTGGTTCCTTATACAAAGGGTATAAACGCGACCCTATTTAAGCAAACGTCAAACGCAAACGTCAATAAACTTTCATGTTTCTAACTCAAGAAATGACGGACTTTCATTGAAAATTTCTACCCCGATTTCACCCCCTTGGGGGTTGAATTTCTAAAAACACTTAAACACGTATCCATTTATTTTTAATCTGTAACCCAAAAATAAAGTTTCATGTTTCTAACTCAAGAAATGATGGACTTTCATTCAAACTTTCAACCCCTATTTCACCCCCTTCGGGGTAAAATTTTCGAAATTCCTTCTTTAGTGGGTGTCGTCTTAAAAAAAAAACCCTACTCACCAAATTTCGTGGCTGTAACTTTATCAGTTTTTGCTCAGCGATGATGAATCAGTCAGTCAGTCAGTCAGTCAATCAGGACATGTAATTTTATAAACGTATAGATAGACGCGACCCTATTTGGTCGCGTTTTTACCCTTTGTATAAGGAACCACAAAAAGGGGAAAACCTAGGAGGATAGACAAAACTATGCATCTTTGTTATTATACTATGCTAACGCGGACGAAATCGCGGGCAACAGCTAGTGGATGATAAAGGTAAAAATAAACAGTAAGTAAATAGTAGGCGGGGCGGCATTTTTCAGTTTTTGCCCCGCCTAAAAAAAATTGAAGATCCGGTGCTGTTCCCGCGTTCCATTTAGCACTAATTTGGCGATGAATCCGCGTCGTCTTTTTCACCTGGCATAATATGAAAAACGGGCGTGAGTGTCGCCCTCTTAAATATATGTTTATCCTATATGGATAAACATATATTTAAGAGGGCGACTAACCCAAAAAATCAAACATCGTCCTCTCTTTACACTGAAGGCCCTATCGACCAGTGAAAATGCGCCATTATTGAGAAAAAACTAATTTGGCGATGAATCCGCGTCGTCCTTTTTCACCTGGCATAATATGAAAAACGGGCGTGAGTGTAAAGAGAGGACGAGGTTTGATTTTTTGGGTTAGTCGCCCTCTTAAATATATGTTTATCATAATATATGGATCGTCGATCGCCCACTTAAATATATGTTTATCCTATATGGATAAACATATTTAAGAGGGCGACTAACTCAAAAAATCAAACATCGTCCTCTCTTTACACTCACGCCCGTTTTTTATATTATGCCAGGTGAAAAAGGACGACGCGGATTCATCGCCAAATTAGTTTTTTCTCAATAATGGGGCATTTTCACTGGTAGATAGGGCCCGCGTGCGGGGTGCGGGAGATTTCTGAAACGCATGCCACGACCAATGACAATGCGCTATTAGTTGTCAATTAGTTGTCATAGACTCCCCGCATGCCGCACCGTACGAGTTAACGATTAATGAAAATGCGCCCTAACTCGATAAACATACAACATTTAAAAAATCCGCTAGGTCGATTTTTCAATGATAGAATTTTATACAATGCGTTAAAATATGAACTTACTTCAATGCACGGTTATATGTCAATAAGAAATTTTTTTCTATCGAAAAAAATTTAAGATATCGTCAATCGTGTTTTTGCTCAGATCGAATTCTTGGAAATACAATGTAGTATCTAATTTTAGAAAACGAAACAATTCGGGGTTTATTTTCAAGTATAAAAATTAATTATAAAATCGAAAATGTAGGGTTAGTCGCCCCCATAACAGGGTAGGGTTTAATGCGTGTTGACTGTTGTCCCAATCTGCGATTCCTGCAGGCGAGCCCGGGCGCGTATTTTGAACTATGGCTATTGGCTACGCGCTTCGCAAATAAAATGTTCGTGCAGCACGTCTCACTCCGCGCTCAGGGTGAGCGCGGAGTGAGACGTGCTGCACGATGCAGAGTTGTCCATTGGTCTGAAGTGTGAATTTGGCTGCCCTTTGAATTGGCCGGCCCCTGAATTTGCCGCCCTCTGAACTTGCCGCCCGGGGCATGGGCCCCGGCTTGCCCCCCCCCCCCCCCCCCCCCCTAGATCTGGGGCTGAAACACGGTACACACGCTCTGCAAGTATTCATAAGTTTTACTGTGTTATGGGTGATTAAACTGACGCTGGTAACCCTATTTCACTAAGCCGTAATGGCGGCAACTAGAGTTTAATGGAATTATTGGGGCCTAGTTACGTTTTTCACGTTCACAAAATTCTTTCACTCTTAGCACCATCATTCTTTCGCCACTCTTTAATGTTTTCGGCATGATTTTCTCACGAAATCACAGTAAAACTTGTGAAAACTCGCAGAGCTGTCAACCTTGTTTACATTATTGACAGACAAATACCAACATGACGGTAAAGGAACTATTCGATGAAACGCACTATAATTTGCACAATTTGTACTAATTTGACATTTGTCAGTTTGACAGTTTTGACAATTCATTTTCTGGAGGAATTGCAAAATATTACCATTTTAGCCTCGCAGGCTGATGAGTGACGATGATGAACTATAGCTAAGAACACTCTCGATCATGTCAGCTTTCAAACATAAAAAAACTAGATCAAAATCGGTTGTCAGTTTGACAGTTTTAACAATTCATTTTCTGGAGGAATTGCAAAATATTACCATTTTAGCCTCGCAGGCTGATGAGTGACAATGATGAACTATAGCTAAGAACACTCTCGATCATGTCAGCTTTCAAACATAAAAAAACTAGATCAAAATCGGTCTACATGTTTGGATGCTACGATGCAATGCCACAGACAGACACGTCCAACTTATAACCCCCTTTTTTGTCGGGGGTCAAAACAATACCGGCCGCACTCTCTTATTTAATGATTACTTAAGTTTAATTTAATGGAGAGTATGACAGAAAATGTATAGGTATTATGTAGAACTTTAATCAAAATCTAAATTATTAAAGCAATAATTATTTAATCTTAGAGTAAGAGCCCGCGAGGGCCAGACCTTCTTTCGTTTCGTAAAGCTGAAAGTTTACCTGTTTGTGACCTTTACAGAGGTAAGAACGACCATGGAGTTTCGGTCGCGGTTACTTTAGGAGGTATCCAGTTCTGAAGGTCTACCTGACCTTCGAGAAAGAGTAAAGCTCAATTTCATAGCTTATATTCGCGGTAAGTGGAGGGATCTCGTCTTCTAGTGCCGAACATTTTTGACAGTTGCTTCGCACTGCTAGACACTCTTAAAGTCTGATACTTTAAAAAAGTTTAAGGGTGGGAAGCAACTGCCAAAATGTCCGGCACTCAAAGACGAAATTCCTCTACTTACCGCGAAGAATATTATATTATGAAGAATGAAGAATACTATGAAATTGAGCTTTACTCCTTCTCAAAGGTCAGGTAGACCTTCAGAAATGGATACCTCCTAACTAAAGGAACGGCGACCGAAACTTCATAGTTCGATCTTACCTCTGTAAACGTCACAAATAGGTAAACGTTCAGCTTTACGAAACGAAGTAAGGTCTGGCCCTCGCGGGCTCTTGGTCCATCTCTGCGATTGCGGCCGTAAATGTTCGTAATTCGTGTAATTGGTAGTTTACGGCGAACAAGGCAAGATTTTAGGAATAGAGCAATTGACATAGAAAGTGACGTAAAAATACAATAGAATTAAATTCTCGGATTATACGCCACAGCGACACGAAAACCATAATGCCTAAAGGCACTAGCGGCTAGTAGTGATGAGCAAAATTAGTCTTGGTCTTGCAGTCTTGGTCTTGGTCTTGCAAAAATTGCAAGACCAAGACCAAGACCAAGACTACCCTAAGACTAGCAAGACCAAGACCAAGACTAGGTGTGCAAGAACAAGACCAAGACCAAGACCGACTATGCAAGAGTCTTGCTTAATGCAAGACTCATGCTAAAAAAATTAATTAGTCGCAGTGACTATAATATGAGATAAAATATTTATAACTATTAAAAATATTAATAATATTATCTACTTATCATGAGTTCCAAGGTCTTATACAGCCTGGAAACAGGCAGCGATGTGTAAGTATGTAATTGGGTCCCGTTTTTACCCTTTTGATTATGTAACTCTGCATTCAAACAAAAAATTTGGGAATACGTCATATTACATATACATTATACATGGCGGCCGAAAAGTAAGATCTATCAACCGAGAGAGAATCCGAAAATCCGGTCAAGTGCGAGTTGGACTCGCCCATGAAGGGTTCCGCAGCAGCCAAAAAGGTTTATTTCATGAAATTAAAATATTTTTAGAGTTCCGTACCCAAAGGGTAAAAACGGGACCCTATTACTAAGACTTCGATCGTCTTCGTCTGTCCGTCTGTCCGTCTGTCTGTCACCAGGCTATAACGCAAGAACCGTTATAGCTAGACTTCTGAAATTTTCACAGATTATGTATGTCTGTTGCCGCTGTAACAATAAATACTAAAAGCAAAATAAATTAAATACTTAAGGGGGGCTCCTATACAACAAACGTGATTTTTTTGCTATTTTTTGCTCTTCATCAATATCGGCAACACATAGGCAATTGAAATGTTCGCAAAATACATTAAATTAAAATACATAAAATTAAAATAAATTAAATAGTTCAGGGAGGCTCCCATACAAAAAATACAATTTTTAGTCTATTTTTGCTCTGTAGTGGTACGGAACCCTTCGTGCGCAAGTACAACTCGTGTTTGGCCGATTTCTGTTGAATTAATGAAATTAAGGTATACCATTTATAACGTATACAAAAACTACTTGCTAGTTCTCGTTCAAACCAATTTTTTCTTGGTAGTTTCTATAGTAAATGTACAATCAAAATATATTTTTTTAGACTTATCATGCCTTATATTATCATACTTTAGAAGTTAGAGGGGAGAGAACAAAGATTTTACCACTTTGGAAGAGTCTCTCTCATATTTTTTCTATTTTTGTATCAAAATAAGTATTATTGTGGTTCACAGAATACACCTACTTACCAAGTTTCAATTGTATAGCTCTGAGTATATCGTTTCGGAGAAAAGTGGCTGTAATATACGGACGGACAGACAGACAGACAGACAGACTGTATGACGAATCTATAAGGGTTCCGTTTTTGCCATTTGGCTACGGAATCCTAAAAAGAATCTAGATTCTAGAAGAAATCCCAGAAAAAGTTCTTATTTTTCAAATTTTTTATTTTTCTGTTTTTTTGAGAAAATTAAAACGTTTACAAAAAGTTTTGAAAAATGTTTGCAAGAGTCTTGCTTTTTGCAAGACCAAGACCAAGACTAGGCGTGCAAGACCAAGACCAAGACCAAGACCAGACAGATTTAAGCAAGACCAAGACCAAGACTGCACAAGCAAGAACAAGACCAAGACCAAGACTGGTCGAGTCTTGGTCTTGGTCTTGCTTTGCTCATCACTAGCGGCTAGCCTATGCGTAATATTGTCGATATAAATTTAACCCATCAATTCCCAAGCGGCACCTGGCTGTTAGTTTAGCCTTAGAACAATTTTTTTTGTCATTACTAACAAGCTAATTTTTTTTGAGTAGACATTTTGATAAGACGAACAACATTTTTATTTTCGAAAAATCTCGATAGTGGTAACTGGTAGCTAACAGAGATAGAAAGGATTTCATACTTTGACTTGATGGTTCTAAAATAATATGGATTGTTTTATTTGTAGGACAAGGTTACTCTTAAATTATATAACTATTAACCTACCAATATACAAAAAATCAGCTAGTTAGTGTTCCGTTTTAGGGTTCTGTAGTCATTAATCAAATTAATCAAAACTTGGTTGACTACTGTACCCTAAAACGGCTCCCTAACCAGCAGATTTTTTGTATATTGGTAGGTTAATAGTTATATAATTTAAGAGTAACCTTGTCCTACAAATAAAACAATCCATATTATTTTAGAACCATCAAGTCAAAGTATGAAATCCTTTCTATCTCTGTTAGCTACCAGTTACCACTATCGAGATTTTTCGAAAATAAAAATGTTGTTCGTCTGATCAAAATGTAGCTACTCACAAAAAATTAGCTTGTTAGTAATCACAAAAAAAATTGTTCTAGGGCTCCCGTACTATGTCGCATAGCAATAGAAAATCTATTGTGTCGGCGATTCCCATGATGGAGGAATAAAATTTTTTGTACACAGATAGTCTAAAGCCTGAGAAAGGACATAGGCTACTTTGTAACTGGAAAAAGGGGTTGTAAGGGGGTGTTTAAATGCGTAAATTTGTTCAAATTAAGTTAAATTAAATTAATATTATAATTTATATGTAAGTACTTAGATATTAATATTTATTTAAGTTTTGACGTGACAACGTCTTAAATTAGGTTGCGGCTGGGAGTCACTTATGAAAAAGTGTAACGCTCGGTAACGTTACGATGAGTCACCGAACGAGAGAGAGGCCCGCCGAATGCCTTGCGTCTCTCTCCCACTCAACTATGATCGGTCTGCCGCGCGCGCAGCGCGCATTCATATCAATAAATATTCTACCGAGAAAAAGACGTTGTCACGTAAAATCTTCGCCCGTAAAACCGACTTTACAGGCAACCATTTTTTTTTGTTCTTATTCTGTACGTACTGACTGCTGGTACGAGGGCTGCTATTTATGTATCCGGAATTAAAAAAAGAAACAAACATATATCATTTAATATGGTTTTATTGCTTTTCAAAATATTCGCCGCGATGATCGACACACTTTTGCATACGCTGGAACCAATTTTTATAGCACTTTTTCCATTCTGATTGAGGTATCTCCAAAACGTGCATTTTGAACGCATCAACAGCCTCTTCGCGGCTCGAAAAACGTTGACCACGTAATTTGTTCTTCGCGTATGGAAATAAAAAGAAATCGTTAAGTGCCAAATCAGGGCTGTACGGCGGATGACCAGTCAATTCGATCTTTTGACCCTCCAAAAACTGAGTTGTTTCAGCTGAGGTGTGACAGCTAGCATTGTCGTGATGTAATATGATTCTGCGTTGTCGGTTGTCCTTTCTTATTTCTTCAAAGACTTCTGGTAAACAAATGGTCGTATACCATTCAGAATTAACCGTTTTACGATTCTCTAATGGCACTGTAGCCACATGTCCATTAATTCCAAAAAAACAGGCGACCATTTGCTTCAAAGTACTTTTTGCACGAGTAACTTTTGTTGGTTTCGGCTCATCTTGGAACACCCACACCGTTGACTGTTGTTTAGTTTCGGGGTCATATGCATAGATCCAAGATTCATCACCTGTGTAGATATTATAAACGGCTTTTGACGTACAGTACCCGGCAATAAATATTGCACATCGACCTTTGGAAAGTGACAGTCGGCTAATTTCGGTTTTGTAGAGCGTTATCTCTTACGCACGAAATACAAAAAGTTCGGTATATATTAGGAGCTGTTAAAACAATTATGGTTTGCTTCTTTTGACAATTTTATTATTCTTTGTATAAAATACGCCAAATTTTCTATAAGTTATGGCTTTAGGTTCGGGTAAAATAAAATAAAAAAGGGTGTTCAAATTATGTTTACGTACTTAAAATTCTTTTGGAAAATTACAGCTGTAGCAAATTTAGGGGTGTTAACAACTCTAGATATATATTTTGAAGTGGACGCGACTGCACTCTATTGAATTTGAACAACGACTGACTAAATGTCAAATAGGTGTGTGCTACAAAGATAACGCTCTATGAAACCGAAATTAGCCGAATGTCTCTTTCCAAAGGTCGATGTGCAATATTTGTTGCCGGGTATTGTACCACGGTTGTATTTTTTTATCATTTTTTTTTGCACCAATCGACACGAGCCCGTTTTTGATCGATTGTCAAGTTGTGCGGAATCCAACGCGAACATATTTTTTTTACAGCCAAATGTTCGTGTAATATCTTATGTACGCTCGTCATACTTATGCCTAAGGACGCCTCTATCTCGCGATATGTAACATGACGATCACGCATTATCAGTTCCCGCACAGCATCTATATTTTGTGGGACAACAGCTGTTTTTGGGCGACCTTCTTTATTTTCATCCGTGAGCATAGACCGCCCACGATTAAACTCACTGTACCAGTGATAAACAGTGGTTTTTGATGGTGCTTCATCTCCAAAAGTTGCGGTGAGTTGAATAAAGCAATGTTGTTGATTTAGCCCACGCCGAAAATCGTAGAAAATCATTGCACGAAAATGTTCACGCGTTAAATCCATGGCAAATGAAGACACGCAATTTTCAAAATGACGTCACAATGGAAAAATAATTGACAGTCACATGAAACAAAATGTATTCTTCAACCAAAGAGTTCTATTTTCAAATGTTGTAATTACTTTTTAAATATTGTTCTTGTAAGTGGCCAGTTCCGGATACATAAATAGCAGCCCTCGTACTAGTTACACTTACTGTCAAACTAAAGTAAAAGTATCCATTTATGTCAGTACCTGGTTTTTATACCTAAAAACAAAAGGTAACTTTTAATGAAAGCCCTTATTAGTGGAAAATAGCTATTGAACGTGATAAACAACATCTGATATGTTGTTTATCATAGTGAATTAGAAGCTATTCAAGAGGATCGGTTATCATGACGACGCCAGGCGGTAGGCGGTCGTCATAACGACACTGGCGGCTCCCGCTACAATCTTAATCTACTGTCTCCTCTTTTCTATACTAATATTATAAAGCGGAAGAGTTTGTTAGTTTGTTTGTTTGAACGCGCTAATCTCAGGAACTACTGGTCCGATTTGAAAAATTCTTTCAGTGTTAGATAACCCATTTATCGAGGAAGGCTATAGGCTATATTTTATCACGCTAAGACTAATAGGAGCGAAGAAATAGAGAAAGATGTGGAAAAAACGTGGAAAATTATATGAAATGCTTATTTAGTAATAGTTTGAACGCGCGAATCTCAGGAACTACTGGTCCGATTTGGAAAATTCTTTCAGTGTCAGATAGCCTTTTTATCGAGGAAGGCTATAGGCTATATTTTATTACGCTAAGACTAATAGGAGCGAATAAATAGAGGAAAATGTGGAAAAAACGGTGGAAATTATATTATATATATATAATATATACTAATATTAGCAAACATTAAGAATAGACCACGTGCAGGGACATAGGTTATTTTTTTGCGGAAAAATGTACGATTGCGTGAAATTCCTAAATTACGCAAGCGAAGCCGCGCGGAATATCTATATGAGTAATTATAATAAAATCGTACAATAGTCAATTCTGTACATTGCATATTATTTTTGTACAATAAACTATAATACTTGGGATGTGATTTACTATGCTAACGCGGACGAAGTCGCGGGCAACAGCTAGTTTTTAAATAAAGGGATTTATTTTGCAGATTAAAATGTATTATGAACAATTTTTTTGTAACCCCTCAACGAAATTAAATTTGATGCAGCCCGAATTTTGCGGGGGGTGACGAATAATAATTAAAGGCTCAATTATAATATCTATGTCGAAATAAAACACAAGTTATTAGGGTTTCGTACCCAAAGGGTAAAAACGAGACGCTATTACTAAGACTTCGATGTCTGTCTGTCCGTCTGTCTGTCTCCAGGCTGTAACTCAAGATTCAAGAACGGTAATAAAGAGATGAAATATTTTTCAAAGATTATGTATTTCTGTTGCCTTTATAGCTTATAGCCTTCCTCAATAAATGGGCTATCTAACACTGAAATAATTTTTCAAATCGAACCAGTAGTTCCTGAGATTAGCGCGTTCAAGTTAGCCCTTTCAAAATATAATTTTCCCCGTTTTTTCCACATTTTCCTCTTCTTTGCTCCTGTTAGTCTTAGCGTGATAAAAATAACCTATAGCCTTCCTCGATAAATGGGCTATCTAACACTGAAAGAATCATCAAAATCCGTTGCATAGTTTTAAAGATTAGGTAAAGGGAACAAAGGGACATGAGAGAAAAAAGCGACTTTGTTTTAAAATATGTATATATATTTTGTCGGCATCATTAATATGTACATTCAAGCCGAATTACAGCTTTGTAAGTCCTATAGTCTCTGAGAAATATCGTCGGTCAGACAGACTAACGGACGGACATACCGAAACTATAAGGGTTCCTTGTTGATTCTTGACAACAGAACCCTAAAAAAGCGCCAGACAGGCGGAAGAACTTTACTGTCTATCCGTCTGTCCGTCTAATAGTTCATCATCAGCTCGCGCCACACTTTAACCATTTTTGATTTTATGAAATCAATTTAGCTAGGTTCTGTACCGGTATAGAACGAAAGTAGGCAAAAAATTGTGTATCCTAATGTATGGGAGCCCTTAAATATTAATTTTATTGCATTTTTAGTATTTGTTGTTATAGCGGCAACGGAAATACACAATCTGTAAAAATGTCAGAAGTCGAGCTTTAGCGTTCTCGAGTTGAAGCCTGGAGACAGACGGACAGACATCGAAGTCTCAGTAAAAGGGTCCCCTTTTTACCCTTTGCGTACAGAACCCTAATAAAATGCTCGCTTACGATTATGATCCACTTTTGAAAAGTATTTTAGTTAGAACTTAGTATGTACACGTAATCGATGAAGGCGTGACCTTACGTACACAATATAATAGCCATAATTTGAAAGGTATTTACTTTCTTTAAAACATTAAAGTCATAAAAACATTTAAAGTTGAAATGATTTTGGCACACGATCAGAGGCATCAAGAGAATCAGCAAAACATCAAAACCTGAGGTGTGACAGCATCAGTCACTATATTGTTTTTATAGAAGTACTATTTTAAAATATTATATTTTCATTTTCATAAAATATATAAAATGCACAGTAGTCCTATTTGGCTACAGAACTGAAGTGCACAAAAAACGTTCCGTGTCGTCCATGAGGAAAATGCTGCCGGCTCGTGCCAGGGGCGGCCGGGCCTGAGGCTCGTTTCTCCCGGGCGGCGGGCCTCAGAAATCCCTCTCCTGTTTGTTTCGAAATTTAAGACAGATTTGCTTTTAAGCAGCAATTAATTAATTGAAATTTTTAATATTACCATCGTCGTTATTTCATTATTGCGTTTATTTTACAAAATTTTCAAATTAATATTTTAGCAACCCAAATTATTATAGGAGATGGACGAACCGCCTCTAATCCTACGTTCGCCCGACTTGCAAAGGCGAAATTATAGGGAATACTTAAAACCTACGAAGATGACTCGTAATAATCTAGAGATAAAGGTCATCGACCCGACCAAACATTGACATTTGAGCTGAGTTTCGTGCGAGATGCGGCGAACGTGAGCATCGGGCCGGCGCTGCAGGTTGCACGGGGCGAGTGGACAGCGCGCGGGGTAGAGGTACCCTGCAGTGTAGTTTAGTAGGAAGCGGCGTGACCTTGACCCTATCACATGGGACTAACCTGCCCCAAAAGACTCACTCGAAAAGTTGACGGTCGATATTAGAAGATCATGTTAGCGCACATGCGCCGGCCGGGCGGGCCCCATCGATCCGCCGCCCGCCCGGCCGCCCGCCCACGTGACACCGCGCATTTGCTAGGATTCTCCCAAAGAAAAGTCTTTATACTTAAATCGTTTGAACTTAATTCTATTGTGTACCTTTCTATTATGAATTTCTGTAATATCGTTGTGTACCATTGTGTTTTTATTGCCTTTGATAACGATATTATTGATGAAAAACATGCCCATACATAATGTACATAAACGCTGCTTGTTTATATTCGTAAGAAATCGCTGCGCATTTATTATTCTTCATATTAAAAAAATAAAGGCAACTGTTTATCGGCCTATGGTTTTTGTTATACGGAATATTTGCGAAGTCAAATATAATATGTTCGATTTCTTTCTTGCTTTCATCTCTCGAGAGTCGAAACCAATGTTTTTAAAACGTAAAATTGTGCAAGTGCAGACAAAAAACTCCAATAGAAAAAAGGTTGTAGTTGCGTAATTTCTTGCGCCTTATTTTTCCTTGAAAAAACGATTTAAATGATGCAGTGAATTAAAAAACCATACAATGAGTTTCTTTGTAACAGTCATGAAGTTTTATTACAGTTTACCTACATTTTATTATTTTCACGGAGAATCAACTCGTGAAATTAATATTTTTAGCTAATGTACCTAACAAGAAGGCTGTACTTAATTATGATATTACGTAAAATATTATCTTACTCCGTAAAAATGTGTAGGCAGCGTAAATACACTTAAAAGAACTTCAGTGTTCTGATGTAAATAACATTATTACCTAACACCTGAACATTGCATAATTTTATGGCTTACCACTTGATACTTTTCCTTTTGTCCGTAGCCAATTACATATTTTGTATAATAATAATCACATGCAAAAGAAACTTATACGCTTAACGAGTAGGCTACTAAGTAATAGGTACCTATTATATTAATTAATTAGAACCATTTCCTTCAAATAAGGAAAATGTTGCGAACATTTTTAGAGCGGACTTATTTATATCTTATATATTTGCGCATTTAATTGAGTTTTTCTTCTATGGATAAAAAGCTTAAGTTCTGTTTAAGATAAATTTTAATTTGTGATTTTTTGTCTGCTCGAATTATGTTAAGAAAAATAACAGTAAATTAATTATTTTTTCCACTTTTTTGCGGAATGTGAGCGGAATACCTAGCAGAAAAATAGTGATTATAATGTTTTCTGCTAGGTATTTGAAAACAAAGTAACTACAAACTTACAATAAAAATATTATTAATAATTAGCACAAGAATACTATAAAAATATTTTTCTCACAAACAATGAGTATTCTATTTACTTAATTCAAAGAACTACGGAAAACAAAGTGACTAAGTAGAGATTTTATTCCTGTAAGTTGTAATTCATAGAAGCTAGCGACTATAGCAGTGGTTCCCAACCTTTTTAGAGCTGTTACCCCTATGGCCAGTTAGAGAAACTGATTTTCAGACTTCAGTTACACTAAACGCGCATCTCATATCATGCTCCACGTTCAGACGGTTTCTTGCCCTTTTTTTAAATGTTACCAGAGTTGAGAGGCCGCTCTCGCATTTACAAGTGGTAGAGCCTTCATTTGATCGAAGGGTAGAGTACCAACGTAGAGCGTTACAGAACGTTACGTAAGTAGATCCTTACAGTACCAACATTTTCAGATCTCTGTCTGCAATGATAGGGTATTCTGTAGCTGTTTTTATCCAAAATGTACAGTTTATATTTTTTACTGCCAATTCATTTATTTAATTAGGTACCACCTCTGTTACCCCCTTAGAATACCTATTTTACCCCCGCGGGGGTAATTACCCCCAGGTTGGGAACCACTGGCCTATAGCGATATTATAATGGCCACTATGTTCACCGAGCGGTTTCCCCTTGGAAAGGTTTATAGTTGATACGTGTTTATCACGTTAACAATGCCATTAGCTAGCTAAGTAAATTGTGTAATCGCAGCAGTGGACTGTGGAGTCCCACTCGAAATTATGTTCGTGTGCTGCTCAGTACTCACTAGGGTAGTAACTAGAGCCACAATATCAATGATACAAGCGAGTATCTTCATCTTTAGACTGTCCAAATTGAAAATTATTCAATTGATTCCAGATATTTCACGTGTGACTCTCACGCGCATTCATCGATTTTGATTTCAAAGACATTCCCGAGTTACTTTATGACATTGATACTGTGCTCTAGAGGCGTACCGCGGGCATACCGCGTCTCCCTCGAATGTTGAAGATATTATGTATTACTAGCTGTCCCGGCAAACGTTGCCTTGCCATAATATATTATTATAAAGTGTTTCGCTCATATTATTTTATTGAAGTGACTAAATAAATATGTCGCCATGGCAACGTCGATCACAAACAATGGCCGCCGTCAGTCTCAGGTTCTAATAATTTACTATTATTTATTCAACAAATGCACTTATCAATATATAAAGTACCCAGTAGCCGATTCTCAGACCTACTGAATATGCATATAAAATTTGGTAAAAATCAGTAAAGCCGTTTCGGAGCAGTTCGTGGACTAACATTGTGACACGAGAATTTTATATATAAGATTAAAATTACTATTCAAGTATGGCCTATTATAATGCCTCTATAGTCTATCTTATTACTAAAATATATTGCCTGCGGCTCCAATCTCCATGCAATCCCGAGGATACACTACCGTAAATTTTCCGCAACGAAAAATACCCTGTGTCCTTCGAGCTCTCCGTGCCCGCGCTCTACTCTCTTATATACATACTTATACAAAAAGGATTTGAGAAATACTTTAATAATGCCCATGCCATGGGAGAAAGTTAATTACGATAGAAGTTATAATATTATAAAGAAAAAGCAACCAAATATTACTCTGTTATGCAGACTCTATTATTGCACCATTTTACAGAGCTAGTAAGAATTTAAACAATTACTTAAGCGCCCTGTAAACGATCAAAATTTTAACTTGTTTGATAAAATTCACGTTTTCATCGCAGGTTGTTTGACAAACGCTTCAAACAAAGCTGTACACTATCAAATTGTTTGACAAGCATGTATATAGATTTGAAAACAATTTGATCGCTTACAGGGCGCTTTAGTAGTAAGTAGCTTATGATAAATGGCAAACTTAAGAGTTACATAATATTTCGATAGTAATTTGCCTCATTTTTGCAGAAATGAGTGTTTTGACCCCTTCTTTATTTCATTCACAGCGCCTAAGTATTTATAATCTGTAATACGATTTACTTATTTAAATGTACTTAAATATTTTCAATATTTCATCGCATCCCAGGAACGTGCTGGTCGTGACACGGCCCTTACGTTCGAGCTTAAAATTAATTCCCCAAAGCCTCTTGTTGTATTAACTGTTTATTTGAAAATTGTTTTGTCAAAATAATTGTTCATTCACACCCTATTGATTTATATCTTAGGAGCTTTCACGCCTATCTCGACGCATATTTTGAATAACGATTCTTTCGTACTCACAATGCTCGGTGTTTGTTGACTGACTCCGAAGTCCGAACTAAAACTGTTATGACTTTATGAGTTAATGCAGGCGTTTCCAATTTTTTTCATCCTGCGGCGCACTTACAAGTCAATATTTTGTCACGGCGGCGCCCTACTCTACCTAGCCTTAACTTTCCACGGCGCACCAATGTCCAGGGCGCCGCGGCGCAGTTTTGGGAACCCCTGAGTTAATGAGTTATGACGTATATAATATTATGAAGAATAATTATTACGCACTACCTGCGACCCAAATACATTAATTTCAGACACATTTACCTCTTCGTAGTTCGTTTAATTAGAAATGATATTATAGTGTCCTCGCATCGGTGAATTTTCCTTAAGCGAATGCGTTTATGTAGAATTCGTATAGGTAGGCCTTCAGAAATACCGGTGACTAAGCGACTGGTGTAATTTATCATATTATAGAGAAATCCTGAGACCTTTTCTTGAATGTCTCTTGAATCGATTTTAACCCCCGACGCAAAAAGTGGGGTGTTATAAGTTTGACGTGCCTGTGTGTGTGTGTCTGTGTGTCTGTCTGTCTGTGGCATTATAGCTTCCAAACGGATGAACCGATTTCAATTTAGTTTTTTTCTACTAAAGATGACTTACGTGCGAGTGTTCTTAGACATGTTTGATGAAAATCAGTTGAGTCGTTTAAAAGTTATGGGGGGTGAAAGTGGGCAAGGATTTCCGAATGTTACTGAAAGTGCATTTTGTGCATATTACAAAACGACGACCAAACCTACATTATACTAGTATGTACCTTTAAAAAGTATAAAATAAAAAAATAAGTTGAAAATAAAAAAAAAAAACTTAACTTTACAAAGTAAAATATAATAAAATCAAACAAATCCTAAAGTACCTAAAAGTAATTAATATTTAAAAAAGTTCTTTGCGTTGGGAGACCGCTCCAAACCTAATAAATAATAATTAAATTACTAAACCTAGCGGTCTCGTCTCGAAGTTAAGTTGTTTTTGTGTCGGGTTTTTTTTTTTAATTTATTAGCGATTTATTGCATCAAATCTTAATGCAGCTAGTAGTACCTTCAGGATCTAAAATGTTGTATTGGTTGTTTTAATGCCCAGTTTCTAAGGTTTTTTTGGCAGTAATCAATAGATTATACTAGTGAATACACTAGTGATTTTGATTGGTTAGCGCCAGCCGGCAACACAATTATAGCCATCCTACAAACGCCAAACAACGCAGTTGAATAGGTAAACTCCCGTCAAAAACCCACAGAAAGTGGACAAAAGTAGAGAATCTAAAACTACATCCGTTTACGTGTAATCAGGATTTATAACATGATACAACAAACGAGCGTATTTAAGTTTAAGCCAAAGTCCAGTATTTTAAATTTTTTCTCACCTTGACCGCTTGGTGAGTGTGACGAATTCATTCTGTAGTGTTAAAAACGTTTTTGGTAATGCGCAAACTATATTTGCCTGTTTGTTAAGTGCTCGTTTTATAGACTATAGAGTTCTAATCTCGCACTAACTCACTCGAATCATTAATCAATGTTTATACCAATGACATTGCGATCATATGCATCTTTACTGATGACATGTTTACTATTCACGGGCAATCACACTAAAAGTCAGACATTATTGGAAAAACCAGACATAATAATTAAAAAAATGCAAACAACTTGCAAATTGGGTGTAAAACACAACACAAATTTATGTTAGAGGTTTGTATATTTGATTTACTCTAATTTTACGAATTAAAAAAATGGGCCCTATGACGGTCCCTTGAGGGACTCCAACTTGAATTTAGATATGGAGCTTTTTGCAAAAATATGATAAAAATATTAGCGAACATCTAAAGATTATAATTTATACCTAATTAATAACTATGGAAAAGAATCGAATTTTACAAAATTCATTACTTGTTTCTCGAAAACTGTTCGTATGGAACATAGAATCCGGAGGCAGGAGCTAAATTATATTGAACATAATATTTTGAAGTTAATTTCTATGGTTTATGTTTTTGCTAAATTAATTTCTGTCCTTAGATTTACTCATGTCAAAAATCATTGACGCCTGATACAAATTGTTCTAATTTCTTTTACCCAGTAATCTGATTTGTGGTCAATATAATATTTATTATTTTTCCATTTAGTTTCTCATTACTATGTCATTTTATTTTTATATTACATACAATCCCGGGAGAAGGAAACTCAATTATTGCCCAGCGTAGCATTAATTATTACCTTGTTAGTATTATTTGTGTCATGTGCTACACATTGTATGGTAAAGTTCTTTCTGAAGCGCTTCAAGGGTTAAGCAGCTATTTTAAAATTTTCTATTAGTTTGTGAAATGATCCTGCACATTAAATGGTCCAAACTTATTTTTATGAAAGTTGACCTCTAGTATTATGCTTTGATATTCATCGGTACTTTCCGTAGATCCTACAATTAATATAATATAATAAACGAACAATTAATAAAATATAATAAACAATTAATAGAATATAATAAACGTTTTCAGGTTCTTGATGTTGTGACTTCAGCAAATATTGGGCTATGGAACAAAATATGTATAAACAGAATGTTTTCTCACCAATTACTCGAATTTCTTATCGAGTAATCCTTCTAAAGAACATGGCACGAGACCTTTAACCAGTTTTTCGTTCGTATGACGCTCTATTAGTCGGTCAATGTCGACCGTAGCGTCGCTAGTGTTAAGGTCTCTGTTGTAACAGCTAGGAGCGTGTGCTAGCGACGGTCGGTGTGTCAATTTAACGGGTTAACGTATTAGGGCATAAACGGCCGGTGGATGCGAAGACATCGCCGAAGCGGAATTAGAATGAAGTGTGCGGCTCGCGGGCTCGCGGCGACCGTGTGCCACGTCATTGCCGTGACCCACTGACACAGTTCCGCGGGGCCGTCTGCACCGATATCTGCACACGCTGCGCACGGCTGCTCTTCCTCTACTGCCGCTGTATTATTACGACTGTTTACTGCTCCTCGTCCTCACCGAACAATGCATTCGTATCTCAGCATCTAAAATTCTATACGCTTTGATTGGAAGAAGTTTTGATCAATATATAATAATATTTTCAATATAATAATATTTTCAAATTCTTCGCTGAATATTAAATTTTGATTGAATTTTGACGTATGAAAGTCGGCTATTTGTTAATATCAGCTAATTCATCGCTTTAACGTAATTAATAACACAGATATCAGTGTTATATAATAATTATTTATTTACTTTGTGTCAAACAATTTGACAGTGCAATAAAAATTCCTAACTAAACACAAAATTAATACAATGCTCGATATCGCTTAAATGAATTATGCAATACATGACCTTGTTATCTAAATTGTGCACTTGACACGAATACTGTTCCATTTCACTTTCATGTCTATACGTATAGAACCGCTGAAGCTATCTAAACTTCTAAAGCGATTAATCTGTCTCCCTTCGATCCAAACAACTATATTATAAATTTAAAGAAGGATGATAATTAAAGTAGAGATATACTAAAATATTAATCTTTGCACATTTTTAATTTTGGGAATGGAAATTAGTTTATTGATGACTCACCGACTCTATATTACAATTATATGAAATCCGCACAATAACAGTAATAATTAAATTTTGTTTCATAATAATAATTGGTATTATAATATGTGTTATCATTGTATATTTTCATAATAATATAATACATTTCTGCAATATCACTTCGTAAAAAATCGTTTGTCATCGTCGAGATATTTCGTTTCATAGAGTGAGAAGGAAAATTCATTAGGATGGAAACGACGCAGGTGCGAAGGCAACAGCGATAATAATATGGCCGAGGCTGAGACATCGCCTTACTCAGTGCTCGTTGCCTCGTCGTATCGCGTCGTCACTGCTTCGCTGTTGAATGTTGATAATTGCTAAGCAGTGAACGACAAGGATGTATGTATATGTACGTTTCGTCTTTCAGTTGACTTTCATCGTCGTTTTGTAGTGAACGTTTCGCATGAGTATCGATAGGAAATTGCATTACTCTATTAGCTGCGTAATAAGCAATAACACTGGAGCACGTTATCGTTAGCAAAGATTATATTGAAAATACGTAAAAAGTGATTTATTTACGAGAGAGACATTCTTTGGATTGCTGGTGTTTTTCTGAAAGCAACATCGCGACGCGTTAAGCGTGGCGCAATGCAGTGTGTGTTTGGATGCAGATATAAAAAACTGTGGTCTTTAAATTCGGTTGTAAAATCTGAATATTTTGTTGATAGTGGTGGCAGTGTACCCTTTTTGTGGTAGCTATGCTGCCCATGTTGCAAACCGAACCTGTGCTATTCAAAAGTGCTAGCTCTGCCGATGGAGTTCCTCCATCGGCAACATTACCGCCGTCGCTCACGCCAGACTCCGAGTTTGAAGGATTAGTGGATATATTTTTTGATATCGGAGTGGCAGTAAATACATGCTCAAGGTAAATACACCTTTGTATTTGTTTAGTGTACATAATACATAGATTTAACATCAATGATAACCAACTAAATGAAAACAATGATAAGTTACTCAATGATTTAAATATGCACTACATTTAGGACAATTACCAATATTAAAGAAATGGATTAGCAAGATGGTAGAAGTAGATCCCAAAGCTTATGACACAAAATGAAAAGAGTATTCCATGCTTGTAATATTCCATGCATGTTGTCTTGATAGTCAAGTAAGATTCTAATAGAAAATTTCTTTTTGCTCTGAATTTTAATAATTATAATTAATTTCTGAAAAAATGTAACCTGCAAATGCATACATATTATGTATAAATATTCAACAGAATATAAAAATCACCTGAACATAATATAAAAAAGCTTCCTAAAAAGCTTTCGAATTTTGTATATGGACGATTATTGATGACTGTCCCAAAGTTCTTGCAAGCTTTGCTAAAATCTAAAAGAAATGGAGAGAGGAGACCCAAACTTCACTTATTCTCTTCATTTAGTAATATGTAATAGGTTAGGGAATAGAGAGAAAGTCTTTTCGCAACATTGTATGTATGAACTTGTAATAAAATCTCTTTGTCTATACTCATACCATTTGTATTTGGTACCTTGGTTTCAGTATCATTAAAGACAATTCCAAATTCAAAATAGGAAAATGTGTGATTTATTATTACAATTTATTTTTCTTATTGTTATAACGAATGAATCTAATGAAGAAATATGATATACATTTTTAAAATTTAACTACAAAAAAGGTAAAAAGTTAAAAATGCAACACAAGCCACGAAAAAAAATGTATTATATTTATGGAGTCATGGACTTTATGCAGTATCTGTGAAAATAGTGCAAATTTGGTTTAAGCGTTTTCAGTCAGGAAATTTTAAAATCAAAGATGCACGTCACTCTGGTCGCAATGTTACGGACAAAATTGATGCCATTTTTGGTAAAGTGGGGTAAGATCGGCATATTAGAGGTTACGATGTAGCTGGAGAATTGGGAATTGACTACAAAACTGTTTTGGTGCATTAGAAAAGCTAGGGTACAAAGAAGCGGCCGGTTAACTTAATCGACAGAAGGGGTGTAGTTTTTCACCATAATAATACTAGACCACATAGCAAAAATTATGAGAGTTATGTCCTGACCTTCAGATTTTCACGTGTTTCAGTTTCTGCCTAGGGAATTCTTCCTTAGGCAGTGTCAGGTTAACATAACGAGAGGACTGCCAAAACCACTTGTTGCAAGTTTTGATCAAAAGCCCCTAAATTTTTATAGCAGAGGGATCACGTCCCTAACCTACAAGATAGAAAAAAGTTGTCTTTAGTCAAATGTAAATTTTATAAAATAACCTTTTGAATTTTTATATGAAATGCGAAGAAACTTTTTCCCCAACCTAATATTATATTGTATCTAGTAATCAAACTCAAAATGTATAATATCTAGTTACAAATACACGAAATGCTCTTAAAATAGGTACATAAATCGTATTTCCAAAAATTTTTAAGCTCTGCTTTCATAGTTTTCAATCTTGCAGATACTGAATACTTTTAGTTAACTGATTCTTCTTCTCCAAAAACAAAATGTTCAAGTTATTTAATTGCGACAATGAAATCGCTACAGTTACGTGTTTCGTAGCTGAATGCCGTGACTCGTCTTCTGAGCCATGTAAATTAGTCGTTGTAGTTATGTCACTTTCATTCAATGTTGCTGAGCATTTTTATATACTACTTTATTAATATTCCTCTTCAAAACTGGTTTTAAAATTAAGTTGCCAATTATACACTATAATTATTACCTTTAGAAAACTTTTTGAAAATTCTTACCTTTCATGCTCTTGTTTTATGATTTTGAAAATATTCTGTACTTAATAGATTCAATAAATTATGTCATACTTGTTTTTTCTTCTCATTGTATTTAGGTATCTTATTTCTTGATCTTGTCTTTTTTTTCAGCTAAAGCCTAAACGGAAGCAATGGACAGGGGCGTCATTATTCTACTATAGAGATCATATCACACTTTGCACATAAAAGTATATTATGTATTTTGTAAATTTTTTTTTATCCAAAAAGTAAATAGCCCTTTGTTCTTGCTGCTTTTGAGTGATTCTTTATTGGTTTCTATATTTTCAAGGCCTTACTACATTTTAAAATATTTGCCTTTACAAAATATTGTCTTTGGCTTCGATCAAATATTTCTGGTCTTTGGTCTTTCCTGTTGTTTTTATGTTCATTTTTTTAAATCTTTTTAGATATTTTCTAATTAATCGTCTTCACCAAGCTAAGGTGTAATAGAATAGTCCTTGCCATTGCTACCGTTTTAGTGTGATTCTTGCTTGAATTTCTTATTATTTTTCATAAATGTATGTCTTGACACAAGCATAATAAATGCCATTACCTATTGTATATTATGTTTTAATGTAACGCTTTTTGATTTCTTAAGTTTCAAGTCTTCACCAAGGAGCGCTAAATTTACCTTGCATATTGCTGTTGTCTTAAAGCAATTCTTCTTCAGTCTGGCTTTTACTTTTTTCTAAATATTTGTCTTGACTCATGAGTCAAGTGCAATAAAATATGAGCCTTGCCCATCGCAGCTGTTGATTTAGTATAAT
The DNA here is from genome assembly GCA_937595015.1 of Polyommatus icarus. NCBI lineage: Eukaryota > Metazoa > Arthropoda > Insecta > Lepidoptera > Lycaenidae > Polyommatus > Polyommatus icarus. Next base: position 10,063,502 of record OW569321.1, read on the forward strand.
AGTCTCCTTTTTAACAATATTCTTTTTCTCTGCAAATGACCTTCCGTAATATTGTTTTCTTTAATTATCTTCTGACCACCATTAGCTTTTTTTATAATTATTGTTTATTGGATTTCGAAATGAAATTTTGGTATAGTCATAGATGATAAAGTTATTTTAACCTATCAATCTCCGTAAGGCCCAAGTGGGCCGCGATAAGAAAACATTTCCAGGAATTGGCGATCGAAGGATTAAGGGGTTAGTTATGGAAAATGAAAAATTGAATGCATAATATATTATAATTAGAATAGAATAGAATAGAATAATATACTTAATTGCGTTCAAGATATTGTACAAACATAAGATACATTCAGCATTAATTAATAATCAAATCAAAAAAAGCTTGTAATTTGTAAATAAATTAAAAGTCCTAATGATATGGATGACATTTGAATTGATAAGTCAATAAGCTAATAAATATTATTAGAACATTCTATAAATGAGTAAGTAGTTCGTGGATGAATGTAATATGTAATATATAAATATAGTTTCAACAAAATTACACATTTTATAAATATATTATAAGTACTAGTAATACATATGAATCAAAATAAAACTCACACAATTAGTTCTCTCGTGATTCCTACAGTGTCGACAATGACCGTTTAGCGCTTACCTTGAAACGGCTATTAACTTGCGTTTATCTATTTTCTATTTCTCAGCTTTAAAAATTAATACAGCATGTGTACTGCTTTTGAGCGTTATCTGATGTGATAACAAAAATAAAACCGTAATTAAATATTTCTCTTTAAGTATTTTTATAAAGTAACGATAAAGTGTTTTGTTTGTTTGACACACATTATTATCTTGTTTGACATACGAGTCATACAATCTCTTGAAAGTATAAAAAGTTAATTTTGTAAAAGGATTAACAATTAACATTTTATATTGGCTTAGTCAGCTCATGATCAAGTATATTATATTATGTCAACTTCATCGTCCTCTGGGAATCCACTATGACTCGATTAATATATATATATTGAAACAAAATTTGCGCTTTGTTTTGCTTAGCAGCAATTTCTGATACATCTACATTTGAAGCTAGCTAAGAAGTTTTATAAAATTTCAGCACTTTTAATTTCGGCTGGAAATTTTTAATTCCGACTTGATATCAAAGTTCACTTAAAGACATAAATATGTTACTCAAAAATATAAGTCCCTAAACACAGCCGAGAGCTAAAAATGGTTAAATATTGTGTAATAAACATATTTAAATTATTTTGTAGGATGTTCTTTTTAAATGGGGAGGAGAGTCTCTGTTGAAATTTTCTTCACTAAGCAGTAAGCACGTTCTTTCAGTATTACATAATAATTCTGAACGGAATAGTTGTGGGTCCGCCACTTCACTGTTACGGATGACGAACAACTATTGAGTAACAATGAAAAAGCGAAATCTTCGTCCGCGTAACGCTTCCAATATTGATCAACTTTCACTAATTTTGTTAAACCTTCGAGGTAACTGAATCCCGCACATGCTCCGCCATCCACACCTCCAACATAATATTTTTTTAGTTTATTATTTCCTTCCCAGAATCACATTAATTTATATGATAAACACTAAACTTCAATAAAAACGTTAATGGTTCGAGTCAAATTGTTCCGATTATCGAGGACAATGTAATGACTCACTTGGTCTCAAATACATTACTCGAATGCTTCATGTTGCTTTAAATTTGGCATTTTGACTCAATTACGCTATATTAGCTTCTCTCTTCGCCTAATAAGGGTTCAAGCATCGTGAATCATGGTATCTTGGAGGTCTAATGTTTTTGCGAATTATTTATATACTATTTCTGGTCACGCTTGTGGCGCGTTGTTATTCCGAACATTATTATTTCAAGGTTGCCCGGCCGCCCGTCGCAGTGAGGTTGCGTTGTGGGGCTCCTCGGTAGGCGTTGTTAAACTGGTATCTCTGTCCCTCTTTCGCATCGAGCTTCAGACTATTCCTTACTTGGCATTCGATATGAATGTTGTCGTAGCGAACATAACTAATCGACGGAAGGTGTTCCGTCATATTTGTGTACAAATTTTATTTTTATGTAATAAATTATTTTCATTTGAATATGGTTATTGGTTTCAATAATAACAAACAACTTATTTATAAACGCTTAATATTAATATGCATTCGTTCGGACGCAGCAATATGTTAAACTGTAACAAATAAAATTTACTTAATCGTTTAGTTATAAAAATACTTTATGTTCATTTATTTATGTTATTGTCTGATTGGATTTTGTTATATTTACGTTAATATTTGCAATTCTTTATAAAGTTAAATGTTCGTAACTGTTGGAATTTTTATTATGGTTCTTGCATTTGCTAGAGCTGTTAGTTTCACACAAAGTATGTTCCTTTGATGTTTCCAAATAATTTTCCAACTTCTCTGGTTTTGCAGTATACGCTCTATTATTTTATAATGCAGAATGCTCTACATTTTCTTTACTTGATAGTTATAGCAAGATAATCATAGGTGTGTTACATAATATTATTTTATTACATAATCACAAAATTTTAATTTTGTTAATCTTTACAACGGAAAAATCTCTTCAATAATTTCATTGAAAGCCAATTTTCTGTAGGCACTGGCCTCTATCGATTAGGCTGGCGTCTAATTATTACTAAGCTTTGGAGTACAATTTGTAAACGTTAAAACGTTAAACGTAACGGTTTCCTTGTTTTTGTAAATAAGCTAATATTAACTGCTGCGGTTTTGAGGTAGGTATGCGGCGCCGGTGTAAACCATTCTCCTTTGTATGATTTACTTTCTTGTTTATCTTTTAATTTTCATGTTAACTACATATTTGACATGAAAATAAAAAGTCGAAGGATAAGTACATACTTATCTTATTAATCCTTCGACCGCGGATTCTTGGAAATCTATTGTTATTCTATAATTGTTGTCGCGGTCACCGGGGTCCTTATGGGGCTTGATGGGTTAAGAGGAGACACTAGGACCGTTTTTTAATACAAACGTTGTCCCCTGTTTCCTCCCTGGATAATGCCGGTAGAGTTACTTATATTAATTTTTTACTGAATATCTATGACCACTAATAGCATGTTTCCTTTCTTTTCATAATTTAATTTTTAAAAAATGTATGTACGTTCAAAAACTCACAAGGGTGGTCAGATTTTCCGCTGTGTTCAAACATCCAGAAAACAAATTTGGCTAGATTATAAAAAAAAAAACATAGGAACACAGCTCAAGCCTTGCTTAATTTTTAATGAAAAAACCGGCCAAGTGTGTGTCGGGCCACGTGCAATATAGGGTTCCGTAGTACCTACCTAGTTTTTGATCATTTTTGTATCATCAATGAATGTACGTTTATATAACGTGTTTTACACTACTAACAACATCATCTCAGTTACGTTCAAAGGAATTTTAACGAAAAGTTCCTTTATACTTCGCCGAATATTTTTTAGTTGGTCGACTATAACTCAAAAACTTATGAAGTCTTCTTAGCCGTGATAGTTTTCCTTTTAAATTAAGCATATTTCCTACTCCGGCCATGAATTTTTCCAGAAGCAACCGTTTAGCTGGTAGAAGAAACTAGACTCGACGATTTTTTCCACATTAAAACTTCATATTTCACAAATGGATCCCGATGGATCGGAAAATGATATGAATACTTGTAATATTTTTTAAAATATCTATCCAATAACACCCCACACGGTCGGGTGGACGCGAAACGACGTTTGCCGGTCGTATAGGTCCGGAAATACTGCTGGGGTGACAGTTCGTTCCAGAGTTTCACAGTGCGCGGTAGAAAGTTACGCGAAAAACGCACTGTGGAAGACTGCCACTCATCAAGGTGATGAGGATGGTATGCTTTTCGCGTGGGACGATGGCGAAAAGTTGCAGGTGGTATGATTCCGAACAATTCCTCGGAGCACTCCCCGTGATACAACCGATAGAGGATGCAGAGCGAAGCTACATCTCGGCGTAATTCCAAGGGGTCCAAGCTGTTTGAAACACTATGGCAATCAACAATTCGAGCGGCCCTTCGTTGGATACGATCCAGAGGGAGCAGTTGGTATTTTGGCGCCCCTGCCCAGAGATGAGAACAATATTCCATATGAGGCCGAACCTGCGCCTTGTAGAGTTGTAGGCGTTGGTCCGGACTGAAGTACTGTCTCGCTCTGTTAAGAACACCAATCTTCTTCGAGGCTAATTTGGCCTTACCCTCTAGATGATATCGGAACTGGACTTCGCTCGATATGTTGACGTCAAGTATCTCAATGCTAGGGGAGATGGTTAAAGATGTGCCTTCGAAACGAGGATATACGACCATTGGTGACTTTTTAGTGGTGAACGCGCAGATTTGTGTCTTGGCGGGGTTGAATTGGACCAAGTTACGTCTACCCCATTCAGAGACCTTCTCCAATGAATTCTCCACCTTAGACACAAGTTCGTTTCGACTCTCAGTGACATTTTGCCGAGAAATATTGGGGGAGCCGGTATATACAGCATCACCTGTACTGTCACCCGCATAGCAATGAATGCCGCTGGTCTGCAACATGTCATTGATATGCAGTAAGAATAGAGTAGGCGATAGCACACAGCCCTGAGGCACACCAGCATCAACAGACTGAGTTTCCGAGCATTCGCCGTCAACTACGACCTTTATGCTTCTGTCTGCTAAGAAACCAGTGACCCACTTACATAATTTCTCGGGCAGCCCGTATGATGGAAGCTTTGATAGCAGCGCTTTAAGCCAAACCCGATCAAAGGCCTTCGCAATGTCCAAACTAACAGCCAATGCCTCTCCCTTCGACTCAATTGCCTGAGCCCAACGATGAGTCAGGTACGCCAAGAGACACCAGCCGAGCGACCCTTACGGAACCCGTATTGTTTGTCGCTTAGTAGTCCCTGGCCGTCCAAGTATCGAATAAGCTGGATATTGATAATGGATTCCATTATCTTCGAAAAGAGAGAGGTTATAGCGATTGGTCTGAAGTTGGAAGGATTTGAGCGATCACCTTTTTTGGGGATCGGGTGCACCAAGGCTGTCTTCCAGGAAGCCGGGACGATGCCAGTGGAATAGGAGAGCCGAAAAAGACGCGTCAATACCGGAGCCAACTCTGGAGCACACTTTTTCAACACAATAGGCGGAATTCCGTCAGGCCCACTCGACTTTTGGATATCAAGGGAACCGAGGGCTTTTCGCACTGAGCGCTGATGAAACCGAATATCCGACATGATGCTCCTGCATCGCGGTATTGTCGGCGGTTTCTGCCCCCAGTCATCCAGGGTCGAGTTTGACGCAAAGAGCTTGCCCAGAAGATCGGCTTTGTCTTTTGCGTCCTGGGCCAACGATCCATTTCTTACGTGTAGGGATGGTAGGGTTGGCTTGCAGAAATTTCCTTCAATAGCTTTGGCCAGAGACCAGAATGCACGGGTACCCGAGGGGAGGCGCTCAAGTCTCTTGCCAATTCTATTGACGTGCTGTTGCTTTGCCAGAGTAATCTCTTTCTTGAGGGACCTAGAGGCAAGGTTGTACTCCTTTTTATATGTGCTGGTATTTAAATCCCGAGCAGACACTGCGTTGGCCCAGGATTGGTAAGCCTCCTGCTTCCGGCGAGAAGCTTTTTTGGGGGATGAACCAAACCAGGGACGAAATCTGCCGCCAGTTGGCACTACAGAGGACAGAATGAAAAGTTCCATCCCCTGCACTACCACATCGGCAACAGAGTTGGCAGTGTTGTTGGGATCATCCGGCGAGAAGCACACGTGCCCCCAAGGATAGGATGCAAAAAACGACCGCATCCCATCCCAGTCTGCTGACTTGTAGTGCCACACACGACGGTATTTAACAGCACGCTGTCTTAACACCGTCGTAAGTGGCACAGAACTCCTGACAAGGCAATGATCCGATGTACCAAGTGGTGTGGTTACGGATATTTGGTAGCCGTCAGGATTTGAAGTCAGCAGGAAGTCCAATAAGGAAGATTTCTGACCATCCACATCTGGGATTCGCGTAGGCGTAGTAACCAGTTGTGTCAAGTCGTTCGCAAGGGCAAAGTTGCAGACAGATCTCCCCGCATGATCAGTTTTACTGTAATTCAGCCAGTCGGCGTGGTGGGCATTAAAGTCGCCAAATATTATGATATCTGCGGATGGGATCTGCCGCTGCACCAAGTCTGAAGCAGCTTGCAGGTGCTCGAAGAGTCGGTCCGTCTCGGGGTCACCACTATGGGACCTGTATAGATAGGCACGCATAGACGAGTGGTCGTCGCAATCTATGCGGAGCCATAAGATCGACAGGTCCATGACTTCAAGATTGCTGAGGCGGCGAGAGCTGATATCATCTCTGATGTACACACACACTCCAGCTTTGGGTATAAAGGAGTGCTCGAGATAATACCCTGGGTGGGAAAGGTATGATGTGTCACTCGGAGATGATATCTGCGTCTCGGTTAAAAAGAGCAAAGCCGGCTTTGCCGTCTCCAGGTGGTAATGGACGGAATTAAGATTGGATTGTAAACCCCTGATATTACAAAAGTCCATGTTTAATATCGAGGGGGGTGCCTTAGTGTGTTTGCTCTTGCCCCGAGCAGATTGGAGCGCAGTTTTGCCCTCCCCAGAATACGAGGGGCAGCCTGGATGTCCACGTTCAGTTCCAGGGGTTCCTGAGCATGGACGTCCAGAGAGGGATTCTCCAACGCAGTTGGTACCCTCCTGGGGTAACAAATCGCTTTTCAATTGCGGCATTTCTAGGGGGGTAGGGAATTGGGCCTCCGGTAAACTCACTCACTCGGCGAAACACAACGCAAGCGCTGTTTCACGCCGGTTTTCTGTGAGGCCGTGGTATTTCTCCGGTCGAGCCGGCCCATTCGTGCCGAAGCATGGCTCTCCCACGGACAAAGATGCTGAATGTATGCTTGAATTTTAACAAATTGGTATTACTTTGGAAGCTGATATCATGAGTATAATAAACAAAAATAGAACATTTAAAACAGCGAAAGGAATGTTGATATACTGAAGATTATTGCTGTATTTTTATTATAACTTTGTAGCTCTCAGATTATGAGTTTATAAGGTTTTAAATACGGTCAATTACGGAATCTCCGGACGGAACGCCCTTAAATGGAGGCTTTAGGGCCGGAAAAAATATTTGAAATAGAAAAACTATGGATTATATGTGTAGCCAGATATTATATTAGCTAGGTTATGTAGTAGATGAGTTACAAGTTTTATTAAAATAATTAGGGAACAAATTAGTTATTGTCCGTATGTTACGAAATGTTACTTGTTTGATTCTTCCACTCACGTCTTCATTAATATGTTCTTGTTTTTCATTTCTCTAGCCCTTGGTGTATCCTCTTAAATGAGAATATTTAAATATGTTTTTTCCCCTAATTATATTTATTACAAAAACATATCATCTTATAAACATGCCTTTGATAAATAATTAATAAATAATTTCGAGTGCAAGTGCTGGAATAATTACATTTTACCTTTTGTAAAATTGCGTTTATATTATGTCCCTGTGACTTAGATTAAACCTCTGATTCTCTCAGCAATTACCAATTAAAAGTTTAATTAAAAAAGTTGCAGTGAACCGTGTATCAGGTAACAGGTTCACGCAAATCGCAATTCGCAATACATGTGATATGTGTGAATAATGTAATGAAATAACCTTTAACCAAATTCCAAGGGATTAACTTATTAGTAGGGCCCGGATTTATATGTAAATACATATTTTTGTTTTGCGTGACTTTCGGCCTAGAATGTGTTTTTTACACGAATTATCATGTTTAGACTGTGAAAAACCAAGTTTTATTTTCCATATTTTTCCATATTTTAGGGTTTTTCAATGATAAGTCTATTATATTTTGCAAGAAAATGTCAGAATCGTCCATATTTTCACAAAAATACAAAAAAAATACGTTCCTGCCACCATGCGGCTGCGTATTTCGTTCCTCTCGCGCTTTATCGTCGTATTTATTGTTTCCAAAGAAGATTATTCCTTCAGGATTCAAGCCCCATATATTGTTGTCGCGATCACCGGTGCGGTGACAACAATAGAATACAAAAGCATTTCCAAGAATCCGCGATCGAAGGATTAATAAAGAAATAGAAAATAAATTTTCAGATGCAAAAGGTCCTGTTGCTAACATAATATGGCTAAACAAAAACTGAAGTATGTTTAGGTCTTCGGGTAAAATAAAGGATAATACTCGTACGTAACACACAAAGAAAAACAAAATTCTGTAGTTCTGTGCCGATTATTAGGGTTCCGTACCCAAAGGGTAAAAACGGGACCCTATTACTAAGACTTCGATGTCTGTCCGTCTGTCCCATGTACCAGGCTGTATCTCAAGAACGGCTATAGCTAAACTTCTGAAATTTTCACAGAATGTGTATATCTATTGCCGCTATAACTGCAACAAATACTAAAAACCAAACAAAATTAATCTCCCATACAACAAACGTAATTTTTTTGCTATTTTTCGCTCGATGTCAATAATGGCTAGTAGCTTCAGCTAGGCACTTGAAATTTTTACAAATCTTTTACAAAATCCTTAATTATATTTGTACTTTAATAATTGATAAAAAATAAAATAAATATTTAATGGTTACCAGACACTAAAACAATGTTTAATTATTGTAATTTTATAGTCCATATTTTTCCATATTTTCGATTCTTTTGTCCATATTTTAAGTAAGTACATATTATGGATTTTTAGTACATATTTTTCCGGGCCCTACTTATTAGTATTATTAAATTGGGTACTAACAACTATATTCAAAATTATATAATATGCTTTTTAAATCTATATATTATATTGAAAATTATACGTATATTATAGAGATTAAAAAAGCAATCTGTTATTAAAAATATTTAAATCAATTGAAACCACGAGATTTTAGTAGTTCGGGAGGGGAAGACGGGATTTCGCGCCAAGCTCGAACGTGTCAGATTAAGCTTGTCCTTATTGTTGTCGTTGTCGTGATACAGAAATCAGATTTCTCACGTGGTGGGTTAAAAAATGTTATTTTCGAATATTGAAAAGATTGAAGGATCTGTCAGATTAAGATAGGGGATGTTTAGTATACCCCAAAGAAGCTATAAAGCACTGACGATTCAATGGTTAGGTAAACCTCAGGGATATTTTAAAATATAAAAAAATAAAGCTTCATATTTTCCTAACTAAGCTTCGCAGATATTTTATGTTGCACTAAACTAAATCATTTAGTCCTTGTTTAAAATCTTGTTATAATTTATTATTTACCTAAAGATTAGCAATTTTTTGAATACTTATATAATAGTCAATAGACACGTTAAATACATCATTACAAATAAAACCTCAAAATTTCCCGGGGATCCTCCTTGTGCAAAAAATTTTACTCAAGGTCAAAGGTATGAAAATGAGGTTTTTCCTGTTTTTTTCCCAAACTGTACATTTTGTCACAAAACTAGGTAGGGCAAGAGTGTAGATCATAGAATTCTCTACAAAATATATCCAGTCATTTTTTTTTCATACGACTTACCATTCCTTATGAATGGCGGGCTTAAAGTTTGGGAAAATCATATCTATGCTTATATTAGAAAGCTAAAGAATTTGTGGAACTACTGCTTTGAATTGAGGAATTAGTTTTTTGTTGGATAGTCTTATTTATTGAAGAAGATTTGAGCTATATATCATCACGTCGGCACCAATAGGAGCAAAGAAACAAAGGAAAATGGGGAAAAACGGGGAAAATTATATGAAAGAGCTTATCTCACAAACGGCTGAAGCATATTTTATGTTATTTAGCACAGATATAAAGTAGACCACGAGGAAGGACATGGGCTATTTTGTTTCTCGGTAAAATGTTACGGTTTCCGTGAAATATATAATTAACAGGGCGGAGCAGAACTTCTTGTACTACAGCATACGAGGGCTGTTCACAGCCAAACATACTTCTGTGTGACTTATTACCGTTACCAAATCTAAACTTTTCGAGTCTCGAAGAGCAACAGTACGCTTGCTAGTCACTCAGAAGTGTGTCAGGCCGAGAACATTTCAATTTTTTCAAACAACCCTATAGTATATAGTACTAGATGTTAAGCGTGGCTCCGCCCGCGTTAATTATAAATTTCACGGAAACCGTAAATTTTCCTGAAAAACAAAATAGCCTATGTCCCTCCACGTGGCCTATTCTATATCTGTGCCAAATAACATAAAAATTGCTTCAGCCGTTTGTGAGATAAGCTCCATCAAATAATTTTCCCCGTTTTTCCCAATTTTCCTCTGTTTCTTTGCTCCTATTGGTGGCAACGTGATGTTTTATAGCTCAAATCTTCCTAGATAAATAAGACTATCCAACAAAAAATAAATTCCTCAATTCAAAGCAGTAGTTCCACAAATTCTTTAGCTTTATAATATAAGCATAGATATGATTTTCTCAAACTTTAAGCCCGCCATTCATAAGGAATGGTAAGTCGTATGAAAAAAATTACTGAATATATTTTGTAGAGAATTCTATGATCTACACTCTTGCCCTACCTATTTTTGTGATAAAATGTACAGTTTGGGAAAAAACCAGGAAAAACCTCATTTTCATACCTTTGACCTCGAATAAAATTTTTTGCACAAGGAGGATCCCCGGGGACTTTTGAGGTTTTATTTGTAATGATGTATTTAACGTCTATACCAATTTTCAGCTCTATGCGAGTTATTCCGAGGTCGAATGTTTAATTTTCCCGGGGTATAAATTTTCTTTTTCATAACAGCTTTCAAATGGCTGCAGTTTCTGAACTCACCGCTAAAATAAATAGTCGGCCAAGTGTGAGTCGGACTCGCGCACTAAGGGTTCCGTACTATTATAGAGCAAAATTAGCCCAAAAATTGTGTTGTTTGTATGGGAGCCCTCCTTAATTTTTTATTTTATTTTAATATTATTATTAAACATTAAAGTGCACATAAAACTATGGACTTTGAGTGAAATTCAAGTACCTACCTGTTGCCATAATTGATATAGAGCCAAAAAGGCCAAAAAAATCATGTTTGTTGTATGGGAGCCCCCCTCCAATATTAATTTTATTTTGTTTTTAGTATTTTTTGTTATAGCGGCAACAAATATACACAATCTGTGAAAATTTCAACTTTCCAGCTATAACCGTTCTTGAGTTACAGCCTGGAGACAGACAGACGGACAGACATCGAAGTCTCAGTAATAGGGTCCCGTTTTTACCCTTTGGGTACGGAACCCTAAAAACGATCTTATTTTTTTTTTTATCAGTTTTAACTTTTTTTGTTCTTTTTTGCTCGGGAAATGCTATCATGCATCCCCGGCAGTGCTAAGGTAAAAACTTACTAGGTCTCCATGACGCTTGAGTGACTACACAAATAGCACCCTGGGCACAGTTTTCCCCTACACAGTAGTTGTAATGACTAATGAGTTAAATAACTATAATCGAAATAGTATAATGTAATAATTATAGTCGATACCGTATTGGACTATGAATAATTATAAAACGATATTGGTGTTGTTAATTTTAATAATTCCTTCTACCTTTATCAAATGTGTGTCGGAGTACTGTACTTACATTAGATCTGTCATGGTAGCGAAATTGACTTTATTGTATTTTCCGTTCAGCTTTTATTGTAGTCACCTGGTCGATCGTATAAACTGAATTACACGATTATAAAGTTGCCACTGACAAAAATTATATTTAGTAATTCTGTTTACTACCTGTGTAGAGCCGAATCCTGTGACCTCCAACCGGGAGACACATGGAGGGGGATGCAGGGCGAGATGAGCGTGACGCCGGTTAAGAAGATCAGAAAAAAATCAGACGTTAAGCCTCAGTCCCAACAGTACGTATCCCGCGAGTTACCGATATATGGCCATCGTCATCTCATCACCTGGGTGTTTTCGCGTCGCGTCTCTAATTCTATACTTGTTATCATTTCGGTGACTCTATTTATTTTATTTTATACCATCTGCTCATTAACATTACTGTTAGATTTAGGTGTCTGTTGCTTTTTTTATTTCACTGTTCTTTAAGTAATCGGCCGTTTTTTAGTAAAGAAATTCTTATGTTCTTGATTTCTACGATAGCGAAATAAAATAAGATAGGGTGGGGTTTTAGAATTTTATATGTGAATACTTTAAATTAGGACTACAAATATGCACTGTCCGAATTTACCAAACTTACCATGTTACTCACTGCCAAGCAATAGAAAAAAATATCGCGGCATCTTTTTAATAAAAACATCACGGTTCTTGTTTAAGGCCCTATAGACCCGAAAATTAGCAGATCGATGTCTGTCAGTACGAATATCGACGTAAAGGACATTAAAATAACATTCATATCAGCGCGTCTTGTACAGTGGCGGTTACGACGCTCGCCGCGTCCTTGATAGGGCGAAATATAAGTAAAAAAACCTTTTTACTGAGATATATAAACCAAAATGCAAAATGTAACCACAAATTATTCTTCTTTAAGTTATGAGCTTTTCGTAAATATGATTTTTGAAAGTAAAACTATCATAAGCTTCATGAAAAATAAGAAAAATATCACAAAATATTCGAATTTAGCCTCCTCTTCGGAGTTATTTTTGATCGAGTGAAGTTTTCAATATTATGTTTCGAACCACAAATTGTCAAAGAATATTAAGCAAACAACAATGTGTATTTTTTTGGCTTTTAAAAGTCACTATTTGTTTGTTTATTATTGATGCAAAGTCATGTAAAATTGGGTCTATAGGGCCTTAAAATGCTGGTGATCGACTTTTGGAAGCATTCATAAAATCAATTTCGCAGGATTTTTCTATTATCTCTACATTTTTCTTGCATCTCCATTTGAACTTTAGTGTCACAAACTCTAATTAAGATTTTTGGCCTCGTCGTCTAGATATTGGAATTTGCTAGAGGCAAGGTGAAGTTTTATTTAAAATTATATTTTTAATTATTATTTATTATAGTTACATATCGTTGACAGTACTTGCAGTTGTTGTTGCATCTTCGTATTAATGTTATCATCGACATTGAGAATATGCAGCGTTAGTTTGTGCCTATTGTAAATTATTTTGCATGTTGTTACTACTAACCTCCTTTATCAATAGTTTAGTTACGAACTAGTATTTAAGTATTTACTAACCTTGCTTTATCCTTTTTGTTATTAATTTACATTAACGAGCTACTTGTGGAGGCTTGTAATTGGCTTTTTGAAAACTATCATGTATATATACTGTGTTGTAACTAGCTGTAAGCCACCCTAATACGTTAAAATAAATAAATAAAATAAAACCGAGCATTTACATGATATACAAATTATTTCACTCGAGATAACATCACAATGGGTTGGAAGTGTTAAGAGTCCGTATACGAAATTTGCCGATTTCGCTGATTTTACAGACGTGATTTAACAGTTAAAATACAGTATTTCTATAAGTTTTAATGCACAACATGTAAGATCATTTCAATTATAATCAAATGTTGGAGCTAGATTTTTTATTTTTAAATAATCCAACTCAAACCCGCGACAGTTTTGTGATTTTTGATGTAAAAGGTTTAGAATATCACCTGTTTATGGATTGTATTGACGTCTTAACGGTATGAAAAAAATACAATGTACTGTTGAGAAAGTCGTCTATAAAATGTTGGAATTACTTTTTACCACTTTAATATGAAAAACTTGAGTAAAAAAATATGTAACTCGGCAAAATTTTAGAGAAAAGGGCAAAGAATTGCTGTTAATTTCGGCAACTTGGAGCTGTAATTCATAAAAAGAAAACGACAGAAATAATCTATAGATAAAATTCTATCCAATTCGAGAAAAAAGAAAAAAATAATAAAACAAATTCTGCCAAAAAACAACCTAAATCTCACATTATATTACTCGCCGCAAGTTCGAGTCGGCTTTCCGCGCTTAAATATATTTTAAATCTAATAATTAATATATATATTTTTAAGTCTAATAAGGCGAAAAAACCTAATAATATTTATGTAGCGAACCTTTGCAATTTCGGCAAAATTTCGTATACGGACTCTTAATGCTGCATCCACTGCGCAAGATAAAAATTAGACAAAAATGAGTAATATTCATTATTCACACGATCTCACTAATTACAATTTTAAACCTAGGTGGTCTCGACATTAAATAGCTACCTATTAAAAATGAGGCCAAATATCAAAATACATTTTTATAAAGACTATAAAATGATAAGTTATCCGTGGTTTTATGTTGCTCTATGTCTGTACAGCTTTTTATTTTTTTTGTTGCTGCGGCCTGCGACCGAATCGAGCTTTCTATATTTCAATTTTCAATGTACTATTAATTATGTGATTCCACATAAAGTCATTTTAATCACCTTTTCGTGGAGTGTCTGTGTTTCACCGTTCACGTTACGAGAACGATTACTGTCGTATATCATTTTAACTGTCTCGGCTTATATAGTTCTAGTTTAATTGCAATTATATTTATAATCTTTATGTGCCGTAATAGCTGGAGTATAACATTATAAGGCAGCAGTTATAATAAATCACGATAAGTTTGGCGAAGCTTTGCCTCGCGCGTGGTGATTGGGGTCTAACACAGGAAACAATTAAAACCGTGTGTCTTACATTAATAACTAGTTTGGACACGCTAATAATAAACGACTAAAACGCCTGAGAAAAACTGCCATGATTTCTAATTACGTGCATGCGTTTTAGGTTTTAATTCGACTCACGTCAGGTACTTTAAATTCAGACTCACTGACTTAGACCAGAATTAAACGACGTATTTTTTCCTACTAGGCTGACATGCAAGTAAGTTTTCATTCTGAAATCTCTACAGATTTAGCCTAGGTTCTGAAATAAAACCTAGAAAACTGGCCAGTGCTCCGTCTTTAATTGGACGTCATAACGAAGTTGTGTGAGAAGTGTGACATGTTATATGAAAATATACGTCAATTCGTTTATTTCGGAACGAATCAGCAGTATGACGTCGATTCTACTAGACGTCATGAGCATTGAGAACTGACCAGTACACTGGGCTCTAATTCGGAACTTACCCGTAATTAAATTGTGATATTTCTATTGTAATTTGTATCATGTATGTGTCACTTGTACTGACTGTCAGCTTTGTAGCATGGTATAGTTATAAATAATTTCACAATGGGTAAATTATTTGTGTTATAAATGTTTTTTTATAGATATACTTGCTGTCCCGGCAAACGTTGCTTTGCCATAATATAAAGTATTTCGCCCATATTATTTTATTGAAGTGACTAAATAAGTATGTCGCCATGGCAACGTCGATCGCTATCTCGTCGCACAAACATAATGGTCGCCGTCAGTCTCAGGTTGTAATAATTTACTATTATTTATTCAACAAATGCACTGATCAATATATAAAGTACCCACTAGCCGATTCTCAGACCTACTGAATATGCACATAAAATTTGGTAAAAATCAGTAAAGCAGTTTCGGAGGAGTTCGTGGACTAACATTGTGACACGAGAATTTTATATATAAGATGTATAATAATATCATGTCTCACCTTTCATTAGAGGGTAGAATGAGTAAGGTAATGCTACATTTAATTAGATTGTACTAATTTTATCAAGCGTTGATGAAATTAACACTTTAACACCCGGTTTCTGAAAGGTCTGTCAAATCACTGATCAACTAACACTGCCGTTAATTTAGCATGGATGTCACATCAATTTGAGTTTCTGATACATTGATCAGCCAAAAATTAATTAATCTATGATCATTTTTAATTTGACTAGCGATTTGTTATTTTTCGTTCATTACGATGATTTTAACTATCAAAAATGCCAATGAAATGTCAAAAGAAGGAATTGCAGACTGTCATTGCTATCAAAAATGTTCTGGGAATTTTAAATCTGATGTTTTCTGAATCATTGATCAAGCGAAAATTAACTAATCTGTGATCATTTTGATTTGACATGGGATTTGTTTATCTTCGTTCATTTGTCAGAATTTTGATTTTCAATTTTTCAGACGTTATCGATTTCTAAATTCTTCTTCAAATGAAATTGATTATAATTTACATTTTTTGAAAATAAAACGAGTATTGCAAATAAAACAGTTTATTTGCATTATCGACGTATTTATTACGAAGTTTTATTAAAACTTCATAATAAATGTGTTTACAAACCTTATAGTAACGTAGGTTCAAAGAGAAAATGTAGATTTACATAAAAAATCAATTGAATTCATAAGTTAATTCACCCACAATTACCGATTAGTTGAAACAGCTTTTGACAAACGTTTAATCTATAATCACGGCTTGACAAGCGTTTCGGAAACCCAAAATGGCGGTTGACATATGATTCACGAGTCAAATTGAACAGCCGTGTCAACTGACGCGCTGATCAAATTAAACTAACTAATCATGCTTCTAGCAACCCAATTGGTACTTGACAAGAGATTTAACAGGCGATTAGTTAATTTTAGTGTTGATCAGCCTTTCAGAAACCGGGTGTAAGTCTTTTGATCAATTGTTAAGTATAGTACCGGCGTCTTGCAATAATTATTGAAGTAAGCGGCATAAAGAAAACGTCTTTGTTGTTTTTCAATTTAGAATTAACACGACGGATCTTTTAAAATCCCATTAATATTGTTCGAGGTGTCGTCGGATTAGGAACGTATGAATAAAACCGGCTAACCAACTTCCCCGGGCTCTACACCGGAAAATTTTTGTTCGCTACTGGTTCGCAGGATGTATACGGCCTAAACAATAAAACAAAAAACAATGAAACAAAAATGTGCGGTTTTTATTTTGCAGATGCGCTTCATAAAGGATCATATTTTTAACCCACTTCCAAAAAGGAGGAGGTTATAATATGTTCGGCTGTGGATATTTTTTAAAATGTAGAGTACTGGAGTCCGCTTTGTCACGTCAATAAGTTGCGACTGCCCCGAAACCCTACAAGTCTTTAAGATATTTTTAAGACTTTTCTTAAGTTTTATAGGTTTAGGTAGGAGCCGTAGGATTTTTCTTATTAGTTTCAAAATTTTTTTCTTGGCTCTTAATACTAGTTTGTCAAAATTATAACAGTGACCTCCGTGCACCGAATATAATAATTAAGTCGGGGGAGTCGTCGATACTACCTATCCGAGTCACAGTGACTAATCCAGCCCAGACTTGTGCAGCATTATCGAACTGTTTTCATTTGTGTAAATTACAATAAATTATTGTAATTTCCAAGTTAGGTGTCAACCTAATCATCGGCCACATGATAACGGGCGGTTCGAGCGTAATCTGTCACACCGGTGATAACGGCATAGCCATCAGAGATTAAAGCGAAATAATAGATCGTGTGCGATGCCTCATGCCACCGGCGCGGCGTCGTCTGTGTGACGAAAATTCTCTTAGCCGAGATAGCTGATGCCTGATAGCGTGACGCGAACAATTATCCTCAAAAGGTAATTAGTTAATTACAGAGAGAGCATTCATGTTAACAGAAAGCACATGGCCGGTCTCTCTCTCGTCTGCGTTTTTCACAAATTAAAGACATTATTTTAATAGGTAGATATATTTTATTACTTACATAATGTTATGTAAGTTTCCAGTTTTGTAGAGCTATATTTTATAACTGTAATAGGCTAATGAGAATCGAAACTATTGCTTTATTTTCCTAATTAAAGGCACATAAAATTAATTAGAAGCCTTTTTACCCGACTGCCAGGAGGGTTATGTTTTTAGTTAACGAGTGTCGAGCACATCGTGAGCCCTTATCAATTAAATTTTATTTATGCCTGAGCGTTTATTTTCCTTAGTATCTTTGAGCGTATTATATAAACATAGAGCGACTGTTCGCATATACTATTTACTTAGCTACGCCGAATAAAAAAATCGGCCAAGAGCGAGTTGGACTCGCGCACCAAGGGTCCTACCGTTATAAAACGTTAAAAGTAAATAAGTAGGCTAAAAATTGTTTTTTTTTTTTGTATGGGAGCCCATCATATTTTGATTTTATTTAAAAATGGAGTGTAGATAGAGGAGGAATATCCCTGTATGTACAAAGTGTCCGCGGAAATAGGGTGAAACTAATGGTGAATTAATATAAAGTAAGGTGGCGCTACAGTAGCAACTTAAATCATTTACAGTGAACTTTAAACTACATCATTTAGCAACTTTTATTTCAGCTAGTTTAGGTTATATTTTTCAAAATATATTGGTATTAACCCAGTAATTCTAGTAATAATTTATATTCCAGTAAAAATTTATATTTTGTCACCAACGGCTACATTCATTCCTACACTCCATAATTCATTCCATACCCTTTGGCTGCAACTAGCGCCACTCGTGGAGGATTTTTCAACTGTTATTTACTGCGTACAGCTGGACACTTTTTCAAATGTCCCCCATATAAGATAGTTTTCCTTTCATCTGCACTCCATATATTTTAATTTAATTATTAAAATACAAATATAATTAAGGATTTTGTGAATATTCCAAGTGCCTACCTGTTGCCATTATTGAAAACGCAAAAACGAGCGTAAACATTATTTTTCAAGTGTATAAATTATTATTAATGTTATGCGCTTTATAAATGATTATAAAAACAAAGTTACTAATTTTTTTTCTACATTTCAAAAAATATGCTTTTGTTTCAATGAAACCAGACTACTTAAGCTTATTTACTTAATCAGTTAAGGTTTACCGCGCTGAATTTAATAAAATAACTAATAAGCAATTATCATACACTATAGCTGGTGATATTGTGAAGTTAATCACGTTAACCTTTTTATCTGCTAACTACTTTGTTATAGACCGATATTGGCAAAACATGTTTCACGTCCACCGACGTCATAACTCACAGTAAAATGTATCGCGGATCGCTCGTGAAATCGACTTTTAATTCTAGGATCATGCCACCAAATAACTTGCAACGAAATTGTTTCGTCACGCATGATCCGCCGCCGACGTTTCGTTCTGACGAGATGAATGTTTTAATATTATACATTCGCTCGTAATAAAACCGATGAAAATATTGCATATTTCACTGTAATAATGTTTGCCATGATGATCATCAGATCAGAGGTGAGCCGATTCGTGTGGTCGACCAAAAACGACAGATTAGCTGTCGTCATCGGTCATCACCTCTGACTGCCGCGTAGCTTGCCTTGGCTGTAACGATTTTCAAATCCTCAGCGTGCTGAAAATATGGGTATAGTTCTTGCAATCTATGAGTGCGCGTCGCCTTTATTTGTAGTTGGAAATGTGAATAGACATTTTCGTTAGTGTGCGTACCCGACGGAGCAGTCAGTAGCGAGCGAGCCATGTACGCGTGTATAGATATGGTCACTCACACAACTAAGGGCGACGCGCATTCGTAGATTGCAAGAACTATACTGTTAAATTGTGCTGACCGGTCAAACCGGACACATTTTCTTGAAAATTAATACAAAACATGCAACAGTATATTTTAATAGCGTCACGTGATTGAAGATACGAGATGGAACTCATCTAAAGAATGTAAAACTTTAAAATATGCACTGTTCCGAGTCGTACAGCACGCCTTCACTACATCTAAGTATAATAATATAAGGCTCAGGAAGGTAACCAATTAAGCAATAAGCATCCCCTCGAACTGTCTCGACAGCACGAGCTCGACGATATCTGTAATGCGACTCGTAAAAGTCACCACCTAACTTGCTGCCCATCGAATTCCAGAAACAAGTGCCACAACGAGAAACGACGCCGGGAACTCGAAAACGAAGTAATCAACCAGCTAGAGGAGCTCCTGGGCACGTGCCTGGCGGAGGTGAAGCAGCCCGACAAGAACGGCATCGTGCGTGAGGCCACCCGCCAGATCGAGGACGTGCTGCAGCGCCGCCGCGACTGCCCCGGCGACTGCCCGCTGCGCGCCAAATGCCTGTCCCCCGTGCAGACCGGCGAAGTCAGCTCCACGCAGCACCCGCCCGCTGCCGCCTTCCAGTACTCGGAGATAAGCACTCTTATTGAGGTACGTCCACTTTCGCCCGGCTCGTTTGTAGTCGCATCACCTTCCCGGATCACGATGGAAGCGATCCTGAACATTTGTTTCTGTATATTTTTCAGGCGATTAAACATTATACTAGCGTCCTCGGCCTAGTATTAATGGAAATTAACTCGAAGGGGGAGATAGAATGCGTGACAGAGAACATAAAAGATCTTATACTAGCTGAACGGACGGAGCTGTACAAGAAATCTATATTCACGCTGCTGCATTCGGAGGATCACTCGAAAATTAAACCCCTACTAAGAAATATACAAAATTTCTCCTGGAGCTCGGGGGATACGGACAAATCGCAGTATATCCGAGCTCGCCTCCTACTGAAGGACGCCCATGTCACCGATGGTGCCAGGTATGTAAAAAGTCCAAATATAAGAGTTGCGTCAGTCGCAAATAAAATAAAAGGCTTTTCAATTTTCCTAACTCTTTACACATCTGCAGAGCGATATAAATTACAATACAAGGAGACCTTTTAGAAAATATCGAATGCCAACACAGATAAAATAGATTAGAATGTAGAGATCGCTGTTTTTATTTATCAAGGACTGAGATAGATTGGTTCATTGCTAAGGATTTTATGTGCAAGATTTGAGATAACAATTCTTTATACATACGAGTATATTGTATGATCACGGCTTATAATAAACACTATACAACTACAGGTGTATAATGTATAATATTATGTCTGGGCAGGTTTGTGGACACAGTGATCCACGCTGCGCCTGTCCGCGGCTCGTCTACGGAGGAGGCCGGCTCCGTCATGTGCGTCATTCGGCGCTGTGAGTCGGCCGCTATCTCCAACGACGGTAGACCAACTATCGTCTTCAGATTGGACTGCAACTTCAACATTCTATGTAAGATACGCATACATTAACGGGCTGTTTTACCAATTACGGATAAGTGCCGGATAGGCTATCTACAATTTATCTGACAGATACTCCATCCGTCAAATAAGTTGTGGATAGCCTATCCGGTACATATCAATAAGTGGTGAAACAGGTCCTTAGTATTTTATAGTTTTCTTGCTATAAATTCTTGCTGATGTCTAATTCGATGCCTCCGATTGTTTCAGCTTGTGATTTGTCTGGAGTCGAAAACTGTATAACTTCACCTCTATCGTTAGTGGGGACTCGTTACTTAGACCTGATAGAAGGTAGTGATCGTGCTCGCGTTTCCACCCATCTCCAGGAGGTTGTGCTCCGACCCGGGTCTCTAGTGATCAGCGAACCTTACTGCTTGCGATTGGCGCAGGATTCGATTCGCATTCGAGTCAGCACTCAATCGAGACTCTTCCCGACCGCCGGGGAGCCGGACTTCATCATGTCCACCAACACGGTGCTCAGCGACGACGACGTCGAGCTGCTCGACCCGACCCAGGCCCGGCCGGCGCTGGGCGGGCCCCTCATGACGTCCGTCGCCAACGGCGAGACCTCCGCCCCGGAGCCCCGATACCGATCGCCGATGAGCCCCGCAGACCCCCCCTTCTCCATAAACGACTTCGACCTGGAGTCCTGGGGCGGGTCCTTTCAGATCGGCGAGCTCCCGTCGGAGGATACGAAGGAGCGAAAAGACGCCGGCGAGGAGTCGATGCCCCACCGGCAGAACTCTGTGAACTCCGAGACGCCGCCGCCGCCGCCCGCGCCGCCCGCGCACGAGGAGCCGAACAAGCTGCGCGATCTTCTCATCAAGAAGAGGGTGTCGGCGACGGAGATGGCGGCCAACTCCAATAATAACATCCTGAGAATCCTGCTGAACGAGGAGGACGAGGAGGCGTCGAGCAGCGAGACGTCGGCGCCGCACACGCCGCACACCCCTCACACCCCCCACACGCCGCACACGCCTGCGTCCGCGCTGTCGCCGCTGCACAGCGCGCAGGCGCACGCGCGCGCGCCGCCGCCGCCGCACCTGCCGCATCCGCCCGGCGCCGCCGGGGCCGCCGCCGCTCTACACCAGCCGCAACATCACAACAACCAGATGATGCAGGTGAGCTGAATTAAGTGCTTGAGATATCGATAGAATTGTGTTCACTTTGGGCAGCCACATACGAAGTAATATTATGTAAGAGAATTTTGCAAAATATATGAATATCTTATTTTGTTGTAACTATTAATTGTAGACGAGTAAGTCGGACGAGGACAACGATGACAGTCGGCGAAATCAAACGAGCGCTCTACGAGTTCTTCTATCGACTACCAACGGACCCTCGAACAATGGTCGCTCGCAGGAGGGAAATGACATGTATATGGAGAGAATGACTGGAATGAAACGTAAATTTGAGGATCCAAAAACCCCTCAAAACGCTAAGAGAGCTACACCCGAAAATCAGCAGGTACGTATGACCTATTCGGCGTATCCAATTTCAAAAGTATCCCAGTTATTTTAACAAATAAATTAAATAGGTTTCGTCGAGTGCGGTCGCTACCGTGTCCTCGGTGGCGTCTTCGAACGCCAACAGCCCGGCGACGAGCAGCAGCGCGGGCATGAGCAAGCTGTGCCAGAAGAACCAGATCCTGGTGTCGTTGCTCGCCAAGCAGCAGTCCGCGCCGCCCCCGCCGCTGCCCATCGCCAACCCCATGATGCGGCCCTACCTGCCGCGCGTGCGGCCCTCGCCGCTGCCGCAGCACGCGCAGCACTCCCAGCTGTCGCAGCACGCGCAACACCCGCAACACGCGCAGCACCCGCAACACCAGCAACACCCGCAACATCCGCAACACCCGCAACACCCGCAGCATCCGCAACACTCGCACGTGCCCAGACATCATCAGACGCTCTCTACTATACTCACAACGAAGTAAGTTGTTAAAAACAAAAGACTTATAATTAACTGATCACCAGAAATAGTAACATTTCACAGACAAAAATAGTAAACGATCACCAAAATACGGACTGTATTTTGGTGATCGTTTACTATTTTTTACCAATTTAATGTAAAATGATAACCAAAGATCATAATATAATATACTTAGACACTTGGTGAGCATTTACTATATTTGGCGTTCGATTACAATTCGAAGTATAGCCGTGACTAAAATAGCTGGTAGTATTGCAATAATTTTAGACTTTCTTTTTTTGGCGGTAAATAACTTTTTTGGTAAACAAGTTTACGGTATCAGTGCATTTGGTGGTTATTGTAATATTTGTTCCCAAAACAAAACAGCAACCTTACTCAACATTGTATTGCAATGATTACAATAAACTGTTTAGCTCATTATGTATTCAACAATAACATTTCCCCCGAGTAATTTATAAAGTGTATTAATATTAATAATTTTATATTAATATTTTCTTTTATTAACTTGGCTACTGTCGAGTCGTTTGAAAATATAAGTTATAATAGGTACCTAATGTTAATGTTATTAGCAAGTCTTTAAATGTTTTAGTAGTAATCGGGGCAACGTGAACGGCGGGAACCCTGCGCCTGCTACGAACGAGGGCGTGGGCTCGGGCGTAGGCCAGGGAGTGGGTCAGGGCGTGGGCCAAGGAGTGGGCCAGGGCGTGGGCCAAGGAGTGGGCCAGGTTGTGGGCCAAGGAGTGGGCCAGGGTGTACACAGCCACCTGCAGATGGTGCTGCAAGGTGCGCGCGGGCCGTACGGGCCAACCGCCTCCATGCACTATCCTACCACGGCCGCACATCACACGTACACCACCCTCGCTCAGTGAGTATCTGCTGTGAAAAGATTATTATTATACATGTTAGTTATGTAGGAAATGTATAAAAATTAATCCCTCAAGCCCCGTAAGGCCCATGTGGGCCGCGACAACCAAAGATTTCCTGGAATTGGTGATCGAGGGATTATATAAGGTTGTAAATGTAAAAATAAATAATTAATAATTCATACTGAAGACAAAGATTCTGCCCTAGATAATTATATACTAAGACATCTGCATTCTATGTCGCGGATATGATATTATGAACTATTTTCAAGTCAGCAGTCGGATATTATGCACTTGCAACCTTACATAAGGTCTACACGGGCTATTTCGGTGAGTGGCGGCTCGCTTCACGAACCGGACCTCCTAATCTAAAAAAATCCCTTTGCCGCTACCTGCAACACGGGTGTTTCGTTATTTATTCTAATATTATTATTTATAGAACTGGTACCAGTAGTCGGACACAAAATAGCACAAGTGGTGGAGGCGACAGCGAGGTGCCCAGTGACCAAGCGCTGTCGGATATTTTGGACGAAGTCATTGAGAATATGCCCTACAACGACCGACCCACGCCCGAAGATAGTGTGCTTATGGACTTGGAACGAAGTAGGCAAATGCGCTCGGATTATGCGGTAAGAAAAAATATATCACTATAGTCTATAATGTTATTAATTTTCAATCTTTAGTACATACCTTTCATTCATGCTTTAGAGTTCCCTTTTATCAATAAATAGTTTTACACAGCGTACAGACGTTATAGCTTAAAGGTATACAATAAAATATATTGTCTGTCAATCGGCTTTTCGGAGGTTTTAAACAAGGACAAAATATTATATGCCCATAACATCCATATACAACGCCTCCGTGGTCTAGTCACTAGTAGTATAGAGCGCGGCTCTTGACTCGGTGGTCGTGGGTTCGATTACCGCGTTGGAAACATGATATTTCCAAATTTAGTTAGGACAATGCAGACTGATCACCTGATGTAGGTAACTAGGTAGATCACCTCTTATGTGAAGTAAGATTATCCATGCGTCGGATGGGCATGTAAAAAGTCGGTCCTGCGCCTGCCTGCCTAGTATACGCCAACGAGATATCTCTCTCTACATGTTTCTCGATGTTTGATAGTTTGTATCTTCATCTCTATTGACCCTAGCATGACAAACATTTTTTATCGTGTAGATCTATCATCCAAGAACACATTTTTATAGTGTTTTGTCGAGATAATGTCGATATTTTGACATTATGAGACGAGTAGTTTTTAATTATCTCGAGAGTGAGATACGAGATATATCTCGTTGGTGTATGCTAGGCAGGCTGATCTTTCGCCGGTCGTGTCTGTCTGCCGTCCCAGTGGGTTATGAGAGTAAAGGAATAGAGAGTGCTCTTGTGTACTACGCACACACTTGGTTACTATAAAATTACTCCTGCGTAGCTGGCCTAGTTTCAATGATACCGGCCACCGTCACCGAAACCGGTGTGGGAGTTATTATTATGATTATACAACGGATATTATAGTGAATATAATCAAATATGTCAACTTTGTCTTAGGGAAAGGAGAAAAATGCCGTCATCAACGCGATAACGCAGAGTCTCATGCAGTGTGAGACTGTTACAAAAACCCCAGTCGCCTCTAGTCCTGGGGCGCCACCGGTTTATCCAGTACAAAGTCCGGTAAGAATTCTTATTAGTTAATACAAATAGTCAGAAGAATAAAATATATTTTCTTTTGATATTAAAACATTATATTTGTATTAATTAATAAGTACTCCTCAAAATCTCTTAACTCTTAATTTTGCGCACAAGCATAAGTACAGTATACTTCTTAATAATTAATTTATGCTGTGTGTAAGGGCACAACTATTAATTGTGTCGTAAATTAAAAAAAATATTAAATTTTGCGATTTTTCATAATAATCAGTAAACTATTTTCACATTGAAGATGGTTAACTGAATATCGGCTCGTATCGGTTATACACACACATGAGCGAAATTTCTAAAAAGAATGAAAATATACCACGCCGTGCGCGAGTAACACCTATTTTTGTTTTAAGTGAGTTTGATATGAATTATGAATGATACAGCTAAATTCCTGTATTATATTTATATTGTGTTGTGTTGTAGAGCGTGAACATGGGCGGCAGCGGCGGCGGCGGTATGTACGCGCTGGGCGAAGCGGCGCGAGCGCGGGCCATCGCCGAGCAGCGCAATCGCCTACTGCAGATGCAGCGCTCGCAGCAGCTGCTCGTGTCGCCTGAGGTAGGCAGAAATTGTTTCATAGGCAGATAGCGGACCTTCGACATTTGGTCGCCTTGTGGCAATTCAATGTCAGCCCTGCCCCCGTAGACAACTGGCAAAACGCTAAGGCTAGCGCTACAAAATGTATGCGATTTGACATAAGTCATCGCTTCGCTAGCGAATACTAATGTCAAATCCATACATTTGTAGCGCTAGCGTTAGCGTTTTGCCAGTTGTCTACGGGGGTCGGGGGCTGGTTTATCGGCTATGTTTGAGATAAGAGCCAGTCCATACGGCGCGAGAGGGGTTGACGTTGTAATAACGGTGAGATGGCGCAACGCCCGTGTGGCCGGCTATGCGTCAAACGGCAGCGCTGCGTCGACGCAACGCGCCGTGTGGCTCTAACGCGATCAAAGTCCGTCATCTACCTATGAATCAACTTTTTTTTTAAAGTATTAGAGAAATTGTTTCAATACCACCCACCTAATGGTTGCGTTATATTAATAGTCGGAAAGCCGGCCGTATAAAAGTCTTATGGATCAGGTTCATGAACATTTTTTTGAATATAGAACGAGAAACCACAGAAATAAAGGTCGACACCCCTAAAAGCCTGATTTTGCCCGAATGCCAAATTATGACCTAATTTCCGGTTGTGATTCCGGACATTAGTAAAACTCAATGTCCGGAATGTGTAGAAAAGAAAACGAGAAAATAAAGTATTTGATGAGCAGAATTGAGTTTTCAAAGGTCGACAAGCTCAATTTATTCACGACCGAGAGTCGACTGATCAAAGGTATTTTTTGCGTAATTTTACTTAACCAATCAAATACATTATTTTTTTAAGCGGTTCTGAAACTAAAACCCCTGTGATAACTTAAAATCAGGCATTTTTAGGAGTGTCGACCTTTACTTCTATGATTTTTCGAGAAATTGTTCATGTATCTGATCTATAGAACGTTTATACGGCCGGCTCTCGGACTACAAGGCAATGCTAAAAGTTCACCACACACATGTCAACTCTGATGGAGATCGTCACCATATCGCCTCGCCGTCTGTTATTTGCGCCCCTCGGACTTTTTTTACATATTAATAAGTTCAAGTTGTTGGTTGAAATGATTAGCAATCTTTTTATGAGAGCAATAAAAAATTGTACTAGGTAGTCTTAGCCCTAAGGGTGAAGCCAAACGAGCATAATTTGTGAGTTGTGATTCGCAGAATTTCAGTCGCGTAAATATCGTTTCATACAAATAATGAGTCACAAAATTACGCTCGTATGAATCAAACAGGACTTTTGTATGAAACTGAATGCAGCAGAATTCTGCCGAACCGAAATTCTGCGACTCGCAACTCACAAATTACGCTTGTTTGGCTTCGCCCTAAAAGATAGTTAAGATGGCTTATAAAAGTTATAACATTGCATTGCAATTTGCAGCAAAAATAACAATCTATTTCTAAATCTATTTTAAGAAATGAACATTTTATTATAATAATGACATTTTTTATTACTATCATGAAGTAACAATGACAACACTTTTTAACATTTTTCCTTTGTTTGAACCGCGCAGTGGTGCGAAACAGAGCTACAACATACTCATAAACGGGTGGCCTTGACTTAGAGCAACTAGGCTGTCAGTACTTTAACTTTTTGTACACGCTGTCCTTAATCAAACATGATTCACTAGCCTTATTTGTGTTTCCGGTGAATCGTCATGGTTTTTTTATATTTTGTTCTTATTAAATTGCACACTCATGATGATTTCAGTATGTATATGCAAGTTTGAATCTTCATTTGAATTCATATTTTAGTTACCAAAGACAATAACTGCAAATCACTGTCTTATCCTTATCTTATATTTTTTTACGAAAGATTCAATAAAACTTAAAAGTAAGGCTATTATTGAAAATTTTATTTGAATAATGTCTAAGGCACTCTAATAATTATCAAGTACTTATTCCAAATTATGTAATTAACTTTACAGGCAGCCGAGCAACCTCAAGCGGACTTGGGTTCGACGATAAACGCGCTTGTTTCTGGAACTCCGCCTAATGTAGCTTTAACAAGAACTGACTACCATACTTTGTACCAAAACAGTAAGTGGTGAAATTGACATGTTTTCAAACATATTGTGGTTAATTTAAAATAAAAAATACTTATAATATAATGTGTGGTCGAAAATCAGAGTTATCAAGTTTTTTCGACAAGATTTTGTAATATTTAATAATGTCTTGTAAGACATTGATTAATCTCTTAAACGTTTTTTACAGATCAAATGGGTACAAATTATGGTTCTAATAAAATCACAACATCGCAACAGAATCCAATGTTGAGTCGACAACTCTCTGTAAGTTCATTTTCTGTTTCTTCTTTTTATATCTGATAATGTTATGGTCTAGCAAATGGGAGTTCTAAGCAACAGAAAGAGAAAGGGCGACGGAAAAAGGCGATTCCGTGCTGCCAGATGAAGTCCAACCCTTACGCTTTGCACAAACCTACGCGACCACGCGACTGCGAAGCGGCAGCGTCACAAGCAGCGTTGACAAGTTGTCAAATGTGTGTTTTGTATTGACGCTGCCGCTTCGCAGTCGCGTGGTCGCGTAGGTTTGTGCTAAGCATAAAGTTTATAGTTGTGATAGGCGGACAGTTAAACTTTTCTCACAATATGCATTTCATAAAATATTTAAGAGCACTTCCAATACAACAACCTTTCAACCTTTTTGCAAGGAGCCTTAACACTTCCATCATGGGTATCGCAGACACAGTCATAGATTTTCAATTATGTTATGCGACAGTCGGCTGCCGCTTTGGGATTGATGGGTTAAGTATGGTTTTGCTGTGAGGCTTACTGTCCGCGCGGATGGTAAGCGTGGCCCGTAAAACTATGTAACGCTCGGTTAAACCGCGGTGGGGGCATTAGCGTCACTGTAAAACTACACTAAGCGGAGTGTTATTACTTATTGTGTGTTTTAGGGTTCAGTGTCGAGCGCGGGGTCAGGCGCGAGCGTGAGCGGAGCGGGCGCGACGGGCGCTGCGGGTCCAAATGCAGGCGCGTACGCCGCGGCGCTGCACACGCCCCTCGCGCAGCCGCCATACCACCGTGCGCCCAGACCGCACCTAGGTAAATATAACTCATTCATCCTACAAGGGTTCTACTTTTGTACTATCAGAGAAGTTGATTTCTATGCAAATCGGGGACCTAAGTAGTTTGGTTGCGTTACGTCAAACCCAGCCGACAGATCAAAACTAACATTGAATTGACATATTCGACCAAATAACGTTGGTTTATCAATTGCATAGGAATCAACTTCCTCGATGGTACATTTTAGTATCATAGTCTATGGCTAGGGCCATACCATAATTATAGAATATACTGACGTATAGATCACCTGACAACCCGAAAATGCGGGACGACTTTTGATCTGTTAATGTGTGCGTGTGCTAGTGATGTATCTTTTACTATCGATAGTATAGTTCGTTCGAGTTATTTTACCTGCGTTTTTATGAGAAATAAATAATATGCAACTTTGACAGATTTTGTAATTCAATTTAGGTAGACTCCGCACACGATAACTTTGCGCGCAGCTGAGCGAAACTTTTCGTCGGGCCGCCATAATTACATAATAATCGATACGTCTATTCCTATACATAATTTAAATTAGTATTTATAAGGATATTAAAGTAAAACTACCAATAAAATATCATTGGGATTATAGGCCTGGAGATAGTGACACAACATTCTTGGTGATTTGTGCCAGTATGGCGGTTTTACAGGGGTATAACGGGCATTGTCCAAAAAAAATCACATGTACTTTTTATATTTTTTTCGTTAAAATAGGGTATTTTAAGAATATAAATTAAATAATTTTGAAATTCATTGGCTAGTTATTTCTCAATAAATTTTTAAAGTTTCGCTGTGACGTCATCATCGGCGGCCAATTGACCTCTGCAGTATGTTTTTTTTCCTTTCAATCTTATTTATAATGGCTGGTTCGTCAAATATAAGTTCTCATTATATAAAAGCTGATACGAGGAGCTTACCAAAAGTTCGAAACGTAATGTTGGTCGAATTTATTGCTAATTTAACGCCATTGAAGGTCAAACTAAGGTTAAACATATTTGTTCAAAAATATAAGTAACTAATGGGTATTTTTTTCGTTTATATACAGAAAAACGATCACTGACCTTATTCCTCGAAATGTTTTTGTAATGAGCAAAATTGAAAAAGAATGGACAATCCCCATTACGTAAAGGCAAAAAGGAAAATGATGGTCATAGCGCTCGCACTGGCAGCCCAAACGCGTGGGCGTTAATCGAACGTGTCGGATAAATAACGAGTGTTGAACGATTTGTTCCACAAAAATGCTTGTATTTTCAGATAGTCGAAAAAAAATAAGTAGGCGTAAGCGTAATACCATACTTGTCGGGTGCGGCTTACAGCCCGCCATACCGACGCGAATACGTTAATTTTAATAAAAAAATTGAACTATTTGTACCAGGCTAATTTTTGCATAGCTAATCATCGTCGAGTAGCCATTCACGAAAATCACCTTGCCATACTTTTCCGACAGCGCCCAATGGCCGCCATACCACTGCAAAGGTGTAAGATTATTTTTTTCGCCAAACGATTTGTGCCAGTATGGCATTTAAATTTTTGAAATGTATTTGACAAAATATGACCGTTATTATTTTTCCCATACTTCTAGTAGGGGAAAAAAGTGCTGCCATACTTGAAATACTTATTTATTTGACTCGTTTTAAAAATACGACTATAAGATACGTAAAATCATTTTTTACATCATGGCATCATTGTAGTCTTGTCATTTGACAATTGTACCAAAAAAAATTGTTACAGATTGTAACCATGGGGCGGGATGACTATCGGACTTGAGCAAAAAGTGATAAAAATTGGACGATTTGTACCAGTATGGCATTTGGATTTTTGGAAATTATACGATACAATGTGACCATTATTATATTTGCCATACTTGTAGTAGACGGAAAAAGTGGTGCCATACTTGAAAAACGGTTTGAATTACGTATGAAATCTTAGGATTTTGAAAAAAATATTATTCACATTCGCTGCCTCCCACAGGTATGGCATTATCAAAATCCTATTTATGATCATACAGGGAACTGTTAAAAAAAGTTTCAGGGTGGTACAAATCGTTTGGCGAAAAAAAACTTACACCTTTGCAGTGGTATGGCGGCCATTGGGTGATGTCAGAAAAGTATGGCAAGGTGATTTTACTCGACGATGATTAGCTATGCAAAAATTAGCCTCGTACAAATGGTTCAATTTTTTTGTTAAAATTAACGTATTCGCGTCGGTATGACGGGCTGTAAGCCGCACCCGACAAGTATGGCATTACGCTTTCGCCTACTTATTTGTTTTCGACTATATGAAAACACAAGCATTTTTAACCGACTTCCAAAAAACGAGGAGGTTATATGTTCGGCTGTGGATATTTTTTTTTATTTTTTTATTTTTGTGGAACAAATCGTTCGACACTCGTTATTTATCCGACACGTTCGATTAACGCCCACGCGTTTGGGCTGCCAGTGCGAGCGCTATGACCATCATTTTCCTTTTTGCCTTTACGTAATTATACCCCTGTAAAACCGCCATACTGGCAC
The DNA here is from genome assembly GCA_937595015.1 of Polyommatus icarus. Lineage (NCBI taxonomy): Eukaryota > Metazoa > Arthropoda > Insecta > Lepidoptera > Lycaenidae > Polyommatus > Polyommatus icarus. The sequence continues at coordinate 10,095,009 of OW569321.1, forward strand.
AAATCACCAAGAATTTTGTATCACTATCTCCAGGCCTATTACCCATTTTTTTAATGAATCCCTACGCTGTCGCGCGCAGAGTTATCGTGCGCGCACTCTATTATATATTTTATTTGACAGAAAAAAGGTGACGATTGAAAAGTAGATATACACAATATTTTCGTTTGGGGTGATTTTTCAGTCGTCGGATATGTTATAACATTAATAGAATTGCAAATATAAAGTTGAAAGTAAACGACACACATAGTATATTATTTATTCTTAAATTAAATACATATCATAATACCCTTACACCCCCATTACATTTTTAGATTAGTTTTATGTTAATGTTAAATATCGATAAGCATATCGATAAATTTTATTCAAGCCCTAGCGTATATGTAAACAATTTTGATAAAAATGTTTCTTCAAAAATTGTGTAATTTAAGAATAATAGTACCTTTAGTTACGCAAAATATGAAAGTAAAAGGAAGGATTGACAATATTTTATTTGAAATAGAGAACTAAATACAGAATATAGCGAAAATAAACACATCGTAGCAATTAGGACATGAAGATTAATTACCTGTAAAATGTATATTTTTCAAAATTACTCCTATGATTTACACTGCAATCACTCACAGAACAAGTTACTATTGTTATATGTAACAGTATTTGTCGAAAATAATAAAGGATTTAAACAATAAATTGCAAATACCGAAAGGGCATAAAAACGAGTGACGACTTGTGGCCGACCTGTCAAATGAAAGTGGTTAAAGTTTTCATTAGACTGCCTCTCTCTTTTTATCTTGTTATAATTCCATAAGGGATTTTCTTCTCTCTCGCACTCTTTGTTGGTCTTTAGCATCATACGTTTATGGGCCATACGGTCAATTTTGATCGGTCGGCGGTTTCACTCAGTTTCACTGTGTCTTGTTTGAGTGAGATCATATTAAATAATTTAGGACCAAGTTAATTCGAATAACGTAAATATCGCGAATCCAATTTTGTTTCCAAAGCGACCATAGCTCGTTTGTTTTACAATTTTTTTGTGGCGGTGGATGTCTTAAGTTAGTATTTATAATACAGCATTTATATGACTTTTAACTTATTTTGTCTTTAAATTCTCTTCAAAACTTTTTCGGATTTTTTAAATTACGTTTCGGAGTTTTTCATATTTATAATTTCTAGAGGAATGTACAAAGTGCTTTAGCTTTAATAAATCTCAGTAGCTTAAGTTTTAATAAATCTTGATTCTTGAAGCACTTCAAAACAAATGTTAATAGTATATTATTTTAGTTGGAATTAGATTATTATTTTTTAAAATAAATTATAATTTCAAATCTGAAAATACCTGCAGTAACACACCGAACGTTTGTATATTTTCGAATTAAATAGTAGATATATGATCTCATGTTACACAGAGTTTTTAGCAATACTCAGTCTGATCCAATGTTCTTTACATGCCTTATTCATATTTATTTAGGTAGGATAGCAATTAGATATCTGTTTCGACTTTATCTCGACGCATGTCGTACATAATTTATTTACAACTTCTTCAGCATGCTAAGTAGAAATGTACACATTAGAATTATTATAGACCAATTTAATTTTATAATACGAATTTCGACTAATTGCATGAGTTTTGGCTTTGATATCGACGACTCGAATACTCGCATACTGTCGGTGGACGTCGGAGTAGTATCGTACAGTAGGTAGGAGCGTCGGCGAGTGGCGGGTGGGTAGTGGGTACTATATGAGGCGTGTGTGGCAGTGGGCGGCTATTACGAGGAGGGCGAGGCCGGCGCGGGCGCGTACTGCGGCGAGTTCCCGCGCCGCCCGCCGCCCGCGCCCCTCGCGCCGCACGCGCCGCACCCGCCGCACCCGCCGCACCCTGCGCACGCCCCGCCCATCGACCTACAGCTGTCATGTGAGTGAGCACGTACAATATGGCCGGCCGTTCGTTGCCAGACATTTTGTTACCACTCAATACTACACTATTAACTAATACTAGTACGTAACTAAAAATTGTTTCCTAAAAATCTCTGGAAGTGAACGGCTGGCCCATAACACGTACACGCACGCTCGCGCTGTCGGTCGGCAGGCCGGTATCTTATACATTACCTTGTAGCTGCTAAAATAATTATCATTGGATTCCTACTCCATACACTTACTTTACTCGTTATAAGTACTGAATCTAAGATTTTTACTAAATTAACTGAAATAACTTGCTTATAAATTCAACGTTTAGTTAAAAAAAAGCGTTTCTCTCATCAAAAAATTTGCACCATAGTATGTAAATAAAATTGTAAAAAAATAGTGCCACCGGCACCGGTGTTTACAGCCGACCTGCAGTGGGACTTGTGTTTGTGCTTTAGTATATTGGTAGAAAACTTTAAATCTTGCTTTAGACATAGCTAGCGTTAGGTTATTGTAAAATTAAATAATATTGACGATAGGCGACTGCCGAGTCAAGACCCTAGCTTTATATATAGGTGCTGTTCAACCATTACTGTTATTGGTGCTCGGTAATCAACGCTCTACATACAAGATCCGTAGAAAATCTTAATATTGTCTAGCTCCTTTAAAATAGTGTTACAATAAGAAAGTAAATACTTCCAAGGCGATAAGGTAATAATGAAGAGTCTAGCTAGGATATTTTTTAAAATGTATTTACGAATAGCTTTATGAATCATATTACTGGCTTTGTTTCTAATGTAACTGCATGAAAAATTAACATTTCTGTAAATATAGTTTGACGCTTCTATTAGTAAAAATAATTATTTTATTAGTATGCTTTATTTTAGCTATCTATAAAATACATTGAAGTCATATAATAAAATTTGGATCAGTCTGTCATAAGAAGGTACTAAAGAACGTGGGAAATTTTAATAAAAAATATTTTAGGGAATTTGCTTGAGTGTTTTTATTACAAAAATTTGTAAAACTGATTAATTTGTGGATCAGACTTGCAATACGCTCTATAGTCGGGTCGTCATCGAGTATTTCATACTTCATAGTACGATGGAAACGCTAATGGCAAGCGATTGTGGTCGCAACAATAATAATAATTGCTTAGTGTTCTCTGTGATTCAGTGTCGTGTCGGAGCTCGGGTGCTTAATGTTGCTTATGTCTGTAGGCAGCGGCAGCGGCGTGGCCGGCGGCGGGGTGGGCGGTGTGGGCGGGGTCGGCGGGGTGGGCGGGGTCGGCGCGGGCGCGGCGGGCGGCACCTCCGAGTACGTGCGCAACGAGCTGCGTGCGGTAGTCGGCGCGCGCTCCGCCCGGCCCGACATGCACATGCACGCGCCAGAGTTCGACTCGCTCATGAACTTTGACAACTCCGCACCCGGTCAGTTGCAACTTCCATTTTTACACCATTTGCGGTTTCTAAGGTTTCAGATTATTGCAACTGTCGAAACGAGCGTTCACTTGTAGCTGTCTCACTAGAATCCGTACAGTTTTAAGACAGTTATGTCGCACATAGAAGGTTGAGTAAATGAGACGCCTCGCTAAAACGGAGTTTTTTTAGTTTGCATTGCAACAGTCAGTCTAAAGACTGCCATGCGGCATAAATCGAGTGAGCACTCGCCTTTAGTTGAAGTGATCTAAACGAAACAACAGATATCAAAATTCTACTCCCGTATCGATAAAAGTGATCGAAATTGAGAGTAGGGTTTTGGTTGACGTATTGGTCTAGGTATAACCTAAAAATACCGTAAGCAAAATATTTAAATAATATTTTAGTCGGTGTTTTTGTATAAAGGTGATGTACTATTATTAACTATTTTAAGCTAGCATATAATAATTTACTCTTGCGCAAAGTTATCTATTTTTGGCAAACCGACATTATAATATTATGAGCAATTCGAATATACAAAAGTTGTCGGTATTGCATTTACAGTAACATGTAGTGAGATAAATTGTTGTGAATAAACATGGGAGTGACGCGTCAAAAGGCATATTCGGTCGGTTCCCAGGGAAAGTTGTGACATTGTAATGTGACGCGGTGACGCCGTCGTAGTATGACGCGTGCGGCGTGCCCGCTGTGACGTATGTGTCCCGTGTACGTAGGTGGCGCAGGGCGGGGGGCGGCGGCGGGGGCGGGTGCGTGGGAGGCGCGACAGGCGACGCCGGTAAGCCGCCGCGCCCACACTGACTCATCCCACTCGTTATCTACTGTATCGGTTTTCATTACTTTCGTAGAGAACATTCTTATGAAATTGCGTATTGAGTCTGCTCTGCTGCGTGTGTTGTCGAACCGATCGTCTCGATATTCAGAGGCCGGACTGAAATGTGCCAACGACTCCGACTTTTCTCAGTGACCTTCGTATTTTTTTTTGATTAGTTTTATGCAGTCTTCCGTTTGCGCTGAATGACAAGTTCATTGAGAAATTTAAAATGTGCGCCACCTTAAAATCTTATGTAAATTAAATAAATTATAATCTAGCCGTTTGGTGGGATTGGTACATTTCAAAATTTGATGAGAAGCTTTTGTGATGTGATGTCTAATATTTCTATTCTTATAGAAAATTTATTTAATATTTTCGTATTTTGCATTCGAGTATCTCTCTTAGAGTCTTACGACTTCACGAGTTTATACATCGATTCATTCGCTTTTAGGTATTTGTACCCATAAAATCTTCGCTTTCTACAGAAAAATGGGGTAATTCGCATGCGCAAGTCGTTTATTTGTGGTGAAGGTTGTGTCGCGCGAGGTAGTTGAAATGAAAGTTTTATCATTCTGCAATAATTAGATCGCTTATTGTTTCGCTTCAAATACTGTAGCATACGAATTATTTCGTTTATCGAGTGCTGTACTATTTATAGTAGGGTGATTGCATGCTGGTTACTACGGCAGACGGATTGAAGTGGACTGATAGAACCAAATTTACGTCATACGTAATTTTTCTAACAAATTATATTAAATTATGTATTATAATTATTTATAAGTATGATGTCAATTTCTTTCTGTTGAAAACTTCATCGGTCCTCTTTGACATATTTAACGTTGATACTGTACTGAGGCAATAATATAATCTCATGTTTAATTGTCCAAAGAAAAAAGGAGATTGCTCTATAGAATAATATCCTCATATTACAATAATTTAAAGTTCAAAACTTCAGTTTTAAAAAAACAATTAAATGGGACAAATTAAACATTTATGAAACAATTTTTAATGGGTATATGGCTATATTTCATAGTTTAGAATAATGATAGTTATCTGATTAAATTTAACAACGATATTCATTCAAATCACCCAATTCTTTAACGCGCTAAATAGAAACATGCTCGTTTCTTCAAATGGCACGAACGCTTTTCACATTCAAATTCATTTTTACGATCAAATCATCATAGATGCCTCAAGCGTTCGAGTGCTTTTCTGAGTTGCTCCCCCGAGCGATGGTCGTCGGAGTGACGCGAATGTAACGTTCTGTTGTGTGTGCAGAGTACTACGGAGGCGGGCTCGGCGGGCACGGCGCGCACGGCGCGCACGGCGGCCGGTGATGAGACGCAGGCGAGCGGCGCGGCGAGCGGCGCGGCGGGCGGCGCGGCGGGGGAGGGGGCGGGCCCGGCGCCCGCTAAGGCCTCGCTGCTGCAGAAGCTGCTGTCGCAGTGACGCCGCACTCCTTGAACCATGCATTTAAAGACGACCCGCCGCCGCCGCCGCCGCGTCCGAGTCGACCCCGCGTGAGGAACGTAGGTGGATAGGTCTTAGTCTAGTAGTGCTAGTGATATTTTCGAGTTATTAAGATCGCGAGCCGATCGCTTCGTTACGTCTTTGAGTTCTGTGAGAACTTCCGTTTATGATTAGATTTTTTTAAAGATATTAAGTACGTATAGATATAAAGTGATCGGTCGGAATGCGACGGCAGCTTCCTATGCGAGCGTCGACCTGCGGCCCCGCCCACACCGGCCGGAGGGGCCGCGCTGTTCTGTATGGGAGTAGTACACTTTGTATGCGTTGTGAACGTTATGTATTATAGTGTGAAAGTCCGATGTTACCTGTTATGATAAAATAAATTGTAACTTAGTTGAGGGAGCGATGCGATTCCCTTCGTTGAATTCGATGTATGTTATTGAATTTACAATCGAAGAGCTCGAAAAGTTGTGCTGTCCAGATCGGAGGAGGGTACCGATTCCTCAAAGATTTGGAGGGTAGAACTTAATGTTTGTAAATAAAGTGTTGTTTAAATTATAGATGTTGCTTTAATGTAAATATTTTGTTAAACATTTACTTTGTTTCTTATATTATTATGGAATTTTTTATTTTTAATCCATGTACTGTTTTGATTTTTATTATACAAAATTGATAATTTTTATAATGATTACGAATACAAATATTTAATTTTTGTTTAGTTGCATGCTCGTTAAAATTTTATCGGTTGGTATTCAGATGCGCAAAGTTTTACAACAACGGATATACAAATATTACGTAAGTTTAATAGTGAAGATATTAATATCAATCTGTACCTTGAGTTGACCGCTACATCGCGCTTACTTTCAACTTCAACTTCGGATTTTATGCTCTGGAGTTTTTAAGTCTCAAGTCGGAATCGATAACCTCAAAAAATATTTAAAATAAGCAGTCTCTTTTTAAATATATTTTAATAGGCGATGCTCAAGAATACGATCGGAACAAACGTACGTTTTTGTAAACTTTAAGTCCTGTAGCTTGAGATACATAGTACAAATGTACAGAAAATAAACATAATAATTACTATCGATTTATTCAGTGGTTTAAGAACACCAGTTATTAATTTTATTTATAGTTTAGATGTATAAACGGGAGTAACTTCAATCTAAAATGGTTTTATAATCGTCTTTTCTACGTACATTGACTGTAAAACATTGATCAAACATAGTTTATTATTTAGTTATTATATTTTAAGACTCTTGAGCCACCGGATAGTTACCGTCTTCGATGGTAGTACTAAACAAGGATTTTTTTAAAGTGCTTTCTCGAACTCACTGCCCTTATGAATATTAATACTCAATAGTTCTCTACTAATGTAAAAATGAACAACTGCAAACAGTATTCATTCAAAATATTCAAAACTGTCTAGGAATGTATTGAAATCAAAACTTGTCAGCAACTAAAATATAAAAATTACGTTATTAGATTCAGCGTATCCTTAATATTGCTCAAGGTGTTTGATAAAAGCTTAGATCATTAAAACGTTTGCCTCTATTTTATTCGTATAGCAATTTTTTAAAATCTTCTGAATTTTGTCAGCCGCAGAAGTAACGCATCGGAGAATGCATTGTAAATTACTATCGCACAACATCACTTTTAAATTATTAATGTTATGTAGTTAAAGTTAAGCAATGTTTGAGGTTGTTTGAGTGTTTGTGGAGACAGTTTACGACACAAAAACGTCGATAAGTGCTTGTTTATTTGTCGAACGGATCGCGAGCTCACCGCTATCGGAAGTCCTTGTTGCGCGACTATTAGTTTATCCTTCGCGATCTAAATGTTATCTTATTAAGCCTAAAACATTTCGTTTATAAACTTTTACTCGGTAATTTCTTCGTTGCAATAATTCAACAGTTACAGAGTTTGGCGAGTGGCAATTACTTAAGTTGGTAAGGTACTTAAAATATGATCTACGATACGTTATTTCTTACAAACCGATCGATTGGATTTTATTTGCGGGGAACGCATCGATCGATTAAAAAGTAACGTCACTTTTCTAACGTCGTCGGTTTACTAAAATTGCACGAGTCGATGCGTAGCTCGCTAAATAATACCATCCGATACCAACCATAGTTGTAGCCGGGGAACTGTGTAAATTGTGATGTGCTATTATTACCTACCTAAAGATGAACGTACAAATAATATGTAGGGCGTATCCATTAAACCAAATTTAACGATTAATCTGTTAAGGAGATAATATTATATATAAATATTTTTATACCCTAAAGAATAATAACTAAACAAATAGTTGGAACGCGTAGGCTATCGACCAACTTCATTTGAATCCTTCGAAGTAAATTAGACGTTGTAGAGTTAAATAGTGAGATAAAGCTTTACGAGTATTCGACGACTATAGCAATATAACATTTCATTCCATTTTTACGCGGGTCCGTCCGCCCTGTGCGTCGTGCGCCGCGGCCCGGCGTCCCGCGCCGCACCGCAACGTCCGCGCCGCGCCGCACCGCAGCGTCCGTACCGCACCGCAGCGGCCCGCGCCGAATTGTAAAGTACAAGAGATGGCCTTGTTAGGTACACGAACACGAAGCGAATAGTTCACAGTTAGACAAGTATCTAAAGTTTATAATCGATTCTAACGGGACAGCAGATGTTTGCCGACATAGTGTTAACGTCTACGAGGAGCACGCTACGTACTCGAAGGCTCTATTTTTTACAGTTTTACGAGTTGTACAGAGGAGGAGCGATCCATATACAAACACGTCCATTGTCTGGAGTAAAATGTTTTCCGAATATAATATAATGTATATTGTAACCGTTATGACGAATGCGTGCCTCAAAATAAGAGAAATATTTTCAATACCACCTTTTTGAAGTTACTGTATGATAAGAGTGATAGTATAGCGTAAGAGATTAGTGTCAGCTTTCATTACCCATTCGGTGTGTCGTTCGAGTGACGTAGAGTTCGTTCTGTCGTCACATCACATCGAAGTAGCGAGTGTACGAATGTAGATGTAGACGATGTTCTTTTATCGGTATAACTATTTTATTACTTTATGTAAAAAATCTCGTTTATGTATCTTGAATATCAGCGTATTATCTTGGTAAAGATACTTCGGTGTTACGAAAGTTAAAATCGGGCATGCCCTCCGTGTGAAGTACACCTAACATTCTTGTCATATTCCAGTCTTCCACAACCAGACCTACTCTGATATTATGAGATATGTATTTGTGTAGAAACACTTGCTTTTTCATATTTTGATATGTAAACAATAGTTCATGATTTAAATAATAGGAGTAAATTTTACTTTCATTATCAACAATTGGCAGGAGACTATTCCGATTGTATTGATTATTATTGTAATTGACACACTGTACTTTCTGTCGTTAGATTAAGGAACACCAATTTTGTAATAAGGTAATACGGTAAAGTCAACGAATAAGATATTCCTATAAATATGAAATATGAATACATATTTTGATAATTAAACATTCTACAGTTGAATTGGGCTTATACGGTAACAATAATCACTCGCGATTGTCTACTTATATTGTAACGTAACTATAATTTTGGTGTAAAATATGATCTTATACCTCAATGTGGAAACCCTTAACTTTAAGGTATTTGTCATTAATGAAGCGATGTATAAGCACCGCGACAAATCCCTCCGTATATTTCGGTGCGAGCTGACTCACCGCAGTGTGTGAGTGCCGAGTGGTGTCGTTAGTTGCGACTTGCGTGGCTCGCTGGACGAGGGATGTGTCGCAGTCCGGACTAAAAATACCAAATGCTTAGCGCGTCCACGTGAGTTATCGCGCTTCCCAAAGGCCGGTATTTTAATTAAAGTTATAAAATTATTATTCAGATATAATATCTTTGTAAGATTTAATGTCTCTTCAGAGCTAGTAGGCGTTGTAACGAGTAAATTATAGGAGCATAAGAAAATTTTTATATAATAAAATTGAAAGAATTTCAAAAATATTTGGTCTAATGTTTGGTAAATGTTATATGTAATTAAAATTTTATGTCAAATTGATCGAGGTAATATTTTATTCTGGAATACTGATATTTGAGTTCCTCATCACAGAGTAATGACTACCGAAAATAAAAAAGGAAAACAATAATAATAGGGTCCAAATTTTCCATCCAATTCGACAGCTGATTATAAATTGGACTGTGTTAAAATGTGATATGACAAGATTTTAATTTGTAGTTCGCTTACTCTATGAGGGGGAACGAGGGTGGCGAGCGTGGGCTCGTGCGATCGGAGAAACATTGATGAGTACGGGAGTCTTTGTTTCGAATGGAAAACATAATTAGTGCAGTCCGTTCCTGCTACGAGTTGAGTTTCAAACGAATCGTTCGGCCGCCGATTGTCGCTCCGGCACTCCGGGTGGCCCGGGTGCCACTCCTCCGTAGACGATTCCGTGTGATAATATTGTATAGAGGGATGACAGTCGCTAACACAACGAGGTACCCCGAATCCCGTACGAGTTTGATTTTATTTTTTGTATAAAATCATGCCTCTTGTCTTGGCCTGTCGTCTGCAGCGAGGGTATCGTGTATATTTCTTTATCTTTAGGTGTAACGTTTCGTTGTAGATATTTTCGCTCCGACTAATTATGTTTTTCTTTGTCGATTATGTATTTGGCCGGAAGCGGAAAGGATTATAGCTGAGGTATGCTTTATTATTATAATTAAATCTGTGTCAAACACATCGTTACGGGTGGTTACTATTTATCAGCGTCCCGCGGGCGCACCGAGTGTCCCGGTGTCGACATCCGGCCCGGCCCCCAGGCGAGGCGGCCCGGGTCTCGTCGATTACGACTAGTCTTATTCGTAAGCCGTAATCTTTTTTGCGGACGGCCGTTAAATCTGTGTTATTTAGTTCTTCAGGTGTTAATTAGGAGCTCTTTTGTGTTGCTGTGCATTTCGACGCATTGTATGTATGTTTTGTATTGTATATAGCTAAAATACATATATTTTTACGACTAGATTACACAACCAAAGTTGTTATAAAGATATGGTTGATTAAATAATAAATTTGATATAGGTCGTTATGTTTATCATTTAGTGGAACCTTTTAAGGTATCGTCGAAGCCTTGTACACAACCGCCCTGATATTATTAAAAACGAATTTATTATTTTTGGTATAATATAATAAATGAAATTTGAATAATCCGATCAGGCTCACTGAACCAGAGTAACAGTACGAGTGTTATAGTTTTGTTTTGTTCCTAATAGTTTCCTGTAGATAATTTACCATGTAATTGTCAATTATTCCGACGCTCCGAAACTTACCCGAGATATTCAAATTGAGAAGGTATATCCATCAACAAAACAGGTGTTATAAAGTACATTATTATAAGTTGTATTTTTTGTACATTTTAGATTCGAAAATATATTAATATCTAAATGAAAGTTTGTTTCAATTTATAAAACTTAGTACCTAGTACCTACAACCTTTAATGTTAACAAAATAATGCTAAGGGTGGGTTGCACCAACTTACTTTAACTATAACTGTAACTTTAACTACAACGCAAAATGTTAGTCAAAAATCGACGCCATATTTAACCAAACTTCGAAATTTTTGCGTGAAAATGTACTACTATCAGAGAATTTGATTCCTATGCAGATGAGGGACTTACATAGTTTGGTCGCATTACGTCAAACTCAGCCGGCAGATCACAATTAACATTGAATTAACATGATCGACCAAATGACGTTAGTCTCTCAACTGCAAAGGAATCAATTTCCTCGATGGTAGAGCTTGTCTAACTTGAAATGATGCGCCCCTCCCTCGTATTCACAGTACAAAAATGTTTCATTTATATCAACTTTGAGGTGGTGGGGCGCGTCATTTCAAATTAGACAAGCTCTACTACATAATATAATGGCTCACAGACCACAGTGTTGTTGTAATAAAATATATTTTTTCCGTTGATTTTTACGGATAATTCATTTTTATACTCTCAACCCTTTTATACTCTCAAGTGTAGCTTTTACAATAAAATAAACGCAACAGACATCTGTCAAATTCTGTGGTCAAAGTTAAGGTTAGCCTTAACTATAAGCATAACTTTGACCATAACTGTAGCCATAACCACGGCTCTGGTGCAACCCACCCTTAATAATACCTAATAAAATAATAAAATAACTTATAAGTTATTTTACTACGTATTATTAAGGGAGATTTAACCCTAGATAACTAAACATTCGTCTGTGCGACGACGCCCCTTCCCGAGAATGTCCAGTGCACTTACTTCCCTGCGCCCCGCACCCGCCACGCTTTGTTTACCTTCCTGATCGGAGCAAATAGCTCATCGTGTGATACGTTTGTAATTACACGGTAATTAGGAGGTGACCTACGGCTATAGCGTCGTCCGGTGGACGAAAGTTTAGTTACAACGTACGTTATTTTGCAAAGGTATGTATGATTATATTTTGATTTTTTTTATTATTTATGCGCGATTCCCACGTTATATTTTGTTTTTATTTTATATAAATTAATGTATTTCACCATTTAAATATATATTATACTGTATACACGTGAAATTTACTAATAAAAAAGTTTATGTTTTATGAAATAACTCTTTGTTGCAACAAGTTATTCCCGGCTTTGATACGATTGCACCTTTTGTTTTTTTAGAAGGATTTGGGGAGTCAAGAAGAACAGACTGATAAGTAAATGGCTCGAAGATGAAATGGAAGAAAAATTGGAAGAAGGTTCGTATATTACGGCTTCCGAGACGGAAGATAATGTGGAGGAAGAAATACATATCAATACTTCCGATTCTGAAAACTCAAACAAATTTTCGGAACCTGAGGATGACATTACACGCCCAAGTAAGAGATAAAGAACTCAAATTATAGACTCTGATGACTCTTTAGAGGATTTTCAGGAAACGGATTCTACTCAAACCTTAAACCAAGGTAACCAGCGTGTTCTTCAAATAACCCCCCGATTTCTTTAAAATTTATAAGATTTTCTCAATGCCTATGCTATTTATGACTTGTTGAAAGTTGTTAACAACTTAAGAAATAAAAAAAGCCGACAAAACGACGTGATTTTATCCTCAGGATGGGAGACCTGCTGATGGAGCCCTGGCTACGGGAGCCTTTACAAACGGTGACTTTGAGGCGTGACATCAAGGTCATGATAAAAGATATTCTTAGCGAGTCTTCAGAATCTAAAATTCCTGTTCCTTCTGTGAGCAGTGTGCACAAAATATTTTGTTTAGGTCCATCTAAAGTCCGCAGGATGACAAGGTATCGATGCATGAAATGCAAACTGCCATTTATGGGTCTCACAATATTGGCATGTGTACTAGGTGTGCGGAATATATATTTTTTGTTTTATGTCTTTCAATTTAAATTCTATTAAACCAAACTAAAGTGCCGTATAACCAGTTTCTATTTTTAATAAATACTTTTGATAAATTTCACGTTTTTTATTGCGTAGTCCCTCAGACGAAAGTTTAGTTACTATGTGACCAGAAATATAGTTTAGTTATCTAGGGTTAAAAGCATAACTTAAAAAATATAAATAATTTTTAAGTTATACATTTAAAATCTCATACTAACGTCTTCCAAATCTAATATGTAGGTAATTCATATATGAGTGAACCTATAAACTAATGTATCATGTCTACATGATCCCAATACCCAGACACTAATTGCAATAATTGCTAACTATTAGTCAGTGGGTTGTATTTTAGCAAGTGGTATAGACGTACTTACCCATTATTTAGACGGCTGATACTATTGCATCTTAAAGTTCATATTTAATAAGGTGATTAACCATGGACATAATATTTTGTGGTTTAATGTTAATAAGTTTGATAATAATATTCCTAATATTATTATGCAATGTGATCAAGTGTTTTAAACATCCCTTTACTGATGCCGGCAAAAGTTGTGGACAGGTAAGAAATACAGCCCACATTCGAACTATTATTATCATAAACCTTTAATGATTATTATTATCCCAATCAGTTTACTTAGCAACAAAATGTAGCGGTTTCTATAAATTTTAGTTTACCTAACCGTATGAAAGAGCAAGACGATTGTTTTTTCACTTTTGATCTACATTTATAAATTAATTTAAGGGCGTTCCGTCCGGAGATTCCGTAATTGACCGTATTTAAAACCTTATAAACTCATAATCTGAAAGCTACAAAGTTATAATAAAAATACAGCAATAATCTTCAGTATATCAACATTCCTTTCGCCGTTTTAAAATTTCTATTTTTGTTTATTATACTCATGATATCAGCTTCCAAAGTAATACAAATTTGTTAAAATTCGAGCATACATTCAGCATCTATTTAGCATTTACAAATTACTTTTATTTGAAACTCACGCCAATAGATCGACAATATCATAAACTACATATTCGCCGTTTTAAATTTTTTTAGGACACTTTTGAACTAAGATAAGTAAAAATAATAGGGTTTTGGCGCGATCTCGGCAACGCGGCAAATGTATGGCCAAGGTCGTTTGCTCGGGGGACGGCCTTAAGAGGCCGTACTATCCTTTCTACTGCTCTCTTCACACTCACGCCCGTCTTTCATATGCCAGGTGAAATAGGACGATCGCCAAGTTAGCGGGCAGTTATAGGTATTCTGTTTTTAAAGGGTTTTTTATATTAACGTGGTAAAAAGTAATTCCAACATTGTATAGATGACTTTCTCAACAGTACATTGTATTTTTTTCATACCGTTATGGCGTCAATACAATCCGTAAACAGGTGATATTCTAAACCTAAAAAATCACAAAACTGTCGCGGGTTTGAGTTAGATTATTTAAAGATACTTTAAAAAAAATCTAGCTGCAACATTAGATTATAATTGAAATGATCTTACATGTTGTGCATTAAAACTTATAGAAATACTGTATTTTAAATCACGTCTGTTAAATGAGCGAAATCGGCACATATATATACTATAGTAAAACTATATTTTTAATTCACCATTTGTGTTCAAGACAAGTTCAAGATTTTGCAGCGCCATCTGTTATCCGCACGTTGGTTCTATGTTTTGTCGCTAGATGGCAAAGCATTGCGAGCTAAACTTAAAATATTGAATTTATTTTAAAAAGGATGTCGTTAAAGAGTGGGGAATTTTAAACAAAAGTTAACATTGCTTAGTTGGTACAATTACAACCGAGTCACGAGCTGAACAACAATTTATAGATCTCTAATCCATTCCTGCTGTGTTATGAACTTATATGTGTAAGATAAATAAAAAAGATAAAACAGAAGCCATAATAATCTAATCTTATATATAAAACTAGATGACGCCCGCAACTTCGTTGCGCCAAAACTCGTTTATCGCGGCGGAACCATACATTTTTCCGGGATAAAAAGTATCCTATGTCCTTTCCCGGGACTCAAAGTATCTCCATGCCGAATTTCAGCAAAATCGGTTCAGCGGTTTGGGCGTGAAGAGGTAACAGACAGACAGACAGACACACTTTCGCATTTATAATATTAGTGGTACAACTAATATATATTCTGTGATATTAGTATGGATTCTCGTGTCACAATGTTCGTTCCCGTACTCCTCCGAAACGGCTTGACCGATTCTCATGAAATTTTGTGAGCATATTGAGTAGGTCTGAGAATCGGCCAACATCTATTTTTCATACCAAAAATTATTTATATGGCAAAACAACGTTTACCGGGACAGCTAGTAAGTATATGTATAAAATTTTTCTATCAGTGTTTGTGCGCGAACTCGTCCATAACGGCTTAACCGATTTTAATGAATTTAGTGGTATGGGAGCCCCCCTTAAATAATAATTTTATTTTGTCTTAGTACTCGTTGTTATAGCGGCAACAGATATACACAATTTGTGAAATCTTTAGAAGTGTAGCTGAAGCGGTTCTTGAGATACAGCCTAGGCCCTAGAGAAAGACAGACGGACGGACAGACGGACAGACATCGAAGTCTCAGTAATAGAGTCCCGTTTTTGGGGTTCCGTACCCAAAGGGTATAAACGGGACTCTTTTAGTAAGACTTCGATGTCTGTCTGTCCGTCTATCTGCCTTCTTCTCTTTAATAGAATTGCCAAATATATTTGGAGTCAATGATCATGAATGAATCATTTTGCATAAATAGTAGAGATGTGCCGATCATGACTTTGGCCGACTAGCCGACTCGCCGATTAGTCGGCCAAGCCGATCATGGTTTCGGAAGTTTCTGTAATGCTTTTTTACTGCTGTTTGCGCACATGCCGCCTGCAAATGTGTCGAATCGTGTTTAGTAGGTATGTTTACTTCGCGTACATTACTTTATTTTGTTTCTATGATACAGTTGATGGTTTTCATTAAACTTTTCATGTAAATGAAATCTCGATTTAATCTATATTAATATATCTATGGACGCTTCACACCAAGTCAGTCTGGCCCCGTGCTAAGTACCTGAAGAACTTGTGTTACGGGTACCAGACAACGGAAATATATTTAATACTTTTATACTATACATATATTTAAGATTTTTTATTATAATATCATACACATATTGAATACACATCCAGATCCGGGAACATTGAAAAACTTTTTGTTCCGTCGGCGGGATTCGAACCCGCGACCCCCGGCTTGAGCTGCCACACACTCAACCAATTGAGCCACAGAGGTCGTCATGATATTGAGTCTCGGGAAAGGACAAGGGATACTTTTTGTCCCGGAAAATGTACGGTTCCCGCACAATAAACTTTTATGATTTTCGCCTAAACTATTCAATATATTTTAATAAAATTTGGTATGGAGATATTTTGAGTCTTGGGAAAGGACAAGGGATACTTTTTGTCCCGGAAAGTGTACAGTTCCCGCACAATAAACTTTTATGATTTTCGGGATAGTTTGGGATGAGTGCAAGATGGCACTCAAAAATATACACACTTTTTTTTATTAATTATAGCAATTCGAATTAAATAATCATCGTTAATACAGTACAACGTCTGTCGGGTCAGCTAGCATTAAGTATATAAAAGAAAGTGGTTAGTTACACTACTTACAACTCAAGAACGGATGAACCGATTTGGCTGAAAATTGGCGGAGAGGTAGAATACTTTTTATCCTGTTCGACCGCGTTTTCGTGAAGTCAGTATAAAATCTTATATATAAAATTCTCGTGTCACAATGTTAGTTACCGTACTCCTGTCTCCTCCGAAATCTTTACCAAATTATGCGTATTCAGTAGGTCTGAGAATTGGCTACTGGCTATTTTTTATATTGGAAAGTGCATTTTGTTGAATAAAATATAATTGTAATCTATTACAACTGGAGACTGACGGCGACCATAATATTATGTTAAAATTATATTAATTACAAAAACAAGTAATTTCAGAAACACTTCATTTAATAATTTTAAAATGTGTAACACTGACTGAGTGTGTTATGTAGGTACATATTATAAATAGTAATCAAGGTTTTTCTTTAATGTAATTTCAATGATAGTAAAAAAGTAAAAAGCCGACTAGTCGGCGCTTTTTGCCGACTATTCGCCGACTAGTCGCCGACTACAAAAGTGGCCGGATAGTCGGCTTTACCGACTAATCGGCACATCTCTAATAAATAGGATAGCGAGATAATAAATCTTTGGTAATCATTTTACATTAAAATGCTAGTATAATGTTGGTGATCATTTACTAATTTTGGTGATCATTTTACTTTAAAATGCTAGTATAATGTTGGTGATCATTTACTAATTTTGGTGATCGTTTACTTATTTTGGTGATCATTTACTTATTTTGGTGGTCATTTACTATTTTTGGTTTTAACTATGTTAAATCTTTGGTTATCTTTTACATTAAAATGGTGGTCTGTATTTTGGTGATCGTTTACTATTTTTGTCTGTGAAATGTTACTATTTCTGGTGATCAGTTAATTATAAGCCTTTTTTATTAAGAAAGTAGTCACTGTGTAGGTGTACCTAACTATCTACTCTAAATCATCCATATTTTATAAGATAAGGATGTCATCATCGCGATCCAGGTTAGTCCATTATAAACAACAATGTGGGGCAAGAATGTGTCCTTGAGGTACGCCCCATTCTCCTGCTAAAAGATGTAACCTATTTCGCTATTGTAGTTGCTTAGCTAGATAGTAAACAATTATTAGCTGCTGTAGTCATCTACGTCACAAAAAGGTCAGCCGCACTCAGAGAGAGATTTAATAAACACTTTACTTTTAATTTAACAATAGAGTTTGACAGAAAATGTATGGAGACAGAAAATAATGATACAAATGTTCAGTGCCAGATTTATATTTTTTTTATAAGTGTAGGAAGGTACTAATTATTGTATTCTGTGGTGGTAGGCCACTTTATTTCCGCCTCCCCATGTACTAATTCTCTTACCTTTTACGGTCTACCCATCTAGGATGCTGCCGCCCTCTAGGACGATGACGCCACTAGGCCGCGAAACGGGTACCTTAGAAGATAAAATAAAACAAGATTTTTTAAAATCGGACCAGTAGTTCCTGAGAAATTTCCCGCGTTCAAATAAGCCCTTTCAAATAATTTCCCCCGTTTTTTATACATTTTCCCTATAATAGCCTTCTTCGATAAATAGACTATCTAACACTGAAAGAATTTTTCAAATCGGACCAGTAATTTCTGAGATTAGCGCGTATTCAAACAAACAAACTAACTCTTCCCAATTTTAATATTAGTAAAGATTATTACACCAGTTATAATATTATAAACTGTTCCTAATAATTTATGTCCTGTCAATAAAAAATCGTGTGCGTAAGGTCTTTGGTTTTAAATAATTTCAGCGAGTGGGACGTCAGTCACCTCAGCCCACCCCCGAGTACGGCTGCTGAAAAGAAGATGAAATGTCGGCGTTCGTGTCGAAAATTTTAACATATTCTATGTTCTGCACTTCATCAGTAACCAACAATTGTAGGTAAAAACAACAGTACATACAGTCGCGTTGTAAGTACTTACATACAAATGCTAATTAGCTCTAACTAGAGAATTCGGCACCGATATGAGGTAAATTAATAGGCGAGGTCAAACGAAAATGTCGGTAATTGCTCTAATTTATCTCATTCATGTTTATTTGTTGGTTCGTGGTATTGCGGCATTATTAACTCGCTGGCAGACTATTAGCGAGCGGCCATCCGCTATCAAGTAACAAGTTCAAGGGTGCAGTTTCCATTTCCCCAAGGCTCCGTGTTCAAAAATAAAATTAACGCCAAAATGAAAGATCCGTGACTGTCCCGGCAATCCCGGCAAATCGGTTAAGTAGTTTAGGAATCCATCGCGGACAAACATTGTGACAGGAGATTTATATATATTAGATATTGATTTACTTATCGCAAATAGAGCTAGGATTTGTCAACTAATTAGACTTTACTTATACCTACCTAAGTCAATGCTTTACTTATGAAGTTAAGGTTATTCAAGCAGATCCCCAGGGGCTAGGATGATAGATAGTGGAGTGTGGACCAAGACAGAAACAAAAAACTGATAGTTATTTGAGGTAAACTTTATTAAAATCTATAATGCTCACACCTTGCAATAGTCTGGACATCGGAAAATTACCAGATTCTGGTATTACGCACTCACTTTGCCCTCTGGTCCTTCGAGTCACTTCAAATCTAATGTGCCAAATGCCAATGCATAAATCCACTCTCAATAGATACCCAGTCTTGGTCACAAAATATCAGCGACTTTTTATGAATACATAGCTTGCAATTTACAATATTGCAATATAGTATCCAACGAAGTACAAAGCTCTACATAGAGCTCCAGCAAATTAAGCCATAATCGCACAGATAGCACGCTATTCTAACGAGACTTTATGTTACCGCTAACTTTATGCGGGAATTCGGGATCCGGGATTCGGGTTTCGGTCTCGGGAGCGTTTTGTTAATGGAGCGACGCGCGGCGGGGCCCAGTCCGGAGTCCCACTCCCGCCTAGTCCCGAACCGAGCCCGCTCGGGTGCACACGCATGCGTACACTCCCGTCCCGGATTTACGCACAAATTTTCGCGCCCGTATTTTTATTTCGTAAACCTTACATAACCGAAGTGTTCAATGGGACGAGACCGGATAGAAGTGTAGTATATTTTAGCGGACTGCTGTGACTTTTTTTTAACTATAAGGATGCCCTGGAGTTGCCCGTGGTCCCGGCAGGACCCAGTGGTGATCGCTGCCCCACTCGAGATACATCAGGTAGGATTTTGAATCACCATAGTTTAAAAAAAGTTCATAAATTAAGCCGGGATCCTCTTAAGTCCTCGGGATTCAAAAGCAGTTTAAGAGATAAAGTATGTCTGTAAAGCCGAGATGTTTGTTTTTAATGGCTTTTATGTTTTGACTTTTAAACCGTAGATAGTGTAGACGGCACCTACATAAAATAGCAGATTCAGATATGAATGAAAAGTGAAGAGAAAGGTGGGATTTATTTACTTAATTACAATAATAATTATTAAGTACACATTTTATTGCTGATGCTATTGTAAAACTAACTTTTTGTATTTTCTGGAGTAAAAACTTTTACATAATATTCGTTTTCTTTATAGCTGTAATGAATAAAATAAATCAATTCTAAAAGGAACGAAAAACTTACAGTTTAGGCACATCTTTTACTCAAACTGTCACAACTTATGTAAATAATGTTCTTACAGAAATTCTGCGACAAATAATGTTCACCGAGCTCAGAGAAAATAACGATTGCGAGCTTCTAAAGAAGTGAAAGGAAATAAGTTGCTTTTTCAAGAAAATTTTGTTAATTTTATATAATTTTGACCAACGATATTCTATTTGATTTTAACACTTAACAAAAAAAGGTAAGTTGTTAACCCTAGGTTAATTTGGTGTGAATCGGGCGAAATCGGTTTCGCCATAATTTTCTTTTTAAGCTAAAGGGGAAAGTGTCGGTACTCTCCACAAAAGGAAAATGATTACGAGTGTCAGATACCTATCTAGTATGGAATAAATTGCTGGTACTACATCCATGTAGGTAGGCATCTAACAGAATGAAGAATGTAAAAACAACAGAACATAACCGACGACATAATTTGCGGTCACCTAAACGTCCCAATGCCATGTCAACAGCATAACGAGTTTCCTCTGAATGAAACGACTGAACAAATGAAACTATGATTACCATCGTCCTCAATGGCTGTGATTACCTTATCGTGGTCAGATCAGCTGCACAGTATCAGCTGCAATGTGCATCTCAGTCGGCAGGCGGCTGCGGTCGACGACGCGCGTGTACAACGTCTTGGCAATAATACGTAAATAAATATAAGTGCAACTCGTTACTCGATGGCAGTTACGGGACCGTGATTTTTTTATGGTTCGGCAGAATTTTTGAAAATGCTCCACGATGCCTTGGAATTGTTTTTGGGGTTACGAACCGCCACCACCGGCGTGCCGAGTCAGCGCACCCCTTCAGCTCGCGTTACAGGTAAAAGAATATTAATTTTTATTTTTTAGTCACTACTTAGTACTTACGCGTAAATAAAACATATTTCGGCAACGCACCTCACGGCACGCAGCTCTTCTGATGTTGCGAGTGTCCATGGGCGACGGTAGTTGCTTACCATCAGGTGACCCGTATGCTCGTTTGCCCCCTTATTTAATAAAAAAAAAATAATTTGTAACGTTTAGTTGTTGCGATTTTTTCTTGTACTAGTTAGGATTTTAATATTTTTTGGAACGCTTTCTAGAAATTAACTTCTGTCGTATTTTCCATTTCAACGGCAACATTATTTTACTTATTGTTTCATATTATCTACTCGTAGAAGTTAGAAAAGTTTTGATAAAACCTTTGATTTTCCAAAAATAACTTAGTTAGGTATGTATGTGGTTTAACGTGTTTTTCCGCCTAGACTTTGCGCTTTATTTTTTAAATTTTAATAAGCTATGATTGAAGTCGTCCTCTATGATGTGGTTACCCTTCAGGAATGCAGGATTAAACCCTTTTCCCACGCATGTCGTGGTTATAATGAGCGCAACAACTAGTAATTGATCTACCGCGGACTTCGCGATGACTGCTCCTTACAACTGTACCTTGATTCTGCTTTCTGAGAGCGTATGCGTATTGCCTAATAAAAGTCCGGCATCGCACCCGCAACTCGTCTGGTGTTGCGAGTGTAGTCCATGGGCGACGGTTAGTTGCTTTCCATGGTGTTTCCAGCCTGCCTAGTATACGCCAACGAGATATCTCTCTCTACATGTTTCTCGATGTTTGATAGTTTGTATCTTCATCTCTATTGACCCTAGCATGACAAACATTTTTTCTCGTGTAGATCTATCATCCAAGAACACATTTTTATAGTGTTTTGTCGAGATAATGTCGAGATTTTGGCATTATGAGACGAGTAGTTTTTAATTATCTCGAGAGTGAGATACAAGATATATCTCGTTGGCGTATGCTAGGCAGGCTGGTGACCCGTTTGCTCGTTGGCCACTCATTTTGTAAAAAAATATATATAAGTGGCACTCGGGGACTGCCGCGGTAAAGCTATTGCAATTAGTAGCTAATCTACACGCATACGTTTAGTCGCATGCATACAAACACCGTGCCGAGGTCTGCCGAATTGAAACGACGGACGAGTGTTTGGTTTATTTTCGTTACGGAATTTTTTGATTCGGTCGCCGCCTTCAAAGCCCGCGATAAAAGCTACGCAATAGGCAACAGCTTAAAAATCCTAAAAAAGCTTTAAAAAAAGTTAGAATGAATTAAACCTTAGTTTGAAATTGTATGAGAATGTCGTTTCGTACTTTATTTTACCGAGGCTGCAACGAAACCATATCGAAACGGTATTATAGTTAGATTATTTAGTAGAATACCCACTGGAACCTACTGGCGGCACTTTGCCCCTTCAATTGATGATAATATACACTTATCTCGCATGTCAATTAGGCAATACTTCCAACTACGTAGGTACTTATAATTTTCTGTGTATGTACCATCGACGAAGTTGATTCCTATGCATTTGAGAGACCAACGTCATTTAGTCGATCATGTCAATTCAATGTTAATTGTGATCTGTCGGCAGGGTTTGACGTAACGCGACCAAACTACGTAGGTCCCCCATCTGCATAGGAATCAACTTCTCTGACGGTACATACTTTGTACTTAAAGTTCTTCGAGTTGTTCCCGTACGTACTACGAGTGAGTGCAGTATGTAGGTAGCCTCTTGTAAATAGTTTGGAAGTTATATTTAGTATAAGTACAGTATAGTAGCTGCTTTAAAAGGTAAGTAATTAAAATAGTTTTAATTAATATTGTGTGCTAGAGACGCTTTGAAGTTTCAGCTTTGAATAGAAATTATTGCGTCTTTTAGTCTATTTGAGTTGGTTTTTCATTACTTAGGTCTACCACTTGAGTAGGTACCAAGTAGGTACCAATTATTATTGAGTAGATACGTACCGCGGTACAAACCTAGTAACTATATCTACTCATTGCTTAAGTTACAGACAAAATCTTGCACTCTTTTTGCAGGAAACTTCTATAAAACTAATCATAAACAAATTAATTGCTTTATAAATAAAAATAAGGATAATATTATCCTTATTCGTTATATATAATTATTTATTACCGCTTCATTTATACATATATAGGTACACACGACACGTTTTAAAAGTTGTCCATTCCTACGTTTTAAAAAGTCAGGTTTTACCGTGGTTTTATCATCGAAAGCTAAAATAAAACTCGACTAAAAGTAATTTTTCACTTTATAATGACGTATGGCCACCCACCTAAGGTAATGCTACTGGTAATTACTCGCAATACTAATTATTTTATGATTGATACCAGCTTTTTATTGGAACTCGTTTCACGAAGATACTGTAATAGGAGAAACGAAATTGTAAAAGTTGCGAAAACATCGTCTCCCTTTCGCGAGAAACGGTGCAAGTTTAATAGGGTCCTGTCACTTTTGACTTTTCGCATGTGGATTTATGGCCGTTCCCAATATTTGATCTATCTCAGGTTTTGCCCTACTAGAGATAGGAATAGCTCTCATTAGACATTATAGAGACAATGAGTTTCTAAAATCATACAATATCATTGTATAGAGACATATATTTTATGTCAATTTTATGTCAGCTGCGATCGGTCGTATGTCAATCCAGAGATAGATTGAATATTGGGAACGGCCGTTAGGGAACAGACTGAATTAAAAGTTGTTTCTAAGTCGGTAATATTGTACCATAATATGTTAGTTTTATCAAGCAGACTTCACAGGCTGCACATGAGTAAATAACTACTAACTCTGTTTATCCAATTTTAGATGCAATAATTTTGGCGTCAAATAAAGGTAAGTTTTTTTATTTTAAATACTTAAGTATGTGAAATTGAAATAAAGCATAATATAAAATATTGTTTTCTTCACGTTACACAGTTGATATTAAAAAGAGTGTGAATTCTGAACGAAGGCACATGCGACAATCCCGGGATAGATAAGTTACTCGTTAGTTGAACCCTCTCAGGTAAGTTCTGACTTCAAGACAAAGCATTATTAAAGTAAAGAAAGGTACATAATTTGCAGTAATGCGTCTTCAGTATAGGTAAATAATTTATATACGCGGGTCAAAGGTTTCCTTACAGTCGATGTTCGCATTCACTGTATAGTGTGTAGTAATGCTCAAATGCGGTCCTTAGTACAACTCACAATACCTAATTAAGTTTTTCAATTATAATTAAACTAGCGACCCGCCCCGGCGTCGCACGGGTATAAAATATAAAGCCACTGAAAAAATGATTAAAATCTAAAGCATATGATCCTTCACGTGGTCTACTTCTTATCTGTGCCAAATAACATAAAAATTGCTCCAGTAGTTCGCGAGATAAGCCCTTTCAAATAATTTTCCCCGTTTTCCCCACATTTTCCTCTATTTCTTCGCTCCTATTAGTCTTACTGCCGCACTCAGAGTGGAACATTATTTAGTTAAATGTAATTAATTCAAAATTTTGACATAAGCCCCATACTTTATCTGTCAAACTCTTCATTAAATTGGAGCTAAATCATAATTAAATGTCTCTGAGTACGGCGGTTAGCGTGATAAAATATAGCCTAGATATAGCCTTCCTCGATAAATGGGCTATCTAACACTGAAAGAATCATCAAAATCCGTTGCGTAGTTTTATAGATTAAAGGGAACAAAGGGACATGAGGGAAAAAATGCGACTTTGTTTTATTATAATATGTATAGATACTAAATAATTACTCATATTTCATTTATGACGGTTTCCATGCGACTTTTGACAATATGGAAATTGAAAAAATAATATTTCAATATTATGTAAATTTTAATAAGTAAATAATAATTATTCATATTACCGCGCTGGCTAGCTTTTATGCAGTTCAGTGTTCACCTAGTACTGATAATAATATTTAAAAAGATGCACGATTTTCTTT
Organism: Polyommatus icarus; assembly: GCA_937595015.1. Classification (NCBI taxonomy): domain Eukaryota; kingdom Metazoa; phylum Arthropoda; class Insecta; order Lepidoptera; family Lycaenidae; genus Polyommatus; species Polyommatus icarus. The sequence goes on from OW569321.1 coordinate 10,120,029, forward strand.
TTTTTATTAATAATAATATTAATTATATTAAAGGTAGGTATTAGTCATAAAATAAATCTTAATAGATGGAAATGTAGCTACTGTTTGATTTGAATTTAAAGTTTTTAGGTACATTTCAACAGTAATAATAATTATTAATGTTTGGAATACTAGTAATAAATAATTACTTATTATGATTGTTTCTGAATCCAAAAATTGACATTTCTTCCGGTTGCACTGATTTTAAACTTTTTAACACGATAAGGAATTTCTTTAAATGAATGTATAAAATATATTATAGTATTTCCTGTTCTCGTGAGATTTTCGCAAGAACATAAATCGGTTTTAACAAAGATTGACAGCAAATCAACAGCAATATACGGGTCTATGCCCCCTAGCATGAATGCTGTACGGAATGTATGATCTGTATTCTGGATGAACCATCAGAGACATTAATTTAAAGCAGATGGCGGAAATCTGGTCGGGTTATATCAAGACTTTTTATTTATTTAGCATAATATAAATCAGTACCTATATCTTTCGAAATTACCAGAAGAGCAGTTTAACAATAATTATGGACCCTAGATGTTGCCCACAATTTTCATTAAGTATCCGTAACATGCCGTAATATTTGCCGTCATGATAGGTGATAAATAACTGTTCTTTCCCAAAACTTAAAGTATCTTTAAACCAAGTTTCATTAAAATAGTTAAAGAGGATTAAGCATGAAGATAATGCTATCGCAATCATTGTATTGAGTGAATTATGGTATGTGGAACACAAACGCACAACAGTAACAAAATTATTATAAGTCTTTAATACAAAACAAACCAAGTTTATTACAATTTATTTAAAATATTCATAGCGTCTTACATCAAGATGTCACCATATAATTAGATTATGAAATATTTAAACATGTGATAACTGTACATACATAATTTTTCATGTAGGTAAATAGCCTCGGACAAACGAGCAAAACACCTGGAGCTGTGTACCGTTACGTCACTAAAATAAACAACAATATATATTCAGAACATATTCTTGACGATAGGAACCCTATACGTGAAGATTAATCGATTCAATAATGTGTACTCCTTTTTAAATAAGTAGAGAAAAAAAAAAGAAAAATGTTTCTGCTTTGTTCTCTGTATATCTAATGAAAATCTGCATATTTTTCTTCATAGAAGGTATAAATTTACTAAATATTTGGGAAAAATGTAGGGCTGATTTTTGATACGCTTTTCAACATTGGCTTTCTGACTCATTTATTTCAAAAGGTAAATACATAGTTCACTACTAAATGAAACGGTGCAGTTATGAGCTATAAAGCAGCAATGCGAATAACGAGGCTAATAAAACGCAGATGATCGGCTACAAGGTAGAGTTCTGCAAGTGGGTACAATTAGTATCTAGAGTTCAAATTAATTCACCGTTATTAACTAATTATTGTCATTGGTAATGTCTTAGATACAATGCCAATGACGACAAGGTGTAGTATGTTTTGGTGTAGAGATGGTTTTATGTTTAAAATAAGAACTCTATTAAAAACTACATTATTTGCCTCCAGAATCGAAATCTATGTAACATCTATACTTATAAAATTACATGTCCTGACTGACAGACTGACTGACTGATTCATCATCGCTAAGCAAAAACTGTTAAAGTTACAGCCACGAAATTTGTTGAGTAGGGTTGTTTTATTGATTAGACACCCACTAAGGAAGGAATTTTGAAAATTTTACCCCGAAGGGGGTGAAATAGGGGTTCAAAGTATGAATGAAAATCCGTCATTTCCACGGTCATTTCTTGAGTAAAAAACATAAACCTTTAGTTTTAGGTTACTAATTAAAAATGAATGGATAAAAGGGATTGAAAGTTTAAATGAGAGTCCGTCATTTCTTAAGTTAGAAACATAAAAGTTTATTTTTGGACTGCTGATTAAAAACGAATCGATAGGTATTTAAGCGTTTTTGGAAATTCTACCCCCAAGGGGGTGAAATTGGGGCTGAAAGTTTGAATAAAAGTCTGTCATTTCTTGAGTTAGAAACATGAAACTTTATGTTTGTGCTACTGAATAAAAATGAATGGATACGTATTTAAGCGTTTCTGGTAATTCTACCCCCAAGGGGATGAAATTGGGGTATAAGATTTCAATGAAAGTCCGTCATTTCTTTTATTATTCGTAGTTTCTTAAGTTAGAAACATGAAAGTTAATTGACGTTTGCGTTTGACGTTTGCTTAAATAGGGTCCCGTTTTTTTACCCTTTGTATAGGGAACCACAAAAAAGGGAAAACTATCCATCTTTGTTATTATACTATGTTAACGCGGACGAAGTCGCGGGCAACGGCTAGTAATATTATAAAACAAAGTCGTTTTTTTCCCTCGTGGCCCTTTGTTCCCTTCAATCTTTAAAACTACGCAACGGATTTTGATGATTCTTTCAGTGTTAGATAGCCCATTTATCGAGGAAGGCTATAGGCTATATTTTATCACGCTAAGACTAATAGGAGCGAAGAAATAGAGGAAAATGTGGAAAAAAACATGGAAAATTATTTGAAAGGGCTAATCTCAGGAACTACTGGTCCGATTTGAAAAATTATTTCAGTGTTAGATAGCCCATTTATTGAGGAATACTATATACTATATTTTATCACACTAAGACTACTAGGAGAATGTGGCAAAAACGGGGGAAATTATTTGAAAGAGCTTATCTCGCGAACTACTGGAGCAATTTTTATGTTATTTGACACAATATAGAAGTAGACCACGCCGTTGCAAGCGCACCGCCAACGCGTTGGCCAACGCGTTGGCAGTGCGTTCGTCTATATGGGGAGGCTTTTGAATCATTTTTTCAGTGGCTATATATTTTATACCCATGCGACGCCGGGGCCGGTCGCTAGTATATAATAACTTCTAGCCCTTTAAGAGGCCGGGTACCCTTGGAATTTCTCATACATACGTAATACCAAAATCATTTTCTCATACGAAAATATTTAACATGTTTGAGTTGTTTTTCAGTTTAAAATAGTAATTACCTAGGTTCCTGCACAAAAATTTTCTTCAAAATATTTAAACACAATTTTTTTTTTGTTTTAAATTTTTTTTAGTAAATTTACTACTAAATATTTAAACACAAAAAAATAGAGTAAAACACTAAAAAATATATAAATAAATAGTAAATTTACTAAAAATATTTTAATACTAAAAAATATTTTTTAGAGTTTAAATATTTTGTAGTAAATTTACTTTTATTTATATATTTTTTTGTGTTTTACTCTATTTTTTAGTGTTTAAATATTTAGTAGTAAACAAAAAAATTTTTTTTAATGTTTAAATATTTTGAACTAAATTTTTGTGTAGGAACCTAGATAATTACCATTTTAAACTGAAAAATAACTCAAACATATTAAATATTTTCGTATGCGATAATGATTTTGGTATTACGTATGTATGAGAATTTCAAGGGTACCCGGCCCCTTAATATATAATATAATAACTTCTAGCCCTTTAACCTTTATTATTGAATGTAAATAAACCGACCAAATGACGCAGGTCCATCATCTGCCTATGAAATAAATGAATCAATTTCTTGGATGGTACATAATATTGATAATAAATTAAAATATACCAATAACATTAAAAGATTGCATGTATCTATATTTCACAACTATCTCGGTGACCTACGGGCTATCAATATGCAATACATTAGCGCTCCACTTTTTTATAATATCTGAATAAACGAAAATCGATAATTTAAAATCGATGCGCTCGCTCCGTCCAGATATACGAAGGTTCTGTTAGCTATTGTTTCGTGGGTGACATCATTGGCTAGTGGACTTAACGGTAGAGTGGTAATGTGTGATGTTGTGACACTCACACTAGCCGGCCGCTTGCGCAAGTGCAGCGCCCACGCCCGCGCCCGCGCTCGGCGCCACCTTCAGCCAGGTTCACTGTCACGCATCACCAAATCTTCGCTCTGGTTTCGGCAGTATACGATATCAACGAAACTTAATACACTCTTAATTTCGAAAGAATACAAATTGAGTTAGCCAGGAGGTTCTCACAGAAACGTGCCGAATAATCTGTTACTAGTCGTTTTAATTGAGGTACACAACAATTTCGGGGAGAAAACGCTTTTCGTGTTCGAAGGCGACGGGAATCGTTCTAAGTGCTTTTACTAGTCGCCTTTGTTTTATTAGCTGTTAGAAGCCTTCATTATCATACAGGGTATAAAAACCCGGTAGCCAGGAGTGGGCAGCGGCTCGTATAGAGTTACTGCCTGACTTCAAGATACAAGTTTAGGGCTAAGAAGTGTATTTCGATGTTAAAAAGTATGCAGGTGTTAAAAAGTATGCTGCATACTACGTCTAGAACACATAGTTGCCACAAGAATAAACGTAATGGTACTGCGGATTGCGTTGTAATCTTTTCTACTGTTTGTCAAAACTTTATTTTCAAATTGGAGTTATTTTCTCCTTTGTACAAATGTTTGCAGCTCTGTGCCTGTTAGTATTCAATCTTTTACAACTGGCGACAACTTTAAAAACTTCTTGTGCTAGTTTTCGTTACAAAGTGGGATTCAGGAAGTTGTGAAAACTGGGGTAAACCAAGGGGAACCTTCCATCCAACGTCACCGTGCCAAAAGTAACATAGAGCTTACAGTAAATCAATTATTTTAATTAAATTCGTGACTTCGGAAGCTATATGAAAATATAGTCATTCAGTAAATACTTTATTCAATAAATGTTTAACATTTTTGGTTGTTAAATTAATCAATTACAAATTGCATTTTTCTTGGAAAGTGTAAAGCATTCAAGTTATTTACGTGTTTGTTTACTATTAGGGGCATGAGATTGCGCGTGTAAACAATCGAATAAGAGATACGCTTCGGTTTATGAATGGCTGACCGGGCACGGAGCGACGGGCTTTGTGTGGGTTCATTTTCCGTTATGTATTCACCATTGACGAGTTAATTAGGAGCATGTGCGCGTGCGCATAGCCGTGCGCTGTGCACGGACAAGGGCCCTTTGCTGCGGCTCTTTTGACTTTTGACAGACTTCATGCTCTAGGCAATATGCAGTTAATTTGCACAAGCATTCAAGTAATTCTAACTCTCGAGGGCCCAAAGGCTAGGCCAAAAACGTGGTTAGAAAAGATCCAGATAATATTTGGGAAAATTAATTGATCATATATTTTGTTATAACAGAATGTTGTTGTCAGTTTTCTAAACAAAATAGCTATACGCTTTGTTACAAATCAGTGTTTCATTCATCAAATAATCCAAATATCTCTCCTGAGGATTCATCAATTGGAAACAAAGAACGTTAAAGGTCGGGAGACGGGAGTCGGGTGTCGGGTGTTTGAGGATTCCGGATGATTTACGACACATTCCAGCGGCGACCGCACTACCGACTGGAGATTAAGGGTCCACAGTTCCAGCGCTCCGACTAAGCCTTTGTTACTAGTTTGTTTACATTTTACGTGGATTTTTAATCAATTAGATACGTCTTAGGAGTTAGGACTTTGAAACGTAAAGTAGGGAATTATGTTTTAAGTACCTAAGCGTGTTTAGTATTGTTTTAACAATAAAGCCCTTCCTAATGTCCAATATAAATTCAAATTATATCTTAATTTGTGAACTCATTACACCTTGACTTAAAGAATTTATGTACCATCTCAGGTGAGATAATAGGACACAAAACGACTATATTTCGGGAGGGTCTTAGCGGGGTTAGATTTATTGCTATGAGAAAATCCCCCGCGAAGACAGTTACATGCCTCGCTCTAAGGATTGAGTTTTTTAGCTCAGGAAGAACATTAATTAGAGGAATTAACATTGTTATTCTGAGAGTTACGATGCACGGAAATGAGCATAGTAAAAATAAAAGATTGCTTATTATAAGAATTTTATTACCAATTGCATTCATGAAGCATTTCAAAATAAACTCTACGCTTGTCGCTTACACATTTTTTGGATAATTAATTATTATACTCGCTTACAGTTGACAAATTAATATTACGTTATGCTAGAGACCACTCCTACTACTGCGGCTACCTTCATTTACCAAGAAGCCCAAACCTTTGACCGGTAGTCAGCAGACTTCAAATGTTCGCCCGTGTGTAAATATTTAGAGCTTACGAACGGCCGCGTCAAAATAAAAACCGAAGGCGATGAAACGAGCGTTTTATTTCCCGACCCAAATGTGTAATTGTTCGACCGGATATTGCACAGTTCGGGAACTGACTAAAGTGTAAAGTGTTGACCGGAAGTCGGCCAGGTACCGATAATGATCGGTGTAATGAATAGAGCAATGAGTGACCGGGGGCCCAAATATTCTGACTCACACTCACACACTTATTCTAGGAAAGTTTAACTGCTAATATTTAAATAATTATGAGGAATCTTTAAAATTAATTTGAATATACATAATATGTATATTCAAATTAATTAGCCAATATTATTGGCTAGTAGCTATTGAATTTACTTGTTTCTCAGAGACCTAATCAAAGTTTGGTAACAGTAACAGTGTTTTTACTTCTGTATTATATTTCAGCGATAAAACATACGTCGGAATTAATGTGAACGACTCACAAAGTGGAGGACAATAAAAGTTATCTTTACGATTCATAATATTACTTAGGTATTAAATAGCAAAAGTTTTGTAAGTTTTAGACGAAGGTATTCAGTTCCATTAGTACGAGGCTAAATATAATATGTTTATAGAGGTCGGCCGGAGAATTGTCCGGATAATGTTACATTACTGAAATTGAGATTGTGACCACAGGCGTCTGTTTTTTAGAAAAAAATTCACGCTTCGTGAGTCGCGCTAGTGCGCTTACCAGCTGACGCGCCGGCCATTTCACTAGACCGTATGCGTCGTTTCGCAATTAAAAGTCTCTTAATTGATAAGTGACTACTTTAAGTTTACAATTTATAGCCTAATTATATTTTTATTTTGATTCTGCTAACTACTTTAAAAATAATTTCCCTCATGTTTTCTTACATATTTCAATTTGTACAGACTAGGGCCCCTAGTTGTAGGACTGAGCTAGGCCTCACTCTAGGGAGTAGGGGCTCAGCTTTACAAAATTAATACCAACAAATCAATCATTGCAGTTTCCCTTTAACTCGTGCAATACTTTTAATTCCTTTGTTACCGATCGTAACTCGCAAATAGGTACATCGATTGAACGGCAATTTACCATGAATCATGTTACTTCAATGGAAGTCATAAAACAAAATTTATTTTCTTACTCGCTCATAAGCAGGAGAACAAAAATAGCTCGGGCCACCTGGTACACCGTACTCCAGTGATTTACAATCGCGGCGCACAATACCGCAAAATAACCCTTGACTGTTGCCATTGAACAAATCATCCCCACGTGTGAAGTCAAGAGCTACAAAATAGATGTTACCGGCGCGTCGAGAGCGGAGAGCCCCTCGTGCTAAAAGTAAATTATGAAATGTTTGCAAACGCTCCATTGTTATTTTTTAATCGATCATTCGGTGCAAACACTCGAGGGATTCGTCGAGAATGGGAGAAGCTTCTACGTGTATTTAGCGGTCAATCGTAATAATATTGTGGGAAAGCGTCGACGTAATCAATTTGTAATTCGATATTTCCGAAAATAGGCTTTTAAACCAGTCATCAAACGAGCATTCGCGCCATTAGAAAAGGAAAGCTTCTATGTTGGAGGTCTCCATTTGTACGGGAGATGTGTATCGTCGGGAATTAAGTTGATCGAAGCCGGGAGATACCATCTCGTGGTATTGTGCATTAATACATTCGGTCAAACACATTCGGACCAGTTTAGATACCCGATACATTTGTTGGACGAGCTCGATAAATAAATCATTGTAATTGAAGACATTTGTTGACTCTATGATATTCTTTATTTTGTGCTTTATTTAGAAGTGAACTAGGTTAATTGGATAAGCTGAGGCCCCCACAAAAATGCTGCAACGTCGCTATTGAATTAGAAATAGAAACAGAAGAATCCTCATGGTATGGATGAAACGTAGTGCTATAGAAATGTTTATTTTTATTTGTATACTTACTAGATGTTGACTGCAACTTTGTTGAAACTTGAAGTTAGTTGAAAATGGAATGGCTCAGCGGCTTAACCGTGAAAAGGTAAAGGAGAAAAACACATTTATATTATTTGTTTTAAATGTATAATAATGTTATGTTAAGTATATTGAGTTTAGTATGATAAATGAATTATTAGTAGCGATATTAATATTTTTCATTGCAACTGTGTCATGTTAAGGATATACTGACAGTTGAATCATGATAATTTTTCGCTGGAGAGTGGTGCAATATGTTTGTGCCGTGTCTCGCTCATCGCCACACTTTGTAGAGACGTCGCTCCAAGCCCGGCCGTTGGCAGTTTGGCAATTAACTTGTCAATGTGGCAAGTTGCCGTGTCAATTGCCTGCTAATAGCTGAAGCTACATAAAGCCATTTCAGTATTTTTAGCTACGATATTGGGGAGCAAGCTGTAGAGGTGTTTCTCTTTATATATCTTTTTTCCTGTTACGATCGCTATTCGCCAAAATACAGCTTTTATCAAAAATATTGTTTACTCTTAGTTACGCTTTATGGTTACTAAGTATAATAAATAATAATTGTTGTATTCAAGGCCGACATTCGCCAACACAATACAGGCAGGTGATAATATAAAATTGCAAAATGTAGAGTATCATTTTGTTTTGTAGATTTAATATAACCGATTTCATCAAAAAACAGTTTAGTTCAATTAAAAAAAGTGTCAGAAAAAAAGTGTGCCAGTCCCTTAAATTTCTCTTACCTTAATTTGATCTATAAATATAATAATATGTAATCAAATCAATTATTTTGAACTCTTCCACAATTATTATTGATGGCTTCTAAAGTGCGGCTCGGCGGTGCGGACTGCGGGCGTTTAGAGAAAGGTTTATAATAAGCTACTGTTAACTCTTTAAGTACTTGTTATTTATGACCCACCAATTATTGTACAATTTGGATATTTTAGGGGTGTCGTAAGTCGTAACTCGTAACAATGTACGACGGAAACAAATAAAACAACAGAACAACAGAAACATAAAATAGGCTATTGAAACAAATTATTATGATTTCATAAATGAGAAAGATAAATTTTATTATGAACGAGTGAATACGAGTTCACAAATCATGTCGCTAATCAGATCGCGCATTTTGGCGCGGCTCCATGTTGTTTTTGCTAAATGAAAGTAGAATAATTAATATCACCAGTTGCCACTAATAAGGGATGCTTGTACGTACGTCGCTAAACGGTAAACGCATAAAACCTATCCAACTAGGAGTGAAAGCTGATTATGAATTTAGGACGTAGGAAATTTAAATACAACCAAACGACAATTTCAATCACACTACCGATTGAGCTGTCAGCTTATGAATAATTGGGAGCTCTACGAGGTGGCACCAAAGTACTCATTTGAGACGTTGGAAAAGGTTAACGTTTCTAGATTTTTGCCAAATAAAAAAAATACCTACATAAATATTATTATAAAAGTCGCAAACATCGAGGAAATTGCTCCCTAGGCAGTTGACAGACCAACGTCATTTGGTCGGATCATGTCAATACAATGCTAATAATTGTGATCTGTGATCTGTCGCTTGGGTGTGACGTATCTGCCTAGGAATCAACTTCTCTGATAGTACAACTACAAACAGATAAAATATAAAGATTGGACACCGCGGGCTACGACGTAGCACGTCGTAGCGCGCGGTGTCCAATCTCTAATCTAGAAGTAGATCCATAGGCAGATTGCGGACCTGCGTAATGTGGTAAGACAACGTCAAATCCAGCCAGCAGATGACGACTGTTAAGTACTCACATACGGTTTTGCTCGATTGAGCAATAACGTCAAGCAAAATCCGCGGCTCGGGTTTTCGTCCACACATTCTGCATTGCTCGATAGTTTTGCTCTAAATATCCGATACATTTAATTCCATCAAGAAGGCTCGATGCGAGCATTCGAGCTGTCAGTTTTGCGGTCCACACAGTAATTATTACTCCATTTGGAGTAAAACTATCGAGCAAAACCGTATGTCAGTACTTAGCTATTAACATTGACTTGACACAAGCCGACCAAATAATGTAGGCCCGCTATACATAATAATTATAATTTATAATAATATATGCCTATGAGTCAATTTCTCTGATAGTACATTTTTTTATTTGTTTGTCAAGGGATTATCTAGTTTTTATTATTCGTAGGGCTTATCTAACAAATTATACATTGGCAAAACATTTCATAGAGTGTGTACAAACTACAATATACTATCAGAGAAGTTGATTGCTATGCAGATTCAATTTCCTCGATGGTACATAGTGCGGATCTTTTCTTTACTAAGGGAGCATACCGGAATGAATTGAGACTCATGAGTCATGACTCATGACTCAAGACCCACCTTAAATCCTCAATAGTTATGGCCTGTTTCACCGCTTCCTGATAAGGTGCCCGATAGGGTTATTTGACAGATTTTCCATACTCCATCTGTCAAATTAAGTGGTGGATAGCCTTATCAGGAAGCGGTGAAACAGGCCCTTAGTCTGGTATTAATTTACATAGGTATCTACTATAAGTGTCAAATAACAAGGTCTCAATCTACATACATCTCGAATTCAAATGACACTGGCAAGGAAATTAGGCATATTCCGCTCAAATCGTATCTGTGAACCTTGATCAGTCTGTACGTCATGCTTACTTCAATGTTAGCGTATTAAAGTGCTTGTGTCTGTAATAAGTACCAGTACCAACAAACGTAACAACAGCTATATAAGCAGCTGTTGAACGTATAAGAACAGAATACATCTTCATACTTGGTTTACATGGTAAATCGGATTTTACTGAAATTGATCTATTATAGGCAGATGGAAGATCTTCTCTGTTTGCTAGGGCTACCTCAAACCTTACCGTCAGGCTGGACTTGACATAAGCCGACCCGTAAGTCCAACATAAATCAATTTTTCTAATAGTACCTACCTACTACCCAGAGAGTGCTATCTAAGACTGAGCTCACCTTAAAAATATTTATGCAACAGCTGCGAAAATTACAGTCTCATCTCCAAAACATGAGCAAGTCCTCCCCCTACCTCCCACCATTAATCTTATATTGTATTTTAACTATTTTTGACATAGGTCTCGTATCTGTTATCTTGTACTATTCGTGATCCCAAAATTTGCTACGACTGCGCCTGCTTCAGAATAAGAATCTTCTTCCAAGAAATTGGTTCTCTCGGCGATTCTGAGAGTCGTTAAGTGCCATTGTTACCGTGAAATGAGGAGGTGATTCTAATGCGATTAATGATGCATTCAAGTCCGTGAGCATCCCGGTTGACAGGCGTTGAATTTTAAATGTAGGTTTCTCTATCGCGTTGCGCAAGTATCTGGCGTGACGTCAGTGTAATTACAACACAGAACAAACACACCGCTCCATTGCTCTCATTTACATACCATGGTTAAACATGGCCTTTTGCGAAGCGCCACGCATACACGAGCGTGACATAAGTGCGATGTATTTGATGTTCGCCCTTGTTCTACGAAGTACCTGAGATATAGGCGACAGTTTTACATTTACATCCAGACCATACAGACCAGAAATAGTCATGAAAAATCTAGATTCTTTCATTGGTTTTTCGGTGGATTTTAGGGTACTAGATGTTTACTTTCGTTATTAAAAGCGATGGAACTTTTAGGCAATGCATTTTTGGCCTCCTTAAGCATCGCTGTCGCTAATGACTGCTCTTCATTAGCGGCGTGTATTCGCGGGGTAATACCGACACTGATCGACGGGCGAACGCGGAACATTATGCACGTTCACGTCTCCGCCATTTACAGCTTTGCCGCACTGTAATGCACCATCACACAATTGATTCACTTGATGGTTGACCTACGTTAAACGGTCGGGTTATGTGAAATCAATTTTGTTTAATTTGTCGGCTGGTCTTAACACAGCCTGACCAAAAACGTTGGTCCGCATGTGCCTTTGATTGCATCTATCAGATGGTACCTACATCTATTAATAGATTATTTCAATTGTGAAATTTTGATGAGTCGGAAGACAGAATTACTTTGGTGTACTTTATCGTAATTGCAACAAGTCGTGTAATTTAAGCGGTAACGATGCACATTTTTCATTGCGCTCGCGCAGTAAGTCTCTACAATCGGTGATTAAGTAGCAGCCAGTGATTCACAGGCCCCGGCCCGTATACCGAAATTTAATTTAATTGAAACACGCCATCGAATATATTCGTTAACGAAGATTAATATAATTTTTATTAAAGCTTTTATTATTAAGTTAGTCAAAATGGTGGCGCATTATTTTTAAACTTAACTTTCAACCTTTAAAACTAATAAAGAAATATAATAATAATTAATGCAAGTATAAAATGAACTTGTTAAATTGCTAGAGATCGTAAATGTGTCCACATATTGTACATTTTAGTAACAGATGTCCCACGTTAATTTTCCAAACAGTTTAACTGCAGAAGTCCGCTTGTAAACTTTAATAGATTCCTCCGTCCGCGGTGTAATTGTGGACAAATGGCTTGTTATTCCGTCGCTATCTAAAATACGATTAAAATAAATCAGCTTAGATAAAACCGCTGTCGAATGATCTTAATCTAGGCTCGTGGAAAGCCAATTAGGTACAATTAGCGGAGTATGCACTGCCTCTTCCTACACCAGAATGCTCGGCGGTGAGACAGATAAGCGAAAATTTCATGTTTAGAGCCAATTACCAGAGCATTTTACAAAATAAAATTCAATTATTATTATTTTTAACAAAAAATTAAAACCGACTTCCAAGGTAAAAACAATAATAACATTAATATGAACTAAAAAGTATTAAATAATTTTTACTATCTAATAGTGCCTTTTTCCGAATTCGGCTAAACCTCAACTATTTCTGTACTCAATCTTCATTATTTTGAAGTCGGTACCAGATAGCTGAGTCTTCAGTCCTCTGACAGAATATTTGAAACTTTTGGAACTGGCACCGAATTCAAAATTATGAAGATTGAGTACAGAAATAGTTGAGGTTTAGCCGAATTCGGAAAAAGGCACTATAAGATAGTAAAAATTATTCGATACTTTTTAGTTCATATTAATGTTATTATTGTTTTCACCTTGGAAGTCGGTTTTAATTTTTTGTTAAAAATAATAATAATTTCACTATTTTTAGTTAAACTAGTAGGTAAACATATATGTAATTGATTGTACTGACGGTTCTTGGTGGAAATTCATGTTGAACACTAATAAAACACACTTTTTCTTGCACTTTATCCACTATATTAAGATATTATTATTACTTTTTAACAAATTACACGACCGGTTTCGAAATTATGATATACTTTATATTGATATACTTACACCTGATGATGAATAATTTCGAAACCGGTCGTGTAATTTGTTAAAAAGTAATAATAATATCTTAATATAGTGGATAAAGTGCAAGAAAAAGTGTGTTTTATTAGTGTTTAGTAGGTAAACCTTCGCGTATATTTTACGTATCTTATTACAATTTGTTAAGAGTCACAACTCACACTCACAAAATAATATATTATCAGTGAAGTGAACATATTGTGCTACTAATTTAACAATTTTAATGCTTCAAGCCCCAAGCGGTCACCGGCGATTGCGGTAACAATAGAAAGGCTATTGTGTCTCGTTTTTCCACGATCGAAGGATCTATCAGATAAAAAATTGTATAAACTTGCATAGGATGTAGCGTAGCTACTCATAATATATTTTAATATTATCATAATTATTGACAGCTGTTCTTGTAATCAAGAATTCAAATCGATACTTAGTGCGCCATCTATCGATTAATAAGTATAACTAATTAAAAAGACACTTAATGACTTTGTTTTGTTTAAATGCTCTTTTAAAAATAACTTTATATTAATTCTATTTGTCTATTTAAATTTTATAAAGTAGTTAGTAAAGTATTCGATCTGTATATAAAGTAGTAAAGTATTCGATCCGTCGTCTGCCGCCACGCGCCGCGCGGCGGCGCGGCGATGCCGTCGCCTCTGCAACGCCGACCGCCGTGTATTAAACAAACAGGTGTTGTTATACAGTACATAATAATTATTATTAGTATATCCATTATCCATACATATGCCTTGTACTATTATCTATTCTGTGCCATCAGACATTGGTGACCTTAACACGACGTGGTAACGATGATGATGATTATGATTATGATGATGAATATGAATTGCATAGTAGCATATGCTTTCTGTTCTTACAACAACGCCGAAACTCCCAAACGTGTATCTATAAGGAGTCAGGAGTTCTCTCAGCATCTTCGAAACCATGGTATACCTTGACTGAATATTTGACTTTTTGGTAGCATATTCTTAGTACACTTCACATAAAACCAAAATCACCATATGTTTCCATATAAATTTCGAGGAGTTCCCTCGATTACTCATGGATCCCATCATCAGGTCACCACTTTTGTGAACATGGTACCAAATTGGAGTGAAACCTAATACAACAAAATAAAAATTTCGAAAATCGGTTCACAAACGGCGGAGTAATCGGTGAACATACAAAAAAAAATAAAAAAAAAAATATCCATAGCTTAACATATAACCTCCTCGTTTTTTTGAAGTCGGTTAAAAATAGAATGTGATCATTCTGTATGTAATTAAGTATCATTGGTTAGTACTTACAAGTTAGAATATGCATAAGTAAATCATTGTCGATGACTGATGTTACACTTATATTTTATGTTTAGTATCTTTGAATGTCATTTAGGTACGCCGCACAAGTAGAATTTAGTTATAATCTATAAATTTTGTGATTCTTTGTCTATAATCTATATCAATGTCACAATATCTTGCAAGTTACATACGTGTGACTTTTAAATAGGCATTCAAAACGAGCGAATACGTGTTTGAAGCGTTAATGGTCTGTGTATGGAAGAGGCCATGGTCTAGTAAAACAAGGACTGAGATAAAATCTATAATGTTGACTAGAATATTTCTTAAGGGCGTTCCGTCCGGAGATTCCGTAATTGACCGTATTTAAAACCTTATAAACTCATAATCTGAAAGCTACAAAGTTATAATAAAAATACAGCAATAATCTTCAGTATATCAACATTCCTTTTGTCGTTTAAATTTTCTATTTTTTTTTCCTATACTCATGATATCAGCTTCCAAAGTAATACCAATTTGTTAAAATTCAAGCATACCTACATTCAGCATCTCCTTAGGATTTACAAATTACTTTTATTTGAAACTCAAGCCGATAGATCGACAATATCATAAACTACATGTTCGCCGTTTTAAATTTTTTTAGGACAATTTTGAACTAAGTTAAGTAAAAATAATAGGGTTTTGGCGCGATCTCGGCAACGGGCAAATGTATGGCCAAGGTCGTTTGCTCGGGGGACGGCCTTAAGTCGTGTATTCTTTCAAAAAGTGCTAATTTCTGGCAATTGAAATTTTCGTTATAAATCGCGTAGTATTTAAAAATCTGCGGGGTGAACAAACTTTTTTGAAATTTGTTTAAAAATAGCTTCAGAAGTTGGAAGCCCTGTGCATGTGGCAGCAAAAACACTGAGTAACCTTACAAGTAACGTAAATATGACAGACTGTTAATTTACAATTCACGGGTGGTCCCCAATCGCCAGGAACGTTCATAAAATTGGTTCTGGGTTCTGGCCACGCTGTTTACAATATCTGTTGATCACGCCATACTAAAAATCTACGGCTATTATTTGGCAACATATGTATTTGATCAATACTGTTTGTATTGTAAGGCAGAATTGGCATATTTTTGGCTCATTTTAAACAGCAGTAAAATATTGGTAATATTTTAATAATATCTCTAAATGTTATGGTATCATAAATATATATTTTTATTAAGTAATCATTTTTAATAATACCCAGCAAGTCTTTACTCCAACATTTTTATATCTGGCAGGAAAACCTTCGTGACTCTTTTCATTATCTTTACGCGTGTAACTTTATGGTTGCTGCTATAGAAGTAGTTAAAAGCATCTTTTACGATAATTTTCACTCTACTTTATCACAAATCACAAAATTAACGCCAATTGTAGAGCGTTTTAAAATCATTTTAAGAGCTCTACATCTAGGCAAGTACATGAAATATATTTTTATTGCAATTCAAAATTAATGAACTCTATGTAGATTCCAGTGCCTGTTTACATTATTCCAGTAGTAATTCATCGGTGGATTGGATTACTATGGCGGTAGCGGTCATTGACTCCCTGTCAAAATACTTGTCATTTTCTAAATAAACCGCGATTGACAATGGACTAGGAACATCTGACACTTCATTGTCAATCGCGGTTTATATGGAAAACGACAAGTTTTCGACAGGGAGTCAATGACCGCTACCGCCATGTTTCTCTTCGAGTACAGTATAGATTGGAATAATGAAAACACGCTATTATGAAGTTTTTAGGACTGTTGTTATTTTTCAAACCAGTGTCAGTAGTGCATCATAGGCTATTCCGTGACTTACACAATAAGGTTAACGTAACTTAATATCGTTTTCACCGGTGCATGCAATCGGTTACCCCACAATTCGGTAAGGGATGAACCCTTGTGTAGGGGAGGGAGTGGCATCTACCCCGCTACCTTAATGGATTACTAAAGGTGCTTGTGTAATCAACGACGAATATAATTAAACAACCAAAATGTAAATAGGAAACGTGCTCCTATTCCCATAATAAAAGTTTGCATTATGTCGAGAATTTCATGTTCATAAAAAATGTTAAAGTTCAATTAATGGCATTATTTACACTCTCTCATTATTTTGAATCACGTGTCAACATGATTTAGAAATAAAAGTTATATCAGCTTTGATCCCCATTTATTTTGCAGCAACCAATTCTTCTCCGAGACTAGATTTCATCCGATTGAGTGGTGACAAACGGAGAATACTTTCAACATCACTATATTATTGGAAACGAATATGGCAACCCATACTGTATATTATATTGATTGATAATATTTTATTGTTTTTATAAATGAGGCGAAACAGGGGCAGACAAAGAAAAGGTGGCGCGACGAGCTAGATGCTGCAAAGAGTGACCAAATACAGTGCAGAATAGAGATACGTGGAAAGAGGCAGGGGAGGCCTTTGCCCAGCAGGCCTGTGGAACACTAACGGCTGTTAATAATAATATTAATATAAATGATGTAAAAAGTAGTTAGCAGAGCGTGGTTTCGATCCACGGACCTCTGGGTTATGGGCCCAGCACGCTTCCACTGCGCCACTCTGCTCTTATCTTCCACCTCGGATTTCCTGATCTATTTCTTTAACACTCTAAAATCTACGAGTATGGTAACCGAACTAGCTCATATTACAAAATTTATAGCCGAAAAAATAATGTATAGGCCTGTAGAGGTGGTTTTGCTGTCAGACAGCATGGCTCTACATTTTCCCCATTTATATTTACGAATTTTGATACTTCTGTATACACTCTACCAACACTCTACAGGCTCCCAAAGAGCCTAAATGGCTTTGAAGTTATACTACAATAATATCTATTCTAAAAATACAAATAAGTGACGAAAAACATCTATAATAATAATGAAGCATCTCAATAATTCTCAATGTTATTATGAAAATAATCTGCAAATCTTTAGAGGTATGCTCTATCTAGTTTATACCTATTGTTATAATATCGTCGCGTTTACTGCAATTTTGTGCAAATCACGTAAATTAATTATCGTAGGTATGACGACTGTTCTTTTCTATGAATTAATATTATCTGTATAGTTTAATAATCGTATCACGTACTCGTATGACAACTGAAGATAGAAAGTAGCAAATATACCAAATAGTGAAAATGTGTCCGCAAACAACACTTCCTTGTTGGGTTAATTAATCTTAGTCCCAATGTAAGAGGGCTAATGTTCGCCAATTATTGGCACTCGAGTGCAGTGAAAGGTAAACGCGCAATACTTTTAATGGAAATTCCGCGTGGTACGTGCCACGCATTCCATCTGCGTCTATTAACATTCCCACCCATTGCCTGTAAATCTTCTATTTCTAACGTTCTCGATAAATATTGAGACGTCCATTATATCACCGCTAGGACGCGGTCCTTTATCTGTGATGAACGTGTCTTGCTTATTGAAATAGTCCGCTATAGATTGTATGTATCATCATCATTGTGCTGACTGTCGAGTGACGACTGCCAAAGTGAGTTTAGAATCCACTCGATGTTTTGGCATACGCAATGGCGTAGAGATGTACTAGAAGTACCCTGCACCTTTTATTCCCTTCAAATTCAATCAAAATTAGTTTAAGGGTTAAGACTAAGCAGCTAACAAACTAAATTCTGGGTTCTAGTGATGAGTCTCTCCAATAATATTCTAGTTCCTACTTCCTTAAATTATTGGAGAGACTCATCACAGTTCCTAATCCTAGGGGTAAGGACCCTTTCGAATATGTATACCTACATGACTAAATAATGGCGATTTAAATTTTGTATATATATTAATACAGAGTGAAAAATAACTAAGTGAGTACCATTACAGCTGTACATTATACTGCAGAGTTCTATTTTTATGTCGCTCTCAGTAACTTTACGTAGCATCCATATAAATTACTCATATACTGCTATAAACTATATTTCTTGTTATTACTACTACCTACATCAATTATGTGCATCATAATATAACATACCATGCCTTATTCTTTGGCATTTATTAATTAATGGTTTGATATTGACATTGCATTTACGTTTTTAGCTTTTCGCTATTCAATTTTTCCGTTACGTAGTCGCCAATGTTCAATCCACTTTAGCCTTCGTCAACGGATGACTTCATTATGAGAATTTCCCGGTAAAGTGGCTGTAGAGCTAAATGCCGAACCGTCTTGCCATACAGCTACGTCTAAACTCTACCTCAAAGGAAATACTCTAGTAATTACAACAGCACTCACGTATTGTTATTATGTCTGAATATAACGTAATTAAGTCGTGATCGGTGAGGGCATGCATGTTGCATATTTGTCGCATATGCTAATTAGATGCACTATTATGTTTAGACATCGTCTAGTCACCCATTATTGAATTAAATTGTGAATGGCCGGACCGCAATTCGTTTTATGAGCGAAGATTATACGAATATATCAGAGGGTAGTGGGTACAATCGTAATAGTACCCTCGCGTGCGACTGACGTGAAAAATGAAGACATGTGGACACTGGACATTACTCGTGCAGCCAAAACCCTCCAGTCTCATACATTTTACGGACTTTATATTATATGTATATTGTATTTAGCAAGCGTGAAATACAACATCGTAATGGAGTTTGATGTGCTGTTGTTTTTTATTTTAGATGATAATATCTTTTTTGTTCTCCGTCCGTGAAAAGTATTTGAATTAAAATTGGTATGAAATATTCTTTGTGACACCAGAAATTATCTTGCCATCTGCTTATTTCCTTAGATCCAGCCCAGGTGTCTAGTTAACTTCTGCGTGTCATGAGTATCAAACACATCTGATTTTTCAAAGTCTCCTGTACTCGGGCAGTTCACTTTTTCTCGGAACAGCATTGTTGCGTACGAGCAATGCGTGTTCGGTGTTCACACGGCGTTTGATGCGTGCAACAATTTTTATTTTGCCACCTCCGAGATCCGTGAGCCGCGTGATGTAGCTCCCGTCACGTCCCACGGTCTATCCGGGTTTCATTATCCTCATTGTCCTGTCGATTCGAGTTTTTTAAGTAGCGGTTCCCGGCCGATAAACAGTCAAAAGTTTATGGCTTTCGAAGGTGAATGAGAATGAGTAAAGTTAAATTCCCACCCCCCAGGTAAAGCAGTTAATTTGTCGTTAAGTGTGACGAGTGACGACTGTCGATATTCTTACCTCCCAAATTGATTTGTACGTGACCGTGTAATATTTTTAACAAAAAAGCGATTAATCGAATTGAACAGGATAACTTCTGAGCAATTTAGTTGCGACGGAAATTTACAAAACTGACGATTTCCGCTGCCGTTTGGGATGTAAATATTATAGTAGTGTTGTTTTACATCAATGGAACCTAATTTTGGCTAAATGGATGTATACATTGCGTGGTCGTAAACGTCTTGCCGCATCGAGCTTACGAAAGCGTCTGATAACAATTAACTAGATCACTCAAACAGAATTATTGCGCGTTATCAGCACTCGCTTTCGTCTATATTATCATTATTTATTGCAAACTAAACAGATACTTTCACTTCCTCCTAACAATAACGGCCCTTTATTAATATTGCGAGTGACAAGTCAAACAGGGTGACAATGCAATTATGTAAGCACAGGTAAGCACGCTTTCCTATTCCTATGATGCAGCAGCGAGCTAAAGGGTTTAGCTTTGTCACCTACATGGGCAATGAAGCTGAAAGTATCCAAATGATAAAAGAATCACTTTGTCGTAACTGAGTAACTGTCTATCGAATCGATTTGATCGAAAAACAATAATTATTTTTGACGGAACGCGGCTATTATTTAATAAATAGCGTTCTGTTTGCTGTGTAATAAAACAATGGATGTTCGTATCAAAAGGGCGCCGCTTCCGTTGATTTATCGTCTTCAACATTGGCCCTTTGTCTCCGGGTCTTCGGCGCACTTGTTCCTTAATCGAGTTCCGTGTTCCTCCACTCATAAAAGAAAGACCGCAACTGTTAAATTAAGCTGGACATTACGTCGATCTGTGTTTGCGCTTCTTTCCGTATGCACTTCGCAATTTGCGTATCAGTCTATTAAATATTTGGGAGTTCAATAACTAAGGTTATCTAACTGTGATTAATTCCTTATATTATTTTCTAATAATGTTGCTAAAGTACTCAACACTCAGAAATGCAAAATTGTTACAAAATACATTTACTTTTCCGAAAATGATAAACTTGATAATGTAATTGATTCACAACAGTGTAACCGAAGTCGGATATTCAAACGAATTCTCGTTATTGTCGAGTCTCGCAGCTGTATGTTGAAATTTGATTCAAACCGTTAATGGTGCGTATGTGATCCGAGATTTGGTCTCAATGTGTTCTGTCCGGGCTCCTGTGTGGAGATTTTTTGTGGGGGTTTGGCACGGGGCACGGCAGGCTCACGTCTGCGCAGACGCCGGTGAAAAAACTACAGCTTCCTTTTGCACCCGGCCGGCGCGTAGCGATTTTGAATCATTTCGTATTGTAAATTGTTGCATTATTGTTGCCACTTAATTTGAAGATGCCTTTTGAATGTAAGTAATGTAACAAATCGAAAAGTGTTATTGAACTTTGAGAGATAGTTTGGAGCTATAAAGATAAATCATAATAAAATTATTTTCGATATGTATGTCTGTTCATCTGTTGAACAAATGGCGGCGTTATCGGCGGCTGCGGCGCCTGCGCAGTGACGTCACTACTATAATTAGGAGCATGAGAGCACCGAGAGCCCGAGGGATACATCACGCACTTGCGTACTTGATTTGAAGTCAGACTTGAGTACTAAATAAAACATATACGGCCGAATTCTTAGAAGTCAATCGAAGGGCTCTTAAATCACTGACCGTGACTGTCTGCTTACTGCTTAGCAGAATTCCAAGGACTTATGAGACTATCAAATTGTTGTTATCGAAGTTAAAACTTTGTAAATATGCCCGGTAAATTATCAGGTTTTTGACAGGTGTTTATGTAATTGATAGGCGATAGCGTTGTTTGCTTGATGTTTTGTTAACTAAAGCACAGAATACATATTAGTGACTAAAAGGAAAAAGCCTATATCATAACCCGAATCCCGACTTTTATTTGGTCTATACTCTATGTGCTCTACCCGCATCTTTAATTTTTATTACGAATCTAATATCGAATTTCTAAAGCGGTACGGACTGGTGGAACGAACATACACATACGTAGCAAAATCATTACCCTTCCTTTTGGCGTTATTGTAGTCGAGTAAAATGCGTTTAAATTCGGTTAACTGTTACATACTGTATACTGTAGGTATAGTGTCATTTACAATTTGCTAACTGTTGTAGAGCAAGCCGGAGCTGAGATAAGCATCGCGTGGTGTTCTTGAATGCAAATTGCATTTGGAGCGATTGTTGCGCGTCTAACGAGCTGCTGCTGGTGCGAAAATGATTCATGGATCTATAGTAAATCAGATCTATAAATATCACTTTGAATTTACAACGGAGCAAGATAACCCACAACGCCGCGCCGTGGTCATATTGCGAGAAACACTTGTTAGTTGTTACTGTTAATTCCCAGTAAGTTCATATTTTGGAAGTGTATATTTTGTTGCTTTTTTGGCTTGACAGACTTCAGGACAGACCATTATCGTTACCAATGGTTTTAGCGTCAAGAGATAACACTGAAGACATTTTCACACTTACAATTAAATATCTACTATAGATATGTATTTAATTATATATAAATTATATTATAGTAAAATTTTGTATAAAATGGACATTTCCTGTACTTTTTATGGTCAAATACCATAACTTAGTGAAGACGAACAAAGGTAGGTGTACGGAACACATAAAATAGTAACAATTACGACGTGTCATTTTATTGTTGGAATAAAAATAAAAAGTTTATGAATGCGTATCTGTGAAAGGGCTCGCCTCCCACCTCTATTGTCTGGGCCGGGCAGCGGGCAGGTAGGCCGTTATAGGGTACAGCAATAGGGACAGTGGTTGCCGTAATCCTTGCGTGCGCCCTTCAATGGACAATACGTGCTAGTTCTTCGAGAACTTGTCATGGGACCAGACTGATGTGGCGTGTAGTCTATACTCGATAAAATTTTTATACTAAATTCAATTTCCTCTGGGCCTCTGATGCATTAATTTACTCGGCACCACCCAAACTAGGTAAGCGTCGTTTGACGCCGGTTTTCTCATTTCTGCTAGGTCGTGGTAAACGTAGAGTAATTCTATTCTTGTCAAAGCACTACCACCTTACAATATTGTTATTATAAGTAACATTATCATTCTTAATCTCTTACAAACTGAGTCACACTTTTTCAAACAAAGATATCAAAAATGAGGCAGGAAAATGTCATCAGAGATCAAAATGAGGACAGCCGCGGGATAACCCGCTTTGGGCTTGTACATACAGATGTTAATGACCCAAATACCGACGAGATTAATAACAACTCTTCAATAAAGAAGCTTTGTTCTAAGAAAAAAAAATACAAGTCATTAAATTTATATAATTCTACTTATGTAGAGCAGACGAGCCTTAGCGAGATTGCATAGTAATTTTTGGCAAAGATGCCTGAATCCAAATCCTTTATGGTTAAACTATAAGTAACAAGTTTACGAAAACAAAGAAACTCCACAATAAAGTTCACGAACAATTATTATTCTTTCCTTTTTTGGTTCTTGAATAACTTTATCTTTCTTATTACCTAATTGTAATGTGCAAATGACAATAGAGGTGTTTTACTACTAACTTTTAGTAATTTGTGGCTTTGTACCATGTATGAATTCTATGTATTTTCATACATAGAATGGTATGAAAAACAATAATTGTACCTACCCGACAGACAATGAGATGAAATGAGGTAATTATAAGGATATTAGGAGTAATTAGTGTTTGTATTTCGTTGTTTTCAGAAGGAGGGCGTGGGCCAAGCGCACGCGTTCCGCAGCAAGAGCTTCAAGAAGCCGCGGCCGTGCCAGTGGTGCCACCAGCCCGTCCACAACCAGGGCAGCTGCTGTAGAGGTGAGCACGACCAGATAACCTTACCAGCTATCCTTAAAAAACCTGAATGTTTTCTGCTTGGACGCAAAATCACAGGGTGATTATGTATCTAAGCCCTTGGGACATCAATGCAACAGGCGTTTGACAGCAGATATTTTGGCTTGCCGCATTCCTGTCATAGCATACGTAATCTCACTGCGGCAATGGCGGCCTTACCCATTGAGAGTTCCCGGCCTCCGGGCGGCAGGTCTTTGCGAGGCTCTTTGGCCGTCTATCCACCGCCACCAACACCGGGGCCCCACCCGTCAAAAATTGAAATAAAATGCCAGTTTATATGAGCTTTTTCTTGACGCGAGGCCCCGGCCACCACCTCCTAAGGCCGCCACTGCCCTGTGGTTTTAAGTTCAAGCAGGGGTAATTTCGTTTTTTAAGAATTCGTGTAGTGTAGTGTTCAATTAAAAATTGTGTAGGTTTCTATTGCCCATGATCGAATCCACATGCTATAGACCGCGTCGCAATTACAGTAGCAATCATAATATAGCTATCCGGCATCGTACCTATCCTATATGCCTATACAGTATACACCCTATACACAGATATATAAACAGCTTAAACTTACTCAGATTCCTTCAAGATTTGTCTATGGGCGAAATATCTGCAAACAGTTAACATGGGCGTATCTCCATGTCCTAAACAGCATATTGTCGTCTAGTCGCGGCTGCTGCCAGACTAAAATGATTACCTTCCGGAGCCTGTTTGTTGCGATAAGCTGGCATTCAAATGTCACCGAGTAAACTGCTACATGAATATTGTGAGCGAATATAAAATGTGAATGTCAGCCGTGTCACGGGCCTGCATAAATTCCGCTTGTTTCTAAGACACCCATTTCTATTATTTGATATGCGAATTGTTGTGTAATGTCTATTGTCTGGTGGCGCTTGCTAAATAACTTAGACTGAGTGCAAGTAAATGGCTATGTTCTAATCTAACATTACCTACTTGTACTAGGTTTAGCGTTTAGACTTTGGCCGATACCCTCAACGTCTGATAGAAAGTTATTAAGTAAGTATTGACAATGTCATCAGTCAATTAAAAATAAAACTATAGTTTTATTAATTTTTAACTGTACAATTAGAAACTTTAATACTCGTAAGCAATCTTGTATGTAGGTATAGGTACATATTTACCTTAGATATATATTGTAAAAGAATGCTATTATTCTAGAATAGGTAGCTTGGACTTGGATTTAAATATTTAAAAGCTGTTACTTACTAGGAACTGGATTAAATTGTATATTAGGTATGCTTATTTTTATTATTTATATTTTTAAATAATTCAAACTAAGTAAGTAAATAAGTTGTAAGTATTAAGATTATATATAAGTAAGTAGGTACCTAGATCTATTTTTAAAACTCGAATTTTATTTCAGTGGTTAATTTTATTTTTTGTTTCAGTTTGCAAATATGTTTGCCACACCGTGTGCGAAAGTAAGGTATGTATAAAGTTTATAAATTAATAATATTCCGTTAAAAATATTTTAAGTAAGTACTTAATACTTATTATTATTTTTTACATTTTTTTATTTTTATTATTCCATAAATCAGAATAAACCGTGCTTTTTAATATCGATATATCTTATTAATTAATTATAACATAATATTATGAATACTTACAAACTTAACTATGAAGAGAAGACATGAATAATAAAAAATACTTACAATATTAAAATACTATTTTCTGTGACTTACAGCGCCATCTAGTGTAACGTAATGATAAATACGCTAGATTCATGATTCATCGTACGACGCGGGAGCACGCAATTCAATAGTACAAAAATAAACTAGATGGCGTTAATAACGACAATTTCAGTTGGAAATTATTTATTTAGAACTGAAAAAATATTAACGAGGAAAAAATTATAATTGAAGAATATTAATAGATAATGGTAGAATTAATATATAATAATGTTATAGTGGATAGTCAGTGGATGATATTGTGATAATCGAAATTACCGTTTGTCTCAAACTCATATTGTGGCGACGCGTCACATCGCTATTTCTCGCTGATTCTTTTGACAAGCAGGCAAGCCATGTACAAGACATTTATTACACTTCACAACATACGCGCACAAAATATGTGCGTGCAATATAGCTGTAAATTGGTACAACATAGTAGGTGTATTGTCGTAAAATATAGATGTCCGCGGCCGATAAGCGTAATGTCCAGTAGAGCTGTAGAGCTGCCGGAGTCGCCGATGGTAATCGCCCACGCCGGTCACGCCGCCATTGTGCGCAAGCGCAAGAAATTACGCTCCAGGATTTACCGCAGTTGGTGCTATTTTGCAATTTGTTACTCGCTGCTGTCAAATTTTCTAGGTTATTGTACGTTATGCGCATTCTAGACAATAAAGCAGCGAGTATCGGGTTACGGAATGAGACAATGAAGTTTATGAATCGAGTTTAAATTCTAAAGTAATAGTTATGCTGTTTGATTTATGTACGATGCAAGTTGCAACTAAAGTTTGGCCACTAACAACTTGAGCGCCATCGGTGTGTAGATGAAAAACTATGGCCGTAAATAAAAAGTTATTGACGTTCGCGTGGGCGTCCAAACAATGTGAGCAATTTAAATTCTTCCAAACTTATCAGAAGTTTCCCGTGGGCTCGATCTGCATTGCAAATGAATAAGTTAGCCTTCCGCGCCGCCACCGGTAAAGCATGCTCTACGGACCGAATTGAGTTTAGCCAGTTTAACATTTCTATGAAAGTGTTGAATATTTTAGAAATCACTTCCTGGTGGTATTTTTGAATTTTTATTCTAAAATATTCAAAGGCTCCGTGTTGTCTTCGTTTGATGCTTTTAAAGTTCGATAAAATTTAAAGATGTAAAGAAGAAATTGTCTAGGTAGGTGCTTATTAAAAATAAGATGAGGCTCAGTGGGCGTAGGCGTACGTGGAGAACGTCATGGCTTTGAAAATATAATGCCTTTCTGCAAAATGACCCTTTATTCTGCCACGCACAGCATTCTACTGGGTGTCTATTAAAACGTCTAAGATGTTAGTTAGAAAAGAAAATAATGAGAATTTCACAGCATGTAACGGGCGAGTGGCTCGCTAGTCGCTATACAGCACAAGCCACAAGGACTCCATTGTGTGTCGCTGAGTCAGCTCCTCCACTGACATCATCGCTCCTCGAGTGCCGACGAGATACAAGCTTCGACAGCTTCACACGTTTACACAATTCATTATTTTCTAAGTGATGCATATTTATTATTAAGATAACAGTAGAGACCAGACATACTTACATCTTTATAATATTATGTAAACATACATCTATATGTCTTCTTCTTCTTATATATCTCATATATAAAAATGGATTTTCAAATGTGTTAGTCGTACTAAAACTCGAAAACGGCTGAACCGATTGAGCTGATTTTTGTCTTAAAATATTCGTAGAAGTCCAGGGAAGGTTTTAAAGTGACCTGTGACACGAAGTTCACCGGGACAGCTAGTTTTCTATATTATGATAAGTGATAATATTAATCGTAACGTATACATTAGACTGTTATGTTACTGTGTAATGGATACGTCAAACGCTACCTACACAATATTTTGTCTAGTCCTGTCAAGCCCTTTTTAACCGACTTAAAAAGGAGGTAATCAATTCGACCCGTATGTACGTAATATATCCAGAACTGCCTAGTTTTCGTACATGCTAGTCTATATCAGTGTCTGAACAAATTAATATGTGCCATAATATTTCAAAAATACTTATACTAAGTACTTAATTATAAGAATTCTATGAAATACTTTTGGCCATTTTCGTAACTCTACAACTCTACTATTACTTCAAAGTTCAAACAGATTGAAAAACATGATTTAGAGCTAGAAATCAAGATTAAATTTGTGATATCCACATGCAATTATAACTTATCAATGAATCTTCAATTCAATTTTATTGGCAGCTACCAATAATGGCCTGATAAATTACTCAATATTTCTTATATTATTCAATATACCAATATTGAACATTATATTGTCGTGTTTGATTTATATTATTAGTAGTCGGTTATAAATAGGGGTTTAATGTAAAATATTAAGTAGTTTGTAATGGCTTCTGCCTGCTTCTTCCGTTGGATCACAGAATGAGTGCGGTAGAGCGTAGAGCGTAGGCGGACAAGAAATGCTTGTGAACTACAAATTATTAGGTAGTGTTTAACTAATTAGTATAAATCTGTGGATCTAGGGTGTAATTGTAATTAACTTTTTTATTAATCAAGATATACATAATATTTATAGAGAAAACTAAATTTTATGGCGTTTGTTGCAAATAAAATTATAAATTTGTAAAATTTACTAATTAGAGGTAATAAATAAAGTAATAAATTTGATAATAATGATCGGATTGATGTTCACAATGAGTGGACATAAAATTAAAAAATGTATGATTTGCGGTTGCTATTAGGTAATAGCATCCAATTTAAATAAATTGGATGAAAGCTCATGTTTTTTGTATCTGTAGCACAAAAAGCTCGGCGTGTGTATGCAGATAGAGCTAATTAACATAGAGCAACACGCGAGCTTTCCGACGCCTCGTGCTACAGATATTTACATCAGGCGCCTGGTAATGAACTTCCTGGGCTTTTAGTTGAGTTGTATTCGTTAATTTCGATGACACCGTAAGTCACAAATGAATTCAGTACTTTGACATCAGGATCCTTTAACAAAATAGGCTCGCTACTGGCGATACTTTGGTTCAAATATACTTTTTGATGTCTAACTTCTCTGTCTTTATTCTCGAATTTAACTCGTCTAAAGGCTCAATATTTGCATGTGGAAGTGATCTCGTCGTGTTTAGGAGGTTTGCGGGGTTAGCCGGAGCCGGGCAGTCAGGTGCAACGTTCGGGCGGTCAGTCTCGCGGGCGTCTCGCGGCTGCGCGCGCGCCGGACGCACGCCGATATTCGCACGCAAAAATCCTTTTATAGTCTAAACTCTAAGCGTCTGCTCCAAAAATAAATCTGTTTCGTGCGCGGCGAACGTGAATGTGACTTTGTAATCTAAATCCGCGAATGTGACTTCGAACTTTCAAATCGCGAGTTTACAGTCCTCGTCTGGTATGTTGTAAAATGCCCGCGTCAAATGCAAAAGATTTTATGACCAAAACGTATTACACAGTAAAAATATACGTGTGAGTCTGCTTATTAGGGAGTTAGAATAAGTACAAAATAATATTATGTGACTGACTCGAACTTTGCAATCTTGAATTACGAGCAGTGTACAGTTGGTGACTATTTCATACTTTCTATGATTAGATACTATGATTTCTGATAAGATTTGATAACATTCTTTTCTAGCTGCTTACGTCCTTGGTGTTTTTTTTAGAATTTACGAGTATTAAAAAAAAATTCAACAAATTCCGTCTTCTTGCATCCTCCATCAGGGGGCCTCGCAAAATATATTTCGCCCACATAAAATTGCGCCGCCACTGGGTACTTTTGACATAATTTGATGTTTTTAAAATATGAAACCATGTAAATTATCGCTTTATTTAAAATCCTTTTGGCTAAGCCAGAAGGCGAATCAAAAACTTTACAGTAAATGTGAAAATTTGTATGGTGGCATGACACGTGATATGAACTATCATCTCGACAAAGTTGAGATTTTGGATGAACAAGATACAAGTTAGTTACTAAACTGAGTTTAGCAAACTTTCTGACAAGTTTATGTAATGTAGGTATACTGTATACAGGGTGTAACAAAACTGAGTGATAATACTTTAGGGTGTGCACGTGTTCCTTGTAGAGAATTCACTGTACATCCACTTTTGTATGGGCTGAAGCGCCCCAGCGCGGCAGCGTAACGAGTTTTCCCATCCAAATCCAAAAAAAAAAAGATCTTTTAGCGCTGCTACTTTCACAGTGAACTCTCTACAAGGCACACATACACACCCTAAAGTATCATCACTTAGTTTTGTTACACCCTGTAGAGTGTAGACTATAGCACGAGTCACGACAAAGTATTAAACCGCACATTCTGTTTTCGTTGAAATGCAATTCCATCTTGAGCGCCAGCCGCCAGCATGCCAGTCATAAACAGAATAGGGGTTACAAACCACGTCTCATCTAAATATCATATTTTTATGTTTCAGCCCGTATCACTCAGAACGTGTTAACATAAATAATATTATGACTCGAGTCTTTGAAAGCGTCTTGCGAGATTTTTATATGCAGAGCTCTCTTTATGCAAAATATTACTTATATTTTATGCAAAGTAATGTTTTTGTTTTGTTTAAATAAAGTCGAGTAAACAATTTCATGACTGTATTTTGCGACGTTCGCAATGTAAAATGTAATCGAGCAATAAAATGTAGAGCAAAGAAATAGAGCTATTTCGCATGTAGAGTTCCTTGTAATAGCAGTAGGTATGCAAATGTATGCTAAGTGCTAATGGCGTTCAAGGTGACAATGGTAAATTGTCGCAGTAATGCCCCGATCACACGTACCCAGTAAACGGACAAGTGCTAAGTAGAACGAGCCGCTCTATGCCACTTTCCTATGAAAAACCCCGGCCGAGCTCTATGCAAATTGTTCATAGGATAAAAGGATTACGCACATTCTAACTACTGGTTGTAGTATAAGTAGTATGCGGTATATCATCCATCACACTAATAATATTATAATAGGCGAAAGTTAGTGATTTTTTATTTTTGTTACTTCTTCACTTCTAGTTTTAATAAAATTTGGCATGGAGTTACCCTGAATCAACATATAATATAATAATAATTATGCTTAGCTTTTACTGCGGGAAAATATCAAAATTTATTTTTCCTAATAAGCCGCGGGTAAACACCGCGCCCCGCGGGGCTTAAGGGGCCGGGTACCCTTGGAATTTCTCATACAAACGTAATACCAAAATCATTTTCTCATACGAAAATATTTAACATGTTTGAATTATTTTTCAGTTTAAGATAGTAATAACCTAGGTTCCTACACAAAAATTTACTTCAAAATATTTAAACAAAAAAAAATTTTTTTTTGTTTAAAAATTTTTTTTAGTAAGTAAATTTTTGTGTACGTGTGATCACGGCTTAACATTCGATGTCAATGATTGCGATAACGGTGTAGTGTTTTTGGTGTGATAACAACCTTCTTCAGTCACGTAAGCCACTCGATACACTAAATAGTCAATATGTTACAAGGTATAAGACAAAAGAAAGCAACCTATTAAGTGAAGGTCCAATTTGAAGCAGTCACCCTAAGCGCTATTTAATGGACTCCTTAGATGTGCCGCCGGTTGTAAAACTTTGATGCCGTGTTGTGAAGTGTTTGAGGACTTAATAGTTTAGTTATCGAGGATTTTTAAGTGCCATCATGAATCTCAATAACAAGTTGAGAAGCAGAAGTACCTCGACGTCCTCGGGGACTTCGGATCTAAAGGTAAAATAATTGTGTTATTTAACTTATTTTTAATATCAACATAATTTATGAACTGTCTTTTAATATGTCGTTTATTATATTGTATTTTAAATGCAGCTACTTTTGTTACCACAATTACTAAAGAAATAGATTGCATACCATGTTCTCTTAGATATCCTGTTA
Source organism: Polyommatus icarus (assembly GCA_937595015.1). NCBI lineage: Eukaryota > Metazoa > Arthropoda > Insecta > Lepidoptera > Lycaenidae > Polyommatus > Polyommatus icarus. Next base: position 10,151,305 of record OW569321.1, read on the forward strand.
TCCTGGGCTCCCCAGCTCAAAGCGGCCATAGGAGGCAAAGCGGCCAAACTTAATAATTCGGTTATTTATAAAGGCAGAGCAACGTTGGTGCTCTGGCGCATAGTGAACATCCCGCCCAGCTCAGCTCCATGATGCGGTAGCGGTTGGGGATGGCGCGAGCTTGTAGCGCAAAAATATTTTATTAAAAAAATGCAAGGTAAATTCTTCCTGTTTTAATTATTTTCTTGTAAATTTGAATGCTTCTATTTTCCCGGTGTCGTTGCTTATCTATTTAGCTTTATCTATATTGTTTTTATTCTGGATTATGATAAAAAACGCGAAAGAAAATTATGTTTAAAACAGAACGGTTGCCAAAGGGCAAAGCGGGCTGGGCAAAGTGGCCAATAGGCCGCTAAGCTAAATGATAGTTTTATATGATAATTAAATAAAATTATTTTTAGAAGGTAAACAAACTATCAAAAGAAAACTATCCAAGGGTCATGACTCATGGGAAGAGACTACGATAGCGCGAGCTATTAAAGAGTTGATTAAGTATTTTTTATAAAAAAAAATAGTGATTGTTGGAAGATAAACTCCTGTCAAGAAACCTCAGAAACCGGGCATAAGCGATATAAGTAGCAGTTTACAGAATTGTTTTTAATAAATACCTATTTTCGAACAATTTTAGCATTCATTTGATCAAAAAATATATTTATATATATTAGATAAGATACCATTTCGTGTGAACATTTGGGCTGGCCACGTTGCCCTTACCAGTTACCCCTATGGCCGCTCTCGGGCAAAGCGGTTTTTTGACAGGTTCTCGTAATATTATGTGAATCAATTTTAAGATTTAGGTCAATATGAATCATACATCTGGTAGCACATTTTTTATTTTTAAATATATAACATTTCGTCTTTTTTTCAAATTGATTGTTAAGGTGGCCACTTTGAGCTGACTTCCATAAGATTTCAATAAATATGTTTAATTTTTATTAAAAGTAGTTTTGTCTAAACATCTTACAGTTAAAAAGCCAACATTTTCGTTAAATTAACAACAGTAACAAGATGGAAGTTTTGTACTGTTGGCAACAAAAATACTATCCGATTTCATTCAGCGTGTCTAATTAAATAATTATAAGCGTACAATAAAAAATCGACGTTAAGAGTTAAAACGTGTTCCTCGTATCTGTTGCCTGGCAGGGAATTAGGCTATAATTTTGCATGAGGCTACACCATAATATAAGTAACATACAGTAGAGTGTAGTCTTCAAACTGTCCAGCGGTAGCGCAGGAACAATGGAAGACCCTGGAGAGTGGAGGCTTTTGCTCAGCAGCGGAAGAGTAATAAGTTATAGGTAAAGGCTATATTTAAAAAATATGCCATCTTCCTGCAGACCGTCTGGATCAGCGTTCGCACACGTTAGCGTAATTTCAGATAACTTGAGGTAGCGAAACCATGTCGTAGTACGTCGTACGCGCGTAGAACTGGTCTATACGTTGAGCGAATTTGATTTCAAATCTACATAATATATAGAGATACGGACGTACGGCTTATTTATACTACCGTATGTAATATTTTGTGGCCACAAAGTGCTACAGGTTGGCGAACCTTATAGTTCGTTCAAAGTTGTTCTTTCAGAGTGAACCTTATTGAGTCGGCATAAAGGTCCCATTAGGTAAACAATCACGTTAAACAAAATGTACACGCATTCGTTAATTTTTAACAACGCCGCAATTAACAGGTCCTTTGAATCTAATCACGCATCCGCGAAAGTCGTAAAAGTAAATATTTGTTTGGCGGCAAAAAAATATCTGCACAATTTTATTACCGAACACGGAACAAACGTCTCCCAAATGTGTTATGTGTTCCATATTTTGTCACATAAAAATGTCTCTTTTACATTTTAATTATCGTCAAAGTGCTCAGCGAAAAATCTGGAAAATATCCAAATGTGCTAATCAAGCAGAAATACTTATGTCTTAACTCTTAACAACAATAATTCTTATTTAATTAAGTTTTATTTGTATTCAAATTGGGTAAGTATCTGAAGTACATAATATTAGTGTTTATTTCGGCTGTAAATTGTTTGTTTTACTTGAAAGGACCTAAGTTTTTCCAGAAATTATCTACCCTAGTATAAGCTCTACAATCTATATTATGCGTAATTTTTGCGTCTTCAGGGTTAATATCTTAAAATAGGAGATAAAGTTTCAATGAAGATTGCAAGACGAGATGTGGCCATAATTATTATGTATGAAAGTATTATAATGTAGGCACTTCTAGGTTCTAGCCACAAGTCCTGCGAGTTGCGAGCCATAGATCGCCGCGATAGCCCGGCGGTGGGCGCGTACTATACTGTGCCCGGTGCTTCACTCACTGCTATAGGAATTACTTATAGCCTATAGGGCTGTCGATCCAACGAAAACGTTCGCTCGACCTTGGCTTTGATTATGTAATCTACAGATAAGATAAGCCCCGTCCTCTCGTATCGATATTCGATACGCATATCGGGGAAAATGTTTACGATTTTCGTTTAGCGCAGCTGTTAACCGGCTTCCGAGGATCGCGCTAACGTCGAGTCCTTGGGCCAACCCTACCCCGACCGCGCATGTGCGCTTAGTTCAATACACTAATGCAGGCGCAGGCATTCTACCCGGCGAACAAATAAAATGGCGAGAACACGACTCGGCTTTGAAATACGCGGGTCATATGACACTGACACGGCGGCGCAGATTTCTCTCGTTCGGGTTCCCATCGCGGCATCGCCCGCCTCGGCGCGGCAGGAGCGAATGTCGACCACGAAATACCGCGACTCCTCACCCGACAGGCTTCAAAACCCGATAACGCGCCGCAGATATTGGGTTTCATCGGCGCAAATATTTTTAACCACAAATTCTTAAACGCGTGCTTAGCCGTCGGTTACGTAAGAAACGGGAGGCTCGTATCTGCGTACCTCGGTGATTGGAAGAGCTTTCAATTACCCGAGTAATTAAATGTGCTAATGTAATACATAATTACTCTGCGCAGTAAAATATTAACTTCGTACTTCGCTCGGACGTTTAATTAGGAAATAATAAAATCAACATATTTCTTGTGAGCGGTCGTGACTCCGCCCCGAGTAAACCCGCCCAGGAATGTGTGCCAGCCCGAAGGGTAAGCGGGAAGTATTATAGATTTTACCGCTAATATTAATAATCGGTTTCACTTGCGATTTGAATAATTACCGGCTACGGTCTAGCCGAGTTGGAATGCATAACCATAAATTAGTAGCGAACATGGACAATAATAGCACGAAATTGATACCGTGATCGTGGGCGGCGGGGCGGGGCGCGAGGCGGGCGGCGAAACTATGAATGTAGCGGAGTTTTCGAGCTTTTCCTTCGCTTGAAAGCTGCGGGGACGATAAGTCGATCGGTAAACACTAGGTATAAACAAACACTATGCTGGCGGTCGCCGTCCATATTGGGGGACTTTATTGGATTTTCCGGAGAAAACATCGAGATTTTTACTATCTTATTTGTCGGCGAAATTAACTTATAAACAAAAATGGGCGAAATTTTCAGCAGGGGAGTAATATTTGGGCGGCATTTTCTCGGGTGAAATAGCAGCTCCAATTATATCGAAAGTGGGTCGCCGGAGCAGCGCCGAACATAAACATAATTTCTTGTTGTCGTGGCTCGGTGGAATAAAATGCGAAATAGGATTGAAAACAACGTTTAAAAGTGCTTTAGGTTTGAATAGGAAAGGTAGATTTTTATGAATTGCATATTTTCGTTCCCGCGGGCTCCATCGAGGAAAACGTGTTTACTGTTTCGTTTGAACAATTTAAACTTTCCCAGAAGTACCGTGTTTGTTTTTGTTTAGTTCATTTAATTAAAGTAGAATTTGTTTTGTAATTCTCGTCTCTATTAGCAAGATTTTAGCGACCACACAAAGCGAAAACCCCACGCAAATGACCATTTGCTATAACAAATAGTTTTCACTTATCGCTATGGTTTTTTTCACTCCTTTTATCTTTGCTTACCTTAGGTAGGTAAGCAAAGATAAAAATGTCTAGACTTTACAGTCTAGATCTAGACTCTAGATTCTAGAAGAACACTGTTTATTTTTAATCTCTAAAATAACAATTTACTTGCGAGTAATAAAAGAAATAACTTAATAAAGCCTCAATCATAACAGCATTTACCTGTTACCCTATATTTTGGTAACCAGACATCTTAATAACTTTCCGGGAAGTCGCTCCCACCCACGGCGTCGCTCAAACCGGTGGACTTGTAAATTGCCAAATTTAATAAAATCGGTGATCGCTCTACCGAAATTTATGAGATTCTGACTTTACTGTACTTTTTAAAATACCATCATTAAACAGGTACTTACTTATTTATTTTAAAATAAATTACTTATATGTAGTTGCGTGTGTGATGTAATTTATGAACGAACGAACGAGGGAGTGAATCAAAATCCAAAACATTTTTGTAAGTAAGTACATAATCAAATTCTTACGATATAAATTGATTTAACTTTACGATAACGTTACGTTTAATCTTTTTAGTAATTTATTGATTGACATAATTTAATCACCAACTTACTAAAATGTGTAAAACTCAAAACAAGTAGTTCCCAATTTTCGACAAACCAAGGACTAAGCTCTAACTTTGCGGTATCACAAAATAGATATTTTGCAAGTTGCTTATACATACAGTTATATGTGTATAAATTACGTGACGTATTATAAATTATATGATGACTTCACAGAGTCCCCACCGGATGCAGTACATATCCACATTGGTGCCGGCACCGCCCGCGTTGCCAAACTGGTGACCCATTACTCAGATAGTATCTTTATTAACTTTGTCTAAATCGTCGGGACACAAGACAAATCTACACTGTCTCGTCTCATATCGTGATACGAGACGAGATTGTGTCGGGTAATATCATGGCCACTGGCCATTTACATTCTGATGACGAGACTCTACGTCCGAGCGATAGAGCTGAATTAATTCTATTGTCTCCACAGCTAGACCGATGCCAAAACTATTACATAAGACTTCCATCTTGAGCTGAAACCTAGGTCTGGGCGGGCATTTCTGCTCCATTTCGCGAACTCATTAAGAAAGTATTAATAATTTATTGAATCACATGCAACATGACAGCGCTAATAGCTCGTTAGGAGCTTATCACACTGTCGATGTGCGGGCGAAGGTGTTTCGCTTACTAGATCATAGGAGACTTGATCGAATTCTCGATATAACCAGTAGGTACGGTTCTGCCGCAGATCCTACCTACGTTGCAGAATTTCTGCTTTTTTATCCCACGTTCATCTGGTTCCGATGCAGTAACAGTTTATTAAAACTATAAAATGGTATTTTCATGAAATTGCAAAACAATGCAAGGTCAAATGTATTCCAATTCGTGAAAACTCCAAAAAAATTCGTTTCACTTACCAATTATCTACCTTATAATATTATTTTGACATTACTTTTCTTTTTCATCGGATCCAGACCGAACCGAAGCTGCATTAATTTTGAATAGTAAAGCAGAGTAAATATAAAGCATAGGGGTTTGTAATCGACCACCTCGTAACTTTAATCACCAATATGAAACAGCCCTAGATCGTCAGTGTGACACGGCTCCTAATTGCAACGCTCTCGGTGAGCGCGCAGCTTCGCGCCCGATTGCCCATTTGCCTACAGCCTAGATTGACACCGCGTCAGTTTCGCCTTACGTAAGTGCTGTGCAGGAAATGCTCGAAAGTGCTAAACCACGAGTTAATGATATACATGACAATACAAATCGCTGTAATCAGGGCAGCTGTAGCTAGTCTAATGTATAGACTTACATAAGCGTGCGACTTGGGAGTAGAACCTAATATTTTGATTTTATGACATAGAGAATGTTTTTCCGTTCAGGCCTACTGATGACTACTATTTTGGATGAGATGTCACTAAAAATAATAGTAAATACACAAGAGTGCAACTCGGTATTCTTTATTCAGTTTGTATTCATAAAGTACGGATTGCGGAAAAGGCACCGGTTATAGTTCTTGCAATCTACGAGTGCGCGTCGCCTTTATTTGTAGTTGGAAATGTGAATAGACATTTTCGTTAGTGTGCGTACCCGACGGAGCAGTCAGTAGCGAGCGAGCCATGTACGCGTGTATAGATATGGTCACTCACACAACTAAGGGCGACGCGCACTCGTAGATTGCAAGACTATACATAATATGAGCCTCATTTCCTGCAACATACATTTTATTTTCTATCAGAATTGCAATAAAATCTACATGACGGGCACATGCACATTTTGCACTGAGCACGCGTAACGTCATTTGTCTGAAAAAAATTAACACAACCCACAGTTGCTAAAGGTCAAAATTGTATGAGGCTCTATAGTTAGTTACTAGGTAGTGTACCTAGTTCTGTACAATGTATATAGAGAAAAACATTGAGAAAACTCGTGCAGCAGTGACTCAGAAGAGCTTTGTGTGAAGTTCTTAACACAAATAAGTTGTGTGAAAACTTTACTTAACCCCGTTATCTCTGCAGCTGAAGAGACAAATATTTACTCGGCGGCAGGTAGACATCTCGCAGTTTTTTTTGCGATGTTGAATTCGCCACCGTCAACATAATATTTTATTTGACTAGATATAACTATATCTGTTTACTCGACGTTAAAAATCCATGTTATTATAAATTACTTTCTGCGCGAGATAAATACTTTATACTCAGCAAAAGTCCCTGTATACAAAATTACTTTTAACTTTGTACTTTCATTAAAACCTTAGATCTAAAGTATTTTCCGAGCATCGATTACTAATAATTCAGCATTTCCTAAAATATTATAATATTTATGATACTTCACTTCAAAAAAATTTAGGTTTGCGGAGAGAAGGCGAAGAAACGAATACCAGACATATTTTGTAAGATAACTCCATAAGATACAGACAGCCACAATTTATTTATATCCTTCGGCATACTTTAGGGCGCGCGGTATTCCTTGCGCATTGAGATATATTCAAAGCAAGAATTTGGCTATATTTTGTAATTTTCGTCTAATTTATATACTAATCGTGAAATACTAATATAATCTTTATCAAGATTAATAATTACAAACATCGTTATTGAGAAATATTGTTTGGTGCCAAATCAAAAATCAAATCGTCTCGGCCTTAAACGAGTATCCAATGGGCATTGTCCAAAAAAAATTACATGTACTTTTTATATTTTTTTTCGTTAAAATAGGGTATTTTAAGAATATAAATTCAATAATTTTGAAATTCATTGGCTAGTTTTTTCTCAATAAATTTTTAAAGTTTCGCTCTGACGTCATCATCGGCGGCCAATTGACCTCTGCAGAATGTTTTTTTTCCTTTGAATCTTATTTATAATGGCTGGTTCGTCAAATACAAGTTCTCATTATGTGAAATCTGATACGAAAAGCTTACCAAAAGTTCGAAACGTAATGTTGGTAGAATTTATTGCTAATTTAACGCCATTGAAGGTCAAACTAAGGTTAAACATATTTGTTCAAAAATATAAGTAACTAATGGGTATTTTTTTCGTTTATATACAGAAAAACGATCACTGACCTTATTCCTCGAAATGTTTTTGTAATGAGCAAAATTAAAAAAAAATGGACAATCCCCATTACGTAAACCTTGATTATCTTAGATACAATTTAGAGTAAACATAAAATTTTATCCGATTCGAAGGTAATCGATTAATCTCGTGGAATCGGTGTAGGGTCACGGCGAATCAGACGACCGTCTTGTTAGCTTTTATGAGGTCGATTGACCCGGACCTGACGTTTTTTGTCGGCAGGAGTCTGCTAAACGAATCTGAACTATATTTAGCGAAGTCAGCTGTTCGACATCTACGAATCTCGTCTGCCAATCGACTTTTTGTTCGGTGTTCGATTGTGATTTTGACGCGATACATCATACATCGATCGGAGAATTTGATAACCCCTTGTTAGTTAACTATTGTTATAATTTACAAGTCAAAATGTTTGCTCCGTTTCCTGTTTAGTGCTCGTAAGCGACTGTTACATTTGAGTTACAGATTCTTTATTTTCGCAGTTCCCACTGACTACTTATTTTACTTCTTACATCATAACACGCAAAGCGAATTATTATTACACCACAAATAATAATTTACAATCGTAATCTAAATATAATTGACATCATAATAACATGCGAGACAAAATGTGACTTGGACACAATGAACATAAAATAATATGTAGTTGTGTGCATTGGTTGTAACTTGTATGTCATCATAAAATAATTATTATAAAATAATTATTATGTGTACAGCTATAAAAAAGGCTTGACATATTATTCTACTTTCATACAATAAATATTATTAAACAAATAACACAATCCTCTGAAGTTTTATAAACAGTTCAAGCGATTATGCCGCTTAAATTTAATAAGCGTAACTTAATTTACCTATGCCAAAATATTTTGTCCTGAGGACTGTTAATATTAATTTACTTCGCTTTTCCATTAACCATTAATACCTGTCATTTACCTCGGAGACGTGTCAGCTCGGAGTGAGACGTCGGCGTGGGACTCAAAGAGCGGACTTATTATATCGCCCAGGTTCCGAAATAAAACCCAGTATACTGGCTGTTTCATATGACATGTATCAGTCGTCATATTGTACGTGTGCCATTGCCCACTGGTGAGACAGTTAGTGTGACATAACTAGATAGAAAATTATATTTTCATACAAACTAAAAACTAAAATTTTATAATAGAAAGTAAAAACTGTATTAAAATAGACGGTCTTACTTTTGACAAAGGTTTCTTTGACCAAACAATATTATATTAAGTAAGTATATCGCTGGCTTTAAGCCAGAAGATAGTATAGAAAAAAAAATACTTTTTTTAAGTAGATAATAGATGTAAGTTCAATATTGAGAGTTTTAGAATATTTCACGATTAAGAAAGAACTTTCATAGACACATGCAAATTTTCAGTTTTAAAAGATCTATTTCCTTCTGGATTGAAGCCCGCGACTATTATGTACTTCAATGTACTGGCGTATATTTCGAAAGATACAACAGTATGGCGTTGATTCTAGTCGTTATGACCACTGGCCAGTACACTGGGTTTTATTTCGGAACTTACCCAAGAGCTTTCATAAAACCCTGCACCTACCGGGCGAGTATGTACTTCGCGCCTTTGGGTCGTTTTAAAATAAAATATGTTGCTCAATTTGACATGTTACAGCTTCATTATACTGCCAGGAGTGCCAGCGAATTGCATGGTATTTCCGTTTACAGAATAATATTTTGAGAAGTTTTTTGTAATTCTGTCTCTTTAAATTACTGCTGTTCGACCACTGCATGGGAGTTTATTGCATTCGTATGTTTGTTTTGTTTGAACATCGAAATATGCTGTTATAAATAAGGCACATTTTCTTGGAAATGCTTTGAGGGACATCTTCGACTATAAGCCAAACTTCTAATTGATTATTATTATTATTCAGTCTTTCATATTTCCTCGAATTAGTAGCACAAAAAGCAAAAAAGAGGATTCCACAACACCCACTCACAATACAGAAAATCGAATTTTAAAATTTGAAATTAGAATTTTGTGTCTACCTTATTGACCCTAAGCTGACACTTAATATGGTCCACCACATTTTGACCACGAGGTACAAGGCGGAACATTAAATTATGGCCCGCGCGAAGTTCCACCGTTTGATTGATGGCTACTAAATTAGGTTAGGTATTCGTATTTACCGAACGAGGTACAATCAAAATTAGTTCCACCTCTTAACTAACCGGGACCATAAACTCTACGACTTTATAAGCGTTACAGGCAAACATTATTATTTGCATAAACATTAATGCGCAACTAGGCATGATTCGATAAGCCTGTATTAGCATTTAAGTAACACAAATTATGGGTAACCAACATGTAATTTTATTAGTGTTTAGCGATTTTCCACATAGACGTGTATCAACAGTATTGCCCCTATAGACCAATTTCTGACAATCCTAATGGCACACATAGGATGATAGGTGATAGGCGTGATTTCAGATAACTTCAACTGACTTGACCATGCGCGTTTTTTCCGCGCGCGCCCAACCAACATAGATTAATTAGCTGAATAAGTTTTGCGTAAAAGCAATTCTTTTGACTTTAAGCTGGATAAAGTATTCGAATAACTTCTGCGTAAGCGCTTATACAGATGATTACTCAAGCAATTTGGGCACAAAATATCTTGCTTAATTTGGATAACATTTGATTAATAGTCACATAGCAGCTGAATAAATGTACAACACTCTGAATATCTTCTGCATAAATTCTGATTATTCTTTAGTCCAGAAATTATACATCTTTTATGCAGTTGATAATTTGTGAGTTCAGATATTCAAATGATATTCAAAAATCCGATACAAGAGAAGTTTTATAAAGAAATTATGCAAGTAAAAAAAATAAACATGTCATTTTTCATCGTGACGAGATTATTTTGTGATATAAGTACTTAGTTAAAAAAATTGTAATGGTGATAATTTTCGTCACGTCTTAAGTAAACTGTTTCATACATTTTAAATAAGTTTAAGGTGAATTATATAAACGCATGGCACATGGCACATGATAATTGTACATTTACAATTACAACGCCTTATGATAAAGCTACAATTTAAAAGATAAACAAATGTAAAATAATATTTAAATTAAATTATCTAATAATTTTTGTCAAATTTCAGTCCCGGCAAATATTGAGAATAACATTTTGTATAACCGCTAATGATTGCTCCTCACTAAACAAGTGTTTTATAATATAAATGTTGAGGATTTTTATAAAAAGAGGTTATGTCGAACGTAAGTTAATGGAGGACGGCCAATTTGAATGAAAGTGTCAGTTTCGGTTATTATTTTGCATTTTCTGCATAATGGTTCACATACGACTACATATCCAGAAATTATTTGGTTTAAAGTACAATAATTATTAGAGATGTGCCGACTAGTCGCCGACTAGTCGGTAAAGCCGACTATCCGGTCACTTTTGTAGTCGGCGATTAGTCGGCGAATAGTCGGCAAAAAGCGCCGACTAGTCGGCTTTTTACTTTTTTTACTATTATTGAAATTACATTAAAAGAAAACCTTGATTAATATTTATAATGTGTACATAACACACTCAGTCAGTGTTACACATTTTAAAAATTAAATGAAGTGTTTCTGAAATTACTTGCTAGTAAAGTAAAGAATGTTTTTGTAATTAATATAATTTTAACATAAATGGTCGCCGTCAGTCTCGAGTTGTAATATATTACAATTACTTATTCAACAAAATGCACTTTTCAATATAAAAAGTAGCCAGTAGTCAATTCTCAGACCTACTGAATACGCACATAAAATTTGGTAAAGGTTTCGGAGGAGACAGGAGTACGGTAACTAACAGTGTGACATGAGAATTTTATTTATAAGGCTTTATACTGACTTCACGGAAACGCGGTGGAACAGGATAAAAAGTATTCTATGTCTGTCTCCTGGTTCTAAGCTACCTCTCCACCAATTTTTAACCAAATCGGTTCATCCGTTCTTGAGTTAAATAAGTAGTGTAACTAACACTACTTTCTTTTATATAATACTAGCTGACCCGACAGACGTTGTCCTGTCTTAACGATGATTATTTAATTCGAATTGGTATAATTAATAAAAAAGTGTGTATATTTTTGAGTGCCATCGTGCATTCATCCCAAACTATCCCGAAAATCATAAAAGTTTATTGTGCGGGAACTGTACATTTTCCGGGGCAAAAAGTATCCCTTGTCGTTTCCCAAGACTCAAAGTATCTCCATACCAAATTTCATCAAAATAGATTGAATAGTTTAGGCGAAAATCATAAAAGTTTATTGTGCGGGAACCGTACATTTTCCAGGACAAAAAGTATCCCTTGTCCTTTCCCGACACTCAATATAGATTAAATCGAGATTTCATGTACATGAAATATTCAATGAAAACCATCAACTGTATCAAAACTAAATAAAGTAATGTACGCAAAGTAAACATACCTACCAAACACGATTCGACACGTTTGCAGGCGGCATGTGCGCAAACAGCAGTAAAAAGGCATTACGGAAACTTCCGAAACCATGATCGGCTTGGCCGACTAGTCGGCAGTCGGCCAAAGTAATGATCGGCACATCTCTAATAATTATACATTTCTCAGAACTATTTTACTTCTTTACGCATTTTGTTATTATTTTTCTGAGGAGGCATGCACAGTTGTTGATGCAGCACTTATCAAGTTTTGATAGAAAATGGTGAAATATCTGGATATAAACATCTTCGACTAATCAGTTATTTGCTGCTTAAGATACTCACATTTGTAACTGATATTGTTTTAGGTTGAACATAAAGACAATTGTTCGCTTATAGCGCTATAAGTTAGGTAAAACAAGCAGTTTATTTTCAATTATGCAGAAGTTTGCTGTGTAAAGAAGAAAAAATCGAAAGTATTCAGCTTCTGAATAAATTAGTACCATTTCGTACACTATGCAGCGTAAAGAAAATATTTCGTCTAATATTCAGCGTTTTGCTGTTTAACCGCTTTGTTTAAATATGTTATACAGGACAATGCAAAAACTTCAGCTACTGTGCAGCTAATAGCTGTTTCAATTACTTTTATTTGAATATCGCTTGTACTCTTGATTACTATTCAGCTTGAAGAAATACCGCGAACTTTATACAGAACTTAGTAAGCTTACAACATTATTTTAATTTAAGAACTCTCTTATTCAACAAAAAGCCATAACGTCAGCTGTAATACAAAAGTAATAAAGCTTGACACTGCTTATTGTCGTATATTTTCGCTACTATCTGGCTTATGTGTTGGCTAGGCGATTTCAACGATACGGCTCAGATACTCTATTTATACCTATCCTATTGCTTAAAAGCTTTACACTTTTTCCGAATTTTCCCCTTTCATAATTCTCCATTTGCGTATCAGAGTGTAATCGATAAAAATAAACGTGATGTGTTCGCAATTTCCTGATCGACCCAATAAACATGTGTGAGTGGTGGTCTGCAGTTCATCAGGAGGAACGAGGCCAGGCGCGGTACTCTACTAGTTTATTTCCAGCCGTGTATAGTGGTCCATTTCACCTGCTCAGTCCTAAGGAGCTGTCTGATTAATGATTATGTTCTATGTCCGTGCTCACCTATCCATAACAAAAATATTGAATATGAAAGCGAATCTCTAAGTTACGCAAGAGTGTTCCTTATAATGTAGACATGGACTAAAAAAGGATGATTCAAAATTCCACCCCTATGGGGCTAAATTGAATGGGAGCTAAGTTTTTATGCCAGGATTAGTATTTCATAATTATAGGCGAAGCCGCGGGAAAAGCTAGTTAATAACGTTTGATATAAATTACTCTGACTTTCTTAAAATATGGCTTTGTTTTTTTAATGAACAATTCAAACTGTACCTATGTATAAATCTAGTACGTATATGATGTGTTAATACTAAACTGTGATAAAAGACGTTGACAGACCCGATTAGGTTTAGCTGATAGAACACGATTCCTCGAACCGGTAGCCTTAGCTTGCGATGTAATTCGACGCCAACAGATTTCTTCGAAGCCAATTTCGGGAGCCACATAGTTGCTTAACTATAATCCCATGATTCATTTGTTTTATAACAACAATCCGTTTCTATGAAGCTGGAGCGGTTCTCGTGAAATGTCCAAAGTATTAGTTAAAAAAAAAACGGCCAAGTGCGTGGACTCGCGCACGAATGATTCCGTGCCATCATCACAGAATACATAAATATTAGCATCATAGAGAAAATAGGCAAAAATGAGTTTTTGCATGGTCTGGGAAAGATGCACCCCCTTGAACGCTAATTTATTTTAGTAATAGGTTCCCGTTTTAACTCTTGGGTACGGAACCCTAAAAATTATAATAGTTTAGTACCTAACTCGCCTCCAACTCCACTCGTAACTTTGTTATGCTTATCGTGAAATCGCGAGCGCCAATTTCGGGGATAATTGGCCTTGTTTGCATATATGAGTTTGTTGTAGTTTAGCTTGACTAGGTTATTTTTATTCTACTAGACGAATGTGTGTTTGTATTGTGAAGTTACTGTTCTGGTACTTTGCGTAGACGTGAGTGAAGGTAGAACGCACTATTATGATTTTATATGGTCTCTTTTACACTTTCTCCCGACTTGTATCATAGTCCATAGATCGTAATATAGTATCCCCGATAATATGGAACAGTGTCTACTGCCTTTAAATAAAATATATTCTACCATACTTTACGGGTACAAACGATTCACTTCAAGCTTCCTCTAATGTCAGAAATGCTAGTTTACCCTTTAATGTTTTTGGTACGTGTGTATATCCTAATATATTGTATCTCTGTCTATTAGATTTGCATCTGATGCTACAACGGACTTTGATAAAATGTAGTTTGCAAATGCTTTGAGTTCCGGGAAAGGACACAGCATAATATTTTCATCCCGAGCACTCTTTGTGCGCTAAATATCGGCGCTACGAAGTTGCGAGGCACATCTATTTAAAAATATTGTTTTTAGTGTAGCTTTGAAGACAAACTTCATCTAAGAGCTAAGTGATGAATAGCAAACGAAAAGTTTAAAAATGTAAGAGGTAAGTTACAAATTGCTATATAAAATACGGATGAGACGTTAGCCCAGATCTGGCTGGCTCGAGGCCAGGGTCGGGCTGACCTTACCCACGGCGATGGCTCGATACCCTTCCCCCTTACCCCCACCCCCTACCAGAGCAACTGTAATCCGCCAGCTCCACAAACATTTTTACCGAATTGAATTTTTATTGCCAACGACAAATGGGGGCTTTTCGTAAACCTGGCTTAAGAACCGGTATACTATTGGCAGCAAAAAATGACAACAAAATAAAAACGAAATTATTGTACTGTCTAAACTCTGAAGCTACAGTACCTAGTCAATGTTATTTACTTCTAATTAGCTTACAAAAGCATTGATTATACATAGAAATTGAAAGTAATTTAGAAAAGCATCAAGAATTATTTGTGTAGGATCGGCCAAACTCCTAAGGAAATACTTAACACCAAGAAAGCGCAGCAAAATTGACGTTAATAGCGACCAGTTTACTCGGTCCCGGAGACCCGTAGACGTAAAATACAGACGACGTAACTCCGCCTCCTGGGGTAATACTGACCCACTTGAGCTTAGGGTCAGTTCACATTGTTACGTGACGCGTCGTTGCAATTTTAAATGAGATATTCAAAATTGAACTTTATTTACTACACGAGAAGATACGCATTGAATTGCAAACTTGCTGCACGCTGTGTCGCGCGGCTTGTTTCTGTAAATGGCTCATTCATTAAGGGCGTTCCGTCCGGAGATTCCGTAATTGACCGTATTTAAACCTTATAAACTCATAATCTGAAAGCTACAAAGTTATAATAAAAATAGAGCAATAATCTTCAGTATATCAACATTCCTTTTGTCGTTTTAAATTTTCTATTTTTGTTTCTTATACTCAGGATATCAGCTTCCAAAGTAATACCAATTTGTTAAAATTCAAGCATACATTCAGCATCTCCTCAGGATTTACAAATTACTTTTTTTTTTATTTTTTAATAATTTTTTTTAGGTCTTTAAGTAAAAATTTAATTTAAGTAAAAATAATAGGGTTTTGGCGCGATCTCGGCAACGCGGCAAATGTATGGCCAAGGTCGTTTGCTCGGGGGACGGCCTTAATTGTAAACGCATGTCAAAGCCTTGCGACGCAATGTGAATTGACAATTATTGTCGTTCAGGTTTTGACGATATCGCAGTAAATATCGTTTACGAGCTTATATTTATAAGTCGTAATTATTAGATACCTATTTTAGGGCACGACTACTGCGTAAACATAAAGTTCGATAGAGCTTACGTCCATTATTTATAGATCACAGTTTCCAGCAATAAATGATAGTAACAAGGTATTTCTTGAAATTGATAACATAATAAAATACCTTAAGGTAGGTACATGTGTTGATCAGCAAATTAACGAATTAAATCTATATAATAATATATAAAACTCAAAGATGACTGACTGACATGGTGATCTTTCAACGCACAGCCCAAACCACTGGACGGATCGAGATGAAATTTGGCATGCAGGTAGATGTTATGACGTAGGCATCCGCTAAGAAAGGATTTTGATAAATTCCAACCCCCAAGGGATTAAAATAAGGGATGAAAGTTTGTATATAATAATACTTCTTAACGCGAGCGAAGCCGCGGGCAAAAGCTCGTAAACAATAAACTTAACTTTGGGATTTATTCCAAAGGGTTAGTATAAGTTCATGTAATAATCATAATCATACCGTTATTTAAAATGATTTATAATATGATGGCAGTAGGATTAGATTTTGTACCATTTAGCTGTATACAACTTTCTACAGGCTATCTTATCTATCACCCTTATGATATTTACCTATTTAATCCCACAATCACTAGTGGGTTAAAGTTAATTAGATTCAAACTATTTAATATTCATTGATTATTACGTCCGTTCTTATTTACTCTTTATAAAAGAGAAGACAAAACAAACGATTACGTCTTATAAATTATAACCAATTAGCCTGACTGGCGTAACTATAGGCCGTATTGAAGGTATAAACATAAGGTACTATTATGTATTCTGTGGTATAAATTCAGAATTGGGCTTCTTTGCAGGTGTCAGGCGCTATCGAGCTGGCCGACCCCGCCAACTCCGCCGAAATACTGGCGCGCCTGCAGAACGCTGTAAGTGATTTTGTTATTTACTAATTTTTTTATTTTAATAAAATATTTATTAATATGAGCTTTGAAAGACTGGATATCTTAGGAATATGATCTGCCTCTTGTTTATAGACGTTTAGTTAAAAAATTATCTTTGTGACTTAGTGAAAAACATAATATTAGCTCATATTACGTAAATTCTGAGTCTACATTAATAATAATTGCATTCTGATTTCTCTTTTTTCGATATCAAGATATCAACTTCCACTTTGTAAAAACACAAACAACATAGAATTTATAGTAACAGATGGCCACGCCAATTATTCCAGTAATCGTAGCGCCATTGTCCGTTCTTCCCAGCTTCAGATAACATAGAGATTAAATTCGTGACCATATAATATTATCATCACAATAATTATGAGAACTATTTTATCCGAGTATGACCAGTATTTATCTACGGTCTTTTAAATTGATCGATGGAGGCTTAATCCGAGTAATTAGTTTATAGATAGAGTATAAATTCGCTCAATGTAGAGTCATGAATAGCTATGGTTTAGCACTTTTGAACTTTATTGCAGTAGCAATAGGATAGACGAAGGGTTTTATCGACTAGTTCAGTAACAATCTATTGCACGTAATGAAATAAATGAGGTACCGTTTGTTTGTTTTATACTTCAGTACCTACTTAGAACTATTGTCGATATAATAAATTGCTTTTGAGGCACATTGCGCTGGCTAAGTTTATCATTTCTATGACAATTTACCGTAAAATATGTTGCTTAAGGGTGGTCATTTATTTACGATCGATCGTTTTGATCCATCGCGAATGAACTTGTATGAAGTTTCTTATGGGGTTTTCGCTTTCTGAGTAGCCAATTACTAGCAAGATGGGATCAGGGGTTGACATAGCCACTGCAGTGTGCTGTGTGTGTGAGAATCCTAAAATAAAGTGTGAGTAAAGTTGCCAGTTCATATTTGTGAATTTGCGAGGGATTGAAAATTTGAAACGATAGATCGCAAACGAGTGACCATCTTTATGGCATTTTCAGTATAATCACCCATAATTTAGTAAATAAGAAGTATTTATCTGTAGTGTACTACTGTACAGTCAGTAAATAAATTATTTATAGAGCAATTCTAATGAAAGCTATAACCGTGAGAACTCTACAGTCTACATTTAGTTTTAACTTCTAAGTTATACCAAGTATGTAACAACTTACAACTATTTAAACATGCCATTAAAATACTTATTACGAATTGTATGGCATATTGTATATTATGCAATATTTATGACGCATAGTCAACTAAAAAGTTCAATGACTAGTTACTTAAAAATTTTGCAACTTCTTTAGTAAAATATCAAAATCTGCCTGTCATAAGTTTAACCCTGAAATTGAGCTATATGCCTATTAAGGTATCTCTAAACGAAAAAGTGCGTCAGTTATCATATTCCCAAAGATTACGCGCTAACTGTAGTCCAAATATTGACGGGATAAAACCACATTCCTGACTCTATTTCCTGTTAATGTTTGACCAAACAGCGAAGACCAACACGTAATAATATCACAAACATTCTCCCAACTCCCAACCCTTTGATGTTTGATGTTACAATAGCTCTCGGTTTTTATGATGAGAACCGTAGATTTACACACATCTTTAACACCACCAGCCACCACCTACAATACTTTCCTAGTTATATGCTACAACTTGCAATCTATGGGTTGAATAGTTTGCTGAAAGAAATTATTTTGAATATTGATTATTGTGAGGGAAACAATCACGGGTTGCACGGAGTACCTACCTCTCCAGAAGAGCCCGCAAAAGTGAAAATGAAATTGCAGCATATTATTACTTTCTCACCTACGCTGCGCCGCCAAACTACCCTACGAATTTTCGATTAGGTTACGTGGCATCAGAAAAGTTTAACATTTGTACCATGTGAAATGTCCCATTCCAAAAAAAATACAACAAAAAGATTAACTTGTATACCCGACAATAAAATCAGCGTCTGTAACATTTTCGCAAGAATATATTCATATTAATGTCCAATAAACGACTCTACATCGTTTATTGTAACAAATGGGTGCGCCCGCGCAGCTTAGGATCCACAATCAATTGTAGTTTATTGCTCACGATGAAATATTCGCGAAGATGTTGTAAATGTCACGGTCTCTTACTGCTGCATACTTGAGCAGTAAACGGTCCCTGATGTTACATCGGCCTCATTATTCAACAATCAATAAATTCTTCAATATAAATTTACAATCCCATTTTATTGATCCAAGTCTTTCCAATGATGACTAAATTAACCGGTCGTAGTATTATTTTAAACTTTTGTAAACATCTAAATAAAGCATAAAAGTGTGTAACAATTGAGTGGATCATAATTTTTTACATAAAACCAACAATATAAATTAAATTAATAAATACTAAAAGAAGTGTCTGAGGACTCAGAATTCTGCTTCGAGTGATAGTACTCAGTATGCAGATAACCTCTATATAATTGACTTTATAAAAGTAAACAATAATTATTATAATGTCAGCTAGCGAAATTAACATACCTAGTACATAACTTAAACATCGTATTAATTAATTACTATACGATGTTTACTGCCGCACTCAGAGTCCAGAGACGAACATTAATTACAGTTTACTTAAAAATTAAAAGAAAATTTTAAGGGCGTTCCTTCTGGAGATACCGTAATTGACCGTATTTCAAGTCCTATAAACTCATAATTTGAAAGCTACAAAGTTATAATAAAAATACAGCAATAATCAGTATATCGACATTCCTTTCCCCGTTTTAAATTTTTTATTTTTGTTTATTATATTCATGATATCAGCTTCCAAAGTGATCCAAAGTAAAACCAATCTATTAAAATCCAAGCATACATTCAGCATCTCCTTAGCAGTTACAAATTACTTTTATTTGAAACATACGCCAATAGATCGACAATATCATAAACTACATATTCCCCGTTTTAAATTTTTTTAGGTCAATTTTAAACTAAGATAAGTAAAAATACTTAATAGGGTTTTGGCGCGATCTCGGCAACGCGGCAAATGTATGGCCAAGGTCATTTGCTCGGGGGACAGCCTTAAAATAAGCCCCATACATTATCTGTCAAACTCTTGATTAAGTTGAAGGTTAATCATATTTAAATCTCTCTGAGTGCGGTAGTTAGTGAAATATTAAATAACGTATAAATGACGTATAGGTCTGCCAGAATCTGATGGCAATTTTTGACAGCAGATTTTCAAAAAATATCCTTGATCATTGGATAAATTTTTATATTTGCATGTTTAACACACAGAATCAGCCGCTATAGGAAAAAAAAAGATCAAAATGTTTTATTCCAATTACCACAGTAATTGCTAGAGTCAATTCATTTTCTCACTTCTTGCCATCAGATTCTGGTAGACCTATAGTTAAGGTACTTATTTAGCATGGAGAAAATATATATCTTATCTCTGGTTTCTCTGATCTCTCTGGTCTCTTTGGTCTCTCTAGTCTCTGATATTATCAAAGAGATGAAAATTTGTAGAATTTTAACAAATTGTAAATGTCTTTTACAAAACAGCAAATATTGGTTAAATTGTTTCATCATTAACAATTCTCAGTATAAATATTTGCATTCCTAAATCATTATTCATCTGGTGGATTATTCTTAGAATCATGAAGCTTATGCGGTCTCTCCGCTACGGGCCTTGATGGACAAGCAATCATGGACGTACGGCATATTCAACTATAATTGACCTTGGTGGCAATATAAATGACCATATGGCTCAACGTGGAGAGAGGCCTTTAAGACTCAAATCACACTGAAATGATTGAGGACTGAGGTACAATGTGCTATCGACAAAATTGCCATGAGGATTGTATGCAGTCGTTGCGGTCAATTTCCTTGTATTAAAACTTAATGTTTACAGGCCTCACAGCGCCAAAACCTATGCAAAAATTTTAAAACATCAACTTCGTCAATGTTGTAAGTTCTAACTTGTACACTCTGCTACTCTACATAGGCAAATATTTTCTGATGGTACAATCATGCGCGTTTTAAGTTTTTATTTACTCCTATACTTAGACCGCTCGCGAGCCTAAATTTTCGTAGAGGAAGGTTGGTGAAAACGGCCATCAAATTCCTATTTAAACCAGTGTAGTCAGTAGTTTGTTATTAATAAATTTATTATTAGAAACAGAAGCCAAATTAAACATATTTACAAAGTTTACATCTGTAAAATGATTTATGCGCCTACCCGCAATATTTTCCGTTGTGGACGTAAACAACATGGCGGCGCAATTGACGTGAATGTCAAACAGGCAGTCCCTCCAAAATGATTTTACTTCCGAAAGGATCTTTATGCCAGTGACATAAGGATTACGCTCCTTGAAACTCAATTGACCACCGTACAGCCACTGGTTCCTAATTTTAGAGTCGTGTTTACGGCACGAGCGGATGTTGTTTTCATAACATTTCTATGAAGGCTTTTATCACCGTACCAACATTTTCGTTACGACGGACTTTTTAAAGGAATGAAAAACATACCGCCATAAAACCTCAGTCATCAGAGGCACAACTTTTGGTACTTATTTTAAATTTAATTTTACGACGGCTGTTCACTTAGTAATTCAAATTCGCAGGCAATATTTGATTCCGAAGAGAATTTCTGCTTCGGAATCAAATATTTAACTTTCAAATTGCGCCTTTAAACACATGTGTTGAATATTTCATTCGATCGAGCGGGGAAAACTAATTTTGTAACAAATGTTGACCATTGCTTAATAGTTAATACAATTCCGTTGCGCACACGAAACTTTGAGAGAATCTTTGGAAGGCTATAACTTTAGTTCTGTTTGTCGTGACCATTACCGACCGCCACAATAGAAAAACGAGTCGTAAAAAGGTGTAAAATATTTTCCTCGACCATAAAGTCTAGCGTATCCAAACGTAAATAATAATTGTTATTTCTCGTACCATTGTCCAGACCTTGAAAGGGTTCAAACTTCGAATTGATGTTTACGTTGGTCGCACGTTGCCTTCAAAAAATAATATTATGAGGAGTGCGTACAGTCGGGTACAGAAATAAACACAAGCTTATATTAACACCTTTAGCTCTTTGGGTCTAAACTTTCAAAACTCTACTTAATGAATAAAAGTTACAGGATAAAGTTACGAGTTGGCGCTTTACGTTCATTACTATCGTCTGTAGTAATGAACGTAAACCTCAGGAGTCAGGGTGTCCAAGTTAGTATCGTAAATCGTAGTTCCTAGTCTATTCCAAAGCCACGAAATCAAGATAATGCAAAAATAATGCAAAGTGCAATAAAATAACATTTGAATCGCGTAATAAAATGACGCTCAACTGCATCAAATACGATTATGTAAGCGAGTGTACGTGTTGTCTTAGCGCGAAGGTGACGGAGGCGGCTGTGGCGCTGCCGGCCAGTGCGCGGCGGGCGCGCGATGTAGCCACACTCTACCGCACGCGAGAACAGTGTGCGCTCACCTTTACGCCGGGTAGATGGCGCGAAAACCAGTGACAGTTCTCAAAATCCCAGTTAACTTTGCTATAGTTCTGAATATAATAATATTCCGTTAAATCAGCTAAAGAAAATAATGACTCGTGATACAAAGTGAACAAGACTTAAGATGAAGCTGTTCAAGAGGAGGCTGTCGTTCAGCGGAGACAAACAAAAACAACCTCCTCAGCCCGACGACCCCTTTGAAAACGAGGTACTACTGAATGTAGAGTCTGACGAGCAAATTGCTAAATATTTATACTGAGCTGCATAGCTAACCATATATTTAGATTTTAGACATAATATTCGTAATATTAAAATCCAAACTGTGTTACATAAACTTTATAGTACAATATTTAATTTTTGAAGCAACTTTCCTAGTTTCGGACAGAGACAAAACTTATAAGTAAAATGCTTCGTAAAAAATCCGTTATCTCTACTTCGATCTTAGTAAAACTTAAGGTCTTTAAATTGATTTTTCAAGTTTTCCTATCACAATTCACAACATTATTACATTTGCATTGTCATGACGTCAGCACCCGATTAGCGATATTAGGGGGTCCTCGTTCAATAAATTGGCCGGCAAGGTTATCTTATCAGGAGGCCGCACCGCGATTCTATATGCGAATTTAAATTACATTGAACTACTTCTAACATTCACCTTAAGTGCCACCCACGCGCCGTTATCGCTTGTATAAATGTTATGGATATCTCTTATCTCTTGAAGGACAACTATTAATTTTACGCACGTAGGTAAGGTATTGTCCAAAATGAATCTTGATCGTAGAGCGTTTTGGTTTGGCGTTAGATGGGATAGCAAGGGGACAGCATTTGATATCACAAGTCAAACAGTATATCAGTAGTATAAGAACTAAAAATTGTTTCAATGGAACCGAAAAAATTAAGAACGCTAATGTATCTACTATCTACACACTAGAGATCCCGGAACCGGTATTCTTTTGGAGAACCGGGATTTAGTGCCGGTTCCAGTTCACTGACAAAAATTCACCGGGAATTCCCGGTACTTTCAAGACCGGGATTTCCAGGTTCTGAACTCTCCTACATAATACATTACATATCGGTTGACTTTTGAGTTAATGTATTATCCCTCTCTTTCTTTCTATATATTTTATATATAAAAGTAATTGTATATAAAACAAAATTACTATTGTATTGCTGTTTACTATTAATTATATTAATTAATTATTATTTTTATACTTCTCTACCAACATTTATTCCTAATAAGTAAGTATTATATATCTGAGTTCGGTTAGCACATAGCTCCTTTTATGTAAATTCATCAACTTCCTTTAATATTAATTATTGTTTAGTTATTAAAACAGACGGTAAGTATTATTAATTAATTTAATCATGTTAGATATCAAGTTTGCTTTAATATTGGATTTCCTTATTCATTAGTTCAAAGTCATTCCAAATGTTTATAATTAGTAAGTAATAAGTATTCTATGATTGTTAAAATAATTTTGATGTCGAAAACATTATTTTGTTATATCGTGTCGAACAAAAACTGGAAATGACGTAAAATATATTATTTCATACCTACTATATTCCAAGGTTAAAAAGCAAAGGTGGCGGGCATAGACATTATGAATTACACTTTGCAATAATAAAATGGCTAGAAACAAGACAATAATATGATGTGTTTGATATCTTGCAAGTTTAAATTATTTATGAAATTAATGATTTTGTATTAGTACTTAAAAAGTTTAAAATACTCATAACAAACAATTTTGACCATTGCAAAACTTTCCGATTTAAAATTAAAATCAACAATCCATATTGTCTGGTAAGGTTAACTTTCGTTGAAGCTTTACAATGAGCTTTCTTTTCTTACAGAAAAATAAGATAAGAATGTAGAAGATAGATATTAAACTCCGTAATAACACCACCAGAACGTTGTTAACACCAGAAATTGATATAGAAGCTGCTGTGTCCGATAAACGAGATTATTTTAATCCCAAGACCAAGCTGCACCTTTGCTCATCTGCCGAGCTTCTTATCTATCATAAACATTTATAATTCCTTTGCATATAACCTACTTGATGCTTCCAGTAACTTTGTTTGCAAAGAAATTCATTTACGGTGTAGAAACCGCATATAATGAAATAAAAAATATTCTATGTCCTTTCCGTGGACTGATTGTCTTTCATCTAAATTGGGACAGTGCTTTGATTTTCATATGGTTCTGTAATCTGTAGTTTGGGTTTGTGGTTCATCTTTATTCTTTACGCATCACCAATAACTTCCTCTAGTAACATTAATCTGTATAACGTATGGCTGATTTATCGTGGCCTCCTAATATGGTTAGGTTATCGACTAAACTAGCTAGAATACCAATTCTTGCAAATTCTTTTAATATTTGCTAAGTTTTAGTTAGAACTTTACATTAAAATGTTTAAGCTATAATAGTTGCATCTGTTTTCTAATGTTACTTCAAATTACTATTTAAACTTGAGTCTTGAGTCTTGACTCTTTGATCTCAGTGACTTTGACTTTGATTATGATAATAAATAACTCACGCGATATAACATAATATAAAGCGTGTAATAAACATGCCTATAAATATATTTTTGGACATAAGCTTTTATAAGACCATGTTTTAGGATGGAATAGGAATTCTGAAACAAGAATCTAAGTTGAATGTCGTCATGACATGTAACAACATTACGTAAGCATATATCTTATACTTACAAAATAAGCTATAAATCTTATATTTAGGATGCTGGATTAACATTATGCATAAAAGATGTCCTTTATTCTTCTTCGCTTTTAGGCATTTTGCTTTTCATAACTTAATAATTTTATGTAGACCAGAGATAATATTATATACCTTAAAACATCCTTACAAACATCTAATTAGTCACTTCAAAAAAGAAAACGAATGTGTTGTCGGTTGCCGCGTATCGGAGCATACTTTCCGACAAATTAACTTTGTCTGACCTTAACCTCGGCGGATCTGTCGTGACTCGTGACGTTGATAATATAGTGTCAGTGTTTGTTTACCCGGGAAAGGTCAAATTTTCACTGTGCGGCAGGGAAAAGTGCAGTTCATGGGTGTGACATTAACGTAGATATGCTTTTTTAGTTAAGAGAGTTGATGTAAATAATATCTTAAAATAGGTAAGCAAATAATAATTATACGAAATTCAAACATATTCCAGTAGTTTCATGTTTGCATACATTAAACGCTCGGTTTGCCAAAAATCTAGCAGGCAAAAAAACAGCCTTGGTCGATGAACTTTTAGAAAAAAAGAGGAATAGCGAAATCGTGACATCAAATGATATGCGGCTAGATAAGTATTTGTGAGGAGCAGGGTAAGCCGAATAATGCGGCGTTAGCTCACTGCTCATGAATCATGATGGACCTATACTAGCGGTTTCGGAAGAGTAAAGGGCGTATTCGTCTATAATATGAAACTAATATAATAATATAATTGCTACATTATAATAGACAACTTTGAAAGACGACCATTTTGTTCATTAAGCCTTTAGTAACCCTCGCAATCATGGTGACCATCATAGCCCAACATGTAGATAAGCTTAAAAAAATTAAGAGTATTGACCGACCTTGGTCCTCGTTAGCTCGTGCACCGGCAGCGGGCTGGCAAACTTCGCAGATGAAATAATAACGATCGCGAGTGCATTGTTTTAGGGTTCCCTGCTGTAATTTTAGCATCCATCCTTGATCCTCTTGATATACTCCCGAGTCCCGCAGTCCCTGGATCTGTGGGGTGTAACGTGACCTTCCGTTTCTTAGAGAAGAAAATGTGTTCGAGTAAAGAAATACTCGTATTGATGTTCGATTAGAAGCATGTTATGAATCGGAAGATTTAGAATCTTAGCGAATAGTACTTATAATAAATCCTCTTTGGAATAGAATTTAAATTTAAAATACCTCGGATATTTACTCTTCATTTGCATACGGGTGTAAGGTGTATCGCTCCCGACAAACGCCTTGTATTTATAACCTCTATAGCTCTACCGGTGTATCGTCAATCGTGGTTCTACCGCACTTCCGGTGTGACACGTGCCTTGACGCTAACTTTGTTCGTAAACTCATGTTTTGGTTATAAAACTTATAATTAACCGACTTGTTTATATCAAGTTGAATAAATATTTGAGTTACGCGACGCATCTGTACCTAAGTAAAAGACGTTCATTTTTTACGCTCGTATAATTATATAGGTTTACTTTTGTTTTTGTTTCGTTTTAGTTACTGTACAATACAAAATACTTTTATATTGAAGAAGGTAGAAGGTCTGTCGACTAAAATGCACTAATAGTTTGATTGCAAAAGTTTTTGGCAAAGCAATTGCCCGCCGATAATGCCAGAATATTAGATTCAATAAACACTAAAATCGTGCCAAAAACTTTCCCATCTTCCACATTTGTCTCATCTCTGCATCTGTAAATAATTTGAAATTTCCCATAAAGTAATTATTATGTAAAAAATCGGTGTTAATTGGTAGGTATATTATTTTAAAACGCTATCGTAGCAGAATTTGCGTTGTGAATGATTAAGATCAGCGGTTTACAAACACGGTTTTTATGGTGGAACCTTTTTGACGGAAATCCAAAATCAAAGAAATATAATATTATTGCTGTAGTGGCCCAAAATTTAGGCGACTGCAGCAAAAATTGGATAATTAATTGCGAATATTGAATCCATGCTAGTGTCTATAACAGACTATTTTAAAAAAAATCATATAAGTATCGCTTGCGGACCCCCTACAACTACTACTGCGGACATTAAAATTCTTGCTCTCTCCAATACTGACGTTTTCCCTCGAGGAAAAGTGCTCAAACACAATACCTTCTAAATAACTTTCATACTCGTTCAAATGCAGATATTTTAATGTAATGCAAATACTCTCTCCGGCTTATGTCATATGTAATTATTTGTACGATTTCAATACAGAAGTAGTTTTATGTAACGTAAAAACATGAGAAATAACACGTCAATGATATCCGTCCGGATGTAATTTTCGCTTTGCCGTGATTGACACCGAGAAAAAAAAAACACTTATACGGGTTGCTTTAATTTCACAGTGTGCTTATAAAGTGTTTGCGCTTCGCCGGTGATGCGTGGATGTGTCGATATCTTTATTGGTCGCAGTCGATATCTGTCGAAGTAGTCGGGGAATGCGAAGCTCTCACCGCCCACATCTTCGCCGAACCCACACGTGGGACGTTTATTATCGAGTTATCGACATACTGCGATGTAGAGCACTTTTTACCGTGCGCTTTATAACCTATATTATAGTTCAGGAACATTTTGGTAATATCTGTACATGAGCTGCTTCAAACGTAGCGGAATGTTTGCTGAGTCCAAGGGCGGATCTAGCTTCGGGGCCAGGGGGTCACATAGTCGTGGTCAAGACACAAGAACTTATAATTTTATTTTGATTAGAATAAAATATTATATTCACCTAGGACCTGGACCCCCCCCTGGATGATGGATCCGCCCTTGGCTGAGTCCTGCATTTGTTTAGCAAATACGTTTGTGTTTGACACGTAACAACCTAAAATACGCAGGCAAAGTTTTTGATTTCGATATAAAAATTAAAGGTAGGTACCATCAAAGAAGTTGATTCCTATGCAATTTAATTGACAGACCAACGTTATTTAATCGAATATGTCAATTCAATGTTAATTGTGATCTGTCGGCTGGGTTTGACGTAACGCAACCAAACTACTTACAAGGTCCCCGATTTGCATAGGAATCAACTTATCTGATAGTACATAATCAAGTATCGGAAAAGAGATAATGCATATTTTTAGATATGCATTATCTCTTTTCCAATAATTGATTAAAAAATGAAATGCCTGAGATAAAAAGAAATACATTCAACACTGAGTCTGATACGATAATTGATAAAGATGTTCTTTTACTTAAGATTAATTGTAGAGTGCATAATGATAACCTGTCAAGGTCTTAAATCCAAACAAGTTTATAATACACATGACATAGGTACCTCCTAATGTTATCTCAGTATTTTAATCTCATTCGACTAGTCAGAGTGTAGCCACAATGAAGAGTTAAGTCTTAATGATTCTTTATGCGGCAAATAGTGGCTACATTTTTTAGCTTCAGAAGTTCAGGCAAAAAGTACTTGATGTATAAGTAAATGCTTAGTAGTAAATGCGTTCTCTTTCTCAAAATGTTTTTTTTCGTTCAGTTCATTTAATTCCTGCATTATCATCAAGTAGGTACTTACATAAATATAAAAATACATTATATCTGATAACTACTATCTCGGATTACTAAAGTCGGAACCTTAAATAATTCATGTCACATAATTAATAACAGTTTAATCATCAATAAACCTTGGATTAATTCTAAAGGGCTATCTGCTTATTGATGCAAGATAAGTGCAGGGTCTCGTCAACACAAAGGTTGCATCATTCTGTCCTTATAAAGGATGGGTAAAATTATTTTTCCTTGATTGAATTAGTTTAACCTTTGCAGTGTTCCAATTAATGAAATCGTCCGCGCGGTTGTAAAAGTTTATTCGCATTTCGCGCACGATTCAAAGATTTCGTGTTCTAAACTTATCTCAAGGTGGCTTTCCGATCTTTGCCGTAAGCGACCGCGACTCACAAATATTTTAAATTAATTACACTTTTTAGGCACCTAGGCTATATTTTCTTACCAACATTGGTCTAGCCGTAGATAGTGAGTAGCGACCCATGCCGTCGCTGCTTTGAAATGGCGTAGAGCCGGTAGAGCAAAATTAAACCTATTTCACAAAGTACGGCATTTAATTAGAATTTTTGTCGGCCGTGATTCGTGATCGCTTGCGGAAATGATCGGAAAGCCACCTTTACGATTCCTTTATGTTGTTCCTTTTATTACTTTGTTAAAAAGTTTTAAACAAGTCTTGTGTCAGTGAATAGACACCGTGACGACGCCGATAACCGTGACCAATTACTCTTTTCTGCCAAAAATTCGCGAGGTGTGACTGAAGGTACGTGCACATTATGTTGGAGCGTAGCGGAGGGTGCCGCATTTTCCATACTTGTATAACCTTTCGCGTTTTAAAGGTTACAAAATGTGGCCGGGCCGATATGCTTTGTCATAATGTGCGTGTACACTGTACGTAGACAGAATTTTTAACACGAATCTGAAAGTTTTGTCTGTAAAGAGGCCTAGCGAATGGACGTGACACCGTTGACTCGCTAATCGGCGGGCTATTGACACTAATTTAATTTGCAACGCCTGGTTAGGCGTATTAAGTCCCACATTGCGACACTTAATCTCTACTTATGTAGATACGGCATTGAGTCTACATGTTTCTGAATGTTACTAGTCTGTGACATTGATATGATTATAAGATAGCCATAAGATGCTCTTAATTATTATTAAGTACCGATACGTTTTAAATTATAATATTATCTAGTTATTTGTGAAACTTATTTACACTTACCATTTCTTAACACCAAATAATATAAAACAAATAAAAGTTCTATAGGGAATACTCTCAAGAAACCCTACTTATTGTTGAATGTTCAAAATAGACAGCAATCTAGAATCTAAAATTACCGCTTTGTTCATCATCCGCATGACCTAAGAACCTAGTACTTTGTAAGGTAATGTCACGGCTCTGAGACCTCCACGTTCCCAGGAACGCTCACGGAGCTCCCCCGGTATTGACACAGTGTGGGTGGAACACGTATACGTCATTAGCGCTACATGTTACCATTTCCTTACATGTGCGGCTGTCTGTGATCTGATGTAGCACTTAGAGAACAGAAAACTATGAGTGCATTACTATATTTTCTGGAAATTGACTTTTTAGAATTTAAAGTTTTATTACAATCACAAAATATTTAGTACAAGTATGTTAGGATGGTCGCACTTTAATTTGATGAAAAGTTTGACATGTCAAGATCTTCTGTAAGTTATGGTTAAATATCCATTTTTAATGGATATCTTGGTAATCACTAATCACTTAGTACGGCCGTAAGATAAAGTTTAAAATGTGACAAACTAATATAATATTTGATCGAGCTTTGCTCGGTATTCAATAAAACACGAATAAAATGACATTTTCTAAAAATGATTCCTAGCTAGGTCGATTTATCGCCCTCTGAAACCTATATTATACTAAATTTTATGAAAATCGTTGGAGCCGATTCCGAGGTTCCAATTATATGCAAGAATTGCTCGTTTAAAGATATAAAATTAAAGAATATTGTTGCGTTCATGATTTTTACATTAAGTTTTTTTTTTGTCTCCAGGACCGTGCCAGATTTTCTGACACGAGCTGGCAGATCCACCGGACGTGGTCCCGGAACGGCGACCCGCTGCACCGGACCCCACCCACCAGCAGGACCAACATCACCCAGACCACCGCCGCCGAACCGACTCTACGCAACGACCACAATGGAATCTACGACACTATAACGGTAGGTCCTTACTCCTTCTTTTTTTTTGGAGTTAGAAGTATTATAGGAAGTGTGTGTCTGTGAAGTGATCTGCGATATTTAAGTCCTAAATGCTAAAACGTAGTAACTCTATAACATCGCGAGGAACGTTATACGAATGTCAATTTCAATTAACCAATGTACCTTTTAATCTTTTGTAATCACTAATCAGTACTTTAAAGCAATTTGTTTGATGATTTAAATCCCTGTGGCCTATTCTCGCTCACTCGAATCGAATGAGTAATGATTGACCACGCGGTACTCGGGGCCGATTGTCGATAATTCAGCTTTAGAGACATAATTACCGTGTCCCGCTCCATTCTATTTGTATAATCCCGTGTAATTAATGTCAATAACTGAAATCGCATTAATATAAGTTCCTGATCTCTCGTGCCGCTCGTACGTGCGCATTATAGTCACCTCCGTGTTTATTTACATAGCTAAATCACTAGGTACATTGATGGATATGATAATCATTTTAAAACGGTCGGGAAATTGATTTTAACGAGCGGGTTCGGCGCACGGTTCTAGCATTAACGCGTCGCGGCTGATGCACGGCTGCGGTCAAAATTGTACGTGGAAAGTTAAGGAGATAATATAAGAAAGTATTTGCATTGGCCCGCGGTAAATCAACGCGGCCCCCGCGGCGCCGCCGGTCTTCTCTTGTTTCCTCCGCGATCGTTAATCAAGGATTTGATCATTGTAACTTTAGACCTAACATAAATTCCGATTTTATCAGGAAAACTTATATTTTATGCGTTACTGCCTCCTTCGATACTTCATTATGTTTGGGGCCTTTAATAAAAGCAATAACGGCCCTTTATTGCTTTCAAGGATATTTCGAATATTTATTGGTCCCCTTTTATCTTTAATGAGTGGCTCACAAGTTGAGCTAGATATTTCCGAGCTAACGACGCAAATTGTAGGCCTAACGAAACTATTATGATATGCATTAGGCCGGCGTCCGGCGACTTTCTATAACAATGTTACTAACAGGGCCCTGCATTATGCCCGGGTACGGATCATAACTCAAACAGCAGTAACAATACCTAGGCACGATTTGTTTCCCTGTGAGTGCTCCGCCCACGCTCACGTAGAGTTTGCAGCTCAGAGTTCTCCGACATGACGCGCGCAGCAGCTGTCCTCGGGTATCTGTTACAACTTACAATTAATTGATATGTCAATAGCAGTCGCCTGCATAACTGCGATTTGACAATTTCAAATGTGGAACGTTTTTTATGAGTTCGTGGTTAAAAGAGGCACCAGCCGTCGTACTTAGATACCATATTTTAATGATTACTGGAGCTACTTAGCAGAACGTATTGAAAGTGTATAGCTGTATTTACTGTAGGCTATTATAGCTAATATAACTTTACACTTTCACTTTATTTACCATTAAAAAAGTGTTTTACAAACAACTAAAACGAATTTAGTATATTAGCCTGATATTAGCAGTTTACCACATGAATCAGAAATGGTACACGGACGAAGTCGTGGGAAGCAACTACTAACTAGTATTTAATGTTTCAATTATTTGTAGTTGACCAATACATAACATGACAATATATTAATAATTAATGCCGATATGACCGCGTGAGACGAATGTTAAAGTAACTTTGACGACCGCCGTACTGCTGTTATAGGCCGTGTAGGAGTTTTATTTCTTGTGACACGTTTAACTGATGTGTTGTTAGTATTACTTATTATATGTTGTAGGCTTTGTACACGTGTTTTATTGCATCGAGTAAAAAGTTACATTTTTTGTAGGGTTTATGAGCACCTTATACATGGTGTAACAAAACTAAGTGTGACTTAAAGGGTGTATCCCGTGTATGTGAGAGCTTACTGTGAAAGAAGCTTATTATACACTCCCTAAAGTATTGTCACTAATTTGTTTTGTGACTCCCTAAATTACTGTGTTGCGACTTGTGAATCATTGCTAGACCATTAGATAACAGATTAGCATTTATTTTACGGACAAGAAAACTTAATTTATTAGTGTTACATGGGAAACAGTTTCTCTGACTTCTAATTAGTCTGGTCGCTGCGTTCAGCCGATTACACCCAATAAATGGCAGTTAGTGTATTCTACAATTAGAAAATAACAAGTTTATAATTTATACGCACGGCACGCCGCTCATAACTTCTCTAGAACAAATTAATCGCGATAAGCAAAACGAGACCTTTATCTAGCTCAACCAGATGGAAACATATTGTTGCGAATGGCGCAAATAGGTCTCAGATATGAACTAAACTGCACCTCATACAAACGTCAAGGTTAGGAATTAAAAAAAATTGAACGCAATTACTATGCGTTCATTTGCTGATACAGAAGTAAACAAAAATTTTAACGTACACTTAATAATAAAGTGACTTTTCTTGCATGGTCTAATGGTATAGAGCGCGGCTCTTGACTCGGAGGTCGTGGGTTCGATTCCCGCGTTGGAAACATGTTATTTCCAAGTTTGGTTAGGACAATGCAGGCTGATCACCTGATTGTCTGACAAGTAAGACGATCCATGCGTCGGATGGGCATGTAAAAAGTCGATCCTGCGCCTGATCTCTCGCCGGTCGTGTCGGTCTTCCGTCCCACTGGGTTATGAGAGTAAGTAGTAGAAAGTGCTCTTGTGCAAGTAGAGTAGTCTTGAGTTGTGCTGCGCACACACTTGGGCACTATAAAATTACTCCTGCGTAGCTGGCCTGGTTTCAATGAAACCGGCAACCGTCACCGAAACCGGTGTGGGAGCTATTATTATTATTTTCTTGCGTTAATCTTTTCATTTGTTAAAAAGCAAAATGTGAGTATTTTATTAACATACTATTTATGTGAAGGAAAATATGTTACGCTTGAGACAATTTTTCTTGGAATACATCCTTAGTAATGGATCACGAGCATTAAGGGCACTCATCATTTAAACACAATCACCCCCATTAAAGGGGAAATTCAGCGGAAATTGCCGACTCGAAGGAATGACTTTCTCGTTTCTGATTTGATACAACATTATGCCATTAATCACTGAGTGCGTGAGAATTCGCGTACAGTGAAAAACTGCCTTCACACTCACGAGACGTTAACATATACGGTTACATTAATTAAAAAACATCTCGACGCTAAGGTATTACATTACACTCTTACATTTACCTTCATTAAGTTTGTCGTCGTAATAAATCACTCGAAATTGTTCAAAACTGGGTGGCTAAAGAAAGTACCGACCGTGATCGATCGTAGAGAAAAACTTTTTATCATGCTTCTAGTAAATAAAAGGCATGTAATATTATGTACTATGTATGATATGAAGGGAACATGTATATTGTGTACGTATTATGTACCTATTTTTCAAGTCCTAAAAAGTGGAATTTCTGAACCATAGTTCACATTTTGTAATTAAAAGTAAAATACTCACTAGTTTTGAGCAGTTTTAGAAGCATAGAAGGTTTGTACCTTGAGAGGCGATTTCATTATTTTAACAATCTGCATTTTAAATACTCATTACTCACGATCAGTTAACATAAATTACGTAAGATAAAAACATCGCAGAAGTTAACATGAGCAAGGTTTGCACGACGACGGCCGACGAGGTTGCGCTTGCGCATCCTCCAATAATAATAGAACCGTCATCCATTTAACTACTGCAACTGGCGTAATATATCTTCATGGTCATCGTCATCATCATCGTCATGCTAGATACCACCATGACAGACAGACTAGAACGAATATATGTAAAGCTACATTGAACTTTCCTATTTCTCGACCCTACCACAGAATATACATATATCTGACCCATAAAGTTAATATACCTATCGGAATAGAGCAACAATCTCGAGCTGTCAAACGTAACCAAAATTGGTTTTCATCTGTGTGAAAAATATGTGTACGTATACACTTACACAAGCATGATTGAACATGAATTCTATGAGATTATATTGACAACGTGCGGCACGTGCCGACTGGACGTCAAAAAAAGAGTGCTGCTGTCATGTATCACACGTCTCTTTTTACCACGCGGTGTTACTGATAGTGGCATCTCGCTTGCTCAGGCCTTTGTTTCTCTATTCCGCTAGGTATATTAACTTTATGATCTGACCCTACTTGTTATTTTTTTTATTATTTTTTTTTATGAAAAAAGGGGGCAAACGAGCAAACGAGCAAACGGGTCAAAAAGTTGATTTCCATCAGGTGTGATGGAAATCAACTTCCGTCGCCCATGGACACTCGCAGTATCAAGAGCTGCAAGTGCGTTGCCGGCCTTTTAAGAGGGAATAGGGTAATAGGGGAGGGTAGGGATGGGAAGGTAAGGGAATAGGGGAGGGTAGGGAAGGGAATAGGGTAGGGGATTGGGCCTCCGGTAAACTCACTCACTCGGCGAAACACAGCGCAAGCGCTGTTTCACGCCGGTTTTCTGTGAGAACGTGGTATTTCTCCGGTCGAGCTGGCCCATTCGTGCCGAAGCATGGCTCTCCAACTTAAATTACCTCATCACAATATAATACCAACAGATATAAAAAAGAACAAGCTCTACTTGTGAGGTTGCTGATAGGTAATATGCTATTTGTAAAGGCTAATAGGTTCCAAAGCAATTTCAAGGTGTGAATTGAAAAACCACTAAAATTTTCAATCCCAGCGTATTACGGTATTATGGACGTTGAAACGGCAATATATTATAATATTTATGTGTGTCCGGTAGCCTGCGGTAGAGCCATCAAATGCACATCTTGTAAAATATTTACTGAATGATGTCAGAATCTCTGAGCTTGTTAGATCAAGACGTTAAGTATAAGTAACTGCTTATTAAAATTCCGTTAAAGTACGTGTCATGTAAATGTGGTTTTAAATACGTATATTTTATTAAAGACTTTGCCATAATCTTCAAGCTATAAGCACATCTTGTTTATAATTGCTTGTAGATTATGCTTATGATTTTCTTTTTTTATACTAAAATGTTTAATTTTCTTATTATAATAATGAACAACACTACCTATACTTTAGAGAATTGGGGTAAACCATGTAAAATCATAAGCCTTCAATAAAAACTTTCAACATTATTTGGAATATCATTACAAATAAGTTTTTTGTCACACATCCGTCCTATATTTTACGCGGTGCTCGGTTCACAGTATAGGTTTACGACTTAGATATAAGATTCAGATACAGTACCCGGCAATAAATATTGCACATCGACCTTTGGAAAGAGACATTCGGCTAATTTCGGTTTCATAGAGCGTTATCTTTGTAGCACACACCTATTTGACATTATGTCAGTCGTTGTTCAAATTCAATAGAGTGCAGTCGCGTCCAGTTCAGAATATATATCTAGAGTTGTTAACACCCCTAAATTTGCTACAGCTGTAATTTTCCGAACGAATTTTAAATACGTAAACATAATTTGAACACCCTTTTTTATTTTATTTTACCCGAACCTAAAGCAATAACTCATAGAAAATTTGGTGTATTTTATACAAAGAATAATAAAATTGTCAAA
The DNA here is from genome assembly GCA_937595015.1 of Polyommatus icarus. Classification (NCBI taxonomy): domain Eukaryota; kingdom Metazoa; phylum Arthropoda; class Insecta; order Lepidoptera; family Lycaenidae; genus Polyommatus; species Polyommatus icarus. Next base: position 10,187,473 of record OW569321.1, read on the forward strand.
AGAAGCAAACCATAATTGTTTTAACAGCTCCTAATATATACCGGACTTTTTGTATTTCGTGCGTAAGAGATAACGCTCTACAAAACCGAAATTAGCCGACTGTCACTTTCCAAAGGTCGATGTGCAATATTTATCGCCGGGTACTGTAATATGAGATCAATAAATAATCGCCGGCGGTTGCGGTGTCAAAATTTTGATGTGGCGCGACCACCCGCGATATTATCATCTCGTGTCGGTGCTCACACCCGAATTAATGTCGCCGTCAATAAATATCGACAGCCGAAACAATAGCCCGACAGCCCGAAAGCCCTTCCGACCGATCGCACGATAAGTCGGCCCACTTCACGCATTTCAATTGACAAACCTTAGATATTTTTTAGGACCAATAAAACATACGCTGGATTTTCTTTGTAGTATCTAATGAGATGTCACTGGATTTCTTTCTTACCAGTATTATGTATAATTTGGAAATTGGACTGCAGAAGAAACTATACTGTACATTGTGCTCAATTTTTTTTTATCTCTTATCACTTTACATTTGTGCCAATAAATTCTATCGTTGGTTGTGGATTTAGGCAATTTATTTACAGCTAGTGCTTTGGTCTATTTCTTTCTACTAAATATGCTCTATGGCGGCCTGAAAATAACGACCTGAAAATGAATGAACTAATCTACGTTATAAATAGTTGCTTAGTAAATGTACCATCAGATTACATTTAAAGCTAAACAGACTTCGATTACGCAGTAAGATAAACTTGCGGGATATTTATTTTTAACGGCGTGGATAACATAATCCAGAGAAAGTTCTTTGAAAAAAAAGTGAAAGTAATAGTTAGTTGTGCTAAATCGGATCCGACGAGCTGAAGGTATATAAGGGCCCGACATCGGCCCTTTGTCGGTCAAGAGACAGGTGTCAGGGGAGATTATTGTTCTGCACTTGTAGGCTGTAGCCATCATTTATCGATAAAGACAGCGGCAAGTGGCAACTAATGCAATAATTACGGGAGGCTTTTTATACTCATTTTAAAGCTAACAACCTTAGTCCGAGAATCAATGGGCGTTTTCACACTGCGACGGTAACGACACGACACGATACCACAGAATAGATAAGGGCCACCGCACATATAATACAATTTCAAGTTGGCCGACTATCGTACAAACTAAATTGCGTAGTGTCACAATTTAATTCGACAACTTCATCGTGTACGCTGCCAGCCGCAGACTTTTAGATTTAGTTGGTAACGGCGTTGCTAGCCTAGCGACGTGCGTGTTAAAATGCGTAAAAAGCACGCTTTTATTGTGGCACTAATAAAACGAAGGCGAAAAGAAAGGAGAATATTTTGGGTGCATTCAATATTAAGTGACAGAATATTAGAATTAGTATGATAATCAGTTTGTACGGTAGTCGGCCAACTTAAAATTGTATAATATGTGCGGTGGCCCTCTATTCTGTGGTATCGTGTCGTGTCGTTATCGTGCAGTGTGCAAACGCCCAATGGATAAATAAGCTGCTTCAAGAAACTTTAAATTTAAATCGATAGCTATATTGGCTACTAATTTTGTTATTCGATATGGGTTTCATTATCAAGAAATATTACTACGGTACATCGACATAATAAAAAAAAAAATCATTGCTAATTTCATTACTGGAAACTATTGCAATAAAAATACAATGATTACTAATTCCCGGTAAAATCTGTATTAGCGTCACGTGTGTACCGCAAGGTGCGGTGCGGACTGCGGTTGTTTACGGAAATGCAAAGCTCGCCGGCCGCCGCCCGCCCCCGCGCCCCCTCCACTCCCGCCCGCCCTCTTCCGCCCTCGCCCGCCGCGCTTATGAATGAACGTATATTAAGCTCACCGTCCACTGTACTAGGAAATTATATTTTTGAATTGTGACTTGTGAAAGCAAGTAGGTACTTAACTAATCATTACTGCTTGATAATTGATAGGCATTTTGTTTTGCATACTACTGTAAAATTAAAATATTAAAGTAAAATATAAATTCTTTTAATCGATTTTAATTAGTAAGTTTAACTAAAACCAAAAAATATACTTAATTATAATCTGCCCCAGCGCGTTATAAATCATAATGCATAAAACCATCAAGCATTTCACCTTCTGACCCCAATGAAGATAATATAATTTTGGCAATTATGTAGATACCACGAATTATTGCAGGTTTTTCCAGACTGATAATATTTTTATCACCCTATTTGGTTATAACCAGTACTAAATAGTTACTAGGTAGGTACGTAAGTTCTATAACATTGTGATTTTTTACTCAGTTCTATTTAGCTTACAATAATACGTTCAAATCTTGCAGTTTTATGCCTAGTTTAAATTTATATTTCCTTGTTTATAAATGAAGATAGATGAATAAATTATTGTTCTCATATTGGTGTATTTAAGTAAAAATTAATGAATAATGACTTCCTCAGTGTCGACCTTGTGGCGATCAATTAATCATAATCCACGTTTATTACAAACTATTTTAATCGATATCATTATTTCGTAAATATCGGTAAGTAATCGTTTATGCTTATTCGAGTTACGTAAGACTGAGTAAAAATAGGCGCGAGTGAGTTTTCCGTGCACTATCAGTCGGAGGGAGATGCGCGTTGCCTAGCAACGGTGCGTCGCGCGACGTCGAGACGCCGTGATGCGGCGAGCGGCGCCAGTGCCTCTCCCGGCGCCGAGCGCTCGTCCTCGGCTGCTGCCGCATACCGCCCCGACCTCATGTGATCCTAGTATTTTTACCGCAGTGTCCAAATCTTGGATGTGTTTAACGATTTTTAACTTTTTAAAGTGTTAATTTTTACAAAAAGTGCGTTCTATAGTGCCTTATTTGAGAGTTGCAGTTGAATACAGAGTGTTAAAAGTAGAGTGACTAAAGTGTTTCGGTACATTTTTGTATTACATGCAAATTACGAAAAAATCATTCAATTTAAACTATTTTCAATTCTACTTGAGACAAAACGAGCGATATTTTAAACAAGAATAGCTTTATCTGATAAGATATGAGATAATGGATAATTCAGTTAATTAATAAGTAAACAGCATCATTAAATAGACGTAGACGTAAGAGTATACTTTATTATGTATCAAAACGTACTACAAACTTTTTGCATTACACCTAATTACAATTTCTTACACACGTAATTAAATGTTAATTAGCTACGTGTTATTAACGTCACACTTTACATTTTCATTGAGTAATTGCAGCTATTACTGCATGTAAACACGGGGAGCTTTTAAGACATACAAGCTTTAAGCTTTTAGAGTTATGTAGTAGCCGGGAGGATTACGAAATAAAAAAGGGCACGGCCGTAAAGGCGAGAGGAACAGCCGTTCGCGAGTCGCTCACTCGTAAAATGACGATCTTTTATTTATATGAGCCTCACCCTTCGGGTTGTTAACCCATGATGTTCAGTTTTCGAAGGTCAGGGTTAATTTAAAATTAGGACTCGGGTATTTGTGTTTAACGGGCAAGTGTACTAAGCTTGGTCTCTATCATTGTTCTCATTTGAGACCGATTTTATCAAAAGTTCCCGTGAGAAAGAAATGGATGATTAATTACCTAATTGTAACGAATGTACTAGGAGCACATGTGTGATGCCGCAGTGCAGAAGCGCATGCCCCAGTGTCCTGGACGCGTGATTTTCAACTATTCGGAGTGGCACATAAGGACTATCGGAGTCGTCCTTATAGTCCTTACACAATGTAAACAATGCGCCCGCCTCTTATCCTGCGGTCTTTTACCTACTGTTTTAATGCAAGCTTTTGTTTCGCAAAAATAATAACTCAGAGTGTATAAAAGTATTCGGGGAGGTTTGTTTTAAAAAGTATATTTTTAAGTACTTAATGAAACTTTTTGGAAAAAAGTTATTAGCTCGATGTGAAATAAAAACAGTGCAAACTTATAACAATCTTTATTGTAATGAATGCCTTATCGAGAGCTTAATGCAAAAAAGTGTGCATAAGACTGATCTGATGAAGACTGAAGTTAATCAATGCTACAATTCAAGAAAAGTGATAGAGCCTGTACTAGGATAGAAAACAGATCTATGGTGTTGTGTGGTGCCGGAGTGTACTAGTATGTGAGGCTAAGAGTCAAAACTAGCATGAGAAACAGAGCTATAGCGTCAACAAAAGTATGGTAGGCCGTGCTATGTTTATACTAGAATGGACAAAGGTGATCCAGTGTTGAGTGATGCGTCCCCGGGTGTCAACGATCCGCGAGTCGGAGCCTGCGCGCGCGCTGCACCGGCTGGCGTTCGCGCTGTGGAGGGCCGCCTTCCACCTGCAGCGAGGGCCGGTGCGCCGGTCCCGGCCTACGGAGAAGAATGGTTGTGCGGTGTGTTAAATAATCCTTAAAATGAGTTGCCATCGCTGATAACGGCGATGAAGTGCGAGCGAAAAGTATGGTATTTGCCATTTGATTCGTCGAGTGCATGACGAGTGAAAATATGTCTCTTTCGAATCGTTATCGTATTTTTTGCTCATGAACTTAGTTTTCGTATCGTCATATTGTGAAGTGTTGTCAGTGATGGCAACTTAGCTTGAGGCGGATCTGGAATGGACAAAAAATATGTCCGGTATTAGAAATGTTAGTACAGCCACTATAAACTTCTCGAAGAAATCTTTTACAAAAGTTTGCTTAATTATATCGTTTTCCAAGATCACAATTTAGTGTACTTATTACAAATTAAGTATTTAACGCTAATGGTGCCAAAAACAGAGCCAACCAGAACTTTAAATCTAAATTCCAAACAAGAAATTTTCAGGTTAAAACACAATGGAAAACTACTACGAATTCAGCCTTACAATCTTATAACAACAATAACAAGATAAAATGTTTTCTTAACAAAACAGCACCGGTGTTTGATGTAAATGAAGACAGCTACAAATAAAAGTGTGAGGAATTCCACCGCTCAGATGCTTGATTAGCTTGAGCCAATTCTACGGAATTGTGGCCGTCAAGATACGTATCTGTGACTGGTATATTCGCATCCTTAAAAGCCTCGATTAAAAGGTTCCTGCGGTATAATACGTAGAGTACCTGTTAAGATCGTGATAGAGACAAAATCACCTTGTCATCTAAAAGCTTTTACTTGTGCATTATTTTTTCGACAGATTCTTATTAAGTTGCAATGCAACCTACAGTGCAACTCTGAAACTTGTCGCGCTTAACATTAACGATTCTTAAGACACCACCCTCTATTCTCTTAATCGTGTTATCAAAAATTAGACATAGATAAAATCTTATGGCAAATTACGATGAAGATTGCAGATCTTATGTAACATCATAAAGGTAATGGGTCAATTAGTTGAGGGTATTTGCTGCAGCAATCACTTAGGCCGCGCCCACCGTGGGCACTATCGATCACGGGCTGATTGTGGCGATCAAGATACTCACACTGACTACACTGCTCATCAGCGGGGAAACGTTTCTAATGAAAATAAATTGACCACACTAAGTGCTTTCGTGAGTTATGAAGGAAAATGTTATGAAGCCTGTTTATGGTTGTAACGTTTATCTGTGTCAGTCTATTAACAAATCATAATAATATTATAATTTACAAGCTTTTTATACATTAAATATTTCCGGTAAATGAAAACCTTCATCTGGTCTAGTCTCTACAAAGATAGAGCAAATGTTAAGAACATAAAAATTACTGTCTAACCTAAACAGTGACTCAGTATAAGATAATTCAAACCTACAAGCCTATTTTGTTGTCCATCCCACACGCGCAGTGAGGTACTGCACAAGTAGTGCAAAGCGCGAACCACTTTCAAATATACTCGACTGAATAGAGTTGCAGACATCTTAATATCTGATGAATAATAATATTATGATTTTAAAACTAAGGTATAACTTATAATTTGAATAAATTAATTAATTTGGATATTTTATTGTTTCAGACACGAGCCGTGAGCGCGCCGGCCCCATCGACAACAGTCTACGCCAGAGAACAATATAATGTAAGTTTATTATAAAAGACGAAATTTAGGAAAGCTCCATTTTGCCGACTTCCAGTAACCACATACAAAAATGCAATCGGTTCAGTAACTTTAAATACAATATGAATCGGTAATGTACAGGCCGACACACTTACGCATTCAAAATATTAGTATTGATAAACAATTTAAGTGAGAACAATTTGAATGTACAATTTGGGTAAGTGGAACATGATCAGATTAGGTGTTAGGGCGCTGGGCTAACGCAATGGGCTATGCGCCTACGCCGCATGTCGCTTTCACATCGGCATGTTGCACCTACGACTTTGTTTGCCCATAAACACACTGGAACTAATCAAAAATGTACTATTTACTGCCCATACTCGACTGTACGCTCGTCAAAAGAGCCGAGCGTAATGCGAGAGATTCTTTGAAATTATTCTTGTAATAATACTACTAAACATGTTTTAAAGTTTAAACAAGATGCGCAAACAGATAACAGAGTGAGTGTTAAAGTTATGATAGCCAGACAAAAATATTACGACTTACGTGTTTTCTATTATAGCTCTTCATAAAGGTCAAAACCTAGTCAAAACGCATTTTGCAACGTTGTACTTAGAACATTGACTGATAATACTTTATACTTGATTTGGGAGAGTAGGAGAGATATTTAGGACCTGCAAGTGGTCGTTATCGGCTGTTATATTATAATATTGTGTTGTTTCATAAATACGACAAACAAAAATATTAAAATATCATATTATGCTCCGACAGATTGACAATATTATTAAAGCCAAAATAAATAGAGCAAAGTTTACCATAGTTTTTGTCATGTTTTCGTGTACTTATTTCAGAATGGCGGGCGGTCGGTTAGCTACGCGCCTGGGTCGCAGGGCTCCCGGCTGGACCTGTGCTACGTGGCGGAGCGCATGCTGGCTCTGCACCTGCCCGAGAGGGACTCGCAAGCCGAGGCCCAGGCCGCGCACATGCTGAACAACAAGCACGGCGAACATTTCATGGTGAGAAGTTACTTTCTTGCAAAAATATTTTTGTTGAGAGTGGTTTTAGCCACAGCCAATTACGATCTACCGTTCGCTAAGCTGTAATTTTCAAAAATATTTCTTTGATTAGATGTAGGATAAGATAGAATATAGGTAGATCAACTATTTTTTACAGGCTGTAACAAAACTAAGTTATACTTAATACTTTAGGGTGTGTATAGGGATTGCAAAAAACGGATTTTTAAAAAAATCCGGATTTTCGGATTTTTTCATCCTCAAATCCGGATTATCCGGATAATCCGGATTTTTTGTAATTTTTTAGATATATTTGATAAACAGCTTAAAATATTAGTTATTTTCTTAGTATTTATTTAATGAGAATTAATTTAAAAAGTGCAAAATAAAACGTTTAAAATCTATATTTTTTCTTAAGTTAGCAATTTTCCCATGGGTGTAAAAAAATGAAGAGATCAAAATAACAGCATCTGGTACTTTAACTGCTGTTATTAAGAACTTAAAAATACCTTGATTTTAACTGTTTAAAAATGTGAAATTTTAATTAACAAGAAAATCCTAAGCAATCTCCGCTTTATCGACGACTTCATCATTTTTGCACCTACAGCCGTCAGCTGCACATCATCAAAGTATACTCCAAGATCTGCAAGCCTAGCCAAGTAAGGTGGAACATACAAAATATAGGTCAAAGGCACAAACAATGATCAACAGTACGAGACGTAGGGTTGAGGTAGACGAGCAAGGAATCCACTATGTCAATGAGTACCTGTACTTGGGCCAATTAGTTTCTTATAACAACAGAAAGGCAGAAAAACTGGTCTATGAAGAATGGCGACTTACCAATCTCATTGAAGCGCAGACTCATTGATATGTGTATTTCGCTCGTCATAACCAACGATGCGCAAAACCCGATCATTGACCGATTTACGATTTACAAAAGTTCCAACTCAGGGTTTGCCAAACAGCAATTGAGCTCAAATCTCAACAAAACAAAAAAAAAACATAATGTGCTCCCAAACTAGAATCACAGACGTAGGCATCAGGTAAGCCTAGCTATAGTGGCATTGGGCTGGTCACGTTATCCGCGTACATCTAGGCTGGATATCGACTGAGTGGGTATCTAGGCCTAAGAAAAGATAGCGCTATGCTCTGGAGGTATTTTTTTTTCTTCCGAAAGCAGATCACTGTAATCCTGACGTTACGACGATCCTTGAGGATCTATTGTGACTCCTAGTACCGTCCCCAACCCAGTGCTGCTCATAACGATGTGATTGGAATTGGCGCCATAAATTTTCTCTTTAGTAAATTAGGACAGTTTTTGCTCTGTAGAAGAGCAGTAGAGTCAAGTAGAAGGTGAATAGGTATGTCACAGAATCTGCAGGTCGTAATGCTATTATCATCTATTTTGTAAAGGTGCTTGTTGAGCTTACACTATCCAGTTAGGCTTCTGGCAAGGATTCTATTTTTTCTCACTAGCCAACTCGTCAGCGGTTACGATACCAATGAGGAACCAACGTTTGCAAAGATTTTCGCTTAAAACACGGTTACAAACTCCCCACTGGAGGCATATCAGCTGGGCTGTCAAACTGTAACGCTGGAGCAAGATAAGTAAAAGATTCGGGCGGCGCTTTTGCCCAGCAGTTGGATAGTATATTTTTATATTTAGGCTGCCTTCACACTAGCGTTTGTCCAGCGTAGGCGTTCGATGATTTTTTTTTAATTAGACAGAATCACATATTAGCATTGGTTACATAAACAATTATAATTTATAATTATAACCTCTATCTAAACTCTCTATGTTTTAAAATAAGTGTAAATTTATCATTATTACATTTATGTTATCATATAGGAAACACATTTATATAGTAATCCTAGCTGTCCCGGCAAACGTTACTTTGCCATAATATAAAGTACCTATTTCGCCCATATTATTTTTTTGAAGTGACTAAATAAAAATGTTACCATAGCAACGTCTATCGCTATCCCGTCGCACAAACAATGGTCGCGCTCAGTCTCAAGTTGTAATAATTTTGTATTATTTATTCAACAAATGCACTTATCAATATATAAAGTAAAGTAAAGCCGTTTCGGAGGAGTTCGTGGACTAACATTGTGACACGAGAATTTTATATATTAGATAAGAAATTACAACCACCAAATAACTACACAATGGAATGTTCGACATACGAAATAATTCTGACTTTGGTACGTATAGACCAGGCAAAGTAGTTTAAACAAATGTGAATTTGTATGTCAGCTGTTACACGATACATTTAAATAAATTTGATATTGCGTAAAAGCTCATTTTTCATAATTTTATCTACTATTCGAAAAAGCCGAAAATCCGGATTTTGAAATTTAAAAATCCGGATTTTTCAAAGGCTCGAAAAATCCGGATTATCCGGATTTTTCGGATTTCGAAGTATCCGGATTGCAATCCCTAGGTGTGTAAGTGTTTCTACTTCCTTGTAGAGAGTTCACTGTGACGGTAACAGCGCTGAAAGACCTAACATTTTTTTCACATAAAGTCCTAAAGTATTATCACTTAGTTTTTTTACTTGTAGAAAAGTTGAATCAAATCAAAGAAGCGCCTTACAATTATCTGCACTAGCAAAAAGTTTTTTCCATTTTCTCCCAGGAAAATTCAACACAATATTGTTTGTCATTTGTCAACACAGAGTGTTTCTTTTCAGGTATTCGAGGTGAGCGGCGGCGAAGGCGGCTGCGAGCGCACGGCCCGCGGCGTGTTCGGGCGCGCGCATTGTCTGGGGTGGCCCGGCGACCTAGCTCCGCCCCTGGAGCGCCTTTGTGCGGCCTGCAAACACATTGAGAGCTGGCTTGCCGCGCATCCTAAGAACGTCGCTGTATTGTTGGCATGGTACGTTGCAAAAAGAAAAACAAAGTTTCTTACAAGGGCGCTTTGTAATTATATAGCAATGAGTAGTAGAATATATCCAATGTTAATTAACAGCTAATTAATGATTTCATTTTCATTAAATACAATATTATGTTAACACTTAAACCCCGTATCAAAAAAAAGTTACACAATGAATAAGGTACTTATACTACTACAATATTTTGTCTTTGTCTTTCGAGCGACTTTTCCGGTGAAGTACAGATGGACATTATTATTTTTAACAAAAAATTAAAACCGACTTCCAGAGTAAAAACAATAATTATTATTATAACGAACAAAAAATATGAAATAATTCTTACTATTAATAGTGCCTTATGCAGAATAGGCTACTTGACCTACTTTTTTCTTCATGCTAATCGCTTCTTAATCATTCATTTTCACAAAAAAAAACTAATATTTCAATATTTTACACAGTAGAAACCCATAAAAATGTTTATTGAAAAATAAACACTGTCCGCCATAGTGTGACGTCATACGCTTTGTATTTTAAACTCTCTTTATTGAACATTTTTTTATGTGCTAAATGTACGAGTCTAAAAGTGCCCAAAAATAATAAAAGAATTAAATAAGAAATTACAAATCATTTGTAATGTTGAAAACTTTTGGAGAAAAGTTTTGGCCATTTCATTTCCCGTGTACAATAAATGGAGATAATATATAAAACTGATGTTTTAAGTGAATTATTCAAGAAAATATATTTTACAAATCTTTCTAGGTTTATTGTTATTATTTATGTACAAATAAACTTACATGTAACGAGCGCGATAAATAAAAGATATTTAATTAGTATGAGGATGACGTCACATCCAAATCGGAAGTACCGCAAAAGCGTTTTCGTCAGTACAAATCCTATTTTCATAAAATCATATTTTCAAATCGATTTCATTTATCAATCATAAGCTTTTATTTGATGATAAGGGTGAAATACGGTTTCCTAGGCCAAGTTCTACTAGAAATATGCATTTGTTCAATGAAATTGAATATAGGTCAAGTAGCCTATACTCCTAAACCTCTACTATTTCTGTACACAATCTTCATTATTTTGAAGTCGCTACCAGCTAGGAATGGTGAGTTCTTAGACAAAATATTTTTAATTTTAAAGACTGGTACCGACTTCAAAATTATGAAGATTGTGTACAGAAATAGTAGAGGTTTAGGAGTATTCTGCATAAGGCACTATTAATAGTAAGAACTATTTCATACTTTTTCGTTCATTATAATAATAATTATTGTTTTTACTCTGGAAGTCGATTTTAATTTTTTGTTAAAAATAATAATTTCACTCTTTTTAGTAATTTAAGTAATTTATAAGATTTTCTGTAAATATACTAATGTGTTTTACTAAGTGACTTTGGAGCCAGGATACACATTTACGATATGAGAACTATAAAGTTAATATACCTAGCGCCCTTTTGGAATAGAGAATTGCATAAGCAACTCCAAGAATATACTCGTATCACTGTATAATTAATGATATAAGCTTGGCGTTAATCAAGCAATGATAAAATTAATGTTCATGCGCCTATCTCAAAAGGCTTTAAAGTTCTGTTTAGTGACTTTCTTTCTATCACAACACTATTAATTAACACAACATAATTATTGTTCATATAATATTATGCTTAAACTACTTAAAACTACCTTAATATAACTATTTATTTTGTCCCAATAACAAGGAGTTTCCTACATACGGACATACCTCATAATTAATAGATCTCATAATCAAATTGCTAACTTGGTAACCTGATCACCAAGTTTGAATCATTTACTTTGATATAACAATATAACTCCAATATAATTGTTGAAATAGTTCGACAAATTAAGAGTTATGATTTAATGATTCATGGTGTGATGGTAGTGGTGATGATGATGATGAATTAAACTTGCATAGTAGCATATGCTTTGAGTTCTTAAACCAAAGCCGAAACCCCCAAACTTGTATCTATAAGGAATCCGGAGTTCTCTTAGCACCTTCGGAACCAAGGTATATCTTAGTGCAAAATTTTGCTTTTTGGTAGCATATTATGCTAAGGATTCTTCTCATAAAATCGAAATCACCATATGTTTCCATATTAATTTAGAGGAGTTCCCTCCATCACTCATGGACCTTATCATCAGGTCGAAATAATATATTTTATTATTTCGACCTGATGATAATTCTTCTTTTCTGTAGAAAGTTAAAAGAAAATTCTTTTCTGTAGAAAGTTAAGCTATTTTCAAAATAGCTTAACTTTCTACAGAACAATGTTTAAAGTCATCCGTGATCCGTTTTGATCTAAAAATACTATGAAAAATACCTACCAATTATAATAGGGCCATAATGTGAAGGTGTATGGTGGAATGGTGGTGATGATAATGATGATGATTAATGTAATTAGCTTAGTAGTATATGCTTTCAGTTCTTAAAACAACTCCGAAACCCCCAAACATGTATCTATAAGGAGTAAGGAGTTCTGTTCACCACCTTCTAACCATGGTATATCCTGGTGCAGAATCTTACTTTTTGGTAACATATGCCTGGAATACTTCATATGAAACCAAAAAAAACATATGTTTCCGTATGAATTTTGAGGAGTTCCCTCGATTACTCATGGATCCCATCATCAGGTCACCACTTTTGTGAAAATGGGACCAAATTGGAGTTAAACCTAATAAAACAAAACAAACATTTTGAAAATCAGTTCACAAACGGCGGAGTAATCGTTGAACATACATTAAAAAAAAACCACAGCCGAACATATAACCTCCTCGTTTTAAGTCGGTTAAAAACATTGCGTGTCCATTGTAGCAATATTTTATTAGTATGCAGGTTATAGATATTATGTGTGTACCTATTCTTAATTATTAATTAGGAAGAATTACCACATTTTATCTAATAAATAATATGTAATTGTTAAACATAAATTTCAGGGGTAACCGCGAGCGCCTGGGCGTGCTGGTGGCGGCGTACATGCACTACAGCGCCATCTGCGGCGCGCCCGAGCACGCGCTCGACCGGTACGCCATGCGCCGCTACCTCGACGACCGCGTGCCCAGCTTCCACCTACCCTCCAACAAGAGGTTCATTTATTTTCTTTTATGAATAGAGTAGTCAATAATCCTCTTATAAATATTAGTGCACTAACACCGATTCGAGAACCTGTATTATTCATTTTAAGCCCGTATTTTTGGTCAGTACTCAAGATGCATCTCGGTCTCAAGACATGGTTCAGGCTCTGTGATTGGTTGGCTATCAAAATTTGGACCAATCACAGTGCCGAACCGCGTCTTGAGACCTTGTCGCATCTTAAGTACTGACCAAAAATACGGGCCTAGGATTCAGATTTTGCATCGCAAGAGTTTTGATGAAATACACACCAGTGGCGCCATCTAGTGCCAGCTTAGTGTCTTGCTACTTATAGTCTCTATGCGAAAGTTGCAATTGGTGATGAACCACATTACACAATACAGCCAATAACGTGTTAAAATGGGGCCAAGTTCCTATCAGCAAATTTTTGGTCTAAAAAAAGAGTTGAAATCCAATCCAATGCCAAGTTTAGATGCACTTCATCGATTGTTATCATTTTCATCAACAGCCTGATCCATAATACTTCTAAATTTGAACGTGGCAGGTTAATTTAATTATATTATCTTATTTTACAATTAATCCAGAGTTACGTAAAGCACGAAAACCTGCCAAGTTCAAATTTAGAAGTATTATGGATCAGGCTGTTGATGAAAATGATAACAATCGATGAAGTGCATCTAAACTTGGCATTGGATTGGATTTCAACTCTTTTTTTAGACCAAAAATTTGCTGATAGGAACTTGGCCCCATTTTAACAGGTATGTTTTTGGTGGGATTTCAGTCCTTTTTTTCAAGAAATTATACCTATTATTTTTTTGTCCCACACCCGACTTAAACAATACCTTCGATATATGGCGCTAGTTGTAAACTATCAATAGAAGCGAAATTTTCAAGTAAACAGTATTTTTTTAACTTAAGTATATCAACTCCCAAGCGGTCGAATTCGACCGCGTAAACAATAGATTTCCAAGAATCCGCAATCGAAGTATTAATAAGCTATACGGTATGCATTATACATGATGACAATATTTTAAACCAATTCTCGTTGTATCACTGGCGTGTAAGAATTTTTACCTATAATTCGTACAGGAGCCGATTCACGCTTGACCGATTTCTTCTTAATTTTTTTATTAATCTACATATTATAACACACGACCTGAGTGTCAAATTTCATTACGTTAGGAAAATTGGAAGTGGTATCTAAAATTCGTAGATGAACCGATTCACGCTTGACCGATTTCTCAAATTTCTCAAATTTTTTTAATCTACTTATTACACACGACCTGCGTGCCAAAGTTCATAATGCTAGGACAACCAGAAGTGGCCTCTAAGGTTTGTAGGTGAACCGACTCACGCTTGACCGATTTCTTAAATTTCTCAATTTTTTGTTAATCTATTTATAACACACGACCTGTGTGCCAAATTTCATAACGCTAGGACAATCGGAAGTGGCCTCTCAGGTTTGTAGGTGAACCGACTCACGCTTGACCGATTTCTTAAATTTCTCAATTTTTTGTTAATCTACATATAACACACGACCTGTGTGCCAAATTTCATAGCGCTAGGACAATTGGAAGTGGCCTAGAGGTTTTGATTACCGGTCAGTGAGTGAGTGAGTGAGTCAGTGCCAAAATTAGCTATTTTCACAGGGAGATATTTCAGGATCTACCGAAGCTATATCTACGAAATTTAGTATACTGCGTAAGTACTAGCATATAATAGGCTACTTGACCTACTTTTTTTCTTCATGCTAATCGCTTCTTAATCATTCATTTTCACAAAAAAAACTAATATTTCAATATTTAACACAATAGAAACCCATAAAAATGTTTATTGAAAAATATGCCTCATAAATGGCGCCGAAAACACTGTCCGCCATAGTGTGACGTAATACGCTTTGTATTTTAAACTCTCTTTATTGAACATTTTTTTATATGCTAAATGTACGAGTCTAAAAGTGCCCAAAAATAATAAAAGAATTAAATAAGAAATTACAAATCCTTTGTAATGTCGAAAACTTTTGGAGAAAAGTTTTGGCCATTTCATTTCCCGTCTACAATAAATGGAGATAATATATAAAACTGATGTTTTAAGTGAATTATTCAAGAAAATATATTTTACAAATCTTTCTAGGCTTATTCTTATTATTTATGTTCAAATAAACTTACATATAACGAGCGCGATAAATAAAAGATATTAAATTAGTATGAGGATGACGTCACATCCAAATCGGAAGTACCGCAAAAGCGTTTTCGTCAGTACAAATCCTATTTTCATAAAATCATATTTTCAAATCGATTTTATTTATCAATCATAAGCTTTTATTTGATGATAAGGGTGAAATACGGTTTCCTAGGCCAAGTTCTACAGAAATATCCATTTGTTCAATGAAATTGAGTATAGGTCAAGTAGCCTATTACGTAGGTATAATTTTATCTTTGTACTCGCAATAGGCACTGAGCTACAGGGGGGTCAAAAGTGCGTCGAAACGGTTCGTGTAAATAGTGCACGGCATGTGCGCGGCCTGCTGGAACTTGGCCGCGCACTCCGTGCGCTTTGATTACACAATACAGCCAATAACGTGCAGTTTGGCAAAATTTAATGCTTTGGTGACAAATGTAAAAATTCTAGCATAGAAAGAAATCAGTCGCTTCGTAGCTCAATCATGGTTATCTAAGTAGACAAGGACTGTAGGAATAAATTCATAATTTTGAATAATATTAATAGGAATTGAAATAATTTACAACCTACTCGTGTCATTAAACACTCGTCATGTAGGTAATTATAGGTTACCTCATCGATAATTAGCTGTTATAATAGCTTACAAAAAACGTTTAACAAAAACTAATAATTCGCTATTAAATTGCAACCTTGCTGATGAACAATACTATACTTACGGTATATAATAATTGAGCTTGGACTATTTTCAAAATTTTCTGCAATCATATAAACAAGCGTAAAATCGCAAAAACACGGTAGTCCCGATCAGTTTTCCACGTGCACGCGCCCTAATGAGGTGAGATAACCGAGTACCGACACAACCAGGACCTGACTATTAATACGCACTTAATAGGCGACGTGCCGACTCTGGTATATTACGTGGACTGGGCAAATGTGGATGGTATCATTTTAATTAAAATACAGTTACTGCTTACATTAATTACTACTGCTGCTTATCTGTAGGAGCTTAACTATAATAATATTATGCAAGCGTCATGTTTCAAAATTTTCCTGAGAAGAAAACTAACCGAAAACCTGAGAAGAAAATTAACATTGAGTTTTCCCTTATAACAAGACGTCTCCAGAGCCCAAATCGGTAACAGAGCTTCATTTTTATTTTGATGTAATCGCATCGTATACAGAATAAAATTGCAGGCCGACGTCTCACTTAAAATTCAACTGACCGACTCATTCAGTTGACTATAAATTAGTTAAATAGCCCAAATTCGTTTATCGAGCTAGAACTGTACAGTTTTCCGGGATAAAAAGCATCCTATGTCCTTTCCCGGGACTTAAAGTATCTCCATTCCCAGCTAAATTGGTTTAGCGGTTTGGGCGTGAAGAGGTAACAGACAGACAGACACATTTTCGCATTTATAATATTAGTATGGATAACAATATGACCTCTATTCTCAGATACATAGACACGTTCGCGGGTCTCCTCGCGGGCCAGATCCGCGTGAACGCCGCGCCGCTGCACCTGACGCACGTGAGCGTGGCCGGCTCGCTCGCCGCGCCCACCAACCCCACCATCGCCTTCCTCAAGATCTACGAGAACCTCACCTGCGTATACACTTCAGGTAAAATTTTAAAGTAAACAAGTAAAGACTCTTTTATTAACTTGTATGTGT
Source organism: Polyommatus icarus (assembly GCA_937595015.1). NCBI lineage: Eukaryota > Metazoa > Arthropoda > Insecta > Lepidoptera > Lycaenidae > Polyommatus > Polyommatus icarus. The sequence continues at coordinate 10,204,282 of OW569321.1, forward strand.
AACTGAACCCGACGAAACGCTGTGTGTGTAAACACCTGACCTACGTCAGTGTCGCTGGCTCGCTCGCAGCGCCTGACGACTTGATGTAGATTGTAGAGGACCGCTTTAGAGTCTACAACAACGGCTCTAGAGAGTTCCTCTAGTTCTTATTAGAACTCCAGCTGCTAAACTGAATCCCTAAGGCTAGGGAAATGTTCGCCGTTGTTACTGTGCCTACTGCGAATTATAAGAGCTATGCGATGCTAAATAATAAAATGGTAGACTAGTCGTAATATCCTTAGAGGAGTCCCACAAACGGGACTCGACTACAGCTACATGGTCAGTCTGGCATCAGTTCAGTCTATCAGTCTGAGACTGACGCCAGAATGATGACCGGAAAGTATATAATAAAAAAAATACTCAATCCGTCAATCAAACGGTTACACGATCATTCCCCCATCAGTTTTATCAGACTGATGGTCTGAACTGATGCCAGACTGACCGTGTATGATTCTAGAAAATGCTTCGTCTATTTTAAGACGCCTAATAATTGAATGTCGTTTGCAGGCTTATACATGGTAAACGGCGGCGGGTGGACGGTGGGCGTGGGGCGGCTGGCGCTGCGCGGCGACGTGCTGGTGCGCGCGTACCGCCGCCCGGCGCACGCGCACGCGCACGCGCGCCGCCACCTCGTGTTCGCCTGTCAGTTCCACACGTGCGCCGTCGCCGACCACACGCTCTCCTTCACCAAGCTGCAGCTAGACCACGCCGCGCACGGTAACACCACGCACGCACACGCTCATTTGAATGATGATGGAGCAGCCTTAATGCCGCAGCAATACATACAATCACCATATAAAAGAGAATTTAACCATATCTTATATAGTATATCTACCAACAATTTTTAATGAGTGGTCTGACTATGAGTTTATGAGTTTAGGATTGAGTAAATGAGCAGGTATCTAGTTTTTCTAATCAACAGCGGTTTTTCGGTAGTACCATTCAATTCAAATCAGCAAATTGCATCCCACTTTTTTACACGTCTGTAAATTAAAATGCATTTTTATGATTCTTTTAACATAACTTTAACTACGTAGTTTTTCTTTCTTTCTGATTAAAATATAATAATAAATTGAATAGAAACTAGTACAGTTGCATAAATAACATCAATTACTTATTTAAGTTTCTTGAGTTGCATTAACCCACAGGACTATTTAGGCACATACAGTCTACAGATCATACAAAAGTTATTCTTTGCCTATTGAAAGTTCCACCACATACTAAGGTAGTCTTTAAGTGAATAAATGCAAAACTTAACCCTTTGCTGTCTAGATTCTAGAAGTTTCGCTACCAAGTAAGTTATTTCCAGATCCGTCGTTCCCGTCGGACGGTGCGGTGGAGCTGGTGTTCGCGCGGGGCGAGGGGTCGGGGGGCGCCGCGCCCGCGCCCACCCCCGCCGCGCCGCTCCGGGCCGCCCCCGACGCCCTGGCGCGGGCTGACTCGCTAGAGCACCTGAGGCCCCTGTCTACACTCACTGATGATGACCCTGGTGAGTAGTTAATTAATAAGTTCTATACAGGGTGTAACAAAACAGTGATAATACAATTGGGGTGTATGTGAGATAGTTCATCTACCTTTGAACCAACTTCTCTGATAGAATTGGACTTTGGAGCATCAGCGAGTGTTGGACAAGGCTAATGTAAGCTATACACGCTACGATCTACCGGAGAGGTGTGCAGATATGCCTGCGCAGGTACACCGGAATGTGTGTGGGAATCTTCGATCACTAAGGTGGGAATAGACCTGTGCAGTTTTTTGGACCTGCGCAGGTGATCAGTGTAAAATCGAAAATCAATTCTTTCTACTGACACCTGCGCAGGCATACCTGGACAGGTGGACGTCTCCGATAGAGCGCGTAGCGTGTATAGCAGCTATTATGGCTGCCATACACGCTACCGCGACAACTATTCTTAGCTTTAGTATTTTGTTTCAAAAGAGGCGAGCTCTCCTGCTGCAGGTATTTTGGCATTCCTTTGTATTATATGCCCTTATTCTGTCCGCAGCCGGTGTACTGTACCTATGTCTTTTAATATTGCAAAACAATCACTGCTATTAATCCTTTAAGCCCCATAAGAGCACCGGTGATCGCGACAACAATAGAATACAATGGCATTTCCAGGAATCCGCGATCGAATGATTAATTTAGGCTAGCTTACTCAATATATTATACTTAATTATAATTACACTTTCCTAATAGGCTACTTGACCTAATTTTTTTCTTCATGCTAATCGCTTCATAATCATTCATTTTTACAAAAAAAACTAATATTTTAATATTTTACACAGTAGAAACCCATTAAAAATGTTTATGTTTGTATATATAAACTTACATATAGCGAGCGCGATAAATAAAAGATATTAAATTAGTATGAGGATGACGTCATATCCAAATCGGAAGTACTGCAAAAGCGTTTTCGTCAGTACAATTCCTATTTTCATAAAATCATATTTTCAAATCGACTTTATTTATCAATCATAAGCTTTTATTTGATAATAAGGGTAAAATACGGTTTCCTAGGCCAAGTTCTACTAGAAATATGCATTTGTTCAATGAAATTGAATATAGGTCAAGTAGCCTATTGTAATATTATGATCTATTATTCTTAGATTAAAATATATCGTAACTACTTAATACTTATATAGGTAATAAAATTGCCTATAATGAGAGAAATCTGGGGCAAAGTATAAATCAAAATAAGTGTGATTTATGTTGCTCTACATATTCAGGATATGTGGTCGCTGACATATTCAAATTGAAATTATCACGGTTCATTGACTACAAGAATATTAAATGGGCCTTTCATTAGATATTCGTTCGCACTTCGCAGTTCGCACATACATATTAGTGTCTAGTGAATAGAATTTCATGACTTCTACACCACGATGTTATTATATTTATAGTGTTAAGTGGCTTTACAAGTGTAGGCAACGCAAATCAATTTATTTAATAAGCACGTTAATTCTGTGTTGGGTAATAAAGAATATATTATAGGCTAACCTATAAACTAGGTATTATAATTATTTTGTTTATTGGTTAGCCTATAATATTCTTTATGTCATTATTTTCGAATATCTTTTAGGTATTTCCTAATATGACAACTTATTAAAAACCATGTTTTCACTTATAATACCACAAGAGCTTCAAAATTATCGGGTATTTCCCGATAGGTTCGTTGCAAACAAATGAAGGATTCAAGTTTTTCAGGTTAAAAAATCACTCGCGACGACGACTTTATTTGTTTGCAGGGAACCTTGAGGGAAATGCCAGATAATTTTGAAGCTCGTGTGGTATTCGGGGGATTATTTTTCCGTCCCAAATGTCGGCCAATAGAATTGCACCATTCGACGTCACGTGGTAACCAGAGAAAATTTTCAAAAAATTATCAGTATAATACCATGTAGGTTGTACCACGTGACGTCGAATGGTGCAATTCTATTGGTCGATATTTGGGTCGGAAAAATAATCGACAATATTCACACAGATACGTGACTAGTTAACTATACAATGTCTGCTGTCTGTGTCTTATACCAGACCTTATAAGTTATCAACTGGCATATAATTTTTTTCAGACAAAGCTTCACTTAATATAAATATTACCTATGTAAGCATTTCAGACTAAAATATAATTTTACTCGATTTACTGCTGCATTCTTTACGCTATACATACAGGGTGCTATTAAACCTTCCTGCCAATTTTTTCTAGGGCTTAGGTATCATTAGGAGAGTCCATTAAAGCAACAAAAATTGGGTGTTATTTTTTAATGACATATGTAATATTTTGTCCCATTTAAAATCGTTGCAGAATGATCACTAGCGGCGCGGGGGGAACTTTCGGAATCTTTTTCTCAAAATTTTAGTACTAAGTGATAATAAAAGAAAAAATACGTATATTTTAATTCTTAACAAAGATCAATAAATATAAAAATTTGGCAGGAAGGTTTAATTGCATCCTGTATAAATATTTTCGGTCCCAAACTCTTCTCTTAAACCCCACTTATCTAACTCTTACTGGATTGATTGACGCAGTATTCAGAGCATTCCGCAAATGTTTATTTAGGTTTTGTTTATTTAGCAAACTTATTAGGGACAATGTCGCACTAATAGCACTAATATGTGTTATATTTATTTTACACAGCGGGTGCCTAGTGTAGTGGGTACATTTTATTGGTTTCACATCCGTTGCGTTGTTTATTTTCGTTTGGGGCGCAGTGCGACGTTCGTGGGGCCATCTGTATCACACTGTAGTTCGCGACTACGACTGCTGAGTGCTGATGTGAGAAACTGCAAAGTTGGCAAATAAACAAAATGGGCATTGGCTTTTATTACTAACGAGCTTTTGCCCGCGGCTTCGCTCGCGTTAAGAATTAGTATTATAATATACAAACTTTCATCCCATATTTTAAACCCCTGGGGGTAGGATTGATCAAAATCATTTCTTAGCGGATGCCTACGTCATAACATCTTTTTATTTATTTATTTTTTTAAAGAAGGCAGGTCGCTATAGCCCTGACGTCACTGCGACCCATAAGGATCTATATAATTGTGACTCCTTCGCACTAGAGAATCATCCCCAACCCAATACTGCTCATAAATTGAACGATATGGTTGGGGTTGGTGCCTCGAATTTCCTCTTACTCTCCATTACCAAGGTGCCTGTTCCTGCTCTGTAGTAGAGCAGGACAGTCGAGGAGAAGGTGAATAGGTGTTTCATCCTCCTCCTCACAGAATCTGCAAGTCGTTATGCTACAAATATCCATTCTGTTTAGGTGTTTGTTGAGCTTGCAGTGGCCAGTTAGGCTTCTGGTAAGGATTCTTAATCGGTTCCTACCCAAGGTGAGCACTAATTCTGATAGTTTCTTGTTGAAGCCAGGAATTAGTGCCTTGGAGTGTTCAATGCCAGGGGTCTCAGCCCATTACTTCCTGCATAGTCTGTGACCCCATTCCTTAAGCACTTGCTTTGTGTTACTGGGAGTTATACCACAGACTGGTTCTGGGCCATATATGAGACTCTCGGCCCCAAGCCTAGCCAGTTCGTTAGCGGTTCATAACATCTACCTGCGTGCCAAATTTCACCCCGATCCGTCCAGTGGTTTGGGTTATGCGTTGAAAGATCACCATGTCAGCAGAAAAAACCCGACCAAAAACTCAAATGTGACTGACATTTGAGTTTTTGGTCGGGTTTTTTCTTCAATGTGAATTTTTTCATGAGTAACAGGATATATGTATTACTACAATGTTTTCACGCTAGAGACAGCAACAGCACAGTAATATTCGAAGTTTGATATTGTTTCTGTTAATATTCTGATATGAATTATGAAATTTTTGATATTATGCAACATGTCGGATTTTGGTCGGATTATTTACTTGATGTGCTAGGTACCGCCCTCTGATCTAAAGTCTAACCTTAGCGTAATAATACTATCTCCTATTGTATCATTGTGTGTACAGTTATCATCACTGCTTGCTTCCTAATATTATATTCCCGTACTCTCTGCGAAATAAAATATTTACATAACTATGAATATTTTAATTGGATGTGATAAATGAGTATTTAGATACTTACCCCCTTACTAATAAACGTTGTATAAGCTTTGAATAGTTATACAGTGTTTTGTTCCTGTCACACAAGTGACATTTTTAATTGGATTGAAGAAGACAAAACACTGTATAACTATTCAAAGCTTATACAACGTTTATTAGTAAGGGGCTTAGAGTTTAGTTAAAATTCATAGTATTAATTAAATACCTTCCTAAACGGTGCTATAAATTAATATTGACCTCCCCGGCCTCTATTCTACTGTCAACGAGGTTGTCCTTCGCATCACCATAATGCCATTAATAACCAGTAATGGGTTGGTTTATGGCTTCAATTTTATTGCGTGTAGCTTTTAGACCACGCGTTTGGCTCTTGACCCATTTACTATTTTAACCTTACCAACTTTAGGGCTAGGCTAGCCAAGCTTGTGGTGAGGTTGTATGTTTTGGCGTTTATTAATTTATGATTGGTGTATAAAATTACCGTATGCCTAATAACAAGATCAAATTTTAATTGTGGAGTTAATTTTTTTACTCATAAAGTTAAACTGTTATGCACACTGTTAACACGTTAACTGCAAAATAACGCGAAATTATATCTTTGAAGACGAATAACGTTTGCCTACCTAAAAAGGTTACCGAATTACTTTAACGACTAGTCTGACGACATTAGTTGAAAGCCAATTAGTAGAATTGTATTATTATGATATTATAGGAAAATATGATAAGTAGCGACGGGGCGGGCGCGCGGGCGGCAAGGGCGGGCGGCGCGCGGTGTCGTGCAGGTGCGAGGCTATTTCGGTGCGGAGTCCGCCGGCCGCGCCGCCCGCCCAGTCGCGCGCTACACACCGACACCGGAATATCTCCCGTATCAGTGCCCGTACACAACTCGATCGTAACGTACTTCACGCGGCCCATGAGATAAAACTTTTCGATTTCGAGTCTGTGAGTGGTTCGTGACCTCCCCGGCGGTGAGTTTAGCTGACTAATCATTTAATATTGATGGGTATCGTAATTCGAGCGTTGTTGATAAATGTTGTTCGCTGACGGTGCTCATGTCGTAATTATTTCCGCTGCGGCGCATCGGCGTCTAATTGAGCGGCGTGACGGATCTGTGACCGATCTGATGGATGTCCACTCTCGTCACACCCGGCCCTCGGGCTCAGAGCCGCGTTCGTTCCACTTAAATCCGATTCAATTCGAGACGGCCGATGTTCACGGATCTCGTTGACCGCCTCGTCAGCGACGGCCGTAGCTCCGCATTACGAACCATAAACCCTAATTTATTGTGAACTTAAAATAAACGTTGAGATCCGTAGACAATCGTAAAATTATGTGAATGACATTATCGAGTGAGCCGGCGCCAAAACATGAGGCGGAGTTTGTTCACCTCGTTTAAAGTTTTTTCGTAGGATTCAGCGATAAAATTGTCGCGTTAGATTTATTCGAAAAAGATTGTATTGTTATAGAAGCGAGCGATCGTAACTTACACGTTTTTGTGCCGGTGTGTAGGACTCTACATTTTGATAGGTCGTTTTCGCATATGGCTTTTGCCGGTAAATGGTCAATGAAATCCATATTAATCGTAAAATTGGCTCTCGGCGCAGTCGATACTGCAGGTGCATATTGTGTGCACGTGTGTCAACATACACCGCGAGAAATTAGTGCAGTGATCGATGGCCGAGTGTCGATCACATCTGCGGGGAGTTTCGGTGCAGCAGACGATTCGGCTGTCGATAGTGCCGGTTCAATGATTGATAACGTATCGTGATGACCCACTAGTGATAGTTCGCTGCAGTTGCGGGTGTAAATGTTATAAACGACGCAGATGGCTTTAGTAGACGGGGACTGCTCTCTGGCCTCATGTAAGCGAACTTATTTGCCATATCTAATACTCTGTGTCAATATTTGTATGATAACTATCTGATATCTGCACAGAACATAATATAGATATTACTTTGTTTATTATACGTCATGAAATATGCTATGATAAGGTGAAATCTGAGGTAGAGTAAGTGTACCTAGATATTACTGTTCTATCCGTATCCCATAACCACATTTTTACATAATATCTAGGTACTATAAATAATACGAAAATTTTTAGCAAAGACATATTTTGTTACTTAAACTTTTCAAACTATTTAGTAACTGCTGAGAAATCATACAAGGTTCTTGGTAGGTTTTAATTTCAACTATGATTCTTTGCACAGATGGTGCAAATATTTTGTTATTAATAACTACTTGTAGACTGTAGCTTTATGTAATTGTATCGCACCTGTGTTCGCAGGTAACAGGCAATGACTAATAGCTTAAATTGTACCTACTCCCATTAGACGCTGTAGACGCTTAGACGAGTGTAGACGATCCCAGTTAAATTGCAGACTTCATACGTGTCATCTAGGCAGTAGCTAACCGTTTATTTGAAACAATATAAACACACAAAAGCTTTAAAATCTTTTTCAATTCGGTGGTTTAGTATCAAACTTGAGTCACTCCTAAAATGTTGTAATATTTATACTTTGATTTGAATTAATGTAATTTTTCTTGTGGTCGCTGATAACCTAGTTGTTCCAGGCGACCTTAAATAAAGAAAAAAAATTGAGTCACGTATTTTTACATAATATTATGTATTCGACTGGAGAGACAGTCGAAAGATTAATGCGAATCTCCCCTAAGTGCAATTCGTGATACGTCGACAAATTGGTCGTTTTTGTTCGTGGCTCGCCCTTGACCGTTCCCCGTAATGAACATAAATCAAGAGGATACACCGAAACAAAAAGTCGCGGACGAAATAAAAAACCTCTTAATATCCAGGATCGGGATTCAGCTTTGAATAATAATTTCGGGGCTTAGAAGTTCGCAGAAGCGAGACCCTCATGACATCATCGCCGCTCACCTTCGTATTTTGTTTCGTTTTAATATTCGGTCCGCGCAATGCAAACAGGCAAACTATAACGAGATGACACGACGCGAGGGAGGCCGACGAGTTATCACAAAAGCTTTACATAAAAACGACCCCGCGACCTCAAGTTGAAGTTGCAGGGACTTATATCATTACACGACTACCTATTTATGGTTGGAGCTGTAAAACGTGACACCAATCACCATCAGGTGTTAGGCGTTAGCATCAAAATTATTACACATGTTGCGTGTTTCGACAAATTAACTGTCTCATCATGTTCCTCATAAAATTGACGAATCACTACAATTTACCGTTCCGCTTATTAAATATTTTCTTATGAGAAGCCGCTCCGAACTTCACTCGGATCCTTTACCGCTCCGAAAAGACTACACAGGAAAATATATTAGTATAAGTTTTGTAAAGCATAACCGATTATGCAACATCCGTCCACTAATCTGATCTGAAGTCGGATACCATCGTTCCGCTCGTTTTCACTCGGTAATTAACCAAGTGGGCTATTTACAGACAATATGTTACATAATTTGTCATAACCTCCTATTTTTAAAAATCCGTTAAAAATCGTGTCAGGATTTATTATATTCTAAATACTTTTTCCGATCCCTTACATAAAATATTAAGATTCTCTTGTGGTCATTGTTAGCTCTACAAACTTTAAATGTAAGCTATTATTATTTTAATGAATTCGTTTTGCACACCCACAGCCTAAACCTGTTCAAGAAACAGGTAGACTGTTAAGAAATATTCTACGAATTCATAAAATGGAAATAATTACGAATGATACCCTGTATAAATGTAAATTAATTTAACACTTAAAAAAAACTAAATACATTTGCAAAGACATCAAAACCCTTTATTGCCCTTATCGTTCTCATCAAATCATGATAATTATATTTTTGGAAAGTTTCGATAAACCTCAAAACCAGCTAGAGCTGTTTATCCTGATCTTCTACTCTTCAAAATAATGTAAATGTAAGAAATCTCAGTGTTATAATAATATCCTGAGATGTTTATTTCCTTTCAAGTCACGAATATTCAGGTAGACATACGAACTTGCTAAATTCCACAAGTATATAGAGTCATTTCCAACGTTCTGTATACAAATTCGGGGCATCACGAATCATGGAACAAAGACGTATGGGTCTTAACTGCCTCAAAGGCTTAATGTCTTGTGAATTATTTGAATATCCAAACTAAATGTCAATAATAAATTGTCATTATCGTGTTCCTAAACCTTGGAACATTAATATTCATAACTCTTAACTTATCTATATTTTATACTTAATTCGAATGTTTTTTTAATCCAAAACAAAGTCTTTCAATTCAAGTGAATTTGTCAAAAAAAATTAAGCACAAATTAATTATTCTTCTCAAATAAAGACTTTTCATACGCACGTGTTATCTCTATCGAGTGACCTTATTGTCGTATTAGTTAGAATAAACTAACATAGAATATATTAATACTGAATTGAATACCGATACATAAACATAAACGCTGGGTAAACTAAACTCCGAATGCCCTTCATCTATTGAATGAAATGCAACAAGAAACGCGGCCTTGTTTTTTCCGATTCCTAGAGTAAACGTCCCGAGTCGAGTCGGTTCCATAATCCGTTTGTCTGGTCCGGTTCCTGTCCTAGAGTCGGTTTCGCAAGGCCCTCGTCTGGGCCCGTTATTTCTGTAAATCACACTAAAATAACACGTCTGTCCCTCAAAACGCTCGGACTTTCGGCGGCGCTCACCACGGTGACGTTGATAACTTTACGCTAATTGCGTTATTGACAAGTTCGCATTTAGTTCGGTGTCGAAACGGCATTCCCTGCCAGATGTCTATCGAAACATGCCGCGAGGTTCGCAGAATAAACAAACGCGTACGCGACGTGCGCCCGCGCCGTGCGGCAAATAAAACGCTCATTACGTATGGGGCGTGTGACGAAACCCCGTATCCTTATTTACATGCATCGTTTATTTCCAAGACGGTGTTTCGTTTGTTTATCGTAACGACAGGAGTATTTCACGTGTAGAAAGTTCGAGTCCGCAAACATTCTGTCGCCGCCTAATTGGTATTTAACATAAGCCCGAGCATAAATTTTCCTGCTACAGATTCAGTAAACTATATTGTGAGCGGCTGAGAACAAAATGAATAGCTTTTTAACGAGCCCCACTTTAGCCTGTCCGAGCGATTAGTAATATTTTCAGTTTTTTTCTTTTACCACGAGCTTTTACTTATTAGATAAGCTCAATAGGCTTCACGTTTCACTTTCGTTCGCATCGCCCGGAACTCGCGTCCGGTAATTTCAGAATTTATCTTTTTAATTTTACTCTCGGCCGCTCGCTAGTGACTCGTGAGTAAGCCGTCGAGTGGTGATTGAATTAGAAGATCGGTGATGCATTCCGCGCGACAACGGTGTCGGCCGGGACTCGGTAACGGGAAACGAACTTGGTCCTTTTAAGGAAGCCGTCCGCCTTCCCCGTAACTGCGCGTCTCGGCCATTTAATTCTGTTTACAAACAGTTAATGAACGCTTTCTCTCATAAAACTAGCGACAACTCTATAACAGACATGCTCGTGACGAGTTTCGAGCGCAGGCTCTATCTCTCCGCCGATCGTAGCAGAAGGACGTCAACAACAACATCTCGCTTCTTTCGAAATAAACTGTGCGTGTGATTTGAATTAGTAATACAAAAGTTAAATAGGGTAGTGAATAGTGATATTGCTGTCTATTTTAAACGCCAACTTTTGTGATTTTTTTTGTGCGTGACTGACATAAGTTTCAAATTAATTCGAAATTCCTTAAAATGCCTATTCACTATCCTGCATGGCAGTCCGCCGGCTTATGCAGGATTGTGAATGGTGTCGCAGGCCTGCATGGTGGAAGTCCATTCACTATCCTGCATTTAAGCCGGTGGACGGCACGGCGGACTGCCGTGAATGGGCCCTTAAAAGCACTAAACGCATGCATTTGTCTCCAGGGGATAACAACGGTAGTGCAGAGGGGTCGGGGTCGGGTGGCGAGGTGGGTGAGGCGGGGGAGGCAGGCGAGGGCGCGGCGCACACGTTCGGGCCGCTGGACGGGTCCATCTACGCCACGGTGGTGCGCGCGGGGCCCGGGTCGCCGCTGTCCGCGTCCATGGACTCGGGCATATCGTCGGCGGGGCGGCGCGCGGCCCCCAGCCCGCCCGACGAGCTGGACGCGCTGCTGGGCGACATGCTGCGCACCGTGAGCGCGCTGCCTGACCCGCCGCAGTCGCCCGCCGGCCGCGCGCCCGACATACCGTACCACGCGCGCGCCGATTCCGCGCCCTTCACCTACGGCGCGCCCGGCCTCCGCCCCGGCATGCTGCGCGCTGCCAACCGCCTCGCCAGCCCCGAGCTTGTGCGCCGGGCGCTGGGCGAGCGCCCCTACCGCCCCATCGAGGACGACGACGACGAGCGCACCGCCACCCCGGAGCCCCGGCCGCCGGCGCCGCTGTCCCCGCGCACGCTGCGCAAGCTCACGCACGAGGACGTCACCACCACCACCGTATCCCCGGTCCCGCCGCCTGAATCTCCGCAGACAAACGGAAGGTAAGCTCTATACACTACAATTATTCTATATCTCTATGCTCATATAGTTTGCTTATCATGTTATTTTATTCTTCATGTTGCATTTTATAACAGGTTTCATTTACTATTTAGAAATATTATTATTTATAAATATACTTAAATGGAATATTACAATATATAATCAATATAATCAGTATTTAATCAATTTTATAATATTTTCGCTTAATAATTTTATGATATACCTACTTACATGTGTAATTATTAAATATTAAACAAGCTTAAAATATAAAAACAATAATTGCACTCTAAAGCAAAGCGAAAATCCCTTAAAAAATCTAAATTAAAATAGCATAAAAACGATTGATGTAATTATTTTTTTGTTGACTTCTAAAAAAGTAGGAGGTTTAATGTTCGACTGTTGTATTTTAGGACACCTTACGATTTACGAAGTTACGATACGAGGAAAGCTTTATAATACGAATACGGAATAAAAAAGCTTTTTTGCTAACTTAATTGAAAGATAACTTGAAATCATTTCAGAGGAGATATTTTTAATTGCTCGCTACCATATAAAATAAAAGCAGTCCATAAACAACCTAAAATAAATAAATTTCAATTAATTAAAAGGCATCAAAACCAGTCGCGGACGAGGCTATAATTCGTAACCGTCGCGTCGCGTCGCCTCGAGACTCTACATTTTAAGAGCTGACAATAAATTAAGTTTAAGCCGCCTAATTGATACGCGTTTAATGACCTCGGTATACACGACCAGATAGGGTCATAAACAGTCGTCGTTACGTCGGGAGTGTAAACATGTGTTCCTGTGTTGTGGGCGGAAGGCCAGCCCGCCCAGGCGCCTCTACATGGCGATGTTTACATTCCGTGATCAGTCTCATTCCGCTTGTTTACTGATCAGTATGATCAAGGTCGACGTCGAAAAACTACACATCAATCACAGATCAACCCAGCGACATTGAATTAGACGGCTCTACACATTTAGATACGACGAGAGCAAGGGCGGAGCTTTGTGTAGAGACAAGCTCAATACATGCTTATAAAGCTCTATATTTTACAAATAGCGATTTGTCATTGAAATATACAGCTCTACATATTTGCATCACGTGGAGAGCAAGGGTGGAGCTACATGTAAAGACAATCTCAATTTATGCTTATAAAGCGGTATATTTTACAAATAGCGATCTCTATGTTCAAAGTGTTTACAAAGTGTTCTATAACAGCGCTTTACGAGCTTTCGTATTAAATTATAGAGCTAAAGTATCATAAGCCACAAGCAGTCGATATCGTGGGAACAAAGAGAGTGTCGCCGGTCGTTGCGACACAGTATCGGGTTGGTAGGGTTGTCAGGCGTTAGAAAAAAGCCGAGCGTTGACTTTTTGGTTGCGGATCCGGCTTTTGTAGAACTTTTGATGTAGAATTTGACATAAAAATACTTTCATTGATAGATTGATTTTAACATATTATATCAAACTTAATAATTAACAGCGTACAATTTTATCCAAATAATAAATATTAGGACAAAAAGTTACAATATGAGACTACATAATATCCAGCTTAGCTGGCTGGTCTGTTTAGTTAGTTTGCGACAGCTGCTGTACCTCTAATAAGAGATTTCAACAACTGTCTATCTTCTTTGGTGTCCTGACAACCCTAGAGCCGAAGTATGAGTATGACACGCGCTGGTCGGTTCGTTTAGTTAGCCGCGTTCCGCCTGACCCACTTCATTGTCAATTAAGATGCGTAATGTTTCTTAACTCATCGGCTTTACTGCACTATGCGTTGAGATCGAGTACTCTACATCTTTGTTGTGTGCGTTATGTCATACTTCCATACTAATATAATAAGTTCGCAAGTGTGTCTCTCTGTTACCACTTCACGCCCAAACCGCTAACCCGATTTTGCTGTGTATGGAGGCCTGGGAAAAGCATTGGATACGTTTTATCCGGAAAATTTTACGTCTGTCATCTAGTACTTCATCTATATACTCTACATAGTCTACTGCCTTAGTAATAAAATAAACACGATGTATGTTATACAAACCTTTAAGTTGTAAATGTCTGACAGACAAGGCTAAAACATATTTGTATAATGTATGTTCACGGCATTTAATAAACAATTAAACAGTATGGATCTTTGCCAATATTTACATTACCTATCACTAAATTCAAAAACTCTATCTTCTTGATTTCACAAGGCTTTAGAAATGCTCTGATCACTCAATTAAAACCAATACAGACTTTGCTATTAATAGATCTTTTGATTGTATCTAGTCTCTGTTTTGGTGCTTAGTTATTAGGCTACTTTAGGCCACAATTTCGTATCCATTTATCAACTTGTCAAAAGTAATTCTTTATGCAAATTCGTTGTCCTGCAACCATTTGGTATAAACAAATCGTTTATACTTTATAGTGGCAATTCACAATCATTCCAATAATTTTATATGCAAAGCTATGGATAAATTCTAAGGTCGTTTGTTAAGTGTTACTAAATCCTGTAGAAGAACAAGTTTCTTTTGCAATATCCGCTTCTGGAATCGGGATACTGGATTGAGGATGTTTTGTCGCGTACATCTGTGTTTTTCAACCTTTAAGTTCTATAATGCGACTCCCCTGGGACGAAAAAATATTTCACGACCCCCACTTTTTTATCATGTCTGTATGTAATATATCTTGTTAAAATTATCCTACATTGTATTTTTATATTTTTGTTGTTTTTTTACTGAAATAGTTTTTTCGACCTCTGGCGAAAAGCAGACGCCTCTACATACGCTACGCGACCCACAGGCTGAAAAACACTGGCGTACATCATCGCCTCGGGTCCCGGAAACCCGCGATTTGCGATCAAATCAAGCTGGCGACAAAAATGACAGATCACTGTGTGGGCATGGTCGTGGGTGCTAATTGAACAACTGCCTCTAGTAACACTTGCCATTCTATAAATGGACAATATCGCTATGTAACTGTTTCAGTCTTGAGTATTCTTTAACCAAAATAAAGAGTTGTACATATTGTAGAAAAACTTGTAAGGCGATTAGACTTATTAGGAGTATTATTAGATGTAGGATAAAATATGCGTATGTTTTATAATAATTAGCCTTATTACTGCGTTATGACCGTTACGTTTAGTTTTTTTTTTTTTGTTTAAATTAAATCCATACTAATATTATAAATGCGAAAGTGTGTCTGTCTGTCTGTCTGTCTGTTCGTCTGTCTGTCTGTCTGTGTGTCCGTCTGTCTGTCTGTTACGTCTTCACGCTCAAACCGCTGAACTGATTTTGCTGAAATTTGGCATGGAGATACTTTGGGTCCCGGGAAAGGACATAGGATACTTTTTGTCCTGGAAAAATGAACGGTGCCTGCGCAATAAACGAGTTTTGGCGCAACGGAGTTGCGGGCGTCATCTAGTAATATCTAATTGAAACTTGAAAGCGTTTAAAGTAAATGAACCATTTTAGGTATTGTTTCGTAGCACTATGACGGTATGGGAGATCGCACACGTCACACTTTTTAACCGACTTCCAAAAAACGAGGAGGTTTTATGTTCGGCTGTGGATATTTTTTTTTTTTGTATGTTCAACGATTACTCCGCCGTTTGTGAACCGATTTTCGAAATTTTTGTTTTGTTGTATTAGGTTTCACTCCAATTTGGTCCCATTTTCACAAAAGTGGTGACCTGATGATGGGATCCATGAGTAATCGAGGGAACTCCTCGAAATTTATATGAAAATATATAGTGATTTTGGTTTTATGTGAAGTGTACTAAGAATACGCTACCAAAAAGTCAAATATTGGGTCAAGGTATACCATGGTTTCGATGATGCTGAGAGAACTCCTGATTCCTTATAGATACACGTTTGGGAGTTTCGGCGTTGTTTTAAGAACAGAAAGCATTAACTACTATGCAATTCATATTCATCATCATAATCATCATCATCATCATCGTCATCATCATCATTACCACGTCGTGTTAAGGCCACCAATGTCTCATGGCACAGAATAGATAATAGTACAAGGCATAGGTATGGATATACTAATAATAATAATAATGTACTGTATAACAACACCTTTGTTTTTAATACACGGCGGTCGGCGTCGCCGCCCCGCGCCGCCGCGCGGCGCATGGCGGCAGAAGACAGAATATCGAATACTTTACTAACTACTTTATATACAGGTCGAATACTTTACTACTTTATAAAATTTTAATAGACAAATAGAATTAAAATAAAGTTATTTTAAAAAGAGCATTTAAACAAAACAAAGTCATTAAGTGTCTTTTTAATTAGTTATACTTATTAATCGATAGATGGTGCACTAAGTACCTATCGATTTGAATTCTTGATTACAAGAACAGCTGTCAATAATTATGATAATATTAAATACTCGTATTATGCTACGCTACATCCTATGCAAGTTTGTAAAATTTTTTATCTGATAGATCCTTCGATCGTGGAAAAACGAGACACAATAGCCTTTCTATTGTTATCGCAATCGCCGGTGACCGCTTCGGGCTTGAAGTATTAAAATTGTTAAATTACTTAGCACAATATGTTCACTTCACTAATAATATTATATTATTTTGTGAGTGTGAGTTGTGACTCTTAACAAATTGTAATAAGATACGTAAAATATACGTGAAGATTTACCTACTAGTGTAACTAAAAAGAGTGAAATTATTATTATTTTTAACAAAAAATTTAAACCGACTTCCAAGGTAAAAACAATAATAACATTAATATGAACTAAAAAGTATTAAATAATTTTTACTATCTAATAGTGCCTTTTTCCGAATTCGGCTAAACCTCAACTATTTCTGTACTAAATCTTCATAATTTTGAAGTCGGTGCCAGTTCCAAAAATTTTTAATATTCTGTCAGAGGACTGAAGATTCAGCTATCTGGTACCGACTTCAAAATAATGAAGATTTAGTACAATTATTATTTTTTTGTTAAAAATAATAATTGTGTGATCGAGTCTGCGGCTTCCATACATTCTGATGGCGCGCGCCATGCAGATTGTACTATGTAAGCCGCAGACTCGATCACACAAAAAGTGTGACGTGTGCGATCTCCCTATAAGTGTATAAGTCAAGCTCAGTTAATTAATTATGTGTAAATTCTATTTACATCCAGTGAGTCAAGGCCATGTAAAGGGCAATTAAGTGCGATAACTGCACCCTGAGGTGGGTAGTTTTAAACGAATTGACATGACGTCATGTTCTATTTACATACCTGAAGCAATTAAGTAATTCTAAGCAACAGCCATAATATTTGTATGCATAATATCTACTAATATTATAAATACGAAAGTACTAGATGATGCCCGCAACTCCGTTGCGCCAAAATTCGTTTATCGCGCGGGAACCGTACATTTTTCCGGGATAAAAAGTATCCTATGTCCTTTCCCGGGACTCAAGGTATCTCTATGCCAAATTTCAGCAAAATCGGTTCAGCGGTTTGGGCGTGAAGAGGTAACTGACAGACAGACAGACACACTTTCGCATTTATAATATTAAGTATGGATGTCCGTTATGTCCTCACGCCCAAAACGATGGGCACTGAGATGCTGTGGCACTGGAAAAACTTACCTCATAATTATTGTTATGACAATTTTAACGGAAAAGCTTTTTAATTTCTGCGCGAACAAAGTTGTGAAAAACTTCGATTTTTAGATAAAATACGCGGAACCGCACATTTTTCCGCAACAAAAAGTATTCTTTGTTCCGAGTATCTGCCTACTCATCAAAATAGCTCAGTGTTTTAAGCGTGAGGTAACAGACAGACAGACAGACACACTTTCGCATTTAGGTATAATATATGTATCATGGATGTCTATTTGGTATATATTTTGTCGACACTATCAACGGGTACAACCAACACTGATTACTCTGGTGTGTCAATCACACGATAACTTTCACTATCTTGCAATATTATCGATGCGAAATTGAGGTCTGATCGAGTTTTACGCTAATATAATACACCGGACGTATCATCGCTAATTGCAATGTTAAGTAGGTTAATTGAAAGTTAATTAAAGAAGTTCTTTGTCAACCACTCCATTAATGAGCGAAGTGTTTTGTTCGCACTTCATTACGAATTAAATGACGCTGTTTATGTAAATTAGCAACTATGTATTATGAGTTGTGAAGAAGTTTCACGATTGTTTGGATATATTCGTTGTAGGAGATTAGAGAATATTATACTATATTTTCTAAACGTGATAACGACAGGAACGCTATGAGAACGTAATGATAATATAGGACACTCGATTTCAAAAGTTGAAACTAAACAGTTTACGCTTCTTATTGTTATACTCAATCAAAAGATTATGTAGGTCCGTACCTATAAATTTTGATCAATAAAATATAATTATATCATCGACATAATATTAAATTATTAGGTCTAATCACACCGAGCTTGGCGTAGGCAGACTGTAGAGTCGATAATAGGTCAGACGTTCCACATGACTGCCGCAGACCCGCCGACATTTATCCACGTCATATTTTGGCTAATTTGCGCCTGATTTATATCTGCTCTGGCTGTTGTCTGCGCTTTTCCTTGCAGTTATCTACATGAAAAACACTGTGCATTTATTTTTCTAAAAAACTTAAATTCAGCACGGTCCGTGGTTGGAGATAATATAAAATGTCGTTATCTTCAGTTATTGCAGAACTCAAAATTTCGCCACACACGATGGATAGGCGTTTAAAATGTGTCGTGTAACATACCGTCGTGACCCAAACAACAAGTTGCTATTTCGAGATAAACGCTGCCATAAACGGGCATCGCCGTACACATGGCCATGTCCACATTAGCGCACATTCGTCTACTTTCTAATGATACCCGGTTCCCGGCAACTGTGCATTACTGTTAGCCGATTGATACACACTAGCTGATACTTCATTGAAAGAAACTGGGAAATTATCGGAGAAATCATCTTGATTAAGCCTGACGACTTATTTCTTAAGTTTTAAAACAAGAATTCTCGTTCTTTACAGATGGGTAAATGGCGATGCCGAGTGGATCGAGAGGCCGCCGAGCAGCGCAAGAAAAACGATATCCGAAAATGGAACGCTGCGTTCTAACAGTACCATCGGCTGGCAAGACACACTAAGGTCGCGGGAGTCCAGGCGGTCGGAGGGCAACAACGAGCCGAGCTCGGGATTGACCTGGCTCCAGAGACAGCAGCAGAAACTGCGCGAGAAGAAGGAGGCGAGGGAGAGGGTCGCTCGACTGCCGCTCGAGTGGGACGCACCTACCCGACATGTGCGCAGATCTGCTAGTCATCGGTGAGTTATACTTTTCGACCTATCATCATTTGATATTATTATGGGGTACATTGTATTTCACAGTTCTACCTTTTGATTAAATAAAGTAGACCGTAAACCTGAAAATCGTTGACAACTTGTTAAAAAAAGTGTATTCAGAGCCAAGATGAGGCTTTCAGAGAGGATGAGGCCTTCAGCCTTCCTTTCCCGTTTTTTTTTCGAGTTTTTGTGAAATATCTTTAACATAATATAGATTATAGGTAGTCCTATCAGATACGCAGTTAAGTATTTAATAACGCTTTGTTTTCAGCGTCGACGGCTACACAAGCGACACGACCGCATTCGCTGACGACGACGATGACTTCAGCGTGCCGCTGCACGTCAACACGCGGACGCTGCACCGGACTGATAGCGTCAGTCCGCAAGCTCCTGACAGGTTGGTGTTATACAGCCTCTATAAGTCGGCTTTTGGGGCATTAGTCATTACGGAAAAGCGTCCATTCCCCGCAATGTAAAAACTGCTCAGTCACGGCAGTCTCTGCGCAATCATAGCGCTTTCTGTGATTGTCCACCATGGTCCAAAGTAGGATATTACCCGAAGAAAGGGTACACGAATAATAATAATAATCTGAGGTTGACAGGACATGCGTTTATTTTAATCTTCTTTGACCGTCTTTTCATCTTTTTTCCAGAACCTCATCTAGGAAATTCATGTATGAAAAGATGACGATGCGCGAGTGGAGTACCAGCACAACACCAACGAGTACACAAGCGCCCGGTCTACTGTCACTAGCGGAGCCTAACAACAATGAGCCTATTGTAAGTAAATAAAAAACTTGATAGGTGTCAAGGGACACCCGGATGAAACGAAGTTATTTTTGTAAATACAAAAAACCTGTGTAATACACTCAAACCAAAAAAAGAGAGAGAGAGGGAGACATAGAGAGAAACACGCGCTACCGCACGGCTTACAAAGTTACAACTATAGTATTTTTCCTCTAGTTGTAATGTAGCGACACGTGTCGTTACAACTTTTTCCGTCTAGCCCCCTTTCGTAACGCGCGATAAGGAACTTCGTTCCAAAAAAGTTTTTCTCAATTCGAATTTTTAAGTATGGTCCAAGCAAATTATTTTTAAATATCCTGCCACTATTTGTATACTGAGCTGGTCGCATAGCGGTGCGAGAGCGCGTATTATCGAAATAAAACCTTTACTTCGATTTACGACACGTACTATACTTGCTTGGCATTATAACGACTCGTTTCTGTCTAATCAGGCTAACTATTTGTGCAGATTCGTGAGCGATGCGAGAGCTGGTCGCGCACGGAGTCGCGCGCCGCTACGCCCGCGTTTCCGACGCACCCGCGCACGCCATACCCGCCCACACCCACCCCCTCGCTCTCCGCGCGCCCGCCGCGCTCGCCCACGGTCACCAGGTACGTACTGAACTAGGCTTATTAAGGGTCAATTTATACTAGCACAGATTGTTGTGTTGAATATTGGTAAGTCGCTTCGACTCTGCGCTAGTATAAATTGGCCCTAATATGGAAATAATGGATAAAAATATTAGGTGTAAAATCTGTAAAAAGGCATGATTCAAGAGGAAATCTTAAGGCAATTTTTGAATGCTTTCAAATATAGTTATGAAAAAGCTCCACGACACATAAGGTGACTGTAGAAAACCACATAATGTACTTCGATTGTGTACGCAGTACACGCAATTAATGTTCATCATGAATCATAATCATTCCCAGATAAACTCAAATTTTTGTTTGATTACAGAAAAGAGCGCGAAAGCAGCCCGGAGTCGGAGTACCGCGCGTACAGCACGGGGTCGCGGCGGTCGAGCGTGAGCGCGCCCGAGCCGCACCACGTGGCGCCGGACCGCGTGCGCTTCGCACGAGACACCAGCCACTACTGGTACAAGCCCAACATCTCGCGGGATGACGGTGAGTTTATAAACACCCTTCCTCTTGAACCAAGGGCGTCGCCAAGAGAGAGAGAAGGATTAAAACCGTTATTGTTACTGCAATCGTCACCGAGGCAAAGACTTCCGAAGTGTAACGCTTCATGCTCTCGACTGTATCAGGCGTTCTGAGCTGGCGACGCCCTTGATTATATAATGGAAAACATCTAAGGTTCATCATGGCTCACTTTCAGACCTAGGCAAAAAAAAACACAAGTTTTTAGAAAACCGTCAAACCATGTCTGCTGTTATACTATCAGAGAAGTTAATTCATAGGCAGTTGCCGGACTTATGTAAGTTGGTGGCGTCATATCAAATCCAGCCGAATTGACACAACCAAACGACGTAGGACCCACCACTGCCTACGAATCAATTTCTTCGATATTATACGGGAAAGTACCCAATGGTAGACACTGAACTAATAGATGACAATGGGCATTGTCCAAAAAAAATCACATGTACTTTTTATTTTTTTTTCGTTAGATTAGGGTATTTTAAGAATATAAATTAAATAATTTTGAAATTCATTGGCTAGTTTTTTCTCAATAAATTTTTAAAGTTTCGCTCTGACGTCATCATCGGCGGCCAATTGACCTCTGCAGTATGTTTTTTTTCCTTTCAATCTTATTTATAATGGCTGGTTCGTCAAATATAAGTTTTCATTATGTGAAAGCTGATACGAGAAGCTTACCAAAAGTTCGAAACGTAATGTTGGTCGAATTTATTGCTAATTTAACGCCATTGAAGGTCAAACTAAGGTTAAACATATTTGTTCAAAAATATAAGTAACTAATGGGTATTTTTTTCGTTTATATACAGAAAAGCGATCACTGACCTTATTCCTCGAAATGTTTTTGTAATTAGCAAAATTTAAAAAAAAATGGACAATCCCCATTATGACAAAAATACCATAAAAATAAGAATTACTCTGATTATTTCTCACCACTGTATATTTTATAAGCTTCTCAAGCTATCTGTTGAATTGAAAAAATATATTAGAGACGCCTTCGGGAACAAAATTTTAAAATGGGATCAGTTTTCGTAAATAATATGACCGCGTCAACACGCGCTCGACAATTTCTTATCAAATAGGTTAAGGAAGGCGAAATTTTACACGTAAGTTTTGGATACGTTTATTTAATTTTTTGTAATTTCTATTGTTTTCGTTGGATTAATGGTCATGTATACACTCATTAATGTTTATTTAAGATTTTTTATCAATTTTCCCTAACAATATAAAGGGTGTCTACTGTCTACTATTAGTTCTTGAAAATGTAAAAAACCTAATAGATGACATGGATCTCATTTTTGAGTTTTGCAATACATACTAAAGTTATTTTGTACTTTATTCTACTGCAAAAATCATCACTATTCTCTGAAAATATAATTCTATTAACAATCTAAGAACTTAGAACTACTGCACCTAAAAATGGACATGGTGTCTAATATTAGACCTTGTACTGATCTAAAAATCGATTGCTTTAGTTTTTTAGCAGTAAAAAAAAAGAAAAAGAAGAGCTGAGAAAAGAAAGAAGAAAAAAGAAGAGGCAAAAGAAGCATGGAGACTAAAGACTGAAAATAAATTTGCTAGGAAAAAAATGACGGGTTGCACTCCGGGAGTGCCGGCAGAAGTGAAAACTTGATTATTAACGTTGTGCAATTTTTTAACCCATTTTTTATGAAAATCAATTATTAAAAAAAACTTTTTTTTTAATTAATCGAAACCCTAACGATCGATTAAATTTTTAACCCATATTTATTAAAATCGATTATTGAAAAATCAATTTTTTAAATTAATCGAAACCCTTACAATCGATTAAATTTTTAACCCATTTTTATGAAAATCGATTATTAAAAAAACGATTTTTTTTATTAATCGAAACCCTTTACAATCAATTAAATTTTAACCCATTTTTATGAAAATCAATTATTAAAAATCGATTAAATTTTTAACCCATTTTTATGAAAATCGATTATTAAAAAATCGATTTTTTAATTAATCGAAACCCTTACAATTGATTAAATTTTTAACCCATTTTTTATGAAAATCGATTTTTAAAAAATAGATTTTTTTAATTCATCGAAACCCTTACAATCAATTCTAGTTCGAGTTCAAGTTCGAATTCGAGCTCGAGTTCGAGTTCGACACAAAACACTACTCTCCATCTCCAACCGTCTTACGGTTTTTCCAAGGTTTTTCGATCAGCACGAGAATCTGACGCGAGTTTCACAGTTTTTACCCATCCCACAAATTAAGTGCTCAACGCCGCTAAAGAAGTTTTCACTTTAAAAATATGAAAAATAAAAGGAAAGATAGTTTCAGCATGGAAGAAGAATGAATAGAATCTGGAGACAACGTGGATAATATTTCTGATGCATGTAGTTACTATGATGAAGTAAATGTAATCTTTTGAAAAATGGCAAATAAAGACCTAATAATAGGAAAAATGTAAAATGTAATGTAAAGTTCTATGTCAACTATTAATTCATATTGGTGTCTACTATTAGTGATGTTCGTTTTTTGTGATGTCATCTATTAGTACTTATGACTAAGTTTACAAAAAGACCAATAATATATTTTTTAATTGATTTGTCAGAGAATAATTATAATAGTTTTATTTTGTAAGAGTTACTGAAGACATGGAAGAAGTTATCAATCCTTAATATTCATAAACATATATTTTATAACATTCAAATGTTTCATGTTTCCTTATAGTGTCTGCCATTAGGTCTCTTCCCTTATACGATATTATATTGAGCAAGTGATATGAGATATCACATCTATCTTCTGTGCAGCGGTGGCAGCACTCCAACAACTTGAAGAAGGCGCGTTCATAGTGCGCGACTCGAACTCGTTCCCCGGCGCGTTCGGTCTGGCGGTGCGCGCGGGCGGCGGAGTGCGCCACTTCCTGGTGGAGCCGGCGGCGCGCGGCGTGCGCCTGCGCGGCTGCCCCGACGAGCCCGTCTTCTCCTCGCTCTCCGCGCTCGTCTACCAGCACACCGTCACGCCGCTCGCGCTGCCAGTGCCGCTTAGACTGCCGGAGAGGTAAAGAGACAGCACAGATTAAAATTATAATAATATGAATCCAGTGTTAATTACAAAATAAATGTTGGCTGCAAAGTCTTTGGGTTTTGTTATCTTTTAAAATTTTCCACTTGTCGTTAAAAAAATTGTCAGACGGAAACTACATTTTCCTAGATATGATGCACCCTGTTTTTACTCGAAGGATAAATTGCTAGTTGCTAGCATACCACGTTAGAACCGGAACCACATTCACCGTGATAAGAGATTGACATAATATAATATAACAGCCACAAACATAAATACCGTCATCTCCTCAGGGACCCGTGGACCGGCGGAGGCGCGAGCGTCGCTGCCCGCGCTCTGCTGTCGACGGGCGCGGCGTGCAACGTGCTGCTGCTGGGCTCAGAGAACACCGAAGCGCTGACCGGCCCTGCCGCCGTCAAACGTGCAGTGTCTAATATCTTACAGAAGAAGGTAAATTACTCTTTCCTTTAAAATCTCCAACTACAAACCCCTAGCATTACCACCCATCTAAATAATTCACGTAAAATAAGTTTGTAAATCATGTGTAAATACGTGACAGGATTATATTTTGATATGATTCACTGACTTCTATTACGGCAAGATCATAAAATATTTCCGAAAAACTGCAAACCTTCTGGTTTAAAATATATCCTTTACTCGAAAGCCATTTCATAACATCCTTTACTTCACAGGGTGCAGCCCACGTGGTGCACTTCAAGGTGTTCGGCGGCGGCATCACGCTGACGGACGCGGCGCGCAAGCTGTTCTTCCGCCGGCACTACCCCGCCGGCAACGTGTCGCACGCCGGCCTCGACCCCGACAACAGATCCTACACCTACGTGGATGAACACGGGGCTAGGACTGATAAGTGAGTACTGAGTTCTTTGGAGCAGTCACTTTATAAAGATCGCATATTTATCAGCAAACACGCGCCGTACGCGCCACATTTTAGAATACGTTGTATGAAATTATCCGTACCGTGCGCGCCGCATTTCGTGTACTATGCAGTGTGTTCGGCGCGTATAGTGCTGACAAATGTGCGATCAACCTTAGCTCATTGCCAATCTTTCAGGATCTTTTTTTTTTAATTGGATATTAATTAGGCCGCTTGCTTAGGCCAGTGCATGTGCTCCAGATACTGAGGTCAATGAAAGCTGCGTAGCACCGAGACTAGATATTATCATAGACGAATTATACTTACTCCATGATATTATGTAGCACCTTATTGTAACAAGTTATCTGTTGTAGTGTTAGTTGTAATAATTAGTTAGGTATCTCTACAAAAGCAGCAGATATTATCTGCATAAGATCAACACGAAACTCTATACCAGGGGCGCCGACTCCGTGGGTGCTCGGGTGCTCCAGCACCCACGAGAGGTAAATAGTAGGTGCCGAGCACCCACGATT
Organism: Polyommatus icarus; assembly: GCA_937595015.1. Classification (NCBI taxonomy): domain Eukaryota; kingdom Metazoa; phylum Arthropoda; class Insecta; order Lepidoptera; family Lycaenidae; genus Polyommatus; species Polyommatus icarus. The sequence continues at coordinate 10,230,026 of OW569321.1, forward strand.
ATGAATATCTTAAAAAATTCTCTTTCTCATATTTTAACTAAATCTAAATAATATAGATGTACGTATAATACGCGCGCCTACAAACAAACCTAGTACCTGGTCAGGATCCCTAGAACATTTTTTTATTACTATCAAGTATCAAGCAAATTTTTTGTGAGAAGCTTCATTTTGCTTTGATAAGACGAATAACATTTTTAGCTGCGAAAAATTTCGAAAGTGGTAGCCAACAGAGACAGAAAGGATTTCATACATTGATTTTATAGTCCTAAAATATGGATTGTTCTCTTTGTAGGATGAAAATGTTACTCTTAAATTATATAGTATAGCTAATAAGTAATAATCTATCAATATACAAAAAATCTGCTGGTTAGGGTTCCATTTTAGGTTTCTGTAATCAACAAAACTTGGTTGACTATGGAACCCTAAAACGGAACTGAAAAAAACTGGAGCACCCACGAGAATTTGAAAAACTCGGCGCCCCTGCTCTATACCATAACACCCTCATTATAACAGAAGTCATGAATATTCAACCAGATAACTTGTTCCATATACCGTCCGTTATTACTATGCAAAGATCATTGACCGCTATTAAAAAGCGTGAATAAAATAAAACTTGAAAATTGATATTTCTTTGTATTATTGTTTATTACAATTTTAAAGTTATGTTTTGGCGTATGGTCGTACTTGGGTCGTACGGCGTACCTAATCAAAACTATTTCCAAATGAAAAACTAAATTTTCAGTCTCGGCATTATTTCTAATTTTGGCCACTTCAAACGTCCAGCGGTCGTATATTCTAATTCTAATTCGCATACCTTCGCATCGTATGTCATTTTTATTATGAACGAGCTATTGCCCGCGGCTTCGCTCGCGTTAAGAAGTATATATACAAACTTTCATCCCCTATTTTAGCCCCTTGGGGGTGGAATTGATCAAAACCCTTTCTTAGCGGGTGCCTACGTCATAATATCATCTACCTGCATACCAAATTTCAGCCCGATCCGTCCAGTGGTTTGGGCTGTGCGTTGATAGATCAACATGTCAGTCAGTCACCTTTGAGTTTTATATATTTAGATTTTGTCGCAGATATTTGCAATGAGATGCGAATTCGCAGTTATGTGCGGAAGCCCTAACGTGTGCGTAATTTCAGGCGTGTGTTCGCGTTCGTGGCGCGCGTGTCGGCGAGCGCGGACAACCAGTGCCACGTGTTCGCCGAGCTCGAGCCCGAGCAGCCCGCCACCGCCATCGTCAACTTCGTCAATAAGGTGAGACGTGTTTCATTTTTTTTAACTAAGGGGGCAAACGACAATACTGGTCAGATGACCAGTATTTGCTTTCCATATAATATGGGTGTCAGTAGTTGCTTTCCATCAGGTGATGGAAAGCAACTACTGTCGCCCATGGCCCAAGGATACTCGCAACATTAAAAGAACTGCAAGTGTGATGCCGTTTATTAAAAACAGTCAAAAGATTTGACTTGATGTCTGTGACACTGTCTACCAATTTCTATACAGAACTGAAAATTGCGAAATAGTTTTTACTGAAAGGCATACCTTATTGTCCACTTGCATTTTTGGCTAAGTGCAGTGCGGTGCAACTTGAATTATCGCGGTCGATAGACAGACTAATAATTAATGAGCCCATGGACCATGGTAGACATAATCATTGACTTAAACATGTATTTTTTATTTCAGGCTCTTCTGGGAAACAGTCAGAAACGAGATATAATATGAGGAATTCCCCAAGAATTATTTAAATAAAAAAAATTTAATAAGTAGAAATACTCAGAAGTAACGTAGAGGTGTATAACACGAATCCTACGAATATTTACCGCACCGAGGAATGAAGATCACAATACTGTTGAATATATTCCACTATTTATAGTTTTGTGTTATAAAATAATTTATGTGATTTTATTATCGAATGTAAAAATGAACGCATCTTTTATTAATATTTTGTTCAATTTTCAAATATTTAAACTTACCAAAAACTTTTGCCTTTGGTTTCAAAAAACCTTTTGCGTTCACTTTTATACTCGGCGAAGGATAGTTTGTTTGCCAGATATGATTTACCATTGCACTATTATTTAACATAATAATATTAAAAATCTATGAATGGTTTCTAAAAATAAGATTCGAGTAACCATTAACCAACAAAATTACTAGTAGGTAGCTAAATATGAATTATATTAGTATTGGCAAATCATGAGTCGGGTGTAAATAGTTCTTGTAATCCACGATGCTTATAACATGCCGTATTATAATCGACACTGTTGTCGCTTGAAGATTTTTTCTTTTGGTGAGGTTATACCTAAAGCTCTTGTGAATTATAACAACTAGGTATAAAATGAGTTTCAAAGATAATTAGTACGCTTCATATTCACCAAGTATAATGTACTATTATATAATTATTACATTAACATTTAATAATTAAAATGTATTAAATATTAAAGCGTAAGCTAACTAACTAGTCTCATTAAAGTTAATATAAAATCATGCGTGCCTAATTTAAATATATTTTGTAAGGGATTACAAAGTTAAAGTAGATAGGTAAACATAAAAAACTACCTAAGGAGCATTAAATATAAGCAATACTAAATACTAATATATTTTATTAGTGTTAGAAGCTCTGCTTATACATCCAGAAAGAGTGTTATTGGACGTTGATGTCGACAAGTACAATGAAGTGACATATTAAAATTAAGTTCAAATATGCTAACTATGTTAATAACCATCTACTTATAATAAGTATAGTTCATAGCTGTTGTCTATAATGAAATAGTCGAAATTGGCCTAACAAAGCTGCCACAGCTAAACTGGTGCTAGAAGTAAGCATGCTACCATAACAGGATAAAAATTGCACTTTGAAGTAGGAACATGAAATAAAATTAGCTGTCCATGAAATGCCTTATTTTATTTCATTACTAGATTATAAGTAAATAATATAAAGTGGATTCAGTGAACCCAGTGAATATATTAATTTAACAATTTATGTAGTAACTGTTGTGAATAATGTATTTATTGGTTAAAATAATAAAAAATTAAAAACATGTGCCGTTTTTTTATTATTAACTTTTTGGATGTTAGAATATAATCCAGGTCTATCCTTTTTTTAAGAGGGGTTAAAAACAATACCTAGACGATTATAATAATTATATTTTGCACATTACATAATGTTTTGTGTGTATGTGACTGTGTCACAAAATATAACAGTGATGAAACACAAGTAATCCGAAGGATATTTTATAAAACAGCTATCATGCAATAACTTATGTCCCTTATTTTACAGATTAATAAATGATAATATTTATTTACATAAAAGATAACAATCATTTATCGAGAAGGAAATACATCCAGCCGTATATTTCTTTCACGCTTCTAATTAAACTAGTTTAGGCGCCTTGCTTGTGTTTTCGGAGCTCGGTCTGAGCGAAGCGGGTCGGGCGTCAATCGTCCGAGCGGCCGAACCTGAGGTGGCCGTAGTCGTCGAAGGAGTCGTCGGCGCGGATGACGGGGTTCCTGATGATGGAGAACTCCGGGTAGAGGCGGTGCGGGGGAAAGTCCTCGTCGGCCATCGAGATGCCGCGCAGGTGGGCAGCCTCCCCGCGCCGTAGGAACGCCACACCCATCGTGATGCCCAGCGCGAATATCGTGAGGAGACGCATCTTGCTGACAGCTAAGAGAAAACGATAGAATATGAATGTTACTGTTGCTAATTCTATACTAGATGCTACTTAAGTTCAAACAGAGAAACAAGACACAAAACTTTATACTTCTGTGCCTCATTATTTTGAGCACACCTCAAATGTTGCCAGCAACTTGATTGAGCAGCAATTTACGTAACCAAACCAAATGTTATTTCACTTTTTGTAAATTAAAACTATGCTTTGTTATAAACCTTTCCCCGGGCCTCAAATCATCATCCAAGTAACTATGATACAAATTGGCTTAAAAGGCTTGTGCGGTAAAGAGGTAACAGACAGACATAATACAAAACGTGACAATTTATTTTTTGTCAAAACGGGACATTTACGAAGCGGGTCCGTGAAAATCAAAGCGCTGAAAGACCATTTTTTTGTGATTTATATGGGGTAAAGCGCGACCGCTTTAAGCGCAACTCTCGTAGCATACATTTAGTATGCTACGAGAGTCGCGCTTTTGTGCTCCAGCGTAACGAATTTTCCTGCAGATTCCTTCGAAGCGACTCTACTTTTACAGTGAACTCTATACACATTACGCGGTACTCATAAACATTACCTATAATTAGTATGATCACTTACGTTTGTTACACCTGTATAATATCTACCATTATTGATATCGAGAAAAATATGGCAGAATAATCAATCGAATCGAAATCGCGCGCGGTTTCAGAAAACGAGACAATTTGACGTCCCAGAAATCATTTCGGGGACACCGGGACACGTCACACGTAACTATAAAACGGGACAGGCCCGTTCAAAACGGGACGTCGTCACGTTATAATTAGGGGTGGGCCGAAATTCGTTTTACATTCGGTTTAACCGAACTTCGGCAGCTTGAACCCAACTTCGTCATTCGGCCGAATTTCGGTTAAAATGCCGAACATTCGGCACTAAATATACTTGCAATATCTTAACAGAAATTAATGAAAAAATATATCTGTGTGACAGTGAAATAAAATAAGTCTGATACAAGAACTATAGGTACTCATTCATAGTCATTTACTTACTTATATGAATAAGGAAAAGTAATCATACGTGATAAACAAAAACCTAAATTGGTCTTTTTAACGACGAGTCTCAAAAATCTTTGGTTACTTAAACAAACAAAACACAAAATTAAACCGCTCTTCTTATTAACCAAACGAGCCTTACATAGAAATATTTCTATCTTACTTAATCAAAAAACAAAATTTTACAGCCCCTGTCAAGAAGTCTAAGAAATCTCTCTTACTTTATCAAAAATCAAAAATGTTGACTTTACTTTTACTTTACAATAATGACTAGCTGGCTAAGGGCCCCGCGGGAAAGCACGGAGTGCGGGCGGAGCACATCTAGCAATATTTGCAGCAAGTGCGTAAACAAGTCACAAAACGAAAAAGCGCGGCGAAATTGAACCGAAGTTCGGCCGAATTTTTCATTTTTACCGAATGTTCGGCCGAAGTTCGTATTCGGTTCAAACCACATTCGGCCCATCACTAGTTACAATAATACACGCATTTACAGTAAGATTAGATCATTGGATAAATTTTGAATCTCTCTATCTTATTTCAACTAAGTAACTAGCAACTTTTTAAAGGAGTAGGTAAACCTATTGACAATAAACTAACAACTTTAAGCTCCATGTCGAACTAAGTAAATACAAAGAGAAAGACGAGCTTACAACCTTCAGTTTTACAATTTTTACAATTTTTTACTGGCCACAATAAAGTTAAAAATATTTTTATTTATTTATTTATATCAGGCTACATAGGCACATACAATATATACCTTAATGACTAACATACATAATACATATTATACATTATATTATACATTTTGCCACTTAGTTATCGGCGACGTGACGCGCGCTTCATTCCGGTCATCTAGACACGCGGTAGAGTGTCAAGCCAAGTTCCAGCATAACAGAATGGCGAGCATGCACCGTGTGTAATATTACACGAACCATTTGCAGCGACTTTTGACCCCCTCATAATTCAGAAACTATTTCACATAAACGTTTCAAATTTGGCTCATATAATGAGGCTTGCGAGATAAATACATGCTCATGCATTTTTATCACTGACTGACTGACCTATAGATCAAAATTCTAACCCACTTCCAGATAACCTAGAAGGCTGAAATTTGGAATCCACCTCAGTAATTGTGTGTAAGCGTAGGGAAAAATCCGAAAACAAAAAAATCGGTCAAGTGCGAGTCGTACAGAGCGAAAATTGTTTTTTTTTTTGTATGGAGACACCCCTTAAATATTTATTTTATTTTACTTTTGTCATTTATTATGAAAGAAGAAATATAATTAAAGATTTTGTGAATATTTCAAGTTCCTATCGGCTGCCATTATTGATTTAGAGCAAAAAAGGCCAAGAAATCACGTTTGTTGTGTGGGAGCTCCCCGTAAACATTTATTTGTGAATTGAAAAAACTTGAAATGAATAGAAGGTGACTTTATGAAGTACGTCTGTCTGTCTGTGACGTCTTCACTCCCAAACTGCTTGTACCGATTGTTCTTAAATTTGGTAAGAAGATTTGGGATAGTTTGAGTCCCGAGAATAGACATAGAATTATTTCAATATGTCTGTCCGTCTGTCTGTCCGTCCGTCCGTTTGTCTGTCTGCCTGTTAGACACCTATAATAATAGCTACTTAACTTCCACAAAGTAAGTTGTACACTATAGATAATGGTTGAAAATACACTTGAGTTATACCATATTATTCAAATGCCTTCTGATGGTAGCTGAATTTTCCATTCGCTTGGATTTTCTTTGTTTTATTCGTCTGCTACTCAAGTCTCAACAAGGCTTAGGGGCTGTTTCTCCATTTCCTGATAAGTTTCAGATAGGCTATCCACAACTTATCAGATAGATGATGTATCTACCAGATAAGTGACGGATAGCATAGCCGACACTTGTCGGGAAGTGGTGAAACGACACCTTAAGGTTGCGAATTGCGATTGAATATAGACGAATATTATGGATGTTTGAACTGGGAAGATGAAGGTGTCTACCCTTGCTCGGAAAGTTTTCTTTACACAAAGTAGTGATATCCCACCAAAAACATAAATGTAAAAATGCTGAGCCAAGTTCCATACAAACATTATATTACTTGTCTATGGACTTCGCCGTAATACGGATGGTGATCTAAATGAGTGCCAAGTTCCATGGAAAATCGAATTATGTACGTATATGAACCAAATAACAATATGAACAAATAATAGAGTCTATTTCTTTGCTTTATTGAATATCTATAACAATTGATGTTATTTAAATAATGTGAGATCTTAAACTAGATTAGATTTTACTTGGCTAGTTTTCATGAGAATTAAAATGTTCAATAACTTTATGAAAAATGGCTGACGTAATGAAAACTGGCCAAGTTAGATCTAATCTACTTTAATATCTCACATTATTTAAATAACATCAATTGTTATAGATATTCAATAAAGCCAAGAAAGAGACTCTATTATTTGTTCATAATGTTATTTGGTTCCTATACGTACATAATTCGATTTTCCATGGAACTTGGCACTCATTTAGATCTCCATCCTTTTTACGGCGAAGTCCATAGACAAGTAATATAATGTTTGTATGGAACTTGGCTCAGCATTTTTACATTTATGTTTTTGGTGGGATATAAAATTTTCGTGTGAAAACACTCCTTCAAAACGGCTCAACCGATTTCAATGAAATTTTTAGTTTACGTACTTACATTCTTTAGGACTGAGAATAGGTTTTAAATTTTTATCTACTTTTTATATTGCTGTACTAGAAATAATAATATTTATATAAGTAGCAAAACAACATTTGCCGGGTCAGCTAGTTTGACGTAATACTAATTATTATTTAAATATACTTACATAGAATAAGAAATAAATATTCGGTACCACATAGGTACCGAATATTTATTTCTACATAGCACATATTAGGTATAATAGTAGTAAATAGTTGTGCTTAGTTTGATTTTTCATAATGCAATTTATTTAATTTAATGAAACATAATACGGACAAGGGTCTAGTCTAGACACTCGACTTTCTATTTATAAGGCTTGATGTAAGGAAAATTAGTAGGTAGGTACTTACCACGATCCTTCACGATGTTTTCTTGAAAAGTGCGGAGGACAAAGGGTAGCACTCCTTTTATAGTGAACATGAAAAATAGAAAATCCACTCCCTCCCTTGTTTAATATTCCCCTTGCAGACTGTTCTCCGAAGCTTTTTGATATAATTGACATATTTCAATTATTAAAATACGCTGATTGATCTTGTTAGCGGCGTAAATTATTTTTCTTGTGGCTTAACGCTTTTCACCCTCAATAACATTAATTTGTTTTATGTTTTATTTATTATAGCATTTCAATGTAAATTTAAAAATAGAACGAATAACGATTCGGAACGGAACGGAAAAAATATCAATAATATCTGTACGTTAGGTAACCTACCTATGGGCTATGTGCATTCCATAAAATTAAAAAAAAACCTTTCCAAAGTTTTCCGCCAAATACGAGTTACTTGCTAATATTCTAATTTTAAATTTCTTAAAAATATAGTTCACTGTACTGCGTAGTGCGTGCACCACTTGGTTTTAAATTTCCTTTTACATTTTTAAATAATATTTTTATTATTACTTTCATAATGTGTACAAATAAAGCAGATTTTGATTATTTTGAACACGAATTTATTGAACTCGTAGGCCAGTTTCAATCATTGTCAGTAAGTAAAATACTTATAATAATTTATATTATACTTACTGTATTATAATATTACAGTAGGGTAATTATTAGTTATTACAAATATTATTACTTATGAATAATTTTTCTGTATTGAAAATTAAAAAGAGATACTTATTGAGAACATACTTGCATAATATTCTTATTAATCATGATACCTACGACGTTAGATTTGTTACAAATAGCGTGACAGAAGTCAATGTGATATTTTAGTTACCTACCCACGTCTCATTTCGTATGCCTAGCTTTGTGAAAAGCAACTACGTGAGGAGCTAAGAAAGGAGGCAGGTCGTGCTGAGAAGGCGGAGGCGGAGCGCAGCGCGGCAGAGCGCTCGGCGCACGAGCTGCGGGCTAACGCAGCAGCCGCCGCCGCTGGAGCTGCCCAGGCGACCAAGGCGCTGGCTGCCAAACAAGATGAACTCTTGAAGATGCAGATGCAACTTGAAATTTCGGTACTTGTATAATATATAGATAATTATATACTTATTGTAATAGTGGTGTAATGTATATTATTTTTAATTCATCCTCTATCGAATGATTAATTCGAAGGCCTAACTAAACTTTTCATAGAATTTTCATTTGAATAAAGATTTTCAATAATAATAGAACATTCAAGTATCATTATTATCGACGGGTTCCGGACAAGTTGTAACAACTCTCACTTTCTGGCTTATGTGTAAAGTTAACATTACATACATCTCAATGATTACAGGTTAATTCAGGATCCTAAAATCAGGATCCTGTTGAAATTCATGAACTTGTATGAATAATTAAGGTTACATTTTAAACTTTCGCGTTGCATTATAATTAAAACTTATTAATCGGGACTTAACGCGACTTATTTAAATAGAAATGCTACTACGAGTACATATTTTTTCTCGACGTTTGGAACATCGAGAAAAAGGTTTGAATTAAGGTTGCTGTAGTTTAAATATACTGCAGCCATCTTACCTTGCGTTTTAATCTGAGCACTACCTATATAGTTACTGTCTGGTGTCTGCAACAAACCAAAAGGCAAACAGTCCGAAACCCGTCGATATTTACTTTATTGTTTTAAATCCACATAATATTTTAACCACTTATTGACTTATCTACTTCAAGGGAAATGTTTAAATCCTAAACAAATAACAACTCCTATTTTCAAAGGAGCGCGAGCGAAATATTTTCAAAGAAAAATGGATGGAAATGACAAATAGAGTTAATGAAATGGATAGAGAGCTGCAAAACTTGCGTCCGCTACAAAAACAACAAGCAAACCTGCAACAGCAGTACATAGAGCTTCAAGAGCGCATACAAGTTGCAACCACTGATGCTCGCAGGTATATTTTTACAAGTATTTTTTATATATTTTCTACTACATTGGTAAATATTATTTTACATATAGTGATGCTGATGATGGCAGCTAAAATAACCTAGAAAATACTATAAACCTAGTGGACCCTCGTTTGTCAGGTTATGCCTACGAAGTAGCAGGCGCGGTCGCAGCCTGAAATTTTGGAAGGGGTCACTCACTATACTAAAAATTTTGTGGCAAAAATTTCCTATTATTATTTGTGAGATTTTTCAATTTGACCTAAGACCCGGGGGGGGGGGGCATGTCCACTGTGACCCCCCTTCAGACCGCACGTCTGCGTAGTAGTTTTAAATGTAAAAGAAAAAATGCATACCCAACTACATAAAATCTATTTGAGAAAACTCCTCCATTTTTCGGTTCACCAAAAATTTTTTTTTATTTCTGAATACTTTTAAGTAAGGATATATTATTTGTTATTATTAACAGTGAAGCGTCAAAACTGGAGAATGAACTGCGAAGAGTGGAGAGATGCGCAAGCGCAGGGTCTGAGGTTCGTGAGCGCGCTCGGCTCGCGGCCGCCGCGCATGCTCGCGAGCGCCGCCTCGCCGCAGCAGAGATGCAACAGACCTCAAAGGAGCTAAAGACGGCTCACGGTATGTTTTTTATAGTAAATTGTAGAGTAAACTAATACTATATCCTTACTTTAAACATTGTCCAAACATTGTGTAACTCGTAGATAATAGGTTAATTCAAATTTCAAGCAGTACCTAAATATAGCCAGATGGAAAGAGAATATCGATCGCACAAAACTTTCACTATTAATATAATAATACCAAAATCAAGCGTTACAGACATAATAGTGTTAGTCGTTAGATCATAATTTCAAAACGCAACAAAAAATTAGGTATGTATTATCGAGAATATAGTATTTTCATTTATTTTAGTGGAAATAACTCGACTGGGCGTGCTAGTGGCTGATTTGCAACAACAACTAGCTAATGTAGAACAAGCCAAAGACAACAAAGATTGGAATGTCAACCAAGGGCACATAGACGAGCTACGAGGTGCTCTGGAGGCGGAGCGCGCCGGCTGCGCCCGCTTGGAGAAGGCTCTAGCGGCGGCCGTGGCAGATAATGCAACTCTAGCCGTCCAACTGAGAGCCGTAGACAGCAGGACCGAAGAAACTCTCACAACCCCTCCAAATGTCTCTACAGCCGACATTTGTCCTATAGATTATTTTCTTGCAGATTAATTCCTGTTATACGTACTGTTTATACATTTTTAACTTTTAATAATTTTTGCTCAAAAATGCTATGAGTCAATTAGTAGTTTTCTTTCGTATCATTTATGTAATTCATTTTACCATCGTACTGACTAGTAAAGAGGCATTGGATAATAAAATCTTTGATTCAATCTTTAGAACTGGACATGACATCATTATTTTGCAATTACACTTACTCTTAGAACCAATACATACCTATCATTTGCTGTTTACAAATGAATTGTAACAAAAAGTTGTGGTAAGTGATTAATGATTATATAACATTTAAATACCAATCGCAACGAATTATACAATAACATTTTGAAACCTTTTTGTAGCGGACCTGCCAAAATAGGACAAACGTGGGAGGACGAGTCGAGTTAAACTTGGGTCTGGTTTTTAACTAAACAGGTTTCTAAATCGTGTCCTGTGAGATGTGGCTAAAGTTATGTCGTCAAAGCTAGGGCTGCCAAATAATTAAGGCAGCCCTTCAGCTTCAGCAAAAATACAATATTTTGATGACAAGGTGAGGTGATGCGGAAACCTCGAAAAATGAAAAAGTTGTAGCTAACTTTTTACACTTAGCAGAACTTTTTATGAGACTGCAGTCTAAAATACGGACGGACAACTATCGCATTTGGACAGCCATTCCGTCAAAAATCTGTGTCTTGCAGTATTCGCTCGTCTGGCAACCCTAGCCAGGTCTGGGACGAGATTCGCTGCATGCTGGCTGCATTCTACAATGGCCGATTTACGCGCAAGTACCGTAGATATTTAGCAGTTACCGGTTGTTGACCCATTGTACACAGTACTCAAACAAGTTTCTAGGAACGTACTACCATGTCGTTGTGTCTAGAAAGCATTTAGATCTTTCTAGAAATTCTAGACCTGATTTTAATGCAGTTCAAACTATTTTTAAGACTTGTACAGCAATGTAACATTTAAAAATGTTTTAATGTTTCAAAGAATTTGAAGTAAGTAACGTTTACAAAATTTGTGTGAGTACCTACTAGGTAGGTACCATCGAGGAAACTTCATTCCTATGCATTTGATAGACCAACGTTATTTGGTCGAATATGTCAATTCAATGTTAATTGTGATCTGTCGGCTGGGTTTGACGTAACGCAACCAAACTACTTAGGTCCCCGATCTGCATAGGAATCAACTTCTCTGATAGTACATAAACTGCCTAACAAAAAAGTTTCTAAAATCGATACCTACAATTTACAAACTACATTATAAATATTGAATTTGTAAAATAGCGGTGAAATTAGCGATGTTACCGGAAAAGCCACTTTTTTTAAAGCTCTCGGATGTGAAACAGGTTTTCATCGTTGACCGGAAATGCAATTTACTTTATAAATAAACCTCAATATCGTGCAGTATGCTGCGTGTGCGCAGAATGTTAAGGATCGAGGTGAACAAGGTCAGAGTTAACTATATGTATCACACAACAAGTATATAACAAAAACATAATTTGGCCAAGTAAACAGAATTTAGAAGTCTCTTAAAAAATTTCCAGTCTCATAAGTTATAAATATATTTTTTTAAATATGAGACTATTATAATATTTTACGTTGTAGAGCCTTAGTGAATTTTTAGTAGCCGCGTTAAAATTGAAATTTAATTATTGGCCGATATATGCAATTGTCAAGATGATTAAGCCGGGTTTTTCCATATCATACGAATATAATGACGAATGTATTTTTTTTATAGAAAATGTAGTTACCTGTAACTTAGTAATAATTAGCAAGCATTGACATCATAAAGTTAGTTCACATTTTTCGCCGTAAGCGTCATGGTTAGTGCCGTGCAGGAAGTTATTGGGCAAGTCATTGTGGGCAGTTTCCTTGCTTTATGGAGTCCGAGTGGGTGCAGCGCGGACTGAGGCGTTTTTCGCAAGGCTCTGCCCCACCGCCGTTGCGTAGGCGCAGACAGCATTCGATTACGTACCACTGAAGCCGCGGCCGCGTCAGCCGCCACAAAAACTGTGTGCAATCGGCAGAAACGATCTGTGATATAGTGTTAAGTTACGTGCCTTGAAAGTGTGGTGTTTAGTGAATATACACGGAAAAGGGTATTTTATTATATTACTACATGTTTATTCTATCCATTTTCCAAGTTAAACTGCAAGCGTAAACAACAACAAAAGAAAATATACGGCTCAAGTAATCATTGCGTGATATTTGTGATGAACTCTACCTACCGTAGAGAAAGTTCGCGCCGTAAGTGAAGATTGAGCGTAAGTTTCTTAACGTCACTCGATGAAATAGGTCATATCTTTATTCAGAGCTAAAACTCGGTTCAAAGAGGGATTTTTAAAGGAAGTTTAACTGATGATGTTTAAATATTTAAGTTTTCCCTATAAGGCTTAAAGGCTGCATCGCCGACGCAAATACTTCGAAGCCAATGTTTACTGTGAGTCAGAGATGACTGTCACAAGGTTACAGAGCTCACTCGGAACAGTGGACACGTGAATTCAATAGGAACATTATCGGCTCGCCCACGACACTTGTCATCTTAATCATTAATATTCACATTGTAGAGCGGCCCCAGTCTCAATAAACAAAGATTTGAACTTGTAACACATTTTCATTACAATAAGATTTCTTATTCCTCTACTTACTTGCTTATGTAGAGTCTTATATAAAAGTTTACATTTTAAAGACTCTACATTAGCAAGGGGTAATATTCGATTTAAAAAATACTGAAACGTACAAAATGTTTTGATTAATTCAATATTCAATACAATCCCACGAAGCAAAACACGTTGTAATCCATTCATACATAATGTTACACCAAGTGCAGGTCGCATCTACGTAAACTGGTTTATAAGTAGGTAGTCAGTAGGTATGTAGGGACAACATGTATGGGACAACTCTACGTATGTATTATGTATGTGCCGCTAAAAGATTCGATCGCGATAAAACGTTTGTTGTGAAGTTAATACAGTCCATAATTATAATCCTAACAATACATTTTATAATAACTACTACATTGAAATAGTACGCGTATGTCGTACAGCCTTTAGCGCTAATACTTAGTCCTTTGTCATACCATAATACTTATAAGTTATGTACCATCGAGGAAATTGATTCCTATGCATTTGAGAGACCAACGTCATTTGGTCGATCATGTCAATTCAATGTTTTGTAATATGTCGGCTGGGTTTGACATAACGCGACCAAACTACGTAGTTCCCCCGTCTGCATAGGAATCAAATTCTCTGATAGTACATCAAATTCTATAGAACTTAGCCCAGTACCTTAGGGCCAAAAAAAAACAAGATAAGAGCAGCATTAATTATTATATTTTAGAAAAGTTATATGTTACATTATATATAAGTACAATAGTTACACACAGTATGGCAAAATATTTTCATCCAAACAAATTCAAAATTTTCGTAGATCATTTTAATCCTGTAGAGTTCGTGGGTAGTAGTTTCATTTTATATTTTACACGAAGTACCTCTATTTCGATTTTGATGTCCTTTATTAAAGGAATATCATTTTCATTCGTTTAATTTTGATAATATATAAATGTATCTTTGCCTCTATCTTTTACGTAACAGTAAAAGTTAATATTATTTAGAAGTTACCGCTGCGGGTGATGTTTTATCTATATCTAGATCGGTCGGTGTTTCTGTAATATATTATGTTTAAATTACAAATGTAGGTTTAATGCGCAAACTTATATAACACTGCAGTATTTTAATTTGCATATTCGGTATGCGGTCAGGCCACCAGAAATTTTCGATTGGTGTTAAGAATTGGTGGCGAGTGGTGACACAGACGTACGTTGTTTAACTTAACGTTCTATTCTACGAATTAATTCTTTAGATCATGGAATTCACAATTCAAAGAACAAATTAAAAATTCGTAATTAAAAATATTGCAGAGTTTATATTTTACAAAGAGTTGTGGCTTTATTACGACCTCCAGTCTTACGGATGCACATGTAGGTAGGTATACGAAAATGGTTGCAAAACTGTTTTTAACTCCAAAATATTATTATTATAACGATTTGTGTAATACTCGAGGTTTTTAAATAGATCTAAGGTTATAAACACAATTATTTTAAATGCTTTATATTTCGCAGGAAAATGATCAACGTTGGAAAATTGTTTGTGCTCTTCGCCACCCTAGGATTAGTAAAATGGTGAGTTATTTTTATCACATTTCACTTTTCTGAACTTGTTTTCTTCCTTTCTTTTCACAAAACATTAATCGTGATTGATTACATTTCTTTTACTAGAAAGTTAATATAATGGAAAACGATGTAAAGATTATAAACTATTGAGGCCATTACGATACATTCTATAGGTAGGTAAATAGAAAAAATAATGAAGCAACTAATGTTGTCGAGAAAATGATTGGACCTACAGGCAATTACTAAAACTAAAAATTCACTTTAAGTAAATAAAAGAGCCCTTTTTGTTCCCAGTGTATCAGTATTAGGTCCCCGTGTACTGCGGCCCTACAGCAACTACAAGGTGTCGGTGTCGGGAGGGCCCCGCGCCCTCAACCTCTTCGTGGCCATAGAGGGCAAGAGGGCCAATGGGGAGCAGTTCTCGCAGGGCAGAGTCATACAGGTCCAGGAGGCCACTTCCAGACTCGTTGACTTGGAGGTACGTAAAACTAGGGCATTAAGACACATCCATAATCCATACAATAAATATTAATAATAGCTCTCACACCGGTTTCGGTGACGGTGGCCGGTTTCATTGAAACCAGGCCAGCTACGCAGGAGTAATTTTATAGTGCCCAAGTGTGTGCGCAGTACACAAGGAGACTCTCTATTCCTTTACTCTCATAACCCAGTGGGACCGACACGACCGGCGAGAGATCAGGCGCAGGACCGACTTCTTACATGCCCATCCGACGCATGGATCATCTTACTTGTCAGACAATCAGGTGATCAGTTTGCATTGTCCCAACCAAACTTGGAAATATCATGTTTCCAACGCGGGAATCGAAGCCACGACCTCTGAGTCAAGAGCCGCGCTCTATACCACTAGACCACGGAGGCGTTATAATCCATATTAAAATTAAAATTCAAAAGACGCGTGTGTGTGTGTGTGTGAGTTGCCTATTCACAGGACAATAGTACCCATAGATTTGCTGATTTTGACGTCCCGAAGTTATTTACTTAACAAAGATTCTCGTTATAGGGTGGTTATTGAAAATTATACAATGTAGAGTCATACAATTCTACATCGCCATTCGCCAGTATGATAATAAATTAGCATGTTTCAAGTAAATACCTCACGACACGGACTTTTTATGTTTGCACGATTTTATATATTTTATCGGTACGTACGAGTATAGACAATATGAATTAGGCAGACAATAGATATTATATTTTGTAACATAATATTAAGGGTGGGTTGCCACCAGAGGAAAATTATTCGATATATCATATAAGTTAGTTTGAGCGATTATAAATATAAAATGCGCGGTTGTAAATATGGCGTCCTTAACCAAAGATTTGACATTTTGCATTGTAGTTATAGTTATAGTCAAAGTTACAGTTATAGTTAAAGTAAGTTGGTGCAACCTACCCTAAAAAAACAAAAGACCTCCGTCTACCTAGACCGCGATCTGTGCAGCGGTGAAAGAGGCACATTTTTAATTCATCAGATTAGGTTATCATAATAACTAATAGTATAGTTAATTAAGATAATGACAATTTATAAATAATTGAGTGATGTATTCTTGACAGGCATTTGCTAGGTAGAGACCATAAAGTTAATATACCTATCGGAATAGAGCAACAATCTCGAGCTGTCAAACGTAACCAAAATTGGTTTTCATCTGTGTGAAAAATATGTGTACGTATTCACTTACACAAGCATGATTGAACATGAATTCTATGAGATTATATTGACAACGTGCGGCACGTGCCGACTGGACGTCAAAAAAAGAGTACTGCTGTCATGTATCACACGTCTCTTTTTACCACGCGGTGTTACTGATAGTGGCATCTCGCTTGCTCAGGCCTTTGTTTCTCTATTCCGCTAGGTATATTAACTTTATGGTAGAGACTGAGTCATCGTGTAGATATGTTACATAACTCAAGCAAGATACATATTTTGTTCGAAATAAATTATGTACACAGTAGTCAGTAACATAAGTTTGTATGACTGTACTGTATTAACAACTGTGTAAATCAGACCGATAAGTATTTCTTAAAAATAGACTTTCGTCTTTCGTTAATTTTAACCCTTACACTGTAAAATGTATTTTTGTTGTTAAAAGTTTTTAAAGAAATCCAATTCACAATAATGTCATCTAATAAACTACTTATCTATTTCCTTAGCTGGTATGCTGCTATATTTCGCGTGTCGTTTTCCCATATGTATCGATTACCATACCAAAAAGTAGAGTCCATTCACTAAAATAAGGTTAAACGTATTGTTTCAAACTTTTAACACAATATAAAATAAAATATTATGTGGTTATAATGAAAACTGCTTTAGAAAATATACAAAATAGAAAGTTATGTAGCGCTTTTTCCTCACGAGCCTGACCATTATACTCGTAAATCGCCTATCTCTGAACACAGTATTTTTAGTTTAAAGTTTTTGTCATTCAGTTTCAATTTAAATAAAAAATATTAAATCGTGTTTCAAGTTCAATTTTTAAATCATTTTACCGAATGGACTCTACATTTTGGTAGACAATAATGTTTATTGATGATACACTTTCGTCATTCAATATTGATTTTGATTTTCCCATGGTATTTGTTTTCACTTAAATCGTCCGCGACGTCTCTCCCGATAAAATACTACTTACTCTCATTCTCCTGCGAAAAATACACGTATTGTATCTAATTTCCTTATCATGAACTCTGCTGAAAGTTAGCAAAGCTTTGATAAAACAAAATAGTAACGGGCGCCAGTATCATATCTATGACGTTGGTCCAGTCCAGCATAGTAAATGTCTGCCACTACTGTATATATCCTGTACTGTATATATACTGTATATATCCATACTAGCGACCCGCCCCGGCGTCGCACGGGTATAAAATATATAGGTAGCCACTGAAAAAATGATTAAAATCGATAGCCTGATGATTATAATCCTTCACGTGGTCTACTTCTTATCTGTGCCAAATAACATAAAAATTGCTCCCCTAATAATAAGCCCTTTCAAATAATTTCCCCCGTTTTTTCCACATTCTCCTATTAGTCTTAGCGTGATAAAATATAGCCTTATACCTAGCCTTCCTCAATAAATGGGATATCTAACACTGAAATAAATTATCAAATCGGACCCGTAGTTCCTGAGATTAGCGCGTTCAAGTTAGCCCTTTCAAATAATTTTCCACGTTTTTTCCACATTTTCCTCTATTTCCTCGCTCCTATTAGTCTTAGCGTGATAAAATATAGCCTATAACCTTCCTCGATAAATGGGCTACCTAACACTGAAATAATCATTAAAATCCGTTGCGTAGTTTTAAAGATTAAAGGGAACAAAGGTACATGAGGGAAAAAAGCGACTTTATTTTATAATATGCATAGATAATATACAGTAGTGGTAATCAGCACATCTTAATCTCTACAGATAGACGATCCAGGGCCAGGGAACTATCGACTGACAGCGCGGTCCACCTCCGGGCCGCAGTTCTCGTCGTCGGCAGCACTGGTCTACCAGCCCAGAAGCTTCTGCGTCTTTGTGCAGACTGACAAGAGCGTCTACCAACCCGGAGACACCGTCAACTTCAGAGCCATTGCTTTAGACAAGTAAGTATAAAATCTTTCAAATTTCAAGTAAGGGAGAATACATAGAGAAATATAATACTGTAATACACCGGATTATGTCATATTTGGGAGACAAAATGACATTAAAATATTATTTTTATCGTTTCACCTTATTCACCCGTAGAAGAAACTATGACCATGGTAGCCATGCTCCGTATGCTGTTGATATTATATTATAATATAATGTAGAGTTTACAATATACAATTCCTTGCAATAATACATAACCAGCGTGATGATGGATTGCACCGCGTGTTATGTAACGTGACAGTTGGCTGGTGCTTCATCCATCTGAGCCTCAATCTAAACACTTTCCATTACAATACTACTGATGTAGCGCACTGCGCGGCCCGCGGGTCGCACGCACAGCGGCTAGGGCTGTCACATAACAGCTTTCGCATTTCACTCATTATCTTACATCTCCACTTTACAGAGTTCATAATATAGTCATACCACAAGTCATACTATGAAACAACCACCACGAACAAACCACCTAAACTATATTAGCTAGATAAGTCATATTAAGACGCTATCCGATTTATGACATAATATTTATGCAAAATTTTGGTTTAGTTCTCTGATATAAGGAAATTAAAAATTAATTACTTATATATGCATGATGTTTTTTTCCTATAAAAGGGAAAAGACTTCATTCGAAAATATTATATTAAGTAAGTTTTTAGATTTTTTTAATTTCTTCACAAAAGGCCTCAAATCCCCTAAAACTCAAGGTATACTCAAACTCATAGCCACTGCGGCGGACTGCCCACGCAGTAACTCTATTTTACATGTTCTGCAGCAACATGTTTAAACGTACTAAATACAAGTACAATCTTTAAAAAACTGCGACTAGCCAGCCCTACACCGGTCATTCACTCACAGATACCTGCTGCCGCTGTCAAGTACGATCGACGTGAGTGTACTGGACGCCGGGGGGTCCCCGATCCGGGACTGGGCGGCGGTGCCCCTCGACCGGGGGGTCTACGCCAACGAGCTCACCCTGGCCGACGAACCAGCGCTCGGCGAGTGGACCATACAGGTACGTAATGTCCATCTGCACGCTTAGCATGGTCATCAAAGAAATGGTTTCTTTCTACGGAAGAACAGACAAAGTGAGAGATTGACATAGGACATCCGCCATCTTATTTCTAAAATCTGTCAGTATGTCCATTCTTTCCCGTTTCTAATGTTGCTTAAATGCTAAGCCTGCTCCAAATACTGAATAGCGTATAGTAATTAATACATAGAACTTGTTTATTGTACACTAATAACATCAAAGAACAATCGCATTTGCGATTATAACGGCGAAAAGATTGTGATGAAAGTACAAAATACACTTTTAGTGCCGGAAAGTGTACAATGTACATACGATTCCCATTATAAAATTTTACCTTAAAGGAAGTTTACAACATATTTTAAATTATTATAAGTAAATATTGTAACGACTTGTAAAACTGTGAAATAAGCTATAAAGAATCGTTTGTAGCGGTTACCTTGTCAGTTGTCTCTAATATAAAAGTCACCAGGGCATTGACCTGACCACTATCTAAACAGCCCACGGCTAAGATATTTTTGATGCTTTCTTTATAAATTTATAAAAATATGTTTTTGTATTAATTTATGTAGGTAGAGGTCCGTGGCCAGAAGTATTCGAGGACAATAACCGTAGCGGACTATGTGCTGCCCAAGTTTGATATGCACCTGGAGGCGCCGAAGGAAGTTCTGTTCAGCGAAGGAAGATTTAACATCAACGTTACTGCCAAGTAAGTAACAACTTGTTTAATTAAATATGGCACGAGACATGTAATTAGAACTAACACCTTTCCAGTATTTTTGGTCAGTAGGTACTCAAGATGTATCTCGGTCTCAAGACACGGTTCAGGCCGTGTGATTGGTTGGTTGTCAAAATTTGGACCAATCACAGAGCCGAACAGCGTCTTGAGACCGGGTCGCATCTTAAGTACTGACCAAAAATACGGGCCAAAGTGTCACTTAAGAGACAGCTATCCCCTAACCCTAACACAACAAATTCTCCTGCTAAGGGGCCGTCCACAAATTACGTGTTAATATTATTTTTAATATTAAATGTAATATAATGGAATTATGAATTTTCACTTGCGTCATTAAAGTGGACAGCTGTCTCGTATCCACGTCTTATGTACAAATTATTATCCACACGCCAAAACACCCTTGATAAATTCCATGTTTAACACTATCCATATTAATATTATAAATGTGAAAGTGTGTCTGTCTGTCTGTAACCTCTTCACGTCCAAACCGCTGAACCGATTTTGTTGGAATTTGGCATGAAGATACTTTGAGTCCCGGGAAAGGACATAGGATACTTTTTATCACGGAAAAATGTACGGTTCCGCCGCGATAAACAAGTTTCGGCGCAACGGAGTTGCGGGTATCATCTAGTATTATATACTACTGCAAATAAAAAGTAAACAATAACTTCAACAACACAAAAGATAGATCTAAGAGCGCGTCTTAATGTGGGTAAAATTACGACGCTATATCTAGTGCTGTAACGGTTTTCGCGGTTTTTCTAGAAGCTTCTCTGTTTTCCGTTGCGTACTTCGTAATCAATATGTCTCAACTGTGTGTTTAATTAAGTTTCTAGCATTATTACCGAAGTAGCAAAAACCAAACGTCTGCCGGATAATAATACTTAACTACCAAGTAGTAAGTTCTCACGACTAGTAACTGTGAATTAATCGTATTTGTATGAGACGCAGTTCTTTTTTGTTATAGATGTGAAATAAGTAATGCATGCGATTGCGAAGTAGGCATTAGCTAAGAATACGATGAGTCATCTCTATAAATAGGTGAAGTAAGAAAGGCCAAAATAAAAATTATAAAATGCAATTATAACTGTAGATACTAGGTACCAAGGAACAACCGGTAAAGAGACTGAAAAAAAAGATTATCTTTCCCAGAATCTACTCAGGTAAATCTAAAATAAAATAATCATGAATGACAGAAAGATAATAAAGGCACAAAGAAACAACAGATAAATAAAACAATAACGAGTTCTTCTAATAGAAAACATAATAAATGAATGCTTTGATCTTCCCCACGATGGTTTAATCAATCAAAGATTATTTTTAACAAAAAAATGAAAACCGACTTCCAATGTAAAAACAATCGTGATATGAACTAAAATGTATTAAATAAGTCAAGTACTCTTTAATAGTGCCTTTTTCAGAATTTGTCTAAATCTCAACTATTTCTGTACTTACATATTACAGTCTTCATTATTTTGAAGTCGGTACCAGCTAATTTAATCGTGAGTTCAGTAATGTCAGAATATCTGAAACTTTTGGGACTGGTACCGACTTCAAAGTAATGAAGACTGTAATATGTACAGAAATAGTTGAGATTTAGACAAATTCTGAAGAAGGCACTATTAAAGAGTACTTGACTTATTTAATACTTTTTAGTTCATATTGTAACGATTGTTTTTACATTGGAAGTCGGTTTTCATTTTTTTGTTAAAAAATAATAATTTCACTCTTTTTAGTGTTGTCTACAAAATAAGGCTTTATGTGTAAATAACCAATACGAATGTCTAACTATTCAGTACATTATGTTACTGTAAGCAAAATTGTGGCAAATGCTTGCAGTTATCTAAGCGATGCTGCAGTTTCCAAACTTTTATCTTTAAAGGTTCAGGAGTTCTGTTCAGTGCCTTTAGACCAAGTATGACAGACCTTTGTATGAAATTTGTCTTATTCGTAATATATGTTTAACTAACTAGAAACAACATTTTAACCACTATGAGCGTTTTGATAAATTTCAAGGATTTCATTATCATTAGATTGCTCATAGATCCCCATCATCAGCTCACCACTTTCGTAATTGTTATACAGAATTAAAATTATATCCTATACAACAACACGAAAATTTCGAAAATCAGTCCTCAAACAGTGAAATCATCGTCAAAAACATCTGCTTCGATGCAAAATATCACGAAAAGTACCAATAATTGGGTCATACTGTGATGACCATGGTATAATTATAGTTGTGATGATGATGATTAATCAAATTGATGTGTTGGCTTATGCTTTCAGTTGTTTAAACAACGCCGAAATCCCCGAACCTGTACCAATAAGCATTCAAAAGGGTCAGTTCGGTACCATCGGATCCAGGGTATAACCTGGTGCGAAATCTTACTTTTTGGTAGCATTTACCTCGAATGCTTCAGAAAAAATCAAAATCACTATATGTTTCCATACAAATTTCAAGGAGTCCTCTCGATTCCTCAAGGATCCCATCATCGGTTCACCACTTTTGTGAACATGGTACCAAATTTGAGTTAAACCCTATACAACACAAAAAGAATTTTGAAAATCGGACCACAAACGGCTGAGTAATAGAGGAACATGCAAAAAAAAAAGATACATACAGCCGAACGTATTACCTCCTCCTTTTTGGAAGTCGGTTAAAAATCAGCCGTTACGCATCGCCATAATAAAATTTTTATTCTTACAGACACTTCAATGGAATGCCAGTGCAAGGGGAGCTAACTATATCGGCGTACGCAGTATTCTTCTCTGGCCTTCTGCAACCTGTCTTCTCGTCTCCTGCTAGAAAAGTCATCAAGTTTAACGGCAGCGTAGAAGTGCCCTACGATTTAAAGACAGACTTGGACCTAGCAGAGGACGCTGCGAGGCCGCTGGTCATAGAGGCCGTAATAGAGGAGAAGGACACGCTGATCAGACAGAATATATCAAGAAAAATCCTGCTCCTGCGTACACCGTATAGGCTCAAAGTATCCGCGCCTGAGCACTTTAAGCCGCAACTACCTTACGTCGTTCAGGTAAACATTAGTAGTAAGATTGCTGTAAGATAATGACATATTTCTAAGGAATTCCCCATCTTAATCCTTCAGGCCCCGCGCGAGCACCGATGATTGCGAGAATACAATGGGAATTCCTAGAACCTCCGATCGAAGGATTAATGCAACTCTCATTTGTAGCCCAAATATTAATTTTGTCATATTTTAACAATATACTCAGTCAAAGTGTATTCAACGTTTTTGACTGCGAAGGATATCAATAACCTAACCTAACTCAAGGTTAGGAAATTTAAAAGCATTCAATTCAAAAATTTCAAGTAGATCCAACACAATTTTTTAGCACTGAGCGAACTGATGATGATGAGCAATAGCTAAGAACACTATCGATAGTCTCAGCTTTCAAACAAAAAAATACTAGATCAAAATCAGTCCACCCGATTGGTTAGACGGCAGACACAGACAGACAGACTTTTTTTTAATCGGGGGTTTAAGATTTCACATAACGCATAGCTGTGAGTTGTGACATGGCGCTTGCGAAGCAGTTTGATACACTAGAACTAAAATTACCGCGGTAGTCATAAGAAATCATCTTTTTACAGATCGAAGTAGTAAACACGACAGGGGACATAATAGACGAGGCAGGCACCGTGACAGTGGAACGTCTCTGGGATGACGGAGCACCGGTCAACGTGACAACTGTGGAGCTGAGCCGGGGCGTCGCCAGGTACTCCTACACGCCGGACCTCGCTCACATCAACTCCACACTCAACCTCGTGGTAAGTTGGACTACTCGAATCGAAACACGATCGAATTTGAAAGAATAAGGTTAAGGCTGCGTTCCCACTGAAGCGGAGCGGAGCTTAGCGGTGCCCGAATTGACCAATCATACTATTCCAGCGGAATGACAGCGAAGATTTCGAGCATGGTGATTGGTCAATTCGGCACCGCTAAGCTCCGCTCCGCTTCAGTGGAAACACAGCCTAAATGCTCGGAAGTGGGACTTAGGACTATAATATTATGTAACGGAATTTCGGAATTTTCGAAAAATGTAGAGAAATCGGAATAGCCTATACATATACCTAATATAGAGTAGAAAAAGGAGATCAAAATATGTCGAGTCAGTTAATGTTACCGTCGGAAACAGTTCGACACTCGAGTGATAGATTTTCAGATGTATTGTATTTTACTATTTCTCAAATTTTTTCCGGAATTCTTGTGCGTACAGTCCCAGCCTTAATAAACAACAATATTATGTTAATACATATTATAATGATATGAATTAAAAATTATTGATATTGTGACAACAATAATAAGGTTTTTCCTTATTTCTAACCCGATTCCCAAAAACAAAAACAATTCCGTTTTAGCCTTTAGGGTACCGTAGTCAACTAAGTTTTGTTGATTACAGAATCCTAATACGGAACCCTAACCAGCTGATTTTTTGTATATTGGTAGGTTAATAGTTATATAATTTAAGAGTAACCTTGTTCTACAAATAAAACAATCCATATTTTAGGACCATCAAGTCAAAGTATGAAATCCTTTCTATCTCTGTTAGCTACCACTTTCGAAATTTTTCGAAAATAAAAATGTTGTTCGTCTTATCAAAATGTAGCTACTCACAAAAATTTTGCTTATTTGTAATCACAAAAAAAATTGTTCTAGGGCTTCCCGTACTATACCTACTACCAGCTACTAAGCTCAATGTTTTGATTACGTAAGCAGATGCTACATAATACATTGTACCTGTCTATGTCTCAAAGTGAAAGATACCCGTATAATACAACTACATAATATAATAATCTCTTGTTACGTCAATCATATTTACACGTTAATAAAATCTTCACGGTAACTGGGTAACAACAAACAAAGAGATGCAACACCTAATTTGCATTTTATAAGCACTTACTTTCTTGATTCTTCAATAAATCAAGTAGTCATTTAAATTAATAGAAACAGTGTTAATACAAACATTTAACAAGGAATGCCTTAATTAACTTTCTCTTTGTTAAATCGGTCGAAGACCCCACAAATTGTTAAAACCGTTGCTAGTATTAAGCTACAATAACAATGTTTGATATTATAACAATCACTAACTTAAATGTTAACATAAGTAATTGCACAATAGACATTACTACAATTGTATTTACTTTAGAGCAATGTAGAGCATGAATATAATTGTACAATTAAAATATAAGTACCTAACTACAAAAATAATATGTAAAAACATAAAGCAGATAAATTTAACATTACCAATCCTTCTCTATCGACTTTTTTATTTACTAACATAATTAAGTAATATTTAATGCAATTTGTATTTTGTATATCTACAGCATTTTTCCAACAGGGATTTTCCATCGACTTGCTGATGTTCTGAGCTCACAAGTCAATAATTATTATATCCATACTAATATTGCAAATGCGAAAGTGTATGTCTGTCTGTTACCTCTTACACACAAACGAGTAAACCGATTTTTCTGAAATTAGTATACAGAGATTTTGAGTCCCGGGACAAAACATAGGATACTGTTTATCTCGAAAGATGTTTCCGCGTGATAAACGAAAATTGGCGTGTCATCTAGTTCCACATAAATTCATGCTTTCCTCAGGTGAAGTACCGCGACGTCTCCGAGCGCGTGGTGAACGTACAGCGCGGCGCGGCTACCGACGACGGCCACCTCACCATAGAGCTGCAGACGCGCGACACCGCGCCCGGCGACGAGATGCGCGCGCGCATCACCTCTACCGAGACCATGGACCTGCTGCATTACGTTGTCATCGGCCGTGGGGATATTCTCACTGCTAAAACTCTTGAGGTAAGCCAATTTTCAACTACTGGCAATGAGGACTTGGAGATATCGAACAATACCCAATAGGTTGCTTACCTGAGTGATAACTCGAACGCTGACAGTGCCTGAGGCTGGGACTATACCTACTGTACAGTGTGTACACTATACAGCCCAAAAATTAGAACACTCTCAAATATAATGCCAAAACCATTTGACACTGGAAGGTTCGATTCTTCTATAAGTAACGCCAGAGTAATTTTAATTCTGTAAATGTTCTGGTAATAATTCCAAAATTCCGACTTTGATGCGCTTAGTTTCAGCATAGCAAAATTATAAGTTATCTTATTTAATTCTGTTGTAGTTGCGTGTCGGTCGTCGCAGCGTGGACGTGGCGGTGCCGGTGTTCGGCGCGCTGTCGCCGGGCAGCACGCTGCTGGCGTGGCACCCGCGCCCCGACGGCCGCGTGCTCGCCGCCGCGCTGCACGTGCCGCACCGACAGCTACTGCAGCACAAGGTATCTCGGGTTTTGGGATAGGAAGCACTTAGCATCGATGACGTCACACGTCAGCAACAAGTCGCCTACACAGTGCGAATGGTGTAAGCAGTTTGGCTACAGGCTGCAGCAGAAGGTATCTTGGGATTGTTAGCATCGATGACTCCGTGACAAATCCGTGTTATCGAAGTTAGCGTGATATGTGACAGCACTGAGACAGCATCGTGAAGGGAGACTGGCGCCATCCTTTATATACCATGCTAATCTACCAGGTCAAATGATATACCATACTATTTTTAATTCCCTTTATGTTTTCAATTACAGGTCTCCATTACATCCATCACTCCAACGTCTATACGACCCAATGGTCTAGTGGAAATACGCGTATCGGGCGAGGAAGGCTCCCTAGGAGCTCTTCTCGGTATAGATGAGAATGCCATCGCAAACGGTTTGGCAAGCACCAACGGCCTTGGAAGTGGTCTCGACTTAAATACGGTTTGTGATTTGCTTGGTTCTTCTTTTTTTTATTTTGACAAGTATATATATCGATCAATAAATTAATATTTATTTCAGATCGAACGAGAAGTTGAAAGTTTCAACGGACTACGGCACTCCACCTTCAAAAATGAAGACCAACTGCCTGGCCTAGGGTTGGACTTGGGAGGATACGATACAATGGATGTCTTCAAAGTGAGTTCAAGACTTTTAGGTACTTTACCTATATCGTGATTTATTATGGTAAATTAATCGTCATGATAAACTACCTTTCGCTATTTTTCTTTCAGAATGCTGGTGTTGTCATTTTGACTGATGGTGTGGTGGCTGATGAAAAAGGTAATAACCAAGCCTACCTTTGATATATTCTTGCGAATTTGCCACAAACACACTGTGACATAAAGTAACATAAATGCAAAATTTTATTAAATTCGTTGCAAGTCCCAAGACAACTTTAGCAATTTTAGCATGTCTCTCGGGCTCCCTGAGATCATATCAAAGGGTTTTCGTCATTTTCGTAGTTGGATACCACTGTCGATCCTGGCGACACAGGAGATACAGTGGTGGGAATGTGTGGTGGGCCAAAGTCCGTTAAAAAAAACATAAATGCTCGTTACTTCAGCTCCAGCCATGGAGGAGGTGGAGACAGGTACTCGCGCGCCGGCGGCCGGGCCGTACGCGTTCAGCCGCGTGCCGCCGCCGCCCTCCCCGCGCCGCTACCTCACGCGCCCGCTCGCACCCAACTCCGCCTTCATGTTCGCCAACCTGTCCATCGGGTGAGCGCTAATAACTACCCTCTTTATTTCATTTGAAAATTATTGTTTCCGAGCTTATATTATACAGAACTTAAATCAGGTTTGGGTAATACGCGAATCACATTGTAGAGCAATCTGCCTCAATATGAAAGATAATAAAAACTTTGAACAAAATCATCTTGTGCTTGCTAAAGAATATTTTCCTGGATCACATAATAAATATTTTGAATGATTTACTTTTTTTTACAGAAACGATGGATTAGGAGGCAGCGAACGCTGGTCCCCCACAACTACCGGCGAGTGGTCAGTGGGTGCATTCGCCGTGCATCCAACCCTAGGTCTGGGCTTGGCCATGCCTCAGAAATTTGAGACTACCCTCCCCCTGGCTATCACCGCTGAGCTGCCGGAGACATTGCAGAGAGGAGAAAGTCTAGCGGCCGTCATTACTTTGAAGAGTTCTCTCAACGTCGACACTTCAGTGGAAGTGACTTTCCACAACTCCGACCAGTACTACGAATTCGAACCTTTAGAAAACAATGTGGATACGCCCAAAAGTAAGTTTGTTTTATAATATTCTTGTATTTTTTAAGCAGCTTTTTAGCCTTAACATAACATAACATGACCTACTCTTACGTAGAGATCGAGTTGTTTCGTCGCACGCGCGTAAAGGTGCCTGCGCGGGGGTCTGTCAGCACGGCGTTCCTGGTGACGGCAGCACGCGCGGGAGAGGCGCCCGTCATCGTCGAGGCCACCGGCAACGGCGTCTCCGCCTCGCTGTTCCGGACGCTCTATGTCAAGGTAAAAGCTAAGGAGTAAAGAGTGTCAGTTTGCCGGTTCTTGGCTGGAGCAAAACGTTCTGTATCGCGTTAGCGTTAACAAAACTACAAGAAGCGATTTAAATCTGGCTAGGGCCTCTGAGCGTACTGTTATGAGTTTATGACTCATGAAAGTTTAGTAGGTTGTCAATAAACTTTATTCAATACCGTTGCAGTTGGGCATATTTTCCTTTTTGCAAAGGAGACACGGAAGCTTAGTATGAGGTTATGAATAAATTTATTCAATACCCCAGAAATGGGCTCAATTCTAAAGAAAGAAACAAGGTCCTTATATAACCCTCGTGTAATTTCTGAATAGGATGGGTACGAGGAGGACATCTGGTCGTGGTCACTGCTGGACGGTCGGCGCGGTATGGCGCGCGCCAACGTGACTCTTACCCCGGCGCCGGGCACCAAACTGGGCGCGGTCTCGCTGGAGGCCACGGGCGACCTGCTGGCCGGCAGTCTGCGGGCCACGCGCGAGCCGCTCAACCTCGCCGTGGACCCCGCATACGCTCTGCGGCCTATGGCTCGTGCTTGCGTTCTTCTGGACTACCTTCAGGTACTTCTTTTTGGTAACTGCATTACTCGAAACAAAAAAAATTGAAAACATCACTTCATTATTGCCTATTTTACAGGCTACCGAACAAACTGACGAAGTAACGATAACGAAAGATGCTCGTGCCCAAGCTTCCGCCGGCTACCAGAGGCTGATGGCCTTCCGCCGGTCAGACGGAGCCTTTACGCAGGAGCTCGGTGAAGACGCCGAATCTGATGTTTGGTATGGGTTACACAACCTCTTTTATCAAAGTGTTTATCATTATGGCTGTTATAAGTTTGATGTGTCTGTACATCAGATATCTATGTTTTTTTTTTTATAATCGACTTAATCTAAGTGTTCTAAGTTCTTACCTATAATTTATCATCATCAGCTCGCTTACTGCTAGAAAATTTCAGGGGTTTTTCCTCAATTTATTATAATGTAATATTATAATATTATACATACTATGGATGTCATGTTACAGGATGACGTCTATGGCGGCACGCTGGCTGTCGCGATCAGCCCGCTACGTGACGGTGTCGCCAGCGGCAGGCGTGGGTGCAGCACGGTGGCTGGCGCACGCGCAGCTGCCCGACGGCTCGTGGCGGCCCGCCGCGCGCGCCGCCCGCAACGACCCGCACGCCACCGCCGTGCCGCTCGCTGCGCACGCGCTGCTCGCACTCATTGAAACCAACGTACGTTCTGATAACCTTCTGAGTTATACCTATGTGTTTTAATTTAAGTACAATACACATATAAACCAAAAAGTATATATATGTTGGTTACGCAATTTGGATTTCATGGAAGATTTTATTAGGGTATCTTAATGACATAGGAATTAGGAAATGTTATGATAAATCTAAGAATAAGATAAAATACAAATCTATTATTTTGCTGCAGGGAGGTGAAGTTCTATACAAGAACGCGATCAACAAGGCCCTCGACTTCGTGGCCAAGAACATATCCCCCGACCTGGATCCGTTCAGTTTGGCAGTAGCCAGCACCGCGCTGGCGGCCGCGCGTCACCCGCAGGCCACCACCACGCTGCAGGCGATGGAAAAATACGCCAACAGCACCGGTAAATATAGCTCGTAACTTGGTTAGGTAACTATGCTACAAAAACCTAATTATTGTCATCATGAATCATGTTCCAACTGTAGCCTCGAAGAAGCTTGGTGTAGTTAGCCTCGAAGAAGCTTGGTGTTCTTAACAGAGCGAGATAGTACTTTAGTACGGACCAACGCCTACAACTCTACAAGGCGCAGGTTCGGCCTCATATGGAATATTGTTCTCATCTCTGGGCAGGGGCGCCAAAATACCAACTGCTCCCTCTGGATCGTATCCAACGAAGGGCCGCTCGAATTGTTGATTGCCATAGTGTTTCAAACAGCTTGGACCCCTTGGAATTACGCCGAGATGTAGCTTCACTCTGCATCCTCTATCGGTTGTATCACGAGGAAAATAGGAATTGTTCGGAATCATACCACCTGCAACTTTTCGGCATCGTTCCACGCGAAAAGCATACCACCCTCATCACCTTGATGAGTGGCAGGCTTCCACCGTGCGTTTTTCGCGTAACTTTCTGCCGCGCACTGTCAAACTCTGGAACGAACTGTCACCAGCAGTATTTCCGAACCTATACGACCTGCAAACCTTCAAGAAGAGAGCGTATTACTTCTTAAAAGGCCGGCAACGCGCCTGCAGCTCTTCTGATGTTGCGAGTGTCCATGGGCGACGGTAGTTGCTTACCATCAGGTGACCCGTTTGCTCGTTTGCCTTATATGTTATTTAATAAAAAAAATATCCATAATGTTTAATTATTGTTTATAATATGTGCATACTCATAAAAATAAATAATTAAATAGGAATAAACGATGTATTTTCCAGATGGGATGTTATTCTGGTCGCGCAAGATAGTGGGTACGGAGTGGAGGAACCCGTGGCTGAAGAGCAACAGCCTGGAGGCGGCGACGGCGGCGTGGGGGCTGCGGGCGATGCTGGCCGCGCGGCTCACGGACGAGGCCGTGCCCGTCGCGCGGTATCTGCTGCAGGCGCTCGGCACCAAGGACCAGGACCCTGAAGTGGTGAGTACTGAAATACTCCAGCCAATTCACTTCAGGCGTATTTAACAGCAGTAAAGAGGCGGGAAGAACTGAGGCTTCTGCCACAGCGAAGTAAATCTCACTTTGACCATAGAGAAAATCTTTGACCTATTTTGTTGAAATTATAATAAGCTAAATATAATAAATAGTTATTTTGCATAGGTCTTGTACCCAAACTTTACTTCTTGGAACACAAAATGTCTATTTATTATACGAAAACTTATGTACTCTTGTGGACATTGCTCAATTTACCTTTCACTGTTCATCCATCTGTTTCATTGCGCAAGACGGAAGACCGTTACGCACCTTACCGCTTACGTAACAATTTCGTAATTTCCAGTTGGACGCGGTAGCGCAGTTCGCCCAGGCCATCCGAACGCCGATGAAGCTGCGCGTTGCCGTCAACGTCACCGGCTTCGACGAGCCCCGACAGTTCAACATCGACGACGACAACGCGCTCATTATACAGACACAGCTGGTGGGTTTCTATCGGTGTTATGTACCGAATGTACCATCAGAGAAATTTATTCATAGGTAGATGGCGAACCTATGTCATGACTCATGAGTAGACATCGGATTATATGCACGATCAAAGTGCCGAAATATGCATGCAAGTATGCACGAAAAAACGGCCAAATATGCACAAAATATGCACAATCAAAAGTCACTTAATATCTCTCGATCGCGGATTCTTGGAAATCTATTGTTATTCTAACCCGTTCTAACCCGTCAAGCTCCAAGCGATCGAATTCGACCGCGATAACAATATCGCGGTCGCGAACCTATGTCATGACTCATGAGTAGACATCGGATTATATGCACGATCAAAGTGCCGAAATATGCATGCAAGTATGCACGAAAAAACGGCCAAATATGCACAAAATATGCACAATCAAAAGTCACTTAATATCTCTCGATCGCGGATTCTTGGAAATCTATTGTTATTCTAACCCGTTCTAACCCGTCAAGCTCCAAGCGATCGAATTCGACCGCGATAACAATATCGCGGTCGAATTCGATCGCTTGGAGCTTGACGGGTTAAAATTGATTACTTTTTTGAAGAGTTTTCCGGTGGTGCCATTAATAAAAGCGCCAATTTTTACAATTTCATCAAATCCAGGATTTTTAATTTATCATACAGCACCAATGAGAATTTTCCGATTGTAATCTTAATTCGTAATGCCCATGGAAGTTTATTAAATCGTTAACCACTTTATTCAATTTTTTTGCTAATGTTGCCAACTATAATGAAAAATTTGTTTCTAGAAAGATAATGTACCTATTGGATGTATTACATTCTTTAAATGGGGATGGAGCCACATATTTGAAGTGATTTGATCTATTGTACCTCTGTTTTGTGGTCTCGGTGTGCTAGTTTGGAGACTACAAGGGCATAAAACTACCGAAATAAGCACTATCAACGAAAAATTGCCAAAATATGCACTATCGCCTAAAAAGTGCCATTAATCCGATGTCTAATAATAACCAATTTCTTCGATGGTACACATACCTCCAATGTATTTAAAATGATATATTATGTTCCATCAAAGATATTGATTCATAGGCAGCTGACGAACCTAATTCATTTGGTCGGATTATGTCTATTCAATGTTAGGTGGGGTTTGGCGTGACGCGAGCATATTACTTAGGTCCCCCATCTGCCTATAAATCAACTTCTTTGATAGTAGTGATACATAACTAAAATTAATATTGTAATTCATGGTCACAGGTGCGTAACGCCCGCAGCGCGCTCGCGACCACGTCAGGGCGCGGCGTGTGCGCGGTGGGGCTGCGCGCGCGCGGAGCCACCAACGTGACCGCCGCGTGGCCGCGCTACACGCTCGACCCGCGCGTCGACCAGGTCTCCACCTCCAGCCGCCTGCAGCTCTCCGTCTGCATCGGGTACTAATAGATTTCGTTGCATTTTCTATAGAGACGGGCTACTGCTTATATTTTGTGTCTGGTTATCCCATGAAATATGGTGTAAGTAATATTTATGTATTATTTATTATTTTCAGCTTCGTACCAGTAGGAAATGAAACTGAGAGCGGGCTAGTGCTCATAACCATCAACCTGCCGTCAGGATATTTGGCAGATATCAATACCATCACGGGATTAACGGTAATTTATCATTTTATTAATACATTAAATTGCTATACTAACTTGTCAAGACCTTGTATGTAAATGCTCTATTTATGTAACCAGGCGGCGCCGCACGTGGTGGGCGCGCGCGTGATGGGCGGCGGCAGCGCCGTGGCGGCGTGGGCGCGTGCGGGGCTGGCGGAGCGCTGCGCCACGCTGTCCGCACCGCGAGCGCTGCCCGTGGCCAGGCAGCGCCCCGCTGCCGTCACCATTATCGACTTGTACGACTCCAGTAAGTATAGTTTAATTACTTTCAAAATATTACAAAAAAAACTTGAGAGGTGTCAAGGGACACCTGGATTATTCGAAATTATAAAAACGCCATCTATTAACGCCCAGGAATACCAACAACGACACTTTTGTGGAATTGTAATAAAATTTATTTAAACGTCCGGTAGATGTAACTGTTTATTCTCAAATCTAGTTGACGCACAGGAATACCATCAACGCCCTCTGCCCCTAATAGGCAGGTACTAAAGAAAAAGTGTCGAGGTCAAGACTTGTCGTTCCGTCTAGCCTCCTTTCGCACCGCCGAACGCGCCATAAGGAACTTCGTTCCAATATGGAGCTAGATGTTGTAACTACATAATTGTATACTATTTCAAACTCCCTCCTGCAGGTCACCGCGCTCGCGTGTTCTACCAGGCAGTGGACAGCAGCGCGTGCGAGGTGTGCGGCGCGTGGGCGGCGTGCGAGCGCGCGTGCGGCGCGGCGGCGGGCCAGCGCGCCCCGCCCCCCTCCGCGACGCCCGCGCCAGACTCCGCCCCCGCCCCCGCGATCGCCGCCATACTCCTCGCCGTACCGCTCCTCATGCTACTGAGATAACGAGACGAGCCGGCAGTGGTGGGAACTAACTAACCAGTAGATAGATGAAGTCGCAGCATTTTTTAAAATTAAGTGGACTGGTACGTCGCCTGCGTGGTCTCAACTCTCAAGGGGATCGTTAGTAAGAAGATCGTCTTTTAAGAAAGCGTCGATTTTACACCCAGTGATGACTGATGTGTCGTGCCTTTCTGCCATGCTAATTTATTCTTCCTCCTACTTCGTTTCTAAAGGGCAAAGTCTACTGCAATCGATTACTTTTTGTTTTGACAGAAAAGTCGATTACTTGCGATGCCCATTTAACTTTTTAACCAGTCATCACAATCCAAACATCTTACAAGACTAGATAGGTAGTAAATAATACCAGTATTTAATGAATATGCCGTTTCATTGTAAGTATTACAAGTATTTAATTAAGAAACCACAGTTTAGCTTGTTCGATTCCAGCACTTGCGTTGATTCTAAAATTTCGAGTCTTTGAAAGATGTAAGTACGTATGGTATCTAATAAATATTATAAAATATAGGAAAACCTATTGTAAATAACATAGATAAATAAATGAATTTATTGACATTGTATCTATTATTTCTAAGAAAAATATTACAAACACCTTACTTATTATTAATATCATTTATTATGCCGTAAATGATGACTTAAAATAAATAAAAATAATAAGGTATAATTAAAGTTATTACTACTGACGTTAGACGTATTAACTATTAAAGTAATTATTTTATTTCCATTTTCCTTATCATCCAATGGAAGAATGCTAAAATTGAAAAGGACATAGAGAGTGGCGCAGCAGACGCCTTGATCCAGCCCCAAACACTGAAAGACATATTTTGCTGTTAATACTGTTTTAATATTGTATCTAACTACTTTGCTATTATATCTAATAACTTAATAAGTATATCCTAAGGGTCAGATCAGACCGCAACGAGACGCGTTGCTCCATTTCTTTTGAAAGGATTTGACAGCTTTGCAAGGCGTCTAGCTTGCGCAATTAAAATCTGTCGACAATAAATCAGTACTTTATCTACGCGTCGCGTTGCGGTCTGAATTGATCCTTAGGGCCAGGCTACAACAGAGCGTTGCGGCGTCGCATCGCAAAAACAACCATAGAAAAGCAATGTAGTTTTTTGCGATGCGACGTCGCAACGCAGTATTGTCACAGTATAGCAATATATTGCTATACTGTGGTATTGTGGCCTGGCCTATTGTCTCCTTTTCAGTGACGCAATAGCAAGATGCAACTTATTAGTTATTACTTATTACTTATTAAGTTATTACCTTCCGAATAAGCTGAAACCTACGAATAAAAAATCGGCCAAGTGCGAGTTGGACTCGCCCATGAAGGGTTCCGCAACAGCAATAAGAATTATTTCTATGAAATTATAAAGTTTTTGATTTATTTTCATATTTCATTTTTGATATAATGAAAATTAAATTAAGGTTTATCATTTATGACGTATAAAAAAACTACTGGCTAGATCTCGTTCAAACCAATTTTCGTTGGTAGTTTTTATAGTGATGTACATCATAATATATTTTTATATGATGTACATTACTATAATTTACTTACTATAATTACTTTAATTATCATGACCCTACTTTAGAAGTTAGAAGGGGGGGACACACATTTTGCCACTTTGGAAGAGTCTCTCTCGCAAACTATTCAGGTTAGAAAAAAATGATATTAGAAACCTCAATATGATTTTTGAAGACCTATTCATAGAATGCATAGGCCAGATGAAAAAAAAATTTCGTTTCAGTTGTTCTACCTATTGTTGGCCTTCTAAAATTTTTAATAATTTTTCCATTTTTGTATCAAAATCTTAATGCCATGGTTAACCAAGTTTCAATAGTATAGCTCTTATAGTTTCGGAGAAAAGTGGCTGTGACATACGGACGGACAGACAGACAGACATACAGACCGACAGACAGACATGACGAATCTATAAGGGAACGCTTTTTTTGCCATTTTGGCTACGGAACCCTAATAAATGAAACCTTGATTCACAGTTAAGAGATAATTTCAAAGTACTCACTCGTAGGGGTTATCAGAGATGTAGTAGGGGTCGGTGGGTACGAGGCCGCAGTCGGCGATGACAATCCGCTTGGTGGGGCGGTCGTCCATGTCCGTCGGCGTGTTCTCCATCAGGTGAACCACCTTCTGACCTTCAACCACCTAAAACGTAAGGAGATGTCAATGAAATGCTCAAATGTAGCACAGACGAAGATCACATACGGCATGAGAATGTAGTTCTTGGTGGTCCAACAAACAAGTAAACGGGACTTTCCCGAAATATACGCTGGACAATACCGACAAAGTTCTTGTTTTAAATTTTTACAATTAAAAATAATGTAACCGCAGTGACTGCAGAGAGATGGCGCTGTCGAGCGGCTACTTTGATGATAGATGTTAAAAGGCCAATTAAGGTGGCCTTGTTATTTGTTACTGATTTCGAAACAATAAAGCCTCATTTCATTTAAGAACCAATCGAAATATTCTTACCTTTCCAATGACTGTATGTAAGCCATCCAACCAAGGAGTCCCTTTTACTGTGATAATAAACTGGCAGCCATTCGTATTTTTACCTGAAAAATTACAGCGGTTATTGACAGAAATAATACGAATGCAGCCTGCTGGCCAATTCACGAGTCACGACCTGTCTCGACCTACTCGATACGAATTCTGCGGTCTTTTCTAGGTAGACCGTCCTGTATCTGGTAAGAAGACATTGTATCAACCCACCTTTATTAGCCATAGACACGAAGCCGGCGCCGGTGTGCTCCGTGTCCAAATTCTCATCATCAAACTTCTCACCGTAGATACTTAGTGAGCCATACCCATCGTTAGAGACTATGTCGCCACCTGAAAACGTAGATTAGGTTTAAATGTCAAGTGCATAAACTGTTCTGTTTATTCCTCGAAATTTGCTTCAAGACTGACCTTGAACCATAAACCTTTTGATGACACGCGTGAAAATAGTCCCCTTGTACGATTTCCCTTTGATCCCTTTCGTTGCTAGTACTTTGAAGTTTTTGACCGCTTTGGGCGCCAAATCGCCGAATAGACCGATCACGATGCGACCCAGAGGCTCATTGTGCACCTCTATGTCCAGGTACACTTGGTCCGTCACTCTGAACTGCCGACCCTGACAAGCAATAATAAATAACAGGTAAGAGCAAAGAAGTAACTGGATAATAAATTAAAACTGCAATTTGTAATTTGAAGAGACGTAGACTAGTAAGTAAGTAATGAAAATCTAATAAAAATCAGTTGGACTTTGGGTACCTAAGTACTACAGTAGTTATACTCAAGATTTTAAACAGACTAGTAGGTAAACGATAATATGCTTAGTTCTACCACTTACCGAAATAGTTACAATGAACAAAGTAAAAACAGTCTTGAATAAAATTATTCTCATTTTTTCTCACAAAATTAAATAGAGCGGGACAATATAACTGTGGTTAAAATTTTCGAAGAACTGGCGACAAGAACTTTTCTAATTAAATTATATCGCGGGAAGACCTACGTTCACGTGTAGTTTATGTTTTATTCGATCAATATGCATTTGTACAACTAATGCTAAACTGATTACTTACATTTATATTAGTTGGACTTGGACCGTCTTCGTCGTTAATTGTGGGATGTTTCTCCCACTCCCGCCTCGAACCTCGAGTCGTCATTGACGACGTATTTTTAAAAAAACCTCTAGGCGCATGGGGTCTGGGGCCACTTAAGCTTTTTAGATCTAAGAAGCTTATTGAAGCCACCCGAGTCCCCAGAGCCGGGGCACACCTGGCACAGCGGATAGCAAATCCCATCGAACGTGGCAATCAGTGGCAATGTTATCACTTACCAGCTTGTTTGGCACTCTGCTAGATGGGGACGACCTGGGGAAGTTTATGGGCCTGTCTCGCTTTTGAGCCACATAAATTATATAAGATGTTTTCTAGGATCATGATTCATGATGAATAGACTATAAAAAAAAAGAATTGACTATGTGCCAGCCACCGGAGCAGGCTGGGTTTCGCAGAGGCTTTAGAGTTTAGCACCACACCACAGAACAGACCACATTCACACCATACGGCAAGTTGTATAAAAGTCATACGAGTACAGACAGCTACTGCAGTCTGCGGTGCCTTGCCTTTGTGGACTATGAGAAAGCTTTTGACTCTGTTGAGACCTGGGCTGTTGTGCTGTGTTCAGTGTTCTGGATGCCCTGCAACGGTGTCAAGTCGATTGGCGTTACGTCGAAGTGTTGAGAGGTCTACCTATAATAATGCCGCGTCTATGTCCGTCCGAGTATGTGGGGCCACAACAAGGCCAATCTATTTGCATCGAGGAGTGAGACAGGGGAATTAATTATTTCCCCGAAACTGTTAACAAATGCGTTAGAGGACGCAAGTCCCTAAACTAGAGAGGACGCGCCAAGTACCTAACTCTCATACCTTCGTTTCGCTGACGATATCGCAATAGACGTGGGAGAGCCATGCTTCGGCACGAATGGGCCGGCTCGACCGGAGAAATACCACGTCCTCACAGAAAACCGGCGTGAAACAGCGGTTGCTCTGTGTTTCGCCGAGTGAGTGAGTTTACCGGAGGCCCAATCCCCTACCCTTTTCCCTTCCCTACCCTCCCCTATTACCCCTTAAAAGGCCGGCAACGCACCTGCAGCTCTTTTGATGCTGCGAGTGTCCATGGGCGACGGAAGTTGCTTTCCATCAGGTGACCCGTTTGCTCGTTTGCCCCCTTATTGCATAAAAAAAATACAGGATATATATATATATATATATATATATATATATATATATATATATATATATATATATATATATATATATATAAAGGTGGTTAAACCTGGCCTTTTACAGTTGGGCTAGGTCGTAAGTTTTCCGTTGCTCAGCGTGCAGCTATGGAGCGTGCTATGTTCGGAGTTTCTTCTCCTTCTTACTCTGGAATGGAGACCAAGGCTGGGTAAACGGGATGTAGGTCAACCTCCAACTCTACTCCAACTAGTATGAGACAATGATCTCAATTTAGTTGCGGACTTGCGGGCCCATGTTGGATGTGAGTAGGATCGGCCATCTTGGCGTTCATTGAGAGAGGCATATGTCCAGCAGTGGACGAATATAGGTTGATTTAATTGATATATGATTTTATTTTAGATTGTATATTTTGTGCTCAGATCAATGATCTTTAGATACCTATAATTTGTAACATTTAAAAAAATTAAATGTCAGCTGTTGACAGTCCACAATGACAAGTGACGGTTTTTGCCGGGTATACGAAAGAGTGACGTTTTGTTTTTGTATTATTTTCCTAAAATTGTGTTATTTCGGTTTTTAATGTGTAATGTTGGTAGAATATTAACCATTAAATATTCGTTGTCGTGCACAAGTGTGGGCAAGTGATACAACTTCAAGAAACGTGCCATTTTGTGTTCCCTCCAAAACTCCATCGAAAGTTTTAGTAAAGGGTCTACCACTTTACTAAAACAACTGACTTGACTCGTTGACTTTACCGACTACTTTTTAGACTTTGACTAGACTTTCGACTTGACGATAATCTAGAAAAACAACTTGAAAATTTTGTAAATTTTTTACGAAAATTTTTTTTCTCCCGCCAAAACTTTACTTGACACTGGCCATGGTTTACAAGCCGAGAGCCATAACAAGAAAAAAAAAAAAAAATGACAAGTGACAGTGACAATAAAAAGTTGAGGAAGAAGCCACAAAAACATACAAATTACCAACTTGTTTTAACGATACTTTTGTGAATTTTAATCTAAAATTATACAATTTGGAACATTCCTATAAAATATTTTATATCTAGTCAACATGACGGTAAATAATACAATAGCGCATCAACGTTTAATACTAAGTGGAGACCGAGAGAGGTAAAAAACGTCCATACACTCTACCTCAGTGAACTGTAGTTTTGTTATTCGTAGCTCTACCTAGATCTTTCCATAATTTGTAATATTTATGTCTGCGAATAACTTGTGCTTTTATATAAAATTCGTTGGGAATTTGTTTGTCTCTCTCTGTAAAGAAAGTTTTTAATATTAAATTTGTTGAATTTAACTACAGTGTGCAGTGTCAAGTGTGCTACTAATGTTGCTAATAAACAAATGCCTACTTTACAGATTTAAGGAGCTCTTACGCCGACGACTTACTGAGTGTGGATGGAAGGACCAAGTGAGGCTCCTATGCAGAGATGTTGTAAAAGAAAGTGACAGCAGTAACATAACTTTTGATATGCTTGTCACGAGAGTTACACCTAGAGCTCGGGCTATTGTACCCGACACTGTGAAAAAAGAGTTGCTACAAAAAATTAAAACACATTTGCTTACTCAAAAGGATCAATAAACAAAATGTTCCTTTAAACTTTTATAAAAATGCTGTTCATTATATTGAATTTCAAATAACTAAAGCTGTGACTAGCAAAACAACATTACTAGTAACAAATACGATGAAAACCAAGCAGTGTCTTTATCATTTAATTTTCAATTTTTATTTTGAGTTTGTATTTATACTTTCTACAACAAACATTTTACAATAATAAAGGATGAAACAATCAAATAACATACAGTACTGGCATGTTAATTTTTTGGTATTGAAAATTGTTTAGTGGACATTTAATAAAATAAAAGATGTAATACAACCAACAGTATATTTTATTTATAAACATTTACATTAAACAAAAAATACATATTGCTTACATACACTTAATACTGCTATAGATCCTATTTACATGAATGTCATGACTGTTCACGCAGGTGTCATGGTTAGTGCACATTGCACAGGTTTCTGGGACATAACATACATTACAACTGTTCCTCATCACTATCTAGGTTATAATTTACATCTTAACATATTTTGTATAGGTGAGCATGCAGTTTATACTTATTAATTTATTATTCACAATAGTGATAAATTATAAGAT
Organism: Polyommatus icarus; assembly: GCA_937595015.1. Classification (NCBI taxonomy): domain Eukaryota; kingdom Metazoa; phylum Arthropoda; class Insecta; order Lepidoptera; family Lycaenidae; genus Polyommatus; species Polyommatus icarus. The sequence continues at coordinate 10,271,472 of OW569321.1, forward strand.
ATTATAGCCACAGGAAAGCATAATATTATCCCCTATAGAAGATGATAATTACTTATAATAAGATATCAATAGATAAATTATTGTATGTTCTGTGTGTTTTTCCTGTGACCTCTTGACAAATCAGAAATAACATTGCCTACAATTAATTGGCTATTTTCTATAAGTTAATTACATTTGTTACTAAAAACACATAATACGAAATAAATATAGAAATATTCCAGTACAATTTAAATATTTAGATCTTGTAACCTATTAAGGTACACTCGGGGAAGTTGATTCCTATGCAAATGGGGGATCTACGTAGTTTGGTCGCATTACGTCAAACTCAGCCGACAGATCACAATTAATATTGAATTGACATAATCGACCAAATGACGTTGGTCTCTCAACTGCATAGGAATCAACTTCCTCGATGGTACAATTCCGTGCATCGCGATCGATCGCGGTCGCGCACGACCTACGACTGTCGTCGGCCGCTCGCGACCATAGTCAGCGTATGAAAATGTATGGCACCGCTTCCGAGGCCCACGACTGTCGTCGGTCGCGCGCGTCTGTCGTAGGCCCCGCGCGACCGTGTCAAAGTTATATGGCCCGGTCGCGCGCGGCTTACGACAGTCGTAGGCCGCGCGCGTCAGTCGCGGGCCACGGAAGCGGTGCCATACATTTTCGTACGCTGACTATGGTCGCGAGCGGCCGACGCCAGTCGTAGGTCGTGCGCGATCGCGATCGATCGCGATGCACGGAATTGTACCTTTAAAATTAAATATACTTTTTGGAATTTGTAAGTCAATGTCAGTCATCAGTAAACAGCGATCATTGCAGTGTCTAATCATTTCTTTGCATCTACTTAGCATACATTTTATATGATGCAACTGAAAACTAAATTTTAAAATCTTACAGATACAGTGCATAAACTGAAAATAAATAAATGCATTAATAAAAGTGTAAAAGAAAAATGAGCAATTAGTCCTAACAAATTTTTAAAGCTAATATTAGATGCCTGAAATGTATTTTCCTTTTTACGAAATATAACATCTTAGTATTTACAATGGAATGTATATCTGGACTTCTGGTATACCTTCGAAAGGTACACAATTTGATCACATACAACTTAATTACTTACAAAAATCAGTACTTACATAATTATTATGCCTAATAGTTCATAATTTCAATCCTTAAATTAAAATACATATTCAACATGATTTTACTAAAACTTCATCTAACATTAAGCTGTTCTGCAATACTGCTTATTCTTGATGAGCAAATAAATTATGGACAGACCATAATAATCATGCTTCAATAATAATTCATTTTATGCAAAAGCATTCTACTCAATATGATTATAGCTAAAATAAATATATTTATTTATCAAACAATAATATAATATCTACATAATAATATCGTCGTTCTAGATGTGATAGCTTGTACTTGCAAAACCCATAGGTACTCGTGAAGACCGAAAAAGTATTTTTTTGTGGTTTTCCCTTGCGCACGAAATCATTTTTATTATATGAAGTACCTAAAGGCGTTTTCCATAACAAACCAATTTTGTTCACCGGAAATACCATTTGATACTTTTTCTATCTATAAAGCTAATTTTAGTAAAAATAATGAAAGAAACATTATTTTTTAGCCGACTTCCAAAAAGGATGAGGTTGTATATTCGGTTGTGGATATTTTTTTATTAAAGCTCCTCCACTGTAAGAGTCAACACCTCTAGACTGACGATTATATAGATTCAAATCCTATCCCAACATAATTTGAATTTTTTAAACGAGATATTGTGCATATTTCATTTGAGCTTTCATTTATAAGATAATGTTAAATAATATAATCATTACAATAACTTACAAATTGATATTCAAGAAATAATAAGATAGATCTATATTTTCATAGAATTTTAGCAGCTATACTGCTGCACCCTGAACCTAACTTTCAGATAGGTAATTACTGAATTGAGATTTTTTTATCCACCCTTACTCCATAGTATTGGACAACCAAAGTGCAATATTGTTAAACACAAAAAAGATTCTTGAAAGTCACTGGTCTAGACTCTTGACTATGGAAAAATGAATACATCTTAAAAATTGAATTATAATTATATTACAACTTAATGAGAAGAGGTTATTAATGATACAGTAATATTTGAGCTTGAGACTCGTGAGAATTTAATGAAAAATTGATTCTTATTTTTTACTCACCCTACACGACTTATTACAAAAAGGAACATAGCAACACCACACATATTGCACAAAAAAGTAATAATTGCCAATTCAGAGATTCAAACATTAAGCGTCATATATGTACGGCATAAAATCTTGTTTTTTTTTAGTTGAAAAGAAATATATGTAGGCGGATTGCGCTTTCGTTATGAGCATAACATGTCTTTAAGAGATAAATTATTATAGTTATATTATTGTATTTATTGTAATTTGTATCATTAAATTGCAAATTATTATAAAATTGAAGATTCGCCTTCGACTCGCCTATTTCAACTGTTATCAAAAAACTTGTTTTTTTTTCTACTCTGACTTTACGATACATAGAAAAACCGCAACTTAAGCGTAATAATATAATATATTTAATACCTAGCTACGCTTTGTGCGGTTCACATCAATAACTTGAATTAGTAAAACATTACACAACAGACAGTACGTCTTATTATAATATATATATTCGAACAAAACTATACATTTCACTACCTATTATGTTTATTGTTATTTTCAAAAAATATATTTTACTATGTGTTAAATTCTAAGACATTGAGATATTTTACTCTACGCTTCATGTGTGTTTATGTGACGGCACAAACACAAAATATCAAAGGTATATTTTGTACTAATAATAATGAAATGGCAACATAGCAAATACTCATTTTGTTAAGCAAAGGGTTCATTTTTGCAGCTCCAAAGCTTTGTTTTTGTATTATAGAACTAATTAACGATATAATTTTTCGCGTTTCTTCACGCAATTGCTTAAATTCATCTAATTTTTAAAATACATATCCATTTTAGATTTTATACAATATTATTTTATCGGCAAAAAGTATATTATTTCAAGATGGCCGCTATTATTAATAAATAATAACTCATAATTTCGCATTCTAATGTTTTTCTATTATAAATATGTATATTATTCTAGTAAAAAATACGTATAATTAAAAATAAATTTTAATTGTAATAGCTGCAAAACAATATATTTTAGGTAAATATGGCAGGAGTAATCGTTAATTACACTACTCTACTTTAGATCAGAGTTAATACGTTCCGCAATAATATTTTTCTAGTCTAGAGCACTCTCAATAATAATATAATTATTCATCGATTGCATTAATAAATATTCTATACAACTATTGTCATTCGTCGGTTTTATTTACGCTTAGGTCAAAACTTTGTAGAACTAAATCTGCTGATACTCGATTCAAGTAGGAGCAAACGATTAAATAAAAAGGAAACATTGACTGCCTCGTCATAAGATTGAGTATGTCGTCTTGTTTACGAGTGTTGGCGGCGGTTGGGGCGGGGCGAGTGCGGGCGCAGAGCGCGCGGGCGGGGCCGGGGCGGGGCGCGCGCGACCAGCACCAGAGCGGACGCCAGAGACATGCGCACGGGCGCGCGACTGCCGCCCGGCAACCTGAAATTTACGACATACGTTTCAACCAATTGTTATAATAATAATTATGCAATATTACTATAATTTAATACTGATGAAGGATTAATTAACTCCGTTATATTAAATTAACGCATATTTTAATTTTAATAATAAATTAACAAACGACATACCTGACGAGCACGGTGGTGACGGCAGCACGCGCGTCTGCCGTGGGCTCGATGGCGACGGGGCGCAGGTCGCGCCGCAGCGCCGCCCCACCCACCACCACGCGCACCGCCGCGAACGGCCGCTTCGCCATGTGCAGCATCTGTACACGAAAGTTACGTAAATTTTAATTAAAAATATTGTTTTTTTTTAACTGTGTTTAAAATGAGTAGAAATACTATAATAATATGATCTGCGTATCCATCAAATAGTAGATACGTACCTCGACTACGTGTCTTCGTCTCGCTCGTCGCACGTCGGCGGCTTGCTTAGCCTTCCACGCGACGACGCACGCGGCCAGGAACAGGAAGAAGCACGAGAAGAACACGGAGAAGAACACGAACAGGTCGATGTGCAGCTGGTCCTGGCGGAAGAACACCACGCCGAAGCCAGCCGCGCCGTCGTCGGAGGAGCGCGCGCGCACGATCAGGTAGAACTTGGTGTGCGTGAGGTCGTGCACGTTCTGCGGCAGCGTGAGCACCAGGCGGTTGCGGAGGTTCCGCACTCGCAGGAGGATGTTCCGCTTGTCAACGGTGACGTAGGTGGCGAGGTCCTTGGCGGTGTAGTCGGCAAGCGCGTACTCGGTTTTGTCGTGGTACCAGGTGGTGCGGCTGCGCTCGGGGACGTGGTCGTCGAAGGACGGCATGCGGCGGAAGGGCTCGTGCTTGTAGTAGGAAGGGTCGAGCTCGACGGCGTGCGCGCCGGTGCTGGAGTTGACGGACACGACGAACGAGCTGTCGTTGGGGCTCATGTAGAGGTCGACGGCACCCTGCGTCACGTCCACCATAACGCGGATGTCCACGTTCATGTAGCGCGGATTGATCGCCACGAACACCGTCTGCCCGGGGTACAGCGGACGCGGCTTGATCTTGCATTCGTCTGAAAAGTAATCGTTCACGTAAAATAAATTAATATTGCGTTAAAATATATACACACACTCAAATAACGGCGAAGTCGGGTATCAAAAAACTCTATAAATTATACGGAACCCTCTATTTGTGACCTTACTCGTTGCAATTTTTTATTTCATCCAAAGAAATACCTATAGACTTGCCGTCGAAGCACAGCTTGTTCTCGATGTTGAGGGTTTTGTAGCACTGGTGTCCGTTGCGCGGGTCGCCCATGTACAGGTCGCGGCATTTGACGCACTGGTTGCGCCAGCACTCGGCGGCGGAGTTCTTGCCGCCGGCCGCGCACGACGCGTCGCTCTCCGTGTTGTTGCCGCAGTTGCACTTCTCGCCCGTCACGGGGTCGCACGTGTCGCCGTGACCGTGACACTCGCATCTGAATTAATTCACGTCACAGTTCAATTTCTGGAGACCTTAACTTTAGAAGGACTCTAACATTAATATGAACTAAAAAGTTTTAAATAATTTTTACTGTCTAATAGTGCCTTTTTCCGAATTCGGCTAAACCTCAACTATTTCTGTACTCAATCTTCATTATTTTGAAGTCGGTACCAGATAGCTGAATCTTCAGTCCTCTGACAGAATATTTGAAACTTTTGGAACTGGCACCGCACATTGAGTACAGAAATAGTTGAGGTTTAGCCGAATTCGGAAAAAGGCACTATTAGATAGTAAAAATTATTTAATACTTTTTAGTTCATATTAATGTTATTATTGTTTTTACTTTGGAAGTCGGTTTTAATATTTTTTAAAAAAATAATAATAATAATAATGTTTTTTTTTTTTTTAATGTGTGCATTTTTCCAACTTGAGAGATAGGATAACTCAGATCTTTATTTATAGTCGCAATTTTATTTTATTGCAAATTATTTGTCTATAAAGAGCGGCCATTGTTTATGCGACGCGGGTCACGGGATAGCGATGGACGTTGCCATGGTGACATACTTATTTATGGCCGTTCCCAATATTTGATCTATCTCTGGTTTTGCCCTACTAGAGATAGGAATAGCTCTCATTAGACATTTAGCTAGAGACATATTATTATATTTTATGTCAATTCAATGTTAGCTGCGATCGGTCGTATGAAACCAGAGATAGATTGAATATTGGGATCGGCCGTTAGTCACTAATTCAATAAAATAATACGGGCGATATACTTTATATAATATGGCAAAGAAACGTTTGCCGGGACAGCTAGTCGAATTCTAAGACGTTATCACGCCAATAAATACGTACGGTCTACACGGGTCTCTGAAGTCCTCGGATCCTCGGAAGTATCCCTCGATGCATCGCTCGCAGCGCGGTCCGTCTGTGTTGTTGGCGCACCTCAGACAGCGCGCCTTGGCCGAGCCCTCCCGGTAATACTCCTCCAGGTCGGCGCTGCTGAGGTCGCGCGGCAGCTGCGAGATGTCGCCGTCGTTGGCGCACGAGCTCGTGTGGCCGTGACAGAACACAGAACACGGGATACACTGCCCGTTGTCCGTCGGGTCGCCGACGAAGTTCGGCTTGCACTTCTCGCATTGGCTTCCCTGCAAATATTGTTAGAGAGTAAAATCTAGCAGGACGTTAAGTTAAATAACGTCGTACGGTTTTATTATTATTAATAGGAACAAGAGTATAATAGTGAAATCAAATAAAAGCTTTGTATAGATTTAACGCCTCTAGTCCATCGACGCTGTGAACTGCGAAACAGCGGCGAACCGATTAACTGTCTCATCCGCCACACCACAATGCAATTATATTGCATCTCGCTCTATTTCTGTTTCGCATTGGTTTCGCAGATATTCCGCAGTTCGCAGCGTCGGTGGACTAGAGGCGTTAATTAGTTAAACATACGACAAAAGGTGTCAACTATTTCTGTCAAAAATAATTATAATTTAAATATTATATTGTCAAAAACCTTACCATAGTATTGTTATGACACTCGATGCACTGATCCAGCTTGTCCGGCCCCTCGCAGTGCGCGTGTCCATTGCACTGACACTGTATGGTGCAGTTAGCGCCGACGTATCCGAAGTCGCAGCGGCACACGTTGGGCTGCACGCACGCGCCGCGCACGCAGCCCTGCGTACACACCGCCGCGCAGACCCCGCCCTGCCGCTTGTGCCCGGACCCACACACGCACTCGTATCCGAACGGCAGATCGTGGCATACCTGCATACAAATAACACGATCAAATTCTACAAACGAGTTATTTATTCAGTATTGTATTGATGAAACAACATTTCGATTTTATTATATTTTGTAATTAATTCCATATGAAAACGCGGAATATACGGAATAGATGTTGTTATTGGATAAGAAAAAAATACGCGCTTATTCAGCTTATTCTCTGGCGCAGTAATTGCATGCGAATTACATACGCTCATACTAATTAAGATATACACGCAGCAAACATTCAAGGTCCGCTGTCGCTAGATTTCTCTAAATATTTTTATTATTATGGTTTAATATTTTGTGCATAGAAAAAAATGATTTAAAGCTTCTTACCTCTGATTCCGCTTTGCACTGATGGTGATTGTTTTCGCACTCATTTTCCGGTGGACATCTCGTGTAGTGCCACGAGAACGTGTCGTCTGTGTTGTTAGCGTCGCGTGCGCCGGTGTAGACGGCGGCGCAGGTGGTGCGGGTGAGGTAGTCCAGAGGGGAGTCTATAGAGCCCTCCGTGCAGACTCCTTCGCCGTTGGCCCCGTCTAGCGCGCACCAGCCGCAGTGCGAGTGGTGCAGACATTCAGAGCACTGCTCGAAAGTATTACACGGCGCGGGGCACTTGTTTTTATCAGCTTTCGTCAGAACCAGTCCGCACGTCCCCCCCGCGCAGTACAACGGCTGGTACGCGGGTGATATGCACGTCCCTATGTAGCTCGCCCAGTGGCACTCGCTGGCCCCACCCTCCGCCCCCTCCGAGCTGAGACACGTCTGACAGTCGGTGTAGTGGTGACACTTGACGGGGCACTCGTCCTTGTTGAGCGCGAAAGTGTTGTGGCCAAGTTTTAAAGTGACGGCTCGCAAGTAGACGTTGGCTCGCCCCGGCTCCTCGGTGGTCGCACACGTCCAGTTGTATAGAACGTTCGGGTCTTCTGTGATGGTTGTCATTTGAGCTGCAATAAGAAAATCGTTTTAAAATTTAAGATGAAAACAGAAACATGCAAAAATCTCATACATAATATAAGTGAGTAATTTATAAATAAATCTCGATTATACTAATAATTACTATCCTACCTGTTCTATCAGCGAGCCGACTCCACGCGCATTGGTTCGTAATACATTTGTCACAATCAGAATATACACATCTGAGTTCGGGGCACTGCTCCGAGTTGCTGATATATCTAGTGCCAGCGTTACACTTAATACTTGTACACGACTCGTCTGTAGGTACACATTCGCCTATAAATAAAGTAACAAGTTAAAATTTGGCATTTTTTGCATAGCAATACAATTTATCTGAATTGATACTTTAAACAAAAAAATAAATTTGCCATACCAACACCCGCCGCGCAAGTTTCACACCATCTACACGCGGGTTTTTCTTCAGGATACATAGGCCAGGCGGCGAGGCAAGACGTGCAGGTTGTAAAGTTCTCGCAGGATCGACGCGATATCAATTCCGCGTCACAGGCTGAGCCGGCGTTTGTCGAAATTCTGTCGCTGCCTTCGCAGCCGGGCTTATCGACAGAGTAACATTTGGTGTAGTCTCCCGTGCTGCAGAAGCTGCAGCCCATGTGGCTGCGACACTCCATTTTACTGGTACTCCACAAGGAGCACAGGTCGTCCGGTAAGGTGATCCTAGTCACTTGACAGTTGGCGCTGCCCGTCCACCCGCCGACGATGTACACGTTCCAATCGCTCTCCGACTCCATGTCTATGGCCATTGCGTGCGCCATTGTGCGAGGAGGTGGATGGTCTAGTACACTTGTTCCTTGAAAAAAAATATGTGTTAATTAATTGAATTATAGACAATATGTGATAAAATAATAATAATAATATGCAGCACTTTTACTATGGTTTAAATTAAATTAAAGATACAATATGTATGTTAGAAAAGACGACTAGTCACTACTATGTCAAAAAAAATATTTTAAGGGCCTGTTTCACCACTTCCTGATAAAGTGCCGGATAGGCTTATTTGACAGATTCTTCATACTCTATCTGTCAAGTTAAATGGTGGATAGCCTTATCAGGAAGTGGTGAAACAGGCCCTAAGTAATGCAAAACTGTACGGTTTCAAAAAAAGTGTTTTTTGGAAGCAAAAGCGGTTGGTGACGTCACTTTAATTGTATTATTATATGAAATATTTAAAAAAGAATGTAGCAAAACAGGAGTAAAGTCACTTTGCGTTTTAAAAACGTTTCAATCTACTTTTATTCTTATTTTTATCAAAAGTCCATATTGATTGAGTGGAAACATATAGAGATAATATATTTTATACTCATCTTCGTTATTGATAAGTATTGAACTTGTAAATTGTAATACACACCTTTTGAAAGTTTGACCCATTGATTACATTTGTAAATATAGGCCACCAATGAGTTGGATCTTTTGTCCGGCACCGTCCTGCCGCCGAACACTATCATGTAATCGTTCGTAGTCACCGCCGAATGAAGGAATGAAGCTCTCGGCAGATTTTCGTAGGGATTATTCAATGATGGAAATACTGGGAGTTCGCTCCAACTCTTGGTGGGATAATGGAAGGAGAACAACTTATTCGATATCATCGTTCCATTGTAAGTGTACATAATGCCCCCGAATACGTACAGACTCTGGGAGGGAGCGTGATAGACGGTGCTGTGGCCGATCAGCCCCACGGGCTTAGCACCGGTGCAGACCAATTTGATCCACTTGTTGTGGTCTAAATCGAACTCCCACATGTCCGACATGAAGCCCTCCTCCAGCGAGAACCCGCCGATGAGCACGAGACTCTCGTAGTCCTGGTACTTCTGCATCGTCAGCGTGTGCCCCGCGAGCGGCGGGGGGTTCTCCTCCTTGCTCTTTATCTGGCTCCACCTCTGCTCTTTGAGGCTAAACTGCCAGAAGTCCTGCAACGTCTTGTTATCCCCGGACTTGTCTTGCAAACTGAGGCCGCCGTAGATGTAGATGTTTTGCTTGGAGTGGTAGATTTCCGCCGCGTGAAAATATCGACCCTCGGGCATCTTAGCGTCGGGGTTGGCCTCGACCGTCACCTGCATCCACGTGTTGTTTTTGGTGTCGTAGAATCTGATGTCGTTCAACGGGCCGTGGGAGAGCGAGTAGCCGCCGAACATCCACAGGCCGCGCCTGTCCGCCACTAAACTGTGCCCGAACCTCGGCAGCGTCTTTCTCAGATGATCCAGACCGTCCGATAGAAAGTCCGAATTGAACAGCTCCGTGAACACGAGCTGCGATTTGTCGAGCTCGATAGAGCAGTCGTCCCCGCCGAAGCCCTCGCTGCAAAGACATCGGCCGTAATTGGTGTCGCAGACTCCTCCGTTGAGATGCATGCTGCAGTTGTTCCGGCAGATTTCCACGTCGCAGTCGAAGCCGCCGTAGCCGTCGCGGCACACGCAGTGCCTGTTGTTGCACACTCTCGGCCACGAGCAGTAGCTCTCGCACGCCAGCACGTTGTAGACGCCCTCGAAACCCTGATCGGGCTGGCTCTGCTTGTAGTGAACCGTCAAGTTTCCGCTTCGAGCCTCCACCACCCCCGACGAAGCCCCGTTACAGAAAACACCTAGGAGCTGGCTCTGCTGATTGTTCGTCAGATCGGGGACGCCGCCCAGGCCGTCGTAAACGTATACCGCATTCTGCTCGCAGGGAACATTAAACGTAGTCGCATTCACTGTGAATTGAATGATCGCATCTTTTATGCCCTCCGATGATATGATCCATAGGCATTCCTTGGCCGGTCCCAACGTAGTCACGTCCGGGTCCGATTTGAACGACCCGATTCCTTCCGTCTGCGAGGCGTTCAACATTCCTCGAGGCTCGCACTGGTAGTAGCACCGGCCGCCGTGTCGCGGGTCGCCGTAGAACTTGGGCTTGCAGCGCTCGCAGTTCTGGCCCTCGGTGTTGTCCTTGCAGATGCAGTCGCCGGTGGTGACGTCGCACACGCCGCGGCTCTCGTCGCCGTGGTCGTTGCAGTCGCAGCGCCGACAGCCCTGGCCCGTGGTGGCGTTGCCGTGGCTGCCGGGCTTGCACGACTCGCAGAACTCGCCCTCGGTCCAGTCCTGGCACTCGTCGCAGCGCCCCACGCCCGTCTTGCACGTCGAGTGGTTGTGGCAGCCGCAGTTGATGGAGCAGTCGGCGCCCGTCCAGCCGAGGTCGCAGTGGCACTTGTACTGGGGCGGGCCGAGGCAGTAGCCGTGGATGCAGTTGTTGTAGCAGGTCCGCATGCAGATCTTCTTCCCGTCGCCGATGTACCCCTGCTTGCACTTGCACGTGTAGGAGCCGTGCGTGTTGTTGCATATGGCGTGCTCGTGGCAGTCGTGCAGGCCGAGCCCGCACTCGTCGACGTCGGGGCACTGCGCGTACGCCCACCCGGCGTCGGCCGAGGACACGTTCAGCAGCGACGCGCAGTCCACGTGCGACCTCGTGAAGTCGCCCTCCGTGCAGACGCCGTTGATCGGGTTGCCGTGGGAGTGGCACCAGCCGCACCCCATGCTCCGGAGGCACGTCGAGCACTGCGCGTGGGCCTGGCAGGACTCGCACTGGCCGGACTTGCGGGCGGCCTCGTCGGTCGGGGACGAGGCCCGGTCCAGCCACTCGCGACAGAGGCCGAACTGGTACTCGCTGGTGTAGACGCTGAAGCTAAAGCACTGGCGCGTGGCCTCGCACCAGACGCAGCGGCCGCGCTCGTCCAGGCAGTGCTCGCAGTCGAGGCGCATGCGGCAGGGCGCGGGGCACTCGGTGGCGTCGACGATGGCGCCGGCCGCGCGCCCGCGCCGCGAGCACCGCGCCTCGTCCGCCCACCACTCGCAGTAGTCGCCCGACACGCAGCGCTCGCAGCTGATGTAGTTGGAGCAGTTCGGGCAGGCCGCCGGCTGCAGCGTCAGATATCTCCACTCCCCGTCGTTCGCGCACGCGACTTTTTCATCGACGTCCCTCTGCTCGCATCGATTCGTTACCTCGCACCAGCCGCACGCAGCGTCCGACAGACACAGCAGGCAGTTGTCGTAGTTCGAGCACTCACCGTTGGAGTACGGCTCCAGAAATTCGAACGTGAAAACCTAAAAAAAGTTTTAGTTATTTATTTATAAACAAAATTTTTACATTTAATAATACAACGAAATAAAACAATATAAAGATAGGAATTGAGCAAATAGAGCCGTTTATTTAAGTAGTTACTGTTGCTTGTGAATATGTCAAATCTATAAATAGATTTTCAAATGTGTTAGTCGCGCTAAAACTCGAAAACGGCTGAACGGATTGGGCTGATTTTAGTCTTAAAAAAATCGTAGAAGTCCAGGGAAGGTTTTAAAGTGACACGAAGTTCACCGGGACAGCTAGTAGTTTTATAAAAAGGCGTGCAATTGCTAATAGTTACAAGATTAGTTACCTTGGCACTCTCCTGGGACTTGTTATGCAGCAGCTCCATCTTGGCGTGGTGGTGGGAGGGGTAGAGGCCGGTGTGCAGGGAGTCGTTGGCGTACATGTCCACGGAGAGCCGGCCGGGGTTGAGGAGCGGCCACTCGACGGGCGAGCAGGCGGACGGCTGGGCGGTCAGGTTGGCGATCGGCTCGGGGTTGTCGCCCAAACTCAGAGATAGGTTGGAATATCCGGCGCAGAGGTGTAGAGTTTCCCCCGTTCCGTTCCAGTTGGTGGGGATGTGCAGCCAGCCCCTGAGCTTGGCCTCGCTGGAGCCGCCGAATATGTGGTTACTGCCGCCGCCGGTACCCCAGTCCACGGTGGTGGCGTTGACGACGAGCACGCCGTCAGGGTGGCCCCAGTCGGCGGGCTGCTGGTACCGCAAGAAGGTGAGGCCGGGCCGCTTGTCCAGCACCTTGCACATGTCCGGCTCCGTCACCTCCACGCCCGACGCGCCCCACCACCCGGGCGACTCCGACGGCGTGTCCTCGCCGCACACACCGTAGTTATCTGAAATACCCGCGATGTTATCATGAAAGTTATTTTGTCAATGCCAAAAACCCCGAAAAAAAAAAAGTAAATATATTTTCGTAGACATTGAAATAAACAAAAACAAAACTGGTTCGTATCAAATTAGCGGACCTTATCTAAACGGCTTTTACACGTAAAATATGCGCTAATTATGAATATAATAAAAATATGAGACTGCTATAAAACGATACTTTTATTTTAGTAATAAAGATAAATGAGTTGCCATTAATTATTTTTCATTAAAGTGTCAAACGATAAAAATGTGAGTAAATAAGTAAATATCGTATATCAAGTGATGTTTTTCTTATTTAAAGTGTTTATGTTTGCTATTAAACTTATCTGGTGTACCATTTTGACGACCTCCGTGGCTCAATGGTTAGAGTGTGTGGCAACTCAAGCCGGAGGTCGCGGGTTCGAATCCCGCCGACGGAACAAAAAGTTTTTCAATGTTCCTGGGTCATGGATGTGTATTAAATATGTGTATGATATAATAAAAATCTTAAATATATGTATAGTATAAAAGTATTAAATATATTTCCGTTGTCTGGTCAACAACGTCAACAACAAGTCCTACAGACCAGACCCTATTTAGCACGGGGCCAGACTGACGTGGTGTGAAGCGTCCATAGATATTATTATTATTATTATTCATATAAAATTACATTTTGTAATAAAACAGAAAAACACAAATTGTAATTAATGACTCAAATGAGTAATGAATATTGACCATAAAGTTAATATACCTATCAGAATAGAGAAACAAAGGCCTGAGCAAGCGAGATGTCACTATCAGTAACACTGCGTGGTAGAAAGAGAAGCTTGATTTGAGGTTGCATAGCTTTTTTTCATCTATTTGACAGTCTGTCTGCCCCTGGGCCGATCGTTGTCAATTTGGGCACTCAGAAAAATTGTGATTTTAAGAAAAAGAAACATGGTTAAATGTTTGTGGAATGATTCTGGATCCACACATCGAAAAAACCCGGACAAATATTCATTTCACAGGTGAATTATTCTACATCGACAGGACCTAGTTTTAAGTTTATTTTTGCCAATTCCCTACGAGTTACTCGTATTGGTATTTTTTCGTCCCTGTTCACTTCTGTATAGGTTTAATTATATGGAAAACATAACTTGACTAGCCATGGTGCACAATTTAAGGATATTTTGTGTAAACAATTTTCATCTATTTTACATTAGGGCTGCATCAAGTTATCGATAAGTTGTGTCGATATAAAAATATTTTTTAGTTAAGTATACTATTTATCTAGGAATGTTGAAATGATAACATACTCATCCTTAGTTTATAATTAGTTTAGGTATATTAATATACTATCATACATAATTCATCGTTTTTAAGGTTCCGCAGTCCGCACCCAAAGGGTAAAAGTCCTAGTAGTGAGGTCCCGCTCTACTACTAAGACTTCGTTGCCTGTCCGTCTGTCCATCCGTCCGTCCGTCTGTCAGTCTCCAGGCTGTATAACAAGAACCGCTATAGTAATCGCTTGATAAACAACGTCACCCTTCGCTTCGATGGCAGAAGTCTTTCTGAACGCATCATATATCTTCAAAAAGTAATATTTATATTTTATTTTATATCTTAACTTATATAATACAGTCCACAAGTTTAAAATAAATAACACAAACACCTGCTTATAATTATTAATAGTTTCTAAATAAAGAAGTGGAAGTGTAATAAACGATATGGATAATAGTTATATATCATAAAAACAGTAATTACTAGATGTCCAGTCTCTGGGCCATAACAGGTAGCAACACCCTAATAATTTATTTATTTATTTTGGAAAACCAACAGCATTTAATTACAACACAATAGAACCGATATTATATAAAAAGAAAGCCAATGACAGGTTTTCACGATTAGTTAAATAATAGACATAGTTTGCAACCTCACAGTGTACACACAACACTCATACACACTAAAATATACTTATTCTAATTTTATATTAATATTTTATCCTTAACATACTAGTTGATATGAAGTTACTCGAAATATTATCTATACAAGAATACTTATATGAAAATTAAATAAAAAATTTGTGATATAGAAATCATATCAGTCACCCACTAAAAAACCTCTTATTGTAATCTGATCGAAATTTAGTACTTTTGGTAGTATATGGATCTAAATTAAGTTCTTTGCAAAGATAATTGAAGGATCTGCTTGCTCGCACCAGGAATGAGTTACCTCTATAGTTGGTGCTGTAGGTTTCACAAGTAAGTGGAGGATTGTATCTTCTTGATCTGGAAGGTACAGTAAAATTTATTTTTTGGAGAAGGTCTGGACAGTCAACCTCATTATTAATTATTTTTAGTATAAAAGTGCAGTCCGAGATTTGACTTCGTTTAAATAGTGGCAAAATGTGAAATTGTCTGCAAAGGGCAAGGTAGTTGTAGACAATTTTAAGGCGGTAACATAAGAATCGCAAGAATCGTTTTTGAATTTTTTCGATTCTATCAATGTACTTGTTATAGCAAGGATTCCACACTTGCGAGCAGTAATCTAAATGACTTCTAATGAGGGTACAGTAAAGTATTTTTAAAGTTTTTGCTAGTTTGAAGGAAGTATAATATTACCTATATTCTGATAAGAGGCTGGCGCCGCCGTGTCGGCTAGACAAAGCAGGCGACAGCTTGGCGGGATTCCGGGCGAAATGAGGGAACGGGCGCGTGCGCTTCACTCCAGCGCGGCCCTCGCGCAGAGCAGATCTTTCACTTTATTAATTATTATGCATCCAAATAAAGGTTATAGGTATTTTCTATGAGTGAAGGAAAAACGACGAAGCTCGGACCTCTTATTCCGCCTATACCCATAATATGGTAATTATATAAATCATAATATTATAATGATAATCGTAAACATTAATAATAATTGTTCTACACCTATAAAAGTCGGATTTGTGTTTTTTTGTAATTTTTCTTTATTTATTTAGGTCAAGTTCCTTCAAGCAGATATAGACCATAGTTAACAATCCAGTGATGAAACAAGGGGACACCGCATCTTGATCTTGTTTACTGGAATAGTTTGGAGAAACCACTTAGCTTCGGCTTGCAAACTAAGGGTAAGGAAATTACTAAGTACCTGGTACTTACTAGGATAAAAAACATTAATTAAGTTGCATTTAAAAAACTTATAGTAAGTACAGTATAAAACTTATAGTTACTGAATATACTTAATTATATTATGTAAAATAATTAATATTGAATTAAATTGTTTTTAGAGCCGTGTATTAATTAATTGATAAATAAATTAATAACCTTAATATCATAAATATGTGTACCATACCATACAATTAAAAAATTGAAAAAATTATATACATATGAATTAAAAAAAATCATATTAATATTAATTAATATAATATAATATTGTTACCTAACATTATAAACTACGATATAATTTGTTCCCTCAGTAAATGTGTTTTGAGTTTACGCTTAAAACTGTTTATTGTTTTCAGAGCACGAAGTATTATATTGTCAATAACCTACCATCCTTATGGTGGCAGCGGGCGTTCTGGACGCACCAGCTACATTGGTACAGGCCGAGCTTGGTGCTGACCGAGGTGAGCGGCGTCCGCGAGCTGTTCCGGCCCAGCGGTGGGCCATGGATGAGGCAGGAGTGGCAGTCGCCCAACGCTGGGCAAATACCGCCGCATCGGAGAGACTGGAGATTCGTGGTGCAGTTCGATCCCACTGTGCGACCGTAGCATATCTGAAAGATATTATTTAATGAGCGCCTAACGCAAGGGATCGATTTATCCATACTTCCATACTAATATCCATACTAATATTATAAATGCGAAAGTGTGTCTGTCTGTCTGTTACCTCTTCACGCTCAAACCGCTGAACCGATTTTGCTGAAATTCGGCATGGAGTTCCCGGGACTCAAAGTAACTCCATGCCAAATTTCAGCAAAATCGATTCAGCATAAACAACAAACAACATAGGATGGTTTTTATCCCGGAAAAATGTACAGTTCCCGTGCGATAAACGAATTTTGGCGCAACGGAGTTGCGAGCGTCATCTAGTTATAAAATTACTATTTACTACTATTGACAATCTACCGTGGGAGACCCATGCTTCGGCACGAACGGGCCGGTTCCACCGGAGAAAATATCACAGAAAACCGGCGTGAAACAACACCTGCGCTGTGTTTCGCCGAGTGAGAGAGTTTACCGAAGGCCCAATCCCTTATCCTATTGCCTTCTCTATCGTCTATGGGCGACGGAAGTTGCTTTCCATCAGGTGACCCGTTTGCTTGTTGGCCCCCTTATTTTATTTTTAAAAAGTCCAGGTATATCGCGCACAATTTTAAGATCGCTGCAAAGCTGCGCAGTTATTTCATGCTGGGGTGAGGAGTAAGCGGGGCAGGTGGACGTCGATGAAGATTGGAGACACGCCATTGGAAGTAACAATTTGTTAACAAGTAGAACTGTAATTAATTTGCGATAAGTCTGTGACACGTATTTAGTAGTTATTGTGCATTATAATGTTTTTCGCGCAGCATATAACAAGTATACATTAATATTATAACTTACTCGGTCACTAAGGGCCTTTCCACACGACGTATTTTTTGCGCACTGACGACGCTCGTTTCTGATGCGCTCGTCTTCTGCGCGTTTACATCGCATTTTGGCAGATATAAAATTAAAAACGTGTCGGCTTCCTGGCGTTTGCTGAGCGATCAAGTTGCTTTTGTATCGATACAAACGAGCGTAAAAAATGTCGGGTGGAAGGGCCCTTGAGTTCCATATAGTGAAAAACAAGAACATACATCGTCAGCGGAGCACCACCCGCACTCTGGGTCTGCGAGGCACTCGGGCTGCGAGCGGTGTCGCGGGCACGCCGACTCCGGGTCCTTCGCCGTGATGCCCGCGTGCCAGCTCGGCACCACGTACGCCAGGAGGTCGCCTACGTACATCAGGTGATATAGCATACCAATAACACAATTCTACCTATAATCTACTAGCTGTCCCGGGCAAACGTTTCTTTGCCATATTTTATAAAGTATATATCGCCCGTATTATTTTATTGAATAAGTGACTAAATAATAAGTATGTCACCATGGCAACGTCCATCGCTATCCCGTGAGTCGTGACCCGCGTCGCATAAACAATGGTCGCTCTTTATAGACAAATAATTTGCAATAAAAAAAATTGCGACTATAATTAAAGATCTAAGCTATCCTATCTCTCAAGTTGGAAAAAAGCACACATTTAAAAAAAGAAAACATTAAAATCGGTTAAGTAGTTTAGGAATCCATCGCGGACAAACATCGTGACAGGAGATTTATATATATTAGATATACTATGCTTATATAGGGTGTGACAAAACTAAGTGATGAATGATGATACTTTAGGGTATAGTTTGCTGTGAATGTAGCAGCGCTGAAACAGTATTTTCACCAATACAAAAAAAAAATTTGCTCGTTCAGCGCTGCTACTTTAACGGTGATAGATTATGTTATGTTTATATAATTAGTGATAGATAGAGTAACACCCTAAAGTATTATCACTTAGTTTTGTTACACCTTGTATAGTTGAAGGAGCAACGCAGACGACAGACTATCCGTGACGCACTTTTTAGTCTGTGGCAAATAGAACCTATGCAATTATAATATTATGCAGTAACGCACACGACGCGCAAAAATTCCGCCGCGTTACTGCATAATATAATTGCATAGGTTCTATTTCCATTTTCCATAGACTAAAATGTGCGTCACGGATTGTCTATCGTCTGCACTGCGCCTAAGTTAAAATATGATGTTTCCTATCTCATGACATAGATGTTGCCCTCTTCACGTTGGGTCATAACGAATAACAATGATTGCCAGTTGCCACTATGATTGAGTAGCTGTCTATGCACAGTCGACGTCGGCCATGGGCAATCTCAAGGAGCTAAGCCTCATATGAATTTAAAATTATCTCCGGCAACATGGTGAGGTCGCGCTGAACCTAATTTTTAACAGAACCCACCGTTTACGTTGCCATGGTAACCGCCGACGATGAGCAAAGTGGACGGGGGTTTGAGCGCGGCGGCGTGGGCGAACACTCCCTGCTTCTTCGGGTAGTACTTCCTCGTCTTCCCCAGGACGTCCAGGGGGATCCAGGAGTGGCAGCCCAGGTGGTAGAGGTACATCTGGCCGTCGTAGCATATCTCCTCCCTGTTGTGACGATGGGAATAGCCCCCGAATACTATCAAGTAGTTTCCTGCGACAAACAAAAAAAAACAGAAATTATAATTAGATATTTATTTGTGTACGCTCTTACTAATAATAATCTATACAGGGTCTGCTTTTCCTTTTCTGACATAATTTAGGATAAGTTACTAGGCAGACAAAGGCTGCCTTGAAACGCAGCGTAATTTTTTTTATTACTACGGGGTTGAAGTTTCATTTTATTGTTTTTTGTTTATTATGTATTAGTTTAGTTTTAATCATGTAATGTTTGTACTTTTTAACAATAAATACATAGTTTCTGTACATTCAACAGAATAAATCTGTTTCATTCATTGCAATAAGACTGACAACTTTTTATAACCACAGACCCAAGTCTCCGCTACATAAGAAGTTTAATTTCAATATCCTTGACAATGGACTATAAATCATTGTAAATTGTAATCTCATTTTGCCGAGTTTTGTTTGCGCGCGCGCAGGTAATTGCCGCGGCCTTTGTACTGTGCGCACCTCGATGCGGAACCACGGATCAGACCTTGACCACTAATTAGTGGACCTGCCGATTTCGTTGACAGGCTCTTTGCATAAATTGGCAATTTATTTTCTTTCCATTTAACTATGGCCCAGAGAGATTGGTTTTCTGATTAAATCTTGTTACTAGCAAGGTATCTTTGTTATGTGGCCTTTATGACTTAAAGCTGACGATAATTGTACGAAGGCGTTGACCTGTCCATCATAATAATTGTTGTTTATCTACAATATTGAAGTAATTTGGGAAATTACTCTCAAGATCAAGGCATAACCCGTTTGACAATATCGCGCAATCTCGAAACAACATCTGTCGAATTTGCACCTTGCCTAAACGAGGAAAACCATAACATTGTTGACAACAAACACAATTGTGGATTTAAAAAATTACCATAGTTTATGTAAACGTTTACTCACACATTATGTTCTATTTTCAAACTGTATCTCTCTTTTTCTTTACTTTATCTCGTTTTTGCATCAAAGAGATATATTTGTAATTAAAACCATTTTAGATAAGCATTGTTATTATTCTTTTGCTACGAGTAAGTACCTACTGACATACGGTTTTGCTCAACAGTTTTACTCCATATCGAGCAATAACCACCGTGTGGACCGCAAAACTGACAGCTCTAAAGGCTCGCTTCGAGCCGGCTCGATGGAATTAAATATGTGATTTTAATACAAGAATGAGCAAAACCATATGTAAGTACTTAGCATTTAAACGTTTTGACCCTACTCAACTCGGTACAAAACCCGGACCAAATCAGAGTACCTTATTTAAACTGTTGATTTGTTATTCTTAGCAACTGGTTTACGTCACACGGATTATGAATATTTAAATAAAACTTTGTTGCGCCAAAAAACGTCGAGGATAAAGGTGATTATGATGCGAATTATACGAGAACACACACTCATTTGCATATTCCATAAACTTGTAGAGTCAAGAAAAGATTTTATACAGTTTTAAGTTTTGATTCGCTTTGTTACATTTTATATTCTAAGGCGATTTGATAAGTAGCATAAAATTTTACCCAAGTGAATACATTTCCGTTTGCTTGGCCGACAAAAATATTATTATGACTTTATTAAGCGAACAAAACTACAAAACAACCCTTCCTAATAAAAATATACACTATGTAAACAGCCTAGACATTTCGCTTCTACAATGTTTTGTACATGTCTGTCAATTAGTACCACGTTACTCTTTCGTTTTTCTTATGAATGACTAACATTTTAACAAGCTGTTAACACTAACAGACATTGGTGAAATTGGGGCTAAAAGTTACATCTATCAACAAGAACCTTGCCGTAGAAAGTGCTAGAAACTTCTCGAGCTTACCGACAATGGTGGAGGTGTGGAAGGCCCTCTCGCGCGGCACGTACGTGTCCCGCAGGTGCGCGCGCGGGTAGTGGATCTCGCTCCAGTGCTTGTGCTCCAGGTCGAACGCGAACATGCGGTCTGACAGCTTAGAAAATCTGCAAAATATGTATGAATTAAATAGTTAATGGAATCAGGCGTTACTTTGCGGAAATCCATAGCTTAAAATTTAATTTGTTATTGTTTTTAGCAATATTCCGCGAAATGAACTTCCAAATTTAAGTAAATGAGTGAGTGCACGCATAGGCATGCGTACAGCACCTCCCTCCTCCCACACTGCCTATGCGTACACTCGACTCGATGTGGACTCTACGAACAACGTCCGTCAACGGACGTTGTTCGTAGAGTCCACATCCTGAGGATGCTCCGGTGTTGGAGCGAAACGCGCGTCGAGGTTTTCAACCTGCATGGTGGTGAGGGGCCTTGCACGGATTTGCCAACATTATTGCTTGTGTGGTGGTGGTGTTTGCAAGTTCTTGCATGCGAGTGTACGCATAGGCAGTGTGGGAGGAGGGAGGTGCTGTACGCATGCCTATGCGTGCACTCACTCATTTACTTAAAGGTGGAAGTTTATTTCGTGGAATATTGCTAAAAACAATAACAAACTAAATTTTTCTGAATTAACTAATATTCATAATCAGAGATCAGAGAAGTTGATTCCTAGGCAGATGGGGGAACTACGTGGCTTGGTCGGCTTATTGTTAGCTGTGATCGGTCGGATGGGTTTGACATAACGCGACCAAATTATTTAGGCCCGTCATCTACCTAGGATTCAACTTCTCTGATAGCACATTACGTAATAGGTCGTACTGCCCGCGATAATGTTAAAAATTATGATATTTTTACGATAAGATACCAAGATATAAGTTGTAAAAATATGAAAGTAGAGTAATTTTAATAAGAAATAAAGTTTTTCACGTCATATAAAAACCGCGCTAGCGCGTGTTCCTGCATAATATACTCATCATGAGCGAGTCAAACAACACTCAATAGGTAACAGGACCATAATGTATTAAACTAAATTTTTACTATAATTGGACTTCAGAGTGTTTAGTCAAAGTGCTTAGTTGGACAAAAATGGGATTTGACATAACGCATCGCAAGCGCCGTCATTTAGCATTTGCGTCATATCCCATACAGTTTTGGCTTCTAACTGTCCTCTCAAAACCAGCGAATGTATTTTACTAAGCACTCTGTTCTCCTTGCTCAAATCGCGCCTGCACTATCTCCAAGCTGGTGGGCTATTATGACCTCTTATTTCCAGCCAGTTTACGCCCAAAATGTACCGTTTTCGGGCGTTAGCTGGCTGAAAATAAGAGGTCATAATAAACCACCTTGAGTCAATTACCTGGCAACACTGGCGACCACGCCCCCATACACCAGTATGGAGTTGGACTGGGCGTGGTAGACGGCTGTGTGCGCCACCACGCGCACGTCCAGCTCCTTGCCGCCGCGCGCCGCCACCCGCTCCCAGTACTCCGTGCTCGCAGAACCCAGGGATATCTTGTATAAGCTGGAAAATGCACTCTTTCGTTATGATGTTTAGGTTATTTTTAAAATGTTCAGATCATAAACATTAATGTACTGTGAGTTGAATTGAATTTGAACTGATTCTTTGGTAGACCTACAAAGTATTTCGGTCGGGTTATGTCAACCTCGACGCTATCTCGACTAACATTGACTTGAAACAACTCTACCAAATAACATAGTTATGTCAAGTGCCTATAAATGGATTTCTCTGATGGCACTTTAAAGATACGTAGTAGCCAATTCAGAAAAAAATTGCGAAAGGTTGATTAGTTGCGCTCATCTTCCGACTATCCTGCAGATCCGGTTTTAAAAACCCTTTACCTACATCCTTAGTTAAGTTCCTTATTCACATCAAGGTTAAAACTCGATGAATTTAATTGAGTATGCAGTATTGATTGCACTACCTACTGCACAAGAGTGCATAGAAATCATTTCTGTTTGGGAATAATATCGAAGTTTTTACATGATCATGCAATTCTCTTATATAAAGAGGAAACTCAAGTACTCACGCAATATTGATAAAGGTTGACCATTACAATACAATTATCTACGGCAATTACTACGCGGAAACAAGACTTACCTACATTAACCGCTCCGAAGGAAATTTTAATCAATATCGCTTTAAATACTAGATGTTAATGATAAAGTGGAATTTTTAGTGCGACATAGTTTACCACTAGTAACTATTAAAATGCAATTAGGTACAGCAAGACACCTCAAAATCTAAGGCCACTGTCAAGATTATGATTCTAGACCTTGACTGAGCAGAAGGCTGCACGCGGAAATCATTCTTATTCATGCCATCAAATGACTCGTCGCGATTGAAAATAATGATGATGATACTGCAGACTTTCTTCAACGACTACAATTGGCGCTTATTAGTTCAAAATGTCGTCAATTTAATCCCGCCCACGTCGTTTTTACGTCAGATTTTATGCCTCGCTGTACTTTTTTGAGCTCGATAGCACTATCATAAGGACTCACCCATGTTGGGTTATAAATTGTACCTAATGGATAACCAATAACCATGTTTGCCACAATGATTGCAAAGATGTCTGTAGCATGCACATTGCACAATCGATGTCAACTATGAGCAATCATGGACAAATATTATGTATCCTACATGTTCGTAATCGTTTGTAGTGGTCCATCATAGGCCAATATTGAAAGGCCTGGATAAGAATATATGTATCGGAGACGATGTGTTGTTGAAAGACAGGTTATACGGCATCGATTTTATCGACGAATCACACTGGTATAGGCTATTCTTGCTTTTTCAGAAATCGGCGTTCGTTTAAGAACGAGTGCAGTTTTTGAATACCATTTATTGCACGTATGACGTGACCTGATTTTGAATTATCAAATGAATCACACATTTGATTACAAACACCATTGTGCTCTTGGTATATTTGGTATCAGATGACTTGATATAATAATACCTATTTTATATGAATTTGAATTTATGAATATTTAGTGTTTGAATAAAATCTGTATGCTAATTTAAATCATTCTTAAATCTTAGTTCTAAAAACGAATACCTAAATACAATAGGTTCATATTGACACACTATATTATAATAAACGAAATCATAGAAAAACGATAAACAGCACGTGATGCCTTAATAATTATAGTTATAATAACTAAAATATGGCAATTATTAAGTAGCTTAGCCAGTTATTAAGAATAACCAGTTTTCGACGTTATAAAACTTGACTTCTAATTCATGAACAATATTATGTTTATGCAAATTGATTTATAGTCCAACTTGCAATATTTTATTACTGTTAATAAAATCTTTGAAGACACCTGTTTTAAGTAAAGAGGATTGACAAACATTGAGACACCTCAAAACCGTAATTATGAAAAGTAAATCCGTACTAATATTATAAATGCGAAAGTGTGTCTGTCTGTCTGTCTGTTACCTCTTCACACCCGAACCGCTGAACTGATTTGGCTGAAATTTTGTATGGAGATACTTTGAGTCCCGGGAAAGGACATAGGATACTTTTTGTCCCGGAAAAATGTACGGTTCCCGCGCGATAAGCGAATTTTGGCGCAACGGAGTTGCGGGCATCATCTAGTCACTAAGAATATTTACATTAGACATTATTATTATATTACACATACCTCGAAGAGAACTCTCCGTCAACTGTGCTCCCACCAAACAGGTACAAGTCATTGCCAACAGCAGTCAGTGTGTGCCGTGTGAGGCCTGGTGGAGTGAACGAAGAATTAACTGCCCTCAGCGTCCACGTGTTCTGTACCGCGTCGTAGTACCATAGTTCCGAGGATAGACTCCCATCCGACAGCTTCCCACCATACAATATGAACCCAGCGTCATAGGCACAGGCTGCATGCCCATACCTCGGCTCGGGCTTTGATGAGTTGGATTTCGCATAGTTCAACAGCTCCGGTCGATCAGTGAACTGCAGGTAACTCTCAGAATATGGTGTGGAGGAATGTGTGTACATGAGCGGCAGCGACGTTCTATCGTTGTGCGAAAACGAATTCAGTAGCAAGTTAAATAATGAGCTCCTATTTCCAATATGCCAACTACCATCTAGATTTCCCTGTGAAAAGAAACAAAAGATATAGGACCATGTTTAAAAATTAAATGTCAGATGACACTGTCTTTAAGTTTATATTAATAAAAGGGATACAAACCTTTGTAAAAAGGGTTAACAGAGACTTATCAAGTTCTTCATTAGTAGGAAACCGGCGTAAAACCTTACCATTTTCATCATGCCATTGACTAGTAGAAAATCTGCAGGAGAATAAAATATTTTATTTCATCATCTTTTTTTAACAATTATTATTATAATAAAAATAGTAAAAAAGTTTTCATACACTTACTTATAAATCTCTAATAATCCTAAAACCCTATTTAGATCATATCCTCCAAAAACATACAAACTATCGGTATGATTGACGTAGACAGCAGTGTGAGCTGCCCTCTTACTCATACCACTCTCCGTGTGAGATAACCAGTGCCAACTGTTCCCTTCTTTGTCATTAGTCTTTAATGAGCAAGCGCTACCTGAATAGCTGAAAATAAAATGATTTGTAAGTACAACAATGCTCCGAGTAAACAATAATACAAAGATGTCGATCCATATACACAAAACCAGTTTTTTATGAGGTGTAAAAATTCCGAGTCTTTATGTGTTTTATGATCTTAGGAAATTTTTAAACGAAAAATATTTTTATTCAGTATTAATAAAGTTCTACTTATTCTTACATTAAAAACAATACTGGTCAGTAATTACAAAATGTTTTTTAATATTATTCTTTGCCTTGATTGTGCAATAGCTAATGCAGTTTTTCAAAGCAGCAAGACAAGAGTTGATTCAAGATTAATATAATATCACAAGCAAACAATAGCAAAACTTATAGTTTTAGTAATTATCTATTTGCTAGTTGTTTTCTTGTTCTTAATTGCTTAAGATATTAGCTAATTGAAACGATACAATTTTAATGCTTCTAGAATTTATATTAATTCTTACCCTTTCTTACAAATACACCCATCTCCTTTACACTGTCCATTTCCAGAACACCCATTTGGACACAACTCTAGGCTACAGTCTGGGCCACCCCATGTTCCCACACAAAAACACTTGTTGGACATACACAGCCCACGTCCAGTACAATTGTTGGGGCAATTGTGAATGGCATATGTAGCTCGAAACCCATCCAGCACATAATTAGTGTCACTGTATAGCAATATTAACATCTGAAAGGAATTATTACATTACTATTTATTACTAAACAGTGTCCATTTTAAACAGTTTATGAAAGTTATTCTTATTGGGTTAAACATAGAGTTAAAGGTTTACTTACAAATCCACTAGAAGCAGTGACATTCTGTGGTTCAGTCTTTCCACTGAAACTTCCCAGCAAGGGAGCATCAAATGAATCTCCATCGTAAACAAACACATAATCGTATGAGCATTCCGTGCCCATACGAATAAAACTAAGAGTTATGTACTGGCTCTTGTTGGCAGCTTTAATAAGCCATTCGCAATGCGAGTCCTAAAAAGAAAACACATTGTACAAAATGTTTACAGCTTTTTGTGTACCTACTAAACTGTGAATTGGCTTACTGACTTGTGTATAGTTTGAGTTGCTGGGTCCATCGGTGATTATGCCACTCGGATCCGTGAAAACTCTGCGTGTTTTGTCGCAGGGCGCTGTAGACGCAGAACATAAAACAGCCAGGCAAGTCCAGCTGAGTACTACTAAACCAGCACTTTTTTCCCGAACACGTAGGTAAAACATGCCTCTTCCAATTTTTCACAAAACATAAGTAAAACATCAGAGCCATATAATCGAGAAATTACAAGTAATATCACTAAAATATTAAATAAACAACACTCATTTAGTTGACATGCACTTCAAGGCTAACTACTATACGAGACAAATAGCACTACAGTGATAAGGAATGGGGATATGCTGTTTTTTCTCGGGTACAAACTATTTTTAAAATATTAAAAGTTCTGAATTTTATCCACCATAAAAATACTTTCTAACAAGTTTTTTCACAAACAAACAATCATCTCCTCCACTGTGCCTACTATTTTGACATTTGCGAAAGCTTTGACGTTTTTGACATTTGACAATAAATTGACAAAGATCAAAATGGGGCATTTTCTTATTTTTTTTAATTTGATTGTCAAACAGCTTCCATTTTAGTAACTAGATGGCGTATGGGTAGACAACTATCGGTAATACCAGGGAATACCATCAATGATTGCTACAAAACCGGGCAAAAGAATGTAAAACTTGATACATTTCAATTTGAAAAAGACACAATGATATTCCAATGAATAGGATACTAAAGTTATTATAACGATGTTTTAGTCAAAACTCACGGAAGAAATAGCCCTATTTATCGTTATGCACACCAAATGTCACAGGAATTATAAATTTTGGTTTTGACAACATCTTACATGCACTTGTGCTCGATAACGGATATTTTATGGCCAATATTTTACCAATAATGAACATCAAAAACCCAAATAACACAATGGGGATTGTCCATTTTTTTTAAATTTTGCTCATTACAAAAACATTTCGAGGAATAAGGTCAGTGATCGTTTTTCTGTATATAAACGAAAAAAATATCCATTAGTTACTTATATTTTTGAACAAATATGTTTAACCTTAGTTTGACCTTCAATGGCGTTAAATTAGCAGTAAATTCGACCAACATTACGTTTCGAACTTTTGGTAAGCTTCTCGTATCAGCTTTCACATAATGATAACTTATATTTGACGAACCAGCCATTATAAATAAGATTGAAACGAAAAAAAACATACTGCAGAGGTCAATTGGCCGCCGATGATGACGTCAGAGCGAAACTTTAAAAAATTATTGAGAAAAAACTAGCCGATGAATTTCAAAATTATTTAATTTATATTCTTAAAATACCCTATTCTAACGAAAAAAAATATAAAAAGTACATGTGATTTTTTTTGGACAATGCCCATTTGGGAAAAAATAATAAAAACCACACCAACAATAAAAAGTAGAAGAAGTTTGAAAGTAACATGACCGCAACAAGGCCGTTCAGTTGTCAGCAATGATTGTCAGTTTTCAGTTTGACAAGTTTTTATTTTAACAGTATGTTCCTAAACTATTACCAGTATAGTAGCCTAATCGCTTAGGCCAATGATCGCTTAGGTTTAAGATTTTTTTATTTATGTCATACTTGACAGTACACTGATATTTTTTAGAAACATAACCAATATGTAACCAGTGATGCCAACCTGCAGATAATTTCAGATCCGGTGGGGAACCAATAGAAAATCTAGAAGTGTCTACCGTCGCGCTGTCTGGTGGAGATTTAAAAAAGAAAACAACCCATTCAAAAGTCAAACTAATGTTACCACTACAAAATAATGTTTACTTTTTTTTAATAAAAGGTAAAGATAAAGCTAGGGTAAAACGACTAGTGAATAATGATTGGACAGTACCAGTTGTTGGACAAAGCACAAAATCACAAAAATAAAGGTTGGTTTAAAAACTACCTGTTTTAAAAATAATAGAAGCTGATTTTAAAGAAAAACAGGTAGTTTTTAAAGCAAATTAATAAAATAGTTATATTATAATGTAATTGTGCTCTGTCCAATGATTAGTACTGTCCAATCATTAGTCATGTTCACCTTATTTGTAATTTGTATTACAATGTAGTTTTATTTTCGAAGCTATGAATATTCTCCGGAATTATTAAGAAGTAAAAGGTACTGACTACTACAAAATAAAATAATGATAATGATACCTAATATTTCCCTAATTCTATTATTCATACTGCCGATCCACACTCGCGCGCGAAGGCACGCCGCGGACCGCGGCGCGGATCGCGGCGCGGATCGCGGTGCAAATCGCGGCGCGGATCGCACATTACTACCAAATCCTCTCAAAGTTCGCGACATGTCCGCAGTGTAGGCGTTCTTTATTTGAAAAATTTCCCGCGCGTCTACTTTTTTCATAATATGGCACTCGGCTGTTTAAGAATGGCCAGTGTCAAGTAAAATATGGCGGGAAAAAAAATCGTGAAAAGTTTACAAAAAGTTGTTTTTCCAGATGATCGTCAAGTCAAAAGTCTAGTAAAAGTCTAAAAATAGTATTTTAAAAAGATAAAACCGACTTCAACGTAAATAATTACGTAGCATTAAAATTCCCTATCTCAAAAACTACTGAACCGATTTTGATGAAACTTGCAGCATTCCCTAAATTGAACAATACCTAGTACAACAAAAAAAAGAATCACTTAAATCGGACTTGTAGTTCCAGAGATATGCGCGCACAAACATAAAAACATACATACGTACATAAGAATAATAATAAGAATACTTTTATTTCCAGCATCACACGAAACATCATAATAATAAACAGTATTGAGTGGTACAGTTATTGTGATCTAGTTACATTAATATCATAATATTATAATGCTGTGTGATGCCAAATACATACATACATACACTTTCGAAATTTGGCACATTTGTTCAGAAACTGCTATAGATTAACATATAAAAAAACTGGACAGTTCTGGAAATATTACATATATACGCGTCGAATTATTGATAACCTCCTTTTTTTAAAGTCGGTTAAAAAGTAGTCAGTAAAGTCAACGAGTCAAGTCAGTTGTTTTAGTAAAGTGGTAGACCCTTTACTAAAACTTTCGACGGAGTTTTGGAGGGAACACAAAATGGCACGTTTCTTGAAGTTGTATCACTTGCCCACACTTGTGCACGACATCAAATTTTTAATGTTTTTTTATGAAATAAGGGGGCAAACGAGCAAACGGGTCACCTGATGGAAAGCAACTTCCGTCGCCCATGGACACTCGCAGCATCAGAAGAGCTGCAGGTGCGTTGCCAAGGCTGGCAACGCACCTGTAGCTCTTCTGATTAAGGGGTAATAGGGGAAGGTAGGGAAGGGAATAGGGGAGGGTACGGAAGGGAAAAGGGTAGGGGATTGGGTCTCCGGTAAACTCACTCACTCGGCGAAACACAGCGCAAGCGCTGTTTCACGCCGGTTTTCTGTGAGGACGTGGTATTTTTCCGGTCGAGCCGGCCCATTCATGCCAAAGCATGGCTCTCCCACGTCAACGCCGGTTTTCTGTGAGGACGTACGTAAATCGTAATACGTAATGGTTAATATTCTACCAACATTACACATTAAAAACCGAAATAACACAATTTGAGGAAAATAATACAAAAACACAACGGCACTCTTTCGTATTCCCAGCAAAATTCCGCGCGTCTACTCTTTCTTGACAGACTGTATTATCAGTTCACTAAACAATGCTGGCATGTCTTGTATGGCAAAAGCCCTTATTAAAATAAAGATTAAAAAAAACCCTTTGTCGCGGGACAAAAAACCGACAACATTCGGGGAACGGGCCGCGAAGTGCGAGACATATGCGAATCGGATCCACACTCATGCTTCGCAGAAATTTCGCGGCGCCGCGGCGTCGCGCACGGTCCGCGTGCGAGTGTGGATGCGGCCGGGGAACCAGCCGCGAAGTGCGAAAAATATGCGAACCGGATCCACACTCACGTTTCGCGGAAATTTCGCGGCGTCGCGCGCGGTTCGCACGCGAGTGGGGATAGGGCTATAGATGTCGCGTACAAAGAACTAGTTACTAGGAAATACTAATTCGCCCTCTTTCATTGCTGTAGGTTTAATGCTTAAAGTGTACAGTGTACATATTCCGTTAAGTCCGTCGTTTTGAACAAGGTAGATATTCCAAACTTTAAGTAAGTATATTATTATTTCGCTTTTTAAGGCTCCGTACCCAAAGGGTAAAAACGGGACCCAATTACTAAGACTTTGTTGTCTGTCCGTCTGTCTGTCGGTCTGTCTGTCCGTCTGTCTGTCTCCAGGCTGTATCTCAAGAACCGCTTTAGCTAAACTTTTGAAATTTTAACAGATTTTGTATAATATAATATGTTGCCGCTATAACAACAAATACTTACTTACTTCAAAAACAAAATAAAACTAATTTAAAAAATTAAAGGTGGGTCCCATTACAACAAACGTGATTTTTTTTTCGGCCTTTTTCGTTCTATATAATATTATCAATAATAGCAAGAGGTAGACACTTGAATTTTTCACACATTCTTTTGTTATATTTTGTGTAGGTACCTACTTTACTATTTAATTAACAATATTAAAATAAAATAAAAATTTAATCCTGTACAGAGAAGTTGATTCCTAAGACAGATGGCAGACTTATAATAATAATAATAATAATAATAATAATAATATCTATGGACGCTTCACACCACGTCAGTCTGGCCCCGTGGTAAGTACCTGAAGGACTTGTGTTACGGGTACCAGACAACGGATATATATTTAATACTTTTATGCTTTACATATATTTAAGATTTTTATTATATGATACACATATTTAATACACATCCATGACCCAGGAACTTTATAAACTTTTTGTTCCGTCGGCGGGACTCGAACCCGCGACCTCCGGCTTGAGCTACCAACGCGCTCACCACTGCGCCACGGAGGTCGTCAAATCTCAAAGACTTATATATGTATAACTGTACTCGGCGAAACATGGCAGTAGCGTTCATTGAGTCTCTGTCAAAAACTTGTCACCTATACAGGTGTAACAAACAGGTGTCTATACAGGTGTTTGTAACAAAAACAAGTGATAATACTTTAGGTGTACGTGTTCCCCGTAGAGAGTTCACTGTGAAAGTAGCAGCGCTGAAAGACCAAAAATTTTTTCACTTTTCTATGGGCAAGGGCCCGAGCTACCCCATACAAAAGTGAAAAAAATTTTTGGTCTTTCAGCGCTGCTACTTTCACAGTGAACTCTCTACAGGCAACACGTACACACCCAGTATTATCACTTGTTTTTGTTACACTCTGTATAGTGTATATCGACGGGTGAAAGCAGAAGTGGCGTAACTTGAAAAACCCAACTTTACAGGAGAGCCAAAAAACTTTTCTAAAAATTCATAACTTCTATATTTATTAAGGTAGAAACTAAAAAATTGGAACGTATTTAATTTAATCTAAGACCCATACGATGAGTTTGTTAAAATTTTTCTAAAGTTGATATTTCATTGATTTTAACAAGTTACGACAAAAGATATTTTTATTTTACGCAGCAGAAATGTTGTATCTTTGAGAGGAAATGTATAGACAACTTAAAAAAGCATAATTTTTTGAGCGACGGATCTGTCATATCTCAAATATAACACATTTCATTTCGCCGTATCTTGTTTTCTTAATTAAATTGCCTTACAACTTTTGGTTCAAGTGCAAAATCGGCGACAGACGTTGTGAAAATGAAATGCTGTATCTTAAACTAAATGAATTCTTTGTTTTAAAAGAATGTCATTATAACAAATTAAAAGAAATAATATGACTATTTACTGTTATTTTTTTATCACATAAGAAAATAAAGGCATGGAAATTTGTTTTATTAATCATTAATCAACATTGAAATATAAAATTATTATAATAAAATGAAAATTAATGTAAAAAAATATTAATTTTTCTTGTTTTTTCTACTTCATAAAGGTTTCAGCCCTAATATTTTATTTATACTCATGAATTTAAAGTTATTCTTTTTATTTTATAAGATATGGGGGCAAACGAGCACAAGGGTCACCTGATTGAAAGTAACTACCGTTGCCAATGGACACTAGCAACATGAGAAGGGCTACTGGTGCGCTGCCGGCCTTACCCGGTACTAATGCGCTATCTTTTTAAAGGTTTGCAGGTCGTATAGGTCTGAAAATATTTCTGGTGACAGTTCATTCCACAATTTTACAGTGCGCGGCAGAAAGTTACGTGAAAAACGCACGGTGGAATACTGCCACTCATCGAGGTGATGAGGATGGTATATTTTTCGCGTGGAACGATGGCGAAAAGTTACAGGAGGTATGATTCTGAACTATCCCTCAGGGCACTCCCCGTAATACATGATGAAGCCTATAGAGGATGCAGAGTGAAGCTACATCTCGGCGTATTTCCAAGGAGTCCAGCCTGTTTGAAACACTATGGCAGTCAACTATGCGAGCGGCCCTTCATTGTATACGATCCAAAGGGTATTTGGCGCCCTTGCCCAGAGATGAGAAGAGTATTCCATACGAGGCCGAATCTGCGCCTTGCAGAGTTATAGTCGTTGGTCCGGACTGAAATACTGTCTTGCTCTGTTAAGGACACCAAGCTTTTTCGAGGCTAACTTGGCCTCATCCTCTAGATGACATCGGAATTCAATGCTGGGGGAGAATGTTAAAGGGGTGCCCTGAAAACGAGGAGAATATGAACGAATATGACCATTGGTGACTTTTTAGTGGTGAACGCGCAGACTTGTATATTGGCGGGGTTGAATTTGAATAAGTAACGTCTACCCCATTCAGAGACTTTGTCCTGTGAATTCTCTATTTAGACACAAGTTCGTTTCTCTATATCTAGAAAAATATCGGGGGAGGTATATAGGGCAGCGCCTGTACTATAATCCGCATAGCAATAAATGCCGTTGGTCTGTAACATGATCTGCTAAGAAACTTGTGACCCATTTGCATAAATTCTCGAGGAGCCCATATGATGGAAGCTTTGATAGCAGCGCTTTTTTCCAAACCCGATCAAAGGCCTTTGCAATGTCCAAACTAACAGCCAGTTGCTCTCCCTTCGACTCAATCGCCTGAGCCCAACGACGAGTTAGGTACGCCAAGAGATCACCAGCCAAGCGACTCTTTCGGATCTCATACTGTTTGTCCCTGGCCGCCCAAGTATCGAAAGAGCTGGAAGAGCTGGATATCGAAGAGATAATGGATTCTATAATCTTCGAGAAGACGGAGGTTATAGCGATTGGTCTGTAGCTGGAAGGATTTGAGCGGTCACCTATTTACACCAAGGCTGTCTTCCAAGAAGCCGGGACAATGCGAGAAGAGTAGGAAAACCGAAAAAGACGCGTTAAGACCGGAGCCAACTCTGGACTCTGGAGCACACTTTTTTAACACAATAGGAGGGCTTCCGTCAGGCCAACTCTGCTTTTCGATATCAAGGGAACGCAGGACTGAGCGCTGATGAAACTCCGACATGAGGCTCGTGCATCGTGGTATGGTCGGCGTTTCCTATCCCCCGTCATCTAGGGTTGAGCTTGACGCAAAGAGCTTGCCCAGAAGATCGGTTTTGTATTTTGCATCGTGGGCCAGCGATCCATTTTCTACTTGTAGGGATGGTAGGGATGGCTTGCAGAAATTGCCTTCAATAGCTTTGGCCAGAGACCATGTACGGGTTCCCGGAGGGAGTCTCGAGTCTCTCACAGACAGAGACACCTCTCTCTCTCTCTCTTGAAGGACCTAGAGGCAAGGTTGTACTCCATTTTATATTTTGTGTGTGTCCACGCATAGACCCAAAGGAGCCCAATATTTATTAACAACAACAATTATAGCTCAACAATATTTTTATAGAACCATCAACAAAAAAAAATATTAGCAAATTTACATAAAAAAAATGAGTCGATATTGTGAACAGAAAATATACGGGCTTTTATCTTTACAAGCATGTAAAATCAACAAAATATGTATACAATAATAAGTGTGTACATTCCAGAGCTATAACTCAGGGGAAAAAATATACGTGGACACATACATGCAACACACAACTATACGTCTTTAAGCTTCATTTAAGAATAAACGTGTTCAGTTCCATTCAGAATAAACGTGCATTGATACACACAAACACGTTTTCTCAAATCGACGCTAACAATCTACTAAAAGGCATTAAGAACGGCGTATATGGTGCGCCGGCGAAGGTATCATACAGGGGCGGGAGGTAGATGAAATGGCGTTACTTATATCTGTACTCATTACTTAAGTATATTCATTGGTTGTAAGTATAGGTTTAAGAATAAAATTATGTGTTTGAAATAGAATAACTTTCTCATACCTATAAAATTAGCATGAAATAAATTGTCGTATCTTTGTAAATGTTGTATTTTAAGCGACAAAAATATCGTAACTATTTTAAATCAAACTAGAGAGTTAAAAAACCTGTGTAGTATCTATCTTTTATCCAAAAATTGCAGTTTTTCGTCTAGTTACGACAAATTTTTTTAAGGTCTGTGCTAAAAGGTGGTAAAAATTCATGGTCGTATCTTTACTATAATTTCTCGTAGAAAGACGAGATATAGACCATTCGACGCAGTTTTTTTTTGTACAACAATCAATTAAAAAGTGATTTTGGCCAAAATTTAAGTTACGCCACTTCCGCTTTCACCCGTCGATATGTATATAAAAGAAAGTTGTGTTAGTTACACTACGTCTTATAACTCAAGAACGGATGAACCGAAAATTGGTGGAGAGATACTTTGAGTCCCGGAAAAGGATACTTTTATGGTTTGCGCGTGAACTACTCAATCTATTTTGATGAATTTTGGTATGAAGATACTTTTTGTCTCGGGAAAGGACAAGGGACACTTTTTATCTCGGAAAGTGTACGGTTCCGGTATTATATAGATAGATTAAAATTAGTATCTCTATATATATGATACCTCAATTATAAATGAAACACCAACTTGCTACCTTTCCGGAAATTGTGCGATGGCCAAATAATCATCGTTAAGACAGGACAACATCTGTCGGGTCAGCTAGTTTTCTATATAAACCGCGATTGACAATGAAGTGAAAACAAACAATCTAAAATATTATATCCAACATGGTTTTTAGGGTTCCGTAGTCAACAAGGAACCCATATAGTTTCGGTCTGTCCGTCCGTCTGTCTGTCTGTCCGCGGTTTTACTCAGAGACTATAGGACCTACAAAGCTGTAATTTGGCATGAATACACATATTAATGATGGCAACAAAATGGTACGTGAAATCGTAAAAAAATATTTTTTTTATGGAACCCCCCCTACACATCAAGCGGGGACGAATATTTTTTTTCGCGCCCACCCCATCGTGTGGGGTGTCGTGAAATAGGTTTTTTAAAAATATTGCGAGTATTCATAGACCATTTTCCGATTTAGGGATCCGTTTGTGAAATATTAAGTTTTAAAGTGGAAAAAATCGTTAGAGTCCAGTGTCCCCCCCTTCTACCAGCTAAACGGTGGGTTCTGAAAATGTGAAAAAATTCACGGGAGTAGGAAATATGCTGAATTTAAAAGGAAAACTATCACGGCTACGAAGACTTCATAAGTTATTGAGTAATAGTCGATCAACTAGAAAAAATGTATTCGATGAAGTATAAAGGAACTTTTCGTTCAAATTCCTTTGACAGTAACTGAGATGATGTTATTAGTAGTGTGAAACACGCTAGTGCTATAACTGTACGTTCATTGTCCAAAAAAAATTGTCAAAAACTAGCGGTACTACGGAACCCTATACTGGGCGTGGCCCGACACGCACTTGGCCGGTTTTTTTACTAACGTGGCGTCACCTTAAGTCAAACCCATTCAACCGAACTGCCTAGGAATCAATTTCCTCGATAACG
The DNA here is from genome assembly GCA_937595015.1 of Polyommatus icarus. Classification (NCBI taxonomy): domain Eukaryota; kingdom Metazoa; phylum Arthropoda; class Insecta; order Lepidoptera; family Lycaenidae; genus Polyommatus; species Polyommatus icarus. The sequence goes on from OW569321.1 coordinate 10,307,886, forward strand.
CTTCGAGCGGTAATACTTCATGCTCTTGACTGTACAGTGTACGTGGTACCAGCATGGAATTAATAACTAAGTTTATAATAGATAGGTATATTAATTCCATGGGTACCAGCTGTCTGTAGTTCAAAATATTTTTTATTCTCCTTTTTATTGTCCCATTGCCCCACACATTATCAGGTCATACTAATAAGTAATAACTGTAGACATCGGAATATATGCACGAATAAAACCGGCCAAGTGCGAGTTGGACTCGCCCATGAATGGTTCCGCAGCAGCAATAAGAATTATTTTTATGAAATTATAAGGTTTATGATTTATTTTAATATTTCATATTAATTGATATAATGAAAGTTAAATTAAGGTTTATTATTTATGACGTATAAAAAAAACTACTGGCTAGATATCGTTCAAACCAATTTTCGTTGGTAGTTTTTATAGTAATGTACATCATATATTTTTTTAGAATTATCATGCCCTACTTTAGAAGTTAGAGGGGGGGGGACGACGACGACACACATTTTGTCACTTTGGAAGAGTCTCTCTCGCAAACTATTTAGGTTAGAAAAAAATGATATTAGAAACCTCAATATGATTTTTGAAGACCTATCCATAGATACCCCACACGCATAGGCCAGATGAAAAAAAAACATTTTTTGTTTCATTTGTACCTATGGGGACCCCTAAAATTTTTAATAATTTTTCCATTTTTGTATCAAAATCGTAATGCGGTTCACAGACTACATCTACTTACCAAGTTTCAATAGTAGGCTCTTATAGTTTCGGAGAAAAGTGGCTGTGACATACGGACGGACAGACAGACATGACGAATCTATAACGGTTCCGTTTTTTGCCATTTTGGCTACGGAACCCTAAAAATTGACGAAATATACACAATCAAAATCACTAATTATTAAAAATGTTTTTTTTTTTTTAACAGCTTTCCGGTAGTGCCGTTATTAAATGCGCCAATATTCAATAAATATAGAAGGAATGAATCTTCTACCAACATTTTCCGATTGCAAACATCCATGAATTGTTCATTATGGTCAACTTGGGGAAGACCGGCATACCTACTTTATTTGAAGTTAGCTTTGAGCTACCCCTATTTCTTTTGTAGTGACTCTAGAAAGACGGTGTTCATAGTAGATAATAAAGTAATCTTTTATAAACCTAATGGCTAATACAGTCGATAGAATCTATCAATTAATATAGGAGAAGGTGGTAATGTGGCCCCCCACTTTGTTTATCAAGCTTTATTAAAAAAATACAGGAGTCAGAAACCTAAAAAATACATTATAGGACTTCTCATTCATTTGTTTAAACATGTCTTATTAGGGAATAAACAAAACTCGTACAGGATTATCTAAAAAATTATTTATTCTTGACTGATCACATTTGGTATCTTGAGATCAAGAGATGGTAATGTGGCCCCCTGGGGGAGGTCACATTAAATGTATTGCAGAAGTGAAACTTAACGGCAAAACACACAAATGTAATAGCCACCTTCAGAACCTATACAGGTTACATAAGCCCATAAGTCACAACTTTGACACTTTACCCATGGCATTCCAGCTCTGTCATTGGAACAAATTGTGTCGCAGAACATACATGGCACGTCCGCGTTTTCAGGAACCATATTTGTATATAAGTCGTCATAATCGGTATTTACGGGGTCTTTGTCACTTTCAGAGCTACTGCTGGATATTGTAGTGTCTCTCTGGCGTCAAACGGCATTCCTATCAAAGCCTTCTCCATAGTGGTACCCCCGGGGCCACATTACGACCAATGTGAGGGTGCCAAATTACAAGTATTGCTAACATTTAAACAAACGTTCCAAAAATATTTTTTAAATTCCGTAGGGGAAGAGTTTGATGTATCCGTTGTTCGAACCCAAAAGCCAAATCTTTCTATTTTTTAACAATTATCGAAACAAAATCACACACACTTAAATTTTCGCCGGTCGCAAGTTTGAACTCGATCAAATTACAATCGAACGTGACAGCCTCTGTTGGATTTGTACGGCACTAAATTATATTAGATAGCGTTGTTAAAACATTAAAATATTGAAGGGGGCCAATATATATGCAGGGGCCACATTACCACCTTTTCCAAATATTAATTAACAATTAACAACAATTTTTAACAATTTAATTAACAATTAATACGTGGGGACATCTGATGTACCCACGTATTAAGTGGCAAATATAGTTGATATTTTAAAGAAACATATTGTAGACGGACTTTCCCAGTATTTGAGTCAACTGTCAAGTCCGTCTAAAGGCGATTTTCGACATTGTACAGTCCAGATAATTACATCTGTTTTTTTTTGACATGAGTAATCCGTAATAAAATAAAGCAACTTTTATAAAAGAACATATTATTATTATATATTTACTTTTAAAGTTATGAGCCCAAAATCATAATTTTCGGTGGTGGAGGTCAGGTTTCGAGGGCACTTGAGAACCAGGCAACAATATCTGATTGGAGGTAAGACCGGCATATGATGGCCTTTTATTATGCAAGCTAGACGGACTTCCCCACTATTGCACTTTTAGATAAGAAATATTTTGAAGGTGATATTACCAAACTAAAGCAATATTAATGCATTGAACACAATTTATATGCAAAAGGATCACTAAATTACTTACCTAATATACTTATTTTAATATTTTGCTACAAAACTGAACTGAAAGAAATGCAGGTTTTCTTGCATTTGCATAAAATTTATGATTGTAACTGAAGTGGTATAGAATAATTTAAAAATTAAAAGCACATTAACTTTACAATAGGTAAACTTTTTTATATGTATGTTATCAGCTACATGTTCCTTTTTTTCTTTTCAATTTTCATCCACTATTACGGAAATCGGAGGTTTGCATGATTTTTACGCTCTAGGCACTCAATAATAGCCTTCCTCGATAAATGGGCTATCTAACACTGAAAGAATCATCAAAATCCGTTGCGTAGTTTTAAACATTAAAGGGAACAAAGGGACATGAGGGAAAAAGCGACTTTGTTTTATAATATTATGTATTATAGTCAAGAAGTATAAGAAGTCAGCTTTTGCTTTTTTAAATATGTAAAAAGGGTTGTTATTTTAGTGTTGTTACTATCAATTTGAGACTTATCTGTGTGCTTATAATTTGCAAGAACAAAAGGCTGTAGAGGCTGAGTGTATCGATCGCGCGCGCTGCTGACTCGGCAACTCCACCGTACTCCGGCGTGGCGGGGAACTCCACTTGTCTACCTACGCATCGTCCGTACTGCCACTTTTCCAAATTTTACTTAGCACATTAAAAATAACGAAAATAAATATGAAATTACGATAATTTAAATTAAGATTTTATTATTATTTAATTTTGATGAAAGAACATACAATGTTGGGATAATCCAAAATTACAATCTTAAGTAAAACTTTAATAGGTACTTGAACATATTGTATAATAATAATATATTCACTTCAGAAATCAGAATATTTCTACTTATCTACCTTACAAATTATTCTGTTTTTTGAATGTAAATGTTATTAGTGCTATCAAAATATAAGTTCAGAGTTCAGACGTGCGCGTTTTCTGCTATAGCGTTTGTGAGATCACGCGAGCTGAAAACTCAAAATCACGCTTCGCATTTATCAGGGGTAAAATATATTTAATGTATTGAAGACATCTACAAATCAACGTAAAGCAAATATTATATATGCATGGAATCTGACAAAAAAATTGAGAGCTTCCATACATTCCACATTTGGTTTTGCTTTACCTAAAGCGTAGCTGTCTGGAGGGACTCAAGCACATCCCTCTGGTCATGAATTCATTATAAGAACGAAGACGATGAGAAGCTAAAGACGATAATGATAATATTGTATTCATTTAAAGCATATTTAAGGTGAAAATTAATAAATCATTAAGGTGCACGCGCGCCCGCGGAGTCGTTGAAGATTTTTCATGCGGAATGAAGTGATAACCGCTAATGGCACGCACAAATTGTCTACTCATCCCACACAAATAGGTACCAAGCAATTATGTTACTTGCGGATTTAAAAATCAAGCACCCTATTATATAGAAAAATAAAATTTATAAAGTAGAGATCGAGGTAGAGTTCGAGACATGATGAAACCGTCGTTATTAAAATTAGAAGCTTATGTAAACGGAAGCCCATCTGCTGTCTTGGCTCTTTAATCTACGTTATATACACCTTTATAAAAAAGTGTTTAATTTAGAATTTATTTAATTTATTAGGTTGCATGTAACATGTCCTGAAAATAACAGCTGATGTTGCGGGCGCGCGTGCCGTCACATTCTAAGCGCTGTTTATACAAATGACCCCGGTCGGTCACGCTTACTTTTTCAACTCAAACAACACATATCCGCCACTGTAAACAGTGTCCGAAAATCGGACACGTTCGCGGACGTTGTTTTCATTTTTCCGTGAGCTTCAACCTAATCTCGCGTGACACACTTTTAATTTTTCAAACCGTGAACATGACCCGGAATAAACAGAACATAGACTGTGTGGCTTTGGATGACTTTCTGATTTAGCACACTACCGTGGTAGAAATTGTTCTAGGTGACTAGTATTTCGCTACCCTTACCAGTCTACCTATTACAGCATACCTGATACTAGTAAGTAAGTAGTTTTTTTGAGTGTACTTAGATGAAACCAACAAAAACAGGAAGCAAAAACTTTAAGTAGACGTATGTAGTTTAACAAATTAGGTGTGAAATCGTTACGGCGAAGGAGCAGAGGCGAGGAGCGAGGACATTGGGAGCATGCCCCGGGGACCATCATCATACAAATGGGGCATTACGCTGGACCGCCGGACGCACCTTATCTGCCTCTCAACTATATTTGCCCGGATCACAGAGATTTACCACGGTCACCGCGTTAACATACGATTACTGGTCCTCCGCAAACATGTGTATAATTTTATGATCGCTTAAACGTTTTAAAACGTGATCATTGGCATTTTCGGTCGTTTTAAACGTTGAATAACAACATATTGTTATTGTGTTGGGATTATCCAAAATTACAATCTTAAGTAAAAGTTTAATAGGTACTTGAACATATTGTATATTAATAATATATTCACTTCAGAAATCAGAATATTTCTACTTATCTACCTTACAAATTATACTGTTTTATCGAATGTAAATGTTATTAGTGCTTGTCAATTGTTATACTAATATCCTACATACCTAAATGGATACTTGCAAGGCTCTGGTTGCGATGCCGCAGTGATTCTTTTTGTTGCGCGCCATATTGGTATATTCCTGGGCACCTCAGTGTTCGCCCCCAGGAATTCTTCACCAGCCAGCAGCCAGCAGTCCTCACCAGCCAGCAGTCGCGTAGCCTACCACCGTTACGGCGTGATGGAGGTTAGTAGAGGAGTAGGAGCAGTTAGTGCAAGCCGTCACCACGGAAATGATGCAAACTGCAGCTACTGACGTCGATGGAGACGGGGTCCGACTGTGGCGACCGCGTGCTGCAGGTCCATTTTGTTACCGGCTGTTACACTTACGGTGCCAATGACAGTGTTGCCAACGGAGTCCTTGTATCTGCCAGTAAAGATGTTAATAATTTACTTTTTCTGAAACCGACTATAAGGACAGTGATGCGTAAAATCCATCCTGCGGCCTGCCTGTCCGCTGCCACAGCTGTTTGTCCGCTGCAACTCACTATTCAACCGCCGATTTAAGGAAATATATCAGTAGTCAGAAGATACTTGTGTATGTACCGTATAAGAGCGATATTTTGCCATTTTTTGGAAGAAAAATTAATCTTAACGGCCACGGCAAACACTTTTTATTTGACAAACATAATTAATATAATATACTTAATGCATTACCTAGTCAGCTGTGCTATCTCAGCACCAGTATGCACCTACACTAAAACAATAATATTGTCACTAAGAAAATCAATATCGCAAATTATCCTTTAATTGGTGCAATTCTCCCAAATTGCCTGAGAATAGTGATGGTACAGACGGGACATCTGAAAGTCATAAATAGTATGGGAAGAAATGGACACGGGTGCGATAACGCGGCTCCGCGATAAATCAGCGGTTGTCGATACGGGGCCGCCCTACTGCATCGCGGCTTGATTTGTCGCGTCCACATTATGCCGATATATTCACCTAGTGATGTCCCATATCGATACTTTTGTTAACATGACGAAGTGATAAGCTTTGATCAAAATAATTTTCACCGAGAGTTTTTACGCTCTTTCCCTCTTGGAATTGGAAATATTTTTCGATACAAATATAGAGCAAGTACAAAACTGAGAGAGCGCTCGAAAGCCTGTGGAAAATAATCACATGGTTGGAATAATGCTCCATAGATATCTGAGTAAAATAATAATAATAAAACATTTATTCTATCAACTTTGGGCATTACACCACACTACATGGAAAAAAAAAACAAAAACACAGAACAGTTACAATGATGTTGACATGGGAATACAAAACAGTAGTCTAAAATATGAACTGTAACTAGGCTAACTAAAAATGAACAAGAAATAAAAATAAAAAGCAACAAGTAACAAACATTTCAATAATAACTTAGCAGGCAAGAGTGTTATGGGAAGGGTGTAATGCTCAAGCCATTGAAATGGAGTCCACTCAGGTAAAACGACTATGGATATATACCCTGATATTCTGTGGATCCAAAATGTCAGGCGCAAAACAGACCACCCAAGGCTACAGTTTACAGTTTACAAATTATACAAAATGTTTCAAATATTAATAATATAAAAACATACATATGTAATATAATAAATAAATATGTTATAGAAAGAAATAAAATCTCAAATTAAATATGGCATGCAATGATTTATGTGAGGTAACTTACGTTATACGAGTACGTATCATAAAAACAATAAGTAATAATTATGTTAAATAAAGATTATATTGTCTATGTTTACCAGAGAGCGATATGAAAATAAAAAAAAGTAAAAAAAAATGGAAAGTAATAATATTTAAATTGAAAGCTGATCCTGCAGTAGCGATACCTTTAGTTTGTTTTTAAAATTATTTATAGAATGCAGAGCACGAAAGGGGGGTAAAAGGTTATTCCAGATCTTGCTCGCCAGGTACCTAAAACAACCTCTGAATGCGGACGAGTGATGGATAGGAGTAACTAATAGGTATGCCGAACCCCTGGTGGTGAGGGTCAGCTGTTTGTCGCATGCCCATTGCAGCTTATTATACAGGTAGGCTGGTGTTTTTAATTTTACCACACCAAACAGTAACGTGGCATTATTTTTAACAAAAAATTAAAACCGACTTCCAAGGTAAAAACAAAAATAACTATGAACTAAAAAGTATCAAATAATTTTTACTATCTAATAGTGCCTTTTTCCGAATTCGGCTAAACCTCAACTATTTCTGTACTCAATCTTCATTATTTTGAAGTCGGTAACAGATGGCTGAATCTTCAGTCCTCTAACAGAATATTTGAAACTTTTGGAACTGGTACCGACTTCAAAATAATGAAGATTGAGTACAGAAATAGTTGAGGTTTAGCCGAATTCGGACAAAGGCACTATTAGATAGTAAAAATTATTTAATACTTTTTAGTTCATATTAATGTTATTATTGTTTTTACCTTGGAAGTCGGTTTTAATTTTTTGTGAAAAATAATAATTATTTCACTCTTTTTAGTTACAGTACGTAAACCTTCGCGTATATTTTACGTATTTTATTACAATTTGTTAAGTGTTGAGATTTGTAAACTTCATATTTTCTAAGAAAATTTAGTTCCGCAATTCAACAACAGATGTCGTTGTTAAGCATCTGCATCGCGGTATCGCTTACTCGACAGCATTTGATATAACTAATTCGCTACAGTAAATCTTTTCTTCTCGCTCACACTCACTGGTTGTCTTGATTGATATTACGCCAGAGGGATTAACGTCCCAGGGTAACCCTACAGAACTGTGGCGGTACCCACAATTCGCCTAACAATCCTACATCGCGCTATCGAAGTTTCGGAGAACGGCAAGATATATACAACGTCTGAAATGACGTCAGTGGGCTTCGGCCTGACCGAGCATGCTATCTCGCTCGGTCGGAAGATCTTCCTTTTCGGCCGCCACTAACAACGTTAAATTAGTGACCCCGACGTGATGTGGCGGTACCCACAATTCGCCTAACAATCCTACATCGCGCTATCGAAGTTTCGGAGAACGGCAAGATATATACAACGTCTGAAATGACGTCAGTGGGCTTCGGCCTGACCGAGCATGCTATCTCGCTCGGTCGGAAGATCTTCCTTTTCGGCAGCCACTAATAACGTTAAATTGGTACCACCGACTAGAATACGCATCCTTCATCTTGGACATCAATCATCATCAACACTCCCCGCCCCTCCGCACCACGTCAGCAGACATCAAGCACAACCGGGTCGCCTCGACCATAAGCCGCGTTGGGCGTCCGCGACGGTCGAACCCGCGTCTGGCTTGAACGGGGCAGCCATAGGCTACAACGACCGGTCAACAAGCAGAGCACGGGAACCTCTCCTGGTCATTGCACGCGTAGCTTCGGCCCACACCTGACAACACAAGCGCATTGAAGAATACCACCGGTCTTCGGGGGGGAGTGATGTGGCGGTACCCACAATTCGCCTAACAATCCTACATCGCGCTATCGAAGTTTCGGAGAACGGCAAGATATATACAACGTCTGAAATGACGTCAGTGGGCTTCGGCCTGACCGAGCATGCTCTCGCTCGGTCGGAAGATCTTCCTTTTCGGCCGCCACTAATAACGCTAAAGAACCATAAGACCAGTTTTAGGCGTATGACGTCTTTTCTTTACATTAAGTGTCACAACTCACACTCACAAAATAATATATTATCAGTGAAGTGAACAGTAGTTAGTAAAGTATTCGATCTGTATAATATAAAGTAGTAAAATATTCGATCTGTCGTCTGCCGCCACGCGCCGCCCGCGCGACACCGTCGCCTCTGCAGCGCCGACCGCCGTGTATTAAACAAACAGGTCTTGTTATGTAGCAATACATAATTATTATTATTAGTATATCCATACCTATGCCTTGTACTATCTATTCTGTGCCATGAGACATTGGTGACCTTAACACGACGTGGTAATGATGATGATTATGATTATGATGATGAATATTAATTGCATAGTAGCATATGCTTTCTGTTCTTTAAACAACGCCGAAACTCCCAAACGTGTATCTATAAGGAGTCAGGAGTTCTCTCAGCATCTTCGAAACCATGGTATACCTTGACCGAATATTTGACTTTTTGGTAGCATATTCTTAGTACACTTCACATAAAACCAAAATCACCATATGTTTCTATATAAATTTCGAGGAGTTCCCTCGATTACTCATGGATCCCATCATCAGGTCACCACTTTTGTGAACATGGTACCAATTTGGAGTGAAACCTAATACAACAAAACAAAAATTTCGAAAATCGGTTCACAAACGGCGGAGTAATCGTTGAACATACTTACAAAAATAAAAAATAAAAAAAAATAGAAAAAAAATATCCACAGCCGAACATATAACCTCCTCGTTTTTTGGAAGTCGGTTAAAAATGTAATTGTCGGCGACCGTCCATCTTAAGCCATCTCAAACTGTTTTAAATGTACGGCGTTACGTGGGCGCGGGGAGGCACATTGCAGCAGTATCTTGCGCATGCATTTTTTTTTAAACACTTTTAAAGAAGAATGTTCTTAATTCCCAATTAAATGTTAAACTTTAAGGATTAATGCCTTTAATGACCTATTATAAGGCATTGAATAACTTTGGATAAACGTTATGTTTACGTTTCCCATCACTAGCTATTTAGGGAATACCAATAATGTGACGCCCAGTGATATTGTCCCCCAAGGGTCAAAGAATCCTTAATTGTTCGAACAAACTTCTTAGTTTTTCCTAACTAGAACTTTTGAAAAGTTAGTACTAGCCTTTGGTTTCTTTGTTATCCTGCCATTACGAAATTGATAAGATAAAGTTGTTCACAGCCTTCTTTTACAGCTTATTCTTTATAAGCGGTAAAAATTAATTTATGTTACTTGGTACTGAATTAAAGATGTTAAATTTGCAAATACCAATCCTTAATATATTGTATTAGTAATAACATTAATGTTTAATTTCCTAGTTGCAAACTAGCGTTTTCAGATTGTCATACAATGATGTTTGCTCGTCAAACAAACCAAAAAAGCTTACGTAGAATTGAACGTTTCACTAATTACGGTGATTTGAGTAGGTCACTAAATCACTACTAGGTGTTAAAAGGTCACCGAGCGTACGTTGACCTTTACTAACACCCGACTTAAACTGCGACCCAATTACAGATTAATGCGCTTAGCGGAAACCTCACTAAGTAGGTCCGAATGGCACGGAAGATCGGTTACGTAGCTTTTTTCTATGCAATGGCATTGAGGTAAGAATGATGAGTGATGAGTTATTTTCATTGAAGAAAATATTTGGACGATAAGACAAGTATTAAGGTTGCAACTTACAAGGTTACAAGTTAGAAAAAAATCCATGAATGGTATATTAGTAGCTATATTATGTTCGTATATCGTACATTACATTACGTTTCGTACATTATAGGTACGCGTATTGGCATATCGTGTGGCATACTGAGCTTATTTATGCTAATTAACGCATACATACTGGCGAAATAACTTGACAAGATTATTTTACTGTAGCGCAACAAGCAACGACAAAGACGAATAAAACCCAGGCTATAGCCCAGCCAACAATAGCTGTAACACGACGAGCTAATGATGATGTGTATCCAATAGTCCAAGTTTCGCGACTAAGTAGATTTATAGTTTCCTCCTTATTCATTACCCATTGAGCGTCGCGGCCCAGGGCGGGCGGCGCAGGGCGGCGGCGGCGTCCGGGCGTGCGGCATAAATCTGAATGCAACTAATAAATGGCCGCCCCGACTAACTTTTCCCGCCTCCGACTTTTAAACTTTTCCTTCGACTATATAGGATAAGAATTACTTACAATATTTGCGTGATTGTTGTGAAAATATACAGCAAAATCTTCAAAGTTTTCTCTACATATCGAATATGTTAATGATTGTTAAATCATTAGGTAACCTTGGTTGAAATGGAATTACTAAAATTTTGAAATTACTATAACTAGTACTATAAATTAGTATTTTATACCTTAGGCGGAGGGCTTATTGCACCTCCTTCTATACGTGTAGCCTGTGGGCCAATTACGAGTACACCCAGAAATCGTATAGCGCTCTTCGTGTCCAATTCAATAACGCGTTCAGGGTGCTGTTGGGGCTGCCTTGGCGCTGCAGTGCGTCAGGGATGTTCGTGGAGGCACGTGTAGACTGCTTTTATGCGACCATGCGAAAAAGATGCGCGTCCCTGGTGCGTCGGGTGAGGGGCAGTACCAACAGCATACTGAACATGTTTGCTGAACGGCTGGACTGTCTTTATGTTAATCGCTGTGGCGCAGTGTCACATGGATTGATAAAATAGCTGATTAAGTAATGTTAATATATTCTAATGTTAGCAATTTTTTTTAAATAAACTTAAATTTAATTATAAATACTAACTCTAAATCTTAAGAATAAAGTGTTACTAACAATTGGGCCAAATGTAGTCTGAAAATAAGAATTATTATTATTATTATTATTATACCATAGACTTATTATATAAGTTAGCATTATAAGTTTATGTTTTATACTACCAACGTACCATCGAGGAAGTTGATTCCTATGCAATTGACAGACCAACGTTATTTGGTCGAACATGTCAATTCAATGTTAATTGTGATCTGTCGGATGGGTTTGACGTAACGCAACCAAACTACTTAGGTCCCCGATTTGCATAGGAATCAACTTCTCTGATAGTACTATCGAAGAAATTGATTTATATGCAGTTGACGGACCTACGTCATATTTTGGTCGGCTGTCAATTCAATAGTTAGCTATGATCGGCCGAATGGGTTTGACGTAACACGACCAAATTACTGGTCCTCCATCTACTTAGGAATCAACTTTTCTGATAGTACAAACACAAAAACACAGCATTATGCAATCCAAATGACCCGTGGCCAGATTTAAAACATAATTCATCTAACCCTAAGACGATACCGAATAAAAAGAAACCCAGCGGAAATAATAACCCGTCCAACGAGCCGGGCTATTTCCTAATATCCCTTTTTATGTTAGTTAGCATTTTCTCGTATTTCGTATATCGCCATAACTCGTGCCGGTCGATCAGATACGGCGTAATGGCAATAATAGATCCTGGTCAGCGGCCCGCATGCAAATAAATCTGCGGCCCGATGCAATGATGTGTGCGGAATGGGGACTTCCCCAAAACTGACCTAAATGCCCCGGAGATATTAAAATATTATTTTTGTCGGCGGAGGGTTACGTGCGTTATAATAATCTGGTTTTGTTGGTGTTTACAGGTAAGACCGAACGCCAAAATGGAATGAATATCAAGTATGTTTATTTATTATAATATTTAATTGTTTTATGGTTGGATGGTTGCTACATTATGTACTATTTCCTTTCATTCGGTTAGTATATTTTACCGAAAGAACATTTCGTTAACTATTGGATATAATTTTCAATTTAAAATCTATGACTTTTAATACATCGATCCATTACAAGTTTTGGGGTCTTTTATTTTTATTGCAATAACAAATGGCGATAACGCAGCCCCTTTATAAAATAAGTTTTTGTACCTTATTACAAATTCTAAAACCATAATTTATATTATTATAATTACGAGTATACGAAATTGCCAAATCAAACCAATGTATAAAGATGCTGGAGTAGAGAAAATTAAAACAATCGCCTGTTCTTTCTAACTATTTTTTCTCGTTTAGGATTCTGGACGTTTACCTGTTTTTATTTTATCCGGAAAGTAGATAGCGATAAAAGTCAGGACAAATGGCAGTCAATAAAATAAATAGCCTAAGCAGGGTGTTCTGTAAATAAGTCGGCGAAGCGGGCGGGGGGCGATCGCCTTTTTTATTGGCGCCTCGATTGCTCTTCAAACAACGAGCGAAATGCAGCAGACGCGGCAGATCGCTCGCACAGATTATAAGCAGTTCACGCTGGGAAATATCAACAGACGTCTCGGTGTGAGTTATAGCACGACATGACGTATACGCGAGTGTTTGGTGTCTCCTCTTTTGTTTTTAACGTATATATTAAGTATTTGGAGCAAAATAATGTACCTATTGCTCCAGAATACTACTTATTAATAGAGCCTTATTTATTTATTTCATATTTACTGTATCGTTTACAAAGTATACCTAAGTACCTTTCTTTACTACTTTTTTAAATACATACTTGATTACAATTTATAATTACGTAACAAGTTTTGTTAACTTAATGTTCTTTAGTAATATTGATAAAAGCTGTACCGTGCAGTCAAACTGCGCGCACAGTTTTACGGGGCTTGTTGAAAAAAAAACGAAAGAAAAAAGATGTTAAGTATTTTTAGAAGCAATAACCGCTTCACAATATTGTAGTCTATACACTCCACAATCCACACAATAAGAATGCGGTAAATAGTGTAGTGGATTAGTTTGAGGCGGTAATACCACTCAGTGTCAGCGTCCCCGGGTTGCGGACTGCGGTAATAAATTCCGTACGCGCTGCGGTCGCGAGATGTATTAATTTGTAAGAATTTGTCCTCCGAGCTCGGACCCTCACCCCTCTGAACTTGAATTCTAATCACGAACAACAAGATCCGTAATTGCACCTAATAATATCTTTAAATAGCCCAATACTGGACTATTGGAAATGTGTTACCGCAAAAAATCTTGAGTCAGAGATGTTTTTTAAAACAAAAGATATTATGTCGAAAGACAAGAAGACAATAATATTATATTATTTAAGTTCTAAGAAAAACTTAACATCTGAAATCACTTCAAGAATTCTGTTTTTTTTAATAAATAAAATTTACTATAGAGTCATTAGATTAAAGTCTATATTATTTATTGTCAATTACAATGACCGTTTACGTTTTATGATGATAAGTCGCTATAAAAACTTTCATTTGGATTTAACGGCGGACGTTTATTACGAGTACGTTTTTTGTATCAGTCGTGTTACTTAACAGTGGCGATCATCGCTGCCCCGGGCCGGGGGTTCCCCGGGGACTCGTCAGGCCGAACAAACCTAATCCAATCACGGCTATTGGTCGTCTCACACGCCTCCGTTACGTCACTAAAACGCCACCTGAAATCTAAAGCGCGTTGTCCCTTGTACGAATCACTATTTTGTTTATTTTGGTTTTCTTCGTTCAAACGCGGTTCGATAGGCAAAATTATCTCTAGAACTTTGATTTAAAATTAAGTAAACTTTAACTTAACCATCTATTAATGAAGTAAAAATAAGAAAAAATTAAATAAACGACAAACAGTTAAGAAAAACTATAACAATAAAGAAGTATTTAAAGCTACGAGCTACGGGCTACGGCGTAGCGGCGGCGCAGTGCTCAGTCAATTCCGGTAAGCATCTTACCGCTATCAGCGCGCCCGCGACGGAGATTATGCTAATTGTTAATTGTAACACCCTTATCGTTTATTGTGTACCTTAAAACACGTCAACGTTTATATCGTCGTTAATTTAAATTCTTAATTCCGATATTACCCCAATAAATTGGCGGTAAAATTTTCGATAAGACGAAAGGACACCTCGGCCAATTAGACGCGAAATGAGCGAGACGACGAATGATGAGGTGCATTAAGGTCGAGGCGAGCCCGGTCTGCGGAGGTAATGGCGAGGGCCCGGGGCTCCGCTATAAGTCACCCGGCCATCAGATAGAGCGAATCAATGACCGCCCCGCTATGATACATGGGATTACCCGCCGTTTATAGTTTTAGCTGCGGCCACCGAATTAATACTGCGGAAATATCTCGTATAAATTTTTATGGCCGGCCCGTGTTCGTTAGTGGATTAATAGATACGCTGCCATGACCGATAACTCAGTTTCCCCTGTATGTAAGCGTACAGTTTACCCTATAGTTGATTAATATCTTAATTTCTTGCAACGTCCGACATATATTTTGGTCTTCGTAAAATCGTTTCTGAAAAAGTATATTGTTCGTTTTTGTCACAGCAAAAATGGAACCTACATACCTTGACAAATTAAAATTTCTGATGAAGAACGAATCTGTCCACTAGTAGCTTCAGTTCATACAGATAACAAATACAATCTCGGACACAAAGGTGTCGGCGGACACCTGTCAGGAGCAGTTCTGTTCACGTGAGGGTTCGCCGTGTTTTAGAGGGGCCTTGTTAGCGCGAACGTGCCGCGGCGCCGCCGGTAAACACGTGGGTAGATAACAATCTATTTGAATTGCCTCTATATTTCATTTTTCCCCGTTCTCCCTGCGCTAACTGGATACGAATCACGGATAAAGGAAATACGGGACTCTTTTAAGGAATTTCGATATTTGCCCGTGACAAATTTAATCTGTTCGATACCTCTTGAGCTTGTTAGGCTCGCGGCACACAACGAAATACAAGATATAAAACTTCTGTAGATCTTTCTCATTCTGATTACAACATTCCTTTATAATATAGTTAGTAGCTTGAATACAATATGTTGTTTGTCTTACAATCATGTAACATGCGTAGATTTCTGGATATAAAAAGATTCTTTTTAGGGTTCCGTATTTTAACCTGCACCTGAACTAAGTGCTACTCATTTGATACCTCTTTGATACGCATAATCCTTATTAATTATGGGTGCCAAAATATTTGGCATACCTAGTTGATTTAACCCTTTTATTTTTATTTGTCTATTGACACCTCAATTTTTTAGGCGCTGTGGTAGAAACAACTGCCGTTTCCGTTTTGGTTTCCGTATTTGGATAAGACAAGAAAACAATGTAATGCTCCCAACACGTTTGTGTGAAACGGTTAGTTAGGTAGTGTTTGCAGTACTACCGCTGGTCAGCCGATGACTTGTGCACACCCGCAAATGCAATCAGAGGCGACACACGCGCCCGGAATACTATACTCTATTATATCAAAATCTTGTCCTTCCTTGATAGAAAGCTTTTGGGATAAGTTAATGGAAGACACTGGAATTGTTATTTTTCTTAGATTTTCTTGTACACTAAAAATGTTGAAAGGCAACATAAAACTTTTTGTGTTAAATACATTTTTATGATTTTAAATTATTGTGTAACGATTATTTTTCGTATTGTTATTAGTTAAACTAGTGTGCTCCACAGATCCCCGGGACTCCGCAAATGTCTTGTAGGAGTTCCGCTAGTATAAATAGATACAAAATTTGCTCTACTTTAGCGGGATTTTATGCTTCGATTTTCCCGCTTCGATCCCGGAAATATCAAAAATTTTGAACAAAAACGTTATCGTACTTAGCCACTTGAATAAAAGTCTGCTCGGGTACAAAAGGGGTTTTATTATTTTTTAAGTGCACGCTCGTTTGCACGCGAATGGGCCACTTAACCACGGAGACGAGGCCCCAATATCTATGTATTATACATTTCCTCCCTATACTTATTCTATTAGGCATCTTTATGCGAAAGATAATAGTTGCGCCACGCTTTTTACATGTTTCATTTGATGGTCTCGCAAAGTTTTCAGGAAAATAAGAGATAAAAGTCTTTTATTGGTCGTCGTAAATGGCCGCTGTTTACGAGGAGTGACGGGTATGGTAAGGATGGAGGCCGAAGGCTGAGGAGATTGGGATGAGCAGCTGCCCAGGTACGACAGGTACGACACGGGATCGGAACGCGGTCGTAACTCGTAACGCGCACGTGACCGGAGTGTGGGAGCGTGGGGTATGATGCGCAACTCCATTGTATTATGTCAAATAATAACTAACATTGTAACTATCAAGGAAACGTCACTTTTAATTGATAAGTAATATATGTAACATATATATTAGCTACATTTTACAAAGCGAATATCATATCACTGTAATAAATATCGAAACACTGTAACTCAAACAAAAATAAACCTTGCATAATTATTTTTATGATTAGTAAGGTAGAAAAACTTTTATCTATACAGGGTGTAACAACTTAGTGATAATACTGTAATAGTAAGGGTGTATAAGGGTAACAATACATGTTTGATGTGAAAGTTGCAGAGCTGAAAGAGCAATCTTTTTTAAACTTTTACATGGGAAAATGCATGACGCTGGCGCGCTCTTTCAGCGCTGCTATTTTCACAATGAACTCTATAATAAGAGACACATACACATTACACACCTTAAAGTATTATCACTATGTTTTGTTACACCTTGTATAAAAAAATGTTTAGTGTTCAAACAACCAAAACAAAAACTTTGTATACTAAATTGGATTTTTTAAAATATAAAAGCAATATTCTGAAAATAAAATTGAACCACTACAAAATAATTCTCGTGATACAATGGAAACAGGCGCCGCCGTAACACAAAAAGGAAATGTACTCTTTGAATATCTGCGCTTGTCAATTTCGCTTCACCCCATCGCACTATTATATCACGGTTATTTCACAGCCCTTGTCTCTATCGATCAACTTTATCATGCTACATAAATTGTACGAGAAATGAACTTTAAAGAACTTTCATAACTATTTTTAAAACTGTTTGAAAAGGGGTGAATAGATTGTATTATTATTTTGCTTCAAAGGTTAAAAGAATTTTAAAAAGTAGTTTTCTTCATGATATTATTACAACGCAAAACGTTGCATCTAGTCTCAAACTTTATCATAATTTGTTAGGTTAGTGTTCAGAAATCCGTTCCTATCTATGAAATCTAAAAACTACTTTAACATCGTATCAACTGTTCGTGATCATCTTGTATTAAAACACAATAACTGTTTTGATTTGATTACAATTTAACAACCGTTAAATGTAGAGAGGAAGCGTTGCGGAATTTGTAATTTGCTACCCTCCGCTCGCGGCACGGCGCGCGACGCGGCGTCAACAGTGATTTTATTCATGGGGGCCGCACAGACCGCGACCTAACGATTTGATAATGTATTCACTTGATAAAGCGGAAGGTACTCCGCGGTGCCGCATTAAAAAACCAATTACAGCGCGACTAAACCGCGCCACCGCTCGCCTATTTGTCAGACTCGAGAGGGATAAAAATATATTCAAAATTTAATTTCACGCAATTCTTTAAAATTGGGGGGACATCGGGACTATTATTTTTTATTGTGCGAAACTCGCGAAGTTTATTAATCGAATTGAAGTCAGTTATACTCCCAAAGGGCTGTATTATTTACTGCAAAACGTTTGAGGGTTTGCTGGAAACTTGTTACCGGAGATTAGGATACGGGTAGTAAAATTAGTATTTCAAGTAGTATCATTAGAATTTTAGACTTGAGTCTGTATATTAGGCTTTCAGTCGCAAATATACAACAATCACTTAACTCTAAAGCAAGTCAGGAAGTTATAAAATGTTTCTTACTGATAATACTTCCAGGCAAACTTTCTTTAAACTGTCCAATTCAGATTTAGTCACAATAAATGTCACTAGATTTATTCAAAGACCTTATTTTTATCGACGTTTACCTGTTGTCTTTAGCCATAAGTTAGGGGATAAAAAATAGTTTTAGTTAGAGGCAAGGGCAGGGTAACAAACAGCCAGCGCCCTTACACAATACCGGGCGGAACAAACTGCGCTATAAAATATCACCAGCGAATAAATCAGTTTTGCAGCGAATCCCCTGACCCCTCCCCCGACGATTTATGCTCATGGAAAATAATAACGCGGGTCAAATATTAATTGTCAATGTATTAAATGATTTTTATTTCGTTTTAATAGAAAAATAAGAAAATCACAATAAAAAATTAACATAAGTTAAGGACGGCAGAGACAATGTAAAATTTTTGTTGTTATAACTAGAGTTCTGAATAAAATAAATTACTACAATATTACTATTATATTAAAAACTCAAGTAGATAATACCCTGCTAGCTGTACTACTTCCTAATTACTTTTCTAACGTGAGAGAAAATGCTTCGCCTAAGTTATGTCTTCGACTCGTGAAATACCATAGCCTCTTAGAAAACTAGTTCCTCAGCTTGTTTATAGCAGGCAATCTCTCTGCTCGTCCTTTTCATCAAAAGCGTTAGAACTAGATGAATCCAAGGAAGAAGCTCCTGACAAAATATGTAATAAGATACAGAAAAGTAAGTAAACATAAATATTTATGATTCATATTGTAACAATAATAGGAATTGTGTCGGCGCGGCGCGAGAGAGCAGAAAACTGCAGCATCAGTATTCGGGGCAGCGAGCGTGTAACAGGAGCGGAGCCACGCCGCGGCGCCCCTCGCACTGATTGAGCCGCGACAAGTTAAACCATTTGAAACAATTTAATAGAGATCAAAAATTCCCAACCCCGAGACGCCCGCACTAACTTTTGAAGTTTTTTCCCTAAAGGGATTATCGACGAATGAACAGCTTTTGGGGGATATAATGGGTTTTGCGGATATTCTGCGCTATTTACGTGTGGCTGTCACTAATTGTGGCGGTGATTGCAGCGTTTGTCGGGTTGTGCCAAGGGTTGCTTTCACCACCTAGTATTGATCATCGTTGCTTCTAAATACATAATATAAAGAAGCTTCTATCCGGAGGCCCTATAACAACAATTTTCAACAAAATATATTAATACTGTTTTCAAGCAAAGATCACCTGACATCAATTAACATCAATGATAACAATGATATTGAACTAAATACTAATAGAGGGTACTAATAAAGTGTGTAAATTACTAATGGCCATCCTGCTAACAGTGCTCGGCAATCGGTGTATTGCTATAGATATTATTGTTGTACCTAGACATTTTTATAGCCCGGCATGTATTGTTAAATAAGAAATAGATAGTACATTAAAGTATCAGGTATCAGCTTGGTTATAATAATGATGATAATATTTTATTGCAAAAATGTAGATAGATACGTACCTACTTAGATAAATATACATTTTGCTATATGAAATTAAAGCGGCTTCAGACCAACTTCCCGTAACTACTAAACTTCTTTACTGAGGGCTATCATCGAAAATATCTGCAGTTTTCCACATGATAAAAACTATGTAAAATACAAAACTAGGCTCTACATCGACATTTCAAGGTTCATATTCGATTGTTGAGTCAAGTCTGGTACGGCTCTTGCAAGGCATAAAAAGATTGATATGCGATTGCGTTATGATAGGATTTGGAGTCAGTGAAGCGTCTTGAGTCATAGCTCCCTGTAGCTCCCGCCATACAGAGCTTATGTTATTTGTCACAAAATACAATGAGATTGCTTCACAAAATTATAGCGCCATCCAAAAAGAGATAAACTTTTTATATGCTAAAGGTTACAAGAGCACAGAGTCACGAATAGAAAAACGAGTACGACATTTTAAACTTTGTAACGATTTCCATTAGTAGCTTTCTTAAAAATTCTTACTTTAAAAAAACGATGCAACTTTATGACAGACATAATTTTATATTGAAGAACTTTTTCTTTTTATAGTAAGTAATTTAAAAAGATAACCGACTTCAAAATTGTACGTAATTAAGAATTAAATTTCCCTATCTCAAAAACTACTGCGCCGATTTTGATGGAACTGCAGTATTCCCTATTAGTTGACAATGTCTAGTACAACAAAAAAGAATCACTTAAATCGGACTCGCAATTCCGGAGAAACGCAAACACAAACATAAAACATACATACATAATTACACTTTTGAAATTTGGCACATTTTGTTCAGACGCTGATATAGATTAACATAATATACGAAAAGTGAAAACAAATTGATAATTTCTTTTTTTGAAGTCATTTAAAAACAAACACTACTTTATATATTTATGTATGTTTATATTTAAGTTATGTTAAGTAGCAAACAGAACATAGTTAAATTATTCTGGATCTGATGGTTAATAAATCTCAGATAGATTTTCGTCAATAAAATCAGGGAACGCTATATAGCTATAAGATATTGTAGTCACCTTAAATCTATTTTCCGGCTTATTGTTGCGAGTAATCGAGCGTGCGTCTCCATCGATTCCTGCGATCACTACAAACCGACTGGAACGGTTTCTTCGCTCCCATACCTCTCATGTCGAATGGAAACTTGTAAATATTTCAACTTTAAATATTAAGCATCGAAAACTTTTTCTACAGAACCTAAAATACTTAGACTTACCGCCGCAGTCAGAGCCGTCATTAATTAACGCTTAATCGTTTTCTTAGAATCACTTATAGTAAGGGAGCCCTAGAACAATTTTTTTTTATTACTAACCAAGTTTTGTTAATTACAGAACCCTAAAACGGAAACCTAACCAGCTGATATTTTGTATATTATGGTATGTTAATAGTTATAATATATAATTTAAGAGCAACATTGTCCTACAAATAGAACAATCCTTATTTTAGGACCATCAAATCAAAGTATGAAATCCTTTCTATCTCTGTTAGCTACCACTTTTAAGATTTTTCGCAGATAAAAAGTTGCTTATCTTATCAAAATGAAGATACTCACAAAAAATCTGCTTGTTAGTAATAAAAAAAATTGGTTCTAGGGCTCCCTGACTATTAATAATATTATCTTAATATTATTAAAACACGTCAAAATTGCGACAAAATTTTAATACGGATTTTGACGTTCATGTTATCATTAAACCAAAAATGACAGTAATACTAGTTGTCCCGGCAAACGTTTCTCTGCCATCTTGTATATAAAATTCTCGTGTCTACTCCTCCGTAACGGCTTGACCGATTCTCATGAAATTTTGTGAGCATATTGAGTAGGTCTGAGAATCGGCCAACATCTATTTTTCATACCAAAAATAATTTATATGGCAAAACAACGTTTGCCGGGTCAGCTAGTATTATATAAAGTATATCGTCCGTATTATTTTATTGAATTAGTAACTAAATAAGTATGTCACCATGGCAACGTCCATCGCTATCCCGTGACCCGCGTCGCATAAACAATGGTCGCTCTTTATTATAGACAAATAATTTTTAATAAAATAAAATTGCGACTATAATTAAAGATCTAAGCTATCCTATCTCTCAAGTTGGAAAAAAAACACACATTTAAAAAAAAGAAACATTAAAATCGGTAAAGTAGTTTAGGAATCCATCGCGGACAAACATCGTGACAGGAGATTTATATATTATATTAGAATCAGATGGGATAAATAAGGTAGAAACGGAAAAACATACTTCATATAAATATTGCATCCATTGATAGTTGGTCAAGTAAAATAATCTCCGGGATCCATTTTGAAAATCTTATACGTCCTTTGATTAAATTTGAAGAAAATCTCTCAAAGCCTGCATCGTAATGACCGTCTTTGATCAATCCTTTCGAGAAACCGATCTAGGAGATTATATTTTTATAATGCGAGTGTACAAACACAATCGTACTAATCGGATCTCGTCTTACGAGCGGTCATTTAGTCCGGGAACATTTGGGGACGTTCGGGGCTATCTAAAGTACTAAGATAATAGTCGCGGGGCTCGCCCCCGGCAGTAAAGAATAATGTAGGAGCGCGGGGCGACATTTGCACCGAACTGCCGCCGACCGCCGACCTCGGCCTCTTACTTATGCGGTTTTTAATATTTTTATTGTAATAGCCCTGGTCACTTCAGAACAGAAGTGAGGTGGATACGTTTTGCTCTAAATTTTATTCAACTCGTACCGTTTACAGGAGAAATGTTATTGTTATTTATATTAATTGTTTCGATTGGAAAATGTCCACAGTTTATGCTAATTGCTACACTATCGAGTGCGTAATCATCATTACGCTTTAAATATATTATATTTAAAGCGAAACTTAAACTAAGATACTCATTACAAGGATTGTAATTTTAATTAAACATTATGACAAAGGCAAAACTTTTAACGATTCTAATTGTTTTTTACGTCTTTATCCACTCTGTTATGGTATATGTACTCGTGTTTTTTTTTTTGTTTTTTTACAGAATAGCCGTTAGCTAGCTTTCTTCTCAAGGTTTTCCGGTCTTTTCTTATATTTAGGTAAAGATTGATCCGGTAGATGGTGTAAAAAACAGCTGCTGCATGTTCGGGCCCCTCGCGGTCAGTATTGCGTCGCCGGCCACCATAAAACTGCCCATAAACTTTACATTATTGGCGCCCATATACATCACCACAACTATTCGCACCGAACTCTCTTTTTAAGGAAGGAAAAATTCGATTGTTAAGCTATATTCTGTAAACTTTGCTTTATGTTAGTTGACGAGAAACGACTGGCTGATTAGAAATGATTCTTCCGTACTGAAAGTAATCTGTAAGTATTCAAATTGAAACGATTGTTATGTTGTACAGTACTCATCCGTCAGGAAATTTTTAACCCGCCAAGTCAAATGTCATCAGAGAAATTTATCTTATGGATATGGCAGATCCACGTTCTTCGGCCGGGTTATGTCAAGCACTCAAGCCCAGACCACGACCACGATAGAAGTCTATAGTTAACTTAACCCGAACAAATATTATATATATAATAATATAATTAATTTCCCTGAAAGTACATCTTACAATGTGTTTCAATGAAATCAATATGCATGATATACAGGCAGATATAAAACGTCAGCGGGCATACGTCCGAGCTGGGAGTCCAGTTATTAAAATGTAGCGGAGCGTCCTTCAGGCGACGGTGCGCCGGCTGCGGCCGCGATCTGATTTATGGCCCCAGCAGCAGTATTTTATTCGGCGGGCGCCTCAAGAAAACTATAAGTTTCCGTTCGGCAGGATCGGGGGAGTAAATATTGTCTCCGCTCGCCGTCGATACTTATAGACAGATATCTGTATTTATTGCGCCCTCTGTATAGATAATTCGGTAATGGATTAGGCCCGTTCGATTGTTGCGAACAGATTTAAGAAACAAAGGTCTCTGCAGGGGTGAAAGGTAAAGGTAACGAAGCCAATCTGTCCGTCGGCGCCGCGGGCGATGTTTAAAATTGAACCACTTATGTTTACCCTTGCCGAGGGTAGTATTTGCACTCTAATTGCTAACAATATCGTTCATAAATGGCATTTAGAATAATGAAATGCAAACTGTAAATTAAGTACCTTGATCATTTTAGAGTGCTTTTAATTTTGGACAATTTATTGGTTTATTTGCAAATCCGTGAAGTGTGCATCTACAAACTCAGAGCCTGGTGCCGGTTGCCAGTGCGTTTACCTTGAAAATGAAAACTTAAAAAATATTAATATACACAACAATATATCGTACAATTTTTAAGCTTTTTTAAATTTATTGGTTTTATTTGTCGTTGAGATAAAATCAATATTTTATTTCCATTTTGTTTTAATCGTTAATTTTACATGAGCACGAAACCCACAACACTATTAATATATGCAACGTTAACCGCCAATTAATGCATTTAACACGTAGATGAAATGGCAGGGCATTAATTACACGTATCGGTGACAGTCACTGTGACTGGTGACAATAATTCAGTCGTAATGAGGCGCCGCCCCCGACGGATCTGACTGACACTGCACTCTATGATTGACACACCCTTGCCTAAACACCTTTTTTAAACGATCATTATGATGTTACGAATTTTAATAGATTATCGTCAAAGCCATGGTGACTTTTCATAGGCAGTTCATAGTTTTCTTCTTAGAATGTTAGGGATCGTATATTTTATGAAAGTACACTATTGAAACTTGGAATTTTAATATGTATTTTGTTTGTTATGTCAATTTATTAGTTAAGTTTATAACTGTTTATGATAATGATCCATTCCGTAAGTTAGGTTTTTAAAATTACTGTTAAAACTAGATGATGAAACTAAGAACTAGATACATGGTAAATCTTTGTCCATTGGTACAAACATAAAAAAATAATCAAAGTGTAAGAATGAGCACGATTACTTCTTGGAATTAGATAAGTCTTGGACTTGAGCAGGCTTCCGTGCTAAGCCCGTCACTACAGCGATCAGAGAATTATGCTAATCCCAATTACCGGGATTACTCAAAGACAATAATGTTCCTTTACACCCTCATCATCATCGGCAGTCGGGGGTTTATAATAATAGCAAAATTAACCTATCAAGCCTCATAAGGACACCGGTGACCGCGACAACAATAGAATTACAATAGATTTCCAAGAATCTGCGATCGAAGGATTAAATAGTAAAAAAAGTTTAATTTTAAGCTTACATTTTATTTTGAGAACGCCTTGGATAGGTTAGGACTTAGGTAGTTTGTTTTCGCAAATACTTATGATTCCTATTTAATTGCAAATTTAAATAAAAATATAAAGGAATCAACAAGAAATGTAGTTATTCAAATTTAACAAGGGCCCAGAAAAAAGTTTAAGAACACTTTATAATATTTAAATTAGTACACAATTTTTATTACTGGGTAAATTATATCATACGTGACAATATTAACAATTAAACATATTATTTTGACTAAATCAAATCACACTCCGAGGTGAACGATCTCTGGGCACAATGACCTACTTGAGACACACGTATGTTGTGTAACTATAACAATATATTTTATGCTGACTTTCAGTTTTTTTTTAATATTTCGAAAAATATTCAATTGTTCCAGAAACTCTGTTGACTTTGCAATACTCAAATTCGACTAATTTTGCAAGTAAATATTATTTATCTTATTTTAAATTTGGCAGCATATTCCATTCCATAATTTGATCTTTGGTTAGTTAAGTGATTGTGCCTTAATTTATCAGTTTAATTAAGGGATAATCATTCACGTAACAACGTATCCAGCTACGTTGTAACGGGATTTAGTTTTACTACTCCCTTTGTACTATCAGAGAAGTTGATTCCTAGGCAGATGGTGGACCTAAGTAATTTAGTCGCGTTAAGTCAAACCCATTGGACCGAACACAACTAAGTGCTAACATTGAAATAACATAAGCCGACCACATGTGACATCGTAGGTCCTTTTTTTATAACGGGCTTTGGCCCACCACACATTCCCACCACTGTATCTCCTGTGTCGCCAGGATCGACAGCGGTATCCAACCACGAAAACCCTTTGATATGATCTCAGGGAGCCCGAGGGACATGCTAAAACTGTCTTGGGACCCGCAACGAAATTAATCAGAAGAAAATAGGAGGAGTAGCAAGATTCCAATTTCCCTCCCCATAAAAGCGGGAGACAGCACGTCGTAGGTCCGTCAACTGTCTAGAAATCTATTTCCTCGGTGGTACTTTTACGTTACCGTACGTTATAACTTATAAGTTATAACTTACTAGCTGTCCCGGTGAACTTCGTGTCACTTTAAAACCTTCCCTGGACTGCTACGAATATTTTAAGACTAAAATCAGCCCAATCCGTTTAACCGTTTTTGAGTTTTAGCGCGACTAACACATTTGAAAATCCATTTTTATATATAACTAGCTGTCCCGGTGAACTTCGTGTCACAGGTCACTTTAAAACCTTCCCTGGATTTCTACGAATATTTTAAGACCAAAATCAGCCCAATCCGTTCAGCCGTTTTCGAGTTTTAGCGCGACTAACACATTTGAAAATTTATTTTTATATATATGATGACTAGCTGTCCCGGTGAACTTCGTGTCACTTTAAAACCTTCCCTGGACTTCTACGAATATTTTAAGACTAAAATCAGCCCAATCCGTTCAGCCGTTTTCGAGTTTTAGCGCGACTAACACATTTGAAAATCCATTTTTATATATAAGAAGATAACATCGCTTAAATGAAAAAAGGAACTTGATAGTTTTGGGTCCTCATTTTTACAAATTGTTGAGAAAAATAAGTCTGCATTAAATCGCAAAATACTAGGAGGATGGTAGGATAAAGTATGTCCATAGGGAAAAATATATAAAATACTTGATTTCACGGGATACTTCTCCACGACTCACGGAGCACACAAATACCGGCTACTAACTGGTGATGATGAACATTAATCGTTAACCTATTAACAAGCTATACTTCAGTAACAGAATTATCTAAACTGTGTGCGTTCCCGGCGATCATTAGTGTTCATTGTTTTGTCCCGTCGGCGGCGTTTAGCTCACCATTACCGTGCGTGTACGACCGCACGCTGATTGATCACTTGTTACAACATCGTTAACGCAATTCACAAAGCGTTTGTAAACTTTTTTTACAGAAAATCTAGCAGGCGATGGGTTAAATTGTCCTATGTTGACGTGCTGTACAGTTGGACCCGTATGAATATACGGAATCTTAATTTTTATAGGTATTTAAGTTGATCCAAACAGCATTTGTTACAATTGACACAAAATAATTTTTAAATATGTAATTGTACAGTACACATAAAATATTGTTTTGCTAAAAGAAATATAATATTTTAATTTATAGCTCTGTATAAATACATTTTAATAAGACGCTGTGAGTAACATTATAGAAAAAACTAAAATATTGTTGAATAGGATGACGATGATAATATCAAAATTGCAAAAATTGCAACTATAGGGAGACAGAAAGGAATTTACTTCAACGCGTGATTTTTCCGTAGCCCGCTACGCCGTGCTACGAGTACGCGGGTCTACGCAGCCTCTACGACGTACTAACCAAACATTTTTAAAACGTTTTTTTACTTCCAGGATGTAATGTTCTAAATAGTATCTTAGTTACCCCCAGAGCTGACAAAATTTTTATTAAAATAATAATAATTAATTATTATGTAAGTAAATAACTTAAAATTTAAAGAAAATATACCCTATACAATAGACAACAATTATTTATAAAATACAAAGACAAGTAGGAATATTCGTATCAGTATTTATTACAAACTTATATTACAAAGCCATATTGTTTGGTCATCAGAGTGATTGGATACAGGAGTCGGGTTTAACCT
Source organism: Polyommatus icarus (assembly GCA_937595015.1). Lineage (NCBI taxonomy): Eukaryota > Metazoa > Arthropoda > Insecta > Lepidoptera > Lycaenidae > Polyommatus > Polyommatus icarus. Next base: position 10,335,674 of record OW569321.1, read on the forward strand.
TGGCCGTGTGACACCGGAGCTCGCCGACACAGCGACATGACACCACGAGCCACCGTGAGACATTGTTGCATTGTTAACTCATAATACATTATTCACTATACACCATAGTATAGGCAGATTAAAGAACTAACTAACAGTAACTTAGTTCGGTATAGGTGTCGTTTTGTATAAGTATTGATACACATAATATGTCTTGATAAAATTTATACTTAGTAGGTACCTATTTATTGAATCGATGACTCATATAATTATGTAGAAAGGGTTTCTAATAGATAAAGGTCTGCAAATTCATATGCTTTATTTTTTATAATGCTTGTCAAAAAAAAGTCGTGCAAGTACTTTTCAAAATAACTTCTCTTTAAGGTTTTTATCAATGATATTCTACTAAATACAGATCTGTTACGTTCATACTATTTTCCGGCTTATATTGCTTCCGAACAATTTTCAAATTCAATTGTCAAATTCGATAGATAAGTGAAACAAAAGATATGAAATGCCATTTACATAAAAGAGACAGACTAAATAAAAGACGGGCCAATTGTCCCGTATTTGAGGCTTCACAACGCGCGCGGTAGTAACATATCTGTAGGCCTACTACGAAACTGTTTTGAGACTCAAACAATCGGACGAGAATGCCGCGTCCTGCTCTGACAAACGTCATTTCACGTTTGTTAGAGCAGGACCCGGCATTCTCGTCCGATTATTTGAGTCTCAAAACAGTTTCATGGTACAAGCCCTGCTTTGAGTTTTTTTATTTATTATCATTGGTTTTTATTTAAAAATACTAGATGACACCCGAAACTCCGTTGCGCGAAAAATCGTTTATCACGCGAGACTTGAGAGCCGTATATTTTTCCATGATAACAAGTATCCTATCTCATTTCCCTTTCTGTTATCTTTTCACGCCCAAACTGTAGAACCGATTTTGCTGAAATTTGGCATGGAGATACTTTGAGTAAGGTTTGGGCGTGAAGAGATAACTTGAGTATCTCCATGCCAATTCAGAAAAATCGTTTCAGCGGTTTGGGCGTGAAGAGACATACGGACACGCTTTCACATTTATAATATTAGTATGGATGTACTACGAGTATATACCTATGAAGCAGTTTTATATCACTGCATCCGGTTAACATATGATTATGATGTGTATGATTATTCAAGCTGCACCTGCAGGCTCCACTACAGTCTACACATAACAAAACATGCAGTACTTGGAAGTGCTGATTTCTAGTAATAGATAGAGTTTGTTATGGCGACAGTCACATAACCCAGTCAGGTATATCCGGACGCTTACGAGTATATTATATTTCGAAATAGCAAAGGACTCATTTCCGACAAATTATTATTTATGATAAGTAGCATTTTATTTTCAAAAAATTTCTTGAATATTCAAAAAGCTCCGTTAAAAAAATAAGCAGAACGACTATTATATATTTTATACTCTGTAATTGTAAATCTTATAAAAAGTAATTGAAGACGAGAGTGGAAGAACCACATAACTAACACTTTATAACATAAAGACAATTAATTACTCATTTCTTTCCCTTATAATTTGAACAAATCTTGAAACTTATCTACTCCATCATCTGGCTACACATAAAATCAGTCCTTTTATTTCAATCATTTTTCCGGCTTTAAAGCCTCCATTTATGCAAAAACAGCAATTTTTAACTGTTACTTACTTGGTTCTTCCAATCACGTTTTCAATCATAAGTGGGACTTGTGGCAGCTAGCAGTAGCAGATAAAGTTCACAAGTCACAACATCCTTTCATTTCGATCTAAGTGTAAACAAAATATATGGGCAGCTATGAAGCACATAAAGAATTAATATTATAATTCCCTAAGGGCCAACCCACACGTACCACAACCACACCACGTGGTCGGGCGTATATTTCGTATTGTAAATAAACTGGACCATTCACACGTACCACATTTTGCAGTCGTTGTCGACCAACCATGGCCAACCACATCGCAACCACAACGTTGCGTCGATGCAGAGACAGTGCGCGCCAACGCTAACCACATCGCAACCACTGGCGACAACGCAACCACGTCGGCATTTTGTCGGTACCACAACGCAACTACAAAAAGCTGCAGCGACACCATTCACACGTAACCATGCTGCTCGACAACATTTTGTCGTTGCGATGTTGTATGGTTGTGGTACGTGTGGTACGTGTGGGTTGGCCCTTAGTCGTATTCTTGTTTACAGTTAGATCAAATTCAATCAGAACGGAGTATAGACGAAAGTCTAAACTATACTTAAACTAGATGATGGCCTCAACTTCGTTGCGCCATTTGCGACAAAATTCAATTATCGCGCAGGAACCGTACATTTTTCCAGAATAAAAAGTATCCTTTGTCCTTTCCCGGGACTTAAAGTATGTACCTCAGCAAAATCGGTTCAGCAGTTTGGGCGCGAAGAGGTAACAGACATACAGACAGACACACTTTCGCAATTATAACATTACTAGCTATCCCGGCAAACGTTTCTTTGCCATATTAAGTATATAAAGTATTTTTTTTTAAATTTGGTCGAAGCGCTAACTGTCGGACAGACTAAAATTAAAATCCGAATTCGAATATTATTTAAAATTTGACACTGCGATGGCAGCCGACTGTCGGATCCAATGTAAAACATTCCAAAATCAACAACTACTAATAAATTAAAAATTAATTAAAAAAACATTGTCCAGCGGACAAAATTGTGAATTTAAACCATTCCCAGATCCCCTTGAACACACACAAAAAATTTCATCAAAATTGGTCCAGTCGTTTAGGAGGAGTTCAGTCACATACACACGCACACAAGAAATATATATATTAAGATTAGTATGGAAGTATGGATGTACAACGGATACCTACATTGTGCAGGTGTGAAATGATCAGCGATACCCGCCGCGTCAGCCGTCCTCGAATTAACCTACTTGTGTCGAGGGTGTGGTGTTTACCTATGCAGATCTTGAGAACATTTAGCGTCTTCCCGCTTTATCGTAATGCGTGTTTGCGAGGGGAGGCCCTGCTGACGGGGGAATATATGTCGTGAGATTTAATAGACATGTAATGGATATCTGGATGACGTTTTAAGGATTTGTGCAAACGGAATATGTCATTTCTTTCCCGTAATTGGAATTTCATATACGGGATTTTTGGATAATGCGGGCCTATTCTTTGCGACTTACGACTATTGATATATAGGTACTGCCGTGTTTTATTAAACGGAAAAGTGTGGGGTCGGTATTGTACGACGGTGATTGTTAGTCGAGACAATGTTTTAATATTGTTTGATTATGGATTATGGTATAGCTAAAGTTGTAGATCACTTGGGTTTTAAAACTTCTGTAATTGATGTTGTTATCATTTAACCTTATTAATAAAAATATTTAAATAATGCATAAGGTCCTCAATGTTTTGTGTTAGTCTGTTACATTGAAAACGGTGTTTGATAGGGAAACGAGTATCGTTACATATAAATACAGAAACAAGCTTATTTTAAACATTTTTACACAAAGGGTAAGGTCACAGCTACACCGAAATTATACAAAAGTATACACGAGGTATATAAACAGTGATACAAAAGCGGCACCACGTTAAAACAGTTTAATTTTTTATTAATTATTACTTTTATGTAAAGCTATGTCGTTTAGATTCAGTCTAACTTGACCTTTATATTACTTATGTGGGAATAATGCGTGGTGGCCAAAGGAAGATCTTCCGACCGAGCGAGGTGGTATGCCCGGTCAGGCCGAAGCCCACGTGATACATTTCAGCTGTCGTATATATACCGACGCGCTCAGAAAACTTCGATAGCGCGATGCAGGAATGTTAGGCGAATGTGGGTACCGCCACATCACTCCCCCCCGAAGACTGGAGGTCGAATCTTGAAGTCTTGTCGCTTGAGTCGCCGGTGCCAGTGAGTTCCAGTGAGTCGGAACTGTTGCAGTGAGTCCCAGTGAGTCGGAACTGTAAGCTGCTGCACGGGATCCAGTGAGTCGGATAAGCTGCCGTGCGGGGCCGATGCTACGTGCTGACCAGGAGAGATGTGCTCTGCTTGCTGACCGGTCGGTGTAGTGAGAAAGCCCGATGATGCCGATGCGGAGTCGCCCAGGCCGCGGTACATTGCGGCTAGTGGACGATGTACCCGATGAGGCGATGGTGGCTGGCGCGGTGCGGAGGGGCGGGGAGTGATGATGATGAAGGAGGCGTGTTCTGTCGAGGGTCACCAATGTGGGAATAATGTGTGGTGGCCACAAAGGAAGATCTTCCGACCGAGCGAGGTGGTATGCCCGGTCAGGCCGAAGCCCACGTGATACATTTCAGCTGTCGTATATATACCGACGCGCTCAGAAAACTTCGATAGCGCGATGCAGGAATGTTAGGCGAATGTGGGTACCGCCACACTTACTTTTCATGTACTAAATATTTGTACCATCGAAGAAATTGATTTATATACAGTTGACGGACCTATGTTATGTGGTCGGATTATGTCAACTTAATATATGACGTCATCCGTCAACTGGGTTTGACAAAACGCAACCAAACTATAGTAGGCGCGCGAGTTCATGTCCATCCTGAGGAATGCGGTAGTGCTGTGACCTAATTAATTATGGTAATGTCGATGTCGATAATTATTACACATTTGGTCAACCATATCTATCACAAATTTATCTATCACAAACACTCGACTGCAGACGAATGCGGCGAGGTGGGTGAAGGCGGGGCGCGATGCCCCCGCGCGTCACCTCAGGCCCCGATGGACATGAACTCGCGCGCCTACTGTACTTAGATCCGCCATCTGCTTATGAATCAACTTCTCTGATAGTACTATCAGAGAAGTTGATTCCTATGCAAATCGGGGAACTAAGTAATTTGGTTGCATTATGTCAAACCCATCCGACAGATCACAATTAACATTGAATTGACATATTCAAAATAAAAAATAAAAATAAAAATCGTTTTATTTCTGAATAAATTTGAATCAAATGTTTTCAGAACGTTGAGCTACATGTTGCCTACCACCGGTTCGGGAACTAACCCGGCGAGAAGAACCGGCGTAAGAAACTCGCACGGGGCCACTTTTTACTAAAAAAGTGGAAAATTAGTCTTTTAAAAAAATAAAATTTACCAAATATTAATATTCCATATATTTTATATAAAAAATAATATTTTGTATGTTATAATGTATTGCTGAGTGCTTATCTGTTCCTGTTTCCAGATGACGGTTTACTAGGAACCACATAATACCAGGCACTGTGGTGTACGTCACGGTGATACGCCTGAGTGGTGTCCTTTTTGGCAGTAGACATGACAATGCACTACTTGTACCGTCCCTCATGCTATTATAATGCTATTATTTTTGTAATTACATATTTTTCTTTTACTTTTTCTTTACGAATTGTAATATGTATTGTAATGTGTATGTGTATTGTAGTGTAATGTGATGTCTTATTGTTAAATAAACGTTATTATTATTATTATTATTATTATTATTATTATTATTAAATAACGTTGGTCTATCAATTGCATGGGAATCAACTTCCTCGATAGTACATAACTTGCATAACCAGTCAGTGTAGTGTGGTGTAGTTCATGTTGAGGAATGAAGACGCCTTGACTCCTGAGTATCGTTTGGTGCAAAAATCAGAAGGCTGTATGACAAGCATGGAGTCGGAAGTTTATACTTTTAATTTCCAAATTAAATATAAGGCATGGTTCCATAGTGGCAGATTCTGCGCTTTGTGCCGAAGTTATATCTAATATATAAAATTTCTCTGTCACAATGTTAGTTACCGTACTCCTCCGAAACGGCTTGACCGATTCTCATGAAATTTTGTGAGCATATTGAGTAGGTCTGAGAATCGGCCAACATCTATTTTTCATACCAAATATTATTTATATGGCAAAACAACGTTTGCCGGGACAGCTAGTCTTATATATATAAAACTCTCGTGTCACAACGTTCACGAACTCCTCCGAAACGGCTTAACTGATTTTAACCATTTTTTATATGCATATTCAGTAGGTCTGAGAATCGGCTACTGGGTACATTATATATTGATAAGTGCATTTGTTGAATAAATAATAGTAAATTATTACAACCTGAGATTTACATTTAAAATAATGCAAACCCCTTCAGTAGAGTTGAAAATAAAAATGTATGTATACAAAAATGTAAACAATAATATGTAGCTTCCATAGCTTACTAAAAATTGCTGCTTTGCTATTTTTAACCGACTTCAAAATAAGGTTATCAATTCGACGCGTATGTATGTAATGTTTCCAGAACTGTCCAGTTATTGTATATGTTAATCTATAGCAGCTTCTGAACAAATGTGCCAAATTTCGAAAGTGTATGTATGTATGTTTTTATGTTTGTGCACGCATATCTCTGGAACTACAAGTCCGATTTAAGTGATTCTTTTTTTGTTGTTGAACAATACCTAGATACCTGTTTAACTTAGGGAATGCTGCAAGTTTCATCAAAATAGGTTTAGTAGTTTTTGAGATAGGGAATTTTAATGTTTAATAACGTACAACTTGAAGTCGGTTTTATCTTTTTAAAATACTATTATGATGATCGTATTGCACGGATGTTAAGGGTGATATTCGCTTACTATTCAATCAGGTCAATTGGTATATATTTTGTATACAGATTATGAATATTGTATAGTTGTACACTATATTTTGACCTTATTTGATACGTTACAAAAGGCTTTACTTAAGCCGAATTAATTGATTGATTGATAATTTGATCCAAGCTCTTTAGATTAGAGTTTAGCCCTTGTCTTTGACGCTTCTTTATAGAATCGTCGATCAAAGTATACGGAATTGACAAAAGCTTTCCTTAGACGTTGACGTTCGACTCATCTGATGTCAATTCCATACATTTTGATCGGGGATTACATGGGCGTACCCCGTGGAAGGTAAAATAAACGTCAATTTTCCTGGAAAGTGGGAATTCAAAACGTGTTAAGTCTACTCTACGTAAAATTAAGTGTTAGAAACAAAATATCTTTTGATGGCTTTTTATTTTTAGTTTCAATATACCAGGCCGATCATCTTATTTCATATACCTGTACCCAGGATTTGCCCCCCCAGCTGAAATCGTGGGTACGCCCATGGGGGATTATATAAAAAATTGATATAAAAACATCTTGGCTGGCTTACTAAAAACATCACCATCACCATACCATAAAAGTCTGTCTCCACAGTAGTCTCTATAGTCGACAGGAGCGGGTGCGCACGGCGGGGCGTCGCCGCAAACGCGATTGTCGACAAACGAACCGGTACATGCCATTACCGCGCCACCTGCCCACAATACAACCCCGATCGTCTTTTATCACGATGCTGACAGATTTTAGTAAGAATTATTAGGGTTCCGTACCCAAAGATTAACAGTGCGCTGTTGCAAAGAGAGCAAATGGCGATAGACAGCCAAGATGAGTTACTGCCGCACTCAGACTTCAGAGTGCAACATACTTAAATGTAATTAATTCAAAATTTTGACATAAGTCCCATATATTTCAAACTCTTAATTAAAGTAAAGGTTAATCATAAATCATAATTAAATATCTCGGGGTAGGCGGTTACGTACATAATTGACAGACAGTGTCATGTTTACCGTCTATAAAGCGAAACTAAAATAATGGGATATCAGAAAACATTTTTGTGTAGGCAAAGCAATATCTACAGTCTACACTCTATACCCTTAGTCCAAGATCAGGTTCATCCAGGTCCAGAATTTAAAGTTCATAGGCCATCTTAAACTCAAATTCTATTTTTTTCTGTGATATAGAAATCTTCTAACTAATATAGTCTTTATAACTCTTCAAAAATCTTTTAAAAAAATCTTTAAAAAACTATTTTTTCCACACACAATAATTAATCCCTGAATATAAGAATACTCAATAGCCTTTAATTATTATATTTTGCCGTCGGCCTTTGAACAGTAAGAGCATGTATCCGACGGAAGTTGATTCTGATTTCTGTGCATAGATGTTTCAGATTAAAAGAGAAGATAAATTGTAAAAATAATAAGGATGTGGGTAGAAGAATTATATAACTAATATTTTATAAATTATAATATAAGGACAATTATTACTCATTTTTTCCCTTATAATTTTAACTAACCTTGTCAATTACCTACTTCATCATCTAGTTATTATATCTAGCTACACATAAAATCCGCAGTTTTTTTTTAATTTCAAATCATGGTTCTGGCTCGTCTTCTAGTGTGTTTAAGCTTAGGGATCTAAATAGTGTTAAGTACCTATAGGCTGTAGCCGGTAGGTTTTCAAAAAGTAATTGTGACTTTATAATCTATTCAGTGACTTGCTTATTTAATGGATATGCCATAATTTCATGAGTATGTCACTAGATGAGACTGGTAAGAGTTGAGATAGATGAGCATGTCTCTAGGTATGCTGTTTAAATGCAGCAGAGAACACCTTTTGCTTCAGGCAATCGGTAGAGCCCTAACACGTTCATTCCATAGCACTGCTGCAGCAGAATGCAGTCTCTTACACACCGCTACGATGTTGCAGGGTCTCCCAAGTCCGCGGGACTGTTGCTGCCCCACACGTGGGCGATATATCATTTGAATAGAACTGTTTACAGTCAGCACGGACAAACAACACCACGTGTCTTCGAATACCTGACCTACAAAGCTAATTTGAAGGACATCGAGAAAAGGAGAGTAACCTGACGTAGCAGCGTCTAAAGTGATGAGTCGCGCGTGGCCGGCGCGGGCCGTCAAGTAACGACCTATCGATTGCCAATAGTGCCTAGTTAGCGATCCTCGCGTCTGCCCCCGCCGCGACCCGCCGCGACCCGCCCTCGCACCCACCCTCGCATCTCGCGTCGCGACCTACGGAGCTACGGAGTTTAGTGGAAAAATTAAGTCTCTACGTACATGGGGTTTAATATTCTCTTATCCTATTAACATGTTGTTTCTTTACTTTAGGTGTGTGCACGGAGAATATAGTTGGCTGGAAAAAATACTGCTAGCGAAAATGAGCACGATTGTTTTAATTTTTGTACTTTCTATGATAAAAAATTCTTGCACCAAACATTATTTTTATGTACAAAATACTTTGAAAATGCTTGAAGTAATCATGTTTTTATTTTTTATTAATTTAAAATTTAAAACCTTTCTAAAACCTATGCTAATTGGCTTAAAATTTAAAAAAATAACATAATACTAAGCTGGTCCTTTAATCTAAATTATATCGTCCTAAAGGAGCTTTTTGAGGAGGGAATCGCTACAGCATAACATAATTTATTTAATTCTTACTAGATGACGCCCGCAACACCGTTGCGCATAAACTCGTTAATCGCGCGGGAACCGTACATTTTTTCGGGATAAAAAGTATCCTATGTCCTTTTCCGGCACTCAAAGTATTACCATACCAAATTTCAGCAAAATCGGTTCAGCGGTTGGGGCGTGAAGAGGTAACAGACAGACAGACACACTTTCGCATTTATAATATTAGTATGGATTGTAATCCAAAACCCTCTCTAATGCTCCATAAACGAGTACCAAAAACCTTAAAAAAAAAAGAAAACCTCATAAAAATTTGAAAAGAGAAAAAAGCTAGATCGGTATGGAGGTCGTGGTAGTACGATGCGGCGCCGGCGGGAGTATCGACCGGCGCGACCCTGCCGAGCCAGCGCTTCCTCAGCTCTCTGCATCAGCCCTTTTGCGACAACAAACCAGAATAGCATACACTCCACACTTTTTTAACACATTCCCGTCGTATTTTCCCAGCGAATGTTGGTAAACAATTACGCAAATATCTGTTTATTTACATTTTACAAAAACATGCCTACATTCGTTGGTGGCGAATAATCATGGTACAAATAAAATACTTTTTAATTCCACCTTTAATATTTAAAAAAATAAGTAACAAACACAAAAGTTAACAAACTATTAGTGACTGCTTAAAATTTTTAATTTTCAATTTTCAAATAACCCCACCCACTTGACTTATATTTTGTTACTTGACTGTATTAAAGCTTTTGCCGTTTGTGGCGAAAATCTAGACGAGTGATTATTTGATTTTAACAGTAGCTCTGCTGCGATAGATTATTATTTATTATACATCCTCTCGTCTTGCTACGGTCATCACTTACCAATTACCATCCCTTTGCTCATATTCCTTACATTTTTTTTAAATATATCATTGTATTTATCGATGTTGCGAACAATATGCAATGGTCATAGTGTCTGATATTATATAAATTTTCCACAGTATCTACATGTAAGTAATTGTATAGCATTACATGTGAGTATTTCGAAGATATGATCCGATTATCCAGCGTTACATAACATATCACATTACATGGTCAAGATCACATTCTTTGTTAAACTATTTCAACCCTACCTTACTAGCTGTTACCATAGCAAAAACCGCCTGCGCGGTCTAGTGGTTAAGAGCATGACACTAGACTAGGAGATAGTGAGTTCGATTCCCGCGTTGGAAAAAATGTTATTTCAGAGTTTGATTTGGACAACGCACGCTGATCGCCTGATTGCCTGCAGAAAGATGATGCGTGGGATGGGCATGTTAAAAGTCGGTCTTGCCTTATTTCAGGCCAGTGCCAGAGAGAGGATGCAGCGCGTAGGATCACACCTACCTTAAGCTGGCCACGATTTGAATAAAACCGACTAGAGGCATTATAATTATCATAACATTGGTCTTATTAGGTACCTTATATAATATGGATTCCTTGAACTAGACTTTGGATATTGATCAACAATGTAGCATGCGCCTATTAGTTACAATAATATAGTATTGATCATTAGGGTACCAGTTCGCATGTAAACGAAGCTAGGTGTGACTTGGCAATGCAAATCGCAATACCAAATATAATTTCAAATAGCACGACGTCTTATCACATTTTAATAATTTTATGCATAATCGCGGTGCGTATCGTTTCATACATCAACATAATTGTGGCTAGTAGGTCATATACCGTCGGTATTTTAGAATTTCCCCATAAACAGCATATAGGTCACACACGTTCCCCTGTATGAAGCAAATGCACATTGAAATTCGTTTGTTACCAAAAAATGGAAAGTATAGTGGGATTGTGACGTCACAGCGACCTTGCTACTAGAAAAATGTGCCGCGTCGCCGCAGCGAGGTCTGCTAGCTCATCACTACGTCAGGCCATCGCACCCTCTACGGTAACTCACCCAGCACCGAACGCCACGTTAGCAATAGACTATTGATTCACTTGTTACTTCGTATTGTGGAATTTGGGAGTTTTTGTACTGAGAATTAGTTTACAAACTGATTCTTTTTCTTAGTAATTAAAAGATTGCTGTTGAAAATTAACGTTACGAAAGATTTATGTCTATTTCTTGTGAAAAAAGCCTCTTGTTATTGAATACTTTTAGTAAAGTAGTTGTATGATTACGATTGATTACAAATTTCTAGGTGCCTATAAATATTGGCACAGTCTCTTTTTACAAGTACAATATTTTTCTATACGAGTTTTGTGATTACTTCGAAAAATTTATGTCAGCAGTTATGGCACAATAATACAACATTTGTAAATGGCATTGTGCTCTATATGTCTTAAACCATATACATTAATCAAGGAAGTGAATAGGACGAAAACATTTTTTTGAACATCCATAAAATGTAGAAATAATCGCGCCATACATTATTATGATGTACGTACAAAATGGGCCATTAAGCGACTGGACCCGCAGTTACAATGCTCATAATTCTCCTCGACTTCATTAACAGGCTTCCATTTGCATGACAACCTCTACTTATGTACAGCTACAGCTCATAACAAACGCTATGTAGATAAGAGGAGAAAAGTCGGAGCATGGCTCGGTTCTGCCAAGCCACGGTTTATGTTCTCCTTGTATTTGCAATTTAACGGAAAATCATCCTTATGTCATTGCAATACGGAATTCACATTTTCGGCCCACTGAAAATGTTTTCATAGTGGTTTTAATAGGCGGCGATGCGATCCTCTCGCTCTAGCGGGGCGTGGTCGCGGCAGGACACGCCCCTCATCTCCCACCACGAAGCCTTTCGTGAGATGGCTATGAATACACTACATACAAATATTATAACGTAAAGGCTGTGATATCTAGTAGAGTTTTCCACGAAATACTTATTTTATTCATACTCGTATAATATATATATATATATATACGTATGTTGGCTACCTCTTTGACGATGAAATACATTTTATTAGCATCGAGAATAATAATTAATATGACATATTTAATAGCTACTCTTATCATTGTAAAAGGTTACATTATAATATTATGAATAAATTAATTGGTTTTGTGATAATTATTAGATATGGTGTGTAATTTTGGTAGATAATACATAATATTACTATGATTAATTAAATGATTCATATTTTGAATGGTTGCCACCTTCGATCACAATAATATGTGATAGAAGGTGCCACCTTTTATTTATTGCAACAATCATTAATATTTTTTGCTACTTTGAGACTAAATTAAGCAAAACTGTGAAAATAAATGTACCTACCTTTACCAAAAAAGGTAGGTACTTACATTTATTTTTACAGTAATTACTTTTATCTCCACAGATTAAAACTGAGTCCAAGAACGTAATATAGGTTAGGTTCACAATAAATCTTTACTACGGTTTTCCGTAATAAAGATTTGTTGTACCACACATGATACATTCTTATGTATGATTCCAGCGCGATAAACAAATATTTTAGCAAAGAATTTGCGAGCTTATTGGTTCTACTAAAATAATAAACTTTAAATATCAACCAATTTCAGCATTCGAGGACTGATGATAATAAATAATGCAAAATGTACAGTTATTAACATGAAACTTAATGCCTTGTATATTCTAACTAATGCGCAGTGTTTAATTACATTTAGTTAGAACGTCGTAGGTAGATACTGACACAATGCAACAATGTAGGTTTCCTGTTTACCTTCGTACAATGTCCAAGATGGCATCGTGTTATAGCTACTTTCATTCAATATTAGTTATACTAAATAACGCCCGCAACTCCGTTGACCGGAGTTGAAACGCTCGGGAACCGTACCAATATAATCCGATAAAAAGTATCCTATGTCCTTACCCGGGACTCAAAGTCAGCACCATACCAAAATTCAGCAAAATCGGTTCAGCAGGTTCTGGGGGGGGGCGAAAAATGGCCAGACCAGGGAGGCCTGTGGCCCTGGAAGCATTGCTCTGGGTACCTATAATATCTAAAAAAAAAACGGCCAAGTGCGTGTCGGGCCACGCGCACGGTTCCGTAATACCGCTAGTTTTTTTTTTTAATTTTTGTATGACCAAAGAATGTATATTTATAACGTGTTTTACACTACTAACAACATCATCTCAGTTACTTTTAAAGGAATTTGAACGAAAAGTTCCTTTATACTACGCCGAATACATTTTTTAGTTGATCGAATATTACTCAACTAGACGTTACGCGCGGCTTCGCCCGCGTAAACTAATTAATTTATACATTAATTATAAATAAAATTTCACACAAAAATTAGTCCACAAAAAAGCCTATGATCCTTCACGTGGTCTACTTCTTATCTGATCCAAATAACAGAAAAAATGCTCTAGTTACTAGTAGTTCGTTCGTGTCCCTTTCAAATAATAATTTTCTCTATTTCTTCGCTCCTATTAGTCTTAACGTCATAAAATATAGCCTTCCTCGATAACTTGGCTATCTAACACTGAAAGAATTTTTCAAATCGGACAGTTGTTCCTGAGATTAGCGCGTTCAAATAAGCCCTTTCAAATAATTCCTCCCGTTTTTCCACATTTTCCTCTATTTCTTCTCTCCAATTAGTCTTAGCGTGATAAAATATAGCCTATAGCCTTCCTCGATAAATCTAATATCTAACACTGAAATAATTTTTTAAATCGGACCCATAGTTACTGAGATTAGCGCGTTTAAATAAGCCCTTTCAAATTATTTCCCCCGTTCTTTCCACATTTTCCTCTATTTCTTGCCTTCTAATAGTCTTAGCGTGATAAAATAATATAGCTTAAACCCTTTCTTGATATATGGAATATCTAACACTGAAAGAATTTTTCAAATCGGACCAGTACTGATTGACTGAACGAACTGTCACCAGCACCAGCGGTTTTCCGGACCTATACGACCTGCAAACCTTCAAAAAAAGAGCGTATTCTCTCTTAAAAGGCCGGCAACGCACCTGCAGCTCTTCTGATGTTGCGAGTGTCCATGGGCGACGGTAGTTGCTTACCATCAGGTGACCCGTTTGCTCGTTTGCAGTACTTTTAGAGATTAGCGCGTTCTAACAAAGAAACAAACAAACTCTTCAGAATTATAATATTATAAGTACTAGTCGTTCCGCGCGGCTTCGCCCGCGTAAATTAGATATTTCACAGGCAAATTAGTCCACAAAAATAGCCTATGATCCTTCACGTGCTCTACTTCCTATCTGACCCAAATAACAGAAAAATTGCTCAAGCAGGCCGTGAGATAAGCCCTTTCTAATAATTTCCCCCGTTTTTTTCCACATTTTCCTCTATTTCTTCGCTCCTATTAGTCTTAGCGTGATAAAATATAGTCTATAGTCTTTCTAGATAAATGGGCTATCTAACACTGAAAGAATTTTTCAAATCGGACCAGTAGTTCCTGAGATTAGCGCGTTCAAACAAACAAACAAACTCTTTCCAATTATTATAATAATTATTATAGTATTATAGTTAATAGTATAGATAGATAATATAACTTGAAGTCTTCTTCGCCGTGATAGTTTTCCTTCTAAATTCAGCAGATTTTCTACTCCAGTGATTTTTTCCACATTTCCAGAAGCGACCGTTTAGCCGGAGACACTAGACTCTAACGATTATTTCCACTTTAAAACTTAATATTTCACAAAGGGATCCCTAAATCGGTAAATGATCTCTCTCTCTCTCTCTCTCTCTCGTAATATTTTTAAAAAACCTATCCGATGACACCCCACACGATTGGGTGGACGCAAAAAAATCATCCCCGCTTGATGTGTAGGGAAGGTACCCAAAAATATATTTTTTAAGATTTCATGTACCATTTTGTCGGCATCTCTTCATGCCAAATTACAGCTTTGCAGGTCCTATAGTCTCTGAGCAAAACCGCGGACAGACAGACAGACGGACAGATGGAGAGACGGACGGACCGACCGAAACTATAAGGGTTCCTTGTTGACTACAGAACCCTAAAAAAACAAGGGCGCAGTTATAGAAGCTCGCACAGGGCGCAAAATAGGCTATTTACGGCACTGGTAACATACAGACAGACATACTTTCGTATTTATAATATTAATATGATATGTTATGATTAAACAGGCATAAAGCTTGATGGCAAGCATACTTTTCTAAGAGTATGTTTGACTTCTAAGCTAATGTCTGTTGCTTGAGTGAATAGGGAAGACGCATACTTATATTATTATAGGCTTATAGCAAATTAGTTTGCGACTACAATGTAAAAAAAATACATAAGATCGTGATATTTTTAGCTCAAATAAAAAAATAAAATAAATAAGAATAAAAAAACCTTGGATCATGCCAGGGATCGGATTTTTTAAAGTGAAAACTTCTTTAGCGGCTAAGGGTTTCAATTAATTAAAAAAATCGATTTTTTTAAAATCGGTTTCATAAAAAATGGGTTAAAAAAATAATGCACAACGTTAATAATCAAGTTTTTACTAATTCTGCCGGCACTCCCGGAGTGCAACCCGTCTTTTTTTTTTAAAATCCCAACTGACTACAGAGTACCTTTTTATATAGGAAAAACTGACCAAGTGACGCCGCCGGCGCGCGGCGCGGTGCAGCGATGGTAGGTACTTATTGTAGTTTCGACATTCAAAAAGTGTATGCATAATAAATTAGCTATTTTGAATATAAAACACTTAAATAAATAAATAAATAATCTGTTTATTTCAGGTAACAAAAACCAAACACAATACAATAAAGATATAAAGAATAAAAAGATTGTTTTATTTCAATTTTTTTTTTATTTCAATGTAATTGTTTTATTTCAATATTTATTTAAATAATAGTTTTGTAAGTACATTCGATGTCTGTCCGTCTGTCTGTCTGTCTCCAGGATGTGTCTCAAGAATCTTAGGTTAATGTTATAAATTATTTGTTTTTTAATTACCGTTATATCCGTGACTACAGTTTTATCTCTCCGTATAGTATTGGGAAATGGATTGCTCTGCTAATAAGTATAATAGAAACTAAATGACGCCCGCAACTCCGTTGCGCCAAAATTCGTTTATCTCGCGGGAACCGTACTTTTTTCCGAGATAAAAAGTATCCTATGTCCTTTCCCGGGACTTAAGGTATCTCTATGCCAAATTTCAGCCAAATCGGTTCAGCGGTTTGAGCGTGAAGAGGTAACAGACAGACAGACAGACAGACACACTTTCGCATTTATAATATTAGTATGGATAAACTGCAATATTCTATCGATCGTCTCGAACGGGAAGGTCTGGATATATAATTCAGTAACATTACTTTATTAATGTAATCTCACTAAATATCTAGCAAGCAAAAAATTATATAACGCGCCAAAAATTTTCAGATGATTAAAACTAAACTTATGCAAATAAAAAACAGATGAAGGAGCTTTCTAACCACGACTAACTAAGTGTCAACTTTTATAAACTAAAATAATAATCTTAATACTCGTATAAGTATTTACGTTTATAATACTTATATTAAGATTGAAACCCCTTCTAAAAAATTTATATAAGATTGTACCAAATCAGCGAGCTGTCAAACATATAAGTAAATTAATAATTCAAATACACATAAAATTTAATAATATCTGAATATGGTAATAATATTATAACAAATTGTTTACAGAAACTTCAGAATCGAGTCCAATGACTTGTGGTTGAGCAATACGCGAGTTGGCAAAAACATCAAAAGCGATTGCTCAACAATACGATGAATCGGGGTCGACATATTGTATATCATAATGCCTAACTTTTGCGTTGTTAAGTACATACTAGTTGTTTATTGCGACTTTGTTAAAAAAATTAGAAGGCTATTCACTACGTATTTTATGAAGATTAACAAAATGTTTTGCTAGCAAACATAAATATTATCTACAGCTGATTCGTGTCTACTTCGTAGGGAATTAAAACTTAAAATGATAATGATGATGAAAAACAGTATATGGAGAAATAATACATCATTGTATAGGTGAACAAGTAGTTAGTAGTTTACTTTACGGTAGTTTTCGTGTGATGAGAGAACATACGAAATACTACGAGTAATATTTCTTCTTCATAATAATATTATATAAATCATAGTGTATACCTTAATAATTTAATTGCACGCCATTGTTAAGGCTTTTTTTAATACTCATCCCCCTAACGTTATCAGGGCTTGTTGTTATCCTTACATTAAAATATTCCTAGATATATAAAATTCTTATAAAATAATTCCAATTATATTAACTACGACTAACGATTAACAATTCAAATACTTAAATAAAATTCCGATAAAAATAATTATAAATGTCAAATATGGCAGAATGTTAGAACTATCAGTAGTTAATATAAGACCTGTATAATATGTACAACATTCTAGCAATAAAGAAATTTGATTTGATTTGATAGTACAGATAAAAATATAGGATATTTTATTAATGAAATACCTTATCTATCTAACCGATGACGGAATTCTTTATTTTATATAAAAACTGTTCAAGTGTAAAAAAAAATTAACTAAAAAAAATCGTAGCAGTGCTACGCCCCTTGATGAAATATCTCAAGTTCTCAAAAGATTTTCTTCTGTATAGTAATAATTTTAGTTTTAAGGCTTACAAGGAACTATGACGATATCATATGAGTTTGCTCAGTTCATCCCTTTGTCTATTCGACCTCCCTAGTGATTTTGGCGTGATTAGGTATAAATTTGAATCAAACGGACGGCATTTTAAATTATAATAATTTATAAAAAAATAAGTAAAATATAATAAGTAACTAATAATAATAATAATAATAATAATATCTATGGACGCTCCACACCACGTCAGTCTGGCCCCGTGCTAAGTACCTAAAGGACTTGTGTTACAGGTACCAGACAACGGAAATATATTTAATACTTTTATACTATACATATATTTAAGATTTTTATTATATCATACACATATTTAATACACATCCAGACCCAGGAACTTTGAAAACTTTTTGTTCCGTCGGCGGGATTCGAACCCGCGACCCCCGGCTTGAGCACCAACGCGCTTACCACTGAGCCACAGAGGTCGTCGAAAAAAAAATAATATTATTATTCTGTAAGGATTTATTTAGTTTTAAATTATATTTATCTCTGAGTAAACTTTTACTGCTTTTAATGGTTATTGTAATGATAGTTTTTAGGGTTCGGTGTCGAAAGGCTAAAAATGGGACCCAATTACTGAGACTTTGATGTCGGTCTGGCTGTCTTTACGTCTATCTGTCCTTCTGTCTGTCTATTTGTCGTTTCACTCGATATCAATAATGGCAACGGGTAGACTTGAAATTGTCACAAAATCCTCAATTGTTTTGTTATATTTAGGTACCAGTGATTTTGATGACCTCTGTGGCTCAATGGTTAAGAGTGTGTGGCAGCTCAAGCCGGGGGTCGCGGGTTCGAATCCCGCCGACGGAACAAAAAGTTTTTCAATGTTCCTCGGTCATGGACGTATATTAAATATGTGTATGATATAATAAAAATCTTAAATATATGTATAGTATAAAAGTATTAAATATATTTCCGTTGTCTGGTACCTGTAACACAAGTCCTTCAGGTACTTAGCACGGGGCGAGACTGACGTGGTATAAAGCGTCCATAGATATTATTATTAGTCATTAAATATAAATTTTCACACAAAATTGCTATGAATTTTAAATAAAAATTCAAATTTATGTTCTGTATAAAAATTTAAATCGGCTTACTCAAAAAGTTACCAATAAATGTATTTTTAGAATGTTAAGTACATTTCTTCGGTGTCGTAGGCGCACTACGAAGCTCGTAGCAAGCTCGTAGCGGGTGCTACGAGATCGAATGCTGCCACAATGCTGCCGTAATTTATTCAATTTTGTTGCTTGTTGTTTGTTGCTGAGTGGATTATATTAGAGAATATAGCTATGAGATAGTAAAATGTATATTTTAAGAGATTATGAATATGCCTGAAAGGTTTTAAACTCTATTTCCATAGGCTTTTCAGCTATGATCACGTTTGCTATGGTCACGTGCTTAAGGAGATTAGGTTGTTAAAATATATTAAGCTATTCTGTCGAAAATAGTGCAAGGCTCAAAGTTAAAGGGTAAATATTTTCAATAACTAATGGTACTATTAAACAATAAAAACTATGATTTTCTCAGTATTATTCTCGTCATAATATGATAAAAATAATTTAATCAGTATATTAACTAAGCGTCTCCATTTTCAGGCAAGTATGAGCCCTATTTACTGTATGTCAAATTAAACTGAGATTGGTAAGATATACTAGAATAGATTCATGACTATTTTCGTGCTTATTACTATTTATTTTTCTCTGTGTTTAAACGAATTTGTCGCAATAAAATTCTAGTAAGTATTTTGCAAATATTTTATTAGGAAAACAGAAATACTTTACATAGTGTTTTCTTTTATTATCATTTTACTATTTACAATTAATGAATAATCAGTTGCCCTTAACCTACGTATAATCTTTATTATTACATATTTAACGAAGCTACGAATATAGTACGACACAACCATACATTTAACACGGGGCGGAAACGCGTCGCGCCGCCTCAATGTCCCACCTTGACGAAACTATAAAAACTGGAACCGATCATAATGAAATTTCAAACTTAACAAAAGCACGAGCGACCCCCGGGGCTCAGTAGCGCTGCCAGGCGCAGGCGGCGGCCGGCGGGTTGGCGGCCCCGGCGGCGGACCGCGGCGCCGCGCCCTGCCGTCACAGCTCCGAGAAGAACTCGGGCGAGGAGTGCGGCGTGGGCGGCGCGTGCGGCGCGTGCGACCCGTGCGTACCGTGCGACCCGTGCGTGCCATGCGTGCCGTGCGACCCGTGCTCGCGACCCACCAGCGCCAGCCGCTGCTTCAGCACGTCGCGTTCGTGCGTCACGCGCGCCACCTGCAGCTGCAGCAGGTGCAGCTCGTCCTGCAGCGAGCGGTTCGCCAGCTCCAGCTCCTGTCGCTGCTGGAGCCGCTTGCTCCGGCAGTTCTGCGCGTAGCCGCGGTTCTTCAGCGTCCGCCGCTTCTGCTTCAGCCTCGTCACGTCCTCCCGGGGAAATCCGTGCAGCCTCTTGTTCAGCTCCCGGACGCTGAGCGTCATGAGCAGGTCGTCGCTGATGAGGTCATCCCCGCACGAGGACGGCTGGTACGACTGGTGGCCCATCCGCGGGGACATCGCGGAGCAGGAGCTCGGGGGTCGGAGCCCGACCTGCTGGATGTGGTGGTCCTGCTCGCGCCACTCGCGGCGGTCCCACTCCTCAAAGTTTCCGCACGGCATCGTCCGCATGTCGAGGGGCTCTCTCATGTGCGGCAGCCACAGCACGTCATCGACGGGCGCCGCTCGGCAGGGGCTGCGGCCGATGGGCGCCGGCGGCGTCTCGGGCGGGGTGCTCGGGTCGACGGCGATGGCGACGTGCGGCTGCGGGTAGGGGCCGACGTCGGGCCATTGCCGGCAGGCGCGGGCGCAGGCCGGCAGGGTCTCCACCAGCTCGTGCCAGCCGGTCCGGAGGGGCTCGCGCTTCACGAGGTGGTTGGGCTGTTCCTCGAGGTGGTCCAACTCGAAGTTCTGAACATACTCGTCGGCGAGCTGATCGTCGTCAGCCTCGCAGTGCTGCTGCGGCGCGAGAGTTTGCATAGCACCTGCCTGGGCGCACTCCGCGAGCGTGTGTTCCACCATGGAGGCGAGCGGGGCGCGCGCCGGCCGGGAGCGGACTGCCGGTGCGGCGCAGGGCGGCCCGGCTCCGCCCTCCGGCCCAATGACGTCGACCGGCGCGCGCACGCTGCCTGCCGCCCGCTAGCCGCGCCGCGCCGCTCCGGACTTTATCGCTCCGAACATAAGTTCGCTAACATCAAGATCATGTCTAATATAAACATAGCGCTCGGCTATAAACACAAATATAACCTACCTACACCCATAAAAAGATAACAAATAATAAAGAGAACATTTATATATCTACACCGACCATATTTTCTACGCTAAGAACTTTGTAAGTAAGTTCTTAGCGAAGAAAATATTTTACGATTTATAATTAATCGCCATATATAAATATGCATAGACGTGGCAGTAAGTGGCTAACAGAACAAAGTGATTTCACGCGTCGGCGATGCGGGGTTACAATTCAGCGTAATTCCGAATAACATTTAATCACGACCGCGACCTCCGCCCGCTACTCCGGGGTGAACCCTTCCTTATTATCCTGCAATAATTAAATGGATGCGCCTATTATTGATGCTATAATTAAGGCTCACGCTCTAGTTGGCAGTGCTGATATTGATAGAGTAAATTTTAGGATATGCTTTTGTTTTAATTTGGGTTGTAGAGTATGGCAAAGTCAACCCAGCTTTTGTAGCCTTGACTAAGAGTGGTTATACATATCGTGTATTATGTAAGACTGTTCACTGCATGTATGATGAGAGGCTATAATAAATTATTGTTTGCTCTATTATTTTATCCTTCGATCGCGGATTTTAGGAAATGCTATTGTATTCTATTATGTAATTTTTGGGAGAAAATAAATATACATTATTATTATTGTCGCGATCACCGGTGCTCGTATTGGGCAAGAAGGATTAAAATAATATTTTGTATTTTAGATCCGTTTTACCATGGTTTTACCCAATAACCAATTACAGTTCGTTCTTTAACTCTTTGGACTATAATACTTATAGCTATCGACATCACTTAGCTCTGACATTTTGAAGGTGGACATCAAACTATATACACTCTATTATATAATATTGAGGGCTTCGCTCTCAAGAGGTATTCTTCACTAGGTACTCGTTATAGTTACACCTTTATCTTCATACCTTTATCAATATTCAGATTTCAGATAGGGTTGCGCAGCGCTGCGGCGCGCGGCGGGCTGCGTCAGCCGCCGCTGTTTGCCCTCCCCGCGCCCTGGTCCCCGCACCCGCTCTCGGTCAACATTGTTAGCGGCCACGAGCGATGTTATTACATGATTAACTCCCACAGACACATCGTGTTTGATCGCGTCAATAAGATTAAAGCTATCCAAAAATATTTATTTTGTACAATACAATTTAAAAACGAAGGTTTTCAAGATTGTTTTCTATGTCACCTCTCCAGGTCAGAGGTATTGAAATTCACTTTCAAAGTTGACGATATGAACAAGTGGGGAAAATATCAATTTGAATAACAATAGCGGGCGACAGGTCCTTTGAGATAGCGCTGAGTGTCGGCGGCCAGAGGCGGATCACGCCCGCGCTATCTCACGCGCCCCATCAATTGATCCGCCACTGTGCACTGTGAACCCCACGCGCAAAAGCAACATTGAAGTATTAGAACATGTTAGGAACACTTCACCTTAAATATTATTATTTATGATTTATTTTCTCAACAGATTCGGATGGCGTCGCAATTATAAATAGCAACATTATAAGTTATGGAATAAACATCATTCATATTATTTCCTGAGTTACTTAAGTAAAATAAATAATAATACATGCTTACTTAAACTGAGTTAAAGCAAATAGCAATTATGCCCCTAGGGTTGCTAGGCGTCCGAAAAAAGCCGGTCACAGCCTGGGTTTTTGGTTGAGTGTCCGGTCAAAATTAATTGGTGTCCGGCTTTTGTACAGCTTTGAATCTATAATTTTGTTTGAAAATCCTACTTATTTCAGACGGTATTACATCTAACGAGTAGGGAATGTTATTATTCGACAAATTTACTATTCGAATAATTCGAATATTTTACAAAAGTTTTCGAATAATTCGAATATTATTCGAATAATTCAAAATTTTAGAAAAACGCTGAAAACTCTGAATAAAAGTAACAAAAAGCTTTGTACAACCATGTACAACCTATTTTGTTAATACTATGACGTAAGCAATTCTTATTTTTACTTTTATCAACATAAATATTTGTAAATGACATAGTTAATTTTATTGTTAAACACTTTAAAAAAATATATTTTAAGGTTACAGCTGGGCAATAAAAGAAAGGCTGTCAAGTGTAAACCGTTTTCGATCGTAGCACCTTTTACTTTTCTCATGTGATTATGCTTAGCTGCTAGGCAGCAGTTGAGATTAAATAATAATATGATATTCGACAACACCGACGTCATGATATCTGTTCATTAATACTAAGCCAGCTCACTTCACCTAGTTCACCTAGTCGGCTTACATCTATTACCTTCTTAAAAAACGAGTTTGTTTTATATACACCCACCCTTCTGGGGTAATACCTCGATCGTGGGAATCGCAGACACGATATATTTTCAATTGTTATGTGACAGCCGGGTACCGCTTGGGTATTGATGGGTTAAAGCCTGCGATATATAGTTATCACGGAAGACAAAAAATTTAATAAAGCTTGAAAGAAGTCAATAGTTACAGATCGTAAGCGACCATTACTGACGATACTGAAAGGAGTTTGTATCTTCATTTGCATGTCTTTAGGCAAAATAATTTCTAAAACATGGTCAACGGCGACGATGAATGGTCGTATACTCGTTAGTTATACTAAAAACAGATTTATATATTATATTATTAAAGATGTAGAATATTCATAAATAATATTATTTTTCTGAAATAAACTTATCTTACATGTTCTTATTCCATGTTAATTTTATGTTTGATAGCATTTTAAACAAAAATAAAAAATATTTTTAGTATTCGAATTATTCGAAAAATAATTTGGCGAATATTCGAATAATAAAATCGTCGAGTATTCGAATAAAACGAGTATTCGAATAACATACCCTAAGCATGACTAACGAGACGTAATATTTTATCAATCAGGGGTTAAATTACCTATATTAAATTGATAATAGATAATAAAACAGAAAAGTACAGGAACTGCTATACTGTAAATTTAGATTGAATAAAAGTTTCCGGCTTTTTTATACGAATGTCCGGCCAAGTAGCCTATTTTGTCCGGCTTTTTGGCTCAGCGACCTGGCAACCCTATATGCACAATTATAGACATATTAACTATAGGTAATGTTGCAACGGTGAAAGTTGAGTAGCGCCTCACAAGTCACGACGTTCACGATACACTAGGTAAGTATATTGCTCTGCAGTCTGCACATTCGCAAAAATAGTTAAACCAGTGCAATATATTCCTAACTAACCTAATTAATAAGTGAAATACAACAAATTATTATTGGAGAAAGTGCACTCAAAGACTGTCCTTTAGCCAAGTCGTTTTCTTTATCCCTTCTGTATAGAATCGCCGGTCGAAATGTATTTATTTTATTTATTTCTTTTAATCTTATAATGTAGCTTATGCCTTATAATATACATAACAGTTATACACTTCCTGCAAAACTGCTTACGCAGTTTACTGCAAGTTACAGTCTCAATGTAATGTCAAAAAAGTATGGAATTGACATCGAACGTCAACTTCATAATATTAATTCCATACATTTTGATCGGCGATTCTATATAGAAGCGACAAAGAAAAGGCCAACAAGATTTTCACGATCAAGGAATGCGAGGACATCATGATGTCGTAGGTACCAACAAATAAATAATGTTCTTCTCCATATCCAACTTCAGGACGCCCACGCGACGGTCTACAACAACACCTTTACACCACATCGACCGCATTAGGGGACAGGAAATGACTCACCATATGGCGGTGAATAGTGCCACCGCGGGTATGGTCTTCCTGGACGAGAAAATTGACCAGAAGAAAAGGACATTCCGTCTACAACATCCCATCGCACGCGAGCCCATCGTCGTTGTCACCAGGGGGACACATTTGGCTTTGGCTAGAGAACAGGATTCTACAAACATCCCAAATCCTGTCTATGATAGATCCTCCCGACGAATCGAACATTCCAGACATCACCTGGGTCCCTGGCTCCAGGAAAACGATGTGGATCATCAACAACTTTAACAGCAAAGAAGATGTAGTTGCAACCACTACGATCCAGGCAAAGAAGCAACTCGTGGAGAAAATCGGAAAAAGCTGGGCAGGCCATGAAGCCATAGAGAGGGTTCGCACCCTGGCATCACTGCTCATAAACGAGCCGAAGGGACGTTTTAAGACCTCAACTGCAAAAGGCTGCTCATAGAAGAAGCATTAATGAGTCACTTCGATCCATAGTGATGACGGCCCAAACTATCAAAGCCGAAAGCCAGCACTTAATAGGGGATATCAACCAGCTCCCCTATATTGACCGTGACAACACTTCGGGTTATACTTCTATCGTCGCCATCACCTCGCTGGCTATAGTCACTCAAGAGCTATCTGTACACATAAATGCCCACAAGATGTTGCCGCAGCGCTAAAACAAATCCACAAGGGCATTCCTCGAGTAACATCGTAAAATCCCTGCCAATAACACCCGGCACGACAGGGACGGAGACCCCTAAAGGCTAAAGCCCTAACCAATACTTTACACGGACAGACTAAAAAATTGTGACAATGACTAAAGAAATGTGAAAGCGCGGCAGAATAACCCGCTCCTAATAATCAAGAACGTGCTGTCGTATCACACCGACGCCGAACTAATAGAGCACCTAAAGGCTCAAAACAAACAAGTGTTCGCCGGCATCGGAAACGAAGAAGGGACATGTAGGATCAAATATAGGAAGAGGGCCAGAAACACACAAGAGTGTCACGTAGTGCTGGAAGTGTATTCCGTCCTTCACAAAAAGTTCCTGGAAGCGGGAAAAGTCTATATTGATCTTCAACGAAGACCAGTTGAAGACCAATCTCTCCTCATCTAGTGTGCCAAATGCCTTGGCTATGGGCACACAAAGAAGATCTGCTAGGAGGTGAAAAGCCGCTGCAGTTATTGCGGCAAAGACTCCCACGACTGGGACAACTGCGAGAACAGGAAAGCAAAGAATCCACCTACCTGCTTCAATTGTAAAGTTGCATCCAAACCAACATCGCCGGTCGATACTGCGCACATCGCATTCAGCAGTGAGTGCACGGAGCGGCACAAATGGGACAACATAGCCAGATCTAAGATATCCTACTTGTGCTAAGGGCGACAGCACAGACAACGCGACAGAATCTCCCACGAAGCCGCCGAAACACATTAAGATTATCCAAGCAAACCTGCAGAGATCGAAAACGGCCACTCTAGAGCTGTTAAGGGTGGCCACCGAACAAAAGATCTCCATAAGCCCTACTTCAAGAACCCTAAGTAGGAAGTGCAGGTACCCTCAAACAACTCCCAGGGACACAAGTCATACAGTGTACCCAGAACAGAGAAGGGCCCAAGAAAGCCGCTGTCGTGATATTCGGCGACACCATCGAGGTGTTGCATGATCCACAACTGGTCACGGAGACCGAAGCAGCGGTAACCATCAAAGTGGCAAGCCTAGAGCTTGGATTCATATCGGCATAATTCGAGGGAGACAAAGATATAAACGACAATATCAATAATGTCAGGAACACCATCGGCAAACTTTCGACTCAAAATGTCATAGTGGCAGGAGACGTGAACGCGTGGAGTCACTGGTGGGGAAGCGCCACAGAAGACCTAAGGGGCCAGGCCTACTCCACGTTCCTCGATGAGATAAACTTCCACATCCTTAACACCGGAGACACACCCACCTTCGAAACGGAGACGAACGGCAGGATGTACACGAGCATAGTCGACGTGACAGCGTGCAGCCTGCCGAAGGTGGAGAACTGGACAGTTACCCGGGACGCAACAACATCGGACCACAATACCATCATTTTCCGGATAAGGGTCGAGGGAAAAATTCACCCTCTCCCGAGGCCAACAACCCGGAAATGTAACACCAAGAAAACAAAGTGGTCTGCGTTTCGGGAAAAGTTTAACAACTCTCTGGTGGACAGCAAGATCAGTAAGGATGCAGTCGTATCCATCCGAACGACAGAAGATCTGGAAGACTTAATAGGTACCTGGTACATATATAAATAACACCCAGGAAGCATGTGAAGAAACTATTCCGAAGATAGGTACCTTTAAAGGCAAACCAGTGCCGCCATGGTGGGATAAGTCTCTAGAACGTCTAAAGAAGGATGTCATAAGGAAAAAGAGACGTATTCGAAATGCGGCACCATCGAGAAAAGATCACGTCATAGAGGAATACAGAGCCACTAGGCAGGAGTATAGAAAGAAAATTGAGGAGGCGCAAACAAACAGCTGGAAGGAGTTCTGTGCGACCCAAAAGAAAGTATGTGGGACGGAATTCACAGGATCAATGGGAAAACAGCAAGCAACCAGGAAAACGTGCTACTAAGAGACACAGAAGGTAACACGCTAAGTCCGTAAAGATCCGCGGACCTACTGGCCGAAACATTTTACCCCGATGGCTCCGAAGAAACTGACTCCCAATACCATAAAACCATAAGGGCACACTACCCGGTCGAACAACTAGCAGAGAATGACCCACCATTCACAATGGTAGAACTGGAGTCAATCCTGTCGTCGCTAAATCCAGGGAAGGCTCCAGGTCCCGACGGCCTCACATCGGACATCTGTAGCGAGGCCATCATGTGTGCACCAAAGGTGTTCTTAGAGATGGCGAACAAATGGCTAGACTAGGACACTTCCCATCACAATGGAAAAAGGTACACGTAGTCATCCTCAAAAAACCGGGTAAAGAAGACTACACTCGCCCCAAGTCGTACAGACTTGGATCCATCCTGGGGAAGATTGTGGAAAAACTTATGATCACCAAAGTCCAATGGCACATACTCCCTGCGCTAAACAAGAACCAGTTCGGCTTCATCCCACAAAGAAGATCAGAGGACGCGCTATTCAATCTAGTGGACCAAGTCAAGTAGGAGGTACAGAAGAAGAAAATTGTCCTCTTAGTCTCACTGGACTTAAAAGGCGCATTCGATAATGCGTGGTGGGTGGTGGCCAGCGTTGAAGCACCAGCTGATAAGAAAAGCATGCCTCTCCAACATATACAGGATGATCTGCTCTTACCTCCACGGTCGCGGTATCGAGGTTAACTACGCCGGCAAAAAGAGTGCGAAGGGGACAAACAAAGGTTGCGTCCAAGGATCAACCAACAGGTGGACCAACCTTCTGGAACATCTTGCTTAACCCAGTGGGTTAAGAAAGATGTTCCAGTCAGTCGATCAACTATGCAGATGCCATGTAGACTTTAAAGGCGCCTCTTCACAATCGGCGATCATAGGCAATTTTGCGCGAGCACGATTGTGTAGAGGGGCTACTCGCCTGTAGTCGGCCATGATCGTCCATAGTCACCGTCGTGATCGCCGCGATCGGTGACTTGTCGGTTTTTTGGACACGCATCAAAGGGTCAAAATCGCGTGTAGTCGGCAGCGCGTGCCCACACGATCGCCGATCATTCTTTATCTTATCATCGAGAATTTATTCTAAAATAATAATTACTTTGTTCTATTGTGATTAATGCTCAAACACTACCATCTTCTCTTCTTCCATTTTCTTTTCACAAATTTTCGTTGAACTATATTGCTAAAATGATTGTAAATTGAAATTAA
The DNA here is from genome assembly GCA_937595015.1 of Polyommatus icarus. Classification (NCBI taxonomy): domain Eukaryota; kingdom Metazoa; phylum Arthropoda; class Insecta; order Lepidoptera; family Lycaenidae; genus Polyommatus; species Polyommatus icarus. Next base: position 10,364,333 of record OW569321.1, read on the forward strand.
ACTAATTGTAGCTATGACCTCCACGTCCATCTTGATGGCTTGCCGCTCAATGAATGAACCCGGACGATCGTGTGGATCCTCGCACGATGATCGTGGCGATTACGTTGCCGATCACAGGTGATCAACGAGTGCCGATCATCGCCGATTGTGAAGAGGAGCCATAAAGCCTTTGCCGACGACATAACACTGATTTTCTACGAGGATAGCATCGACGCCATAGAGGAAAAAGCAAACCGCGCGCTCCGGATCGTCGAAAGATGGGGAGAGCAGAATAAGCTAAAGTTTGCAGCTCTTAAAACCAACGCGATGCTGCTCACTCGAAAGCTAAAGCTAACAGCCCTCCAAATAGAGATGTCCGGAACCAATATCAACCTCGTGGATGAAATCAAGCTTCTGGGCGTCACGACAAACCGCACTCTCACCTTCACCTCACCCGTGGCGGCAATCTGCAAGAAAGCCGCAAACATCTATAAGCAGACTCCGCCAAGGTGACGTGGGGGTTAAAGTTTAAACGGAGAAATTATCAGAACTATTTATATACTCGTATCAGTGACTGAGCCGATCATCCTTTGCGCCGCGAGTGTCTGGGCCCCAGCCACGGACTCCATACAAAGAAGCAACCAAGATCTCAATCAAAATTGCAATCAAGATCTGCAAAGCCTACAGGACAGCCTCATTAACATCCACACTGGCACTGACAGGATTGCTGCCGCTGGACATTAGAATACATGAAGCGGCAGCCCTTTACAAGACCAAGAAAGGATTATCGAGCGACTACGTTGCGCCCGGAAAAACGTTGCAGAAGACCTGCCACGCTCTCACGCTACCCCACCCCTCCGACTTCACTATCACCACAATCGAGAAGTTGGAAGATATGGAGCCCCAGACAATAGAAAAATATAACATCAGAGGCCCTCAGATCTATACGGACGGCAGCAAGATTGAGGGGAAAACAGGGGCAGCAATATCATGGTGGGAGAACGGACAAAAAGTCAACTACACCAGACTGTCGCTCGATCAAAACTGCACAGTGTTTCAGTCAGAGATGTTTGCCCTCTACAAAGCAGTAAAGATGGTAAAGGAAACCGAACACAGAGAAATCAACATCCTAAGCTACTCAAGATCTTCGCTAGAGCTGATTCGGAATCCCAAGCCCAAAACTCAACTAGTGGCGGACATCAAAAGATGGCTTAAGGACATATGTCTTCGATATCGAAGAAGAGGGTAGAAGAGTAAGATTATTCTGGCTCCGCGCACCCGTAGAAACGTCCGAGAACGAAAGTGCAGATGAGCTCGCAAAACAGGCAGCTCTGAACATCAAAGAAATCCAGGACTATGATCAAATCCCACTGTCCTACATAAAGAGGACTATACAAAAGGAATCAATACAAAAATGGCAGGACAGATATACGAACGCGGATACTGGAGGAACCACTAAAAGATTCCTGCCCGACATACAGAAGACATACCGATTCGTAAGAACAACAACTCTCACACCCACCCGCATCCAGGCCATGACCGGACACGGTGCATTTGCTCATTACCTGCACCGCTTCAAACTGATCGGAAGCCCAGGATGCGAGTGCGATCCAGACGCTGAAGAAACGGTATGGCACATCATCTTCGACTGTCCCCGCTTTCTGCACCAAAGGTACGATACAGAGCAACAGCTGAACACCAACCTACAGGAAACGGACGTTCACAAATTTTTGGAGGACCAGCACGCCAAAGGAGTGTTCCTGGCTTACATCGACAAGATTTTCAATATCGCGAAAAAGAGGTTCCAAGACCAACAAAGTACAGACAGCACAAATAGTATCCTTCAAAGAACAGAACCCACGGACCCCAGTGTTCCACTCCAACAAAGAACGGCATCCCCCCAGTTCAATATGCTGAGATGGCTTAGAGAGGGAGAGAGTGGAACACCTTCGATCAGAACAAGGAAAGTGGTTCTGTTCATGAATAATAGCTATGAAAGACTCGTCACAAGACACGGCAACAAGAGAGTCGTCATTTCACCTGGGCTGGCGCTCATACTTAAAGGCAGCATGACAAGGACGACCATGAAGAGGAGGAGATATGATGAACTGGGCGAGGAGATGATCGACGGGAAACCATGTAGGATAGTACGCACTAAAAACAAATCTATGCTACCATTCGACAAAACAACCGAAGAAACTCAATTTGCCAGAGCCTGCTCGTTTTTGTTGAAGTTAGCTGAAGCCAACGATACTACCATCGGCCCAAGGACAATTAGTGTGGACACAATGAGCGTGGACTTCGATAGAGGAGAGGTGGCAGACTATCTCGGATGCGTCAGAGCAGCAGATAAACACGAGATCGTGGTGTACGAAGGGAGATCCCAAGATCTGAGCTCCCTAGTACCCAACAGACCACCCGAGACAAAATCAAGACTGACCAGCGACAGTTTGAAAAATTACGTTTGTTAACCCATTAAATTAAATTATTATTTTATTTAAATATTATTTTTAATTATTAAAGTACACATATAATTGGCTTGTTGTCATCGTTGATACCGAGCAAAAAATGTTTGAAAAATTACGTTTGTTGTATGGGAGCCCCCCTTAAATATTTAATTTATTTTGTTTTTAGTATTTGTTGTTATAGCGGCAACAGAAATACATAATCTGTGAAAATTTCAACTCTTTAGCTATTACCGTTCTTGAGTTACAGCCTGGAGACAGACGGACAGACATCGAAGTCTCAGTAATAGGGTCCCGTTTTTACTCTTTGGGTACGGAACCCTAAAAAGATAAGCTCGCTGACCAACTGGCAAAAACCATCAACACCACAATACACAGAACGTGCACCATCACTCCCAAGTCCCAGTGCCATCTACTGAGACGCCGAAGTCAAGCGCGGAAGTCTGAGCTGAAAAGGAAAGGGAATAAAGGAGACTGAGGGTGGCTGAAAAACAAAAGGAGATTGCCATCGCGGCCAAACAACAGTCCTCAGCCGCCAAAGTTGACCAGCATCTCCATCGGCTGGTCACAAAGGAGAGCCGACACTTCAGGAGAGAGCCTCAAGAAGGTCTCGAGGAACAGCTGCCCCTACGACCGGACACATTCCGAAGCCCGGACACCCAAGCAAACGCGCTCAGCAGATTCACCTATGTCCAATGCCCTAAAACAACCGCAGAGAACACCATCAAGAAAACAACACCCAACAAAGGCACAGTTAGGTCTGGTCAAGAGTCCAACCCTAGGGAAAGTGGTACGATAAGAAGATCATATGATCAACGCGTTCATGGAATATGTACCTAGCCGTACTAAAGGCCAACAAGACCATCAGGATCAAGGAATGCGAAGACATCATGAAGTCGTAATTACCAAAAAGGCAAAGATGGCCTCCTACAAATCCAACTAGAGGAGGCCCATGCAACGGGTCTATAATAACAACACGGCGACCGTCCTTAGGGGACAGGACATGACTACCCATATAGCGGCGTACAGCGCCACCTCAGGAATAGTCCTCCTGGACGAAGACCGGATCAAAAGGAGAGGACAACCCGTCTATAACATCCCGCCTCGCGACCCCATCGTCGTTACCACCAGGGGGACAGAAACATGGCTGGAAGACAGGATCCTACAAACATCCCAGATTTTTGTTATTGAAGAAGGCTATAGGCTATATTTTATCACGCTAAGACTAACAGGAGAATGTGGAAAAATGGGGGAAATTATTTGAAAGGGCTTATCTTACGAACTACTGGAGCAATTTTTATGTTATTTGGCACAGATAAGAAGTAGATAGACCACGTGAAGGAACATAGGCTATCGATTTTAATAATTTTTTCAGTGGCTATATAATATTTTATACCCGTGGTCCCGTGCGACGTCAGGGCTGGTCGCTAGTAATTGATATAGGACTTAGTTTTATCGATTTCAAAATTCAACTGGCTGGCTGATTGGTCACCACTCACCACGCCAAAAAGCAAAGTCGAGGTTATATCAGCTGGAATCTGGATATATTGGAATTTGGAATATAAAGCCCGTCACAGACCTAACTATAATACATATATTATAGTAACTAGCTGTCCCGGCAAACGTTGTTTTGCCATATAAGTAATTTTTGGTATGAAAAATAGATGTTGGCCGATTCTCAGACCTACTCAATATGCTCACAAAATTTCATGAGAATCGGTCAAGCAGTTTCGGAGGAGTATGGCAACGAAAACTGTGACACGAGAATTTTATATATTAGATACTAGATGTCCCGGTAAACGTTTCTTTGCCATATTATTATAAAGTATATCGCCCGTATTATTTTATTGAATTAGTGACTAAGTATGTCTCCATGGCAACGTCCATCGCTATCCCGTGACCGCGTCGCATAAACAATGGTCGCTCTTTATAGACAAATAATTTGCAATAAAATAAAATTGCGACTATAATTAAAGATCTGAGCTATCCTATCTCTCAAGTTGGAAAAAAACACACATTAAAAAAAACAAAACATTAAAATCGGTTAAGTAGTTTAGGAATCCATCGCGGACAAACATCGTGACAGGAGATTTATATAATATATTAGATGTTTATAGCTAGGCATATTATTATATATTTCCTATACTAATTTTCGCGTGACCACACACTCAGCTATAATATATATTTCTGTGACATGTGGATTTAGTATAGATTAATATGCCTTGCTATAAATATATTAATATATATTATAGCTAAGTCTGTGACGGGCTTAAGCTGGCTAAACTTAAAAAGTTAAAACTGAGATCATACCGCCCCTTATTGACCCAATATTGTTTCATAACTAAAATTGTATGTTTTTGCGAAGTAAAATAAAACAAAACTTGATCAATTGCATTTTTATTATAAAAAGTACAAAAATAACATTTTTTTTTAAATACCCAAATTGCACATTATAAAATACAAATATTAATTCTTTTTAATCAAAAATATTATTGATAGCACTCCGTACTTCATATTGATAAATTGTGAATAACATAAGATTGTACCTAAACTTCATATAAAACTATAGGAACATAAAATATTATCTAGTTACATTGAGTTATAAGTATAATATTGTAGTACTTATAACTCAATGTCTAGTTAAGTATAAAATATAATCTAAAATAAAATATTATCTTTCTTACTTGTAACACGATATAAATATTGAATACAGTAGAGGCACTCACTTGTGTCTTTGAAATTGAACTCGCTTATTAATATAGGTAACACATTTTTTAGCTAAGTTCCTCCTATAAATAAAATAGAATAAAAAAAGTTTTACCCGCACTACTGATACCTGCTTCATTATATTATAAAAACAAAAATATTACTTATATGTTCCGCTAAATTACTTTAGCGTTTCAATTAGGTAAACATGATTTTTCACAAATGTTCATAATAATAATTGTTCATGTAACTTATAAAAAGTATTATTAACAATAAATGCAGTTAATAACTCTACACAAAATATCTAGACACGCGGTAGCGTGTCAAGCCAAGTTATTTTATACATTGAAAATCATCTCCAAATAGTTTAAAATAATTTGTAACATTTAATAAATCTTTAAAAAAGTATAACACAAAATTGTATAATTATATATGTATATTGTATAATCAAAAAATATTACATTGTGGTTATTTTTAAATGCAGTATTATGATTTTTGTATTTTTAGAATCTCAAAAATATTAATATTTCAGAAAATTTTACTAATGCTCATAATAACATAAAAATTGTATTTATATTTTAAAGAAAACGCCTATCAATCATCATACTTAAGCTTTAAAGTGTCTGATATTAGAAATAGTAATGACTATTAGGTACCTTGGAATGTAAGTTTGCAGCTTACAAAATTAAAAATATGGCATGAAAATATAACTCGGTCAGTTAAGGCCTAACCTACAAATTGTACTAAGTATACCCTTCTTATTAAAATTATAAAAAAAAACTAATAATATAATATAAAAAGAAAATATTGGTCTTCGAACAAATTTAAATTATTTTTAGCATCATTCAGTACAATAATCATAGTTTGGTTTATAATTATAATGGTTTTTTGACAAGTTTTATTTGTTTAGTAATGCTACTGCAAACATAATATCAGCTTATGACAAAACATTCATCCACCAATAACTACCATGAAGAAATAAATAACGTTTGTACATAAATTGAATTAAATAAATAAAAACCTTGTCAAAAAGCCTCAGTAACTGGGAAAAGAGAGGATAATAACGGATATTGAGCACAGAATTGATTTCTAATGCTATACGGTTTTGCTCGACAGTTTTACTCCAAATCGAGCAATAACCACCGTGTGGACCGCAAAACTGACAGCTCGAAGGCTCGCGACGCGCCTCGCTTCGAGCCGGCTCGATGGAATTAAATATATTGTCAAATATGTCATTTCCATCGATTTGGAGTAAAACTATCGAGCAAAACCGTATGTGAGTATTTAGCATAAAGCGCTTATTCCACTTATCCTAGCTAGGTTCCTAGGTAGGATCCTAGCTTTCTAAATGTTATTCCACTTGACTAAATCGGAAACGAAGTAGGATCCCAGCTAGGATCCTAGCTTCTAAATGTTATTCCACTTGACTAAATCGGAAACGATTTAGGATCTTGCTAGGATAAGTGGAATAAGTGCTTTAGATTCTGGAAAAAGCGAACCATTACCACAGAATACATAATAATTAGTCCCTTCCATTACACAAATACTACGGATAATAAAAACTAAGGAAAAGTAACTCCGTCAAAAAACATGTTCTAAAATACTTGTCATAAATGTGTACACATTTCCAATACATTTGCAAATTGCAATATTTACGGTGCGTCCACATTTGTATCATTTGCGCGATCAGATCTCCGTCGCGATCATCGCGCCGTATCAAGTATGCGTGTCATAGTGTGGACGCCTATTAGATCATTCTGCCGATCAAGCGAGTATTTGATACGGCATGTATTACATACGCGGTTAATAGCGATCGGGGCGTATCATAATACGCGTATCATTTTGACACGCTTCGATGATACGCGACGGAGATCGATCGGGGATCTGATCACACTATGACACGCATACTTGATACGGCGCGATGATCGCGACGGAGATCTGATCACGTAAATGACACAAATGTGGACGCACCCTTAGGTGGCCTTCACTTCAGCGGTATCAGGCTGACGTTACATGACAGTTCGAAAGGAACCAAATTTAAAACGGTAATGTAATAGTATGGAACTTGGGAGCGAGCGTTTCCTTAGTTTTTATTATTCGTACCACAAATATCAAATATTATCCCAACTCTCCCCGTATTTCCTTTTTTCCAATTGGAGCACTAGAAAGCAATAAGCGGCATAATGCTTAACATTGACTGTTTCAATTACAACAACGCCGCGCACAATCAATCTTACATCAATTTGACACGTAACAACGCATTAGCATATTTCGGCATTTTGCAACACTGAGTCGCATTATGCTCTACAATTGGAAATAGGGTTTATTTCTGCTTTATGTTCTCTATGGCTGCTCTAATCTGCAATTGGAAAACGGAGTTTATCTATGTTGTCTGTGGCTCCGGCACCATGTGGGCGATAGCGTAATCGTGGTAGTACATCATGATGGCTAACGGCTGGCCGAGAATGAGCGAGCTCCACACGAGCAGGTTGCCCCAACGCGGCCCCAGGCGGAGCTCGGCGACCCGCGAGATCACGGACAGCGGCGGTTGGGCCATCATGCCCAGGAACGCCCATAGACGGAACATCTGCAGGGGGACGCTCACCTGGAAATTAAATCGCCTTTATTGCAAGCTGCATTGGCTCTTTTACTATACATCCATACTTCCATATCCATACTTAATAATATTATAAATGCGAAAGTGTGTCTGTCCATCTGTCTGTCTGTCTGTCTGTTACCTCTTTACGCCTAAACCGCTGAACCGATTTCGCTGAAATTTGGTATGGAGATACTTTAAGTCCCGGGAAAGGACACAGGATACTTATTATCCCGCAAAAATGTACGGTTCCCGCGATAAACTAATTTTGGCGCAACAGAGTTGCGGGCGCCATCTAGTAGAGTAATAAAAATTGTTACTTTATATAAGAATTATTGTGCTATTTGTAAGCACTTACAAGCAGATAAGTTGGTTTTAGTCTGTGTAAAATCTAAGTTAAACAAAAGAAGAGTTAAAGATGCAGTCTTTTTCAGCGTATGATATACAAGATGTTTGTGTTGTCCTGCTGTCCTTGAAACCATCAAATGAGCCCGTCAAAATGAACAACTTTTTCCATGAGAACAATGCTGGGAATTAAAAAAATCTGTCTTCATACCCATACAAATTGCCGATCCGGGCATCCGTATGGGTATGAAGATGGCTTTTTTTTGAGTTAGAAAAAGTTGTTCATTTTGACGGTCCCATTTGATGGTTTCAAGGACAACGGTGTTTACACAAACACACTGTACATTTTTGATTTTTTATATTCAATATAATTTAATATTATATTTTAGGTGGAAATGAGTGATAAATATTATTTTTTAATGCTTATTTAAAAGTCAGTCATTTTGAATGCGCCAGTACATTTTAAATGCGCCGGCGCGGAGCACACAGAAATCGTAAATTTACCTATCGTCATTAATTGCTTTTTAGGGTTCCGTACCCAAAGGGTAAAAACAGGACCCTATTACTAAGATTTCGTTGTCTGTCCGTCTGTCTGTCACCAGGCTGTAACTCGAGAACGGTAATAGATAGAGTTGAAATTTTCACAGAATGTGTATATCTGTTGCCGCTATAACAACAAATACTAAAAACAAAATAAAATGAATATTTAAGGGGGGCTCCCATACAACAAACGTGATTTTTTTGGCCTTTTTTGCTCTATATCAATAATAGCAACAGGTAGGTACTTCACTTTTTCACACAATCCATAATTATATGTGTACTTTAAAATTTAATAATAATGTTAAAATAAAATAATAAATTAAGGGGGGCTCCCATACAAAAAACACAATTTTTGGCCTAATTTTGTTCTATAATGGTACGGAACCCTTCGTGCGCGAGTCCGACTCGCACTTGGCCGATTATTATTACTAATGCATTTCCACAGCGATGCGATATCAACACGATAGCAATATCTTCCTCTTTATCAATAGGTCAATGTACGAATTTCCACGTGTTGCGGACTAAATTATATTATTTTATTATTCATATTGATCAAGGAGTCCAAGGACTCACCAAATACTCGTGGAACAGGGCCGAGATGACGAAGACGACGATGCTGGCGTGGGTCTTGCTGTAGCCCATGTCCGTGATGGGGATGTACACGTGGCGCAGCGCCCACATATGCACCGGCATGTTCCACGAGCTCCAGAACGCCTGGATGTTGTTGGCGTTCCACCAGTCCCCGTAGAACTTGCGGTCCGCGAAGTGCAGCAGCTCGCCCATCAGGTTCAGGAACGAGTGGAAGCTCAGGTAGAAGAAGCACAGCCAGATGAGGTGGTTGGGCACCTGGAAAACATTTATAATATAACTAGCTGTCCCGGCAAACGTTTCTTTGGCATATTATATAAAGTATATCGCCCGTATTATTTTATTGAATTAGTGACTAAATAAGTATTTAAAAAAAAACAGCTACTTACCACGGGGCCAGACTGACGTGGTGTGAAGCGTCCATATATATTTTAAAAAAAAGTATGTCACCATGGCAACGTCCATCGCTATCCCGTGACCCGCGTCGCATAAACAACATGGGCGCTCTTTATAGACAAATAATTTGCAATAAAATAAAATTGCGACTATAATTAAAGATCTATGCTATCCTATCTCTCAAGTTGGATAAAAGCACACATTTAAAAAAAAGAAACATTAAAATCGGTTATGTTGTTTAGGAATCTATCGCGGACAAACATCGTGACAGGAGATTTATATATAATAGATAGACTGTCCCGGCAAACGTTGCTTTGCCATAATATATTTGCCATATTATTTTATTGAAGTGACTAAATAGTATGTCACCATGGCAACGTCGATCGCTATCCCGTCGCACAAACTATGGTCGCCGTCAGTCTCAGGTTGTAATAATTTACTATTATTTATTCAACAAATGCACTTATCAATATATAAAGTACCGAGTAGACGATTCTCAGACCTACTGAATATGCATATAAAATTAGGTAAAAATCAGTAAAGCCGTTTCGGAGGAGTTCGTGGACTAACATTGTGACACGAGAATTTTATATATATCTATGAACGCTTCACACTACGTCAGTCTGGCCCCGTGATAAGTACCTGAAGGACTTGTGTTACAGGTACCAGACAACGGAAATATATTTAATGCTTTTATACTACACATATATTTAAGATTTTTATTATATCATATATGTGTATATTTAATACAAATCCAGACCCGGGACCGCGGGATTGGAACCCCCGACACCTGGCTTGAGCTGCCACACACTCAACCAATTGAGCCACAGAGGTCATCAAATGATTGATTGAATGAGAGAGAATGAATGATTGATTGAGAATTTCTGACTGAACAATATGTAAAGTTAATTACATAATAATATGGTACACCAAAGTTTGTCGAGAAAGTACCGTTTTCCAATATAGTAGAACTTTCTCTCGTAGTGATCAGTTAACTAAAGCTGGCACGTTCACAGTGCTGTCACTTATGCAATTTCACTATACAGTATGTTTATAAATATAATATGTTTGCATCATGATAAAAATTATCATATAATCTGCGTACGATAATAATATGCTATCGTACATCGTACGTACGCACAAAATTATCGTATGTGCACGATAATTATCGTACGGTTCCGAACGCTGGCCGCTCGCCGATCACACGTTACCGACTTGTAACATCACGCTGTATTTATAAACAGTAGCATAAGAAAAACAATAACTGTCCCCTTCACGCTCATAAGATAGACCGCGCGCGAGGGAGACGGGCAGACTTTTTATGATGCGTATGCAGTACGACGTCACGCCACGCGCTTATTCACAGACACTACACAAGCGCAATGTTTAAGTGTGTGGATGGTGCCAGCTCTTGATAACTGACCTGTAATAGTTATGACGCCCACAACTGCGTTGCGCCATAATTTGTATATCGCGCGGGAAACGTACATTTTCCGGGCTATAAACTATCCTATGTCCTTTCCCGGGACTCGAAGTATTTGCATACCAAACAGCAAAATCGGTTCAGCGGTTTGGGCGTCAAGAGATGACAGACAGACGGACAGACAGACAGATACACTTTCGCATTTATAATATTAGTACTGATATACTTACAGCTAGCTTCAACAACCTTTCAGCCATTGCAACAAAACTCATCTGTGAGAAGGAATCCACAGAATTCTTCACAGATGGTATCATCCATTGTTGGAACAGCGCCAGTATTAAGTTCACTCCAAACATCACTTCTATTAACCTCTTGATGAGAAACCTCTTGCGAATCCTGAAAATTTAAATATTAAAATAAATTATGAAAGCCTTAAGTTAAAAGAAGAAATTATATTAATTATGTTATCAATAACTACAGTGCAATGGTATTCTACTAACCTACAGATAAAAAATTAGCGTTATGTTTTTTCTATAAGCGGAACTATTAACATGCAAGCAAAAAGAAGACAATAATTTTATGTTTTATGTATCAGAAAATATAAGAGAAACTAAGATTTGATTCTTTTATCTACAACTTTTGCTTTTCAAAAATCAAGGTCATTTAACAAGACTTAGGGCTGGTTTACATGTATTAAGTAGATAAGTAGTTAACTAAATTTTAACTTAATTTTAAGTTACTTATTGCATGTAAATACAAAATTTAGTAGCAAGTAGTAAGTTAAAATTTAGTTAAGTACTAAACGAGGAAATTAGAATTTTGACTATTTTCTGTTAAGTTGGCAGGTGGGGCTTGTCACTTGACAAATTTGCGGGAGGCACTTCAAATTAAGTTAAAATTTAGTTACTACTTATCTACTTAATACGTGTAAACCAGCCATTAGGGCCTGTTTCACTGCTTCCTGATAAGGCTATCCACCACTTAACTTGACACATAGAGTATGGAGAATCTGTCAAATAAGCCTATCGGGCACCTTATCAGGAAGCGGTAAAACAGGCCCTTATAATATTTGTAAACGTACAGGGTTAACTAAGGTAAGCTACGGGGTAAGACCTGAAAACGCTTCAATATCCAGACTTACCCTGTATCCGAAATTACCATGAGCCCGTACCACGAAACCGTTTGAGACTCAAACAATCGAACGAGAATGCCGCGTCCTACTCTAACAAACGTGAAACGGCGTTGTTAGAGCAGGACGCGGCATTCTCGTTCGATTGTTTGAGTCTCAAAACGGTTTCGTTGTACGGGCCCTGATTAGACTAATGTAAAACTTGAATACCAAAGTGGTACCTCACCGTGTGGTACGTGGAAAGTTAAGTTCATAGCAAAGCGTTGGTGCTAACAGAAAGTAGAAGAGATCTTTCAGGTTCAAGTTATCGGGGTACTTGGTGAGGCCCGCCGTCACTCCGTCTTTCTCCTCCTCCACGGGTTCTGAGAGTAATAGGTTTCATTTTTAATAAGCGTAACCAAGGTATGAGCATTTGCACCATTTAGACTCAAGGATATTCGTTCCACGGACAGAAGAAAAAAAAAAGACTTATCGAAATTGATTTAAATTTAGACCTACGTAATTCTGTATGGTTATGTCTAGCCCAGCCGGCAGATCATGACTAAATAATATTAGTCAAATACTCGACATAAACCAGCCAAATAACGTGCGTCTGCCATCCGCCATAAATCAATTTCTGTCGTCGTACCTCGTCATCTATTTTTAAGCAGCTAACTTTACTAAGCACATTTACCACACATACATTACCTTCACCTAAGCACATTCTCTGTCCTCATAATTCCAGCATTTTACACATAGCTTAAGCACACTGACACTTCCCAAACTTCAAACTCAAATGCTGGATTTCTATGCTTGCCAAGGCTTGGTAAGCATCCACAAGACACAAGCGTCCACAAATCTCGCTTGGCATTTGGAAGTCGTTTACACGCTTGTGAATGCGTCAGTGTATTACGTACATCCAAGCAAGCGCCCTTTGATCTGTATCCAAAAACCGACACTACACCGGATCGGATACAAGCGTCCACAAGCTCACGCAACCAAGCCAGATACTCTCTTCAGTCTTTACACGCTTAACGCTTGTGCTTGTGGACACTGGTCAAGCCTTGGCAAGCGTAGAAACGCAGCATAATACGTCAAGTTATATCACAACAAAACAAAATATAGTTTTTCTTATATCAATTAAGATTTATATAAAATATATTAGTAAAATTAGAATATCTTGGCATAAAATAAATATAAAATATTTTTTTAAGCAAGCACTTAGTGCGTTTAATCTTACAACATGTGCAAATTATTATATTGCTAAAGCAGTAATCAGGGTAAGTTCGGATACAGGGTAAATTAGGATATTTCAAGTTAACTCAAAATTAGCGAGTATTTCGTTCGCCAGGGTTCGACATTGCGTAGTGACACAAAAAATAGCGTATCGCACCGTAGTGCCAGCACTGCCCGCCAACAAAATACTCGCTCTTACCATATATCTGAATTAACCCTGACAAGCTCAACTGAAATTAGCAGCAGTGTAAAATGTGCCTAAAAGCTGTTACATAATATAAAAATATTTACAGGGAATTAGAATAAGTACAGCGTCAACAAAAGCTGAGAACAACCACTCCAAAACAATGCACTTACGCTCTGTATGCTCTGCATTCATTAATTCATCTGTAAATAATTATTATTACACTGTAAAAATTATTTCTACTTTTTACAAATATTTCTAGTTAGTTTACATTTCCTACGGAACATAAATAAAATAACTGTTTTATGGTATATCCACCAACAAATAATTATGGAAATATATAATTTACAAAAAGGAAAATTATACCCAGCGGGCTTCATATGACCTGCCTTGATAATAAACGAATTTTCATACAGGACTAACTAATTAAAGCAAGTAGACTGACTATAGGACCTAATTAAACCAAGTAGACTATAATGCTGTCTTTTTCTAATACATTGGTAAAGCCAATGGAGGAATTTAAATGACAACATGCATTATGTTTTATAGTCCTGTCTTAATCTCTGCTAAGTAGATAAGTCAGTAAAATAAGTAATATTCTTATTCAGTTTATTCCCATTATACATAACTTAAAAGTACTTAAAATTATATAATTGCTTTTCTTACAACAAAATACATTCTACAGCAGCAGGATATAATATATTCTGTATTATTTACTATCGCATTACAACTTCTCCGTACTAGAAACTCAACCAGTTTTCCGTGACCTTCGACACTCATAGTAGTCATTATTAAGTTAATAAACAACATATTATTTTGGCTACAGAGTAGTCTCAAAGGTCAATATTGTCTAAAGAAAAAGACTAGATTTTACAATAGTAAACATGACAGAACTTAGAACGGCGCTTAAGACTCGAATTGATCTGTTCAATCATACCATGGTCTCACAGAATCCGTCGTGAAATAACGACCCCTTTTGTTTCGCCGATTAAGACGTGTCGTCGAGGGTCGGCACATTTTTTAGTTTAAGCAAAACATGATCTTTAAAGATCAGATTTACTTACACCATTAAACAAATATTCAATTCATGCATTATATTTTTATATCACATAATTATGAACACAATGGATACTTAATAAAATGTGAACTAATTTTATGCAAAACCATAAAAAGACAATGCTATCAAATGTATGAAAAAAAAACCCCAGAGCGAACAGATACAGGATGTAGCTCAGAATTTCAGTGATATTAAATGAAATAATTCTGTATATATTTCATTGTAAGATTTGATGGTTAAATGGGAGATATTGCTATTTACTTTTCGTAAGGAGTGATGTTTAATTATTTTATTTTGCAGCTGAATTATAGTAAGAATAATAATAATATCTATGAACGCTTCACACCACGTCAGTCTGGCCCCGTGCTAAGTACCTGAAGGACTTGTGTTATGGGTACCAGACAACGGAAATATGTATATCTATTTAATACTTTTTATACTATAATATACTTAAGATTTTTATTATATGATACACATTTAACACACATCCATGACCCCGTAGCCCTTGGCTTGAGCTACCGACGCACTATCCACTGAGCCACAGAGGTCGTCATACAGAACGCAGTGCATCTATTATGGTATTATAATAATTACAAATCATCGTTATAAAAACGATCTATTAATGGGCAACTAGGTATTTTGGATTGCGTGATAAAAACACCGTTTAAAGTAACACAAAATATATTTTAAACAGTTTAATTACATATTACTTACCTTCTACATCTAATGTGGCATTGTCTATAAGCACTCGATTTTATTTTATTTTTTATTTTATTCCCTCGGCTTACTCATGAGGATTTGATTTTGTTGCGTACGTACCATGTCAAAATAGCCCGTTCCTGTTGCAGCGAGCATATTAAGAGAATGGGTGTATATAAAATGGGAGTTTTTAGACATCCGGAGCGCTTTCAACTACAAGAGCCTCAAGAAAATAATGCATTGATTAGATGTAGAATACAATCACTAATCAGGCATGTCAGGACTCAGGAGCAAGGCGATACATACATTTTATGGCCGACGAGCCATATTGAGCCATACATACTGCCTTTGAAAGAAGAACTTTGGGAAGTCGTGCCCATGTAATAAGTGTAATATTTTTCTTCATCATTCTTCATCTTTTTGGGTGGGCCAGACATCAGTCCGATTTTTACACCCCACTCTTATGTTAGAAAATGTCACATTAGTTGTAGATAATAGGTAAACTGTTTAAAAATATATTTTGTGTTACTATAAACGATGTTTTATGACAAAACCTAAAATATTTACTATTTTTATGGAGCGCTTAAATTACGGAGATTTATAAAACAAGAAAATATGAACTGCATCCTAACAACAATTCAGCTACTAAGTACTGCAAAAAACATTAAAAAACATAACATTAAAGAAAGTGAAAAAACTACCCCTGACGAAATGTTAATAGCAATATTGTCAATTTAGCCATCAAATCTTAAGTTGAAATATATACAGAATTATTTCATTTAATATCACTGAAATATTGAGCTACACCTGTATCTGTTCGCTCTGGGTTTTTTTATAGCATTGTCTTAAGTAGGTACTTTAACTTTTAAGTAATTTTTATCTTATGAGAAAATTTAAAAATAATTTAACTATTTATCTCAAGAATATTATGTTGATTGTTGAGGTATGAGAAATAATGTGCTATTTTTTAGATTTGAAAAAAATTTGTATCTGTGTCTGTCTGTCTGTCCTCTTCATGCTTAAACTGTTAAACCGATATTTATCAAATTTTGTATAAGTACAGATACTTTGAGTCCCGAAAAAAGGACATAAGATAGTTTTTATCTCGAAAAAAGTTATGGCTCCCGCGCCATAAGGTCATGTGGCGTCACCTTAAGTCTATTAAGGAGAATTATGACTTAAAAAACTCACTCCAATTTGGTGCGGATAAACTTTGTCGTCGCAATTGGTTTACATTCTTTTTGTTTTTTAATCCTTGGCGACACCAATGATTGGTTTGACTATAACTCCACAGCTTCAGGAACAGTACGAGGTATATCATACACACTGTTGTTATGCCAACTGAAAATAAATTAGTTATATTTTACTATGCACTTTGTATAGTTTAGTAGATGCCCTGGTGAACTCTGTATCACTTCCCTTACAATATAAATCTGCCTAGACATCCACAAATATTTCAATGAGTACTAAAATTAGTCATATAGGTTCAGACGTTCTCGAGTTTTAACAAGACTAACAAAATCTGACATCCATTTTCATTAGAAGATTTATAATATAAAGCCAACAATAAAGTAATGAAAATTGAAATCAACTTTATCAACTTAAGATTTTTACTAACAAGGATAACAATATTTTATTGAATTCCGAAGTCGAATCTGTAATAATTAATAAATAATAAATCTGTTTAGAGTCAAAGGTTTACACATAATATTGGTATAACTTTAATATAATTTATTATATAATTATAGTTATTAACGGATATAGTACTTTATTTCATAGATGAAGTGCTAAGGTTATATCAATATTATGTATCATTATGGATAAAAGAAAAATAGATAAGAGATTGTATACTAACCAAAGCTAAATTCGGGACCTTTGAAGAATATCACAATAACAGGCAAAGTTATGACAATGATAATATTAATTATTTGCAAGCTTATACCAATCTTCTGTGCTATAATTCCCTGGAAAAACAAAATATACACTTTAAGGTTTAATATGAGACTACAATACTTAATATGTTATATACTAGACGTTCCACGAGGCTTCTCCCGCGTAAATTGGGAATTTCACGCAAACCGAACATTTTTCCACAAAATACAGTCTATGTTCCTTCACATGGTGCTCTCCATATCTGTGCCAAATAACATAAAAATTGCTTCAGTAGTTTCGTGGGATAAGCACTTCCAAATAATTTTTCCCGTTTTTTCCACATTTTCTTTTGTCCTATTAGTCTTAGCGTGATAAAATATAGCCTATGGGCTCTTCCGCTTTATATTTTGGCCAATCTTTATTTAGGCACGTAAATTTTTATTACAATGCATTCAACGGTTATAGTTACAGCTAGTTAGTTCCTAAGGCTAGGAAAATAATTTGTAGCAAAGTATCAATAACATTATGATTGGTATTGTAATGTGTAAAAATGTAGGTAATACTCTATAATCCAACAAATTCACTAATCAAACATGGCCGTGCAAAATGTTTTTGGATTAATGTGGATCTACTGTAATTATTACTGGTACTCTATTTTTAGACACATTTCAACTTAAACATACATTTTACCGCAATGAAACTATCCTATGTCTTTTCTTGGGCCTCAAAGTAGAGCTTGTCTAACTTGAAATGACGCGCCCCTCCCTCGTATTCACAGTACAAAAATGTTTCATTTATATCAACTTTGAAGTGGTGGGGCGCGTCATTTCAAATTAGACAAGCTCTACACCCATATTTCATTCAAATAGGTTCAGAAGCGATTAACAAATAACAGACACACTTTCAAATTAATAATAGGATGAATTCTATAATATAAATACAATTCATTACTTACTACTGCTATAGACTTCTCAATCAATAAACTAAGAACTGCTGGGACCACACTAACTAAAATAAAAAAATAAGCAAAACATAATTATAGTGTTCCAATAATCACACAGTCTAAGATGTGGTATTCCAGGAAGTATATCTGAATCATAATATTATATTGATACGATTGAAAGAAGGCATACAATATCTTACACTGGTTGGTTGAGACTAGGGATTGCAATCCCGCAAAGCGGGATCCCGAAATCCCGCGGGATCCCGCGCCAATTTTTAATCTGCTGGATCCCGCACCTACAAAACGCGGATCCCGCATGACCCATTTGCATAATTTCTCGAAGAGCCGGAATGGAAGTTTTGATAGCAGCGCTTTGTACCAAACCCGATCAAAGGCCTTCGGAATATCCAAACTAAGAGCAAATGCCTCTCCCTT
Source organism: Polyommatus icarus (assembly GCA_937595015.1). Classification (NCBI taxonomy): domain Eukaryota; kingdom Metazoa; phylum Arthropoda; class Insecta; order Lepidoptera; family Lycaenidae; genus Polyommatus; species Polyommatus icarus. The sequence continues at coordinate 10,382,905 of OW569321.1, forward strand.
CGACACAATCGCCTGATCCCAACGATGAGTTAGGTACGCCAAGAGAGCGACCCTTACGGAACCCGTACTGTTTGTCAAAGTATCGAAGGAGCTGGCTATTGATAATAATAATTGATTCCATTATATTATAAATTGGTTATAGCGATTGGTCTGTAATTGGAAGGATTTGAGCGGTCACCTATTTGGGATCGGGTACACCAAGTCTTCCAGGAAGCTGGTACAATGCCAGAAGAATAGAACAGCCGAAAAAGTCGCGTTAAGATCAGAGCCAACTCTGGAACACACTTTTTTTTAATACAATAAGAGAGATTCCGTCAGGCCCATTCGACTTTAATTGGATATCAAGGGAACGGAGGGCTATTTGCACTGATCGCTGATAAAACCAAATATCCGACATGACGCTCGTGCATCGCGGTATGGTCGGCGGTTTCTGTTCCCCGTTATCTCCGGTCAAGCTTGACGCAAAAACTTACCGAGAAGATCGGCTTTGTCTTTTGCGTCATGGGACAACAATCCATTTTCGATGTGATGGTAGGGTTGGCTTGTAGAAATTCCCTTCAATAGCTTTGGCCAGAGACCAGACAAGAGTCTCTCGCCAATTCTATTGACGTGCTGTTTCTTTGCCCGAGTGATCTCTTTCTTGAGTATTTAATTTTATATGTGCTGGCATTTAAATCCATGCATTGGCCCAAGATTGGTAAGCCTTCTGCTTCCGACGAGAAGCTTTTGGAGGATGAACCAAACCAGGGACAAAATCTGCCGAAAGTTGGCACTACAGAGGACGGAATGAAAAGCTTTGGCAGTGTTGTCGGGATCATCCGGCGAGAAGCACAAGTGCCCCCAAGGATAGGATGCAAAAAACGACCGCATACCATCCTAGTCCGCTAACTTGTAGAGCCACACACGACGGTATTTAACAGCACGCTGTCGCAATGCCGTCGTAAGTGGCAAGGCAATGATCCGATGCACCAAGTGGTGCGGTCATGGATGCTTAGTTATAGCCATCAAGATTTGAAGTCAGCAGAAGGTCCAACAGGGAAGGATTCTGACCGTCTACATCTGGGATTCGCGAAGGCGTAGCAACCAGTTGTATTAAGTCGTTTGCAAGAGCAAAGTCGCAGACAGATCTGACAGATGGCTATATCCAAGCATCCATGACCGCACCACTTGGTGCATCGGATCATTGCCTTTCCACACACGACGGTATTTAACAGCATGCTCTCGCAATGCCGTCGTAAGTGGCAAGGCAATGATCCGATGCACCAAGTGGTGCCGTCATATATATATATATATATATATATATATATGTCGGAGGAAGTCATGAGTCTGGTTGTTTTCTGGTTGCTGAATTTTAGAGGAAGTCATGAATAGTCATGAGTGTAGTTATTTTTATGATTCCTAAATGTCAGAGGAAGTCATGAGTAGTCATGAGTTTAGTTGTTTTCTGATTGTTTGAAGTGTTGATTCTTTACGATTATAATCCTTTAAAAATGATTGTAAAATTCAGTGATCATTGTAAAATTCTTAACTAAATTTAATTTACTTTGTCATATTTTTACTAGCTCTAAATATCATGGTTTGAATTAAATTGTAATTATTTGATTAAGGACCAATCAGAGCAGAGGGCGTGTGCGCCTTGAGTGGGGTCGAGGCGCCATCTTTACTTTAGAGGGGTTGACAGTCTGAGGAATACATTCGAGTGTGAGCAGTCGATCGAGTTGGATCGTGGCTAGTTTTAGTGTTGTGCTAACTAAAGTAAGGTCGGTGCCCCGAACTCACTGCTCGTTTCGGAATTGGTGTAATGATTCTAGAATAAAGTAATTGTGTGAAAGTGCTACAATAGTGTTGTGTAATTGTTTACAATAAATTTGTGAATACAAGACGTGACAATTATTGTGTTTTGTGCCCGCATTTACCCAAAATAACGCCCACTAGAATTCCTAACGCTGGCAGCAAAGATGACCAGGACAATGATTCTCCGACATCAGAAGTGGGATCGATGCAGGCACAAAATATAAGCGAACCAACTAAAGCAACTGACGGATGGCGAGCCTTGTTTAAAGCGCAACAAACCAGCATGAGGCTTTTTGTAGAGGCGCTAACTAACCCACCGAACATGGAAGATAGGAACATAACTCTTCCTGAATTTCGACCTGAAGATTCAGACACTGACGCCCGGGCATGGCTGGCAACAGCTGACATTTGTTTGGCGGATCAAAACCTGCAGGGAAGTAAACTAATTCTTGTACTTAGTAAGGCTATGAAAGGTTCAGCAGCAAATTGGCTTTCTCAAATAGCTTTTCCTAGTATGAAATGGGTAGATTTTAGAGAAATTTTTCTTTCTCGTTTTGATACACTCGATACATGTGCCGCGACAGTTCTAAAAATGCTTACTGGCAAGCCTCATGAAGGCGAGTGCCTTGCCGCATATGCAAGCCGTTTATTCACTCAACTCACAACGCGTTGGGCTAATTTGGGCAAAGAAGAAATGATAGTATCATTAATACTAGGACACATGGGGTAAATCGAGCCACGTTTACATCGATGCATTTTTCCGAGGAAATTACTACCCGCATTAAAATGCAACGTGAGCTTACGGCTTATTCATTTCGCAAGCGCAGTTATCAAGACACAGGGAAGACTGCTATTAGTTCAATGCCAGAGATTAAATGGCCTAAGTTTAGGTCTATTTCAAAAGAATGTTATTCGTGTGGAAAACTTGGTCATAAATCTTTTGAATGTTCCAGCCGACCACGTGACAAGCAACCAACGACTACGACTCCTGAACGCTCTAGCACGGCCGTCGCGACGCGGCCACTTGTAACCTGCTTTAGATGTGGTGTTGAGGGTCATGTAGCTTCACGATGCATTAACACCACTGCATCTGGCGTTGTTAAACGAGTGGACGTATGTGGTGTGAAACCTGTCACCGGGGCACTTACGCAATTTGGTGAGCAGTTTTCATTTTGTTTTGATACCGATTTCCGGCGCTGATTGCTCTTTAATTAAAGAAAGCGTCTCTCGCAAGCTTGATGGTACACTGCAGCATGCAATCGTTACTCTTACTGGAGTAGTTAAATCTAGTATTTTATGTGACTCACAAATTTTACGTAGAGTTGATCTTAATGGACACAACATTCAAATTTTGTTTCACATTATTCCCGACGACTGTCTTAATGATGATATTTTGACTGGACGCGATTTGTTAGCCTTAGGATTGTCAGTGCACATAACTAAGTGATTTAAAGCTTACCATAGTCGAGCAACCTTTAGTTAACATATTTTGCAGTGTAGGCAACACGGTGTCAGACTTTCATAGCGTGGATACCGATATTCCTGATATGTGATAAGTGATAACTTTAAGCCCCAACTATTAGAACGTCTTACCGACTTTCGACACTCATTTGTTAAAGGTAAAGTACAAGACGTAGAGTTAATACAGGTGAACTAGAAATTAATTTGGTATGTCCTAGCAAAACTGTGCAAAGAAGACCTTATCGTTTGAGTCCCGAAGAGCGAGCAGTAGTGCGTGATATTATGTGTACTGAACTTTTATCTGCTGGAGTTATTAGACCAAGCAAGTCACCCTTCTCCAGTCCCATACTTTTAGTAAAAAAGCGCGATGGCACGGATAGAATGTGCGTAGATTACCGAGAGATAAACTCTAACAAAATTCCCGACCGTTACCCTTTACTTTTAATTAGTGATCGAGTGAATAAGTGAATGTTTTGGTGGCCATTTGAGGGCGAGGTGGCCATTTGAGGGCGAGGTGGCCATTTGAGGGCGAGGTGGCCATTTGAGGGAGAGGTGGCCATTTAAGAGCGAGTTGGCAATTTAAGGGCGAGGTGGCCATTGCAGGGCGAGGTGGCCCAAAATTAAGGCGAGGTGGCCTTCGGAGGGCGAGGTGGCCCAAGAACTATGGCGAGGTGGCCTAGTTCTTCTAGGTCAGGAACGGCCGAGCGCATACTAAATACATTATTGCATTGTTTTTTTTCTCTTTACAGATGCTGATGATGCACGGCCTTCAACATCACACGAGGACGTGTGATACGTCAGGACGGCCGTGTCGGAGGAAGTCATGAGTCTGGTTGTTTTCTGGTTGCTGAATTTTAGAGGAAGTCATGAATAGTCATGAGTGTAGTTATTTTTATGATTCCTAAATGTCAGAGGAAGTCATGAGTAGTCATGAGTTTAGTTGTTTTCTGATTGTTTGAAGTGTTGATTCTTTACGATTATAATCCTTTAAAAATGATTGTAAAATTCAGTGATCATTGTAAAATTCTTAACTAAATTTAATTTACTTTGTCATATTTTTACTAGCTCTAAATATCATGGTTTAAATTAAATTGTAATTATTTGATTAAGGACCAATCAGAGCAGAGGGCGTGTGCGCCTTGAGTGGGGTCGAGGCGCCATCTTTACTTTAGAGGGGTTGACAGTCTGAGGAATACATTCGAGTGTGAGCAGTCGATCGAGTTGGATCGTGGCTAGTTTTAGTGTTGTGCTAACTAAAGTAAGGTCGGTGCCCCGAACTCACTGCTCGTTTCGGAATTGGTGTAATGATTCTAGAATAAAGTAATTGTGTGAAAGTGCTATAATAGTGTTGTGTAATTGTTTACAACAAATTTGTGAATACAAGACGTGACAATTATTGTGTTTTGTGCCCGCATTTACCCAAAATGACGCCCACTAGAATTCCTAACGCTGGCAGCAAAGATGACCAGGACAATGATTCTCCGACATATATATATATATATATATATATATATATATATATATATATATATATATATATATATATATATATATTATATGCTAAATAATAGGCAAAAACGCGAGGGTAGTCGACGCAATCAATGCGGAGCCCTAATGTTGAGAGGTCCCTGACTTCAAGATTGCGGAGGCATTCAAAGCATTTTAATTTTAAGATCCAACATGACTAGAGTGATCACATAATTTCATTGTTATTTTGTTACAAAACACATATTTTTGTGGCATAATATGAGACATTTTCTATTAGTAAAGTCGATTTTTAATAAAACATAAACCTATAGTTTCAATTTATTCAATTTTATAACACAAATTCAAACATGCGGGATCCCGCGGGATTGGCCAATCCCGCGAATCAATCCCGCGGGATTGAATAAGGTGCGGGATTGCAATCCCTACTTGAGACTAATTAGAGGCACAATGCAAAAACTATGTAAAAAAATAAAGCATGCAAAATGATACTACAATAAAACAGGAATAATAAATGAAATATTTAAACATTTGTTTACATTATTTTTAGTACTTACCTACATTTACTTGTTATGTTCTTGCACATTATCACAAACAAAATATACTTACAAATTAAAAGAGCAAGAGATGGATACTGATGAGTATAACCCTCGTGATAACCCGTCAGCACTATAAGCCACTCAAAGGGGTTGACACGAATTCCATATCTAAAATGCCAAAAAGTTGTTATTATACAGAAAAACAGTAAACATACTTCAACAACAAAAATATTTATATATGTAACAGGGGTTCCCAATCCTTTTCAGCCTGCGGTGCACTTAAAAGTCAATATTTTGTCACTGCGCCCTACTCTACCTAGCTATTACAAAAAGATACATAAATGAACAATGATACATTAATGATTATAGTTAGGTTAAAACAAGTAAATAATAATAATCAAATATTTAATAATCTGCCTGCTTTGTATAATTCATATTATAATTTTATTTTATAATATTTGTTGAGGAGAAGTAATGATGGAGGATCATCGACTCACGGCACCCCTCTTGCCTTTCCATGGCGCACCAGAGCGCCGCGGCGCACAGCTTGGGAACCTTTCTTATATAAGGTAGTTATTAAACTAAAGTTACGTTAGACTAAAAATCTACAACAGTAATGTAGCAGTTGCGGATATTACTCACTTTAGAAAATTTTCTAAGCACAACCGAAGTCCTCCTATTGTGAGCATAAGGAAACCCCAATTCACTAATCCAGTAAAATCTGTGAATTCGGAGTTCCATGAGAATAGTGAATCCCTGGGTTTGTGGATCCTGCAAATGTTTATAATATTATGTAAACTTTGATTTTCAAGTTGGTACTGTCTTACCCTTGGACAGTAATAAGTAAAAATACAACATACGGTTTATCCAACTGTAATTTTCGAGCCTTCTTTTCCTTTTCGGCTATTTCTTCGGCTTTAGTTACACTTAGCGCCCTTCTATAACGTAAACCATTTTCGTCACCTCCGTTGCTACTCATTTTTCTCTTGCAAATAGCGCCAAATGCACTTACTGGTGAATTATTTATTATCCTTATCAATGAACGATATAGGATTACCCTAAAACCAATGACAATAATAAATTATACGGGGTTACAACAGGTATTGATATGTAGGTATCTAAAAAGACAAAATTCATATCAATATAGCCATAATAGTAAATACAAGAATGAATGAAACAGAAAAATCTACAAAAAAATAACTTTTAAATCACCCGGTATAAAATTATTATGAATCCATGAGCTAAACCAAAAAACACAGACGGATAGAACACTATACGGCATCAAAAAATAAAAGCGATTGAAATTTGAGATGTCTCATGTCAGATGTGTCTCGTTTGTTCTTGATTCTTCTTTTTCTTCTTTTTTGGCAACTTGACACAAAGGATGTGTATGTTGTAGGGTTGCCATAAAGTTAATATACCTATCGGAATAGAGAAACAAAGACCTGAGCAAGCGAGATGTCACTATCAGTAACACTGCGTGGTAGAAAGAGAAGCGTGATTTGAGGTTGCATAGCTTTTTTTTCATCTGTTTGACAGTCTGTCGGCCCCTGGGCCGATCGTTGTCAATTTGGGCTCTCAGAAAAATTGTGATTTTAAGTTAAATAATGAATAATTTTTAGAAATACTGCTCTAGAAACATGGTTAAGTGTTTGTGGAATGATTCTGGATCCACACATCGAAAAAACCCGGACAAATATTCATTTCACAGGTGAATTATTCTACATCGACAGGACCTAGTTTTAAGTTTGTTTTTGCCAATTCCCTACGAGTTATTGGTATTTTTACGTCCGTGTTCTCTTCTGTATATGTTTAATTATATGGAAAACATAACTTGACTAGCCATGGTGCACAATTTAAGGATATTTTGTGTAAACAATTATCATCTATTTTACACTAGGGCTGCATCAAGTTATCGATAAGTTGTGTCGATATGAAAATATTTTTTAGTTAAGTATACTAATTATCTAGGAATGTTGAAATGATAACATACTCATCCGTAGTTTATAATTAGTTTAAGTATATTAATATACTATCATACATAATTTAGGTTCCGCACCCTGTCTTCGTTGCCTGTCCGTCTGTCCATCCGTCCGTCCGTCTGTCTGTCTTCAGGCTGTATAACAAGAACCACTATAGTAATAGACTTCTGAAATTTCCACAGATGTAATGTCATTCTACATCCAATACGGCTGCTCATCCAAGATAGGGAAATAGTTGAAAGCACTTCTGCAAGATGGGCATCAAATAAAAGGGCTCAGTAGGCTCATTGAGAATGAATTGGAAATTAATAGGGTCTAGTGAAGTCGTGTCGTGTCGTGTAGGTACTGATGTCACGTGACGTAACCTATCGTGTCGAATCGTGTCATGACATGTCGTGTCGTATGACGTATCGTACCGGGTTTTGGAAAATTCCCGGTTGAAACCAGTCACCCTTACACTTGGCCAATTTTTCAGATTTCCTGCTGACCTGAATACCAGAAATTCATGGCTTAAAATAATTAACCGTCCAAACTGGACTCCGCAGAAAAATTCATGCATACTTAATTATGTAGCAAGCATTTTGAAGAAAATTCATATTTTACTTCAAAATTACAATTTATTATATAATATTATCTATGCAGTTTTATTTTATCCCATTTTATAATGCCCGCTGTACACTCTCGCCGAGAGCTCTCGGGCGAGAGTCTCATGCACAGATTAATATATGTAGCAAGCTAGTCTCGTGCGAGAGCCCCTTGCCCGAGTGCGATCATGTACATTCTCGCTTAGTTCAATCGCAGATAAGAACTCAGAGAAGATGGACGAAAACGACCATTCACCATTCACCATGCATCGAAAGATATCATTGTAATCCGAATATTTATAATCTTATTTAATTTTATTTCTCAGAGATGATGACTGATAATGACGTTTATTATTGTTATTTTTCTGTTCTACACTGTCCAACGGCGGGACTAGTACTAAAAGACGCGAGAGTGTACAGTAGTGCGCTCGTTTTCCTCGCGAGACCCTTTGTCTCGGGCGCAAAATACCGACAACGGACCGAGAGGGTCCGAGACAGGCGAGACGAGGCGAGCGCACCCATTTACACTCTCGCACTCGGGCCGCCTCGCTGTGTCTCGGCGAGAATATACAGGCGGCATTATGGTTACAATCTTACAATTATTATTCCATGATCGATATTTTGTCGATTTACAAGATGTTTGTACATCACTGACACGCACACGTAAACATAATTGTATACACAGATGTAAATCAAATTTTGGTTAAGCTTGACAGCTCGGGATTGTTTCTCTATTCCGATAGGTACCTTTCATACCTTTATGAGGGTTGCTGAGGATTCCTCTTCCGCTTCCTCATAATGAGGAAGTTCCGCAATAATTTGGGTTCCTCAACCGTTACCGCATCCTCATAAATAAAAATAAAAAAATCCTCTTCCGCTATCGCTTCCTCAAAATTTAAGAGGAATTTATGAGGAAGTTCACTGCGCATGCGCGTCGCGTATCCAATCATGGCAACGCACACACCAAAGCGCGGGAATTGTATTAAATTATTCGCTCTGTATCTTTTTTTTGTGTGCGTGTGTTATGTATGTTACTGTGTGCCAAGTGTGAGTTTTTTGTTTCACATTCGATCGTGAACGCGTTTGGCGTTTACTAAGATTTTGTATGGGATTACTCACTGGGCTGGGCTCACTCCCGTGAGCAGGTGGCGCTGTTCAAATCCCATACAAAATCTTAGTAAGTAAACGCCAAACGTGTTCACGATCGAATGTGAAACAAAAACTCGAATGTGTAACACAAAAAAATCACACTAGGCACACGAACTCCTTAACTGCTGGACCGATTTTGATGATTCTATATTGTGTGTGTTTCGAGAATGGTTTAAAATTTAGATTCATAGTTTGCTTTGGTCCACTGGATAATGCCCTTTTAATATTTTTTTTGTGTATTGTTATGTATAGAGACCGGATTATATGCAACATAAAAAGCTTGTTATATGCATGCAAATATGCATGAAAAATGCTTGAAATATGCACGAAAATTGGCAAAATATGCAAAATTATATGGCAGTATGCAAATTCAAAATCTGCTTACAATTAGTAATTTATTTTTTGATAGGCGATAATAGACCTTACAGTAGCATTATAACATGACATTAAAATTATTTTAAATTATTGTAAAGGTAAGCAACCAAATATTTTTCTAAATTTTCAGTATTAAGATTGTGTCTACTATAATTTAGAATATTTTTGTAAATAAGAAAGGTTCGCTCCATATTCACTGAGGAAACTGAGCAGGATTTGAACTTGGGTGCTATGTATCACTTACAGTTTCTGGCCAAAGTTCTGCCGTTTAATTTGTAGTTAGCGAGCGCGATTTTCTTCTATGTCTTTATAGCATTATCGTAACTGTCAAAACAAAAGATACGCAGGGCTACAAACTACATTTAAAAAGTCACAACTATTACTCGATAGTCCTTATGTTTTGTAACTGTAATTGTTATTTTTGGTCGCATTTCGGAACACAGCATTAGTGAAAAATTTTGTAAATGTACGATAATTTGCATCATAACTAGATTTCAGGTAAAATATGCTATTATTTATTTTATTTATATATTTAACACTTTTTGTACAATGTACAATGGCGGACTTAATGCCATAGGGCATACTATTACTGCTGAGAATGGCTAAAATATGCAAATGCATATGCAAATATGCAAATGCATATAATCCGGTCTCTAGTTATGTACCTACAGACAGGACAAATTCTTTTGGGTTGGTATTTGGGCTAGTATTTATAATTTCCTATCATCCTATTCCTCATCCGCTTCCTCATCCGCATCCTCTTCCTCATAAAATATCCTCTTCCTCATCCGCATCCTCTAAATTTGCGCGTGACAATTCCTCTTCCTCCTCCTCTTCCTCATAATCACTTCCTCAACAACCCTAGTATGTTGTGCCACAGACAAGGTAAAAAGGTAAGGAATATGGCGGGAAAACCATATTCCTCCTATGAGGAATATTCTTAGCTTTTTAATTTGATTGTCAAACAGCTTCCATTTTAGTAACTAGATGGCGTATGGGTAGATTTTTTTTTTTTTATTAATAAAATTTTACGGGCCTGGATTCTAGTCCTTTTAGCCCAGTCCTTAAAATACATTTCATTGTTTTTAACAACAAGTAACTTAACTTAACATTACACAGGGCATTACGGAATTAAAGTTTTTTCCCAACATTTTTTAAGAAGCTATAAAGCGGACCATAAAAAGTATTTTTTTGAAGTAAATCTTTCAAAGACAAGTTGTCTATGTTTATATCACTGTCACTGTCATCTTTGTCCAATTCACTGATTTCACTACACATCATTAGGCGTGCCATATTATGTTTTCCACATCGAAGAACCAGATGATCAAGAGTCTCCTCTTCAACGCCGCAGTCACAAAATGAGGTATTCACCATCTTCAATCTGTAGAGATGAGATTTAACTTGGCAATGCCCAAATCTCATCCTGTTCATAGTAACTATAAATGATCTAGACATTTCTTTCAATTTATGGTACCACGGTTTGGCGGGCGGGACCTTTTGTATATCGTAATACCATTTCCTTTTTCAGACGACGTTTGGGTAAAGTATGCCTTGAACAACTCTCCCAGGCAGTCTTTCATAGGAGCATGTATATCTGTATACGGTATGTGCTGGAGTTGACTGTGGTCTTCGTCTGGATCTCCTCTTGTTGCGGCATCAGCTTCTTCGTTGCCAGTAATTCCAGAGTGAGAAGGTACCCAAATGAATTTAACATTTTTACTATTATTATACATATGGTACAAAGTTTGCTTAATTTTTAATATTAAATAATTTGTATTAAATTTTAAGACCCTATTTTTAAGTGCAGTTATAACACTAAGTGAATCAGTTAAAATCAAACAATTGCTTTCATTAATTGAAGATATATACAATAATGCTTTATATATAGCATAACATTCAGCAGTAAATATACTACATTCATACGCTAATTTTATACATTTTTTAATTTTTTTCTGAGGGTCATAATAGGCTGATGTAACAATATTTAAGGTTTTCGACCCATCAGTATAAATTCTGTACTCATTATCTATAGTATTGAGAAGATCATTTTGATTACTTATTTGTTGCTCACATATTGTAACATCATGCATGTATGCATTATATTCAATATTATACATAGGCCAATGATTTTCTCTAAATATATAATTTCCAATATTTAAGTAGATGTTTATCATAATCCTTAATAGTTCGGGCAATTTTCTAGAAATAATGTTAGAAACATCAGTATATGGACCCACTTTCATACTATTTGTTGGAACTATAGGAAGAATTCTATTTAAAAGATGATTATTTTTAGAGGCAAATACCTTTAAGCAAAATCGTTCAGCAATTTTTAGCCTTATAATAGTTAGTGGAGGTATACATGTCTCGGCCTCCATGATATGTATAGGAGTAGAGCACATTGCACCTGTTATGACTCTAAGAGCTTTATTTTGAATAACATCTAATTTTCTTAATAAGTTATAATTACAGTTGTAATATGCTAAGGTGCTGTAATCAAAGTGACTACGTACTAAACTCTTATATAACATGGATAAAGTTTTAGGGTCGGATCCCCAGTGTACTCCTGCCAAAGATCTAATTATGTTAAGACCTCCACAAGCTTTTTTGATAATTTGTTGGATATGATTTTCAAATTTTAACTTATTGTCAAGATATATCCCCAAAAACTTTTTTTCGCAGACCCATTTGAGACTGTTGTTGTGAAGTTTAACATTAAATAAACTTCTTGGATCTGATTTAGAGAAAATCATGGCTGTACTTTTTTCCAAACTTATCCATAGCTTTAATTTTCTTGTATAGTAATTATATACTTGTTCTAATGCCTTATTTAATATATTTACAGCAATATTTACATCCTTATGACTACTATACACAACAATATCATCCGCATACTGTAGAAATTTTACATTACAACTTAAAAGATATTTACACAGTTGACTTGTGTATATGCTATATAATAGTGGCGAAATAGTGGCACCTTGCATTGTTCCTTTATATATATGTCTAGGTCCATGTAAAATGTTATTAAATTTGACATACATTGTTCTCTTAAATAAAAATTTAAAAATCCATTCACAGACTTTTCCGGGGACACCTATATCTATCAAGACTTCAACAAGGATAGTTGGATCAACATTATCAAATGCCCCCTGAACATCGAGAAAGGCACAAACAGTGGAGGAAAATGAGTGGAATGAATCTTTAATATCCCTTAATAATGCAACATAGCTTTCTACACAACTTTTACCTTTACGAAAGCCATACTACTCCCTTGGTAAGATATTATTTGATTCAACATACCAGTCTAGTCTCACCTTAAGCATGTATTCAAATATTTTACCAACACAAGATGACAAAGATATAGATCTATATGAGTTACAGTCATTTTCCGGTTTTTCTGGTTTAAGGATTGGTACAATACATTGTGTTTTCCATGAGTCTGGTATAAGATTGTTTGTCCATAATAGATTATAAATATCTAATAATATTTTTGGGCATCTTCATGCATGTAGCCTAATATTTTGTAAGGGATATCGTCTAAGCCTGGAGTAGTGTCTTTTCTAGATTTCAAAGCAAATTGGAATTCTTGCCATGTAAAAGTATTACTCAAAAATATGCTACTTGAATTGCCTTCCTGAATAAAATATGAATTTAATAAATTACTATCTATATATTTTTCAGGTGGATCATTGGGTGCATACTTATCAAGAAAAGATGGAATCCATTCACTGTTTTTTGGTTTACTAACAGAAGAAGCTCTTTTAAATCTACGGATATAATTCCAGATGACAGTAACAGGTGTTTGTCTGTTGAATGATTCACAAAGGTTTCTCCAACTATTCTTTTTCTTTTCCCTTAATAACTTTTTTTTAATTGCATCTATTTTTTTATATTCAATGAAATTTTCTATAGATGAATGTGTTCTATAAAAATTTAGAGCAGCTTTACTTTTTTTAACTGCTTCTAAGCATTCATTATCCCACCAGGGAACTGGTTTTTTCCTCATGGTTGGGGAAGTTATATTTAGTTTTGGAATACATGATTCTTTAACTGTATTTAATGTAACACAAAATTTATTATAAGTAGATAAAGGTTCGTTGTAATCAATAGTAAATGACCTGAATGCCTTTTCAGTTTCAGATGCGAAGAGCTTCCAATCTGCCTTGTCATACAGAAATCTTTCCGTTGGTTGACCAACTTCAAAATCTTGTGGATGGAGTTCAATAAATGTGAAAGTGGGATAATGATAGCTGCCCATTGGATCATCACTAACGCTCCAATGGCATAGAGGAGCGATTTGTGGGCTAACACAAGTAATGTCAATTGAAGATTGGCTATTACGCAAACTACCTACTGTTGTTGGAGCTCCCGAGTTCAGGATACATAGGTCACACTCATCTAATAAATCGTAAACATCTGTACCTCGAGGCTTGGTTTGAAGACATCCAAAAGCAACATGATGAGCATTTAAATCTCCGGATAGTATTATCGGTTTTGGTAAACTATTAATAATTTCACAGTAATAACTTACACTTTTTATACACTTTTTCCACTTTTATTAATCTATTTTATTACAATTTTGTTTTACACGACCGGTTTCGATAAAATCATCATCAGGTGTAGTGCAGGTAATTTTAAATTTTTAAAAAATTGGTAAACAAAAATAGGGTTGTCAGCATCATGAAAAACTTTCTACCATTTAGTACAATTTTCGACCAAAAACAATTTCTTCTACCAAAAAAATACAAACTAAATTTTAAATGTACTTATAGCCTTTGATATAAAGTATAAACCTTTGATATTAATAAATTAATGACTAAAATAGGAGTTGTACTCAAATAGCAACATAATTAATATAAACTGAGTCAAAAGATTCAATTAAAAAACAATAATTACATTAAATAGATCAACAATTCGATTTAAATGTCCTATAACTAAAATTACTAAATAATTATATTGTAATAATTTTAGTTATAGGACATTTAAATCGAATTGTATTTGAGTACAACTCCTATTTTAGTCATTAATTTATTAATTTTTTTTTTTTTTTTTTTTTTTTTTTTATATATATAAAATACTTCTATAAGTATTTTATAATTATTACAATCTAGCCTAATTAAGACTAATAAGTAATTTTACATTAACTTAATCTGCTAGGTAGAGTTAACTAAGATTGTGTCCATTAACACTTTCTTAAAGTCTCTATAAGGGAGAATACACACTATTGTTTGTGTTCGTCACAGTCACTTTACGTTTTTTAACACTTAATACACTAACTCGAAAGGTTTTGTCCTTTTCAGTCTTCTAACTAGGTCCGTGTTGTCGAGGAGCTGGATGGCCTCGACATTCACGTGATGGTGAAGCCTCTTTTCATGGGCTTCGGCGTATCTTTTTATAACTGTAGAGACCATGTCCACATTAAGGTCCCGATGTAGGTCTTCGTTTCTAATGTACCAGGGTGCATTCACAATTCCTCTGAGTACTTTGTTTTGGAATCTTTGTATTATCATGGTATTAGTCTTTTTAGTACAGCCCCATAGCTGAATACCATAAGTCCATACGGGCATAAGGACTTGTTTGTACAAGAGTATTTTGTTACTGATTGATAGGGATGACTCTTTCCCAATCAGCCAGTACATTTTCCTGTAGCGAAGCTCCAACTCTTCGCGCTTCTTTTTGACATGAGCTTTCCAGCGAAGCTTTGAGTCCAGTGTCATGCCGAGGTATTTGGCGGTGTTTTCG
This sequence comes from Polyommatus icarus, assembly GCA_937595015.1. Taxonomy (NCBI): domain Eukaryota; kingdom Metazoa; phylum Arthropoda; class Insecta; order Lepidoptera; family Lycaenidae; genus Polyommatus; species Polyommatus icarus. The sequence continues at coordinate 10,398,019 of OW569321.1, forward strand.
TGCGGTATAGCAGTATTGTTAATGTATACCGGGTTATATTTTGGTCTTTTATTCGTAAAGTCAACATGAACTGATTTTGCTTCGTTTAGTTTTATTCGCCACTTTTTCGTCCAGTCATATATAGTGTTAATAGCTTTCTGAACTTTTTTCACTGATTCTGCTTGAGTGTCACCTGTAGCCATTATTGCTGTGTCATCTGCAAAGGTCGCAATGGTGCTGTTTTCTATTTTTGGAATATCTGAAGTGTAGAGTAGGTACAGGACCGGGCCTAGGACACTTCCTTGAGGTACTCCAGCATTTATATGTTTCAGCTCTGAGTATGCTTCATCTTGTCTCACCCTAAACATTCTTCGCACTAGGTAAGACTCTAGGATATCAGCAAACTGTTTTGGGAGGAGTTTCCGAATTTTTTTAATTAGTCCCTCATGCCAAACCTTATCAAAAGCCTGCGCGACGTCCAAAAAAACTGTTGTGCAGACTTTATTTTCCTCTAGTGCTTTTTCTATTACTGCAGTTATTCTGTGGACTTGGTCAGTCGTAGAATGTTTTTCTCTAAAGCCAAATTGGTAGTCTGGTATCAATTTTCTTTCGTCTAGTACTGGTTTTAAGCGTTTAAGAAGGAGCTTCTCAAACAATTTAGATATAATAGGCAATAGAGAGATTGGCCTGTAAGATTTTGTTTCGTGTGGTGGTTTCCCAGGTTTTGGCAGCATTATGACTTCTGCTACTTTCCACATATCAGGTACGTATTTGAGTCTTAACGCGGCATTTATGTGCGTAGTTAGTTTTACTATTGCCTTTGGTGGCAAGTTTCGCAAAACTTCTCCTGTGATAAGATCGAATCCAGGGGTTTTTTTCAGGCTTAGCTTTTTTATCTCACTTTTAACTTCCCTTGGGGTAGCAAGTTTTATATTAGGCTCGTCTGACGATAAATCTTCAAAATTTTCTTCTAAGCTAGATTGTTGCTCTACTTCTATATTTGGTTGGAAGATTTTTTCTAGATGATCTGCAAACGTAGCTGCTTTATGTTCACTGCTTATAGCCCAGTTCCCATTTGCTGTTTTGATGGGAGGTATTTGGGCGATGGGCTTTTTAAGTCCTTTTGTTGCTTTCCATAATGAGTATTCTGTTGAACGGTCGTTAGTCAGATGAGAGAGATATGTGCTCATACTGTTTTCGTTGAACTTTACAATTTCCCGCCTGAGTTTTTTCGTGAGATTATTAAGCTCTTTTTTTATATTAGGGCATCCTGGACACTTGCCACTTCCTTCGTGTTTTCCTTTTCTCTGCTATAAGTTGCCTTATTTCTATTGGGTAACAATTACCTTTTACTTTTCTGCTAGTGATTGGTGTATTGTTCCACGCACAATTTTGGATGTTTTTTACAAATTCTCTTATATCTAGATCCAGTTGTTCTGGAGTTTTAAGAGGAACCTTCAGGTTTATGATAGATTCTAAATCTAGCTTAAAGCTCTCCCAGTCCGTGTTTTTATTTACAAGCGTGAGAGGGCGCTCTCTCATTATGATTTTCTCACTAAATGTCAGAATTATGGATGAGTGATCCGAGCTCATATCAAAGCCTTCCTCGATTTGTAGAAAACTGGATGATATATTTTTGTATATGAAGAAGTCAATTAAGTCAGGAATTTTATTGGAATCTGTGGGCCAGTATGTAGGCTTTCCTGTTGATATAACTTTGCAATTTGTCTCGTTTATAGCGTTCAATAGCTCTTTTCCTTTTGTAGTAGTAAGTCTGGATCCCCAGTAGGTGTTTTTAGCGTTAAAATCACCACCAAGTATAAATCTATTGCCAAGATTTTCTAAAAAGTTCATGTACATATCTGATTTTATAGAATACCTCGGTGGAGAGTACATAGAGGCTAGAGTAACCGGAAATGATTTTGTTTCTACACATACAGCCACTGCCTGTATTTCTTGTTGCTCATATTTGTATACTTCATAGTGACAAATATTTTCTTTTATGATGACAGCACTGCCACCTCTGGCAGTATTATCAGGGTGTAAGGCATGGTATGTTTTGTAGCCCTTTATTTGAATACATGTTTCTGTTGTGAAATGAGTCTCAGATATAAGACACACGTCGATATTCTCTGTGCTTAGGACTACTTGCAACTCAGTTTGATGTTTCTGTAGTCCATTTGCATTCCAGGTCATAATCTTTAATGAGTTGATCATTTTGATTTCTGCGAGTGAGTAGCTATGTTAGCGCTACTTTCTAGTTTTTTCAGTCTGTTATCAAATGAGGTCATTAAATCGAGAATTTTGTTTATTTTTTCATCCGTATTTGAGATAACCTCAGGCTGTGGTTGATGATTTTTATTTGCTTTAGCCATTTGCGCAAAAGTAATATTTTTAACGACTTTGTTACTATTATTTTTAATAAATTTTGAAGTATCAGTAATTTTACCTGCTGACGGAGTAGAAGTTGTAATGGTTGTCGGCCCTTTTTTCTTCATTGCTTTTAATTTCATGTTTTGAAGCTCTTTAGCCACAACACAGCCCCTGTAGTTAGCTGGATGAGCTTCGCCACAGTGAACGCATTTTGGTTTTGCCTCAGCTGGTTTCTGGCAATCCTTAGTTAAGTGTTTACCCGTGCACTTTACGCATCTGGGTTCTTTTGAGCAGTATTTTTGTGTGTGGCCATAAGCCTGACATCTCTTGCATTGTGGTATCAGTTTTGTGGTCTTCAATGGTTGGATATCCACTTTGCAACCTAGCACTGATTTTATGTGATATATTTTATTTATGTCCTCGTCCTTCTCAAATGAAAGTACGAACATATTTAATGGTAATTTATTTCTCCAGCTCAGTTTATTAACCGCTTCCTGGATCTTATAACCTTTTGATTTTAGGTCCTCCACTATTCTCTCTGGCAAACATGAAGAATGTAAGTTTTTTGCAACGACTCTTATTGGTCTGTCTTGCTTATTCTCGTATGAGTACCATAAGAGCCCATTTTGCCGAAGCAACTTAGTAATAGCTCTATATGAGTCTTCATTATTGGCATTTACTTTCAGGCTTTCGCCATTCAGCATTTTTGCAGTAAAAGTAGCGGTAGGTATGCTCGTCGTGAGTAAGTCATAGAATTCTTGGTAGCTCTTGACATTTTCGATAATTATAGGTGGTGGTTGGGGCACCTTCTTAACTTTCTCTTCTTTTGTCTCTTTACTAGACTCAGATTCTAGCTGTTGCAGTGGGGAGAGTGAAACGTTTAGCTTTTTATTAATATCAAAGGTTTATACTTTATATCAAAGGCTATAAGTACATTTAAAATTTAGTTTGTATTTTTTTGGTAGAAGAAATTGTTTTTGGTCGAAAATTGTACTAAATGGTAGAAAGTTTTTCATGATGCTGACAACCCTATTTTTGTTTACCAATTTTTTAAAAATTTAAAATTACCTGCACTACACCTGATGATGATTTTATCGAAACCGGTCGTGTAAAACAAAATTGTAATAAAATAGATTAATAAAAGTGGAAAAAGTGTATAAAAAGTGTAAGTTATTACTGTGAAACATGAATTTCCACCAAGAAGTTACGGTAAGTTCGATATCATATATTAATAATTTGTTTAAGTTGTCTAGATTTGAACCTTCCTCGTCTTGGTGGACTATAACTACATAAGATAGACAAATTACCAATATCAGTTTTAAGAACTATAGCTGCAGATTGTAAATCTTCATAAAAAGGCAGATTGACAGTAATATATTTGAAATTATTCCTAATGAGTATGCAGACTCCACCACGGCCGTTAAGGCCATGTTGGTAAATAAAATTATAACCTGTTATTTTAAAATTATGATTTTCTTTTAAATGTGTTTCATTTAACAAACATATATCAATGTCATTTTGGTCCAAAAAAGTAATAAGAAGAGGTTTTTTGCTATTAAGATTTTCAACATTAAATTGGCATATTTTCAAAAAATTACTATCCATGTTTAAGGTTATTTAATAATACTTCCTTTATTACTGATGTTGTCATTTTTTTATTACTGTTACTTAAATTTACTAATGTAGCTACTAAAGACTTTAAAATGTTATCGCTTTTTATTATACCTTGTATTAATTCCTCATTAGTTATCTCATGTTTTTTGTGTGGTAAAGCCTTCGATCACTAATATACAAGATACACAGTCTCATACAAAACCTCTCGAAAATCTGTCCCCGAGTAATAGAGTTTAATGAAGTATACATTTATCTAAAATCAACCTTAATTATAGTAATTAATAAAGATCTTTTTATAAAACAATGAACATTTGTGTTTACAAAGCAATAAAATTTTTACGTCCGATGCACGCTTCATACTAAATTCAACCATCCGCGTATATGATTTAAGTTCAAATTTGTATAGTGCCAAAAAAAAATCCAATTTTACGACCGAAATTCGCCGCTGGAACAGGGCGAAGTAAAGTATGAGTGGAGTCGAACTGTTCAAATTTTTTTTGTTGATTGTAATTTGTAATAATTTTAATAGTCCATTTTTTTATTTTTCCGAAGTTTAATGTATAAAGTGAGGAGTAATTATTTTTTACTTGTAATATTATGTTGTTCTAATGTTATGTCTAATTTTATCATTAACCAAAATATACATAAGTGTACATACATTTTCCGATAGGCCACAAAGGACAACTCACATCACCCAACGCCCATACTTTTTAACCTACTTAAAAAATCCTTAATGGGAACTATATTTGATCGAAGATGGGAACATAATATTATTACCACATCTAACTGGATCTCGAGGAAACCTGAAAAAAATCCTCAATAAAAAAATAATAGTAATAGCGACTCCATCAAATGGAACAGAAACATAGCTTATAACCCGAACATTTCAAGTGGGCATGATAAACTACGATAAGTACCTTTAGTATGAGTATTCGCAATTGAGATGGTTTATACCTGGTGTTGATTTATTTACAACTTAATTTTAAAACTGTCTTTTGGTGATTTCTTAAAGAAATACCAATATTTACAATACAATTGTAAGAAATATATTAGGATAAAATTAATACTTACCGGAAATATGAAATTCCATCCTTATTTTTTGGTTTTAGACGTATGATTTCTACAATTATTAAACGCGCACCGAGGCATGTTTCCCGGCGGAGCGTTCGAGCACTACTAAATCAAAAGTGCACCAGAATGTTGAGTTTGGTGCTCTTTTGGTGAGGTCGTTTTTTGCCGCGGATTGTGTATCTTGTATATTAGTGATCGAAGGGTAAAGCCGGGAAATCAGTACTGTAATGTGCCAAACTGTAAGTGTGGTCAGTGTTTTTAGTCACATTTGCGTATGCCATTTTATTTTGTTTATTTTGTTTTTCCAATATTTTCTTTTGCTTAACCGGACAGTTTCTAGATATAGCAAGATGTGGTCCACCACAGTTGGCACAATGCAGTGCCTGATCATCAGGGCACTTAGAATAATGATGTTCCTTTGAACAAATCGAACATTTTTGGACACATTTACATATCTTAGCATGGTGATTAAATTTAAAGCACTTGTAACATTGCAGCAAAGGAGGGTTATATTCATATACTTTATAATTAAAAATATCTAATGAGACAGATTGTGGTAGTATATTGGAGAGAAATGTCACAGAAACCGTTTGAAACGGTTTCACTTTGCCATTAACTTTTTTGGTGAACCTTCTCACTCCAATAATTTCATAGGCAGAAGTTAACTTTTTGAATAGGTCTTCATTACTTATCCTAGTCGGTACATACCGTAGTACTCCTATCTTTTCGATGCTCCTAGCTGGGATGAATGCTTTGAAATTATTTTTTCTATGGAAGTTTTCATTCAGCAAGTAATTATTGGCATAACTTGCCTGGGAGAATGCTATTGCTATTTTATGGGCTGCTACTCTTTTTATGCCGGTTATTCCTTTGATTTCTTCTTTGAATATGGATGTTAGTGTTAACGGATTTTTGTTGCCGATATTGCTATCGGTTTGGGTGGATTCGGTGTATACGATATACTCCTGAGATTGGGACTTCTCAGGGAATAAGCGTCTGTAGCCGGGTTTACTATACGGGATGTAAAATGACTCATCTAAAACATCCCTGTCTTCGTCAGTATCAGGCCCTCGCGGCCTTTTTCTGCCGGGTTTCCCAGGGGCTGTCCCCCCAGGATCCTCCATTTCAACGTCTATTATTCCACCGTTTTGCGTTGTTTTATTATTAAAATGCTTTATATAAACTATTTTAAATAATTAATTTCGCAAAAATTGAAAAAATACGACTTCTCTTTTTAAAAAGCCCGCCAACTTTTTCCGTATGGGTAGACAATTACTATCGGTAATACCAGGGAATACCATCAATAATTGCTACATAACTGGGCAAAAGCATGTAAAACTTGATACATTTCAATTTGAAAAAGACACAATAATATTCCAATGAATTGGATAATAAAGTTATAATAACGATGTTTTAGTTAAAACTCGCGGAAGAAATAGCCCTGTGTGCTAAGTGTGAGTTTTTCCATTTGCATTCGATCGTGAGCGCGTTTTGCGTTTACTTGGAATTTGTATGAGATTAGTACAGCGCCACCTAGTTGTAAACGCGAGAAACAAAATATGGTAGTGCGAGTTTTTACGTACAAGTTTAACGAATACGAGGATTGTTTACGCGATCGTAGGTGAGAGCGTTAGAGCCTGTGATTGGTGGGTTCAAGTATTGGGCTAGTGCGAGTTGCATTTTTGACATTTCGATTCCCTAACTTCGGAGTTTATTTCGATAATACCGCGACCGTAGTAAAGTTATCACTTGTGTTTTTCATAGTGAAATCGTGGAGATAGAAGAATATTTTCAGAGTTAATATATTACTTATATCAAAAACTAGCATAATATCATGGCCGGTCCCTCCTTTTTCGCCTGGAGAATGTTTGCAGCTGCGGAGGCAGACGATAGCCGTAATTATACCGCTTGGAGCAATGCAAGCTCTCGTGCATCATTCAATGCACTAGACCTAGAAACAATTCCGTGATCGATATCGCATTACTAAACAAAATATGTTGAAGTGGTTGTGCAGAGAGCTAGGTGTTTAACAAATTTGAAATCTTCCCAACGGGTTGGCCTAAAGGAAACAGGGCACTAGCCACTATGGGAAAAAGACAGAAAAATTTCGACGAAAAAATGCAACCAGCATCACTCCCATTGGGAAATATAATAGCAATTAATTTGAAGAAGGATACTTTTATCACCATGACAGAAACGGAGTTGCTCCTTTGTTTCAATCATCATTCAGAAAATATGTTATGTCGCCTCAGTAAAGCGGAATATCAACTTAAAGGTAACAAGAGTGTATGCAGGCAAAACAAAGCAGCTAAAAGTTGTCTATACAGTACTTATAGCAGAGTGTGATAACATGTGGATCGACACCCACAGGATCAATACATATTTTTACTTTTGTTGTGAACACTGCTCGTTGAATATATTATGCGACGATGAAATAAGCTCTGCACGATTATCACAGTCAGGATTGTTTAGCGTCAAACAAGGATGCTTGAATTAGTCAAAGGACTTTTCTGTTCACTCGCACAAAGAAGACAGTAGCATGTTACACGTGAACCCTCAGGTTTCCTTTGGAGATATTGCTCCAATCAATCATCTTTTTAATATGTCGATCTCTGAGTCATCACCAGTTATAGCGAACCAGCTGAACAGAGAGAACAGCTACATGCCTTACAGAAGCAACTAGATGATTTAAAGCAGAATGATCCAACATTAGAAAGCTTTTCGTATCATGACATTCATCATTATACCGCTATTTATGTCATTGCAGTGTTAATTTTGATCATTGGATCATTGTTACTATGGAAATGTAGAGCGTTGTAAGAGCAGCACCTCCAATGCAAAGGGAGGCTGAAGGAATAGAGATGACTTCTCGCGGAAATATTATAGTGATGCACCAGCAATCAAAAAGTGATCAGTGTCTTGAGAAAGTGCAAACTATTAGTGATAACGATAACAAAGTGTGTGGCCCTAGCAGGCAACAAAGTCGGGGCACTTTGCCCGTACTTCACTCTTTTGTGTCAATCGATGACAAATAATGTATTAGCATTAAGTTAGTTTAAGGACCTATTGTTTTTCACCTTGTATCACCTTCATCATCTTGCGGCTCGGGAGCATGTACGAGCTAGCATGTACATTGCTGATCCTACATAATTATTTTCCCGGAGTCCCGGCAAGTGCATACTCTCGGGCAGATCGCAACAAGCCGTCATCAATCGCGCACTCATTTTTAGCATTAACATACAGTCAATATATTATCATTTTATATTATCAAGGAATTTTAATTTAATAATCAATCTATCATATCACAAAAAGGGTGTAGTCGAGTAAGCAGCTCCTACACACCCCTTTTTATTGTACCAATCGATAGGGGGCGCCAAGGGGAGCAAAAAAGCTTGGATAAACTTTTCTCAAAAATCTACCTCTGTCAAATGACAGGCCGAAATGTATGTAATGTATGTGCCCAAAAAGGAGGAGGTTATACATTCGTCAGGACTTGATTTATTTCTGTTGCCAGGACTGGAGGTTATACAAAAAATCTTCTGTTAACACAACATAATAATTAAGCCTTCGGCTTAGGAATTTCACTCTAGGGATTGACAAACTACTACAAAAGAAAGTCGACGGAGCCCCGCCACGCGGGGCTACTATTTCTGGGTGGTTTACAAAAAATAACCAACCAAGCAAACACAAAAAATAACCAACCACCAAGCTACGCTCCCGCCTTAGCCATCTAACCTAACCCAACCATGTCGTATTGGGCAAAATTGCTATTAATTACTGTTACTATACAGTAGGGAATTTTGATTAGTTTTATCTAAATGGGGAGGGGGGGGGGGATATCCGGGGGTGGAAGTGGCATAGGGAGGTTTTTCTCACCCAAAATATCCTTCCTCAACCCATATGATCACCAAAACAATTGGGGTAGGTTTGTGAACCGTAGCCCTAACGAGGTTTGTATATCGGCCTCTATCTAGCCGGGGGTTGATTTTTGAGAATAGTTTGTCTGAGCTTTTTTGCTCCCCTTGACACCCCCTATTGATTGGTATAGTAAAAAGGGGTGGTCATAGGGGGTTGAATTTTTTCGTCAAAATTTGTCTAAGTATTTTCGCCATACTAACCAGGGCCACATTTCGGCCTGTCATTTGACAGGGGTTGATTTTTGAGAAAAGTTTATCTGAGCTTTTTTGCTCCCCTTGACACCCCCTATCGATTGGTATAATAAAAAGGGGTGGTCATAGGGGGTTGAATTTTTTCGTCAAAATTTGTCTAAGTATTTTCGCCATACCTACTAACGGGCCACATTTCAGCCTGTCATTCGACAGGGTTTGATTTTTGAGAAAAGTTTATATGAGCTTTTTTGCTTCCCTTGGCGCCCCCTATCGATTGGTATATTCAAAAAGGGTGGTTATGAGAGGTTAAAATTTTGACGAAAAATTTTTCTGTCTTTTTCCCATAGTGCCCTTCCCTCCAAGTACAACCTCATATTTTTTTAAACTTACTCCTCCATAAACGAAACCATCAATTATTACAATTATTGAGAACAATAATCACTTGTTCTCATAATATTTGAAGTGTAAAATTATAAGTAGTATCTAGTTTTAAACACGAAAGTTACATAGGTAAGTACCTACCTATTGTTATCAAGAATCAAGATAATATTTTGTTTGGTAACCCATACAACTTAAATAGACCATTCGTTTGGTTTACTTCTCTCTTAAAATAAACACTACTAAAATTAGTTGGTTAATAATTTGACGTTTCAATACTACCAACACTACGAAACAATTGCTCGTCACTCACGATGAGTAAACGCAGATCAAGTGGTTTAGCTCGATCGTAACTCACACTCGCCTAATCTTGACAGTCGATGAGTTAGGAGTTTATTCGGATAAACCGAAGTAAAATCATTCGGACTTTTCACATGAAACTCGCACTCGGCACAGAGGTATGGCGAAAATACTTAGACAAATTTTGACGAAAAAATTCAACCCCCTATGACCACCCCTTTTTATTATACCAATCGATAGGGGGTGTCAAGGGGAGCAAAAAAGCTCAGATAAACTTTTCTCAAAAATCAACCCCTGTCAAATGACAGGCCGAAATGTGGCCCTGGTTAGTATGGCGAAAATACTTAGACAAATTTTGACGAAAAAATTCAACCCCCTATGACCACCCCTTTTTACTATACCAATCAATAGGGGGTGTCAAGGGGAGCAAAAAAGCTCAGACAAACTATTCTCAAAAATCAACCCCCGGCTAGATAGAGGCCGATATACAAACCTCGTTAGGGCTACGGTTCACAAACCTACCCCAATTGTTTTGGTGATCATATGGGTTGAGGAAGGATATTTTGGGTGAGAAAAACCTCCCTATGCCACTTCCACCCCCGGATATCCCCCCCCCCCCCCTCCCCATTTAGATAAAACTAATCAAAATTCCCTACTGTATAGTAACAGTAATTAATAGCAATTTTGCCCAATACGACATGGTTGGGTTAGGTTAGATGGCTAAGGCGGGAGCGTAGCTTGGTGGTTGGTTATTTTTTGTGTTTGCTTGGTTGGTTATTTTTTGTGAACCACCCAGAAATAGTAGCCCCGCGTGGCGGGGCTCCGTCGACTTTCTTTTGTAGTAGTTTGTCAATCCCTAGAGTGAAATTCCTAAGCCGAAGGCTTAATTATTATGTTGTGTTAACAGAAGATTTTTTTGTATAACCTCCAGTCCTGGCAACAGAAATAAATCAAGTCCCGACAAATGTATAACCTCCTCCTTTTTGGGCACATACATTACATACATTTCGGCCTGTCATTTGACAGAGGTTGATTTTTGAGAAAAGTTTATCCAAGCTTTTTTGCTCCCCTTGGCGCCCCCTATCGATTGGTATAATAAAAAGGGGTGTGTAGGAGCTGCTTACTCGACTACACTCTTTTTGTGATATGATAGATCGATTATTAAATTAAAATTCCTTGATAATATAAAATGATAATATATTGACTGTATGTTAATGCTAAAAATGAGTGCGCGATTGATGACGGCTTGTTGCGATCTGCCCGAGAGTATGCACTTGCCGGGACTCCGGGAAAATAATTATGTAGGATCAGCAATGTACATGCTAGCTCGTACATGCTCCCGAGCCGCAAGATGATGAAGGTGATACAAAGTGAAAAACAATAGGTCCTTAAACTAACATAATGCTAATACATTATTTGTCATCGATTGACACAAAAGAGTGAAGTACGGGCGAAGTGCCCGACTTTGTTGCCTGCTAGGGCCACACACTTTGTTATCGTTATCACTAATAGTTTGCACTTTCTCAAGACACTGATCACTTTTTGATTGCTGGTGCATCACTATAATATTTCCGCGAGAAGTCATCTCTATTCCTTCAGCCTCCCTTTGCATTGGAGGTGCTGCTCTTACAACGCTCTACATTTCCATAGTAACAATGATCCAATGATCAAAATTAACACTGCAATGACATAAATAGCGGTATAATGATGAATGTCATGATACGAAAAGCTTTCTAGTGTTGGATCATTCTGCTTTAAATCGTCTAGTTGCTTCTGTAAGGCATGTAGCTGTTCTCTCTGTTCAGCTGATTCGCTATAACTGGTGATGATTCAGAGAACGACATATTAAAAAGATGATTGATTGGAGCAATATCTCCAAAGGAAACCTGAGGGTTCACGTGTAACATACTACTGTCTTCTTTGTGCGAGTGAACAGAAAAGTCCTTTGACTTAATCAAGCATCCTTGTTTGACGCTAAACAATCCTGACTGTGATAATCGTGCAGAGCTTATTTCATCGTAGCATAATATATTCAACGAGCAGTTCACAACAATAGTAAAAATATGTATTGATCCTGTGGGTGTCGATCCACATGTTATCACACTCTGCTATACTGTATAGACAACTTTTAGCTGCTTTGTTTTGCCTGCATAAACTCTCGTTACCTTTAAGTTGATATTCCGCTTTACTGAGGCGACATAACATATTTTCTGAATGTTGATTGAAACAAAGGAGCAACTCCGTTTCTGTCATGGTGATAAAAGTATCCTTCTTCAAATTAATTGCTATTATATTTCCCAATGGGAGTGATGCTGGTTGCATTTTTTCGTCGAAGTTTTTCTGTCTTTTTCCCATAGTGGCTAGTGCCCCGTTTCCTTTAGGCCAACCCGTTGGGAAGATTTCAAATTTGTTTAACACCTAGCTCTCTGCACAACCACTTCAACATATTTTGTTTAGTAATGCGATAGCGATCATGGAATTGTTTCTCTGAGAGGTCTAGTGCATTGAATGATGCACGAGAGTTTGCATTGCTCCAAGCGGTATAATTACGGCTATCGTCTGCCTCCGCAGCTGCAAACATTCTCCAGGCGAAAAAGGAGGGATCGGCCATGATATTATGCTAGTTTTTGATATAAGTAATATATTAATTGTGAAAATATTCTTCTATCTCCACGATTTCACTATGAAAAACACAAGTGATAACTTTACTACGGTATAATCGAAATAAACTCCGAAGTTAGTGAATCGAAATGTCAAAAATGCAACTCGCACTAGCCCAATACTTGAACCCACCAATCACAGGCTCTAACGCTCTCACCTACGATCGCATAAACAATCCTCGTATTCGTTAAGCTTGTACGTAAAAACTCGCACTACCATATTTTGTTTCTCGCTTTTACAACTAGGTGGCGCTGTACTAATCTCATACAAATTCCAAGTAAACGCAAAACGCGCTCACGATCGAATGCAAATGGAAAAACTCACACTTAGCACTCTGTTTACCGTTGTTCACACCAAATGTCACAGGAATAATACATTTTGGTTTTGACAACATCTTACCTGCACTTCTGCAAGATAACAGATATTTAGTGGCTAATATTTTACCAATAATGAACATCAAAAATCTAAATAACACATGTTTTCTTTTTATCATCTCCACCAGACGGCGCGACGGTAGACACTCACTAATTTTCTATTGGTTCCCCACCGATTTGAAATTATCTGCAGGTTGGCATTACTGACTACATGTTGGTCGTGTTTCTAAAAAATATCAGTGTACTGTCAAGTGTAATATCAATCAAAGTATCATACTCCTAAGCGTTCATTGGCATAAGCAATTAGGCCAGTATACTGGTAACAGCTTAGAAACACGCTTGCACTTGTCAAACTGAAAACATGATAACTGAAAGAGTTTTCTACTTCTACTTCCTATTCATTGGAATATTATTGTGTCTTTTTCAAATTGAAATGTATCAAGTTTTACATGCTTTTGCCCAGTTATGTAGCAATTATTGATGGTATTCCCTGGTATTACCGATAGTTGTCTACCCAAACGCCATCTAGTTACTAAAATGGAAGCTGTTTGACAATCAAATTAAAAAGCTAAGAAAATTCCTCATTGTCACATATCCAATTATAGTCTGTGATGGTTCCGATCTTTGCTGTCTTCCAATATTGGCTGCGTTCCAGATGACGTTAATTTTGACCAAAACGCTCAAAACGTCCCCTTCTGCCGTTCCCTTTGGCGACCGGGGTCGTTTTGATAGCGGCTATGACGTCACTCATGACGTCATCGGGGTTGGCAACTGTCAAAGTGGCGCTGTCGTAGCTAGTCCTGTAAACACTTGTTTTTTGTATAGAAATTACTCGTTTTTCTGTAAAATATTTACAATGACTGGTTGTAGTGTACCCCAATGCTCGGAAATGGGTATCCATCACTTTCCCAAGGATCCTACATATCGAAAACTTTGGATAAATGCAATACGGCGAAAGAACTTTCAACCTAAAAATTATCATAGGTTATGTCGCAAACATTTTGTTGAAAATGACTAGGAGAAAGTCTCCAAAAGCACTGGTAAATATTGGAATGCATCATTATTACAGTTTATCAGTTCTGTAATCCTTGCGTTGTTTAAGCTTTAATGTATTTTTGCAGGACTAGAACATCAACACAAGTACTTGAAGAAAGCGGCTATACCAACTGTTTTTTCATGGAACCAAAAGCCTCTGAACACTCAAGCAAAAGCTAGAGAAGAACGTTTGTTAGCAAGAAATCGTAGAGCAAGTAACAGACTTGCACCAAGAACCCTATTCCAAGAAAGTCCATCGACTTCTGCTACCCAGGATATCTCTCAAGAGGTAGAAGTTGCGAGTGAACACGGTATAGAAGATAACTTTTATCTTGTATATATCTTTATATTGTGTGAAAATATTAGCCGCAGTACACAAACATCAAATGTTTTGAGGTTATTTTCAACAGAACTCTTGCAAACTGATGAAGAATCCGTTATGTTCTACACAGGTTTAGAGAATTACAGCAAATTATCACTTGTGCTAAGCACACTAATATCCATGGCAAATGATATTAAATATCGATGGAGCAGAGTAGTCGGATTATCCGTTGAAGACCAATTTATAATGCTGCTCATAAAGCTGCGGCGAAATAAACCGGACTTTGAGCTAAGTAGAATGGTTGGTGTAAGCAAGACTGAGGTGTCAAATGTCATAGTAACATGGATTAATTTTGTTAGTGATATTTGGTCTTTACTTGACCTTTGGCCGAGCAGAGAATTGGTCAACTTTTATATGCCGCAAAGTTTTAAAGAGCTGTATCCTACAACAAGAATAATAATTGATGGAACAGAGATCCCAATTCAAAAGCCTAGCCAACCTGACTCTCAAAAGTCTACATTCAGCTCTTATAAGCACAAAAATACATTAAAGTTTCTTGTTGGGGCTTCACCTGGTGGATTATTAACCTTTTGCTCAGGGGCATATGCAGGATCAGCCAGTGACCGACAAATTATTGAGAGAAGCAATCTATGTCAACTGTGTGAATCTGGTGATAGCATAATGGCAGATAGAGGTTTTAACGTCCAAGACCTATTTGCTAGAAAAGGTATAGGAATTAATATTCTATCATTTTTAAAAGGAAAGTCCCAGATCCCTGGTGTTCAGTTAAAACTGGATCTGAAATTAGCCACCCAAAGAGTGCACATAGAGAGACTGATAGGTTTGATGAAAACCTATAAAATATTGACATCAGAGTTAAATAAATCCTATGTACCATTAGCATCTAAAATATTTTATATATGTTTGATGTTAAGTAATTTTAGGGAAAATATAGTCAATAAAACAAAATAAATAAGTCTTAAGTGCGTTTTATTTAACTAAGTGTATAACATAGGGCCTTCAGGTAGGTTAACCAAGGTCCGTTCAGGAACCACAAGAGAATACAATAATATCTAAAGTATGTCAATTATTTTTCATGCTTCGGTAGTCAAAATATAAGTATTTCTCAAAGAGTTCTTTTTTAAAGTAAGTATTATAAAATATATGTAACTTAGATAACATATTCTTTATAAAAGCATTATCTCTATTTACATAAATCAATTTTAAATAACAAATATAAAAGAGTTTCAATAAAGTATTTTTTTAAGGTTATAACAAAGTTTATGTTGAATCTCTTTACTATATAGACAATACTGATTAATTTATGTATTTATAGATTGTTTTAAGCTTAGTGACCACAAATAAATCGAAATTGTTCCTGAAAAGCATTAGATTTTTCCAAAAATCGAACACAAAGCATGTTATTGTTGTTTAGCTTTCGATGAGGTCTGCCTTTTTCCCTCGCACCGTAGCACCACGTCTTCTTAACTCTTGTTTGAGTTGATTTACTTTCCATGTACCGTACATTTTTTTATTGCTAAAAACGAAATAATTAGCAGAAATTCACAATAATGTAGAAAAGGAGAAATGTCACAATTGGTAAACAAAGGACTAGCTATGACAGCGCCACCTACAATCAGCTTTGACCGGCCGGCCCCATTTCGCTCAAGCAACGCTCAAAACGACCCACGACGAAAATGGGTCGAAGTGGGCGTTCTAGTTTTTTTTTTAATTTTAACGTAACAATATCGCAAAGACCATATTCGGAAAGTTTTCAGGAGCGAGTAGCGACAAAAAAACTTCATATAATTTCATTGCAAAACATAATATTTTTAATTGAAATATATTAAATATAATTAAATAAAATATTTTGATTAAAAAGAAATTGTTTTAAATGAAAGATCAAATATTTTCCTATAAAATACTAAGTTATCGTCTCTCCTGGTCTTTTAAATTCTTCATTAGAATAAAGACTGATTACATTTTCGTAGTCATTGATTCGTGGTCTAAACTTTCGCTTTTCGCGATCATAATTGTGGAAAAGTGCATTCCACTCTTCATCTGAACTAGATTCACTAGAAATGTCTGAATCATTATTCCGATGCACCTGCAAAATATGTCTAACTGCCGTAAAAAGATCCATTTCGATAATCGATAGGTACCTAAATATTATTCAAATAAAAGCGGT
This sequence comes from Polyommatus icarus, assembly GCA_937595015.1. NCBI lineage: Eukaryota > Metazoa > Arthropoda > Insecta > Lepidoptera > Lycaenidae > Polyommatus > Polyommatus icarus. The sequence goes on from OW569321.1 coordinate 10,414,423, forward strand.
AGACTCGAATTCTAACTTAACCTCTTTCAGCTGTCACCTGTCACTGTCATCTCGCCAGAGCGCTCAAAACGCTCCATGAAAAAAAGCGCGGGAATCTCCAAAAAGGGCGGTCGTGTTTTTTCTGGAAAAAATAATTTTTCGAATTATTTATTGTAAATATCTTAGTTAGTTAGTTTTCTTTTTATATTTATTTAGTTTCTTTTAGTTTTTACTGTTTTCTGCGCATTTTGGTAAGTCTCTTGTATATAGTATTTTGTAAATATGGATGTGGACCCGGGGGGGCCGGAGTGCCCCCCTGCTGGCCAATTTATAACTGTTCAGACAACAGAAATTAATGATTCTTCTATGGACACTGACTCTTCGATTAATAATAATTCATCTTCAAACCGCAAACGCCCTGCAACATCCAGACGAATTTGTAGAAAATGTAATAAGAAAATTAAGAAAAATCCTAATAAAACTAAACCAGATATCAACTGCCTGTGTTTAAGTGATACAGAAAACAAAGAAAGCTTAAATAATATCCAAGAAACACAAGGAGTTGGTATTATAGAGAAACATCAGGGCTTGAATAATCCCCGTGTTAGTCGTGTATTGTACACAGACACCGACTCTACACCCTACTTAGTACATATTCAAAAAGAGATTTCAAGTTCTAACGGAAACTGCTCTTTACATCCTGTAGAATTTGGTCGTTTTCTTAAAAATAATAATATAAAAAATGTGGAGAACGGCAGCCTTAAAAGGATTGGCAGAAATAGATTATCGTTATCCTTCTCAGTGTTTTCTGATGCCAATAATTTTATTAATAATGAAAACTTAAAACAGAATAATTACAAGGTTTTTCTTCCTTCTTTCCAAGTTTGCCGAGTAGGCTTGGTTCGAGGTATACCAGCAGATTGGACTGAGGATGACATTTTGGCTAACGTTACTTTGCCTTTTGGTTGTGGGGAAATTTTAAAATTAAGGCGTTTAAAGAAAAAAAGCGTTGTAAATAATACTGCACAGTTTGTTAATACGGAGTCTGTAGTTTTTACATTTGACGGCCAAACATTACCTAAAAGAATTTTTATATGCTATAACTCTTTGCCTGTTGACTTATACATTTACCCTACCATACAGTGTTACAATTGCTGTAGGTATGGGCATGTTAAGTCACAGTGCAGATCAACTCCCAGATGCTTCCGTTGTGGTCAGAGTCACTCGGGTGACAAATGTTCAGTAGATGAGGATTCTGTGTTTTGTTGTTTATGCCAAGCTTCCCATATAGCTACTAGTAAGAATTGTCCAGAGTTTCACAGACAAAAATCAATTAAAGAATCCATGGCTCACAAAAATTTATCATATGCTGAAGCTTCAAAACTCCACCCTCCCATCTCAAAACTGTACTCAACTGTTTTATCTTCTCCTAGTTCTTCACCTGCTTTCATAAACCAACAAAAACAAAATTTATCCAGTAATAACTCTGTAAATAAAGCAACCACAGAATCATACAAGAAAACGGTGTTCAGACAACCTAGGTCACCACCTAAGACTGGAAGTGGATATGACAAAACAGCTCATTTTAATTTAACTAAAGATTATAATCCACCAATGGGTTCAAATGGTTCAGCTTTAATAGCAAACAGCGATAATAATAATATTTCTGTACCGGAATTAATATCAGCTATAATAAGTTACTTAACTCAATCAAATATTATATCCACATCAGTCACACCGTCCAACGTAGCCTCCATTAATAGTAACAAGCCTAAAACCATCTCCCATTATGGATTATCTGATCCAATGGAACTGTCGCAGTGCAGTCAGCAAAAAAAGTGAAATTATTCATTTAATAAACAAATACAAGCCAATTGTCTTTGCTCTTCAAGAAACATGGCTCAAGCCAGATTCTCTTTTTAAGATTCCTGGCTATGCCTGTATAAGAGAGGACAGATCCGATGGGTATGGTGGTACCGCCTTACTCATCAACCATCATCATTCATATGTACATATTCCACTTCCATTACATAATCCCAATGTCTCTATAATAGCTGCATCTGTAAATAACATCTGTTTTGTGTCATTGTATATTCCTCATCCATCCTATTCAATATTTTTAGAAATTAAAAATGTAATTAGCCATTTACCAAAACCTTTTGTGATTCTTGGCGATTTTAATGCTCAACACTTGTCTTGGGGTAGCAGTAACAATAATCAATGGGGTTTTGAAATATTAGATTTATTAGATTTCCACAAGTTATGCATTCTCAATACAGGGTTTCCAACGAGGCAAACTGCACCCGATGAGGGTTATAGTGCTCCTGATTTGTCTATTTGTACTTCAAATCTTTCTTCTCTTTTACACTGGTCAGTTTTATCATCTAGTCACGGTAGTGATCACTTCCCTATTCTTCTGTCTCTCCCCTGTAAAAATAAAAAGCAGAATCATCCTTCTAATTCTTCATCATTAAAATATAATTTAAAAAATGCAGAATGGGAAAAGTTTCATCATGCACTGGAAAATAAAATGTCTCTTCTTCCTGGTATATCACCAGGAAATGAATCTGTTTGTGCTGATGCTTTAGCGTCTGCTTTAATCGAATCAGCAGATGAAACTCTTCCTATTAAGAAAACTAAGCAATACATACCATCACCTCCTTGGTGGGACATTGACTGTTCAGCCGCTATAAATAAAAGAAAACAGGCTGAAAGAGAGTATAACAATAATTCTACATTTGAAAACTACACTATATATTGTAAATCTGTTAACGACGCGAAAAAATTATTTAGGAAAAAGAAGTCTGCAAGCTGGAAAAGGTTTTGCGAATCTATTAGTCCGGACACACATGCCTCCACAGTTTGGAACAATATTAGAAGGTATAGATCTGCATATAAGCCGCCTTTCCATCCTATGCCCGATTCTCTAGCCAATGATTTTTTAAAGAGATTAGCACCTCCCTCTGTCTCACTTCTCCGTCCATCACCTTTAGGCGAAGTTAACCTTAAAGACCTTAACTCGCTTTTTACTCTACAAGAGTTAAAAGGAGTTGTCGCAAATTTAAACGATTCGGCTCCGGGCATTGACGGAATCCCATACTCGTTTTTTAAACACTCTTCAGATGAAATTTTAACTTATTATTTGGATTTGGTTAATTCAATGTTATTAACAGGTAATATTCCAAATTCATGGAAAACACAGAAGGTTGTTCCCATTCTAAAACCTGGAAAACCTCACTCTTCAGCTTCCTCCTATCGCCCAATAGTCTTATCATCAGTGCTATTAAAGATTGCAGAGCATCTCGTAAAGAATCGTTTGGAATGGTATATTGAAAAACATAACTTCCTAGCCAAAAGTCAATATGGATTCCGAAAAGGAAAAGGTACAATAGACAATATTGCACTTTTTACCACAGATGTTCGTATCGCTTTTACAGAAAACAAATCTGTTTTAGCGGCTTTTTTAGATATAAATGCAGCATATGATAACGTAAGAATAGATATACTCCAACGAAAGCTACATTTACTAGGTGTTCCCATAATATTAATTAATTTTATTATAAACATATTACTTGAAAGATTTCTCGCTCTGCCTTTGCAAAATGAAACGTCAACGGAATTGCGGGTTGTAGATAAAGGACTTCCACAAGGCTCACCAATAAGTCCACCTTTGTACAATATTTATACATCAGATTTAGAAGAAGCAGTTATTGGCGGGACTTCAGACTTGAAATCATTTACATTAACAGATATAGAGTATGTAGATGATGAACTATATTGTTTGCAATATGCCGATGACTTAACAATTTATGTCATAGACCAATCCATTGCAAGGGCCTCTATTCGATTATCGCGCTGTCTAGCAAGACTAAAAATATGGTTAGATGCAAATGGATTAGATCTTTCGGTTAATAAAAGTACTGCTGTTCTATTTACCCGTATGCGCTTACCTCCGCCTGTGGTGGTAAAATATAATGGATTGTTAATTCCAGTCGACAAGGAGGCAAAGTTTTTAGGGGTAATTTTAGATTCAAAACTCAATGGTAATGCTCATAACGAGTATGTTGCGTCAAAGTGTGAACGCACTTTAAACATAATAAGGTGCCTTTCAGGTGTGTGGTGGGGATCTCACCCGTTTAACTTAAAATTACTGTATAACGCATTGATAAGAAGTGTGTTAGATTATGGAACATTCCTTCTTGAACCCTGTAACGTAGCTGGTTTCAAACAATTAGATAAGATGCAAGCAAAAGCTATGAGAATCATTTGTGGAGCCATGGCTTCCTCGCCAATAAATGCATTACAGGTAGAATGTGGGGAACCACCGCTCTACCTCAGGCGACAATATCTGGCTGACAAGTTTTTCATTCGCTGTTTGCAATTTTCAAACCATCCTCTTATTCCGAAACTGAAAAAACTGTTAGATTTAGTAAACAAGGATAATTTTTGGATACACAAATCTCGCCCTTGCTTAGTAAATAGTTATGTGCGATACTCATTCCTTGACGCCCCTACACTTAGATTACCTGTATATCCTCTGTTTCATTCTTCCTTTGAATCCCTCATTTTGGATCCGGATATCCGTTACGACATAGGCTTAAAAAAATCAGATAAGTATTATGCAAAACCATTTTTCAATTATTTAACAACCAATAATTGGGAAGGCTGGCATCACATTTACACAGACGCCTCTAAAATATCAATCGTCAATAATAATTGTGTTGGAGTTGGTATATACCATCTCCAATACAACATAGTCCAAAAAGTCAAATTTCCGCCGCAAACTTCCGTATTCACTGGAGAATGTTATGGCCTATTTAAAGCGGTCGACTACATTTTACTAGCAAAACTTAATAAAACTGTCATTTTTACCGATTCTTTAAGTGCCCTTCAAGCGTTAAATGGATTTACGTTTAAGTCAAAATGTTTTCCTATAATCATTCAAATTAGAAATCTTTTGCAGAAATGTATTGTTGCTAACTTATCTGTTACGTTTGTCTGGATACCGAGTCATTGCGGCATTCTTGGAAATGAAAAAGCGGACGCTTTGGCCAAAGATGCTGCTTTTAGTGGAGATGTTTTTCCGTATATGAATTACTGTCATGACTTGCCTTCCCTTGCTAAGAACTTTTTCCAACAGGATTGGAGTAAGGACTGGGCACGAACGAGTCATAAAAAAGGTGTACAATATAGGCTAATACAACCTGAGATTCAGTTCAGACCTTGGTTTTTCAAAATTAAATTATCAAAAAGCACAACTTCTTCTTTAATAAGAATGAGGTTAGGACATGCCCTCACTCCGGCCCACCTAAAAAGAATACGAATTCGCAACAACGATGCTTGCGATTGCGGTTTGGAAGTGGGTGATTTGAATCATATTATTCTTTCCTGTCCTCTGTATGATCACTCCTGCCTTTATGATAGTCTCTCCTCTATGTCTATACCCTTTCCTACATCTGTACCAACTTTATTAAATTCATGTAACAAATCAGTTTATTTATGTTTATCTCAATATTTACGTAGCAATTCAATTAAACTTTAATATATGTACTTAAACCTTGTAAAACTTCCTAACTAGATCCGAAATCCTAAATTCCGTACTTACTTTACTTTTCCACCGCCTATTCCCTACCTTTGCATATGGCAAAGTACACCGCCGGTGTCAGTGCCAAAAAAAAAAAAAAAAAAAAAAAAAAAAAAAAAAAAAAAAAAAAAAAAAAAAAAAAAAAAAAAAAAAAAAAAAAACGCTCCATAATTCCGTTCCACTTGGGTTTGTGACATTGACGCTCACATTTGCTCACATGCTAATGGAACGGCAGAAACGAAGGTCTTGAGCGTGAGCGTTATTAACGTCATCTGGAACGCAGCCATTATAATACTTAACTGGAAAGCGCGGGAATCTTCGAAAAGGGCGGTCGTGTTTTCTGGAATTTTTTATGTTTTGTTTTATTTATTGTAAATATCTTCGTTAGTTAGTTTTCTTTTTATCTTATTCTTAGTTTCTTTTAGTTTTTATTTTATTTGTGCATACTATTGGGTAAGTTTTTTGTATATATTCTGTAAATATGGATGAGGACCCAGGGGGGCTGGAAGGCCCCCCTGTTGGCCAATTTATTACTATTCATACTAGTGAAAATCTAAATGACTCAAGTATGGACACAGATTCGTCCGTTAATAACAAATCCACAAACCGCAAACGCCCTGCAGCATCTAGGCGAGTATGCAGAAAATGCAATAAAAAGATTAAGAAAAATCCCGACAAAACAAAACCTGATATCAACTGTATGTGCTTGAGTGACACGGAAAATAAAGAAAGTCTGAATAATATCCAAGAAGTACATACAGCTGGCATCATGGAGAAACATCAGGGCTTGGTTAATCCTCGGGTTAGTCGTTTGCTGTACACCGACACTGACTCTACACCTTATGTAGTACATGTGCAAAAAGAAATATCATCTCCTAATGGAAACTGCACCTTACATCCTGTTGAATTTGGTCGCTTCCTTAAAAATAATAATATTAAGAATATAGAAAACGGTAGCCTTAAGAGAATTGGCCGGAATAGATTGTCATTATCTTTCTCTGTATTTTCTGATGCAAATAATTTTATTACTAATGAGAATCTAAAACAGAACAACTACAAAGTTTTTCTTCCATCTTTTCAAGTTTGTCGTGTTGGCTTGGTTAGAGGTATTCCAGCTGATTGGTCTGAAGATGACATTTTGGCCAATATTACTTTACCATATGGTTGTGGGGACATTTTGAAAGTAAGACGCTTAAAGAAAAAAAACATTGTAAATAATACTGTACAGTTTGTAAATACAGAGTCAGTTGTTTTTACATTTGACGGCCAAGTACTACCTAAACGAGTTTTTATGTGCTATAACTCCTTGCCTGTTGACTTGTACATTTATCCTACCATACAGTGTTACAATTGCTGCAGGTATGGGCATGTTAAGTCACAGTGCAGATCGACTCCCAGATGTTTCCGTTGTGGTCAAAGTCATTCTGGTGAGAAATGTTCCGTAGATGAAGATTCTGTTTTCTGTTGTCTTTGCCAAGCTTCCCTTATAGCCACAAGTAAGAATTGCCCTGAGTTCCAACGACAAAAATTAATTAAAGAGTCCATGGCTCACAAAAACTTATCCTATGCCGAAGCATCAAAGCTCCACCCTCCTATTTCTAAATTATACTCAACAGTTTTAACCTCTTCTAGTCCATCCTCTTCTTTTATAGACTCACAAAAACAAAATTTCTCATCAGTCATCAAAAATTCTGCAAAGAGGACAACCACAGAGTCGTATAAAAAAACAGTCTTCCGACAACCTAGAACACCACCAAAGTCAGTAGGTGGGTATGATAAAACTGCTCATTTAAACTTAATTAAAGATTACAATCCCCCATCGGGTTCAAATGGCACTGCTTTGCCTACAAATGGTGATAGTAATATTTCGGTGCCCGAATTAATTACAGCTATAATTAATTATCTAACTCAGTCAAATATTATACCGTCATCAGTTTCACCGTCCAACGTAGCCTCTGTAAGTAACATACCTCAAACTAACTCCCACTATGGATTATCTGATCCAGTGGAATTGTCGCAGTGCAGTCAGCAAAAAAAATGAAATCATTTATTTAATAAACAAATATCACCCTCTTGTCTTTGCTCTCCAAGAAACATGGCTTAAGCCAGAATCTGTTTTTAAGATTCCTGGCTATGCTTGTTTAAGAGAGGATAGATCTGATGGGTATGGTGGTGCTGCCTTACTCATCAATCATCATCATTCATTTGTACATTTTTCACTTCCATCACATAATCCAAATATTTCTATAATAGCAGCATCTGTAAATAACATCTGTTTTGTCTCATTGTATATTCCACATCCATCCTATTCAATATTTTTAGAAATTAAGAATATAATTAGCCTTTTGCCAAAACCTTTTGTGATACTTGGAGATTTTAATGCCCAACATTTGTCTTGGGGTAGTAGTAATAACAATCAGTGGGGTTTTGAAGTATTAGATTTATTAGATTACCATAAGTTATGTATTCTCAACACAGGGTTTCCAACACGGCAAACTGCACCTAATGAGGGCTATAGTGCCCCTGATTTGTCTATTTGTACTTCAAATTTATCTTCTCTTTTACACTGGTCAGTTTTATCATCTAGTCACGGTAGTGATCACTTCCCTATTCTTCTGTCTCTCCCCTGTAAAAATAAAAAGCAAAATCATTCTACTAATTCATCATCATTAAAATATAACTTAAAAAATGCAGAATGGGAAAAGTTTTATCATGCATTAAAAAATAAACTACCCCATCTTCCTAGTATATCACCAGGTAATGAATCTGTTTGTGCTGATGCTCTAGCATCTGCCTTGATCGAATCAGCTGATGAAACTCTTCCTATTAAGAAAACACCTAAACGTTACATTCCATCACCTCCTTGGTGGGATAATGACTGTTCAGTTGCTATACATAAAAGAAAACAGGCTGAAAGAGAATATAATAATAATTCTACCTTTGAAAACTACGATATTTATTGTAAGTCTGTTAACGATGCAAAAAAATAATTTAAGAAAAAGAAGTCTGCAAGCTGGAAAAAGTTTTGTGAATCTATCTGTCCGGACACACATGCTTCTATAGTTTGGAATAATATTAGAAGGTTCAGGTCAGCATACAAACCTCCTTTTCACCCTATGCCAGATTCTTTAGCCAACGATTTTTTAAATAGATTAGCACCTCCTTCTGTATCATTTCTCCGTCCATCACCTTTAGGTGAAGTTAGCCTCAAAGACCTTAACTCGCTTTTTACTCTTCAAGAGTTAAAAGGAGTTGTTGCAAATTTAAACGACTCGGCTCCGGGCATTGATGGAATCCCATACTCTTTTTTTAAACATGCTTCAGATGAAATTTTAACTTATTATTTAGATTTGGTTAATTCAATGTTATTAACGGGTAATATTCCAGATTCATGGAAAACACAGAAGGTTATTCCCATTTTAAAACCTGGAAAACCTCATTCTTCAGCTTCTTCCTATCGCCCCATAGTCTTATCATCAGTGTTATTAAAGATTGCAGAACATCTCGTAAAGAATCGTTTAGAATGGTATATTGAAAAACATAACCTCCTTGCCCAAAGTCAATATGGATTCCGAAAAGGAAAAGGTACTATAGATAATATAGCTCTTTTTACCACTGACGTTCGCATTGCTTTTACAGAAAATAAATCAGTTTTAGCAGCTTTTTTAGACATAAACGGAGCATATGATAATGTAAGGATAGATATACTCAAACGAAAGTTAAATTTATTAGGTGTTCCGGAAATTTTAAGTAATTTTATTATAAACGTATTATTGGAAAGATTTATTGCTCTGCCTTTACAAGATGCAACGTCGACAGAAGTGCGGGTTGTTGATAAAGGGCTGCCCCAAGGCTCACCGATAAGTCCACCTTTGTATAATATTTATTCGTCAGATATAGAGGATGTAGTGACTGGGGTGACTTCAGATTTGGAATCGTATATGTTAACAGATATAGATGGTGAATTGTATCTTCTGCAATACGCCGACGATTTAACAATTTATGTAATAGATCAATCTATTGAAAGAGCCTCCATTAGACTATCGCGAGCCCTAGCACGTCTAAAGGTATGGTTAGATGAGAATGGTTTAGATCTTTCAGTTAAGAAAAGTTCCGCTGTTCTTTTTACCCGTATGCGATTTCCTCCTCCAGTGCTGGTAAAATATAATGGATTACAAATTCCAGTTGACAAGGAGGCTAAATTTTTAGGCGTAATTTTAGATTCGAAACTTAATGGTAATGCCTATAACGAGTATATTGCGTCGAAATGTGAACGTACGTTAAACATAATTAGATGTTTATCAGGAGTGTGGTGGGGATCTCACCCGTTTAACCTAAAATTGTTGTATAACGCTTTAATAAGAAGTATTTTAGACTATGGTACATTCCTTTTAGAACCCTGTAACGTAGCTGGTTTGAAACAGTTGGATAAGATACAGGCAAAAACTATGAGGATAATTTGTGGAGCCATGGCATCATCGCCAATAAATGCATTGCAGGTAGAATGCGGTGAACCGCCGCTCTATCTAAGGCGGCAGTATCTGGCTGACAAGTTTTTTATTCGCTGTTTGCAATTTTCAAACCATCCCCTTATTCCGAAATTAAAAAAACTGTTAGATTTAGTAAATAATAATCAATTTTGGTTGCACAAATCTCGCCCTTGCTTAGTTAATAGTTATATCCGATATTTGTCGCTTGATGCCCCTACACATAGATTACCTGTTTTCCCGCTTTTTAACTCATCCTTTGAATCCCTTGTTTTAAATCCTGATATCCGCTATGACATAGGTATTAAAAAATCTGATAAATATTATGCAAAGCCTTTTTTTAATTACTTAACAACGAACAATTGGCAAGGTTGGCATCACATTTACACGGATGCCTCTAAAATGTCAGTAGATAATAATTATAATTGTGTTGGAGTAGGTATTTACCATCTCCAATACAATATAGTTCAAAAAGTAAAATTTCCACCACAAACTTCTGTATTTACTGGCGAATGCTTTGGTCTTTTTAAAGCAGTTGACTACATCCTACTAGCAAAGCTTAAAAAAACTGTAATTTTTACTGACTCTTTAAGTGCCCTGCAAGCATTGAATAGATTTACGTTTAGATCAAAATGTTTTCCCATAATAATACAAATCAGAAATCTTTTGTACAAATGTATTCTCGGTAATTTGTCTGTTACATTTGTTTGGATTCCAAGTCATTGCGGCATTCTTGGAAACGAGGAAGCAGATAGACTGGCCAAAGATGCGGTTTCTTGTGGAGATGTTTTTCCATATGTGAATTATTGTCACGACTTGCCGTCTCTTGCCAAGAACTTTCTCCAACACGATTGGAGTAAGGACTGGGCAGTAAGTAGTCAAAGAAAAGGTGTTCATTATAAGTACATACAACCTGAGATTCAGTTTAAGCCTTGGTTCTTCAAAATAAATCTATCGAAAAGTACAACTTCCTCTATAATTAGAATGAGGTTGGGACATGTCACCACACCGGCGCACATGAAAAGAATTCGGATTCGCAACGATGATGCTTGCGATTGCGGTTTGGAAGTGGGTGATTTAAATCATATTATTCTTTCCTGTCCTCTGTATGATCACTCCTGTCTATATGATAACCTCTCCTCTATATCTATACCCTTTCCTACTTCTGTTCCAATATTATTGAACTCATGTAATAAATTAATTTATTCTTTTTTATCCCAATATTTATGTAACAATTCAATTAATATTTAAATCTATTTAACTTATTATAAGAAACTTTCTAACTAGATCCAAAATCCTAAATTCCGTACTTACTTTGCTTTTCCACCGCCTATTCCCTACCTTTGTTTATGGCAAAGTACACCCATGTGTCAGTGCCAAAATCGCACAAAAAAAAAAAAAATACTTAACTGTGCTGTCTTCTGTCTGCTGTCAATGTCATTTGATAAAATTAAAATCTTTGATTTTCCAATTTTCGTTCTTTGTGTTGATTGTGTCCGAGGGTGTGTGAGCATATTGTGGTATCCGTAATGTGATTTTGAGATAATATATCATATAACTAATGAGATAAGCCGTATTATCTCAAAATAATATAAAAACGCAGAAACATGAAGATTTGGACCTCCGAGCACACTTTTAAGTGGGTTATGACGCAACACGGTTTAATTCCTAATTATAATATTCACAATTTTGAGCAAGTAATTTATCATTCATATTAAAAAATATTTATTTGTAGTCATCCTTGGGAGACCGTAGCTCAGGCAGCATGGAGGAAGTATCCCAATCCCATGAATCCAGCCGTTATCGGAATCGATGTCGTCGACAGGAAGGTAGTAGATGGAGTTTTAATTACTCATAGACTGGTGAGCTCGAAATGGTTCTTTCCAAGATGGGCACAAGCCGTAAGTACATAATATAACACACCATCATTCTTGTCATTGATCCAAAATATGTACATTTTTCTAACTTTGTACCTTAAAATTATTTGCAGCTAATCGGAACAGCCAAAATTTGCTATGCCAGTGAAAAGTCTGAAGTGAATCCAAACGAAAGACAAATGACCCTCAAAACCTCAAACCTCACATTCTGTCGGTACATAGCTGTTGATGAAACTGTGAAATACACTCCTCACCCCTCTGATGCATCAAAAACTCTTCTCACACAAGAAGCTGTTGTTACTGTCCAGGTATGTCATTTGAATTGATTATTAGTTTTTACTTTTTATGAAAATATAAAGATGAAAAAAAAGTTTATATATAATATCATCAAGTTTTACAATTTATTTTAATAAAACTAAATGTGAAAGGAATCAAGGACACCTTCATATTATGTTTGAGAAAGAGTTAATTTTTAAGTAGAGATCAGAATGTTATTGTTTCAATGTCTTATGTCTGGAAGAAACCGCTTTCAGCAGTAAGACGGCCTGTTTGTACAGATTCCTATATTGTTCTATTTTATATTGTTATTTAGTTTAGTTTGTACAAACAAAGAATTTTCTATCTATTTCTATAATGCTAAGCACTTGTTTATGTAAGCTAAGGCAAAGACATTGCATGTATGGCAGAATCTTTACCAAAAACATACTAATTGCCCACAAATAATTTTTTCTACCCGATTTCAGTATTGGTTTTGAATACTAAACTTTGTGTGTGGTAAAATTAAATAGTTGCTATTTTTTCAGGGAGTTCCATTAAGCAACTACATGGAAGATCTTTTGGCAAACAAAATTTCTCTGAATGCTGGGAAAGGCCGTCAAGCAATTGAATGGGTTATTGACAAATTAGATTCAGAAATTAAGGAATTAGCAAATTCAGCATGCAAAAGCACAGATGAACTTTTGTCGCAAACAAAAAAGTCGATTGATGATATCACCTCTACAGCAAGAAAATCCATGGATGACATATCGTCTAAAGCAAAACGGTCTTTAGATGACATAGAGAAATTAACCAAGACAAATGCTAATCAACGAAGCTGAAAAGAGGAGTGAATTATGATCTCTAGATCATTACAACATGAACTAGCCCATTCATTATGGCTCACTTTGTACCTCATGTAGTTTTTGTTTATTGGAGTGAAAACATTATTTTTTGTTTCTGTGAATTTGCAAATTAATAGATTTACTAAATTATTTTGAATTCCTGTGTGAATAAAAGTTTAAGTATGTATTGATTTATTTTGGATAGAATAAATAATATATGTGTGAAAGCATTTCTAGAAAAATATTTAGCAAAAATAAATGTGTTATTCATGATTTTAAGTTTCATGCTTATCGTAAATTATTACTGAATTCCATAACATTAAGTGTTGTTGTAATTTATTTTTCTAATTAAAATCATTTATCAAATATTTGAAGACTGATTTGTTTTAACCTGATTATTTCTAATAAAATGAAAACTATCAAGGACTCCACACAAAACTACGAATTCGCATTCCATCATTAAGCAGACCTAGCTATAATATATATTAATATATTTATAGCAAGTCATATTATTCTATACTAAATCCACATGTCACAGAAATATATATTATAGCTGAGTGTGTGGTCACGCGAAAATTAGTAAGTATAGAAAATATATATTAATATGCCTAGCTATAAACATATTAATATATATTGTAACTAGGTCTGACGGGCTTAATGTCAATTTTATTATGAACTTTGTATCAGATATTTGCGATGCGATTATGCGTGGGAGCCCCATTCTCAGGCCTAACTAATGTACCATTGAGGAAATTAATTCCTTCCTCACTACGTAGCCCCGTCAACTGCCTAGTTGACGGACCTACGTCGTTTGGGCGGCTTATGTCAATTTAATGTTAGCTGTGATCAGTCGGATGGGTTTGATTTAATGTGACTAAATTACTTAGGTCTTAGGTCCTCCATCTGCCTAGGAATCAACTTCTCTGATAGTACATACAAAATGCCCACTAACAACAGCTACATAGTAATTCTGACCTTGTTGGATTAGGTTTAGATTTAATTAATATTGGTCTATAAATAGTTTCAGATATCCTTAAAATAGTAAACTTTATACCTATTACATTTTTAATATTAGTAGCGTCCTAGAGAAATCAGTAATGGTGCTCCCACACCGCCATTAGAAAATGTTTGTAAACATTTTCTAACATAAAAACATTTTCTAACAAATGTTGTCAATTGTTACATTTTGCGAACTGTTACATATTATAAGAGCTCCTACAATCCCTCATTCTACACTGGAGCAAGAAACATAAATATAATCATGTCTACTAACAGTGCCTAGGGCACACAGTTTTACTTACGCTTACACCTATATTTTTTATTTATTGATTTAAATATATTTTGTGTACCATATTGGTAACTCTGAATCTATACATATAATAAAACTGTAGAAATGAGAATTCTGTACATTGAAGATATTTAAAAAATAATAAGCGGGGCCTGTCACTACATCGCTATAGAAGCCAAAACTGTGGTTAGTTTTTTTGTCTGTCTGTCTGTATGTTTGTTCCAGCATCACACGAAAACTACTGATCCTATTTGAATGCGGTTTTCGCAGATATATTTGTCTTCTTCCAACTTAACATCTGGTGTATAAAAAAATTTCCCCCCACTATTAAGGGGATTTAAGAGGGGGTCAGGAGGCCTACTACGAAACCGTTTTGAGACTCAAACAATCGGACGAGAATGCCGCGTCCTGCTCTAACAACGTCATTTCACGTTTGTTAGAGTAGGATGCGGCATCTCGTTCGATTGTTTGAGTCTCAAAACTGTTTCGTGGTACGGCCCCAGATTTTGTATCAAACTTTTTTCTTTAATTAACTTACTTCATATTAATTACTGTGTTTTTCAACTTAATATTTGGTGTATAACGTTTTCCCCCACCCCTCTTAGGAAAAAAAGAGGGGTAAGATTTAGTATCAACTGATGAAGTAGAAATACTTTATATGGCAAAACAAAGTTTGCCGGGACAGCTAGTACTAAATAAAAAGCAATAATTTTTATTTCAATAGGGTATATTATAAGGATAAGTTCATGTACTCGTTCCAGATGATGTTAAATTTCCATTCGGTACACCGGATAATGGTCGGGTGGATGCTGCTAAATGAGACGCTTTTAATCTCTCCAGCTCATTGACCCAAGACCTGACATGTTCGAGTCTATGCCAAGCCATTTGTAACACCTTCTGTGAGGCATATCCTGAACCCTCATGAGGTTGGCCGGTAGATACTTGAGTCAGGTAGTTTATTTGATCACTCAATTTCGATTCAACTTGGCTAAGTGTTCTTAAAAATTGTGATGTGTTGCTTTCTGCTTGTTTCTGGCTTGATTTTTCTTTACCCAATTCCAATAAAGCTTGAGCTGGAAGTGAATTTAATATTTATATACATAATACAAGTGTACAAGGAGCACTTTGTGTACCATTTACAATATTGGTAAAACTTGGTTAAAATAGTATTATGAGTTTACATTTAGATAAGTACCTGCACACTGAAGGCAAGTTATTATGTCCTTTTCGATTTCATCAAGGACCTGAATCCTTTCCATAGGGCCAGCCATTAATTCGATTGTTTAAAACCTATTTTTAAAACTGTGCATTGACTGTGATTCTGTATAGATTTATAAAATGGAAACAAAATTTAAAGATACAAGACAGCCAAATTATTCAAGGAACAAAATATTCCACAGATTACAAGTATATACTTTTCCTCTATCTACGATTGTTCTTTTTTTAATTTGATTGTCAAACAGCTTCCATTTTAGTAACTAGATGGCGTATGGGTAGACAACTATCGGTAATACCAGGGAATACCATCAATAATTGCTACAAAACCGGGCAAAAGAATGTAAAACTTGATACATTTCAATTTGAAAAAGACACAATGATATTCCAATGAATAGGATAATAAAGTTATTATAATATGGTTATTATAACGATGTTTTAGTTAAAACTCACGGAAGAAATAGCCCTATTTATCGTTATTCACACCAAATGTCTCAGGAATTATACATTTTGGTTTTGACAACATCTTACCTGCACTTGTGCACGATAACGGATATTTAATGGCCAATATTTTACCAATAATGAACATCAAAAACCTAAATAACACAATTTTGGAAAAAATAATAAAAACCACACCAACAATAAAAAGTAGAAGAAGTTTGAAAGTAACATGGCCGCCACAAGGCCGTTCAGTTGTCAGCAATGATTGTCAGTTTTTAGTTTGACAAGTTTTTATTTTAACAGCATGTTCCTAAACTATTACCAGTATAGTAGCCTAATCGCTTAGGCCAATGATCGCTTAGGTTTAAGATTTTTTTATTTTAAATGTCATACTTGACAGTACACTGATATTTTTTAGAAACACAACCAATATGTAGTCAGTGGTGCCAACCTGCAGATAATATCAGATCCGGTGGGGAACCAATAGAAAATCTAGAAGTGTCTACCGTCGCGCCGTCTGGTGGAGATTTAAAAAAGAAAACAACCCATTCATCCGATAAAACTTTCGATAAATGGGGCATTTTCTTATTTTTTAAATTTGATTGTCAAACAGCTTCCATTTTAGTAACTAGATGGCGTATGGGTAGACAACTATCGGTAATACCAGGGAATGCCATCAACAATTACTACAAAACTGGGCAAAAGAATGTAAAACTTGATATAGGTATTTCAATTTGAAAAAGACACAATGATATTCCACTGAATAGGATAATAAAGTTATTATAACGATGTTTTAAGCCCGCTATACACTCTCGCTGAGAGCTCTCGGGCGAGAGTCTCGTGCGAGAGCCCCTTGCCCGAGTGCGATCATGTACATTCTCGCTTAGTTCAATCGCAGTTAAGAACTCAGAGAAGATGGACGAAAACGACCATTAACCATTCAACATGCATCGAAAGATATCATTGTAATCCAAAGATTTATAATCATATTTAATTTTATTTCTCACAGGTAATGACTAATAATGACGTTTATTATTGTTATTTTTCTGTTCTACACTGTCCAACGGCGTGTTGCCGTTCCGTGCAACAATATTTGCTTGCTGCACGGAACGGCAACGTCGCGCGGTCGTGAAAATCGACAAATTTTGGCGGCTGAAGTGTTTTTCGCTGATAGCGCGAAAACCGTAGAACCTAGGATTTTGATCTATTTAGAGCATAGTTCTCTCATTCTAAGCTACGATTTGAGATATTTTTGACGACTCTCCGTTCAGTAGTTTCCACGCTCCAAATGGGCTTGCTGACGGGACGCGACGTCAGCAAGCCCGTTTTCAAAGGCCTGTAACTCGAGAACTATTGAAGCTACATAAATATTTTTTTTGGAGCAGAGTGCTCTAAGTAGGGCTCTATTGTAGAGTTTTTAATCATAATCCAAATCATTACCGTTTCAGAGATTTGCGTGGGCTTGCTGACGGGACAGGACGCCAGCAAGCCCACCGGTTAATCACGTCTAACTCCTTTCACATTATAGTTTCGAATTTGATTTCACGGGAGCAGAGTGCTCCAATTTTGCTCTAAAATTTGAACCATAATACACGATAGTACTGTCAACGGTTCCCGAGATCTAGCTTGGGCGTGCTGACGGGACAGGACGCCAGCAAGCCCACGGTTTTTAGCTCGCAGCGTCGTTCGTATTAATGCTCCAATTTATTTACTTGACTGTAGAGGTGCTCCATTTTTGCTCTAAATTCTGATATATTGAAAATACACCTAGCTCGATTGGGCTTTCTGGGGCCGGGACGCACACTCCAACGGCGCGGCGGGACTAGTACTGAAAGACGCGAGAGTGTACAGTAGTGCCCTCGTTTTCCTCGCGAGACCCTTTGTCTCGGGCGCAAAATACCGACAATGGACCGAGAGGGTCCGAGACAGGCGAGACGAGGCGAGCGCACCCATTTACACTCTCGCACTCGGGCCGCCTCGCTGTGTCTCGGCGAGAGTGTACAGCCGGCTTTAGTTAAAACTCACGGAAGAAATAGCCCTATTTATCGTTATTCACACCAAATGTCACAGGAATTATAAATTTTGGTTTTGACAACATCTTACCTGCACTTGTGCACGATAACGGATATTTAATGGCCAATATTTTACCAATAATGAACCACACCAATAATAAAAAGTAGAAGAAGTTTGAAAGTAACATGGCCTCCACAAGGCCGTTCAATGTTCAATGAGGAATTTTCTTAGCTTTTTAATTTGACTGTCAAACAGCTTCCATTTTAGTAACTAGATGGCGTATGGGTAGACAACTATCGGTAATACCAGGGAATACCATCAATAATTGCTACATAACTGGGCAAAAGCATGTAAAACTTGATACATTTCAATTTGAAAAAGACACAATAATATTCCAATGAATAGGATAACAAAGTTATAATAACGATGTTTTACTTAAAACTCGCGGAAGAAATAGCCCTATTTACCGTTGTTCACACCAAATGTCATAGGAATAATACATTTTGGCTTTGACAACATCTTACCTGCACTTGTGCAAGATAACAGATATTTAGTGGCTAATATTTTACCAATCACAATACATCAAAAACCCAAATAACACAATTTGGGGAAAAATAATAAAAACCACACCGACAATAAAAAGTAGAAGTAGAAAACTCTTTCGGTTATCATGTTTTCAGTTTGACAAGTGCAAGCGTGTTCCTAAGCTGTTACCAGTATACTGGCCTAATTGCTTAAGCCAATGATCGCTTAGGAGTATGATATTTTGATTGATATTACACTTGACAGTACACTGATATTTTTTAGAAACACGACCAAAATGTAGTCAGTAATGCCAACCTGCAGATAATTTCAAATCGGTGGGGAACCAATAGAAAATTAGTGAGTGTCTACTGTCGCGTCGTCTGGTGGAGATGATAAAAAGAAAACATCCCATTGTCAGCAACTAAGACCAAGCATCAATAGACTTGACATGGGCGTACACCCGTAAGGGATGGATATAAAGTGCCAACTTTGTCTGGTGTTACCGGACTATACAAATCTTATTTATTTTCCCCACACCAAATCATTTTTTTATAATTTTTTCAGATGGAAAAAACGCTATTACATATTACCATTACTTTTTGCATTTTTATTATTAGCAATCTTCCCGTGAGTTCATCCGCGTGAGGGCTCCATTCCACCGCGGCGCACGGAGAGACTACGCACGTGCGTCAACCTTCGCTTTGTAAGAAAATATAATATTATGTGTCTGTGTCCACTGCAACCTTGACTTGACTCAAGAACTCACTAACTCACTCACTTGAATTGACTCAAGTCAAAGAAATAAATCCGTGCACGTCCACGCGTGCGCGTGGTCGTGCACAGCGTGCGCCGCGGTGGAATGGAGCCTTTAATATAAATACCGTATGTACAGTATATTTATTGAGCTTCAGAGAACATTCAAAATGTTGAAAATTTGTATGTTCTCTCCATGTTAGGGGTAATTGTTATGGATTTTAATCTTTGTACTTAAATTATAATCTTACTTACTATACTTGCTTTTTGCTAATTACTACTCTACCTACTTGCTATACTATCTTACTAATAATATTAAAAACGGAAAAGTTTGTCAGGATGTATAAATGTTTGGAGTCAGGAGGATAATTTAAGGTGGCATATAAACATAAAGAATAGACAAAAGAACTAAGAAAAACACATAATATGAATTAAATCAGTACCGTATCATTTATTTACTATAGTCAGAATAATTTAAGGTGGCACTTGCGGTCATTGACCTTTCTAGTACTAGTCTAGGAGCTAAGTGAAAAATACTCAGACTGACTTCTGCTAACTTAAGAATAAAATTCAATTCTTGTATCATAAGAGCGTTTTCACACGACACACGACCCGACACGACAAACTGCGGTGACGATTCCGTGCGCCATACATTTCTATGTACCGTTTTCACACGGAACGACACCGCACAGCACGACACACGATTTTGAGACGACAATCCGCTAAGTCGTCACGTTTTTTGTCAACAGATAATAAATAAATATATTTTTTTTAATACCTATATTATATCATTAAGTATAGAACAAAGTCGCTTTTTTATCCCTCATGTCCCTTTAATCTTTAAAACTACGCAACGGATTTTGATGCGGTTTTCTTTAATAGATAGAGTGATTAAAGAGGAAGGTTTATAAGTATAATAACATTAGTTAAATAGGGGAGAAATACTGTTATTGTTGGGGTTTCTAATGTGAATTACATTTTCTTTTGCTTACGTTGATGCAGTTGAGGCTGACCTGCGTGGCCTTCAAGTCAGTAATTACTGGCAAGAGGTAGCGCAGGACAGGGCTCAATAGCGGAAGCTCATTTCGGAGGCCAAGATCCACTTCGGGTCGCTGAGCCAGCGGAGTTAGTTAGTTAGTTCCGCTAAAATTTGCACACGCAGGCTGAAACCTACAAGATTTATTGAATACTTAAAATACATTATTGATTTAATATAGATCTATATGGCCCTTTACAGCATATGATTTAAATGAATAATTTCGAAGATAATAATATAATACAGATTCTAAAATTGCGCGACGTAGCTTTTGCGACGGTACCGACCACAGAGCTTTGTTTTAGCTCCGTGGTACGTTGTTGTGGTGGTTCCGACCAATGCAGGCCGACTAATCTTACGGGTAGTAATGAACTACTGAATCGATAATCATTTCTTCAGTGAGTGACAAAGGCTATATAATATTATGTATATTTTGTACCCGTGCAAAGCTGAGGCCAGTCGCTAGTAAATGATAAATTATAATCTATGTTCTAACAGAATGCCAAATTTTATAGCGATTTGTCGGCGAGCTAAACGCGGTCATATTATTACTATATTATGGCCCGTATTTTTGGTCAGTACTCAAGATGCATCTCGGTCTCAAGACATGGT
This sequence comes from Polyommatus icarus, assembly GCA_937595015.1. Classification (NCBI taxonomy): domain Eukaryota; kingdom Metazoa; phylum Arthropoda; class Insecta; order Lepidoptera; family Lycaenidae; genus Polyommatus; species Polyommatus icarus. Next base: position 10,435,333 of record OW569321.1, read on the forward strand.
TCAGGCTCTGTGATTGGTTGGCTGTCAAAATTTGGACCAATCACAGAGCCAAACCCGGTCTTGAGACCGGGTCGCATCTTAAGTACTGACCAAAAATACGGGCCTTAATTACCTACACCTAGTATTATAATTTATAATATTATGGTTAGGGATTGCAAAAAACGGATTTTTTAAAAAATCCGGATTTTCGGATTTTTTCATCCTCAAATCCGGATTATCCGGATAATCCGGATTTTTTGTAATTTTTTCAATATTTTTGATAAACAGCTTTAAATGCGAGTTATTTTCTTATTGTTTCTTTATTTAACATTCATTTTAAAAGTGCAAATTAAAATGTCTCAAAAATTAACATTCTTAAGTTTTTTTTTAAGTTTTTAACATTCTCTAAGTTAGCGATTTTCACATGGGTGTAAAAAGAGTGAGATTAAATAATAGTATCTGGTACTTTAAATATTACTGACAACTTAAAATACCTTGATTTTATTAACTATTTTAAAATTTTTAAATTTTAGCTAACAATAAAATCCTAAGCAATCTTCGCTTTATCGACGGCTTCGTCATTTTTGCACTTACAGCCGTCAGCCGTACATCATCAAATTATGCTCCAAGATATGCAAGCCTAGAGGTAGAACTTACAAAAACTAGGTCAAAGACACAAACAATGATCAACAGTACGAGACGTAGGGTCGAGGTAGACGAGCAAGGAATTCACTATGTTAACAAGTCCCTGTACTTGGGCTAATTAGTTTCTTATGACAACAGAGAGGCAGAAAAACTGGTCCATGAAGAATGGTGACTTTATCAATCTTACTGAAGCACAGACTCGTTGATATGCGTATTTTGCTCGTCATAACCAACGATGCGCAAACTCGATCATTGACCGATTTACAAAAGTTCCAACTCAGGGTCTGCCAAAGAGCAATAGAGTTCAAATCTCAACAAAACAAGAAAAAACAATGTGCTCCCAAACTAGAATCACAGACGTAGGAATCAAGATTCAAGACGGCCAAGCTAAAGTGGCATTGGGCTGGTCACGTTATCCGTATACATCTAGGCTGGATATCGACTGAGTGGGTATCTACTATCTAGGCCTAAGAAAAGATAGCGCTATGCTCTGGAGGTATTTTTTTCCTCTGAAGGCAGATCACTGCAATCCTGATGTCACGACGCGACGATCCTTGAGGATCTATTGTGTCTACTTCGTATTAGAGTACCATTCCCAACCCAGTGTTGCTCATCAATTTAACGATGAGATTGGGATTGGTGCCTCAAATTTGTTCTTTAGTAAAATAGGAGAGTTCTTGCTCTGTAGTAGAGCAGTAGAGTGAAATAGAGGCACTGTGTGATACACCTATTCAAGGTGTGTCAGAATCTGCAGGTCGTAATGCTATAAACACCTATTCTGTAAAGGTGCTTATTGAGCTTACAACATTGTCCAGTTAAGCTTCTGGCAAGGGTTATATTTTTTTTCTTATTAGCCAACTTGTCTGCGGTTACATTAGCAATGAGGAACCAACGATTGCGAAGACTTTAAGAGAGGCATATCAGCTTGGCTGGCAAAAGGTGACGCTGGAGCAAGATAAGTGAAAGATTCAGGCGGCACCTTTGCCCAACAGTTGGATAGTATATTTATATTTAGGCTATTGCACAGAATAATTACTTAAAATAATTATTTAAATTTTGAATCAAAAGTTCGTTATATTATAATCCTACTATATTCATTTATTTAATTAGACAGAATCACAAATCAGTTCAAAAATTGGTTACATAAGCAATTTTAATTTATAATTATAACCTCAAGCAAAAACAACATACATATTTGATAGAAAAAACATTGTATTCAATACTAAAATGTTCTAAAATAAGTGTAAGTTTATCATAATTTCATTGATAAGAGCTAGGTTATAAGAAATTAAAATATGTCGTTATTTCTTTTAAATAAAATAAAAATATGTAAAGAAATGTAATTACAACCACCAAATAACTAGACAATGGAATGTTAGACATACGAAATTCTGACTTTGGGACGTGTAGACCACGCAAAGTTATGATAGCGCCTTTAAACAAATGTGAATTTGTATATCAGATATTACACGATATATTTAAATTAATTTTATATTACGTAAAAGCTTCTTTTTCATAATTTTATCTACTATTCGAAAAAACCGAAAATCCGGATTTTGAAAAATAAAAATCCGGATTTTTCGGATTTCGAAGTATCCGGATTGCAATCCCTAATTATGGTATAATATAAGTATATTTTATACTACCATATTCTAATACTTTATTTAATACATAAATAATATTATATTATACTAGCTGTCCCGGCAAACGTTTCTTTGCCATATTAATTTTTTTTAATTTGATTGCAGCGCTAACTGTCGGGACAGACTAAAATTAAAATTCGAATTCGAATATTATTTAAAATTTGACACATGTCGGATCCAATGTAAAACATTCCAAAATCAACAACTACTAATAAATTAAAAATTAATTAAAAAAACATTATCCAGCGGACAAAATTGTGAATCTAAACCATTCCCAGATCCCCTTGAACACACACAAAAAATTTCATCAAAATTGGTCCAGTCGTTTAGGAGGAGTTCAGTCACATACACACGCACACAAGAAATATATATATTAAGATTAAGTAAATGACTACGATTTTTATTAAGCTTAAACCATCTTAGTCCTAAGTCCTACTTAGGCCTAGGTACAAAACTCAACAATAAATGACTTCTTTTTAAGTACTAATGGCTGGTTTACACGTATTAAGTTGATAAGTAGTTAACTAAATTTTAACTTAATTTTAAATTTGGAATTTGTAAACACAAAATTTAGTATTTAAATAGCAAGTTCATACTTAGTTAAGTAAGTATAAAATTATAGTTATAAGTCCAAATTTAGTTGACAAGTATCTACATAACACGTATAAACCAGCCATAAGTGAATGCGGTGTCGTCGCAGAAATCGTCTCTCGTGTGAAAACGTTCAAACGACAGACTGTGTGACGTCTGTCGTGCAATTTATATTTGTCTATGAACCGTGTCGTGTCGTGTCTCGTGTGAAAACGCCGTCATTCATTCGGCGCGGCGCACACGTCTACTCCTAAGATGTGCCATCGTTTATGAAATCATTGACCTTATAATAGGCTTTGGCACACAAACGTTCTTTGATTTTCAGATTCAGAGCATTTAAGACTGTCATCACATCTCTGTAGACTCTGAAAAGAATGATCGATAAATTATCTCCTATTTTTGATCACTTTGTTTTATAAAATCTATGTGTAGTATTTCTTATGTCATGACACATGACCATATATTTTTATGTCTAAGTTAAATACAAATATAAATTGCACGACAGACGTCACACAGTCTGTTGTTTGAACGTTTTCACACGAGTGACGATTTCTGCGACGACACCGCATTCACTTATGCCTGGTTTACACGTGTTAAGTAGATAAATGGTCAACTAAATTTTAACTTACGACCGTATACTTACTTAACTAAATTTTAACTTGCTATTGGCTACTAAATTTTGTATTTACAATTTGCAAATTTAAAATTAAGTTAACTACTTATCAACTTAGTACGTGTAAACCAGCCATTAGTACTTATAAATATTATGTTATCTATTGTTGGGTTTTGTACAATATAATTTTAAAAGATAGTTCGATGATCCTTTCTAACGTCAAGTGGTACGCAGGGCCACGGGCATATTGTATTAAGTGCCCAGTACACAATGGTCCATCATGGCCCACTGCAGGCCATCGCCATTGTGTAGATGGGGTAATGGTGTATGATGGCGGATGATGGCCGGGCGTGGCGCGCAATCGGGGAGTTGTCGGTTTTTCGGGCACACTTCAAAGGAATCGTGGCGTAGCGTGGCGTGTGGTGTTCACACAATCGGCCATTGTTTAGTTCGTCACCGACCGCTGACCGGGCCGATAGTGCACTTTTTTGTTGCGTGCTAGGTTGTGAACTAGAATTTTTGATTTTTATGACAGACTCGTATCGTAATTCGTATCGTATCGTATTAAGTAGTTAAGTAGTCAACTAAATATATTTTTTTAAACTTAAGCCCGTCACAGACTTAGCTATAATATATAATATTAATATATTTATAGCTAGGCATATTTTCCATACTAAATCCACATGACGTCACAGAAATATTGTAATATATTATCATAGCTGACTAGCTGAGTGTGCGGTCACGCGAAAATTAGTATAGAAAATATACACACACCGGCAAAATTAGCGGAACATAAGTAAAAAGGGGCACAACTTGAATTCAAGTGGGTCGGGCTGTGTGAAATCCTTTTTTATAGTTTCTAAGCTCATTTAAGAAATAAAATATTGAACAAAACTGGCAAGTTGACAGATTTTTATTGCAATTATGCCCTACTAAGTGTTTTTCGTTGATTGACGTTGTAAGTGTTTCTGATAAGAATGGCATTTTTAGCGGGGTGCAAGGCATGCCAGCTCATTTGATTGTTTGGTTTTTGGAAGAACACATTGCTTAGATACAAAATTAGTGGATTTTCCAGCATCTACGACAGCTAGAGCTGTAACCACGATAGAGAAAGGTCACACCTACCGTTCGGTCAGTCAGGCCTTAGGTGTGTTGGCTTTCGTGGTCCATCGTAAATTTCAACGCTACAGAGAGACTGGATCTTACGTTCGGAGACGAGAACAAGGCATATATCGGGTGGCAAAGGTTCAGGATAACCGTTTTGTAAGGGTACAAGCCTTAAGAAATCGACCTTAAACTGCTTTGCAGAGATGAAACCTATAGGAACAGGTCCGAGATGTACCTGTAAGTGATTGTACAGTAAGAAGAAGACTCAAAGAAGTTAAATTAAACTCAAAGGTGCCAGCAAGGGCACCAAAACTTGAGACAGGGCACCAAAGAGCCAGGCTAAGATTTGCGCGTGAACATCAAAATTTGACAAGTGAGTGAAATCGTGTGCTATACAGTGATGGGAGCAAATTCTGTGTAAATTTTATTGACAGGTGATAAAGAATGTGGATAAATCGTAAGGAACGCTATAGACCATCAAACTTAACGGAAACAGTGGTATATCATGCAGGCTTCGTATGGTTTGGGGTTGCATATGATTTGGAGCCCGCACAGAGCTGATGATCGTTAATGATGGTACATCGACAGTACAGGGCTATAGCACAGACATCCTAGAACTGCATGTTGTGCCTTTTACACAGTTTTAGGTAGTAACTTCAATTTTTTGCGCGTCCATAGAGTAAAAAAATCGGGCATTATGACCTAAATGATGCTAGCGTAGCCCAGGTGGAGAGGTCAGCACGGTCTACGGATGTGGATCCGATTGAGAACGTGTGGCACATCAATGGGTGAACGGTACGAATTAAAACTCCAGCTCCAAAATGTGTTCAGGAGCTCGAGTTGGCGCAACTGGAGGAGTAGAAGAATATCCCACAGGAAATGATTGACAATCAAAATGCAAGCATGTAATGGCGTATCCAGACTCTCTTCAGATCCATAGAAGGCATTACACGCTGTTAACATGGCATTTCTTAAGTAAAAATGAAGAATTTAACTTAAAAACTTACTACTGAACTTTCAAAGATTTTTCTTAATTTTAGGTTTTTGCAGATTTTTTTAATTTTACACGTTTTTATGCCCTAAATTTATATAAGTTTTATTTTTTAATCATCAATTATTAAATTAATAAATAAATATATAAAAAACAGCGATTAATTTAAAAAAAAAATAAAATTTTATTATGTTCCGCTAATTTTGCCGGTGTGTATATATTAATATGCCTAGCTATAAGCTTGTAAACATAATATAAATAAACAGCCGCAGCCGTAATTTCTTCCACGTCCATCGCAAGTGGCATGCCGGGCAGCAATGAGCCATGCGCCATTGTGTAAACACAAAGTGATCGTGATCTACAGTTGACGATGGTCTGCAGTGGGCCATGATTGACCATTGTGTACTGGAGCCTTTATAATATAAAGCAGTAATTTTAGTTGCCTGGTTCAAAATTCAAACAACAAATGATCCACAGACAACTTTCATGATATCTTTGTAATTTTTTATCTGTGCTAAAAAACGTGACGACATAGCGGATTGTCGTCTCAAAATCGTGTGTCGTGCTGTGCGGTGTCGTTCCGTGTGAAAACGGTACATAGAAATGTATGGCGCACGGAATCGTCACCGCATTTTGTCGTGTCGTGTCGTGTCTCGTGGGAAAGCGCTCTTATGCCAACCTGCAGATAATTTCAGATCCTGTGGGGAACCAATAGAAAATCTAGGTATATATTATAAGTCTATGTCTAGAAGTGTCTACCGTCGCGCCGTCTGGTGGAGATTTAAAAAAGAAAACAACCCATAACATTTAGAAGCTAGGATCCTAGCTAGGATCCTAAATCGTTTCCGATTTAGTCCAGTGGAATAACATTTATAAGCGCTTATTTCACTTATCCTAGCTAGGTTCCTAGGTAGGATCCTAGCTAGGATCCTAGCTTTCTAAAGGGAACAAATATAATGACCACCAAAAAATGCACTGATACCCTAAACTTGTTTACCAAAAAAAGATATTTAGCACCAAAAAAAGAAAGCGTAAAATTGCAATACTACCAGCTATTTTAGTCATGAGAATACTTCAAATTGTAACCGAACACCAAATATAGTAAATGATCACCAAATATAGTAAATGAACACCAAATATAGTAAATGATAACCAAATAAAGTAAACGATCACAAAATATAGTAAATGACCACCAAATATAGAAAATGATCACCAAATATAGTAAATGATCACCAAATATAGTAAATGATCACCAAATCCTTGTTAGCAAATCAATGCGATATTTCTGTCCAAATAAATCAGTACGATTGACACAAAATGTAAGCATATTACTAACAAAATATCGGCCTAGTGTCAGTCGGACATAGAGGGTTCCGTACCGTTATAGAGCAACATTAGACCTTAAATTGTGTTTTTGTATGGGAGCCCCATATTTTTTTTTTATATTATTACTAATTATTGAAGTAAATATATACATATACGAAGTAATCAAGGCCTTTGCAAAAAATATATCAACGTGCCTACCGGTTACCATTGTTGGTATCGAGCAAAAAAGGCCAATAAAATCACGTTTGTTTAATGGGAGCCACCCGTAAATAATAATATTATTTTGTTTTTAGTACATGTTGTTATAGCGGCAACAGATATATACACAATCTGTGAAATTTTCAGAAGTCTAGCTGGAGCGGATCTTGAGATACAGCCTAGAGAAAGACAGACGGACAGACATCGAAGTCTCAGTAATAGAGTCCCGTTTTTAGGGTTCCGTACCCAAACGGGTACAAACGGGACTCTTTTACTAAGACTTCGATGTCTGTCTGTCCGTCTATCTGTCTTCTTCTCATTAATAGCATTGTTAAATAAAAATAGATTTGGTTATAATTTTACATTAAAATTCTAACGTATAATGTTGGTGATCATTTACTAATTTTGGTGATCGTTTACTACTTTTGGTTTACAATGATTTATTTGGAGTCATTTTGCGTAAACAGGATAGCGACATCATAAATCTTTGGTGATCATTTTACATTAAAATGCTAGTTTAATGTTGATGATCATTTACTAATTTTGGTGATCATTTTACATTAAAATGCTAGTATAATGTTGATGATCATTTACTAATTTTGGCGATCATTTTACATTAAAATGCTATTATTATGTTGGTGATCATTTACAAATTTTGGTGATCATTTACTATTTTTGGTTTTAAGATGTTAAATCTTTGGTTATCATTTACATTATAATGGTGGTCTGTATTTTGGTGATCGTTTACTATTTTTGTCTGTGAAATGTTACTATTTCTGGTGATCAGTTAATTATAAGCCCTTTCTAAATGTTATTCCACTTGACTAAATCGGAAACGATTTAGGATCCTAGCATCCTATAACATTTAGAAGCTAGGATCCTAGGATCCTAGCTTCTAAATGTTATTCCATTTGACTAAATCGGAAACGATTTAGGATCTAGGAACCTAGCTAGGATAAGTGGAATAAGCGCTTTAGAAAGCTAGGATCCTAGCTAGGATCCTACCTAGGAACCTAGCTAGGATATTGTGGAATGGAATAAGCGCTTAAGCGCTTATTCCATTTCACTAAATTTAGATATCTAAATGATTTAGTGACTAAATTTAGTCAAGTGGAATAACATTTAGTAACTTTCTAAATGTTATTCCACTTGACTAAATTTAGTCACTAAATCATTTAGATATCTAAATTTAGTGAAATGGAATAAGCGCTTTAACGTCAAATCGTGTGTTGTCTCTGGTATTCTCTGATCACTTGTCATTGTCAAACTTCAAAGTCCAACTTGACAAATGACAAACTTCTGAGTTTCGATTCGGCCATTTTTGTTGCGAACATCGAACAAGATGGTAAGTTCCTGAATATGTATCCAGAAATATCTCTAAAATCGACATGTGCCATGATTTTTAAACATGAGAGTTGTTAATTACTATTCTTGTTTCATACATTGCGATTTATATTTTAATGATGATACCCTATATAAATTTTATAAACGGTTAGAACCTGACCGAATGTGATGCTAGTACTAGGGCGGACTGAAATACCAAAACTTATCGAATTGTAGCTTTCATTAAGTGGCTTCTACTAAACAATCTTCACTATTTCAGTCGCACAGGAAGTTCTCGGCACCCCGTCATGGGTCTATGGGATTCTATCCCAAGAAAAGGTCCCGCCGTCATCGTGGTAAAGTGAAGGCATTCCCCAAGGATGACCCCAGCAAACCGGTGCATCTCACCGCGTTCATCGGATACAAGGCCGGTATGACCCATGTTGTCCGTGAACCTGACCGTCCTGGATCCAGTGAGTATATTTTATTACCGCGTGTACTTATTGCTAATGCCATAATATACTGTATATAAAAATATGAGATGAAAACGTCTCTTGCAACTTTCTATTTTCTAACCTATTGAATGAACTTTTACAGAGATCAATAAGAAGGAGATCGTAGAGGCAGTCACCATCATCGAGACTCCTCCTATGGTCTGTGTTGGTGTTGTTGGTTACATCGACACCCCACACGGCCTGCGAGCCCTCAACACTGTATGGGCGGAGCACATGTCGGAAGACTGCCGCCGTAGATTCTACAAGAACTGGTAAACTTTTACACTTGTTTTAATATGTATTCTTTTATCTAATCATTGTTTGTTTTTAGTGACAATATACTAATGAAATAAAATAGCTCTCCTCTCAGATGAAGAGAGAAAATCTGAATATGCTGGTGGCATATGTCGACCGAGTGGTCTCCGCTCCCTGAAGAGGCCGCTCGGTTTTTTCTTTCAGCTCCTCCTAACTTTTAAATGTGATCAGGTACAAGTGCAAGAAGAAGGCCTTTACCAAATCTAGCAAGAAATGGCAGGATGAGCTTGGCCGTAAATCAATTGAGAAGGACTTCAAAAAGATGGTCCGTTATTGTAGCGTCATTAGGATCATTGCTCACACTCAGATGAAGCTCCTTAAGCAACGCCAGAAGAAGGCTCACATTATGGAAATCCAAGTGAATGGTGGAACTATTGACGACAAAGTCAAATGGGCCAGAGAGCACTTGGAAAAGCCTATCCCAATTCATTCTGTCTTTGCTCAAGATGAGATGATTGATTGCATTGGAGTAACCAAAGGAAAGGGTTACAAGGGTGTGTATATATTTTCTTAACTTTCTTTTATCTTTCTTTATTTTCTTATAGTATATCTGTCCACTAGGTGCCTGTGTTACTACTTCCTGATAAGCTGCTGGAAAGGCTATCCACAACTTATTTGACAGATGCTCTGTGCCCTATCTGTCAAGTTGAGTTGTGGGTAGCCTATCCGGCACTTATCAGGAAGTGGTGAAACAGGCCCTAAGTCTACTATTTAACCTATCAACTCCCAATTGGTAGAATTCGACCGCATAAATAATATATTTCCAAGAATCCGCAATTGAAGGATTAACTTAGATTTCTGATCTTATATTTCTCAAATTAGGTGTCACATCCCGTTGGCATACCAAGAAGCTGCCCCGCAAGACGCACAAGGGTCTGCGTAAGGTTGCTTGTATTGGAGCATGGCATCCTTCAAGGGTTTCATTCACCGTTGCCCGTGCTGGTCAAAAGGGCTACCATCACCGCACTGAAATGAACAAGAAAATCTACAGAATTGGACAAGGTGGGGAATTTAAATACATACTAATTAAACTGACTATGCTTTTTATAATAATTATAATATTATGCTTCTTTATAATAACAAATGTATAGTTAACTAGCTGTGTTATGCCATAGCTATGGCAAAAGTACAATTATTGCTGGCAGCTATATCAGGGATCATATTTGCTTAGTTTGTCACACCATGAAGCTGTCCAATATTCCTGTTTAGGTACTGTAAAATATATATATATATATATTTCAGGTATCCACACCAAGGATGGCAAAGTCATCAAGAACAATGCCTCAACTGAATATGACCTGTCTGAAAAGTCCATCACACCCATGGGTGGCTTCCCTCATTATGGTGAGGTCAACAATGACTTCGTCATGATCAAGGGTTGTTGTATGGGACCCAAGAAACGTGTGATCACACTTAGAAAAGTAAGTATTAAGTCATACTAACTTCGCTTAAATATTTTGTTCCTTTGACTATTTGTAGTCAAAAAATATCAATTTAAAATAAACAATATAAAATAGATCTTGGGCACATAAGCTTCGGTAATATTGATAGTTATTTAGACACAAAAATTTGTATGTAAAATACATAATATGGACATATTATATTTTTTGCGAATGTGCCCAGTATTCCTATATATATAAGTATAGGTCATATACGGTATCACTGATTAGATTTTCATTACTTTACAGTCTTGTTCTGAATAATTCATTAGCTCAGTGTCACAATCATCATCTTCTTCAGTTAGTGCTTGTAAAATATTTTTTTTTCGATAACCGACATTTTTAGCAAAACTTATACCAGAAAATAATATTTCATCAAATTAATCATAATATTAAACATATAAATAAAAACAAAAGAAGTTACACTTTCTTTTTTAGCTACGTGCTGTACTAGGTGGGGTATGTGATACCCAGACGCACTTTAAGCACATATAACAGAATTGGTGATAGACATAGGACTGAATACTTAGTAGAAATTAAAGCAGCAACGTCTTATTTGAAGCTATTGCGGAAACCAACTCGCATACTTTTTGCTATAAATTTTTTTAGCGCTGGGGTATGTCATACCCCACCTCGTACACGGAGGGTTAACTCTTACTACGAATGATAAAAACCAAGGAAACATAACTCCCATAAGTATGGGGGATATGTTTCCTTAGTTTTATCATTCGTAGTACGAGTAAGGTAAGTTATTTGGAGTGAGTAAGGAACCAAATTTAAAACTGTAATAGTATCAAGTGATACTATCAGTTTTAAATTTGGTTCCTTTCGAACTGCCATGTAACATCAGCCTTAATACCGCTCAAGGCCACCTAAATATTGAAAATGTATTGAAATGTGTACCTAAGGTACCTACACTTTTTTGACAAGTATTGTGGAGCATGTTTTTTGACGTTGTTACTTTTCCTTCGTTTTTATTATTTATAGAACTCGTAGTTATTATTTCAGAATAATAGACATAAATGTCACTCAAATTATATCTTTTTTCTTTCAGTCACTGCGTGTGCACACAAAGAGAGCAGCGCTTGAGAAGATCAACCTCAAGTTTATCGACACCGCATCCAAATTTGGCCACGGAAGATTCCAGACCCCGGCTGACAAGGCTGCATTTATGGGTGTTCTTAAAAAAGACAGAATCCGTGAGGAAGCTGCTGCCACTGCAGCCCCTGCTGCTACTCAGGCTTAGAAGAACAGCCACAATAAAGTGACTATATAAAACATGTCTTTTATTTTACTAATTACCCCAGTAGTTAAATTAATTAGTCAGATTTTTTTTTGTACAAGTGCTTAGAGGAGGTCACAAATGGCTTAAATTCAAAAACTACCAAATCCGACGAGTGCGTTAGCCGCCATATTGGTTTGAAGGAGGTCCAATCTTTTTTTAGCTATATCCTTTAATTTTTTAAGAAAAATATGATTTAGGGCCAATCACACCGGAATGGCAACGGCGAGGCGAGCATTTTTAGTGTGAAATAAATTTAAACTACTCGAGGCGCCGCGTGTCCGTTGCGTCGGCGGAAAGTGCTCGCGGCTGCCGGCGCACAGTGGTCCGAAATCGCTAAATAATCGCTGGTGTGGACAAAAATACCATTCGATAGATTTTAAGAGTAACAATAAATCCTTATTAAGTTTTTTATAAAAATGTATTTTTTAAGGTGAAAAAAACTAATTACGAAAATGTAAGGGAAAGAATCTATAAATAGATTTTTTGCAAAAACTGGTAGGTCATTCTGGTTCATTTCTGAAACAAGTAAAGTTCTAGTGATATATAAGGTTCAGAAAAAAAATTAGGGAAATTTACGTGCAGCCTTTTGCAGTAGAGGGGTTCAAAATTTTGAAATAATTTTATTGACTTTTTAGGTATGGAAAAAATACCATTCGATAAATCTTTTAATAAAGAGTAACAATAAATCCTTTATAAGTTTTTTACAAAAATGTATTTTTTAAAGTGAAAAAAAAAAAATTACGAAAATTCTGTATGAGAATAAATCTACAAATCGATTTTTTTGCAAAAACTACTGGGCCATACTGGATCATTTTTGAAACAAGTGAAGTTCTAGTGGTATATAAGATTTAGAAAAAAAAAATGCGCAAATTTACGTGCAGCCTCTTGCAGTAGTAGGGGGGTTCAAATTTTTAAAAATTATGTTCTTACTTGTTACTGATCTCTGCTATTTTTTATTGCTTTTGCTTTATTTTTTTAGAGATTATAAAAGACAAAATAAAGTATAATTGAAAAAACAAAAAAAAAGAAGCAGTGTAGCAAACCGAGTATTCGATCGTGTAAGAAACCCAGTACCGGTATCCGATCGCCCTATCCGGTGTACTCGCGGGCGCATTCCGAGTCGGTACGAATGACGGCTATCGCCGTCTCGCTCACACCTGAGACGGGTGAGCGAGACGACCGAAGGCGGCGAGAGACCGCGAGCCGCCGCGATTGGAACAACGACGACGCGTCTGGTGACCAAGTAAATTTTGTAAACCACGCTTGCTTTTTCCAAACTTTTTTCAAACTGTGTTTTCTTTGTGCATTCACGAACGGGAATAAACATTATTAGACCGAATCTCACGACTTCTCTCATTCCATCCCCTGAGAATCAACCTCATAGCAGTAATAAACAAAAATTACTATATTATCATCCATATGGCTTAGGAATTGGGACATAATTGGCAGGCTTAACCATTAAGCAGGTAAATAAACCCAAGAACAATAGCGGGATCATTAACATAAATAACATAATTCTTTTGTTAATGTGGTTTAAAGTTGTTTTTTTCTAATGTTGTTTTTATACAATAACAATTAGTGTTACGTTAAGTCTATTGTTTTTGGGTTTGTTTATTACCTGCTTAATTGATAAGCCTTTTTTTTTTTTTGATAACGCAGGGGAAACCCATCATCATGGGTGCCCCGGGTTGGGTACCCCGGGGGTATGTGAGACTCTTACTCACTAAAACCACCTGCGGTTCGCCTTCAGCCGTATAACGGAGGGAAATCCCGGATCTGTCTAACACAGGACTCCCTCCACTTAATTGATAAGCCTGCTCATTACTCCCTAATCACTGCTGTTTTTTATAACTGTTTCTATTATATCCCCTCTACCGGAACCGGGATATGTCAGGGGGTTGCTTTAAAGAAATACCCCATTTTTACGAGACACTTTACAGTCCAAAGTTTGCTTTCGTGTGTTTAGTGTGTTGCATTATAACAGTACGCGTTTTGTGTGGTAAATAATGTCTGGCTTAGTGACTTATTTAGATTTGTATATGTTTATACGAGGAAATGGAAGAGATGCGAAAATACTGCATCAGTATATCCTCAACAATATTCCCACTGAGATATCATCTGAAGATACTCAAATTTTACAACATTTTTGTGGAAATTTTGTTTCTAGAATAAATAGAAAATGGAAGGAATCTTCGAGGTGTGAAAAAACGTTTTTTAAAAATATATATAGACTGGCTTGAAACTTATATCGCATGGCCTGAGTGTTCATCAGTGAGTTTAGCAGACATTTTTTCGGAAGAACATACAGATGAAAATGCTGAAGCCAATACTGATATAAATACTGATGTAACTGATGTTTCAATAGATGATATTAGTATAGCATCTGTTGAAACATCTGCATCGCAGCCTTCTACTTCATGGAGCGGGGCGGGGTTGCGAGAAGTGAAATAAGGTTGAGAAAAGCATTTAGTGATTTGAGTAACAAACAGAAAAAGAGACGCTCCGACCCTCTGTGTGATAAATCTGAAGAGGAACTAGTTTATTGTTTAATTGAAAAGTTAAAAGTAAATAGCAAGAATGATCTTGCTCTGATCATTGGCCACCTTTTGAAAAAACCTGAAGATGTTCAGATTGTTAAAAAGATTTTGTTCAGTAAGGAAAAGATAAACCCTATTCAGGATGATCTTGCGTTGGCTCTTTCTACTTCACTACATTTATCAAAATGGCAGTATGTAACTTTAAGGTCGACATTATTTCATAACAGTGTTGCAGTTTTACCGTCATATTACAAGCTCCTAAAGTCAAAGCAAAATTGTTATCCGCCAAAGCAAGATATAACTATTACGGAACAAAGTGCAAAAATTAAATTACAGGCACTTTTGGATTTGACTGCAAAACGGATACTGAATATAGAAAACGTTCCATTTGATTCATCAAATTGTAGCGATTTAAAGCTTATTAGTAAGTGGGGTTTTGATGGTTCCTCTTCTCAAAGTAATTATAAGCAACGGCAACAGACTTTATGGCCAACTTTGACGATTCATCAGTTTTCATGACAAGCCTTGTACCATTAAGATTAGAGTCTAATGATAATATATTACTATGGGAAAACCGCAATCCTTCGTCCACAAGTTATTGTCGACCAGTTAAGTTTGAGTATATAAAAGAATCCAATGAACTCGTTAAAAGGGAGGAAAAATGTATGAATGATGAAATAAGTGATTTAGTGCCAACAGAATATAAAGGCATAAAAATTTTTCATGAGCTACATATGACTATGATAAACGGAAAAATAGTAACGATTGTGTCTGATACTCCATCTTCATCAACATGCAGTATATATACTTATCAAAGCCAAGTGAAATGAATAAGCTCGATGTGATTTTGAATAAACCTTTAAGAGAAAATATACTTCAATAATATGGTTTATCGTCTCTTCACATGTGGATTCGATGCATGGAATGCATTTTTAACCGACTTCCAAAAAACGAGGAGGTTATAATATGTTCGGCTGTGGATATTTTTTTTTTTTTTAATTTTTAATAATAATAATAATAAAGTTTATTTGCAACTACATTCATACATGGTGCAGAATCACAAAATAACAATAATTATATACTTAATTCCAATTAGCAGCCGCAAATTGGCTCATGCTCGGCATGTGCTGTAACATTCAGCGCCGGTCTTCCGCAAGAGCCATTGGTGACGACATGGATATCATTATAAACCAATTAGAATTGTATGTTCAACATAGACATAAATATTACTTACATATAAATCGATGATGTTCAACGATTACTCCGCCGTTTGTGAACCGATTTTCGAAATTTTTGTTTTGTTGTATTAGGTTTCACTCCAATTTGGTCCCAATTTCACAAAGGTGGTGACCTGATGATGGGATCCATGAGTAATCGAGGGAACTCCTCGAAATTTATATGGAAACATATGGTGATTTTGGTTTTATGTGAAGTGTACTAAGAATACGCTACCAAAAAGTCAAATATTGGGTCAAGGTATACCATGGTTTCGATGATGCTGAGAGAACTCCTGATTCCTAATAGATACACGTTTGGGAGTTTCGGCGTTGTTTTAAGAACAGAAAGCATAAACTACTATGCAATTCATATTCATCATCATAATCATCATCATCATCATCGTCATTACCACGTCGTGTTAAGGCCACCAATGTCTCATGAGTCATGGCACAAAATAGATAATAGTGCAATGCATAGGTATGGATATACTAATAATAACAATTAACAACACCTGTTTGTTTTTAATACACGGCGGTCGGCGTCGCCGCCCAGCGCCGCCGCGCGGCGCGTGGCGGCTGAAGACAGAATATCGAATACTTTACTAACTACTTTATATACAGATCGAATACTTTATTACTTTATAAAATTTTAATAGACAAATAGAATTAAAATAAAGTTATTTTAAAAAGAGCATTTAAACAAAACAAAGTCATTAAGTGTCTTTTTAATTAGTTATACTTATTAATCGATAGATGGTGCACTAAGTACCTACCGATTTGAATTCTTGATAACAAGAACAGCTGTCAATAATTATGATAATATTAAATATTATGCTACGCTACATCCTATGCAAGTTTGTACAATTTTTTATCTGATAGATCCTTCGAACGTGGAAAAACGAGACACAATAGCCTTTCTATTGTTATCGCAATCGCCGGTGACCGCTTCGGGCTTGAAGTATCAAAATTGTTAAATTACTTAGCACAATATGTTCACTTCACTGATAATATTATATTATTTTGTGAGTGTGAGTTGTGACTCTTAACAAATTGTAATAAGACACGTAAAATATACGCGAAGATTTATCTACTAGCGTAACTAAAAAGAGTGAAATTATTATTATTTTTAACAAAAAATTAAAACCGACTTCCAAGGTAAAAACAATAATAACATTAATATGAACTAAAAAGTATTAAATAATTTTTACTATCTAAAGCCGGCTGTACACTCTCGCCGAGACACAGCGAGGCGGCCCGAGTACGAGAGTGTAAATGGGTGCGCTCGCCTCGTCTCGCCTGTCTCGGACCCTCTCGGTCCGTTGTCGGTATTTTGCGCCCGAGACAAAGGGTCTCGCGAGGAAAACGAGCGCACTACTGTACACTCTCGCCTCTTTCAGTACTAGTCCCGCCGTTGGACAGTGTAGAACAGAAAAATAGCAATATTAAACGACATTATGAGTCATCATCTGTGAGAAATAAAATTAAATATGATTATAAATCTTTGGATTACAATGATATCTTTCGATGCATGGTGAATGGTGAATGGTCGTTTTCCTCCATCTTGTCTGAGTTCTTTACTGCGATTGAACTAAGCGAGAATGTACATGATCCCACTCGGGCAAGGGGCTCTCGCACGAGACTCTCGCCCGAGAGCTCTCGGCGAGAGTGTACAGCGGGCATAATAGTGCCTTTTTCCGAATTCGGCTAAACCTCAACTATTTCTGTACTCAATCTTCATAATTTTGAAGTCGGTGCCAGTTCCAAAAATTTTAAATATTCTGTCAGAGGACTGAAGATTCAGCTATCTGGTACCGACTTCAAAATAATGAAGATTGAGTACAGAAATAGTTGAGGTTTAGCCGAATTCGGAAAAAGGCACTATTAGATAGTAAAAATTATTTAATACTTTTTAGTTCATATTAATGTTATTATTGTTTTTACCTTGGAAGTCGGTTTTAATTTTTTGTTAATTTCTGTATAATAATGTGCTTCGAAATGATCGACAAATAGAAATATTCAAGAAAATAAACGCACACTACATGTATGAAAAAATTAAAACCGACTTCCAAGGTAAAAACAATAATAACATTAATATGAACTAAAAAGTATTAAATAATTTTTAACCGACTTCCAAAAAACGAGGAGGTTATATGTTCGGCTGTGGATATTTTTTTTTTTATTTTTTTATTTTTGTATGTTCAACGATTACTCCGCCGTTTGTGAACCGATTTTCGAAATTTTTGTTTTGTTGTATTAGGTTTCACTCCAATTTGGTCCCATTTTCACAAAGGTGGTGACCTGATGATGGGATCCATGAGTAATCGAGGGAACTCCTCGAAATTTATATGGAAACATATGGTGATTTTGGTTTTATGTGAAGTGTACTAAGAATACGCTACCAAAAAGTTAAATATTGGGTCAAGGTATACCATGGTTTCGACGATGCTGAGAGAACTCCTGATTCCTTATAGATACACGTTTGGGAGTTTCGGCGTTGTTTTAAGAACAGAAAGCATAAACTACTATGCAATTCATATTCATCATCATAATCATCATCATCATCATCATCGTCATCATCATCATTACCACGTCGTGATAAGGTCTCATGGCACAGAATAGATAATAGTACAAGGCATAGGTATGGATATACTAATAATAATAATTATGTACTGTATAACAATTAACAACACCTGTTTGTTTTTAATACACGGCGGTCGGCGTCGCCGCCCAGCGCGGCGCGGCGCGTGGCGGCAGAAGACAGAATATCGAATACTTTACTAACTACTTTATATACAGATCGAATACTTTACTACTTTATAAAATTTTAATAGACAAATAGAATTAAAATAAAGTTATTTTATAAAGAGCATTTAAACAAAACAAAGTCATTAAGTGTCTTTTTAATTAGTTATACTTATTAATCGATAGATGGTGCACTAAGTACCTATCGATTTAAATTCTTGATAACAAGAACAGCTGTCAATAATTATGAT
The DNA here is from genome assembly GCA_937595015.1 of Polyommatus icarus. Lineage (NCBI taxonomy): Eukaryota > Metazoa > Arthropoda > Insecta > Lepidoptera > Lycaenidae > Polyommatus > Polyommatus icarus. The sequence goes on from OW569321.1 coordinate 10,454,029, forward strand.
AATATTAAATATTATGCTACGCTACATCCTATGCAAGTTTGTACAATTTTTTATCTGATAGATCCTTCGAACGTGGAAAAACGAGACACAATAGCCTTTCTATTGTTATCGCAATCGCCGGTGACCGCTTCGGGCTTGAAGTATTAAAATTGTTAAATTACTTAGCACAATATGTTCACTTCACTGATAATATTATATTATTTTGTGAGTGTGAGTTGTGACTCTTAACAAATTGTAATAAGATACGTAAAATATACGCGAAGATTTATCTACTAGTGTAACTAAAAAGAGTGAAATTATTATTATTTTTAACAAAAAATTAAAACCGACTTCCAAGATAAAAACAATAATAACATTAATATGAACTAAAAAGTATTAAATAATTTTTACTATCTAATAGTGCCTTTTTCCGAATTCGGCTAAACCTCAACTATTTCTGTACTCAATCTTCATAATTTTGAAGTCGGTGCCAGTTCCAAAAATTTTAAATATTCTGTCAGAGAACTGAAGATTCAGCTATCTGGTACCGACTTCAAAATAATGAAGATTGAGTACAGAAATAGTTGAGGTTTAGCCGAATTCGGAAAAAGGCACTATTAGATAGTAAAAATTATTTAATACTTTTTAGTTCATATTAATGTTATTATTGTTTTTATCTTGGAAGTCGGTTTTAATTTTTTGTTAAAAATAATAATTGTACTCAATCTTCATTATTTTGAAGTCGGTACCAGATAGCTGAATCTTCAGTCCTCTGACAGAATATTTGAAACTTTTGGAACTGGCAACTTGGAACTGGAACACAGCCGAACATATAACCTCCTCGTTTTTTGGAAGTCGGTTAAAAATAAGCACAAAATGGCCACGCGATGACGGGCTAAGGTTACATCTATATACGAGGGCTGCTATTTATGTATCCGGAACTGGCCACTTACAAGAACAATATTTAAAAAGTAATTACAACATTTGAAAATAGAACTCTTTGTTTGAAGAATACATTTTGTTTCATGTGACTGTCAATTATTTTTCCATTGTGGCGTCATTTTGAAAATTGCGTGTCTTCATTTGCCATGGATTTAACGCGTGAACATTTTCGTGCAATGATTTACTACGCAACCGTGCAACAAGCAAATGTTGCACTGAACGGCAACGTCGCGCGGTTGTGAAAATCGACAAATTTTGGCGGCTGAAGTGTTTTTCGCTGATAGCGCGAAAAGCGTAGAACCTAGGATTTTGATCTATTTGGAGCATAGTTCTCTCATTCTAAGCTACGATTTGAGATATTTTTGACGACTCTCCGTTCAGTAGTTTCCACGCTCCAAATGGGCTTGCTGACGGGACGCGACGTCAGCAAGCCCATTTTCAAAGGCCTGTAACTCGAGAACTATTGAAGCTACATTGATATTTTTTTTGGAGCAGAGTGCTCTAAATAAAGCTCTATTGTAGAGTTTTTAATCATAATCCAAATCATTACCGTTTCAGAGATCTGCGTGGGCTTGCTGACGGGACAGGACGTCAGCAAGCCCACCGGTTAATCACGTCTAACTCCTTTCACATTCTAGTTTCGAAGTTGATTTCACGGGAGCAGAGTGCTCCAATTTTGCTCTAAAATTTGAACCATAATACACGATAGTACTGTCAACGGTTCCCGAGATCTAGCTTGGGCGTGCTGACGGGACAGGACGCCAGCAAGCCCACGGTTTTTAGCTCGCAGCGTCGTTCGTATTAATGCTCCAATTTATTTACTTGACTGTAGAGGTGCTCCATTTTTGCTCTAAATTCTGATAAATTGAAAATACACCTAGCTCGATTGGGCTTTCTGGGGGGACGCACACAGTTTATTCACCGAAGGCGACATGAAAATTGTTATAAAAGCTGTGTTATTGAACGAGTTAAACCTCCTTCGTCGGTTACATAGGGCGAGATTAGCTCAAACGGGAATGGTCGACTACACGTGGTTGAAGAAACCATGCGTTAAGACCAATATCTGCTAGTTTTACAAAGTCATCTCCATCCCCAGATGGCTGAATAGTAGCCAGACGGGACCTGCATGCATATGTATGCAGGACTCTGCACCTTACCTTAAGGCTAAAAAAATTATTAACTTTTTTAAAGATAAAAATTGTTTCTTATGAGGCACAAAAACGTATTGTTTTTCAAGTGAGTATAATAATTTGGCCACCGACGGTATTATGTATACTAATATGCATTGTTAAACCCGACAGAATTGATAGTTAGTTTTCATCCGTGTCTTAGCAGTGAAAGTACTGATAGTTATGTCTATTGTGATAAATGATAATTATTAATAGTAATATCATACATGGCTTGTCAATTAGGATATTTTTACATATTTTATCTTAACATAATTTTTAATTATTTTTAGTATAATAGGTAATGTTTGAAATGAAATAAGTAAAAACTTTTGATCTTACTAATTTAATAAAATTCTAACTTGACTTTAAAAAATTATTTTGTACAATATGCCTTATGCATTGTAGGACTATATTACGTTCTTTCTGAATTTCTTTATATAACAACTTTTCAAGGAGTGTAGATGGCAACTTACGTCTGTACGTATTATGACGAAAATTTGGTTTATTCTTCATATTTACTGATAATTTGTTTTTATTTTTTTTAGTTATCGAGTTACCCATTTCATTGCCATTATTTTGAGACTTGTTGGTGTCCATTTTTACTATTTTTGTTTCTTCTGGTCCACTATCATCATCCATTTCATGTGCTTTGTCTTCTTCAACAAGATTTTGCGCTTTAGGTTCTCCTAAATTCAGACCAGGGTTTTCACGATTCAATAATTGTATGTCTTTTACTTCACTTTTCTTGGTTTTTGGTTCTATTTTTTTTTCTTTACTTGACACTGTCTCCTTTTGCTCCCTGTCAGAATTTTCTTCATCGGATGAACCATAGTTACATATTAAAGAAGTTAAAGCTCCACAAACTTTTGTTTCTGAATTGTCTGGTGGTCTTTCATGTTCTAGAGGTGTTTCAGAAACATATTCATCTTCTTCTATTAAATCATCACTATTTATTTCCTCTTTGTTGAGTTCATCACTCTCATCCATCATTAAATCTTGTATACCACCAAATGGTTTTAGTGTCCTAGATTCCTCTACTGTAGGTAAAATAATATTACAAGACTTCTCTGGCCTAAATCCTAACTTATTTCTGTTTCTGTCATTCATATTTTTGCTGTCGTAACTTCTATGTGTAGTATTTTTCTTATTGGGAAATGAAGCCGGCTTCTCTGAACCTGGAGAAACAAAATAAGCTATCAATACAAAGTATACTTTCAACATTATCACATCACATAAATAACGGCCTGTCCACATCTCCACGTCACGACGTCGTCAACGTGGAACGGTGCGGTAACGTGGCACGGTACGTAGACGTAACGTGAAAATGCACGTCACGGTGTAGAAACATTTTACAGATCTTGCAATCTACGAGCGCGAGCGCGCGGCGCCCTTAGTTATGTGTGTGACAACAGAACAATAAAAACAGTAGAAATGGTAAGTGGGCGGGGCACGCGTGTCACTAGCTTGCGTTGTAACGCCAGCTCGCTAAGTACTTACGCAAACTCGACATCAGTCGAGTCATTTGCTTGTACGCGGCAACACGTGTAGTCGATTGTAAAAATTCAAACCTAAAACAATCTTATTACCTTAGAAATAAAGCATAATTTTGAAGTAAACATTTGATGAAAATTGTTTGCCGTTAAAATACTGACATCTAGCGTGAAGTAACTAAACTTTTTAGTAAATGCACAATATGTAGAAAAATTCAAACCAAAAAACAATCTTATTGCATGAGAAATAAAGCATAATTTTGAAGTAAATATTATAATACTGACATCTAGTGTGAAGTAGCTAAACTTTTTAGTAAATGCACAATAAACTGATGCTCGAATACGAAATGTCTTAAGTGTCTGTTTTGTTTATTGCATAGCAAACTCAATATATAAAGGAGTGAAGGTGTGTTTTTGTTTTCAGTTTTAACTTTTGATATATTTAGGCTTATTTGGGTTTAGAATTACGCGTCCAATAAAAACATTTGTTTGTTAGTAGTGCAACGGTCTATTCTCTGTTTGTTTGTGTAAGTTTGGCGACAGTGGTAAACAAATCGTGGTATGTCATTTCTACTGTTTTTATTGTTCTATGTGTGTGACCATAACTACACACGCGTACATGGCTCGCTCGCTACTGACTGCTCCGTCAGGTACGCACACTAACGAAAATGTCTATTCACATTTCCAACTACAAATAAAGACTACGCGCGCTCGTAGATTGCAAGAGCTAATACGTCTTTTTTTCTTAAATCTCTTTCTCAGTCTTCAGTCAACAGCAGAAGCAGAATACGTATTGACTATTGTGCTGTCCATGTCTAGATAAGTAGTGAAGAATGTAGCATTTTACAAGGCATTTTTATTTTTTAATTATTATTATTATTTTAAGTAATACAATTCTAACTTACTTATATCTATTTGAGAATGTACCTTAAACCTGCAAGGTTTGTCTGGTAAACCTTCTTACGTACAATGTTGCTATACTTGACATCATTTTCATGTTACGTTGACGTAAATTTTCACGTCACGTCAATGTAGAGCTTGTCTAATTTGAAATGACACGCCCCACCACTTCAAAGTTGATATAAATGAAACATTTTTGTACTGTGAATACGAGGGAGGGGCGCGTCATTTCAAGTTAAACAAGCTCTACCGTGCTACGTTACCGCACCGTTCCACGTTGACGACATTGTGACGTGGAGATGTGGACAGGCCGCAACCCCAAGTTTATAATAAGAGTAGATGTTCCGTGCGGCTTCGCCCGCGTAATTTAAGAATGTCACGGAAACCGTGCATTTTTCCGCAAAAAAAGAAACCTATGTCCTTTTACGTGGTCTATTCATAACATAAAATTGCTCCAGTAGTTTCTTAAGTTAATAAGCAATTTTAAATAATTTCCTCCGTTTTTTCCACATTTTCCTCTATTTCTTCGCTAAGAAAGAAATAGAGGAAAAGGTGGTCGGTCTTAGCTTTCCCCCGTTTTTTCCACACTTTCCTCTATTTCTTTGCTCCTATTAGTCTTAGCGTGATAAAATATATAAGCTAATAGTCTTCCTCGATTAATGGGCTATCTAACACTGAAAGAATTTTTCAAATCAGACCAGTAGTTCCTGAGATTAGCGCGTTCAAACAAACAAACAAACAAACAAAGTAACAAATTCTTCCGCTTTATAATCTAATATATATAAATCTCCTGTCACGATGTTTGTCCGCGATGGATTCCTAAACTACTTAACCGATTTTAATGTTTCTTTTTTTAAAATGTGTGCTTTTTTCCAACTTAAGAGATAGGATAGCTTAGATCTTTAATTATAGTCGCAATTTTACTACGCCTTGACCTAATAAAATCTTATCTGCATGACCGTACTCAATACACCGTTATTACTAGAACATGCCCAAAAACTAAAAAAGAATTTGCATACGTTTCTTCAAAGAGAAAAATTATGTTCGGTGTTCCGCAAGGTAGTGTTCTCGGCCCGCTACTCTTTTTGCTCTACATAAATGACCTACCTATCCAAATTCCATTTCCATCCATATTATTTGCAGATGATAGTACACTAATTATAGAATGTTTAAAAAAAGCAACCTATGCAAAAGACATTAGTGACACACTACAAAAAATTATAAATTGGCTGTTTTCCAATAACTTAAAAATTAACATCAATAAAACTAAAATAATGCATTTTTATCAAAGAATTATACCTAATGGCATTCAAATAACCTATAACGATGAATCCATTGACAAAACTAATGTTGCTAAATTTTTGGGTATAATAATAGATAGCCAGTTAACATGGAAAGCACAAGCCGAAGCCATATGCCAAAGAATTAGCTCATCTGCCTATGCCCTATTTATATTATCAAAGAAGGTGAACATTGAAACGGTCATAGTAGCTTATCACAGCATGGTTGTATCCATTTTAAGATTTGGCATAATTTTCTGGGGCAATTGTAGTGACAAAGACATTATTTTCAAGTCCCAAAAACGATGTCTCAGAGCCATGTTCGGCCTAAAAGTAACTGATAGCTGTGTCCCCTACTTTAAAACTTATAAACTGTTAACATTTCCCTGCTTATACATATTGGAAGTTGCAATATTTGTAAAAACGAATAAACATCTATTTACCACTCTAACTGAAACTAGAACTCGCACAAATTGTTTGAGATCCAAATATAAACAGCTGTTGTGTACTGGAGGATACAAAACCTCTCTGCTAAAAAAGAGCATTCTTTGCATGGCACCAACTGTGTATAATAAAATCCCCAGCAGCATAAAAGATAAACCAGTTCAAACATTTAAAAAAAATCTGGTAAAACTGTTGACAGAAAAGTGTTATTACTCCGTTCAAGAATTCCTAAACGATTCTTTTTGACTGTTTGGACATTATTATGAATATTGAATACTGTTTGTCTCTTAATTACTCATGTGTGACTGTATATTGCTATATTAATTATATAAAACTAGAACCATATAAATTACATTTTTGCCTATTATATTTTTATTATTATTATTTTGACAATGATCTAGACAAAATTATTTTATTGTGACATTAGACCCTGACTAAATTGTATGATTAGGTACTTATTTTTAAATTTACTGACGCATTGATTTTATCAAATAGGTTTATTATTATTTAAAATATTGATCCTCCAGCAAAATATGAACTCTTAATGTAAATAATGTCGTGACTTAAAAATACCTAAGTATATGAGGATAATAGTAATTATGTAAAATTGGCTTCTTTATAATATATAAGTTATTAAATATTAATATTATAACCACCTACTTATAGAACTTCACACACCATGCAAAATCATGGTAGAATGTAAGAACTAAATATACTACCTTACCACCTACATGTACATTGTAAAACTACATTCTGTGAATAAAGAATTTGAATTTGAATTTGAATTTGAATTTATTTTATTGCAAATTATTTGTCTATAAAGAGCGACCATTGTTTGAGGAGGTTCTTTTCAAAACTTGACTATTCCACTTTTTGGATCTTTGTATAATTTAAAGAAATATAATTTTAAGAATAGAGTTACATGTTTAACATAAAATGTTGGTGAATTATAATATACAACAAGAATAGTGATTATTTCGTATGAGTTTCAAAATTTTAGCATTATTATAATATTGAATAAATCCAGAATCTTAAAATGGAATAATCAAGTTTTGACGAGGCTGATTGGAATAATCAAGTTTTGTTATGTGTTCTATAGGAATAATCTAGTTTTGATTCAAACCATTATGGATTAATCTTATTTTGTTCACATTAATTTAAAATCGTTCTTTACTAAGTAATATTTTATTTCACTAACTAAGAACACTAAGAAAAAAAGTGGCAGATTTTTGCTTAGGTCTGGGTTTCTTGGGAGCTGTTTTACTGTTACGACGACGAACAGGTTCATATACCGAAATTAACCTCGACAAATAAGCATCCTGCTCCACTTTGAATTGGTTTTTGTACAATGCCTTACGATTTTTCAAAATATCTCGCCTTGCGAATTTGTTGCAATGAAATTTGCTCTTTTCGCTATGATTACAAGGCTTCTCAAATGCAAGTGCACATGGGTCACAGTCCGAGTAGTCCCTGAAGCAAAAATATAGACAATAGATTCGTAGCTAAGTTTAAACACAAAAACTTACTTCGTTCGATTTTGTCGTCGGCGCTTTCTACTTCTTGAACCTGTATTAATATCTTGTACTGTTGTTTGACACTCCATTTCTCAATGATATTCTACTAAATACAGATCTGTTACGTTCATACTATCTTCCAGCTTAAATTGCTTCCAAACAATTTTCAAATTCAAATACGTACTTACTTCTGTCATATCTAAAGGTTACCATAGTTACAACAATGAAATCATCCATCCTTATCGTTCTTGCGTCAAAACCATATCGCTGTCACTTTCTTTGCCTGAACCATGGCGGAAATTCGATTTTTTCAGATTGTTCGAAAAAATAATTGAAAATGTAATCAATCGAGGTATTTATTGCATTCTTATAAGTGGTAAGAGATTCCATGTGTTTTGTTTACTTTGGAGCCATAGTTCGTACAATTTCTAAATACACACGACGGCTTTTTCAATTTATTTTGGTACTTGACAAGACGCGGTACGTTCGTGAAGTGCGTTCGATGGTTCGATGCAGACTAAATAAAGGACCGGACAATTGACCTGTATTTGAAGCTTCACAATTCGCGCGGTAGTAACATATCTGCTTTGAGTTATTATTTATTATATCATTGCCATTTCTCAATTATTTTGATCCTCGAAATGCAGAAAACACAATTCGCAACACAAAAGGATAATAATCTGCAACCATATCTGCAATACAATATAATTAGAACTGCAACTGACCGCGACAGACAAAATTTTTGACAAAATAATTTACGTCACTCACTGTCAAGCTATGAGATGTCAAATAGGATTTTTTTAAACGTTTTACGGCTCTGGGTTCTTGCCCTTTCAAGCCTGACTCAACCTTTCAAAAACTTGGCAGATTTAGCACCAATGAGAACATAAACACTTTAAAAGTTTAAACTACCTGAAAAATATGAGGAAAAAACATGTTTTGTTACAATTTCTAGTAATAAAAAAAATATTTTCAGGATTAATCATGTTTTGTTGCAATTTTAAAATCCTTATTTTGAACATGTTAATTCGAAGAGGAATAATCTACTTTTGTCGAAATCATGCGTTTTGAAATGTTTTTTTCTAGTGGATTGATCACGTTTTGTTAGGATTTTGTTTTCGATGTATATAGATTTCAATGTTACCAACTTAAAAAAAATAAAAAATCCACTTTGGTCGCAAGTGGAATAGTCAAGTTTTGAAAAGAACCTCCTCGTTTATTCTTTTTTATGTTATATGTTGACCATTATTTATTCTGACGTGGGAGAGCCATGCTTCGGCACGAATGGGCCGGCGGCCGGAGAAATACCACGTCCTCACATAAAACCGGCGTGAAACAGCGTTTGCGCTGTGTTTCGCCGAGTGAGTGAGTTTACCGGAGGCCCAATCCCCTACCCTTCCCTGTTTCCTTTCCTACCCTCCCCTATTACCCCTTAAAAGGCCGGCAACGCACCTGCAGCTCTTCTGATGTTGCGAGTGTCCATGGGCGACGGAAGTTGCTTTCCATCAGGTGACCCGTTTGCTCGTTTGCCCCCTTATTGCATAAAAAAAAATGCGACGCGGGTCACGGGAGAGCGATGGACGTTGCCATGGTGACATACTTATTTAGTCACTAATTCAATAAAATAATACGGGCGATAAACTTTATATAATACTAGCTGACCCGGCAACGTTGTTTTGCCATATAAATAATTTTTGGTATGAAAAATAGATGTTGTCCGATTCTCAGACCTACTCAATATGCTCACAAAATTTCATGAGAATCGGTCAAGCCGTTTCGGAGGAGTACGGGAACGAACATTGTGACACGAGAATTTTATATATTACTAGCTGTTGCCCGCGACTTCGTCCGCGTTAACATAGTATAATAACAAAGATGGATAGTTTTCCCCTTTTTGTGGTTCCTTATACAAAGGGTGAAAACGGGACCCTATTTAAGCAAACGTCAAACGCAAACATAATTTAGTCACTAATTCAATAAAATAATACGGGCGATATACTTTATATATAATATGGCAAAGAAACGTTTGCCGGGACTGCTAGTATTAGTATAGAATATAGATGTCGTAGGATGATTTGATAAATCGAATTATCGCGAAAATTCTAGGGACTTCGCGAAAACACGGATAATTAGACAATGGCGATTACATTTTTCAAACTTACTGACAAAAGGTAGTGTTTTCGCGAAAACACGAGTTGCCTTAGTAAGATTAGTATATTCATAAAGCAAAAATTCATAATTTACCAAGTGGCCTTCTATTTTTTCTTGAATCGAACATTCCCATTTTTTCCCCTCTTGCTACTTTCTCTTTGATTTGGGCTGCTTTCTTTTCTATGTTTTGTTTTGTGGGATACTTCTTTTTTCTTTCTTCTCTCCATTTTTTTATTTCTTCAGGATCATTTAACTTAGCTATTTTTTTATATAACCCAGTAGCATGCTGCATTTGAATATGTTTTGTAATTATATTTGGATGTGCTATAAATTGACATCCATCTATGTTGCATTTCTGGAAAAAGAGAGGAGTAATATTAAAACTTAGTTTTCTAACTGAGTCTATAAAGACACGTCACCTCACATTCCGTAGTACTGAGTACTGACACTAGTAAAACTGCTAACTGTCACTTATGAATTTTGATTCTAGGTACAGCCATAAAGTTAATATACCTATCGGAATAGAGCAACAATCTCGAGCTGTCAAACGTAACCAAAATTGGTTTTCATCTGTGTGAAAAATATGTGTACGTATACACTTACACAAGCATGATTGAACATGAATTCTATGAGATTATATTGACAACGTGCGGCACGTGCCGACTGGACGTCAAAAAAAGAGTGCTGCTGTCATGTATCACACGTCTCTTTTTACCACGCGGTGTTACTGATACTGTCATCTCGCTTGCTCAGGCCTTTGTTTCTCTATTCCGCTAGGTATATTAACTTTATGGGTACAGCAGAATATTTTATTTTAATTTGAGTTAATATATATTATTAACTCAAATTAAAATAAAGGGCTATAATGGACAAATCTACAGGCCAACAAAAAGGTTATTCTTTTTCGGATTAAACTTTGAAAGTAATTTTGTATTTGGAAGTTAAATGTAAGAAAGAACTAGATAACTTATAAGTTATAACAAAGGGCCGCTCGAATTGTTGATTGCCATAGTGTTTCAAACAGCTTGGGCCCCTTGGAATTACGCCGAGATGTAGCTTTGCTCTGCATCCTCTATCGGTTGTATCACGGGGAGTGCTCTGAGGAATTGTTCGGAATCATACCACCTGCAACTTTTCGCCATTGTCCCATGCGAAAAACATACCATCCTCATCACCTCGATGAGTGGCAGTCTTCCAACAGTGCGTTTTTCGCGTAACTTTCTGCCTCGCACTATAAAACTCTGGAACGAACTGGCACCAGCAGTATTTCCGGACCTATACGACCTGCAAACCTTCAAGAAAAGAGTGTATTCTCTCTTAAAAGGCCGGCGACGCACCTGCAGCTCTTCTGATGTTGCGAGTGTCCATGGGCGACGGTAATTGCTTACCATCAGGTGACCCGTTTGCTTGTTTGCCCCCTTATTTAATAATAAAAAATAAAAAAAAATAACTTAAACAGTATAGTCATTGTCATTTTTAACTATTGTACTAATTGAATTGTGCTATTTACTTAATAAACTGTGATGAATTTCATCCTCTTCCTCATTTAAGTAATATAATCAGATTTTACATAAATACTGCCACTAAGAGACACTAGGGACACTAGAGACACTACACACAAAATTAAAAACAAGTATTTGTGAAATCTATTGCTGTCTCCCTAACCTCCAGCCTCCCCCCACAGAGCGCGATAGAGACAACTGCAGCTTGATCTAATAAAAGAACGGAAAATCAATGATTCATTATACCCTGTTTTTTTTTCCAAAACTTAACCGATTTAAGTACTTTTTTCATTAAAAATTAAAGCAAGGCTTGAGCTGTCTTCCTGTTTAATTTTTTGTTAATGCTGCAAAAACCCAAAATAATAGCCAGATTTTCTGCGATGTTTCATAGCAGAAAATCTGGCAATTTTTTTGGGTTTTTGAACATTTATATCTTTTTTAATAATTAAATTATGAAGAGAAAGAAAACATAGGGACATGCTAATAGTGGCCATAGATATTCTGAAAAAAAAATTATAACTCTACAGGCCGGGGCATTATCCAGGGAGGAAACAGGGGACATTCGTATGGAAAAACGGCCCTAGTGTCTCACAAGTATGACTTGAGGGTAATATCGATTTTAGATAAGAAACAATTTTTTCCTTATGTTCAACTTGCTGTCCCGGCAAACGTTGCTTTGCCATTATATAAAGTATTTCGCTCATATTATTCTATTGAAGTAACTAAATAAGTATGTCGCCATGGCAACGTCGATCACTATCTCGTTGCACAAACAATGGTCGCCGTCAGTCTCAGGTTGAAATAATTTACTATTATTTATTCAACAAATGCACTTATCAACATATAAAGTACCGAGTAGCCGATTCTCAGACCTACTGAATATGCATAATATAAAATTTGGTAAAAATCAGTACAGCCGTTTCAGAGGAGTTGGCGGACTAACATTGTGACACGAGAATTTTATATATAAGAATAAACCGCACGGATGGCCCGCGCGGACGGTGTTTCGGCCGTGCTTTTCTCATTGTGGCAGATGTACGAGGTGGAAAACCGTGTGGTACTGAACTTGTTTTATAGTTTCGGGCGGGTCATCCGCATTCTTGCGAGCCGCGCTTGCCACCCGCGTGGATGGTATGCGTCTCTGTAAAACCAGCCTTAAGAGTATATTTAATAAATCTACATTTTAAGGACCATCAAGGGTTGAAAACTTGAAATGTGTTGGCAAGATCACTTTATCTCTTTTTAGCAAGAGGCAATTTCATACTGGTACTGCTCAGTCTATTTTCTAAGTCATATAATATTATGTCCAGGGCCCACACAATACGCTTTCCTATTGTTACTCCGCTTAGTGAGAAAAGTTCTTATAATAACTTACGTTTAGTGTAAAAGAATTTAGTAAATAACAAGTATTTTTCCCTTGACTATAATCCATACTATATACTACTAGATCATGCCCGCAACTTCGTTGCGCCAAAATTCGTTTATCGCGCAGGAACCGTATATTTTTCCAGGATAAAAACTATCCTATGTCCTTTCTCGGGACTCAAAGAATCTCCATGCCAAATTTCAACAAAATCGGTTCAGCGGTTCGAGCGTGAAGAGGTAACGGACGGACAGACAGATGGACAGACAGATGGACAGACAGACAGACAGACAGACACACTTTCGCATTTATAATATTAGTATGGATTTAATATTTACCTGATGTGTTGATTTATGTTTTTCGAGTTGGTGTGCCGTTTGAAATCCTTTATCACATGTTTCACACCAGTGATTACCAGAGTTATTATAATAGTCAGCCTGTGTCGTAAATGACCCGTAATTATATGCTCCTCCGTGGTTGGGAGGATAGTTTCCATGAACATTATTGTATGAAAAAAATGTAGTCATAACTTTATATTTAAATGAATAATAAAAACTTATAATACAACACCACTTCGATATAATATAATAATTATTTTCTAAATTTAATCAAAAATAAAGCTCAATAAAAGTGATTCCCTCGTGTAAAGCATTTTTTTTTTTTTTTTTTCAATTTATTCTTGAGTCTTGACTATGGATACAGGTCCTTCAGTCGAATACATTATAACAGTATAATGAACTTACATTAGAATACAATTACATTAAATAACAAAAAGAAAACCTACAAACTTTAAAAAAGACACAAGTTACAACCAATCAACATTTTACATTTCATAGAGACATATCACTTATGTACCTATTTAAAACTTAAAAGCTTAAAAAAAACAAAACCATTGATATTGTCACATGTCATCTCTAAAAAAAAGAAATACAAAACACAAACATAACCTAAAAAACCTAAATATTTTGTACAGTATTTACAATATATTTGAAAATAGAGTCAAAGTAAACAGAATTTGCTAATAGGTCTTGACTGTGGCGGGGGACACTTAAAGAGTTCTCTTGAGCAATTTCCTTAATATTATTATCAAATATGGATCTTTGTATGGCAAAGACTGGACACTTAAAAAGCACATGATCTATGTCTGCATTTTCTTCTGAACAATGAGAACAGGTACTATTGTCTATTACATTTATTCTCCTAAGATGTGATGGGACCAGGCAATGACCAAAGCGCAAACGATTAATTGTTGTGATTAATTTCCTGTTTACATAAACTATCTTGTTGTACCATGGTATCGTCGGTAAGTCTTTTTGAATTTCCGCGTACCATTTTCCTTTAGTTTCTATTATCTTCGCCCAATAGTCTTTCCATAAACTTTTAATTGAACTTTTAATTTGTGGGTATATATCAGTAAATGGTACCTTAACACTTTCTGAAAGGTCTACATTGTGTTCCCTACGGGTCACCTGGTCTACAATTTCATTGCCTAATATGCCACTGTGGGAGGGAACCCAAACTAGTTCTATTTTCTTTTCCACCAATTTTGTTAACATATATCCAATTCTAAATATAATATAATTTTGTTTAAAAGACATACTTTGGTTACTTAAACTATATAACACACTTTTAGAATCAGTGATTATTAAAATATTTACATTATTTACATCAGTAAAAACATATTTTAAAGCTGCTAATATAGCCCAGGCCTCTGCTGTAAAAATACTGCAACTTTGTGGCATTTTAAAACATTTACTTAACTTACATTGTGGGTCATAGTATGCAGCTTTAACTTCCTCACTTTTAGAACCATCTGTATATATTGTGTAAAAATCCCTTTTATCCTGTAGAAATTGTGAAAAGTAAAATTTATTTGTAACAGAATCTAAATGACACTTAATATTAAAAATTGTAGTCTCATATGGATATTGATAAATTGGCCATTTGTTACTAATGTACATATTTTTAGAATAATTTTTTGTTAATAACATAATTCTTGGTATTTCAGGTAAAGAAGCAGAAATGAGATCATTAGATGTGATAGTTGGTAAAGCTGACTGTACAATTTCTATAGGATGCAACAATTTATTCACTAGAAAATTGTTATTACAGGATAACTCTTTAAGACAAAATCTCTCAGCCAATTGTAAACGGCGCAGAGACAATGGAGGTATACAATTTTCAATTTCCATAGACACGATAGGGGTGCTACGCATGGCACCACTTATTATTCTTAAACCTATATTCTGTACAACATCTAATTTCCTTAGTAATGTTATATTTGCATTCATGTAAGCTAATGAACTATAATCAAAATGACATCTGACTATGCTTTTGTACAACATATTAAGAGTTTTTGGGTCTGAACCCCAAAATGTTCCTGCCAAACTTCTCATTACATTTATGCTTCTCATAGCATTCTGACATACATAGTTAATGTGTTTATCAAATTTAAGTTTATTATCTACAATAACTCCTAAGAATTTGTGGTGATTCACAATGGGAATTCTGTTGTTATTATAAATTATATTTACAGAATGTGCAGGTACATCTTTACTAAATATTAGCACTGAACTTTTCTCTGAACTTATTTCTAATTTTAAAATATTCTTATAATAATTTTGTAATTGAGCTAAAGCTCTATTTATAAGATCGATAGCCATATTTAAGTTTTTATTTACACTGTACAAAAGCAAGTCATCAGCAAATTGCAATACTTTTACTCCAAGAATATTTACAAATTTAAGGATTTGAGATGTATAAAAATTATAAAATGATGGCGATGTCGTAGCCCCTTGCATTGTGCCTTTATTGGCCGTCTTAGGCCCATGCAATTTATTATTGAATTTTACATAAACTTTTCTGTTACTTAAAAATTTATGAATCCATTTTAAAGTTTTCACCGGAAATCCCAGTTCCTGTAAAACTTTAATTAACACTTCAATGTTAACACTATCAAAGGCAGCTTTTACATCTATAAATACACAAACAACACTGCAGTGACTAAGTTTTGCCTTTTTTAAATCTTGTATAAATGATACAAAGCTTCCAGAACAACTTTTTCCTTTCCTAAATCCAAACTGAATATCCGGTAAAATGTTTTGTGATTCAGCAAAATAATCTAATCTCATTTTTAACATGTTTTCAAAAAGCTTACCTAAACATGATGATAGGGAAATTGGCCTGTAGGAAGATGGGTTACTAGCTGGTTTATTTGGTTTTAAAATAGGAATGACACATTGAGTTTTCCATGACTCCGGTATGACTAAACCATCCCATAACCTATTATAAATCTTCAAAAGAATTTCTATTGCATTAGGGTGTAGTTTTTTAATTAAAATATATGGTATACTATCCAAGCCTGGCGTTGTGTCTTTTCTACTTTTTAAAGATATGTACAACTCGCTCAGTGTAAATGACTTATTGAGAAACGAATTACTTTCATCTTCAACGGCTTGATCATAAATAGTCTTTAAATTGCTTTCATTTACTTGAGACTGATCTGAAATTTTATTTAAAAAGGATGGTACCCAATCATCATTTAAAAACCTATCATGGGAAGTACCTATTCTCTTGAATCTTTTAATATATCCCCATATTCTAGAGACTGGTGTCATTCTATTAAAACTACTACACAGATCTTGCCATGATTTAACCCTTTCATCCTTTAATAACCTTTTCTTTTGAGCATCAAATTTTTTATAAGTAATAAAGTTATCAATGCTGGGCAAAGCTCTATAATTTTTTAAAGCTTCCTTGGACTTTCGAACTGCATCTTCACATTTTTGGTTCCACCAAGGAGCTGGTTTTCTCAATGTCTTCGAAACTGGCTTTGGATTTTGTTTTGGTACTGTTATTGATCTTAAATTACATAAAATACTGACAAAACTATTGTATAACTGAAGTGGTTCTAAATTATTATTATCTACATTTAATTCTGAAAAAGATGTCTCTGATAACTTAAAATATTTATTCCAATCTGTTTTACTATAAATATATTTTTCTTCCACAGGACGAACTTCATATATTGAGGGCTGTACATTAATAGTTACCTGAGTTGGATAGTGGTAGCTGCCCATTGGATCACTGTGGACAAGCCATTCGCAAAGAGGAGCTAAAGAAGGACTAACAAGAGCTAAATCAATTGCAGATGGATTTCTATTTGGTGCCTGAACTGTTGTGACACTGCCATCGTTCAATATGCACATGTCAAATTCATCTATGATGTTAAACACACTGTTACCTCTGTTATTGTTCGAGTGGCATCCGAATAAAATGTGGTGTGCGTTAAAGTCTCCCATGATGAGACATGGTTTAGGAGTTTCAAGTAATACTTTTTTTAATTTATTTGTATCAAACCTGTTATTAGGTGGGCAGTACACACATAAAATGTGTATTGTTCCTATTGTAGTTTCTAATGATATACAAATATTTTGAATACTTTCATAAAAAGTTGTATTTACAATTTTATATTTGAGGTTTTGTTTAATGAGTATACCTACTCCATTATGTGAATTTAATGAATCCTAACGTATGAAATTATAAGGTGTAAAATCTGGAATTATACTTGAACTCTTAAGCCATGTTTCATTTAACAGACATAATATGTCTATATTATGATCAAAAAGAAATGTTTTTAATAAGACTCTTTTATTCTGCAAGCTTTGTATATTAAATTGTGCTATATTTAAATATGTATCCATTATGTGATTAAATTAGATAGTAATATATCTTTAATTCTTTTATTTGTGACTGGAGTATTGTTATTACCGAGGATTACAAGAGACTTAACTAAGGCATTCATTATAATGTCATTGTTCAAAATTTGTTCTACATCGAAATTTGTTTTGGTCTTACCAACAGTATTTACATTGATAGGTTTAGAAATAGCTGGAAAAGATTTAGGGTCAGTGAGCAACGGAACACTACTCACCACAGTGGCATAGCTATGGTTAAAATTCTGATATTTGGACTTCTTTTCCTGCATTTTCTTCTGTTTCACTGGACAGTCTCGTGAGATGGCCAAGTGATTTCCGCTACAGTTGAGGCATACAATTTCTTCTACATCACATTCTTTGTATGAGTGCCGTCCAGCGCATGAGGAGCACATTTGCTCTCCTCGGCAAACTTTGGCAGAGTGGTTGAACTTGAGGCATTTGAAGCATTGCAATAATGGTGGTATATATAAATGTACTGGATACCTGAACATTTGTATGTAGGCGTATTGAGGTAAAATTGTACCAGCGAAGGTAACTGCTATTGTACCCAATGGAGTAAGTTTCCCTTCAACTTTCTTAAAAAATCTTTTGATTGAAATTACTTCTGTGTCGCATGCAATGTTTTTGTATATAGCTTCATTGGACAGATCCTTAGGCACATATTTTATAACACCAGTGATCTCCGACTGGTGGGCCGGTACAAAGGCTTTCAGTTTATTTCTTATTAGAAAATGGTCCTTTTGCAGGAAGTTATTCGCTGGTGCGGGCTTTTTAAAAGTGACACCAACTTTATAAGCGTTCACTCTATGTACACCTACAATTCCCTTAACATTTTCCGTGAATAATTTTGTTAAAGCAATAGGGTTTTTGTTTCCCAATTTTTCATTGTTTATCGATTCAACATAAACGACGCAATCGCTACTATAATTCTCTGGGAATTGTCTCTTATAATTTGTTTTTGTGAACATTCTATGGTCCACAGCACTATCGTCCAATTTTCTTTTCTTAGAAGTATCTGCGGGGGCCGGACCCCCGTCGCTATCTACACTCATCTTATTTATATATTATTTATCACTATTGAAAAAGTAGTATTTACAACTAAATTACAGTAATATTACTGGAAAATAAATTTTTATAAAGCAGAGAAAATTTTGAACACCCGCTCTTTTCGACTTCCCGCCAAAAGTCCAAACTAGTTTAAATTATTTTTTCTCGTGTAGAGCACAGACACCAGTGTTGCCAGAGTATACTCAGCCCAGGTTGCCATTTGTAGGTTCAAATGTTGCCATTTGAAACCAAATGTTGCCATTAGAAAAAAAACATTCTGTGCCTTTTATGCCCGCTGTACACTCTCGCCGAGAGCTCTCGGGCGAGAGTCTCGTGCGAGAGCCCCTTGCCCGAGTGCGATCATGTACATTCTCGCTTAGTTCAATCGCAGTTAAGAACTCAGACAAGATGGACGAAAACGACCATTCACCATTCACCATGCATCGAAAGATATCATTGTAATCCAAAGATTTATAATCATATTTAATTTTATTTCTCACAGATAATGACTGATAATGTCGTTTATTATTGTTATTTTTCTGTTCTACACTGTCCAACGGCGAAACTAGTATTGAAAGACGCGAGAGTGTACAGTAGTGCGCTCGTTTTCCTCGCGAGACCCTTTGTCTCGGGCGCAATATACCGACAACGGACCGAGAGGGTCCGAGACAGGCGAGACGAGGCGAGCGCACGCATTTACACTCTCGCACTCGGGCCGCCTCGCTGTGTCTCGGCGAGAGTGTACAGCCGGCTTAAAAATTTAAATCGAAAAAAATCATGTTTTCAAAAAATGTTAATCCTTTTGGTTGATAAATATAATTGATTCCACATTTTTTTTTCTTCATAAATTTAAAATCATGTTCTCCTGAAAATAAAAGTATTATAAAATATAAATAAAAAGATTAAAAAAATTTAGACTCCATTTTACAACAATATTAAAATCAATCCAGAAATCCAATATTAAAACATGCAAAAAATAAACATAAATTTCCCAGCACCTTACCTTACCTTACCTTAGTGGCAGCCCCGGATCTAGGGGGGGGGGGCAAGCCGGGGCCCATGCCCCGGGCCGGGCGGGCCAAGCCAGGCGGGGAAAGTTAAAGGACGCCATATTTAACTATAACTTTAACTTTATCCACGCCTCTGGTGCAACCCAACCTGATTTAACTTTTTAACCTTAACTTTGAGCGGAGAAATTGACAGATGACAGCTGGCCCAACAGGGTTATAAATGAACGTGGCAGGGGCGCTGCTGGTAAAGGAGAACTGTCAAAAATGGCGTTTTTGTATGATGACAGCGTTAGTTCCTTTTTTCGCCACCTGCATTTAAAACTTGTCGAGCTCTATAGTTATGGTTCAATATGGCGTCTTGATGTCGTCCATTTTTAAAGTAGATTAAAGTAGTAAGTTTTAAAAGTAGATAAAATAAAGTATCTGGGTATTATAGTAGACCAGAGGCTATCTTGGCATCCGCATCTGGAACAAGTAGCTAATAGGATAAGGAAACTAACCTGGATTTTCAAAAGCTTGAGATATATAGTTCCTAATCCCAATGTCTCTCCAAACGATTATAATCAGTCCTCTCGAAATGTTATGAAGGAAATATACACGGCATTGGCTGAATCTATTATGGTCTACTGTATACCTACTGTATGGGGAGGTGCCAGCAAAACGAAAATGTTAGAAGTAGAGAGGGCTCAGCGAGCATTATTAAAATTAGTTCATTTTAAAAAAAGAAGAACACCAACCGACGAACTATATTCTATCAGCAAGGTTCTATCAATTAGAAAACTGTATATCTTACGAACAATATTAAAAAAACACAAAAATAGAGGCGACAAAATATGTTGTAAAAATAAACGTAGTAAACATAAAATTGATATACCTATTATAAAAACGGAGTTTGCAAAAAATCAATATGCCAGTAAATCTATTATGTTGTATAACAAGCTCAATAAAATTTTAGACTTTTGGAACAAATCATGTTATTATACAAAAACAACACTAAGTAACTATTTATCTAACTTAAATTATGATAAAACCGAAAAACTTGTAGAGAACATTAAAATATAAATAGATCAGAAAATATATAATAATTAATAATAAACTTTTAAAATATAAAAACATACCTCTTGCATACCCTCATCCATATGCAGGCATGCACACACACACACACACACACACCCCACACATACATAAATAGTCTTTAAGCTGGGTTTTTCTCCCAATTACTTTGTAAATTAGTACGTAGTTTTTGTCTTTTTTCTTTTCATTTATTTTATTTTTGTAATTTAGTATGTAAGTCTCTATTATATAAAAGTCTTGTAATACTAGCGATGGAAGAGCCTAGTCACCGGATACAGGCGTGAGCTTACTAGGTGGCTATGTGTCCTACTCAATTATTGTAAATTATGTTGGAAATAAACATTTATTTATTATTTTTAACTTTAACCAAAGATTTGACATTTTGCATTGGAGTAAAGTTAAAGTTACAGTTACAGTTAGTTGGTGCAACCCACTCTAAAGGACGCCATCTTTAATTATAAAGATACCTTTAACCTTAACTTTAACCTTTAACCACGCCTCTGGTGCAACCCAACCTTAGCCAAAAGTGGGTCAGGTCAGTCAAACCAAAGAGGATATTTTGTAAACTACGAGTACGAAGGGTCCATTCACTATTCGGCATTACAGTCCTGCAGCTGTAGTCCGCCGTGCAGGCCTGCAAGGCTGCAAGTTGCAACACACTATCCTGTAATACGACAGTATATATTAGTCTATGCTATCCTGCATTTATAAGCCGGCGGACTGCACGCAGGATAGTGAATGGTGTTGCAATGAGGGATTTTCTTAGCTTTTTAATTTGATTGTCAAACAGCTTCCATTTTAGTAACTAGATGGCGTACGGGTAGACAACTATCGGTAATACCAGGGAATACCATCAATACTTGCTACAAAACTGGGCAAAAGAATATAAAACTTGATACATTTCAATTTAAAAAAGACGCAATAATATTCCAATGAATAGGATAATAGAGTTATTAAAACGATGTTTTAGTTAAAACTCACGGAAGAAATAGCCCTGTTTACTGATATTCACACCAAATGTCACAGGAAATATACATTTTGATTTTGACAACATCTTACCTGCACTTGTGCAAGATAACGGATATTTAGTGGCTAATATTTTACCAATAATGAACATCAAAAACACAAATAACACAATTTGGGAAAAAATAATAAAAACCACACCAACAATAAAAAGTAGAAGAAGTTTTGAAAGTGACATGCCCCCCAAAACTCTCTGTCAGTTGTCAGTTTTCAGTTTGACAATTTGCGTGTTCCTAAACTGTTACCAGTATACTGGCCTAATCGCTTAGGCCAATGATGGCTTAGATTTAAGATATTTTGATTAATGTCACACTTGACAGTACACTGATATTTTTTGAAACACTGTCAGTGATGCCAACCTGCAGATTATTTTAGATGGGTGGGGAACCAATAGAAAATCTAGAAGTGTCTACCGTCGCGCCGTCTGGTGGATATTTAAAAAAGAAAACTTCCCATTTGCAGGCCTGCAAGGTGGACTGCAGCTGTAGGACTGCAATGCAGGATAGTGAATGGACCGTTTTACATTCAATCTTACACATTAGCTTGCTACATATTATATTAATCTGTGTTTCACATCCATAGTCCATACTAATATTAATATATTATGCAAAAGTGTGTCTGTCTGTCTGTCTTTACCTCTTCACGCTCAAACCACTGAATCGATTTTACTGAAATTTGGCATGGAGACACTTTGTGTTCCGAGAAAGGACATAGGATAGTTATTATTCCGGAAAAATGTACGGTTCCCGCACGATAAACGAATTTTTGCGTAACGGAGTTGCAGTAGTCGTCTAGTGCTATCTTAAACCTACTTTAATATAAAAAAAAAACTTTTTAAAGAAGAAGTAAAAGTTATTGATGAAAAGCAACAGAGAATTTGTGTTTTTGTTTGTATTTGTAAAATTTTATATACCTATGTGCTTGTAAATCAGTAATAACTAATAGCTATTCGCAGATTTACAAAATGAATAATTCTGCTGCCAAGGTAAAATCATCTTCCCTAACGATGTAGGTAATGTGTATTACTTGCATAATATACCTACTATAATAAACTTTATATTAAAGGTTGGAGAAATATTTACTGAAGCAGGGGCTGCCTTTAATAAATTAGCAGAAATGACCATGATGCTGCATCCTTTAGCAGAACATAGTTCTATGTAAGTTATTTGAATGTTAAATTTTTTTCTTGAATAAAAAAAATAAGTACCTATATTTTATTACCTAAATATCAATATTATATATAATAAGGTATAATTTTGTGTACTTGTTATCCAATAAAATTTTATTTAGTCCTCAGGCAAAAACGCCAGTGAAACGGAAACAACACGATGAAAGGTTGTCAACTGTTCCCCCCTCAGGAGCTAGTCAGGTAAATTATAATGTGATAAATTATAATTATGATATAATTATCACAGAGAATTATTGTTTATCAGATTTATAAAATATTTGAACTGAAGTGTTCATTTATTATTTCTAATTATAATAATTATAGATCTAGATGGCACGGTAGTAAAATCAGTTTGTTAAACTTAACAAATTTACAACAGGTTTCTTTAAATATGCTTAATGCACAAGAAGCGGACATGGATGTGGACAGTCTTGGCAATGATGTCAAATTAGAATTTGAAACAAGCACTGAAGAAGTAGTAGCGAACATGTAAACTTATAAAGTGAAAAAGAATAAGAACATAACAAGGATATTATTAGTTATTGCTTTGACACGAAGACATTCTAATTTATGTATTATTAAATTGCTATTGGAACATGACAGGTAGGTGTTATGTATGTTATTATTATGCATTATGTAATATTGATTTTCTATTAAATAAAAGTTAATAGGACAAGTTCAGATCATCTTGAATAACTTATCTAAACTTATATAAGTACAATTATTATCATATTGTGTACTTACTAAGAGCCAATTTTAATCTGGTGGTAGAAAATTTGTAGTTCGGGTCATAAATAAAATAAACCAGTAAAATGTTTATGTTTTAATTAAATTATAACTCTGCACTTTTCTGCTCCATGTTGACAGTGATGATTCACAAAGTTTGATATGACTTCTGCACAGAGTTTCTTCTATAACCGAGTCTACATTGCTTCTAATTTTAAGTGTTTTATATAGTGGGAACTGATTTCCAGCTCGTTTCATTCTCCTTTGTGCATTTCTATAACATTTCCAGGGCTGAGGTTCAATTATTATAGTTTTTGCAATTGATTTTAATAGTTCTAAAAAATGTAGGAGTCCATCATCTCCATGATTAATATGGATCCACATGGTTACAGAGAAACAAAATATGTAGTCAAAATATTTTTTGCTAGAATTTTGCAAAAACTCTTTTAAGATGTCAGAACTTGCTTCATGCATGATATCCAAAGCCATGTATGTGGTATCTTTATTGCCATTACTTTCTTTTGCCCTTTCTATTAAACAGTTGTCAATATCAATAGCCAAAATCTTTATGACCGCATGTGAATGTAGACTTTGTACATAATGTTTTAATGAATTTGTTAACTCTCCAGTATTACAACCAATATCTAAACATATTACTGTAGAATCATTTGCAGATGGAAACATTTTGGGGTTTAAATTTTTTATTCTTTCGTCAGTACTATGAAATGAATAGTAATTAATGAAATTTCCGAATCTAACTGCCCCGGGATCGTTTCCAGAAAAAGTTAAGTCTTCCATCTCAACACTTAGTACAGCTAGGCAGTAAAATACTACTACTTACTATTTTTATATTACTGCACCGTCTTCTAGTAAGTATTTTTCTTTATGTGATGCTGATGAGTGATGACTGATGAGCAGGGTTGCTAATGCTCAGATTTCCCCAAAAGTCATGGTCAAATTCCCCAAATTGGGGACAAAAATTTGCTGATTCCCCACAAATTCCCCACACATGTTTTTTTTTCAAATGAATCAATATTCTACTACGTGAGTATAATTTACATTAGTTTAATTAATAATAAGTAGGTACCTAGTAAACACTCAAACAGTTATCATGATCAATAAGTTTTCTTCTTCTTCTTTTTTTAATCAATAAGTTTTATTTTATTTGTGTCAACTTTCACGTTAGGTACTTTCTTTATTTTTTCGTACAATAGTCGTGTTCGTTTGGTTTTTTCAATGCACATTGCGGAATGCGCATGCGCAAAGTTATAAATTGGTGTCAGTGTGAGTGTCATGTTCTAAAGCCGGCTGAGGTGGATGCAAGTTTCGAACAAAAAAAAAATTGGGTTCCAAATTTAAACGTAGCTACTAAATTAAATCGCATAATCTGTACAATTTTTAAGCACGGTCCACTGTGATTGGTTGATAAAAAAGACCATAGAGAATATAAACTACATAAGAAAATAAAGGAAGAAGAAGTTTAAAACTCAAAGTTCGAATTTCATTTTGTGAAAATTATTTATTACAAAAATACAAAAATTGTAAATTAAGTGGACTAATTAATGAAAAACGAAAGGTAAGTCATTGTAAAATGTAAATGTAACCGTAAATTGATAAATTGAAGCAAAACATAACGATATCATACCATGTTCTAATACAAAGTATGTCGTAGTACTATTTGCATATTTGTACAATAATTTACAACTTTAACTATAATATTAATATGAAAAAGATAGATTATTATTTCATAGAAAATATTATAATGTATATCAGTATTCAGTATGCAGTTAATTTGGAAAATGATGAAATGTGTATCATGTGTATATTGTTTTATTGTAACAATACATAAGGTTATTAAACTATACTAAAAAATTTTATGTAAACTGTATGGAAATGTAGTAAATGAAAAATTTTTCATTAATTTCAGATTTTTAGGTCCACAGCACAGCTACTTTACAACATTTCAGTCTGTAAGCAATAGCTGTTACCTCGATCGCGGATTCCAAAGAGGATGTAAACTGTATGCGGATTCTAGGAAGTCTTTTGCTCTCGCGGTCGCATGCGACCGCTTGGGAACGAAAGCAGCAAAGAGATTCAAAGCAAGGAGATTTTAGGAGAAGGAAGGTATGGGATTATGAGTGGTAACTGGTACGGCCACCAAGGAAAAATCCTCTGATCAAGTGAGGTGGTATGCAGCTGGCCTGAGCCCGCGCGATAGATTTCAGCTGTCGTATACAGGGTATAAGAAAACAAAGTGTGTATGTATAAAGGTGCGGTCCACTGGATCGGAATCGGAGCGTAGGTACGCAGTGGACGGATTTGTTGCTTTGTATGTATGGTACTGACTACTATGAACTGCACTAGAAGTACTGGAACGTCATTCTGCACCTGACAAGTGTATGACGACACGACGCGCCGTCCGCACCGTTGCGTACGTCCTGATTCCAACCTGGTGGACGCGCAGCTTTAATCCCCTCCCTATATAGAGTTTACTGTATAAGTGTATAAGCCAATCAAGTAGTTAGTAGAGTAGCAAATACAGCTATTCTATTATATTTATAAATAAAATACAGAAAACTGTACTGTAATATTATAATATTTAATAATAGAAATCAACAAAAGCTTGTGGATTAAATCTGTTTTATTGTTTAATTTACCTTATTAGCCTATTTATTAAGTTATGTACAATATTTTTATTGAAATAAAACATTTATTTGAGCTCATTTCTTTTTTATTTTTATTTTTTTTAATTTTCGGTATGTTTAGAGTGAAAGGTTTTGCACTTAAAAATTTTAACTTCAGTTTCAAATTAAAAAAATAACGGATGTTAATTTTTTTTCTTCTAAGTCCGATCTCTTGTTACGTAGTATACAGTTTACATTCTCTTTGGCCGGCTGTACACTCTCGCCGAGACACAGCGAGGCGGCCCGAGTGCGAGAGTGTAAATGGGTGCGCTCGCCTCATCTCGCCTGTCTCGGACCCTCTCGGTCGGTTGTCGGTATTTTGCGCCCGAGACAAAGGGTCTCGCGAGGAAAACGAGCACACTACTGTACACATGCGTTAGCATTCTTTATAGTTTGTGCTGTACACTCTCGCGTCTTTCAGTACTAGTCATTATTAGTCATTAACTGTGAGAAATAAAATTAAATATGATTATAAATCTTTGGATTACAATGATATCTTTCGATGCATGGTGAATGGTGAATGGTCGTTTTCGTCCATCTTCTCTGAGTTGTTAACTGCGATTGAACTAAGCGAGAATATACATGATCGCACTCGGGCAAGGGGCTCTCGCTCGAGACTCTCGCCCGAGAGCTCTCGGCGAGAGTGTACAGCGGGCATAACAAGTTATAACCATAAGTTATAACGCAAACTGATTGCCATGCACTGGGCACGGATGAGTGATGACTAGAGACCGGATTATATGCAACATAAACAACATTGTTATATATGCATGCAAATATGCATGAAAAATGCTAGAAATATGAACGAAAATTGGCAAAATATGCAAAATTATATGACAATATGCAAATTCAAAATCTGCTTACAATTAGTAAATTATTTTTTGATAGGCGATAATAGACCGTACAGTTACATTATAAACATGACATTAAAATTATTTAAAAATTTTGTAAAGGTAAGCCTACGAATAATAAAACCTAAGGAAACGTAACTCCCATACTAATACAGTTTTAAATTTGGTTCCATTCGAACTGTCATGTAACGTCAGCCTTTATACCGCTCAAGGTCACCTAAATATTGCAAATGTATGAAAAGTGAACCTAAGGTACACTTTTTTGGCAAGTATTTTGGAGCATGTTTTTTGACGGCGTTACTCTTCCTTAGTTTTTATTATTCGTAGAGGTAAGCAATCAAATATTTTTTTAAATTTTCAGTAGTGAGATTGTGTCTATGATAATTTGGAATATTTTTGTAAATAAAAAAGGTTCGCTCCACATTCACTGAGGAAACTGAGCAGAATTTGAACTTGGGTGCCATGTAGCACTTACAGTTTCTGGCAAAAGTTTAATTTGTAGTTAGCGAGCGCGACTTTCTTCTGTCTCTTTAATTTTTTTTATCGTAACTGTCTAAAGCTCAAAACAAAAGATGCGCACGGCTACAGACTGCATTGGAAATGCAGTAAAAAGTCACAACTATTAGTCGATAGCCCTTATGTTTTGTAACAGCTGTTATTGTTATTTTTGGTCACATTTCGGATCGCAGCATTAGTGAAAAATGTTGTAAATGTACCGATAATATGCATCATAACTAGATCTTAGGTAAAATATGCTATTACTGCTGAGAATGGCTAAAATATGCAAATGCATATGCAAATATGCAAATGCATATAAGCCGGTCTCTACTCTCTAGTGATGACCAATGACTTCAATCTTCATGCGACCATAGCGTAGCGTATTAATTAGATTTAATTTAGCCCGTGGGAATTATTGAAAATGACATTGACAAAATAATTTCTGATTTCTCCAGCGAAGTGGTAGATGGCAGTGCGGACTACGGAACAGCTGACAAGTGGCAGTGACTGCAGATGTGTTCTCTTACTCGAGTAATGCTAAGTACTCACATACGGTTTTGCTCGAAAGTTTAACTCCAAATCGAGCAATAACCACCGTGTGGAACTGTGGACCGCAAAACTGACAGCTCAAAGGCTCGCTTCGAGCCGGCTCGATGGAATTAAATATGTCAAATATGTCATTTCCTTCGATTTGGAGTAAAACCGTACTCGAGAGTCGAGACACACAAGTCGTGTTCGTTCGTTTTTCAATGCACATAGCGCATGCGCAGTTATAAACTTGTGTCAAAGTGAGTGTCATGTTCTAAAATACCTGTCAGATTTTGACAGCAATTGATGGTATTTTAGAATATGACAGTTCACACAGGGCTTCAAATAACGTTATTTTTCATAACGTTACTGCTTCAAGGGCATAGATAACGTTATGAAAATTTACCCGATGTTAAAAATAACGTTAAAAATTGATATTAATAACGGTTAATGTTATAACGTTATATAGGATTTATAACGGTAAATATATGTTCTTTGATAACGTTATAGTCCGTCAATAAAATCATGACAAAACAATAACCATTATTTTTATTATTTCTCTATACAGTATTAAACTCCTAAAAGTAGGTATAGGTGTACCAGAATCTGATGGCAAAAAGTGAGAAAATAAATTGACTCTAGTCTCTAGCAATACCGGGGTAATTGAAATAAAACATTTTGATCCTTTTCTTTTAGCAGCTAATCTGTGTATTAAACATGCAAATATAAAAATTTATCCAATGATTTAGGATATTTTTTGAAAATTTGCTGTCAAAAATTGCCATCAGATTCTGGTAGACCTATAAGCACAAATCTCGCAAAAAAAGTGGGCTGCGAGTGAGATTTAGTGCACCGTGCACGATCGCATACCTGAAACCAGAAAATAACGTTATATTTACCGTTATTATTATAACGATATTTGTTCGTTTATACATAACGAAAAAATATCGTTATAATAATAACGGTAAATATAACGTTATTTTACTAGATATCGTTATAAAAATAACGTTATCTGGCTACCATTTTGAAAATAACGGTACGTAACGATATTTTTTCTGTTATTCGATAACGTTATGAAGCCCTGGTTCACACTGAGTCACTGACACACAAAAAAGCTGCGCATGCGCAGTTGAAAAACCAAACGAACACGACTACTGTCATAGCCACAGAAGTCACAACAATAAAAGTTTTTATTGTTTTGTGGTCACAGCATACCTTTCAGTCAAAGACCATAATGGCGCATTTTCACTAGTCGATAGGGCCCGCATGCGGGGTGCGGGAGATCATGATTCATGCCTCGACCAATCAAAATGCACCATTAGTTGTCAAAGACTCCCCGTATGCAGTAGGCCTACTACGAAGCTGTTTTGAGACTCAAACAATCGGACGAGAATGCCGCGTCCTGCTCTAACAACGTCATTTCACGTTTGTTAGAGTAGGACGCAGCAATCTCGTCCGATTGTTTGAGTCTCAAAACAGTTTCATGGTACAAGGCCTGTATACCGCACGAGTTAACTACTAATGAAAATACGCCCTAATAATGCTTCCAGTACGATGAACGTTGATTTGGAGTATTTTTAAAAGCTTATAATATTTAACTTGCTCTGTATGTATGTAAGTATTAAGTATGTATGTTCGGGTGAAATTTTGGAACTCAATTTTGAAGTACTGATAGCGCGCGAGTGAGCGCAGAGCTCAGGAACGTGGTAGTCACAGATTAAGGATATAGTGCTGTACCTAATGAGGCATTTTCTTATTTTTTTAATTTGATTGTCAAACAGTTTCCACTTTAGTAACTAGATGGCGTATGGGTAGACAACTATCAGTAATACCAGGGAATACCGTCAATAATTGCTACAAAACTGGGCAAAATAATGTAAAACTTGATACATTTTAATTTGAAAAAGACGCAATAATATTCCAATGAGTAGGATATTAAAAGAGTTATTATGACGATGTTTTAGTTAAAACTCACGGAAGAAATAGCCCTATTTAGCGATATTTACACCAAATGTCACAGGAAATATACATTTTGGTTTTGACAACATCTTACCTGCATTTGTGCAAGACAACGGATATTATTTTACCAATAATTAACATTAAAAACCCAAATAACACAATTAAAAAAATAATAAAAACCACACCAACAATAAAAAGTAGAAGAAGTTTGAAAGTGACATGCCCGCCAAAACTCTCTTTCAGTTGTCAGTTTTCAGTTTGACAATTTGCATGTTTCTATCAGGTGGATGAAAGTTCCGAACAAAAAAAAATGGGTTCCAAATTTAAACGTTGCAACTAAACGAAATCACATAATCTGTGCAAGGTTGGTGCAAGGTCGACTGTGATTGGCCGATAAAAAAGACCATAGAGGATATAAACTACATGAGAAAAAAGACGAAGAAGAAGTTTAAAACTCAAAATTCGATTTTCATTTTGTGAAAATTACTTTGTAGAAATTCATACAAAAATTGTAAATTAAGTGGATTTATTATTGAAAAACGAAAGGTAAGCCATTGTAAAATGGAAATATAACCGTAAATTGATAAATTGAAGCAAAACATAACTATGTCATACCATGTTCTAATACAAAGTATGTCGTAGTATTATTTGCATATTTGTACAATAATTTACAACTTATACTATATTAATATTATGAAAAAGACAGATTATTATTTCATAGAAAATATTATAATGTATATCAGTTTACAGTTAATTTGGACAATGTTGAAATGTGTATATTGTTTTATTGTAATAATACTGGTTGTTAACTATATTTAATAATTTAAGTAAACTGTATGGAAATGTAGTAAATGAAAAATGTTTCATTAATATCAGATTTTAGGTCCCTATACTAGTTTGCAACATTTTATTCTGCAAGCAATAGCTCTTAAGGAGATTTTAGGAGGAGAAGGAAGGTATGGGATTATGAGTGGTACGGCCACCAAGGAAAAATCCTCTGATCAAGACGTGAGGTGGTATGCAGCTGGCCTGAGCCCACGCGATGGATTTCAGCTGTCTCGTATACATACAGGGTGTAACAAAACAAAGTAATGATACTTAAGTGTGTATGTATAAAGGTGTGAGTCCACTGGATCGGAATCGGGGCGTAGGTATGCAGCGGACGGATTTGTTGCTTTGTATGTATGGTATTGACTACTATGAACTGCACTAGAAGTACTGGAACGTCATTCTGCGCCTGACAAATACTTATATGGCAACACGACGCGCCGTCCGCACCGTACGTCCCGATTCCGACCTGGTTAACGCGCAGCTTTAATCTCCTCCCTATATAGAGTTTACTGTATAAGTCGATCAAGTAGTTAGTAGAGTAGCATAGACAGCTATTCTATTATATTTATAAATAAAATACATAAAACTGTACTGTAATAATATTATAATATTGAATAATAGAAATCTTTGTTGATTTCTATTATTCAATAGCTTGTGGATTAAATCTGTTTTATTGTTTAATTTACCTTATTAGACTACTTATTTAGCTATGTACAATATTTTTTATTGAAATAAAACATTTAATTGAGCTCATTTCTTTTTTATTATTATTTTTTTAATTTTTGGTCTGTTTAGAGTGAAAGGTTTTGCACTCAAAAATTTTAACTTCAGTTTCAAATTAAAAAAATAACGGATTGTTATTTTTTTTCTTTTAAGTCCGACCTCTTGTTACGTAGTATACAGTTTACATCCTCTTTGGTTTCTATTCTAAACTGTTACCAGTATACTGGCCTAATCGCTTGCCGAGCCACTATAATAATTTTAAAATAAATAAAACTATTGATACATTCACTGATCAATCAGATCAAATCTTCAATTACAAAATAAGTTGAAGGCTTGGCTTGAATGTGATCTGAAAACTTTACGACAGAAGTATTGCTCTATGCAATATTTTGCTTGGCTCCTTTTACATTTAATGTTTTGGTGGGATTATTTTTACGTATACCTACTTATTTTAAGATCTAACGTTTGTCATTCTAAAAAGTAAAATACAAAGTGTGGATTAGTCACTTTTTGTTTATTTCTTTATAAATTTAGAGATGTTAAGTTTTGCAGCTGTAAATTTCACACTTGTTAGAAATAAAATGCGCTAGTGTAAAGTGATACACAGAGTTTAATATCTTACTGAGACAATAATAATTTAATTATCGACACTTCAATCAACACACAGTAATTTCACACTGACTAAATACTTTAAACTTGGTCCAAGTTGACGACTCAACGATTGGAAGCCAAAAGCCCCGAACATTACTCGTGCAGCAACTTTTATACTAAATTTTCTGGCGCCATCTTAGTTCCTTTAGGTTCCGGTTAGTGGAAATATGGCGCTAGTTGTTTCATTATTTGAGAACAGGACATCCGGTTGATCGCTAATTTCCCTAAATTGCCAACACGGCCATTCTGCTCGGTGACTGTCCCAGGCACCTCACCAGACGTCAAACACAAAAATAATTCTGAAACAGTAAAATATAATGTTAGAAGAAAAATAATTACCTCGCCTTTAAGTATTGTCATTATTATCAGACATCTGCATTCCATCCTTGAACAGCTTTTCACCAGCCGACTTGCACTTAAAGGGTCTATGCCTCACTTAAGAGCCCAAGTTCGGACTGGATCCAAGGATCTAAAGCCACTTGCACTTAAAGGGTATACCTCACTTAAGTGTACCAAGTTCGCTCCAGACCTGATCTGCTCAACAGATTTATATTACAAGTATCCGATTTCAACATAACAAACTCAAAGCATCATAATAATATAATTATCTCAACTTTAGACCTATTACGATAAATCCATTTTAAAATTAATATTGCTAGGATAACCAATAACCATCTTTTAACAAATAAAATGCAGTGCACAATGGGTGATAGGAATATAATAAAATATTTTAAAAGAAAGAACATTACCTTGCCAACACGGATACAAACTTTATTCAGATAACCAATCATCTATTCGTATCCAAGGTTTCATGTTTTCTGCAGCTGATATGCCTTTATATTTTTTATTTGTCCTTTCACTGCCCTGTATGTCGATCACTTCGTATCTATCGTTGCCCAAAATTTTGTACACTCTGAACGGGCCTTTAAAGACTGGTAATAATTTACAGCTTTTTCCATCATTGCTCTGACTTTGAATTTTAATTAGCACCAATTCACCCTCAGAGTATTCTCTAGCCTTCGTACGACCCTTGTCAAATCTTTCTTTTTGTAGTTTGGCATTAATTTTAATATTTTCGCTCACTCTCTCACGTAAAGAAGTCACATCAAAAATCTTATCAACGTCTATCTCAGGCGCTAAGCTATCGCTGTCTGATCTTATACGATAACCAAAAAAAATCTCGCTAGGAACGGCCTTTGTGGTTTTATGTACTGTACTATTTAACCCTTGTTGTAAAACTTTAATAAACGAATCCCAATTATCATCAGTGGTATTAGCTCCTATAGCTTTCAAGGCTTCTAAAATGGTCTTATTAAAACGTTCTACTTGACCGTTTGATCGGGGCATACCTGTTGCCACAGTATGCAAGCGTATGTTTTTATCTTTACAATAACGTAAAAATTCCTCTGCCGTAAAACCAGCTCCTGCATCCGTTATAATCCGTTTAGGGTTCCCAAATATTTTTGTTATATTTTCTAATTGTTCAATAATACAAGAAGTTTTAGTTGATTTGACGGCAGAGATAAACACGAATTTTGTAAATGCGTCTACTGCGACTAGCAAAAATTTATTTTTATTCTTAGTCTCTACAAATGGACCTAAATGATCCAAATGAATTGTGTGAAATGGCTCTGCATACTTTGGCAACGGATATAGTTCCCCTTCTTTTGGACCTCCTTTATTTTTGTAATAAATACAGTTCAAACAATTTTTTATATACTTTTTAACTATGTGACGCATACGTGGAAACCAGTACTGACTACCTATTCTCTCAACAGTTTTGTCTACGGAAAAATGTCCCAAGTCATCATGATTACATTTTATTATTTGCCAATAACATTTTTTTGGTACTACCCATCGTCGTCCTTGGGACGTTCTTCTGTAGACTTTTCCCCCTAATAAATCATACTTGTTAAAAAGGTCTTTATTATTATCTATATCCCCGGCCTCCAAAATGACTCTAATTTGTTGTAAATCGGGATCTTGCAGCTGCACTGACAAAAGCCAATCTGCTTCAGTTATTGACATTATAATATCGATTTCCGATTTTTCCCCGGATGGCACTGGGTTTCTGCTCAAAGCATCTACATGTTGCATGCGAGAGCCTTCCCTATGTACGATCTCATATGAGAATTCTTGAGTGGCCAAAACCCATCGTGCTATTCGGGGAACAATCTCTTTCTTAGTAAGAGCATATCTCACCGCATTGCAATCTGTAACGATTTTAAAGGATGATCCTAAAAGATACAACCGAAATTTTTGTAACGAACAAACTATGGCTAAAAGTTCTAGCTCGAACGAATGGTACTTCTTTTCGTCGGCTGTAGTTTGTCTGCTATAAAAATGTACGGGCTTTTCCCCTCGTTCTGTAAGCTGCATGAGAATTCCGGCAATACCGTTCCTACTCGCGTCGGTATATAATATGTTATCTTTATTGGGGTCAAAAATAGTAAGAATACTTTCCGACGTTAACGTATTTTTAAGTGTTTGAAAACATTTCTCCTGCTCCGTATCCCAAGCCCAAACAGCGTCCTTCTTCAACAGTTTTGTTAATGGTGCTGAAATCATAGCACAATTTTTTATAAATTTGCGAAAATAGCTTATAAGACCAATAAACTGTCGAAGATGGTGAACTGTATTGGGTTTAGGGAAATTTTGGACTGCGTTTATTTTAGTTTCGGTAGGCATTATGCAATTAGGTTTCACTTTATACCCTAAAAATTCAATTTCTGTTTTAAGGAAATGACACTTCTTTAAATTTAAAGTTAGACCATTTTCTCTCAATATGCTTAACACTTTTTCTAACAATTTTAAATTATCTTCAATAGTTTCGGTTACTAGATAAACATCATCTAAATATAAAATAATATCTTCAAATCTTAAATTACCTATAACTTTATTCATTAACTGTTGAAAACATGACGGCGCATTAACTAAACCAAAGGGGAGTCTTAAAAACTCGTAGTGTCCATCCTCTGTTATAAACGCAGTCTTTTCTATGGACTTTTCGTTAATACTGATCTGATAGTACCCACATTTCAAATCTAGGCTAGTGAAACACTTACGACCCTGCAAGCGGTCTATTAGATCTTCAATACGTGGCATGGGGTACTTGTCTTTTATAGTAATTTTATTTAACTGACGATAATCAATGCAGAGCCGTTTTTCACCGTTCTTTTTATTAACGAGCAGCGCTGGACTCGCATAGGGCGAGTGACTTTCACGTATAATGTTATTCTCTAACAATTCACTAATCATTTCGCGTATAATTTGTCTATTTGCTGGAGAAGACCGGTAGGGTCTGCATTGAATCGGTTGAGATGTAGTTAATTTAATTGTCATTTCGTGATTTTTAGCCTTTCCTAATTCTTTAATGTTAGACGCAACACATTCACTATATTTACGAAACAAAACCATTAATTCTTCTTGACGGATGTCTGAATCGATTTCGAGTTGACTCACAATGCTAGAAAATTCCGTAAACTTGTTAGCGTAATCAAATTTAAAAACGTTACCAACCCGCGAATACATAAGATCTGATCGTTCAGTTACATTTCTACCGATTAGAACTTCACAATCTGCTAAGTCATCTATAATATAGAAGTCAATCTCCGATAAAGCCACAGAGTCGATCTTTAAATTAACTATAACTTTCTCGGAGATAATTTTAGAATTTTGTTTTGAAAAACCTTGCAAATAAACAGGTGTAGGTAGTTGTAAAAATTTTAAGGAATGTTTACTTGCCAATTTATCTGATATTAACGAGCAGCTACTGCCTGTATCTACAAAGGCTTCACAAACAAAATCGTTAATATATATCGATTTCATAAATTTGTTACGTGAATCACACGTGGAAATATTTTTAGTTTCTTGTTTATCAACTTTTAAGGAATTTAGCTTATGATAGCACACTGACTCTAAATGACCTCGTTTACCGCAATAATCACACTTATTAGACTCACATTGACTTCTTTTATGATTTCCTCCGCATGCAAAACACTTAATTTGTTTACGTGTAAACATCTGACCGGCATCTTTGTTCGTATTGATTTGATTTGACTCGGTTTGTGACGAAGACAAAGATGTCGGCTGTTTTGCGGGCACATTATTATTTTTAATAGGAAAATCCCTAGGGTTAGAATTAATTTGTCTGCTAGATATTTTCGATTTATAAATACGTCCGTGCAAAAAGCTAGCTAAACTATCACATGTCACAAAATTACTCGCTTCGACGGACGCGCCTATGTTACTATCGCCGATATTTCCTATAATTATTGAAATTATATCTTGTTCTGAAAAATCTAAAGAGAGTCTGTCAATTTTACATTTTTGATCAAAATAAAATTCGTAGAAAGACTGATTTTCTGTCGGTTTTTTATCTAATATCTCTTTTAATAGTTCAAACATATTACGTTGAATGCGAAAACTCGATGCAAGTCTTTTTTTCCAATCCCTCCATTTCCACGAAGGCCATTCTCGCTCTGTACGTAATAAAGAGTCATACCAAACTTTCGCGGAACCTTTTAATTTGTTTAACGCCTGATAACGTACCATTTCATCGGACCATCTAAACGTTTGAGAGTAAGATTGTAATATACCAAGCCAAGCATTTATATCATCTCTCAGTGGGTCGAACTCTGGTATAATATTGTTGAGTATAAAGCTGTTATGAGTACTCACAGTTGAGGTATCAGCCTGACCTGATACTTTTCTCCTTCTGGGTGGAGGCGATGGTGTTCGGGCACTACTCGTGCTGCTACTTGAACTACTTGACCGAGCCTTTCTTCGTTTCGAACGTTTACCCATTGTAAAAATTCACGGATTCTTGTCACTTCTGATGTTAGAAATAAAATGCGCTAGTGTAAAGTGATACACAGAGTTTAATATCTTACTGAGACAATAATAATTTAATTATCGACACTTCAATCAACACACAGTAATTTCACACTGACTAAATACTTTAAACTTGGTCCAAGTTGACGACTCAACGATTGGAAGCCAAAAGCCCCGAACATTACTCGTGCAGCAACTTTTATACTAAATTTTCTGGCGCCATCTTAGTTCCTTTAGGTTCCGGTTAGTGGAAATATGGCGCTAGTTGTTTCATTATTTGAGAACAGGACATCCGGTTGATCGCTAATTTCCCTAAATTGCCAACACACTGTCTTTTTAAATAGGAAAAAAACGAACATTATATTACTTGATTTTATAATGTCCCCTCAAAATATTATAAACTAAGAACTATCCTTTAATTTGAAGATAAAGGACAAGATCCAACGTCCATACAATTTTGGGCTAATTTTAAAAGTGCCGGCCAACGCAAATAAACCCATTATTTAAATAGAAAATAATCTATAGTTTGTGCGTTCTAAGATGATATGGGTGACATATTATAATTGATAATAGTTACCTAAAAAATTTAATCGATAATTTAAAAATATCGAATCACTTCGTAAAGGAATTGCAATCGAAATTATTGATTTCGTACTGACGTTTCAGAGTGGCGCTAGCGATTTAAGATGGCCGCCCTTTTTATCGAGTGCTTGGGGGTACGCACGGCATCTGCCTAGTATTCCAAGTAAGCAATTATCCAAGTAAAACTAAGTAATCCAAGTAAGACTAAGAACTTTGGTGTAATAATAAAAAATATTCCTTAGATTAAATGTTCTATTTAAATAATGGGTTTATTTGCGTTGGCCGTCACTTTTAAAATTAGCCCAATTCGGACCTTATCCTTTGCTTTAAATATCTTTGAAATGGTAAAAATTAACATGCGTTTAAAATACGGGTAATTATGACCCACCATGCAATTGTCTTTCCTATTTTCTACCAGGCAGACGCCGGGTTAAGGCATTTTGAATCTTTTTTTATGGTAGTTAGGTAAAATAAAGCAAATAAAAATCGGTCAAGTGCGAACCGGACTCGCGCACGAAGAGTTCCGTACCGTTAAAGTGCAAAAAAAAATAATTTTTTGTATGGGATCCCCCTTAAATTTTTATTATTGAAGTAGACTTTGTTTTTTTTATTTTCTCAAAGAAGGACCATTTTGTTTTTTTTTTATAAAATACTTTTTGTCTAAACAGCTAGTATCTACTTCTGTAATGGGCCGGGATTCGGGAAGTGAATTATAGGAGCTAGACTAAAGGTCACAGCACACATATTATCATACTCGGAAAGGGATCGTCACCGCCTTTCGCCTCACCGTCAACCAGGCGTCAACCTAACGTACGCACGTAACCAAAGCGTATCAGTAGCGCCTGCACGTCCACTCGGATACGGCTCGCGGAAGGGAAACGGGTAAGGGTGGACGAAGAAACGTAAGCTTGAGTACGGAGAGACGTAAGCACGGGGACGACGAGCCGTAAGCGGGTGGACGACGAGCCGTAAGCGGGTTGATATTGACGGCTAGTTGACCACGAGTCGCATCCCGGTTCAGAGCTTCCGAGGCGAGGCGATTATGATACGGTTTCGCTAAGTGTGCGACGTGCGTAGCAGTAGGGAGTTTCATACGTATCCCCTCACCAGTGGCGAAACCCGCTAGGGGGCGCACGTCAAAATTTCGATACTGTGCGCAATCCCTTTCCGGGGCGATGGGTACCCTCACATGTTTAATGTGCAAACACAGCGATAAAACTTCTTTTGTCTTGGTCTATCCTATTAAAACGCGTCTAAGTAGAACAAGACAGCTAGCAAGCGTCATTTGAGTTCTCGGTAGACAAGGACGGAATGCGAAATCTCACTTCAAAAAACGGCCGCGACGAGTAAGGACAGCGAAGTTTAAAAGAGTGTTAAAAAGTTATAAAAACAGAGTTAATAGCTGAAAAGATCTGGGAAGTGCATATTATGTAAGTAATCTTTCAGTTTTTATTAGAATGAAGTGTGTGTTTAACAAATAGAAGTAAAAAAAAAGAGTTGAAACGGCAATCTAACCCGTGCATGGCCCTTACTCACACAATGATTTTGGCTTTTAAAGCATTAAATAACATATTTATGCAGTTCATATTACTTTACTGTAATGATAATTTAACGTAGTTTCGTTTAACTAAACTCTAACACTAATAAAACGTTCTTTAATTTCTATATAATGACGAAAACTAGTACCGTCCGATTAGAGCCCCGAATAGGGTTTTGTCACAGACAGGTGACATCCCGTATCGGGGGGCCTCACAGACGCCTCCTCTGAGTTTTAATGGCCGCTAGTAGAATGTTCGCATAACATGGAATAGCCGAATCATTTTGTTGTTGGAGTTCACTGTGAAAGTAGAAGCGCTGAAAGATCAAATTTTTTTTTCACTTTTGGATGGGGAAACTTGTGATGCTCATTCCCTTGCCCATACAAAAGTGAAAAAGAATTTCGTCTTTCAGCGCTGCTACTTTCACAGTGAACTCTCTACAAGGAACACGTGCGCGATTTGTTTTTGCGCGATTCCGCAAGTGCGCGATTTGTTCAAAGAGAACAATCTCTTACTGTGCGGGGTGTGACGGCAAGCCTTTGTGCCTGCCGGAATGCTTCGCACACCAACATAGATTATAATTGTATTTAAGTATTTGTTACACACAATAATAAGATTTATGTATTTATTGACACATGTACATACAATATATACGCATTTTTAATATTTTAACATTCAATTGACGTTGGAATACTTTCCATCCTGACTGTATATTTCAATTTTTTTAACTCTTTTTAGAATGCGTGCGTGATATTTGTGTCTGAAATAGAAGCAGTTGGCTGTGCGATAAAAGAGGCATTGATTTTGAGTTTTTTTTTTTTTTTTTTTTTAAGGGGGTAATATTTTTCCGCAGTAAAAAGTACGCTATCCTAGACATAAAATTTTCTTTTTTGTCTGCGATGGTCAAACGCTTGCACAATGCATCCAAGTACTGGATGAAAAAGGTCTTATCCATACTAATCTTACACTCATTTATGAAAATTTTAGCATTTTTGCAAGTTTTCTTTTCATGTTTCTACTCAGTTTTCCTTTAATTCATGTAATTTGGAGGATTTTATTTTGTACTTTGTTAATTATAATTATAAGAAAATCAAACTTCTGTGGATAAAAGTTACTACTTATTTTGTAAATTACATTAGTATCAAAGTAGGTTTTTTCATGAACAAAACAGATATCTTTTTGTATAACTCCTACATATTATTTACTGAACCTACAATATTGATACTCTTGTACCACCCAGATAATAACCTTAATTTATTGTTTATGTAGTATTGTAACGCCTAGAGTATGAAATTACTTTAAGATATCATGTAATACACAGCCTACTTGAAGCTGTTTGAAAGGCAGCCTCCATTTTTGTTCTGTACTTAAATCTTTGATTTTATAAAATATTTGTATGAGAGTCATGACTTGAGTGATGTTATTTTGTAAGTAGTACTATAAGGTTATAAATAAATACTCTTGGCTCGCTACATAGTGGTTTATTATTAAATTATGACCCAAAATCTACTGAACATTTTGGTACCCAGTAATTATACCAGCTGTATAACATTATTGCCGTCAAATATAACATAAAAGTACTATTTTCTAGGTAGAAAATTTAATTAAAAAATGATTTAGATCCTTTTATGGGCTCCTGCAAGACCAAGGAACAAGAAATTGCAGTTTTAGTGTATGCTGGTCGTGTAGGAACCTCGGACTGTGCGGAACCCCCCTCAGGGTGCCACAGATGTGCCAAAATCTGCCATTTTGCATGCCACTGGTGAGGGGATACAAACAATATTGAACGGCTCGAGGCGATACGGTGCCGATCCCTTTCCGACTTGATAATATGTGTGCTGTGTGTGACCTTAAAAAATACTGCCGAAATATTGTTTTTTCCTTGGAAGTCGCGTTCAATTTTTTGTAAAAAAATACTTAATAATTTTACTCTTTTTAGTTATCTACGAGATAAGGCTTTATGCTAATTGCTCATATACGAAATTTTGTTAAAATTTCGTAAAACCTCGATTATACTTTGTGGTAAGTATTGTTGCGATCTAAATGGAATAAATGGAATCTTGAATTAACTCCAGTATAATTAGAGAAATATATAATATTACTAAGTAGACACGGTTCGCTACAACTTTTACTTTCTTTTAGTCGTAAAATACACAGTTCCTTATGTTGCGCGCATCCTCATCCACGCTGCCCGTTGGCATGTGACCGACGCGCGCACGCGCACCTTGCACTCTGTGAACGGTTGCTTAGAGATAAAATTGCCAGATTCCGAAATGAATACCAATAGACCGCGACAGCTCGACTAGGTGAAACGGGAGACATGGTGGACCGAGAGACACGCGAGGTAATTACCTACACTTTTCATACGCGAGTCGCGACG
The DNA here is from genome assembly GCA_937595015.1 of Polyommatus icarus. Classification (NCBI taxonomy): domain Eukaryota; kingdom Metazoa; phylum Arthropoda; class Insecta; order Lepidoptera; family Lycaenidae; genus Polyommatus; species Polyommatus icarus. The sequence continues at coordinate 10,495,587 of OW569321.1, forward strand.
CACACGAGAGGATCCGACTCACACACCTAATCGGGCCCACGTGTAGCTATGGTCTGCGTCTCGCTTTTTGTCGTACATTTTATTGGAGAAATTAGCTTGGAAAATAGTTCTTTATCATGTTCAAGTTCAGTTACATAAGTACGCGTGCAGAAGAATTGGTGCGGAATGGCGGATGTTTGGTGGTGCTCGCCAGTGAAGCGGGTCGCAGTTATATACTCCGGCGGGCGCCCCCGACCGTCAGTCGACGTTAGGCCACCCTAGTGTGCGAAATTTGTTTTATCGTTGGAGTGCAGTTAATAAGGAAAAATGTGCGCCCTACTTCAAACAACGGTTCTCGCCGTCGTCTGCGTAGCCGTAGTGGCCGCTAACGTGCACGGGCCCAGGAGATCCAGAATATTGGATTTGGAAAAAGTGCCGGAATACAGACAGAACGAGGTCGACAGCGGCAGAGCCGACGAGAGCTCATGGTGGCCGTCGGCGGAGTTCGCCGTGCTGCAAAAAGTTTACGACGATTGCAGCGAGCAGAGACACATCACCCTGTGCCTCAAGGGCAAAGCTCTCACGGTGTTGTCGAGGGCAGTGGAGCAGGTGAAAAGTGTTGCGAGTGTCATTTGAGTGTATAAAGTGATAGCATTTATTAACATAAAATTGTGTTGCGCAGGAGAGCATACAGCTCGCCGACGGGCTAACGTTGGTCAAGCAGTCTGATGCGCCCGCTGCAGTAGCAGAGCCTCGCTTCCTTCCCGGCATGACGACGGAAGACAAAATTGACGCAGCTTTGAAAACCAAGTTCGAGCAGCTGCTCAACACTCACACGGTGTCGATGGATCTCGCTTCGGAAGGTAGAGGAAGAGGTACGTGCAATCGTTTTTGTCGGGTTATTTGATATATTGATATATAGTTATTTGTGAGTTATTTGAGTTTGTTAAATGGGTTTCAATGTATTTTTAATGTAAATTTTCGCATTTCAGGAAAGAAGGCCCTCCCTTACCTCATGCTCGGTATTTTCACGACCGTGAGCATCGTCGGAGGCATGGCTCTCAAGACCTTAGCCGCCATAGCCGGTAAAGCTCTCATCGCTAGCAAAGTCGCTCTCACGATCGCTGGTATTATCGCTCTCAAGAAGCTATTCAGCCAGGACGGAGCCGCCGCCGAGACGACGTTCCAAGTCCACGCCGATGGTCACCACAGGTTTGTTTAATTTTCGGTACTGCTGGACACTGTAATTGTAACCGTGCTACGTGACAGATGTTTAATTCGTAATGTTTTAATTCTAGTCTTTAATTCGAAGGCGGAACCTCTACGTTGTGAGGCCAGTGAGGTCGGGCGCGCTGGACCCATACTCCCTATACTAGACGGACGAAGTTCACCGCTTCGTTATACTTTGGCGCGCCACCTTTCTAGCGACATCGACGAGAACATACCAAAATCTACAAAATGACCTCAAACCAAAGCTTCGTCCACTGAGTGGATCGTCCTCCTAATTTATCGTTAGCTCTCCCTGTATAAAATGTCAGTAAATAATTTATTGTTATTTATTTGTTTCGACTACGGTAATAGGATTATTTAATTGTTAATTTAATGACTAAAGTGATGTAAGTTACAAAATAAAAAAAGTAAAACATGTATTGATATTATTTTCCCAACATTGTACATTTTCAGGAAAAATTATGATTAACAAGACGATTACACAATATTCGAGATGATTATCGAAATTAAAGTCACTTGCACTACTTGAAAGTAACCTTAACCAGCAAAAGTGCATAATATCACTAATATGCGTATAGTAATAAACAAATAGACTAACCTACTCGATTAATCAATTAATATTTCTTTATAATTATGGTCTTGCTATAATAAGATATGGAAATGAGGGATGTAATTGTTATTTATGATTTAATTATTTTTTATTTAATTAAGATTGACTTTAATTAATCGAATCGCAACAGCAGGCAAGCTTTGCATTTTATGAAACTGTATCGTTTTGCTAGAATTTTCTTTGGCGGGTGGGGTAGGTACGTATCTTTCGTATCAGGCTTTGATAATGGACATGACCATCTTTTTATGCGAAAAACCTATAAAAAAAAAACCTTAAAAATACCTACTTGTTCCACGAAAGTAATCACCCCGGCAGCTGCCGGCCGAAAAATGTTGCTATTAACCTCTTATGAATACTTTTCCTACTAGATATTTTTTATTTTATTAGTATTAACTTACAATATCGGTTGTCGATATCCTAGTTAACTACTTTCTTGGCATGCTCTACTGGACATGGGCCTAGAAAAATGATAAGATTCAATATTGCGGCCGGCACGGTGAAAAGTAGAAAGTTTTAATCAATTCACTGCACATGCATGCATACTGCGAGCGCGGAGCGGCTTCCGATTATTCCCGCTTTATCGAGCAACGGGGTAATATAAATCGCCAATACGGAAACAAAGAAAGCCAAAGCACGGGTTTGGGTTTAATCGTAACGCGGATAAATAGAGTATCAGTGGAGCCGAATTGTGGCGGCGCGTCGTTTGTTCGTATGCGGAAGGTCAGGCCGTTGATTAGTCGGCACTGGCAGAGGCCGACCACATTGCGCGTTTGTGCGCCCGGACGCTGTTTATAATGCAGATATGTGTTTGCCCAATCGCTGCACGCTACGTTGGCTATATGGCATAGTTAATGTGGCTCCGGTCTCTTTGCATACGCAAATATAGGGCGGGCGGAGCGGCTCTGATTAAGCAGGACGCTGTGGCGGTGTAGGCTTCGTTTCTGTTTTAGGAACGTTACGCTTGATTACTTTTCTGGCATTCGTGTAAATCAGCGCTGATCTCTACTCTACTCGGTAATGAGGTGCAAATTAATCTGTCACCGCGCGTGTCCGATAGAAGGTATTTATTCATTGAAAAAGTTTACTACTTTTACATTCCCAATATACGACTCGAGCATCGGAGAATATTATAGCCACCATGACTACCGCGCATGCTTTCCAAAGCGAGACTTCTACGTCGCCACAACAGGCTTACCATTCCTTTATCTGGAATGACGGATAGGATATAGTTAGGCTCATGCAAGATTCAGGGCGCGATAACCTCGTGCGTCCGCTGGGAGCAGGCCCAGGCTGACGGTGCATTAGCTGATATCAGCTGCTAAGGTGTCCGCTGTCAATCGCCTTCAATACTTGATGCAATGTCTCAAATTAGAACCTATCACAATGGATATCCGCAATTAGAACTAATACCTATAATCCATGAATATAACACAGCCCCGAGTAAAGTGCGACCAAATTGATATTTCAGTTAAGAAACTTTCGGCCGCACAATTTTCAGTAATGATTGCTGAATGTAATGAAAAATTTCACAAAATGTTTATGGTGTTTATATCAAAATATTCATGTATTAACTACTTTATTATTCGTAGTGTATTAATGTATTAGGGTAAATAAATAATATTATGAAGAAAATATCATTACATAGATTATTTTCTTAGTATATAGCTACTTATAAGATTATAATTTATACCACTATGAAGAAGTGTAAAAATATTGTCATTGAATTGTTGCATCCAGATAGGTCACCGGGAGAATGAGTTTCTGTAGTCACAGTTTTATCGTAACTTCATCGAATATGATTTATAAATTGTATGCAGGCTTTGTTGCTTCAATCAATACGAGTATTATACGAAATTAGATGACGCCAGCTGACGATTATATGTATCCTTGTCCTTTCCCGAGATTCAAAGTATTCATTACTTTCAGCAAGATCGGTTGAGCGATTTGTGCGTGAAGAGGCAAAAATCAGACAGACAGACACACTTTCGTATTTATAATAATATTAGTATGGCTATAATTGGCCGAATTTTGGCCACAGGCTTTAGCGACAGTAATCAATCTTGGGGATATAATAATATGTGAGTGCAAACATGACAGGGTATGTGCTGGTGTGGGCTCGCTCGGAGTTACTTTACGGGCGAGCGGTCAAAGTATCCGACATAAACCTATTTTGTTCTCTTCTTATATTGGATGTACGCTCCCTTCTTCGCCCGCCGCTGCCGTCCGTTGTCCTTTGTGTAGGGCTGTCGACTGCTCAAAAGAAATTAAATAAATTATTTTATGTTGTCAACCGGCCAGTACAACGTAATATGATTTATGAGCGGAATTTTGAGAGGACGACCTCCAAATTGGAGGATGGTGGATTCAATTTCCGTGTTGGAACAACAATGTTGTGTCTATCATTAGACAGGGTTAACAAGCGAAGGAGTGCTCTAAAATTAAATCTAAATACACAAGAATTGCAAAAAAATCTCCTGCGTGGCCTGATTTTTTGAAGCGGGACACCATTACTGAAGTCTGAAACCAGTAGGTATGGACAGCATGTTAGTTTAATTTTTATATGTATAAACTTATAAAGCACCAAAAACAATGATAAGTAAAGCTCTAGTGATGTCTTTAAATATACCTACGTTTTAATAACATTGTTACCTTAATTTTATGTTATCAAATAACATAATAAGATTACTATTTTCCGTTATTTGGCCTCATAAGCTTCCTTTATTTCTTTCTGACTACGTAAATATGAATACGAATTTTATAACAATCCGTAGAATTGCTTCAGCAGAGCAGTTTAGATTAGTAGAGTACATTATTGTTATGTACAGCCCTACGCTAGGGCGGGGCGCTGCGAGGAAGTTTTGTTGGAAATTATGTTGGTACGTGCCAAAGCCATTATTGCTGCTAGAAAAGTTCATCAATTTCATTTCGATTCTCGTGTGTCCGACGTTCTGCGCTATCTGCTACAGGATATGATAACATAATATATTGTAGGTGACGTTATTTCTATTAAAACACTAGCTGTCCCGGCAAACGTTTCTTTGCCATAATATATTTGCCATATTATTTTATTGAAGTGACAAAATAAGTATGTTACCATGGCAACGTCGATCGCTATCAAAAACATAATGGTCGCCGTCCGCCAGTCTCGAGTTGTAATAATTTACTATTATTTATTCAACAAATGCACTTATCAATATAATATAAAGTACCTACCCAGTAGCCGATTCTCAGACCCACTGGATATGCATATAAAATTTGGTAAAAATCAGTAAAGCCGTTTCGGAGGAGTTCGTGGACTAACATTGTGACACGAGAATTTTATATATAAGATTTATACTGCGTGAAATTTTAATGGTTGTTTTCCCGCAGTATTCATTCTATCTTAGTAGTACAATAGATTTGTAACGTTTTTTTTAATTCTAAACATTAAAATATGAAATTCGGCCGGGTCATAGCCGCTCGCGCCTATCGGCATAAAGTTGCCATAGTACGTCATACAAAATATTTTTTACTATCAAAAAATAACTTGCATGATTCGTTAGTACTACTATAGGTAAATCGTTCTGCTGCGGGAAAACAACCACTAAAATGTTTGCATAAATCATCGTGGCATCATAATGGCATCTTATTAGATTTTTTTAGATTTGAAAAAGTTTACACTATCTTCGATTTTCTACATACAACTTTATCTTAAAAAAATTATGACATTGGACATGCATTGGACACACTTCTTTGATTTCCTAATAATATGTAAATGTAGGTCTGTCTATCTAAAGTCACTGAATTGAATTTGTTGAAAGGCAATAATTTCGACAAGGATATAGAATTTAATTTCATCATTATTAGATCAGTTAAAAGAATAACAGAGATAGTAATTACTAATTAGTAAGTAAATATAATCTAAAATATACAGATATATACAAATTTTAAATAAAAAACTATAAAAGGAAAAACTTGCCCAAGTCGTCCCCATCTGGCTTTTTGGATATAGAATTAATTTGATATTGTTGTAGGATTTGAGTAGGATTTCGTATATTTCGTGAGAACCTACTCACGAAATATTACGAAATCCTACTCAATTACTTTACGGGCAGCATACTCATGCATACATCTAATATATATAAATCTCCTGTCACGATGTTTGTCCGCGATGGATTCCTAAACTACTTAACTGATTTTAATGTTGTTTTTTTTAAATGTGTGCTTTTTTTCCAACTTAAGAGATAGGATAGTTTAGATCTTTAATTATAGTTGCAATTTTATTTTATTGCAAATTATTTGTCTATAAAGAGCGACCATTGTTTATGCGACGCAGGTCACGACTCACGGGATAGCGATGGACGTTGCCATGGTGACATACTTATTTAGTCACTAATTCTATAAAATAATAAGTGCGATATACTTTATATAATATGGCAAAGAAACGTTTGCCGCGACAGCTAGTGTAATATTAAAATAAATAATAAGAAATGTACCAGTGATACATCATACCTCTAACGGCTAGCCGATATGAAATATCGAGGAAAGTTTTCTCGCTTCAAAAAGAACGCAGTGAAAGTGGATAAATACACGCTTGTATGTGAAAATGAAGTGACTGCGTACGGGCTGTGTATTACTTTCTAGTTTTCTCTATGAAGCAAGAATTTTATTAATCCTTAACTTTTATAATTGGCTCTTTGTCTTCGTGTTATCTTTGAAACAGTTTATTTGTTCCGTTATCGCTTTTTGAACATAAGCTTCGTCATGTTGGTCACAACTTAGACGTCTGATATTTTAGAAACTGGGATGCTATAGTTTTCGACATACGAACACTGACTTTCAATACGGACGTCAACACTCTACGAACTACATCCATGTTGCATTTTAATTTAATTCGTATAATTTTTTGATAATAATTAATTGGCGTTTTATTAATAAGTACTTACCTAAGAGGAAAAAAGGGAGTTTTATTGCTATTCCTACTATACTTCTGTGAGGTGATTTAGTCGGTTCATTCGTTCGCTTCTGAAGATTAGTTCTACTCCTCATGAATCAGATCCATAATGTTTACCTTTGGAACAAAAAATCTAAGATTTCAGACACAGTAGTCTAGAAAGTACTGAAAGTTTTTCTGTAATCAAGTGGTACTGGTCGATTTTTAATCTTAAATATCTAAATGGCTCAAAAAGTCCCGGGGGTGGCGACTTTCAGGTGACCAACTATAGTAGTCTCTATTTTGAAATGCCATATTATACCTCTATCTTATTTCGTATAATAATAATAAGTTTGTGGAAAATATATCGCCTTTTTTATATGTCATGTCTATTGTCTAGTTTGCAAATTATGCCAAAAACACCTTATTATACGGATGTATAAGGTGTTTAAAATAAAGCGTTTTATGTGAGTTTAATAATTTTCTACGTGCGGCCGCTAACAAGTGGGGCATTAGTGCGTATGCGGTGAAGCGTGCTACGTGATCGTTTGGACGTGATAATCTTTTTTCTAAACAAGTGTATGTAAACATTTTCCAATTAACTTTTCAACATGCATGTTTTTAAGACGATGAGTTATGCAGCTAGTATGAAAAATCTTACCGATTTTTTTAGAACAGGGGATAGAACAATAATATTGGATTCTAGTTTAATACTTAATGATTTGTGGTCAAACTATTTTCCATAATACTGTCAAAATCTATCGGACCTAATTTTGTTCGTCCTTATCATAAAGGTGGGATAAGGGATTATTTTTCGGCGAATTATTGTTAAAGTTTCAATTATCTGTGGTAGGGGAGTTCAGGTGGTCGCCGGCGGCCCCGGGAGAACTTCTCCCCGGGAGGCTAGCTAACAGACCTTGACTGATATCTACGGATCCGTTCGCCTTACGGCTCATGTAATAAGGTTGGAAGTGGCTCGTTTCGGGCTTGGAGCTAAGTCGGTCAGGTGCCACCCTCTGGACGTTAGGCCGGCGTCATTATGTGTCATTAGTTTTGCGACACTGACCAAATGACTGGTCTGTGATATCGAATGACTCATTCCCGCTCGTGATTAGACTCTGTGATTTTCTAATTGCACGGGACTCTCTAAATAAAATTGTTGTTAAAATGTTTTGTATTATTTTGGTACGTTTAGTTTTACTTTGCTATGTTAGGCTTCGCAACGGTAAAGGATAGTTTTACTTTGTGCTTATTTTATCTTTAAGACTTGTGGGAAAATTTGTAGCATTTTCTTGGTAGTACGGTATGATGATTAAATTCTTGCTATAAACTACAGATATTTTTTTGTTTACACATGTTATTTAACTTAACGAGAGTTATCATAATTACTGTGACCAACGATTATTATAATTTAATGTGATACCTAACTAAGTTTCATTTCTGATAGGTCTTATATAAAAAATGTAGTAGGCATTTAATTTTCCTACTTGCTTTACGGATTAAGTGTACATAATATATTCGAGTGATCAGGCATTTCCTTGTTCGTTCAGTTTAATATTTAATTCATAGTTTTTCATTAGGTTAAGTAGAGTGTAGCAGTACAAATCCATAGCCGGCCTCCTTGTGTACGGAGCGAGCGATTTACCACCCTAATTATCTCATAAATTTCACTTAGTAACGTAACTGACATGTTATTGGAAATTTGCCATAAAGCTAACGAAATTGCAATTACACTACATCAAGGAATGTAATAAACTTTAATGGGTTATTTTACTTGTTTTAATTGGACGATGTGTCTTTGTAGTGTTTTAAGATTGTTGAATTCAGGTGAAGTTCCTTGGTAGGTATTTCTGTCCAGGTTCGTTGTAGACATATCCGGTTTACCACTTCACGATCTTTTATATTCTATATAGGTAGATAGAGTCTTGTTTCGCTTCAACTATGGTAAACTTCATCTGTCTTCCACCACCGTTCCGTGCTCAGGTCGAATATATTCGGTTCTATGTTTAATGTTAAGAGACTACTTGGCAAATGGATTCATGGTTCTAATTAACGTAACTGGGACGCATAATCGTATTTTTGCAAGTAATTATGCAAATTACGATACTGTCTACCTAACTACTTAAACACAGTTGAACGACCTCCAACTTAACAAGCAATTGCATGAAAAGCAACATGATTTATATTATTTTGACAAAGCAAAGAAGATGTAATTTAATACAAAAGACGTTACACCATAAGATATACATCCGAATTTCCGTGTCTCATAAAGAATTAATGTCCGTGTAAACACACATAGGTACAGTATCGAAGGAGGACTCTCCCGGCGGAATATAATCGTCCGGCCGTAATTTATATTGTCTGGTGCAGAGGAGCTCCTCCCCTCCCCGCTGCACATTCATTTATTTTATGTGCCATTTACAATCGGTCGATGGTCAAGGGAGCCGAGGCGGGAGTGGGGGGGTAAGGGGGAGACTCCGCCGCCTTCGCATTATAAAATCGTGCGGTCATCTGCGAACTCCGTAATTGAGTTCGTAATAGGAAACGGCCGGACGAAATTTAATGACCGACGGAACATGTGCGACTTGAGAGAGGTATTACGGAAGTATATCTCATTTAGTTTTGATCTCACTTTAGTATTAGCTACTTAGATGCCATATAAGTCTAAAGCTTTTTTAATGTTAAACAATGATTCAGAAGTATTATAATATTATATTTAATCTGGAATAGGAATGAATAGGAATGTTTAAAGAGGTAGTCTAGAGTTCAAATTAGATTTTTTGTATTTGTAAGTATGTCTTTATGTTAATGGAAGTGTCTGCTTTAAATGTAAATAAATAAATAAATAAAAAACTCTTTCTTCAAACCATTAACGAAAACAAATCAGTTGACAAGGTAACAACGAAAGAGGGAAAAAAAACAGTTTGAAATGGCGGCCTTACTGCGGGAAGCAGTCTCTTCCAGGCAACCGTAAACTTAATTACTAAACATAACAAAACAAATATTATGTAACTGAAAATATTAATTAAAATATAAATAAGTAAAAAAAAAATAGGAAAATGACAAAATGAGATACATTATATGACAAGATAAATAAATATAATACACAAATAAATATTTAAATATATGTACAATTTCTATTAAGTAATAAACATTGTTAATAAACAAATATAATAATAATTATTATGATACGAAGAAGGAAATAAAAGAAATCAGAGTTTAAGAGTTTGCAGATAGATCTAGGTAATGTTGTTTAAGTCTTTTCTTGAAAGTATTAATAGATTGGGAATTTTGTACGCTTTCGGGTAGAGCATTCCACAGACGGATAGCAGAGACGGTGAAGGAAGAGTCATAAAAGTTAGTGTTGTGAGAAGGGAAGGCAAGAGTCAGTTTATTCGCTGAGCGAAGTGTAGGATGTTTGTGTCCAAGAAAGGTAAAGTCTTGTTTGAGGTTATCAGCAGATTTGGGATTAAATAAAATATTGTAAAGAAAAATAAAATATTGCAAAGAGACCCCATGAATCGACCGCAGACGGACAGACCGACAAAAGGTCGTCTCGAAGGGCTGGAACCTATCTGACCCTTAACGGCTTAAAGGCATTAAAGCTATTGTACAAAAATATTGCCTTGAGTTAACAAAGAAATTCATTTATTTGCAACTATACATGATAGCGATTATTGTGTGGTTAAGTACCTTTTTATGTATGGACTAGGGATTCACCCATTGTGAAAGTGCAGTACACTAACATTATATTTTATATATTGGGATATTTTACATATTTTACATAATATATTTTACAAAAAAATATAATTATGACGTTTTTTTGAACACTTGATCTATTATTCCCACATTCCCACAAAACTTTTTTTTAATAAATGGTGATCAGAAATGTCTTGTAAATAATAAATGCAAAAATTGTATCCGTAACTTTGTCTGTCTATCTGTTTATATTGCCTATCCCATATTGCACTTGTGTTAAACGAATTCCATTGCGTGAAAGAAGTACCAGGTAACGTCTATAGTTATTACTTATTAGTAGGGCCCGGAAAAATATGTATTAAAAAATCCAAAATATGTACTTAAAATATGGACTAAAAAATCGAAAATATGGAAAAATATGGACTATAAAATTACAATAATTAAACATTGTTTTAGTGTATGTAACCCTTTTATTTTATTTTCACTTTTTACCAATTATTAAAGAAGGTACAAATATAATTAAGGATTTTGTAACAAGTGCCTAGCTGTAGCCATTATTGATATCGAGCGAAAAATAGCAAAAAAATTACTTTTGTTGTATGAGAGCCACCCTTAATTATTAATTTTATTTTGTTTTTAGTATTTGTTGTTATAGCGGCAATAGAACACACGAACATATTCTGTGAAAATTTCAGAAGTCCAGCTATACCCATTCTTGAGATACAGCCTGGTGACAGACAGACGGACAGACAGACATCGAAGTCTTAGTAATAGGGTCCCGTTTTTACCCTTTGGGTACGGAACCCTAATAATCGGCACAGAATTTATTTTGTTTTTCTTTGTGTGTTACGTACTTAAATCCTTTATTTTACCCGAAGACCGAAACATACTTCAGTTTTTGTAGCCATGTCAGTAACAGGACCTATTGCATCTGAAACTTTATTTTCTATTTCTTTATTAATCCTTCGATCGCGGATTCTTGGAAATGCTATTGTATTCTATTGTTGTCGCGATCACCGGTGCTCTTATGGGGCTTGAATCCTGAAGGAATAATCTTCTTTGGAAACAATAAATACGACGATAAAGCGCGAGAGGAACGAAATACGCAGCCGCATGGTGGCGGGAACGTATTTTTTTTGTATTTTTGTGAAAATATCGACGATTGTGACATTTTCTTGCAAAATATGGACTTATCTTTGAAAAACCTTAAAATATGGAAAAATATAAACTTGTTTTTTCACAGTCTAAACATGATTATTCGTGTAAAAACACATTCTAAGTCGAAAATCACGCAAAACAAAAATATGTATTTACATTTAAATCCGGGCCCGACTTATTAGTATTACTATAGTAATCTATGTTGCAAAAAGCCTCAAAAGTTTCTGAGTATTTCTATTTTTATGCGTCACCATTGAGTCTGTTCAATAAGTCTCTGCCTCGATAAGCCTGCCCTTATTTAATTAAAAAAAATAAAGTAATTGAATCTACAAAACAGAAAACTTGAATAATAAAATTAAAAACATTTTTTATCTTTCACAATACATACATCGATTGCTTTGTAACCAAATATGACTGTATGTTTTATTAAAAGTGACATAAGTAGGTAAATATACTATGCATAACCACTTCAGCCTGCCGACTTTAATTACTAATTAATAGCGTTAAGGTTTTTAGGTACGACGATATCATGATAGTATTATAGCAATTTGCACGCGATTTTAATCTACTCAAGTGTAATTACTGATTATAGTGGCTAATTGGTCATTAGCATGGCATTATACGGAAATAATATATGTTATGAACGCTTGTTACGGAGCTATGATTAGCTCCTACCGAGAGGACCCTACGCGTCACGGTTCCAGAAACGTAGTAATTATAAACTCTTCGGTCCCAGTATTTTTTCTTTTCCAGAATATTTTTTTCGACCATCATACTGAATTTCATTACCATCAAACATTTTTAAAACACATAATTTTTTTATGTATCTTCAAAATATTAAGTCTGTTTTATTTTACGAAATTACAAGTGAGCTACTTAAAACTTTCCGGACTACGAGGCTTCTTAAATATTGATTAAAACTCATTAATTGTTAAAGAGACGATGAAACAGTCGATATTAGTAAACAAAAGCTTTTGGCAAACAATCCCAGCACGATAAATCTCCTCCATGCCGGTTGTAAATTTATTAGAACGGTAAGAACAAGATAACAATCGATAGCCATTCTTTTGCTCGCTGCACTCGTGACTCGTGTATGAGCGCCGAGAGGCGGCCAAGAGGCTGAGTGCCCGTGTATTCCTTTATTTTTTAATTATAACGGCGGGTGGGGAGGCGCCCCCTGCCAAGTTCTGGGGGGCGCTTTCTTGTTAAAGCGCAGCGCTCGCCCCCCCCCCCCGCACCGTTCATTTTGCTGAAACTTATAACCTGACCCGCGTACTTATGAGCGTCGCCAATAAATATAGCGATGACCGAAGGCCCAGCGCGGTCCCTGTCGGGCGGGCGGCGGCGCCGGGCGGGGGGAGCGGGACGGAAGACGCTAGGCGGCCGCGGCATTGTTAGCTAAATATCTAGGTGGTCAGCCGGGGCGGGCGGCGGCGGGGCGGGGGCGGGCGGCAAGACGGGCGGGGCGGTGGACGTGCGGGCGCCGGCCGACGTATTGAGCGCGTATTGCAGACGCGGTCACGCGCTGCAATATTGCGTCCGGTGCCCGATATTGCCCCTCGGTAACTCAATTTGATAAATTGTGCAAAGTTCGCCAGCTCTGAATTGCCCCGAGATCGATCGACGTCTTTCTACGTATCGATGTAATGGAAATGAATTTGTAAATGACGACGTTTTTCGCAAGCAACTGGTATTAAAATTTTCTCAGTATTCGAAATGTCTAATGTTAATCCTATGTTTTAAAATGTTTTAAAATAATAATAATAATAATAAACATTTATTCAACAAATACATATTCACACCACGCTGCACTTAAACAAACATATTACACAGATACAAGGTACAAAAAACAAAACAAATAAAAAACAAGCAGTAAAAAAAAACATCAGTAAAAAAATATAAGAACATATTAAGAGACTTTTTAAAATTGATGGACTAGGTACCCTGATGCAAGTGCGATGCGAACACATTGTCGAAAAGGATTCCACTCAGGCTGTGATCACGGTATAGGATACATTTACCGTGATCCCTGGTATTCTGTGGATCCTATATATATACAGGCTATTTATCGTCAAGTTAAATAGTTACAGTGCTGTTATGACAAAATATTATTGCATTGTTTGTTTGTTTTGAAGAAAGAATGTCCGCTTCCCTGAGTGTGGCTTACGTTTCCTGTCGTGTAAACACTTGCGCACGCGCACACGATATTATGATACGAGGGATTACTGATTACTTTATTTTTTTATCATTATTGTAATATACCACTGCTGCAACTTTGCTAAGTAGCTATAGTAAGTAATTTTTAAATAATACTTGGTTTACAAACAGATGAAATTTTTATACTATCATAACTATTTAAATGGCGATTTTAAAGATAAATGAAAATAAATCTAGAAGGTGTTAATAAGAAAACCATACATCATTAATAATTGTGTGAACAGAAAAGCATACGAATCGGGTGTTTGTCGTAGAGCGCGGCGTAGCGGCGGCGTAGCACGGTGTAGCATGTCGTAGCGTGCCGTAGCATACATTATACGTAGCATGATTATTATTGATTATGTTTTTTTTTAGTTTTTTTTACGATATTTTTTTATGTACCATCGAGGAAATTGTATCCTAGGCAGTTGACGGACCTACGTAATGTGGTCTTTTCTTTTTTGGTAAGGTTGGCTTATGTAAATTCAATGTTAGCTGTGATTGGTCTGATGAGTTTGATGCGACCAAATTACTTAGGTCTGCCATCTGCCTAGGAAAACTTCTCTAATACATCGATAATGCTTTTTGACCTATTTCATTCCAAGAATTACCCGATTTCTGACTAAGAACAATTGCATTGCATTCTTTTTAGGGTTCCGTAGTCAACAAGGAACCTTTATAGTTTCGGTCTGTCCGTCCGTCTGTCTGTCTGTCCGCGGTTTTACTCCGAGACTATAGGACCTACAAAGCTGTAATTCGGCATGAATACACATATTAGTGATGGCAATAAAATGGTACATGAAATCGTAAAAAAAATATTTTTTTTATGGTACCTCCCCTACACATCAAGCGGGGATGAATTTTATTTTTCGCGCCCACCCCATCGTGTGGCGTGTCGTTGAATAGGTTTTTTTAAAATATTGCGAGTATTTATAGATCATTTTCCGATTTAGGGATCCGTTTGTAAAATATTAAGTTTTAAAGTGGAAAAAATCGTTAGAGTCCAGTCCCTTCTACCAGCTAAACGGTTGGTTCTGGAAATGTCAAAAAATTCACGGGAGTAGGAAATATGCTGAATTTAAAAGGAAAACTATCACGGATAAGAAGACTTCATAAGTTATTGAGTAATAGTCGATTAACTAAAAAAAATGTATTCGGCGAAGTATAAAGGACTTTTCGTTCAAATTCCTTTGAAAGTAACTGAGATGATGTTGTTGGTAGTGTAAAACACGCTTTAAATGTACGTTTATTGACCATAAAAATTATCAAAAACTTGCTACTACGGAACCCTATACTGCGCGTGGCCCGACACGCACTTGGCCGGTTTTTTTTAAATAAATTTTGTTTTCAACATTAGCTAGATGTTTATGTTATGAGCATAATTAACAATTTAATAAATCAAAAATACCCTACATTTTAAACATAAGTTTATTAATAAACGTATTTTATAATTAATATTTATTACAATGTGTTATTCAATAAATATGTAATATTTTTTATTTTTGCTAGAAGCTTGTAGCTTTTAGTATTGATCACACATCATTGTATATCGGGGAATCTGAAATGAAAAATAAAGGAAACCTATCGAGCGTTTATTTAGATAAAGTAAGGGCTTTTTCACAATGGTTACGAAAGTTGGCGATTGAGAATTAATCTTATTATTATTACGACATTACGTAATAGTTACCATTTTTAGGCTTTACTATACAATTATAGTAATAATATATACTTTTGATGCACTTATTCCACTTTTAATAATTTATTTTATTATAATGTTTTATTTGTTTTGCACTTTTATTATGTTTTACACGACGGGTTTCGATAAAAATAAATGTGATGCAGTTTTATGTCAAGATCTTCATATTTAATTATAGTCAAGACGTAATCTTCAAAAATATAATATGAATGCGGCCACTATATGTAGCAAGAGTTATTGTAAGGTAAGTGAAAGTTAATATTAATTGAAAAAGTACATTCATTAAAATCAGTAGCAAAACAATAAAATATAAATCTTAATTAATATAATATATAATATACTTGTTCTAATACATTAAATGAATAATATTCATTTATAATTATTAATAATATGGAATACATATTTGTATTCCATATTATGGGATAAATATTATTGAAGATGAAACCGACTTCTACAGGTATTTTTTAACCTCATTATCAAATATTCTTCCCGGGTTTTGTTTTTAACTAACGAACGTGCTTAATACATTGGTATGAGCATAGGGTTCAAGGAATAGGAATAGGTTCTAATAATAAATTTTGTAACGTACAAAATATAATTTATACTCCATATAAATAATAATTTAAGAATGCGCTATATAATTTAAGAATGTGACATAAAATTTTATCTCAAATAAATTGATCTTGAAAACCCGCGCGTGTGCACGGGGCCTCGGTACTGGGAAAATGATTTATATTGTTTGTGTAGCGGCGGCGGTGTGGGCGAGGGGGGAGGCAGGGGGAGGGGGTCGCTTTCTCAAGCAGATTCAGTCCACTGCAGATATGGGCGAGTATTATTATTGATCCGGCTCGGGCGGTCGGCGGTCGGCATTTCCTACCGCTCATACCCCCCCCGGCATATTTATCGAGGAGGGCGCGATGTATGGACGTAGAAATATTATATCGCTCGAAGGGGCGCGCGCCTCCTCCAATCCCACCTTGTTATGATATTATATCAGCGCGTCGCGACCAATGGGAGCCCGTTATGATATTGTAGGCGGTTCGAGGCTTTTTCCTCGTTGGGCGGGCGGAAATATTTCTGTTATGATTATAATAGGGTAAGACTGTTGAAAGCTCCAATAGCGGAGGTGTTATGATGTATGATGCAACAGGTTTTACCTATTGTAGTCTGGAAGTTATTAATAGAAATAAAAAATAACAGTGATACAAATATTTTGAAGTTATGAAGCAAGACAATGATGACACCTACGAACTTATTTCTGGATTCCACATGTATTAAGTGTATGTGTGAAGTAAAGGTAGATAGATGAGGGACATAAATCACATCATTAAAGTTTTAATTACTTTCGAGTATAAACCCGAACAACTCCGGTAATGTAATTAATTCTTTTAATTACTTATTTGTTTTTATATAATTCACGTTTAGCGTGTAAGAAGTCGTTAATTTTACGTTTCGAACACGCTATAAACGTTTGATGAAAGTAAAATTGGTTTGTACAGATTTCATTAAGTGTAGAGTATTAAAATGAAATCGCGTCCTCGTTCAGTAAATGAGTAGACAGTAAAAGGATAATAAAGATCGCGTTCGTAACAAACTATAACAGATCGGTAATTGGCTGTAGGCTGCTCCGCGCGTTATAACGCCTTTTACGACGCCGTATGGGGTGAATAAAACATGTTTACGAGCGGCCATGGGTGTTATAATATCTATATATAGACGGCGTACGGTCGCACAGTCGCACCTCGTAAAGCGTATGTTCGATTATAGCAAGATTCTCGCTTATTTCATTCTAAGGAAATCATAAACTCCTAGTGTCAAAGGCCTATTATGAAACAGTTGTTTTTTCAAAATAGTTTATAATTAATATTATGATTAAAAGCAAAACAAGCATTTGCTTTTATTTTTTTTTATTACATTAATAATGATTTGGTGACTAAATTAAATTTAATGCTTCAAGTTATACTTTTTATAACATTCAAACACTTCTATGACAAAGTATATCTGAGTAGCCTTTATAGCTGTATGACCTCACTTATCATCATTTTTTTGATTACGTTAACCGGATTTTTTATTAAGGATATGTGATGTAGGAAAAAAATAAATATAATATGTGCTTTTAATCCTTCGATCGCGGATTCTTGGAAATGCTATTGTATTCTATTGTTGCGATCGCCGGTGCTCTTATGGGGCTTGATTATTGAGTAATATGCTTAGCAATATTTCTCTGTTCATTTTATGGTACTCTATTTGGCCATTAACAGAGACCGGTCAGGAGCTCCTAACTTAATATTTTACAACACTACAACAATGATTAAATTACGTCGAACAGAAGGGGACACGTGAAACATGTGACGTTATCAATATTCCCGAAGACGGTCAGATATTGTTTCGTTCCCATTTGCGCTACGATACACTTGCGAATGTAGATACAATACGAATACTTATTTTTTATTTTTTTCTCTGGGGACACTTTTTCAACCCTCGTCCGAGCCTCCTCGAAAGTGGACATCGGAACGCGGGGGAAGAAGCCCCCGAGGACGGCGTACAGAAAATGCGTTGTAAACATTGCGACTACATTCAATTTCCCGTCATTTTTCAAACTGATAAATAATTCTGTCATCGAGCGCTCGGACAGGGGTCGCTATGAAGTGATTGCCGACGGACGCCCGTAAAAAATAGTGATGCGACCCCCTCCCTCCCCTACGCTTGGCCCGCGCCCGCTCCGTGTGTGTACGATAAATTTCTTTTTTATTATCAGATATCGAGGGACTACGGAATCAAATAAAGCCCTCATATTTAATTCATAAGGCGCCGGCCATACACTACTTACGCTATACTCTTTTATTTAAGACGATGGAAGATTACGAACCCCGTTATAAAGTACAAAGCTACGTTATTTGCTCGATGTGTTTCGACTGGTTTTATTATAGGTGATCGGGAAAAGGAACTGACCGGGTCGTATTTAATTATTTGTACGCATTACATACTAAATATAAACATTGTCGCTGAACGAAATACGAATGTTTCTGTAGAAGGAATTCCTGTGACTATTTTTGAGCTAAACGGTATGATTCTGAGGCAGATGAGTAACAATATTTCAAAAGTAACGTGTATCTATTGTGAGGTATAATTACTTTATTTAAGTGGCATTCTAAATTCAACAGTTTATTCAAGTTGTTAAATTTATTGCTATTGAATTAGAGCCCGCCGTCTGGCACGGGGCAGTGGGCACTCCGCCGGGGCTTGCTATTGAATTAGAGCCCGCCGTCTGGCACGGGGCAGTGGGCACTCCGCCGGGGCACGGGGCACGGGGCACGGGGCAATGGGCAGATGTGTTCAATACATTTGCAGAACGACAAGACCACCGCACGGGGTCATTCGCAGTATGAAATAACTCAGACTAAATGAGTGGGGGACCGACCGGCGCGGTGGCGTAGACTCACGAAATTATATTACACGTAAGATTCGCAGACGTTAACTTATACTCTTATTGTTATAAAACTCACTTTAGCCACAGAATATATATTAGTTGTACCAACTTTAGCTTCTCTGGTTGAATGGACTTTAAAAAAAGACATTAAAAGTGACCTAAGTGTAGCTTCCATTAAAAACTTTATGATCCGCTGATTCATAAATTGTACTTTAACTACCTCCTCTGATTACTTTTTTTGCGGCTCCCAGGATTAAGAATGTCCCTCTAGCTTCCCTCAGAGTATGTCAAATGTTTTTTACGGCTAATTACCTCTGCTGGTCCTGGCTGTGCAAAATTTTCAATCTAAAATAAAGCGAAAAAATCGGGAAATCAAAACATTTTCTTACAGCATATATTTTTATGTTGTTTCGAAGTTACATTAAGGGCCAACCTACACGTACCACAACCACACCACAACCATACCACGTGGTCGGAACTACAAAAAGTTGCAGAGACACCATTCACACGTAACCACTGCTTGACGACATTTTGTCGTTGCGACGTGGTGTGGCTGTGGTACGTGTGGGTTAGCCCTAAAGATATTATAAACATTATGAAAATTATGATTAGTACTAATGGCTCCCACAGTGCACACGCAAATATCTGCGACAAAACTCATAATAAAAATGACACTGCGATTCTATAATTCGCACGAATTCGCAGTTACGTGTTCCCACACGTGCTCCGGCCCTAAAAGAAAAAAAGGCATAGACCCCTAAGCCAAAGAACCTGTTACGTCTTTGTGTTCAACTACACATATTTGAACCAAACCAAAGCTAGCTAGAGACGCACTTCTCGCATTGTTCGTTAGATGGCGTTGTAACTTGTATCCAACAGCTTAGTAATAATTTTGACGATAAAAGTATTTTAAGCAATTTTTTTATCTACTTACTTAATATTTTAAGTCTTATTTTGAAGTCTGTTTTATATTAATTGATATTAATTTATGATTTCTTTTTAAAAATAAAAAGACACGCTCGCTTTTGCGTATTGCTGTTCGTTTCGTGTTTTATTTTATTTTATTGGAAAACAAACAAGTATGCAAATAAATTGCAAAGGAAATTACATACTACATTTAAAATAACCGATAGTATACTCCACTAAGTTTTCACATATTACTAGAAAAAAAATAATAATATACTAAACCTAACAGTGCATTAAAATTTTTTTTATTTCATTTCTAAATACATTTTTACCTTTTGCAAATATATCTATGTTAGTAAAGTGGGCATTATAAATTTTAACTAATCTATGCAGAGGCGCGCGTTCACCAGCATTTGTACGACATGTCTAAGACGTTGCAAATAGTGGGTAAACGCGCGTCTCTCGTCTTAATACTGTCCTAGGGACAATATAGAAAATGTTGCTTACTAATTCTGGACAGTCAATTTTATTGTTTACTAACCCATCAAGCTATTAATTAATAACTTCATACCTATTTTGTTTTAAATAAATTCATTTCATCATATCAAATTCTTTTTAGGGTTCCGTACCCAAAGAGTTTAAACGGGACCCTATTACTAAAACTTCGTTGTCTGTCCGTCTGTCTGACTGTCTGTCTCCAGGCTGTATATCAAAAACCACGACAGCTAGACTTCAGAAATTTTCACAAATTGTGTATATAGCTGCTGCCGCTATAGCATCAAATACTAAAAATAAAATTATATTAATATTTTAGGGGGCTCCTATACAATAAACGTGATTTTTTTTGGCCTTTTTTGGTCGTTGATATCAATAATGGCAACCAGTAGGCACTTGAAATTTTCACAAAATTCTCAATTATACTCGTATGTGTACTTTAGGAATTAATGTTGACATTAAAAATGAAATGTTTATTTAAAATAAAAGCGCTTTAACTACGAAATGTAGATACATGTACCATCGAGGAAATTGATAACTAGGCAGTTGACAGACCAACGTCATTTGGTCGGATCATGTCAATTCAATGTTAATTGTGATCTGTCTGCTGGGTTTGACGTAACGCGAACAAACTACGTAGGTCCCCCATCTGCCTAGGAATCAACTTCCTGATAGTACAATACACCTACCACCATAGTTAATATATCTAATAATTGACTTATTCATAAGTTGGTCTCATTTCTGATAACAATAAAAAAATTAAAGTGTCTTGATATTTCTCTAGGTATTTTAATACGAATCGTGGATTCTTGGAAATCTATTGTTATTCTATTGTGTCTCGCTCACCGGTGAGCTTATGGGGCTTGATTTGATGGTTTAATATTAATTTATTTACGAATACTGTTTTAGCAAATATTTCCAAATTCGGGATAAATTATTATGTAGAAGAAAGATATGTTTAAAAATATTATGTGAGGATGAAAACAGACAAGTAAAAGATACAACATGTCACTGTATTTTTCCAAACATTTCCAAGCTCGAGAGTCGAGCCTTCCAGGTGACACGTGTTGTTTTGTCTCGATGTGAGGGCTTTTTTATATGTTAATATGGAATGCAACGTGGAATACGGACAATAAAGATTGTCTGAATTATGGATATGCATAAGAATGCATATCCATAATGAATTTTACCACTATGTGGATATTATAAAAGATATTGGGCAGATTGGGACCACCCTACAATAGCAAAAAGGTACATATCACTGGACAGGTCCCCACAATATAGGAACAACAATCACTATGAACACCTTGCTGTAACAACTGTCCATTTCGAGTAATGAGACTTTTTATCTATTAAGAAAAATATATTCTAAACTTAAGAAATACACTTGCTGACACGAAAACTGACAAGCAAACAATTCAAAATGTCATGAATGACGATTAAAACACATTGTAATCAAGAATATGATGTGTTTTTCTTGGACCGTGGGTTTGGGGATGGGTGGAGTCTATCGAAGCTTGCGGTTATAAGTGGTTCGTACTTCGTACAACCATCTAAAGACCGTGGAGAGACACAGCTTGCTACAGAACAGGCAAGTGAAGCTCGAGCTATAACAGTATGCCGCTGGGTAGTGGAAGTGGTGAACGGCCGCCTCAACCGGGATTTAAAGCTGCTACGGCGAAAATGTTTTGATAGAGGGCTGCCTTACGTGTTCGTCAATTTGTAAATAGCTGCTGCTATTATAAACCACTTTCATACACGCACAAGGTCATATAGTCCACAAAGTGGATGCAACAAAAATCTTCCACAATTATGTAAAAAGCAAGTGCTTAAATAACAGAGGGCAGACTTTCAGAGAATAGAAGCTAATAAAATAGCTTGGGTAATTAAGTAGCTTGGCTAGCCGTGGGTAAACGTAACCTTTATATCTGAACTTATAAGTCTCATAACTCGGACAGCTGTAATAACAAATGTATCTTAGCAATTGTTGTTCCAATTCAAGAGACCTATCCGATGACACATATTTCTATGCCATTGGTGGATGGTACCAGTGTTCCATACATTTTTGTCCATCGTCTTTTCAAGAAACAAACTAAAAATCAACTGTTCAGACAATCTTTATAGTCAGCAAATTACACGATATTCTAATACTCGGTCTAAGTATTGCTAGCATAAGGTACAAACATGCTGAACAATATCTACTCAATCTCGCATTTATTAGTCGCATAAATAACAAAGCAATATTGGCTATGGTGTATATTCTAAATATGTTTCCGTAAATCCGGGCGATTGCAGCGAACACGGCTGATAGGGAGTCAGTTTATATTTTATTCATACATTGTATTGTTGGAATATCAATTGGCTCGCCCGGCGGTAGGTAAAGGGTACGTTTCCAATCCGCACGGGATTCACTTAGATTTGAAGGAAAATAGATTTCGATTTCCAAAGCTGCGACAAAGCAATCCGATATATTTTTCAGACAGATATTGCTAGCGATTTCTTTTGAGCTTTGAAATATAAGGGAGGAATTTAAAGGAATACTGCGCTTCCTTTCGCGGGGCTTACATATTTTGATCTACTTACATATGTGTTTGATTTCACCCCGAACTCGGAGGAAAACTATTTACTTTGGGAACTTTATCGTTTTTGTTTCGTTACAAGAAATACTTTTCTAAGTGTATTTGAGATTTTATTTTGTCTCAGCTCTTTTTGGAATCGATGTAATACTTTTATTACTTTGAGCAGCGAAACGGATAGGCTTATGTGCCTTAGCTTTCAGGTTTGACTTTTAAGGTCCCAGTCTTTGAACCTTAAGAACCAGGAAAGTGCGTAGTGCCCTATTATAAGAAATACTTTCTTAAATAATAAGATAAAAAATTCAAATATTACTTAAATGGTTTCTAAACACAAATATTTAAATTTACTACCTCCATTTCAAATAGTACTTTACGAGAGCTCTTAAGGGAAATAATAAAGGCGGTAAAATTTTGTGCTCATTTGAGTTTTACATCTTCCGAGTTAATAAGTTTATACAAAGGAGGCTCCATATTTTACGCGCCACTTAAAATAAATAAGTCGAAGCGGGGTCAATGTCGCCGGGAGACGGGTTATTTCCTCTTTTTAATTTCCACGCAGACAATGCTTTAAAGGAAAACGTAAAGGAAAACATTATAGGGGGAGACTACCGACCCCTTTCAGAGGTGATTAATTTATTATGTTCTTTGTTTCTATTTTCATTTAGCTACACAAAGCTAATGGCGTCGGGTTGAATTTTTAAATATTATACGGACTTTTGTTTAAAGACGGGATTTTTTTTGGAAATTTAATACTGTTTTGTCAATTTGTTTATTTTTGTCAATGACTTTGTTACGTAAGTTTTCTAACGAGATTTTTTGATTTAATTACTAATTAGAACAGTATTGTTTCGACTACAAAAATACCTATAACCAGTGATACTACCTCTGTAATTTTATGTGTAGGAAGTAGGAAGTATGTACGCTATAAATATGTAACGTGCGTTATATATCAAACTCGTAAAAGTATCACTTGTGCAATATAAAAGTTAACGACACAAGAAAACGCGTTTTCCACAACATTAAAGATAACAACAATACGGGGGCGAGAGTGTAGAGCCTCCCGCGAGGGTGGCGGGCGGGGGTCGAGAAAAATTCAATATTAATATGAAGGAGGTGCGAGCGAGAGGCCCGAGCCCTCTCGCTCGCGCGGCCAATGGCGAGTCGTGCCGCTTCTGCGATATGATGAATTTATGGATGTAATAAAAGCGAGGTGCGCGATTGGAGGAACGGTCAAGGCGAGCTTATTTTCTTTATTTTCATATTTGCAATATGAACCTTAAGCCGTCCGCCGTAGCCCGGCAGGCGCTATAAATCCCATGTAAAATATGGGCCATTATGTAGTGGGCGAGGTCGTTATGAGGAAGATTGGAGTAAGTTTAAGTGGAGTAATCGGTGGTCGGGACGAGGCACTCGTACAAAGGACCGTAACTGGCAGTTGATTGAGCCGTGAACGCCGCTCGACCGACTGGAGTTTCTTTCTTGATTTGCTTCTCGAGTAGCCGAAAACGACTCTCGTATTTGCATGAGTCGGGCTCCGGAATTCTAGTTTACATTCCCTGATGCTTGTGTAAGTATATTCTAAATATTCCAAAACACGTTACTTTGAGGCAGCATTTTTATATTCAAATAAAAGTAAGTACGTTTATTTATTAATCGGATACGATTTAATATTTTTAAATATTTTTGGATTTAAGCGAAATTAAAAACAACATTGTTTATTACATATGTGTGTATATTGTACGTTTTGAAGCAATTTAGAACGCAAATCGCAGATAATAAATTTCGCAGCGATACCGAAAAAGGTAAAGAAAACAAAATGGCTCCGTTACAAATCACTGTGTTTGAAAGGAATTGATACCGTCAATGTAAAGCGATGGATTGAAAAGCGTTCAAAAGGCAGAGTCCCGACAGCGGCAAAGACAACGCAGACAAAATAAATAGGAGGGCAGGTCGGTTCGGCGGCGCGGAAGTATTGGGGCTCTGCCGCGAGCGCAGTTTTGAAGTCCAATTATATCGCAGGTAGCGCGCCCGCGGCGACGGCGTCGAACGCAGCTCACCTGAACGTACAGGAATATGTTGTATGATATACAGTTTATCTAGTAGATCGGTACCTACATACGTATGTGCTCGTTTGATTTTTAAGGAGTGAAAATTTTTGAGTGAGGTTTTTTGGGGTATTAATTGGATTGTTATTAAATTATTGTGAGTTTCAACTAATATATTAGTTATTCTCAGCGATTATTCAACTTTACATTTTATTCTAGCAGCTAAAGTAGATACGAATTAAAAAAACACTTTATATTTATTCATAAGTATTTTTTGTATCTAATATCTGAGTTCTAACTAACAAATGAAATGATATATTGTTGTAACGATACAACTTTTGTAGAGCAATCGACCAACTTTTAACATAAGCCCTATATTTTGATACGTGTGTCACGAAAAAGTTGGGAAGGGGTATTCTGGTTTTATTTCCACACACTAACAAGTGTGAGGCGGGAAATTGGCGGTGGAAGCGAGCACCCAGCGGCGGGCGGCAGCTCTAGTTAATATGATTTGCCTCCGTACGTCTGCTCGTGACGTACTAACCAACTTAATACACCAGCTTGTATGTATTTTTAGAATTTGGAATGCATTCCTATATTAAGAGCGATGCTTTAAATACCTTGATTTAGAATAGGTGAGTATGGTTGGAGTTTTTTTTAGCTAATTCTTCAAATAAATATGTGCATCTTTCTTTGCTTATGTATTGTTAAGATATTTTTGTTACCTCATTATCTACAGTCTACACTTTCAAAGAGTAAGACAAAGGTGTTTTATCTACGAAGTTCATGGAAAAACATCTTAGTATGTATAATTGAGTAAATCAGAACTTTAATCTAAAATGCGAATCTGAAATCAATATAAATTATAATAAGAAACAATTAAGGTCCTTTGAAGACCGGGGCAGCGGAAGTACGAAAGACGTGTAGTGGGCAGGGAGGTCCAGTCTTGAGATACTTACAGGGTGGCCCCCTCCCACCCCGCGCTCGCCTCCCCCCTCGCGCCGGACGACTTGCTTATTCTATCAAGCGTGAGCACACACCGGCGCACACACACACACCGACGCGCGGCATTATACGGCCGGCCACCACTCCACTGTGTCAATACAATACGCTCTCTTCAGCTGGACTTAGATTATTTAGAAAGCACTTGTGCCGCTCATATAAGAAGCGGCACGGAAGACGTATTCGCCGTCACAATGGGCGCTACGTGTCGGCCCCGGCCCGCCCCGGATCGCCCCGATAGCCGAAGATTACGATCCTAAAAAAACAACGTCCAGTCAAGTGCCCGTAAATTTAATCTGTTATTGAAGTGAAATATTACTTCAACTGTATTGTCCTAATGGAAAACCTTCGGGTTTCCCTCCGCGTATTGTGTTACTACCCGAAAGGATGTTTGAAGAGAAATGGGGTTTGTGTTTACTTTTTCCTTATCAACGTTTTGAACTTCTCAATAGTATTCAGGAATGTAATGTTTATCCTATGACTTAATTATTTAACAACTGTTTTGTTGCTGTGTTCCAGGTAGGAAATCTGGCATTGTCACACCTAGCTGCTTGTATATTCATTGCACACGAGCACATGAGGTTATACATATTATTATTAAAATTGTATATGTATTTGTCATAAAAATCCTGTAAAATATTGTATGGCACTAAAAATAGTCAACACCCATGTGGAAAACCCTTTCAAATCTCGTGACTAAGTTTATTTGTTTTGATGCAACGAAAACAACAGCATAGGGGCGTCATTATTGTATGCAGAGCTGACAGATGCATTAAACATGACAAGGAAAGACCATCAGCAGCCGCCCGCGCCGCGCCGCACCGCGCGTGAGAGGACACCGCTGGGCGGGGATTACTACGCCGTAGTCGTAGCCGTAGCCCTTCTACGCGCGTAGCGGGCTCTATAACGTAATATTATGTTTCTTTGAGACTTACTAATTTTTTTTATTAATATTATTAAAAAAAATAGTAGCTTTAAAATTTATGATTATTTAGAAAAATACGTATGTTGGATTTTGGGATGATGTATAATATTATGATATTATGTGTACATAGTATTTTTAACGAGCAGAGTAGATTTAAAGTCGAAAATAAACAAATATATAATTAATACTTTTTATGAACATTTTTAAATTTATTTTATTAGTTTTATTATGAAAATTATACAACCAGTAACGAAAAGCAAATAAAATGGCGTATAAACACTGGAACGTTCTAGACACATAACGTCGTAACTTATAAATCCTATAGTGCGGGTAGTTTTAGTTTAGTGTCTGAGTTAAAATTAATGATCCTTTAAATTAATAAGTATCGAAGTTTAGCGATCGCTTGGGACAGTGTCGTCGTGTGCGTGCGTGTGTGTGTGTGTGTGCGGCGAGACGCGGCACATGTGTGGGTACTTTCATAAATCTGTCGGGAGATATATGAGAGCGCAATTTCCGGTATCCGGCCATTAGCGCCGAGCTTTTATAAGCTTAAAGCTTAGGTTAAAGATTTTCTGGGTAGTTTAATGCGAATCTTGTAATAGGTACAATAAATTTTGAATAAAGTATGTGATCGCATATTAGGAGTCGATTCGGGAGTCCTTAATGTGTATAATTTGGCCTAATGTCTGTTTCGGTTGTCTCCTCTAACTCGAATTTGTGTCAATCTGAACACACATCGAACGCAATATAAGGCCATTCCAAGTTTGTACGAACGTAATGGTGTGCTTTACTTATTACCGAAAGTGGTTGGTAGAGTTGAGTTTGTTGTGTAATATAATAACGATTATTATTAAACATTAAAATTAGTTATTTCACTACAAACCTTTAACAAATATATGATTTATATCGTTTTTTAAAGAATATTGTAATATGTACATACAAACAATCTTGTTAAAATACAACCTTCATAAATTAGGAAAATTAAAACTACATCAAGTTCATGCGCCAGCAACTATAATATACTCGTATCTAACTTTAAATTCAAGTATCAATACCAGTCACAAATAATAATTAATTTATACCCTAGATAGCTAATGGATTCGAAATTGCTAGAAATATAATATAGGCACCGAGCAAAATAAAAGTAGGTTAAATATTTTAAGGTAGAATAAGGTTTTGTTTGAGGGTGAAATATCTCTGTAATCAATTAAGGAAAGGCCCGTGTTTTTAAAGCTTAGGTCAAAATATCCGTAAATAATTGAAGTAATCTACATAAGATTGTGGAGGCGCAGGGGTCCGGCACCTTTTCACGGTAGATAAAAATAATAAGTTGTTTCTTTACATCCGAGCAACAGTGACACATTTTCATGTATATTACTGAGGGGACGATCATTTAGAATCCACTGTTGTATAAATTTATAATTACGCATATACTCGTATGTGGCGATAAAGTTTATATTATGATAAAGTTCACAATGTAAGATTCTAATTAAACATAATTATTATGCGTACAGAAAATATCTGCACAAACTTTTACAACACATTCTCATTTCTGTTTAATTTTATCATCATGCTTACGTCATTTGACATTTAATTTTCAACCTGTCAAAATGTCTTTTGTTGTCCCCATACTTTTAATCACGTGCATAAAACAATTATTAAAAAAGTAAGTAGCATTTGTTCCGCTTGTCAGTCGGCACAGTATACAAGTTGCAGCTGCGTCGTGCACCCGCCGTGACGTCAGTTCTCAATAATGCACACCATTGTTCGCGACACTTTTCACGCATGCTTATCAAATATTAATACGTTTACAATGTCACTTTATTACCAAACAGGACTGCAGCGTAAAAAATTGCGATCGTGTTAATGTCGGTGTTGATGTCTTTTTCAAGTTAAGTGTAGCAACTAGTAGCTATTTTGAGCGTTGCATCTTCGTTTTTTTATCAAAAAATATATTATATTATTATTACTTAATGAATATTCATGCAATTCATTCTATACATTAGGATTACTTATTATTCAATGTAAGATTTAAATACTATAAGCGTGTTTACTCGACACTCGTAATTTAAGCAAAACTTTCTAAGTGCCTTTAAGATGAAAAGTTGAGAAAAAGTAATTAATTATTAAAAAGTAAATAACATTCGGCCGCCAGCCGTCTAAAATCTATTCTCAATTAAAGCAACAATCTTCATAAATCAATTTCCCCCCGAATTGAATGTCAATAAGTGGGGTCGGTTGTTAAACGACACGCTGTAAAATAAAACTTTTTTCGAGGGCGCAAACTTCCCAGCAAAAGAATATTTACATTAATTCTGTTCATTATGTTTTGAAGAATAATCATGGCGTCGTTTCCTATTCCACTCTCTCGATTGAGTTTTTATTTGAATATTTTTCGCCGACCCCCGGTTCCGCCTCCGTACAACAAAAGGAAGTTTTTATTAGCATCTTAATGATTTTACGGCGAGTCCCCGCTTACGACAGCCTTTATGTTGTCAGATTTTCTTCAGCATTTTTTGCCGACTTTTTTGCATCTTACATTATTAAAGTTTTCATTCCGTCGCTTAATGAAGCTCATTTCTTCCGTTCGTCCGGGCCTTGATTGCCTTTGTTTTGCATAAATGCAAGATTTCTATAGGTTCTTTCCAGCGAATCGAGTGAGTTCGAAGACTTAAAATTTGTTCTGGGATAAGGTAATCGATTGTTACTCTTCTTTTATACTATCCTCGGAGCTTTAATTAAAACAAAAGTAAAAAGGATATTTTACTCTTTTCCGACAACGTTGATGTATTGTCTAAATCTTGAGAAACTTTTAGATTGTACTGACATTTTATTTTGTTTTAAGGAATTTATTTTATATTAAAAAAAGTTACCTCCTTTGCCTGGAAAATATACCGTATGTAAACAATAGAGATCGTGAGCTACGACGTAAATCGTCAAAATCATCGGCCGGTCATTAACCGCATCTCCCCGCTCACGCACCACAGAATGACAATCGTCCGGAAAACAAAGCTGTATGTAATGTTATGAGAGGAAGGCCTTTTCCCGGCCGCAATTGAGTCCGAGAAGTCTGCTTTCTTTTTGATTTCCCCGCGGCCGGCTAATGACGTCCCCCGGAGGCCGCCCGCCGTTATCTATGATATTCTTGAGGTTGATGCTCATTGTGCGTGTCACTGATGACTTCCCTTTTTATTTGCTTGAATAAAATTCAGTGGTCCACCGAACGGGGCCTCCTAATTTGTTTCGTCTCTCTTGGCGGCAATTTGTCTTCTTAATTTTACAATTTAGGCGACTCTCGAAATTAAAGGAAAATTTGCGAATGTTTTTTAAGGTAAGTATATAATCGCTAGTAAATATATATTATGGTTAAGTATGTAATATTATTAAGAATTAAAAACGGTACAGCGTTGGATCGAGAGATTTTTTTCATTGTATTTGATAAAAAAATTCTAAGTACCCTTTACGCGCCATATTTATGTCGATAGTTCTTTATAATCACCGACGGCACTCGCACCCGTAGACGCGATCCATCAACAGTAAGTCACAAAGTCATAAAGATAAACGAAAGTATTTAAAAACCGTTCCATTGATACGGGCGCGATAAAACCCTCCCCCAACAAATCACCCGACTCCACCTACACTTATCTATTAAAATGAGAGATTATTGTCGGCTCAGAGTAGCCTGGTGTTATTTTCACTGGATTGTCCAATATTGTCGTAGCCCCCGTAGCGGGCCAATTAGAGATGTGTCGCGCGTGGCGGCCGCGTGCCGTAGCGCTCTGAACCCTCATTATGGTGTAATGTTTGTGCTGCAACACAAGATCACAGATATAGTTAAATAAATAGCCCGATTATTACAATATCGCCGGATTTAGACGGCTTACGAGGCTTCGAACGAAGCACTTATCAGAATAGAGTAAAGAAAATAAAATAAAAGCATTAAATTCCGTTTCTTGCAGCATAATAATCATTGACAACACGAGATGTAATAAAAATATTAGGTCGATGTTCCTATACAAGATCGTATAATATCGTATGCCGTCTCGTAATTGATAATGTCTCGCGTCCCGGCGCCCCTCAGCGCGATCAGACTTATCGAATTAATAAATTGAATTGACATTTTTGTGTATTAAACAGATCCCAGGGGAATTTGCTTCATTTAAATATCGCATTTTTCTCGAAGATTATACCGTACGACAGCTATAAAAGAAAACACCAAACTCCGCTTCCACCCCTCGATAGTGCGACGAGACTGAGGAATTTTTATTTTCTTCAAATCTCTGACGTAAACGTAAGGTATATTTTCGTAGTGACACTTGGTTGGCAATTGTATTGAATTTTTACTTAAAAGTGTTTGACTGTATTCGCATTTTAAGACCGATAAAAGTCTATCCTCATAACCTCTCATTTGGTTGAAATATTGTAATGTGATAAGTAAGAACGTTATAAATCACCTTTGTAGAAAAATGGGGATGTCCAGTGATCATTCACTTAGCAGGACATCATACCGGTGCAATTTTTGTTCCTCCCTCTTTTACGGACACTTTTTATCCGTCCAGCAAGTGGGTGATCATTCTTCATTTGTTATCTGAGTTGAACGGTGAACTAAACTCAAATAATGGTCACACTCGCTAGCTATGAAAAGCTAAAGTATGCCGGTACATAACACAAGGCGACCGAAATCCGAGAATTTTCAGTCCTTTTCTATTTTAATAAATTCCCCTAACAAAATTTTTCTTGTCATTTGTTTCCATCCCGAGATCTTTTCGTATGAGGCGAGTTCTCCGCTAATATATGTGCCCGGAATACCGTGGTCATATATTACGCCGACCTCCGCCGGACCGGACATAACAATCCTCGATTTGCTATAATATCGGTGCGGCGTCCCTGTCGGGCGGGCGGCGCGGCCGGCGGAGCGAGCGAGCGCGCGCGGCGGAAAACGCGGGGTGGTGGATACGTGCCGCGTATAATAAGCATTTCATGCACGGGGTGGGCGCGGGGCCGCGGGCCGCAGGGGCTATGTAGGTACCGTTTTCCGTAAGTCGTGTACCTAACCGGACCGTACATTACGAGCTAAGGGTCAGCGCCTCGCCTGCTCTCTCTGTCGCGCTCGTGTGTTTCAGCGGGGGATCATTTCGGGTGATATATCGTGAAGTGGGTCGCCGTGATGGATCTTCACGAATATTTCACATTTCTAATGTTATCACAATATATTAAATGTCCTGTATATAGTAGGAAAAATATGCTCCGACTGTCTTACATAATACGTAACTTTTATACGTATAGTTTACGACTTTCGTTTTATCGGTTAAATACCTGCAACGAAGCAACAAAGAATATTGGATAAATTGATAGCGGTCGCGAAATTCGACTTCTATCTGCGCGATTTATATACGAGGAGGTCGTAAAACGGAACAATAAAAACCCAAAACAGTAATAAATTTGGAGCAATAGACGAAAAGGTTCGAGCGCGCGCCTTATCAATTCCCACCACGCGTAGGACTCGAATCGCACAATAAACTTATGACGCAGGCCGCTGTTTACGAAAACGGAACTTTTCAAGGATCCGAGTTAACCTTAATCAAATACGAATTCGTTGTAAGTAAACGTCGAGAGAGAAACCGGTGTTTACATGCAATCAACACTTTAGTAACAGTAAAAGGGTTGCCGCCTGCTAAAATAAATATAAGACAGGAGCGGGCCTCGGAGGGTCGTCTTAGAGGACAGTTGCGGTCGGCGCGGTGCTGTCGTCTATTTATAATGCATTTCCTCGTAATTGAAAGAGAATTAGGACGCTGACCAAAGCCTAGGAAACTGATTAATATTAATACGGGCCCGCGGTTTGCGTAACTGCCGCTGCACCGGTGATAAGTTTGAACGTCCGAGCATGGAGCGATGGTATTCGGCGGAATTGCTATCTAATAGCAGCGAGTGTTATTGCAGAATTAGGTAGCCGTGTGAATAATCGGTGAGTGCGGTCAGGTGCACTCACAGCGGCGATTCATTATTGTTACAGTCTCGGCCGACGCGACGGAGATATACGGCCCGGCGCCCCGATTGACCCCCGCATTAAAATTACACGCCGATACATAAGTAAGCACCTCGCAACCGCCTCGCCCGGCCGATCGTGCTTTCTTTGTTCCGATACATGAACAATGCATATCTAAACTACGCGGAGCTCCTAACGTCCTCGGTTAATTCGGAGGAAGCGGGGGCGGCGGTCGCCGGAGGGTCGAATAAATATGTCTCAAAGAGTTAAGTGGTAGAGAAGTGCGAGGCGGCGACCGCGGCCGACGTTTGCTCGGCTCTGTGTTGTTGTACCACTTATTACGGACGAAGTTCGGCCAAAGTTTCGTCCGACGGACGAGCGCTAGTTTAATTTAGCCCGTAGTGTAAATAAAGCGAGCGGGAAGTTTCGCGGCCCTCGGGCCCGGGGCCTGCGGTCGACTGATAATAACGTCTTGCCGTTCGGGCCTGCCTTATTAATCGAGAACGACAAATTTTAACGACAAGAATTAATGAATCTCGTTACGTGGGTTAATCCCCCGCTCGTAAAGCTCATGCTCGTTGGTAGTTAAGGTGTGAGAGGTAGGAATTTGTCGCCCGTCTACACTCTCCGAGCCTGTTTATCTCACCTCGGATTATGTCTCGTCATTGAAACTCTCCCGCTACATGAATGAGGAGACAGTACTAGATTAACTAGAAATAAAATGTTAATTTGAAAGTAATACCGATGAAAGGAACGGAAAGGGTCTAACAACGGAAAATTGTTAAGTAAAAGCTTGCTTAAGCTTAGTGTAATTGCCGTTCGTGAGATTACACTGAAGTCATTACAAGCTTTCATAGATCCTTATTTTTTATATTATGATGACAAAAAACGGATGAATTTGGAAATTTATTTATTTTACTGCTTTGTCTTTGCCGTCAATCAGAGGTACCCACCCATACTCATGAATTGGTTATGGCTACCGAGACAAAAAAAAATTGATATTCAACGTAGCATAAGTACATATTCTCCAATTAAATCGTGGGGAGCATTAATTCGTACGTAGGCTTAACACACGGGGATAAAATAATAGCTGGTTAAAAAGGGGTGTTAATGAAAAGTGAGATGAAATTCCAATTAAGCGCAAATGAAATGTTGATATTGAATAGTATCAAGTGGTAATGCGTGCGTATTCATCAGGTGAGGAGGCGGCACATTAGGGCGCCGCGCCGCGGCCTCAAAGCCAGAAGACTGATTATGTCTATCCGCAATTTCTCTCCGACCCTATTCGCGCGAGCTAAAACTAGCGAGTTTTCCGCCGCGCTATTAAGCGGTCGCTTTTACATTTGTCCTTATAATGGAAACGTGCTACTAATTAATTCCGAGCGAAACTCATTTATGTCGAAATGTATGTCTATTAGCGATGACTGGAGAGCGGTTTATATATTCGTCTGCGCGGAATCGTTTTAGATAATTCGATTCCTTTGTCTTCCGGTGCGCGTTTTGTCTTCGCGGAAAATTATACGCGGTCCGGTTACGAGCCCTTACCCTATTAAGTGAAGGCGAGCTCATTCTCGGTAAGACTAATCAAATAACAGTCCCCCCGTCGGCCGCCCGCCCCGGGCCCGGCTCCCTCGCGGCCAGTGGTCATCTCTGTTATCGATTGTGGTGGAATTCGTGCACAGAATGCGATATTTCCCAGCATTCGCTACACTTTCTGAGATATATTAAATAAAATCATGCTGAATCTTTGCGGAAAACGGAGCTTCTCATGTACATTATGTAGTTTCTTGTAGCTTGTGTTTTGCTTCGTATAGGATTAGGAACTTTGTACTGGGACTTGTATTCATTGAGATTCATTTTTTAAAAATGCGATTTGTAACATATAAATGAGTTAAAAGTTTGAAAAGAAGAATTATGGATTTTAATTAAAATAATTTCAGTATAAGCTGTTTTTCTCAACCGGATACATCTTACTTTAAGTTGTGTGAAAATAAAGAAGGGACAAGGGCTTAACCATAGCCATAGCCCATACCCAAACCATAATAACTTAAGTCTTAAACTATAATATGTGAATACTATGTAGCTACATACAATTTCAAACAACGGCAATTGCAATAAGATAACTAAAACGAACGGCGAAAGATTAGCGACGCGGTTGCATGCGCCTGGCGAGTGGCGCCTGGCGTAAACTCATCTACATCGCCTCCAACCACAACCATTGAGCCGCATCAGGCGCTGTTTGAAATGCAAACTGTACACCGTGTACAGCGGACACGACTCCCAATATATTGTATTCACAGTAGAGATAAACTACGATAACATGGTGCGCCCCTCCAAATTACTGTTTCAATGTGTGTAGTCACGAGCCTTTATGAAAGAGTTTGTATGTAGTTGTAAGTATTCAAATTTCAACCAATCAACCAGTACTCGTAATATTTCACAATGTCACTTATTGCCAAGATCTGTTGGTCAACTAATCATAACTATAAGCTAGCAGACCGCGCAAGACAACGCACTTCAAACGTTTTGAATTTTGGAGGGGCGCGCCATGTTATCGTAGTTTATCTCTAACGCTCTCTGTCCGCGTTATTTGGTGGCCACAGATTATATTGAGAACGTTGGTTTTGCTCCTTGCGTTCTAGGAATTAAGTGAAAACGACGTTTTCAGCTATACATTCTTTAGTTCTATCTGTTGGAGTATTTTTATGTTTCAAAATGTCGTTTCCACGACAAGTTTCAAAGATACGAGAGACCATTTGGTAAAAAGATGAATACATATTTTTACCAAATGGTGTCTCGTATCTTTGAAACTTCAGATCAATATACCTCCTAATACTGCAGTCGAGTCCGAGTCGAGCAGTCGAGTCGAGTCATATCGTACTTAAATTATACAATTATACAGCCATTAGCCATAGCCTCTTTCATAGCATAGGTATCTGGTATATACAACGGGGTGGTCGCCGGTCCGACCGCCCGTTCCGCCATGTAATTCTAATGAGTATTAGTGTCGTCCGTCTGGCCCCGACCACTTCCAACTTGCTCATTTATATCATACTTTACACTACTGTAAGGATTTTCTTACTCTGGAGACTGTCGGTTTAATTTTTCTTGCAGTTGCAGTTGTAGTATGTAGAGATGAAATGTTAGTTTTTTTGTGCCAAAAAAACTTTAATAATAATAATTGTTCATAAACAAAATTGACGAAATATTGTTTGTCAATGTTGTACATTTTGATAATTATCAAATTGCTATATCATATTCTTACCTGCTTACCTTCCTTTTCAATATGCATAACACACTCATACAATTGAAGGAATCCCTTAGAAATAAATTATACGTAGACATTCAGAGCCTCAAATTAGAGGGACCTTTATAATATCGATACGGTAACGAATGTACCCGGCCGACTGTACTGAATAGAGGCTGTTAGGCAGTAGGTGCTCGTACACACAGAATTTCAGTGGACTGTGAAAATGATTTTGATTTGACCCTTTGAAGGGTGCCTCCACCGCAAAATTACATTTCTATCTGTGAATTTGCTTCCGAACGTGTGGGTCCATTAATGTCTTTAGA
This sequence comes from Polyommatus icarus, assembly GCA_937595015.1. Lineage (NCBI taxonomy): Eukaryota > Metazoa > Arthropoda > Insecta > Lepidoptera > Lycaenidae > Polyommatus > Polyommatus icarus. The sequence goes on from OW569321.1 coordinate 10,532,008, forward strand.
CTATCAATTAGCATTAGATTACTATCCTATAACACAAATCAATGTAAAGCCATTTTAATTGGAAAATTAATTGATGGAATAAAACAGGCACAATTTAATTTAAATGGTACGAAATAAAAATTTTCATGCTTGCATTTAACATAATATATTATTACAATGTCTAAAATTTTACTTATTGCTGATACTTAGCGCTACACCATCCCTATTATTGTATTGGTAGCGAACACTATTGAAAAAAATTATAGTTTTTTAGGGTTCCGTACCCAAAGGGTAAAAACGGGACCCTATTACTGAGACTTCGATGTCTGTCCGTCTGTCTGTCTGTCTCCAGGCTATAACTCAAGAACGGTAATAGCTAGAGAGTTGAAACTTTCACAGATTATGTATGTCTGTTGCCGCTATAACAACAAATACTAAAACAAAATAAAGTTAATATTTAAGGGGGGCTCCCATACAACAAACGTGATTTTTTTGGCCTTTTTTGCTCGTGATCAATAATGTTAGCAGCCAGGAACTTGAAATATTAACAATATTCTTTATTATATTTGTACTTAAATAATTTATAATAAAATAAAAATAAAATAAATATTTAAGGGGGGCTCACATACAAAAAAACTCATTTTTTGCCAACTTTCGTTCAATAACGGTACGGAACCCTTCGTGCGCGAGTTTTAGAAATTGAGTGAATTTTAGAAATCAATCTGCGGCTTATATCCTTCGGGGAAATTTATATACCTGAAAATAAAAATACGTCGTTATTTCGCAGAACGAGATTATTTCTTTCAATCCTCCAAGTCTGCGGGAGCCGACGGTTCGAGTATTCCATGAAAATGTGTCGATGGAGATAATTTTATTCGGAAAGTATCTCTTTATTGCTGATATATTCAACGGTATATTCCCATATGTGCGTAATTCTGCGGAATGGCAAAAAAGGTCTATTTGAGGGGTGAAATATGTAAATTTATTGTCTTGGGCGGCCCCGGCGGCGGCGCCCCCGTCATACGCCGACACGTAGGATAAAGGAAATGTTAATGCGCGCCAATTTATGTGCTTTTCTATGATTTTGCTGAATCCGTTTTTCCTTTATGGCAAAGTGAGCGGGCGTTTTGTTTACTAGTGTTGGATACGTGATTGTGGATATGAATAAGTGCATTAGCATGATTAGTTATTATTCACCAAGTGACTTGTATGATTTGCTGTTATTAATCAATATTCTACGTAATAACTGCTTTACTATAAAATTATCTATAAAATAAGAATGTTTATGGTTTAACTTCAACATAAAATAACTAATTAGGTTATTTAAAATTCACCTGTTTTATAATACACATACACTTGCTAAAAAGTTTAATAAAATTTCGAAACACAAATGTTCACCCATTACACAATTAATAATTTACCAGTATCTCTATAACAAAAGCACTTTAAAACACAAGCAATAAACTGCGTCTATGGCTTGCTAACAACTGTGACAAATGTCCAATCTTCCCCCTATGATATGCTTTGACAAATTCACAAAGACCAAATGTGACATAATACCGGCATAATTCAATGTTTTGCTCACCATATTGTATTTTATTTATGAGTTATGCCCTGTTGAATATCTGGGCACCCTTTCTCTCAGGATGCGCCCTCTCTGTCCCTCCCGGCCGGAGACCCCTCCGAGGGTTAAATAGCACGAGTTAACTTACACCGCATCCGCTGCGCGTCATTTTGGGGTTCGCACACCACCTTATGCAAAACTGATTACGTTTGCTCACTAAACGTCTCTAGAGAAAAAAGTTTACCGGTATGCCAATGATTCTGGTGTAATATATATTAATTTCTTGATAATGTTTAATATTTTTGGGTATGGTAAATAATAGAAAGTACAATTAATTATATTTTAAACATATCGAATAATACAGAGGTCAAGATATCCTTCGAAAATGTGCGACGGCAATGAAAAACATCAACAGAACCAATGAACAGAATATTTTATGTCTGTGTCGCATACACGCACAAGCAAATGTAACAAAAGGTCATTACTTAATATTGTATAATACGAGTATGTACGGGTGTAACCGCAGCAGATGATAAAACAGGAAAAAAATCTGTCAGTGAGTCAACAAATGATGGAAGTAATAAGTCTAATAACCGACGCGTGCGCGCAGCGGGGGGCGACACTAGCGCTACGAGGGTGAATAATAAAACGACAGATTTACTCATTACCATGTTAGTAAACATTCACTCGATACCTTGAGACTCAACTTACATACTTTTAATTATCTATCTAATATATACCTATTCGTAGATGATTAGGATGAATAACATAGAATATTTACAATACAATCCACAATCCAAAGGCTTCAGAAATTCTCGGTATTGTTTGTAACACTTTCTCGGAAAATTCAATTAGAAACGTCAGGAAGCTCTCATCCTTATGAAGCCAAATCAAATTATCTTATTTAATATTCGAAAGTAATCGTGTGCCTGCTCGACGTAGTGCGTCGTCGACGAAACACTCGTATCAATATGTAATGTGGCGGCACGTCGCACGGCGAAGTGACGCGCCTGAAATCAAGTCCTCGGTCGGGCGGAAGATATGAACAATGCTTCGTATAAATAAATAATTAAGGGAGGTATATAAGCATGGCGGTCTCATTTATTATTCTTTATAAGGAAACAAAGGCGAGGGTTAGCCGTAATAAGGCTCCGCCACCTCGCCGGCTTATCTTTATTGCTTCCAACCCACGTAGAATAATAAATCGTTTTCATCAAAAACAAATACTCGACAGTTTTTGCCGAGTCGAGCGAGCGGGCGGGAGGGTGGCAATTTTCCACCCCCATAATACAATATTTTCCGACATTTTCCACGGTAATACAGTTTCGAATCGCTCGCTCGCGACCGGCAGGTTCCTTTAATGTGTATTTTTCGTCCAATCAGAGAGCGGCGAGAGTCTCGATATTACCTCAACTGTCACACATAAAGTGGAAAATATGGTCGGCAGATGTGGGGGGCGGGCGGGGTGTGGGGCGGGCGAGCGCGCTTGCCAGTCGGGCCGCGTACGCGACGCTCCGGCGCGCCTGAGGAAACGCTCCGAGCGGGTTTATGGCTTTTCTTTCAGCTCCGCTCAGGTACGGCCGTATCATAACAGGGAACGGCGAATGGCGGCGCGTGATGTGAGCCCGCGATAAAATAAATGTCGAGATAGGCTTATGTATTGTACTGTTTATCTTAATAATGGCCGCTGGGAGGAAAGTTTCGATTAAACGACCCTTTTGTTACTCTCTTTTTTGGGGAAATTTTATAAAACGTGAAAAGTTGGTTCGATATCCTTCTATAAAATAAAACTTTATAGAGCAGCCTTTGTGCCGTCGACGGTGACAGTTATTGTATGATATGTCGTAGAGGAAAATGCGGCTCGACGTCGTTACGGTCCGGCGGTACGACCGGCACCGTTCGGGTGCGCGCGCCGGTGCCGGGTCTCGAGTCTCGACGAATATAAATCGCGATTCATTTCTCATCGTAACTTTTTGTCGGTTCTTATCTGTTAGACTTCACTTTTCATCATCCGAAGGGATTTATGTAATGCCTAGTCATTTCTCGGCGTCGGGGCGAGGCTTATCGTCGGAGCGCGTTTTCGCTTGATTGATGAGCGCGCAAAAATAAATGTTCAGTTAAATTATTCGATAAGTTGGAAACGGAAGTTAAACGGAACTTATCTTTATTCGTGTGCCCCTCAAGATTTCATGCCGGCGGTGATTGATCGAGCCTGGGGGTAGACTCGACGAAAATATTTAGTACTACTTATGGTATTCCCGTTCTTGGCGTCTTACAAATGGTCATTTGTTGATAGTTTTGTACGAGCCATTACCTTCATCGATGATGATAAGCGATGCCTTGGGCTAGTTCGTCATTACATTTTGGTAGATATCATCGATAATTGTGAATTAGTTGTTACACATGTGAAATATATTTCTTTTGCGATAAGATATAAATAATAAAATTCATTACAAGCCGCCTGATTTCAGTTGACGTAAGATATAAGCACCGATACCATGTTAATTCCCTTTTTCAGCCCAGGGAGTATAGTCTTGAAAAATTACTTTTAATCACCACTTGTTCCCTTTAATGCGTTCTTCTCGTCTACCGAATATTAATCAAAAGGCGACATAATACTTGACCGCGTTCACAGTGTAGGGAGCTGCACAGGGCGGAATTAGGCGCGCCGCTAATGCTGTAATTGCTGGCAATCAGCGCCCCTCATGATTCATGCCGACCGCCGCGCAACTCTTACATTTACATCTTTCTAACATTTGGTGAAGCAATCTTGATTTACAGGAGTCCATTCATTTTATTCCATGACAGCTCCCATTAATGCGTTTATTTTGTTTACGTGTTGGAGTTATTCAAGAATTTGGAATAGGTACTACTTCTCCTTCTGTCTTTGGATTATAATTTCATTGCGTGTCCCGAGATAGTTTTAGCTTGCCCCTTGGGCTGCTTCCTGAGATCATAATATCAAATAGTTTTCATGTCTGGTTACCGCTATGGACCCTGATGGTTGCATGAGTTGTAGTGGTGGGAAAGCTCGGTAGACTAATGCCCGTTTTGAAAGATACTCAAGAAAATGTGGTCGATACTTATTGTTGGTACGATCGCACGTAGTTCAACGATAAAATATTTCCTTTTTCTCAATTTTGATTGAGTATTTTTAATATAGATCTATGTTTTTAATGGCTCTCCTATTATTTTCAACCGAAACATAACTCAAGTGAATTTATTTGTCTATAATTTAGTTTATGCTGTCTATGTTAAAACTACGGCTTCAATTAAAGTGAAGTTTATAAGTTGCAGAAAATAATTAAGAAAATTTATTACTTTATTCTGTCTGCAAGGCAAAATAAACGTCAGACGAAAATAATTATATTGGTAGGTATAGTTAAGATCGGTTTGAGTTTTCTTCTACTATTTTAAGTAGCGCTAGTATTAGGCAATCAATTAGTGAATAATTCCCCTGAAAATTGAGTTATAGGTTTGATAAATGAAATAACAAAAACATTATAGAACTGCGACTGGTTTTCGAATTGTTGAATAGTCAGATTAATGCTTAATGCGATCAGAACGCTTTGGATTGTCTATTACAGGAATACCACTTTGTAGTTTTAATAATACAGAGCAAAAAGGGTTAGAGGTTAAAACCAAATCGGTAGGTGTATTATTGCAAAATTATTTAGCAAAATCGACCAACAAATTAACTAATCGTAGCTGTACAAGTAGTTTTACCAGACTTAACTGTTCGAACGGGCATTTTAATTTATTACCACTCCTAATTCTAATTTGATTGTGTTTCGAGTTCTTAAATTGCATTCGGGAGTAACGGCGGTCCACTTAAAAAGAGCATTGCGGCTAATCTCCAGCGACACATGTACAAACAAAGTTTAATTGTGAGCGGTGCGACGCTCGCCGCCGCCCCGGGCAAAACCGATTACAGTCTTAGCGCCGCTCACCTTCGATTCCTGCACCTCTCCCCCCCGGCACAGCTCCCCCGCACTACCACCACGACCCACACGTATTCAATTCCAATCAATCTCACCGCACATATTTATATGTAGACGCTCAGCGTGTTTTTATTGCGGACTGCATTGAATGACGGCCGCAAACATTGCGTCCGCCTCCCTCGCCGGGAAACCTTTTATTTTTAATTTCGATTTTGATTTTTCCGGGCGCACCCGGAGCGTCCTAGTTTTATTTCGTTTCATTTCATAGCGCAGGGTGGGTGCGCGACAGATTGGAATTTCAGATATGTACAATTTAAAATCGTGTAAGTACGGTCAGCGCGAGCGGCGGGCGGCGGGGGGCGGCCGCTCTCGCTAGACTGACGCCTGTCGGTTTGTTTTCTTTGCTTTTTTGCGAATTCTATTTTCATTTGATTGCATTTGAATTTCCGCCGCCGATATCCGCTAACTAAACACGATTAATGCGAGGCGGAGATGGACAGGCGGGCGGCGGCCGCTCGGCTCCGGGGCCCCGACGCTCCGTTGTTTGGTCCTTTTATTAGGTGGGAGCTAATTTATCGTATTGGACATTATTTTTACCTTTCAATATTTTCAAATTCTAAATTCTAATTTAAAATATTTGAGATTTTAACATTTGTGTGACAATTATATAGGAAAATCACTTCTAAAGATATTAATATAATCGATGTACGTTTTAAATGTTTTTGAATAAAAAATAAATAAAAAAGTAAAAATTGAAATTTCTAAAAGTTTATCTCTGCATTCAACCAGCTTCCCTTGACGTAAAAAATCACCTAAAAATAAAGAAAGAAAAGGTTGTATATTTAGAGGAGTCATTATCGCACATTTAGGGCTGTAGCGGCGGCCGACACGGAATCGATCAGTCGCCGACGTCCGATATTGCCAAACTTCTCCGCGACACGGCCCTTGATTAAAAGTATGCAAATTTTATTACATCCCACGGGGTGACGCACACATTGGGGATAGCTGGACGCGTGTCGCTTCTGTGTCGTATTACAGACAGTTTAACTCATTTGTACGCACTTACATCTGAGGTAATTTAAACATTTACACACACACACACACACACACACACATTTTTAGAAAGTTATTATCGTGTTGATTGAATTATTATATTGATACAAAAAACAATATAGCTACTGCTCGGGTGCTGACGATAAAATATGCTTATAAGGTAAGTATTTTCATATTTTGTTAATTTAAAAAGTTAATTGAAAATTATTGTGTACCTACGTGTCGTATATTTATAATTATTGTAACGTCACTTATACAGCAAAACTGTATGTAATTTAATAAGCCAGTAGTAGGTTAGTATTACAATGTAGAATAGTTTTATAACTGGCCGATAAGCCGGAACGCCATAATATGATAAATCAGATATAATTGTATTAACTTTATTAGATAACATTTATAGCATTAAATACTTATAAACGGTTTATGAGATAATCTTTACTACGATATCATGTAGAACCAGATTATTCTATAATAAATACTTTTGTTATTTGTGATTAGTTAATTAGTACATTTTTATTCGGTCAAAAGTTTTGGAAATATAGGTAATTAATATAGGAATATATAATCATTCTTAAAGTTTCAAAAATCACCATCGGCCATTGTTAGTTTGCCATGGAGAAAAGTCACCAAAACAAACGTCGACCGGGGAAAGTCATTACGAAATATTACGGCCGTGACGTCATCCGTTTTTTTCTCATCCCTGATCGGCTAAGCGATCTTTTGATTAAATTCAGGGGATCAACTGGGAATTTTAAACTGATTGATGGGCTGACGTCGCGTTACGAGGAAAAAGGGCAATTTTTATTAGCTACAAATGATTTAGCGTGAAACAATGTATAATTCATCCCCCAGCCCCCACGGCCGGGGACGATTAACCATTAAATTAAATTTGTGTATACATTACTTTGAGGTGCATAAGTAACCATAGACTCTATGGGTATGAATCGATACTGATATTTAAAAGAAAATTGTGCTTGATGGATTGTTACTCTTCACCGTTAAACCATGGAACCAATTAGGATGAAGATAGGCATAATTATCAGATTCAGAGTCGAAGAATGGTCAGTTTTAAAATATTATTTAAATAGTGATGTAACGTATTTGTTGTTAAAGCAATAGGTGTTTTAGGCGATACACTTATTGATAACTGTGCTTATTGAATTGAAAATAACATCTTGTATACGATACTCAATTTTATTAAATAACAGATTAAATAACAAGTTTTTTTCCAATGCCTTATGTCATCTACAATCTACCAGAATACAAGATTTGCTCATAAGATTTATTAGAACTCTAAACTAAATATCATAAAAGTTAAAATAGATCCGTTATTTATTATTAACGACAAGTCTCGTAGTTAGCTGTCATGGAAAACTGTTTAAAGTTAGCTAAAGCTCGTGTTCCGAACTACGAGCGGAATTTGTCGACTTAAACCAATTTCACTTTAACTTCCCCAACAACTTATAATAGCTTAACTTTGTAAATTAATCTATTTTTGGAGGAGCACCTCAAATATTCAATCCCCGAATTATTAAAATCGCAATGAAGATCTACTTGTTTACGATTAAGACGACGATAATTTGCAACGTTGAGAATTTTTTTAGGAATGTTTAATGAATAATAATATTATTATATTATTTTAGCAAAAACCTCGTTAGGTTAAGTTGTTTAGAACAATAACTGGTTTTGGCTATTCATAGTGTATCTATGGTTCTCTGCGTCTTCTACGAGACCACTACACCAATGCCTCTACTTGAGCTACGACAAAAAACTTTTCTTTTGTTGTAAATATAAACAATAACTTGAAACTCGACCATATTGCTGTATTTGCAGCCTTGTTGTTTTGCATACATAGAGATTTGTTATATTTGAATATTTTTATTGTATAACGAAGCAAACACGAGCGGAACCGCGCGACACTTCTAGTGAGATATAAAAAGAATCGTTACTTTCCTACAGTTAATTTTCTTTTAAATTTCTCCGTCTTAACGTAATATTGCTTCCCTAAAAAACTTAATTGCCATTTTAAAAGCAATGTAGCGTTATGTTGTAATTATTGTAGCGACAATAAAAATACGCAAACGAGTATATTATAACAATTAGACACTCTCCTTGATCGTTAAAAAGGAAATTTAAATGGAATTTTTATGTCCAGCAATTAAGGATAACGTCGGGGTACTAGACATTTTTGTAATTACAAAAATAAGATTGTTGAAATGTAGCGTAAAAAAGAATTAGACGAAGGCGGAAAATACTTCGGACGCTACGGGCTGACAGATGGGATAAGTAACACTAAAATTATTTAATTAAATGATGCTGCCTTAGCTTTAATGAAGGAAATTTTAATAAACGAAATTGGCGTAACGAATATTAAGACGATTAAATATTTCTGACGCATTATATTACGTACGGAATGGTTACAATAACAAGTTTCTTTACTTAATTAGTGAACGTTGATCAACGAATAAGCATAGTATGTTTTATTATATCACGAAAAAATCGTGCTAAAGAGACGTCAAGTGTGAATCACGTGTGATATGGGGTCGTATGTAGATATGCGTGTAAGACGCGTCGCCCGGGGGAGCGCGGATTTATCGCCCCCGCCCGCCCTCCGCCGCCCTCCGCCGCCCTCCGCCGCCTTCCGCCGCCCTCCGCCGCCCTCCGCCGCCCTCCGCCGCCTTCCGCCGCCCTCCGCCGCTGACGAGCCGCGCCCGCGCTGATTTACACCGCGCAATCTCGCAAAACTTACTTCACATTTAAATTTCCCAACTGTCTAAGCTTCTAGAATCGTCTATATAATCTCATCCGATCGCCAATAAATTTTATAAGCTGACTCGCTTTTGTCGCCTCGACTGGGATTAATAGTCCTGCGGGATACTTATTCTTTATGTTCGAGTATCGGAGTTCGACATACGGTTATGCTATTACCGTATGCGACCTACTTGTATAGCTTTTTTTTACAAGTAAAGACGTTGGAAAGTTCTTTCGAATCAAAAATCGTACTTTAGCAAATCTCTTCATTACATTGATTGCTCTGATTAACAAAGTAAAGTCAATAAGTTTAGCATGTCGGTAGCCATCTCCTCTGGGAGCGGAGCGAGCGAAGCCGGCGCTCGTTATGAATATGTAATCTGAATTTGGGATTCTCCGAGTGCGGGCGATATTTGTCGCCGCAACTGACTCCCGTAAACATTTGCTTTGTGCCGCGAAACTTCGAGCTACGCACACGAGAGGGGAACACACTTTCATAAATCTCGCGTACAATCTTGGTGCGAGGTCCGGGCGACCCCTCTCATAATTCACTTTAAAACTTTTTAATTAGCTTTATATTTGTGTTTGCAGATTGAGACCTCGCCTCTCGGTTTATCATTAGGAGGTTGAAAAGTTATAAATTAATAATTTTCCCCGAAGGCTCGACGACTCACTCAAGAAGCTCAGCGTTTAAATTAATTTAATATTCACAAACGACAATTACCCAGTAATGCTGCGTCCTATTTTATTCTTTTATGAAATTGATACTTTGGTAAGCTCATTTTGGGTAACTTTGAATTGCGGTTTAAACTTTGAGCAATACAAAAATGTATAAAAATGTGGTGTTCAAAGTTACCCAAAATGACTGTACTTCTTTAGATTACCTATTAATCGAAAAACAAAATTACATAATGTTTTTAGATCAATCTGTATTAGATTCCAACTAGCTTTTGGCGACGCTGATTCTGATAGAGAATCTATCCTATAAGATTTAATATGACAGCTTTTACTTATTCAAACGTCGTTTCTTTTCAAGCAAAACTTGTGATAGTTTTTGGAAGTACAATTGAAAATCGCCGTGTACAATACATATTTGATGTTTAGTTGAATATTCGAGAGCTCGCTAGCCCGCCAGCCCGGGCGGCGCATGACTTGAATTTGATCGAGACAAACCAAATTTCATCCGCGGACAAACAGGCGGACAGGTAGCTTGTTACTGCAAATTTGATTTAAGACGCTTAACACAAATATTGTCGACAGCTTTGTTTGTTCGGCCGCATCTAATTAAATACGGTTTATATACACACGGAATGACAATAGGGTCTACACTCTACATAAACTGTACTATTCTGCCACAAGCTTTTACACATGTGATGACACTTACGAAGGTCATATCTCTATATATATCCTATGTGTGTCATATAAAGATGATTAAAATCTTTATACTGTCAGAGAAGTTGATTCCTATGCAGATCGGGGACCTAAGTAGTTTGGTTGCGTTACGTCAAACCCAGCCGACAGATCACAATTAACATTTAATTGACATATTCGTCCAAATAACGTTGGTCTATCAACTGCATAGGAATCAATTTCCTCGATGGTACATACAGAACAGCATTTTCCTCGTTCACTCAAAATTACAGTGGTCATTCTCTGCAAAATAAACGACATAAACATACCGTTTTAAGCTTTAACCTACCGGTTGAAAACTTTGAACGGATTTTAACCTATGACCCCTTTAATTTCATAGCTGGGGTGTACTCTGTATAGATATCAGTCGGTCGTTTCACGCACGGCCGGTTGTTTGTTCGCGTCTCACTTGTAAGCGAGATGTAACTTTGTGCGGCTGACAGATGTGTCGCGCTGTTATTTCAAATTATGTTTAGATAACAAATCAAACATCATCAGCAGGGGTGCTTTATTACATTAAAACCACTAAACCAGATTGCTACTTTTAAATTGTACAGGATAATTTTATATGCTTTCGCATCTTTTGTTATGCGCATCAAGAACTCAGTTGTCAATCTTCACTATTCTACTTCTTGTCAGACAAAGTTATAGATAAGTTGATAACCGTTGTCAAAATATTACGCCTTCTCTTCCTAAAATATGATATAATAATATTATTATGATATTCAGTCCATCAGTGACGTTAACCAGCGTAACTGAGAAAGGGAAAAAGAAATAGGTAAGTCTGCTCACAAACACGCAGTCAGGTCTATACTCTATAGTAAAGATTCATAAGTTAACTCTTTTGTTACAATAATTATAAGGACCTTTACTTCTCATCATACTGACGATTTGCACCACACTGTCCTTGTGTTTCTCTCACTCACTCACCCGAGAGCCCCAGTGTGATAAGACCTTAAATTTCCAATCACTATTAGTCACTTTGATGATCATTTCTGAACATATTGCTGGATTAAGAAGTGAGTAATAAGTATTGGTGAATTAATCGAAGTTCGGCTTAGGGAAGGCCTTAATCTCCGACTGTATCGGGCGAGGTTATCTGTTTAATGTCTGGTAAATAACGGGCTCAGGGGATAAGGAGCGTCCTTTCATACTGGCCCTCCGGCTCCGGGATTACCGAAGATTGCAGCTCACATATCATCATGTATGCAAAGCTCATTAGTGGAAGAAGGAATTTTTCAAATCAGGAGTCCACGAATACTTAATTGCCCTCAATAGTTGATCCTACTTCTACGCCGAATGCCATAGACTCGGGTAGAGATGAATGTGATCTGAATTGTCATATTAAGTATGTGTTTTTTTATAAGTTTAAACACTTACGGATTTTGTCGCGGAGCACTTTTATTAATCCCGACGTTTCGGCTACTTTGCAGCGGCCGTGGTCACGGGCGGACTGAGGTGACAGGTGTCCAATTTCTTGAAGTTATCCAACTACCCGACGATTTTTGTTTGCGTTCCGATCTACGCAGAACGAACTCACAGTGTCTTGAAGCCGAGGTGTCATGGATTTGTGCTTGAGTTTGTTTATTACTGGATCCCAACTAGATGACAGCACCCAACCATCTTCACGGTTAAAATTAGGGTGTTTTTAATTTCTATGGCCTCGCGTATTATTCTTGGGCGGTATCGTGCTCCTTTTGCCAGTACTTGTGGCTTATCAAATCTTATGTAATGGCGAGGTTGATCCAGTGTGTGTTCACAAATCGCGGACTTGGTGTTTCTACGGTGTTTGACATCTGCAATGTCTTCCTTGATCCGGGTTTTGATGGACCTTTTGGTTAGCCCTATATAAGAGAGGCCGTTATTTGACTTTTCAGAGTGGCGAGATCGGAACGTTTTTGATGAATCATGGCTATTAGTAACTTCATACTGGCCTGTTGTAGGATCTTTGCGCTGCCTCGTATGTTTTCCTTGGGTGATATTTTGACCCACGTAGAGATCAGATTGTGGTCTCGACATAGTTTCAGAAAATTTAACGATGTTACAAATCTTGCGTACTTTGTTTTGAGATCTTCCAGTCGGCGTATTTGGTTTGCGGTTTCCAGTCCGTACTGGTTCACATAATGATTTCTTAAGTTTTCGCGAGTATCACTCATGATATTATAAGTTTAAACACTTACGGATTTTAAGTAAGTGTTTAAACTTATAATATCATGAGTGATACTCGCGAAAACTTAAGAAATCATTATGTGTTTTTTTGTTTATATTTTGATACAATCATGACGATGAACAAAAATAATATGTTGCTAAATTCATTCGCGCAAACATTGCTGCAATTATTTTTAACAAAAAATTAAAACCGACTTCCAAGGTAAAAACAATAATAACATTAATATGAACTAAAAAGTATTAAATAATTTTTACTATCTAATAGTGCCTTTTTCCGAATTCGGCTAAACCTCAACTATTTCTGTACTCAATCTTCATTATTTTGAAGTCGGTACCAGATAGCTGAATCTTCAGTCCTCTGACAGAATATTTAAAATTTTTTGAACTGGCACCGACTTCAAAATTATGAAGTTTGAGTACAGAAATAGTTGAGGTTTAGCCGAATTCGGAAAAAGGCACTATTAGATAGTAAAAATTATTTAACACTTTTTAGTTCATATTAATGTTAATATTGTTTTTACCTTGGAAGTCGGTTTTAATTTTTTGTTAAAAATAATAATAATTTCACTCTTTTTAGTTACACTAGTACGTAAACCTTCGCGTATATTTTACGTATTTTATTACAATTTGTTAAGTGTTGAGATTTGTAAACTTTATATTTTCTAAGAAAATTTAGTTCCGCAATTCAACAACAGATGTCGTTGTTAAGCATCTGCATCGCGGTATCGCTTACTCGACGGCATTTGATATAACTAATTCGCTACAATAATTTTTTCTTCTCGCTCATACTCACTGGTTGTCTTAATTGATATTACGCCAGAAGGATTAACGTCCCAGGGTAACCGTACAGAACCATAAGACCAGTTTTAGGCGTAAGACGTAGACGTCTTTTCTTTACATTAAGAGTCACATTGACAAAATAATATAATATCAGTGAAGTGAACAGTAGTTAGTAAAGTATTCGATCTGTATAATATAAAGTAGTAAAATATTCGATCTGTCGTTTGCCGCCACGCGCCGCCCGCGCGACACCGTCGCCTCTGTAGCGCCGACCGCCGTGTATTAAACAAACAGGTGTTGTTATGTAACAATACATAATTATTATTACGAGTTAGTATATCCATACCTATGCCTTGCAGTACTACTATCTATTCTGTGCCATGAGACATTGGTGACCTTAACACGACGTGGTAATGATGATGATGACTAGGGATTGCAATCCGGATACTTCGAAATCCGAAAAATCCGGATTATCCGGATTTTTCGGGCCTTTGAAAAATCCGGATTTTTATTTTTCAAAATCCGGATTTTCGGTTTTTTCGAATAGTAGATAAAATAATGAAAAGAAAGCTTTTACGCAATATAAAATCTATTTAAATGTATCGTGTAATATCTGACATACAAATTCACATTTGTTTAAAGGCGATATCACAACTTTGCGTGGTCTACACGTATCAAAGTCAGAATTTCGTATGTGTAACATTCCATTGTATAGTTATTTGGTGGCTGTAATTACATTTCTTTATATTTATTCATTTTATTTAAAAGAAAAAACCACATTTCTTATAACCTAGCTCTCATTTTACTTTAAATTATTATGTTTTCTATATGACAATATAAATGCAATGATAATACAATTATTTTAGAACATTTTTGTATCGAACACAATGTTTTTTTCTATAAAATATGTTGTTTTTGTTTACATTGAGGTTATAATTATAAATAATAATTGTTTACGTAACCAATTCTGATTTGTGATTCTTTCTAATTAAATAAAGGGATATAGTAAATTATAATATAACGAAATGTTGATTTACGCGAAAAACATACCATCCTCATCACCTTGATGAGTGGCAGTCTACCACAGTGCGTTTTTCGCGTAACTTTCTGCCGCGCACTGTAAAACTCTGGAACGAATTGTCACCAGCAGTATTTCCGGACCTATACGACCTGTAAACCTTCAACATCTCTGCAGCTCTTCTGATGTTGCAAGTGTCAATGGGCGACGGTAGTTGCTTACCATCAGGTGACCCGTTTGCCCCCTTATTTAATAAAAAAAATTAAAGTTTTAATAATTATTTTATGTCATTATTTTGTGCAATAGTTTAAATATAAATATACTATCCAACTACTGCGCAAAAGCGCCGCCCGAAGCTTTCACTTATCTTGCTCCAGCGTCACCGTTTACCAGCCCAGCTGATATGCCTCCAGTGGGAAGTTTATAACCATGTTCTAGCCTAAAATCTTCGCAATCGTTGGTTCCTCATTGGTAACGTAACCGCTGACGAGTTGGCTAGTAAGAAAAAAAAAATAGAATCCTTGCCAGAAGCCTAACTGGACAATGTAAGCTCAACAAGCACCTTTACAGAATAGCTGGTGTTAATAGCATTACGACCTGCAGATTCTGTGACACACCTTCTTTACTACAGAGCAAAAAATCTCCTAATTTACTAAAAAGAAAATGTGTGGTGCCAATCCCAATCACGTCGTTATGAGCAGCACTGGGTTGGGGACGGTACAATGAGTCACAATAAATCCTCAAGGATCGTCGTAAATCGTAATGTCAGAATTACAGTGATCTGCCTTCGGAGGAAAAAAATACCTATAGAGCATAGCGCTATCTTTTCTTAGGCCTAGATACCCACTCAGTCGATATCCAGCCTAGATGTACGCGGATAACGTTACCAGCCCAATGCCACTATAGCTTGGCCGTCTTGATTCCTACGTCTGTGATTCTAGTTTGGGAGCACATTATGTTTTTTTTTGTTGAGATTTGAGCTCTATTGCTCTTTGGCAGACCCTGAGTTGGAACTTTTGTAAATCGTTAATCGGTCAATGATCGAATTTGCGCATCGTTGGTTATGACGAGCGAAATACATATATCAACGAGTCTGCGCTTCATTGAGATTGGTAATCTCAATGAAGCGCAGACTCGTTGATATATGTATTTCGCTCGTCATATCTATCATGGACAAGGTGGGCTAAAATGATCGCATTTTGCAATTCCTCTAAAATCAATTCAGAAACTGAATCGTCAAAACAGTCAAACTGACGAATGTCAAATTAATACGAATTATGATTGCAAGCAGAATGACAATTTTCAGATTTTTTAAAAATTAATCATATTATGATTCCTAATATGATTCTCCAAAGCGACCATTTTAGCCCCCCAGTTTTTCTGCCTTTCTGTTGTCATAAGAAACTTATTGGACCAAATACAGGTACTCGTTGACATAGTGAATTCCTTGCTCGTTTACCTCGACCCTACGTCTCGTATTGTTGATCATTGTTTGTGTCTTTGACCTATTTTTTGTTAGTTCTACCTCTAGCCTTGCAGGTCTTGGAACATAATTTGATAATGTGCGAATGACGGCTGTTATAGGCGCAAAAATGATCAAGTCGTCGATAAAACGGAGATTGCTTAGAACTTAGAACATTTTAAAATGTTAAAAATCAAGGTATTTTTAAGTTCTTAATAATAATATTTAAAGTACCAGATACTGTTATTTTGATCTCTTCCTTTTTTACACCCATGTGAAAATCGCTTACTTAAGAAAAATTATAATTTTTAAGACGTTTTATTTTGCACTTTTAAAATTAATGTTAAATAAAGAATTAATAAGAAAATAACTCACATTTTAAGCTGTTTATCAAAAATATTTAAAAAATTACAAAAAATCCGGATTATCCGGATAATCCGGATTTGAGGATGAAAAAATCCGAAAATCCGGATTTTTTTCAAAATCCGTTTTTTGCAATCCCTAATGATGACGATGATGATGATTATGATTATGATGATGAATATTAATTGCATAGTAGCATATGCTTTCTGTTCTTAAAACAACGCCGAAACTCCCAAACGTGTATCTATAAGGAGTCAGGAGTTCTCTCAGCATCTTCGAAACCATGGTATACCTTGACCCAATATTTGACTTTTTGGTAGCATATTCTTAGTACACTTCACATAAAACCAAAATCACCATATGTTTCGATATAAATTTCGAGGAGTTCCCTCGATTACTCATGGATCCCATCATCAGGTCACCACTTTTGTGAACATGGTACCAAATTGGAGTGAAACCTAATACAACAAAACAAAAATTTCGAAAATCGGTTCACAAACGGCGGAGTAATCGTTGAACATATAAAAATAAAAAAATAAAAAAATATCCACAGCCGAACATATAACCTCCTTGTTTTTTGGAAGTCGGTTAAGTTAAAAACAGTAGGACGTACTTTGTGTGTTTATTTATTTATTTATTGATTCACCAACAGAATCACATTTAATAAAATACAAAATGATACAACTGACTTTTTTATGGATGAAATGTGTTCCAATGAAAGGTGAAATACAACATTCTTTGCGACAATGGGATGAGATAAAATATTGTGGATGAAATGATAATTGTTAATTAACAATATTATGTTATTACATTATATATATAGTAAGAGACGATGAACAATAAAATTGAGAAAAAGAAACCATGACTTCTTATAAACTAAATAAAAAACAAAATTTTAACTCTTATAGGAAAATTCTACAATAAGTACATAACTTAATGATGAAGTACATAACTTAATACATGATCGGGGAAATAATATTTGCGGAATTAATTAATTATCAATTGTATTCATTGTATTATCTCCAAAGTGTTGTTTTAATTTACATTTGAATGCAATTAGTTTGTCGGAAAATATACAAATGTTGGAGCAGTTGGATAAAGCGTTGTAGGATCCACACAATCTTCATAGTGGTGCGTAATGACCTAGGATGGTTCTTGCAAATTTGACATTAAAGGGTTTATAATGGTTTTTTCTGGGTAATATTATAGGATCGTTTATACAAATTTTACTTAGTAGTCTATTATTATCAGTAGCACCAGTCGGACACTTGTGTATAAAAACTAATTCGAGATATTTTCGACGCACATGCAGTGGATCGAGATGGAAATGATTGAGCCTATTGATGTAGTGAGGTAGTTTTTTTTTAATAAAACGGTGCTTGTGGGTTAGGTGCTAAAGGAATCGTTTTTGGACAGCTTCGAAGCGGTTCGAGTATAATATGGCGTAATGTTGATTCCATACAGCGCTACAGTACGCTTGCTGCGTGCGTTGTATAGAGTATTATGGAGGTGTGTGGATTCCTAAAGTTAGTCCTTTTAATAAAGCCTAGCATTTTTAATCCGTGAGATACTATGTGGTCTATTTGTTTGTTCATTTGTAATTTTGAGTCCAGTATTATTCCAAGGTCTTTGATATCTTGAACCTGAGATAATTGGTTGTTGTTAATGAAATATGCGGCTGAAGAACATTTAAGTTTGCGAGAGAAGCGCATTTATTAACATTTAAAGTCATTTGGTTGTCGTCACACCAGACAGAACTGATAGTTTATTGAGGTCGTCTTGGAGTTCTAAAGTGTTAAAAAATACCTGTAATTTTCGGGATTTTTTTAAAGTGAAAATAATATAAACAATTATTATCTAATAGTAGTTCGTATTACATTAAGTGCAAATAAAAATCTCAGAAAAACCTCCGAAGTTTTTTTCTGTTATTCGACAACAGATGGCGGTAGTTTTGGTATTTCTATAAAATATTGTTACAAATTGAATAAAATGTCGTAAATGAACAATGTAAGAGCTATGCGGGTGAACGTGTTTCATCAGATAACGCGTTGTAGCACTTTATATTGTAGGCACGGTGCTCTACTGCGGGAATATTTTATTGTGATATTATGTGATGTGACCCCATTATAATTCACCGAGGCTAATATTGATGGTCATACTATACGGTCCACTTGTGCTAATCGCTAATATTATAATGCTTCTACATTATACACACGAAGAACGTGATCACATAATATTTGATCAATCATAATCTTGATAGGTATTTAATTAAGCAAAACTGTGCAGACTGTAACAATTGTTGCAATAATGAACCACTCTTAAGAGTGGTTCATTTGTCACGTCTAGGTTTTTTATTTCTAAATAATTCAAAAGACCGAATTCGTGTTTAACGAATGTAAAATATGTAATAGAAACAAAGTCTACATCTCGAATTCAAAATCGGTCTTAACAAGGCAATTTGTACAATGTACAATTGAGCCGACTCGTAACGTTGCAAATCTGTAATTTGTATTGATATCGTCAACTTATATCGTAATCTAGTCGGGAAAATTGGGAGCTGATGAAATTAGACACCGGCCGGGGACGGGATGGCCCATCGAGTTCAATCGCTTAATCGGCGAACAATTGTGGGCCTGTAATGGGCCACGGAGCCCGGCGACTTAAGACTCCATGCAAATTCAATTCTGTGCCCGAGCGGGTCCCGTTCCCACGTAAGGCCGGTGTGTTATTGGTGGATTTATATTTATCGCCGCAGCGGCACTTCGACTAACTTCGACTGTCGAAGTTGCGCCATTAGCGAAGACACCGCACGGGATTGTTTCGTACGGGTACAGTTGTAAGTCTTATTGCCCTCGGTAACGACGAAGGGCGAAACTGCTTAATCTGACCGGATTAGGGCTCAGCGTCCTTTGAATTATAATAATTACCCAAATTGGTCAAAAGTTGGTGCACAGAGAAAATAGAGACGAGAGCTTTTCGGTTGGGATTGAAAATAAATCTTGATTAAGGTACAAAAAACGATAAACTTCCTCAAAACTACCCATACCAATTCATATTTCACAACCATTGAGATCTTCACCTAATTCCGTTAAGGTTAATAGAGATAGAATACAATAAATAAAATTCTTATAGACCTTTTCGTTGACAGGCGCATATCATTATGACCTTTAAGTTGTCCCTTAACGGGACAAGACGAAAGGCATTAAGTAACACAATAAATAATCAATTTTAATTTACGATTATTTAAAACAGTCGCGTAAAATATTTTATAGCTTTATACATTTTATATAAGTATGGCATAGAGTCTGTTATCAGAATATTATGCATATTATTATTCATCCCACATGCATGCTTTCACTTGTATATTCCGTGCGTGCGTGTATGTGCTGTCGCCATATTTATTATGATGTTATCTTTTAAGAGCACATAAATACTAAACAGTAATAAAGTCTATAACGGTCGATGTCTCGGTGCCTCTATTTTCCTTAACATTTTAATCTGGACTAAAATGAGGTGAGTGTAGCTTGGTGACTACCGCGAAGCTTCTATTTCGAAGTTTTTCATAAAATTGAGTTTACCAAAATTTAAGAAAATTTATAAAAGTTTGTACTTTGTACAGCTTGAATATATTTCGTTCTTCAGCGATAGCCAAAAGAAGCAAGGAAAAATATATACTCATAATAGAAAATAATAGGTATTATATGTACTTTACTCAATTTGACATTTGTCTTATGAAAGCAGTATATTCTGACAATAACAAGATATTATACAGCTTAAAGAGCATAAAAATACAAAAGATCGTAAAACCCGATAGACATCAAATAGATCTTTATTAAATGTAATAAAACAGACGATCTGAGCATATTACTGTTAGAACAATCATTGACTTATTTAAAAGACAAAGAAGACGAACATAAAAAGCACATAAAATGTGAACAAGCACAAAAATGTCATCTACTTTTTGTCGAGGCCTTCAATGGCTCGAGGTGGGTAGGAACCGAATTATTAAAATAATAATAAAAGAGGCACTCGTCTATCGACGTAAGTACTAGTAAGCCTTTGTGCAAACACGGGGACTCCTATTAAAATTCAAACAAAAAACATCCTGTTTTCGACGATGACATTGTCAACACAGAATTCAATTTGGAATAAAATGACGACAAAAAGTTCGCAGACGAATGCTTCGAGTGCTCGACTGTTATGACATAATACGCGCAAAACCGTCGCGCACAAAAAGACGTCGCATCACAAAACATACGTCACGGACTAATCCACCCGTAAAATGTCCCGGACCCATAAAAAGTAGCCGACGTGAGTGTCGTCAGATGAACGTAAAATGAAATTTAATAAACATCGCACAATGGGTCGGTCGCAGATATTTTAGGAAGATAGTGAATGGGAGATAAGCTGGCAAAAGGTTTGCAGCGCCGCGCATGTTTGATGTCGCCTCTCGTCGCCGGAGCGTGAACGGTTAAGAGCGAAATTGCTCGAGCGCTAGTGGCATCTGTTAAATGTACACTCCATACATAGTAGTTTTAATTTTGTAGATGGAACGCTATCGCAGCATCTCTATGAGCTATACGCGGACTGTTTTTTTCTAATTCTGCTAAAAGTTGATTAATTTCGCAGTTAGAGCGCGAGTTGTGACAATCGAATCTCGGGCGTAAATATTTGAGCGATTTAGAGTTATTCGAGTTCCCTTTTCATTATACAATTAACATATTACTCGAGCGGCCGGCGCGCAATCATTTCTGAAGTGTATTAGATAATATCAAACGTTTCTATTTAACTTCTCTCCGGCACGAATTCCCCGGGCGCAATATTGAAATGCTTATAATTAAATTACATAAAGACGAAGAAAATTAATTTCACAGCTCGGAGTGCCGCCCCGCTCCCCGCTCCCCGCGCCGGCGCCCGCTCCCGCCCTCGCCGAGCGGAAGCCTCGGAGGTGGCGCCACCGTCGCCTCGCCGATCCAATCTTTTAGATGTTTTTGAAACTACCGAGAGCTTGAATGATTACATTATAATCTGAGCATTGCTGAGCATTGCTGAGCGGTATTAAATTTTACTGATTTACTCACAAATTATTTCACTACCGAGTTTAATTTCATGAATCCAAAAATTGGAAATTCGGTATCACGAGCATGGATGGAGGGATGAATCTTACGATACTAAATTAGTTTATTTTATTGGAATGACTAAAATGATTCCAGTGTATTATCTGTACAAGGTATTATAATATTGAATTATAATACCTTGTACAGAATACATAATATAGTCTAATCAGATAGAAATGTACCTTTAAAACATAATTGTTTAGTTACTACTAGGGGAAGTACGGACAAAATGACAGGGTGTTTTGTTTTTCAATCATATTTTTTTATTTAATGACATTATATTTAGTCTCAACGGTTTAACATTATCTTAGGTTCATTGACTATCAGTAATACAGTCTTTTAATTAAATAGTAACTATAATAAAACATGCAAAAAGAAAATATACGACTAATCACAAAAACCATTTTGTCCATATAGTATGGACAAAATGACATACACATTTTTAAGAACAAAGTTCACAATAATTAAATCGTTTGAGATTCTTTCTAACCATTTAGATTTAGAATTCTTGGCTTCACGACTGCCGATTAGTTTTTCTTTCGTAGTTTCGCGGCATATCCCCTTAACAAAATTATTAATGTTAACAGAAATACTGTACAGTGTACATGGTATGTTATTTTGTCCAAATGTAACCAAAAACAAATAAATATCAAAATTCAATCAAATAATCTAATGATTGCAAAATAGTTCATAGAAATCACTGGCTAGTAGCATAGTTCATCGATTTTAATACAAATAATAACAAATGACAGCAAATAACTCGCCAGAAAACAGGAGAAAACCATCTGTTAAAAAAACTTTTGAAGGCGAGAAACACGTTTGATCTGCTTACTGCGGCGAAACTGTGAGAATAGCGCTCAAAGTCTGGCAGGATTGTTGATATGACTGCCGTCACGTGATACAATCGCGGAAATGTGTCTAAAACCCCCCAATTTTGAAATAAGGGCACTAGTCCTTTTGTCCGTATAATATACGGACAAAATGACTAGTGCCCTTATTTCAAAATTATGTCATTATGTAATTTTGTACGTATTTCCCTTACTATTTAAAAAATATATCCCTATAGGTGCTATTTTAGTAACTAATATGACCAAAATTTATTATTACTTACTTACTATTATATAAAAAGAGGTATGAAATAACATTTAAGAAATATTTGCGGAAACACAACCTCATGTGTAGCATCTCCGAGGCGGGTGCTCGAAACAAATTGATGTACCCAAATAATTATTAATGCCTCACGAAATTTAATTGGAAAAGTTGAATTTGTATCTCGCTCACGGCGACGGTGGGAGGTGATTGGAGTCGCGACTGTTTACGAGATAATTAATCTCAAAGTATTTACGGCTTTAATCGAGCCTCCAGTACGGATGGGGATGTGTAATAACGCCAACCCTCGTGTTATGTATTCAGTTTTGACGAAACTGATAGCTATATGAAAGTTACTTGCAATGATAATATGCTGAATAATAGAAACATTATTGGCAAAGGAATAAAAATAATAATCGGCCAAGTGCAAGTTGGACTCGCTCACGAAGGGTTCCGTACCGTTAGAGAGCAAAAATAGGCCAAAATTGTGTTTTTTGTCATTTTATTAAAATATTATTATGAATTACTAAATAACACATATATTTAAGGCCTTTGTGAAAATTTCAAGTGCCTACCTGTTGCCATTATTGATATCAAGCAAAAAAGGCTAAAAAAATAAAAAAATCATGTTTGTTGTATGCATGGTAATTTTTTAAAATATTAATATTATTTTGTTTTTAGTATTTGTTGTTATAGCGGCAACAGATATACACAATCTGTGAAAATTTCAGAAGTCTAGCTATAGCGGTTCTTGAGATACAGCCTGGCGACAGACAGACAGTCAGACAGACAGACAGACAGACGGACAGACAACAAAGTCTTAGTAATATGGTTCCGTTTTTACCCTTTGGGTTCGGAACCATAATAATTATCGGCCAAGTGCGAGTCGGACTCGCGCACGAAGGGTTCCGTACCAATATAGTGCAAAATTAGGCCAAAAATTATGTTTTTGTATGGGATTAATTTTAATTTTATTAAATTAATTATTAAATATTAAAGTATACATATAACTAAGGATTTTGTGAAAAAGTTAAGTACCTACCTGTTGCCATTATTGATATTATGGAGCAAAAAAGGCCAAAAAATCACGTTTGTTGTATGGGGGCCCCCCTTAATTAATATTTATTTTATTTTTAGTATTTGTTGTTATAGCGGCAACAGATATATACATATTCTGTGAAAATTTCAAGTCTCTAGCTATTACCGTTCTTGAGTTACAGCCTGGTGACAGACAGACGGACAGACGGACAGACAACGAAGTCTTAGTTAGTCTTAGAACCCTAAAAATGAACACACGCGTATTCCATTATAATAAGTTTTATTTCATTATTAGGTAGGTACGGTGTTTATGTCTAGAATAAAACTGTAATAAAATAAATAGTTAAATTTACATTTAATTTTTATAACTTTTGTTAGGTAATTTAAAATGTATCAATTTCAGTTTAGAAAGAATACAAAGGTACTTGTTAACTTCAAAATTTTAGTGTATCTGACATTGACTGTCATTTGAAACCTTCTAATGTTTAAATTTTTATCATGGTAATTTTTTTAGTCGCATAAAAACAGTGTCATATTTCTCATACTTTTTACTTTTTAGTTCCACACTGGAATTTTTCACTTGCTTTGCTTCACTCTATTCGACAATAGATGGCGCTGCGAGTATGAATTGTACCCAAATAAAAGTAGTTCCACATGTCACCGTCCGATACTAGCGCAATAGTTTCTGTAGGCGATACCTGTTACTGTGAAGTACATAAAAGTTTACTAACAAGTAGGTAACAAAATTATATCATAACATGAATAATTCAAATAATTTTCTTTTGAAATGAAAATATTTTCATTTGATTTTCATATTGATTAATCGTCGGAAAGGAAAGCTAATCATTAATATGAAATGCGAGAACGCTAACAATGAAACACGAAGAATAAATGTCAATTTCACAAACGTCGAGGGTTCGGTTTTAAATCGAATTGAGTTTAATAATAGTAACCCGACGAGTTGAACGCTCGCTCAATAGTTCGATATGTTATTGATAGCTGCTAATGTTATGGCACAACACAAATATGTAGCGTTATAAATAGCGCACTACAATGTATATGTACTACAATGTACCTCTTTAAAAATACTTAGTAAAAATGACATGAAACAAATCACAAAACATTTAATGCTCTTTTGACTAGTTGTAGAAGAGCAAATATACACGAAAAGCTAACATTTATAAAAAAGTGGTACCTAAGTGTAAAGATCGGGGGCTTATAATAAGAGAGAGAAAAAATTGAAATAATTTAGGTAACAAATACAGAGATAGAGATGAACCTAACCTACCTAATCGAAATTCCCTATTGAGATTTAGTGTCAAGCACTGGAAAACGCATTAAACACTCTTTAAATCCTTAAGCCAGGAAATTAGCTAGTAATTTGAAAATACTGTGTACCACAAATAAAACCTTCCCCATTTCGCTTTAAACAAAATCGGACGGACGGAGTCCGATCAAGATCCGTGTTAATTCGTTCATTTAAAGCAAAAATGAGCTAATCTTAATTGCCTAGAGATCGGGAAGCGTCCATTAGTTAAATGTTTAAAAAGTACTGGCGTTTTAAAATGGTGTTAATTGATTGTTCGCGTATTACTGGATTTACTTAACGAATCTGACTTTTAATTGTATAATATTATGTTCCTGTTGATATTTTTCTGTATAACGCGGTCAAATTAACTCGACGCATGGTTTGATCATTCATGACGTTATTATGGAGCCCGTATGTTATATAACAAAATTATCAACCTGATATTTGTTAGTGTGTCTCTTAACAAATTGTAATAAGACTAGCGACCCGCCCCGGCGTCGCACGGGTATAAAATATATAGTTACTGAAAAAATGATTAAAATCGATAACCTATCACGATCCTTCATGTGGTCTACTTCTTATCTGTGCCAAATAACATAAAAATTGCTCCAGTACTTCGCGAGATAAACTCTTTCAAATAATTTCCCTCGTTTTTTCCACATTCTCCTATTAGTCGTAGCGTGACAAAATATAGCCTATATAGCCTTTATCAATAAATGGGATATCTAACACTGAAAGAATTTTTCAAATCGGACCAGTAGTTCCTGAGATTAGCGCGTTCAAGTTAGCCCTTTCAAATAATTTTCCCCGTTTTTTTTTCACATTTTCCTATATTTCTTCGCTTCTATTAATCTTAGCGTGATAAAATCTAGCCTATAACTTTCCTCGATAAATGAAAGAATCATCAAAATCCGTTGCGTAGTTTTAAAGATTAAAGGGAACAAAGGCACATGAGGGGAAAAAAGCGACTTTGTTTTATAATAAGTATAGAATATTATAACACGGTCACATCAACTTGACGCATCGCTGGAACGCATTTTGCATCCTAGCCATGCGTCGAGTTAATGTGACCGTGCTACTTTAAAATGTTATTTCTTATAATATATATAATATTATCTTAGCACAAGTATAAACTCTCTTCATGTTTTTTATAATGTTATAAGACCTTATTAAATATAATGTCTAGAATCCCCTATAACTGTGTTTTGCCTATTGAAACAGTTATTTAATCTGGATGTGTTTTCAGGAGTACGTTAGCCTCTAAAAGATATTATAAAAACAAACTCCTTATCCATCCTCAATATGACTTCAATTAAAAATACTGGACATTGTTGAGAACAGGAAACCTTTCTGTTACGGAACTCCCGTTATATAAACTTCGCTACGTTATAACAATAAAGTTATGTTAAATACCCCTTCAAGGAGGAGAATAATTATCAGGGCCGGGGTGGCTCGTACGGGCGAGTATGAGAAACGACTGACCCGGGGGTTCCCCCACTGACCACTGCCACCCCGTTGCCTAGCAACTGCTCGCCACCTAATCATCATAAACACATCTTATGTTATTCATAATGCGTTGTTATTCGGCCCGGTTACATGGACAGAAATAACTGGAGAATCAGGATGGAAAAGTGTAGTAAATAGTGCTTTGTATAGTTTTAGATAATCCTATTAGTTTTTTGCGTCTTATAATTTGCCAAAGTATGGGTTGAATCTCAATAAGTGTTGGGCATTATAAGCTAGTTTACTCATAAAAATAATCTTATTTAATTGATTAAAAAGAGTCACTTAATAAAATCCCGAATTAAATCCCTTAAACCGTCACGTATTTGCGAACAATATTTTAAACGTAAGGTAATCCTTTCACTTATCGTCTAACCCTCCTCTCGGCAAGTAAAAGCCGGTTGAATTTTTAATAAATTTCAAAGAGATGTCAATCGAGTGTTTTATTTTGCATAGGGCCTGGCAAAGGGTCCGCGAGTACATTTCCCTGTAC
Source organism: Polyommatus icarus (assembly GCA_937595015.1). Classification (NCBI taxonomy): domain Eukaryota; kingdom Metazoa; phylum Arthropoda; class Insecta; order Lepidoptera; family Lycaenidae; genus Polyommatus; species Polyommatus icarus. The sequence continues at coordinate 10,559,047 of OW569321.1, forward strand.
GTCATTTGTTTGCTCCTCACACCCCGGCACGCCGCCCGCACTTGCAGTACTGCACTGCACTTATTTTTGGCAGCATATCAAATGATACTTTAAAAGTGTATTTGTTGGCGCTATATGATTTATTATTTATCCGGTAGTGTATTCAAAGGGTGAGATCGGTGAACAATAGGTAATTCTTTCTAAAATTCATTTATTCTAATACTTTTCCAGTTACTTTTATAAAACGTTTTTATTTTGCAAGCTCGTTAATTCTTATTATAAAATTTTGTTTTCTTACTTAAAAGTAACCAATCTAAAATCTGAAGACTTAGAGTAAGAAGTAGTAGACTTATCTTAAATCTTAAACATAGATAATTGTCGTTTAAGTTGCATATACCTTAAGATTACACACTAAGATAATAATAATCTTGTGGTTTAACTATTACTTAAATGCAAAACTGTAGAGATAATATCTGAAACATATCATCAATTAGGTATAGCATTAAGGCGGACAGATACATCTATGACATATTTCATCATATTGTATCAATGTATCCTGTCCTCATGGCGCACACGCCATCGTCGCCATTATGAATTATTATATATTATCATTATTAATAATAATATCTATAATAATATCTTTTCCACGTCCACTACCACGTCAGTCTGGCCCCGTGCTAAGTAGTAAGTATTTAATACTTTTATATATTGTACATATATTTAAGATTTTTATTACATCATACACATATTTTATCCATGACCCGAGAACATTGAAAACTTTTTGTTTCGTCGGCGGGATTCGAACCCGCGACCCCTGACTTGAGCTGCCACACACTCTTCTTTTATCCATTGAGCCACAGAGGTCGTCAAAAATAGAGCATAGACTGCATAGAGTATTATTATGTACCAAAACATAATATTTTTGTTTGTTTGTACATGTTGTGTGTACTGCGTAGAGAGCACACAACATACCATGCATATTAAAATTAAACTAAGTTTCCTCATATTTTCGGGTGTTTACCAATTTGTCATTGGGATTTTTAGGACACGTCACAGAAATCCCACCACCATAAACATTTTTAACGTTTTAAAATTCATTAGCTCGAATAGAAAACCCACCATTACAATTTACAGCACGTAGCGAGCATCACACTAAAACGGAGTTTCCATTATAGTAAACAATTACTTTTTAAATTATAGGGCGATCGGGCCATTTCATTTGCTTTCCGCCATTCAAAGGGCATTAGTCAGTTTTAAGTTAAAAGGGTAATAGATGCATGTCTCACTGGCCATTGTCTTAGCACGCTTCCGTGAGACTCCGATCGCCCATCTTCCACAGTACAAGTATAAACAGTAGGTTAGCTCGGCCGTGTTATTCAAACCGAGCTCATGTAACAAAAAAATGAGTTATATTCAAGCGCGACGTTATACCACATCGTTTTACTCTCTGAAGTTATTTGAAATCACGCTAATGTGTGCGTGCGACGAATTCGCGATCTACTATATAGGATGTTCTACTGCATACTATTTATACTATGCATCTTCTATTTGTATGCCATGCTGGTCACTGCGGCCCACCCTACACGTTCTCACGCCACTTTACTTAATTATTATTTGAAAATTTTAAATATCGTTTGAATTATATCGGTTTTCGTGACCGCGGATTCAATTGTTTTTAAAATATGGAAACCTTCGTATCATTCGTAGAAACTTGTTATTGGGTCTTTTTAGTTCTATTAGGTTAGGTTACGGAAAGATAATAACTTGCGAAAAGCCAAACTTTTCTTTTTTTGGCATAGCATAAACTTGCGTTATATGTTGTAAAGCATTTGTGATTCGACGCACATTTGTTACTAGCGCTACTTTAGTTTGCACCACAGTCTGCAAGACTGTACATACACAAATTCTGATCACAAACACAAGAAGCTGCCTAATTGTATTAGATGTTCATAAAAAGTTCGTTGCTGCCGCATTAAAGCTTCATATGAATGAACAAGTCGAGTTTGCATCTAAATGTTACGGCGCGGCACTGAGCCCGGGCACGCTTCACCACCTACCTATTCAGGATGTATCGATTATGGAATGGATCTAATGATCACATCCCGCTTTGGTACATTGGAATACGACTTTTTGCCACTTTTCTTGCCCCCGCCTGACCGAGAACGGGACGGCTTATAACGGCGACAACAGGAAACTTATACTTCTTATGATTCATGGTAGGCATAGATTAAAATTATTCATCGCTCGACCTCGGAGACGAGCACGTAATAATGCAGCTCTATCATACATCATTTGGACCGAGCGTTTGCGCCTTTTGCGTCCGCTCCGAAAAGGATATATTTAATTAGAAGAGTACGTGACATCATAATTTTTTAGGTTCTACATGGCTCCGCCGATAAATCTGCTGGACGGGATTTACCGCGCAATTATTGCCTTATTTAAATAGGATATAGTATGACTTCATATTGCATATTACATTCATCGTAATTGGCATATCTCGGAATCGAGCGACAAGTTTTTCGCGAGTATTTCACCAGTAAAATAATTTGTTCGAAGTATTTAGAATAAGTATGTTAAATACATAAATTCAACATAAGTTGTCTGCTTTAAATTTTTCTCGTATGACTCTTGTATTTACGAGAAAATTTTGAGACGAAAGGTATAATAATTAGTGTGCCCTGCATACATTTGTAGAGTACAGCGGCATATCTTTAAATTGAGCACTGGGTTAGTATTGGGTCATGCGGCTAAAAAAGATAAAAGTTTCAGTGCTTCTATTTGTCTAATCCTTTACTTATATCAGTTACAGTAGTTACCTCCAGGCTACAACAGTATGATAGTTGCTTTCTCTGAGTACTTAGCCATAGTCATGTCAAACAGAGAGGCGTTTGAAGATACATACAAAGAGGTTGTTTTAAGTTGCTTTCTTTTGTTTACATATTACATACTATTAGGGAGAAGAGGGGCGTGTACCTATTCCTTATTGAATAATTATAATGAGAAAACAATAGCTTGTTACTAGACATTGTAATACTGGTAATTAAGCAATGTAGGAGCTCCTGCCGTGTATACCAATACTGTTGTATCATAAATGGCATGAAGAATGTTCATATCGCAATCCAATTTTATTATGCATATGCTTTGCTTAGAGAGTAGGTACCGGCGTCGTATATGGACGTCGGCCATATCGCCGGACCGGCTATTAGCAACTTATGATAGACCGATCGCAATACATTAATGTGCGTTTGCGAGAAACACATTAGTGACATTAAATCCTCCCTGCATTCGTTAGCGGCGGCTGTGTATGGTAAAATATGCGCAGCGACTCGCCTGCGCCGTTCGCTCCGTATGATTTTCAGAACTGGCCGTAGTTTATAGGTAGGGATACAATATTTTTATGCGGCGCGTTTTTCTGCGCAGTCAGTTTTTCTCGCGTTTGCCTTATCCGAAGTCGGAAAATCTCCGATGCGACATTCTAATGATAGCTCGCGAGCTCGCGCGTGCATCGCACGCGCACTTATGACCGGATGATGCGTTAGATTATTATGAATAACCGTGATGTTGTAGTTATTGAAAGAAGTCTACCAGTTTGTTAAGGTTAATTGTTGTCATTTGTCTATGATGTACATTTGAAGAAATTGATTCCTGTTGACAGACTACGTCATTTGGTCTGTTTATGTCAATTCTATGTAATTCGTTATCTGTCGGCTGGGTTTGACAAAACGCGAACAAAATACATAGGTCCGCCATCTGCTTATGAATCAACTTCTCTGATAGTATAGTTCTTGCAATCTAGGAGTGCGCGTCGCCCTTAGTTGTGTGAGTGACCATATCTATACACGCGTACATGGCTCGCTCGCTACTGACTGCTCCGTCGGGTACGCACACTAACGAAAATGTCTATTCACATTTCCAACTACAAAGAAAGGCGACGTGCACTCGTAGATTGCAAGAACTATATTTGGTCGAATATGTCAATTCAATGTTAATTGTGATCTGTCGGCTGGGTTTGACGTAACGCAACCAAACTACTTAGGTCCCCGATTTGCATAGGAATCAACTTCTCTGATAGTACATTTGCCATGGATTTTTGAACTATTTTTTGCAGATGTTCTTAACATCATATTATTCGCGCATTTCTCTACATGCTACTGCGTGCTACATAGTATCTTATAAGAAGTGTGTTCAACATAATATGTTTAAAATGTTACAAAATATGTTAATGGTAACTCTTTATATTAATAAAATATTTATGCGATGTTCTTTTTGACCTTAAAACATTTCGAACACTCTCATGCGACTCCTCGATGTGTTCACACGAGTAAATTGCCGTTGATTACACGGTTCAAATTGCATCGTAAAAAGAACGAAGTGGGAGCTCCTCGTGCGCTAATTTGGAGTCGGAGTGTCGCCGTCGATGGCATCTTCCCGTCCACCGTGGTAAACAAACGTGTCGCGCGATCGTCCCGCGGCGCCGGCGGCGGGAGCGCCCGCGTCACGTCGCGTCACGTCGCGTCACGCCGCGCCTCGCCGGCCGCCGCGATCAGCGTCACGGCCTGGACCTATGCTAATGGCCCCGCGCGCGTAAATTGGAGCTAGCTCGCTGCAAAACAAAACGCGTCCGCCTCTTTATCTTATTCCTCCAGTATTGGCTGCAACGCGACTCTATGCCTCACCTTACCCCGCCCGAGATGAGTTCTATACGAGTGCATTACGGCGCATTTTCAAACGACGTCGAGCTCGCCGCAGTCGCCGGTACCCCCCCAGATCGGCGGACCGGCAGAAATCCGAATACAAAAACTAGTGCGAGAACGAACGTGAAACCGATTAAAAGGCCACATCACGATTTTGTATGCACTTTGCACTCATTTGATCTCATGAGCGTAGAGGCGACTCGGCGACTTTTTTGTCGATTTTTAAGAGATTGTGTTGTCGGTGCTTAAAACCTCTACCTATAAGTTGCAGTAATTACGTTAAACCGTTTTCAAATAATCTAAGCTCCTTTGTTAGTTTCTTTAATTGAAGATGACAACGATAAACGAAATTGGAAACGTCAGCAACTAGCCGGACAAAGCGTACGATATGTAGCGGTAGAGCTAATAGAGTATTTTGTATTAATAATAGTTTTTATGAACATGCGCAGGCCATGTCGAAGCGGGCGATGATTGAATATTGATCCGTAGATCAACAATAATAGATCCCATCAGTGGGCGGTATGTGGCATCGCATTTCATATAATAAGACTCGAATACATCGCACCGTGAAATGTGTCGGTACAAAAACGTTAACTATCTATAACGTGTGAATCGTATTAAAAAGCTGTTTAGTCATTCGCCTTCATAAACGGGTGCCATTCGGCTTGTCGTGATTAAATTTCGACCATTAGGACACCGTTATGGCGATCGATATCGTCGGATATCGTCGATATAATCCGGCAAATAGAATTCGGTTGCGAAATGCCTCCGTTATCTGATAAATAAAAACACCATTGTTTACACATTATTGCTACTTCGATTATGTGTTGCACAATTCGATTCATAGCTGATGTCTAAATAGGAGTAGTATTTAGTACTACTCAAAAATTTATTTGGAAACTTAATGTTGGCTTTTTTCTCTTATCACTCTACTGTAGAGGCGACGATTATCTACCGTGAACAAGCTCTACATAAAAATGTAGTTTCCCAGAAAAGCCTTCTAAAAGCAATGAAGTGTCTCAGATTATTTATAAAATGTATTGTAAAACGTAGAGATAAGTACACAAAGGCGTGTCCGTTGTACAAAGGTAGAGTCGGACTGACACTCGCACCGTTAGTAAGTAATTTCGTTCAATTGTCTCAGCCGAGGCTCGCCAATGAACAATCGCTCATATTGAATGAAAGGAAATGTCCGTCTGGAAATTAGCCTCGAACAAGAGAAAACCTTTAGCCTTATTATATTTAAGTGTTTCCAACTGTAGCGTAATGTATTTTGCTTGTTTGTGTCATAAATTTAGCTTTTAGGGATCGTGACTATAACCCGGCTGGTGTTGTTTAAGACTTTATAAAAACAAAACGTTGCCTACAATTTCGAACCGAGGTATCGCCTATGTCCATGATAAGGCACTAGAAGTAGGTATATCTCCATACCGAGAACTTCTAAATAGCTTAAGCAATTTGAGCATAAAATTTTAAAATATCAATATTATTAAGTAGTAACTTGTATGGATTTTAAGTTTTGAAGAATACTTTACGAAATGTTCATTATTATTGTAGCGACTTTTATTAGCATCGAGAAAAATAAATTCACATAAAAACAAAAAGCGATTCGAACGTAACGCTTAACGAGTAATAAAATAAACTTTCGATTTTAGACAATTTTCCTAAGCAATAAAAGGCGATAGATATTCGGCTTCAAAACGCATTTCACATACAAATTTGCTTATTTCAGGCGGAGTACGAACATTATACAGGCGGATTCCCATTTAAATTATTCCAGTGGATCGTTTATAGGCCATAACCGAATTTGGGAATTAGCTATAAAACAACATTTGATACGGAGCGGTCGGGAGGTGTTGTGGGGGGAAAGGGAGGGGGGTGTGCAGGCGACGCGGTAGGCAATTTGAATTTCGGCCGAGCTCATTGGATTGCGCGGCGCGTGCACCGCGCTTTATCCTTACCACCTTTCCACCATCTCATAAACATTTATGTCAAAGATGTAAAAGGTAATAAAGGTAGCTTATTATCAGGTATCTCCGGTCGGTGGTCATCTTTTGTAAGGTTGTTAGATTTTAAACTTTACACTATCGTTAAAATACCGGCTACAAAAACTAAACTAGGGATTATTAGGCTTAGCTAGCTATCCCTAGACCTACTTGACAACTAGGTTACTTGACATCCAAGTTTCAAGATTAATATTAACTTTCAAAATATACCTGACTATTTTACACCTAAGTAAACTTGCTCCTAAAAGTTCCTATTCGGAAAGTTAAGCGAGGTAACGGTTTTTAGTTTACAAAGCAATAGAATAAAATCGTATTAAAAGATAGTTAAGCAATTGTAGCCGCGTTCTCCATTTGTAAGTACAATCACGACGACAGTTAATTATATTTATGTACTATCCGTGTGCTGACCAGAATCACTATGAAGTTTCCTAATCAAAGCTCGATTTTATATATTTTATAGAAAAAAATCTGTAAGCCTGTTATGCGAAAGTTGCCCTTGCTTACAGCCTACAGCATTTTCAACTAAGAAAAAGTTAAAAATATTACCGTCCATGTCACTAATAGGCTATAAATATAAAACCTAGGACAACTAGAATCAGATAGACGACGTGTTGCATATATTTTACTCGAGCAATCCTTCATGCCGAATAAGGAGCTCAATTTTATAATTATACATGCACAATCATAAAACCATTCCATAACAAAGTTCAATGTAGCTCACTATAAATGGCGCTTAGAATGTACGGTGAGAGCCTCCTCGTTTGATACCGCTCTGTCAGAGCATATTCCTAAAGAAGCGAGCAATATATGCGGGTGCAGCGACCGTGCACCACGGTAAGGCCGCGTCACCGGTCTCCGATACTCGACCATACCATCGATATGGTAATGACAAGTCTTTTCATCTGCACTTTATTATTATGTTAATTATTTCGTGGATAAACATATTTTTTTGTCCGTCGCCCGAGCTACGGAGCCTCATAATAAAAATATGAACCGGTATTTATCTCATTATGGTATCGATATAACAAAATATGCATTTAAGCGGCTCGGACACGAGTTTCGCACTCCCTTTGGGTGGTAACACGATATGAGCGGTCATTTCGATGATATTTTAATACGAGTTTTGATGAAACGCTGTTTCAACCGCATTTTTGACGTGCGATGGAATTGCTACTTACGCAGTATCTTTGTACAATAATTCTGTGTATTTTCTTTGTAATGCTATTTACTTACCGCTAAAATGCAGTATCTTATTGTCGGTTACTTCATAAGTAAGTTTACTTAGTAAAACACTTCTTATGTAAATCCTACACATTTCATGTAAGGAGAACATAAAATCTGTATATTGATATGCGCATGGTAATACCCCGGAGTAGTAAATAGGCAATTTGTACAATGGGACCATGTAGAACCCGCCAGTGGAGAGGGCTGGCACTAAACGGTGCAATTTCGAGAATAAAACAATAATGACGGTGTTTAGAGATTCCTCCAGTGTCATTCGCATTGAGCTACAACGATTATGGAAATCGGTTATTTTATATTTTGTTCGATCGATATCGTCTTCGGGAAAGTCGTTTTATTGAGTTGAGAGAGTCGATGAGTTTTATTACTTTTTTCGCCCACATTAAATAAAACAAGCGTAAAAAGTCTAATAAGTGACCGCACATTGTCCATCTGATGAAATGTGCATACCTACTAACAGCTGTTGACCTTACTAAAAAGGCTTCGGAAGATATCGTTAATCCTTCAAAATGTTGTTAAATAATAATGCAAAACTACTGTACACAGCTTTCAAAGAATGTATCATCATGGGATATTGCAAAAGAACTGTTGTTACTTGTAAGTTTGTACTTATAACTATCCTGTACTTATTTATAGCCAATATAGCAACAGGCCCATTATAAAAGAGCCTAGTATCATTATAGTAAAACGATTTCGATTCAGTGTTTTTCTAATAAAATGCCAGGCATCGGCCATTGATGGACAGGCAGGCGGGCGGGCGGTCGCACGTCCGTCAGTTCTGCTCATTGCACTTATTGCACAATCGCAGCTCCGAGCCGACCTGTCTAACCTTTGGCAAGAAATGCTTCATTAAAAAGGTAATATCGGCATCGATTTACATGCTTGTAGTCTATTTGGTGAGTCTTCGATACTCTTGAAAAAGTTTCGTAGAAATTGATGGGATTTGTACCAGATGTATTTGATGGCCTTTTTATATCCAGGCTCTACTGTGCCCAGCTAAGCTGAAATAATACTCGTAAACATACTTGTAGTCATTATACTCATTAATAATGTTGCAACTATACATGGGATTATAAAAACTGTTACATATTTATAGGTCAACTGTTATCAACGAGATCTATAATACGAAGATATGGATAATGGTAATTGCTCAATGCACATGTTTCTTAATAATGTTTTCTATATAAGAGCATGTTCTACCAATTAATTATAACAGCGTGAAGTAAAGTATCGACATGTTTAAATATTTAATTTTCGTTTGCCTGGCCTTGTCGTGCCATGGCACTGTTATAAAGGTGCCTCAGCTCGATCAGCCTATATTCATTGAAGTGGGGAATAGAAATGTTGATCACTATTGGACGCTGGAGTTTCTGGAATTTCTGAAGCTTATTGACGTGGAAAAAGTACTCGGCGTGGCAGTCCAGTACATAAACGATGCAGAAGTTATGAATTTCCTCAGTTTTATCTTTGGTCCTGATTTCAAAGAAATAATAAAAGAATTTGAATCTTTTGAAGAATTTAATGAGGTGGGTACTTTGACATAGAAATATTTATTGGTATATTTGAATTAGATTTTAATTAATGTCTGTATTGAGCAGAATTTCAAAAAATCAAATAAATTGTACATGAGTAACCGAAATATTTAGCATAACTTTTGGAACGAAGTTCCTTATTCAATATTCTTTATATTTATGGTCATTGGTCGTAGTAGTAGTCGATCAAAACAAAAGATTTTTGTGATTTAAAAGACACATTTTGTTTTTAGGCTTACTTATATTTAGCTGACAATGGTTATGATACCAAGAGAGTTATTGATTTTATTAACGCGGCATTGGAACTACCACCATATAGCAAGCCCAAGAGTTACAGACAGGAGATACAGAAAAAAGGAATGTCAGGGTTCATAGTCGCAATGCTTGCAGCTCTACCCTTAGAAGAGATGAGGGACCTTCTAGAAAAAAAGCTGACAACTGAACCTGAATATGCCAAACTAATGGAAACATTAGATTCGCAGGAGTTCATGGCAATTTTGAAAAAACTAGCAAAAAATCCAAAAATTGAGGAATTTAAGGCGATATTTGCAAAATACGGGCTCGATTTTAAATTTGTTTGTTCGATTATGGAGGAAGTTCTCGGAGACCTCTATCAAGGAGTGTTTTTTTGTAAGAATGTTACGCCCAAAGCACGTATGATTGAATTTATTTTTAATGATAATTAAGAGCTTAATGTTAGAATAAAGTATAATAAAGTGTTAATTTTTAAATACTGTTAAATTTCACGCTATCCAATCTGATCAATCAATCAAAGCCTGTTCATAAATTTCTCTTGAGCGGCGTTTTACCCTATAGATGAACATTGTACATTCAAACATGTAAAGACGCATAAATATTTAATAGGAAAATGAAATTGGATAGCGTACTAGGAATTTAGAAAGCGACGTAAAATTTGGCGGCGTGTGTCGTTGGCAGTTTACAGAACTCATTACCGAAGTCATTTATGAAACACAGGTCCGCACTCAGGACAATCCGCCCCTGAAATAACCCGGCGAGAATAAACATACAATCATTCATTAGCCGCCATTTTGGAATAAAACGCTTTGGGCCTCAGCTTCCGACCTCTGCATACGGAAGTTTATATTTTACAATATTTGATACTACCTGAATAAGTAACGCCGAATCAAATGCACGGTGAATAAGTGATAGCTCGATATCTGTAGCGACCAAAGGGAACCCCAAATATAGCCTCGAAAGCAAATTAATTTCGGAAACACGCAATGGAAGAGCTATTAACTTCAGAAATGAGTTGTATTTCCTCACCGCGTTGTTAACGTCTGTGGTTTATTCAAGTCAGGTTTCCATTTCATTTCGTTTTGATCTCTATCAAAAAATTTAATATTTGATGAATTTAATAAGCTAACATACGTGAAACGCAATATAATTTACGTATTATTTGATGAAATTTAAGACTAAACAATGCGGTTACTTTGTCTTAGATACTAGCCAGGACCCACTACATAATTAATGTTTTTGGGTTTTATTTTTTTTAATTGATAACCGACTTTAAAACAGTATCTAATGAAATTTGCTAACCTGCTCTTAATGGCGATAAGTGAAACGCAAACTCTCAACTAGTCATCCTCTTATTGAGGAAATTGAGAACGAAAGTCGGAGCTTTATTTCCATTTTCCCGAAAATGTGTATGAACATAAATTTTGACATAAGATTGATTCACAATGATACAATATTTGCGCTCCCTGCTGCGATAATTGAAGGCAATGGGGATATAGGAAGCGGGCTCGTCCGGCGCTATGCTTCGCTTCCCGCCTGTCGACGCTTCCGTTTCCGCGCGATCTTGTCCATGCCGTCGAACATGACTTGCACCGCCCCCTTTCGATACTTCAAGCACAACTCGTAATTTATTTGCTTGTCAAATCCAGGAAGGAGCCACGCGACGCTCACGGTATCGGCCCAATAAATCGTAGCTCAACATTAAAATGTTTGAATCGCACATTATATTAACATGAATTGGCAATATTAGCCGACCGGAGCCGTTTCGACGCATTTGCATTAGGAAGATTTATCTGCGATTACACCGGCGATAATATCGACAATAATCATAATATTTAATACAAAATACATAAATAATATAATATGATGTTGTTGATGTAAAAATAGTGTTAGAATTTATTAATATCGACATATAATGCAAATAAAGGAGTTTATCAGTGTTGTTTACTTACATATGATTTATTTTTATATGTTGAATTTAATTATGTAAAATAGTCTAGTTAGCTACACTATTTATAACTCAAGAACGGCTAGACTGAATATGTGGCTGAGAATTGCAGAAGAGCTTTGAGCCAGTAGACATAATATGACACGCAAAAAACGGGTAAAAAGTATTCTATAGAATACTTTTTACCCGTGACATAAACGTGATATAACAAAACGCAACTGATATGGAAATATTAAGCATAATTTATTATTGACGTCATATAAAAGAAAAAAAACTGAGTTACTCTACTGTACAATGTACTATCAGAGAAGTTCATTACTAGGCAGATGAAGGACCTACCTAATTTGGTCGCGTTACGTCAAACCCAGCCGACAGATCACAATAATTAACATTGAATTGGCATGATCCGACCAAATGACGTTGGTCTGTCAACTGCCTAGGAATCAATATCCTCGATGGTACATATCTACTGCTCCAGTTATAAATTAGATACCTGCGGGGTGATTCACTAAGCGATTCCGCGCGGAATCTTCCCGCTGGCGGAAACTATTTCACTTTTAAGCAAATGACAAGTGAATACTTTCCGATTTTGCTGTCATTTTGACAGTAGTGACATTTCTTTTGTATGAGTGAAATAGTTTCCGCCACGGAATCGAGAAGATCTAGTGAAATAGTTTCCGCCAGCGGGAAGATTCCGCGCGGAATCGCTTAGTGAATCACCCCGCTAGTATCCAAACTTTAACGCTCTTTGCAGAATTGTGAACTGAAAGTCAATGATTCATGGCACAAGTGACATATTAGATAATTTGGCGGAAGGGACAGTCGGATTATGATGCGTCCGATAAGCGGCCGGGAGCCGGACCGAACATGTGGACAATCTTTCACGCTCATCTGTGCAGAGAAGGGTGTTGCACTGATCGATACAACGAGAGTAGGCGTTTTATGAGTTATAAGTTATAACTTTTCCAACACCAACTGCAAACCTGTTATAAGTTCGTCTAATAGCAAAAAATAAAAGTGGCTGTGACATACGGACGGACAGACAGACAGACACGACGAATCTATAAGGGTTCCGTTTTTTGCCATTTGGCTACGGAACCCTAAAAACATAAAATATCTAGATTCAGATTCTTCATATTTATCTTTATAGCCGATCATTGTAAGCTGTTGCTTAAAATTAATATTAAAATAGAATAATTATCTACTTATTTTTATTATAATTGATGATCGATTAAATTTAATGTCGAGTTGATGTTTCAAAACTTTTCCTTAAGCTGTTGGGTGCTAAAAAATTATACATTACATAGGTAATGATTTTTTTCTCGATAAACAATTAGTTATAATTATATAACCCATTCGTCGTACGCATATCTCTGTGGTCGTACGACTACTACTTACGGAAGAAGTAACTTTATATCGACCTTTTTGTGGCAAAAACACAAAAAGATCGATCACAAAATAAAAAATCCTACACAGCGGTACTAAATCTATGTCCATGCGAAGTTTTCATCCCCTTGATTAGAGTCCGGCGTGGGGGCGCGGGAAGAGACCGTGAAATTGTCTGCTCACTTCTGTAAATATCATTTCGGCGACAAAAGGACTATCAATGATATCGGCTCGGTGCAACTGCGTGTCATCTGCCGCACGTTCACACGAGCTGTTTAATCTCTTTTAGTTACATATTTATCGCTTTATTAGGTGAAGATATAATTTATATTTAGATTTTTCTTTTGTTAGATCATAATACGAAATTAATTTGTGTTTTAAATATTATATTCTCCTCAAAATATTATATACTAGCTGACCCGTCAGACGTTGTTCTGTCTTAACGATGATTATTTAATTCAAATTGGTATAATTAAGAAAACAATACATACTTGTATATTAAAATTAGTATCTTCATGCCAAATTTAATCAAAATAGATTGAATAGTTTACGCGCAAATCATAAAAGTATATTGTGCAGTAACCGTACATTTTTCCGGGACAAAATGTATCCTATGTCCTATTCCTAGTTCTAAGCTACCTCTCCACCAATTTTCAGCTAAATCGGTTCATCCGTTTTTGAGTTATAAGTGGCGTAACTAACAAAACTTTCATATATATATATATATATATATATAGATTGTGATACAAACTTGCCATAAATGCGTGGTTAAGAGCAAATGTAGTACAGCAACATCACTGGCATGTTCTATGATGCGCGCTAGATGTGTTTCAGAAGTTGTAACTGTTGTAACGTACGCAAAGTGAGCTTAGCATAAAACGAATAGTAAAAAATACTTAAAACTATCCCGTACTTTTCAGCAACAGTTACCGTAAACAGTAAACAGGGTTCAAGGTCGTATTTCGTGCCACTGATCACTCAGATGAAACTCATTTATTCCTTTGTAATAATTTATGTGACAATACATTATAACAACGCACCGGCTCGTGACTAATGGAATCACAGAACGAATAAAATTAAAATGTAAATAGTGGAACAGCGAAACGCTAATAATAAATTTCTCCATTTTAATAACTGTAACTGTTGGGGGAGCTTCTGGCCTGTTAAGTCAATATAACACTTCCATTACTCCAAATTAAATTCCTCGGGGAGAGAGATGAAGTTTTTATTCTGCGCAGACAAAGGTCCGGAAGAAACTGGCCATGCAATACTGTTACTTTACACCGTTTTTAGTTCTCTGGTATTGGATTGGATATAAAATACCCACAAATAGTAGACAGATTTCTTTGGCTGTTTTTTGCGTCATTATTTTTTATTTTTATTAAAATTTATGCTTGAATAATAAATTATTGTTGTACTACCAGCTTGTTCTAACTGATAAACTCTAGTGTTATAAATTGCGCATTAAAAACGTAATTTTTATTTTCAAAACAGTATAAACAGGTAATAATAAAAATAATCTCATACATTAAGTGTATTAAACAAGTGCAAACGACGAACAAAATCTCAGCAAACAATGACGCGTCGCGAAATCGAAAAGCTGCAAGTGTTCAATATGGGCGGGATGGGTTTTAATATTTTAAAGAATTAATCATTATAATCCTCGCGACAAACAAGTCGCCCCGAGCCCCGGGAGAGGAATATAATGAAGTTGTCATTTTTTAGCCTGCACGGGGGAGGCTGGAGGAAATCCAAATTGAATCATGCGGCGAGGGAATTGTGCTATTATGTTATTAAACAGAGGAGGGCACGACCCCGTTCGAGTTATTTTTTATCCGGAGGGCGTCGAGGAGACAGTTAACAGTTTTCACAATAGAATTATGATATAATTTGACACAACAAAGCCGTTTTGGCGCGAAGTCTTTTGCGCTTAACTTGATTTATTAATTGCGCGCCTCTATTGAAATTTTGCGCTCCTAATTTAATTGAAACTTTTTATTTCGTCTTGTGTTCTATGTACAATATTAGTATTTATTTGAATTTGAGATTGGTAATGGATGATATAGTGGAATAAGATTTTTCGTAAATAGGTTCAAGGTCACTTAACATAGAACGAGCCAAATTGTTAATATTTTAATAAGAAAAATATCCATACTAATATTATAAATTCGAAAATGTGTCTGTCTGTCACTCTGTCCGTCTGTCTGTCTGTCAGTTACCTCTTCACGCCTAAACCACTGAACCGATTTTGCTGAAATTCGGTATGGAGATACTTTGAGTCCCAAGAAAGGACATAGGATAGTTTTTATCCCGGAAAATGTACGGTTCCCGCGCGATAAACGAGCTTTCGCGCAACGGAGTTGCGGGCGTCATCTAGTACTTTTATAAAAAAATTATAAAAGAAATATGTTATGTGTAAATATGTGATAGCAGATTCACATAGAATCTACTATCTTCTACCTATAATGCCCCTTTTAGAAATTCTAGATTATCGACTAAAAACGATTCGATTAAATAATTGTAGATAATATAAACATTAGGCACATTATGTAAATTGTTGATACACATTTCACTGTTTCATGTTACGTCCTCATATCCAATTATATATCACACTCAAAACAGCTAAGAATGAAATGAAAGCTTTTATCCATATGTCGGGAGAGTACTTACAGCGGCTTATTGTCACCCCCGCTGGAGAATTTGATAAAGCGTGTGCGAATATTAACAAAAGGAATATCTTGTTAAATTGATACTGTAAACGCGCACGCGAAAATGGACTTAAACGACGCAAAATATTTGGCGCTGCAAGCGATATTGCGTCGATCGAGGGCCCGGACTTGTGTCATTTTAATGCGACGAGCGTGAAATTGTCTCCGCTGGAAAATGTATAATTCAAAGGGGAAGATTAAAATATTATCCATGTTAAGTAAATATTCAAATGAATATTTTCCGTGTTAGACAACAATGGGCGCCGTGAGGGGAGGCGTCGTAACTCGATAGATACCTATCTACAGAACGATCCTTCGCTAAGACGTCTCAGTTATCATAAATTATAAGCTCCGCGGGGCTTTAGTAGATTAAACGGTATTTAGTCAGGAGGAGTTTATGTAATCATTCGTAATATGGAACAAAATTTGATACAATGTTGTATCCCCGGCGCGTAGAGCAGCGTAGCGCTCTCGTAGACCCAGCGTAGAGGCTGTGTAATGTTTTTAATTTATGTAATGTAGTTAATTATGTTTGTTATTACATTAGTAAAAGTTTTTATCGATGTCTTCTTGAATATAGTAATTGTAAAGCAACTACCAATAGCTGTCAAAGAAACAGCGAATAAAATAAATATTTTTTGTATCTTTTAAACAATGCTAGAGAAATTATAGATACATTTGAGGTGTACGGCGACCCGCGACGATCACTATACTTTTTATTATTTATATTATTAAAATTTGAAATATACTTAAGTGTCTTATTATTTAAATAATATTTTGACGTACTTATTAATACCGTAGGTAAAAAAAAAACAACTTTAAAACTTAATAATATAATAACTACAGAAACTGAATATGATACACAACAAAATATAATATTTCCTGACCCGCTTGCTTATTATAAGCTTAGTTATTAAAGTATCTCCATAATAAACGCTGGAACGAGACAATTATGGATGTCGCGCGTGCGAGTGCATTTGTTGACAATGTGTCATGTAAATTACACACTTGTGCCACCGGCCCCGTGGCCCCAGCGTGGCCCCAGTATGGCCCCGGCAAGGCCCCGGCACCCTCTGCAGCTCCGTGGGGACTTACTTACCTATTGTTATAATAAAATGCCATCTCGCTACATTAGTGCACACCGACAGGGGTATTTTGGTGACAATAAAATTTTTGACTATGTAAATATCTATTCTAATCATCATTTAGACTTACCCAGATTTACCTGGAACGTTATTAATTATCTACAAGGATGTTTTGGCGCGTTATTGATATGACTTGTGAATGGGGACGTGGATGTAAAGCAGCAGACAATTAAAATTACGCGAGCGTTTTTAGCTTCAGCTGCCTGATGCCAAAATAATATTTGAATGATAATTATAAGAATTAATAATATATGACCAGACGGCTAACATATAAAACAGGGTTTCTTCAATTACATTATAAAAATGTGGTAACGTTAGATTTGATTTTGACCTCGTATGTGACTATGTGGATTCTGCGGCCGTGCCGCGTCGGCAAATGAGTGCAAAGATCGCCTGCGGGTGTGCAGCGTAGGGGTGTAACATGTTTATATGTTTATTTTAATACGCGTGTCGCGCGTATAATACGGAATTTATTACGGCACGACCCTCGGTCGGATTAATGCGATACGGAAGATTTGAATTCAGGGCATTAACTTGGATCTGTAGGTCCGGGGAGAGGAGGGGAGAGGCGGGATAAATAGAAGCAGCTTGTCATAGTGATAAATGTCCCGTGTTCGAGTTACCTGCGCACTGTTATTGATAATGCATGAGTTAGATTGATTTTGTGACTCGCCCGTCATAAACAAAAGCCATTGTATGATTATTTTGCAACTTATTATTTTCCCACCGGTAGCCGTGGCGACATTGTTGCGTATAAGCTGTTGCTTGTTAGCTCTATCATCTATAATGTTCAAGTTTATTTAATTTCATTCTTTACCGGAAAACAAAACAGAAATTAAGTAACAATATGAATAAATACATAGCAAGAAGATACACAATTCATTGTTTTCGCATATAGTTAGTTACAAGAGGAAATTAAAGACATTTAACAAAACACAATTAATCTGATTAACAATAATTAACAGTTACTTTGACAGTTATTTTGGGAACCAGTCTCTAGAAATTGTATTTTTGAAAAAATTCGGCGATGAGGTAAAAGATCGAGTGCGGAGCCATCCGCCGAATGAGTGCTATAGTGGGTAAACATAGACCTTTAAAAAAAATTTTTGCTTGTAGTTTGTAAAGTGGGAAGCCATGGAGAGAGTCGGTCTATGTCGCATGTGTGTTACTTTATAAGGCACGCGTATGTTAATTTCCGACAGTAGAGTAGGAGAATCAACAAGAAATTGAGCAATTTTTACGAGAGTAATCTTTCTCGTAAAAAATTTGCAAATTTACGTCTCTCTTCTAGAGGTAAAATATGATGTTTATAAATAATAAATTTATTAAAACTTATAAATAATAAATTTATTATAATAAATTATAAATTTATTAAAACTATTTATAAAATTAACTCAATATAATTGCGAAGTCTATAGTGTCATCTTAATATTTGAGAATATACTAAAAAAGATAAATTAAGTACTATAATAAACAAGGATATAATGTTATCTCTGCGGTATAAATCTACTACGTAAGCAAATTTTTGCTCGAATATTTACTGGACACGTGCTGTCACCTATTATATATTTTCTGCACGTTCTTGTGCTGTATTATTTACTTAGCATGTGCTACTATTTATTTTATTTTATTTATTAGAAACACAAAACAGTTACATGTTAAAACTTTGTATAATTTAGAAGTAAATACAAAACCATTGTTAACAGATTAGATTTTATATAAAAGTTACATAAATATATAGCTTTTATCAGGATAATGGAACTTTTCTTGTTCCAGCGCAACTTTTCTCTCATAGCTTAGATAAATCATAATAATTTATACAAATAGTCCCATACGGCCCAGCCCGTATATATTATATACTTTGTCTACTTACAATAACCTGCCAATGCTCATCGATCTTTAGAAGTATTAGAGTATCTAACCACGGATGCGCAATGATTTATGAGTACTAATAACGGGAAAAACTGGCCATAATCTATTTCCATTCGTATACAAATCGGTCGAACAGAAAACTATAAAACACCGCACACAAAGAATCTTTATCTAAACACAACATAAAAAGAGTTATATCTGTTATTTCAAGTCATTTCGAGAGACGTTAATCAGAAGCATTGTTTGCGTTGTGCCGTACCAGCCGTTTACTATGATTAGATTTTATTACGAATTACATATAAATGCTATTCAAAGTGCTGCATGTATTGAGGAAAACACACCGTTTAAGTGTAGTACCTGGATCATCAAGCTTTGCAGTTAATTTAAAATAAGAATAAACCTAAAAAATAATAGTTCACAACTCTGAATTTTTTTAAAATAATAAATGTATACAAATGTTTTTAAGTTTGCTGTAATGTATTCTTGGTTTTGGTCGCTAATGACCCTGATGTTAAGGGTCTACGGAGATTCCGTAATTTATCGTATTTAAAGCATTATAAACTCATAATCTGAAAGCTACAAAATTATAATAAAAATACAGCAATAATCTTCAGTATATCTACATTCATTTCCCCGTTTATTATACTCATGATATCAGCTTCCAAAGTAATACGAATTTATTAAAATTTAAGCATACATTCAGCATCTCCTTAAGATTTACAAATTACTCTTATTTGAAACTCACGCCAATAGATCGACAATATCATTTAAGACATTTTCCCCGTTTTAATTTTTTTAAGGATAATTTTGAACTAAGATAAGTAAAAATAATAGGGTTTTGGCGCGATCTCGGCAACGCGGCAAATGTTTGGTCAAGGTCGTTTGCTCCGGGGACGGCCTTAAAGCGACTTTAAAAAATACTATTACACCTTGCGACTCGGGCGATGTTGATAGTTAAGCTAGAGCAACATTCAAAAGTATCTTTCGAAGAAGATTGAGTGTGTTTAATATAAACAAATTTAATTAATTTGCTTTATTTTCTCATTTGAGTCGGCGAAGACGAATACCCTAAGTGAAATTTATGTATCGGAATCAAATTCAATCTCGTCTTTGAATTTTTACTCGTTTTTAAAACATCGTGTAAACAATGCGGGTAAAGACTGATGTGGATATGACTTTTAGATATTAGGTAACTTTCTTTCATCAAGTAAGTATACAAAAATTATAAAGATATAATCCAATACTTCGCTAGTCAGTTGTTATTTCTTACATAATTTTTTATGTTGCAGAAATACAATAATTCACATTAATTTAAAAAGTAGTAAGAAAAAAATATGGACTCTTAGTCATAAAAACTTATATGTATATCTAACATAATTTTATACAATTAATACCTTACAACGTGTCAGACAAGGACTCAATCTATTGAAGAAACATTTTCATTACAAGGGAGTCTGAGCTCAAAAGTTATACCTTCAGGCGTACATCTAGCGACAAGTTTGGGTCCCAACAAAATATATATTCGTCGAAGTTGGAAACACGTTTTTAAATAAACGTCAACCTGCTGCCTTCGTTCCTGTGAAATTTGTTTTCTAACGGGATTTTTCTAATCTTCCTCGGCATCGTTTATATTGATTATGGTGCTTCTGTCTAATTTATATTCAGCTAGTGTTTTTTCATCACGACTCGTGCTTAATATCGCAATTTGTGCCTTACTTGGCGTAACCGAGGGTCCTGTCAGCTTCTGTCCCCACTCCCCGGGAAGGTGACAGGCTAAAGTCGTTTTTATTACGTTTTCCCTCTTTTACAGGAGTTGTTTTTCAGATTTCATTTATTTTAATTTGTTATGTACTTAATACTTATACATATTAGGTATATCTGCTCCACTTCAAAGAAAGATTTATAATATAATTAATCTAACAGTCACAATATTTACCGAGCACTTTTCATTAATTCTACTTACAATTTACGGTAGGAAAACCTGATTGATGTTAAATATCAGTAAAAATTTATTATGGATCTCAGGCGAACTTTTGTATCACCTAATATGATTCTAGTTTTGACATCGGTCAGCAGAAAAACCATGGCGCCGCAGATCAATTAGTTCCAAGTAATAAACAAAGGAGATATGTCTGTTATGAAAAGAATTCGGCTACCAGCAAATTTCTTCTGATGCATCAATCAAAATCATATGGATAATGAAATCATCATTTGGGTGGGCATAGAGAGGATGCTTCTGGGAACCGTCCTGGACTCCAGTGCGCCCCCATTATCACATTCCTGATTTATTAATTAGCGGTGAGATAGCGAAGGTCAACGCCGGTACGCTTTTTAGATGGCCTCAAAAGGGGACATGAATATTAAAGTATCATTAATTGTTTGCATGTTTTAATACTAAAAAAGTTTACCATCTCTACAATAATAAGTTAAAGTTGTATAAAATTATACGACAAAACATAATTTACACATTTTGTTTTGAGGTTGGGACATATTGTGTAAAAAAATTTACGGAAATCACAGATATCTTTATTGTTATTAAATTCAGGTAACCATGCATGTAATTACGTATAAACACTGAATTTATAATCACATTTCGAAGTACACTTAAATTGCGTTACGGATCTTTATCACCTCGATTCACGGCTTTCCATTATGTTAGCAGCCATGGTTCAGTTTAGAGCTGCTAGTTTACTAGTAACTTTAATATTATTGTTCACAAATTGCAACACTGAAGTAAAACGAAGTAAGTTTGCCAGGCCAAGTCTATGAAGTATCTCTTTTTTATATAATAATAATCTTATATATTTATATCTTTAAACGAGCGAAAAAACATTTTTTTTTTACAAATTCGTCTGTAACTTTTATCATTTAGTCCGATCTTAAAGGTGTTTATGGCAAAGTTTCTTAGAATTTTGTCGACTATATAACTATAAAAAAATTATTTTCGTAAATTTACGCGGTTAGAAAATAGCATGTCCCTTACATTAAAATTTTTTGCTTATTTGTCCCTTACAGC
This sequence comes from Polyommatus icarus, assembly GCA_937595015.1. Lineage (NCBI taxonomy): Eukaryota > Metazoa > Arthropoda > Insecta > Lepidoptera > Lycaenidae > Polyommatus > Polyommatus icarus. Next base: position 10,580,830 of record OW569321.1, read on the forward strand.
ACTGAATTTTTCAATGTCAATTATGCCATATTAAAGTAAGCACCAAGTTTAATATGAAACTGCAATACAAATCTACTGTAAAGGACATAAAAACTATGCTTTGGAGGATGTTTGATGTAATATATTAAAATCTAACACAATAAGCCCACCACGACTGGCTGGTCTACCACATAAGGGATAGGATTTCCAGCAAAATATAAGGGAACTTCGGCAGACTGAAACATTTCCCTTGGCACCGGGACTGTTCCCATCTACACCCAGAGCCCCTTTAGACAAGGTGGAACTTTGCAAAACCACGTCTCTGCTCTGTTGTCTTACCGAAATCTTTATCCTGAGCCGAATGGAAGATGGATCTTCCTCCCTGTTCCGCGCTGCGGCCTCTTTCTGTGAACCCGAACTAGTGATCGCACAACACAAGTCTAAATGTTGGTTCTTGACCTGGCATTAAGCTTCTCATTTCACCTTATCAGGAGCTACTGCTCTCTTTTATCGCAACTGTCAGAGCTGCTTCGCCAGTGCCCAGTCATGACCTTCCCCTTCTATGACGTTCCTTTTTATGGTGTTACGCCAGCTATTTCTATTATCGGCCATTCGAAGAGCGTCGTAGACAGTCAGTCAACTCAAGTTTGGTACGGATTTGATCAGACCAACGAATGAGACAGAGGCTCCGCGATCTTTTTCTGCTCAATCTTGCCAATTAGCTTGAGTTTTTCATACCATGGTTTCAAGGTTTTCTCCTTTTTGTCATGGTAATGTGTCTGAAATATTCTAAGATGCGTTATTAGACAGATGGTAGAGAGCCTTGTTTTTATGTTTAGTTTAGCCAGCCTGGATGAGTTGGATCTGTAAGCAGTTTATGGAATTCAGAGCATTTTCCTCCAGCACCCTTGACGGCGTTGATACGTCTGCGATCTGCAGACTTCAGAGTCCATGTCTCGTATCCTTATAGACAGATGAAGAATATGAGCATGTGCACAAATCTCCTCCTGGTTTTTAACAAAATCTTCCTGTCAAGCCAGGTTTTATGCATTTAAGACATGGCGATCTTAGTCATCCCAATTCTTCTATGTATATTTGGTTAATAGGCAGCCGTTGTTCGTAAAGATCAAAGACAAATTTGCTAACCATTTCCAATTTTAGCGCGCCAGTCAAAGGCAGAGTGTTGCTTCTGTCTATGACCATGTTTTTAGTTTTCCCTTTATTAATTGAGCAGCCCAAGTTATTGATCATTTGCTTCATTCTCTAAAACAGTTCTTGCATCTCGATTTCATTTGCAGCCAGGAGAGTAAGGCTAAAGGTTTATCTAAAACACTAAAACTTTATAGAAAACTTTAAACTTTTACGGATAATGCTTTTTGAGTAGGTGCCAAAAAAATTATCTTCTTACTTGAAAAATGATAAGTATTTAAGATTAAGGTAAGGGACAAATTTTAGTGAAGCAATGACAGTTATTATGTATCAATTCTTAACGTACAGGACATGCTAAGAGAATTGTACTAAGCTAAAGGTTAACGTAAGGGACTGAATTTTGTTTTAAAAGCATTTACGTTATTTTTTTTAACACGTAAAAATATTTGCGTCCGTTAAATCAATTTTTTTAAGAAAAATCCTGTCTTGACTTTAAAAAATGTGTACTGTAAGGGACATTTTTTTAACGATAGAAGGATTTCAAGTATGCCAAATGATAGAGCTCGAAATTCTGAATCCAATGATATATATAAATCATTTTCGCCAAAATGTCCCTTACGTTAAGTGATATTTCCAGTGTCGATATATATATATATATATATATATATATATATATATATATATATATATATATATATATATATATATATATATATATATATCGGCTCCAACGATTTTCATGAAATTTAGTATATAGGTTTCGGGGGCGATAAATCGATCTATATAGGAATCATTTTTAGAAAATGTCATTTTATTCGTGTCTTATCGAATACCGAGCAAAAATCGGTCAAATAGCTAGTGTTAGCGGATATCAATGGACAAGCTACATAGTATTATAATTATTTTATTTAAATCTGTATATTATGTTAGTCACTATATATAAGTTTAATTAGTGATTATTATATTTTGAATAGTAGTAAGTAAGGTAATTGATTTTGACAAATAGTTAGTTATAAATGGACAGGAGGATTATTTACTTCCGTTATAACTTCCTCTTCTCATATTTAAGTAAATAATTATATTAAATATGAGAAGTGCATTAATTAATATTTAGAATTATATACCCACTTATTCTTAGCCATTCTTATTTTTTTATGTATTCTTTAATGATTTTACTATATTTGAATTGTTACCGGAAGTTAGTTTCTTTTGTGTAAAATGGTATAAAAGCCAGCCATATTGCATTGATGGAGGCATTCTGTAAATAACTTCGAAACGTGTAAGGTGAAACTCTGCTCGAATAAATACCGCTCTATGTATAATTTTTCAAGACTTTTACTACTCCCTAATATTTCAGAAGTGGGATGTTTCAAAAATGTCCGGTCCTTATGCTGCGGGACTTGGCAAAAGGAGAGGAACGCCCAGACTTGTCCTGACTCTCGACGATCGACGGCGAAGAAAGTGATTTTTTTTTTCTTCTTTTCGAACATAAACAACAGTGATTGTGATAGTGAACCAGTGACAAAACGATGCAGAATTACTCAAGTTGATGCAGAAGTGATACCAAAGTTTGAACCAGAAGACGACGCTTGTAATGAAGCTACATGGGTGCATAAAATCGACCAGCTAGGAGGTTTACGGATAGAACAGTATAACCGATTGACAATTCATCGTACAGCTGCGGTTACGTGGGTCCGCTACGCAAAAACTGCCTTGAAGCTTTTTAACGCCTCGGTCATACGACGGTTAACTGCTGGTTCGCGAATATAGCAGGAACAACTCGGCAACCGCAGAATTCAACAAGTAAGTAACACTTTTTATACTTCAAGTAATATCTTAGTAAATAACATTTACAAAAAAATTGTGTGGGTAGGAGCCAATGAACAAGAATAATGAAAATTAAATCTAAAGTTTTTACCTTATTAATACTATATTCTTCTTATTAATACTAAATACTATATTAATTAGTATATTAAAGTTTTTACCTTCTAATAATATATTGAAGGGTTTTGGAGATAAAATAGATCAAGCCATATTATAGAGACTGTAAAACAACTACCAAGCGACATATACTTAATAATTATTGGGCAATAAATGACCAACCAGCCTGGTATTAGTTACTACAGCTAATTCTGCCACTTTTACTGAGACTTTAATTTGTTTGACAGTTACAAACAGCTGATAAATATAAGTGATAGGTATAATGTTTTGCTGAAGCGTGAATATACAATTTGATCTAAAAATAGTTACTGTAATATTGATGTATTTGTAGATATCGATACCAATGGGAAAAATTCAATGGAACTAATCCAGTTTGTGTGCTATATAATTCCTGGAGGAGCTGTCAGTGTTGAGGGTCATTTAAAGGCTAAACATTGGTGAAATTGAAACAACTTGGCCTGCACATACGTTAATTGCCCGGGCTGAAATTGTTAATATTTATATCGACTCGAATACCTCTACTGAAAATATGGCTTTATCGATTGTATCACAAATGGCATTGGAATAGAATGTGGTACAAAAGGTCTTACAATTTTACTGAAATGGTTCCAATATTCTATGCCAATATTATGCCTAATAACTAATAAGTGGCGTGCAAAATAATTTTTAACAATTGTAGGTACCTATAGCATTAACATCATAATAATTATTATAAAAGTTCTAAGATAAATAATAACTCATTACATTAAACATAACTTTAATTAAATCCATTAAACTATTGAGAACTAATTAAATATAAAAGTCATAGGCGTTAAACACGAAATAAATTTAAAAAATAAACAAACAATGTCAAATTGAGAATTAAAATAGCCTATTCCCTACCTTTGCATCTTTGTAAACATAGGTAAACTAAGCACTTGTTAACGTCAAACACAATAATTTACAATTTATTATAAAGCATAATATTATGATTAAAATAATATTAATAATAGAAAATATGAAATTATGTTGAAGAACAATAATTCGTTTTGTGACAATTCATTTGCTCCAGATTTGCTCGACAACAAGGTACGTTTTTGTTTCCATTACTACCTACTTATAGAATATTGTTGTTAACAATAATGTTCTGTGTTGTCCTAAGCTTTGTTTATTATTTCAGCATCCAGATTACAAACTTTACATGGGGATATTACACATAAATACATTCATTCCTTTTAAAGATTGTTGTGAGTTGTGACATTACACTTGGTGCATAAAATACATTGAATCGGGAATTAGAGGGCTTAGGTAAGGTAGATATTGCTGAAAGTTAAGTATAAAAAAATGATATTAATTTATGCACTAGGAATACAAAAGATTTAGGGTACACAGATTTATTACAAATGAAAATATAATGCAATAGTTGATGAAAAGGTTAACGATCTTTCGGAAGATGGTATCATTTGTCACTCTGTCTGAATATGCTAGTCCGGTGATTTTAGATAAAAAGAAGGGTGAAGATTACAAGCTGTGCATTGATTGCCGAAATTTAAATTCACAGACACTCAAGGATTCGTACCCTTTGCCTCATATTGAGGACCAAGTATCAAAATTGTCTGGCTGTGATCTCCAGGTTAATACGGATGCTAGTAAACTAGGTTTAAGGGGTATATTAATACAAAACAGCAGGCAGGACAATAATTATGTAGTTAAGGCCGTTCCCCGAGCAAACGACCTTGGCCATACATTTGCCGCGTTGCCGAGATCGCGCCAAAACCCTATTATTTTTACTTATCTGAGTTCAAAATTGTCCTAAAAAAAAATTAAAACGACAAATATGTAGTTTATGATATCGTCGATCTATTGGCGTGAGTTTCAAATAAAAGTAATTTGTTAATCCTAAGGAGATGCTGAATGTATGCTTGAATCTTAACAAATTGGTATTACTTTGGAAGCTGATATCATGAGTATAAGAAACAAAATTAGAAAATTTAAAACGAGGAATGTTGATATACTGAAGATTATTCTTGTATTTTTATTATAATTTTGTAGCTTTCAGATTATGAGTTTATAAGGTTTTAAATACGGTCAATTACAGAATCTCCGGACGGAACGCCCTTAAAGAGGATAAACTGTTCCAAAAAAACTCTAAATGGAGAACGATTTGCCGTTCCCAAATTGGTAAAATATAACTTAATGCAGCTAAATGTTATCATGACCCCCAGCTGACATGAATTACACCCTGGCCTTGACCCTTTGGTTTCCAAAAATGACCCGATATAATAAGGAAATTCATCAATTCTTGCCTTCAATAATATGTTCTCGGTAAGGGTAATTATCGAAAATCTGAAGGAGAAAAATTTACATCTTATAGAAAAGTACCCGTATCTATGCACACCCTTCATGCCGATAACTTAGGATCATTTATTAAGACTAGGGAATGGCACAATTTGTTTTGCTAAGCCCGACAAAAAAACACTAGTTCCATAAAAACCATAAAGTACTTAAAAGGACTGGAAAGTAATATCTTTCCAGTTTACAAACCCAGTCTGCATAATAGCATAGAGGCAAAGCATTTCCTAGCCGATACCTTAACTAATTTATAGAACACATGCAATTAAAACATGTCCTTAATGCTATAGCTAGTCCCAGATCAAATGGCCCACTGAAAAAAATAAATGGTACCAATATTGATGGACTGAACACTGCCTGAAAATGAAACTGTTTTGGATGATAAATTAATGGATATAGTATGGGGTATAAATAATACACCTAATTCTGCTACTTCCTTCCTTCCATTTAAACTTATGTTTAGCCATGATAACTCTAAATTACCAGCTATTCCATTCAGTGGTCCTAGTGACCGTACTTCACAACGACAGGCATTAACTGAAAGAACAGCAACAGCAAAACTTCTAATACAAATGTAGGAAAAATTCAGTCAGTGATCTAGTGTTGTGGAAATGGCGAACCCCAATGCCGAAGAGACCCAAAAATTAAAAAATAAGAAGTTTTCAGCTATAATAGGGGTGAGGTATTAATGCCTTATAAATCAGCAAATTCTGATACTAACAGTTCATCTAGCGATGCTGAGGTAGACACGGTGATCTAATTGATTGATTAGAAAGTTATTTTAAATATAATTTTTGTACAGTATAACTAAAGATTAGGGATAATAATTTATACAGTATCATGTGTACAGAAACAAATTTTATTGATCGAATAGGTATATACTTTAATAACTATTTTATTACTATCACACTTTAGCTTTTCTACTTCTATTGTTCTTCACAATTGATAATATAAGAAACTGGTCCCGAAGCTGCACCTAAAAGAAAAAAAAATATTGACATAATTCAAGTCTGTGTGACCTACTCACTAACAATATAACCACTCAATGTAATAATTCAAGACTTTTACCAGGCTTGTCTCATTTCCATACAAACGGCGCGAAATCACCGAGATATTTACCTACTATTCTGGAAAACAACCTAATTTCAATCTTTTGCATAGCGTTTAGCGTTCATAGTACAATAACTGTCTGCCGTCTCACTTCAATCTGCCAGGGCTGTCAAGCGATCGGCGGCGGCGGCGCGGTGGGCGGCGGCGGCGGCCGGGTACTATTACTTTTGTTTCGCGGATGTGTGCGCTGCGTATGCGACAAGTCGAGCGAGTTATCATACCTAAACTCGGGAGAGAGACTTCTGTACCGTAAGGTACTATTATGTATTCCGTGCTTTTACTACTCTCTAATAAATATTATCTATAGGATGGCTGTGTGATCAAATCCTAAAATCAACACAATAATATTATCTATAGGGTGGCTGTGTGATCAAACCCTAAAATCAACAATAATATTATTATCTATAGGGTGGCTGTGTGATCAAACCCTAAAATCAACAATAATATTATCTACAGGATGGCTGTGTGATCAAATCCTTAAATCAACAATAATATTATCTATAGGATGGCTGTGTGATCAAATCCTAAAATCAACGCATAAATATTATCTATAGGGTGGCTGTGTGATCAAACCCTAAAATCAACAATAATATTATCTAAAGGGTGGCTGTGTGATCAAACCCTAAAATCAACGCAATAATATTATCTATAGGGTGGCTGTGTGATCAAACCCTAAAATCAACAATAATATTATTATCTATAGGGTGGCTGTGTGATCAAACCCTAAAATCAACAATAATATTATCTACAGGATGGCTGTGTGATCAAATCCTTAAATCAACAATAATATTATCTATAGGATGGCTGTGTGATCAAATCCTAAAATCAACGCAATAATATTATCTATAGGATGGCTGTGTGATCAAATCCTAAAATCAACGCAATAATATTATCTATAGGGTGGCTGTGTGATCAAACCCTAAAATCAACAATAATATTATCTAAAGGGTGGCTGTGTGATTAAACCCTAAAATCAACGCAATAATATTATCTATAGGGTGGCTGTGTGATCAAACCCTAAAATCAACAATAATATTATTATCTATAGGGTGGCTGTGTGATCAAACCCTAAAATCAACAATAATATTATCTATAGGGTGGCTGTGTGATCAAACCCTAAAATCGACAATAATATTATTATCTAAAGGGTGGCTGTGTGATCAAACCCTAAAATCAACATAGTAATAATATTATCTATATGGGATGGCTGTGTGATCAAATCCTAAAATCAATGACTGGCGACCATGTGACTGGCGTCTATGTGACTGGCGTCTATGTGACTGGTGTCTATGTGACTGGCGTCTATGTGACTGGCGTCTATGTGACTGGCGTCTATGTGACTGGTGTCTATGTGACTGGCGTCCATGTGACTGGCGTCTATGTGACCCACGTTTACGTGACCGATGTCTATGTGACCGATGTCTATGTGACCTTACAAATATTCTAAAATTGAGCTTAATTTAATTACTACAATACAACTATATAAGTCTGCGTTACAAAATATTATATTACTGATAACAAACAATACAACAAAAATCAAAATGCATAAATTCGCGTCTTGAGGGTCGAGCGCTTGGAGTCCCGCCACAAAGTGAATTTTAGCTCCTTTGTGGTGAGAATCCCGACGCACCATCTACCGACGTTCGAGAAGGAGGAGTTCTGGCCGTCTACAGGAGATTCCGGGGACGACTTCCGAACACGTCGCGCCCCACGTCGTCGCAGACAATACGTGTTTAGTGTTTTAGTGTTAGTGTTAGTTTTTAGTATAATTGTATGTCTATGTTAGTCTATAAGGTATTTATAATATGGGCCAAGATGCCTGAGTTAAATAAATAAATAAATACAAATAAAATAAATTACATAAATGCATAATATAATGGCTTTAGAAATGCCATGTGTTGGCTATTGGAGATGAGATGTGAATTGTGATACTAGATTTCTCTGACATCAATGCATACCTATATTATTATTTTTTTGTTTACAAAATACTGTTCCGATGTCTTCATCTGTTTCAGACCACTGGCAGTTCTAGCACTGGTACAGCACAGGGTAGCAAACCATGGGAACGTCGTGGGACACTCCTAATGCAGGATGGCCGAGTGTTAGCGGATATCAATGGACAAGCTACATAGTATTATAATTATTTTATTTAAATCTGTATATTATGTTAGTCACTATATATAAGTTTAATTAGTGATTATTATATTTTGAATAGTAGTAAGTAAGGTAATTGATTTTGACAAATAGTTAGTTATAAATGGACAGGAGGATTATTTACTTCCGTTATAACTTCCTCTTCTCATATTTAAGTAAATAATTATATTAAATATGAGAAGTGCATTAATTAATATTTAGAATTATATACCCACTTATTCTTAGCCATTCTTATTTTTTTATGTATTCTTTAATGATTTTACTATATTTGAATTGTTACCGGAAGTTAGTTTCTTTTGTGTAAAATGGTATAAAAGCCAGCCATATTGCATTGATGGAGGCATTCTGTAAATAACTTCGAAACGTGTAAGGTGAAACTCTGCTCGAATAAATACCGCTCTATGTATAATTTTTCAAGACTTTTACTACTCCCTAATACTAGTAATATTTATGGACGCTTCACATCATGTAAATCTGGCCCCATGTTCAGTACCTGAAGAACTTGTGTTACGGGTACCAGACAACGGAAATATATTTAGTACCTTAAGGTACTAAACATATTTCCGTTGTCTATCAAAACTATCGACATTTTATACAAATCCGTAACCCAGGAACATTGAAAACTTTTTGATCCGTCGGCGGGATCCTATCAATCCACGCTCGACCATTGAACCACAGAGGTCCTGAAAATGTAATCAACACTAATGGCCTGTTTCACCGCTTCCTGATAAGGTGCCCGATAGGGTTATTTGACAGATTTTCCATACTCCATCTGTCAAATTAAGTGGTGGATAGCCTTATCAGGAAGCGGTGAAACAGGCCCTTAGTATGTTAATTATTTTCCAGTCAACACTGCCCGCCTGGTCCTCTACGGGGTTCATCAAGTGCATGCATGTCCGGAATTTGAAAAAGCATACTTATGCATACAAAAATGCTTGGATTTCCGCTTCGACGTCGCCTCTGCTGATAAAAAATGCAAGTGCACATGCCGACACAAGAAGTCTCTAGCTAAATATACGCGTAAAAGAAGCTACAATACGACCTACTGGAAGTTGGGAGCGCCCACTACAGATTTACCTGTGTGGCTGAAACATCTGATACAAGCTGACGAAGATGTACCATAGTCAGGTGAAGAAACGTCAAACGGTCCCCAAACAAGCAAGGATCATAATCATTCCGATGAATAATATCAGTATATTGAAACTATTATAATCTCTCCTAATATTGAAAATTGTTATATTTGTAAAACGTATTCAATTAACACAATGCACGAGTATATAATAGTACCTAACTTGCGTTTTGTCTTCATAAAAACTTGGAAATTGGAAGAATTCTGTGATTTGTAATAAAAAAATATTATGCATTTATTTGCCGATAATGTTTGGCTAAACCTATCATTATCATTTAATGCAATGAGTTCCTATTCCTATTTGAAATATTTTCCCGTCCTGTGAGATTTTGGTTACTGTGCTGGATTTCTTGAAATATAGCGTTAGTATGAATCGTGGGCGGAATATTTACTGCGAATTTTGGGAATAATTATCTATATATTATACTTAATGGCCGCATTAGGGAAATAGGAACTTGCTTCTCGTAAAATATTCATTTTGTATAACCGCTGGTCCCTGATGATAATATTTAAGTAATAGTTAAAATAGTAAGGTAGAGAGTCTTGTTATATCATACACCTATTATATAAGGTAATTTCTTAACTAAAGCTATGTAAGTTTTGTCAAATATTTTTCAGTTAGTTTTAATATTTAGTTATAATAGTTAGTTAATATTATCATTTTTAATTCGCCGCGTATTTTGCTACCTAAATGTTACTGTACTGTTTATAATTATTAAGACTATTTAAATTAGCTGATACTAAATCTTATTAGTTGTTAAGTATTTATGGGGTTCTCACATAACCATAATATTACGAATTCCTATTTTGTTTTGTAATAGACTCAGCATTGTAACTACTTTTGAGAAATGATTGCGTAGGATCCATGGAGCTTCTTAAAATTTTAATACTTTTGCTAGGAATAGTAATTATGGTATCAACAGATGCTTTTAATAGTTCTATTTCTATGGAGGGTATGTATTGCTATTAGATTTTATTTAATTTTGTTACATTTAAAAAAAGAGTAACCAACCAACAACAACAACAACCAACAACTTCTCAATCATTTTAAAACTTTTTAGCCTATTAGTGTCTCCGATTTTTTAAATAAAAGTATTTAAAAATATATATTTACAGATACACGTCAAGGTGATTTTAGTTTTCACGGTGGTTGCCTCGAATATGGAAAAGTTTATAGATGCATGCTGACATGTAAGAAGTATGGTCACGAAGTTCACGTGCTTAATCAGTTTTGCCAATGCAGATGTTATGTAGCAAGAAGTACGACAAACTTGTGGAATGACATTAAAACAAAACCAGTCAGTAAAGGAAACAATTCGAATCAAGACACATAATAGAAAAATACAAAGTAATGTTCACATTATTCTATACATTTTTTTTTTAAATAAGGGGGAAAACACGAGCAATCGGGTCACCTGATGGAAGGCAACTACCGTCGCCCATGGATACTAGCAACATCAGAAGAGCTGCAGGTGCGTTGCCGGCCTTTTAAGAGGGAACACGCTCTCTTCTTGAAGGTTTGCAGGTCGTATAGGTCCGGAAATACTGTTGGTGACAATTTCTTTCCAGAGTTTTACAGTGCACGACAGAAAGTAACGCGAAAAACGCACTGTGGAAGACTCATTAAGGTGATGGGGATGGTACAATATTTAATTATTATCGCTTATAGCGTGCGATATTATGAAAAAAATAAAGTTAAGAGTTCTCGTTTAGTTTTACATAGTAGGTATTTAGTTCTGATATTCAGTATAAAGCCGATGTAATTTTAATGACATAAAGACTTACGCTATGTGGTCGGGCTATGTTTAGTAAAAGTTAGTCATGATCTGAATGATGATATTTAATGCTTTAAATGTTAGTCCTCCAAGTGTTAGTCCAATGCCTCCATGGTCTAGTCTCTAGTGGTATAGAGTGCGGCTCTTGACTCGGAGGTCGTGGGTTCGATTCCCGCGTTGGAAACATGATATTTCCAAGTTTGGTTAGGACAATGCAGGCTGATCACCTGATTGTCTGACAAGCAAGATGATCCATGCGTCGGATGGGCATGTAAAAAGTCGGTCCTGCGCCTGATCTCTGGCCGGTCGTGTCGGTCTGCCGTCCCACTGGGTTATGAGAGTAAAGGAATAGAGAGTGCTCTTGTGTACTGCGCACACACTTGGGCACTATAAAATTACTCCTGCGTAGCTGTCCTAGTTTCAATGAAACCGGCACCGTCACTGAAACCGGTGTGGGAGCTATTATTATATTATTATTATTATGAATGTTGGTCATGATGGTAATGTAGACTGGGTTTTACATTGTACCTGATGACTAAAATAAGTAGCTCCGTAAATTGCCTTTGCTTCAATTTCTCTAATAACTATCCATACTAATATTATGAATGCGAAAGTGTGTCTGTCTTTTACCTTTCACGCTCAAAACACTTAACCGATTTTGCTGAAATTTGGTATGGAGATACTTTGAGTCCGAGTAAAGGACATAGGATATATTTTATCCTGGAAAAATGTACGGTTCCCTCGTGATAACAAATTTTGGCGCAACGGAGTTGTAGGCATCAACTAGTGTCTCTATAATATCTTAAAGCCTCTCATAATATCGCACGCTATAAATAAATGATCTTATTCTCCCAGCACGTCTAGATAATATTACAGTAATATTACCCTCTAAGTTGTAGGTAAGCCCCATGGGGCGGTAAACTGATTGACAGCTATGAAGTATGACTTAGATTTTTTATCACGAGCAAAACACAAATATGCTTTCACGTCGATATATCAATTTCCCTCGTCCCAGATGACAGAACAGACAAAACTTTTTTAGTTTGATATATTTTTTATATAAAGTTTGAATACATTTTCTGTTTCATAAACTTCTTTCAAGTATCCACCCGTGTTTTTTCTGTCCTTGTTGAATACAGCGATGTTGATTATTATTATCAAATAAAGATTAATTTAATTATACATTAACTTCGGCTGTTATCAGTGAAGCAGCAAAGAAGGAGACAAACGGCTAGGAGCCAATATCTTTCATGAGAATTGAATATTATTCTATGATGCTGATTTATGAGTGAAAGATAGTTTGATAGCAGTTATAAGGAATATTCGGGATCAGAGCGGACGTCGCTTTTCATAGTTTCGGTTCTTTGTCACCGGGGGTCGGAGTTATAAATCCATCGATGACCCTCCCATATGGCAGTCAAGATACAAAGATAGTAGGTCAATCGCGGGGTGGACGCAATAAAATGCCGTTTGTCGATATTTATTAAACATTGACCCTTCGCTTTCCTAAAATATTTATGGATTTAGGGCGAAATTGATGCTTTCATGTCGTTAACATTTATTTCTGCAATTTTAATGTTTAGTTCTTTTCTAATGTTTGTTAGTCATGAATATTTTTTAATTATTGCTTAGACTCGAAGAAGCTTGATGTTTGTATTTTGTAACAGGACAGGTATTTTAGTCTGGACCAACGCCTACAACAGCTCTACAAGGCGCAGGTACGGCCTGTTGAATACTGTTCTCATCTCTGGGCAAGGGCGCCAAAATACTAACTACTCCTCTGGATTATTGACTGCCATAGTGTTTCAAACAAGCTGGACCCCTCGGAATTACGCCGAGACGTGGATTCACTGTACATACTCTATCGGTTGTATGACGGGGAGTGCTCTGAAGAATTATTGTTCGGAAATCGGAATCATACTTCCTGCAACTTTTCTATTTATATACCATCCTCATCACCTCCATGAGTCAGCAGTCTTCCACTGTGCATTTTTCGCGTAACTTTCTGCCGCGCACCATACAACTCAGCTGGAACGAAGATCGCCAGCAGTACTTCCAGACCAATACGGCCTGCAAACCTTCAAGAAGAGAGCGTTTTCCCTCTCATAAGGCCGGCAACGCCTTTTGTAATTGAAGTATCTGAAAGATAGTGTCGACATAAATAATGTACTTACTTATTAAAAGATACAACATTGTTGACTGAAACTACAGGTACCTAGATATAGGCTTAAATACGGAAAATCAAAAATTTTAATATGAGTCGTGAACGTTATATCAACAGTTTTTACTGTTAAAGCAAAGTTATACGAAGCCACCAAATCTGAGCACTACTCTGATGAAAGACTCGCTACTTTTGTAATCAATTACTTTGGATTTCTTTTATCTCTCTAAACAGGTTCGAGGGAGAAACAACGGATCGGCGAACAATAAATCCACCAACATAAAAATTGCAACAACTTTGTTCATAATGCCGATGGAGGCATCATCAAAAGTAAGTTCGGTTCGCACCCCCGCGCCCATTCGTGCAGAGATTACCAATAAATCCAATACGGGATAATTGGCCCGCTTAATTCTGTTCTATCTTTCTACTTAGTTCAGTCGTCAGAATGTGCCAGCTCGGGTCCCCGGGGAGAGTCCAGTACGAACGCCAATTATTTGCCAAACAAAACTAGCCTCTTCAACGTTCCGCTAGAAATGAGAATTACCTATCAAAGCGAAATGGTAGGTAATAAGAGTATTGAGATGTACTCGGGGCTTATTAATATGTGATCAAGCGGGTTTATTATATTTGTTTGTTATGCTAAAGTAATGCTCACTGTATTTCGTTGTTTGTGATTAAATAGACTGAGGGCCTGTTTCACCACTTTCTGATAAAGTGCCGAATAGGCTATTCACAACTTTTTTGACATATTCTCCATACTTTATATTATGTCAAGTTATGTGGTGGATAGCCTATTCGGCACTTATCAGGAAGTGGTGAAACAGACCGTAAAAGTTATTTTTATATCTCATAGGAGTCATACTAGACAGATTTTTTCTGGCATATCGTTAGGAACTATTAAAGTTGAAGAGCGCTAGTAAGTTTAAGTAGTAAGTTTAAGTAGTAAGTTTAGCAAAAATATAGGTTAGTGAAATAGTGACTAAAATTACAATTACAAACGGAGTCGACTTATGAAAATGGTCACCCTACCGCCTACGGATAATGTTGATATTCAAAACGCCTTAAAAAGTGTGTCGTTCATAAGTTTTGACAGGTTAGGAAAAGGCATGACGGACACGGGTACCTAATGGATGAGCCGAGCCGGGCCGGGGGTAGCAGCCATTTGATATTCGCATCAGCCGACCCTCGGGACCCGCGTGACGTGATTCAATACACTATCGACGTCCTGAGCATTGAGATATGGAAAGTTCTTGTCAATCGATCATGTCGGTACGGTGACAATATTTTGTTTATTATTTAGACTCACTGAATATATTTTCTTAAATTTGGTACACGTTACGAACTGTGAGATTGTGGGTGATACAATATCAATGTCGTAAGGTCTGATAGCACATTCTTCTCATATTTTGATACTTAATGCGAATGTGTGTCTGTGTAACAGTTAAGTTGGTAATTAAATTTGGCGTTGGGGTACTTTCAATTCCGGGGTATGCTTATTTTTATTTCGGAACAGTAGACGGTTCCCAGAAGCGTTTTCTGCATAAAGTTACGAGCAACATAATTTTTTATAGGTAGCTCTTACCAGAAGACTAAACTTCGTTTCGTCTATGCGCTCGACATCGAGGTTTGTATTAAACTAATGTAAAACTAATACTTAACTAATAATTACTATAGTCGGTAGTTTAATATAAATATGGCACCAGGACAAACCCTTGTCAGGTTTATTGGTGCTGCCATTCTGTTTTATAATATACTAGCTGTCCCGGCAAACGTTGCTTTGCCATAATATATTATGTATTTGCCATATTATTTTATTGAAGTGACTAAATATGTATGTTATCATGGCAACGTCGATCGCTATCCCGTCGCAGTAAACAATGGTCGCCGTCACTCTCGGGCTGTAATAATTTACTATTATTTATTCAACAAATGCACCTCAATCAATATATAAAGTACCCAGTAGCCGTTACTTACTCAATTCAGTCGAAAAGTATCGACATCTGTTGGAATCTTTTGGAGTTAACAGATAATTGTGACTGTCAATTAATTATAGACAAATAATATAATTTGCAATAAAATAAAATTGCGACTATAATTAAAGATCTAAGCTATCCTTTCTCTCAAGTTGGAAAAAAACACACATTTTTATGCATCCTATGCTTAATAAATAAATAAAAATAAATAAATAAATACCATTAGGTACTCTGGTAGGGCAGTAGGAGTGTATTTAGTGTCTTTACCCACTAACCGACACTTACAAGAAGCGACAGCTATTTTTGCTCGGTCGTGGTTACGTGTAACGAGTGACAATTGGTTCCAATTATCGCGTGTTTTACACTTCCAGATAATTGTGTTGCTACACTCATTTAAGAGAGTTCCTTTAAAACACAATAATAGACGAAGTGGACTCACTGTGAACTGAAACATTGGCGTCAAATATCTCATTACTCGTATTTTAGAGTAAGCGGCACCTGATCGCCTCTGTAATTTATAGGTTTCTTTAAAACGCACCATTGACCCTTTCCGAGTCCATATTCGCGTGATTATTTCTGTACGTACAACGATCCTAACAAACAAAGCGAATCATATATTCGAGCTCCCCATGACGGATCGGAATTAAAATGTCAGTCAAAGCGGAAAAATCCCGTTCCGAAAAATTAGCCAACGAAATTCCGACAAATAATTAATCTGGAATAATCATACAAAACGATGCGAGCGGGATTCTCGGCCATTATTACCATTCATTTCAAATCAGCCGTGCGGAGGTCGGGAGGGGCGCCGACCTGAATAACCATACATTTTCCAATCAGCCCACGTATCATTTAACTCGCTATTAAATTCGTCTTCTTCCCCTTGAATCGTTACGTCAAATTTAGCTCGCAAGAATATACGACTTGCAAGTATCATTACCGACCGTTTACAATTAATTAAAAAAGTGTGAAGTATATAAGTAT
The DNA here is from genome assembly GCA_937595015.1 of Polyommatus icarus. NCBI lineage: Eukaryota > Metazoa > Arthropoda > Insecta > Lepidoptera > Lycaenidae > Polyommatus > Polyommatus icarus. The sequence goes on from OW569321.1 coordinate 10,597,513, forward strand.
TTGTTAGTAATTACTAATTAGTTAATTACTTAAGGCTGCTCTCTCGAAAAAAGCGTGCAGATGAAACAACTTTTTATCGGCATTAACAGAGAAATTATATCTAAAAAAATAATTAGTAATCTACATGATATGATAAGTAATTTGATTTTGCCATATTTTTTCTATCGGTATCACATAATAAAGAAATAAAAAACCAAATCACCTCCAAATCGTTGAATGAAACCACTTTACTCATTCATTATTTATCAAAAGAATATATTAAAAATATCTACTCCTTTGCAATACATAAGTTAATAATTTGGTTTGGTTACTTTTTTGAAATAAGTATTATATCAAGCCTTAAAAAGGTTTTTTCTCCTATTTCGCCCTATCATGGACGCGGCGAGCGTCGTAACCGCCACCGTACAAGGCGCGCTGTTATGAATGTTATTTTAATGTCATTTACGTCGATATTCGCACTGAGAGACAATCGACCTGCTAATTTAGGGAGAGAGGGCTCTTAAGTAATTAAATACTTTGTACTGAACACGAGTACACCTTGTAACCTTTATTAATTATATTAATTACGAGTATTAGTAGTTTTAGTAGTAGTAGTTTTTTATTATTTTGCAGAAACAATAGTATCATGTATGTTTAATGAGGTAGGTACGTGACTAAAAAAATAAAAGATCGACTATTTTACCAACTGTGGCAGATACCTATGTACTTATATGCCCTCGAAGTAAAGATAATAATAGATTATACTAGTTGTATTTTTTGTATTTAATGTTTTAGAATATTTGAAAGCATTTTCAAAGCTTCATTTGAAACAACTAGGTAGTTTACTTATTCATATCAAAGCAATCGCTTTAAGCGCTCAGCGTTGAACTGTATTTTAACTGAAAGAAATCCACAATTTCAGCGGCAGCCTCGAATTATTCTTAATTTTTTCTCCTAAGCTCGTGTAAGCTTCAAAAGAAATCCGTCTAAAATCATAAAAGATCTTTTCGGCCTAAAATTTATTGTGTGGTGAGCATTCAGAGTTCAGACGTCGAAAGAGGCCGGCTGAATGGTTCGCGATATTTACTCTGAAATACTTTAATAAACACCGTCATAACATTCGTGCTTAAGACCTTTTACCTTAATTACACGCTGCCGTGGGGATGAATTAGAAAAATAAACCATTCAAGAAATCTTCCTTACAAAAATTATCTACAGATCAGTGTAGAGCCGACGCGTTGGTAATTTTGTTCTAAAACCTTAGAAAAAAAAATTAATACTATATACATAATAAAATTCAATCGCATATTATGTTATTTAGATAATACAATACGCAGACCTCTGTAAAAATGTTTCTGGTCCGGTCATCAATGGTGGGATGGAAGTTATTGTAAATCGCACTCAAAGGATGATGGGCGAATAATGGTTAAAACAAGATTATTTACAACCACCACAATATTCAAATATTTTAATCCATTTTTGTTGTATAAGTAAAAAAATACATTGTTGTGAAAATATTATCTTAGTTTCCATCACGGTTTAAAAGATAGAGTCTGGTCAACGACGGACTGAGAGATGGACAAGAAGCAAAGTTTTTTTTTACCTTTTTAGTTTTTACCCTTTAGCTATGTCCACAGTGTGCACTTTCGTCTTCAATTTTCGTCATCTTCTTTCATTCAACTTTCGTATTGGCGCATTCAATAATTGAATGCGTCAACGAACGCAATGCCAACATTGTCATTAAAGAACAAAGCGAAAGTTTTGGATACGGTCAGAGGGCGTGCGTCGCGGGCATGCCTCACGTTCGCTGTTGACTGCGTTATAACGCATGCCCTTGATGAACAAAAAAGGCACAGTGTGGACAAAGCGTTTGGATATCTCTATCGGTTGTATCACGGGGAGTGCTCTGAGGAATTGTTCGGAATCATATTACCACCGTCAACTTTTCGCCATCGTCCCACGCGAAAAACATACCATCCTCATCACTTTGATGAGTGGCAGTCTTCCACAGTGCGTTTTTCGCGTAACTTTCTGCCGCGCACTGTTAAACTCTGGAACAAACTGTCACCAGCAGTATTTCCGGACCTATACGACCTGCAAACCTTTAAGATAAGAGCGTATTCCCTCTTAAAAGGCCGGCAACGCTCCTGCAGCTCTTCTGATGTTGCGAGTGTCCATGGGCGACGGTAGTTGCTTACCATCGGCCCGTTTGCTCGTTTGCCCCTTATTTAATAAAAAAAAATACGGAACTCTAAAACAATGAAAAAAAAAACATGTAAAACGCGCATCAAAATAAAGTCAAGCCACACGTGGCAACAATAAAATCAATAACATAACGAAGGCACCTGACACGCTCGCGCTCCCCCATTTATTAAATTAATAACTCGAAACTTAACACCATAATTATCCATGTAATTAGGAGGGCGATCAGCTCCTCTTTTAACACGTTACCTGCGCTCACACTGAGCAGTTGACTCCCGCTTTATGAAGTGTGTAATTTTAATAGCTCCTGGAGGGTTACTTCGCTTATCGACTTTATCGTACCGAACAAAGATAGTAAAATTAATAACCTTCACTAAAACGAAATTTCGACTCACCCCAAATTAAATAATCGAGCCAAATCATAAACGAGGAATCGTTATCAAAAAGTATAATTAAGCATAACGGTAAAATTAGCTGTTTACAAACATATTATTTGGTTGCCTCGACGGCGCCTGGGGCTATATTTTACTTAGAAATTTAAGATATATAATTAAGAATTTCGCTCGGCGTAATAATTTCGGATCTCCTAATGAATGATATCGAGTTCCGTGTAATTAGCGCCAAAGGCTTATTGATATTTTTATGAAAGTCAGTAGAGTCTAATTATTTCACCTTACACATTATAAGCATAGCTGCAGCAGATAACCCATAATAAAATGAAGATGTAACTCTTAAAATATTTCAATTTAAAACATTATTTTTTGGCAAGTTGAAATTGTAGAGGACAATAATTATTATAAACTGATGGTGAAGTACAAAATATTATCAATATTAAACGTTATTGTTATAAACCCTGCCAATTATTTTGTGTAGCAAATCGTGAATGAATAATAATTCTTATTCATAATAATTAGGTGTAGCTATCAGCGAAGACCTTGGCGTTGGGTTACAGTGTAGTGTCCACTGGCCAGGCCCCGCCGCGCGCCGGGTGTTGTAGTTGAGGCCCTACAATCGCTAGCGTGATACAAATATACACATAATTTTAATTCCGGGGGTGAAGCATTAAAAGTCAGGGATCAAATGCCTATAATACGCTTTGGAAAAGGCGTGGAGCCGTTACTGACATATTTTTTTCAGAATATTTTTTTAAATTTATTAATTTTATGAACTATCAAGTAGGTATGTAACCGTTAAATATTATACACGAATCAATTTTTTCGAACATCCTTCATAATGATATTGATGAATCATAATTAGCTAAATAGCATTTGGTTATTAAAAATTTTGGCTATTTTATTTTTGACATAATATTAGTAATATTGCAATAAATAAGTCTTTACTTTCATCGTATATATTTAAGGCCTGATTACCTTCTTATAAATGAAGAATTTAATAATTAAATATTTATGCGCCATTTATTAACGAGCACTGACGTGTGTTAATTGAAACATAATATACCTCTACAGACACAAAATATACTTGAATTAACCCCTTTACGATAATTGTAATGAGCTTAGGCAATGCAATAAAAGGCTTTGAAAAAGGCTTCACAATCTCGTGGAGGTGTGAAAACTCCATCGGTTTTTAATAACAAAGTAGCAGGCATTACCCCGCGCACGCGACGGCTCGCCTTTCCATCGCGCACCACTTAACTCTAATCACTCATATTCGCCGATTACCTGTTCAAACGTATATACGAGTGTGTTGATTAACAAGTCATATAATGATACCTACTTGAGTTCATGAAAGAACCCCCTACGAAAAACTTTAATACAGCTTTTAGCTTGAATTTCCGTAAATATTTTATAAAACGGATTTAAAGAAATAAGGATAATAGCTAACACCGTATCCGCAGTCAATGAGTACAACAAAACATAATATTATATTTAGAAAAAATACTCATTATGTAAAATAATCTGTATGAGTAGCTTCGGTCTTTAGCTAGAACAATACGCATTGAGTATCGCCATTATCTATCATCAAATATGACGGTCGAGAATCCGTTCACATATTACGCATTCGTCAATAGGGATTGAGCCGGCACCCTTTTAATTTACGAGTCGGACGAGGGGTCATTAAACAATAAAGTGTTGATTAAAAGCCCCTATGCGCGGGCGGCGGCGCGGGGGGCGGGGGCGCGAAACTGCGCTTCCTGCAGAGGACTGAGGAGTCATTATTTTATCACCGATGATTGGCAACGACCTGACACCGCTTAAGAGCATTTAGACCCACATCGCCAACGACGATAAATTGCCAATATTGATACGAAGGAAATTGAATCAATAAACCCCATACTTCTGATTTGACTGCTACATTCTGCTATTATGGTAGTTTAGTTGACAAAACAATAAATAAATATATCTCTGTTTATATATCCGTAGCACTGGAGAAGAGATTAAAGGATACAAAGACGGAGTGGTACCGAGAAATCGATAGATAATAATTTGAGATAAGGAGCAACGGATTAAGGAGTAATCAACTGGGAGCGTTATTACGGCGGAGATTTCACTTAAGTCCCGACCGATTCCACACATACTCGCTTCATATGAGCGGTGAATCATATCTAGATAGTGGGTTCGTTATTTCACTCGACCGGGAATCCGCAGCTATGTTTATAGCGTTCCAAATAACTGAGATCATCTGGAAAAACCATTTATGGAAATTGTATACCAATCGTTAAAAAGAGAATCGTCCTGTTAACAGATTTTAAATCATTGCCGTCACCGGTCGCCATTGTAACGTCAAGTTAGTTCAAAAGCGGTCGCTCCAGTCGAACAAAATGATCTTCGTCCGATCAGATCGCGAGTTCCACACCTCTGGAATCGATAGATCTCATTCAAATAATAATAAGGAGTTATAGATCAGTCCGCGGTCCGTCTGACGCGCGTCACCGCAAGCATTGTGCTCGCGTTTGAGTATGGAAATGGATATTTATTTCACGTCTCGCGCCGTGGCCGTGGCGCGGCCGTCTCCGGTGATTTCTAAAGATGATAAGGCATCGATTTATATATTTCACTCAATCGTCCCCTGTTATGCTATTCCACGCGAAAGTCTCAAATACGAGGAAAATATAGGGCGTTTCGCTGATGGAAGGTACAGCTGGTGCGCAGTGAATGTCGGTAGTTCAGTTATGAGTATATTAAAGAACCCAGTTTCTAGTATAGTTAATGAACTATTCTAGAAACTGGGTAACTGTAGCTCTTACATTTTATGCATTGCCAAAAACGATTTTCCCATATGCCATTTAACTTATAATATTAACTGTGGCGGTTATAAAATCTTCCTTACTTTAAAGTTTGTTGAGTGTAAACCGTAAACGATCAACGACGATTACATTTTCACCGCTCAAGGTAAAATGTAGCTTATAATTTTTTTCCCAATTGACACTGCCATAAAATTTAATTTTATACTATAATTACAGGTGCTATTCAGAGCACACATTCTTTAATTGCCAAGAAATTTATATGACAATTTAATTACGTTTATAAAGGACCTAGGTCTTTAGCGTACCCTAGATATAACTCAGTTCGTCGTTTATCAGATTTGTTGTTATCTAATAATGTATTTTCATTCCCCGCGGCAAAAGATTAAAAATGTATAAGCGGCTATGTCACGTCGGGGTTTAATTAGGTGAGGTGTTGGCTATCGCGCGAGGTATGCGCCTGTTTCTTGCCATTTAACTTTTTTTCATGAGAAATATGCTAATCACCTATTCTTTGCTTTAAATTATTTCGATGCTCCTTTTGCTTCTGCATTTCGTTAAAGATTTTTACCTTTGCGAAGCGTTCAAACAAATCGCGATTTGTCCCTTTTATTATAATTTTTCTCCTTTAGCTTTATGAAATGTTATGTATTTATACGCGTGTTACATAATCGGTACCTAATTGTATTATATTCTCAACCAGATAATACATTCATTAGCCTGAGGTTATAACATTATTTTGATATTGATCAAGAAATGGTATCTAAATACAGGGCATATTTAGATACAATTCCTCACAATGAAGATAATATTATTGTAAACAAGAATTTGCTCGCCTAATGTCTATTTATTACACAGAATGAAGCCTATAAATAAGGGATAAGGGAAATAATGTAGGTAATATACTTTAAGATAAAAGCAAAACAATGAAATTATAGTAATAAAGAGTTGTATGTGCCACATGTTTTTAGTTTTACGATCTCCTACACGAGTATAAAGTATCCGCTCGTTTAATCCACCCTACATGCAACATCATTTACTAATACGCAGGCCTCGCTAATTGATAGGTTGGCATTTCTATAGATTTATGCCGCATATTCTTTTGACAATGTATTCGCTCATTAAAACTTATCGATACGTAGTTTTATTTCTGCCCAGTCGACAATTTTAAGACACAATTATTTATGCCTCTAGCCTTGTGGTATACTACTGGAATTTTCTTGATGATATGTCAGTGAAGTCAGTTATACTCATTTATATTATTTACTAGCAATATTCCTCAGAAAAAATTTACAAAGCAAATGCGAGAATGTACACAGTACGCATGCACAAGTGGAGTACCTTTTTTACCAGTATTGCGAGTGGCGAAGATGAACAAGACAATGTTCCGTGGAACACAGACTGCTAGGCGGCGAATGCGCTGGGAACAAGTACTTAGCCAAAATTGTGACTGTGGTTGTTTTCAATGTATTTTATGTGTACTTACTATATTATCATACATTAGAATAGTTTGTCTTTTTAAATGTATAACTATATATTCAAAACTCTACATTTCTTCATCTACAACTTCTTCGCTTATCTCATAGAGTCGTAATCCAATAACTCTATATTAGAATTTCACAAGCAGAATAAACTAACATTTTTGTGCAGTCGTGGGAATCGGTCTCACTAGTATCAGCACATTGAATGCTAGCTGTGGAAATATAAAATTGTAAATTATTGTAATGTTTTCAAAAAATGTGTACAATGCGATCGGATATGCGGCGAGTACAATGCGGCAGAGTTAGGTGGCGTGCGCCTGCGCATATTTACATCTCACTAACTAGCTGCGCGACGCCCCGGCCGGCGTATTGTACGGAAATGCACACGAAACAATCCTCCGGTGTACCGTAATATCTGCATACAAATGTTTGGTGGTTCAGCTATTTGCTGTATACGTTATACTTTATTTGGTTATCACACGTTCGCGACATTAGCATTTACTTAACTCTACACAGAATCAATGTTTTATAAGTTGTACCCTGTAGGAAATACTGTTTATTTAATAATACTCAGCCTACAATATAGTTATTAAAAGTTACAAAACACAATGTTTTATTTAATTTCGTCCAACATAAAACACAACATAACATATATCGCGAAGTATATTATTTGGGGATCCATCAAAACCAGACGGAGAAGAAAATTTGTCAATCAATTATACAACGAATTGTAAATTCTATTATTACGGCCTTTTATTTTTCAATTACGGCCCCGACATCCCTCGCACCCAGGGGTTAACTTTGTAATAACGTAGGCATTGTAGGTTATATTTATGTATATTTACATTTTAATGCTTACAATGTACACTAAAATATATTGTATTCTAGAAATCTAAAAATGTGGGTGCATGGCAGTACACCCACCGAGACGAGCCAAGCGAAGCACAAGGACACTAACTACCTTTTCTCAAAGTGTTTCGTCGTTTTTTGAACCCTAATAGAGTTGGTTTCCGATGTACTAGTTAGTTAATATTCTCAGGATAATATGATGTCAATAGTAAAGTAATTTAACATACAAACTACAAAGTCTCAGTTGAATAGCTCTTACAACTTAGATTTTATTAATATCTAAAATACACCGGATTTCGTCACTGCCACACTCATGCACTGACACACTGATGATCATCAAAATGTTTGGCTGCTTCCTGAAGTGCTGAATCCCATCAAAAACATTTCTTGTAAAATTCTGCCGAGACGAGAGAGAGAGAGAGAGAGAGAGAGTAAATATGTATAGCTCGGCTGTTTCGTTACTAACTTCAGATCAGAAACTAAATATTCGCATCACCTCCGCAACGGTAGCGAAACGGTGAAACCAAACATATTTACTGGTATGTAGAATTTGTTGAAGTTAGGTTCAGTAGAGTTAGGCCGTGTAGATTCATAAACTTGGATCTACATGAGTTCTCATATCTTTTTCACAGGGTAAACCTTACGTGGTCGTCTCGGCAATATTTTACAAGAAATGTTTTTGGTGAGATATATTTTATTTCTCGTGGATAATAATAATTATAACAAGATTTTAAGTATTTACCTAACAAATTACATCTACGTTTTCAATTATTCCTGCTCAAAGTTATCGTTGTTGTAATCGAAATTAATCGTGCTCACGTTCCATAAAATCATACAATCAGTCATAAACGATAGGAGCCTTCGTATTTATAACGAGGTGTGTTTTGAATTTGTTCACGAGTACTCCATTAAGTCAACACCCGCGGGTCACGCGATGTGCGATGACAAACGGTCACGGAGGCACCCGGTTTCATATACAGAGCAGGTGAATCGGTAAGCGAGGTAACCTGTAAGCTGTAACCAAGAAAATAAGCTATACTTTAATATTACTACCGACAAGAGGTGCTTATCAAAATCTGCTGTATTGGTACTTTCATTCACCAATTTTAAACACTTTCCATTAGGACTCTATTAGAGTCACGAAATAAAAAAACACTAAGAGAGAGTTAATAGTGCAGCAAGCCTATAAACTGTGCACTATAGGATAACTTTGTTACTTGGGACGTCATGTTTTTTATCAGAATATTCTGTCTGCAGTTACCGAGCAACAGTTAAGTGTTATCTATACTAATATTATAATTGGGAAGAGTTTGTTTGTTTGAACGCGCTAATCTCAGGAACTACTGGTCCGATTTGAAAAATTCTTTCAGTGTTAGATAGTCCATTTACCGAGGAAGGCTATAGGCTATATTTTATCATACTAAGACTAATAGGAGCGAAGAAATAGAGGAAAATGTGGAAAAAACGAGGGAAATTATTTGAAAGGGCTTATCTCACGAACTACTAGAGCAATTTTTCTGTTATTTGGGTCAGATAAGAAGTAGACCACGTGAAAGATCATAGGTTATTTTTGTAGCCTGATTTGTTTGTGAAATATCTAATTTACGCGGGCGAAGCTGCGCGGAACGTCTAGTATTCTATAAGTATGTTAAAGAATCGATGAAAATGCGATGATGATGTTTGGATTATCTAGAGTCAGCGGCCTTTGAAAAATCTCAGTGTTAGGGTCAATTCAGACTGCAACGCGACGCGTAGGTGCATTTCTAAATTTGTATTGAATTGACAGATTTCAATTGCGTGAAGCGTATGGCAAATCTGTCAAATCCATACTTTGAGGTCTGAATAGAACTCCCTGTCAAAAATAGTCCTTTTCTATACAAAGCCGCGATTGACAACATCTGATACTTCATTGTCAATCACGGTTTATCTATCTAATATATATAAATCTCCTGTCACGATGTTTGTCCGCGACGAATTCCTAAACTACTTAACCGATTTTAATGTTTCTTTTTTTAAATGTGTGCTGTTTTCCAACTTGAGAGATAGGATAGCTTAGATCTTTAATTATAGTCGCAATTTTATTTTATTGCAAATTATTTGTCTATAAAGAGCGACCATTGTTTATGCGACGCGGGTCACGGGATAGCGATGGACGTTGCCATGGTGACATACATATTTAGTCACTAATTCAATAAAATAATACGGGCGATATACTTTATATTATAATATGGCAAAGAAACGTTTGCCGGGACAGCTAGTAATTCATATGGAAAATGACAAGTTTTTGACAGGGAGTCAATGACCGCTACCGCCACGTTTTGCCGAGTACAGTATAGTTTTTTATAACTTTCAATCTATAATATTTTAAAAACTTTACATCTTTCTCTTGTTTTTTGGCCGTTTTATTTCTAGAGCCTGTTACAATACGGATAATAGAATAAGAAATTAAAATATTTAGTTATACTTTGGTATACTTGCTCAGTTATAATATCATTTTGTATCTAACATTTCGTTTAACGCCGCGACTCGCGAGGCGCGACTGTAACTAGTTTATAATTAATCGTACTGTAATTGTGGGCTGTGGAAACCACAGGTAAGTCGTCCCTCGGAGCCACTCAGCGGCCAAATTAAATCATTTCTATTCCATCTGCAATTTACTAAACACGCAATACTAGTGTCGCCATTATAGAGACATGGCACTGATGAAATCTATAAATAATGCGGCGACAGAAACAAAATAATAAGTACGCTCTATGTCTCTACCTATGTCATCATCACCGCAACGCGAATTACTACCACACATTACCGTGTTCTGTCTGATATATTAGGCAAACGAGTGTGTCAGTCCGTCTGTTTGTTACATTTCCTTGCAAGACACTTTACTAAAATGAAATTGAAACATAGGATCTAAGAAGAATGTTACTCCGCGACTGTACAACAAAGTTGAGGGCAACATGTAGTAAAGAAATGCTATGGAGCTGAATAAAGTATAAAGTACCTATATATAACTTTCATATTATAGCACACAAAGGTAGAAATATTTATAGGTAATTCCAATAAAAGTGGAACTTCATCGATTACCATTGTAATTTTCATTTGTCTCAGGTAGAGAATATTTTATTAGTTTCTAATTGCTTGTGAATATTAACATTGCAATCAATAAACCCGTCACGGACTACGAAGAATTCTCTTTTGCGGAATCATGATGCAAAGAATTATAAAGTATTTACTATATAAAGCAAATCATATTAGTTATTCTAATTGTGTGTAGGATCTATGCAACAACAGGTGGCGGCATTATAAAGAGATATAAAGTAGAGGGATTTTTAATCAGAAGCTTCCTTACTTGTCTTTGTCTTACGAGCGACTCTTTTCATGTGTTAGACAAAGTCAAAATATTTGTACCTTTTCGCAGCTTTCTAGTCTATAAATATTTTATTTGTAATCTATTAAATTTTTTACGAAAATCCTATGCGTAGTTTTGAAGATATAAAGTCCAATCGTCCAATCGACCAATCGAGGTACAAAACTTTATCCATACTATAACTAATATTACTCGTATTTACGTATGTAAATACGAGTAATATTAGTTTTAAAACACATACATTTTAGTATTAAAACATTGACGGGATTTACTTTATATACTAAAAGATATAAGAGTTATTTAAGAAGCAACATTGCAGTTATTATTGAAAAACAGTACCACTGTTTTTGCTTTCATAAACTGAAAAAGAACTATTTTAACCGAATACTTTTTAGAACTCGACTCGTCACAAGTCCGAAATCCAATTTTAGTCCGAAAGCAACTGAAACTTCCAATTCAACGATTAATTGCCGAAATTCTTGTGAACACATGTTACCTGAATGTCGCACAATTTCACAACGAGCGGAGCATCGGATCACGTATTCAGAAATCCACGTCGAGAACATAAACTATTTACCGACTATTCAATATTCAATACGCGATTGCAAAATACGCCAAATTATTGCATTAGTAGCGAACAGGGATTCCCGATATTGTGGTTCTGCGAGCGCGGCGCACCGCGATATGCGGCATAAATAATTTAATAATTCGCAATACGGAATTTAACATACCGAGTGTCGTACCGTTCGTTCGCTTCGTATTCAATATGAGTGTCTGTTTCTCATACTGCTGTCGCGTTGGGCAACATTCGTCCGCGCGATTTCTCCAAGTGAATTGGCGACTTCCAACACTCGCATAAGGTTTAGTTTGATCGAGAGGACTCCTCTTGGCTTCTGTCGTTTCAAATTGCATATTGATATGTAGGTGAATAAAGCACGTCTGTACATTTCAATATTGGGAACATCCGTGTTATACGCGTGACCTTGCAAATCACAGCCTGCTTTCCAAACGACTTCAGCGAATCGGCGTCTGAGCTGCACGACCGTTACCGTGTATGAGGAATATTTTATTAGACGTTACCTCTTGATTTATTTCGTGGTTACCGCCGTGTTTAACCTAGAACTCGTCCATTGTCCATTCTATAGTCACAGTAGCCATGGGAATCGAACCGTGATGATATAATAACAACGCATTATGAATACAGAACGCTTTTATATAGGCATTAAAATCACCGAAATTTGGCAATAAGAACAGGACAGGATTCGAAGAACACATGCGGGTAAGTTTAGCCAATAAACGAAATTCAATTTAGATGTAACCATTCACTCTTAACTGAAAAAAGAGCTGTTGAAAAAAATAATTACCCCTGTCTATTGTATATCATTTGAGCTTTTTAGACGAACAGTGCAGAACAGAGTCGTAGTAATAAAGGACTATTGGAAAGTTAAAGTGCATTTAAATAATTTAAAGAAAATCAATCTCTTGGAGGTTGATATCATCTGAACCTTCAATAGGTACATAGTTATTATAATGTCACCCAAAATAAGTTGATCCTTAAAAAAAAAAATGTAATTAATTATTTTGATATATAATAATAAATACATAATTGACCGATTGGTTTTTCTTTTATTTAAATGCAAAGGTTGTTGTAAAGTTGTTTTAGTAGGCATGAACCTAATTTTACCCCATATTTTCACCTCAAAGGCTTTAATTTACATGCACTATTTAACTCGCTTTACATAAACATCACATTTTTAATAGCACTTTAACATGATCTACATCTGACCTACCTGACTTGGCAAACAAATCGGTGCATTCTATTCACCGTTATACAAAACAAATGTACGCAGTTTAATACGAGGTTTTAGTACCTGAGAAATTTTGTAGTGAGACAAAGAGCACGTTTCAATGGAAAATAACTTCTTGAGGTCAGTTAGTGTATATCTGTTAATTCGCTCTCATGTCCACACTCACGATATGTATTTATTGCTCATTACTAAGGATGCAATTTAAATCAAACACATTTTTAACATGTTCATTGTTCAGCCTTTAAATTCCGTGTTGATTTCCCGTATCACAACATTTTAGTACCGAGTATTATGGAACCATAAATTAAAATACAGAACAGATATGAGCACGAAATCCGTGTCACGGATAAAGCAACCCCCTCTAAAAGCATTCATATCTTAATTACTAATATAATGATATGCCCACAAAAAGTCTCATAATTTTAACTACCTAGTGAAATATGGGGCGGTCGAAAAATGTTAAAGGAGTAGATGGGGCGTTGGACAAATTGACTGAATGCTTATACATGGTCGATAGCGGCGAGTGGCGAGTGGCGAGTGGCGACACGCCACCGGCTGCGGCCGCGATAGCGCGGCTTAATGAATTAAACCTTAAAAAATTGTAGGCAATAATAGCGTATCGTAGGTGGGAATTTTAAGTGCTGTATCATGCATTTTTGAACAAGCTACAAGGTTTTTAACACGGCCCAACAAAATACTTGTGATTCCCGTGTGATTACTGTCGCATACGAATCGCATATAATTTTGTAACTAAATTAGGAGAATTAATTTGCCATTTAGAAGTTAACATGGGTTAAGAACTGTTCGTAATACAGAATATAAATTACATCCTACACGATTTGCATTAAGGAAAATTAGCATCGGTGTAAAAAGTAGCCAGGATAAAAGCTCAGCGACAAGAGGAAACGTGAGGAGCAGGAGGTGCGGGCAGCGGGCAATACGAGCGGCGTAGCAGGACGCGGCGTGCTGTCGCGGTGTCGCCTAATGAGGCCACTTGCTTCTTTTATTTATGTGACAAATGTAAATTGTTAGCTTCCCTAAGTGAATCTTTTGCGAAAGCTTTCAGCCTTTCTGCAGTTTGAACGATTTCAAGCGAGCGACCACATCTGATGTGGTTATTTGCTACAGATTTTGTACGAGTAACATAATATAACCAAAATTGGTTAGATTTTTCGAGTCCAATCATCCGGCTCAGTCGACGAGCTGGGAGTACGCGGATATTGAGAATCCACCGCCTCGCCGTATTTATGGGGAGGCTTCTAATCGCGCATACAGTTTACAACATTAGAGCATGTACGGTAAAATTTATGCCTCAAAGATTTGTGCGCCACAAATAAGGTTGTCAGCGAGTCTTATCTACGGCATCGTTAATTAATTAGAGAAATTGAGCGGCCGCGGCGCACGGGGACTAATAACTCGCTACCCGCCTCGTATCATCGTCCACGTTTATTTATTTTTACCACTCACGTGAGCAAAATTGAATTCAAACGGCATAGTTAGCCGCTAATAGATGTCGGGGGCGGGAGGCGGTAGGCCCGGCGGTGTCATAACAGGACTTTTACGTGTACGCCGGGGCATTAACAGAAAATCACTTCATTTGAAAAACTTTTAGCGCCGACAATGTCCGACGTTACTTTGCGAGAGTGGTTTTTGTATGGGCGTGAAAACAATATGCATAATGTAAATATCTTGTCGATTGTTATTTGTTAGCATTCACCCGTACTGAATCCACCAACAAGTGCATTTTGTGCTGTGAATTGTGATTCATTGTAGACGTTTTGAAGTTCTTTGTTCGTGCCATACGAGATACTTTCACGCATCGAGCGCAGACGAGTGGACGAATTAATCAAAAGCATAAACAAAGACGGATTCGCTAAGTCATAGACAACAAAACGGGCCAATAAAATAGCGGAGCATAGACAAAACGCTACAATAACAGAACGGAACGAATGCCTAGTTTACGACACGAGCGCAACGACCGAATGCTCTACAAATGAATAAGCCATCTGTTCTAATAGCCACAATTAAACATGGTCGTCGAAGCTGCGAGTACTGCTCGCCTAACATTTAGATGTAAGAATCAATAGAGCTATTGCAATTTGCTGGATTGTTCTCAAAATTTTAATTGGTATGCTTAGATCATCTATTTGCCAGATTAAAATTAATCAATATTTCAATGCTGGCACTCAAGATTTAAGAAATAACGTTAATTCACTTTTGCCCACTTTTCATTATTGCATATTTCTCTCAGCATAATACTGAATGTCAGGCATCAAAATAACACTTATAAAATGCACACGATAGCCATTTACAGAAAAGTTTTGCTTACATTTTAACATGAAATATGATAATTACACATAATTATAATTTAGCGTCAACACAAAAGGCATCAAAGATGACATTTCTTGTATGTTTTTATCGGGGATCGAGTTGCTTGCAGAACGTACAGGGCGCACCTGTTTTTGTCGCGAAGGCAGTCTCGCTCGGGTGACGCACCTCTTATATGGTAAACTGTCATAATTAAGGAGCCCGGATCGGCTTTTTGTACTTCGAAGAAGCTTCATAACTTAATGTCAAATCGGTCGGACAGATTTCCGTTTAACATAATTGTAAGTAACGACAAAGACAATGTAGTGGTTTAAGTCGGAAGTAAGGATCGGACTTCGTTGAATTATAAACCTTTTAAATAAAGCATATGCAATGCCCATTGTAATTAATATTAAAATTATCAGTAAATAAATTCGTAAAATATTAATTGTTTAATATATTAAATTATGACTTGTGTGCTAACTCCGTTGCAGCTCTACATTGTAGATACTTAAAATTTTTTAATTTATTATTATTTTAGCAATATTCCGCGAAATACTGCTGTATTTCGCGGAATATTGCTAAAATAATAATAAATTAAAAAATTTTAAGCTATGGATTTCCGCAAAGTAACGCCTGATTCCATTAAATATTGTAGATACTTAACATAAAATGATATATTTTAAGGTAACATGTAAATAACAACTTAAAAAGTAAATGCTTACAAAATTTACTTTTTAAGTTGTTAAAAACTTAAATTATAAAGTCGACGAATCAAAGAGTTTTTCGTTAATGTCAAGTTAAGTGTGTGATAATAATCGTAGTCCAAGTGTTAACTGGCTTCTTTGAATCAATTCTTAACAGACTGGAGTTATTTTTTCACTAGGCAGCACCACGGCAGAACAGTTCATAGCACATCATTATTTTTATATAGATTAATCGACGAATTCGCTCACTTCTACAGCACACATTTAATAAAATAGTGGATGCATACATAATGACGTGCCTATGACTAATTAAGTCAATGTCTTTATGTGTCTATTTGTGTCACCATTATGCAAACATTTATTTCGACCTGTAATGAAGGTTGATATTTTTAATCGCTCCACAAATAGTCGAAATTACCGTGAAGCGATCGGCTACGAAATATTCAGATTTGTAAACGACTGTTTCATTTAAATGTTTAGTTAGCCACTAGAAAGCAAAAACAAAATATGTAGATCCCGACAGCAAGCGATGGTTATTAAAGTATTCAAAACGTATTTAATGGACGTTACATCGATGTCAATGCAGTCATATACATCACTCAGCGTAATTAATTAGGTACTTTTCGATGTTTATTGATATCTGTTATCACTTATCACATTGTAATAAAGGGCAAGGCAATTTTGCATTTTTGCATCGAAGCGCCGCCGCCGCCGCCGCGCGCCGCCCGCCCCCGAGTCGCGCTCGAGCCTCCGCTGACCCGTAATTGCGACTACTTTATTGCACTATCACACAAGTTTTATGTCATTCAATTCACAACTCTTAATTGAAAAAGAGACGTGAAATTTACAACCGTCATACATCCCCCGCGGCCTAGTTAACAATCTTCGATCGTGTATGACATGCTTTATGTAATATCTTAAATGTCGTTAACGTCGCCGGGGAAATTATCAGCCGAAAAGGTTGGCAATTAATAAAATGTGAAACGCAGGAATGCGAGTGTAAAAGGACGAGTGCTTTCTTTCAAGATTCCTATATTTTTAATCGAATTACCAGTTTCGCAAAAATTATAGTCTTCATTATATTTATTATATTATGTTTTCATAGCGTACGAAAAAACGCCCGGAATGCAAAGCTACTGGGAAATAATAAAAATAGTTTTTTTCATTCAAACTGTAACTGAAGTACGGGTAATTGATAGTTCTTATTAATAAGAATTTTGTAGCGGAATACTAAGTATCGAACGGAACGAATGCAAAAACGAATTGCGCTTAATTATGAGGTATTTCGCCTATTTGACGGGCGAGCAGGGAAGGTTTATGACGCTGGTGGCTGGTGTCGGTGGATGAGGGAATATTCTAGGTTCTGTTTGTTTTGTTCACTTCGTCTAATGAGGCCATAAATATAGGTTTTAATTACACGTCGCGGGCAGTGACAGTCGCGCGAATGGCGGCGGATTGACGCATATCAAGTGCGCCGTTCAGGTATGGACATTGGACATGATTTATATTATAACGATATCTATAATTCGAGCTACATAATTCTCAATTTTAACCTTGAGCCGATCAAATAGAAGAATTTATATTTGTAACAAGTTAGCCAGCAACAGGTATTCTGAATTTTACTTACGGTTCCTTAAGCTTCAAGCTACTTCAAAAATGGCATATTCGGGATTACAATTATATTCAAGAAAAAAGAAGTAATCTAAGATTTTAGCTGGCTCGTGATACACTATCCTACTTTATACCGGAATGATAATTATTCATCTGAGAATTATAGCCGGTTGGCAGCGGGCGACATGATGCAACCGCAGACGACTTGTCGCAACGACACTACTTGTTTGTATAGTGTATTTCTATGAAATACTCTCCGCAGCTAGCGACACGAAAGAAATACAATATAATATAGAAACCAGTAGTGTCGCAACGACACGTCGTCTGCTGCAACTTCATATAGCCAGCTTCCAACTTGTACCTTTTCTCAGATGAAATATCATTTCTGATTTCAAGTTAAGACTTGAACTGTAAAAAAATAAATAAAAGGTTTTTTTTTACAATGAACACTAAAAGTTGCTCTTAATTACTAATCAGACTATTTTGTGAGTTGACTCATATTTAAGTCATGTCACCTCCCCAGCAGGCATATAAATCAAAGAATGTTTGAGACCGGCAGCCGCTCTGCACGTCCCAGTAATTGCAGCAAAAACACGGCTTGTGCGATTTTTGAGGACGTTGGCAAATTTCAGAATAATTCCTCGGAATCGAACCTCTGGTGTGACACGCGTGTGTTCTCGCATACGAATGATCGAATCATAATCATCTCTACGCTCGGATTCCCGCTTTTCGTTGTTCCTACTGTCCCTAGAATAATAATCTTCTGTAGTCGACTGTGTCGCTCGAGAGTGACGCCGACAGGACAAGCATTGTCGGTACTCGGTAGGGAGCTGATTAGCGGCGCCGAGCACAGATCTCTCAATGGCGGCAGCGTCCTCGGCTGCGTCATAAATTTCCATTGATTGGATTAATCTGATTTGGATGTCAGTTTTGCGGGCAATGTGCAGACTCTTTATAACAAAATACAATCACGATCCCTCCGAGCCGTCCTCCGTATTCAGTTCTCGATGCATAATAACGAATATGTTATATTTTAGTTCAACGTGTAGTTGAGAGGTTGAAGCACGACGTTTCGTTTTTTATTCCATTCATTCGTTAGGGAAACAATGAAGATTTATTCGGACGTCATTTTGTCTTATTAAAAATGATACCGTAAAGTGGGGCTATTTAGGACACATTTTACACTATTTTGGTTTATATTTCATTTATTTGTTCGGGTAGATTCTTGCAAAAATTACAAATGGATTCCTGAACGCGTGTTTTTTGCATATCAAGTCAGTTTTTTGACATTTATATTAAAGTGGCCAGTAAAAAAAATAAAATAAACCAAGTCCCAAATATCGCTTGAATGGGGCTATTTTGGATAGCTTTCAGATTTCATAGTTAAATCATGGTTTTTAGCTAAATAACTGAATTAAACATATATTGCGCTATTTGGGACGCAAAAACATAAAATAAAATATGGATTTGAATTGAATCTACCATTAAATTTAGGATTTTTCGAAAATAAAAGCACTTTTAAGAAAAAATAGATTTATTAAAGTTCCATAGATTACTTTTGAACAAATTTTATATTAAAAACAGATCAAAATGCGTAGTAGCATCATTTAAACAAATGAACATTTAACCTTTCCATAAAAAATATAACAAAAACATCCTAGAAAAAGATTTGGTTTTAAATAAAACCAAATCTTTTAAAACTAAGTACAAAAGTACTTAGTTACATAAATCGTTTATCAAACGTAGCTATATCTTAATTTCTATCAATATAATAACCTGCCTAGGTACTAATCAGTCTGCTCTTAACTCCTTCCAGGGTTCCTATTAACCAATATTTGTATATCCTACTCACTATATAGAATCATTAAAAACATTTATTAAAAGAACAATCAGAACAAAACAAATCTCTTAACAAAAATAATATTTTAACAAAAATAAACTCTGATTCAGTCTGCTCTTAATCACTACCTGTTTAGCTATTATTGCTTTATTTCTTAACAACTAGTCAGACTCAATAATCAAAGTAAAAGTAATCTTCATTTACTTCTTCATTATTCGGGACGCGTGACCCAAATAACCCCACGTTGCCGTCCAAAATAACCCCATCCAAATTTGTCTGCAGAAGTCAAACAAAATGTACGATAACGTATCGATATTTAGCAAAAGAATCCACACTGAAATATATATATTTGAAATACGTAGTAAATAGTTCGCTTACCTTTTAGAATTTCAGTGTATATGAGAAGTTTTACCACCAAAATTTTTAAACTAAAATTATGACATGTGAAGCAAGTTTAGTTGTAACGATGTACTGTGTCATAGACTGACATTGACAAGTGTTATTTTGACAGAAACTATCATACTATTGCCATGACACAAAAAAATATTTCTACAGATTAGAAAAAGAAAGTTATACACATTTATGTCCTAAATCCTGGGTAGTCCCAAATAACGCCAAAAATCTCAATTAACCCCAATTTACTGTAGTTTTTTTTCGATTTCATGGGGAAGCGGGATTCACATATCCAGCTGACGAGCGAGGCCCTCCTCGGCAAGCCGCCGATTATATCTCAAAACCTTTCGATTTTTATTCCAATTAGGATGAGATACTGCTCTGCCATTCTCCGAAGGAAAAAATCGTACGACTAGTGCGTATCGATATCGAGGGAGATCCGTAATGCACTCGACCTCACGCACTTTGCAAAAAGTGGAAATTAAAAACAGGAAGCCGAGCGCTCCATATCGACACATCCCGTGTAAAGTGTGTCCGCGCGCCGCCGCCGTCCGGACACTGTTATAATATGTCCGTTTGTGCCGCTTATTCATCTCTTTTTATGACGTTCATACATTTCTTGGATTCACGCCTGATTACTAGCGCTAGGATAAGAAGTAGCTTTTAAACTTCGACTTCCTCAAAACAAGTAAATTGTTAAGTTTATTAAATGACCGCTCACCACGGCAGGAATAAGCAAAACGGTAGAGCGTAATTATTCGTACCTGCTTTGAACTATGATTTGTGTATTTAGAATGTCGCTACTGGCTGTCGGCATTAATAATACGTATTTCTACAATGTTTGCTTAATTAAATAATAATATAACTGGCTGGAGTGTATCCTAGATAAATAATTTATGTTTCGGATCAGAAGCAGTAATGACATGGCAGTTACAATTATATCACAAACGCATCGATCGAGGCCGTTATATTTATCGTCTGAAGTACTCTAGATTATATTATTGAATTATGCAACGTCCTAGACTATTGGATCAGATCTATAATTCATTGTAAAATTTATAGTCTCGAGCCGCACGGTTTCACAAATGAGCATATTTCCCACGTCACTTTTGATTGCAATATTATCGTAAGAGATGACATCTCCATACGTATTAATTTAGCTCGTACAAGAGATTGTGCTATCTCGGTGTGAGTACCGCGAGCGTAGCGCAGGCGGAATATCTCTCTATTGGTCGGAGGAGGAAAGTTCGTTTTTCAAAGATCGCATCTCGGAGGTGATCACGCAATTCCGTACTCATGGTGTCGAGCGAACAAATCTCCGACATTGTACCTGCTCGCATTAACTCTATATTCAAAAGAACATCGTCAAGAGAAATGTACGATTATTGTGGTGTTCTCGTATGGATCGTGGCGCGATAATATATAAGTATAAGGGATACGCCTAGGAGGGCTTCACTATCTGCGATTTCACGTGGTTTATCAATTTGAACGGCTCCATAGACATATCTGTTTCCTCGTGGCCTATGTTTGAGCCGGTTTACGAGATAAACTGTGATTTCGATTCTTGTAAAATTGCATTCGCGCCGGGATTAATAACAATGTGATAAATATCTGTCGATAGCGGCGAAATGTCGGCGAATGTTCCGTCCGAGAATTAATTTAATACCGAGTTAAAAGCACAATCTGGACTAGATGGAGAGCTCGGTTCCCACAGATTTTATAATTTTATATCTTCGGCTCGACCGGCTATAAATTTTTGCTATCACAAGGCCGGTCATCTTTCTTTGTTATCATATCGAGAGGCCAGCGTTCCTTCGGCGTAATTATGCAAAAAGCTGGACCCTGGCCGCCGCCGTCCTTTGACGAGCGCATCATTATAGTTGACATAAACAAAGATTTATACGATTGATTTATTAGAAGGTAAATATGAAATATTCCATTCACCTTGATATTAACTTCATCTTCGAAATCATAAATCAATATATAAAAGGTATTGCGCTGTTTACATGTGAATCGAGATTCTTTGATACGAGTAAATGTCATCGAGCTGCTTTATATTACCTTTTCTTAAAGTTTATAGAGCTTAATTACACTTAGCATTTTCGAACCTAAAATGACGCGGTAATTGTTGAATATATTTGACATTATATTTTATGGTGCATTTTGATGAAGTTCATAGTAATAATATTATGTTCATTTACCAATAAATAGTTCAGACAGTTTAAGTATGGGTTTTATGCCTACAGATGATTTTTTTTAATTCTTATTACCATTTCCATGGTAAACGCAACAACCATATAACAAACAACAATAATTATTTTATTTTCTTACGATATTACTTATAATTTTCTCAATTTCCACGAAAGTCGAGTGGACCGCTACATTTCATCAATCAATTGCTTTCTTGATAAATTTACCTTTTACATAATATTTCTTAACAATAATATTTACAATTCCTAAAACCCATAAGATTCTCTGTTATGAAAAACAAGTTCAATATAATAAACACTGAACAGTTACAAAGTTATGTTGAAAAGTAAGTGTCGTATTTTCTGGGCTCGCGGCGCGGCCCTGGCGTATAAAGCATGTGTATTGTTATGAGATAGGTGCGAGTTTTTTGGGCGCGCGAGTGTCGCTCTCTAAACGGGAGCGAATAAATGCGTAATTCGCTGAACAGCGGTTAAATTAGCCCACGATGCGGGCGTCTTTATAGTCTTTAAATTGGCAAAAAATCGAGACGAGCCCCGGCTGACACCGATTGCGGAGGCATCGGCGAAACAGGTGTTATCATAAACATACATTTTGAAATAAAAACGAAACGATTTCATGAGTAGCCGTAGGCGCGAACTGCCGTTCTCTCGCCGACACAATGGCGATTTCATAGTTTTTTTTCCATGCCATAAAGACCGACGATATTAAATTTAGTAAGCGGAGAGGTGTCCGAAATCTCACGCAGACGTGCGATCCGCCACACATATTTCCATCCGAACAAAAAGCAGAACTATAGCCATAAATATGTCCAAATAAACATTAGTCTCCAACGAGTTGCGCGCAACTACCAGCACCTCTCGCCGCATGCGCTATCGCCCTCTGCCGATTGTTGCTACGACTTTCACTCAGAGATTTACTTTCTTAAAACTATGATTATATAAAATAGCGCTACCTATCTTCTACTAATTAGCTATAATAAGACGTAATAACTTATTGAACATTTCGTTTCAATCACGTTTAATTCGTAATTGTTGCCAGTAACTTATATTACCTGTTTGTATTAAAATATTATAACTACTTGTTATTCGTCTTGTTAGTTTAAGTATTAGTAATTTGTTGTAATAGAGCTTCTACACTGGCGACAAGAAGCCGTAACAAGATTCGGTGTGACATTCTTTTCAATTACCCAAGAATTCTTATCATCATCGTACTTGCTTCTGTCATGAATTTTAAGTAAACCATCATAATTACTGTCATTCATTAAAATACGGCGTTGGCGATAGAGATAAATTATAATGTAGGTACTGCAGGCTGTGGTCACAATCAACTCAATTTAGGAAATAGGCACACAAACTCGTTTTATCACAAATTATAAGTTAAAAATAATTCATTCATAACTATTATGAATGAATTTTGACCACACTCTCATTTTTACAAAAGCTCCTAATCATTAATTATTTACAACAAAAAATAGCATCGTGTGGATGGTTCTTAAAATTCAGGTGCCACGAACCTTTTGCCATGAAATCAATATTGAGATATTTTAATGACGTTAATTGTTGTGGTGTCGTCGAAACAAATACGATCGGTAATAAAAAATGAGTAAGTGCACATTGTTGCAGCGTGCCGGCGTGCGCATTGTCCGCGCTAACAACGCGCGCCCCGAGATGACAGTCCGACTGCGAACGCGATAATATGTGTACATATGTAACATTAAACTGCAAAAATAAACAACACTTTCACACTACAAGGGTTCAAGAACAAGTTTTTCCATAACACAAAAGACGACACTGAATAGTTATAGCTGCTTCGCGTCCTCGCCGCATAATCCAATAAAACAATTCTCAGAATGTAGGTACAGTCGACCGATTGTCCTTGTATTCCATATTTGTGGTCCTTTTAATCCAAATCAATTTCGTTTGTCTCACATGCGTTAGCTACTAGGATTCCATCGTGTTGGGATAATAACATAAGTTCTGTAACGATTTGTTCTTCAGTTTTTTAAGGTGTAAAGGAATGTATATTTACATAATTTTTCAATAATTTTCAAGGCCACAAAAAAGTAAATGAAAATCATGAAAGTTGTTTTATAAATACGAAAAATAAGGAATTCTTTTTAACAACTTTGCAATGTATTCTCCCAACTCTTAGACTAAAAGTTTCTAGTTCGTTTATCTTGAGTGGACTGTACAAATAAAATTGGCGACTGAATCTCAAAATATATGAATTTGATTCAATGGAAGGGCAAGCGGCTTCTCTTTCTGTTGTTGCGAAGGGCTGCCACCGGGGCATTCGCTTGCCATATTTTTTATTTTTAATATTATATACGGCCACATTATGTAGGATGCTGATATATTCCGTCATATTTTGCTCGAAAATTATATGTGCATACATAAGTAAACATGCATTATCATACATTTCAATACATCTACTAAATTATAAGCTGCATCATTCTTACTAGGTCGTCATAGAGTCTCAAGTCAAGGTATGAAATAATATTATGACGTGTGGCTTTGGAGATAGATTTAATGGAAAGTATTTTGTTTACACAAAACTCTACAAAAAAGACTAATGTCACTGAAACTTGTGTGAGGTATACAATACAAAATATAATATGAATACTGCACAATATACATAGATGGTAGAGTCTGTGGTAGAATATATTATTCTTGATGTATTACTACAATTCAATTGACCTTCATTAATTTTATTATAATTGACATTCATTATATAAATTACTAATAAACTGTGCATACTGTCAATACACGCATACTAATATAAGATTTATATTATCCTTTTCATTGGTTTTGGCAATTGTAAATAGTACACTGGAGGTACACTGCTGTTAGCTCACATTAATGATGAAAATAGATCTCAAATTGTCTACTATCCACTACACTGATATTTCGGATCGGGTAATGAAAACCTAGGCCCTGGGCAGTGTTTTGAGGCGTTAATATTTTAGCGGGGAACGGTTGTGTAGCCCTGAAATTGCATTATGCAAGTGGTCGCTAACACGTGTACGCGGCTCCCGCGCTACTCACGACACCTCGCTCGCCTTCTCCATAATTGCCACAGTGTTATACTCTTTAAAGCAATGAACTTATATTATTTCCATATTATTTCATACGTTGTTCGCGGAGGTGTGAAACGATGGGATTTGTTGCTCTTTAGGAGAATTGTTATTTATTTGAAAATAGCATTTCTTGTAACTGAAACGCTTGCGACCTTATACACTAGTGTTAAATCTACGTTATTTGTAAATTCTGTATTTGTATGTATGTAGAGCATCTATGTAGAGCAACTCCACACGGGGGCCTCATGTTTTCTTATCACGTTCATAACAGCGAAGCGACAAAAAGCATACGAAATATTTTCGCGTATCATACTTAACGATTGGTATAATTCCGTAGCGGAGCCGGGGGTGAGATGAGCCGCTAATTGTGTCGTACGCAGCGCACGTACCGCGGACACGTCACGCCGACCGCCACCGGCGGCGGCCCGCGAATTCCGCCGGCGACGAAGACACGAGCCCCGCACCCGCCAGCAAAAAGCGGCGGGCCCGGACCAGCGCCGCGGGAGACCCACCGCCTCAGCCCACCACCGCCTCCGACTCAGAATTAAAATCGCCCCCCGCGCCCCGGCCCGACTAGTCGTTGCAAAAATACCCGCATACGCCAGTAGACCCGTTGCCGTACGCGTCGACCGGCCGAACCATAAACGGAAGTCGGAGCTGCCAGAATCTAAAACTGGAATGATTTATCGTAATTATATTCCCGCGCGGATATTTATGCATATTTATATCGAAAATTTGCGACGAGATGATTCAGTCGGGCGCTATTCGAGAGCGGTGAGCTTTAAGGCTTCGGTTCCGAGTATCGGCCGAGTGAATTTGAGGAACCGGCGGCGGAGGGCCGGGCGGCGCGCGTCGAGACTCGCAAAAACGGGGCCGTCTGGTCCTCCGGCGAGCGCGGCCCGGGGCTCGGGCCCGCTCTCGGCCGCGTCGCCGCCCGCGCCGCGCCGCGCGCCGTGCCGTCACGCCGATCGCATCCAGGCCTGCGCACTTCGCATGCTAAGCGCCCGATTCGCGCACATAATCATCATGGTAATTAATTTAAAATGCCTGCCTATTTCGTCAAACGTAATGAAATGGTAAACGAATTAGCGACGGAGTGAATGGCAAGTAGGAAAATTGGAGAGATGACCGGCATCGCAATAGAGCGTGAGGACAATCTGCGTGCGCGGACGCTCGCATCATACGAATGATGCTTTATAACGGGCCGGCCCGATTATTTCTGTTCATTTCACGACTGTTTAATAGCAGCGTCGAAGTTAGCGCATACGCACATATCTGCCCTGTTTATCGAATATTTTACGATCTCGGCTCGATTAATTTTAAAATACGAAGTTTTCTTGGTGCGGCTGAAAGATTGTTTGATTTCGGAGCCGGTGGTAGTTTTACCGTTTCCGATATTTATATAACGGTTACTCATTTGCCAATCTGATTTACCTGCGTGTATGTTTATTCAGATTCGGGTGTTTATAATACACATATACTTTATTTCGAATAAGATTTACCGGCAGACGAGTAATCCGGCGTTGAAACATCTGGCCGAAATCTGCTCTCCTGCCCTAGTAATTGAGCGATCTATGATACATTTTAAGGTAAATTATTAATATATGTGCTAGGAAATAAACCTTGAAATTGACTCTATTAATATGCTTTTATTATCATACGGAAATTTCACCATAGTGCACTGTAGTAAAGACACGACATAATTTTGTAGTAACTGCAATTACCGTTTAATTTCAACACTTTTTAACACAATGTGTTAAGATTTAAGAACAATAATTTATTAATTATCTACACATCTACACCACCCGATGTGTATAATTTAATTAAACATAAATTATATTTAATTAACTTTAACAATTTTTACTTGCACGTTTAAAATTCATTGTTATATTGTGTTTGTACTTATCGTGGTATCTATAACGTAATAGACAAATGGGGTATCGAGCAATTATAATTAACTTGCCCAAACTAATGTGGTTTTTATGTTACGCTTCCGCCCAGGTGGGAGATAGCATCGCCGTGTCGAACATATTTTGTCACCTAATGGTTACACTTACCTGTGACTTGTGACTGACGAAAACTTGTTAGCTATTGCTCCTATAACAATAATTAAAAATATGTGAGTAAACAGTGAGAAAGAGTAGGTTGCAACAACTTACTTTAACTATAACTGTCACTTTAACTATAACTACATGTGCAAAATGTTAAATCTTTGGTTAAAGACGAAATATATTTCAGCCATATAGTGGAGTTCCCATCAGAACGTAAAAATCGTGCAAACCTCCGATTTTTGCAATAGTGGATGAAAATTGAAAAGAAAAAAAAAAGGAATGTGTAGCTGATAACATAAATAATAAAGTTTACCTATTGACAAGTTGTGCTTTTGATTTTTAAATTATTCTCTTCCACTTCAAGTAAACTCATAAACTGTAAAATTTTGAAGAAAATTTGCATATTTCTTTCTTTTAAATATATACCAAAATAATAAAATATATTATTCTTTTTTTGATTTGTATCGTTGCTTATATTCCAAAGAAAGAAAATAAGTTGAAAAAATATATAATTTAGATTATAATTAATATTTTTGTATGTAGATGAGCATACCTCCAAATGTGATTGTTGTGTGCCTCGCCAGGTAAATGGCGTTCCTATTTTTCTTTGGTTTTAAATAGGAAGTTTAAAATTATTTTTTAGGCTTAACAAAGCCTTCTATTTCTTAATGTGTACAACTTTTTAGCTCTTACTTTATAAAATGTTCTGAAAATGTAGCACAAACTTTTCACGGATATTTCGAAGAAAATCTGTATTTTATTTCTTTTGGTTAGGTTTTTACAGAATAAAATTGATTTTTTTGACGTGACAACGTCTTAAATTAGGTTGCGGCTGGGAGTCACTTATGAAAAAGTGTAACGCTCGGTAACGTTACGATGAGTCACCGAACGAGAGAGAGGCCCGCCGAATGCCTTGCGTCTCTCTCCCACACGTTGTCACGTAAAATCTTCGCCCGTAAAACCGACTTTACAGGCAACCATTTTTTTCATTAATTATATTTGCTAAAACATACTTAAAAGAAAGAAATACAAATTAGGTTAAGAACTGATATTTTTTGTATCCAGATAAACATTTTCCAAACATAGGTCGCGGCATGCGTCTTTAGTATGTACGTGAGATTTGTAGCACTCAATTTTTTTCTGGCTTTTTTTTAAATAGTTTAAATATATTTCAAAGACTAGAAAAAGTATTTCATTTGTCGATAATTTAATGTTTTAACTCTCACTTAAATAAATTCTCAACAAATATAGAAAAATATTTTCGGTCTATTTTGCACATTTTTGGAGATATTTAAACGTTTTTAAGTACTTAAAAGTTATCATTTGTCTAAAAATGAAATATGCACAACAAGTAAGTTTAACACACTTTTCGTTACAACCCTTAAATCCACCCAAACCCTTTTATCTTGGTTACGACAAGCGTCAATCTCTAAAAACTTTGCAAAAACCTTATAGTTGTATTTAGATTAGCAAAGCAAATTTTCTTTTTTTTAAATTGTGTATTTGGTTAATTTTCAAAGTAAACAATCGGATAATAGTCATTAAATAACAGGAACAAGATTTTTTTCTGGACTGGTTTTATATGGTGAAATATTTTTTTTTAATTAACTAAAAAATAAGAAGCACAAAAAATTTTTGGTAAACTTTGCAAGTTATAGTGTAAAAAAGAAAATGACGCCTCAAAAACAAAAATCCATTCACTATTACAATTTTCGGAGGTTAAAACCTCTGGCGACTGCACTAATAGTAAATGTTCAGGAAATTTTTCGTGAAAATTTACTATGGCTCAAAGTATAAATAAATAATTTTTCTATATTCTCAATCCCAGTAACTGTAACTTTAATAAAAAAATAAACGCAATAGACATCAGCTGTCAAAATCTGTGGTCAAAGTTAAGGTTAAAGTTTAGTTAGCCTTATCTATAACCATAGCATTGACCACAACTGTAACTATAACCATGCCTCTGGTGCAACCCACTCTTAATGGTTTAATAACACGTTATAATATGAAACGAATATAGGTGCACGTATATAATTACTAGAGACCGGATTATATGCAACATAAAAAGCTTGTTATATGCATGCAAATATGCATGAAAAATGCTTGAAATATGCACGAAAATTGGCAGAATATGCAAAATTTTATGACAATATGCAAATTCAAAATCTGCATACATGTAGTACATTATTTTTTGATAGGCGATAATAGACCGTATAGTAACATTATAATATGACTTTAAAATTATTTAAATTTTTTGTAAAGGTAAGCAATCAAATATTTTTCTAAATTTTCAGTAGTAAGTTGAAGATTGTGTCTACGATTATTTAGAATATTTTTAACCGACTTCCAAAAAACGAGGAGGTTACAATATGTTCGGCTGTGGATATTTTCTTTTTTTTTGTTAATAGAAAAGGTTCGCTCCACATCCACTGAGGAAACTGAGCAGAATTTGAATTTGGGTGCTATGTTAGCACTTACAGTTTCTGGCAAAAGTTCTGCCATTTAATTTGAAGTTATCGAGCGTGACTTTCTTCTGTCTCTTTCATTTTATTATCGTAACTGTCAAAACCAAAGATGCGCATGGCTACAGACTGCATTCGAAATGCAGTAAAAAGTAACAACTATTACTCGATAGCCCTTATGTTTTGTAACTGTTATTGTTATTTTTGGTCGCATTTCGGAATGCACCATTAGTGAAAAATGTACCGATAATATGCATCATAACTACATGTTAGGTAAAATATGCTATTACTGCTGAGAATGGCTAAAATATGCATATGCATATGCAAATGCATATAATTCGGTCTCTAATAATTACAATAATATTTTTACAGCAAGTACAAATTAATTATTGTTAGTGAAAATTTAAAGCGCATCTCTATATTAAAAAAAATGTACATTACCTAGAATCTAGATTATGAATTTATGACTAGTAATTAAATACAATAATTTAATTAATGATTATTATAATAGCACAATAGGGTATTAAAATGATAAGTAATTTTTGATGGACTATCCATCAAAAGCTTTATATTTTGTTTACGGACAGATCAAAAGATATCAAATCGACAACCTTTTGGGAGCGTTTTTTGTGAAAGTATGCTAATCTATATATATAAAAGAAAGTGGTGTTAGTTACACTACTTATAACTCAAGAACGGATAAACCGATTTGGCTGAAAATTGGTGGACAGGTAGCTTAGAACCAGGAAAAGGACATAGGATACATTTTGTCCCGGAAAAATGTACGGTTACTGCACAATATACTTTTATGATTTGCGCGTAAACTATTCAATCGATTTTGATGAATTTTGGTATGGAGATACTTTGAGTCTCGGGAAAGGACAAGGGATACTTTTGGTCCAAGAAAATGTACGGTTCCCGCACAATAAACTTTTATCTCAAGAACAGATAAACTGATTTGGCTGAAAATTGGTAGAGAGGTAGCTTAGAACCAGGAAAAGGACATAGGATACACTTTGTCCCGGAAAAATGTACGGTTACTGCACAATATACTTTTATGATTTGCGCGTAAACTATTCAATCGATATTGATGTATTTTGGTATGGAGATACTTTGAGTCTCGGGAAAGGACAAGGGATACTTTTGGTCCCGGAAAATGTACGGTTCCCGCACAATAAACTTTTGTGATTTTCGCCTAAACTATTCAGTCTATTTTTATGAAATTCAGTATGGAGATACGTTGAGTCTCGGGAAAGGACAAGGTATACTTTTTGTCCTGGAAAATGTACGGTTCCTGCACAATAAACTTTTATGATTTTCGCTTAAACTATTCAGTCTATTTTTATGAAATTCGGTATGGAGATACTTTGAGTCTCGGGAAAGGACAAGGGATACTTTTTGTCCCGGAAAATGTACGGTTCCTGCACAATAAACTTTTATGATTTTCGCTTAAACTATTTATATCTATTTTGATGAAATTTGGCATGAAGATACTAATTTTAAACTATTGTTTTCTTAATTATACCAATTCGAATTAAATATGATTATTTAATTCGAATTGGTATAATCTTTACTTTAATAAGACGTTGTCCTGTCTTAACGATGATTCGTTAAGACAGTACAACGTCTGTCGGGTCAGCTAGTATTCGGTTATAAATTTTCTGGAACTGTCAAAATACGTTATCGTAGCAACTTTTTGGAGTGCAATCAAAATTAGTTCAGTGTTTTTTGTGGGTCAAAATTAATAGGGCGATAGAGCCGGGCTGTTTTTGTCGGTGTTCAGTGTTCACTGTTCAGGTCGTGTGCACTTAGGCCGTAGGCGCATTTACATAAGAATACATCGGCACGGCCCGGTCGGTACCTGGTATAAGTAATGAATTTGTTTTATTATCTTATCGTTTGCATTCAACGGCGGCTCATGTATTTTATTAAACATTTATTATAATGCCAAATTAATTATGGAGATAACCTTATATGTATTTTATACGTAATGTACTTTTATTTGTTGTTTTTTATATATTTTCATTGCAACG
Organism: Polyommatus icarus; assembly: GCA_937595015.1. Taxonomy (NCBI): domain Eukaryota; kingdom Metazoa; phylum Arthropoda; class Insecta; order Lepidoptera; family Lycaenidae; genus Polyommatus; species Polyommatus icarus. The sequence continues at coordinate 10,629,089 of OW569321.1, forward strand.
GAGGAGCGACATTATCCCCGGAGGTTACTTTTAGATGGCGGTTTATTAATGCTGCTGATTTCATAAGCAATAAAATATGTCCACTCATAAAAGAAAATATAATTTATGATCTTCCTTGACATTATATTTCTTGGAAGTATGTACATAATATTTTAATGGCTATAAATTACGAACGGTTGTTGAAAATGGATAGAACCAGTTTGCTTTTAAATTGAAATTAATTATGAACAAAACACTTTATTTTATCTCGATTTATGCTCCAACTTTTTGTAGCGCATTTGTATGTCTTCTGAACCCAGCGATAGAGCTGCTTTGCAATAGAGATAAAATATGACTATATTTATAAATCTATACTAATATATATAAAATGATTTATAAATATATGTAGTCATATTTTAGATACTAAAAGCTCTATTATAAAGCAGTTCTATCGCTGGGTTCAGAAGACATACAAATGCGCTACAAAAAGTTAGAGCATAAATCGATAGAGCCTGAAAATAATCTTAACGACTGCGTTAAGATTATTTTCAGGCTCTATCAGTTTTCAAGAATTGTCAATTTTCCGTGGACGGCTAATAATTAATATACTGAATTATTCTTTAGCATAATGAACGGTGTTAAACAGTTGGAAACAAACCGCTCGTCACGAGTTTCATTCATAAACAGTAATTAATTATGATCAACGTAGATGCGCTGATTTAACTTTATAATACACGCGGCGGAAGCAACGGTATTGATACCATTGTGCCTGATATGTTATTAAAAAATATGCAAATCGATCGCACAGGATGCTCATTTTTGTAATGGTGCATTTACATGCTAATATTTGCGGAAGTGTATACAAATTGTAATATCGTTGTCGACATATTCGTGCATATTGATAGAGGTTAGGTTCGGAAAGGTATCATAATATTTTAGGTTCATATCATAGCATCGTATTGATTTTTTTTCTGAAATTAAACGTCGTGGCATTATTTTGTTGTCTTTTTTTGTCAATTTAAATTGTTACAATAATAATGTTTTTTGTAGTAGACCAAGACCGTCTACAATACTACAATATCTATTTTCTTTGTAACTAAGAAATAAAAACTACAAATTAACTTAATTTTAACTAACCTAACTCAAATTTATTATTTTAACCAGAAGGCACAATTTAAAATAGCCTGTGACTTACAAGTTACACTTGTTCAAAACTAACTACATATAACCTAGAAGTTACAATCTTCGCTTTCCCTTAAACTTGTGCGTTTTGTGCCTTTTTTTGTGTGCTGAAAGCAGGACGTCAAGTAGCCCTGATGTCACTGCGACTCTTGAGGATCTATTGTGACTCCTTCGCATTACAGTACCGTCCCCAACCCAATGCTGCTCATAAATTGAACGATGTGGTTGTGGTTGGTGCCACGGATTTCCTCTGTGGATGAGTATTCGTAGCAATCAAGGTGTCTGTTTCTGCTCTGTAGTAGAGCAGGACAGTCAAGGAGAAGGTGTATAGGTGTCTCGTCCTCCTCTTTGCAGAATATGCAAGTCGTTAAGCTACTAACCTATTCTGTTAAGGTGCTTATTGAGCTTGCAGTGCCCAGTTAGGCTTCTGGTAAGGATTCTTAATTAATTCCTACACATGGTGAGCACTATGTCTGATAGTTTCTTGTTGGAGCCAGGAATTAGTGCCTTGGAGTGTTCAAGGCCAGGGATCTCAACCCATTGCTTTCTGCTTAGTTCGCGAGCCCATTCCTCGAGCACCTATTTTTGTGTGCCTATTTTTTTTCAAAAACGAATTTTTTTTAATACTTAAATGAAAAATACAAGAACATCGAAAATTAAGTTTTAATTTAGTTACTAATTTCTTGCACATTGTATTATTATAGTATCAAAGAATAAATTATTAAAATTTTGTGCAAACGAAAAAGTAGTTATTTTCATATAAATTACCTTTAAACTTAAATTTTAATGTAAACTGTAATATTATTTAGGCAATACTTAATTGAGGCAATGTATAAAATAATATTTAAGCATTGTAAACACAACATCATCATCACAAGGTCGCCGGTAGTTCCGCTACCTGCTAACAGATGGCTGTAGTTGTACCGTACTATTTCTACGACCAGTGAAATATCAAATGAGATAAAAAATAAACTTCCTTATTCTAGCTTCCATAATTACTGTTTTTTATATATGTACCTAAGTACATATATAAAAGAGATAGATGTTTAAAATTAAAGTATTTAACTAAAATTTGTGTAAGTAGGTACTTACCTAAAACAAAAATATGATTTTATTTAATTCAGTTTTTTTTATTTAAGTGTAATTAAAATCTGAATCGTGTAAATCAAATAATTTCCGTTTATTACTCATTATACTAAAGTACTTTTTGTCTGTTACAGTCTACAGAGTAATAGAGGTAAGTAATAATAATTAGTAAACATTTCTTTAACAATTATCTTACGTCGATGAAACTCGGACGTCGAATGAAATTATGAAAACACTCAGTTACTCTTATTGCCTGTGTCATAAAAATGTTGGCATGTCTAGCTGTTGTAAGTGTAGTGTATCGCTGTGCCTGTACAAGTGCAGGAGGTGGCGGGCTGCAGGCTGCACGCCGCCCCCCCGGGCCCGCCTTACGCCCCCCTACCCCCTCCGCCGGGGCCCCCCCCGCGTCTAACCCACCTCGCTCGCTCGCTGCAACATCACTTGTTTTGATGTAAGGTGTCCACTCGACTGCAAAACTCGATTCGATATTTCTGTTGTAAGGTGAGAACTTTTCATGTTGCGAGTTGCAGTCCGATATTACTGCATAGGCGTGCTAGTCGTGGGAAATGGAGACTCCTAGTTTCTGATTCAATATTGCTGTCTTTTATTTAAGACGTTATATTGTGTAGGTACGTTTTGCTTCGGAGTATACAGGTTTGTAACGAAACTAAGTGATTATACTTTAGAATGTGTAATGTGTGTGTGTTCCTTGTAGAGAGTTCATTGTGAAAGTAGCAGCGCTGAAAGTCCAAAAATTTTTTTCACTTTTGTATGGGCAAGCGCCCCAGCGTCACGACTTCACGAGTTTTCCCATATAAAAATGAAGAAAAAAAATGGTATTTCAGCGCTGCTACTTTCACAGTGAAAAGGGACACATGCACATTGCACACCCTAAAGTATTATCACAGTTTTGTTACACCTCGTATTTATTATGAGAGCCATTTTTATGGCGTTGGTGCAAAGAGGTAACATGAGTATGAATGAACGAAATATTATAATATATTTTATAGCTAGTTGCCCTTACTAGTTACTACTTATAAAGTAAACGAACATTTTTTCGTGAAAATCTACTATGTTTCACAGCGTTATATTTTTCCTGTCGATTTTTAGGGATAATTCAATTTTTTATACTCTCAATCCCATTTAGCTAGGGAGCTGGCGAGCAAAATTTCTATATGATCAACACACGTCTGCCATGTTATTGATAGTGATAATTATACCCTAAGAAACATCAAGAACCTCGTCTGCCACCATGGTGGCGCTGCGTTGTCAATTTACAGCGTTTCAAAAATGTTGAAAAACAAGGTGGGTGATATTATATGCACATGTCTGCATCTGGGGCTGATGATCATAGTCATCCTGTAAACATAAAAATTCGTAGAGGCAGACATCCAGGGCTTTGACTTTTGTAGTTTTCAATTTTTTAAGTTTTTTTATGATTTAAAAAACTCTATATGAAGTGCACACTTGGCAGATTGAAATTGTTCGATTAATAACAATGAGAAGGAAAACAGAAAAATAGTCTGCCAGCATGTTGCCTCTGCGTTCGCTATCGACAGCGTTTCAAAAATGTAAAAAATAAAATAAGTGCTATATTATGCGCACATGTCTGCCTCTTAGATTGATGGTTGAATTTATCATGAAAACCAAGAAACTCGATGAGGCAGACGTTCAGGCCTCTGATATTTCAAAGGCAGACCATTTGAAATTTATTTTTTTCAACCCGACGCTCGCGCCAAGCTAGAAGTACAAAATTCAATTTTAAACACGCGTCAGAAATATTCGGCTTCTAGTTTCTACCTGTTAACTACGTCTCCGCAGGTATGAAATTTCTCCACAGTGATTCCATATGTGATTCCATAGATTTCAGCTTCAGAAGAAGTTGAATCGTTACCGCAAACTTAATAATAACAATAGACTATAAAGAATGACAATAAGTCCCTTGCAATATCGGATACCCGCTTCCCCTTGATTCCGTGAATTTCAAACAGTTATGCACCTAAAATCAGTGAGCAAAATGTCTGCCAAACATTTTGTCATATCCACGGAGTCATAATGAATCGAATGGGCGCAAAGAGAACCGTGTGCAAATTACTTAGTAGAGCTTTTTTTTTAACATTTTTACAACTCCGCCCCATAATAATGCAGAGCCTTGAATGTCTGCCTCTTCGATTTTCTTCGTTTCCAAGCTGTTTGTGACCATGAACCCCAGAGGCATACATGTGCAAATGATTTAATATCCCCTTTTTTTAAGCAATTTCAATCGGCTGTAACGCGAAAACGCAGCGACGTAGGACCTTAATTGACTGGACCAAATCTATTCGTAATGACGTAAACTACAATCTACCTCGATGTGAAACTTGTGCAAATCATATACCTAAATGCTCACCATCTCCCTAATTAATTACCTGTAGCTTTAAAAATAAACGCAACAGACATCTGTTAATAATTTCTGTGGTCAAAGTTAAGGTTAAAGCTAAGTAAGCCTTAACTATAACCATAACTTTAACCTTAACTTTAACCACGCCTCTGGTGCAACCCACCCATAATGTATGGAGCGTCAAAATAATATTTTGACGCTAAATAAATATTATTTATTTAATAATTAATATTATTACAGTTTAAAGTAATTCAAATTTGTCTTTGAGTACGGCAGTATTCTCATTTTAATAATGATTACTTTATTTGTGGTAGACCTACAAAAGAGATGCCAATATGTAATATTATGATGGAAAAACAATACAGCGGTAGAGGTAGAGACTAGTGACTACTAGAAATCAATTTCCATAGTGATTGTAAATGATAGTAATAGTTTTTTGAACTACTGTTAGCCACTACATTACCTACTTAATATTATGCTGTTCTATTTAGGTGGGTAGATAACTAAATTCCAGCAAGCAAAATTAAACCAAAAATTATTTTTAACAAAAAATTAAAACCGACTTCCAAGATAAAAACGATAATAACATCCTTATAATATGAACTAAAAAGTATTAAATAATTTTTCCTATCTAATAGTGCCTTTTTCCGAATTCGGCTAAACCTCAACTATTTCTGTACTCAATCTTCATCATTTTGAGGTCGGTACCAGATATAGCTGAATCTACTGCAGTTCTCTGACAGAATATTTGAAACTTTTGAAACTGGCACAAAAATTTTTGAAAATCGGTTCACAAACGGCGGAGTACCTAATCGTTGAACATACAAAAAAAATATATCCACCTAAAAAAATAACCTCCTCCTTTTTGGAAGTCGTTTGAGAAGTAACTAGCCTCTCCTATTTAAAATGTTAAAATTAAAAAATATATTATATTTATTATTTAGTGTAACCACACTAGCAGCCATTAAGCTGATGCGTGTGTGTCAAATCGTTTGAAGATTTCATCTCCCAATTTGAACTAATTTATTACTATCTGTACATCGAGTGTGTAAGGTGTAACAAAGTGATAATACATTAGGGTGTGTATGTGGCTCTTATAATATAGATCTCACTGTGAAAGAAGCAGCGCGCTGAAAGATTTCACATCGCTTATGACTCTGATATCCTGCATTGATAACTCAAACTACATCAGCTCTTACTTAACTATTCGATTACTCTAAATGTAGAGCGTCTGGAAAAGGTTCAGATAATGTAATAAACAGGAGCATCTTACTGCTCCGCGGTACTTTAATACAACATGAAGAAGCTCGATCAAAATTTCAGCCTATCAATTTCACACAGAAGGCGTCACGTGCGCGTTTTACCGTAGATATAACGCTACAATTTTTATAGCTCAACCACTGATCAGGGTACTTAGACAACTTGTATTCGATAATTTTGACAGCCCAGACAGACAGCAAAAATGCTTGGGATTTGACATAATATGCATCGCTAAGTGTCATGGCGCTTCCATTGCTCTCGGTCTAATCCTATACATTTGTGATATCTAGCTTAGCCGTCAAATCTATCGAACGCAGTTCTTCTAAAGGCTCAGGCTATATAATTCGTGAAGTACGTGATTATGGAGTTTTTACGGAATCGGACGCAGCGGTTCGCCGGCGTGATGATATTCCGGCGGCAGGTGGACAGTCGCGGTGTGAAGCCATCCAAATAAACGTCACGTGCCCACACCGTGGACGCTTCAATAGATTCACAAAAACAAGGAAAATTATAAACGCTGTTTCAAAAAGTGCTGCGGTGTACAATGAAAATGTAGGTTTCATGAAATTTCTGGGAAGAACCTGTGTTTCTAAAACTATTTATTAGAGGTTTGTAATGTCAGAACCATATAAATCACAAGATGCCTATGATTTTAAGTTTTATATTATAGTCACTGAAATCAGCTCAAAGAGTTCCATGAATAACTGACTATAGTTAACGGAAGCAGACTAAATGGAGGACCTTCGTTATTTAGTCAGGTTATGTGAAGTCAATTTTATTCGTTAATAATAATTTGTGGACTTGGCTTGTTATAACCCTATCAACTTACGTAGGACATGTCGTTCAAATAGCTTACGAGATAAAATATGAAGTAACCTCTCCTTTTTTACTAGAAACTTCAAGAACTGTTCCACTGTACCACATGAACAGCAACATGGAAGGAGCGGCCAATATTTGTCCGCGACCAATCGATTACACCGCGCTACCGGCTACCGGCCACTCCGCCACCGCAGCCGATGGAGGAATTAAATGCCTAATAAAACCATTCCTCTATTAAGATATTATACGTCTTAACTCTCCATCTTATGAGCCATTATGCAATTCATTCGATAGTTTTTAAATCTGCATTAAATGAGAAAGACCACCTGTAAGTTAAGTTGCGATTACGACTGTTAAATGCCATTTTCTAGAAGTTTTGTAGTTGTCAATTAGAATATTATTTTTTAAAGAGTTATATAAGGTCGCACAGGTAGGATCAAGTGTCGTATAATGCATAATATTAAATAAAAAATTTATTTTCATAACAATGGACGTTATAGGGTCAAATATCAACACATTCATAATAACATTGTTTAAAATTACTCTTTGACGTAAGGAAATTAAATTAAAATGTATGAAACGTGAGTATCATAAACAAGATGTTGCCTGCAACTTCGTCGCAAAGCAATAAAGTACATAGTATTATTTGCGCAGATTTTGGCGCTATAAAAACTGTCCTACACGATACTCTCCCAGACTCAAAGTATTTATTTATTTTTACACCAGATTTCATCTGAAATTATTAATGGGTGTTTTGTTTCACGTTAAGAGACGTAACAGTCAGACAGACAAATAAATTGACATTCATATGCATATTATTAAGTATGGATAGTTAAATTTAGTCCATGAAATAGCTAACATTGTATTGCTTACGTACGTAGTAGTTATTTTTGTAACGAAAATTTCCACAAAAATACCTGTAAAGTGTAAACTCTATGTAACGTAAATATCGAGTATCTGATAAATAATGCGAATTGATAATTATTTTTTAAAATGCTTAGCAGTTCCGCAGACTTCGGCACGGTGTTTGGGTGCGTGCAACGCATATGTCTGTATGCGAATTGCATGATTAAGTTGATAAAAAAATCTATACGCTTTGGCGCGGCAATGCCCGAGTACCACACACATTTTAAAGTACTTACACATATTTTGGCTACTTAACATCGATATATAGCTAGTTTATAATAGTTAAAGTAATTAAAACGTGTATTTGTTTTTATTAACGAGTATGAATGAGCGTGAAACGGAAGCACGTAGCTGAGGGATGAGTGACGGGCGACGGGCGAGAGTCAATAACATCATCACAATGAGGCTAAATGCCGAACTGTCTCGCGCCTCGACGCCGTGACCGCTACTGGACCGCCTGACATTGATACTTGAACGTAACTCGCTTAAAAGTATTGAACCACGAGAGACGTTTAAAAAGATGTATGAGAACCACCTCTCTGCCGGAAACTGCCTATTGTACTATCAGAGAAGTTGATTCTAGGCAGATAGAGGACCTAAGTAATTCGCGTTACGTCAAACCCATTCGATCGAAGACAGCCTACATTGAAGTGACATAAGCCGACCAAATGACGTGTGTCTGTCAACTGCCTAGGAATCAATTTTGTCGATGGTACATTGATTAAAGTAGTACATAATAATTAATATACAGGCGTCAGGCATACAGGAAGAATACAAATATACGTTCGTTCTGTAGCTAACAAGACCTTACTTCTAAAAATTAAGCCCTGCCCTCATTTTTACCCACAAGAAAGAAATTTAAAAACTATCAAATAATTTACTCACACTTTACGGCAAGTGCAATAGTTATAATCATACTTATATAAAATAATATAATAATTAATATCATGGTTAGATGTAGAGCCTCTACAATACAATATTCTGCTAAGTACTTTTAGGTACAAGGTGTAACAAAACTAAGTGAGGCGGTTCTTCTCGCCGGGTTAGTTCCCGAACCGGTGGTAGGCATCATGTAGACTTTCAGAAAATATTTGCAAAAATTTATTCTGAATAAAATTTTTGAGTTTGATTTTGAGTTTTGAGTTTGATAATACTTTAGGGTGAGTACGTGTTCCTTGTAGAGATTTTTACTATGAAAGTAGCAGCGCTGTAAGACCAAATATTTTTTTACTTTTATAGTATGGAGAAACTCGTGACGCCGCGCCGCGCTGGGGCGCTTGCCCATACAAAAGGGAAAAAAATATTTGGTCTTACAGCGCTGCTACTTGCACAGTGAACTCTCTACAAGGAACACGTACACGCACAAAAATATTATCACTTAGTTTTTTACACCCTGTATAATATTTTTCTGCATAATATCATACTAAGCACTGACCAAAGTAAATGTTTGCTAATGACGAGAAGTAAAATATCAAAACTATTTGGCTGAACTTTAAAAATAGATGAGGAAAAGTTATTATTTTCTGAACTATGGTCATTAAATTTTTTGATGAACAGCTTTTGATCCGTGTCGATACTCGATGTGATGACGCTGCAAGAGTCTACATAGTCCCTTTCCGTTCAACCGTAACTAAATATTTTGATATACTTTTTAAAGATATAACAAAATAGCTAAAAATATCTATAGATACCGTCACAGTGATATTGCTATACAGTAATACCGTAGTCCGTAGAGTCCGTACAAACGATCAGGAAGGATTTATAAATTAAAAATTAAAAATTGGAAGATACACAAATATCATTCTCAACACATTACCTACTTTAAATTAATTAGATTTTCCAGGAGAAAAACAGATGCTTCTTCTTCTTATACATTTACAAATTCATTAGTGTATTTATTAGGTTATTATAGCAGTATATTAGCAGTATTCACCAACCACTGCATACTTAGTTTAGATCAGAAAATGTTTTAAATTGCCTTTTAAAGCATTAATTACCGCCAAACAAAATATTGAATCACATATAGAGCGTGCGTGCGTCCTCACCATACAATGGAGCCCCACCTTTCGCCATAGAGACCGACCATTCATCATCCATTATCCACGGCCTAAATTGCACAACTTCGGAGCGCCATTTCTAAATGACATCTAAATCTGTTACTGTATTAACATTGTAAATAAAATTCATACAATCAATCTACATAAATGTCCGTGAGCGTCCGTCCATTACTCACAGCACAAAGGGCACACGCTCATCTCGTAAATCAATTGTCGCATTCAATGCCCAAATCGTACTTATGAACCGTCATACTGTTAACTTGCCACAACCGTAATCGTACCTCGAACTAGTAACACTGAGACGCAGCTCTATCAAAGTAGTGTAGTAAATGTGTAAATCTTTTTTCCATGCTTTATTTCTTGTTAATTTTGTATATTATCTAATGTTAAGTGACAGTACAACATCGGTATAAAATGCAGGCATAGACCTGATACTACTTTAGTTCAACTGTTGAACACTTAATAAAGACTTTAAAATATTTTGTCGAACTCTACATATTATTTTTCAAATCTAAATTACCTTTGCATCCTGTGTGTTTGTTAAGTTTGAATGGCGAAAACACGTTAAATAAAAAAAATTGTTTTCCATACAGTTTTAATCAGTAGAGCACATAAACCATTAAGTTATTTTGCTACTCCTACCACTAACCAGTAAGTTGAACTCTACATAATTAAGCGCTATTAATTACTAAATAATATTAATTTAGTGGTTAGCTGCATAATCAATTAGCGGATAGCCATAAACAAACCGCGTCTCGGCGATGTCTATCTCTGTCGAATTATGGCGACTTCATATTTTATGATCCACGTTTTTAATTTTAATCATAGCTATACCTTTTAAAACGGCTTCTATCCAAGATAACGATCAGAATATTAAATGACACTAAATTTTTTATTATTAGTAGAAACCATTAGGAACGGGTCTATAAATATTTAACTTATAACACTATAATGACCGTTGACAATGTTTATATTTTGTCGTTTGATTTTATGCAATGCATGTTATAATTTATAAGTTATAACCTACGGTGACATTTATAGGATATTGTTCGGGATTCTTTAACCTCTGACAGTATATTTGTGCCAAGCGTTACGGCCTGTCCACATCTCCACGTCACGACGTCGTCAACGTGGAACGGTGCGGTAACGTGGCACGGTACGTTGACGTGACGTGAAAATGCACGTCACGGTGTAGCAACTTTTTACGTCTTTTTTTTTCTTAAATCTCTCCCTCCGTCTTCTCAACAATAGCAGAAGCAGAATACGTATTGTGCGGTACATATAGTACATATAAGTAGTGAAGAATGTAGCAGTTTTACAAGGCATGATTTTACAGATGAAAAAAATTATTATTTAAATAATAGTAGTCCCATTCTACTGACCGCCCACTGGGTTCGTAAACATAGAGCCAAATTGTAATTTCTAATTAAAATATTTCGAACATAAAATTGTGATAACGGACACCGTTTTGTCAGGTATAAATTAGATAATTATTCAGTGTCGGTTTAACACCCCGAATGGTTATTAAGATATTAATATAATAAGAGATTACAGAGTCGGGGCGTGAGGCGCGCGCCGCGGGGCGCCCAGCGGGGGGCGCTACCGCCGGCCGCCGCTCGTTGGACGGTCGCTGGCTAATTGCTACAGCACACAACACGATCGCGACTGCCCACCACAGTCGACGGTGGCTGATGAACATCGACAAAGCGTCCAGTCATGTAATTGAAAACCTGGTAGAGACACTCAAAGATGGTGGCGAAGAAGGTTCTTCTATTTACGCTAAGTATCATGGAGTAGCAGGAGGTCTTCTCCGTCGAGTTTTTGTAGTTCTTAACTCTTATAGGGAAACAACGACAATTGTACAGTGTAAACTGATTTGATCCAGTTGAATGGTGTTAAGTCGGCAACTGACAATTTAGAGCTCGGTTTATGCAGTTCTCCATTATAAGTAGTGCTCAAGAAAACACAAATATTTTAATTAATATGCAATATGTATAATGTAAGTACAATAATAATTATTATTAATAAAGAAAAAAAAACCTACGGAATCTAAAGCCATAATAGCTCTACCATATTTAGTAGTCCGGGGCTCTACGTTCAGTGGTGAAGTCTTAACACTAATAAGATTCTTTGTCATGAACTGATTAAAATCATCGCTACCTATACCATCATTTCCTTACGTAGAAAGCCATTTATATTTAAATAGTCTTTCTAATGAGGCAAATGTAAAATATCATAATTAGGAATTTAAAATTAATGGAATCGAACTATAGAGCTACAACGATTATCAATAACCATAAACTGATAAGGGCGTTTGAATCAGTTTCGGAAACGAGTTCCAGGCATACATATTTAGTAGGCTTCATATCATAAATACATATAACAAATTCACTTAAGCATCGAGTTACGTTCTGTCCCTTATCTGTACATCTCGGAATCGTTGCCACATTTCAAGCGGCTAACACTCAGGTATAAAAGAGAGGTGACAAAGTCGAAGGTATAAAAATAACTGAGGATATAAAATAAAAGGGTACTTATAAATGCGTAATAACGTTTTGGGTGAATAAAAATGAGGGAACAAATATCTAAATAAAAGAGTGGAACATCATAAGGCTGTGGCGCGGGCGGGGGCGGGCGGGGGACGCGGGGTGACCGGCAGATGCCGCGCTCAGATTATCACGACCCTCTATCATTTATATCATTTCATTGCGGCCGTTTACATTTCATTCATAAGGACGGTCACAATATTTGTTTTTCTATTCCACACCTCACGATTTATAATGCTGGGACGCAAAAATAAATGATTTTTTAAAGAAACTCGGCTCGCTATCCCAAACTCGTAGTAATCAGGTTCATATTAAGAAATATGCGACTTAAAAAAAAGAAGCGATTCTTTTTTTTAAGTCGCATATTTCTTACTATGAACCTGATTACTACGAGTTTGGGATAGCTCAGATATTTAATATCCAAAACTCATAGTATTATGATGACATTGTAGTGTACATAGCGGAACTTCTTCGATAAAACCTTTTTTATATTATTTTGTACTCTATGATTATGATTTTTTGACTTGTTTACCTTTTGATAGATTTTGTCATTATATTAAAATAATTAAACTGGAACATCGAGTGCGTGATTTTCTTAATTTCTCCTTTGCACCTTCTAAACTATAAAGCTGAGCAAGCGATTCACCTCGCAACGGCGCGAGGACCTTGCTCACTTCAACATATTGCTATGTCATCATAATACTATTTAGTAACATACAATATCATTGACTATGAGTTATTACAATACAATTGCAGGATACAATTATTATTATTATAAGCAATGATATTCAACTAAATACAGATCTGTTACGTTCATACTATTTTCCGGCTTAAATTGCTTCCGAAAAATTTTCAATTTCAATTGTCAAATTTGACAGATAAGTGAAACAAAAGATACGAAATGACATTGGCCCGTATTTAATGGCTTCACAACGCGCGCGGTAGTAACATATCTGCTTTGAGTTTTTTTATATAATATCATTGATTATAAGTACATGAAATTATTGAATAGCCAATAAGACGCATGATTTAAACTCATACTATCTTAATAGTAACAACTAACATAATTATAGTATACAGAACGTATAGTTTTTACATACATTTTCACCAAATAATAGAGATTTTCAACAATCCCGCATAGGTTTTCAAATCATAATAATATTATTAGAATCTAAAAGCTAAATACACCATTAGCGATGTGAATCATCAAAAGGCATCAAATAAAATAATTTATTCAGAAAACGATGCAATAATTTTAATTGATGATTATCTATTCTAAGGCTATAAAATATCCTGAATGTCATTAAGAACTCAAAAGTTCTCATCGGCCATAATAAAGCAGAACGATAAAACAGGGTCAACCGCGTTCGAACTAAAACGAGCAAAGTAAAAATTTTATTTACATGTAAAGAAACAAAATATGAGTAAAACGGACCGGAGGTAATATTATAAACAGGCTGAGTTCGTTTTGTTTTAATAAGCCCTCGGCGTGTATGTGTCGCCCCGCGCCGGTCGCCGGTCGCCGGTCGCCGAAGCTCGCACGTTGCTGCTTATTTATTGACCTATTAGAGATAACATTAAGATCGAGAGGCACGGCCGAGGACCTTTGTTATAAAAATGTCCACCTCGTTATTCTTAAAAAATTAATGGCAGCTTATATGGACACGACCTAATGGATCGAGCCAATTATGACTCTTAATAAGCATATTTTTAATTATGAAACTAACGAGGTCCGTCATAAAAATTGTATACATTGAGACATAAAATTATAGGACGGTGTGGCATCGGCTGAGTGATGCTCGCAAAAAATACAATGACCCATCAATGTAAATATTGCTCAAAAGTAGCAGTTAATACGTTATATATTATTGTGCATACGTGATAAGAATTTCGCGTTTATGGAAATTCTCTCCAATTAATAAATACTTCGACTTGAAAAGTATTAAAAAGTACCAAGGGTGTTCGTTCGTAAATACGTTTTATGCAATCTATGAAGCCTTTAGACCTTTCTGAAACGTGTGAATATATACTTAGTTGTATTCAAATATTTGAAGCTCATTCATGCTTTATGACGTCAATTCCCGACAATCGACATGAGATGTTTTTTATTTTGTTTTAGGTCTCATGACGGCCTCGTCCTCTAATAAATACATTTTTTACCGGTAAATTCTTGTAAATTTATGACTTTCAGATAAGGTTTATGTCATTTATAGATTTTTATAACATGTTACAAGGGCATGTCCACATTTTACGGCTGAGAAGGATCGTTATAATTTTTCAGATTTTTTGTCCAATTTAAATCAATAGTCGTTATTGGTCGAATGGGACTCATTTTAAAATTTCATTGCCGAGCTTAAAATACTTGGATGTTTAAGTAACAGGTATTTTGAAGCTTGTCCTGCGTCTTGCCGCGCGCGTCCAAAAAACTATTTTTTGTATGTAACGTGACGTGTAACGTGAATTAAATTATTCTTATCCACATAACTTAAAAAAATCAGCCAAATGCGAGTCGGACTCGCGTACGAAGACTTCCACTTTCCGAAGACCGTTATAGAGCAAAAATAGGCCAAAAATTGTGGGTTTTCTTTGTATGGGAAAAGTAATCTACTATCATAAATAGGTATATAATTTTTTATTTTATCAGTAATTATTAATTTGCACACAATATTGAGGATTTTGGGGAAAATTTAAGTGCCTACCGTTTGCCATTATTGATAGTGAAAAAAAGGCCAAATAAATCACGTTTGTTGTTACTTGTAAGGCTGCCCCCTTAAAATATAAATTTAATTGGAGTTTACTCCTTAAGATTCGATTTTCATATATAAGGCGCCCGGTATGAGAAAAATCCGAGGGGTAAAACCTATTAAACATGTAACGAAAAAATGTGTCACGTTTTTGGAATTATCATATATATTTTATTAATTATAATATATTATAAATATCAATGTAATTATAATATATTATTATATCAATATAATTAATAAAATATATATGATAATTTCAAAAACGTGACACATTTTTTCGTACTGAGGTTGACGCGTACGGCCACCACGGGCTCAGCTGCATTAAAGCTGCCGGTCGTTTTGCTAGACACCACGCCCTCAACGACATTCTCCGTCGAGCCTTGGTGTCGGCAGACGTACCGTGCGTGCTTGAGCCCCCTGGCTTGAGCCGAAGCGACGGCAAACGCCCGGACGGCATTTCCCTGATCCCTTGGAAGAAGGGTCGGTGCCTCCTATGGGATGCCACGTGCGTTAGTACGTACGCGAGTTCGCACATCTCTGGCACTGCCCGAAATGCGGGATCTGCCGCCGAGTACGCTGCTCGGCAAAAGCACAACAAGTACGCAGATTTGGAAAGACAATACCTGTTTGTCCCTTTTGCCGTCGAAACGGGAGGTCCGTGGTGCAACGAAGCAAAAGCTTTTGTTCGCCAGCTCGGACGACGGTTGCGGGAATCAGGCAACGATCCACGCTCCGAGGCGTACCTAGCCCAACATGTCTCCCTGGCCATTCAACGCGGCAATGCCGCCAGCGTGATGGGGACATTTGAGCATGGTACGCTGCGGGGTGGTCTTTTGAATAAGTTTTTTTTCTTTTTAATTAATATTATACCTGTATATATTGTTACTGTCAATTTTGTATTTTAAATCATGTACCTAATTTAATTAATTGTAGTATATATATATATATATATATATATATATATATATATATATATATATATATATATATATATATATATCAATATCAATCAATCAATATATATATATATATATATATATTGATTGATATATATATATATATATATATATATATATATATATATATCAATCAATATATATATATATATATATATATTGATTGATTGATATTTTAAATATCAACAATTAATATTGTTATTGTGAAGTTATAATTTTTATCATTATACTGGCTAAAGTGAACTAAAAGTATTTTGAAATAACTATGGCAGAAAGGGGTGTACATAATATTGCCGGAACATCTGATTTCATATGATATTAATCTTTTTTCAGTTGAATAAACTCTTTTTGCGTATGGTTAGATACACGTACTTAAGGAGTAAACTCCAGTCGTGCGTCGGAGCTGACACACTTTTCTCACTTTTTTTAAAATATTTGTTGTTATAGCGGCAACTGACTCCGTTATCTGTCCATTCATGGCTATCTCATTTTAAACCTTTGGGTACGGAAACCTAAAAATTATCATAAAAATATAAATTGGTGCCACTCTAGATTTCGTAAAGACATGCAAGAATTTTCGTAAAAGAGTTCATATTTCATTAATACATAATTTACGACGAATGTAACTACTGTATTTATTTTTATTTACGCTGCGTACACAATGTTGAATTAATTTTGTAATCAAATTTAAATTCACCTAGAAAACCAGTTCTATTAGTTTGAGTCTAGCTTGTCGTTTTCCCAAATGAGTATGACACTCATAACAATTTTTAATTTTAGTAAATCTACTAATCGACTTCAATATTTACGATACATAGGGGGTAACAAAATAAAATGAAAATACTTTATGATGACTGTCCCTTTAATCTAGAGTTGACTATGAAAGTAGCAGCGCTGAAAGACTTTATTTTGACTTCCATGATTATATTATAGATATGTCCACATTACGCAATTTCATCTCCAATTTTCGTCATCTTCTTTTTATTCAACTTTTGTTTGGCTTATTCAATTCATCAAATTTTAAAATTAAAGTTAACAAGTTAAGTAAATAAAATACATAACACTAGTATACTTTTTATAAAAGCGTAAAAATATTATTATATAAAAATTATAATCAATAAAAAAGATATCATGCTATGAATGACGATAGACGATTATCAAGTTTGTTCAATAGATTGAAATCGAAATCTGAAGCTATTACGGTAAGTTACGTAGCCGGTGTACGGGTCAAACAGACCGCGTGGAGGGACATCCACAACTCGAATAGCTCTGATGTCACTTACAGATAACCGACGCATATGGAATTCCATTCACAACAAACTATCGCCCAACAAATCTACTGCACTGTTTTACCTTCAACCAATGATTGAAACATCATTTTTTTCGAATTTATAATAATATTTAGCATTATTACATCATTACATCAATGAATAATATTATAATGTTTAAGCTTTTGCAATTTTTAGTTATTGCATAGCTTTTATCGCGGGTTTTATGCGCGGCGATCGAATCAAGAAATTCCGTAACGAAAAAACCTTACACGTTGATAAAAATGATATGCAAAAGCTTTGCCGCGGCAGTCTCCGAGTGCCACAAAATGTCTTTTTTCAGATTATTTTGCTATCTAAGGAGGTAACTTTATCCGAGGTTACTTCATCTATATGTATAAATAAAACTCAAAGTTGACTGACTGACATGGTGATCTATCAACCCACAACCCAAACCATTGGGCGGATCGGGCTGAAATTTTGAATGCAGGCAGTTATTATGACGTAGGCATCCGCTAAGAAAGGATTTTGATAAATTGCAACCCCAAGGTGATAAAATAGGGGATGAAAATTTGCATAAGTATAATAATACTTCTTAACGCGAGCGAAGCCGCGGGCAAAAGCTCGTAGTAAATAATATTGTCCTATAGTCTGTTGTGCAAAATAAAACAAACATACGGTTTACTCTACATGGTCTTCAATTACATCAAAAGTAATCTAATCAAGGAAAAACTTTTATTTAAATTCGTTTTAGCGAATAAGTAGCGTAATAAATATCACTGCAAGTTGTTTTAATTTCTTCTTTACACAACGTAGATTACCAGACGCGATCGGAAAACTTCCCTGTTTTTAATTTTCTTTAAAACATCCGTTTTGTTTTCTAAATTTATTTTCAGCGAATAGTCGAAAGGCTTCGCTTACTTCAAAACGCTTATCTTTCTTTAAAGATAGATACACAAACGTTTTTAAAGAATATACCTTCCTTTGTATACGTAATACGCAATTTTCAACTTTAACGCTTTGTGCCAAGTGCCATTATACGAGTAAGAAAATTAGCTTCAATTCTTTAACTTTTTTAATTGCTAAGTAGAATGCGAACTTTACAGACTAATTTATTTGATATTTTCTTTTTCCTTTAGGCGATTTCCTATTTTATGAAACGGTCTCGTTTAATTCTAAAAGCCTTCTTATATTACTTACATTAAAAGCACAAACAATTTACACGTTCGTTTTGAAATGTTTATTCTATAATACATTGTAGGAGAGCACGGAATAAACGGACAGAGCTGAGTTTTACTATGCGTTTAAGTGCATTTGGCGTAATTTGTTTCTGCATCTTTAGTATGAATATTCCTTGGAGTTAGGAGTTAGGACATTCACTAATCACTACTACTACTATCAGAAATCTTTATTTTATGTTCAAAGGAAACATAGCTTTGCCGTTTTATACCCTACGATTATAAGTCATAATTTTATTGCGAGTATGCCAAGATACTTTCTCATAGAACAATAAGTTATGTCTTCAAGTAATCGTCCGACTGATCCCCGACATCCGAGCATCTGAGTCGGCCTTATCGGCCGTACGTAATATTAACAATAATATATTGCTACAACCACAGGAATAAGATCTAGATAGAAGCGCTATGTCGCTCCATTTGTATGAACACGAGCGTGTCACTTTTTTCATACCTACTGTGACGTCACAAGATCGCTTTAGTGATGGCAATACCCGTACGCGCGGAATCGATTCAAAGGAATCGCCTCTTTTGCCATTTTAATAGGTATATCGATTTTTTAATCGATTATTATTCGAGTTCATAGACAGAGGAATGATAAATCTTAAGATACGTGCTTTCCAGGACAGCTAGTAATATATTATTCTAAATTAAATCACTAAACTAAAACATAAATACATATTAGTTAACTAGCTGTCCCGGCAAACGTTGTTTTGTCATTTAAAGTATTTGTACTTCATCAGTTGATACAAAATCTTACCCCCACTTTTGTCGCCTAAGAGGGGTGGGGGGGAAATTTTACACACCAGCCGGGCTAGCACGGCCACCCCTAGAAATGCAAAAGTATGGGCAAACTGTGGATATAAACTTAGGGTGCTGTTCCGTCTTCCGATCTTTACCGCGGCTAATCGCGACCGACAAAAATTCAATTAAAATGCCACTTTATGACAGACTATAGTCTATGTCATAATGTAGGATATTATTTCAATTTTTAGGACTATAGTCTGTCATAAAGTGGCATTTTAATTGAATTTTTCGGAACGAAAAAAGATCGGAACGACACCTTAAGTTTATCTCCACAGTTTGTCCATACTTTCGTATTTCTATTGGTCCGTATGATAGCCCGGCAGATGTTAAGTTGGAAAAAACAGTTATTAATATTATGAGGTAAGTCCATTAAAGAAAAAAGTTTGATACAAAATCTGACCCCCTCTTTGGTCCCCTTAGAGGGGTGGGGGGATTTTTTTTTATACACCAGATGTTAAGTTGGAAGAAGACAAATCGCAGATAGCGAAAACCGCATTCAAATCGGATCAGTAGTTTTCGTGTGATAATGGAACAAACATACAGACAGACAGACAGACATACAGTAGACAAAAAACTAACTACAGGTTTTGGCTTCTATAGCGATGTAGTAACACCCGCCGCTTATTATTTTTTAAATACCTTTAATGTACAGACTTTTTATTTCTAGTTTTTTTATATTAGGGTGAATTTCAACATGTCCATATTTTTTTTCATTTCGGTGAATTTTTTTGTTTCTATGTTTTTTTGAGTTTTTACCGAAGTTTCCTCTCAATTTTCATGTTTTATGACTACGAAACTAATTACATAAAAATTAAATAATAAACAAACGTAGCAAACACGTTTATATTTTAGCTGTCACCGAGATGAAAAAGTCAGTCACCGAGATGAAAACAAAATTCATCGAAATGTAAATTCACCGAAATAGTATACAGCGTGATTGTAAAACAAGCGAAATAATATATTTTTATGGAAAAATGTTGACACTTTGGGTTACACTTTTGCAATTTTCGAGATTATCTCTGAAGGCAGGCGAAAAGTAGTTAACTGCACCCGTTCGATTTACCATTAGACGAAAATAAAATACGTATTTAGCGCGAAGCGGGCAAGGAGCGAATCAACGTTAGTCACTACATCTCTAATATTTTTCAGAAAAAACATAGCCTGTATCCATAAAAAAAAATCCATCACAAAATCAGCTATTGCACAACTCTTATCGCGATTTTGCCTTCCGTACGCTACGCTCACTTAAATTTTACCATAGAGCGATGTTAACTCATTTTGTATGGGCGAAATAATCTCTATTTACGTATTAAGTTACATCTACGGTAAATGCCTGGGCATGGTTATTTAAACAACAATGAGATAGAACCACAGACATAATTATATCAAGATAGATACCGCATGTCGCTCCATTTGCATGAAAACGAGCGTGTCACTTTTTTCCTACCACTGTGACGTACCAATGATAAGAAACGTGTCCATTATCACGTGCCATTTTAGGCATTGAGGCATTTTTAAAAGTCCGATTTACGTTCGATTCCGATAGCAGACTAAAGAACAGACTTTTGAAAAACGAGCATTGCTCGTCGTTTGGGAACGCGATATTGCACGCGAAGTACATACACATACGGTATCTATCTATGTCTGTGGATAGAACAGTGTATTTTTATTAAAAAATATTTCATGTTACAAACGATTTTAATACAAATAACAATAACAAAATATATGAATACTGAGAAATAATTGACACATTTGCTTTGAATAAAAATTACCACGCGCCAACTTCTCTCGGCAAAGGATAAATTTTATTTGTTGTTTTTTTGTTTTACTATTTTGTAAAGGTAGTATTGTAACTATTTTGAAAAGGTATCTTCTAGTGCTTTGTTAAAATTTTTGGTTATAAAAATATACTTAAGTAAAACAGTTAAAATTGAGTTACTATTATTCTAACACTAGCTTTCCCGGCAAACGTTGTTTTGCCATTTAAAGTATTTCTACTTCATCAGTTGATACAAAATATTACCCCCTCTTTTGTCCCCTAAGAAGTGTGGGGGAAAATTTTATACACCAGAAGTTAAGTTGGAAAACACAGTTAATAATATGAAGTAATTCCATTAAATAAAAAAGTTTGGTACAAAATCTGACCCCCCCTGAGAGGGGTGGGGGGTAATTTTATACGCCAGATGTTGAGTTGGAAGAAGACAAATATATATGCGAAAACCGCATTCAAATCGGATGAGTAGTTTTCGTGTGATGCTGGAACAAACATACAGACAGACAGACAGATAAAAAAACTAACTAACTTTTCGGCTTCTATAGCGATGCTGTGACACCCTCCGCTTATTATTTTTTGAATATCTTTAATGTACAGAATTGTTATTTCTACAGATTTATTATATGTATAGATTATTATAACCAAAACTACTTTTTGATAGGATTCATTAAATTCTAATCTATCTTCTAATCATCTTCTAATCATATAATATTATCTCGTACTGTTTTAGCAATTTCACTAATCAACAAAAGTCAATATTTTAGGTAATCGTAATAAACTACATGAGGTCAAAATATCAGACTCTGAGTTTCTTATTCATAAAATGAAAGGTAAATATTGTGTCCTTATAAATATTTAAAGTAAAAAAAATACAAATATTGGCTGAAACGACGTGAGACGAATGTTAGGTGTTTTTCGTTACGGAATTTCTTGATAAACGCGATCAAAGCTATACAATAGCTCAAAAAAATGAAACACTAAGAAGCACCATATTATTTCTTTTTTATTCATTAACATTTTTTTACGATTTCGCAGATTATTATTCATCCTGTATAAAATAACTTTAAAAATCACCGAGATGAAAAAAGCATTCATCGATATGAAAACTATTGTCACCGAAGGTCACCGAGTCACCATTTCCGTGATTTTTTTTCATATCGGTGAATTTTTTCATTTCGGTGACCAAATAGGTCACCGAATTCACCGAAACGGAATCACCGAAATGAAAATTTGCGACAAATCGTTGAATATTTTGACACCTATAATAATTATACCGGTATCTATACTACATACTGATACATATTATTAAAAGTGTTTGTAAGAAAATAAGTTAATACTTTTATCTGGTTCAATTAACATGATAAATTGAATCACGGAAATGAAGAGAAAAGTGTCGGGTGTCACCGAGACGATATACTTACGTTTTTAGCGGGAACACGCAGCGACGCAGCAAAACACCTCTAGCTCCGAAGGCACAAGCATGACTGGCGCTTGAGTTCGAGAATGAAATGAAAATGAAATGAAAATATACTTTATTGTGCACAATCAAATTACATAGACAAAGTTTAAAATATATTAATTATAAAATAAAAAGAAAGCACACAAAGGCGGCCTTATTACTAAGCAGCAATCTCTTCCAGGCAACCTTTGAAGCGAGAGGATTAGATTGCTGGATTTGGGTATAGTGCTAAAAAGTATATTGAAATATAAAAAGTTAACATTAACTTTAATACTTATTAGAAAAAAAAAATGTAACATAAACAATATTATAAATATACATAATATACATATAAATATATACTTACATAATATAATATATAGATACGATACTATAATATAAATATAATTAAGTACTTACTAACTACATAAATTTAAATTTGACACGTCAAACTAAGATAATAGTCATATAAGAAGACAAAATGATGGGACAGTTTTATTTCTCCCGCTATTTTGAAAGTGTAACGATTGAGATTATGAAATTTGTATTGAATATAACTCCATTCTTTAATAATCCAATAAAAGAATCCGTTTGTTTGTACCACTAATATTTTTTCTTCGGATGACGAAATTAGGACTAAAAAGGTCGTTGGGACAGTCACCGAGGGGTCTTATTTCCACCTTTAGAATTTTTTATTTTTATGTTCTAGTTATCGAATTAAAAACGTGTCTGTTGCCTCATATGGATAATCACACAAACTATACGATGAAATTTTATTTAACCCTAAAAAGCCATTTCACACCCCCAATTTCACAGTAGCCGCGAAAAAAAAGCGGTTGGGAAATTCACCCATTATGTACTTATAGAAAATGTATAGAAATATAATCACCGAGTCACAAAATATACCAAAGCGAACATTATCATTCCTCTGTTTCATGTCTGTTTCGAAAATCGATTAATTAGAATCGAGAATATGTACAACACTATTTGCTTCATTTGACAGAAAAATGAGAATATTGACTGTACCTCAAAACTAAGCGATGAGTGAAAGTGTCGATTGTTTTATTTCCATTGCGCGCTCAATAGCGGACAAACAGAACGGGCTCTATAATTTTCTAACTAAAGCGGCAATGTATTATGAATCATGCGGTACACACGCAGTTACGTAGATTTCATGGTAAAAACTACAGCCACACACGATTTATATTAAATAATTGATTTTAAAATAAAGGACACACGATTTAATAATAAAATTACTTACCGATGATAAGAAACGTTATATATATATAGTATATACTATTTATACCAACGTTTCTATTCGAATTTCCACAGCCCAATACGGCACAATTAGGCATTTTTAGAATTCCGATTGACGTCCGATTCCGATAACGGTGGAGCGTAGACTAAAGAACAGACTTTCGAAAGAATATAGCTTATACTCTTTTGGGAACGCGATGGCACGCGAAGTACATACACATGGCCTATCTAACTAGATAGAAATCTGTGGCTACAACTAATACTCGGCAGATTAAAATCCCGTCGTCGTGTGCTCGCTCAGATTTGTTATTCTGAAATGTCGCAGGAATGTTTCGGATACCGTACACGATAGCATTTGAATTTGAATTATTATTGCAGTTTGAATTCCTCGTCATTTCTTCTCGCTTTTATTTATAAGTGTATACCTATACTTCACGACATTGTATTCCTATCTATGCATTCTTTTGAACATCATCACTCATCAGGAAAGGATAAGGTCCAAATTGGACTAATTTTAAAAATGCCGGCCAACGCAAATAAATCCATTATTTTAATAGAACATAATCTAAGGAATAATTTTTATTATTACACCAAAGTTCTAAGTCAAGTCTCCGAGCTGCCATGATCCAAAGCCCAAAATTGTATGGACGTTGGATCTTGTCCTTTGAAGATTCCTACATAATTTCGTTGTTTTATGTCACGTCAATGTTGACGGACAAATAAGTATCGCGAAATGGTTCCACAAATATTTTTTAGTTTAGAGGTACCACGTCATTTAGTCGGGTTATCCGACCAAATAAGTACCGTAGTTCTGCTACACTGTTTACGAGCCAATTTTCATGTACCTATTATCAAAACTTAACTCTACACTCACTTTTTGGAAAAATTTAGCTTGAACTCTCATATTTTATTTCTTTTTTGAGAAGATATTATATCTACGAGGAGAGATATGGGTTCGGTAATCCTATTTCACTATCTAATATATTACAAATTTTTTTAGAGAATTTCTAATATATTATACCACATACCTAAGTAGGTCTAGTAGTGTTTTGTTTCTAGTGATGCCTAGATTTACTTCATCATTGGCTCATTAAAGTGCTTAAATTTTGTCTAATCTTACTTTCTAATAATATCTCAATTTAAATTCATTCTAAATGCGATTCTTCTGAGAAATGGTGATTACTGATTACTGATTTTATGTTTACAATGTATCGAACTATTCGTCGGCGGACGGCGAGTCAAAGAAAAAGTTTTCGCGACGTTCGGGCCATTCATCATCCCCAGAAATTATGACATAAAAATAAATGATTGCAGTTTAGATTCTTCGGGACCCAACCGTGGGTCCGTCGTAAAAACCGATCCGGTTATAGTTTGCGAAAGCTATTAAGCTGTAAACCCCGTCTCCTCTGTCTTGATGAAATATTCCAATATTAATTTTCCCGTTTATTGCTGCAGTATAATGTACCACTCCGCTAATTTATTTATTCAGAGCCCTCTATTGATATCCTTTACGACATAATGGACGGTAACTCATATTACCTGTAATATTTTATAATGAACCATATATATTATTATGCCGTCATTATAAATAAGGACCGAAAAAACACGTCTGTAATATTCATATTATGAGTAACTTTTATTGCGAATGCCCGCATGCACCGACCTCGACGACCTAGGAGTCACTAGAACTTGCAAAGAGAAAACTGCCAGTTATAAAAACATATTAAAAATTATGAAAACTTTTGTAGCCTATATTGATACTTTTTTGTAGACTTTGTCGCGAGTCTCGTTAAACATACGAATTACGATGAGAAAACACGATACGCCTGCGCTAATGAATGTAAGCACCGAGAGGTTAATTAATTGTCGGTACCTGTGCTGTGTGCAGCGGCAGCTATGGCGCATGAAATATTTATAAAATTCATAACATCGCTAATTATCGAGCGACGCGCTGTTTCTCCGCCACCCGCGGGCTCGCCGGACCTCCATCTAGGGACAAAAACCCATCGTACTCCTCCATAGATCACCTCTCGCTACGCGCAGGTATCCCATTCCCATAAATCGTTTTTATTAAAAATCCATATGAGTCGAACTATGCGACGATCACCGCGGCGCGCGGGAGTTATGACCGAAGAACAGAACATAAAAATTACGCGGCTAATCACACTCATTCATTAGGCGTATAACTACGTATAAAGTATGAACCTCGGTTCGCTGGAAGCCTGGAACCATAAAATTTTGTTATTGTAAAACGAGTGACGTTCCGTGCGCGGCACGAATATGGCCGCCGTTAAATATTTATCAGCGAATTAGTATGCCTAAACTAACGAAATCAATTAACTGGGGTTTTTGTACAGGTCCGGCAAAGACATTCCGGGCGGGCGTGCGGGGCGCGGGCGGGCGGCGTGCGGCCATAACAATGTTTTGAGTACATATTTTACAAACGTTCCGCTCGTTTTTACCCACCATCGATATCTTTAAGCTCGTTAATTCGTTACAAATTCGAGCTGGTTTTGGGCGAAGAAAGGAAACATTATATAGGATAATTGATATAATCGTTGATTGGCTTCGTGTAGAATTAGCGGGGATATTCTTTCACGTTGTACAAGGATAAACAAACTCATGACATGCTTTTCGTATTAGCTACATTATAATTAATTAGTACTTTGTGTTGGCGCAAATTGAATTACTTTTAGACTAACTACCTACATATAGGCAGTATTCGAAGGGCTGTTGTTTATTTGTAGCCACTATCTAATTTTATCACCATAATATTAAAATGTATCATTATCTTCTATACTTATAAAATTACATGTCCTGACTGACTGACTGATTCATCATCGCTGAGCAAAAACTGTTAAAGTTACAGCCACGAAATTTGGTGAGTAGGATTGTTTTATTTAGTAGACACCCACTAAGGAAGGAATATTGAAAATTTTACCCCGAAGGGGGTGAAATAGGGGTTGAAAGTCTGAATGAAAGTCCGTCATTTCTTAAGTTGGGAACATAAAAACTTTATCTTTGGGTTACTGATTAAAAATGAATGGATACGTATTTAAGCGTTTTTGGAAATTCTTCCCCCAAGGGGGTGAAATTGGGGTTGAAAGTTTCAATGGAAGTCCATTATTTCTTGAGTTAAAAGCACGAAATTTTATGTTTTGGCTACTGATTAAAAATGATTGGATACGTGTTTAAGCGTTATTGAAAATTCTACCCCCAAGGGGGTGAAATAGGGGTTGAAAGTCTATATTATAGGTATACTATGTTAACGCAGACGAAGTCGCGGGAAACAGCTAGTAATATATATAATTCTTCTGTGAGTGTGTATGTCACTGAACTTCTCTCAAACGACTGGACCGATTTTGATGAAATTTTTTGTGTGTGTTCAAGGGGATCTGGAAATGGTTTAGATTCACAATTTTGTCCGCTGGACAATGTTTTTTCAAATAAATTTTTAATTTATTAGTAGTTGTTGATTTTTGAATGTTTTACATTGGATCCGACAGACGGCGCTACCATCGCAGTGTCAAATTTTAAATAATATTCGAATTCGAATTTTAATTTTAGTCTGTCCCGAAAGTTAGCGCTGCGATCAAATTAAAAAAAAAATACTTTATATACTTAATATGGCAAAGAAACGTTTGCCGGGACAGCTAGTACACTTATTACACTTATTCTATGAGCAGCTTTTAAAGTTAAACGCGAAAAACGAATCTCCTTAGCGCATCGGAGTTGTTGGCACTTGGCAATATCTACTTAGTTGTAAAATAAGTACCGTATAAAATGTTAAAATTATAATATAAAACTCCAACTAAGTCATACGTTCAATTTACTTAAATGGTATGACATGAATAAATCTTATAGGTATTTACATAAAAGGACATGAAAACCACGACCTTCGGTTACGTGTCATGGTGGCAGGTCAGAGAATCTGCATTTTTCAATAAAATCCTTAGGATTTTATGTTTTTGCCAACTGTGATCTTATGTAACATCTTGATGATGATGGCAAAGTTGAGATCTATTAAAAAGCCAAGTAACATTATAATAGCATATTTCCTACTCCCGTGAATTTTTTCACATTTCCAGAAACAATCGTTTAGCTAGTAGAAGGGGGACACTGGACTCTAACGATTTTTTCCATCCCATTCCATGAATGGATCCCTAAATCGGAAAATGATTTATAAATATTTTTAAAAACCTATCCGACGACACCCCACATGATGGGGTGGGCGCGAAAAAATAATTCATCCCCACTTGATGTGGGCAGGTCCCATAAAAAACATTATTTTTAAAGATTTTATGTACCATTTTCATGTATGTATGTAAAATATTGACACGACGAATCAAGAAAAAAGCTCGAAATATACCTTATTTAATAGGCTTTCAGGTGAAATACAAAATTTTATTAATTACGTAAAAGTTTTGGAGAAATATGGATTTTTCCCTTCCGGGCCGCAAAAAAACGCTAAACTTTGGTAGCTCGTAGCATCAAAACTATTGTGAATTGACACGTGTCAATTATTCAAAGAGTACACCCACGTGAGTGTTCTACTCTCGCATTCGTAATATTAATGCCTATTCAAAGTTGAATAAAATAGAAAATTTCCGATTTTTCGTCTCCTCCGTACACTGTGAGACGTGATTTAACAGTTACAGTATACAGTATTTCTATAAGTTTTAATGCACAACATGTAAGATCATTTCAATTATAAACTAATGTTGCAGCTAGATTTTTTATTTTTTTAAAGTAAGTATCTTTAAATAATGCAACTCAAACCCGCGACAGTTTTGTGATTTTTTCTGTAAAATGTTTAGAATATCACCTGTTTATGGATTGTATTGACGTCTTAACGGTATGAAAAAAATACAATGTACTGTTGAGAAAGTCGTCTATACAATGTTGGAATTACTTTTTACCACTTTCATATAAAAAACCCTTTAAAAACAGAATACCTATAACTGCCCGCTAACTTGGCGATCGTCCTTTTTCACCTGGCATATGAAAGACGGGCGTGAGTGTGAAGACAGCAGTAGAAAAGATAGTACGGGCTCTTAAACCGTGGCAAAAATTAAATAAAACATACATATTAGGATAATTACTATTGAATTATAGATATACAGAATATTCAAGTTAGTAACAAATTCTTCAAAATAATTACTTTTGGATAAGACAAGTAGGTGTGGGTGATTACTAAATATTAAAACAATGTTTGAAAATGGAAAGACCCGCATATTTTGTTACGAAAATATTTTATTTTGTCGATAAGCATCCAACCTTGAATAAAATGAATGTTTTAATTTTTATTGGTGTTTCGATATATTTACTGCAACATTTAATGCTTTAAAAACTATAAAGCCATGTTACAGTCGTTTTGTGAGCATTTAGGTATCGGACTTATCTTTATAGGTGTGTGTTAGGAATGTTCCTTCCACCCAATATTGTAACTAGCACATTTGTATAATGTAATCCTTTTAGCAAAATAAGGTTGGGTAATAATTATACTTCGGTAGTATTAATATGATTTAATGGAGATGGGATTGCGAGAATACAGTTTAGAATTTATGTTTTCTAGAAGATGTTCTTTAAATCTCATAAAGCTGAAAGGCTGGTAATTTGAAAACTGTACGCGTTTGGTAAAGAAATTGAATCAATTCACAGTCTTTTTTTGAGACAATTTTAAGTTAAATAAAGCAGACGCCTATCCTGGATAACTAATTATTCTTCACTAGCGACCCGCCCCGGCGTCACACAGGTATAAAATATATAGCCACTGAAAAGATTTAAATCGATAGCCTATGATCCTTCACATGGTCTACTTCTTATCTGTGCCAAATAACATAAAAATTGCTCCAGTAGTTCGCGAGATAAGCCCTTTCAAATAATTTCCCTCGTTTTTTCCACATTCTCCTATTAGTCTTATAGCGTGATAAAATATAGCCTACAGCCTTCCTCAATTCCTCAATGGGCTATGTAACATTGAAAGAATTTTTCAAATCGGACCAGTAGTTTCTGAGATTAGCGCGTTCAAGTTAGCCCTTTCAAATAATTTTCCCCGTTTTTTCCACATTTTCCTCTATTTCTTTGCTCCCATTAGTCTTAGCGTGATAAAATACAGCCTTCCTCGATAAATGGGCTATCTAACACTGAAAGAGTCATCAAAATCCGTTGCGTAGTATTAAAGATTAAAGGGTACAAAGGGGACATGAGGGATAAAAGCGGCTTTGTTTTATAATATGTATAGATTCAATATTTAAGAAATGATAAGCTATTGCCAACGTTGTGGACTTCAGACTAAAGATTTGTAAAGTGAGTTCCTCACCCCTTGCCCTATAGTCATTGTACAGCAGCCTACAGTCATTATATATTCTTCTTATATGTGAAATACTTTCCGTCTGTTACTTCATCATGCATAAACCGCTGAGCATTTGGATAAGCGTGGAAGCCCGTCAAATCTCATCTAATCATACGAAGGGTCTTGGCAAATCTCACGTAATTTTTTCTCAACAAAATAATACTAACTATTTTGGTCCATTTGATCCAGATTGTACGTATGCTTAAGATTTAATCGTTAAGGCGAGGATCAACGCCAATTTGTTATTCCGTGACTACCAGTTTACCTAGTTCCAATATAATAACGAAATGTAAAAAAATAATAGATATAAAGCACAATATTTAAAAGACGTTTGACCATAAACATTTTTATAAAACGTAATACATTGGCTGTAATTAATTTACAAACTCACTTCCGAAAAAAATCTAATTCATCGAAATATAGGTATTAACTAGGATAATTATACATTTTATTTGAATAAATTGTTAGTAAATCTATATTAAAAAATCTTTAACCGAACAATTTTGTTTCTTAATATTTATTTCCAAATATATTAAAAAAAAACATGTTAAATAGAGAAGATCCGCCCCTAGTAACTACAGTTTTATGCTAAGCTAAAATAAATCTTATTGCGATGCGTATACGCTTGGTCTTTGGTTGTGTGCAAGGTTATCGTTTTGGATTGAGATTGCTCCCTGCCTTAAACGACTATCATTCACAAATTCGTTCGAAAGAAAATCTACTGACTGTCAAACCAAAAGTTTACGTAAGAAACCCACATTTTGAAAGATCTCACGTGAGATTTGGGGGGAAATAAAATCTCACGAAATCTCACTCGGGACGGAGGGGGCGTCAAAAAATTTAAAAAAATGCCCCACGTAATTTGTGGACGCCCCCAAAGGTAACGGACAAATTATGGTTTTCACTGTGGCAAAATTTACAGGTCTTATGCAATAATCTAATTACTGAGCAACAAAGTTGTAGGCAATATCTAGTCTATAATATTGTCCCCTGTAGGACACCGTGGTAGGGTACAAAAGACGTTTAACCCTTTGTAGTTCATAAGGCTTCGTGTGAGACAGGTAATTAAACGCAGCGATAAAGTTTCATACATCCTGACTCCTGACATTGATACTTCATACTGCCTGTGTAATTATAAAGATCATTTGTTTACAATTTACATAATGATGGTCTTTTTATTTCGCGCACATAATCTATTTATATAAAACTCAAAGGTGACTGACTGACATGGTGATCTATCAACGCACAGCCCAAACCACTGGACGGATCGGGCTGAAATTTGGCATGCAGGTAGATGTTATGACGTAAGCATGCGCTAAGAAAGGATTTTAAAAAATTCCAACCCTAGGGGGTTAAAATAGGAGATGAAAGTTTGTATATAATAATACTTCTTAGCGCGAGCGAAGCCGCGAGCAAAAGCTCGTATTTAATAAGTTACGAGGGCGGGATGATAAGTAACTAGCCTAATACTTCTACACTTAACTTTCCGTGATAATTTTTTTTCGATATTATAGTCTCTGTTAACCTCTATGCACTTACTCTATCTTAGGTTCTAAAGCAGTAATGCCTTCTATAAAATGATTTTTTTCAAGGCCTTCAAAATACTCCCCTACAGCGGCTATGACTTCATTATTTGTGGCAAACTGTCCACCCAAAAAAGTTTTGAGCTTAGAGAATAAATAGAAGTCTGATGGCGCTATATCAGACAAATAAGGTGGGTAGGGCAACAAGTCATATACTTTATTCATTGATTTTCTTCAATTCTTTTTTTTATCGTGCGTAAGCAATCGCGGCAATGTAACTTTTTTATATTAAATTCCTCGCTTAGGATATTTTGTATATTTTGTAGTGTCTGCTATTTCAGATAACTTCAATCGTCGCGCGGTCTACTTAAACCATAACATGTACTTTCACGACCATTTCCGGAGTTGTGACGCTTTTTGGACGTCCAGGGGAGCTTCATCTTTGACACATATAGACCGCGTTTAAACTCAGCTACCCAGCTGTTTTACTGTGGCATGAGAAGAAGCAGATTCACTCAAAACATTTTTTAATTCATCATAGATATTTCTCCCCTTCATATGAGGAAACTTTATCACCGGTCTTTGTTCGATTTTATCCATATTCAAAACAGTAATTGACGAAATTTATTTTCAAATGATAAAAAATTTGCAAAATTTTCACACCACCAAATTCAAATTTAAAACACAGGTGGCCAGAGACACAAATTTGAAAATTACATACATAGACTTCTGTCATCGGTTGTCACTCGGAAAACATCGCGTTTACTAGCTCTCGCAAATTTATTCGTAAACTCTTGTAAAAGTGATCAATCGAAGTGTTAATTACGTTACGTTTGAAGATTAGTGGTTTTGGAACATAGTGAACAATAAAGTCCAGCTTGAATTGTGTGGAAAATAACTTAAAACTGTGCCGAAAATTAGTGTTTGACATTAGTGCTTGGCCATAGTTTTCGAAATACCCACTTGGGACTATTATTTTATTGCGGCCAATTTGAAATTGACATTTGTCAGTGCTTGTCAAAAGTGCGAATCATAGACAATCGGTGTTGCCACTTCACTGTGCAAAAAATTCCAACAATATACTCAGGATAATTTATAAAATATGGCTCAGTGCTTTAAATGTAAACTCCAAGTCCAAGATGACAAAGGATCAAAAATATTATGCAAGCGTTGTAACAGGGTACTATGTGTCAAGTGATCTGGTTTGTCTGCAACCGAAATGCGTGTAATCGGTCTTCAGAACCCAAAACTGTCGTACCTGTGCGAAGAATGTGAGGAGGGCCTAAGGCAAATTCCTCAGCTGCGAAAGCTCGTTACTGAACTTCAGCATCAGGTCCAAGCATTGAAAGAACAGGGGGCTTGTGCTGTGAACTTGGATGCAGTAATTAATGAGATAGAAGATCGCAAGAGCCGAAGTCGTAATATTATCCTGCATGGACTGCCAGAATCAAAGTCAGCGGCCGTAGAGGATCGCAAAGCTCACGACAAAGACCTCGTTTCGGATGCACTTGCTGCACTCCCGATATCGAAACCTGAAATTTTGGCAACTATTCATCTTGTTAAACCTGTAGCTAATAATGGCAAGTCGAGTCCCTTGAAGATGATTCTAAATAACAAGCAATGTGCAATAAATATATTAAAAAACAAAGGTAAGGTCACTAAAACAATAAAAGTGCAATCAGATATGACGTCCTACCAGCGAGACCAGCTTAAAAAGCTACGTGATGAATTGGCTACTAGAACTGATAATGGTGAGTCAAATTTAACCATCAAATACATTAATAAAATCCCAAGAATTATCAGCTCCAGCGCGCCACCTATAAAAAACTAGCTGCGGCGGTTATTTCCGAATTGCGCATACTATACACGAACCTGGCATCGTTAACGGCAAAATTTGATCTTTTCCTTCTTGAAGTCAATATCCATAAACCTGCATTTGTTCTTAAAACGGAATCCCACCTAAATTCTAAAATTGCTAACAGTCTTATAAATATATCTGGGTAAACACTATATTGCTTAGACAGAGACGACAGAAGAGGAGGTGGCGTTGTAATATATGTCGCAAACGAAGTAAATGGTATTGCCCTAATATCTAAAACAAATAACATTTATCATAACGACAGGGTAGAGGGGCTCTGGCTTGATATCCAATATGGAGGATTTTTTTTGTTAGCATGTATATACAGACCACCATCAAACAGTCTATCTAGTTCAGACGATATATTGTTTAACACAATTTACAAGGCATCTACTGAAAAAACAGTCCTTATTGCAGATGACTTTAACTTACCAGGTCTTAAATGGCCCTCCCCAAGATTGTATAGATGTGACACCTTGCACAAAGCATTTATAGAAATGTATACTAACAGCAACCTCCACCAACTAGTAACGCAAATTACAAGAAAGAGAAACCAAGAAGAGTCATTGCTGGATCTTATCCTCTGTAACGAAGAAAGTTTATTATGTGACATTGAATATCACCCACCAATCGGTAAAAGTGATCACCTTTATTTATTTATTTATTTATTTTATTTATTTATTTATTATGGTTACCAGCAGCATATGCATTTAAAAAATTACAGTCAAAAGTATACAAGATTTTACAATACTGATGCACACACCTTTATAGGCAACACAACATTCGAATTTATATAATATTAACAACATGCAAAATAACTTTAAATAGAGTTTAAAAACAGTATAAATAATGTGAACATAAATTAAAATTAAATTATAAATAAATTACAAAATAAATTCTGAAATAGCTATTACAACCTTGATTTAAATAACATTAAGTACCTATAAAAAAAATATTCAAATTTCAATTAACTACATCATATTATTTAATAATTATTAATTACATAGAATTTGATAAGAATATTAAAACCGTTTTAAACAGTGTTCATTATGATTATAATATTATGTTATATAAACGAGAGAAATAATAAAAATAAGTATAAGATTGTAAATTCTACGCCCAAAAATGTATAATTTAATCGTAAAAAAAAAAAAAAAAAAAATTGTACTGAATATTATATTATTGGGGGGCTAGCTGTGTGTAACACCTTGTATTAACAGCTACAATTCAAGTAAATATTACTAAGAACTTGACTGATATAAAACCGCAATATAATTATTTTAAAGCTATTTTTGATGCAATAAGTAAAACTATTGAGGAATACTCGGTTGGAATATCACCCACCAATCGGTAAAAGTGATCACCTTGTATTAAGTGCTTTAAATGTAAACTCCAAGTCCAAGATGACAAAGGATCAAAAATATTATGCAAGCGTTGTAACAGGGTACTATGTGTCAAGTGATCTGGTTTGTCTGCAACCGAAATGCGTGTAATCGGTCTTCAGAACCCAAAACTGTCGTACCTATGCGAAGAATGTGAGGAGGGCCTAAGGCAAATTCCTCAGCTGCGAAAGCTCGTTACTGAACTTCAGCATCAGGTCCAAGCATTGAAAGAACAGGGGGCTTGTGCTGTGAACTTGGATGCAGTAATTAATGAGATAGAAGATCGCAAGAGCCGAAGTCGTAATATTATCCTGCATGGACTGCCAGAATCAAAGTCAGCGGCCGTAGAGGATCGCAAAGCTCACGACAAAGACCTCCCGATATCGAAACCTGAAATTTTGGCAACTATTCATCTTGGTAAACCTGTAGCTAATAATGGCAAGTCGAGTCCCTTGAAGATGATTCTAAATAACAAGCAATGTGCAATAAATATATTAAAAAACAAAGGTAAGGTCACTAAAACAATAAAAGTGCAATCAGATATGACGTCCTACCAGCGAGACCAGCTTAAAAAGCTACGTGATGAATTGGCTACTAGAACTGATAATGGTGAGTCAAATTTAACCATCAAATACATTAATAAAATCCCAAGAATTATCAGCTCCAGCGCGCCACCTATAAAAAACTAGCTGCGGCGGTTATTTCCGAATTGCGCATACTATACACGAACCTGGCATCGTTAACGGCAAAATTTGATCTTTTCCTTCTTGAAGTCAATATCCATAAACCTGCATTTGTTCTTAAAACGGAATCCCACCTAAATTCTAAAATTGCTAACAGTCTTATAAATATATCTGGGTAAACACTATATTGCTTAGACAGAGACGACAGAAGAGGAGGTGGCGTTGTAATATATGTCGCAAACGAAGTATAATTTTATTAAAAACAATATTATTAAAAAGGTGCTCAAAATCTCTAGTAAGGAACATTACTAGGCTAATGAAAAAATCGTTAGAGGATGGAGCACTACTAGCAGACTGGAAAATAGCTACTGTCGTTCCCATATACAAAAAAGGAAGCAAACTTGATCCATCTAACTACAGACCAATAAGTCTAACAAGTGTATAGTGCAAAACAATAGAAAAAGTGATTGCTAACGAAATAAGAAACTTCTTAACAAAGGAACACATTATATTGGAAGAACAGCATGGATTCGTACCAGGTCGATCAGTATCTACAAACCTACTGAGATACCTGAATGAGTGGACAAAAAACCTCGACGAAGGAAATCCTACCGACGTAATTTACCTAGATTACGAGAAGGCATTCGATCATGTACCCATAAAACGGCTAATTCGTAAAATTGAACATCTGGGTATACGCGGAAAACTGTTAGCCTGTCTAAAACTAGGAAAGTACTTAGTGGTGTCCCACAGGGATCCGTTCTTGGACCAATACTCTTTATTTTGTACTTAACTGACCTGATAAGCGTTCTTGTACAGCCTTTCTCCTTGTTCGCTGATGACACAAAATTTTTCGGAAATCCATGTAGCCATTATCATCATATCCAAAACGATCTGAATGCTATATACAAGTGGACCCAAAAATGGCTATTAACCCTAAATGTTGAAAAATGCACAGTGTTACACATTGGAAAGAACAACCCCCGTAGAAACTACTAGCTTGGACCTAAACAATTGATGCATGTGGAGTCCCAAAAAGACCTAGGCGTAACAATAACTTCGGATCTGAAATGGGAAATGCATATAATGATTCATATTGTCAAGAAAACAAACTCCATCCTCTATATCATTCGTAAAGCGTTTAAGTGTCTGACACCAAAAACATTTCTGCAATTGTACAAGGCTTATGTTAGACCACTTCTAGAGTATGCGTATGTAATATGGGACCCTTATTTAAAAAAAGACGTCAAGCTACTTAAAAACGTACAGAGAAGAGCTACAAAAATGATAAACACATTACGCAATAAGTCTTACGAACAGCGACTCGAAATCCTTGGCCTTACCTCACTCGAACAGCGTCGACAGAGGGGAAGACTCATCGAGACTTATAAGATACTGCATGAAATTTATGATGTGCCTCATCTCCGAGAACTATACACCCTGAATGCGAATAAGCACCTAAGAGGACATCCTTTAAAATTATGCTAAAATCCCAGCAAGAAGTTACCTAGAAGGCACTTTTTACCTAACAGAGTGGAATTGGTCTGGAACAGACTTCCTGAAAGCGTTGTAATGGCAACCTCTGTGAACTGCTTTAAAAACAAACTGGACCAATTGAGGGTTGGCTAATAGTACTATACCTACTGTACTCGGCGAAACATGGCGGTAGCGGTCATTGACTCCCTGTCAAAAACTTGTCATTTGCTATACAAAACCACGATTGACAACATATTCTGACACTTCATTGTCAATCGTGGTTTATGTAGAAAATTACAAGTTTTTGACAGGGAGTCAATGACCGCTACCGCCATGTTTCGCCGAGCACAGTATAGTAGTAGTGTAGTGCACATGGTTAGCCAAAACCGTAGCCAGTAAATATGAAATCGACAAATTGGTTTTGATGCGTCCGCAAATAATATAGGTGGGCGCGGCCCTGGCGCGGTCCGGCCGCATTGTGCGCGCTAAATAAATGGCAACAACAGGTGAATAACTAATTTCACCGGCAAAATTAGCTCTCCATGGGAGCGCCGACCATCCGTCCGCGACCGTCTATTTACGTGCAATATCACCGTGACAGGCCGTGTATCATAATAAATGAGCTCGCCATTGTTGATTAGTTGCATTGTTTAGTCTATTTATACTTTGATACTCCACCTCCGGATTTGTGGTCGTGCCGGACTGAAACTAGTTTCCAGATTCGTCGATCACTTCGGAAATATTGTTTCTAATTGAACGTTGGAAAATATGCGGAAAATTATTCATACTGCCCCAAGTGTTCGCAGCAAAGACATATCCATAGCATCGCATCCCCAAATCTAATTTCACACATATTATAATCAAAGTTCATAGGGTGATAATAAAATCATATCGTTGATTATGTTTCGTATGTAGTGTAGGTTTTACCCACAGCGCCGCAGCGCGCCCCCACAAGTGTTCAAAGCGGGCGAAACGACTAGTCAACCCTTTGCCGCTCACTCGTTCGTGAAATCACTCAAATACTGAATATTTTAATCTGAGCAGATAACGAGCTCGCAATTCTATTAGATGAAACATAGCTGTGTGAGGCTAAACAGCGCCCCCTGGCGGCCTAGCTTTGATGCAATTTCTATTAATCGCTAAATATTTAATTGAACTTCGAATCTTATTAACTGAAGGTATGGAATGCTTAGGAGCTTCACACTTTTGGGAACAAAACCTATTATAATAAATGTAATTTATAGCAAATTGTAATAATATTATATTAGTACGTATACGGTATAAATCGAGTAGTTTTATAAAGTTAGTCCTTAAACATGAAGTAAGTATAGCTCAGAATTAATGTTTTTCCCTTATTCCATTTCCAAAATACAGAAAAATAATTTTCCCTCATAAATCTTAATTATCTTTACAGTACTATCTACGTAGGTGTGTAAATTAAATAAAGTATTCAAGATATACAGAAACGCTTCAAGTATATAAATACATAATTATTAGGCAAACGTGAATAATTAATTCCACTTTAAAATCTAATTCTGTTTAAAAAATTCATTCACTTACCCCACTAATTGTAGGCGTATGTAAAATACAGCTCCATTGTAGACGCGTATAAATATATCACGGCAATCTATAAAGCAATCAAATATTTACTAATCTGAACGTCGAGAGCGTAGCGCGAACCCCTTCTGAGCGCGGACTCATAAAATAAATTGAAATAGTCGCGCCGCCCCCCAAATTAAAATATTCAAATGGGACGCACGCGCAAGAAAATTGAAAATTGTCGTCTATCGCCCGCAAATGAAACCTATAACTCCTCATGTACACTCCCCGGCAGAAAAACTGCCGCATCAAATATTGTCTGATTTTTCATATTAAAACATTAATTGTAAAGAATAGTAAATGTAAGGTAGAAAAGTCTAAGTATTTTTAATGTTGCCAAGTCTGAGGCATGTCCGTATCTTTTGAGATATGAGTAAAACTATAAAGAGTTCGTTTTATTTGACGCACATACTCGTACTTCACACTTATGAGTTATATGATATGTCCTAATTACCATGAAGAAACGCCACAAACAATGATCCATATAGTCTCGGAATGTCAACGATTTGCCAATTATAAACGATTTGCAAAGACTTGGCCTAGAAATAAGACAAGAAAACATTCGAATGATCCTAGACACTGATGAAATGAGAAGACTATTCATGAAGTACGCTGGTCGCTGTGTGTATAAATAGAGTAATAGCAAAGAAAAATGGCCACAAAACAGTAAAAAATCAACATAGGAAAAAAAGTCCAAATGGTGCTGCAATTTAATAACAGCAGGAACCAGGCTTGTAAATAACAAAAAAGAAATATTTTATCACCATCACTTTACCTAACAGTATCAAGGACAACACTTTGCCATGCAATATAACAATTAACATTTTAAAAATTTCATGAAATATTAACATAAAATGCATCTCTCATATTATCTTAAAAGTTATAAGTAATTAATACTTTTTATGCCGTGCAGTGTAGTCAATATGGAAAGCGCTAGATTCGATATGCCCCCGAATAAATATGCCATAAATGGTCGTCACTTTTACGACTGTAATTTGGCTCGGATTTTGATTTAAATATTTGTTTCATGCTAAAATAAATTCTCCGAGACGACTAAGTTATGGATGATATTACTTTTTATGTAGCTAATGTTATCAGAGAGAATTAGTTACCAATATTAGAAGTCTCTTGTATTGCTTCGTTCAATTTCTGCGAAAATTAATGTGCCTTTATTTTTCGTAGGGTGTAGCAAATCATGTTTTTTTTTATTTATTTATTTATTTATTTACCATTTAAAACAATACACATTACAAAACATTACATAATATATCACGGATAAACCACGAAGGTTTATAAAGATGATATAAGTTAACACCAAATAATTTAAAACTTAAATAAACTGTTAAGGGGATAATGATATTACATAATATTATAGGAAATTTTTAACAAGCTATAGGTGTACCAGAATCTGTTGGCAAAAAGTGAGAAAATAAATTGACTCTAGCAATACCGGGGTAATAGGAATAAAACATTTTCATCCTTTTTTATTCCTTTAGCGGCTTATTTTGTGTGTGAAACATGCCAATATAAAAATTTATCCAATG
Source organism: Polyommatus icarus (assembly GCA_937595015.1). Lineage (NCBI taxonomy): Eukaryota > Metazoa > Arthropoda > Insecta > Lepidoptera > Lycaenidae > Polyommatus > Polyommatus icarus. The sequence goes on from OW569321.1 coordinate 10,669,203, forward strand.
ATCAAAGATATTTTTTGAAAATTTGCTGTCAAAAATTGCCATCAGATTCTGGTATACCTATAGGTACATAAGGAATTGGCAGTTGCTTATAGTTTGTTAATTGTTTGGTATGTTCTTTTTGCAGGATTAACAAGAACATTATTATGAACATTATTTGACTGCACCAGAAGGTGGATTAATTGTTAATTAATTAGTACCAAAGAGAAATAAACACTCCAATAATATTACTTGAGTCTTCCATATGAATATATTTAGTGGTATAGGAATGGAGGGTCGTCGGTGGCTTCCGTTGTTTTGCGGCGGGCGCTGATTTTGTGGTTACATTTCGCGTAACCTGATAGACTTACTGCTTTGTGCTACATCCTTATTGTTCCACAATGGAGCCAGTGATGTTACGTCAACTATCGATAAAATGTATTTTTCTGTAGGCACATGAAAAGTAATTTAAAATGGTTGAAAGTGTTTACGTAACGAATTTCATATACATTATGAAACACTGTGTGTATTAAATCATCATCATCATCATCATGATCAGCCTATGAGGCCTACGTTCAACAGTGTATTAAATAAGTCAAGTTAATTCAAATATTTAATATAGGAACAGAAAAAGTAGAACATTATAGTTAAGTTATGCACAATAACCATAATTTGCATCACAAATGCACACAGCACACACACACCATTAAAATATGTACCATGCATATTGCTCATGACAACTTAAATTATTATCAGATTAGTATCGATAAAATTGACGATGTCATAAAATATCATTTATGGTTGAGGTTAGGCATCCGGTGTTGCCGTATTCGATACGCTGGGAACCCGGGCCCTTCCGCCGAGTCACTACATCATAGCTGGAGTGCCCCAGGGCATCTCATTACACCTACACTTTATATCGCACTGACCCCTATCGGCCCAACAATTTTTATGCACCGCATTCGTTGAAACCTTTGCTTCCATTCATAAAATTATTAATGCGATCGTAAAATTGGGCAAATTTTATTGTCCCGAAGGTATAATGGGAAACTAATGTACCGTGTTATTATTCAGATCAGTCGTAGCAGTAAAAAACGAGTGTCTGGTCCTGAGATGTGCCGGGGCGCGCGCTCCCAACGGAAGTCCCCGCTGCTATTTGAATATCAAACATATTTCGGTAATATTTCATCGCAACAGTTATGATATTCTTCCTTTGCATTTTATTGCAGCTACGTGCATCCGATATTAACATAAACATGTTAATTGTTATGGATGAGAGTTTTCTACAGTTGACCGACTCGAATCGTTCAACTGTTTTCCAAAAACCCCCATGTTTGTATTCCACACCATTATTTCTCACATTCGTTTACTTCATAATAAGAAAAACGTTGGTATCTTCATAATAAGTACTGTTTGTTGATTTTATAGACGATATGATATTTGAACATACTTTTACTTTCCGTGGTAGGTAGTATGGGTAGCAAAAAATTTATTTGCCAAAAACAAAGAACTACAATTTTCTTATCAAAAACAGTTGCTGATGCTATGGATTATTAATAATTCAGTAAGTTCTGTGTTAAGATGTGTATCAGTGTTCACGGAACGGCACAGCGGGCTAGTTGTTCGCCGCGATTCATTGCCCGCTGCACTTCTAATGAAAATATTATTGAAAACACATGTTATTGCGCACCGTCAATATTCTAATGATCGTCTTGGTTTTCAAGATGTTGTTTAACGCATGCTAGAAATACAGGGCTAGTATTGAAATCCGAAACTATAGATGGAAACGAAGATTCTAGTAGGAGTTAATCTGGGCTAGAATAATTGATTATTTTAATGCAATTTTAGTTTCTATAAAAATCGAGGTCGCTACTCCTGTTGCCTACTGATCTTTAATTTCGGTAATCGGCAGGTAAAAACGTACGATCCACATTTTCTATTAGGCTTTATTAGAATAGAACGTCAATCGACCACAAAATTTTAGCGATTCTAGCTTAGCCTTAAAAAGCCTTTTAATTTAGAAGTGTGATAGCTCTAAATGAGCTGTTACACTTCTTAAAAAGAAGACTAACAGATGTAGTACTTCAGTTTATAATGAATCTCACCATACTGCAATGTGTCAAGTGTAAACATAAATCTTACTATTATTAAAACTTCCATACTACTTAACACCATTAATTTTCGTATTTCTTAATTCCGTGATTCGTCTTGTAACCACGTCGGCTATAGGACATAAAATAAAATAATATTCGTTTATAGAAGGGCATTAGACCGCCCAACCCACGATGTCACAGATATTTAAATAAAACGAATATTAAAATGAAACGATTGTCTTTATCGTGAGAATACACCCATGAAGAGGATACGATGTTTTTGTTTTTCTTTATCGCTATTGCCGTAAAACATTTACCCAGTGCGCGGCAATAAAACACATTATTTTGTGTGACAAAACGTCGGGCCTCATGAGAAAATATTGACCCGCAGATAGTCAGCGAATCAAATGACCAGCAGACGTCAAAGAGAACCAAACTCACTAAAATAATCTCACTTTTTGGCCGAAAAATTCTATTTGTAATAAATAGGTTTAGACGCATGCTTTGACTACAGTAAATGTACTAGTCATGAGGTTAGTTAATTAGTTCTATAAGAAATGCTTTGGGTCCTACATTTTTTTTATTATGTCTTTGCTAATTGTTATATGCAAGAGTGTTACTGAAACTATAGTTTTCTGTATAATTTCTTGAGCAAAAGTACGATCCAAACTAAATCACAATAAATGCACCAGATTTGCACCAGAAAACAGAGCAGCAAGACGAAACACACGTAAATAAGATTCCAATAAACACGGCTAAATGTTTATTATAGCTTAGCAATAAAAACATTGTTTGCAAAACATTACAGATAAGTAAACAACATTAAAATAAAAGGTATTCCTGGAATCCGTTCCGAATGGAAGTACAAAAGTACGAAACTTATGAATAAGTACATCCGCAGCTGTTTATGTATTCCGAATATCATTTATATCAATAATCACATTTTATATCTGTTCACACATATCAGTGTCAGCTCTTGCGTCAGACCTCAAACTTCTGATTTCCATACTATTTGTATGGATGTGAATGAATATGTGAATTTGTACAGTATACAGAATAAACTATGAAAATGTTTGTTTTTTGATAGATATAGTCTAAACTTTGAATTTTTCATCATTCCAGTTTTTATCATCTCAATAAAAACTTTACCGAATTATCTAATTATTCCACGTTAAGCATACTTAACGATCACATTTAGGTAGATATTATTTTATAATATGTAATTTGTTAAAGTTTTATGGTTTCACTAAAATGTGTGTGCCAATTTAGTAACACTTAAGTAAAATGCTAACAATTTGTGTAAACAGCCAATTTTTAAAAACTCCCTAGCTCTGTCTAGTTAAAATGCTTCACAGAGAAATTCTTGAGTACATAAAAAATTCTTGGCTCAGAAGCTCATGCAGTCATCCTTATGTTAATGTGACGATCGATAAATTGTCTACTAATAGGATAATTGGCCAGCCTTTATATTCAATATCGACGTAAATCAACAACAGCTGGGGCTCCGAGCCCACTCGATGATGCGTTAAATTATATACGTTTTGAGGAAAATTCTGTATCATTGTCAAGTTTATGACAGTGCACACATAACCCAGATGATATCAGCAAGCAATTGCATGTAATAAAATCTCAGAATTCACTGATCTACCTTTTAAATACTGCCATTGATTGCACGGTTGACTTCAACAAAGAAAATTTAACATGCAATAAAGTGGCATTGATCATTGTGATAAGACAGTTATTAATTGATTACAATAATTATTATTGTCCTAAGTTAAATTGTTTTAAATCAATTATTTAGCATAATTCTCGCATCTAGTATTTCCATGTTTCAGGTCTTTGTGTCCAGACTCTAAGTCCTAGGTATTTTAGTACTCAGAAAAACGTCTCCAAAATATTTCCGTGTACGTGACACCCTTATTTGTTGATTCACGTAACATTGTTAATATTTATTATTCATATTGGACGAGATTATACGGTTATGATGCCGAATATATTTGGTTAAATTGATTTAGTTATAAAATAGTCTAGGGTCAAAGCGTTGTTTACAAATATAGTTCGACTTAATTTATTTAAATTGTATTATTATATTGCCATATATAGCTTAAGTTATAATTTAAAAATACATGATAAAACCCTACGACCTACGTTGCATCACAATCTTAAAAGCAGTATGTTTCTTCATATTAATATGCGTAGGCTGAACAACAATGATAGCAGTAATACAGCAATAATTGCTTAGCGTTTTTGGGTTAATCAACTAGACTCGATACGAAAGTAGAAGAATAGTACTGAATTTAAGAGATACATAAACATAAATTAAAATGATTTTTCTTTCAGTTTGAGGCTACCCGTCAACCAGGCTTGCTCGACAAACCGCGTCGTGACAATCTGCGATGGATGCCAACAGAATATCGCGGTGCTTGACATAACTACCATTATTATGTACACGGCTCAGTGCGTTGCTTGCTTTTTAGGTCAACAGACGATTGGGAAACGATCTGTTCATGTAGTAAAATATAAATAATTTGGTTGAAACGAAATGAGGGCCATTTGGAAACATGAGGGTAATAAAACTAGTGCGTGTCGAGTGAACTCGGCCGCGAGCCTACAAATGGCATTATCCATTTTAAGTAGAGCCCCCGAATTTCCTTCGTCGATCTTAACCGCTTTTTGTGGGAGAATGCGAGCGGGGGCGGGGCGGGTCGTTCTCGACTGGTACCTTAGATTTGTTTTCCTATGAATAACGGAGCATAGGAAAGTTGAAAAATGCTCGCTTGTTTACTACCGAGCAGCGTTTTCCGTTGCGATTCATCTTCGTATGATATTAACATTCTATGCGTAGACGTACTACGTGCAGTGCGGGCGCAGGACTCGATGAAATCGATTTGATATCAACGGGCCTAAAATGTCGTAATTTACTCGTTCCGTTTGTATTGTAAATAGAAAGTACCTCATTACAGTCATATTATGCTTTTATAATCCTTTGTTGTTGCAAATGTGAACTGTATAGTGTATATTTTATTACGTAACAATAGATTTAGCAACGCATGTAGAACGTTACTTCAAGTTAACTTTGTAATGTTTCTTGCCATCTGGCGGTACTGCTTAATTAATTTAGTCTTCACATAACTCAACAATACTTATGATAAAAATTACACTTATTATAAAATGATATATTATTATTACTAATTAAGATTTTACATTACATCGTAGTATTTTATGAAAATCGCTTTCAAAATTCTTGTCATGACTGAGCACAGTTTGCAAGTTCTCGACATCCTGTGATAATTATATCTGTTACCTATGTCTTTATTAATGGCGTTTAGAACATTTTTCTAAATGCTGGCAACAGCGTCAACGTAGCAATTATAACATTCCTAATTGCTTTTCTAATTCAAGGAGCATTAATCGCACTTCACAGTAATTATTTAAAACCAAAGTATTTTCATTGCTATATTCCTAAATTAAAACATCAGGCGACATAAATAGTCGTAATTGTCCCACCACTTAAGATTTTTGTTTTCAATATTTTGAAAGCAACTGTTTGTCGTTAATAACGCGTCGAATATTACCAGCAAATGAGTTTGAATTATCAATCTCCCTGTAATTATATTTTTGGCAGCCATTATAAGAGATTTACCACTAATGAACGCATTCTGTGTTATAATGTTTTCTCTTTTTAATCACTTCGTGCCATTCTATTTACACTTTTAGCTTAAGTATGCGTCTTTAAAATATTCTTTGTATTTTTTTATTCCGGCTAGTGATGTCACTGATGTATTATTTGCAATTAAGTCTTTTATTTCCAAAGAATGAAATCAGGTACACCTTGCTAATATCGGATCTTGTATTTTAATTTAGGCAAATCAAAACTTTATAAGCCTGGTTTAAATGATCGATTATATTAATATGTTTAAGATAGATATTTGTAAATATTTTAGAAAAAATCAGTTCTACATACATTTAAACTAACAATTTACGATTATTATTTTCTTTGTGGTAAATGAAATTAATCTCGTCCGTTATCCGTTTTAATTTTAGGTTTTCCGTTTTTTGTCTTTATTTTTTTTAATTTTTTGTATTTCTTTTAAGTATCTTTTTTATTGTAGTGTAGGTACTAGGTACCTTGTTTGCCTATCTGTATAATATTTGTATTTTATTGTAGTAGTGAGATGTGAATGTTTTTGTTGAATAAATGTTTTTTTTTTTGTTAATAATTTTTTTTATTTCTGCAAAAGGTGATTAAAGTAGGACAGAACTCGATGCAAACGAAAAAAACATTTTTAGCATTAAAGCTTTAGGCTGCTTTTCCACCAGAGCTGCGTTGCGAGGAATGTGTTTTTGAGAACCAATAGAATCGCTGCGCTTAGCGAGGTCAGGCAAACGAAGCGATTCAATTATTATTATTTATTGGTTCTCAAAAACACATTCCTAGCAACGCAGGCTCTCCGGTTTAAACGCACGCTAAGCATTGGTAATCAAGGTAAGTACCAAAAATGATAGAGATATTTAATTATGTTTTTTTGTTACTAACGAATAAAAAAAATTCTAGCACTCAAAAAAATCATTGTGTAAACTCTAAAGCTTTAAAATTTTGATTAACACTGCAGAATTATTACATGTAAGATTCAATGTGTTTACTTACCCCGAAGCTTTACTAATTTTTTTTCTCGTCATAATAAAAATACATAATATCATCTGATTAATCCTTCGATCGGAGGTTCTAGGAATTCCCATTGTATTCTATTGTTCTCGCGATCACCAGTGCTCGCGCGGGGCCATACAAATTTATGGTAATAGAGAGTAACATTGAGTGTTAAAAGCAAACGAAAACTCATTTACATTTTTATTTTTTACACACGCATTTAAATCAACGGATTGACATTTTGCTTGAAATCAAAACAACAAAAGAGGCTACTTCATGGAATGTAGTGAATTTAAAGTGGAATTGATATGAATTTCTGACAAGGCTGAGCGTTGTAAGCCACGTGATTGCTTAAAAACCTTGTTACGTAATTATTCCACCATTACAATTACTGCAATCTTTGCAATATACGCCAACAAGTAATGAAAATTAATCAATACAATTTTCTACGTTTTTTTAGGTAGAGGAAGAGTTGATAAATTATTGATTGACATGATGGCTAAATAATTAATACTCATTATGTATTGCTATCCAGTAGTCCCATAACTTAAGAATGAGTCGTTGTCTCTAAATATACCTAATAGACCATCAGAAATATTTCTATAATTTGATGCACATTGCAATAAATCTTCATACGGTCGTATATCACTGTGTTTATTTTTAATCTTATTATTAAGGCACAATAATTTACAGACAAATTAACAAGCGCATAACAATTTATTTCGTTCTCTAAATTCGTTAATTTATTTTATTTTTAATTACTACCTTCCCATCTAACTAGTTGGGTTTGTTTAATATATTTTAGATGTTTGCGCTACAACATTCGATTCATTACATGAGCTGTATAATTTCTAAATATTATATACTACTCTGGAAATTTCTGAATTGTAGAACATCGTGAGTCAGGTGGAGGCCAGGTCAGGCACGCCAGCGGCTGATGTCTAATTTAGGTGGCCGTGTATGATGCGCGGTTAACGTATGGTTTTCCGAGTTGGACACATGTCATCTCATGACGAACACGCCACATTGTGTGGTAATGCCGTTCGAGCATTTAATTGCCGTTTCACTATATTCTGACAGCCCTGAACAATTTATAGTGACACCCTGAATTGCTAAGTTAATAAAATATAATTTATCATCATTATGAACATATTGAATTATTAGTTAATATGGTACTGCGACGGTGCTGCTTCTTAATTAAGTTGAAATACGCGGTATTTTATAATTGGCTGAAGCGTTTGAAATGTCTGTCTCGATGACTGGGTACGGTAGGCGGTAGCATTGAATGTAATTCGCTTTAACCAAAATTATATAGCCTGTTGTCATCACTGAATAAAATATTATAAGTATTATATTTTAGAACAATCGTACTCACGGCTGTGCCCTACTAGTTTGGCCTTAATCACATTGTATGGCGTATGCCTAATACACTTGTTTTTTGCCTTTCAATTACAATTTTTGCCTTGGCTTATAAATTTTTATCAAAAGGTGATATGTAGATATTATGGTAATAGAAATATTTATTCTAGTTAATCCATAACCGTTTTTAGTTCATCTATAAACATGGATGAGGTCGATTTATAAATTTTAATTTTTTTTACGTACCTCGCCAGAACCCGCCACTTCGTACCCGAGGCCATCATCTACCTAAATCATTTTATTTTTAAATAACCTGAGATTTTTAAGTAAATTGAGCAAACAAGGTAAAAATAAATTTGAATTAAAGTCACATAAAATGCAATGTTTTGATATACCTAATAGTAGACATTATCATTATTAACTTTAGGTCTGGCCTTTTACTAATTTTCACTCATTTCTAGATGCTAAGGGATATAATATTATGTATTACGTCTTAATCTCATTTCTAAATCAACATAATTTCTACTATTGTATAACATATTTGATATTATACCTAATATTATGCATGTCGCTACGAATAATATAAACTAAGGAAGAGTAACTCCGTCAAAAAACATGCTCCAAAATACTTGTCAAAAAAGTGTACCTTAGGTTCACTTTTCATACATTTGGTGACCTTGAGCGGTATAAAGGCTGACGTTACATGACAGTTCGAATGGAACCAAATTTAATACTGTATTAGTATGGGAGTTACGTTTCCTTAGGTTTTATTATTCGTAGACATGTCGCTAGTTACTTTTTCCCTAACTCAAACTAAGCAACGTCGTCAAGGTATCAATAGTCAATAAGCTTATAAAGCCTAATATAATTTGTGATTCACTACAAAAATATCTCGGCACAAGCAGTCACCACTCATCGCTCCATAAATATTTCAAACAAAAATTAATATCAGTCCTCAAATATGAAATGAGTTAAATAGAAGCTAACAACATAATGCGTGTTTTCAGACTTTTTTGGTATACCAACTCACAGCGGCATTTCCTGCTACTGTATATTTAAAATTTTGATAAGCAATAATATTCCTTACGTAAGTATTCAGTACGGTCGAAAATGAGAAACGCAGCGGGCTATTATTCACCATCTGTAAAATGGTGATTAATTGTGATGTAAAGACCTTTATATTTCTATCTTTATTCTCTGTCATGTCATTTTATGGGTGCAACACTAAAATGTTTACCATACGGCTGTCACTAGACATTATATTTTCAGATTTAATGGCCACTAGAGGTCGTGCAGTGGTCGTAGTTCGATCGTTGTTTGAAATCATTTGTTTGAGAATACAAAAGTAGGTTGTAGTTTATTTTATTTCAAATAATAATATATAAGTATGATATTAGTTATTACTTAACAAAACTAAATTGGAGACATTAAAACGTCCTAGTTGTTATAAGAGTTAATAGTTAATACCCATTTGTGAAAGAGTGAATTGTGAATGTTGAAATTTTGTAAGTTAAGTAATATCTAATCATAAAAATAAAAAGATCGAAAATACTCAACAACTTATTAGTTATTAATTAACACGCGCACGAGCGGAGTCACCGGCGATGCAATAGTTTATTATATTTGAAGTAGAACATGGAAGGAAGTATCCAATTAGGCAAAGCTCGGGCATCGTAATGCGATAATTCCGCGAGCTCAATTGATTTCACGTCTCCAGATAACAGCTGGATGTTGTCTAGCGACGGTTATCAGATCGACGTGTCGCTGTCGCCACATGCCGCCCACAGCGCCGCCGCACCGCCGCGCCGCGCCGCCGCGCCGCGCAGCGCAGCGAATTGCGACCTGCGACGGTGCAAGACGCCACTCCGACTTATTAACCTCCTTTTTTTGGAAGTTGGTTAAAATTTTTATTAATGTAACAGAATCACACCTTAATTTTATTGTTATCGGTCACACCAATTTCGAAACGTGTATTAGTGGCATATAACGTGGCTATTCATTAGACGATATAAACAAAGACGTTTAAAACACTCGTACGCCCAAACGATTTGTATTGAATTCGAGAAACATTCAATTATGCAAATTTTTATAGCTTCTTACGGAAGATATTGTCTTTAAAAGTTAAATAAGCGTTCCGCTTCGGCTTTATATTTTACGATAATAAAAACGTATATGGAGCAACTCAAATGCCGATATGAAGCTCCGACCTTTCGGGCCGCGAGGAGACGCGGCGCGCACAGCGGTTGGCCCGCGTCGCAACGTCCAGCATCGTAATTGCCGATTAATTATCTCATTTTCAATAAAACCAACTCCGTAAGATGAAATTGTATAATTTTTGTCGATGAATGATACTAATAAGGCATAACCACCGCTGCGCGCCGGCCGTTTCTTATACAATTGGACTATAAAAATGTTGGACGTTTCGAGCAAAATATGGACGTCGAAATGATATGCGAATTATGAGAGGACCCGGGGAGCGACGGAGAGAGTTCGGGGGTCGGGGAGGGCCCAAGTATTTATGTGTCATTAATGCAGGCCCGCTAATAACGCCGCATCACGTTCACGGTTCACAAGCACCAGCACCTCCGCATTGATATTCCGTCAAGTCTGTGCGACGTTTAGATTTGGATTACGTTCGGTCATTGTTATTCTAGTGACAGTTGTGTTTGTATCAATTGGGATACGATCATGGATGAATTTATGAACGGGACGCCCGCGGGTGAATAATGAAACTTATTTAACAGGAATTTAACACTTTGTTACCGATTTTTGGAGCGCGTGGAAGACGTGCTCGTTGTCAATCACCGAAATCGACGTTACCTGGATGTCAATTATTTGCAAATTCCTTCTTTGCAGGTTTTCTCCCTGTATAAATTTATCTGCGTGTGAAATTTTGTGTCCTCAATTGAATCAAACCGAGCTTTACATTAACTTTCTTAATATCTATTTTTAACAGACATATTTTACACTCAGATCAATTTTTAAACTGCGAATATCAATAAGTAAGACACCAAAGATGAAAACAGAGAGAGTGCAGTAAAATTAATGAATATCCTGCACTCAGAAGGGAGAATAGAAATTCTAAAATACTTACTAGAAGTAGGTACAGATCAAAAGTGGCCACTTTCGATGTAAACAAAAAGCGAATGTCGTCGACTAATTTCTTTTCCGAAAAAAAAAATCTTTTTTTTAAGAAAAAATAATACTTAAAATAACAATAAAGTAAAATAATAATTATTTGCTTTCTACAAAACGAATAACTGTAATCGTGATGCAGTGCAGCACGTGCTTATGGTAATATTTAGCGCCTGCTACTTTGAAACATCGTTACAAAATAAATTGGTATGAATCATAGATTTTTTATTTAAATAGAAACATGGATTATTAACAGACTCCGGTGTCAGCTTTCGGATAGCTATAGGTAATCAATTTACATATTAAATTTCAGTCTTCGATAATATAATTTTTTATATTATAACTAGCTGTTGCCCGCGACTTCATCCGCGTTAACATAGTATAATAACAAAAATGGATATTTTTCCCCTTTTTGTGGTTCCTTATACAAAGGGTAAAAACGGAACCCTATTTAAGCAAACGTCAAACGCAAACGTCAATAAACTTTCATGTTTCTAACTCAAGAAATGATAGATTTCATTGAAACTTTCTACCCCAATTTCACCCCCTTGGGGGTAGACTTACCAGAAACGCTTAATTATACGTATCCATTCATTTTAAATCAGTAACCCAAAAATAAACTTTTATTTTTCTAACATAAGAAATGACGGACTTTCATTTAAACTTTTAACCCCTATTTCACCCCCTTCGGGGTAAAATTTTCAAAATTCCTTCCTTAGTGGGTGTCTACTTCATAAAACAACCCTACTCTCCAAATTTCGTGGCTGTAACTTTAACAGTTTTTGCGCAGCGATGATGAATCAGTCAGTCAGTCAGGACATGCAATTTTATAAGTATAGATTTAAATTTGGACTGTAATACTTAGTTCCGCGCTTGATAGAGATCATAATCAATAGTTTAGTTACAAACTACTATTTAAGTATTTACTAACCTTGCTTTCTCCTTTTTGTTATTAATTTACATTAACGAGCTACTTGTGGAGGCTTGTAATTGGCTTTTTGAAAACTATCATGTATATATACTGTGTTGTAGCTAGTTGTAAGCCACACTAATATGTTAAAATAAATAAAATAATATTATATTGTTACTATTGCGTTATCGGATTCGATTATTATCGATGTCCTTTGTCACTAAACAATTCATATTGTACTTACTTTTTGTTTGTGATAAAAATGAGCTTTTTCACACCATACCAAATTGAAAAATCATAGTGGCTTGTATATTTTTAGAGCCCTCAGCTCCGTATGAAACTTAATTTCATTAGCTAGATTGATTTCCTGATGGAAAACCACGATTCATTCGTTACTTAACTTTTGTATCAATAAAAGAGCCCCGATTATTACATCCACGTTGGAATGAAATGACAATGAACATTGTGATGGAATGAAAGCAAATGACAAATTATAATAATAAGGCACACCTGCTATTCTTTTGATGGCACATTTCTCTAATTTATGCTTTTAATCGACCGGAATGTTCGCATTAACAGTTCATTTCACACAAAGCACGACGAACAATGCTAGTTCACTCATATTTTTTGTATCACATACTGCCTTTCATCTCGCCCTAATTTTAGATCAAACTTTCTTATGTAGATCGAGTAATTGTCTCAGCACAAAAGATCAACGCCAACTTTCTTCCGTCACCGGCCGGGCGAGTGTCGACTTTATGCGGGGGAGATAGGGTCTCCTGGCGCACAGGGGATATCGGTTTAGTGGGAGATAATGAAGAGGTTGTAGGTGATAAATAATAAGTGACATTGGTAACAGGTTTGTATGGATGTCGAGGTTTGAGCGGTTTCCGCCTGCGCCGGCCGCGGTGTCGCGCGCGGGGTTTGTCTAGCCGCTCGCGCGTGTTCGGTGCGCGCTCTCTACATTAATCTCTGCGCGAGATGGAGCGATATGCATTTGTCATTGTGTCCACGATTAACTTCGAGAAAGTCGTCCTATTGAATCTTATCAATCGATATAATACAATAACACGCGTTTCATCAAAATGGTTTTTATTTGAATCTTGCTAGAGACAAATCATTCTCTATTATATTATTAGAGATGCTATAAAAGCTATAGAAACACTAAAATAATAATAATTTTAAATGCGTACCTTGTTCTATAATAGCTGCCACATACTGATGTTTTCAAAGCTTAAAATATCACAAAACTACTCGTAAAGTTAGCTTTTGTGTTTTGAATCAACACTTCGTTGATTCAAAACATAGCACTGTTTTGAATAAAGTTTAAAGATAAAATCAACAAAAGCGATAAAAAATACTTTTGTTTCATTAATTATCTGATTGTGATCTAGTATCAATATCATCTGAGATGTAGGTTATCTCGAACAATAAACAATTAAATACATAATTGCCCGTCTTAACTGTCATTAACTTTAGTTTTAATTAATTGTAAATATTGTCGGCATGCGAAGATCATAATCGCAATTCTCGATGGGAGCGATTAGGAGCGAAAAGCTTCTTTTCAAAGTGCGCTTTCATAATTTTGGACGTGGCGGTAATATCGTGGACGTCCGCGGTAAAACGATAAAATAGGGAAGTAAAATGTATGGAAATATATGAAGACGCTTTTCCTTTGACGATAACTTTTTAACGTGCACGTTAGAGGACATCACGACGTCTTCTACACTCTTCTGAACGGCACAAAACGTCCGAGGTGCGTAAAATCAAAAGGGCATTAAACGTACCCAACGTTTTATCGTGGTAGCGGGCGTCCACGATAACGTGACGTCCAGAGTTATAAAAGCGCACAATTAGCTACTCATAAAATATTGAACCTACGCGTCTAAAGTTTATCGATCTGACTTTTTCGTTACTTATAAAACCGGGATGACATTTCATTGGAAAAATGTGACGGACGGACAAACGGAGAAGTGAACCACCGCAGTCGAATAAATTAGTCAGTGGTTAGGCGGTCCGCAGACATCAGAAATATTATGTGCATGAATAGGAGCTCGTATGACGGACAGCAGAAAGGGGCCGCCCTTAAACTTGCCTTGTATTATTTTGTCATTATTAAATTCTCCTGTCACCGGCCTGTTTCATTTATCCAAATATTGTATGCAAAATTATATGACATTTGAATAAGCTTCAAAACGCTTTTTATTTGCGGCGAATTGAACGAGGGCTCGGAACAATTATCGTTATATTTATTTTTCTATACGATTGAAGAATGCAAAAAAGTAACTTAGCTGCTGGAAAATTCTTGCTAGAAAGATGGAGGTACCAAATATTATTATGAATAATGTAATTTGCTTGGAACTTAAAAAGGTAGCACCTTTCTAGGTTGCAAGTACACAATATTCATCTATATATATGTGCAACTGCATAATTTGATAAAGTTGAAAATCGAATATTACAAAATATAAAGTTAAGTGTAGCTATTATCATTTACCTAGCATATTGCACGTTCATTGTATGTTCATTACAGTTTAGAAAATAGACTCTCGAGGGTACTAGAATAAGAGATAATATAAGGGAACATAAGTGCATCAAATGGTTGATGAGGCGCACACGAGGACTAGAAATGAAACAAATGAAGTGCAATAAGAGACGCAACGGAGGAGGAGTGGAGTGGCCACCGCGGTGCGTTAGCGACAGCTCAACACGTCCTCAACTACCCGCAAAATTGAATATATTGACTCTGTCAATCATTTCACCCTCGCAAGTGTGATGATCAATAGAGCGAACGTCAATGTTTTTATTGTGTGGGTACTCTCTGGGAATGGTTTGTCTAACTTTACATACACTAGTATAGTACAGTAATCAAAGCTACTATTATGTTCAAATTGAGTTGTCAAAAAAATTTGCTATACTATATTACGCTATACGCTATAATACCACTATATACATAAATGATCACTTTACGAATCGTTCTAAGACCGGACCACTCCGCTGCACGGTGCACCGCGTGCGCGCTGCAGACGGAAAAATATTTCAGAATTGAGATTGATGTCGCACGCATGTGCAGACGGCTTGTCTGTATGCAAAACGACGTGCTTTTAAATATAGAACTAATTTATGGTCATACTCCGCGATTATAGATAAAAATAACCCAACGTTACTCTCGCCGACGATAATTTATTTATTTAAAACCAAAGGTAAACGGGCAGATAAAACTGAAATGTTTATGACGCTAGCTTGAAGAAATAGAGATTAAGAGCGAAGTCGAGGATAGGTGGTTACCAAATAAAAGTATTTATTTAAATTATTCAATCAATAGCAGAGAAACAGACGATGCTAAAAATAATTTAGTATGTACGCTATTAAACTTTCAGTGGATGCTGCCGGATTAATATTGTTTACAAAAACTTACCTACCTTTCTTTCAGAATATGAAGTAGCGAGCAAATGTAAGCACCTAGCAGATGAAGCTTTTTCTAGTCATTTTTAAATCATATTCAGACGACAACTTGATGTAAGCTTTTTCGAGTAGTATCAGGAGTGTCGTTTACGAATTAGCTCCATCATAAAAAGCTTAAATGTGTAAGATTTAATTGTGTCAATAAATAATTAAAATGAATCCAATTTAAGGGGTAGACTCCCACGCGATAAGAGTCGTTATTTATACACCCTCGTCACACAAAGGCACCGCTGCCGAATATCACCCATAAATATTGGAGTGAGGTGTAATTTTTCACATACCACGTCTCGAGCGACGCACCTTTAAAATAAATGCAAACAAAATTTAATAGGGAGAGATGCGCAGGATCGCGGGCTTCAGGTAAAAATAAAAGACGGCCGACCGATGCTCCGAGATATTTGTTTAAGGAAAGTATTCTATTGGCTCAGTTAAGATAATAAGCCCGTGCGACTCACCATAATAATGATAATATAATTTATTCCCTCCGCCCGGCACCGGCCCGCTCTACACTAATAGTTCGCTCGCGTTAATATCTCTATGCAGATAAGTTATTTATAAGTCGGTTATAACTTATGGCTTGTAGTATTAATTATTACCCATTTATTTTATGATGTCAAGTTTGAATTATACGCACTTTAAGGGGTAAGTGGTAATATAAAACATTATGAATGGTGCTTTAGTGTCTTCTTCGAATAAGAAATAATCCTTTCCACTTAAAATTAAAATAATAAATGTAATTATGGTCAATGAAATAAAATTATGTTAGATGCAAACGTCGAAAACGTATGCAAAAGAATTTAACAAAGCAAGACACATAATATAAGAAACAACACTCATAATATAATATTATTATTTTTAACAAAAAAATGAAAACCGACTTCCAATGTAAAAACAATCGTAATATGAACTAAAAAGTATTAAATAACTCTTACTCTTTAATAGTGCCTTTTTCAGAATTTGTCTAAATCTCAACTGTTTCTGTACATACTACAGTCTTCACTATTTTGTAGTGTCCGACCGAAGCTTCGGCTTCGGCTTCGGCCGCCTTCGGCCAAAAAAACCACCTTCGGCGAAGCCTTCGGCGAAGCTTTGCCGAAGGTCCGAACAACCGTCGAAATTGAATTAACTGTAAACTGTTACGAAAGACTGAGTGAGTCGTGTATGCAGAGGCCGCTGGGAGTCACTGTCAAATACAATAACCAAACACTAACTTCTTAATAAATCATTTAATTATTTAGCAGTTAGTGTTTGTTTATTTTATTTATTAGTCTAGTTTCGGTCTAGTCGAGTAAAACAAAATCTGATTGATTGGTCTAATAATTATTCTCATTTGTGAAATAATAAAGAATAAGTAATATTTTTTACAATAGTTCAGTCAATAAATTAGTTGTATAATGCGTGAGCGGGAACCTGAGAGATTTCTGCTGGAACTTATTCAGGGTGCTTAGGGATAAAACATACTAAAAGTCCTGAAGTCTAGGAGGTAAGCCAGAGTGAGGGGAGAGTGCCAAGTCTCAAGTTTTGGTTTTTGGCCAATAACTAAATAATGATGCGTTGTAGCAAAAATACATTCTACGATGAAAAAAAACTTATTAAATTCTCTATAATTTTGATTCTACACTTTTTCAGAATTCTCATCCGTTTTCGAACGTAGTCCACAAATTATTAAGTAATAAATAAATCACGAAATCACAAACTTTTATTACCATCTCTAAATCAACTTCTCTATGAGACAGTCAATATAGAGGTAAACCTTCAATATTGAAATTTTGAAATACTTACTTAATTTTAATATTAATAATTCTAGCTTGTAGAAAATATTGAACATATATTTGTATTTAAAAAGATAAAACCGACTTCAAAATCATACGCAATTGAGAATTAAAACTCCGTATCTCCCAAACTACTGACCCGATTTTGTTGAAACTTACACTATTCCCTAAGTTGAACAGTACCTAGTAAAACAAAAAAAGAAGTTTGAAGTCGGTTTAAAATTAATTACTGAGAGTCGAGCGATTATGATTATAAAACTTTTTAACGTTGTGGCGATTGCCGATTAATCGGCTTCGGCCAAAAATAGACCTTCGGTCGGACACTACTATTTTAAAGTCAGTACCAGCAAATTTAATCGTGAGTTCAGTAATGTCAGAATATCTGAAACTTTTGGGACTGGTACCGACTTCAAAGTAATGAAGACTGTAATATGTACAGAAATAGTTGAGATTTAGACAAATTCTGAAAAAGGCACTATTAAAGAGTAAGAGTTATTTAATACTTTATTGTTCATATTACGATTGTTTTTACATTGGAAGTCGGTTTTCATTTTTTTGTTAAAAATAATAATTTCACTCTTTTTAGTGTTGTCTACAAAATAAGGCTTTATGCGTAAATAACCAACATGAATGATAACTATTCAGTACATTATGTTACTGTAAGCGAAATTGTGGCAAATGCTTGCAGTTATCTAAGCGATGCTGCAATTTCCAAACTTTTATCTATAAAGGTTCACGAGTTCTGTTCAGTGCCTTTGGACCAAGAGATACCTTTGTATGAAATTTCTCTTATTCGTAATAAATGTTTAACTTACTAGAAACAACATTTTAACCACTATGAGCGTTTTGATAAATTTCAAGGATTTCCCTAGATTGCTCATAGATCCCATCATCAACTCACCACTTTCGTAATTGTTATACAAAATTAAGATTATATCCTATACAACAACACGAAAATTTCGAAAATCGGTCCACAAACAGTGAAATCATCGTCAAAAACATCTCCTTCGATAATGTTTCTTAAGTTTTCGCGAGTATCACTCATGATATTATAAGTTTAAACACTTACAAGACACTTACTGGAAAAAAGATACATACAGCCGAACGTATTACCTCCTCCTTTTTGGAAGTCGGTCAAAAAAGGTCAATCTAGTCGCTATTTTACACACAGCAAGAGTTGTGAGCTTTGAACTACACAACTATAATGCATGGCGTTATCATCGCGACATTTATATCAGCATCAACTAATTTGCGTCCACGGAGAACATCCGAGGATATAAACACAACTCTTCCACACCGTGGAGTTCATTAAAAACTATATTTATACGTGGGCTATTAACGCATAGGAATAAACAAGCGAAATGATAGCACCACAGGTTTGAATATAATTTACGATTATTGGTTATGGAGCGAGTTGAGCGACGGGTGGCTCCCGGGAGCGTCGTAACGTCTCGGACTTGGCCGTCGGGGGTGGCTGACGGATATATCCATCCGCGGGGAATCGCCGGCGATTCCCAAATTATAAATCGCTGAAGGGTATAAGACAATAGGCTATTTTTATACACTTTTGCACTGGTTTTTGTTTTGCATGTTGGGGAGGTCTCTGTAGACAATTTTACGCCGATTCCTAGTCTTTACCTACCATGTTGCGGTGGTGGATTTTTAAGCTTACTTAATGCGTATGAGAATTAATTTATTAGTCTAAAGACAATGTGCAAAATTATATTTTAGTATTTTGTTTACATAGCACTTTTAATAATAAAAAACTTGAGAGGTGTCAAAGGACACCCGAATGGAACGGAGTTTTTTCTTATGTTAAAAAAATCTGCACATAAAACATATACTCAATTAAAAAAACGCCATCTATTGACGCCCAGGAATACTAACAAGGCGTCGCTGTTTATTCTCAAAAAAAGCCATCTAGTTGACGCACAGGAATACTATCAATGCGCAACGCCCTCTGCCCCTAACATGCGCGTAAGTACTAATAAAAAAGTGTCGTTACAATTTTTTCGGCCTAGCCCCCTTTCGCAACGTGTTAAAAGGAACTCCGTTCCAAATTCCAATTATTTTAATTTATTTTTAAGTGTACCAAAAATGTTTGCACTAAATATACGTTTTACAATGCAAAGTTGCCAGTTCAGTTATACTTTCCGTACAGGTACTATTCAAATACAATTGTAATTTATTAATTGTAATGTAGACCTACCCACCACCAACCTATCCAAAAGATCCAGAACAGTAATAAATGTTCGATTTGTGTTTATGATAAGGCCGCGTCAATCAAACAATTTGGCAGTAAAGCCGAAATAGAGACATCGCACGCATTTGTAATAAAAGTCTAGCCATAAATTACCGTCATGAAATATAATACACCTGCAATCTTCACAAAATAGGAAAATCATTTTCGGAGGGCGGGCGCGGTCAGGCGGAATATTGTTATAAATGTACTTTCTAGAGGTCATAAATAATAATGCTGGCTACGTGGCGCGCTGGACGCTCGGGGAAAAATTTTGCTTAGACGCTCTACGTGGAAAGGGAGCTAAATGAAAAATATTTTTGGAAACATTTTTAAAAAGTGTGGAGTAACATAAAGTCAAAGAGAGCTTCGATAATTATGATAATTATGCAAGTAACAAGTGGCGTAAAAAAGGTAAAATAGATATTTTAAAATTTAAAATATACTGAAGTGGTTTAACTCGTTTAACTATTGTAGTAGTTTTAGAATAATATTTTGAAACGCAACATCGATGTTGTTATCAGCAGCTCATATTTTTTGCTCAATTCATAATGTACATACGTTTCAATATTTTAAAAATTTTAAGCATAAATAGCTATCGCTGCCGCTTCGGATTATCAATTTTTCCATTCCGATTCCCGTGCATGCGTTATATAACATGTTGTTTCTTATTTTTAGATGCAGACTTATACGTGAGGAGCGTCGCGGTCACCTCTGGGAGTCATTTCACTCCGACAGCTTGTAAATTCTCCATTATGCTGTATGAAATATATTTCGCTCCTATGAACGGCGTTTACGATCTCCTTAGATTTTTGACTTCATATCCGGGGATTTATCTTCGGGTGGGCAATCTGTATGGATAAGACTCTGATAAATATTCGAACTATGTTGTTTTTGTGATATTGTATTGGTAACTTTTAGTTCGCTGTGTAGGCTAGTTAGAAAACAGTTCTAAGAATTTTTGTTTACTAACTGGGAATAATTACGAGCTGGGAATAATGTTGACATTAAAATTATGTTACTCTCTTAACTCAGCTTATTGATTTTCAGGGCTCCGGAATAAGATTAAAAATACGAGATTCTGTTACCGAGATTTTGTTTTCTGTCCATTTATTTACCTGTTTCGCCTCCGGACAGTTAGATACAAATTTTTTTTTTCGCGATTTTTAAGTATAAACCTAGCTATTAGCAATACAATAATTAGGTAAGTACTAACTACTAACACAGAATTAACTAAAATCATCCCAGGTACTTAAATATGACTCCCATACATTTAGTATCGAAGTCTTGATGAGTTCAACTTTCAAGTCACACTTGACATTGACTGCTACGCGCGGAACCCGATCCTAGTAAACCCTTTTTAAATACAACAAAGTACAACTAGTAGTAATTAATTTTATAACACATTAAAATATCGCTGACCCCATTACCCCACTCGGCTCAAAGAAATGTTTGAAATAACCGTACTTAATGTTTCGGTACTCGCAATAACTCGTGATTTCAACGCGATATTTGGCTTTTGTATTCATATCACTTTAATGTGTTTACGAGCGGCGTAAAGTACAACAATTACTGGCGTTGTTTAGTGTTTGCAAAAAGTATCGAATCGTTTCGACCTCACTCGAATGTGTGCAATGAAATGTATATCGAATGTTAAAGCTACAGGCGACCATAATGATACAATTGAAATTTCCAGGTAAAACAAGGCGAATTGGCGAATTAAAATTTGTCGAGTACGCGAAATAAAGCAGTATTTACTGTCTAAGGCTAAGCAGTAAGCACTAAATGATACAAAAATTATTGGACTCTACTTGTGTGATGTGTCGAAGTAATATGTCTATATAGAGCCCATTCTAAGAGGGTAACCTAGGAATAAATGAAACCATTTCTGAATATAATACGATTTACGATAAGTAGAGAAAATCTTTTCACGTCACCGAAGCTCGATAAACACATAAATCAGTTCGAGCTGAAATATTCTCACGTCTCGCCCGTTATACGTGTCGTCGACGTCTTGTAAGACATCAAAATAAGATCACCCGTGTTTATGAATCCGTAAAATATGAAGTGCATACGAACTTATAATGCAATAAATCGTCTGGAAAATATAACCATCAACGCGCCGTCATACGCGCGTCTTTCGCGCCGCCCGCGCCGCGCCGAGCTCTTATAAATTAAACCAACATAAATAACTCCCGCCATAACTAAGTATAATTTTAATAGAGAGCTATTAAATGAAGAATTAAGACGTGTTTATTATCCGAGCACACCTAATATACACAATTCATAATTTCCTCCGCCCCGCCTATAAATCTGTTTTCACGTTACACGAAATATACTCGTAATATGAAGTGGAAATCGTAGTTTTATAATGAGGTGACATAATAATATTATAGACGAAATAAAGTAGCAACAATTTAAACGCAGGATGCGTTTAAAAGCTCGTTTTATATTTGTATAGATATCACAGGTAGAGTTTGTCAATTTTAACCAAGATGTTATAGGACTATTTTAGTACTAAAGTACTTAGTAATTATTTTGCTAAAAGAAACACTTACACACCGAATGACAATGTAAGGTCTGTTTGTTTTTGTCTGGCATGTTAAAAAGTCACATGACAGCCACAGCCGGCGGACCTTGAATAGTTAGTTATAGGCTGCGTAAATCCATACTTAATATTATAAATGCGATAGTGTATCTGTCTGTCTATCTGTTACCTCTTCACGATCAAACCGCTGAACCGATTTAGCAGAAATTTGGTATGGAGATACTTTGAGTCCCGGGAAAGCACATAAGATACATTTTAGTTTTTATCCTGGAAAAATGTACGGTTCCTGCGCGATAACCTAATTTTGGCTCAACGGAGTTGCGGGCGTCATTTAGTACCCTTATAAGTAAGCGGTACTCTTTTAGGGAAAGTAACTTAATATGTTTTTAATACTAAAAAAGCTGTGCAAGTGATGATGATAGTGTACGGAATACTAAAACGTGACCACCATCCGTCACACTCTACATCCACTGAATATGTATTAAAAACCAGGTTGAGGAGGTTAGCGAATTCCAGCCTTATTATCATATCGACGTTTTTCATCATAGAAATACAGAAAATCCTTCATCGAAATACTGTAGGGGAGACTGGGGCTGGAAGTT
Source organism: Polyommatus icarus (assembly GCA_937595015.1). Lineage (NCBI taxonomy): Eukaryota > Metazoa > Arthropoda > Insecta > Lepidoptera > Lycaenidae > Polyommatus > Polyommatus icarus. The sequence continues at coordinate 10,691,947 of OW569321.1, forward strand.
CCCGGGGTAAGTTGTTCCGACTTCTTTTCCCTCTACGAAGTTATAACTTTGTAGAGGAAAAAGATATCAATACTCGTGAAGTGCGTCGTTTAAGCATCAGGTGACGCGCCGTGTTGGCTGCCATTTTAGTTGCTCTGACGACGGCGGTTGAGTGGCTGTGCACACCAGCTATTAGAACACCACCTAAGTAAATATTTTCGTATTTAATCTTTTTGGTCTATTTTTATTTATTATTGACCGATTTCTTTGCGTCTTTACTATTTAAGAGTGGCATTAGTTAGGTATCTTATTGTTTGAACGTTTTTCAATTGATTTCGTTAATTTACTTTTATTACAATTTTTATACAAAAACTCAATTTGGGGCTACAAGTTCCCTCCTAAAGGGGCTGGTTGTTCCTCGAAAAAACTTACCTTACTTGACTGACACGCCAGAAAAATATTAATTGGCAGAAGAACAAGCAAGAAAAAAAGCAAAGAAGAACAAAAGCATTACAATCAAGGGAAAAGAAAACAACAATAATTAAGGAAAAGGCAAAGGCAAGGGAAAAGCTCAAGAAAAAGCTAAACGAAGACTATTACAAGAAAGCGAGAGTTTTGTTGTGATAAATATTCTTTTTTTTTTGTAGTTTATAGTACTTAATAAGCATACAATAAATAAAACTTTAAAAATGACTATTTTATTTAAAAGAAAAGTATGTTATTCTCATATTTTATACCAGCGGAACAATTTGCCCCGCACATGGAACAACTCGCCCCAACGCGGGGTTGAATGTTCCCTTCCGAAATTTTGCAAAAATATGCCTGTAGAAAAAAAACTATTGAGATACTGGCAGAAATGATTCTTTAATACATGCAAATATTAAAAATTAATCTTATCATTTTCATCATACAATTCCATGTTATTTGAAAATCGGAACTTTCAGCCCCGGTCTCCCCTATGGCGTTGTGTCCATGTAACTAAGATCAAAGCGCATTCTTATTAATTGTTTATATTTTCTCGTTCGGATGAAAATTCATAAATTCTCTACTAAATTTTATAAATACCTTGTGGCGGTACCCACAATTCGCCTAACAATCCTACATCGCGCTATCGAAGTTTCGGAGAACGGCAAGATATATGTCTAAAATGACGTCAGTGGGCTTCGGCCTGACCGAGCATGCTATCTCGCTCGGTCGGAAGATCTTCCTTTTCGGCCGCCACGAACAACATTAAAACCTAATAAAAAATATTGGAATTATCCTTTAAGGAATTATCAGTGGATGGCAATTTAAAAATTTTAAGAAATTTTAATTTTCACCCTTAAAGGTTCTAACTCGAGTGAGCTGGAGCCACACGTGAGCATATTCAAACTATGCTATGTCCCAATTCGGGGACAATAGTCACTAACCCAATAATTAAGACCCTCCATTTACGGTGGGTGAGTTTTTACAAAATCCGAGGAACTTTATTTAGTCAGCCAATATGAGGGCCAATCACGTAAGAAATAACATAAAAGTTAAGTGCATGAAATTCAAGATATGTCAGTTTTGGTGCAGCATGAAGATGTAGGTGGTATTGTTGTAAAAAACTCATTTCTAAAGCGGTTGGTTTTATGTACTTTTATGAACATCGCTTGCCAGGTCTTTTGGTAGCAAGTTCTGAAACGTCTTATTATGCCAAAGCTAGAAATGATAATTATTATACATTAGTATAATTTTATTATCTACTCTAATCTAATATATTGTGATAGGCAAGGACTAATCACAAGTCACAACGTATTAGATAAAGATAAAACATGTTATTTCTATAGCATGCGCCATGCAGTGGTATTCACAGTGTATGGTAATAAATAGAGTAGGAGTATGAGAATGTACGAGATCGGACCTATTTTATATTCCCCCCCTACGCTTCGAAGTTAATAAAAATGTAATAATAGAGTGAACATTCGTAAAATGTCAACACGGAGCAGTAAAATTTTATAAAATCATAGCCATCGGAAACAGAAAATACGCTAGTTTACGATCCTTCGGTTCCGCTCCTCGTGTGCATGGCGCGAGCTACGACTTATAGTTTTATCAATAACATATTCTTTCGGAGTTTTAGTTTTTTTAGCGGTGTTGTGAACGTTTTTTGGAATGGGTAAAAACGCGTCTGGACAAGTGATTACAAATTTGTAAGACTTAGGGAAAACAGAGCGGCGGCCGTGGCGCGGCACAGAAGAGGAAATAATACCCTCTCTTCCTACCGTGCAGTTAAAATGCCTGCCTCTGCTGTTTCGTTTTCACTTCCGCCGGATTGGAACCCGTAGTTCTACCAGCGAACGACACCAAAAATAGACCGTTTGAATTCATCATAAAAGAATTTGAAGACTATTAAAAAGTCTCATAATATGGAACCCGATACGGCCGGTGACTGGTTTTTAAAGATTACCTCTCATCATAAAGCGCGGTAGCAGCTGGCGGCGATTCATGTGGTTGCCGGCTTCTCTTTAATAATCTTGTTTATTTTACTAAAGTGGAACACCCATCATACAAAGGCGACTATTAAGATGTGTCATCCACTCGCATGTTGTATTGTTATTCTTAATCCCTCCGCCGTTTATAAATACGCCGTCTCACTTTTGAACTAAAACGGGATATTAAATTGAAACGTCCTACAGAGTTACACGTTCTTAATGTATGAAAATTGTTTTGTTAATTGTCTCGATAATTTTAAGTCACAAATCGCATACTTAATACGCATTTGATTTTATCTTCAGATGTTTGATTTGTGTCGGGATTATATTTTATATGTGTATTTTAGAACGTTAAGATGACTGTTTACAAATTAAAGCTTGACCTATAATAGGTTAACTGTTAAGTAAGTTTCGTATCTGTTTTATCTGGACCTAGCTGAGGTATAATTATTTTGAAACATTAGTTTTCTGGCTCTGATGTTCTTGACGTATCAATAATAAATTGGGTTTGGTTTTATTGTTCTGTCACCTGTATCTCGCAACTGGTGCTCGGACGCTTCCGGTTTCATCACGAAGCCAGGTTCGCGTGGAGATCCTTCATACATATTCATTTAAACTGTAGCCTAGCTCATCTTATCTCGAATCTCTTTAAGCATATTAATTAATTTAATTACACGAATTTATGTCATAGATATGGCATCGAGTTATGCAACAGACAGCACGCAAACGCGAAATAGTCGGCAAACTAATTTATACATGAAGCAATAAACGGCGGAACATGATATAGACTGTATGCAGGGAGACGTCGAGCAACAAGCCTCCAGTCGGCTAATAACAACAGTGCCATCTCCGCTGATATCTCAATAACGTAGGTGCGACTTAATTAACACGAAGCTGAAATAGAATTCCTGTAAGAGCGGGAAGCACAGGAGGCGATATCCGAACAGAGGGTACACACGAAATGTAACATACCTTAGATGTGTGAGGCAATATCTGTACTATCATGATTTTCATGACAAGTTCATGAAGAAGATCATAAAAGGATGGAAACTAACCTTCTGATTTTCCTTTTAATATACAACGTAGTTTGATTTATAATAGTTCATAGTATTGTAATATTACTTCAAATCAAAATACCACAAAATATTATTTATCAAAAATCAATATTTTAAAGTACTTTCTTAATTCGAAGAATATACCTCTATATAATGTATCTAATAGATCGATATTTTAAAGGTGTTAAAGTATACGTACGTAGTTAACTTGAGCACCTATCTACAATACAGGCAATGGGGATTGTCCATTTTTTTTTAATTTTGCTCATTACAAAAACATTTCGAGGAATAAGGTCAGTGATCGTTTTTCTGTATATAAACCAAAAAAATACCCATTAGTTACTTATATTTTTGAACAAATATGTTTAACCTTAGTTTGACCTTCAATGGCGTTAAATTAGCAATAAATTCGACCAACATTACGTTTCGAACTTTTGGTAAGCTTCTCGTATCAGTTTTCACATAATGAGAGCTTGCATATGACGAACCAGCCATTATAATAAGATTGAAAGGAAATTTAAACATACTGCAGAGGTCAATTGGCCGCCGATGATGACGTCAGAGCGAAACTTAAAAAATTTATTGAGAAAAAACTAGCCAATGAATTTCAAAATTATTTAATTTATATTCTTAAAATACCCTATTTTAACGAAAAAAAATATAAAAAGTACATGTAATTTTTTTTTGACAATGCCCATTATACCGTTACTCCCACAGCACTTTATGGCACTGCTGATACTGTGAATGTGCGGCTCTGGTGAGTGGCTGGTGTGTGGCCGGTGCGGCGGGGTGCGCGCGCGCCCCGGGCCACGCCACCACTCGCACCGTACCATGTTTGTTTACAACCGACGAGACTTCATTACGCCGCCGGCTAATGTATTCGACTTCAGCCTTCACGTTAACAGCGACACTTCTGGGAATCAATATGCTCCGTGTTTTGATTGGCTCCCCCGAACGCGATCCGCACCCAATGCTCGTAACAATAAAACACAATTTTCAGGAACCGCGGCGACGGATTTGAATGTTAATACTCTTTCCGATAATAACGCGGTATTGAACTTGTCCAATTTTAGGTTTAACGCGTCCATTTGTTTTATTAACGTTTTATAGTTCTCAGTTTCCCGTCCGGCCAGACGTTATCCTATTCAAATGTTACAGAGGTAGCAATAAAGGATTTGTTGTGAAGTACCTGCGTTTACCCGGAACTAAGCATAATTAATTTTGAAGTTCTTATTTTTATCATTAATTACATTTCAACTTTTCCGCTCAAGTCTTGGGCGGGTGTGCCATTTTATAATCACGTTTTCCCTAAAAGTTATTTTCAATGTTATGCGGCTATAATAACAAAACATAAATTCACGTGACATCAAATCCGCGCCGTAATCACTATCAATCAACAGTTCGTATCGAAAACTCATAATACTGTCTGATCTCCGCCGCCCCAAAAAATAATAATGTTTCATCTTATAAAAATATTTCCCTTACGACTGTCGCTCGGTATATCACGATATTTGTCACAGAGGATCACCCTTTATGTTCGTTTCCAGTCAAACCCCTTAGATAAGCGAGCCTTTTATATGCCAAATATAATATATTATGGTTTACATTTCTGACGAAAGTTTGTCGTAGACATGCCTCTGTTTATTTCGGCTCGCTCGCGCAGGTAGTTAATTCAAGCTTAATTTTAACATAGATCTTTGCAAATGGGCCTAACGGTTGATATTAATCCAAACCTAACCTAACCTTATAGAAAATATTTAACTAGAAGTATATTAACTTGCATAAGTATAATAACTTGCATTAATACAAGTCTATTAATGAGAACTAACAAAAACTTTATACAGCATTAGAAAGTACAATAGTAAACTGAATAAAAGGATACAGCCGGAAAGGTACAAAGGTTACACGTTGGAAACATTGAGTTAAAACAAAACAATTCAATTCAATGGTCAAGCAAGAACAACGCTGGTAATCCGTGTAGATTATCTACTGCCTACATCCTACAAGCTATGTCAACTTATAAGTAAACAACACAGTATTTTTATAACGGAGAAAGGAGAATAAAACCTTAGTAGTAACTTTGGCTTGGCCACTTATAAGTTTAGATTCATTAACGATTTTAGGCATGATTCACATGATCAAACTTTATCTTAAAAATTAAAATGTTATGATATATTTTGCCTCGAATTTATAGAAGCATATCCTCAAGTTGCCAGCCGAAAGCGCATCCAAGCCATTACTTCCGACATATGAGCAAAGCAAAAATATCCGCGTATTATGGGTTATCAGAAGTCGCGTCTCGGCGGCGGCCGCTATATTTTCTAATGGATTGCGAGCTTTGATGTCCTCCATTTCACTGTCGAACATTTTAATATCGTAGAGTATAAACTACATCTCCCGATCTAATAGAATTTTGATACGAGCTTAAGTGCGGCAAATTTTCGCTCTGTTTACACGTCTATAGCTCCCCTTTCGTACGAGAGGCGAGAACAAACAGAATGTGCCAAATAGCAAACAATATTATACGGAATGCACAATAATATCAGTTCCGGCGCGGGGTCGTGTTTGCTCCCGCGAATAAATATGAAATTCGAAGACTTCTTTCGCGCGAGTAAATATTATGGGAGATTTGCTTTGGTAAAATGATAACCGCCAAGATTGAAAACTTCACCCGCCGGGATTGTAGTGCCGCCGAGGGGTTGAATAAAATATTTTGAAATACGACGTGGTGTTTACGTGATACAACTATTAATACGCCTAATATTATGATGAATAATGGCTCCTGCCAATCTGAAATAAACTCAAATAAATATAGAAAACGAGTAGATTTATTTTATAGTTTATTTTGATTGTTTCTAGTTAAGCAACTGAAAAAGCTCCTAAGAGCTTTTCGAGTCTCATAAAAATATGTTTAAAATTAAATAATTTTATTGCATTTTAAGGCAGGCGTGCAATATATCGATTTAAACTTTAATATAACACAGATAGGGTGTACGTTTGACAATATAAACATTTTTATTTCAAAAAAGGGTGTATTACCTTACGGCTTACCCAATACAAGATGAAGGTGGGTATCCCTACCGGCGAAACTAGCCGATAATAGAGAACCGTTTATGAGTCCGACACTCGCTCAGCCACGGCCGCACATCAACCCTGACTCCTGACTCCTGAGTGCTATGACGTGGATGACATAGAGCTGCTATATTTTGAAACGACTATATATATCTTCATATAATTATTATTTGAGTAGTGATATTGTAGACAAAAATACATACCAGGCCTTTTTGCAGATTTTCTTAAACGTCTGCAGATAACATTTTAAATAATGTTACCCATTAATGTATGTATTGTAATTAAAAATGTTTCTTTTAAAACTATATTAAATGGTACGTACGTATTTGGAACGTATACGGTGTTCTTTCTTCCAGCAGGTGCCTTTTAGCGAATACAATGCTAAAGCTATGCTAGAAATCTGCAAAGGGTGAACCGTGAAACGGTTGTAGCAGCTCTCCTAAATACGGGGAGATACAAAATTCTTTCTGCGACGTCATCGCTGCATATAAAAAGTTATGACCTCCGGCAATATTCGGGGTCGGCCGTCTCGGAAACGATATGCAGTAAACGGGCAGGCGGTCTCGCGGGGCCACTGCCCAGCCCCCTGACCCCTGACCCCTGACCCGCGCGATTTTATGCCAATTTTCATAAAAATAAATCTGACTCGTTGATTGAACCAGTCGCCGCGGCGATCGCCTCTCTATTTTATTGTTATTATTCGTGCAAGGGTACGACTTATTGTTTCGCCATTTGTTCCCAAAAAATAAGATTGCATTTACGAGTATCGCGTCGTAAATTCTCTATGACAATTACGAGCTCGCATTATGGCCGTGGAAAATGTCGACACCGATGTATGTATATTCAATAGTCAATGCGTTATTACTTATTACTCGTACTTTTCGACTAAAATTATACATTATCGGTCGGATAAGTTTGAAATGTGATGACGATCGCTCGGTCTGCTTGGACTGGCTGTCAAATTGGCAATTTATCCCGCGGATAAAATTTTCTTAATTGAAGCTTATCTGAAGTAAAATGCAGCGACTTCTGAAGGGCGATTGTGGCATTAATAAAACGAGTTATGAGGGTATTTGGACAAAAGTGCGTACTGTCATGGCCGCCGGTGATTTATGGTCGGTCGGTTTTGAATATTAAATAATGTTTAATGTGAGCGCATGATCGGCCCATTAGCTGCTTTCTCGTTTAATAAAGACCCATTTATAAGGCAGCGTCGCCTGTCCTTATCTGGACGTATGTAGTGCGTCTCAGAGGTGCCGCCCTATCACAATTAATTCATATTTTTTGTTTTACTGCCTCGCAAGTCGCAATGCAACTAAGTATGACCATTAAAATTGCCGCTGGTAGAGCTAGTTGCTAATGCATACTATGAAATTATTCTATAAAAATTACATTTGGAGATGGAGTCATGAAAACTTTAAAAGAAAATGTCTTTTTTGTGACTAACAGAGTAAAAATAATTTCAAAAGTTTACTTAACATATTAGCTTTACTATTTGTGTTACTAAAGGCCTGTTTCACCACTTCCTGTTAGTGCCGGATAGGCTATCCACCACTTAGCTTAACAGATAGAGTATGGAGAATCTGTCAAATAAGTTGTACCTAGATAGCAGCTCTATCCGGCACTTTATCAGGAAGTTGTGAAATAGGCCCTTATTCTATAATCTTACACTTAACTTAGATTTACCTATTTCAAGTCTTAAAAATGTCTTAAAAATTTAGGCAAAGCTGAATACGTAATTAATAATAATAATATTGTCATAGATCCCCTAGAACAAGTCCCCGAGTGTCGATACTATACAAAACGAAGCGCAGTCCCGGTATTCACAATTAAGAAATAATTGTGCTCGTATAAAATCATAAGCATTTCTTGCGGTCGCGTAAGATAAGTAGCGTATCTTCAGTTACTTCCTAATGACACTTCGATCGCCGCCGCCGCTCATTATCGCAAAACACTCGATCGGTTGGCCGCAGGTATTCCTCTTAATATCCGCGCGGCGCTGCCAGCGCTGGGAGAATATCGTCACGTATGCTCCCGCCAATTATATCGGCAATTAAATGCCAACTAATATATTATAATCGGTGCGTTAGCTGCAGCGCTTTTTACAAGAGGACGGAAGCCGCCGCGGCGCGGTTTGATCGCCGCGTAACAGTAACACCCCATTACGGACGTGATTGAAGCTTCTAGAATATTGTATCGCGTATATTAATATACATTGTATAAGGGCATAATTGATCACAAAGAAGAATTTCAACCTTTACTTTGTTAGATCCCGCTCTAGATAAACTTGTAGTAGCAAAACGAAGGAATTTGAAAAACAAGTGTAGTTTCTTTCTGAATATTACTTGCCACAAGACAGAACTCTACTCCTTGTTAGAATACACTTTGTTCCTCTATTAAGGACAAGGATGTCGTGAGTGGTACATTCGACTCAAGGGTAGAACGTTTATCCAGATTCAACTGCGTGGGTTCTCTATCGAACCGAGCTAAACTGTCGAGATTAGGCGACACTTGTTTGTTCTTTGATATTGAAATGTGACACTTTAATCAGATGGGCTTATTGGTGATGTTGGTTAATTTAAGTAGGCGGTGGCTCCCGTATTTGATGATCCCTTACTGTGTTTTATTCGTACAATAGCAAATTACATTTCCTTGTATCAAAACGGAATAAAAATTATAATTTCTGAATTCTGATACTCGAACTAAAATATGCAAATAAGCGTGGTGTGATGTCTAAAATACGCAATTAAGACAGTAAACGCGCTACAAAGGGTTTTATGAGCGATTACGCAATTATCAGCAGTGGATAGATAGACAGGAACATTAGGCAGTCAGACCGTTGTGACTGCTTAATAAAAGGGTAGAGTAGGTTTGATTTCGTTGCGAATCATGAGAAAATTATGCCGGAGCACACGTCGAGCGAGGCAGGCTTTAAGAACATCCGACGGATAAGAATAATTACTCACAATTGAACCCTTATAATCTGAGTTTATTTAATAGTCGACAGATGTTAATCGCCGCTCTGACTATAATTATACTTCGATATCTGACGAGAAAAACGCTGAAGCGCGCATTAAATTGGTACAGCTCGAGATAACGTTTATTGCTACAACGATCTGGGTATCTGCGATCTGACCAGTTTTTTTTTTCAGGAAATATCAATGTGTAATATCGACAATTAAACACTAATTTGAATATCTTATAGTCGCTTTCTCGTAATTGGACAGCAGCAAACATGATATGGATGTTTGTGATAAAAATACATTATATTAAGTACCTAACTTGATAAGGACGTGCGGCAATGTTTCACTTCTTTTAAACTTAAACCATTTGATAGGTCATGTTCTGTTTACTTGGGTCTACCTTCTAAGTCCTAATCGTTATATTATGTTAAAGGTATTTGGAGAACTATCTTGATTGAAAGCATTAGGTAATGATTTAAAAAGAATGATTGGTTCCACATATCCTCTTGACGCTCAGAATAATTCTTTACTTAATTACATAAGATGGATTGTATTGTTCTAAAGCTACCGGTTTCCTAACATTTTGGCTGCAATAACTGTATTTAATTAGTATGTACATTAACGTAAGATTTATTTCCAAAACTCCTATTGTATGTAAAGTAGTACAAATTATATTTCTTTGTTACGTTTTTACCATACTTATAAAACTTCTTTAAGATCTTATCGCTTATGAACTTTTTGGTCGAAAATTGTAAAAATATATTAATGTTCTTTTGTAAAACTTGATTGTGTTTTCCATGTCGAATAAATTAGGCGTAGGAGGCTAAAAGGCAGTTACCTAATATCTTTTTTTTTTATGCGCAGGGGAAACCCATCATAGGTGCCCCGGGTTGGGAAAGTGCCTCAGTTAAGTTGAAGCACTCCGAGGGTATGTGGGACTCCTACCCACTTAAACCATAGAATTAGAACGTATTTTGATATCGTTGACTAAAATCACCTGCGGTTTGCCTTCAGCCGTATACGGAGGGTTTTCCTGCGTCTGTCTAACACAGGACTCCCTCCAAGACCGGCCGGTCTACCTCAAAAGGGACCGGACTTCCACCAAAGTTAGGGAACGCTTAGGCAAACCAAAGCGTTTCCCTCGGCGCCGGGACTAGCTAAGCCGGGCAGGTTCCCATCCTGATTCCTGACCCGGAGCCCCGAGTTACTTAATACCTAACCTAACTATGTTTAGGAGCTTGTCAAATATCATAATATTATAAAAGAAGACAATACATTGATTGTCAGTAACACGATTTACGTATCGAAGTCTCGCTGGGAATCCGGGTGCGTGGAGGAATATTCAAGTGCGGTCGAAAATGCCATACGCGTCCTTGTTAGCATTTTCATGTAAATCCTTGCGTATGGAGCGGGCGGCCTAGTAATTATGTACTTTCATTTGTCTGTTTCTCAGAACGAGCCCCACCGTCCCACCGCAGTCCGCTATGTGGCAGTTACCAGCACTCTAATCTCGCTCCAACATTAATTTAAACAATACATCTGCGCACCGCCGACATACGAATACAATTCCTTCACATTTTCTTATTTGCATATATTAAAATAATTTCGAGTAAACGCAGTACGTAAAGTCACCCGATAGGGAAGCGCTCGAAACGCCGTACGTGAACAAATTATAACGGCCTAAAAAGGACTTTAAGTTTAGGGGGTAGACTGTGAAGTTGTATAATGCGTGTCCTTCTATGCTCTTGTTTATCATTTAAAACGTTAAGAACGATGACAGATAAAGGCGGGCTGTGCGCCCAAATAGATAAACTAGTGTGGAAATAAATGTCTACATTTACTGGTGCATGAAGTTCGTAGTTAATTATAGGTTTATAGCTATTCACATTTTTAAAAGTGTATAACCAACAAAGGGTACCCATTATCAGTTTGGAAGGAAATGCATTTATTCTATTTATACTTAGTTAATATGTATCTTGGACGTATCGAGCCATTAATCATTATATAAATGGGTGCACATTGCACTCGCCTTCATAAGCTAAAAGAATAGTGATAAATTTTAAAAATATCTACTAGCTTTTGACTTGCGGTTGTTGTAGCTTTTGGCACATAGATAAACTATAAAAAGTATATTTTTTATAGACATTGAAATTTAATTCTTTTATTCTGGCGGATAGTAAGATATAGACCAGTAGGTCTATATCTTACTATGGGCCAGAATTAAACTACTCAGTAGTGTCTAGAAAAAATGAAAATCCTTTTGTTTTAAAAAAAATAACTTAAACCGGTATAATTTATTAAATAGAGCAAAAATTAACCCGACAAAACAATAAACTTACCGAACACTTAAAACATTATTGCTTAGATATGAGCGTGATAACTAGATTAATAAAACAAATGTCTTAATTAGTTTACATTGTAATAAAGTGTAATATTAATCATCTGTTTATGATGTGGGGCGGCTTGCTCACTCACCGTGCTGTTAGTTTGCTTTATGAACAAATTAATAATTACCACGTAACTTAACGCCTGCTACTGATAGCGCATCAAGAAATTATAATTTGTAATTTTATGAAGACTTGTAACAATTATTATGATGTAAAATTCATGCCTATTTAACGCTCAACCGTCCATGACGTATGAATTTCATAATGAATTTCTAATTTGTAAGTTTAATTAAAATGAATTCGTTACATGATAATGTTTTAAGTACCTTATATTTTTACTGTCCGTAATAATTTATTTTCACATTTGTAAAATAAAACTTGGACTCAACCCTTGGAAGTATTCAAATGACTAGTAAGCCCAGCTTTTCCTTTCTGAGTAGGTTTAATGTTTTAACTTTTAACCAACTTTTATGTGTTATCGAATTGGTGAAGATTGAAGAGATTGAAGAAGTAATTTTGCTCAATTAAGTTAGTGTAAATGGATTGATTTATGAATAACTATCTAGTTGCGGGCGTCATCTGACGCCCGCAACTCCGTTGCGCCAAAACTCGTTTATCGCGCGGGAACCGATTATTTTTCCGGGATAAAAAGTATCCTATGTCCTTTACCTGGACTTAAAGTATTTCCATACCAAATTTCAGCTAAATCGGTTCAGCGGTTTGGTCGTGGAGAGGTAACAGACAGACAGACGGACAGACAGACAGACACACTTTCGCATTTATAATATTAAGTACCTATTGATTTTTACATAATGTAGCCGTAGGAGTTATAGAAACCCTGCACCGTGCACCATGTGTGCAATGTGCTGCGCACCCACCAGAGGGGTGAACATAAGTTCCTGTAAACAGCCTCGTAATCGTAACGTTATCGAATGGCAATAATTTTCAAATGTAGAGGTTTCAAATAAAAAATGTGCCTACAAACCTTGTGACTAAACTTATGCTCACCCGTCTGCTAACTGCTTACATAGAATGCAACAACTTTTGACTATGATAACGAACGCGGTGGTGTTTTCACACATACCTCGAAGGCGACACGGTGAGACGGAGGAGAGTGGGGAGCCATGAGGCACCCGCCGGGGCGCGCTCGCGCGTGAAATTATTATCATATAATACCCCGGCTTTGAGCGCAGTGCGATTATTCAAATGCTCCCGGCTCCCTCCGTGCGCTTAAACCCTCGCAGATATTTCTGCTACTTCTCGCCGCCGCACCTACTAAAATTTGTCAAATATATTCATGTATAATGCGCGAGTCTTGTCATGTGAGCGATAAGCAAATGACAGAAAATGTTATGTAAATTCAAAGTGCCTATAATCCAGCGAACACCTTTATAATGTGAGCCGCCGGGAGGATAATGGTGGAAGCGTGAGTTATCCCAGCCGATAAGACAATGCGCGTCTATATCGTATCGCGGATTAAACCAACAAAAACTCTTCCGGGTGGAACTGGTAATCGGTATTTGAGTCTGAACTTTTTAGAATTCCGTACCCAAAGGGTATAAACGGGACCCTATTACTAAGACTTCGTTGTCTGTCCGCCTGACTGTCTGCAGGCTGTATCTCAAGAACCGTGCTAGCCAAGCTAGAGTTGAAATTTTCACAAATTTTGTATTTCTGTAGTCGTTATAACAACAAACACTAAAAATTAAAAACAATATAAAAATAATATTTAACGGGGGTATTTAACAAACGCGATTTTTCGCCTATTTTGCTCTTTAATTCGTGCACGAGACCAACTCACACGTAACCGATGTTTTTATTGACTCATTTTCTATTCGCTCACGCTAACGATGGTTAGCGTCAAAATATAATCCAATCAACAGAGCTGATGATTAGATAAACTACTACCAAAAAAAACTTAAACACCGGGCGTAAGGTAATGTGAGTAAAAAATGTTGTAATTATGAAGTGGCATTTGCCACCCACACCCGAGCTAAGACTCAATAAAATTAATCTATTCATTTACAAGTTAGTGACCCTCCCGCGTGACTGACTCAAAACTGAACAAGTGGGAGGCCCAAGACGTAAAGCAGGCGTTATCTATGTATTCGCTGGACTCTTTTATGAGTTCCAAACGAGATCCGTCACGCGACGCTGGCTCGGTATAGGTGATAAAGTGCCCGCTAATCTGTCCCGCTCTGGTCACACTTAGTACGCTTTAGTACACTTTATTAATCACAAACCTTACAAATTACGTCACGCTTCCGCCGCGACACCCTTATAATATGTTAATTTCTATTGTATAATTAACAACTATTGACTACGCACACTTTAGACTTTAATAAATAGTTTAAAGGCAAGTTAAGTTTCTTGTCAATCGTCCGTCATACGATTTTTTTAGATTCGTTATATTTTAAATATTTTAAGCTTACCAACTTTTGAAAATCACAAATCAGAACAAAATTACTATGTACACTTAATCCCATGTAAAATTGTTTGCCGATGCTAAGAAGATTGGTGTTCGGCATTTAAAATTTTGAGTCACTTGTTTACAGTAATTGCCAAAAAACGGCTGAAATTCGTAATCAATGTTAACACAGTGCGCCACTAAAACCGGTTTCTTCAGGAAAATAACTCGGTTTAGTTTTATGTATGATTCGACTTATATACGTCCTTTGAGTCATGTCAAGATAGCATTCAAGGCGAAACCACTACGTCAAACATATTTGGTAGGCTCCTATCTATTTTGGTGCTCAATTTTCTAGCCAATTCGAGATGTAATTTTTTCTTGTTTATTACTACTAGACAAACATTAGACACTTCTATTAAAATATTCAATTCTGATTTAGTTAAGCTATAAATTGTACGGATTTCAGGTAGAGCTTGCTTAAAATGTGATTATAACGAGCGATAACAAAAACACAATTCTGAATTACATTCCTTACACTTTTAATCATTCCTATTTACCCCTAGTCGCGAACATTTATAATTCTTATCGTGAATCACTCAGAACGATCTAACATAAACAGGGGGGAACGGTAGAGAAATCAAAATTAAAAACAAAAAACTTAGGTAAAAGTTATTAGTATCTGGAGATAGAGTTCGCCGGTTCTCCTCTTTTACTCAATTTATTGGGGTAAGTTATGGCTGGCGGGTTTGGAACTAATTTATTCGCCTTGCACATAAATTACTTGATTATGAATTCAACTTAACTCCACTGAATTATTCGTTTGTTGTTATACACTGCGAGCAACAACAGATATCAGATTTTATCCACCTTGTTTTCCCACTGAGCGAGCGTTAAGCAATTTGCTTAGGTAATGTTTGTATTCACTATTCATTCAAATTGTGTGTAATACTTTAACACATTGATGTAAGTATTAAAACAATGCAAAAAGGATTTACGAAATTGCGAAAATTACGAATGATTTACGAATACGAATTATATTGATTCTTAATTGTTTAATAAGTGCCGTAATTATTTGCCCCAATTTTTTTAAATATGAAAAATACTGAATTCAGTTCAGAAACATTTTCATAAAAGCAATAAGGATTACAGATGAAACGGTATTTTCAGTGCCGTGCAAGCCGCAGGCGGAATAATCGCGGATGCCCATAAAAGATGTAATTTCAGATAAGCTGAAACAGACGGCCGCCCACCCCGCCCCCCACCCTACACCCCGGCTACCTACTTCTAATGACTAATTATTATGCTGTGCGTTGCGAGCTTTTACGTCAGTAAATCGACCTAGGTATATACCGACTACCAAGCAACCGAGCACCGACGTTCTTTACAACTTTGCGGTAGGTCATCTATCTACTCGTATCATGACAGGTTTCTGAACCGTTTATACGGTGCGCCATTTGCATGCTATATTAAAATTCTATTAACGATAACGCTGTATAAATGACTTCAACGTCGACGAACTAAATATACTGGATTTTTGGGTCACAGAGGTTGGTGCGAAGTGGTGTAGTTTATGTTAGATTAACATTTGGTTAGTGCTTACTCAATATAATATGAATCTATATCTATCAACGTCCAATTAATCCCTCAAGCCCCAAGCGGTCGCATGCAGCCGCGATAACAATAGAATAACAGTAGATTTCTAATAATCCGCGATCGAGGGACTACTGTATATTTAAAGAAAATATATATAGTAACATTGTAACGCTTCTTATATAAACAAACGGCCGCACTCAGATATTTCAGGATTGCCTTTAATCTAACGAGGAGTTTGACAGCAATATTTATCTCAAAATCTTCATTAAATTAAAGTTCAGTACTCATCAAAAGTCTCTGAGTACAGCTTTTAATCTATATTTTTTTATTTAAATATAGAGGAATAATTCTGTTTCCTTGTGATGATTCTTTCACTGAATATCTACAGAATACGTCATAAAGCTGGCGCTTGATGACGCGATATAGGGCGCCACCGCCTATGGGTGATAGCCGCATTACCATACCGCTCGCACACGCTCATTATCGCAGATTACCAATACCAATACGCACTGATTAAATGAGGAGCCTTCCTTATTAAAAGCAGTTGCTACTTTCCTTACTAATAAAGATATGTTACGCTGCGTATTCAAGGATTGTGTTTCTGTATGTCAAAGACTTTTCCAATTTTCCGGAAAAAGGCAAACTTTGTCCAGTTATAAGATGAAGCTTAATCGACGTAGCAAATACGCGTATAACGCGTACTGATAGTAGACTGATCTAATTGATGGTATATTTTCGATGGATCAGCGATCGAAGGATTAATCCTTTGATCGCGGATTCTTGGAAATCTAGTGTTATTCTATTGTTGTCGCGGTCATCGGTGTCCCTATGTGGCTTGATGGGTTAAAAAGTATTCCGGAATAGGACTGAAAACATTGGTTGAGTAATTGATTGCAAGAATGAATTTGCTAAACATAACTTTACAGGAACAACAGTTATTTAAAGATATAATAATTGTATGTATTGTTTAAATAAAGTAACAAATAACAATATAAAAATTATAAATTATAGACTAGAATCATAGTATGTCATTAATGAGGCTCGAAGCTTGCATAGAAATGTTGCATCGAAATCTAGGGAATATCGTCCGGTAACGGCACCAGCGTATTGGCATAATATGTCCGTGACTAGTTTACGACTGCTACACATCGCATATTAATTGCAGGAGCTATCGGCTCATCGCCATGAGAACCTGTCGTATTTAGGTATATAGTGTGTTATTTTCTGGTTTCTACCCGGTACCCCTTGGGTGGTCGTATAATTCAGACATTAATTGTTGAAAATTTGCAGCTGTATGACGAAAAAATTACCCACACATCATAAGCTATTCTATAATCTAACACCTATAAAGCTCAGCTGCATTGGATAAGGTTTATTTTGTTTAGATCTACTAAAATATGCCGTGTTAAATGTTGCAAAAAATATCACTTCTAGAGTACGTTACTACTTACTTCGCATTCCAATTCTTAGAGCCTGTTTTACCACTTTCTGATAAAGTGCTTAATAGGCTATTCACAGATTTTTGACAGATTCTCCATACTTCATCTGTCAAGTAGAGTCGTGAATAGCCTATTCGGCACTTATCAGGAAGTGGTGAAATAGATCCTAAATCCAGTAAAAGGGACAAATCAACAGGGAATAGGTACATTATTTTGCCTACATTGGACGAACAGGAAAATGAAAATTAATCCTTCGATCGGGGATTCTTGGAAATGCTATTGTATTCTATTGTTGTCGCGGTCACCATTGTCCTCATGGGGCTTGACGGACCCGTCGAGCGGGCGCCTCCGCTAATGTCCTAAGTACCTACCGTTTACGCTACGGATTCCAGGATTTGCAAAAATTTTGCAATGGGGGTTCGCAAATCGTAAAGTTACGGATAATAACCTATAAACGACACCATACATGATAGACAGCTTTGGAGGCATCAAATATGCGGTACCAGTCAAAAGCGTCATATCATTACTGACAACGGGACTAGCTATACATAGTGGACCGGAGGCCTATTATTTAGATATTATGTTAAATACTCGTAGCTCTACAAAAACCAGTCAGTCAAGAAAATGATGTGTCTTCATTTTACTATAAACATACACTTTGTACCTCAATGTCGATGATAACAGTGTCAGAGTCATTAGCACCTGACGGAAATGTAAATATAACCAGATTTGTAAATAGTTGTAGATTTGTATAGTCTATATTATAATTATTAACTTTTCTATCTTACCAGACTCAAGACTGTCAGGCATCTACTTGCATGTGAAACTTTATAAATTATAATTCTCATAACAATTTACAGTAAGCTATAATATTAAATAAGCTTTGTATTCTATTAGAAATTAGGATAGAGCTAGATTTAACAAAAGTTTTTACATGTTTATAATAAATAACTTACTAACTACATCATAAATATTATATAATTAATATTTTTTTATTATTATATTACTAAACAAGACAGCTAGACTCTACGAGTACTATATTATGATCATAACATACAGATATATTCACAAATCGTGGACAATTCCATAAAAGATTTTTAAATCACTACTAGTTTAGTGTGGGCTACTACAACAAAAAAACAACATAATAATACATTAAATTAAACTATCACTTCAATTTAAAGCTAAATGCCGTTCATAAAGTTAATATTTGTATAATATCGCCATATAATATGCTAATGCGCTGACATACAACCTCGGCGACGTCTACTTAATGAGCACGAATAATTATAGCGGCCCGGCGCGGCGCGTTGCTGCGGCCCGCCGGCCCGCCGGCCTGCCGCCCGCTGCCTGCCGCCTGCCGCCGATTTATACTGCCACTGCACTGCCACCAAAATATGTTTGTATATGTGACAAATTATTGTGAAAAAGTATTCTGTCGTTTAGAGCCATAGCTTAAATTTTATGTAGAAGACAAATTATGAAAAATATATCTTTGAGGTGTAAAATCATCGCCTGAAAAGTCAATGTAGAGCCAAGAGAGTAGAGAAAAACACTTTTATGACAAAGAGGAATTAAAATTAAAGTTTACTTAGCCCCAAAGCATTTATAGTAACAATATACCTTCCCAAATGTAGTAGGTATCGTGTTCATATTATCATTGTGGTAGTCGGCAGACGCCAGTTCGGTAGTAGATAGAGCGCATTCTAATATGCAAATGTATTTAAATGCTGAGCCCTCTTCATTACCCCGTATCGATCTTAGATATACAATTTGTAGCTTGATAGGTAGCCAAAGTCTAACAAATCAGCTATACTGTAACTTACACCTCGCTATCTACAAATTGAAATTGACTACACATTTTAGCACGAACGGTTTTTAAGATACATTAATAGTGCATTATCGTGTTGTATTGGTATTGAATACCTTTGAATTGATTTTATTTTGCGTATGATGCGAATTCCTTATTTACAACTATGTAGGATGTAGATGCTTTAAAGGTTATATTGAGAAAAGTTTCTGTGTTAGAGCACCTGCAGCGACCTAGGTCACTCACCTGGCAAAGTGACTCTTAACAAAGGGTCAAACGGACAGGCAGCCTACTCTTAATTTTTTATGATAATATTCAAGAAATAAATACCTAGTACACAATATTCTTGGATACACATTAAAACCGATTAGTTTATTAATTTTCTCAAATCACGTCGCATTTTCTCATGAGGGTAATATTTTAGTAAAGAGACTAGCCGACCACTAACTTCGGTGACTTTGTATGTGTCAATAAAATGACTTACATGCAGAATTGTTTAGTTTTTGCAGCCATTCCTAGCGCAAAAGTATCTCAGTTTTCTCGCTGCGATCGCGGAACATAAAATTAGTGAAGGTGCAGGGAACAAAACGATTGCGAAATAAAAGTAAATGCCTCGGCGAAACCGCAGCGTATCGAGTGTTTAGCCATCGTTAGTATTCTGCTAACTAACTAGCGCCCAATCTGATTAATCTTAAATATTTATTGCACGGGCTATTTGTAGGGAATTAGTATGACGATGCCTTCACCGATGGTGACGAGGAGGGCCGTGGGTGGGCAACGACTGATTGAATACGCCATGAATATTGATATTCGACAGTATAATGATTAATGACGAGCTATGTTACGTTATGAGCCAAGTGTGTTGGTGTGATCGTCTTTGAATCAACAATTTATTGTTTATTGACGTTACTTTGAAAAAGTTAAAAGTGTCAACACTATTATATTCAGATTTATCTTTCTAACATTCAAGTTCATCGCTTCAGTATAAGTTGCATGGTACAATAACTTATTAGGGACTTTATAAAATATACATTTCATGGAAGACTGTTTGAAAATTAGCATTATATTTGTATACCGTAAACTGTATTTCCGTAGTGGATCGATTATTTCCTAACCCTAACCTACAGCACGGTAAAAAAGACAAAAACGCCCCACCTGTCGAATCTGATAAGTGTTTTATTTAAATTTGTGGGCCCGCGATACGAAAACGAACAGAAAGATGCATTTGTGTCTTATTAAAAGAAATTTATAGTTGGAGCATAGACGCTGATTGACCCGGGTCACGGGATAACAGGCATGCAAATATGACCGCCGTGCGCCATCACTATATATTAATGTTGCCGATCGTCCGATAGGCCTGACTTGCGGCCGGATACTTTAATGTAAACGAAACTTCATTCAATCCCTTTATATTTTTGTCTCTATAGAGTTATGTGATCGGTACGAGAGTCGGGAAACCTACTTTTTTGT
Organism: Polyommatus icarus; assembly: GCA_937595015.1. Classification (NCBI taxonomy): domain Eukaryota; kingdom Metazoa; phylum Arthropoda; class Insecta; order Lepidoptera; family Lycaenidae; genus Polyommatus; species Polyommatus icarus. The sequence goes on from OW569321.1 coordinate 10,712,581, forward strand.
CTACTGTATGTTAAGAATTAATGTAGATTCGATGTTGTTGCCAAAGGACATCATACAAGTCGATATGATTAATACAAGTTATTAATTCGAAAGGCAATTTATGCAGGAGGCCCGTATTACCCTACAATACAAAATTAAGTATATGAAATTTATTATGCGACGCGATACAATAACGAGTAGACACACTTGTTACTTTTTTACTGAAAGCAATAACAACAATGCGTATTAAAATAAAATAGACATTAATTATTGTGTTCGGAAAGTGCAAGGTGCGCGTACGCACGCGCCTCGCCGTGGGCTTCTATCTGGTCTGATTTCGATTAATGTCGCCCGATACGTAAACTGAACTCTACAGCTCGGGTCTGAGAAGTTAAATATGGTTAAAATATTCAAATAATATCACCTCGGGGTTAACGATTACCGGTGCGCGCCCAGATGCCGGATAAGCCGACGTTTGTTTCCGCAGTGATATCTGAATTCAACAATACGAGGTGGAAAGGTGCTCATTAACATGATATATGCAAGATAATAACTCCACGCTACCCCTATGGCGTCTATAACGGAGCGTTTTCGTCCGTTGCCGATTAATTAATAAGATGGACTATCTCGTGTTACGTAAATCGGCGATCGAGCGCAGTTGGACTTTAATCGGGTATTCCGATCGCTCCTGTGGTGACTCTGTGATTCATAAATTCATAATACCTATTCAATGTTTTAACAATTTTTCTAGATATACCTAACACAAATATTATTTTCACTAATGGAATAAGAGACTGTGGAGCGTATCTGCAAAAGATATAACTCAATGATAAAGGGCTCGAAAGCTTGTATGAAATTGGATCTTTCATAAAATGGAGTCGATAAGCGATTAAAGTGTAGAGAACTAGGTGGTGCGAAGACGCGCCGGCCGCCGTCCATCGGCCGCGCCGCTCACTGAGTACATTCCCGTGTAAGTTTTTACACCTATTATTTTATGTGTCGGCCGCGTAAAGTTCGGTACGTGAGTTATAAACCTCGCGCCTCTCTCGCCCCTACTTTATAGGTATTAACGACTTGTCCGAGAGTTTTCTTATAAATAAATTTGAAGGGTAACAAGGCTCGCTTTTGTCGGATTAGCGGAGTGGATCTTGTTTCACTTTGTTGCGCAGCCTCTTCTATCCATTTATAAGTCAGGAAATCATGTATAATACCGGCTTTGGTGATTGTATTTGATGGACGATGGGACTTGCAGTCGGTTATTACGACGAGGTATTTTGTAGGCAAAGGGTCGATGAGATTTGAGATTCGTGAGTCAAAACACCAGACTTTGTTTACAAGTTTCCTAAAATAGGATAACAACATAATTAAATTAAAAACTCGACCATTTATGGTAGCTCTACGTTGAATTGAAAATTAAGATTGGTATTCCCTTTTTGGGTTTTTTTCACTACAGGCGTCAAAACAAATCGAAATTATAAGCAATTATTGTAAATTTAAAGGTTAGTAGTATGTATCGACATTAAACCTACGCTTACGATAAAGACGACTCCAAATTGGGTTGAATTTGAGATATATAAAGTAAAGATGTCGAATTCGCGATAAATTTAAATGAAAATTACCAAATTAAATGCTAACAAGTAACCAATATGAGATTAGAGACTCCTTTAATGTGATATAAAATTAAATATAGATAAGATAACACAACCCATATACCCAATACCCATATATGCTCAAGTAATCATTTGAAATTACCCGTCTTTAGTCAAATGCTGTCTGGTGTCGAGACGATTACCTACCACGGTAATGTCATTTCTAAGAACAAAAAAATAATGTTATAAGTTATAAAAATCAAAGAAAATAAAAATACGACAGCATGGTAAATGTACAGTAGCTAGTATCTTGCAACTATATTTTACGGCTCTCCTCTTAGATTGTGAAATGGGTAAATATTATGCTTTATATTAGAAAATCTCTGGGTACATAATATAGTGCGATTACGTGGAAACTGTACTGTTTATATAAAAATCGGCCAAGTGCGAGTCGGTCTCGCTTACGAAGGGTTCCGTACCGTTAGAGAGCATAAATAGACCAAAAATGTGTTTTTTGTATGGGAGCCCCCCTTAAATTTCTATTTTATTTTAATATTATTATCAATTATTGACGTAGACATACAATAAGGGCCTTCGTGAAAATATCATGTGCCTAACTGTTGCCATTACTGATATATAGAGCCAAAAAGGCCGAAAAAATCACGTTTGTTGCATCGGAGCCACCCTAAAATATTAATTTTATTTTGTTTTTAGTATTTGTTGTTATAGCGGCAACCGAAATACACAATAAGTGAAAATTTCAGAAGCCTAGCTACAGCGGTTCTTGAGTTACAGCCTGGAGACAGACAGACGGACGGACGGACAGGCAACGAAGTCTTAGTAATAGGGTCCCGTTTTTACCCTTTGGGTACGGAACCCTAAAAAGTAAAAATTTTAATGCTACCCTCTTACCGGGGGATAGCTCAAATCAGACACTCACGTGACAGCGGGCCATAACGCGTCGAGTCGTCCATAAAAGCGGACGTATGGTTAAGAGCTCCTACCTTTGAAATATAAAGCAGTAAAGTAAATGCAGCCAGTACGTGTCCCGCGTGCCGCGCTGCTCGCGTAAAACGAAAATATTGCTCTATGTCTAATGTAGCGGACATCGCCGCACAGTAATTGGTAATGGATATGGTTTTGTTTTGAATCTGACAGACTTCTAAGTCTAAGGAGCTGTAATTTACTAAGGGCCTGTTTCACCACTGCCTAATAAGTGTCGGATAGGCTTTTCACCACTTAACTTGAGAGATAGAGTATGGAGAATCTGTCAAAAAAGTTGTGGATAGCCTATCCGGCACTTTTACAGGAAATTGTGAAACAGGCCCTATAAATCTTATAAATGTACACCCTTATAATCAGCGCAATTATTTAAAGGTTAAACTAAAACATTTCGTGTATATGCTACCATAGTAAATATCGAATAATATAATTGTGTTGTCTTGTATAAAATCTGAGATATGAAACGAAGACACTTATTTTAAGTTGTTTTATCTTCGGTAGCTCACTGACGAAGAACATTTGGAAACTAATATAAGTATTTTGTTTAATGAGCTTACACCAAAAACGGGCCAAACTAAAAATTCCTGAAACAATAACACAGACAGCATTCATAGAACGTGTGTTATTACAAGAAAAGTAGATTTATGAGTGCACTCCCGACTCCCGAGGTTTCGAATGTCTCTAATGGAGTAAGTGTCAGCCGCTGCAGTCTTCCCCCACAAACTGCATTATAATGTCTTCGCCGAAAATAACCACACATAAATATAAAACAATGTGAAACCACTTAAGCGAATAAAATACACGTCTTCTCCGACTCAGTAAAATGAATTTATTAATAACGGAGACAATGAACGTCTGAACGCCACTTTTTGTATTTTTAATTGTCCTCCGCGCGACAACGGAGCTGCATTAGAACGAAAATAAACACCGGATCATATTCGACATTCCCACTTCGCCCGCGGCCGGCTCCGCGTACGGCATAACCGAAGTCCTAATTAAATTTAGATAATACGATTATATACGGCGGGCCGCGCGGATACATAGTAATTATTGAATCGTAATACCACGATGTGTCGCGGAGTTATAGTCGGGAGTTCGGCCTCAGATGATATCGTGCCCGTAATTAAAAATCTTGTCGTGACATTCAGCGTCCCGTCCCACCTCCGCACTCTTCTGCTCCTTCAATATTGTTGGCGATTGAATCGCAATTAAATGTAACGAATCAAACTACACTTTATCGAGAGGGCCGATAGCTCAAAATGCAGGACGTGCGTATCGCTCGGCGGAATCGAACGTGCTCCCGTTGAAATGCCAACCATTTTATTTATTCGCCTTAATTATGTATCTTGTCTTAATTTACGATTGGATCATACGATAATCTGAAATGTAATTTATTATAGATGCCTAAGTATTCCAGACATTTCCATAACGAGATTTAGGATCACTCGGGCTGTCGCGGTACTCGGTGTAATGATTAAACATATTATCTACGTTTGTTTGTACTCTCAATTAAGCGCAGGCGGATAGCGGGCGGCGAAGCGGCGGGCAGCGGCGGCAGGCGGCGCGGCGGCGGGAAGCGGCGAGCGGTGCGGGGCGTCGTCATCGCGCCGACACGCGGCATGACGGCTGCGACGCGATAGAGCCGTCCGCGATAGCCTTAATGAAAGTAATGGAGCTCTATTAACGATACATCGACGACTCCTCTCGAATATACACCGCGATTTGCATATAGAAATAGATGGTAAACCAATGCGAAACGTGCCATGAGAACAAAGAAAGCCACATTTGCTAATTACCAACGGTTTTGCTCGTGTCGTGCACAGACGCCGGGTCGTGAGCTCCCGAGATATGACGATAACACATTCATAAATAATTAGAGCGAAATTTTCTCATTTGTAAGACGGTAGTCATGATATTTGGTAGCGGAGTCCTCCGTTCTCGGAATGTTCAGATCTAGATAAGTGCTGTACGACACGCTTATTCCCTTCTTATTTTCTACGTATCGAGATGTGTTCCAGACAGCGCTTATAGAGCAACATAATAGATTCTCTATATCTTCATGCTGTGCTATTTAAAGATTCGCACGCGTGTTGGTTCTTCTGAATAAGAATGAAGCGAATTTTTGCATAGTTAACTGACAGTAGTTTGGTATTCTGAATCATGTATACTAAATAATAATCACCTTTACAAATCTTCGGTTACAGCCAAAGGAATATTCAAAACTACATGCCTACTAGAGCACGTATCCATATCCATTTTCCGACATTTTTCCAATAAATACGATAGAGATTAGTCGCCATAATTATTGTGCATACCAATTAATTACAACAAGTAATTCTAATTACCAACTTAATTACGCTTTCTACGGCACCATGGGCCGACAAACGGACAGCGAATAAGGATTTCTTGTTTACAACGGGACTCGCCATAGACGCTTCCGAAAGATAGATGATAAGATAAATTAATATAGGTAATTGGAAGAAATCATCCGAAGGATTTGGAGGTTTTTGCCGAGTCACCGGCAACTGCGGCGCCGCCGAGCGTGTCGTATTGTTACACGCTGCGGTCCGATACAGATATTACAATAATTAATGATTTCTATATTAACTTTTTACAACTCGGAAGCTGTCAGCACTTAAGCACTCATCACACGCTTGCGATTTGTTGAGTTAAATAACATTGAATGATAGATTAATAAATTAAATACTATAAGTCATAAGAGGAGTTTTTCTTCTAGTAGAAAATACTAGAGTTCATATTATTATTACAACACGGATGAAAGAAAATTATAATAAGGTGCGTAACCTAACGTGGGTCCATTATAAAAATATAATCATTAATCTTACCTAAATACTTCTACGCTACAATTTTAGTATATAACATAATATTTAAAATTCGTCAAAAAATTTAAGAATTATGTATCGTAGAGTTTAAAATTTTTATTATTTATAAACTTATAATATCCTAGTTGACCCGGCAAATGTTGGTTTGCTACGTAAATTATTTCAAGTAAGTATCAAGACAAGGAATGGGTGTAAAAGATGCCTTAAATTTTAATCATTTGTCTCATTGTAGTATTAATTACATAAGTGGCAGGTTTCTCGATCAATTTCAATAATTTGCAAAATCATCATAACCGTGTCGAAAGACTTGTTCCCATCCCATTATAATATCATTGGCCAGAAATTATCTTAAGAAAATGTAACTTATGGCCGGGACTTTAAAAGCGATTCAAATAATAAATCTAAAAATAAAATAAAAATGTATTTCAATTAAGTAATTATCATTTGCCAAAAACTAAAAAAAAAAAAAAAATGTTTATTTCAGGCTATTTTAGGCCCATAAATATTAGTAGATGAAAAAGCACGCAACATTTTCTAAAAAAAACTAATTAAGATCAGGTTTTCTTTGTACTATCAAGGAAGTTGATTCCTAGGCAGATGGCGGACCTAAATAATTTGGTCGCGTTATGTTAAACCCATCATCGATCACAGCTAATACAGCTAATCAATGATGTTCAACTAAATACAGATCTGTTAGGTTCATACTATTTTCCGGCTTAAATTGCTTCCGAACAATTTTCAAATTCAATTGTCAAATTTGACAGATAAGTGAAACAAAAGATACGAAATGACATTTACATAAAAGAGACAGAATATACAAAAGACGGGTCAATTGGCCCGTATTTAATGGCTTCACAACGCGCGCGGTAGTAACATATCTGCTTTGAGTTTTTTTATATGATATCATTGCAGCTAATACATTGAATTGACATTAAGCGGGGAATTGACTACCGGGCCGCCAGCTACGGGCCGCCCGTCACGGGCAGGTCTGTTGCATGTCTGCTCGTCAATTCCTAGGTTCAGGCACATACATGCCCGGCGGCCCGTGCCCGCAGCCTGCCCGCGAGATCGCATTTTTCCCGCGCGGGCACGGGCAAGTCTGTACATGAATGGTCGCAACGGGCGGCCCGTCGTCATTTGCGCCTTGGAGAGCGACTGGAGTGCACTTAAAATATTATTTAAAAACATATTATTGTGAACAATACAAACACTAAACTTAAGAAAAACCAACAAAAACAATTTTGACATTCGTTTATTTCTATTTACCGGTCGTATCTTTGTTTGTGGAAAGTTATAGAAGCAATGATTCCATGAACACCGATCTACGTAAAGCCGCTTACAGCGAACTTATTGAAAAATCCAAAGAAATCAATGCCGATGCTGATCTATCATTTCTTACAAAGAAGATCGCGTTCATGAGTCCACGACCGAGCTGCAGCCCTCTATCTATTCGACTGACTTGCCCGTTCTGTGTGTGTTCAATAGGGGCAAGCGGCAGACTTGTGCCAGACCGGGCGGCCTGCGGGCAGCCTGGTAGTGAATTCCCCGCTTAAGAGGCCGGGTCCCTTGGAATTTCTCATACAAACGTAATACCAAAATCATTTTCACATACGAAAATATTTAACATGTTTGAGTTATTTTTCAGTTTAGAATAGTAATTACCTAGATTCCTGCACAAAAATTTATTTCAAAATATTTAAACACATAAAAAAAATTTTTGTTTAAAATTTTTTTTTTTTAGTAAATTTACTATTCAATATTGAAACACTAAAAAATAGAGTAAAACACTAAAAAATATATAAATAAATACTAAATTTACTACTAAATATTTAAATACTAAAAAATATTTTTTAGAGTTTAAATATTTTGTAGTAAATATACTATTTATTTATATATTTTTTAGTGTTTTACTCTATTTTTTAATGTTTCAATATTTAGTAGTAAATTTACTTAAAAAAATTTAAAACAAAAAAAAATTTTGTGTTTAAATATTTTGAAGTAAATTTTTGTGTAGGAACCTAGGTAATTACTATTCTAAACTGAAAAATAACTCAAACATGTTAAATATTTTGTATGTGAAAATGATTTTGGTATTACGTTTGTATGAGAAATTCCAAGGGTACCCGGCCCCTTAAGCCAAGCAAATGACGTAGGTCCGTCAACTGCCTAGGAATCAATTTACTAATTCTTATAACCGTATTTAATCCTTCAAGCCCCGAGCACCGGTGATCACGACAACAATAGAATACAATAGCATTTCCAAGAATCACCGGTCGAAGGATTAACCGTTTATTAATTAATTATACATAATATATTATACAGGGTGCTGATGTAGTTTAGTAATATTATTATTATACTACATCAGCACTCTGATTTATGCAGACGGCGCATACAAAATATATGCACATAACTCAATCGATTTGCCGGACAATTAGCTTCGAGAAAAATATTGTTAATCAAAACTGTTGTAACTTCCTCAATACAACAAAAACGATGTTTTTCCAAGTATAAAAACTATGTAATAAAAACAAACAATCTCAAGCGCATAAATTAAAATTTCCTGCCGATCGCGAACAAATCAAGCGGAAAAGTTACGGGGGGAACCATTCTTACGTAAATGACTCCAAATTGTATGATATCCTTCGTATATTTTGACTAATTTATAGATGTCACCGGTTTGCGGAGAATTTACTTTGGACGCGAAAGTACATTTACCGGGGTAAAACTATCCTTTGTCTTTTCCCGGGACACAAAGTATTTTCACGCCTTCGTATAGGTACACATTTTTGACAAGTATTGTAGAAAGCTGATTAATTTCGGTGCGGGTCCCAAGACAGATTTAGCTTGTCCCTCGGGTATCCCTGAGATCATATCAAAGGGTTTTCGTAGTTGGTTACCACTGTTGATCCTGGCGACACAGGAGTTGCAGTGGTGGAAATGTGTGGTGGGCCATTTGCCCGTTAAAAAAAAGTATTGTAGAACATGTTTTTTGACGGAGTTACTTTTCCTTAGTTTTTATTATTCGTAGATTGGTGTGGATATTCGCATACTTAATACTTGTAATCACAAAATATTTTCCTTATAACTGTGATTTGAAGGAAACAAATAAAACATCAGCTTATAATATTATATTAATACGTCCGTCCCGGTGAACTTCGTGTCAATTTAAAACCTTCCCTGGACTTTTACGAATATTTTAAGACTAAAATCAGCTCAATCCGTTCAGCCGTTTTCGAGTTTTAGCGCGACTAACACATTTGAAAATCAATTTTATATATAAGATTTACTACTAAGAAAACTAGCTTTTGACTATTTATTTTTATTAACCAACCACTTCATTTGAATGACTAAAAGAAAATGAGATATAAAAATTGTTTGTTATATTAAGTAATATTTAGATATGGGTTTTTAAATAACGATAAGTATGGGAGCATGTGTTACCAATTACGTAAATCGTGTCTTATTCATTGTAAAGTGTGCTTTCAGATTACTGGAATGCTTTCTAAGGGCCAAAGTGCTGTTAAACTAAATAAACATCCATCCGAAACGATTTGAAGTGTTAAGTGACCAACGGCTATCAAAAATTACAAGATAACCCCCACAATGCTCGCCCGGTGACTTATGAAGTGATTAAGGAAAGTAACGTCAGAAAGTTTGTATTTTACTTTTTTTTTATTAAATGAACGGCATATTAGGAAATAATCGAAGACATGAATGGATTTTATTTTATTTTTATTTATCAATATACTATAAAGAAAACAATCATAATTAAACTTAATCTAATACAGTGTAACATAAACCATTACTGGTTTTTCCGTCATTACTGAAATGGGTATTAGTTACTTTTTTACCATAAGGGCAATTACCCTTTTTTTCTCTTCTCATTGGAACAAAGCTTGTAACTTACCTACTTCATCAGCTGGTTTATATATCTGGCAGCTGGCTATACATTTAACATTTTTTATTTCAAATAATTTTCTAGACCCCAAAAGCCTCTATTTATGGCAAAAAAACGTCAATTTTTGAATCGACCAAATACCTACTCGCTTCATCCACTCATGTCTTCAATCTATAACAAGAACTTTAATTAAACGTAAACTACAATTTACGTCTAAGATACTTCTTATAGGATTACAAAAAGTATCCTAGACGTAAATCGTGATTTTTTCATGGAAATAGAAGTAGAGTTGAACAGTTGGAACTTGGAATAAAGTTGCGGGTGGTATAAGTCTCCGGTGTAACGGCGTATAACTACAATTGGCCAATATTTGGTTGCGTGTTTCACGTGGCGTAGTAACATAGTAGTGTTACGACGAAGGATTAGGGTTACCATGTTGGATGTAACGTGTGCAAACCACAAATTGTTGCAAATTATTTGTATTTTTGAGACTGAATGAAAATATTTTATTATTTCAAAATATAAAGAGTCTTCTGAATTGACTGACGATGTCAATAGAAGTTGATAAACAAAACTTCGTTCTCTATTGCCCATGATGCACACAAAATTCGCTGCTACAAGCTGTATCGCTACCTAGCATTGCTCTTCAAATGATTTTTAAAAATAAATAAATTTAAATGTCTTTTAAATATATATACCTAAAAATAATGTTGTCACATTATTTTTAGGTATCCATGAATTCCCCTGACGCTACCGTCATTACCGCTCCGCTCAACTTATTTTTGATAGTTTTCTCGAATTTTTTGTTAATTTATCCCTACTTCCTCTGCAGCTGCCAGTCGTCTGTATAGCCTTTTAGCCTATTTTTGATAGTTTTCTGGAAAATTTCGTATATATGGTAACCCTATAATGGATGAGCCCACGGTACCGGCGGCGCGGGGCGGCGCAGGCACGCTCTATTACGCGCAGATAGCCACAATCAGGTAACAGCCGCGTGACATCTTTATGATGTTTCACAAACCATTACTAACGACACCTTTTTAGTTACGATAGCACCGGACAATACATTGTCTTACATTTGTTTAACGCTCATCTTGTAACCACCTCTACATTTTAAAACTGTCTGTTATCAAAGTATTTTTTTTTAAGTTTACATTCCAGCAGTAGAACAGTAGAAAATTTTCAGCACATTGAAGAAGATAAACGAAAAACATAAAGATATCAAAAATGTACAGATCATCGTAAGAGCCCATCGATTCCACAGGTTCCCTCGATATCGAGGGCAGAAGCTATTTATTAATAAAATGTAGCACGAGAAATCAATCGTATAAATTCGAAGGTTCGCGTTATGAGTCCATAAATCTGTGATGTTACGGCTACCCCCAGGTATAACTAGGGTTGCCAACTATACTGTTTCAAACAGTAATGTACTTTTGAAACAGTATAATTTTCATTTTTCACTTAAAACTTTTTACTGTTGAACAAAAATAAAGTATACAAAATAGCGTTTTCAGCATCAAAATGAACATACATTGCTTTGTTACGACGTGAGTAGTGACTTAGACAAAGTTTTAATTTTTAGTAACTTGGAAAGCTAGAATGTACCGTGTATTTAAAATTTAAAACAATAAGTAATAAAAAATACTGCTATGTTTCTAAAATACTGTTAAAATACTCCACAGATCAAAGTGTAACAAAACAAAGCGACGATACTTTAGGGAGTGTAAGAGTTTACTGCGAAAGCAGCAGCGCTGAAAGAGTAACATTTTTTAAACTTTTGTACACACACACATGCACACGTTTGCCTATAGAAATTACAAAAAAAAATCTTTCAGCGCTAACACTATCACAGTAAACTCTGTATCAGGGACACATCAACACCATAAAGTATTATCACTTTGTTTTATATACTTGTACGTATACAAGTATACATATACTTGTATGTATACAAGTATCCTTAAACCCTATATATTTTATTTTTTGTAAAAAAGTGAGCAACACCCAGGTACAACCCCCGGTACACCGCGCGGGTGAAATACTACAAGCTCACTCATTACATTACAACATGCATTACGGATGAAGTGTTTAAGAACGTTCAAAGTACATCGCCTTTTTATGAACTATCCTCTACCTCCCACGTGGAAATGAATTCCGCCAGCTGTTTCATGTTTCAGGAGGAACAAGAAATTGTAGAGAAGAAGGAATATCTTACGAAACTTAAATTGCCTTAACACTCTCAAGAACATACAAAACTTTGTACCTACAATATTATTAATTGTGTTGTAAAAACCGATATAAAATAATTTCCATTAGTAGGTATTGGTGTCAATAGTTAATCATTAAAATCACACAAGAGATTATTAAATGGATTATAAATATGCAAATAAATTAAACCTACTGGTGTTGAAAGCAAATAGTTACAAAATATTTTCCTTTTATCGCTCATTCTTTACAACTTATTTACAACGAATTCACAACTAAGTGTTCATAATTACTCGATAATCTACAACAAATTCCGAACATGGTAGTGTGAGCCCTAAATTTTATTGGCCTGTAATATAATTAGCTAGAAATACACAGAAAATATACATAACCTCATCTATCATTATGGACATCGCTATGGCTTCTACTACAAACAGGTTTTACACGGTAGGTAATGATATCAATCGATAAAATCAGACTTAATGAATTTATAGGGATTATCGTAGTAAGATTTTATGAATCACAGATTGACTCCTAGAAATTCCTCGCTAAAGGTTCAACTCTACCTTTTCTTTTAGGCTAAATATATTCGATTTCTCTGTTATTTCTTTATTTTAGCTTTTTATTGGTCGCTTATAGTTTCGTTCTGTCCATCCATCCGTCTGCAATAACTTCGGTAATTATGTACGGAATACGAATTAACGAAATTGTATGCACCCATACTTAGTTGTGACTTCTAGCCTTCTGTTAGTAGCTACAGAAAAAAGATAAATGCACATTTATTTATAATCAGATATGTTATACTAACGAATGCCGTCAATTAATGCACATGATTAACTTAACATTCAGATTATACATAAATAAGCCTACCTTTCCATATACATTATGCATAAACTTTATTGTGAATAATTTTATAATTTTGTCAGATAAAAATCCTCTATTAAGAGAATAAAATTATGCATGATTTTATGTCGATTATAAAACATAAAATTTTCCTTAATTTGTTTAGAAATTTAACTGGTATTTATGTCATAACCGTAACATATGAATCGATTAATAAATTATTGATGGAATAGATAAAATTGATGTGTAGGGGGACGTGAGTCGGTTGGGAAGAGCTAGTTCAGATATGAGTCGATGTGGTTATATTTTATCGTAAGTAACGGCGTCTAACATACGGCCAATTTCATAATGCCTCGCCCGCCCGACCGCCCGCCCGCCGAGAAAGTACAGTCGACGGACAAATGTACTAACAACTTTTCTGTTTTATTGCCGTAGCAATAAGATCGAATTGAGCTCCCCCAGGCTCGTCGTTGAACAAACCTCACTTATCAATTTGATATCTCGATCCGGGGAATAATGCACGACGAATGGGCTATCGATGAAACGCTGACGGTATTGTAATATGGCTCTCTAATCTTTATAGTAATTCACATTATATCAACTTTATTGTTTTAAAGAAAGATAAATATGACAATTATTTATTTTTCTGAAAGATTATCATTCATTTTTATTTAATTTATACATTCATATAGTTTATAGCAGCGTTTACAGTAGATGCTAAGCCTACATGCTATGTAATATATATATTTGCTATGTAATAACAATTAACTGTATAAAATCATCACACTATTTTACTTTCCTATTACATGGGATTTAAGAACCAACAAAACGAACTAACTTTATCTTCTAAGAAACAATCATTATATGTTTACGATATGGAAATGAAAATGTAAACTATTTATAATAACTACCTTACGGTATTAAGTAATCGAGGCGAGTCAATGTTTTGACGGGTTCTACGGAAGAACATGCCACCTTTGATATGGATTTGTAAACTAGGTGTCAAATAAGTCATCAGCGCATCAGCTAACTCAATTACTTCGAGATCAACGGGCGACTACCGTGCATGATTAACTATCTAACTCGTTCGAGCCATTATAGACTCTACCGTGACGGAACAAACTTCAAAATCCCTCCCCATCATCCTCTCCTTTAATCCTTCTCCATAAATCATTTAATAACACAAATGTGCAGCCACGCACTTTACTATTCCTTCCGTGGTTAAACTTAGATACTCCGTCCAATCAGAAATGAATCTTATTGCAGGAGGTCACAGTTTAGTATCGTCAAAAATATTTTTCGCTTAAGATCTCTAAAAAGTGATCAACTATCACACGCTTTTTAAAGCGAAATAAGTATTGTCAGTAACCATATTAAAATTGGAACATTATGGTTCGTCGCTAGAGTCGATTTTTGCCTGCACCCGTGAGACAGGGAGATTATTAATGGCAGCTCTACAGGTAGAGCGGATGACACGTACCGCCGTCAACCCTTGATATGGGGATTATTTGACAGATCATACGTAAGTATCCGCCATTTCCGAATTCTAAATTCGTAAAGCGCGGATATAGGACAGTACTGCCGTGCAATCACTAAAGTGCAGTAAGGCGAATTTTTGTGATTTTCCGTTTTTGATATATTCTAAATCTACATTTTTTTCTCTTTATTTCTGGCTTACTCACATTATCCTACGTTAAATGGAAGTATTTTATTTTTAAACATAAAATTTTTTGAAAATGCAGTAACTATCCCATTTTACCGCCAAAAAGACATTATTGCAATATAAACCGCAGTAAAATCCCTTACTGCAAGGATTTTTTTTGTGATTCCAGATTAATACGCAGTAAATACAAATAAAATACTGTTTTTTAAATAGTTCCGTATACACACACAGTCACATGAAAACCTAATTAAAACGCAGTATATGTTCACTCCATACAAACAGTTTTTACTGCATTTAATCAGTATTAGTGATTACTAATTAAAATGCAGTAAATGCAGGTATAATACTGCATTTTAAAAAGTTAATTGCTTTATTGATATAATCTATACTACTTACTAAAATGCAGTATTTGTACAGTATTCTTTGAAAGAGATTGTATTTATGCAATTCGTACATCTATTTTTTATAAAAAGATATAAGTACTTGCATCATCATCATCTAGTGCCCTCTTCATAACGAAGTTCGGCGGTCAGCTAGTTGAATTTCTTCCGGTCCTGGGCTAATTTCGCTAATTTAGTACTTGTAAGTTGCAGGCTATTGTAAATCGTATTTTGATATTCAATTATAATGATCGTTAATTAATATGGCGTCATTTTAAGCATTCTTGATATAGTGAAATCTTATATTGACCTCACCATGCAATAATAATCATTATTTGCATGCTCACCATGCAAATAATGATTATTATTGCATGGTGAGGTCAATATAAGATTTCACTATATCAACAATAGTTAAAATGACGCCATATTAATTAATGATAAGTGTAATCGCTCAATTTTGGTCGGTTTTAATTTTTAATAATGACAATTCATAAGTTACAAAAATTATTTATTGCTTGACATGTTATAGAAAATATGTATTTTTATTGAGCAGGAGTTCTTAGACAGATTTTAACCACTAATATACCACTTATTTCTCGGTTCCACCATTTTATAGATTTTTGTATTCCTTTCAGTGCCAATTATGGACTGATTCATTGTAATGTAAGTGCTTAGTATTCCTAATTCACTTAAAAATGGTTTTTTTTTTAAATATAGTACTATGTATTTACAGTTTTAAGCATTATTTTAAAATAACGATGTTAACGTACTTAGATAAGATAATAATTGTTAGTTTTTTTTATGCAAAAATGCAGATTTTTTTACAAATTGTTAACTTAGGAACGAAGTTCAAATGAAAAACGCATTCTATTTGATTATTAAAAATAAAATTTTCATAATTAAATTATTATGTTGTTTCATTTGTATGCACTACTGCTTTTATATCCCAGAACACAAAACTAACTAAAGTGCAGTAATACACCTTTTTTACTGCGTTTTAATATGTAATTCTCTCTTTTTTCTGTGCAATAAAGGGGCCCCAAAAATATTAATGCCTGTAAAATAATATTCATGGGATTTTCAGGGCATTCATTACGTCTTGGATTAAGTTTACGTTATTCCCTTTGAGATAAAGTCGACAAAGAACAAAACAAATACATTTAAATATATTTTTTTACATTTTTAAACTTTAAATGCGTTTTTCTCCGAACCATGATTTTGCACTTACTGCACTTTAGTGATTGCACGGCAGAGTAATGGAAAGAGTTAAGATTGAGCAATTAATAATTTAGTAGTACAG
This sequence comes from Polyommatus icarus, assembly GCA_937595015.1. NCBI lineage: Eukaryota > Metazoa > Arthropoda > Insecta > Lepidoptera > Lycaenidae > Polyommatus > Polyommatus icarus. Next base: position 10,728,280 of record OW569321.1, read on the forward strand.
GATATAGATAATATATTACCCAGTATATCTACTGTGATTTGTGAATATAGTTCTAAGGAACCTTAATGTTGATTTAAATCTGTGATGATAAGTCTAGCACAAAGTTACATATTATGGTAGTTATTTTTTTTTAACCAGCCTGATATGCAATGACCTAATAATTATGACACTATAACTTTGTAAGCAGCTAAGTAAGTAGTCGTGTCATATTTGATATCAAATACAAAAATACAAAAAAAGGCCTAACAAACAATTTGATGATATGTACATTATCATAAAAATTTAAAATGTAGAGTTATAGATTTTAATGCTCCAGTTATTAACTACTCAATAAACCCAATGCTATTTACCGTTTCATGGGAGTTGAGTATGGCATATAATTATTTAATATACCGTTTTGAAATCCGACACAGGGAAATAAACGAGGCAAGAGACATCATCGCGATCGTCGATAGAGTGACAAATACTACCGAGTAAAATATTAGCCTATTACGTATAAAACAATCGTTAAAATACAGTAGACATCGAATAATAATAAATCATCATATTTATTGTATAATGAATATTCATGCCTTTTAAGATGTTACGCGAAGATATGTTTTGTAAAATAACGTAATAAAATATTTTAAATGCTTTTAAAATATATTATGCAAGCAAAAACCATGAGTCGATGGCATTAAAATTGACAATAATCTAATTTATTTTTATGATAAGATAACTTTCATAAAAACTGGTCGCCAAATTCGTTATTTGCTTTATAATAAGAAAAGAGAAGTAGTGGTTATTTTTTATTATTAGGTAATTATTTCAGTTCCAGCCCAATAATTATTTTTAACAATCCGTAGAGAAGAATCAACAACGAGGCTCAGTTTAATTAGACCGAAATTGTCGTCATTAAAAATAATGTCATGCTTCGCCGCTAACCTAAAAAGTTAATGATTTTTATAATCAACGCAGTGATCTACCAATCAGATATTTAACGATAAAAAGTAATATTTTAAATCAGCATCGCTTTCATTGAGGCCGGCAGGTGCGCGGGGTACAACAAAAGCATGACGACGAGCAAAAACCCGCAAAAACACTATGTAAAAACAAATTATCCAAGAAGAAATAAAGATTTATCGAGGAAGCTGTTACACTTGACTGTCCATACAGATCATTCACAGTTTATCTAATAAGAAACGAGGAAATACTGATTATTGGGGTTCCGTATAAAGTGCGGACTGCGGAGCTCTGACATTTGTTTTTTTTTTTTCCACCCATTTACTGATTTGTCTTTGTATCGAGAATTATCTCTACACCGAATGACCGAAATATTATTTCCTTTATTATTTGTCATAGAAAAAATAGCTAGTTGACCTAGTTTTGTAAAAGACGGAATGTCGTAAAAGGAGACTCTCGTAGGCCGCCGCGCTTTTATCGAGCCTCAATTAGATTTTTTAATGTATCAAAGTGTTTTTGTTAATATTATTTTGGACAAAAACGACGGAAATGTAATGGTTTAATCGATTCCGACCACGCCTCGCAGTGACGTGGCTTGATTAACTGAAATTATATGGCGAGACGAATTGTATCAGCATTTTGCGTATTGTTCACCTGGCCTTCAATTACTTATAAAAATAAAAACTTAACAGCTACATTATTGTTTTATACCGCCATTATTATCAGTTAATGAGGAAGTCGATTCAAGGTGAGCCCGCGGTAGGTACTCGGTACTTTACCTTCATAGAAATTTAAAATTCTTTCTTGCTACTCGCTCGCCGCTAACCTCAAACATATTTGAACCGCGGCTGCCGAGGTCGTAAGTAGTATCATTGTGACCACCGAAACATGCTACTATTTGACTGTCAACCCTTTTTGACCACAATATGATATGCTTTTTAAATTGTATGATACGATTTAAGTATAACGAATGAGTTTTAGCAGATTGTGGCTTAGTATTTTAAGATGACCAAAAATGAGTGAACGATTCCCTAATGCCAATAAATTAAATATAAGTCAGATAAGTAACCTGGCCTATAAGGTGTTAAATTAACGGAAACATTAACTTACTTCCCCCAAAACTTCTCAAAGGCGTTCACAAAGTTTAAAAATAATATCAACCGCATATGAAGTGCTTACACCGTATTCGCATTAAAAATTAATGTCAAGCGAAAAGATGGGGCCACTCTGCAAAATTTATTTTACATCTCTAGTCTACCAATGACAAGAAAACTGTTACGGTTTGCAGCGGTCTGAGTGTAGCATTAAAAATTCAGGTCGTCTTACCCACTTGTGTGAGGGATTGCCGCTCCGTCTTTGGACACCATTTATATTTCCTTTGATTTTGACGATGCTTTTATCGAGCAGAATTTTGTATTCGACATTAACGAAGTTAGACGACCGAGGATATTTGTGGCCGATCATAGGCATCACTAAGGAGTTTTGAAAACATTTTTGAATAATTTCTTGCTATCGGCTCGAAACGAATGAAACTTCCTCGAACGAAATAAACGATGCGACCTTTGTTGTATGAATATAATGGCGTTGACGAACCCGATATTTCCGTTTGATATTGCCTGTTTATTATTCGTTTAGTACAATCGGTAACAAAATTCCCAAATTGACGTCGGCAGTTTACGATTGGATAACTCGAAATAAAATGAAACAATTTACTCATTTTCGATAAGCCGCTATAACATGTGAGGCCTTTTGATGCTTATTTAAATTCAGTTAACCTAGATTACAAGTGTATGAAGCCATAAACAGACACGGCTCTTACCTTCTATTTGATTACAATATTTATTACATACCAACGCCTTTTGTGTACCTATTTGTGTTAACTACTGTAACTTCTATTCAAATTATTTATAACATAATTTTTAAATAATAAGGTTAGTCCAAAACGAATGTAAAATTATAGAAACAAGAAAATGTTGACTTACTGGATAGTAATAAAGTACTTAAAACATAATCTTTTATTACTATTTTTGAGATTAGATTTAGGGTTTTATGAAAAACTAAGGTTTATTTTCATTGTCATAACACCCCTTTAAAAATTATCACGAGATTAAGGAAGACAGAATATTTTAATTTAAAAAAATGTTTTAATATGATTGTGTGACCGATTGTACAGCGACGAGCAAGGTATTGACACCTACCACAGCGTCCGGCCTGCCGTTACGTACCACTGCACTCTCACCACAATACAACAATCTTTGTGGCTCTACCACTTTATACTTCCCTACCACTGTATCCCTTTTAATGAAATTGATATGACCTAATAAATTACAAAATAATTATGTGCTTGAACTCGTGTCAGGTGACGAGACCGATTAATCATCGAAGCTACCAATTAAATATCAATAAATCGTAGAAATCAATAACAATAATTTGACACTCCATAACTGTGTCATTCCAAATGAACCATATGTCGGAGCATCAAACTTTAAAGTAGATATAACAAACTGTTTCCTATTTCCACCAACATAGAGTTTAAGTTACGTGGTAGTCAAATACGGCGTCAATTTCGGGTGCGCACGCGCCGCGTATTGACAAAACTGTGGATAGCACATGTAGAGCGGTGGAGTTGACGGCTTCCGTTTCATAAACTTTAATGGTTCGGTTGACCCAGCTTTGTTTGTTTAACTCTGGGTTCACAACTGCACCATTCATAGCCATTCTAGTTAACTATTAATTGCCCCGCTGCAATTACTGTCTGTTGTGTAAACGAAGACCATATGGATAAAGGATATTCCGATACTGATGTACTGCAATAAGATTGAAGGTATATAAATCAAAAAAGATGTGAAAATTAAGGATAGCTGAAATTGTCAAAAAACAATGGCAAATGCCGTCGTAAGTCTGAACCTAATTTTTAAATATAAAAAACTTTACAATATTTTATCTTTTTCTAATCTCCTCCTCTCAGTACCTACTTAATAATAGCTGTTAGGAATTCTGATTATTATATTTTGTCTTTTTTCATATCTGTGTCAGCTTATTTTTGCAATTAACATTAATTAGTTCAAAATAAATCTACAACTTTTTGTCTCTATATTAAAGACTCTACGTACGGAACGTAAAAAGGGTCTATTTTTACGTTCACTTCATAATAAGTGAGAAACAAGAGTGTATTAGAAACTCAAAATATTGTGTGATTACTTCAATAATAATAATAATAATATAAGTTAGTTGTTTCTACTTACGAGTAATAACATGATGATACGAGTAATGTTACGATATCACACAATATTTTCATTTAGCGCATCTAGCGCACGCTACTTGAAGGCGTGACAGCTGCTTTAAACATAATTCAAGTGATCAGCTGTTATGCCAAGTGCTCAGTGGAATTTCAACGCATAGACCCAAAAAATAGATTGGTATAATAGTTAAAAAAAATAAAAGCCTTTATTAAATCAATCTAAATATATATTTACATGGTTAAAGAAAGCAATGATTTTTTTTAATATTAGACACCGGTTTCTTGACTCTTTGGCATAGGATAGAATAATTATTACGTATTAATTCTGTTTAAATAAATACATAAGTGGTTATTATCATATATAATACACGTATTATCATATACAACATAGCTTTAATAAACTCACACTCGTCAAAAGATGGTTGATACGTACATAGTAGAACCAGACACCAGTATTCGTGACAGAAATTAATTAATTGAAGATTCTAAAGCAGCCTCACAAATATCACAGCGTCTTAATCAGAGGATCACATCTTAATATACGAGCGGGCGACGAGTGAGATCTGACACGAAATTCCCTAAAAATAATATTTAAAATGGTAATGGGCCCTCGAGTTCATAAATTGCCTCGCCATGTGTCCCAAACGTACCAACAGTACACATAAATATGTCAAAAATTAAGAAGACTGTATTTGTATGCGTTGTGTCTCATGTTAAACGGAATAATCACGTATGGCCGACGGAAATAATGAAATAGTTTTAGATAAGTAGAATTTAATCTTTGGTTTAGCTTTATGGTAACTGCAGGTAATAAGTTGTTCTTCAATAGTGCGACAAACAACATAAGGAAAGTTTAAGTTTGTAATTAATTATGTCAAGAACCATGTAAAGACATTGTCCATTTAAGAAAAAATAAATAATACTATTTGATCAAGAGTCAACATAATCTTACATAATATTTTGAATACATTACACTAAAAACATATCAAAAGCTCATTATACGACATGGCAGTCAAAAGCTACAGTGAAGTTCGCCGACCCTATAAGGTCATCAGTGATCTGCGCACACGCCGAACTATACAAATGCTGCTTAGCACCAGTACTTACAAATTACACTCTGTTTTACATGTTACTAAGTTACATAACGGCAACTTAGTTATATCAATGCTGTAAATGTAAAGGTGTTAACTACACAGAAAAATTACTTACGTGGGTATATCACCTCAAAATGTGTTGTAATCAAATTCATTCTAATCAAAAAATTCCATTTATTAATTAAACAGAGTTTTACCGTAATAAAGATATGATAGAAATTCCATTTAAAATATTTAGTCGCGTGTCATTACCGCCATATGCGCAAACTCTAAAAATAATGTTAGCTCACTGCTTCAAAAATAAAAGCTCGTAAAAGTACTGATTGATTGGTTATCTTACATTTAAATGTTTTATTCCTACCGCAATGAGTGTGTAAATATTTTAATTTCAGTCTGAGAACTTAGAAATAAACGATTCGAATGTTTGTGCTATTTTCAACTTTTCGAACATTATTATTTTTATTCTTTTACTATTAGAGGAACGAGAAGCAAGAAGCGTTCTTTGTTACTGCACGAGTTTAAACTGAATTAATCGTTATCTTATAGTTCGGGAAATATGATATCTATCGTTAAATAAATCTACCGCAGGAAGCCAGCTACTTAACATCATTTTCCTTTTTTATTCCCGCCATAAAATAGAATAATTAAATTATATTATTAGAGACAACTAACTGTATTTTATGTTCTTAATGCAATTAAGTTATACAACAAACAATGTTATAATGGCGTCGTATATCGCTGAAACAAAAAGCCCCCGCTATTTAATAGGCCGTATAGCACCGGAGTACGTTACCGGACGTGGGGCGAGTTGGAGGACTGGGACGGCTGGGACGAGCGGGACGAGCGGGACGAGCTGCCCACTGAGACCGCAAGCTGCTCCTCGTGGGGCGCAAAACTGGCTTCCATACTTCAACTCCGAGGTGCTCAAAAAAATTTATGTTTTGTACTTAATTAACCATAATAAGAACAAAGGAGTCCATTAATAAAACTAAAGTGTTTGATTTCTTACTACAGCAACTTTGTAGCGGCCTATATGGTTTTTCTGATGTACTATCAGAGAAGTTGATTCCTATGCATATCGGGGACCTAAGTAGTTTGGTTGCGTTACGTCAAACTCAGCCTACAGATCACAATTAACATACAATTGACATATTCGACCAAATAACGTTGGACTGTCAATTGCATAGGAATCAACTTCCTCGATGGTACCTACCAGCTATATTTGGAATATAATATAATCTCATAATTTTCTTAGGTGCGATCATTAGTATAAAAGATAAGTTATATTAAAAGTAAGCTTTCTTATCGAGCGTTATGTATTTCCCATTTCTTATTTGGGGTGAATATTTTATCAAAACTTATCACAATTTTAATCAAAACGTTAATTACTCGAGATAAAAGACCCCTTAGAATGCAAATTTCACCCGATTATATTACAACAAAGTATAAATTTACAATAAAATATATATACGATAAGAGGTACCATCGGTAAAATACTGGTCCTTCAATGCTCATATTGACCGTGGCGCGAACATTAAGACGGTTACGGGAGCCCAAAGTGTGGCCGAGGAAAACGATAAATTCTAATGACGGCAAACCCCATGGGCACCCTCGGCTCGCTATTTTGGAGTATAAATAAATGTGTAGATGGATTGATAAATATAAATATTAGGGGCGAAATGAAGAAAAACAATGTTTATGAAACTAGTGTCGCCCGCTTCATAACAATGAGTTACGACTTCCGACGCCTGCCGACATGTGGCCTCACGACTGGCAATTTTTTACGTATCGGCCCGATATCGCACCATTATCTTTCCCAAAATAGATAAATGAACTCTGGGATTTGTCAGAAGCAGGGTTTATTATGATTTGTGTAGGTCGCATCGTCTCGTATTGTCTTCTCTTATGATATAATCTTCTTAAAGCTTAAACAACAAACGTATACGAATTGTTTGTTCTTGGGTAACTACCGTCACCCATAGACACTCGCAATATCAGAAGAGCTGATGCAGATGCGTTGCCGGCCTTTTAAGAGGGAATACGTTCTCTTCTTGAAGGTTTGCAGGTCGTATAGGTAGGTCCGGAAATACTGCTGGTGACAGTTCGTTCCAGAGAAATAAGCTTGGTCTGATGGAAATAAGCTTTCACTTTTAAGCATTTTGTTAAAGTCTGCACTGTATGATAAATAAACGTTTGCTATGCAGGTATTTATATTGGAAAATAACTGCTCAATTTCATAGTTCAATTAGGCTATAGCGACCGACAACAATAGCGTGAGCCTATTGTGTTTCAGCAATATCTCCCCGTCGAATATCATGGCCATACCGGGCGTATATCTCGTTCTATTACGGAGGTTACCTCGGTGCTCTAGTTAATATTATCCTTTCCGCAACACACGATATCGCAACAATCGCGCGCCGATTAAACAACGATCGAAATGATTCGCGTGATGGAACTGACACAGCTGTGATAAATAAATGAGCTTCAAACATCGACGTTTAATTTTACATCTGGCGGGCTCGAAATAGCGAAACATTGAAAAGACACCAGCTATAAATATTTAAAGATCGTATATCAAAAGACCGTTCGGGCGTAACATTTAGACGACTATAAATACGATAGTTTATGTGAGAATCGGCCGAGGACGCGGCGCAGTCGACGCGGCCGTCGCAAGTCCAACTATCGGCCGTCGCGGCGATAGGAGATAAATTTCCCGAATATAATAAGATCAACACGGGCGGGCATGCGAGCGGTCTCCGCGCGACGCTCCGTTACTCACCCGCGGCTAAACTTAGCCGATTGCATTGTCTTCTGAAATATCTATTAACGATTATTGACACGGCATCGGCATGCGAATCCTCCTCGCGATAAGTCCGCCGGATCACTATAAATATATTTAATGCGCGGCCATGATGGGCGGCCGGAGCGCCTGACGGATGGCTGCGACCCGAGGTCCTGCCGCGTATAAATATCTCCTAATGCGCGGCTACCGAATTATATTATGGATATTCATTTTATGCCCAAATATATTAAGATAATGAGATATAATTATGATAAAGTTTAATTAAATGGAAATCGAATCCTCGCATACCGCGGATCTTATGAATAAACATACGCGCTATACGCTCCGCTATTTTTATGAAAAACCGCAAAAAGGCTGAGCGCCGCCATTCGACGCGGCCGTATTATTTTAAATGATGAAATTAAAAACATTAATCACATGCAAATGCGTACGTCCATATAATAGCCACGATTGCATTAACAATCCTAACAAATTAATGAATTCACGTCAAAATTGCAAACTGAAAGTACAAATTGATACAATTCGACAATTGATTACAATATGCACACAAAGCACTATCGCGTCCACAAACACGGGCGAGCAGTCAGCCCGATCCATATCGGAGCGACGGCTGCTTTTCATTTTGTATGTTAAATTAAATTTCCATGAAACAAGATTGAATTTTTCGCAATCAGTGCAGCCGGAGCTTTTCGAAACGAACTTATGTAATTCCGTCCCCCGCCCACGTGGACAAAAGTATACGCTTCACTCATCGACCATATCGATTGAATCGATAATGAAATCAATTAACTACACATGATTGTTTCGCTCGGCCGTATAAAGGTTTTCCATGACTAGCTCCGAAAACATTGAGTTTGATGTTAGTAGGTTAGTGTGTGTCACTATATGTAGTCTATCTATAGATTGGTTGTAAATTGTAATTGATCGTATTATAAGAAATATTATGTTGTATATCTGGGGGCACGGCAGTGCCCCAGCCAAGCTTTTTAGCAAAGGCACGGCCGTGCCATACTTTTCTCAAAGCGGTTCGCGGCTATTTCACACCCCCTTTATCTTCGATGTTAACAAAGGTAGGGATTTAGAATTTCGGTCACTAGGAGCAAGTATTAAAACTAGCTTAACCTCCAAATTATATGAAATTTCGATAAATAGTTTAATAGTTACGGATGGTCAAAGTTGAAATTTGGTACCCTGATAGGGTACCAAATTTCAACTTGTGATCTGAAAACTTTTTACGACCGAAGTATTGATTAGCTAAGCAATATTTTGCTTGGCGCCTTTGACATTTCATGTTTTGGTGGCATAGATGTTTTTAGGAATGTAAACTGTATTTCTAACCGGTGTAAATGGTATTTAATAAACCGTAAAGCGTAAACGAATTATAAACTGTTTTAAACTCGGTAAAGAGCTGTAAAAAAATCATATTCGCAAAAATATCGTGGTAGGTTTTTAACTTTTAAGCAAAAACATTGTTTATTAACAAACTTTTGGTTGTTATTAAAAATTGTTATTAAAAATTGTAATTGTAATAAGGGCGTAGAGACGGGGGCCACTCCATATTTGGCATTCAGTAGTTTGGAACATGAATTATAAACATTATTACAATAATTAGACGCGGAAAACGTGACCACAGCGAGCGGCGCGGCGCGGCAGCCAGCATCAGCTTAGCTAATTTACAATTTAATTATCAGCTGCATGATGCATCGTTAGCGCGCCAAACCGAGTTTATGCGACTAATCAATTGTTTGACGCGGCCGCTGCAATCACACGCCGCACGCTGCCGCCCTCACCCCCACCCGCCCTCGCCTACGCCGCCCGCGCCGCCCGCCCAAAGCGCGGACTTTTCACTAATCATGTTATGCGTTTGAAAACCCTTTATTGTGAATACGAGTTCGCCGCGGCTTTTCCTTTGTGGAAATAGAGCGAAAACTGCAATTATAAAATACATTTCACTTTACTTTTTAACTTTGAGTCATATAGCTCGTTTACCTACTTGCTTTTTATTATTTAAAGTTATTATGGATAAACGATATTATATCGTTTTATCCAGAAAATTTGACTAAGTTGAAGTCGGACTTGAGTACTAAGGGTTCCGTTGGAAACAACTGAAAACGGCTTAGTGTTGATAAGCCCTCTCTGGTTGTGCCGTTGTTTTTCTATTTTGACATTTTAATTGTAGGTATTTTATTTGTTTATTTTAGTGGAATCATTTTATTGTATATTGGAATTTAGTGTTAATTATATTTTATATTGGATATCATCATATTGTACAAATTATATTATTGAACTTAATTAATGGGCTAATTAGACAAATTGTGTTTATAGACAAATAGAAAATAAATAGCCCTGATAATGTTAGGGGGACGATATTAATTAAAAAAAAAAAGCCCTCTCTGGTGACTCATAGCAATAGAGTCTCTTGCTTCAGTTGGATTGGTTCGGAACCGTAAAAAACAAAATCGATATAAATAATAACGTACATCAAAAGCGAAGCATGTTACAACAGACAGGATAGCGAATGCAATCGCGAGAACAATGCGGCGGCGCATCTTGGTCGTGCTGATTAAATATAGCTCAGATTCCATCAAGCGGGGATCGAACCGTTGCTATGGATTTATGCGCTAAATATTCGACAGGTGCCAAGTGTGTCGATCGCAGAGTTCGATGACTAACAACGGCCCAAATTAATTTTCAAATGTCAAATAATTTGATCACCTGCCCTGCGCCCAGCGGGGGCTCCGGGTCGCCGCTAATATCATTTTCAGCGCAGCCCGGATGCGGCGAATACGTTGCTGAAAAATGTATGATGTTTTTTCAGTGTGAAAATCAAAACTCAAAACTACTTTGTACGTACTGGTGTACGGTATTATAGATGAATCAAATTAATAACGTAATGAAAGATCGATATATTGTGCTTTTCTTAGTCAATACGAGTAGTCTCTGATATTATTTGTTTTTTCGACAGAACATGGGACAAATACTGACTAGATTTGCGATCTAGTTTACTAGGGACAAATCTGGAATACGTAATGACGTGGTTTTTACCAGAGCCACTGGGACATCTTTAGCACTAGGATCACGTCCGTCTATTTCGGTTGACGGACTCGAACATGCAATTACATAGTCATAACATGGCCGCACACAATTCGCTAATCCCGAAACGCTACCGTTACATAAGACAGCCGAGTTGAATATAAATGTAAAACACAATAAATTTCATGCCCCGTAGGAAATGAATATTCATCACGAAATCGCCATGCATATTCTCTTTTGCTACAAAATTTCGTGGCCCCTAACGCCGGCGCCGCCGCCCAAGAAACTAGACCTTACACCCACCGCCATCAGTTAGAATTCGCTTGCGGCGCGGCCGCCGCTACGGCGCTACTCGGCGCTACCACCGCCCGGCTCTCGTAAATTTCAACATATAGTAAAGTGATTTACGAATAATTGTTGTGTTGGCGTATAACTAGAGAAATCTTTCCGCTGTTTGCCGTCGGTTAATTTATATTATGAGGCTTAGGTAATTCGCGGGCCGCGAGTAATTGGTCTATAGAACAATAGCTTTTGTCGTGCTCTTATCTCCGCCTTGTCCCTCCTCGCGGCGTTCGCGTTACATTAATTTTAAGTTTCATGACTTTTCCTAACGTATAACGGATATTTATCAGTCAGGGACGTAATTCCGCGGTGTGTGACTAGCGCGATTCGAACCATTGTTTCAGTCGATTCCGAAAGCGACGCTAATGACGACCCGCTCCGTCGTGCCTCGTATGATTCGACCAAAATATAGAGCAAGGTGGCGGCGGATTTTATCGTATGCGAATCGGTCTAAAACGAATTAGTTCTCGCACAATGCAATTTGAATGCACATTACACAACGGACGAGCTACGAACGCTTTTTATTGCGGCATCGTGAGATCTTATCTGGGAACTGCCACTTCCAGCAGGCAAATTTCAGATACTCCCGACGCGGAACGTAATTGTGCGCCTCGGTGCCTACGACATAAGGGCGAGAGTCGCGCGGCCGGGGCGCCGCGCTCGCCGGTGGTGGTGTGTGTTCGCTCGCCGACGTCCGAACACACCCACTCCGCTGTACGTGTTTAAAGAATTCAACATAAAATCAGCAATAAAATTGAAAACATTTTGTTACGTTTTAAATAAGTTTCGCGCCGTCGACTGCTCCCGTCAAACAAATTTAATCTTTGTTCTCGAATGGAAATGTACATTTTCGTTCGCGAGCCTCGACATTGGCATTATTTCTGGATCGATAAGAAGCGTTAATTTTACGAGCCAGTGATAATTTGCTAACTTCCGACGGAGCATCGCCCTAGTTGAGCCGTTCCGAACACTTGCTGCATAAAATTACCCACGTACGTAGGTACTCGAGGAAACCTAAATTACCTTCGCATAGGTGTAGGTACTAGAGGGCGACTGACATCTGCAGTCTGCACTCGACATGAACAATTAGTTTGTACTGCATGTTGTTAGTGTTCATTAATATATTATAAACGGATCTAATAAGATTTTAAACATGATCTCATTGTAATTTGAAATATTCGCCATGGTTCCTAGATATATCGGATACATAGATAATAGAATTACAAAAAAAAAATAAGACGACAATTATTTATTTATTTTAAATTTAACTGTATTACAAAATTATATTCAAGCAAATCTGTTAAACCAAAAGACATTATTTAGAGTCAGCGAATACGTACCTACAAAAGTACTAACAAAAATAAAATAATATCAAACATTACATGTTATCTAAACGAAGTAAATTAAAACGAACCATACCTACCGACGGGTCGGGAAATTCGGCTACGACCTTGGACAGTGACGTCATGTATAATATTATGTAGAGCTAACAAAGACTATTTTCGAATTGAGGAACACTCATGGTCAAGGACTTCCAGTTCAAAGATAATGCATTTTTCGATACTTAATTAAAATACTTATCTAAATCCAGCTAGTGAATCATACTTCCGAATAAAGTGACTTATCAGCTCTATGTTTTCAATAAGACTCGTTTCTTGCTAAATTCTAATAAGACTTCTTATCAGACTTCATGTTTAATTGCCTATGATGAAAAATTAAGTGCAAAACCTTCGCTGTGGCTAATTGAGGACGATTCCTCGTATCGGAAAGCAGTTCAGCAAAGAAACGATCGCCGTCATATTTGCGTACCGGGATACCTTATGCATATCGAGCTATGTAACCACGCATGTTATCACGATTACTTTTTTGCGGTCGCTCCTGCCGAGCTTGTCGGTACAATTGCGCCCATATCGATCACAGGTATTCGTATAGCATTTTATTTAGTGACACAACCATAAAATTAATGTCAGTTATTAACTAACTTTTTGCGGGGTCTAATTTCGTTAATAGTACATTATTGTTTACACTCGACGTGATATTGACGCTTTGTATTCCTTTAACGCAGTGTTTTTCAATCAGTGAGTCGCGACCGAAACTAGGAAAAATCATTACCTAACGTAGCTAAGGTAGCCTTTTAATAAAATTATTTCTTTGGCTTTCTATGACACGAGGGGGTCGCCAGTATATTTCAATCTGTAAAGGGGCCGCGAAATTAAAAAGATTGAAAAACACTGCAGCTTAACGTATCCGCTGTACACTGATAAGAAGTGTTTTTGCTGGACATGAAGCCTTGTTGCGACAATTATGTTAGCACTTCTTGGAGAGCTGACGGTAAAAAGTCCAACATTGTAATTTATTAATTATTGTAATTTAAGTGCAAAACAGTTTAACACTGAAAAATCGAAAAAAAAACGAAATGAAATGTAGCGTTCTCTACAATTTAAGCAATTAAATTACTTAAAAATGATAACATGCTAGTCGATTATATTTCGTTACGAACCTAACTTATATACCATCAAACCATCTATATTCTATACAATCATTACGGGTCTCAACTATTATAGGTAATAAGCTGTAGCCTGTAGCTGAGCTGCATGGTCTTCTCCGTTGGCATTTTATTTATAATACATATCTAACATAATATATTTGAGCTTCAGATATAATCATACTAATATGATGTATACAAACGCGAATTAAACAATTACAAACATAACAACTCCAGATATATTTTTCGCGGAATCAAAATCATAAATTAGCTCAGAGCGTATTTTAATACGAATGACCTCTGCTATTCACATAAATACGTGAATAATTTAGCACCGATATAAAACAGTGTTCCATTTGCATAAATACAATGGTATCGTAATTTTGATAAATAGTGAAAGAATGTTCGCACATAATACAGCTTGTGTAAGACCGCGGCCACAAAGCCGCGCGCGCGACTTTTCACTGGGAGCTTTCGAGAAAAATTATAGGTTAATCTAATACCTTTTTATGTTGTATGCCTGATTAATTATAGTGCTTATGATGATATTATAGAGTTTGCAGACTTTTACCTAAAGCTCTATTTGAGTCAAAACTGTTATTTGAGAAAACGTAACGTAGTTTATGGTTTGCCTTTGTAACATTGAAACCCTTAATTGGATTCGTCTGCATTGCTCTAGCTATTCTATATTTTCCTGCACTTTTTTTTTAATACTTAAAAAAAAAGTACAAGAGTTAATGTAGATTTATGCGTTTTGCAAATAAGAAGGAAAAAACTAAAGCTGTGTAAGAAAAATAGAGTTTGCTATAATATGACCCAAGTGTATACTTGTCTAGGTCGCTAGTGTCAAGAATTTAGATTTTCCTAAACGTATTGTAAAAGGTCTTGACACTATAAGTATCTTATAAGTTAGAGGTAGAGCTGATTATAAGTAGGTAAGCATCTTTTACGCGCCACTTACAGACAACCACTAGTCCACCAACTCTTTCAACATTGCTATTATTTTTTGTCTTATCAATACCTTCCAACCAAAGTTACCACATATAAACAAATATTGAGTAGTTTTGAAGAGTTCAATGTGTGAGCATCCTCAGGGCGGGCGCGGGCGCGGACCCTGGCTCGGAGCCAACAAGGTGAATGCCACGAGCGCCACGCATCAGCCATCAGGCCGCGACACAACCCAATACACCCGATACACGGAAACACCGATACCTCATACCGTAGTCGCGATGGCCTCATAATCATCTCGATCATACTGCCTTTCCGCACATGCTAGAGTAAGTAGTTTTCTTCAGTTTTCCTTTACTACCGCAAAATTTATTTTTGATACAATATGTAATGTTATGTATGTCCAAAATTCATCGAAAATTAGAATTGTGTGAATATATTTTACATAATAATTATTTAATCTCTTAAAAAGCTCTACGTGCAAGCTGTTTGGTCCAGTTCAACGAAAAAAAAAACGCCTCATAATTATCCCGATCATACAGCTTTTCCGCACATTCCAACGTAGTTTTCTTCAATTTTCATTTTTTCTACCGCAAAATAGATTTTATAATATTATGTTTATCCAAAATATAATGAAGATTAGAATTTTGTAAATATTTTACTTAAATATGGATAATTATTTAATATTTACACATCAACACTTCACAGCGACAGTGTGTTCATATCAGTGCGCAATGTGCAAGCTCTACATGCAAGCTGTATGGTCCAGTTCAGCGAAAATTAAAAAAAAAACGTGTTTATTTTAAATTAGGTTTACTTGCTTATTAAAATTTTAATACCTTTAATTATCAAAATCAGTCTTCATACTAAAATAATCTCAGACCACCCAAGTGTGAGTCTACATTTCATAATATATTTTTAGTAAAATTAATACTATTTTTTGGTATTTATGACTTATAAAACTGGCGACATCATTTTCGCGAGTTAGCAATTAGCATGACCTCGAGGTAAGACGGAGAGACGATAAATTTGTTGCCGGGGCTGGATAGCCGCGCTATGACTATCGAGACATCACGTAAATTAGGAAAAACACTACTTCGGAAAAACTTTGATTCAATTAAACTTTTAAACGTTTTGTTTACGTCATTTAATTTGAGAAAATTTTCTTCGAAATATTGTGTAATAGCTCTACCTAAAACTTTGAATTAATAACATAACGTCGAATACATCCTGCCCTCAATTCACAAACAACAATATATTGCAATTAGCATATTAGAGATATAGATATTGGCTTGTATTGATATTGCGGTCTATTACGTGCGGATACGTTATTGAGTTAACAGCGGAGGCCTGACAATAGTTGTCCATCGCATTGATGTATGTGCATAATAGCGTGTAACGTACATACATATTATATTCCTGCTGAAATGCAAATTGATATAATGCAGGAAACGTCTGAGTGGGTCTCATAGCAGGCGCCTATACCGCACGAGTAGTATAAGTTCGTTTACATACGGCGTATTTGCATCCCAAATGTTCGGGCGACCGCTCGCTCGCTCGACTTATCCGCTTTCCCTGACGAAATATTACATTTTGTGCATCGCTTTTTGCGATGTGCATATCTGAATGCCAATAAAGGAATAAAAAAGCACGGCCGGAGGCGGTCCCGGGCGGCCGAGGCGGATGTGCTTCCACCAATGGGCGAGGAGAGCATATTCATAACGATATTACCGCCGACGGTGCGGCGTCGTCATAATTCATATATAATAACCCTTCCGACGTCGACGCGCCGCGGTGCGCCGCCTTGCGTCTCGTTCTCGCGCCCGCCGCGGCCTCGCGCGGAACAGAGACGGCCCGGAGACACCCACTCGATCATAATTCATAATTTTATTTATTTTAAACTTCAGCTCGGAGTACCTACGTAAGGCGGTATTTTCATTCGCCGCGAGCGACGCGGCGGAGCAGAGCTTCTGCCGCCCGTTTGCCGGTGCTGTGCTGCCGTGTTTACGAGTAAATCAGAATTAAAGTAATGTATACTTGAAATACGAGAAACAGAGCACGCCGGGTATGCCGGGACGATGACAGCCACTCGTAATTGGAATATGACGAGACGCGTGCGCGTGCGCTCGGCGCGTCTCATTCGTCAGTTTAAAAATAGAGCGCGGCGTCTGCGCCGTGACGACTCGCGCCATTAATTTATATGAAATAACTGTCGGCAGTGGGAAAAATAAGTTCGACCGAGAACGGCCTTCCGAATGCTAATATTTATGTTTTACGAAGTGGCAGGCGATTCAGATTCGTTTGTTGACGTACGTTCATCAGAACCTGTATCTGTAATGTGTATTTACTTTTATATCAATATTTCTGGCACTTATCAAAAAACACGTATAAACAATCCTAACTTTCCACCCACATTGCGTTTGGCGTTTGGAGCCAAGCAGTTATATTATGGTAAAATCTTAATTGAAGTTAAAATTTTACCATTAAGATAGAGTTAAATATATAAACATTTTATTATACCTTGTCTAAAAGAACATCAACAAAGAAAGTGAAAATCATGGCCCTGGCCCCTGTTTTAAAAAGCCTCTTAATCTATGTGAAATTGAGTTAGTATTAATTTGAGATAGAGACATAATATTATTATCTTTTCACTTTCTCAAATATCTCAATATCTACAATGCAATGTTACCAATACATACTATTATTGTTCACCATGTTCCTTTAATTAAGCACTAATAATAATATTTTACAATATGGCTGCTGTTTGATCCCGAATAAACACGATTTTAAGTATCATCACATTCGAAGTTCCTAATTAAGTTTATTTTAATTTCTGTCATGCCGGTCATTTCGAACGCAATAAAGAGGTAAATTTACGGTTTCGAATAATATCACACAAAGTGCGCAAAAGAGGAACGAAACATAAATTCGTTAGCTCACATGTAATCGTCACGAGCTCGACAATAACTCACCGCATTAAATTTTAAAGTTGACATCAGAAAGAACATCTTATAAAGCCATATTTCAACTTCATTTTAAATGGTTACTGCGACGAGAATGTGTCATATACCTACGTTCGCTTTATTAGAATATATTGTCTTTGTTTTGTTGTAAACATGACAATATTATAATATACTATAGATACTAACAATATGATAGCAATCACGCTTTTGATGATCTGGTCAATAATCAGATCAATTACAAAAGAACTGACAAAAACCTCTTAGTTAAAATGTTCTCTTCAATCTTTTGGCTCAGTATATTTTGAACTCCTACATATTTTAGAATTTAGAACATCAACTAAAGTTCCTTTTGAAATTCATGTTAGAGGTTGGTAACGCTTTGCCTAAATACAAAGAACGAAAGAAATAACAAAATATTTAATCTATGTGTAGCTGAAACCAGACTATTGCAAGTGGGCTTAGAGCTTTTCGCTAGATGGCAGCACTATTAGCTGAAGATATTTTCATAACGATCCCAATAATAGGTGTTATTAATTTAATAATAATTTAAAAATTCGTATTTTATTTTAAATATCATAAACACAATATAATTAACTCATCAAGCCCCATACAAGCACCGATGATCGCGACAACAATAGAATACAATAGCATTTCCTAGAATCCTCGATCGAAGGATTAATAATTATATTACTTGATGTGACCATATTATAATAGACTTTAATTCCGAAACATATTTATAAAATTGCCACTAAATTGTTTGTAAATAAGATTAATCACAAACGACGTTGAACTCAATAAAATTCTTAATATTTACAGTATAATTTATAAGGCTAACGTATTGTAAGTATAAAAAACTTATTTAGTACTTTCATCGAATTTTTTTGGTACTTACTTAAATAATTTCAAAATAGTTAACCTTTGTAATGTTTAGGGCTTCACACAAGAGAGTAAGCGAGAGTAACAAA
This sequence comes from Polyommatus icarus, assembly GCA_937595015.1. Classification (NCBI taxonomy): domain Eukaryota; kingdom Metazoa; phylum Arthropoda; class Insecta; order Lepidoptera; family Lycaenidae; genus Polyommatus; species Polyommatus icarus. The sequence continues at coordinate 10,747,096 of OW569321.1, forward strand.
AATCTCGTCTCGGTCTCGTCAATCCTCAAAAAATTGAGTCTCGTTCGAGTCTCGGTCTCGTCTCGTTACCGGTTGTCTCGCCTCGTCTCGCTTAGTTGTAAATAACGATTTATTTCTATAATATAATAAAGAAAATAAGGAATATTTTATGACTAACGTGTTTATATGATAAAATGCAGATTGGATGGTTACCAGATTTTATATTTTGTAAAATATATTATTTTTTAAGTAGACCTTTTCTAATTTTTCGAATAAAAACTTGATAAAAAAATATTAACGAGACCCGAAACGAGACTCGGATTACCCGTTATGTGGTCTCGGTATCGCCGAGAATATTTTCCAAAAGGTCTCGTCTAGTTCTCGTCTCGTAAAAGCGAAACGAGAACGAGACGAGACGAGAAAAATCTCGCTCTCGCGTGAAGCCCTAGTAATGTACAAATTGTGTTCAGTCATTATAAATGTAAAAAGCTTTTCGGAGTTTTTGCTATTCACCTACAGTTTATCAGTCAAGTTTGTTGCAAAACAAAAGAAGAAGTGCAATGGCCAGCAAGTTGCCTATTAGTTCCATATCTAGGAGTGAACGGCGCTTAATCAAGTCATAATCAGTGCGGACAGGAGTCCTGACAAATTAATTAGTTACCGAGAAAACGGAATCAAAGACCATGCATATACAAAAGATAACCAATATCGACCTAATGGATTCCTGAGTTACTTCGAGCTCGTATTTAAATCTAAAGATATTTAAACACATCGCCCTCGCGCTCGCCATAAATAAAATAAATACAAATATTCTCACGAAAACGAGTAACTCGCGGCGTTCATTTACATTTGTGAATGTAATAAATGGGCCATCTCGTAAATACGAAATTAATTTACGCTAGGAATAGATCGAGTTTAATTTCACGTAATTAATTGAAGCTCGAGCCATCTAGAAACTTTTGTCTCGAAGAACGAATATCAAATTGAAATACAAAATGGCGGATCGAATAATAAACACGTCGAGAAGGGCGTGTAAATCGGTGAAGGGTTGACGACACCTGCGCGAGCGTTCTCATACATATTATGATTCCCGAACAATTAAAATCATACAAAAAATATTATAATAAGAGGTCCCTACCTCGCGACGTCGCGGCTCTATTGGCGGAGCGGACAAAGAAATATGGCCTCATTATATCTCCCTATTCATAATTTTAATAATGCGTAGCACTACAGATTCGGTTCTTTATTCGAATGCTCAATAAAGGCAAATTAACAATATTGTTTTTATTCAGCCTTCGATGAAGAAAAGCTCGAGTAGGAATTCCCGATTGGAAGCACAATTTCAGCTAATGAGCCCCGAAACGCCGAAAAAGCAGGAGAGAAAAGGTCCGATAAGTGCCGATGATTCACGGACGCTAACACAAATATCACGATACTAATTATAAATTCGTTTATTTAGATTATACTTATCTAGTTTATAACATATTTTAGTGCCCCATAAACAAACATAGCGAGGGTTTACAGCTCCTGACGGGCTCGGAGCACATTCGAGCCATTGTGCCTCTTATAATTTTTATTAGGGGCAATCCGTCCGCCTTGATTTACTTCTTCCCGAACTGATGGATCTTTCATTTAATTTACGACGCTACCCCAGTGTTCTGGACGTAATAAAATCTCACAAAAACGAGCAAAAATGCGCCGTCGCAGAGGACTCCACTTCATAATTAATGGACGTGACCAATATAATTGAATTATCATTTATATGAGCCCGTTGAAACTTATAATTCGATTACTGAGGAAGTAAATTGTATCTCGTTTATTATGAGCATTGCTGCATTTGTAGCATTATTTTACTGATTGTAGTTCGTAATGTTCACAAAGACGGAAGACTGATAAAAATATTTTTGGCAGAAAATTGAGAAATTAATGTAATCAGTAATCACCCTTTAACATTCCTTAGCGTAAAAGTTGTAGCCAAGAAGAAAGTAATGAATCTAAGTTTTTATTTTTTTGTGTGCTTAATGTAGTAAAAGCGTGAATTATAGTTTATTAAAAAAATATATTTTTAGTGTTTATTATTTTTGCAAACATCCCACCACCTCTCATCGTCGTGACAATTTCTTGGCAAAATATCAGAATTTGTTATTATTGCAATGACGACTCCACTCATAACAATATTGCCTTGGCAAATGTTTTCACATACTCGATAAACTATAATTCAGAGCATTAGTGTCACAAGTGAATCCACACTAATTTTAACAAGGTTTTTAGTTATTGGAGCTAAAGAATGTTTTCTAAAATTTTCCTAAGTGAAAAAAAAATACAAATTAATGGCCGTTTTCGATAAATATAAAATATGTATTCATTCTTATATAATATGGTCCCCATCCCACAGTCCAAAAACTTACAACCAAAGAAGGTACCTTAAAACTAAAAGGACAAACAAAAGGAAATAAAATGATAATTAATGAGGAATATATGAGAATGCAAAAAGTTGAATCAAGGGGAAAAATTTTAATTATTCGCGTGTACGTGATGAGCGGGCAGCGGGACGCGGGCGGGGCGCGGACAACACGTTCCCGTGCGTCTCATTTGCAAGCAACAGGACGGGTATTATAGACCCACGAAGGCAATAAGATAAAAAGGCGCTCAATAAGGCGCGATCACAGGCAAAAATGAAATAAATTGCCGGCGAATGAGAGTGCTGTGTGCAATTGAAGCGAACACGGCTGCTCATTAGACGCGACGCGGCGACGTTACCGCGGGAACCCGCCTCCGGCCGCCGCCCGCCTCGACATATTGCCCAACAATACCGATAAATATCCCCGATCCACCGGCTCCACGTTTGACTGACAAAAACAAATTCCTAGAACATACACGCTGGTTTATGGCACCTAGCCGACAATGCGAGCTAGCCCTTTTGCAGAAACGCTGTTAAATCGCCGGCCATTAGCATAACAAAGATGGCGTTTTAGAATAACAAATGCTCGGACAAATGCGACGTCACTTTCGCTCATTGCGATGAATCGTTTTTGAATTATTCAAACGACAAATATTATGGTTTAAAATATTGCGTAATGGATATAGAAATGGCTGGCAACCGCAGGCCGACCGAAGACAATGCGCGGACAGCGGGAGCCACCGGAGCACGTCGTGACAGAACAAAAACTTACTCCTCTCCGACATGAAATCGAAACCCGGGAATAATGGGAGAAATGTCGCAGTTTGCATACGCCGGAAAATTAAAACATTTTTACTTTTACTAAACGGACAACGTGTTGAAATTTGTAGAGTCGACTGCAATAATATATTTTGAAATGGTATGGACCTGGATGACAGTGTGTCTTTGACTTTGTCTTTAATTGTATTGAGCAATAATATTAATAATATTCCTATAACTTTAATTATAATTGATTCGATATAATAATAATTCTATAATAATTCAGAAAAACCATGATCCAGTAGTACAAACTTGATCTAGTCAATTATGTCTATAATTATTAATTACACACTTGTATTTAAAATAACTTAATCATTGCTTCATTACCAAACATTCAAACATATAAGTTATAAGAATAAGGTTAAGAAATCTATGTATGAATAGTATAAGTAGAACAATATCTAAAATGACGATAAAATAAAAAAAATATTATACAAAGTCAAAATAAAAAAATAAAAATACGACTCCGATGTTTCGTGTTGATAACGAGGGTAGTAGACGAGCTACGTCACACATGTCTACGCACCATTTGCATGCACCCGAGCGCATCCCGTGCGTGCAGCCCGGTGTTACCACACTACAGAAATAGTATAATGTCATATCAAATATCCAGCGCGTGCCGTTACGTTGCCCTCCTAATATTAGGTGACGCGACAGATATTTCTCCATTAAAACAATAGGAATTGAAGTTAAAGTTATAAATAAGCAACAGAGTTAGGTAACTAAGAAGAAGGTTGAGCAGGTTTAAGGACTTTGAGTGAATCAACCATTGAGACACATAATAATATAATGGAATCAACAAATTGAGAATGGTGAGAGAAGCTAATAGAGCTATTATAATACTGCAGTCACTCCTAAATTCACTTAATTAACATTTAGTAAAACTTTATGCATATTATGAATGTCATAGGTACTAAACAAAATAGGCAACATTATGTTTTCTTGTTTTTTTATGTATCATAAACATCTGAAATTAACAAAAATGTAAAACTAAGATATTTCAGCGATCTTCCGACGGTCAGATTTGTGGTAATGACACAGATATCACTTCAAAATCTACGAAAGGTTTACAAAACACCTGCACGGTCATTAAAATTGCTTCAAGTTGTATACCTTCATCTCATTTAATAAAAGATCCTCATACTCATTTAAATATAGGTTGAATTGTAAAAGAAACTACAAAAACGACAGGTAAAATAATTCAAGTCAGAAGAACATTAACAGCTCGCTCGCCATAAATGATCAACTTTAATGTTTCTTATAGATAAGGTTGTCGCATTTTACAGCGCTGTTAACCTCATGCTATCTATTGAAATATTAAATAGAAATTGTTCCTAGTGCTCGAATTATAACGGACTTAACGTAGGTTTAACTGGGTACCAATAGAACCTATTTTCAACCGAAAATAAATCATGTTTATATATATTTCAAAATAATGAGGTAACTATTTAAATAACAGTGAAATCTAAAAACTTACTTACTAAAAAAAAATATAACAACTAATAAGTAATATAACGCTGGGATCATTAGAGATCAATAAATTCAAAAGTTTTATTTTACCCTGACTGACCCTGATTCCAACCAAAATACAGCTTGCACAAAAATTAGGCAGAAGCTCAATAATTTTACAACCCTTAAAAAGTTCCATAAACGTTTACAGAAATATGCTTCCTATGAATTCTCAAAACTATACTTTTGTGTCTTTTCACGAAATAGTGTCGTCATAAAAATAACACCCATAGAGCGAGTAAATTTTTTTGCGAAAATAATAAATTTAGTGGCCGTTTTGAAAGGGTTTGTTTCGAGTCCCGTAAAGGGTAACTCGCCCGTCATAAGTCAAAACGGATCAATTGTTCAGTTGCATATCCTCATAAATCAGCGGCTGAATAGCCCTTACAAATGTGAATCATTACACAAATATATTCTTCTCGTGCACGTACCACAGAGCCATTCTTAAAATTTTCACAACAAAATCTGCAACTTTTTGCAAAAGAAAGCATATTGGCAACACTTTTGTCACCTACTTTTGATTTATGGTTTTGGAGAAATTTCTTTCATAAAACAATACATGTTAAAATAATGGGCAACGGAGAGTTAACTGTTTACTAAGTAATATTTTGCAATTTATCAAATAATAAAGTGGCAAACTTTGATTGTTTATAGGGGTTTGAAACTTCTGAACGGAGCTTTTCGTTTTTTGAGCTATTGAAATTAAAAAAAAGATGCCCAATTTAGACAGCAAAAAAGAATATTGCTAACCATCAGTTAATTGTTAAGAGTGGTAAAACTGCTGCTATAGATTCTCTGTTAAGCATTTCGGCCACATGAGATGTGTGAAATCTCGACAGTTAATATCGAGTAGTCAAAACGTTTGCGCTAGTAACTGGATGCAGATATGTGCATGACACTGTTCAGAAGAGTGATTGAGCGGGTCGGAGCTGGGGTCAGCGCCGCCATGCGTCATCGCTAACGACGACAAATGACGTGACGTGACGCTCCTCAGAATACCCGGGCCTCGTCACTGATCTTTCGCGTGCCGTGCCGTGCTATTTTTAAAAATCAATAACATTCTGATACATAAATTAACGTTTGTTGACAGTGGCGGGATTATCTTGTTTATGTTTTAATACGGTTGTTTCGTAGCGATATTTTGTCAACCAAAAACTTGGTGACTAACGATTTTATATATCTTGTAAGAATTAAAATAAAATATTTTAATAACGAAATACAACTAAAGTATATTAAAGATGAAGCTCTGATCCTGTTTTAACTTTATTATCAAGGAGCGCCGTGGTTAGAGCGGATAATAGATGTGTTAAAAGAAAGGAATACGTTTTTTAGCCAGCAGGAGGAAAGTGTCGTTCGTCACTATCATTTATAAGTTAAACACTTCCCGAGCTTGTGACAAGTAGATTATTTTTAAATAAACATCTTTACCTGTTTATCGAGTTAATAGTTATTGAAAGTTTCATTACTTGTTAGGTGGGAAGATGTTTGGTGATCATTAGCATTCCTTTGTTTCCCCTTTTTATATTTTAGGAGGTTTAACAGCTTCCTTATAAAAAATATAGCAGGTATCACAATATTACATATCTAAGTAAATATTATAAGTATGTAATTCATTGCAAATCACTCCCATATTTAAATTTTCAAGATAATAAACATATCCACCAAATTGTAAATTCAACGCGAACATAAAAACTGAATTACGTGTAAGGATTTATAAAAATAAATTTGCATTTCTCAAAGAGACATAAAGTACAATAATGATTTGTACAAACAGATTAAACGTACGATGTACGGAGATGTTATTCCCACAGAGATTTAGAATTGTGCCGGAGCCGCGCGCCGGCTGCACGCGTCTCAAAAATAGCACACATTTGTCGAAAAATAAAATTTTCCCCAAAATAGACGGAAATATACAAAAATGTAGAGACGGGCGAGGGGCGCGAACCCGGGCCCGTGCCGGCGCGCCGTAATGTGCGCCCCTAATTAAAATGTTAAAAACCGACTGCTTCTGAAAAAACGTCAATTTCCAGGAGAAATGTACCGTTTAAAGAATCTTTACGTGTATCATTTTTACACATTTAAACGGCGAGTAACGAATTGCTAGCATGTTTTGTTTGAACTATTTTCATCGTTTTGCCCTTTTTGAGAGTATACTGGTATATATTTTGATGTTCGAGTAAAATTTCTGAAGCTCGTCGCCGCCGGATTCGGTTTAAGATAATTCAGTGGAACCGTTTCAATATCGTTAACCGACACAAAGTGTAGAGTCGGTTTCGCTAGGAAATTTGAAATTCAGACAGCGAACGAATTGATTAATCTAGCCGTTAGAGCGATATGCAGATCAACATCGACATTCATTACCTAATTAAAATCGCAGTCCCCTTCCGCTCGCTACATTTCTCCATCGCGCTGCCAATAAATTTCATCCGCCAGTCGTCCCATAACGATAACCAGTTCCTCGGGAACTATCGTTCAATCTGCCGGCGATGCCGTATGTCGATCCGGTCGTGTACCCGCCGCCCGCCCGCTCCTCCGACTCCCGAGCCTGTCGATTCTATGTATTATTTAGTATCGTCACATCACAGAGTGCAGTACTCGGATGTGTGTCTGTTCCCCGGACGCACACAGCCGCGCGCGCGAATGTCTCGAGCCCCGTCAGCCCGCAGATAACGAGCTCACATATTCATAGAGAATAAGAAATTATCCGGCGTCCCCCTTCCCCGGCCGATCGTAATGCTCTCATTCACACTCCTCGGCCGATCTCGATCTATCCGTTTCCTTCTCGGCCGGCGAGGCCGGCTCGCCCGGCGCCTTCTAATATCGACTTTAATTTATTCGATGGAAGAAATAATTCATTTTTAATCTCCGCCCGCTCACGAAACCCTTTGGCTTCCTCCGATCACAATCGAATAGGTCCAAAAGGATAGTCGAAGGGGGCTATGTCGAGCCGATTTCGTTCTTAGAGCGTCGTCGGAGAGCATCTTTCGGGATCGGAACCGGTCCGGGCGAAGGGCGGACGTCGCGAGGCGCGATCCCGGGTTCTACCCTTCGGCCGACATCTTTACGGCCGACACGTTTGATTCGAAAACTTGTTATGCTTCGGCCGCAATAAATTATATCGAGAAATTGTAATCATTAAATGAATATATTTAGTGTGTGTGGACACAGCGTCGGCCATTAACGCAGCGCGCGCGGTCGCCCCGCTCGCCGTATCTCACTACACGAAAGCTCGCTCCCCGGAGATACAGAGCAGATCGTTTGACCTTTGTCGCTACTGACTACTGAGTACTGCCGCGAAGCCATAATATTATACAAATTAAGTCAGCTCATATATATTTTGTATATTTACAATTTTAGGCGACCCAATTATGAATATGAATGACCAAAGTAAGGATTGAGTTTTAAAAATAACAATAATAATATTTACACAAAAGTTTTAAGACTACCCACGCCCGATGATAAATAAGTCGTGATTCATGACATTATGAAATGCTCTTTGTTTTATCTAATAAAACTTAATAATATGAAGTTAACAAATCATCGCTTTTATAATAAAATGGACACGTTAAAACCGTTTAGTCTATAACAATGATAACATTATCATTAGTTTTGTGAATGAACTTGTCCGAGTTCAACAATGAGATACCGGTAGACTGACACGATTGAACTGGCTTATGGTTTTATGAAATCTCGTAAACCTTAGAGACTTCGCGTGCCATTTGTTCTAATTAGTCGCGAGTCGATCGGGTCGTCGTATTTCACATGTATACAGAAATGTCAGCTTAATCTCGATCCGGACGAAGTATGGGACATTAAAATCTCATACAGTCAATATTTATGTATTAGCGTTGCGTGCAACGGGCGCGGGCTGCGTGCGGCTGGCGCGTTCGCCTCTCCTGAGCCCTAATTAATATAAGATCTCAATTAAATAGCGACACATAACGAGCCCATTTTTTTGTTTAGATTTCGCTTCAATTTATAATGATTGCCGTTTATAGATATCGCCAGTTTTGTGTCGGAGGTAATTTTAGAGTAACGATTATAGGAGTCGGGGGCTATTATCGTAAATTGTTTTAATGAAGCATCGCAGTTAGCGCGTCGGTTTTTTAGAAAACAAATAACTCACGAGTAGCACCGACACAGCTCATGCTGCAGTTTCTAGCGACGTACCTAAGTCATATTGTCAACGCGACACACCTTGAGTTAAAATGTTTCATTTCACCCTTTTTGTCCTTAAACTAAAATAAATTTGAGACTTAAAAACCGAATTTAATTAACATAACTATAAAATAAATAAGAACATAAAGCATTTGTCTCGAGATAAAATGCCCGTTTTTTGTACTCCTAATGAAATCCAAAGTATATTTTGAACACGGGGCTGACCAAGTTTTGAATCGTAATATTTTGGGTTCTGATTACCAACATCGATAACGTTTCATCTCACCTTTTTCCAGGGCCGGATTTCAAACGAATGCAAAGTAATACTTTTCAATTCAATATATTTTAATATTACGTTAATTATAACAAAATCACATACAAAATACTAGACAGATAAAGATAATTTTATTGCAGCTACATTAAAAATCAAAAAATATTATTATCGCTACGAGCTACGCTACGCGTGCTACGAATGTGCTACAAGTACGAAAGCTCTTCACAAAAGATATTTCCCAAATTAAAAAAGATATTTCCGAAAGTAATTATTTACGTAACATAATAAGGCTTACGGCGGCATATATCATCTGGGCCCGGTTTGGGCAAAGGTGAAGGTGGTCTCAGTGCGGGCCTGCGCGGCCCGGTGAGGCCACACGCGGTCACGGGCGGCTGCGGGGGCGGGCGCGGGGGGAGCGGTTTCATTCATGTTGTTAGATCGGCCCGCTCATAACTTTACCTCTAATTTATACCTTTTCATTCCAAATCCTGTTCGTATTCTCTTTCACGTATGCATATTATATAAAGCTTTTAATAAACCTCGCCCACGCATGGATCGTATGAAATACTTTTAATTACCCCAAATTACTCTGATCGGTTTTGGTGCGGATATCATACATCAGTCTAATGCTCGTTTCCGCCGGTTCGCTTGTATTGCTTTAAGTAGTTAGTCATATTAAAATAGTTAAAGGTACTAGATGACTCATTTTTGCTTTCAATATCGGTGAGTTATTCCGTAAATAAATTACAGCAAAAAAAAAGTAATCGAACGACTGACATTGTCAGTACAAAACGCAAAGTAGAGCGCGCTATGTGACAGGAAATTTTGGCTAAGCTCGTTTTAGTAATCTAGGTATTTACATTATTAATAAGTTTAGCAGTAATTAAACGATTTTATTACTTATTTTAAGAACTGGCAATAAAGAATAAAATAAAATATTTATGTTTACGACTTTTTCAATGATTATATTTACATTAGATAAAGCAGCATAGTGAATACCTATATAAAGTTATTTTATTTATCACTATTATATCTTTAACGATAAATAAAATCCATAATTTTATGAATCCTCCTAATTAAATTCTTCCTGAGATGACTTGGTTGTTATTATTATATCTTAACACAAGGATACATAAAAAATAAAAAGTATTTGTGACTAATTTGATACTACAGGATTCGAAAGACACCTTTGAAAACAATTGTGCATTAGTATAGAATAATTATAGTTTAGTTTTCAGACTTACAGCTTCTTATCTCTTTGAGCCGGAAAATAATTAACGCCAAGTGCAAGCTTAATTTTAAACTTTGATGACGGCCTTATTTTAGTAACAATTTCACTTAGTAACACTAAAGCTCACATCGTTAAAACATCATTCGACCAAATCCGACACAACGTATTTGAGCGGCCATAAGAGGATATAAACAAAGTTTTTAACAATGGAACGCCTACGATCTATAAAATATCAAATTTCATTGAAAATCGAAGTGGTGTGAACGACGGTACTGAATCAAGGCTCCGTTCCTGTTTGTAATTTTCCCGTCACCCGGGTCTTAATATCGAACATGGGTCGTTAACGATCTGTATATAAAATTTTATTTCGCCGCCTTCACTTTTATTTTTTTAGTCAACACGTCGTTGGGTATAAGTTTTTATTAATCTTTCAGTTTCCATTTTTTTTTTGTATGTACGATCGATTTGTGATGTTGTCCCTCACAACGTCACAACACTTCTGCAACAATAGATCCTGAAAGTGTTTTACGGTGTTACAGATTCGTAAATAAAATATTTTCAAGTATTTACATAAACAAGCATACTGATTTTTTTTCCTTAATATATTTTATTAAGGAAAATTTTTCAGAATTTTTCAACTTTCTAACATACTTCCGGTCCAGAAAACAGCCCGGCTAAAAAACCGGCGAAAGAAGTTGAATTACTTGTAAAAACCCCGTAAAATTATATTTGACTAGATGATGCCCGCAACTCCGTTGCGCCAAAACTCGTTTATCGCGCGGGAATCGTACATTTTTCCGGGACAAAAAGTATCTTATGTCCTTTCCCGGGACTCAAAGTATCTCCATGCCAAATTTCAGCAAAATCGGTTCAGCGGTTTGAGCGTGAAGAGGTAACAGACAGACAGACAGACATACTTTCGCATTTATAATATTAATATGGATAACTAAAATCATGTGAGATAGAGCTGCAGTTATTGTGTAAATGATTCACTAACATATTCACATTCAGAGGGAAATAAAAATGTGAGAATTTGCAAATCAAGTTGTAGACTTTGCCTAACAACTGGCAGAAAACTGGTCGAGCTGAGCTAGTAAAAAGACGTCAAAGATTGTTAATGAGCGCCCGGTTAAAAGTTGTGTGAGTGGTCGATGGCAGATTTATTATTACAGGAGGCTCGCGTGCGCGATCACGTGATACGCCGTCACGCGTGTACTACAGCCTTAACAACTTGTAAAAACCGAACTAACAAGCTGCATACAGCCTTACAAGGCTATTTTGGCGCGTGGCCAAAATGAAAACGCCACTTTATAATGTAAACTGTCCTTTAAGAGACAGTTGGTTATTAATAGTTGTGTTATAACATAACATTTTCATTTCGCATGTGGCCAATATGAAAAATAGCGCCGCGCTGGCGTTTCTTAGTTTGTTGCTTGCTTTGCATCAACGCTCGCATGAAAAAGTAATCGTGAGGCCAAAACATCCCAATCATACTATGCAGCAATTTTACTGCCTAGACGAATATTTTTATTGACGTGTGACAACGTTTGATTGACTGTTAAATAGCTGCATGATTACTACATAATGGCTGCCATAAAGTCAGCCGCACTGCTGTAGGCGCAATTTTGTCAAATGTTTCTGATAACAGAGAATTGTGTGTGAAATAACTAACAGTTGCTTCTCGCTTCCGAGTTTTATTAGTCAATAATTGTTGCTTAAACGATAAAAATATAGTTTTTGAATTTGACAAGTGTCAAACATCAAAGTAGTAAATACTTATTACGCGTATTGTTACTAAAATAGAATGAAATTGTAACAGTGTATTTTATTATTCCCAAGTAATTCAGTAAAAGGACAAAGAAGGTATTTATATAAGTGTACCTATCAAAACATTATATCGGCTATCTATACTTCAATAGTAAATCTATATATTATATAAAACTCAAAGGTGACAGACTGACATGGTGATCTGTCAACGCACAGCCCAAACCACTGGACGGATCGGGCTGAAATTTGGCATGCAGGTAGATGTTATGACGTAGGCATCCGCTAAGAAAGAATTTTGATCAATTCTACCCCCAAGGGGATAAAATATGCGATGAAAGTTTGTATAAAACTTTGTCAACTTTAAACCGATCGGGCTGAAACTTTGATATCTAATAACAAGTAGTAATAATAATACTTCTTGACGCGATCGAAGCTGCGGGCAAAAGCTAGTGATATAATAAAGGACGCTATGGACCTTACAATTAAAAGAAGTATAGTCAAACAGTTCACAGTAGAATTCGACTAATATCTATGCAACTTCATAAATCCTTTATCATAATAAAACTAACAGTTTATTTAACAAAAGATTCGAAAGCGTCATAAATTAACAATAGTTATTGTTTTGAACTTTCACAAATATTACAATATTTTGACCCTTTTGTGTCAACTGTAACTGTACATTATGGTTGAATAATGCAGATTACACTTTCTCTAGATGTTATTTTACCTGCATAATGCATATTGCATATTATAATATATGCGATATTTGTGCAAAGCTATCCTCTTATTATAACAATTTATTAATATAGTTATTGTGATGCTCGAAATATGTTTGATATTTAAGTCCATGGATGCTGAACGCTTTCAAGTGTTAGTTCAAGGAACGTTAACCAGTACGACAAAAAAAGTTACAAGTTGTAGGCATCCAGATAATAAAACTAATAAACAACGGTATAAAAATGACGAAGTTACTGCCATTACTAACATAAGCATCACATAGCCGCTACGGTCCCTACCTTATATAGCTCCACTAATGCCTATAAACGCCTTAACAGCTATATGCCTTATAGTAAACCAGGTTTAATTACTTACAAAGTAGTCGAACCTCCTATGCCTTTATTTATTTTAAACCGTTTATTATTTTCAGTTGAATAGAGCAAAAAATATCACCTTTGTCGTGTCACCGTACCTCAAACCTTGTATTTCCTTTTCATTCATCTTATGTTTTTTTCTTCAATTATAATTTGTTGTAAGTATACTATTTGATCATTTTTGGAATCTAGTAATTTATATATGAGGTATTTGTTGATTTCAATATTAAAATTTGTGCAAAAACTATTGCAATTTGCAATATAAAACTAAAACTACATTAAAATTCAAATTTTCGTGGCCCTAATCATCTAGACTGAAACAATAATAAACAACCTCTAGAAATAAAAGACAACTAATGCCAAAAGTAATTTTGAAATAACTAAAACAATTGTTAATAAAAAATATACCACTGACTGTGCATGATGATTGTTTTTACTTTGTATGAAGACAAACTCGTAAGCTCGTACGTTCGTATTTCACACAGGTATACCTGCGGATTGTGGAATGACAAAGGACAGTAATGTCGCTTAAATATAATATTATATATCACGAAACCAAAGCTTTATGAAACCCGATATTTTTGTCATATCTTGTTTTATTGCTGCTCAATATAATGCGTCTCAGGAAAGCTATTCAACGTCATGCGACAAATTAAAGAGGGTGAGCTGAAAGTTGTCGGTAATGTCGATGCGGTTAAATGGTTTCGGGATAATTGTTTTAACTACCAAGAATATGGACTATTTATAATTACTTCTATACTGTAGTGAAATATAGTATTACGAGAAAAATTACTATTGGCTAACTTTTCACTCAATATTATGTAGAAGATGCACCTCTGTAAGTTAATGTTAGTGAATAAAACCACAAAGAAAATAATATTGAACTTAATATTGTGATCAAAATTGAAAATCACTTTAGAGTAACTAATTCTACAGTGTTCTTATAAACAGATATAAGTGGGCAAAATAGAATCAGTATTATCATAACATCTTTCCTTTACTTAAATAGGTAAAGTTACATAACTTTACCTATTTAAGTAAAGAAAAGATTCCTATAAAATTAAATATCAATAACAAGAAAGGTAGGCAACTGTAGCACGTCGTCTGTAACAATCGAAATAGATTTAATATCCAACCAAATTAATCCAATACGCCTATAGAGAGTCACTGCACGGAAAAATTTAAAATTTGCACAAATCTAGTCGCATTTAAAGTCTTGTGTTACCCGATGTATTAAATAGCCGGCCGACAATGTCGTGCGGATATGAACCCACAAAAAATGTCCTCAAATGTCACGAGGATTTTCCGCTTCACGCAGTACTGCACTCCCGAGCCGGAGTCGGCAGTTGACAAAATATTGTATTGTTCCTATTATCTCCTCGGTATTTATTTAAAAAAAGTTATTGAAATGAATGATTTTAAGCTCATTCCGTCGATGCCGCTATTGTCGTCCGCTAATGCATTTACCGATTCTACGACGACGGAATTATTATGTAATAGTCGCTCGCGGCGTCATTGTCCGGCGCAAGTGAAACATCACCGCTGACGAAACTACAGTTGCCCAAATAAGTGCATCCTCAAGAAGTATTCACATTCGAGCAGACTATCGCCTTTCATTCCCCGCGGGGCTCGAAAACCTTCCCCTCTATTAACAAAAAACAAAAGCACAATTTTAGGAATCGACTCCGCAATTAGTACTAATGATAGCCGATAGATGATAGCGTGCAACCAATTTATTACCTTATTCACTTTGTTATGGTCATCAAGCTATCGGCGACGATAAATTTGAATCCTCTTTGACAATCTAAGGAGGTAATGATCGGGGCGGGACCCAATAAAATAATAGAAATAAATTTGATATGACCGACATATGGTGGCTCTAATGCGCCGAACCTCGTTATTGCCGTCGAACATGCGATAAATAGCTCGATGCTTGATTACACGGTATTGGCTCGGAGGCCACAATGAGAGCCGTCAGCCGCCGTTCACACCCCTTTCTGTTTTTCGATTCAGCGATGACCGAAAAGTAAATTCTAGTTTATTATTATTCCATTACCAGCGCCCTATTTTAAAAAATATGTCAACCGATGACGAGCGGGGCCATTGGGGCGGCCGGGATAATCTGTGCGCGGAGGTCGCGACCCGAGAATATTCAATGTGTTTATATAAAATAATTTTCATGTTCGACAAGTCGCAACACAATGGCGTATTTTTTGCTCCGTCGATAAATTGGAGGGATTATCATTTAATGGAGGGCTCATGTACGTTGGGCTTGTCGCGATCGCCTATGACTGACGTGATTTTATTAAACAGAATATTGATGTGCCGATGTGAATTAAATTATCTCTGCCGAAAATTTGTTTGAGTTTCCCCAGAATAAAGGTTAAGTTAATTTACTACATCTGCTCGTTATTTTTTGTGCCTATAAAAAGATTTTCTTGTCTTATTTTGAAAATTACACAGGTCACATCTTTAAAGGGTTTGTGTTGTGAGGTGTGTCGTATAATACGTATCCTCTTAGGGCCACTTGCACCATGATGTTTAACTCGTAGTTAAAATAACTCTGAGTTATACATCATGTCATCTCTATCACTCACTTGGTGAGTGACAGATATGACATGATGTTTAACTCAGAGTTAATTTTAACTCTGAGTTAAACATCATGGTGCAAGTGGCCCTTAGTCTTTTTTATTCGCCCTAAATTAAATGTAACAAATTATTTTACAGTTCTGATTCTGGTGCTTTTATACTTCTACTGTACAAGTCAAAATGAATTATTACTTTCACATCGATCAACAGTCACATCAATCGTTAATCTTTTTTAAACCGCAAAAAACATCCCCAAATCATTGTGATGGTACAAAAATGCCGTTATTAGGAATTATCAGATCTTATCGGCGTCTCCCTGTCTGTTTACACTAAATATTTCGCGACACAATGAAATTACATGACATCTGTAGGACAAATAACGTGAATATCTTTATTCATCGCGGGCAAATATTCTCCCCATCCTCCCCTCGCCGTTTACATTGTCACTGTACCGTCTGCTTTCTGTCCGTACTCGCTTATCAAATGTATATCAATAAAATTATAGTTAAAGATATGAATAGCACTTATATTTGAATAAATGTTGTCAGCCGTTTAATTGTTTGCGCCGAGTGGGGTTAGACAAATTGTGCAATTAGGACGCGCTTGTGAATCTGTGTATAGAAGATGTCAATTTAATACGAAATTATTAACAGTCTTTTAATGAGTTTTCTGTGATTTTTTTATGACAAGCAAGGTTTTTTATTAATTTTAATTATAAACGACTTACACATTATGAAATGTAACAAAACTCGGCCATCGTTAATATGAAAGCAAAACTAATCCTTTTAGCGAGATTAGACGGGTGTGCCGTAGACATTGCAATAAAGGTAAATTTATTAGCTGGATTCGAATAACAATAAATAAATCAAAACCAATATTATTTTATAAGGAAAAGGCACGGAAACGATTTTCAATAAATAACTTCAATATTAAAGTCCTCCCCCATATTGATATCAATAGTGAGTCGACGAAACCGTACCCCTGCGGCTATTCCACTTATTCCCAAACTTTTACCTTCGCTATCCTAACGGCTGTAAAGAAATAATATACGAAAAATGTTGGGACCTCCGAAAAGTTCTGTACTTTTTCTTTTGAAAGAGTTTTTGTAAGACATTGTATGGGTCATGATAAGCGTTAAGGGTAGGAGAACATCTCGTTGTTAAAACGTAGTTTTGAGTCTAGGCCACATCCCTGGGGACAGTTTTTATAACACTATGCAAATTGGTTATAAATAACGCTAATAATATACAACAGAAGAAGGAAACGTTTTGTAGAGTAGTTAAAAAAATATCTAAATAAAACATTTGGCTATTTTTTCGATCCTATTACGAAATTTGACAAGCTCTGGCCTCATAAAAACAGTAAAACAGTCGTTATGACTATAGGAAGCCTCTATTAGTTTTCTTGTAGTTGTTGACAATGGTGCTCTGTCGTCGAGCCTGTGTCCCGTAACATTATACCTGCTTTCCCCACAATACCTTGACAATATTATGTTTGTCTTTTGTGGTAAAACACTTTTTGTCGCATAATTTGATGCAATAGTTAGAAAGCAGTTTATTCTCAAAGCTTTGTGTGATTGTACTTGGATTTTAAAAGACAATTATTTTGTGAATATTTTAAATATGTTTAATAAGAAACGTCTTAATGAAATCTTTAAATATAGGCAAAGCTCCTTAAAATCTCTGCTTAGAATAAAATCTGATAAGAATATTAGGAGCATTTTAATTGTATCTCTCTTAATTATTGCTTGAAATATTATTTACGTTTGATAGAAAGCATTGTACGTATTTAATTTATTAGATAACCGCTTCCCTACATTTGGACCGGAAGGTCACCTTTGCACCTATTCTATTACAACAATACAGTTATAGATTTTTTGCGGGGGTGAAATACCAAAGAAATATGACGACAATAAATGTTAAAGCGATGTCCGAGCACAATTAAGACATAAATCATAGAGAGAGCGGCTTTGTGCGTGAAGCACGTTATGACTGCTCGGTTACTCCGGCCGCGTCGCACGCTGCCCCACTGACCATTGGAAATGCTCACCAATTTATCATTAAGGCTATTTTTGCAATAATTGTTTGGTGCTGCTCAGCGAGCAAAGTATGCTCTACTTTCCAAAAAAAATCGAAGTTTATTTTCTTGCTCATCATGCAGGTCTGTAATTTTTTTATAAAATAACATCTTCAAGACATAAATTACGCAAAGAATGTAAATTTGTTTGTTAATGTTACAATTTTAAATAACACAATATTAAAAGGACTAAAATACTTGAATCGAGGAATTAAATTCCAGTTTTGAGATACCAAAAGTAGAGTTTTCGCCTCCGCCTTCCCCCCTCTACCAAGCAATAAAATGCATAAAGCACCAATGGATAGCAATTTAGTACTAATTAAGATAGAGTTGAATCCATACTAATATAGTAAAATCGAAAGTGAGTCTGTCTGTCTGTTACCTCTTCCACTGAACCGATTTTGCTGGGTACTTTGAGTCCCGGAAAGGACACAGGATACCTTTTATCCAGGAAAAATGTACGACACCCGAGCGACAAACAAATTTTGGGCATCATTAATTAGTGTACAATATTGTTAGGTTCTTGTATTTAAAATTAAAACTATGCAGTGAAGTAGAGCAACATGCGGTGAGGCCGAGCGGTCATCGGTCCACCCACGCGCGGCGTGGGTGCAAAGATTATTGTCATTCAATTGAGCCGCATTGTGCGCCGGCGCATGCCACTTCCAGCCACCTCGTAATTACCCCGCAGCTGCTGACCCCCGTCCATCTGGACCGTCGCCACCTACACCAATCACTAGATCACAGGATGATCCAAATCGGTGGTCAAACTGTAAAGTGGCACCTTGAAGTCATTGATGATGGTGACTTGTTGTTGGTGGTTGATTAATATCAATCTTGTCTAGTGACAAGTTTTCTATTTCTGTCAGAATATCAGAATACAATATGTAGATAACTTGTGTAAGTTACTGTAAATCAGCTATCACAACCTTCGTTAAAGGAAAACCCAGAATTATGAACCAGTAAGAAATGTTTGGCAGCTGCAATTAAAAGGCCTGTATTCTTAGGGCGGAGGGCCTGTTTCACCACTTCCTGATAAATGCCGGATAGGCTATCCACCTCCAAACTTGACAGATAAAGTATGGAGAATCTGTCAAAAAATTTGTGGATAGCCTATTCAGCACTTTATCAGGGAGTGGTGAAACAGGCCCTTAAACTACACACTGAATTAAAGGCAGGTTAAATAATTTCTTGGTGCCACCCTTAAAATAGTAGAGTAACGGCTTATCTAGTCGCACACAAAACATCCTGTACGTACATGTGGTCAAATTTCGATGAACCGTGTCAATATAAGGTGTCCACTGGACAATGCATCGGCTCGAGTGGCCAGACGCCCAAATCTCATTTGTGGATTTATCATTAACCGTATTTCGTTTGCCCTTATGTCTGTAAGCTTATTATGGGGTATAAATTGTATTTCCGCCGTTTCAAAATATTTTACGGATGTTTGCTCGTATTGTGTTCGGTGTCATATTGAGCTGTAGTAAAATTAAACTTTCGGACCTAATTGAAATATATTTATGTACCTATTACAAACGTTTTTTTTTTATAGTTTATAACCTACTTGCTGTTTTTTAAAAGCTCCAAAGAGGTCGTTGCAGTCAATAATATTGTTGTTCCTATTCTAATCTCTAAAAAGTCATGAAATTATCTATGGGGCAACAATAGGGCGCACCCTAATCGTATGCCTTATCGCCACGCTTTTGTCTTAATTCGGCAGTAATTTATGTGGACTGTGGAGGTGCACTCTACATTCGCTATAAATAACAATAGTCGCAGCCAACAGCGCCTCTGTCAAAATTCACATAAATAATGAGCGGGCAGACGATGGTATCGGCGCGGGCGTGCGACTACGATCGGTTGTAAACAAAAGGCGCAGTCTAATGACTGAATGAGCCGTCGTAAACCCTTAATATTTACGCGCTCTTTCAGTTGACTCTTTGAAAAGGTTTTATAACTGGGCCGAGAGAGTTTCCCCTCGCTCCCCAGGCGCCTCCGCCGGTCGCGTCGCTATATCTGATTTATTTATACCACCCGAAACACATGATCGCTCTTTCGGATGGCGAATATTTTGTTATTTTTTATTCCGGTGCCGTTGCGGCGATGTTTAATTGACGCGAATATTAATCGCAGCCGCTCTCATATGCTGCATTTTTGATGACGCTCCGTCGTGTTGACTTTCATATTATAGCAGATAAATTGCCTAGGGTTTGTTTATGCGCTTATAAAAAATTTACAATCGCCGATAAATATATTATGCACGACGAAATGGAAAATGTAAATTCCACGTAAATTTCGCGTGCCCGATAATATTTTATTGGGTATTTTTGTGGAGCTCGTATTTCTGTAGGCGCGTCACAAAATGTTTAATTAACTTTGGCGTTAACGTTCTTTGGTTCGTATGCGGATACTCACATAAGGGATTAGTCATCAAAACGGTATCGTATGCTGGATAACGTAAATACACTAGATAACGGGCCCTTTACGACACGATTTGGACATGTCCGTCCGAAAATAAATGATCGAACTGCGCAACCTTAGTTCACAACATCAATGCTTATTCAGCGTTTGAAACTAAAATACGATGATTTATGTGCACTGTAGTATTGAGTTGCAATTAAGAGTATTGGAGCTAACGGAGCCGTGTAGGAGGACAGATGTGCGACCCTTCCCTTACCCCATCGCGTTGACCTTCGTGTCCCCGATGTCCCGACACCACACCATTGTCTCAAATGTAACTACGGCTATCGATATTCTGTACGCTGACAAATAATTTGTCACCGTTCAACTTTATTAACTCGTCCTAAATAAATACCTTAACGGTCGTGATAATAACGTGTGTTATCATTATTTCCTATTGTTTGTAAAGCTACTGTTCTATTGTTATTAGGGTTTGTATGCAATAGTTTTTTAAGCCTGTAGCTTATATCGATAACATTTTTAAGTGGGATAGGCATTTCAATTACAGGCTCCTTATTTATTTTTTGTCAAATTTGACATTCCCATAAAACAAGTTAAAATGCAGTAAAAAAATTAAAATACCTATTCCGACGCTAGTTTGGTGACGTACTCAGACGCAGATAACGTTACCATATTTATTGTCACTCGACGTCCGTCATTAAGATAGTGTCAAAGCTTACTGGGCCACACTTAGGCGAGCTCATAATTATTACTAATGCCTTAAATATGTCAAAACAGGAATCCAGGTAAAAAGGCGTAATATACGTGCGGCCGATATAGATTTGGCAGTTGGCGCCGTAGCCGGCAACGCGAGCGGGCGCCAACTTTTTGTCCGTTATTGTCTTTAATATAAATTTAAAATAGGAAATGTCCTTTTTATGGAGATCTAGTTTACGTCCCGGACAATACAGGTAGCATAAATCTCGCGTCCGATGATCGATGATAAACGTTATTTATGCACTTCCGCTTCGTCTCCGTCGCTGCCTAATTTTTATAAAATGACAGATTCGAATTTGGGACCCACATAATTTAGTGCGGGGTGATAATTTTTTGTTGGTTTTGATAAGTTTTTGCGTAATGATGAGTAAATTTTCAAATTCTTTGCTTCGTTGTTTACCCATTAGTAGGTATTGAGTATTACCATATTATCAAATAGTTAAGTACATTATACTTGTATGTTGTAACATAATAGGCTTGTTTTCTATATTAAAACCATACCATTAAAGAGGTTATCGAGCAGCCTTTGATTACATTTCAGGTTACTCGTGTAAAGAATTAACACACTTATTGGCTTATCTCTGCAATGTCTATTCGATTAAGAACTTATAATTAATAGAGTAGTAAACTTCCATATATCGAACACGACAAGAAGTGTAAAATTATTGGTGCCTAATAGGGAAAAATGGAGGCGCAACATAGACGCACGTTTGTCCTGCCGACTGCCCCAAGTAATAACGTACCTGCTATCGCTCATTGAATTCAAATGAAGCGAGCGACCCACATGGGAACACGTACATACCTCACGCTTATGACACATATTATTTACATATTAATGCTACATTCTCCTTGTTACAATCAATAAACAGTCGTTTCTCGTGTAATGTAAATTATTTATAAGATGTGCAGTAGAGTATCTACCTAATTTAGATATGAGTGAAAGTTTGCATGCTTTAAAGACTTGTAAATTACTTTTGTAAGGTTAATACAAGAAAGAGCTTTACTTGTCTTTTGACAAGTGATACACCGGGACAACATAACAGGATCAGGGTATGTCATTAAGGCGCTTTTGCTCAGGAATCAGGATATAGACTATTCGACAATCGCATATTCACTTGAGAGTCCTGAAACAACTATTGGACAGTTTACTAAAGTGCGACGGCATTTATACCTAGCCACAAGTTACGACTATTCTGCGTGGGTTTTTGCTTAATCTCGAATAGCTCCGGTCCGAGATCGACGAGTGTAAAAAACGAGTAATCGTAACGATATCCGAGTGCGAGTTTTATATATGAAAGAATTTATAATTACCGAGGAGACAATGGGCGACGCGGGGCCGCGCAGACCAGCGCAGGGCGGCCGAAGGGCGGATTAACGGCAATAACTCAGCGACAACACCAACTTGCTCACGTTCATTTTTATTTTTGTCTCTTCCACTCGATCTCTAATGAATACGGTTTATCTTCGAGTGTATATAAAAAATAAATCGCTTTTAACTGAGGAATCACGCCTTAAAAAAGAAACGCTTATTAAAATTTATTTCTTTCTCTCCTCGCGGCACCGTCTCGTACATCGGCTCAAATAAAATTAAAAAGTCGAGAATTCTTATTTATTTTAATACAATAAACCGCAATCGCTGAATAAAGATAAATAAAAAGCAATAAAAAATAAAATCGCATTAGCAATAAACAAAATACTTCAGCGGATGTGGGCTGAGCGAGCCCCGCACAGCGCCGCCCGTGGAGCGGACCAGCGTGTTATATTTATTGAAAACTTATGGCCTATATAAACCTGTTTATATGTCTCATTATTCCCACCGGCATTGGGTGTTGTACGATTAAGTACCTATATATTTATTCTTCCATCCTTATTTTCAGGTTACAAAAGCACGATTCTTTCGCTTGGCTCACATAAACAGTGGTTTTATTAGAGCGATCGATAATCGTATTTTTTCTGCTTAATATATTTTTGTTTATATCTATTGAATACATTTCTAACTAAAGATGTTCTGTATGCTACTATTTATCTTCTTACCTAAAAACATTCAGCAGTGAGACCACAATCTAACGTTTAAGTAACCTAAGTCAGGAGTCTCTACGGCGGGCCGTGGTCCGATTGTCACGAGTGCTACACTCTCCGGCGTTTTCTTAATTGTGCCGAAATATTTATTTGATTGCGAAGTTTGTGGCGCTGCCGTGCAACCGAAATGGTCATCGGTATCCATGATGCCAGGGCAGACATGTTCCCCGGGGATTAGATGCCCTTATTATTTATATTTAACTGTAACTGAGAAGCGACGATTCACTATATTTTTTACCAACGAACGTTACATTTTACACCCGTAACATTATGCATTAGATGATAGAGCCTGTCAATACATATTGTTGTAACGCATCAAGAAACTAATAAGTATATATAGTTAAAGTATCCCAAGATAGGTATCATTTTAGACTATTAAATCCAATTACACGTAAATCACATTGAAATACGCAAAACGGAATATTCCTTTTAGCGAGCGAGTCCGTCAAACCGCTGTCGTATCGAACATCTAAATGGGCCACGGAATCAATACTCGATACATTCGTAACGCTGTAACTGCGACTCGTGCATGAGCCGCGAGAGACGGACAGTGCGGGTCAAAATATAACTCCACACGTACACGAGATCTGTTGTGTGGATTTTTAGTTGCAGAGAAATACCATTAAAACACAACTTGTAGAAATATAAAGTTATTAGTTGTATTTTTAGGAAATAATATTTAATGGGACTAAAATAAGAAATTGTACCTGCATAATATAATAACTTTAGGTAACTGCCGAAAATCAAGCCATGCCATGCCAATCAAATCAATAAACGGTTATTGTTATTTTGACGTATTTTCGGAAGTTGATAGGAGTGCCGAGTGACTATTCGCAATAACTTTGACATCCATATAATTATGTACCATACAAAAGTGAGATTAGTAATAAGACCACGTAAAAATAACTTAGAATTAAAAATAACAGAGGAAAAACTATAAAAATTGGGACTCACACCCTAGTAGGTAAACCTGGTAAGACTCGAGGCAACGCTCTACAAAAAGGCCTCCTGCAGCCAGCTCGAACTCGAGCCAACAATCGTCAAGATGCGAGCGATAGCCACGTCAACTAGTGTCCTCGTCCTGGCCGTTCTAATGTTTATAATTACCTCCCGTCAATCAAACACGACATATGATAAACATGCCCCACGCTGAGCAGTAGCAGATTTTTGCTCGATTGACGTATTTATGAACGCTTATTAGCTGCGTTTGATCTTTTTACAGGCAGTATTTACTGGTTTGGTTGTCTATCGATTTGCTGATCGAGCAATTTAATTTTTATGTTTGAGCTTAAAAAAGCTGGATGACTGTTGCTGTTATGGATGTCACGTGACGATGTTCTTAACAGTTAATTTATCAGCAATGTAAAAAAAAATTAATTGTAAAGTATTGTTTATCTAGCTACACTAGAAGAACTGTTCTACTTGCCTTTAACCTGAAAAGCGTCCCAAAAGACCACAAAACAAACACTGCCCTAAGTTTGGTGTAATAAGTCTTGATTAAACAATATTCACGGATGGCCCTAACAAAGCTGACTAATTATCATGGCGCGGCGTGTCGTAAAACAGTGCATATTGACGGAATATAGAGAGGCCGGCACACAGTGCTTAATGACATTAATCACATTGATTTATTGTGGTTCCGAGTTATTACAGGCCGGGCGCTGGCTGTGTGCGTGCGTGTGTGTGAACTTCTTGTATAAACGTAATACGCACCAGATACAGGATGCGCTCATTCCTCCAGAAGCCGCTTACCAAGCAGTAGGCTCTGGCGTGTATGAAATCAATGAAAGATCTTGATCGACCGTTTCTTATGTAAACACCTTGTTTTATAATTTTAAACCCATAAAAAAAGTTACATAAATGCCTACCTAAAGTATTGTTACACTATACAATATACATAGCTTACAATCAAAGATAAGAGATAAAATATTTTAGAAAGATGAAGAAAAAAGCCATAATATTATATTGGCAATTGTTGACATTCCAAGTATCATACAAAAATCTATGGTGCCAATAATGGGGTGTCAACGATGGGGTAGTTTTTCCAATACTTTTCCCTGTGAAAACTAGCACACGCTGTATACAGCAGTTACGTGTATGAACGTATTAGGTTCGGGTGTGTGCGGCTACGGCATTAGGCAACAATTTACGCTGTTTGCGGCGTGTTAATATTGATTGGCTCGCTTTATTTCGACTAGCGAATCCATACACAAAACTATTGCTATATCCTATATTAAGTTTTGATTTTACTTAATATACAGATTTTATAAAAAGGAAAAAGAAACAAAAGAAAAAAGCAAAAAAAGGAGTTGTAAGCTCAGTTTCGACAAAAACTTAAATCTACGATACGAAATATAGTATCTACGATAAGCTTGCAAAAGTATTTTTTCTGTACTAACAATTACATACATAAATACTTGTCTCTCTACAGTATTCCTTTCATTACCTCCTTCATTAGCACTATTCAGTTACCTACATAGAGCCTGGGAACCGTGCCTCAGTGTTTACGTGTCCGCAGCCTGGGCCACGTTCGTCCGCCGCTCGCATATCAATCACGGCATTATAATTTCATAACGCTCGCCTGTCGACGTAAATAATACGCAAAATTTATGTTGCCATGTTCTCACCGATCGCCGCCGCCGTGAATACGTAATGCCTCCTATTAATATACACGTGACTATATTTTAATCATTGTGCTACTTGTAGGCACGACTGCTTTCTGTTAGGAACCTTATAAATAGAGTTAATCCATAGTAGCCTTCTTTGAGTCTAAGCCGGTAAGATTTACATGAAATTTGGCATGGATATGAAAGCAAAATGCAATATATATCTATAGTAGTTACGGTAAAAAGTTCCAGCTTAGTATACGGATTTTAATGCAACTAATTGCGGGATAACATATAGGGAGAGGGTAATGTTTGTCAAATCAAACTGTATCATTTAACATTTTGTCTCTGAAGCTCTCTTGAGCTTATTTCTGCTCTTAGCTGTCAGCTTAGGTCTCTCTTAAAAGTGCACATTAAGGCCGTCCCCCGAGCAAACGACCTTGGCCATACATTTGCCGCGTTGCCGAGATCGCGCCAAAACCCTATTATTTTTACTTATTTTAGTTCAAAATTGTCCTAAAGAAAATTTAAAACATGGAAAATGTAGTTTATGATATTGTCGATCTATTGGCATTAGTTTCAAATAAAAATAATTTGTAAATCCTAAGGAGATGCTGAATGTATGCTTGAATTTTAATAAATTGGTATTAATTTGGAAGCTGATATCATGAGTATAATAAACAAAAATAGAAAATTTAAAACGGGGAAAGGAATGTTGATATACTGAAGATTATTGCTGTATTTTTATTTTAACTTTGTTGCTTTCAGATTATGAGTTTATAAGGCTTTAAATACGGTAAATTTCGGAATCTCCGTAGGGAATGCTACTAAGTTATTAATTTTACTACTATATTATAGTTTAGTAGGTATATACTATAGTTTAAGGCATTATAACGAAAATCCTCATTAAGGTGGTAGAAATAAATATAGATTAATGAAAATATAGAGGTTGTTGCGAAATAAATATGACCCTCCAACGACTAACGACGTGCCGTGTATTGTCCATCATCATTAAGATGCTTCGATAACGAACTGGGGAATTAGCCGCTCATTTCACTCACATTATTATAATATTATATCTTATAAGTGGCTATATTTAGCCTGTAAATATAAAATATTTTGTTGATTATGAATAGCTAAAAAACTGTTTAGATCAAGTGTTTATAAGTGCTGAAAAATCTAAAGCTCTACCTACCACATCCATATCCAGTCACTAAATATAAAAATCTTTTAATACGTTCCTAATGCCTAACAGAATATGGTCATAATTTTTTATAATGTCGTTCATATTATAAGATATCGTTTCAGATCAACTTTCATGTTAAAAAATTAAAAACACAAGCGCCGAAAAATCTTTAACTCTACCACACAAAAAAATATATTTTTATTATTCTATTTTTGTTATGTAAAGTAGAGTTTTTAATAGATACCTACCGACAAAAGTACCTACATACAAATAAAAAAAAAATCTAAAACTACAAAAAAAATCAATGCAAAAACAAAAAGGGGTAAAACAAAAAATAATTACGACATTATATTGAAATGTTGGTATCCCTGTGGCGGCCGGAAGCTCCATCCATCATCCCCGCCTTGGATAAAAACGCTCGTTAGCCGCCCGCCCCCTCCCGCCCTACACCTGCCTCTATTAGTACCACTCTATTACCGCATTTATTATATCCATTTTGGCGAATTGCTCGATCTCATATAAATAATTAACGGCGCTAAATTGACGTGAGCCTGAGCGATATAAGCTATTAGGGCAATATCCATTACTTCTTCTTAATAATACCTATAGCATATTTTGATAGGTTGTTACGTAATGGAAGGCATTGTTGAATTTTTATTTTTACTAAATGTGTGAATTATATTCGTAACTTTGCCAAAAGTCTTTGACCCCCACATTAAAAAGATGAAGCAGAAACCAGAGACCACTTATACACTACATTACTATGTTCATAACATTATAAACATTTATTTAGTCTACAAACTTAACAGGCTACATAGAGCTCTCGGGTGTCTTTAAGAGATCCTGAATATAACTCGCGACACATGAATTGTTGAAGAGCCCTACCACAATGTAAGGAATAATTGCAGTACCTACACCATCTTTAAGCTTACCTAAGCCTTTTTTTCCGGAGGGGGAAATACATTACGCATACTACCCAGGCGCAGGGGGCGACCCGAGCGGTGATGTGGGACTACCGTAGCTAATGAGACCACGGTATACCCACTAAACCCCCCCCATCTTCCGCCACGCCGCCTTTTGACGGGGCCACAGGAACGATACACACCTCTGCGACCCCGCCAGCAGCCCGAAGACTCCACGATGGGCGCACAACACGTGCGCCCTCCTCCTCGGCCCTCACCAGGGCTGTAGCAGACACCCCCCGAGTCTGCTACTTGGAGGCCATGTGGCAGATCAGGTCTGTGGCTCTGCCACCGACCACACCTCGGCCGCAGAGGATAGGGCAAGCGGCGCACCGTAAT
Source organism: Polyommatus icarus (assembly GCA_937595015.1). Classification (NCBI taxonomy): domain Eukaryota; kingdom Metazoa; phylum Arthropoda; class Insecta; order Lepidoptera; family Lycaenidae; genus Polyommatus; species Polyommatus icarus. The sequence goes on from OW569321.1 coordinate 10,775,339, forward strand.
ACCTACTTGCCTCTTCCTCTGCGGCCCCACCTCGGTGCGCATCCGCAGCGGACTCCTCCAGTCCGCTGGGAGCGCCCTCCTCGGGCCAGGCGGCGACACTGGCCGGCCCTGGTTGCCTCTTTGCTTTACCGCGGTTGTCCAAGCCGCGGTTACTAGAGCCCCACCGCCACGACAAGGCGAGCAACCATCGGGGGGAAGCTTACCTAAGCCTAGCTTTACCAGAATTGTCGCATGCTCATATTAGCGTGATTTTAAATAACTTGATGTTGAAAAACTTTGCAGTTATACGTCGCATACTGAAAAAATGTATCTGTGTTGATTTAATGACACAGCTAAGTTACTCTACTGCATGAAATTTATATTGTACATATACCGAGCGAACATTAAAATGATTATGAAACTAGCGCGCTAGGTGCTCGGTGGGATGGCTTAACACCCTCACCCCCCACCTTCTGTCTACATGAAAAGTTGCGTCGCGGTTTATGCATACTTTTGCATGCATTACGGTCGTTATATTAAATGTAGAGTATGTAGAGTGGCAAACAATAAAGTTTGTTGGATATTGCTGGCTTAAACTCAATGAGGTTAACCTTGAAATTAAGAAGTAATGACGACCTAAAGAATTACTAATAGTCACAAATCGCAATTGTATTGTTTAACGGAAGAAAAATAATTATTACATTTACGTAGGTATAATAATATTCATTACGAGATAAAAATTTATGAAAATGTATAACGAGTGAGGTTAAGCAACTTCGAACATTAACCAGCCAAAGTTATTCCAACAATGTAAACGTCGCCGGGCAACTTTATGCAGAAGCTGCAAGGAAAGCTATGTCGAACGACAATTATAACTTTGGCCCCGGACGCGACAGTACGTTCCGCTGCAACAAATAAAATATGTCCACGAGAACGCGCGAAGGGGACGGCGAAGCGAAATTTCGTATACGAGACAAAGATAAGCTTAACCAGCACGAAATTATGAGCGTTTAACTGTTTCTAGCTGTAGAATCTGGCACGGGTGCTTCGCCGGCTCGCCAGCGCGCGTTATTTACGACGGGGTGGCGCTGCCCACCCGCGCCCGAGATAGCGCCTCGCCGGAAGAGCAGCGCCGCCGCGCGACGCCCGCCGCACGCCACTCGCGACCCTCCAGCCCCCGGCACAGGAACCACTCTCCCGTGCACTAGCCAAGCGTGCCATCGCAGTACTTCGCGTCTGCTTGTGCAGATTACTGCCAACCCGTCCTACTAGCACGCTAAACAACACTTGAACTTCACCTCTATTGCCTGTGCTGTAGGACAAAATCGCCCGGCCCCTCGCATGCGGGGGACTCCCCGCGTTACATTACAGTGAAGATGTCTGTGTCTCTTGTTTATGATAGCATAAAACTATAGGCGGTAAATTTATGCCGCTACAGCCTACATCGATGCGGGCGAAGCCTGCAGTATATTAAGGTTGGTACTAATATATTGCCTATTAAATATGAAAGAATGTATCAGGAGATGGGCTAACACAAAAGAAGTTTGATGAACGTCGTAGAGTCTACGATCTACGCTGTATTCGCTATAACGTAGCGCTATAAAGTATGTTTACGTTAACAATATAAAACTTTGATAGCGCATGACGTTTAATCAAACCATATCGTGCCATTTACTTTTATTAAACGCTTCATTCAATAAACTACACAATATCCAAAGCACGTAAAACGTAAACGTAAGTTAAAATAATGTGTACATTTTTCCATTAAAACACTGCTCGTATACGGTACAGGGAGCGCAGCTTTGTCATTTAAGTGAGAATATACGACTCGGTACAAAGAGAAAAATGTGCAAAACTGTCTCGAGCATTATGCCGACCGCAAACCATTACTTTTAATATAAATAAAATAACAAAATATGAGCGTCCGGCCGCTGAGTGCCCCCGCGGCCGACACTTTTATATTTCAGCCCGAGCCACTCCGCCCGACTTCGCCACTAGATTTATCTTATACGAAATTTAGCGGCGCCATTATCTATATGAAGGACACTTTTATTATTTTATATTATTTCCTGTCCTTTCGATGACTAGCTATGAATTGATTCGTGTATTTCAAGTTTGTACTCCACATATACACCATGTAGAGCGAGAACCAAAAAAACTATTTTTACCAATCATCCATAAATTATAATTTTCCAGAGACGCAGGAAATTGCTTGACCGTTAACCACCGCACATCACGTTCCACTGTGACAATTTTGACAGGGGATAACTGAGAATACCTCATTATATTATATTGGTGGAGAAAAAAGCGGCAGCTAATTAGATAATTACTGGTCCTTGGGAAATATGAAGACATGGAATCGAATGAACAGTTTTGACAACATGATTACGCGGTACTCTCCGCAGCTCGTGAAAATTACACACGGCCGAGCCAATTATAGTCTTATTCTAACTTGAAATACACCTTCGCAAATAAATGTAGAGAGGAATAAAAGTGAAGTTAATTTTTTTTGGGTATAGAAAAATCTCTTAAGGGCCTTCTCCTACGGAGATTCCGTAATTTACCGTATTTAGAGCCTTATAAACTCATAATTTGAAAGCTACAAAGTTATATCTATAATCTTCAGTTTATCAACATTCCTTTTTCCCGTTTAAAATTTTCTAGTACTTATGATATTAGCTTACAAAGTAATACCAATTTATTAAAATTGAATTACTTTCAGTATCTCCTTAGTATATTTTACAAATTACGTATATTTGAAACACATGACAATTTCATTAGCTACATAATATAACATATTGCCCGTTATAATTTTTTTAGATCAATTTTGGACTAAGATAAGTAAAAAAGTAGGATTTTTGTGCGATCTGGGCAACGCGTCAAATGTATGGTCAAGGTCGTTTGCTCGGGGGATGGCTTTAACTTGGCTAAACTAAGCATTGATTCAGAAATGTTACGTTGTAATTCGTGATGCTATGCAGTTTTAAGTTTGTCCACTGTCTGCATAGACATTGCTCTCATCTTGGTTTAACTCTAAAACAATATTCAAGATATTGTGTGTATTGTCATTCCATCAGGTGTTTGACCATCGCCGTTCCCGGTCAGCGGCGACGTAACCCCTTCGAGGAGTGTGTGAATAGTGAATAGCGGCCGATTCTCGGAGGGGAGCGGGCTCGAGCACTTTCGTGCGTACGGCGCTTCCTGATGCGTGCCCTTCGCAATCTCCTATCAATCAATGTCCATACATAATAACTTAATTTTGACATACCCGGCCCCGACATTCCGACACCGCTTCATAAACATAAAAATTGCATGATTGGCCGCCTACCCCCGCATTATCGCTTCAATAACCGATCGGACGCTCGCCGCTAATTATACTCGATACCCTTGCGGGGCTTCTCTAGTGGTGTGTTAGTATTACATTTTTCCCGCGGCGAAAAATATAGCGAACGTAAAAATGTTACAATTTTTGCCCGTCGAAAAAAGGCGTTGGCAACAAAAGCAGAGAATACAATTATAGATAGTAAACCGCGTGAAAATGGCAATAGCGTTCGGAGGGAGATATTAAAATGCATGGAAATAAATTCGACGTCGCATTCGGCCGTGCGGCTCTGGGGGTGCAGTAAAAATAAACAGCGACGCCATTAGAACTCACTTCCATATTCAAATTTATGAACAGGTCCGCACGGCCGCCGTGCCCACCTACCCGTTATACGATTTGCCTTTCTCAATTTGGATTTTTTTGCTGTCACCACTTTGGACGAGCCTAACATTCCTAGTCGAGAAAACTTAGATTTTTAAGAGATGAGTAGAAAATTATAACTTTAATTTTCCAGTAGAAATAGTAACAGATTTAATCATCATATTTATCATGTTCCGTTATCATAGGTCAATTTCAATTCATTTCTATAACATAATATTATGACCTCTACATTGTTGCGCCATGACCATTTATTTTTAGTTGCTCTTTGTTTCTTTATATAGCCTTTATATAAATAAATAGTATTTAAAATAGTCTTATATTCGCAAAAAAGCATACTATATTGTCTCTTTTTGTGTTTTGTGCCTACCTATATCTCTTGATTTCATGGTTCTAGCCACTACTTCATGCTGCCTGGAGGATCTCTACTGCTTCGTTCTCCACACAAATAATTTATTTTAATTTGTTTCAAATCATAAACAATTACCAAGTAAATAACTTTTGCTATACAAGTGATAAATAAAAATAAAATTAAAGCTCGAAGCCATAACGCGGGCGCGTGCTAGCTTAAATAAACAGGCGTTTTCAAAAATTTGTGTATTTAAATCGAATGTGACTTGTGTTACCGTGCTATTTCCGTATAACAGCCGTTCTGATGGATCTGAAATAACACCTCCACCGTTCAGGGAATTCACATTAATTCATATGGGATTAGGTGTCATCATAAACAGGAATTATTTAGTCAACTGAGGTTAAAGATAACAAAGTGAACTAAAGTGTTCCAGTTTGGTGCATGCAATAAACGTGAGATTTACGTTTATGGCAATATTGTGGGGTGGTAAGTGGTGATCATTGTGACCCTAAGATCCGAAGTGGTAAAAGTGAAATGGCTGCAATGTACAATATCATTACAAACGAAACTAGAAAATCAAAATGAACAAATCATATTCCCCTCCAATGCTAAATAAGTAGATAAGATTATTAAAAGTGTACTAAAGTGTACTACTGTGATGTAATACCAGATATACAGAGAGTTAAAATACACTGCGACCGGCTATAAGTACAAGCAAACACTTTCAGTGATCACAAAAAAGTAAAAATAGAGTTCCACCATCAGATATCGTTAGATACGGAACCCCAATAGCTTTATACAGTGACATAAAACGAGCTGACACGTCTATGAATATTCATTCGGCTACATATATAAAAACTGCAGCCTCTGTTAGTCGTTAATTAAATTTTATTTAATTGATAGCTGGACGTTGTTGCATGCGACTATTTTTATTGACTGCAAGACTTATTGTGCGAGTTGGAGATACATAATTAATTTTATTCTGAAAAATAATTAAAGCATGCATCAATAGCTATATTAAGGCTAAATTGGTGGATTACAGAATAGACTCTTTGACATTTGATGCCATTTAAAAGACGCTTATTGTATGTAGACTTGTAGAGTCTATAAAATAGCGACCATAACTTATGCAATATTAATTAGGTACTCTGTAGTACATTTTTTATTTTGTAACTGATTGTCCTTCATAGTGTACTTAACGGTCAGTCTAACATTTTTATTTTTATTTTTAGACACGTCATATTATAGTATGTATCATTATAATCATAATCATACTTAATATTAATATTATCTTATGTCTGATCGATTTTTAAATTTTAATGGAAAACATTAAAATTGTTTATAGTTCCGTTTATCTTTATTAAATCCTTGTTGTGCTGATTTACCTGTTGTAAAATAAGTTGAATGACTTATATGGCATTTTCTATACATAAAATACTATCTGCTCAACCAAAAGGAATTTTACGTTTCTAGCTCCTTTTTTATTAATTTTTATATTTTATTTTACAACAGTTTTTATTTATCTAGATTTTATTTCCGACTATGTGAACCGACCCTTATATTTATTTTTTATTCGGGTACTTTCAAAAAGTTCCCAGTATGAACTTGTGGGTAACGATCAGCTTAGGACGATAAACTAAAATAGTATTTTTCAAAATAGGTGTCAATAGTTTTATTATAATCTATTTTGGTTGGAGTAAAGCTTAGATTACAATCTTACACCAACAAATGTAAGCAAATTAGGCGTAAGTAAATAGATCAAATTGCAGATAGAGGCGATGAAAGACAACTGTGGAAGAATCACTCCTACCCACAATAGTCATATCTAACAAGCATAGGTACCGTAGATTAATAAAAAAGCTGATTAAAATAGTTCCTGTCGTGACGACGGGGTGTCTGGTGGTCTGGTAGCCGCGATGACTGGCACAATCGGTCAAATTGCTTCTATCACATTAATATATAATTCGTCTCGGGCTTGACGCGTCTGTCTGGACGGCCCATCTAATTTAACCACACAAAGCCGTGGCTCCCGGCATTTTTCTGACAGTCGCGGTTTTGATAATTAACGCCAGTTCGTTAGAGCCAAGTTACCGCCGACAATTTGTCTCGCCTATGAATCGAGCGTGGCGGCATTTTGTTTCCGACTGTGTGAACATACCCTTATATTTATTTTTTATTCGGGTACCTATAAAAAGTTCCCAGTATGAACTTGTGGGTAACGATCAGATAAACTAAAATAGTATTTTTCAAAATAGGTGTCAAAATACTGTATTTTTTATTTATTTTTCATATTTCTAAATAGTTATATTTGAGTACCTATGTAATTTAATATGTAATATAACAGTTCTACTTATAACAGCAATAAGTACCTACTTACATAAAAATGTTGTAAGATCTCTACCGACCTATGATTATGTAGAGAATAAGTTGAAAAACATCTTACCATAAATTAATCTTTTTAGCATTTTATAGATGTATCGTAAAATACTGATGTTTTTATGACTACAGAAATTAAAAATATAATTTATAATTATAAACCTATTTTAATTATAACTTAATTAAAAAACCGTAACATAATAATTACAAAATAAAACATCGTCAGTAACGTGAAGCACTAAAAAGTAGAGTACTACAACAACATCGAGAAAAATGATTACAACAATACAACAATTGACAAACAAAGGATTATAACTTACAAAGTGTAGCTTCAATTAGCAAATGTGGGAGGCTTCGGCGGGCGAGCGTCGGCCGCCATCTAGCGGGCGTCAGCGCCGCCCACCGCGCCCGCGGCCGCGGCTACGTGTCACTTATGAATATGAGGCGTTATGATTATGAAAATATGCCCCGCCCCGAATATGGAATATGGAGGAGGGAGTCCTTCGGAACGCGTGCGAATGGGCGAAGTTTGATTTATGAGTCGAGCGCGGCCCCGCCTCCCTGTCATAACAGTGTACCTGGGGCGCGCGCGCGGCCGCCGCCGCCCGCCGCCGCCTCGCGCTCAGTCCCGCTTCAGATGGCGAGAGGTGCGGCCGTCCGCACTCCGTCTGCAGCCTGCGCCCCGTAGCGGCCGCCCGACCCGCGAGTGTCCGCACCGAGCCGAGTGCCGCCAACCGCGCCGACGCCGCCCCTGCCATGCGCCGGCTCTGAGCCGCCAGCGCGCCGCCATGCCGCGCGTCAAGCCCGCCTGCGTCCGCCGTGTCTCCATCGGTACTTACCCTAGTCAGCAGTCAGCACCGACACACCTGACACCACACATGTGATATATACCCGAAACGCCAAAAGCTCGTGTTTTGTAAATACGCCGTTCCACCGGTCGCGTAGAGTCGCCGGGTTTGTTGCCGCGAAGTGAGCGCTCCGCCGCTCTCTTGTGCTGAGTAAACAGTGCAGTGATTTTACACGTTCCAACTGTTGCCCACCAGGAAAGTTTTTCTACAATGTAGTAAGTAAAATTTAGGGAAAATTCGAAAATTACCGTAGGTAACGAGTAGGATTAGGCATCTTAAATAGAAAAGCTTCGATCTGTTAAAAATGTTATTACTGCCGCATTACTAGATAGATTTCTTGTACTTCATAAGGTTCCGCAACTTAATGTAAAAGTTTTTTAAACAACAAAAGTGGCTCTGGATCTGTCTAGAAACAAAAAAAATATTTGATCCATATTTAATGAATTGCCGACGAAAGAAACAAAAAAAACTAAGATAAAACTAATATCAAAAATAGAGGAATTTAAAAATAATGTTATGTGTAAATAAAATATTACAAAATATTTAAAATATTTACATAGAGCCAAAATGTAGAGACGGTGCGGCAGCAAGAAGTATATTAGCTTGTAATTTTAGTGAGTCTTTTATTCTTTTTAAATGTAATATTAAATATTAAAATACACAAATTCATAAAATTTGATAAAATATGAAGTTTATTGTTAGTATATAACATCTTTATTAGATATCCCAAAAACCTTAACAAAATTAGCTGAAAAATTTAAACTTATAAGTATCAGAAGATGCAAATGTAATTATTTAGATAAAAATTAAAATATTGTTATGGTGTTCCTAAATTTCTATTAGAATAATTGGCTTGTACTTAGAACTTTTTTAGAAATGACTAAAACAGTTCTAAGCACGTTACGATATAATAATTTATCTATGAAACTATGTCTGATTATTATAGAGTTATACTAGATAGAGTTCTAGTGATTTATTTATAAGTAATTTTATGTATTGTTTAGAAAAAAGTGGTCGTATCTACATTAGTGATTATAGAATAGAAACACATTAATTGATGTAGATCGTCACCAGACCGAGGTACATGTCCAAAAACCGACTATAGGTGCCTGATTAACAATTATAAATATGGTAATAAATTCTGAAACATCACGCCATAAAACATTCATATTTACTTAAGATTTTACGAAGCAAGTAAATGAGTGCGTTTGTTCGAGAATCACACAAAAATGACACTCATTATAATCTCTATAAAGCTTACATTTATTCATCGAGAAACAAGATCAGTGGACCGTTTTGATAAAATTCTAAATGGCAGTAAATTATACAATGACAGTCTGTCAAATTTTATTAATCTGGCCGCTCGGAAATTTTATGGGAGATCTATAAAACATTTAGAGGAGTTTTATCTATCAACGATTAAAACGAGTCTTGTCGTTGTATTAAATATTATAAAACTGACGAGGCGAACGCGACATAAAGAAATATTTTACTAGTTTAGGCACCGGTCTTGTGACAGAAATAAAATATATTTTATTGCGTCCATTTGCCTTGAATGATGAATAATTAATTAATATTTCTGTGTAGGTAGTGAGTGACTTTCGGTCATTAGATTAATTACCTTCTATTTTAATTGTCAAAAACAGTATCAACATACAATTGCCGAATTTATTTTTAGCATTTTCTAAACTAGTAACACATTATACCTACGTACTTATCCATTCTATTTGAAATCCTTAGAAAGCCCTTTATAGTAGGTCTAACATTTCCGTAGACAAACAATTTAATTTGTTTAATTAAAATTAGCATTTTTTATTTTGTTTCATAATATAAGACTTGCCTACTTTAAAAGGCTTACCTACTAAAAGGCTTTTCGTGGTTGGTTCCTACTCGCAGCCTTAAAACTTTAATATTAATGTTATGATAGATTAATGTGCCTTCACCTATACCAGTAATTATTTTAAATTGGTACAAAGATAATTTTAACATTAAACGTATCGCTGGCAATTGAAATTAATTTTCGGCTTTTTGGAACCTGTTCAATCGGCGGCAAATATCTAAAAACTAATTTGAACGTGAAACTTGTCTCAATATATCAACTGTTTCACTGCACTTATCAATCAAGAAATTACGACATTCCCTACTTTCTCAATACTGATTTTGTTGGTACTTGGACTTTCGCAGAAGAAAAAAATCAGGCGAAATTAGATAAAGGAAATAAAAAGAATTTCCAATACCGAATTTTTATATTATGGGTAGATAAGATATACAGGCTTTATCGTCGGAAACAACGTAAAAGTATCATCTCTACATCGTTATAAGGAAAAGGGTGCACTTGAACAATAATTTACCTACTATGCTGAAGGAAAAAATCTTAAAACGTACTTATAACAATCTTCACAATATCTTGGTATTGTTTTAATGTAATATGTAATTGATAATTATTATAATACAAATGGTAATTACACAATATCTTGATGTGTAATTTTTTATTCATGATAATAATTAACATAATATTAGATGCTTCATTGCTTTGAAATTTGCTAACTGCGCGGATATAGAACATTTATTATAACTATCGTTTGTTCTTTACCGGGACTCAAAATATCATCACAATACAATAACTTTGATCAAAACAAGTTCAACGATTAAACAAAAAGAGATGACAGATTCACTCTCGCATTTAAAATATTAGCACGGATTAAATTTAGTGGACACTGTCAAAGTTTCAAATGTATCCGAGTGGAGATATTGTGATGGGGTTGGTTTCTGGAAACGTCTCAATCTTTTGTAACTTTGCCGCACTTTGTGTTGCGAAGCTCAAAGCGAATTGCGACAAATACACCCCTAATCCACCTTCTTACAAACTAGGAATTAACCGCACCGGTGTCTCGGCACAAATGAGTCGGTAAGCCTCGCCACGAGATTATCTGGGATTATTATGAATGTTTTGTGTCGGTGTTCGGCTGTGATACGTCTGGAGGCAAACATTCAATATTTTGAATGGCCGCATCATTGTGCTTTTCGTCGGCGCTTTTTGTGGTACAGTAGCGTTTTGGGACATGTTTAATTACTTTCTTCCTTTTTGCTTTTATGCAAATGTTGCCAAATAAATGTGGCCATTTTTTTACTTAGACATATTTGAATAGAAATATCACTTTTGAGAGTAGTTTTTTGTGGTTTGCATGACATATCATTTAACCTACTGAGGTACCTATATTTATAGATAGTTATGTAGGTACTATATTTTATGAACCTAGAAATATGTGTTAGACAGAAACCAGCATTTCATTCACATTTGTAAACAATGAGGAAAAGTACAAATACTTAATAATATGTTACCATTCAGCTTACGACACTTTTATATTTAGATAAGGTAGGGCTAATTAAAGGATATTTTATATAATAACTAGCTGTTGCCCGCGACTTCGTCCGCGTTAACATAGTATAATAACAAAGATGGATAGTTTTCCCCTTTTTGTGGTTACTTATTAAAAAGGGTAAAAACGGGACCCTATTTAAGCAAACGTCAAACGCAAACGTCAATAAACTGTCATGTTTCTAACTCAAGAAATGACGGACTTTCATTGAAACTTACTACCCCAATTTCACCCCCTTGGGGGTAGAATTACCAGAAACGCTTAAATACGTATCCAGTCATTTTTAATCAGTAGCACAAAAATAAAGTTTCATGTTTCTAACTCAAGAAAATAAATGACGGTCGACTTTCATTCAAACTTTCGACCCCGATGGGGGTGGAATTTCTAAAAACGCTTAAACACATATTCAATCATTTTTATTAGTAGCCCAAACATAAAATTTCATGTTTCTAACTCAAGAAATAACGGACTTTCATTCAAACTTTCAACCCCAATTTCACCCCCTTGGGGGTAGAATTTCCAAAATTCCTTCCTTAGTGGGTGTCTACTTAATAAAACAGCCCTACTCACCAAATTTCATGGCTGTAACTTTAACCGTTTTTGCTCAGCGATGATGAATCAGTCAGTCAGTCAGGACATGTAATTTTATAAGTATAGATTCCTACTCGAATAGTTTACCATATATACTTACATAATACAAGAAAAAATTATAAAACTAGCTTGACCGAGTAGACAATATTGTCTATTTTTGACCTTGCATTTTTTTGAAATGCAATTAGAAGCAAAGTCAACTTGAATAAAAATTATAATATGGTTCTTATCTTATATATTTTTATTCTTAGATTTTCCTTATTTCACTTAGCTACCGTTACTCAACACTAGATGGCGCTGCACCAAATAAACTTTTATAAAATACGAGCTTTACGTTCTTTTTATTCTTCTTGAAAAAAGAATATAAACAGAATATAAACAATTTTACTCATAATTTTACTCATATATACTTATTACTTACATAATATTTTATCTTTGTATATCTGGGACTAATAATAAAATCTACTCGTTAATAATATTATCTATATTACATGTCGAGGCAAGGTATTCTAACATTGAGGAAGGTCGAGGTAGCCACAAATAGAAGATTACAGTTATTATATTTATAACTGGTACCCATAGTCCATACTTCATGTTACAATGGTACTGACAATAATGAGTAATCACTCCCTTGCCTGTAACTTTGTGTTCTATAGGTGAAAAGTAGATACTAACATCCACTTAGACTTGATTAAGTACTTATTTGAAATCAACAAAGTATCGTTTGTACAGTTGACAAAGTCAACATAGATTTCTTATCTTTAATACAAAAGAAAAATGAGAAAAGGTCAATCTACTAATACTTATTATAAATTCGAAATTGTGTATGTAAAATATGTTACGTCTTTACAATCATACCGGCAAACCAAGTTAAGATGCATGAAAATACTTGGGGGGCCGGGAAAGGACATAGCAGACAGTTTTCATTAGGACAAAACGCACAGTTACCGCGCGATAGCCAAGTTTCTGCGTGAGCGTACATCAATAATAGGGTAATTTCAAAAGTAATATAACCTTAAATAACCCAAATAGGTTTAACTAGATGTGACCCACAAAATATGTCTTCAAAGTATTTGATTTCTATTCATAAATTAAATACTTTGAAGAAATTGGGCAACATGATATTATTTTAGTCCACGCTCTTCTTTAACCAATACGGAGCAAGATTACGGGGCCTTACATTTATATATCAAAACAAAAGTTTAATACAAAGATTTAAAAAAAAATTAAATTAAAAAAAATATATAAAAAAAATTATCATTATAGTCGTCTTTTTACAATTTTGGCTGCCTCTATCGCTTTGGAATTTCTATATTTCCTCTATCAATAACATCTCTAACTCTTCAATCGAAGTTTTTATTTTGTGTTATCTATACATATTTAATTTTATGTAAATTACGAATCTCCACATCTTCAGGCCAGAAACCTTTAAGATACGGGTAGCGCTCAAAGTAATTCGCTTATAGCGATAATTGTTTTCAGTTGAATGGTCCAAAATTCTTTAAAGAGACAATTTGATAAAGGAGGTCGTTATGGTGCGTTAAGTCAAACAAGATATTGTTTTTAATATTTTTATCAAAATTACCTTAAAACAAGATAATATATTATTTAAATTTTAAAATACCGATGATAATATTATATAAAAACAAGTTAAGTACTGCGTTGCAACTTGCAAGTCATCAGGTAAAAAAAAATACAGGTGAATATAATATAACCGTCTCCTTTTTGGAAGTCGGTTAAAATTTCACAATGTAAACAAAAAAGATAAACTAAACCTCATGAATCTATACATATTATAAAACAAAGTCGCTTTTTTCCCTCATATCCCTTTGTTAACTTTAATCTTTAAAACTACGCAACGGATTTTGATGATTCTTTCAGTGTTAGATAGCCCATTTATCGAGGAAGGCTACAGGCTATATTTTATCACAATAAGACTAATAGGAGCGACGAAATAGAGGAAAATGTATAAAAACGGGGAAAATTATTTGAAAGGGCTAACTTGAACGCGCTAATCTCAGGAACTACTGGTCCGATTTGAATAATTCTTTCAGTGTTAGATAGCCCATTTATTGAGAAAGGCTATAGGCTATTTATCACGCTAAGATTAATTATAATAGGAGAATGTGGAAAAAACGGGGGAAATTATTTGAAAAGGCATATCTCGCGAACTACTGGAGCAATTTTTATGTTATTTGGCACAGATAAGAAATAGACTGACATAGACCACGTGAAGGATCATAGGCTATCATTTTTTCAGTGGCTATATATTTTATACACGTGCGACGCCGGGGCGGGTCGCTAGTTTTAACTTTAATAGTAACATTTAAGCCGTTTAAACTAATATTTGTTGACATTAACGTAAAATTATTTGAAATTTGTTCATCGCGCAGGAACCGTACATTTTTCCGTGGTAAAAAAGTACCCTATGCCCTTTCCCGGGACTCAAAGTGTCACCGTACCAAATTTCAGCAAAATTAGTTTAGCGGCTTGGGCGTGTAGAGGATTCTGTGGTACAGGTAACAGACAGACATATATTCGCATTTATAATATTAGTGTGATTAGAGTTATAAGTTTGCTTTTACTGCTTTTAGGTACCTTAACTAAATCTAGAAAAAATGTTAATAATCTTTGTAGAAAATTATCAATATTTTGTAGGTGTAGGTAGTAATGGCGGGCGTGGTAAACAACGGATAGTTATTGGAACTTAACTAACCATAATATAAGTTATAGACTACGCGATATGAAAAATACATTGAATTGAGTTTCTTAAAACACTATACACTCTCCAACCGCCATATTGAAATTTGATTAAAATGATTATTATAAAAAAATTATACATACCAGCCCGATAACTAAAATTAACCTCCTCTAATTAATGTTAATAAATATTTAAAAAATACCGAGACGGGTGCCAAGTCCATTTTGTAAAAGCAGACTGCTTACATACGTTATTTATGGCTTATTAACATAACTTATTAATGGCAACATTAAATTTGAAGTGATAATTTAATTCTATTGCTTAACTTCATAATTTCCATTAATATCGTCAGGGCTTTTTAAAATTTCTTATTTGTTAGCGAAAACTGGTTCAAACTTTGTGGGCCGTCCGAGTGGCGTATAACTGTACGGCATAATAATAACATTATAATTCATTATAATAATATATAAAATTAAATTTAATGGTTCAATTAAAAATAAAAATTAAATTTTATATTTCATTAATTAGCTTTAAATTTTTATGTGCTCTTTTTTAACAGTTTTATCAGTTCCCTGTGATCTCGGCAATAACTTTAGATTTCTAGTGATTATATTTAAATATCAATTTTATAATTTATTCCTTGTAATAATAATAAACATAGAGTTACCTCATCTATAGTTATTAAAACTTTATTTCGTATTAATCGGGTTTAAATAGCCCTGGGTTAGTACTTAGAAGGTTTTAAACGAATATTTTTAATCATTGTATCTATTTTATGATTTATATATTATATTAAAATAAATAAAATTGACGTCCGGTGGCACCTTTATTTACTATGCTCTTTTTGAGTAACTATTGCGTAGTTTTAATATAGAAATTGTGAGGAAACGTGTAACCTATTTATATCTGTATAGGTATATGAATTATAACAATAGACAATTAGTGGTATTTATGCCAGAGGTCACAACACATATCGAAGCACTAATGCCACTAATATAACTATTTTATATTATCCGTGATTGCACCTGGTGTCGGTATTTTGGAAATCATTAGGTATAAGTAGCTTATAAGATTATAACTTTCAGAGGACAAAATATTTAAAGTTAGATTGTAAACTTTTTTAGTTCTTACAATTTATAAAAAATATACGAACATGGGCGTAGTGGGTAGGGGCAGGGCTGGAAGATTAAAAAAAAGTAAATTTTCCAAGTGGGAATTAGAAACGAGTTACGTACTCTGCGCAAAATAAATCATGTTTGATTACATACGCCAAGCCATGGTCATTGTTTAGATTATTATCAACTTTTACATAATATATTTTAATCTAACGAATAAAATGCATAAAGACAACTCTAAGCATCTGTAAAACCTAAGTCGCTAAAGTACGATTCCTACAAAAGTAAACTAAATTCTAAGTGCACAAGTGAACCAACTACAATGTATGTATAATGTGTATAATAAAACTAATAGAATAATGCGATACAATTTACAGATAAACGGATAGTTTTCACATTCAATTACAATATTACGCAGCGAAACCGCAAGTTAACTCGTGAAGCCCGACTAGTGGACGGTGGACACGCCAGCCAATATAGCATTTTGTTCGGAATAGCCCTTTTTATTATAACATTAGAGGGCGAACGAGCAAACGGGTCACCTGATAGAAAACAACCACCATCGCCCATAGACTCTCGCATTAGAAGAGTTGAGACTTGAGATGCATTGCCGGCCTTTTAAGAGGGAATACGCTTTCTTCTTGAAGGTTTTTTAATAATATGTATTTCTGTTAAGCTTCTTTGCCAAGAGTAGCCCCTCGGGCCTCGATCCATTCGCACTGAATGTAGCGTTACGTATCATCAACAGGTGATATGTACCGCTGAAAGAACGTTAATTTCGAAATTTTGTTCAAAATAACCCTTTTTAGGGTTCCGTACCCAAAGGGTAAAAACGGGACCCTATTACTGAGACTTCGATGTCTGTCCGTCTGTCTGTATGTCCGTCTGTCTCCAGGCTGTAACTCAAGAACAGTAATAGCTAGAGAGTTGAAATTTTTACAGATTATGTATTTCTGTTGTCGTTATAACAACAAATACTAAAAATAAAATAAATTAAATATTTAAGGGGGGCTCTCATACAACAAACGAGATTTTTCAAACAATTTTTGCTCGGTATCAATGATGACATCAAGTAGGCACTTGAAATTTTCACAAAAGCCTTAGTTATATGTGTACTTAAATAATTAATAATAATATTTAAATAAAATAAAAATTTAAGGGGGCCTCCCATACAAAAAACACAATTTTTGGCCTAATTTTGCTCTATAACGGTACGGAACCCTTCGTGCGCGAGTCCGACTCGCACTTGGCCGATTTTTTTAATTTTCTATAACTTTGAGTAGTCCAGACTCCAGTGGGTAGACTGTTTATTCACACCCTTACACGCTGCGACTTTCGTCGCGATGCTGTCACGATGCAGCATCGAAGCAGTCGCAAATGGTCCACCTTTACACACTTACGCTACTTTAAGCAGTTTAAGTCGCGATGCAGGAGCAAAATCAATGCAAAAATCTGTTCATTGCTGGTGTCGCGATGGAGTCGCGCGTGTGTGATGCTAACGCGCAACTGTATCAATACGCGCGACTGCATCGGTGCAAAAATTGCTGGTGTCGCGATGCTGCAGTTGCGCGTTTCGAAAACGCGCAACTGCATCGCTGTTAAAAGTCGCAGTGTGTGAGGGGCCTAAGTGTACAGGTTCGGGCACGGGTGTACAGGTTTTCAAAGACATAAGCATGGAGGAAAACATCGTAAGAAAAATACATAATATGGGTATTTCATCCGTAATGGAAATTTCTATATCAATTATCCACTACGGATGAAAAAGGCCAATCATAAAGCTTTGTTCTTTCAAGATTACGATTATGTATTTAAATAGATAATATTATAACTTAGACATTTAAATTACAGATAATTATACCTAATAAAAGATAGCTTAGATATTGGTCACGGAAGTCGAACGTAGATAAGATACAAGGTTACATCAAAAATAGGAATAAATACATAGTATAAAAAATATATGATATTATTTTAAGAAATATCCTAAAATTGCTAGAAGTAATAAATAAATGTTATGCTATGGACATTCTGCTAAATAACGCTTGATTGTATTAACTATTATAGTAATACTTTAACATTTATTTAATGTATTATTGTACATAAAAAATTCAACTTACACGCAGGAGTTCCCTTGGTTGTATTTTAAATTTCCCGACTTTCAGTCACTAGACCAGTAATAATCGATATAAGTAATGTTATATGGATTATGATTGGTCTGCCGATCTGGTCTGGTTATGTGTTCTGTCTGTAATTTCTTCACGTCCAAACAGCAGAACCGAACGCGCTGAAAGATACTTTTGATTCCCGGGAAAGGACAAAGGATACTTTTTATCCGGGAATAGACGAATTTTGGGGCAAGGGAGATGAGGGCATCATCTAATAATGATGTTAATTATAAAAGGATCCTTGTTTTCAATTTTAAAACATAAATGAAGGCAATAAATATCAAATATGGATAGATTTATACACTTATCTGTAGATCCAATCGGTACCGTCGTGATGATAAATTATCTCCATTTGGTCATAACATATTTCGTGCGCCTAATTGTTCATTTTTGTTCTCATTCCAAAAATCTTGTTTTAAAGGTCAATAAAAGACGTTAATAAGTAGCTGTTATGTGTTTGTTAGCATAATATTATATATGGAGCATTTTTCTTTGATGTCTAAATAATATTTGAAAAAAATAGCCGGTATAGCAATCTAAACAGATACTGTGTGTGTGTACACAAGAATTTTACTAGTAATATCTACACATAAAACTGTACTTACACATTAAAACACGATGTAATTCCTGAGAATTGTAGGTAGGTATATACTCACCTATTGGATTGTGCAAAAAGTTTTTAAGTAATTTTCAACAGTACATTTTTATAGCCCTCCTACCACCGAAAAGTCCTAGTACCCCGATGTGAAGAATTGGTAAAACATTTAACCTTTTGAAGTTATGGCAAATATTCGAGAATTTTATGTTTTTTACCATAGTAGCCTATCGTTAACGAATGCAATTTTATTTCAACTTATGTTAGAAAGTACGTCCACTCCTTAATGCCTACATGGCAGAGCCGCTAATTTGCAGACAAGATTATGCGTAAGGCTAAAAAATGAAGTGATATAAAACAGAGCCACGGGTTACGTACATAGTCGTATGTACTAGCTGCTTTTTTGCATAAATGCCTTGCTGGTAATAACTAATTTAGTAATGTTATTTAAGACCGCATTTACATACGCTGTGCTCATTTCTGCTGCCTATAACATCATTTTAATACCTATTAGAATAAATGCCTGTTAGTTAGAACACTGCGTTTAACTCTCGTTATGCAATTTAAATCGTAGAAGACTTAAGTATACAAAATAAGCTATTAATTATTTCAGTTAGTGAAAATATACTACAAAACATTTAAAATGTATAATAATTACTTTCACGTATTAACTAATGCAATATAGTTGCAGTGCATACTAATTCGTTTGGATTTTTTTGCAACTTGACGTTTTACGTAAAAAAGGCTAACTACATTTAAGTACAATATAAACACACTCCCAAAATATCGTATATATTCCATCATAATATTAAAAATTATTTATTCATGAATCATAAAACTAGATTTTTCCCTAACAAGCTGCCTGCGGATTCTTCTAGAATCTAGATCTACATCTAGGCTAGTTAATTACAGAACCCTATTAAACGGAACCCTAACCAGCAGATTTTTTGTATATTATGTATAAGTATTATATTGTTTAGGTTAGTTATATAATTTAAAAGTAGGTAACATTGTCCTCCTACAAATAGAACAATCCATATATTTTTAGGACCATCAAATCAAAATATTAAATCGTTTCTATCTCTGTTAGCTACCACCTTCGAGATTTTTCGCAGAGGAAATTGTTCTTCTTATCAAAATCAAGCTACTCACAAAAAATTTGCTTGATAGTAATAAAAAAATTGTTCTAAGGAACCTGTACTAATATTCCTAGATCCAGGTATAAAAAAGATGCTGGATTAGGTATGGATAAATGGTTGCCAATTTCGATTACTCACAGAATTTTATTTTTAATATTTATAGAGAACTATTTACATAATCTCAGCATTTTTAAGTAATTTATTTAAAATTTATCGAATTACAGATACAAATTAGTATTTTAATTTTAAAAATGAATTATTAGCTGTAAAATTTCCTTTTACTCGTATAAATATACTACTTATATACTTACCTACGGTACAAACTTAATAGGTTTTTTGTAGAAATCTAATAAAGGAAAATCCACTTACTTTAATTTAAAGTAAATATAAATATAAGATTCCGTAAAAAAGCTACTACAAAGTATGTTTCTAAACAAAATCAATCAATAGTACTTAATAATTGTTAATTTTTAACTCATCATAAAGCTCTGCTTCGCCCGTGAAAATATCTTACTAGCGCCATCAAGTAGCCAATAGCGGTAGTAAGTAAAGCACCATTCTCTAATTTTCAGTCTTTTTTTTCAAGAAAATAGTTTTTTTGATGGCTGTAATTGGCATTATAATATTGTTAGAAATATGAAAAGAGCGTTTATAATATTATAATATTTCAGGGAGTTTTTGTTGGGGTCGCTTTAGTTTTGTATTTTACGATACCTACTGGGGCTTCACTAGCAGAAGCGACTTTTTAACATAAGTGTTTTAACATAAGTTTTAACATATTTATTTAGATATTTAAAAGTTTAAAGATACTGTAACTTGCAGTTAAACTGCGTATGCAGTTTTGCAGGAAGTGTGTATTTGTTAATTAGTATACTTTAGGATTAAAATAAATAAATAATAATAAAAATAAATCACGCTGGCATGTTCTATTGATGGACTCACATTATTAAATACTAATTAGGTACCTACCTTCTTACCTAACTACTGAGCTGAAGGCTAGGTTCAAAAATCGTAGAAGAATTATTTAATAAGAAGAATGGAAATCGAAGTGCACAATTGTAGACAATACGACCATAACAAATATCTATCGCCCGATAGAAGTATAAGCCCAAATTAGAAAAGTGTTATAAATCCTCCATTATCATATTAATGGCCCTTCCACACGACGTTTTTTACGCTCGTTTGTATCGATACAAACGCAAGTTGAACGCTCAGCAAACGGTCCTTCCGTTTGCTGAGCGTTCAACTTGCGTTGCCACACACCGACACACTGCCAAAACGCGATAAAAACGCGCAGAAGACGAGCGCATCAGAAACGCGCGTCGTCAGTGCGCAAAAAATACGTACGTCTTGTGGCCCTAACATGAGAATTATTTATCAATGTAGATAATAATAGTTAATAGCACATATTATTTTAGCTAAACAATTCGTAATACCTGCTTTACAATTACAAAATTATTATAAACAATATTGGAGTGACTTTAACAATCAAGAACATTGTTTGGTAGTTACGAATATTACCAAGTACGGTTTCCAATACTAGGCTCTTTACTAACACAGATTTTAACACAAACACATTTTCCAAAAACACTCTTTTAATATCAGTTTATAAGAAATGCAAATGTTTACAATTTAATTATTTTTGTTCTAGGTGATAGTTCGGGGTCCTGCTCCGAAGATGATATAAACCACTTGCAAGATGAAAGCAGAGATCGACCAGAGACTCACATGTGTCCGCGCTGTCACGAACAGTTCGAGAACCTTCACGACTTCCTCTACCACAAGCGCGTTTGCGATGAGAAGGCGCTGCAAATGGGTGAGGAGAGGATGCACTCCGACCCCGAAGACATGGTTGTCTCGGGTGATGAGGAAATGGACGGACCGAATAAAAGAATGGACCAAGTCAGGAGGCACCGCCAAGATGCGGAAAATAACAATAGCCTAGAAGATGGTGAGGCCGAGGTACCTGAAGCTGACGTGCCGCCCGTAGGATTACAATTTCCCGTGGCCGGTCACGTCACATTAGAAGCTCTACAGAATACTAAAGTAGCGGTTGCACAATTCGCAGCTACGGCTATGGCCAATAATGCTAATAATGAAGCTGCCTTACATGAACTGGCTGTATTACAGAGCACGTTGTTTACATTGCAACATCAACAAGTATTCCAATTGCAATTAATACGTCAGCTTCAAAATCAGTTGTCGCTAACGAGAAGAAAAGAAGATGAACCCGGGAGCCCACCGCCGAATGAACCGGAACCGAATATCCCGACTACGCCGGCTCGATCGCCGTCTCCGCCTCGTCCGCCACGGGAGCCATCTCCTGCTGAGCCTGCTCCTCCTACTAGCCAAAGCTTGCCGTCAACTCATTCACATCTCACTCCGAAATCAGAACCGATTTCCATTCCTAAACTTCCAACGTCTTCGCCTCCCATGATGTCACATCCTCCCTACAGCTCCATATCATCTTCATTAGCTTCATCGATCATCACGAACAATGATCCACCACCTTCCTTGAATGAACCTAATACACTTGAAATGTTACAAAAACGCGCACAAGAAGTACTCGATAACGCATCACAGGGGTTACTAGCCAACAACCTAGCCGACGAACTAGCTTTTAGAAAGTCTGGAAAAATGTCGCCGTACGATGGAAAATCTGGTGGGCGTAACGAACCATTCTTCAAACACCGATGCAGATATTGTGGAAAAGTTTTTGGAAGTGATTCTGCACTACAAATCCACATTCGCTCCCATACAGGCGAACGACCATTTAAGTGCAATGTTTGTGGATCTCGTTTCACAACAAAGGGGAATCTGAAAGTTCATTTTCAAAGACACACTGCCAAATTTCCTCACGTCAAAATGAACCCCAATCCAGTACCAGAACATTTGGATAAATATCACCCTCCGCTGCTAGCACAACTGTCACCGGGGCCGATACCCGGAATGCCACCTCATCCGCTTCAGTTTCCTCCAGGTGCTCCGGCGCCCTTCCCGCCAAGCTTACCATTATATAGGCCACCGCATCATGATTTGTTGCCTCCACGACCGCTCGGGGATAAACCCCTTTCACACCATCCGCTCTTCGCAATGCGCGATGAACAAGACGTACCGGCAGATTTAAGTAAACCTTCTGCATCGAGCCCCTTACGGCCACCGTCTGAAATGTTTAAGTCTGAGCCCCACGATGAGGAAAGCCAACGAGAATCTAGTTTCGAAGAGTCCGACCGTATTTCACCAAAGCGAGAAGTAGAAGAAAATGAAGGAGGACAAGACGGCGAGCACGACCGGTATCCTTCGACATCTCCTTATGACGATTGCAGTATGGATTCAAAATATAGCAACGAAGATCAAATTGGCAGGGAAAGTCCTCACGTCAAGCCCGATCCAGATCAACCGGAAAATCTTTCAAGTAAGAATTCATCGATATCTGGACCAGTTTCAGTAGCTACTGGACTACGCACACTTCCTTCCTATCCGTTGTTCCCAAATTCTCCACCAAGTAGTATTTCTTCGGGGTGCCTCACACCGTTTTACAGTAATCCATATAGTGTACCTACCACTGATTCAGACTTGACCCGAGACCCTTTGTTTTATAATTCTCTATTACCACGTCCCGGTAGCAATGACAATTCTTGGGAGAGCTTAATCGAAATCACAAAAACGTCTGAAACCTCCAAGTTACAACAATTGGTCGATAATATAGACAACAAAGTATCCGATCCTAATGAATGCATAGTATGTCACAGGATTTTATCTTGCAAAAGTGCTTTACAAATGCACTATCGTACACATACCGGGGAGCGGCCATTCAGATGTAAACTCTGTGGTCGCGCCTTTACCACCAAAGGTAATTTAAAAACACACATGGGTGTACATCGTATAAAACCACCCTCGCAATTGCTACATCAATGTCCCGTTTGTCATAAAAAATTTACTGACCCGTCTTTATTACATCAACACATACGACTACATACAAGCGAACGTTACAGTACGCCCTTCGAACAAATTCGTCTCCATGACGATAAAAACTGCCCATCGCAGAACATAGGTTCCGAGGAGGCCAATTTTCAATCCTTTGGTCCATTCCCACCTCCTACATTTCCCACCCCGTCTACTCCCGGCGACCGAAGGGCGGACTCCCGCGGAACCGACGATGAGAGCGGCCGGGACGATCGCGAGCTCGCCGCTCGGGAGTTCGACGACGACTCAAATATGAAGGATCGTCGAACTTCGCCGCTCTCCGTCTGCGCCACGGCGTCCGAATGCGAAATAAAAACCATCACCACAACGGCTTCCCTCCCATCGGCGACAGGTTCGGAGAGCGGGCGCAGCGCGCGGGCGTCGCCGCCGTCGCCGTCTCCCTCGTCGCTGTCGACGCCACCGCGGCTGCCCCAGCACTCGCCGCTGCCTTCGCCTCCTACGCCACTCGCCGCGCTCGGTGCTCTCGGTGGATCGCCATTCAGCCCACTAGGACTCGCGTTCCCTCCCGCAGGTATGCGCTAGCGGGATTTTATTTTATTCGTCCGCCCCGGTCCGCTCATCCGCTCCCTCGTTTTATCCTAACGCTCTCATCTAACACCTCCACCTGGCGATTGATGACATTTTGAAATAAATTGGAGTAAACATTGGAAACTTGCATAGTGTCGGAGAGATAAAAGTGTGAATGAAAACCGGATTTGTTTGTGTGCAGTGCGCGGCAACACGACATGTTCCATCTGCTACAAAACATTCGCCTGCAACTCCGCCCTCGAGATCCACTACCGCAGTCACACCAAGGAGCGTCCGTTCAAGTGCACCGTCTGCGACCGTGGCTTCTCCACTAAGGTTAGTCTTACCTTCATTACGTTTTAAACATATCTTAAAAAACTCTGACCAAACGAATAAAATTATTACTGTCGGTAACTATGTTTTTCTGTGCATTATTTCACATTCAACTACATTAAATATAATGTTTTTCATGTAGGTATATACAATTTTTAGTAATATTTTATTTTTGTGGTCAGATTTTAAACTAATTAGATATTATTTTATTTTTAAGTAAGTAATCGTTTCGAGGAAGGGAACCACGTTAAAAGTAAAATGACAGTCAACTAAAATTTCACATATTTAAATATCATCGTTAAAATATTTTTGGCGACTGGCCAGTTTTTCTTATTGTTACACAAATAGCAGTGCGTTTCTCGCTTTCCCCTGCAAGTTTTACTCTACGAGTATAATTCAAATACGATTCGAAGCATGCTGCAAATTACAGAAACAAAATCGATACGGACAAATTCTGTTTAAATTTTAACGAGTATTTATTAGACATCTAAATGCAAGTTGCTAACACTCCGCCGGGAACTTTATGCTCTGGTTTCATTTCATCCAAGTTTCAGTGCATTAATTTTGCAGACAGTAATTACAAGTCTCTAGCCGGCGCCTCTACTTGGCATTAGTTTAGCCGTTGTCGTCCTCGCTGGAGTTGGTCCCGAGTCGACTTGTAAAGTAATTGACGATCAACTTTGTACAACGTATGGGCTTCTAGTGATTCAACGTAGCTTGTGTTTTCATTTATGTAACAAGCTTGCCCGTAATATCGACCACGTTGACGTATGCGTCGACATTGTGACAAAAAGACATGATACAATTTCACTTGCCTTTGATACTCCGCTGTTATCTATTTATAATAATATCTCGTAAAGAATACTGATACCTTGCTAATGAACTAAAAAAGATTTGTACCTAAATTGAACAATAATACCGAAACTGTCACGTTTGATACAGAATATAATTTTTAATGTCAATGAAATAATTGCTACCTGTAATGAATATTAACATTTAAAGCGGATATTTCCTTCCGCGATTACCTTTAATATTATAACAATAACGCGATACATCCCTTAGTTTAGAGAGGATACTGCTTCGTTTATATAAACTAGGTTTTTTATATTTATATTTTATACCGATGACATTTGAGGTTGGTCTGTTTCCTAATATAGAGATTTTAGAATAGTTTATATCGTACGTTACCTACTTTGTTTTGAGTTTAGATTGTTAGGTGCCAAAGTTATTACCTAAAGGGAAGTTTATCTTTCAAAACCTCGATTCTTTTCAGAGATTATTTTTTTGTTGTTGAGTAAAATTATTTGAACGTCGTCTTTTTATAATTCACCACCTCCTAAGGTGATTATATCAGTATCTCGAATAAAATTTATTTCTGTTCCCTTAAAGCGATAACAATTCCATCGAAAAACAAACATTTATAATGAAGCGATACAATAAATTAGTAACTTGAATTAATTATAACGATATTTTACACACGAAGGCCACTAAAAGGATTTTTGATTTTTATAGCGATTCCATTTTTATAATAAGAGCGGGCAATATTTCACTTAGGCCCGCGGTACACGGTTACTTGCTCGGTTTGTGACGAGATGATAACTCATAAAAACAACGTCACGGAAAACGATCCGAATATTAATTCGTGTCGTAAAAAATTTATTGCTTATAAATCCTTGAGCCTTTACCTACGCTTCTCGTCATAAAAAGATTATTTATGCGCGACAAAATAACATTTTTCGTATGTTCCTCTGAGTGACCGAGCAGGGCTCAATCAATAAAATCATACTTATTTATGACGGCGCCAAACGTTAGTCACTTTATATAGCTAGAGTTATCCAGTCGTTTGTTTTATTATTACGATTCTTTATATGACCACAATTTACAATACCTAGGAACGACGCGATGAATAGATTTAAAATGCTGTTTTATGCCAGATAATATTTTTACCTTTCGATATTCTCAGAAAAGCTCGCGAGTCGCAGTATAAGCTTTAGAAAATTTCAAAACTATTTTTATTATCGGCGAACGCATAGCTCAGGATGGTACGAACATTCAGTATTGTATGGCCCATGTTTTTCAATACATAACCAATTTATCAAATACGAGAACAAATTTTGTACAAAACCCGTGGAAATGAAATTTTCTATGAAAAAGTATACTCCGCTTTATAAACTTTTCCGTGCAGAATTAAATTGCACCGAACATCGCTCGTAGAGCATCAGTTTTTGATACTGACACGTTTTACGTAGGAGTCGCAATAACGGAATTAATAAAACGATTCAAGTACGATAGGGATTCCTTTAATAAGATTACAAGCAAGTTAATAGCGAACCCGGCTAAGGGAACTAGCTTTATCCGTCTACAACATCATAATCTGACAACGGAGCCAATTCCGTTAGTCTTTCAGTACTATATAAAATTCCAAAGTTTTCTGTTCATAGATACTTCACTGGTTAGTCACAGCTTACGTTAATTATATGTTGCTATTGAAACAAACTGAAGAATTGCGCAAACGACTATAATATTCAGTTTCTAGTTGTATTCGTTAGTGGTTACCGTTAGTATTAATTATTGAGAACAAAATTGTTCAAAAAACAAAAATTGTTGTTTGAACAAAAGTTGCTTCAGAAATATCTTCTAATACGAGTAAAGAATACAAGTACTGACTACCCGTTTACTTAAAACAATACTAAATGATAAGACTTTAATTAGTCGCCTGGTAACGAAAGGACGAAACAATGTCATCAATGTAATTAAATTATATACTGCACCGGAAAATACCTAGTACGAGTACGAAGTAACTAAGTACCTACGAGTACAAAGATTATATAGGTGATTTTAGTAACCATTAGACTAACCACTAAGTTATAATTATGTAATTTATAAAACAATAAATATATATTTATTTATTATATGTATATATTATAATCTATTCTATTATCTAAAAAAAAATTCATGGCGTTATGGACTACAATTAATTAAAATTAGTTAATAATATTATTTCAATTATCCTTGGTGCGAAAAATGTATAGAATAAATTATAAAAAAAGGATATGGGCGAAAAGCCCATAGACGGTCCCAATTTTCATAATAAAAAAAACCACTAAGTTGGTATGACCTTACAAGTTCAAATTGAGACAAAAAATACTCAAAATATATATAATTGGGAACGAAAACACATTTTTTTTTGTAAGTCGGTAGAGTCGCCAATGTACTATCGAAGAAATTGATTCATAGGCTATGACCCCCCGCGCAATTCAATTAGGCGGCGTTTGACATTGCTGACGTAGGTAATCATGCCGAACTTCCGCCGAGGAGTCCGGCATGTTGTGTTTAGACACTTAGCCTTAGTCCTTCAATTTATTACATTTAATTAGTATTTCCCTACTACCAACAAACACTTGCTCTTTCAAATTCATAGAAACAGCTGCATTTTCATAATGATAAGGATTTTATGCTATTATCCTTTCTACCCTCTGAACCCGAATATATTTGACAAACATTTTGTTAGCATTAAGGCAAAGCAACGCAAATCAGTTGTTGGGCTCGACGCTTGAGTGTACGCGGTACAGCGGTGGCCGGGCCAGCCTTATCGAGCCTTAGCGCATTTGAAATTACAATGTGCCGGACTAAAGTTCACTCTATCGATTATTCCGATCGCTGTTCTATTCAAAAACACAGATAACTCGCAAAAATAACAAAGAAACGATGCGCTAAATCTAAAACTCGCTTAAAATCTAGCTACAAATCGCATTCATCTTTTAATATTGCTTATAGTGCCAAAAATTCAAATTTAGCTTAAACCTGTAAAAGATCACCATACTAGTCTGTCACCTTGTCTCTACTCCCGATGAATTTTTGCCCGACTGCGAAGAGTACTTATGTTTATATGTCCGAAAATATAAGAGTTACAATTAAATAAGTATTTAAATTAAGAGCTACCTATAATAAATAAGTACGCTCATATAGTTAATAGAATAAACAAAGCAGGCAGCAAGTAAAACTTTAAAAAAAAAGTTTACAACACATTTTAATTCACGATATATTTTGGTATTGCATAATGAATAATGGTTAAATCGCCTGCCCCAGCAATAGTAACTATAATAATTCTTAATTGAATAGATTTTATCGATACCGAGTTTCATTGCCTACTTTTTATAAAAAGTGAAACGTAATTAGTGGAATAAATTATGACAAAATTCAAGAAACGCCATACCTATACATACATTCATAAGTCAGAACTCATAACCCGTTTGTTACTGAATACTGAGTGGTGTTAGATCTTTTAGGTGACATAACAATATTAATATGTTGACTATAGTATGTCCCAGAGTTTAGATCTTCGTTTTTAAAAGTTTTTATTATTTTTATAAATTAATATCGAGATATTTTAGAAATGACGAGCAAGACCTAAGACGTAGTAGGGTAGGACTTTAGAGCAAAAATGCAATAATATAAAATAATCGGCCAAGTGTGAGTCGGACTCGCGCACGAAGGGTTCCGTACCTTTATAGAGCAAAATTAGGGCAAAAATTGTGTTTTTTTGTATGAGAGCCCCCCTTAATTTTTAATTTTTTTCTAATATTATTATTAAAAAAACTCAATACTTTGAGAAAAATTTAAGTACCTACTTGTTGCCTAATATATATATATATATATATATATATATATATATATATATATATAAATTGCGAACATAGTATTCTGTACAAATCGACCATTTAATTTTAGGGTGAAGCCAAACGAGCGTAATTTGTGAGTTGTGACTTGTGAGTCGTAGAATTTCGGTCGCGTAAATATATTTTCATACAAATCATCACTCACAAAATTACGCTCGCTGTGAATCAAACAGGACTTTTGTATGAAACTGAATGCAGCAGAATTCTGCCGAACCGAAATTCTGCGACTCACAAGTCACAACTCACAAATTACGCTCGTTTGGCTTCGCCCTTATTGTAACTTAGGAACCTAATTGTTTAAAAGACATCATCCACAGTGAAAAAAACCTGATTAATAAAACTTAATTAAAATAAACAAATAAGTTTAAACCTTTTCTTCATAAATAACTTTTAATTTAATTGAATATTAATCCAAATTAAAAGAATTGTTGACAAAAAAATTCAACAAGTGTAACAAATGTTTATAATTTATACTTAACTACAAAATTTGCATTTCATTTTAGTTCATTTATTCGAGTGCTTACCTATATACTTGGTAGGTTCACTGTATGTACTATAGTATAATAATACATATAGTTAGTACAGTTAATCATTTAAAAGTAAAAATAAAACATTTATGGTATAGTAAAGTTAATAATTGTTTTAAAAAATTAAGATGAGTAATAATTTAATTTTAAATGAATGGTGACTAGGATGTTTTCAATGTTCCAACTTCCAGACTTTTAAGTTGTAACTTTTAACAAAGATGATATGAATCGCGCTACGAATCAAAAGTTATTTTTCCAAATTAACTTGTCATCACCGGCCTAAACAAAATACAAAATAATAATTCGGGCTTACTTATTACCAACGATAAAATTCAATAGAATTTGAATATTGAGTGCCCTTTTGACATGTAGGCCCATTGTTTTCAAAAGGAAAAATAAAATTAAAATTAGGATATTAAGCTTTATAAATATTCAGATATTAATTGATTATTCGTGTTAATTATTAAATCAGAAATATATTGGAAAGTTAAAAGCGGATACACGCCTTTAGTTTTGTTAATGGTTTGTATATAGTAAATATTTATTAGTTCGGTAATTAGAATTCAGTATAACGAATTGGTTTGTCACCTTACGTAAGTGGCAAACCAATTCATTATTTAGAAAACTATTTAAACAATTTATTTTTACGAATAATGGACTAAGTACAATATTTTTAGGCGTACTTAATATTCTTTATTTTATACCGGCGCTTCGTAAATATCTACATAATATTAATATATTAGTTAAGTTCGTTAATTATTGTCATTTTTAACTTTAAGATCTAATTTTGTTTACTATCATGACAAGTTATCTATTCTTTTTAACCGACTTCCAAAAAACGAGGAGGTTATATGTTCGGCTGTGGATATTTTTTTTTTTTTTTTTTTTTTTATTTTTTTTTTTATTTTTGTATGTTCAACGATTACTCCGCCGTTTGTGAACCGATTTTCGAAATTTTTGCTTTGTTGTATTTGGTTTTACTCCAATTTGGTACCATGTTCACAAAGTGGTGACCTGATGATGGGATCCAGGAGTAATCGAGGGAACTCCTCGAAATTTATATGGAAACATATGGTGATTTTGGTTTTATGTGAAGTGTACTAAGAATATACTACCAAAAAGTCAAATATTGGGTCAAGGTATACCATGGTTTCGAAGATGCTGAGAGAACTCCTGACTCCTTATAGATACACGTTTGGGAGTTTCGGCGTTGTTTTAAGAACAGAAAGCATATGCTACTATGCAACTCATATTCATCATCATAATCATCATCATCATCATCATCATCGTCTTCATCATTACCACGTCGTGTTAAGGTCACCAATGTCTCATGGCACAGAATAGTACAAGGCATAGGTGTGGATATACTAATAATAATAATAATTTTATACTGTTTAACAACACTTTGTTTAAATATACACGGCGGTCAGCGCCACGGAGGCGACGGTATCGCGGCGCGTGGCGGAAGATCGAATATACTTTACTACTTTATATACAGATCGAATACTTTACTAACTACTTTATAAAATTTTAATAGACAAAATATAGAATTAAAATAAAGTTATTTTAAAAAGAGCATTTAAACAAAACAAAGTCAATAAGTGTCTTTTTAATTAGTTATACTTATTAATCGATAGATGGCGCACTAAGTATCGATTTGAATGGATTTGAAATTGAATTCTTGATTACAAGAACAGCTGTCAATAATTATGATAATATTATATTATATTACTAGCTGTCCCGGCAAACATTGTTTTGCCATATAAATAATTTTTGGTATGAAAAATAGATGTTGGCCGATTCTCAGACCAATATCCTCACAATATGCTCACATAATTTCATGAGAATCGGTCAAGCCGTTTCCGAGGAGTATGGCAACGAAAACTGTTACACGAGAATTTTATATATTAGATGAGTAGCTACGCTACATCCTATGCAAGTTTATACAGTTTTTTATCTGATAGATCCTTCGATCGTGGAAAAACGAGACACAATAGCCTTTCTATTGTTATCGCAATCGCCGGTGACCGCTTGGGGTTTGAAGTATTAAAATTGTTAAATTACTTAGCACAATATGTTCACTTCACTGATAATATATTATTTTGTGAGTGTGAACTGTGACTCTTAACAAATTGTAATAAGATACGTAAAATATACGCGAAGGTTTACCTACTAGTGTAACTAAAAAGAGTGAAATTATTATTATTTTTAACAAAAAATTAAAACCGACTTCCAAGGTAAAAACAACATTAACATTAATATGAACTAAAAAGTATTAAATAATTTTTGCTATCTAATAGTGCCTTTTTCCGAATTCGGCTAAACCTTGACTATTTCTGTACTCAATCTTCATAATTTTGAAGTCGGTGCCAGTTCCAAAAGTTTCAAATATTCTGTCAGAGGACTGAAGATTCAGCTATCTGGTACCGACTTCAAAATAATGAAGATTGAGTACAGAAATAGTCAAGGTTTAGCCGAATTCGGAAAAAGGCACTATTAGATAGCAAAAATTATTTAATACTTTTTAGTTCATATTAATGTTAATGTTGTTTTTACCTTGGAAGTCGGTTTTAATTTTTTGTTAAAAATAATAATATGGTAGGTAAACGAATACTTACGTTGAATAATCACGAAATCAGTTATCAAAAATTATTTGATTTAGGCTGGATAGGCTCATTTAAATTATTACCACTAATTACCCAATTTGCTTGTGAAATTAACTTCGCAACCGCTTACGATCCTGTGATGACGGAAACAATTAATATTTAAGACATAATAATAATATAATATTTATATAATTGCTTATCTTAATAGCTCTATGTTTTTTACTCCTTTTCCTATTAGAATATTACAAATTAAGATCGTATTTGGTATCTCTAGCCTCTACTTAATTCTTGGAAGTAAATTTCCCTAAATTATCAGCTTTCAATGTTGATGTCTCTGTTCAAACAAAATCTGAACATAATAAAGATAAGGCTGAGTCCACACTCGGCGTAACGACACAGCAGCGAAGCGACGCGACGTTGTCGCTTCACGGCCAAATATTGTAAGGGCTAGACCGTACTACGCGGCAGCGAAACAACGCTACACGGCTTTCTAATAATATGGATTTAAAGTGTCGCTCCGTTGCAACTAGTAGTGTAGTTCCGCCTACTGCTTCTGCAGTCTCGCTTAAAGGCGTATCCCTACTAATATTATAAATGCGATCTGTGTCTGTCTGTTACCTCTTCACGCTTCAAAGTCTGAACCGGTTTAGGTGAAATTTACGATAATCTTTGTTGCAAAAAAAAGTACCTACTGTTTCCGTCCGAATATGACGAGCTCATAAGGGTAATTTATGTTGCAAAAAAATTACAACAAAAATTATAGTACGGGAGCCCTAGAGCAATTATTTTTATTACTAACAAGCAAAATTTTTTGTGAGCTTAATTTTGATAAGATAAACAACATTTTTATTTTCGAAAATCTCGAAAGTGGTAGCTAACAGATATAGAAAGAATTTCATACTTTGACTTGATGGTCCTAAAATATTAATTTAAGAGTAAGATTGCAGTTCTACAAATAGTTATAACAATCCATATTTTAGGACCATCAAGTCAAAGTATGAAATCTTTTCTATCTCTGTTAGCTACCACTTTCGAGATTTGTCAAAAATAAAAATGTTGTTCGTCTTATCAAAATGAAGCTAATCACAAAAAATTTGCTTGTTAGTAATCAAAAAAAAAATGTTCTAGGGCTCCCGTACTATTATATGTTCTCTTCACGTTCG
Source organism: Polyommatus icarus (assembly GCA_937595015.1). NCBI lineage: Eukaryota > Metazoa > Arthropoda > Insecta > Lepidoptera > Lycaenidae > Polyommatus > Polyommatus icarus. The sequence continues at coordinate 10,808,079 of OW569321.1, forward strand.
CACGGAAACTGAACACAATTTCCGTGCGAAAAACTAATTTCGACGCGTCATATTTTAGTTGTACGTAATCGTGTTTGTATGTTTGCGTGAATTTTGCATGTATTTTATGGTTCCAGAGCAGTGGCGGTTGCCAGTGCGGTAGGCGCGCGCGGCCCGCCCGCCCGCCGCACGCCACTGCTTTGGACCTGTGGAACGCCTTCGTATATCCGGTATGCTATATGGTGCAAGCGAACCGTCGGCTTTCCTTAGTTCAGGCTGAGACGGGCTATAGACAGACGTCGGGCTTTTTCAGTCTAAACAAAGTGTGATCGAAGTGCATGTGGAAATTCGCACAATGATTCATTGCTGCTTACTTCACTCTTTACAAATATTATATTGCCGGTCACAATGACAATGTTTTCGTTAAAGAGAGAAAGCAACGAGGAGCAATGGATGGACAAGAATCTCTGCGTCCCCTTTGGTCGGACTAAATTATCAGTAATCAGTTTCTTCGTTCAAAACGCAGTTTAAATGCAATAAGTCTGTCTATATCCTAAACGAACGATATAATAATTTCTTATAATGCCAATTGGTGTGATAGGACAAAATTTGCGCTCGTCTGTCTTGGCCTTTATTCCTAAGATTAGGCCTCCTTGCATCATTTCTTATTTATTAGCACCAAGTAGATCTTAAATGCTTCTTTTTGCAAAATGTAATAATCTCGTTTCATATTAAAGTCGCTAATTAACTGAATAATTAATTACAGCTTAACATACCAGTCCTATATTGCTTCGCTTACTTATAAAAATATATATTTTACTATTAAAATAACTAAATTTATAATACTACTGAACCATAATATTAATATCTATAGCTAGCAACTACTAGGTATCTATACCTACCTACCGACGACATAAAAAATTCTAGCTAGAAATAATAATCAAATAATTTATATTCAGGATTGTAACTATATTAAAAAACAGGAGCAAAGGCGGTAGCTAAAAATAAATTTGTATAATGACACTTTATAATCTTTTCATGATAATTCCAAAAATAGAAATCAAAACTGGAGATGAATACTATGGAATATTGTCGATTAGATTTATTTTATCATAAACAAAGAGTATCGCTATAGATAAGAGTATTTAGGCGACTTATGTAAATACTGGCACTTTACATTATGTAAAACGGATCATAACTTATTTTATAGTGCTTTTCGTAACAAAATATTGTGTTGATTTAATCGCGATACTTGAAAATTATTCCAACGATCAATTACAAATGCTCAAATTAATTTTTATTAGGTCTATCTTTAATATTCTACTTTCTAAACACTACAACATTTTATGATCATGATAACCTTAATGTCTGGCAAGTAGCAAGGTGAAATACCATGGGCGTAGCGATGGTACGGGCAGGGGGGGGGTTTGACTATCATGCTGATAGATCTCTACAATCATGGTTTTTCTTTAGAATTTATTTGTTCTGGTTTGTAATGCCTCTACCATATATATTATCACTTCGAAGATACCATATCGATCCTAATAACTATTTTAGCGATGTATTAATTTCCCATCAAGCCCCGTACGAGCACCGGTGATCGCGACAACAATAGAATACAATGGCAATTCCGAGAATCTCCGATCGAAGGATTAATTTGATCTTAAAATAACTGTTACCGGCGATCACAATAATCAACCCATAAAGTTTTATAACACAATTGCAAATTGCGATTAATATTCGTTAAGTGTCAATTTTAAATATCATAAACGTAAACAATTCAGAAATAACTACTCGGCCAAAATCGTAAAACAAGAATATGAATCAATTAATAATTAATGTTTTGTTCGCATTCATAATTTACGTTTTTGAAGGCTAAAAAGGTTTTAGTAATTTATACACATGACACACATCGCTTGAACTAGTTTTCCTGATTTATGTCCCTTTAATATATTGCTCTTGATATTGATTTAAATCAACGTCCATTACCATAAAAACTCTTTCATAGAATTATTACGTGTAGACTGTAGACTAGAGCGGCGCGCGTAGGCAATTTACAGAGATGTTTCAAACGTCTCAATGCGTCAGGCTTGCGTTTTTGAGCTAGAAGAATTTAACAGTGGTAGTGGATCGAACGGGAGAAATAATATACCTAAGGCAGCATCTACACTTGCAAATTTATTTCACCCAACGCAAGTCCAAACAACGTTAAGAAATCAGTTCAGTTATGCTAGGCTCCGCCCGCGTAAATAAGGATAACTAGCTTCATCATCGTGGTCAGTTCTATAACAAAGATTTACATAAGTCTAGTGGTTCGTGAGGTTATTTAAACAAACACGCTAACAATCTCTTTCGCTTTATTGTATAGAAGTCATGGACGTATAAAAAAGTATAGAAGTATAGATAAGTATGGTATCTTTTATTTGTAGTAAACTATTGTTTCGCTTGTTGCAGGGCAACATGAAGCAGCACATGCTGACGCACAAGATCCGCGACATGCCGCCCGGCTTCGAGAAGTCGTCGGGTCCGTCGGGCCCGCCGAGCGAGGAGGGGCGGGACGCCAGCCCCGACCGCCGCTCCTCCCCCGACAAGGTGGACCTCAAGCGGTCGCCGCCAGCGCATCCGCCGCCGATGGCGCACCCGCCCATCGACATGCCGCCGCTGCCAAAGCGGCCCGCTGGTGAGTTGAAAGCATACACATATTGCTGTTCAACCAAAAGTCAGTCTTGACTCTTGACCCAAAGATCAAAAGATGAATGATGGTTTAGATCATAATTTCGATGGCGCAGTTCGAAAATAAATACTAAATATTGTTTGTCATAATTTGTATGTGATTTGATATAGTTATAGTGTTTGATATACTTAATGCATCTCTTGATATAGCGCGCGCAATGCGCCTATTAAAAATCTATACATTTATATTTTCTTCTAACAGCTGCGCTGACAAAATTATCCTTGACCAAGGCTCCGTAATGCTCAAATATTTCCGAACAAAAAGGATTCCAATAACTTAAATTCACTTCCAAATAGGTAGTCTATATCACTAAATATCAAAATTAAAGACAGGTCGGATGTCTGCTAAGCAAAGCCTGCAAACTTCTAATACGACCAAATCTGTTGTTTCAGTACCGAGTGCGCCGAGCCACCCGCCGCCGTCCGTGTCGTCGAAGCATCTGTGCGGGGTGTGCCGCAAGAACTTCTCATCATCGTCAGCCCTGCAGATTCACATGCGCACACACACCGGCGACAAGCCCTTCCGCTGTGCCGTTTGCCAGAAAGCATTTACCACTAAAGGAAACCTTAAGGTACCTACTAAAAACCAAGCAAAATATTACGAATCTAACTGGATATTTGACACTATCACTGAACATTCGAGTAGGGTATATTAAGATATTCAAATTTATTCAATAGTAAAATAAAGATATGATAGAACACCCGGTGTGCCCACCTACTAGCTTTATTGTCTTTGGAAAGCCGAAATACTGCGCTTAAAGTGTAGTGAACTATTCGTATGACCTTAAAAACGTCCACGGGTTTATTCCCCATTATTATCGGCAATTTACAGTACAATTACATCGAAGGTTTTCCCATTACAGGCCATAACTCCCCATTACAAGCCAAAAAACCGCAAAGCTCAAACCATCCCCATCAAAGGCCAAAAATTCCCCACTACAGGCAAAAAATTCCCCATTACAGGCTACTACTGAACTCTCCCTAATTGCAGGTGCACATGGGCACGCACATGTGGAGCGGGGGCGCGTCGCGTCGCGGACGGCGTATGTCGCTGGAGCTGCCGCCGCGGCCGCTGCACGAGCCGCACGACTTGCTGCGCCGACCGGACCTCTTCTACCCCTACCTGCCCGCGCCCTTCCTCAACGGCATGCAGCAGAAGGTAAGACAGTTGTAGAATCCTACTAATATTATAAAGGCGAATGTTTGGATGTATGGATGTTTGTTACTCTTTCACGCAAAAACTACTGAACGGATTTTAATGAAACTTTACAATAATATAGCTTATATATCAGAATAACACATAGGCTATAATTTTAACCGACTTTCAAAATGGAGGAGGTGTTATGTTCGTTCAACGATTACTCCGCCGTTTGTGAACCGATTTTCAAAATTTTTCTTTTGGTGTAGAGGTTATCATCTCTATTTGCTACCACATTCATAAAAGTGGTGACCTGATGAAGGGATCCCTAAGAAATCGAGAGAACTACGCAAAATTTATATGGAAACATGTGGTGACTTCGGTTTCGTTAGCAGTATTCTAAGCATATGCTACCAACAAGTAAGATTTTGCACCATCTTGGTGCAAATACATACCATGGTTCGGAAGGTGCTGAGAGAACTCCTATCTCTTTATAGATACAAGTTTGGGAGTTTCGACGTTGTTTTAAGAACTGAAAGCAACTACTACTGCTATTACTATGCAAATTACAATCATCATTATCATCATCACTACCATTTAAAACGATTATAAGTACCATGCATCGTCCCATTATGACCGTTTTATTGGTACTTTTTATAGTCTTTTAGATCGAGACTACGAGGGCTGCTATTTATGTATCCGGAACTGGCCACTTACAAGAACAATATTTAAAAAGTAATTACAACGTTTGAAAATAGAACTCTTTGGTTGAAGAATACATTTTGTTTCATGTGACTGTCAATTATTTTTCCATTGTGGCGTCATTTTGAAAATTGCGTGTCTTCATTTGCCATGGATTTAACGCGTGAACATTTTCGAGCAATGATTTACTACGAATTTCGGCGTGGGCTAAATCAACAAATGTGCTTTATTCAACTCACCGCAACTTTTGGAGATGAAGCACCATCAAAAACCACTGTTTATCACTGGTACAGTGAGTTTAATCGTGGGCGGTCTATGCTCACGGATGAAAATAAAGAAGGTCGCCCAAAAACAGCTGTTGTCCCACAAAATATAGATGCTGTGCGGGAACTAATAATGCGTGATCGTCATGTTACATATCGCGAGATAGAGGCGTCCTTAGGCATAAGTATGACGAGCATACATAAGATATTACACGAACATTTGGCTGTAAAAAAAATATGTTCGCGTTGGATTCCGCACAACTTAACAATCGATCAAAAACGGGCTCGTGTCGATTGGTGCAAAAAAATGATAAAAAATACAACCGTGGTACTTACGTCAAAAGCCGTTTATAATATCTACACAGGTGATGAATCTTGGAACTATGCATATGACCCCGAAACTAAACAACAGTAACGGTGTGGGTGTTCCAAGATGAGCCGAAACCAACAAAAGTTACTCGTGCAAAAAGTACTTTGAAGCAAATGGTCGCCTGTTTTTTTTGGAATTAATGGACATGTGGCTACAGTGCCATTAGAGAATCGTAAAACGGTTAATTCTGAATGGTATACGACCATTTGTTTACCAGAAGTCTTTGGAGAAATAAGAAAGAACAACCGACAACGCAGAATCATATTACATCACGACAATGCTAGCTGTCACACCTCAGCTGAAACAACTCAGTTTTTGGAGGGTCAAAAGATCGAATTGACTGGTCATCCGCCGTACAGCCCTGATTTGGCACCTAACGATTTCTTTTTATTTCCATACGCGAAGAACAAATTACGTGGTCAACGTTTTTCGAGCCGCGAAGAGGCTGTTGATGCGTTCAAAATGCACGTTTTGGAGATACCTCAATCAGAATGGAAAAAGTGCTATGAAAATTGGTTCCAGCGTATGCAAAAGTGTGTCGATCATCGCGGCGAATATTTTGAAAAGCAATAAAACCATATTAAATGATATATATTTGTTTCTTTTTTTAATTCCGGATACATAAAGCAGCCCTCGTAGAGTTTGTCAAGCGGTATAAAAATTATAGATATTAATAATTATTATATTTACCAAGGTGGCAATTTTATCATAATAATATGCATGAGATATAATAATAGTATGAGATAATAGTATATCCTACTTATAATATTATAAAGGCGAAAGTTTGTGAGGATGTATGTATGGATGTTTGTTACTCTTTCACGCAAAAACTACTGAACGGATTTTAATGAAACTTTACAATAATATAGCTTATACATCAGAATAACACATAGGCTACAATTTTAACCGACTTTCAAGATGGAGGAGGTGTTATGTTCGTTTTTTTATATTTAACGATCACTCCGCCGTATGTGAACCGATTTTCAAAATTTTTCTTTTTGTGTATAGGGCATCATCCCAATTTAGTACCCCGTTCACAAAAGTGGTGACCTGATAAAGGGATCCATTAGTAATCGAGGGAACTCTTCAAAATTTATATGGAAACATTTGATGACTTCGGTTTCGTGAGAAGTATTCGAAGCATTAGTAAGCGAAGCAAGTAAGATTTTGCACCGAAGTATATCATGGTTCGGAAGGTGCTGAGGGAACTCCTGATTCTTTATAGATACAAGTTTGGGAGTTTCGATGTTGTTTTAAGAACGGAAAGCAGATGCTACTATGCAAATTTCGCTCATCATCATCATCGTATTATTAAGTATAAAATTGCCCTTGCGGTATAATTTATTTTCGATATATCGCCTTAAGATATTGACCCGCTATATCCTTTTTATTGCAATCGCGACAGTGTTTTCGACAACCACACGAGCAAAGTCGCGGGCACTGCTATAATTTATATGGCTAAACAACGTTTGCCGGGTCAGCTAGTAATAAATAATAGTTAAAAATAAACTAAAACACACGTTTTTTTTAATTCAAAAATTTTAACAAATAAATAATTAATTGCATTGTCATTGGCTGTTAATACGTATGCAAAATTTCAAATTATTAAGGCAGTAGCCTTCTCCAGTAGGAGATGTGTAAAAGTCGTGCTCAAAGATTCCGTTACATAAGTACATACAGTCCAAGCTTATAAAAGCGTTTAAAATAGCGAGTAAAAAGGCGCCGATACTTGAGTAATTACTAATTATTATGAATGAAACATGGACACAAAAGTCAAACTAAAAACAATTTAGAAATGGAAAAGCCAAACTTCAACATGACCACAAAATCTGTAGATCCAATTTAAAATAATTAATAAATGATAACCATAATAATGGAAAAAAAATTAAAGAAACTGAAATGAAAGTAGGTAATCACTATACACCCGGCAGGTAAATCTAGGTAATCTATTAAAGTACTAGTAGACTATAGCTAAAAAGAACTTGGGTTTTAAAAAAAACTATCATATTTTGTTTATAGTGATTAGTAGACTTGCTATGCATAATATAAACATTTTGTATTCCAAAAAAGTTGACACAGTTTAATATTTTAGTAACAAACTTGGCAACAAACCAAATAAGGTCGAAAAAACATCCCGAAACGTATGAGTTATGACAGAAAGCTTACATTGTATTGAAGGGCCCTTAAAAGACCTGACCGCATATTAAATATACATCGATGATTGACACAAGAAATGGAAGTAAACGACAGATATGAATATACCGTACTGAAATAACTATCATTTAAACAAATATAGCTTCAATACGTTTTAAACATCAAAAACAAAAAGCCGGTTCGCATTTGCCTTTTAAATCAAAAATTTACACATAATTTTATGTATGCTAATTATGAGAATTTTTATATTCGGTAGCTTTATAAGTTGTTTACCCGCAAAAATTCATAAAATTAATCTAAAAATTGTGTCTATGATCTAGATACTGTTATTGCTTGAATTAATTATTAGAACATGATCAGGTAATTAATCTTATGTAAGGTTTCCTACTATTAAACTTTACGGAATCCTATCAACAACAGGAATATCAAACATATCGTTATTGTTACAGTTGAACGAGATATCCGTGATACAGCAGAGCGCGGGGCAGAACGGCGTCGCGAAGTTCCCGGCGCTGATCGGCTTCGGGGCCTTCGGGGGCCGGCCCGGGGCCGCTTCGCCGCTGGAGAGGCCCCCGTCGCTCGAGGGCGGGGACGAGCGGCAGGCGGCCATGCGGGAGCTGGCCGAGCGGGGCCGCGAGCTGGCCGAGCGCAGCCGGCAGATGCGCGAGGACAGCGAGCACTACCGGGCACCGCCCCTCCCGCCGCCCGCCGCCAACCCCTCCCCGCCCCACCCCCTCGCGCCCATCCCGCCGCCCGCGCGCACCGAGGGCCTCACCGTCTAAGCCCCCATACATTCCACGTCACCGACGGCGACAGCGGGAGCCGGTGTCACATGTACAAAGCTAGTTTAGTAAATGACTGATTACGGTAGAGATGTGCCCGCTAGTGATCTCATCGTACTCATGTATTTAAACCCAGTGTGTATTCGTCGTTAGCGGTGGCACGTTCGGAGCTCGTATGCTACCGAGAGCCTCTCGTCGAAGGTTTTATGTATCGTGGCACTCGAAGCGATTTAAAGTCGCAGCGAGCGCCGAGCTGTAAATAGATCGGGCCGAACGAGCCGGCATCGACTAGTCGGCACATTTCTACCGGCGAGCGAGAGTTGATAGATATAATTCGTGTCGATTTAGCGCTGTGTACCGATGTGTTATTTCGCGTAAGCCTAGTATTACTGTAACTTATGTATGGGCACTGTGGCAATGTGTACGAGCGTACGTCGTTACTCTGTGATAGTGCACGGTCGGGGGCCGCGTCCCCGAGCTCGCCCGAGAACATTCGACATCATCCGACGAGGGACGCGGCCCTATGTGCTATGACATCAAAAATTATTATAAATTATCCCAAAAATTAAATTCATAAATCTATATACTTATCTTTAAATGTATATAAATGTATAGTACCGTAACGTTAGTTAAATTTATATTAAACATAGATTATGATATACATTATTTATATAACGTATGCGGCTGGAGTGCGATATGCATGATTTTATCTTACACCACATTCCAACGACGAGATTGACGACTCACTCGCCAGGAGTATTTATCCTCGTGACTTAGGGATGAACGATTCCAAAAATCTTTGAAACATTTACTTAACATACTATATAATTGTACCAGATGTTAACGACATATTCATATCATGTAAATTAAAAAGTATTTGCATTTGAGGTCTACATAGTTGTAACTTGTAAGTGTTTAGAGTCATAACTATCGTAATGCTTTAGAATACATCGACATATCTTTTGAATCGTGTGTGCACTCTCGAACACTGAGTACTGACTGATATTATTTTGACGGTTTCAATGCATTTCGTATGCTCGTATGTCAAAATTTAGTTTAATGTGATTTGTTTTCGATGTTTAGATGTGTACCGGCTAACTTATTTATACGATTGTGAATCATGCATACACTCTTAGTATTAAACGCTTTAGGCGGTAGGCCTTCGCAACAATTTAGTTGTTTAGTAATCTCCGATAGCACTTAACGTTGATTTTCAAGTTGGGAATAGATATAGAGTAGTATTAGCCATGAATATGATGTCTCATGTCCATGTCACTATATAAATAATCACTGTAAATTATTAAATGTTTATGTAAATGTCCAAAAAGTATTCAAATTATTTAAAAAACAAAATATGATAATATGATTTTTTTTCTTTTTGTTTACCATCATCCCTTATCCTATACTTTTTAATAACTGCCACAATAATTTAAATATTTAAAAATAAAAGTTTTCAAACTTGAACATTGTTGTCACTTGGAAGTTGAAATGAAATATCAGAAAATAATATTTCTAAACATGAAAATTGAAACTACCCCAGCGTTCCATTTAGCGTTAAAAACTATCAAAACGCTCAAAATGCCTCCTATTTTGAGCGTTTTGATATTTTTTAACGCCAAATGGAACGCAGGGTATGAACTATGATGCATGTTTGTTTGTCTGTTACCTCTTCACTTCTAGACCGCAGAACCTATTTTGGTGTAAGTTGGTATGGAGATACTTTGGGGCACCATTTGGGGCACAAGATTTTTCTGAACAAACGAAGTTGCGGGAAGCATCTAGTTAGTAAATATATATTATTATGCCACAAGGAAAACATTTTGATTAGATAATTAAAATTCATTTATGTCAAATATAATATTTTATTGAAAAATTATTCCTAATTTCGTAAGATAGGTAAGTTACTTAATACAAAGTTCCAGTTGTGGTATATTTCTGGTACACTTAAGCTCAAATTTACTGCTTTTTTGAATGCAAAATTAACAAGAATATTGAAACCAAACTATAATAATGTAGATGTTAAAAGAAGTATTGATATTAGGTATTTTTCAAAACTTGTAACTATATTTAACTGTGTTATGAAGTAGACAGAGATTACAATCTACCTGGACTTTTAATGCTACAAATTAAAATGCCAAATACTAATACAAGAGCAGAAACTTTTCTGGTTAGTCGACTCCGTCAATTAAGAATCCCTGATAGTTAACTGTTAAAGTAACCTGAGGCCCTAGACAAAGTGTATTTCGTTAAAAACGACGCGATGACGAAATTCGTTATCAAAATGTATGCGGTTTGATAACTCATCGCTAAATTACATTTCGCTTGCGAATATGTCAATTCCCACACATTTTGATAACAAATTTCGTCATCATTTTTTTTTTGGAACGAAAGGGACTTTGGCTACGGCCTCTGAAATACCTAAGTTAGCATACTCTCCTAGAAGGTTCTAGAAGTTGATGACGCTGGCGAGTTTCTTGACTCTGTTGAGGAGGAGGTCGCCCTCCCGTATGGTAGCCTGGTAGAGGTGGGAGCGGTCGGCGTCGGCGCCGCGGCCCGCGCCCGTCACCACGCACTGACCGACCGCGTCGATGCGGCACTGCAGACGACCAGCTGTGGTGAATCTGGAATGTCATACTTAAATAATGAGAGGTTGAATAATCAAGGACACCCGGACATCCAATAATCGTCTATTATATAAAATTCTCGTGTGTGAGGGTGTTTGTGCGCGAACTTACATTCGTTAGGCCTGAGAATAGGTTTTTACCTACTTTTTATATTGATACTAGAAATAATATTTTATATGGCAAAACAACATTTGCCGGGTCAGCTACTAATAATAATAAATTATTGACATAATCTGTACATAATATATTATGATAATACAACAATCCTATGAAGACTCTGACACCTAGGCTAATGCCCGTATCTCAGGAGTCGGCGGCTTCTCAAATTTTTTTAAAACTAAAGTAAATAATTAAATGAAAACTAATGTAGAGAATCATAGATGAATGTTGTAATGGAAAGGGAAAGCATGGTCCGTATTGACAAATTGTCTGTTGCAATTAAGAGCACTCTAGCGGCCATTAAGCGTATTATAGTATGCCATAGTATGTTATGCTAAGTACATACAGTTTTGCTCGATAGTTTTACTCGAAATCGAGCAAAAACCACTGTGTGGACCGCAAAACTCACAGCTCGAAGGCTCGCATCGCATAATGTTATGTAGGTCGATTCTCCTTATAATAAATATCATATCAATGTAGTTTGGTCAATGCAGCCTCGAATCTCAATATGAAAGAAGTATGCAATAAGGGTGAAGCCAAACGAGCGTAATTTTGTGAGTCGTGAGTAGCAGAATTTCGGTCGCGTAAATATTTTTTTCATGCAAATCATGACACAAAATTACGCTCATGTGAATGAAGTAGCAATTTTCTATGAAACCGAATGCAGCAGAATTTCTGCCAGCCAAAATTCTGCGACTCACAACTCACAAATTACTCTCGTTTGGCTTCACCCTTAGAATGCAATAATTTTTTAAAAATTAAAAAAGAATTTAAAAAAAGCATGTGTTTTTTTAGATTGTTTAGACTATTGTTTATTACTATTACTCACGTGGAGATTTCTTCCTCGACGAACTCCCTGGTGACGCCGAATGTAGCGGCGATGTTGTCGAGGCTGAGCGAGCGGTACGCGCGCAGCAGATGCACGTACGCCTTGATGCGGGCCTCGCGCACGTAGTGCTGGTAGTGCGGTCGGAATATCGGGTCCACGCAGATCTGTATAGTACATACTACTTACGTAGAGATTTTTTCCTCGACGAACTCCCTGGTGACGCCGAATGTAGCGGCGATGTTGTCGAGGCTGAGCGAGCGGTACGCGCGCAGCAGCTGCACGTACGCCTTGATGCGGGCCTCGCGCACGTAGTGCTGGTAGTGCGGACGGAATATCGGGTCCACGCAGATCTGTATAGTACATACTACTTACGTAGAGATTTCTTCCTCGACGAACTCCCTGGTGACGCCGAATGTAGCGGCGATGTTGTCGAGGCTGAGCGAGCGGTACGCGCGCAGCAGCTGCACGTACGCCTTGATGCGGGCCTCGCGCACGTAATGCTGGTAGTGAGGACGGAATATCGGGTCCACGCAGATCTGGGTCTCCACCTGGAATCGAGGGTTTGCGATATTTTATTTGCTGTACATGAGGTCTTAAGGCCATACTGAGAATCGATTAATTATGATTAACCTTCAATTTAATAAAGAGTTTGACATAATATATAATGTGGAGGCTTATGTAAAAATTTTGAATTGATTAATAATAATAAGCTCGCAGGGCAGCTTGTGGCGAACTGTTGTGGAGTAGTGACCCCACGCACCCGAGTGCTCCCAGAGAAACCCCTGTTCTCCATCTCCGGCTTGCCTTTGCCGTCCGACCGGAGTGAACACTGAAGGAGAATCAGGCCCTACCTCTGCCTTGCCTTAACCGGCCGGTCAGAGTGGAATCGCGAGAGCTTCGGCGCGGAGGGAGGATGTGAAGCGTAAGTGGCGAGTGGGCGATGTGATGGGACACTCTGAGGGTGCAAATGATCGGCGTTTAAAGTCCAGCGACACCTCTCCTGCCTCAAGCCGCTCTGTCAATGTTGCCGCCTCGGTGCACCGTGCGTGCGGCCATTTTGAGGGGCCCATTCAAAGAGTTGGCAAGTCACCATCTGCCAACTTTATACATGTTACAGCATTGTATCGGCAGACGCCATAGACCTTCCATAGTCCCAGTTACCCAGTCCACTAGCACCTCACCTCCATAGACCGATATCATTTTAATTCCATTCCCTGCAATAGGCCGCTGGCTCTCCTTGGTCGTATTCAGCTATAGTGCGGAGAGGGAGAGTCACCGGCCAGCGTCACATAACATTTAGATAAAACTGTGTAACAGGCCTCTACATGTTGGCTTTGGCCCCACGCATGCCTTCCAAAGGTCCATGATTTAATTGCCAGTGAGCAAGGAGTGCTTTACACAAACATAATAACTAATAATAATTAATTAATAATAAATTAATTTCGTATCAATAAATACATACAAGAACTATGTTTTTCGTGCAAAATCTAAAAGTAATATTAAAGTAATACTGCTATAAAAGTTTGAGGGGCGGACACTCATACTCCAACACTTTCTTTCACCTCTCATTAATGTGGCAACAAAGTTATGTAGCATCTCTTGTCGTGTGAAATGGCTGTTACATGATAAGAACTAAAAAAACTTTCATTATTATCATACAATGTCAAAACATCACAACATAAAAATTTAAATATTGAGTTTGTTTATAAACCTGAATTACAGTAATTATAACATTCTTGGACACTAAGCTTCTGCCGACTCTTTTATTCGAGAATACTCTAACAACTTACCCAAGCAAGGCTCTTCATGAAATCGGCATATCTGCACTCATGGAGGGATTCCACAAGCTCTCTCAGTTCGGGGAACCGTGACCTGAGAGCTTGCACCGCAGCACCCTGGCGACGGAGCGCAGCCTGCAGTGCATGGCGCTCGAGGGCCAAAGCACATGCTAGCACGCAGTACTGGATTATTGTACCTGAAAATTCATTTTTTTTTCTTTACTTCGTTTTTACTAGAAATAAAATCTATAAGCACTTACTTATTATGCACTGTAGAGAACATAAATTTTACAAGTAAATTTTCACAGACAATAATATTAAAATAAAAGCACAAAATATATTATAACAATCAAATATATTCCTTCTTATATTATAATTTTCCTTGCTATGACATAAAATAAATAAGATATAATGAAGAAAAGTGCACATTTTAACAAAAAAAATAATAAATAGTTAGCCTTTTAAGGTGGGTTGTACCAACTTACTTTAACTATAACTGTAACTTTAACAATAACTTTAACCATAACTACAACGCAAAATGTCAAATCTTTGGTTAAAGTAAAAAATGGACGCCATATTTAACCAAACTTATATCGAACTTTTTCCGTGAACTTATGTTCCACAGTGTTGTCCTAACAAATATTTTTCCTGTTAATTTTTACGGACAATTAAATTTTTTATACTCTCAATCCCATTAACTGTAGCTTTAATAAAATAATCGGCCAAGTGCGAGTCGGACTCGCGCACTAAGGGTTCCGTACCATTACAGAGCAAAATTAGCCCAAAAATTGTGTTTTTTGTATGGGAGCCCCCCTTAATTTTTTATATTATTTTAATATTATTATTAAATATTAAAATGCGCATAAAACTAAGGACCTTTTTTTTTTTAAACTAAGGACCTTGAGTAAAATTCAAGTACCTACCAGTTGCTATTATTGATATAGAGTAAAAGAGGCCAAAAAATCAGGTTTGTTGTATGGGAGCCCCCCTTAAATATAACTTTTATTTTGTTTTTAGTATTTGTTGTTATAGCGGCAACAGAAATACACAATCTGTGAAAATTTCAAGTTTCTAGCTATTACCGTTCTTAAGTTACAGCCTGGAGACAGACAGACGGACAGACATCAAAGTCTCAGTAATAGGGTCCCGTTTTTACCCTTTGGGTATGGAACCCTAAAAATAAACGCAACAGACATCTGTCAAATTCTGTGGTCAAAGTTATGGAAGTTAAGTTAGCCTTAACTATAACCATAACTTTAACCACGCCTCTAGTGCAAGTTGCAACCCGACCTTAGTTGTTAGTTGAATAAAAACCAGACTAGAGCATATTATGTAAGGTGTTGTCTTACCAGACTTTTTTTTACATGGGGAAATGCTTTACGCATGCTTGGGGATATCGGTCGGGGTATGTGGGACTCCAGCGTAGTCTACCCACTAAAACCCCATGGTGCTCCACTCATCGCTTAAGGCAGAATTGCTGTCTTACCAGACTAGTGCATGTAATATAATACATACACTAGTCTGGTAAGACAACATCTTAAATATCTTACATAACATCAAAATTCTATAGTTTAAACTCCAGACTTATAATTCCATCATTACTGAAAAATAACATGCACTATAATAGATGTCTAAACTATAGGGGTCTTACTACAAAAGATTTAAACAGTTGAACAGTTGATTAGAGAAAAATTCCATACAAAATTGTCTCAAAACAGCTGTTCAACAGATGTTTAAATCTTTTGTGGTAAGACCGTAGAATTTTAAAAATAAAGTCAGAAAAAACTTACCAAAATCAACCAATTCATATGACTCAAAGGTAGATACACAATCAATAAAGAGTTCTGCAGCACGACTGTAGTCTCTAACAGCAAGGCAGTAAATAGCTTCATACGCCTTTAGCTTATTTCTAGAGCGCCAATCTCCACCTTTGTCCACTAGTTCATGAGCCTGAAATAAAAAAATTAATAACTATATATAATATGTACTAGCTGTCCCGGTGAACTTTGTGTCACTTTAAAACCTTCCCTGGACTTCTACAAATATTTTAAGACTAAAATCAGCCCAATCCGTTCAGCCGTTTTCGAGTTTTAGCGCGACTAACACATTTGAAAATCCATTTTTATATATATAGATAACTATTCATGTTTGCTTTAGGTTACTAATGCTGGATCTTGGCCTGAGCACTACCATGCGCTTAGATTTGATGAGCATACTTCCAGTGAATATTGAAGAATGAAATCTCAGATGACCATTTTTTTTTTTTTATGCAAATGAATTTGCTTTTTGCTTTGCTTTGCTATTCAAAACTTAAATAATAAAATCCCATGATTGACATCCATAAGTTAGGATAGTGTAGAAAAGATGCATGACTTTCATGTCAACTTCTGTGATTTCATTACTTTTTTGAGCCTTTACCTTCTCATCCTTTCTTTTATGTGTCTACTCTATCTCTTCTTGAAAAAAAATTACAGATAGTTAAGAAATGGCATTGGCCATTTAGAATTTAATCCTTTGATCGGAGGTTCTAGGAATTCCCGTTGTATTCTTTTGTTTTCGCGATAACCGGTGCTCGCGTGGGGCCTGAAGGATTAAAAAACAATTAAATATTATTCTCAACTTACTTTTGTAATTGCCTTGCCCATATCTTTCACATTGCATCCATGGAAGTAGGATATTCTAAACAAAGCAAAAACAGCATCAAGACGCCTGTTAGTTGTCAAAGTAGAATCTTCATGTTTAGTTGTAGCTAATGCAGTAGCCGCTTCTTTGTCACCGATTGAGCAGAGATAATCTAATCTGAAAATATAAAATTATACATTTAACATTACCAGCTGACATAACATGCCACCTTCCAATAAAATAACTCTTACTATTATACGAAACTGCCTTTAATTATCTGTATCCAATACCTGTCTTGCCATACGGGTGTTTCGGAGTCATCTTCTTCAAATTTTTCTAGCCTCTCTTGATTCTCTTTGGCCATAGCATCATACAGCTTTTGGTCAAACGACCATCCGAGATCGTTGCATACTTCCTTATAGTACGGGGCCATGTTTCCAGCTTTAATTCCCGCTAACAACTGTTCTTTTAGTTGCAAATCATCTTTTAATTGAGGTAAGGAGAGTTTAAACTTTATGCCAGCTAAAGCCATATATTCTGGTGTTTTACCCTCTGCAGACAACTCCATTATTTTTAATTATAAGGAGTTGTATGTTACGATTGCACAGTTCACAAAATATAGCGAAATTTAAAACAATGTCGATTAATTACCAAGCTTTTGTCTTCGCTTCGGATTACGATGAAACAACAATTTTCAACATTCATGGGGATTGGGGGTTTGACTGGAGTTTGACAAATGTCAATTCTTCAATGACAATGACATGATGACATGACACTATTCAAAAAAAATATTTTTAAAGTAATATTTTTATGTTCAAAGAGATGAGTTGTAAAAAGTTGGAAGTAGCCTAGAAGTTTTGATTACCGGTCAGTGAGTGAGTGAGTGAGTGAATGCCAAAATTAGCTATTATTACAGGGACATATTTCAGGATCTACTTATTATATTATATTAATATTATATGAATATTGATAATATGGGAGCGAGCAACCGGTACTGAAATACCGGTATATTACCAGTATTTTATCTCTTGTCGACTGTGGTACGCCGCACAGTGGATCGAAAATCGAGTATCATTGACATAGAAACTTGAATTTCCAGATGTCACTTTTTTGGGCTGAAATAATATGTTCTCCTAGTTGTTAATATGTTCTCCTAGTTGTTATTATATAATAAAATGTAAAAATACTCAGCTACGTGTAATAATAAGGGAGTTACAATTTTTTAAAGAAATTTTTGTATGGCGCCGACAGGAAAAATAAGCATATCTCTGGAATCGCATGGTTGGCCGTTATATCCTCACACACCGTACCATTATAGAGCAAAATTAGGCCATAAATTGTGTTTTTCTATGAGAGTCCCACTTAATTTTACATTTTATGGTAATATTATAATTAAATATTAAACTACACATAATATAAGTTATTACACAATCTGTGTCCTGCGAAAATTTAAACTATCTAGTTATATTACCGTTCTTAAGTTATAGCCTGGAGACAGACAGACGGACAGACACTGAAGTCTTAGTTAGGTCCCGTTTTTACCCTTTTGCTACGGAACCCTAAAAATTAAGTACTTATACTTACCGTTTCCATAGTTAAGCTATGTATTCTTTGTGTTTTTAAAACGCAAATGATTTTAGCAAAAAATCTAATATTTATGATGCAAAGAGTACCTTCATGATATCATTTTCTAATAAGCACTCAAAAATTTAGAGTAAATGATTATGGGGCCGGGTACCCTTGGAATTTCTCAGACAAACGTAATACCAAAATCATTTTCTCATACGAAAATATTTAACATGTTTGAATTATTTTTCAGTTTAAGATAGTAATTACCTAGGTTCCTACACAAAAATTTACTTCAAAATATTTAAACAAAAAAAAATTTTCTTTTGTTTAAAATTTTTTTTAGTAAATTTACTACTAAATATTGAAACACTAAAAAATAGAGTAAAACACTAAAAAATATATAAATAAATAGTAAATTTACTACAAAATATTTAATTTCTAAAAAATATTTTTTAGTATTTAAATATTTAGTAGTAAATTTACTATTTATTTATATATTTTTTAGTGTTTTACTCTATTTTTTAGTGTTTCAATATTGAGTAGTAAATTTACTAAAAAAAAATTTTAAACAAAAAAAAAAATTTTTTGTGTTTAAATATTTTGAAGTAATTTTTTGTGCAGGAACCTAGGTAATTACTATTCTAAACTGAAAAATAACTCAAACCTGTTAAATATTTTCGTATGAGAAAATGATTTTGGTATTACGTTTGTATGAAAAATTCCAAGGGTACCCGGCCTCTTAAGAAAGCTAAGTACAGTGTTGTTGATCGTTTAAACTATTTACTAGGGTTCCATTCCCAAATTGTAAAAACGAGACCCTATTACTAAGACTTCGTTGTCTGTCCGTCTGTCTGCCTGTCTGTCTCCAGGCTAACTCAAGAACGGTTGTTGAAAATGATTTTGACCTTTTTACAAGTTTAGTTTTTTGTGGATTTTGAAATATGACATATTCTTAGGTTTGACTTTATAGAGAAAAATTAATGTATAAAAAAATGGTGTTATGCAATGATATAATAATTGGTGTTATGAGAATGTGTAACGAGAAAAATAAATATAATATAAAGAGTACACGAGTTATCTAATGAGTTGAGCTATTTCGTTCAACGGTAATATAGCTAGATAGTTGAAATTTTCGCAGGACGCAGAATATGTAATATGTATTTCCGCTACAACAACAAGATATACTGAAAAACAAAATAAAATAAATATTTAAGGGAGGCTCCCATACAACAAACGTGATTTTTTGGCATTGAGATGTATTTTGGGCTTTTTTTGCTCTTAGATAATGGCAACAGATAGGTTCTTGAATTTTTTACACAATCCTTAGTTATATGTAGACATCGGATTATATGCATTTGCATACTTGCATATGCAAATGCATATAATGGCACTTTTTAGGCGATAGTGCATATTTTGGCAATTTTTCGTTGATAGTGCATATTTCGGTAGTTTTATGCCCTTGTAGATGCCTTGTAGTCTCCAAACTAGCACACCGAGACCACAAAATAGAGCTGTACGATAGATCAAATTACTTCAAATATGTGGCTACATCCCCATTTAAAGGATGTAAAGCCGGCAGTACACTCTCGCCGAGACACAGCGAGGCGGCCCGAGTGCGAGAGTGTAAATGGGTGCGCTCGCCTCGTCTCGCCTGTCTCGGACCCTCTCGGTCCGTTGTTGGTATTTTGCGCCCGAGACAAAGGGTCTCGCGAAGAAAACGAGCGCACTACTGTACACTCTTGCGTCTTTCAGTACTAGTCCCGCCGTTGGACAGTGTAGAACAGAAAAATAACAATATTAAACGACATTATGAGTCATTGTCTGTGAGAAATAAAATTAAATATGATTATAAATCTTTGGATTACAATGATATCTTTCGATGCATGGTGAATGGTGAATGGTCGTTTTCGTCCATCTTGTCTGAGTTCTTAACTGCGATTGAACTAAGCGAGAATGTACATGATCCCACTCGGGCAAGGGGCTCTCGCACGAGACTCTCGCCCGAGAGCTCTCGGCGAGAGTGTACAGCGGGCATAATACATCTAATAGGTACATTATCTTTCTAGAAACAAATTATTAACTACAATTTTTTTAAACTAAATAAAGTAGTTAACGATTTAATAAACTTCCATGGGCATAACGAATTAAGATTACAATCGGAAAATTGGTGGTGTATGATAAATTATTAATCCTGGATTTGATGAAATTGTAAAAATTGGCGCTTTTATTAACGGCACCACCGGAAATCTCTTCAAAAAAGTAATAAATTTTAACCCGTCAGCCCCAAGCGATCGAATTCGAGCGCGATAAGAATAGAATAACAGTAGATTTCCAAGAATCCGCGATCGAGACCTATTAAGTGACTTTTGACTGTGCATATTTAGTGCATATTTCGGCCATTTTTTCGTGCATACTTGCATGCATATTTCGACACTTTGATCGTGCATATAATCCGATGTCTAGTTATATGTGTACTAAGGGAGAAGACCTAATGGCAGACACTTTAAGGCAACATGCAACATTTGAATGTTATAAAATATATATTTATGAAAATAAAGGATTGATAACTTCTTCGATGTCTTCAGTAACTTTTACAAAATAAAACTATTATAATTATTCTCTGACAAATCAATTAAAAAATATATTATTGGTCTTTTTGTAAACTTAGTCATAAGTACATATAGATGAAATCACAAAAAACGAACATCACTAATAGTAGACACCAATATGAACTAATAGTTGACATAGAACTTTACATTACATTTTACATTTTTCCTATTATTAGGTCTTTATTTGCCATTTTTCAAAAGATTTCATTTACTTCATCATAGTAACTACATGCATCAGAAATATTATCCACGTTGTCTCCAGATTCTATTCATTCTTCTTCCATGCTGAAACTATCTTTCCTTTTATTTTTATTTTTCATATTTTTGAAGTGAAAACTTCTTTAGCGGCGTTGAGCACTTTTGTGGGATGGCTAAAAACTGTGAAACTCGCGTCAGATTCTCGTGCTGGTGGGCTATTATGACCTCTTATTTCCAGCCAGTTTACGCCCAAAATGTACCGTTTTCGCCTTCGGGCGTAAACTGGCTGGAAATAAGAGGTCATAATAACCCACCTGATCGAAAAGTATACTACAATACTGTATTGTGACTTGGGGCGGAGTCGGTACTACTTATTTGCTCCCTCTTGAGCGAGCTCAGAGGGCAATTCTAAAAGTAATGCTTGGGAAACCTCGTAGGTATAACACCGATATGCTGTATAAAGAAGCCGCTGTTTTAACAGTTAGACAACTATTTATTTTGTTCACAATTCTGCGGAAACATAAAGACCCTGAATTAGGAAAAGCTGCGTGTCACTTAAGGAGGAAGGCTCGAAAAGTGTGTCCGAGTGTCCAGTATTTTACATATGTCGCAAAACGACATTACTATGTATGTGGTTCTTATATATATAATAAAGCTAAATTAGCAATTAACAATATTATATCATTAAGTAATTACAGTTGTAAAAAGGCAGTGCAGAAGTGGCTGTTTAATCTAAATTATAGGGACTCCGAGAGCATTATTTCTTACACATTGTAACTATGTATTTGTAACACTCTACCTTTCACACACACACACACAAACACACACACACACACACACGCACACGCACACACACACATCACAGAGATGCTAAGTAAACATAAACTTAAATAGTTAAATATTATATAAACTTAATTTAATTAAAGCGTACCTGCAATTAGAACTTTTGATAATGATATATTATAATTTATAAGTATTATGTTTATATTATGTAATAATAGTTATGCATTTAACTAGAATTTGTAAATTTAGTGCATTCACGTTTTTTTGTAATCCTGTTTTTATTTTGTAAATTATTATAATGTACTTACCTATCTAAATTGAAATAGTATTCCAGAGTGGAAGATGCTGGGAGCTGTGTCACAGTTATAACTAGTACAGCTCCCAACGCTTACTACTGAATTTGTACTGAAATTAACTGAACAGTGATAAGCTCTTGAATGTTACATATTATTATGATTTGAAATAAATAAATTATTATTATTATTATTAAAAACTTTGGAAAAACCGTAAGACGGTTGGTGTGAAGTGTTTTGTGTCGAACTCGAACTCGCACTCGAATTCGAACTCGAACTCGAACTCGAATTGATTGTAAGGGTTTTGATCGATTTTTCGATCGAATCGATTTTTTAAAAATCGATTTTCATAAAAAATGGGTTAAAAATGTAATCGATTTTAAGGGTTTCGATTAATAAAAAAATTAGATTTTTCAAAAATCGATTTTCATAAAAAATGGGGTAAAAATTTAATCGATTGTAAGGGTTTCATAAAAATGGGTTAAAAAAATGCACAACATTAATAATCAAGTTTTCACTTCTGCCGGCACTCCCGGAGTGCAACCCATCTTTTTTTTCCTAGCAAATTTATTTTCAGTCTTTAGTCTCCATGCTTCTTTTGCCTCTTCTTTTTTCTTATTTCATTTCTCAGCTCTCCTTTTTCTTTTTTTTTTTACTGCTAAAAAACTAAAACAATCCATTTTTAGATCAGTACCAGGTCTAATATTAGACACAATTCCATTTTTAGGTGCAGTAGTTCTAAGTTCTTAGATTGTTATTAGAATTATATTTTCAGAGAATAGTGATGATTTTTGCAGTAGAATAAAGCACAAAATAACTTTAGTATGTATTGCAAAACTCAAAGATGAGATCCATGTCAACTATTAGGTTTTTTACATTTTCAAGAACTAATAGTAGACACCCATTATATTGTTAGGGAAAATGGATAAAAAATCTTAAATAAACATTAATAAGTGTATACAACATGACCATTAATCCAATGAAATGAATAGAAATTACAAAAAATCAAATATATGTATTCAAAACTTACGTGCAAAATTTCGCCTTCCTTAACCTATTTGCTAAGAAATTGCGTGTGTTGACGCGGTCATATTATTTACGAAAACTGATCCCATTTTAAAATTTTGTTCCCGAAGGCGTCTCTAATAAGTATATTTTTTCAATTCAACAGATAGCTTGAGAAGCTTATAAAATTCACAGTGGTGATTATTAAAAAATCGATTTTTTTTATTAATCGAAACCCTTACAATCGATTAAATTTTTAACCCATTTTTTATGAAAATCGATTTTTAAAAAATCGTTTTTTTTTATTAATCGAAACCCTTACAATCAATTCGAGTTCGAGTTCGAGTTCGACACAAAACACTACTCTCCAACAGTCTTACGGTTTTTCCAAGGTTTTTC
Organism: Polyommatus icarus; assembly: GCA_937595015.1. Classification (NCBI taxonomy): domain Eukaryota; kingdom Metazoa; phylum Arthropoda; class Insecta; order Lepidoptera; family Lycaenidae; genus Polyommatus; species Polyommatus icarus. Next base: position 10,831,068 of record OW569321.1, read on the forward strand.
GATCAGCACGAGAATCTGACGCGAGTTTCACAGTTTTTACCCAACCTACAAAAGTGCTCAACGCCGCTAAAGAAGTTTTTACTTCAAAAATTGATAATACAATTTTCAGCATCGTTTTTCTATATTGTCAGGTCTAAGGTCTAGTCAAAGTCTAAATAAAAGTCAATACAGTCAGGAAGTCAGGTCGGTTGAATCGGCGGACGCTTTACTGAAACTTTCGATGGAGTTTTGGAGGGAACACAAAATAGCACGTTTCTGGACATTGCATTACTTTGATACACTTTTGCACGATAACGAATATCTAATAGCTAATATCCTACCAATATTATACATTAAAAACCCAGTTAACACAATTTTAGGAAAATAATACAAAAACATAACATCATTCTTTCACATTCCCGGAAAAATTCCATGCTCATTTTTTATGTCGGCTCCATACAAATTTCTTTAAAAAATATAACTCCCTTATTAATACAAGTAGCTGTGTCTTTTTACATTTTATTAATTATGTAATGACTATTAATGACAAATAGGAGAACATATTTCAGGCCAAAAAAATGACATCTGGAAAGTCAAGTTCCTATGTCTATGAAACTCGATTTTCGATCCACTGTGCGCCGTACGGTAAATGGTAATCACAACAATACGCACTGAGCGGGAACGTAGCAACGATGCGCGCGCGGTGAAGTATGCGAGCTGGCAACGTCGCTCGTACGGAAAATCGGTACGAAGAATCGATAAAAGTACCGGTATTTTTTACCAGTTTCTTAGAAATCGGTACAAATATCGATATTTTCGAGTGATACCGATACGTGAATCGATATTTTAAGGAAAATATCGGTAAAATTAAAATATCGGTATACAGTTGTTTTCCACACGGACCACAAACATGCCATCAAGATTAAAATTTTGGTGTCGTGGGCCGCAACAAAAAAATTTTAGGGTTAAAAAATAACGTTCTTCAAAATTACGGTTTAAAAGTGGAAAGAAATTCACGACTTTAAAGACGACTTTACATTATTTTGCCCGGTGGGCGTGAATTTCAAAATTGTTTAACATCACGCGGGCCACAAATAAAGTCCCGGCGGGCCGCAGGTTGGGGATAGCGGGCCTAAACGGTTCGTGTACGGTATAATTTGTAAATCATCATTAGACTGCCTCTCTCTTTTCATCTTGTTATAATTCCATAAAAGATTTTCTTCTCCCTCGCACTCTTTGTTGGTCTTTACTCTTTAGCATTATAATTTACTAGCTGTCCCGGCAAACGTTTCTTTGCCATATTAAGAATATAAAGTATTTTTTTTTAATTTGATCGCAGCGCTAGCTGTCGGGACAGACTAAAATTAAAATTCGAATTCGAATATTATTTAAAATTTGACACTGCGATGGTAACGCCGTCTGTCGGATCCAATGTAAAACATTCCAAAATCAACAACTGCTAATAAATTAAAAATTAATTAAAAAAACATTGTCCAGCGGACAAAAATGTGAATCTAAACCATTCCCAGATCCCCTTGAACACACACAAAAAATTTCATCAAAATCGGTCCAGTCGTTTGAGAGAAGTTCAGTGACATACACACTCACAGAAGAATTATATATATTAAGATAGGTAGTATAAAACCAAAAACTTTTATTTTTACAATCAAAGTGTAAAGTGTCCCACTACTGGAAATCCTAATGAATATATGTGGCAAGGTCATGGAAATATTATAATATAGGTACTACGATAGGCAAAGTACAGTGCCAAAAGCCAACCCAACAAAAAAATACTGTCAAATGTGTCAAGTTCTCCCTTGGATGAAGGATCAAACTGGATTTGACAAGAAAATAATAATACCGAGATTGACAAAGACGCAGCTATACATAAACTCATAAGAGTAATAGAGTCAGTAACATTTTTTTTGTCCTTGTCATAGTTTCACTTTTTGTTGTTGGTCAAGAATCGCACTTTTGACCAACAAAAGATTTGCTCATATTGTACTTTGCGATATTCGTTGATTCTGTGTTTTTTTAGCGAAAAACAATATTGACAGTGTTAAAGTGTGTGATAAATTTATTGCAAAACATGGTGATTTGTTACGTTTTAGGCTGTAAAAGCCGTAGTGAGCGGAAATATGAAAACATAACATTTCATTCGTAAGTACGATATTTTGCATTTAACATCTCTCAGTTTGCAGTAATATTGACTGTATGATTATCTAAGAATATTATTACACGAGAAATGATGTGTTAATTACATTATTACAGCGTAAAATAGTATTTAAAAAACATTGTAATTATTGTAGTAATACACAACCAAATTCTATAGGTCGTTATTTCAACAGCAAACCAAAGCTTATTAGTACTCTTTGATTTTGTCGCGTTAAACGATTGCAAGGGTTGCCAGCGCTAGTGTTGGAGAATTGCCTAGAATTGTTATTTGTTCATGTTTAATAATTATTATTTTTACAAAAAATTTTATAAGTTTTAATACTTAAATATTATAAGTTTTAATACTTAAAAATCATTCAAGAATAATACAAAAAAAAAAATAAAAAAAAAAAAAAAAAAAATATCCACAGCCGAACATATAACCTCCTCGTTTTTTGGAAGTCGGTTAAAAAGAGAACTGAAAATAATATCTTGGAAAAATTTTCAGTGCCAACACTACACATTTGTACTGATCAGGTAAATTCTTTCGTTCGAGTCATATTCGAGTATTATTATCCACAAAAAACTATGTCCAGCTGTAGACTTCCAACATCAAAGTATCACAAAGTTGTAATATTATGTAATTTAACTTAGAGATAAAATATGGTCATGTGTCATGACATAAAAAATACTACACATAGTCTCGCCAGACGTAGGTCTATCAACTGTCTAGGATCGGTATACATTAATTTGTGTGTTTTATTCTCAAATCGCGGAATTCTGTCTGTAGCGGTCATATTGTCATTTTCTATACAGTGCTCCAAGGCTTGAAATGAATGTGTCACGACTCACGGGGCGCTGCTGGTAAAGGAGAACTGTCAAACACACGTCAAAAATGACGTTTTTGTATGATAGAAGCGTTAGTTCCTTTTCTCGCCACATTCATTTAAAGCCTTGTCGAATTGTACAAACAGTGCGAGTATTTTTCACTTAGCTCCTGGACTAGTACTAGAAAGGTCAATGACCGCAAGTGCCACCTTAAATTATTCTGACTATAGTAAATAAATGATACGGTACTGATTAAATTCATATTAAGTGTTTTTCTTAGTTCTTTTGTCTATTATTTATGTTTATGTGCCACCTTAAATTATCCTCCTGACTCATCCTGACTCATCCTGATAAACTTTCCCGTTTTTAATATTATTAGTAAGATCTTAAATCTCAATCCATTTAAATACCGTTATTAAATTTACATATAGTATTTATGTATTTATTAAAGTATTATTATATTTTATAGATATAGCGTTTAAAATTATAGCATTGATATCTATTATTTACTTACTTGTAATTTTTATGTATTATATTAGTATAATATTAGTTTTGCTTCGATGAGCACATAATATTGTTGTATATTATAATGTAATCATATTTGTGCACGTCCTATCTCCTGTTTTTAATCCTATCTCTCTCCGTAGGGCTGCTGGAAGAGATTTCTATCTAGAAATAAGCAGTTCCTTTGTGCCGTCTTTCTGTGTTAACTGTAATTATGTAATGTTTCCTGTGCACAATAAATTATAAATAAATAAAATCAAAATAGTATAGCAAGTAGGTACAATAGTAATTAGCAAACAGCAATTAGTATATTAAGTAAAATTATAATTTAAGAGCAAAGATTAAAATCCATAACAATTACCACTAACATGGAGAGAACATTCAAGGCTTAAACATTTTGAAGCTTGACGCACATGCGTCGTCTCTCCGTGCGCCGCGGTGGAATGGAGCCCTCACGCGGATGAACTCACGGGAAGATTGCTATTATAATAAAAATACAAAAAGTAATGGTAATATGTAACAGGTATTTTTTGCCATCTGAAAAAATGATAAAAAAATGATTTGGTGTGGGGAAAATAAATAAGATTTGTATAGTCTGGTAACACCAGACAAAGTTGGTACTTTATATCCATCCCTTACGGGTGTACGCCCGTGTCAAGTCTACTAGATGCTTGGTTTTAGAGTTCTCCCTAATCCGTGTCAGGCTGTATGGGCAACGCTCCCTTTGCCTGTCTCGACCGGGACGAATTTAAAATAAACTAATGTGTCAACCAAGTGTCAACCTAGGTGTCAACTGTCAACTGCCAAATGTCAATCTACATATAACTAATCTGTGAACTGTGAAGTGTGAACCATTAGTAGCACAGAATACTTTTAATTAGTAGTCTGTGGTGTGAACTAATCTGTGATGTCAATCGTCAGCAAAGTACACAGAAAAAATGAGATAAAACATTGAAAACAGTTTTATAATTATTAATTCATGATAAAATAGGATATTATTATGAATATAAGTTAAATAGAATATATATTTTAAAAACTAGAAAAGAAAAAGTACGTGTATCTTATATTTTTGCAATAATGAATATTAATCAACTTGTTTCTAACAATCAGTCTATCAAAATTGTTCCGTCAGTCGAAGAATCTTTAAGGACTATTGGACTTGATGTGAACATCGACAAGGCTACGGAGACATGGTTTGAAGAGTTACTGTTCAAGTGGAAAACATGGAAGAAAAGTGCTATTGTTGACAACCACTTCTATTCTTTCCTTGAATCAAACCCTGACCCATTTAGAGTGGCACTAGTGTGTATTGTAAAGTGCCCAGAATTTAAAGATTGCAAGGTAAAAAGTCTTCCGTACTATATATTAGAGAGTATTTACAGCTGGTCACAGAGGCAAAATGACAGATATCCACCAGAAAATTTAAAATTACCAGCTTTTCATGTTGGAATAAATCAAAGGAATCAGAACTTTTTAACACTTGTTATCAAAACCTATCATGTTTGTACAATAAAAGATAAAATAATTCCCATAGCACAGGAAATGATAAAAAATGATAACTCTAAACAAGCATTACAAATTGTTATAGCTATGCAATTGTTTGAAGAGATATCTGTTGAAGAGTTGTTGTTTCCCTTTATATTGCAAGACAGACCCAATATGATTGATGAATATTTAGCACAATGTCCTAACCAGGCTCAACCACTAATAACATTCTTGGACAAATTACTCGATAAAAATTTTAGTGTTTTAAATTATTCTCAAGAATTTGCTTACAAGTACAATATTAGCAATGTTAATTACACAAAAGTCCATTACAAGCCTTTGGGGAAATTAGTAGCGAGGCTTTGCAACAAATTTAACATTCCAATTGAGACATGTAAAAATCTTAGTAAGAACCGAACAACAAGCGGCTTGAAATATTTAATTCACCAGAAATATATTGAGCGCAATGTAAGTTTATCCGTATGGGATGACTTGGTCAAAGATTCTTTAAAGAACAGTATAGAGTGTGCTCAAGAGTTTATTGATATTCTAACTGGTTATGATGTAAAGGAGGCACTAAAATGGGCCACACATTTTAATATACCGGAAGACAAATTGCCGCTGAGTTTGAAGAATTTGTCATTAGAGGATGATCAAGAAGAAGAGGATTGGGATGATATGAATAGTAATGAGAATCAATTCTACAAAATACCTATTTCCGAGAATAATATAGTCCTTATAGATAAAGAGCAAGACTTTGAAAATGTTGTATCACATTTGGCTAATTGCACTGTGATAGGAATGGATTGCGAGTGGAAACCTTCATTCGGTGCAGCTCAGTCTCATGTAGCCTTAATACAAATTGCAACATATCACAATGTCTATCTCATTGATACATTGAAACTGAATGACAAGAGGTATTTGAATGTCTGGTACAAATTCAACAAAAGCATCCTTGAGAATGCTGAAATTATAAAGGTGGGTTTTGGATTAGAACAGGATCTGAGAGAAATGAAATCTTCAATAATAGGTTTAAGTAACATTAGGATTAAGGGTGAAGGGATACTTGACTTAGGTCTACTGTGGAAAGCTCTCATACACTGCGGCTTGTCACTAGCAGCAGGCAGTGATACCGAAGGAAATGGCCTATCATCTTTGGTACAGTCTTGTTTTGGCCTACCTTTAGAAAAGTCTGAGCAATGTTCAAATTGGGAGCTAAGACCATTAAGAAAGACTCAAATTAACTATGCAGCGATAGATGCTTATGTACTTGTAGCAATTTATAAATATTTAAATGACGTTAGTATTGAACAAAGACTTAATTTTGATGAAGTTTGCAATGATGTTATGTTAGATAAGAAACCCAAAAATACAAAGAAAACAAAAGTAGCGGATAGATTACTTTCTAGTAAATTTAATTTTAAGGCCAATGATGCTAAAAACATTAAATTTCTAATTGAGCCTGAGCTATCCATATTGGTATCGTATCTTAGATATTTGGGTATGGATGTTATAGTAACATCTCAATCGATGCTATGGCATGATGCTGTAAAATTAGCTCTGTCAGAAGACCGTTTGATTTTGACATCTAAAATGAAATTTTCTCCTACTTTAAAATATCCCCAGACACAAATATATGAGGTGGGAAAAGTAGTTAATAATGTTAACAGCATCTCTGAGCAAATAATGAATATATTGAAAAATTTTAATATTATAGTTCAACAAAGTGACCTTCTCACCAGATGTATTAAATGTAATGGCTTAGAGTTAAAACAATTATCAACGAATGAAATAAATAAAATAAGTAGTACAGTATCGAAACCAAATACGAGTGTCATTGACAATAGATACAGCAGTGATAATGAAGATGATGCATATTATGACAACTTTCTGAGTGACTCAGAAGACGATTCAGGTTTGTATCAAGCAGCACCTGTGACAATTGAAAAATGTCTTACAAGTAAGGGTGTGGAAATAGAAACAGGGGATATTCACAAAATTGTTGAAGCTAACAAACCAGCAACCTTGTGTGAAAGTTGTGGCAAAGTGTTCTGGGATGAAGACACATCACTAAAGTCGGAATCAGAGGTTTCTTCGATATTAACAATAATTGGTAATAAGAATTATTAGATCTACATTTATTAATGTACAAATAAACAAATAACAAATCAGAAATCACTATGTTTTATTTCTTAAGATACATAAATATCACCCGTGTAAATATAATTTAAATAATAAATATATTTTTCTGCCTTAATTCCATTTGCTTGAATAAAAAACTTAAGCAAAAAAATTAATTTAAAATAAAATTTCAACTGATTTATTGTTTTCCATAAAATATTGAATCTCTTCCTTCATCAAACCAGCATTGCCTTTAAGATTTAATTTCTGTAGTTGCAGAGATGGAAATTCCTTTAATGTTGTCAAATTATTATTGGATAAATCCAACTCCTGAAAATAAAAATGTTGCAAGTTACATACTAATAATTTTACCAACATAATCTGAATGCATCTGTGTTATGACTTATAACTGTTCTTTAAAGCTTGATAAAAAATGGGATGTCTCAAGATAATCTTGGTTACTTTATTGCATTTAATTTAGAAGAATTAAAACAAATTAAAATAATCACCTTGCAATTTTGCAACTTTATCAGAGTTGGCAAAACTTTTGAAGTTAAATTTTGATTGGATAAATCTACAATATAACAGAAACTGTAATATTGTAAGTGAGGTAAAGCTGTGATTTTGTCTTTACATGCCACTTTAAAATGAAGTGTACTTTGTTTATAATCACTAGTAAGTTGTTGTTCTATACTCCATTTGGTCAATAAATCATAATAATATCCAGCTCTCATTGGGTCCTGTTTTATTAATTTGTGCAAGTTATTCAGTACTTCTTGCTCATATTTTGTAGCATCAATGCAGTGTAAAAAGAAAGTTAAAGTAAGGAGAGTCCCTGAAAAGAAATTTAAATAATAATAATTATTATTATAATATTATCTATCAGTATTTCAGGACCTATACGACCTGCAAACCTTCAAGAAGAGAGCGTATTCCCTCTTAAAAGGCCGACAACGCACCTGCAGCTCTGCTGACGTTACGAGTGTCCATGGGCGACGGTAGTAGCTTTCCATCAGGTGACCCTCTGGCTGGTTTGTCCCCTTATTTCATAAAAAAAAACCTGTGCTTGGCTCCGAGTAATCGACATTTTTATACCACACACATGGTCATTCCTTCTTGCAGCTCGCATGCGGAATTTATGTGCATATTACATCCATAACATAATATGCTCAAGATAATAATATACTAAAATAAATAAGGTATCATAAGGTAACATTGCAATCCATGCTACACGCAGCTAGCTATTATCCGTATTAGCCCAGAAATACTGCTGGTGACAGTTCGTTCCGTTCTACAGTGCGCGGCAAAAAGTTACGCGAAAAACGCACGGTGGAAGACTGTCACTCATCAAGGTGATGAGGATGCCTTCGCGTAGGGCGATGGAGAAAAGTTGCAGGTGGTATGATTCCGAACAATTCCTCAGAGCACTCCCCGTGATACAACCAATAGAGGATGCAGAGTTTAGTTCCAATTATTTAAATTTTAAATACTTACATCTATTGTCTGGCTCTAAATCAAGCAGTTGCCGACATGATTCCAACTGTTCTTTAAGCTCTTCCAATACACTATCTGAATATTTGCTTTGGAAGCTGATATTATTTTTTCCTACATAATATGAAGAATTAATATCAAACTCTTCACAAAATAAAGATTGTATTTGGTTATTGTCATCTTCAAACTCCAACTAGAAAGTTAAAAAAAATTGATAAATGCATACAATAAGTAAAAAATATTTACGTCATGCTTATAAAACTGTAGCATTGCAACAGTATAAAAGGTTTTCAATTCAACTACCTTCACATTTAAGTTACTTCTAATATCTTGGTTGTGCGTAAGAATCCATAGATCGTCATTATCATAGCCTCTGCTGGAATACCATTCACCATTTATAATATTGTCACCAAACATAATTTTTGTTCTTGAGTTGAGACATTCTCTTGACACACTATTATTCCATGCTACAGTGACCTCTTTAGGTGTAACTGTGCAAACAACTGGCTGAAGTGTTGTTTTTACGGCACCTAGAAGAAGAGACAATATATTTTATACTATTTTATAATATTTATTTACTTCTTTATTATTATTTTTAACAAAAAAATTAAAACCGACTTCCAAGGTAAAAACAATAATAACATTCTTATAATATGAACTAAAAACTAAAAAGTATTAAATAATTTTCCTCTCTAAATGTGCCTTTTTCCGAATTCGGCTAAACCTCAACTATTTCTGTACTCAACCTTCATCATTTTGAAGTTGGTACCAGATATCCCACCAAAAACATACCTGTTAAAATAGGGCCTAGTTCCTATAGGCTAACTGTTGGTCTAAAAAAAGAGTTGAAATCCAATCCAATGCCAAGTTCAGATGCACTTCATCGATCATAATCATCTTCATCAACAGCCTGATCCATAATACTTCTAATTTGAACTTGGCAGGTTATTTGAATTCTATTAATATTATCTAATTATATAATTAATCAAGTGTAACGCATAGCACAAAAACCTGCCAAGTTCAAATTTAGAAGTATTATGGATCAGGCTGTTGATGAAGATGATTATGATCGATGAAGTGCATCTGAACTTGGCATTGGATTGGATTTCAACTCTTTTTTTAGACCAACAGTTAGCCTATAGGAACTAGGCCCTATTTTAACAGGTATGTTTTTGGTGGGATTTCAATACTTTTTTTCAAGAAATCCTACCTATGTTTTCTTTTTGTGCTACGCCCGATATAAACAATACTTTCAATAGATGCCTCATTATATCACTGGTACATAAGAATTTTTATCTAAAGTTCATAGATGAACTGACTCACGCTTGACGATTTCTTAAATTTCTTAATTTATCGTAACACATACATAATAATATAGGTAACACACGACCTGTGTGCTAAATTTCATAACGCTAGGACATTTGGAAGTAGCCTCTAAAGTTCGTAGATCGGCCGACTAACGCTTGACCGATTTCTAAAATTTCTTAATTTTTTGTTGATCTACATTTAACACATGACCTGTGTGCCAAATTTCATAACGCTATGACATTAAAGTTTGTATGGGCTGTAGATAGGCCGACTCACGCTTGACCGATTTCTAAAATTTCTTATTTTTTTAAATCTACATATAACACACGACCTGTGTGCCAAATTTCATAACGCTAGGACAATTGGAAGTGGCCTCTGAAGTTCGTAGATGAACCGACTCACGCTTGACCATTTTCTACAATTTCTTAATTTTTCGTTAATCTACATATAACACACGACCTGTGTGCCAAATTTCATAACGCTAGGACAATTGGAAGTGGCCTAGAGGTTTTGATTACCGGTCAGTGAGTGAGTGAATGAGTGAGTCAGTGCCAAAATAAGCTATTTTTACAAGGACATAATATCTCAGGATCTCCTGAAGCTATATCTATGAAATTGGGTATACTGCTTAAGTACTCGTAAATAATTACGTAGGTATAATTTTATCTTTGCACTCGCAATAGACACTGAGCTACAGGGGGGTCAAAAGTACGTCGAAACGGTTCGTGTAAATAGTGCACGGCATGCGCGCGGCCTGCTGGAACTAGGCTTGCGCACTTCCGTGCGCTTTGATAGCTGAATCTTTATATTTTCTTTGACAGAAAATTTGAAACTTATGGAACTGGCACCGACTTCAAAATTATGAAGGTTGAGTACAGAAATAGTTGAGGTTTAGCTGAATTCGGAAAAAGGCACATTTAGAGAGGAAAATTATTTAATACTTTTTAGTTTTTAGTTCATATTATAAGAATGTTATTATTGTTTTTACCTTGGAAGTCGGTTTTAATTTTTTGTTAAAAATAATAATTTCACTCTTTTTAGTTACCTAGTAGATAAACTATAATTAGTGCCAATTTAAATTGTATAAAAAATAGTTTTATATTGTCTTCACTATATGTCATTGAGGCGCTCTGTCGGCGCTATCGCTTGTCCGAACTCCGATTGTTGTTCATATAGTTTTAGTTACACGATGTATTCAATAGATTTCGCTGAGGTGCTCCTGATCGCTTGTACGTAGGAGTTTTATATAGTTGTATTGGCTGTGTGAAATCAGAAATGTGTCACCATTGGTGTGAGCAGTGAGCATTGAAATTTGAATTGTCAACATTTTGAGTGGTAATTATTGATCTCGTATTGTTATTAGAAATATTAATTAACCCTCCAAGATGACCTCCGTCATAGTCCGCGAGTTTATAAGTGGTCGTCGGTGGTAGTGAACTAGTGAGTAGTGACTTAGTGACCATACCACCCTACGCGTCGAATTACTGCGTTTATTCTACGTATCTTATTACAATTTGTTAAGACTGTTAAGAGTCATACCCCAAGGCCCAAATATCAGGTAGATAAATTGAAACAATACATTAAAAAAAATCTAAGTGAACACAACCCTATGCGTGCTAGGTAATAGGCTACTTGACCTATATTCAATTTCATTGAACAAATGCATATTTCTGGTAGAACTTGGCCTAGGAAACCGTATTTCACCCTTATTATCCTTCGATCACTAATATACAAGATACACAATCCGCGGCAAAAAACGACCTCACCAAAAGAGCACCAAACTCAACATTCTGGTGCACTTTTGATTTAGTAGTGCTCGAACGCTCCGCCGGGAAACATGCCTCGGTGCGCGTTTAATAATTGTAGAAATCATACGTCTAAAACCAAAAAAAAAGGATGGAATTTCATATTTCCGGTAAGTATTAATTTTATCCTAATATATTTCTTACAATTGTATTGTAAATATTGGTATTTCTTTAAGAAATCACCAAAAGACAGTTTTAAAATTAAGTTGTAAATAAATCAACACCAGGTATAAACCATCTCAATTGCGAATACTCATACTAAAGGTACTTATCGTAGTTTATCATGCCCACTTGAAATGTTCGGGTTATAAGCTATGTTTCTGTTCCATTTGATGGAGTCGCTATTACTATTTTTTTTTTTATTGAGGATTTTTTTCAGGTTTCCTCGAGATCCAGTTAGATGTGGTAATAATATTATGTTCCCATCTTCGATCAAATATAGTTCCCATTAAGGATTTTTTAAGTAGGTTAAAAAGTATGGGCGTTGGGTGATGTGAGTTGTCCTTTGTGGCCTATCGGAAAATGTATGTACACTTATGTATATTTTGGTTAATGATAAAATTAGACATAACATTAGAACAACATAATATTACAAGTAAAAAATAATTACTCCTCACTTTATACATTAAACTTCGGAAAAATAAAAAAATGGACTATTAAAATTATTACAAATTACAATCAACAAAAAAAATTTGAACAGTTCGAATCCACTCATACTTCACTTCGCCCTGTTCCAGCGGCGAATTTCGGTCGTAAAATTGGATTTTTTTTTGGCACTATACAAATTTGAACTTAAATCATATATGCGGATGGTTGAATTTAGTATGAAGCGTGCATCGGACGTAAAAATTTTATTGCTTTGTAAACACAAATGTTCATTGTTTTATAAAAAGATCTTTAATAATTACTATAATTAAGGTTGATTTTAGATAAATGTATACTTCATTAAACTCTATTACTCGGGGACAGATTTTCGAGAGGTTTTGTATGAGACTGTGTATCTTGTATATTAGTGATCGAAGTTATTATCAAATAAAAGCTTATGATTGATAAATAAAGTCGATTTAAAAATATGATTTTATGAAAATAGGAATTGTACTGACGAAAACGCTTTTGCGGTACTTCCGATTGGGATGTGACGTCATCCTCATACTAATTTAATATCTTTTATTTATCGCGCTCGCTACATGTAAGTTTATTTGTACATAAATAATAAGAATAAGCCTATTATATATTTTCTTCAATAATTCAAATAAAACATCAGTTTTATATATATTATCTCCATTTATTGTAGACGGGAAATGAAATGGCCAAAACTTTTCTCCAAAAGTTTTCAACATTACAAATGATTTCTAATTTCTAATATAATTATTTTATAATTTTTGGACACTTTTAGACTCGTACATTTAGCACATTAAAAAAATTTCAATAAAGAGAGTAAAATACAAAGCGTATGACGTCACACTATGGCGGACAGTGTTTTCGGCGCCATTTAAGAGGCATATTTTTCAATAAACATTTTTATGGGTTTCTACTGTGTAAAATATTAAAATATTAGTTTTTTTTGTAAAAATGAATGATTATGAAGCGATTAGCATGAAGAAAAAAATTAGGTCAAGTAGCCTATTTAACAATTTAACGCTTCAACTCCCAAGCGGCCGCCAGAACAATGGATTTCCAAGAATCCGCGATCGAAGGATGAGCCGAATCACACCCAGCGGCGCGGCGAGTATATTTTCAGTGTCATAATAATATTATGATATTAATCTTTACCTTCATTATTGTAATACATAGTACTATCGCATGAGAAACTTGGAATGTCGGCCTCGCGGCCGCCTGCGCCTTTCTCAAGCGATACTATATTGTACTACATTAAAGAAGATACAGTTTAAAATCATATTATGACACTCAAAATGCTCGCAGCGCGGCATGCCCTGACATTAGAACTTGAATAGGTACGACGCCGCACCGACCGCCGTGTATAAACAGCCTGTATTAATAATTGGTGTTGTTATGTACATAATTTTTATTATTGTATCCATACCTATGCCTTGTAAGTTGTACTATTATCTATCTTGTGCCATGAGACATTGGTGACCTTAACACGACGTGGTAATGATGATGATGACGATGACGATGACGATGATGATGAATTTTAATTGCGTGGTAGCATAATATGCTTTCTGTTCTTAAAACAACGCCGAAACTCCCAAACGTGTATCTATAAGGAGTCAGGAGTTCTCTCAGCATCTTCGAAACCATGGTATACCTTGACCCAATATTTGACTTTTTGGTAGCATATTCTTAGTACACTTCACATAAAACCAAAATTACCATATGTTTCCATATAAATTTCGAGGAGTTCCCTCGATTACTACTGGATCCCATCATCAGATCACCACTTTTGTGAACATGTTACTAAATTGGAGTGAAACCTAATACAACAAAACAAAAATTTCGAAAAACGGTTCACAAACGGCGGAGTAATCGTTGAACATGCAAAAATAAAAATAAAAAAAAAAAAAATATCCACAGCCGAACATATAACCTCCTCGTTTTTTTGGAAGTCGGTTAAAAACAATAGTAATATGAACTAAAAAGTATTAAATAACTCTTACTCTTCAATAGTGCCTTTTTCAGAATTCGTCTAAACAACTATTTCTGTATATGTACAGAAATAGAAAAATACTGAACTCACTATTAAATTAGCTGGTACCGACTTAAAAATAATGAAGACTGTAGTCAGTCTTCATTATTTTTAAGTCGGTACCAGCTAATTTAATAGTGAGTTCAGTAATGTCAGAATATCTGAAACTTTTGGAACTGGTACCGACTTCAAAGTAATGAAGACTGTAGTATGTACAGAAATAGTTGTGATTTAGACGAATTCTGAAAAAGGCACTATTGAAGAGTAAGAGTTATTTAATACTTTTCAGTTCATATTACTATTGTTTTTACCTTTTTTTGTTAAAAATAATAATTTCACTCTTTTTAGTTGTCAACAAAATATAGTCGTGTGCGTACAAGACAAAAAACCGGCCAAGTGCGAGTTGGACTCGCCCATGAAGGGTTCCGCAGCAGCAATAGGAATTATTTCTATGAAATTATAAGGTTTTTGATTTATTTTAATATTTCATTTTTGATATAATGAAAGTTAAATTAAGGTTTATCATTTATGACGTATAAAAAGAACTACTGGCTAGATCTCGTTCAAACCAATTTTCGTTGGTAGTTTTTATAGTAATGTACATCATATATTTTTTTTTAGAATTATCATTTACTACTTTAGAAGTTAGAGGGGGGGGGGTACACATTTTGACACTTTGGAAGAGTCTCTCTCGCAAACTAATCAGGTTATAAAAAAATGATATTAGAAACCTCAATATGATTTTTGAAGACCTATCCATAGATAACCCACACGCATAGGCCAGATGAAAAAAAAATTTTTTGTTTCAGTTGTACCTATGGGAACCCCTAAAATTTTTAATAATTTTTCCATTTTTGTATCAAAATCTTAATGCGGTTCATAGACTACATCTACTTACCAAGTTTCAATAGTATAGCTATATAGTTTTGGAGAAAAGTGGCTGTGACATACGGACGGACAGACAGACAGACAGACAGACATGACGAATCTATAAGGGTTCCGTTTTTTGCCATTTTGGCTACGGCTAAAAAACGAGGAATACGGCTTTTGCTGAACCAAAGATTTCCTTTGGTAGGATTGATCTTTATATCCCTAAGATGGGTTTACGATGTGGAGCCACCTGAATATTTCATGCAGGTGGGGGAGGGGGGGTTTTTTAGCTTTAACAAGGTATGACTGCGTGGTCAATAACTGCGTGGGATTTAGGTATATAGGCGAGTTTGGTATCATGTTCGATTGAATCGAATGTTTGAATGCCAGTTTTTGAATAATATTTAAATAAAATATAGTAAAAATAAATAAAAATAAAAAAATTTGAATACTTATATGATTTTCAACCAACGAAAACGCTGTTGACAGGGCTTAATTGATATAAGGAGGCAGATAGCCGCATTATTCTGCATGCCAAAGACATGGTGATAAATGGAGCAATAAACATATTAATATTACTAGACGTACCGCGCGGCTTCGTCCGCGTAAATCTGAAATTTCACGGAATCCGTATATTTTTCACAAATTAATAACCCATCTCACGTAGTCTACTATATATACATGTCATAAACATAAAAATTGCTCCAGTGGTCTGTGAGATATTAGCCCATTCAAATAATTTTCCCCGTTTTTTTACATTTTCCTCTGTATCTTTGCTCTTATTGGTCTTAACGTGATAAAATATAGCTCATAGCTAGAGACCGGATTATATGCATTTGCATATTTGCATATGCATTCGCATATTTTAGCCATTCTCAGCGGTAATAGCATATTTTACCTAAGATCTAGTTATGATGCATGTTTTCGGTACATTTACAACATTTTTCACTGACCCTGCGTTACGAATGCGACCTAATAACAATAACAGTAATTACAAAACATAGGGGCTATTGAGTAATAGTCGCGACTTTTTACTGCATTTCGAATGCAGTCAGTAGCCGTGCGCGTCTTTTGTTTTGACAGTTACGATACTAAAATGAAAGAGTCAGAAGAACGTCGCGCTTGCCAACTACAAATGATTGGGGTGGCAGAACTTTTGCCAGAAACTGTACCTAAGTGTTAACAAAGCACCCAAGTTCAAATTCTGCCCAGTTTCCTCAGTGAATGTGGAGCGAACCCTTTCTATTTACAAAAATATTCTAAATGATCGTAGACATAATCTTACCACTGAAAATTTTGAAAAATATTTGATTGCTTGCGTTTACAATTTTTTTTTAATAATTTTAGTGTCATATTTAAATAATGTTACTGTAAGTACCTATTATCGCCTATCAAAAAATAATTTACTAATTGTATGCAGATTTTGAATTTGCAAATTGTCATTTAATTTTGCATATTCTGCCAATTTTCGTGCATATTTCAAGCATTTTTCATGCATATTTGCATGCATATAACAAGCTTTTTATGTTGCATATAATCCGGTCTCTACTCATAGCCTTCCTCGATAAATAGGCTATCAAACACTGAAAGATTCTTTTAAATCGGATGAGTAGCTCCTGAGATTAGCGCGTTCAAACAAACAAACTCTTCAGCTTTATAATATTACTAGTAATATTACTTAATATTACTTAATATTACTTAATATTACTAGTAATATTATAAAGCTGAAGAGTTTGTTTGTTTGAACGCGCTAATCTCAGGAGCTACTCATCCGATTTAAAAGAATCTTTCAGTGTTTGATAGCCTATTTATCGAGGAAGGCTATGAGTAGAGACCGGATTATATGCAACATAAAAAGCTTGTTTGTTTGAACGCGCTAATCTCAGGAGCTACTCATCCGATTTAAAACGTGAATGCGGGCGAAGCAGCACGGAACGTCTAGACGTTCCGTGCTGCTTCGCCCGCATAAATTAGATATTTCACAGACAAATTAGTCCAAATAAATAGCCTATGATTCTTCACGTTCCTACTTTTTATCTGTGCCAAATAACAGAATAATTGCTGAAAAAATCGTGAAATAAGCCCTTTCAAATAATTTCCTCCGTTTTTTCACATTTTCCTCTATTTCTTCGCTTATATTAGTCTTAGCGTAATAAAATTTAGCCTATAGCCTTCCTCAATAAATGGGCTATCTAACACTGAAAGAATTTTTCAAATCGGACCAGTAATTACTGACTCATACTAAGATTAGCGCGTTTAAATAATGCTTCTTCTTCTTCTTCTTTTAACGTTGTTTAACATCTTTATCGTGCAAATATGAGTCCTAAAATGAATTTAGCATTCTTAAGTCATCCGAATATGGTACCGAACTTGGAATAGTACCATAATTAATGCCTCTATACAGATTGAGACTCTATTTTTCTCCAGAGCAGAAGCTGCTAAAATTAAAAAAAAATAACATCAAAATCGCGGTGGCTCCACATCTTAAATCCATCCTTGGACCATAAGGACCAATCCTACCAAAGGAAATCTTTGGTTCATTAATAGCCGTATAATTCACCGTACACACGCAACTAATAAGGCTTTATGCGTAAATAACCAATACGAATGTAACTATTCACATTATGTTACTGTAAGCGAAATTGTGGTAAATGCTTGCAGTTATCTAAGGATTCAGGAGTTCTGTTCAGTGCCTTTGGACCAAGAGACACCTTCGTATGAAATTTCTCTTATTCGTAACATATGTTTAACTTACTAGAAACAACATTTTAACCACTATGAGTGTTTTGATAAATTTCAATGATTTTCCTCGATTGCTCATAGATCACATCATCAGCTCACCACTTTCGTAATTGTTATACAAAATTAAGATTATATCCTATACAACAACACGAGAATTTTGAAAATCGGTCCACAAACAGCGAAATCATCATCAAAACATCTGCTTCGATGCAAAATATCACGAAAAATACCAATAATTGGGTCATAGTGTGATGAACCATGATATAATTATGGTTGTGATGATGATGATCAATCAAATTGATGTGTTGGCTTATGCTTTCAGTTGTTAAAACAACGCCGAAATCCCCGAACCTGTACCTATAAGCATTCAAAAGTTCTGTTAGGTACCTTTGGATCCAGGGTATAACCTGATGCGAAGTCTTACTTTTTGGTAGCATTTACCTCGAATGCTTCAGAAAAAATTTAAATCACTATACGTTTTCATACAAATTTCAAGGAGTCCCCTCGATTCCTCAAGGATCCTATCATCAGATCACCACTTTTCTGAACATGGTACCAAATTCGAGTCAAACCCTATACAACAACACACCCTATACAACACAAAAAGAATTTTGAAAATCGGACCACAAACGGCTGAGTGATCGTTGAACATACTTACAAAAAAAAAAGATACATACAGCCGAACGTATTACCTCCTCCTTTTTTGGAAGTCGGTCAAAAATACAGCGCTTACAGACGTACGGCACATGTCAACGTCACATATCAACGACACTCGTTGACTGCCATCGACTGCCCTCGACAATTAGTGTCGTTCGTTTGTACGAAGCCTTAGGCTTCTTAAAGACGAACGGCACGTGTTGGCGGCAGTCAACGGCAGTTGACGGCACGTGTCGGCGGCAGTCAGCGGCAGTCGGCGGCAGTCGACGGCAGCCGTTAACAGTTTATGACGCTGGCAGGGGGCCTACTACGACCTTACCTATTACGATCATGTTTCCAGAACACTGTTGTAATATTACAATAACTTTACCGTACTCACTTTTTAAATATAATTTTACTAAAAAACAGTAAAAAAAAAAACATTGTTAAATCCGCTGTGAAATATCAACTTTTTTAAGATCGCTAGCTTGATTTTAAAGTAATTATTGCTTATCTGTCAAACAGTGTCGCTTAGTAGAGGTGGTGGTAGGCCCCCAGTTGTGACGTACCGCCTAAAGGTAAGCGGCCACAAGTCGGTATCATACGCAACGGACGTCTCGCATCAAACGGATAATTTTTTTACAGTACGTCCGCTGAATCGGCAACGTACGGATTACCGACTAGCCTAGTAAATGAATGCTCAAAAGGGGGGTGTGGATGATTCCATCCACACCCCCCTTTTGAGCATTCGCTTTCTGCTTTCGACTATTCAGTCGAAAGCAGAAATTTTGACTTAGGAACTTTGTTTGGACTTTGGACTAATTTGAAGATAAAAATACTGGCTAGTCGATAATTCGTACGCTACAGTGGACGTACTGTAAAAAAAAAATATCCGTTTGATGCGAGACGTCCGCTGCGTACGATACCGACCTGTGGACGCTTACCTTTACACGCTACGTCACAACTGCAAGCGTGATAAACTGTCGACGGTTGCCGTCGACTGCCGCCGACACGTGCCGCTGACTGCCGTCGACTGCCGTCGACACGTGCCGTTCGTCTGTAAGAAGCCTTAGAGCGCTTGCCGACGAACGGCACCTGTCGTAAGCACGCGCCGACGGCAGCCGTCAACAATTAGTGTCCAGAATAAATCAATGAAAAAAGTGACTGCCGTCGAAAAATGGCGTTCGCACCCACTACCCTTTACCAGAGTAGACAGAGTAGTTATGTCTATTGTCCAGCATACCCTTGAGGTGTGCGATCGTCGGGCCGTGCAGCGCCACGATCTCGTGGTAGTGCTAGGTGGAGACCTCTCGCTTCCGAGCATGGTACGCTGCATGCTCGAGAGCGATGAGGCCTGGCAGGCGGCGGTTTCTTTCTGTGAAACCGTCCTTTCACAGAAAGAGGCCGCAGAGCGGAACAGAGAGGATGATCCATCCTCTGTTCCGCTCCGCCGGCGTAGGACGGGAGTGCGGAGGCGTCGCTATGCGAACCTCCAATAACTTCCGTCCCACGGGGCTCCGGGTCAGGATGGGAACCTGCCCGGCTTAGCAAGTCCCGGCGCCGAGGGGAACGCTTTAGTTTGCCTAAGCGTTCCCTAACTTGGTGGAAGTCCGGTCCCTGTGAGGTAGACCGGCCGGTCGAGGAGGGAGTCCTGTGTTAGACAGATCCAGGATATCCCTCCGTATACGGCTGAAGGCAAACCGCAGGTGGTTTTATTGGGTAAACCCGGAGTCGGGAGTCCCACATACCCCCGGGGTGCTTCAGCTTAACTGAGGCACATCCCCAACCCGGGGCACCCATAAAGGGTTTCCCCTGCGCAAAAAAAAAAAAAGTTATGTCTATTGTGCCTTTACTTAAGAAGCGCTTACACGGGCAACAATTGCGGCAATACTTAATTGCCCGGCGACATGAATGGACTGATCTGGAGCAATTAGTGGAGCAATATGGAGCAATTTCAATAAATTGTGGCAAATATTTTCGGCGATATTACTCCAGATATTTCATATCGCTCAATGTCGCCGATACGAATTGACTAATTAATAATTATTATCCGCTGGGCTCGTGTATGCCAGTATTGCCTAGTAGTTACTAGGTTGATGAAGTTGCGCCATATTGCGATGTATTGCGCAATATTGCTGCTTTTTGCCGAAAATTGCTTGATGTAGTCGTGACGTCAAAGTTAACGAGAATTGACTGGAGTGCAATTTTAGTTGCCCGTATAAGCATACCTTTATACTGATGGTAAACTTTTTAATTGCCAAGTAAAAAAATTCTGCAGGTAGAGATTAAAGTCCAAGAAGTCTACATGCTTATAAGGTGGGTGTGAGTTGTGACATGAGTTTAAAGCTACTGTGATTATCATCATTAAATGATTATTATTCATCAGATAATTATATATTACCTAATAACCATCTCTGGTAGAACCATGCACTGGTGTCATCTGGGTCTGTAAATGCAGCACTTTGTACCATTTTCAGCTCATGTTTGTGATGATTATCCTGAATTGGTCTGCCACCTGAAAGATATGCAGTATTTTTTTACATTTTGGTGCATTTATACAAAAAATATTATCTAAATCTATACTAATATTATAAATGCGAAAGTATCTCTGTCTGTCTGTCTCGCTTTCACGCCAAAACTACCGAACCGATTGTAATGAAATTTTGTACACAGATAGTCTAAAGCCTGAGAAAGGACATAGGCTACTTTTTAACTGGAAAAATAGTTGTAAAGGGGTGAAAATGCGTGAATTTGTTCCAATTAAGTTAGTTCCAAAAATTCATAATAGATGGCGCCGTGCGTCTTCTACATCGCGATGACGCTTGCTCAAATGTCTTTCTATAAGAGGTCGTATCATCTTACATCAAACTTTCGATTTTTTCGATTGTTATTTCTTTGTTACGTTATTAAATAACTCTAAACTCAGTACTTTATCTATGCAGTGACGTAACCTTAAATCTATCAATGATAAACTATAGTTTATGGGTAAAGTTGTGTAACTGGGGGCTAAATATACTTTATTTGGCATAAATAAAGTTTAATTTAAAAAAATGAAATAAGTTATGTGCACTACACTGCACAGCTGTTTTTGGGTGTTTTGATTTAATGGGTACTAGGGTTTTATTTAACTTTGACACCAATTTTGTTGTCATCGCGCGCTATAAACTGAAGTCCACGCGGACGAAATCGCGGGCAACAGCTAGTATTAAATATTATGTACTTAGTTAAAAAATTTGGATAGGGCGGAGCTCCAGGGGTGCTTCTAACAAACGTGAAACGACGTTGTTAGAGCAGGACACAGCATTCTCGTTCGATTGTTTGAGTCTCAAAACAATTTAGTGGTACGGGCCCTGGTTCGAGGATGGCGCGGTGTGTGCGTCGCGGAGACCGGTGGTCAGCCAGGTCAGGCGAAGTGAACTATGAGAGGGACTCGCGGCCGCGACGCACTCCTAGCTGGCCGCAGGTGTCGCATCGCGGCCGCGACGCAATCCTAGCTGGCCGCAGGTGTCGCAGGGAGGCGAGCGGGAAGGTGCACGCAGGCATTTTGGGGCTTAACCGGTTTGCCCGGCCTCGCCGCTTGGCCGCAGACGCAGGAACACATTTCTTTAGTTAATCTATAAACGCATGGATGAAAGGAATAATATTATACCTTCAGTGTCAGGGTGTAATTGTAGTAGCATTTTACTTCTGTAGTGCCACGCAGAATAGTTTGAGAAATTGTCATGCAATTTCTCAGTGGTGAAGTCAAACTCTTGTTCGAGTGATGGCTTGCACTGACTAACTACAAAGCGTCTGTAGTCCCATGTGTGAACTGGAAAAATAAAAGTTAAATATTGAATTTAAAAAAATATTTATTTAAAAGTATAGATTGATTGAATGATTGCAAAAAGAAAAATCTGGCATCATTCTTTTCACTTTGGGCTTATGAAAAGGCTTAATTAATTGATAAAATTTTGTTTATCAGGCCTAACAGGCAAACACAGTGGATATTGTTTTATCCATATTTACATTTTTGTAGGTTTTAAACAGAAAGGGGATGTAATCTCTATTAAATTACTTGAAACCAAATTATTTATATCATCGAGGAAATTGATTCTAAAGGCAGTTGACAGACCTATATCATTTGGTCGGCTTATGTCAATTCAATGTTAGCTGTGATCCGCCTGATGGGTTGGGCAACCAAATTACTTAGGTCCGCCGTCTGCCCAGGAATCAACTTCTCTGATAGTACCTTAATGTAAAATATACTTACAATTACGTTCATCTAGTTTAAGATATTTCTCACATAATTCAAGTTCTTTTTTCCAATTGGGGTCAGGTCTAGTTATCAGAATCCATTCACGTTGGTGCCAAGCACAATATGACTTTGGATTGATTTTCAAACAATATTCAGTCAAACTCAACTCAGAATCATTTAACTTTGTCAACTCTTCATCATTTAAATCAGTACTTTTGCTGTAAAATGTAAAAAATGTGGAGTCACTATTTTAAAGACTCTAATATAATTCAAATTGCACAATATTTTATGGATATATATTACATTATTGACGTGGTAGAGCCATGCACCAATGGGCCGGCTCGACCGGAGAAATACCATGTCCTCACAGAAAACCGGCGTGAAACAGCGCTTGCGCTGTGTTTCGCCGAGTAAGTGAGTTTACCGGAGGCCTAATCCCCTACCCTTTTCCCCTCCCTACCCTTCCCTATTTCCTTCTTTACCCTCCCCTATTACCCCTTAAAAGGCCGGCAACGCACCTGCAGTTCTTCTGATGCTGCGAGTATCCATGGGCGACGGAAGTTGCTTTCCATCAGGTGACCTGTTTGCTTGTTTGCCCCTTTATTGCATATAAAAAAACAGTATGTTATATTGTATTAAGTTAGAATACCGTACCTCAGGTGAAGGATAATGTCACGCCGTATGTTCCATAAGGTGTAAATATCTGGATTAGCAATTAAAACCTTTTCGGTGAGCTGAAGTTGTTCTTGGTCCAATTCTCCTTGGTTTCTCTGATACATTTTAATTAAAATGGCTTTAGAAAAACAAACCTTAAGAATACATAAACCCATAATGCTAAGTACGGTTTTGCTCAATCAAGCAATAATGTCGAGCAAAACCCACGGCTCAGGCTTTCGTCCACACATTTAGCATTGCTCAATAGTTTTATTCTAAATCGATATATTTTCATTCCGTCAATCCAGCTCGATCTGGTTTCATCAGTCTTTCGAGTGGCTCGATGCGAGCCTTCGAGCTGTCAGTTTTGCGGTCCACACAGTAATTATTACTCCATTTGGAGTAAAACTATCGAGCAAAACCGTATGTGAGTGCTTAGCATAAGGCATAATAGAATACCTAAATAATATTATGTAAATACAGAATGGAAGTTCAATATGTTGAACTTCTTACTAAACATAATAATATTATGATCTGCACTTTGTATACAGATGATAACACTTTTCTGTTCCATGTTTTATTTAGTAAGGCAGTAAAAAAAAGGCTTATTCAAGTATTGTACATACTCACTTTCAAAAAGATTTTATGCATAGCATGTTTAAACAATTTCAGTTTTTCCTGCCTCTCTCTTTCTTTCCTGGCTTTTTCCTCCTCCGATGTTCTTACTTTCACTCTTCCATGCTGAAAAGAAAGGAAAAATTATAATATTGTAAATCATTATAATTTCATAAAATAATTACATATTATTTTGGAAGAACTGTGACTGTCTGATCTGTCAGTTACAACCACTGCAGCACTGAACTGATTCTAGCCGTTATGGTATGGGCTTACTTTCGTGTGCCAAAAAGATACTTTTATCCCATTATAGTGTACGGTTCCCGCATGATAAACGCATTTCTGCGCAACGGAATTGCGGGAAACAACCAGTAATTAAAAAATATAGTATAGACTTTTTTTGACATCAGCTGTTTAGAGTTCATAGTTTGTTAAAAATGCTTACCATTTTCAGTCCTTTAATTATTATGATGCTACTATTAGCAAGCTGTTTATAAATTCTAAACCTTGCGATCAATATAATAAAAATAAATTCCTTTTAGGTATTTTTAATTTTGCAACATAGGGAAAAATATTATAAGGACGACAGACGACTACTTCTTCTTCTCAGTTCGCTGTCAAAATGACATTTCACTCTCATTTAATGTATATGTTATGACCGCTGTACACTCTCGCCGAGAGCTCTCGGGCGAGAGTCTCGTGCGAGAGCCCCTTGCCCGAGTGCGATCATGTACATTCTCGCGTAGTTCAATCGCATTAAGAACTCAGACAAGATGGACGAAAACGACCATTCACCATTCACCATGCATCGAAAGATATCATTGTAATACAAAGATTTATAATCATAATTAATTTTATTTCTCACAGATAATGACTGATAATGTCGTTTATTATTGTTATTTTTCTGTTCTACACTGTCCAATGGCGGGACTAGTACTGAAAGACGCGAGAGTGTACAGTAGTGCGCTCGTTTTCCTCGCGAGACCCTTTGTCTCGGGCGCAAAATACCGACAACGGACCGAGAGGGTCCGAGACAGGCGAGACGAGGCGAGCGCACCCATTTACACTCTCGCACTCGGGCCGCCTCGCTGTGTCTCGGCGAGAGTGTACAGCCGGCTTTACGCTCAAAGACCGAACACGCTCACTGAGTGAAAAAATGGCTCACAACGCGTTGTGGTCATAGTGAAACGGCCACGACGCGAAATCCGTGTTGTGGCCCTAATGAAAACTAATGAAAATTTTATAGCGCCCAAGTGTGTGCGCAATACACAAGAGCACTCCGGTTTCAATGAAACCAGGCCAGTTACGCAAGAGCAATTTTATAGCGCCCAAGTGTGTGCGCAATTTATAATATAATTTGTTTTTTTATAATATAAATTGCGCAATTAATAATACTAACGCTGCCACATTGAATATATATATATATAGGCAGCGTTAGTTCCTTTTTAACTGACTTCAAAAAAAAAGGAGGTTATCAATTCGACGCGTATTTAAGGATGTATATAACATTTATAAAAGATTTTCAGCTAAATTCGATATATATAGAAGATTAAAACATCCTACATCGATTAATCCCAAAAAATCAATACCTTACCGATAAGTTCAGTGAAATAATTAATTTTAAAATTTCCATGTATGATACGTAATTTTTGCCGGAAGTGTTACAATTTTTGAGAATTCGTCTAAATTTGGAACTTTGTACCAAAGATAAACGGCTAAAAAACTGCTTATCAATTTCTTTGTACAATTTGCGATTTTTTAAGCCCAAAAAAAAGTGGGTTCACCGGTAATTCTGAGGAAATATTTCAAATTGAAATTTATGAAAACCTTCCGGCTTCCTTCGAAGGGTGTGACAAGGCTTTAAATCATATATAGTATAATATATAACAGACTTTAAACGGCGCTGTTGGTAAAGAAGAACTGTCAAAAATGTCGTTTTTGTATGATGGCAGTGTTAGTTCCTTTTTTCGCCACGTTCATTTATAGTTGTGTAATAGAGTCTTGCCGAGCTCTAGGCCGCCATTTTCGGTAGTCAAATTACATCATTTTTTTGTCAATAATAATTAAATGTCGAATAGTTCTTTAAAAATCTATTATAAAAAATCATTATAATTAATAATAAGTGTCTGGGTGTCCAATTTTTTACATATTTAGTACTTTCATAATTTAATTGGATGTACTACGGAATTTGACCTTATATACATCCTTAAACAAAGTTAAAGAGCAAAAATAAACCTTTAAAAAAAGACGGGTTGCACTCCGGGAGTGTCGGCAGAAGTGAAAACTTGATTATTAAAGTTGTGCATTATTTTTTTAACCCATTTTTTATGTAAATCGAATAAAAAAATAATAAAAAAAAACGATCGTTTTAAATAATTAATCGAAACCCTTACAATCGATAAAAAAATCGACAATCGAAAAAAAAAAGCTGCTGTCAGACAGACCGTCAGACACTTCTCGCGACAGTTGTCTTGCAAGTTGCAGGTGGAAACACTTAATCAGCGCGTCTGCTAAAGAACTCATTTCCCCAACTGTACATTTCTGCTAAACAACTCATTTCCCCCGTCTGTACATTTTTGCTTAGCACAATTTTCCCCGACTGTACATTTCTGCTAAACAACTCATTTCCCCGACTGTACATTTCTGCTTAGCACAATGGGGCATTTTCTTATTTTTTGACGTGACAACGTCTTAAATTAGGTTGCGGCTGGGAGTCACTTATGAAAAAGTGTAACGCTCGGTAACGTTACGATGAGTCACCGAACGAGAGAGAGGCCCGCCGAATGACTTGCGTCTCTCTCCCACTCAACTATGATCGGTCTGCCGCGCGCGCAGCGCGCATTCATATCAATAAATATTCTACCGAGAAAAAGACGTTGTCACGTAAAATCTTCGCCCGTAAAACCGACTTTACAGGCAACCATTTTTTAATTTGATTGTCAAACAGCTTCCATTTGAAGATGGCGTATGGGTAGACAACTATCGGTAATACCAGGTAATAACATCAATAATTGCTACAAAACTGAGCAAAAGAACGTAAAACTTGATACATTTCAATTTGAAAAAGACACAATGATATTCCAATGAATAGGATATTAAAGTTATTATAACAATGTTTTTGTTAAAACTCACGGAAGCAATCCCTAAGCCCTATTTATCGTTATTCACACCAAATGTTACAGGAATTAAAAATTCTGGTTTTGACAACATCTTACCTGCATTTGTGCAGTGTGCTGGATGCCAACCTGCAGATAATTTCAGATGGGTGGGGAACCAATAGAAAAAAATCTAGAAGTGTCTACCGTCGCGCTGTCTGGTGGAGATTTAAAAAAGAAAACATCCCATTTTCCCCGACTGTACATTTCTGCTAAACAACTCATTTAATCTCCGACTGTACCTTTCGTTCGAGTTCGACACAAAACACTACTCTCCAACCATCTTACGCTTTTGCTATGGTTTTTCGATCAACACGAAAATCTGACGTGAGTTTTACAGTTTTTACCCATCCCACAAAAGTACTCAACTCAAGAAGTTTTCACTTCAAAAATTATCACTTTTTTGCTTATAACCATGGACGTATAATTATAACTTTAATTTTTTTTAATTTAGGCTCAAAAATATATGAAAATATTTGTAGGCAAAATATACACACCGGCAAAATTAGCGGAACATAATAAAATTTTATTTTTTTTGAAAATTAATCGCTGTTTTTTATATATTTATTTATTAATTTAATAATTGATGATTAAAAAATAAAACTTATATAAATTTAGGGCATAAAAACGTATAAAATTAAAAAAATCTGCAAAAATCTAAAATTAAGAAAAATCTTTGAAATTTCAGTAGTAAGTTTTTAAGTTAAATTCTTCATTTTTACTTAAGAAATGCCATGTTAACAGCGTGTAATGCCTTCTATGGATCTGAAGAGAGTCTGGATACGCCATTACATGCTTGCATTTTCAATTTGTCAATCATTTCCTGTGGGATATTCTTCTACTCCTCCAGTAGCGCCAACTCGAGCTCCTGAACACATTTTGGAGCTGGAGTTTTAATTCGTACCGTTCACCCATTGATGTGCCACACGTTCTCAATCGGATCCACATCCGTAGACCGTGCTGACCTCTCCACCTGGGCTACGCTAGCATCATTTAGGTCATAATGCCAGATTTTTTTACTCTATGGACGCGCAAAAAATTGAAGTTACTACCTAAAACTGTGTAAAAGGCACAACATGCAGTTCTAGGATGTATGTGCTATTGCCCTGTACTGTCAAAGTACCATCATTAACAATCATCAGCTCTGTGCGGGCTCCAAATCATATGCAACCCCAAACCATTACGAAGCCTGCATGATAGGCCACTGTTTCCGTTAAGTTTGATGGTCTATAGGGTTCCTTACGATTTATCCACATTCTTTATCGCCTGTCAATAAAATTTACACAGAATTTGCTCCCATCACTGTACAGCACACGATTTCACTCACTTGTCAAATTTTGATGTTCACGCGCAAATCTTAGCCTGGCTCTTTGGTGCCCTGTCTCAAGTTTTGGTGCCCTTGCTGGCAACTTTGAGTTTAATTTAACTTCTTTGAGTCTTCTTCTTACTGTACAATCACTTACAGGTACATCTCGGACCTGTTCCTATAGGTTTCATCTCTGCAAAGCAGTTTAAGGTCGATTTCTTAAGGCTTGTACCCTTACAAAACGGTTATCCTGAACCTTTGCCACCCGATATATGCCTTGTTCTCGTCTCCGAACGTAAGATCCAGTCTCTCTGTAGCGTTGAAATTTACGATGGACCACGAAAGCCGACACACCTAAGGCCTGACTGACCGAACGGTAGGTGTGACCTTTCTCTATCGTGGTTACAGCTCTAGCTGTCGTAGATGCTGGAAAATCCACTAATTTTGTATCTAAGCAATGTGTTCTTCCAAAAACCAAACAATCAAATGAGCTGGCATACCTACCTTGCACCCCGCTAAAAACGCCATTCTTATCAGAAACACTTACAACGTCAATCATCGAAAAACACTTAGTAGGGCATAATTGCAATAAAAATCTGTCAACTTGCCAGTTTTTTTCAATATTTTATTTCTTAAATGAGCTTAGAAACTATAAAAAAGGATTTCACACAGCCCGACCCACTTGAATTCAAGTTGTGGCCCTTTTTACTTATGTTCCGCTAATTTTGCCGGTGTGTGTAATTAGCAACAAATTAAGTTCCTAAAATTTTTTTGTAAGAGTTTCCGAGATATCACGGAAATAGTGTATTCGTGAAATTTAAACTAGAGAGACGAAGCGCGACGTATTGTTGTAATAATTGTCGTAATAATGTATGCATTTTAACGGTTTACGTTTGCATAAGTACTTAATAATGTATTTTTTCTTTAGTTAATGTATCAGGTCTTAAATTTGTTGTTTGTAAACTACGAATAATAAAAACTAAGTGAGAGTAACTCCAGAGTAGCTCCGCCAAAAAACATGCTCCAAAATACTTGTCAAAAAAGTGTACCTTAAGTACCTACACTTTTTAATACATTTGCAATATTTAGGTGGTCTTCTGCTTGAGCGGTATAAAAGCTGACGTTACATGACAGTTTGAAAGGAACCAAATTTTAAAAGTAATCCGTCACTGGTTGCTGGTCGTTCTTACCTCTCTGTAAAGATCACAAACAGGAAACGAAGGACGGTGTGGCCCTCACGAGCTCTTGGCATAAGGTTTGTGAATTTTAGTTGACGCTAATTTTATAATGATGGCATTATTATTGTGGGGCAGTTGTGGCTTATCATGGGACATTTCACGTGTAATATTTTCCTCTATGGGGCATTTGCGATATTTTCTCAGGTTGCGCTGTAGCCTGTACCTGCGCTGTACAGTACCACTTCACTAAATTTTACTAAACGGATTGACATTAATCCGTTGACTATTCTGATGAATCATGAATCATGATTCATGATTTATGAATCATGCATGAACGATGACGTAAAATGTGATGTGATTTGTGAACAATTTTTCAAAAATTCTGTTTTACCGCCATTTAGTTAACAGCGCCACAGCCCACAATAGGCATTATAAAAAAAAATTGTGACGTTGTCATTATTTTGACAATTGACATTTGAAAGCAGTAGTTTTTTTGGCTGTAGTTTTCGTAGTTTTTCTACAAATATATACTAGTACCTAATCTGTGGTAGTTTTACATTTTGATAAACCAAAATTTGCTGTTCCTTCATAAAACCATCTCATAAAGCAGAGTCTTCTGTCTTCGTCAAAACACTCTGATACTGGCGATTCACAAAGGAGCCATTAATAAAAAAAAGAAGAAGAAAATACTTGATAATAAAGTAAATGAATAAAAACTACATTTGAGATAAACTTAGGTAATATTTGTAGACAGCAAAGAGGATGTAAACTGTATACTACGTAACAAGAGGTCGGACTTAGAAGAAAAAAAATAAACATTCGTTATTTTTTTAATTTAAAACTAAACGACAAAATTTTAAGTGCAAAACCTTTCACTCTAAACATACCAAAAATTAAAAAAAATAAAAATAAAAAGAAATGAGCTCAAATAAATGTTTTATTTCAATAAAAATTATTGTACATGGCTAAATAAATAGGCTAATAAGGTAAATTAAACAATAAAACAGATTTAATCCACAAGTTTTTGTTGATTTCTATTATTAAATATTATAATATTATTACAGTACAGTTTTATGTATTTTATTTATAAATATGATAGAATAGCTGTCTATGCTACTCTACTAACTACTTGATTGGCTTAAGCCATTATTCCACTTATCCTAGCGGCTAGCTAGGTTCCTAGGTAGGATCCTAGCTTCTAAATGTTGTTCCACGTCTTGACTAAATCGGAAACGATTTAGGATCTAGGAACCTAGCTAGGATAAGTGGAATAAGCGCTTTATACAGTAAACTCTATATAGGGAGGGGATTAAAGCTGCGCGTCCACCAGGTTGGAATCGGGACATACGGTGCGGACGGTGGCACCACGTGTCGTCATATACTTGTCAGGCGCAGAATGATGTTCCAGTACTTCTAGTGCAGTTCATAGTAGTCAGTACCATACATACAAAGCAACAAATCCGTCCACTGCGTACCTGCGCTCCGATTCCGATCCAGTGGATCGCACCTTTATACATACACACTTTGTTTTGTTACACCCTGTATACGACAGCTGAAATCTATGGCGCGGGTTCAGGCCAGCTGCATACCACCTCACTTGATCAGAGGATTTTTCCTTGGTGGCCGTACCACTCATAATCCCATACCTTCCTTCTCCTAAAATCTCCTTGCATTGAATCTCTTTGCTGCTTTCGTTCCCAAGCGGTCGCATGCGACCGCGAGAACAAAAGATTTCCTAGAATCCGCGATCGAGTTAACAGCTATTGCTTGCAGACTAAAATGTTGCA
The DNA here is from genome assembly GCA_937595015.1 of Polyommatus icarus. NCBI lineage: Eukaryota > Metazoa > Arthropoda > Insecta > Lepidoptera > Lycaenidae > Polyommatus > Polyommatus icarus. The sequence continues at coordinate 10,862,570 of OW569321.1, forward strand.
AACTAGCTGTATAGGGACCTAAAAATCTGAAATTAATGAAACATTTTTCATTTATATTCCATACAGTTTACATAAATTATAGTAAGTATAGTAATTAATAACCTTATGTATTGTTACAATAAAACAATATACACATGATACACATTTCATCATTTTCCAAATTAACTGCATACTGATATACATTATAATAATTTCTATGAAATAATAATCTATCTTTTTCATATTAATATAGTTTAAGTTCTAAATTATTGTACAATTATGCAAATAATACTACGACATACTTTGTATTAGAACATGGTATGATATCGTTATGTTTTGCTTCAATTTATCAATTTACGGTTACATTTACATTTTACAATGGCTTACCTTTCGTTTTTCAATAATTAATCCACTTAATTTACAATTTTTGTATTTTTGTAATAAATAATTTTCACAAAATGGAATTCGAACCTTGAGTTTTAAACTTCATCTTCCTCTTTTTTCTCATGTAGTTTATATTCTCTATGGTCTTTTTTATCAACCAATCACAGTCGACCGTGCTTAAAAATTGTACAGATTATGCGATTTACTTTAGTAGCTACGTTTAAATTTGGAACCCAATTTTTTTTTGTTCGGAAAGTTTCGTCCACCTGGTAGACAGTAGAAAGCACTTTTTCTTGACATTGAATCGTATCACAAGCTTGTAACAATGAACAATGCTGCACAGTTTTCGCTGCGATGGAATAACTACGTGAATCACGTTACCGAAGCATTCAATTTATTGAGGTTTGAAAATGATTTAGTAGATGTAACACTATGTTGTGACGGAGGTAAAATAAAAGCCCATAAAATGTTACTCTCCGCCTGTAGTACCTACTTTAAGCAGATATTTAAAGAAAATCCCTGTCAACATCCCGTCATTATTCTGAGGAATTGTAAGTATGAGGACCTCAATGCTATCATTAATTTCATGTATCACGGTGAAGTCAATATTTGTCAAGAACAGTTGGAGTCTTTCCTTCTGACTGCAGAATTTTTGGAAGTGAAAGGTTTAACAGACAATGTGGAGGAGGAATCTTCTAAAAGCAAGATAAAAGTAATCGAGAACAATTCACTGGACCTAAGTTCAAGGGCTAGCCATAGTAACGAGTACACTTCACCCATGACTTCTGACGAACCTATTAATTTGGCAGCACCACAGATTGCTAGAACTGAATACATTCCACAAGAGGAACCAGTAAATAGCCAAGATCGTGACAATATTATAATAGACGAACAGCAGGATATTGAAATTGAATCTGATAATAAAGCAAAGGGAACATCCAATACTGATGATATGCAAGTTGAAATTCAATCCACTTCCGCTGAGGATTTGTCTGACAAAAATGGTAAATTTAATATTTAAAGCAGTAGTAAAATGTGTATTTTACGAGTTCTTTAGAGAATAATGAGAAAAATAGTAGTCCAATTAGTTTTATTGCTTTAATTTATTGTCTGGTCCAACTAAAGTAACAATTTTGTCTTGTTTTTTTCAGAATCAGATATGGCAAAATTTAGATGTCAGCTATGCCCAAAAGGATTCAAACACCCGACTTCATTAACATTACATAAAGATTCACATGCCGGAAAAACTCAATGTCCAGTTTGCTTACGATCATTCTCTCGTTCCTACGACATGAGAAGTCACCTACAGAGGATTCACAGAAGAAAACAGTTAACAATCAAAGAAATAAGATACAAGACTGCTTCAGACAATTTGGCTTCAAAGTCTTTTACACATAACATTTAGGTCATTGGTTATCTTTTGTATTAAGAGCATAAAGACCTGACCTTAGCCTACCTTGTTATATTTTATAGAATTATACTATATAAAATCACATAATTATTCTGTTACTTTTAAAGATAGATTAAAATTGCTCAGTGATAAATCACTATTTTTATACTAGTCTTGTATTAAAATATGTTTACAAAAGCTACTTTTTTCTTTTTATAACTCAAAACCTTGATTTATTAAAATAATCGGCCAAGTGCGAGTCGGACTCGCGCACAAAGGGTTCCGTACCGTTATAGAGCAAAAATTGGCCAAAAATTGTGTTTTTTGTATGGGAGCCCCCCTTAAATTTTTATTTTATTTAAATATTATTATGAAATATTAAATAACACATATATTTAAGGCTTTTGTGAAAATTTCAAGTGCCTACCTGTTGCCATTATTGATATCGAGCAAAAAAGGCTAAAAATCATGTTTGTTGTATGGGAGCCTTAAATATTAATATTATTTTGTTTTTAGTATTTGTTGTTATAGCGGCAATAGATACACACAATCTGTGAAAATTTCAGAAGTCTAGCTATAGCGGTTCCTGAGATACAGCCTGGTGACAGACAACGAAGTCTAATAGGGTTCCGTTTTTACCCTTTTGGTACGGAACCCAAAAAACGATGTTTTATGAGTAAATATGTAAGTTACACGTTCAGTTCTGGCATCCACGTCAATCTGAGACTGATGAAAGAAATTGATGAATATGTAGGTACATACTAGGAAATGATCAGTCCTTCAATCAACTGGTAAACGTTCAGCTTCGCGTCAATCTTATTAGGTTGATGGACTGAACTGATGGGAAACTGAGCTGTGTCTTACAATATCTATGGTGTATCAGGGTATAGGGACGTAGTGATTGGTCCTTGAACCTTATTGCGCACTGCTTATTTTCATAGCATTAATTTTTTTAAACTACACTAATGCAACGCCATCTGCTGTTGAGTAGACAAGTTAATTAAGACCGAAAATAAAATATATTTTATCACATTTATATAGATGGCGTTTTTCTAATATTAGTCAAATAATTTTTTATTTAATAATCTGGGTCTGAATATAATATGATCAGGGATTCGACCTGAATTTTCTCTTTGGTTTATATTACAACTAGCTGTTGCCCGCGCACACGGCCCGCGGGCCGCGTGTTGGGGATCTAGGGGTGTTAGAGGTATAAACGATAATAAATAAACAAAAGACGGGTTGCACTCCGGGAAGTGAAAACTTGATTATTAACGTTGTGCATTTTTTTAACCCATATTTTTATGAAAATAAATTATTAAAAAATCGATTTTTTTAATTAATCGAAACCCTTACAAGTTACAATCGATTAAATTTTTAACCAATTTTTTATGAAAATCGATTTTTAAAAAATCGATTTTTTCGATTCGAAAATCGATAAAAAAATAAAATAATCGGCCAAGTGTGAGTCGCACTCGCGCACGAAGGGTTCCGTACCGTTATAGAGCAAAAATAGGCCAAAAATTGTGTTTTTTGTGTATGGGAGCCCCCTTAATTTTTTTAAAATATTATTACTAATTATTGAAGTAAGGATAGGATAGGATAGGATAGGATAGGAGTTACACATATAGTTAAGGCCTTTGTGAAAATTTCAAGTGCCTACCTGTTGTCATCATTGATACAGAGCAAAAAATGTTTGAAAAATCACGTTTGTTGTATCGGAGCCCCCCTTTAATATTTAATTTATTTTGTTTTTAGTATTTGTTGTTATAGCGGCAACAGAAATACATCATCTGTGACAATTTCAACTCTCTAGCTATTACTGTTCTTGAGTTACAGCCTGGAAACAGACGGACAGACGGACAGACATCGAAGTCTCAGTAATAGGGTACCGTTTTTACCCTTTGGGTACGGAACCCTAAAAATCGACAATAAAAAAAAATCGACAATAAAAAAAAATAAACAATCGATTGTTCGATTAATCAATTTCGATGTTACAACACTACTCTCCAACCGTCTTACGGTTTTTCCAAGGTTTTTCGATCAGCACGAGAATCTGACGCGAGTTTCACAGTTTTTACCCATCCCACAAGTGCTCAACGCCGCTAAAGAAGTTTTCAATTCAATAATTATGATTTATGTTTTAAAACAAAATAATAACTAATTTGACTAAATATACATAACGATGTCATTACATTCATGATCATGACCGTACTGTACTGAAATAGTATTATAGCGCGAGCGATATTTAAAATTCTGCAATACTTATTCAATATACCTTTTCGGGAGATTGAATATCCAGGATAATATTATAATATTGAAAGTGCAAAGCGTTAGAATTAAAAAACAACAAAAAGTACGAGCGGGCGGGATTTGCTTGGAGTAGTATAGTAATGCATTGAGGCTGAGGGGGGCTAGGGAGCCGCGCCGTACTCGGGAGGGTGGCGTTGCGAGGGTGGCGGGGTCAGGCGGTTCGATACGCGCGCGCGCCGCGGTCATCCGACATCACTAGTCGCGTTTTGACGCTCATCGTGTATAGTGACGCATGTTGCTCGAAAAGCATTCGAACGCTTCGTTATCGAATTTATTTACTCACTCGAAAGTACGTATAAATAACGATTTTCTCACTGAAACCAGTGGTGTTTTATGTGCAAAAATTACGGGTGTCCCCTAATTTTGATATCTGAAAATATTGTTGTTAATTTTGTTTACATTCACGTGCGCCCGAATTATTTCAGTTTTCTATTGAATAGTTTTGATAAACAGTGTGATAGTGTCAAAAGTGGGTAATTTGGAGGATTGAGGTAGTAAAATTGAAAGGAAAAATTATTGCAGTTTCTCTCAGAAATTATTAGAGTGTTTTGAGGAATATTCTTGAAATTTCTTTTGGTTACTATTCCGACTACTGAAAACGGTGAAACGGTATGGTTATCTGTAAAGTTTTATTGAAAAATGAGCATGTCTATCGAGTATTATGTGAATATTTGATGGTGGGTTTCTGTGAGAGGGCATACAGTCGAGATTCGCTCGCAATTCGTCCCGCGGCGGCGCAATGGGGGTATTGATCGGCGGCGGGCGCGGGTCGCGAGACGCCGGCGTCGCCTGCCGCCTAAATAAAGCTCCGTGCATGTGTGCCGACTGCCGGCAGCCGCCCAAAGTCGATGTGCCGTCGCCTCCACTGTCGCATTTCGCTGTGTGCTGTCATATGATTCTATTATTGTTCTGCCTATGCCAATGATATTGTATGTTACTAACGTAACTAGATTGGCAGTCTACGACAGAAATGCGTCACCACTTTGAAGATGCCTGCAGGCATATCTGCCATACATAATGACATAATAACATTATGAAGTGACATTGTCTTTTGGGCTATCAAGTGGTTACGCATTTTTTGCATCAGTTTGTAAGACATTGCCACTCTAGTATTTTAGAAACTCATTGGCCTATGCCCCATCTTATTCGCGATTGACATTTTTCCAATATTTTTAAAAGTATCTTTCCTTTAAAAGCGGCTACATTTCAATTATGTCGTTCTAGTTGGAAATGAAAGGGTTTATCTAAGTTTGGCAATGTCAATGAAAATAATTTAATTTAAAATTTGGTGCAACCCACCTTTTATGAAATAGGAAGTGATTTTCCTATTTCATGAAAGAAACTAAGTCGTATTATATTATTATGTATTACTTTAATACTTAAGTAACAAAATAATTATTGCTAAAAACATGATGTACTTACCTGAATAGGGCACCTCCGACTTACCTAGCAACCTCCGAAACCTAGTTAGGTTTCTACTGTAGGCCTAGGACAATTACATGTTCACAAGATCTTATGATGCCCGCAACTCCGTTGCGCCAAAATTCGTTTATCGCGCGGGAACCGTACATTTATCCGGGATAAAAAGTATCCTATGTCCTTTCCCGGGACTCAAGGTATCTCCATGCCAAATTTCAGCAAAATCCGTTCAGCGGTTTGGGCGTGAAGAAGTAACAGACAGACAGACAGACAGACACACTTTCGCATTTATAATATTAGTATGGATATGGTGCTTAGACTATAATAGTTTGTTTATAAACCAGATTTCTCGTGTTTTTCTCGTTATACGGTTATGAGTGGAATTAATTTGATAACCCTTGCTATTAATACCAAATTAATGATACCATTGACATTACCCACTTAAGACAAACATTAAAAATATGACGTGATAGCTGATGAGCTTTAATTAATTATTTTCATAGCTTAAAAGTGTATCCAGATTAGAAGCCGCTTGTTTTCCTGTATTTTAAACTTCTTCGTTCTGTTCAAGGTGGACATGCAGGAGTAATCGACGATAATCACGGAACCAGCTATGGCTCGCATCGTGGTGGCTGGAGGAGCACTGCTCTACGTGTTGAGTATAGCACTCGAGACAAACGCGCTGATCCTCTTGCCTCACGACGTCCGCCCCGGCCATGCCGTCCGCCATTTCATCGGGAATCACTCACGCTACACCCTGCTAGATCCAGACCATGCCTCATTTTTCACGCTTTTGGACGACGGCCTTCTAATGACGACCGCTGACCTCGCACCATTGCTCAATCGACCGTTGAACCTGGCGATACTGGAGCAGACACCATATAGTAGCTCGGCTCATTCCATTCATCTTTTAGTAATGGATCGGCGGAAAATGCTTCATTTCACCTCAGTGAATGGGCTGGAAGGCGAGATAGCCGAAAATGCCCCGCCCGGTACTGTCGTGGATTTTCCACCAATTCGAGCCACCGCCCTCGTCAATGTAGGTCCGATTGCATATAAAATTACAAAGGGTAACGAGAATTCGACGTTCGCTTTGAAGGACAAGGACAAGGAAAGAAATTCGGATGTCAAGTCTGTCGTAACAGAAGGAGATATCGAGATCGTAGCTCTCAAGTCCTTGGACGCCGAGGAGAAGAAATCCTACGATATCGCCATCCAAGCTACTGACTTGATCGGTGTCAATAAAGCTACGCTTCCCGTCAAAATTAACGTTATCAACGAAAACGACCACGAGCCAATGTTTGAGCAGGAAATATACTATTTTGCAGTGAACGGAACTACAGATGAAGGCTGTCGGAATGGCACTCCACATTGGGAAAGATTTTCAAATATTGGCAAAGTGCAGGCGTTCGATGAGGACGGTGATCGTGTTTACTACTCGCTGAAAACACCCAGCAACCTCGCCGTCGTCGTGCCACAGACCGGTGATTTGATATTAGCCGGTGAACCGGACGGTCACGAAGCCGAATTGGAAGTTTTAGCTCACGACACGGGGACTCCTTCGAAGAAAAGCAAGCCTGCCCAGATTTACATCGAATTTGTGATCCGCGAGCGCAAGGAATTGCCGATGCTTCATCGAGATAAAAGGCGTGTGACTCGTGCAGTGCGACCTACGAAACGTATCGAATTTACGGAAGCCGATGGTGAAGTGGAAGGACGTTCCGTATTTACCCTCGAAAAGGAAACCGATCGCGAGACTTTTAAAATTCGGGACGAAAATCCGTGGGTTACGGTTGAACCGAGTGGTGTTGTGAAAGTTAAAAAGAAGTGGGACTACGAGGAGCTCGGCCCCGAGAAGACGATCGATTTTTGGGTCACCATCACGAACGCCGGCAACGGAGGTGAGTTTTATGTTTATTTTTATAGGATAACTAATTTTAAACATACATATATAATTGTGTCACAAGTCAATGACTTACTTGTGCATGAAAATTGGAAATAAAATGGTTGAGGTTTCCATAATCAAAATAAATTGTATAAAAGTTGGGATGCTAATAGCATAGCGATTAAAATGATACATTTTATACCCATATTAAATGGTGCATAATATCAGGAAACGAATATTTGTTGGAACTATATATATGTAAAACATTTGCTCTACACCTGTCGTATCGAATGGAGAGGTGAAGCGTGACGGTGGGACTGCACCCGGTCCCGCGATGCTTTCAAATGATGAAATTTTCTTAAGTAATCTCTGGCATGTAGAACAATAATTATAACCAGGTAATAGCGTAGTCGAAGGGCCCCGATGGACTTTCTATTGGAGCAAATCGAACTTGCATAATATATCGAACACGGCATGTACTTGCCAAATGCAAACAAAACACTTTCTAACGTGATCTCTCATCATGATAATACGTCTATGAACATCATAATCAATCTACATTACTGTCATACTCATTTTAAAGAAAAAGCTCCTAGGATTTTAAATTACTAAATAGAGATTGATTACGAACCGTATATTCTGTTACATTAGCATTATGCACGTGAAATTTATCCACGCGCTTATTTGTATACGCAAAAAACCACTAACACCATAAATTCTAGTTAGCACGAGCCCATTATGTCATTTGCAATGCAACAGCACGAGACACGGGGCAGGTGTGCCAGGAATGCCCATTAGAGATGTACACCGTCGTAGATGCGACAGGTTAGGGCCACCGTAGAATGCGTGCCTAATCGGGGACCTGTCGCACGGCCGCGATTCTGTACGCCACGCTCATCACGACTTCGGATCGAGACTCTCGAGATTTTATCTATGGATAATTAAACATTTTTTAAATGATTGCTTCTCAGCCCTAGTCATGACTTTCTATGGATTTCTTTCCGCTGTATTATCGTATGATTTTTCACACAGTCGTAATTCTTTGGTATCACTATCTATACTTATAAAATTACATGTCCTGAATGACTGACTGATTCATCATCGCTGAGCAAAAACCGTTAAAGTTACAGCCACGAAATTTGGTGAGTAGGTTTGTTTTATTAAGTAGACATCCACTAAGGAAGCAATTTTGAAAATTTTACCCCGAAGGGGGTGAAATAGGGGTTGAAAGTCTGAATGAAAGTCCGTCATTTCTTAAGTTAGGAACATGAAACTTTATCTTTGGGTTACTAATTAAAAATGAATGAATACATATTTAAGCGTTTTTGGAAATTCTTCCTCCAAGGGGGTGAAATTGGGGTTGAAAGTTTCAATGGAAGTCCGTTATTTCGACTTGAGTTAGTAGCATGAAATTTTATGTTTGGGCTACTGATTAAAAATGATTGGATACGTGCTTAAGCGTTTTTGAAAATTCTACCCCCGAGGGGGTGAAATAGGGGTTGAAAGTTTAAATGAAATTAGTCTATATTATAGTTAACGCGGACGAAGTCGCGGGAAACAGGTAGTTACTAATAAATAGGTACTGACAGCGTGTAAAATGGACATCCACACACATAGGCACAGATAGACAATTTCGAAGCCAAATTTTGTAGTTTTGTCCAACAAATCGGTAGTATAATATCAAAGTTCCCAAAAATTATGATGATATATCGTAAATCATGGTTCGCTTCTCAGTATGGGTGTAAATTATTGTGTTCCACTCAGCCCGACTATTCCAGGCATCACTGCAACAATTGATATTGACATTTCCGGATCAGTAAACCATTAATCAATACATTCAACATTGTTTTCGTCGGCGTTATGTCCTTACTGAATCCAGTTAGTATGTAACCATTCTTTGATTATTAATCTTTGATTTCAAAATCTATCACCTGCTTTAAAGTTTTATATTATGCACTATTTAATAGATTTTCGATAAAGATAACATATACAGATTTTAAACTAAATAGTATTCACTATCTCGTGCATATTTTGTGGTAATGGTATTCGGAGGCCATCTTAAAACCACCTGCGTTAGTAATCTTTATTAAATTTTTACCGTTAGGTGCCACAGTTATTACCATAACTAAAGATATTTGGAGACTGTGACAAAATGTACACATTAGTCGAAACCACCTGCGTCGCTACACTGGTTCCGAATGAAAATCATCGCGAAACGGTTACGGTCATTCGGACAATGAATGATAAAGTCACGCATTCATTCAATCAAAAGCTATGGGTGCGGGCGTCGGTCGCACAACAATCGGCTAATTCCCCTCGTTGGGCAGTAGGCAGTAGCCGCAATTACCGACCTCACCGATCCCACACCATCTGCGACTGGACACACTTAACGAATGTTAATTACTTAATGGGAAAGGGCTCGAAGATCCGGTTGGACTTCTAATTATAAATTCTGATGATTTTCACATATCACTTGTTTGCTGACTGCGATGCAGCGACCCGATCATACCTAGGAAGAAATACGCTTTTCTATTGAAAAAATATTCCAATTGTGTGCTCTACCATGATAAACGATATTACTTAAACATACGTTTGCTTCTGTGGATGTAAACAGTACGTTTTAACAGGTTGTGGGCCCTGTGTAAACAAAATCCAGCTGTTACAAGGTATGAAGTTAAACATTGTTTAAACATCCCATTCATAAAAATTCTACTGACATCTATAACTTGTATTGATTGAAACTAAGTAAAGTAAATATTTTAAAATCGGTGTGATTAAAATTAAAAATATTACCATTTTCTAGCAGATAGTAAATCTTTCTACCATGGCAAATAATATTTTAAACTCTATTTTTGTAAAGAAAAAGATTTGACTATTATACCAGAATGAGCAGATATTGAGCGATAAACATTGTACAAAAATAGCTTCTTTTAAAAATAAACACTCATTTTACTCGTAACGTATTTTAACGTGTAATTAGCTTTACCAATTTCCAACGAAAATGGTTGGCTCTTAAAGAATCCTGTACTTTATATAATCCATAATGAAATTACTAACCCTCGCTCTGAACGGAATTGCTATTGCCAATGGGGGAAGTCGGTAGAACATTTTACATTTCCTCTTAATATAGCATCTTGTTATTTATATTTTATTGCAGTCTAAGGCAAAAAGTATAAAATAAAATTAGCCATCTAAAACCAGTATAGCTAAATAGAAGCAAAATTACTTTTATACCGCTACATAAAAAAAAATTAAGCTATGTATTACTAAAATGTTCAATAAATTGACGCTATATTATGGAGAGACAATTTCAATTTACTCTAAAACGCTAGTTTCCAGTTACAAAATGTAACTTTCAACTCTAGAGTACCCCCTTGGTCGTGATGTGGTCGTGATCGAGTGTTTACAGAACACTTTTAAATAGTGAAGTACGACCATTGTCCGGTCTGTTTTCTTTCCCACATTTAGATCGTAATGAATGCACGTGAGAGTTGGGGTCATATCGAGGTACGAAGGTATTATAAGCCGTTTAATGGGACCGAAAACATGAGTTATGCAATGATAGCTCAAAGGGAATCGGATTGTCTTTTTTTCATTAATATTAAGATACCAAAATATGTAAAGCTTGTCGTCAAATTAGTTTACTCATTGGTCCAGGCCTATTCTTAAGTTCAACATACATTTAAATTAATTTCTTTAAACATCGCTACCGCTTTCATCATTTGTTACTGCAGCTCTATTTTCGTTGCCCTAGCTTTTGCAATTTAGATTTAGACTTCTGAACAATTAATTCCAACATGATGTTTATGAAATTTCTCGTAATAAAAGTCTGCAGTCGTAAGTCGCAATGGCACTTGAGGGCATGTGCCGTGGTCTAGCTCATAACGCATTGTGCCCTCGTGAACAGCTTGAGAGCTCTCAGCAGCCGATTGGCATTCACAGAGCACGTCGCTCAAACTTTAACCCTCGTCTCGGTCGTGGAAGGGTTGCAAAAATTAACGACTCTTGATTCCTACATTTTGAAGTCAAAGGATTTTTGGTGAATGAGGGAATGTCCCCATATGTCGGCTCTCGTTCTAATATTGGATCGAAGCAGAACTTACAAGTAATAAAACTTACGTCTAATATAATTTGGGTATCGCTCGGAAATTAGTATTTGTTTTGCGATAAAACCATCATAATATGCCCTTTCCTCTCTCTCTCATAGTTTGTCGTATTTATTATTAGGTAGAGACAGACATTTAACAATATCAAATGAATTTGACATTTGACCAACATCTACAATCCCAACATCTACACAGCCATTGTGTAGACAATTATGTCGGGGTGAAGCCCGTCACAGACCTAGCTATAATATATATTAATATATTTATAGCTAGGCATATTAATATATATTTTCTATACTAATTTTCGCGTGACTCAGCTCAGCTATAATATGTTTCTGTGACATGTGGATTTAGTATAGATTAATATGCCTTGCGATAAATATATTAATATATATTATAGCTAAGTCTGTGACGAGCTTTATGGGAGACCTATCCTTGACCATGTCTATTGTACTAATATGTATTCTGTGCCATGAGTCATGACCAAGCTTTTATGGTATTGATAACTTACAATAATGGGGTTAAAGGTCCAAAGAATTGGCCTCGCAGTTTTGTGGATAGAACACAATTTTTAACCGACTTCCAAAAAACGAGGAGATTATATGTTATTTCTGCGTTTCAGAATCATTTATCCTTATCATAATCATTTTCGGAGGTGCTACTTTTATTCAACCATGTAAAAAAAAGGTTTTTATGTAAAAAAATTAGATGACATTTCTACTACGTAAAATAATATTCGAAACAAAAATACAGGTGTTTTCTTCAGTAATATTCCTTTAAGCAAACTATGTTTAAGGATGAATTTGTGCGGTCTTAGTTCAGAGAAGTCTGAAAGGATCGTAAATATCACTCGTATGTTCTAAATATAGTTGCTGCATCCGAAACGTTCAGCGCACATAGTTATTACTTTAGCTCAGTTCACCAAAGTGATTCCTGCTTAGCCGTGAACAATTTACGGACTTAGTAATTTCTACAACAGTTTTAGTCTCTTTTAACTTTCCACAAAGCTAAGTTAAATTATTTTATGATTTGTTTCTCTCCACAGATTCCAGTTTTCTTTAAGCTACATAAACTCATTTGACGCTCTTCAGCCTTTTCCTTTGACAGTATAGGTAATGGAAAAGTGTATCTACCACGTATCTACATACTTGTAGTATCATATTATATTACCCTATTGCTCTATGTTACATCTCTAGCTTTAGTCCACATATCGATTGCTCTGTATAAGTCAATATATCGCATTGTATTAGAGATTAACTGCTCCTCTCTACTATTCGCTACAATTGATGGTCGCTGAGGTATAATGGATATAAGGAATTACAAAGGTTTGTTTTATTAAGATATAGTGGGGCCTGGGGTGCAATTTTGATGGCATTACCTTCAGGGGGAGTTTGTGGGCGAAATTGGAATTGGGATTATCTGATATCGAACCTTAATGGCGTGTACATGTGGCTTGTAATATTTACTCATTAATTATATTTAACGCGCCCGAGAGTCCCAAAAAAAACCAATTTTCAAAATTACTTTATTGAAAAATCAAAAATTACAAATTAAAATCAAACATTAAAATTACGTTAAGTACAAATGGACTTGCTCGAGGTTAGAGGCTAAGTGAGGTGGAATCCACAGCGGCGATCCAATTTCGAAGTCAACGCGAAGTCAGCAAAATGTTTCCCTGAATGTTACCGATGAGTATGTTATACGCAGAGGCGACCATAAAATATACCAAAGATTATGTAATGGTATAGAGGCGATATTAACTTGTAGATTTTACTATCTTGAATCTTCTAAGTGTAAGTATCTTCGGATGATAGGCTTGGTGGTATATAACACCTCCCCCCTTAGTTCAAGGACTATTTTTGAACGACAGGAAAAAATGTCATTGGCAGCTTTCCACAGTCTTGGCTTGGTCCAGGTTCAGCATAAGTTTGTTGTTGGCGAGGCTTCTTGCTTGATTGGCTTCTTTCTTCATTCTTCTTTCTTCTGTTCAGGATTAATCTTCTGCCCAAAATTATAAGAGAAAGTGCAATAGCACTGCATAATATAGTATAGAAAGGAATAGTTGTATTATAGAACATTGGTATTTGTTCTAATTGAATAGGTTCTTGATGGTGAATCTTGTCTTGAATTTCATGAAGTTTCTTCAGGCTGATTGAATTACTTTTAATAGAGAAGGATAAGGTAGGCTCTTTTACATGAGCCGAAATTTTAGTAATTTTTATGGGCTGTCCTTTGATGTGATCGTTGGTGTTGACGATGGTGAAGTCTTCTGTGTGCAGCTTGCAGGTAGGTGGTATTGTAGCGAGGTAGCTTCCATTGAGATTAATGATTTCTTCTCTTTCGCAGGATAACCGGGCTTCAGTTGGAGACGGGAACACGACGACGTAGTGGCGGTCATCAAGTTTTTCCATTGCAGGTTTCATCAGGTTTACGGTAGTCATTTCGCAGGAACTTTCTTCATGGAGATTTCCTTCAACGATGTTGCTGATACAGTCCGGCTGGGGTTTCAGCATGTGGTGGAGCTCGTCTTCACATAAGTACCTCATGCCTGACTTCGGGCATTCTGCCTCTATGTACACGTGCATATTACTAGTGATTGCAAGGAAAGGAGAAGGAGGGATTATAGCTTGCCTATTTTTATTAGGAACAATAGCTAGTTTATAAAAGTTATATTCAAGTGGTGAAACTATAGGAAATTTGAAAGCAAAAACTAACTGATCTCCATTAAAATAAGATGCTGGCTTAATTATATTGTAATAGTCTCTAATTTCTAAATCTAATATTTCTTCTTTATTATAAAATGTCTTAAGCTTACTTAACATATTTTTCATTACACCTATACCTATCATAGAATGATGAGTGCGCGAAGCACTGCAAAATGCTAGCGCATTCTCTAACCTACTTATTTCGCTTACTAAACTGTCTACATTATTACTGCTTATTGCTAATGCTTGTGCGAATTTCGCAAATTTAACTATATCCGGTGAAGGAAATGATTCAGGGTTTAATATCATAAATAATGTTTTATTAATTTTATTTTGACTTTCTATAATTTCAGCAATAATTTTATTTTGTTCATCCATCCAATCTTTGCTAAGACTGATGTGATGATTCTGTTCAATAACTATTTTATCTTGATTTTTCTTAAGTACTGAAAGAGCTTGATCATACTTTACTGCATCCGAATAATCTAAATTTCCAGTTATACTCTTAATTACTGACCCAAGACTATCTATTAAGCCTCTCTTAAACCTTAAGGGTTCTAGAGTTTTTAATTGTTGCAAAGCAAAATCAAGTTTATCACTTAAATAATCTATTTGCGATTCATAGACAGCATAAGTAAGGTTATCTAACTTATTTCTAATTTCACTTAGCTGAGACTGCACTAAACTAATGTTAGAATCTATTTCCCTTAATTCTATAAACTGTAAAAATGTATGATAATGATGGGTTAGTCGCATGGGACCTAACTTAAAGGGTAAAATTCCAGGGCTTTCTCCAAGATCTTCAAGTTTTATCTCGAGAGCTAGTGTCGTTGTGAGAAGCATCATGATCAGCATCCTGCAACAATTTGGCGGTCTTAGGGATTCGTTTTAGCCTATTTTTAGCTATGGGAGCTTTCTTCTTGGAAGTATAAATATGAATAGGTAAGTTTGCTAAAACAGTGTCCTGGGTATATCGAGGTGCGAGTTTAGATCTGGAAGCTGAGGGGTTACTGACAAAAATCTGCTGGTTAGGTTCATAATCTACTTCATTTTCTCTAGTTTCATTACGTTTTTCAATGATAGCTTCTCTGTTAGCTAATGATGATTCATTTACAACGTCATAAACCTGTTTCATTTGTTCTCTATGAGATTGCATATACTGTTGAAGTAAATGAATAGTTAAATCGACATCAGTAGGGTCACGTGGATCAGTATGCCCCAATATAAGGTCATAGGGTTTACATTTAGTAAAACTGTGTATGGAGCTATTATATGCAATTAAAGCATAAGGCATTAAATTAATTACAGGTTGATCACGCTGTTTTAATTTTAATATACGGAGATGTTCAAGCAAAGTCGAATGAAAACGTTCTATATTACCATTAGCGTTAGGGGAATGAGCCAAAGTTTGATGATGAATTATTTTATGAATTTTACAAAATTCTGAAAACATTTGGTTATTAAATTCTGTACCCTGATCAGTAATTATGGTAAGTGGTAAACCGTGGTGAGTACTAAATGTTAACAAAGCCTGTATGACGCTGAGTGCCGTGCCATCTCTAAGTAAGTATGCCTGTCCATATTTCGAAAAAACGTCTATAAGGGTTACATATTTTTCATTATTAGCTGTAAAGGTGTCCATATGTACGATCTCAAAGGGTTTTGTAGCTGGGGGTACTAAATTAAGCTTAGGTCTAATAGGGTTCCTGTCATACTTAGCTTGACCACATATTGTGCAATCATTAATATACTTTGTAATATGTTCTTTCATTTTAGGCCAGAAGTAACGTGCTGAAAGTGCAAGGTAGCATTCATTTATCCCGCGATGATTTGTTTTGCCTTCATGATAATTACGAATAATTTCTTGTTGCCTAAGATATTCCTTGACGTTTTCTAATTCTATTTTAGCTATAAAAACTTTCATGCAAGAGCTTTTAAATTTTTCCTGTAATATTGGGACTATTTTGTACATACCTAACGGAGGGTTAATAAGTATACCGGTCTTTATTTTAGGGTTTACATATTCTTTAATAGCATTGATTAAATCTGTTTCTAAATTTGATTCTGATAATTGTATAGATATCCTGGAATGAGTATCGAACGGTTTGGTAACTATTGCACGTTTCTTTACATCACTAACAATATTTAAAACTAACTGGCGATGAAATTTATTTAAGGGATCAAAGGATATAGGTATTTCAAGGATTGGGTTTTCATTAGAGGTATGGGCGGTCATGGTACTTTCGGAGTCGTCAGCTACAGATACTTTGGATGTATTGCCTACTATTGAACTTATCTCTTCGTTAAAGATTTCCACACGAGATAGAGCGTCGGCGTTTGTGTTCTTTTTGCCGGGCTTATATTGGGTAGTAAAATCAAACTCGCTTAATTTTAATCTCCATCTCGTTAATCTAGAATTTGGTTCCTTCAGACTCATAACCCACTGTAATGGTTTATGGTCCGTTAAAATTTTAAATTTACGGCCAAAAAGATAAGGACGAAAATACTTAGTTGCCCATACTATGGCTAACAATTCTTTTTCAATTGTGCTATAATTTACTTCGCTATCATTCAAAGTACGAGAAGCGTACGCTATTGGTTTGTCAGATCCTATGGGTCCTTGTGAAAGTACTGCACCTATTGCAAAATTAGAAGCGTCAGTTGTCAGTAAAAAGTCCTTGTCAAAGTCGGGGTATATTAAGATAGGATCATTAGTTAAAAGTGTCTTACATCGTTCGAAACTGTTAACGTAATCTGAGTCAAAAGTAATTTTCTTTCCTTTCTTTAAACATTGAGTTAATGGTTTTGTGATCTTAGCAAAATCGGGAATGAATTTTCGGTAGTAGCCTACTAAACCCAGGAATGATTTTATTTCTTTAGGTGTTTTAGGAATAGGGAATTTTTGAATTGCCGAAATTTTGTCGGGATTAGGTTTTATTCCTTCTTCAGTTATTACGTGTCCTAGATATGCTGTTTCGTGTTTTAAAAATTCTGATTTGTCAAGCTGAATTTTAAAGTTAGATTCACGTAATCTTTGGAAGACTTTTTCTAAATTTATTATATGTTCCTGTAATGAAGTTGAAAAGACAATTATATCGTCGAGATAGACCAAGCAAATGACATTTTGAAGTCCTTTAAGAATATTATCCATAACTCTTTGGAACGTGGAGGGACTATTTTTTAGGCCCATTGGCATTCTAAGAAATTCATATTTGCCGTTTTCTACACTGAAAGCGGTTTTATGTATATCCTCCTCTGACATTTCCACCTGATAGAAACCTGATGCTAGATCTAAGGTTGTGAAATATTGACATTTCCCTAATTTGTCAAGTATATCATTGATGTTAGGTATGGGATATTTGTCGTCGATTGTTTTTTCGTTAACCTTGCGAAAATCAATGACTAATCTCCATTTCTGCTTCCCCGAGGCGTCCATTTTTTTTGGGACAATCCAGATCGGAGAGCTCCAGGCAGATTCCGATGGTCTAATTATGCCCTGACTTAGCATTTTTGAAATTTGGTCTTTTACCTCATCACGCAAGATATATGGATAACGATAGCTTTTCGTATGTACGGGGACCTCATCATATGTACGGATTTTATGTTTAATTTTGTTCGTAAAAGACAAAGATTCTCCTTCAATATAAAAAACGTCTGCATATTTACTACAAAGTGCTGTTAAATTGGCTTTTTCTTCCTCATTTAAATGGTCTGTTCGCAAGCGTGAAATAACGTCACTGGCACGGTTTGAAAATTCTTGTGAAAATTCGGAATTAAAAATAGTTGCTTCTGTCGGATGATCTAATGAAAAAATTATGTCATTTTTAGTATGATTGGTTACCTGGACTATGGCTCTATTATTTTTAACTGTAGTTAAACATTCACTTATAATGCAATTGCAAATAATTTGTTCTGGCACTAAAACTTCTCCATCCGCGGCGTTTATTGGTAATCTAAGAAGTAAAGAGGTTTCACTTGGAATAACTTTTTCATACAAATTTAAATTTCGGGAATTATATAATTTAATTGGGTTTATGGCGTTTTTAGTAATTAATGTTGAATTTTTAAGATCTAATTTAGCTTCAAATTTAGTTAACAAATCCATCCCTATCAGACCTTCAAAATAATTATGAAATTTATATACGTATAATTTAATATTACAGTTATCATTGAATTCTTCAAAACAAGGTAAGGTTATTGAATAATTGTTTCTACTAGTTGCATGGACGTTAGTGACTTCAAACGGATCAAAATTAAGTGGTATGTCTGGAAAATATTGTTCTACGGCCTGTGGACTAATAAAGGATTGATTTGCTCCAGTATCTATCAAAAATTTTAAATAGAATCCATTTCCGAGGGAAATGCGAATAAATGGCAATTGGCGTTGAGTTTGGAGATTTAATTCTATTTTAACTTTTTTATACTCTGAACTTTCTGAAAATTTTCATTCGTTGATGGTTTTGGTTCTGACTGGGGCTGTTCTTCTAACTCCTCAACTATAGGGCTTTCGCTATATTCAAACTGGTTCATTTCGGGATAGTTATTATAATAACCTTCATAATTGTAGTAATTATCATAATAATTATAGTATTCGTCATAATTATAATAATCAGAATTATCGTTATAATAATCAGAAATATCTAAGCCTGCACATTCATTCACATTAACATCTCGTGGTTTAAAATAATTAGAGGGTGGTGGATTGCCCTGCTTGGACCAATTCCATCCACTAGGACCTGGTTGCATTGGTCTTTCCCTACTCACAAAATGGGAAACCCCACTCATAGGCTTAGGGCCTTGAGACGAGGGTTGCGGTCTAGTTTGTACTTGAAAACCTTGATTATTATTTGGAAGTGGTGCACTGAAAATTTGTTGGGTGCGCGTGGGCATACGAGGTTGATTAAAAGGCATTTTAAATTGATGTTGGGGTGAAAATGGTGGCTTATGCATAAATTGTGGTCTAGACGGACCTGGCATATTAAAATTATTAGGCCTGAAGGGCTGAAAACTATGAATAGGCACTTTAAAAGGCTGATTATTGTCACTAGGTTTTTTATCTGGTACGTGTGAATTCCTATTCTGAATATACATGGTATTAATTTCTTCGTGTACTAACTCTAGAGCTTTTTCTATTGTTTCGGGACGCATACATCTAATACGCGAACCTAAAGGATCTTTTAATCCACGTAAAAATGCTTGAAGGGTTAATTTTTTATAAAGTTCTCGTTTAGCATCGATAGTGGAAACAAGAGATTCATGCAGTGAAACATAAGTCATAACTGTACTGAATAAGTTCTGGCAACGTTCATAAAATTCTTGCGGCGTGTTAGACCCTTGTGTTAATAAAGCTAAATCATTGTATAGTGCAGTTTCGTCTCTTTGGTCTGCAAAATTATTTATTAAAGAATTACGAATGCTAGTCCAATCGTTGGGGATACCGTTGGCATTAATTTGTCGCGCGGCAGCACCAACTACTTTGTTCAAAATTCCATTTAAAAGACCCGAATTAATTAATTGATCACCGGCCTGACCATACTTTGCAACTAACTGATCACAAATATTAATAAATCTTACTAAAACATGAGAATTCCCATCAAATTCAGGAACTAAACGGAGGGCTTTACAGATATCATCTAGAGTAGCCATTTTAAATTCTTCAAATTGTCTTAAATTATCAACTAAAATATCCCTGTTAATTTCGCTAATTTCTGAATCGTCAAGTTGTCTTAATCTATCAATTAATTCTTCCCTACTACTCATTTAATTAAAATATTAACACAAATCTAAATTTAATAATTATTATCATAGAAAAATGATTTAAATTTCCTTCAATTAAATTTTTAAAATTTTACTAATTTATTAAATCAAAAGAAAATTTTAATTCTTATTAATTTAAATTCCTATATGCCTATAAAATATTTCTACACTGTTCGTTAATTTTCAGGATCGAAAATTTTATAACACGTGCTGAAATAAAAAAAAATCTAAAACTAACACAGGAAATAAAGGAGCAATCACTGAAATAAAGTGTACTCACATAGATCTCGGCATTTCTTGGGAGGTATCGAAGTTTGGATGCTCGGCCACGTTGTTCTTCCAATTTCCGGTTCGGCTGGAAACGCCTATCTCCTCCAGAATTTTCCCTAATTTTCTATCCTGGGGGACCCGGAAAATCCTACCGACTGCGCCAATTATATTTAACGCGCCCGAGAGTCCCAAAAAAAACCAATTTTCAAAATTACTTTATTGAAAAATCAAAAATTACAAATTAAAATCAAACATTAAAATTACGTTAAGTACAAATGGACTTGCTCGAGGTTAGAGGCTAAGTGAGGTGGAATCCACAGCGGCGATCCAATTTCGAAGTCAACGCGAAGTCAGCAAAATGTTTCCCTGAATGTTACCGATGAGTATGTTATACGCAGAGGCGACCATAAAATATACCAAAGATTATGTAATGGTATAGAGGCGATATTAACTTGTAGATTTTACTATCTTGAATCTTCTAAGTGTAAGTATCTTCGGATGATAGGCTTGGTGGTATATAACACATTTGTTCTGATGGACATACAAAGGTAAATAGTAAATAAAGTTGCTGGAGAATTAATTCATCCCTAATCCTTAGTATACTGGCACAGAATACATATTAGTTTAACAAGTATTAGCTATTTGAAACAACAATTTTTCGCAAAAGTAGTTGACTATAGGCGATAAAACTAGAGTTTAAATCAACAGGTATATTGTATGTTTAGATGACATTAAACGCGTATCAACGAATAATGTGGTCATCATTGCGTTTTTGTGAATGTTTTGGGACATTTACCTGCGCTTCATTTGTATAACGGTAGCTCCGTTATAATTATAGATGTTGTCGTGCTGCGACTATTTAGCTTGATGATTATCATTAGGGTGGATAGCGAAAGCTGACGATTTTGGACACGGAGTGCCCTCGTCACGCATGTTTTGTTTCTCCACAGCTTAATCTGATTCATATCTGGCATCTGCGCAGTTTGAACTGTCAGGAGTCCAAAAGTTTCAAAGGCATACGATATTATTAGATCATAGATATACAATATACATAAGTTACACTGTTGACTCAAGACTAGGCTAAAGGCTTACAAATCAGTTTAATACAAGTTTAGGTAATGTTATACAGTGTATTATTATTTTAGGCGAATGTAATACTTACATAATATTACATACATAATATTGTGTATTTCATCTCTTGTAAGTTATGAACAAAAGTAAATTCCGTAGGTATTCATATCCATTGTAATAAACGTTCGTATTTTGTCTACAAAGCCACATTTTAATTATAGCATTAATGTTTTTGTCCGCGAGACGTCCGCGTCGGACCGACCGCTGTGCATGATTTAAATATTTAATTTATATTTTGTTAAAAAGCTCACAAGTCACAAATAATTTCTTTTCGTTTGAAACGTTATTAACTTTATTAAACGTCATTGTACTACCATAATATACGTGCGTTATTTTAAGTACCGGCGATAGCTCTCGGCCGGACGTATTGATTGATAGATGGCTCATTATCTCGATCTATAGATCGCCGACAAGTTGTAATAACGAAATATTATTCGATCATTTGTTAAAGCAATACTATCTCCATTACACGATTGCAGTTTAGCTGTATCATGATAGTTCCCAGCCTCTTAGCCCGTCGAAATGATATCGTAGAGGGGTCATTAGAACGCTATTCCAGAGCCGACTCTAAAATAAAAAAAAATACGAGGGCGCGCATAGAATCGTGCTTAATCGTCGATGCCAGCGATGTTATTATAGTTCATCCTGCATTTAGAAAGAGATGAATGCACCTAATGGTTTCTGATGATTCTTTTTGATATCATAATTATTATGATGTGACCGTCCGCTCGTGGAGAGCATTAAACCTTTCGGGATTACTTAATTTGAGTGTTTTGGTGATTGATATTGATAAAAAACGGTGTTTACGCTAAGTATGTTTAATGTCTTATTTAATGAAGATATTGAGAACATCAAAATATGATTTAACGACAAATATAAGTTAAAGAAATATAGTTTATATTTCTTTATCGTTAAATTTTAACTAAGTCGGTCAATGAAATTCTGCCGCATTTCAACTTGTCTATTAAATAACATTTTCGTTGCATCAAACCTTGACCCCTGTAGTTTTAATTATTAATACTCCTATTTCGATACCGAATCAACCCCTGCCGTTTCAACCGGAATGACGTAGATTGAAATAATTAACACAATGTTTTCGTACGTTGTTACGATAGCGAAAATGAGTTTTAACGAGAGCACAGCGGAGTTTACTTTGCATTAACTGTGAAATTCTGCTAAGATATGCAGTTTTAAAATAACACGAGAGCCCGAGGCGGATGCACGTGTGCGACAATCGGTCTCGGCTTTTTATTTCGTCGACAATCGCCCGCAGAATCGTAGAATGTGTCTTTGTTTCTAAATCGTGATACGATTAATTAGAGTACTCATACTGATTGGCATCTATTCCCTTCTAGCGGATGCGTTCTTTTGCTCTCCCTTTTGGAGCTTTGTCGAAATATTTACGGTCTACATTGAATGTGAAATTCCTAACAATGGAGCGCATATGCGCGCGGCGCGCCACACGTGCGCGCCCCGCACGGATTACTTCACAAACAGAACGGTCACGGTATGTTTTATGAATGATTTTTCTCGTCCATTGTGTACTTTGTATCATTTTGACAACAAACGATAAACGCCTGGGCGCGTATGGTTCAATTTGTTGATTTGATCTATTTAGTTCGTTCTAAAATAGTTTATGAATGTTGGTTTTGTTGATTTATGTTAAAGCAATGTTGCAAGATGATTAGTGACGGAAATAATAAAAATAACAAATTGAGTTTATATTTCCTTTAGGCTTTACCTCACTATCAGATACAATATGGTATAAATATGGTTCGAGTTCTTCTAGGCGCTATATCTACTCGCTAGGCGAGCCAATAGTCTGTAAATGGGTCATATTTAATTTTTGATTAAAAATTTTAGTTTTTAACCGTCCAACTTTTATAAATAAAAATCATAATGAAATTCATGAAAATATTTCAAAGCAGTTGCTCTAACTGTTGTTTATTTTAATTTAACAATGTAAACCTCAAATTAATGGTGTTCAATATTGAATTTCAATAAAAATTCTCCAGCAAATGCTATTTATTTAATAATGATACTGTCACGGTATTTGTGGACTTGAAAATGTAGAGTCATTTAAAACTTAAATTCTCAAAACATTCCGTTACTCACACAAGCCGGATGGCATGCATTGAACTAAAATTGGACCCATGTTTATTGTTTTGGACATAATATAATGCATATTGATTTAATACTACAGATGCTTTTCGAAATTGAATTTATTAAAATTGAAATGAGCTCTCGTTGGCAATGAATAAATTAAATGTGGTAGAACATTTCTCTATACCAACACGACACAGTATTGAATTTTAAGCAGACAAAAGTATCAACCATCCAGGGTATACGCGTGTTACATAATGCAATAGAAATAAAATGAAGTACCAAACATGATTGTTACACCTTGTTTGGTGGGCTTGTCAAAACCGAACGATACGTAAACAAGTTGTATATGTATTTAAAAAAATTAAACCGACTTCAAAATTGTACTTAAAATCGCCTATTTAAAAAACTATTGAGCCGATTTGACTGAAATTTGCAGTATTTCTAAAGTTGAACAATACGTAGTACAACAAAAAAGAGTAACCTGAGAATGCCGGAGATATAATATCACGAACAGAAACATTAAAACATATATGTATCATGCAAATACTTTGAAACATAATATATTTTGTTACGACGCCTATTATAGGACTAACAAAATATACTAAAACTTGACAGTTCTGGAAATATTATACATAAGCTTCTTTTCTTGAAGTCTGTTAAACATTCCGAAAAGTAACTTTTATTTGACTAAATACAGGATAGTATTATTATGCCTTAAGAATATATTTAAAGTTTCAACCCTACCGCACATAATATTAGTCTCTTTTTAACCGACTTCCAAAAAAACGAGGAGGTTATATTATGTTCGGCTGTGGTTTTTTTTTGTATGTATGTTCAACGATTACTCCGCCATTTGTGAACCGATTTTCAAAATTTTTGTTTTGTTGTATTAAGTTTCACTCCAATTTGGTCCCATTTTCACAAAAGTGGTGACCTGATGATGGGATCCATGAGTAATCGAGGGAACTCCTCAAAATTCAAATGGAAACATATGGTTTTTTTGGTTTCATATAAAGTATTCCAGGCATATGTTACCAAAAAGTAAGATTTTACACCAGGATATACTATGGTTCGAAGGTGGTGAACAGAACTCCTTACTCCTTATAGATACATGTTTGGGGGTTTCGGCATTGTTTTAAGAACTGAAAGGATATACTACTAAGCTAATTACATTAATCATCATCATCACCATCACCATCATTCCACCATACACCTTCATATTATGACCCTATTATAATTGGTAGGTATTTTTCATAGTATTTTTAGATCAAAACGGATCACGGATGTCTTTAAACATTGTTCTGTAGAATGTTAAGCTATTTTGAAAATTATTTTATTATATTATTTCGACCTGATGATAAGGTCCATGAGTGATCGAGGGAACTCCTCAAAATTTATATGGAGACATATGGTGATTTCGATTTTATGAGAAGGATTCTAAGCATATGCTACCAAAAAGCAAAATTTTGCACTAAAATATACCTTGGTTCCGAAGGTGATGAAGAGAACGGATTACTTATAGATACAAGTTTCGGGGTTTCGGCTTTGGTTTAAAAACTCAAAGCATATGCTACTATGCACGTTACATTCATCATCATCATCACACTACCACCACACCATGAATCATTAAATCAAAACTCTTAATTTGTCGAACTATTTCAAAAATTATATTGGTGTTTAAATATTGCTATATCAAAGTAAATGATTCAAACTTAGTGATCAGGTTACCAAGTTAGCAATTTGATTATGAGATCTATGAATTATGAGGTATGCCCGTATGTAGGAAACTCCTTGTTATTGGGACAAAATAAATAGTTATATTAACGTAGTTCTAAGTAGTTTAAGCATAATATTATATGAACAATAATTATAGTGAGCTAATGACTTTCCAGGAGTGTTGTGATAGAAAGAAAGTCACTGAACAGAACTTTAGAGCCTTTAGAGATAGGAGCATGAACATTAATTTTATCATTGCTTGATTAACGCCAAGCTTATATTATTAATTATACAGTGATACAAGTATATTCTTGGAGTTGCTTATGCAATTCTCTATTCCGAGAGGGCGCTAGGTATATTAACTTTATAGTTCTCATATCATAAAATATGTATGTGTATTCTGGCTCCAAAGTCACTTAGTAGAACACATTACTACTAAAAAGAGTGGAATTATTATTTTTAACAAAAAATTAAAACAGACTTCCAGAGTAAAAACAATAATTACAACAGAACAAAACAGTATGAAATAATTCTTACTATTAATAGTGCCTTATGCAGAATTATACTCCTAAACCTTTATCTACTGTTTCTGTACACAATCTTCATAATTTTGAAGTCGGTACCAGTCTTCAAAATAAAAAATATTTTGTCTAAGAACTCACCATTCTTAGCTGGTATCGACTTCGAAATAATGAAGATTGTGTACAGAAATAGATAGAGGTTTAGGAGTATAATTCTGCATAAGGCATTATTAATACTTAGTAAGAATTATTTCATACTTTTTTGTTCTGTTGTAATTATTGTTTTTACTCTAGAAGTCGGTTTTAATTTTTTGTTAAAAATAATAATCTTGTCTATTCTATTACCTATCTTCTTTCTCAACTCTGTTTTCTGTCTAAGCTCTTATAACTCTCTTATAACTGTTCTCTGTCTGAAACTCTATTATTCGATAAACGTTTGATGATATAACGTGGAAGCGTTAAAAGCGTTTAAGGAGCGGGGTCAGGAATCGATCGGCGACTCACGGCTGCACCACCTTGATACACGATAGCAGGACAATATGTTGCGAATACGGACTACGGAGAAACGGGGTTGTTTTATATTCATAGCTGACGTAATGATGTTCGCTGTTACTGACGTATATTAAAGTTGCAATGGGACTATTAGCTCATCCAGCAAACTTTGTTTAGCAATTATACGTTTTACGTCTAAAGAATGTTGACCGATTCTCAGAACTACCCGATAAGCTCATAACTTTTTACCAAAATAGGTCCACCGCGCCGCGCCGCCGTCCAGTCGCTTCGCAAGAGTTTGCAAATGGTTTGCAACATATTCTTACAGATAATGATATTATATTATGAAAAACGCAAAGCTTACATATTACAACTATTTAATGAGTTATAAAAATGCATTTTTTCTCTTCTAATCTTCACTAATTCTAAAATCTTAAAATTTAATGGAACGTTTTTAAGATTGATTTTGAGTTTACGCAAATTGGACGTTATGTTTTCTTTTCATTGTCGTCGTATTACTCGACGGAAGTTAGATATTATATGCTTCAAACCGTACACGAAATGCGGGTACGAAGGGCCATATTGTCACTTAAGTAACTTAATATTTGGATGATGTCAGCGTTTTCAAGCATAAAAGGGCGAAATATGATTTTATCGTCCAAACTTGTGCTAGGTAGATAAATTCAGTCTTCAATGTTTTCCTCTCTTGTAGGAACAGATGCACTAGATGTCTAGAGTACATCTTAGGGCGACGCGACGCGACGCCTTGATAATTTGGATGTAACGATATCGATTTTTCTCAGTAATGACTAAAGCTAAGAAATTAAAGATCATTGTCAGTATTCATCATGTCTTTATCTTTGAATTACACATAGCATAAGACGATTGGTCAACTTTTATAACACAGAATAATTAATCAAAAAGACCTCTGTAAAAAAGGGATTCCTATTTTGCCAACAGAGGAGAGTGATTTAAGCTTCCAAAATTTGTACATAGATTGGTTCAAGCATACACTTTAATTTGCCCATAGCTTATGTGAAATGTATTTATGGTTTTTAAATTACGCGACAAAAACCATTTTGTCCCTACGCCCTTTCCATTTTTTGTTGCTCCATTGCTTGTTTTCTATGAGAGGCCGGGCCGGCCGCCTCTCATAGAAAACAAGCAATCTAAAACATGTCCAACATGGTTTTTTATACTTTAACGCAGCGTCAACTTAATGTGTGTTACTTTAATAGATCCTGAGCTTTACCTAGTTTTCAATATCAGTAGTATTTCGTCTGTACCGGGTAATGAAAGACAAGGATAAGTATAGCCCCGTCACCAAACACATAGACAAGTGACAATTATTTGTCTCTTGTCACCTGGTAACGGTATACTAGGGTAGACGATAGGTCTGGTAGAGTTGCGGTAGGTTCTATTGTACTCACAACTATGCCTCAAGCGGGGAGTGGAACACCATGGGATTTAAGTAGGAACACAGTACTCCAGGACTCACAAATACCACGGCCGATATCGTCAATCCGCCGGGGATCCGTAAAGCATTTCCCCATGTAAAAAAAGGTAGTCGTAGGTCGATGACCGATATCTATATGTTCGGCCACTGGGGTATAGGAAATAATTTGGGTGCGGTCGTTTATGTGACAACCGACAGCGATCAGTGCGGAAGGAAACAAGCAGCTCAATTACCGCATGCTTCACCTGCATCATAGGGCTGACACTCGCCAGTTATGATTAAATTTGTGCCCCACAGAAAATTATTCGTAGGCAGATTTTTAAGACGATGTGGTCTACATGTATATTATCTATTAAGTATTTAACATTAAATTGAATCTAACTTCCAAGGTACTTATAGTAAACAATAGGAACATTTGTAATAAACCAAAAAGTATTAAAATTCCATTTTTAGGGCTAGTACCGACTTTAAAAGTTCAAACGGCGTAGTTCTGGTTGAACATACAAAAAATATGTATACAGATTACAGACGAACAAACAACCTCCTTCTTTTGTGAAGTCGCTTAAAATATGTTGTCATTTTAAAATTATTCCTAAATAGCAAGGGTTATATGAGAATGCATTAGACTTTAGAGTTTGCAAGTCAGGAATAATAATAATAATAATAAACTATTGTTATAAGTTGCCAACCCTATCGTACCGGCGACGGGTCGCGGGCGGGCGCCCATGTGGAATAGGCGCTCGATAGTTTCTGTTTGCACTTTGATTACAAAACTGATACACGGTGCAGTACTTTTTGCGAGCAAATTCATGTTATTTTAGTTCAGTGATAGTTGTGATTTGTCGGCTAACTTTGAAATAACGCCACCTAATTGCATAGGTCCACCTGCCATGAATTGACTATGTGGATTAATGAGGATAACAGTTGTTTGTTGAGTGTATTGAATAAGCTCTGAAATTACTAGACCGATTTTAATAAAAGGCGTTGACAAATTACCACGGGCCACGACGCAAAACAACTGACCGGAGCAATTTAAGCAATTTTTTTTTAATAATAGTAGGTAGAGAATAACGTAATAGTACTAATTTCATTGTAAAAATTGTACTTTTTGTCTACCTCTACAGATATTTTTCTAGATAAGCTTCCATTTTCTAATTATGTTGGGGAGCGTAATCCCCGTAAGAACAGTTTTAATCGATTAAGTAGGAGCTTTATTTTCAATTGAATAGCCTCTGCCCGGGGAACACGAAGAAACGTGGATGCAATTCATTTCCAGTGCCCGCTCAATCCCGCGGTGTAATTTCATCAAAATCGTGTGTATTATGGAGATAGGATCTTGTGTTCCCACAATAGCTGGTCATGACTGGCTTGACGATTTGGAGTTGAGATAGGTACATCGTGCGTCTGCCACTTCGTAAGAAACATCTGACTTGTGTGCACTTGGCGGCAAATACATCTAAGAGATGTGGTTTTTCTTTTCATTTAGTTTTGATATTGTTCGTTACTTTTCGAATCACAATGTCTCACTTCACGATGCCACAGATATACGTATCTATGATCCTTCTTTGGGCTTGGGACTATTAGACATATTTTGAGCTATGTCAGTTATGGCCGTATAATAACCGTTACATGCAAGATATGAGTCCACCATATATAGTTACCATAAATTCTACAATGGGGATTGTCCATTTTTTTTTAATTTTGCTCATTACAAAAACATTTCGAGGAATAAGGTCAGTGATCGTTTTTCTGTATATAAACGAAAAAAATACCCATTAGTTACTTATATTTTTGAACAAATATGTTTAACCTTAGTTTGACCTTCAATGGCGTTAAATTAGCAATAAATTCGACCAACATTATGTTTCGAACTTTTGGTAAGCTTCTCGCATCAGTTTTGACATAATGAGAACTTGTATTTGACGAACCAGCCATTATAATAAGATTGAAAGGAAATTTAAACATACTGCAGAGGTCAATTGGCCGCCGATGATGACGTCAGAGCGAAACTTTAAAAATTCATTGAGAAAAAACTAGCCAATGAATTTCAAAATTATTTAATTTATATTCTTAAAATACCCTATTTTAACGAAAAAAAATATAAAAAGTACATGTGATTTTTTTTTGGACAATGCCCATTATTCACGTGAAAAGTCACAAAACTTCATGAAAATTTTATAACTAGACTCGTGGTTGGCCAGCGCTGACGAGAAATGGGGCATACTCGTCTAAATACAGCCTTCGTGTGAATAACATCTTTAGTAGTAGGTACTTACAACTAGAGTTCTCACGTAAGGGTCATCCAAGGGCCGACCTTTATATCAAACGAGGTTGAAACATTTACGTAATGTGTCGCAGCCAGTTAGATCGTATCAGGTGTGAGGAACAATACGCCCAGGACTGGTTACTAAAAATACTGTGTTTACTACCGTGTGTCATAGGAACCTTTGAAAGGACCTTATATCTACGACTTAAGGATCATATTTACACTTGACAGAATAGCTATGAACTGTCAGGTACAGTCGTTAAGAGATTGCTGCCATGCCTTGCTTCGCTAGAAGTAATGTGTAGAGACTAGAGTGTCGTTAGTTTAATTTCATCTTTGGCCCATCCGCGTTCTCCTTTCCTGTCCTCTTAGAAACTGTACAGATTTCCGCGGTAATAAGTAGCCTGTGTTCTTTCCCGTGGATAGAGCAAGCCACATAATATAGGTAGAGTCTATATTTCTACACAATCAAAATCGGTCCGGACTCCGGTAGCTTCGAAACCTATTCAAGGCAAGCCAAAAATATCTTATAATATCTTTACAATATTAATTTATATATTATCGGTTTAGGATTAGGCATAATATTATTATGATTATAAAGCAACGCTGTCAGAAAACTGACGTCGACCTAAAATCATTGTCACGCAACTCTAAAAAGTTGCTATACTAATACTATTTAAATCTGCTTAGATCAGCAAACATGGGGTGAAATGATGATGATGATGATGTTTTTGTGTCCGGTGGGTCAGTAATGAGTATTCTCAGACGGCTTCCCTCTGTAAATAGTGTGCGTCCGCTCTTGATTGCGCGCAAAAAGGGCAACGAGATGTTGCTGCTGTTTCGATGCATTTTATTTATCTGGCAATGATGCCGACGATTTTCGAATTAACTTCGTGATGGCGTCTGCACACATAGGGCCTGGCCCTTTAGCCTACCTTTTCATCATCTCTTCTTTATAGAATCGCCGATTAAAATGTATGGAATCGACACAAGCGTTCCTTAATATTAGGGTTGTTGAGGAAGTGATTATGAGGAAGAGGAGGAGGATGAGGAATTGTAACGCGCATATTTAGAGGATGCGGATGAGGAAGAGGATATTTTATGAGGAAGAGGATGCGGATGAGGAAGCGGATGAGGAAAAGGATAATTGGAAATTATAAATACTAGCGGACCCAACCCAAAATAATTTGTCCTGTCTGTACATAACAATATACAAAAAAATATTAAAAGGGCATTTTCCAGTGGATCAAACTATGAATCAAAAGTCTAAACCATTCTCGAAACACACACAATATAGAATCATCAAAATCGTTCCAGCAGTTAAGGAGGAGTTCGTGTGCCAAGTGTGAATTTTTTGTGTTTCACTTTCACATCGTGAACGCGTTTGACGTTTTACTAAGATTTTGTATGGAATTTGTACAGCGCCACCTGCTCACGGGAGTGAGCCTAGCCCAGCGTAAGTAATTCCATACAAAATATAAGTAAACGCCAAACGGGTTCACGATCGAATGCGAAACAAAAAACTCACACTCGGCACACAGTAAAATACACAACACACGTACACAAAAAAAAAGATGAGCGAATAATACAATTCTCGCGCTCTGGCGTGTGCGTTGCCATGATTGGAAACGCGACGCGCATGCGCAGTGAAATTCCTCATAAATTCCTCTTAAATTTTGAGGAAGCGATAGCGGAAGAGGATTTTTTTATTTTTATTTATGAGGATGCGATAACGGTTGAGGAACCCAAAATATTGCGGAACTTCCTCATTATGAGGAAGCGAAAGAGGAATCCTCAGCAACCCTACTTAATATGACGTTGGCGTTGGACTCGTCTAATGTTAATTTCATACATTTTTATCGCCGATTCTTTATAGAAGCGATATAAAAAAGTCTCATCTACTGGCTCTGATTACACCTACCGAGTAGTGTGACGAGACAGTACAAAGTTACAAACATACTATTTTATTGGCCGCCTAAGGCATACCTCTTAGTGGTGTTGCATATGTCGCAGCCAACTGGTTTAAATAGCCGTTCAATCAAACAGCTAGCCCTTTGACTGAACAACGCCATTCAATCACACGGCTATACGTCGTTTAGCCGACTTGTTGACTACAACGTTCAACACTACAGCTAGACGACGCTTAGCCAACTGGTTAAATGGCAAATTAACCAAGGTGGCCATTAGTAAATTATGTAATTTGAGAGAATAGGAAAACATTTTGTAATTCTTGGGAGATTTACGTATATTTAGTTCTTTCTTTCCGAAAAATATTATCTTGAAACAATCACAAACACCGGCATAGTTGACGCCATTTTGCAAACAAAACGCACCTAGCGCTGTGGTGGTGAGCGCTGAATTAATTCTATCAAACGGCGGCTTTTGAATCAGCTATAGTTTTGAACGTATTGAGCGACTTAAATATTCAATTAAAAAGCTAGACCTGTGATTGAATGGCGTTGTTCAGTCAAAGGGCTAGCTGTTTGATTGAACGGCTATTTAAACCAGTTGGCTGCGACACATACATTTTAATTTTTTGTAACAGGGCTATAAATATGCATTACAAAATATACTTTTTGAGATATTTTAGCACACTTTAACGCCCATACTTTACCCGCTATACAATTTTTGGTCAAAATTAAAAGAAACGTGAAATGATGCCTGACCCGAATAAAATGAGCTAGAAAATCTTCACTAACCTTAATGAAAAATTCAAATTTATGACTACTAATAGACTTCATAATAAGTAACTAGTGTAAGTTTACTGAAAATATTAATAAACATTAAACAACTTCTACATAATATATTGTACTTGTACTAGACCGACCGTACTAAAGTCATGTGTCAGTTAAACTTATTTTTTTGTTTGTATACAATGTATAGTAAAGGTTGGTTGCTCCAGAGGTGTGGTTAAAGTTAAAGCTATGGTTATAGTTAAGGCTAACTTAACTTTAACCTTAACTTTAACCTTAACTTTGATCACAGAATTTGACAGATGTCTGTTGCGTCTATTTTTTATTAAAGCTATAGTTACTGGCATTGAGAGTATAAAAAATTGAATTACTTATCCGTAAAAATCGACAGGAAAAATATTTGTTATAACAACACTGTGAAACATAGTAAATTTTCACGAAAAAAATTCGATATAAGTATTAGGTTTGAGCGGTTATAGTTACCGTTAAATATGGTGTATCCCTAACCAAAGATTTGAAATTTTACACTGTAGTTATAGTTAAGAGGGAACGCGGGTACAGTAGAATTTAAACGAAGAAACTATTGCCATCACGCTTCACCCTGCGCCGGCACGTGTACTTTGATAGAGACAGATACAGTAAATCGAGGTTACGTATTCCTCTGATTCCTCCTTCAAAATAGAGCTTATCTAATTATTATTTTTTAAATATCTTCAGGAAGAATGAGTCTATGCCTCTACGTTTTTATTTTATCGTAAACATCTTTCAAATTAATTTTATGGTCGGTTGATTGGCGGGGTACGCGGCATTCGTTTTTGGCGATTTTTGAATGGTCATATTTTTTAATATAAATTAGCAAATAAAAAAAATCGAACGTAAAGGCATATTTTTAACAGATCCCAATATTGCATAGAAAACCATTTGTCTAGACGCATTGTCCAGGAAGTAAATTGGGGAATACGTTTTTATGGAAAACAGTGTTAGCGTA
This sequence comes from Polyommatus icarus, assembly GCA_937595015.1. Classification (NCBI taxonomy): domain Eukaryota; kingdom Metazoa; phylum Arthropoda; class Insecta; order Lepidoptera; family Lycaenidae; genus Polyommatus; species Polyommatus icarus. Next base: position 10,896,147 of record OW569321.1, read on the forward strand.
TGCTCTTAATGTTACAGTTATAGTTAAAGGAAGTTGGTGCAACCCACCCTAATATGTTAAAATAAAGAATGTAAAGGGCAAGTGTTATATAATGTATATGTATTGCAATACACATTTTTTTGTCAACTTACCAGTCATTTTAGGAATTAAAATTTATCCCTGAGTCCCGACGATGAAATGAGGGTTTAAGGAGATTAACTATTGTATACAAATTTTAAACCGGCTTACGTATTTGGAATTTACAAATGGATTCAGTCAGAACAATGTCTAGACATCTTGGCCCAAATGTGTCTTGATTAAAATGACGAGGTTATTCTGAGCTTAATCCACTTACATGGTTAACTACATCTACATAATTGTAATTTTATTAGGGTAAGCCGCGTGTAGTTGGGCCTACTCCCGAAATGAGAATTGTGTTTTGTGCAACATTTGAATGATTAGTTCCTGACATATTATGGGGTATCATCATTTTCGATATCAACTCAATTTTCGACCTTCGTTTTAATAGAACAGTGTTTAGTATTACATGTTTAGTATTTTCATGTTTAAATCAAACATAAATGTCAGGCAATTTTTGTAAATACATTTTTATTAGTTCTAAATTCTAATACTATTCTAGTTAAACGAACATACGAAAAGTACTTTTTGAAAGTCGGTTAAAAAAGAAAAAATATATCTATATTTTGTATTATGTAAGCCTAATAAAGCTCAAGCAATCCCATTTTAGCACATCTATGATGACGTGTCTCAGAAATCGTTACAAGCCAATTCTATTCTCAAAAGTCAAAACAAATGCGATCGGTGGCAGACATCTCACAGGGACGCATATGAAAAAATCCATTCAGATGCACAAACAGAACCCCGTGGATTCGTGTCAACGGCCGCGCCCTTCCCTCCCCCTCCGCCTGCCCGGGGCGGCACATCCAAAGGGTGGCACCCGCTTTTAGCGATAAGATATTAAGACCTTAAGACGTTTACAAAGACTTAATGTCTTTTATCATGCATCGCTTTCGACCGCGACTGATGGCATCGTTACGTTGATTGACTGTTTTTTGTCACTAAAAAATAATTGCCCGTTTTATAGATTAATAAACGTTCCATCCCGAGGTTACCCCAATTATGACAGCTAATGCTTTCTCGATTATGTAGAATGTCTTCTTACTTCATTAAGCGTTATGGAATAGCCATAATTTAATCTAATCTAGAAATAATTGACGGAGTGATAGATGGCTCGGAAGCTACTTTCGCACGTATAACATTTTCTATGAAAGGCTCACACAATTTTCTTTATATAACTTTTCTACGTTATTTTGACGAAGTTTTGTGTAGCGAGGGTCTATGAAAGAAGCTGAAGTAAGCGGAAATGTATTATATCGAGGGGCGCCATGATATATAGGTGCTTTATTTGAAAAATATCTGGAGTCGGATTACAGGAACTGGGAGATATATTTTATGTGTGACCAAAAGTTTGGCCAAAAATTAAAGAAGTTTCTTTTCGCCGATATCATTCGAATACCAGATAAAAATAATTGTTCCTATCCAATGATAGTTAGTCATCACTTTCGTATGCTTTCGTACTTAGATTGCGAGTTTTATTGTAACTTTGGTCTTTAACGCTGCTGCATAAATAAGCTACCTACTCGAGAAAAAAGCAGCTTTACAAAAAAAAAAAATAGAACGGCGCTTCTATGACCACCGTCTCGGTTTATCATTAGATCAAATCTAGAAGACCGAGTAGGTAATAGTCATCATCCAATAACTTCCGTCCCACGGGGCTCCGGGTCAGAATGGGAACCTGCCCGGCTTAGCAAGTCCCGGCGCCGAGGGGAACGCTTTAGTTTGCCTAAGCGTTCCCTAACTTGGTGGAAGTCCGGTCCCTGTGAGATAGACCGGCCGGTCGTGGAGGGAGTCCTGTGTTAGACAGATCCAGGATATCTCTCCGTATACGGCTGAAGGCAAACCGCAGGTGGTTTTAGTGGGTAAACCCGGAGTCGGGAGTCCCACATACCCCCGGGGTGCTTCAGCTTAACTGAGGCACATCCCCGACCCGGGGTACCCCTAAAGGGTTTCCCCTACGCAACAAAAAAAAAAAAAGGTAATAGTCATCAAGAAAAACTGATCTTACGATCCCGCGATATAATAGGGTTTCTTTGTTTTTGCGAAGTCTCAATGACGACTTCCAGGCTCAAGCAGGTAAATAATACTTTAAGTAAAACATATTATAACATAATATGTACAGGAAATTATTAAAGTCAATCGTAAGCCGTTCGGTTTGCAAGATTTACACACACACCTTGGACAGGTGAACGTAAAAACTAGTCAAAATTTAAACCGTAAACATTACTGACCTTCCTCAAGGAGCACAAAAATCGTTTCTATTACAATCCAAATATAAATATGAAGCAAAGTGTATGGTTATTATGATGGGTCCGCAATGCAGTTGTGCATGGGGTAAGGGGGGGTCTACCCTAGCGCGACGTTACTTAGCTAGAATAATGGGGACTGGTTACAATTGAAATATGTCTATTGTTTTCATGATTTATTCACATTTCTCTCTGTATTAATTTTTTTATGAGTGTAAATAAGGCGAAATAATTTAGAGTTACGGGTTTGACCTTTGTAATTATTTGTAAAGATTTAAAATTATATTCATGAGTAGTTTTATGCTAATGTGCAATGAAACGTTGCTATGAAATAAATGGAAACAGTAATATGTATACTGTATAGAGTAGACGTTCATAACATTTTCAGATCTCAGGTATACAGTATTAATGCTACTTGAAAAGGAGAAGAAAATCCGTTTTGTATCGCGTAACATGTACAATAGTCAATACAATACTATGTAATGTCTGTATCTTTCTTGCAAAAATATACCTACGTTTTTCGATACAATATTTACTTCGTCGTAGCACCTACATCGTGGGTATCGCAGACACAATAGATTTTCAATTATGCATCAGCCGCATGCCGCTTGAGGATTGATGGATTAAATTTGGCATTAGCAGTGTACACTAGTGACTAGATCACATTCTAATGTACTGGGACGTCGCTTTTTCCACTTCCATATATATTATATCTCAGGGGGGTATGTTAAGAAACTAGTTAAACTTGTTAGTTAACAAATAATTGACATATTTTATTAGTAGTGGGTGCATTACAGGTCGTTGGCAATCGCACCAGCTTATAAATTATCTGGTGTTGGTGCTACTGGCACGTGGAGCGAATTACGCCGACCGTGTAATTGCTTTATCATTTTATTATCATTTATAGCCTTTTATAGCCAGCCCTCATTAGGGTGGCATCATCACCTCATTAGTATACGGGAGCTTTGTAAGAAAATGAAGGCCTGATTACACATAATACCAAGTAGAGTGGCGGGACAGTGGCGGGACAGTGTCGAGACAGTGCAAGTAGAAAATTTAATTGATATACTGTCCTACTACTCTACTAGGTAACAGGACAGTGTAATCAGACCCTAAGTATTGTAAGCGAGGTTTTAGCAAGAGAAATATTATATGCGTGTTAGTTGAAACCCCATAACTTATTCTCTTTAAATAATTTTAGTAATAGCTTTATCTCAACAAAGTCATCCCCTATTAAAGTCCCGGTTTGCAGCTAAAAGCTCCGGAAAATGGATTTCCGCGTCAGTCACATGAGCTCTACCACGCACTTGAACCCGGGCGAAGATGTCAAGTTTAGGCGCATCTTACAGCTTACTCAGGCTTTCTTAACGACCTCTCACCGAACTATTTAAGTACAGCCATTAAGAAAGTTTCAGACAACAATACGAGTAAAAAATTCAATAGTCGTACGTGTCTAATATAAATAGGAAAGAAGAAAAGGTGAGATAAATAAATTGTACAGAGTGCTTATTCAAAATGCTTTAGCTAGATTTGATAACGAAGTTAGATGTCAAAAATGTATCGGATTCGATACAAAGATCTCTTAAGGTCATAACAGACGGTTTACTCGGATGAATATTCACTCGAGTGAATGCTTCATTTTCCTTTCATTCTATGTTCACACGGCTTATAGGGAATGATATAGAAAAGAACATTCACTTTTCATTTCTTTTAATATGTCCTCGAATGAAGTCGCGCGTCTTGGTTTTACTTTAATTTGTGATCATTTAATCAAAGAGTTAACAAAAAAAGAAACAAAGAAAACGTCGACGGTGGTGGGCGTGACCATGGATTTAAAGAAGAAATTTATTAGAAGCTTCAAATACATTGTTGAGAGAACTAGACGTTGAAGATCCTGACTCATATTATTATCTTCGAATGGATGAAAATAAATTTGAAGAACTTTTGCTTCTTGTTGCTCCGTTATTAACGAAATAAAATACTTTAATAGCTGCGTACTGACCAAGCGAGCCGCCTTGCCGCGGCAGCCTCGCACGCATTTGCTCGGTCGGTCAGTACGTGTTAGTGCGCGGCAAACGTCCGAGGCGCCTTTGAGCATCGACCAAAAACCGACAACTTTTGGCTCGGCCGCGGCACGCTCGGGCGAGGCAGCGAAGTGGCTCGCTTGGTCAGTACGCGGCTAATGAGAGACAGCACACCTAACGGAATAAAACTTCAAATTGTACTAAGATACCTGCTACAGGTGATAGTTTTGGAAGTTTAGAGTCGTCAACACGTGACGTCCGTCGACTACAGGACTCGAGACAAAATGACTGAACCCGAATGATCGTTCTCTCAGTGTTCAGACCGTTCATTTTTCGTTCATTCGGAGTGGTAATGAAAGATGCCGGATGACAATATCCAACACAGTTGGATCGGTTCACTAATGAATTCATTCGGCACTAATGTTTCATTTTGTGTTTAGATGTGTCACTTGGAGTGAAAGATGCAAAATGAAAGACGAAAATGAACAAAAAATGAACCGTCTGATATCACCTTTATGATTTGATATGATTTATTTTTTAAAAATCGCAAAAATATCACTCTTGTGCAATTCATATGTCTAGTAATTCGCACAATTCGTACTAATTTGACATTCGTCAGTTTGACAGAAACTTCATTTTCTGAATTAATTTGAGAGGAATTACAAAATGTGACTATTTTAGCTCCGCGGTCAAACGATTCCAGCTATTCATTTCAAAACCATAGAGATAGAGAGAGGAAAGATGCAACTGATATATTAAACTGCCTAAACAGTTATTCATATCCACAATAGGAAGCAACTGTGTTTTGTCGCAAGTAAACTTCCTCTACAAGTAATGATAGTTTATGTATTCATTCGGTTCTGTAGATTTAGAGGGAGACGGGCGGATGTCGGCGATTTAGCACGGCGGTGAGTGCTGACATGATTCTTAGACTGATTGTTCCCAATACTCATAATAACGATTCAGAGATACAGTACCCGGCAATAAATATTGCACATCGACCTTTGGAAAGAGACATTCGGCTAATTTCGGTTTCATAGAGCGTTATCTTTGTAGTACACACCTATTTGACATTATGTCAGTCGTTGTTCAAATTCAATAGAGTGCAGTCGCGTCCAGTTCAAAATATATATCTAGAGTTGTTAACACCCCTAAATTTGCTACAGCTGTAATTTTCCAAACGAATTTTAAATGCGTAAACATAATTTGAACACCCTTTTTTATTTTATTTTACCCGAACCTAAAGCCATAACTTATAGAAAATTTGGTGTATTTTATACAAAGAATAATAAAATTGTCTAAAGGAGCAAACCATAATTGTTTTAACAGCTCCTAATATATACCGGACTTTTTGTATTTCGTGCGTAAGAGATAACGCTCTACAAAACCGAAATTAGCCGACTGTCACTTTCCAAAGATCGATGTGCAATATTTATCGCCGGGTACTGTACACTACCTTGTTATGTTTTGCGAATCGAAAACTTTTACTGAATCTGCAAAGCGTAAAAGTAAAAAAAGTAGAAGAGTGCAACGTAAAAGTTTAAAAGCACTGGTCAATTCGTTCGCTTTAAACGATACAATCGTTCGAGCCAGGAAAGAGAGTATTTTTTTCTATGGAGGAATAGACTAACTGACCTTAATCAATCTGTCAATTTTTCCCTTACTACAAGACTGAAAGTATCTCTATTTTTGGCCTTTGTACTGAAGGCATTTATTACATATAAATAAGAATAGTTTTGAACAAACCTATAAAGCAGGGGTTAAACAAATTTCGCCTTGTAAAGATTATTATCATTGCAATTTCAGAGGCAATGAGCTGTAATATCGTTATTCAATTCATTGTCGTTTTCTAATCCGTTACCCGCTATCCGCTCCACAAACTCTTCATTTTATTCCCGGTAACTTAGTTTTATTTATTTAATTTGCTGAAATTAGATTTGTGTCCAAAATGGCCGCGTCCTCAACCCACATGGAATCTTTTATCTGCAAATTGCTTGCGCTTTTATCAGAAATGTGAGCGAAATTTTCAATTAGGGTTTAAAAGAACTCACATGTTTCATGATGATATGTGAAAATGATGTTCTTTTGTCCGAATATACTTTAGGTCAAGTAAGTATGTAGATACTAAGTACTTAGCATTAACATAAAGTATTTTTTCAAATTATTTCCGTTAAACAACAAGTAAATAGTAATTTAAGGTTTCATAGAGCCTGACGCGACAAACCGTCATTTATTTTCCCTTTTGTTTTATTCATCATATACCTAGAATATGTAAAGTATATAGTTATGATGAATAAAGAGGGATCTCTGACGGGTAGGGCCCTTAGTGAATACGCACTCATTGTCTACGCAAACATAGGTTTTGAGACGTCTGCATGTTGAGGCAGACTTTGTTTAAACATCATTTTCGTATCGATTTTCGGGCTCCGCTCTTTTAGGGCTGGAAGCGGTTTAAAATTTTTAAACACCTATAGGCTACTTCAATTCTGCTTTCTAGAATATTTCATCGCATTATTGTAAGTTTTCATTGAATAGTTTTGATATCGGCTCTACCTTTTGTTTCCACTAGAATAATTAACACGAATCTTAGACAGTTTACTTTGTGGTAACTCTAAGGCCCGAAAATTGTTGAGCGTTCCAACGCTGCTCTGACCCAAATATGACGATAAAGAAGCTTTGTCCAAGAAACAATTATATATCTCAGGAATCTGTTTACGCTTTCACTCAAAATAGATTAATGCAGTAAACATTGGGAAGTGCCGAAGTGGCCACAAACCTTTAGCGTATTTAAAAATAACTAATTAAAATTATAGGAGGTTCTTTGTCCATATTAATTTTAAAATTAATAAGGTATTAAAAAGAAAATGTCTCTGCCTTTTTAACGTTCGACCATAATAAAACGCTCTATTAAGAAAGAAAAATAACTATTGTAAATAACCTTTACTTCTTGTTATTAAAATCTTAATTGGATCGAGTAACGTATGGTTCCAGGGGAAATGAGTTTGATCGTTAATAATTTTATTGCGTTAATAACAAAATTACCCGCTTTTCGTATTGCTTATATATTTGTCGATATTCTTTATAATTTGCTCATGGTATGTTTTCTGTTCCTAAAAATATTTACACTTCATTTCGTCGACTAAAAAAATATACTCGTTGCGGTAAGCACTAATTTATGCTGGTTCAGATTTGCCCTAGTAGAATAGTTTAGGGTTCCGTACCCAAAGGGTAAAAACGGGACCCTATTCATGAGACTTCGATGTCGGTCTGTCCGTCTGTCTGTCTCCAGGCTGTATCTCAAGAACCGCTATAGCTAGAGTTCTGAAATTTTCACAGATTGTGTATTTACTGTGCTGCAATAACAACAAATACTAAAATAAAAATGAAATTAATATTTAATCCCATACAACAAACGTGATTTTTTTGGCCTTTTTTGCTCGTAATCAATAATGATAAAAGGTAGGCTCTTGAAACTTTCACGAAAGCATTAAATATAATTGCACTTTAATAAATAATAATAATATTTTAATAAAATAAAAAATTAAGGGGGTCTCCCATACAAAAAACAAAATTTTTGGCCTATTTTTGCTCTATAACGGTACGGAACCCTTCGTGCGCGAGTCCGACTCGCACTTGGCCGATTTTTTTACTTGGAGTTTAAAAAAGTCATTACTAAATATTTTTGTGTTTTCCGCCTCTGTACCACTTTATACTTTGTACCTAAGTCATAAGGTCTAAAGCTCAAATCTGTCGGTGACGTGCATACCGTAGTATAATATGTGTAGCTTACCTTAATTTTAACAGCTGTTTATACCAACCCCCCGAGGAAATAAAAAAAAGCCGGTTCGTTCAACTTGCCCTCATTAAACAAAAATGTTCGCTACTAAAGGTCCGCTTGGGCAACTCCGACTCAAAATTAACCCCGTATATTACGGCTTTTCTGTTATAACTACGTGGAAAGAGAGAAATAATACATTATAATTTATAATATAATCCAGGGTTAACTTTTACCTCGAATAACGCAAGCCGCATAGGCTTGCCGCATGTAGGCTTGCCGCATACACACGTTTTTCGTATTCGGAAATCCGAACTTAACACGTTAGCTTTTTAGGGTTCCGTACCCAAAGGGAAAAAACGGGTTCCTAAAAAACTAACGTGTTAAGACATCGGGACTTCGATGTCTGTCCGTCTGTCTGTCCGTCTGTCTCCAGGCTGTAACTCAAGAACGGTAATAGCTAGAGAGTTGAAATTTTCATAGATTATGTATTTCTGTTGCCGCTATAACAGCAAATACTAAAAACAAAATAAATTAAATATTTAAGGGGGGCTCCCATACAACAAACGTAATTTTTTAAACATTTTTTGCTCGGTATCAACGATGACAACAAGTAGGCCCTTGAAATTTTCACAAAAGACTTAATTATATGTGTACTTTAATAATTAAAAATAATATTTAAATAAAATAATAATTTAAGGGGGGCTCCCATACAAAAAAAACCTATTTTTGCTCTATAACGGTACGGAACCCTTCGTGCGCGAGTCCGACTCGCACTTGGCCGATTATTTCAAATTGTAATTCCACATAAGGAAATCAAATACGGAAAACGTGTGTTTGCAGCTAGCGTAACAGACAAACGTCAAAAACATTTCCAATAATATAGATAATGCATAGCTTGGCAAACATTAAGATATTGAATCTTATGATTGGGAAGGCGGGGAAGAAAGTTATCTGGGATCTACCGCACGTGCTCCCGGGCTATTCGATGAGTTTAGGAAGTTGGCGGACGCCACGGTTTGTTCTAACAGTCTACAAAACTATCACGTACCGAACATATCTAGCGCCATTTATTGCTTTACTTAAAACGTATCGTAACATAATTTTTGCGTTATTTTTCTGCTCGGGAATTACATCGTAAAAGCCATTGTAGGCGCTGTATTGTGGAGAATTTTATGATGTCTTCCTCCAGTTATCAAAAGCTTATCACTTTTTATTAGGAACGAAAATGTATTAACTTTTGAAACAGGCTATAACACGGACATAATATTTTTGTGGAAAATGATCTAACATCTATTCAAATAACTGTCGACCAGCTACCTACAGTCAATATTGTTAATAATTCTGTAGGTAGGTAGCGGATTATGTACAACAAGCATAAAATTGTGGTCAGTGGTTACTGATTAGTTCGATAATAATTGATTAAAGTCTTAAACTTCGAGGTTGTTTTAAGTGGGGGTCAATAATTTTCAAATTCAAATTCAAATTCAAATTCAAATGTCAAATTCAAATGTCTTTATTGCTAGAATGTTGTACATAAACAGGTCTTATAATTAACTACTTATAGTTCTAACATTCTGCCATAACAATGGCGTGCAATTAAATTAAATTTATGTAAAATTAATAAGTACATCATTATCTTAAGGAATTTTAAATACATAATTTGTCAATTGAAGAAATATATATTAAATTAATAATAATTTTATTACAATATTATATTATACATTGCATTATTATTATTCTTAAAATGTCAATAATGGTTACATAGCTCGGGGCGAACCTTTTTATTATTATTCTTAAAATGTCAATAATGGTTACATAGCTCGGGGCGAACCTTTTTAGATACAGGCTAGAAGTTAAACGTGATGTAAGCGAATTATCCTTTGCCGAGACACATGTCGCTTATTTTTAACCGACTTCCAATCAATTCTACAAATTATATTATTCTTTTGTGCGCAAAATGTTCATTCATATCATAAAAACATTTTTCTATTAGTCATAATGTCAAATTTCTTTTAAATACTTTGAAAGGTAGGCTCTTAAATTCATCCGGTAAAAAATTATAAATTTTTATGATCTATACAAAACGCGTTGTCCTTATATATGTTTAAGTTACATAACGGAAAATGGATTTTAAATTTATGCCTTTCATTTTTCCGTCCTAAATCCGATTTGAGTGGGAAATATTCAGGGTGTAACTGTACAAAAATACATGCTTATTTTATATACATGCAAGTGAGGGGCAGTATCTTAAATTTTTTGAATAACGGCTTACAACTCTCTAAAAATCCTGCTCCAGCAATGGCTCTCACACATTTTTTTTTGTAAACGGAACGCTTTATCAATATCTGTAGAGTTTCCCCATAATATAAGCCCATATGATAGTACCGATGCCACATATCCATGGTAAGCACTCAGGGCTACTTCGGCACTTACTGTCTGCCGTAGTCTTTTAAGGGCATAAACAAACCGATCTAGCTTTGTGCATACATATTCTACTTGTTCTTTCCAGTTGCAGTATTTGTCCAACATAACGCCTAGAAATTTTGTAGAGTTAACTTCTTCAATTTTTGTGTCCTTATAATAAATATTTATGTCAAATTTTCGTCTATTATAATTTTGAAATTGTATTAAATAACTTATATTTATTTTCAAATTATTATTGCTAAGCCATGTCAGTACTTTATCAAGTTTTTCGTTAATATCATTTTCATAATTTTCAATATCCTCGCATTTTATAATAAGTGTTGTATCGTCAACAAATAATATCTTCTTGTCTGTAGTTACAAATGGAAGATCATTAATGTACAGTAGAAAAAGATATGGGCCAAGAACACTGCCTTGTGGTACACCACATTTGATAAGTTGAAAGTTCGACCGATTCGTAATCTTTTTGCCATTACATATTTTACTACATTGAAAACTAGGTTTAAAATTACATTGAAAACTAGGTTTAAATTTTGATACGTTATTTCAATGATAAGTTAGTTTGTTTTAGTGGAATACCTATGTGGCATTGGCTTTGCGGATGTGATTTAGCGCCTCTAATATTCAGTCATAAAACATTCCGGGATCATTCACCCGAAACCACAGGATCTTCAAGTATAAACTACTAAACCTTAAGGCCGTCCCCCGAGCAAACGACCTTGGCCATACATTTGCCGCGTTGCCGAGATCGCGCCAAAACCCTATTATTTTTACATAACTTAGTTCAAAATTGCCCTAAAAAAAATTAAAACGGCGAATATGTAGTTTATGATATTGTCGATCTATTGGCGTGAGTTTCAAATAAAAGTAATTTGTAAATCCTAAGGAGATGCTGAATGTATGCTTGAATTTTAACAAATTGGTATTACTTTGGAAGCTGATATCATGAGTATAAGAAACAAAAATTGAAAATTTAAAACGACAATAGGAATGTTGATATACTGAAGATTATTGCTGTATTTTTATTATAACTTTGTAGCTTTTAGATTTGTAGTTTTAAATACGGTCAATTACGGCATCTCCGGACGGAACGCCCTTAAAATAATTTGCTTGAAATCAGCTGTATAACAGCAAAGCAAAACAAAACAGAGCAAAACAAGCAACTAAAATGTCTATACTTATATAAAATATTCGATAAATGAAATAACTCACAATGATTTCGTCATCAGAGAATAACAAATACCTAAACGATGTTGTTTCAGCGATAGCACCAAATACACCTTTGGCGAAATGGCGGGGTAGGAGAGGAGAGGAACCCCCATATCTTTCTATAAAGAAGGAGAATACGCCATACTGCCAACCAAATGTCCTGATCAATAATGTAAAATTAAAAGCGACATTTTACCCAACCCAAAAAAGTTTACAATGGTCGCTTTATCAAATTCTATTGCCTATAATATTTGCTACAAACATAATAGTTGCAATAGAAGGCACAATTTTCTTCGACTCTATGGACGTGACTTGATTTTTCCGTCCGATATACAGAACCGCTACGAAATAAAATAAACGCTTCAGGGAAACGCTTTGTAAATAATGTCTTAATTTCTATTGCCGCTATGAATGTCCCTGACGGATTAATAGAGGACTCCGAGTTAATTATTTAGTTTTCTAATTTCCTGATTTTCTGGTGTTAAAGCTGTGCATCTGAAAGAGTTGATTTTATTTTTAACCACAGATAAAACATAAGTTTTCATTCAAAAAAGTGTGTAAATTACAATAATAACTTCTTATTTATTTAATTACAAGAACATAAGTAAGTGGATCTATCTTTGCAGTAAGTTTATAGTGTTTTCCGAAGATAGTATAATTTAAAAGCAATTACTGTTATGGTTAACCGTAGCGTTGGGCGCAAAGTTTTAAGCTGGTTTTACCTGTAAATCCTAATTACGTAGCTAGATTATAAAATATTTTAAAATAGCTTTTAGAATATTTTTACAGTAATCCGATTTTAAGAACTGTTAAACAAGTAATATTTTTTAATAATAAGCCCATTCTTTAAAAATCGGCCAAGTGCGAGTCGAACTCGCGCACGAATGGTTCCGTACCGTTATATGTAGAGCAAAACTTGGCCAAAAATTGTGTTTTTTGTATGGGAGCCCCCGTTAAATTTTGATTTTCTTTAAATATTATTATGAATTATTAAATAACACATATATTTAGGCGTTTGTAAAAATTTCAAGTGCCTACCTATTGACATTATTGATATCGAGCAAAAAAGGCTAAATAAATCATGTTTGTTGTATGGGAGCCCCCCTTAAATATTAATATTATTTTGTTTTTATAGCGGCAACAGATATACACAATCTGTGACAGAAGTCTAGCTATAGCGGTTCTTGAGTTACAGCCTGGCGACAGACAGACAGACAGACGGACGGACGGACGGACGGACGGACGGACGGACAGACGGACGGACGGACGGACGGACGGACGGACGGACGGACGGACGGACAGACAGACAGACAGACAGACAGACAGACAGACAGACAGACAGAAAGACGGACAGACAACGAAGTCTTAGTAATACGGTTCCGTTTTTACCCTTTGGGTACGGAACCCTAAAAATTTATCTAATATTAATGTCACCTGAATCCTCTGGCTGTCAGATTTTCTACTTGGCAAAAATGAAAAGTATATTCTATAAAAGAATAGTTCTTAATTAAATTATCTAAGCAAGATTAATTTTCCTTATAAATTATAAATTATCCTTATAAATTGGATTCAAAATACTCTTATTAAAGTTTGTCCTAGCTGATAGTTGGGCCTAAAAGGGGTAAAATTATGTTGAATATTTAATAATAATTAATAACACGTTATATAAAACTTTTTAATTGAAAACTTTATTGGCAGTGGCAGTGGCATGTAGGATAAAAGTTAAATAGGAAAAAGTTTGCTGGCATTATTTACCTGACCTGTGAAAATTATGAAAACAGATTTATAGTTGTGCCGAGAAGTTTCAAACAGGTGAATTGCGATTTTCGATTGATTCGAATTTTAAATTGCAATGTCCACACTCTGTACATAAAACATGGAAAGAGAAAAGATATAAAAAATAATAGCTTTCTTTTGTTTCTACCCGCATTTCACAACACTTTTAGTACTGTTTTCAGCAAAAGATGGAGTGATTTTAAAGGAAAGTTTACATAATAACATTGTGGTTTGAGTTATTGCAACCGTGCGAAGCGATCGCTGGTCACTACACTATCGCTTAAATATAATATAAACAATAATAAAGGTGAGTAATGAGTATAATATACTTATATCACAAACGTATTACAGGGACCTACGAAAACAGAGATTTCTCAACCAAGATTGTCTTTATTATTTACTTCAGCTTTATCTCCCTAGATATGTTCCATAACGGCCGTTCGTTATTAAGGATTCAAAATGGCGCAAGAACTTTGAACCGAGACTAAAATATTGATTCGAGCCAACACGCGAGCTTTTATTATAAGAAAATTAGCTGTTTGTTTGTACGGCTTTCTGATTTCTGGTAATACATACTAAAATCCATACTTCCATCCTTACTTACTTACTAACATTATAAATGTGAAAGTGTGTCTGTCTGTCTGTTACCTCTTCACGCTCAAACCGCTGAGCCGATTCGGCTGAAAGGTATGGAGATAGGTACTTTCAGTCCCGGGAAAGGACATAGGATACTTTGTATCCCGAAAAAAAAACGGTTGTCTGTAAAGTCGGTTTACGGACGATAGTTGAACGTGACAACGTATGACGTTGTCACGTTCAACTATCCTTAACTCCTTAACCCTCGCTTCTGAATCTCTAGAAATAGAAACAAACTTTTTCGACTGTAACCTAAAGTTATTTCGATATATTTCTTTCAAATGATTGTCTAAAAATATTTACACGTCAAAAGATCCTATTATCACACTATTTCATCAACTATAAGAGTAAAAAATAAGAAAGTGGACAATAAAAACTGGAACAAGTGGTTAAAATAATGCTAAAAAGTGTTTTGCTAAAACAATAAAATATAATATTAAAAAATTGCGGGTGTCTAAACATTGACTTTGGACTGCTAGTTCAACTCACTATAGTAAACAAGCAACCCGGAGCAGAGCTGCAAGTGAAAGACAATTGCGATATTTACGTCATTACTCCAGTGGCGCAAGTGGACGATACTAATGACTCCAATTACCGAAGTCGTAGGATCGATCCTCACCGGGAGCCGTACAAAAATTTCTGAATAGCGAGAAGTTTTTCACGAGATTACTAGAATATTGATTCAACTCCGAAAATGGAAGTAGGTTATGGCCGATCTTTAAAAAATTCAAATGGATTTAATAGACGACCAAAAAACATCGATACAAAATTGCGCCGAAATAGTTACAGAATAGGAGATAGACGGATGTCGAACGCTGCCGAAGTCTGCCGAACGCAAAGGCCGATTGTGCATCCTTGTCGCTCGTTCAGCACGTTCCGCACTTCAAGCCTTAAATGGAACGCCCCAGAGCGAGGTAACGCCGCATGAACTGTCATGTTTTTCGGGCGCGCACCCCATATTGAATTATAAGACGTTATCACGTCAAAAACGGTTGTCTGTAAAGTCGGTTTACTGACGATAGTTGAACGTGACAACGTGCCTCTTTTTCGCTCGTTCCGCGCTCTCGCTTGCACTTCAAGCCTTAAATGGAACGCCTCAGAGCGAGGTAACGCCGCATGAGTCATGTTTTTTCGTGCGTGCAGCCGGCTCCATCGAATTATAAGACGTTGTCACGTCAAAACTCATTTCCCCGACTGTACATTTCTGCTAAACAACTCATTTCCCCGACTGTACATTTCAGCTTAGCACAATTTTCCCCGACTGTACATTTCTGCTAAACAACTAATTTCCCCGACTGTACATTTCTACTTAGCACAATTTTCCCCGACTATATCTTTCTGCTAAACAACTCATTTCCCTGACTGTACATTTCTGCTTGGCACAATTTTCCCCAACTGTATATTTCTGCTAAGCAACTCATTTCCCCGACTGTACATTTCTGCTTAGCACAATTTTCCCCGACTGTACGGTGCTCTGTGCGGTGTACTGACGATAGTTGAACGTGACAACGTCATAGCCTTAAATGGAACGCCTCAGAGCCAGGTACCGCCGCATATTGCGTCATATTTTTTCGTGCGCGCAGGCCTATCGAATTATAAGATGTTCTCACGTCAAAAAATGTACGGTTCCCGCGCGATAAACACATTTTGGCGCAACGGAGTAGCGGTAGTAGTCATCTAGTAGGATATATTACTGTAAAATGTTTTCAAGCTCTAGCTGCCTCTAGACAGCACCAACATAGACAGTAAACAAAAAGTTTTATTCGACGTTTTATCTACTTTATCACCTTATAACCTAATATATCTCGCTATACATAAAATCCACATATTAAGCTATTGCATAGCTTTATCGCGGGCTTTAAGCGCGGCGACCCAATCAGGAAATTCCGTAAGGACAAATCTTTTTCCTAATTTTCCCGGTCCTAAAGGATTAATTTAATGCAAAAAACCTTAATTTTTTAAATTGTTAGTTATCCACTTCATCCATGTATGTCTTCAATTTTTACTTTATATTATTTGTTTTATGAACTTTGCTTACAACCATGGTTACCAACAATGATTAAAAGCTCTACTAGTTCTGTTTTAAACCTAGCTCTTCATTATGCTATCGATTGGATTAAGCGAGCTATCAAGTGTCACGTTTCAGGTAACCGTCCAAATGGCTTCATCAGACGTGTCTATTCCCAACGATACATTAACATCTTGAGTTTCATAAAAGCCGATACACCCGAAAAATAATGATAATTATAAGGCCTGTAACATCAATTTTATAACGCAAAATATGACTGATAATGTAGCTGATAATATAAAAAATTCTATAATCATTAAAGTAACAAGAAAACCTCAAAATGTAGCGCATATGTATCTTATGGTTATACGGGCAATGCTATCAATTAGGTATATGGTTTGATTTCGAACCCATGTTAGATTTAATCCTTCGATCAGGGATTCTAATTGCTATTCTATTCTATTGTTGTCGCGATCACTGGTGCTCGTAAGGGCTTGATGGGTTAAAGGCTAAAAAGAAAAAGAGAAAAAATCCTAAAAAGAGATGTCGAAATTGGTTTATCGCGCAGGAACCGTACATTTTTCCGGGATAAAACCCCATGTCGTTTTTCTAGGTCAGAATGGGTTTAGTGGTTACCTCTTCTTTCGTAAGCATGTAGAGGGAACAGACAGACAGACACATTTTCCTATTTACAATACTAGTAGTAGTACTGGCGGAATATGGATGTTCAAAGTGTTTATGCTTTAACAAGCATTCGCTACAGCTATTCCTATGATCAACGACCTGTTAACGGAAAAGAAAGTTTTATTAATCGTAAAATCGATTCAGTGTTTAAAGAATCCCTAGTCTAGTATTGTTTGTAACACGTGCGCTATATATAGCCGGGCGTCGACCCGCGCGGGTGACCGGACATTATGTAATGAAACTGTCCGTACACAACCCTCACGTTTTCAGCAATTTCCAAACCCGTCAACGCGACCTGATGACACTTAATCTTAAACGTGTGCTGTTCTAAACTATCATTAGCGCAGTGAAATATCGTGAGTAATGACCTCTTTGGACTTTGGTCTACAGTTCTATAGCAATGTTCTAGACGTCTATATGACCATTGACCAGTGCTTATAAGAAAATTTTAGGTACTTTTTAACCGACTTCCAAAAAACGAGGAGGTTATATGTTCGGCTGTGGATATTTTTTATTTTTGTATGTTCAACGATTACTCCGCCGTTTGTGAACCGATTTTCAAAATTTTTGTTTTGTTGTAATAGGTTTCACTCCAATTTGGTACCATGTTCACAAAAGTGGTGACCTGATGATGGGATCCAGGAGTAATCGAGGGAACTCCTCGAAATTTGTATGGAAACATATGGTGATTTTGGTTTTATGTGAAGTGTACTAAGAATATGCTACCAAAAAGTCAAATATTGGGTCAAGGTATACCATGGTTTCGAAGATGCTGAGAGAACTCCTGACTCTTTATAGATACACATTTGGGAGTTTCGGCGTTGTTTTAAGAACAGAAAGCATATGCTACCATGCAATTCAAATTTATCATCATCATCATCGTCATCATCATCATCATTTTTTTAAAATTAAATACGGGGGCAAACGAGCAAACGGGTCACCTGATGGTAAGCAACTACCGTCGCCCATGGACACTCGCAAAATCAGAAGAGCTGCAGGTGCGTTGCCGGCCTTTTAAGAGGGAATACGCTCTTTTCTTGAAGGTTTGCAGGTCGTATAGGTCCGAAAATACTGCTGGTGACAGTTCGTTCCAGAGTTTTGCAGTGCGCGGCAGAAAGTTACGCGAAAAACGCACTGTGGAAGACTGCCACTCATCAAGGTGATGAGGATGGTATGTTTTTCGCGTGGGACGATGGCGAAAAGTTGCAGGTGGTATTATTCCGAACAATTCCTCAGAGCACTCGCCGTGATACAACCGATAGAGGATGCAGAGTGAAGCTACATCTCGGCGTAATTCCAAGGGGTCCAAGCTGTTTGAAACACTATGACAGTCAGCAATTCGAGCGGCCCTTCGTTGGATACGATCCAGAGGGAGCAGTTGGTATTTTGGCGCCCCTGCCCAGAGATGAGAACAATATTCCATATGAGGCCGAACCTGCACCTTATAGAGTTGTAGGTGTTGGTCCGGACTGAAGTACTGTCTCGCTCTGTTAAGAACACTAAGCTTCTTCGAGGCTAATTTGGCCTTACCCTCTAGATGATATCGGAACTGGACTTCGCTCGATATGTTGACGCCAAGTATCTCAATGCTAGGGGAGATGGTTAAAGATGAGCCCTCAAAACGAGGATATACGACCATTGGTGACTTTTTAGTGGTGAACGCGCAGACTTGTGACTTGGCAGGGTTGAATTGGACCAAGTTATGTCTACCCCATTCAGAGATCTTCTCCAATGAATTCTCCACCTTAGACACAAGTTCGTTTCGACTCTCAGTGACATTTTACCGAGAAATATTGGGGGAGCCGGTATATACAGCATCACCTGTACATCATCTGCATAGCAATGAATGCCGCTGGTCTGCAACATGTCATTGATATGCAGTAAGAATAGAGTAGGCGATAGCACACAGCCCTGAGGCATACCAGCATCAACAGACTGAGTGACAGTGTGAGTGCGTAAACATCGTATTCAAATTCTAACCGGAATGTCAGGGCATGCCGCGCTGCGAGCATTTTGAGTGTCATATGATTTTCAACTTTATCTTCATTAATGTAATACAATATAATATCGCTTGAGAAAGGCGCAGGCGGCCGCGAGACTTTCCAAGTTTCTCAAATATATCATAATACATATTATTATGACACTGAAAATATGCTCGCCGCGCCGCTGGGTGTGATTGGGCTTATCCTTCGATCGCGGATTCTTAGAAATCCATTGTTCTGGCTGCCACATGTGGCCGCTTGGGAGTTGAAGCGTAAATTGTTAAATTACCTAGCACGCATAGTGTTGTGTTCACTTAGATTTTTTTAAATGTATTGCTTAAATTTATCTACCTGATATTTCGGTCTTGGGGTATGACTCTTAAGTCTTAGCAAATTGTAATAAGATACGTAGAATAAACGCAGTAATTCGACGCGTAGGGTGGTATGGTCACTACCACCGACGACCACTTATAAACTCGCGGACTATGACGGAGGTCATCTTGAAGGGTTAATTAATATTTTTAATAACAATACGAGATCAATAATAACCACTCCAAATGTTGTCAATTCAAATTTCAATGCTCACTGCTCACACCAAGCTCACACATTAATAATTCATACATCAAAAATATTTATCTATTGAATACATCGTGTAACTAAAACTATATGAAGTATGAAACATTCGGAGTTCGGACAAGCAATAGCGCGACACAGGAGCGCCTCAGTGACATCTAGTGAAGACAATTTATGAAACTATTTTTTTATACAATTTAAATTGGCACTAATTACAGTTTACCTACTAGGTAACTAAAAAGAGTGAAATTATTATTTTTAACAAAAAATTAAAACCGACTTCCAAGGTAAAAACAATAACATCCTTATAATATTATGAACTAAAAAGTATTAAATAATTTTTCCTCTCTAAATGTGCCTTTTTCCGAATTCGGCTAAACCTCAACTATTTTTGTACTCAATCTTCATAATTTTGAAGTCGGTGCCAGTTCCAATAGTTTCAAATTTTCTGTCAAAGAAATAAAGATTCAGCTATATCTGGTACCAACTTCAAAATGATGAAGATATTGAGTACAGAAATAGTTGAGGTTTAGCCGAATTCGGAAAAAGGCACATTTAGAGAGGAAAAATTATTTAATACTTTTTAGTTCATATTATAAGGATGTTATTGTTTTTACCTTGGAAGTCGGTTTTAATTTTTTGTTAAAAATAATTCTCATACCTTATGTGAGCGTACCTTTTTAGCACTATATACCTAATTTGATTCCGATTCCTTTTTCAAAATTACAATTTTACTGAAATATTTTTTAATTGTGTAGCGAAGAATTCTAAAAGCAAAGAAGTTCACATAAAGTTTATTGATAAATTAATGTTACGCTACTGTAGACATTCTTCAATGAAGAGGCTATTATGGACTATTATGCTGAAATTGGCTGTTACCCTTGTTCTTAAGGTACCGTTTGCTCTGACTATATATTATTAGTCGCAGTCAGTGGGCACGTGCCACTTCAATCATACTATATTTATGTCCCATTTGAGACACTCGCCAATTAGTGATATACGTTCAAGTAGAGAGCTTTTATTGACGTCACTTGTAAGAGTTATAACTTATAAGACACATAAAGGCCCATTTGTGCACTGTGTAACAGTTAGACAGAATAACTGATAACTTTATAATGTAATTTTTGTCGATCTTCGAATTTTGAGTTTAACTTAAATAATATTATAATGTAGTTTTTCGAACTCCGAATTTTTTAAAGCGATGAAATGATATTTAACCAAGGGTTTGCGATAAAATGATATTTAACTTTAAGAGAACTGGTACTTATCTTTTATGTTTTGTAATCTTTATTTATCTTTTAAGTTTAAAAATCTTATCCCTCATCGAATCTTTGATCTTTTCATGGGGGAATCTTGAAAGGGGTAAAAGGGGTTCCCTGCTATGATTAAGGTTTATGACACCAAGTATATTGTAATGAATTCCGTGCTTTATTTCTTCAGTTTCAGTTCTTAACATTTCCTTTCTTGAAAAAAGAAAAATTGTTTCTGGATTTGACATTTTATTCCAATGCCTAGTCTTGGATGGTGCACTTAAAATAGTCACCTAGAAATGAGAAAAAACTTTTCCTACTTAATGAGATTTAGTTTGAGTTTTATTTCTCTTCAATAGTCCCATTTTATCTACTTTCTTTTATAACTTGAAGTATATTTATATTATTACTTAAAGTAATTTATTAGTATTTTATTAACTTTTCTTCTCGATCTCGTTATAATTTCAGATATAACTTTTTATGAAACATATAAATTTATATGTTTCATAAAAAATATATTTATTACTTAAACTATATTTATATAAATTTTAAAACGCAGTTGCCACAGCATAATTCTCAGATAAAATAAAGTGTTTGGATCCCATTTCATTAGTTAAAAGCGCCATTGTAAGTGGAAAATATTTTATGCACACACACGCGAATCCCATATTTTATGAGTTATTTTTATATATACAAGATTAGACCATATAAAGTGGTATATTATGGGAGCATCATTGGATTACAGACAGTGCGTGTCGTAAAATTTCCGCAGGGCTTCATATCCTCTTATAGCATACATTTATTAATATTGTTTATTAGGATATGTTTTATGTACATATTCAATTAATTAAATGCTTGTCTTCTTACTTCGCCGTCTCCTTCGGAAGGTAAGCGATTATTAAAAAAAGTGCAGTTCTCGGTGATTCTTTTCTGCGTGTGCAAAGTCTAAAGTCTAAACCATAGCCATGAGGCAAATACTGCTCAGCTTATTAATGACGAGCTGCTCTTTAACAGTTATATAAATCTTTAAATTATATTGCTTACGTATTGAAATACCAAAATATTATTATTTGCTACAAAAATGGTTGCTACTCGTATATATTCAGTGTCGATATAATTCTGACCCAATTCATAATGTTAGTTGGTCGTCCTCTCGTTTCGGATTTTATTTACACTTTCTCAGTTGCACTGTCACTCAGGCTATTCTATTTCAAGACCGTGGTAAATTATTTAACACTAGCTGACCCGACAGATGTTGTCCTGTCTAAACGATGATTATTTAATTCGAACTGGTATAATAATTAAGAAAAAAATAGATTAAATTTTGTATCTACATACCCATCAAATTAAAAGTTTAGGCGAAAATCATAAAAGTTTATTATACGGGAACCATAAATTTTCCGGGATAAAAAGTATCCTTTGTCCTTTCCCGAGACTCAAAGTATCCCCATACCAAATTTCACCAAGATACACTGAAAAGTTTAGGCGAAAATCATAAAAGTATATTGTGCAGTAGCCGTACATTTTCCGGGACAAAATGTATCCAACGTTGGTCTTCGGGACTCAAAGTATCTCTATGCCAAAATTCGGCAAAATCGGGCCAGCCGCTTACGAGTTACGAGATACGCGTGATGTCGTGACCACGCGAATATGGATTCATTTTTATTTATAGAGATTTAGCTAATAAAATAATAATGCATTATAGGTCGAACTTAGAGTGATTGTAAAATTTAGTTTTATATTATTCCTATCCATAGTTGATGTTATACTTCTTAGTGCATAGTTATAACTACATCCGTACATTTTAAATCGTACAGCTGGGTTGTTTTAGAATCAGATAATAAGTTTTTATTCAGATAAGATCTATCTTCGTTGTTCAGTTCCGCAGTTTCGTTCTGTACTTCCAACGCAGAGTACCCACATTGATTACACAGAGTGAATGCAAAATGACGTAGTATTCGAAATAGGGATAGGTTACGTGTAGATACCAACAACGCGCGTTCGTAGTAGACGCGTAGCAAACGTAGCTACGTTACTTACTAGTTACTATGCATTAAACTCTACCGATTACTTTTATCATATTATATGAACTCTACCGATTACTTTAATGATACGATGAAGAGCTCTAGAACCTGCATAAAAAGTATTTTCGACTGTACCTTTCGAATAATCAGCTAACACGTGGAACGAGCTCGGAATTCAACGTCGATTCATCAATATTTTTCGGCTGCCTAGGTGCTACTATTTTTGTCGTGCTCGACGAGTGTAGTAGGTGTCGTGACTAATGAAGCCCCGTGGTGGTGTTTTAATTGACCCCCCCCCCCCCCCCCCCGCGCTTGGCGTCCTACCACTCTCTCCCCGCCGAGGCGCCCTCCCCCGCCCGCATCCCGCGAGTGACCCGACAAATTAACCGCGACACGCGACACGTTATCGATGTGATTGAAAGCACTTTTTATGCTCTAGATTAGTACTAGGTCATTTTCGGCTGAGAAGGGTGATTTCGATAATGAGTTGCAGCACTTGCGGCCAACAGTGGATAATTTTTCAGTATTTACTCTTCTTTTTCTTTTTGAACATGTCTTAAATGTAAATTAATTAATTATTATTGGTAAGGCTTATTACTTGTTAAAACGTCAGCCATACGGCATACATTAAAAATTATGAGCACACTTAAGGCCGTCCCCCGAGCAAACGACCTTGGCCATACATTTGCCACGTTGCCGAGATCGCGCCAAAACCCTATTATTTTTATTTATCTTAGTTCAAAATTGTCCTAAAAAAATTTTAAACGGCCAATATGTAGTGTATCTATTGGCGTGAGTTTCAAACAAAAGTAATTTGTAAATCCTAAGGAGATGCTGAATATATGCTTGAATTTTAACAAATTGGTATTACTTTGGAAGCTGACATCATGAGTATAAGAAACAAAAATAGAAAATTTAAAACGACAAAAGGAATGTTTATATACTGAAGATTATTGCTGTATTTTTATTATAACTTTGTAGCTTTCAGATTATGAGTTTATAAGGTTTTAAATACGGTCAATTACGTAATCTCCGGACGGAACGCCCTTAATAAATTGTTTCATTTTACGGGAAACATATTTTTATAACGTTACAGGATGTTCAAATATTAATTCATATGTGTGTCCCAAACACATGTTTTGATAAAATTGGCACAATTGTCCCACTTAATATGCACTACAATTAACACTAATTCACCGCTCTGTGAGCTCATTAAAAAGCGTCAATGTCAACGCCTGGTGAAATTTAGGCCGCTTCCATACAGCTATGCCGGGAATGCGTCATTTTGTGTGCTATTTATAACATGTTTCATAAGAAAATGGGATTAAATGAAACTCGGTTATTCACTGAAAGACAACATTATGTTCTTTATAATTTCTTTGTTAATTGTTACATTCAGAAGAAACAAAAACAGGCAGGAAAGAAAGCATTCGAGTAAAAAGTGACAAAACGGAGTTTGGTTTGGTTTATGTATTTCATTATTTACGGCATTATATCATACTAAGCTTTGTAGAGCTTTTTCTTTTGCTGGTAACAAAATAAAAGTTCTATTTTTTATACAAATATTGAAGAGACACTATCGTGATCTGAAAATCACTGATTAAAAGCAAAAATTTATTATTCAAAATGACATTTTTCATTCAATCTTGAATAATAATTCTATAACCATACCGTTTATTGGATTTCATTTTCAACTTAAGGATTTTCTCTCTTTAGACTTAAGGAGCACCTGTGACTGACTGAATATTTTATGGTTATTGGACCGATATCTCACAGTTAATCTCTCTTTGATAGCTTGATAACGCGGGCAAGCAATTTTCGTTAATTATTTCCCAAGCTTATTGTAATTGAATGTAATAAGTGGTCGTTGATGTTACTGCTAGTTTATGTTATTGTAATCGTACTAACTTATTAATAACTAGCATCTCCACTTAATCAAATGAAATGTTTTTAACGACTGCCCCGAAAAAAAAAGATGCATGTATATTGTATGTATTTATTTATCTCGTTCTATAACCTAAACAGCTTCAAGCGAAGAAAGCAAGAGGGCACTAGCAAAATTTGGCGGTTTTGATTTCTATATAATATTTAAAAAGCTTTGTCATATTTGGCATTCCCAATATCTACTAATATGTAAATACATACTAGATTACGCCCGTAACTTCGTTGCACCAAAATAAATTTATCGTAATTCGTATCCCATGTCCTTTCCCGGGACTCAACGTAGGTATAACCTAACGAAATGTCAGCAGATTCGTTTACCGGTTTGGGCGTAAAGAGATAACAGACGGACAGATAGACACTTTCGCATTTATAATATTATCTATGGACATATCACACCACGTCAGTCTGGCCCCGTGGTAAGTACCTGAAGGACTTGTGTTACCAGTACCAGACAATGGAAATATATTTAATACTTTTATACTATACATATAGTTTAGATTTTAATATAACATAGAAAACTTTTTTTCCGTCGGCGGGATTCGAACATGCGTCCCTCGACATGAGCGCTGACAACACGCTCAGTATAATATTAGTATGGATAAATATTCCAAATACTATGTCGTTCTGTATTTCTCATGTTCATTATTTTGTCAGAAATCAACAAAAATAGTATCTAATGTTGTTCTACAAGTTTTTGCGAGTTGTTTTCCTCATGACATCGAACAAAAAACATTCTTATATCGGGAAATTGTGTGTATGATTAATATCATACATTTGTCTTAATTCTTTCTTTCCCTATTTACTTGCAATAAACAACTTTAATGTGTTCAATCCAAACAATATCTATCAAAATATAAAATCGATGTGAAAATTGTTTATATTTTGTTATTATTATAACTATAATTGTAATTAATAATATATTATCAAGAATTAACACATTTGAACTGCGAGCGTCTTTTGGGAACTAGTAGATTTTAACTAGTCAATTACTGTAAAGTGTACACATACATAACATTGATATATCTTTATTTAAATTGGAATTTCTATTTTAAGGAACTTCCAACCGATATACACAATCCACCGCAAACCTTCTTTCTAAGAAATACATCCTTTGATCCATATCTGGAAACAAAAGAAAATTCCTATTTGCTACTTTATTTTTAGGTTCTTAGTTCTAACAAAGGAATACAGTTAAAAATACGCACCAAATGATTATGCATGAACATAAATTATTTTAATTTAGGTACTTGCCAAGTAGTAAATTGTTTCCTGGACTAGTAGATTACAAGTGCTTTACATAAAAACTTTACTTATTCTATTGTCGGAAATGTCGGAAACAAGCGGACGAATTCCAACAAAAGGAAAATAATTAAAAATGCATTTACGCTTAAAAGCAATTAAAATATTTCCATCATGGTGCTTGTGCATCTAGAGGTGCAGGTAGTCCGATTTTGCAGATTTACTAGATTTATTACATTTCCTAGATTTATTATAATATTCCGAATCACAGCGAGCTTTATACGGGCTCTACAAAAACTTTGGCCATACATCCTCGAGTCGGGACTCGCTGCAATTGAAATGACTTACTGCTAATATATTCTACGTATAATGCCAGTGTGTGGTTGTAATATTGTTTGATATGAAATACATTGCTCGTTCATTTTAAACTATTTTTAATTCTACGAATCCATTGCTATTATATCTTGCATTGTCGTGGATATAACCAAATTAGCAAATTGTAGTAAGTATACATAATTTTGTCTGTTTAACTTGCGTTTTCTTTTAATAGCACATACATAATATTCTAATGAAATAAATTGTAGAAGGTGAAAAGCACAAAATAAGTGGATGAATTATGCTGTGTGCATAGCTGGTACAATCAGCAAAAAATACAACAAGAAATCTGTTATAAAGGTTTTATACTCTATTTTATATGATGTTTATTGATCAGTAGACATTTTATGTAGAGTATTTAATTAAAGTCGTATATTATCTAAACAAAATGGATTACAATTTGTAAATAAATGTTGCTAAAACTTGACGGATTTGGCTAATTTTGATAAACTGCCGATACATTATCGATATTATTTGATACTGCATTAAATAAATATGAGACAGGATTTGTCTCGGGACAGGTAGGATAAAAAAAAGTTGGTAGAGTAGGTTTACATCTAAGCTAAAATACGAGTAAATTAGTAAGTACCCAACTGACACTCTTATGACTGCATTCAGTGTGTTTTTTGTAATAAAATTTAATTTTCTGATGATTGAATGATTAACCTTCAATTTAATGAATAGTTTGACGGATAATGGGGCTTATGTCAAAATCTTTATCTACTTAATTTCAGTTTGACATAAAAATACAGTCCACGAGTTTTCCCTTTTCTGCGGATTGTAGTCGGTACCTAAATTACATTTAAACGACTCGCCTAGTTAACAGCACTTGTAAATCGCCTTGCCGCATTAAACTTGGATCTCGAAGTTTCTCCCTCTACGTTGCAGTAACGTTAATATTGAACGTACACGTTCATCTAGCTTATTCAAAAGCTTTTCTAATCACTTCGAGTTTATCGCTCCCCTAAGTTTTGAAAGTTTGTGTATGCTTTCCTGAATATTAAAACTCACATTTATTTATAAAAAAGTAATAAAAAAGCTCATAAAAATATTAAAAGCTGTCTGGATCTCCACACGTTTATTCCTATAATGTGAATTGTTAATGGCTTCATCATACTTGGCAGCTCCGTCACAGCGTAGTTTTTTTTTAAGGCTATATTAGCCATTAGTTACTCGTATGTACTATCGAGGAAATCGATTCCTAGGCAGTTGACGGACCTATGTCATTTGGTTGGGTTATGTCATTTCAATACTAGTTGTGATCTGACGGCTTAAGGTTTTTTTTAAATAAGGGGGCAAACGAGCAAACGGGTCACCTGATGGTAAGCAACTACCGTCGCCGGCCGGCCTTTTAAGAAGGAATACGCTCTCTTGGTTTGCAGGTCGTATAGGTACGGAATTAATACTGCTTTTGACAGTTCGTTCCAGAGTTTTACAGTGCGCGGCAGAAAGTTACGCGTAGGTTTGACGTAACCGGCCAAATTATGTAGGTCCGCTATCTGCCTAGGAATCAACTTCTCCGAATATACGTAACATTCTAATAGCCGGGTCACACATTACGCTGTAGTACTAGTAAACTGTTCTCGCCATGGCCGCCACGAGGCAAACACGAGGAAGTTGAGTGCGCATGCGTGGAGGAGGTGGCAGGTGGGATGAGGCAGCCCAGCTCTCCCGCAATCCAGTGTTGTAAACCTAAATATATTTTCCCTAAAACAACATAAGAATCGGTAAAATTGTATACATTAAACAAAAACCGGCCAAGTGCGAGTTGGACTCGCCCATGATCCGCAGCAGCAATAAGGTTTATTTCTATAAAATTAAAAGGTTTTTGATTTATTTTTATATTTTAGTTGATTAAATGATAGTTAAATTAAGTTTTACCATTTATTACGTATAAAAAAACTACTTGTTAGATCTCGTTCAAACTAATTTTGGTTGGTAGTTTTTATAATAATGTATATCATATATTTTTTTTAGAATTATCATGTTAGTACTTTAGAAGTTAGAGGGACACACACACACACACACACACATTTTATCACTTTGGAAGAGTCTCTCTCGCAAACTGTTCAGATTAGAAAAAAATGATATTAGAAACCTCAATATGATTTTTGAAGACCTATCCATAAATACCCCACACGCATAGGTTAGACGAAAATTTTTTTTTTGTTTCAGTTGTACCTACGGGGACCCCTAAAATTTTTAATATTTTTTCGGTTCGGTAATTGCGGTTCACAGACTTCATCTACTTACCAAGTTTCAATAGTATAGCTTTTATAGTTTCGGACAGACAGACAGACATGACGAATATATAAGGGTTCGGTTTTTTGCCTTTTTGTCTACGGAACCCTAAAAATCAAGGCTTCATAGACTAGGGCAAAATATTGTATGTGTAGGGAATCTATAGTAAGGAAGTTATCTAATATCTATATCTATTTTCTATACATCTAATATATGTAAATCTCCTGTCAAGATGTTTGTCCGCGATGGATTCCTAAACTACTTAACCGATTTTAATGTTTTGTTTTTTTAAAATGTGTGCTTTTTTCCAACTTGAGAGATAAGATAGGATAGCTTAGATCTTTAATTATAGTCGCAATTTTATTTTATTGCAAATTATTTGTCTATAAAGAGCGACCATTGTTTATGCGACGCGGGTCATGGGATAGCGATGGACGTTGCCATGGTGACATACTTATTTAGTCACTAATTCAATAAAATAATACGGGCGATGTACTTTATATAATATAGCAAAGAAACGTTTGCCGGGACAGCTAGTAATATT
Organism: Polyommatus icarus; assembly: GCA_937595015.1. NCBI lineage: Eukaryota > Metazoa > Arthropoda > Insecta > Lepidoptera > Lycaenidae > Polyommatus > Polyommatus icarus. The sequence continues at coordinate 10,925,221 of OW569321.1, forward strand.
ATAAAACAAAGTCGCTTTTTTCCCTCATGTCACTTTGTTCCCTTTAATCTTTAAAACTACGCAACAGATTTTGATAGCCCATTTATCGAGGAAGGCTATAGTATATATTTTATCACGCTGAGACTAATAGGAGTGAAGAAATAGAGGAAAATGTGGAAAAAACGGGGAAAATTATTTGAAAGGGTAGAAGTTGTTTTTATCGATTGAAAACCCTTTACAATTACCGCACCTACCTGAGCGAGGACATTAGAATCAGGCTTTGTGAGACGCTCATCCTCTCGAAACTGAACTATGCCGACACAGTTATTGGTCATGCTATACTTGCCAGAACAGAGAGGCTTGCGCAGAGGGTCCAGAATGCCTGTATGCGTTTTTGTTTCACAATCCCCCCACAATCACATGTTACACCATTCATAAACAGGGCCAACCTACTTAAGATGAAGGAACGTAGAAAGCTTCACTTTGCTACTCTCCTATTCGACATAATCCTCACACAATGTCCATCCTACTTGAACGCGGTAATCTCAGGAACTACTGGTCCGATTTGAAAAATTCTTTCAGTGTTAGATAGCCCATTTATTGAGGAAGGCTATATTTTAGGCTTTATTTTATCACGCTAAGACTAATAGGAGAATGTGGAAAAAACGGGGTAAATTATTTGAAAGGGCTTATCTCGCGAACTACTGGAGCAATTCTCATGCTATTTGGCACAGATAAGAAGTAAACTACGTGAAGGATCATAGGCTATCGATTTTAATCATTTTTAGTGGCTATATATTTTATACCCGTGCGACGCCGGGACGGGTCGCTAGTTATTTACAATAATTCATTCTGCTGCCCAACCGTTAACTGCAATTATCCTTAAAGAGGGATAAAATCTTTCATTTGGTATCACTAAAGGCACTCACTCTCTCCCGGTATTTCTCTCCTTCTCTGTAATGTAGTCGATATTAAAACTCGGCGTATTTTACGGAACTCAATCAGTGTCATTTACGCTTCTATTCATTTCGCAATTATGAAATCTTCGCATACGCTTTTTTGCATTTGTAATTGTATTACTGAGTTGGGGTTTTGTTATTAAAACTTTTTTATTTTTATCCTGGTTCCTTTTATAATAAGGATTTTATATAAGACTAGATGACGCCCGCAACTCCGTTGCGCCAAAATTAGTTTATCGCGTGAGAACCGTACATTTTTCCGGGATAAAGTATCCTATGTCCTTTCCCGGGACTCAAGGTATCTCCATGCCAAATTTCAGCAAAATCGGTTCAGCGGTTTGGGCGTGAAGAGGTAACAGACAGACAGATAGACAGACACTCACACTTTCGTATTTATAATATTAAGTATGGATAACATGGATACTAGTATGGATATCAATATTTTGTATAATTATTTAAAGGTCTTCAAAACATTTAATAATTTTACGTTGGAGTGCTAATCACATATTCAATTCTCTTAACTCAACCTGGACATTATGCAAAACTATTATAAAAGGACTATAAAGTAACTGAGGCTCAACTTAACATAATGGAGTTTCTTCCGAGTTTTTTTGCATTTGAAACATACTTTCTTTGAATATCGCTTAGCTCCTTAACTAAAATGCAATTAACTTATTTAAGTTTGTAATGAAACCGCCTTTGTGGATTTCCAAGCCAATTTCCAGCCACTTTATGTTTGGTCTAATATTTAAAAAGGCAATTATTAGTTGCTGGCTCCCTGTTTTAATTGTTACATCTTACACAAGTCAGTTTTTACTTGTTTCAAAACACATTCGAAGAGACAACTAAACACTTTTAACCAGTCTCCTTTTAAGTACCTAGGCATCTTTGAAATACCGAAGATCAGAATATAAGATAATTCAAGCTTCAAACTTTCAAAAAATCAATCTTGCGTGTTGCATAATGTTATATGTTATAATGGCATAATGTTTAATTTATAATAAATAACTATCTATTTATTATGACCGAGCTTTGCTCGGTATTCAAAAAATTAAAAAAAAACACACAAAATGACATTTTATGAAAATAATTCCTAGCTAGATCGATTTATCGCCCCCGAAACCCCCTATATACTAAATTTCATGAAAATCGTTGGAGCCGATTCCGAGATTCCAATTAAATATCTATATCTATACTTATTATAAAACAAAGTCACTTTTTTCCCCCATGTCCCTTTGTTCCCTTTAATCTTTAAAACTACGCAACGGATTTTGATGATTCTTTCAGTGTTAGATAGGCCATTTATCGAAGATGGTCATAGGCTATATTTTATCACGTAAAGACTAATAGGAGCGAAGAAATAGAGGAAAATGTGGAAAAAACGGTAAAAATTATTTGAAAGGGTTAATTTGAACGCGCTAATCTCAGGAACTACTGGTCCGATTTGAAAAATTCTTTCAGTGTTAGATTAGATTTGAAAAATTCGTTCAGTGTTTGCCCATTTATTGAGGAAGGCTATAGACACAATTTTTTTTAGTGGCTATATATATATATATATATATATATATATATATATATATATATATATATATATATATATATATATTATACCCGTGCGACGCCGGGGCGGGTCGCTAGTATATATATACAAGAATTGCTCGTTTAAAGATATAAGATAATTTAAATTGAAAAAAATAAATAAACTTGCAACCCCATCTAGCGTGGAATAGAATTATTAAAAATAATTCCCGCTTTTTATGAAGATGGCGCTAATAAATTAATCGAAGTTAAAAGGGTTTTTAAAACTTTTAAACTGTCTAGTAGTATTTAGCTTCTCTTTTTGAAGTCTTATAAAAAGGTAAAATGTCTTAGCACTGCATACAGAGTACGTTTAGGTACTATAATGTTTTGCCCTTGTCCGTCTCGCGACTGCTAACTGCTATAGCGCGGGCGCAGCGCAGACGACAGACTATCCGTGACGCACTTTTTAGTCTGTGGGAAATAGAACCTATGCAATTATATGCAGTAACGCACACGACGCGAAAAAAGTCCGCATATAATTATTGCATAGGTTCTATTCCCACTGACAAAAAGTGCGTCACGGATAGTCTGTCGTCTGCGCTGCGCCTAATATAATAAATTTATGCATATTGCGAACAATAACAGTATGGTACATTGGATCATAATCTTCTGGTAAGGGAATGGGGATTAATATCTTAAAGTCATCAAACTCAAAATGCTACACATTTCTTACAAAAAAGGTATAATGTCTCTTAAGTGGTAGTAAAAATATGTGGGGCATATTAATGTGAGTAACGTCAGCGTCCCATCTGCTGCCTATTACATACACCGCGCCGTAGTAATGGGTAGTGTGCATCACGCTGAAAGCATTATAAGTTTGTAACTAAGTACACTTTGTTCAGGTACAAATAAGTACAATGTATGAATAATTGATAGCAGTCTCGCTTTCCTAGCTTTAATAAAAAGTCGATTAGCGAATAAAGTTAGAGCTGTCTTTTCCATCATTTTAATCTGTTTTTCACACTCAAAGCGCTAAACTGAATTGGCTGTGGTCTGAAAATACCTACTCTGAGTTCCCAGAATGGACATAGAATAGTTTTTACTAAGAGAAAATGTTCGGTGCCTTTGTGGCAATCGAATTACTGCGTCTAGCGAAAAAGAGTTTAGAAAAATAAGTTCAAAAACGTCTCTGTTACGACTCATTTTCTAGACAATCGTAACATAAAATTTCATACAAGTTTAAAGTCTGATACGTCCGCAGGTCTGTGTGGTTTTTATCTAGCAGACACTATCATCGAAGGCTGGCGCTCCGCCAAAATACAGTTTGGGGGCTGCAGTGGTGCAGAATTATCAAGTAACAGTCGGCTTACAGAGTTCTAATAAATTATGTGGTCGTTTTATACCGTTCGACTAACAATGTCGCTATTTGGTCTGTGGATATCGTTTTATTCTTCTGAGTATTGCCGACATCACGGTTGAAATTTCTATTCTGTAGGCCCTACATTTTTAAACTATAGGTGTATTTTGAAGCTATTACCTCTATTCCATGCTTTCTATCAATTCCTTATGCTCGTTTATAAGCTCTTTATAGTTTTATAAGACAAAAAATAATATTACTTAAAATTTTATTAAGAAGGCTATTAAAATCATTTATAATATTAACAGAATGTAGCTTGTTACGATTTGTCGTAACAAGCTACATTCTGTTAAACTAGGCAGTAGAGACAAACCGACGAAGTTGTGAGATCTTTGTCGGTCGTCAGCATTCATTCGTCGGTCGTCATTATGTCGCTCACCTCTGTCGAGTGCAACAATCTGCAATACGTCGGTGACAGTTTCTCGAGCGCTTGACGTTAACGAATTTGTCTAGTTCGATGTTGACGAGCCAGTTTGACCTTTCCATCATCTCGTCTACAGTTTTAGTTTTGACACTGGCGTCGTAAAATAAGAATGCCATCAGTTTTTCAGTGCCACGTTCGCAGAGTTTGGATAGTGAAGATAATTCATACATTGGTAGAATATGGATAGCGAAGACTTTAATACTTACAGTCCCGGATAATTTTATACTGGATACATTTCTGAATAAATGTTTGTTAGTTGGTATCGATTTGAATGAACTTCATGAGCAATACCTGTTTAGCAACATGCGTTATTTCTTGCAAAGCGAATCTTGACGCACGTGCGTACTCTTTCCGTGCGCTGCGGTGGACTGGCGGCTTGTCAATAAAAAGCTTTTTAACGATATACGCACTTTTGACATAAGCATACTCCGGGGTCATGCCGTGTTTTGGATAATAAGTAAGGCCTTTCGTAGAACCATTTCCAAATCCCTTTGATACTAGAAAAGGGTCAAACTAAATTGTAAGTTGAAATGTTTTAACGCGCCGAAGTAAGTCGTAATTAATTCAGAACTAGAGCATTAATTAAATCCTAACTGCTTATTAATTGTATGTTAGTTCAATGTAAGTGGAAATTATGGGCAAATATTTTTACAGAGCTTAGTACTGAATAATTGAGTTTTCATGTCGAAACAATATTACGCTCAAGGTTGAAGGTGTGAAATCTGTGTGATATTACCGTATCTATTAATTTAATATATGTCCCTACTAATTATTATATAACACACAATAATGATATTTGTGGGACATATAATTATTCCTCTACAACATTACACCGTCCATATTAATATTATAAATATAAAAGTGTGTCTGTCTGACTGTTTGTCTTCAGGCCCAAACTGCCGAACCGATTTTGCTGAAATTTCTTATGAGGATAAGTACCTACTTTGAGTCCCGGGAAGGACATAGGATACTTTTGATCCCGGAAAATTTACGGTGCCCGGATCGATTCATAAATGAATTTTGGCGCAACGGAGTTGCACGCGTCATCTTGTTTACTATAAACACTGAACACTTCACATTGTTGTGGATTACTAAGGAATCCTCCTTGTAACATTACTGGATACTATTAGACCGTCTGGTCTAATATCGATTATAATTTTTACATAAAAAAATGTAGCATTTTTTTAGATGTAAAAAGAAAGAAAATATTATAACAAACATAAATAAATATTTTACGGGCGCGACGATACATTGGCTTAGCATAGCAATGCGAAAGAAGAAACTTAGAATTTTTTTTTGGACGAGTTAGTAGATTTTCTTTGTCTATGTTGATATTACTAAGTAAGAAAAGTCTGAAAAACTCTAATAACCAAAATTAAAATAAACACAGGTATCTTTAACATCAGCCGTGTACATGAGGATAAGAACTTTAATTCCAAAGTTGTACGTATTCAAAAAGTTTACTTTAGACACACAGAATATTCGTATGGTACAGGAAGTATTATTAACCAGCATTATTCTGTAAAAATGTAGCATTTTTTTAGATGTTAAAAGAAAGAAAATATTATAACAAACATAAATAAATATTTTACGGGCGCGACGATTCACTGGCTTAGCATAGCATTGCAAAAGAAGAAACTTAGAATTTTTTTTTGGACGAGTTAGTAGATTTTCTTTGTCTATGTTGATATTGCTAAGTAAGAAAAGTCTGGAAAACTTTAATAACCAAAATTTAAATAAACACAGGTATCTTTATCATCAGCCGTGTACATGAGGATAAGAACTTTAATTCCAAAGTTGTACGTATTCAAAAAGTTTACATTAGACACACAGAATATTCGTATGATGCTAAATCCCTTACAGTGTACAGGGAATCCGCAAACAACGAGCAGTGTGTTCATAAGACCAATCCGTTCGTTGCAACAACAATCAATATAGAGGTAGAGCCTCACGTCCGTCGCCTCGGTCCAATATAAACATTTTGTATGCAAGCCCGGCTCGCGTATAACCTGGAGGCTGGAGCTACATCAAAGGGACAGCTTACAAATGCAAATAAAAATGGCTGCTATCACAGTATTAAACAACTCTACACACATGTAGAGTATCATAATCACACGTAGAAGTAAATTTTAAAAGGCGATAAGAGCAAATCCTTTATCCTTTGCAGATAATAGAAATATGACTTATAAATGTAAACATAAGATAGTTCATATTAATATGATTATATGTTTAGGTACTTAATAGTTTTCCACAGTGATTGAGGTGGGCAAACAGAATAGACACTGTAATATAATTTTTGCTTTTCTTTAATTCTATCGGAACTTGCATTTGACGGAGTCTAATAGGACTCCGTAACTAATAAAGAGCGTAAGAATATTACAGCACAATTTATAAAATTTCTACGTATTCGATTCACAAAAAAGTATAACTTTATTGTTTCTCCTTGGCGTGAAGGCAAGAAAATGTAGCGTGCGTAGCGACTAGCGCTGAAAGTTGAGATGTCGTTGACACCTAAATTATTTGGGCTCGGGCTGTAGCTAGGCTGTAATGCCCTCGAATCTCGATCCTTCGAGGTTCGTACCAAAATCCTTGGCTTTCAAGTTCCAATATGAATTCAATATGAGCAAAATTTCATGTCACGTTCACGTTTCGCCACCTTATCACGAGGCCTATTGTGTTGGGAAGTTTGATTGGGATTCTATACAGTCACATAATGGAATATACTGAACACGTGTAATAGCAGACTTTACATGAAGTATTAATGAAGTATTAAAATATAGTATCTGACCCTAAACAGCTTTATTTACTTGTTATGATTATGTAATCAAATGCTGAAAAAAATGAACCTGTAACTTTATCCAATAATTTTTGTGTCATGTGGAAACAAAGAAAAGTATAAGCATTTCTTTTAAGGGTTCCGTAGTCAACAAGGAACCCTTATAGCATCGGTCTGTCCGTCCGTCTGTCCGTCTGTCCGTCTGTCTGTCTGTCTGTCTGTCTGTCTGTCTGTCTGTCTGTCCGTCTGTCTGTCTGTCTGTCTGTCTATCTGTCCGCGGTTTTACTCAGAGACTATAGTAGTAAAGCTGTAATTTGGTATGAATACACATATTAATGATGGCAATAAAATGGTACATGAAATCGTAAAAAAATATTTTTTTATGGTACCTCCCCTACACATGAAGCGGGGATGAAAATTTTTTTCGCGCCCACTCCATCGTGTGGGGTGTAGTTGAATAAGTTTTTTTTAAAATATTGCGAGTATTCATATATCATTTTCCGATTTAGAGATCCGTTTGTGAAATATTAAGTTTTAAAGTGGAAAAAATCGATAGAGTCCAGTGTCCCCCCTTCTACCAGCTAAACGGTTGGTTCTGGAAATGTGCAAAAATTCACGGGAGTAGGAAATATGCTGAATTTAAAAGGAAAACTATCACGGTTAAGAAGACTTCATAAGTTATTGAGTAATAGTCGATCAACTAAAAAAATGTATTCGGCGAAGTATAAATGGAACTTTTCGTTCAAATTCCTTTGAAAGTAACTGAGATGATGTTGTTAGTAGTGTAAAACACGCTATAAAATATATACGTTCATTGACCATAAAAAAATTGTCAAAAACTAGCGGTACTACGGAACCCCATATTGCGCGTGGCCCGACACGCACTTGGCTTAAATAATAATAACTATTGATCAGATTATTAGTTAACGAAACATTGGGTGTAACTTACCATCAGGGTAAAATATATTATGACATTATAATATTATGACGATCGTATTCAACAATAACTAATTGGATAGACATTTCTCCAGCATTCAGGAACATGGTAAATACATTTGGTGAGCTTACATTTAAACGAGCTAGTGATGTTACGTCACGATTAAATAGAGATTTACATATTGATTCCGTTGCGGAGACGGTAGTCACGGAATCTGAGGTTAGTTCGATTTAGAGTACAAGCGTTTATCTAAAATCTAGATGTTCATATAATCTAGACAGAACTAACATCTATAAGTCTCTTGAGACTACAAGAAACTATATGAAGAATAAAATTCCACATAAAGCCCTCTTGTGCTAGTCAACAAAAGCAAAGAACGAGACATATTACAGGAAGTATTATTAACCAGCATTATTCTGTAGAATATAGACTGACTTTAGCCTGTAGAATATTCAAAGACAAAGCAAAAATATTGACTCTTAAAACCCTACAAACAAGACGTTCTTATTTGTTTGTCTTTGATATATTCATTGGTTCCTAATTCCTATGCTGTTACATGGCATGTCACAAGGTATTTAACGCGTAACAATCCTACGGGCTTCTGACGGTATTACGAATTGACCCTAAAATGTGAATACAATATCAAAACAGGGAAGCGAAATAAGCTTATTATGTTCAGTTGTGTGTGAAATGTCTGAAACATGAGCATAGGATTATACCAAGTATGGGATTTACGGATAACGGGAAATCCCCCGGGTGAAGACCGCGTATTTGATGGAAACCGACTTATTTGTTTGCCGTCATTTCTTCTAACTCACCGAAAATATATTTCTGTATCATATAGAAAGTAGAACCTTCTAGAAAAGACCTTCGTTGAAAAGCTGACAAACTATGGGGAAACCTCAACCATTTTATATAAATTTTGATGGAAGTTAAACTTCTGGTTGATAAAAGATTCTTTGTATTATATATTATTTATTCATAACTGATATTTTTGTAGCATCACAAATCACAATGTAGTGTTTTAAAACCTTCATTTACAAGAAGGGTTTACAAGAAGATGAAATTTTATCGCAATAGAGCATAGTAGTGCAATTATGGTTTTTTCTTCCACAAATACATTTTGCATATCGAAGATGTTATCAAACAAAATTGCATCGTCCACATAAACTTTAAACCTTCTCTAGCACGCAACGCTATGCGAATATGAAAATTCTGGGAAAAATTCTGCAAATCGCCTTTTTCTAATTAACACTATAATATTGTGTATTGTGGCAATTTTAACTCACTGTATACTTAACCTACTTCTTCTATATTTCTGTTATATTTATACTTCCTAGTATAATACTATGTAATTAGTAATTACGTACCTATAACTTTACTAACAAAATTATTTATTTGTTTCACGCTTTCATTCCAGTGGCCTTGAGATGTAAGTATATTAAAAAGTTATCGATTTATTGAACGAATTGATTCTGGTTATAAATAAGCATTACACATTTATGTACTTTTTATTTCGACCTATATTCTGGATATCTCAAATAAATATACGGTACTGTTTTATAATGGTGTAAACCTTCGTTTATTTTCCTTTTCGTAGGATATTATCTACAATTTCATCTAAGTTAACGATTGTCGTTTACCATTTAGGGCATTTATCGAGATCTTAAAAAGAAATGTGATCGTCCAACTGCCGATACCTTTATTCGCTTGATGAAGGCCTGGAGACAAAACTGGGGCGTGCCGAAAATGGTCTCATAAAAAAAAAAAACTTCCTAAAATCTGGAAGATACCTGATAAAGAAGTACCTACAGTAACAAAATGGAAATTTCTTTTACGCTGCACAATAAATTACGTTCGCAATATCAAAGAGATGTAATAAAAATTGTAATATTGCGAAAACAAGCAAAGTTAACTTTTTACGCAATTTCATAAAATAAAATCGAGGACATCAATTTACTTTAGATAATTTTAGTATTTACAGCATACAATTTGTCTTTCTACTTTCTAATAACGTAGAGTAATAAATCTTTATTACTTTACTGTCACTTTATCGTTAAAACTCGTGCTAACTAAGCTTTGTCACCGTCCATTTCTAACATTAATAATTTCAAGCGACAGAAAATTTACTTTAATAATACCTAATAGTCGTTCTATTTGGTGGTTGGTAATTCCACTCTTTTCATGTTGGCATTCATGGGATACCATGATTTAGAAGCTGACTATACCATGTACAAATTTACAACGTGGAGAGGACAAATACCTATCCACACACTTTTTTATTTTCCTGTCTTCATTGGACTCTTGTTAACCGGATAGGGTAGGACACGGACATTAATTATAATATGGTTTGAGAACACATTAAGGCCTCAAGATTAGTTTTACACTTGCTGTAAACACGAACATTTTTATGGTACACCGTACACCCCAAGCCCACCTCTAAAGGAATCTATTCTCATTCCAGACACCGACAACCAGCGAGTAATTATCCACGTGAAGGACGTAAACGATGAACCACCGTACTTCATCAACCGGCCGCTACCTATGCAGACGGTGGTGCAACTGAATGCGGCTCCCAACACTCCAGTGTTCACGCTGCAGGCTAGAGACCCTGACACCGACCACAACATCCACTACTTCATCGTCCGAGACCGGACTGGGGGAAGGTTCGAGGTGGACGAGCGATCAGGTGTGGTCCGGACCCGCGGAACGGACCCCTTCCAACTGGACATGGAGTACGTCTTGTACGTGAAAGCGGAGGACCAGGTATAGATTTTAGCTCTTATTATATTATGTAGATTCCATAGAGAGTTGTATAAATCCTTTTATGCGGAGGTAGGCTTCATTTTGCCATTTTTATTTCCATTTTTTCCCAACCTATTTTTCAAGACAACGGAAATGTATATTTTCAAACATTTCCAACCACATTTTTCCCATTGCAAATATTCCAAAAAATATTTTTCGAACCCACTTTCCAGGCTTTTTCCGAGCAGTTCATTTTGCAACGTAAAGATTTTGCCATCAAACGACTTAACTCATTAAATAAGTTAACCTTTGTCCTTGACTTGTTAAGTTCAGTTTGAGAGCCCTTCGTCGCCGTCGAAACCACTATTGATTTATAATCAACTTCTATTAGCCTTTTAGTGTAACATTTTATATTTAGGTATTATTTAAGTCATTTGGGAGAATCTTACAATGATCTTTGATAGCTGCATGTACACTTGCAGCAGTCCTCATCAATTTTGCATGCAGCTGGAGAATAGTCGTATATAGCTGTTTAATGAGTTAGTCACAGCAGCAAACTAGTCGCATTTTAGTCGATATATATCTACTCGTATTGATAATCATCATATTGTCATTCAAGTGCATCACGAACTTTTAATGCTTAACATTTTTCATCGTTTTCTGTATTTAGGTATAATATTACTTGGTTATATTAAATTAAACTATGTAGTATAACCGTATAGTATGGACAATACCCACAGTTACTCTCCTATCAATGAACAGAAAAGACCAATGCAATTTCAAACCCACATCTTGCAATCTCAAAATTGCAGCGTGTATCTGACTTTCGAGATATAAAACGTTTAAATTGCTATTTTCAGAGCGGTCGCGTGGATGAGAGGCGGTTTCAATCTACTCCCGAGGAGCGGCTGAGCATAGTGGGCGGGAAGCGCGCGCCGCAGTTCTATCTGCCGAGCTACGAGGCGGAAATTGCTGAGAATCAAAAGAAAGATTCAGAGTAAGATACAAAATATTTATTGAATTCCAATTTCGAATTTTTAAACTATGAATCGCAAAGTTTAATGTTATGGATGAAGTTTTTTAACTACCCTCGTGTGTGTAAGGTGTGTGTTTCGACTTTCGAGAAACCACGCAGTGGGGTTGGTCAATCTTTTGCCTTAGCTACGTGTTTGTGATAGTAAGAACGCGGAGCCATGATCAGTGAAAAATGTGACATTTTATAACATTCCGATGACTATTAGATAAGGTATCTAATAGTCATCGGAATGTTATAAAATGTCACATTTTTCACTGATCATGGCTCCGCGTTCTTAAAAATTAAGCATTATTTAAAAATTTAGCAAGCAGTATTTAAATAAAGCAAAATTTCTCAAAACAAAACCACATAACTTTAGGTTTTTAACAAGGGTTAAAAACCTAAAGTTATGTGGTTTTGTTTTGAGAAATTTTGCTTTAATAAGTTTTGAAGAACATGAATAAACACTTTGTGTTTAAAAGAAAACCCTCAAGGAAATTCCTTTGGGACCTTTGTTAATACTGTCGATAAATTGTTTCTAAGTTAAATTTTATGAAAAACTTAAATCAATTTAGAGACTTATTACTTAGGCAAGTATTAACAGCAGACCAAAAAACCTCAAATTTAAAAATATGGTATAGTTATTAGTTAACTGTTTGAATTGTTTTGCGTTTCTTTAATTTTTTTCAAACTTTTAAAATAAATGCCAAAGTGCGTGTGTCTTTCTGCTTAAGTTCTAGTCAGATTGCACACAGGCTTATGAATCGTACACGTGTAAGTTTTGAGTTCTGGATATGCAGGGCCCCCGGTACGCAATGCACAATGTGTGCAATGCACACGGGCGCCATCCTCTAGGGGCGCCAAATTGCCATCTTTAGGGGCGCCAAAACCACGATCCCAAAAAATTTGCCTAAAGGAGCATCAAAATCCTGTGTGGATATTCTGTGGTCCTAGGAAAGGAGATAGTTTCTATGACAGAAAACTGTACATCTTTCGTGTGATAAACGTGTAGTATTAATAAATTTTTCTATGACGAAGTCATCAAGTATTTTATAGAACATAATGTACGGTGTTGCATAAAACGCGAAATTTAAATATCCATTGTATAATGATATTGACGTAAAACTTTCTTGCAAAGAGCAACTCTCTTCAAAAATAAGAATTAACTTTGGCAGCGGTTATTAGTATTGTTCTTATTCTTATCCAAGTAACCCTTGAACTTTCAGACTTGCAGACTTTAATTATTCCTGGCACCGAGCCGATAAATTGTCGTTAAACTCGACGAATAATTTCTAGGCGTTTATATAACAACTAAAATCAATTATGTATTTAAATTATTTTAATAAGAGTTCTATGTTTTTATGCATTGTTTGTTAATTGACGTTTCTTATTATACTGCAGTCGCCAGAGGTTTTAACTTCCGAAAATTGTAATAGTGAATGGATTTTTGTTTTTGAGGTGTCATTCTCTTTGTTACACTATAACTTACAAAATTTACCAAAATTTTTTTTGTGCTTTTAATTTTTTAGTTACTTAATTAAAAATTAATGGTCTTACCATAAAAGATTTAAACATCTGTTGAACAGTTGTTTTGAGACAATTTTGTATGGAATTTTTCTCTAATCAACTGTTCAACGGGTGTTTAAATCTTTTGTAGTAAGACCGTAATATTTTACCATATAAAACCGGTCCAGAAAAAAAAATTTTTTCTTGTTCCTGTTATTTAATGACTCTTATCCGATTGTTTACGTTGAAAATTAACCAAATACACAATTTTTTAAAAAGAAAGTTTGCTTTGCTAAGCTAAATACAACTATAAGGTTTTTGCAAAGTTTTTGGAGATTAACGCTTGTCGTAACCAAGATAAAAGGGTTTGGGTAGATCTAAGGGTTGTAACGAAAAGTGTGTTAAACTTACTTGCTGTACGTGTTTAATTTTTAGAGAAATGATAACTTTTAAGTACTTAAAAACGTTTAAATATCCCCAAAATTGTGTAAAATAGACCGAAAATATTTTTCTATATTTGTTGAGAATTTATTTAAGTGAGAGCCAAAAAATTAAATGCATCGACAAATGAAAGAATTCTTCTAGTCTTTGAAATATATTTAAACTTCCTACTTAAAGACACAAAAAAATTGGGTGCTACAAATCTCACGTACATACTAAAGACGCATGTTTGGACGACGACGACCTATGTTTGGAAAATGTTTACCTGAATACAAAAAATATCAGTTCTTAACCTAATTTGTATTTTTTTCCTTTAAGTATGTTTTAGCAAATATAATTAATGAAAAAAAATTAATAAAAATCAATTTTATTCTGTAAAAACCTAACCAAAAGAAATAAAATACAGATTTTCTTCGAAATATCCGTGAAATGTTTGTGCTACACTTTCAGAAAATTTAATAAAGTAAGAGCTCAAAAGTTATACACAGTAAGAAATAGAAGGCTTTGTTAAGCCTAAAAAATAATTTTAAACTTCCTATTTAAAACCAAAGAAAAATAGGAACGCCATTTACCTGGCGTGGCACACAACACAACAAGCACATTTGGAGGTATGCTCATCTACATACAAAAATATTAATTTTAAATCAAAATTATATATTTTTTCAACTTATTTTTTTTTCTTTGGAATATAAGCACCGATACTAATCAAAAAAATAATAATATATTTTATTATTTTGCTATATATTTAAAAGAAAGAAATATGCAAATTTTCTTCAAAATTTTACAGTTTATGAGTTTACTTGAAGTGGAAGAGAATAATTTAAAAATCAAAAGCACAACTTTTCAATAGGTAAACTTTATTATTTATGTTATCAGCTACACATTCCTTTTTTTTTCAATTTTCATCCTATTGCAAAAATCGGAGGTTTGCACGATTTTTACGCTCTGGGAACTCCACTATTAGCAAGTAAAGTTTAACGACAAAACAGTGGAATCATTTTTGTTTCCTGAATTGCATTCCAGTTCCTGTTTCAATTATTCCAGTGGTAATTCCACCCTGGATTCGCTGAATTGGAATAATGTAAACCCCTTATAATATGGAAGATTGTTTTACTGCAACTAAGTTTGATCTCAACCATAAACGTTATAGTTATAGAAAATCGTATAAGTGGACAATGAATATTTACTTCGATCTTAATAATTTATATGTCAGAATGATCCTGTTATTTACTTGTATCAAAGGATACAGAAACAGACATAGATCAAGATAGATACCGCATGTGTATGTACTTCGCGTGCCATATCGCGTTCCCAAACGACGAGCATGCTCGTCTTTCGAAAGTCTGTTCTTTAGTCTGCTATCGGAATCGGACGTCAATCGGAAATTCAAAAATGCCTAAATGCCTAAAAGTATTAAGCTGTAGAAATTCAAATAGAAACGTTGGCCTTGACAATGGACACGCTTCTTATCATCGGTACGTCACAATGGTAGGAAAAAAGTGACACGCTCGTTTTCATGCAAATGGAGCGACATGCGGTATCTATCTTGATCTATGTCTGTGGATAGACTTATCTGAAGAGATAAAGATTGTGAGAATAAGCATTGATATTTTTGATAGGCGAAATAAAACATTTCACGACTTGTTATCGATCATTGCCCTTTATTCAAATGAAGCTTAATTATTTATATGACTTACGACCGCACTAGGACACATTTAATGATGACTAAACTTTTAATGAACAGTTTGACTGATAATAATGTATGGGGCTAATGTCTCTGTCTACGAATAACAAAAACTAAGGAAGAGTAACTCCGTCAAAAAAATTGTACCAAGAGGCTACATGCAATATGCATACTTTATGCATGTCTTCGGTACAAAATTTTGTATCTTAATACAAGTGACTATTATTGTCAAAGGTTTTATTTTCTAAATTTGAGTGGTGTTTCGTAGTTATTGTCATATCGTAGTGTGCGAAAAGGAACTAAATTTGAAACGGTTGAAGTATGTTTTTATTGGTCAAATTGTTTATGTCAAAATATTCATTTAATTAAAATTAATTAATTAATTTAATTTGTCTCTGAGTGCGGCAGTTATTTTTATACCGCATCTTTTTTTTAAAGAAGATTTAGAGGCTGTTTTACCACTTACTGATAAGTGCCTGATAGGCTATACACAACTAATCTAACTGAAACTCTATACTCTATATTTTGTCAGGATAGCCTTTCAGCAAAGATCTTTGCCTTTCAGGCACTTTTCAGGAAGTGGTGAAACAGACCCTTCCTATAGACGTAACGTCACAAATATAACCATTCTTTCCTTAATCTTCATTCTTCTATGGTTTTCCAGCATAATATCCGTGAAGGCTAAGTCATTCGCCGACCGCGAGATCCGGTACACGCTGAAGGCGCAGGGCCAGGGCGCCGGCACCTTCAACATCGGCCCCACCTCCGGCATAGTGAAGCTGGCGAAGGAGCTCGACTTCGAAGACCTGCGCCAGCCCCACGTGTATTCCCTCGTCGTCACCGCTACTGAGGACTCTGGCGGGTTCTCTACTTCCGTTGAGGTAATTTATCTAACCAAATTGTCAAATCAGTTTAGAATTTAAAGAAAAAAAGAAGAAAAGAAAAACTTTATTTTCATACACACAAGACACAATCTTCTATACTTATAAAATTACATGTCCTGACTGACTGACTGACTGACTGACTGATTGATTCATCATCGCTGAGCAAAAACTGTTAAAGTTACAGCCACGAAATTTGGTGAGTAGGGTTATTTTATTGAGACGACACCCACTAAGGAAGGAATTTTGAAAATTTTACCCCGAAGGGGGTGAAATAGGGGTTCAAAGTATGAATGAAAATCCGTCATTTCCACGGTCATTTCTTGAGTTACAAACATGAAACTTTAGTTTAATGTTACTGATTAAAAATGAATGGATACGTATTTAAGCGTTTTTGGAAATTCTGCCACCTGGGGCGTAAAATTGGGATGGAAAGTTTTAATGAGAGTCCATCATTTCTTGAGTTAGAAACATGAATTTTTATTTTTTGGTTACTGATTAAAAATGAATGGATACGTATTTAAGCGTTTTTGGAAATTCTACCCCCAAGGGGGTGAAATTGGGTTTGAAAGATTGAATGAAAGTCCGTTATTTCTTAAGTTAGAAATTTGAAATTTTACGTTTAGGCTACTGTTTAAAAACGATTGGATACTTGCTTAAGCGTTTTTGGCAATTCTACCCCCAAGGGGGTGAAATTGGGGTTGAAAGTTTGAATGAAAGTCCGCCATTTCATGAGTTAGAAACATGAAACTTTATTTTTGTGCTACTGATTCAAAATGACTGGATACGTATTTAAGCGTTTCTGGTAATTCTACCCCCAAGGGGGTGAAATTGGGGTAGAAAGTTTCAATGAAAGTCCGTCATCTCTTGAGTTAGAAACATGAAAGTTTTTTGACGTTTGCTTAAATAGGGTCGTTTTTACCCTTTGTATAAGAAATCATAAAAAAGGGGAAAACTATCCATCTTTGTTATTATACTATGTTAACGCGTACGAAGTCGCAGGCAACAGCTAGTTACAATATAAACAGTACCAAAGCAGACAAACTAGTATGGTTATTTAACGAATTGTGCCTAGATGTGACCAAAAAAGGTCCAGTTCGGCGGCCATGTATGTTGAACACAATATGACACCGGTTTTTAACTGAACCGTTAAAGTAAAATACGGGTGTCATTTACCTAACTAAACATAATAAACATTTTTAGGCTCTTTCAAGATTCGACCCCTTAAAATTTAAAACCTATTCGAGCTATTTACTTTGGTTTAGTTTTGATGAGATTTTTTCAAACCAGTACTCAGAATTCATTAGGGTGCTGGCTAGATTGATACATTCTTACATACAAATATTTGATGCTGGACAAGTTGTGCTTACGATGATACTGCGTCGTTTCAGTGCTAGAATTCAGACAAAAGGGGCGCCAACTTTTTCAGTACAACCAGCGCCCAGAGGCGAGTATTCGCCCAGGGTGAAAAACCTGGGTTGTGCTGAAAAACCTGGGCGAATTCTCGCCTTTGGGCGCTAGCTAAAACCGGCACTGGCTCTAACATTACATTTTCACATTTCAGCTAACAATCCGAGTGACGGACGTGAACGACAACGCGCCGAAGTTCGAGCTGCCGGACTACCAGGCCCACAACGTGGACGAGGATATTCCCCTCGGCACCAGCATCCTCAAGGTCAAAGCCATGGACGCCGACTCCGGGAAGAACGCTGAAATAGAATACCTGGTGTCAGGTGAATATTTTTTGTAAACTTGCTGACCCGGCAAATGTTGTTTTGCCATATAAATTATTTCTAGTATCAATAAAAAAAAGTTGATAAAATCCAATTTTCCTGCCTAACGAATGTACTATCAGAGAAGTTGATTCCTAGGTAGATGGCAAAGTTTGGTCGCGTAACGTCAAACCCAGCCGACAGATCACATGATGTAACATTGAATTAACATGATCCAAACAAAAGAAATTGGTCTGTCAACCGCCTAGGAATCAATTTCCTCGATGGTATACACAAAATTTAATTAAACGGTTGAGCCGTTTTGGAGAAGTTGGCGCACAAACATTGTGACACGAGAATTTTTATATATTAGAAGAAGATAAGATAGAATTAAGTTTAGCGGTGTTTAGTGCTCATACAATGCGGAAAACGCGCGTTTCTTATGCAGAAATCGAGCGGTAAAGTGTTGACGTTGCCATACAACGCCTTTGTGAGTGGCGAGTGGTTAAAACGCTCGGGTCTAAACTACGCGATTTTCATTGTGTCTGAACTGGGACTTAGCGCAAGTTTAGCCGCTCTGTCTGAAATAGCACTTAAGAGGCTTTATCACACTAGCGGTTTGCGAGCGGCACGCCTGTATACCTATACCACAATAGACATAAAAAATCAGCAGGCCGACTTTTTTGTAGTTTATAATTTTTTTTTGTGAACATTTCAAGTATTTACCTGTTGGCATTTTAAATTGACATCGAGCAAAACATAGAAAAAAAAATTACGTTTTGTTGTATCGGAGCCCCCGTTAAATATTAATTTTATTTTGTTTTTAGTATTTGTTATTATAGCGCCCGCAACAGATATAGACAATCTGTGAAAACTTCAGAAGTCTAGATATAGCGGTTCTTGAGATATAGCCTGGAAACAGACATACCTAGACGGACATAGTACATCGAAGTCTTGGTAATAGGGTCCCGTTTTTACCCTTTGGGTACGGAACCCTAAAAAGCAGAAATGTCGGATAAATAAAAATAATACAAAATGAAACAGGCACCTATCAGACAGGGAGCGGTCACGCGTTCAAGCGATCTGCGTTCGAGCGGTCAGTCTCACAGAAGGAATTCTGACGCGGTCAGAACGCCCCCTGTGTGAGTATCCCTATATATATCGTAATACAATACAAAGAACGCAAAACTGTTCGCTTGAACGCTTGACCGCGTGATCGCCCTCTGTCTGATAGGTCCCTAAAAAACCGTAGCGCCCGCGCCGTGCCCTTAGGTAGCATATTATGCATTGGATCGCGGTGTGATCTAAGCCCTAGGAAATGAAAGTTACCAGACCTCATATTTCACATTCATTATTCATTATAATTTATAAGTTCCTGTACTAAACCAACTTATGAAACTTCTGAATGTGAATAGGAATAAATTCTCAGAGACCATCTAACTACGCGGCATGGTGAACTTATCGACTTTCAAATAAGTTAAAGTTTCTGTCGTCCACATGAATTGCTCGAGTAAAGTAAATTTAACTTATACGGGGTGAGATAAGTTTATCTCTACTTACCGCAGTCGGTGTTATACAGGTGTGCCGATATAATTTGACTGTTTAAAGTAGCTTTACATTAATTAGTGACTTTAAATGTTTATAATATTATTATTTTTTTGAATGGATAAGGTCCAAATTAGGATAATTTTAAAAGTGTCGGCCAACGAAATATTTAAATAGAACACAATCTAAGGAATAATTTTTATTATAACTACAAAGTTCTAAGTCAAGTTTTTGAGTTGCTATTCGAGGTCAAACAATTTTTATGACATAATATGTATTAAAACTTATTTTTATTAATATAAAGCAATATATAATCGATCCCTAAGTTTTAGTGAACGCCACGCTCAAAGCTCGCGATAAAAGCTATTAAAAAATAATTGTTTTTGTAATTAAAAACCCGGCTTAGTAAATCTACGTGAACATCAAACTCTTTGGTAACTTTTTTGTCGCAAAAAATACCGTTCTGCGGGGGATGGGGTATCCTACCGCGGATATGTGGGACTAGCTGCGTCTTAAGATGGTAGTAACGCAGTCTCTACACACATAAAACTGGGCGGAACTCCTCCGCAAGCGCTCATACATTGCATGCTGATAACATCACGTTACATTATAGCATGATTATTTTTAGGGTTCCGTAGTCAACAAGAAACCCTTATATTATAGTTTTGGTCTGTCCGTCCGTCCATCCGTCCATCCGTCTGTCTGACGGATAGACGGACAGATGTCCGTCTATCAGTCCGGTCCGTCTGTCCGTCCATCCGTCCGTCTGTCTGTCCGCGGTTTTTCTCAGAGACTATAGGTCATAGGACCTACAAAACTGTAATTCGGCACGAATGCGCATATTAATGATGCCGAAAAAAAGTGCATAAGATCTTTAAAATATATTTTTTAAGGTCTACGCATCAAACGGGAATGATTTTTTGTCCCGCGTCCACCCCACCGTGTGGGTTGTCGTTGAATAGGTTTTTAAAAATATTATGAGTATATATTTATAAATCATTTCAGTCGCAAGCGCGGCTTGAGGCACATCACGTAGTTACCATAAGTCCATAACTTTCCATCACACTCAACCAAATCACTATCACAATATCGAAGTCCAAAGGAAAGCCAAGGTAATCAGTTTAAACGGGTAATGGAGTCCAATAGAATGCGGGGGTCAAGTATTCGAGAACGGGAAAAGTAGTTGACTGATTCAAAAAGAGAACGAGAATCGCTTTGTTTTTTTGTTTTTTGTTTTATAATGCTCTTGTCCCTGATTTTAAATTGAGGCATTTATGTTCTTAATATTATTAATACACTTATACAGTCTTATATCTACACACTTATCTTCTATTTATATTTTCTGTTCTGTCATCACTACCGGCTCCGCCGTTCAAGGGTGAGCCGTATGAGGGAGGGGTTAAACTACTACTGTGAGCGTAAATCTAAGGTGTACTGACTAAGACAAGACATTCGTAACCTTTCTAAGCGCAAATAAATCTTACCACATAGACGACAAAAACTACGTCGGTAACGCCGGCCTTGTACGTTGACTGTACATTATTTCGAAAAGTACATTTTCTAGGGGCTGGGCGCCATATAACTTTTTTACCTACTCACTGAGAGCTATCTAATGGTATATATTTTATCTCTGTTGAGACTTACACCAAAATGCCCATGATCCTTTTAGCAAAGAATAATTAATGTTAAACTTACATTTGTATGCTATTTCAGATGACCATTTCAGTGTGGACTCCAATGGAATAATCACAAATAATAAACAATTGGACGCCGACAACAACAACGCCTACTACGAATTCGTTGTGACTGCAAAAGACAAGGGCGAACCCGCAAAGACCGGAACCGCTACAGTACGAGTCTACACCAAGAACAAAAACGACGAGGAGCCCAAATTCTCGCAACAAGTGTACACTCCCAATGTCGACGAGAACGCTGGACCCAACACCCTCGTTACCACCGTAGTGGCCTCAGACAAGGACGGCGATAATGTGCGATTCGGATTCGTCGGGGGCGGCACCAGCTCCGGACAGTTTGTGATCGAGGAGATCACCGGTGTGATCCGTCTACACAACAAAGCTATCTCGTTGGACCGAGACAAGTATGAGCTCAACGTTACTGCCATGGACGATGGTGCGTGCTGCGTCAACGGAGACGCCACTATACACACTTCGACTGCTGTGGTCGTCGTATTCATTACTGATGTCAACGACAACAAGCCCATTTTCAAGGACTGCCCGACGTATTTCCCGAAAGTCGAGGAGGGCGCTCCCAACGGAAGCCCAGTGATCAAAGTCCACGCTACCGATGAAGATAAGGGTGTGAACGGTCAAGTCAAATATTCTATCGTTCAGCAGCCAAACCAGAAGGGCACTAAATTTACCGTGGACGAGGAGACCGGCGAAGTATCCACTAACAAAGTGTTCGACAGGGAGGGTGATGACGGAAAGTTTGTATCGGTCACCGTCAAAGCCACCGATCAGGGTGAACCTTCCCTGGAGGGCGTGTGCTCGTTCACTGTCGAAATAACCGATGTTAACGACAATCCCCCTCTATTTGACCGACAAGTAAGTAGTAGTGACGCACATAATTGCATGCCGACACGCGTAGTAGAAACCTATTTTGTACATAATATGCCTGTTGTATGACATAGTATGTCAACGATAATGTTGCCTTTCAGAAATATGTGGAGAATGTAAAACAGGACGCTAGTATAGGTACAAACATTCTGAGAGTATCGGCCTCGGACGAGGACGCCGACAATAACGGCGCTATCGTTTACACTCTAAGCGCCCCGTACAATCCCGCCGATATCGAATATTTCGAGATCCAACCAGAATCTGGTTGGATCGTTCTAAAGAAGCCTCTAGACGTAAGTATGATTCATAAATAGACTAGGCTAAGAGGTTCGAGGGAATGTGAAAAGAGAGACGAATGAAAGGGAACTTTACTATAAAGTTTGGTGGATGAGTGCTACCTACAATGCCTAGGATTCAATTGGCACACGTTTTAGTTTTTTAACTGTAAATAGTTCTAAATTGATCGCTGCTGTAAATAGCTGTGAAGATGGGTTCAATCCTGGCTGAGGAGTAGTTGTCCATCGAACGGCGGCGCGGCGCGGCGAGCTGCCGGAGGCTTGTTCTTCTTGCAGCACCATTAGTTTCAGTTGCCGCCGGCGCCGGCTCAGCACTCAATCTTCGTTACGATTTATTTCCGCAGCACCATCTTGCATTGACTATCTTATCGAGATATAACTTGTGTACAAATACCTTTGACCGATATATAATACTGCTGTAAATATTTCACCGTTGAAACCTATGTTTAGTTCTAAAACATGTACAGTTTCTGTAAGAGCACTTTTGTATATTACGCACAAACTAGTTTTGAAATTTTTTTTATGTAATTAATCGGTTGATTTGAGAGGCTTACGCTTTTGAACATACCTCATATTATATGTATGTACATGTTTTGTTACTAATCTCCGATATAATTTGCGAGGTGACTCCCGTGGGGGGCGGTTCGAGCCCGCCCCGTCGGTACTCGGGCCGCAGTAGACGACTACTCATGCAACTAGAATATGTAATCATCATAATAATTAATTTTTTACAGGGTGCCAGTTCTAATATCTATACAAATTCTTATAATAATTAGTAACGGAATGGGCGAATTACCCCCCGGGGCAATTCGGCCATCCGGCCAGTTGTGACATTATTCCTTCTGTGAAAGGGGCTACGTTCTCGAAAGAAATCTTGTACAGTAAACCGTAACGTCCATCGTTTGTAATATATTCATTACAATGAGTGTCGTTTTGTCGTAGTCGTTAAGAGGTCATGAAAACCTTCGTATGACAACCTGACCTTTCCGCCATGTCTTGTACGCAGAGCCGCATGCGTTTGCCTGCTTTACGTTACTTTACTTTTTTATTATTAGTTTAGTTACTTTACTGTAAAGTGTAATCATAATGTACAGTTCGCCTTTTTCCTAATGTACAGACCGAACGTGTAATATACTGAGACTATACTTTCCGATTTATTTTCTGCACCTTCTAACATTGGCTAAGCTCAATGTTACTGTAAGCTAGCACGAATGATGCCCGAGGCTGGAAGCGGAAGTGTGAGTGGATTTACATTTTATAGTCGACTGTCAGTACCTAGATCTCTTGTTTTTATTTCGCTTAGTGTATGATCGAGCGACGAATGTTCGTTTCACTGAATCAGGGAAATTATCATGAACAAGGAAAACTACATAATTTGAAAGTGGTCTACGTTTAGAGTTTATTTTAATTATTTTTGTTGTTTATTAGCGATGAGTATTTATGTGTTTATATTTGAGTTGTGTTTATGTTTTATTTGTCCCCGCTGACCTCTGACCCGTGTATCTGTAGCGGGACAGGTACCGCCTGCGCGTGCGCGCCTCCGACAGAGGCGACCCGCCCTCCTCCGCGGACGTGGACGTTGAGTTAGACGTGGTAGACAGGAACAATAAACCCCCCATCTGGGACGTGACCACGTATGGCCCCGTTCACATCAAAGAGAATGTCACAGTGGGTACCGTAGTGACCAGTGTGAAAGCCAGGTTGGTATAAGGCGCAGCGGGCTCCCGGGCCCGCCGCACCTCCGCTCCCTAACACTACTAACGACGTGGTTTTGTCTGTTTCCATCGACCGTTTCCCGACTAGCGAGAAACGTACAAGTTGGAGGCTATGGCTCAAGACAAGGGCTTCCCGCCCTTGTCCAGAACCGTGGAGGTCCAGATAGACGTAGTGGATCGCGCGAACAATCCCCCCGTGTGGGACCACACCGTGTACGGCCCAATCTACATTCGTGAGAATTTGCCCGTGGGTGCCAAAGTGGTGTCCGTAAAAGCAAGGTGCGTGAGTTACTATCCGCGCGGGCACCGCACGCGGCCTGTGCGCTGCGCGGCGTCGCACCGCGCGCCTCGCGTCCTCCCTCACTCACATTCCAGACAGAAATTGCTCATTTCATCAGCTAGTCTCGACTCTGATCTATATCTACGGTCGAGTGTGGGCGAGAGACGGCCGAGGCGTGGAGTGCGCGCGCCGCGTGCATTATTAAATATTGTTACGACTTACCTCACGAATGATGATCAGATTACAATGAATGTTGTGTCCGTAAAGTTCAAATGCATCGTCACGAACACGCGGTTTTTGAGTTACACCAGCGTGCATTAGTAGGTCACTGCTTTTATGGAAACGGTATCACTGTTGGCTCAAAAATATCTTTAAGTCTAGTTCACCATATTTAACTAATGCCACAATTAGTAATGTAATACATAGCTCAATAAAATTTTACATCACACTATAATGACTAATACCAAGCTTTCAAAATTTATTTATTACAACAAAGGTATTTTTGAGGCAGAAGTAAATAATATAATTTTAGGTATGAGAATAACGATCGAGACTTTATTGCATGTAGGCTGAACGTCATCGCATACAATGATCATGAATACCATATGATTACGTAATTATTTTAGTCACATCAAATTATTGTGTTAATTTTTATAAGTTCGCATGTAAATTTATTTTGTAGAAAATAGGTCATTACATTTTATGTTCAGTTCATACATCATAGAGAAATTTAAATTCATAAGATCTAGACAAATATAGTTTTTTATATCGAGCAATAAAATATGCACATTGTAATGAGTAGGTGTTTTACTGTTTGAATGTATAGGTGGGTTTCAAGTTTCATAGAATTTACTCAAAAATTAAAAATAGTACTTACAATTGAAACGTTTAGTGGGAATGCTGAAATGTGTTAGATATTAGATAATAGTTATTTCATTTTGAAAAGGTATGTCCCCGAATTACGAATATTTTCGTAATTTCATGCAGTCAAAAGAAGTTTTAGTTAATCGGTAACTACGTACCTAAACTTATAACGTAATCGTAATTCGTATAAACGTGAATCAAGTTAAATCAGGGTGATTTTCAAATTATTTAAATTGAGCCTCTTGATTAAGAGGGCGACTAACACAAAAAATCAAACATCGTCCTTCTCTCTTCACACTGACGCCCGTCTTTCATATGCCAGGTGAAAAAGGACGACGCGGATTCTTTGCCAAAATAGTTTAATTTCTCAATAACTCGATAAATATGCAACATTTTAAAAATCATTTTTACTAGGTCGGTTTCTCAATGATAGAATTTTATACAATGTGTTAAAATATTAACTTAGTTCAATGCACGGTTATGGCAATAAATGAAAAATTCGTAAAAATAAGATGCATGTTTGTGATTTTTTTCTATCGAGAAAATGTTAAGATATCGTGTTTTTGCTCAGATCGAATTCTCGGAAATATAATGTAGTATATAATAATTTTAGAAAATGAAACAATACGGGTCTTATTTTCAAGTATAAAAATGAATTATAAAATCAAAACTTTTGGGTTAGTCGCCCCCTTCATATTAAAATGAGAACCTTCTATTGACGTAGTAAATTTTTCGTTTTCGGTTAAATGCTTTGATTAAGTATTACGACGGATAGATCTACGGGTATCGATTGTGATTTTAAAAGAGATATTCAAAACCGAATTTTTGTATTTCGAATTTCAAAAAATATAATATAGAGTTTAGGCACAGTATAGGGATATTCAATATTGCTATACAATTAGGCATTAATGTGAGACAAACTGAGGACGTAACCCAAATTCGAGAATTGTCAATAATTGATATTGAATTTGCCAGTACTACGAGGATAAGGCTAGGAGCATCAGAGTTTTAAACTTGCCGAGCTATTTATGAATAAAGCCTCACTGGGAGACTTAAGATTAGGTATTAAAGTGCACTTGCAGCGAGGCAAAATCGGAGAACGCTTGCTACAAGCCTCATTGCATATCACTGAGTGTCGTGAAGGCATCTGGTTCACTCTTGTCTATCTGTTCGTCCTAATTGCACATTTCGACTCACATAATGGAAGACGAAACCAACTTACATCACCTTACTAACATAGATTTAAGATTTTTATTTAGTAAAGCTAGAAATGTCGCTTGAAAAGTCTTTTTAAAATTTTGGTTTATTACATTCAGTCCATTTTACAATCAAATATGGTTTTGGACATAATTTATAGAGTGCCGTCCTTATTTCGAATAAATTTTCTATTTTAAATGAAATTTAATTCATCAACCGACGACTTCGAATTTCGAATAGTATTTTTTCATTCATCACAATTCATGTTTTTGATGTCGTCACGTGCTTAAAGTTGCGTGAAAAGGCGGTTTCGGTAATGCATAATTCAATTTTCAGTTCCGGGATAGAGAACAACCCGACCGTCTTCTATCGGCTCATGCCAGGCTCGACAGCTCAGACGAATAAATTCCATACGTTTTATTTACAACAAAGAGCTGACAATGGGTTCACGTGGGCGGATATAAAAGTGAACCATCCATTGGATTATGAGAGCATAAAGGAATACAACTTGACGATTCGAGTGGAGGTAAGATTTCGATGGTTATTATGTTTTGTGTTGTCAGTTTGAATGGCAGGTTTGAGAGGGGACAACATACCCTACATTCATCAGTTTTACTTTTAAATGTATCGTTCTTTTTTATACTGACACATGTGTTTTAATAATTTGAAATCAAAACAAATATTCTCTTGTTAAGCTAATGCATTAACGTAATGCTACAATATTATTATTCCATTGTGTTAGAAACTTTAAAAACAAAACAGTATACAAACGTTGAAAATGTGAAAAAATAAAACCCTTTTTTAACTATCAGTATGGTTTAAAACGACTATACGTGTGTTTGGTATTTCAGAATACCTAATATCTACTGATATCTGCAAGTATTATTATCTACGTTTACAGTAATTAATGTGTAATTAACTATAACTACTAAATAATTTATTAATTAAGCTTAATGAGCTAGTGTTATCCACGTTGTTGTTGTATGTATTTAGGTATGTTGATTAGCTTCACTAGGTATTAGGTAATAATTAGATACCACAGCTTGCACGAGAATTGATAAAACGATGAGGTTTAACATTTTTTAACCTCAAACCTTAACAATAAAACTGTTTTTTATGACAATAAAACTTAAAAGTACGCCATATTATAGCAATATACAGGATCTGTATAGACAGATTAATATCATAAAACAGTTTAAAAACTACACCTTTTCGATAATAAATCTTTGGAAACAGTATATTAGCATATATCCAATTAAATGGTATTACATCTTGTCTAGGTGCCAGGTGACACTACAATTGAAACACACATCTTTATTGTACTTCTCCTTACTCGAATGAAAATGCCCTTAATTTGCATAAAAGCATAGATCTTTTTAAATTAAACTTTATCAGTTCATTCAGTCATGTTAACTTAATTGTAATAATGAATCGAATCAGAATTTCGGTTTTAACATTAATTTTATAATCTAGGATTTGCCTAGATTATAAAATGACAAAGCTCCAACTTCAATACCAAAATGGGGTAGAAAATTGGCCGGATAGTCTATAATTTCAATTTCTTCGAGCGTCGCACTCATGAATATTTATTCATTTGGATCGGTAATTGCGTTAAGCCCCGTTTCTGAAGTCAAAATGGTCCATAATTCGATCATATCAATTTCTCAGTAGTTAATGGAGGCCAACTTCCCGCCGTCGGGTCAGGAATCAGGATTCAACTCGGTAATTAAATATGCAAGATCGTATACAGGCTATACAATATATACTAACACTAAATTGTCCTATGCAGTTTATACAGATATTGAGAATCGATGCCTAATAGAAGGCAATATTGAACTTCGTTGATGAAGTTCGCCGGCTCAATGATATTATATTAATACTAGCTGTCCCGGCAAACGTTTCTTTGCCATATTAAGTATATAAAGTATTTTTTTTAATTTGATTGCAGCGCTAACTGTCGGGACAGACTAAAATTAAAATTCGAATTCGAATATTATTTAAAATTTGACACATGTCGGATCCAATGTAAAACATTCCAAAATCAACAACTACTAATAAATTAAAAATTAATTAAAAAAACATTATCCAGCGGACAAAATTGTGAATCTAAACCATTCCCAGATCCCCTTGAACACACACAAAAATTTCATCAAAATTGGTCCAGTCGTTTAGGAGGAGTTCAGTCACATACACACGCACACAAGAAATATATATATTAAGATGTATTAGTGCGACGTTTTGTGAAATATAATATCATAAGTAAAGATATCTCACATACAGGATGTAACAAAATTAAGTGATAATAGGTACTGTAGGTTGTGTATATGTTCTTTGTAGACAGTTCAATAATAGGGAGTGAAAGTATCAACCCTGGAAGACCAAAATTTTTTTGTGATTAGTATGGGCAATTGATCCAACGTCACGAGTTGTCCCATACAAAATGAATAAAAAAAAATTTTTGCTCTTTCAGCACTGTAACTTTTACAGTGAACTCTATACACGGGATACATACACATTACACACCCTAAAATATAATGAAAAGTTTTGTGACACCCTGTTTATGAGATATTATATAAAATGTTCGTCGATAAAACTTTTTGGTTTAGAATCTTACAGAAAGAAAAAATAGAACATTAACTTAATCTTCATTCATTCTATCAAGGAATAGAATCAAAAGGTTTAATTTGTTATGATTTATTATTATTTAATCCTTCGATCAGGGATTCTTGGAAATGCTATTGTATTCTATTGTCGCGATCACCAGTGCTATTATGAGGCTTGAAAGATTAATCACTTATAAATATTAAGTACAGTTATCTTCATACCCATACAATAATGCACTTCATTTTCCATTGTAACTCAACTAATTAAAATTGTCACAGAATAACGGAGCGCAGCAGCTGGCTTCAGAGGCGACGGTCTACATCATGCTTGAGGACGTCAACGATGAAATACCTCTGTTCACGGAGCGGGAACAGGAGACGGTTCTGGAAGGAGAACCCATCGGAACCAAAGTCACGCAAGTCAACGCCATCGACAAAGACGGAACGTTCCCGAACAATCAAGTGAGTACGATCTCAAATAAGTTGAATAGAAAATATTGATCTTAATTTTCCTCCACGCTGGCCTATTATGGACAAACAATATCTTTGACACGATGATAAATTTTAAATCAATACAAACATTATAAATGCGAATGTGTCTGTTTGTCTGTCTGTTACCTCTTCACGCCCTAACCGCTGGATGATAATGCTGTAGTATGGAGAATGGAGATACTTTGTTTCTTGGGAAAGGACAGGATTCTTTTTTTTCTTTTTTTCTTTTTTTTTTCCGGAAAAAATTACGATTCCCACGCGATAAATTAATTTTGCGGCAACGGAGTTGTGGGCTTATCATCTAATTTAACATAATTATTCCTCAACTTAGCTTATGTGACCTCTGAACCAACGTTCATGATGGACAAATACAGGCGATTATAGAATTCGAGGAGAATATCGTCAATTTCTCATGATCGACGATTGTGAATAGTTGACAGCTTACAGAATTGTGGTGGAAATTATAGTTATCCATCATGATCAAATGTAAACTTTTGGGATATCAAGGGCTGTAGTCGGCACGATACTAAATTACAACTTAGACCTCTACGTCTACGTCGTAGAACTAATGCTCTACAGCTTATGCTACATTATTACGTCGTTTTATGGAAGACTATATTATAGTTATTTTTGTATTATTTTTTTCTCTATATTTCTAGGATTATACGATGCGATGACGATATATTCTTTCACGCCGCAAATAATATGACATCGTAAAATACATCGTCTGTAATACTGTCACGATAGCGTCGTATATAAAAATGCTTTATTACATTGTACCAAATAAATAACCAAATAGTATTAAAATTGTACGCGAAAGTGGGTCGTAAATAATTTCGCATTGACTCACGTTCAATAGTGGTAATGAATAAGGCTGGATGTCGTTCGCAATGTATCGTTATCGTCAAGTGCCAGGGCTTCAAATGAAATTTTTAGTTTTTACCGTTTTGGTTTTTAAGAAAAAATCTTACTCACAAAAGTTTGTATCATGTAAGTTAGTTAAATTAGTTGTAAGTCAGTAGTTAGTTCAATAGTTGATCTAAGTTTACTTCACTTTTAGTAAAGTTAAAAGAATGAAAAAGAAACACTTTCAAAATTTTCAATCTAGTTAAGTACTTTATTAAGTACAATAAGAATCTTATCTATTATAATCCAGTGTTTCCAACTATGGGGATTTCCCACTAAATTTAGTGGGAAAAAATAAATTTAGTAGGTGTTTTAGGGAGTAAAATATTTTGGGGGTAAACTTTTTGAAGAATGGAATATTTTTTTTAATAACAACCTTAAATTGGCTTTCGGATCTTTGCCGCGAGCGACCGCGATGGACGAAAATTTAAGCGAAAAGCCACTTTATGACATAGACTATAGGTTTAATTTCACTCTACCACTAGCTTTTACGTCGCCGCCGGCGGTGGCAGCGTGAGTCGCCACGCAAATGTCTGTAGAAAATGATACCTATTTTCTATGTCATACAGAAGTATTTTATTTGAATTTTTACCGGTCGTGGTCGCTCGCCATGGACCTGCGGCCTGCCGCACAAAGCACATGTCTCTAATATAGAGTATAGTCTATGAGTCGTACCAGCTGACAGTAGGCTGACATTATTTTATTTGTTGTCACTTGTCGTTGTACGTAATAAAAAAATGATTGTAGTGTTTTAAAGTTGCTGGCCTGCTTGTTTGGCCTGTTGAAGGTGTATTTCAGCGTTTTGAGCGCTTAGTAGAACACACCCAAGTAATTTTAAATATTTTGATTTTTTGGGGAGTTTTGGTTGAAATTTAGTGGGTTTTGAAGTTGCTTTTAGGGGGAAAATGTTTTGAAAAGTTGGCAACACTGTTATAATCTAAAAATAGCCTTTGATAAATTTTATTGCAATTTCCAGAAATACACGCCAAACCAATAATATTAAAACAAACCGTCAACCCTATTCGGAACGGTTATAATTTCCCCAGTTATAATGATATCGGAAATGGTTGAAACTGGTGAAATAAAACTGGCATTGTAATTAGTGCGTGAATCGAACACTCAGCTTTGTTCACTCGCGCCTAATTGCCAGCGGTAATTTCTTCATCGAGATATATTCACAAACTGTTTGTGAGGAAAATTGGATGTTGTTACGTACAATATGTTCCAATTTTTTAATGGTTATATTGTCAGCGTATATTTGATATTTTCATAGTTATCACAGAATAGTGTAGTTTAACGGCAACTTAGTTTTGATAACATGATATTTTTACTGTCTGCTTTTTAAAATATAGGAATAAGTTAGGGAGTATGTAGCCTTTTTCGTGAAAAACTTAAACGGATTTTGATCTGTTTTAGCACGAAGTTAGTAAGTGTTAATTCTATAGTGTTAGTACTATGTTTAGGACTTGGATTAGGATTAGCTCTTTTTGTTCCAAAATTATTGTAACCGTGGAATATTGTAGCAACTTGAAAGAGAACAAAGGACTTACCACAGATAAAAGCTTGCTTAAAGGCAAATAGAACATACAAAACTAAACGCGTTACATAAAAAGGTACAGAAAAACTATTTCCTGCAAATACGAACAGTGCATTACTTGCGAACGAGCGGTTTATCAATTAAAAAGTACGATTCGGGAGACTTTATTTGCAGTCCGGGAAAAACAATTTGTGGTTTTATTTTAAACTAGCGGACGACTTCGTTTACATTAAAAAAAAAAAAAACTAATGCAGAACTCGGACACTACAAATAAACGTGTACAAATGTTTTCTTTACAAGTGATGTTCGCACTAAAATGCATGGGAAGCAATGATTTACAAATTCCTAAAATATATACGTAGTATATTCATAATACGGTAAACTTTTAGCTCCTAGTTTTTATGCAATCGACTCATAATAAAACTAAGTAGGATGGGGTTGAATTTTGAAAATAGGCTTAATTTCTTTATTAATTCTTTATTCTTTATTAATTTAATTTACGTGTGACAGAAAAAATTCGCAAAGAATTCTGCAAAATAGCTTCAAAAACCTTTTCATAACATTTAATTAATAACAAAAACAAGGTCAAATTGTATACGTGATCTCAGAATATTATTCAAATTTTACTCCATACAAAAGCGACGTAACAGTTTCATAATATGTTAGACCTGGGGCTGCTAACGTATGATAATCTCGCTACGACTATAATTCGTGTAACTTTGTGTTTACGCTTCCGCCTGAACTCTAAAGGGATGTTAGGCTGTTAAAATTAATGCAAAACTGGTCTCCGCACACAATTGGAGGGACCGTGGCCCTAATAGGATCTCAAACGCGCTTCTCATTTCCATTTCACAAGTTTTTTAAAGCCAAAGGTAAATAACTAATATCACAATATAGATATAATATTATAGTAATATATATAGTACACAGACTTATCCCTGAAATCACAGAGTCAAGTGCTACACGCATGTGATGTAATTGTTTTGCTACTTTAAGTTGTATGAAATCACGCTGCAAAGCGCGCCGCATTCTGACGCCTGACGGTCTTTCTACTTAAATATTTTAAAAAGTTTACTCTTAGCTGTCTATGTAGTCACATACCATCTATTACTACTGTTACTTTATATTTTCACAATAAAGGTTATCTGGAAGAAATCGCTTGTAGCGATAAGGCCGCCTTTTGTACTTTTTACTCTTAGTTATAAGTTTTGTATATTTTTATGTTTGTCTTGGTGCAATAAAGTGTTTTCATTCATTCATTCATTCTTTCTAGTAAGAAACTTTGTATACAATATAGTCTCTGTCCGTCTGTTTGTCCAATTTTCATGCTTTAAGCGTTAAACCGTTTTTTATGAAATTTTGTTCGAAAATACTTTGTATCCTGGGAAAGGATACAGGATGTTTTTTTATCCCAGCAGGCGTAGCATGGTCACCAAAGAAACGGTTTCTTTCCGCGGAAGAATAGACAAAGTGACAGTTAGACAAGACAAAGTGACAGTTAGACAATGGAAATCCGCCATCTTGTCGATAAAATCTGTCAGTATTGTCTACTGTTGTTATGACCCTGCTGAAAAATGTATAATTTTCACTCAAAAAGCGAGGAAAATAAGGAAGTTGCGGGCAACATTTGTATTTGCTAATACTTACGATGCAGGAGTTGAAATTGATGATGCGCGAATATAATTTATCATCTGCTTTTATCTGGGCGCGTGAAAAGTGTGCGCTCGAGATGTTCATGTTCCGTTTGCTGTAATTTATATTAATGGAGCCTGGTTAATGTTTAGGGTTAAAGCGAAAGTCATAAATTGTGAGAAAATTCCAAGTGGCGGGCTAGGAGCTCGTCGATCATAATCATCGTGTGTCGTTTTAAAGTACCACATCATCCATAATATTTATTTTACGAATATACTATATAATAATCGCGACTTTACCGTGGGCAAAACTCAACATGATTTCTAGGAAACATTGTACTTTTCCGGAATAAAACAAAGCCGATGTGTTAATCCATAGTCTATAAACTACCTTTGATCAAAATTCTAAAGTAATAATTTGTGAAAATGTAACTAACATAAAAAAAAAATCTTTCGTAATTATAATATTTCTAATCTAGATGAAAGTGTAAAAGGTTACAAAAATATTTTCGTAGAAGTTAAATTGGAAAATTCTCCAGTAATTCTAATTTAAGTGAAATTAGAAAATTCTCCAGTAGATGGCGTGGTGCACCCTGAAATAGAGAAGTCTAGCTTTTTGTGAGTTGCATTTCGACGTGGGGCCAGCCTTTCTACATTAGACCGGCCAGTCGTGGAGGGAGTCCCGTGTTTGTTAGATCCGGGATATCCCTCCGTTATATGGCTGAAGGCGAACCGCAGGTGGTTTTAGTGAGTAAGAGTCTCACATACCCCCGGGGTACCCAACCCGGGGCACCCATGATGGGTTTCCCCTGCGATATAAAAAAAAGCCTTTCTACATTAGCATTCTAAATTTAAATTTCAAACCAAATTAACTACCTGCTAGATACGTAATATTATAATTAACAATATATCAAAACGAACAAAATCATTTGTAATTGCGAATAGGCTTCAATTATATTTCGCAATAATCACGAAGATTAGTGGACAAGGTCCATAGAGGCTGGCAACGCTCCTGAAGCTCTTCTAATGTTGCGAGTATCCATAGGCGACGGTAGTTGCTTTCCATCAGGTGTCCCATTTGCTTGTTTGCGTTTATTTTATGAAAAAGGTATAATAATAATATGTTCTATCAACTTACAACACGGTCACATTAACTTGACGCACCGCTGGAATGCAATAACATGCGAGCTCCATAATTACGCTATCAAACAGTGCGTCTAGTTAATTTGACCGTATTATAGTTCCCTATCATAACCACCATTCTTCTTCCCCAGGTGTACTACTACATAGTGGATTCCCCGCGGAACGAGGGCAAGGACTTCTTCGAGATCAGCATGCAGACGGGGGAGATCTTCACCAAGGTGGTGTTCGATAGGGAGAAACAGGGGGCGTACGCGCTGGAGGTGGAGGCGCGGGATGGAGCCCCGTCGGCGCGACCCAACTCCGACAACCAGCCCAATTCAGGTACGTGGATAACCATAGATTATATAGAATGGCTGATCAAAATGTATGGAATTGACATGACATGAGTCGTATGTCGACTTTACATGGTTAAATCAGACCGCAACGCGACGCGTAGTTGCATTTCTTTTGTACTGCTTTCACAGATCTCAATAATTGCGTGAGAGGTCTTGCAAATCTATCAAACCCATAAAAATTCATTTCATTAAGTATGCAAAATTTGTTATGATCAGATAGCATAATTATTATAGTACTGCCCTTCGGAAACTAAGCAATTTGATTATCATTATTCCTTATTAAGTAGAACTAAACATTCATATTAAAATAACAAGAGGACAGTAATTGAAGGACGAACTCTAATTATTATTTTTATTATTTTGGGCATCGCTTGTTCTATGTAGGCATATTAATTAAAGCTAAGCACCTATTAATACCTATTGGAAGACAAATCAAATGAAATAAAAACTATGTAGGTAGTTTTCACTTAATTGCTATTTTTGTTGTCTTCGCTATCGCTTGTTCTATGTAGGCATATTAATTAAAGCTAAGCACCTATTAATACCTATTGGAAGACAAATCAAATGAAATAAAAAATATGTAGGTAGTTTTCACTTAATTGCTATTTTTGATACCATCCACGTCAAATCCTACAAGTGTCCTGAGGCAAAATGCCAGGAAAAAGTTATTTTGCTCAAAATGTAGCAAACGCGATCATTAATTAAGTACTGATTATTTTACGATTGCTTAAACATTATTATTTAAATTAACATCGTGCAACACAAACATAATTTTAGATTTATCGGAAATACATAAATTGGAATTTATGATAAAATGTAAATGATTTATTCTAGTAATCAGCGTTTTATGGACAGCATAATAGGCACTAAAATTGAAACTGTCACAATTTGTAACTGATGTTTAACTACCGGCTAAAAGTTGTTCAATTTCCGCACAAACATTAAACAGCTCCCAAAACTAATCTTTGGTAAATGTAGTTACAGGGAACAAGCGAAGAATCGTTTTAATCGCTCACCTTAATGAAGTTGGAAGGTTTAGTATTAACATTCAATAGCAAAATCTATCTTCAGTAATAAATGTTTTGTAAAATATAATTGAGGCTGCTTTTAATAGCTAACAGTAGTTTACGCTATACCTCTACATTAATATATTTCCAACTTAAAGTTACGATGAGCGTAACAAAATATTCGTACTTACACGAACTTAACTCGTGTCAAAGGCCAAAATTCTGTTTGGGTCGCTGAGCCATCGTAAGTAAGTAAAGAAGTACGAGAATTTGTTCATATACTTACGCAAAAATATCGCACATTTTGCCATGACACAACTTTGCTCATCGTCAAAGTTTATCTTTCATCAAAATTCCGCTTTAAAATTAAGAGCATATCAATTTAAACATTTTAAATAGATTCCACGTAAAAACCATCGCCATTTGTAATAGAATGAAGTGGTTGACCGCAGCGGCTGCACCGGACAAGTAGCTCATAAATTATTCACCATTAGTCAAACTTCTCCATTTTCCTGGGGCGAATTCGTCCCTACCTATATTATTTTATATATTTTGGTTAACTGAAATTATATTAACTGTTCTCCTGTTTTAACCTGTAGTAGCTACCTTGCTGAGTAAATTAACGATGGACTTTCTGGTACGTCCAGACGTGCGCGTTTTCTGCTGTAGCGTTTCACACGAGCTGGATTCGTGCGCGCAGAAAACGCGCACGTCTGAACGCGCCGTTAAGGGCATTCCCTCCGGAGATTCCGTAATTTACCGTATTTAAAGCCTTATAAACTCATAATCTGAAAGCTACAAAGTTATAATAAATATACAGCTAAAATCTTCAGTATATCAACATTCCTTTCCCCGTCTTAAATTTTCTATTTTTGTTTAATATACTCATGATATCAGCTTCCAAAGTAATACCAATTTATTAAAATTCAAGCATACATTCAGCATCTCCTTAGGATTTACAAATTACTTTCATCTGAAACTACGCCAATAGATCTGCAATATCATAAACTACATATTCCCCGTTTTTTTTTTGGACAATTTTGAACTAAGATAAGTAAAAATATTAGAGTTTTGGCGTGATCTCGGCAACGCGGCAAATGTATGGCCAAGGTCGTTTGCTCGGGGGACGGCCTTAAGATTAAATTTTAAACTTTTTGAAACTATAATATTATAGCTTTTTCAGCTATTTCATAGGGTTTATCGCGAGTTTTGAATGCAGCGACCGAATCAAGAAATTTCGTAACGAAAAAAACTTAAAAAACTAACACCGACCGGCACAGCAGTGCGGCGTTCCCAGACTTCGGTACGGTGTTTGTGTGCGTGCGACTAGACGTATGCGAATTATAATTGCATAAGTTGATGAAAAATGCTATGCAATAGCTTTACCGCGGCAGTCCCCGAGTGTCACACGTATTTTCTAAAGCTTTCCATACTTATTTTATGTTCCTTAGAATACGAGTATGTTTCTTGTATGAGGTCCCTCTATGACGGTCGATATTATATTTTGCTTAACCGCGTTAAGGGCGTTCCGTCCGGAGATTCCGTAATTGACCGTATTTAAAACCTTATAAACTCATAATCTGAAAGCTACAAAGTTATAATAAAAATACAGCAATAATCTACAGTATATCAACATTCCTTTTGTCGTTTTAAATTTTCTATTTTTGTTTCTTAAACTCATGATATCAGCTTCCAAATTAATACCAATTTGTTAAAATTCAAGCATACATTCAGCATCTCCTTAGGATTTACAAATTACTTTTATTTGAAACTCACGCCAATAGATCGACAATATCATAAACTACATATTCGCCGTTTTAATTTTTTTTTAGGACAATTTCGAACTAAGATAAGTAAAAATAATAGGGTTTTGGCGCGATCTCGGCAACGCGGCAAATGTATGGCCAAGGTCGTTTGCTCGGGGGACGGCCTTAACGTACCAGATACACTAGTGAACAAGTGCCATTTTCCTCGAAACATCGCATGCACCGAAAATTATGATTTTGGTTTCATTCGATTTTAATACCATCTAGAACATTCTATCAAAATTCCAAGACGGGCTGAAAAAAAATGCAAAAGTTATAAACAATTAAGTAAACATAAAAATAAGAGTTTGGTTTTTTTTTTAATATTTCAAAAACTATTTGAAATAATCAAAATTTGAAAATAGATCCTTAAAGAACATGAAATTTGCTAAAATAATCCTAGATCCTGGAACATTGCCAATTATCCTTATAGCTTTAATTGAGCGGCGAAAGTAACGGTGAAACCGCGTGGTTCAGGTTTTGCGTGATTTGTGAAGTAGACATATCAATAAACAATAATCCGTTAATAAAAATAAATTATCACAATTTGTTTAATTATTATGCTTTTATTAATTTGTTAATAGTCACCATTTTAATGTTAACATAAAAACGCTGATTATTTCTAAACAAGAAATCTAGAAATTGTTATTATTCTTTTGAGCTAATCTTAAAAGGGCTTAGAAGAGATATCCGGTGGACAAATTAAATAATTTTGATTTTTCACTTTTTTATTAACATTCAAAAGCATTCCAAAATTATTCATGTAAATAAAGCAATTACGGTACTTTTATATCCAATTATTGTTATTATTTTGTTTTGTTGTTGTTAGAAGCCAGATAACAATATATATTTTTATATTTATAACTAATAAAATTTAAATAATCATTTTTATTAATGAAAAAACCCTAATTGCTTTATTTACATGAAAATTTCATGAATGCCTTTGATAGTTCATAAAAAAGTGAAAAATCAAAATTATTGAATTTTTCCACCGGATATCTCTTCTAAACCTTTTTAAGATTATCTCAAAAGAATAATAAAAATTTCTAGATTTCTTGTTTAGAAATAATCAGCGTTTTTATGTTAACATTAAAATGGTGACTATTAACAAATGAACAAAAGCATAACATTTAAACAAACTGTGATAATTTATTTTTGTTGACGGATTATTGTTTATTGATATGTCTACTTAGTACCCAATTTTTTTACTTCTTTATATTAATATTTAATCAGTTAAAATATATTTTTTAGTTCGCGTGGCAGATTGCGGCACTTCACGCGAAACTCGAACTACGCGTTTTTATCGTTATTTTGGCCCTTCATTTAAAGCTGTAAGGATTATTGGTAAGGTTCCAGGATCTAAGATTGTTTTTAGGAAATTTTCTCTTCTTTAAGGATCTATTTTCAAATTTTGATTATCTTAAATAGTTTTCGAAATATTAAAAAAAAAACCATCCCTTCTTTTTATGTTTACTTAATTGTTTATAACTTTTGCATTTTTTTTCAGCCCGTCTTGGAATTTTGGTAGAATGTTCTAGATGGTAATAAAATCGAATGAAACCAAAATCATACTTTTTGGTGCATGCGATCACCTTGTTAATCAGACTAAGAAAGTCCATCGTTACTGTAAACAGTAAAAGTTAATGAATAACAGTTACACCATACACTATAGTTGAGCGAGTCTAACATTTAACAATCTACTTGTATCGACTAGCGAGTCGTATTTGATTCTGTTCTGTTTTCTATAATCTATTGCTAAAAAATGTTTGTGACAGAAAACTTTTGTCTTTTTATTTTGCGGCAGCTCGACGGACGGTGTAAGCCTGGATTTTTGTGAATGTCCTTTTTCTGTAGACGGTCCAACGTGACTGGACTCTGGACGTTATAGAATATCTTTCTCGATTTAATTCATTCTTTTTGAAGTTGACCTAGTAAAAATTGACTGTCCTCAGATAAAATCCAGCACTAAAGATAGAAGACAAAGAAAATTTATGCTCGAAATAAGGAGACAATAGCGAACGACGTAAATATCCTGAAGGTGCGTCGTTAGGGGTTTATAGGGTTAAGGTGGACGCTAATCACCAGCCTGACCCGCATTTAAATTACCGTCTCCCCATGTAAACACTTGAAGTAAAAGGTTCCTTTTGTGAGATTCTTCAAATACTTTGCTTAACAAGTCCGCCGACCCTTTCTCAAACGGATATTGACAGATAGGGGTCTAATATTTCACAAAAAGCCGTAATCGATTGTCGGAATCACGTCCGGCCATTTCCCTATGAATACTGTCACTTTATTTCGCATTCATTCGTTTGATTATATTGAGCAACCTCGTTATCGAATGTGTTACGTTTTCGCGGAACATTTGTATACGCGAGTGGGTATTGAGTGGGCTCCTTAGGTGTGTTGCTCACGTTGCTGTCTGTACGAAACAAAACACAAAAGAACTGTGCGTGAATATAATCCCCTTATTTATAAAAGTGAAACCTTACACCTACGCTAATCAATAATCATGCATTGACTGCGTTTTTCAATGTATGAGATAAGGATTAAGGATAGCAACATGGAAACGTGTAATCTTTGAAAAGATGTTTTTATGAAGTGGGAATGAGTTAAAGATGTACAAGATGTCTTTTTAATATTCGGATAATCCAGGCGCATAAGACATGCGTATGATGTGTTTGATGGTGACAATTTTCTTTTCCCTTTTATAACGTTTTTCGCCGACTTCACATATTATATTCGAGTCATGCCACGCCGTTACTAAAACAAAAAGATTGGAAGAAAAGAACAATGAGTTAGTTGATCTAAAAAATAGATGTTGCCATTCTAAACACGTACCGTGCGTATGTTTTATTGCGACCCGCGTAACACCAGTGCACATTTCCTAAAGTCGTCTCTTGTTTTTATTTGTCATAAGAATTTCCAATAAATTTCTTAGGAATCTACGTTCCTGGGTTCTATAAAACGTCGTCATTTTCTACCTTGATATCTACAGCTGATAATCTCTGGGTTTAAATCTTTGAATCAATCAACAAACTTAAGCAGATTGTAAGTACTGCAAAATAATATTTGGATTATTCTTGTGAACTCGTGATATGTGACTGTCGAGGGGTCGGGCTATCTCACTCTTTCACATACACGGTTTCTCACGCGCAAATGAAATAGCTAGCAATCGAAGCGAGTGAGTTATTAGAATCGGGAGGTTAAATTTTTGACGTGATAACGTCTTATAATTCAATATGGGGTGCGCGCACGAAAAACATGACAGTTCATGCGGCGTTACCTCGCTGACAGCTCTAAGGCGTTCCATTTACACTTTCAAGTCTCTCAACAACCGTAAGGCCCACCTTGATACATTGACCACACTCTGAATGAAAAATAAATAGGTAAACAATCTGTGAGCTATTAGTATTATTTCGGCTATTCAAAATTGTGCTCCGTTTCCTACGTGTCAAGGTATGACTTGTGCTTTGTTCGAAGATTTTACTGGATTTCACGAATGTATGGTAGCGTTTTGTTTTGCGAATAGTTTATTTTACTCATTATAAATATTTTTAGACAATCGTTTGAAAGAAATACATCGAAATAACTTTAGGTTACACTCGAAAAAGTTTGTTTCTATTTATAGAGATTCGGAAGCGAGGGTTAAGGGGTTAAGGATAGTTGAACGTGACAACGTCATACGTTGTCACTTTCAACTATCGTCAGTAAACCGACTTTACAGACAACCGATTTTTTTATTTAGAATGTTTTTCAGT
Organism: Polyommatus icarus; assembly: GCA_937595015.1. Taxonomy (NCBI): domain Eukaryota; kingdom Metazoa; phylum Arthropoda; class Insecta; order Lepidoptera; family Lycaenidae; genus Polyommatus; species Polyommatus icarus. The sequence continues at coordinate 10,966,908 of OW569321.1, forward strand.
GTTTGAAAAGTAGGCCTTTGTCGCGAATATACGTAGGTTATAGATATAACAAATTAATAGAATTCGTAAAATTCGTGAAAAGTAAGAGCAACACATTGTGAAATATTCTAATTTAAATTTACTAAGTTGTGCTACAGCAATTCGAAAAAAAATGTGTGCGGGAAATGGCTAAGCAAGGAATTTAGTGAGACTTTAATTAGGGACATTTTTCTTAATTCGAAAAAGATTTGATACCAGTTTTGAAGCCGGTGCCAGTAATTTAATTTTTTGTAGCCTTTAAAAATGTAGCCTATAACATTTTTTCACATTATCGAGAAAAGTATAGTACGACCGTACCTTTACTCGAAACTTCCCTGAGACACTGTCGCGTTTGCAAATACCACTTTTAGTATAAATAAGTCCGAGGTTTTGTTGCGCTCATCCATATTTTATTCTTCCGCCCATTTGGAATTCGCTAATTCCGCATAAAAAGGCAGTCGATAAATTTTATGTGTCGGTTTTAGTGCGTGACGTTTATGTGTTGATTTCATTATGGCGCAGCTCGTAAGTCGACCGCGATTTCCGGGCACCCCGCATTTACTAGGAACCCCGCTTTTCCGGGAACCCCCTCTTTTCCCGGGAACTCCCACTTTCCGGGAACCCCCTCTCCCCATATCGCGTTGTCGTAAATCAAGTGCTGGAATAATGAACCACCGCCTTAGCGTAATCCGGCTAAGCCCCGTATCTATCTCACGTGTATATTACGAGTAGGATTTGGTTAAAATCAATACCTATGAGGATCATTACTGAGCATTGAATCCGTCGAATCAGACGTTATTTGTAAATTTCGCTCGCTAATGTTGTAATGTGTATTTTCGGGTGCGCCTTGATATTTTACAAATTTTTTTTGAACATTTTTTAAACGACGACGTATGTAACTAAGGTTTTCTCATACTGATTGAATGTTTTATGGCATCTAGTGATTTTATTTTATTTTCTTTGGGTGGTTTACAGCTAACAATATTATATATTATTTTTAACAAAAAATTAAAACCGACTTCCGAGGTAAAAACAATAATAACATCCTTATAATATGAACTAAAAAGTATTAAATAATTATTCCTATCTAATAGTGCCTTTTTCCGAATTCGGCTAAAACTCAACTATTTCTGTACTCAATCTTCATCATTTTGAAGTCGGTACCAGATGAATCTTCAGTTCTCTGACAGAATATTAATTGAAACTTTTGGAACTGGCACCGACTTCAAAATTATGAAAATTGAGTACAGAAATAGTTGAGTTTTAGCCGAATTCGGAAAAAGGCACTATTAGATAGGAATAATTATTTAATACTTTTTAGTTCATATTATAAGGATGTTATTATTGTTTTTACCTCGGAAGTCGGTTTTAATTTTTTGTTAAAAATAATAATTTCACTCTTTTTAGTTTTTAGTTACCTAGTACTAAACTATCGCGTACTATGTACGTAAATAATACACCTGTATAATATTATTCTACGTATCTTGTTACAAGCTTACCGGTGAGCAAGACACAATAGAATAACAATAGATTTCCAAGAATCCACGATCGAAGGATACAAACTAGGTATTAGCAACAAATTATAAGTATCGTGCTGAAACCGGTCTCGAACGCTTCAACTCCCAAGCGGCTCTTTTTAGTTACCTAGTAAGCCAACGCGTACTATAGGTACGTAGAATAATACACCTGTATATTATTATTCTACGTATCTTATTACAGTCACACTTACAAAATATAATATCAGCTGCAGCCTGCAGATAATTTTAAACAATACATTTAAAAAAATCGAAGTGAACACGTGTGACGTGCTAAGTAACCGGTCACCGGACTAGTTTCTATAGGCTGGCACTCGCTCGACTTGTCGCACCGCGCACGTGACGCATCGCTGATCGCACACAGTACCCGGCCCGCGCCGCGCCGCTCGCGCTCGCTTGACAGCCCAGGCAATTATAATATTGTACTATGAACGCTAAACGCAATGCAAAAGGTTGAAATTAGGTTGTTTTCCAGAGTATCTCATCGAAGTTTCTGGCCCCACAGGACAGGCTATAATGTCTAGTGTGGGGATTTGTCTTAATCTTACGTTGTATTAATATTGTATTTTTCTGGAAATAAATAATTTGTAATTTGTAAGTGAGACTGAATGTTACGTTTAATCGAAGCAACTTTAACTTCTCAGAAGTAATGTCAAATGTGTGCCTTATGCTCTGGAGATAAGGTTGAATTTGGTGACATTGGTGACCCTGACGTGGTAATGAATTAATGATGATGATGATGAATGTAATTTGCATAGTAGCATAATATGCTTTCAGTTCTTAAAACAGCGCCTAAACTCCCAAACTTGTAGCTTTAAGGAATCCGGAGTTCTCTTAGTATCTTCGGAACCATAGTATACCTCGGTGAAAAATCTTGCGTTTTGGTAGCATATGCTTTGGATGCTTCTCATTAAACCAAAATCACCATATGTTTCCATATAAATTTCGAGGAGTTCCCTCGATTACTCATGGATCCCATCATCAGGTCACCACTTTTGTGAACATGGTACCAAATTGGAGTGAAACCTAATACAACAAAACAAAAATTTTGAAAATCGGTTTACAAACGGCGGAGTAATCGTTGAACATACAAAAATAAAAAAAAAAATAAAAAAAAAAAAAAAAAAAAAAAAATATCCACAGCCGAACATATAACCTCCTCGTTTTTTGGAAGTCGGTTAAAAAATCATACAGTAGGTACACATATTATCTATTCAACGAACATATCAGGACTATGGCTAAAGCATCATAATTTACTGGGCTATAAATAAAAAGATATACGAGTTAATAAAAGAATGAAGTACGTTTTGATCGTAAAGTAGAGCCATCAATGTTTACTGCCCCAGTACAAACACTGTCGGCACTTTCTTGGCCTTATGTTAGTTTAGTTACTTAAGTTATATCACCTATTATTATAGATGGCTGAAACATACTATTATATATTATGTTGCAGCCATGTAGCTGAAAGGCAGCCAACATGATACCTAGGCGTTACATATAGTACCTAATTGCGCTTTTTGGAAATTAATCGCTAATGTAGATATTCCTTGAACGTAGACAGAGATTCGTGAAATTTAGTGGTTCTTGGTTCTTTTAACATGTTAAACGGACTAGACGTGGAGTTGGCCAGTCAATTCAACTAAGTACATGGTTGCGACATAACAAAGTTCGATTTGCCTGTAAATTTAACTTCCTCAAGATTTCTGCAAGTTAGATTCTTGATGGATAATAATTTACATCTATTATGTTATGTTTGCAGTGCAATTTGAAGCCTATTCTCTCATAAAGGAATTTTTAGTTACCTAAAAAAGAATACTTCCAAAGAAGTAAAGCTTTACTTTCAAAATCCTAAGTAATATTGAACATGCGAAAGTTTGTTTGTTACCTTTTCACGCCCAAACCGCTGAACTGATTTTACTGAAATTTAGAATGGCAATATTTTGAGTCCCGAGAAAGGACATAGGATTATTTTTATCCTGGAAAAATTTGTGTGGAGTTGTGAGCGTCATCGAGTACAATATAAACGATATGATACTTGTCTATGCACAACAGCCGCTTCCTATGCTAATATGCTATCGTATATACCTATAAATGTATCACAAAGCCTATTATGGAGGTGATACAGAATGATTCACCAATAACGCTGATTACATGTGTACAGTATTATGTTATACTTGATTAAATCCAATCCCGTAGGTTTGATTGATTTACACGTTATGAAGTGTACACAGATTGCTCGGGATGTTGTAATTAACTCGTATTAGTTAGGGCTTAATTTAAAGTTCGGTTTGGGTGAAATAAGTTTTTTGTTTATGAAGTGGGAAAGAGAAATCAATCACTTTTGGTTTACCCTCTTACCAATAAAAAGATTCTGTCTACTATATGGTACGTTGGAAGTTATACGAGTAGTAATATATTTTTGGTTCTCGTCTGCTAAACTTCTTTTCTACAACAAACACAAGACGAAATCATTTTATTAGTAAAGGTTTGGTAGGGCTTAAATTATTATAGTTAGACATAATATTTTAGTCAGTGACTAAAAATATATAATATGTCGATTTCAAATAAAACTTCATTAAAATCGAAACTTGCTTAAAGCTTTATTTGTTCTGCTTCAAAATATAATTTTTGTTGTTTAAAATATAAAAAATTTGCACGAACGTGAATTTAAAATTTTAATCAGCGTCTATTTTAAATCTGTTTAGCATTATCCTTTAAACAATATTTTAATTATTGTCAATTTTCTTCGTGTTTGTATAACGGTCACGAGAATACGGAAAACAATGAGTCTGAACATAATGAAGGAACAAACTTGGTCTGCGGTTGAGATTCCGGTAATGTTCTGCGGCGGTTCTATAAAATTTCTTTTCCTTTTTTATGGCGTCAGCTCTTTTTAAGAAAAGCTCTAAAGCTCGCCTCGCCAGGACATTGTCATGGAATTATGAGATTTATGCGTCGCAGTTATGGTTATAATGAAACTTAAATTATCGATTTCATTGCTAATACGAAAGTGATTCGGTAGGTCAGATTTCATTTAGGTAACTAAATTAAACTAAATTTTGTAATAATTATTTTATATTAACATTAATATAAAAATATTATTAGACCTATTATTGTAACACACATATGCAAAAATAAATGTATTTGAATTTGAAAAAACATACTGTGTTACGCTCATGTGAGTGCTAGTATTGCGGCCTGCGACATACGGAGACCAAGAGTCTATGCCGCAAAATTGTCGGTCCACTCCAGAAATCAAAGGAGACAGCGCGGCTAATTATATATGGAAGTTTAGTCGCAGTTTCAACTATTTCCAATTACTCGGACTTAGGCCCGATGTCGGCGCTGACAAAGCAATATTCCCGGGGCGGGAACTTCGTGGCCCACATTCGGTGCCCCGGAGAGTTTGGGGGGCGCTGCTTGTGGGGGATTACTGTCTCCAACTACTAAATATTGCTGTTTGCCCAGCCTTCCATTAGTTCATCTCGCTTTGAAACGACGGAGTTACAGAAAACTTTGAAAAGCAGAGTTACGAAAAATTAATGAAAATTAAAAATATATGTGCAATTAATCAAAAGATGTTGCTTGATTTGTGTGAATTTTTCTCAATATATCTTGATAAGGGATTATTATTATTAATTACTAGCGGGTCGGCAAACGCTATAATATTGTCATATTATACGGTGTGTGAAATATGTTTCAGTCTACTGATATAATTTCAGACATTGTCAACGAAGCTTTGATGTCACGGCGATGTCAAAAACCTTCGATAACGCGATTCAGGACTGTTTGGCCGCCGATTTTCGGACCCATAGAATAGGAATATACTAAATTGTCAACAAAATGTATCCTGCTGTTTTGGACGAGTTTGACGACTAACATTACGAGTCCTGACATGAGAATTTTATATACGAGCCTAGTTTTTAGGGTTCCGTACCCAAAGGGTAAAAACGGGACCCTATTACTGAGACTTCGATCTCTGTCCGTCTGTCCGTCTGTCCGCCTGTCTCCAGGCTGTAACTCAAGAACGGTAATAGTTAGAGAGTTGAAATTTTCACAGACTATGTATTTCTGTTGCTGCTATAACAACAAATACTAAAACAAAATAGATTAAATATTTAAGGGGGGCTCCCATACAACAAACGTGATTTTTCAAACATTTTTTGCTCGGTATCAATCATGACAACAGGTAGACACTTGAAATTTTCACAAAAGCCTTTATTATATAATGTGTAATTTAATAATTAATACTAATATTTAAATAAAATAAAAATTTAAGGGGGGCTCCCATACAAAAAACACAATTTTTGGCCTATTATATAACGGTACGGAACCCTTCGTGTGCGAGTCCGACTCGCACTTGACCTATTTATTAGTGAAATGTCTACAAATAATGATTTTGAAAGTCTTAATTTTCTTTCTAATAGAGATTATGTGTAAGATGTTTTGCGGCCTACATAATATCACACATGACACAATATTGTATCAGGCGATCGTATGTATTACGGGTGAATGAATCTGTATTAGTATTTAGTCTACCGTTTGCTCACTAGTTAGTGGGTCAACACTCTATATTCTAGAACCTCGTTATACCAGTTTCACAATATATCTATTGTTCCTTTTTACGGAGTTACTCTTTCTTAGTTTTTATTATTCGTAGTTATTATTATTATATTGTCCATTTAGTATGGGAGCCCTAAAATTTTTTTAAATTACTATCAAACTCATTTTTTTTGAGTAGCTTTATTTTGATAAGACGAACAACATTTTTATTTGCAAAAAAAACTAGAAAGTGGTAGTTAACAGAAATAGAAAGGATTTCATACTTTGATTTGATGGTCATGGTCAGAACCCTATATAACGGAACCCTAACGAGCTGATTTTTTGTGTATTGATAGATTATTAAGTAGTTAAATAATTTAAATATGGACTGCTTTATTTGTAGGGCAATGTTTGTCCTACAAATAAAGCAGTCCATATTTTAGGGCCATCATTTTAAAGTATAAAATCCTTTCTATCTCTGTTAGCTACCACTTTCGAGATTTTTCAAATACAACAAATAAAAATGTTGTTCGTCTTATCAAAATGAAGCTACTCACAACAAAAACTTAGCAATTTTAATTAAATAGTAATAAAAAAATTGTTTTAAGGCTCCCGTACTAATTAACATACAGCACGTGACAATAAATAGATATAAAACATAAAGGTATTATTTACATATTTGATAAAAATATTTTTGTCATTATTCGCATGCTAACTTTACAGAATAAGTACGTTAATTTGGATCCATATTAATATTATAAATGCGAACGTGTGTCTGCCTGTTACCTCTACACACCCAAACCGCTGAGCCGATTTTACTAAAAGGTATGGGGACTTTCAGCTCTGGGAAAGGACATAGAATACTTTTTTCCCGGAAAATGTACGGTTCCTGCGAATTTTAGCACAACGAAGTTGCGGGCGTTATCTAGTATTTAAAAAGAAAGATGTTGGCTAATTCTCATACCTATCCGCTAAGCAAACAAAATTTTATCAAAACCGTTCGATCCAGCCGTTTCGAAGGCAACAAACACCAAGACATAAGAATTTGAATATTAAATATTATGGCATAATATGAAGTTCACAACATTGTTTTTGGCGAATCTGCAATAGATATTGTACACGGACGCGTCGTATTAGTTAATGTCATATTCAGCACCTGAGTTCTCAGTACCAGATTAACAGCTCCGCTCTGTGAGCTGAATTGTTTATGTTCCGTAAAGCCTGGAATACTAGATTCAAGATGTTACAGTATATCAGATGTTGCTCGTAACTCTGTTGTGCAGAAAATCGGTTATTGAATGAACCTGACATTCTGCCTAAATAATAGTTGTTAAATAACCGTTTCCGGACCTTACCGACCGCTCCCAATATTCAATCTATCTCTGGTTTGACATACAAACGATCGCAGCTAACATTAAATTGACATAAAATATATGTCTCTAATGTCTAATGTGAGCTATTCCTATCTCTAGTAGGGCAAAACTAGATATAGATCATATCAGATGTTGCTCGTAACTCTGTTGCGTAGAAAATCGGTTATTGAAGGAACCTGATATTCTGCCTAAATAATAGTTGTTAAATAACCGTTTCCGGACCTTACTTATGGCCATTCCCAATATTTGCTCTATCTCTGCTTTTACCCTACTAGAGATAGGAATAGCTCTCATTAGACATTAGAGACATACATTTTGTGTCAAGTCAATGTTAGTTGCGATCGGTCGTATGTCAAACCAGAGATAGATTGAATATTGGAAACGGCCGTTAGAGTACCTTCATACTGAATTTCATCTGAATTGGTTTAGCGACATAAGTTGAAAGAGGTAAAAATAATAATGTCTCTGATGTTGAATATTATATAATTTGTATTTCTGGAGGCTGGTAAAATTCAAAAGCTGTTACTATATTTAATATTTATATTCTTTTTATATTTATACTAGCTGTCCCGGCAAACGTTGCTTTGCCATAATATATTTGCCATATTATTTTATTGAAGTGACTAAATAAGTATGTTACCATAGCAACGTCTATCGCTGTCCTGTCGCACAAACAATGGTCGCCCTCAGTCTCGAGTTGTAATATTTTACTATTATTTATTCAACAAATGAACATATCAATATATGAAGTACCCAGTAGCCGATTCTCAGACCTACTGAATATGCATATAAAATTTGGTAAAAATCAGTAAAGCCGTTTCGGAGGGGTTCGTGGACTAACATTGTGACACGAGAATTTTATATATAAGATAATTAATAACAAATACAAATAAACAAATCTTTATTTCCCTCAAATAGAATTTTACACGTTATCTTAAACAAAACACTGCTCCCCACACTAGGATTCCCTGTGTCGTGGAGAGCAGTCTCTTCCATCATGCACATAGATACATACAATTAATTTTAACCAGCTAATGACATATTTGTGATAACTAACATAAAGTTACATGTTCTAAGTCTTTTTAACACAACCAATAATGTATTTGTAAGTAAAAAGATAATATATATTTTTTAAAGTAGGTGATGCTATAATATATGATATGATGTTTGTGTGTGTTTGAACTGGATATATACAATATATTCCAGTTCAAACACCGCGTTTTATAGCTTCCTTTCGGGATATAAGCTATCCGCGTTGGTTTATTTTTTTTTACTTTATATTCTATGGCAGATTGCTGGTGTTCGACAAAATATTTAAACCGGGTTAACCAATGTTTAACCATTCCCAAAATGTCGGTGAGCGTTCTTAATATGCAGATTGAATTGCAACTTTCTATCCATACATTTTCATGCATATGAGTTTTAATAAAACGAAAACTTTACATTTTTTAGAGTACGAGTATTCGTAGAAATTGGATTTTGTGTTTTGTGAATCATACTAAAACAGGAACATAACTTAACCTTTACCTAAAATGTTTGATACTGAATAAAACTTATACTCACTTAAAGACGTATTTTAATGACAAAAATTATATTATATATTTTCGACTAGTGTGTGTAGCCTAACCATTATACACAAGTGAATCAAAGCACTACGTCACGTGACGTCATAATTGATGGAACAAATGGAATGAGAAGGACCAGGGAGGTCGGAACTCCTCCGTAAATAACAGCAGATTGATAGTGACAGCTCTATCAATATCTCTGTGGTCAGTTGTGATATATTTCAATACGATGTTAGGTAGGTAGACTAGGGACTAGGCATTGAGATGCAACTAGGTAGCTATTGTTACGCACGAACTTTGTGTTGAATTGGATAAATATACCTAATTTGAAAATATCCAATAAGTACTATAAGTTTTAAAGACTGTTACTGTGTGAAAATTAAAATTTCATTTAATCGAAGTACCTAGCTGAATTCATAGATGATATTGATTTATGTTATGTACAATAGCAATATATTATGTAGTTGATATTTAAAGTTCTTACATAACTCTAAGATATGACTAAATTCAAAATGAAAAATGTAAACTAACATTCGTTAAAAATGAATAAGATTCAAGCCAGTCACATACTTAAGGCGCTGTATAACAAAAATGCTTCTTATAAAATCCATTCACTAAATGAAAAGCTGTCCGGAGAATGATTTGAGAGCTTCTAAGGCAGCGGCAAATGGCGGAATTTTCTCGAAGCGTCAACTCGCAGGCTTTATAGACGCCATAACATTCCGAGACCATCCGCCTGGCCCGCTATAAAATCACTTAGCGCGTCGCAAATACCCATCCTAACCAATCTCCGTTTTTAATTCAGCATTTTGTCATGAAATTGCTTAAATTCCTTTGAGGTTTGTAAAGTTGCATCATTCTATTCATTAGTAACTTAATTGAAAGTTGAAATGGACGATTCCTATCAAATTGCTTGTCAGTTGTCTCTCTTCTAACACAAAAAAAAACTTTGTTCCATATGCATAGCCCACATGCTAACTAAATACGTAGCCATAATATGTAACTTCGTAATTACTTCTCCTATCTTCATAAACGTTTTTCATTTAAACGGAATACTTACTCTCACAGACGCTCTTATTTACCTGCATACTCGTAAATCAATACAAACTCACACTTCTGAAGACTTATGAAAACGAGGAGCGAGTAGTGAAATAAAAATATAAGTATAATATTAAATCATGACATTCAAGTTTCCCGGAACAAAAAGCGAAAATCCCACTGTCAGGCGGTCCGAAGTTTAATTAAAACGGAACATCGAGCCGCCTGATGGAAGTGCGCCCCGACAGTTCAATACAGGTCTCATTAAAAACGCTAATAACAATTAATTTGTGACAACAACGCTAACGACCGAATTGCCTATTACACCCCGTTATGAAAACACCTTTATTGTTAATAGCGACGAAAATTGTGATACCCCTAAAATTATTAGGCTTTAGAAATTTGGAAGCATGATTTGTTTAAATTAGGCACTTAAAATACAGTTTGTTTTTAGTTGTAAATGTGTTTTTCATGTTTAGTGATTATGATAGTTAAATTATGTCTGTAATGTGTAAACTGATAAAATATGATAAAACTGAATGCTCAACTCGTTAAGTTGTAATATACTTAAGGTAATATGAGTACCATTGAATGTCGGCTCAGTTTTTTTATTTCGTTTATGAATACTTCAATCATTAATATAAAATTATTTCCGGGTCTAATAGAAAATAATGTGCAAAGAGTTCACATTTTCCGTATCCGATTTCCGAATCAGTGTTTAGTTCGTTCGTTTTTTTCACTCGCGACTTCGCTGGCTTGCACTTGATTCTTGAAACGTAAGTGCGGACTTCGTTCCGTTCGGAAAAAAGCAAACGTACACCAGTGAATGTACTTTCTATTGATTCTCTGCATTTAAATTTCCGAATACGAAAAAAGAATTCGGAAATCGTATGCGAAAAACGTGTGTATGCGGCCAGCCTAAAAAAGTTTTGAGAAATACCAACGTCAAGCACCCCAAATTGCGGACACTCTACCATTTATCGATGCCATTCGTTACACTCTTGAATTATAGACGCAAACAATTCTGAATAAGGTGGGTATAAATGAAAAATATTGGTATGCTAACGAGGTCATTACCCCACGGCCCTATAGAAATATTTTGGCATTAAATTCCCAGCGGACGTTTGTACGGACATTATCGACGTCATCGGGGCGACGCGGTTAATTTTCCGGCGCTGATAACAGCCAGCATTCGTTGTACGGCTCGAGCCACACTCAATTGACGTTCGCCAACGAAGAGGTGATTTATCATCAAGGCAACACAAATTATTCAAAATATTCAACTTGAGATTTAGAAACGCTTAGTAGAGCACGCGGCTCGTGTTGCGTGGTAGAGCGTCTCGCGAGGCCAGAAGCAACCAGGCATCTAAAACGTCTTTATTTTATTAGTTGGATATTGTGATTTACCCGCAACTAAAATCCCGCCGAAATTAGTTTCTTGCGGGGTAATAATATAGTTTGCCGGGATAACAACTATCCTCGATCCTTTTCCGAACTCAAAGTATCTCCATCCCCATTAAAATTGGTTTAGCGACATAAGCCTAAAATGGGTAGATAATTCAAATATACAGACGAACAGGCAAGTCAAACATACAGTATTAAAACTGATGTATAACGTCTCATCCCTTGTGTCTGTCAACTCAATATGATCCGAGCCTAATTCTTTTTTGCGGTCTCGGGCTGGTTAGGTCCCGACTCACGACTCACGACTATTATGCGAAAAGGTATTCTCTCAATGGTATCGGTACGGAGAAAATCAGTCCTGGGCGGGGCTCCGTGAGTAATGGCAGTAGGATCTCATGAAGAGGGTCCACTTATGTCACGAGAATAGTATGATTGATCATACTTGCCGAAGTAAAAACAATGATCCTTTGTGCTCCATGAAATACGTTTCTCGTAGCCTTCGTATTTGATATTGTGTTGTTATAATTCGGATACCATTTTCTGAGCACCATTATGGAATTATTATGCAATTTTATATTATCATTAAAAGATAATTTTTTCGATTTAAAAATTCAATAATAGTTTCTATTCTTCCTACACAAGATTTTACACGTGGTCTTTACAGCAACTAATGACATGACAACTAATTTCTTGTCAGGAACGAATAAACGAGGAGGCTTTCCAGGGTGTTAGCCATAAATAAATATTACATAAAAACCGCCCTAATGATATATTTGGAAGTCTCGTAGTAAACCAATTTATTTTGATTTATGCTCCACAAACAGCTTCAGCGAGGCCATAATACATTTTGATAAACACTTTTTATCTTCGCCATGCCGAGTTTTTCGCTTTCGAGTTACAATTTTTAAAGTTTATATTCAACTTTTTTAGACAGTGAAAGATGTGTTCGTTTCTCATTTCAGCTAAAATACACGGACATAATTAAGAGAGTACGGTGATATTTCTTAGTAGATTGTGATGGGGACTTATTTATCTAGTGGAAAGCCTGGCGGCCGAGGGCCGTGAAAATCGTTTAGGAAGTCCCGTAGTATTTGCGCAGCGCGTGGACCGGTGAAGTGCGTTATTGTTTCCAAATTGGTTTCGTATGGCCCGGAAATACACGTTGTTTTAATAGGCCCAGCTGATATTCGTTTGCTCTCGTAGGCTCGGGCTTTGAGGTCCTATTTGCTTTGGCGAGTCTTTAGGCTGACTAAGATTTTTCTGTTTATTGCTTCACTTGTTGTGAAAACTATTTCTTGTTATACAGCATTGAGCCCTTGGGAAAACTATTTCGCAGTTGAGGAAAAGTAGGGGCTGGATCGAATCTGTGTCATTCTAGAATTATGTTAGAAGAATCGTCTTTTTGTATAAAGATTTGGTTACAATTTTTTTAAAGAACAACATAACAACTAATAACTCAACTGCTTAAAACAAATATTAATAAGTACATTAATAATCTTTTAAGATCTTTACTTATTCTCTGTAAGATACGAGTATTTAAGCCGCGTTACTAAAACGACATTATAATATTATGTTAATTTTGATTTCGAATATCAAGAAGACAACTTTAGATACTGCTCGAGAAACATTTCATACAAAGGTAGTGCTTAGGTACTTAGTTTAATTAAAATACGTTATGCCGCATTTTCATCCAAGATGGAATTAGAACTTTCTAAGGTAAATCTAACTAGTTGTATTGATTCTACGATATTAGTTTTATAGCTTAGAATTATAAGTACGTTTGCCATTGCATAACATTTTGTCGTTTTTACAAAGAATCAATATGGCGGTATGTACAAAATTACTCCTTAAGTCATTCTTATAAGTTATACTTATCGTTCGTCCCATTTCTTCACTGAGTTGAACGGTCACATTTGGTCATATCATTAGGTACGAGAGTTACTCGTCAGTAGAGCCAGAATATCGACGAAAACATTTCATAAAGTATTCTTTTTATATCTTATCTTTTAAATTATCCTAAAGTATAACTTCTTATTATTTTTCTTTCGTAAATAAAAAGCATTAGTGTATTTCGTATTAAAAACTTTATAAAAAGTGCTTTACTATTTCACTTTCAATTAAGAACCTTACGAAACCACTTTATCCCTTGCGGACTAGGTACATAGTAAAAGTACTACATAGTAGCAAACATTTTGAACAGCAGCAAAGGATTGCGAGACCAACTTTCATCCGAGTATAGCATTTTTACGGTAGCATTTGTAAATTTAGTAAAAACTAAAATTGAAATGAGGAATGTTACAAAGTACACAACAAATGTGCAGCGAACAACGTTGATACAAAAGTTGTATTTTGTTACGTTTTAACAATGTCATTTTACTCTCCACCCATTTATAAAAAGTTTTAGCACGTGAAATATTGATCATGTCATATTATAATGTGGGGTTTGCTGTTTTCATCAAAACGAAAAATTGATCAATTTTGAGTTGGCAAGACCTAAGTTAGGTACAAAGACCTTTAGGAATATATCAATATTATTGTAACCAAATATGTCACTACTAACTAGTAACTACAGAACTCTACCGATTTGGCTCGACTCGCTCCTGGCTTTTGTTTGACAGCGAGGTATAATCGGCGCTGGGTTTTGTATTACGTATTCCAGGAACAGTCTAGACTCTAGACGTTCAATGGAAAAGGCTTTTCTTTGTGCAGTTCCACAGCCATGCGTAAATTGCGGCAAATTTAGGGCGCGCCGTGATGTTCTGTCTGTGGGAGTTGTAGAGAATATCGAAAACAAAAACGCGAAGCCGTTTACAATTTAAAGCATGGGTTTTTTTAAACTAGATTTTACATATCTTTGGTAGAAGTTTGATAGAAGTATAAGGTTTTGATAGAAGTCGCCGCTTGACTGGGTACACGAGAGAATTGCTTAACAGCATTTTAGAATCATGCGTACACGCAGCTGTCATGCACACACCAATCACCATACGTATTTGTGTATACTCGATTCAGCTCCGTCTGCTGTCGTTGTGTCCAATTTCTTCTTAGTATTTTGAATCGTCCAAGGGCATTAAGTATAGACTGGACTTGCACAAAATTTGTTGATCTAGCAATTTAACTGTAATTCTTTAGCAATTTATTTGCAACTAGATGACGCCCGCAACTTCGTTGCGCCAAAATTAGTTTATCTCGCGGGAACCGTACATTTTTCCAGGATAAATACTATCCTATGTCCCTTCTCGGGACTCAAAGAATCACCATGCCAAATTTCAGCAAAATCGGTTCAGCGGTTTGAGCGTGAAGAGGTAACAGACAGACAGACAGACAGACAGACAGACAGACAGACAGACAGACAGACGGACGGACGGACGGACGGATGGATGGACGGACGGACGGACAGACAGACAGACAGACAGACAGACAGACAGACAGACGGACGGATAGACAGACAGACACACTTTCGCATTTATAATATTAGTATGGATAGTGCTAGGGCTAAGTATTAAAACGAAGTCTCATGCAAGTGACAGCTGCTTCATTTTCAACGGAATAACAAACAAATCCAATGTATTATGAAACATATTGTGATATATTGAGGAAAATGCGATAAAAAGATTTTCAGTATTCATTAGATTCGAAGTCACAAAAACGTGCCTTTCCCCACATTCCGTATTACCTATGTGCATTTAAATTTCAAATGAACACTGGATTTATGCTTCACGTATTACGTAAGGGCTACAGTAACTACTAGATTTTATTTTTAAAATAGTTCTAACAAAAACTTTACTACGCGATTAAAAATTAATTATTAAATTCTTAATCATACATAAGTACTCACAACCAAATCTAGGAAAACTTGCCCCCTTAGTTCTCCAGCTTAGCTATTTTTACTGACTTCTAAAAAAGGAGGTTATCAATTCGATCCGTATGTATGTAATATTTCCAGAACTACCCAGTTTTCTTATGTCTAGTGCCAAATTTCAAAGTGTATGTATGTACGTACTAAGTATGTATGTTTTTATGTTTTTGCTCGTACATCTTCGGAACTACAAGTCAGACTTAAATTATTCTTTTCTTGTTGTACTAGGTATTGTTCAACTTAGAGAATACTGCAAGTTTCATCAAAATCGGCTTGGTAGTTTTTGATATAGTTTTGTGTTTTAATTCTTCATTACGTGTACAATTTTAAAGTCGATTTTATCTTTATAAAATATATTATTATTCTGTTTAAATTCGGACATAAGACACAGCTAACTTTAGTTGTATTTTAGGCTGAAAAGGTTCTTATTTTGCCGCGCAACCTTTTAGGCTATTGCTGCCGCCATGCAAAGTATTTTTATTGATAGATGGCTTGTATACAAAAATGAGATACTTCCGCCCAATGACAATATCACTCAAGTGACACTTTGTTTTTTTTTACATCAACAGTAAAATTATTATAACCTATGAAAGAAAAATAAAAAAATAAAAGAACCTATACTACCATCAAAATGAAGAGGAACTATAAAGGAAGCTGTTTTAATATAAGCAAATGGCTTTTAAAATTATCAATAACTCGTAAGCAGATGGTCCGATATGAGTGTCTTTCCGCTCACGTCGCTACAGACTCCTCGTGATATGAAAAACCTTTGTCTTATAACCACTTATTGCTCAAAATTTACTAGAGCGTGACGCTCTTATTTTATGATATTAAGAATATAATTTCACCATCATTTGGTCGCTCTAGGGCCTAGGCATTTGTATATCATCCCACAAAAAAATTACGTATTGAGTTTTGAATGCAGTCTTTAGACCATTTATAATAAGACTGCATTATATATAACTCAATACATTTTTTGTGGGTTAATACACAAATGCTTAACAGTGACCATTTGTTATATCATTACTGAACATAAGTATGTATAATATGTACATTGTACGCTGTATGAAATACTTTTTAAAAGATTTTGCATCCTAGAGAAACACATTCACACTTAATAATGCGAAAGTATGTCTGTTTGTTTGTTATAAGAAGTAAATATGGGCGGGTTGCACCAGAGGCGTTGTTATAGTAATTATAAGGTTAAGGTTATCGTCAAATATGGTGTCCATTATTGACTTGAGATTTGACAGTTTATTTGACATTTTGTTATAGTTAAAATTAAAGTTATTAGTTAATGTAAGTTGGTGCAACCCACCCATCCAGCCAACGCCAGCCTGCCATGAATGTGGCGCTGCGGAGGACACGGCCCAGCATACCCTTGAGGTGTGCGATCGTTGGGCCGTGCAGCGCCACGATCTCGTGGCGGTGCTAGGTGGAGACCTCTCACTCCCGAGCATGGTGCGCTGCATGCTCGAGAGCGACGAGGCCTGGCAGGCGGCGGTCTTTTTCTGCGAATTTGTCATGTCGCAGAAAGAGGCCATGGAGCGGGACAGAGAGAATGACCCCACCTCTCTGCCGCTCCGCCGGCGTAGGACGGGAGTGCGGAGGCGTCGCTACGCGAACCTCCAAACTCTTGTCTAACGGGGCTCCGGGTCAGGATGGGAACCTGCCCGGCTTTGTCAGTCCCGGCGCCGAGGGGAACGCTTTAGTTCGCTTAAGCGTTCCCTTACTTTGGTGGAAGTCCGGTCCAAGATAGACCGGCCAGTCGTGGAGGGAGTCCTGTGTTTGTTAGATCCGGGATTTCCCTCCGTTATACGGCTGAAGGCGAACCGCAGGTGGTTTTAGTGAGTAAGAGTCTCACATACCCCTGGGGTACCCAACCCGGGGCACCCATGATGGGTTTCCCCTGCGACATCAAAAAAAAAACCCACCCATATAACTTGCACACACGTTTTCACTGCGCGGTAGAAAGAGAATATATTACTTCCTCTCGTCTCGTCGCGCTACTCTTCCTTAATTTTAAAAATCGGCCAAGTACGAGTTATGCTCGCGCACGAAGTGTTCCGTACCATTATAAAGCAAAAATAGGTAAAAATGTGTTTTTTTGTATGGCAGCCCCCCTCAATAATTTATTTTATTTAAATTTTACATATTGCCTACATATTGCCATTATAGATATCGAGCAAAAAATAGCAAAAAATACGTTTGTTGTTTTTAGTATTTGTTTTTATAGCGGCAACAGATATTTATACACAATCTGTAAAAGTTTCAGAATAAAGCGGTTCTTGAGATACAGCCTGAAGACAGACAGACGGACAGACATACATCGAAGTTTTAATAATAGGGTCCCGTTTTTGGAACGGACCTCAAAAATTCTTGATCAGGTCACATTATTTGACTCGAATTTAACATTTCTACCAACCCATAAAAGTGCACAACGCCGCGTAAGAAGTCTTCACTCCAAACAATCTATTATCGTCCGGACATTTGTCGATCTCGTGAGGATACCTAATCGACTTGGCGGGGCGTGATAAGTACGTCAATATAATTTACGAGTAGAAAATTGATAGCTCAAATATTTCTCTTTCCTTAAAGTACTAAAAATTAAGTGTAACTAAATCCTGCGGGAACGATATCTTATTATTGTCTACATAAAACGTACATAATATGTTCGTCCCTAAGGTGTTCGTCTGGTCTAATTTTCAATTCCATGAAAACAAACAAATATTACTAATCATAATAATATGTAAAAATGTTTCAAAAACAAAATGTAACAAAGAATAATTTTACACCGCTGCTGTCAACGTAAAACATAATATGTTATTTTCAAGCAAGAAAAATAATAAACGTTATAACCTTGAAATGACTTCTCAGTTGCGAATTTGAAATATCAAGGGAAATGTAGCATACCGACAACCCTCGAATAAAGAAGGCTTAAAAATAATTTCGTCTCATTTTACATCGTATTTCGAATAAACCACATGAAATAAGCTGTATGCTGTCACAGTAACTCTAAGCTGCCGTCTCTAAACCTTTTTAAGCCTACTGTAATCCCCGTACCCATTCAGCGCACCTTACTTTCACTTGTCGCCATACAATAAGCTTAGAAGATATTTCACACCGAGCTAACGAAATTACATTTTGTATATGTTGTTTAGTTGAAGTTATTGATTTACATCTGTTTAACTTTCTTGGTTTATTAACATTTATATTATGTAAGTCGATTTGTTTGTATAAAAGTCTGTTTATTATATAAATACTGTTGTAAATTAAATATGAATAAACCGATAGATCTAATATTATGGTAATATTATGTGAGATTTGAGAGCCTTATTGTATTTTGTACATTGTTATTGCTACTTCGTAGCTCACATCAATGTCTTGATAGTTTATTTTTTCATAGCGATATATAAATATTAAATATGAAAAAAAACTTGGTTATGGTATTCATTAGAATGCCATAAAGTCAGTCAGTTGTGTATGCCATTAGGCGATGAAAAATATTAGCAAAGGTTTTTGGTGTAGTTAAAAATGAAGCGGGATTTATGCTTTTAATAAAAACGATGCATTTTTTATTCCATTATCATTTATGTCATTTTTTTATTTATTAAACTTGAAAAGTTTTAGTTATGGATTCTGTTAAGTGACTATAGATAGCGAATTATTTAGTAGTATGATTTTACAATACAGCTTATAAATTAACGTGGACATTGATTTTAAGTAAGTATTTAAGTTCTTTTCCACGCAAGCAAACACTTGTTTTTAGGCTATCTAGCAACATTACGAAAATAACGTGAGTGTGTCCCTGGCGTTGAAAATCTAAACTGACAGAGGCTCGATTTTGATGTGGTTTTTAATGTTTGAAAATTAGAAAGCTGACCTTTTCTTCGTATATAGATAGCTAGCTGAGTCGTCGCCATCTTATGACTCAAGTTACCTGCTTGATGGTGATTGGTGACGGTGGTTTTTCTTAATTTGTCGATTAGTTAGGTTAGTTAATATAAGGGCAAGGTTTGCTAGTTGTTACGGAGTGCATAAGACTGTAGTTTACTTAGTCTATTAAGGTCTTGGACCGTTTATCTTTAAAACCTCGTTACCGTTAGTGAGACTTGCGAAGTTTTAGATAATGTCATTTGTGTAGGAGCCATCACGTTAAACCTTAGGCCACCTCTGTCGTTAGCTTAGGTCGTGTAAAAGGTTCATTACGAGATATTTATAGTTATTTCCCTAATACAAGCCCTTAGACAATTTATGTACTAACTTTCACTTTGAGTTATGTTAAGAGAGTAAGATTAATAAATTTCACAAAATTATCCTTTGTTCTTATAAGCTAAGAGATAAATCGGTACTAAAAATTCAAATATCTATTTATTGAAAATATAATAATGTTTGTTTTTTACTAAAAGTAACAAGGTAAGTTTAGGTAGCTTCACGAAAAGACAAAGGGGAAACATCAAATAGAAGAGTCATGTAGCTCATGTAGCTCATACCTACGAAGCATAACAAACAGTCTGTGTTCTGTTTCGGCAACGTTTTGGAGCTGCTTACTCTGCATTTTGTATCGCTTAGAACGAAAACATAGCAATAAAGTATGAGCGCGAAAAGGGTGTGACGCGGGAAAATGCACTCCGCCGCGTCACGTGCCGAATGTAAGAGTGCTTGTACTTTAAAATATACTGGTATGCAATGTGCTACAAAATGTACCAATTTTTAACGAACGCCACCCAGCACTCGGAGATTCCATACGAGCAAACGTATGTACCCAAAAACCGAGTTAAGCGTATGCATGACTGATTCCGCGCTGCTAGGCACAATCAGAATAGGGAATAGGAATGTTTTGAGCTTAGGAAAAAATAGCCGCACAACATGATCTTATAAGTTACGAATTGAATTCATATAAATCAAATAAATAAAGAATTAATGTTAATAGATATATTTGAGTTAAGCGATGTTATTAACAAAGAGCGTTCCTCGTAATGATAAAAAAGGATTTCCGATAAAATAGTAATATTATGATATCGTAATTTACCTTTGTATCTTGATTAAATTTTACGCGAAACGAATAAAACTGAAAAAAAATATAACTTTGTAGCTAATTGGGAATAATGAAAGAGGGTCATCCAATAATTCCGATCAATTTAACTCTGAATAATAAAGCGTTCTCTTCATGAGTAAAAATATTTTTTTTCATTTTAATGTTTCATAATTTACATGGAGTTGTTTTACCGTTAAATATATTTGAAATTGGGCAGTATTATCGTATTGCATCCGAAAATGAAGTAGATGCATAAATGACGTAGATGTTATCTTTTTCAAGACTTTATCTTTTAGAAACAAGACTACGTGTTTCAACAACAATCAAATAAAAGTGTCAACGGTTACGTTTTAAATGTGAACAATTTTTCTAGAAACCACTTAAATATCGCTTTGAGTTTTAACCCATGAATAAAATATGTTTTCTTTTACAGGTAAGACTTGCAGAGATTCACTGGTAAGATTCAAGGCAGATTTAAAATGCTGAAGTTTCACTTTTAGACACTTTTGCGCTCCAAACTACTTGTTAGTTTTTATGGCTTCTTTTCCACGGTTTATGGTTTAGCTATCTGCCACGTCGAGTGAAGTAATTACCGAACAAGATTACAGAAGTTTTCGGCTGAATTTAGTTTTATACCCACAATACGTGCTTTTGAAACAGGACAACTGACAGTTTGACATATAAAGTAACTTTCTTAATAAATCTTTTGTCTGTGTATCCTGTCATATTATTATCACAAAAAATCTTATAGTCTAAGATCCCACTGCAAAACTGTGCAGGTATCGAGTACACGCTTAAAACCACATTTTTACAAATATTTATGATAAGGAGAACCTATTTCTACTAGGGTGCCAGTCCAAATGTGGCCGCAACTATTTTTAAATATTTAAAAAATAATGAGTTTGCGGGATAAAATGTTTTCATCGGGTATTAAAAGCAAACATGGTTCATTTCACGGCAATGAGTATAGAGATTTAGAAAAATCCGGTGTGCCGTTAGGCACCTGGCCGCAACTGTGTCGTAACCAGGTGTGAACAGGCACCATTCCGAAACGTTTTTGCATCCATAACGTATATTGATATTTTATATATCAAATGGAAGCTTATTTTCCTCTTATTATTATAATAAAGGTGTGCCTAATTAAATCTGGCCGCAAATAAGGGGTGCCGGCTGTCAAAGATGGCAAAGTATCGAAGGTTGAGGGAAAGGGAGCTAGCGCGAAACATTACGGGATAGTGATAGTATATCATGTTAGTGTACTTAAACATCGGTTCAAACAATAGTAATAATCGGCCAAGTGCGAGTCGGACTCGTGCACGAAGGGTTCCATACTATTTTTGTGTAGTGTAGTGAGCAAAATTAGGCCAACATTTGTGTTTTTTGTATGGGAGCCGCCCTAATATTTTAATTTGTCTTTAATTTTTTTATTAGTAGGTAGTTAAATTGCACATATTTTACTTAAAGATTTAGTGAAATTTTAAGGTGCCCATCTGTTGCCATTATCGACAGAGCGAAAAAGGCCAAAAAATCACGTTTATTGTATTCAAATTCAAAGGTCTTTATTGCCAGAATGTAATTAAGATGTTTGAAGTTATTGAATATAGTAATTAATGTAAATTTGAACATACTTAAATTTTATTTTGTTTTTAGTATTTGTTGTTATAGCGGCAACATATTATTATATATTACATAATGTGTGAAAATGTCAACTCTCTAGCTATTAGCATTCTTTAGTTACAGCATTGAGCCTGGAGACATACAGACAGACGGACAGACGGACAGACAATGAAGTCTTTTACGTAATAGGGTCCCGTTTTTGCCCTTTGGGTACGGAATCCTAAAAACGACCAAATAAATTAATACTCTGCAAGAATTTAAAAGTTTATTCAAGTGTTAAATTGTTTGTTACATAAAGATTAAATATTCATAATATTATGTACTAGCGACCCGTCCCGGCTTCGCACGGGTATAAAATATATTATAGTCTATGTCACCCACTGAAGAAATGATTAAAATCGATTCCGTAGTTTTTAGTTACATAATATTATTATATTCATTACTACCCGCCCGCATTGTTCGGTACCGCCACAAAAGCTACGTCCCGCAATTTTAGAATCTGTAATATCTTCAAAAATATATAAATCGTATGCCGTAAAGGGCCATATAGATCTATATTAAATCAATGATATATTTAATAAAGTATTTAATTTAATAAGGATTATTGCCGTATTGGTTAAAATTGCTTCGAAAATAAACTATTTAGCCAAGTTAAAAGTAAATGACAAAAAATGTTATTGTGGGATATCCGAGATAGACATATTATACCATCGTGGAGTTTTCTGTAGACTTTTTCATAGTGTACAATACTTAGGCCCAATTTCACCAAAGACTGTTAAAGTTAATGCTCGAATTAGTATCACGTTACCTCTTTCGTTTTTCGTATGAATGAAAAAGAAGACATAACATTTTAAGAAGCTGTTAACATTAGCAGACATTGGTGGAATTGGGCTTTGGTACATTATTTTGATAAATCTTACGAGATTTACGAAAGTATTTACTAATATTTACAAAAATGAAATGAAATGAAAAATGAAATTAATCACTAATAATAAGTAATCAAATTAAAGTAAAATTAAAATATAAGGGCGGCTCCCATACAAAAAATACAAAATTTGGCCTAATTTTGCTCTTTAATAATACGGAACCCTTCGTGCGTGAGTCCGACTCGCACTTGGCCGATTATTACTTTTGTTTGATGAACGAATGAACCGATGTTTAAGTACACTAACATGATGTACTATCACTATCCCGTAATGTTTCGCGCTAGCTCCCTTTCCCTCAACCTCCGATACTTTGCCATCTTTGAGAGCCGGCACCCCTTATTTGCGGCCAGATTTAATTAGGCACACCTTTATTATAATAATAAGAGGAAAATAAGCTTCCATTTGATATATAAAATATTAATATACGTTATGGATGCAAAAACGTTTCGGAATGGTACCTGTTCACACCTGGTTACGACACAGTTGCGGCCGGGTGCCTAACGGCACACCGGATTTTTCTAAATCTCTATACTCATTGCCGTGAAATGAACCATGTCTGCTTTCAATACCCGATGAAAACATTTTATCCCGCAAACTCAATTTTTTAAAAAATATTTAAAAATAGTTGCGGCCACATTTGGACTGGCACCCCAGTAGAAATAGGTTCTCCTCATCATAAATATTTGTAAAAATGTGGTTTTAAGCGTGTACTCGATACCTGCACAGTTCTGCAGTCGTATCTCGTACTATTATAAGATAAAAGTATATTTAGCATCTTTATACTAGTTTTCTAAGAAGAAAATATTTTCTTTATTTTTATTATCCAGACTTTTGTAATTTTTATAGAAAACGAATATAATCGAAGGACTTCATTTACTCATACTATAGACGTATTGATTTGCGTACACAAAGAGGTATAAAATAAGTAGCTTGTGAATGCAGCTTCTCGTTTTAGAGTAGAACTTGTACAATAAGAGTTTTCTATAAAAGTAAAGTTGATACAAGTCGTGGAAATCTAACAATGAGAGCGTGCAAGTAAATGTTTTTTTTTTTCAATTTAATAAACAAAATAAGTCACAAGCAACTCAAGCAGAAGAGAAAAACAATTTAGAGATTGTGTATTTTAATTTTTTATTGTACCTACTATTAAATACACTCACCTCGACACGTCGTATTCATAGATTGAATAATATATAAATTAATCAACATTGCGACCTTTTACAGCGATAATAATATTATGTTAGTTCGATTTTAATGTTCTCCAAATTATTTTTTCATCCAAGTACGCACGAAAATATTGCGTGAAAAGAACTATTTATGAATATCTTAAGTGAATCGGATATAAGAAACCGAGTGAGCTGTTAACAGGTCGATTATGCAAACTCGTCAGGCGTATTCGGGTGGACGGCGCCTAATGACGGGTCACGCATTTAAATAGCCTGCTTCTGATCGCTTAACCTACATCCACAGTTAATCACTTCCACTATTTCATCTATTTTAGTCCAAAATGTTTTGTGCATATAACAAAAAAAACATATCATCGTCCTCGTGGATGACTTAAAATCTATTTTTTCGTCTGTTTTAATTACCAGTCGTAAAATATATTATATTATGTGTTTTAAATTTTAAACGAGAAATATTACTTTTTTTTCATTTATTTATTTTAAGTAGCTTTTCAACAGCCAAGGTTATTAGCTACTACAATAATAATTACATTTATATACTATCAAACATATTTAAATACTTAACAAAATTAATGGTCTGTATGTATCCTTTGTCACATAAACAATCCTTTATGTTATTTGATAAATTACAAGCTAATTTAAGATCAACATGAGATTGACATTCTTCTAAAAGATGTAACACGGTTAGATCCATTTTGCATAATATATTACTTTTATGTCATTTTCTAGTATCCGATAGATGTAATCCTTAGATAAAGTATTTTCTTTGTTAAGCAGCTTATTGTGAAGAAAGTTACTGGAGTCAATTTAATTAACAATGACGGTATTAACTTGATGTTGCATAATTTGTAAATGTGCTTGTCTAAAAATTCGCTTGTAATTTAACGTTACAGATTCGATCATTACATCAGTGAGGGAGAACTGAGCATTACAATACGCACCATGTAATTATACAATGTGTAATATCTTGATACAACTTGTAACATCAATGCTACGTGACATTGAAGTCAATTTGCTATGTAATGCTCAAAGTCGAATCTATAATGGTACGTTACATGCGAATGTTCCCGGTGAAATGCACCTTAACATTTTGATTCCGATACATTTGACACTAGTTTATCTACCGTACGTAGAACTGCTACGAACAAAGCGTAACACGGGCTACGACCGACGCGTAGCACATAGCTACGAGTCTTAATCCTTTGATCGCGAAATCTTGGAAATGCTATTGTATTCTATTGTTGTCGCGATCACCGGTGCTCTTATGGGGCTTGAAGGATTAATATTATTTCATGCGTCTTGAATACGATGAACGAAAACATAATAGTTGCTCAGATGTAAAATGCATTTAGCTTTACTAATTAGAAACATAAAATAAAGTTCTATGACGTCGAGAAATAATTAACAAAGTATGCGATGATTGACAGCATAGATATGATATGTTTATATCTATAATAACGACACTTGTTTATAGCTGTGGCTGTATTTAATGATTGATTTTATAGGTTATAAAGTCTCGATCATTTACAAGTAATAACGGTCAAATTTATGGCCGTTCTTTCATCTAAAGATTGATTTTATGTTGTTGTATTTGTTTCCTGTTCGGTGCAATTGAGGTAGTCGAGGAATTATTAACCGTTCAACCGCTTTATTATGGATTTTGTTGGCACAACTAAACTTTTGTTTTATGTGAGCTATAAGTTCTATTTATTTTAGGAAAATAAATGATTATTATTATTATAGTGATAACACATTTATCGATTGGAATATATTTTTAAAACTAACGATAATATTATATAATGTTCAGTAGTTAAATCTAAGCATCTAAGATCATTATGTAAAGATTTAAGTCGCTTCCCGACTTCTCCACTGCAATATGTAATAGCAATAAGCATATGCATTACGGCAATTAACTAGCATAAGCCAGTCAAACTTAAATTGCGAAGTTCCCGCATAATGTAGACATAGCAAACACTGTCCTGAGATTGTGGAGCTCCGTTCGCTATGACAGGCTACGAGCCTTAGAGAATTTTCAGAATGATTCATAAGTACGAATAAATTAGGGTAAGATTTGAATATAATTTCCTTTTGAATTCGTCGGGGTCCTTGGGTTACGACTAAACGGTTAACAAGCGCGCTTCAGTGCTCCCTCAAATTTTCCAGAGTTTTTTGCTCACACAAGTCCTTTATCAAAACGTCTTTCAGTAAATCGAGTCGGGACTTTAATTACGCTACTCCTTTATGACGTAACTTTATACATGTGAAGTATGTACTAATATATTATGTTGTGTAATGTGATTGTGTAACATTTTAAGGTGGCAGAATAAAGTTTATTTTTATTTTTTTATTTTTTTAAAGAGCATTAAATAATTTTATCCTGAAGCTTTGAAATAATAAATTATGTTCATATTTTTCGTAGTTCATTGTAATAATTTCAATGCAGTCACAATTGAATTCACGGATATCAAAAATAAATTACCTTAAAATATTTTATAACGTAATATTTAACATTAATTTATATTTTAAATGAAAATGGAGGGCGAGCTGACTGGCGGAACTTAGTGTTTCTACGAACTCAAACAAAGCAACAATATATAAATAACGCGTCACTAAAATACAACAATATAAAAAAGAATCGGAACCTGCACAAAAAATTCGATTTCAATAAACACGAGCCATATTCAGTGCAGCGATATTGTTATTTTTATAGCGTCTATATATTTCCGCTTTTATTCGTTTCCAAGTATCAAGAGTGCTACTTCGAGCGGGTTCAAGACAATTAAAAATGATTGTGCAAATTGGATAAATCCTTTCAGCGTACATTAGTATGCGACTGTATAATTCGGTGGGAGCTGCGTCATTGTTTGTAGGCGGTAATTTATATTGTGCTTTGCGAATTAGCCGTCGGCCGCCGGCCCAGGTGCTGCGCGCCCGCCCTCCCCATTAGCCGGTGGTAATCCCGACCGTGGACTTTCGCCGAGACCCGCTAATCCATTGTGTAATTGTCGTCCACATTAAAAATGTATTAAGCACGAGTTTAATCTCGGTCATATAAACATTCCCGAGTGCTGAGTGAGCGTCTTGATAAAGTTTAATGCGCTTTTTGACATCGCGCCATTTTGTTTTCGCCTAATTTACTGCAGCCATTAGACGCGGGAAACCACTAATTACTAAATGGCATTGCATCATTTCTAAATTATTTTTACTGTTTGCTGCATTAGGAAATTATTTTGGCTTAAAATATTTAATTAAAGCTAACAAGTTTTATTCAACATTTAGATTTGGTATCACTACGATGTCAATGCCAATTAAATTTTGATTAATAAAATAAACAAACACAAATATTATACATATCAATCAAATGTTATTTACAGAACGATTTGTTAGTTCAAACAATATAATCCGCGATATCAAACACGGACTCACGTAATTTGTAGCAACTAAATAACGTAACGAACACAAGATAAACTTCACCAAAACGTCGTGTCAGATAGTAAATGAGGAAAGTATGACAATGACGCTACAAAATACCTGTGTCACGCCCATGTCACGGCGGTGTCACGCGCCACACGTTGTCGCTTGTCTTGTTCTAAGCCGATATCTGAACCTTTATTTAGGACCTTCTGTTTTTTGTGTATAGACGTTTGCGGTTGGCTCGTGAATGGAAACGTCACGGCCAGAGCATGTCCACGTTGCGGTTTTGTAACGTTTAAAATGTTCAATAATTTGGTAAGGGACAAATTGTTGTGAATTTTCCCTACAAATTACAAGGAAGGTTCTACTTTGTAAAATCAATTCAATAGGACATATTAGACAAGATATTTTCTTAACTTCAACTTCTTTATCTATCTGTGAAATATGTATTGTCCTTTGTATGGGTTGTATCCTTAGATGATTAGTGATTACTATGGAAAATGGAGATAATAATTTCCATTAAATACCATAGATTATGATCATAATCTACTCATCCACATTCAGAAACAACTCACACCCGCCAGTTACGGCCGCATCTGACTTGACCTTTGGAATAATTTTATTTATTTAGTCCCTTCAAAACATTTGAAATAACTGAAGTAAAAAAAAGGTTGCAGGTTTATAAAATAATATTTAGCTTGGAAGTATTTTTGAGATCGTTTATATTCCATCATGGTGGTGTTATGATTGATCACCTATCACTTTCTCAATTATCATCTCTCTCAGAATATTTGAACGATTTTATACTCCTTTCAAAATCATTTTAATGTAATTATTTTTAAAGGAAATACAATAATTTTGGTGTTTTTCCCCGTAAGTATATAAGAAGAAAATTATTCAAAAAACAAACTAGTGAAATGTCTGCTGGTGAAAACAATAGGCATAGTTCGTGTTTGGCTCAGTGAAAGAGAATTAGTTATTTTGAATGTTTTTGCAAATATTTTCATACACGCCATACACGGCAAAAGTCGCAGCGTTTAAATTTTAAACAACCAACTTTGATATGCAAATAAGCGTTATGCGCATTATTCCTGCACGTAATTCATTAAACTATTACGTAATTTCCATACAATTTGCTAAAAAGTTTCTTATTATTCATATTTTGTGATTGATTTTGAAACTATCAAAGAATATTTCAATTTAAAACTTATTTGGATGACTCACGATAAAGTAAAATAACATTTACTTAAACGTATTAACTGACTGTAATATTTTCGGCAAATGGCGGATAATCCTGAGTCGCGCAGCGGAAGTAGAAGTATAAAGTTGGAGGTTCTCAAAAGAGTTGTCATTAGCCACGTCTAAAATGGAAACTTTAGCTGGATCTTCTGGGCTTGAGAGCCCGTAACGTAAATGGCAAAAGGACGTTTGATTAGCTTCTAAATACATAATAATTATGACGATAAACATAATTATTATGTTTATCGTCACATACACACTGCAATTAGATTTACAGTCCTAATAAAATCATAAAACTATTTCAACGTGTCTCTTAAACTAGCCGAAATGACAAGTACGTTAGATCTTATTTCGCGATTTCCGATTTCACCTATAAAGTGGAAACTAAAAGTTATAAAATAAAATTTATATTCCGATTCCGAGATTTACAAACACTTGCACGTTTGCAAATGCTATTTCTCTATTAAAATAAATTTCAAAGTATAATTCCAGATTCGTGTTCTACTAAAAATGTTCTAGAATATTGTAAGTTAATGGAAAAGTTTTTAGAATTATTTTACCCTTATACGATGCATGGGAAATATAGAAATAGGATTCGCCGATGTAGCTTACAAGGTCAGAATATATTATATAAATCTGCACATAGTAGGATATTTGAATTCTAGATTATGACTGGATGGAATTATAGGATATTTCTCATAGAACCTAGGTTAAAAAATCAAACAATTTAAAGTGTTTTTTTAATTGTTACAATTTGAACATTCTGAGTATTGAATAAGTGCAGAAGAAATTGTTCTTGTTATTGTATGCCACAGATTTAAAAAAGTAGGTGTCATAAAAGAATGAGGTGCCCAAAAATCTTGTGGTCAAGTCGTCCATATTTATGTTGATTTCATAGTGACCCTGTAACAGACAAGAAATCTAGAATAGTAGAAATTTCTTAACGCGATATTAACAATACAACATGTTAATTAATAATTGTCATAAAAATTAAGAATTTGAGCATTAAATATCACAATAATGTTATTTAATGCTCAAAATCGTCAATTGTGGCATATTTTTACACTACTTTAAAACATTAATTTTAGTCCGTCGTCTCAAACGGTTAAAAAATCTTTAAAATTCACATAATATTCAATTTAATATTGATTTCACATATTATCAAGTTTATGACAAAGATAACCCGGTGAACTTCGTATCACTTCCCTTCCTGAACTTTCAAGAATATTTCAAGAGTAAAATTAGCCCAATCGTTTCAGCCGTTCTCGGTTTTAGCGAGACTAAGAAATTTATTTTTATTTAAATTGGTAGATTCCAAATGTGTTTAAATAGACTATTTTAAAGTTAACAACTTAATATTAAAATTGTATATTCGGAACACCGAATCTTAAAAAAAGGTTTCAAGACTTTCTGCAACAAATCACCGATTCTCTATAAAGCGGATTATTCGAATTTAATTCGGTTATATTTTCCAAATGAAGGTTTTTAGTGTCCCTTCGGAACTCCGGGATCGAATCAGAGGAAGTCTTGTTTAATTTATAAGGAAATTACCCGTCTACCTTTCAAAATGTTTTTGGGGAGATTCCTTTAAGAGAACCTTTCATCGGACACGGCCGTAATTTAGGATCTTTCCGGTGTAGGGGTTATTTCATAAAATATTTTTCTCGATATTCGCATCTCAGATAGTGTAAAAACGATTTACTGTTGTGTTACAAGGTCTCATAAAAGACAATCGGTAAAACAATTTACTTTAAAATAATTAAAATATGACTTATTAAAAATGAATTCTCAATTTTGTTAGTCTCTCTAAAAATCGAGAATAGCTGAAACAATTTGGCTAATTTTTGTATTTGAATGTTGGTTAAAGTC
Source organism: Polyommatus icarus (assembly GCA_937595015.1). NCBI lineage: Eukaryota > Metazoa > Arthropoda > Insecta > Lepidoptera > Lycaenidae > Polyommatus > Polyommatus icarus. The sequence continues at coordinate 10,997,526 of OW569321.1, forward strand.
CCGGAAAGGTAAATAAATATAAAAAAATTGGTACATTATTATTTTCCAAAGTGATACAAAGTTCCCCGGTTTAACTATAGTTACTTTTCAAAGTTTTTTTTATAATTTCAATCAAATGTAATCCTTGTCTTACCTTATCTATTACGCAATTTTTTGTTTGGTTAAAAATGCTGGATATAAGGGGACCCAGGACAAAATGTTGACAGGGTTTGTTGAGTTGGTAATTCCACATCGTTTTTGTTTGATTTCTTTCCTTTACTGTACCTATCGTGATTCTTGCCTGCAAATAAAATACCTTGCGTCAGATTGCGTAAAGTAATGTTTGGATAGAACAAAGGTTTAATTCACGAAGTATTTTTGTTCGTATTAAACCGTAAAACAAATTAAAGGCTCATTTAATTTTGTACTAGATGGCCCAGCGATCTCTCTCTCTCTCTCTCTCTCTCTTTCTCTCGATCTTAGTATCACTTCCCTCCTAATGTAAACCTTTCCTGGACTTCCACGAATATTTCAATACTAAAATCAGCCAAATCGGTTCAGCCGTTCTCGTGTTTTAGCAAGACTAACGAAATTAAAAATTTGTTTTTATTTATCTAGATTCTAATAATTTCTTGTCTTATTATTATGAAGCTTTACAAAGTGAATCAAATTAATTCTTACCTTTGTCACGGGACAGTCAGTCGGAAAATCTAGAAGGAATGGTAGGTTGGACATATTTTTTGTGCTCTTTATCTTCACCGAGCCACAATCCGTTTTCTTCGGCCCCTTGCAAGTTTCAAACCTTAAGAATTCATACTGGTATGGTCCCTGTGAAACAAAATATGATATTATTTAGTTTTCCGAACGTCCATACTAATAGTATGAATGCAAAAATGTGTCTGTATGTAGGCGGCTTTACGTTTGTACTGGTTGGACTAAAACATCTTTATACCTGATAATAAAGATGTTTTGGTCCAGGAAAGGACATAGAATAATTCGTACCACCGCAAGCTGTGCGGTTGCTGCTCGCTATACGAATTATTATTAATATGAGTGGGCAACATCTTTTGATATAATATCTTTAAGGCGAGCCGCATACATACATACAGAAAACTCATTCGGAAATCGAATACGGAAAACATGCGTTTGCGGCCAGCCTTAAATTATCTAGACGTCCTCGAATGATTGAATATCAAGTCGCCCGTTCGCCTTTGTAACCTTCAGTTTTCTTAGAATCAACTGACCCATAAAGTTTCGGTCTACTAACTGAAATTGTACAACTTCAATAGAAACCTAGTCATTTAATGAAATACTCCGATTACTAGCTGTAATATTTCACGTCATTACGTACTCGACTTCTAGGTACTTATTATTTTGTAAAATAAGTACCTAATTATTATTTTCTCCCAGAAATGATTGTTGAAATTGTATCGTTTAAAGTAATTAAAATGTAAACTAGACGATCTGTTGTTACAAGATAATTTCACTGATGTTATTACTTACGAAATTGTGTGAATTTGTCTGATTATAAAGAGCGTCACTTGTTAAAAGAAACAAAAAAATAACACTTAAAATATGGAACATCGTTATTCTAAAGTTTAATCATGACTGCCAAAACGAAAAAAGTAAATTCATAGGAGGAAGTTAGTATTTAATATAATTTTACGGATATTAAACTATTATATTATTATGATTGTAAAGCAATTTAAGTATTTTCTATTTCCGGTAATTTTAGGTGCCCATTTCATACTATATTATAACAATTATTTTCGGGGATTATTTATATAAATACGTAAAATTTAATCTCAGTTTCATTTGATCCGGGGTATGGTTCGGTTGACAGACATTGCTAACTATAATTATTATGTACGTGTAGGTTGCCCAAAAATTTAAGATATCAAGGCAAAAATTGAAGGGAGGGAAGGCGTTGGGGAGAAAACTAAAGTAATTGTAAATGAACCACGTTATCAATGATTAGACGAGTCGTTATTGGTATACGCGATTAAAACATAAAATGATTTTGGTAGCTTTATTACCCCATACAGGCCATTAAACCCCACCGAGCAATTTTTAAGTTGTGCATAGCTTTTTCGCTGGCTTTGAGCGCGGTGATTGAGTCAAGAATTTCTCTAACGAAAAACACCTAGCATTCGTCAAACGTCGTTTCAGTTTGACATGATTCGGCTCGGCGTGGCTCAGGGTGTGGTGCCCGCCACTCCGACCGGCATAGTGGTGCGACGTTGCTGCACCGCTGTGCCAGTCGGTGTTACGTTGCCAGACCTCGGCACAGTGTCTGTGTGCGTGCAACTAGACGTATGCGAATTATAATTACTTAAGTTGATAAAAATGCTATGCAATAGCTCCGCGGCAGTCCCCGATTGCCACACGTTTTTTTTTATATACGCCTCAGTGATACTGAAGCACCCCGGGGTTACGTGGTAGAGGTCGCGTACCATATCCCACTTAATCTACCTGTGATTTTCCATCAGCCGTATACGGAGCGATTCACTAGATTAGGACTCCCTCCACGACCGGCCGGTCTACCTCAAAAGAGACTTCCACCAAAGTAAAGGAATACTTCAGCAAATCGAGCGCTGCTTATACCTACTAGGTAGTGTACTCACTGATGAGTCGTATAAAAGTAGGTACAGGTAAAAGTAGGTATTTATACCTAGTTTCAAATTCTTAAACGGAGCCCCAGCTGATCGTAATGATGGCCGCTAACTTGATTTTAAATGATCGCTCCGCGCTGCTTATGCCATTCTGTGCATTTTATTTCGCGCCTCATTTGAGGGCGCGAATCGCGTAGCTTAATGCATTTCCCCATTAACTGTCACCTGTGCCATTAACTTTATGCTTTGTTTCGTATATCTCCCATATTTATTTTCGCCATACGCGAGTAATATCAGAAATATAGGATATAGAGTAGATAGATATACTATTATACGATACGATCATACTATTTTGTTGGTTCGTTCCTGGTAAAACGTAATTAAGCATGAGGCTTACTATTTTTAATTAAGCCCTAGAGAGTGTGGGCCGATAAAATATCAAGGGTCAGGGATCGAATTTAGTTTCATAAATAGGGCTTCGGGGAGGGATGGTTATAGGGAATATGAAATTAGGGCTGCGGTAGAAATAAGTCATTCACGTAAAACGTTTTCATATTATAATACATATAACGAAATATAACGTCTCCACTATTTTGGAAAAGTGGCTTATACGTAAATGAAAGCATAAATCAGGACTAAAAGACTAGTTGGATATTATCTACTAAACCGCATCGCAGCAGCAGCGTATTTGAGTTAAGACCGTCTGGCGTGGTCTTTTATTATTTAAAGCAAACTGAGCCTTAACTTGCAGATAGTTGAATGAAACTAAATACCGTAGAGTGCGAGGGTCAGGCGCGGTAGTACAGTATACACTTTACAGTATTCAGCCGCCGCAGGCCCTCAACTCCTCTGTTCCCGGCTTATACAGCGATCACGGGCTTAGTCTAAATTGCAATTAAATGAACTTGTACTGTACGTTCACTTAGTTCGAAAATTTTCATCCAAAGATTAAATATAATTTCTCCAACGCCGACTGTAGAGTTCCGGTTTCTATATAAATAACGTAAGTCTGAGAGATTACTTAATGAGTAAAGTTTTGTGAGTAGTGTAATTTAAAGTACTTATATTTGTTTATAAGTTGCTTGCCCTTTTGCGCGGCCTAATTTTCCATTTGCGGTTAAAACTTATTGGAATATTGTGAAAATTATTTGTCATTGATTCGAGTGCAGAATGTAAAGTAATCTTTAAAGTATTATTAAATTATATATATTGACTAAACTTTATTTTTAAATCAATGCCGGAGTATATATTATTATAATTCTGTCATTTAGTGCTTGGCTCTCGACTCAAAGATTGTGGGTTTCGATTTCATATCGGAGCAAAAAATGTGGTTTCAAAGTTTAGTTGGGATGATGGAAGGTTAGTATATCTACCTGTTTGGTTTTAATAAAACAGTTTTCCCTCAACGAAACCAAACATAATATTACATATTATGTTATTGTATATTATATAATATTATAAATGCGCAAGTGTGTCTGTCTGTCTGTTAACTTCACGCCCGAACCGCTGGACCGATTTTGCTGAAATTTGGCAAGGAGATACATTGAGTCCCGGGAAAGGACAAAGGATATTTTTTGTCCCGGAAAAATGTACGGTTCCCGCGCGATAAACGAGTTTTGGCGCAACGGAGTTGCGGGCGTCATCTAATAATATTATAATCCTTACTTCACGTTATCCATTTAGTCCATAAACTTATATCAGGCACTTTAAAACAATATCTTCTGAGAGCTAATAAACAATATGCTTTGTCATTGTAAAATTGTATTTTCCAACTAATATCGCTTGAATATTTATTGAAGAATGTGTGCAGAAGATAAAGAATGAAGGAATTGGTTCCTGCAGCACTTATGACTCGAAGTGTGATGTATGAGCGTGTCGCGTAGCGCCACCTTATTCCGCCTTATATGATTGATAGTGCATTACGAGCAAATCAGTTAGCACACTATATAACGTAAATGTTTACTCATATTTGAGACGCACTTCATCTTTGTATAGTACTATTATGTATTGTGAGTACATGGTTTAATTTTTGCTGAGTTATACTTACAATCCGATATCACATGTAATCACAAAAGGCGTGCTATCTGATTAGATAAAGGTGAAATAATCAGGAATGACTCTGCAATATGAAGGCGATAAAAAAGTTTATTTATAGCAAGTAAATGTTTGTCTAGGAAATGTGTGAATTGACGTGAATTGCAACTCTCAGTGAGGCGACGACGTGTTGCGAAATATTCCTCCACTTTCAACGAATATTTACTTTCCTTCTATCGATTTATCTTTGTTTTCGTTGCCCCAATCTGGTATGTCCGAGCTCCGGGCCCCTCAAGTTTAGATTTCCCATTCCCAACTAACGAAGTTTGTTTTATCCTTATGAAATTCCGATTTCAGATCGACAAGTTTATTTTTATCGAGAATTGGACGAAATCAACGATACATCATTCGTCTTTATTATAATATACTTGGATATATTTTATTGGTCACCTCAATTTAGGAGGAATTCCGACCGCGCGGAATGTCGAGATAGTTGACATTCTCCACTGAGCATCACGAACCGAGACGTATTTATTGATGTGAAAGGATAGTAATGAATTCAAGGCGGACATTGCTTGCTAGCACTTTTTGACATGTGCCGCTTTTAAGCTACATTACGTTGCGTTGAACCTCCGCAGCGGTGCTGTTCCGATGTTCCATACATAATATTTAATGATATTTCACGTTAGTGCGTTGCGTCATTTTGACAATGTTGATCTACACAATATGACTTCGTAATATAACGTTACTTTTCAATTTCATTACTTTTTGTGTTTATATTATTATGACCTGTTAAATAAAATAATATACAACATATAATTGGTTGCTCTGCTAGGACTATAAAATTTTAAATAGCTCTCATCATTACCAAGATAATAGTAATAAATTGTTGAAATACCTAAGACAGTTCTAGGGTGGTACCTAAACGGAACACTTAAGCCCAGTAATCGTCTTTAAAGTTTTAAAGACCTTACTTTAAATCGTACGTGTCTTAGACTTGAAACTTGGTGTAATTTAAAGTATTTTATACAGCACCTGGTTGAAATGAACATTTTTTTACAAGCTGCTTAACCAGTTGGAAATCCAATCTTTTGTAGAATATTAGCTGTTAAAAATATAAATCGCTGAAAGTGTAAGAATATATTTAAAAGTAAGATTTAGACCTGAAAGTCTAATATTATGATTATTATGATTTAATTATATTATGTGGTGCATAATGCAAATGTAGATTATTTATTTATGTTGTCGATTTTATGTTTATTTTTTTCAATATAAAATAGATATGCTTAATTGCTTACCAATAAATAATTGTTTAAATATGTAATATCCGTTTCCTAGAGTCGAACAGCAATTAATGTCTTTAATAATTACATCTAATATTATGATTTTTTTTAATATGATTATTAGATTTTGTGATTATAATATTATACATTAATTGCACGTTTTAAGATGGATTATGAATAGTTGAATAGGGTTTACTAAAGCTTTTAGCAATGTCTGGTTCCTGTTAATTATTATTAAAGTGGGCTTAAATACCTTTTACCCCTGAGGATTAATTTTTCATCCATTGAACTTTAGACTGAAACTGTTTCTAGTTAATAATAGCACTTAATGGAGTATAATAGAAGTATTCGATAGTATTATGATAATATTGTTACAGTTAACCTTGTATGTACAATGATATTGTATAGGTGTATATGAGTATATTGTGTTATTATAAATATATACCTATTTACTATTAACTTAAAAAAAAACAAATGAATCACTGTTTTAGAAACTCAAATGTACCTAATAAATGAATATATAAATTTGAATTTGGAATTTTTAACCAAAGATTAGATAGATATTAGAGATCAAAGTGGCCTGTACAAGAAAACACCAATTTCATATGTAAGGACCTAATAATATTAAAATTGTTTACGCAGTTTCCTATGATTAGTCGAAAATATTAAAATATTGTAGTATTTACAAGAGCTTGTATAAGTTATAAACAAAGACAATTTGGTCTAGTCTATCTCAGTTAATGTCAAGCTTTTTACAGTTAAGAATCGCTTGCCGCTGCTGTTTCATAAGACTAGACGTTGCGAAATAGCAAACGTATTTTGAAATCACAATTGCATTTTCTTCGCCTGTTTCCTGGCCAATGGAATCCGTTTCCATCTATTACGAGCATTTATTGTTTTCATTTAGTATCCAATAGGGACCTACAGGTACAATATTATCTTGAACTTTATTACGCGACTTAGGATCTTCTGTACAATGCACTTTGTTATAACGGGTTTTGTTTATCTACTTCCATTGAATATCATTTTATATACGTCACAAACTATGACTCTATTGTTTAATTCGTTCCTCAAATCGACAGCGTAACGTAGGCTGCTTTTTTGGTCGTAAAAGCGACAAGCGACCGACAAATAGTTTTTCTATCATTAAGGTCAGCCGATATCATTAATTGGACACGGCTAAAACAGCGATTAGTGAAATAATTGGAGGCTGTTTCGGCATTACGGGCGCATTTGGCGATAATTATGTAAATTGGCTGCTCAGTAATGCACGCTGTCGCGCCGCGGCGCCGCGTCGTGTCACCTTTTGTAACGCACAGATTAAACACATTATGCATGCATCATTTATTAATACACACATTATATTTTTACATGACCGTTACCCAACGTAAAATTATAACGCGTTTATATGATACGACAATATTTCCAGGTCGCAGATTTTTTATAGGTGGAGTAGTATTGAATGGTAAAACTCTAAGATATAGGTAGACTAAGTTAACCCTTATAACTTCAATGCCTGTTTGACTTTGCAAACAGATTTCCCCAATAGTCTTCCGCGGCATTGATTTCAAAACTTTTTAGCACAAAACTGTATTTTATTTCCAATCGAAGGCTCAATCTCCCATCTCATCTATTGAGAAAGAACAGAATTATAGGGTTTTCCAACGTTCGGAAAATCTCCGCTTAACGATTGAGTTTAAGTGGCTCTTAAGGGTCTGAATTTCTTTTGATAAACACTTGAACAGCACCAAATTATCCAGCACTAGGTGATGTCCGCAACTTTGTTTTCACGGAATTAGTCGCAAGAAACCGTACATTTGTCCGTAATAATAACCATTCTTTATGCAAATGCTTTTGTATCTAAAATCTAAATCTAAAATATCTCCATATGCATCTAAATCGATTGAGTGCTTTCTCAATTTTACGTGATTAGATAACCGTTAATCACGTAAAATTGAAAAAGCACTTAATAGATTCATTGGACAATGGACATACACACAATTTCTCATATATAATAGTATGGATTATGTACGTGATGTTCGCCAATCTCATGATGTAAGTAACGTAGAATATTCCAGGCTCCTGTAGGATTTTCCTGTCATTTAGTTTCCTGGCTAGGCGTCTGCCCGGCATTCCTCCAAGTCTGGCATTTTTCATTTCGAAAGAAATTCAGAATAACGTAGAATGATAATAGGCTTATTGTCTAGTCTGTAGTAGACCGGCGGTGAATCAACAGCAAACTTCATTTTTTTAGCCTCAAAAGCCTTTAAAATATACTTTATAATTATTTATAATTACTTTAGGTTTGCAGTTCAATTAGTGTACCTACAAACTTGAAGAGTAACACGGACTAAAATGTTTTAAAGTGGTAACTAGCCCACTTCGTACACAATTTATTTACCACATTCGATTCGAACTACTCTCAAGATCCTACAAATAAATAAGAGTACTAAAGTCGGTGTGATGTGTAATTTCAGTGGCAATATTATTTTCATGGCTAGTTCTGTTCCGGCGAGGCGAGGAGCGTTTTAAACGCGAAACAAAGAGTTAAAACTACCATTAAAAGTAATATTCGCGGATAAGCTATTTGTATAAATATAAAAGGGAATATTTTTCTCCATTCCGGTGATAATAATGACGCTATTTATCACCGCCGCGAAAGGATGGGTAATTATTAACGTAATATTTTCGCGGTATCGTTTGTTTGCTTACATTTACGCGAAATATTTTTACCAGTTAGCGGTGGGCAGTTGGTTATTTCGTTCGGAGCGGGGATGGCTGGTGGCCGGGATGATTTATTGTCGCGTTGAATATGCATGTCGAAATGAAAAATGACAACAAACGTGCGATGGTTAGCGTGGGGACGCCGATGTCCGGCCACGAGTGTGACGGACGCGGCGATAGCATATCCATGCTTTTTCAATGAAAAATAATGTAAAATTAAACATTTTACTTCATGATGAGCTTTTTGAGCTTAGTTTTGCAGTTCATAAATGACAATATCTTCTGGAGTATTCATAATACAAATTATGTTAATCTCAAAAGTTTTTTCATACGAAGACCTTTCATTTTTTTTCATTAGAATTTTAAGAAACTTCAAGGCCTTTAGAATTTTCGAGTGATAATGCTAATGGTAATGACGTTACGAAAATGACGACCGCTTGCGCTAGATTTCGTAGCCCCTCTACGCCGTAGCGGCGTAGCGTCACGCGGCTCTACGCCCTGAACATGTCGCATTGGTTAGTCGTTAAGAAGATAAATCGGACATCGCTAAGTCTCTTAACCTTTGAAAGGATTTCCCATTCTTCCAACCCTTTTTATTCTATTTGTGAATTGATCCTTAATGTCATGTATTTTATTATCCTAGCCTCGTCTTGCTACTTATAAAAATATCAAGATAACTAAACAATCAAAACGCGCAGTTATTTTCATAAAAGTAATAAGCAGTTTATAATGATAATAAAATAAATTCACTCGGTGTTATTTCATATTTGCTAATGGAATAAAAACATTGCTACGGTAGGCGCAAACAAAAATATTATACTTGTACCTGCCTCTTATTTCACTGTGTTTATGTGCTGCGGTTGTTATTTAATATGAATATACAGCAACTGTTAGCGGTTATTGGAAATAACATTAATTAGATCGTATTATTATAAAAACACTCAGGTAATAATGCGTGAACTAGTTAAAATATTATCATTCATTCATGGTATTCAGTATGTGAATTGGACGGAACAAATTTCTACTAGATATGAAGTTAGAATAAGTCATTAGTATTAAAACTACAGAGTATTAAAATCGAATTATTGTAACTATACCTTGACTCATTTTAATATGTTTAGCACTGACATTTACTAGAGATACCTCGGAAAAGATCTTTGAATTTTTCTCTATGTACTAAATCGAAGAAAATATCAATGAGTAAAAAAACCTCTTATAGTAAAGTATACTTTGAAACAAATAATTTCCCCACTCGGTGCTCGCGAGGATTGCACAAAGAAACATTACCAAGTACACTCGCGGGGAAATTTGTAGGTGAGAGTTGGAAGAAACAATAGCACTGAAGTTTCCTAAGGGCTCAACCGGGAAGCTCGTCCGCGTTCATTAAAGCTGTATTCGCACTAGCTTATTGTCACAATAGTGACACTAGCCGGTTAACTCCCACGTGTACACCTGGCTCTTTTGGTTACAGTAATTTTTATGTTCTCTAAGAGTCAATGTGTACTTAACCTTAGATTTCAGCGCTAAGTACGAACCGTGTCACGTCAAGCGCTGCTCCAGATAACCTTTTCGTGAACCAACTCTAAAGTTTTTAGTATCATTCTGAATCCTCCTTTTTCATTGTGATTTTAAATTTAAATTGCACTATTTCATTACAAGCGCTAGCGTTGATCTAATGATAATTTAATATCGTTCTAATGTTATCATAATGTATTCTGTTTTAACTATCGACCACCGAAATATTGAAGTGCTCACTAACTAATTATATTATCGACTCAAAATGTACTAATTATTTTTGAGAATTCCTTTCAATATTATAATGAGTAAACTACAATGAATATGAATATATGTGAAGTTATATATGAAGTTACTGGCTTCAATATAATAGTTTTCTTATTATATTGAAGCCAGTAACAATTTAAAACATTTAACCAGGAATTATTTGCAAACAGTATTATGACGACCTATGTGGTTAAAGCGTCAAAGCGTACCGACGAAATAAAAAGTTTTCAATATTCCTAGGTCATGGATGTGTATTAAAAATAGGAATGCTATAATAAAAATCTTATATTATGTGTAGTATAAAAATATTAAATAATTTCCGTTGTCTGGCACCCGTGACACCTCGAGTCCTTCAGGAACTTAGCATGGGGCCAGACTTACGTAGTGTGAAGTATCCATAGATATATAATTATTAACATTAAACTATTAACGGATAATGCAAACAAAATATTTTTCTATGTGAAATTCACCGCGCAGTCGGAACACTAAGTGGATTAGTTCGTCCAAACGCAAAGTCATGGAAAAGTAATATATCCTACGACAATACATTACAGAGCTAGACCCTGTCCTACCTATTTGTGTTGTATTTGCCACATCACATTTTAATAAGTATCTCGCAAAGCATTTTACGTAGAACATACTCTTCCAAGGAAGATACCAGGCCTGTTACCGGCACGCCATTTTTATGAAAGATAAAATTTTATAGGCACTCCGTCTAACGATAAAACGAAAACAATAAGTGTAATATGCAATAAATTACAGAAAAAAACCAATCGCCAAAACACGGCATTTAGCAGCGTGGCCGAAAAAATGTGATGATAAAGAATTCGCATGGAGTTATATGCAATTTCATTTTCGGGCGCGAGTTTGCAGTTACATGCATAAATAAGTTTATATATGCGGAGAGTTATTGCAAAAAGCCCTCGCAAACCTGGCCATTTAGATAGTGTCGTGTACCGAAAAAGCGCAGATAGCTAATAGCCATGTTGAAACAGGATTAACAAGAAATCTACATTGCTCCTCACTAATACACATACGTCATGTATATTGTAATACCTAGTTATTACTTAGATACAAAGGTGCTTATCAGTTATCTTTGTCGGAAGGGATTTTTTAGTGTAACAGCGTAGACTAGGGCATAAAGTTTCACTCAATTCTCACTTTACAAAAGTTTACACAATATTAATTCGCAATTATAGACTTTGGATTTTATTTTTCATTTTATTAGCATACCATTAGGTGAACACTTTACGACTAAAACGTAATGGGCACGGGGAACCAAATCAATATTTCACAGAATGCTGGAAAATTAATTTATAAAGTTTTTTAATATTACTCGTATGCAGTGAGTAGTATTTTACCTTTTGCTGAGAAGGTCGACGAATTTTTAATCTATCTATATACTTATAAAATTACATGTCCTGACTGACTGACTGATTCATCATCGCTGAGCAAAAACTGTTAAAGTTACAGGCATTAAATTTGGTGAGTAGGGTTGTTTTATTAAGTAGACACTCACTAAGGAAGGAATTTTGAAAATTTTACCCCGAAGGGGGTGAAATAGGGCTTGAAAGTCTGAATGAAAGTCTGTCATTTCTTAAGTTAGGAACATGAAACTTTGTCTTTGGGTTACTGATTAAAAATGAATGGATACGTATTTAAGCGTTTTTGGAAATTCTTCCCCCAAGGGGGTGAAATTGGGGTTGAAAGTTTCAATGGAAGTCCGTTATTTCTTGAGTTAGAAGCATGAAATTTTATGTTTGGGCTACTGATTAAAAATGTTGAAAGTTTCAATGGAAGTCCGTTATTTCTTGAGTTAGAAGCATGAAATTTTATGTTTGGGCTACTGATTAAAAATGATTGGATACGTGTTTAAGCGTTTTTGAAAATATTACCCCCAAGGGGGTGAAATAGGGGTTGAAAGTTTAAATGAAAGTCTATATAGGTATACTATGATAACGCGGACGAAGTCGCGGGAAACAGCTAGTAGAATATAAAGTCGAAACTCCTGCATTCTGAGCATTATAGAAGCTGTTTTATTGTAAGGCTCCGTTGAAAAGATCTTTAAAAGTTAAAAGAAATATTGGCTTCAAAAATAAATAATAAATGTATAATATTAGGTATCTAGTTTTTAAAGTCATACTTTTATGGAATTGCAAAACGGTCATGCAAGTACTGTATAGCGACATAACGATTTTTAGCACAATATATTTTATATCTTACTTAAAAAGGGCCCTCACAGTGTAAATATGTGTATGCTTTACTTCAACAGTGTTGTGTTCTAGTCCCATATGTTAGAAAAGTGGCTTGACAGAAATGTTAAAACATATGTTTTAACTATTACGTATTTGTTGCAGTGTAGATTTTTTATCACACAGAGCATTTTTTGCATATAAGGCTTAAACAATTTCCGTTTTACACGAAGTGAAGAATGGAAACGCAGGACACACGTAGCGCTAGTGAACATCAAACGTAATTAATAGTGCTGCAATATATGAGGAATTGTTTTGGCCATTATTGCGATTCCGTTCCCCGAGACACGTTTCGAATAAATTAAACTGCAATTTGGGGGCTTTAATATGGAGTGGTGTTACGCTATTGGCGTTACGCGGCCTGCTCCGATATGAGTAGCATCCGAATGAGTACACAAAGGCGGCCGATAGTTCGCTAAACGTTCGTAATGCAGCCGGGCGCTCATTGTTTCGACCTGGCCGCTATTTGACCAGCGTTACTATCCGACAGCTTTGTATAGTCCGTGAAGTTGTGCGGCAAGTTTTCATATAGCACTTGGGGACGGTTTCACAAGTTACTGATAAGTGCCGGATAGGCTATCTATAGATCCATTTACGTCAATGCTACCCACAGATTATCTACATAATATAGGTGTAGAGTATATTCTATGTGTCAGATAAGTTGTGGATAGCCTATCCGGTACTTATCAGTAAACAGGCCCATAGAGTATAGACTACAAGAATATTGTGGTTGTGGGGGCAAAAATGGGAAGCAGCTGTCAGTCGAAATAATGCGTAATCATCGCGTTAGATTTCACTTTCACAATATGCATGATGCAAATTGATACTTGGATAATATTGACGAAAGGATGAGCAGGAAATAACTGTCTTTCAAGTGACATTTTAACGATTTTGAACACGTGCCAAAACAGCCTTGTAAACATTGTAAATCTGTACAAACTTGACAGGTATAATATAACTTTTTTTACAAAATTGTTGGATTGCAGTATTGTTTGAATAGGTTTCTGTGTACCCTTCTTTGTCTTTTTGTTGCCTATTAATTATTATATAAGTCAGCGGCAGTCTAATACAGCAGTTTAATCTTAAAAGGGTTTTCGACTAAATTAAAAATTTTAACATATTCATCCTTCAGGCCCCGGGCGAGCACCGGTGATCGCGAGAACAAAAGAATCCCATTGATCCTCCGATCGAAGGATTTAAGGCACAGTTGTTAAGTTTTCAATCATAAAATAAGAAACTAAAGTACTTATTATATTTTCTGAAATGACCGTATTGCACTGTGCACATAAATGCGTTTGTAGTTGTCTCCCTTTAAATTATTTTAACAGGTTAAAATTATGACATTCGTGTAAAATGATTCTGCGATGCTGAAGTTAGGGAGTTTCCTTTGAGGTCGATTTCACGAAGCTCTAATGAGATACCTATCCTTGGAGTAATAGCATCAAATCTTACGTACTAAAGAGTATGTAGTATGTTAAATATTTAACATAATGAGGTCAGTACATAATCATATATAAATCTCCTGTCACGATGTTTGTCCGCGATGGATTCCTAAACTATTTAACCGATTTTAATGTTTTCTTTTTTTAAATGTGTGTTTTTTTCCAACTTGAGAGATAGGATAGCTTAGATCTTTAATTATAGTCGCAATTTTATTTTATTGCAAATTATTTGTCTATAAAGAGCGACCATTGTTTATGCGACGCGGGTCACGGGATAGCGATGGACGTTGCCATGGTTGCCATACTTGTATTTTAGTCACTAATTCAATAAAATAATACGGGCGATATACTTTATATAATATGGCAAAGAAACGTTTGCCGGGACAGTTAGTAATATTATAAACATTAATATGTGAATAAAATCAAAATCAAAATATTTTTTTTATTTCCAAATAGGTTAACAAAGTTAACACTTTTAGAACGTCGTGTCTACATGAGGCTAACCACCGGTTCGGGAATTAACCTGGCGAGAAGAACCGGCGGAATAAAAATGAATTTCAATTTTGTTAGTCTCGCTAAAACTCGAAAGCGTCTGAACCGATTTGCTTAATTTTGAAATATTTTTGGAAGTCAAGGAAAGGTATATCGGGAAAATAATTTAGGAATTAAGATGATACAAAGATCACAGGTCATCTAGTGATGTAATTAATTTTTTATTGAGTTGCATGTCCTCTGCATCGGAATCGTTCCGCCCGCTTCCTACGCGCTGTCAGTCTTTACAAAAGGTAGACTAGATTTGTGACAATGCGATGCACGCTATACTACCCAAACGAATGAAACTGTCGTTCCGCGTGACCCGATTTTGATGAAGGTTAACTTTAAGGATACGAATTAAAACAGTGACTATCATACCTAAATAGCTGCTAATGATATTTTTTGTAATTTTTGCACATTAAGGGCCTGTTTCACCACTTCCTGATAAGTGCTGGATAGGCTATCCACAACTTATATAAGACAGGTATACCTAACTCTATCTCTATCACTTATCAGGAAGTGGTAAAACAGCCCCTTTGTCACTTCTCCACTTAAACTTTAGTATTTTAACTTTTTGGAACCGGCGTAAGTTTAATAAATGGGCAAACAAAGCGAAACTATGTGAAACACGTTTCTCCGTATGAAACATAAATTAAAGTATGCTAATTATTCAACCGTTTAATATTATGTTTGTTAATTCGTTATCATCTTTGCGCACACGTGAGAGTTGGTTATTCATAAAACTTTATGCGTTCTTCGTGTATTTAAATATTAAACTCGATAAATAATTGGTGGTTCTTTCGAGTTTTGAAAATTGATTTTTTGGTAAGCGAGCGTTCAAACAGTAAAAATGCGCCTAATATTTCACTCTCAATTTTGTGGTTATCAACAAAACGGCCGCGTAACCGAATTTGCAGATAATGTTTGCATCGCTTTAGTATCATGAAACTTCAACTACCATTATCTAGAGATTGGATGACCCATTACAAGCATAGTACAGGCTATTCACTAAACGCCGACTTGGCTTTATAGCTCGAGATCCGCGTTTGATTACTATTGCACATTGTTCAGTCATATACGAGATGTCAACATCTAATATAATATATAAATCTCCTGTCACGATGTTTGTCCGCGATGGATTCCTAAACTACTTAACCGATTTTAATGTTTCTTTTTTTTAAAAGTGTGCTTTTTTCCAACTTGAGAGATAGGATACCTTAGATCTTTAATTATAGTCGCAATTTTATTTTATTGCAAATTATTTGTCTATGAAGAGCGACCATTGTTTATGCGACGCGGGTCACGGGATAGCGATGGACGTTGCCATGGTGACATACTTATTTAGTCACTTATTCAATAAAATAATACGGGCGATATACTTTATATAATATTATGGCTAAAACGTAGTGATTATATTATTCTCTTTGATTATGGCAAAGAAACGTTTGCCGGGACAGCTAGTAAATTAATATAAACTCATACTCACATTCTACTAAAATTGTATTAGAATGTGTTCATATCTGTTAACTTTGAACCTTAAATAGCTTAATCAATTATGATGAAATTTGATATGGAAAGAATTCTAGACATTTTGAAAAGGATATAAGACAAGTGAATTTCTGAGCAAACAGGCAATATTATAAAATAAAAAGCAAGTACTAACCTTTGAGACTGAATATATTATGTAGATCACTGAAATTACTTATTAGAAGTTGGAATTCCTGTATAAATAGTGACATGTTTTTGTAACTAGACTGGCGTCCTTCGCGTTCCCTGGAACTTTAGTCTACGTGAGGAATGACCTGTTTCCTCGATCCATATACATTATAATTTATTAATACGTCGTGTAATTAGAGGACTGAATGAGATATATTAGCTTTGTCTGAACGTTTCGCCCTCGTCCTACAATAATAAACTTTTTCCTCGTAACAAATTAATGGTTGAGAGAAAAACTTTACTGTCATAATGTTCGTACCGAAGAAATTCAATAAAGTGTTAATTTTTTACTATTTTAGCAAAATTCTTAATTAGCTTAACAACAGCATTTTGTGGAAAACCTCTTAACGTTAACAACATTCGTATTATATATTCAATACTAGGCCTCAAATTATTGACACACGCAACTTTGCTTATTAAAAACTTTTTAATTAAATTAGCTTGTCAAATTTAGAACACACGCTGAAGTTTAGAGAAAAGGCTATTGTGAACAAAATACAAATAAGTTGTTATTATAACTTTATACACTGTGTGTGTCCGTTAAACTTCTATAGGCTGCGTTGAGAGTGAAATATCAAAAATTTCGCGTCATTAAGAAGAGGATCGAAAGGATATTGCGTCACGACGCCGCGTGGACATGATTTTGGACAGAAGTTTTACGTCCGATACGTGTGTTTTTTTTTCTAAAAATAAAGTAACAAGTATCAGTAAGAAGTTTGCACCAAAAGGTCACACGTTTATTTTATAAAGTGTTATCCATCAACCAAGCTACTGCAGTTCTAGTTTCATGAGTACAATACACATGAAACTCAAGAAAAGAGTGTGAAGTACATTAATTTATCAGTAGAATACAAAATTTTATCCACATTTCATATTAAGATTATAAATACATAAGTTTGCCTGTCTATCAACCACATTTTATTACTTAGCCGCAAAACCCGATTTTATAATAAAGTTTTCCGAAAAAGGACGTAGGAAATTAGAAACAATATACGTTATGTACGTACGCTACTACGTTCGAGCAAATAATATATTAGTTGCAGGATCAATTTACTAATAATTTTTATTGCGTTTTAATATTCATTCGATTGGCGAGCGGTGGGAGCAGAGTGCAGACATTATAATTCATATCTAGCTGCCTGTCAACAGCTGGCGCCTGCGAACTTATCGAGAACTCTCAGAAAAGCATTAATTAAATTTTGAAGATGTTAATAAGCTATTAACGGTTTGTTGTTAACGTTTTAATATCGAGTGTTAGTATATAATAATATGTGTTCGAAGTTTTGAATCGTACGCGAGTAGTTGTTGAATTACGAGTAATTTACTGGTTCTTCTGTGAGTTTAATTATATTAATGAATAATGACTACGAGGCATATTATTTTATTTTGGTTAAAATAAATATTTTAAAGTCACGCTCAAATTTCTATTGGCCCATTTTTCTCAATTTTCATAGTCGAGCGTTCTTACTCAATGTATAGTAATTTTAACACAATATTTGTTCGTATTCTCATTTAAACGTTAATTATTAATTTGAATGTAAATTGGTGGTTACAGGAAAATAATTATCATAATATGCACACATAGCATCTGTGTATAAACACACGAGATTTCATCCAATTCGATTCAAAATAATTATAACATAATGACATAGATTCGTGAAATTAAGAATATTATATCAAATTGAATATAAAACATTATATTACGCCTCATATTTTTCCCCTAAGTATATTCATAGGAGAAAGTCTCTCCTATAATATGTTTACGAAATATTTCATTGTTTGATTAAAACTATGATAGCTAACTGAAAAACATTTACTGTACAAAATCCTATCTTCTACTAAAAACGTTCACAAAGAAGATACACACCTCACAAGGAAGTAGAAACAATGATATGATGAATATAATAATTGACGACCTCTGTGGCTCAATTGGTTGAGTGTGTGGCAGCTCAAGCTAGGGGTCGCGGGTTCGAACCCCGCCGACGGAACAAAAAGTTTTCAATGTTCCCGGGTCTGGATGTGTATTAAATATGTATAAACTATAATGTATATATATATATGATATAGTAAAAATCTTAAATATATGTATAGTATAAAAGTATTAAATATATTTCCGTTGTCTGGTACCTGTAACACAAGTCCAGCGTCCATACATATAATTATATTAAAGATATCATAATTTAATTTTATTCCCATGAGTCTTGATGAATTTCTCCTTATTAAGAAACATTAAATATTCTCCGCGTGTTCTCTAGTAGTAATAAACCACAATATTCTGATGATTAAAGGATTAATATTTTATGCATTGCGTGATAATATCAGATGATTGTGATTGCAGATCGCGCTACAATGAATTTTAAACACGGCACACTGGCTTGGCTGTATATTACTAATGTACAGTAATTTTCATTATTAATAACTAGTTGACACTGACGGTTTTACCTCCGTAGTACTAATTATAATTATATAATGTATACTCCCGTTTAACCCAATTTAATCTAAATACAAAATTGCGTATTTTTGATAACGTGTATAATTGGATGTGTAGAGTAGAAATTCAAATAAAATATTCATGTTTATATCACATATCATACTTAAAAATCATAAAATAATAATTAAGTCTCTTAGAGGTAAAGTACTGAAAGCACAATATAGTTCTCGCTGCAGAAATCAGCAGAAACAGACTGTAATGTTCTCTGTATTGTTCTGTAGGAGTGCGAGCACGGCGTAAATTCACATTTACAGTTCACACCCTAGGATGTCGCCAAATCATAAACCGTTGACGGTGTTGGCACACACTCCGACATAAATATGGGGAAGCCCATAAGCCGGTCGCCCGATACAATTACCGAGGCATTTTACAAAACACATTCCATAAGATTTGTGTGTAGGTATAAAATTTCTCAAGCAGGTCGTGAAAGGTCGATTCATTATTTAATTTTGAAAACTAACATAGCAATCCATACTATATCATGTCTGAGGTGTCTTTTTGCACAAACTGCTTATCTGATAAGGATAACATTTATTGTGGAGATAAATTAATCCCCAGAAAATAAATTAGTACCTAGGAGTAGTTGCTGGCAGTACCCAGTATGCGAACAATACTTTGACAATCAATATTTACTACCTATGCAGATTACACTAATGCACGAAACAAAAACTTAATTACGGACAAAGTTGCGTTGTCTCGTCGTTTTCCCAGAAGATGAAAATAAGCATTTAAGTAGTATTATTATAATAGAAGTTATTTCTCTAGGGTGAGCACGTAATGATACAAATGCCCTCCACTGAAAGCATCGCGGATAAAATTTTACAGCTTATCTGATAGCCGAGCTCCGCTTGAAACCTTTTACTAGAATAGAAAACAGATTTAATCTTCCATTCAAACATGAAAGTTTTAGAAACTGAATGTAACGGAGATGTTATCTCACTTATCTCAAGCGCGCCCGCCTTCTCAGACAATGCACTAGTGACGTTTTTGGAGTCGTAAAACCCAGGTTTAAATGGACAACCAGACGGGAGTATTTATGATTAAAAGTGTCGTAGTTATAATACCATCATAAGTTGTTAAAATTTAATTTGATTTGACGACCTCTGTGGCTCAGTGGGTGGGCTGTCGGCAGCTCAAGCCGGGGGTCGCGGGTTCGAATCCCGCCGACGGAACAAAAAGTTTTCAAAGTTCCTGGGTCAATGGGTGTGTATGTAATGTGTATTATATATGTGTATCATATAATAAAAATCTTAAATATATGTATAGTATAAGAGTATTAAATATATTTCCGTTGTCTGGTACCCGTAACACAAGTCCTTCAGGTACTTACCACGGGGCCAGACTGACGTGGTGTGAAGCGTCCATAGATTAAAAAAAAAATTTTTTTATATAAAATATATATTTAAATACTCTTATAATATGTTATAACACAAATTTTATTCTCCGAGACATCTTTATTTACTGGATCGCCCACCGATATATTTAGAAGGAACTTTAATAGGATGAGTTGAAATGACGTCACAATTGAATGGAAAATAAAAATAGTATGAAATGGTTGTACAGGCTTTTAATCGGAAGCCGACTCGTACTTGATTGGTTTTTTCCTCTGCGCCGCGCTGCGATCCGCTTTGCATTTAACTTTTTTACTTTAATTTAATATGCCCTTTCATAAGAATACCTTGTTAAAATAAAAATTATATTTTGAGAATTAAACAATAAAATATTAAATATTAAAAAAATAAATTAAGTATTGGCAGATTGAAACAAGGTTTATTATTAGTACAAAGCTGTTAAATATTTTAGTGTAAAGCGGGGTTAGAAATAAAATGCTACTCAATTTGATTTAAGGTTGAAAACATACATTATTATTTTACTATAAAATAAATGCATTTAATAACACACAAAAAATTTCCGTTTCTTACGCAAAATTACAGATATTGTTTTTAAGCAAAATAAAATTCTATTACCGAGCGTAGGCAGCTAATGGTAATAACATGCCCCAATCAATTTTATATATTAGCGCAATATCGATACTAAGTTGTGAGTATAACGTGATATAGCATAAGAATTCCCCAATAGCACAGGTTGCGCCTAGTTTGGGGGACTGCCACTTTTTAAAACATTGTTAATTAAGTTATGTCAATAAAGATTTGTATTTGCATTATTATTGCGCATACAGTATTATTATACCGGCAGCCGTATCACGTATCTTGCGAGAGCAATGCGATAGCAATTATTGCGCGATAATTGCTCCAAAATTGCAATTTCGTATCACGTACCAGCCAAAACAATACGAATGCAATCGATCGCTTACAATATGATACCATTGTTTTTTATACCCAGCAATCGATCGCACAATTATTGCTAGTGGATTGTTGATCGCTATTTTTACGTGATAGCCTGCGGGCTTCGACACGAAAGGGCGTAGAGAAGATAGCGTAGCGTCCGCGCTACGGCGTAGCGTAGCTGCTACGTTCGTAGCACCGAGTTTGACATTGACATTCAAATACTTGGGTGGCTTGAATCCATAAAGTTAATATACCTAGCGGAATAGAGAAACAAAGGCCTGAGCAAGCGAGATGCCACTATCAGTAACACCGCGTGGTAAAAAGAGACGTGTGATACATGACAGCAGCACTCTTTTTTTGACGTCCAGTCGGCACGTGCCGCACGTTGTCAATATAATCTCATAGAATTCATGTTCAATCATGCTTGTGTAAGTGTATACGTACACATATTTTTCACACAGATGAAAACCAATTTTGGTTACGTTTGACAGCTCGAGATTGTTGCTCTATTCCGATAGGTATATTAACTTTATGCTTGAATCTCAAAATCTCTTCGCACTACGGTTACGTACGAATAAAATTTTACGTTAAAAGTAAAGTTTAAATTTTACGAGTATCTTTTTGGATCAAGAAGGGCAATAATTAATTTATTCAATATATAATATTATACTATTCTTATACCTATATCTACAGGCGCATACACATTTAGACAATAGGTGTTGATTGTAACATGCGTTACAAAGGAACTACACGATACAATACCGTCTAGTGTACCGTAGCAATATCAATTAAGGTCGGTGGATAAAGGAGAGCGTGACCACCTTCACTGCTTTAACTTGAATTGTAATTTGCAAAATATGAAACGTGCTATAGCTTAAATAGGTGTTTAACGATTCTGAATCGTGCCAAATCTGTTTTATTTACAATTCTGCAGCATATGGCTTGGATCAATAGTTTCCATTCTCGAAGGAATTTTAAACTTCTCCGTCAGACTGTTATTAAATTTTAAAGTAGTATTAATATTTTTCTAAGCGTTTCTATTTCAGTTTAGCACGTCTTGATAAGAATTAAGTTGACTAATGTGGGTAATGTGAGACATTGCAAGTGATTTATCAATATTATAATTTAAAGTTTATTCTTTAGTTCTGTTAACAAAATATGAGGTGTTCGTTTGATTAAATAAAATAATAATTAATATCACGTATTCCGGTAATTTTTATTGCTTACATTAACGTCGTATTATGTTAATTTTAATGGAGCAAATGAGTGATCAATGCGCAACACAATGGACTATTGAAACATTTATTACTACTAAGTATCCTGTATCGTCAATTGTTTATATCAGTCATAAATAATTGACTTATTTGTATATTATAATCAAGTTTTACTAGCATAATTTTGAGTTTATCACAGTATTTTAAAATAATTAAAATTAGGTATCTTGGTATATATTATGGTAAACTAGATGACCCATCGAACTTTATCACTTCCTTCTTAACATAAACCTTTCTGTATATCAACGAATATTTTCAACGAAAATTGGTTCAGCCGTTCTCGAGTTATAGCGAGATTTATAAGTTTAGTCGGAAAAATAAAACAGGCGATTTATTTGTACCTAGTAGAAAATATGGTGCATTAGAAAAAGTCACTGACAAGTGTGTCTTCATTCTCAGGGTCAATTCAGACCGCAACGCGACGTGTAGGTGCATTTCTAAAGGGGGATGAAGATTTTTCTATGGAGCCTTATACTATCCGCCATTGTGCTTTTCCGCGTCCGCGAATATTTTTTTGAAAAATGCTTAGCTAACATCAATACAAACATAAAATAATCTTGGACAAAACCGCGTAAAGTGTCACATTTCGAAAATTTGAGCTGCCAAAGATGCAATATCTTCAATTGGTAAAACTTTGGCAGCTCATATCATCGAAATGCGACACTTTTATTGGTTTTGTCCAAGATTATTTTTTCTTTGTATTGATGGTAGCTATCCATTTTATAAAAAAATATTCGTGAACGCAAAAAAACGGAAAATAGGTCGGCCAAAATCTTCATACCCCTTTGTACTGAATTGACAGATTTCATTTGCTTGAGACGTCTTGCAAATCTATCAAATTCATACAAATTTAGAAATGCATCTACGCGTTGCGTTGCGGTCTGAGTTAACCCTTAAGGCCGTCCCCCGAGCAAACGACCTTGGCCATACATTTGCCGCGTTGCCGAGATCGCGCCAAAACCCTATTATGTTTACTTATCTTAGTTCAAAATTGTCCTAAAAAAATTTAAAACGGCAAATATGTAGTTTATGATATTGTCGATCTATTGGCGTGAGTTTCAAATAAAAGTAATTTGTAAATGCTAAGGAGATGCTGAATGTATGCTCGAATTTTAACAAATTGGTATTACTTTGGAAGCTGATATCATGAGTATGATAAACAAAAATAGAAAATTTAAAACAGCAAAAGGAACGTTGATTTACTGAAGATTATTGCTGTATTTTTATTATAACTTTGTAGCTTTCAGATTATGAGTTTATAAGGTTTTAAATACGGTCAATTACGGAATCTCCGGATGGAACGCCCTTAAGGCCAACGCTAAAACTCGCGCTTGCGCAAGCTCGCGTGTACGTACGTACAAACGAATTATTATTTTTAACAAAAAATTTAAACCGACTTCCAAGGTAAAAACAATAATAACATTAATATGAACTAAAAAAGTATTAAATAATTTTTACTATCTAATAGTGCCTTTTTCCGAATTCGGCTAAACCTCAACTATTTCTGTACTCAATCTTCATTATTTTGAAGTCGGTACCAGATAGCTGAATCTTCAGTCCTCTGACAGAATATTTAAAATTTTTGGAACTGGCACCGACTTCAAAATTATGAAGATTTAGTACAGAAATAGTTGAGGTTTAGCCGAATTCGGAAAAAGGCACTATTAGATAGTAAAAATTATTTAATACTTTTTTAGTTCATATTAATGTTATTATTGTTTTTACCTTGGAAGTCGGTTTAAATTTTTTGTTAAAAATAATAATAATTTCACTCTTTTTAGTTACACTAGTAGGTAAATCTTCGCGTATATTTTACATATCTTATTACAATTTGTTAAGAGTCACAACTCACACTCACAAAATAATATAATATTATTAGTGAAGTGAACATATTGTGCTAAGTAATTTAACAATTTTAATACTTCAAGCCCGAAGCGGTCACCGGCGATTGCGATAACAATAGAAAGGCTATTGTGTCTCGTTTTTCCACGATCGAAGGATCTATCAGATAAAAAATTGTACAAACTTGCATAGGATGTAGCGTAGCATAATACGAGTATTTAATATTATCATAATTATTGACAGCTGTTCTTGTAATCAAGAATTCAAACCGATAGTACTTAGTGCACCATCTATCGATTAATAAGTATAACTAATTAAAAAGACACTTAATGACTTTGTTTTGTTTAAATGGTCTTTTTAAAATTACTTTATTTTAATTCTATATGTCTATTAAAATTTTATAAAGTTGTAAAGTATTCGATCTGTATATAAAGTAGTTAGTAAAGTATTCGATATTCTGTCTTCTCCGCGCCGCCGCGCGGCGCATGGCGGCGACGCCGACCGCCGTGTATTAAAAACAAAGGTGTTGTTATACAGTACATAATTATTATTATTAGTATATCCATACCTATGCCTTGTACTATTATCTATTCTGTGCCATGAGACATTGGTGGCCTTAACACGACGTGGTAATGATGATGATGACGATGATGATGATGATGATTATGATGATGAATATGAATTGCATAGTAGTTAATGCTTTCTGTTCTTAAAACAACGCCGAAACTCCCAAACGTGTATCTATAAGGAATCAGGAGTTCTCTCAGCATCATCGAAACCATGGTATACCTTGACCCAATATTTGACTTTTTGGTAGCGTATTCTTAGTACACTTCACATAAAACCAAAATCACCATATGTTTCCATATAAATTTCGAGGAGTTCCCTCGATTACTCATGGATCCCATCATCAGGTCACCACTTTTGTGAAAATGGGACCAAATTGGAGTGAAACCTAATACAACAAAATAAAAATTTCGAAAATCGGTTCACAAACGGCGGAGTAATCGTTGAACATACAAAAATAAAAAAATAAAAAATATATCCACAGCCGAACATATAACCTCCTCGTTTTTTGGGAGTCGGTTAAAAATAGTATGGGCAGCGCAGGCGCGTGCGACGGAGCACGGATGCGGGCGACGACGCTGCCCATACTATTTTTCAATTATTAACACGCGCGCGTGCGCTCGCGCGAGTTTTAGCGTTGGCTCTTAATTGTCTAAATAGGGAATAATGATTCACCTTCAAAAGTGATAATAACAATTACATTACTCTCTATTAATCATCTTTTCTAAAATCTCGCTTTGAAACATTTTCAGAAGTAAATATTTGGCCTAGCACACATAACATACCTAGTACCAAGAAACTTCGAAACAACGCAGCAAGTGAGATCTGAACAAAAGGCTTAGAGTCGACAGGTGCATGAAATTCCATCTTGGCAAACTAAATAGTTGCTCGGTTGTCTTACACAAAAGTCGCAATCCACAGAACACGCTTCACTGCATATGAAATTGTGTTAACTTCAATTGTGGCGAGCCACGTACCACACAAAATTGCAAACGTGTAATTTCAGAATATACTAAGTTTAGATTTTTCACGTTTTAAGAATTTAGTTTAAATGAAAATCGTGTTCGTAGTATAAACTTACCCCATATCCTTCTGTATATGTTAAGAAATTATTGTTATTGACAAACTTATTTATTAATACTATGTCCCATCATGAGCTGGCTTTTAAGGCTTTCTTTTACTAAATTCTCCCAGAAAGTTAACCTGTTGCGCGAAATTTAATTATATTATAATTGTTTCAATCTTCATAATATAATAATTATTATTATGCTGCGGGCCGTTTCATTATAAGGTTGTGTAAACGTTAGCTTCATCAGGCAACAAAATTAGTGTTTGGTTGCTAAAATGCACTTTCGACGTGCTTGTTTCTCTTTCTACAGCGCTTTTGTCGTGAGTAAGTCTGTAGTACTATTTAACAAGTCAAATAAAGCAAGATGCTTCCGAGGATCTAGTATTATTTTCAACTGATGAATCATTAAAACTAGCAGACACTCATTACCACCATAGATAACTCAGTAATGTAATTACTAGCATTATTATCATTATAAAATGATAGCAAGAAATAGTCATCATTTAAACATAACTCTTGAATTGTGATTTGGGACATATTATTTATATTGTTTATATTGCAGGTTACATAAAAAAACATTTATTGCACTCATAAGTTACCTGATAAAATTTTCCGCATAACTTTATGATGATTTTTCGAGACTCGTAAGCGAGTATGCCAAGCATATTACCCCCTTTAAAGCCGCTTCCCATCGACATAATATTATCTGCTTGATAAATTACAAGTGTGGAGCGCGGTGAAGCAACGAAATAATATAAAATATGAGTGAGTTATAAATATTCAGCTTTCAAAATAGCAGGAGCTAAATTTATTAAAAGTAAATTTTAGTGAAACTTGGCAAATAACTACCACTTCCTTTAATTCGCCTTTGCGGGAACATGTCTTGCCCACACTTCATAATTTTATTACACTAACAAATTCAACAGCAAAGCTTTGTTACAATGACCATTAGACGACCTAAAATAATATAAAACTTCTTCGAGGCCTGCTACTTATATGTTTTTACAGCATAAATTGTTTATATAAGTAAGCTCATTTAATTTTTCATGTGAATATTACATATTTTTGCTTATTTTGATAACATCAGTAGCTCAAAAACAAATGAGCAAAAATTTAAATAACATTAAAAGTAAATCTTATCAATTTTAAGATTTGATATTTCTCAAATTCCGTTCATAAATTAATAGTGAAAAAAACTAAATCTTCGTAAAATTTTCGATTTTTGTTCTACAACGCATCCATTTTTAATCAACTAATTGTTAATTGAAAAACTTGGGGAAGAAGTTTTGCAAGCGAGCAGGTAGTGGAAAAAGGTTTTGACCTAATTTCTGCGAAAAACAATATAATGAAGAAATGCAATTCCATTAGAACAGTAATATTAGTATTGGCAACAAAATAAGTATTGAAAATGAACGAAGCGTTTTTAATCATTTGTTGCCGTTATGTAACACTTTGAATCTCGAACTATTCAAAAACGTTAAGAATTGTAGTTTTAGAAAGTTTTTCTTTTGAGAGAATAGTCAGGCGAAGTGGGCCACTTCATGGTGAGTGATTGCCAACGCTTATAGATAACTGCATCACTAAAAAGCTGCACTTTTTCGATGTTGGCAAATGGGCGCTCTGCAGCATTTGGTTCTTGATAAAAACTCCTGCAGAAATATTCTAAATATATTTAAAAATAATAGTTTGAATATGCGATCAAGTTGTCCCTTGTAAATACATATTATAATATATAGAAATTCGTATAGCTATGTAATATTAATTTAATCATTGAGTTATACCTCAACTTTTTTTGCTACATTTTTTTATAAATTGTTGCGATGAATTTCAATCGGCTTCGTTTGGAAAAATACTGTTCATTCAATGGTGTAAACAACAACATAAAAGCCTATTTGAATAGGGTTTCACAATAAAGGTGGACCAAATAATTCGACATGACAATAACGTTAACTTTGTTCGCTGTAGTGACAAGACTTAACATAAAGGGTTTACAGCAGACCTGATTGTCCGGTGAGCAAATAGGTCATCGTATAATTATAATTACTTAGACAAACAAGGTGAGATAGTCGGGATACTAAGCGTTATCTCGACATTACACTGGGATTATATTGTACACTACACTTTAATACGCTTTGCATTTGTTTAAGAATTGAAGACATGAGTGGAGTGGGTAACTAGATATTTAAAACTGTCGATTTTTTGTACAAACGAAGGCTTTACGACCGGGGACATTATTTGAAATAAATAAATGTGGATTCTATGTATAGCTATATAGTTCGTAGCTATATAGTTTCAAAATTTGCTTAGATTATCATGGAAAAAATGAGTGTAAGTGAAATGTTTGTTGGGAAGAAATCAGTTTCAAAAATAAAGCAATCAACTTTATTCTTATAAGTATATTGCTCATTATTTTCTAATTTCGTAATTTTTAAACAAAAATCCGTAAAAAATAATTACAAAGTAAGTAAATAAAACAAAAACAAATAATAATTTGATATTATTTTATGACAAAAAATAATTAGAACAAATTGTAGAACTAAGAAAAATAATTAACCTCGTGCGTATAACTTCAAGCTCAAATAAGTTTAGGCCTCGAGGGTGTTAAAGAAATATGCATAATATATTGCAGTCATATTCTGGTTTAATCTGCTATTTGATTGAATTACTAGCGAATCCATTGAATGAAACCATTTAGCCAAGTTGTCAAGTTTAAATAGTTGACTGTTACGTTTACCGTCTAAACTGAATGCCAACTAGCGAAGTCTTTGACTATAAATTAAATGGTTTTATTACTGATTCAACCAGATGACTGCGACAACTCGCTTCAAAAACCTAACCCGCCTGTAGCAGTCAGGTAATGGGATTGTAATAGTGTGTCATATTTTTACCGATGCGGACGATTTCGACAATTTAGACTTTTCCTGATTCTTTGTTCCAATCCCACGTATTCTTTTATCGTCAGATTTTGCACCAAATCGACCGATTTCCGATACCGACACAATATCCGGGATGTCTCCGCTTTGTGTAATTTTATTAATGAAATTGCCAATGATATTTTTGCAGGTGATTTAATTTTTGAATACTGTTGATAATATTGTAGAAACCGTGTATGAGTGAATATTTGAGTGTGAGCAGTTTTGTGTCTGGAAGTCGATGCGTGGCAGCCGGCAGGGCAGTCACTGCGTGAGGCCATGTCACATAATACATATTAGTACCAAGCCTTGTCAGTATGTAGAAGTGTCTGTTTCAGGATTATAAAAGGCCAAGTTTAATATCGAATATTTGTTTTATTTATCCGACCCGGGGACTAAGTAGTGAGTGACAAGACAACTCTTACAATATAAACACACTTATGGTTTAAAAGCATGATGTGATTTCCATAAATATTATGCGTAGGCGCATTGCTATATGCAATATATAATAGACACAACAGTACCTAGGTAGGAGATGTTGTAAAAATGTCCGTTATGTATACACATATGGAACTAAAACTGTTATGATTATTTTATAGCAACATTGTCATTTTATGCTATATTAAGTGATGCCCACACTCCACAGCTCCGTCGCGCAGAAAAAATTTTTTTTTCGCGCGGAAACTGCCCATTTTTTCGGTATAAAAGAATTCTAGTATGTCCTTTCCCGAGAATCCAAACTATCTCCATACCAAATTTAATTAAAATCTGTTCAGTGGTTTAAGCGTAACTGAGACAGAGAGACAGGCACACTTTAGCATTTATAGTATTATTATGTATTAAATAAATATAAATAAATCTAATAAATTATTTTTTTGTTTTAGGTAAGTGAAAATATTGAAATCAAAACATGGAAGTCGTCGTCAAGTTAAGTAACTTTGACTGTCGTTGTGGTTATAGTGGTAAATGTTAGTAAGAAAAGTAATAAAGACTGTTATAACTTTTTCGATATCATAAAAAAACAGTATTTAACTTTGGTATCAATTGCACTGTTTGTGATAAGTAAATAAATTCAATCGGTCGTAGAGGAACATGCTTCGTTGGTTCTAGAACAACCTTCCTGTATATAATCATTTATTTCAAGAATATCACAATATTATGGTTAAAAACTTACTATGAATAAAATAAAACGAAATAAAATATTTTTATATCAGATAATTTGCAAAAAGTTCTCCATTTAACCTAAATATATTAACGATTCACTCAAGTGTTAAAACTTGAAAAAATTCAAGCACGTGCGCCCCAAGTTGGTAAAAAAATCTAATTAAGAACTTTCAAAGATATAATATCTGTTCATCTGGTAGTTTGAATATCTGTCGAAGCTAAGTTTTATGCAGATTTTTTCTTTAACTTGCTGATGTACTCGTTCTTTAGGTACTTACTGTCTCAAGCATCTAGAAATCAAAGCTTATTTGTGTTATAATTTACGAATTATATAATTAACTCGTAAAGCATTTTCTTAATGTTAAATATAATATGTAAATTAAATTAGGTACGGCTCGAGGCCTTTAAAATAAAATACCTAATCGTTAATCGTTTTCCATTATCCAGGAGACAAAGAATTTATGGATATTAGGCCGCTATAAGCAATAAATTTCAATTTATCACGACTATTACGTATTTCCATATCAGATTTTATTTTCTTGGCCTTTTCTTACAAATGGCGGTAAATAATTATGAATTCAGATGTAATATATAGTATCATTATTATATTATATCATGTTTGTTACCTTAACAACATCATATGCGTCGAGATAATGTTGTGTGGGCGTTGTAGAAGAAAGATCAAATATTAAAAATATAAAAATAACAAATCTCATTTATAATTATATAAGGAAAAGTGACTTTTATTTCTTTACGATTTCGTATTGTTGTGATATTTGATATCGATATGGAAAAATCCAGGGAGACAGGGCGCTATTCATCGGGACTAAATTGGGATTCGAAACGTAAATACAAAATTGTATTTGCTTTCATTCGCTTTGTTTTGTGTTCGTTTTTAGATATTTTGAATTTAACTTTTCATGTAGATTGTAGACATATGTTGGGTATTTAAGTGCGAAGCCATTGCTTCGATTAATTAACGCAACGTTGTATGTCGTCACGTCAGTGCAGCATTTACTCTCCCACATTCATTTTTTCTGTCCACTTTTCCGACAAAACACTGCGTCAAACAACGCATCCATAAGGCATATTATCATAAAATGTGCACGTAAAATATCGGAGCGATTACCGCTGCGGCACTGCAACGCAACGGAAGCAATGTGACTGCACTCTAAAACGCCAACATTGACCAATTCTTCTACCTCTGGGTTCACGTGTTGCTTGAGACAAAAATGTCGTTCCCAAGTTTTTAATTCAGACTGATAACATGATGGTCCGTCAAGGAAGCCAAACTTTGCGTCGTATATTAAAAAAATCCTGCGCCTGATCTGTTGGCAGTCTAGTCAATCATCTGTGCCAAGCGGTTACGAGAGCAAAGGAAGATAGAGTGTTCCTGTGTATTGTGCATACATAAATGGACACTATAAAATAAACTCCCTAGCTGCTGGCCTAGTTTCAACGTCACCGTCACCGAAAACGACGTTGAAGACATTGTTACTATTATGACATCATACAATGTTTATCTCTGAAGCTTGTAGCTGGAACTTGGGATTAAAATAAATTGATTATAAACTATTGTGTATAATCAATTTATTTTAATCAAAGTACAATCTATACTAATATTATGAAGCGGAAGAGTTTGTTAGTTTGTTTGTTTGTTTGAACGCGCTAATCTCAGGAACTAGTGGTCCGATTTGAAAAATTCTTTCAGTGTTAGATAGCCCAGTTATCGAGGAAGGCTATAAGATATATTTTATCACGCTAAGACTAATAGAAATGAAGAAATAGAGAAAAATATGGAAAAAACGGGGGAAATTATTAGAAAGGGCTTATTTGAACGCGCTAATCTCAGGAACTACTGGTCTGATTCAAAAAATTCTTTCGGTGTTAGATAGCCCAGTTATCGAGAAAGGCTATAGGCTATATTTTATTATACTAAGACTAATAGGAGCGAATATATAGAGGAAAATGTTGAAAAAACGGGGGAAATTATTTGAAAGGGCTTATCTCACGAACTACTAGAGCATTTTTTCTGTTATTTGGACTTTTTTTTGTACTAATTTTTCGGTGAAATATAGACTAATTTACGCGGGCGAAGCCGCGCGGAACAGCTAGTTCTTTATAATATTAGTGTGGATATAAAAAAATATAATATGATAACCCAAATGAATTAAATACTGAACAATACGATCACGTCTATCTGAAAACGGATGTCACGAGATATAACGTTAAGACGTTTTAATACAGAAGCCTTGTTCGGAATAGGAAGGTGAGAACAATAGTTACCTATGTGCAAAGACTAGGCACGCTGCGTAAACCATGTATGAGTGAATATATGAGTGTGAGCAGGTTTGTGTCTGGAAGTCGATGCGTGGCAGCCGGCAGGGCCACTGCGTGAGGCCATGTCACATAATACATATTAGTACCAAGCCTTGTCAGTATGTAAAAGTGTCTGTTTCAGGATTATAAAAGGCCAAGTTTAATATCGAATATTTGTTTTATTTATCCGACCCGGGGACTAAGTAGTGAGTGACAAGACAACTCTTACAATATAAACACACTTATGGTTTAAAAGCATGATGTGATTTCCATAAATATTATGCGTAGGCGCATTGCTATATGCAATATATAATAGACACAACAGTACCTAGGTAGGAGATGTTGTAAAAATGTCCGTTATGTATACACATATGGAACTAAAACTGTTATGATTATTTTATAGCAACATTGTCATTTTATGCTATATTAAGTGATGCCCACACTCCACAGCTCCGTCGCGCAGAAAAAATTTTTTTTTCGCGCGGAAACTGCCCATTTTTTCGGTATAAAAGAATTCTAGTATGTCCTTTCCCGAGAATCCAAACTATCTCCATACCAAATTTAATTAAAATCTGTTCAGTGGTTTAAGCGTAACTGAGACAGAGAGACAGGCACACTTTAGCATTTATAGTATTATTATGTATTAAATAAGCGGAAGAGTTTGTTAGTTTGTTTGTTTGTTTGAACGCGCTAATCTCAGGAACTAGTGGTCCGATTTGAAAAATTCTTTCAGTGTTAGATAGCCCAGTTATCTAGGAAGGCTATAAGATATATTTTATCACGCTAAGACTAATAGAAATGAAGAAATAGAGAAAAATATGGAAAAAACGGGGGAAATTATTAGAAAGGGCTTATTTGAACGCGCTAATCTCAGGAACTACTGGTCTGATTCAAAAAATTCTTTCGGTGTTAGATAGCCCAGTTATCGAGAAAGGCTATAGGCTATATTTTATTATACTAAGACTAATAGGAGCGAATATATAGAGGAAAATGTTGAAAAAACGGGGGAAATTATTTGAAAGGGCTTATCTCACGAACTACTAGAGCATTTTTTCTGTTATTTGGACTTTTTTTTGTACTAATTTTTCGGTGAAATATAGACTAATTTACGCGGGCGAAGCCGCGCGGAACAGCTAGTTCTTTATAATATTAGTGTGGATATAAAAAAATATAATATGATAACCCAAATGAATTAAATACTGAACAATACGATCACGTCTATCTGAAAACGGATGTCACGAGATATAACGTTAAGACGTTTTAATACAGAAGCCTTGTTCGGAATAGGAAGGTGAGAACAATAGTTACCTATGTGCAAAGACTAGGCACGCTGCGTATCGTACCTTTGAATGTGGCAAGGAGCGTCCGGCGTACAAAAAGCGTAAAGCGCATTGTTTCCCGTTTGTATAGTCCGTTTGTTTCGTCCGTCGAATCGTCTATAGTGACCCTTATGGCAGTAGTATTAGGGACTCACTGAAGGAAAAATATCTCGAAACGGACCGAAGAGGAAGCATCCAACGCTGACAAGCGTTGGTGGGGTGTAATGGACCACTGTTTACACAGTGCCGAAGGCTTTTTGATATAACAAAGCAATATTTAGATAAAGAATGTTTGTGCTATATTGCCCTTATTTAATGTTTGTGTTTAGAAACTGGGAGCACAATAGGTCGTTGTATTTTTAACTGTTTATTTTTTATAAATTATGCCCTGAACAATAAAGTCAATACCTATGTACCTACATGAAAACATTCAATGGTTTAATATTATTCTTTAAATTTTTATACACGAGTATAGAAGTTAAATAATATTATGATTTCATGACTCAATTAGTTTGTAGTTCTTTATTATTGTTTCAGGCATTAAATAAGTAGATCTTAACTAAATCGTAATTAGGCTCATGTAGAAAGGGCGTATTAAATTATACTTGCACATGAGCACTGAGTAGGATAACAGTAACTGTTATAGATACTTAAATAAATTAAAACTATAAATACTGCTACAATCATTTTTTAAATGATTTTAAATTACAAATAATATCACCTGCTACGTCCTATGCGCAGAGACTAATTATTATTATGTTTTCGAATCGTAGGTTTTGCCGTTAAAAACTTCTCTCATTTGGACTTGATGTATCGTAATTCGTAATAATAAATTTTATCAAAATCGGTAAAAGCGTGAAGTGGTAAGACAGAGTGAGCCTTTCTATTATATTTTGTGTGTACGTAGAAAATTAATGTTCCATTATTACATATACTCTTCATAATTGATTGCAGTAAAGGAAGAGATCGTAAACTGAATACGAGAATAAGTGTTACACGAGCAGCGCGAATTTATTATTCATAAAAATTCATTTCCTCCTACACTATTATAGTTTAAGCGTTAGACGGTTTAAGCTTATGAATAAATGAATTGAACATGCTAATGCCCTTAGACAGGGGCGGTTGAGGCTCCTAAATATCCGAATTGAGCGTTATCAGACCCAGCAAGCGGACTCTTGAAAAGGAATCCGACTGGAATCCTCTATTGTGCGGGAGTATTTTATGTCGACTTAAAGGTTCGATGGAGATAGGATATTGACCCTAAATGTTTTTGAAGTCAAGTAGAAAAATACCATGAAGGTAGCTAAAGGTAGAATCATAATAATTTTAGCTACTCCAAATGGCGTGCTCACTGTTGTGGTCTCAAATCATTCTTTGCGAGATAACGTCTTTTTAACCCCCGACAAAAAGAGGGGTGTTATAAGTTTGACCTGTCTGTCTGTCTGTTTGTCTGTGGCATCGTAGCATCCAAACGGGTGGACCGATTTTGATCTAGTTTTTTTTTGTTTGAAAGCTGACATGATCAAGAGTGTTAGCTATAGTTCATTATCATCAGCCTGCTCAGTGCTGGAAAATCGCGGTTCATCTGGTTCGTGAAGGGCCGATTAGCAACTTGCAGTCGTTTGGTGGGCTTTATATTTTTCATTCTAGTTTGTGACATTGATGAATAAGTACATACACATTAATGGAAAGTTGACCTGGTGCTGCAGCATCATCTGGTAATCAATAGGATACCCAACTCCTCACCAACTTAGAGCAGAGGTTTCGTGTTTGGGCTCATTTTTTAATTGTAACAACTAGTAAGACGTAGATAAACAGTAAATATTTGCATGCTGCTGCTGCGGCATCACCTGGATTCAATAGGAGCCGAGCTCCATATGAGCCCAAAGCGGAGGATTCATGTTTGACTGCCTCATCCAAGATGACAGTCATACGAGTAGAGTATGGTATTCATTGGGATATGATCCTGTTTATAAGAATTATTCTGCACTATAACCAACATAACTTTAAAAAGCATGAAATAAAATTAAATTAAGAAATTAAAAAAACCCCCGTCAAACAACTTTAAAAAGTAATGAAATAATTATATTTACTGACTTTAAGTTTAAATAATACCTAAGTGCTAAGTGATATTTTATAGTCCATAATTGTTGTCAAGGTGTGTCGGGGGACCGCTAATGTAGATGTTTGACTTCACATAACATTATAGTTTAAGGGTCAGTTCACAGCGAACCGAATCGAGACAATCAGTGACTTGGCGATACAAAATGCAGAAGTCGGTGTTGGCGGTCCCCCGACACACCGTTTGAAGTTACACTCCGCTTTTGAAGTCAAGTAGAATAATACCATGAAGGTAGCTAAAGGTAGAATCATAATAATTTTAGCTACTCCAAATGGCGAGCTCACTGTTGTAGTCTCAAATCATTATTTGCAAGATAACGTCTTTTAGATTGATGCTCATGTATGCTAAGTACGTATAACAACAAAATCTTTGAGTTCCTACATTAATTAATATATATCAATATTGAAAAATCAATTGCTACGAGAAATTAATTGAAATACAGTTAACAGTTTTTTCTTGGAAAATATTACTTGTAGATAATTTTCTTGTGAAATGTATGAGCGGCGTTGTTATCTGTGAAATTGTTATAGAGTCTTTATAAGAGCGTTGTTTTATCGGTGAAATTATTATGCTGAATATTTTTTTCGAGTCTAAATTGATTTTCGATGAATCTTATTTTACTATAGTAAGAACGTGTGAAATTGATGGTATAGGCTTGTTCAGATAGAGACCTTATTGGATAAGCGTGTATCAAACCGCACTTCGTCACGTAATAGTTCACACAGAAATTGTGCCAAAGTTCAAGACTACTTGCCACAAGTAACTATGTAGATTAGAAATCTATTGGATACTGCTAGAGCCGCAACGTAAAGTATGTTTATATTATAATAATAATTGCCACCGAAAATAAGATGTCGTCATCTTTTAATGATAAGAAAATCTGCTGCTGCTAAAAATATTCTTGCGTCACAATATTATAATATCGAATCGATACCTCATATTTCTTGTCTATAAAATAAAACTATATAGCGAGTAGTGACTAGCTATTTTTTATTCCTTTTCAACTCTTAAGTAGAATAGATGTAGTTTATATAATTAGCGACCATTTTACTGTTTTAAACTTTTATAATAGATATTTTAATCTCTAGTTTCTGGTACCGGCACTCTTGTTCAGCTGTGGGTCGCGTGCGAGTGGAATACTAAATTTTATGCATAAGATAAAGGAGAATATTCCAAAGAATCTTATTCCAACAAAACACAAAATTCTCTTTTTGTGCTATATTTTAATACAACGTAAAATATATAATTTAAATTTTAAAGTAAGCGAAAGTAATAAGGTCTACAAAAATCCTCGGTAGGACATTTGTTGAAAATTTCAATAAATTATCCCAAATCCCACTTTTACAACGTTCGTTTTTCTGTGAAAGTGAATTTTCGTTGTTATTTATGTTTATTGTGAGTTACTCACTAAAAGTGGGATATGTTGAAATAGGCAAAAGGATTTCGTTTATAAATTCAAGTAAAAAATTCGTACCAAAACACTCGCTCAATGGAATAATTTTGAATTTTTAACCGACTTCCAAAAAACGAGGAGGTTATATGTTCGGCTGTGGATATTTTTTTTTTTTTTTTTTTTTTTTTTTTGTATGTTCAACGATTACTCCGCCGTTTGTGAACCGATTTTCGAAATTTTTGTTTTGTTGTATTAGGTTTCACTCCAATTTGGTCCCATTTTCACAAAGGTGGTGACCTGATGATGGGATCCATGAGTAATCGAGGGAACTCCTCGAAATTTATATGGAAACATATGGTGATTTTGGTTTTATGTGAAGTGTACTAAGAATACGCTACCAAAAAGTCAAATATTGGGTCAAGGTATACCATGGTTTCGATGATGCTGAGAGAACTCCTGATTCCTTATAGATACACGTTTGGGAGTTTCGGCGTTGTTTTAAGAACAGAAAGCATAAACTACTATGCAATTCATATTCATCATCATAATCATCATCATCATCATCGTCATCATCATCATTACCACGTCGTGTTAAGGCCACGAATGTCTCATGGCACAGAATAGATAATAGTACAAGGCATAGGTATGGATATACTAATAATAATAATGATGTACTGTATAACAATTAACAACACCTGTTTGTTTCGGTCGGCGTCGGTCGCCGCCCAGCGCCGCCGCGCGAAGACAGAATATCGAATACTTTACTAACTACTTTATAATATACAGATCGAATACTTTACTACTTTATAAAATTTTAATAGACAAATAGAATTAAAATAAAGTTATTTTAAAAAGAGCATTTAAACAAAACAAAGTCATTAAGTGTCTTTTTAATTAGTTATACTTATTAATCGATAGATTGTGCACTAAGTACCTATCGATTTGAATTCTTGATAACAAGAACAGCTGTCAATAATTATGATAATATTAAATATTATGCTACGCTACATCCTATGCAAGTTTGTACAATTTTTTATCTGATAGATCCTTCGATCGTGGAAAAACGAGACACAATAGCCTTTCTATTGTTATCGCAATCGCCGGTGACCGCTTCGGGCTTGAAATATTAAAATTGTTAAATTACTTAGCACAATATGTTCACTTCACTGATAATATTATATTATTTTGTGAGTGTGAGTTGTGACTCTTAACAAATTGTAATAAGATACGTAAAATATACGCGAAGATTTATCTACTAGTGTAACTAAAAAGAGTGAAATTATTATTATTTTTAACAAAAAATTAAAACCGACTTCCAAGGTAAAAACAATAATAACATTAATGTGAACTAAAAAGTATTAAATAATTTTTACTATCTAATAGTGCCTTTTTCCGAATTCGGCTAAACCTCAACTATTTCTGTACTCAATCTTCATAATTTTGAAGTCGGTGCCAGTTCCAAAAATTTTAAATATACTGTCAGAGGACTGAAGATTCAGCTATCTGGTACCGACTTCAAAATAATGAAGATTGAGTACAGAAATAGTTGAGGTTTAGCCGAATTCGGAAAAAGGCACTATTAGATAGTAAAAATTATTTAATACTTTTTAGTTCACATTAATGTTATTATTGTTTTTACCTTGGAAGTCGGTTTTAATTTTTTGTTAAAAATAATAATTAAAGCTACATTTTGGACAAAGCTTTAATCTCAGTAATATTAATTCAGTTTAAAGTAATGCTTACTTTAAATAAAGTAAGCATACTACTGTCCTAAAAATCGCTATCAAGATCACAATGGAATTTGCACAACAATTTAAATTCATATAAAGTGATCGGATATTTTAAATTATCCGATCTGATCAAAAATGTTCTACAGATAATATTTTTAATTAAAATTAAAATTTGTCTAATTGTAAAAACATTCATCGCAGAAACACTTGAGTTAGACAGCTAATTGTTAAATGAGAATGCCATTTTAATTTAACGGCAGATGAAATATTTCCGTCGGATTGTCCGGAATTCCGAATCTTTGTCAATAAAGCCGCTAGAGATGACCCGTAAAATTATTCCGTTTTGATTTATACTTCTCATATTTGTGCGTTTCACAAAATGAAAGTGATAAAACTGGCATATCTGCTGTAATAATAACTTTCTCGTTATTACTACCCTTTCGTATTATAGGATTACATTTTACTACTCCCAGTTTGTCACTAACATAAAGGGCTTATATTATAATACCAGATTTATTGAAAATGGTCTCAATTGCGCTTTTAGTGTTTCATTAATAAAATCCAAATCGTTAGTAATAACTAACGATTTGGATGTTTTCATTTAATACTTTGAATTATTCTATTCCATTTTTATGATAATTAACTATAGTATGACAAATATTATATTATACTCAGTATTAAAATTTTAAATAATAAAATCAAAAGGTTATCAAATACTTGTAAGCTGATCATACCAAAATTAGGGGAATTTAAACAAATACAATGATGTTGAACGTACAAACAAATCCGACAAATTCATTTACACTGTAAACATTTTGGGTGTAAATTAACTACTTGTACTAACTGACACTCATCTACATAATCTAAAATTATAATTAACAAAGACGCTTATTTTATATTATGTAGCTCATTCGAATTTCGATTCTATTTTTAACCGACTTCCAAAAAACGAGGAGGTTATATGTTCGGCTGTGGATTTTTTTTTTTTTTTTTTTTTTTTTTTTTTTTTTTTTTTTTTTTTTTTTTTGTATGTTCAACGATTACTCCGCCGTTTGTGAACCGATTTTCGAAATTTTTGTTTTGTTGTATTTGGTTTCACTCCAATTTGGTACCATGTTCACAAAAGTGGTGACCTGATGATGGGAGCCAGGAGTAATCGAGGGAACTCCTCGGAATTTATATGGAAACATATGGTGATTTTGGTTTTATGTGAAGTATACTAAGAATATGCTGAGAGAACTCCTGACTCCTTATAGATACACGTTTGGGAGTTTCGGCGTTGTTTTAAGAACAGAAAGCATATGCTACTATGCAATTCATATTCATCATCATCATAATCATCATCATCATCATCATCATCGTCTTCATCATTACCACGTCGTGTTAAGGTCACCATTGTCTCATGGCACAGAATAGATAATAGTACAAGGCATAGGTGTGGATATACTAATAATAATAATAATTTTATACTGTATAACAACACTTTGTTTAAATATACACGGCGGTCAGCGCCGCGGAGGCGACGGTATCCGTTAGACGACAGATCGAATATACTTTACTACTTTATATAGGTACAGATCGAATACTTTACTAACTACTTTATAAAATTTTAATAGACAAAATATAGAATTAAAATAAAGTTATTTTAAAAAGAGCATTTAAACAAAACAAAGTCAATAAGTGTCTTTTTAATTAGTTATACTTATTAATCAATAGATGGCGCACTAAGTATCGATTTGAATGGATTTGAAATTGAATTCTTGATTACAAGAACCGCTGTCAATAATTATGATAATATTATATTATATTACTAGCTGTCCCGGCAAACGTTGTTTTGCCATATAAATAATTTTTGGTATGAAAAATAGATGTTGGCCGATTCTCAGACCTACTCAATATGCTCACATAATTTCATGAGAATCGGTCAAGCCGTTTCCGAGGAGTATGGCAACGAAAACTGTGACACGAGAATTTTATATATTAGATGAGTAGCTACGCTACATCCTATGCAAGTTTATACAATTTTTTATCTGATAGATCCTTCGATCGTGGAAAAACGAGACACAATAGCCTTTCTATTGTTATCGCAATCGCCGGTGACCGCTTGGGGTTTGAAGTATTAAAATTGTTAAATTACTTAGCACAATATGTTTACTTCACTGATAATATATTATTTTGTAAGTGTGAACTGTGACTCTTAACAAATTGTAATAAGATACGTAAAATATACGCGAAGGTTTTCCTACTAGTGTAACTAAAAAGAGTGAAATTATTATTATTTTTAACAAAAAATTAAAACCGACTCCCAAGGTAAAAACAATATTAACATTAATATGAACTAAAAAGTATTAAATAATTTTTGTTATCTAATAGTGCCTTTTTCCGAATTCGGCTAAACCTCAACTATTTCTGTACTCAATCTTCATAATTTTGAAGTCGGTGCCAGTTCCAAAAGTTTCAAATATTCTGTCAGAGGACTGAAGATTCAGCTATCTGGTACCGACTTCAAAATAATGAAGATTGAGTACAGAAATAGTTGAGGTTTAGCCGAATTCGGAAAAAGGCACTATTAGATAACAAAAATTATTTAATACTTTTTAGTTCATATTAATGTTAATATTGTTTTTACCTTGGAAGTCGGTTTTAATTTTTTGTTAAAAATAATAATGTTAAGAAAAAGTAAACTATATTGAAAGTGTTATAGGGCGGACGTCGCACATACAAATAATATTAATAAAATAAAGAAGTGATTAATTAATGAAGAACGGACTATTAATTCTTATAGAGTTCTATAAAGTGAGTATGTACTAACTACCTAAGTTTTTTTCAAGTAAAATTTAGATTTTATTCAAACATATAAGTAGAAGTAAGCCGTCGTATCGTAAACACGGTTTATGTGTAAAGGGAGTATTTTGCTCACAATGGGACAAAACTTATTAGTTTACGATCCGCTGGCGACGAAATTCTATTTGCTTCAATTGCACCAAATAATAGGATTCCCGAGGAACACATGTTTCAGCCGGCTAGGCTACTTTAGTTTTATTTTTAAATACGTACAAGTTAATGGCGCTCGTCTAATAGGCTAATAAATAGAAAAAGAACAAAATGAGTATTACTGAGAGAGGTCAGAGGTTACGAAAACTTTTCAACTGTTTTAAGTTAAAAACTTAATAAGTGCTTTTTATTTTACTCTTTTGAGTGTGGCTTTAATTTTGGACTAGCAAATTTCCCTACTTTAAGAGTTAGCTGATAATTGAAAATTAAGAAGCTTACAAGGCGTCTCATGGTATTCTTGATCAAACTAAGCATGGCTTCAATATTACTTACTCATCAGAAATGATTTTAGCCGTCACAAACACAACATTGTGATAAGCTGGTGTGGTTAATTATTCGAATTCGTATACTATACGCTGACATCCAATGAACATTACCCGGCGTAACCGTAACGTCCTTAATTGTAATTTTGATACGTTCACTTAATATTTAACGCTGAAATATTTTGGCGTTCCAACTTGATTAAAGATATAAGTCATTTGTGTGAATTTATATTCAACATTATGTAATTCATTAACATGCTCTTAGAATTTATAACAATTAATTTTACAAGGTACTTTTCTGAGTAACGATAAAATTATGATAGAAATTTATTTTACACTTTATTCTGTAAAATGTAATATTATTATATTTTAATTAAACTTTAGGTTATTATTTGGAATTTCGAATTCATTATTCGAAAAACATTCTGTTATTAATATTTTTGGTCAAGACTTAGACTTATGTTTAAGATTATTTGGCCCCAGTCTCTCGCAAGACACCGCTTCCAAGTAACATTTTCTTTCAAAGTGAGAATGTTTAATGGTAAAATTAAAGTGATCGCCCACCCGTTTCATACGACTGGCGACATAGATTTCTGCAACGAAGATTCCTTTGTTATGTTGAGCGTATGTTATTTGGCTGTTATAATAATATTGTTGTGTTCTAATCTACATAATAATATATCTCAATGGGTAGTCTGTTTGTTTGCGTTATTGTTTTCAGGATTTTCAAAAACATCTTTAGTACTATTTCCAGAGATGTATATTTAGATGTGTTTGCAAAACCGACTTAATATTTTCCATGAAAGATTGATTACTAAATTAATAGTTTTCTTTAAACTTTTTATGTTATGTTCCCGAAAATTCCTGGGAACCATTTTTCTTTAATTTCTTTTTATTAATTCCATGTAGATCCCAAAGTAGCTTTATTACGTCCCCTGAGTTTTCTGAAGTAACATTAAATGTTCGAGTGCCTAATTTAATTTGATATAATAATTATATGGTTTCAAATTGATAATAATTGAAGACATGAAAGGCGAAGTGGGTAAGTAAAAACTTGAAAATTGACTTTTTTTTCGAACGAGAAAATTAATCGAACTTAAATGAATTGTGGCTTTAAGTATAGCCAGATGATGAAGTAGATAAGTTTTTTTATAAAATTCGGGGGCAAACGAGCAAACGGGTCACCTGATGGAAAGCAACTACCGTCGCCCATGAACACTCGCAACATCAGAAGAGCTGCAGGTGCGTTGGGGAATATGCTATCGTTTTGAAGGTTTACAGGTCGTATATGTGCGGAAATACTGCTGGTGATAGTTTGTTCCAGAGTTTTACAGAAAGTTACGAGGTTTGTTCAAAGAATTATGGAAAAAATGAGCATTGGTCCTTGAGTTAAGTATAAAATGTAAGTTACCCACTTCATCCACTCATGTCTTCAATTATGTGTGACCGTAGAATTGCAAATACCGTAAGATTTTAACATTAGTGGGAAGAAATAAAACCAAACGTGTGTATAATAT
Organism: Polyommatus icarus; assembly: GCA_937595015.1. NCBI lineage: Eukaryota > Metazoa > Arthropoda > Insecta > Lepidoptera > Lycaenidae > Polyommatus > Polyommatus icarus. Next base: position 11,041,208 of record OW569321.1, read on the forward strand.
CATCGTCAAATTTTAGTTTCTCACTGCACGCTTGACGCCTGTACAATCTACTAACCTAACTTTTGTAGGTATATACCAAACTAAGTTAACCTACCCTACCCATGTAAGCTGAAGATGTCCATGTTGACATGCGCCATAATACTTGTGGAGTCAAGTGCGTGACAGACGATATTAATCTCGAGGACGAGTCCTGCGCTATGTAGAATGTGGGCTAAAGAGCTCGTGACCAGATTACAGCGGTGTATTCTAATGTGACAATTTGTCCTTTTCCTCACCCTTCCGCTTTACTTGGGTTTGTGGTCCCCACTTGTTCTGAACTTTAACTGTACACTTTGGAATTGAAGTGAATAATGTAACTTTATCGTTAGCTAAAATTTACAGAGACACCCTAAAAAATACGTTTTGTTGACGTTTTGTAAATATACTAGTTATTACCCATCAAAATCGGAACTAAGCGTAAAATGTGTTAATGACCGACAGAAAGGCATTCTTATCTATTAAATTATATTATGTATGACGAGCCTTTGCCAGCGGCTTCGCTCGCGTTAAGAAGTATTATTATATACAAACTTTCATCTCCTATTTTAACACCTCGGGGTTGGAATTTATCAAAATCCTTTCTTAGCGGATACCTAAGTCATAATATCTACCTGCATGAAAAATTTCAGCCCGATCCGTCCAGTGGTTTGGGCTGTGCGTTGATAGATCAACATGTCAGTCAGTCAATCACCTTTGAGTTTTATATAATATATAGATTGTCTCTACGAGGTAACTTTTTTCCTCATGTAAATAAGGGAAATGAAATTCGGGGGTCAAAAACGTAATTTATAATTCATACTTTTGCTTTAGGGTGTGGCTAATTGTATGCGGAATTCTTAAGTTTAACGTAATTTGAGAAAATGTCGCAAATGGAAGTAAATTTTTTCCTCTTTAATTTTAAAAGAATATTTATAATTTTAGATCGTTGCGACGTAAAAATGATATAATTTAAAATTCTTGTTCAGAATTATTATTGTAATTCAAAATAGTTTAAAATGCAACTCGATTACTGCCCGCGCCTATCGGAAAAGAAAATGTGTGTCGGTATAATTCCTCATATATTTTTAAAGCCGGATTATTTTTATGTTTATTCAACATTTTTATGAAAATGCCAACTACCTCTCATCTATAGTTCTCCTACCGAAATCTAACAAACCTAATTCGCCTGCTGATTTTCGACCCATATCAGTATTGCCATTCCTGTCAAAGGTTCTTGAAAAATTAATACATCAACAGTTGTCCTCATTTGTTAACAAACACAACCTTTAACCTCATTCCAATCAGGCTTCCGACCTGGACATAGCACAACTACAGCTCTAGTAAAAGTTACAGATGATATACGCCGTGCCATAGCACGGCGTATAAAGTTACAGATGACATACGCCGTGCTATGGCACGGCGTATATCATCTGTAACTTTATAGTTAGCAACTTACTGTCCATAGGACAGTAATTTGCTATTTTGGTTTAATACTATTGTCCATGACATTCTTATAGGCAGGCTTAGGTCACTTAATTTATCGCCTACAGTAATTGATTGGCTTACAGACTATCTCTCGGGGCGCCGGCAACGTGTTCGTGTGGATGACGAGTTCTCGTCGTGGTCAAGCAACACTATCGGCGTTCCGCAGGGTGGTGTGTTATCTCCCCTCCTTTTCGCGTTATTTATAAACACAATCTGTGAAGCCGTCTCGTCTCCTTTTCACTTGTATGCAGATGATCTCCAGATCTATATTCAGTCAACCTTGGAAGATCTCATTAGAAGAATTGGTGAGATTAATAATGACCTCAATATTATTTTTATGTGGAGTAAGCGCAATGGTAAATTAATCCCAATAAATCTCAAGTCATTATTATAGGTAGTCACAGTTTAATTTTACAGGATTGACTGGGTAAATCTTCCTCCTGTGCTCGTTTGTGGTACACACGTGCCTTATTCGTAAAGTGTTCGAAACTTGGGTGTTCATATGGATGAGCACTTATCTTGGTCAGATCATGTAACGGCAGTCAGTAAGAGAGTACACGCGGTATGGCATTCCCTGGGAAGGTGGAAGAATTTGCTACCGATTAAGACCAAAGTCTTACTTGCTGAGTCCTTGTTTTTGCCGATGCTGGATTATGCCGATACGTGCTTCGTAGATCTTACCGAGGATAAACTTAATAAGCTTGAGCGTTTGCAAAACTTGGCTATTCGTTTTGTGTTCGGTTTAAGGAAATATGACCACGTGTCGGAATATCGTTCTAAGCTAGAGAGCTTAGAACGATATTCCGACACGTGGTCATATTTCCAGGCAACCAAGAGTGGTTGCCTATACGCTTAAGACGTAATTATCGAGTTCTCTCTTTTCTGTACTCCCTGCTACATGATCCCAGATCACCTCCTTACCTAAAAAATAATTTCGTCTTTCGTACATCTAACAATAAGTATTTACGCTCGTCATCTAGATTATTGTTGGATATACGTTGTTGGGAAACGCTACGATTCAAAACAAACTTCTTTGGGTCCTCTTTTACAATAAAATCGATTCTGCTATGGAATTCTTTGCCTGTTAATATCAGGCAAGCTAAAAGTGTAGACGTATTTAAAAAACTTGTCAAAGACTATTATCTTAATAATAATTAGTAAATTTTATATATATCTATTAATATATGTATTAATATAATATTATATTTTTTATAGTACTTAATTGTATTTTGTATTATGTGTAGTATATTATTATTGGTATAATATTTATTATAATATATAGAATTTATATTTTGTTTAGATAGCTTTATAAATTATAATTGTCATGTTAGGTGTTTTGTAATTTTGTAGTTTTCTAGATTAAGTAATTGGTTGTAGTTTGTTTTTGCACATCGCCTATTTGTTTTTTTTATATAAAATAATTTCCTGCTCTTCGGTTGCTTGGAAGAAATTGCTGCATAGCAATAAAGCCGCCTTTTGTGTTTAATTAGAACTTAGTTTGAAATTTGTATTTCTAAATATGTGTGTGTAAATGCAATAAAGAATATTCATTCATTCATTCATACCTCGTGCAACGCGTCTGTATGTTGTTATTATTAGGCAATAGATTTCCGAGCGAAAGAAGTTTCGGACATCTTTAGAATTAAAAAAAACTACAAATTCTATTATCTAGCTGATGTTGTCCGCACATCACACATGAGAATACGAGTAGTAGTCAGACTAGGCGTGGCCTACTGAGCCAAGCTTTCGACGATTAAAGGCCTGGTATTTCCAGAAACGGACGATTTTCAAGATTTGAAAGTGACAGGAGACATAACAATATATAATTTTAAATTCTAAAAATAATAATTGTGTTAGTTAAGGATCTAACACAGTGGAGTTCATATTCCATTACACAATATCATGAACTTCACTCGATAGAAAAAAAATCCCAAAGTTACCCCTTCTTTTCACGAAATTGCCATACTATGTCCGAATTATTTGGAATTTTCATAAAATTTTTGCACTGAACGAAAGACAAAGAATATATCTAGGGAACTGTGTTTTTTTTTTGACTCGATTGAATCTTCTATACTTATTATAAAACAAAGTCACTTTTTTTCCTCATGTCCCTTTGTTCCCTTTAATCTTTAAAACTACGTAACGGATTTTGATGATTCTTTCAGTGTTAGATAGCCCATTTATCGAGGATGGTTATAGGCTATATTTTATCACGTTAAGATTAATAGGAGCGAAGAAATAGAGGAAAATGTGAAAAAAACGGGGAAAATTATTTGAAAAGCCTTACTTGAACGCGCTAATCTCTGGAACTACTGGTCCGATTTGAAAAATTCTTTCAAAGTTAGATAGCCCATTTATTGAGGAAGGCTATATGCTATATTTTATCACGCCAAGACTAATAGGAGAATGTGGAAATAACGGGGGAAATTATTTGAAAGGGCTTATCTCGCGAACTACTGGAGCAATTTTTATGTTATTTGGCACAGATAAGAAGTAGACCACGTAAAGGATCATAGGCTATGATTATTATAATTTTTTCAGTGGCTATATATTATTTTATATCCGTGCGACGCCGGGGCGGGTCGCTAGTTATGTATAAAATAACGACGATCAAAAAACTATAAAACTGCAGGCGCAAAGGCTTTCAGTCGCGCTCAGGCGCTTATGCAATTTTATATAATTAATTTAAATTACTATATTTTTGTCTCCTGTCACTTTTAAATCTTTCAAAAATCATCCGTTTCTGGAAATACAGGCCCTTAACACAATTGCCACGTAGACCTGGCTCAAAATTAATTTATCGTGTTAGCGAACTGACGCGCGCCGCTATTGGATTAGGATCGTCGCTAAGTACCGAGGATTTTTCGAATACGGCGATAACGATTTCGATCCAAGATTAGATTGGTAAACAGTGAATATTGTTAATGAACGGTGAACGGGAAAGTCACATGCAACTTTATTCACATATGCTTTGAAGTGAGAATGAGATTTTGATAAAGGAAAAGTTAGATAAATAGTTTGACACTGAACCCAACCGAAACTAATAAACCCAATGATAATTATTGTTGATTTAGCGATTTATATTATTTGTTATTATCAAAAGACAAATCGAAGAAAGTCTCGAAAACATCACCCAACTCTCAAGGCCAATAGCAGCTGTCGAAGTCATAAGTTTGGAAACATATTGGTGGAGATGCGACTAATGATAGGCGATCATGTGGAATATTAAGCAGCGCCCAACTTGCAACTTTAATAGACTATAGATGAGGAAACGATATTCCTGTGAGCACCGAACGTCTTAGATGCAGCTAAATTTAATGTCATGATGCTACTATAGCGACGGTAGTGGCAATCTTTAATGAATGGCTTAATTTATTTAAAAGAATCATTGAAAAAGATGTAATTTTATTTAATATCATATAATAATTAATTAAAAGAACCTTTTACAATTATAGATATATTCTCGATAAATATTTTGGTTTTTGTCAAAGTCGAAAATGTACTTAAGTGCATAACATCACTGAAGTATCACAACTTTTATCAATTTTTCTAGAAAGGGAACAGTTGTTACCGTACACAATTGATGCGAAGCGGGAAATGCTACGCTAACTTATCCAATACATAGACGTCCCAAAATACCCCCATAAAGCAAGCATTTATCTGTATAAAGATATTTATTTTTTCCAAAAGACGAAGCAAACAGCAATCACTCTAAGTAAAAGGTCTCCTCGCTTCAGAATAAGATTAATAAACGACGTCGCCACAGGCCGTGGAAGTAAAATAAATATAGCACGTACTACAGACTCCGCCCGGTCTAATTAGTATTATGTATACTTACTGTTTTAAGTATATTAGTGATCGAAGGTTTTAATGAAAAAAAACGGTAAAGAAAATTTTTCGTTTTGTTCCTCTAGGGTCGAAATAACCATTGTTTTATATATCGAATACAGGGCTCAGTTACTGTTAAAATATTATTTCTTACATTCATTGCAAATGTTTTGGTACAACGTTTTTATTACCAACCTTTTTCGTAGAATTTTTTGGAGATTTTGTGTGCTTTTTCTGCATACAAAAATGGCAAATCGTAGCTTTGTTATGATGATAAAATATTTTTATTATTGAAGGTAGTCACTATGTCAAAACTTAAAAATAAAGTTACATTAGTTCAGTATAGAACTTTTAATATTTAAATATGGATAATTAATAAAACGACGTTTTCATAAATACCCATACGTACTCACAAAATATAAAGTTGCAAAACACTTTGTCATAATATATTTATTACCTTTTTTGACGTATCAACTTATTCAAAGTAAAGTAAAGTATATTACATAGATACATAATACTTGTAAGATGGAAAAGTAAACAAAATATTAGGATTATGACTATCTTCATTTTTCTAATATCAAAATGTCTCGCTTCTCTTATTGATGACATCAAGAAGAGAAGCTAGAGAAAAACATTTTAATAAAAGCAACTATTTATCACTTCGTAGTTCGTGAACTTAAAGTTTCCACTCAATCCCATAGCCTAGATGTGGATAGCCTATACTCTATAGCTATTCCAACTTTAATAGACATCGTGGTGTTGTCATGAAAATAGGTCGCCATAAGATTCTGTCCTAGTCATAAGCTGCCGCCTCGAAGAGTACAGCTCGCGTCAAAACGCATTTATTCTCACAAAAATATTCAGTAACGACCTATGAAATCCTAACTTTTTATTTCATTCAATGTTGGAAGTATCACTTTCCTTTTACATTAATAACGATAAAAATAAGCCCTTAATGGTACGCGTAGAGTTTTACTCAGACTCCCTCAAAATTGTTGACGATGAAACATTTTTTCGTATTCTACTTATTTTAACGAAAAAGTTGATTCGGGCTTATAAATCCGTCCACTTTCTTCGGTCGACTGTTGCCATTACGTTTATTTCGAATGTCGCGAATATTGTGCTTCAGCGTAAACAGCAACTCGTATTCAGCTGCCATTTTACATTAGTTACTTGTGTGTAAAGCCACACGAGACTAAAATTAATTTTCAGCTAATCTAGTACCTAGGCTGAAATTACTAGAAAGTTTATGGGTAAATGACAAATTTTGAAGCAAAAGTAATTAGCGTTCGGGAATCATTATCTGTAACTCGGAGTTTGTCTATGGCAGCATGGCGCCTGACATCGAAAGTATCGCTGGGGAGATCTGAACTAATGCGACTTAATATCCGGCTGCTGTGAATTTTCGTACTGTTCATAAATTCTCATTTCAAAGAATGATTTACAGTAAACTAAAACCCTAATCAAAATTTCGTTTGATTCATTGTTTATATTGTATTCTTTGCTCACGAAATTAGTTTGCCTCAAACAGTTGTTAAAGATAAGGTGCTCGAGTTTAAGGTTTTACATTGAAACTCGAGTACTGAGTAGGCGTTATATTTTCGTAAATATTTTTTTATCGTGAGCACAATCTGGATAAAAATTCAAGCAATGTAAAGATGTTATCTGTGACTTTGCGACAATTTTTTAGTTATTTAAACGAGGGTATTCTCGTCACGTTTAAGCAACCATCTTGTTAGGACTAAGCTATGTTTAGCTTCGCTAGACTATTGAAGCGTAATTACCACCTCGACAGAGCATTTCATTTGTGACTAGAATAAAAATTATCTCATAAAAAACAAAAGGTTCTATTCACACAATTGGAAAACAATCTAAACTTTCAGTTAACGTGTCTAGAAAATCGTATTTCATGGCCTGTCTACAAATAGTTTAAAAATATTATACCCACATTTTTGAATTCACTGCAAAAATTAGCATTGAAAACATTAACGAACCATGTGGAAAATCTGGACAGAACATTGAAAAAAATTTAACACCGCGCCGCCCGCTAATGTTACTAGCAAAAATAATATTTGATATTCACAATATTATGATACTTTCGTTTCTGTAGGCTACTTGCTGTTGTTTTTTAAAGTCTATAATAATATTAATTGCCTTTAGTATAATATGGAGGGCCTAAATTATAAATAATATTGTTATAGAGGTACATAATAAAGGGTGCAATTAAACCTTTCTGCCAAATTTGGATATATGAATCCTTGTTAAAGATAAAAATACACGTATTTTGCTTTTACAATCACTCAGTACTAAAATGTTGAGAAATAGCTTCCGAAAGTTATCCTAGAAAACACCACTAAATATGGACGCCGCGCGCCGCCCCGCCCTCCCGCATAAACGTATTTCATTGATTACAATAATAATTTTTGTTATTATTGTAGTATCGGTGTAGATGGTGTGTGATGTTGGGTAAATAACTATTATTTCAATTCTAAACAGTAACCAAAGTCATAAATCGTCGGCTCTATTCTAAAAACAATATCTTATTATTTATGACCCTGTTTACATCTTGCGGCTACTTCTAAGAACACGGCAACAATAGACAATGGCTAGTAAAAAGTAATTCTTAAAATCCAAAACTCAAAAACAACAAAAAAACCGTGTACTCTTATCTTATCCAGGATTCCCACGATCCATAAGTTGCGTAAGTGCGTAACATTATCATAAGTTGCGAATTTTCCCTTCATACTTTAACGGGCTTAGGACCGTCAAAATGTAAAGCGCGTATGTACGTTTAGAATGAATTATTTTATTTTCATCAAAACAATGGAAAAATTACAACTTTCTACTTAATTACGTATAGCACTTTTGAAAAGAATAGTAATTTATCTAAACCACATCCTTTTCATTAATTGGGCGTATATAAAAAATGTACATAATCAACTTATGTACTTACCTACTATCAGAGAAGTTGATTCCTAGTCAGCCCCTTCTGACTAGGAATCAACTTCTCTGATAGTAGGTAAGTACATAAGTTGATTATGTACATTTTTTATATACGCCCAATTAATGAAAAGGATGTGGTTTAGATAAATTACTATTCTTTTCAAAAGTGCTATACGTAATTAAGTAGAAAGTTGTAATTTTTCCATTGTTTTGATGAAAATAAAATAATCTACGTAGTTTGGTTGCATTACATCACACCCAGCCGACAAATCACAGTTATCATTGAATTGACATGATCCGACCAAATGATGTTGGTCTGTCAACTGCCTAGGAATCAATTTCCTCGATGGTACTTACAAGTAATTAAAAATAAAAACCTACCCACCTTTAAGTCTTACATAATTTATCTTATTTACTTTTAACAACACTTTCAAGCTCCGTGTAAACTTTCGCCACTCAAAATGTAGCACCTCACCATCACCTATCACTCGCGGTCACAGAACACATGGTTTAACGCGGTTAGAATACATTGTCATACACAGTACACACAAATTACGCGCGCGGCGGGCGGTGACAAACAAAAAATTACGTAATTATGCAACGATGCGCGGACTGCGACTGCAACCGAGTACCAACCGGTCATCGGATGGCGGCCGGCCCCCCCGCGCCACCCCTGCGTCACCCCCTCTCTACCCCAACGTTGCCTAGATGCGTCCGAGTGGTGAGTTTGCGACAGACCGGCCGGCGTCAAATCGTATTTCGTATGAAGTGACCATGCTGCACGGAATTTGATTGGGATAAAATATGTTATTGTAAAAAAAAATAACACCCTATTTTTTGGTTTATTGGACTCTCCTAATGATACCTAAGCCCTGGAAAAAATTTGGCAGGAAGGTTCAATTGCACCCTGTATATTATGTTTGAATGCAATTTTTACAAACTTACATTAGAATGTGAATTTTTGATCAACATAAACTAGGTTCACCATATTTTATATGTTTATAATATTACTATTGTAATAAAAATATAAAAGTCATTTATTAATTATCATCTTTGGTGCGTCAAGCGTCATTGCGCGCTGAGGGCGGGCGGGGCTGGGCGGGCGGGCAGTGACACGCCGGCCTCTACCACGGCTACGCGTCTCCCGGCTCCGAGCCACAAGTTAGATCCGCCCGCCCCCCATATACCGGACAATACTCAAAGGATGTTTTGTGAAGTGATCAGTGAATAAACTCGAAGTATGTGATATATATATTTTGTGATAAAAATATAAAATTTATGATGTGACATACTGCAGCCGTAAATTCATATTTCTGCTTACTTTAAATCGCATTTTTCAGACTTCCGTCTCATATTTGCGCGAATAATAGCGTTCAGTTTTAGAATACATCTCAAATTATTTTTAAGAGTTTCAAACTTTTGTTCACGTTCCTGGAATTCCGTAATTTCAGTTTTGAAGTGCTGGCGCTTACTTTTTCTTATTTTTTCAAGATTTGACGTTATTAGTCTCTAGTGTGTGGTAATGAATTATTAATTCTTAAAAGTTATTATTAATTGACGATAGCTTAAAAAGTTCCGTAAACTAGTAGTATTAGCTTATTCCATATCTTATATTATATAAATATTTATGAGAGTGACAAGTTTTATTTCTTCGATATTAATTGGTGATTATGCCAATGGTGATTAGCAAATTTTGATACGGTCTACCGCATTATATCCATTCTATTTCTTGTAACCTATATTTTGTGACGCCTCGTGTGTACCAAACTGAGAAGTCTATTAATTAAGCGACATCAAGGATTTCGGATGAGGAAACATGTTTTCATAACGTTATCAGCTGTAAAATGAGATCCTTTTGATTTAGAAATCCTACTAAGGACCATACAATTATTAGTATCAAGACAATAGCTGTTTTACTTGTGCAAATAATGTTAAAAGTATCTAATTATTAGGTAAAAGTATAAATATTTTCTTACCAGTCTTTGCAGTGCCAATAAGTTTTAACATTTTCATAAAGTATCAAGTAACCGCCTTCTATAAAGTGTCAAATGTTTTCTATCATACTGACTGGCTCCTAAATCGAGGCCAATATCAAAGCGATATTTATTGTGATGGGAGAGTAAATAAACTTTCGTTGGAGCCGACAGGCTCTTCACAAGTTAGGCCAAACAATATTAGACCAAGTAGCGGACGAAAGGAAAAACCCTACTTAGCCACGAGAACTTCTTATCACTCGATGATTTATTTTACTTTTATAGACTTTTGTATCATATTAACTTACAAATACTTAACTTTTACTAGTACGTATTAATAGGATTGTTTATGGTTTATAAAATAATAAGATAATAGCAAAAAGCTGAGCCAAACCATCAGTTGGCTGTAACATTATCTTTTTCGAGAATAACTCGTGAGAAAATTGCTTCCGATATTAACTTACTATCAACATATTTTATTATTCTACCTTCCCCACATATTTTATACTTCTCAATCTCCTCATGTTAAACACAAGAAAGATATCGAGATAAAAATATTCAGTTCTCATATTTTGTGTTGAGAAAATATATCACTATTTAGTTTATAAGTATTTACTGAAAGGTGACTTGAAAAAAGTGCCTGATAAGACGTAAGCATAACACAAAAAAGATAGGTAACTATATCGACATATAGTATCTCGTACTAATCAAAAAGATGACAGTGTAATATACCAGTAACATTTTACATATGTTAATTAATTAGTATAGTAGTAAAGTTACATAGTCAGTATTACTATCACATCAAAGAGATTATACCTCCTGCTAGCGCGCGTAAGAAAATATAAAACTTGACAAAGAAAATGTGAGCGATGAAACATTCCATCAAAGCACTATTAAATCATTTATCAAAAACATCAAGAACATTCCAACATAACAAGGAAGCGAGCATGAAATTGGAAGGATTTTAAGATGAGCAATATGTCTTTATGTGCCAGAACTTTCACATAAAACGGCAGCGTTTCGGCGGTATTTTATCTCTACCTGTCTTAATTTTGTTAAAGTATGTAGAAAACCTCGTTAGGAAGGCTGAATTCAGTTTTAGTACCCATGCGTGAAGACGCAGTAAAATGCGGGTGTTTACAACTGGGGCAAGTGGAAAATGTATTTACAGTTTTGTTACTTTCTTGGTGCGTTCAAGTAGGTTTTATACTTTTTATTTAAATGGTACCAACTCGGAAACAATAGTGTAACTAACTACTTAGTACTTGTGATATTTAATTGCCAATTATTTCCAAATATTTTTAAACCCTTATATAAAATAGTTCATAATATTGCATTTTCTTTCATCGTTATACCAAAAATGTTATTTATGCGTGTAATTGGTACACACTAAAGTTAACATTTTCAGGCTTGTTACTGCCTTTTGAGCGTGTATATTAAAATACTCATTTAGCTACTAATATTATACTCATAATGGGGTAATTTTGTTTGCTAAAATATTTTATGAGCCTCACCTTCATAGATAGTCTGTATAATATGTTGTAAATTAACTCAAAATTGCCGCGTATTTTGAAATGTAACTTTATGCAAATATTTAATATAACGATAAACTTTTCTTATTAGTAGCTCTAGCTGTTCTCTAAGAGATTACCCGGAAGAAGATTTAGATCATAACAAAGGAGATCAGAAACAATCTGTGTCCCAAAGCAAACAACTTCTGTCTCCTTTCATCGCTGTACACCGCTCTAAAACTTTTCTAAGGCTTCTCCGCGCACTCCAAGTTTTAATGACAAAATCTATTAATTGATTGAATGATAAACGTGAATGAAAGTTTGCGAGGAAGTTGATGTATCGTTGTTTCAACTCTGCTTCTTCGATGACTTTTCAAAAACGTTCCTGCTATGCATCATATCTTAAGTCTATGGGTATATTGTACAAGTATCATAAGTTAACGTTGTGGCTCGAATCAATTTAAGCGTTAGCAAAGTTGTATATGAGCTACCAATTAAAACGTCGCATATTGACGATTAGAAAATGAATGAACGAATTGGTTTGAATATAAGCTCTTAACGAGTAGAAGTAGAATAGGTACAGCGGTATTTCTGTCGATGATCAAGTCTCAAGAGCCCAATTTTTAGAAAATATGGAAGCTCATTATACGGTTACTGTAAGAAAATAATACCCTCATTCACGGTATGAAATAATAAGACCCTTAAAATTTCATTTTATACCGTCTCATCAAAGTTATGGGATAGTTACATTGGCCTGAGAAAGAAAAGTTGACCTAAAAAATTGTACACACTGCAAGGGAAAATCATAAAATTATTAATTAGGAGGGACATATAAAAATGGACTACGGAGACTTAATTTTACATTTTCTTTCCTAATAAATCACGAATGTAAATTAATTATACCGTAATTAATTTGTAAGAGGATAATATTTTTTACTTATCCTACGAAATATACATATTTCTCTCTTAATTTCAGACTAGTACCTATATAAATTATTTTTGGACACTATGCAAATTCTTTTCGCTAATGAAGGTGAGGATTGTAATAATTTTCCACGATTGTGATCTAAAACAAAAGGGTTGATCTAACTGGCTTTCACCTGAAGCTCGTGTACGTTTAACATCAACATGAAAGCAATCAGTATAATGTTTGAAACTTTATCTGGCTATTTACGTTTGAAACGTGATGTTATCCGGTTAATTCACGTTTCATCTGTAATTGTGTTTTGAGTGACTTTTGCCGCTGGTACACGTATTGTATGAGACTTTAATACTTAATATTGTGTATTATAACTTTCTCAAACTATAATTTGTACGGTAAGTGCTCTTTGGTAGTGAGACGGGAAAATTATAGAACTATACAGTAACTGTTATACCACAAGGATCTAAATTAGTGCCATTGCTTCTTATCTAAGATTAGTGAGAGGCAGTTCAGTTGCAAAATTTTACGATTCCACCAAATATTACAAAAAGTATTATATATTTTTATTTTTTTACAAAACAAAAAAAATGCTTATCTTTAAATACCGTCCTAATATTTTAAACAACAATTGATATGAGGTTATTAAAAACAGAAGCAGAATATAATATTGTCATATTATAAATATACAGACTAAGAATATACAGTCGTAACTCAATACACATTACACATGCGCGATGTTATAGTGCATTTTTGGTACTTCAAGCTATTTGAAATTACTCTAATGTGTACATTTAACATTCCGGCACTTTACTTTAAATATAGGTACTCTATACTGTGGTATTTATACTGTGATAATGCACCACTCGAATTGAAATAATAGAGATATAATATGTCACCTGAAATGCTAATTTAGCTAAAAGTTTTAAGAAGCACTCAAGAACTTAAATTCTACTGCAATGTTTTCCACCGAGAATTTTAATAAATGTGCAATCTTTCTCGCGAAAATTTATAAGGCAGGAATTTGTTTCCCTCATTGAAAAATGTTGCTAGGATTTCAGTTGGAATACACCACAAGTCTCTGTTTAGACGTTAGAGGAGCTCTATAAAGTTTGTATGTTTATTACTTATTCACGTCTAAACGGCTAAAGTAATTTTGATGGGTGTGGACTGTGGAGTTAGCTGACATCCTGGATTAACACATAGGCAATAGACATCTTACTTAGGAAAAGCGGAAGGGTAGCACCGCGGGGCAAAGCTAGTAAGGAATACTTTTGTACAAGTTTAAGTATTTTTTAAATTAAAAATTTAATAGAATTTATCAATTTGTTAGTACTAAGTAGCATTAAAAACTATTTTTCATTTCTTTCATTTTGCGAAATAATCATATTTAATAATAATAATATTATCTATATTCTACGCTTCACACCACGTCAGTGTGGCCCCGTGTTAAGTACCTAAAGGACTTGTGTTACAGGTACCAGACAACGGAAATATATTTAATACTTTTATACTAACATATATTTAAGATAATTTAATAATACCAGGAACAAGGGAAACAAAGGGACATGAGGAAAAAAGACCCCCGGCTTAAGCTAGCAACGCGCTCACCACTGAGCCACCGAGGTCGTCAAATTATAAATCTATATATAAACGTCATGCTAAGACTAATAGGAGCAAAGAAATAGAGGAAAATGTGGAAAAAACCATCGTCCCACGCGAAAAAACATACCATCCTCATCACCTTGATGAGTGGCAGTCTTCCACATCGCGTTTTTCGCGTAACTTTCTACCGCGCACTGTAAAACTCTGGAACGAACTGTCACCAGCAGTATTTCCGGACCTATACGACCTGCAAACCTTCAAGAAAAGAGCGTATTCCCTCTTAAAAGGCCGGCAACGCTCCTGCAGCTCTTCTGATGTTGCAAGTGTCCATGGGCGACGGTAGTTGCTTACCATCAGGTGACCCGTATGCTCGTTTGCCCCCTTATTTAATTAAAAAAAAAACCGGGGAAAATAACGGGGATAATTAATATAATCACAAATAAGAAGTAGACCACGTGAAGGATCATAGGCTAACGATTTTAATATTTTTTGCAGCGGCTATAAATTTTATGCCGTGCGACGCCGAGGCGGGTCGCTAGTTAATTAATAAAATCTTTTTCCCTATTACAGTATCCTTATTATAAAATAAATGATTTATACCTACCTCTCAAAGTATAGTTGTACGCGCCGGCACGTAGGACGACGGTCGTGACGTCATCGTCATTCTGCGTCTTGTATTTAATAAAGGAGCTTTGAAGTTATCGATAAATTACACGATTACAGAAAGTTTAGTTTAGTAATGAAAATAGTTAAGAGTCTCGGGAAAGGACAAAGAATACTTTTTATCCCGAAAAAAATTTACGGTTCCCGCGCAATAAACTAATTTCTTGACAACGAAGTTGCGGGCTTCGCGTCGTCTAATAATATAATATAAGCCAGGGGTCACCAAATAGCGGACCGCGGTCCGCATCCGGACCGCCGATCTATTGTCTGCGGACCATTTTCGAAGATGAACTTCCTTAAATTTAAATTTCGGCCTCGGTTACTGACGAACATCTCCAGGATTTAATGTCAATAGCTTGCACCGATTTTACTCCAAACTTCCGACAGATACGAGTTAGCAACAAAAATTGTCACTTTTCTCATTGATAAATGAATAATTTTGTGATTTCCGTAATTACCTTTGTTTAATACTAATAATAATAATTATTTTTATAAAATGTGTGGATCGCGAAGGTAATTTCATTGTTTAAAACAGACCAGAGTGAAATTAATAAGGTGACCCCTGTTATAAGCTTAGAGGTAGAGACTTATAAAGATACAAGTTCTTGCAAGATTATTTTCTTGTTACGTATAGAAATGTTCTTACTTGCGTATGTAATTTCTTAGGTCGTCTTAAATGCAACTAATACAAGAATTTCTCTAACACTTAAAAGATAATTGGAGGAGCTTTGTTCAATTTACCTGGCCTTATCTTTGCGATCCAGCTCCACCAAATTCAACAAAGGAAGGTAAATGTTACAAAAATCGTTTTTCCCTTTGCTGGGAAAAATAGCAGTTACAGTGTTTATGTGAAAAAATATTACATTCATTTAAATTTAAAAGTTGCATATTATTCATAGTTTTACCACAGAATATATTATAGTAGTTGGTTTTACTACAATTTAGTTAATAATATTATGTTCGCTCTTGTTCTGCTACGAGTGTTTTCCAGTTCAGCAAATGCCGAATGATATAATTGATTGGCACATAAGTACTGCTACATAGACGTAAAGAATTTCAAAGACAGCGGTTGCTCTTTTGTGGTATATTCTACGAAACGAAAATTTTGGTACATCCATTTGGTCTACAGAATACGTTTCAGGCGTACATCAAAATATATATAAATCTCTAATTATTAATTACGGAAGATCAGGCGCCACGGCTTGCCGCGGTCGATGCCTGAGTGGCTTTCCCTTTAAACATGCGGTGTGTGCATTGCACAGCCATAACCAATCACCCATTAGTTTTTAAGTACTTCAATGTTATATGTTACAGTGCGTCATGTCAATTTGTTGTTATTCGTTGTGTTATAAACTCTGGTTGTGCTCTGTCCATGTATGTTTAATAAAGATATTTTTATTTTTATTTTATTTTATTTAATTAATTAACTTTAACTCGGGTAAAACATATTTTATTCCACAATCACTAAGTAAACTAATTAACTTGATGGTTTCAATAAAGAGCGTATAGTCTGAGTAGACAGAATGTCTATTGTGGTATAGTTCTTGCAATCTACAAGTGCGCGTCGCCCTTAGTTGTGTGAGTGACCATGTCTATGCACGCGTACATGGCTCGCTCGCTACTGACTGCTCCGTCGGGTACGCACACTAACGAAAATGTCTATTCGCATTTCCAACTACAAATAAAGGCTACGCGCACTCGTAGATTACAAGAACTATAATTAATATAAAAGTGAGTATTATGATTAAAGGAAAAAGTACAAAAACTGCGTCGTTCGACATTTCAGATACGTCGAGTATATTATTGTGGACGAGATGAAACAATCGGCGAGGCGGTTAGTATTAAAAAGGTCATTTAAGTTGTAAACAATACGTTGCCTCAGTGAAAACAAAAAGATTTTCAGATCGATCATCATTGTTTTCGGTTATGGGGTCATCATCAAAAAATATTACTCCGTATTTACGAAACTATTTCCAAGCAACGTTTTATCTTATCTGACGAGTATTAATCACAAACTTTTAGAGATTGTTGCTGCAATATTTTTCATGGAAAATGTGCTGCTCCGGACGGAGTAATGTCAAAAAATTTATCTTCGCACACAGTTTTCGTGCTGACAGGCTCTATTAACCCGGTATTGACTGCTGTCTATTAAAGTTAGAAATCCCGGGTCATAGCTGAATGGCGCTTTATCAAATCATTTCTGTAATAAGACTCGTATTTTGCGCAGATAAATTCGCAATGTCATTTGAAATACGATAATATGCTTCACTGAAGCTTTGTATTTATGTATCTGGACGATTTTACAGAAATGTTTTTGATTAAAGTTTCCCATCATTTAAATAATCGTGACATAATCCGTTTTACCCATTAATTCGCGACTATAGGAGCATTTTAAACACTTCGACGTTTTTTGTCACTTACGTAATATCTGAATATTCAAAGATACATTTTAGCTTTGTGTATTAACATTGTATAGTTAAAATTTAAGCATGTTTACGGCTGCGGTTTATCTAAAATCTGGCCGGCGCCGGTGCCGGTACCTAATAATTAATTTAAGTATTAAGAGTGGCCTGGCTTTAGTAATACCTGTGATAAGCTGGCCATTGTTTTCTTTTTAATACTCGCTGAGTTTCATAAAAGCTTTTACTTCCCGACTTATGTTGCGCATAGTGGAAACTCTCATCAACTTCCTTAATTAGTTTCTATGTACTCAATGAAATCGGCCTCTATGGGTAATGCCGTTATTTTTCTTCTGTTACACCGGAGGGCATTTATGGATTTTAATTGTATTACTCGTATAAACCCTTACGAAAATCATTTTCGCTAATATCTTAGTTTGCAATATCGTTGTAGGTGAAGCTATCGTGCGTAGTCGTTTCTGTGAGAAGGGTCTGATTGAATTTGGTTGGAGAATGTATTTTATAAAAGCCTGAGATCCTTTAACGAGGTGTGCCTCACCTAAACCTTAATATCCTTCGAACGGACACGTGGACGTACTGATTTTGATAGGATCTACGTGTACACGTCCCAACTACCGAGTAATGCCATTATTGATAGTCTGTAGGCTGAAAATGTATCTGTCATTCTGCTGATAGCTATCGAGGCGGAAAACAGCTCCGATGTATGAGATGTGTTGGAGTGTTTCTTTTCTCAAGGATATTCATTGTATTGGTAACGGAAGTCGCAAATATATTATGTTTCTCGTAAAAATAAGACTTCCAAATAATTGTCGGCTTGTTCGGAGTGTTTTTTCAAACTGTGATGGAAAAAGCGATGTAGCCAACTTATTTCTGCCGAATACTATCATTTTCAATTGTGACGTATTTTAACAATAATTGAGAAATTAGTTTCTTATAATAAGCAGCAGGAGCACAATAATAATTACAATAAATCGGATTATAGACGCAATGCGGGACAAAGGTTAACAGAATACCAATTAAATTGCAAAAAATACAAACCGTTTCAAAAGTTGAAATCCATTTTCGAAATTACCAAATGAATATTTTATTCGCTGACGACCTCAATTGAAAATCCTATTTACTCCTGGTCAATTAAGGGCTCTGATACATGGCTGTTAATTTGATAAGTTATTTGTTTAAGTTCATGAATTACGCGAATGGCCGCGCAAGCGTTATCACTTGCCTCGCTTACAGTATAGTGTTATACAAGTAACGTGCCATTATTAATAATAGGCAGGTAAAATCCCTGGAGGCGTTTGAGCCGATCATGGTCAAAGATGTCATATTCATAAATGTTGACACTTATTAACACTGCCCAGCCCATCTTCAGCCATGATCGGTTTGTGCGAATGCGCCGGGCGTCTATCCGCTTGCGGACACACACATCGACGGTGGGAATAACTACGGAACTGCTGTCATTAATTTATCTTTATTTCAGCCGATCATAAGTTACGTGTTTTTATCTGGGGATACGGTAGTGTCCCCGCCGAGACGAGCCAAGCGAAGCGCAAAGGCACTACCTACCTTTTCTCGAAGTGTTTCGCAGTTTTTTTAAGAAGCCGTTAGAATTGGTTTCTGCTTTAGCAGATAGTTCATATTTTTAGGATGTGATGTCATCAATAGACTTATTAAGCGTACAAAGTTTCAATTGAACAGCTTTAATACTCTAGATTTTAAAGATATTTAAAATATGCCGATTTCGTCATCCATGTATCGTAGATAATAGTAATGAAACAGCGAAGCCATACATACTTACTGATAATATGTAGAATTTGTTGGAGTTACGGTCGATAGAGTTAAGCCCTGTAGATTCTCCTGTACAGATCCAGGCCATCCCTGCGTATACAGCTGAAGGCAAACCGCAGGTGGTTTTAGTGGATAAGAGTACGACATACCCCCGGGTTGCTTCAGCTAACTGAGTCACATACCCAACCCGGGGAACCTATGATGGGTTTCCCCTGCGCATAAAAAAAAGACCACGTAGATTCAGAAGCTTGGCTCTACATTAGATCTGATGTCTTTTTCACAGGGCAAACCTTTTGTGGTCGTCGAGGTAGAATTTTACATGAAATGCTTTTGGGTGGATATTGTAATTCGCTGGTCTCTCCCCGCTCACCGCTCGCTGGGTCGTGATTGGTGACATAAATGCCTATTTGTCAAACGTCAGCTGATGATTGATAAGCGATGAGTTAATTACTTCACATATACGCCGTATACGTATAGCTATTGAACGACATCCCATTTCATTCAACAGCTTTTACATCATTCCGACACGGAATTCTGATTAATTTCACCCAGAACCTATGAAAGGTATGTTTGTGGCAAATAATTTATACAAAATAGCATACTGGGAGGCTTGGGATAATCAATTGATAAATATTAAATAAAGATCAAAAACGGGTAAGTATATGTTTTAAGAAGATGATGATTTTTCTATATCTTCTTTTTCATTACAATTTGTCACCGAAGCACCTTTAAATCGCACGGGAAAAAACCGTCGCTCCCCGGCTTTCGCTCCAACTCCGGTCGTACTGTTTTCACAACAAACTTCCAACACGTTTCAGTGTGAATATGCATGAGACTGTCGGAGCATATTGTGATCGTACTCACAATGGTTTATAATAAGCCATATGGGCAACTCCATGGTACCGTGTACCTACTCATTTGCGTACGTTTCTGCTAGTTTTATATAAACTACTTCCTTTAACACCTGAGGCGTGTAACGCGTGTAGTAGTGACTTCTAATAGTCTTGATCCATATCTTAAACCACATAAAAACATAAACTTAAAGAATATTATACATTCTAAGTATGTCACCTAATCACGCTTTAACCAGATTTGGTTAAAATTTAGTATAGAGAAGCGAAACTAGAAAGAAGAGGATATTATATTATACTACTTTGAATAAGATCAAAACGTATTCAGTTTTACCCAGACCTTCAATGATTTTATAAAGTTCAGAAATATAACATAGCGTTTTCAACATAAATTAGCTTTAATGTTCCTCTAACGAGAGCTCCAAAAGGTACAAGACGGAGCCACTAAAGCTGGGTAAATTAGTAGTCATTAAATGTTTTCAAATGAGTATTTTGTGAATAAGAAATTCTAGGAAAAATGTTAAGTATATTAAATTATGAAAGAACGACTAGACATTACTAGATATTGAGAATTACTGAAATATACTGTACCTACCATAATCTAATGCAGTTCTCGTGAGCCTCGATGTTGCATTACATTACACTATCGCTCAGATTATTAGTTTAAACATTACTGTCATCATTGTAGAACTTTGTGGCGAACAATGCAATTACTTCAGTTTTGCGGGGAGTAAAATTATTTTTGATAGCCAATATCTTTTTAAATTGGGTTACCCTTAAAAATGATCGAGCGTTGTGAAATAAAGCTACAACGCCAGTAAAAATTAATCTCCTTTTCATTTGATATCCGGTTATTATCGTAAATAATTAGCCGAAAATATTAATTTACAAAAAAGTATTTCTTCGAAATCCGACTGCCACTCGAATTTAACTCAAATTAAAATATTTCTCGGTAATATTCTTTCGTGGAATACGTTCTGCGTTCATCGCAATCGAATATTGAAAAGGGCTATAGAAAACAATCGGAAAAATTCGGACTGAACGAAACTAGAGCCGGGGTGAACGACGAACGTGTGGGAACGGCGCGGTGACTGTGTCAGGGACTTGAGAAGGGTCGCTCGAGATGAGAGTTTGATTTTTGTTCAACGTCCTAATGGTTTTATTTGTGTATGGTACGCAGTTTGGAAATAGAAGTATTTTTTAAAACGTCACCTTTGAATATTTAAACGAGTCCCCGAGAAACCGCAATTTGTTTTTAAATTATGTTTTTTTATCTTTGAACTCCAAGCAGAGCACTTCCAGATACTTTGATCGATACAATTATTTCAGTAATTTTCCTTAGTATCTTGGTTATCGTACCTTTATGAAGCAATTTAAATTGCGTACATAAGTAATTTATTTACTCACAAAAATTTAAACTCATCGTTAGCTATATTAATTATGGACCATGATTAATTACAGCAGTCAAGTATTTTTGAGTATTTAATTTACTAATTGACTTGTGCTCAGAACGATTAAGATGCTTTTGACGGCTTCATAAAAGTTATGAAAGTCGTTTAGTAATTATTGAATACCTTTTTATTTCGTGTTCATGTCGAATTACGGCTTATTTATTAAAATTAAGTAAAAACTACTCAATGGCATTCCTAATATAATTAAAGACAAAAATCAAATGCTTCATTGTGAAAATAGCGTAGCCGAATAACGTAAAATAATATAATGGAATAAAATAACTAATAATTACTATGCTTAGAAGATCATAAATATAAGTGATTTTTTTTGATGTTTTAATATCTCTATGTTTGTACCTAACTAAATATAATTTCAATGTGTTTTTTTTCATGATATCCGTATCAAAGATTAGCATAGTCGTTTCTAGAAGCAGGAAAGACCATTATGGATTCAAATGTTTTTTTTCTAACTGTTTTGATCTACATTCGAGCTGTCATTCACATTGCTACGGCGGAAACAAAACAATCAGTCTGTATAATTGCACGATGTATTGTATGCACGCGACTTTATTCCTCCGATCTCGCCTACAGCCAAACTATTGTTCGATTTTGATTAAAAAGCAAATATTGACTCACTTTTAATGACCCGCTCTTATTCTCTCTCGGATAAAACTGTACATATTTTGCCGCTTACGTCAACGAATCCAATTTAAATAAGTATTGTGTGTTCCTATAAAATAAATATTTTAAGTTTAATAATATTATTATATTCAAGTCTCATGTTATATTTTTTACGACACGACAAACAGACACGAGTTTTTTTTTTTCTTAGATGAAGAGAAATTCTATGAATACCGTGTCAAAATAAAAAATATTTATAAATAATTAAAATATAAATCTGATTGTTGTTTGTATTTGAAATTTCATAAACATTATTCGCACATGTGTCTCAATCCCAATCGGTAATGGCCCCAAAAATTACTTTATAAATCGAAAACTTTCTTACACAGCCGGCCGTTACATTGGTTCAATATTTTATATTTTTATTAATTTTATTACTTATTATTATAAATTTGCATAATTAAAATAAGTCGTCGGTACAAAAACCGTCGTTTTATCCATCTTTTCAAATGAAAGAAAGTAATTCTTCAGGCGTTTAAGTGCTTAGTTTTAAGTTGATAAACTCGAGCTGAAAATCCAAATCTCAAACTTAACAAACTTTAGTTAGTGGTGAGAGTCACTGAGAGAGAAGTCTTTCTTTGATTTTCTGTTATTTGCCCAACTTCACTCTCATATTGCGAAAACAATATTGAGACTTAAGTAAATACTTTGAGTATCTGGCGAATTGTAAAAAGAACGTTTTTGTTCTAGGGGCTAGTATATAATATTATTATGTACAAAAAGAAGCTAAAAGTTGCTTTTATATTTTTACATAAATAATGCTTGATTTTACCTGTCACTTCTTTCGTACAGAAATCGCTTATCGCGGCATATTTTGTCGATATAAAATCTATCCTGTGTCCATACGGATTACTTAATCCTTCGATCGGGGATTCTTGGAAATGCTATTGTATTCTATAATTGTTGTTGCGATCACCGGTGCTTGAAGCAGAAGCTTGAAGAGTTAAAATCGATTCAGTATGAAAAGTAGCAGATACATTTTCACAATTTATGACACAATGACATCTGGTAGGGATTTAACGAAGTTTAATGTTATCATGGCATTTTCGAGCTGTTTTAGTCCAGATCCAATATTGTTGCGTTATGACGCCTGTGGAATCTAATTAGGCAGCAACACTGAATTGGCCTATAATATGTATAATATCCCCTATACAAGCATGTATAAATGGCTTAGATTTCATTCTGTCATTGGGGAAAGGGAATTCAACGTAGAAACTCAATTTTGCATCAAACTTGCCGTGCGAATATAGTTAATTGAACATAATATTATTATTATTAAATTTCATGTAATTTTATATGGGTGTAAAAAAGTAGGATTAAATATTGAAGTGAAATTCCCGACAAAAATGCAATTCACGTCGAAACAAAAATTACGTTCTGTATTTTATTGAAACAGTTCTTGTTTTAAAAAGGCTCTACTGATTATAATATCTAGATTTAGCTGTGATAAGTAAAACCAATAATGAAAGAATTAAAAGTGCATGGAAAAAGTACAGAGTGCAATTGACAATTTCGTGCCAGCAGCAGCTTGTAATAATGAAATAACTAGACCTTAACACTCCGTCCTTTGATGGCTGCACTCGTACCTGTACATCACAATTTTCATTCGTAATTGCTTCACTCGGCTCATGTATAATATCTCAATTAGTCGCTGCTGCATTGAGTAGATGTTTTGAATGCCATTCATGACATTGAATAGAACAAGTATTTAACACTCGTGCTTTGGATATTATTTTGGCTAGCAATATGAAATAATGCAAATCGGTTTGCGGTTTGAATGCTGCATTTTCATTAATGCTGACTGACTTTGATCAGCAGCAGTTTTGCTGGATCCCAGCACTTAATCAGCAGCTAGTATTCATTGTTTATATTGATACTGTGCTATTTTAGTACCGGCATTCGGTAAATAAGCCCGCTACTGGAACAGCTTGTAGATAGCAGCATACTAGTTAAAACATTACAATTTATTTTAGCGTTACATTCAAAATTATGTTGGATAAAATAAATTTTTCACTCGGTATAATAATAAAAAGGCACGAGTATTCAATTAATGTATTTACTTAATTTACTTCAAAACATTTTCATTTAATTGGTCTATTTAATTAACTGAAAACACTTTTCATTTTATATTAAAAGGAATAATTTGTTAGAAGCAGAAAAGAGTTTTGTGGTACAAAATTGTATACAGTTCACAAAATGTGTTATACATAATACACGAGTATGTATTATATACTACGGAGGTTCGTAAGCGAACAAATTTGTTCTAGTCTGTTTGAGATCAAATGTAATCGTGTTAGGAGTTTCTGGACTATAAACATAGGCAGTGACTGCCATACAGCCTGTGCGTATTTAACGGACTTGTCTCAAACTTCGCCCGCTCGAATTAGCTTTACTCGTTAGCCAGCGTTGAATCAACAATATTATTGGTGCATGGATGGATATTGGATATGTTCGCTGATTTTACTCGACTACAGCACAGCTAAAAGATGATAATAATATATTGATTGTGCGAGTAAATTAATTCTCATTTACTTGTATACCTATAACGTATGTTCGTGTCGTAGTGCCTAAACTACTGATACGATTTTAATATATCTGTAGCTTAAGTCAATATATCCTTATAATAACCGGCTTAGCAACATTTTAACATGCAAAGTTATAGTTATAGTTTTTTACTCGACCGATTTGAATTTAACAATGTAATTTTCTTAAGCTAAATATAATTCTTCTAATAAATATTCATTATACCCTACGATTACCACTTTGAACCATTGTTTTTCTATTAAGTATAAGTATATATTATTTTAATGTTTTACTTCAAAAAATATTGACGTAACGGAATTTTCGTATGACCAAAATTTTTTTTAACGTTTCCATGTGAAAGTACCTTTTCTTTAATGAAATAAGTTTTGACAAGTGGTTTGAGAGATCGGTATTTTATTTACTTCATAGGAATTTTGGGTCACTCAATAAAGCGTAACCCCTAATGGTTTACAGGGTGTGCTAAATTTAAAGGGCGTTTATAAGCACGGATAATGGACATAGGTACTTATAGTCTGTCAAGAAAGTAAAGACGCGCACGAAAATTTTTAAATGAAATAAAAATATGAGAACTTTATTAATTCGAGATAAAAATGTGCAAGGCAATATTTAAAATGTACTTAATAAGCGTTCTCTGCGAAAATACAGAAAAAAACCCCTTTTAAGCGAGATTACGTTTAAAAAATTTTCGCGCGCGTCTTATCTTTCTATGTATTCGTCTTATCTTCGACTTTGCAAATATTATATCGAAAATTCATTATTGTGTACTCTTAGTCTGAAATAAACAATCGATATGAAATTTCGCGTACAAAGTTTTTCAAAGCGATAACACACGTGCTGCCGCTATAACTGGTCACTAAATGTTGTTATGAGTCATCAAATTGGCTATAATATTATCTTATTGTGGAAATTCATAAATCAAAACATATTAATTTAAGGAAAAATATAACCTCAACTAAGTTTGATGATTTCTTTTTCCCCGTACAACCAGTTTATTATGTCTAGATGTTTTATGTGTGGCAGTTAATATAAAGTTGTTATAAGACAGTTGCGCTTGAAAATGTATTGTGTTTCGTGAAGTTACTATTCTAAGGTGTTCTTATCATGATTTTATACAAGATTGTCATGCTACACATTTGTAAATGATTCACGTTGGACGAAATGTTAGACATCTCACCTATCGTTCATAATTATTTAGCTGTCCCGGTGAACTTCGTGTCACTTTAAAACCTTTCCTGGACTTCTACGAATATTTTAAGACTAAAATCAGCTCAATCCGTTCAGCTGTTTTTGAGTTTTAGCGCGACTAACACATTTGAAAATCAATTTTTATATATAAGAAGATTAGGTACCCGTAAGAATTAAAGACTTCGAAATGAAAATTTTATAATAATTTTTTCTTGGTTTTTATGTCTTGTTTACATAGGTAATTGATTTTCCTGTTATATTATAAAAAACATTGGTGTTTGTAAATAAATAACAAAATGTTAAATTTTAAATTCACTATGTACCTACATAATATTCTGTACATAATTCGACGGTTAAAAGGAAGTAAAGCGGTTATAAGCGACATTTTTGTAAAAAATGAGTTTTAAATGCCATCTTACTTAAAATGTCCCGCTCTTTCGAATGCGCTAACTCTCATAGCTCTACGATGAGTTTTTTGGCGTTTATGCCCTAGCAAAATAAACCAATTTCCTAGTAGTATTTTTTGTAACCGACAAAACTTCAGGTCAGTTTGTCTGTAAAGGTGCTTGTACCCCTGCAAAAAATATTTGTCTACGGCTTTCGGCTGCTTATATATTTTAAGCAATTCTCTCAAAAATTAGAAACGTCGTTTATAACCTTCTTCCATTTCGTAATTGATCATAGCTTTGGCCCTTGTACCCTATATATCCAAAATTTATTTACATAATTCTCTGTCGGTTATACCCTACAACCTTTTTCAACCATATTTCCAAAGACTCACGCAATGCCAGTCGCCAGATGATGATTATTCTTCTTTTCCTTCACTTTCAAACGACATTATGTGTCACATGTGTGTCACTTAAGTCTTATAATTCTAGTTTTTGTGAAAGTTTACTGTTACTTGTGTTCTACGAGTATTAACTAATAAACGACCATAACACGACCTGTAAAAAGTACGTTATCCTTCTTTTCCTATAACACTTACTGAATCGTCTAGTCTCGTATACCCTTTTACTTTGCGGTATAAGAGATCAGAATGTTGTTTATGCTTCTTAATCTTTAATTTTTTTTGTCATTTGTCTCTTATGCCATAAAACCTCATTCAAAATTTTAAAGCAATTGTTATAAGTGACAAAAAACACTTTAAATAGCGCCAAATCATTAAAACTAACAATACCGGTAAGAGGCTCATTTTTTATCATTTTATATTTGTTTAAATTATCACGATACGTCAATAAATAACAGAGATACGTCAGTTTTTCTTAAAGTCAAAACTTTAAACGACTCTCCTGAACATTTCACTTTTTGGCGCTTATACCCTATTACCTTTTAACCGTCGATATATTATGTTTGTTCTACCGGCTTTTGCCGGGTATATGTCCCGTCGGCAAACAATTATTATTATTTATCATTTAACAAAAAGCATGGATACCATTTTTATACGTAAGGCGGACTAGTACTTAACAAAAGCCACGAGTAGCGACTAGGGCTCTCTTTAATTACGTCATAATATTATAATTTTTGCACCTGCTAGTATCTATTTTCCGGCGACGCATTAAAAGTGAACAAAATGAAAATTTAATTTCGTTTGTTTCAGCGCCAATTTTATGAGTGTGTATTGTGAAAAATTGGTTTATTCAACAGAAATGCTGTTTGCATGAACGATTCGATTTATTGAAGCATGAGTTGGAAACTTAATACGTACGAAGTTGCGAATAGTTGAACTTCTCCTGCGATACTTTGAGGTTACTTCGAGATAAATCTCGAGACGTTTGATGCCAAAATATGTACTCTAGTTTATTATACTGTACTCGGCGAAACATGGCGGTAGCGGTCATTGACTCCCTGTCAAAAGCTTGTCATTTTCTATACTAACCGCGATTGACAATGAAGTGTCAGATATTGTCAATCGCGGCTTTGTATAGAAAATGACAAGTTTTTGATAGGGAGTCATTGACCGCTACCGCCATGCACATGTTTCTCCGAGTACAGTATAGTAGCCATTTAGTATTTTAACAACGACATTACAGTATTTTTGTAATGAAAATTTTCCTAAGGCTGTAGGTTAAGTCAGGAACAAAACTTCCATATTTCTGAAGTATTTTTAATTTTCTCATAAGTTGTACTGCATTATTCATCGAGCATACCGGGACCAAGGTATTCTTTAGTAGTAGGTACACGAGTTGTTTTAATTTTAAGTTTCCCCGAAGAGTCGAGGAAAACAAAGCTTAAGAAAACCTACTCGTGTATGGATGCAGAAAAGTTTAAAATATTTCAACGTAGATCATTATGAAGACTATTTGGGGTGACATTTGTATTCATATGTGAAATATAATACGCAGATTCACAAAAAAACTCTCATTTAATTAGATATTTCATTGCACAGGTACTCTCCATCAGCATCATAAGGGTTAAATAATTTATTCTAAAACTACATTCAAGAGATAATAGATAATATGAAATTACTGGGGATAACACTTTTTAGATGAGACAAATTTATAAAGGGTAACACGGAAAGCGCGAAATGAAGTTACGGTAGTCTTCAACAAAGGGTCTTTGGGTTAATAATCTGAATATATTATAATATTGAGGTGCCTGAATGGAATATCAATTCAAGGGTTACTTTATTTGCTGGCTCAGACGTATTCGAGTACGCGTTTTTAGATTACGTTTTTAATTTTATTTAGAAATGTAATTTACTTTCATGCAACCAGTTGTTATTTGTTCAGTTAAGTATAATTTCGATTTCATTGGAATATTCTTTCTTGTGTGTGCGTTTAAATTATTTTGTACGAATAATTACTATCTAAGCAGATCTCAAAATAAAAGAACATAAACAATGCTTTAATATAAAATAGGAATGAATGGGTTCTTTATCTTGCGCTGAATGCTCGTTATTATACATTTTATGTGAAACCACGCCTTATTTGGCGATGCTTTTTACTACTTTATGACTGCGAAGATGTTTGATGTTGGATTAATTTTGGCACCCGTTCCATTTTAAACCGATATTAGAATAAAAGTAGAATTTTATGTATGACTACAACTTTGAGGTTGAAAATACTACTGCAGAACGAATTTATTTTTATGACCAACCGTCACACGCAACTTCTTTTGTTTAGAAAATGACCGTATTGCAGGTGTAGTAGACAAGTTTAAATTTTTAAATAAAATATTATTTAAAAATTTAAATTAAAAATTAAAAATCTTAATAATGCTAGGAACTTGTGAATAACATAAATAAACGTCACCATTAATTCTTATTAGATACGAGTCGAATAGTCGCCGACTAAGTTTAAGCAGGCTTCAACCGCACGAGTGCACGAACTTACCCCGTGACTAGCTCCCGATAACACGGCGCTACCACTTTTATTCAAATGAATGAGCTTGCTCTTACTTCACGGTGTGCATGCGTTCTTAGTTTAATTTTATCGAATCCACTAAAATCCAAATTTATTACCACGAGCACGGGGATACGTTTCTAAATTAGATTTAGTGTAGGAGCGGGCTTTTGTGAATGCAATGTTTCAGTGTGGGAATAGCCGTCAAAGGGGGGAAGAATTCGATTCAATTTATAGTTCCTTTTATTGCGAAGATAGTGCCACTATGGGACAAGTGTTCGCAGTTTTCTAGTGTTAAATTGTGTTTTTCTGTGATTTGACTTGTTTGAAACTTTGTGCTATCGAATTGTTTAAACTTTTGGGCTAGGCTTGATATGGTTTCTTCGGGATGGTCATTGTTTTGTTATCGGTGAGTTTTAGATTAAGCACTGGTTCGAAGCCTGGATAGAAAATGTATCTACGTTAGTTCATTATTAGCGTTGTAATTATTAATTACCAGTACTTTAGATTAATCTCGCGATTATTGCGAAACATTAGAGTTACAACAGTTCTTGTAATTACAACTTATTGTTTATAATTAATTCGTCGGTATAATTAAAGAACAATACGGTAGGGTCTGATGTTTTCACAAACAATAACAGGAATACCTACGTGTTCCCAATTACGGTTTCTCCTAGAAATTCGTCTTTGATTGTGAATGCTTTGTCAAGGTTCGGCCCTGGTGGGCTCAGTTGTTATCCCAATCCGAAGTGAGCGGGCTGAGCTTTGTGTGTGTGACGAGATTCGTTATTGATCAGGTATCGGAATAATGACGCGTCTTATCCGTTTATCTGGCCAGATTGAGTATTGTTTTGTGATCTAAACAACGGCCAAAAAGTACTCTGTATCTGAACATAAGATATCCGCTAATTAGTTATGTTATGTAGTATCTGAATCAACAATGACGTTAGTAAATTGCACAAATTTGAAATTTTATTTTACTTTATATTTTGTTTAACTCTACTGTACTTAAGCATCCTAGGTTTATGTGTAAAACTGTAGGTGAGGACTCATGATTTATAATATAGAACCTATAGAATTCAAGAACATTTGGTACATAATAAAGTGCTTGAAGCCTAATTTGATTTGAACCGCAAATAACCAATAACAACAGATCTAAAATAAATGGAATGCCCGATTATTACTTAAACAGCGGGCTCAATCTTTTTTATCGCGCATTATGGGGAAGCGGATCGAGTTTTCCCATCCCAACGGCGTTATGTGTTGTTGCCCACTCTCGCGTAAAATTATATTAAACTTTTTCTAGCGCGCTTCCAGTGTTTTCATTCCTCGCTGTCCCACTGTACGACACAAATGAATTAAAAGAGGCGAACCAGGAACCACGCGCGCTGTGATTTTAAATGCCACAGTAAAGTTTTAGGTGTAAGTTGTGAAATACAAACTATTTAGAATTAGGCTTATCTATACCATGATGCCGGTCTGAATATAGCGTTGGAATAATACGTAATAAGCTACTATATTCTTCGTTAAAATGTACCAGAACAAGCTGGTATAAAACTAAAAAGCTGTAATCTGTGTTGATCCACCTCTTACATTTTAAGAGCAGTAAAAAGTAAGAACATATTCCGAGTCGAGCAAACATCACGTATTCTTTGGTAAAACTCACACTTTACTACGTGATACGTCGGTTTCCGTTATAAAATGGAAGTCGGGTTTATTGCTCCTATTAATGTAGATAATGGAGAAAATCTTTACTCGAGTAAAGCTCGGAAAATCGTAATTATAAAAATTAGCTGCTTATTATACAGTAGGTGTGTTAATTACCATAAATTTCTCAAATTTCTTAAGGTTCTGCTGAGGAATTAATTCAATACAAATTTAAATTTTGTCCACTTAGTCATTTCTGTGTACACGAGTTTCGGCGAGAAATATAATTTGCTCGGTAACAGATAACATTTAACTGTCGTATTTCGTTCCAAATTAACGTAAGACATCTTTTTGAATTCAGAATCAACTAATCATTTATTTTTGTTACCGCGAGGGTGTTGAGAAATTTTGATTGAACAACGTGCAACGAATTTTTACATTATTCACACCTAAATTCTCATTTACGGCTGTACAGCAAAATATCTAACTCTGCATCGCTAATGTTAAAATAGCCATGGTATTTTGCGTGTGAACGGCTGAAGTAATTAAAGCGTCAGTCGGCCAAAACGGGAAAATAAATTGAAAACCGATTCGCGGTGAAAAAACGCCGTTTCTCTTTACGCCGCTTCGACCGACAGCACAAAGATAATCTATTTATTTATTGTAATTGTATCAACATTGTTACGCGAATTATTTAATCAATGGTAATTAATTCATTAATATTAATAATGATCGAACATTTTCCAGTACTTGTGCACGTAAAGCCCGTATTTTCATCGATATTCGTTAATTAATTCAGTGGCTTAGATCGTTTTAATTGATTGAAAATATTATTAAAATCATTAGCTGTTTATCAATCGGAACGTGAATGACAGAAATAATAATTAAGCACGATTGTGGGAATCGACGTGTTGTAATTAGCCTGCATTATAATACTATCTCGTTTAACTGTTTTAAGCACGTATATAAGGCCGATATGCAGCAAAAGTTTATAATAGTTTTAAGGAATTAAGTAGGTGTAATAAAGAAAGTATGTTACACCTACACCTACTTAGTACTCGAGAAACTATTTAACAACTGCGTTCAACTCTCGCGGGCTCTATAGTGGCGCTGTTATTCATTATCTGCTCTGCAAAATTTTAAGAACCTACACAAGAACTAAGGCTCATTAGCAAGTTTAAAACAAACTTTTTGGTTCAGATTTTAGTGCAAACTCATTCAACCTTTGGTATACAAAGGTTGAATGAGTTTATGATGAGCATTACACAAACATACATTTTACGGGATTTCTCCTTACTATTAAAATACGCTTTATATAATACAATATTTTATAAAATATAATATTTTACGAATGAGATAAATATGCATTATACGACTTTTCAATCAAACGATGAAATAGCTTGCTAACTTGCTACGCAAATGTTGCTACGAGTTCTTGTAGAGGCTCTACGAGTTTTCGTAGCATCTTCTTTAGTTTTAGATTATAATATGAAAAATATTATAGATCGGAGCAATGTTTAAACTATTTTAAGTTATTGATTTAAACAATCATTACATTAATTATTATTATAGTATTGTTATACCCGTTATAATATACACAATATAATAATATTATGGTATAGCTGTAAACTTCGTTATTTGGTTCTCTATACGAAGAAGAACAACTTGGACATTATCAAAACAGACGCAGAATTATCAAGTTGGATGTTTTACGAGACCATAAATTCTTGAGGGCAACGCTAAAGTTTACAGATTAGCTTTTTTGCTCCATTTTGTATGTAATGAAACAACTCCCATAAAATGAGTTAGGGACGTTTCCTCTCTTATTTAAAAGTCAGAGAAAACGTAGGAAATTTACGAAAAAATGTATATTTTTATCCTAATATTATAAAATATTTTTTAATTGTTTTTTAATACCTATAGGCACAAAATTTTATTATTTATAACTTTATAAAATGTTCACATTCCTAATAGTCACAAGTTTCACAAGCTACGCTCAGTACGTTTTACAACAAATCACAATTGAATTGAAATTCGTAAAGAAAACTACATATGTTAAAATTATTTCTTTCGCCATTTTATTTTTGGAAAATATTTTAAAATTTACAATTGTACATTCGAGCCGCTTCATTTATTTAAAGACGCTATCTGAAGCATTTCTTTTAAATTAAACGACGGATCCAGCCGTTATAAATTATCTATTGTTAGGGCCAGATTCAACAAGCACCCTTTTTGTTCGATTCTTTGCTCTGTTGTCAATGGAAAATTTATTGCCTTCTCCGCTGAATTCAAATATTACCGATTATATTCCATCTCAATGTGTTTATTGCAGCAAGCTATTCATTGCTAATTAGATGGTGTTTACTATTTAGCCAGAAAATATAGCTAGTAGTGTTCGGCAATTGTGGAGACTGGCTTGGCAACACGAGAGCCCAGTATCTCGTTCTGGATATTTGCCATGGCAAAAAAGAGATAAAGTTTTCTAATATTTTGTACAGTCGTTAAATTCTGCTAACAATTTCTTATAAGTCATAAGTCTAATATATATATAAATCTCCTGTCACGATGTTTGTCCGCGATGGATTCCTAAACTACTTAACCGATTTTAATGTTTCTTTTTTTTAAATGTGTGCTTTTTTCCAGCTTGAGAGATAGGATAGCTTAGATCTTAAATTATAGTCGCAATTTTATTTTATTGCAAATTATTTGTCTATAAAGAGCGACCATTGTTTATGCGACGCGGATCACGGGATAGTGATAGACGTTGCCATGGTGACATACTTATATTTTAGTCACTAATTCGATAAAATAATACGGGCGATATACTTTACGAGTATATAATATGGCAAAGAAACGTTTGCCGGGACAGCTAGTTTAATATAAGTATAGAGTAATACATTTGAAATATTATACAAACAAATTGTGTTATGATTTTTACAATTTAGTATAATAACTTAATTAATACGCGCATCGTTAAAACTTGTCGTTATATCTCGCATGCACATGCGGGCTAAATTATAATAACGAATAAACAGAGTTCTATTTTCGGTAAGCAACTAGTTGATTAAAGTTTACCATCGAATCCTTGCTCAGTAAACAAAGTTTAATTGTATTAAAACTTTTGTCAATTTATTCTATTCCGTGACAGTGAGATAGATTCTACGTTAAAACGCAATTAGGTGTTTTAACTTTGGATATTTAACAGATTACTTAAATATCCAAAGTTATAGTACCGAGTAGGTACGTTGGTAGGATTAGTAGCAACAGTAGTAATTTTTCAAAATAAATATATATTAATAATTAATAATAAACAATGGATTATTTTTTGTAACAAAATAATTATTAGCGTTTTTTTGCGTTAAATCGTCGCATCGGTCTATACTGAAAAGTAATCACGTAAAATCAAAATCAGAAAAGATAAAACGTGCACCATCTTTTTCTAAACCGGTTAAAAATAAAATACACGTGGCTGGATGTTAAGATGAACGAGGGCTAATAAAAAAGAAAAATTGTACCTTTCGTAAAGACCGCGGCATAAAAGTGTGTTTAGAAGAGATCGTAAAAATATTGTTTCAGAAATTTCACCATTTTATGCGCTAGATATTTAGCATCTCGGAAATGTGGCCCGCTGGTGAGCCCGCGTATCTCTAGTTATAATGATACAAAATGTACTGCAACATATTTAATCTCCTTATCGTACATAATAACTATGTTTGTTATAACAAATGAACGTTCAGTTTTGCTTAATAATGCCAAATAACGTTACGTACATTGTATTCTGAAAGTTTATCTTCAATATTTGCGTTAGATACTTCTGTAACGAAAATTTATAATTTCGGTTAGAAATACATAAGCCGAAACATTGCCAAAATAAACACAATAAGCCCTCGTTTTCAGTGGAACGGAAAAGTTTCAGTTGTTTAAAATAATAAGTAACTTTTACGAAATTATTTTATATTGTAGCCATAATCAGACATAGGGTATGCGGGTCTTCCACGTACCCTTAGAAGTGTTCTTATGCAATCATTAGGGTCGATCAACAAAGATACGAGATACGCTTGTGTATTACAAAGTAAGACCTCTACCAATAAACCCGCACACTTAGGCTTTTCCGATAATGCTATCTCTAAATTAAGTGATAGCCAAGTCACAAGTGTCTGCTTAGGTTATAATTATACATTACCCTCTGGACAAAAAAATAATTAATTAATACTAAAGAACGCTCGCAACTCCGTTGCACCAAAATTCTTTTATCGCTGCGGAACCGTACATTTTCCGGGATCAAAAGTATCCAGCTATATAATATGTCCTTTCCCGGCACTCAAAGTATCTCAATACTAAATTTCTGTAAAACCGGTTCAGCGGTTTGGGTGTGAAGAGATAACAGAGAAACATACAGACAGACAAACATACAGACAGACATCTATAATATTAGTATGGTTTTCATTCTAGTATTAATGATGTACTTAACATTCTATAATTTTTTAAATACTGATGATAATTAAAAAGTAACAAAGATAAATTGATTGTTATTATTAAAAACCGTGAAGTGTAGTAAAAATAAGATACTGAATTATATTAATATAGTGTGTCCCAACACCGGTATCCGATCCTTTAATGTTATGAAATATGTATGTTATTTTTTATCGAAGAAATTACTCTTATTTTTTCACTCTCTCACGGTTGCGAAATGGCAGCCATTTTATTTTTTACTCGGGCTCTTATACTAAACTTCTCATGTAAAATTTCTGTCAAAAAATGTCGCATTTGAAAATAGGAACCATTTCGTCTATAAAAATGTCATATTTCATAACATTGATGGCGCATTTTCACTGGTCACATGCGGGAGATTTCTGAAACGCATGCCACGACCAATGCGCCAGTTGTTAAAGACTCCCCGCATGTTGTATAGTGTATACTGTACGAGTTAACGACTAATGAAAATGCTCCCTTAAGGATATAAGGACACCGGTGTTGGGACACATTGCATAAAAGTTACTACATACAGCCAAATAGAAATATTTTAAAAATAACTTTTGATTATGTGTTACACTTGCAATCGTTTACTTTGTGCATTCAGAATAATATTTCCGTCTAAACTTGTGACGTTTAAACATAAAAGTTGAAATCAACGTTTGAAATTTGACTTCGTGGAGTAGGTAAGTCGATATCAAAGGAAGTTCAAAACTTGTGAACCTTACGCAGCTGAATGGCTACATTTCTATATTAAACGTATTTCTGCTTTATACCATAAACGACATTCAAAATTAGTTTATTTGAAACGTTGTATTATTGTATTACATCAAAGCTAAACGTAGTCAAATATTTGTATGATAAGAAACATTTTATTGCGAGTTTATGTTTACTTACAACGATATTATTTTAAGTGTTACGTCTTAATGTTTTATGTTTGAAAATTTTTGCAAAATACAATATAATACTTGTAAAAACCTGCGATTTCTTGTTTATCAGTCTCATAATATTTCCTTAAAGTCAGTAATTTTGTAATATATTTAACTACCAAATTCTATATTTTATTGAAGCTGGTAGTTAAATGCATTACATTATATTATGAACGCTTTCATTAAGATAACCGGAACTCGAAATAAAGTGTTCAGAGAAGAAATTTTTATTTTATCAGTTACTCAGACGCTCTGGGAGGCTTTTAAAAGAAGTTTTATTTTCCTCATGTACACTTAATAAAGGATAACCTTAATTAGAATACGCGTGGAGCGAGGTTACATTTAATCATCTTGTTCATGAAAACTTTTATGCAATGAAAATTCTAGGTAGTATAAAATACTTGCCCGTTCATATTGTGACCTACAAGACTTATGACGTTACCTACATTATATTTAACCGGGGAGCACTGGCTGTTGAATAGAACATCTTGCTTCAATATTATTATCGTGTTGTCAGGGTGATACTTTCAAAGCCGATTTTGCTTGAACTACTAATTTAATTCAGGACTGACATCTCTTCTTGTCTTTCATTTGTAAATAAAACATATGATACTGATGACAAAGTATATGATAAAGATTTATTTCAAATGTAGCGGTAAGACAGTCATAAAAAGTCTATTAGTTCGACTGTTTATCATGTTACTATTTGTTATAGAAGTTTCAATTATTTCAAATATATTTTAATGAGTTCAAACACGGCATACAAACCAAAACTATTATGAAAGTTTGAAATATTAAACGCATTCAAACAATCAATCAAATTTCAATAGTTGAATGTCGAAAATTTTGCCTCGATTCAGCTGAATTCAGAATAGCATGTATTCCGTTATATTGGTGATCTGTCAATATGCAGATATCCAAGATGCAGTTTATTCTATTGGCAATAGATTGTAAAATAAATTTCAATTCAAATTGCCTATTTCGTATTTGGATTTGATTTTGCACCTAAACACGGTATTAAAATCTAATTACAGTACGTCTTATTGGCACGCGCAAATTTGGACAATGTTACGTCTTGTAATATCAACTTACTAGTAGAGTGCATTTCTAGTTCGATTCAGTTCCTCTGTTCAGGGCTTTTAGTCGATTTATATTCGTTACAAATAAATAAATTAATGAGATCTGATATAACGCATCACAGAACTTTTTAACATTATAAAATATACTGAACAACATTACTAACAAAATTAGTAATTATAATCATAATGTTTCTGGACTTCATTTATCATTAACGTGTGTTAAAAAATAAATAAATTATTAAAATTCAATATAGCGCAGAGTCGATGAAATTTTAATCACTACATTATATTGAAATTACCATTTTCAGCAAGACCGCTCACCGCACGCCCAAACGAGTGCTTGATAAAATTTTATGTGACAATGATTAATTGATATGCAAATGGACCTTATTTCAAAACGTTATTTGGGGCTGCAAAGAATGTGATTGTATATACAATTATTATAATATATATACTTAAAATTGATTTCTTAATCCCAATTCATATAGTCAAGAAAATACAGTTGAATGTTTTTGGAACATATGTAATTAAAAATTACGTAATGTTATAGGAGCCATTTTACCTAGTAGCTAGATTAAACACATATTCTGTTAATGCTTGACCGTTTGTTCATGTTTATTTGCTAATGCAATATAACTATCGCGATCGTTAAAACAAACATCTCGTTAAGATGAAATGAACGATTAGTGACTGGGCATTTTTGTTAATCGTCATGCATCTTAATTGCTGATTTCGAATCAGTTTTCAGCTGTCGCTAATGTAAATTAGTTTATACTTCGGAAGCATAAAACTATCATTAGATTTAAATAAGTTATTAACACGTAATTAAAAGTAAATAAAGAAGATATTTAAATCAATGTGTCGTTCTAAATTAGTTCTAATTAGGTACCATCGAGGAAGTTGATTCCTATGCAGTTGAGAGACCAACGTCATTTGGTCGATTATGTCAATTCAATATTAATTGTGATCTGTCGGCTGAGTTTGACGTAATGCGACCAAACTACGTAGATCCCCCATTTGCATAGGAATCAACTTCCCCGAGTGTACATTTACATCATAAAAACATTTTTAACCCCCTCAGAAGTCGTTTAAAAAATACTTGCTCTGTTGAATAACATAAAAAAATATGTTTTCTTTTAGTTGTCTTTCTAGGAGTTTGGCACTGCGGTAGGAACGGCCTGTGGGCTGCAATTAATCTGGCTTTCCGTTTGTTCTGAGGCTTAAGCATTCGGTATAATGAACAC
The DNA here is from genome assembly GCA_937595015.1 of Polyommatus icarus. NCBI lineage: Eukaryota > Metazoa > Arthropoda > Insecta > Lepidoptera > Lycaenidae > Polyommatus > Polyommatus icarus. The sequence continues at coordinate 11,079,783 of OW569321.1, forward strand.
TGATAGTCCTTGAGCCGTGATTGGTGTCCTTAGTATGCTAAACAGCGATGAGACTGCTAATCTTATTTAAGTGCCAGAAAAGTTACCTGGCTTAGAATAAGAAACAATTTGTCAAGGGTAAAAACACCAAAGACGTCTATTAAATAGAAGTCTTTGTTATAAACAAACATAGGTCTTATAGCAAGTCTTTAATTTGCTAGAATTCGAATATAGAGCTACCTCTTACTGCGCAGCGCGCTTTTAGTTTTTTTTCTTTATTATAATAACCCCCATATTAAAAACATTTACACTGTGTTATATATTGAGATAGCTATAATGCATTTCCGTATATTATACAAACTTGTTATTAGATTTTCTTGGCGGTGGTTACATAGCGGCTATTATTCAATCTGACGATAGAGCATAGTTACTTGATGATACGTAGTTATCTCTGTAGGTTTCATGTTTCCGTTTAGAACAAACAAAAACTTTAGCATTGAGACGACGAATACTTCGTCACAATTCCTGTTGTCTAATAATTCAGAACTGCAGCTCAATTTTAATTTCACGGTAAAGTTCAGGTGCAAACATAATATTAAGATCATCGTCTAGACTAATATTACAAATGCGTGATTGTGTCTGTCTGTGTGTCGTTAAGGTGACGCCGCGTTAAAGTTAAAAACCATGTTGGATATTTTTGAGATTGCTTGTTTGTTTGTGTTTTATATGAGAGGCCGGCCCGGTCTCTGATAGAAAACAAGCAATGGAACAGCAAAAAATTGAAAGGGCGTAGCGACAAAAAAGTTTTTGTCGCGTAATTTAAAACCATAAATACATTTCATATAAGCTATAGGCAAATTAAAGTGTATGCTTGAACCAATCTATGTACAAATGGAAGCTTAAATCACTCTCCTCTGTTGGCAAAATAGGAATCCTTTTTTACAGATTTTTGATTGATTATTCTGTGTTATAAAAGTTGACCAATCGTGTAACGTGTTATGCTATGGGTAATTCAAAGAACGCCTCCGTGGTCTAGTGGTATAGAGCGATCGATTCTTGACTGGAAGGTTGTGGGTTCGATTCCTGCGTTGGAAACATGATATTTCTAAGTTTGGTTAGGTTACAGTCTGACAAGTAAGATGATCCATGCGTCGGATGGGCATGTAAAAATGTCGGTCCTGCGCCTGATCTCTCGCCGGTCGTGTCGGTCTGCCGTCCCACTGGGTTATGAGAGTAAAGGAATAGAGAGTGCTCTTGTGTACTGCGCACACACTTGGGCACTATAAAATTACTCCTGCGTAGCTGGCCTGGTTTCAATGAAACCGGCCACCGTCACCGAAACCGGTGTGGGAGCTATTATTATTATTAATTCAAAGACAAAGACATGATGAATACTGACAATGAATTTTAATTTCTTACCTTTAGTCATTGCTGAGAAAAATCGATATCGTTACAGCCAAATTATCAAGGCGTCGCCTTACCCCTTCAGTCTTATGGCGCCTCTTCACAATCGGCGATCATAGGCGATTACGCGCGAGCACGATTGTGTAGAGGGGCTACTCGCCTGTAGTCGGCGATGATCGTCCATAGTCGCCGTCGTGATCGCCGCGATCGGTGACTTGTCGGTTTTTTGGACACGCATCAAAGGGAATCGCGTGTAGTCGGCAGCGCGTGCCCACACGATCGCTGATCATTCATTCACCGGAGGACAGCGGAGCCGTGCGTACGTCCGTCACGTCGGCTTTAATTGTTTACCTATTAAATAAAAGTTAGTGCAAGTGCAAAACCATGGCTAGTGGGTGGTCAAATGAAGAGACATTTAAGTTCATAGAACTTTATCAAAACCACTCAGTAATATGGAATCCCAAACACAAATTTCACAAAGATAAAAAAGTTCGGCCAAGTGCGAGTCGGACTCGCTCACGAAGGGTTCCGTACCACTAAAGAGCAATAATAGGCAAAAATTGTATTTTTTGTATGGGAAAATAATACAAAGTAATTAATTATTAATTAATTAAATTAATAATTATGTAATTTATTTAAATGTAATTATTAATTAATAATGTACAAATAAAATTAAGTATTTTGTGAATATTTCAGTTTCCTGTGTGTTGCCGTTATTAATTAAGAGCAAAAAGTAGCAAAAAAATCACGTTGGTTATATTGGAGCCCCCTTAAATATTTAATTTATTTCGTTTTTAGTATTTGTTGTTATAGCGGTAGCAGATATACATAATCTGTGAAAATTTCAGAAGTCTAGCTATAGCGGTTCTTGAGTTACAGCCTGGTGACAGACAGACGGACAGACGGACAGACATCGAAGTCTTAGAAATAGGGTTCCGTTTTTACCCTTTGGGTACGGAACCCTAATATGGTTAGTATATAACTACTGAGATAGATAATATTTAATAGGTACTTGAAACTTGAAATTAAACTAATAATAATTGTAGCTGCAGCTAAGGCCTCCGCGTCCATCTTGATGGCTTGCCGCTCAATGAATGAACGCGGACGATCGTGTGGATGCTCGCACGATGATCGTGGCGATTACCTTGCCGATCACAGGCGATCAACGAGTGCCGATCATCGCTGATTGTGAAGAGGGGCCATTAAACGGATAGATTTAGATGAAATCTGTTATGGAGACATTTCAGGGAAAGGACGTTGTATCGTTTTTATATCGGAAAAATATAGGCCTACTTTCTTCGCGAAGATAAAGATGACGTCTAGCATTAAAATAAATTTTATTCTGAATCGAGTAGATTAACCTCTTCCTGTGACAGAAAATGTCTGTCTCAAGTATTAAACTCTTATAGACAAACCGAGGTAAAATACCTCTGAACGTAGGTTCACATACAGCCGCACTCAGAGTCGTTCATTAAATCATCATTTAAAAAATTAAAATTATCCGCTGCCCATACAAACCGCAACACTAAATGCTCATTAAACATGAAATTCCCTCTCAGAGTCAGTTAATGATAAATTAACACCTCAAAATGGCGATTAAATTTAAATACAGAAGAAGCACCATTTAACTCGATTGAGTCGCTAATCGTGGATTTTGCTGTCAAAGGGGTATGACATAGAGATTTTTTTTTAAATTTGTCCCGGTCGGGACAGGCAAAGGGAGCGTTGCCCATACAGCCATTTCTATGTTTTCTCTATATTTTAATGAATGATAGTGAAGGCCGAAGCCAATTCTATGACATAGAGAAATATAATACACGGGGGCATGATCTTCTTCTTCTTCTTTTTTATATGATTTTATTTATAGTTCGTCAAAAAAGAGTACACACTCTACGCAATTTTTAAATCATGTAACAAATACGAAAACCTTATTCAATCGAGTTAAAAATGTGCAACGCACATAATATTTAAAGTGTATAAGCGTTCTCTATGGAAATACAAAGAGAAAAAAACACCTTTTTAGCGTGATTACGTTTAGAAAATTTTGTTCTGTGTCTACTCTTTTCTCACAGACTGTAGTCGTGATCGTTTCGTTTTTCAATGCACATTACGCATGCGCAAAGTTAAAAATTAGTGTCAGTGTCATGTTCTAAAATCTGACAGAAATAAATTTAATATAATTTTTAAAATAAATTAATTAATATAATTTAATAAAATTAATATTTTAGAACATGACACTCAATTATTATGAAGTTGACAGTACTTGACAGTCAGCTGCCAAACTGCGAAAAAAGCCGCGCATGCGTAGTTGAAAAATGAAACGAACACGGCTTTCTAGTCTCGGAAAGTCAAGTCGTGTTCGTTTCCTTTTTTTTTATTGGTCGTGAGTCGTGACTGCGGCCGTCAGAGTCGGTCATTAAAAAAATAGCGCTGAAGATTATTTAACAAATTGAAATTTAATGCTTTCATTACAGATACCTCTCAGAGACAAAATTAATTGACTGATTAATTTCTGTCCCCTTTAAATCATTCGTACTATGACGTAATTTGTTCCGTGTTCATTCGCTCCATAGCGGCCTTAAATTAATCTGTGATAGCGGCAAGAAGAAGGAAAAAGTAGTAGTAGGTATCTAGTGATTTTTATTTTGTTTTTGGTCGGCGAATTTAACATAATATTATATTTTAACATAATACATTAATTCAACAGGATTTTATTGGTCAGTATATACTATATATAAATAGACTATAAAGTACTTACTTATAATGTTTTGTACCAGTTTCAATTCTTATCACGTCATACTTTTATTTTAGATAACAATGCAAGAAGACAAGAAGAAGTAAAAATTTACAAAGTTTGATAGGCAGAATAATGAATATAGAAAAAAATAACAAGAAATCAAATTAAGTAATGCAGCTCGCTTCAACTCCCGTACAGTTTGGCCCAAGTGGGCCGCGATAACAATTGAAAGGCTATTGTGTCTCGTTTTGCCGCGATCGAAGGTATAATAAAATATATACTTACTACTAAAATAATTTCATTCTTTCCTACCTTTCACTACCTACCTACTACAGTTATGTAACAAACATAAAAGGTGTTAGAAAAAAAACATGTTTTATATTGTTTTTATAATAGGTACTAGGTATTTAAGTATTTATTGCAACATTTGAAGTTTCTATGTTTTACAATTTGGATTGTGCGAATAACCTGCCTTATGTCTACTATTACCTACCATTTTAATATAAGAAAACCATTTGCTATTAGGAATTATACATAATAATATTGTAACTATATAGTAAACATACTTTAATTTCAATAAGTACCGTAATTACACAATTTGGTGTACATGTTTTATATTGTTTTTATAATAGGTACTAGGTATTTAAGTATTTATTGCAACATTTGAAGTTTCTATGTTTTACAATTTGGATTGTGCGAATAACCTGCCTTATGTCTACTATTACCTACCATTTTAATATAAGAAAACCATTTGCTATTAGGAATTATACATAATAATATTGTAACTATATAGTAAACATACTTTAATTTCAATAAGTACCGTAATTACACAATTTGGTGACAATGTTCATACTTCTTTGTAGGTATATCTAGTTTGTATGGAAGTGACTATAGGTATTTTCATGTGAAATACTTCTATTTATTAGCAAGAAATGGTAAAAACAGCTGTACTAAGTAACTAGGCATGTATTGCACAAAAATGCTTTAGTACCTACAATCACAGTTATGAAGTTCTATGTTTACTGTGGCATTATCTAATATTATTATTATTTATTATTAACACTTTAAATAAATTTTATTTTTATCTTAATTTTATCTTTTGAAAAATTAAAACTGAAAACATTTCAAGAATAACCTCAAACTTGAACATCAAACTCTGCAATTAGCGATATTTAATTGTCATCTCTGAGAGGGACATTTCCTGTTAAATGAGCATTAAGTCTTAATTGACGTCTCTGAGTGCGGCGGTAAAACTTTAAACTACACTACAAAAATAAGCCGTAACTTGAAATATATCTAGATATACTTAGTACTAGTACTTATATTTAATACCAAAGCTTAGCGCAATTCTAGAAAAGTAATTCGTATTAAAAACTCGTAAATGAATTCGCGTTTGTGAGGCCAGTTTAGTTAACGTCTGAAGTGGGCTTCTTTATTGCTGTATGATGTAAAACTTTTCGTATTCCAGTTAAAAGTATACTGCAAAGGAACTTTTAATTTATAACTCTGCATTCCTAAAACAACATTAGGGTAATTGAAAAATGTACGAACATAATCTAACTGAAATTATAACTAGACATAAAATTAAGCTCCCGAGAAAATGAATGACGTTGGAATTGCTATTTTTCTGCGAAGCGTGCGAATAAAATATAGAATTTTAACTGCACACGTTATTTTCAGCAAGGGAAATTGTTTTTATTCAAATATTTGTACTTCTTAAAGTAAATTTCATGTAATTTATACTAAAAATACCGTATTGACTTACGGCAGTAGTATGAATAATTAATGGTGGTGAAAACAGAAATAAATTTTTGTGGTGGTGAACCTTTTCCTTCTTATTTGTCACCACCAAATAAATTCATACTAATATTATAAAATATGAAAATTGTGTCTTTTTGATAACCACTTCACGCCGAATTGGATGAATTTTTGAATAAAGATTTTTAAAGGCAAACCGAAAAATGTCACCAGTACAGTTTATATTGATGTAAAACATGCGACTACGGTGCTATATAATATTATGTATGTTGCATTATCACAAAATGTTATGGTAAGTAATAATTATTATTACGGGCTATCAAAGTTAGTACCGAATAAGCCAAATTCTATATATCATACAACCAAAAAGTTCTTTTGGAACATGCCCTATCTGCGCAAAGTTATTAGTCACAGCTATACAGAATACCGACATTTATTTTCGAAGTTTGGCGTAACCGCCACTTAAACGCGGGCCCGGTCGTCTTGTTGTGTAACTAGATTATCCTAATAGATTTTACTGTCGTCCAGGGCTGGAAGTCTTCGCAAGTCCCGCCTACTTTAAGATGAAATTTTCGCAGCTTTATCGTCCTGAACCGACTTTAATACACGTTGCTTTTGAAATATAAAAAATGCACAGTGTAATTCTTATTAAAATTCTATATTCAAAATATATATGTTTGACCAGAAATAATATTGCAACGGATAGAAAAGTGAAAAACAAGTGAAAATTTAATTCAAACAGCTATCTGATTTACCATAGAGGAAGAAGCAATTCTTTAGAAATGCAGTAAAAATTTGATTTTAAATCGGAAGTTTTAGAGGGTTTTAGTCAGTTATTTTTTTTAATATCCTTCTTTTATTTTACGGTATTTGCCTTTTTGTATACTACTAAAGCTCTAGACAAAGCCTGGTGTCCCAGGTTGTAAACAGTGTACTACTTTTAAAATTACTTAACGAAGAGTATTCGACATTGTAGGCCAAGTATCAGGCGAGAGCAAACCAATTTCAGCTGCAAGAGCATTATTAACGTTCGATGTATTTTCAAGCGCAGCATGTAATCCTGCAAAAACTGTCTTGATTACTCCGTACGCTCACTAATTGAAAGCAAATTCTAATGTTTATTTCATATCAATCGACGCTTTGATAATTTGATTATTATTTTCCAGCTATAAGTAGATATTATCTTCGGGACCTAATTTAATTAAAATGTCCATCTGTTTGTCATAAACGCTGTTGCACAACTTTTTTATCGTTATCAAAGCTTTCCAAAAGTTTTATTAAAAATCAGGGGAACAAAGAATTTATAAATGAAATTATGTTGGTGTCATCGTCAAAAGTTCCTCAGTTGAATGGTTGTTAGGGAGCATCTTGAAGTTATCCCTACAAGTGTCTGGAGCCGGGAGACTAGACAGTAGACAGTATGAATATATTATGACATTAAGTTGACGCTCAGTATGCAATCAGCCGTGAAAATATGCGTGTTAAAAAAGAAAACAAAAAGTTTTATTCATATTTCATGCATTTCAATAATTAAAAAAAATCTTAAGGTTATTTAAAACTTTCTTATTTTGTACAATTTTTTGTCTGATGATGATTTAAATCCTATTAGGTTTCGTAAGCTCAGACATCTTAATCAAGCTACTGAAATATATTCTAATATACTTAATATTTTCATAAGAATTTATTTCACACAAATTAAACATAATAATTATTAATTTACCAAAACGTTCGCAAATTCATGTTCACGATTTAAGTGGAAATTATAAGCCATTAGCAACACGTGTCTCCACAACGATGTTTTTGTTTAATGTCGACAAGGAACTTGAAAATGATTTCATTGAATCTTCCGTTACTAACTACGAGATTTTTTAAGATTCTAATTAACTCTTCTTTGTGTAACAAATATCAAAAATATAATCCTATTACTAGCAAGCCGTGGGACTTGACTTACGATCTTGCCCTATTCCTTATTTGTCAGGATCTTATACATAAATACCATACCAAAACAACAATACTTACGCAATTTATTTCCTACTTTAACAGCTTTACATATATTTTTCTTAGGTTTCTGGGATAAATATAAAAATATTTTTTTATAATCAAAAAGGGATTTTTAGCACTGAGACTTCATTATATGCCCACTACTAAAAGCGACTTGAAGCATACTATAGCTCCATACGAACCCAAGCGCAAGGCATACATTTCTCGTAGCAGTATTGGGGTAAGCAGATGCCTTTGAACCAAATAGTGATTGTCCCCCAGGGGACCTGCATTGCATTGCTGCATTTACGTGCAGCCTTCCTCCAAAATGGGATCATTATAACGTAACCTTATTTAATATTATATTTTATGAGAATTTTTTGACGGCCTCCATTTATATTATACTAGCTGTTGCCCGCGACTTCGTCCGCGTGAACTTCAGTTCATAGCGCTAGTCACTGCATAGATAAAGTACTGAGACCTGAGTAGTGAGTTACTTAATAACGTGTATAAAAATCTAAAGAATCAAACCATCTAAAAATCGAAAGAAACATGGTACCACTTATAGAAAGACGTATGAGCACGCGATAGCGAGATGTAGGCGAATCTTAGCGCCATCTGTTATGAGTTTTTGAAACTAACTTAATTTGAACTAATTTACGCATAAACACCACCTTACAGCCCCTTTTTCCAGTTAAAAGGTAGCCTATGTCCTTTCTGAGGCTATAGAGTATCTGTGTACAAAATTTCATTACAGTCGGTTCAGTAGTTTTGGCGTGAAAGCGAGACAGACAGACAGACAGAGATACATTCGTATTTATAATATTAGTATAGATTTCAAATTTCGTATTCGATAACGTTACAGCGGGCCTAGATAAGTGGCAAGCGATTATTATCGATAAGCGTAAACGCTAGTCGCTAACGCCACAAAAGTCGTAAAACCAAAAAAGCGTTTAAGATGTTCTCAAAACTACTTTCCGCAATAATGTTGGCAATGAAAACTGTATCTAAATATATTTAACATTCTCGCTAGGTAGTTAAACTTAACACACGGCTGTGGGTAACAACCCAGACATAAGTTGTGCCGACGTCGAATATTTATAGCGAATTCGTTTCGATAACGGTGCGTCAATATGCAAAATCAGGCGGGTTTTGTTTATAAATCCCAGTTTTAGCATTTTTCCCTGCTAACCCTTTTTGCGCTTGATTGATGTGGCCAAACACAGATAGTAATTTACATTTTAATAAAGCGCAATTGTGTTCCACAGATTCGATTTATATTTTAAACGATTTTTCTTCCGGTGTAAAAGCCAGTTTTTTGTAAAATTGCAACACCAATATTTTTGAGTAGATGAGTTTAGACGTCATTCCTGACAACAATATTCAATTAAGATATTTAGTTAAAGATAACCTGTTACGTAGCCATTTCAACTATAAGTTACAACAATCCAATGTAAAATAAAAAAGCTACAACTCCTAACTGGAAACTTTTAATTTTTGTTCGGGTTTTACCTCACCTGCAAGAAGTAATTAAAAGTAAAGCATCCGTAAACCAATTACTCCATTGTTTTGAATGAAGTTTCAGCAAAATCGCTGGGAGGCAGCAAAAAATATATATTTTTAGTGAGGGCTAGCAACATGGCTGATTTTTTAAAAATATTTTTACTTACTCTTTGCATTTTTATTACGAATTGATAAGTATGATAGAAAGTACCTAATATTTTTATTGTAAGTTTTATCTTGTCACAAATAACAATATAATAATAAGTATTATACAGGATAAAATCTGTGAAGTGTGAAGGCAACGTCATAAAAAAGTCCAAACAGAAGACGCGAGTTTGTTTCCTTGTCCGTGTCTTTTGGGACTAAGGAATAAGATTTTAGGAATGAAAAGAAAGAAAGTAAAATAACATTGCAGGAATAGGAAAAACTTTTCGGATAGGACGATGAAATCGTCTCTAGTATTTTTTCAATATTAATTCAACTTTCCCTCTTCACGCATGCAATATATTTTTTGTTCTATTTCATTCTGTCTTTCAAATCATAGAAATAGTAACTTTTTTCAGAAAATATGAAAACCAAAATGAGGATCTTATAAATTATAATACACATTTTCAAAGGGGTTCTTAACAGTAAAAAATGTTCATGACAATGCAGAAATCAATGTTTTGTTTCAAGAAATACCTTTGAACATTGATAAATATGGCATTTCAATCACGCGCTTGAAAAACTCCCTGTAATATTTAACATGTTCGTTTGAAATATCACCATTCACCAAAGACAGTGTGAAAATGGCTGCTCTTAATGAAGGCCGTTTCGTTTCATTCCGTACGCTAACGAAGAAATAAAACTGGAGCAAAAAACATAACCACACTTTATAGATTAAAACCCACAATATTCCAGTACACTTTAAGTAAGAAATCACAAGCACGGTGGAATAGATCACGAGCCAAAACAGCCGATGCTCAAGATTAAATTAAAAAAGTTATAGATTTCGAGCGACTTATTGTTCGAAGTTATCTATCGGCTCCGAGGGAATTGAGTGTATTCGTCTAACGATATTGACTCGCTTATGATTTTGGATCTTGTATTTTACAAGTATTTGGTGTTGGAGCAATGGATAATGTCCGGCTAGTTCGCGTCGGGGCGGTCGAATGTTATTATCGGCGGTGGTGTTTAACGGTTACTATGTAACGCCTAATGGCTAACCCTCCAGACCTGGGCCTGCTAGCTGCCAACATTCTCCGGCTAATAATTGGTGAGTCTCTCAACAATTTTTTCCAAATAAAAGACTAATACAGCATGTCAATGGATCTCAACAAGGACTATAAGAAAGTAATTGAATTCGCTAAAGTATTTAGAAGAAAATATTTTGAACTCGTCAATCACTCATAGATTTGGGTAGTAGGTAGTTAAGTAATAGACTTGTACTAATATTATGTATTATGTGGTAAAAGTAATACATAAGATCTATTTTGAAACATTTGGCGCATAGTGCAAAGACATATAAATAAAGCTTGCTGAGATATATAAATAAAGTTTAACCTAATTCTTAGCCATTAAAAATATTTATTTATGTACCCCCAAAGGCATTAAAATGCCTTCTGCACAATATCTGAATTCAAACACTTTAACAAATTGCCCAAGAAATTCGCTACAAAAGCAAGTGTGATAAAATCACTTTATTTTTATTATTTTTATGATTCAGCACGAGTCTGCCCATAATTTGCGATGAACGCGTTCTGTTTGCGTTTTCTTTTTATTGTTACAGTCACGGAAATAAGTAAGGTTTTTTAGGAAGCTACGACAAAGACTTTTTATTTTTCTACGTCGGTGCTTTATAAGTTGTTCAAAGCAATACTAGTTTTATAAATCCTAAAGAATTTAATACAAAAATTGCACTTATTTCTCTCGGCCAGTGTCTGTTTAGGCTATTAGTACAAGCTGTGCTCTAATATTTTGTGTACTGAGAGTCTTAAAATGAATATCAGTACTTTGTACAGTATAAACATGAACGTTTCTTCCTTTTAGTGTTTTCTGCTTTTAAATCCATACTTCCATACTTTCATTCTAATATTATAAATGTGAAAGTGTGTCTGTCTGTCTGTCTGTCTGTCTGTTACCTCTTCACGCTCGAACCGCTGAACCGATTTTGCTGAAATTTGGCATGGAGATACTTTGAGTCCCGAGAAAGGACATAGGATTAAGAAGTTTTTATCCCGGAAAAATGTACGGTTCCCGCGCGATAAACGAATTTTGGTGCAACGGAGTTGCGGGCATCATCTAGTTGTATATATTTTATTATATTTAATGATATTTTAAAATATAATGAGTGATTTCAGTGTATATAATAATATTATTATAATATACCTTCTGAAAAGAGTTTTTGAGTGATGACAAAGCCAAAAACTAATCTTGCTTCTTGAATTTAATCTTCATTTTGATAGAGAATTATATTATTGCAGATCCACGTTGATGGGACAGATCTGATAGATTTTTACGTTTGCCCTTTATGAGAATCCTTGAGTTTATAAATAACTCGAGACTTAGCGCTACTCTTTCGACTTCAAAGGCTTAAAATTAGTTACCATTTTATAAGCTTACCGACAAATATTTCGACGTCAAAATATTGTGGTTATTAAAGTAACCTTTTGAATACTTAAGTCTATATATATTTTGATGTTTCGTTACTTAAGGCTACATATTAATTCAATATTTCGATCGAAAAAGCTGTGGTTATTCTGAGTACTTGGGCTATTGGACCCAAAAATGGTTACAACTGGTTATTTTGTGTTCAAGTTTAAAATTTCTTGCCAGAAAACAATGCAATGGATCATAAAAGTGGGACCAATCACTAGATAAAATATTTTAAAAATTCAAATCTAGTCATTGGACTCATTAGGTCCAATATTTGTGGGTCCAATAGCCCAAGTACTCGTTATTATTAGTGACGTTGTAAGCATGTACTTCTTGGTGATGTACGAACTTTATTGGAAAACATTTTTAATTATAAAACGCTTTCATGAAAAGCGTTTCGATTAGTTAAGTTAAATGGAAAAATGTATCAGTATGATTAATGACATTTCTCAAGCGACAATGGCGACCGGGCGCTGCGTCTGCAATTTTTGCTGCACAATACAAACAGCTTCGGACAATACAGCAAAAAGTTTATATTGCTGCGCTTCTTCACTTGACACTCGTAGTATTGCACTTATGTACTTTGTACCGACATTTTCGACTCGGTTTCATTATAAAAATAATAGAAATTATAAGTTGTGATGAAACACATAAAGTAATACACTTGTCTTGTGTCCAATGTCTAAAGATTTTGACATCATGTAATTAGTAAACGTGTTGTAATTTGACGTTAGGGCCATTATTCACTTTCATTAGTGCGAGTGCAGGTGATTAGTGATTAGGAGAAATTAAAGGACTTGCACTAATCAGTCACTGGCCACACTTACTTTCTCCTGATTTTATTAATCACCTGCAATGATCACCTGCACTTATCACTTATCAAAGTGACTTCAGGCCATTAGTAAAAACAAAGAAGCGTAATTATATTTCAAAAGAACTCACAGACCGGGAGTAAGTAAACTATTATGCTATATACCTAATATCAGCTATATATTAATACGCAAGCGAAAAACTTTTGAACCCTTGGAAAGAAAAGTGTGGAAACGTAGGTGCATGAAATTTCGCACAGTTATACATAGTTTATATGGGGAAAGAGTGCATCGAACTAATATTGTTTAAAAATAATGCTTCTAACATAATATTACATTATTTTCATAAATAAAACATTACACACACTACAATGTGCACAACACCGTCTTTTTGATTGACAAGCCTATACAGTATACACACGTCATACGAATTATACTCTTTTGTTTATGGTTGTATTATATTGTGATGAAATTGAAAATGGATCATAGTTTTTTTTATTGAATCTCAAAAACTGTTAGATACCGATAAATAACAAAAAAAGAAAAAGCTATATTTTATAAGCTTTGAGAAGTTTGAGATACTCCTCTAATTAAAATATCCGCTAAGTACCCACTCAGTGATATAATCATTAGTTAAATCACAACGAAGCTCGTTCCAATCCAACAGCTCACTGCTTTATTAGCAGACACTACAAATACAAAAGATAATATCAAAATTATATAAATTCTCTCGTTACTTAATTAATTTTAAATACTTTAAGTAGGGCCTTATCTTTGTCTGAAGGTATTTAAAATATTAATTTATAGTAGCAACTTAAATGATTATTAATTACAAATTAAGCTCAATAAAAAGCCACGCTGTGTATAAAATGTTTGAGATACATATACGGAGTTTTGTGATTTTTAAACGCAGTGTATATTAGTAAGAGTTTTATGGCCTGTTTCACCGCTTCCTGATAAGGTGCCCGATAGGGTTATTTGACAGATTTTCCATACTCCATCTGTCAAATTAAGTGGTGGATAGCCTTATCAGGAAGCGGTGAAACAGGCCCTTAATACACTAATTTTTGTCAAAGACATAATATCAAGTTTGTCACAAAATTTATTCCAACAAAATTGGAACGTCACATTTGCAATTTAAATAGGATAAGCTCAACAGAGTTCTAAAGGTTGTATAAAATTAACAATAGTGGAAAGATTCGTTGATATATTACCTGAGGTGACGTCACATGGCGGGTCAAGAGCCCTCGTCCACCAACCACTCGACCCCGCCGCGGCGACTTCACAAAACACCGACTTACATTAACCCTGCCAGTGGTCATTACCGCTCTAGTCCAAAGATTTGGAAACTAGGGATATGGCATTATATATTTCATGGACAAATTTTATAGAAGATACTAGCTGATCCGACAGACGTTGTCCTGTCTTCACGATGATTATTTAATTCGAATTGGTATAATTAAGAAAACAATAGATTAAAATTGGTATCTTCATGCCAAATTTCATCAAAATAGATTAATAAATAGTTTAAGCGAAAATCATAAAAGTTTATTGTGCAGGAACCGTACATTATCCGGGACAAAAAGTATCCCTTGTCCTTTCCCGAGACTCAAAGTATCTCCATACCGAATTTCATAAAAATATACTGAATAGTTTAGGCGAAAATCATAAAAGTTTATTGTACGGGAACCGTACATTTTCCGGGACCAAAAGTATCCCTTTTCCTTTCCCGAGACTCAAAGTATCTCCATACCAAAATTCATCAAAATCGATTGAATAGTTTACGCGCAAATCATAAAAGTATATTGTGCAGTAACCGTACATTTTTCCTGGACAAAATAAATCCTATGTCCTTTTCCTGGTTTTAAACTACATCTCCACCAATTTTCAGCCAAATCGGTTTATCCGTTCTTGAGATATGCATCTTAACTTTAACCTATCAATCCCCGTAAGGCCCAAGTGGGCCGCGACAACAAAAGATTTCCAAGAATTGGCGATCGAAATATTTTAGGGCCGGGACACAAAAACACGGCATGGCGCCGTACGGCGTCGTACAATGTCGTACGACATCGTGCCGTGTTTTCGTGTCCCGGCTCTAAGCAATACCTATACTAGCCACTGCCTTTTTTAATCAACTATCTACTTAGAGATATAGATTTTCGTCAAATCAAATTATTATTAAATGTCAGTCAGAGTTTCTTACGCCGCTTCTTCTCAAGGGTAGTATAATCATCACGTAGAGGTTCTGAAAAGATTTAATTTAAATTTACTCAGAAATAAAACAATTTTTATTTTATTTTAGTATTTACTGAGTTATTTAACAGCGTCATATAACTGATTCGCTTATATTATAATCGTCTGATTCCGATAATACCGAAGTGGTTCAAACCAAAGATGGCAGCTTTTCGCCTCAAAATTATATACATTTGAATCTTTCGCGCCGCCTGTATTTTATCAATGGGATGAAATGAACTGAATATATCTCGACAACCTCCTTCCGAAATCCCGTCAAGTGACAACATAAAATATATGTACTTAAATGAATATATTATCATACAATATTCGGTACCTAAAACATGAAAAAGCTTCATAATATTGAGGTACATTTACAGGGTTTTTATAAAAAAGTTATTTAAATCCCAGCTTTATGCTGATGTGGGTCTACTTTTTGAGTACGAGGCTTATTGCCCCGGACAACGAGATATCAATACTTTATAGACCTATAAATGTACTATATTGTAGGCTATAAACCCTGCGATCTTTTTACACTTGGCTTTGACTTTTATAGTTTTCGTGTCTACCGTCAGCGTTCTAATAGGATTCGTCTATGCCTTTGCGAGAGAATTTTAAAAGCCAATGCCCTGTAAAGGTAGGACAAAAGACATTCTTAGTTATTTATGTTTTTTAATGCAAAACTTTTGAAGTTTTAATTAGTTAATGACTTTGAAGGAATATTTTAAGCGCAAAAAAATAGCCTTAGATAATAAGACTTGAATATTTTAAGCCGTGTAAGAACATGAGGCTAGTGGTCCAATTTAAAGCAAAATAGCTTCAGAGAATCCTAGGAAAATGTGATGGGAATACTTGCTAACGACAAAAATAAAAATCTTAGCGCTGCAGAATCTCCGTGGGAAATGTGAGGAAAGAATGATAATATGAAAGCGAGCCATTCATATTCATTAGCTAACACTGAAAGCTACTTATAGCAAGGATTAAAAAGTTACTTATAACATCTAAAACATTATTATAATAAGCAATAAATATTTATGAAGAACCGTTTCCCGAAAGTAACGGACGCAAAATCACACCTCGACCGTCTTGTTTTCGGTACACTCTACCATATTGGTTTGTATCTAGTTGTTTTTGAATAAAAATGTAAAAATGTAGCCTTAATATAGCAAAAGTTAGGTACTGTCTTTAGAAGTTTGGTTTGTATTTCATTTTGTATTTTTAAGTATTTTTAGTAAGTACTTTTAATAATATGTACCTAATGTTGTTTTATGTTAGGCAGCAGTTCCTACCTATGTTAGAGACACTTTTCGGAAAGAGTCCGAAATGATGCCAATAGGTTTTATGTGGCTTGACTTTATTGATAGAGTCCAGAACGAATAAACATCAAATGACCTAAAAAGATCGTAAATCTGTGTTGGGTCGTCGGATAAAACGTGCGGTAATAAACTCCTAAATTTTAAGAACCCTACGTCGGAAGTAATGGGCATTGTCCAAAAAAAATCACATGTACTTTTTATATTTTTTTTCGTTAAAATAGGGTATTTTAAGAATATAAATTAAATAATTTTGAAATTCATTGGCTAGTTTTTTCTCAATAAATTTTTAAAGTTTCGCTCTGACGTCATCATCGGCGGCCAATTGACCTCTGCAGTATGTTTAAATTTCCTTTCAATCTTATTATAATGGCTGGTTCGTCAAATGCAAGTTCTCATTATGTGAAAACTGATACGAGAAGCTTACCAAAAGTTCGAAACGTAATGTTGGTCGAATTTATTGCTAATTTAACACCATTGAAGGTCAAACTAAGGTTAAACATATTTGTTCAAAAATATAAGTAACTAATGGGTATTTTTTTCGTTTATATACAGAAAAACGATCACTGACCTTATTCCTCGAAATGTTTTTGTAATGAGCAAAATTAAAAAAAAATGGACAATCCCCATTGACTGTAGAGATAAACTACGATAACATGGCGCGCCCCTCCAAAATCCAAAACGTTTGATGTGCGTTGCCATGCGCGGTCGGCTAGTTATGATTAGTTGACCAACAAATCTTGGTAATAATAAGGTGAAATATTACGAGTACTGGTTGATTGGTTGAATACTTACTACATACAAACTCTTTCATAAGGATGTGACTACACACATTGAAATAGTAATTTGAAGGGACGCGCCATGTTATCGTAGTCTACAATCGATATATCAATACAATCACTTTAGATTTTTATTTGTGATTCTGATACTAAAATTTAAATACATTTTACGATAGTAAATTAATATTACTTGACTTAAATTATTGCAGACTATGTAAATCTGCCAAACACGAACCGTCTATTAAAAACAGCCGCATACCACGTACTCCAAATGAAAAAAAAAGCATAAACTAGCTTCAGGAACAATGTTATTAAATGTTAATAAACATTGAAAAACTTAGATTGCAAGAAATATTTCAAGTTAAACTATTCAGTTGTTAGTTGAACTTTACTAGAGATCAGGATAGTTAAGAACAGCGGAGCAGTTTATTAAATAAGCGACTTGCTCCAAGACAGTTTGAAATAATGAGTTTATTTTGACTGTTCCGTAAATCGTATATTCAGTATATTGAGTTTCTGTGAACCGTCAACGTAAACAATTCGATATGATTAAGTTAATTTAAATTTCATATTATTGGGAAATTGATATTTTTATACCTTGTATTCTCAACAATTTTATTATTTTGTAAAAGAACGATACAGATAATAATTATTATCATTAATTCGGATACTTTTCACTCTTTCAACTCAAGCACTAGGTACCATCGAGGAAGTTGATTCCTATTCATTTGATAGACCAACGTTATTTGGTCGAATATGTCAATTCAATGTTAATTGTGATCTGTCGGCTGGGTTTGACGTAACGCAACCAAACTACTTAGGTCCCCGATCTGCATAGGAATCAACTTCTCTGATAGTACATTAATATGTAAGATTGTACTATTGACATTCATTTATTACCGATTAGTATTTATGTATTAATTGGTGTCACTTATTTATTGTTTAGTTGTTACATTTCAAATTAATAATAATAATCAGACTTAATCATAATTCATATCCTCTGATTAATAAATTATTGATTTAAATCATTTATTAAATTCCGGCAAGAACCAAGCAAGAACCACTAATGGTTTCCTCAAATGCAAGCTTATAAACTTTCAAAGCTATGCCATAACATACAGACGAACTGAACTATGACTAGCAGACTAACACTCGGAGTATTCACATGTTATTAACGAGAAAGTTTGATAGTATCATACAGCAATTATTAATATTGTATCAATAAATTAGTAATTTTAATGCAGCGGCGACCGCAGTCCGCAGCGTGCGGTGACTGCGGCGACCCTACAACTGTCTGTATCGGGGTTTAAATCATCATCGCTTCCAGTTTGCATTGTGCCTTTCAATCTGTGACCGCATTTTGCGCGAAGTTACGGAATGAAAATGATTTTTGAAGCGATTGGTATTTTAAATAAATCTCTGAATAATTGCTTGAAATTTTTTCAATCAATTATTGAAAATAAAAAAATTCGACGCCACGTATATAACCACCTCTAAAATGACTGTAAAGGGCTTCGGCCTGACCGAGCATACGGTCGCTCCTAGTTAGTATATCCTTCTTTTGAATTTCGGTTCATATCCCCAAAGAATTATTATTCGACTCAATATGTGATTTTTATTACTTAAATTTTTCGTATTAGATTTCTCGCTTCTACTCTGACGAGGGAAATTGTTGCAACCTACTTGAAATTATGTTTACGCCATCTAGCGGGGGGTAGGTTAAGCTCTTGAAAACTGCAACCTCGACGAAACAAAATAAGGGCTGTAAAAAGTTTGTATGTAATTCACTAGATGGCGCTGTACAAGCTCGTAGCGCAATTTCCCGAGTAAGTTTGGTTCTAGTCGAAACACGCCATCGCCTGAAAACTTGTGAAGCGGTTGTGTTGCTTTATATTGTAAACGCTAGATGGCGTTCCAAACCGTATTCTAATTTCTAAAGCAACCTCTTTGAAGTAGAGGCGGCAACCAAGATAGGATAGTAGAGATAAACATAGAGGGCGTGAGACGTACAATGTATAATTTTTGTTCAGCTTGCTTGAGATATCTATATAACTTCAGATTTAATAATACTTATGGCCTGTTTCACCGCTTCCTGATAAGGTGCCCGATAGGGTTATTTGACAGATTTTCCATACTCCATCTGTCAAATTAAGTGGTGGATAGCCTTATCAGGAAGCGGTGAAACAGGCCCTTAGCCTAATTAATTACTGAACCCAGAAATTAGGATGATAGCTGGATAGAGTGCAATTTCTAGTTTATTTTTTCATTTCAGTATTTAAAGCATTTTAAGTAGGCGCCATGTAACAATAAGAACATGACTACAGATACCATTCATTAATTATTTATTTTAGTATCTATTTATAATTTCATAAAACTAGCAACATACGATAATAATACCTAATTATTAATTTATTTTGTTACAGGTACGTTCAGCTATTATGCACAAGTCTGAAAAATCACTGTAGGTACTTCAAGATGGCGCAAGATGCAGGTAAGTTAAAATTGAGACACTAGATAATTGAAATAAAAATACAATAGGAATAAGTACTTTAATATTTACCTATAACTTGTGATACGTAGGTATTTTTCTTAATTTTCAAAGACAACAGAGAAATTTAAAAAAATGTCCAATACAACTCCCACTAACTTTGTCTTATTTTCATGATACCTTCAAATGTTATAACTTATAAAGACTTCTAAATTCTCTATTTTTGGCACTAGTATAAAAAGCACGTTTATTTTTTAAGAAGGATCACTCAGGTTTATTGCGCACGTATCTTTAACGTCAAGAGTCACGTAAATTCATACGAGCTGTTTTATAACACCACTTCTATTTGGAGAATTTAAAAAAAGCGGTCTCTTATATTATACTCTTGCCGTAATATTCTGATTTATAAGACCTTTATGGTACTTTTTGAAACTTCTACCTTCCTTTGAGCAACATTTGTCATAATAAAAAGAAATAAAAAAACTAAAACGGAGATTAAACCGCTACTAGTAAAATAAATAAAAGGTTGCAAGTACCTCACCCACACTACGAAAATATAATATTCATTTTAGAACGTTATACGGAAAAAATATTTCAGTAAACCTACATTTTTCAAAGCTATCATTTAGTCAGTGCAACGGAACCGGTGGTTCATCCGTGTTCAATATCGGTCATTCATTTGCAGACCGCACACCCGGCCGTATAGGTTCGCTACACCTGCCCCTGATTACATAGTATTAATGTTACGTACGACCTGCGCGGAACACCTGAATAAAACATTATATCGAATTCAAAATAACTTTCGTGGAAAATTCCAGTATGTCTCGACGATGTGCACTATGGCAGGACCGCTGCAGATATTTAAATTTAATTCATAACGTCCCAGAGAATATTTCGCTTCCTTATATTTATATTAAAATTTCATGGAAATAAATTTTTCGTGAGATGTTTTTAAAAAGTAGAAATATTTTTGTAAGTTTCTTAATTAACGAGATTACCTTCCTTTGAAGTTGTATTCGGGTTACCTGTGTACTTAATACTAAAATTTATTGGCATTATCTTTAGTATTAAGTATTAAAGTTAATTATTAGCGTACCTAATTATGCCGAACTTCGGCCGCGTATTTTCAGCCTAGTGTGTCAACTCATGCTCATCGCGCTGTGTACTTTGAATGCCAATAATAATGCCCGCGGTAAAAGCTATGCAATAGCTTAAAAATACAACCTCATGCCAAAATCGACCGTCTGTCTACTGTCTACAGCGGCGAACGTGACAGTGTACTACTGTATAGTGTATATACTATATAGTATAAACACTGCTAAATTGTAGAGACATATCATAGGTGTCGCCAGCATGCACGAATTCCCCCTGCTCGGTCTTTGGAGAGCAGTTATATGGCCTAACGTATTACGGCTCAAAGCTGTTGCCAAAACGGCCGCTTTACGTAGATCATTTGAGTTAAAACTGGTACAGACTAGTGCAGGTTCGGGCGAAGCTTATAATTTATTCCCAACTGTGAAACTGCTAATTTGTTATCTCGAATTTTAGATAAGGGACGTTCCTAGTCAGAGCTGTTAAAACAGAAAATAAATTGAACGGTTGGTACTCTTTTAAAAGCTATCATACAATTAAAATGTCTTATAATGAAGACGATCACTATTTTCTTCAATACGGCTACTGCGACATAATTATTACTATCTCATAAACACTTCTGATATCTATGCTCATAAGTCATAACATTATGCAGAAGAAAATATTTACAGTACGCATAATTTTATGTTCGCAAAAAGATACACAGTAAGTACAGTTTTGACCACTTCGTCGTGCGTTCTTGATCAGCACCCTAGAATATTAAGGGCCTGTTTCACCACTTCCTGATAAGTGCCTGATAGGCTATTCACTACTTAACTTGACAGATAGAGTATGGATAATCTGTCAAATAAGTTGTGGATAACCTGTCCGGCATCTTATCAGGAAGTGGAGAAACAGGCCCTAAGTATTTTTCTAGAAATACAAGTATATGACGTAATATTATTTAATATTTATAGACTGACATTGTCCGTAAAAGCTATCTGAGTGACATTATTTATTAGTTCCGAATAACAAAGGACGCTGTTACAACGTTACACATGTAATGTCCGAAATTCATTAATGACTATTGGTCCATAGAAATCATACTCAGTCCAAATAATGATCATTAGAGATGTTTCCTGAAATTCTAATTTCAATTATTGTGATGTTCCGATTGAATATTGCTTTGACTGAGTTTAATAATCTGCATAACATCATAACACGACAAAAATATACTCATAATGTAATAGCTTCTTAATATAGCTATTATTTTTAACAGACCTAAGTAAGATTATATTTGTATTATAAATTTTAACCTTAAACACCGACATTTAAGGTTTAAAATGAAAAAGCATTACACCGTAAAATAAAAACTTTAAACAAGTTAATTTAACACAAAAGTAAAAAATTAAAATTGGTTGAAATTGTTACATATTTCCCTTATAGAGGCATGTTCGTGGCCTTTTTCGCATAATTACAGGAATGCATTGTGGAGAACGACCGCATGTGTTCCGTAATTTACGCCAAGCTGAAGGCACGTAAAAGCGTTGAAAATAAAGCTTTTATCCAAAAACGTGTATTCAAATTCATTTGCTTCGTAACATCCGAAGCTTAATGAAGCCTCAAATAAATAGAATTTACGTTACAAACAACTGCCCGTTACAATTCCTATGTTAGAGAATTTCGAGTTTATTTGTACTTTATAGTCCAGTTTCGCGAAAAATTTAATGTGAATTAACTAGTCGGTATGTGAGCGCTCTCCTTGGCCTTTCTTCAATTAACTGGTACATTAAACAAGTTCTTTAACTCGGTAAAGTTCAGATTGGACGTTACAGTGACCGGACTTCGAATATTCCCGTGATCATTTGTACGTCGTGACGATGTAATCTATACTAATATTATAAAGCGGAAGAGTTTGTTTATTTGAACGCGCTAATCTCAGGAACTACGGGTCCGATTTGAAAAATTCTTACAGTGCTAGATATTAATCCATTTATCGAGGAAGGCTATATTAAGGCGAAGCCGCGCGGAACGTCTAGTTAACAATAAAATTGCTCGTCTAGGGACAGAATTCATTGATTCTCCTTTTTGGGTTGCCGACAAACTTCTAATTTTGGAATTGGAAAATGCAGTGATTACTATCGTCGTTGAATTACCTTGACACGGACAAAAGATTAATGACTGGCACGGGCTAGCACATGTCTGCCGTTTCTTTGTTCAGAAAACAATTATATTATTCCCCTACAAAATGACTTCGAATTACACAATCGTTAGAGAAATATTTTCCTCGTGATTTTAGTAAGAAGCCCCGGTGTTTTAACCTCCTTCAAATAATTGAAATTGATAAATTACGAAAGTGTAAAGTTACAATTTCAATTATTTATCTTCTTATATATAAAATTCTCGTGTCACAATGTTAGTCCACGAACTCCTCCGAACTGGCTTTACTGATATTTACCAAATTTTATATTATGCATAGGTCTGAGAATCGGCTACTGGGTACTTTATATATTGATAAGTGCATTTGTTGAATAAATAATAGTAAATTATTACAACCTGAGACTGACGGCGACCATTGTTTGTGCGACGAGATAGCGGTCGACGTTGCCATGGCGACATACTTATTTAGTTACTTCAATAAAATTATGTGGGCGAAATACTTTTTATTATGGCAAAGCAACGTTTGCCGGGACAGCTTGTAATTTATAAAATTGATAAATTACGTGATTGATAGTAAATTATAAATTAAGGTATTTTTTATGCGAAAACATTATAAAATAATTATTTTCTGGGAATAAAAAGCTGTCAAACAAAAGAATGAAGCCTGTCAGAGGAAAGCGCTTCCAATGCTTATCGGAAAAACTTCTATAATATAATTAATAATAGAAAATATGTTTCCATTTTCTCATCATATTAATCTCTATTAAACTGATTTTAATGGAAAGTTAATTAGAAGACCCATGAATAGCATTATTTTTTGCTCTAGATTTAATGCTCAGTTTCTGAGTTGTTTTGACAGTATTTTTTCACCTCCGACTAGAAAGAGTTAGAAGTTTGACGTGTCTGTCTGTCTGCCTGTGTGTACGTATGTTTTTGTTTGAATAAGCTGACATGATCGAGGTTGTTCTTAGTAACATTTCATCATTATTAGTCCTCATTGTGCTGAAAAATGTGTGGTTATCTATTTCATAACTTCTAGTGATTTTGTCGGTTCCAAATTTTTCATCTTAATTTCTGACCCTTAATAAAGTTTTGAATCAGGGGTTGTTATTAAATTTCTTAATTTAACATTTTCTTTTTAAAGTGATACTGAGTAGGTAGACTCCTGTGTATGTAATAACCACACAGACCAGGCGTAAATTTTGTTATATACTATACATGAAGATACTTAAACTTGGCTGGACAGTGGACACGCTGCCGCGTGTCTAGATTACAATAAACTTTAGATACCTTCTTGCAGTCAATTTACAGTTGCTGTATAATTTAGATTCCTCGAAGTTTGGTAAGAAAAATACCAGGTAGAGGTTACGTTATAAATTGAGGTTCATTCTATTGAACTAGTATCGTACCTGACTACTGAGTCAATAGCGAGAAACTCGGGTAATATTTTAAATCGACACTGGCAGTTACATTTATGTTTCTATCTTTTCTATCTTATTATATCTATCTTTACCAAAGTATGATTTTTTTATTGTTCGAGTAATTGAAAATTGAACGAGAAATTATTATTTAATATTCATAAAGGATCGTATAAATTAGAATATTATAAAATCACATCGTCGGTAGAACCTATTTTCTCGTGCCTGAATAAAGACGGTTTTCTGGAATATTCTGTTATTATATCTCGGAATAATGACATTAATATTGAAATTTACTTTACGACTTGCCGGTGAAGGGTGGCTGTTTACTGTTTAGCTGCAATGAAATCTCATGCTCGCAGTTTACATACATAAATAATGTATTGGGTTCGAGTAATCGAATTAACGTTAAAAGTTTTATGTTAAATGAATGTTTAACACTCGCATGTTACGAGAATAAAGCATGATCAAAAACCTTTGCTAAATCACGGAGGCGGATCGATCCGGTTAAACTGATCGAAGGCTGACCTGATCGGATTTGTTTCGTGGATTCCCGGATCTATGCACATCTCCGGTCAGGTCTGCCTGCGATCAGTCCGAACGGATTGATCGGCCTCCCTGTAAAATTGATGGGAGGCCTTTAGCGAAATTCTGTAGCTGCTACAAGTTCACAAAAGTAATTCAACAACACTACTATAATAGTCCGCGCGGAACTAGTTGGCCGCTCTGCCGGTATCTCACACACCGGAATATATGGGCAGAACGGTCAACTAGTTGCGCGCGGACATAGCAACCATGTTTCATAATAATATAAAAATTATTCGTCATGAAAAAGTTAGCAATATCAGTTCATATTATTCGCTCAAAAGACTCAAATAGCGCTAACAAAACCATAATCCCGTAGTTAATATGGAACTCTAAAACTTTATGTGAGGCCAAAGTATGTACATAAATACGGCGTAACAGCCAGGCTCACTAACTACTGTGTTAATGGCAAAGTCATAAAATGCTCTTTCACGTAATACGAGTACGCATTTGAAGCGGTTTGTGAATGAAACGTCGGTGTTAGTAGCGACTTAGCTCTGCACGATGTAACCTTTTCATAGAGAGCCAACTGAACTACATTTTATGTGGAAATCTTTTATTGCTCAAGGTCTACATCAAAATATTTCAAGTTTTTCTAGTGCTTTGAATTTCTGCTTTTTATTGAAATTAAATAGAAACCAGCTACTGTTGGTTTCAATATGAATTTTAATTTAAAACAACGCTACGGTGGACATTTTTGTCGGTTACGTACAATGTACATGAAACTAATTAGTTTCACTTTAGTAACACTATTAAATAATAATTGCAGTATTCTACTAACTGGCATTAGCTTTATATCGAAGAGTCATTTCGATTCACTCGATTGATTATGGGCCCTTTAAAACAAAAACATTTAGATATTATATACAATACAAAGCAAAAATTTTAAAAACATAATATGGTTCTTAGGCAATAGCCAGATGTCTCTACTCTAGTTTACTTTAAAATAAGATAAATTGATAACATTATTTGTAATGAAAGTTAGGTGCTAAAGTATTAAAGGGATCCAGATTCTGGTGTGGGAATAATAAAACGATAATTCTTCCATTCCTATGTCGAATCCTTTGTGGTTATGTAAAATCTCCAATAAGTGTGTTGAATTTTAAACCAGAGAATTTATGAAAGTCCGTGAGGCGTTAAATATCTTATTCTTGGTGAAGCGGGATCATGCGACAAACGCGAGGAAATATACTCCTCCTCAAAGGAAATTGGCCTTTATAATTCGAACATAATTATACGTAATGTAAGCCTACGAAATTATAAATCCTAATTGAATATATCCTTTGTACTATCGTCTGGGGTAATAAACAAACTACGGTAATAAATATTAAACTTACCAACTAGGGTAGTTAGTTATTACTTATCGGGTCATCGGCGTAGAAAATGCTTAGGAATACTTTAACGAGATTTTTCTTATTTAAGTATCATATTTTATGTAAAACACGTGCTGAAACGTTTTTGTTTCATGATAGGAGTCTCTTATACTTTTATATTATAAACCCTCGAGTTTCTGATACAATATTCCTGAATATTTGTATATAAAATAAAGTGGGCCCCGGTTATGCGAGGTGTAGTACGGTGATATGCAATGAAATCAGTACGTGCGGTACAGATAGCAAATGAAACGAGAAGTGGGTCATGCAAACGTCGGCCTAACTCCTCCAACTCCCGCCCAACATAAATCTAACATTCAATTCGTACTTTATTGTGATTACATTGTAATTCGAACACGAAACTTAATTATTATCATATTTGATAGTTTCGTGAAATACTTTTTGAAGTGAAAACTTCTTTAGCGGCGTTGAGCACTTTTGTGGGATGGGTAAAAACTGTGAAACTCGCGTCAGATTCTCGTGCTGATCGAAAAACCTTGGAAAAACCGTAAGACGGTTGGAGAGTAGTGTTTTGTGTCGAACTCGATCTGAAACTTGAACTCGAACTCAAACTCAAATTGATTGTAAGGGTTTCGATCAATTAAAAAAATCGATTTTTGAAAAATCGATTTTCATAAAAAATGGGTTTAAAAAAATGCACAACGTTAATAATCAAGTTTTCACTTCTGCCGGCACTCCCGGAGTTTGTTTTGTTACCCAAAGGGTAAAAACGGGACCCTATTACTAAGACTTCGATGTCTGTCCGTCTGTCTGTCACCAGACTGTAACTCAAGAACCGCTATAGCTAGAGTTCTGAAATTTTCACAGATTGTGTATAATATCTATTGCCGCTATAACAACAAATACTAAAAACAAAATAAATTAAATATATAAGGGGGGCCTACTTTTCCAAAATATGAGTTCACTCTGATTAACAATAGGTACATATATTTTTATTAAGCATGAAAATTTGAAACGAATCTCGTGAGCAGAACAATATAAACTCTGACTCAGCTCCGGGATATGAGCGATATTGCCCAGATATCAAATAATTGACATAGACTATTCTGTTCGTTTGAGGTATCGAATGAATACTCAATATAATCAACAGGTAAAGGGAACAAAGATTTATTTAGTATATAACCTATATTATAACTTGTTTAGGAGGTCCCCGAATATGATAAATGTGACAAAATAAATCATAATATTCTGGGGTCGAGATATATATATAAACGATGACGTCATCTAATACATATTATAAAACAAAGTCGCTTTTTTCCCCCATGTCCCTTTGTTCCCTTTAATCTTTAAAACTACGCAACGACTTTTGATGACTATTCCAGTGTTAGATAGCCCATTTACCAAGGAAGGATATTATAGGTTATAAGAAAGGGCTAACTTGAACGCGCTAATCTCAGGAATTACTGGTCCGATTTGAAAAATTCTTTCAGTGTTAGATTGCCAATTTATTGAGGAAGGCTATAAGGCTATATTTTATCACGCTAAGACTAATAGGAGAATGTGGAAAAAACGGGTGAAATTATTTGAAAGGGCTTATCTCGCGAACTACTGGAGCATTTTTTATGTTATTTGACACAGTTAAGAAGTAGACCACGTGAAGGATCATAGGCTATCGATTTTAATAATTTTTTCAGTGGCTACATAATATATTTTTATACCCGTGCGACGCAGGGGCGGGTCGCTAGTCTAGTAATATAATAATAATTGTACAGTAAAAGTTAATATGAGCACAGAGAGGAACCCACAGAGGCACTACACCGCACTACACGGCCCGGCCGCGGTCAAGTTTATTGCTGTTATATGACTCCCCAAATTTATGCTCGACACCAGCGGCTCTCGCTTACTACTTAAAATTAATTACTTAAATTAATATACATACATTAAATAATAATGTCATGATGAGTATGGTTTTTTTGATTTGATTTTATGTAGTTCATCTTTGACATTCTGTTCAATTTTTAAATGTCAAGTTTTCTCATGGGCATCTTTCACTGCAAGTTATGTTTCTAAATTATATATATATATATATATATATTCTAATATATATATATATATATATATATATATATATATATATATATATATATATATATATATATATATATATATATATATATATATATTATATTTTATTCCTTTAAAACATATAGTATGAACTAAAAAGTATTAAATAATAATTATTCCTAAATTTACTACTAAATATTGTATCAACGGTATATATATATATATATATATATATATATATATATATATATATATATATATATATATATATATATATATATATATATATATATATATATATATCTTTATATATTAAAAAGTAGCTATGAAACATATTATCTTCCAGCGGGTGATTTATGTGGAATAAATCTAGACACCGTAAGGCGTAATCTGTGTGGAGCCGCAGATAAGCAAGCTTATGCAGCTGCGTATACAGGTACTTCGGCGAAGCTGTCTTGTATATAGCACGAGGTAGGCCCCGGGGCAGTACATCGCGTCGGCATTGATTAATTTGGCTCTATTAGCGGCGATGAGGCAGAACCCACGGCGTCTGTCACGTCCGACATCACACCACGCTCATTATCATCACCCTGCTACCACACACAGTAAATACCATGTATGTCGCAGTCATCTGGTTGAATACCTACAATCTACATACGTTTATAATATAGTTATTTGTCGCTGCAGCTACCATGTAATATATGTTGCAGTCATCTGGTTGAATCTGCTATTCGATTTAATGACGAGTTGGTCTTTCGTTTGGATGTCAAACGTCACAATCAACGACTTATCGATCTGGCCTTTAGTTATTAAATTAAATGGTTTCATTAACTGAATTCACTAGTCACTCAATCAAATAGCAGATTCAACCAGATGACTGCTGCATATACATAGGAGCTGCACCGACAAGCATGATATAAAGGTATTAGCCAATAGATGTTTACCGCAAATTAGTTTAGATTCTCATTATTGTGTGAGAAAACTTGCATAATAACCTATCAACCCCCGTAAGACCCAAGTGGGCCGCGATCACAAAAGATTTCCAAGAATCGGCGATCGAAGGAATAATATTATATGATGTCCTTTACCGGAATTCAAAACACCGTGTACTGTGAATCAGTTCTAAAGCTCTGTATACAGGTGACACACAAACGGACAGAATATTTACTGTTCAGAGCCGCATCCATAGTTTACCATCAATAGATGCCCTTGTTTTTGGTCTGAGTGAAAAAAAGTAGTTAGTATCAATTAAATAAGGCACAGAACATTGGCTGTTCCTTAATATGTTTGAGAACAAATATTTTCATAATATTTACATGCAAAGATACTTCCGAATTGTCGTAATATTTGGGTTCAACAAAAGCTTTGGGTTAGTTTTATCTTGATTTGGAATATGCTACCTTCCCCTAACCACTATACAAAGCCACAGATGAGAATATCGAGGATAAAGTTCTATAAGCTTCACTAGTGAACACAATTTGAATAAGTATATTTTATGTTCAACATTCTTCCTCCGGGATTTTCTTCCTCAAGTTCCATATTAGAGAGTCATATAAATAAAATATCTCTATTGATATGATACGTCAAAATTCATTCGTACAAAGTATACTATGACGTCACAAGGCTTCGGAGCATTCAAAACGGTTCCGACAGTTTGTTTATCTCGAATGTGAAACTTTTTATTTACTTCCCGTTTCCGAAATGTATAAAGGCCCTTATGGAGATAAATGTTTCGAAACGAAAGCACTGCTCGAAAGTGTTTTTAAAGTCTCTAAAAATACGGGTAAAAAGACTGTAACTGAAAAAAAAAACATTGAAGTGTGTACTTATCTAAAGTATTATCACTCATTGATGTTACATCCATACATTTAATATTACTTTGTTTCGAGAGAACTATTAACCTAAAGAACTGAAGGGTATTAATATAAGGGTATAAGGGTAAGGCTACAGTTCTGATACAATTAACAGCTTACCTAGAACCGAGTTCTCATAACTAGCCTCACGTTGGTTCGTTGATTCGCAATGAGTTTTGGTTAACTTGGCCCGGCGAAGTGAACTCCAGGGAAAGCTATTCCACGCAATCCAATTATACTCGTATTACCTAATATATTAGTGATTCGTGTAAAGAAATTCCATTTAAGGAGCTGGGGGATTCAATTTTCTAATTATCAAACAATGCTAATTAACTTATTATTACTTAGCTCAGTGTAGGTAGGTATAATTATTTCGTTGTTCAATTCAAATGACTCAGATCTTTACTTTAAATATCTATCTCCACAAATATTATAAACTAGAAGTTGTCCGCAACTTTGAAGTGCTGAAATGCTTTTCTCGCGCGGGCACCGTGCATTTTCTGGGGTAAACGATACTATGCTAGGGCTTGTAAGTTGAAGAGTTAACAGGCAGCAGAAAGTATTTAGCATCCTACAGAACAAATTTCGACAGAAAAATACAGTTAAAAATAAACCCAAAAAAATATCCTACACATAATATTACTATGACTCTGTTACGATTTTGTTCGTTGTTACATTAGTCATATTGTTTGTAAGTCTCCCAATTCGATGTTGAACCCCTCATGGCCTCGATCTGTCTTGTTGTGTGACAAATTGTCATCGGTTAGAGAAGATTGCTCCTCGATCCACTCGACAAATGTCAGGGTCACTGACGTGTATCTGCCGATTCCGTTGCGAATATATTTAGCCTACATTCATATGGGCTTGTGTTAGCTACGAACGTTTATCTACAGCGGGACCAGGTACAACCACATGCACTACAGCCGATAAAGTTACGGATTTTGGACGCATGTTTTGGACGTGATTTTTATCGAAGCACAAAAATGGACTCTATAGTAACACTACGAAGCATATAAAAATGACCCCAGAAAAACCCTTACATCAAACTAAAATTAGCATATATTTTCAATGTTTTAGAGTTTTTATTTTTTAAGTACACCAGCTTATTAATTTCATAATTCGATTCCAAAACTAAACACAAAGTACCTACCCACATAGCAATGTTGCTCAGTGAAGTAGTTGTGAATTGTGATATCGCCCCGCTATTGTGCCGTAACTCGGAGCTAAGCTACGGATAATGTACGAATCTTTTATTCAAGTGCCCTGGCCTCAAACACCGCAAGAAAATAACAAAGATGGAGTCAACATTCATTGTGCCATTTTCAAAAGGATTTTGATGGATCTGTATCGCTCGGTACCGAGTTTAAGTAATACATATTGTTCACTTTTAAGTTTTATTTCACGGACAAAAAACATGACCTACCTTATAACAAAGGAACGAAAATACTTAAGCCGAATTGTAGAAGAAACAATGCCGAGAAATGAGATAAAAGCGAAACTGAATTTTTGCATATTTCGTGTCAGAGATGAAACTAGGTTTAATTTCATCTTGTCATTCAAGCGATCAATTAAAATAATAATAATGCTTTATTTTCTCACCACAATGATCATATACAATAATTAACTAGACTATATAACAAATGCTATTAGATTAATATTTTATGCACATACTTATAATTATTATGATATCAAACAAACAAAGCAAGTGTATGGAATATGGAATACGCGTAAATTAGATATTCCACAGACAAATAATTAGTCCACAAAAAATAGCCCTTTCAAATAATTTACCCCCGTTTTTTCCAAATTTTCCGCTATTTATTCGCTCCTGTTAGTATTAGCGTGGTATAATAATTATATCCTATAGCCTTCCTCGATAAATGGAAAGTTCCTGCGATTAGCGCGTTCAAACAAACAAACAACTCTTCCGCTTTATAATATTTGTAAGATTGTCCTAGAATGTCTCTCGTTCTGAGAGTATTTTTTACGTTTCTACTTTTTGTTTCCTATCTGAACCCTAACCGGTACTGGATACATAACACTTATGACGGTTATTTTATATTGCTTTTATTACTACCCCATTTACAGCCTAATTCATATTCGGGACCACGCCGACTTTGTCCCAAAACATTCAATGAAATATTATTTGTACTACGGACAATTTTTTTTTGCTGGAAGTCTTCATATCCTTATCATTTTTAGAGTCGCTATTTATTTCAAAATATGTAGATTGTTAGTACAATAAAGTAATATAATAGAATTCATTTTAAAAAGTATGTGTTAGAAATTTTATATGAAATACTAACAATTATCACTACCGATACCGGGTTGTCTTTCCGATGGCTACACAAAAATGGTTTTGAAAGTAGAGGAAAATTTGCGAAATAATTTATATAAAATGTAAAAAAAAAAGGTAAGTAGTAGATATATCGTAATATTGTAAAGACAAATATTAGAATTATTTCACCGTTGTAAATTCTAAAAAAAAATATACCGCAGAATTAATAAAAACTCACTACTTCTGTAGTCAAAAGAAATACAAGTTTTCCGATTATTTTGTGCGGAAAATTGGATTAATAAGCGGCCATAACGGAATATCGGAGTGCGGAATTTATTTTATGCTCTCAAAGCTTTTCGGTTTTAACAAGTTCATTCTGCTATCATTAATCAAACATCGCAAGTATTACGTCGATGAAGATTCGAGCTGTGAGAAACGATTTATGAAAGAGTTTTCTCTTATTACAATATATGCCTATGTACTAGTATTTTGTAATTTATTTATATTTTTTAATTCATGCTAAGCATCATATTATAAGTGGTGATATTATAATTATATTCGTTAATTCCATCCTTCAGGCTCAATCCACAAAACCCATTTAGATGTATTACATAATTAACCGACTTCCAAAAAACGAGGAGGTTATATGTTCGGCTGTGGATATTTTTTTTTTTTTTTTTTTTTTTTTTATTTTTTTTTTTATTTTTGTATGTTCAACGATTACTCCGCCGTTTGTGAACCGATTTTCGAACTTTTTGCTTTGTTGTATTTGGTTTTACTCCAATTTGGTACCATGTTCACAAAGTGGTGACCTGATGATGGGATCCAGGAGTAATCGAGGGAACTCCTCGAAATTTATATGGAAACATATGGTGATTTTGGTTTTATGTGAAGTGTACTAAGAATATGCTACCAAAAAGTCAAATATTGGGTCAAGGTATACCATGGTTTCGAAGATGCTGAGAGAACTCCTGACTCCTTATAGATACACGTTTGGGAGTTTCGGCGTTGTTTTAAGAACAGAAAGCATATGCTACTATGCAACTCATATTCATCATCATAATCATCATCATCATCATCGTCTTCATCATTACCACGTCGTGTTAAGGTCACCAATGTCTCATGGCACAGAATAGATAATAGTACAAGGCATAGGTGTGGATATACTAATAATAATAATAATTTTATACTGTATAACAACACTTTGTTTAAATATAGACGGCGGTCAGCACCGCGGAGGCGACGGTATCGCGGCGCCGCCGCGCGGCGAGTGGCGGAAGATCGAATATACTTTACTACTTTATATACAGATCGAATACTTTATTAACTACTTTATAAAATTTTAAAAGACAAAATATAGAATTAAAATAAAGTTATTTTAAAAAGAGCATTTAAACAAAACAAAGTCAATAAGTGTCTTTTTAATTAGTTATACTTATTAATCGATAGATGGCGCACTAAGTATCGATTTGAATGGATTTGAAATTGAATTATTGATTACAAGAACAGCTGTCAATAATTATGATAATATTATATTACTAGCTGTCCCGGCAAACGTTGTTTTGCCATATAAATAATTTCTGGTATGAAAAATAGATGTTGGCCGATTCTCAGACCAATATCCTCACAATATGCTCACATAATTTCATGAGAATCGGTCACGCCGTTTCCGAGGAGTATGGCAACGAAAACTGTGACACGAGAATTTTATATATTAGATGAGTAGCTACGCTACATCCTATGCAACTTTATACAATTTTTTATCTGATAGATCCTTCGATCGTGGAAAAACGAGACACAATAGCCTTTCTATTGTTATCGCAATCGCCGGTGACCGCTTGGGGTTTGAAGTATTAAAATTGTTAAATTACTTAGCACAATATGTTCACTTCACTGATAATATATTATTATGTGAGTGTGAACTCTGACTCTTAACAAATTGTAATAAGATACGTAAAATATACGCGAAGGTTTACCTACTAGTGTAACTAAAAAGAGTGAAATTATTATTATTTTTAACAAAAAATTAAAACCGACTTCCAAGGTAAAAACAATATTAACATTAATATGAACTAAAAAGTATTAAATAATTTTTGCTATCTAATAGTGCCTTTTTCCGAATTCGGCTAAACCTCAACTATTTCTGTACTCAATCTTCATAATTTTGAAGTCGGTGCCAGTTCCAAAAGTTTCAAATATTCTGTCAGAGGACTGAAGATTCAGCTATCTGGTACCGACTTCAAAATTATGAAGATTGAGTACAGAAATAGTTGAGGTTTAGCCGAATTCGGAAAAAGGCACTATTAGATAGCAAAAATTATTTAATACTTTTTAGTTCATATTAATGTTAATATTGTTTTTACCTTGGAAGTCGGTTTTAATTTTTTGTTAAAAATAATAATTTGCATCATAGGATTGTACTAATATTTGTAACAAGACGTTCCTTGCGGTTTCACCCACGTGGAATTAGGAATTTTACAGACAGATTATACAAAAATAGCATATAATCCTTCACGTGGTCTACTTTTTATCTGTGCCCAATAACATATAAATTGCTCCAGTAGTTCGTGAGATAATTCCCTTTCAAAAAATTTTCCCCTTATTTCCAGATTTTCCTCTGTTTTTTCGCTCCTATTAGTCTTAGCGTAATTTAATATAGTTTATAGCCTTTCTTGATAAATGAGCTATCATAACACTGAAATAATTTTTCAAATTAGACCAGTAGTTCCTGAGATTAGCGAGTTCAAACAAACAAACAAACTCTTTAGCTTTATAATGATATTATTGTATAGATTCTTCGTGATCAAAGTTGCGTACAATAGTCAGTAATTAAAATTGGTTTGATAAACTATTCAAAATAAAATATATTGTCACCTGCATGTAACCCACAAACGCAAAATTCGTAATTTCCAAGAACTTTTAAACAATAGATTCCAGCTTTAGTTAATAGTAGTTAAACATTTATAATAGACAAAAATTTTATAGTACTCGTATTGAAATACAGAGAGCTACAACTACAATAGTTTGAAATTTCCAGGAAACCAGATAGAACTATCCGAAACTACCCAGTTGACTGTATTATGAATATACAAATTCCATAGAAAAACAAATAGAACCTCTTCGTACACAATAATAATATTATATGTAGAGTGTACACGCCTAGAGCATAATTTTTTATTTTAAATTATAATAGTAAATTCAAAGTAAGCAATTCCTTAATTTTTAAGTTTGTATGAGGCTAAGCAGCAAATGTTTAATGCTTAATTTAACATACGATCCATATCCATCTTACTAATATTATAAATGCAAAAAGTGCGTCTGTCTGTCTGTCCGTTTGTCTGTCTGTCTGTCTGTTACCTCTTCACACCCAAACCGCTAATATGAAGCGATTTTGCTGAAATTTGGTATTTGTGAGTCCCGGGAAAGAACCTATTATGATATTTTATCCTTACAAAATGTTCGGTTGCCGCGCGATAAACGAATTTTGGCGCGACGGAGTTGCGGGCGTCATTTAGTTATTATTATTATTAATAAATATAGGAGGTAATATTTTGAGGTTCAGTCTCAGTCTCTTTAGTGATTTTAGGGAAGTCGAATGCCTAATGAGCTTGGACATAGAGATAGTCATAAATTCGCAGTTTCGGACTAGATGTGTTTCAACTGGAAACATAATAGCGGCGAACGTGTTTACGAACAGCCGATAAACAAGGACAAATGGCAGAATAACACGTCATATATACTTTCGTTATGTGAACTTTCGCTAAGTGTTGTTTATTCGCAGTTGCGAGGATCAGTTATATTGAAGTTTCGCAACATTTTTTCATATCATACATTGAGGAAATGATTTACATTATTTAATAATATAATGAAGATTTTGACATAAGCTCCGTATATTTTCTGTGACGCTCTTCATTAAATTAAACTTAAATAATTATTTAATGCCTCTGAGTGCGAATGTAAGGCACGTAAGCCAAAATTAATAATTATTGATTTCCTTTTGACCCTACGAAAAATAAATAGTTTTTATTATTCGTATATTCAATTTATTTATAAAATGTAATATATTATTATACATAAAATACTCATATAATTAACAGAAACTCCAAAACCCAATATTAAATATTCGAAGTTCAAGTAGTTAGCAGTATTTCCGGAATTACAAAGTTTTAATTAAATCAAGTTTAATTCCTAATAATATTATAGTCAATAATTATTGTGTTAAGTCTGTAATAGGTCATTGGTGAGAAAGTATGAAATTTGAAATTAAATTATTACTTTCAGGAGATAATAGATTGCACTTATCTTCACATGATTATTTATTACTAGATGACGCTCGCAACTCCGTTGTGCCAAAATTTGTATATCGCGCGGTAACCGTACATTTTTCTGGGATAAAAAGTATACAACTACTATGTCCTTCGCCGGAACTCAAAGTATACCCATACCGAGCAAAGTCGGTTCAAGTGTATTGGGCGTGAAGAGGTAACAGACAGACAGACAGACCCACTTTCGCATTTATAATATTAGTATGGATTTTAATTACATCGTTTCAAAAAATAACACAAGCTAGAGTTCAACAGCCACATTAGCGTACAAAACCTGCATAATAATATTTGTTTGTAACATGGTCAGTAATACAGGTACAAATAACAAATATGCATTACATTATACATAAAACTAGTCACTTCAAACATCTACTTTAAATATAAATACAAAACTTGTAAGTTTTCAGACAATTGTATCATTAAATGCAATTCTCTTTAAAAGTGGAACAAAATTTTAAATCTTATTTTGCTACTAAGTACAAGCGTAACGCTTTGCCATCCGAGTCGCGCTCTTCGTCTTGTATAAAAAATAAAACGCAATTTTAAAGCTTTCGTATTTCCATTTCAAAAGATTTACGAGATTTATAAAACTTTTAGCTGACATCATTACATATTAACATATAAATTAGTTCCGCGTATGTCGAATCTTTGTTACACGCGGAGTACCGTCAGTGTATGTGTATATGTTATTAACAGACTTCAAACATCCCCGACACCGGCTGTACCCACAGTTTTAATATTTCAGGTGCTACTAAATTCACATAGTATTTGTCGGCAACATCTCGTAAATTAAGTGCCTTTTAAAATTTGTTTGCCGTGCTGGAGCTATTACGATTTTTAAGAACCTTGTCTTCAAAAAACAATTGCATTTTCAATCTTAAGCTTGTAAACGCATAAATTCATAATGTACTGTTTGTACCAGTCGAGAAATTAATTTCCAATCTGGTGATGACTTGATGGATCTATGTAACGGTAGTTCCGTTAGCTTTGTGGAACCAGTTGATAGACAAACATCTCACATCTGACCCGACCGATATAGTCCCACCGAATATCTTAAGTCTGTCATCTGGCTACTAATCAATTTCTCTGATGACACTTAAATACTAATTAATAATTAGTTTTACATAAATTAATTACTATTTCCTGCTTCTACGAGAGTTTCTGTTGAGTAACGTATTTGTAGAGTTAAATTAATTTATCTGTACGGGTCCATTCCGTTTTTCGTATCATTATTTTAGTGTAATACGTTTTCTGTGATTGCTGCTAGTTTATTTACTCGCTAAGATTTCACTTTACAGAAATACAACTGGTATTCAAAGAGGGAAATATAAATACAGTTAAGTGTATTTATACAACATTGAATTTATTTTAATGAAAGCAATACTGAATTCAAACTCCTTTATTTTATAGAGTGCTAGTAAAAACCAGCGTAACTGTGCCATAAAACAAGATATCGCTTCGAATATTTTAATGCTATTTCTATTTTCGACCCGAGGGTTTGTTACTAAAACGGGACAATATATAATTTATGTACCTGCCAAATTTTAGTTTTATAGTGAAAATAAATATATTTTTTATTGAAAATCTCAATTAAATAGATATTTTGTATAGTCCTGATGCTGGTTTTTTTTAAACGGTTGATCCCTTTAAAAAAATATAAAGTTAGTAAACAAAAAACGACACTATTCGAAAGATAAGTTAAAAATTTCACGACAGGATGGTATGAATTCAAAACCGCAAACGTAAGCGTATTTATTCGTTAATTTTGGCTAGAGCATAATAAGGCGCTGCCGTCAAATTTGTTTGCAGCGATATTAGCATTCCCAGTCCTGTTTAAGCCTAAGCAGCCGACAATTCCCGGCGTGTGTTTTCACCTACTTATCCGGAAATTTATAGTGGCACTAGGTCCCGGAGATCAGGAGCAACTAACCCTAACGCTTGCCAGTCACCGCAACATTGCATCCTAGGAAGAATTATGGCTTTATACGAAACTACACGAAATTACTTATTGGTTTTTGAGAAATTAAAAGAAAAGTATTTTCAATGTAAGTTTTGAATAAGTTTTTATGTTGCAATATTTTCATACTTTTTTTCTTTAATAAAACAAGTATTTTGGCCTCTACTACCTACTTCAGACCAATTGCTTGCTACACTGGGAAGTTCATGTGAAACTTTGACGATCTTCTGTCTTACATACTTCTTACATCTTATGGTCTGCCATAATTTTTACTTATTCAAATACTGTTTAACTCTTTTACATTGATAAATTTCATAAAATATATTCGTAAACTTAAGACATACATTAATAACTATTGACACGTCGTAATATCGTCTATCTATTAACGAGACAAACACAAGACATAACTGGAGCATCGACGATAGATTTCAATCAATTATTTGTAATAAATCATCATTAGGAGGGCCGTCTTCGTCTTAAGCTTCTGAATATTGATGTTTATGAGGCGAGCGCTGTTTGAAGGATTTTGCGGGGCCGAAACAAGAACTAGCTCCGCTATTTGTAAAGGACAACTTTTTTACACCCACGCCCTCTTGTGGGTGTTATCCTAATGTTATGTATATATGGCCATTTTTTTCCTTATACACTTAACATAATGTACTAGATGTTTCTTGCAGATTCTTTGGAAGTAGGTAATCATGTAAATTTATAATTTATACATTCAATAACAACGTTAATAAGTTGCCATTTGATTGAAAGTTTTATTGAAATGTACCATTAGGTCTTATTAGGTTAAACAAATTATTTAAGATGAATGTGCGAAAACAATCGTAACATTCAAGCCCCTAAGCCCTCTGAGAAAGTGCAGTATAAATTTTATACAGTAGAGTAACCTAACCATCTCCTTGAAATCAATAACGAAACTAGTTTTACACGCTTGCGACGCCATACTGAAGTTCCTACTTCAAATGTATCTGAAATAATGGTAATGTGTTAGAAGATGGTCTACTATATTATATTACTTATTTGTGGTGAAAGTGTTATTATTGGCAAGGGACATATTTCATCTGCTGTCGCAACTTAGTCCTCAACTTTTTCCAACTTAACAGCCTCTATAGCTTCAAGATGATTATTTTGAAATAAAAAGAGGCGGGCGAGAGATTTGTATGAAGAAGTTTTCGTTCGATATTTTCCACTTGTTTACAGCTTCGGTACTAAAACTTTATAAGACTGGGTAACAAAGGATTTAGGTTCATATACAGTGGCCCTAATTTTATGTCGCTTTAGAAT
The DNA here is from genome assembly GCA_937595015.1 of Polyommatus icarus. Classification (NCBI taxonomy): domain Eukaryota; kingdom Metazoa; phylum Arthropoda; class Insecta; order Lepidoptera; family Lycaenidae; genus Polyommatus; species Polyommatus icarus. Next base: position 11,119,734 of record OW569321.1, read on the forward strand.
TATAATAATTTCATTTTGATATTATCTTCGCGAAAATTTGCTAAAGAAAATTGACGAGAGACTCGAGAGACTAGACAGTAGACATATTATTTTTATACTCCTTTCAATTCATTTTGATCTAAAATAGGCCGCTCTATCTTAAGAGTTCTGCTCTCTACAATAGGGGTTAACTATACAAAAAATTTAAAAAGTACATTTACAAGATCATACGTAGAGTATCTTTAAATGTAGGTATGTAATCCCAGACAAACTTAGATATTTATAGCTGTGTTCCCAATAGAGATTCCCGCTAAGCTCGATCATTTGGTATGGCTTTCTTTTCCTGTCATTCAGGCAGCGGCCATCGAAATAATATTTTCTTTGTGAAATGAAGTAGAACAATATATAAAAAAACTCGTTGTAACTGAAAAGAAAATAAAACTTATTGTTTACAACTTACCCTCTTTATTAATAAAATGTTTACTGTTACGCTGGATTAGTGTAATTTTGCTATATTTTTCTGATACGTTGAAAAGTTACTTGACAGACAATGAATATCCTGGATAATATTATATTAACTTAAGTCGCATATTTTTAATATAAGGGCCCTTAGGTAAACCCTCTTTACCTAAGGGTTCTGCTTCTTAAGATTTAAGAAGCAGAATCCCTAGAAACAAATATTCTAGAATAATCGAGTCCTCGTTTTGAACACCCAAGGCTTTTTCTAAGCGCCAGTACTCAGTACAAAATACAATCTTGTACAATTCGGTGGCAAATTAAGCAATTCATTTCGCGCAATTTATTTCTCCGTTTGGAATTGTGTGGATAAAAGTGCTCGACTTTAATTACATATTACTTTAATTTATTTACTAGTTATTTAATTTGTTTATAGGTAGTATGAGCAGATAGCAATTCAAAGAATTTGAAGTACTCTAAGTGGTTTGGATTCAAGTCAAAAATATGAAATTAGTTTCGCCTGGTAAAAAAAATATTGTGAGGTAAAACACTGGTGCATTTTTAATTACATCATGCCAAGCAATTGAAACAATTCGACCAGCAAAAATATTTTCAACGAGAGCCTAGTATTGTGATGTGAAGCCCTTTTAAGTGCAGGTATTTTATTTTTAAGTACCATCGGTGATATTAGTGAGAGCCTTTCATGTTCGTTAGTCGCTGTTTTTAATTTTCATTTTATCACGTCCGTCCACGTCTCTAATTTGTACACACTTTCCATTAAACAAATACGTGACAACGAATCGTCGTTGCTGTAACGACTTATTTTCCTTATAATATTGATATTATAAAAAACAGTAGAAGCTCCTGGGGGAGGCCTTTGCCCAGCAGTGGGACACTATTTATTAGGCTAATAAAAAATATATGTAATATATAATAGTGAAATAAACTGTTCAATAAAATTGAGGCGTGATATTGTACATTACAATAATTATTATTGATCGTCTAGGGGGGCTTAGGTAAATCCATAACCCGAGTGATCTGTTTAGGGAAATACATGTGTTTAAATATTGTACAAAATTAGTAGATTAATTGTATTAGTATAAACGGCGCCTAAGCCTCACTTTGACATTGATAAGACCTTTGAACTATCAACCCTCGTACGTTCTGGAAAATTGAATAAACAAGTCAAGGTTTGATAGACGGCGCCGTTTGAAGTGTATTTGACTATGTAAACTAGCGGCTATAGTGGGGAGAATATAGGGAAAAATGTATCTATTTAGTACACGATTGTGTAAAGGCCCTAGTTTGACATTTCGATTTGGGTCGGGATACGAAATAGTCTGCTTATCTTTGGATAACAGGAAAATGTTACGCCGAGTATTTAATGATTTCTACAGGAATTTTAACAATGTCCTTTTGTCTGCATATTTTGTAAATTTCTTTTATGTAAGTAAGGTATGTAAGTACCGTAGAGAAATAAAATGTTGATATTTTTTGTTTTATATAACCGGTACGTAAACGGACAAAAAGGGGTAATTAGGTAAGTAGGTTTTTAAGATACGTTGTTACGCTACGTTACTTAATATTTTTATTATTTGAGGAATTTTTGGCCATTTTAGTTACTATCTTTTGTTAATTACACGTCTAAGAAAAGCATTATAATTTTTCTTCCTTTTATTACACATAGCCATTAGCCATCCCATAATGAACGTTTATCCCGAGCATTACGCACGAAAGCATAATAATTTCACAAGATTTATCCTCAATATTACGAAGTAGAATAATAATATAAACAAGATCTATATTTTATGAAAAAAGCCGTTACATAAAACCGTATAAAATACAGGCCCATAAAAACATCCAAACAAATTGTTCAAAAAATGGAACACAGTGACTGATGAAGAGTAGAGTAGAGTGGGTATTACCCAAGACGAGGTTTGTTGAAATGAAGGAATTTTTTGCCACAAGTATGTATAAAACATTTAAGTTTTCGATTTAACTTATTAAATTCGTTTTCAATACATTTCAACGTAAAAGAAGCAAACTTAAAAGTTTATACCGAGTGACGTAACATTACCAATTATAATTTCCACAGAATTTTGCTCAGTACTATTCGAGATACGTTAAAATTAACGATCGGGAACTATTGAATATCCAACGATTGAGTGAGGCCATCTTGGAAACTAATGAACCCGCATCGTTCTGAAAACTTTCATTATACATTCATTACATAGTATAGTACCTAATACAATATCTATAAATTGGCCAATGCTCTCGAGTTTTCTTTAACAATAATTACTGATTTTCCATTAAATTCGACGAAGAAAATAGCAGCTAGGATATTTGATATTTTGGGAACGTTATTAGGTTATCATTATTAGAAAAAGATTCGATAAATTAATTTCCTGTAGCCGTAAATAACGTAACAAAAACGTTTATTCTGTATCCGCCTAGTTGTCACTTATGGCTGGTTTACACGTATTAAGTAGATAAGTAGTTAACCAATTTTAACTTGCTACTTGCTACTAAATTGTGTGTTTACATGCAATTAAGTAACTTAAAATTAAGTTAAAATTTAGTTACCTACTTATCTACTTAATACGTGTAAACCAGCCAATACAGGCTGTCTTTATTTTCGAGCAGTCAATATGCTGACGCCTGACACGATACACTAGTAAATCCATAGTAGATCGTTGATATTTGAATGGGGATTGCGTGTGTTCTATGTCAACAAAGTTTAAATTCTACCAGTTTTTAAATTTGCCTTTACACTGGGACGCCTAAAAATATTAAACCCGAACGTGACTTAATTTTATTCCTGGTCAAGGATTGCCTGAATATATTTTAATAATATCTTTTAAACTTATACAAGTGCTATTACAAATTGATTCTTCAACGTATCTAAAGTAAAATTAAAGAGAGACAATATTTCCGTGAAATAATATTAGATAAAGAATGATTAGAATCTCAGAAATGTCTTTCTAAATTATATTTCCATGAAAAATATTCTCGGATCTTGAGGTAGATAAATCGATAAGATGACGCTTTTTTATAGAAAAATATTTAAAGCGCAAGAAGACTAAATTATCTGTGATAATAATATTAATAATAAACTGAAAATAGCTTAAGACATGCAGAACTATTTTGCGTAGGCCATACAATATAGTACGTACTCGTATATAATAATAATATTATGTTCCTATCAAGATGCCATAGTGTTACAAATCGTTATGTGTCGTATCGTAATATTTAAATGAAATCATGTATTATTTTATTGATATGTACTCGATTGTACTCTCGGTTCTTGGTGGAAAGTCATGTTGAACTTTTCGTGTTGAATTCATGTTTTCGTGCACTTTTTCCACTTTATTAAGTAATTATTATTAATTTTACAAATTACACGACCTGTTTCAAAATAAATTTATACTAAATTGATGTGGTAATATAGTTGAAATCGTGTAATATTATGATATTAGCGTGCTAATATTTTGGTCTAATGCAGGAGCACGCTCCAGCAGTAATAACGTTCAGTACATCGGTAATTAATGCTGTTTCTGGGACTTAGTATGCATATTACGTATTAAATTGTGAGCGTTTTTGGTCCGTCTCCTGTAAATTAGTTTCCATTGATTAATTTCATGTCTCAAATAATTATTATTACCGCTGGAAATTAGGTAGGTATGAAATTATTTATAATCATACAATGAGAATTCTATACATTTGCTTAAAAAATGGGCGGAATATTGATAAATTTGATCCATTAGATTCAAAGTTTAATAACACCATGCTTGATGTATTTCGCACATTTCCGTAGATATTCCTTTATCGTAATACACGCACGTATTCGTATCTAAAAATATATTCTTAGTACTATGGTCCCTTAGTTCTGTATGCTATGTACGGACATAGCGTAGCATGTTTGTAATATTTCAGATATAATTTTTATATCTGAAATATTATTACAAATAAAATACGGATTTTATTTCTAATATTTCAGATATAAAAATTCAAACTAAAAATATACATACTACATTTTTATACCAATATTGTACGTAAACACTTATCATTCATTGCACCATACATATATAACAAAATAAATAGAATACTGAACATATACAACAAAACACGGAAAAAATGCAAATCTATTCTGCAAAAATGGCTGTTAAACCTAAACTATAACGAAACAGAGTCTCTTATATTAACTACAAGATGACGCCTGCAAATGTAAAGTATAGTATACATAATATAAAACATTTAAATAAACATGCACACACACACACACACACACACACACACACATACACATACACACATATATATACGCGCACACACACACACATAACATACACTCACACACAGTTCTTATATTTAAAAAAAAAAAGATCTGGTAATATTTAAGTTCTCCTCTAATCTGCGAGTGGAACCTGGAGTCCTGAAACACAGGGTATCCTAGCTTAGGCTCCAGTTCACACGTTTAAATGTCTTTGTAATTACCTGTACCATTATTTGTAAGATGTGTGAAAAATAAACCTTTTTATTTTTATTATTATAAGCAAATATGGAGTACTTACAGAAGCTAACACGAATCCCATCGAAAAAAAACAAAAACAGTTTCCGATAACTGTTTTTGCGAGATGAGATGAGAGTGATTCATACAGAACCTCGATTTCGCGAGTGTAATTCATACTAGGAAATATTTGAGCTTAGATTTATTATTTCATGCCCGTATTCGAAATGAAAAGGTAACAATTTTAAATTGAATCCAAATTTGTTGCATTCAGACTGAGCAGCGAGTGCTCGCTAAACTAAATTTTCAGGTAAATTGGAATCGGCGGATTTGTATCGAAATGGAAAAAGTAAGCCCTAATAAAGATCGAAAAATCACTTTATTTCAATACCGTTCATTAGGTTTCTAAAAAAGGTCGAAAAAATGAACTACAACTTACTACAAAAATTATGCTGTATCTTAGAACCTCTCTTAGGCCGGTATAAATAGTCAGTACTCAAGATGCGACCCGGTCTCAAGACGCGGTTCGGCTCTATGATTGGTCTAAATTTTGACAGACAACCAATCACACAGCCTGAACCGTGTCTTGAGACCGAGATGCATCCTGAGTATTTACTATTTATACTGGCCTCAGACTCAGTACTATACAGGACACACCAAATTTAGTCCTTCAATCAACAATTAAATGTATAGTTATAAAAAGATTACTTATAAGTATTTTAAATTCAAGTAAGAGAGCTATAGAAATATTAGAGTTACAATAATTATTATGATTAATTTACTTAGATTTTCGTAAAAGCTAACAAAAAGCTACTTAAGCTCGACAATTATAGATTATCCTTGTTTTTGTTTTATTTTACAAAAGCCCAAAAAACTATTATGTAAAATTATGGTCGCCACGATTATCCCTAGAAACCGTAAATATAATAAATCAAAAAGTTCCTTGAGTAAAAACCATTACGGGATTTTCTGCGAAGGGAAGGTCTATACAAAGAGAAAAAGTATGAAAAATATTAATAGTACCTTTGTGTGCGTTCGATCTTATCTCGTGAAAATAAAATAAGAATAATATTATACTGTACACGGCGAAACATGGCGGTAGCGGTCATTGACTCCCTGTCAAAAACATGCTATATAAACCGCGATTGACAATGAAGTGTCAGATGTTATCAATCAAGGCTTTGTATAGAAAACGACAAGTTTTTGACACAGAGTCAATGACCGCTACCGCCATGTTTCGCCGAGTACTCAGTACAGTATAATACTTACTTTGAATAAGTTACTTAGTTTTAAGAATTTTTATTGTATACCTAAATATAAAATTGTGATTATTGTATTTTTTTTAAATGGCCATAAAATCTATTATGAGAATGATTTACGAGTTCTTTTATAACTTCGAGGTGTCCAATAGAATTTTACTTACTTGTAAAAAGTGTTATTTCAAAATACTAGGTCAAATAAAGTTACTTTTATATTTTATGTACTTTATGTAAGTCGTTTTATATCAAGTTAGTGGTTGCAATAAAACTTTTTTCATTATTTTATTACAACTAACTTGGTATAGGAAAATATATTTTTTTTACTTACTTATCCACAACTATTTTATTTATTAACTAGCGACCCGCCCCGGCGTCACACGGGTATAAAATATATAGCCACTGAAAAAATGATTAAAATCGATAGCCTATCACGATCCTTCATGTGGTCTACTTCTTATACATATGTGCCAAATAACATAAAAATTGCGCCAGTAGTTTGCGAAATAAACCCTTTCAAATAATTTCCCCCGTTTTTTCAACATTCTCCTATTATTCTTAGCGTGATAAAATATGGCCTAAAGCGTTCCTCAATAAATGGACTATCTAACACTGAAATAATTTTCAAATCGGACCAGTAGTCTCTGAGATTAGCGCGTTCAAGTTAGCCCTTTCAAATAATTTTCCCCGTTTTTTCCACATTTTCCTCTATTTCTTCGCTTCTATTAATATTTGCGTGATAAAATATAGCCTATAACCTTCCTCGATAAATGGGCTATCTAACACTGAAAGAATCATCAAAATCTGTTGCGTAGTTTTAAAGATTAAAGGGAACAAAGGGACATGAGGGAAAAAAAGTGACTTAGTTTTATAATAAGTATAGATACTTATCCAGAATGTTTCATCGTATCCACCCCCATAACGCGAGTTACGAACGAGCCTCGAGTTATATGGTGCAAAACATTTTTAAAAGTAGCGCTAAATGGTATGGGAAAGTGATATTTTCCGTGGGGTGGGAGGGGCCACGGCGGGAAAGCGTCGCCAGCGGCAGTTGGTCTCGGCTCTCGCGGCGGCTTGCTGTGCCAGTGGCGAACTCATCTAGTGGTTAACTCATAAAATGTAACTAGTGGTTGAAGTGATGGATATGATAGTGGTTGAGTGTTAAGTCATGTGAGCGCCTCCCGGTGCTGAGTGGTCGGATATGGTGGACCCCCTCAAAATATTCTGGGTGTTGACAAATAGCACTTACCTAGGTAATGTTTGTTTTGTTTCACGTTATCATGCTAGTGAAAAAAAATTTAAAAGTTGAAGCAAAAAAAAAGTTGTGAATTTTGAATCTTAATTTATCACTGATTTTCAAATTAAATTAAAAATACTATTTTAGGTAAAGGCGGCAAGATATTATTAATTTATTTGTTATATTATGTTTCATGATACAAATAAATTATATGTGTTATAGACGATAACTGTCTAATAATATTAATATTATACGATTTTTACCAACATTGAAAAAAACTAAAAATAATCCTTTATTACGATTTACAGCCTTGCTCCTAAAATAAAACCTTCCAAGTATTCCTTCTTCAAAAATATAAAATAACTATAATACTTAATTACCGTATCCTATTATATACTACTAGCTGTTTCCCGCGACTTCGTCCGCGTTAGCATAGTATAATAACTGTCAACCCCTATTTTACCCCCTTGGGGGTTGAATTTCCAGAAACGCTTAAACACGTATCCAATAAAAAAAATTATTAGCCCAAAAATAAAGTTTCATGTTTCGAACTCAAGAAATAACGGACTTTCATTCACAATTGGAACCCCAATTTCACCCCCTTGGGGGTATAATTTCCAGAAACGCTTAAACACGTATTCATTTATTTTTAATCAGTAATCCAAAAAACAAAGTTTCATGTTCCTAACTTAAGAAATGACGGACTTTCATTCAAACTTTCAACTTTCAAAATTCCTTCCTTAGTGGGTGTCTACTTAATAAAACAACCCTACTCACCAAATTTCGTGGCTGTAACTTTAACCGTTTTTGCTCAGCGATGATGAATCAGTCAGTCAGTCAGGACATGCACTTTTATAAGTATAGATAGATATTCCTTACACCGTATCTTTAATCTAAAATAAGGAGAGTTAGAAAGTGATATTGTGTATCAGATATAACATATAATTTCAGGGAAAATGCGAAGAGATGTTTCCCAGTTGGGCATTTGGACGCCACAGATAACGTAACGATGAGCGTACACAGGGGATAGTGCTATAAGACTCGTTCTCACTCCTACTGACACGCCTTAATAGTCCTCTCGAAGAATATACACTAGGCTTTGACTTAAAATAGTTTGTTTTTTTTTCTCACAAAAGGACAAATAAAGACAAATGGACGACACAATCAAATGCAATTTTGGTTATATTTTGACTTTAAATGGTTTGTTTCTTTTCACACATGAAAGTTGGAGAATAAACGATGACAAATGGACAATGGAGCGAGTACTAATTTTTGCTTAGTAAAATAATAAAACTAATGAAATGTGCTTTCTCAGACGATGTCACCTTCAAACCTCAAGAAAGGGAAACAAATTTTCAAATTGTACTTATCGGTAGTAATATAGAAATATGATAATATTAATTTAATAAATTCGAATGTGTGTTCATCTGTGTGCCTGTTAGCCTTCTTACCACCGATTTCAAACCAAATCGGGATAACTGGACGCTTTGAAATCTCGACGAGATAAGTCATAGGACAGTTTCGAGAAAAAAAATATATTACGATAAATAAATAGAGCTACTTACTTTTCTTTTAAAAGTATATTTTGTTTGTATTGGTGTGTAAGGCTATCCTTTGACCTAAAGCTAATGGAGCGAGCGTTTGCTTAAGACTAAGTGAAATTCGTTCTTAATGTCAGTGGCGTTTGTCAGGGACGCATTAGCAAAGTGGATTTTGCCGGAGACGATGTCATCCCACTTAGCTCCTGTCGGATGTTCCGCACATGCGGTTGGTATGCACTCGATATGCGGAACCTGTGAAAGATGAACTGACGTTTACCGCCAAAACAAAGAGGTCACCGTATGTCGGATATAAAGTTAACCAAACGTACTTTGTGGCTTGTATTACTTCTGACATTCGGATCTGAGAAGTGTTCGTTTACCGCCAAATCAAAATTAACCTATCTACTCCCAAGCGGTCAAATTCGACTGCGTAAACAATAGATTTCCAAGAATCCACGATCGAAAGATTAAAACTCTTCATTTTTTTATATTATGTTACATTTTAGGGTCAATTCAGACCGCAACGCGACGAGGCGAGGCGAGGCGTGGCACGGCATATTATTTGTATGGATTTGACAGATTTCAATTGCGTGAGACGTCTTGCGATTCTGTCAAATCCATATCAATTTAGAAATGCATCCACGCGTCGCGTTTAGTTGCGGTCTGAATCAACCCTTAGCGGTTTTGTATTGAAATAATAATAAGTGAATCCAGTGACAGAAATGTACGTTTACCGCAAAATCTAGAAAAGTCTTTTAAATAATAAAGTAATATTTTTAATGCTTGTGATATTATGTGGATCAAATGAGCGAAATATAACGTGGATTTAGGAGTATCCATTTATCGTCAAATTAATCATTAAGATACAATTTTTTTGGAATGCCTTAACAGTAGGTCAACGCCCTAATACGGATAATGCAAAAAGCGTACATTTCTCTCCAAATCAGCCTCGTCTCCATGTTTATTTACAATTTTTTCCCGTCCTTACGTTCAAATATATACGAGGTTCATTACGCGGGTATTAAAAAGTCTCATGAATAATCTTTAAATAATAATGAGCGGTTATTCCAGAGTTTATAAACTGTTCTTGTTAGGATTAAGCGGAACAACAATTGAGCGGAAGTTAAGATTAATGCGAACGGAAGCAGGAATTTAATAAAATAAAAGAATATGTTGTATAATAATTTATACCGACCTTTTTAAAAAAATATTCTATATTATTCTAGACTTTTTTGTAGCCGTAACTGTCACATCATAAAACGTTTGATGAAAAATCGTAGAAAATATAAAGCTTTCGCTACATACTGTCAACTAAAGCTTAAATAATATTTCGACGTATTTCCGTCGCACTTACGGGGGGCTTAAAGACTGGAGCACTGTCCATTTTGGCGTGACTCCGTGGCACTCGGGCCCGCTCCGATGTCAGATGTCGTAGCACTCAGTCCACTTTGACATGAATTCGTAGCACTCGTAGACCGCTTCGATGTTAGGTGTCGTAGCACTTTGGTTCGACGTAGAGACGCTACGAGATATCCGTAGCTTCGTAGCACTCGTAGCGTATACTCGTAGAATAAAGAGCCCATATAATGGCAAGGTCGTCGTATTGGTGACCTGATAAGGTGACCTGGCTAATGTCGGCACTACAAATAGGCGAACGCGTTAGCCAACGCATTGGCCAACGCGTCGGCCAACGCGTTCGCCTATATGTAGTGCCGACAAAACGCGTCGGCCAACGTCTAAATACCTACCGCCAACGCGCGAGTCGCCCGTTCTACACATTGGGCCGACACGTTGGCCAACGCGTTGGCCAACGCGTTCGCCTATATGTAGTGCCGTCATTACACGAACTCGCGAACAGTAAAAATTCACTTTTCCGAAATGATTGCCACAAAACATTCATTCCGCTTATAAGACGTGGAGTGCTATTGTTATCTTGTTTGCGATTTATTTTTGATCCAGTACAGTTCCCGGTGTACTCTTTCACTTTACGATCTCGTTCAATCTCGAACAATTGGAGTAACCCCAAGAGGGCGAGGCGTAGTCATACGAACTAGTCCTAAGGGGTTATACATTTTTATTTATTTTCGTTCGTGCTGAGCCATTTTTGTCAGGGACTGAATAACAATTTTTCGCTACTTTTTAACCAACAAAAAAGGAGGAGACTCTTGAACCGACGCGTATATGTTCAAAATAATTTTAGTTTGAATCTTGTAATATTATTACAAGTTCAGGGACAATCATTTGCTCCTAAATTCTAAGAGGAACTAAGTTTGATGAAGGTTAGTTGACATCAATCATAAGTACAATTTGTGGCCGTAATAGCCCATTACTCGGCGTTAGCATAAGTGTGGAGATTAATGTTATCCTTAGCTACACTCGCAAATTAAATCCCGTAGCTCCTTTGTATTTAGATTACGAGGCGGCAGTAATGCGTTAGGTAAAATTAAAACTTTTAATTGTGCAGCTATTAAAACTTTTAATTTGTTCAAAGTTAAAATATATTCGTTATTAAAAAATCATAACACTAGAATTAAATAACGTTTTGGATTATATTTTAACTCGTTCAATTAGTAAACTTTTTAGAATATTACAAAACTCAAAGTTGTTCAGTTAGTTACTTAGTTAGAATATCAGTTAACAAATTTAACATTTTGAAAATTTTAAAGGCACTTGTAATTAATATTTGAAAGTATAATAAAGTAATTAGATGCCACGTAACAATAATATCGTCTTTTATGTAACACTAGCTGTCCCAGTGAACTTCGTGTCACTTTAAAACTTCTACTTCTACGAATATTTTAAGACTAAAAACAGCCCAATCCGTTTAGCCGTTTTTGAGTTTTAGCGCGACTAACACATTTGAAAATCCATTTATATATATTAATCATGGTTATCCGGGGCCTTAATAGGCGGTGTAGTCACAGTTAAAATGAGTGTCAAACGTCTTTCGAGGAGCTGAAGTGCACTTGACGTGAGGGTTCACTGACTGCGATGTTGATAAACTCACCGCGGCAGTGCTAACAGAGACGACTTGGGGATTTCTATAAAATGTTTCTCTATAGAAACATTTTATACTAATTCACTACTTACACCAATTACCATTACTTACTTTAGAGTGAAGAATATTATAGGAACTACTTATAAGTTTTTTTTAATGTATAATCTAATTCTAAAATATTATTCTGTAATTCATAAAAAAAGTATAAAATTCGTTTATAAGCTAGCCGGCTTCTATATTCAAAAACACGTAGACAAATGTATTTTTTGGTCCAAAGGATCAGTATTTATTTTGGCGGATAGGTTTCTTATCACAAAGCGTTCCAGCCTAAAATGTCTTACAAAAACATCATCTAGCCCACGGCAAAACATATCAAACGCAACGATCGATATGTTAACATATTCCGTTTGTTTTTGTTGCTTTAGTTTTTCTGACATTATTACATAACATGTATATTTAAGAAGCCTCTTATTTAATTTTTGTACGAAAGAATTCCAAATATTTACGAGACAAAGTGTGGGCAAGGTTTGAAGAGGGTTTAGTGGCTTGCTATTTATGGACATGTTATTACGAAGTTGGGAAACTTTTTTTATATATTTTACAAACACGGGTTTCTTTTTATGGAATAACATATTCAACAATCACGTCATGTCAATAAGCAAAATCAGTGCTTGATGTTAAGTGATGAATGATGAATAATAACATAATCGCCACAAGAGAAAACATAATTACTTAATGGAAAACTTCCTCTCCCTCTAGCGCAACACGTGTAAAATTATAAGTCCGTTATTTTTAAATGCTTATTTTTTCCTTAATCTTTCTAGTAAATGAGGCTATCTAGTCCCACCTATTGATACCGTATCTAATACTAGATGTGCCGCGCAGCTTCGCCCGCGAAATCTTCTCGTTTTTTTTCACATTTTCCTCTATTTCTTCGCTCCTATTAGTCTTAGCGTAATAAAATATAGCCTATAGCTTTTCTCGATAAATGGGCTATCTAAAACTGAAAGACTTTTTCAAGTCGGCCGAGTAGTTCTTGAGATTAGCGCGTTCACACAAACAAACAAACTCTTCCGCTTTATTTATAATATCTAATAAGAGCCGTTCTCGCAGGTGACATTTCTTTTTCTTTGTAATATTTCGACTGCTAAATGATATAAATGGTAAATATTTATTCGCGTTAAGAGAACACTTGGCTCTGTCATAACAATTTCAGCTAACCGCCTGAATGAGGATTTCAGCTAAGGGAGCAATTGTTAAAATTGAAACGTATTACTTTAGTTTATCCTCTCAGCTCCACCTTATCTAATAAACGTTAATTAGTTTCTTGGCTGTTTGTATAAATGTGGATATAGTAAGGGAAAATATATTAAAAAAGGTAATTTGTAGAATGTATATTATTTTTTATATTTTACTTAATATAAACGAATGGATACACAAAATATAAAGCTGAGGCTTAACCTACGCATCAGTGACGGAGCGTCAAGTTGCATCAAGTTGTCAAATGTGTGTTCTGCATACAAAAAACACATTTGACAACTTGACGCAACTTGACGCTCCCGCTCCGTCACTGACGCGTAGGTTTGTTCTAAGCTTAAGGGCGTTCCGTCCGGAGATTCCGTAATTGACCGTATTTAAAACCTTATAAACTCATAATCTGAAAGCTACAAAGTTATAATAAAAATACAGTAATAATCTTCAGTATATCAACATTCCTGTTGTCGTTTTAAATTTTCTATTTTTGTTTCTTATACTCATGATAACAGCTTCCAAAGTAATACCAATTTGTTAAAATTCAAGCATACATTCAGCATCTCCTTAGGATTTACAAATTACTTTTATTTGAAACTCACGCCAATAGATCGACAATATCATAAACTACATATTCGCCGTTTTAAATTTTTTTTGGACAATATTGAACTAAGATAAGTAAAAATAATAGGGTTTTGGTGCGATCTCGGCAACGCGGCAAATGTATGGCCAAGGTCGTTTGCTCGGGGGACGACCTTAAGTGCTTAGGGTCCAAACCACGAAGTGGATCACAAAACTTCATATTAAATGTCAATATTTGATTAATACTGCAGTCGCCAGAGGTTTTAACCTCCGAAAAATGTAATAGTGAATGGATTTTTGTTTTTGAGGTGTCATTTTCTTTGTTTACACTATAACTTGCAAATTTTACCAACAAAATTTTTGTGCTTTTAATTTTTTAGTTACTTAATTAAAAATTAATATTTCACCATATAAAGCCGGCCCCGAAAAAATTTTTTTTCTTGTTCCTGTTATTTAATGACTCTTATCCGATTGTTTACGTTGAAAATTAACCAGATACACAATTTTTAAAAAAGAAAGTTTGCTTTGCTAAGCTAAATACAACTATAAGGTTTTTGCAAAGTTTTTTAGAGATTAACGCTCGTCGTAACCAAGATAAAAGGGTTTGGGTAGATTTAAGGGTTGTAAAGAAAAGTGTGTTAAACTTACTTGTTGTGTGTTAAACGTACTATAAAATTTTTAGAGAAATGATAACTTTTAAGTACTTAAAAACGTTTAAATATCTCCAAAAATGTGTAAAATAGACCGAAAATATTTTTCTATGTTTGTTGAGAATTTATTTAAGTAAGAGCTAAAACATTAAATGCATCAACAAATTAAAGACTTTTTCTAGTCTTTGAAATATATTTAAGCTTCCTACTTAAAGCCAGAAAAATAATTGGGTCCTACAAATCTCTCGTACATACTAAAGACGCATGCTGTGACCTATGTTTAGAAAATGCTTACCTGAATGCAAAAAAAAAAACAGTTCTTAACATATTTTGTATTTTTTTCCTCTAAGTATGTTTTAGCAAATATAATTAATGAAAAAAAAAAAAATCAATTTTATTCTGTAAAAACCTAACCAAACGAAATAAAATACAGATTTTCTTCGAAATATCCGTGAAAAGTTTGTGCTACACTTTCAGAAAATTTAATAAAGTAAGAGCTAAAAAGTTATACACAGTAAGAAATAGAAGGCTTTGTTAAGCCTAAAAAATAATTTTAAACTTCCTATTTAAAACCAAAGAAAAATAGGAACGCCATTTACCTGGCGTGGCACACAACACAACAAGCACATTTGGAGGTATGCTCATCTACATACAAAAATATTAATTTTAAATCAAAATTATATATTTTTTCAACTTATTTTTTTTCTTTGGAATATAAGCACCGATACTAATCAAAAAAATAATGATATATTTTATTATTTTGCTATATATTTAAAAGAAAGAAATATGCAAATTTTCTTCAAAATTTTACAGTTTATGAGTTTACATGAAGTGAAAGAGAATAATTTAAAAATCAAAAGCACAACTTTTCAATAGGTAAACTTTATTATTTATGTTATCAGCTACACATTCCTTTTTTTCTTTTCAATTTTCATCCACTATTGCAAAAATCGGAGGTTTGCACGATTTTCACGCTCTGGGAACTCCACTATAAATATTTGTAACACGTCATTGTTTGTACCATAGACCTTTTCCTAGTAGTTACAAATAGACAAATAGAGATGTTTGTATACATCGTTAGTGCTAGCGTCGATATTCTGAGAATATAGCTAGATTATAGCAACATATACCGAGTGGCTTCGATATCCAAATGCAAGTCTAACACACAAACAATTGCCATTGAGCCTTCTATATTATGTACACAACTACGGCGATTTGAACCGGGCCACAGCGGCAACATATGTTACTTCAAAAGTTACGCTTTGAAATTTATTCGCTTTTATATTTCGAGTTGGACGATTCGAAAAGAAAACATTTGCGGAAGCATTATTCAAATACGACGTGAACGTCAATATTTGCGTGTGTGCTTGTTATTTAATGTCTCGCCGACTACTTCGAAACTACTTGCATAATATTTCATTTGTAAACTGGTTTCAGAATACATGACAAAGTTACAAAAAAGTTCCTTAGACGTTATAATATAATTGCTATCAGAAAAGGTTGTGGAAAGCTTACCTACCAACACCCGCGACTTTATCGGCCACGAAGTAAATCGTCGAATCCTTATAATTCTCTCGCCGATATCTTCATATTGATTTTCGGCGTTTTATGGGCAGACCTCGTTAATGAAACCGAAACTCTGTGGACCATAAACAAACACGATTGATGAATTAATAAAGATAAATCCTTTATGGCGTTTATTTGCGCTCCGGAGCCGATTACTGGAATATTAGATGTATGATAAATATTGCCAGAAACATTTTTCTCCGTTTATTACACCCTGGAGCGTTTGGACTTGCATCAAATTATATAAATACAAAAAGTGAATAGAGGCGTAATATTGCGATTTAATCTTATATATAAAATTCTCGTGTCACAATGTTAGTCACCGTACTCCTCCGAAACGGCTTTACTGAATTTTACCAAATTTTATATGCATATTCAGTAGGTCTGAGAATCGGCTACTGGGTACTTTTTATATTGATTAAAGTGCATTTGTTGAATAAATAATAGTAAATTATTACAAGTCGAGACTATGACGGCGACCATTGTTTGTGCTACGGGATAGCGATCGACGTTGCCATGGCGACATACTTATTTAGTCACTTCAATAAAATAATATGGGCGAAATACTCTATATTATGGCAAAGCAACATTTGCCGGGACAGCTAGTTATATTATAAACCAATAAATGCGTAGTGACTTATGCAAAACTATTGTATAGAATATAGATGAAATGCACAAACTTAAAACTTTGTAGGAGCATAATTATTGTGATTTTAGAACTGCTCCTGATTATTTTGTCAAACTTTTTACATTGTATGATTAAATGTTGGATTGGCTCAAGGAGAGTAGTTTCGTTATTTCCCCCGGGGTTGACGTAAAAAATTACGCCTCTTCATGTTATAAGCGCCTGTAAAATACGTTCAGCGAAATTAGTACATGTAGCTTTTAAACACGAGCAACGCGGCCCTGGCCTACGTAACTACTGAAAGAAACCTCTTAAACTTCACTCAATTATACGAACCTACTTAATAATTTGAAGTAAACAATTTTATTACGCGCCAATCGACCTTGGGAAGTTTGTACAGCTTAATATTTCTGTTTACTGCGTTGTAGCGGTGCTGCCTTGGATTACTCCCTCATTGTAGGGCAGGAGATGTTTTTCTAAGTTTTGAGTTTTAGGGCATAACAATTTTGTTCATCTTTCAGTCGCAGAAAGACTCTACACAAGTTGGTCATGATTGAGAATAAGTCATATTTTGTCGATAAAAATAATCGAATCTAAAACGTTTCAGATTGAGACCCTTACTCAAACTACCCTAAAGGTTGCTAACTAAAAACTAACTAACTAAAAAACTACCCTAAATGCAAAATTTATTCAACTGCGTTCGAATTTATCCTAAGAGCTTTAGGGCCGCGCCACACCAGAATGGCAGCGACATGGCGAGCACTTTCAGTGTCATGTGATTTTAAACTTTATCTTCATTAGGGTTGGACCTCATCTGGCAGCACGGAATCGCATTTGTTCCGCCTGTGCTACCACGTGCTGCAGTGTGCTGTCGCATGCGAACGCGCGCTGTCGCATTCCGCAGACAAAAAAATAGCGAGTGATCGGCGGTGAAAGGATGCGTTAGCATGCTATCGCGCACTTCAGCGTTCCGGAGTCTCCCTGCCGACCATTGCATTTTGTCCGTGATGCCGATCGCCTCAAGGATTCCGCCGCGTGCTATTGCATTATGCTTTCTGTCTTGGTCTAGCAAATGGCAGTTCTAAGCGACAGAAAGAGAAAGGGCGACGGAAAAAGGCGATTCCGTGCTGCCAGATGAGGTCCAACCCTTATTGTATATATATTATCGCTTGAGAAATCGTGGCCGCCGGCCACGATTTCTCAAGCGACACAGGCAGCCGTAGACTTCTAAAGCGATACTATGTATTAAAATAATGAAGATAACGTTTAAAATCATATTATGACACTGATAGTTCTCGCTGTGCCGCTGCCATTCCGGTTTGTTTTATTAAAATGCGTTTGCTGTCAGTACATTTTCCTCACTATTTATATTGACACAGTACACAACATTTTACATTTCATCATTATTAGCATTCCGACTGTTTTCATTCGGTTGAATTATGGAACTCACTCGTCTCAGGTTCGCTATTTAGAATTTCATAAGCGCACGGCTTGTGTGTGAATAGAATTACCTTGAATAAAACATACCGAGTCTTCTTCAAAATATAAATGCTGGCTCTGCTACGTGTGGCACAATTTTAAGTTCAACTTTGAATGTTGTTAGTCACTTAACTTAATATGGACGTGTCTACATAAGGTATGTAGACACGTCCATATTAAGTTAAGGACTTACGAAAAGTAAAAAAATTGCTTTACAAAACTTTATAGTTTTTAGTCTCAAATTATTGTTCTGACTATAAATTTTTACATCAGTGTGAGATATGAGAGTGTGAAATATTCATTAAAAAAGAAGTACAACGAACTGTATAGATTCTGCTTGCTTTCTACTTGTAACCAATATCTCCAACTCACAAAAGAATCAGTTTTCACCTGGTGAGCTCAGATGCAAAGTGAGCTACGAATATATTCATATCGGAGAGATAATAAAGTAACTCGAAAGCCTACGAGCACATTTATACTCGAGGGTACTGGAGAGATTGAATTCGAGAACGTCTCGGTTCATTTTATTTTTGACACCACTAGTCTTTACGCTACGACTTACGAGTAAGGTACCTTCTTTAATTTGATATGGTCGTGCTTATAAACACGCTTGGGCTGTATGTATATGTAACGGAGTATTTGAGCACGATTTTCACCTATTTTCAGTAGGTAGTCTAATTTATTCGAAACTTTGCATACGTATTAAGAGCCGATCATAATGCTATAATTTGTAAAAAAATTTTAAAGCGTGTTTTTTTTAGTTTTTTTAAATATTTTTATTAGAGGAACTCAAGTGTTTGTTGATTTTAATTTAATACGAAGTTAACATTTTTGTAACATTAACACCATTTTAATGTAATAATTATGAGTTGTTTATTGTAAAAAACTTCGTTATGGAAAGATATTAAAATACGAAGTAGTTAATAAATGTTTTGTTTGCCTAATTTTAAAAAGTGGGACTATTTTTATAATGGCAGATCTAACTTTAATACAATAAAGCAACTTGGACCTTAAAATTCAATAAACTACCAACTGATACAAACGAAATGTGAAAACGTTTTTTCGCTTTGTTTCGCTGTTGATTTTTCATCATAAACAAATTTTGAATTTCGTTTTAATAAACTCCGTATTTTTGTTTCAAACTTTTATAGAAGTATTACAGCAGTTATATTCAAAAGTAGGCTTAACGAGATGCAAGTTAGAAGCCGAATTTTCATTTGTACTGAAACGTTGTGAATTGTGAAACAGTTTTCAACTAAATGGCATTTTCGATCATCTACAAATGATTAATTTCATGTAATATTGTTGGTTGCACATTACCTACCTAGCCCTTATTTATACATTTAATCAAATACAATAAATTTAACGTATATCATATTATTATAATATTATGCAACATTTATTTTTGGATTCCAGACTAATACGTAATAATATCGCAATTTAAACAAAGGTCAAGTACCACGTCATAACGTTTTATTAAAAATATGATGCAGTAATTTTAAATTTATTAGTTTTTTATTGAACAAACAAATATTATGATAAATAGTTAAATATCTATATTAATACATTACGATAAGAATTCATCCAATAGCAATGTTTTATTGCATATCGCATATATACAAAGTTATTTTATTAATTTTAAGCGCGGAATATTTTTCCCCGTTACGAAATTAAAAATCACGTAACGCGATAGCGTGGACTATAATATAGAATAAAGGGGATATTATCATGTTTAGGTACAGGCTAGTCACCGAACCGGTGATTGGCACCATAGTTTCGACGTCTGAACGTGCGTAAAAAACTCTGAATAAATATTTCATTTCATTTATTTCGACATATCTCGCCCTTTACGTAAAATATTATTATAATTATTATTTTTATCACTGTTCACACACTGTTGTAGATCACAGTAAAAAAGCTTTAACTTATATTTTTTCAAATGTAAGAAAGTATTAAAAAATTCAACAAAATTAAGAAAACATGATTTTTAAAATACCATTATAGGCACCGACACTCAGTTTTTTTTTCTTTTTAGATCTAAATAATTTCAACCGGAGCATTCTGTATAATATAGCATGAATGATCTATAAAGTGTTTATGAAGCATTTATTTTTATCGCGTGTGTTTCTTCAGCGGTAGTAATATTATGTAGCTCCAGGTAATTTAGTTATTACTGAGTGGGAGTGCATGAATTTGAATAATTAGGTGCAATGAACTATGACGCTATATTAATGCAAATGTGTCAAGCGTGTGACAAACGCTTGCCGTGACCGAAGGAATTCTGTAAAGTGCAACCCTCCTAGAGGTGCAGTTGGGTAATAACCTGTCAACCGCGATAACAAAAGATTTCCAAGAATCGGCGATTGAAGGATTAAAATATGGCCGAAACACCTAAGTTGTCTATGTATTCTATTACATGAAAACCAATAGCTACGTCCACACTGTGCAATTTCATCTTCAATTTTCGTCATCTTCTTTTATTCAACTTTCGTATTGGCGCATTCAATAATTGAATGCGTCAACGAACGCAACGCCAAGATTGTCATTAGAGAACAAAGCGAAAGTTTTGGATACGGTCAGAGGGTATGCGTCGCGGGCATGCCTTACGTAAGCTGTTGACTGCGCTATGACGCTTGCCCTTGATGAACAAAAAAGGCACAGTGTGGACAAAGCTAGTGTGTGAAATCTTCGGAACTATTGGCCTTGATAAAAATGATCTGGGGGCACGGCAGTGCCCCAGCCAAGCTTTTTAGCAAAGGCACGGCCGTACCATACTTTTCTCGAAACGGTTCACGGCTATTTCACACCCCCTTTATCATCGATGTTAACAAAGCTAAGGATTTAAAATTTCGGTCACTAGGACCAAGTATTAAAACTAGTTTAACCTCCAAATTACATGAAATTTCGATAAATGGTTTAGTAGTTACGGATGGTCAAAGTTACTACATTTTGTCACTGACTGACAGATCATCAAAATTCTAAGGTACTTCTAGCAGACTTAGAACCTTGAAAATTGGTACCCGGATAGGTCTTTATTAACAATGAAAGGAAAAATTATGAAACCGGCCAAGTACGAGTCGGACTGGCGTACATAGGGTTCCGTACCGTAAATTTGTATGGGGGCCCCCCTTAAATAATAAGTTTATTTAATTTTTATTTTTAATTATTAAAGTTAACATACAATTGAGCGTTTTCTGAAATTATCAAAAACCTTAGTGTTACCATTATGGATATAGAGTAAAAAAAGGGGAAAAAATAGTGTTTGTTGTATGAGGCCCCCCATTAATAATTTATTTTATTTTGATTGGGCTATTAGCTTTTATAACGACACCAGAAATATATAATTTGTGAAAATCGCAACTATCTAGCTATTGCGGTTCTCGAGATATAACTACATAGAGATATAGATACAACTGCATATTATTGGGAGGCGAGTTCATACTTACACAGACGGCAAGCATGAAGTGTTTTAATATGTAACAACGCATGTGGCCGATGGTACCCAATAAATCCAATTAGTAGCTGATTATTATATTTTCTCTAGTGCTTATTTCCAAGCCACTATAATAATAATAAAATAAAGAAATCTATTGATACATTTACTGAATGTTGATTTAAATTACAAAATAAGTTGTAGGCTTGGCTTGAATGTGATCTGAAAACTTTTTACGACAGAAGTGTTGAATAGCTATGCAATATTTTGCTTGGCTCCTTTTACATTTCATGTTTTGGTGGGATACATATTACAGCCTATCAAAAAATCTGCTTGAAAATCTGTCACATACTATACGCCAAAAAGACATATTTTATGAGTAGTCCATTGGGATCTCAGAATATTCAAAATCAAATCAAAAGAGTCTCTTTCTGTCAGAAAGAAACAATACATTGTAGCAAAGATAATATCTTTGCATTGTAGTTATTTTAACTGAGGACCGTACTGTCATGTGAAATTACGTTCATTTTAAAAATAATATATATCGAGGAACTCATAATATAATACGATCAAATTAATAAAATCAGCGGAAATATTTCGTGTAGTTTTGAAAATCGCTACAGTTATTCCTTGTGATATCCAGATGAACATGTCAAAAGTCCTCAAGGGTGGGGGGTGAGCTAAGAGTGTAGGGGGGGGTCAAAGGACCCTTTTTTTAGGTTTTTGCTCATAAGTAAAAAACCTGCACAAATAGCATTACGGTTACTTCTAGGAAAATTTTCTACATAAAATTTCCTCTAAATTATGTCCTATAATTTTTTTTGTACGGTCGATACTTTAGGAACTACAGGGGGGGTCAAATTCCTCAAAAGTGCGAATCGCGAAAATAACACGCATCGAACGTCCGAGACTAAGAAAACAACTTATTCTGATTGAAATACCTGCTATTCACAGATAATTATTTGTCCTAGCTGCTATTATTACAAAACGTTAGACTAGTCACCATGGAATTAGGAAGTACTATACAGCTGGAAGGCTTACTTCATCATTTTGAAATATTAAAATGAACCTTACTTCCATGTGCTAAAGTATTATTTTTACTAACTAATATCTCCTTATAGTAGCGAGCACGAGCGAGAAATCGATTTTCTTGGTTTGTCCCTTTCGCACAATTGCCATGTAAAATATACGATAATACATAATTTCAGTCTTGATATGAAAGTTACAGTTCAACAAGAGCATTTCCTAGCTAATGCGAAAAACAAGTCTCGACTTATACAACTCCTCACAGAAAAAATGCAGGCAGAGCAAATTGAAACACGAGTGGCACCTAGTGATGCTGATTGTACAATTATAAAAAGTGCAATTGAAAAAGTCGCAAACTATCCTGAGGTTGCTGTTGTTGGGGAAGATATAGATTTAATAATCCTTCTTATGGCTCTGTCACCACCAGATAAGCAAATATTCTTTGTGAAGCCAGGAAGAGGTAAAGTGGAAATGCAAATATTTTCCTCACAAGAACTCCAAACACTTCGTTGCGACACAACTTCAGCTATTTACAGGAAAGGCAAAGTGTCAGTTGTTAAGCTATTTGATCAAAAACCAAAAATCAAGGATATTGCCGCCATCTTCTACAATCCAACATCAACATCTGAAGAAATAGCAGAGTCGGGAGAAAGGATGTTTTTGACGATGTATCGTGCAGCCACTGATCAGCTTGATCTTAACAGACATCGATACTCAGTTTTTGTCAAATCCAGCACCAAATCCAAACCAGATCTTTCCTCTCTCCCACCTACAAAAGGATCAGCAAAATTTCACTCATTCCGAGTGTTCCACCAAGTACAAGAGTGGTTAGGTAACGCACTGCCTCCTGAAATGTGGGGATGGAAGCGAGGAGCTGATGGAAACCTCGAGCCTGTTACCACTCATGATCCTCCAGCTCCTGACACCGTGCTGAAGTCAATATTTTGTCGCTGCAAAAGTGATTGCACTGGTAATTGTGGATGCCGAAAAGCTGGTATCACGTGCAGTCTAGTATGCAACGGCTGCTTGGGTTCGTGTACAAATGGCGTACCTGTAGATTTGGTAGATATAGAAGGTGAAGATGATGATGATGTAGTAGAAGAAAATTATTGATTTAATAAAGACTGTCTAATTATTATTTTCTAGTTTTGAATACATTTTGAAAACATACCAATTTTATTTTATTTATAAAACCGTCTCATTTTTTATACCTATATAAAGTTGAACACTCTGTAACTTCTAAAGTATCGACCATACAAAAAAAATTATAGGATCAAATTTAAAGGAAATTTTATGTAGAATGTTTTCCTAGAAGTAACCGTTACGCTATTTGTGCAGGTTTTAGACTTATGAGCTAAAATCTAAAAAAAGGGTCCTTTGACCCCCCCTACACCTTTAGCTCACCCCCCACCCTTGGGGATTTTCGATATGTTTATCTGGATGTCTCAAGGAATAACTGTAGCGATTTTCAAAACTACACGAATTATTTCCGCTGATCGTCCATTTTCGGCTTAATTTTCTGAGGCTAATATATCAAAGAGAAGTTTAATAAATACCTACTGTTTTGCCTTTTGGCTCGGTGAAAACTAACTAATCAACTTACTTCAGCAACTCTAAAGTTTATTTACAGCGCCCACACTCGAGGAAACTAATATATAGCTGCAATTTAAAAGCAATATATTTGTCATTGATTGATATTGAGAAACAGAGTTTTGAAGATCCTCATTTACTTTAAGCTTCAATACCTCAACTCTTTTAATTAAGGATTATTTTTCTTAAATTTTATCCGGATTTAATTTCTGGACATTTTATCTTTTAGATTAATTAACGAGTTCGAATATTAATCTTTTTGTCTTCATTAACTTATTGATCGACATAGCTACTTAAATAAATTCCTAATAAATAATAGAACACTCCATATCTTACCCCTTTATTTTCAGAATAGCTTTTTATATTTTGCCCTCGTCTCGGGTGATATATGATCTCACTAGATTCTTATTCCTATTGTTGAGTAAAATAAAGTATCAATCAATACACCCTTTGGGGCCCAAACCTTTGGCGACGACTAGAACATTCCCCAGAAATGACGCCATAACTCGTCTATGGGCCATTCTAGTTTTGAGCCGAAAAAATTAGATCAAAATTTTTTGGTGAAATTTAACATTTTTATTATTTAAAATTAATAATTATAATGTAATAAAACTATTAAAAATAGTTTCAGAGATCGCTTGCCCATAATTATTTAAAAAATCAAAAATGAAAGTTTATGCTTGATAACGGAAATGACGCTGTGCCTAACAGGAGTGATGAACATAAAAATAAATCCTAATTGTAAACATTTATAACGATAATTCTGACGCATATTTAAAACCTGTTATGTACATAAGCGATATTAAAAAACAGATTTAGCAAAGCTCTAAAATTTTAAGAGAAAAAAATTATATCGTTATGATAATAGAAGTGATGCACCACTTCTGTTATAAATGCGATGGGGTATATTAATTTACTAAATATTATAATAAATTTGATTTATTCAATTTATTTCATTTTTAACCATTATTTATTTTAATCGAAATTAAGAATTTGTTAAAAACTGTAAGAAAATACGGTCTACATTAAACATATTATCTAGCACAACAAAATGGGTTTCTATAAACTAATTTTTAAAAATCTATAATCATGCAACATTAGAAACTTCCAAAAATATGTTTTTAAAAAAATATACATCATTTGACAACGTTTTAAGAAAAAAATAATCATCTAAAATTTGTTTCCTCTGAGAAATCACAGGATTTTATTTGCTCTAGGATTGTTGTCGTTTAATGGCCTACATAACATTTTTAAGTCACTTTTCTGTCTTTTTATTAGCTTTTCTAACTATAAAAAAATAAAAGAAGTTATAAATTTTATTATTAGTTTAATTAAACACTGCAAGAATAGTGAAATGATAGCTTCTGTTATCAAAATGATTATTCCTGTTATCAACAATTTAGATATTTAAAATTTCTTGTAATTGAGAAAAAAAACTTGACAAAAATATTATAAATAATAAAATGAACATGTTTTGTACAAAATAAATAACAAAAAGTATTCACTTTACTAAATTTTAATAGGAAAAACATCATTTCTGTGATCAAAAATCACTTCTGTTATCAACTAGTTAACAGAAGTGATAATAACAGAAATGATAAAACTCAAATAATCTATATTTTATTTTTAAATGTTCAAACTTTACTTAGTTTTATAATTATAATAAAAGGACTAAGAATACATGAAAACAAAGGATTTTTACAATATTTAACAAAGTAATTAACTTTTTACAGACTTAGCAGAAGTAATGAGCGATCTCAACCAATGGAAAAATTACGAACAAATTTTGCTTTTGTTAAAAAACGAAAGAAATAATTAAACTTTTTGTTACTAATTTAGAAACTACAAGTTAATTAGTGCTGCCTATGTGCATAATTTATTATAAATTAAATGTGTCGCTATATTTTTTTTACAACTTACAATTGATAACAGAAATGACGGGAATTTTGGTAACAGGAGTAGAATCAAGAATAAAAACGTGCCTGTACTTCAGAAGAAGAATATGCTCATTCAATCATAAAGCCAACTATATTTAAATACTATTTTAACTATAACACTAAGATATTGTTTCTTAGAAGTATTTTTTTAAGTTGCCCCAATGTGCTAAGGTGTGAAAGTAACAGATAACAGGCGTGACGTTTAGGTACTTTGAGCTATCAAGTTACTAAGAAAATGCTAATTTATATACTTAAAAGTGTTAATATGTTATAGTTCACACCGGTTACTATTATTTACATTCATAAATTTATTGATACAAGGTTGTTAAAAGTACTTTTTTGTCAAGTAACAGATATTTCGCTGTAGAATAGAATGACCCCAATAGGATGTGACCGCTGCTTTTTATGGTTTGCTCCTTAATTTATATTTCATAAATGAAACATGCTGAATATTTCATTATTATCGAAGGATATTATGTTTTGAAACTGTGTAACGTTATATTTTTAATATTTACCTATTTACACCGATCACTTTTCTTAAATATAAGTCCTTTTTATGTATATACCCACGACCAAAATTTAAGCATGTCGGGGAAATACGAGCTTATTACATGAGGAAACTCCATTATCAGTACCAACACATGCTACCTGAATTCTTAATTTGAACACAAACTCCTCTTTAAAACTCCATGTGAATGGTAACATGTGCGATAGAAGTTTCAACTGATTATATAATCTTTACCCGCTACCCCAGCACGCGTTTCTGAATAGGTTTCAAGTTTAAATAATATGTAAATCTTTCCAAAAAACAAATTTTTTATAATACAGCAATTAAAGCAAATTTGCTTTTTTTTTGCAAAATGGTAAGTGCAAAATGGTTATGGTGACAAATAAAACTTATATCCATACTTCCATACTAATATTATAAATGCGAAAGTGTGTCTGTCTGTCTGTCTGTTACCTCTTCACGCCTGAACCGCTGAACCGATTTTGCTGAAATTTGGTATGAAGATACTTTAAGTCCCGGGAAAGGACATAGGATACTTTTTATCCCGGAAAAATGTACGGTTCCCACGCGATAAACGAATTTTTGGCGGGCATCATCTAGTTGTGTATAATTTTATTTGTTACCTATCTTTAATTTCCGTAATGAAATAAGCAATTAATGTATTTTACATAATATCGTATTAAAATCCATTGTTGTTACTGTATAATATTATGGGAATATCAATATAAATCCAATATAAAGGTTATATTTTGTCCTATCGGAGAAGTTAATTCACAGGCAGACGGTGGACGTACGTAATAAACGCGACCAGCATTATGACTTTTGCCTAACCAAAGAGATCACGCGCCAAGCCGCGAAGAGATCACGAGTCACGACTCACGGCTAATTTAATTGACATAATCCGACCAAATGACGTAGGTCCATTAACTGCCAATGAATCAATAATATTCAATTTCTTCGATAGTAAGTACATTATACACACGTTTTTCAAAATTCGGGCTACCTATTTATCTCGTGCAACGTCAGATGTTATTAGACGAATTTTGACGTAATTCCCGGTGGACAGTGTCCCAATTTTAAAGGAATTAGCGTGATATACTAGATACAAAATTACATCAACTTATTAAAGATAAATGTTAGTGCAGGAATCACTGGTGAAAAGTTATACCTGAAAAAAGTCAGGCGAAAAGTCCGTCGTAATTAAACAAACTAATATTGGAATCCTGGAAGTCGACAAACAGGAAAAGAGGGTTACTATTTCCATCTGCGCACATTTTTGTTTCTAACTCACCTACCTTTTTTATCTGCAGCTATTTATTGATATAAGATATTAAGGGCCTGTTTCACCGCTTCCTGATAAGGCTATCCACCACTTATTTTGACAGATGGAGTATGGAAAATCTGTCATATAACCCTATCGGGCACCTTATCAGGAAGCGGTGAAACAGGCCATAAATATATTCTACTGTAAAAGAGGTAGGTACTATATTTATTCTAAATGACAGCTTCTATTTCCTTAAAAACCGAAACCGGTATCACTGACTACTTATTTCTCTTGTTGAAAAATTCATGTCACACTACTTTTAATACCCAATAATTTTATCATGTAAAACTTGAATAGTTTAAATACTACAAAACCACGAGATCAGTCTCAAAACTACAATTTTGTGACTCGGGTCGCGGCTTGGGCTATAATACCATTAAAAGTGACATCATACAAAACCCTGAATAATTTCGAAAATACCTCAAGGACTTGGGTTAGTTGAAATCACACCCGAGGCCCTGTGCAAGTTACTGGACTCATATTCCGAACCCTTACCCGGGGGAAATATAACTTGTCGCCACAAAATTTTCGTGTGACGTCAGAATTAATACAGTAAGTCACTCTTACAACAATCACGAGAACCTATTAACCTTTTGGACACAAGAGCTGATTAGTCCATGTGACAATTTGTAACGTTGGATGTCATGTGTTAATTTTGACGTGACAACGTCTTATAATTCGATGGAGCCGGCTGCACGCACGAAAAAACATGCGGCGTTACCTCGCTCTGAGGCGTTCCATTTTCTTATGACGTTGTCACGTTCAACTATCGCCAGTAAACCGACTTTACAGACAACCGACTTTTTACCTTTAATGTAACTAAATGACCCAGGACCTTCCCTGGACTCCCACGAATATTTCAAGACTACAATAATTATCCAAATGGTTTAGGCGTTCACGAGTTTAAGCGAGACGCTTAACAGAATTTAAGATTCACTTTTATATATACGAGTAGATAAGTAATTAAATATCCTACAATTTTTTTTAATATATCATAATATAACATATTAATGTTACCCGAGATTCCGTCGCACCCAAATTCGTTGATCTCTCTAGTATCGAACGTTTTTGCAGGTAACGGGCAGACAGGTTTTTTATTACTATTATGGATGCATTAGGTGTGACAATTCAAAAATTGGGCCAGATATTTTAAGGAACGACGAATTTTTGAATTTTTCTACGTGTTACTTGTAAAATTTCAGCAATATTCGAATTGCATTTTGTTTAAAAGGTTGTGGCAAAGGCCGTGGCAGCTGGTGTTTAAAACCGTCGAGCATCAAGTAAGCCGCTTATCCGTTTGGCTGTTGCTTTACTAATTATTTTATAATCTTAACATTCGAACGTGCCTGTAAATTGAGTTTCAGCTTAAGTCGTCGTTGCAAAATATGATAAAAATATTTATTTTTTGTTTTTACACATTTTATGAATCGAAAACTGTATAATATTTAAGTTACTCCATTAGACACTCAGGCTTATCAAGAGATTAAAAAAACAACAAAAAATGAATGAATCACGAAAAACTTCATGTACTTACCTATTCATAAATTATACACGTGAAAAATCATGTGGAAAATATTATAATATTAATCTGTCTAGTGTATTAGTAGATTTCAATATTAGCTGTATAATGTATCAATATTAGCTGTTTTATTTAAATATTATTAATTAAGAGGACATTTTGAACGCAAACCACGTAATAATGAAAATAGCTCAGTTATACGCCGAGTATTAAATTACGGTGTATTTGTTTCCGGCATTTACAACTTTCCAGCTTAAATCTAGTTTGCGAAGTTAGGCAAGTGCTGCAACAGACTGAAGAGTTTTAGCTACGTGAATTATAAATTGAGAGATACCTATTATTTTCATTCCAAAGTTCAGACCAAAGAGAATATAATCACTACGTTTAAGTTCAGACGATTTAACCACAAAAGGCATTAGGCAATATTTGAACAAAATATTTCGAAGTAAATATTCTTTTACATAAATTAACATTACGGGCCAGGCTACAACAATGCGCCGCATCGTAAAAATCTACAACGTCGCAGAACGCATCGTGGAAATTTGCGATGCGTCAGGCGACATTTCCCATAAAATTTTTGCATTGTCACAACGCATCGCATTTCTGTGCGATGTTGTTTTTGCGATACGACGCCGCAACGCAGTGTTGTTGCCTGGCCCTAAGCTCTCAAATTTTACCTATCACTATTTTATTCCACATTGTAGACGATGCGATCAACAATGTATATTTTTATGCAAGCAATATATAATAAATTTTATACTGTCGATCATACTATGTTCCTATCATGGGTTGTCGATATGATTTCGTGTAACGGTGATGGAAAAGTGGGTCATTGGTTTGATATTTGTTATTATTATACAAATAATTCGTTTATGTACTTTCATAACATTTTCTATGAGTCAGTACAAGTGTGAAAGCTACGATATGATAATAATAATATTATATAGATCATAGATAGATATTAATTATATTTATATCTATCTGTATTTGACCGTATGAATGTTATGTTTCATTTTGTGACAAAAACATCCATAAGTTTACTAATATTATAAATGCGGAAGTGTGTCTGTCCCTCTGTCTATTTTCATACAGTCCTACATATTTTTTGATCTCTAATATTATGGCCTAAATCAGAGCAACATTAACTAACAACATTTTTCAAAATGTTTTTCCTCATTTCGGTCACATGCCAAAAGTTCATGTAGAATAATTACACAATGCAATTGAATTATTATACTTTGTCGAAATTAAAAACAAAAGAATATCTATGTCCAACATGTCACTAATTTAGCGAAACGCAGGCGCGAGTTATTAGGTCGTCTCATTTACGGCGTCACGGAGTCTGGCGGTCGTCGACTTGTAACTAGACACATTTGTTTTGTATTTGTTCCGTATTTCCTGATTTATTTTCCTCGGGGTCACGACAAACTCAAATAACAATGAGTGCTCGAATTTGTTTCGAATGGCTGGTCCTTACGTTGTAAATATTTCTCTAATTTCTCGCGATAACTATAAAGGCATTCCACGCGAGCTCTCACACTGCACATCATATTAATATAAATGCCTTCTTCATTCCGCCTCATAATAGATCTTAGTATGGCTTACCACGTACGTACGTGGGATTAAACAGAATTTTATTAAACGATTATTAGAGTACATTAAACTTTGTGTGAAAATATTATGAGTTATTAAAATTTATTGTTTTTCAAGTCTTTGAGAAAGATGATACATTAAAAAATACCTAAATGCAGGATCCTAGATTCATAACACCTATATTCTAAATATTTAAACACTATATTTTCAGTATTTCGTAACCTATTATAACGTATTTGATTGATAAAGTTAATCGAAAGTCTCGATAGGTGCATATTAATTTTACAGTACTTATTATCTTAATATATATATTTCTTGTGTGCGTGTGTATGTGACTGAACTCCTCCTAAACGACTGGACCAATTTTGATGAAATTTTTTGTGTGTGTTCAAGGGGATCTGGGAATGGTTTAGATTCACAATTTTGTCCGCTGGATAATGTTTTTTTAATTAATTTTTAATTTATTAGTAGTAGTTGATTTTGGAATGTTTTACATTGGATCCGACATGTGTCAAATATTAAATAATATTCGAATTAGAATTTTAATTTTAGTCTGTCCCGACAGTTAGCGCTGCGTTTGCTGGGACAGCTAGTATTTAAATAAATTTAAACCCATCATACATGTAAAAAAATTGTACATACCTTTTAATTTTATTTCGTATAATTATTTCCAGATGTAACATAAACATTCTGAATATAATTTGCTTGATAACCTACCCGTTGTTGTTCTGAATTCTTTCGATCGACGCGACGTAGAATTTTCCAAAAAATTTTCCATTGAGATTCCAGAATGTTGGTTCATTAAGCACCGAGTAAGTTGAATCCTATTCCTATTTAGATCTTTTGGTAACGTCCATTATTGTCATAGTCGGTATGCTCTAGTCGAGTCTAGACTCTAGACTCTAGAGCATACTGACTATGGCAGAGGGGCGGGCGGGTGAGGGGCGCTGTAATTGCAAAAGACAAAAAAATCGCAAAAGGCACGAATTATAGGGCTTAGTACGAGACTAACTCCTACAATATCTACTTATTCCTTATTCTTTGGAGCTCATGCTAGGATTTAATTATTGTACCTTTGTAAAATAAACTGGCTAGAGTAAAATATTCGTTACGAATTAAATATTGTATTTAATAAAGCTAAATTTGTAAGGGTACATAGTAAGTATTTATTTCGAAGCTTATTACTCAATCAATATTTTCGTGAGGAAATATTTTATCCCTTACTGATTTTCTCTTTACAACAAAACCTGATTATTCTCTCGGCAAATATCCTATGAAAAGTTTGTTGAAATTGCTCTTATATCTTTCTTGTGATTCTTTGAGTAAAGTTTGAATAGTTGTTTGAGTTGTAACTTAAATATTTATTGAAAATTTTAAGGTTCCGTCCATTTATTGTTAATTGCTGACTGAATCTTGTTAAAAACTTAATTCTTTTTGAGGCTTCATCAGTTACCTTACTGTTGGTATTTTTCCAACAAATGATACAAATTACGTATAATAATATAATTGTAGTCGGTCGGTCGGCAACAACCGGAATTTCATTCGACTATCAAAATAATTCATAGGTCATAAAAATACAGTCATATAATGCCGATCTTGTTGATCATGAAACATTCATGAAGTATTTAAAAAATGAAGCAAAAAGATAGGTAAAGCAAAGTACCCTATATTTTGTATAGTTCTTTTTGATTGCACACTCATTTTGCGACATTCAAGAAAAGCTTTTAGAAAGTGCCTACTTCTCATTACTGAGGATTAAGCTTTAATAAGGCATATTTACGAGGTAGGTAATTATTCGGTTTTGAATTCAAACCATACAGCCTTTTATTTTACTATGAATAGTACTTATAACAGCCTTACTCAAGAAAATATAAAATATAATTTGCTTCTTAAGACTCTTTTAGAGATTTCTGTCGATTCCGTTCAAGTTTATTCAAAGAAACTAGTATATTATGGTAGTTCTTTCGAGTATAATCTTAGTTAAATACTGCAAGGACATAGGATTTTCATTCGCTTAATTATAACCCAACCGTCACGTAAAATTATACTATTGACTGAATATTACTACCCCTACCTAATGGATAGATTATTATTAAAATATAATAATATTATGCTCCTCCTACATTCTAATTATTATATTTAATATAGGTATTTAATATTGGTAATTATAGTCTACATTACACTGCTTAGTGTTACGTTGAAGGCAACCGCAGGTGGTTTTATTGAGTAGGAGTCTCACATACCCCGGGGTGCCAGCTTAGCTGAGGCACGTACCCAACCCGGGGCACTCATGATGGGTTTCCCCTGCGGATCAAAAAAAAAGTGTTACGTGTTCCTCTCCGCGGTACCCGTCCCTCCCGCACTAGGGACACGATGGAGGGCTGGGGGGATTTTAGTGGGTAGACCTCTTGTAGGGAGGCCCACATACCCCCGCCCCTCCTAAAAAAAAATAGGTAAACTCAGTAGATATATTATAGTCTAAATTTAACCATCTTGGAAAGTGGTTATTGATACAGCTATTAGCGTAGTATCAACTATGTATTCATTAAACTTGAAATTGATGAATAGTCTCTTATTAGCAATTAGTTTGCTTTGGGATTATAATACTCGTATTCCCTTACCTTGCGGCTTGCAGAATATAGTTACATGCTCGGTGCAATTGCATACCGTCGGTACAAAAATACCTTGTATATATTTAAATAATAATATCATATTATTATGTTCAATAAAAACATGAAATTGAGTAATGTGGCATACTTACGAACGCATTTAGATACATTTAAAGACTGCCTACATTAATTTAATGAAGAGTTCGAAACAAAATGTATAAGAGTTTAAATCATATTAATTGGATTTAATTAATCATCAAATTAGAGATGTTATTCACCTTATAATGCTCTAATGTTATTAAAACCAAAAATAAATATGTTCAATAATAATTGTTGTCCAAAAACATAAATTTTGCAAATAAAGAATATTATTATTATACATTTTTTAAACCATAAAGCTTAGCATGAAAAATAATTAAACATTTTATATTAAAAATGTCGTTCGTACTGTTATAATAGTATTTTAATATTTCCAACGAGGCTTTAAACGCTTGATTACTTGAACAGTAATTATTATTATAGTCCTTATAAATTAAAAGTGATAGCTTTTTTATTCTGTGACTGTTTAATGGAAGACCATCGAATTGTAGTTGGTAAACCTCTTCTCAATATTTTGTCGCCATTATATTTATAAACTCATCATATAAAAAATACTTTCATGAATTTTGTTATAAAGACCTAATAATTAATAAATGAGCATTTTCTTCGCGATATTAAAAGGATTTTGAACTGGTAATTTTATATTAAAAATGAGTCAGATTTATTTCGCTCATACAATGTGCGAATACGAGTATTGGAATGAATTTTAAACTTTATAATTTTAAATATTATATTTGGCTATCTTCTCGATTGTGTGGGTGAGAGATTGGACTTAATTTCAACGTTTCAACTCTCAATATGTTGTCATTTCAAGATACAGTAACATTATCTCCATTAATCATAATGGAGAAGGATAATGTAAGACGGCCATAATATAATGACGAAGCCTATTTGATGCAGAGAAACAAACCTTCCCGCATTATAATATTAAAGGTTGTATATTAGCAAACATTATATATACATAGACAGATTTTATGCAAATATTTTTGGAATCACTGGAAATCTTCTACTTTCGTTATATTCTAAGTAGTAGTTTCATAATACATATAATTTATTAATATTTTTAGTATTATGATAATTAAGTAAATAAAGCAATAGTTAACCCGTCTAACAATATGCTGAACACTATGCGTCTCAAAAATTGACGAACTCTGTGGCTCAGTGGTAGAACAATAAGTTTTCGATGTTCCTGGGTCATGGATGTGTATTAAATATTATGTGTATCATATAATAAGAATCTGTGTAGTATAAAGGTATTAAATATTATATTTCCGTTGTCTGGTACCCGTAACACAAGTCCTTTAGGTGGTAAGCCACGGCGGGGCCAGAATGTCGTGGTGTGAAGCGTCTATGGATATTATATTTATTATAATACTAGCTGTCCCGGCAAATGTTTCTTTGCCATATTATATAAAGTATATCGCCCGTATTATTTTATTGAATTAGTGACTAAATAAGTATGTCACCATGGCAACGTCCATCGCTCTCCCGTGACTCTCGCATAAACAATGGCCGCTCTTTATAAAGAGCATTTTCTTTATAAAGAGTATTTTATTGCAAATTTGTCTATAGACAAATTTGCAATAAAATAAAATTGCAACTATAATTAAAGATCTAAGCTATGCTATCTCTCAAGTTGGAAAAAAGCACACATTTAAAAAAAACATTAAAATCGGTTAAGTAGTTTAGGAATCCATCGCGGACAAACATCGTGACAGGAGATTTATATATATTAGATAGTAGATATTTATAAGAACAGCTGTCTAACAGTGTCCTCTGTTTCCAGTGACGAAGTTCATCCGGATCGGTATCGCAGACAAGAATGACAACCCGCCGTACTTCGACAAGGAGCTGTATGAGGCCGAGGTGGACGAGAACGAGGACATCCAGCACACCGTGCTCACCGTCACTGCCAAGGACCACGATGAATGTGAGTGCTCGTTGTAAGCTTCCCCACGTTCGCTCATGCAGTGCCGAATTTACCACTACCAGCGCCCAGGGCGAGTGCTGAATAACTGGGCGCCCCTTTTGTATGCCATCAGCGCCCCTTTACCTAGCGCCCTGGGCGGTCGCCCAGCATAGAAAGGTTCATTCTTACGATAAAGTAGACCAAGTGATGGAAAAACAAAGGATCTCTGTCAGTTTGTTCGCAAAGACTGTCAGCGTTTCTATTCTTTGGCATTTCTACTGTGGCCGTGCTATGCCTGCAGTCAAGTATACGGAGCCCCTGGACCACAGAAGGATAAGCAAAAATTTATACAAGTTTCCATTTCTTAAAAGTAAACAAGCAACCGGACCCACAGACAAATTTTTATATGGGGTCCCACCGCACGCTGCGCCTTTGTTCATGATGGATCAATACGAATTATATGTATTATGTATGCATATTCGTCTATGATTTCGTCTATTATGTATGCTATAAATAACGTGACATGGTTAGTGGTTACCCATCATGACCCTACCATTTGGTGTGGAGGAGCCTTAAGCAACATTGAAACAATAACGAACTTGGAATGCATTAGATGATTAGACAAATGATGTGTAAAAATGGTAGATATAATATATTATCAATAATTACTGTTTTGGTAGCTATAATTTAAATTGTGTATAATATGCTTTCAAATGAGGACGTGGCAAGATTAGCAAACATAATATAAAAATTCTGCTCTAAAAGAAAAATTAAAAGATTCCTAACTGGGTTGAGGTACCTACATAATTTATATAAAAATATATCTGACGTATAAATTAACGTGGAAGTGTAACTACATTATTCAAAAGAAGAAAAGTCATTTAAATTGTTGATTAGTCACGGTCCAGATGTAATAGAGCCGAAGGGACGTACCCTTAAAAGTGATCATTTGTCTAAATCACGGGCTCGCCGACTATTAAGCTTTATTCAATGTTAAAAAAATGTGTTTTCAAAGTAGGAAGTTTATACACGTAGCTTTTTCTTTAAATCATTGGGCTTTCGGAGGGATAAAGTAAATCTTGATTTTATACGCAAATGCCCTACTAAGTTTCAGTCTCACGGCCAAAACGAATATAATGTTAATTTTTACTCTTCAATTTGATCATCATTTAGATCCTAGACCGTTAAGCCAAACCTTCAAAGTTACAAAAAAAAAAATTAACACGTCGTGCACTGAAAAATATGATTATCCTTCTGGCGCGATCGGTTAAGATTCTATACAGCATACTCATTTGTAAAATAAACTTGTAGTAACTAGCGCAAAATTTAACTTTAGGTTATTTTACGATGATGAAGCTAACATACATCTAGACTTCAGCGGTAGCCGGTATGGGTTCGCTGTGCTCACAATGGAGCAAGTTTGACTAGTAAGACACTTTGCTAAGTAACTAATATATGTATTCAAATATAAGGTTATATTATTGTACAGCTTATAGCTATTGTACTCGATGAATTCAAACTCAAATTACAATACGGTAGTACCTGAACGTGAGGCAATACTTATTCATTAATTAAGGCACGGTTTCTCAGGCAACTAAACAATAGTTTACCTATCAATCGCGCTTTTTATTGGTTAAATAAGTTAACAACATTAATCCAAAAGTATAAAAATGTACTATGTAAATTTAAAGATTCAAGTCAGTTAATGACACAGATCAAAGTGCTTTGTTTTCTTTGGCACACTTTACATTAAACATTATGCGAGGCGAGACAAGGCTTATAACTTATTCAGATGTAATCCAATCAAAGTAATAATGGAAGTGAGTTGTCAAATAATGGAGAGGAAATATTTAAAGCTTACGAACGACAAAGTTTTGAAGAAACAACAGTTAATTTCATATCAATTGGAGTGGTAAATGATAATTACATTCAGTCACTGATCTTTTGTCGTAGGCGTGGCTCAAGATTTCTCAGGAAAAAGCTACGGGAAAAGGCAATTTTGTCCGTAGAATATTTTTATTATAATAATAATTGTGATTGGCTTTAAGTAACACCAAAAAATTATAAACTACAGCAAATATTACAATAGTAAGATTACAGTAAGGCTTAATCTTCAATGAAACTTTCGGCTAAGAATCGTGTAAGCTTATGACCAAAATTTAGTTTTACACCTAACCTAGATATTTTACACATTAGTAAGATCGTGTTAATACCTACTCTAACCTCTTAGACTTTCTAGAAAAGTAATGAATAGAAGTTTGAAAATTCTTTAATATGTATTAAGTCCCATTCCGTGCCTCAAAGAAGACTTACGCTGAAAAATCTCACGAAATAAAACTTTACATTTTCACGTTATATTGCTCCGGCTAGCGTATTTTATTTCTTGGTATGTTTATAGCGTGTTTTATTTTCGACTGCATAATAGCCGCGAGTGACAAACAGGAAAAAAGAGAAAATACCTTTGTTATGCCCACTTGGCACTTTCATTAAGATGTATTACACGTTTTATGCGAACAACACTTTGAGCGGCTTTGTTTTAAAATATTTTTAACTCAAACAAAATATCTCAATCTCTTATAAGATTTGTATCTAAATCTGGGTATTAACAGAATTGAATTGAGTTGATGCAGTAATAAAATGTACGTGTTTTATAAATAGTTCTGTTTAGTTTTTCGTCAATACAGTGTACCCTTTTTGATCCTCATTACCGATATTATAGGATCGAAATGTTCTGTTGACTGGGACTGTTCATTTTTCAGTCTATACTATAATATTATAAATGTGAAAGTGTGTCTGCCTGTCTGTTACCTCTTCACGCTCAAACCGCTAAACCGATTTTGCTGAAATTTGGCATGGAAATACTTTGAGTCCCGAGAAAGGACATAGGGTAGTTTTTATCCCGGAAAAAGTACGGTAAACGAGTTTTGGCGGATAAACGAGTTTTGGCGGAACGGAGTTGCGGGCGTCATATTTATCGAATGTAGTATCGACGCGTAATCACGCTACAAATAGAACTATTTCAACGTTGAAAGAAATATAATAATAATATCTATGTAGTGGAGTTCCCAGAGCGTAAAAATCGTGCAAACCTCCGATTTTTGCAATAGTGGATGAAAATTGAAAAGAAAAAAAGGAATGTGTAGCTGATAACATAAATAATGAAGTTTACCTATTGAAAAGTTGTGCTTTTGATTTTTTAATTATTCTCTTCCACTTCAAGTAAACTCATAAACTGTAAAATTTTGAAGAAAATTTGCATATTTCTTTCTTTTAAATATATAGCAAAATAATAAAATATATTATTATTTTTTTGATTTGTATCGTTGCTTATATTCCAAAGAAAGAAAATAAGTTGAAAAAATATATAATTTAGATTTAAAATTAATATTTTTGTATGTAGATGAGCATGCCTCCAAATGTGCTTGTTGTGTGCCTCGCCAGGTAAATGGCGTTCCTTTTTTTCCTTGGGGTTTAAATAGGAAGTTTAAAATTATTTTTTAGGTTTAACAAAGCCTTCTATTTCTTAATGTAAATAACTTTTTAGCTCTTACTTTATTAAATTTTCTGAACATGTAGCACAAACTTTTCACGGATATTATAATTATACATTAATTATATTTGCTAAAACATACTTAAAGGAAAAAAATACAAATTAGGTTAAGAACTAATATTTTTTGTATTCAGGTAAACATTTTCCAAACATAGGTCGCAGCATGCGTCTTTAGTATGTACGTGAGATTTGTAGCACCCAATTTTTTTTCTGGCTTTAAGTAGGAAGTTTAAATATATTTCAAAGACTAGAAAAAGTCTTTAATTTGTCGATGCTTTTAATATTTTAGCTCTCACTTAAATAAATTCTCAACAAATGTAGAAAAAAATTCGGTCTATTTTACACATTTTTGGAGATATTTAAACGTTTTAAGTACTTAAAAGTTATCATTTCTCTAAAAATGAAATACGCACAACAAGTAAGTTTAACACACTTTTCGTTACAACCCTTAAATCCACCCAAAACCTTTTATCTTGGTTACGACGAGCGTTAATGTCTAAAAACTTTGCAAAAACCTTATAGTTGTATTTAGCTTAGCAAAGCAAACTTTCTTTTTTAAAAATAGTGTATTTGGTTAATTTTCAACCTAAACAATCGGAAAAGAGTCATTAAATAACAGGAACAAGAAAAAAATTTTTTTCTGGACCAGTTTTAGATGGTGAAATATTAATTTTTAATTAAGTAATTAAAAAATTAAAAGCACAAAAAAATTTTTGGTAAACTTTGCAAGTTATAGTGTAAAAAAGAAAATGACACCTCAAAAACAAAAATCCATTCACTATCACAGTTTTCGGAAGTTAAAACCTCTGGCGACTACACAAATGGACGTTTCATATATTTTACGGCTTGAGCTACCAACGCGCTCATCCACTGAGCCACAGAGGTCGTCAAAATATATTGTATTATATATTTTTTTATTAATAATGTCCTACATGAACAAAATAATATTATTATATTGGTGGTGTCATGTTACTTTTCTAGTGTGTTCGTAAGTACTTCCAGGCTGTCACTTGTCCATTTTAGAACTATGATCGTATGATACAGTTCATTTCAGACCCGATCGCTCTCTATCCACCCTTTTGATCTAGATGTATGAACTTCACACTACAAAAGACCGTTCGGCCTACGGATGACTGATTAAATTTTCAGGTCTCTCTTATCTTTATTATTCATTTTCAATCTATTGTAGAAACTCATTTTGTGTTTTAAGTGGTATTCCGATGAGTGAAGCTAGTGAAATAATTTTATAATTATTTAAATTGTATAAAATCTACCTAACTCTTGTTCCTTTATAATTTTGACAGAATTCATTTTAATTTTCATTTAATATGTTTTTGTATAAGCACCAGATTCTTTTGAACGTTTTAGGTATAGTTAAGTATACAGTAAAAATTTATTTCATCAAAGTTAATTAGATTTGTTGTTAAAGCATATTTTTATTTTTCATGTTAAGAAAACGTCTTGTAGATTATTTGAAAAGAAATAGCGAACAAAAGAACACTGCCAATAATTTTATTAAAATGAAAAGTAACATTTGCTCGTTACGACGGTAAGTACTTTTCTTGGTTTCTAAATGTCGATTGTTTACAGAGGCTTTGTGTATTTGCGTTTCAAAACGAATTTAATATCCATTGGCATACAAACTGCCTGATTCGGTATTGTAATGAGTCGAGAGGATCCGGCGGTTGCGATGGAAACAGTTTTTTCCCTTTTTTACTGTATCACCGATAAAATGAATATTCCGAGCCCGAGAATTTATCCAATAATAATATTGATTTTGTCAGTTTTATTACAGTAATATTGTGACCTTTGCCTTGTAATTTTAGTAAAATACTAGCTTAAAGTAATGTATGTCTAGAAATGTTGAAACATTTTTATTACATTCCCTAGACATCGAGATTCGAGACATACAATAATAATATATTTACAAGTGAACATTTAATGGAACTTTTTATTCACTAAATTTAAATGTTATATTTTGGCTATTTACTTTGATACATTTTTATATCTACTCATCGCCGATACTTTACCTTCTACCTTCAGTTATTATGCGTACTATTCTAGTTGCTCTTTATTTAGTATTTCTTTTTTCTCGCAAAGATTTTTTTCTATTTGTTAATTTTTTTATTGTTACTGTGTGTATCATAAAAATTTTATATTGACACCTTTTTTTTCTTGTAGCCTTTTTTTAAACAAAGTCATAATATAATGACTTTGTTATGTATCCAAAATGTATTTATTAACAAAATATTTAACTACTTTCAAATATTTTCCGGCTAAATCAATTTACCTTCCTTTTATATCAACCTAATATCTCTAATATCAAAATTCCATTCGCGTTCAAGTCTACTCTTAAACAAACTTGTATCAAAAGCTTTCAGTTTCAGAATTCGAATTTTAATCCGAGTGCCCCAAATTTGCTGTTTCTGAAACATTAATGCTTTAAATATTCTAATTTGATACGATATGATTAAAAACTCAATCCTGAGCTTTAAATTAGGTAGTGACGATTTTTGTTAAAGTTTTGCGCTTTTTTTCAGAAAATATTAATAAATAGACTATAATTTCTAGGTCACTAATTAGTACCAAAAGCGATAGCTATAATAATATATTTTTATAATTTTTATCTGTTCATAGGAATATTGTCGTATTGAGTAAAAGAATTTAACCTCTTGTAATGTCTCGTTTGGTTATTCGCTTCGACTATTCGAACATGTGTAATGGCAGAATGTCATTGCTTTGTTTTAGTTTGGCACACTTACCTTGCTCGCATGTTGCAAAGTCTTCGAACTTTACATGCTCACATGATGCTATGTAACGACAGCAAACAGAACGAAACCGACGTTACGTGTAGTCCTGTAGCCGATGTGGCGGTTTCGTGTTTTCATAATTCAGTTCGACACGGAGAGCGAGACAAAGACGTTTCTATATCAACGACATACATGGAAACCTTTCATGTCCCCCTGTCAATTGGACAAGATCCTTCTGTCGCTGAAATGATATTGTCCCCTGTGTGAATACTTCCCTCAACTTTCCTTAACCTCAAGTTTGTGGGGTCGCCGCTCTTGTCCCCCGGCCGCCATCTTGAAAAAGGGGACGACAACACTATTTTCGTGATATTTCGGAAACTATACGTCTTACAAAAGTTGCAAATTATTTTGCCTACAAATATGTTCATATAACTTTTTACCCTAAATTAAAAACTTAAAAAGTAATAAGCAAAAAAGCGATTTTTTTAAAGGCTTATTATCACTTTTGAGCTTTGTTTAATACATTTTACAATAAAATTACCTTAAGCCAACCTTGTAGATGATCTTTTGAAAAAAATTCCCCAATCCCCCTCGATTTCATGAAATTATTTTTCTGCAGATGCAAAGGAAACTGTGAAAGCATGTATGGCTGCAAAAAAGCAAGCCTAAAGTGCTCTACAGTATGCCTACTATTCTGTAAAGTATTTCAGGCTTACTTTTCTGCAGCCACAGTCTACAGTATGCCTACTGCACTACATAAATATGTGCAAACTATATTATAGTATGCATACTATACTAGTCTGCACATGCCTACTATACTATATAGCATTTCAGGCCTGCTTTTCTGCCGCCACACACGGTTCCACAGTTTCCTTTGCATCTGCAGAAAAAAAATTCAGGAAATCGGGGGGATTGGGTATTTTTTTTTTTTCAAAAGATCATCTACAAGGTTAGCTCAAGGTAATTTTATTGTAAAATGTATTAACAAAGCTAAAAAGTGATAATAAACGTTTAAAAAAAACACTTTTTTGCTTATAACTTTTTGAATTTTTAATTTAGGGTAAAAAGTTATATAAACATATTTGTAGGCAAAATAATTTGCAACAAATTATATTCTCACAAAATTTTTGTAAGACGTATAGTTTCCAAAATATCACGAAAATAGTATTGTCACCCCCTTTTTCAAGATGGCGGCCGGGAGACAAGAGTGGCGACCCCACAAACTTGAGGTTAAGCTTCTATTGACCCCCCCAACATAGTCCAAAAATAAAATTGCGTCCTCTAATAAATGCAAAGCAAATGTAACATTTCAATGGACTAACTAACATTGTCATCGAGTCGTGGGGAACGAGTACCTACGTAATTACGCGCATAAATATTAACAACGTTCTTGAAGCAAATAAACCAATAATCGTCTTAAGCATGAGGCCCGAGATTCACGACAAGCTCTCGTGAAATATGTCGTCGTGAGGGTAATAGTTAACTAGATGACGCTTAAGTTCTAATTTACATTGTGTTGTGTAAAGTGTCTCAACAATAGGGTTGCGGGGCGCCTGCCAAGACTTCGCTAGTGCTATTAAACTCTTATAGCTTCGCATTGTGATATTTCAGCCGACTTGAACCACTTTATTACCTACGAGGGACACTCGTACATCAGTAAATATATTCGACTTCACTTTTGCGACATTTGGGTCATGTTTTTGCCCCTTTTGTCAATACACCTTTATGTCGTCAACGATGTTGAAATTATTTAAGGGTTTTTGTATACTTTTACGAATACGGTTTGCACAACGAAATGAACATTTTTATTTTATCGAATTAAATCTTTCAAATTCAGCTCGTGAGGAAACTGATTACGGCGCAGAAACATGACAAGTGAATGACGTAAAGTGCTGATGAGTGCGCTCATCTGCCTCATTCTCGTAAGCTGATTAATTTCTGATTATGTCTGCAAAGGACACTCATTCGTTTCAGAAGGATTTCGATAGCATTTTACTCATTATTATTATTTTTGTAAGTTACCATTTACAAATATTCAGAAGACATACTTAATACATAATGAGGTTTAGGTAACAACGTGATCCGATATTATTATGTTGATTTTTTAAGTCCATTAGGTAATTCCTTCATTAGGATTCTTATGATTAGACCCAAAACAGATTTATAAGGGGTCAGTCATCAAATCACCTTAGATACTACCCCGATTCTTAACGAAGTAACGACTTAATGTGGAATTAAGCTGCAAATATAAAGAGTAGGGGAGCGATCCTCGGCCGTGATCTGGGAAAGGTCCCGAAATCCCCTGGATAATGTCAGGTGTCGGAAAGAATAGATTGGGAGATAAATAAAGCTCTGACGCTAGAAAATCTAATATGTTTTCTAACACTTTTCTCTCTAGACTTCTTCGAATAAAATCTTCAATTGCTTTCAACGTGAACAATTGAAATACGCAAGTGTCTTTTGAGATGTGTGTAATTTGTATTCTCGCTTTTACACAGTGCATATAAAATATCACAAAAGCGTAAATGGCGAGACATGCGAAGCGCTTAGTGAACACTTACTTTACTTCGTCGTAATGTTTTCTTGTTCGTATTATGTGGAATGAAAATTTAATTAACTAGTATCGTTACAAGACACGCTGTTGCAATTAATGAGGGATATATTATATTGTGTTCTACCCGTGTACGATGATATTATGTTTATTTTATTCGACGATTTCGAATCGAACTTAAGGCAGTTCCAAGCTACTGAGGAAGTGCTAAATTGTTATGCAGTTTTAGAAATAGTAGATACTAAGTAATAATGCTAGCCTTGTCAGTTGTTAAATTGCTGTTAAAAATTTTTTGTTGTAAAAATTTATGTATATACAAATTTTTGACACACAGGTGTTTTAGGTGAGACTTTCCATTTATGTGTAAATTATGCTTCCCTATTATAAATTGATATTTTACAAATCATTTCGTTGAAATATTACGGGTCGACTTATTGTAAACTTAGTATACTTTAATAATGGTAAT
Source organism: Polyommatus icarus (assembly GCA_937595015.1). Classification (NCBI taxonomy): domain Eukaryota; kingdom Metazoa; phylum Arthropoda; class Insecta; order Lepidoptera; family Lycaenidae; genus Polyommatus; species Polyommatus icarus. The sequence continues at coordinate 11,164,725 of OW569321.1, forward strand.
ATCCGACTAAATAATATTTCAATTTAAATACCTCTTTACCGAATCCTTTGAGTGGGGTATTTCATTAAAACTATCCAAGCAACTCTTGCACGGCAAAGCTATTTAATTGTTGTACTCGCTATACAGATGGAGTCGCCACAAGCCACATATTGAACTACGATGTAAGTTTCCAGCCCAGTGTGCTCCAGTTTTAGCGTTAGAAAGTTAAGTTCCCTCGGAATGAAGAAGAATGTTAGCCGTTTTGCCTTCTAAGCGTCTTCACTTGCAAACGTTTGGGACGGTGTTAAACCTCTTATGTAACTTTCTGAGATTTGTCTTTGGCTATTTTACATCTTGTCTGTAGTTACAGAATATTTTCCTCACATCTATATTATCCATGAAAGTCCTAATTATGGCATAGTCGCGTGTGATTCTGTTATATATTATTTAAACCTAATATAATTTGTCACTTTTCTCAAATATAAAATTACTGTAAAATTTTACCTTCCTGAAATTTTAAAGAAAGCTCAAAAATATGAAATCCAAGCGAGCGAGAATAAAATGAATGTGAATAGTTTCTTGAAGAAGAAAACTTACCAAAATATTTATTGTAAAACTGTTCTTGGGAAACACGTAAGCGTAAAATAAAATATGAAATCGAAAGATCTAATAATTTATAGATATTTTTTCACGGAGTTACGGAGATGCTTAAATATTAATAAATCTCTCCCTTTTGATTGTAGGGAGGTAGGTAGTCTTTTGGTGATAAAAATATTTTTCGATAATATAATTTCGATTCAAATGTTAAAGGTTGGATAAGATAATTTCATCTAAGTTTTGGTAGAAAACTGTAAGAAACTACTAAAATACTTTTGAATAATACGTTTGAAACTTAAAAAAACTTGTTTACAGGGGATATGAGTCGAGCTGAGAGTGACAGTTACCTACCAATCATAGGTACGATGATGTCGAATTTATTCGACTATAATATAAAGTATTTTTCAAAATATACAAAATTGCCATGTTTAAAATATAATATTGTTGCGAGTATTTCCTCAAAGTTATACCGAAACATGCATAAAATGCAGTTTTATGCCTGCAAACGCGAAATCTCTTAAACGAAAACTTATGATAGTCGTAAACTCGTTTATAGTACACGATTTCAAAATATGATCTTAATTAAACTTACTGTACCCAACACAGATTTATCTGGAACTATAATTTAACTATCGTTCTCTTGAACTGTAATTAAATAACGAGAATTTTTCTCTTGAAGAACGTGTATAGCTCGTTTTCTATGACTGTGTGCTACGATTTACTACGGTGTGCAACGGTTTGCTAAGTGTGCTGCGGTTTGCAACGTATGCTACGGTTGCTACGTGTGTACGGTATAAAATCGTAGCACACGTACTAAACCGTAGCACACGCACACACGTATCAAAATACGTGTGTGCGTGTGCTACGGTTTAGTACGTGTGCTACGGTTTTATACGTATGCTACGGGTTGCTACGTGTGTTATAGCTTGCTACGTATGCTACGGTTTTATGACGTGCGCTACGGTTTAATACGTGTGTTTCGGTTTGCTATATACTCGTATATGTGCTAGGGTTTGATACGGTTGCGGCCTACAGCAGCTATGCAAAGACTATACTAAAATACTATTTTTTTTATAAATAGGTAAGGTTAGAATTAAGGGTCAATTCAGACCGCAACGAGACGAAGCGAGGCGAGGCGCCGTGCGGCATAAATTTGAATGGATTTGACAGATTTCAACTGCGTGAGAAATATTGCGTCAAATCCATATTTTAGAAATGCATCTAAGCGTCGCGTTGCGGTTTGAATCAACTCAACTATAGCACAGTATAGCAATATTGAATATCCCTATAGTGAATTTTTCAGCATATTCGGATGTTTAACCCCTCTACGGCCTACGGCTTTGCAGAAACTGCTACGATAGTTTAGTAGGGTCTACGAATGGTTATACGAAAATTAGAGGTGCAAGGTGCAATGCAATGGTGCAATTAATACAGAAGTCTCTCTACAGAAGAAGTAGAAGAGTCTCGAGTCATACTAGCCCCGTTATTTTACTAATCTATTTTAAAAAATCATATCAGGGCATAATATTATTTCTGGAGGTAGAGACTAGAGTGGCTATTAATTTAAGCGAAGCCACCGACGTCAAGTACCCACGATATCAAGAACACTTAGCGCTAGCTGCAATTACAAAGGACATTATTAACCTTTAATGTATGATCTATAATAGAACCTTGAAGATTTCAACCTAAATATTATCTAATATAATTATTAGAAAATATCTGCCACGATCTCTCTATGTACCAAACAACTTAAACACAAAATTTCATGAAAACATAGCCAAAAAGTCTAGTTGTAATAAGATTACTTTTTAGGGTTCCATACCCAAAGGGTAAAAACGGGACCCTATTACTAAGACTTCTATGTCTGTCCGTCTGTCTGTCTGTCTCCAGGCTGTAACTCAAGAACATCTATAGCTAGACTTCTTAAATTTTCACAGATTATATTGTGTTTCTGGTGCCGCTATAACAACAAATACTAAAAACACAATAAAGTTAATATTTAAGGGTTTGTTGTATGAGAGCCATACAACAAACGTTATTTTTGGTCTTTTTGGCTCGTAATCCATAATGGCCACATGCAGACACTTGAAATGTTCACAAAATCCTCAATCATATTGTGTGTACTTCAATTTTTATAATACAATTAAATTAAATAAATAATTAAGTGGAGCTCCCATAAAAACCCCAATTTTTTCCTATGTCGCTCTATAACGGTACGGAACCCTTCGTGCGCGAGTTAACTCGCACTTGGCCAATTTTTTTATCCTATCATCTTTCTCTACGTTCATTTAACCTATCAAGCCCTATAAGTGCACCGGTGATCGCGACAACAATAGAATTGCAAGAATCCGCGATCGAAGGATTAATAAAGCATCTAAATACTACTTACCACGGACACTCGAAGAATATTGTAATTTATGATTGTGGTATCTGCCGCATCTGCCCATACCGTAATAATCGTGGATGTAACAAAGCCACAATCGCTATTCAAGCATTATCAAAGAAGCTTATCGACCTGTCAACTCGTTTGATCGAAAATTATTACGAAATTGCGATTTGCGGTATGGCTCGACTAAGTTGAAAAGTCCTTGTCAATGTAATACCTTAGCTCAATTGCTACAAAATATTAAAGATGTCTTTCGCCAATTATTCCAAACTAGATGATGCCCGAATCTCCGTTGCTCCAAAAATCTCGCGAGAACCGTACATTTTTCCGGGACAAAAAGTGTCCTATGTCCTTTCCGGGGACTCAAAGTATCTCCATACCAAACAGCAAAATTGGTTCAGCGGTTCGGGCGTAAAGAGGTAACAGACAGACAGACACACTTTCGCATTTATAATATTAGTATGGATAACGTGTGTCTGTTTGTGGCCTCGTAGCATCCAAGCGGGATCCGATTTTGATCTAGTTTTTTGTTCGTTTAAAAGCTGATCGGAAGCTGAGTAACATATCGTCATCAACTTGTTTACTGTTTAGCTATGTCTAATTGTCCGCATTATGTAACAAAGCGAAAGTTTTGGACGGTCAGAGGGCATGCGTCGCGGGCATGCCTCACGTTCGCTATTGACTGCGCAATAACGCATGCCCTTGACGAACAGAAAAAGGCACAGTGTGGACAAAGCTATTGGGTTTCATCTAGTTAAAGTTGTAATGGCGGTTTTTTTAATTCTTTATTCATATATATTACAAAATACAAAAATAAGCTGAGCTCTACGAGTTGGTAAGGGAAATCGTTTAGTACTTGTATAGAAATTATTTATAGTATCAACATAGAGTTAACGTCGCATAGCCTCGAATATTACCTTTTGGGCCACAAAATGGTCGTTAGGCTTCGTTTTGCGTGTTCCTGGGGCTTAATGAGAATGGAATAAACATGATTCGTTTATACCTCAGCGCCTTCGACTTTATTACCTTAGTCTGGTTACTGGTATTATAAATTTTATTACCTTTTGTGGACCAACTTTCGCATAACGTTATAATATGGAATTCGCTTCATCTACGGAATTTCGTTCCTGATGAAAATACCAAAATTTCAAAATCCTTTTGACCCATTATGTAGATGCTACTCATCTAATTATAGTGATTTACGTGATTTATAAAATCTTTTAAATTTAACAAGAATTGCATGGCTTTTTTGCTCAAATTCCTTTTTTTTTGGTACACAGCCTGCCAAAAATCATTAATAAATATTATTTAATATTTATATAAACAACAACTTTTAATATATTATTTACCTAATAATATTATATTTAGGGCCTGTTTTACCACATCCCGATAAAGTGCCGGATATGCTACCCACAACTTTTTTGACAGATTCTCCATACTCTATCTGTCAATTTTAAGTGGTGAAACAGGTGAAAACGGCCCAGGTTTAAAAAAAAATCTCATATAATATCCACTTACTATGATAAATTATACTTATATTTAATATTACAGTTCAAACTTAAATCCTTACTAATATAATAAATGCGAAAGTGTGTCTGTCTGTCTGTCTGTTACCTCTTCACGCTCAAACAGCTGAACCGATTTTGCTGAAATTTGGTATGGAGATACTTTGAGTCCCGAGAAAGGACATAGGATACTTTTTATCCCGGAAAAATGTACGGTTCCGCCGCGATAAACGAGATTTGGCGCAACGGAGTTGCGGGCATCATCTAGTATTATAATATTATGTGGTATGCATATTTTATAAGGTTATGGGTTTAAATTTATCCACGCATTACGCATTGTAATTTCAATACATTTTTTGTTAGTTCTTGTTAAAAAAATGTACCAACCTTACGCATAGATATAAATAAATTATTATCTTTTGAAAACACCAAGTTAAATAATATAAATTAATATAATAAGTACCAATTAGCTTATTTTATGCTAGCTAATGAGTACCTAATTAAATTTTACTACGTGTTTGGTTTTAATATAAAATGTTATAAAACCTTGAGATACAATATTGTAATTTATTAAAATAGTTTTTGAATGAAGTATTCTAGCCATTTTCTAACAAAGCTTAGCCTAAAAAGTACTTCACGTCTACCCGAGCTTTAACTAGGTCGGTATAAAATGGAATATCCATAATATGAAATATTCAGAATTATAAAATAAATACTTAAGGGTAAAACACAGATTATAATAATTTATGTCAGATATACTTAGTAGAAGTATTTTTAAATTTTTGGGTTTACAACCAACATATTAATTAATGTTAAAATGTGCGGTAAGTATATTTTAAAGGTTAAACTGATATTATTTTGAACGGGTATTATACTGTTTACCATTATTAAATGTGTGTACCATTATTGAATGTTACTTTTAAAATCAACAATGATTTAATAGAGCTTAGTTAATGGAGCCAGCAAAACCAACTAAACTGTGCTTTACAACCTAATAAGCTGGATTAAAATGTCCCTTATTGTAAAATAATTTTGACAAAGATATATTTCCATACAATTTGGTGTAGAAATTTATAAGTTCGTCTCTTGCACGTGTTACTTGAGCGATTGAAAAAACAACCATTCTCTTCTTCCATCATAATGGAAAAAGTTCTTTAAGAGTTGCAATTTTATTCAACCCAGTTTAAGAACATGTTTTGTTACAATTAACTCTCGAGTTTATACTTCTTATAATTTTTACTTTTTATGCGATTGTGCCAGAAGAAGGGTTATGTGTTTCGATTTATACTCATGTTTAGTTGTTTTGCACGCTAAACAGCTGCTCCTAAACGGTTTTATAAATATTACTAGCTGTCCCGGCAAACGTTTCTTTGCCATATTAAGAATTGTATAAAGTATTTTTTTTTAATTTGTTCGCAGCGCTAACTGTCGGGACAGACTAAAATTAAAATTCGAATTCGAATAATATTTAAAATTTGACACTGGTATGGTAGCGCCGTCTGTCGGATCCAATGTAAAACATTCCAAAATCAACAACTACTAATAAATTAAAAATTAATTAAAAAAACATTGTCCAGCGGACAAAATTGTGAATCTAAACCATTCCCAGATCCCCTTGAACACACACAAAAAATTTCATCAAAATCGGTCCAGTCGTATGAGAGAAGTTCAGTGACATACACACTCACAGAAGAATTATATATATTAATATTAGCTAGAGAGACGTCGTTAGATGTATGTTAAGGTACTGTGAGAGTACGATAGGTATATCAAAATGCAGTTAGGCTTTCAAAATTTATAAATTACAGTTTTTCTTGTATTAGGTATAACATGATTTCACAAAATTTTATTTATTTCTAGCGGCGCTATAGCTTTTCTTCGCCCACTCGTTGAACGTGGCGGACAATTCATTCTTAAATAAGAGAAGCCTACAATATCACTGTTTTGAAATTAGATTTAGATTCCAACATATAAATATTTTCATTCACTCGAAAATAAATTTAATTTTATTAAATTATATTCGTACATTTATAATATGAACTCTACATATTATAAATTCTCTACACGTAAATTATCATGATCATATTTCCACTTTTTAAGTATTGATTGTATCTCTCTTTGCGCCTAAAACGCTGATCCGATTTTGCTTATTCGTATTAAGATAAAATATTGAGTCCCAGGAAAGGACGAAGAATAGTTTTTTATAAAAAAATCGTAAGTAATAGTTTTTTTTTATGAAGAAAACGTTTTCTTCGCAATAAAGTAAATATAAAAGAATTTTCGCGCATAAAAGTAGCGTATAAAAATGTACAAAACTATCCCAACACTAATTTTCTATTCCCTTCCCGCACATCCATAGTTTCCGAAATGTTTCCCCTGCCTCGGTATATTATTTAGTTTTATCTTAACGGGGTCTATCGGGGGCTCTCTCCACCAATTTCATTTCTATCATCTTTATCACACCTCGTTTGGTGCTTATAGCTCGCTTAACTGCTATTTAATATTTAACACAACACTGGGTCTAATAAAATAAAAAGGTGTATTTACACGTAAAATTCTGAGTTCTAAACGTTTTGATTTTTCACTCTATTTTTTTTTTTCGAATTACCCTGTAAAATATTTTATGTCCCTCTATAGTCTATACCTACTCATTTTATTTCATATGAACACAATGCCGTGTCTCCTCTATAAAACTTGCATTTGTCATTCTAATATCCGGTATATGAAAATGATTTGTTATAAATTGCATGAGCAACTATAGGTTCATTTTATGATAATACGAGTAGAAGAAAGAGAAAACAATAGAAGTAAAAGAAAAATATTGTTAGAGTCATAAAATCTCTGTGTTTAGGTGATTCGAAAAATGTCACAGCCTAAAATTAAACCGGCCTATTTAGAAAACAAACCACCCTTTATTCGATAGAAAAGCACCCTAAACAAACTTCACTTTCTTAATCACACTAAAATATTATTTGGGCCAAAACTTTGCCTAAACTAATTTTGTAGAACACAATTTATCTAAGTTTCCCGTTCAATCTCCCACCCCCGCCCCGAGACAGTTAGTTAACTTGGAGGGATATGTCTTGCCTTTTCTATTTCTGTCCTTTATTTCGATATCCGACCCCTGTCACCTGAACGCACCTGCACCCGTGAACTCTGTTCTGCTTATTTTGTACTAAATTAGTTTGTTTATCGTTGTTTTCTCTTCTTATTGTCATTCTCATTTTTTACGGCACCTAAAAATAGAGTTACGGCAACTAAACAAACTTCAGACACAAAAAAATACAATATTACGTGCACTTTTTCAACTTTTATTTTTTTATTTAGCAATAGATTATTTACTACAAATTTAACTTAAAACGGTTTCGAAATAAACACCTGAAGATGGTTTATTTTGAAACCAGTCGTGTTTTAGTTAAATTTGTAGTAAATAATCAATAATGTGGAAAAAGTGCACGTAATATTATTCTGTTTTATTTGTGTCTAAAATGAATTTCCACTAAGAACCGACAGTACAATCAACTAAATATACATATTTAAACAAACTTCAATTAAAAATCCCAACCGGCGAAAGCTTTTGAAATTATTCTTACGAACAAAGTTTACCATTAGATAATATGTCTACTATCGCCAAATCATAATGTTCACTTTGTAATCTGTTATCCAAGTATATTCTTACTCAATTAACCGCTTTAAAGGTTAATAAAATCATCCTTAAATCTGAAAACTTCCCTACATTGACAATTTTCGTGTAATTAAAAATGAAGGCCGAATTTCACAGTAGTACAACAATTAATGTGGATTTCGTATAATTGACTTAATGGTTTCATTCCAGTACATGAATCCATTATAGCCATCGAATTTAATTTAGTTGATTATTCCTCGAAAAATTATGCAAATAATACTAAAAGGGTAAAATTCATTACCAGTTACAAAATTCTTTTTGCGAATGAAGCGATATTTTTAGGAATCAAAGAGTTGTTGATATAAGATGTAGTTAAAAATTTCAAAGATACATTAACAAAGCAGTGTTTTGCTCGTATTTAATTTCTATGGTAAATAAAACGACAAAAGGTTATAGGCTCACTATTTATGATACATTCAAATCTTAATAGAGATAATAAAACCATTTGATAGTATCGTAGTTCCGAGTGATACTTGTCCAATGAATATGTAATATGGATTATCTGCGAACCAATCACACACGAGACATTAAATCTATATTACACAGTGCTCAATTTCTGAACACTGCCAACTTAGGCGATACGCATCATAAATTATACGGCACTGAAGTTGTTTCGCCACAGAGATACCAATATTACATATTATATATCTACAATTATGTGATATTGTATACTTGCTTGAATTTCCAAAGTTGAATCAAAATGTACTATTAGAGTAGTTGATTCCTAGGCAGATGGGGGACCTACCTAGTTTCGTCAAACCCAGCCGACAGATCGCAATTATTGACATTAAATTAACATGATCCGACCAAATGAAGTTGGTCTCTCAACTGCCTAGGAATCAATTTCTTCGATGGTACTTACTAAATATGATATCAATAGTAAATAATACAAGTTGATTCTGTTGGAAGTTAAAAATTAAACCACAATCACTGGCATAGCCTCCTTTATACGAGTAATTATTTATAATATAATTATATTAAGGATGCATATCCCTGTCCTTTCTGTTATTGTTAATTATGACAAATGTAATTTTGTGAAAAGATTTATCTTGTGGAGCTTTTTATGGACATTATACTTGTGGCCTGGTTTCTATATAGCCGGCCACCGTCACTGAAACCGGTGTGGGAGTTATTATAATTATAATATATATTATTAATTGCTGATTCGTGGTCCAGTAGTTTAGAACAGCCCGCCAGCCAATACTGGTTAGGAAAATTTAAAATTAGTTTTATGACTAAAAAGTTATAAATCATAGGTATTGATACTGTTTTATTATTGCTGTTCCTTCAGCACAATAAGCTATATTTTAATAAAGCTCGGAGTCCTTAGCCTTAATCTAGGTCTTTGAGCTAGGGCTTCATTGTAATGCTGACTAGATTCGGATCGTGGTAATTAATTTTCTAAGTCTAATGCCGTATAGATTATTTGATTTATTCGTCTTGTGTCAAGATTTATCATCATTCATATCATAATCAACTCGAAAAGTTTAACCTTGCCCTATTAATACAATGTTTCACTAAGGTAGGCACTCCTACATAATAAAAAATAAATATATTTTTTTAATATAATGTCAATTGCACAATAAAATTGATCGTTTAGGGGCCCGCTAACAGTACATTGCAATGTAGACACGCTAAATATTTTGTCGTTATTTTACCAATACCTACTACTTACTAGTAAATATTTTTATGGTGACCATGGTGTTTTTCGTAACCCAGATGTCTATAAATACCGCGTGTCTAATTGTGTAATTTATATTAATATTTTATATAATATTATATTATAGAGCTAAACAAAAGCTCTTATTGCTTTAAAATATTTTAATATTACAAAATATACGCACACTGCGCAGCATAAAGTTTTTAAGGTTATTTCTCTTGTCTGTAGTCTACGGCTGGTTCTAAAAAGTTATCTAGTTACTCGTATTCAATAGATCCACGTTGTCATCTTTTTATATCTCTACCATTTGTTATTCTTTCATGATAAAGCAAATCCTTTTTAAAATCCGTACTTCTGTGCCATGCCATTTTCTTTTGTGTATTTTTTGTTTCCCTTCCATACACAATTTATGTGCTAACTTTCTAGTTTGCTTTGTTAAATGTTAATGTTGCTTGATGAAATTTTAACTAGAAAGTACATTGTTGTACTTTTCTATTATATTAATAATAGTTGTAAAAATCATTCGAGCAGGTAATATGTTATATTGTATTCTATGTGACTTATTATGTCATAATATTATTACTGCCTCCCATACCGGTTTTACTGACGGTGGCTGCTTTAATTGAATCCTGGCCGTATCTATAGTGCCCAAGTAGGAGTGTAATACACAATAACACTCCATATCTCTTTCTTCACTCTAATCTCTTATCCTAAGTATGGCAGAGACTTTTTTTATTGAATAAGGGGGCAAACGAGCAAACGGGTCACCTGATGGTAAGCAACTACCGTCGCCCATGGACACTCGCAACATCAGAGGAGCTGCAGGTGCGTTGCCGGCCTTTTAAGAGGGAATACGCTCTTTTCTTGAAGGTTTGCAGGTCATATAGGTCCGGAAAAACTGCTGGTGACAGTTCGTTCCAGAGTTTTACAGTGCGCGGCAGAAAGTTACGCGAAAAACGCACTGTGGAAGACTGCCACTCATCAAGGTGATGAGGATGGTATGTTTTTCGCGTGGGTCGATGGCTGAAGAATGAATGAAGAAGAATGAATGACTGAAAAGATTTGCGCTGGAACAGGACTTGTTAGATAATATGTCCATCTGATGCTTAGATGATCTTTTTATTAGACCATCTAGAGATCAGCCTATTATATACAAGGCAAAAAAACATGTTCGTCTATTCTAACCGACCACCGTAGATTCGTTGATAGTAAAATTTTCGTAAAGCTTTACTAGACACTAGACACTAGACACTTGACCTATTTTTTTTCTTCATTCTAATCGCTTCTTAATCATTCATTTTCACCAAAAAAACTAATATTTTAATATTTTAAACAGTAGAAACCGATAAAAATGTTGATTGAAGAATATGCCTTTTATATGGCGCCGAAAACACTGTCCGCCGTCGCGTTGTGCCGCCATAGTGTGACGTCATGTTTTTTGTATTTTATACTTTCTTTATTGAAAAAAGATCTATGTGCTATAGCGTACGAGTCTAACAGTGCTAAAAAATTAGAAAAGAATTTAGAAATCATTTGTAATGTTGAACACTTTTGTAGAAAAGTTTTGGCCATTTCATTTCCTAGCTACAATAAATGGAGATAATATATAAAACTGATGTTTTATTTGAATTATTCAAGAAAATATATTTCATAAATCTTTCTAGGCTTATTCATATTATTTATGTACAAATAAACTTACATATAATGAGCGCGATAGATAAAAGATATTAAATTACAAATGGGATGACGTCACATCCAAATCGGAAGTACCGCAAAAGCGTTTTCGTCAGTACATATCATATTTTCTAAAATCATATTTTCAAATCGACTTTATTTATCAATCATAAGCTTTTATTTGATGATAAGGGTGAAATACTTAAATAAATTAATACTTGATCAAAGAATATATGTTGAGGATATTATAGATGGCATTTCTTAGTGAAATCTAATAAAAGCTGTATAAGAATTAATTAAATGTTAGATTTTTTAATATAAGACTGCTAATTTTGTAATAAAACATTCTCAACTGTTGACATTTGGCACGGTATCTTTACCAATTCACTTGGCCTGTACAAAAGCGCCGACTTTAGTTATTGGTTTGTACTTTGTATTGCGAGATTCAATACATGGCAAATCTTTAGAAAATCTAGGTCTAATCCTACACAATGAATATAAAATAAATAGAGAACTAGACAACAGAGATGGTACACACTCATTAATACCAGCTCTTCACGCTTCAAACCACTGAATTAGTTTGATAGGTACGCACAATAATTCCCTCCCGAATATTTTTGCAACGAAATCGTAGGCGATAAGTAGGAATTATTTTAAACTTACGCTTTTGCACTGATAGTATTAGATGTCATGCTTAAAGCAAACTTATTTGAAATGTCTTCCTATAATTGGAAACTATTGTGCACTCCCAACTAACTAGAAAAGTCACCTAGAAGGAAAATCAATGGACCTACAAAAACTAATTAAAGAGAACATTGGCACATGTTGATCAGAGAAGTAATGAATGGCGGAATTGGTCCTCTGCGCCCTGCGCCCTTATTAAAACACTCTTAATTAAAACACTGATCTTTGAACGAGATTTTAATTGAAAACCTCATCATTTATGTGCTCACCCTTTAAAACACCGTGCAAATATTTTTATTAATGATGCGGCGTACGAGTATTTTGAAGCTGTATGATTTAGGTTAACATATTTTCAAGTTTCGTCATTTAAGTCTGCATGATTATAATTTCAATTCCAAGAGATGTTAAGAAGCTTTTGTATGCCAAAATATTATTTCCATAAAGTTATTTAATTTTTAAAGCAATGTTACGAAAGTTTATTAAGTTAATTAATCCTTCAGGCTTCGCGCGAGCACCGCTGATCGCCAGAACAAAAGAATACAATGGGAATTCCTAGAACCTCCGATCAGAGGAAAAAAAACATGAAATAATTAAAACCACGTCAGCTAGAAATTGGCCCCTTTCCTAACAAAAATATTTTCCCAGCACCAATACAACACTGATACAAGGTTGCTACATTGTGTGTCAAGTGGCTTTTCCAACGTATCAGCAACCTTGTACATAAGTTATCCACTTTTTAATAATAAAAAGATGGATCATCCATGCTAAAGTGCATATAAATGCAAAAGTGTCTTTCAAAAGCGTTTTTCTATCTATTCGCCTGTCTATTACGACCTCTTTGCTCTCACAATGCTGAACAGATTTTCATGAAATTTGGAATGAAGATATTCAAAATATCTTCTTCATTCAAAAACGATCCGTGGCTCTTTCCCGAACTTTGGTTTGTCACGGAAAAATTTATTATGGAAGCATCTCGTTTAAAAATATCTACAAACAAATGGGTTTTTTGGTAAATCCTAGGCAGGCTGTAAATCAGAGTGAGCCTAGCCGCCATGTTGGCTGACGATGTACCTCGTGGCCCACTTCGCTGACACAACCCCTCGCATATTGTTACTTGTCTCAGCCAGCTCATACAATAATATTGTCCTTCGCTAAAATGATTTACACTAAAAGCTTTTTAAGATACCAAATATTACGAAAATGTTCTGATCAAAATTACATTAGTTCTATCACATACAAAAATAATTTATGTATGTCGCAGGGAAAAGAGGATATCAGGGATTTCACGATATCCTTAGGGATATCACGAACTCCCGTAAGATGCCGAATATTCTTGTTTGTTACGTCTTCTTACTAAAAATATCTAGTGATATGTCATTTCACTAAACTAAATCTAGTGAAATGTCAGAAACGCGGATACCGCCGAATAAAAATCGAGCCACTTATTTCTCTCGCTCGCTCTAGTTCCCACACGTGACACGGGCTCTAGTGGGAGTGAAACAAATGCTTCGCTCAAGCTCGAGCTGGCGCGGCTTGTCTAGCCAGGAGACAGACAGACAGACTAACCCTTTGGGTACGGAACCGTAAAAACTAGGATAATCGAAGAGCTGGAGTACTTGTAGTACCTGTGCCTGTACAAGAGCCTAACCAAACTAGAGATCGAATTGCCACCTTTACAAAAAATATTTAACTTCGTCGGCCGCTTCATTTGACGTCAAAAATCAAAGGTCTGAAGTATCTGATGAAGAACCCTCAGCTGGTTTCAACTGTATGATTCAGAGATGGTGATGCCCTCTCAGATCTGCTATAGTTGCATTACACGTGTGATAATAATAATGATAACTCCCACTCTGATTTTGTGGTGACGGTGGCCGGTTTCATTGAAACCAGGCCAAGAGTAATTTTATAGTGCCCAAGTGTGTGCGCAGTACTCAAGAGCAATCTCTATTGACGGAAGACTGATAAGACCGGCGAGAGATCAGGCGCAGGACCGACTTTTTACATGCCCATCCATCGCATGGATCATCTAACATCTTACTTGTCAGATTCAGATTTTAGATGATCCTATCAAAGTACCCGTGTGTATACTAGAGCAAGCGAGAGAAATGAGTGGCTCGATTTTTATTCGGCGGTATCCGCGTTTTCTGACATTTCACTAGATTTAGTTTAGTGAAATGACATATCACTAGATATTTTTAGTAAGAAGACGTAACAAACAATAATATTCGGCATCTTTCGCGAGTTCGTGATCCCTAGGGATATCGTGAAATCCCTGATATCCTCTTTTCCCTGCGACATATACACCGTTTTAAATACAACTATTATATTCTGTTACTGCCAAAATGTTGGAATACGAATTATTGAATTAAAATCTTAATAATAGCTATAATAACAAAAATGCAATAGGAACATAATATTCGTCCCGCTTCGCCAGTATGCGCATCCCCTCAAACGTGTAATAAATAGAAATTTAGTACCTAAACTGTAACTTGTAAGTCTCAGAAACATTTGTTTTCCGTATTTTAGTTACTGATTGATCCATATATTATATTCGCTTAATGAATAACTCATGTTTCCTTTTCCTGAAACAGGGTAACTATAATGTTATTTTACTTTGTAAACGTAAACCCGTAACTCAGTTTGTTCAGTAAACACGAATTACTTGTAGTCTCGAGCACTTTACTCAGATTATTTAAGAACAAGACCAATAATTTGCTGGTACAGTAATGCTCTGCTATTTCCTCCACTTACAGTAATAATAATAACTCCCACACTGGTTTCGGTGACGGTGGCCGGTTTCATTGAAACCAGGCCAGCTACGCAGGAGTAATTTTATAGTGCCCAAGTGTGTGCGCAGTACACAAGAGCACTCTCTATTCCTTTACTTCCATAATCCAGTGGGACCCATGACCTCCGAGTCAAGAGCCGCGCTCTATAGTCTATACCACTAGACCACGAAGGCGTCACTTACAATTATTAACCTATCAGGTAACGTACGTATTCAGGTTATTGTTTTTTGAACTTGTTACCTCTTGTTTAAATTTTACTCTACGTTCACCACCTCGTTGTTCCGAACCAAAAAGTATACATCACTGTTAACTTAATTAAAATTATATTATTTACGTTTGCAGTGACTTTATAATTTACGAGTTAAAAACATCGCACGTTAATTAATGTGCTAATAATGATTTAACATTATTACCCAAATTTGATTGAGTGTACTCTGTTTATTCGCAACAACATCAAATAATTTTGATATGTCAATAAATATATTATGATTGCGGTATCGACTGTTTATGAAAATTGAAAGGGTATATTATAATTATTATTCGCTCTTGAAATTACATAAATACACAACATGCCACGGGGCGAACCAAAAAACCTTAGAAATAACCAAAAAACCTTAGAAATAAACGTCACAGTATATGTGAATGCTATAGCTCGTTTCATGGCTAAGGCACAGTATTACATAATAAATTATACGAGTATTGTAATAATGTGGCTTAGGTATGTTGGGGTAGGTTCTATCGTACCTTACTTTGGTGGAAGTCCGGTCCGAGATAGACCGGCCAGTCGTGGAGGGGGTCCTGTGTTAGACAGATCCGGGATCTCCCTCCGTTATACGGCTGAAGGCGAGCCGCAGGTGGTTTTAGTGAGTAGGAGTCTCACATACCCCCGGGGTACCCAACCCGGGGCACCCATGATGGGTTTCCCCTGCGATATCAAAAAAAAAAAAAAAAAAAAGGTTCAATCGTACCTGCGGCAACTCTGCCTTAAACGAGGAGGGGAGCACCATTGGGTTTTAGTGGGTAGACTACGCACTACGGTAGGAGTCCCACATACCCTGGCCGATATCGCCAATTCGCTGGAAATGCGTAAAACATGCATGTAAAAAAAGCTGAGATTATATAGTTAGCTGCGTATTAATACAATAAGTTTTACAATAAGTTCACGAGACGCGATATAACTCTGAAACTCTATTGAACTGACGCTACTGAAATCTCTATTGGAAAATACCCTTTTACAATAAAATGATAATTTATATTTTAGGTTTGCAATAACTCCCGGTTCGGTAAGATTCAGGCCAAGGTTCGTTTGCTCAGGGTAATATTATTTTTGTTCGTGCTGCGAAGAATTTAAATTAATTCGAAAGTTGGAGCTCAAGTTTTTTTTCCTTTTAAGTAATCAAAATTCAAAATATATTGTTTCGAACTTACGCAAATATTAACTCTCCAATTTATAATTATCACTATTACAGAAGATACTTCGTTCGCAATTTAGTGTTCTCTGGTTTTATTATTGACATGAGTAGAGTAATTTTAAAGCTAAACAATATAAGTGTTGTAATGAAATTAGTATTTTCTTATTTAGCAGTGTCAATTAAATCTTCGCGTGGGCATAATATAATAAATCTATTTTTTTATAAAGATGAATGAGTATAAAGATGAGAAAATGTATGATACCTATACCATACATTTTCTTTCAAAGGAAAATGTAATATCACCATGGTATTTTCGTGAGTTCCTACGTCACAAAAGGGAATGTAGACATACGCGGGAACTTTTTGCAGGTTTTATTAAATGAGAGCAAACCAAAAGTCCTATCTGATTTCAGCCGTCCTCAGGCCCTTTTGGTATTTGCATTTATTTAGATTTTCTTTATACTCTCAGGAAAATGTAAGGTTCGCATTTCCTGTAATAGGGCTCACCTTTTTTGCTGGAAAGGCGGAGAATACTGCTGTCACAAATAGTTTATTTTTATTTTTATGCCTGTCACGTAGAGGTCTCGTAAATTTTACAATGTAAAGTTTTAGACACTACTAGCTGTCCCGGCAAACGTTTCTTTGCCATATTATAAAGTATATCGCCCGTACATTGAGATGTATGGAATTGACACCGCAACGCAATGCTTGGTCACATTCAAGAGACGCTATATAGCCGCAGCGCACTTAGTCGGCCGCGAGCTCTTCTGCGCGCTTGACGTATGACAATTATAAAAAAACAAAATAAAAATCACAAAAATGCCTTGGTGTGTCTTATGATATTGTAAAAATAATTCCAAAAACACTTCCAAATGCGACGGCATAACATTTTATCGATTAGAATTCTTATTTAATTATTTTCAATTAAAATACGAACATTCAATTACTAGGCGAAGACGCGCGCCATTTCGCATTGTCATAGAGTAGTAGATGCAGAGGGGAATGTAGGCAGAATACAGATATCTATGATGAGATGACAATGAATGAAGTATTCAGGTAGATGAGTTTGTATTTTGGTAATATAAAATATACGGTATTACGTGTACATTATACATGCGTACATTATAATTGTATTTATAAATATTTAAATAATTTAAATAAGGTAAGTATGTAGTGGACTTTGAATCCATACTTATTGTAATAGCTATCCCGGCAAACGTTGCTTTGCCATAATATAAAGTATTTCGCCCATATTATTTTACTGAAATGACTAAATAAGTATGTCACCATGGCAACGTCGATCGCTATCCCGTCGCATAAACTTAATGGTCGCCGTCAGTCTCAGGTTGTAATAATTTACTATTATTTATTCAACAAATGCACTTATTAATATACTAGCGACCCGCCCCGGCGTCGCACGGGTATAAAATATATAGCGGCTATATATTTTATACCCGTGCGATGCGAGTCGCGACGCCGGGATCATTTTTTCAGTGACTATATTATAGCAACTAAAAAAATTATTAAAATCGATAGCCTTTGATCCTTCACGTGGTCTACTTCTCATCTGTGCCAAATAACATAAAAATTGCTCCAGTAGTTCGGGAGATAAGCCATTTCAAATAATTTACTTTATTTATTTATTCGACTTGTTATATTATTATTTCGTTTATTTCTGCATGACTAAAAAGTTGGATTTCACTTAACAATTTTTAACTGAAATCGAATTCTTTAGTCATGCAGAAATAAGCGAAACTTTGTTTGTATTCCCCTATCTTAGATGAGCCGCCATATTGGATGTAGAATGACATTACATTCGTTTTCGAGTTATTCTCAAAAAGTTCTTTCATTTAATATCCATACTGTTAATATAGGACGGTATAGAAAATAACTATTCCGCTATCTTGGATGGTCGGCCATTTTATATTTATAGTGATGTCACATACTGTATTGTGCAATGTGCCAAAATCTCATTCAAACCAAACGTGTATACAAAATTTCAGCTCAATCGGTTATAATATTATATTATGTACTATCAGAGAAGTTGATTCCTATGCAGATCGGGGACCTACGTAGTTTGGTTGCCTTACGTCAAACCCAGCCGACAGATAACAAATTGACATATTCGACCAAATAACGTTGATCTATCAACTGCATAGGAATCAATTTCAATCAATTTGACTCTTCATACATACTTCGAAATTGAGTTCAAAAATTCCACCCGAACTTACTTAATAATATGTAGTAATATTAATAATATGTAAATAATAATAAACAGAGCAAGTTAAATAAAATCTTGAAATAATGTTTAGTAAAAACCTTTGTTTTATTTTTTCCACTAACTTAAGTCTGCGTTCATTTGAGTGTAGGCACAAAACTTTGTCAATTCTGCGGTACTGATCTATAGCCATCACCGCCCCGCCTCTCGCCCCGCTCGTTCCTCAAGTGTGACATGTTTTTTGTTGGCAATAGCAACTCCATACATCTCAATGCGCCCGTATTATTTTATTGAAGTGACTAAATAAAGTATGTCACCATGGCAACGTCCATCGCTATCATGGTCGTCGTTTTTCTCGAGTTGTAATAATTTACTATTATTTATTCAACAAATGCACTTATCAATATAATAAGTACCGAGTAGCCGATTCTCAGACCTACTGAATATGCATATAAAATTTGGTAAAAATCAGTAAAGCCGTTTCGGAGGATTTCGTGGACTAACATTGTGACACGAGAATTTTATATATAAGATAAAGGTAATTTAGGTAGTAGATTATATCATTATGGTAGCAATTGTTTGACGTATAGGTTTTAAACACTTATGTATAAAATATAATGTAGATTGGATGTAGGTGGATTCTTTATAATCCTGGAACCGAGAAAGCTTTGAAAGTGGCCAAAGTTTCAAGTTTCAGGATGTAACAATTTTTCATGCTTGTGAAATTATTATTATCGTTATGCTAATGCAGTCGTATTTAGGGATGGAATAGTGCCAACTGTAATGCGATATGCATAATGTACACGTATGAGTGGGTCACAAAATGTCTGGTATTTTTAACGGAAAACACCAAAATTCACACTATTTTATAATAAATATCTGTTTTTTATTTGAATGGTATAAAATTTGGGTATGACATATAAATCATAATATCTATATTTAAATATTTGAGACACTGTTATCTAATACTATAATAAAAATAATAATAAACAAGGCACATTATTTCATACTCTGATATTTTATATTGAAACTGGGCCACAATTCGCTGGATGCACTTCAGCTACTATAATAATGACGTCTAGCATAAAAACCACTCAATATTTCCGTTGCCACTATTTCCATACAGTGCTTTTAAAATTCATTAGAAACGAGCAAAGCTATGCGAGGCCTAATCGTTCACCAGCTGGAAACAAAGACACGGCTGTGCCTGCACATTCATTGTGGATGCAATAGGAATGGCGACTGAATATTGACCGTGGCGAAATAAAATAAGCCTGCAGTACCCTATCTTTGTAACTGCGTGGGAAAAGATGTGAAAAAATAGAGCAAAATACAGTGCTTTTTGGACGAGCAACGAATGTTATTTATTGCGGGAGCGACCTACAACAGTCCAATAATTCCTTAAATGTTGGAGGATTCGACAGTACTAAATTCGAACGTATCGGGAAGATGAAATAACTTTTTTGAAATGCTGGAGGATTTACAGGAATTTTTAATTTATACACATAACATAAATTGGAACGCCATTTTTTCTTTTTTGAAAAATACTTTCAAGTACCATAACATGTAAATACTGATTATGTTTGGAAAAAAAATAAAAATAAACGATTTGGCACTGGATAACTTTTGGGAAGAAAAGGTCTGAAAAACCAGGAAAATTATGTGTACATAAATTTCTTTCTAAGAGTTTTCAAGCGTTATAAATCGTGGCAGAATAAGCGAAACTTTATATAGGCCATGCGACTCTCGTATAAAAGTTCCTAGCCTATAATATGGCTTATTCTTTGTGCATAATTCATTGGAGGCAGTTCCTGTTCGCAAACAGTAATATTGTTGGTGTGAAGACAAGGTCGATAGAACAAACAGACTCATAAAATAGAACTGTTATTTAAGCCATCGTCTCCAAAAGTAGAAACAAATAAACAATGTTCCAACGAATATCTGTGGTTTGTGACGAGTGAGATTTTATAGTGAGTCTTATCCATTATCGTAGGTATCTATAATTTTGATTGTTTCGTAGGTATACTTTTTATTCAAATAGCAAAGTATAAAAGCTATATAATTCGAAATATGAAAATAATATAGTCGATGTAATATAAGATTATTACCTTAGTCTCCTATAGATTGACCACTGAACCTTTCACCCTTCGAAGGGCATACAAGAAACTTGTATTGGCATTTGGCTCCGCACCTACGCCCCTAAACAATAACTATTACAACGGTATGGAGTTTAATTTTGTTAACATTTGTAACTTGTGCAATTGAGCCCTCAGATTCTGAATATTATATAGAACACGGGCAACACAAACATTTAACGAAAGTTGAGAGGTACTAGTTACCGCTGCTGTTTTGCGTGAATTCTCGATGTATCTGGCTATTTATTAACAGCTATTAGTCGACCTTGTTTAGATTGGCAAGTATTCTAACGTGTTGCTAGTTTTATAGAAAAAAATATTGTCTTTTTGCATCGAATTAGTAGGAGATACGGCCATAGAATGACCTTCACCCATCGTATTACGGGATGAAAATGATTTTGTATAAAATTTAATATGTTAAAAAATTTATTTACAGGAGGTTGTCTGAAAAATTTGGTGCAAAGTGTAATTAATTAATAATTAAAAAATGTTTTTTTTTAAACATTACACTCATTCCCTTACGCAAAAAACTGTATACTAATCGAAAGTATGTAGCTCATAGAATATGCAAACGCTGGGTTGACTTTTTTTTTCCGGTGCAATTATCAGGTAGGCAGCTATATACAGGTAAATCGATACTAGTAATTTGCAACGATCCAGTTACGCGATAAACCTTATATCAAAATAAAGATAATTTTATTATAAATATAATGACATAAGGTTGGCTGCAAAAAGTTGGTGCTAAATCCCGGTTGTCGATTTTTGAAAAACGTAATATTCGTGCGGATTAAATAAAACATAAATTACAAACATGAAATACAAAGCTATAATTTTGTATAAAAATTTAATTTTATTATAAATACAATATTTTGATTAATTTTTTTTAATTAATTTACATTATTCAAGGTCTGATTCATCGGAAATAAAACTTGTATCAAACGAAATATAATCCGAATCAGGTGTAGGTACCTGATTCGGATTATATTTCGTTTGTTTCACTTTAATATTATTTTAACGTTTCCACAACTAAAGCGTTAAAATGCTGTCTTTGTTTCTTTACCTGCTAACTTCCAAGTTTTGAGTGCTTTTGAAATACTGGATCAACTAATTTTTTCGTTATCCTTATTCATTAATTCGTATGATCGACTACACCATTGAAATTACCGATTCGTACAATTTATTACAATATATACAATCCTTTTAGTCTATGTCTTTGGCATGTATTAAAAATGTGTTTCATGTCCAACCCTCTTTGGGATGTCTTTGGCATGTTTCAATTTATGATTTTTGTATACCGGAATCACGTTATCAACGGCGAGCGGATGGACAAGGGTATTAGGTGGGCGCCATGCGTCAGACGATCCGATATTCCGCCCCGGGCCATGCATATTCATGTCCCCGATCCGGAGGCGCGTATTAATTTGCATTCCGAACCGATACCAAACTTGTTATCATTGCCAATTTTTTTGTACTTTTCCTTGAAACTTCCTTTGATATAACGAATAAAAAATTATACGCGTTTAACATTTTAGTTGTGGAAATGATTTTTTTTGTTCTAGTTTTTTTGAGCTGATTTATGCGAACCGTTTCCTAATTATTAAGTGAACTGTGAAGCGTAGCTCCATTTGATTTTTGGTCCAAAATAATTGCCTTAGCCTTAACTCGCTAAATCGCTTGGGATAAAATTGTTAAC
The DNA here is from genome assembly GCA_937595015.1 of Polyommatus icarus. Taxonomy (NCBI): domain Eukaryota; kingdom Metazoa; phylum Arthropoda; class Insecta; order Lepidoptera; family Lycaenidae; genus Polyommatus; species Polyommatus icarus. The sequence goes on from OW569321.1 coordinate 11,187,142, forward strand.
ATACTAAGAGTTTCATAATATAGGATCACCACACGATAAACGTTTCTCGCGCGACTGAGTTCGGAAAACATTATTTAAATAAAATCCATTTTATTTACGGCCCCAACTTTTCATATTTTGCTATTTGATGTGACATCGAATTAATGCTCACTTAGGCTCGTGACCTAGACCTAAACGTGTCACATCACACATGTCATCCTGGGACGTGGCTATATATATATTTTTAATAAAGCCTCGTCTTTATCCGCGAGTATCTCGGCGTGCAGGCCCGACACCGAGAGTAATTGCTCCGCTCTACTTTCCTTTAAATATCGTCTCACACCTTTCTCTTAACTTTAAGTAACGTTTGAATTTAAATATCGAATACATTTTATTCATGTACATTGTACTCACAAATAGTACGTCGTACACCAAAAATATTTAGCAAATCCATCAACTACTTGCACCTGCCTACAATTTTTCTACATGCACGATAATTTAGGCGTAATGATTTGTAACTTATATTATGAGTAGGGCCCGGATTTATAATATTATGTATATACATATTTTTATTTTACGTGATTTTCGGCCTAGAATGTGTTTTTTACCATGAATTATCACGTTTAGACTGTGAAAAACCAAGTTTTATTTTTGGGTTTTAGTGGGTATACCGTGGTCTCATTAGCTACGGGAGTCCCACATCACCGCTCGGGTCGCCCTCTGCGCCTGGGTGGTATGCGTAATGCATTTCCCCCTCCGGAAAAAAAAGTACCTCATGGAAGTCCCGTGTTTGTTAGATCCGGGATATCCCTCCGTTATACAGCTGAAGGCAAACCGCAGGTGGTTTTAGTGAGTAAGAGTCTCACATACCCCCGGGGTACCCAACCCGGGGCACCCATGATGGGTTTCCCCTGCGTAAAAAAAAGGTACCTAATGGAAGTTGAATAAAATTACTGTTCTTTTTTCTTAAAATAATAATTTCGCTATCTTTTCTATAGTTTTCTTTGTGTGATGCAGCCGTAATTATGTAGGTACAGTAATTATTTCCTATATGAAAGACTAAAACAATGTTTAATTATTGTAATTTTATACTCCATATTTTTTCCATATTTCTATTTTTAATACTCCATATTTTTCCATATTTTCGATTTTTTAGTCCATATTTTACGTACATAATATTTTATATGAAATATCGTGTTACCTTATAGAATAAAATATTTCAATCCTATCATTTTACAGTTGACAAAGTATAAATGGGTCTAGCATTCGGCAAAATCTATGAAACTATGATCAAAATGAATGATCGCTTCCTCATATCACCCCGTATAAATCTTGTGTGTCGCGGAATGTATTTTTAAACCACACCAGAGCGTGCGACATTGTTCTAAGTGCCCTATAAATCAGAAAACACGATATTTCATATAAAATATGTACCAGAAAATCGTATTACACCCGAAACGATCGAGCATTCCTTTAGAGTGGCGTATTAAATTATATCCATTTTCAGTGCAAGGAACACACCTTATTAAGAACGTAGAGCCAAGTTAAACAGCTATTTCAATAAAATTCTATACACTCCCTAAAGGTAGGTTGGATGGAGCATTACGCGTTATTGTTTTTGATATAAAAGTCGGAGTGGCCAACTTTTGTTGTAATAAAATAGTTTTATTGTAATGTCAACTAACATTACGAGAATGACTTCAATAACACTATGTTTAGTTGAAGCTGTAATATTTAATTGCTGTGTTATTAATATTTTTACTTTTTTATGTGAATAAACGTAGGTAATATTAAATGTTTCTTCAACTAAGGAAATCTGATATGCCCGTATTTGCCGTATGAATATATTACTTATAAGAAAATGGAAAGTAAAAATTTTTATGTATAAGATTTAAAAAAATTTATCCATTACGAGTAGATGTTGCCAGCAACTTCCTTGCACCGAAACAGTACATTTTACAGCTGTAAATTATTAATTAATTTAAAGCGGTTTAGCGATTTAGAAACGAAGAGGTAACAGTCAGACTTTCATATATTTTATAATATTAATGTGAATTAAGTTAAGCTTCGTCTTAATATTTTATTTACGGTACGTAGTACTGAATTAAAACGGAGTACGATGAAAAAACTCGTAAAAAACGTAGACGTTTTCCAGGAATAGCCAATTTTCCTAACAAGCTCCGCATCCCGGACCACTAAATTCGAGGAACCCTGACTTATTACCACACAAACACTAGAGGAGAGTTGACTTTGGGATGGCTAAAGATTCTAAATTGGTGCTTCATTTTGTCACGTGAAGCACATAGTTGCGTGTGTACGGTGAATTATACGGCTATTAATGAACCAAAGATTTTCTTTGGTAGGATTGGTCCTTATGGTCCGGGGATGGATTTAAGATGTAGAGCCACCGCGATTTTTGATGTTAGTATTTTTAATTTTAGCAGCTTCTGCTCTGGAGGAAAATAGAGTCTCAATCTGTATAGAGGCATTAATTATGGTACTATTCCAAGTTCGGTACCATATTCGGATGACTTAAGAATGCTAAATTATTAATTGCTCCATTCATCACCATATCTTTGGCATGCAGAATAATGCGGCTATCAGCCTCCTTATATTAATTAAGCCCTATCAACAGCGTTTTCGTTGGTTGAAAATCATATATTCTAATTTTTTTATTTTATTTTATTTTTACTATATTTTATCTAAATATTATTCAAAAAATGATCCCAAACTCGCCTATATACCTAAATCCCACGCAGTTATTGACCTCATACCTTGTTAAACCTTGTTAAAAACCCCCCCTCCCCCACCTGCATGAAATATTCAAGTGGCTCCACATCGTAAACCCATCTTAGGGATATAAAGATCAATCCTACCAAAGGAAATCTTTGGTTCAGCAAAAGCCGTATTCCTCGTTTTTTTGTCTTGTACGCACACGACTAACAATCATGAAAGGATATAAAACTACCACCATTATACTTTTATAAGCGAGTGCCCGGTTTCATTATGTCTGGGCAGTTACGCAGGAATCATTTTATAGTGCCCAAGTGTGTGCGCAGTTTACAAGAGCATACATTACTCTCATAATTCATAACCCAGTGGGGCAAACAACCGATACGACTGGCGAGAGATCGGACAGACTTTTTACATGCCCATCCGATGCATGAATCATATTACTTGTCAGAAAATCAGGTGATCATTTTTGCGAGTTGCATTAAGGTGCTCCCAGACAGAAGTTATATATTAACGTTAAATAACATTCTTGTCTAACATTTTTTAACAAATTATAACAAAAGACACGTTTATTTTTTGACATGTTGTAGCGTAATAATATGTTACACAAAGTTATCGTGTAACACAATGTTTTACAACGTTTAAAATATTTCTTTTGTCTGGGAGCACCTTTAGTGTGAGTTGCGAGCCTCGTTTGATCCAGTGCGTTACACAAAATTGGTTTTTACAGAAAATTGGCACTTCTCGATTTGCTCACAAAATTCTCTCTCCCCTATCCAACAAAAATAATATCATAACGAAAATTAGTGGAGCCTTTCTCAAATTAATACACATTTATCGATAGATGTTCGTTTACTTAATACTCATATAAATTGTTTTCCTTATTTGGTGTACCAAAAATACTTTTTAAGGTCCCATAGCCACGTCCAACCTCTGTTACTTTCTTTATAAAATAATATTATTTTGAATATTATGTCCGTTCACTGATTAAAAACTACAACGGATCAGTTTGGGAATCTACATACGAGTAAATAAAAATGTATTTCAAATTTTGTTAGTCTCGCAAAAACTCGAGAATGGCTAAACTGAATCGGTTAATTTTAGTCTTGAAATATGTATGGAAGCCCAGGGAAGGTTTATATCAGGAGCAAAGTGATACGAAGTTCACCAAATCATCTAGTCAAATAATAAATTGCAAAACGCGAACTCAAAATCTACTTAAGTTGATAAAAGTAGCTACAAAACATCGAATAGGACAATAAAAATAATAATAAAAATATATCCACAGCCTAACATAGGACCACCTTTATATTGTAAGCCGATATAAATAAAATTATTGTATATGGATGGTATATATGAAATAATATTCTATTTTTTGCGATCCTGACACACACTTCAACGTTATTATTAGTTGTTAACATTTTCCTCATGTTTCCGATATCCAAATAAATATTATTTTTGAAGCATACACAAATATGAGCATAGAGACTGAAATAAATATTGCCTCGCAATAAATTGTTATTTTTCTTTTCATTGAAATATAGGTACCTATAATGCGTGTTGCATTATAGTAATCATTTAACTCTTTTTAAACGGCTGGACCCATTTTCATGGAGTTTTTCGTAGTTCAAGCGGGTTTGAGGATGGATAAGATTCGAAATTCATTATAGGTAAAATTGTTTCGTTTGTAATAACTGATTTCAACAACAATCTATTGAAGACGTCTTCACAGAGTACAGGCGTATTTTATCGAGTAGTAGCTCATACAGTTTATCAAAATAGTTAATGAATTATTCTAAATTCGCGTCCAAAATGGACCAGCTTCGCAAGCCCGGTAGTGATTAGATTTATCACAATTTGGCTTTGTAGCTCGCAGCCTGGAGCGTTTTACTTTTAGTGGGCTGCGGCTTCTGACCGAGGTCGGGAACTCAAAGCACATTATCGTTAGCCGACCTCATAATGCATTTTTCAATTACCTCCCCCGCTTTAACAATTACACAGTGGTAACGAAATCCCTACTATAATACAAATTCGAAAGTTTGTCTGTCTGTTACCTCTTCACACCCAAACCGCTGAAAAGAGTTTGCTGAAATTTGGTACAGAGATACTCTGAGGCCCGGGAAGGGACATATTCTACTTTTTGTCTCGAAAAATTTCACGATTCCCGGGCGATACACGGATTTTGCCGCAATGGAGTTGCGAGCATCATCTAGTCTGATAAACTAAAATGTTTTTCTTGTCAGAGTTTACCTTTACCGCTGCGCCGTAATCAGATAGAGAAACAAAAATGATTTAGTCGTAGCTTACACAGGATTGAAGTGCCTATATCCATATTTCGTGTTTAAATTTTTCACTCTAATTCCAAGGAATTTTACCAAGTGTTTAAACAAGAACCAAACAAATTATGCATTTTTGGTAGTCTTGATTCTACATGCTATATACTTCTATTCATTCATTAAAATTAATATTAAAAAATGTTTATACGAATCTATATATATAAAAGAAATAATTTTTTATGTTTAGGGCGCAGCGCAGACGACTATCCGTGACGCACTTTTTAGTCTGTGGGAAATAGAACCTATGCAATTATATTATGCAGTAAGCATATTATAGATGCAATTATATAGGCGAATATATATATATATATATATATATATATATATATATATATATATATATTATAAATGCAATTATAATAATGCTTACAGCATATATTAATTGCATAGGTTGTATTTTCCACAGACTAAAAAGTGCGTCACGGATAGTCTGTCGTCTGCGCTGCGCCTTTTAAATACTTTCATATAAATAATTCTAAATTTTGCAGACGCCAAATAAGTTCTTAGTCGCATCAAAAATAATTAGCCCTTATTTAAACTACAATCATTATCCAGGACGAAATTTTTGGGATTTAGGTCTATATTTGTCTAGATGTGTAATATTAAATTAAACCAACTGTAAAAAAAAATCAAGTGTTTTACTTTCAATGTAAAAACAACCATTATTCCTTAAATGGTTCGTAAAGTGCTAACAGAACTCATCCTAAGGAATACAATTTAACTTTTTATATTTCAATAATCTCGCCGTCCCATACAAAGTGAAATACATAATATATTCTGGTCCGATTTTTTCACGCTATAAAGTTACACAGTTATGAGCGTTTCACCCGTTCAAAGGAATGCAAATTGGGAAAGTCAATTTGTGTCCAAAAGTTCCTTTCCCGCGGTGAATTTTTTCTGTTCTCGAACAATATTTGCTCCATCATATCGCTCTTCGTTGCTAACTTTATTGGTCTCCGTTGATCTTCACTCATTATTTATCGAAATGACTACAAAACCAAATCATATAGTAATAAGTGAAAATATTTAAGCGTCATAATTTCAAAATATTTGAAATAGGTACATTTACCATTATTATGACGCTTTTTATTGAAATTTGTTCTACTATTTCTTAACCTATACAACACAAAAAGTTATATAGTATTCTAAGAAAGCTAACTTTTAACAAACACGTATTCTATTATCCAACCATCCAACTATTAATTGTACACGAGGCTCCACATGTGAAGTGACACTGCACTTAAGAACTGCTCAGGCTAAACTTAGACAGACAAACTATTTAAATGGATTTACTTCAGTAAAATCTCCCGGATAATTCGCTGAGAGCATTTTGTAGTATAGCTCACAAAATAGGTCGACTTATCTAAACGATATTCCACTGTCTACACTGTGTAAGAGAATGTAAAGAACGCTGCTTTAAGCCCTATTAAAGTTTTTGTGAAATTCTCTCTCGGTTTTCCTTAAATTCTAGTCGGAGTAAAAGTTTAATTTTACAGATTTTGTCGCAGATATTTTTATTTTAAAGGGTCTCGCGATATTCGGGGACCCACATGAATCATCAGGAGCTTACTTCTCGCCACCTGCTCCCGTGTACGTTGCTCCTAAAATGAAGGCGAATATTCAGTGCCTAATCGCGTAAATTACAGTTTACGCGATTTGAGCATGTATGTGTAATATGTATAGCCGTAAGTACAATAAACTCTAATGCCTGCTGCACGCATATGTGAACGTGCGATTTACGGTCCGCGAATTTCGCTCCCAATCAAATGAGATAATTCGTCGAGTGGACAATTGCCCCCCACCTCCCTTTTCCCCGGCCAGATTCCGCGCGGATAAGCGGAAAACAATGCCATAACCGTAACGTTGATCGAATTATACAAGTGGAAGCGTTTTCCATACAAAAATATTGTCATTTACAAACACGCATCGAACAAACATAACATTGGTTTCGACAATATTTTTATTTTAAATCGTTTTTCTAAACGAACCCTCTGAGCCTAGACTTTGAAGATTATAATCTACTTATTTAGGATTCGTACTCTTATTTAGGCGTTATGTCTAAGTAAGATTACGAATACTAAATAAGCTTACTTTGCAAGCAGAGAATACAGCTAATATCAAGGGGGCTTAGTGCAATTACCTTTCGTAATGGGATCCTCGAAAATATGGCATTTATTTAATTGGATGCTCGAATTCGCACCACAAGAAAGTTAGGCTCGCAAAAGTCTGGTGTCAGCAGTTAGAAGCCGCACCCCCCATTAAAGCGCATCCGAAAATGGCCCAGACTATGGGACCGCTTATGTTAAAACTTTATACGAGCGGGCTATATATCAATCTGGCTTTTCCATCCATTCCTTGTTCCAATTTAAATAAGCTTCCTTTTCAATGTCTGTCGTTGTTTGAGATCCCGGCTAGACTCAAAGTGGGGATCGAGGAGTTTTTAAATAAGGACGAAGACATGAAACAAACTCAGAGTTTTGTCACTCGAAGAGTTTGCGGTTACATGTATGTGCCTTTTTCATTATTGGATAAATAAACGGTATATTTTTATGATTTTAGAAATTAGCGGAATTAAATTATTAAAGAAAAGTTTCAGGAAGTTGAAGCTTCTACAATAATCGTTTTTCCGTATTCTGTAACTATTTGATTTGAGGTTAAATACGGTATTTATAATGGGGTTAGCCCAGGATCTTTACTTTGCATTGAGTATCGCCTCCTAAAAATACAAGTGTGGAGAGATAACAGGCCATTAATCGCCATTCGCCGCACCTTAATTACTTTATTCAGTCTGTAATTTGAATATTTTAAAATAACAAAAGGGAAACCTTATACATTTTTCATATCCTCCATCCCAGAATTTATTAAAATAATATAAAGCCGAACTGAAAGTATATTAATGTTTGCAATCGCGCGATATGTTTTTATTTATAGAATTTTTAATGACACTTTTTGATTTGTATAATGTTTTCATTTTAATATTTAACCTCCTTAGATTTATCGTCATAAGATTTATCTTACGACGAGTTCATATTATGCGCTCAGCGAAACCACAAATAATTTATAAGCTATACTTTAGGTGAAAGCATAAAATACGTTACACTGTTCTCAGAATTTACGTTGCATTTCATTTATTTTCTTAAATTTATCGAACATTAATTTGGGGTTTATCTCGGCGAGCATTTCATACCCTCCGTCGACTAATCCACTGTATGTTACTTTCGCAGCCGGGATTTCTCCAATAAACCTTGTGAGCTCCATAAACTACAGAAACTGTATATTCCAGCTCGGGTTACATAAGAAAATAGAGGTAAAGCTAGCGCCTATACTCTATGGTCTCTAGTCTATAGTTTCAGTGGAATTATTTTGATTCCTCTCAAAGGTTTAAGTATTTTGAATGATTTAAATTGTTTTTGTAAATATTCAATGATAATGGAATAATTAACGTTTGTATAAAACTTGGCTACATCGAGAATAGAAAACCCCCGCGGGAGATTGATATCGCAGCATTCGTTTCTTACAATAACAATTCTAATATTCATTTAATAAAATGATAATAGAATTGTTCAGTTCATTGCTCGCCTTGACAAGTTTTTGATAAATTAAATAATTTCTAGGAAATAATCACGATTATACGACATTCAATATTCGACATAATTTTCAGTATCATGGAAAACTTACAATCAGATAGGTACGGCCGGAACATTCCCCGTCTTAAATTTCTTACTAACTTCAACATTGCAATGCTTACTACTACGGCTTCAACATATTTTATACTAGATGACGCCCGCAACTCCGTTGCGCCAAAACTCGTTTATAGCGCGGGAACCGTACATTTTTCCGGGATAAAAAGTATCCTATGTAAGGACATACAATCCGGGAAAGGTCCCGGGACTCAAAGTATCTCCATGCCAAATTTCAGTAAAATCGGTTCGGCGGTTTGTGCGTGAAGAGGTAACAGATAGACAGACAGACAAACAGAAAGACACACTTTCGCATTTAGAATATTATAGTATGGATTTAATTAAATCCCAAAGTCCAAGCAACTCCTCAATTTGTATTGATAACGGAAAGGACGCCATTTGAAAGTTGTGCGGTTTTTCTTGGTTAATAAGAAATTATATTATATTATTCAAAAGCAGCGGAGTCGTGGTTGTATCTATTATATTATATACATCTGCCTATTTTAAAGGTTACGCAATATATGCCTTTATTACCTACAAGTTATTTAACATTAGGATGTTAATCGAATAACAATTATATTTTATCAAGAAATAAGTTTATGTTGGCCGTAGTTTTAATCTTTACCGCTATTTGTATCAACTGTCTGCAAAACGAAACTGTGCCCTAATTAAGAGTTTCGCACCGAGTCCTGAAGTGCCAAGAAAGTTTAACATCCATTTGAGAAATTTGTAGAAAATATCAGGCACCCAATTGCGAATGACAACAATTGTTCTAAAAACTTTTGTTATATTTTTCGTGTCACTAAGCCATAATCCTCGGTACTCGAAGGAAAACATTTTTATCGGGAAAAATAACATTTCTTACAGCGGAGACTCGAAAAAATGCGATGGTATTGGCACAATGAGTCAAGATGAGATCTTAATAAATAGTCTGGACGGACGTGACGAGAAAGATTTCGTGCATTTTTAAAATTGAATTGTCTTAATGGATACAAATATAATCTGCAAGCTTGCTTCTTCTGGTTTGATACGCTGGAACGTCTTGATAAACAGGGAAAAATAATATGTACAATTTCGTAGTGTACAATATTATTCAGAGGGTATAACTATATCGAAAGTAAAAAAAAAAATAAGAGTGACGTGATTTAAATACGTCGAGGCAACTTAAGTGCACTTAACAGTCAATGCTTTTGACCTGTAACATTTGCAGCAAATCGATTTCACATCTCTAAAACGTTTTGCGGAGACCTAGCAACTAAAGTAATGACGTATATTAGAATGCACTCGCACTAGCTTTACAAAGTACTTTTATGAACTAGAAAGTATTTTCTTCATTTTCAAATTAAACTACGCTTAGGCTCGATTAAGGTCCGCACGACCGCGCGGTTTCATCGCGGATCACGTAAATGCAGCAACCGCACCACAATTTTAATTAATCACTATATATTACCAGATAATACTGATTGTGATCTCGCATTGTAGCGGCCAAATTGCTCCTCCTCTTCCAAAAAAATTAATAAAGCCTTATATTAATTATTATGATCACTATAGCATCACTAGCTTGATATTGACTTAAAAGTCATTTGCCACGTTAAACGCGAGACAAATAAGGTATAAAAATGGATCTTTTTTCTCGAAGTTTCTAAATTGACCATTACCTTGTTCATTTAACATCCTATCAAAAGTAAAATATAAAGGAAGTGGTGGAGGATCGCAAAACACATCGTTAGTAGACTCGAGCGCGCATGATAATATCATTAGCTTATTAAGTTCACTTTAAATATGCATAGAGCTGGATTACTAAATTTGAGGTTAGCGGGTTTTGCATCAAAACGCCATAACTCATTGTTATGAAAGGATCGTTTATCGGCCGTCAGCGGCACTAAATCAGATCTTTAAGCTACATAGCCGCCGCCACAATGTAGAGCCCAAATAGGGGCTTGAATCTATTAACATACTCGTAGATATTATCGTGCTTATGCCTGTTTTTGCTTAGATCATACGTTCATGACGAGTACCCATCGAAATTTAATACATAATATGTAACAACTAGGTGACTCAAAAAATTGCTATTTTTACTATCATAAACACGTAGCTGGCGCAACAAAAATTGTATGGTACCGATACGGGTTTCACAACCAATTGAAAGTACAAAGTTTGCATTTCGTGAAACTAATTTTTATTCAGTTACTACTCTATACTATTTATTACTTATATAGATAGTACTAGCTGTCCCGGCAAACGTTTCTTTGCCATATTATATAAAGTATATCGCCCGTATTATTTTATTGAATTAGTGACTAAATAAGTATTTTCACCATGGCAACGTCCATCGCTATCCCGTGACCCGCGTCGCATAAACAATGGTCGCTCTTTATAGACAAATAATCTATATATATAAAAGAAAGTTGCGTTAGTTACACTACTTATAACTCAAGAAAGGATGAACCGATTTGGCTGAAAATTGGTGGAGAGGTAGCTTAGAACCAGGAATAGGACATAGGATACATTTTGTCCCGGAAAAATGTACGGTTACTGCACAATATACTTTTTTGATTTGCGCGTAAACTATTCAATTGATTTTGATGAATTTTGGTATGGAGATACTTTGAGTCTCGGGAAAGGACAAGAGATACTTTTGGTCCCGGAAAAATGTACGGTTACTGCACAATAAACTTTTATGATTTTTCGCCTAAAGGCTAAACTATTCAGATTATTTTTATGAAATTTGGCATGGAGATACTTTGAGTCTCGGGAAAGGAATAGGGATACTTTTTGTCCCGGAAAATGTACGGCTGTGTTCCTGCACAATAAACTTTTATGGTTTTCGCTTAAACTATTTAATCTACTTTTATGAAATTTGGCATGGATATACAAATTTTAATATATTGTTTTCTTAATTAAACCAATTCGAATAAAATAATCATCGTTAAGACAGGACAACGTCTGTCGGGTCAGCTAGTTTGCAATAAAATAAAATTGCGACTATAATTAAAGATCTAAGCTATCCTATCTCTCAAGTAGGAAAAAAGCACACATTCAAAAAATAAAAACATTAAAATCGGTTAAGTAGTTTAGGAATCCATCGCGGACAATCATCGTGACAGGAGATTTATATATATTAGATGAGTATCAAGCTCCGTAACAATATCTGATCCTTACGTTTTGTTTGATAATATTATATTAAACATCTTTGTAACGTACACTTTTGCATCGAGCATACATTAATCTCTTTAACTCGATAAGGCTTCGAAATCTTCGGTATTCGCAGTGCGCGAGCTCACTCAATTTCCATTCGCTTTTAATGAAATTTCTCGCAGTCGCAACATATGTCCCTTGTAAGCGATATTGAAGTATTTAATAAATGTAAAGGGCACGCTACACACAAATTGATTGATGTTAACATAATAAAAACAGATGAACCGCTTTTGAAGCGGATGTGTTTAACGAGTCTCCATTTACCCTTTTAATTAAATGTATAAAGTTTGTTAATCTTAAGTGTCGATTACAGTTCGGTTAATTTATTGGAACTGAAATTATGTACCTACTATATTCAAAATATTTTTACAAAAAAAAAACAACAGACGAAAGTTTTATTCATCGCAAAACAAAGTTGAGCCTTTTTAGAAATAAAAAAATTATTATTAGCTTTTACTAGGTGAAAAGTTAAGCACGAAACCGTGTTGTTAAGCGTGACACGCTTTTGCGGAAAATTATCTCCACTGACCGTCGAAAACTGGTAATTATGCCTTTAATTTGTTTTACTTTTTTTATCAAAAAATAATCGGCCAAGTACGAGTCGGACTCACGCACGAAGGGTTCCGTACCATTATACATAGAGAAAAATTAGGCCATAAATTGTGCTTTTTGTATGGGAGCCCCCCTTAATTTTTTATTTTATTTTGATTTTATTATTAAATATTAAAGTAAGTACACATATATCTTAGGATTTTGTGAAAAATTCAAGAAGGTAGGCTGTTGCCATTATTGATATAGAGCAAAAAAGGTAAAAAAAATCACGTTTGGGAGCCCCCCTTAATATTAATTTTATTTTGTTTTTAGTATTTGTTGTTATTACGGCAACAGGTATACATAATCTGTGCAAACTTCAAATCTCTAGCTTTACCGTTCTTGAGTTACAGCCTGGAGACACACAGACAGACAGACAGATAGACAACAGACAGACGGACGGACAGACGGACAGACAACGAAGACTTAGTGATACCATACCGTACCGACTTAGTATACCGTACCCAAAGGGTAAAAACGGGACTCCCGTTTTTACCCTTTGGGTACGGAACCCTAAAAACTAAATTGATCGCGCTCTTTAGAATTGGATAAAGTGACCTAGTAACAATTTTATAATGTCGTTTTTTTTAATGGAGGCTTTAGAACCGGGAAATTAATTTGAAATAAAAAATGTGCATTTTCTGTATAGATATATTACATAAGGTAACATACAAGGTAAATTCTAATTATAAGGGAAAAAATTTGTAACCGCCACTATGTTATAAAATATTAGTTATTCAGTAAATCCACTTACGTCCATCATCTCACAATAATATTATGGGCGCCGCGGCCGTATTATTTCAGCCTTATAGCCCATGTAACAATTTGTCAGATGCCTTCTCGAAGTTGAACTGTTAAATTTTAATGTCCATGAATCTCATTCGTGTAATCAGATCGCGTTCCCCTCCCCAATCATCTCCGACTGGCGAGCCGTTCGGAAATCTTAATTTCAAACTTGAGAATCTAAACTTTGCAATGATTTATTCTGGCAATAGGAATTACGCGTAAAACACAAAAACATCTGCTAATAATGCTAAATCGTGGAGCTCGGAATCACAATGTTTCATTAAACTTATCAGTTTTTTTTTGTCGTGTCGTTTATTCAAACGTGGTTGATATTTCTGCTACAAATAGAGTATAGATAGAGTAGATATACTCTATCAAATTATTGTAAATTAGACAAATATCACTCGTATGCATCGGATAATAATACCCAAAAGTGACGTTCCGAATGTACGGTGCGATGTGATTTACGGCCCAATTCAACGATTCTCCATTATAGAATACTTCGTCCAATGAAAGAAGAATCGTATATTTTGACATGCCTGAACTAAATTTATTATCCCCATTCTTTAATTTTATATAAAGGACAGTAAAGAGCGGACAATGTTCTCGGGGGTCGCTTTAGTTTCTTTTTTTAAACTTTTCAATCCAACGGCTGTATCTTTTATCTTCAGGTCTTTGTCATGATAGCCTTTTATAGCGGTATCAGATTGCTTAGCTCTCACGTTAAAATTTCCTTTATTTTATCGCTGACTTTTTTATGTCCATGAATAATTATTCAGTAATTACTATTGCCAATCAGTTTTATTAGATTCTCAACTTGGCCATAAATTTGGCCATCGCTAAATATTCATTAAACGTTTACATTATTTATTGCTTACCAGATGGATCTGTTTCTCGTCCCTTTAATGACACGAGCGGATTTGTTTCTTATTACATCGATAGTAATATTTCTTACGACCGAAAACAACAAACGATATTATATTTACCTAACCAAAGAAACAGCATTTATTAGTATTGTACTTAATATTATTGGAAATACTTTAGTAGGTACTAGTAGGAATTGAATAACGTATATTATTCACATTATTTACGGAAAATTAGTCGATAACTTTAAAGGATCATTTTCTACCTGTAAAATATGTTGCAGGTTAATGTTACTCGAGCTTATCTTCGTATCTAATGAAGTAGTCGGGGTGGTTGCCTCTAATATCCTAAATGAGATTCATGTAACCGCTAAGCGATAGTCTGCTATATAAATAAATGTACCCGTTCCCCTTCACACATAGATCCTATCGATCAATGGGTATTAAACCCTCGTGTACCTATTAAGGAAGGCTGGAACGACCCGAATACGTTTTACTTAAACAGTTATTTGGAATCAATGTTAGGTAAGCAATTTAATCAAGTAGGGATATAAAATTTCTCCTCACTTAAAACCGGGAAGGGAAAAGGGCTGAAGGATCCAGTTTTTGGGATTCTGCGAACCCCGTCGAGGTTGGAATTTATCCGCCTTCCTACACGGCATTGTTACTTTACATAATATTCTATTTAAATATATTTACTATTCATATGTTATTTAGTAAAAAGTAGAAAAAGTCCCGTTAATTTTGATTAACTTTTTCATTTTAGGTCATGTCAGGAGTATTAATTAATTAATTTAAATATAAACTAAAAGATTTATCTTTAGCATAAATCCTAGTAGGAGTTGGTAGGAGCGAGACTTGTTTTCATTACGCATTTTGCACCGACAGCAATAATTAAGTTGTGAAAGGAAAGTACCGTGCAGCGTAAATAACTACTCGGTAAGCTTACACAAGTTTCAGGGTAATTCTCTTTGTCTTAACTTCCTTCGCGTCAAATAACGTGGTTATTTTAATTCTTCCTGTTTTTAACTACATAGTATAAGTGGCTTAAGGAGATGTATAAGTAGATGCTTAGTCATAAGCGTTGTTTTAATAATAAGAATTTCATCTGGAAAGAAAAAGTGACATGAATGTAAATGGTATTTAATTTCATCGATGAAACCAGAAGATGTAACTAAAGTAGGAGTAAATTGGGATAAAATAATTGTTTTTACATTGTAATTAACTCAGTTGTAACTGAAAAAATGTTTCAGCACTACAAAAACTAGATGTCTGATGAAAATGTACTTACTAAATAGTGAATACTGTCTGAGTGACTTCTGTGTTAATAATAAGAGTGTCAAGAATACTATTGTTTTCAATGTCTTTTGAATTTTATGACGAAAAGTGAACTTAGCAAAGAATAACTACAGAATTTCCTTTTAAAAATAGCTCTATCATTGGAACACAATACACAGTGAGAACATTTCTGATTTCATTTATCTGAAAATATAAATTCAAATTAAAACATAATTAATGGCTCATTCGGACATAACACTTATTATTAATTTAAGTTTTAAAGGCGCGCATGTATGTGACTGGTGGTATTATGCAACTTCATTTAACACAGTTAATGCATTAAAATGTAAAAGTTGTTTACTCGCGTGTACACTGTACAGTGCATTCAGTACCACAATTCTGCTTTTTAATCCAACGTAAATACAGCTTTGATCCATGTCATACATAAAAATAGTATTGTAATATCATTGATTCTTACCTATATAGTACAGACAACCACAGATTTTTAAAGTTTTTTCATTATTCGACACTCAGTATTCCCTAGAGTCTAGACTCTAGACTTCTAGAGTGATAGATGATGATAGATGAGTGTAGACGATCAATTTTATTTTTCAATATCATTAAATAATTTATTTGACAATAAAATTGAAAGACAGGCGCGTTCAATATCAACCCTGGACGTGCAATGATGTTGCACAATACTTACGTAATATTGCTCAATAAAATTGATCTTCAAGGGGTCCGCTAAGACGATTCTCACACAATATATTTTGAAGCGAGATTGTGATTCCTTCGCGTGACATTCGGGTTACGTCGAGTCTCGGTTAAATCCTCAGTTTATTTTCTATTTTATCGCATTCTTATTCTAGTGCAAATTTTGTCCCTGCGCTAACATACCTACTTACACAAAGAATATAATAAGTTATGTTCGTAAAGTTCTTACAGCTTCCACAACTTTGTACACTTATTAAGCCTTCCTTTTCAAAGCAAAACTTGCGCGCATATCCGAAGAACGAACTCCTTTAACTTCGCAGCACTACACGTCAAAACTTAAATACCTACTTCATGCTTGTAAATAACTTGATTCTATCAAAGTTGAGTTGACATACCAATATTGGAAGTCAAAATGTTGTTAAACAAAATTGTAATTTCTAATATTGACATTGATTGAGATAAGTTGTCTTTCAAAATTGTAATTTCTAATATTGACATTGATTGAGATAAGTTGTCTTTTGTCTTACTTACTTTGTTGTCGATATTGTTAAGTGCAACTTGTCTAAGGTCTCTGGACTTCTGTTAAGTTTGCATTGCAGCTAGAGCTATGAGTTTTACATATTGTATAATATACTTTCCCAAATCGAAAAGTTACAACAAGCGAATATTTTATCGTCATTATGAAACAAAAATTAAACTTTTGCGAAAAAAAATTCACGAAGAAGTCTACATTTCACTGCCGTTCTTTGCTTTATTTAGAATTTTATAACAAGCGGGTTTCGATCTTGAATCAACAAGTTACCTGTCGTCATAAGATTATTATCTTGGTTCATGTAATATGACGAAATTATTATGACAATATAAACAAATTTTTCAACTAACTTCAAATACAGAATAGTGTTACTCTCGTACGCTGAAATTATTCCGATTTCAGCGTACGAGAGTGCAGTAAAAAACTTTAAAAACTGTATGCTTCGATGGTACTCGCCTGTCACATACGATCTCGAACGCAAGTGGAAATATTATTAACTTTTTAATTTTGTTACAGCGTCGCGTATTCGATACGAGATCACGAGCGGGAACATAGGCGGCGCGTTCGCTGTCAAGAACATGACGGGAGCCATCTACGTCGCCGGTGCCCTCGACTACGAAACTAGGAAACGGGTGAGTTGCCACAATAAACATTTAACATATTCCACTATATAATATTATGTTTTAGGCTGGCCGCAAATCCACGCTTTCCGTATTCGATTTCCGAATTACTTTTTCGTATTTGGAGTTCCATAAGACTAGCGCAAATGTTTGTTTTATTCAATCGCGAACGCGGCTTGCACTTTTAACGTACCTGCGGAATTCGTTCAGTACAGAGAAAAACTATATAAAGATATATTTACTACTGATTCCATGCATTCGGATTACCGAATACTGAAAACGAATTCGGCAATTGCATTCGGAAAACGTATGTATGCGGCTGGCCTTAGATTTAATATAATTATAGTTATGATGTGCATTGACGGAAGAACTGCTGAGAAGACTTCCGAACGTAATGACATACAAACATTGGCCGGCATCCATCTGAACGGGCGTACGAATTTTAGGAGTGTTTTAGAAGTGTTGACCGGCCATTTGATGGAATGGAAGTTCCGTAAATGCATACCCTTAGGCTGCCTTCACACTAGTGTTTGTCCAGCGTATGCGTTCAATGAACGTATGCGCAGCGCAGACGCCGCGACAACGCGACGCGTACGTCGCGTTGTCGCCGCCTCCCTACTGGATTAATTAATAATAATACGCCGCGTTACTGCGGTGTCATGTACAATCATTTCGATGTCAAAAGTACTTTGTTGTTGAACTCATTTTACGTCGTATTACTTCGGGCGCTTGTCTACAAATAAAAGAATCAACGCGTGCGCGGTGTCATGTAATGTACCCCACATTACATGACACCGCAGTATCGCGGCGTATACGTCGCGCACACGCGACGCTAGCGCAGCGTACTGATTGTCCCAGTAGAGAAGCAGCGACAACGCGACGTACGCGCCGCGTTGTCGCACCGTCTGCGCTGCACATACGTTCTTCGAACGCCTACGCTGGACAAACACTAGTGTGAAGGCAGCCTTAGAGCCTTTGCACACGACATTTATTATAGCGCGAGCGTTACAGTGGAACGTGCCACAAACTGAAAAAGTCTTAAGCAATAAGCGCGTAGTCTTCGTTACGTGCCAACGCAATAAATGAACGTAATTTGCAAAGAACGTTTTAAAATTTGTTGAATATTATATATATATATATATATATATATATATATATATATATATATATTAGTAGTATTTAAATAGGAAACAAATTGTAAGAAACATGACGTAGTGAAATTGACGAAATTAAATTTAAGTAAAGAAAGCAGCAAACACGAGTGAAAATATTCTCTCATAGTATATTTTCTAGCTTTTACACGTGTTGAGTAACTCGAGTTTAGTAAATTAGTTACGAAAAATAAATTACAAAATACTTTTTTCTGCCAAGCGTAATAAGTTTTCTCTTAAAGGAATACGTGTTTTTATACAAACTATTATTATTATCTTTTCCTGTAAGAGGCCTCATACAAGATTTTGAAGTTTACTTAACGTTTTATGATACTCGAGCTACGCACTCGAGCTTCAGTAAAATAAAAAAGTTGCTTAAAATTAATAATTAATTATTAATGTACGTAATAAAAATATATTTATTACTCAACCGACTTTCATAGATATAATATTATTTAAACATCTTGTAAATGTAAAAAACAATTTTAGTACTATAAACCATTAGGCATATTAATACTATGTTAATCATTAACCCTCCAAATTATTCAGCAAACATTATCTACGTGTGTTTCATAAGTAATTAGCGTAAACCGTTTACATCCTACTTACTTTGAAATTAGTAAATATTCGTGTTACGTTTCCTATAATATTGAATGAGCTTAATCGACTTGGTAATTATTATTTAACCCACGGCATAATATATCCGATGATTACAAAATTGTTATTTATTTTGAATGTTATGGCGTTGTTGAAATAAAACAACAACAATAACGAGACGAACCATTAAACACCATAATATGCGGAGAATGTAGTAGAGAGTGAGCCGTTATACAATATGTCAGGCCTTCATTATGGCACTTTGGCCGCCGTTCGATGCCATTATTTCAGGCAAATGGACCAAGGGCATGGGTCAGTCATCTATTCACTAACATACAGAAATAGCTTTGGCACTTAGAGGAAGTTTATGCAAAAAAGTTTAAATAAGCCTATCTTACAAGTATCAGCAATTTTGCATCTACATCCTGGTTTTAAAAATAACATTAATTCATAGTAATTGATTGTAATAGGATTAAAGATACAAATACATAGTGCCGAAAACTAATGATTCAGTATTTTGATTAAGTCAGGTCAGTAAGGTATATTTGAAATGCCTTAAGTATATGTATTAAAGCACTAAAGTTTTATCCAAACAATGACGACAAAATATGAACCTAATTTCAAAGTTAACGTTAAAGTCGCAGAAATTGCTGGAGCACGAAATGCTTCTAAAAATAAATTGTGCAATTTTAAAAGCTGCTCTTGTAATGTGCGTGCAAAGACTCTAAAACAAACATTTTCGTACCGACCGAGGAAATAAAGAGTGTGACACGGACATATGACGGCGATAACTCGCTCACTCGGAACACACTGCTCGCCTTTAAAATCCTCGATGCTAAGATACTTTAACGCTCTATTTTCCGACTTAATGCTATTTAAAAGATTTAACGTCACGAGACTGGAGGCTTAGCGCATCATCCTAATAAGATCTCGAAACTTTGAGGATTTAAAGACGAAAACTCAGTTTAAATTTGAAAATAAATTACATTCGTTGTTATTTGTATTGTTGACGTGACTGGATTAGCTTTAAGAAATAATTTGGTTTCGTAGATTTGTCTATTTTGTGATTTGTCTTATTAGTAACGAATATTGAGAAAACAATTTAAACCAATAACGTTGGTAAATACATGTATGTGAGCGAACGATAATTAAAACGAGTATTTTATGGTGCACGGGAATAGTACGAGTTGAAGTTGGCAGCGTCAGACAACCTGAAAGAGAATTATACAACAGTGGTGATTCACGTGAAGGACGTGAACGATAATCCGCCGGTGTTCGAGAGGCCAACGTACCGCACTCAGATCACAGAGGAGGACGATCGCAACCTGCCCAAACGCGTGCTACAGGTCATACCCGTCACCCGTGATGTCGAGTGCCTCATACGATTCTTTATTGAAATATTTCATAACGTATTTCGATTTGCTGCTTCAACAAAGAATCGAATGGATGTATTTTCGTTGTTCTTTGATGCATGCTATTGTCGTTTTGTCTGTAGAACGTAATTTGCTAGTGATTTGTTTTTATCTTTCGTTATATTGTTTAATATTTTTAATGCTCAATCGAATGAATTGATTCGAAATAAATCTCATTTGGTATTTTATATTTGGATATAAAATTTATGTTCCAAACAGATTTATGCGTTGTCGATAACGAGTTATTATCTTCTATCGCTAAAAATTTATGACCTATGGAACTCGCGAGCCTGATTTGGCTTGTTATTTGGAAAATTATTGTAATCACGTATTACATAACTTACTACGAAACAAAAACTGTATTTAAGCCTATTTAACGTGAAATACGTTGACGCTGCTACTATTTCTTTTTGGCGTGCATAAAATTGTAACATAGGCCTTATCGGGTGTAAAAAATGGAACAGTGCACTATTCGGCCTCGCAGTGTCCGTTATTTATAACGCGTTCTGTCATTGTAACAGTATAAAGATTATTTATATTCCATTTTTTAATTTACGGGTATTTCCCACTTCATGTTACTTTACGTTTGCTACTTTTGTGTTTTCGATTGTCACTTTTTGCTGATGAATGCGTTGTGCGAGCGCTGTTTTTACGTTCGTGCAACCATTTTAGTGCATGGGCATGAGCTAATACGTGCGTGTATGCAGTACGAACTGACGCTGGTGGCCTCTGATGGACGAAACGAGAACTCGACCCGCGTGGTAGTCCACGTGCTCGACATCAACGACCTCCCGCCACGCTTCAGCCGCAGCGCTTACTACACACAAGCCCTAGAAGAAACCGGCCCATACCCTCACTCCCTTATACAGGTTTATTTTATTTTTACGCTTATCATATTGGTTGTGGGCATTTACAATTTTCATTTCTTTTTATTCATTTATTTTCATTAAGTTTCCCACATTATTTTATTTCTAGTAAGGGTGAAAAAAATCATGCGCTTAACATTATGAACACTTATGTTATTTTAAATGCCATAAGTACAACAACAATCATGATAATTTTTCATTTATCAAATATTAATCATCGATATTTTTTTATCATAAACAATACTAGTATTATGGGTTACCCCAATGTTTAATAAATAATCTTTTTTTGAGAATTATTGAATAATTCTCATTTTGTGATGTGATTATTATGTATGCAATTTTTTTTTAATATGATCCCAATTTTGTAACATGTTCCTTGCTGCACAGCTGTAGAACAACGCAGGTAACATTTTGGCTTGGCATGATAACTTGCGCGTTTATTAGAAACTTATGGTGTGTGTCTAGAAAAAACTTCTATTCCTCTAATTAAATATTATTTAAGTAATTATAATGTCACATTATTTACTATAAATACATATTTTAGCATAAGTATCAAAAGTAACAGAACCATGTTTAAAGTGCGAACTACAAAATATAATTAAGTGCCTGCTTATTGAACAGTGTAAAATATTACAATCAGATAAAATGAAATATTAAGTTCAAAGAACTTTGATTTGCGCACACAAATCTTTCCTTAACACTTTTCTCAAACTTTACGTAGAATCTTCCAAAGAGCTAAGTTTGAAATGCTTTTGTACGCCACCCGCTGACGCCCTTCTTCGAAGCAATCTGTGAGTTTTGGCGAGTTAATAATAATTTTAAGAAACTGTAACAATGTTAAGTCCACTAAAATAAAAGATTCATCTTTCAAAAACCCTTTCAATTATTTTCTTACTGATGACATAAATGATGCAAGATAGCAAGGTAATAATAGTAGAGGTTATTCGATATTTAATCCCTTATAAACTATGTACACCAAAAACATTGTTATGTGTGTGTCTCAAAGTATTTTTGGTTACTTTTGGTATTTTCCTAGAATATTGCTGTAATTAAATAGTTTCTGCTTCAATGTTTACTTTCAAACAAAAATTTTGTTTTAAAACATAGCATTTATATTAAACAGGTAACAGCAACAGATGGCGATAAAGACAGGCAACAGAATATAGTATATTTCCTCACCGGCCAAGGAATCGATCCAGATAATCCTTCAAATAGCAAGTTCGACATTAACAGAACAACGGGAGAAATATTTGTGTTGAAGGTAATTATTTATAAATACATTTTGGACACATTTAAAATGGATAAGCAGCTTAAACTTAAAGTTTAAATATATTTTAATTGCAGCCTTTAGATCGTGATCAGCCAAATGGAAGGCCCCAATGGAGATTCACTGTTTTTGCTCAAGATGAAGGAGGCGAAGGCTTAGTCGGTTACGCTGATGTTCAAGTTAACCTTAAAGATATAAATGACAATGCTCCAATATTCCCTCAAGGTGTCTATTTTGGAAATGTGACGGAAAATGGAACTGCTGGTATGGTGGTTATGACTATGACTGCGATAGATTATGATGACCCTGCTGAAAGCAACAACGCAAAGCTGTGGTATTCTATAGAGAAAAATGTTATTGAAGAAGAAACAGGGTCTCCAATTTTCGAAATTGAACCTGAAACCGGCGTCATAAAAACTGCTGTTTGTTGCTTAGATCGCGAAAGGACACCAGATTATTCCATACAAATAGTTGCGTCTGATGGCGGGGGGTTAAAAGGCACTGGGACAGCCTCTATACGAGTGAAAGACATCAATGATATGCCTCCGCAGTTTACGAAAGACGAATGGTTTACAGAAGTAGACGAAACCGACGGAACTAACTTACCGGAAATGCCCATCTTAACTGTCACAGTGCATGATGAAGATGAAACGAATAAATTCCAATATAAAGTTATAGAAAATAGTGGATACGGTGCTGATAAATTTACTATGGTTAGAAATAACGATGGTACTGGTTCACTTAAAATTGTTCAGCCATTAGATTATGAGGACCAGTTACAAAGTAATGGTTTTAGATTTAGGATACAAGTTAATGATAAGGGTGAAGATAACGATAATGATAAATATCATGTTGCTTATTCGTGGGTAGTTGTAAAGCTTAGAGATATAAATGACAATAAACCTCAATTTGAACGTGCCAATATTGAGGTATCTGTATATGAAAATGCTGAAGTTGGAAAAAGTTTGGAAACGTTTAAAGCTACTGACCCAGATCAAGGAGGTAAAAGCAAAGTTTCTTATGCAATCGACAGGTCTTCAGACCGAAAAAGGCAATTCTCAATTAATCAAGAGGGTACTGTAAGCATTCAGAGATCTCTGGATAGAGAAGACACCCCTCGGCACCAAGTGAAAATCTTAGCTATTGATGATGGTGTTCCTCCTAGAACAGCAACTGCTACATTGACAGTCATAGTACAAGATATAAACGATAACGCACCAACATTTTTGAAGGATTATAGGCCCGTCTTAACTGAACATATTACACCTAAGAAAGTGGCTGAAATATTGGCTACAGATGATGATGATAGATCTAAAAGCAACGGACCTCCATTCCAATTTAGACTTGACCCTGGTGCAGATGATATTATAAGAGCGTCTTTCAAAGTGGAGCAGGATCAAAAGGGAGCAAACGGCGATGGCATGGCAATAGTATCTTCATTAAGATCATTTGATAGGGAACAACAAAAGGAGTACTTGATTCCTATCATCATTAAAGACCATGGAAATCCTGCAATGACAGGCACTAGTACCCTAACTGTTGTTATCGGAGATGTCAATGACAATAAAATGCAACCTGGTTCTAAGGACATATTGGTTTACAACTATCAAGGTTTAGCACCTGATACTGAAATAGGACGAGTATACGTTTATGATTTAGATGATTGGGATCTACCTGATAAGAAGTTCTTCTGGGAAAGTTCAGAGCATCCTAATTTCACTCTCAATGAAGAAACAGGTATGATACAGATGAAACATAAAACCAAAGAAGGCAGATACCACTTAAAATTCAAAGTGTATGACCGCAAACATACCCAAACTGATGTACCTGCAAATGTAACAGTATATGTGAGAGAAATATCTCACGAAGCTATAATTAATTCTGGATCTATTAGAATGTCGGGAATATCAGATGAAGATTTTATACGAGTGTGGAATTACAAGTCCCTGAGTGTCTCTAGAAGCAAATTGGATATATTTAGAGATAAATTGGCAGATTTACTTAATACCGAAAGGGATAACATAGATGTTTTCAGCGTGCAGCTGAGGAAAAAGCATCCTCCTGTTACAGATATTAGATTTTCGGCACATGGAGCTCATTTCTATAAGCCTATACGGTTAAATGGTATAGTACTCATGCACAGAGAAGAAATTGAGCGAACCGTAGGAATAAATATTACCATGGTTGGAATAGATGAATGTCTTTATGAAAACCAAATGTGTGAAGGCTCGTGCACCAATGTTTTAGATATAAGTAATCTACCTTACATGGTAAATGCTAATAAAACAGCATTAGTGGGCGTGCGTGTAGACGTGATTGCTGAATGCACGTGTGGCGCTAGAAATTTCACACAAGCTGAAACTTGTCGAAATTCTCCTTGTTATAATGGTGGACGCTGTATAGAGGGCAAATACGGATTAACTTGTTCATGTCCTCCTGGATATACTGGGCCTAGATGCCAACAAACATCAAGAAGTTTCAGAGGTACTGGATGGGCATGGTATCCTTCACTAGAAATGTGTGATAGTTCTCACTTAAGTTTTGAATTTATAACAAGAAAATCCGAAGGTGTTTTGTTGTATAATGGGCCTATCGTTCCTCCAGAACCGGAAGAAATTATGGTATCTGACTTCATATCTGTCGAATTAGAGAGAGGCAACCCACGTTTGTTAATAGATTTTGGATCTGGAACATTGGAATTGAGGGTTAAAACTAAAAAATCACTAGATGATGGTGAATGGCATAGAATCGATATATTTTGGGATACAGAAAATGTGAGAATGGTTGTAGACTACTGCAAATCAGCTGACATTCAAGAGATGGAAGATGGCACCCCACCTGAGTTTGATGATTCAACGTGTCAAGCGTCCGGAACGATACCTCCATTTAATGAATATTTAAATGTAAACGCTCCTTTACAAATTGGAGGATTGTATATCGAACATTTTGACCCAACTCATTATCACTGGCAGTACATGCCGATCGGAAAAGGCTTTGATGGTTGTATACGAAATTTAGTTCATAACAGTAAACTTTACGATTTATCTCATCCTGGCTTATCTCGCAACTCAGTTGCCGGCTGTCCGCAGACGGAAGAGATATGCAATCAAGCTGACACTACATCCAGATGTTGGGAACATGGTACGTGTGTCGGTAGTTTCTCAGAAGCACGCTGCCAGTGCCAACCAGGTTGGACAGGACCATCTTGCAATCTGCCAACCACACCTACCAGTTTTAGACCACAAAGCTATGTCAAGTTTGCTTTGAGTTTTGAACCAGACAGATTTAGCACGCAAATACAACTTCGGTTCAGAACTCGTGAGCCGCACGGTGAACTTTTCCGTGTTAGTGACCAGCACAACAGAGAATATGGCATCCTTGAGGTTAAAGACTCAAGATTACACTTTAGATACAACCTCAATTCATTGAGAACTGAAGAGAGAGATGTGTGGCTAAATTCAGTTGCTGTCGATGACGGTCAATGGCATATAGCGAGGGTCAGCAGATACGGCAGTGCTGCAACGTTAGAAATCGATGGTGGTGAAGGAAGGAGGTATAATGAAACTTTCACATTTGACGGTCACCAATGGCTCTTAGTAGATAAACAAGAAGGAGTATATGCAGGAGGTAAAGCTGAATATACTGGCGTTAGAACGTTTGAAGTATACGCCGACTTCCAAAAAGGTTGCCTCGATGACATTCGATTAGAAGGCAAACATTTACCTCTGCCTCCAGCGATGAACGGAACTCAATGGGGTCAAGCGACGATGGCTAGAAATTTAGACCGTAATTGTCCCTCTAATAGCCCCTGTATCAACGTTCACTGCACCGAGCCATTCGTCTGCGTTGACCTTTGGAATGAATACGAATGCACGTAAGTAATGTCTTTAACATTAATTCATTTAAATTTTAAATTAAATATCAAAATTCTCAAACTTTATAAAGATATTTAATTTTTTTTAAACTGATTAATTATTGGCTCCTTGTTTTAGTGCGCACTGAGTTTTAATTATATTATTGTTATAAAAATATTATATTGAATTATAATGACTTACATACTTAATGTAATTTATATAATAATTATTATTTTAATTAATGAAATAAAGATTTCACTGTATGTACTATAAATCTAACAGACAATATACATAGGTATATAATTTATAATATTTAGTTTTATTACTTAATTAAATTATAATCGAAATTAATTATCATTATCATAGCCTTTTATTGGAATGCTTAATATTATATTAATATCATAAATAATATATTTTATAATTATTCATTTGACATTAACAAGTTCATATGGTGTTTAGCTGCGGTGAGGGTTTGATATTGTCACCGGATGGAAAAGGTTGCATAGACAAAAACGAATGTCTCTACTTCCCTTGTCGCAACGGTGGGTCGTGTGTCAACCGGGAGCCGGGCTACCGCTGTCATTGTCCCGAAGGGTTCTGGGGCGAGAACTGCGAACTAGTACAGGAGGGCCGCACGCTCAAACTCAGCATGGGCGCGCTCGCGGCCATACTCGTCTGCCTCCTTATCATAATGAGTGAGCAATTTATTATGTCGCGCATTCCGCGTGTCTCCTAACACCTCACCCTAGACCACTGATACTGCACTCATCATATCGCCATATTTTATTTTATAGATGTATCGTTTATGTAATCGTTGTATTAGATCCTAGTGCATGCATATACGGGGGCTCAGTGCGCGCGAAAATATTGCGGACCAGAGGTAAATAGAACATTGTATAGGTGTCCCGGTGGATCGATACGCGCCGGTGGTACGTGCGTCAACGTCAACGAGTGCGTTCAAAATCCGTGCCTGAACGGCGGCACTTGCCTGGATCGGGAGCCGGCCCGGCGCTACGACTGCATTTGCTCGTTCGGCTACACCGGACACGATTGCGAACTAGAGCTCCTCGCATCGGGAATCATCATGCCCTCCAGAGATTTCATTATAGCTATCATTGTGTGTTTATTTTTGCTTTTAGGTGAGCACCATCATTGTTATTTTGCATGATTTTTGTTTTAAGTGATCATCAGCTAACAAGTCCCTCATCTTAGTTCTCAGTACCTTAAACGAAATATTTGTTGTTGTTGCTAGTTTTGTAATGTAAAAATAATACATAATATAAGCTATTTGTACATAAAATTCTTTAGTTTGGTGAGTAAGTAAACGTATTTTCTAAACATAGGCTAAACTTGACGGTAGTGTATTCTGAAGTCCGTAAATGTACAAACTACTGGATTTTCGTAAAAGCCGTCCCTCGTTCGCTGGCATTCAGACAGTAATGCGATAAAAGACGGTATGTCTTCGGACAGTCATACGGTAAAAGGCTACGTAAAACTTCGTTAACCTCTCCATTCCTTTTATTTATCACAAAATTAAAACTTATGTAATAATTTTAGCGTTTCACCGTAGGTTTCACTCAAATTAAAATTACAAACGCTTACTGAATTGCTATATTTTGTAGGAGTAAATTAAAAATGTTTGACTCTTTGAAAACTTTAAAAAACAATGTTTCTCCCGTAGATTTTATATTTTTTATATTCTTCTTACTATGCTTATACTAAAAGTCCTAGTTTTTCACTTCTAAATAGTTTTGCTCAAAATGTTTTCTTCTCTTGCCAATCTATATCTAAAGCTTTAAAATTATGTGAACGTTAAATGTAACTCCTTATCCAATTAAAATAAGCGATTCTTAAAATCTCGGTTCTTAAACAAAATTACACAGTAGCTTATTTTAAACTCTTTATTACATTTGCCTTGACAACAGTCGCTTTTTAATAAAATTTTGCGGTCCGCTCAAATTAAGTCGGAAACATTTTTGTACCACAGTAACATTCAGAAGATTAGAACTTATTTGAAAACTAGGTGCTCTGATAAACACAGGATTCGGTGAACGTTGCAACACTAACTAGCTCTATTTTATGTTTAATGTGCTACAGCTGCACTATACCGAATTACCGACGTATAGCAAGATTAGATCGTTATCCTGTAACGGTTGCAAACGAAATTGTCCAATTCAGGAGTAATCTCCCGTAACCACCGAGTGGTGCTAACAATTTAGCAGATCATTATCGACCTATTATCACTTGAAAACTTTTAAAATTATTGATTTCGATACTGTATTCATTTGGGAAATTGTTAAAATGAATTTAAAATTTTGTTAGTTTCGCTAAAACTCGAGGACGGCTGAATCGATTGAACTAATTTTAGTCTTGAAAAGTTTGTGGAAGTCCAGGGAAGGTTTTTATTTGAGGAAAGTGATACGAAGTTCAACGTCATACTGTCATTTGTTACTTAATAAAATCATACGTACTTTTCAACTATTTAGTGCATTTCAATAATCTTCTATATCATCTTTGTTAAATACATTCGCTTCACCAAAATACGAGTATGTTATTTCTCTCTTACTCGAATATTGTTGCTAACCCAATAACATTTTGCAGTACTGGTACTAGTGTTCGTGGTTTACAACCGTCGACGGGAGGCTCACATCAAATACCCCGGGCCCGACGACGATGTTCGCGAGAATATTATCAACTACGACGATGAGGGTGGCGGCGAAGACGACATGACGGCGTTCGACATCACCCCGCTACAAATTCCCATCGGCGGACCGCTCCCCGACCATGTCCCGGCTAAGTTACCATGTAAGTATTTGAAAACCATGTACTATGTATCAGAGAAGTTGATTCATACGCAGATGGCGGCGGATTGGTCGGCTAGTCAATTCAATGTTAGCTCATAGCTGTGATCCGTCGGATGAGTTTGACTTAACGCGACCAAATTAATTAGGCCCGCGGTCACTCGGCTAGGAATCAACTTTCTAATAGATCAGAGAAGTTGATTCATAAACAGATTGCGGAGCTGTGTAATTTGGTCGCGTTGCAAACCCAGACAATAGATGACGACATTAAATTGACATAATCCGACCGAATGACTTAGGTCCATCAACGCCTATCATCAATTTATTTTATGGCACTTTACCCCGTTATTTTTTTACGTGCTATCCACTATACACCATGTAAATACTTAAAACAATCAGTTCATCTGTCCCTATTCTTAATTCCTTCAACTTAATTTTTAAAGGTTGTGCAAGTAGATAACTAAATACTTTATTTCTTAAAAACAATGTCATTAGTTCTCAATGTTCTCTCGACGACTCGTTTCCTATAACGGATATTGCGGATTGGGCAGACTTAAATTGCTCGAAGCTGAAATGCGAATTCGGCTAGTTCACAACTTGCGCGTAATTAGCAAATAGCTTACAAGCTAAACAGTAAATGCTCGAAACGTTATCTGAGCATTAAGTCATTAAGTTTTACTATTTGTTTATACTCGTAAGTAGTGTGCATGCAAATCCATTCATCTTCAATCTTCTTCAGAATCATCTTCTAATTTAAAAAATCGGTCAAGTGGGATTTGGAGTAGCGCACTAAGGGTCCGTACCATTGCAAAGCAAAAGTAGGCAAAACTTGTGTTTATTGTATGGGAGTCCCTCTTAATTATTTAGTTTATTCCTAAAAATAGCTTTTAATAATACTCCCAATTCTAACGTAGTCGTATAATTACACCCATACACAAGGCATTCATGCAGAATGTCGTAGCTTCTAAATAAAGGGGTACAGCAATTCCGTAATTACATTAAGATGGATATCTGAAATCAGAATGTTATACATAATTGCTAAGACGATAGAGCAGTGGTTCCCAACCTTTTTAGAGCTGTTACCCCTATGGCCTGTTACCAGAGTTGAGAGGCCGCTCTCGCATTTACAAGTGGTAGCTAACGGTACCAACATTTTCATATCTCTGTCTGCAATGATAGCGTATTCTGTAGCTGCTTTTCTCCAAAATGTACAAGAGTTTATAATTTTTTTTCTGCCAATTCATTTATTAATTTAGGTACCACCTCTGTTACCCCCTTAGAATAGCTATTTTACCCCCGCGGGAGTAATTACCCCCAGGTTGGGAACCACTGCGATAGAAAATCCGAGGCGTCGCGTCGTTTATCATTCGAGGCATTTCTCTGAATAAAGTATATTTACCGGGGGTGAGTTTTATCATTCGACAGGTTCGAAAGACTCGTCCAAGTGTAAACAAGGAAATCACGTTCACGCCACAGTTTGGACGTTTATTTATTATCTTTTACGCCGTTGCGTCAGTTTAGCTTTGTGCTGTTTAGCTCAGTTTAAGCTAAGCCAATAGCCGTATTTGTACCTGCAAATGAGCGTTTTCGTTTACAACAAAACTTAACGACTACCTGAATATTGTTCTTAATTTCGAGCCTCATTTCGTTGACCGCATTAGACTTTTGTTCAAAGTTAAATTTCCGCTCATACCTTTTATACTGAATTTTCTTATGTTCATATTTTATGCTTAATTCTAAATGAACTGCGAGATTATTATTATCAATTTCCATTTCCTGAAAATTTTACTCATGGAGGAATACTTATGAGAAAATTATTCAAATATTTTTTAGACTCTTTAGAGTATGTTTATAATATACCAGATATTGGGTATAAGTTTGGAATGTTGATCCTCTTATAACATGACAATGAAGCATATTTTTTAATTTCTTTAGTTTCGACTAGAGTCGAAGAAAAAATAAGCGCAAAAGCGAACCGGAATTCAGCTAGTAGTAACTGTCGAGACCTACTAATAAAGTTTCGTTCGTGGCAACATCGAAAAACTCGTCGTGGTAATAATGCTGGTCTTCCTTAATAAAACGAGACTTGTGAACCGCAAACTGGGTTAAATGAAAACGCCCATTTGATATTAGGTCCAGCTTTGTCGTTACGGAGAATAGAGGAGATAATAATTATGGCGATAAGGTTTAAATAGTTTCCTTTTGTCTTTAAACTTAGTTCGTCGATGATAATGATAGTACGTACCTACTTTAATAAAAATAATATAATAAAATAATATCATATAATATAATAAAATAACCGATTTTACTTTAACCTTTTCTCTACCCTTGAAATTATAATTTAAAAGATGTCAGAAAAACTTTCCTCCTTTCATAACATTTAATTTGTAACGAATTGTGTAAGTTCATAAGAATTCGTGAAAAAGTAATTTAGAAAATCCTCTTGAAGTATGAATCTGAATTCTGAATCGACGAGTGGATTTTATCAACACCTAAAAGCTAACTCACAATATTAGACTTTTAGCTCCAGTCGTGCGTAATTTTATGCGTAAGAAGTTTACTTACTTAAAACTTTTAATTACTCGACTAATTGACTTTCTCTCGAATACTTTGATGTAATTTTAAACGGTTAGGTACCGAGTAATGGATTGACTTACACCGTAATGGATACTGAGTGAATATGATTATAATCGTGAGGTAAAACATAATTGCAGAGGTATGGGTACGGTAAATTCAATCCCTGAAGACGTTTCGGGAGCAAAATTGAATAAGGTTCTCGGATTCCTCCGTCAGTTATTTAGGTTACCGACTCCGCCGGCAAATAATTTAAAACTAATGGATAGAAATTTACTCACCGAATTCGTGTAAAACATTTTAGCAGGGAACTCGGCGTATTAAAAGCATTTTTACTCCACAGTTCGTTCGCTCTGCCCTATTAACTAAATATTCCTCTTCAGATCCGCTGATGGGTGTCGGGCTGGGAGTGGGTCCGATGGGAGTGGGCGTGGGAGTGGGAGTGGCACCGGGGGTGGGAGTGGGGCTGCCGGGGGAGACGAACGTGGGCATGTTCATCGAGGAGCACAAGCGGCGTGCGGACAGCGATCCCAACGCCCCGCCGTTTGACGACCTGCGGAATTATGCATACGAGGGTGGCGGCAGCACCGCTGGCTCGCTGTCCTCGCTCGCATCCGGTAAGATGAGGCTTTCATTTTACAATTAGCTTCTTCTTTTAAATTGTTTTTGCCCCGAACATTTTTCTAAGCCAACAGAAACTTTGGGCACATGATTGATGAGTTTGTTCAGATAATCTAGTTGAATGTTTTGTTATCCATATTCAGGTGAAAGTTCACTGATCTTACGCACAGCTGTGTGTGGCTTACATATATTTTTCACAATATTAGATACGTCAATTTTGAATCTTCACTTACTTCACACAATATTTTTGAACTAAGGATTAGGAGAATGGCAGTGGCGGTACGCAACTTGTCAATACATTTTACATTCAAAAAACTATTTTAAAGGCTTTTTGTTGAAATAGAATTGGCGTTTCGCTGACGCCAGAGGTTAGCATATGTGATCCCTTTTATTTATTTTCACATTTTTCTAATCCGGCCGGTCCGGTACTCCCAAAGAGTTATCATATCGATTGCAAAAACTAACGAACTAGATAACAGTATCGTTGTTGTATACATGCCATTTTGTAGCATTTTAGTTGCAGACTGCAATATAATGTTACTTACGCATTTTCAGAAAGCCGAAAGTTATGAATATGCTAGCTATTTCCGTGTGGACATAAAATATATAACTCAAAACTCAACAACAAACTACATAACGCTTAATAGACATCACTTTGTGAACGACAGTCGACGCTCCGACTTTAAGTTTTGAGCTCGAGAAAGTTAGCTAATTTGATTATCTTCTTACAAAGCGACGCTAGTTAAAATATAATCTGCATAAATTCAATAGTCGCAGAAAACAACTAATGATACGAACTCTTTGATATTCAGTTAAGATAGCTTTTCCCGATATTTTATGAGCAACCTGAGAGGCTTTACAAATTTAAGCTGCTAATATAATATAACAAAAAACATCGTTATAAAAATCTATGTACGATTTCGTGCTGTTAACGAGATCGGTATTTTTGTATATCTTTGTACGAAAATACTAACAATTCAATAACAAGTCACATCTTCTGTGTGAACTCTTGAAGTGTCAATAATTGTTTTTTTTTAATATACAAATACATAATATTACGTAGGTACTTAATTTAAATAAAAAAGCTTTCGCCAACACCGTAGCCGAGCTACGAGAGCGCGCTACGCCGTAGACTTGCTACGAAGTTGTAGACCGTAGCACAGTATAGCAATATCCCTACAGTAACGAAACGCCTTTGATGTCGCACGATGCCGCCACCGGTGTAGGTACCGAGCAGATATGCCAGGGTTGCCACTAAACAGGAAATAAAATAAAAATTAAATATTGTGCTTGTAATGTTATCATTTAATCTGTTTAATCGATATTTACGTGACTTTATTTTTAGATGATTTCAATTCTCTACTAGATGATACCCGCAACTTCGTTGTGCCAAAACTCGTTTATCGTGCGAGAGCCGTACATTTTTCCAGGACAAAAAGTGTTCTATGTCCTTTCCCGGGACTCAAAGTATCTCCATGCCGAATTTCAGCAAAATCGGTACAGCGGTTTGGGCGTGAAGAGGTAACATACAGATAGACATATTTTCGCATTTATAATATTAGTATGGCTTTAAAAATTTTATTAACCAATCAAGCCCCATAAGCTCACCGGTGAGCATGACACAATAGAATAACAATAGATTTCCAAGAATCCACGAACGAAGGATTAAAATAATTAAGACGCATTCGAATATTTTATTATTCGTAGGAATATAATATAAAGTATACAACAATTAATCAGGTAGGTACGGTAGGCCAACGTCAGGTGTAACAGAAGCACTTCAAAACTCCCTCTTATTACGTGCGCGGTAAGGGCGGTCCAAAGGTCAAAATGTTACACTAAGTGTAACACTTTTTGATGTATGGCCCTGTGTACCTAGCTAGGTAACCTACCTAGCTAAGTATATAGAATAAATTAAAAATCTGTCAAATACCCTGTTACATACTAATTAGTACCTACTAATTAGTATGTAACAGGGTATTTGACAGATTTTTAATTTATTCTATATTGTTTCTCTCCATGTTACACTTCTTACAACACGTAAACAATAAAATAGATATACAAATAAATGCCGCCAAGGCCAACACAATATTAGTGTGAACTGTGAGGCGATATTAATTATGAAAATTTAAATCCTTTTTGTTTTTTGAATCAGATTTACATCCGGACTCTGAAAACATATTATATCCCATTGTTTATAAGATAAGTAATTATCGTTTTACACTTCGATCAATAAGTATATTAGTGATCGAAGGTTTTACAACACAAAACTCGTAGACAACGCGCCAACGTCACCCCTGCGCGGGCAGGTACACAAACTCCGCGAGTTTGTGTACGCGGGCCCGCGCCGCCCGCTTCCCCGCGGGTACCCCTCCGTTGCTCTGCGCAAGTACATTCGTTTCACTACTGTAGGGATATAATTGCTATACTGTGACCGTAGCCAGAGTAAACAGAATGATAGAGTATGCCGACTTAGAACTGATGTAAAAAAAATTAAGTTTGACGTATTATGACAAAAGTCGTGGCTAGGGTCGTTACCTACAAATTTAGTTGTTGTTTATATTTTGGCACATGCAAAGAAAACTGTCAGAATTCAATTTCAAAATCGTGTTTTTAAAAATAAATTATACCAGCCAGCGCGCCAGCCTTTAACTTATAGGTATTGAAACCCGACGAATTTGACAGATATTGAAACCTGTCCATTTCTTTGCAGTCGAACTACTGGTAGTTATGTCTATTGTGCCGTAGTGCTACGAGCCTACGCCTGTAGCATTGATTTTTTTAATTTATATAATATCAAGAATCTTAAAAACTAATACGTTTAAGCCTCGCCAAACCAAGATTTATCGGTGTGATACGCTCATTGACATATAAATATACATACAACAATTGTGGTCTGAGACAATTTACCAAACATCTGCTAGCTTTCTCAAATCCATTCTCATGCTAGTTTCTCAGGCATTGTTAAACTACTGTTCGTAAATATCCTTTAGCATTGTTCTGAAAACATAAGAATACTTTATTACTTTTAGAGAAACAGCTTACTCTCAGGACGTTTTACCTTATTCATATTTTTTTATTCGACCTGTTGTCACCAGGCACCGACGACGAGACGCACGAGTACGACTACCTGGGCGCGTGGGGCCCGCGGTTCGACAAGCTGGCTGACCTGTACGGGCCCTCCCTGGACGAGCAGCTGTAGACGCCCCCCTCCCCCCTCCCCCCGCAGCCCGCGGACAACGCTTAGTCAATTGTCTCCCCGACCCAAGCCTTCTCCGAGTACGAAACCACCGTTCAGTTCCCCGGGCCGCTCCACCCGCGGCCAGCGACTCCTATCAATTTTCTACAACTTTTTTTTATACGATAGCGGTGACTAGCTTAAGTGACTAATCTTTTAAGGCGTATACTTATTTATTAATTTTTACGAAGTTTAATCGTGTATCTTCACCAAATATTTGATATAAGTTTTTATTAAAATTTAGTCGTAATACGAGTCAGTATTTTATTGGAAGCTAACCGTTAGCGGATTTTTGCTGAGGAACCGCCGCGACCGACCCGTGAGTGTTTGTAGATAGTGTGCTATAAATGTGAATAATTCGTACGAGTATTTTGTAAGTCCGCAGCTTTACGTGATATCACCCCGCCCGGCGCCTCAGCATTACATCGGTATACCTACTGAAGTATAATAATATGTTATATTTTACGATAACGATAGATTAAACGAGTAGTCCCATCGGACGCCGAGTTTATAATGCTCATTCTATATGTGAAGTATTTAGGGGGGATGTATATACGATAGATTATTAAACTACCCCCGTAATTTTAATAAAGCGACGTTCTATTCGAAATTTCAACGTAAGCGAACTGTACAGTAACTGGTGTTCCTCTCCAAAAGTCTCCATGTAGATGTAGAGAATAATTAGAATCTGTAAACGTCTACGGTCTACTCGCTACGATAGCTACATAATATCGGATCGGGAAGCTATGGAGTGTCTGTATGTGTGTGATCGTGTGTGGATGGAGCGCGGAGTGCGAGTGTGCGCACGCGCACGGCGAGCGAGGCGAGCGAGCTTGGGACGTATGGCTGTGCCGCTTCCGCCGGAAGCGCGTCGTGAATGAGACTGTGCCAATTTATTGTAACCGGAGCGGCCGACGACCGTAGATTTAAGTGTTTGCACTTTATTTATTCATATATTTACGTAAAAAATTAGCGGCACCTAGAAAAATATCAATAACTTAATAAGAGTGTTGTGCTAGATTTATTTCTGCGATTTTGCGGCGAGATAGTCGTCGCGACCATTAGAAAGTCACTAATTTAAATCTAATTTTTAAGAATTTATAGTAAAATAATTAAATTAATGCGGTCCTCGACGTGTATCTCGCGGCAGAATCGACTTAGGACGAGTATAAATTTAGAATAAACTGAATTGTGTTAAAATGACTGATTTAATAATGCGTTCGAGAGCCTAAGATTTTTAAGATTTGGTTATTTAATTACTATAATCCTAACTATAAGTACACCCCTAGTTTGCACTCGAAAACTTCAATAAAGCAATTCTCGTTAATTACTATTCGTGTAAGTAGACTGTAATGGTTAGTCTGGAACCGAGGTCGAGGTCGACACGATACGTCTTATTCTTTTGAAATATTACACTGCCAGTTGTTCATAGACGAATTATTATATAGAGTTTTGTCCG
This sequence comes from Polyommatus icarus, assembly GCA_937595015.1. Taxonomy (NCBI): domain Eukaryota; kingdom Metazoa; phylum Arthropoda; class Insecta; order Lepidoptera; family Lycaenidae; genus Polyommatus; species Polyommatus icarus. The sequence goes on from OW569321.1 coordinate 11,224,292, forward strand.
ATTTTATATTTCATTCTTGTATAATAAAGTATTTCATTAAGTTTTTATATTTTGTAATAATAATAATACTCTGTAATCGAATTTTCGTATAATTTTATTTGTCCCGTAGGCTCTGTGTTGTCTCTCGCGAAAAGCTTACATAAATTAATGTTTTAGAGAGAGCGAATTCTCCATATCCATTGAACTACTACTACTCGTATATGGGCAGTGAATGATTGTTTTTATTGAATTAATGAACTCCTTTGCTGTGTAATATCTGTAAGTTAAATTAAAATATACTGGTTTAATTTAATCCTCCTGACTTTCAATTATACCGTGGTTTTTGATCAATTTTCGATAAAAATTAAAACACGCTGCAAATTCTATTCCTTATTTCGCTCCGCCTGTTGCACACTTCCGTTTATCATAGACAACAGAGCACAATACCCCAGTACAAAGTTACAACCAATAATATTATGTCTACTACCGGTGCATTTTTTTAAGATAATTACATAGTTATGTTTTGTTTCAACTGTGATTATTTAGTTGTACAACTCTGACGATTAAATAAAAGAATGAATAAGAAAGTTTGTTTTGTTATTTGTTAGAAACCCCAAACCTACGTCCTCTACATAATTAAAGTCAAAACAAATTATTCGACATAATTTGCAAATGTGATAATCAAATTACAAAATAAATAGAGTGAAACGAGAGTAATCCTAACAGATAAGCTGTAAAAATTAAGCAGCTACAGATTACACAATATAAAGTGGGCTAATGTAAGGTTGGACGGCGTCAAAGTGTCGGCCATTTTTATGGGCCTCGTTATGGGGCAGGCTGAGCATCAGTTCTGTTGAAAGCTTCAGTTATCTCCACCATTAAATAGATATTGCTTTATATGGACATGCGAGTAATGTTCTGATTTATGGTGATTTTAATGTCAGATAAAGTTTAAAGTACTTACGCATTCCACAATATTTTATAGAAAGTGAGTCAAAAAATATTTATCACTAATTTTCCATCGGCTTTGATAACAAACATAAAAATCGCTACTCAATAAATTAATAATTAGGTAAGAAAAAATATAATCAACGTAATGTAGCCCATAAGCTATAAAATACGATGATCGCCGTATTGTTTTATGGATCCTATTATGATCGAACATTTCCAAAGACAACTTCTTAAGTTTTCGCTGATTTATACACCTATAAAACCTGTAATTTCATTTTCTTATGACATGATAACTCTTTACTCTGAGAAATTTCCACTTTCTACGTATATATTGAGCGATTTACGATAATGCATAGTTCGATTTTTATGAGCATTTTACACACTATGAAAATGATGCAATACTGGATGAGTAGGTAAGGATGTTTACACACGGTGCCGCTGCCGCTGCGGCGCCGTGTGTAAACACCCTAATAGATATAATTCGAGAGAGACGAAATTCTATCTCTATTCTCTACTACCATCTCTGAAACTGAAAAAGTAAAAATTAACTATTTACCAACTGAAATAAATAAGTATTATAGATAAGTTATAACATAGAACACGTTATAAGGTATAGGAAAATTATATGAAAGTATCTCTTAAAATATCTTATCATGTTTACAATGGCTAAACCCTGAATTATATATCGGAGAAGGGACATCAATTTGAGCTCAAGAGAATTATAACAATGTATAGTAATATCAGATTAGATTCTTAGGCAGATAATTTAGGGCTTAAATCTAGAGTCTGCGCAGGATTTTTGTGACGCGAGAATATACAGAAACGCTAAATAATAAAAATAGGCTGTTGAGACCACAATAAACAACTTATGAGTCGTTTAAGTGAATTCTTAGCATAATATATACGTTTAAATTATAAGGGAGGTGAGAAACTGTCGTATTTTGTATTCCGAGCAGGCAGGTCGTCGTGTAGGGCGCCTTCCCCGTTATTATAAACCTTCGGGGGCTAAGCACACATTTTTATCTCTACACGTTTGTCGCGTGGAGAGGAATGAATTTTAATATGAGGAATCTTTTTTTGGCAATAACGCGTCTTGTTTAAACAAATGAAAAAGGTTATGTTTAACAAGTTTTACGGTAGCAACTTACAATACTTACGAAAGTACATCCCAGTGCTAAAAATTATTTTGTAGCGATAAATAATCATAATGATAAAGAGTTATATTATCTACCCTTAAAACGCTTAATGGATCATGATACTAGGATTTGAGTCTCGGGAAAGGCCATAGGTAGTTTTGAAAATGTTAATTTAATTTCGGAGCAACATAGTTGCGGGCAACATCTACTTCTCTATGGCATGGTGGTTCTAGATCAGTGGTTCTTAACCGCGAACCACTGGTGATCCCTGGAGGCACTCCAAGTGTATATACTACTATAAATATTATTATATGACGATTTAGAAGTAAGTAAAGAGTCACTGTAACTTTTAGATTTTTGCCAATCAAAAAAAATGAGTGCTAATAATTATAAAGTTCTCCTTGTTTTCTTCATCAAAAAACCCTTAGTTTAGGTAAACCAACCGGGTGGTCCCCGGCTAGACATACACATTTGGTAAAAGGTTAAGAACCACTGCTCTAGAGGTATTAACTATTTAGCAGAATATCACAATATGATGAAATGAGGCTATGATGTGACCAATATTATTAACCACAGTAACGATTTTGAACGTCAATGTAATAACTCGTACAGCATTTGTATTGGAAAACGTCCAAATTTCCAATAATTAATGTGATGTGACCCGTGTATCAAAACAGGATATATAATACAATACTAGAATGACATCCGCAACTCAGTTACGCTAAAATTCGTTAATCTCATGGGAACCATACATTTTCCGGCATAAAAAGTATCCTATGTCCTTACCTGGGTCTCGATTCTCGAAGTATTTCAGCAAAATCGGTTCAGCGATTTGGGCGTGAAAGGCTAACAAACAAACGGACAGCCGCATAAATTATAATAATATTATTATTAGTAGGATTAATTTTTTTTTCATTAAATGTTTATTTAAGTAGGTACATTAATTAATGGGGTACATTCTTTCAATGCGTAATTCAACCACTGACTAATCATAATCAGCTATAACATGTGTCTTCAAAACTTTCACTTATAAAACCAATTTTATATAATATTGTATTAATATAAAACTCATATTTTGTTAGTAGTTTCTTATATTTATGTTACAATCTACAAACACGCCGAATAAAACATGGCCAGAAGGTAGAAGTAATTCTACATTGCCCAGCTTTGAACGCAATCACGACTTGGATTATGTTTCTTATCAAACAATCTGGTCATGAGTCTTCTTTGCACTAACCAAACTTGGAAAAAATATGTTTAGTGTCTCCAATGCGGGAAACGAATCCAGTCAAGCTCTAAAGTCTTAGCACTACCTTGTACACTTATAATTATATTTAATTAAAGTATTTGCATTAGGCAGTGTCTTATATGCGCACACTATTATAATATAATAGTGTATTATAATATATAGTAGGTACTCGATACATCATAATTCTCAATAACAAATACAGAGGAAATCCAATTTATTTCAACCACTTTTCAATTCCACTAAGTCTCGGCTCTCGACTCGCGATCGTAAAGTTAAAGTTTAATAAAACTCAGAAACCAGGTGCATGTAAACGTCATGTCCGTCTGGGAAATTTAAAATTTTCCAACCGGAGGAGCACTACTAGTTTTTCATCTACATATTTAATGGCGAAATCAAACGCGAAAACATCACAGCGCTGAAAAATTGATTTTATAAAGTCTACATTTCATTTTCGAGCGCCGGCGATAAAAACGAGTGTCGGTGTGTATAAAAGTAAATGTCGCGGCAAAACAGATATTAGATAGTGCGAACGTTCCAAGTTTCAGCGCTTAGAGCCCCTTCACTCGTACCTACATAGCAGTACTAATGTATACGTACTGTTATAGGTTCGAGTGTAGTTTTACACTTTTTAATTGACTTTTTAATGTTAACAACATCATTACCACGGCTTACATTAATTATTTTTGTATATTAGATATACATTAAACAATTTTGAAATGCATTTTAAAACTTGGTACTTGGTAGCAATCATTTTCTATGAAGTTGCTACAATATTTGGAGACCTGCAGGGAAACTAAAAATATCTATTACGTAGCTCTACTTCATATTCTACATATAGTCCATTGAAATGTTGCATTTACTTTGCATTTATTAGAGGACGCAATTTTATTTTTGGGATGTGTTGGGGGGTCAATAGAAGCTTAACCTCAAGTTTGTAGGGTCGCCACTCTTGTCCCCCGGCCGCCATCTTGAAAAGAAGGGTGACAACACTATTTTCGTGATATCACGGAAACTATACGTCTTACAAAAAATTGTAAGGACATAATTTGTTGCAAATTATTTTGCCTACAAATATGTTTTTATAATTTTTTACCCTAAATTTAAAAAATTTAAAAATGTAAGCAAAAAAGTGAGACATTTTTTTGATGGTTTATTATCGCCCTTTAACTTTGTTTAATACATTTTACAAAAAAATAACCTTAGACCGACTTTGTAGATGATCTTTTGAGAAAAAGATCCCCCCCGATCTCATAAAATTAATTTTCTGCAAATACAAAGGAAACTGTGGAACCATGTGTGGCTACCGAAAAATAGGTCTGAAATGCTTTACAATATAGTAGGCATGTGCAGGCTAGTATAGTAGGCATACTATATAATGCATTTATATACATATGTAGTACAGTAGGCAATTAGGCATACTGTAGACTGTGGCTACAGAAAAGCAGGCCTGAAATGCTTTACAGAATAGTAAGCATACTGTAGAGCATTTTAGGCATGCTTTTCTGCAGCCACATATGCTTTCACATTTTCCTTTGCATCTGCAGAAAATTAATTTCATGAGATCGAAGGGAATTGGTCGATCTTTTTGTCAAAAGATCATCTACAAGGTTGGTCTAAGGTATTTTTTTTGTAAAATATACAAAACATAGCTAAAGAGCGATAATAAAGCTTACAAAAAATTTTATCACTTTTTTGCTTATAACTGTTTTAATTTTAAATTTAGGATAAAAAGTTATATAAACATATTTGTAGGAAAAATAATTGGCAACAAATTAGGTTGTGACAAAAATTTTGGAAGCCTTACAGTTTCCGAGATATCACGAAAATAGTGTTGTCACCCCTTTTTTCAAGATGGCGGCCGGGGTACAAGAGTGGTGACCCCACAAACTTGAGGTTAAGTTTCTATTGACCCCCCCAACATATCGCAAAAATAAAATTGCGTCCTCTAATAAATGCAATATTCGGTCCTAAAATTGTAACATTTCAATGGACTACGAGGGCTGTTATTTATGTACGAGTATCCGGAATTAAAAAAAGAAACAAACATATATCATTTAATTTAGTTTTATTGCTTTTCAAAATATTCGCCGCGATGATCGACACACTTTTGCATACGCTGGAACCAATTTTCATAGCACTTTTTCCATTGTGATTGAGGTATCTCCAAAACGTGCATTTTGAATGCATCAACAGCCTCTTCGCGGCTCGAAAAACGTTGACCACGTAATTTGTTCTTCGCGTATGGAAATAAAAAGAAATCGTTAGGTGCCAAATCAGGGCTGTACGGCGGATGACCAGTCAATTCGATCTTTTGACCCTCCAAAAACTGAGTTGTTTCAGCTTAGGTGTGACAGCTAGCATTGTCGTGATGTAATATGATTCTGCGTTGTCGGTTGTCCTTTCTTATTTCTTCAAAGACTTCTGGTAAACAAATGGTCGTATACCATTCAGAATTAACCGTTTTACGATTCTCTAATGGCACTGTAGCCACATGTCCATTAATTCCAAAAAAGCAGGCGACCATTTGCTTCAAAGTACTTTTTGAACGAGTAACTTTTGTTGGTTTCGGCTCATCTTGGAACACCCACACCGTTGACTGTTGTTTAGTTTCGGGGTCATATGCATAGATCCAAGATTCATCACCTGTGTGATATTATAAACGGCTTTTGACGTACCACGGTTGTATTTTTTTATCATTTTTTTGCACCAATCGACACGAGCCCGTTTTTGATCGATTGTCAAGTTGTGCGGAATCCAACGCGAACATATTTTTTTTACAGCCAAAGGTTCGTGTAATATCTTATGTATGCTCGTCATACTTATGCCACAGTATAGCAATAGGGATAATATTGCTATACTGTGCTTATGCCTAAGGACGCCTCTATCTCGCGATATGTAACATGACGATCACGCATTATTAGTTCCCGCACAGCATCTATATTTTGTGGGACAACAGCTGTTTTTGGGCGACCTTCTTTATTTTCATCCGTGAGCATAGACCGCCCACGATTAAACTCACTGTACCAGTGAAAAACAGTGGTTTTTGATGGTGCTTCATCTCCAAAAGTTGCGGTGAGTTGAATAAAGCGCTGTTGTTGATTTAGCCCACGCCGAAAATCGTAGTAAATCATTGCACGAAAATGTTCACGCGTTAAATCCATGGCAAATGAAGACACGCAATTTTCAAATGACGCCACAATGGAAAAATAATAGACAGTCACATGAAACAAAATGTATTCTTCAACCAAAGAGTTCTATTTTCAAATGTTGTAATTACTTTTTAAATATTGTTCTTGTAAGTGGCCAGTTCCGGATACATAAATAGCAGCCCTCGTAATATATTTACAAGTTTTTTTTTATTTGGTTGCCTGATTTACCTAAGGCATTAACACTAGGTTTGTCAGTTCTCGCGAATACGTTAAAACTGTAACATCGTTTGTCAATCGATATAATAATATTATGATGTTTAACGCGGCTGCAAATACATTTTTAATCAGCGTGAAACATGCTAATAGAAAGGCCTTCTTATTCATTGTGAACTGACGGACGCACATTAATTATAAGTAAGTCAGCTAAAATTCTGCATGGAGTAAATAGAGCTAGACAAAATAGGATTTGTAAGAGTAGAACATGTACTCGATTTTTCCGCTATTTGCACCACGAGTACCTCGTACATTTAGAGGAAATCGCGCGAAACAGCGAGTAAAGAGGAAAATCAGCGCAAAATCAAAGGCAGGCTGTATAAGTTAACGAGTAACATCTGTGAAACTTTGCACCGAGTGCGAGCGCGAGCCGAAAAGTCGGTTTATGTGAAAAACCAGTGCCGAATGTTTTCCCATATTTTACGGAATAATGTCGCTTAGTATTCTAATAGGACGTACGTGTGTCACGCCGTGTCATTGTGACGGCGTGACACGTGACGCGAAATTACGGACTATTGATCTCCGAAATCAATTCACTCATACGATTTTAGTGCACTCGTCTAAGCAAACGGTATCAACGCAGACTATCAGAATTAGTGCTCACTTTGGGTAGGAATCAATTAAGAATCCTTACCAGAAGCCTAACTGGGCACTGCAATATCAACAAAACCTAAGCGAAATGGGTATTTGGGTGAGGAGGAGGATGAAACACCTATTCACCTTCTCCTCGACTGTCCTGCTCTGCTACAGAGCAGGAACAGGCACCTTGGTCGCCACGAATGCTCATCCACAGAGGAAATTCGTGGCACTAACCCCAACCATATCGTTCAATTTATGAGCAGTATTGGGTTGGGGATAATACTCTAGTGCGAAGGATTCACAATAGATCCTCTTCAGGGTTACAGCGACGTTTGCCTTCTTTAAAAAAATCAACGCAGAAGAGGTGGAGATCGATGTACAGAACTCAAGGTATCTGAGTGAAAAAAGGAAAATATCGTAATAACTGGGAGACTCGTAAGTCATAACTCAAGAGATCTCCAAGCCATCTCTTGGTCATGTATAAAATTAACTTTAACAGAATCTTTTAGTACTTTTTTACATTTAGTAGAGTTATTAAGATTTTAAAGTGAATTGAATATTCGTAGAAATATAAGTAAATTAGTTGAGCAGTCAACTAATTTAAATTCGATAACAATTGAGAGTTGATATAGTGAAATACGCAACCTAAAAATAAGCTAAAAATTATATTTAAAATGTACATATTCCGAATCCAATACAATACGTACAAATTTTCAATACAAGTCAAACTAAAAATACGTTTTAATATTCCGCTATATAAATATTATAATGGACTGGTTTTATTATACTGGGCCGATTTCTAAAAAAATGTCACAGATATTGAATAGTGTATAGGCCAGATAAAGTACGGTTTACGTGGGATCTCATTTTCCATGAAGGAAGTCGCGAGAAACGACTAGTTAACGTATTAAACGGCAGTTAAACATAAGTTTACGTTAGTTTAACACCTTATGGTGCCATTAAATGAGCTCCTAAGGAACACTTGAGGGATATGTCTCTCACCCACTATTACAGTGAACCAACTATCGAATGACACAAGCGGGATAGCCTTAATATTTATTCGCATAATTAGGACATCATTTTCACAGACAAGGAAAATAAATAAGATTTTAATATTTAAATAATAATTATTTAAATATTAAAATCTTAAAAAAATATATTTAATTAATATTTTAAGACGAATCAGACACTCAGACGAATATTAATTACTTAATTATAATTAAATGAAGATTTTGACATGAGCCCCATACCTGTCAAACTCTTGATTAAAATGAAGTTTAATGAAATGGATAAGCAACAAACACTAATTTTAAATAATATGAAAACATACCATGTTACAGCTTTGCTTATCTGAAGAAGTAAGTTCGTGGCTCTAATATTCAGAAAATATTGTTTTCCGCCTAGTTAAATTCCGTCGTATTTTGATATAAAACGTTTTAACAAACTACGCGTATGCATCCTTGAAAAATTTGAAGCCTTCAAGTTTTAATTTACACAAAATTAGACCGCAAATGGTATATTCCTATTTCCTGGTGTGACGTATTCAGAGAAGCGGTCGGCCGATGAACGTTCGGATAATCGACGCTCAACTGTGTATAATATTATATTTAATATTTACAAATTACTTTCCTCACCCTCAAGGAAAAATGAAGAGTCATAAAAGGCGTACTTTTAGTCGATTGTCATGAGAGCAGGACAACCGACTACAGGAATGCCTTGGCTGGGGCAACGAAATTTGTATAATCGAATCGAGGGTTGGTTACACAATTTTCGTTGCCCTAGCTACCTTTTTGTAACAGTAACTAGAGTCATATTTGAGTCGTCCAATCTATGAGAGTTATAGTTTTATACTCTTTTGTGTACATGTTTTATTTTGGTAAATAATATTCCTGATTGTTCCTATGCCAGTGTTTGAGACTGTACAATCAATTCACACTGTGGGGTCCCCGGCTTTAATCGTCGTCGGCTGACAGCTATGACGTCATCCAAAATGAAGCCCAGCCTGTGGTTTCGACTGGACTTGACTCGATATCATGCGACCATTCCCCTCTGATTGCAGTTTAGGTCGATCCCAGGCTCCTACTTATTACCATGTGTACTTTGTAATTATGATGAATGACTTCCGTATTGATTTCAGTGAATGTGGCCGACTGGCATTGATACCATGCCACATCATTCCATTAAATTAGGAAAATGTGCAAGAAAAAGTTGACGGAATGGCTATTAACACTAAACTATGATAAGACTGAAAATCTTATTACCATTCCCGACTAAACACACACACACCACATAATAATTAGGCACAAGTCTCCCACAAATGACAAAATAATTGTACTATATCTAAATTAATTGTAATAGTATTGTGTATTATGATGAGAATAATAAATATTTTTTCATTTTTCATTTCATTTTCATCTACTCAATAGTCATTTTATAAGCAAATGAGGAACAATATTTTTGCTTTATCTGCAAAATCCGTCAAACAGGATAAATAGCACGTTATGATAATGTTTTGGTAGGTACTCTTGGAACCCACGACCTACGAATCGAAAGCAAAGCTCTAAGCCTCTGGACCACGTAGGCGCTGCGATTTTGGTTGTCAAGCGCAATTGCGCCATACAAAAGGTGCGTTATAATAATAATAATATGTATTTGTTTCTCCCAAAATTACTTACTACAATTGATGAATCGAATGAATCCTTCGATCGCGGATTCTTGGAAATGCTATTGTAATTATATTGTAGTCGCGATCACCGGTGCTCGTATGGGGCTTGAAGGATTAATAAATTGACGAATGAATGTACATCAAATGGGCATTTCATTAAATGACTAATACATGTTTCATGATGACTTATTAGACTCGATAATGAACCTGTGAACCAGCTGCGCCGGGGCTGCGCGAAGCTTTCAATAAAGATTAGGGCATTCCGCAATTCGGCTGGATTTACATAAATAAATTTGAATTTCAACCGTTAGTGTGTAATAGAACTGTTTATATTGACTATCCTAGTAATCCCTTCATTTATTCTAATAGTCCAAAATATAATACAAAACATTCTAGATAATAATACTTTCCGAGAAATTGTGTGTAATATTTCTCAGGAGACACTTTAACCGGTCGAGTACTAAAAGTATGGTTCTAAATTTAAATTGCTTTATAATGAAACGTCTCTCAAATCTTCCACTCGCTTGGTCAGAATCCATTAAAGAGTGCAAGTCTTAAACATTTTACGTTCAATATTTACACGACAGAGATTGCTATGACAAAGAATGACGAAGATTCATCTTATATATAAAATTCTCGTGCCACAATGTTAGTCCACGAACTCCTCCGAAACGGCTTTACTTTTTATTACCAAATTTTATATGAATGTTCAGTAGGTCTGAGAATCGGCTACTGGGTACTTATTATATTGATTTAGTGCATTTGATGAATAAATATTAGTAAATTATTACAAGTCGAGACTGACGGCGACCATTGTTTGTGCAACGGGATAGCGATGGACGTTGCCATGGTAACATACTTATTTAGTCACATCAATAAAATAATATGGGCTAAATTATCCGGTGTATGTTATGTGTATAACGTATTTGGCAAAGCAACGTTTGCCGGGACAGCTAGTAATATTATATTATTTAACTCTTCAACAATTTGGTATTTGAAGAGAATTTTTGATATCTTGCATAAGCATGGTGTACAGGTCGCTAGAATTATTTTTAGAGGCTAGAGTATTTAAAATTCGAACGTACAACTTACAGCACGAATCTACAAACAAATATTTGGAACAGTTCTCGCTAGAGGCGAGCGTATCTTCAACACCGCACTGTTTACGTGCTATAACCAAATAGGCCGGTTTTTCAACAGGCCAGATAGGACGAACATTCTTTTTGAAGCTCTGTTTGCTGTTTCACGTCGACAAATACTGGGAGCATAGAAATTGTGTTTAGATTGCGACTCAATAGACTATTTTTACTTACTCATTTAACATTTTTGCCTGGTTTCCGACCTAAAGTCCTGTATCTGTAAAAATTGGTAATTGTTATGACGTAACCCAATCAAAAGCGCAAGTGAGTCGATAAACTCCAGTGAAAAACCTCCGAAACCGCATGTTAACTCTCTACCTCCACCGATATCTTTTACAAAATTATTTTAGGTATCGTGTATACTTGTATATCTTATGGAATATTGTTCTCATCTCTGGGCAGGGGCGCCAAAATACCAGCCTGGACCTGCCTGTTGGATACGTCCAACAAAGGGCCGCTCGAATTGTTGACTGCCATAGTGTTTGGACCCCTTGGAATTACGCCGAGATGTAGCTTCACTCTGCATCCTCTATCGGTTGTATCACGGGGAGTGCTCTGAGGAATTGTTCGGAATCAAACCAACTGCAACTTTTCGCCATCGTCCCACACGAAAAACATACCATCCTCATTACCTTGATGAGTGGCAGTCTTACACAGTGCGTTTTTCGCGTAACTTTCTGCCGCGCACTGTAAAACTCTGTAACGAACTGTCACCAGCAGTATTTCCGGACCTGCAAACCTTCAAGAGAAGAGCGTATTCCCTCTTAAAAGGCCAGCAACGCACCTGCAGCTCTTCTGGTGTTGCGAGTGTCCATGGGCGACGGTAGTTGCTTACCATCAGGGGACCCGTTTGCTCGTTTGCCCCCTTATTTAATAAAAAAAAACGATCTAAGGAATTTCAATAAAAATACGTGTGGCACTCGGAGACTGTCGCGGTAAAGCTATTGCATTTTTATCAACTTATGCAATTATAATCCCCCCCCCTGCCCCTCCCTGGGTACGCCCATGAGTAATACCCAATAGAACAAAACAAATATTTTGAAAATCGGTTTACAAACGGCGGAGTAATCGTTGAACATACATAAAAAATATACACAGCCTCCTCCTCGTTTTTGGAAGTCGGTTAAAAAGTGGCGTATAATGTATGACATGCGTAGGAATGACATCAACGTGCGTCGTTATTACATTGAAGTGTGAGTCGACTTACTACTTTATACACCGATTCAATAAAGACATATTGTGCGGCGTTGTCTAAGCGATATTAAGTTTAGCCAAGTAATAACTGGGCGGGAACGTGACCTGACACACGGAGCCCTTAACAAGCGATATGACTCGCGTTTCCGTGTATCACACGATAAATTGCACTTTTATCGGCGCCCAATGACTGGATAGTGGACAATACTAGCAGATAATATTTCTCATCTACAGATCTAGACTGAGTAAGACTATACGTGATTAACTGCCGCACTGAGAGACATATTTTATGATGAGTGATGGCTAAATTTTAATGAAGAGTTTGACAGACAATTTATGGGGCTTATGTCAAAATCTTCATTTGATTGCAATAATTAATATTTGTCTCTGAGAACGGCGTCTCAGACTTACCAGTCTTGACTAGATAGGTAGGCCGTGTTCAAATCAAACTGACTGTAAGCCGCCGAATGTGAGCAGGCTCACTGTGAGCCCCAGTGTGAACGTGAAAATAAACGGTATCAAGTGTCCGCGCCTGCGCCTAGAGTAATAACGTATGTCGGTCAGGTGTGAACGAAAAAGTGAATATGTATGGAAATACAATAAACTGCGTAACGTTCGCTCACATTCCGCGGCTGACAGTCAGTTTGGTTTGAACACGGCCGTATTATATTGTGAGAATGCCGAATATGCTAAGTATTATAACAATTTTAACTTCTTTAAAGTTTTAACAAGGCACTTAATTACCTGCTTATTCCAGTAAGTTCAATGTTTTCCTGATGGTGTCGCGTCGGAACGATTACTGTAACGTCAAGATAGAATGTTTAAGATATGGCAAGATGTACCGGGAAATTGGTACTTGGTGCTAAACAGTATTTAATTGACTACATACATACTTTTGCTTGAACCAATATAGTGTAGAGTATTTTGAGTCAATATAGTGCGCGTGTTGGATTTAAATACATTTATACAGTCTTTTCATATTTCAGCGATATTTTAACTTTAATTTGCGTTTTAGTTTTTACTCAAATATTATACCTACTGGAAAATCGTGTCTTTTCAATTCTAGAATCTTTTGGGTCTTAACGACATTCCTATAAAACAAACTTCTGAAAACCGCCAGCTGCACATTTAGAATTATTTAAATGTGCATCTAGCACAGAATCAATTCTCTTTCGGCCAGTATGTTGTTTCTTACATATGCGCTGATGTAATATATCACACCAATTACTAACTATATCAAGGCATGTAATTATGAAACATGACAGGAATTATGGAAACATACGGGACCCAATTATGCATAATTATAATTTCAGAAGATATTACCCACCAAATTCCATAACGGTTATGGCAGAGGATAATTATATACCTGATTACTGATTATACAACTAAACACTAGAAACTCTTATTAAGTTGGAAATCGAAACCGATTTTGTTCGTCTCGTGTATGAGTGCCTCGATGGGCGACCGCCCAGCCCCTCTAGCATACGCCAACGAGAAAATTTTGTCTACACGTTTTCTCGATGTTTGATGGCGTTTCTGTTCATCTCTATTGACCCTAACTGACATAAATTTTTTCTCGTGTAGACCTGTCGTCAAAATCTATCGACATAATGTCAAAAAATGATTTTGGACATTATTTCGTTATCGACAATATAACTACATACGAGAGTGAGATATCTCGAGATTTTCTTAGGCCGGCAGGGCGCCGGATAGGAAGGGGCGTCGAAAACAAACAAAATGGGGCGCCCCTATTTTAGCACTACCAGCAGCTTGGGCGGTAAAGACTCAGGGCGCTGGTAGTGTTAAAACCGGCACTGGCTAGATGCGGCCATCTAGCCAGTGCCGGTTTTAACACTACCTACGTTATAGGTTAGGTCAGCGGTTCCCAAACTGTGCGCCGCGCCACCCTGGAAAACTAAGATCAGTGTGAGCCGATCCTCCGTAATTTTCCGTAACTACAAATATTATAAAATAAAATAATAATATGAATTAAACAGAGCAGGTAGATGATTATTTAAATATTGGTTTACTAGCTGACCCGACAGACGTTGTCCTGTCTTAACGATGATTATTTAATTCGAATTGGTATAATTAAGAAAACAATAGATTAAAAATAGTATCTTCATAGCAAATTTCATCAAAATAGATTAAATAGTTTAAGCGAAAATCATAAAAGTTCCGGGACAAAAAGTAGCCCATGTCCTTTCCCGAAACTCAAAGTATCTCCATACCGAATTTCATAAAAATAGACTGAATAATTTAGGCGAAAATCATAAAAGTTTATTGTGCGGGAACCGTATATTTTCCGTGACCAAAAGTATCCCTTGCCCTTTCCCGAGACTCAAGGTATCTCCATACCAAAATTCATCAAAATCGATTGAATAGTTTACGCGCAAATCATAAAAGTATATTGTGCAGTACCTGTACATTTTTCCGGGACAAAATGTATCCTATGTCCTTTTTCTGGTTCTAAGCTACCTCTCTACCAATTTTCAGCCAAATCGGCTTATCCGTTCTTGAGATAAAAGTTTATTGTGCGGGAACCGTACATTTTCTGGGACCAACAGTATCCCTTGCTCTTTCCCGAGACTCAAAGTATCTCCATACCAAAATTCATCAAAATCGATTGAATAGTTTACGCGCAAATCATAAAAGTATATTGTGCAGTAACCGTACATTTTTCCGGGACAAAATGTATCCTATGTGCTATTCCTGGTTCTAAGCTACCTCTCCACCAATTTCCAGCCAAATCGGTTTATCCGTTCTTGAGATAAAAGTTTATTGGGCGGGAACCGTACATTTTCCGGGACAAAAAGTATCCCTTAGCCTTTCCCGAGACTCAAAGTATCTCCATACCAAAATTCATCAAAATCGATTGAATAGTTTACGCGCAAATCATAAAAGTATATTGTGCAGTAACTGTACATTTTTCCGGGACAAAATGTATCCTATGTGTAAGTGGCGTAACTAACACAACTTTATTTATATATATAGATTATATTTTATCTTTTGCGCAAGGAAGTTTTAAAATCGGAATATAGGTTTTTTACGTTTGACAACGATTCTGTCTATATATTGTGATTATGACGCGGACGTGTGCAACATGTCGGATTTGGTCGGATTAGATTATTTACTGTATGTGCTAGCACATTCTCTGTTGTGTATTGTAAATCAGAGCTGAACATGTAATAGGACCATATTATGTTCCCAATTTGAATTTCACTTTACAAATTCATTTTAATCCGTTCAGTCCAGTCCTCTAATACTAGTTTGTTTAAATGTATAACGATGATTTGTATTATTTCATTAGAATCTGTTGGCCCTTTATCGGATCTACATAATCCATTATATTTATATTCAATACTTTCAAATCGAAAAAGCCCCAAAAAGCAAAAGCAATAAATTTGCAAAACATAGATTCATTGAATAGAAACTTTATAATCGAAAGCCGTATAGGTCGTATCGGTTAAATAAACCATGAATTTTGATTCTGAAAATTATGCATATTTTTATGTGAAAAATATGAGGCTGGCTAGTGAGCTAGTCTATTTTAATAAAGCAAAACTAGTAAACTAGTTACTCTTTATTGATTGCAATCGATTTGTAGCTCTAAAATTTACATACTGTAAAATTAAAAACAAAAGTTTTTTTTTTATTTCATAAACCAGAAAAATTCTTGAATGTGAACAAGCAAATAGGTCAATTTATGGTACGCAGTAGCTGCCGCTTATGGATATTCGTAATAGTAAAGGACTTACGTGTACATTTTGTATAACCAGTAGTTTTGGGGTGGGTTCCTTAAAATCTTCACCATTATGTTTACTCACCCGCTTTACACCACTTATCTATGAGACATTGGTATTCAAGTTGGCCTATTTGTACCCAATCCCCACATTAAAATACCTCTTGTATATTAGATACATGTCTCGAATATTTTTCCTGGAATATCGACCGAAGTGATTCCCAGCGGCGAACACGTCTTGCATTCACACTTCATTTGAATGGAGACACACGTCCACATGCAAATGTTAGTACACAAGGACCTGGGCAGCATGAGCTCCGATATTACACACCTCACTCAGCTCATTGTCAAACAAAACACCAAGTTATTCAAAAGTGATGACGCGAAAAATGTTTCATTAAACATGTTTCCGTTTACACCCAAGCTAGGTACTCCATGGACCTATAAAAAAGGACAGAGTCCCACCATACACAAAACATGACTATATAGCTATTTATATCAGAACGAGGTTTTTCGCGCGGCTTCGCTCGCGTTAAGAAGTATTATTATATACAAACTTTCATCCCCTATTTAACCCTTTGGGGTTGGAATTTATTAAAATCCTTTTTTAGCGGATGCCTACATCATAACATCTACCTGCATGCCAAATTTCAGCTCGATCCGTCCAGTGTTTTGGGCTGTGCGTTGATAGATCACCATATCAGTCAGTCACCTTTGAGTTTTATATAATATAGAAGATTGATTGATTCATAGACAGATGGTGAATAATCATCATTCAGTCGGTTTGTCCAAGCTGATAAATTATGAGTTTGACATACCATGAAGTTGACATAAACCGACTAAAACACAGGTCTGCGGCAGACCATCATTTAAAGCAGATAGATGGCAGACAGTCTGCCATGTATCTGCTTATGAGGTATTAATTTCCGCTGTGGTTATTGTATAAACTAAATAGTTTAAGGTTGGTTCGAACTTTGTTCTCATTAACGCAACTAGTACAGCCCTGGCATGCATATCAATAATGACTGAACTCAAAGTAGTCAAACTCTGTGTTGTACACTTTTTATGGTAATGAAATCGCTAAAAATGATATCTAAAATATATGTTTAACTATAGTTCAATAGTTGTTCCACACAATAGTTTTCGTTAGGTACATGCCAGGTCTTATGGTACATCTAAATAACAAGAGATTATAAGAGCTGTCGACTGTTCTCAAAGGCTTTTAAGTATTCTTAAAAAATGTTAATTTACCTTGTTACTTTAGTCCTACCTTCAGTCTTTACTCTTTAAGCACAAGACAGTATTCTTTTAAATTTTTTCTTAATTTAATTTTTTACTAGCTGTCCCGGTGAACTTCGTGTCACTTTAAAACCTTCCCTGGACTCCTACGAATATTTTAAGACTATCAGCCCAATCCGTTCAGCCGTTTTCGAGGTTTAGCGCGACTAACATATTTGAAAATCCATTTTTATAATATATAAGAAGATATAATCTGTTTTCGTTTATTCGTAAATGATTCACTAGAAATCGTTTTTCTTTTTGATTGACGAAATAAAAATAAAACACATAGGTATAGAAAACCAATCCTATTGCAGGTAAATAATCAAAGTTATATAGCGGCTCCTGGTTAAACGTATGGATAAGGCCGTGTCAGCAGACCGAATAAATTTTGATTAAAGGCTACGTGTTCTATTAACGTGGCCGAAATACCTGACCGATAGCAATTTTTCCGATTGAATATTCATGGGTTTGTAATACCTACTTTAAAAGGGGAATAAAAGTATTTCAAATTTTCACTCTGAGAGAGGTAAGATTTTGTTTTAAACAGCATAATAGAAGGCTTCTTGTATACGAGTAAACATCAAACTGAATATTAAATGAAAATAAAAATTAAATAAGTTAAATTATAACCTGAAATAATGATACCACCTATGGAGAGAAAACGATATCGCTGCTCGTGCGTCCATTGTTAAAAAATAATTTAATTACATTATGCAGATACAATATCTTGTTGGCCGGATAATCCTGGGAGCTGAATTAAAATAAAATATCTTCCAATACTCATACTTTAAATTAATTAATACTTTTGTTGACAACCACTAATAACAGTGGTCATAATTAATTAAGTATTTATTTTAATTTTATACACAGTGGTAATACGAGTGAAAGATAGATCTCCGATCTAGCTATCGAATCTAGGCGTGTCATTTTTAGTTAAACTGAAGAGTATATTGTCTTAGTAATAAGAATATAATTTAACTTCAGATTTTATTTACAAACTGATAAAACTTCGATAGTGCGATTCAGGATTTTCTAATTTGTCACCACATTCGGTGAAAAGCCACATTCTAATGTCATGACCTTTTCATACCATCCTCTGATCATACACAAAGATCTAATTGAATGATTGATTAATTATTGTTGTTGGAATTAAATTCTGCAGAACATTCTACATTTTAGTGCACAATAAAGTAAAATTAGTTCAGCCTTTCAATTGAACTAATTAATCGCAATAATGTCGGATACAGAGAAATTAACTGGATCGCGTCACCGATACTATACGTCACAGGATATTATACGTCATATTATCAAATAACGATCATCAACATATCGCAAATACGGACTAAAGTCAGAAGCGTAGCGTGCCTTGGCGGGGTGTAAAAAATTTTTGAGGCCCTTAAAAGTTAAAACTTCTCACAAAACAAAAAAATGACAACTTTTCAACACACGCTTCATTTGGGAAACAAAAGATTGCTTTTTTAACTTTGTCATTAATAATTGTGAATTTAAAATGTAATATTAGGAGAGTTTTATTAATTTTTACATACGCACTTTGAGGGGCCATGGCCCCAGAGTCCCGTATAATTGATAAGGCGGTACGGTGGTGGCTACGCCCCTGAGGTTTCAAATTAAGTTTAAAACAGTATTGTGATTGGTGAATAATGGATATGTCATTATTTAGAGTGTGCTTTGACAATACGTTTATCCGTCTACTTTTGAAATTCCAATGTAGTCGTTGGATTTATGCTGAAATACAAATTTTATAATGAATGTACCGTAAACTCCCAGTCATTGGACAGCAAAGGATTTTTTTTACAGAAATAGCTGTAAAAAATTTAATACTTCGCATGAAATAGAAATAGATAAGTAATAAGTATTATAAGTTCACCTTTTGTGCATCATCTGGAATATTATGTTGTTTTAAGTAAAATTCTTTCATTTTGTATTTTTTGGTGTAGGTACAATAAAAAGTTGTCGTATTGTATAATATTATATTTGTGTTCATGAATTATCTAAATTAACATATTATAATATGCAAACATAAAAATGCGACGGCTCTTCAGTTTATAATATTGTTGCTGAAATTTCGTCGCGTTAAAGCGCGACCGCACGTAGCATACTCGTAGCATACATTTAGTATGCTACGAGTATGCTACGAGAGTCGCGCTTCAAGCGGTCAGAGATGCTACGAGTATGCTACGAGAGTCGCGCTTCAAGCGGTCAGAGATGCTACGAGTATGCTACGAGAGTCGCGCTTCAAGCGGTCAGAGTATTATTATATTGTATGCGTTTGACATTTCTGACGTAATCATGCCGAATTCCAGCCACGGAACTTCGGTATAGTGTGTTTAGACAGCCTTGTCATATTTTTTGCTTGCGAAAACAACCTTTCATTGTACGATTACCTTCCTCCTAATATTCCTTGTCCCACTAATCTTAAATCTATTTTATCGTCAGTATATTCTCCATTTATAGACACCTTAAGCTCGTTCATTGCTCATAATCACATTAGGCTCTAGTTGTAATTAGAATTCTCTTCCTTTTATTTATTAAATTATTTATTGTATATGTTTATATATTCCGTGTATATTTAAAGGCTAAGAAACAATATTTTGCTTTGTATTTGCTTGTTCTGGTTTATTATTATATCTTGTATTTGCATGGTCGCATGAAGTCAACACTCATCCGTGCCCAGTGCATGGCAATCAGTTTGCGTTATAACTTATAACTGAACATATTTATACATATTTTTCGCCTCAACTCTGACGCTGGCAACTCCTAAATGGGGAGGTTTACGCCAAAAGAAGAAGAAGAAGAAGACTAGACGACTGCCATAGGCATACCATTTTCTTGTAAAATATCAATAAATAATAAGAGTCAAGAACTCCAATTTAAAGTCTCTTTTTTAAATAAAATTATTAATATAATACTGTAAATTAAAGCCTATGTTCCTTTGCATAAGTTTTATTGAATAAAAGCAAATTCTTTTAAATCGGACACTTGAACAACTTGAAATAAAATCACTTTTTATCAAACTGTGTAACCACAAACCTTTTAGAGTAAAATTCCATTTGGAACCAATCGACAAATTTTGTTGACTGACGATTCAATTAATATTGAAAGCTCTTAAATGGGAACAAATGAGAAGAGACTAGGACAGGTTTTATACAAATTCTCATGAAAGTGTACTTCCTCACATTGTTTAAGGTAACATCCATACATCCATACAAATATTATAAATGCGAAAGTGTGTCTATCTGTCTGTCTGTCAGCTGTCTGTGTGTCTATTACCTCTTCACGCTCGAACCGCTAAACTGATTTTGCTGAAATTTGGCATGGAGATACTCTGAGTCCCGACAAAGGACATAGGATAGTTTTTATCCCAGCAAAATTTACGAGAAACGAATTTTGGTGCAAGGGAGTTGTGGGCGTTATCTAGTAGATAATATTAAAATAAATAAAAACTGAAAAGATAATCCAAAATATAATGAATGATGTAAGCTGTAGGCCTACCATGAAACTGTTTTGAGACTCAAACATTCGGACGAGAATGCCGCGTCCTGCTCTAACAACATCATTACACGTATGTTAGAGTAGGATGCAGCATTCTCGTCCGAATAAACATTCGGACGAGAATGAAAGTCTCAAAACAGTTTCATGGTACAAGGCCAGTTTCGTTAAATTTTCAACAAATGTTTAACACATTTGTTGTAAATTAAAACAAAAAATATGATTGAGATTTTAACTTCATTTACGTAGCGCCCTTGCACAATAAGTACATGGTACAAAAGTGTCAGTAAGAGTAACTATTACACACAGAAGTTAAATAAATACCTCATTATATAGAAACTCTAAGGAAGCAAATGGATGCAAGGTGCCAAGATAAGATCGTCGTGCTTGATAAGAGCAAGATATGTTTTGCAAGAGTCGAGCGCATTAAACCTCCCGAGTCCCGATACCTTGGAAAAAAGCGCGAGCGTGAATGCAACCATCAATAATCGCCCAAGTGCGAGTTGGACTCGCGCACGAAGGGTTTCGTACCACTTTTGAGCAAAAATAAGAAAAATATGAGTGTTTTCGTATGGGATCCTGAAGTGTTAATTTTATTTGAA
This sequence comes from Polyommatus icarus, assembly GCA_937595015.1. NCBI lineage: Eukaryota > Metazoa > Arthropoda > Insecta > Lepidoptera > Lycaenidae > Polyommatus > Polyommatus icarus. The sequence goes on from OW569321.1 coordinate 11,245,741, forward strand.
TTTCATTATTAATTTATTAAAGTAGGTACAAATAAAACTGAGTAATTATTGTGAACATTTCAGGTAGCTACCGGATGTCATCATTAATAACGAGCAAAAAATGTTTAAAAAATCACGTTTGTTGTATGAGAGCCACCCTTAAATATTAAATTGATTTTGTTTTTAGTAAGTATTTGGTTGTAATAGTATAGAAATACAGAATCTGTGAAAATTTCAACTCTCTAGCTATTATATTACCGTTCTTGAGTTACAGCCTGGAGACAGACGGACAGACGGACAGATATCGCAGTCTCGGTAATAGGGTCCCGTTTTTACCCTTTGGGTGCGGAACCCTAAAAACCAATCAAATATTTTGCATGGCATAATAACTAAAATACAACAAAAAAGTCATCGGCTATACACCGTAAAAAATATTTTCAGTTGAGACTATATAAATCGAAGTCGAACCTGATTGCCAATTTTATCCGAACCTTCCGTCCTAACATATTTTGTTTCACATTTGATTGAAAAATATCAATTTAGAACTTGAAAATTCCAAGAAATGGAATTTTGGCAACAAAATATAAAATATTTTTAACTTTTAATTAACAATATTTTAATAGTCGCAGGAGGTGGCTAGGAGCGCCGCAAAAAATCACAAAATCGCAACGCAAAAAGCTGGGCAAACTATTTAAATATGAGTATAATGAGTATTCGCAAAATCTGATGTAAAAAATGTAAGCGTTCAGCTTGTGAAAGCAGATATGAGCACTATCCTCCAACTTCATCAATATGCAATGCGACGATAAGAATGTTTATGTAAATTGGAAAGTATCTAAAAGAAAACATGTCGGAAACTCACGGGACGTGCGAGCGCTCAAAAACCTTCAATGACATGAAAAGTTTTCTAATTTACATGATCACAGGCGCCGAGACGAGATGCCAAATTGTCCTTTTTACCATACACAGTAATTTGCTTCATAAACGGTGCTCGTAAGTGGCGTAGCGGGTAAATGTTCGCAGTCTTAGTATAAAGGAACATAATTAATTCATAATATTCGCATCTGTTATTTTGTTTATAAATTTTTTTTCGAACGAGTACGTATGTACTTTATTAAATAATAATTCCCAATTATATTTATTTTCTACAAGGTTACTCTATACACAAGGTTAGTATCTCAAAATCTGTACAGTGTAGGTACTTATGATATTAGTTTTATGTACTCTGTATTGTGTACATGCATAAAACTAATATCACTAATATTCGCAGAAAATAATTAATGTAAGCTATAAATGAGCTCTACAAAGGCCAAAAAATAGTAAGTAGGTCGAAGCGTCCTAACTTTTTTCATGAGTTTTCACGAAAAACATTCGAAAACTGGCGCATAGTCCACTTTGCATTTGCACATACTAATTGATAGTATTCGATTAAGAGAATTGATGTGAATTTAACCTCGGCAATATGTAGACTATACGGCAACATAAATTTACCAAAGCTGTGTTTTCGCATAATGCAATTTTGGGTTGTTGCTAAAGAGCATTAATTTTATGTTTGAAAGAAAGTACATGAATTTGCTCGGGCTTTAAACAAAGTAGAAAGAAAATACATTGCGGCTTCCCAGGGATAAGTCATAGCCATAGGGCATAGATGGTCATAGCTAAATAACTTACCGATGCGTACGATATTGCAAAATATGAAGTACAAATTAATAAATATTCATGGCATCAATATTAATATATTTTTAGGATAGGATAGAATTATCTTAATTTATCAGAACCTTTGTTTGCTACACAAATATCTGCAATAAGGATTCCCTGTTGACTACGGAACCCTAAAAAACGAGTATGCTGAATCTCATCCACAAACATTAGACACCTGAGAGTTGAGACAATACTTCTTGTTGTGAAGAATTTAGAATGAATATTGTAAAAGAAAAAGTTGAACCATACATAGTAATATTATGGCAAAGCGACTAAACACCTCTGTTTAAAACATAAAAGTACCACCAGAAGGCAGAAACCACTTAATATTTTAATCTAATTTAGCCACGTTTTGCTACAAAAGTTGAAGAATTGTTGTAAGTGTCACAAGCTTCAAATATTACAAGTGGCAATATCGCAGCAATGTTTGTTTCTATGAAACTTAGAAATGTGATGTTTTATTCTTCATGAGGTTCTTAGAAAGTTTCAACTTAATTTACTTTGTTATTACTTTAATTATACATGTGAACTCAAAACTTAAGGCTTCTGAAGGTTGGCTTGTGGCAAAGGGTGGATAGAATAAAAAGATGGAGGGTAAAAAGAGGTGAGCGGTAAAATTTTAACCTCTAACCAAAAAGTTTGACGAAGTATTAAATAATAATTTAATTGAACCTGCCATCCAAGACTGAAAATTCTGAAGAAAATAGCATTAATCGGCTAAGAATATTAATAAAATTTATATTATATTATTAAATAGTTATTATTTCATAAATATGTTAAACAAGATGATGCCCGCAACTTCGTTGTGCCAAAATTTGTTTATCGCGCGGGAACCGTACATTTTTCCTGGATAAAAACTATCCTATGTCCTTTCTCGGGACTCAAAGAATCTCCATGCCAAATTTCAGTAAAATCGGCTCAGCGGTTCGAGCGTGAAGAGGTAACAGACAGACAGACAGACAGATAGAAATACACACTTTCGCATTTATAATATTAGTATGGATTGGTTACACCCGACATTTCGCTCTTCCTTAAAACAAAATAATACTTACTTATTCATATTATTATCTATGCTCCGTACTTTTAGATCGAACCGTTTTGCTGAAAAAGGCGAATCTTCGAGAGGTTTTTAATAAAGTATGAGATAAAATTATTAACGCATGGAACACGAAAATATATTTCGTCAAATTTCCGAACTCATTAAAAGTAAATCTGATAATACGGTCTGACGGACGAAAAAATTGCTTGCGCCCCGTAAAATAAAAATATATAAGGCGGGGATAATTTATTTGCACATAATTTTTCTTCCGGTTGATAACACGATGTAGTACTATTATTGTTATCATAGTTTGTACTTACAAGTTTGAAGTTTACTTGTACTCGTAATAGAGAACAGTGTAGGTACGCCTGGGTGCTTCTTGTTAAGGCCCTATAGACCCAATTTTACATGACTTTGAATCAATAATAAACAAACAAATAGTGACTTTTAAAAGCCAAAAAAAATACACATTGTTTTTTACTTAATGTACTTTGACAATTTGTGGCTCGAAACATAATATTGAAAACTTCACTCGATCAAAAATAACTCCGAAGAGGATGTTAAATTCGAATATTTTGTGATATTTTTCTTATTTTTTATGAAGCTTATGATAGTTTTACTTTCAAAAATCATATCTACGAACAGCTCATAACTTAAAGAAGAATAATTTGTGGTTACATTTTGCATTTTGGTTTATATATCTAAGTAAAAAGGTTTTTTTCTCATATTTCGCCCTATCAAGGCACGCGGCGAGCGCGTAACCGCCACTGTATAAGGCGCGCTGATATGAATGTTATTTTAATGTCCTTTACGTCGATATTCGTACTGACAGACATCGACCTGCTAACTTTTGGGTCTATAGGGCCTTAAGCATTCTAATAGTTTTCGAGATAAACCTAAACATATTAATAGTTACCTAGCATTTGGGAATTTATATGCTAAAATCAATTTATAATAATTTAATAAGCAAAATATATTTTGAAACTGTTCTAAAAATTTTAATGTCAGCAAGAACTAAGTTGGCGAGCGATAGTTAGGCACTGCATCAAGTAGGTAAAGAAGCATTTAATATAATTAATTTAGTTTTAGGCGAAGTTTGAAACTATAATTTAAAACTTTCCGAAATAACACATAAATCTGAAATCTTCTACGACACTCGCCGCGCCGCGGTCGACGAAAAAACTTTCGACGCAAAACTGTCTAAATAATTTCGAAATAACTTTCCAGAAATTAATTAAGAACCGCGAGTTATACAAAACAAAAATTAAGAATAAATAATGCGAATTTATGCTTCTACTTTTATTTTAATCTCAATTTAGGTCCTCATTCTAGTCCTGAAATTCGTCCCTCCACTGAAATTACGCATAAAATATCGCTATAACGTCAAACTTTCTATTTTTCAGTTGGAAACAAACTCAATTGTGGTTGTTGGAGTAAGTTTTAGTATCGGTTACTCGAGCCACTCTATATTCAATACTCGTACCTATCTATAAAGTCGGCCGAACAACATTTTGAGTCGCGAACCGCGAACGAGCTAATTAACAACAACTTAGAGCCAACTGCTATCGAAATACAACTTATTATCTAATGTTTCATCGCTACAGAAAACAGCTCTAGCTACTTGTAACTTGTGATAAATTGAACATCTCTTGTCAGTTATAATAATAAATAGGGAGATCGCAGACGGCACACTTTTTGTGTAATCGAATCTGCGGCGCACATACATTCTGCATGGCGCGGCCATCACACAAAAAGTGTGCCGTCTGCGATCTCCCTAATAGCTCCCACACCGGTTTCGGTGACGGTAGCCGGTTTCATTGAAACAAACAAATTTTACAGTGCCCAAGTGTTTGCGCAGTAGGTACACAAGAGCACTCTCTATTTCTTTACTCTCATTAACCCAGTGGGACGGACGATCGACACGACTGGCGAGAGATCAGGCGCAGGACCGACTTTTTATTACATGCCCATTCGACGCATGGATCATCATGACAAGTAGTCAGAGAATCAGGTGATCAGCCTGCATTGTCCTAACCAAACTTGGACATAACATGTTTCCAACGTGGGAATTTATTATAGCTAATGCCCGCGACGTTGTCAGCGAAAATTACTGTTATTAGGATTGCGATTAAAAGGTTTTTAAAATAATACATTTTAAATAGTTCTGCGTGATATTCCTCGCCTGTGCAACTTAAATAATCATCATGACAAGTAGTCAGAGAATCAGGTGATCAGCCTGCTTTGTCCTAACCAAACTTGGACATAACATGTTTCCAACGTGGGAATCGAACCCACGACCTCCGAGTCAAGAGCCGCGTTTTATACCACTAGACAACGCGCCACGGAGGCGTTATATTTTTTATAAATATACCTAGTCGTTGATAGTTTTATTCACATTATTATTTATTATAGCTAATGCCCGCGACGTAGTCAGCGAAAATTACTGTTATTAGGATTGCGATTAAAAGGTTTTTAAAATAATACATTTTAAATAGTTCTGCGTGATATTCCTCGCCTGTGCAACTTTTATTCACGATGCTTCCCAGATTTGTCGCAATACATAGAAAGTAAAAGTCCTGAAGTATTATCATTTTTACGGTTCCGTACCCAAAGGGTAAAAACGGGACCCTATTACTGGGACTTCGATGTCTGTCCGTCTATCTGTCCGTCTGTCTGTCTCCAGGCTGTAACTCAAGAACGGTAATAGCTAGAAAGTTGAAATTTTCACAGATTGTGTATATCTGTTGCCGCTATAACATAAAATACTAAAAACAAAATAAAATAAATATTTAAGGGGGGCTCCCATACAACAAACGTGATTTTTTTTATATTTTTTGCTCGTTATCAATAATGATAAGAGGTAGGAACTTGAAACATTCACGAAGGCCTTAAATATAATTTTACTTTTATAATGAATAATAATTTTTAAATAAAATAAAAAATTAAGGGGGGCTCCCATACAAAAAACACAATTTTTGGCCTATTTTCGCTCTATAACGGTACGGAACCCTTCGTGCGCGAGTCCAACTCGCACTTGGCCGATTTTTTTTAGATAAGATAACTTTAACTGGGAATAAATTTCTATAAGTAGGTACTACAATATTTTTTTTTTTTGTTAACAACAAACTTGAAATAAAATCACAATTTTGTTGTGAAAACATTCAAAATATATTCAACTTGTAGAAATACAACTGGATATTTTACTACAAATTTTTAAGCAAAATTAAATTTAATATTATAACTTTTGGTGCAGGTAATAGAGTTTAATTAGAATGCAGATTTCGCGCAGATGATATAGCTCCTAGCAGTTATAAATTAACAGATAATTTATCCGTTACTTTTGCTTTATTATAATTAACTGTACCACTTTATTCTTAAATTAAATAATTGAAGAGTAAAGTGGTACAGCGGATTTGATGGCGATTGCGCATTATTTAATAAAAGAAGGCACACGCCATGCGAAAAGATAAATTTTTACACAGATAGAAGTTTAAATGGGCATTGTCCAAAAAAAATCACATGTACTTTTTATTTTTTTTTTCGTTAAAATAGGGTATTTTAAGAATATAAATTAAATAATTTTGAAATTCATTGGCTAGTTTATTCTCAATAAATTTTTAAAGTTTCGCTCTGACGTCATCATCGGCGGCCAATTGACCTCTGCAGTATGTTTTTTTTCGTTTCAATCTTATTTATAATGGCTGGTTTGTCAAATATAAGTTATCATTATGTGAAAGCTGATACGAGAAGCTTACCAAAAGTTCGAAACGTAATGTTGGTCGAATTTATTGCTAATTTAACTCCATTGAAGGTCAAACTAAGGTTAAACATATTTGTTCAAAAATATAAGTAACTAATGGGTATTTTTTTCGTTTATATACAGAAAAGCGATCACTGACCTTATTCCTCGAAATGTTTTTGTAATGAGCAAAATAAAAAAAAATGGACAATCCCCATTGGGTATATAGTTCTTGCAATCTAAGAGTGCGCGTCGCCTTTATTTGTAGTTGGAAATGTGAATAGACATTTTCGTTAGTGTGCGTACCCGACGCGACGGAGCAGTCAGTAGCGAGCGAGCCATGTACGCGTGCATAGATATGGTCACTCACACAACTAAGGGCGACGCGCACTCTTAGATTGCAAGAACTATATCGGATGTTAATAATTGCAGGAATTTATTTTTCTTTCTTCCCTTTCACACGTTTCCACTCTTAGAATTTTTGATCCAATTATCCGTGCTTGGAGTAAAAAATAGATGTAGCCAACACCATATTTACAAATTACAAGTTTTAAATATGATTCATTACTATCACTTATTTGATTATCGCGCGCTACTACACGCGTAAACTTTGCGCGATAAATATATGTCCTATCTCGGACCTTAAAGTATATCCATACTAAATTTCATCAAAATCGATTCAGCTATTTAAGCGTAAAAAGGTAAACAGACAGACCAGTTCCGAATTAATAATGTATTAGTGTGGACGCCCATGACCAAGTAATCCAATAAAACGATCACCTAGCGATCTGTTTGTCCCCTGTTTTATAAAAAAAAAACAATATACATTTAACTCCACGTTGGAGTTAAAGGCGAAATAATTACAGACTTGAAGTAGGCTTCTTATTACTGTACAGTTGGCACAACGTCTCGCGTCTACGTCGACCACCAAACCACATTAGTAATTAAAGCTCGTCAGGGGCGTAGTTACGTGCCAACTGCCAATAACTAGGTGCCCCCTGTACTCAGGTGCGTATTTAAAAACGACTTACCCTCGTGCAGTAGATGCCCCTACCGAGAAACGAAGACGCATTCAGATTTCAGACGTATTTTCCCAAACGCTGCCGCAGAACACGAGCACGTCTGAATGCGCCCTTAAGCGCACGCTAGATTTGGTAATATTATTCGAAAGCCGGAAAAAGAATAATGAAAACAATTATTTTTATCTTACAAAAACAATTACGTTCGGAGCCCTTGAGACATAAAATAAATTAATTGCCTAATGCTAGCAGCGAGTAGCGACAAACAAGCCATTATTGTAATATTAGATAAAGGTGCTGAGCAAACAATCCAGAGCCACTTATTCTTATTGAGAGGAATAAAATTTCCATGAAACTTATCCCGTTGAAGTTTATTTACATACGTACTACGGAATTACGGAAACACACAATAATTATGTAGACGGGACGGGACGAGACTTAGTCAAGCTTTATTCGATAACAGCAAAATTAAAAAAATAATAATATGAGATTTGCATTGACCTCCATTATAAGGTCAGTCACTGGCCTCCATTATACAAGTAGGTACGCTGGACTTATGATACCCAGATGTATTTTGTGCTTATTTGAAGCGGAATCAGCTCCCCCATTATTCGGGAAGAGAACTAAATCTGACGTAACTTGCAAATGGCCGCATAATCGCTATTGGTTGTAGAAACCACAGATAATAGTATACCTCCATGGTAGTATTAGTTCCAAGTACTTCCAATACTGCTATCAGCGCCAATATGACGACTCTCAAACATCATTTTTACGTCAAATTTAGTTCCTATCCCTAATATCGGGGGAGCTGATTCCGCTTCAAATAGGCACAAAAAATAGCTGTCATTTCAAAGGGTATCATTAGTCCAGTGTACTTGTATAATGGAGGTCAGTGAGGTCAGTGGAGATTTGACATAAAGACATAAGCGACATACAATCACGAAACAAAATTTTAATTGCGCTGTCAAAATTGCCGAAGTATCTTAAGCTGAAACGAGTAAAAACCTACCTAATCATGCTGTTAATTTTTATTAAGACTATTACGTTATTTATAGCAGGCCTCATGTAGACGTTCTAAAGTCTCCCGCAAACGATCAAACATCAAACCGTCAAACACGTCAAACACGTAGTAAATCCAAATTTTCTTCAAACGCGTCAAACACGTTAAATACGTAGTTTATAATATGGTGTTTGACGTGTTTGATGTTAAATAGCGTAAAAACGGGCCCCTACTAAGACTTCGATGTCTGTCCAGCTGTCTGCCTCCAGGGCCCAGGCTATATCTCATGAATAGCTAGAAAGTTGAAATGTTCACAGATTATGTATTTGTGTTGCCGCTATTACAACAAATACAAAAAAACCGGCCAAGTGCGAGTTGAACTCACCCATGAAGGGTTACAGTAACCGCGACCGAAACTCCATACCTAGTTGTTGGTCGTTCTTACTTCTTACCACTGTAAATGTCTCAAACAGGTAAACTTTCTTTCCGAAACTGAGGCAGGTTTGGCCGTTGCAGGCTCCTACTCTATACAGAATCTTGCGACTTGCTCCATGGTACAAACTACAAACTGCCAAATTGGAGGCGCAAGATTTATTTCGTCCTGACAATACGACTTGTGCTACGATCGATATCCTAATTGATCGTTAGCGGGAATTACCGACAATTTAGGAAGGTATTTACTGTCGACACACATACTCCATTCGTATTTGTTCCCCCATCCAACATGTTTGCTGTAATCTGATAGTTCAAACTATTATAGTAGGTAAGTACCTGTAAGTTTTCTGAAAAAAAAAAAGTTAAGAAGTTATATGTATACAAGGTGTAACAAAAGTAATAAAGTATAAACTTAAGGGTGTGTACTGTGTACATATTCCTTGTAGAGAGTTTACTGTGAAAGTAGCGGCGCTAAAAGACCAATTTTTTTCACTCTTGTATGGGATAACTCGTGACGCCGCGCTGGGGCTCTTGCCCATAAAAGGTGGAAATGAAATTTAGTCTTTCAGCGCTGCTACTTTCACGGTGAACTCTATAATATACTAGCTGTCCCGGCAAACGTTTCTTTGCCATAATTATTATATAAAGTATATCTCTTCTGATGTTGCGAGTGTCCATGAGCGACGGTAGTTGCTTTCCATCGGGTGACCCGTTTGCTCGTTTTCCCCCTTAATTTATAAAAAATTATTATTATTTTTAACAAAAAATTAAAACCGACTTCCAAGGTAAAAACAATAATAACATTAATATGAACTAAAAAGTATTAAATAATTTTTACTATCTAATAGTGCCTTTTTCCGAATTCGGCTAAACCTCAACTATTTCTGTACTCAATCTTCATTATTATTTTGAAGTCGGTACCAGATAGCTGAATCTTCAGACAGAATATTTGAAACTCTTGGAACTGGCACCGACTTCAAAATTATGAAGATTGAGTACAGAAATAGTTGAGGTTTAGCCGAATTCGGAAAAAGGCACTATTAGATAGTAAACATTTTAGTTCATATTAATGTTATTATTGTTTTTACGTGTATATTGTTTACGTGTATTGTTTGAGATGTAAGTTATAATCTAATGTTAGAGCTAGATTTTTTATTTTTTTAAGTATTTTTGAATAATCCAACTCAAACCCGCGACAGTTTTCTGATTTTTGCTGTAAAAGGTTTAGAATATCACCTGTTTATGGATTGTTTTGACGTCTTAACGGTATGAAAAAAATACAATGTACTGTTGAGAAAGTCGTCTATAAAATGTTGGAATTACTTTTTACCACTTTAATATGAAATAGTTGAGTAAAAAAATATGTAACAAAATTTTAGAGAAAATGGGCAAAGAATTGCTGTTAATTTCGGCAACTTGAAGCTGTAATTCATACAAACGTCAGAAATAATCTATATAGATAAAATTCTATCCAATTCGAGAAAAAAGAAAAAAACAAAACAAATTGTGCCAAAAAAACACGATTCAAAACAACCTAAATCTCACATTATATTATTCGCCGCAAGTTCGAGTCGGCTTTCCGCACTTAAATATATTTTAAATCTAATAATTAATATTTATTTTTTTAAGTCTAAGAAGGGGAAAAAACCTAATAATATTTCTGTAGCGAACCTTTGCAATTTCGGCAAAATCGGCAAAATTTCGTATACGGACTCTTAAAGTCTGCAAAAATCAATATGCGTGTAACAAGAAAAATGATGTTTTATTTATGGCTCCTACAAATCCGCTTAGTGCCAATGATTGGCTGTTTTCTGAAGTCGACTCACAAAGATTTTCTTGAAATTTAACATTAAGTATATTTTGTTCTTTTTTCTTTAGAAAGGCAAATTGCAAGGGCTTTATGAGTCATTTAGGGCATTTACAATGAAACGATGCGAATGTCAATCGGTAAAACTATTTGTCTTTTTAATTTTTTAACTGTTGAGCATCGCCATCTCGCGCCTCCCTTCATAACTGTGGCAGTCAGACACACCTTTACATAAACTCAATATTAGAATGTATACCTAATGAGTAGATACTAGATACTTACGATTTAATGTCAGTTAATTAGTGTACAGTCATTTGTGCCCCACGACTTTAACGGAACGTTTAAGATCTCCAGCAACTAATCAGGCACGTAGTTTGGAAACTTCCTAATTTATGAAGGTGTGTTTCGCTGTATACCGTATACTGCTGAATCAATAAACTCTCCTTAACTTCTGATACATGAATCATGATACATCTTGCGACCCGCCAAATTATTACCAGCGGCAATAGACTAGTAAAACTAAATATTTTATGAAACTGTGTGCCTTACTACTTTAAACGCGTGCTAAAGAAAATCGGAAAAGGACTCGAGAACTGAAGATTAGCCTATGTCCTTATCATATTACGAGTAATATGATAAGGAAAATAGATGAATCAGCTATAATTACAATATGATATGTCTATCAAATCAATCAGTCCAGCAGTTTCGTAGCTTCAAGGAAGCAAGCCAAGCAAACCAGCCGAACACCGAATCTCGCATGTACCTACGAGTATGCGAGCTGTCAAAAAGCGCGTGATAACATAGTCCCAAAAGACCTACATACAATATTATTAATTTTCCACTCATATCAGTAATTCGATAAAGTCACGACCTTTGCTGTCTACAGAAACGCTTGCCCCTCGTATAAATACGGCCACATTAGTAAATCGTTAGAGGCGACCGTAATGGAAGTGCATTGTCGGCGCTAATGTACAAAACCAAACGAAACGTTTTTATTAAACACTTGTGACCGCGCCACTTTAATTAAATTTTTAATTTATTAGACAGAGCGTATGGCGCGCTTGCATTTTGATATTATCTTTAGGACCTATCTTATTTAATTTAAGCGTAAAAATGGGAATATTAAATCTGTTTAGCCTGTGAGTATTTGATGGTAAATAATAATATTATTATTCTAGAATCTCCATACTTTACTTATAATAATATTAAAAATTCGAATGTGTCTGTCTGATTACCTTATCAAGCCCAAACAACTGAACCGATTTTACTAAAATTTGGAATGGAGATACTTTGAGGCCCGGGAAAGGACATATGATACATTTTATCCCGGAAAAATCTAGTTTATTATAAAGCAAATAAAGTATAAGTAGTTTAGGTATGTTTATTCATATTTTTTATATTCGTAATAATACTTTTGCCTGGCTTCTCAGATTTTTCTGTTCTACTCTTTCTTTTATAGAAACTTCAGTCAGAACTTTTGAAGACTCTAATACCCGGTGTATTAGATTAGAGTCTTAAAAAGTTTCTCAATTCAAATTAACGTCCTTGGATTACATTTGCGTACAAGTAATCACATGTTGATTAATCTCCTAAGCCGTTATCGGGCGTCCTCCCCGAGTCGCGGAGTAAACAGATTTTATGAGCGTTTCAAAATAAACAGCGACATTAAATATGCAGCAAACCCCTCTAAGAATGACAAGATTGATGGCAGTTTGATAAAGCGGAAGGATAACGCGACGCTACAGCGAATGTGAGGAGAAATGGCCTACCTCCGGCACAGCCTACTACAAACTTAGTAGCGTGTGAATATAAAATATTATTCCACTATTTTGAAAGGATGAAGAGGAATAGACATTTCCGATGTTTTTTCGATGTTATATTATGGTGTTAAGTACTGTAGAGCAGCGGTCGGCAACCTTTTGGCAGACAAGGGCCACAAGGTGGCAAAACAGACTAAAGGCAGGCCGCAGACCTCATACTCGTATTAACCCTAGAAATAAGTTTTTATTAAAAATGGCACAAACTGCAAACAGCTCGTTACGCAGAACGTATTTTTAAGTGGCGATAACTACTGGCAGTATTAGAAAACATTGTTTTTGATAGGCATAACTTATTCACAAAACATTCACGGGCCGCAAGTAAGACGTTCGCGGGCCGCGCGTTGCCGACCGCTGCTGTAGAGGAATATTGTGTTTAGGTTTTCATAGGAACTCTACACACTGTACAGTCTGTATTATATACTTATATTATTTAGCCAAATTTCTTTATATTATTCATAAAAATACAGCCTCTAATAAGGTTTACTTAAATATGTAAGCGTAATCTTATATATAAAATTCTCGTGTCACAATGTTAGTCCACGAACTCCTCCGAAACGGCTTTACTGATTTTTACCAAATTTTATATGCATATTCAGTAGGTCTGAGAATCGGCTACTCGGTGCTTATTATATTGATAAGTGCATTTGTTGAATAAATAATAGTAAATTATTACAACTCGAGAAAAACGACGACCATGATAGCGATGAACGTTGCCATGGTGACATACTTTATTTAGTCACTTCAATAAAATAATACGGGCGAATAAAATAATACGGGCAAAGAAACGTTTGCCGGGACAGCTAGTATTTTACTATTACTAGGATTTTCTGTTTTACAAAACTGGCTGTGCCTCATTGGAAAATATTCTGCCTACTTATTTTATGGGTCACCTAATATCATTTGCCCTAATAATAAATTCCAAGATTAAAATTCAGTGAATTTACAGGGATTTAGTCGGGTAGCTTAGTGGATTTGCGAAATCACGGAACCCGCCATCGGCCGTGATTGATCGCAGAACAAAGAGTACGAATGGGATAATCATAAATTTTAATTTTCGAGCCAATTTTTTGTCACTTCCTGTAACGCGACCCCGTGATGAATGATACTTTGCGAATTTTAATTGTCACTCAGCTGATCTATCTCGATGTATCTTTGGCCTAGTTTGAGAATAATGTTAGATTGCTTCTTATATATTTGTGACACATTTTGATACAACAGACTCTCATAATAGTTAATGCTAAATATTATAGATATTATGGTCAGTCCCGGATTTATAAATAGGCCGTTATAGGCAGTGCCGTAAATAGGGCAGTGCCACCGGTGCCCAGGCACAGGGCGTAGACTCTGGGGGGCGCAAGGATGACCAGATTATAGATTCTATAATCTGGTCACCCTTGCGCCCCACAGTGGTCCGAAATCGCTAAATGGTGGACATTCGCAAAAAAGTTGGATTTTGGTGTGGAAAAAAATACCATTCGATAGATTTTAAGAAGAGTAGCAATAAATCCTTAATAAGTTTTTTCTTTATAAGTACTTAATAAGTTTTTTCGATTCATAGTTTCTTTCCCACGCAAAATTTTCGTATTTATTTTTTTTCACCTTAAAAAATACATTTTTGCAAAATATTTATTACGGATTTATTGTTACTCTTTTATAAATTTATCGAATGTTATTTTTTTTAACCTAAAAAGTTAGTACAATAATTTCAAAAATTTGAACCCCTCCTACTGCAGAAGGCTGCAACTAAGGTTGTAATGTAAATTTGTGTAAATTTTTTTTTCTAAACCTTCACTTGTTTCTAAAATGATCCAGTATGACTCAGTAGTTTTTGCAAAAAATCGATTTGTAGATTCTTTCCCATATAGAATTTTTCGTAATTTTTTTTTTTCACCTTAAATATGTATTTTTGTAAAAAAATTATAAAGGATTTGTTGTTACTCTTTAAGAAATCTATCGAATGGTATTTTTTCCACACCTAAAAAGTTTGTAAAATTATTTCAAAATTTTGAACCCCTTTACTGCAAAAGGCTGCACGTACATTTTTTTCTTAACCTTACATACTATTAGAACTTTACTTGTTTAATAAATGAACCAGTATGTCGTTGTAGTTTTTGCAAAAAACCTATTTAATGATTCTTTCCCATACACATTTACGTAATTTTTTTTTTTCACCTTAAAAAATACATTTTTGTAAAAAACTTATTAAGGATTTATTGCTACTCTTCTTAAAATCTATCGAATGGTATTTTTTTCCACACCAAAATCCAACTTTTTTGCGAATGTCCACCATTTAGCGATTTCGGACCACTGTGCGCCCCCCAGAGTCTACGCCCTAAAGCTCGCACAGGGCGTAGTTATAGAAGCTCGCACAGGTCGCAAAAAGGCTATTTACGGCACTGGTTATACAGAAAACTTACCAAGTAATCTGTAGGACCTCATCGTAGGGCTTCGCCGCCCCATATAGGTAAGTCTTACCTATGTGGGGCGGCGAAAACAAAGTGTCCTACTCTCATAATAAATAAAATATAAATTCGGAACCGGATATGGTAGATACTAGATACTATACCAGATAAATTTTGGTACTTTAGCTATTGAACTAAGTAAGTATATTGTTGGTAAGAAATACCTAGATTGTTAATCTTTGCTCGCAAGTTGCAACAAACATAAACGCACAATGGATAAATAATAAATAATAATCATCGCTTATGGAATACAGAAATTTATTTATTAAAAGTCGTAGCTACTAAACAGGTAGTTTACCTTTTTAGTAGCTAGGTACGAATTTTAATTCTTTATTCCACGCTCAATGTACGTAATAAGTAGTTAGGTTAGGTTGTCTTCACGGGACATAAACATGTACCTACTTAGGTAGTTTTTTTTAGATAAAACCTTAGTTGTAAGTACTTATACTTAACTACTTATTGTATAGTCACTTAAAAAGTCTCGACTCAAGTTACTTATAACGAATACGTAAGTACGTAGAGTACTAAGAACATGAAATACTCGCGAAATGAATATAAACGATACGACTTTCCATAACAAGCGACCATTTTCCGTTCCCGCCGTACCAAATAGAACAAATAAGGAACTCGATTCGAAGGTTTTCTACAACTCGGACGAAACTTCCCCGTGAAGTTAGTCACTATCTGTTGACGTTACAAGTCCCAGAAACATTTAGAATCGACCGTAATGGCGAGAGTGGAAATTTTACTCCAGTTAACTTCGTCGTAAGTTTTGTAATCTCTGATTCCGGGGCAAATGGATACTGTGGGGGACAATATTAATGACATCTAAAATTAGCGGAATTTGCAGGTGTTCTTGTGATCGTAGATATGATCTTCCTCAGGGTTTTTCAAACTGTAGATCGCGACCTCCTGGGGAGCTCACATCATAAAAAGGTTGCAAAAGACTGAACTACTTAGTTTAAATTTAATTTATATAAGTAAGTTATAGAGTTACGTTATTATAAGGTAGGTACATATGGGTACTTAAACGTGTTGGACAATTACCTATGGTGTTCCACCATAAACGTATCTCTCTATTTTGACCAAGCTGATCTTATCTTGTGGCCTGCTTATGACTATTTTCACTTCATTTTTAGATGAAGTTGTTTTCCATAACCTCCTAAGGGCGTTTTGGCGCGTGAATGAGTTTGTCATAGCTACTCCTATGGCTATGGGCTATGACAAACTCTTCCACGCGCCAAAACATTGCAAGGCAATTCATCTAATGACTCTACTATCTGGATAATCACGCGGTATTGTGTAAAACAATGGAATATTTGTGTCACATCTTCAGTCCATTATTATAGATTGGTACCGTTATAGTTAACTACCCTATAAACGCTATTCTCAATAAACACCAAACCCGATTCTTGGCCCCGCGCCAGGAGTTAGAGGTCGTTTCTTTTAATTGGCTTTCATTTGAGGTGTATTTGCTCAAAATTGCTACGCATTGCACCAACGCTTCCGATCGTCAATCAGATCTAGTGCTCTGCTGAGTCTAATAGGTTTCCACTAACGGTTCTATTTTATTGGAAAACCATTAAAGTCACAGTGGTTGCTTCAAATAATGATATTATATTCTTGTAAGTATAATGTACTATTTATTATAATATCTAATTATTATTTTTGTTTGTCTATGGACTAATATAAAAATTCGAGGGAAAAGGACGACCATGAACTCTACCTTGCACCTTGGGGAAAAATGTCAGTTGGAAAAACTATTGCGTACTTTTTAATTTAAAAAAAAGAATTGGCTGTAACTTATTGTTTGGATAGTACGGTATGCTTAAAGTAAAACGTATAATTAGGTATATTTTAAAGATATTACTTACTTACGTGGCACCGGCTGGTATCAATAAACAAACTAACTAATATTATGGTATCAGCCATCAGGATTCGAAAGTGGTAGAGTGCCTAAGATGATAACTAGAGACCGGATTATATGCAACATAAAAAGCTTGTTATATGCATGCAAATATGCACAAAAAATGCTTGAAATATGCACGAACATTGGCAGAATATGCAAAATTAAATGACAATATGCAAATTCAAAATCCGCATACAATTAGTACTTAAATTATTTTTTGATAGGCGATAATAGGTACAGTAACATTATATTATGACATTAAAATTATTTAAAAAAAATTGTAAACGTAATACAAACATTTTTCTAAATTTTCAATGCTAAGATTGTGTCTACGATCATTTAAAATATTTTTGTAAATAGAAAAGGTTCGCTCCACATTCACTGAGGAAACTGGGCAGAATTTGAACTTGGGTGCTATGTTAACACGTTAACACTTGGGTACAGTTTCTGGGAAAAGTTCTGCCATTCCATTAATTTGTAGTTGGCAAGCGCGACGTTTTTCTGGTTTTTTCATTTTACTATCGTAACTGTCAAAACAAAAGACGCGCACGGCTACTGACTGCATTCGATGCAATGCAGTACAGTACCCGGCGATAAATATTGCACATCGACCTCTGGAAAGTGACAGTCGGCTAATTTCGGTTTTGTAGAGCGTTATCTCTTACGCACGAAATACAAAAAGTCCGGTATATATTAGGAGCTGTTAAAACAATTATGGTTTGCTTCTTTTGACAATTTTATTATTATTTGTATAAAATACACCAAATTTTCTATAAGTTATGGCTTTAGGTTCGGGTAAAATAAAATAAAAAAGGGTGTTCAAATTATGTTTACGTATTTAAAATTCGTTTGGAAAATTACAGCTGTAGCAAATTTAGGGGTGTTAACAACTCTAGATATATATTCTGAACTGGACGCGACTGCACTCTATTGAATTTGAACAACGACTGACATAATGTCAAATAGGTGTGTGCTACAAAGATAACGCTCTATGAAACCGAAATTAGCCGAATGTCTCTTTCCAAAGGTCGATGTGCAATATTTATTGCCGGGTACTGTAAAAGTCGCGACTTTTACTCAATATTAACCCTTACGTTTTTGTTATTAATATTGTTAATTGTTATTGTTATTGGTCGCATTTCGTAACGCAGGGTTAGTGAAAAATGTTGTAAATGTACCGAAAACATGCATCATAACTAGATCTTAGGTAAAATATGCTATTACCGCTGAAAATGGCTAAAATATGCAAATGCATATGCAGATAATATATGCATATTATAATCCGGTCTCTAATGATAACAGCGCTAAATTTATATTTTTTATGAGAGTATGCCACTTTATAGGCCTATAACGGCCTATTTATAAATCCGGGGCTGTGTGCTGGTGATTGCTGGTTGAGTTACTTTCTCATGTGAATTGTGAATGATGTGCTACTAATTTAGGAACAACTACTTATTTAGGAACAACTAAGGATAATATTCTCACATAATGTAGCTTGCAAGCGTTTCAAAGTTTTGTTCAATATTTTTTATATTTGATCCGACAAGCTGGCCATCTGCCAGTCGGGTGTAGTTCTCGCCGCCCGCCCCGCGGCTGCTGCTTTCATAACATTATCTTTTTTGTCTAAATATCAAAATTGTTGTGTGTGTTTGATGCAGCCTCCACATGACGCGGACGTGTAGACATTTACCTACTTCCCTATATCATGAATCATTTTAGGTACCTACTCAATACCTACTCATGCATCTAAATTCTAAAATAATAAACAGAATTACTTATCTAAATATAATATAATTTATAACTCAAATGTGACTGACTGGCTGACATAATATGTACCTAATCTATCAACGCTCAGCCTAAACCACTGGACGGACTAGATGTTATATGACGTAGGCATCCGCTAAGAAATGATTTTGATTAATTCTACCCTCAAGGGGATACAATGGGGGATGAAAGTTTGTATGAAACTATTGTCAATTTTAAACCAATAATTAGGCTGATCGAGACTTTGATACCTAATTAATAGTAATTAATAATACTTCATAACGCGAGCGAAGCCGCGAGCAAAAGGTAGTGTTAGATAAAGAGCGAAATTCAGATGCCCAAGGTAAATTCTATACTTACCTAAGTTCTTTAAATTGAAGAAGGTAATTTTAACTAAAAAAACCGGCCAAGTGCGTGTCGGGCCATGCGCAATATAGGGTTCCGTAAACTTCCGTAGTACCGCTAGTTTTTGATATTTTTTGTATGGTCAATGAATGTAAACTTATAACATGTTTTGCACTACAGCTAACGACATCATTTCAGTTACGTTCAAAGGAATTTGAACGAAAAGTTTCTTTGGATAAACTACTTTTAGTTGATCGACTATTAGATACTTACTCAATAACTTATGAAGTCTTAGCCGTTTTAATTTTCCATATTTTTAAACTCAAAAATTACGGCAGTAATGACGGCAGTAGGAAATATTTCCTACTACCGTCATTACTGCCGTAATTTTTTTCACATTTCCAGGAGCAACCGTTTAGCAGTTAGCTCAACGATTTTTTCCGCTTTGAAACTTCATATTTCTCAAAAAAGGATCTCGAAATCGAAAAATGATCTACGAATACTCGTAATATTTTAATAAGCCTATCCAACGACACCCCGGGTGGACGCGAAAAAAAAATACTTATCATCCCCGCTAGATGTGTACTTGTGTAGGGGAGAAACCATAAAAATAATTATGATTTTATATACCTACCATTTTGTCGGCATTTTGTATTATGTAGCATCCTAAGCATATGCTACCAAAACTCAAGATTTTGCACCGAGGTGTACTATGGTTCCGAATGCTAAGAGAACTCCGGGTTCCTTATGGATACAAGTTTGGGAGTTTAGGCGCTGTTTTAAGAACTGAAAGCATATGCTTCTATGCTAATTGCATTCATCATCATCATCATCATTACCAAGTCACGGTCACCAATGTCACCAAATTCATACTTATCTCCAGAGCATAAGGCACACATTTGACATTACTTCTGAGAAGTTAAAGTTGCTTCGATCATGTAACATTCTGTCTCACTTCGCCGAGATATTCTGTAAAACAACCTAATTTCAACCTTTTGCATTGCGTTTAGCGTTCATGGTACAATAACTGTCGTCTGCCGGGTACCGTACTATACAGTGCGAGGCGTGTGCGACAAGTCGAGCGAGCACCCTATTGAAACTAGTCCGGTGACCGGCTACTTAGCACGTCACACGTGTTCACTTCGATTTTTTTTTAATGTATTGTTTAAAATTGTCTGCAGGCTGCAGCTGATATTATATTTTGTAAGTGTGACTGTAATAAGATACCTACGTAGAATAATATAAGTGTATTATTCTACGTATAGTACCTACGCAATGGCTTACTAGATAACTTAAAAGAGTGAAATTATTATTTTTAACAAAAAATTAAAACCGACTTCTAAGGTAAAAACAATAATAGCATCCTTATAATATGAACTAAAAAGTATTAAATAATTATTCCTATCTAAAAGTTATTAATAGATGTCCGAATTTATATAATACAACACCACAATGTGGCCGCTTGGGAGTTGAAGCGTTCGTGGATTCTTGGAAATCTATTGTTATTCTATGGTGTCTCGCTCACCGGTAAGCTTGTAACAAGATACGTAGAATAATATTATACAGGTGTATTATTCTACGTACATAGTACGCGATAGTTTAGTACTAGGTAACTAAAAACTAAAAAGAGTGAAACTATTATTTTTAACAAAAAATTAAAACCGACTTCCAGAGTAAAAACAATAATTATTATTAAAATGAATAAAAAAGTATGAAATAATTCTTACTATTAATAGTGCCTTATGCAGAATACCTACTCCTAAACCTCTACTATTTCTGTACACAATCTTCATTATTTTGAAGTCGATACCAGCTAAGAATGGTGAGTTCTTAGACAAAATATTTTTAATTTTAAAGACTGGTACAGACTTCAAAATTATGAAGATTGTGTACAGAAATAGTAGAGGTTTAGGAGTATTCTGCATAAGGCACTATTAATAGTGAGAATTATTTCATACTTTTTTGTTCATTTTAATAATAATTATTGTTTTTACTCTGGAAGTCGGTTTTAATTTTTTGTTAAAAATAATAATTTCACTACTTTTAGTAATTTAAGTTATTTATAAGGTTTTCTGTAAATACTAATGTGTTCTACTAAGTGACTTTGGAGCCAGGATACACATTTATGATATGAGAACTATAAAGTTAATATACCTAGCGCCCTCTCGGAATAGAGAATTGCATAAGCAACTCCAAGAATACACTCGTATCACTGTATAATTATTAATTTATAATAATATAAGCTTGGCGTTAATCAAGCAATGATAAAATTAATGTTCATGCGCCTATCTCTAAAGGCTCTAAAGTTCTGTTCAGTGACTTTCTTTCTTTCACAACACTACTGGAAAGTCATTAGCTCACTATAATTATTGTTCATATAATAAGTACTTAGAACTACGTTAATATAACTATTTATTTTGTCCCAATAACAAGGAGTTTCCTACATACGGACATACCTCATAATTCATAGATCTCATAATCAAATTGCTAACTTGGTAACCTGATCATCAAGTTTGAATCATTTACTTTGATATAACAAGATAACACCAAAAAAAATTTTGAAATAGTTCGACAAATTAAGAGTTATGATTTAATTATTCATGGTGTGGTAGTAGTGGTGATGATGATGATGAATGTAACTTGCATAGTAGCATATTATGCTTTGAGTTCTTAAAGCAAAACCGAAATCCCCAAACTTGTATCTATACGGAATCTGGAGTTCTCTTAGCACCTTCGGAACCAAGGTATATCTTAGTGCAAAATTTTGCTTTTTGGTAGCATATGCTTAGGATACTTCTCATAAAATCTAAATCACCATATTATGTTTCCATATAAATTTTTAGGAGTTCCCTCGATCACTCATGGACCTTATCATCAGGTCGAAAAAATAAAATAATTTTCAAAATAGCTTAACTTTCTACAGAACAATGTTTAAAGACATCCGTGATCCGTTTTGATCTAAAAATACTATGAAAAATACCTACCAATTATAATAGGGTCATAATGTGAAGGTATATGGTGGAATGGTGGTGATGATGATGATGATGATTAATGTAATTAGCTTAGTAGTATATGCTTTCAGTTCTTAAAACAACGCCGAAACCCCCAAACATGTATCTATAAGGAGTAAGGAGTTATGATCACCACCTTCGAACCATGGTATATCCTGGTGCAAAATCTTACTTTTTGGTAACATATGCCTAGAATATTTCATATGAAACCAAAAAAACCATATGTTTTCGTTTGAATTTTGAGGAGTTCCCTCGATTACTCATGGATCCCATCATCAGGTCACTACTTTTGTGAAAATGGGACCAAATTGGAGTGAAACCTAATAAAACAAAACAAAAATTTTGAAAATCGGTTCACAAACGGCGGAGTAATCGTTGAACATACATAAAAAATATATATATATCCACAGCCGAACATATAGCCTCCTCGTTTTTTTGGAAGTCGTTTAAAAATTACATCCTTATAATATGAACTAATAAGTATTAAATATTTTTTCCTATCTAATAGTGCCTTTTTCCGAATTCGGCTAAAACTCAACTATTTCTGTACTCAATCTTCATAATTTTGAAGTCGGTGCCAGTTCCAAATGTTTCAAATATTCTGTCAGAGAACTGAAGATTCATCTGGTACCGACTTCAAAATGATGAAGATTGAGTACAGAAATATTTGAGTTTTAGCCGAATTCGGAAAAAGGCACTATTAGATAGGAAAAATTATTTAATACTTTTTAGTTCATATTATAAGGATGT
This sequence comes from Polyommatus icarus, assembly GCA_937595015.1. Lineage (NCBI taxonomy): Eukaryota > Metazoa > Arthropoda > Insecta > Lepidoptera > Lycaenidae > Polyommatus > Polyommatus icarus. The sequence continues at coordinate 11,268,521 of OW569321.1, forward strand.
AATTTTTGTTTTTACCTTGGAAGTCGGTTTTAATTTTTTGTTAAAAATAATAATTTCACTCTTTTTAGTTACCTAGTAAGCCATCGCATACTATACGTAGAATAATACACCTGTATATTATTCTACGTAGGTATCTTATTACATAATACAAATATTGTTTGATTTTTATAAAAAATGCTGATATTCAAGAAAAACAGATTCCAAAAATATCTACGCAAAAAAAAATATCGTATATCACAGCCGTTTAGGAGGAGTCCCGATTTAAAATCGAAAATCGATGTCACGCATTATTTTTTTATTGAAGCAAGGGTAAAACCAGGTATCAGAAAAAAAAATGTTGGTATATTAGTTGTTGAACTGATCTTTCACATATATTTTTTTCAACTTTTTCGACGTCTGACCGAAACTACAAGGGTTCCTTGTTGACTACGGAACCTTAAAAAAATATGGAAGTTAGAAGTAGGTACAGACATTTACGAATCATTTGCCTCTATAGCCCCATAGCTTTAGGTATGTATCTAGTAAAGGTATAGCTAATATTAAATGGAATAGGTAGGTAGGCATAATAATATTTTCATGTTTATCTAAGTTGATTTGGGCAAATGGAATGACGTTAATTAAGAAGAGACATTTAATTTAATGCCCGTCAGCGTAACAAGGAAAAGGAAAAGTTTTTGTCGTTCCAAATACTTTTTTCAGCACACCATGTTGGGGGTCCACCAAGGGATTTCACGCTTCAGTTGCTTGTCCGTAGTCCTTCGTTTTTTAGGTCACCATGTTTCTAGCGCATCTTGTCTTTTATAATTTAAAAAAAAAGTTGATATAAGTAGGTATACCAGGATCTGCAATGGCAAAACGTGAGAAAAGAAATTAACTAGCAATATCGGGGTAATTGGAATAAAACATTTTGATCCTTTTTTCCTTACCTGTAACGGCTGGTTCTGTGTCTGAAACATGCAAAATAATATCCCAAATCGAAATATCCTTAATCATTGGATACATTTTTATAAATTTATACAATGATTAAGAATATTTTTTGAAATTATGCCATCCGCCATAAGATTCTGGTAGACATTTATACGGTAGGTAGGGGAAGGGGGGGCAAGATGGGGTATCTAAGGAACATACCAAAAATACAGTACAATCATTACGTTTATTATGCTTATTTATCTAACTACAATTTGGCATAGTCTTTGAGAGATGAACTTATTATAAAATAAATGATTATATAATATTTTTATAAAATAAATGATTTAATAGGACCTTTCGAAAAACCATCTTGCCCCTTACCATGGGGTAAGATGGGGTTATGAAAACAGGGCAAGATGGGGTAAGCTAATTTAATCACAATAAATACAAATATTAATTTAATATTCTTGGGTGTTTTCATCATCCACACCAGTACAACCATTGTGAGCCCAACGTTCACAAAGCTGACAGCCTACCAAACCTTCGGATGATTTCAGAAAACCCAATACCCCAAAGGCTGACTTAGAAAAAAATAATTTCCCAAAAAAAATAATATCAACTGAACTTTTGTCCAACTATACCACAACAAAGTAAACAAAACTAACAACCACATACGAGAAAAGACATAAATTGGGTAGTCATAATTACCTAACAGTAAGGACGATTTTTAACTGCTTAAAATTAGATCGACGAGACACTCAACGTGATTTTAGTTTGTAAACAAAAAACGCGTGAACTCACTGTTTCTGTCGCGCTGATGGTTGATCGAGTATGGCTTCCTATTGGCTTATTGCTTTCTGTTCGCAAGAGTCTAGTTTCTTGTATATTGCGTGATCCCGTCTTACCTCGCGTCCCCGTCATGCCCCCCCTTCCCCTATACCTATGTAAGTACCTAAATAAAAATATACACATACATACCTAAGTTCCAATTATTTCATCAACATATCTGTAAGTAATTAAAGTTAATGCTGCGAGCATAACGTAACTTCTCTCGTTTTTCATAGTTAATGAAACTGAAGATATTATGACATTTTAACAAGCCACTAGGTAAAACTAACAGACGTTGGTGAAATTGGGTCTAAAGATAATAATATATTATGTAATTAATTGTATGGGAACAACACGCTTACTATGTTGAATATAATTTCATTGAATATTTAACTTCACCCTAAAACTTATTGTCACTTTCTTTTATTACATCCTGTATACACAGACCAGTGTTACCCTCTCAAGTCGCAGTAGACACGAATCGAATGACATTCTATCAAGCATATAATCTATTAAAATGTTCAGGCTGCAGATCACACTACCAAACAACTATGGTATAACCAAACAACTAGAAAAACATAACCCTCATGGCGCAGTCGGCTAAAGACATAATACAGGGTGCAATTAAACCTTCCTGCCAAATTTTTTCCAGAGCTTAGACCGTGGGTATCATTAGGAGAGTCTATTTAACCAAAAAAAATTGGGTGTTATTTTTTTTTAATGACATATTTTATCTCATTTAAAATCGTTGCAGAACGGTCACTCGCGAGTCGCGGCGCGGGGGAATGAGCAGGGGTGGCGCGCGGGGGCACATCACGCGCGGGCTACGCGTACCTACGTGTCGTGTCCATTAATTGTAGTGTTTTAGGATAAATTTCGGAAGCTAGCTATTTCTCAAAATTTTAGTACTGAGTGATTATAAAAGAAAAAAATACGTGTATTTGTATTTTTAACAAGGATCATTATATCAAAATTTGGCAGGAAGGTTTAATTGCACCCTGTATATCTGCTGCTGACAAAATCTGAATTTTTTTCCAAAAATTAGTTGGTGTTCATTTGGTGTTTATACTTATTTACATTTCGTTAAGTGTGTATACGTTTATTTGAACTTCATAATTACAGGGCAAATTAAAAATGATAGAGAAAATCTGCATTTTGTTCTAAATAAGTAGGTACTTATTTAGAACAAAATGCAGATTTTCTCTGTCATTCATCATGTAGCAGTATATTTTATAATTGTTTACATTTTTAAAGTCCGACAGTACTTACCGTGTTATGTTTAGGTGTAGGTTTAGGCAACTATACTCCACTCGGGTTAGCTTGTCGCTAGCGGTCATTGACTTCCCGTCAAAAACTTGTCAATTTCCATATAAAACCACGATTGACAATATCTGACACTTCATTGTCAATCGCGGTTTATATGGAAATTAACAAGTTTTTGACAGGGAGTCAATGACCGCTAGCGATAAGCTAGCCCGAGTGGAGTATAATATATATTCTGTGGTTTAGGTAAGTATTAGAATACGTAAAAAAAATACTAAAAAATGACAGGGCAAATTAAAAACACCAAAGAGATTTTGGTTATTTATTTCCAGGAAGCAAATGTTTCACAGCATTGGTGGGATACAAAGGTCGATTGATGCTGGGCCGAAAAACCGTTTCATTTAATTTAGCAAATTACACAATAGTAAATTGAGAAAACAGTAAGGACTATTGGAGCGAACTATTTCGTTGAAAATGTTACTGTATCACCCAATGATATTATATAAAAAAACTCAAATCAGATATGTTACTACCGCGCGCGTTGTGAAGCCTCAAATACGGGCCAATTGGCTCGTCTTTTATTTAGTCTGTCTCTTTTATGTAAATGGCATTTCGTATCTTTTGTTTCACTTATCTGTCAAATTTGACAATTGAATTTGAAAATTGTTCGGAAGCAATTTAAGCCGGAAAATAGTATGAACGTAACTGTATTTTGTAGAATATCATTGGTATCACCTAAATGTTAACAACATATTATTTTGCTGATTATGTCATAAATTATCACATTTTAATTTGTATTAAACCTCAAAATATACAAGATAGAAATAAGTAGGAGAAGCCTGAAGCTGCGTCAAGGTACCAAGTCGTAATTTCAAAATACAGTCAGCTTTTCTTATGAAGTAAGAACCGAGAGACCAATTACAAAGGAGCTACGTTGATATTTTAGTGGCAAGCACTATTATATAGTAGATGGAGTGTTTAGATTGGAAGAAACCATATTATTCTGTAGCCCAGTTGTTCCCAAACTTTTTTTCATACGGGCCACAAACATTTTTCTTGGTGTCGCGGGCCATAACAAAAAAATTTTAGGGTTAATAAAGAAAGTTCTTCAAAATTAACGATTTAAAAGTGGAAAAAAACACGACTTTCAAGACGACTTTACATTATTTTGCTGGTGGGCGTGAATTTCAAAATGGTTTAACATCACGCGGGCCACAGATAAAGAGCCTCGGCAGGCCGCATGCGGCCCGCGGGCCGCGGGTTGGGGATAGCTGCTGTAACCTGTAACGTTATATTTTTAGACATAATTTAAAATAATTTTTGTGTCTTTTGACTACACCAAGCTAGGGCACAGACACGCGTAATCTCTTCAATATTTTGCTCTTAGTTCTAGTCTGAATAACTGACTGTATTTTAAAGTTAAGAAAGAAACACTAAAGCAAAATCCATTATCATGTACATCAATTAATATAGACTATAGAGGATTGATTTTTAAATAATGTCAATACTTAAAGTAAAGTAGTACTAAATCGATAATGGATTTGGATAGAAGCGCCTAATAGGTAAAGCTAAATTTTCCCTCAGGAAAATAAAAGGACATGACGTTATGGTTACCTATAAATAAAATAATTCGTAATTTTTTATTTTATTACAATTAACTTTTGAACAACGGGTGGGTTGCACCGACTTACTTTAACTATAACTACAATGCAAAAATTTGTCAAATCTTTGGTTAAAGTTAAAATAGACGTCATATTTAACCATAACCATGGAGCTCGACAAAGTTTTAAATGAACTTGGCGAAAAAAGGAACTAACGCTGTCATCATACAAAAACGCCATTTTTGACAGTTCTCCTTTACCAGCAGCGCCCCCACCCACGTTCATTTAAATTTTAAAGCCATGTCGGACCAGCAACAGACATCTGTCAAATTCTGTGGCCAAAGTAAAATTTAAGTTAACCTTAACTATAACCATATATTTTACGATAACTGTAACTATAACCACGCCTCTTATGCAACCTTACTTTAACTGTAACTATAACTACAGTGCAAAATGTCAAATCTTTGGTTAAGGACGCCATATTTAACGATAACCATAACCGCTCATACTTACCTATATCGAAATTTTTACGTGAAAATTTACTATGGCTCAGTGTTATAAGTTATAAACTTATAACAAATATTTTTCCTGACGATTTTTACGGATAATTCATTTTTTATTATACTCTCAATCCTATAAGCTTTAATAAAAAAATAAAGGCAACTGCAGACATCTGTCAAATTCTGTAGTCAAAGTTAAGGTTAAAGTTAAGTAAGCCTTAACTATAATCATAACTTTAACCACGCCTCTGGTGTAACTCACTCTAAGGGTGGGTGCACCAGAGGCGTGGTTATAGTCACAGCTGTTATGCTCAAAGTTATGGTTTCGTATGATGACACCGTTAGTTCCTTTTTTCGCCACATTCATTTAAATTATAAAGCCCTTGTTGAGCTCTATCTATTTATAGTTAAAGTTACAGTTATAGTAAGTTGGTGTAACCCACCCAAGTAAATCGTTGAGTCATACCAAACAAATTACAAAAATGTTTTCTTCCTTAATAATAATTAAGATGAAAATTCAGCCTTACACTACTGGGTATGTTGTAGACGACCAATCTCTCGTACAATTATTGTGGCTAAATTTAAGTAAGTACCTATCTTATACACATTTATGTGCAAAATCTATATAAAAATAAGAAAGGCCAACTCACCATACATATAGACTACAGGGCAAATTGTAGATGTTACATACGAGTTTTAACAATTACCTACTTACATGTAGCCACTTAGAAACCTGGTATTAATTTTTAAATATCTTTGTATGAAAACATGACAAAATATTCATTTTTATTACTAGCAAAATAGGTCACATGAAAAAATTCCTATTTGATAGAATGAAGAATCGTTCTGAGACTTACAAAATATATTGTAATTGTTTTATTTTTATAGAAATACTAAATCCATTGAACTCGTTAGTTGGCAATTGTTTTTTATATAATTTCCCAAGTTTCTCATTTTATTTGCTAAAACAATATTTAGAATATTAAATCGTTACTTAGGCCACAATATTCGCGGTAATTGTAGAAATGTATGAACTGTAGCACGGCCAGGTGTAGGTAATTAGTACACAAATCGTTCTCACTATGTTTAATGCTCAAATAATACGCGACACTGCGACACTCGCGGTGTTGCGCGGCTTCGGACCTACGTTACTTATACAAATATAAATGTTATGTTTATTCTCTCTATAGTTTACTCCATACAGTATTAAGTATTATCGTTAGGATATAAATAACACAATATTTATATTAAGTGGACATACAACCTTCGTAAGGAGAGACAATTTTAGAATAACGAACGATCCCTTGCAGGTTCGGTTTAGATTATATTAAAAGAAACGATTTATGATTTTTTAAACACTTCATATTAATAATAATTAGTCAATTTACAAAATTATATTATGTACACGGTTAAAACGATTTAAATATACGTTCTAATCACTATCTACAGAGGAGACAATCGAAATACCATAACTAAGACCAAAGTTGCTTATGTGCGAACGAAACACTAAAAAACTTCTTAAAATTAGATCACTTCTATTCTGACGACGGACCCACCCACCACTGCGTGACGGTTGACACAAAACTTGTAATTATACAAAGGAGGAGTACAAAAACCCTTTCAAAACTGATCTCGTTAGAAATGCTTTGTGATTTGTGACAGTGATCTCGATAAACACAAGTTACTATAACTATATGGGACACTCATATTAAAATATATTTTACATAATATATACTCGATCTACCGTATCCGCTAGTTACAACTGCACTATGTACAAGTCCCGGGAAGGGACGCATTTAACAAATCCTTAATATTTACAATGACTATTTAGACACTAGTATAATTTTAAGAGCATTGCATTATTATGAGCTTGATCAAAGTAATCCGTTGTTCAAAACGCGCTAAACGTTCGTTTAGTCAATTTGAGTTACATTTTTGTATATTTATCAACCTTTACACTGTTTTTTTTTTCAAAATCGATTAGTACATAAGATTCAGTCTTGAGTCAAAGGAAACTATTATAACATTTTAAATTCAGTCGCACTAAAATGTACACCTTGCTTTAGAAAAATGGGAACAGAAATGTTTTACTTTTCTATTAGATAATGAACAAAGTGTTATATTATACGACTTATATATCGAACTGTCTTACAAAATTAATACGAGTACACTTAACATTAAGATAATTAAAATCAGCCACTATTTTGTACTTCAGTTTTAAGCTTTTACCACGTCATGGTTTATGAAACTATTCATAAAGTTACTGAAAAAAAAGACTTAACATTGAAGCTTTTTTTTAATTTGGATTTTTATTTAAATTTTGACATAATATTATATAATCTCCCAAATACAAGGTGTAACAAAACTAACTGATACTACTTTAGGGTGTATATGACGTATGTGTTCCATAAATTGAGTTAACTGTGAAAAAAGCAGCGCTCGGGCGCTTGCCCATATCTACGAATCACATAAAAAATTGACCTTTCGGCGCTGCTACTTTCACAGTGAACTCTATTTAAGAATCACATACACACCCTAAAGTATTATCGCTTAGTTTTGTTACACCTTGTATATTATTATTGTGTCATACTTCAGGAGATACTTTTAAATATATTAAGACATAAAAATTATTACCAGTCCTTTTTTTATACGTCCATGTTACCAGTATTAAATTAATATCTTAAGAAGATAAACTACTAAAATATAATTCGTTTGTATACATTTTTCCTTTTACAAAAAAAAAACATAATAACTATTATTTCTTACAATACTTTTCAAATACAAAAACGTATATTTATTCGAGCTGCGGAACATATAAAGTTTACAAAAACGTATATTTATTCGAGCTGCGGAACTTATAAAGTTACTAGTAAGCTTTACAATGTGGAGAAATAAATATAAATGATTTTCTCATTTGCACCTTCTAATGTAATTTTGTTGCTTTATGTAAGTTTAAGATATCGAATTTGTGGAAAAAATTAAGCTAAATTATGGCACCTATATGTCCTGCAAATATTTCTGTTTCAATAGGAGGTAATGAATTCAATGGTCTACACTCTACAGACATAAATGTCACATAGGGTTGCCAGGTCGCTAAGCCGAAAAGCCGGACAAAACAGGCAGCTTGGCCGGACATTCGTATAAAAAAGCCGAAATCAAAATTCACAGTATAGCAATACATTCCTGTACAAAATTTTCTGTTTTAGTTAAACAATTTAACATCTTATTGATAAAATATTACATCTCGTTAGATGTAAAACCGTCTACAATTAGTAGGATTTCCGATTTTCATGTAAAATTATAGATTCAAAGCTCTACAAAAGCTGGACACCTATTAATTTTGGCCGGACACATAACCGAAAAGCCTGACTGTGTCCGGCTCTTTTCTGGACGCCTGGCAACCCTATATGCACATAATATTTGCACAATTTACATTTGTATTATTGATTGGGTATTTATTAAAACTTTGAATAGTTTGTTCTGCGTATTGTATAAAAATAAATTCATTTAGATTTGCTCCAAATAACTAGACAATTAGATACACAGGTAATGTTGCTACAAAATTGACCAAGAGACTAGGAAAAAGGCTGATTATTGTGTGAGAACTGGCAAGAACCTATGGACATGTAAAATAACGTCATTAATGTGTGATTTTATTGTAAGCGATTAAATATTTAGCGACGTCAACTTTTACATATAAGACTGCCAAGTATTTTCATCTTAATATTTCTATTCCCATTTTACTAATAATTTTGATGACACACAATTAATTGCTTCAATTTAAATTTGTTTTCAACTACTCATTGAGGGGGAACACTAGAGAGATCAAAACTAACAGGAAATTTGAAGTGCATGTTTAAAATCAGTTAAACCTTTGTAACTTCGATTAGTTTCACAAGCGTACGTAAGCCTAAAAACAGACTAGTACGGCGGCGGACCGCGTGCGGAACGTCCGGACTCCGGACCGGCCGCCGGGCAACGCCGGACGCCCCGCGACGGTCGCGCGCCCCTCGGCTTCCGCCCCGAAACCCTTACCGGTGCACGGCGCGTCATCTCAATTCCGGGCGAAGGAATCTACAAGCGGAGCCCGTCGGTCGACGGCGGCCGCTGCCCCGCCCCCTACTTGTCGGCGGCTTCAGACGGAGGGGCGCCGCCGAAGTCGAGCTGGTAGCCGCCGGCCCGCGTCATCTCCTCCATGCTGGGCTCCTTGCACTCGTGGCCCGCGTGGCCGGCGGCGCCGCAGTTCCAGCACGAGAGCTTCGGCGGCGCGTATAGCACGGGCACGAAGCCGGCGTACGGCGCCGCGGCGGGGTACGGCGGGGGCTCGCCGTTGGCGAAGGGCGGCGGCGGGGGGCGGTAGGGCGCGGGCGCGGGGTAGGGATAGCGCGGGTAGGGCATGTAGGGGAGGGGCGGTGCGGGCGGCGCGGGCGGGGCGGGGGGGCGGCGCACGAGCGCGGGCGTGCCGGGCGGGGAGGAGGCGGCGCTGGATCCGCTGTCGGAGGACGAGCGCGCCGCGTACGCGCCCGCCCGCCGCCGCACGCCGTTCAACTTCTCCAGCGAGCGGTACTGCTGGTGCACCAGGCTCATCTCGCGCAGCCGCTCCTCGCCCATGTTATGCCGCATCTGTAATATAGCCGTAAGTTTATAAGTATTACAACACTTTAACGGTATTTTATCTAAAACATAGCCAGAGCGACGTCGGGATTAAATATAATTCATAATATTATGTACTTACAACTCGGTCAAGTTAACACCATACCTGGCGGCTACATAAAATATGTATTATAGTAAGGCCAGCAGGTTAAAGGACCTTAACTCGACATATATTTACCATCGAGGAAATGGATTCCTATGCAATTGATAGACCAACGTTATTTGGTTAATATGTCAATTCAATGTTAATTGTGATCTGTCGGCTGGGTTTGACGTAACGCAACCAAACTACTTAGGTCCCCGATCTGCATAGGAATCAACTTCTCTGATAGTACATACCTATGTCCTATACCTGTATATTCAGTGTACAATTTAAAACATAAGTTCAGAATTATTCATATACATAGCACTTAACAAGAAATACAACAACCTTGCAGTTAAATTAATCAAGTTTTACATACGCGACATACCTCGGCCACACTCATATTGTCGAAGTTAGCTGTGAGATGTGACATAGGCTGCTCTGGTCCAACTGTGGGTAAAGGGGGTGACCGGTCCCGGGAGAGGCGGCGTCTCGTGCGAGGCGATGCGGCTCGGCTCTCGCCGGGGGACGACACCAGCGGCGAGGGCGGAGCCCCGGGCGGCGCCGCGTAATTTATAACCTGAAAATCATTTCAATGGTAATTAATTATTATATTACTCATTTTGAAGCTAAAATCCACTTTGTAAAATTGGGTTTAGCTAAATAATTTAAATATTATTTCCAATATAATAGAGTCAATGTAGAATATTAGCAATCTATGTAATTAAATTATCTTCAATTTGGCAAGACAATTTTCACTATATAGCTGTTATGGTTAGCATTACAGGTAGGACAGGCAGACAGACAGATTTTTGTAAGCCTTTTTACCTAGAAAGAAATAAAATAAAAACATCTGTTCAATATTATAAAATATAACAAATAATTATTGACATACTTTAATAGAAAGTTACAGCATACAACTTAAATTTCACTAAGTGATTTATTAAGACTAGTTAGTTTTAGTCCTTCGATCGGAGGTTCTAGGAATTCCTATTGTATTCTTTTGTTCTCGCAATCACCGGTGCTCGCGCGGGACCTGAAGGATTAAGATACCTTTTAGTTTTTTTTTTTGATATCAAACTTAATTATGAACATTCAGTCAAACCCAAATGGCAGAACAAAGAAACATTTTTATAGCTTACTTTCAGAGTTATTTAGTAAGCATAAATAAGGAGAAAATATTATGGACTTTATAGCAAAATCTATGTTGAGTAACACTATAGGTATATCTTATCAAATGCATGTGTGCAGTACATTCATAATGGCTATACAAACCTCTATAGGTTGATTGAGGGGAGATACAATGACTTGTTGCAGGTTAGCCGGCCAGGTGTGCTGGCCGATATATTCTCCCATGTTGTACTGTGGCATTGGCAGCCCTGGCGGTGGGTGAGGCACATCACCTAACATAGGAACCACATTACCCGCACCACTCAGCACCGGCGGAGAATTTAACTCGGCCACTGAATCTGAACTTGGAGGCTGAAATAAATGCAATTGAAATTCAAAACTAGATTTGATATAATATTTTCTTGTATAGTGTACTATATTGATTCTGGCTTATGTGAATTGCTATCGTAGGAATGAATAGCACATGAAAAAACATTGGTTAAAACTCCAATACCTACATTTTATAATTTTTATTTAATAATACAAAGTGTATTGAAGTTTTAATCCAGTCTGCATTTTGCCGAACTCAAAATAGTATCCTTATATAACTATACATTGTAACAAATTAAGTAATTTGACAGATTTTTTTATTTTTGCCCAATCAAAACTTGTTTGATGTTAGTATTTTTTCAATAATTTGTAGTATATAACAACACCAAAACTATAATATTCCTTCGATCGGAGGTTCTAGGAATTCCCATTGTATTCTTTTCGACGGTTAAAAGGTAATAGGGTATAAGCGCCAAAAAGTGAAATGTTCAGGAGAGAGAAAAACTGACGTATCTCTGTTATTTATTGACGTATCGTGATAATTTAAACAGTTATAAAATGATAAAAAAATGGGCCTCTTACTGGTATTGTTAGTTTTAATGATTTGGTGCTATTTAAAGTGTTTTTTGTCACTTATAACAATTACTTTAAAATTTTGAATGAGGTAATATGGCATAAGAGACAAATGACAAAAAAAATTAGAGGATAAGAAAACTAAACAACATTCTGATTTCTTACATCGCAAAGTAAAAGGGTATACAAGACTAGACGATTCATAAGTGTTATAGGAAAAGAAGGATAACATACTTTTTACAGGTCGTGTTATGGTCGTTTATTAGTTAATAGAACACAAGTAACAGTAGACTTTCACAAAAACTAGAATTATAAGACTTAAGTGATACACATATGACACATAATGTTGTTTGAAAGTGAAGAAAAAGAAGAATAATCAACATCTGGTGACTGGCATTGCGTGAGTCTATGGAAATATGGTTGAAAAAGGTTTTAGGGTTTAACCGACAGAGTAATATGTAAATAACTTTTGGATATATAGGGTAATAGGGTACAAGCACCAAAGCTATGATCAATTACGAAATGGAAGAAGGCTATAAACTATGTTTCTAAATTTTGAGAGAATTGCTTAAAAGATATAAGCAGCCAAAAGCTGTAGACAAATGTTTTTTGCAGGGGTACAAGCACCTTTACAGACAAACTGACCTGAATTTTTGTCGGTTACAAAAAATACTACTAGGAAAATGCTTTTTTTTGCTAGGGCATAAACGCCAAAAAACTCATCGTAGAGCTATGAGAGTGAGCGCATTCGAAAGAGCGGGAAATTTTAAGTAAGATGGCATTTAAAACTCATTTCTGACAAAAATGTCACTTATGCCCTACTTCCTTTTAACCGTCGTTTTGTTCTCGTGATCACCGGTGCTCGCGTGGGGCTGAAGGATTAATATAAAAGACATTCTTATTTATGTTTAATATAAATGCCTTTTATATTTATATTTTATATTTATTTCTAAAAAAACACAAACATACTGGCCAGAGACCTTATACAACCAGAAAAGGAAACAAGAAGACTAAAAAGATGGCAAATCCTAGAACTTGACCAACGCCATCAGACTCTTAACTTGAACTTTTTACTGACTATTAAAAAAGAAATCCTAACAGCCAAAACATCTGATTATGACGACGTCAATAGCAGATTACAAGATATAAATAAAAGAGTTGAAGTATGTGTTAGTTTAATTCAATTTCAAGCCTCGCTCAGCTGAGATCACAGCGAAAATTGACTTGACATAGCCCAACAATAAGTATGAGTCTGCCTAAATATCCAGATGCAAATGATAGGCAAATGGGCAAATACCTAGTTTGCTTACTAAGCTAGGAATAGAAATTATCAAATGTTTAATTTAACACCACAATCGCGGATTCTTGGAAATTTTTAGTTCTCTCGGTCGCATGTGACCGCTTCGGAACGAAAGTGTTAAGAGTTTGGTAGATTGTTTTTCAAAAAACTATAAATAATTATAAGAAAGTACTACAAAACATACATAATTGTTAATTAAGAAATAATTGAAATACAGAACAAATACAAAATTATATGAGTGATAACTTGCAATTTGATTCTTATAAGACACTAGTGTAAACAATGCATGTACAAATAACAAACCTGTACGCCTGGTGTTTTGACAAACACTAGTCCTGGGGGATGGCCTATACCCGGTAGGTTCGGGGGTGGCACTGACATGTTTGGTGTAATAGACGGCTGTGTGTGACACGCACTGACTGCAACATTTATATGCTCCTGTTGTTCTTGATACTGTATCCTTTGGTCTTCCAGTTTTAATTTCTCTAGTATATCACCAAAATGAGATTTTTGATCAAAGGTAAAAGCCGGATGATGTAATGCCATTGTGTACAACAGCAATATTTCCTCCAGCAAATCACCGTAAAGGCCTTTCAGAAGCCCGCTCTGTTCCAAATTCACCATCGCATTGTATAATGTAGTGGCACACGCAAAATTACATGAACGCAGTAATGAAACATATAATGCCATTTTCCGTCGTGTTCTGGAGTCTGTGTCTGCTCCTCCGATGTCAGCAGCCAAGTCTGTTGGGTTGTTTGCTCTTAATTCTGCACCACGCAACTCCTGAAAATCCCGCTTTCCGAGTTCTTCTAAATAGGTGCCTATAAACCGTAGCTCGAATGGCAGGCACATATTTAATAATGTACACATTGCGTCTATGCGTTTATAGCTTTCCAATTCTTTAAACCATGATACCACGTCCTCTTTGCAAACCATTTCCAGAACACATTGAAATTTTATGAAAAGAATCAACCGGTCCCCTGTGGCTGTGGTGCCTCCGTAGCCTATAAAAGCTTGCACTCACAATTTTTATGATGTAATAATTGTAATTCCAAATTTTTTAATTGTAACATTAGTAATTAAAACTTGTAAATGCTTCTTTTATCGCACTATTTCACCTGTTCAGTATGGGTTAAGCAACTACGAGCATTGCTAGTAGTTTTGTCTGATCTATAGTCTATGGATGGTGGAAAAATTAGGAAATACAGATTAAAAAGCAATTTGGCTTGCAACGGCAAACATGGTTTTTAGTCTGTATTTCCCCAATTAGATTTTTTTTTGGCTCCGAAGCGTTTATTTCGTAAACGGCCCGTACCACGTGTCCACGAAACGGTTTTGATACTCAAACAATCGTACGAGAATGTTGCGTCCTACTCAAACAAACGTGAAATGACGTCGTTAGAGCAGGACGCGGCATTCTCGTCCGATTGTTTCGAGTCTCAAAACGGTTTCGTAGTAGGCTAACACAGGGTAAACTAATTTATGTCCCACATAACACTTTGGAATTCTGAAATTTTTACTCTATGGTACAATTTTAAGTTAAGTCCCACATAACACATTTTACCTCTAAGTAGTATATGGCACTTGAATTTTTAATGCATTAATCCTAATTAAATTAAAACAACAACAAGGATAAATACCCTTAATTAATATTTATATATCATTTTATAATAAAATATTTTTTTTTCATAGGTACTGGGTCGTATATAATATCTATTTACTATTAGTTCCATGGGACGTGAAGTTAATAGAATTGAAATTACGAAAAATTATCCTTAAATTAAGTTAATTTTTCCCCCATTCTAATTTTTAGTAAGTAAATTTATGTCAATATTGAATTATTTAATATTCATTGATGTTTGTTCGTGCATAAATTACGTTTGTTCTTCCACCTACTGATTTTTGTTTAACTATTTCAATTTGTTTAATATTTATACCCCAGTCAAGTTAGACATATTTTGAGGTTGCATAAATTCGTACCAAGCTGAAAATCGGTAATATTGTTTAGAATGTGATTACAAATTTTGAAAGTTCCCCATAATTCCCATGTCTGCTAAATTTTTTATTCAAGGTCATAGGTCCAAAAATTAGTTTTTACGACTTTCGGCGAAGCGGAAAGATTTTTAATAAAAATACTTCAAATGATAAATGATGTAGGCCATAAAATTATTTAAAAAATGTATTATGTAACACTTTTTTCATACAAGTAACCGTCTTTGAAATATACGACGCGAAAAGCTGTAAAAGTTGTATTTCTCACAATAATATGTATAAGTACGCTTCGTATACAATGTGGCATACATATACCAGAGTTAGATCCTTTAAGGGGCCGGGTACCCTATAAATTCTCATACATACGTAATACCAAAATCATTTTCTCATACAAAAATATTTAACATGTTTGAGTTATTTTTCAGCTTAAAATGGTAATTATCTAGGTTCCTGCACAAAAATTTACTTCAAAATATTTAAACACTAAAAAAAATTTTTTTGTTTAAAACTTTTTTTTAGTAAATTTACTACTTAATATTTAAACATTAAAAAATAGAGTAAAACACTAAAAAATATATAAATAAAAAGTAAATTTACTACAAAATATTTAAAGTCTAAGAAA
This sequence comes from Polyommatus icarus, assembly GCA_937595015.1. Lineage (NCBI taxonomy): Eukaryota > Metazoa > Arthropoda > Insecta > Lepidoptera > Lycaenidae > Polyommatus > Polyommatus icarus. The sequence goes on from OW569321.1 coordinate 11,284,284, forward strand.
TATTTTTTAGTATTTAAATATTTTGTAGTAAATTTACTATTTATTTATATATTTTTTAGTGTTTTACTCTATTTTTTAGTGTTTAAATATTTTGAAGAAAATTTTTGTGTAGGAACCTAGGTAATTACTATTTTAAACTGAAAAACAACTCAAACATGTTAAATATTTTCGTATGAGATTATTATTATTTTTAACAAAAAATTAAAACCGACTTCCAAGGTAAAAACAATAATAACATTAATGTGAACTAAAAAGTATTAAATAATTTTTACTATCTAATAGTGCCTTTTTCCGAATTCGGCTAAACCTCAACTATTTCTGTACTCAATCTTCATTATTTTGAAGTCGGTACCAGATAGCTGAATCTTCAGTCCTCTGACAGTATATTTAAAATTTTTGGAACTGGCACCGACTTCAAATTATGAAGATTGAGTACAGAAATAGTTGAGGTTTAGCCGAATTCGGAAAAAGGCACTATTAGATAGTAAAAATTATTTAATACTTTTTAGTTCACATTAATGTTATTATTGTTTTTACCTTGGAAGTCGGTTTTAATTTTTTGTTAAAAATAATAATAATTTCACTCTTTTTAGTTACACTAGTAGATAAATCTTCGCGTATATTTTACGTATCTTATTACAATTTGTTAAGAGTCACAACTCACACTCACAAAATAATATAATATTATCAGTGAAGTGAACATATTGTGCTAAGTAATTTAACAATTTTAATATTTCAAGCCCGAAGCGGTCACCGGCGATTGCGATAACAATAGAAAGGCTATTGTGTCTCGTTTTTCCACGATCGAAGGATCTATCAGATAAAAAATTGTACAAACTTGCATAGGATGTAGCGTAGCATAATATTTAATATTATCATAATTATTGACAGCTGTTCTTGTTATCAAGAATTCAAATCGATAGGTACTTAGTGCACCATCTATCGATTAATAAGTATAACTAATTAAAAAGACACTTAATGACTTTGTTTTGTTTAAATGCTCTTTTTAAAATAACTTTATTTTAATTCTATTTGTCTATTAAAATTTTATAAAGTAGTAAAGTATTCGATCTGTATATTATAAAGTAGTTAGTAAAGTATTCGATATTCTGTCTTCGCGCGGCGGCGCTGGGCGGCGACCGACGCCGACCGCCGTGTATTAAAAACAAACAGGTGTTGTTAATTGTTATACAGTACATCATTATTATTATTAGTATATCCATAACTATGCCTTGTACTATTATCTATTCTGTGCTATGAGACATTCGTGGCCTTAAAACGACGTGGTAATGATGATGATGACGATGATGATGATGATGATTATGATGATGAATATGAATTGCACAGTAGTTTATGCTTTCTGTTCTTAAAACAACGCCGAAACTCCCAAACGTGTATCTATAAGGAATCAGGAGTTCTCTCAGCATCATCGAAACCATGGTATACCTTGACCCAATATTTGACTTTTTGGTAGCGTATTCTTAGTACACTTCACATAAAACCAAAATCACCATATGTTTCCATATAAATTTCGAGGAGTTCCCTCGATTACTCATGGATCCCATCATCAGGTCACCACCTTTGTGAAAATGGGACCAAATTGGAGTGAAACCTAATACAACAAAACAAAAATTTCGAAAATCGGTTCACAAACGGCGGAGTAATCGTTGAACATACAAAAATAAAAAAAAAAAAAAAAAATAAAAAAATATCCACAGCCGAACATATAACCTCCTCGTTTTTTGGAAGTCGGTTAAAAATGATTTTGGTATTACGTATGTATGAGAAATTCCAAGGGTACCCGGCCTCTTAATGTTATGAAATATAGTGCTATTTGTCTACGAATTGGCTCTTTTTTTCTCTCGGTTTCAAAATGGCAACCATTTTAATTTTTCCTCGGACCCTTATTTTCATTTGACCAATGCTTCCCATCTAAGTATCCTAGGAATATGAGTCGCATTTGACAAGCACACTCATCTAAGACTATTATTGTACAGACATTTTATTTAAAAATTTTATTAGAAAAACATATAAAAACAAAGATTTCTGGAAAAAAGGAAAAAAATATGTTTTTTTTATTATTGGCTTTTTGTGGAAAATCTGGCTTATCAAACTGGTTATTTTTTATATCAAATAATAGAGGAGGTATTTAGCTAGAATAAATTCCTAAACTTCTTTGCTCTCAGTTAGATAGTAATTTAGAAGTTATAATTAATTATTTATGACTAGTCCTGTCAATTTAGACATTCGAAGCTCGAATTCGAAGTTTTCATACAAGTAACCGTTATTTAAATATACGACTCGAAGCTGTGAAATAAAAATAAAATCCCACCAAGCAAAAAAATAAAATTTGAAAGCCGCCAATAATTCCCTTCTATGTAAAAAAATATCCAAGGTCAAAGTTTAAAAAATATAATATATTTATTCGCGATTTTCAGCAGAACGGTAAGTTTCTTCACTAAAATATCTCCGACAAAAAGGAGGTATTTTAGTGACAGTTGTAGGTCATAAAATTATCTACAAAAAATGTTCTAATACTGTTTAAAAACTTCTGAACTATCTGACTGAGAGCAAAGAAGGAATTAATTATTCCATATTAATACCTTCTCTATTATTTGACTTAAGAAAAGAACTAGTTTGATAAGCCAGATTAAAAAAAAATAAGAAAAACATATTTTTTCCTTTTTTTCATATTTTATCTTTGTTTTTCTATGTTTTTTAATAAAAAAATTAAATAAACTGCCTTTACAACATCTGTACAGTAATTGCAGTCTATGAGTCTGCTTATCAAATGCGACCTTATTCATTCAGCATTGGTCGAATGAAAATAAGGATCCGAGAAAAAATTAAAATGGCTGCCACTTTGAAACCGTGAGAGACACAGAAAAAAGAGCCAATTCGTAGATAAATACTTAGATTTTTCATAACATTAAAGAATCTGACACTGGTATAGGCAATAGGCATACATTGTATACGAAGCGTACTTATGCATAGGTATTGTGAGAAATACAACATTTACAGCTTCAAGTCGTATATTTAAATAACGGTTACTTGTATGAAAAAAGTATTAAATTAATACATATTTTATATAATTATATTATTTTCTATCTAAGCATGTAAAGAAAACAGACAGACAGATAAATCATGCATGTAGTATAAGTTATCGGTCTGTCTGTTCTCTTTACATGCTTAGATGCTAAACTTATAATAAATTATATAGTTGTATGAAAATAGTTTGCAGCACAAACACATAATTTTGAATAATAATGCAGGCGAAACCACGGCTGAAAGTATAATTCTTAATAAATAATGGACTTAACACAGTAATTTTATTAATATAGGTAGCTCAGGTAAGTAATATATTTTCGGAGAACAATGCGTTAAGTCCTCCTGTGAACGTTAGGTACATACTTAAATATTTTTAACACTATGAAATTATAAAGTACCCCTTTAAGCATAAAAACCATGGTAATAATCAATGTTTCCTAAAAACATTTAAAAATAAAATGTAAAATTTATATAAATTTTTCATTATCTGCTTCTCCTGTAAAGTTCGCCAATTGACAACATTTCAAAATTTTAACATGGATTTTTTATTATTTTATAAGAAAGTAGACTTAAAATAAGGCGACACGTGTTTCTTGCTTTTTCAAAATTATGCTTTTAAGATACCTAAAAAATAGATTTTAATCCTTCGTATTCTAAAGAGACGTAAGCGCCAAGTGACGTCATACTTACGCCTGAATGGTTAATTCCATTACAGTTTACAAAAGAAAAAATATGTCAATGTAAGTTTGTTACGTTTATTAGGACGTCTGTCAATGTCATCGTGGTATTTTCGTATGTTAGAAATGTCATTTTTGACAGTGACTGTTTTTTTATGCTTCATGATGTCTTTTTAAAACGATTTTACACCAGGCAAAGAAAAAATGTCTGATATGCCGTAAGTATGACGTCACAACGTATTTTTTAGTTTTTCTTTATTTTCTCAGTAAATAAGCAATATAAAATTTTTTGGAATATTTTTTTGATATCAGGAGAAGAAACTAAAGAAATGGTATTTTTTATTTTAAGGCTTAAAAATTTTGAAATGTTGTCAATTGTGACTTGACACACATTACCTCTGAGGTACTGAAATAAGAGTGTTTTCACACGAGACCCGACACGACACGACAAAATGCGGTGACGATTCCGTGCGCCATACATTTCTATGTACCGTTTTCACACGGAACGACACCGCACAGCACGACACACGATTTTGACTGCCGATCCACACTCGCGCGCGAAGGCACGCCGCGGACCGCGGCGCGGATCGCGGCGCAAATCGCGGCGCGGATCGCACATTACTGCCAAATCCTCTCAAAGTTCGCAACATGTCCGCAGTGTAGTTCGCGCTTCAGGCGTTCTTTATTTGAAAAATTTCCCGCGCGTCTACTTTTTTCATAATATGGCGCTCGGCTTTTTAAGAATGGCCAGTGTCAAGTAAAATATGGCGGGAAAAAAAATTTTCGTGAAAAGTTTACAAAAAGTTGTTTTCCCAGATGATCGTCAACTCAAAAGTCTAGTAAAAGTCTTAAAAATAGTATTTTAAAAAGATAAAACCGACTTCAAGTTTCACGTAAATAATTACGTAGCATTAAAATTCCCTATCTCAAAAACTACTGAACCGATTTTGATGAAACTTGCAGCATTCCTTAAGTTGAACAATGCCCAGTACAACAAAAAGCACTTAAATCGGACTTGTAGTTCCAGAGATATGCGTGCACAAACATAAAAACATACATACATACATACATTTTCGAAATTTGGCACATTTGTTCAGAAGCTGCTATAGATTAACATATAAAAAAACTGGACAGTTCTGGAAATATTACATACATACGCGTCGAATTGATAACCTCCTTTTTTTGAAGTCGGTTAAAAAGTAGTCAGTAAAGTCAACGAGTCAAGTCAGTTGTTTTACTAAAGTGGTAGACCCTTTACTAAAACTTTCGACGGAGTTTTGGAGGGAACACAAAATGGTACGTTTCTTGAAGTTGTATCACTTGCCCACACTTGTGCACGACATCAAATTTTTAATGTTTTTTTTTTTTATGAAATAAGGGGGCAAACGAGCAAATGGGTCACCTGATGGAAAGCAACTTCCGTCGCCCATGGACACTCGCAGCATCAGAAGAGCTGCAGGTGCGTTGCCAGCCTTTTAAGGGGTAATAGGGGAAGGTAGGGAAGGGAATAGGGGAGGGTACGGAAGGGAATAGGGTAGGGGATTGGGCCTCCGGTAAACTCACTCACTCGGCGAAACACAGCGCAAGCGCTGTTTCACGCCGGTTTTCTGTGAGGACGTGGTATTTCTCCGGTCTAGCCGGCCCATTCATGCTGAAGCATGGCTCTCCCACGTCAACGCCTGTGAGGACGTACGTAAAACGTAATACGTAATGGTTAATATTCTACCAACATTACACATTAAAAACCGAAATAACACAATTTTAGGAAAATAATACAAAAACACAACGTCACTCTTTCGTATTCCAAGCAAAACTCCGCGCGTCTACTCTTTCTTGATAGACTGTATTCATATATTGTATTATCTGTTCACTAAACAATGGCATGTCTTGTATGGCAAAAGCCCTTATTAAAATAAAGATTAAAAAAAAACCCTTTGTCGCGGGACAGAAAACCGACAACATTCGGGGAACGGGCCGCGAAGTGCGAAACATATGCGAATCGGATCCACACTCATGCTTCGCAGAAATTTCGCGGCGCCGCGGCGTCGCGCACGGTCCGCGTGCGAGTGTGGATGCGGCCGGGGAACCATACGCGAAGTGCGAAAAATATGCGAATCGGATCCACACTCACGTTTCGCGGAAATTTCGCGGCGTCGCGCGCGGTTCGCACGCGAGTGGGGATGGGGCTTGAGACGACAATCCGCTATGTCGTCACGTTTTTTAGCAGAGATAAAAAAATTACAAAGATATTATGAAAGTTGTCTGTGGTTCATTGATTCAGTTTGAATTTTGAACCAGGCCACTAAAATTACTGCCTTAAATAATACAATATGCCCCGCGTACCACTTGACGTTAGAAAGGATCATCGAACTATCTTTTAAAATTATATTGTACAAAACCCAACAATAGATGACATAATATTTTTAAGTACTAATGGCTGGTTTACACGTGCTAAGTTGATAAGTAGTTAACTTAATTTTAAATTTGTAAATTGTAAACACAAAAATTAGTAGCCAATAGCAAGTTAAAATTTAGTTAAGTAAGTATAGGGTCATAAGTTAAAATTTAGTTGACCATTTATCTACTTATCACGTGTAAACCAGCCATAAGTGAATGCGGTGTCGTCGCAGAAATCGTCGCTCGTGTGAAAACGTTCAAACGACACGGTTCATAGACAATTTATATTTGTCTATGAACCGTGTCGTGTCGTGTCTCGTGTGAAAACGCCGGAGTGTTTTCACACGACACACGACCCGACACGACAAACTGCGGTGACGATTCCGTGCGCCATACATTTCTATGTACCGTTTTCACACGGAACGACACCGCACAGCACGACACACGATTTTGAGACGACAATCCGCTATGTCGTCACGTTTTTTAGCACAGATAAAAAAAATACAAAGATATTATGAAAGTTGTCTGAGGATCATTTGTTCTTTGAATTTTGAACCAGGCCACTAAAATTACTGCCTTAATTAATACAATATGCCCCGAGTACCACTTGACGTTAAAAAGGATCATCGAACCTATCTTTTAAAATTATATTGTACAAAACCCAACAATAGATGACATAATATTTTTAAGTACTAATGGCTGGTTTACACGTACTAAGTTGATAAGTAGTTAACTTAATTTTAAATTTGTAAATTGTAAACACAAAATTTAGTAGCCAATAGCAAGTTAAAATTTAGTTAAGTGAGTATAGGGTCATAAGTTAAAATTTAGTTGACCATTTATCTACTTATCACGTGTAAACCAGCCATAAGTGAATGCGATGTCGTCGCAGAAATCGTCACTCGTGTGAAAACGTTCAAACGACAGACTGTGTGACGTCTGTCGTGCAATTTATATTTGTCTATGAACCGTGTCGTGTCGTGTCTCGTGTGAAAACGCCGTTAGGCAGTAATTTTAGTGGCCTATGTCTATGCTTCCAACTATAACGGCGTTTTCACACGAGACACGACACGACACGATTCATAGACAAATATAAATTGCACGACAGACGTCACACAGTCTGTCGTTTGAACGTTTTCACACGAGTGACGATTTTTGCGACAACACCGCATTCACTTATGGCTGGTATACACGTGTTAAGTAGATAAATGGTCAACTAAATTTTAACTTATGACCGTATACTTAACTAAATTTTAACTTGCTATTGGCTACTAAATTTTGTGTTTACAATTTACAAATTTAAAATTAAGTAAACCAGCCATTAGTACTTATAAATATTATGTCATCTATTGTTGGGTTTTGTACAATATAATTTTAAAAGATAGTTCGATGATCCTTTTTAACGTCAAGTGGTACGCGGGGCATATTATTGTATTATTTAAGGCAGTAATTTTAGTGGCCTGGTTCAAAATTCAAACTGAGCCAATGAACCACAGACAACTTTCATAATATCTTTGTAATTTTTTTATCTGTGCTAAAAAACGTGACGACATAGCGGATTGTCGTCTCAAAATCGTGTCGTGCTGTGCGGTGTCGTTCCGTGTGAAAACGGTACATAGAAATGTATGGCGCACGGAATCGTCACCGCATTTTGTCGTGTCGTGTCGGGTCTCATGTGAAAACACTCGTATGCGATAATAATGCGCCTGTGTGGGAGTCTTAATGCTTTAATTGGAAAACACCCCATACATTTCTAACTGGGGAAGTCCCCATGAGTCATGATGAGCATGATCCTTTGCCCTGTCAAAAGAAAAAAAAACTTACTGCCAGCGCAGGATTAAAAAGTTGATACTTACATTGACAGCCAGTGATATTTCTTGTTTGCGATTGGCCCTTTAAATAGTAGCGAGTTGAAGTAACCAATGACGGTCGTTCATTTTTGCTAAAAACTACTAGCACGCCACCATTTTAGTAATTTTTGTCTATGGTATTTTTGTATTGTCACTGTTGTCACTGTCGGATTATTACTCGGCATAATTTTTGTTTAAAGAAAATTGATTTTGAATGGTTCAAGTTAATAGTTGCAGTTAAAGTTTTGGCAATAATCAATCAAAATATCTAAAGATGGCACCTCTAGAAGACGTAGAAATGAAAAGTGTAGAGAGTCCAGCAGCCACTAGCGACGTAGAGATGGCCGATGTAAAAAAAGATGGAGATGTTGTAGCTGTTCAAGACTTACGGGAACATGTAAGACAAATAGACAAGGCAGTAGCATCTAAGGAACCTAGATTTACTATGCGCGTTTTGAGATCTCTTCCAAGCACTCGTAGGAAGCTGAATGGAAACGTGCTTCGCGCTATTATAAACCAGTTGTATCCATCGAGTCCTGAGAAAGAAGCTTTGTTGGTATTTGTTGAAATTCCATCTCCAGGCTCAGTAGAAATCGACGCACCACGCTCACGAAGTGCTCCTAAGGTACCAGTCACTGAAGTGGATGTGTACTTGCATTTGCTTGTGTTATTGCGCCTGTTGGATACAAACAAGCTAGAACAGGCCGCCGAATGTTCTCAACAGCTGATGAACAAGATCGTAGCCCAGAACAGAAGAACTATAGACCTCATTGCAGCTAAAAGCTACTTTTACCATTCGAGAGTTTTTGAACTCAATAACAAGCTTGACCTAATTAGAGGTTTACTTCACGCTCGTCTTCGTACCTCGACACTCCGCAACGACTACGAGGGTCAGGCAGTATTAATCAACTGTCTGCTGCGTAACTATCTCCACTATTCCTTATATGATCAAGCAGATAAATTGGTAAGCAAATCAGTTTTTCCTGAAAATGCCAGTAACAATGAGTGGGCCAGATTCCTATACTACCTCGGTAGAATAAAAGCGGCTCGTCTGGAGTACAGTGATGCTCATAAACATTTGGTCCAAGCTTTAAGGAAAGCTCCACAAACAGCAGCTGTTGGTTTCCGCCAGACTGCTCAAAAACTTGCAATCGTAGTTGAACTGCTGTTGGGAGACATACCAGAGCGAGCGATATTCAGGCAGGCACCTTTAAGAAAAGCCTTGGCTCCATATTTCCAGCTGACCCAAGCTGTCAGACTTGGTAACTTGCAGAGGTTTGGTGAAGTGTTAGAGAACTTTGGCACCCAATTCCGTAATGACCATACTTTTACATTGATATTACGTTTGAGGCAGAATGTCATTAAGACTGCAATCAGGTCCATCGGGCTGTCCTATTCAAGAATTTCTCCAAAAGATATCGCCAGGAAGTTGGGCTTAGACTCTGCTGAAGATGCAGAATTTATTGTGGCTAAGGCGATTCGTGATGGAGTCATAGAAGCCAGCCTAGACCCAGAAAAGGGTTATATGAGCAATAAGGAGAGTTCAGATATTTATTGCACCAGGGAACCACAGTTGGCATTCCATCAGCGTATTTCGTTTTGCCTCGAGTTGCATAATCAAAGTGTGAAAGCAATGAGATATCCGCCCAAGTCTTATGGAAAGGAGCTTGAAAGCGCTGAAGAGAGGAGGGAAAGGGAGCAGCAGGACTTGGAACTGGCAAAGGAAATGGCAGAAGAAGATGATGATGGTTTCCCCTAAACTTTCTATTATACATATTGAAAATCATAAATTCATACTAACATTTTATGTAGAATTTATAATAAACCTTTGAATTAATTTAAATGTTGTTTCAATGTTTCTATTAAGTAAGAAAATAAATCCTTGGTCATAGATTACATTTCATTCTTGGAATAGAAGTTAATAATAGTTATAATTATCATTCATAGAAAATCATATTGAGCGAAATATTTTTTTTTTTGTTTTTTTGTAACTGAAGTTTGAACCAATCACAAACATAAAATTTCAAATCAATAGATTTGAAATTTTATGTTAAACCATTTTGTAAGGTTTCCTGCATCTAAACTGTTTCAATCATTATCAGCTTATTGCCGTCCACTGCTAAACCTAGGCCTCCCCCAATGAGCACCAAACATCCTGTTGGAGTTTGGACGGCCCTATCCAATGTATTAATTTGCTCTATGGGCAGTCCTCATCCATGTTTCAATAGCAACATGTAAATAAATAGGCAATTGCCTAGCAACTGACAGTTTAATATAGCATGGCTTACAAAATACATAATGACAAAATAATACAGTTGTAACTTGGTTGTAAATTGTAGCATGGTGTATTGAGATTTGAGGACATAAAGCAAAATAATAAATAACTTGAGGAGCTGTCTGTGTATTTATTGGTACAAAAATATAATATTTTAATTTAATTAACAATGGAACTTTCGCCAGGTCACTTAAGTAAACTAGCCGAGCTCCTCACACAACCTGAAGAAGATGTTTTGCAAGGAGAAGACTTTACCCCAACAAGTAAGTATAAAATTAAACTTAATACTTAAATTATTGCATGAGTAATTTCAACTAACTGCCTGATAGATTAGCGCGTAAAGTCGGCAGGGCCTATCGTTAGTTGTTAGGGTCTACACAGACGGACTGCATTTCAACTGCAATCCAACTGCAAATTGCAGTTCAAGTGCAGTTTGAATGCAGTTGACACGACTGCAATACGACTGCAATAGAACTGCAAACCAAACAACTTACACGACTGCACGCCGACTGCAACTGAACTGCAATCCGACTGCGCATTTGGCTTGCAGTTCTATTGCAGTCGCATTGCAGTCGTTTCAACTGCATTCAAACTGCACTTGAACTGCAATTTGCAGTTGGATTGCAGTTGAAATGCAGTCCGTCTGTGTAGACCCTTACACGGTACATGCCTAGAGCCTACCGAGTAGAGTGGCGACTGGCGAGACAGTGCTCTCGGCCAATCAAATGCCCAAGAGCACTGTCTCGCCAGTCGCCACTCTACTCGGTAGGTGTAATCAAGTTCTAAGGCTTCAGTCTCGAAATCAGCGGACAGCGGGGCGGGAGCGGCGCGGCGGCGCGTGACAATGTACCTATAGGCTATAGATTTATATTTATATAAGGATATAAGCCGCCTAGTACGCCACGTGCCGCTGCCTGCTGATTTCGAGACAGAACAGTCAGGAGCCGTACCATGAAACCATTTTGAGACTCAAACAATCGTACGAGAATGCCGCGTCCTACTGAAACAAACGAGAAATTACGTTGTTAGAGCAGGACGCGGCATTCTCATCCGATTGTTTAAGTCTCAAAATACAGGATAATAATGTTGTGTACTCGACAGCATGCGATAGTATTCGAATGTCACTTCGGAATAGAATCTTGGCACAGACTCAAGTGATCATTTGAATTTCGCAGAATACGAAATAACATCAACCAAGGACAATGCCAGTGCGCGAAATACTAAGAAAGTTCCTACCAGTATCGAAGAATATGAACAGCAGGAAGCGGAAGAAATGGACTTACTGAGCAAAAGTGGAGGAGGGATGGGTGACCGCAAAACTCCGTCTTACACCATGAACTACCAGCAGTCAGTTGGTGCGGAGGATATTTTCTTACAGGTATTATATTAATAATATTATGTACAACTCAGTGAACTTTAAACTACAGGAAGAGTAACGCCGTCAAAAAAAGTGCACCGAAAGGTTACAAAATGTGACCCGAATACGTGCACATTTATGCATGTGTTCGGTGCACATTTTTCGTGTATATATACTCGAGTGACATGATAATTATTGTCAAACTCATTTTACTTACTTTTTGCGTACTAGCTTTTTACAATATTTTCGTTGTTAAAATTCCTAAATGCCCTGTGAAATGGTGTAGAAGTCATACAGATACGACTTTTAATACAGGAATAACCTTTCAAGTTTCATCAGTAAGTGATTTTTTTTAAATTATGCTTAGGTAAACTTCTTGTATTTTTTCCGACCCAAAAACATGCCCAAAAAGATGATTTATTTAAGTTGGATGCCAGGGTATTTGCGTAAAATTAAGCTGGTCTCTTTGTGTTTGTCTTATTAAGTTTCCATGTTATTGTAAAAATGCAATAACTGAAAAATAATATAATCAAAATTTTTACAAAGTCGCCATGGACAGTGTTATGCAAGATGTAACAATTTAATCATAATTCATAAACGAGGGTCTGACTGACATCAGTATGGAGTATCTTAATTTTATAATGCCGTTTGTACTTCGTTTAGTAAGAAACGAACCGAATTGGATGCCGAGCCAGATTATGAAATGAAATGAATGAAATTAATGAAATGAAATGAAATGAAAATGAAATGAAAATATACTTTATTGTGCACAATCAAATTACATAGACAAAGTTTAAAATATATTAATTATAAAATAAAAAGAAAGCACACAAAGGCGGCCTTATTACTAAGCAGCAATATCTTCCAGGCAACCTTTGAAGCGAGAGGATTAGATTGCTGGATTTGGGTATAGTGCTAAAAAAGTATATTGAAATATAAAAAGTTAACATTAACTTTAATACATATTAAAAAAAAAAACATGTAACATAAACAATATTATAAATATACATAATATACGTAAATATACATATAAATAGATACTTAATACATTATACTTACATAATATAATATATAGATAGGATACTATAATATAAATATAATTAAGTACTTACTAACTACATAAATTTAAATTTGACACGTCAAACTAAGATAATAGTCTTTTAAAGAAGACTTAAAAATATTTAATGTCTTGGCTTGTCTAATTCGTGTAGGCAAAGAGTTCCAGAGAAGAATGGATTGGAAGGTGTAGGACGAGTGGAAAAACTTAGTGCGGGGAGTTGGGATATCCAGCAAGAGATTGGTCGACGACCGTTGAGGTCTTGCGACTTGCCGGTCGGGACAGCGAAATTTGAAGGATTTTTAAGGTACTGAGGACTGTTGGGATCAAAAAGAATGGTGTAAAGGAGTGAAAGTACGCGAGCATTGCGACGGTAACGTATCGGCAGCCACTTCAGCTTATTGCGAAACTCTGTAACGTGATCAAATTTGCGTAATCCAAAGATGAACCTTAGAGACAAGTTTTGAAGGCGCTCAAGTTTGTCGAGCTTGTCTTCGGTTAAGTTTATAAAGCTGACATCAGCGTAATCAAGGAGTGGCAAGAACAGTGACTCAGCTAGGGTTACTTTTGTGGGAATTGGCAAAACATATCTCAGTCTTTTTAGAGAGTGCCACGTGGAATATACCTTTCTACTTACCTCCTTCAGGTGCTGAGACCAGGACAGGTGCTCATCAATGTATATGCCAAGATTCTTAACTACCTTACTATAAGGTATTACTGTACCATTGATGACAACCGGTGGTAACGCATTCCAGTTAATTTTGGAGACAAGCCCCGGACTGCCAATAACTATTGACTGTGACTTCACAGGGTTCAAGAGTAAATCGTACTCTTTACTCCAGTCACAAATGGCCGATAAATCACGATTCATAACCCCAACTGCTTCAGGTAATGCATCCAAAGTCGACTGTGTATAAATCTGTAGATCATCAGCGTATAAATGAAATGAGGAGATTATTAATAAGGTGACAAATTTTTATTTACTCTACTATGCTACTTACTTACTACTCTACTATACTATGCTACATTACTCATTAATGTAGCATACACTTTAATAGTCATGATAAATTTTGTATGAGTAATGACCGAAAATTAAAGAGATTACGAAAATCTGCATTTGCACCGTAAGTTTTTTATTTCAATTCTGTAATAATTTGGCACATAGATTTTTGTAATCTGAAAATGTCTTGTCTAGGTGCTCTGGATAGTTTTAAATTCGTCCGAGTCGTACAAGGTTTGTTCAAATTATTATATATTATTACTAGCTGGTGCCCGCGACTTCGTCCGCGTTAAGAGAGAGCGAGAAATAAGACGCTATACAAACGCCACGACACTATTTCGTTATAAGCAACAGATCCATGAGTCTTATTTTAGTGTTCGAAAAGGAACCAAATTTAAAACGGTTGAAGTATGGGAGTTACGTTTCCTGTAGTTTTGTTATTCGTAGGTACAACTGCAACACTAAACAATTGTATAAGTACAGTAGAGTACTAACTACTTGCTTAAGATGGTATATTGAGTAACAGTAGAGTGTAGACCATCCACAACAGACCGCCCGTATCGGGCGTCGGTGCAGGTACTTACCTGAGCTTGATTTCTGAGAGAAAAATATTGCAGTCGTCGCATGAACGTAAGGCCGTGTTCCACTGACGCGGAGCGGAGCGGAGAGGAGCTTAGCGGTGCCGATTTGACCAATCACCATGCTCGAAATCGATTTGGTCAATTCGGGCACCGCTAAGCTCCTCTCCGCTCCGCTCCGCGTCAGTGGAAATGCGGCCTTAAACTTGTCTCTTTTGTTTGGTTAGAAGGATATGGTAGAGTTATACGTTACTACTTATCTTTATTTTTATTGCGACTGACGAACGGATAGTTTTCCATGGTTTAATAACCTTAATGAAATTCATGCTTACCTATGTCCTTGTTCGTTTTTAGTGGAATAAATAATTATTTCGAGGTAGCAAAACAAAACAAGGTTCAGATTTTTCTCTGATAAATAAAGTTCTCATGCTGATTGCGAGGTCGTGATGCAACTGATAGCAAATAGTAGGTACCTGCACACGTACCGTGTAATAATTTTAATTGCCAGGATATTTTAATTTGTATAATTTAGCATTTTATAAAATTAAAGAACGGGCAAACAAATCACCAGATGGTAACCACTAGCCGCCGCTAGAGATTAGGTACTTCTTTTTTCGTCAGATATGCATATCCCCGGCAGCTCTGTGCCACCGGGGTATATGGGACTCTTTCGGGCAAAATTGGAGCCGCCAGGGACTACCTCAATAAAACCCCACGATGTTCCTTCTGCTGCGTTGAACGGAGACGCGAGGGCTACTCCGCCGGCTAGAGCTTACTCCTAGCTAGGTTGCCAGTAGCGTTCTTCGGTCACGTCGCTCATCGGCACATCGTCGTTGTCTTGCGTTTTTACATTCAATAATATCTAGGACTTCTTATCTTGAATCTTAATTTAAATATTTCGCTTTCAGATTGGTCACAAAACCCCATCGTCGGCCAGCTGTGAAAACTTAATAGTGAGAATCAAAATGTCGGGAGATAAGATGGAGAACATTGATTTGTCGGTGGAGACGACCAGAGTTACCGTGGATTCCTCTCAGTACCACCTCAAGTTTTCGCCGCCGCACCCGGTAGATCCTGACAGATCGAAGGCCAACTGGGACGCCGGCGAAGAAACTCTCATTTTGACCTTGAAGCTTGATAGAGAGTTTGATTTTGTTAATTTTTAATGAGTCTGAAGTTCTGATAAGGTTGGGAGGTCTGGTCTACGATCTTCTTTCTTAAACCACAGAAAATACCAACCTATAATCCGATCGCAAACAGAGAGACATTCGTGCATTGAAATTTGAACTGTTGCTGTCTCTTTCACTTGTGCACGATAGTAATTTAGCTGTTATAAAATTTATTCTATTGGCCTTCGATAAGGCTGTAGCTTAGTTGCTGCCTATGTGTGTGTTTGCGTAAAATGAAAATACAGGCCTAAGTACACATTTGCGTCGTTTAAATATTTTTAAGATATTGACAGTTTTTCGTTTTTCCTAATTGTTCAAAGGGAAACACCGTCAGACATAGTGATAGTACATTAATTCACTGTTCATAAAACACTAACCAATTGAATATAGCATTCATTTCGCTACAAATTGATACCTTGGCGCCACTTGGGATGTGATTACTCTCAATTACTACGATGTGTTTCAAATTAATGAGTCGTCACGCTTGTGGCTATTTGATACCTTATGTTTGGTAGTTTATAAAAATCGATCACACCAAAAATATTTTAGGCAGGTACTGGTACCTAAAATGATGCTTTCGCAATAAGCGTACGCGTAGTGGCGTAGTTGGACTCTACTTGCACTAACATTAGACTTGGTCTCGTCTTACGTCTTAATATCCTTTTAGTAAGTCTAGACAACTTATACAATAATTATGTAGATGGTGTTAAATAAAGATTTTTGCCAAGACGAGGCTTTAGAAGGCAATATATTCTAAGTATTCAATAAACAGTACCTTCTGCAGTACAAGTAGATACTAGGTAGCTATTAATATGTAGCTTAAAAGCATAAGCTACTAGAGCCACCTGCCACGTCCTTCCGTCTCTAGACCTATAATAGTGTCCTATAGTCCCATCAAAATTCTTTCAGGACTCAGTAGTTGGTACGCTACCAATAGTCTATCTTATAGGTATAATTTAATTCAACAGTACGATTGCTATTATTATCCTATGTCCCTTATCAGAATAATAAGTATCCCATATCCTTTTCCGGAACTCGAAGTATCTCCATACTAAATTTCAGTATAAAATCGGTTCAGCGGATTGGACGTGAAGAGGACGAGGCAACAGACAGACATACAGACAGACACACTTTCGCATTTATAATATTAGTATGGATTATCTATTATGTTTCTTATTAATTGATTGAGGAAGCTAGCTGAGCTTACGTGTCTAAAACTTTAGTCATTAAATAATTTAGCCGCAGTATAATTCGTGGCGCCCGGCGTCCACTCATTTACTTCCATACACACAACCGCCAGACATAGAGGCGACCCGACGCGAATATCAATTGAATTATTGTTGAAATAATGCAAATTCATTAAATACTTAGCGACATAAGCAGTAAAAACTGCTTACTTGAAGTGCTTTCTTGTGATACAGTGTATTCGATACGTGGTGACAAAAATATTGGTAAGTGAAATTTAATATTTTCATGCACGTTAAGTATGTTATATTTTTCTGTTCTTTATACTGGTTACTATTTACCTAACAAGGTTTTCAGGTTCATTGTTAATCCTTGAATTTTTAAACAGTTTGTGGAGATTTGTAAACGTTTGTCATCTTGCAGACTCGATAAATTTGTGTTAGCTTATAGTTTATAGTATCAGAATAGGCATAATGCTAGAGATTTAACAGCAATAAATAATGTTAAACAGCGTGTCGTTGATATGCCATAGAAGAGAGGGTCTAGGTCACATTTATAGCCTTGTAGAATGTAGAGTTTTAATGCTTAGCTATTGACTCTATGTCCTATTATATCTTCACTAGATGTCTCCTAAAAAGTTTGTAGAGACTCGTATTGCGCACAGTAACCGTACATTTTGATACAGTGAAAGTCATCTCTGAACTCGATTTTGATATGCTCTTTATGCCTATCAAAATTGTTCTAAAACGGTTCATCTATTTAAGGGGCCGATTCCCATCGAAATTCTCATACATACGCAATACCAAAATCATTTTCTCATACGAAAATATTTAACATTTTTGAGTTATTTTTTAGCTTTTAAAATAATAATTACCTAGGTTTCTGCACAAAAATTTACTACAAAATATTTAAACACTAAAAAATATAGTAAAACACAAAAAAATATAAATATCCAAAAAAATATTTTTTAGTAAGTATTTAAATATTTTGTAGTAAAATTAATATTTATTTATATATTTTTTAGTGTTTATTACTTATATTGTGAGTATTTCAAGTGCTTACCTGCTAGTGCTACCATTATTGATTACGAGCAAAAAAGGCCAAAAATATCACGTTGGTTGTATGGGAACCCCCCTTAAATATTTATTTAATTTTGTTTTTACTTTTTAGTATTCGCTGTTATAGCGGCAACCGAAATAATAATCTGTAAAAATTTCAGAAGTCTAGCTATCGCGGTTCTTGAGTTACAGCCTGGAGACAGACAGACAGACGGACAGACATCGAAGTCTCAGTAATAGGGTCCCGTTTTTACCCTTTGGGTACGGAATTAATTTTCATAAGATTCACGCAAATTATAAAAAATGAAGGTGGTAAGTACTTTTATAAGGCGTTAGAGCTTTTTTAGTAGTCCTTTTGAACGAAATAAGTAGAGAAGTTTGCAACCACTAACGAATCTACCTAAAATCGCACCCATAACGCGCCTAAAATAATACAAAACTCTAAATAAACACTTTAATCACATCTAAGTAAACACTTTAATTACTAAGAAAATGATACCGGTGTTTATACACATGGCGTTCTAATTAGTTTTGGATAGAAAAAATAAAAGAAAATGGAAATGGTAAATTCAGTTTTAGCTAAATCATTGTCATGCTCATTATTTTTATGAAGAAATGTATAACCAATCTTTTGTTTTGATAACAATTGAGCAAACAACCAAACTAACTTAGGCTGAGTATAGTCACTGCAATATCCTAAGGCTAAAAGAACACCTTTACCTGCACGCTTAGCATGGCCATAATATTAGAAATGCGAACGAATAAAAACGACAGATTTCCTTTCTGAATAAAATCTGTCACTTTGTCTTTTCTACCGTAGAAGGAAATCATGTTTGTCTTGCTAAGCCTGCTGGTTTGTGACCCACATTTTTATGACTTATTTGTACAGAGCGTAACAAAAATATTTAGAGTAAGTACTATCAGAGATGTTGATCCATAGGCAATCTGCGGACCTGCGTTTGATCACTATTATGCCAAACTTAGCCGACAGTTCATGAATAGTACCCACTGACCTCCATTATACAAGTACGTGTATAATAGAGATCAGTGATAGTACCTATTGAATTGACATTATCCGACCAAATGACGTAGGTCCATCAACTGCCTATGAATCAATTTCTTCGATGGTTAGTGTTGCTATGGTGTTAATTAAAGTTCTTATAGACAATATATGATGTAAAAAAACTTTACGTTGAGTTTGCGCCTAAGTAGGAGACTTCTTATTTCTTAACTGCTTCAATAGCTGTTATTATGGTTGATCGACCTTATACGTCATACAGTTTATTGTTTTTACTACAAAACAATATTTTAATAACAGTTTTAAATTACTAACGTCTATAATTAGTTATTATTATTATTTTATTTTCGTCTCTTTAATTTTACATTTACGTAAAATAATTTAAAAAATTTTTAGGTAGTACTTTCCATGAGTGTTTATTTTCCGGAAGGGCTTACTAAAGGAGAAAGTTGAGTCAAATATTATGACAAATAGTACGAACGAACCACGAAGTTCGTCACCTAAGTTCATACGGCCCCGGTATTATGTTATATTAGTTACATAGGTAATAATAATAATAGTATTACGAATGCGTGACTGGTCCTGCGGTTTTGACCACAATTAGTATCTCCATGACTTTCCAATGTTCCTCGATACAGGGAAAACTGTCCCTATGACGAACCTATACCTTTCTTATGACTAATTACTAGGTTCAATGCGTTACAGTCATGTAGTTTACGCACTAATTACCTAAAATTATTTTGAACTAGCATTTATAAATAACGTCGTTTTCATTATCACACCTTCCACATTCGTAATCTTTACGAACGAAAACGTACGAATTTGTGAAGAGGTAGGTAGATTCGTTTATGGTTTTCTATGGTGGTCGTCAATAATTATTCATGCCCTAGCCATAGCTTCAGCAGTGCAGCAGGCTTAGCACGGCCACAGTAGAAATGCGAAAGAATAGAAACGCTGACAGTTTTGCGGACAAACTGACTGATTTCCTATGTTAATCCTTCACTTTGTCTACAGGGTCTACACAGACGGACTGCATTTCAACTGCAATCCAAATGCAAATCGCAGTTGGATTGCAGTTTGAATGCAGTTGATACGACTGCAATAGAACTGCAAACCAAACAGTTCACACGACTGCACGCCGACTGCAACTGAACTGCAATCCGACTGCGCGTTTGGCCTGCAGTTCTATTGCAGTCGTGTCAACTGCATTCAAACTGCAATCCAACTGCAATTTGCAGTTGGATTGCAGTTGAAATGCAGTCCGTCTGTGTAGACCCTAAGTTACAGTTACACTAAGTACAGTACGTTACAGTAAAAATAAGCCTTTCTTAGCTATGCCAAGCATGCAAACCACCATGGTTATCTGCACCTATAGCTAGGCATCTCCCCTTAGTTTAGGCATCTCCCCTTAGCTAGGCTACTCCTTTCCTCTCCTCTCCTTTTACTATGGCTTAGGGTTGCACAATATGAAAATTCATAAACTAAGACTTATTTTTGGTTTCAGAAATGTTCTATCACGTCACGCTTTGGATGTTTATCATCTACATAAGCAATGTGGGGGTACACTTGCAGACAAGGCATTGGACTGATAAACGTAAGTCATGTTTAACTGTTCAAGCTATCTGTTTATTTTTTACCGTATTATAAGTTGTTCTACAGGGTGTAACAAAACTAGGTGATAATACTTTAGGGCAGTGTTTCCCAAACTTGTCGGGACCCTGACCCATCTACAAGAAAGATTAAAGTTCGCGGCCCACCTTGTGTAGGTAATGAAGACAAAAAAGCAGTGGTATGTTGCTGCCGCAGCATTTACCCGTCAATTCTTATCGTAGTTCACCACCATATCATCATCGTCAGCCTTACTTACCTACTTACAATTATTACGTTTGCGTTCGAATGCCCCGCCCCCGTCCCGCACGCACCCACGACGACGAACGAACGAGTAAAATGACAATCGAACGAGTAAGACGATCGTCGCATAGTTTCAGGGCCCACCCAAAATCTATCCGCGACCCACCAGAGGGTCGCGACCCACACTTTGGGAAATACTGCTTTAGGGTGTGCATGGGTCCCCTATATAAAGTTCGCTGTGAAATGTAGCAGAGCTGAAAGAGTAACTTTTTTCACCTATGTATGGAAATATTCATGACGCGGGGCGCTTGCCCATATAAATATGTATGAAATAACAAAAAAAAATATTATGCTCTTTCAGAGCTGCTACTTTCACAGTGATCTCTATAAAAAGGACACACTACACACTCTGAAGCGGGATGTTGCGAATATCCGCATCCGCATCCGCAAATGCGGAGCATCCGCATTAAATCAATGCGGATTTTTATGCGGATGCGAATGTCATACGAGTTGCGATAAGAAAAAAAAGCGGGAATAGCCCGTGCCGTTTGCGCGACAATATGACCGATAGCTATGTCCACACTCCACACTATGCGTTTTCGTCTTCTATTTTCGTCAACTTCTTTGTACTCAACTTTCGTTTGGCGCTTTCAAATTTCAATAATTGAATACGTTAACAAACGCAACGCCAAGATTGTCTATCAGTTGCAGTGTCTGTCAGCTTTGTAAAATGTGCGACGAGAACGTTTTACTGGGTGGAATATGTGCGGCTAATTTGCTCATAAGAAATTCCAGAAAAAATTAAAACTTAGCGAATATTTTGGATACGGTCAGAGCGGCATGCGCGCTGTTGACTGCGCTATGACGCATGCCCTTGATGAACAAAAAAAGACACAGTGTGGAAAAAGCGAATGGGAGCGAAAAAGCTGGGCAGGTGCGTATCAGCCACGCACAATAGAGTGCGTGTTTCGAAAATGTACCAATTATGACTCAAAAGAAAACAAAACACATGGAATCGTTTACCACATGTCTTGATTGCAATAAATACCTCGATTATTTACATTTTCAATTATTTTTTCGAACAATCTGGAAAAAAATCGAATTTTCGTCATAGCTCAGGCGAAGAAAGAGACAGCGATACGATTCGACGTTTAAAAATAAAACTGTCTCTTTTATGTAAATAGTTTTTCGTATCTTTTGTTTCACTTATCTGTCAAATTTGTCAATGTTTGCTATTATTTTGAATTTGAAAATTGGTCGGAAGATATTTAAGCCGGAAAACAGTATGGACTTAACAGATCTGTTATACAGATCCGTTGCGAATATCCGCATCCGCAAATGCGGAGCATCCGCATAGATTTGGACATCCGCATCCGCATCTGCATCCGCGGATGTGAACCTATAGAAATCCGCATCCGCATCCGCAGATGTGGAAAAATCGGGATCCGCAACATCCCTGCTCTGAAGTATTATCACTTAGTTTTGTTACACCCTGTATATTGTATAGTTCAAAGATTAAATTTATAAAAAAGTGTTATTTATACCTATAAACTTTTCCATGTTGTATGGAGAGATACTTAAATTATATAATTTTCTTTTTCAGAATTATTTCCATCAAGCAAGATACCAGCAGACGGCTTGAGCCCCAAAAGATTAGTCGTGCGAAGGAAAATTGTTACATACCACAACTTTTTTCGGTCGAAAGTTCGACCGACAGCCTCTAACATGCTTTTGATGGTAAATTGAACTTAATATGTATAGTCAAATGAACAGGTGGTGAATGTTGGTTCGATCGTATAGTCTGTTTCACTCATATAGACAAACATCACGCGCAAGTAATAGAGTTCGAGATTGTAATGTCGATTTTTGGATCGGCGGTTCTATAAAGCAGCCATAAACAAAGCGTATTGGCTAAAGGGCATGGTGATTAGTCATAGTCCACGGAGTCCGATTCTCATACCTAAAGAAAACGTCTTGTCTGATTCACCATCTGGTTAGGTTAGGTTAGTTACATTACTATCACTGCATGCAATGAACGTTTACAACACCATATTATATCCGTCCCTTGTCCAAATCTGGCATTCTTACGGTATCCTTAATTACTCCAAATGCCTTACCAGCGCTTCAAAGACGATTTTATAACAGGCCATTGCTATAGCTGCGTGCTTTACAAATTACAATCGAAGTGCCAAGAAACTTAGTAAGTAATTAATATAATTTTCTTTAGTCTTGGCATCCAATGGCGGCCCAGCAAGCCCAAAACTACGCGGAGAAATGCATTTTCCTTCAGCACAACGACCCTTCGGAAAACTCGGTGCCGCTCCTGGGAAATTGCGGCCAGAATTTGTTTGTGGCCAATCAAAAGACTCCGTGGTAAGTATCAAGCCAAAATAGGTAATTTCTGACCACTAACGAAAAAGATGGGATATAATAAGTTTGAAGTGTCTCATATTTATATAGTTATTATGTGCATATTTTTTACATTTGAAAGTTGATAGATTCCATAATAAAAAATCATTTTCTCCTTAGCAATTCAAAGCTGTCTTCTTGTCAGACTTTTGTGCAAAGTCTGGTCTACGAATAAATTATATTTTCTGTATTTATTAGTAACTAGCTTTTGCCCGCGACTTCGTCCGCGTGGACTTTAGTTTAAAGTTTTTCCCGTACATCGATTGAATAGTTAACGCGCAAAACATAAAAGTATATTGTGTGGGACAATATACTTTTATGATATAATAGATGTTCCGCGCGGCTTAGGAATGTCAAGGAAACCGTACATTTTTCCACAAAAAAAGAAACCTGGGTCCTTTCATGTGGTCTATTCTTCATGTGTGCCAAATTACATAAAAATTGCTCCAGTAGTTCCTTAAGATCTCCGTTTTTTCCATATTTTCCTCTTTTTTTTTTCGCTTCTATTAGTTGTGGCGTAATAAAATATAGCCTATAGCCTTTGTCGACAAGTGGGCTATCTAACACTGAAAGAATTTTTTAAATCCGACCAGTGGTTCCTGAGATTAGCGCGTTCAATTAAGCTCTTTCATATAATTTTGCCCGTTTTTTCAACATTTTCCTCTATTTCTTCGCTTTTATTAGTCTTAGCGTGATAAAATATAGCCTATAGCCTTCCTCGATAAATGGGCTATCTAACATTGAAAGAATTTTTCTAATTGGACCAGCAATTCCTGAGATTAGCGCGTTCAAATAAGTCCTTTCTAATAATTTCCTCCCGGTTTTTACACATTTTCCACTATTTCTTCGCTCCTATTGGTCGTAGCGTAATAAAATATAGCCTTTCTCAGTAAATGAACTGTCTCACAATGAAAGAATTTTAATAAGCCCTTTCAAATATATTTCCGTTCCGTTTTTTTCCACATTTTCCTCTATTTCTTAGCTTCTATTAGTTTTAGCGTGATAAAATATAGCCTATAGCCTTCCTCTACAAAGGGGCTATCTAACACTGAAAGATTTTTTAAAATCGGATCAGTAGTTCCTGAGATTAGCGATCAAACAAACAAACAAACTCTTCCGCTTTATAATATTAGTATAGATTATCATTTAAGGCCGTCCCCCGAGCATACGACCTTGGCCATACATTTGCCGCGTTGCCGAGATCGCGCCAAAACCCTATTATTTTTACTTATCTTAGTTCAAAATGGTCCTAAAAAAAATATAAAACGGCGAATATGTAGTTTATGATATCGTCGATCTATTGGCGTGAGTTTCAATTAGAAGTAATTTGTAAATCCTAAGGAGATGCTGAATGTTTGCTTGAATTTTAACAAATTGGTATTACTTTGGAAGCTGATATCATGAGTATAAGAAACAAAAATAGAAAATTTAAAACGACAAAAGGAATGTTGATATACTGAAGATTATTGCTGTATTTTTATAAGGTTTTAAATACGGTCAATTACGGAATCTCCTGACGGAACGCCCTTAAGACGATCACACGAACCTAACTCATGGCAGTGATTATTTTACACAGAAATAAATTTTAATTAATTGTTTGAAATGTAATTAAAATACTTAGCATTGTAGCATTACTCGTTAAATTAAATTAGCAGTAGCTAATGATGCATTCATTTCACGGTTCTAGTTCAGCTAAAGAACTTTTCTTTCTTTTTCCTACGTCTTATATTTGACGTTATTCTGAAATTCGTGTATTGCGTGGGAACTGCTCATTTTTTCGTGTTGTACAAAACTATTTTGTCTTTTCCTGAGACTGCGTATTAACTATCATCATAATCATATCAAACTTTTTCAAAGCCGGTTCAGTGGCTTATATGTAAACTTTCGCATTTTTACATAAAATTGACAACCTAAGTACGGAATTTTTGGTAAGTCACATCAAGTTTATTACCGTTTGATAGTCCAGATTTTGTTAGTTTCTTGTTTGAGTGTAATATCGACATTGTTCGACATTTTTTGCTCGTATTACTGTTTCCTCGTCTGTTAAGTTGTCAGTCCGTCACGATTTTTACATAGATAATGGGATGCTCGTGAACAAATAATTATAAGTAGTTTTTAACAAGCTTATTTGCTGCCCTTTATTCAGATGTACTTGAAATGTATACTGTTTGTTTTGATTGGAAAATAATCACGCTTTGTCAGGAACAAGGAAGTGTACGTTTACAGACGCTTACCTACTATAACTTTACAGTCATAAGTTAATTAAAGTAATTAAGTTTAATCTCGAGACCATATTTATATATTTTTTTTAACATAGTGATGCGTTTATAATAATTATGTATGTTGCCTAACGCCATTATTAATTGAAATAAAATATTGTCAGTGCTTACCAAATTATATTCATATTATCTGAACGAGCTTTCAGTAAGTAGATTTTAGTTTGTTAAGGTACCTCCTAATTTCTACAGTTCACTAAGAGAGAGAGAGAGCTAATTTTGTTAAAACAGTTTTAAGACTATATTATGGCAATACAAAATATATTTTGTTTGTGTGTGTGCGTCTTTGTGTCTTTGATGGTTTGTCTAACACCAGACTATCGGATCTCAAGTGAGTACGCGGGCCCTTACTCAAGATTCTAGAATCTAAAGTAGATTCGAGAAGAAGGGCCCGCCCGCCCGTGTGGAACTAATAAGTAATCATACTCTATCAAATTTATTACGTTCATAAGCTCATCTCTAGAAATGTGTGCTCCATGAATGACGTGGTAGATTTTACTAAAATCCTTGACTTTATATGAAAACACTTTACCTAATGTATCTTTAATGTTTTGTTTTGGTTATGGCAAGTTTTTGTTAGAGTTTTTGCGAGCTTCATTTGGGCTTAGTTGGCTTGATTAAAGAATTACAATGCATTGAGGTATTTGATACAAAATCTTGCAATCTTAGTCTAAAAATAATTGGCTACCTTATACCTTACCTACCTAATATTTCCTAGTCTGACAATTTTATCACTGCTCCGACCTTTTAATCTAAAACCCTTTTCAGGTTCTTCGCCATAAAGTCGTGGTTTCTGGAGTACAAGAACTTCACGTATGGGGCACCTATCAGGGACCTGAAGGTAGTGGGCCACTACACCCAACTCGCGTGGGCCAGCAGCCACAAGCTCGGCTGCGGCGTCGCCCACTGTAAAGGCGGACCCTGGGGTCACTTCTACAACTATGTCTGCCACTACTGTCCCATGTAAGTAAACAACCGTGGTACTTGTCAATTCGGTAACCATGGAGACCGGGGCCGCTTGTAGATTCTAAGCACACCCCATAAAGGTAATATACCTATTGGAATAGAGAAACAATCCCGAGCTGTCAAGCTTAACCAAAATTTGATTTACATCTGTGTATACAATTATGTTTACGTGTGCGTGTCAGTGATGTACAAACATCTTGTAATTCGACAAAATATCGATCATGGAATAATAATTGTAAGATTGTAAACATAAATGGGATAAAATAAAACTGCATAGATATAATATAATAAAATTGTAATTTTGAAGTAAAATGTGAATTTTCTTCAAAATCCTTGCTGCTTATTTAAGTATGCATGAATTTTTCTTCGGAGTCCAGTTTGGACGGTTAATTATTTTAAGCCATGAATTTCTGGTATCCAGGTCAGCAGGAAATCTGAAAAATTGGCCAAGTGTAAGTCGGACTCGCGCATGAAGGGTGACCGGTTTCAACCGGGCATTTTCTAAAACCCGGTACGATACGTCATACGACACGACATGTCATGACACGATTCGACACGACAGGTTACGTCACGTGACATCAGTACCTACACGACACGACTTCACTAGACCCTATTAATTTTCAATTCACTCTCAATGAGCCAACTGAGCCCTTTTATTTGATGCCCATCTTGCAGAAGTGCTTTCAAGTTTCAACTATTTCCCTATCTTGGATGAGCAGCCGTATTGGATGTAGAATGGCATTACATCTGTGGAAATTTCATAGTCTATTACTATAGTGGTTCTTGTTATACAGCCTGAAGACAGACAGACGGACGGACGGATGGACAGACGGACAGGCAACGAAGTCTTAGTAGTAGAGCGGGCTGCGGGACCCCACTACTAGGACTTAATTTTTACCCTTTGGGTGCGGAACCTTAAAAACGATAAATTATGTATGATAGTATATTAATATAATATAATAATTAACTAATTATAAATTATAAACTACGGATGAGTATGTTATCATTTCAATATTCCTAGATAATTAGTATACTTAACTAAAAAATATTTTCATATCGACACCCTAGTGTAAAATATATGAAAATTGTTTACACAAAATATCCTTAAATTGTGCACCATGGCTAGTCATGTTATGTTTTCCATATAATTAAACATATACAGATGTGAACACGGACGTAAAAATACCAATAACTCGTAGGGAATTGGCAAAAATAAACTTAAAACTAGGTCCTGTCGATGTAGAATAATTCACCTGTGAAATGAATATTTGTCCGGGTTTTTTCAATGTGTGGATCCAGAATCATTCCACAAACACTTAACCATGTTTCTAGAGCAATATTTCTAAAAAATATTCATTATTTAACTTAAAATCACAATTTTTCTGAGAGCCCAAATTGACAACGATCGGCCCAGGGGCAGACAGACTGTCAAACAGATGAAAAAAAAGCTATGCAACCTCAAATCACGCTTCTCTTTCTACCACGCAGTGTTACTGATAGTGACATCTCGCTTGCTCAAGCCTTTGTTTCTCTATTCCGATAGGTATATTAACTTTATGGCACACCCTAATGTTGCTCATGGGCTGTGCGAGAGGCTTACTTACAGAATTTATCTAGACACTAGGGAGTCTGAACTCTAACGTAATTTTGTTACAGCAATGGTCATTACGAACTTAAGCCTGAAAAACACAAAAGTATGGCAGTGTGTAGGTATATTAGTAGACTGTAGACGTCTATATTTTTTCCGTTTGTCTAGTTAGGAATCTTAAGATTTGTAATCAGGTCCGTTTTATATTGTGATTCAAGTAATGAAATACAAAAAATCAATAGATATGTATCGTATCAATAAACTTATGTACGAGACAAGCTCTACATCGAATACAAATTGCTGAATTAAGTTGGTACTTTGCTTGTTAATGCTTAGTAAAAAAATAGTTACCATAGAGTAATTTCTTAAGGCCTCTATATCCGCCAATGACCTTGATCATTGTCTGTCAGTGCGAATATCGATGTAAATGACATTAAAATAACATTCATAACAGCGCGCCTGGTACGGTGCGAAATAGGAGAAAAAACCTTTTTAAGGCTTAATTTAATACATATTTCAAAAAAGTAAAAGAACCAAATTATCAACTTATGTATTGCAAAGCAGTAGATATTTTTTATATATTCTTTTGATAAATAATGAAGTAATAAAGTAAAAAAATATGGCAAAACCACGTTACGTATCATATCATGTAGATTACTAATTATTTTTTTCAGATATAATTTCTCTGTTAATACCGATGAAAAGTGGTTTCATCTGCACGGTTTTTTCACGAGAAGAGCCTTAAGCTTACTTATATCTAAGTATAGAATGAGTATAGGTTGGTGCTAACCACATAACAAGGTACGAAGCTTAGCGACAATAATGCTTATTTTAAGAAGTTTATCCATGTACATTGACTACACGCAAATTACCATAAAAATGTGGTATCCGTCTCAGCTGGTAGGTACGGTTCCTATAAGTGTGGAAATAGTAGTTAAATATAATATTGTTAATTTCATACTTAAGTCAAAACGGAGAGTCGAGAGAACTTTAGTTGATATATTCACGTAGATGCTGATCTACTAAAATTATGAATATTATATCATAGTTACAGAGGTGAAGTAAATAGGTACGTAGTACTCTCTATTAAATGCAGATAAGTATTGTAATACTGCATTTAAATTTCGCATGGATCACTGCACATTGCGTCGATTCCAAATTCAAATTATATTTAAATTAGGTTTTTCTAATAGGAGCAGCGTCTAGGTGTGGTGCATTTAGGGTAACGTTATCTATTCAAAACATGATTTTTATGCCCTGCCTCTATTTTAAAATGATCCACCTGCTAAAAATATTATACGTATGCCTGATAGCAAGTTACTTTACGTGCGTATTTTATACGCAAAGCTTTGCTATTTTAAAATGGCAGGCAGTATATAAGCTAAGTAACGGTTACATAACTTCGTACACTTTAACCAATAAAGACTTTAAGCTTTTTTAAGCCCTTGCTTAACTTAAATTTTAGCCAATTCATGCGTTTAGCTTTCAAAATACGTAGAACAATATGACAGAGGAAGACGAGATCGTATTCCCTCTTTCAAGGCTGGCAACGCACCTACAGCTCTTCTGATGTTCCGAGTGTCCATGGGCGACGGTAGTTGGTTTCCATTAGGTGACCCGTTTGTTCGTTTGCCCCCTTATTTTATAAAAAAACTAGCTGTCCTGGCAAACGTTGCTTTGCCATAATATAAAGCATTTCGCCCATATTATTTTATTGAAGTGACTAAATAAGTATGTCGCCATGGCAACGTCGATCACAAACAATGGCCGCCGTCAGTCTCAGGTTCTTATTAGAACCTGAGACTGACGGCGGAACCTGAGAATTATTAATTTACTATTATTTATTCTACAAATGCACTTATCAATATATAAAGTACCCAGTAGCCGATTCTCAGACCTACTGAATATTCATATAAAATTTGTTAAAAATCAGTAAAGCCGTTTCGGGGGAGTTCGTGGACTAACATTGTGACACGAGAATTTTATATATAAGATATTAGCTAAGGAGTTGATGAAATTAGCATCTCTTCCAGAGGCAACATAAACGGCATCATCCAGTATCCGTACAAGATCGGGCCGAAGTGCGCCGACTGCCCCAACAACTGCGTGCACGACTCGCTCTGCGCCAACTCCTGTCCAGTCACCGACCACTTCTCCAACTGCGCCGAACTGGTGTCCGCTGTACCCAGCTACTGTACGGAAAGAACGTGCAACGCTACCTGCTATTGTGCCAATAAACGGTTGTATAAAAATCATCCCTGGTAAAGAGAGTGAGGAAATGATGAAAGTACAGAATCTAATTAAGATTTTTTATATAATATTACTTTACTGTTTAATTAATGTTTAAGAATTAAGTGTCTAATTTATTTTGTAAGATATTTTTATAATTGCGTATAATAACAATTTAATAATAATATTTATTTGCTGATACAGGTATCAATATTTTTAAATAATAAACAAATATTAATAAAAATGTTGTAGTTTAAGTTCTACCACTGCAACTGTCCATTATCCAAGTAAAAGTAAACTCTTCAATATCTAAAACTTAAAAAAAAAACATAAAATTACATATTTTGTACTTTGTTATTTGGCAATAGTCAATACTCTACACTTCTACAGTTAAGTCTACAGAATTAAGTCTTGTTTTTATTCTGAAGAGTTTTGCCTCAAAGACTTAGCGCTAAGTTGGTATTTATTACAAGTACAGTAATTAGATAACACAGGTAGGTATGTTATTTTAAATAAGCTACTAAACAGGAACAGAATTTTATTATGTAACCATGATAATATTTTGTGTTTAATTTATGTAGCAAAAAGCAGCTGTTATATTTTGCATCATGCTGCATGCATGGTAATTTTTATAACGTTAAATTCGATTTTCGAACGTACCTAGTCCTAAGCACAACTAGCAGGTGATTTACATAGCGTGTATTGTTTACTTGCAGCACATTCTTAATATTAATTAACACAATATTACTTGGCAAAGGTCGGATGAAAATAAAAGTGTGTGAACATTTAACGTATATTCTCGAAAGGGTCTGTGACTTTCGAACAACAGGTGAGTCAGCAAGTGGGGTGGCTGGCGGTGCGGAACCAAGAATCACATTATACGGTCTAACGTTTCATTTTATACGTATTAATATACAGAAAACAGTAGCTACACGTAAGACGTACTTAGGTATTGTATAAAAATATGTTTACAAACAAAACGTTTAATTTTATAAGGATCGTAGCTCCTATAAATATGTTTACATGTGTGCCGAATACGCGATGAGGGAATACATTAGGCGTTCCCGCTGGAGCATGGTTCCCACCCCCACCGCCGTCGCGCCGAGCCGGGCCCGGGCTCGCCTCAGTCCGGCGCCCGCGCTGGCTACCGTCGACCACGCGCGCCATGGTGTGTGACGGCCTGCTCGCCCCCTCGCCGGCCGCGCAGCGCAAGTCGCTCCGCCGACTCGCCTCCACCAGGGGATTCAAGCCGCGCGCGACCTCCTCCTGGATCCGGGTCTTCGAGGGCCTCGAGCCCTACGCGGTAGACTCCCCGAGCAAGCTCGTCAAGATCACCCAGAACACGACGGTCGAGGACGTGAACAGGCAGCTCGGGCTCGGCGAGGAGCTGACCCTGTGGGTGCAGATCGGCGGGGAAAACGCTCGGAGATTGGATGCGAACGAGTTCCCTCTCCGGATTCAGGAGCAATTTCTGTCGACGAGCGGCTGGAGGTCGGAGGCGCGAAGGTCGCGGCTGGCGGTGGATCCGGAGTTGCGCCACTTCCTGCGCTGGTGCTCGGGGCCCGCGAGCCGCTCGGGCGGCCTGCGCCACTCGGGGACCGTTCACGTGCTCAAGGGCCATGTGTTCCCGCAGTGGAAGCCGCGCATCGCGCACGTTATAGGCTCGCAGCTTCACACTTATGGTGAGTTATTAACAGCGTAATAATAGCTCAATACGTATAATTATAATTACGTAGGTAGGCGTAGGTTGTTTATGAAACGTTTCTTTGAATTTTCTTTGTTTTTTAACTTATTTCATGTCTTATTTAACTTCATAAATAACTAACACTACGCAAATAAGTATTCTGAAATTTATGCAAGTTACAAATTAAGCTTTCACAGCGAGCTTTTTTGGGATTTATCTGCTGTTTTAAATATTTTTGAACAATTTAATTGTATAATATGTATGTTCTTATCACTCAATAAGAATCGACCTAATTAATTTAATTTTAATCACATACACCCACAATATAAAACTAAAAACTTCCAGGCGTATCGTGGGAGGTGCTAGAGCTAAGCGGCGGCAGTATAGAGATGTGCCAGCCGAAATCCCAGAAACTGGTGTTATGTGTGAAGCCGCGAAGCTATGGTAACACCGTCATCGACTCTGGGGTGAACCATTTGTTCCTGGGGTTCAGCACGGTCTGGGAGCGAAACATGTGGTTGAGGTGGTTACAACAGGTTAGATTTTTAAAATTTTTATGTTATTTGTACTATCAGAGAAGGCAGATGGTAGACCAACCTAATTTGGTCACGTTATGTCAAACTCAGCCGACAGATCACGACTAATTATAAATATTATTGAATTAACATAACTCGACCAATTGAAGTAGGTCCGTCAACTGCCTATGAATCAATTTCTTCGATGGTACTATCAGAGAAGTTGATTTCTATGCAGATCGGGGACCTACGTAGTTTGGTTGCGTTACGTCAAATCCAGCCGACACAATTAACATTGAATTGACATACTCGTATTCGACCAAATAACGTTGGTCCGTCAACTGCCTATGAATCAATTTCTTCGATGGTACCTTGTGAGTTTTTTGAGCCTAATTATTGATTCTCATAAAATTCGAAAATTCAAGGGCCTACCTACTTCCAGCAGAATTTTTTACATTGTTATTACTGATATTGTAATTTGTAAAAATATGAACTTAAAGAACGGAACTGTTGGATCGATAAAGTATAGAGTCATACTCATCGAACTCTACAAATTATATTTATTCATATTTTTGGAAAAAAATTAACAGACAAATTGGCTTTTTTTAAACTTTCAAAACGTTTGTTTAGTTACCTGCATAATTAGGTAGGTAGGTGAGTAGGTGCAGACTTGAGAGTTATATTTTTAGAAATATAATAGACCTTTACACTGTATGGTGTATAGATAATATTGTAACCACGATAGGGCGAAATCTTAAAACCGAGCACAGTAATAAATATGAAATAGTTTGTGCTAAAAATTGTGTCATTTTCGTGACGCAAAAAAGAATTAGAGCAAGTCATTGATGGCTCAGTATTTTCCCGCTTCGATGAGATCTGCTGTTTAGACTTTATGAAATTTCAATATTCGATTCCGGTACACTTCCCTAACTAACGACGCGAGCGCAATGATGGCAAATTACTAGAAATTTGCTCACTTTGAGACGCTTTTTGACATTTCAATAGATAATTCTACTGCCAGGGTTGTCGCAGCGAGAAAATCTTATTATGTAATAGCTATATTTTATTCGATTTGCGTATAATATCTATGTAAGAGATGGCGTTTAAACTTCGATAGATTGAGAGATGAGAATCTACACCTAATATTTGAAAGTTTTATTAATTCTCATATTACCTATCTTGAAAATGAGTAGCCCATGAAAGTATATTTTAACACGAATAATTCCTTGATTTGTCTTGGAGTACTCACTTGTAACTTGTAAGCAACAAACAAGCATCTTTAAGTGAAGCAAAGGAAACGAAGGATCGCGAGACGCATAACTAATATTGCACACAGTAGCCAGCCACAAACACAGTTGCCTTGTGTTTAATTTCCGAGAAAATGTTTTATCATGAGACGATCGCAGACGACCAAGAGTCTTTGATATGCATTTTAAAAGATACATTTACAAAACATTACACCTTAGCACACCATTGTTTTATGTTATAAAACAAACAAAAGAGCTATTATATAATATCGAAGCAATGCCCTGAAAGAAATGTCACGCTTGAGACCACCATGGCTCGACAGCGAACCACCACAGTCAGTCAAATCTGAACCTTTACTCAGTCGCGATCTTTGACAAACAGTGCTTCGATATCAGTAAAGTATTCTTCAGCCTTAGCCTTGAATTTGAAATTAGAAAACTGAATTAAACAAGGATACGTAAATGCTGAGAATGTACAATCGTGACGAGAATAAAAAGTGGCGAAGATTCGTTGCGTTTGGGAATAACAATGCCTAGAGGTCATCGGCCGGCTAAGGATTGTACATTTTGCGGTTTTTATCCTCACTTGGCAAAATGTGATAAATTGTGGCTTATGGAAAAGTGTTAACTGGTGTTTTGTAATAGTTTTGATAGTCAATTTGCGTGATATAATGTTAACATATTAACAAAACGTGATTAAGTTTAAAAACTTTTGTTAGATGTGCTAAATAAATGAAATAAATATTTGAAATGGTAGAGAGTGCAATCATGAGATCAGACGACGAAGACATTGATAGTCTGGACATATTTATTCAACAGGATAACGACGATATTTATCTAGATAGCTTAGAACCTTCCACCTATAAAGAGAAATGTGAAGTCACAATCGTGGTATGTTTATTTTTGCTATGTAATGTATTAGAGAAAAACCATTAGGGATATTACTTAATAAGCAGACGATGAAGCTACGACCTACGTTATTTAGTGGGTTTGTTTCAAGCATAGCCGATAAAACAGAATTAATATTGCCCTTACATAACCCGTCCAAATAGCCTATGCGAATCAATTTTTTCTGATGATATTTATTAATTAAAAGCTTTTATTCAACTTGCTCTGTATGTATGTTGCGGTAGAATTTTGGAACTCAATTTTTAAGTAGATAATAGATACGTACATTTAACCGATTAAGCTGAAATTTGCATACTTACACGTTTATAATAATAATAATATCTGTGAATGCTTCATTTCACGTCAGTCTGGCCCTGTGCTAAGTACCAGAAGGCCTTGTGTTACGTGTACCAGACAAAGGAAATATATTTAATACTTTTATGCTATACAATATACATATATTTAAGGTTTTTATTAATATGATATATATAATATGATACCCATATTTAATACACATCAATGACCCAGGAACTTTTGAAAACTTTTTGTTCCGTCGGCGGGATTCGAACCTGCGACCCCCAGCTTGAGCTACCAACAGCCCACCAACTGAGCCACAGAGGTCGTCTGTTTTAACGATATTAACTATATTTTAAATACGATTTCATGAACAAAACAGTTTGATTCGAGAGACCTCTATGCCGTGCTTGTTACAAATTACCATTCGAAGTGATCCCTTGTAAAAGATACTCACGTTCCACATATCGTGGTCCAGTCACGCTCGTTGTGAACTAATCGTTCCGTTTGACTTCATTTGCTCATAGGTATCTTAGAATATATTGCATTGAATACGTTACAAGTTGCTCTGCAGTCTAACTTAGGGTTATCAGGTTTTGCACAATCAGGTTCTAAGATTGGCGTGGTAATTCAGCTGCTATACATTCCTGAGTAGATCCTGATGCCATTTCTACTGTGTTTTTATTTAACATTTAGGAGCTAGCGGCTTATTTTTAAAACGCCGGCTACTTAGAGCACAAGCTTTTTACTATACACATCCCTCTACAGTCTACACGGTTCCAGGAGTCATTATTTTTATCGTATGTTATGGTAGTTATATTTCGGTCATTATGTTATTTTTATATTAATTCATACCCATTTTCCAGGGCGCGCAAAGCACGCAGCCGCCAAACATTTTGGACCTCAGCGGCGGAGATCGAACGTGTTTATCGACAGCCCTAGCGCACCACAACAACGGATTCTCAGTGCGGGTGCTAAGGATGTGTGGGAACACCCTGTATGCGGTACCTCCTCAGACTTACACCTTGCAAGCTCTGACGCATCTGGACCTCAGTGATAATAAAATCAGTGAACTACCGAAGGAGATTTGCAAGCTGACACAGTAAGTGTTGAAATATTTTTATTGCTTTCTGTAGTTTCATAGTCTAAGGTTCTGTGTGCTGTGTAATAGTAGAGCTGTAATTGTAGAGTTAAGCCAATGTTTCTCAGCTGCATTCTTAGTATAGCCACTATAGAAAGGGTTTCTTCCTGCGGTAGAAAAAGTTATAGTTTAGCAAATGAGATTTGTTATTTTGTTCTAAAAATTTTCGGCAGTCCCAGTTTTTCTATTCCGCATTTACCCTACCCTACCCTATCCCTACTATCGATGCCATAGCTGTGGAGTTTATTTACGTTTAATTATTCACTTTACGCAACGGACTTTATAAAAACCGCTACATTTCGGCGCGTTATGCTTCTTTTGTTGTAGATGTAAAGATACGTGTAGTATGAAACAAAAACCTAGTTAAAAAGCATCTGATGTACAGTTGTAGGAGCGCGTGCCATTACGGAGTATTCTTTAACGCTTCGCCGACGATGCGTGGAGCTCTACCCATTCTACACCTCAGTATCAAGTACCAACCTTCGCTTCTTCCACCATTTTTAATTGCACTATATTATAGACATCGGGGTGTGATGAAACAGTGTTTACATTATTACGTAAATCTTGATCTTTACTTATCTATGATTTCTTCAAAGTATGGTAAACTAATGTTTAGGTTTGTATGCTTTGCTCAGACTTATATTGTTCTTTACGATAATTGTCCGATTCTGAAGCACTTACAAACATACAGTGCCGTACAATATTAGTTTTTGATAAACAATATCCAGTGTTATGTTTGGTATCGTCAGTAAGTTACAAAAAAATAAAACAAAAGTGCGCTACTTTAAACACCATGATGTCAAAATATACTCTTTCGTCAATTTTCTCTTAATTAGGGCGCCGTTCAAGAAAATTAATTAAATCCACGGGTTCGCTGTAGGTACCAATTGAAAGGTACTGTTCTATATTTTTCTTGCTTCCAAAGTACCAGGTACCAGGTACCAAGTGCAATATGAGGTGCGATATCTACATCTGTGCGTCGAGGCGTGCCGCTTACGTTCACTTTGCCTACAATTCTCGTAGATCATATCAGATGTCCTTGATGATTTAATAACTTGTGTGTTTTAAGTTTTTATAGAAACATTAACACCGTTTCATATTCTACTTTTAACTCACTTCATAAAAGGAGGTTATAATATGAAAATAGTTATGTTTCTAGACGCGTTGTCATCAAATATTCTATTGTAGAGTTTTAGTAGTATAGGGACTGTGTAGTTTAATATAACTGACATATTATGCAATATTCTGAAATTAAAACCAGTCTGTATACTTATTTGATAAATAGACTGCAAAAGTACCTACCGCAGTAGTAAGTGCAAGATATTATAACTAGATAAGTACTTTTAAAAACCTTTTTGTAAGCTCTACAATCTACATAGAGTAAAGCTGTGCTGTAAACCATTAAAGTTTTCAGCCAGCTATTCTCTCAAAAGCCACGAGTTTTGAATAATAACCTTTTCAACCCCTTTAAACAATATATTTTTTGTTAATAAGTTAATAACCATTGAAGATTAAGCACCTTCCGTTGATCGCTATCAAATCATTAACATTGTTAAAATGTTTGCTAAGCTAACGTTACTGACAGATGGTGTTGAGATAACAATTCA
The DNA here is from genome assembly GCA_937595015.1 of Polyommatus icarus. NCBI lineage: Eukaryota > Metazoa > Arthropoda > Insecta > Lepidoptera > Lycaenidae > Polyommatus > Polyommatus icarus. The sequence continues at coordinate 11,321,648 of OW569321.1, forward strand.
TTTTAAATAAATTTTAAGGACGCCTCCTTCAGTCTTGAGTGGTATTTCCTAAAGAATACAAAAGGAGTTTGTTACTTAGGCATTTAATTAATTTTAATATTTTGTTGCTAAAGTTTGAAGTAGATTTTAGTCTAAAACTTTAAAATAAAGACCAGAATATCAACAGGTAGGTAGTTGTTATTATTTAGTTAATTTATTTTAAACTCTATAAGTTAACGAGACGTGAAAAAAAAAAATGAAAAGTGTTCTGACTTTGTATATGAATTGTGAAATAACCACATTAAAAACACAATAAATATCATACTGCAATAGAGTAACTAAGCCGTGTTTTCAAAATATGAATCTGCATGATAAAGATGTAGTGCGTCAAGATACTGCTTTGCTTATAATATGTGTGTGTGAGCTCGATTCACATTTCACACTGTCTTCTAGTATGAAGTTGATCTACTCTATAATATAATGTTGTATCAGTAGCCGTAGCAGTAATCTAACAAGGTAGATTATAGGGAAGCGAAGAGAAATTGAAAGTGAAAAGAATAGTTGATCGGTTGATGGTTCATATACACAATACAATGATCTCGTAACATATTGTGCATCCCGGCGTTGCGTCTTATTGCCACAGAGGCCTGCAGTGGGGCGCGGCGGAGCGGTCAGTTACAGCAGCTTCAGTGCTGGTCATAGTGTTACTCGCTGTTGGTCATAATATAGTGGTGTCGCTGTTGCTACATTGTTGCCGCAATATAGTGTTGTGAAGTGAATTATCGATTCTTATCGAGAATCGATCTTCAGCTTACGGAAAGAGATTTGTGTTTGTGATTTTTGAGGAGTGCTTTATTAAATTTTTTGGTAAGGATAGTATTTAATTAAGGATATATACAGAAAAAAAATACTTTAAGGATATATGCATTGGATGCTTGTAAACTAGTCATTGCATCTTTAAAACAAGATACCTATTATGTAAATTGTCAAAACTATAAAAAATATAATTCTTAATTATTATTAAAATATGTAATCCGGTGAAATTGTTGTTACTAATTATGTAAATAAATGACAACGCGTTATAATTGAAGTATTTATTTATTAAATTAATTAATTTCAAATTTAAATAACAATTAAATATTTAAGTAGATATTTGCGACTTTAAATGGTTTATTTTCGACCCGTTTAAGGTTATATTCCTTCTAAGTTCATGGCACAATTACTTTTTCTTTAAGTTACGGTAAATGAATTTTGAGGGCAAACATTAACATATTGTGAATAGCTCACTACTTTAATTTCATAAACGTTTTGTAACATTATTTAATTTTTTAAATAATGTTATTCGAATATCAATATTATTTTCCAATCGCGTTACTCACAAATAGCTATTTTATTTTTTCTCCGGGGCATTTGGGACTGCCTAGTTGGTCTACTTTATACTAACTAAAATTCCACACCCAAACACGACAGATCCTATCTACCAGCGATCGTCCAATGTCGGGTCTCTGGTACTACCATGTACCAAAATAAAATCTCGTGTTTGGTGATAAAATTTTCGTAGTGGAATTATTGTGGATGGCAAAACTTTAATTAAATATTATTCCCTATTTATGAATAGATCTACAATTTGCATATAATCTGTGTTTTAGTTATGCAATGTTTTGTCCTTGTCTAATACGCTAGAAAATTGTCAGACAAAGAAAACATTCTAGAACTGTAAGTATGAGACGAATATTAATTAAGTACTTAACTGTGGTTAAATGTAGAGTTTTACAGATACCTAATGTAATGGAGCTTATGTCAAATTCTTAATTTTATTACAGTTAAGTAATTAATATTCGTGTCTTACTGCCGCACTCAGAGTGGAACATTATTTAGTTAAATGTAATTAATTCAAAATTTTGACATAAGCCCCATACTTTATCTGTCAAACTCTTCATTAAATTGGAGCTAAATCATAATTAAATGTCTCTGAGTACGGCGGTAAGTCTCTGAATGTGGCAGTAAGTAGATCGTTTTATTACTAAGAGGGTAATATGTCGAGTTTTGAAGTCATCTCATAAATCTCACTTTAACGCCTCCGTGGTCTAGTGGTATAGAGCGCGGCTCTTGACTCGGAGGTCGTGGGTTCGATTCCCGCGTTGGAAACATGTTATTTCCAAGTTTGGTTAGGACAATGCAGGCTGATCACCTGATTGTCTGACAAGTAAGATGATCCATGCGTCGGATGAGCATGTAAAAAGCGCACAGAAACAAGATTAGATAGGAGATCTGTGGTCCTGCGCCTGATCTCTCGCCAGTCGTGTCGGTCGTCCGTCCCACTGAGTTATGAGAGTAAAGGAATAGAGAGTGCTCTTGTGTACTGCACACACACTTGGTATAAAATTACTCCTGCGTAGCTGGCCTGGTTTCAATGAAACCGGCCACCGTCACCGAAACCGGTGTGGGAGTTATTATTATAAAGCTCACTAAAATGTGTTCCTTCATATTTGTAACTCAATAATCGAGATAATCGAATATGAATTACCTTAATTCCAGGCTGGAAGAGCTGTACATCAGCAACAATGAAATCCAATCCGTAGAATGGGCGCTGCGGCTGCCAAGGCTACGGACGCTCGTAGCTAACCAGAACCTTATCAAGCAGTTTGTGGTTTGTATTATATATTTATTTATTGCTCTATACATGTACGCGACCCATTATGGGTAGGCCTATAATTGTCATTCTCTACCAGCAAACCAGCCGGCCTAAGATGCGCTAACGAGAAAATGTTGTCTACATATTATTTTCTCGACGTTATGATGGTTTGTCTCTTCATCTCTATTGACCCTAGCATGACAAAAAAAAATCTCGTGTAGATCTGTCATCGATAAACACATTTTTATCGAGTTTTGTCGAAATAATGTGTAGATTTTGACCTTATGAGACGAGTAGTTTTTAATTATCTCGAGAGTGAGATATCTCGTTGGCGCATGCTAAGCGCACTGGATGATGTAGAGCAGCGGTGGACAACCTTTTGGCAGGCAAGGGCCACAAGGTGGCAAAACAAACTAAAGGCGGGCCGCAGACCTCATACTCGTATTAAGAGCGGGCTGTCAAATTTTGCTGTGTTTTCTAATAAGTGACGATCCCGGAAGACTTTAGTGAAATTGAGATTTATTTAATCATTGTATATTTATCTGATACTAGCTGACCCGACAGACGTTGTCCTGTCTTAACGATGATTAATTAATTCGACTAATAATTGGTATAATTAAGAAAACAATAGATTAAAATTAGTATCTTCATGCCAAATTTAATCAAAATAGATATAAATAGTTTAAGCGAAAATCATAAAAGTTTATTGTGCAGGAACCGTACGTTTTCCGGGACTAAAAGTATCCCTTGTCCTTTCCCGAGACTCAAAGTATCTCCATACCGAATTTAATAAAAATAGACTGAAATAGAAAAGTTTATTGTGCGGTAACCGTACATTTTCCGGGACCAAAAGTATCCCATGTCCTTTCCCGAGACTCAAAGTATCTCCATACCAAAATTCATAAAAATCGATTGAATATTTTACGCGCAAATCATAAATGTATATTGTGCAGTAACCGTACATTTTTCCGGGACAAAATGTATCCTATGTCCTTTTCCTGGTTCTAAGCTACCTGTCCACCAATTTTCAGCCAAATCGGTTTATCCGTTCTTGAGTTATAAGTAGTGTAACTAACACCACTTTCTTTTATATATATAGATTCTGTAAAAGGAAAACACGATTCACTTATTTTGACTCGATAGTTATATTTTTCAAAATTATGAATCTTTCTGGGCTTTTCAACAAATATCAGCTGTTACAGTTGAGTATTGAGTTACCTACTATCATTAAATAACTTGCACTACTACAATCACTCACTTTATAAAATAACGGTAAAAGGAAATATTATTAGTATTGTACTTAGTTTTTAAGTAATCATCAAAAGCGGGGCTAGTGTATTGACAGTAGGCTCTTAACCCTAGAAGCTCAATATACCTACACATATTGAAAGGAAATATTTAAGTTTTTATTAAAAATGGCACAAACAGCTACGTACTTAAGTGGCGATAACTACTGGCAGTATTAGAAAACATTGTTTTTGATACATATATTAACTTATTCACGAAGCATTCACGGGCCGCGCGTTGCCGACCGCTGATGTAGAGACATAAATATTATATTATCTTTACATCATCCAATATGACATAGTAGAGTCATAGGCGCATTACGAAATGCACTAACATTAATAAGTAGGATATCTACTATTATTTAACCCTTGACGTAAACACATTGATTTTATTATGACGTGTGTATCTGTCTCGAGCATCAAGCTTAAAAACAGATGAACATATAACCTCCTCCTTTTTGGAAGTCGGTTAAAAACGGTGAGACCTTGGATTTAGCGTATCGCTTAGTGAAAAATTAATCTTACTCGCTCCTAAAAACATCCGCAACAGAGAAATTGCAAGGCCTTAAAAATCACTCTATACATGGATTGTACAAAAGAAAATTTTGAGGCCTCTCTCTCTGGACAATCTAAACTCTAGAGTCTAGACTCTAGGCTATAGAAAAGTCTTGACCAATAAAATAAACTACAAAACATGACACAAGCGTCATTCCATACCAGTACCTACTGAGGTCTATTTATCAAATTGACCAGCCCATTCACGAACGATGCTCATTGTCCACACGTCTAAGATTATTTAAAGCATTTTCTTTTAAGTATACCTATCAATAAAATGTAATTTGTGACTTACACCGTTTCAGCCAGCCGCGACCATGGTGCTGGACGACTACAAGGACTCGTCGGCACCGCTGACCAACGTCGACCTCCGACATAACAAGCTCAAGGGAAGCATCATCCTGGGCAACTATGAAGTAAGTTATTTTATGGTTTTATTTAGATAACTTAGATAAAAATGACCTCGTTTGATTACTCATCGCCGTCTTATTAAATACTAACGGTCGTATGAATAAAAACTTAGCGAGGGTTTAAAACAGCTTTTAACATAGTAAAAACGTAGTAAAAACCCTCGTTAAGTTTTTATTCATACGGCCGTAACACAGAATACATAATAGTACAAAAATTTAGTGTGTTATTATTTTTAGCAATATTCCGCGAAATAAACTTCCACCTTTAAGTAAATGAGTGAGTGCACGCATAGGCATGCGTACAGCACCTCCCTCCTCCCACACTGCCTATGCGTACACTCGCATGCAAGAACTTGCAAACACCACCACCACACAAGCAATAATGTTGGCAAATCCGTGCAAGGCCCCTCACCACCATGCAGGTTGAAAACCTCGACGCGCGTTTCGCTCCAACACCGGAGCATCCTCAGGATGTGGACTCTACGAACAACGTCCGTCAAGTCATTCGTAGTCAAGTTGTTCGTAGAGTCCACATCCTGAGGATGCTCCGGTGTTGGAGCGAGACGCGCGTCGAGGTTTTCAACCTGCATGGTGGTGAGGGGGATATTATTTCGCGGAATATTTCTAAAAATAATAACAAACTAAATTTTAAGCTATGGATTTCCGCAAAGTAACGCCTGATTCCATTAACATAATAGTACCTTACGGTAGCCGGAAGTAGGTACCTATCTCTAAACCATATTATTATTTTATCTAAATTTCTTTGAGGCGTTTAAGTGAGAAAATGTACAAATACATACCTAGTCGCACTTTCGCATTTATAATGTAGGATACTCATAACTTACAGAACTAAAACCTAGTAGTAAACCACTATATCCATCTAATATTATAAATACGAAAGTGTGTCTGTCTGTCTGTCTGTTACCTCTTCACGCTCAAACCGCTGAACCGATTTTGCTGAAATTTAGCATGGAAATATTTTGAGTCTCTTTTTGTCCCGGAAAAATGTACGGTTCCCGCGCGATAAACGAGTTTTGGCGCAACGGAGTTGCGGGCATCATCTGGTTGTCTAAAATTTATGAAAGGAGAGGTCAATTTTAGGCCACGAGATTTCTCCCTATGTAGATTCTCTCCTTTATTAAAAGTAATATGTATTTAATTATTAGCGAAACATTGGTCTATACAAGCTATAAATTAGGTAGTAATTACTACATACCTTATGAAGCCTTTGAGGAAAAAATTACATATATGTGAGGGGTGTAGAAGCAAAGACGACTATCTCATATTTTCCCGGATTGTCGCTAATAACACCATCTACTTGTTGGGATTTAAAGCCGTTCATCTGTCCAATTGTCACCTACGTCTGTATCCAATAGAAATGTATGGTTAGAACTTAAAAAGTTAAAAATACGTCATTGTTTGTTTCATTTGCTAGGAAAAAACATGTCCACTGGAGATAGTAGCTTTTGTTTTAACATATTCAAATTTCAAAGATACAGTTTTCACGTTTTTCTTAAAATCTGTAAAAATGGAGATAGTCACCTTTGCTTCTATACTCTATATATTATACACTAAGTTAACCGCTTAATAGCGGTTTTACAAGCTACTACTTACTACCAATAGTAGTTGCTAATTAAGTATTAATACTTTTCCAATTAGGCACAGTTTCTTCGCATGATTGAACACATTGAGTATTTTAACTACATTACCTGACTTGTATAACAATTGTAATTATGCATACCTACTTTAGTGGAGTAGGTACAGCAATTTAGTACTTATATACAATTAAGTACTTAATTAAAATTTCGAGATATATCCTTCGGATGATAAATTGTATGCATCACGAACTGTTAACAGTTGTGTAACTATAGTTTAATTTTTATTAATTGCATATCCTGTTGGGTGTAGTTGGGGCGTAGCACATAAAATATGTTTTAGATTAAGCAATCACTTTCCTTAGACAATACATAATCCTTCGATCGTGGATTCTTGGAAATCTGTTGTTATTCTATTGTGTCTTGCCCACCGGTGAGCATATGGGGCTTGATGGGTTAATTGAATATCACATTATTATGATAGCATGTGACAGTCTCCTATCAAATTAGGATAGAAATAATAGCTGTTTCGTTTTTTGTACGTAATTTATTAACAAATAAATTTTGAGATTTTTTTACGTGAATTTTAATTTTTTGTTTCTTTTGCCGCCTCGTAAGTATTATGATCGTCAAGTTCTATTTTAATTTTTAGTGAAGTCACTCATTCTAACACTCATTTATATTTTTTATCTGCAGACATTTTTAAATACAAAAAAATACAGAATCAGAGCAAGCTTGCTTAACGATGCCAGAAGTTTATTCTAGACATTCCATAATATTTTCCATACAAATGCCATTGCAAAAGAGCGCGTATTCCCTCTGAAAAGGCCGGCATCGCAACTGCAGCTCTTCTAATGTTGCGAGTGTCCATGGGCGACGGTAGTTACTTTCCATCAGGTGACCGGTCCCCGTATTACGTATCTTGCGAGAGCAATGTGATAGCAATTATTGCGCGATAATTGCTCCAAAATCGCAATTTCGTATCACGTATCAGCCAAAACAATACGATTGCAATCGATCACTATACATGACACCATTGTTTGTGACATTCATGACACCCAGCAATCGCTCACGCGATTTTTGCTAGTGGATTGTTGATCGCTATTTTTACGTGATACTCCAGCCGTTTGCTCATTTGCCCCTTATTTTATAAAAAAAACTAGCTGTCCCGGTGAACTTCGTGTCACTTTGAAACCTTTCATGGACTTCTACGAATATTTTAAGACTATAATCAGCCCAATCCGTTCAGCCGTATTCGAGTTTTAGCGCGACTAACACATTTGAAAATCCATTTTTATATATAAGATTCATTTCCAGCACTTGGTGTCACTGGACGTGTCGTACAACGCTGTGGAGGTGCTGGTGCTGTCAGCGCTGCGCAGTCTCCGCGAGCTGCACGCGGCGCACAACGCCATACAGCACCTCGCCGTGCACGGCGCAGCGCTGCGCGTGCTGAGGGCGCCGCATAATCGTAAGAATATACTTTAGATACCTTCTTTAATAACAATTCTGTGGAAGCCTGCGTAAAATTCTGTATAGTTTGGATCGTGATTAAACAAATAGTCTATAAGGCTGCGTTTCCACCAGAGATGTGTTCCAGTACCTACCTTAAATGTTTTCGCAAACACGTGTCTTAGGATTTTTGCTTTTAATAAGCTTAGCCTAAAATATATCCCATGCTTGGTTATTTTTAAACATTACACTTCTTTGTCCACAGGAATCGAAAGTCTTACGACGTCGGTGCCTCCGATCAACCTAGTAGAAGTTGACCTGTCACACAACAGGCTCACCGCTCTCCCGCAGTGGCTGAGCGGCTGCTCCGACCTCACCAAGCTGTACGCCTGCAACAACCAGCTGGCGTCCCTCCCGGACCACCTCTTCTGCAGTGAGCTGTCCAGCTTGAGCCACTTACACCTGGCGCACAATAAGATCTCCAACTTTCCATCGATGCCGCGACTCAGATCACCCCTGAAGGAACTCCTACTCCACGACAATTGTATACAGCAGCTGCCCGAAAACTTCTTCTCGGTGTGCGACAGGTTGCATATCCTAAATTTGGCAAATAACAGGCTGAGCAGGCTCCCGCGCGTGCGTGGTGCTTCGCCACATAACTTGGAACGATTGTACTTGACGGCAAATTGTTTGATGGACGACGCGATAGACGTCATAATTACTTTTCGAGGACTCAAAATACTACACATGGCCTACAACTGCCTGACGAACCTACCAGATAACTGCTTCAATTTCTGGCCTGAAATTGAGGAGATTGTCTTATCGGGGAACTCGCTGTCGAAACTTCCAGAAGACTTGCCCCAACTGAATAATATTAAAATAGTGCGAGCACATTCGAATAGACTACGATCGATACCTATGTTTGCGTGTAGCGCTTCAGTGAAAATATTGGATTTCGCACACAACGAACTGGACACCATAGATTTACGATTACTAGCACCGAAGCAACTGAAGTTCCTAGATATATCTTGCAATAAAAAGTTACAGATGGATCCGAAACAGTTTAAAGTGTATAAATGCCAAAGGCCGTTGAGTCTGGTCGATGTTACGGGACAAAATACCCTGCAGTTGCCTCAGAAAAGTGGATTCCACGAGGAATTGCACGGCATGACCACATGGGTTACAGGATTTTCTGAGTGTCCAAATAAATCTCTACAGTTGCCATGTGCGCAGATACGTCTCCCGTCGTTTTGTAACAAAGAAGGGCTATTCGCTATAATCGACGGCGAAAATGATACTGAAGTTCCTAGAATACTACAGACGAGTCTACCAGGATTACTGCTAGAAGAAAAGTCCATTAAAGAAACAGTAAATGAATACATGAAATACGTCGTATTGTCAGCTCACCGAGAGCTTAAAGAAAAGGGACAAAAGAAGGGCGCCTCCTTAATTATGTGTCATTTATCTCCTGTAAATGGTCCCGAAAATGGTTTCGGCCTCGAGTATAAACGGTACAATTTGCGATTAGCTAATGTTGGAAATACGAGAGCAGTTTTGAGCAGACGGAATGGACCGATGTGTTTAGGCATCGAAAATAATAAACGACTCGGATACTCGAATAGGTATCCGAATACTATTCCAGATCCTGACGTCATACATACCATTATCAAGGAAGATGATGAATTTTTAATACTAGCGAATGGAAAGTTTTGGAACGTCGTCTCCGTGGATGCCGCAGTAGCTGAAGTGAGAGCTGAAACGAATCCCGTTTTAGCGGCTAAGAGACTGCAGGATTTGGCACAAAGCTACGGAGCCGAAGATTGCGTATCTGTTATAATCGTAAGATTCGATACCGGAAGACCGGACGTGGACTTATTGATGAGAGAGTTACGGCACACGATTAACACGACCAAATCGGTCTGTCGGTCTGACTGTTGTTGCTCGCGATCGGAACCGTGCTGTCACTCGATAACCTTGGCTAAACCGGGGAGCGAGCGTTCCTCGCCGAGTGGGCAAAGTGATAGGCCACCCAGCGAAACTGTCAGCCAGCAACATTACGCGAGTGTCAGGTCGCACACCAAAATATCGGAACGAAAGTCTATAGGTGGGGTCGCTCGGGCCATACGCGTACGCGTGGAAGACAAAGACGATGACACAAAACACGACGAAAACGCGCAGCCCGAGGAGCAGTTTAAGTGTTGGGAATACATGCTGGAACAGAACACGCAAATGCTCTTCGATAAGGAGCTCGATAATCTCTCCAAAGGTATTAAATCGAATGGAGGTAGCTTGAGGAATTTCAAGGGACTGTCTGGCAGCAGCCCGCAACTCCATTTGCTGAGTAAGTCCACGAAAGTTCCCTTTCTCTCCAAACACTTTGGAAGTGCCAGATCTTTTGGGAATACCCTCAAAGTAGATCCTCGGTTTGGATCGGGAAGGATTCCAAACGGTGGTCCGAATGCTGCCTATTTCGGATCGTTGCAGAGGCTGATGCCATATCATTTAGAATACGATTTTGCTGTGATACAAGAGAAGGGTGCTCCATCTCAAGATTCCTTGGACCTTGAAGGTAGAATGCAACAATACTGGGGCGTCGCCACTACGGAACTTTAAAGATGTATCTGAAAATGTAAATATAGGCTCCGAAATAAGTGTAATATATGTAATTAATATAATCATATAGGTACTATTTATTTTTCGACTAGATCCTTTTGCACAAGTAACATACGGTACACCTATGACTTAACTTATTACGAGAACTTAACAGATACTGGACTTATTTACAATAGTGGTCATAAGATGTACGGATACAAATATTTATTGTTTGTAAATTCTATTTTCATTGTGATAAAATTATATAAATTTAATTTTTTACACAGATGAAGATTGATAAAAGTATTCAATTGATATTCAAGATTAAAAATCTTCTAACTAGTTTCTACTTATAAGATTTTTACCCGACTATTTACAATACAGTAATTCTAAATACGACTATTGACTGACTTGATTAAAACTAGCGCATATTTACAATATACCTTATTAGTAAGGCCATGAATTTATACCTACACTATAACATTATCAACACTATTCTTAACATTTCAAGTATATAAACGTAATATGATACAAATAAATCTTTTTAATATTACCACAGTGTAAATAACTACAGTGGTCCAACGCCTTTGAAGTCGCGCGAAATGCCGCTTTTGTGTAGGTATTCGTTATTGCTTCAGGGTTGTCACAATAATGTTTTATTATAATCTGTTCTACATTTTATGTATTCGTAGTATTTGTATGTAGAGTACTAGGAATAACAAAAAATAGATATATAAGTATTATAAGTAAGGAGTTTTATTGTAAAAAATACAAATGCGTATAAAAAAGCTGTGTTTCGCCGAGTGAGTGAGTTTACCGGAGGCCCAATCCCCTATTCTTTTCCCTATTTCCTTCCCTACCCTCCCCTATTACCCTATTCCATCTTAAAAGGCCGGCAACGCACCTGCAGCTCTTCTGATGCTGCGAGCGTCCATGGGCGACGGAAGTTGCTTTCCATCAGGTGACCCGTTTGCTTGTTTGCCCCCTTATTTCATTAAAAAAAATTGATACTTACTCAAAAGTATCTATCGTTGATTTTTACTTTATTTGAAAACTTTGAATATCAATAATAAAATGAGTTTAATTTTACTTCCCTATCTTCAAACTATCAGACATAATACAAAAATTATTTCGAATCAACTATTACGAAAAAAACATAGCAGAGTATGAAATTTGTTTGTAATTTTGAAAATATCAAAAATAAAAAAAAATCAAAAATATCGGATATAATATGTATATTATGTAGGTATTTAAGTAAGTACATACTACATACATACAACTCAAACGAAACACTGTCGGTCGCAAACTACTTAAAACAATTAAATTAAAAAGCGTCAACCCCGGCTGACGTGTACCGAACGAGTGTATGGCAGTTCGGTATCGCTACCGCGCCTCTCTCACCCCGCACGCCCCGCACGATTGCTCTGTCTAGACGTGTTCGTTGGACCACTGTAGTTATTTACACTGTGATATTACAGTGTTGGAAAACAAAAACAACGTGAAAATAGTTTAGACCTAAATTAAAATAAGTGATTATAAATAAAAGGTATGTTTCGTTCATAAAATAAATATTGCAACAAGACTATTTTAAACGATATTGAAATTATTATTTTCTATTTACTTTATATACATTCAAACACATTTTCAAATATAATTGGAATATTTAAGTACAGTATACATAACCTCATCTTCTCCAATTTCTATATCTTCATATTTTAAATGTAACACTCTGATGAATTTTTGCTTGAGACATCAACACAACAATCAGAACACCCACTAAAATGTTTAAATAGTGCAAGCAAACCCAACCAAAACTGAGAATTTATGAAATTCTAGTAGCACATCTAAAATAGCAAGTGCCAATTACAATTTACATGTAAGTACGAGCCGCAGAAATTAACTTGGCACTGGTTTCCTAAAAATTTCCTTAAAGCGTCCATTCACTATCCTGCGTGCAGTCCGTTGGCTTCTGCAGGATAGTGAATGAGCCGTTTTAGAACGATGCAATGTGACTAGTTAACTTCTGCGTATCATAACGATAATTTTAATGTTACTTTTTTGTTGGAATGTTTGTTTTAGATACGTCTACTGATTTATGATTATAACTGACTATGTTATAATCATAAATCATTTGTCACAGCATTTGACATGAAGAGACTAGCCCTCTTATTCCCTTTATATCTGAATCTGATCGTACCTATTAAAGTAGTTCTCTTAATCGTTCAATTGAGTACCTCCAAATCTCTCATGTATCATGAGAGACCATTGCTGTCATGATAACGTCGAATATAGCTGTTTTCAAACAATTTGTTTACCAGGTATTCGTTCGCCAGGTAGCTTTATAGTCGTTGTCCGATATTATACTTTTATCTCTTTAAACCGCATCAATACGACTCGATGCGTTTCTCACTGACTTTATACTCGATCACAGCTCCCGTTTGACCACAAGTTCTAGCGGCTGGACGCCCATAGGCGGGCACGGCGCGGGGGGCGGCGGGGGCGCGGGCTGCGTGTGCGCCGGCGGCGGCCGACGCTAGGGGTAGCCGCGGGGTGAGTAGTGGTGCGGCTCCCCCAGCCACGAGTCCGGGGAAGGGGGGAAGTCCGGGTAGCCCCCCGCGGCCGGGGACGATGAACTGCTCATGTCGGACGCCCCGCCAGTGCCTAGACCACCGCCCATTGCTTGACCTATAAAAATATCGGTTAAGTATAAAAGAAATAAATAAAAAATATTAATGTGGAATTTTAGTCACAAAAAAGGAGCACATTAATCCAAATGGTTTGTTATTTTGGTCAAAAGTCAAAATACCATGTATTTATAATAGAATTTGTTTTATTTGTTATTTGTAGTGTGCAGCCATTTCAAAAGGCGGTTCTTATAATATGGCATTACGATTTTATCATTTTAATATTTCTTTAAAAAAGAGTGACTTCAAATAAAACAGTCGCATTTGTTGTCAAGTGTGAAAATAGGGGATTTTGACACACCTCCATAGTTCAAAATAACTTAATGGTAGGTATATGTAGTGCGACCGCACGTTGGAGACACGACTGTAGTTAGACAGTCTTGTCTCACTTAGACATGTCAGTCTTACGCATAAAGTTAATATACCTAGCGGAATAGAGAAACAAAGGCCTGAGCAAGCGAGATGCCACTATCAGTAACACCGCGTGGTAAAAAGAGACGTGTGATACATGACAGCAGCACTCTTTTTTTGACGTCCAGTCGGCACGTGCCGCACGTTGTCAATATAATCTCATAGAATTCATGTTAAATCATGCTTGTGTAAGTGTATACGTACACATATTTTTCACACAGATGAAAACCAATTTTGGTTACGTTTGACAGCTCGAGATTGTTGCTCTATTCCGATAGGTATATTAACTTTATGGTCTTACGACACAATTAAAACAGTTGTGTCACGTAGTATACAGTTTACATCCTCTTTGGTTGTGTCTATCATGTGGCGCACACCAAGTCAAAACTGTCTTGACTACGATGACGCAACGCATACAATTGTATAATATTATAAACAGTAGAGAACGCCCGGACAGAGTAGACAGAATTATAGAGTATGCCGACTTAGAAGTTAGAAATTTTTAAATTTTACGTAATATGACGAAAATCGCTAGGGTTGTTAACTTGTCACTACGGACTTAAAACTATGACATATTACAGGCATTAGGGTTTCCTATTACTGTATTTCTCTGGGATGTTAAACATGTTAAACACGTTAAAAACGGGATGTGAAACACGTCAATTTATGTTTACAACTTAGATACATTTACAAATAACAAGTTGTATATTAATAAAATTAAAACCGAATTCAAAACTACTGAACCAATTTTGATGAAACTTACCTAAATTGAACAATTATACCTATCACAACAAAGTCAACAAAACAAAAAAGAATTACTTAAATCGGACATGTAGCTCGGACGATACGCAAACACAAACATAAAAACACTTTTAAAAGTTTCTACATATTTTGTTCAGATGCTGATGAAATATACTCATAATATACGAAAACTATGCAGTTCTAGAAATATTATTCATACGTAAGGCTCAAATTGAAATCTTTTTTTTTAAGTTGGTTAAAAAGCACAACAAATGTTGTATAACGTTACTGAAAAATATATTTTGCGTCTATTGCGAGCAGTTCTGAAAGATTTTATAGTTATAGATAGAAAAGTTCTCATTCGGATAAAAATTATTTCAAAAATAAACGGGAAAGACTAGACGGGAAAGATAGTATTTGGACCGTTGGACATGTTTCTCTTTTTGGTCGTATTATTGTTTTTTTTTGGCACATGTGATTAAAATTTTCAGAATCTAATTTTGAAATCTATATATATTTAAAAATTAATTATATCAGCCAGTGCGAGGCACATTCCAGTCATAATATTCTTAGTGAAACCCGACGAATTTGACAAAATAATATATTGAAACCTGTTCGTCTCTTTACAGTTGAACTACTGGTAGATATGTCTATTGTGGCTAGACAGTTTTGTCGTAGATGTGCGCGCTCGCATACACTTCAAAGGGAAGCCGACAGTCGTTAGTCAGACTTGTCGCGGGGCGCATTAGACAACTTTGTCTATTAGACGTCTTGTCTCAAATGTGCGCATCTAGTGCATTTTATTAAGCGATAGTCTGTCTTAAGACAGTCGTGTCTCAGGTGTGCGGTAGCTCGTAGAGTAAGTAGTGTAGTAACGCTACTTACTTTACATATACCTATGTAACCTGCACCCTGTAAAGTATAAGTAGTGTTACTATAGTCCGCGCGGAACTAGTTGGCCGCGCCTGACTGTGCGTCCACATTTGTATAATTTGCGCGATCCGATCACATCTCCGTCGCGTTCATCGCGCCGTATCAAGTATGCATATCATAGTGTGGACACCTATTAGATCATTCTGCCGATCATGCGCGTATTTGATACAACACGTATCAGATACGCGGTTAATAGCGATCGGGGCGTATCATGATACGCGTATCATTTTGACACGCTTTGATGATACTCGACGGAGATCTGATCGCGCCAATGATACGAATGTGGACGAGCCTTTAAGTATGTGAGCGGTGGGACGTAAAGGCTTGGGGCGCTTGATTTTGACAGTTCTGGCTATTAAAACAAAAAGCACAAGAGATTGCAATAGCAAGGTGAGTCCGCCGATAAAAAGACAATCTAAGGAAATAATATTTAAAGCGCATACGTTTTTAAAAAAACGGAAAGCCGATGTCAAAATTTAGAATATAAAACTGATCGATTGTCTTTAATTTATTCTTTTCAATAATAATTAAATAATATTCACGATATCGCGATATTGGTCGTCAATGGCTAATCTCATGTGCGTTGCGAGCAGCACGCAACCCGCCTCTTTCACGGGCCCTCTCCCTACCTAAGGCTGCGTTTCGACTGAAGCGGAGCGGAGCTTAGCGGTGCCCGAATTGACCAATCGTGCTATTCCAGCGGAATGACAGCGAAGATTTCGAGCATGGTTGTTTGTCAATTCAGTACCGCTAAGCTCCGCTCCGCTTTAGTGGAAACACAGCCTAGGCGCGGCCATCTAGTTCCGCGCGGACTATACACTACTTACTCTACATATTATACCTATGTAACCTAGGCACCCTGTATCTACCTATGTAACATTATAAGTAGAGGCATTATTTAATTTTTCCTGAATATGATTCAATCAACATAAACGACTTCCAATAACCAATTCCAAGATCGGAAAGCAATAAAAATGCCGCATCAAATTATGAAATGATAATCACCGATATTAGTGTAGACGAGGTGGTCAGGGGGGTAGTGGTAGTGCGCGTGTGGGGGGGAGTGCGCGCGCAGGTAGGGCGGGGTGGCACCGAACCGCGCGCCCGTCCCTCCGCCCCCCGCCGGCGACCCCTCCTCCCCCCCAAGCACCGCCGTGCTGTAGCTGTCGTTGCTCAGCTCTGGAATTAACATGCTATGTAAGCCGATGTGAACTTATAAGCCGATAATGGAATGCGTCAAATGGAATAATGATCTTTGATTTGGTGACATAATATGCAATTAGGTGGAATTAATATTATGGATTTGAAATTTAATGTGACATGGCTGGATATGGCTATAGAAAAATAGAGCACCATTATAAACAGCATTCTAACATAGCAGTGTCGTTATACTTTTGATGTTAAGTAATTGCATTGACAGAACGGCTGTTTAGAATACTTTCCAACGTAATAAAATTCAAACATGGCTGGCTTCCATTCAAACCGAACAAACGTACGTACACTTTTGAAGAGGTGACCGGCCATTAGGTTAGGACGTATCGTCAATCCACATTGCACATTCAACCGACAAAAGGTTTTTAAGCATAACGCAAAAAATCTTACCGTGGTGACTGAAAGAGTCCAAGTCGATTTTCAGTTCGTCCTTGTCCAAGAGTCTGTCGTGTCTCGGGGAGCCCCCGCCGGAGCCCTTCATGGACCGGAAGTACTGCGACCAGCGGGACCTCCCGGCGTCCTTCTTAAGCCTCTTCTCTTTCGCTCTTCTGAAAATAAGGAAAACTTAAATTGGTACGAGGTACCTAATTTAGACAAGACTTCGGTTATTCTTTACCTGCCGAACTCAGAGCCATTTAATTATGATTAACCTTCAATTTAATGAAGAGTTTGACAGACAAAGTATGAGGCTTTAAATTAATTATATTTAAGTTTCATTTAAGTAGTTGATGTTCTACTTTGAGTGCGGACTGCGGCAGTCTAGAGACGTTTTAGGTATTCTTTTATTTATTTTCCCATATGGGCAATCTTATATATTCTTAATATATATATTTCTTGTGTGCGTGTGTATGTGACTGAACTCCTCCTAAACGACTGGACCAATTTTGATGAAATTTTTTGTGTGTGTTCAAGGGGATCTGGGAATGGTTTAGATTCACAATTTTGTCCGCTGGACAATGTTTTTTTAATTAATTTTTAATTTATTAGTAGTTGTTGATTTTGGAATGTTTTACATTGGATCCGACAGTCGGCTGCCATCGCAGTGTCAAATTTTAAATAATATTCGAATTCGGATTTTAATTTTAGTCTGTCCGACAGTTAGCGCTTCGACCAAATTTAAAAAAAAATACTTTATATACTTAATATGGCAAAGAAACGTTTGCCGGGACAGCTAGTAATATTATAATACCAGTTTTCTAATATCGTTGAAATTAGACCAAGGTGTTTTGCTGTTTAATGTCACAAAATTATTGTGAACATTTAGAATTACAGGAACAGTTATGTTTACACTATGTTTATTAAGCAACGTTCTTTATAGGGACGATGTGACGATTAGCAAAACAGATGGCCAAAAGGACAAAATCCCCAATCGACAACGATGCCATAAAGAAGTACCATAACAGCAGCGAGAATTGGCAAAACATATTGCTAAATGCCGTATAAAAAACAGTCCCTACAGACAACGCTACGTTCCAGAAATTTAGTAAAGCATTTATGGCCTTATTTATATAGATATAGAGTTCAAAAGGGGAACGCAGCGGGGAGTCGGTACTTGTTTAATTAATCCGCCCCCCGCCCGGCCCGCCGGGACGTGCCGCCGTACGGCCGCGCCGGATTATTGGAACGCCCTTAATTGCCTTCGCAATGAAAATAAATTATATGTGCATGTTGTTAAGAAAATACACATTTTAATAAGTCTGTTGGAATAGTGGTTAGAAATTACTTGATACTTCTAACTAAAAGTAGATAGAGTACCATAGAGTTCTGATGAAGCTTGAGTCTAAAAATAATAGACTGTTTGAGGTATAGATTACTCATGCATCTAAGCTAAATAAGAAACTACTCTAAAAGTATTTGTAATAATATTAATGCTGTAGAGGTCTCGTAGAGGTCTAGGTGCTACGAAAGTGCTACGTAATATGATAGTAATTATGGGCTTTGTCATCCGTGTGCCATAAAATTATACTCATAATTTTATACAATCGTTAAAGTCACCAAATTAATTTAAGACAGCAACTAAAGCTACTAAAAGCCTTCTGTGGACAGGAATTTTAGTAGCTTTTTACTGTGGAGAAGAAAATACCTTTCTCATAATTTAATGAGCGTTGGAAGCTCAAATTCAACAATGTGTAATAAAAAATCCGCTACATGTATCCGATCGTATAAATTTTTATTGCCAATGTTAACATGCGCAATAGGCACGTTTAGCGCAGCTCTTTGGTTAAGGTAAGTTCACACAAAAACAGCGTAGCAATGTACAGGTATACAATCTTCCTGCGTTACCCGCTGTTAATGCATTGCCACAATTTTCTATTAAAGCTGTAGTAGTCGCTATCGCGATTGTCACCACGTGTAATCGTGACTTTAGGTAGCTGCGATAACGTTGCATTTACGAGGCGAGTCTGAGCGCGCGGCGTGACGGCCGCCGTGACGGAAACCACTCGCGCGGCAACGCCGAATAGCTTTTGTTTTCCACTAAAATAGGTATTGTTGAAGAAAACTAAACATTAAGGCAGAACGTACATTATAAGAATTTCTGCCCGCACACCTATCAGAAATTTCCTTCCGGCAAGTCCGAGTTTAGTACAAAATGTATAGTCTAGAGAGCGCGATCCGAATTTTTGATCAGAAAAATTTCTGCCATCCGATCGACGGCATCTGACACTTATCCGAATCGGACGTCAGCAAAACATGAGCAGAGTGCATTCCGGCAGATATGGTGCATGCATATGACTCCCCTATCATAATATATTGTTGTCACTCTGAAAGCGATAATTGAATATCAGCTTGTATTATGTAAATGCTTCTACATAACAATGAACGTTGGTCAACCATGTGATTGTCATTAGGATCTAAAAAGATCTATTGAGACTGGTTGATTCACATGTAGACTATAATGTTAAGGTCAAATAAATTCTGTTCAGTGTTCAAGGTTACTAACAATATGGTCCATTGTGTCTTTTGTCAGAAGTCACAACAAACTAACTTGATATAGAAGTTTCTATGGACGACCGAACACATAATACTGCTAATGTGAAGACGTTCGTCTGACAAAAAGTTTCATAGCAACACTAAGCCATTGACCTCTCACTATGGGCTGATTTAAATAGTGTTTCCTACAAAAATGTTATACGTTTACTACTGAAGGTCGCTGCTGCTGCTGAGAGAAGCTTTTTTAATTTTTTATTAGTTTGCCTTGTACCATCGAGGAAATTGATTCCTAGGCAGTTGACAGACCAACGTCATTTAGTCGGATCGTGTCAATTTAATGTTTGATTGTGATCTGTCAGCTGGGTTCGACGTAACGCTACCAAGCTACGTTTATCTGCCTATGAATCAACTTCCCTGATAGTAGGTACAATGTATAGATTCCACAAAAAGTAATTCCATAAAAATTCTAAAATATTGTCTACATGGATCATCTTTTTGGCAATGGTCTTCACGGAGAGGTCTTTTGATTTTGTAAATCTAAAAAAAAAACAGCCTAATAAAGAAGCCTTGCTGCCTAATATTTACGTATTATATACCGACTACCGTGGAATATTATTCGGCGTGAAGGCCGTAAGAAATAAAATGTATCAAAAAGTAACATTAAACTGACCATTTCTAAAACATGTTAATTCGCTTGCATGATTCCAAACTGTGCATGAAGAATTAACTATCGATATTCAAATTGATTTTCACGGTTAGGCACCGTTACACCTTAGTTCTTCACGCTTGTTATGTGATAACCTTCTACATAATATTATATTGCGAAGTTTTCAGACTGTTGGTACTACAGCTAATGGTAGTTTAATATTTAATAACATAGAAGCCATAATGTAGCAACAATATATCAGCTGCAGCAGATTTGCTAAGTTTGAAAGTTTACTTCTAAATTTGAAGATCCCAATTACTAGTCTTTTAGTAACATACGATCAATAAATTTTAGACGACTTATTTTTTAAAATTTTTTTAACTATGCATAAATAACTAGCTGTACCGGCAATACTTTATACGGCAAAACTTTACAATAATCATAAAAAACTTTAAATTCCATTTTAAGTTTTGTGACTCGCCTCGTGTTTAAAACTATTTAATATCGTATATTGTAAAAGTCGTGAATATGTTTCCAACTAAATCGCTAATTTTGAACTAAGTACTTTTTTTTTAAACTCGAAGAAATTTTGGTTGTGGTCCGCGACACCAAGACCATAACGTGGGTGTGCAGTGAGGCCCCGGGCCGCTGGCCCGCATAAGAAAACGGTTGGGTACCACTGGGTTAAAGGTTACAGAACGGATCTAAAAATCATACTATACGTAAAAAGGGTGACCGTCGATTCGGGCGGGTTTCTATGAAAAATTAAGATATAACTTTGCAGTTATATTGTCACCAACTATCAGTCATCACGCACCTGTTCTGAAACCACACTTGTACGACCCGCATGTCCAGGCCAGTGTCCTGGGCCAGCTGTTCCCGCACGTGTCTCGCTGGCTTGGGGCTACTGCTGTACGCGCTCTTCAGCGTCTCCAGCTGCTTTGCTGTTATCGTCGTCCGCGGCCTCTTGCTCGCTGCATCGCCGTCTAGCGAGCCTTCACCTATATAAAAATAAGGTGATTTTAGATTTAGGAAAAACCGTGTTAATGAAAGACAATGCTTGTTAAAATTATGTTGGACAAAAATAAATTTGTCCAACTTCTCGTCAATCATGGCAAACAGCGTTGTCGTATGGAAAAACCGAAGTTAGCTAAGTGATCGTTCGAATTCTTAATTCTACCAATTCTACTAATTGTGCTCTAAATAAAGAGCACAAGACTTTGGGGCCTTTCACATGACGTTTTTTACGCTTATTTGTATCGATACAAACGCAAGTTGAACGCTCAGCAAACGCAAGGAAGCCTAAAGTTTTCAACTTTATATGTGCCAAAACGCGATGAAAACGCGCAGGAGACGAGCACATCAGAAACGCGCGTCGTCAGCGCGCAAAAAATACGTCGTGTGGAAGGGCCTTTAGGGTAGATGTGTCTGAGAAATTTCTTGTCTTTAATAATGTAGATTTAAATTTTGTCGAGTGTAACATTGACTACATCTCTACAAACTCACCTTTCGCTCTAGCCGCCTCGTAGTCAGGCTTACATACGAGCTTCCCGTCCTCCATGAGATAGAACTCGTCGCCCGTGTTGAGGGTCCTCGCGCAGGCGGCACAGGCGAAGCAGCGGAGGTGGTAGACGTGCGCCTGCGCCCGCCGCACCACCTGCGTGGGGGGAATCCCCTGCCCGCAGCCCGCGCACTTGGTGCCGAACCGCCTGGGACAACAGCCAGATACACCAAACATTATCAACGTGTATGAAACTTAGGATTGATTGGAGAAAGCTGTTTTTGGTAGAGCTACTCAGTATACAGAAATATGAAGGTTTCGCTGAATTAAAATATCGAAAATCGAAATCCTGAAATAGCTTTTTTAAAAATAACATCTTAATACGTGTCTGGTTGATTTAAATTTTAAAGGGACCTATCACAGTTTATCAAGCGAAAGTTGTAATTCAATCTGAACGTGTGTACAATATTTCATATATATATATAATTATACCCTACATATATACACTATAAATAGAATATTAAAACCGCACAAGCCTACTGCATGTAGGTACGCTTGTGCGGTTTGAATATTCTATATTAGTTCAATTTAATAGAAATTTCGAGTTAATTAAAATGTTTTGTTTTTAAAATAAATGAACGAGTGCCTATTTTAACATTTTCATCACCATATTATCTTATTAAAAAAAACAGGACTCACACATTTCTCATTCATCAGCAAAATATAAAGAGGCTTACTTGAAGAAGTCCTCAGTGCAGTAGAGCTGGTTGTTCCTCGCGAAGCACTTCCCCGACAGCATGGCGCGGCACTCCACGCAGCGGAGGCAGCCGGCGTGCCAGGTCCGGTCCGACACCTTCAGCACGTACCGGTCCACGATCATCTCGTGACACCCTCCGCATTTCGGTATACTGGCTGGAGAGAAAGAGTTGTTGATATTGGTATTGAGCAGGCTTTCTTGACTATAATTATACAGGGTGTAAAAAAACTAAGTGATAATATGTACTTAAGTGTACGTATGTGTTCCTTGTAGAGATTCAACTGTGAAAGTAGCAGCACAGAAAGAGGATTTTTTTTCACTTTTGTATATGGACAAACGACCCAGCGTCACGATTAATTGGTATTTCAGCGCTGCTACTTTCACAGTGAACTTTCTGCGAGGAACACATACACACCCTAACTAAAGTATTATCACTCAGTTTTATTACACGCTATTTACTTATTAAGATTGTATAAGTTCTTGGTAAAAAATCACGTTTAACACTAAATGCTACGTTTTAATGAACACAGAATTCACGTACTCTTTCCTATTTTAGAGGTATTATGCAGTTGAAGTAGAGCCGAAGTAGAGTAGAAGTTTTAGGCCGGAAACGCACCTGTAGCTCTTCTGATGTTGCGAGTGTCCATGGGCGACGGTAGTTGCTTACCATCAGGTGACCCGTTTGCTCGTTTGCCCCCTTATTTAATAAAAAAAAGAGCTAGAATGTTTACTGTTAAGACTAGAGCTCTCTTGAGAGTTGAGACTCGACATTCTTAAGACAGACAATAATCAAAGCGCACGGAAGTGCGCGGCCAAGTTCCAGCAGGCCGCGCACATGCCGTGCACTATTTACACGAACCGTTTCGACGCACTTTTGACCCCCCTGTAGCTCAGTGCCTATTGCCAGTACAAAGATAAAATTATACCTACGTAATTATATACTAGTACTTACGCAGTATACCAAATTTCATAGATATAGCTTCGGTAGATCCTGAAATATCTCCCTGTGAAAATAGCTAATTTTGGCACTGACTCACTCACTCACTCACTGACCGGTAATCAAAACCTCTAGGCCACTTCCAATGGGGATTGTCCATTTTTTTTTAATTTTGCTCATTACAAAAACATTTCGAGGAATAAGGTCAGTGATCGTTTTTTTGTATATAAATGAAAAAAATACCCATTAGTTACTTATATTTTTGAACAAATATGTTTAACCTTAGTTTGACCTTCAATGGCGTTAAATTAGCAATAAATTCGACCAACATTACGTTTAGAACTTTTGGTAAGCTTCTCGTATCAACTTTCACATAATGATAACTTGCATTTGACGAACCAGCCATTATAAATAAGATTGAAAGGAAAAAAAACATACTGCAGAGGTCAATTGGCCGCCGATGATGACGTCAGAGCGAAACTTTAAAAATTTATTGAGAAAAAACTAGCCAATGAATTTCAAAATTATTTAATTTATATTCTTAAAATACCCTATTTTAACGAAAAAAAATATAAAAAGTACATGTGATTTTTTTTGGACAATGCCCATTGTCCTAGCGCTATGAAATTTGGCACACAGGTCGTGTGTTATATGTAGATTAACAAAAAATTGAGAAATTTAAGAAATCGGTCAAGCGTGAGTCGGTTCACCTACAAACCTGAGAGGCCACTTCCGATTGTCCTAGCGTTATGAAATTTGGCACACAGGTCGTGTGTTATAAGTAGATAAGTAGATTAACAAAAAATTGAGAAATTTAAGAAATCGGTCAAGCGTGAGTCGGTTCACCTACAAACCTTAGAGGCCACTTCCGATTGTCCTAGCATTATGAACTTTGGCACGCAGGTCGTGTGTTATAAGTAGATTAAAAAAATTTGAGAAATTTGAGAAATCGGTCAAGCGTGAATCGGTTCATCTACGAATTTTAGATACCACTTCCAATTTTCCTAACGTAATGAAATTTGACACTCAGGTCGTGTGTTATAATATGTAGATTAATAAAAAAATTAAGAAGAAATCGGTCAAGCGTGAATCGGCTCCTCTACGAACTATAGGTAAAAATTCTTATACGCCAGTGATACAACGAGAATTGGTTTAAAATATTGTCATCATGTATAATGCATACCGTATAGCTTATTAATACTTCGATTGCGGATTGGAAATCTATTGTTTACGCGTTCGAATTCGACCGCTTGGGAGTTGATATACTTAGGTTAAATAAATACTGTTTACTTGAAAATTTCGCTTCTATTGATAGTTTACAACTAGCGCCATATATCGAAGGTATTGTTTAAGTCGGGTGTGGCACAAGAAGAAAAAAATAGGTATAATTTCTTGAAAAAAAGGACTGAAATCCCACCAAAAACATACCTGTTAAAATGGGGCCAAGTTCCTATCAGCAAATTTTTGGTCTAAAAAAAGAGTTGAAATCCAATCCAATGCCAAGTTTAGATGCACTTCATCGATTGTTATCATTTTCATCAACAGCCTGATCCATAATACTTCTAAATTTGAACTTGCCAGGTTTTCGTGCTTTACGTAACTCTGGATTAATTGTAAAATAAGATAATATAATTAAATTAACCTGCCACGTTCAAATTAGAAGTATTATGGATCAGGCTGTTGATGAAAATGATAACAATCGATGAAGTGCATCTAAACTTGGCATTAGATTGGATTTCAACTCTTTTTTTAGACCAAAAATTTGCTGATAGGAACTTGGCCCCATTTTAACAGGTATGTTTTTGGTGGGATAATATAGAGTTATGTAAAGCCCTCGAAGATACATAATAATAGTTTGTATTGCAATATTTTTAAGACTATCGTGCTACCTGTCTTGTTTGAAGTAAATGCTCGCCCTATGTCTGTTTAACAGTTAATCCTTGGTTAACTTAAACCACACATGTGTCAGTCAAGATTAAAGTTAATTCTTGCTTTAATGACGTGTTATTTTTGTCGTTTCATTGTATTTACAAACAGCAGGTATGATAATTAACCGACTTCCAAAAAACTAGGAAGTTATAATATGTTCGGCTGTGGATATTTTTTTATTTTAACTCATATTGATACAAGTGGGTCTAATTTTGGTATATAACTTATTACTTAATCTTGGAAGATATACCTAGTTCTACCATACAAGATATAATACCTATATCAATTACGACGCCCAGATAGAACAAGACGAACAGAAGAGGTTATTGTTTGTTTGTTTGGACCCAGTAATAGACTCTGAAGAAAATTATATTGACTGATTTTGATGTTCATAGATTGTGTGTCGGTGTCATTTTTTCGAACTGAGTCCAAAAAAGTTCGTTGGTATGCTTAAACCATAATCGGTTATTTATACATACGATTTGGCAACAGAGTTTACCTCAGGGACGTGGAAAACAGATTACTTATTACCTACTTACTGTTAAAAAAATATATTCATTATTTACGATAAACTTCATTTTATTAATATTTTTAGTTTTTACTCAACTTTTTTATTTATGTTGTTTTCCCATTTCCAGCATAGGTACATATCATTTATTAATAATACTAATTTTTCTACCGGGACAAATCCTATTTTTTCAGTAGCTGCTTATGCAGCTAGGTAGGTGCTGAATAGAATATAACACCATCACCCACCTACTTTTAAACAGTTAGAACCTTTACAAAACTTCTCTTAAAAAAATCAACATTTTGTTACTTGACCAACACCATAAGCCCTTGAATATTCATTCCCTTACCCAAGTTTGAATCTAGATAATAATATCACTGTTTCACTCGCACATCACTGCACTCACTAAAGACTACGTAATTAATTTACATCACTCGATGAAATTAAAATCCTAAGTGGACTTAAATTCATTTGGATATAAATGGACAAAGATCACGTATACAGATATGACAATTCACATACAGCAGCATTTCGAGATGAAACTACGCATAGACAAAGATCACACTGTACAGAGGCGCTACATACACAGAAACACTTCAGGCAGGTGCTCCAGCTGTATCGGCGGTACGCGCATGTCAATCTCCTCCTCCGGATACATCATGGAGCCCAGCATGTCTGCCCCGGGCCGCTGCGGCCAGCGCACTGCCGCACTCACCCCAACCCCTGTGGGCGCTCGCCCGCGATTGGCCGCGCACTGATAACGCCACCACGCCTATCGATAAGAACCACCCATCGATCGATTCAACACGCTCCATAAGAAAGCTTTGTTGCGATGTGTAATGAAATCTTTCAGCGTTGAAATGTTTCGCTTTCGGTATGTTTGAAATATTTATTATAAAACAAACGTTTTTAAAACGAGTTATTTCTGAAAGTTTTAAAACTATTTGTTTCAGGTACAGCTTCGTTAGAATAGATCTTAAGATAATATAATCTGTTGACCAAATCCTTGGAGAACTTAGGTCCTAATATCTTCATAGTCGAGACTCGAGACATACCTACAATTAAGTTGTGGGATACACCAGGAAATATTCTCGTGTAAGGTGAAATACTATAAAATAAGTACTAGCTGGTGCCCGCTATTTCGGGTAGCTCAGATTATTTATTTATTTATTTATTTAATGTTAGAAAACCAACAGCTTAGAATTTTACTTAAAAATGACAGGTTTTCACCAATAGCATTAAGAAAATGACTAACAAGCAAACGTGATTTTTTAACAATTAGAAACAGAAATCTGTGTAATTTAAAACATTGGTTTATATCATGATTTAACATCATGATATAAACCAATATTTTCAAGGAAATAAAGATTAAATTACAAAGGACATGATGCTTTTAAGAAAATATAAGATTTATACAAATCAAAGAAGTCAAGGTTGAGTTTATCTCTCGCATTCTTGGTCCGCAGCATGTATAAGGATTGTCGAGGATCAAAAGATATTTTTTTACAAATATTGTTAAATTCAATGCTAGCTCGCACTAAGCAGGTGTTACGCCTATAATTGGATTCACCCATCAATCCCCAAGTGGCACCCGGCTGTCGCATAACAATTGAAAATATATTGTGTCTGCGATTCCCATGTTCGAGGTACTAAGATAAATATTTTCATCATGGGTACATAACATAATAATCATGTGTAACTACCGATTTTGACAACGAACGCAGAAATCTCGAAGATGGTAGATTTTTCTACTAACTTGTAGTTTGGACAATTCACACAATATTTTTAAATCGGGACAAGATGCGAATCTATTGACAACTCGATTGATAAAATAAGATCTAGGTAAGTAGATAGTAGATACATATCTACTGTCTTCTTACCTAGCATAGACGCAAAGGTTAATCTTTGAAATTTAAATACAGCTGTATATTACCAATTACCATTATTTTAGCTTTCCTATAATTACATAATCATAATAAACAAGCCTTACAAATAACTTCAGTACCAAAACATGAAAGACTAATATTACTTTGACTTTCTTCTTTGAAATCTTCAGCGAACACGGAGGCAAATTAATTCCTCAGAATACAGAATAAACTGTATTCTGAGATTAATTCACAAGTCTTTGTTGATATTCTAAATTAGGATCCCGATGACAACATAAAAAGCTTTTGTATTCGTCAGTTCATTTAAGTCTTCTGGTTATTTTTGCTAAAAAATAAGATAATAATATTATGTCTTTGGCAAATATCTATTTTATGCCAAAGACATATTATGTGTTTACAACTGATTGTGTGAACTGATACTTACAAAAAGTTAAGAGGCTGCTGGAGGTACCATGAAAAAGTTAAAAAAATGGGAAACCAGTAGAACATTGAATTACTATTTACAGCCCAGATGAATGAATATCTTTGGACGTGATTGTAATGAAGTCAACAAGGCACGGCCGTGTTTTACCGGCCGGTGCGGCAGAATATCATATTAATTATTATGGCATTATTATAATTTACAGACTAATAATTATTATTATTCTTGTCACATAGACACAGATCTTTGCCTGAACGGAAGACACTTTCGTGGTTTTTGGTAACAAATAATAATTAATAATATAATTATTGTACGTGTACGTTGTACTGTATGTGTAGCTACACGATCAACATTCAACTAGCTATTAGAAAGTTAATAATGTCTCTATAAAGCGACACATAAATCCCATACAAAATCCGGTCTAGACCTTGGTCAAGCGTGACCCGGTATGAATTATACAAGTGAGCGCGAGGGCAGCAGCGTTCAGGTTTTACGAGCGAATAAATCACTGGCTTTAGCGTCACTCCACCCTCCCGGTAGGGTCGTAATGTTCACTTCAAGGAACGCCAGCGAGACTGGAAACTTCACATTTTATGTTATTTACTATACGGAGTTTATATAATGGATAGAGGTACCTAGACAGCGAATATAGAGGTAGGTGTATGAGGTCACAGACATTTATCAAGTCTATCTATCTAGATCTTATTTCTGTGTATTTCTGTGTATGAGATATTTGACAGACAAGTATTTTTTTAGTTGAGATTGAGTTAATTCTTATAACTGAAAAAAAAGCTAGGTTTAACAATCGGATTGATAAACTTTATTTTGCCGAAATTGTTACTTGAGATTTTACCCTCTAATATTAATATGTGGTATGTTTTACAGAATTGAAATACGAAATTTTGGCAAAGCATATATATAGGTAATATTAAATATAAGAGTAGGTATACGTACAAAAACAAACAAAGCAAAGGTAATGTTAATACATAATTATTAATTAGGTACCAAACAAATGTGTAAGTTGGATTAACTTTAACAAACAATAATGAAATAAGTTTTGATTGTTTATCCGAATCCTTGGAAGTTTCTCTACCAATTATAATGGCAGGGACAATTGAAATTCTATTCCACTTCATTTACAAACTTTTGTAGCTTCAATCACTGAAACCTTTAAACTTAGATAGAGATGCTGTGTTAATAATAGCTATACTTAAGTAAAGGGTTAAATTTTTGGTTGTTATTTAAAAGGTCTATAATTTTTCCTAAAATTAATTAATATTTTCTACATTCTTGCGCATACCTAAGCCGATGCACTAAATGGTCATGTAAAGTTTTAGTCCCGCACCTGACCTCTCGTCCGTTGCGGTGTTGGTTAGCCATTACTACTGTATTATCAAATCTATACTTATTATAAAACAAAGTCGCTTTTTCCCCTCATGTCCCTTTGTTCCCTTTAATCTTTTAAACTACGCAACGGATTTTGATTATTATTTCAGTGTTAGATAGCCCATTTATCGAGGAAGGTTATAGGCTATATTTTATCACGCTAAGACTAATAGGAGTGAAGAAATAGAGGAAAATATGGAAAAAACGGGGGAAATTATTTGAAAGGGCTAACTTAAATGCGCTAATCTCAGGAACTACTGGTCCGGTTTGAAAAATTCTTTCAGTGTTAGATAGCCCTTTTATTGAGAAAGGCTATAGGCATATATTTTTTTTTTGCTGTATATTTTATACCCTTGCGACGCCGGGGCGGGTTGCTAGTTATCAAATAAATGTAAAGCAAGAGTGAGTGTGCTCATATGTGGCTAGATGGGTTGGTTTTGTTTCCACCATAGCCAAGCTGGTATTGGGAGCTGTTAATCTATATACAGCATTCACTCACAGCTACAAAAATGTTGTTTTTTTGGAGTGATCGCAAATAAAATTTTCATTATTGAGGTACTTTAGGTACGTGTAAACTCTATTTCCAATACAAGATTGCCAAAATCATTTTCTTTTTTAATTTTGCCGTATACGCTGTAGTCGGAGTAAAATATTCTCTACAATATAAAATATCAAAGAAAAAATATTCCATGTTAATATTTTGTTTCATAATTGTGGAGGGCGGTCGCGTGCTTGGTCCCACGGGCCGCGGCGCGTGCGCCGGCGAGCCCCGGTAATTGAGGGTTGCCTCACTGCTGGAGCTTCCACTAATCTGCTGATTCAATGCGAATTCAATCGGAACCCATCGAGAAGCTTATAGTCGTAATGTAATTTACCTTGTGAATAGAGGTATTATGTAATTAGGATCCATTTAGGACAGGTTGCTTATGCGTTGTAACTTGTACCCGATATTATATTTTGTTATGTATGTAATATGTAGACCTTTAATTAAAGTCATATTATTGAATTTTAAAAATTCATGATTTCTTTCTTTGTAGCAAAATTTAACCCATCGCTGAACTATTTGTCATATCATCCAAAAAAATCTATCACATCAAAACTTTCCCACGATCTCGTGACGGTGTTACTGGCCAAATTTGTCCCATAATTTCTGGTGGTCTCTGCGGAGCGCGCCCCGCCTCGGTGTTCGGTTACAGTGGGAAACATGTTATCCATGCGACAATCGTTAGGGACGCACTTCTTTTTATTATTTGAAGGTGAAACAATTGCAATAATTGAACAAAACTCGCTGCATGAGTTTCTGATAGTTAGGTAGAAAAAATCTTGTTCAGTTAATGCGTTAGATGGACTTTTAAACCGTGGAGATATTATAACTTTTACAAAGTTTATGTTATTAAGTTAGGATTAAAAAAGTGAAGTAGAGAATGAGCGTCTGACGACAAAGCTATAAATTAAATTATAAGTAGTTATTAAATATTAACGTATGACACGACTGGGCGCTCCCGCCCTGCAAACGGGGTTTTAATTCGATAATGTCTCCGTTATCTGATTATGAGCGAACCGAAAAATTATATCGTCACATAATTAGATTAAATTGCAATTTAGAGATGCGCTCCGGGAGACACGCGACGGCCTTTATGGCGGCCGCGCCGGCGGGGGGTTAGCTTCGGCGTTATTGAGCTTAAAAATGGAATTTCTGTGTATGTGTTTGTTGTATTGTTTTACCAATCGTATTTTATACTAAGAGCTGATTTAAGTAAGGTAAATTGTCGTGGATTAAATATTCTGTTATGTCTCGTTTTTTTCCGTTTCTAACGAAAAGAGACGAAAGCCTTGTATTTTTATTAAAGGGTTATATATATTACAACTTTCTAGCGTACTAATGGAATTACCAAAACATCATCGGTATAAAAACATAGAACTCTGTATTGCCAAATTGGGGGTTAATAATTATTAAGATTTCTGGATTTAATTATGTAATTTAAAATTTAACAATTTTGGCATATTTTAGTATTTGCTTTAATTAAATCAATTACTTATATTATTAATAACAGTAAGATCTAAAGTAACTTTCTAGTTTAAATTGATTACGATTAAGGGTCAATTCGGACCACAACGCGACACATAGATGCATTTTTAAATTTGTATGGATTTGACAGATTTAGTTTTGATTATGACGTAGGAGATATTATTATTATTATTATTATTATTATTATTATTATTTCTAATAATAATAATATCTATGTACGCTTCACACCACGTCAGTCTGGCCCCGTTATTTAATACTTTTATACTATGAAGACTTTTAGTATATCATACACAAATTAAATACATATCCATGACCCAGGGACATTGAAAACTTTTAGTTCCGTCGGCGGGATTGGAACCCGCGACCCCCGGATTGAGCCGCCACTCGCTCAACTATTGAGCCACAGAGGTCGTCAAATGCATCAACAAGTCGCGTTACGGTCTGAATTGACCCTAAGATGACTACCTAAGTAAAGAAATAACATCGGAGTGCTTGCTTTTGTAACATAATATTCAGTACCTACGTTAAATATCATCTTGCTCTAAAGTAAATGACAGGCGTCTCTACATTTTTTCTTTGCTATTATATTCTACAAGTGATTTTATGGGTGAGGTGTGGGTATAATCAACTAATGTAGATATTATTATGTTATACCTAAATTATTTGTACCAGTAGTAGTATCATACATTATGAAACAAGTTGGCCCATAAGGTATACACTAACTAAGGTCTTAGCCGCAAAATTAAGTTTTTCGTTTACGATGGAAACGCTTGATTAAGTAATCTGCGGTTAACAAGGACTTTCGGCGAGCTATAATTTTGTTTGGCAAACATATTATACCGCTATTGACATAGTGTGATCATTAATATAGACGGAGGGCCCACTTATTAATTTTAATAAGTGGGGTTACTCGGCTTTTGAAGGGGAACGACAGTTTGCCTTGTTGCCTTTGTTTATTTTACCAGTCCTGATTTTATGGTTTCATACATATATAGACTGGCAAATATGATCTATAATTTAAAAAATCTATAGGTACAGCCTGCAAACTACAGTCGAACTTAATCTGATAATGGAAATAAAAAATTACAGTAGGTAAGAGATCCGGCTGCAGCATTACTAGCATTTTAATAAACGAACAAAAATGGCGATCAATAGCGGTCGGCCATGGAAATCCGCATCACCACATAAGACGTGACAGTTACACCCATAACTTCTCAGTTCTTTCTCACTTCTCTCTGCAAGTTAATTTCCCTAGTCTCTTAGATTCCCAGTTACCTCACACACTCGACGAAATATAGGCGTTGTGACTTGTATCGCACGGATTTTCTGTGAGGCCGTCAATCCTATCGAGGCGAAAAATTTGGTCAATTCGTGTCGAAGCTTGACTCTCCCATATTTAAAGTCGCATTGTATTCTCGCTTTAACTTAAACCTGTCGTCTCCTCGGAAGAGTAGAAATTCAAAATTAATGAAACTTTGGATTAAAGGCCTCAATTTCATACATGTTTTGGTCTCTACTTACTCCTCTCATTCCTATAGTAAGTTCAATATTTATGTCACTCTAGAAAGCTTTGATCTAGCCATATTTGCACACCACTACAAGTTGTGAGCGAGGGAGGGAGTGGTATTGACTCAACAAATAATTTTAATAAGGGCACTCACAATATTTGTCTTAAAATATCTGTTATGGCGAAAGAGAAACACTTTCTTCGTGAGTTTTTGTTGGAATAATTAAAATGGCGGGTTTTATGCGCTGGGAATCAGGTTGCGGTGGAAACTTGGACATTGTTTTTGTGTGAACAGGTTGGCTAATGACGAACGATGAAAGCAGAAGGCGTGAACTATAGCGAACTTTAAGTTAACTTGATATTTAAACTCCTTCATTTAAGTACTCCGTACACATACTGCTGGAAGTTTCTAGGATCATCCAAATCATAGCATGCGACTCTTTACGCTCACACCTAAAAACTTTGAGGTGACGTCTGGCAGTAAGAAGCAACTGTCATAAGTGTTTGAAAGTGGAAGATGAGATCACTATATATTTATCTCGAAGAAATAAGATAAATAATCGGCCAAGTTCGAGTTGGAATCGCGCACTAAGAGTTCCGTACCGTTATAGAGCAAAAATAGGCCAAAAATTGCGTTTTTTGTATGGGAGCCCTTAAATTTTTATTTTATTGAAATATTATTAATAATTATTAAAGTCCATATATAATTAAGGTCTTTGTGTAAATTTCAAGTGCCTACCTGTTGTCATTATTAATACCGAGCAAAAAATGTTTAAAAAATCACGTTTGTTGTATGGGAGGGGCTCCCATACAACAAACGTGATTTTTTAAATATTTAATTTATTTTATTTTTAGTATTTGTTGTTATAGCGGCAACAGAAATACATAATCTGTAAAAATTTCAACTCTCTAGCTATTACCGTTCTTGAGTTACAGCCTGGAGACACGGACAGACGGACAGACATCGAAGTCTCAGTAATAGGGTCCCGTTTTTACCCTTTGGGTACGGAACCCTAAAAAGAGCTTTATACGTCTTTATCAAAGGTAAGGTAGACTGGATACTTCCTTAAATAACTGCGACCAAAACTCCATATAGTTTCTGGTCGTTCTTACCTCTCAATATTACCTATACTATATTATTATAACTACAGGAAAACTTTGAAATATAATTTGCGGAATAGCTATCGGGGTAGTTAATTAATTTATTTTATAACATTATGTCTGACGTTCAAATTCTATTTTATGGAATTAAAAAATCTGACACAAATATAATAATTATACTATCACACAACATTGAAATGGTCACACGATTGATTTATCTGTACTAATATAGCCTTAAGGGCGTTCCGTCTGGAGATTCCGTAATTGACCGTATTTAAAACCTTATAAACTCATAATCTGAAAGCTACAAAGTTATAATAAAAATACAGCAATAATCTTCAGTATATCAACATTCCTTTTGTCGTTTTAAATTTTCTATTTTTGTTTCTTATACTCATGATATCAGCTTCCAAAGTAATACCAATTTGTTAAAATTCAAGCATACATTCAGCATCTCCTTAGGATTTACAAATTACTTTTATTTGAAACTCACGCCAATAGATCGACAATACCATAAACTACATATTCGCCGTTTTAAATTTTTTTTAGGACAATTTTGAACTAAGATAAGTAAAAATAATAGGGTTTTAACGCGATCTCGGCAACGCGGCAAATGTATGGCCAAGGTCGTTTGCTTGGGGGACGGCCTTAAAAGTAACCGTGCTCAGTTTAATTTTTAAATGAGAATATAACAATTTGCGATTTAATATAGTATTACATAGGTATTAATTATTATGTATGTGCATCAGTTACAATTACTTAGTAATATTATGTTATTACTAGCTGTTGCCCGCGACTTCGTCCGCGTTAACATAGTACAATAACAAAGATGGATAGTTTTCCCTTTTTTGTGGTTCCTTATATAAAGGGTAAAAACGGGACCCTATTTAAGCAAACGTCAAACGCAAATGTGAATAAACTTTCATGTTTCTAACTCAAGAAATGATAGACTTTCATTTAAACTTTCAATCCAAATTTTACCCCCTTGGGGGTAGAATTTCCAAAAACGCTTAAATACGTATCTATTTATTTTTAATCAGTAACCCAAAAATAAAGTTTAACGATATTAACTCAAGAAATGACGGACTTTCATACAAACTTTCAACCCCTATTTCACCCCCCTTACTTAATAAAACAACCCTACTCACCAAATTTCATGGCTGTAACTTTAACAGTTTTTGCGCAGCGATGATGAATCAGTCAGTCAGTCAGGACATGTAATTTTATAAGTATAGATGACAACAATATAGAGCTATGTTACATAAATCTGTGTGAATACATCACAATGAGAAAGAAAGTGTGTAATTTGTAAAGTTACTACAGTGCACAGTGTAAGGAAATGTAGAGGCAGTTGAAGAATGCGATTGTTATAAGTTATAGGTTATAACACTGTTTAAGATCACCTTTAAAAAGAAATAGTTCTGAAGGGAAGTCCTTCCGAAGAAGTTTACAGGGCTTGATGATGCCCGCAACTTCGTTACGCCCAAAATTGGTTATCGCCACTGACCTCCATTAAACAACTTGTATAATGGAGGTCAGTGGTTATCGCGCAGGAATCGTACATTTTTTCAGTATTAAAGTTTTCCATATGCTTTCACGGGACTCAAAGTATCTCCATACCGAATTTTAGACACTTTATTACTTATAATATTAGTGTGGATAATAATTGAAAAAACATGTCATACCTGGTTTGGTAGAGAGTAGCTAGACTAAAGGTACTACTCTCTACCAAACCATAAACCATGAATATAATTGGTTAGAAATTAACATAAAAAAGTGTAATTCCAGATCATAAGTACGAAGTGAGCAGCAAAATTATACACAGACTTACTTATTAGGCATATTAAGTTAGGTCACAGGTATATTAATTAAGACCTAAAATCGCTATTTTGCCCTTGTAACGTTTCGCCATCGCGTGAGGTGACCACTTACTAACGTCTGGAGATTATTTGTTAATTTTATTATAACTAAACGCTGCATAATCTAGCACCTTTTGTGGTGTTCTTAAATTAATATAATCATTAATTATAGAAAATATCTTCTAGTTTGATCACGTAAATTATAAATCACGTAATAAACAATTATATCAGTTAACTTAATAATATCTGCGAAAGCTAAGTATCAAAAGTATCTTACGTCTCAATATTTCCGAAAAATTCTTGACTTCTTTCAATATCACTGGATGTCATGGAAAAACTGAATTCCATCTTTAGTGTTTATATTTTAGATAAATCTCTATCATGAAATTGAGTGGCGCAAAAATATGCAAACATCTACTGTCTTAATGATGTTATAGCCAAGATTTTCCTGAGAGATCTCCCGTCGTTCATGATCATGAGCTTAATTATTTGCAATATTGCAAGCGGCGGCTCTTTTCTCTTCTTTTGGCTTACGTCACAAAAAGCCTTGCATTTTCTTTATAATATCCTTGCGTTGGATCTTGCCAGAAGTAAAATAACTAAGGACGGGCCTATAAGAGGGTGCTGGGTAGCCGCAAATCAGGATGGGTCAGCTGGGCGCGTGGCGAAGCCCGATGGCCGCGGGGCTTCGTGACGTCACGGCCATCTGCTCGACAGTTGGCGCCGCGCCCCACAGATAACGCACACGCGAGCCACACTCACCGGAATACTCCAGGTACTAATGGCCAATCATATTATAATACGCTATTACTTACAGACGATGTTTTGACATACATTTGCTTAATAAAGGTTGTTAGTGTTAGGGATCTTCAATGAATTCTGCTTCTGATGTAACTACAGGGTGTAACAAAAATGAGTGATAATATTTTAGGGTGTGTACGTGTTCCTTGTAGAGAGTTCGCTGTAAAAGTAGCAGCGCTGAAAGACCGATTTTTTTCACTTTTGTATGGGGAAACTAGTGACGCTCTGGCCCTTGCCCAATGTCCATACAAAAGTGAAAAAAATTTTTCGTCTTTCAGAACTGTCACTTTCACAGTGAACTCTCTACAAGGTACACACCCTAAAAACAAAATAAAGTATTATCACTTATTTTTGTTACGCACTGTATATTTGGTTCATAAACAATACTTTTAAATTTAACTGTAGATACTAGACGTTTCGCGCATAATTCGGGAACGGTACATTTATCCGCAAATAAGTTGCCTATGTCCTTCCTACGGTCTATTCTTTAATATTATCTGTGCCAAGTAACAAAAAATCGGCCCAGTACTTCGTATAATTAGCATGTTCAGAAAATATTTCCCGTTTCTTCGATATTTTCTTGTGATTCTGCGCTCCTATTGGTTGCAACGTGATGTAATATAGTATAAGCTTTCCATCATCACGCAACAAGCCTTCATCAAATCAAGGACCATATTACAATAAGTAGTTTTCAAAATTAGCGCGTTTGAACAAACAAACTCTTCAGCTTTATAATTTCCGTAGATAATAGATTATTATGAATATGAACAGATACTATTGATTAAAGCTATAAAAACACAATAAAGTTAGTTAGCAATTATGGAGACTATTATAGGATTTTAATTAGATTTGAAAGTCCTTTTTACGGTTCCGTACCCACTGGGTGAATGAGACTTCGATGTCTGTCTGTCCGTCTGTCTGTCTCCAGGCTGTATCTCAAGAACCGCTATAGCTAGAGTTCTGAAATTTTCACAGATTGTGTAGGTATAATATATATATTGTCGCCTTAACAACAAATACTAAAAACAAAATAAAATTAATATTTAAAGGAGACTCCCATACAACAAACGTGATTTTTTTGGCCTTTTTTGCTCGATACCAATAATGAAAACAGGTAGGCACTTGATATTTTCACAAAGGCCTTAATTATATGTCTACTTTAATATTTTAAAATGATATTAAAATAAAATAAAAAATCAAAGGGGGCTCCCAATCAAAAACACAATTTTTGGTCTATGTTTGCTCTATAACAGTACGGAACCATTCGTGCGCGAGTCCGACTCGCACTTGGCTGATTTTTTCTAATCCTTCAGACAATAATTCTCAGTATTGTATACCTTGTTATGACTTCCGGGTTTGTTTCCAGTCTTATTACAAGGCTATATTTACAAGATCTATGATTGTACCAGCCTATTATTTATTGCCAATATTGTAACTATTTTATATATATATATATATATAAAATAATTGTAACTATTTTATATATATATATATATATATATATATAAAATAGTTACAATATTGGCAATAAATAATAGGCTGGTACAATCATACATCTTGTAAATATAGCCTTGTAATAAGACTGGAAACAAACCCGGAAGTCATAACAAGGTATACAATACTGAGAATTATTGTCTGAAGGATTAGAAAAAATCAGCCAAGTGCGAGTATATTATATATATATATATATATATATATATATATATATATATATATATATATATATATATATATATAACACCTCGATGCTAGTTACAAAATTTTATACAAAATAAAGAACAGTCTATGAAACGGATGAATATAGGTAAGCTTGAAAGGAACAGGCTTGATATATTGACAGCAAGAAGCTAACTAAACATTTTTAGGGAAGAGCGCGTGCATAAGTTGATTTGATTGGCACTTAGCATAATATCAACAAATAGGGCTTCGCCCCCGAGAGGGTTGCTTTTTGGTTTGGCTTAGTTTTTGTTGAACACCGCAACGAGTGTTTATTTAAAAATTCAAAATTTCAATGTTAGGTTCGTAGAGGCTTTTCAATATTCAAGGCATTTCTGGATAATCTTAATTGTAATAAGAATTAAGTATTAACACAAAAAAAATCATTTTTCACAGACTACATTTGCAATTTCTCCTTGATTGACCTCAGACTTGAATTAATTTCTTAAGGGCCTGTTTCACCACTTCCTGATAAGTGCCTAATAGGCTATCCACCGCTTAACTTGACAGATGAAGTATAGATAATCTGTCAAAAAAGCTGTAAATAGCCTATTCGCCACTTTATCAGCAAGTGGTGAATTAAGCCCTAAATATCATAATAAAACCGGCCAAGTGCGAGTTGGACTCGCCCATGAAGGGTTCCGCAGCAGCAATAAGAAATATTTCTATGAAATTATAATGTTTTTGATTTATTTTAATATTTCATTTTTGATATAATGAAAGTTAAATAAGGGTTATCATTTATGACGTATAAAAAAACTACTGGCTAGATCTCGTTCAAACCAATTTTCGTTGGTAGTTTTTCTATTATTCTTTTAGAATTATCATGCCCCTATTTTACAAGTTAGAGGGGGGGGGTACACACATTTTGCCACTTTGGAAGAGTCTCTCTCGCAATATCAAAATCTTAATGCGGTTCACAGACTACATCTACTTACCAAGTTTCAATAGTATAGCTCTTATAGTTTCGGAGAAAAGTGGCTGTGACATACGGACGGACAGACAGACATGACGAATCTATAAGGGTTCCGTTTTTCGCCATTTTGGCTACGGAACCCTAAAAATGATATACGATAAGATTGTAAAAAGTTAATTTGGACGCACTCTCATTAGGTAACGTAATTTAAGTAAAGTTATGAAATCACATCTTCATTTAACAAAAACAAATATCCATAGCGGAACATAGAACCTTCCATAGAAAATTCATCAATTTGATATTTGAAATCCAGATAGAGCTTGTCTAATTTGAAATGGCCCGGGAGCCAGGTAAATTTTTGGTCAATGATTTCCTCCCGGGCGAAACTTTGTACAATGCATAAGAGACTTATACTATGAATACTAGCGACCGTCAGCTGCGACTCAGTAGGCAGTGGCAGCCCCCCACCCATGAAGAAAAAAAATTTTCAGTCATTTCCTCTCATTTGAAAATTTATCAGAGTATAGTTTATATAGTATTTTGAAAGAAAAACATAGTCAGCTGACCATAACACGGTGGATTATACGTCAGCTGGCTCCTTGAACATGAAGAAAAATTGTATATTTTCAATGATTTCCTCTCAGCTAAAAATTTACCTGGTGATTGTTTATATGCTACTATGAATGAAAATTAATGTCAGCTTGCTGTATCCCAGTGGAAAGTTTGTCAGCTGGTACCTTGAAAGGTGTAAGGCAGCAGCATCTATACCTACTAAAACTTATCAGCTGACGAATTTTTCACTGACTTACAGCTGGCTGATTTTTATATTGTTTACTAGAGTATTTTAACAATACTCTGATAAATTTTCAAATGAGAGGAAATGACTGAAAAAAAATTTTTTCTTCATCTTTGGGAGGCTGCCACTGCCCACCCCACCAACGGAGTCGCAGCTGACGGTCACTAGTATTCATAGTATAAGTCCCTTATTTATTTTACGAAGTTTCGGTTGGGAGGGTCTTGGTCATGAAAATCTGTTACTGGCCCCAGGTCTAAAATGACGCGCCCCACCACTTCAAAGTTGATATAATATATGAAACATTTTTGTACTGTGAATACGAGGGAGGGGCGCGTCATTTCAAGTTAGACAAGCTCTAACTGTATATTATATTCATTGAGATTTCTGGCCCAACGAAACAAGCGTGCCCTTCCGTGATTTTTTCGTAAAAAGGGGGTGAAAAAGAAATATGTTGTGATACAAACAATGAAGTTCGTGCAGGTTGATTTAGCGCGGTCTACGTGAGTCAAGTCGGAGTTATAATTGAATTTGGTGAACAATACGTTACCCGCAGAGCCAGTTCATACATCTCACCCACACCTGTTGGGTACCAAATAAAAACAAACAGGGATTTGATGAACAGATGCTACAACTACTACTTAGATTTTGGAATAACATAATACTAACGATATGAAAGTCACTCTAATAGTGTTTTTGGGTAAATAAGACCATGTAATCATAATTATAGTAATATCATAATAGTAACTTATCATAATATTATGATGCAAAAAATTAAAATATAATTTAAGATAGGTGCTATCCAGAATCAAGTATATACCTAGGCCCTAATTTATTTACTTGAGTATATGCATCTTAAGGTCCTACAGAGGGAAAATAGCCCTAAATGGAAAAGATAGATCTCTATTCTAATTTTATATTTCTTGACGTTTTAATCCGTCACCGAAAAACTAACAAACAATTAATTATGATAGCATTATATTGTAATGAAAATTAAGACTAATGACAAATGAGCTCACTTAATTAGTTTCACTTGTATGGTTCTGTTCTTTATATTAATTAAAATATTGTACATTTTAATTAAAATAATATATATTTTGATGTTATTCGCGAGCATGTATTCATTGAGATTACTAAGCATTAAATTTTAATTTGTAAGAGATAATTAATAAGCATCATTGACGTACATATTTTTAAACTTGCAAAAGAAAACAATAATACTATGGACTTTTTCCAAATTATGGAATTCTTTGTGTCTTTAAATTTAATTAACCCATCAAGCCCATAAGCTCACCGGTGAGCGAGACACAATAGAATAACAATAGATTTCGAAGAATCCACGATCGAAGGATAAATTACTTATGTCAAAAAGCAAATAGAAAACGTAATTTATTCTATTGAAAACGTTACTGTGATAGTTGAACTATCCCAGTAACATGAATATTCCCATGCCTCTATAAAAATCCAGCGTTAGAATATTAAAAAAAACATTATAAGCTTGTGGCAAAGTTGTTGATATTGTATCGTGTAATAGCCATAAGTTCACCCTTATAAAAATGTCGACGCGTGCTCGTAGCTTTTTAGCTGCGAGAAAAAACAATAGAGCCAATCTCTCACAAGTATCGCTTTCACCCGTCGGGGCCGGAGGCGATCACTGGTGGCAGAGCGAGCGCGTGATAATTGAATCGCGAGGGTCCGAGGGACCCGTGTTACATTTGTTTCCAATGAACTTTTATCAAATGTTTGTAAGTGGATCTATTTATCCTGTATTCCTATAGTTCTGCTAACACAGTCTTTACTAGAAAAGTATTTTTTGCTCCAACTCAATACCATAATAGTCAGCATGAGTACTAAAGTAAGATCCAGCGATAGCCAGACTTTCATCATTTTATAAAAGCTGAACTTTAGAATCGAGGGAAGAATGACCAGCAACACTGGAGTTTCGGTCACGGTTACTTTAGGAACAGTTCTGAATGTGTACCTTACCTTCGATGTAAAGTATAAAGCTCACATATTTTATTTCTCACTGTAGAAAAGTCGTCCCCTAATACTGGAAACTTTAAATGAGTAATGACAGTTACTTCTCACTTC
Organism: Polyommatus icarus; assembly: GCA_937595015.1. Taxonomy (NCBI): domain Eukaryota; kingdom Metazoa; phylum Arthropoda; class Insecta; order Lepidoptera; family Lycaenidae; genus Polyommatus; species Polyommatus icarus. The sequence goes on from OW569321.1 coordinate 11,363,848, forward strand.
CAGATCATCTCAAAGTCCACTTCAGGACACTTGGGCCATTACAGCAAAATTTATTTTCCTTTTACTCGTGCTATGAACATCGTAGCACGAGTAATTACAGATAGTTATTGTCCCATTTCTTCGCATGATTAATGCGTCATAAAAGCAATTTGTTAAGTAAAAGTAAAACTCATTTGCCTAAGCGATCACATAACATTTACATGCCCTAATACTCCTAAATGTATGGAGTCATCAATCTTGGAGGGTAGTTGTGATAATGCGCGCGACATATGGCGCCCCGCGACTCCGTGTCACGGTCGGCTGCGGCTCAAGTGACCCGCACGACCTTACTGCGAGATTTACATCAAATGCAACTGATTGTTTTGATACCATCGATGATCAGGAGTTGTCAAATGGGTAAGTGTACTTGATGTTATGTTACTTTGGGATACAATAATAGAGCAGCAGATTGAAGAAACAAAAGGCATGCTCTTTACAAGATTTTAATTTACTTTCAAGCTGAATGCTGAAACAGGTTAAATTGTACTTCTACACATATTCCAGAAGTATTATTTTTATGGTTCAAAGTAATAATCCACGCCATAATAATACACGTCTACTGGGGAATGTAGAGCCACTAGCCACTTTAATCAATTTGAATATATTTATCCCTTGAGTGTTACATGTTTAAGATTATATTATATTCTACCATTTAGTGCCAATCGATATACAAGTCCGCTGACAGATTTCGCAGCATTAGCGACGTATCTGTTACTGTAGGGATGCCATCAGAGGGTTACCGGCTAAGTGCTAGCCGGCCACATGTCGCTCTCTTCGCGCTAATCTCCAGGATTTGCCATTCGATGTCCCCCGCCGTTGCAGGGTTATTACCCGTCTCGCTCTCTATTATGTGTGACAATACGTCCATCCCGCTCGCCTCATTGAATATTATTGCTCTATGGGGATTTTGAAAATATGGAGCCGTTTAGCTTTAGCCGTACATTGTATCCATCCAGCGGAATTATTCATACGGAGCCGCTACATTTATCACTTAATGGTATTAGCTATTAGAGCGTTTTATCGCATGATTTGCTTTAATGTTATGACAAAATTGTGTATTTCTGTCGCGCGCGTAGTTTCTTAAATTTATTTTAGCATCAATGTAACTTAATATATTTGAGTTATTTTTAATTAATGTCGTCTTCACAATAAAGATAAAAATACTTGGTAGATTAATATACGTATTTTTAAATTATTTTTGAATTTGATGTACTTACATGATGTCATTATCATCTAATGATGATAATATATTAATATCATAATGCAAGTCAAAAATTACAATTATTTAGTATATAAATATGCACTGAAGTAATTATAATACTTATCTAATTTTTGCTCATTACTTGAATGATAATAATCGTAATTCAAATCTATCTATTACATTTTACATCAGATTTTTTAATTTAAGTACTATATTTTAAATACATATTTTAAATATTTTTAGGACAAAAATAATATTTATGTTAAGGCCGTCCCCCGAGCAAACGACCTTGGCCATACATTTGCCGCGTTGCCGAGATCGCGCCAAAACCCTATTATTTTTACTTATCTTAGTTCAAAATTGTCCTAAAAAAAATTAAAACGGCAAATATGTAGTTTATGATATTGTCGATCTATTGGCGTCAGTTTCAAATAAAAGTAATTTGTAAATCCTAAGGAGATGCTGAATGTATGCTTGAATTCTAACAAATTGGTATTACTTTGGAAGCTGATATCATGAGTATAAGAAACAAAAATAGAAAATTTAAAACGACAAAAGGAATGTTGATATACTGAAGATTATTGCTGTATTTTTATTATAACTTTGTAGCTTTCAGATTATGAGTTTATAAGGTTTTAAATACGGTCAATTACGGAATTTCCGGACGGAACGCCCTTAAACTAAAACTACACACACCGGCAAAATTAGCGGAACATAGGTAAAAAGGGCCACAACTTGAATTTAGGTGGGTCGGGCTGTGTGAAATCCTTTTTTATAGTTTCTAAGCTCATTTAAGAAATAAAATATTGAACACAACTGGGAAGCTAGCAGATTTTTTTTATTGCAATTATGCCCTACTAAGTGTTTTTCGATGATTGACTTTGTAAGTGTTTCTGATAAGAATGGCGTTTTTAGCGGGGTGCAAGATATGCCACCTCATTTGATTGTTTGGTTTTTGGAAGAACACATTGCTTAGATACAAAATTAGTGATTTTCCAGCATCTACGACTGCTAGAGCTGTAACCACGATAGAGAAAGGTCACACCTACAGTTCGGTCAGTCAGGCCTTAGGTGTGTCGGCTTTCGTGGTCCATCGTAACTTTCAACGCTACAGAGAGACTGGATCTTACGTTTGGAGACGAGAAAAAGGCAGATTTCGGGTGGCAATGGTTCAGGATGACCGTTTTGTAAGGGTACAAGCCTTAAGAAATCGACCTCAAACTGCTTTGCAGAGACGAAACCTGTCGGAACAGGTGCGAGATGGACGTGTAAGTTATTGTACAGTAAGAAGAAGAATCAAAGAAGTTAAATTAAACTCAAAAGTGCCAGCAAGGGCACCAAAACTTGAGACAGGACCGCAAAGAGCCAGGCTAAGATTTGCGCGTGAACATCAAAATTTAACAAGTGAGTGAAATCGTGTGCTGTACAGTGATGGGAGCAAACTCTGTGTAAATTTTGTTGACAGGCGATAAAGAATGTGGATAAACCGTAAGGAACGCTATAGACCATCAAACATAACGGACACAGTGGCCTATCATGCAGGCTTCGTAATGGTTTGGGGTGGCATATGATTTGGAGCCCGCACGGAGCTGATGATTGTTATTGATGGTACTTTGACAGTACAGGGCTATAGAACAAACATCCTAGAACTGCATGTTGTGCCTTTTACACAGTTTTAGGCAGTAACTTCAATTTTATGCGCGTCCATAGAGTAAAAAAATCGGGTATTATTACCTAAATGATGCTGGCCTAGCCCAGGTGGAGAGGTCAGCACGGTCTACGGATATTGATCCGATTGAGGACGTGTGGCACATCAATGGGTGAACGGTACGAGTTAAAACTCCAGCTCCAAAATGTGTTCAGAAGCTCATGTTGGCGCTACTGGAGGAGTAGAAGAATATCCCACAGGAAATGATCGACAATCAAAATGCAAGCATGGAATGGCGTATCCAGACCCTCTTGAGATCCATAGAAGGCATTACACGCTTTAAACATGGCATTTCTTAAGTAAAAATGAAGAATTTAACTTAAAAACTTACTACTGAAATTTCAAAGATTTTTCTTAATTTTTGATTTTTGCAGATTTTTCCTATTTTACACGTTTTTATATCCTATATTTATATAAGTTTTATTTTTTAATCGACAATTATTCAATAAATAAATAAACATATAAAAACAGCGAATAATTTTCAAAGAAAATTAAATTTTGTTATGTTCCTCTAATTTTGCCGGTGTGATTATTTACTGGATTTTTTTTTCATAAACGATCTTTTTCAGTCAGATAAACAAGTATTAATCTACAACACAATACAAGACGTATCGAAATATTTTTTCGTGCGGCCGCGAAATAGATTTAAGCACTCCAGTCGAGTCCAGACTGATTTTCTTCTACTATTTTCATACAAATCTTGTACACAGAATTTTGTAAAAAAAAAAAACAATCGCATTAACCTTTGAAATAAAAGTCCATTACGTAGATTGGAGTCAAAAGTGCATACATAATAGTGATCATAGTCGCTGTCAACGCGCCATGCGGTACATAACACATGGCGACTTCTGTTCCATACAAACATGTTCAATTCCATTAGAAAATTTACTTTGACCCCTATTACAGAGTACTAATGGCCATTATGCAATATCAGAGAGTTTCAATAAATTCATCAGCGCATTATAGGGAGTCGCTTGTCATTGCTTCCCTCGCAACCCTAAAATCATTCCATTCTATCTAACCGGACGCACCGACAGGTTAACTTTTGTTGTTCTATAAAGCCGAGCATTACACTCCAATTGTTGGCGCAAATGTTGGATATTACAGAGCACTTTATGTTGACTCACCCATAATTATTGCAGGAGGTATCCGCCAAATCACAGACGGTGTTTGTTCTACGTTAGGTATCGATTTGTATTAATGGTTACTACCATTTAACTTACGAGCGTTTGTTAAACGAACCCTTAGACCTAGAAACTTGAAATAGCCTAAAACCAGAAAGATTTCAATATTTTAGCTCTAAGGGGTAGGTAGGAGTAACCGTTTTAATCCCAGGAATAAGGCGCGGGCTTAATTATTAATTTTGACATAATGTTAATAAAATAGTTTAGTAATAAAAATTCAAATAAAAAAGTGTGTCAGCTCCGACGCATGACTGGAGTTTACTCTGCTATATATTATAAAAAATAATATATATTATTATGTTTTTTTATATAATATTATATTCCGATAGGTATATTACCTTTATGGTCTTAATACACTCACAGCCAAATTAGAAAGTTGCGCACTAAAGGTGCGCACCAAAAACGTGACACATTTTCGTTACTTGTTAGTAGGTTTTACCCCTCGGATTTTTCTCATAGGTACCGGGCGCCTTATATATGAAAATCGATTCTTAAGGAGTAAACTCCAATAATAAAAAGTTAAATTATAATAATTTATCGGGTAGGTAAGTAGTACCTACATATTTTTACGCGTATCATTTTCCAAGCCCAAATGCTCTTCATTAAATGCACAAACTCTAAATACAAACATACCAAACAAAATAAAGCGAAAAACATTTCTTTACAAAATGAAAAGTCAACAGGAGTTTTGAGGCATTGCCCTCGAGGTGGTTTTTGCGTGGGTTTCGGGGGAGGTTCGGGAGGAGCGCGCCTGGGGACGGTCGTAGGTACTCTTCTTGATTACAGGCGGGGGCCCCTTCTCCCCTCCTGCCCGATAAACCTCCGCCTATATGACTTCATAATACCTACTATTTCGTTTCGTCGATAATAATGATTGTTACTTTATCTTTCTACGATCATGAAACAATTTTCATGATCCACTTAACAAGTTAAAATTATTTTGGATTTTGGTGTAGGTATGTGACAATAATTATAAGCCTCGTTGGACGTTAGAAGGTATATTATTATGATCTTGCTATTTACGAATTGATACGTCTTCAAATGCCAACAAAAATATTTCACAACTAATGACTTTACAAGGTCTGCTTCTGTTGGAGTTGCAGCTTGGACCTGAATAGCTAGTTTGAATTTTTTTTTTTTATGTTAATAAGACGGATCTACAATATGGACGAATTTTAATAAACAAGCCATTTAGAAACAAAATGAGTGTCACCTAAAGGACCCTAAAAAAGTTGAACATTGTTTTAGGGCCATTTTGAGGTTTGCCATTGACGTAGGTGATAAACTTTTTCTTGTTTGACAAAATATACGTCGTCGGTAACTCAGGAGAGACGAGTTTTTTGACCGACTTCCAAAAAGGAGGAGGTAATACGTTCGGCTGTATGTATCCTTTTTTTTGTATGTTCAACGATTACTCAGCCGTTCGTGGTCCGATTTTCAAAATTCCTTTTGTGTTGTATAGGGTTTAATTCGGATTTGGTACCATGTTCACAAAAATGGTGATTTGATGATGGAAACCTTGAGGAATCGAAGGGACGCCCTGAAATTTGTATGGTAACATATATAACAATTACGAAAGTGGTGAGCTGATGATGGGATCTATGAGAAATTGAGGGAAATCCTTGAAATTTATCAAAACGCCCATGGTGGTTAAAATGTTGTTTCTAGTAAGTTAAACATAATTATGTTACAAATAAGAGAAATTTCATACGAAGGTGTCTCTTGGTTCAAAGGCATTGTACAGAATTAGATAAAAGTTTCGAAATTGCAGCATCGCTTAGATAACTGCAAGTATTTATTGATTGAATTACTTGACCGATGTTCTTTTTATTAGTCTGCCGCACTAGAAGGAGGGTTCAACCTTTATTTCAGTGACTATAGCCACCGACTTTTTTACAAAAAAATAATATTAACAAAGTTGCTAGTTAGGCTTTGTCTGAAAAGTTAATTAACCGCCGCGCCGTACTCAGAGACATTTAATTATGATTAACCTTCAATTTAATGAAGAGTTTGACAGATAATGTATGGGGCTTATATGTCAAAATTTTGAATTAATTACATTAATTTTAATAAATAATTAATCAAATTAATGTTCCACTCTGAGTGCGGTAGTTTGTAGCGGAAAATAATTTTTGAATCATCTTTAAATTTAGAAACCTGTACCTGTACCTAAGTAATAAATTACTAAGCAATTAAATTACAAAATTAAATATTGGGACATTGTACATAAAAATATTTAATTCTAAAAATAAGTAGCACCTAATTAACTCATGCTATTTTTATCAAGAAGTAAAATCGAAAAGTAATAACGCAGAATCCACAACAGCGTACCATATGATTATGATTTTCAAACAGAACAAAAGGAAAAAATAATATTTAGAATAATGATTGTGGGGAGAATTCTTTGATTACTCCGATATAAAGGGCTTCACGGCTCGCTGTGATCTGCTTTATCCTTTTGTTAGAGTTTTAATCAATCAGGGAGACGCTTAGACTTTGAGTATGGGTTTTATTTATGTACAAATGCATGGGTTGTTTTCTATTATGTATATTTACAGCTATTGACTGGAGCAAGAGGATACAATGTTTTGATATCTTTGTATATAACTTAGATGTAAAATATAACTTTAATACTGGATATATCCAACATTATACATTGTTATAGTGGCTCTATTAATAAAGTAGTACCTAATCTTTTTCGTGGCCATCGTTTTTATAGTAAACAAAAAATATTTTTGAGACCAATACCTATTCTATCATGTAAGTATCAATAGACAAGAAGAAAGGTTAACGATTCACAATTGTCGGGTCGTGGACTTTACCTTTGTCATTGTTTGTTTACAAAATTAACTTGTAAACGTCTTAATATAGTAAAATACGTTGTTAAGACGTAAATACATTTTCGTCATACTTGTTAGTTGTTATAACTTGTTACTACAGAGAAGAAAGCATTTACTAAGTACAATATACAAATACGATGAAGAATTATTCATGTTGCAAGTATTGATTTTTCAACTGTGTTTCATGCTTTGTTCTTTAGTAAACTTATACCTTTCAGGAATAACTGGTCTATACTAGATAAACTCCAGTTCCAGATTAGGCTCTAGTCTCATATTTGATTGACAAATGTGAAATAGTTAACCAATCAACAGCGTTATTTCTTAAAATAAACTCCAGATAAATAAAAACCCCAAACACTGGGCATTCAACATAATAAGACAAATCGGTTTGTCTCCAAGAAATAATTTAAAGCTTCTACAAGGGACATGTTTTTAAGTTTAACGACAAATAACTGGATTAAACTTTCAAGTGGTGATTTCACCTTCGCCTTATTAAACGGCTTAAGGATAATGGCAAGTTAAGAGTAAATTAAGGGAGGCCTCCTCTCATTACAGGGAGTATTAAAAGCGAGGCTGTTCTAATAGAATATGTATTTTTATGAGCCCCGGGAGCGAGCTGATGCAAGTTTGATGTTCGCAATCTCGACCCTCGCACCTGAGACTTCACTTACAAATGTAGAGAATATTTCGACAAAGTTTGCAATGTAAGAATGTAAAGATGTACCTCAGCGATTAATTCGATAGTTTTCCGAAATATTGAAATACAGTCATAATCAGACCAGTCAGACATGAGACAAGTTAAAGTTACGCCCAATAGTCAATTTCATTTCCTATGGAATTTTGCAATTGAAAAACACGTTACTTAATTCTGTTAAGCATAGAAATTATAGTATTTAAAAAATAATATAGGTATAATAATTCATAATAATATGTGGCTGCACAGGACATAGAGAAAAATGTGTATAAGGCTAAGTTTATTATTATATAATATGCACCAGCTAATAATAAAATTATTGCAAGAACCACATATACGGAAATAGCTAAACCTGCTCTTTCCAATGATCTATGCTGTAATCAACTGTAAAGCATTGTAAAGCTGTACTCAGTATATTTCTTTATAATTATTGATGATGAAAGAAATAAGTATACAACAGTGATGTCACAATGCAATGACGTCCATGTAATGACTCGAATCGTGGTGTAATGATGATATTGTTTATTAAGTTTTGTATCACCTGTATTACAAATTGCACTTAAGTAGAACCTTCATGGTTCTAGAAAATATTATGTTTTGTTTATAAGATTTTTCAAACACTACGAAGAGTTAAGCTTGGTCCCTGGGAGTCGTTTTCAACTGTTATAAAATATGCTCCTTTAATGCGATCATTTTTTATTATTAGACTCTAGTGTCCTTACTCCCATTGCTGGGCTAATATCTCCCCTCTTTTTTCCATAGTTGAGATTATGTGAATTACCTACTTGGCCACACTTTGTTGAACGCATCCAGTTTGTCGCCTCACCTTTTCTTGGGTCAGCCTCTGAATATGAAAAATCCAAATATATTAATTTTTAAACTTTGTATTACTGTTAAGTGTAAACAGTTTTAATTCATTCAAAATAAAAAAAGCAAATTATGTAGCTGTACAGGAGCTGCCACAATGCTATTAAAATAAATGTTTTAATGCGCGCAATTAAGTATCAGATAATTAGATAAGAATAGAAAAGTATTGGCACATTAATTACAAAGTATATAAGTAATTAGTAGTAACAATCCTATCCTACTAATATTATGTTTAGTTAGATCAGATTAAGTCCGTTTGTTTGTAACCTTTATCCATACCAATTTTGCTGAAATTTGGTATGGCGTTACTTGGAGTCCCGGGAAGGGACATAGGATACTTTAATTTTGGCTCAACGGAGTTGCGGGCGTCATATAATAAAATATACAACTAAGTACCTAAATCATTATACTCAATTCTTATATAGAATCCAGGAAAATTAAAAAATTTTGTTACTTCGCCGGGATTCAAGCCCGGTGCGTGTCGCTAATAAAATATATTATTATCTATATCTATACTTATTAATTATTATAAAACAAAGTCGCTTTTTTTCCTCATGTCCCTTTGTTCCCTTTAATCTTTAAAACTACGCAACGGATTTCGATGATTCTTTCATTCTTCTATATAAATAGCCCATTTATCGAGGACGGCTATAGGGTATATTTTATCACGCTAAGACTAATAGGAGCGAAGAAATAGAGGAAAATGTGGAAAAAACGGGGAAAATAATTTGAAAGGGCTAACTTGAACGCGCTAATCTCAGGAACAACTGGTCCGATTTGAAAAAATATTTCAGTGTTAGATAGCCCACTTATTTAGGAAGGCTATAGGCTATATTTTATGACACTAAGACTAATAGGAGAATGTGGAAAAAACGGGGGAAATTATTTGAAAGGGCTTAAATATCTCGCGAACTACTGGAGCAATTTTTATGTTATTTGGCACAGATAAGAAGTAGACCACGTGAAGGATCACTATCTGAGTGAGCTATTGATTTTAATCATTTTTTAAGCGGCTATATATTTTATACCCGTGCGACGCCAGGGCGGGTCGCTACTATAATAATATAAGGTTACAGTTGATGGAGCTTACAGGAGCACAATATTTTTAATAGTATGTGCTTGTAGCTCAATCCACACAGCCGATTACTACGAAATAAGCCGCACCCGATATAATTGTTATCAAAATGATCTTGCCATTAATCTGGGGGTCTATCAGGTGAGCTAACCGGAGTCAGGAATGAGGGTAGCCGACAGATGTTGCCCCCCACTGGGCAGATGATAGCGAGCCCTATTACTATCGGTCATTAAGCCGAGCCCCTATACCATTGTTTTTGTATATTACTTTGTATCATGTGATTCATGGTTAACCCAAAATTTAAAAAAAGTTATAAAAATGTTGTTAGAGTTTTCAGTATGTTACAGAAAATCAGCAAAATACCGTGTTCTCTAGCTTAGTTATAATATTTTGTCGTGTTAGTACATTACAAGTATACTCGTAATTGAGTTATTACTTATAAAACGTCGTAAAACATGATTAATTTATTCTTATAAGTCGCAATCGTAAAGCAATCAAGTCATAAAGTTCATATCAATCAACATTTTTATGAATTTTCGGACTCGTGTCACGTAACCACAAAAAATTAAGCTAACATTAATAGAACATTGGAATTTAAATTAAAACGCGACAACAAAACTTCATTCAACCCTCTTTTCGCAAATTCGTTAATAAACAACTGTATTGATACACCGGAAATATTTTAATTTAATCACGCTGAAAGTGTTTGTCGCCAACCGGAAGTGGGCGATTCGCTGCGTACGCGTCGCCACGTGCCGACTTCCGGCGCTAATGCGATCACATAATAGGCGACATCTCCACCTTTACACCTTACTACGCACTTTCATTCATATTAAATGGTTCCCACGGACGATTTAAAAGTAGAGTCATCATGTAGAATTTTTACGCGCTAGTAGATAATTTTGTGCACCGGAATAAATTAATGGTAAGGTCAAGTTATAATCAATGTAAAACATACTTGTAGCGGGATAATTTTAAATTCTAATATTATGTACCTACTTCAGTAATTCAAGGTTTATATTTCACTAGTGACATGCAGTCATAGACCTACAAGTTTGTTGTTGGCTCTATACAGAATACCCACTGCCACGATATCATCTAATAGCAAAATTTCTTGACAATATAAAAGTAAATATATTATTTTAGTGACCAAACATAAATTGACTTTAGATAAAACAAAATAATTTTAGTAAGTGCGACGATATCGGAATAATAGATATTGTTAGCGTTGAAATCAAAAAGAGCTCATCGACGTCTAAGAGCACTTAACTTGATTACGAGCGTTTGAAGTCCTGCTGGTAAAAAGTATAAACAGAGGCTATGGGGGGTTGTTCGGGAGTTGTCGGGGGCGGTCGGTCGTCGTCGGGGGCGGTCGGGGGCCGTCGGGGCCGCGTGCCGCTACGCCGCATCCGCACGCGCCCGCGCTCTACGTAATTGTAGAGCTTAGGGTGGTCTATCATTATTTTTTGGTTAGAAACTATTTTATTTTCATTGTATAGTAAAAAAACATTTTAATCTCTTGATTTTGGGGATTATTATTTTTATTATCGTTCTATAATAATTCATGGAATTAGTTGGCATGACGTTAGTTATACTTTAATTGTAAACTTTTGCAAGTTTTAACTTACATAAAAACAGGGATTATGGATATAGTAGTGCAGGTCATTAAATTCATAAAAAACTATTTCCTAACTTTACAATACTATACAACCTAGTCAAAATCTCTAGATTCCGCTGATATGCGATAACACAGTCCACTGCACCGGTGCCAGAGCCGTTAAGGTTTTCTTTGGGATTGGTATACCTATTATCATAAGAGTCTATAGTAATAATAAATATTTGAAATAAGTCCGATAATGATTATCAATTTTTTATACACACGCATTTATTTAAATTAATAAATTAAAGAAGAAAATACTGTCCGTAGAATGTGCTACGCAAGTGCTACGAATTAACATTTGTGAGCATAATAACAATAAACAGTTTCTAAGTAGGTACAAAACATTGTTATTGGATGCCTTAGTGCTTATAAATCCATACTTTGGGTTTATTTATTATACAAACAAAAGCTATAATAAAATCTAAGTTAAAATAAAATTAAGTAATAAATAAACAAAATTAACTAATACAATAAATACTAAACTATAGTAAAAACTAAATATAAAAAAGATTGTCATCCAGACTGCTGCCTTTAGGGAGAGTGCCTAGAATACTAGCGACATTGCCCCGCTGTAAAGCCAGGCTTAATCGCTAGCCAAAATACGCTCCAGCCCTCTGGTCACCCGTGCGTTCTATGAGGCGAGATGAAATCAAATTAAAAAGTTTTTCACATCATCCCCCCATGGGCCTAACGTTTCAAACGCAAGCGGCAAAAATATGTAGTCACGGCATAAAGACACATATTTTCGCCGCTTACGCGTTTGCGCTTCGGACGCCGTCACTGATGTTCCATGTAAGTAGGAGGCCGCCAATGTGTCAATCCATACTTAATATTATAAATGCGAAAGTGTGTCTGTCTGTCTGTCTGTTACCTCTTCACGCCCGAACCACTGAGTCGATTTTGCCGAAATTTGGCATAGAGATACTTTGAGTCCCGGGTATATGATACATATGATACTTTTTATTCCGGAAAAATGTACGGTTCCCGCGCGATAAAGCATTTTGGCGCAACGGAGTTGCGGGCGTCATCTAGTTAGCTAATAATATAATAGAGCACCGTATACAGGGTTTAACAAATTAAAGTGACAATACTTTATGGTATGTTTATTGTGTTTATTATAAAGTTCATTGTGAAAAGAGCACCGCTGAAAGAGCAATTTTTGTATAGAAAACCTCATCGCGCGGGGTCGTTGCCGAGATAAATCACAAAAAAATGTTTAGTCTCTCGGTGCTGCTACTTTTACAGGTAACTCTAATATAAGGGACACATACACACCCTAAAGTATCATCACTTTGTTTTGTTACACCCGAACGCACCTGTATACGGTGCTCTGTTATATTAGCTAATTTACAAGTACAAAGACATCCAATAACAATATAATATTGTACTTAGAATACCCATACCGTCGTAGACTGGGATAGTGCAGTGAAGACAAGGTAGAGCTACGTATCCGACGGTATTGCTGAAATCCGTTCTATTTCTTTATAATAAAACGTGAGGTTATAAAATATATCATATTAATAATGTTATATATAATACTAGCTGTCCCGGCAAACGTTTCTTTGCCATATTATATAAAGTACGCCGATGCATTATCTCAAACTTTTTTTAAATGTGTTTTTGTAACCTTGTGTATGAAGAATAAATAAATAAAATAAATAAAGTATATTGCCCGTATTATTTTATTGAATTAGTGACTAAATAAGTATGTCACCATGGCAACGTCCATCGCTATCCCGTGACCCGCATCACATAAACAATGGTCGCTCTTTATAGACAAATAATTTGCAATAAAATAAAATTGCGACTATAATTAAAGATCTAAGCTATCCCATCTCTCAAGTTGGAAAAAAGCACACATTTAAAAAAAAGAAACATTAAAATCGGTTAAGTAGTTTAGGAATCGCGGACAAACATCGTGACAGGAGATTTATATATTCTAGTTTAATTCTAGTTTATTTATTATATATATTATATATTATCACCTTTACAATCCATTTAACTACAATTTAGCATATGTATTACATAAAACAAAACATTTCATTAGGTACACTTTATAGGAACATTGGCAGCCGTACTAGTAATTTACTGTGTCACAGCTGCCTGATGTTACAACATTATGATGTAAAAAAGCAAGTACAATGTGAATTACTGATTGATTTTAAAATATTGAAACAATATGAAAAGTGATAACTAAAAATAAAATTGAATTAAATATTAAAAACGAAATCAAATTAAATAAATTAAATTAATATATTATATAATTAATATATAATATTATATAATTAATATATAATATTAGATTTAAGTAATTTATTTTTCTTAATTTCGCTTGGAATTGTTCGGTATGATAATAGGCAATTATAGTCGAAACCGTGCAGAAGTAATTCAAAAAATTATACAGACACACGAATCACGTCCTACAAAACACGCGGCTTTGGCCTATAATATAGGTTTATTCACATCTTTTACCTTCCAAGGCCTTGTTCCTGGCGAGCAGCGCCAGCAGTACGTCCGGCGGCGGCGGGTCGAGCGGGTGCATCACGTCTAGCGCGGGCTCCATCGGCAGCCGCTTCAGACCATCAGTCTCACAGTACGCCTCCATGGATACACTTCGTCCGATCACATTCGACCCGGTTCACTTCGTCCGATCGCATCCGACCCGGTTCACTTCGTCCTCCAACCCGGTTCACTTCGTCCGATCACATTCGATCCTCATCGCGGAGCACACGCGCTCATCGTACCGGGCGTCGCACTGAAGCCTGCCCACGTGGCGCGCCGCCCACGCCCGCCCTGCGCTCCGCCGCGCCGCCCTCCCATTGAGAAGTCATTTTTTACCCCCTGAATCTGATAAACCCCTCGGGTGGCGGGGCCCCCCCGCCCCGAACTAATTTTCCCGAGCCGTACGACACACCCCCGATGCTTACATCCATCTACGATATTACTCCGACACGTTATTCCGTTCGCGGGGGCACTCCGTTACTATTCTTCATCTGGCTCGCTGCTGAGAAAGTAAATTTTGAAATTAGAATATAAAAACTCCTATTCGCTCATAATCTTGCGTTCTACCCTTTACCGTTTCTTTAGACGTTTGAGCAAACAGATTTAAAGAATGAAAAATTTACGTAGGCAAACTTTATTATTGTACACATAATAAATTATGCACATAAGGAAAACATTTTGAATTCTGAAAATCTGAGGAATTGTTCGGAATCATACCACCTGCAACTTTTCGCCATCGTCTCACGCGAAAAACATACCATCCTCATCACCTTGATGAGTGGCAGTCTTCCACAGTGCGTTTTTCGCGTAACTTTCTACCGCGCACTGTAAAACTCTGGAACGAACTGTCACCAGCAGTATTTCCGGACCTATACGACCTGCGAACCTTCAAGAAAAGAGCGTATTCCCTCTTAAAAGGCCGGCAACGCACCTGCAGCTCTTCTAATGTTGCAAGTGTCCATGGGCGACGGTAGTTGCTTACAATCAGGTGACCCGTATGCTCGTTTGCCCCCTTATTTAATATAAAAAAAAAACATGGTTGCTTCAATCTGCCCACCACCGAAGAGAATAATTAATCTTAAGTTACCTGAAATGATCTGTATAAACTAGATATTAAAGGAAAACAAAAGAGTTACAGCCTGAAAAAAGGTTTTAACAGATTACCTAGAAGTACTATGATATACGAGGAGTTTATTAAATGTTAAAAATATTTTATGTAGAGAAGTTAAATCAAATTATGTGACATTGATATTTTAATTAATGTTAATGATATGTATAAAACATTATGGAAAAGCTCATAACGCATTCGTTAAATACACAGTTGAGATTCATTACTTGCCACTGATACTGTTTGCACAAAAAAAAAACAGATAAATATATAGCCATTAGAAATAGGGGTTTTTAAAAACAATGGAAACCGAGCAATTTCGTGAATTTGCAAAAACTGCTATTGATATTATAGCTGATTATTACATAAACATCAGAGAAAGGTGACATAATATAAGGAAATCACTCGCAATAAAATTATTGAATTACTTATAATAACTATAACATCATGTTCAAATTATTGTTTAAATAGGAATGTGTTACCATCCGTTCTACCGGAAGAATTCATACGTCTAATGCCAGAAAATGCTCCCGAAAGTCCAGAAAAATGGCAAGAATTACTGGAAGATTTCAAGAAAAATATTATACCTGCTGTAAGTATTAATAGACACATTTCAAAGTAAGTGAGAATTAAATAACATTGGCCTCGTATTTTTTTAGATCACACATTGGCATTCCCCGCAGTTCCACTCATATTTTCCTGTTGGTGTGTCACTAGCCAGTATTGTGGGAAGTTTGCTGTGCAGCGGATTGGGCATCAAAGGAGGCACATGGGTAAATAAAGGCTAAAGCGATCCAACCAGAAATTACCAGATTCTGAGTATTTTGACAGAAGCCTATGTATTATAAAGCGTTGGTGATTGGTTAACGGTGCGTCCACATTTGTATCATTTGCGCGATCAGATCTCCGTCGCGATCATCGCGCCGTATCAAGTATGAGTATCATAGTGTGGACGCCTATTATATCATTCTGCCGATTATGCGAGTATTTGATACGGCATGTATTAGATACACGGTTAATTGCGATCGGGGCGTATCATGATACGCGTATCATTTTGACACACTTCGATGATACAAATGGGATCTGATCGCACAAATGATACAAATGTCGCACCCTACATATCGACACCACTAGTGAAAGCTAAACTTCTGTCAAAAAAACTGAAAAACTCATTACTTATGAATAGGGCCCGGATTTATATGTAAATACATAATATTTTTATTTTACGTGATTTTCGGCCTAGAATGTGTTTTTACACGAATTATCATGTTTGGACGGCCTCTATCTCTTTGTTAACTGTCACGAGTGACTCTTTTCTTACCTACACTAAACAACGTTTAATTATTGTAATTTCATACTCCATATTTTTCCATATTTCTATTTTATACTACATATTTTTCCATATTTTTGATTTTTTAGTTCATATTTTATGTACATATTTTGGATTTTTAATACAATTTTTCCGGGCCCTACTTATGAATTTTGTATTAATCCGGCTCGAAGGACCAGACAATATTGTGGACTGTATGATTTTTGTTGATATTTATTCTATATTTGAGCTTTGATGACTTTAAATTAAATCACAGTTACTCTTCACTTCGATTTATTAAATTAAAATTAAACCGAGGCAAAGGGCGGACCACTTAAACTCGTTACATCCTTAATCTGATCTATCGGAGCAATAATTTAAATTAACAGATAACATCAATTACTGTAAATAGATTGACCCGAAATCCATTGGTCATAATAATAGATTAATTATTTATTTAACAGATTTCAAGTCCAGCCTGCACAGAGTTAGAGGTGGTTGTTGTATGCTGGTTGGCTAAAATGCTGGGCCTGCCTGAATATTTCCAGAACACAGCTGCCGGACCTGGCGGAGGTGTTATTCAGGTATATATTATTTCTAATGCTTTAATAAAATTAAAGAGGTATTATATTATGTATTAATTCATTTACTTTTGTCTTTATTGCTTCAGGGTTCAGCTAATGAATCAACATTGGTTTGTCTGTTAGCTGCAAAACACAGAATGCTGAAAAAAATTAAAGCAAATAATAAGGACATCGACGAAGACCGTATCAAAACCAAATTTGTCATTTATACGTCCGATCAATCCAATTCATCCGTTGAAAAATCTGGAGTTTTAGGATTTATGGTCATTAGACTATTGAAGACCGACAGCAACGGTCAACTACGAGGAGAAACACTGAAAAAGGCATTCGAAAGCGATAAGTCTAAGGGTCTTATACCGTGCTACGTCGTCGCTAGCTACGGCACAACGGGCACTTGTGCCTTCGATCCCATAGACGAAATAGGACCGATTTGCCGAGACGAGGACGTGTGGCTGCACATAGATGCTGCATATGCTGGAACAGCGTTCGTCTGTCCTGAATACAGACATCTGATGAAAGGCATCGAGTACGTCGACTCTTTTGTGTTCAACCCGCATAAGTGGATGCTAGTCAATTACGACTGCTCCGTGTTGTACGTAAAGGATTGCTTCGATTTGATCAAAACATTCGACGTTAAAGGAGATTTTGATGTAAACGATGAGAAAGAGACAATTTTGCCCCATTATCGCTACTGGCAGATCCCGTCTAGTAGACGTTTTAGAGCCCTAAAACTGTGGATCGTTTTAAAAATCTACGGTGCTTCCGGTGTCAGAGACTTGGTCAGAACGCAAGTCAATTTGGCCAATCATTTCGCATCGTTGGTACGAGGTGACAGTAGATTAGTGATCGAACCTGAACCCTCTATGACGGTCGTCTGTTTTAGGCTACGCAAAGGTGATTTCCTAACAGAAAAACTCCTGGAATATTTGCTAAATCAGAAGAAAATTTTCATGGTGGCGGCCAACTTCAGAAATCATTACGTCATCCGCATGGTGATTTGTTCGCAATTTACAACAAAAGACGACGTCGATAGAAGTTGGAATATTATACAGAATGGGGTGAATTATGTAATGAGTCACAGTCACAGATTCGACCGCAGAAAAAGTTTATTGACTAACAGGCGACTATCGCTAGATATTGAAAGAGTTTAGAGGGGTTTTGTTAGATTCTTTTTTTTCACTCATTAAGGATTGGGAACCTATATTTAATTAGTTCCAAACAAGCTGTGAAATATTACAAATAAATACAATTTAAGAAAATGTATTACACTTGACAAGAAAATTCATGTAACAATAATTTTATTTATGTGTTAAATGAAACTAAGAAATATATTTTGTACTTAAATTATAAGTTTCCTCTTTATTCAAGTCATGTCCCTTACCAACAGCTATTGATTATTATGGGTTCCAAGTATTTATATTCAAGCTTTAAATTAAATGCAAAGTGTAACAAAACTTAGTGAATATAATATTTTAGACTTTAGGGTTTATACATAGGCTGCACTAAAAACAGCTAAAAATATCGGGAATGGAATATTTCCACTGTTCCTGTCATATTAAAATCTTTTTAATTGAAAACTCCTTGGTTTTAAAAATTTAATACCATTTATTTATTGAAAAAAAATTCTCGGTCTTGTCACAAGGTCTTTTCAAACTTGTGTAGACGTTGATAAAATGGAATTGACTCGAGAAAATTCTAGAGATTTTGATTTATTATGACTTTCGAAGTGGTTTAACACAAAAACAATGTGTTGACCGGATGATTTCTGCATTTGGTGATGAAGCCCCATCCAAAACCACAATAATTTATCGCTGGTTTGCTGAATTTCAACGTGGACGTGTCAAGCTCAGTGATGATCCCCGTCAAGGTCGTCCAAAAACTGCAGTCACCCAAGAAAACGCTGATGCTGTGCGTAAGCTGGTTGAGGAAGATCGACATGTGACATTCCGCGAAATTCAGGCAACTTTAGACATTGGCATGAGTCAAATACAAATAATATTGCATGAACAATTAGGTTTAAAAAAGTTGTTTTTCCGATGGATACCGCATTTGTTCTGTGAAGAACAAAAAGCGGCTCGCGTTACTTGATGCGTCAGAACTCTCGAAAGATTCAACGCAGGATCCTCAAATGCTGTATACAACATCGTATCAGGTGACGAATCCTGGATATACGCGTATGAAGCCGAAACTAAAAACCAGTCACGAGTTTGGGTGTTCGATAATGAGTTAAAGCCTACAAAAATTGTTCGTTCACGAAATGTTTAAAAAAAATGGTGGCCACGTTTGTCTCCAAAACCGGCCAAGAATGGTTAATGCAGAATGGTATACTAACATTTGTTTGGCACAGGTCGTTTCTGAACTCCGTAAAGAGAACTGCAACCGCCGCATCATCCTCCATCACGACAATGCCAGTTCTCACACCGCGCACAAAACAAAAGAGTTTTTAGAGCAAGAAAACATAGAATTATTAGACCATCCGCTGTAATAATTTCTATACTTTCCCTAAAATAAAGAATAAATTGCGTGGTCAGAGATTTTCATCACCTGAAGAAGCTGTGGACGCCTACAAAACGGCCATTTTGGAGACCCCAACTTGGAATGGAATGGTTGCTTCAATGATTGGTTCCATCGTATGGAAAAATGTGTCAAATTTCGCGGAAAATACTTCGAAAAGCAATAAACACATTTTTAAATAGTAATGTTGTGTCACTTCCTTGATTCCCGAAATTTTCAGTGCCGCCCTCGTAATATTATGTGTCCGTTGTATATAGTTCAATATGTAAGTGGCAGGTCTTTTTTTGTGATGTGTATGGGCTAACGCCCGAGCGTCATGGATTTTCCCATACAAAAGTAAAAAAGTTACTCTTTCAGCCCCGCTACTTTCACAGCGAAGTCTATAATATAGGAGGTGTACCCATTCACACTTTAAAATATAATCCATAAGTTTTGTTTCTAGATATAGAGATAACTATTACCATCCCATCCATACTAATATTATGAATGCGAAAGTGTGTCTGTCTGTCTGTCTGTCTGTTACTTCTTCACGCCCAAACCGCAGAACCGATTTTGCTGAAATTTGGTATGGAGATACTATGAGCCCCGGGAAAGGACATAGGATACTTTTTATCCCGGAAAAATGTACGGTTACGAGTTGCGGGTGTCATCTAGTATGTATAATATAATATGTTATTTAATGTGTATTAGTTATCCATTTCAAAATCTTCCTATCTTTGTGTATGAAGCTTCCATCTTGAAACTAACAGCGATATAATATAAAGCTACTGCTGTATCAACTATATAAGTATATTCCATACTTCCACACTAATATTATAAATGCGAGTATGTCTTTCTGTCTGTCTGCTACCTCTTCACGCCCAAACCTCTGAACCGATTTTGCTGAAATCGGCCTTTTTTGCTCGATATCAATAATAGCAACAGGTAGGCAATTGAATTTTCCACAAAATCCTTAATTATATTATGTGTACTTTAACAATAATTAATAATAATATTAAAGCAAATATAATATATTTAAGGGAGGCTCCCATAGAAAACCAGAATTTCTGGCATATTTTTGCTCTATAACGGCACGGCACGCACGAAGGATTCTTCGTGCGCGAGTCCAATAAAATGCAAAAAAATCGGCTAAGTGCGAGTCGGGCACTTAGCCGATTTTTTTGCATTTTATTGGACTTGACATGAACATCTTAACAAGCATGTTTATTAACTCCGTGTAATTTTAAATTAAGTAGAATTGTTGTTTTTAACTTCATATATAATAAGTTAAAAATGCATTTTAATATCGTTGTAAAAATCCATAAAATTACAATTAATTGCTTCATTACTTTGTTTTAATGTGACATGGATGATTTTAATTAATTTACTTACTCTCAAAAATTAAGTAGGTACTTAAATCTAAATCCTATTTTAATATTTTAATTATCAGTGCTTGGACGAAACCCCCTGCTTGAAAAAGATTAATATATAGATTAATTAATAAAAAGATTAATATATTAGATTAATATACTTTTGTTATTATTATAATAAGTTCGTTGTTAAAAACAATTCGGTTACTGTTAAAATGAGCTTCCACTAAGTTTCAGTGCATTCAATAACATAATTTTGTTTCACACAAAAATTTACCTACTTATTGATTTATTGAAATAAAGAAAACAATGTGGGAAGGTAGGTGGGAAGTGAAAGTAGGATAGGAGATGATTCTGTCTATGAAAACATCTAAGAAACCCTTTTAATTTTAATCTTTTTACAGCCTTATTATAACTTATCTATGCCAACAAAAATACTATCCTTGCCCTTACGGAAGCTATAAGTGACCAAACAAGCAAACAAAAATGTCACGTCTTAAAAAATGACACTATTTTGTTTTCGACTCTCGCGCGTATGTTCTTCAGGAGAACTACTAAAATCAAGCTGACTCAGCAGCACGTCATGGCGGTAGCGGTCATTGACTCCCTGTCATAACCTTGTCATTTTCTATAAAAAGCCGCGATCAACAACATCTGACACTTCATTGTCAATAGCGGTTTATATAGAAAATGACAAGTTTTTAACAGGGAGTCAATGACCTCTACCGCCATGTTTCGCCGAGTACAGTATATGTAGTTAAGTTTTCCATGCCTCTCTGTGGTAGGTTCTATCGTACTCGCAACTCTGCCGTGGAGCACCATGGGGGTTTAGTGGGTTAGACCATATAAGCCAAAGAAGTCTCACATAATCGGCCGATATCGCCAATTCGCGCGGGCAAGCGTAAAACATTTCCCCATGAAGAAATAATTGTAAAAAGATAAATTATAACAGACTTCACAATTATAAGCAATTGAAATTAAAATTTCCTATCTCAAAAACTACTCAACCGATTTTGATGAAACTTGCAGTATTCCCTAAGTTGAACAATACCTAGCACAAAAAAGAACCACTTAAATCGGACTTGCGGTTCCAGACTCCAGAGATCTAAGCGAACACAAACATGAAAACATACATACATACATGCTACGAAAGGTACAAACTGGAAAATGGAAATTCATAATAATATATCCGTATGGATATACAAACAGCATCCTGAAAGTGCTCAGCGTCAAGCTGGACAGCCCCCTTCTGGGGCACTGGATCCATACACATGTGCATGTGTCCGGAGCGCCAGAAGGTGGCAAGTACTTAAACTAACTTTTTTTTTTAACTATTATTAACTTAGTTTTTTAGGTTTATTGTTTAGTAACTTAATATGGGTTGAAAAGCCTGAAATAAACGTATTTTATTTATTTATTTATTTTATATACAATGTGTCCCGACTCCCGACCATTGACCATAAGAAACTGGGCCCCGACACCGGTGTCCGATCCTTTAATGTTCATGATCTATGGCATATTTTATTGACAAATTGGCTCTCAAATTTTTTCTCTCTCTCACGGTTGTAAAATGGCAGCCATTTTAGTTTTTCTCGGGCTTTCACACTAATCTGACCAGTACTTGTCATGTTAATAATATCCTACGAAGAAAAAAAAGGTGTCATTTGATAGCTAAACTTGTGGACTACGCTTACACAGGCAATAATATTATGTTATAAATTTCGTTTAATTAAACATAGAAAAATCAAAGTTTAAGAAAAAAAATGTATATTTTTAATTAATGGCTTTTTGTGAAAAATAAAGCGCATTAAACTGGTTCATTTTTGTTTTAGAAAGATAGAGGAGGTTTTCATCTTAAATAAATTCTGTATTTCAATGATCTAAAGTCTAAGTCAGATAGTTTAGAAGTTATAACGATTTTCTTATGAAGTATAGATCAGATTAGTATGAAGCTAGAGAAACTTTTTTTTTTAAAGTTGGAGAAAAAAAAGTTTGAACTCATGATTTATGGCATATTTTAGTAACAACTTGGCTTTCAAATAATATTTTTGTTCTCCAACTTTTGAAAAAAAATATTTCTCTAGCTTCATACTAATCTGACCTATAATACTTCATAAGAAAATCGTTATAAATTCTAAACTATCTGACTTAGAGCATTGAAACAAAGAATTTATGCAAGATGAAAATCTCCTCTATCTTTTTAAAACAAAAAAGAACCAGTTTAATGCGCTATATTTTTCGGAAAAAGCCATTAATTAAAATAAGCTGTGCTGTGTAAGCGTAGTCCATAAGTTTAGGTATCAAATGACACCTTTTTATCTTCATAGGATATTAAACATGACAAGTACTGGTCAGATTAGTGTGAAAGCCCGAGAAAAACTAAAATGGCAGCCATTTTACAACCGTGAGAGAGAGGGAGAAAAAATTTGAGAGCCAATTTGTCGATAAAATATGCCATAGATCATGACATTAAAGAATCGGACACCGGTGTCGGGAGTCGGGACACATTGTATATGAATTTCCATTTTCCGGTTTGTTTCCAATCCATATCCATACTAATCTATTACTTACTTACGTTACTTCTTCACGCCCAAACCGCTGAACCGTTTTTACTGAAATTTAATATGTAGATACTTTTAGTTCTGGAAAAGGAAATAGGATACTTTTTGTCCCAGAAAAATGTACGGTTCCCGCGCCATAAACGAAGTTTGGCGCAACGGAGTTACGGGCGTCATCTAGTATTACATTACATAATTAACCTATAACCTTCTTTTTTGAAGTCTGTTAAAAAGGTTTACCATGCCTCATACTCAATAGTCTATAGAAGTGCGAAAAACTAGTGTGATCAATGATATAATACACTCAAAGCAGATATAATATGTTACTACCGCGCGCGTTGTGAAGCTTCAAATATGACCCAATTGGGTCGTCTTTTATTTAGTCTGTCTCTTTATGTAAATGGCATTTCGTATCTTTTGTTTCACTTATCTGTCAAATTTGTCAATGTTATTCGGAAGACATTTAAGCCGGAAAATAGTATGAACGTAACAGATCTGTATATTAAGTAGAATATCATTGAGTGTGATTAGATGTAACATGGCGTTCTGTGTCCCTATCCAGTTTCCTTGACCAAGCCACTTAGCCGCGTTCACCCGAGCGGGACAGTGTATAGTCATTAAGCAATTGCCTACCAATTTGATTCGAAGAACCACTTTTGCGATTCAGCCTCAATCTGCTTAACTACGATACACAAAGTTCCTTCGTAAAAAGTGGGGGAATCTTCTTCAAAGAAGTGTCCTCAATCCTAAGTTTTATCAATTTAATTTATGTATAAGTAGTAGATGTCGCCTGTAACTCTGTTAAGCCGAAATTCTTTTTTCTCACCTCCGAGCGGAAAACGTCAACTTTCTTCCCGCTGCGCTTACCGATTTTGCCGTTTTCCGCCTCCGTCGATGAGAAAAATAGTATACGCACCATGTGCAGTAAATAAGAGAGCCTCAGATCACATATTGTAATTGTTGGCCGAGGCGAAGCCGAAATTCTTTTTTCTCATCTCCGGGCGGAAAACGTCAACTTTCTTCTCGCTGCGCTTACCGATGTTGCCGTTTTTCGCCTCCGTCGATGAGAAAAATAGTATACGCACCATGAGCAGTAAATAGAAAAGCCTCAGATCACAATATGTTTGTTTTTATGTGATCTGAATCAATTACTTACATATTGTGATCTGAGACATTTCTTATTTTCCTGCTCTAGGTGCTTAATGCACCTATATCGTGTGGGAACCGGAGATTATTCCGAGATAAAAATCCTTTCAGGCCTGCTACTTTCACAGTGAATTCTATGCAAGGGACAAATACATACCCTACAGTAATATCGTATTATTCTGTTGCACACTGTATAATAAGGAACCCTAAAATCTAAATAAAAAGTCACATCATTAGCAATTAGTTGAGACACGACGTGAAGCGTGCATTTAACGTTATTATTTTAGACGACCACCTGGCTGAGAGTAGTTGGATGTGCTGACTAGGTCTCGTGTTAGCTATTACAATTATCTACCTAAAATTTTTTATTACTCTCAACTTACGACGAATAAAAAAAAACAATTTCAGATTTACCAAAAAATAAAATTATTACTTATATTAGATAGAGTCAAGAAGATATAATTTTGCGTTTACATCTGTACAAGAAACACATAACAATAGAAAGCTGCGAACAGAGTATAAATATGCCTCAGGTCGGGCTGTTTCACCATTGTCACATGAATCGTTCCAGTTGATAGTGCTTCAGATAACTTAACGAGTAATGGATGCTGAACAGTTTCGTGAGTTCGGAAAAGCCGCTATCGATTTGATCGCGGACTACATCGACAACATTAGGAATAGGTGAGTTTTAATTAAATTTATTATTTATTTTAATTGATTTATTGGCATTAATTAATAGTAATTAATAATTTAATTATTAAGAAACCAATATACTTAGTTGTTATTAAAGTTTTACAAGCTATTATAATCAAGACTCAAGAGTTTCGACTCTACATGCAGGCAATAGCAACTAATATATTATGTATATTCTGTGGCAATACAGAGAATTTGTTAAACTTTAACATTAAATTACATTATAATAATTTAACTTTTCAAATCTTAATATAATACCTCATATTATGTTAAATGTAAGTCGCCAATTTTATGAATTTGTTACGTACTTAATGAAAATTAATGAGCTATTTTGATTACGCGTCAAGTTAATAACAAAATTAATTAAGTATACCTAGGTGTTACCTTTAGGTTCCGTTTTATGGAATCGAAGTCGACAAAACTGGAAAAAAAACTTTTTGGAAAAAATGTAAACCAAAATAATATATGAACATAATATTAACTTGCATATCTTCCACCTTTTTGAAAGTCGGTTAAAAACAAAAACAACGTTATTTGTTTTTCAGGAAGTTTAACAGTTTGTGTAGAATATTAAAAATGTTTAAATGTAAATTTTTGTCACCGGCGAATTTTGTTTCGGTCATGAACTTCTCGGGAAAAAATCTCATTAAGAGGCCGGGTACCCTTGGAATTTCTCATACATACGTAATACCAAAATCATTTTCTCATACGAAAATATTTAACATGTTTGAGTTGTTTTTCAGTTTAAAATAGTAATTACCTAGGTTCCTGCACAAAAATTTACTTCAAAATATTTAAGCACTAAAAAATTTTTTTTTGTTTAAAAATTTTTTTAGTAAATTTACTACTAAATATATAAACACTAAAAAATAGAGTAAAACACTAAAAATATATATAAATAAATATTAAATTTACTACTAAATATTTAAATACTAAGAAATATTTTTTAGTTTAAATATTTTGTAGTAAATTTACTATTTATTTATATATTTTTTAGTGTTTAAATATTTTGAAGTAAATTTTTGTGCAGGAACCTAGATAATTACTATTTTAAGCTAAAAAATAACTCAAACATGTTAAATATTTTCGTATGAGAAAATGATTTTGGTATTGCGTATGTATGAGATTTTCGAGCGTACCCGGCCCCTTAAGTAAATTGCATAGAATTTACTTTTAAAAACAGCAAAATTTTCATTTCTTAATTTCACTGGTTCTTCATCGTCGTAATGCCCTTTATACCTATAAATAATTGTCAGTAACATCAAAGTTATATAAGTGTGGAACAATAATTAAATAATAGGTACGTCGTTATTTTCCTGTGTCAACAGCATTGTTTGGAAAAATATTCTAACAAAGAACAGTAATTACGGGCGATTAGACATTCAATTACGAACAATCTAGGTATGGATGTTACGCAGATTTTATCTACGTTAATGTCTTATTAGCATAATTTCCTAGGACATGATTTCTTAATAACCATCGATAACCATTAATTAATTATTATTTTTTATTGCTACCTACTTTACGGCATAATTTCCCAGATATTAGGTAAATAATATCCGAGAAGTTGATTCATATTATACAGATGGTAGAGCTACGTAATTTGGTCGTGCTATGTCAAACTCTGTCGACATATTATCGTGACTAAATCTCTGTTAAGAAACTAAATATATTGAATAAACATTATTCGACCAAATGCCGTATGTCAACTGCCTATAAATCAATTTCTTCGTAGGCATGACCCACATTTTTGCGAAACAAATTATTTAAAATTATTTGAAACGATAATGCTAATAAAAGTTAAAACACTTCCAAATAATAATTTATA
The DNA here is from genome assembly GCA_937595015.1 of Polyommatus icarus. NCBI lineage: Eukaryota > Metazoa > Arthropoda > Insecta > Lepidoptera > Lycaenidae > Polyommatus > Polyommatus icarus. Next base: position 11,390,707 of record OW569321.1, read on the forward strand.
TATGCACTTAATAGATATTATGTTAATATATAGGTATAGATAAAAGGATAACATTTATGAATTAACATTATAACAATTAGTTATTTATACTCGTTCAGTTTTTCTTTGGCAAAAAAAATCTACCGAACACTTCGATCCATTGTTGTAGTTTTTATCTTTCATTTTTGCTAACGACAAAATGTAAGGTAGATACAAGTTACAGTTAAAATTGTTAGAAAATACTATAATACCTACTAGCGACCCGCCCCGGCGTCGCACGGGAATAAAATATGTATAGCCACTGAAAAAATGATTAAAATCAATAGCCTATCGCGATCCTTCATGTGGTCTACTTCTTATCTGTGCCAACTAACATAAAAATTGCTCCAGTAGTTCGCGAGATTAAACCCTTTCAAATAATTTTTCACATTCTCCTATTAATCTTAGCGTGATAAAATATAGCCTATACGGGCTATAGCCTTCCTTAATAAATGGGCTATCTAACACTGAAAGAATGCCTAATCAAAATCCGTCGTGTAGTTTTAAAGATTAAAGGGAACAAAGGGACATGAGGGAAAAAAGTGACTTCATTTTTAAATAATAAGTATAGATAATATTACTTATATATAAATAAATATAACCAATGAAGTTATCTTACAAGTGATCTCCTTTTTCCGCAAGCGAGAAATTAGGTACAAAATACCGATTAAGTCTTACCTATCTTTCTGAAAGTACCTTTTTTAGAAAATCAGCATAAATAAGCATGTTCTCCAACTTCTACTATTGAAATAAATGCGAAATTAAATAAGAGATTAAGTAATTCTCTATGGTAGTAGTAACAAAAGAGTGCATAGATCGTAACTCAATCACGCTAAAACTTAATAACATAGAGTCGACTTCTTTGGTCGTAGTTAAGGCTCCTAATTAGGTATATCATAAGCTTCCTCATAATTCCAATAAATAATCCATATCCATACTTCCATTGTAATATATTACTATTAGATATAAATAAGAAAGTGTGTCTGTCTGTCCGTCTGTTTGTTACATGTTCACGCCCAAACCGCTAAACTGATTTTGCTGGTATGGAGATACATTAAGTCCCGAAAAAGGACATAATATAATACTTTTTATCCTGGAAAAATGTACGGTTTTACCGCGATAAACGAATATTGGTGCAATGGAGTCGCGGGCGTCATTTAGTATAGGGATCCGCAAGATGTGTGCCGACTGCCGCGGCACACTCGTGTACCGTGGTCAGGAGTTGGTGTGCCTCGGAAAAGGTCAGCATATCATACTTAGATCTAGTGCTAACCAAAAAGTGGACATCAGAGGACGATAGACGAAGGGGTGGGAGCTCAGGGGCCCTAGACAAGATCCAAGCGTTTTCCGTGCAAGCGTTTTCCGCTCACGCTAAGGACTTGACGTTACGAGTAGCGTGTTGAAATTGGTAGACATGTTACACATGGAACGCTGAGCGCCCATTCCGCAGCGTTACCCGAAGCACTCTATAATTAGTCTATGGAATAGTGTGTAGCAAGTGTCACAGAGTCAGTATCTGACATCTGTCACCGTTAAACGCAAACGCGCGCTTAGAATAATATTCAAAAGTGTTGTATTGAAACTTGAAAGTAATAATAATTGAAGTGTTTTATTACAAAAAAATTAGTAAACACCTGTGCTATGGAATTTAGACTTCGTTCGAATGCGTTGATATGAACCCGTAGCCAAAAAGCTAAGAGTACACAAAACCTGAAACATGATTTCATTGAGAAATTACACTAAGTATAGTCCGACAACCGCAGAAATTAAAAAGTGACAACATTGTCATGCCATCCCTTTTTTCTTAGATTGATTTAAAAGGGATGACACTACGATGTTGCCACTTTTTAATTTTTTCACTTTCTTGACAGACTAACTTTATAGTTTTATGTAAGGTTAGAATTAGGTTCAAAACTTACATTGATTTCTAAACTAATTTCCCGTGTACCTTTCAATGAGGTTAATCGCCGAAGATCATCACAAAGACGCCAAAAACTTTGTTTATTTAACCTAAAACGATGAACAAATTCCAAGTCCTCCATCTTCATAATTTGCACCATTTTACGACGATTGATTCTTGTTTGACGTCTTTGCAATGTTGTTTTGTTATGAGCAGCCCATAATAACCTCACATTATGCATTTTCACTAGTTAATTTGAATTAAAAACACAAAAAAATATCACTGTTTACTCGTTTCTAGAGTTAGTTAGCGTCTGGGTCCCATCTCCCGCTAATTTATCAGTTTGCGGAAACGACAAAATATCATTGGCGTTTGTCAAAAGTGGCATTTGTCTACCGTTTTTGTCGTTTGCGTGTCACGCTCACTTCGACTTTCCTTTCCGCAGGAGGAACAATGACTTTGTCTACCATTTAATCAGCAATCACGTGACATCAAGTTAGCAAATGTCAACTCCATACAATCAGATTTTTCCGTAGGCGTTAACGCTTACAGAAAACGGATCTTGTCTAGGCCCAATGGCTCAGAGTAAGCCTACTGATTAATCTGTGGTAATTTGTACCTCCAAATGTTTTTATTTTCCTAGATGTACCTTGAACACAAAAAGTTTGCGGAACACTAATCTAGTATAATAATATATGTATAGCTTATGCTGTAAGATGCCGCCTATAGTCAAATACAAAAACACGACGCCATTTTACAGGGATGTGCTGCCGTCAGTTGAGCCGGGGTATCTTCTGAGTGCTTTGCCGGATGAGCCGCCGGAGGAACCACAGGACTGGAAAGATGTCATCAAAGATTACAATAATATCATAATGCCTGGAGTACGTATGTTAACGGTTATAAAAATTAAAATGTCACCACCATATTATTAGTTTTGTTGTGAAACGTCTTAGAAAGTTGTGATTAGCTTTTAATGAAGGAAAGCTTTTCTAATAGCGCTTTTGCACAGACGATACAAAATATAATGTGCTATCAGAGAAGTTGATTCATAGGCAGTTGACTGACCAACGTCACTTCGTCGGATTTTGTTTGGCTGGGTTTGACATATCACATAACGCAACCAAATTACGTAGGTCCGCTACCTGCCTATGAATCAACTTCTCTGATAGTAACAGTCCCGTACGAGCACCGGTGATCGCGACACACCATAGAATACAATAGCATTTCCAAGAATCCCCGATGGAAGGATTAAACTTATAAGCGTAGGTACTATATTTTATTAAGCGCAAATAATTTTCTTTAGATACAGAGAACAGAAAAATTATTTATTAAGTTTAGGTAGCTGTTTTAATGAACTGCATATGTAACCAACTCTGCTTTTTTTTTGGCAACAGGTAACCCACTGGCAGTCACCACGTTTCCACGCCTTCTATCCTACAGGTCAATCGTTTGCCAGCATTGTCGGTGAACTGCTCAGCGATGGACTGGGTATCGTTGGTTTTACTTGGGTTAGTACTTGGTAACTTGTCCTAATATCGTTTTTAGTCCAGTCGAGATAAGATTGTAATGTATAATTAACAATCTTTATTATAATTATATAATAATTATTATTAACGACGAAAATTTAAAACTAGCTTCACGTGGTCATTTATTTTATTAAACGGCTTAGTAAATTTAATTGACGAATATTAACTTGGTCTCTAGAACTCTAGTTATAGACATTAAACATTATTGTCCACACCGCTAGTGATGCACACAGCACAGCAAGTTTAACAATATTAGACTGTACTAAAATCTCGCCAAAAATGTAATGTCGCTATAATCATAAGTCATAACTCATAACATATTCGATTATATCAATACTTAAAGTTAATGTTAACTTTTCAACATAGATGGCAAGTCCCGCGTGCACAGAGTTAGAAGTGGTAACGCTGAACTGGCTAGGAAAGCTGTTGGGTCTGCCTGAGGAGTTCCTCAACTGTTCGTCCGGACCGGGTGGAGGAGTCCTGCAGGTGATTTAAAAATATGTGCACTAAGCACTCTTACAGCCGGACGGCACTTGCGGCAGCTGTCGACAAGTGCCGTCTACAAGTGCCGTTCGTCTGTAAGAAAAAAGTTCTTTGAACTTTTTATATTGTCAGAATTGTCGTAAGACTCTAAAATTATTTTCAGAGTTCCGCGAGCGAAGCCACCCTCGTAGCTCTTCTCGTCGCTAGAGACAAAATTATTCGCAGACTCACAACGAACGATCCGAAGGCCTGCGAGGACGAAATACGTTCAAAATTGGTCGCCTACACCTCCGACCAATCCAACTCCTCCGTGGAAAAAGCTGGGGTCCTCGGAGCGATGAAAATAAGGCTTCTGAAATCTGACAACGACGGACAACTCCGAGGGGAAACGTTGAGGAAGGCGATCGAGGATGATAAAAGTCGGGGTCTCATACCGTGCTGCGTCATCGCCACGCTGGGCACCACGGCAACCTGCGCGTTCGATCCGCTGCACGAGCTGGGCCCGATATGTCAGAAGGAGGAAGTTTGGCTCCACGTGGATGCCGCGTACGCTGGCGCGGCTTTCATCTGCCCCGAGTACAGGCATCTCATGAGGGGCGTAGAATTCGCCGACTCCTTCGACATGAACCCGCACAAATGGCTCATGGTCAACTTCGACTGCTCCGCGATGTGGATCAAAGACAGCTGCGACATCGTCAAAGCGTTCGACGTGCAGAGGATATACCTGGACGACATAAAAGATAAGTCGCAGATCCCGGAATACCGCCACTGGCAGATATCTCTCGGCCGAAGGTTCAAATCGTTGAAATTGTGGACCGTCCTACGATTGTACGGAGCGGAGGGCCTCCGAAGCCACATACGGAATCACATAGGTCTGGCGCAGCATTTCGCCAGCTTGGTCCGAGCTGACAAGCGATTCATTGTGGAGCCGGAACCGTCCATGGGGTTGGTATGCTTTAGGCTAAAAAGCGGAGAGTGCGACACAAAAACTCTCCTGGCCAATCTCACAAAAAAGAAGCAGGTTTACTTGGTAGCAGGTACATATTTAAACAATTATATGATACGGTTTGTGATATGCTCGCGTCTCACGACCAAAGAAGATGTGAACTATTCGTGGAAGATTATCAAACAGGAAGCGGACAACTTGGACATCTTAGACAATATACCACTGAAAGCCCAGTGTTTCACACCTATTGATCATCTAGATATTAATATGCTTGAAAAGTCACAATAATGTTTAAAGTGCACAAGCTTAATAGCCTATTTTTAAGCTGCAAGAATTAAATTAAACCAGTGACATAGGAGCTATACGATAACACTTTAAAATCTTTTAACTATAACGTGTTTGTTATAGTTAATTAGTTAATAGATTTTAAATTAAAGATTGGGCGAAGTTTTAATTATTTGGCATTCATAATCTTGAGAGGGTTTAACTAAGGAAGAGAACGATTAATTATTAAAATATAAGTAAACATTTTTATTTTAAATGTACTACTTTAAATAAAAACTTAGTTGTAACCAGTAGGTAACTAAAAGCTGCTAAGACATATTATTATCTAAAATATCTTAATATATACCACGTCTTAGACATGGGCATACCCAGGTAGGGGCAGCGAAACAGGAACTTGCCAGGAAAATGTTAATTTTCTTGGCAAGTGGGAAATAAAAACCTGTTACCTACCTACTCTGCGAAAAATTAAGTGTTGGAAACAAAATATCTTTTCAGTCAGATAATATTTTGATTTGATATTTTTTGTCTACCTATACTTAATTATTCTATAACATGCCACCCCCTAGCTGAAATCCTGGATACGCCTTTGGTCTCACCCATGGCCATCCAAAATCTAAACTAGTGAAATCTAGTCTAAGCAAACACTATCAATCCTACCGTAATCCGTACACATGATATTAACACAGTGTATTTACACTCTGATATTAACGAAATTATTATACCTACTTTTTAATATTAGGTTATAGGTAAGTTATTAATATATTTATGTACTTACCTTAAATTATTTATAAATATAATTTATACCAAATAAACTAGCACCGAATTAAACCGTGTGTTCCGTACTGTAACAGATTTAATTCTTTTCATTATTTAATTCCATTCCTTATCATAATATAAGACAACACAAATTGGATAAAATGACGTTCGGAAATTCTTGCTATTTTTCGGGGTACTTTTGATAAGCCGGTACAAGTTTCCGAACGCACTTCAAGCGCGGGCTCTGCCGCGCCACCTACAACTTAGACGCTTCGAAGAATTTCTCCCGCCCACACACATCGCGCGCGCATGGGAACAAAACTTATTCTTCCCGTCTAACCTCGAGGACTCTTTCAAATTCCCTGGGACGTGGACTAGTGCCTGTGGATTGTGTGTAGAACAAGTGGCCTAAAATAAAACCTCATCAGCTCCCGCCAACCCGCCTACGTGAGCCGAGGAAGCGTCGTGCTTGGTGAGTCAATTGTTACCCCTGGTTAACTTTTCTACATATATTTTTTGATCCATCGACCCGGATTTTCATCCAGTTTGTGTTGTCTTGTTCTTTGCGGTATTTTCGTACCCATTTCGTAACTTCATTTCATTTTTCTTTCGCATTCACATCCGCCATCTTTGTTCATCAAAATGCCGGACGATGCACAAGATAAATTATTATTGGTCGAGCAAGACATTTTCGAAAGAGATCTAATCCTCGACGAACTTAGACGAATCTTTCAGCTCGCAACTACTGACAAAATTCAGTTTCTTTCGCGTGCTAGTGATTTAACGAATCACCAAAGAAAGTTCGACAAGGTTCAAAGTAAAATCGAAAAAACGCTCATCAAAGCTAAATTATTCGAAAAGGAGGATCACATTAAAATGAGAAACGATTTTAGCGATCTATATTATGCTATTATAAGTCACGTAAATTCTTATAAGTCCGCCGACGAACAAAAGCGTCGTTTGAGCCGGGCATGTAACGCTCACGAAGTTACTAATCATAGGAATTTACCTATTTTACCTTTACCAGAATTTAATGGCGATCCTACTAATTGGCCATCGTTTTTTGATCTATTTTGTTCGTTAATACACAACAATAATGCCTACACTAAAACAGAAAAATTGCGATACCTACTTCTTTCAGTCAAAAATGAACCTTATGATTTGATTAAGTCGATCCCTATTACGGAGGAGAATTATTTACTTGCTTTAACCACTTTAAAATCTCGTTACGAAAACAGACGTATAATTGCATCGAAACATCTTGATCGTATATTAGACTTAGAAATTTGTTCCGATCGCGTAGGTCAAAGTGTACGTAACTTGCTAAATATCTATCAAGAAAACATCAGAGCGCTCGAAGCCATGGACTTTCCTGTAAATGAATGGAGTTTTATAATTTTGAACATATTATTACGTAAAATCTCTCCTGGTTTAAGAAAAAATTACGAACGTTCATTGTCAAGGCCATCGGAGATACCTCATATTAGTACATTGATAGAATTCCTCGAACGAGAAATCTCGGCCGAGGAAATTACAAATTCAACAATTAGTAATAAACAACCTATTAAAAATTATTATAGTAATTCTCCTACCACCCGCAAACAGATTGGCGGGAAACCGAGTCGTGCTTATGTATCGAGTATGGCGGCGGTCGCATCGCGATCTCGACCTAGTTCGCCGCGTAATAAAGACCGATTTTGCTTGAAATGTAGTGGACAACATACATTAGCTAAGTGTTCTGAATTCTTAAATCTTTCTCCGCAAGATAGGCATACTTTCGTAAAGAATAAAAGCATTTGTTGGAATTGTTTAAACGTCGGACACGACTTAAAAAATTGTAAATCGAACTTTGTTTGCCGCGTATGTCATAAAAGGCATCATAGTTTACTGCATTTAAATTTATCGCAATCCTTTCCAGCGGCAAACGACACTGAGAATAATATTGGCGTCTCGCTTCCTCTTACGGAAGGCGAACGTAAGGATGATGCAATTAATAATAATTGTGCTACGAATTTTCAGTCAACCCGTTCAATGGATACTGTTTTACTATCCACGGCTGTCATTGATATTTATTTTAATAACAACAAAATATCGACTGTTCGGTGTATCGTCGATAGCGGAAGTCAAGCTTCGTTCATTACTGAGGCCTGTGTTCAGCGATTGGGTTTGCCGCGAAGGCAAATTAATATACCTATTTTCGGAATAGGCGACACGGTCCCGTTGCAACCGAAGGGTATGGTTACGTGTGTGATTACACCGCGCAATAAACAACAACCTTTTATTCCAGTCGACGCGCTTATTTTACCGAGCTTAATGTCAAAAATACCTAGTGTGTCATTACCGTTCTCGGAGTGGCCACACATTCGGGGACTCAGTTTAGCAGATCCAGATTTTCATAAATCGCAGCCAGTAGATATGTTATTAGGAGCGGATATTTTATCGCAGATTTTATTAAATAATACAATCGCGGGGCCGCCAGGTACCCCTTTAGCTATTGATAGTGTATTCGGTTATTTACTGTGCGGTAAATTAACCTGTAATGTTAGTGTTTCGACTCCACTCCAAGTATGTTTTAGCTCGTTTGACAACGACAATCTTCAGAGGTTTTGGGAGCTGGAGTCAGTTTCAGAAGAGCGTAGTTACACTCCCGACGAGGAATATTGTGAATCGTTTTTCCAACAGACATATACTCGTGACCATACTGGTAGGTATATTGTCGCATTACCTTTCAAGGTCAATGCACCGCCTCTTGGTGAGTCGCGTCAGATCGCTGTCGCGCGTTTCAATAAACTTGAATATCGTTTAGAACATAATCCCCAATTAAAGGTAGACTACCACTCGTGCCTCCAAGAGTACTTAGATCTCGAACACATGGAGCCGTGTGTTGACCGACCTTTATCCGGTGCGAGTTATTATATTCCGCATCACTGTGTGATAAAGCCTACTAGCGAAACTACACGCACTCGAGTCGTCTTCGACGCCGGTTGTCGCTCGACTAGTGGTTTTTCATTAAATGATTTATTGTTGTCAGGTCCTAAGCTTCACTTAGATATTGTTGACGTACTTTTAAAATTTCGCGTTCACGCAGTAGCTTTATGCTGCGACATAAGACAAATGTATAGGAACATTCTTGTTCGTGAAGAGGATAGGAATTTTCAGCGCCTCCTCTGGCGACGGTCACCAGAGGAACCCTTACGTGACTACAGACTGCGTACAGTCACATTCGGTATTAACTGTTCGCCTTATCTCGCACTCCGTACAATTCGTCAATTAGCCTACGACGAAGCAGATCGTTTTCCACTTGCTTCCAGCGTTCTATTAAATGACGTTTTCGTTGACGATGTTGTCTCAGGTTCAAATACGCAAGCCAATGCCCTCGCTTTACAGCAGGAATTAATAGGTATTTGTGATGCTGCAGGGTTTTCGTTACGCAAGTGGCAAAGTAATGAACCCGCGTTACTCGCAGCTGTTCAGCCGCCTGATCTTCACGGTGGGCGGCAGGAGAACGTTCCCTTCGCTGAGATGGAAAACGATACGGGTGTTAAGGTTTTAGGTTTGCAATGGAATCCCAAATCCGATTGTTTTAATTTTAAAGTGCAAGTTACATCCCACAAGTGTACTAAACGCACTATCCTATCCGAAGTAGCTAAAATTTACGACCCCCTCGGGTTATTAGCCCCTGTTATTTTATTTGCTAAACATTTAATTCAATTATTGTGGTCAGCAAATATTAGCTGGGACGAACAGCCACCCACGAACGTAGTCCACTCGTGGACTTGTTTTACTAACGAACTATCACTTTTATCACAAGCTAAGTTTTCTCGTTACATATTCGATACTAACGACATTAATTCTATACAAATTCACGGATTCGCAGACGCTTCTCAAATAGGATACGGCGCCTGTGTTTACATTCGTCATTCGGGACGAAACGGTGAGATTAAAACCTATTTAATAGTAGCTAAAACGCGAGTAGCTCCTTTACGGACACCCCTTACCATTCCACGTCTCGAATTGTTAGCAGCGCTCTTGCTATCAAAGTTACTTGAAAGGGTCATACACATATACGGTGATCGTATCAATGTCGATCAATTATATGCGTGGTCGGACTCATCCATTGTATTAGCGTGGCTTCGTTCATCTCCGCATGAATGGAAAACATTCGTGTCTAATCGCGTTAGTAGTATTATATCTCGCGTTCCCGCGGAAAGCTGGCATCACGTTCCATCAGCTGACAACGCCGCGGACCCAGCTTCGCGTGGCTTATTACCCGGGGCGCTTATACGAGACGAACAGTGGTTTTGTGGCCCCGCGTGGCTACGATTAGACGCCAGCTCCTGGCCTATACAAGGACATAATGTGGATACGAACGAAGAAAGAGTACGTAAAGATATAAGTCAGTCTAGTTTCAATATCGTACATTCTTGCACTGTTTCATCTTCGTCTATTACAGACTTTGATAATTTTATATCGCGATATTCATCTTTAGAAAAACTTGTTCGTATAACTTGTTATATATTTCGTTTCTATTATAAATGTAAAAGGCGCTCACAATCTTTTCCAAACTACATAACTGTACCAGAATACAACTTTTCACTTAATCGACTTATTTTCGTGACGCAACAATCCGTTTTTAAGGATGATATTTCAAATATTTTACAAAAGAAATTAGTTTCAGTCAGTTTACGTCGTCTTACGCCCTATATGGATAGTGACGGATTTTTACGTGTTGGAGGACGTATTCATAAATCACTTTTACCTTTCAATGCTAAACATCAATTAATTTTACCAAAACGTCATCACTTGACTAATCTTATAATTGATAATACTCATGTTACTGATTTGCACGCTGGACCTCAGTCCGTGCGACACTCACTTTTACAGCGATACTGGATATTGTCAAGTCGCGATATCGTTCGACAACGTATACATCGCTGCATTCGTTGCTTTCGCGCGCGGCCAACGCGTATGCAACCCCGCATGGGGTCGCTGCCTGTATCTAGGTTACGTCCTACTCGTGTATTTCAGAAAACATCTGTTGATTTCGCGGGGCCCTTCTATCTTCGTACTAGTACTTTACGCAATGCTAAAATTGTAAAATGTTACGTCGCAGTTTTCGTTTGTATGAGCGTAAAGGCAGTCCATCTTGAAATGGTTTCGGAGCTTTCCACTGATGCCTTTTTAGCCGCGTTGCGACGCTTCATATCACGCCGTGGCTATTGTACCGATATTTACTCTGATTGCGGACGTAACTTTGTAGGTTGTGATAATTATTTAAAGGATTTGTTTAAATTTATAAGTAGTGATCCCGTCCAAAGTGTTTTAAATCAACAAACTTTAAAACAAGGTATAACTTGGCATTTTCAACCTCCGTATGCTAGTCATTTCGGTGGTCTATTCGAAGCCTCTGTAAAGAGCTTCAAATATCATTTGCAACGTGTCGTAGGTACTCGTGTACAAACGTATGAAGAGATGCACACTCTAACGTGTCAAATCGAAGCGGTGCTAAACTCACGACCGCTCTGCGCTTTAAGTTCAGACGCGTCAGATCCACTTCCCTTAACGCCCGCTCATTTTTTGATCGGTGAACCTATTACGGCTCTGCCTGATGTTTCCTTGGTAGACGAGAATCCAAGTCGCCTTACCCGCTGGCGTTGGATTCAGCAATCACTTCAACACTTTTGGAAGCGTTGGAGCAAAGAGTACCTACACGAACTACAACAGAGTGGGAAATGGTTTCAAGACCGTGGTCCGATGCTACGCGAGGGCACTATTGTTGTTGTGTGCGACGAACAATTACCGCCGCTTCAGTGGAAGCTCGCCCGCGTACATGCGTTGCATCCCGGCTCGGATCAGGTCACCCGAGTAGTTACCTTAAAGTTAGGCAATACGCTGATTAAGCGGCCTGTAGTTAAAATATGCCCGCTTCCCTTGGAATAGGTTTTAATAGTTATTTCAACTCTTTACTTTAGTTTAGTTTTAGTTTACTATTTATTTAGTTTTCTTTTCGTGTTATTAAAAGACATTACATGCTTTTAAGGTGAGCGGCATGTTCCGTACTGTAACAGATTTAATTCTTTTCATTATTTAATTCCATTCCTTATCATAATATAAGACAACACAAATTGGATAAAATGACGTTCGGAAATTCTTGCTATTTTTCGGGGTACTTTTGATAAGCCGGTACAAGTTTCCGAACGCACTTCAAGCGCGGGCTCTGCCGCGCCACCTACAACTTAGACGCTTCGAAGAATTTCTCCCGCCCACACACATCGCGCGCGCATGGGAACAAAACTTATTCTTCCCGTCTAACCTCGAGGACTCTTTCAAATTCCCTGGGACGTGGACTAGTGCCTGTGGATTGTGTGTAGAACAAGTGGCCTAAAATAAAACCTCATCAGCTCCCGCCAACCCGCCTACGTGAGCCGAGGAAGCGTCGTGCTTGGTGAGTCAATTGTTACCCCTGGTTAACTTTTCTACACCGTGTATAATAATAATATTTTTTTTTTTTTTTTTTTTATAATCTTTATTTAAATAAAGGGCTTTTGCCATACGTGGCATGCCAGCCCCATCGTATCTTATAGCTATGATTAACAATTATTAATTAAATATCCTATACAAACACACTGCCGCATCACTTGCAGGTGAGGATATAATACTTACATACCAACATAAATCAGAAATATTAACCTTAAACTTATCAATTAACTCCTTCCTTTCATCCGCACCTTTCACACATTCCAGTAACAAATGATGAAGATCCTCAACCATACCACACTCATTACAGTTAGGCGAATCAGATACTTTAATTAAATGACAAAAGTAATTACAAGGATAATGTCCTGATCTTAATCTAAATGACAAAATTATATTTTTCCTTGATAAATTACATGTTAAAAACCAAGGTTTGTGGGGAGGCATACTCTGGATAATCTTATACCAAATACCTTTCTCCTTACTCCTTCTATCAAAATATTCACAAAACTTATCAAAACATAGTCTCCTGATAAAAGGTAGGTGCTCTAAAAAATATGGCATAATAGCGTACTCCCTTCCCTCCACACACGCTAACTTAGCTAACCTGTCTGCCTCCTCGTTACCTCGAATGCCCACATGCGAAGGAATCCATTGCAACTTCAGAGTAATGTCATTATCTCTAAGCGACTGCACATCGCGTATAATATTGTAAGCTATCGATACACCTCTGCACCCAGAGGCGCATCGAGCTATATGCTGCAAGGCGCTTTTACTGTCACAAAAAATCACTATGCGCGGACTGTTTACTCCTGCAGCGTACTTGACAGCCTCTGAAATTGCAATGAGTTCCAACGACATGATGGATACCTTAGCATTTGTTTTAAACAAATTCGAACTTCTTAGCACCGAATCATACACTGCCATTCCCCTACCACTATTACTCATTGATCCATCCGTAAATATTTTGTGCCAACCTTTATATTTAACATTAATTTCTCGCATAATTTCACTTTTCATACTAGAACATTCATAATTTCTTTTACTATCTGTTACGCACTCGAGATTACAGCAAATAAAATCAACTTTGTAGTAATACGATATCCAATAATCCATTAAGAACATATCGAGTAAATCAGAAGAATGGATTTCTAAATTCTTACAATGATTAAACGCACTTATAAGAAGAGGCCTGCTTTTACGTTGCCAGTAAGAATTAGTCATGACATCATTAAGTTTTTCAATTTTTTGTACTGTCATGTTATCCGATAAGGCAAAATTTTTTAAACAAAATTTAAAACCTAAATATAATCTACGAATATTTAACGTCGGTATTCCGAGTTCACATTCCATAACATGTATGGGAGTTGTTTTGATAAAATGTCCGATAATTCTCAACGCCGTGTTTTGCAACCGATCGAGCTTGTCTAGATGAATTTTTGCACAATTGCCATACAGAAAACTTCCATAATCAATTCTGCTTCTTATTGAAGACAAATATAAGGTCCGTAAGTGCTTCGGATGGACTCCCCATTGAGATCCTGTTAAAACTTTTAGTACATTTAAAAATTTGGATGTTCCTTCTATAACTTTACTAATATGTTTATTCCATAACAATGAGCGATCTAGCCATAATCCTAAATACCTAATGTTTTCAACAGTTTCCACCGGCCTATTACTAATTTTAATGTTTAAAATATTCTTTCTACGTCCCCTACTAAATATCATTATTTTGGATTTCTCAGAGGAAAGTTCAAGCCCTAACAAATCCAAAAGTTCGACCATCCTATTAAGGGCTGCTTGCATCCGCCTTTCACACAAACGCAAATCACTATCAGATATATAAAAAACAAAATCATCGGCAAACTGCTCAATACCTACGTAATATGTTATTATTTCCTTACAAATTTTATGAGTCGTAATGTTAAATATCAAAGGTGAAACGGGGTCACCTTGACACAAACCCCTATCTGTCAATCTCACAATAATTTTACCGTTGTTATCTTTAACCATTACACACCTATCCGTTAAAAAGGACCACATATAATTGCATAACATGAACCCAACTCCTATCTCGTCCAATGTAACTACAACCTGCTCAATCAAAACATCATTGTAGGCATTTTGAATGTCCAAAAAACAAGCAACAGTGGGCTTGTTATTTGATAAGCTAACCTGTATATCCGAAACAAGCTGAGTTAAGCAATTCAAACACGAATGACTTTTCCTAAAACCCAAACAAAAAGGTGAAATAATCTTATTTTTTTCCACAAACCACTCAAGTCTTTTACCTATCATATTATGCAATATCTTACAAAGACATGATATGAGAGAAATTGGTCGAATTTTTTGTTCAGAGTTTACATTATTATTCTTAGGTATAGGTTTAACAAGAATCGATCGCCATTGTTTCGGAATAACACCACTCGAATAAATACAATTATATAAATTGAGTAAATATAATTTAGCAACTTTTGGTAAAAAATAAATCATTGAATAAGTAATGGCATCCGAACCAGGGGCTGTATCTTTTTTCTTCATGCAACTTAATAATTCATTAATAGTAAAAGGTAACTCCATTACATTATTACGTGACTTAAAATTAGGCTTTTGATTTCTGACACTATCAGGCGTTAAAGATCGTAACATCTCGATTAGTTTATCATTAGAAACGTTAAAATAAGAAGACCTATTTCCTTTGTACCAACGCATTTTCTGCCACATTTCCGTGACCGACGTAGTTTCATTAATACTACTACAGAACTGCCTGAAACTATCTATTTTCGCTCTTTTTATTAACTGACTCGCTTCTTTAGTCTTTCTTTCTAAAACATACAAATTATTAGGGGTAGGGTTCTTTCTAAACTGTTTCAAAGCTAATCTACGCTCAGCCACGGCTTTCGATAAATTAGAATTCCAATAATTTTTAGATTTAAAATTTTTACTTGGGTCTAAATTACACTTTATCAAGGGTACATTATTAAATACTGATCTGTTAATAGCATTCTCGAAAAAATCATAGTCCTTTTGAACGTTATTAGATAACTGATAGTTAGAAAAAATATTAACTAAATCATTGCTATACTTTTGCCAATCGGCCTTTTTAAAATTACGTTTCTCAAAAACACGCATCTCATTCCGGTAACTATATTTTATTTTGATTATTAAATGATCGCTTCCTAAATTTTCATTGAAAATATGCCATCTAAAATTCATTGCGATATCAGTACTTACGAATGTTATATCAGGTGAAGAACTCTGAACAACCCCATCCACTAACTTAATCCTCGTATACGTGCCGTCATTTAATGTAATAAAACCACCGTCTAAGGATGAATCCAACAGCTGATTTCCGCGCTGATCAACCTTGTATGACCAATTTGTGTGATGGCCATTAAAATCCCCACCTATAATTGTCCTTTGCGAACATATGGAGAAAATACTATCCCAATCAACTGAGCTAGTGCCAACAGATGATGGGCAGTAAACACCTATTAAGTTTTCCAAATACTTACAATTAAGAATTTTAACATGCAAAATTTCTATTCCTGAGTTTACTGTAAGGATTGGGCACATATATGCACGTATTGATCTATGAGTAATAATAGCAACACCTCCATAACCATCTCTTCTATCTTTTCTAAAAATGTTGTATCCTGTAATTTTATAATTATTTCTTGAGTTAAACCAGGTTTCAGTTACTATAGCCAAATGAACTTTTTCCTGAACTAATAAATTCTCTAAACTAATTAATTTAGGACTAAGACTTTGTGAATTCCATTGAAAAATATTGATTTCAATACCATTAGGATCCATTATACACCAAACATATCCTTGAATATCTCTCCATCAAACAACATACTATAAACAAAATCCTTAATTTCAACCAAAACTACTTTAAACACTAATATGAATTTATCTTTTCTTTGTATTTCCTTCGAAAAAATAATACTCTTTATTTTCTGAAATATTTTTGCCCAATCAAATCTCCATTCGTCTTCCTTTTCCTTCTTATTTTTTTCATTTTCAGTATTATCCATCATTTCTCCATCAATTTCGAAGTCTTTAATCCAAGAATAATCTTGTCTTTGATTCCTGTCAATGTTTTCCGTGTTTTCAGTTCTTAACTTTTTTTTTCGCTTAACTGCATTTGAATAAGACGTACCAGGTATTGAAACATTACAATTAGGAGATAAATTAGACTGAGGATCATCATTTGGTGTAGATAATGTTTCATCTGTTCTTGCTGGTA
The DNA here is from genome assembly GCA_937595015.1 of Polyommatus icarus. Lineage (NCBI taxonomy): Eukaryota > Metazoa > Arthropoda > Insecta > Lepidoptera > Lycaenidae > Polyommatus > Polyommatus icarus. The sequence goes on from OW569321.1 coordinate 11,407,347, forward strand.
ATACTGGAAAATCAGTAGAAACCAAATTTTGTGTACCATATACTGCTTGACCTTGTTTCTTAATTGCATAGTAAATTTCCAAAGCTTTTTTATAAGTAACACTGTTATCACTCATGATCTTTCGAATAGCTTGCTCCTTTTTGAAAAATGGGCAACATTTATCCAACGCCATGTGTGCCCCTTTACAATTTATGCATTTAAATTCCTTGGTTTCACAATTTTCATGTTTTAATCCACATTTTGGGCAAAAAAATTTCCCTAATGAGCAAAATCTCCTTATGTGACCGAAACTCCAGCAAGCCGAACATTGTGTAACTGGAAAATAATATGTCTCAACTTGAAATCGACAGCCATAAGCTGTAATAAACTCTGGACGCTTATCACCTTTGAAGCCTATTCTCAACGACTCACTGTCAACCCATTTACCATGTTCATCCATGCGTTTAAGTCTTTTCAAGGACACAATATTTGTTAAATTCGAGTATTCGAAAGATTCAAGAATTTCTTTTTCTGACATTTCAATATCGATGCCCTTAACAACTCCATAGCATACATTCAATTGATCAGTGAACTGACATCTTATATTCATGTCTCTTAATTTCGAGCATTTCATTAGATTTTGTGCCTGCTCTAAATCATCAAACTGAATAAACAACTTATATGCACTTCTGTACTTAATACGTATAACATTACTTATGTTTTGATCACGTAATAATTTAGCGAACGCCATCTGCTTAGGTAAAACTTCTAAAGATGTCAAACAGATTTCATAATTACTTGTTGTGTTTTTGTTATTCATCAAAGTAACTTCCGGTGAATCACTTCTTAGCAACCTTTTACTTTTTCTACGGGTGACAGTTTCAAAGCCATCATCATTACTATCCTCGCTGCTTTCTCTCATCCTCTTCTCACATAATCTATCACTATTCATCGTTATGTCATCCTGTTCACTTTGCAAAATATAAATATTATAATCCGTCATTTGTTCAAGCTCATTTTCGCACTCATTCAATATTATATCATTATCTTTTTCCCCATTGTCGTCACTATCACATGCCTCCTCCATTGTTCAACGTTATCGCAAGTGTAACACGTGCGCCGCAATAAACCTACGCGCAACACACTATAATACCGGCTCAGCTTTAGACGCGCGCTCGCAGCGAAGGTGAGCGCGGGACTGAATAATATTTTTAATATATTATTATCTTTGTATCTTTTTTGTTTTATCCTTGTATGTTCTAATCACAAGTCAACATGGTATGATGTTTGAGTCCTGATTCCTAGGAAGACATTCAATATTTTTTTACTAGCTGTCTCAAGTATTATTTTTCAAAAATATTCAATGTACAGAATTGACTTTCCTCCGATTTTATTATAATATGTATAGATGAAGCTGGCAAAACGTGTAGCCAATAAAATTAATAAGGAATATTATGTTTCTATGTGTGAGAATAGATTTTATCGTTTCCTCTGGGTTCGGGACAGTAACAAAGAGTGCAACTTTGTATAGTAATTGTTGGGAATTTGAATTGCATGTCGGCTATAGCCTATTAGCTGCTAGCTCGTGTACAAACATGACTGAATAGCCAAGTCCTATAGCTACATTGGACCTATACGAGTAAAACTAAAGATGGTAGAAAAACGTAGCTCGTAGCCTTTCGAAGCAATTTCTTATAATTTTAGCATAAGAAAAAAATCTGTAAGTTTTGTTTATTCTAAAAAAGTGCATAATCTCAATTTAAATATTTTATTTTACGTTTGAAACTTTTGAAAATTACAAATGATCATGATCTCTCCATACACGTGAAACGTCATGCTCGTTGGGAATTATATTACGCAAAGTTCGGAGCAAAGTACGCTACTAACACATACAGTAAATAATCGGACCAAAATCCGCCATGTTGCACACGTCATAATATCAGAATATTGACAGAAACGTTGTCAAGCATCGCACTTTTTTTACTATCTATGCTGGTGCTGCCTCTAGCGTCAAAACATTGCAGTATAAAATATATACATACTTATACTAAATTTACTAAACAGAGCCACTAAACATGAATTGGACACTACTTGCACTACACACCTGCACTCTACTGCCTTAATTACTTGTCACTTGCACTTGCACTAATTAAAGTGAATACAGGCCTTAATATCCTATTCACAACGATACAGTATTATGTATAAGTATACTCTACAATTTTGCAGTTTCAATACCATGCATTCGTTTTTTGCACAACGATATTTTTATAGCAATATTCATTACATAGTTACTGTTTACAGTAATTAAAATCTTTACATTTTTACATAAGTAATGTCTTAATTTATGCTGAGGTCAAGAGTCATTTCAGTGTCACTTAAAATGCTAATGCATCGCGACTCGCGACTCAAGAATCTATAATGTGTAGGTAACAATATTAACTTTTAATTACAAAGAATAAAGACAGACTGAAAGAAACTAGTTCTACAGGCCCAAAAGAAAGAAAATATACATAATATCTACAGCTTTCATTCAGGCTACGAGTAGATTGGCAGCATCAAAAGGGATCACGAAATGAAAATCATACGAAAGTAACAAACTTATTTATTAAAAAAAAACCTCCTCGTGTAAAAATATTTTAACTTATAATAGTCGAATCACTAAACGCAACTGCATGTTCCACTGACGCAGATGCCGTACGAGTAGCCTTTTGGTAAGCAGTGGTTCTGGCAGCTGGCGTCTTCGGTAGCCTCCTCATAGTCACATTTAACTCTATGCGGCTGGATCAGTTCTGGAATAAATAAAATAAATATTTTCATAGTAGGTACATATTGGTGTAACTTCGTAATCAACAGTTACAGTAAAAAAAAAGTAATTTATAGTATGTAAGACATTTTGTCTGTTTGGATGGTTCAATGTAATCAATGTATGTATCAATGTATATAATCAATGTAAATTTATTGAGGTCAGATTACTTTATGAAAAAGACAGCAACACGTTGCGACAGACAGACAGTAATAATATTAGTACCTACGGATAGTATGGAACTATGGATATTTTATTTACAAATAATAATGATAAACACGTGCAGTGATTTAGTAAAAGAAAAAATATTTTGTAGTACGCGTGGTAATTCAAATTTGCTCTTCCATAGCTATGGACGATTAATCAATCAAGAACAAATCAAGAAAAACGAGTAGCATATCAGCCACGACACGAATTTCGCGTTATGGTCTTTTTGTGATTGCCAGAACGCGTCGTGGCCGTTTTCATTAGAGCCACAACGCGAATTTCGCGTCGTGGCTGTTTCACTGTGACCACAACGCGTTGTGAGCTATTTTTTCGCTCACTGAGCGATTTCGGTCTTTGAGCGTAACATATGTACTTAATAGGCAATAATAAAGCTATGAAATTTTATAATGCATCGCCACTTTGACTAAATAATCAAACGATGTGATTCATTAACTAATAATATTAGTCAAATCATATTTTATTAGTTGGTCTAGTTTAGTCACTTTAATGTTTAAAGTCTAATCCATACTTCCTGGATACCAATATTTTATGCGACAAAGTGTCTGTCTATCTGTCAATCTGTCTGTCTGTCTGTGTGTTACATCTTCACGCCCAATCTGCTGAACCCAGAACCGATTTTACTGAAATTTGGTATGGAGATAAGAGCTATGCTTTAAATCCCGGGCAAAGACATAGGACACTTTTATCCTGGAAAAAGCGCAATAAGCTAATTTTCCCATCCCTTTAACTAAAGTAAATTTTTACATCTTATAATTTTAATGTATAAATGTAGTACTATCTAATTATTAATTACTTAATTATTATTATTATTCTTGTTCAAGAATATAAAATAAAAAGAATAATGATTTATGACTAATTAGTTACAACTTACAAGTCATATTCACTTTGATTCACACAATAAATTTATTAATAGACCGTAGGTATGCAATTGTAAAACAATTTATAGATAAAACTAGATGATGCCCGCAACTCCGTTGCGCCAAAATTCGTTTATCGCGCGAGAACCGTACATTTTCCGGGATAAAAAGTATCCTATGTCCTTTCCCAGGACTTAAAGTATCTCCATACCAAATTTCAGCAAAATCGGTTCAGCGGTTCGGGCGTGAAGAGCCAAGAGGTAACAGACAGACAGACAGACACACACACTTTCGCATTTATAATATTAGTGACTAAAGTGACTAATTAGTGACAAGTCATTCGTGCTCACTTTGATTCGTGCACAATAATTAACTAATTATCAAATATGCAATTGTAAAACAACTTATAGATAAAACATAAAACTTTCTAAAACATAACACTTTCTGTTTGCGTAAAATTAATTTAGATTCTAGGTTATTAGGTTTGTGATATTATCATTTAATCTTTAAAAAAATACATACCATGTCTCTCAATTTCCTTTGGTTCCTTGTCTTTGTGGAACTCCAAATCCGCCTGCGCAATCGCCTCCGTCACAACCACCGAGCTGTCTCTAGGTAGCGCCGCTGCGTTCTGCACGCAGCAGACGCTCAGCCCAATGAGGAATAGGAAAACAGTTCCGTTCATTGTGAACAGATTGACCGAACTAAATCAAATGCACACTTAAATGGTAAATGACGATGCGGTTTCAAGAGGTCATCGCGATGAGTAACGCTCGTGTTGGCCAACAGACACGTAATGCTTTTATATTTATGTCGACGACCGTTATTATGTATTGGTAATTGGATGCTAATAGGCATTAATCTTGCTGTTAATCGGAACTCTAATGACCTACTTAGAACTCCACGATTCACACAATTTTGTGAATGTTTTTAAGCTGTGGGTCTACCTGGTCAGCTAAATCCTTATGCAAATAATAGGCAAAGGACATAATAATATTATATAATAGGTAGATACGGTATCGTGTAATATTATTGCGTTTTTTTGCGCACTGTCGACGCGCGTTTCTGATGCGCTCGTCTTCTGCGCGTTTCATTGCGTTTTGGCAAATATTACACGTTTTTTGACGCAAATGAAACGCGCGATTGTATCGATACAAACGCAAGATGAACGCTAATAAGGCGCGCTTTTAACACGCATTTGTATCGATACAGACGCAAGCTGAACGCTATTGAAACGCGCTTTACCTGTGGTCAAAAGCGGCGCGGATCGGTACACAACGCGATATGAACCTTAGGCCTTAGGCCCTAAGTATTAAGAGCAGCGGTCGCCACAGTTAACTGGCCAAGGGGCATAGGTACATGACAATGTGTGCCAGCACCGGGCCACAGTGTTACATGTAAAGGGTGCTCCAAGAGCGGTTCCACACTACCTTTTCTACACCTACTGAGTAGAGTCGTGAGAGAGTACTTTTTTTTTTTAATGGCCTCTACTACGAGACCACTTGTTCCCCCTTCCAAAGGGAAGAGCCAATTTTTTACATGTTTCGTTGTATCTGGGTACTTGTTTATGTTTTATACAGGGGTATACATATACTATTGTATTTACAATTTATAATTATTATACAGTTTACTTTTTTACATTTTTGCTTCTCTTGTAAGTATCACATGTCTTTAACGTATTTCTATGTTTTAGTATAATATTTCACATCTTTCTTATTTATTTTTATTAACATTCTTAATATTATTTACTACGTCTACACATTTTTGTTTCAATTTTTATTTTGTTTTACAATTATTTATACCTTTTATATTACTGTACTGTTCTTCCATTTTACAATTTATCTTTCTAATATGTTATGTACATTTATGTTATAGTTCTTGCAATCTAGGAGTGCGCGTCGCCTTTATTTGTAGTTGGAAATGTGAATAGACATTTTCGTTAGTGTGCGTACCCGACGGAGCAGTCAGTAGCGAGCGAGCCATGTACGCGTGTATAGATATGGTCACTCACACAACTAAGGGCGACGCGCATTCCTAGATTGCAAGAACTATACCAATACACTACGCTCAGCGCGGGGTATTCGTTGCGAATTATTTTGCTTAAAATATTTATTCAATAAATAGTTCCTTGCAAGTGAGTGGGATGCATCAAGTTGCTGCATTTGACCAACTGCAGTGACAATCCATTTACATTTATAACATCCTATACATAATATCTTATATTCTATACTCGTAGTAGTATGTATATTAAAATTTCGTTTTCCTGTTTCTCTATTTTATAATAATTACCTACTACAATACATATTGAGTGTCTCGCTGTTTATGTACATTATAATGATTTCTATTTTTAATACTACTTAGCCCATATATGCTCTGTAATTTTTTAGCATAACCATAAATATATATATGACAGTTTTTTTTCATAGTTACATGATTTCATACATAGTTATATATATCATTATTACAATACAATAAATTATACACTACATTTTTGTGTCCCTTAAACTCAGTTTAAGGGGTTTCCAATTTGCATTCCTAACGTAATATATATGTTACGCTCAAAGACCGAAAACGCTCAGTGAGCGAAAAAATGGCTCACAACGCGTTGTGGTAATAGTGAAACGGCCACGACGCGTTCTGGTAATCACAGAAATACCACAAAGCGAAATTCGTGTCGTGGCTGACGTGCTATTCGACCACAACGCGTTGTGGTAATCGAGTAAAGCCATGACGCGTTCTGAGCATTTAAGAACAGCCACGACGCGAATTCGTGTTGTGGCCCTAAAGAAAACGGCCCCGACGCGTCCTGAAACCAGGCTGTGTTACGCAGGACTCAGGAGTAATTTGATAGCGCCCAAGTGTGTGCGCAATACACAAGAGCACTCTGGTTTCAATGAAACTAGGCCAGTTACGCAGGGGTAATTTTATAGTGCCCAAGTGTGTGCACAATACACAAGAGCACGTTACGCAGGAGTAGTTTTATAGTGCTCAACTGTGTGCGCAATACACAAGAGCACGTTACGCAGGAGTAATTTTAAAGCTCCCAAGTGTGTGCGCAAAACACAAGAGCACTCTGGTTTCAATGAAACCAGGCCAGTTGAGCAGAAGTCATTTCATAGTGCCCAAGTGTGTGTACAATACACAAGAGCACTCTGGTTTCAATGAAACCAGGCCCGGTACGCATGAGTTATTTTATAGTGCCCAAGTGTGTGCGCAATACACAAGAGCACTCTGGTTGCTACGCAGGAGTTATTTTATAGTGCCCAAATGTGTGCGCAATTTACAAGAGCACTCTGGTTTCAATGAAACCAGGCCAGTTAAGCAGGAGTAATTTTATAGTGCCCAAGTGTGTGCGCAATACACAAGAGCACTCTGGTTTCGACGAAACCAGGCCAGTTACGCAGGAGTAATTTTATAGTGCCCAAGTGTGTGCGCAATACACAAGAGCACTCTGAATGAAATCAGAGTGTATTGCGCACACACTTGGGCACTATATATTAAAATTACTCCTGCGTAACGTGGTCTTGTGTATTGCGCACACACTTGGGCACTATAAAACTACTCCTGCGTACCGTGCTCTTGTGTATTGCGCACACACTTGGGCACTGTCAAATAACTTGTGAGTCCTGCGTAACACGGCCTGGTCAGAACGCGTCGTGGCCGTTTTCATTAGGGCCACAACACGAATTCGCGTCGTGGTTGTTTTTAAATGCTCAGAACGCGTCATGGCTTTACTCGATTACCACAACGCGTTGTGGTCGAATAGCACGTCAGCCACGACACGAATTTCGCTTTGTGGTATTTCTGTGATTACCAGAACGCGTCGTGGCCGTTAACACTAGGGCTACGACGCGAATTTCGCGTCGTGGCCGTTTCACTATTACCACAACGCGTTGTGAGCCATTTTTTCGCTCACTGAGCGTTTTCGGTCTTTGAGCGTAACATATATATTCTATACTTATTAATGATACATACTTATTTTAAATTATTTGTATTATACTATTATTACGTGATAAATTATGGATTGTCAATGCTATTGGTCATCTGGATCGTACGCAACTGTTGCCCGTGCTATTGCATCCCACCTCATTCGCACCGGACACTCCGCGCTCAACGCATCGTGCTTGGTGTCTTTACAGCCATCCTTTTCACAGTTAATACAGTGCGGCTTTTCCTCTAATTTATCGCAATCAAACTTACGATGGTCCCATCCGCAGTGGCTACACTTCTCGGGTTCGGATTCGCTATTGCAATGTCGCCTCCCATGTCCGTATCCTAAACATCGCGAGCACTGTATGAGGGGGGACTGGTCGGCGACACGCACTCGCTGCATACTTATAAACATATCCGGCTGCTGTGAAGGTTTGCCACAGCTGAGGGGACAACGTACATACTACATGGTCAGTCTCTTGGTCTCTTCCCCTTCGCCTATACTTTACTTGTAGGTTATACATAACTCCCGGAGGTGGCAGTGGTTGGAGGTGCTTATTTTGGTTTCTGATGGCATAAAATATCTCATCATCCGTTGTCGAATTTAGCACTCCATACAGCACCACCTGCGGGTTTTTATTAGCTATGGTCTCTACATTGAATTTACTCTGACAGTGACACGTGAGACAGTACTCTACTCGCTAGGTGTAATCACAGTATAGCAATATAAGCCACTGATAATTCATACTTATTAAAAAACCAAAACTTAAAAAAGGTTAATGAGGTCCGTGATTTGGGCATAATTCATGACTCAATGCTATTGCTAACATATTATGATAAATGCTTTCACCACACCAGAGCTAATAGATCCCTTGGCTTTATTATGAGAATGAGCTCCGAATTCGAAAGTATAAAAACAATAAAAATCCACTAGGTACTGTTCGTTCGTTCGCAGTGTTCTAGAGTACACTTCTGAAATTTGGAATCCCCAATATAGCATCCATATTAACCGGTTGGAGTCAATCCAAAGACGGTTCACGAGATTTCTGCAATTTAAATGTAACACATTCAATCATAATTATTATTATGAGTCCAGGAGCAGGCGATACCACCTCCTGCCTTTACACCGACGTCAAATAACGGACATCTCGACACTGCTCAATTTTCAAAATCGCGCAACAATGAATAGACTCCTACTTTAAAAATTAACATTAGATAAAGTTCCTGATCGATCTTCCAAAATGTCCTCTTATAATCCCCTTTACATCTCTTTTTCCTACACAAAAAAAAATAAAAATTCCTTCTTTATAAGATCCTGCAATAGCTTAACGATTTGCAGTAAACGTTTTGACTGACATATTTAACTCAACGCGGTTATCGGCGCTAAAAGACTTATATCCAAGCATTGGTTTGACGGTGTTCTCCGACTGTCATTTCAATAATTCCATATTATTAATTAATGACATTTTATTAGTTATTACTAAATTCATAATTATAACCTATTATATTTATATTAAGTACTTAATTTAAGTTAAGTACTTATATGATATTCTGTACCTTTTAATAGGTAATCTATCATTTTTCTATTAAGTAATAAGCTAGTTTTTGTAAGCTTTCGTAATTAATTACTTAGTTTCTAAATGTGAAAACGTGTAAATGGTGTCTAGATTTTATACAGCCTTCTATACATTTAACAAACACTGTATGTTTTCCAAACAAATAAAAATAATAAAAAATATTGGTGTAATCATATCATAATATCATGTTATATGACCTAAAGTATGACGTGCAAGGTAGGTATTCGTCGGAAAAAATAAACACTTTGAAATCATTAGAAAAATAAGTGCCCAAGAAATTCATTGTCTCAGTAAACATAGTAGTCATGTAACAATAACTACTTACTTGGAAATTTTATAGTTGTGAGTATGACTCATATTGCTGACTACGTGCACTGAAATATTGAATCACCCAACACAAACCTAAGTACGTATTGTACATACTTAATTATTACATCTTATGTTCTCATACGTAACATCCCTATTTTATTTTTATTGGGTGGGGACGCGGGGTAGTACATACTTATCTTACTGCCGCACTCAGAGTGGAACATTATTTAGTTAAATGTAATTAATTCAAAATTTTGACATAAGCCCCATACTTTATCTGTCAAACTCTTCATTAAATTGAAGCTTAATCATAATTAAATGTCTCTGAGTACGGCGGTTAAATTTTTAAAATCTATCAGATAATATTAGTGGCTTGCCGGTTAAGCACTAATTAGACATTAAAATATAATTATTATAATCGAATATTAATATTATAAGTAAGTACCTACCCTTAAAATATTTCTTTCAAGTGAGAATCAGCTTTTTTTATTTGCGAATTGCTTTACCTACTGGCCGGGAACTGAATAACCGGAAAATATCGGTAGAGAAATTTAGCGGTATGACATCATACCTTTAAATTACGGTAACCTTTAAATAACGGAAACGTTATATTATATCGGTATTGAAAAATTACGGTATCGATATTTTTTTAGGTATCTTTACCTAAAAAAATAAAAGTTTTGTTTGCACCCCGCTGTCCGCCGGAATATCAAGCCTAAATTACTTAAGTCGGTTGAATCTTGATTGGATTTTACTAACACTCGTGTCCTGCCTGTAACGATGCGCCGCGTAGCCTTTGATTTTGTCATCGACAGACCAATATTGGAGACCGTTGATTGAAGGGCATAAGAATACCGTATATCAAAATATAACACAGCATGATATACTCTGAATGCTTAGCAAAGGTCAAGAGTGTGTATAATAATATGAATCATAATATTAATCATAATATGATTCACAATATGAATATAATATTAATCATAATATGATTTACAATATGATTCACAATAACATAGTACGAATCATAATATGATTCATATTCTGAATCATAATAATAATCTGCTTTGTCTTGTAGAAAAACTGCAGATAAAGAAACCAAATCCGGAAATTTTTCAATGCGGTCATTGTTTTGATCTTGCCTAGGTAGAAAGGAGCAAAAGCTGTGTCGCAACCACTAATCGCGTGCAAAAATAAAAGGTTTTTTGCGGCATTCGGCCCATATCATTTATATCGGTTTGAGGCAGTATGGGATATATTATGTAGCTTATATTATTAGGTAAAGTAATATATAACTCCGAAGGTATTGGCATTACAGAAAAAAAGTTAAAGAAAAAAATTGTTCATAATTAAAATATCTACACTTTGATGATCGGTAAAATTTAATAAAATTGAATGGTTGGGGAGAAAACGACGAAAAATAGAAAAAAAAAAGTAAATTTTTTGCCTTGCGGGAGTAATAAGTTGAAAAATATGAATGTTAAAAAAAGTTTCAGATAAAAATGTTAGTAAATTTAATTTGGAAGAGAAAAGGTCTTTACAATTTTTTACCTAGCACTGATCATTCTCGAGATATCGAATTAAACGCGTTTCTATCGAAATGACCTTGAGCTGACCTCAGTAGAACCCCCCAAATTGGAATTTATGCTCAGAATACACCCCCCTATCGATCCTTAAGATCCCCAAACTGTGTTCGTTCATGTTTATGCACTGTGTGCACTCGCCTCGTCTCGCCTGTCTCGGACCCTCTCGGTCCGTTGTCGGTATTTTGCGACCGAGACAAAGGGTCTCGCGAGGAAAACGAGTGCACTACTGTACACTCTCGCGTCTTTCAGTACTAGTCCCGCCGTTGGACAGTATAGAACAGAAAAATAACAATAATAAACGTCATTATTAGTCTTTGGTTGAGTGCTGTCAACAAGCGTCTTTTCATTATTTTCGATTTTAATACTGTTTTATTACATTTTTGTGTGTATTTACATTATTTATTGAAATATCTTATTTGTGCTTTGTGTTGTCTGTTATATTTTGTGGTTGATTCGTCGTAAGTATATAGTTTTAGTTGGTTTTTGTTTTTAGGTTAAGTGTTTGTTTTACCGGCATAATGGAGCTTGACACTGATCCCCCTGACCCCGGTGGTGGTACAAATAATAGAAAAAGACCAAATAAGGATATTCCGGAACCACAGCCCAAAAAGGCAACTAGTAACACACATTCAGTGCCATCAATATAATTACATTATGTGAACCCCGAATTTGCCAACAAAAAGGTATATAGTGCCGATGATGCTGCGCCATACATTGTTCACGTGTCGAAGTCTGAATCTGATACCGGTTTTCTTAACCCTATCCAATTTGGACACTTCCTTTTTAAAAATAATATAAATAACATCAAAATTGATGGAATTAAGAAAATTGGCCGAAGTCGTGTTTCGATTGAATTTCAATCATATGAACATGCTAATTCTTTCATTGATCAGCCTGCTGTTTCAAGTGCTGGATATATTGTTTCCATACCGGCATTCAGTGTATCCCGCATGGGCATTATACGTAATGTTCCTGTTGATTGGTCAATGGAAGAGTTGGTAGAAAACTTACAAGTACCATCAGGTTTTGGTAAAGTGGTAAAAGCACGTAGGTTCAGTCGCAAGACCTTGAATGACCAAAACTCTCCCACCTGGATCCCCACCCAATCTGTAGTAATTACATTAACCGGCCAAAAACTTCCTTCTCGTGTGTTCTGTTATTATAACTCCCTCCCCGTTGAAACTTACCAATTACCTACTATCCAATGCAATAACTGTTGCCGTTTTGGCCATGTTAAAGCACAATGCAGGTCCCTTCCCCGTTGTTACAAATGTTCACAGAGGCATGAAGGAGCATCGTGTACTGTAACATCCTTATTGTGTTTGTACTGTAGTGGTCCGCACGCAGCCAACGACACCTCCTGTCCTGAATATACAAGGCAAAAGGAGATTAAATTGGTCATGAGTCAGAAAAATATCTCTTACCTGGAAGCTTCGGCTCGTTTTCCCCAGGTGAGACGTTCTTTTACTGATTCTGCCAGGACATCTCATTCAGCTTCTGTGAACCTCACTAGACAAACAGACAGACAAACCAATTCGCCCACTACCACATCTTACAGAAAGACAGTGTATATTCCTCGTCGCCCTATTCCTCCAATGGCACCTGGTTACGACCACCAGGCACATCGTAACATAATCCAAGAACCAACTTCCCAGTCTCCTAATGGTTGCGCTTTCCCTTCGGATCCTGAAATCTCTTCCCCATCCACCAACCTTACCCTGTCCAGATATGACAATCTTCTGGACAACTTATCCTATTTCTTTTTAGACCTGATTTCAAGGTCTAGCGACTCATTACCGTACAAAACTCTTGAGAACCTGACCTCACTCACCAAACTGTTATCCAATAATGGCTCATACTGTGATACAGTGGAACAGCCGCAGCATCAGAAATAAAAAAATCTGACATTCTTCAGCTTATAAATACTCACAAGCCGTCAATTCTTGCTGTCCAGGAGACTTGGTTGGTGCCTGGTTCTCGTTTTCGGGTGCCGGGCTATGCCTCTTTCCGGGACGACAGGTCTGACGGCAGAGCTGGAGTAGTCATTTTGGTCTCCAGCCAATGTACATATTCTGTACATAATCTTCATGTAAATAGTAGTAATTTTAATATTGTAGCTGTCCGTGTTTTAGATACTGTTTTTTTGTCTGTGTATGTCCCTCATCCAAATCCTTCCATATTCTCCGAAATATCATCCATTATTTCCTCCTGTCTATCCCCCTTGGTTATATTGGGTGATTTTAATACTCACCATACATCTTGGGGCTCCCACCATGACGATTCAAATTCCTCCTCTCTCATCGATCTTATCGATGTTAATAACCTGGTTGTCCTCAATGATGGCTCTGCCACTCGTCGGGTCTCTCCTTTACAGAACCCGAGAAGTGTCGTAGACCTGTCGTTGTGCTCCCCTCCCCTTTCCTCTTCATGTTCCTGGACAGTCCTTTCAGATTCTTTTGGTAGTGACCATTTCCCCATCATCACAAAAATAACATACAGACAGACAAGACCATCAATACCCACAAATTCACCCCGGCTCAAATATAAAGTTAGTTCTGCCAATTGGTCTGAATTTGCAGACATACCAGACTCTGAAGTTTGTCACTTACCTCCTGTCAACCCTAACAACATCCTTTCCTCCTACAGCAGTTTTAAAAATGTGCTCTTGATGGCTGCGGATAGGGCTATTCCTCAAAAGCAAACAGGGAATCAAAAAGCTATCCCCCTCCGTGGTGGGATGCCGAATGCACCAGTGCCGTAAAGCGTCGTAAAGACGCTGAAAAATTGTACTGTAGGGCGATGACACTGGAAAACTTTTTAAATTATAAAAGAATTGCTGCTGAAGTAAGATTTTTACTATCGGAGAAAAAGAAAAATGGGTGGCAGCAATTCTGTTCGAGTCTTTCACCCATGTCTCGGCCTTCAGATGTTTGGAAAAATGTTAAAAAATTTCGTGGCTCTCTAGAAAGCGATAACCGTCAGTCTAACGATCCATCTAGTTGGATAAACGAATTTTCTAGCAGTCTAGTCTTGTAGAAAAACTGCAGATAAAGAAACCAAATCCGGAAATTTTTTCAATGCGGTCATTGTTTTGATCTTGCCTAGGTTGAAAGGAGCCGAAGCTGTGTCGCAACCACTAATCGTGCGTGCGTGGCGTGCAAAAATAAAAGGTTTTTTGCGGCATTCGGCCCATATCATTTATATCGGTTTGAGGCAATAGCTTATATTATTAGGTAAAGTAATATATAACTCCGAAGGTATTGGCATTACAGAAAAAAGTTAAAGAAAAAAATTGTTCATAATTAAAATAGTAAAATTTAATAAAATTGAATGGTTGGGGAGAAAACGACGAAAAATAGAAAAAAAAGTAAATTTTTTGCCTTGCGGGAGTAATAAGTTGAAAAATATGAATGTTAAAAAAAGTTTCAGATAAAAAAGTTAGTAAATTTAATTTGGAAGAGAAAAGGTCTCTACAATTTTTTACTTAGCACTGATCATTCTCGAGATATCGAATTAAACGCGTTTCTATCGAAATGACCTTGAGCTGACCTCAGTATAACCCCCCAAATTGGAATTTATGCTCAGAATACACCCCCCTATCGATCCTTAAGATCCCCAAACTGTGTTCGTTCATGTTTATGCACTGTGTGCACCCGCCTCGTCTCGCCTGTCTCGGACCCTCTCGGTCCGTTGTCGGTATTTTGCGACCGAGACAAAGGGTCTCGCGAGGAAAACGAGTGCACTACTGTACACTCTCGCGTCTTTCAGTACTAGTCCCGCCGTTGGACAGTATAAAAACACCAAAATAACAATAATAAACGTCATTATTAGTCATTATCTGTGAGAAATAAAATTAAATATGATTTTAAATCTTTGGATTACAATGATATCTTACGATGCATGGTGAATGGTGAATGGTCGTTTTCGTCCATCTTCTCTGAGTTCTTAACTGCGATTGAACTAAGCGACAATGTACATATTCACTCTCGCACGAGACTCTCGCCCGAGAGCTCTCGGCGAGAGTGTACAGCGGGCATAAGGTTTTTCGCACCAAGGATAATTTAAATACAATATTATTAATTGTAATTATTGTAGTCCATCACGCCATGGACTTTTTTTCTTTTTAATATATTATTTAATATAATAGAATATACAGGGTGTTAGGTTTAACACCGTTATCCTTAAAACTATCAAATGGGCTTATTTGATGGTTTTGAAGATAACGGTGTTAAACCTAACAACCTGTATACATAAAAAAATATATTATGTATAGAGCCAAACGTATAACCTCACCTTTTTTGGAAGCTGCTTAAGAAAACACCAAATATAAAATTTTCTGAACATATTAAAACTACAACTCAATAAGCGATTGAATTAAATATTAATATTGTAGGAGGCTGGGATGGAATGCAACTTATCCCCGACCACAGACTACTTAGGGATACTACGACTGTCCAAGTCTTGACATGACAAATTGCGGCGTTGCCAATTCGAAAATTGGCAACGCCGCGCTTGCGCCCTTGCATTTTTTCGGTACCGAAATGATTTCGGTTGGGGTACCGATAAAATAAAGAGATATATCTCGGTACCGTAAAAATAAAGGTATATTTCGTTATTTTGCGGTACCGCAATGGTGAAGTTCAACCGTTTTGACTCAACCTTTAAATCAATACCGTAATTTTATACCGGTATATATCGTTTATAACGGTACCGCTTTCAGTCCCTGCTACTGGCTAGTTTGTGCTCCAGGCCCAGCCCCCAGGGTACGGTTATTGGTATATTTCCGTGTTGCCGTTTAACTTCAGAAGGGACTAGACTCTGGAGTCTAGAGTCTCATAGAACCGAGGAGAGATCAAACGTTTAATTTACATAATAATATACAGAATGTAACAAAACTATTATATATATGGGTCCCATAGAGGAAAATAATACACGATGGCTAAAGAATTCATTGTCAAACCATCTCCCCTAGTATTGAGATACTTGGTGTCAACATAATATCGAGCGAAGTCCAGTTCCGATATCATCTAGACTCTAGAGGGTAAGGCCAAATTAGCCTCGAAGAAGCTTGGTGTTCTTAACAGAGCGAGACAGTACTTCAGTCCGGACTACCCTACAATGCCTACAACTCTACAAGGCGCAGGGTCGGCCTCATATTATGGAATATTGTTCTCATCTCTGGCTGGATCGTATCCAACGAAGGGCCGCTCGAATTGTTAACTGCGATAGTGTTTCAAACAGCTTGAACCCCTTGGAATTACGCCGAGATGTAGCTTCACTCTGCATCCTCTATCGGTTGTATTACGGGGTGTGCGGAATCATACCACCTGCAACTTTTCGCTATCGTCCCACGCGAAAAACATACCATCCTCGTCACCTTGATGAGTGGCAGACTTCCACAGTGCGTTTTTCGCGTAACTTTCTGCCGCACACTGTAAAACTCTGGAACGAACTGTCACCAGCAGTATTTACGGACCTATACGACCTGCAAACTAACTATTATTTTTATTATTTATTTATGTATTAAACTCCTAAAAGTAGGTAAGCACAAATCTCGCAGAAAAAAAGTGGGCTGCGAGTGAGATTTAGTGCACCGTGTACGATTGCATACCTGATACCAGAAAATAGCGTTATATTTACCGTTATTATTATAACGGTATTTGTTCGTTAATACATAACGAAAAAATATCGTTATAATAACGGTAAATATAACGTTATTTTACTAGATATCGTTACAAAAAATAACGTTATCTGGCTACCATTATGAAAATAACGGTACGTAACGATATTTTTCTGTTATTCGATAACGTTATGAAGCCTGTATTCTACCCATTCCACAAAAGTGCTCAACGCCGCTAAAGAAGTTTTCACTTCGTTAAATAATATAAAAAATTTCGATTGTCATTTGTCACTGTCAAGTGTCAACTGTCATTGAAAACTGGAAAAGAAGAAGACGTAGGTAGGAGTTTTGCCGGGCATACGAAAGAGTGACGTTTTGTTTTTGTATTATTTTCCTAAAATTGTGTTATTTCGGTTTTTAATGTGTAATGTTGGTAGAATATTAACCATTAAATATTCGTTGTCGTGCACAAGTGTGGGCAAGTGATACAACTTCAATTAGAAACGTGCCATTTTGTGTTCCCTCCAAAACTCCATCGAAAGTTTTAGTAAAGGGTCTACCACTTTACTAAAACAACTGACTTGACTCGTTGACTTTACCGACTACTTTTTAGACTTTGACTAGACTTTCGACTTGACGATAATCTGGAAAAACAACTTGAAAATTTTGTAAATTTTTTACGAAAATTTTTTTCTCCCGCCAAAACTTTACTTGACACTGGCCATGGTTTACAAACCGAGAGCCATAACAAGAAAAAAAAAAAAAAAAAGACATAGGTACCTCTGTGCGGAGCTATATTTTATTTTGATTCTTTCATTTGGGTCAAAGAGGATGTAAACTGTATACTACGTAACAAGAGGTCGGACTTAGAAGAAAAAAAATAAACATTCGTTATTTTTTTAATTTGAAACTAAACGAAAAAATTTTAAGTGCAAAACCTTTCACTCTAAACATACCAAAAATTAAAAAAGAAATAAAAAGAAATGAGCTCAAATAAATGTTTTATTTCAATAAAAATTATTGTACATGGCTTAACCGATTCATGGCCAATGCCGCGCCCAGCGCGTCATTCAAAAACTTTTAGTGAGGCCGATGACGCGCCAGACGCGGCATATAAGAATTGTTAAAAAACACGTTAAAACTAATTTATTATACTGTAATTACAATTCCCTTGTCTAAATATACATGTTGAACTCAATTTTATGCGTGGCCGTTTATTTTAGAATTAAAGGCTACTAGTCAGAGATCGTCAATCATTGGTTCACTCGAAGAATCCTTACTTTTCTGCGATTAGCGTATTTATGAAACTTTTTTTTCTTATTAACACTCATCTTCATCAGCGTCAGTAATTTAGCTTCGATGCTACTGTCTGTTGAGTTATTTTTTGCGTCATGACAAATACGAGAACTTTCAATTACCTACTTAATGTCCTTTTCAATGTAAAGTTTTGCAATATTGAGTGACTATATTCTGGAAAACTTTCATTCTCCTTATTGTTGTTTTCCAGCCAATTTTCATTTGAGTATGTTTGTAAATCGTGGCTGGCTATATTCAGGAAAGTCATTATATTCCTGCTGATTATCCAAAACAAACGTATTTCATTTGTTTAAATAAACGATTTTCTGAGAGCTCTTAAATTTTAATACAAATTTATATTGTCATAGCTACAAAACTACTCTAAGTTATTTATTCTTCAACTAAAATAGATGAAGTTGCTAGTCATAATAAATCCCACAACCTTTACGGAAAAACTACCATGCCTATTGATTTGTGCTTTCACATGTAATTAGGGTTCTAACTTCCGTACCCAAAAGATAAAAACGGGACTAATAGGTACTAAGGCTGGCCTCACACAGCCGGAACGTCTCTCTGAATAATTCATAATCGGAAATTCATAATCTAAATTTCAGCACCTTGCCTCACACACATCTTTGAAAATAAGATTGATCAGTAGTCTCATGATTCCTGGCACATATTTAAACGTCTTTATGGAAAAAGAATTAATACTAATAAATATTATTTTTCTTTTACTTTCGTTTTCACTTAATGTTTCCCAATTTGGAATTAAACTTTTAAGAATTTCCAACCACGCTATGTTTTTTTCCCTGTCATGGTAATCCTCAATGGATGTGTCCTATATTTCAATGCTTAAGATTAAATTTTCCGTGTCAGACATCACGCCAGCAGGTCACAACACGTCCAGGGGTTAGCTTCTTGCAGTGTCAAGTGAAATAATTCATAATCTGATTCCAGTATGTGTGTGCCGCTCTATTAAAATGTATGGGAATACGCGCGTTATGAAATCATAATCTTAAATTTATCGATCCGGAATTCAGAACGCTCGTCAGTATCATTCTTACAGATCGATCTGAGAAACATAATCTGAAAAAAATCAAAATGTGTACGTGGAGCATACTTACTGATATTGTATGGAATTCCAGTCTTTCTGAATTAATAATATGAATTCAGAAAGACATTCCGGCTGTGTGAGGCCAGCCTAAGACTTCGTTGTCTGTCCGTCTGTCTGTCTGTCTGTCTCCAGGCCGCAACTCAAGAACGGTAATAGAATTGAAATTTTCACGGATTATGAATATCTGTTGCCACTATAATAACAAATACTAAAAACAAAATAAAATAAATAAATAAAATAAAAAACCGACTTCCAAGGTAAAAAAGGAGCAAAATTTGTGCCAAAGGTTGACGACTACTTACACATTTTGTTAACAGTATGAATTACTACTTTTATACGCCATATCAGCTTTGAATTACAACTAATACGAACACTGCACACAAAATTTATCTTTTCCCCCTCTGATTTACGCCTATTTACAATAAAATATGCATAAAACACAACCAGTGGCCAATGCCGCACGTGGCGCGTCATCGTTTAGCAGGGCCGATGACGCTTATGGTGCGTCATCGAACAAAGTACTTGGCCTGACGTAAGAATTTGTTGAAATGAAGGTGGCAACGAATCGGTTAATAAATAGGCTAATAAGGTAAATTAAACAATAAAACAGATTTAATCCACAAGTTTTTGTTGATTTCTATTATTAAATATTATAATATTATTACAGTACAGTTTTATGTATTTTATTTATAAATATGATAGAATAGCTGTCTATGCTACTCTACTAACTACTTGATTGGCTTAAAGGCCTGTATTCACTTTGATTAGTGCAAGTGCAAGTGACAAGTAATTTAGGCAGTAGAGTGCAGGTGTGTAGTGCAAGTAGTGTCCAATTCATCTTTAGTGGCTCTGTTTAGTAAATTCAGTAGTAGCTGTCAACTAGCGAGTATGGACGAACATCGAGAAGCGAGCTTGCAATTGCAAGAAGTACTCAAAGAAGTATTAAAACTCTTTTGGAAGCTGAATTTGCAAGATCAAGAAAAATATGGGTTCAAAAATGGATTAGTAGAAGACTTTGCCATTTTTTGCAAAACAACACGAACGTCCGAGTTTCAAAAATACAAATGCCATTTTGAGATGTCCTTCATTTTTAATATTCGTTTTATTTAAAACTATTTGACTATGAAGTATTTATATAAAACTAGATATCGCCCGCAACAAAGTTGCGGCAAAAATTCGCTTATCACGCCGGAACCGTGCGACTTTCCGTGATAAAAAGTATCCTATGTCCTTTCCACATTTTTTCATTTGTTACCACATTTCAGCAAAATCGGTTCAGCGGTTTGAACGTGAAGAGGTAGAGACAGAAGTATGGATTAGTATGGAAGTAACTGAAAGGGTGTCCTTTTTTACTTTTAATATATTATAATAATACTAGCTGTCCCGGCAAACGTTTCTTTGCCATATTAAGTATATAAAGTATTTTTTTTTTAATTTGATCGCAGCGCTAACAGTCGGGACAAACTAAAATTAAAATTCGAATATTATTTAAAATTTGACACTGCGATGGTAGCGCCGTCTGTCGGATCCAATGTAAAACATTCCAAAATCAACAAAAATTAATTAAAAAAACATTGTCCAAAAATTAAAAACAAAATTAAAAATTAATTAAAAAAACATTGTCCAGCGGACAAAATTGTGAATCTAAACCATTCCCAGATCCCCTTGAACACACACAAAAAATTTCATCAAAATCGGTCCAGTCGTTTGAGAGAAGTTCAGTGACATACACACTCACAGAAGAATTATATATATAAAGATTATACGTAGGAGTGCCATGCTTCGGCATGAATGGGCCAGCTCGACCAGAGAAATACAACGTTCTCACAGAAAACCGGCGTGAAACGCGCTTGCGCTGTGTTTCGCCGAGTGAGTGAGTTTACCGGAGGCCCAATCCCCTACCCTATTCCCTTCCCTACCCTCCCCTATTACCCTATTCCCTCTTAAAAGGCCGGCAACGCACCTGCAGCTCTTCTGATGCTGCGAGTGTCCATGGGCGACGGAAGTCGCTTTCCATCAGGTGACCCGTTTGCTCGTTTGCCCCCTTATTTCATAAAAAAAAAACTATACCTATGGACGCTTCACACCACGTCAGTCTGGCCACGTGCTAAGTACCTGAAGAACTTCTGTTACAGGTACCAGACAACGGAAATATATTTAATACTTTTATACTAGATATACATATATTTAAGATTTTTATTATAATATCTTACACATATTTAATGCACACCCAGACCCGGGAACATAGAAAACTTTTTGTTTCGTCGGCGGGATTCGAACCCGCGACCCCCGGTTTGAGCTGCCAGTTGCCACACACTCAACCAATTGAGCCACAAAGGTCGTCTCTTTATTTTGATAGATTAAAAACTTACTTTAAATTGAAAGAAAAATAAATTATAGTGCTAATTATAATTAATTAGCCCCCTCTATTTCCATTGTCCCCAGTATGAATTCAAAATTGATCAAAAAATTAAAAATTAATGATCCATCTTATTTACTGGACCAAGAGCCTGTGACGGCCAGACCTTCCTCAGTTTCGGAAAGCTGTATTTGAACGTTCTGAAAACATTTGCTTCAAATTTATTCAGAAATAAAACAATTTTATTTATTTACCTAAAGGTCTACTTGAACTTTGAGAAAAAATAAAGCTCAATTTTCATAGCTGGCAGGCACGCTGCGAGTGAAGGGAGGAAGGGCGCGCGGGACGTGGGTACTCGCACTTGCACTCGCAAAAAATAGAACACGCTTCTAATCACGTTACTACGCAGCCGACTAATCACTTGCACTAATCAGTCGCTGTCCACACTTACTTTCTCCTACTCACTAATCACCTGCACTAGTCACCTGCACTTAATCACTAATCAAAGTGAATACAGTTCTAATCACGTTACTACGCAGCTGGCTAATCACTTGCACTAATCTGTCGCTGTCCACACTTACTTTCTCCTTATCACTAATTACTTGTCCTAATCACTTGCACTTATTACTAATGAAAGTGAATACGGGCCTTTAGCCATTATTCCACTTGTCCTAGCGGCTAGCTAGGTTCCTAGGTAGGATCCTAACTTCTAAATGTTGTTCCACGTCTTGACTAAATCGGAAACGATTTAGGATCTAGAAACCTAGCTAGGATAAGTGAAATAAGCGCTTTATACAGTAAACTGTATATAGGGAGGGGATTAAAGCTGCGCGTCCACCAGGTTGGAATCGGGACGTACGGTGCGGACGGTAGTACCACGTGTCGTCATATACTTGTCAGGCGCAGAATGACGTTCCAGTACTTCTAGTGCAGTTCATAGTAGTCAGTACCATACATACAAAGCAACAAATCCGTCCACTGCGTACCTGCGCTCCGATTCCGATCCAGTGGACCGCGCCTTTATACATACACACTTTGTTTTGTTACACCCTGTATACGACAGCTGAAATCTATCGCGCGGGTACAGGCCAGCTGCATACCACCTCACTTGATCAGAGGATTTTTCCTTGGTAGCCGTACCACTCATAATCCCATACCTTCCTTCTCCTAAAATCTCCTTGCTTTGAATCTCTTTGTTGCTTTCGTTCCCAAGCGGTCGCATGCGACCGCGAGAACAAAAGATTTCCTAGAATCCGCGATCGAGTTAACAGCTATTGCTTGCAGACTAAAATGTTGCAAACTAGCTGTATAGGGACCTAAAAATCTGAAATTAATGAAACATTTTTCATTTACTACAATATTTCCATACAGTTTACATAAATAATAGTAAGTATAGTAATTAATAACCTTATGTATAGTTACAATAAAACAATATACACATGATACACATTTCATCATTTTCCAAATTAACTGCATACTGATATACATTATAATAATTTCTATGAAATAATAATCTATCTTTTTTATATTAATATAGTTTAAGTTGTAAATTTTTGTACAATAATTATGCAAATAACTACGACAAACATACATAACATTACTACGACATACTTTGTATTAGAACATGGTATGATACCGTTATGTTTTGCTTCAATTTATCAATTTACGGTTACATTTACATTTTACAATGGCTTACCTTTCGTTTTTCAATAATTAATCCACATAATTTACAATTTTTGTATGAGTTGCTACAAATAATTTTCACAAAATGAAAATCGAACTTTGAGTTTTAAACTCCTTCTTCGTCTTTTTTCTCATGTAGTTTAAATTCTTTATGGTCTTTTTTATCAGCCAATCACAGTCGATCTTGCAAAGATCAAGCACAGATTATGTTATTGGGTCCAGTTGCTACGTTTAAATTTGGAACCCAATTTTTTTTTGTTCGGAAAGTTTCGTCCACCTGATTTGGGTGAATACCTAAGTTATAAGTTATAAGTTATCTTTAATTGAAAAGTATATTTTATCAATCTGTCTTCTTCGAAGATGGTTTACTTACACTTTCCTTCTAATTTAACTGAGGAGGAGTTGATGCTCCAAGCAAAATATCAAAAATTAAAGAAAAAGAAGAAAGCATTGCAAGCACTGAAAGCACCGAAGCAAGAACCTGAAAAACCTATTTTGCCAAAACGTCCTACTGAGGCCCGCGACGCTCGTGAAATAGCGAGAAAACTCATAAAGAGTGGAGCAATTCAAGCAATTAAAATTCCACCACCACAGCCACAAAACGCCACATTTAAGAGACCTAGGGCAGGTTCGTATTTAAATCCTAAGTTGCAAAACATTATTCTTAATTTCTTAAATGAAATTGTTTAAACCTTAATTTAAATAGGTCGAGAAAGAAAACTTAGTGGTTCAACAGGAACAACTGGGGGAATTGCTTCTTATCAACCATTCAGCGCATCACAAGAACCACTTCCAGAAGAAAAACCAGCACCTCGTGTGAAATATTTATATGATTCCTTTGTAACAGCAGCTAGAGAAAAGTAAGTTTTTAATTTCAAGGACTATCCCCCAATATTAATTATTATTTATGTTTTTTTCATCTAGTCAAACATTTAACAGAAGCCACTCAATTTTTAAAGTTTAAACTGATTATACTATTGTATAATAACAATATAAACTATTCATTTTAATCCTTCGATCGGGGATTCTCGAATATACTATTGTATTCTATTGTTGTCGCAATTACTAGTGCTCCTACAGGGCTTGATGGGTTAAGTTATTGGTTATTGGTTGATTGGGATGATTGCAAACAACCCCTGTCTGTCATTGACTAAGTTGATTTCAACTGCTTGTCCATAATAGTTTAGTTGTTTTATTTATTATTCTTTTGAATTTCAGGGAGGAAAAAGGTCCACAGCATCCTGCTGGTAATGAAACTCCAAATTCTGGTGGCAAAAGTAGCACTTTACAGATTGCTGGACCACAGATTACAGAGGATGTTGTTAGACGTAGACTAGCTTCATTTGAACCATTCACTTATATTCAGGAACCAGATGATAACAGGTATGGCAATAAAACTGCCCTGCTTATGTAGTCTAGATACTTTGTGATGACTGTTTCAGATAGAGTATTCAGCACACATTCGTTTTACACTTATATTTCTCAAAGACTTAGTACAGCTATCAAACTCATTACTGTAATCTTAAACTTGAAAGTTAAAACATGTTTTATGTATTCTAGGGCTTTTGTCACATTCGAGACATCTGAGCTGGCTACTCATGCTCAAACGGCTCTTGATGGTACTGAAGAAGGATGGAGAGTTACTTTTGCACGAAAACCACCACAAACAGGATCCTGGAATCAAGCATCAACTCCGCGGAATGCACCAGCAGCTAAAGATTCTAATCGGACTCTCTTGACCTATGATGACCTCTTTGAATAAAATTTATAACAGGAAATATTTTTAGGGTGTATTTTTTATTTTGGTATAATAATTTATTTACCTACTTTGCATAAGCCATAATGTCATTAACGGTTAATGGTCAAAACTCAAAAGCAAAACTCAATTAAGTGCCATTAAAATCCTATTTATTAGTTAATATTTTTACTTGCAAAAGTTTTGTTTTGATTGAAAATATTATAACTTGTGTTAGTATTTCATAGTAATCATTTCCAAACAATGATATTGTACGTTACTAACGTAACTAGATTGGCAGTCTACGACAGAAACGCGTCACCACTTTGAAGATGCCTGCAGGCATATCTGCCATACATAATGACATAATAACATTATGAAGTGACATTGTCTTTTGGGCTATCAAGTCGTTACGCATTTTTTGGATCAGTTTGTAAGACATTGCCGCTCTAGTATTTTAGAAACTCTTGGAAACAATTCCAAAGTCCCAACTTGGGTCTTGGTGCTTGGATGTTTTCCAGTCCGTAACGCCGTACTTCTTGATTATGACAACATGAAATATAAAAAAAATGCATTGTCAAAATCTGTATTGGTCATGTCAAAGTCAAATTTTCATTTTTCACTTGTCAGTTCATAGTTGTCAAGTGTCAACTTGTCAGAATTGTCAATTGTCCATTTGCTATTAATTATTGTCAGAAGAAAGTTACTTTATCAAAATTCCGAAAAAAGGTACAAAATAACAATAAAATGTTTCGAATATTAAAGAATTATTATCCAGTTCTGTCCAAATCCTTGCTGCAAAGATCTACACCACAGGAAAACTGTATTCTCTTCTTGATCCAGGGTCAAAAGTTTTTGTCGAATTCCGGTAAGTTTTCAGGCAATAATGGTGTAATAAGTTATTTACCTTTTTAGTTTATCCTAAAACAAGGTCACAATATGTTTTATTTTATAGTTGATGAAAAATTTGCGCTCAAACATGAGGAAGTCGGTCGGCCGTTGTATTTTGATGCTCAAGCAACAACCCCCACTGTAAGTTACTTTACTGCAGCTATTTAGATTTTAGAGCTATACCGCTTAAAACGGTTAAGCGTAAAAGTTCCTTTTAGTTCAGGGGTTCCCAATCTTTTCAGCCTGCGGCGCAGTTACACGTCACAATATAATTAACACTCTCCCTGCCGGCAATATATAATGACTTTTAAGTTCAGGAGGCCATGGGGGTCGCCGGCGTACCCCAGTTTTACAATTCAGCAGGCCGAGAGTTACAACTTACAAGACAAAATTGTTCCAGGAGGCTGTGGGGTCTGCCAGCGGGACCAACAAAAAATGTTTCGGTACGCTGTGGGATCCGCATTGACCTCCCAAATTCAAACTGATTTTATACCTACTGGCATGCTGATACGGAAAATCCAATGTGTGTAATGGGTGTCAGCATGAACTTAGCTACAAATTAAAAAAAAATGAAGTCTGTAGGATGAATAGTATAGTTTTTATGAGATTGAGAATATTATAAATAAAAACATCACAAGTAAAGTATTAATATGTTTATTTATGTAAATTATTGAAATAAAAACCACATATTAATGTTTATAAACATACTTTGATGTATATTGTTGCAAAACACTCTGCGCAAACACTAGGATAAGTAGGGCATAAAAGGCATACAGCACTTGTCTTTTGGTGAGTTTTTTGGCTTCAACACTTGTTTTGCCTTCCAAGCGCAGCTGTTGGTAAAAATGTACAATCACGGTGGTCAGCAATAGGATTTTGAACAAGATTCGCGAGACGAGTTTCGCGTTGACCGCGGCAGGCCGTAGGGGCAGCCGGCGGCTTAACTGTCTAATAACAGGCTGGCGTACTAATTAAAACTATGCAAATCGTGTGTGGCGCGCTGAAAGAAAAATATTGGGGGGTAACAGTGGACCGTGGACCCCATGGCCTCCTAACAAAAAAGTTACAAAAGTGTATTGGCTTGTTGCACAAGAATTTTTGGGGGTCGCCAGCGGATCCCATGGCAGGGAGAGTGTTAAATGTTACGGCGACCTACCTACCTACCTAGCTATGTATTAGAAAAAGATACAATGAATAAACACCTTTAATGATTATAGTTAGGCTATGTATGTAAATAATAATAAAAACATATTTCATCATTTACCAGCTTTTATTGTTATATTTTCCTCTAATAATATTTGTAGTTTTGGATATTATGATAGAGGATCGACTCACGGCGCGCGGCGCCCCGAGGATCGACTCACGGCGCTCGGCGCCCCTCTTGCCTTTCCACGGCGCAACAGGGCGTCGCGGTGCACACTTTGGGAACCCCTTGACCTATGAATGAAACTAAATCGCATTATATAATATTTTCAGATGCAATATTTTTTGTGTAACACATATAACTTTTACAAAATATACCAGAAAGTTCTTATCTTTGCAATAACTTTATCTTTGTCAAAAGCTTAGGTTTGCATCTGAATTTATTTTTACCTTGTATTAGATAACAACATCTTGCAACTTCATTTCCTCTTTGACTGTATAACAATCCCAGATCTGCTGTATTATAGGAGAGGTTGTGCTTATCATTTGCTTGTAATACGGTAGTCTCGTGATAATTATATCATATACTTATTACTTAAATAAATAAATAAAATAAAAAAGCCCTTTATTCTGCGTTTTTTTTACAAATTTTGTGGTTTAGACGTTTATAATATTTTAGATCAGATCTCTGATCTGTGAGTTAGGACATCAGTGATTCCTGTGTTGCTACGGAGGTCAGTATACATTGACCTTAATTGCTTTCAAATATTAAGAATCATACTAAAAATATTCCAGGACCCAAGAGTACTGGATGCTATGTTACCCTATTTGGTCAGTTACCACGGCAACCCTCATTCACGCACACACGCATATGGATGGGAGAGTGAAGCTGGAGTAGAAAAAGCAAGAGAACAAGTTGCCAACCTAATTGGAGCAGACCCTAAAGAAATTGTCTTTACATCTGGAGCAACAGAATCAAATAACATAGCTATAAAAGGAGTGGCACATTTCTATTCAGCTAAGAAGAAGCACGTTATAACCACACAGATTGTAAGTATTTTTGTCAATGCTTGTAAATAAAATAATAATGTGAATATACAATTATAGTAATAAGTATATGAATTACATAATTTGTAATTTTGACAACTAATTCTATTTCAGGAACATAAATGTGTGCTGGATTCATGCCGTGTTTTGGAAGGAGAGGGTTTCAAAGTTACTTACTTACTAGTTGGATCAAATGGTATTATAAATCTACAAGATCTAGAAGGTGCTATCACACCAGAAACTAGTTTGGTATCTATTATGACAGTTAATAATGAAATAGGTTCGTTATTTGTTTAATTTTTTATGTAAACCTGTGGTGCTGTTTTAATTTGACTTAAACTTAATTATCTTTGTAACTTGTATTGAATTTGTAAATTTCAGGTGTAAAACAGCCCATTGCAGAAATTGGGGCTATATGTAAGAAGAACAAAGTATTCTTTCACACTGATGCAGCTCAGGCAGTTGGGAAAATGCCTATAGACGTCAATAGCATGAACATTGACCTAATGTCTATATCAGGCCACAAACTGTATGGACCGAAAGGTGTTGGAGCATTATACATTAGACGTAGACCCAGAGTGAGGGTGGAGCCAATACAAAGTGGTGGAGGACAGGAAAGAGGGATGAGAAGTGGTACAGTACCAACACCGCTAGCAGTTGGTTTAGGTAAATTAATTTGTGTATTTAGATATACAGTGGGGCAAGACCTAAATTTGGTGTGGGCAATATGTATTTTGCGAGGCCTCCTGATGGATGACACAAAAGGATGAATTTAGTTGAGAAATAATTTTAAGATCGCCCATCGCCTTACGTCTTACGCCGCCTCTGTGGCTATTTCATAAGTAGTGTAGATACTTGGTAGATACTTATAGATAAAAAAAATATATTATTATTTGTCAATTTTGTCAAGTCCGTAGTCCGCACCCAAAGCGTAAAAACGGAACCTTTTTACTAAGACTTCGATGTCTGTCCATCTGTCTGTCTGTCTCCAGGCTGTATCTCAAGAACCGCTATAGCTAGACTTCTGAAAGGACATCAGGCATTCTGGTCTAAAAAAAATGCGCGGCTAGAACTAAGAATATTTCCAATAGCTAGGCCATATTAAGAACTTAAAGAAATATATGGACTTAACCCTGTAACTGTTTAACCCCTAACATTTACTTAGGAAAAAATATTAAAAGCATTACATTAAAGGGGTCTTACTGGGAAATGACTCCATACCCCGTATTACCCCTTCCTAGTACAATGCCATTTCTAGTATCTAGTATGACCCCATTCCCATACAAAAAACACTATTTTTGCCGTACTTCGTGCTATAACGGTACCGGTAACGGTACCCTTCTTGCGCGAGTCCGACTCGCATTTAGCCGATTTTAAAAAACATCAGGCAAAGACAAAAGTAAAGATGGAATTGAAAAGATAAGTGAATGAAATGGGTAAACTAATAATAATATATTATTATTTTTTGTTTATACATATAGATGTGAAAATGAATCCCACCAAAAACATACCTGTTAAAATAGGGCCTAGTTCCTATAGGCTAACTGTTGGTCTAAAAAAAGAGTTGAAATCCAATCCAATGCCAAGTTCAGATGCACTTCATCGATCATAATCATCTTCATCAACAGCCTGATCCATAATACTTCTAATTTGAACTTGGCAGGTTATTTAAATTCTATTAATATTATCTAATTATATAATTAATCAAGTGTTACGCATAGCACAAAAACCTGCCAAGTTCAAATTTAGAAGTATTATGGATCAGGCTGTTGATGAAGATGATTATGATCGATGAAGTGCATCTGAACTTGGCATTGGATTGGATTTCAACTCTTTTTTTAGACCAACAGTTAGCCTATAGGAACTAGGCCCTATTTTAACAGGTATGTTTTTGGTGGGATTTCAATACTTTTTTTCAAGAAATCCTACCTATGTTTTCTTTTTGTGCTACGCCCGATATAAACAATACTTTCAATAGATGCCTCATTATATCACTGGTACATAAGAATTTTTATCTAAAGTTCATAGATGAACTGACTCACGCTTGACGATTTCTTAAATTTCTTAATTTATCGTAACACATACATAATAATATAACACACGACCTGTGTGCTAAATTTCATAACGCTAGGACATTTGGAAGTAGCCTCTAAAGTTCGTAGATCGGCCGACTCACGCTTGACCGATTTCTAAAATTTCTTAATTTTTTGTTAATCTACATTTAACACATGACCTGTGTGCCAAATTTCATAACGCTATGACATTAAAGTTTGTATGGGCTGTAGATAGGCCGACTCACGCTTGACCGATTTCTGAAATTTCTTATTTTTTTTAATCTACATATAACACACGACCTGTGTGCCAAATTTCATAACGCTAGGACAATTGGAAGTGGCCTCTGAAGTTCGTAGATGAACCGACTCACGCTTGACCATTTTCTACAATTTCTTAATTTTTCGTTAATCTACATATAACACACGACCTGTGTGCCAAATTTCATAACGCTAGGACAATTGGAAGTGGCCTAGAGGTTTTGATTACCGGTCAGTGAGTGAGTGAGTGAATGAGTGAGTCAGTGCCAAAATAAGCTATTTTTACAAGGACATATCTCAGGATCTACTGAAGCTATATCTATGAAATTGGGTATACTGCTTAAGTACTCGTAAATAATTACGTAGGTATAATTTTATCTTTGCACTCGCAATAGACACTGAGCTACAGGGGGGTCAAAAGTACGTCGAAACGGTTCGTGTAAATAGTGCACGGCATGCGCGCGGCCTGCTGGAACTAGGCTTGCGCACTTCCGTGCGCTTTGATTAAAAATAAAAAAAAAATTATGTTTAGCTTTTCTTTTTTGTTAGTTTGTTCAAATTACTAGGGAAAAAATTAGTTATTAGTGAGTACCCTAATGTTATAAAATATTAGTTATCCTCTTCATCCACTTACTTCTTCAATTATTATGACTTAAGGTTGCTCAGTGGTTGCAATGCATAGCTATAAATAATGATTTTATTCCTGAATTTTACAGGTGCTGCTTGTGAAATTGCGCAACGTGAGATGCCCTACGATCATGAATGGATGGAAAAGTTGTCTAAGAGATTTTTAGAGAAAATTAATTCAAAGTTAACTCACGTTATACGAAATGGCGATCCTGAACAATCGTATCATGGTTGCATTAATCTATCCTTTGCTTATGTTGAAGGTAAAAAATAAAAATATTTATACCTCGATCGTGGGAATTGCAGACACAATAGATTTTCAATTGTTATGCGGCAGCCGGGTGTGCGTTTGGCCCTTGGGGATTGATGGGTTAAAAAAGAAGCTGACCGGGCAAACATTGTTTCGCCATATAAATTATTTCTAGTATCAATATTAAAAGTAGATAAAAACATATTCTCAGGCCTAACGAATGTAAATATTAGTGTCCGACCGAAGCTTCGGCTTCAGCTTCGGCCAAAAAAACCACCTTCGGCGAAATCTTTGGCTTCGGCCTAAAACCCGGCCGAAGCCGAAGATTTGCCGAAGGTCCGAGCAACCGTCGAAATTGAACGAACTGTAAACTGTTACGAAAGACTGAGTGAGTCGTGAGAGAGCGACGGACCGGTCGTGTATGCAGAGGCCGCTGGGACTTGGGAGTCACTGTCAAATTTAATAAACAAACACTAACTTCTTAATAAATCATTTAATTATTTATTGGAAAAAGAAGTTAGTGTTTGTTTATTTTATTTATTAGTCTAGTTTCGGTCTAGTCGAGTAAAATATTTACTCTTTGTTTCTACTGATTGATTGGTCTAATTATTGTTATTTGTGAATTAATAAAGAAATTATTATTTTTTACGATAGTTCAGCCAGTAAAGTAGTTGTAGAATGCGTGAGCGGGAACCTAAGAGATTTCTGCTGTAACTTATTCAGGGTGCTTAGGGATAAAACATACTAAAAGTTCTGAAGTCTAGGAGATAAGGGGAAGTGCCAAGTCTCAATTTTTGGTTTTTGGCTAATAACTAAAAAACGATGCGTTGTAGCAAAAAACATTCTACGATGAAAAAAACTTATTAAATTCTCTATAATTTTGATTCTATACACTTTTTCCGAATAATTCTCATCCGTTTTCGAACTACACATTTGAGTCATTCCTTAAACTTAATTAATTATATTTTGTAGTCCACAAATTATATTAAGTAATAAATATATCACGAAATCGCAACTTTTTATTACCATCTCTAAATCAACTTCTCTATGAGACAGTCAATATATAGAGGTAAACCTTCAATATTGAAGTTTTGAAATACTTAATTTTAATATTAATTGTAGCTTGTAGACAATATTGAACATAACTGTATTTAAAAAAGATAAAACCGACTTCAAAATTATACGTAATTGAGAATTAAAACTCCGTATCTCCCAAACTACTGAACCGATTTTGTTGAAACTTGCACTGTTCCCTAAGTTAAACAGTACCTAGTAGGTACAACAAAAAAGAATTACTGAAATCGGAAATCGGAAAAATGGTAGTTCCAGGGATATGCGAACACAAACATAAAAACATACATACATACACTTGTAATTTGTTCAGACGCTGATACAGATTACAGACTAACATATACGAAAATTGGGCAGTTCTGGAAATATTACATACATACGCGTCGAACTGATGACCTCCTTTTTTTGAAGTAGGTTAAAAATTAATTACTAAGAGTCGAGCGATTAAAATTATATAAACCTTCGGCTTCGGCCGAAGTTTGTGGCGATTGCCGATTAATCGGCTTCGGCTTCGGCCAAAAATAGACCTTCGGTCGGACACTAGTAAATATACAAAATTTCATTGAAATTGGTTGAGCCATTTTGGAGGAGTTCTTATATTATTAATTATTATATTTGATATAAAACTTGTTAAATTGCATATTATGTTGCAATAAAATGTTTCAACACTACAATATTTTAAAGAATGAAAAATATTATGTTTCCAGGCGAATCTTTGTTAATGGCGCTAAAGGATGTCGCTCTATCAAGTGGATCGGCCTGTACGTCGGCTTCTCTCGAACCCTCATATGTATTGAGAGCAATAGGGGCAGAAGAGGATCTTGCACACAGTTCTATAAGGTATCAAGTATTTGAACATTTTAGAGTTAGGCTAGGTTGACACGGCACAATCCTGCACATTTTTTGCAGTATACGTCTTAACATTCATATATCGATTGTACTGCAGCAAATTGTGCAGTACAATCGACGTCTGAATGGTTCTATATACATTGTATACGCCACTGTTTTTGTTTTTTGACGTGATAACGTCTTATAATTCGATATGGGCTGCGCGCCCGAAAAACATGACAGTTCATGCGGCGTTACCTCGCTAACAGCTCTGAGGCGTTCCATTTAAATTTTAAGGCTTTTAGTGCAAGCGAGAGCGCAGAACGAGCGACAAGGAAGCACAATCGGCCTTTGCGTTCGGCAGCGTTCGACATCCGTCTCTCTCCTAAGTCCTACTTGAGTGACGTCATACGCCTAATACTGGTCCGATCCGCTCTGTAGGGTTACCCTGGGACGCAAATCCCCCTGGCGTAATAATAAATAAAACGACCAGTAAGTGTCAGCGGAAAGACGAGAATTTATTCCATTGAATTACATATACCAAATGTTGTTGGGTAAGCGATAGCGCGATCTAGAGGCCTAAGGGGGGTATTAGATTATCATTTATATTGGATTCTAGATCATTGAGTCATTTATATTGGATAATGTAATATAGATAAATGATTCATTTCTTCCTTGATCATAGATTTTTGACGTTTGCTGAGAGATTGGATCCAATACGGTCATAGAAATTGGTGTTGCCAGTTATTTAATATAAAAAAGAGTTTTTAATTTCTTGTTCGTTAATATGTTTCAAATAATGTAATGTAATTCTTTTTCTAATTATATACTTGAATAATCTTGCTGAAGTAACATAAAACAAGCCATATTAAAAATGACGATGTCTTTTGACAAATCGAATTCTCTGAGATCTAGTAACACTGATGTCAATTCCTGTCAGCGTTAGCGCTCCCCATTGGCTATTGAAACCACATATGACGTAAAATAGGATCAATGATAAATGATAATGTAATATGCAGATATGATCAAATGATAATTTTTATTGGATCCTTAAAATATGATAATGTAATAACCACCCCCCCACCCCCCCTACCAGCGACATCTGTTATCAAATCGCGGAACTAAATTTACTTGTTTTAATATATGTAGAGTTTTGCAGATGGGAGCAGAAAATAAAATAGTATGGAATTTTAACGTGACGTTTTTTATTCACACTTTTAACAAAAAGAATAGAGTGGAAAAAACTTCATACGACCATAGACTCATACCAAAAACATAGACAACTACACAGATAATATAAAAACTGTGTTTACTTTTAAATAATATAAAAGTTACAACACACCCCCTTAAACCAGTTTTTAACCTACAAATTACAATTATAAAACAAATGTAACAAAAAGGACAATTTCTAATACAGTGCTAATCTGTGCAAAAATTTAGCAAGTCTTATACTATTCATAGGTTTCGTTAGCAAGTCTGCAACCATTTCTTCAGTTGACAAATAAGATAACATTATACTCTTATTAAACACAGCTTCTCTAACAAAGTGAAATTTTACATCTATATGTTTAGTTCTATTATTATTTGCTTTGTTAGAAGCAATTCTATGACATGGCTGATTATCATTATAGATAATAATTGGTAAATTAATTAACTTACTATCTATCTCCAAAATAAACCTTTGAAGAAAGATTGCTTCTTTGGCACCTTGAGCAAGAGCAACATATTCTGCCTCTGTAGATGACAAACAAACACAAGTCTGTTTCTTAGATTCATACGACACTACATTATTTCCAAGTTTAAAAACTTGACCAGAATATGATCTCCTGTCATCAGAGTTAGCCCAATCCGAATCAACATATCCATATAAATTAAAAACATTAGACTTGCTATATACCATACATATGTCAATTGTACCCTTGAGATATCTCAGAACTCTCTTTGTACATACAAAATGTTCATACGAATAACAATTATTAAATTGTGACAGGAAACAAACTGCATACAATATATCAGGTCTAGTATTAATAGCAATATACATCAGACTGCCAATGAGATTTTGATATGGAATCTTTGGATCAACAAAACCATTATTTTTATTTAACTTTAAGCCTTGTACCATAGGTGATCCAGCTGGTTTGCAATCTGACATACAATATTTTTCTAAAACCTTTTCTATATAACTTCTTTGATTTACAAACATTTTATCTTTTTCCCTTCTAAATTTCAAACTTAACGCATGTTCAATAGGACCCAAATCCTTTAATTTAAATTTACTCTTTAGTATGGAAAATACTTTAAGTTTCATATCTAAATTATTATAAAACAAAAAAATGTCATCGACATAAATAGCTAATATCAAATACAAATTATTCTCTTTCAAAATGTACACACATGTTTCAAAGTCAGACTGTTTAAAACCAATATTTATTAATTCTTTGTGAATCTCTTGATTCCAACTAGATGCAGCCTGTTTGAGCCCATACAACGCTTTATTCAATTTAACTACCTTTTTTAAGTCATTAGTTTTATCTGTATTTTCTAAATTCAAGCCCTTAGGTAAGTACATATATACATCTTCATAAAGTGTACCATGGAGAAAAGCAGTCACAACATCCCAGTGGCTTATGGACCAATCAAACTGTACAGCAATAGAAAACAAAATTCTCATAACACTTGTACGGACTACAGGAGAATATGTATCAAAATAATCAATTCCAAATTTTTGATTATATCCCCTAGCCACTAAACGAGCCTTATATTTAACAATGTTGCCGTCACTATCTCTCTTTATTTTAAATACCCATTTACTATCTATAGGTGAAACATTTTTAGGCAAATCGACAACAGTCCAAGTATTATTGTCTTTTAAGGAAGTAAGTTCCTCATAGACTGCGGACTTCCAATAATCTGGCAAACTATTAATGTCAGTAAAATTTGAATATGACTCAGATTCATCAATACAAGCATACACATAATAGTCTTTAAAGTCTTTCTTTTTCCTATCACGCGAGGGATATTTGTGAGCACTTATATTGTCACCACTAATACCACTAGATTGACTTTCATTTTTAACGGGACACACTACACTTTGATCACAAATGTCTTTATCAACATCAGTAGCAGGATAAAATTGTTCAGAATTACCTGTATTGTCAGCATCCTCACACTCTGCAGGCAGGTGCTCTGGTACATGCTCCTCAGATGCACTAGCATCAGACACATCAGGACAAACTTCTTGACCAATTTCAGGTTTAGGTATGGTAAGCTCTGCCTGTTCAACATCCTTAAAATTGTCAAACAAATGTTCATTAGCAAAGATATCAGTGCATGTTATTTCAGGCAAAAATTTTACATCTCTTGACAAAATGATTCTCTTGTCTTCTGTCCAAATTCTATAACCATCTTTATCATGAACATAACCCACTAAATAGCCCTTAATAGCTTTCTTATCTAATTTTCTTCTTTTCTGATCTGGCACATGCACATAACATTTAGTACCAAAAATCTTAAGATGACTGATATCTGGTTCTCTTCCAAACCACAAACTAAAAGGAGTAGATTCATTATTTATTCCAGTGGGGCCAGTTCTATTCAAAACATATGCTGCAGTATTCACTGCTTCAGCCCAAAGATATTTTTCAAAACTGTTTGCAAATAACATACTTCTGGCAGCTTCAATAAGTATGCGATTCTCTCTCTCAGCAGCACCATTTTGCTGCGGGCTGTAAGGAACTGTAATTCTATGATTAACCCCAAAAAATCTTAATATTTTATCCATTTCTTGATTAACGAACTCCTTCCCACCATCAGTAAGTAGTTCCTTCACTAAATGACCAGTATTTTTAGCTTCCTGTAAATATTGTCTTGTGGTATCAGACACTTCAGATTTTTCTTTCAGAAAATAGACTTTTCTGTACTTTGTGTAATCATCTTTATAACAAACAAAGTACCTGGATCCATTAATAGATTTCACAGGTAACGGACCACAAACATCCGCATGAACAATTTCACCAGCAGATGTTGCTCTAATTTCTCTTGTATGAAAAGGTAATCGTGTCATTTTTCCATACATACAACCACTACAAGTTTTGTGTGAAAGTGTGACATTAATGCCTCTTTTCTTTAACACACTTTGAACATGACGAATATTTTGATGACAAAATCTCTCATGCCATATTTGTATATCAATTTCCTTTGCTAGCATGCATGAGTTTACTGGCATGACAACTCTCAATAATAAATTATATAACATACCTTTTCCTTTAATTCCAACTGCCTTAATATCACCATATTTATTCTTAAAAACTCGCTTGTTCGAATCAGCAATTTCAATTAAACCATTTTCTAATGCAGATCCTGAGGAAAATAAATTTTGCTTGCATTCAGGCACATACCATGTATCTTTTAAGTAAGCATTTTCCCAGTTGCCATTGATTAACATTTGAACTTTAATTTTTCCAACTCCAAAAGCATGCATTTGCCTACCATCACCGAGGTTCAGGGGTACAGGTTTTTCAAAACTTACAAATTCAGTAAACCACTCTCGGTGTCTTGTCAAATGGTGAGACGCTCCTGAGTCTATAATCCAATGTTCATGTTTTATGCTATTATTACTATTTACAATAAATGCTTGCCCTTCACCAGGGTTATCAACACCTTTACTTCTGTTTTTCAATTTATAGCAATATTTCTTTACATGACCTTTCTTTTTACAGTAGTGGCATGTAGGCAAAGTCTTCTTGTCAAACTTTTTCTCAGCATTATTAGCCACAACCAAAGCCACATCAGACACTTCCTGCGAATGAGTCTCCAGGAGTCTTTGCTCATGCAAGCGAAGCCGCTCCATCAAAACTGTAACATTTCTGTCAATATACGGCACTGACTCCCAGGCATTCCTGAATTCTAAATAATTGCTAGGAAGAGTATTTAAAATGCGGTTAAGTAGTAAAGAAGTTGGCAAAGTGCAATTTTCCTCTTTCAATTCATTATTTAGTTGGCTAAATAATCTTTGAAGCTTTGATACATGCATAGCAATATTATCAGATGCATCTTTTTTATATGTGAACAATTCGCAATAGAGAAGATCCAAACGCCTATCATTTTTCTGTTCATAGACAGAATGTAACACATCCCACATTTCCTTTGCAGTTTTACAGTTTAGTAGATGTTGTTTTGGATCATGATTTACAGTGGACCCAATTAAGTACCTGGCTATTGCCTCCTTCTCATTGTATTCCTTTAATAACTTAGCGTCTTTAGGTATCTCAACATTACCAGTGACATGGTCGGAAACTTTGTGCAGAGTTAGCTGCAGGTCTATATCAAATTTCCACGAAATCCAATTGGAATCCCCTTCCAACTTTTCCACTGTTATTTTGTCCAATTTGAGAGACATTGCTATAATATATTCTCAAACTCAAAGCAATAATTAATGCCCAATTCCACTCACCAAAGAGGTATTTGCCGGTAACCTCACAACGCACGCGACGCGAATTTCTGCTCCCGCAGACGAAAATACTGTAATATTCGGCAAAAAGTATTTTTAGACGAAACTCTGGGCCCATAACCTGTTTTAATATATGTAGAGTTTTGCAGATGGGAGCAGAAAATAAAATAGTATGGAATTTTAACGTGACGTTTTTTATTCACACTTTTAACAAAAAGAATAGAGTGGAAAAAACTTCATACGACCATAGACTCATACCAAAAACATAGACAACTACACAGATAATATAAAAACTGTGTTTACTTTTAAATAATATAAAAGTTACAACATTACTTATAAAATATTATGAAGTTTACAAATCTCAACAAAGGTAGTTGTCACGTTCAACTATCGTCAGTAAACCGACTTTACAGACAACCGATTTTATTTTTATGAAATAAGGGGGCAAACGAGCAAACGGGTCACCTGATGGTAAGCAACTACCGTCGCCCATGGACACTCGCAACATCAGAGGAGCTGCAGGTGCGTTGCCGGCCTTTTAAGAGGGTATACGCTCTTCTCTTGAAGGTTTGCAGGTCGTATAGGTCCGGAAATACTGCTGGTGACAGTTCGTTCCAAAGTTTTACAGTGCGCGGCAGAAAGTTACGCGAAAAACGCACTGTGGAAGACTGCCACGTCGTTATTCGTTAAGACGTGCAGGATTGTCCCGTATGAACCTAACCTTAGCCATTTGACAAAAATAAGTCGGCAACTTGGCCTTGTGGCCCAAAACGGAACTCCTCCTTTTAATATTAAGTTTAGTTTATAGTGACAATAATCAGAACATTATATTCGATTACAGATTTGGCATAGGGAGATTCACTACAGAAGAAGAAGTGGACTATACGGCGGAAAAGACCATCAAACATGTTGAACGCCTCAGAGAAATGAGTCCTCTTTGGGAGATGGTACAAGAAGGTGTTGACATTAAAAACATCCAATGGTCTCAGCACTAACTACAGAGTATTTTAAGAATTCCATTAAATTGTAAATAGAAAGATCTGGCATGAAATGCAATATCTACATTTGCATAGAAGTTATGTTTAAATATATTCTCATGTTTTATTCATTGTTATTAGTTATAAAATTCTCATAGTGCTTTGTAAACCTAAATCGATCCTGGAAATAAAGTATTATTTTTATTTTTTCATACAAACTACAGATAAAACTTACGTATTTTGGTAAAGTAGTTTCCATGTTAAAAGTTTTAAAATAATAACAAAGCACAAAAAAGATGTAAAAATTATTGCTATTTTACTTTACTTTTATAGTGTATTACTTGTATAGTGTCAGTAAATAAATGATTTTATCGCATTTTGATGTTTAATATAATATATTTTTGTATTTCCTTTTATAATTTATAGGTCAGGAATCAAAAAAAGTTTTGTAATTACAACATTTTATTCAAAATTATTAGAAAATTAACAAAATATTGTTATCGCTCACACAATAAATGTTATGTCTGATCTGGAAAAAAATATTCAGTTTTAACACTAAGCAGTATTAAATATTTCACAGTATTCCTGCTAGTTTCAATATTATGAATGCATATTTTGAGGAAATATGTATTTTTATAAAAGTACATACATTTTTTTTTAATTTTAATATTTCTCATGGACTTCATCAGTCATGACAGACTAATCACTAAAATATTTTTTATGGCTCAACACCAAGAAAATCATTTGGGTACAACATGCAGTTTAATACTAAAGTAATAATGTCTTATAAATAGTAGTGTTTTTATAACACACTAAAAACAACCTGAGATTAGCTATATTCAGTTATGCAATATAATAAAATATAATATGCAATATAAAAAAAGTTATGCAATTTAATAAAAGAGCCAAACCAAATTGCTCTGCGATCTGCGAACTGCGCTGCGTCACCGCAGCTGCTCTGCAGTCTGCTCAGACATTGTACAATGTACCTACTGTCAGAGAAGTTGATTCCTATGCAAATCGGGGACCTAAGTAGTTTGGTTGCGTTACGTCAAACCCAGCCGACAGATCACAATTAACATTGAATTAACATATTCGACCAAATAACGTTGGTCTGTCAATTGCATAGGAATCAACTTCCTCAATGGTACATGGTATGATATTGAGCAACAAGGAACGTGACGGCCGGCGGCACTACGGACAGAAAAGTCGGAGCGTTAAATGTCATTATAATATTATGGCATTATTACGTTACAATACAACTTACAACTAAAGCTCTCGTTTCCTCCAAAAGCGCCGCTTTTGGAGGAAACGAGAGAATGTTGTCCATGTAAGCAATTTGGCGAAAAATATAGTACGTTGTTGAACGTTGGCGCGGTTTCCTAGAGAGCGGAGAGAGAGTGTCAATTACCGCTCCGTTCTCTAGGAAACCGCGTCGTACCGCCCACATAGACAACGTCGCGTTCTAGTGACGTCATTCACCGCTGCATCACGGCCGCCGCCCGCCACCTACATATTATATTAACGTGGCCACCACACTACGGCACCGCTCTTGGAGGAAACCAGAGCTCACCGTTTGAACGACGCTACGCACCAGAGCATGTGGCCTTCTTATTATACCGTAGTATTTAGACCATGTTTTTTGTCAATTTTTGTTAACAGCGATCCAACCACTCTTGAAGTTAACATCTAAGTGTTAATTTATGACCTTAATATTTCAATGTTATTTTGAAACAAAGACCTCCAACTTGTTTCTTTTAAGTCAATGTTTTGAAACACAAAATCAAAGAAACAAAAAGTTACTTAAAAGTTAAAGAAAAACAGACTTATAATTTACAATTTAAAAAGTAATACATAGGTACATTTTCTTTATTGTAAGACTTACATAAATGTGCTACAATAAGGAATATAAATGATGAGACATACTGAATGATATAAATAATGCATCATTTAGTTACTTAGATCACACAAAAATTATTAAAATAAAATCTCAATCTTGATTATAGTCAGGTACTAAATCAATGGGTCCTACATTTATAACATAACATAAGAGGGCCAAATTGTCACATACAGTAGTAGTCAAATAGGTCCCATTGAAATATTTTAAAAAATCGGTTGTCTGTAAAGTCGGTTTACTGACGATAGTTGAACGTGACAACTACCTTTGTGGAGTTGAAGTTCATAATATTTTATAAGTAAATTTAGTTCCGCGATTTGATAACATATGTCGCTGTTAAGCCTCTAGATCGCGCTATCGTTTACGCGACAAAATTTGGTATATGTAATTCAATGGAAAAAACTCTTGGCTATTTGCTGACACTCACTGATTGTTTAATTTATTATTACGCGACAAATATGCGTCCCAGGGTAACCCTACACTACAGAACCGATCGGGCCGTATGACGTCACTCAAGTAGTACTTAGGAGAGAGACGGATGTCGAACGCTGCCGAACGCAAAGGCCGATTGTGCTTCCTTGTCGCTCGTTCCGCGCTCTCGCTTGCACTTCAAGCCTTAAATGGAACGCCTCAGTGTGAGGTAACGCCGCATGAACTGTCATGTTTTTCGGGCGCGCACCCCATATCGAATTATAAGACGTTGTCACGTCAATAAGTGTAGTTATAAACATGTTCAGATTCTACTTTAAAGTTAAAAAAAAAGAAATGATGATCACGTTGATCAGCATGCATCATTATTACTCTCAACCAACAAAACAAAGTTAGTTCCATAAATATAATATTGTCATTATTATGTTAATTTATAAAAATTACAAATAAGTTTATTATGAATAAAACATTTCACCTAAAGCCAAAAAATGAGAATTATTATAGCAGTTACGAAAGTAAGGTTTATAATAAAATTTTTGTAAGTATAGAATAATTTGTAAGCTGCATAAAAATACCATATTTGAATGGTAATATGGTAGTTATATAATAATATGGTATTTATAATTCTGTTGTATATTATATTTGATTAGGCCAATATACATATATGATGAATAGCAATCATACTGAAGTAAGATTTTATTACTTCGTCATAATATGCATTTCTTGTCTTATGTATAAAATTGAAGCTAGGTTTCTTAACTAAGTACAATAGATAATAACCATCTAAGTAACACAAAAAAGTATAAATGACTGAGAAATTAATACCAAACTGGAATACTATTGAAGGCATTATGTAATACTGTAAAATTAATATAAGTTCACTATTGATTACAAAATTTGCTGGCGGTAATTAAAAATATTCCAAAATACATGTCAATCTTACAAACCTTATAAAATAATTCTTATTTAGAAATTATTGTTTATAAAAATTTTATCATGAAGAGCTACAATTTCATTAGGTATATACCACAATACTAATAGTAGACAAGCAGGTTACACATAATGTATTGATTAGCTTTGAGATGTTTTGATATTAATTTTTCTTAAATTTATGAGATTAAAATCTGCTTTACATTCTCTTCTGGCTAGACATAAAACACAAGTATTATGTCGCAAGAGACTCTTAAGATTAGAATATATTTTTTTGATAGAGAGCAAGTTTTTAACAGCTGCATGATGATTCTTCAGCTGGTTCGGGGTTCGAGATTTTAAAGCTGTTGTGATCCAAAGTCTGCAATTCAATCCTGGATCGATTGGACTCTACTAACTGGAGAGCTATATCGGAAAACATCTCCTCCAGTCCTTTCCCACTTTTGCAAGAAGTTCTGTATGTACAGCTTATGAGATTGTGACATTGTTCACTGAAAAGGACATACATAATATTAACATTTTAAAAACGTGACAATAAAATAATATTGCATAACAATTATTAATAAGTTACCAGAAAGCTTCTATGTCCGAATCTGTTACTTGAGGACATGATCCTTCCAAATCTGACTTATTTCCACACAGAAATATTTTTGCATTCTCAGCATATGTGACAATGTCCAGAAGATGCTGGCTTAATACGTGGAATGATGATGAATTATCCAGAGAAAACACTAAAATTGCAGCTTCAGCAAATTTATAGTAACTGGAGGTGACTGATGCTATCCTTTCCATGCCGCCAGTGTCCCATAGCTGCAACTGAATGTTCAACACGTTTAATAGCATCCACTTAACACCTAGATAATCTCATAATTAAATTACTTCAATTATTTTACCTTGACTTCTTTGTCACCAACA
Organism: Polyommatus icarus; assembly: GCA_937595015.1. Taxonomy (NCBI): domain Eukaryota; kingdom Metazoa; phylum Arthropoda; class Insecta; order Lepidoptera; family Lycaenidae; genus Polyommatus; species Polyommatus icarus. Next base: position 11,451,186 of record OW569321.1, read on the forward strand.
CGATAAATTTTTTCAAAATGATCGAGACCTAAGGTGGATTTTCGGTCGGCGTTAGGCATAAAGGTGTTGTTGATGAATCTTCGGAATATAGAACTTTTTCCCACACCATATTCGCCGCATAAAATAACTTTTAGCACAGGTGTTTTAACCACTGCCATGGTTTCGGTAGCTTTTTGGTCTTGTAATTATGATTTAAGTTACACTTTTATCATTTTGTATTCGAAATTATTTTTGTTCCACCGATGCATAAATATAGATTCTTCTCTAAAAGGGTAATGAAATTATTAATAATTATTATTAAAATATTTTCGTACAGATCGCACTGCCGTTTTGCATGCAAATCGCATTTGACATCTGTCATTTGTCAAGTCACAAGTGTCAGTGTCATGTTTGTTTTTTTTTGTTCTTGTTAAGGCGCTCGGCTTTACCATGGCAAGTGTCAAGTGAAGTGTTGGCGGGAAAAAATATTTTTCGTAAAAAATTTACAAAATTTTCAAGTAATTTTTCCAGAATATCGTCAAGTCAAAAGTCTAGTCAAAGTCTAAAAAGTAGTCGGTAAAGTCAACGAGTCAAGTCAGTTGTTTTAGTAAAGTGGTAGACCCTTTACTAAAACTTTCGATGGAGTTTTGGAGGGAACACAAAATGGCACGTTTCTTGAAGTTGTATCACTTGCCCACACTTGTGCACGACAACGAATATTTAATGGTTAATATTCTACCAACATTACACATTAAAAACCGAAATAACACAATTTTAGGAAATTAAATACAAAAACAGAACGTCACTCTTTCGTATTCCCGGCAAAACTCCTGTCAGTGTCATAACTCTTTTCTTTTTATTCTTTTTTTGATCGTCTCGTTTAGAAGAGCAAAAACAAAATATGAAGAAGGAGGATCCCAATGAGAAATTCAAAATGTCAATAGACATTTGACAGGAGTTTTGCCGGGAAAGTTAAAGTGTGCTGTTGTGTTTTTATATTATTTTCCTAAAATTGTGTTAGCTGGGTTTTTAATGTGTAATATTGGTAGAATATTAACCATTAGATATTTTTTCACCATCGACAATATATAATATAGTCTCTCTTTTATACCTACGTCACGAATTTACTGACATTGGCTATTCCTCAAGGGAGGCCATTAGTAAAGAAGAAGAAGAGAGGGTTTTTGCTGGGAATGTGAAAATGTGCTGTTGTGTATATATTATTTTCCTAAAATTGTGTTAACTGGGTTTTTAGTGTGTAATTTTGGTAGAATATTAACCATTAGATATTCGTGTTCTTGCACAAGTGTAGGAAAGTGATGTAATATCCAAAAACGTGCTATTTTGTGTTCCCTCCAAAACTCCATCGAAAGTTTCAGTAATTAAGCGTCTACCACTTTACTGAATCAACCGACTTGACTTCTTGACTGTATTGACTGTTATAACCTAGACTTTAGTAGACTTTTGGACCTGACGATACAGAAAAACGATGCAGAAAATTGTTGTTTTCCCGCCATAATGTTATACTCGACACTGGCCATGGTTAAATAGCCGAAGTGCCATAATAAGAAAAAAAAAAAAAAGAAGAAGAAGAAGACATTTGACAAACGTAAACAATAGGCTCTGCACTAATTATTTATTAAATTTTATAAATATAAGTTTATTACAGAAAGTATCTTATCTAAAATAAAGATACCCTGTAAGTGAAGTTAAAGTTATATTAGGTACAGTTTCATTGTCATTATGTTTTGAGGGTGTTAGTAATTTTACTTCTTCAGCCTACAGCCTAGAGCAAAACCCTTAAAAGTATGGAAGCCATGGATTACCAAACATCACATTTAGCAGCCGCTCTAATGTCGGGAAGTAGTAGCAATAACAATAGCTCTCCACCAGAAGCCTCTGAAAACACTGCCCCAGCACAAGTCAGCCAACCTGCAAAAGACGAAAGTAAGAACAATACACCTAGTGAAACTCCTAAAGAATCTCAATATGAAATGAAGGAAGAAATTGCAAGTGGAGATGAATTCACTGATGAGGTAAAAAAATATAGTATACCTAATAATAACCTTACCATATTAATTATTTTTTATATTTGTTTAGAAGTTATGATGCTATATTAGGTATATAATATCAAAGGTAGAATATTGAAGTCTATGTGAAGAAAACAAGTATAAAGGCTGGGTATTAGATTTGAATGGATTAATTTTAATCATATTTAGAAAATATGACTTTAACATCATTTTGCACCTTATTTGAGCAAATAAACGATTTCTATTTCTATATAATATATGTATAGTACAAACAATAATTTTAGGAATCTGAATCTCAACCCGGAGGAAAGTCTTTACCTGGTCGGGGTGTGACACTCCAAATGCTGCTGGATGAAAAGATGTTGGAACCGGGCAATGCTGCCATGACCATTGAATATTTAGTTAGTATGCATTTATTATTAGGAGTGTTTAGTTTGTTTTTTATCTTTCAACTACCAAAGTTACATATTTTGAAAGGAATTTAAACTGATCCGTATAGTTCATATGCACAATAATAATAATTATTATTCTTTTAGTGATATTTTTGTTTATATTAAAACAAGAGTTATGTTTACAGCTAAACAGTTAAAACTGTATAGCTTTTGTCAACCTCTATAGAAAAATATTATTCTATATTAATTTAAATCATATTTTCTTCTAGGGGCAGAAGTTTGTTGGTGATTTACAAGCTGATGGCAAAATAAAATCACATGAGACAGAAACCATTTTCTGTTCTCCCTCCGCTTGGGCTATTCATTGCAAGAGGATAATTAACCCTGACAAGAGATCAGGCTGCGGATGGGCCTCAGTGAAGTATAGAGGCAAGAAGTTGGACACCATCAAAGCCACATATCTGAGAAAGAAACAGATGCAGAGGGATACAGCACACACTGATGGTATTTTATGACAACATTTCTCGTTTTTGTAATCTTAAAATTAAATTTGAGTTTTACTTCCAAATTTGATAAGTACAGTCAACATAATATCGTCGGTTTGGATGAACAGGGTATTAACTCAAAATTTACGATTTTTAACCTAAAAATACAGTCTTACTTAAAATCACGCGATCTTTCTACTGAACGTGGTTGCATAACGATATGACGTCAAATTGGCGGGGGTGCGGGGTAGTATCTTCATCTCTTTCGCGCTTTTGCATGTGTCGGTTTGAACAAAACTGTCGTATTCAGTCTTACTCGCGGAGTTGTGATGAAAAGGACGTCGTTCGTTTGTGATAATACAGTTTTAACCTTGAAAAACGCAGTGTTCATTAAAAAGAGAGTTCTGTTTGAATACTACTGTTTTGTGAAATAGAGTAGTAATTTCAAGTTAATACCTTATTTACAATAAATTGTTGCATCTGGTTTGTAACAGGTGTTTCTAGTTTAAAGAACTAATTTGAGATACTTCCATGTTCACAAAAGTGATACTACTATGTTACCTGCTACAAAGCCAAAGACCCCGACGGTCTTTAGTGTGCTCAAAGGTGTGATTAAAATTTGTTTATTAAAATACTAAGACTGATGTTTAAACTATTTTTATGTGATTTTTAAAAAAATAAATAAACGTTTAATAGTGAAATGTTTGTTTACATTTTGTATTATTTTGAAAATTTATTCCTAATATTTGTGGAACATGGTAGTATTATGAATGCTCCTTAAACATAACTGAATGAATTAACAAATCATGAAAAAATAGGATGGCATAGCAAACTAAGCATGATGTTTTAATAATGTCTCAGAAAAGTAATCGAAAAGTCGATCGTAGACCCTCAAAATTATATTTTTATGAAAATAAAATTTTGTAGTTACTACTTTGGTTCAGAAGTATTTTTAAACATTATCAATAAAGTAAGTTTACAAAATATATAAGAGAGGTTAATCAATTATTAACGGAAATGAAAATATATTGATTTGAAAACTTCAAATTGCTCTCCTGAAAAATAGACTTTTTTGAGTTAATACCCTGTTCATCCGGACCAGCGATATGACATCAAACAATAAATTGTACTTTTAGAGATGTTGATTCCATACAGATGGGGTACCTACGTAGTTTGGTTGTGTTACGTCAAACCCATCCGACAGATCATAATGAACATTGAATTGACATTATCCGACCAAATGACGTTGGTCTGTCAACTGCATAGTGTTCAATTTCCTCAACGGTACAAAGATTCAATAAATAAAAAGGGTATCTCCTATTTTATAACTAATTTAATTATAGATGAAGTGGAAGCAGAAGTAGAGAGGCGCCCTGAACCACCTCCACAGAGGGTTGTGATGAAACATAACACAGTGCCTAACAGAATGATGCAACAGTAAGTCATTTTCTATGAGTATCAATTGTGCTTACAGAAATAAAATAATGCTTTTCTGTTTGCTGTTAGTTGTTTCCTCTTTATGCTACCACTGAATCGTTTTTAATAAACTAAAGTTTGATTCCTGGGAAAGAACAAAAGACAAAAGTTCTGTGCAAAGTTGTAAGTAACACATAAAAATGGATTTTCAAATGTTAGTCGCGCTAAAACTCGAAAACCGCTGAACGGATTGGGCTGATTTTAGTCTTAAAATATTCGTAGAAGTCCAGGAAAGATTTTAAAGTGACCTGTGACACGAAGTTCACTGAGACAGCATGTTGATTATAAATATGTATGTGTTATATACTTTCAGCGATGCAAATATGCTGATTGAGGCTGTATCATTTTCATCAGTGGGTAAAGTTCAACCATTTCTTATTTCCATAACCTCAAATGCCAGTTTAGTGCTTGATATACACTGTCACCTTAAAAAGGAGGAAGTATATGGATACCTGGCTGGAGCATGGGACTTAAATAATCACAGTAAGTTATATAATATTACTAGCTGTCCCGGCAAACGTTTCTTTGCCATATTATATTATAAAGTATATCGCCCGTATTATTTTATTGAATTAGTGACTAAATAATAGTATGTCACCATGGCAACGTCCATCGCTATCCCGTGACCCGCGTCGCATAAACAATGGTCGCTCTTTATAGACAAATAATTTGCAATAAAATAAAATTGCGACTTTAATTAAAGATCTAAGCTATCCTATCTCTCAAGTTGGAAAAAAGCACACATTTAAAATAAGAAAACATTAAAATCGGTTAAGTAGTTTAGGAATCCATCGCGGACAAACATCGTGACAGGAGATTTATAGATATTAGATGTTACATAAAATTGAATTTATAAAAAAATGCATACTGACTTTTCTTTTTACATTTTAGATATTGTGATAAGCCACACATTTCCATGTCTGATAAGTAAAAGTGACAAAAGACCGAGGGTTTTAGTGGAGCTACAAATACAAATGGAAATAGAGAAGCTTGGCTTGACTCTTCTGGGTTCCTACCACTCGCATCCAACCAACCCAGCTATGCCGAGCTTAAGAGATTGTGACAGCCAGCTCGAGTACCAAATTAAAATGAGAGGGCCTGCTGAAATATCATATACTCCATGCATAGGTGTTATTTGTTGTAAGTGATATTTAAACATTTATGTGATTCATGTAAAATCTAATTCTAAGTAGTTAACATGTTGAATGTCTTTTCCAGCACCATATAATCCTGAGAGTCCTGTCTTGGAGTCCTCTTTGACATTCTTCTGGGTTGCCCCACCATCAGAGCAAAGACCAACCGAATATCCCAGGCCACTTCTGCTACAGTACAGTGTGGTCCCCGACAGCCACTTATCAAAACATGCTATGGATCAGATAAAGAAGATGATTAAGTATTATTTTACATTTTCTGATGACACATTAGTCAATTTTAAAGATAACTACAAATCGGATATAACATATTTAGACAAGCTAAAGAGCACTTTGACGCCTAAGTTTCCTCGCGAACAAAGTGACGGTCTTCTGTGGCACTTTATCCGAGATGAACTGGGATGTTCGTCGGATCAAGATGATAAAATGGACTTAGACGCTCTGCTAGCTGTTCCTCAGCCGATCCCACCGACAAAACCTAATCAATCCACCTCTATACCTAACTTTCCCTCGGTCAGTACCCTCCAGCAAATGGTCAGCAGACCGGCCGGAGTTCCGCCTATCAACGTATCATCTAGCATTGGCTCCGTTTCGCCGCATAAATACGAATCGCCTCTTACCATTCCGGCTGCAAAGTCTTCTAAATCGAGCAACCCAATTCCTTCCGGCTATCCCACTGGTTTAGACATGCTGACGAGCATGGCTCTAGGATTGGGGACGGGAAATATGCCTCTGGGATCGAGCAGCTTGGAGAGTCTCGCCGCAGCTAACAGTATGCTCACTGGTCTAACGCCAGGACTGGGTCCCAACTTAGGTCTACCGACCGGGAAACTTCCCGATCTTCCGTCGTACGCGCAATCCCTGCAGAACTTGTCAAACAATATCGTAAATTACGAGAAGACGTCTACGAGCACGTCCTCCAGTAACACGACTTCCACAACACCGATTCCGGCCAGCATCGCCTCCAATCTGATGATGAGTTCGGCCGATATCGCCAATGCTCTATTCTCAGCCAGCAAATACTCCAGTGCGGGCATTCTCGGCATACCCGACCCGATGTCCAAATCGACGCTGGCCGCCAACAACATGTTCCTATCTCCATCTCTCCTGAAAATGCAAGAATCTCTGATGAAACCTCTCGCCAACACAAGTCCCATCTCGTCCAAAATGAACTTCGATCAGGGCATGTCGATGAAATCTTCGCACGATCTCAGCAAAAGCAAAGATTATCTTCCGCCGGACTTCGGAAGCGTGAGCAAAGGGAAGGAGAGCTCGCTGGACGCGATGAAACATCCCGAGCCGATGTCCAAGTCGGAGACGCCGAAGCCCGATGATTTTAGCATTCCGAGGGTGGGCAGCGACATGTTCCTCAATCAGATGCTGGAGCTGACGAAGAAGACGACGTCCCTGCCGGACTATCCGGCCGATTTCAGTCAACCTCGGAAAAGGGACGAGGAGATTTTGCCGCTCCAGTCCATGCCGACGCCCACCATGTCCTACTCCAGCGCGGCGAGCATCGTGGACACGATCGCGCAGGTGGCGATGGGTAACTTTAGTAAAATGGAGGATGCCATGGACTTCAGTAAAGCCCAAAACTATAACCTAAAAAGTTCTAGTAGTGAGACTGAAAAGTAATATTTAGATTAATTTAATAGACACTAAAAAAGATGAATTTTAGTGTCAACTTATTAGTATTTTAAAGAGAATTATATGATGTGGCCAGCATGTTTTCTTGATTAAAACAATGTTTTATTTAATTTATATAATACACAGTACTTATACAGGTTTTCTATGCTTACGCATATCATGCTGAATCGTAGCAGCAATTGTCTTTATTTGCAGGTTTTACTGATAATCCTTAAGTTTGAGTTGAATATGACTGAGCTTTTATTTTATATTATTTACAATTTGGCATCTATTGTAACTAGTCCTAAGACATTTAATACGTCTATTGAATGTGCGTTAATAGTGCCTAGTGGTGTGAAGATTATGTACCGGGGATGCCCCGATTGATTCAAGTAGGATTAAGGGGGCGACTAACCCTAAATTGTCGATTTTATAATTCATTTCTCTACTTGAAAATAAGCCTCGAATTGTTTAATTTTCTAAACATAGATTATAGATACTACATTATATTTCCGAGGATCCGACCTAGCGAAAACACGATATCTTAAAATTTTCTCGATAGAAAAAAAAATCACAAAGATGCATCTAATTTTCACGAATTTTTCATATATTGCAAAAACCGTGCGTTAATCTAAGCTAATATTTTAACACATTGTATAAAATTCTATAATTGAGAATCTGACCTAGCGGATTTTAAAATGTTGTACATTTATCGAGTTATTGAGAAAATATTAATTTGGCGATGAATCCGCGTCGTCCTTTTTCACCTAGCATATGAAAGACGGGCGTGAGTGTGAAGCTGGTGTGAAGAGAGAAGGGCGATGTTTGATTAACGGTTTGTTAGATTAAAGTACTTGAATGTGGTGCATTACCACAGACAAGATAAGCGTGGGCTCGTTTGAAAGTGATTATAATATGGGTACTCATAAACAAATGCCGCTTCCTTAGAACTTGAAGAAATCACGGTCACAATAAGCGATTACCGATAACATATCAGTTTAATCAGATATGTGACGTTATTGATATAAGGACTTTAACATTAATAACTGAATATCATTAATAAACTTTCGTTTGTGTATGTAAGACATTGATGCGAAATTGCGTTGTGTGCTATCATTTATTTTTATGAAAAATAATATAAGTGATATGATTTGAGATTGTCCTCAAGGTAGGTTATTTATATTTTTATATTTTTATTTGAATGTATTTCTCGAATAAATACGTTTGTCTTCTGATTGTATGGAATTTGTGTGTTAATTTTTATCCTTTCCATTTGTAATTTTATTAAAAATTCAAAACGACAGTTAAATGCTGTAGTTTAAGCAAATTTAAAAAACTACGTCGAGCTTTCACCTGTGTGTTCTCTTATAGTCCACATGGAAAGACTTCTACTATCAGAGAAGTTGATTTCTAGGCACATGGGGGACCTACGTAGTTTGGTCGCTTTACGTCAAATCCAGTCGACAGGTCATAAAGCAATTAACATTGAATTGACATTATCCTACCAAATGATGTTGGTCTGTCCACTGCCTAGGTATCAATTTCCTCGATAATACAACAAGACGTTTACTTTAATTTACCAACTATAATATTTTCGTTTTACGTAATTCTTTATTTCCATGTTTTAAATTGTTTTGCTATAATAGATAGCATCATAAATAAAAATAAGTAATCTTATCGATTTCTTATTAATAAATTATTTAGATTGTGATTTACCGTTTATTAATTCGCTGTTTTTATATTTATAGAAATAGCGATTGACATAAAATTAACGCAGTAGAATTGAAACTATAGTAATTCAATGATACAAGTATACCTAATATTAGAAACTTTTTGCGAAAGTACCTTAGGTACCCGAAGGATCAAAATGAATTATTATTATTTAAGACATTTGTTCTGACTGAATAGTTATTATACTGCCTAGTCGTCCTAACGGTTAAAGACGTGTTTCGGTGCTTTCCAATTGCCGTTCTCTGGAAGACATCAACAGGTCATGCCATTCTACAATCTACATTTTTAACTGACTTTCAAAAAGGAGGAGGTTATATGTTCGGCTGTGGATATTTTCTTTGTTGGTACAATAATAGCTACCTTAAAGTTGCTACGGGCTACCTACCTAAAGATTGTTATCTTATCAAAACAAATCAATAGGAATTTTATCTTAATCAGATAAACATATTCGTCATATAAAAGCGGAAAACAAAAGCTCGAAAAGTATTTCACCATATATATGTATGTTTAACTTGCAGTGATGGCGAAAACGATAAAGTCGCCGGGCATCAAAGGACTATCGGACGACAGCGATCTCTCTGAGACAGAGTATCAACAGTTTTACGACGACACAGAAGATTTAGAGTAAATACTTTTTTCTAAATATCAGTTTTTAGAGCTTGGTAGATTATCTAGTTCCGCCCAAGTATCTACAGGGTGTAACAAAACTAAGTGATAATACTTTAGGGTGTGTGTGAGTTCCTTGTAGAGAGTTCACTGTGAAAGTAGCAGCGCTTAAAGACTAACATTTTTTTCAATTTTGTATGGGCAAGCGCCGTCATGAGTTTCCCCATACAAAATTGAAAAAAGGTCTTTCAGCGCTGCTACTTTCACAGTGAGCTCTCTGCAAGGAACACACACAAACCCTATAGTACTATCACTTAGTTTTGTTACACCCTGTATATTGTAAATACTAGAGAAGAATATTTGGATTTATATTAACGTGTCTTAAACTAAAGATTATATTATTAGTTATTACTTACAAATTAGGTATTAGATATAGTTGTTCATTATGATATTATTATGGTGCACACGTTACCATTGAAAGTAGAACAATGTTTCAACCACGTTATTTTTAAATATAAGATTAGAGAAAACTCATGTTTCATTGGAATAGTCTGAGATCATGAGTACAGTTCCAGACATGGGTATTGGGAACTTTTCCTAATTCACGTTGAAAGACAAATCTCAGTCTTAGGTAATCAAATATCTTTACAGTCAAAGAACAGCGCAAGAGACCAAAGGATGGAACCTGTTCCGGGAGATTCCTGTGAAGAAGGAGAGTGGGTCCATGGTGTCGACGGCGTGGGTTGACACCAGCGTGAAGGTCCTCAAACTGGTCGCCTACATCATAGTGTTCACCCTAGTATTAGCGTCCGCCGTACTCGCCAAAGGAGCCCTATTGTTCGTCACCTCGCAACTCAAGAAGGGCAGAGAGATCAGTCATTGTAATAAGGCGCTAGGTAATTATTTTGCACTAGATAACGCCCGCAACTCCATTGCGCCAAATTTTGTTTATCGCGCGGGAACCGTACATTTTTCCGGAATAAACTATGTCCTTTATGTCCTTTCCCGGGGCTCAAAGCAAAACCAAATTTCAGCAAAGTAGTTTCAGTGGTCTGGGCGTGAAGAGGTAACAGACAGACATACACAATTTCGTATTTAAGTATAATATTAGTAAGGTTGGATATTACGGTACAAACTTTTGGCTAGTTCCAAATTGCAATTTTGGTACAGCTGAAAAGGATGTCACCAATTAACACATATTATGTTTTTATATTTAATAACTAGCTGTCCCGGCAAACGTTGCTTTGCCATAATATATTATGTATTTGCATGAAGTGACTTAATATGTATGTTACCATGGCAACGTCGATCGCTATCCCGTCGCACAAACAATGGTCGCCGTCAGTCTCAGGTTGTATTAATGTACTATTATTTATTCAACAAATGCACTTATCAATATATAAAGTACCCAGTAGCCGTTACTTACTCAATCCAGTCGAAAAGTATCGACATCTGTTGGAATCTTTTGGAGTTAACAGATAATTGTGACTGTCAATAAATTATAGACAAATAATTTGCAATAAAATAAAATTGCGACTATGATTAAAAGATCTAAGCTATCCTATCTCTCAAGTTGGAAAAAATGACACATTTAAAAAACATAAACATTAAAATCGGTTAAGTAGTTTAGGAATCCATCGCGGACAAACATCGTGACAGGAGATTTGTATATATTAGATTATTTACTTAGATAATGGCTACTAATGGAATTACCTAGGAGCTAATTACAACAATATTAATCATAAATCATAATTAATATTAAAGTTAAGACAATGCATTAATTTAATATCTTCAAATGCAGTTTCAGAAAAGAAAACTGTTTTCTTAAGACCCATTATTATTATTTTTATTTATTTAAATTATACACCAACAACTTTTATCTAGTAATAAAAAAAAAATCGGCGCTGTAACTTATTGTTTTTGCCCAACAGCATTAGACCAGCAATTCATCGCGGTTTTGCCACTGGAGGAGCGTGTGACATGGCTGTGGGCGACGCTCATTATATTCAGCGTACCAGAAATAGGAATGTTTCTGCGAAGCGCCCGAATATGTTTCTTCAAAACCGCAGAAAAACCTTCTGTGGGCCATTTTATAACAGTAATTAAATCTTTTTACCTAAGCAATATTAAGTAATCGGCCAAGTGCGAGTTGGACTCGCGCACGAAGGGTTCCATACCATTATAAAAAATAGGCCAAAATTTGTGTTTTTTGTATGGGAGCATTTTTTATTTTATATTAATATTATTATTATTATTAAATATTAAAGTACACATAAAAATAAGGATTGTGTGAAAAGTTCAAGTACTTACCTGTTGCTATTATTGATATAAAGCAAAAAAGGCCAAAAAAATCGCGTTTGTTGTATGGGACCCCTCAAATATTGTATTTGTTGTTATAGTGGCAACGCATATACACAATCTCTCTAGCTATTACCGTTCTTGAGTTACAGTCTAGAGACATACAGACGGACAGACACCGAAGTCTTAGTAATAGGGTCCCGTTTTTAACCTTTGGGATTGGGTACGGAACCCTAAAAAAATGTCTATTGGTAGGCCCTTTTTATTCTGACTAAGCCCCCATATTTCATCTGAAATTAATGCATTTTTTATAGTCTCATAAACATAGATGTTAAAAAATCTTTTGTTTCAGGCTTTAGTCATTGAGTCGTTACAGACGATAGGTATGGCGACGCTGCTACTGGTAATATTACCTGAGCTCGACGTCGTTAAAGCCGCCATGCTTATAAACGCAATGTGCATACTGCCCGGTGTATTAAACGCGTTTACCAGAGACCCACACAACAGTAGATACTCCCTGATAATAATTTTCGACGTCCTGGCCGTGTCTGCCCAAGTGACGGCGTTTGTTGTGTGGCCGCTTCTAGACGGCATTTCTGCTCTGTGGGCCATTCCTCTCGCCTCTGTGTTGATATCTCTATCCTGGTGGGAGAACTTTATTGGTTACGTGGATAACTATTCTGCAGGTATGTAACTTCGCGTGAGCTCCTAGTAATTATTCGGGAAGTGGTAGAGAACATACCCTATATTTTGAGGCAGGGGAAGCCATACTTAGTCTCCGATTCTTCAGGGCTCTCTCACTGAGTACAGGTTTAAAATTAAACAATGATAATTTATCTATGACTTTAGGGCACTCAACCTTTTTTTATTCGCGCCACAAACACATTTTGGTCTTGGTGTCGCGGTCCGCAACCACAATTTTTTTAAAGATTTTAGCGATTTAGAAGTGAAAATATTCTAATGGACTTTTACTACGACTGCACTATATTGCCGGCGGGCGTGAATTTCAAAATGATTCAACTTCCGCATGGGCCGCAGTTTGAATATAGCTGGTCTAGGACCTAAGTCATGCACTGAAAGGTTTATAAAATTTTTCAGCGCCTATTGTATATCTGGATGATCTTAGAAAAAGTCTGAAGAAGACTCGGTACTACAGTCATAGATTTCTATGCATTTGGAAGATACTGCTGTTTACGGCGTGTATCATGATATCATTGAGGTTGCAAGACGACGATCCCTTTGCGTTCTTCACCTCCGTAAGAGAAGCTTTTGGCGAGCGCGAGTATACGGTGTATGAAGTGAGTACTGTTTATAATCTAGCTTGTACAGACCGCGCACAGCTTTAACATCGCTACTGGTGGATGCAATCAGCATATGTGTACAATATCTACGTATAATAACAAACAATTTCTAACAATCACATATAGATCTAGATCTACCAATTGAGAATTGTTTGATCTACCCATTGGTAGATCAAATTTGTAGGCCGAGATGTGAGCAGGGCGGTATACGCCATTGCGTATACCGCCCTGCTTACTTCTCGGCCCATCAAAGATACCTAAAAGTAGAACATTGCGCTTCTTCCTTCAATTTTTGGAAAGGGAGTTGTAAAGTTCTTAAAAAGTTAAAGTTGAGAGCGGTCTGTACCATCACTAAGGTTGTAACAATAAAGACAAATGATTGCCTTGCTTTTTCCTCTGACGGGTATACTATCAGTCTACAATCTACATCATTTTACAGATCCAAGTAACATTCCAAGACGCGTATCAAGGAGCCTTAGAGTACGTTCTAACAGAAGGCAGTTTTTCCCTCTCAGTCGCCTGGACCACGGCGCTATGGGCTGCCCTCATTCAAGTCGCCGCCGCATACATTTGCTACGAGGCGTCAAAGTTCGCCTGCAAGATCCTCATACAAAAGTTCAGTTTTACCTTAGCCTTAAACCTCGTAGGGCCAGTGACAGTTAATCTACTGCTGGTATTCTGTGGCATGAGGAATGCCGATCCCTGCGCCTTCCATAATACGATACCGGACTACCTGTTCTTCGAAATACCTCCAGGTATTTTTTTTTCTAACGGACAGTTACCTAATACATTTGTAGCAAACATTTTTATCCAATATGATATTTTCGTTAATCTTATCAAAAACATTAAACATATAATATGACAAATGTTATAAAATTAATCTGTCTTATTGTTTATGCTCCAGTTTTAGTATGTAAAATATTATAATGAATGTAGCCGGATGGAAATGTTCTGAGCAAAAAGTGAATACGCAATGAGCAAATCCATCAACTGCATAACTGAATTCTAAATTTAAATTCCTTGACACTAATTGCTCAAACTTCCGTTTGATGTTATACTACATTCTCTTCCAGTTCCTTCCATGTTAATATCAATAATTAATTATTGTTTTAATCCTTGGAAAAATTATAAGCAGTTATTGAGACATATTATATCATGCATTTTATCCAGCACTGAATTCAACATTTTGCCTAATAGAAAAAGAAATATTTGTCAATACGTGATTTTGTGCCTAGTCTATTTGTTAATATTGTTGATAAAATATTGCGAAGTAACAAAACCCGAGGATGGCGTATATTGCCTATACCATATACGTAAATCCAGGGGACAGGGCTGAACTAAACTACTTTTACTTTTTCAGTATATTTCCTGAAGGAGTACATAGGCCGCGAGATGACCTGGATCTGGCTGTTGTGGCTGATATCGCAAGCATGGATTACGATCCACGCGTGGTCGCCGCACTGCGAGCGGTTGGCGGCCACTGACAAGCTGTTCACGCGGGCCTGGTACAGCGGCCCGCTTGTTGACCAATCGCTACTCTTGAATAGGAGCAGAGACGATTCTGAGGTGTTGTTTGACGTGAGTACACTGCTTTATTTTGTGGGAACTGTATTTTGTTTGGATGGAAAGTGGAAATAGAGGGCATGTAGTGACGTGTCGGCGGTACTTCATTTACTTATATCTATCAATAGACCGATTGATTTGACTAGATAGATACTATCGGAAAATAGTATGCCCCCCAATGGTTATTAAGTCAAATTGCTTGCGCTTTTTATTACTACTACGAAGCTAAGAAATAAATAGTTTATGGGATTTGGGGCCTGTTTCACCACTTTCTGATAAAGTGCCGCTATTCACAGCTTTTTCTCCATACTTCATCTGTAAAGTTATGTGATAGATAGCCTATTCGGCACTTATCAGGAAGTGGTGAAACAGGCCCTTAGGATTTGAAAAAACACGTAATTCGCTAGTAGCATGGTGTTTCGATGCCTTATGTCAAACCTTAATGATAGCAAATTTGACTAAAGGTATGCGGTATGCGGTATGCCCTAAGACCCTAAGCCTATTTTTATTATGCAGCCTCATTTTTTATTTGTTTCAGGAACAAGACGAGAAGGCAGATAATGTGTCCATCAATAGTTTGGATAACTACAGGAAAGACGTGAAGCCATCCGATAGTATCACAAGGTAAACAGCTATCAATGCCTAGTTACTTTTACTCCATTATTTGTAATAGGTTCTTTCTGCTAACTAACTGCGTTGCAAGTTGGGACCCACAATGAATTAGTCAGAAAAGTAGTAAGGGCCTGTTTCACCACTTCCTGATAAGTGCCGAATAGGCTATCCACCACTTAACTTGACAGATAAAGTATGGAAAATCTTTCAAAAAAGTTGTTTAGCCTATTCGGCACTTTATCAGAAAGTGGTGAAACAGGCCCTTAATCTAGTGTTTTACATTATTTTTTTAAATCAAAACTAAAGGGTTTTTGTGTTTACCACTGTTGATCCTGGTGTCACACGGTGAGTTGCAGTGGTGGGAATGTAAATGTTTTTTTATTACAGAATTTTCATTTGTGCGACTATGTGGCACGAGAATAAGGATGAGATGATAGAGTTCTTGAAGTCGATTTTTAGACTAGATGAGGACCAAAGCGCGAGGCGGGTGGCGCAGAAATATCTCGGTATTGTCGACCCTGACTACTATGAACTTGAAGGTAATTTTATTTGCCTACTAGATATTTCGGTAACCGTACATTTTACCACAGTAAAATTGATCTTTTATTATGACGTTAACTACACTACGGGAGTGTCTTCATACTAAATCTCATTGAAATCATTTCAACGTTTTGAGTGTGGAGACGTAAAGTATAGGACTCACGAATTTCAATATTAAGTATGTACCATCGAGGAAATTGATTCCTATGCAGATGATAGACCAACGTTATTTGGTCGAATATGTCAATTCAATGTTAATTGTGATCTGTCGGCTGGATTTGACGTAACGCAACCAAACTACGTAAGTCCCCGATCTGCATAGGAATCAACTTCTCTGATAGTACATATATATTAACAATACCTATATGATTCACAAATTATTGATTCACCCAGGATAAAAAAATTGAAGTTACAAAATCCAATTCTGTAATATTTCTAAAATAATGACTATGAGTAATTCGTTATGCAGAAACATTATCAGATGTTTACGTCGCAAGGACGCTGCATACCTACGTCACATATTATGATGCAGGCACTAAATAAATACTATAATATTACCAATAAAATCTTAAGTGCTTGCTTAAATTTATAGCATAACGTTTAAAGCTACCACGACCGTAATCTGACACAAAATACTTTTAAATTTTCATGCATGCATCTAATGTCGCCCAGCAACATTGTACTATATCTTAAAATCCAAAAATCTACCTAGTCGTTAAATCCTATCAGTGCTTTTTGCGTGAATACACTTTCTTATAATAATGATTTCAGCTCACATATATCTCGACGACGCATTTGAAGTGTCAGACCACAGTGCCGATGATTCTCAAGTGAATCGCTTCGTAAAATGTCTAGTAGAGACTATTGACGAAGCCGCCTCAGAAGTACACTTGACCAACGTGAGACTGAGACCGCCTAAGAAGTACCCCACGCCGTATGGAGGAAGACTAGTGTGGACTCTACCGGGGAAGAATAAGATGATCTGCCATTTGAAAGACAAATCCAAGATTCGGCATAAGAAGCGGTGGTCACAGGTGAGTGGTGTCAAGCAAGAGCTGCTTATCTTGCTTATCTTTCGTACTTGAAAAGTTACAATCGTATTTGGTACAAGATAAATTAAATATATTATTTATTTTGAATTTCGACAGTCAAAGCACCATTTGCAAACATTTGTTTTGTTAAAGTATCGAAATTCTAAAGTCAACTGAATATAAATATTTTGCTAATAATAATATTATGTATTTTTAAACGTCATAAGTACCTAATAATTATTTGATTATGAAGTTGGCTGCGTATCAAAAAGAATATTATTAATTGAAGTATGTTGGTATGCTAATATTCATAACATAAGTAATCCTTGGCCTACAAAATCTCATAAATAATTTAAGCCAGTAATATCAAAACGGGGCTTAATAAAGATTATCCAGATTAAACGAGATATCGAATTGCGAATGTTTGGAATTGATAAAGATTAATTTTTAATTTACTATAGTCAGCAGGGGTTCTTGGAAAATACTTTTTGTTGTAAAGTTTTATGAAGTAGCAGATTATGGATTATACAGGATGCAATTAAACCTTCCTGCCTAATTTTGATGCATTGATTCTTGTTAAAAATAAAAATACACGTATTTTTTCTTTTATAATCGCTCAGTAGTCAGTACTAATATGTTGAAAAATAGGTTCCGAAAGTTATCCTAAAAAACACTACAATTAATGGACACGACGCGTCGCCCGCGCGTGACGTGCCTCCGCGCGCGCGTTTCCCCCCGCGTCACCCCCGCTCATTCCCCCGCGCCGCTGGTGACCGTTCTGCAACGATTTTAAATGGGATAAAATATGTCATTTAGAAAAAAAATAACACCCAATTTTTTTTTGTTAAATGGACTCTCTTAATGATACCTAACCATGGAAGAAATTTATCAAAGAGGTTTAATTGCACCCTGTATGGATAGATTTATTAAGAGAACAACAACTCGACTTTGGCATTTACACGTGAAAATATCGAGCTCTTGTAGTATACCTGTAAAAAGGAGATAGCGAAATATTAGTCCAAAAGTGAAGGAGACAAGTAGCGAATGATCAATGACCTCATTTCTACGTCCGGGCTATAGCGACAACTCATCCTAAAATTATTTTAACTTTATATTGTTTACTGTTCTTAGAGGTTTTTAAATACTTATTCACTTATAATATAATTGTTTACAGGTCATGTACATGTATTATTTACTCGGCCATCGTCTTATGGATTTACCACTTTCCGTCGACCGCAAAGAAGTGATGGCAGAAAACACTTACTTACTCGCTTTGGACGGAGATATAGACTTCAGACCCAGCGCCGTTACGTTACTGATAGATCTTATGAAGAAAGACAAGAATCTAGGAGCTGCTTGCGGTAGAATTCACCCTGTTGGTACAGGTGGGTCAAAGTCTTTGCTGATAAATAATAATTTATTATATAGTGCAGGGTGTAGACCAATTTTTTTTCACTTTTGTATGGAGAAACTCGTGACACTGGGGTGCTTGCCCATACAAAATTAAAAAAAATGGTATTTCAGCGCTGCCACTTTCGCAGTAAACTATACCAGGGACACATACATACTCTAAAGTATTATCACTAATTTTTGTTCTCCTTGTGTTGTAGTATATATAGTAACGCTGTTAGTATACTGACGCTGCTAATGATAGGCCCTAAATCAAATAAGTCAAAAGTACCGTCCTACAGGTTTCATGGCGTGGTACCAGAGTTTCGAGTACGCGATCGGTCACTGGATGCAGAAGGCGACGGAGCACATGATCGGCTGCGTGCTGTGCAGCCCCGGTTGCTTCTCGCTCTTCCGCGGCAAGGCGCTCATGGATGACAACGTCATGAGGAAGTACACCCTCACTTCGAGCGAGGCGAGGCACTATGTGCAGTACGATCAAGGTATGGTTTCTGTGGCATTCATTGTTTATTGGTGGAGAAGAAAGTAATGTTTGAAAAAATGTACTATCGAGGAAACTGATTCCTAGGCATTGACTACGTTTAGACATCTTTGCTAGGCATTGACTTAAGAAACAAGTTCCTAGGCAGTTGACAGACCAACGACATTTAGTCAATTCAATGTTAAATGTGATCTGTCGGCTGGGTTTGACGTAACACAACTAAACTACGAAGGTCCCCATCTTCCTAGGAATCAACTTCTCAGATAATACATTTCAGATAAAAATCATGCTGTTTTCTTCCATAGCTTCGCAATAAAACGATTTATTTTCGTATGCGAGTGAAACTGACAAAAGCGATAGCTCATATGGTCTAGGTTATATCTAACCTAGTTTGATTAGATATAACCTAGACAAGTTGTAGTAGTCCTAGGCAATTTGATTTCGCCACTACTGCACTTTCGTGCACCAAAGATTTAGCAAGTACTTACCTAGGCTTTTATCAAGAAAATATCTAATATTTTTATAGTACCCGGTTTGACTTTGTATGTGAGATGGGTGGTAGTCGTTCCATTTTTCTTTAGCAATATTTATAGACATTAAAATGTTCATACTTAAACATCCTACTTTTCTAATGAAAATGACCACTTTAGGTCAAGTACCCTAAAGTGGATCAAAGTGTTACTCATAATGAAGTGAATGAAACAATTATTGGCCAATGACACTTGCCTTTTTGTTTCAGCTAATACTTGTAGATATAATTATCGCATAATTATGTATTTGATAAGTCAACGGACTTCCCCGATAAGATTGGAATATTGATTTCCTTGTGTTTATTGCATACAAAATGTATTTTTTTTTTACCATAACTACTTTATAAAATATAAAGTTTGTTAGTAGATGGACACGTGACATTACTGAGATTGTTCTCCTCTTATAGCCTGGGGCACACGGCAAAAGTATAATCGGGAATTCGGCTATATACCAGTCGCTTCTTGCGGGTTTCCTTACGATGTTTTCCTTCACCGTACGAGCGTCCGTATTATGTATTTGAGGTCAGAAAATGTCTCATTGGTACACGCCTCCACCCGGGATCGAACCTGCATCCTCTAGGAGTGCGAACCAAAGGTCTACCCATTAGTCCACGGACGCTCTGACACCAAATCCATGCACAGATTTTAACCATTCCATTAGATTGACTTGTACCATCGAAGAAATTGGTTCATAGGCAGACGGCAGTTGACGGATTGCGGTCTGAATTGACCCTTAGTCGTGATTTGCCGGCTCAGTTCGACATAACTCGACCAAGTTAATTAGGTCCGCCATTTGCCTATGAATCAACTTCCCTACTGGTACTATTTTGAGCAAAAAGTATTTCAATTACACTTGAAGGCGAGGACCGTTGGCTCTGCACGTTGCTGCTGCAGCGCGGCTATCGGGTGGAGTACTCGGCCGCGTCGGACGCCTACACTCACTGCCCCGAGCGCTTCGACGAGTTCTACAACCAGCGCCGTCGCTGGGTGCCCTCCACCATGGCCAACATACTCGACCTGCTCACAGACTACAAGAGAACAGTGCAAGTCAACGACAACATATCTACGCTGTATATTATGTACCAGGTAAGATTTTAAGAAAAAACCGCCACTCTTAACATAGCGAATTATTTTGAAAAAATGCCATGTACGGGGTATATTCCGAGTTCTACAACCATTGTGGACCTGCTCAAATATTACAAGACGGTGCAAGTCAACGACAACATAATATCCACGCGGCATATAATGTATCAGGTAAAGTGACAACAGCCAATTTCAATAACCCTAAAATGCCATCTAGTGGGTTTCTTCTATCAATCTTCTAAGTTTCTTTACCGACCTACTCTCTTAGCACAATAGACGGAACGAACCAGTAGGACGATTTCGAACAAACTGACGTATCGGCGCAAGTACCGCTATCCGCTGTAAGCATGCTACGAACGGCTGAGCAGGTATAGCAACGCAGTGTCACGGCGCGCGGCCAATATGTCAAACGTATAATTTCAAGAACACTTCTAAGTCGGCCTACTGGTTCATTTTGTCTATTGTGCTCTTAAAATTCAATTTTCATCTTCAATGTTGGTTGGTTCTACATGAAATTGTACACTTGTAGATGATGCTAATGCTGGGTACGATCCTGGGTCCGGGGACGATATTCCTGATGATGATCGGCGCCATGAACGCCATCACCGGCCTCGACAACATCAACGCGCTCATCATCAACCTCGTGCCCATCGTCGCATTCATCATCATATGCATGACGTGCAAGTCGGAAACGCAGGTAACATTATTTGACTGCTATGGCAGACCAATCAATAATAATAATTAATAATGTCTGACTGATCTACACTTCTACTAGCAAAGGTTGTCCAGAAATTTGAGTGCTTAATTAAAACAAACTTACCTATTTCAATTAAGCATTCAAATTAATATGAAACAAGCATTTTATTATTAAGTCCATCCTCATGGGCTACTCTAGATCAATTGCTGTGCCAAAAATAAAATCTGTTTCGGAGCTAGCCCAACTCCGAAACGCTAAACCACTGAACCGATTGCTTTTATATTATATTAGAAAAAACAAGAAAAAAATATAATGTAGAATCTAAATACTGAATTTTTTAAAATTTAGCCTAGGCTTTTTTGACGTTTTTTTAGTTTAAAAACAATATATTGTCTGTTTTCTTTCAGATAACCTTCGCCCATTTGATAACGTGCATCTACGCGATGGTGATGATGATGGTGATAGTTGGCATAGCGCTTCAAATCGTCGAGGACGGCTGGATGGCCCCAACCAGTATATTCTTCGTGGCCACCATAATGATATTCATAATATCCGCCATACTGCATCCACAGGAGATATCCTGTCTGCTATACTTGATTATATACTACATAACCATCCCCAGCATGTACATGTTGCTCATTATATACTCGTTATGTAACTTGAACAACGTGTCCTGGGGTACGAGAGAGGTCGCACAGAAAAAAACTGCTAAGGTAACTTAATCTGAAATATCTAACGAAGAAACCCTTTTTTTCTAGAATTTTACCTTTAGGTATGTTAGTCTACTGTCTGTCTGTCTGTCTGTCTGGTCCGTCCGTCCGTCCGTCCGTCCGTCCGTCTGTCCGTCCGTCTGTTACCTCTTCACGCTCGAACCGCTGAACCGATTTTGCTGAAATTTGGTATGGATATACTTTGAGTCCCGAGAAAGGACATAGGATAGTTTTTATCCCGGAAAATGTACGGTTCCCGCGTGATAACGAATTTTGGCGCAACGAAGTTGCGGGCATCATCTAGTATCTGATAATTTTATCAACATTGGTCTAATCGTTTCGGTTAAAAAAAAATTAAATAATATATACTCATCATTCATAAATTATTATTTAGCTGAATATTATAATGATATTACGTAGTATTAGTCCGGATAAAAGTGTAATTTACAGTATACTTAATATTTAATTGCAACTGCTTGAAACTACAGTTTGTGCGTTTTATGATGATATGCGTGACACATTATAATTGACAATAGTTAGGGAAGTTACCTAAAAAAATTAATCGAATAATTTAAAAATATCGAATCACCTCGTGAAGGAATTGCAATCAAAATTATCGATTTCGTACTGATGTTTCAGAGTGACGCCGGCGATTTAAGATGGGCGCCCTTTTTTATCGATTTGATTTCGATTCAACTGTGTCAATCTCTATTGACATAAGTTCCGTTTCATGCATCTGACATTTTTCAAATATTTTCGTAACAATAATTTTATAATCCTATAATTCACAGTTAATATTTATAATTTTATATCAATATGTTAGCATTTAGCAACTTCTCATTTTTATTCATTTATTTTTGTAGATGGAATATAATTTATTAAATTCTGTTTTTTTTTTTGTTTTCTTGTAAAAAAATCCGTAGCAAGGAATATTAGAAGTGTCACCCATATCATCTTAGAACGAACAAACTATAATTTGCAATTTTTATGACATGTATGTTTAAGCAATTCAGCTATGTCTCAACTCTCAACGTTTACAGACGCCTATGTTCAACCAGTTCTCTAATGATTTCCTATCTAGGCTTTAAATGTTACGTGTGTTGTAATATTTACTCACAGTTACAAGTATGGGTATAACTAGTATCCAAAAGGATTTGAGGAAAATGTATTGTTGATCATCAAATTATGTATTGTGATTTGTAACCTATCACACTAATATTATACGTGAGAAAAATGTGTGTGTACTCTGTATAATATATTTGAGTCTTCACACAAACAGAGAACGGATGTAGATTAAATTTTGGATGGCCAATTTAGGCTCTGGATTAATACAAGTTGGATAAAAAAAACTAAATAAAAAAATCCGTTCAGCGGTTCTGAAGATACAAGGTAAGGAAGAATATTAAAAACATACAAGATACGCGCTAAATACATAACCCTCCCGGCAGTTGGGTAAAAAGTAGTGTGTTCCCGTTGGATACGTTAATCACTTCAATCGATAGGGTTTCAGGCGGAGTCTTTCGCTGCGCTTGGCGCAAGTGCTATTGACTAAGCTTATTTCAATAGCAAAATCATTTCACTATTTCTTGTCCGACATTTAGGAAATGGAATTAGAAAAGAAGGCGGCAGAAGAAGCGAAGAAGAAAATGGACAATCAGAACATACTGAAGATGTTCGGACAGGGAGAGGAGACATCAGGTTCTTTAGAGTTTGGAGTCGCGGGTCTTTTCAAGTGTATGTGCTGCACCAACCCTAAAGACCATAAGGAGGACTTGCATCTACTGAAGATAGCGCATACTATGGAGAAAATCGAGAAGAGACTGGATTCAATGTAAGTAATGTCTTATCCGTTTGTAGTAATGTCTTATAATGTCTCTCCGTCTGTCTATCCGTCTGTCTGTCCGTCTGTCTGTCTCCAGGCTGTATCTCAAGAACCGCTATAGCAAGAGTTCTAAAATTTTCACAGATTGTGTATTTCCGTTGCCGCTATAACAACAAATATTAAAATAAAAATAAAATATTTAAGGGGGGCTCCCATACCACAAACGTGATTTTTTTGGCCTTTTTTGCTCGTAATCAATAATGATAAAAGGTCGGCACTTGAAACTTTCACGAAGGCCATAAATATTATTGTACTTTAATAATTAATAATAATACTTAAATAAAATAAAAAATTAGGGGGGCTCCCATACAAAAAACACAATTCTTGGCCTATTTTTGCTCTATAACGGTACGGAACCCTTTGTGCGCGAGTCCGATTCGCTCTTGGCTGATTATTATAGCATATGTTTGAAACAGATGACAGTGTGAGATATAGACATTGCAGGGAAGGTGAAAATATTGACGATGTAATTACATAACGTTAGTAACGCGTGTTGCATTTTGAGAGATTAATATCATAGCTGTAGGTCGAACGATGTCTATTTGGCTCTTATTCAGGCTTTTTGTCACAGAGGGGCTCCTCCAGATGCCGAAAAGTTGCCCCGACGTCGGTCTTCTATGGGGCTACGGGGAGACACGCTATCCATGTTACCGGAATTTGACGACAGCGAAGAATCCGTTGACATTCCACGGGTAAGTATATTTTGGCGTATTTATTATATTTTACTAGCTGTCCCGGCAAACGTTGCTTTGCCATAATATAAAGTATTTCGCCCATATTATTTTATTGAAGTGACTAAATAAGTATGTCGCCATGGCAACGTCGAACGCTATCCCGTCGCACAAACAATGGTCGCAGTCAGTCTCAGGTTGTAATAATTTACTATTATTTATTCAACAAATGCACTTATCAATATAGAAAGTACCGAGTAGCCGATTCTCAGAACTACTGAATATGTATATAAAATTTGATAAAAATCAGTAAAACCGTTTCGGAGGAGTTCGTGGACTAACATTGTGACACGAGAATTTTATATATAAGATAATACTTATTGATAGTTATTCTGAATTATCTTTTCATTAGAGGTAATATATGACTTACTTTATACTTATAAAAGTACACATTATTTCTTAGGCTTATTAACGTAATTATAATATTATACTTAGGGCCTGTTTCACCGCTTCCTGATAAGGTGCCCGATAGGCTTATTTGACAGATTCTCCATACTCTATGTGTCAAGTTAAGTGGTGGATAGCCTTATCAGGAAGCGGTGAAACAGGCCCTTATGGCCTGTTTCACCGCTTCCTGATAAGGTGCCCGATAGGGTTATATGACAGATTTTCCATACTCCATCTGTCAAAATAAGTGGTGGATAGCCTTATCAGGAAGCGGTAAAACAGGCCCTTAGTGTTAAGTGGCTTAAATCTTGCACTAATAATAAAGTTTCAATATTTGTAGGAAGAACGCGATGACCTAGTCAATCCATACTGGATAGAAGACCCTAACCTCCAAAAGGGAGAGGTAGACTTTTTGACAACAGCTGAAACGGAGTTCTGGAAAGATCTAATCGATACTTACCTGAGGCCAATTGATGAGAATAAAGAGGAACTGGTAAGTTTGGTCCCTTTTTTATACCTAGAGGCTAGAGCCCCTTTCTTACGTCATGAAAAAGCGAAATATCCCGCGAGAGATGTAGGGATCCTACTTGTAGTATGCGGGGCTCTACTGCAAGACATCGTAATGAACGCATTCTTTACTCACCGTAAAGTCCGGCGATATTTTACTCTGTGCTCGAGCGGGGTTCACCGAGACTCCGCCATTTTATTAGAGCCTATTGTAAAATAAACTTGTTTTAAAGAAAAAATACATAACATATACATATTTATATGGACAGGCCTCGAAAGCCGCTCGCCGCGCGGCTTACTAGACGGCTTATCCATATAATTCTACTAGCTGTCCCGACAAACGTTTCTTTGCCATATTATATAAAGTATATATCGCCCGTATTATTTTATTGAATTAGTGACTAAATAAATATTAAGTATGTCAGTTGTCACCATGACAACGTCCATCGCTATCCCGTGACCCGCGTCGCATAAATAATGGTCGCTCTTTATAGACAAATAATTTACAATAAAATAAAATTGCGACTATAATTATAGATCTAAGCTATCCTATATCTCCAGTTGGAAAAAAAGCACACATTTAAAAAAAAGAAACATTAAAATCGGTTAAGTAGTTTAGGAATCCATCGCGGACAAACATCGTGACAGAAGATTTATATATATTAGATTTATTGGAACGCGCCGCCACCGCTCCAGCCCCGCTGCCCTGAGACTAAATTTTTTCGAGACTGAAGGCTGTTACTGGTATTTAATCCACTATTACGAGTACCTTTAACTCAGAATGGTTGAGTACACATACCACATTATATCCGCAGGCTCGTATCAAAACGGACCTGAAGAACTTACGCAACACGATCGTGTTCGCGTTCGTGATGCTGAACGCGTTGTTCGTGATGGTGATATTCCTGCTGCAGCTGCGCCAGGATCTGCTGCACATCAAGTGGCCCTTCGGTCAGAGGGTCACCATCACGTATGACGGAGATGCTAATGTTGTAAGTGTAATCGCTAACACTCTTACTAATAAAGATAGTTACGCAGCGTATAAAAAATGTTTTAAGAGTGTGGCGGTACCCACAATTCGCCTAGCATTCCTGCATCGCGCTATCGAAGTTCTGAGCGCGTCGGTATATACGACAGCTGAAATGTATCACCTCGCTCGGTCGGACGATCTTCCTTTGTGGCCACCACACATATTCCCACAATAGCAAGTCGCGTAGCGTCGTATTGCAATTAGATAATAATTGCAATACGACGATTTGATGCTATAGACTACTGTTCACGCACAAGATATCTTCCATCCTGGTCTAGCTGACGTATTATGCCTGCAGCAGCCCATTGGTCGTCCATCACGTCATAAACTGCAGTGATTGGCCGCCGATGACGTGATACGCAGTCGAGGCTGCCGTGAGAACCCCTCATACGCATTACATTCACCTTTGCATCCTCCATCTTAAAATACGATTTGTAATCCCTTAAACTATTCGCTTAAAATACGCAAAAACTGTAAAGATTTTAGCTGAATATACGCAAGAAGTCAAGCCTGCTGTTTCTCTTCACTCCTCAAGTAAATAGCCAAACCAAAAATACGCAAAACCAGCCTAAAACACGCAAACATAAATCTGTGGTCCTACGTTCGCCGAACATTTGGAGAAGCCAATTATTTGAGAGACGCTATTTGGTGGAGAATACAGTGCATCATCGGTAAGACGTGCCAGCTAAAATCTCCTAAACCTTTACCTTTTCGCCCTAGTGATTCCGCATTTTTCTCAATTTCAGTGCTTTCGATTGAACCTGCATACTGTCTTCTGACTTGCAATTTCGAAACACCGGCTAAAGGTTTCTTATTTACGCTTCATTGGCAAATTGTAAGTACTTACAGCTTTTTACTACAGTGCAATCATGACTAGTGAACTAAAAGTTGAGGATATTTTAAAAGATTTAAAGAAAAAACGAGGTTTCATAAAGTGTAGGTTGACAAACTTTAAAAAATATGTTTCCTCCTTTGAAAACGTTGAGTTATCTGTTCATCAGCGAGCAGAATTAAAATTACGTATTCCGGGAGCTCAGAATTTGTTGAATGACTTCAATCAAGTGCAAAATAAGCTCGAAGATCTTGCCCCGGCTTCGGAATTCGAAAATTTGATCGAATCACGCGCAGAGTTCGAAAAGGAATACTATGTTGTTCTCGGTATGTTAGATTGCATGGTAAATCCCGAAACCACCAGTGAAAGGTCGGTCAATAGGTCTTTTGAGTGCTCCTTGGTACCTGAATGTAATGCGCATAGTGGTGAGTCTGTTAAATTACCTACTATATCTATTCCTAGCTTTGACGGTTCAAATGAACACTGGATAGAATTTCGCGACACATTTATGTCACTCATTCATAACTCTAGAACAATTCCTGAAATTCAAAAGTTTCACTATCTAAAAGCTAGTTTAAAAGGTGATGCTAAAGTAGTTATTGAAAATGTCGAGTTTTCGTCTAGTAACTATCAAGTAGCATGGGAACTTTTGTTACACAGATTTAACAATACTAGGTTGATTATACAAAGTCACATTAAAGCTATTTTTTCTATTCCACCTATAACAAAGGAGTCACCTGTTCAATTAAATAAGTTAATTGACACTATCCTAAAAAATATTCGTTCTCTGAAGATTTTAGGTGAGGCCACTGAGCACTGGGATAGTTTGATTATTTTTATTGTCGTGTCAAAGCTGGATCCCGCCTCAGAACGTGAGTGGGAACAGTATAAAAGTACATTTTATAAATTAAATACTGACGCTAAAATACATTTGAGTGACTTACTAGATTTTCTTAAAGAGAAGGCTGACTTATTAACTACACTCACTGTTAGCCACTCGAGTAAAATTAATCATCCTAACTTTAATAAAAAATCTAATTATTATAATCATAACGCATCTAAAATTAATTGCAATTTTACAGCTGAAAATAGTAACGTAAATAGTAAGTCGCAAAACAAAAAAGTACGCTCGCAGTTTATTAAGTTGTGTCTATTATGTAACAGTCAGCATCCTTTGTACTCATGTCAAAAGTTTCTGGATCTTAGTGCACAAGATAAATTTAATTTTATTAAAGATAAAAAATTGTGCATTAATTGTATGCGTTTCGGCCATTCAGTGGAAACTTGTCTCTTTGGGCCGTGTAGGAAATGTGATCAAAAACATAATAGTTTAATTTGTGATGCTGTTCGGTCAAAAAATAATACTGTAACGTTAACTACGAGTATGTATGGACACGGTACAAGTAAACTTCTTCCTCCCGTTTCAGTTAGCAATCCCAGTGTGAACAGCTGTTGTCAATTGCAGCCACACAATAATATTATGCACGCACACGATGATTTTTATGATAAGGGAGATGCGATAGTTCACTCTGATCGACTCGTCATGTTGTCAACGGCTATAGTCGAGGTACGCGGACAATCAGGTGAGTATTACAGAGCTCGTGCCGTTTTAGATAGCGGCAGCGAGCGTTCCTTTATCTCACAATCGTTATGTAACAAATTAAATATACGCATATTACAGTCCACTCAGCATATTCACGGTGTAGGTAATTCTATTACGCTATGTTCGCAATCGTGTAACATTGAATTTAAATCGCGCGACGGGAGCTTTAATGCCCAAGTTCAATGTTTAGTGTTGCCACAAATAACTTCCAAGTTACCTACAATTACGCAAAATTTAAAACATTTTAATATTCCTCACAATTTATTTTTAGCTGATCCGACTTTCTATGAAAGACGGGATATCGATATGTTGTTAGGCGCAGATTTGTTTTGGGACCTATTGATCGAAGGTAAAATTCGCCTCGACAATGGTTCATACATTCAAAACACGAAACTAGGCTGGATAGTTTCTGGTATCGTTCAGTCTACTTCGCGTAAACAAAAGGTGAAACATATTAATTGTAATTTACTATCGCATTCAACAACAGCTGACAATAATAATATGATGTCACTCGATCAGCTAGTTAGGAGTTTCTGGGAGTTAGAGGAATTATCTTCGACTTCTAAGGATACATTATATTCGCAAGAGGAATCAGCATGTGAGGAACATTTTTTAAAAACTACTAAACGACTTTCAGACGGACGTTACTGTGTTAGCTTGCCATTAAAAAATTCTCCTAAAACTTTAGGTAATACGCGCGAACAGGCGACTAAACGCTTCTATGCATTAGAAAAACGTCTCGAATTAAATCCGAGTTATAAAGCTATGTATCGCGATTTCATTCACGAATATATAAATTTAGGTCACATGAGTCTCGCTGATACCTATAGTGACACGCATTATTTTTTGCCGCACCACGGGGTGTTTAGGCAGCACGCTACGACGACTAAGTTGCGCGTTGTGTTCGATGCTAGTATGCCATCCAGTACTGGCATATCTTTAAACGATTTGCAAATGATCGGACCTGCAATACAGGGCGATTTAATTTCGATATTACTCAGGTTTCGTGAACATAGATATGTCGCTTCAGCTGATATTGAAAAATTCTACCGGCAAATCGATCTGGCTGAAGAAGATCGTGACCTTCAGCTGATCCTATGGCGGGATAGTCCCTCAGAGCAGTTAAGAGTGTACCGACTAAATACTGTAACGTATGGTACAGCGTCGGCGCCTTATCTTAGTTGTAGGTGTTTAAAAGACTTAGCGCAAAAATATTGTGAGGATCCGCACATAGCATCCACTATTAACGATTCGTTCTACGTGGACGATTTGGTAGTATCTTCTAATTCTACATCAGAATTAGACAGTATTTGTGAAGGCGTAAGTAATATTTTAAGTACAGCCTGTATTAATTTGCGCAAATGGGTTTACAACTATGATCGTGGTAGTCTAGGCTCGACAATTAATACAGACAATAACAATGCGCAACAGTTATCGTTGTTTGATAAAAATGTTCAAAATAAAACTTTAGGTGTCGGTTGGAATAGTATAACTGATGAAATTTATTATTTGTCCCAGGTTCGTGGCGGTAAAGATAATAATAATTTAATAACTAAACGTCTTATATTGTCATGCGCGGCTCAGATATACGATCCGCTAGGATTACTGAGTCCGGTCATTACAGTCGCTAAAACTTTATTGCAAAAGTGTTGGTTATTGAAATTAGAATGGGACGAACCGGTTTCCGATGATATTTCACAATTATGGAACAAATTTATCGATGGGTTATCTTATCTACATTATTTACGTACCTATTCCGCGTTACGTAATGTGTATTGAACCTACGCGCACGGAGTTACACATTTTTACGGACGCGTCGCGAATCGCATACGGTGCCTGCGCGTACGTTCGGACTATCAGCTGTGAATCAGCTGATGCTACAGTGCACCTGTTATGTTCCAAGGGCAAGGTCGCGCCTACTAAACCTACAACTATACCTCGCTTAGAGTTGTGCGGTGCTTTGCTAGGAGCGCGATTATATCGCAAAATAAAGGAATCACTGCGTTCAAATTTTGATAAAGTTGTGTTTTGGACGGATTCTACCATCGTTTTAGGTTGGTTAGGTATGCCTATTAATTTATTAAAACCTTACGTTCAAAACAGGGCGGCAGAGATTCATGAGTTGACTAAGGAACATGCCTGGCGTCACGTAGCGGGCAAAGACAACCCATCCGATTTAGTCTCTCGAGGCCAAAATTTATCCGCGCTTATTTCTTCATCTCTATGGTTTACTGGCCCGACATTTTTAAAAGATTTAAACTTCGAAATACCGAATTTAAAACAATCGAATTTAATATATTTTAATGATTTACCAGAAACTAAATCACCTAATGTATGTTGTCACGCCGTCAATCAATATGATAATAATTTATTTAATTTTTCTCGGTTTTCACAGTACATAAGACTTAAACGAGCCGCTGCTTATGTGTTACGCTTTACCTATAACGCTCGCAATGTAAACAATAAGCGGACCGGTTTGCTATCTGTCGAGGAATTAAATTGTGCAGAGTCTATGTTAGCAATGTTAAGTCAACGGGATTCATTTTCGGATATTTTTAATTTAATTAAAAATAAGCAACCTTTGAAAGGTTGTAGTCAACTATCAAAATTGAATTTATTTATAGATTCCAATAATTTAATTAGGGTAGGTGGACGTATTCAATATTCGCCACACTTTAATTTTGATAAGAAATTTCCTATTTTGATTTCCGCAAAACATGATTTTTCTATTTTGCTTTTCCGGTTCGAGCACCAGCGTTTGTTGCACGCGGGACCGCAACTCCTTTTGTCCTCTCTGAGGGAGATGTGGTGGCCCGTCGGAGGTCGGAACCTCGCGCGGAAGGTGGTGCGCAGTTGTGTGCGGTGCACACGCTTGAGACCGACGACGGTCACTCCTATTATGGGGAACTTGCACAAAGAACGTTTAGATCCAGGGTTTCCGTTCTTGAGTTGTGGCGCTGATTACGCTGGTCCAGTGTATACGTTGAACCGTAAAGGCAGGGGCGCTAAATTACAAAAATCGTATATATGCCTATTTATTTGTTTAGTTACTCGAGCTGTTCATTTAGAGCTAGTGAGCGACCTTTCATCTGATGGGTACCTTCTAGCTTTGAAGCGATTTATCGGTCGCCGTGGCAAGCCGCGAGACATTTTCTCGGACAACGGGAAAAACTTTGTCGGCTTGATGAATGATTTCAAGAAATTTTTGGACTCTTGTTCTGATGAAATAAGGGAATATGCAATTTCGCAAAATATTAATTTTAAAATGATTCCGCCTTACGCTAGTCATTTCGGGGGATTGTGGGAGGCTGGAGTAAAAAGCTGTAAGCATCACTTACGACGCGTGGTAGGTAACGCACATTTAACGTTTGAGGAATTTAGCACAGTGCTCGTTCAAATTGAAGCAATCCTAAACTCCCGTCCCTTGACTCCTCTCTCCACCGATCCCAACGATTTTCTCCCACTTTGTCCTGCCCATTTTTTGGTTGGCCGTCCACTGACTGCACCTGTAACAGCCGATGTATACGACGTGCCTGCTCATCGCCTCACACGATACCAGCGTCTCGAGCAAATCCGACAGCACTTTTGGAAGCGATGGTCCCAGGAGTACGTGTCCGAGCTTCAGACAAGGAGTAAATGGCAGCAGAACAAGGGAGAACTCAAGGAGGACATGCTGGTCCTCATCAAGGACGACAACTTGCCGCCGATGAAGTGGAGTCTAGGCCGCATCATCAAAACCTATCCAGGCAGAGACGGAGTTTCGCGAGTTGCCGATATTCGCAAGGCAGATGGCGTTGTACGACGAGCCTTTTCTAAAATTTGCCCACTTCTTCCTCAAGAATCTTAATCCTGTTGGAACCTGCAGATGCTCCAGATTCCAAGGCCGGGGAGTATGTTCACGCACAAGATATCTTCCATCCTGGTCTAGCTGACGTATTATGCCTGCAGCAGCCCATTGGTCGTCCATCACGTCATAAACTGCAGTGATTGGCCGCCGATGACGTGATACGCAGTCGAGGCTGCCGTGAGAACCCCTCATACGCATTACATTCACCTTTGCATCCTCCATCTTAAAATACGATTTGTAATCCCTTAAACTATTCGCTTAAAATACGCAAAAACTGTAAAGATTTTAGCTGAATATACGCAAGAAGTCAAGCCTGCTGTTTCTCTTCACTCCTCAAGTAAATAGCCAAACCAAAAATACGCAAAACCAGCCTAAAACACGCAAACAACTACTATAGAGTATAGTGTACCGTAACCACAAAATCCTTATTCGACGCGATAAATACGAGCGTAGTACAGGCAATACGGTCGTAAATTGCTGCG
Source organism: Polyommatus icarus (assembly GCA_937595015.1). Taxonomy (NCBI): domain Eukaryota; kingdom Metazoa; phylum Arthropoda; class Insecta; order Lepidoptera; family Lycaenidae; genus Polyommatus; species Polyommatus icarus. The sequence goes on from OW569321.1 coordinate 11,484,219, forward strand.
ATTTTGCTCTTCCTGGACAAGATCTACATTATAAACGAATGCAAAAAATATCAAATTTCAAAAGTTCAATTTTTTTTGGTCCTTCGAGCCGGATTAGACTAATTTAATATTTCAGGTGATCATTGACCAAGACTACTTAATGTTGGAGCCGATAGGATCCATGTTCATCGTGTTCTTCGGGCTAGTGATGGCCATTCAGTTCCTGGGAATGTTGACGCATCGCTTCGGCACGATCACGCATCTGCTGTCGACCGTGCAACTCAATTGGTACTTTGCCAAGAAGGTAAGAAAAATGTGAAAGGTTAATTTTACGAGTTTTTTCAGACATTTATGATGTAAACTGTAAAGTCGCGTAGCGGACGAAACAGTACTTATTATTCTGAATCGCGTTTTGGAAGAAACTAAAAACGACGCGACGTATACAATATGTAAAAAGATGTAGGTAAATTCGGCTTGACCGAGCATAGAACCCTGCTAAAATCTTCCTTTGAGGCCTACAAGTTGTAACTCGTTTTAGTCAAGTTTTATGGAATAGGTGAATTAATTTTGTGTGACAATTTTGTCCTGAATTTATTTGTCATTTCACATTTAATATTGCATTTTTTTAAACAAATGGTTATTTATATTTTAGCCTTGCCGTGCCACCGGTGTCCTTAACGTGTTGAAATGAGAGATAAACTATTCAATTACTGTACTCCAATCAATCACAAATCAGCAACAAAATGCAAATATTAATTCTAATCATACACTAAATGACAAGTTTCCTAATAATAATATAGCATTGATCACTGTCGCCGCACACGCAACATAGAAATCCGTCTTCTAGTACAAATTATTTTGTAAATTACAACACAAGTACTTGTTTCTTACTTGTTACTTACTTAAATTAAAAATTATAATTTGATACTGTGAGTAATAATTTAGTCCATTCCGAAAGTATTATTAACGAACTACTAATAATAAAACCAGGAAACGTAACTCCCATACTAATACAGTTTTAAATTTGGTTCCATTCGAACTGTCATGTAACGTCAGCCTTTATACCGCTCAAGGTCACCTAAATATTGCAAATGTATGAAAAGTGAACCTAAGGGTGCGTCCACATTTGTATCATTTGTGCGATCAGATCCCCGATCAGATCTCCGTCGCGTATCATCGAAGCGTGTCAAAATGATACGCGTATCCGCCCCGATCGCTATTAACCGCGTATCTAATACATGCTGTATTAAATACTCGCATGATCGGCAGAATGATCTAATAGGCGTCCACACTATGACACGCATACTTGACACGGCGCCATGATCGCGACGGAGATCTGATTGGAGATCTGATCGCGCAAATGATACAAATGTGGACGCACCGTTAGGTACACTTTTTTGACAAGTATTTTGGAGCATGTTTTTTGACGGAGTTACTCTTCCCTAGTTTTTTATTATTCGTAGTTGACGAATGAACTAAAAAAAAGCAAAGCGAAAAAGATAATATTTCACACCATAGATAAAGTATTATAGTATCTCAATGTTTCACACAGTGATTCAAAAATCGAATCACTGATGCTCATTAGGTACTTTTTTTTAAAACAATGCTAATGCTAAGAAAACAGTAGTTGAGATACAATGAGTTTGTTTGATAAGTACTTACTTCAATTAAAAATTATAATTTGATGCTGTGAGTAATAAATAATAATATAGTCCATTCCGAAAGTATTATTGACGAAAAACTAAAAAAAAGGGAAGCGATTCAAAAATCGAATCAGTGATGCTCATTACTTTTTTTTAAACCAATGCAGCCCAACGAGATGACGGACGAAGCGGAGTTTGAAAAACGCGCAGTGGAGATCGCGCGAGACCTACAGAGGCTCAACGTGGACGATTTAGGCCGGCGCGGCGTGGACGAGTCCGCAGTGGCGCGTCGCCGCACGCTGCACGATCTAGAGCGGGCGCGCTCCGAGAGACGCAGTGCTGCCAACCTTGACGCCAACTTCAAGAGGCGTTTGACGATACTGCAGGATAGTGATCCTAGTAAGTTAAACTTAAATTGAAGATTAGGCTGCGCTCTATAGGATAGCTCTGTTAAAGCGTAGTTCTCGTATTTTGAGTCTCTTTGGGTGAGCCGGTAATAAGATTATCAGAAATTCCATTTGATTTTAGCCCGAATTAGTAACTTCTTTTTAGGTCAGTAAAAATTTTACGTCGATACAATTTATTACGTCTAGGCATCCTATTTCCCAATTTTAATTGGTAGGCATTTTGGCAATCTAACAAACTTCTAAGCCCATAAAATAAGAAATAATGCCCGCAATTCCGTTGCGCCAAATCTCGTTTATCGCGCGGATACCGTACATTTTCCTGCGAGAAAAAGGATCCTATGTCCTTTCCCGATACTCAAAGTATCTGCGTACCAAATTTCAGCAAAATCGGTTCAGCGGTTTGGGCGTGAAGAGGTAACAGACATACAGATAAACTTTCGCATTTATAATATTAGTATGGATTTTTAAGACCAATTGTCTCCTAATACAGACGTGGTAGCGACTCGTCTGCCGTCTCTCGGCGCGAACCCGACGTCGCGTCGCGCCACGCTTCGCGCGTTGATGACGCGACGCGACTCCGTGCTGGCCGAGAAGCGCCGCTCGCAACTGCGGCGCGACTCTACCACGGGGTACATCTATGATGATCCCATGAATGAGGTGAGCGTAGCTTATTGTATAGGGCAGGGGTTCCCAATCTTTTTCAGCCTGCGGCGCAGTTACACGTTACAATAGGCTACTTGACCTAATTTTTTTCTTCATGCTAATCGCTTCATAATCATTCATTTTTACAAAAAAAAACTTATATTTTAATATTTTACACAGTAGAAACCCATAAAAATGTTTATTGAAAAATATGCCTCTTAAATGGCGCCGAAAACACTGTCCGCCATAGTGTGACGTCATACGCTTTGTATTTTAAACTCTCTTTATTGAAATTTTTTTAATGTGCTAAATGTACGAGTCTTAAAGTGCCCAAAAATTATAAAATAATTAAATTAGAAATCATTTGTAATGTTGAAAACTTTTGGAGAAAAGTTTTGGCCATTTCATTTCCCGTCTACAATAAATGGAGATAATATATTAAAAAAAATGATGTTTTATTTGAATTATTGAAGAAAATATATAACAGGCTTATTCTTCTTATTTATGTACAAATAAACTTACATATAGCGAGCGCGATAAATAAAAGATATTAAATTAGTATGAGGATGACGTCACATCTCAATCGGAAGTACCGCAAAAGCGTTTTCTTCAGTACAATTCCTATTTTCATAAAATCATATTTTCAAATCGACTTTATTTATCAATCATAAGCTTTTATTTGATAATAAGGGTGAAATACGGTTTCCTAGGCCAAGTTCTACAAGAAATATGCATTTGTTCAATGAAATTGAATATAGGTCAAGTAGCCTATCGTTTGTAACGGCGCCCTACTCTACCTAGCTATTAGAAAAATATACATAAATAAACACATTTAATGATTAATGATTATATTAAGGTTAAGCAGGTAATTGGTAAATAATAATAAACAATTAATATTTAACATCTACCTGTAACCTGCTTTACATAATTATAATTTTAGTTAATAATATTTGTGGTTTCGGATGATGATGGAGGATCGACTCACGGGCCACGGCGCCCCACTTGCCTTGCCTTGCACGGCGCACAGTTTGAGAACCTCTGGTATAGGGTAATAAAAATTGTGTGTGTGTGTGTTAAAAATAATGCGCTTCAATCATGACAATATTGCATTTAACGTTTTGTTTAAAGGGAGGTGCAATGTAATATTATTTGTGAACTGATTTCTGCTTTGCACTTAGACTGGCCAATGGCCATAGATGGACCGCAAGTTGCAGTCGGGACCGACTGCTCTAGAGCGGTCGCGTTGGCACCGACCGCTCAAGAACTGCTCGAGCGGTCCGTGTATTGCGGATATGAATTTAGTATGAAAACTGCAGATCGCCGTGCGGCAACCGCATTTTGCAGGCAGTTTCGACTGCAAGATGCGGTCCGTCTATGGCCGGCCTTACTGTCACTTTCACGGACTTCACGGCCGAAGCGAATCTAATGGTACCACTCAAGATCAAATGCGTTAAATCGTTTTGGTTATAGAGCGTGTCAAAGAAATATTTGTAACTTGACGCCATGATGACGATCTATGATCCGACAACTTTTTTTTTGTAACAGAAAGAACCATACATTTTCGGGATACTCTGTCCCTTTCTCCAAATTTTTTTTTCTTTCAAAATAGGTTCAACAGTTTAACCATCTTCTGTCTGCAGCTTCTGTAGTAGACATATAAAATACTGCAGACATGAGACAATACATAAGCATAATAAACAAGGTGTAACAAAATTAAGTGTAATAAAATGAAGAGAGCAGCGCCAAAAGACCAATTTTTTTTCACTTTTGTATGGTGTCCCAGCAGTGGGACACCATCGGCTATTATTAATAATAATAATAATAAGCCAGCAGGGCAGCTTGTGGCGAGCTGTTGGGGAGTAGCGACCCCACGAACCCGAGTGCTCCCAGGGAAGCCCCTGTTCTCCATCTCCGGGCTTGCCTTCACCGGCCGGCCGGAGTGAACACTGACGGAGAACCAGGCCCTACCTCTGCCTTGCCTTAACCGGCCGGTCAGAGTGGAGTCGCGAGCGCTTCGGCTCGGAGGAAGGATGTGAAGCGTAAGTGGCGAGTGGGCGACGTGATGGGACCCTCTGAGGGTGCAAATGATCGGCGTTTAAAGTCCAGCGACACCTCTCCTGCCTCAGCCGCTCTGTCAATGTTGCCGCCTCGGCGCACCGTGCGTGCGGCCATTTTGAGGGGCCCATTCAAAGAGTTGGCGAGTCACCGTCTGCCAACTTTATACATGTTACAACATTGTATCGGCAGACGCCATAGTCCTTCCATAGTCCCAGTTACCCAGTCCACTAGCACCTCACCCCCATAGCCCGGTATCATTTCTAATATCCATTCCCTATAATAGTCCTACACTGGCCGCTGGCTCTCCTTGGTCGTACTCTCATAGTGCGGTCAGGGAGAGTCGCCGGCCAGTGTCACACAACATTTAGATTAAAACTGTGTAACGGGCCTCTACGTGTTGGCTTTGGCCCCATGCATGCCTTCCAAAGGTCCGGGATTTAATTGCCCGTGAGCAAGGAATACCTTACACAAACATAATAATAATAATGTGGAAACTCGTGAAGGGGCGTGGGGCGTGCCTGCTTGCCGATACAAAAGTGAAAAAAATTGGTCTTTCAGCGCTGCTACTTTGACAGTAAACTCTCTACAAGAAACACGTACACACCCTAAAGTATTGTCACTTAGTTTTGTTACACCCTGTCTTTGTGTAATATTAGTATGGAAATAATAATAATAATAAAACATTTATTCAAAAACTTTGGGCATTACACCACACTACAATACAAAATAAAAGAAAAAAAAAACGAAAACACAGAACAGTTACAATGATGTTGACATGAAAATACAAAACAGTAGTCATTTAGTTATGTTGGACCTTCGGTACAGGAGTAAATGATATCTCGACTGTCAGATCAGAAGTATGTTTTATTCAGGAAACTTACGGCTATGTATACAAAAAGTAGACTAGAAAGATACCATACATATTTACACGATAGAGACAAAACATAAACAAAACGACAGAGATAAAAATTGAGATGGAACATGTGTGACGAGTGTGGTGTGAGACAGTATACATTACAATGAGAGGGAAGATATAAGATTGATTGAACCTCACTATCTTCCCACCCATTGTATGTCACCACAGTTATCTGCGGGTAATAAGTAATATAAAAATTTCAGCTGGATAGCGTGTCTGGGCGTCCGTCCACGTACGTGAACCGCGGGTACGAGCCGGCCTTCGACAGCGACGATGACGACCGCCCGCGACGCAGCACCGTGCGGTTCCGACAGTACCTGTAGCCTAACACCCAGTTCAGACATAGAGGAAATCGCGCGGTTCAGGCCCGTGCGTTTTCAACGCCTATAAGTTATAACAAAGGCGTAGTGTTAAAAATTTTGTTTGGAACGCGCGGTTTTCCGCTTTATCTGAACTAGAACATAGGAACGGAGAGGATCAAAATGTGGCGCATATGAAAGCGCGTTTTAGACGAGCGGTGTTTATAAATTGTGTTATAAATATATTTGTTACTTATTTTTAAGATTAAAATTATTGATCTCTCATAATATAAATTTTATTACGTACCCATTTTTGTGTTTTGTTTTTCAATTTTTGGTACAATTACGAAGTTTTCAAAACTGCGCAACAAAATAATTTCTTTTAATAAAAGTTATGTATTAGATTTGTTTAAAGCTTTTTTTTAGAATATTAATTCGTTTAAAACCTGGTTGACCTTGGCAGAAAGTAGAAGCAGCAGAAGAAGTATTAAAATAGCTATTTCATTTAATAAATCAATGAAAACAGAACATTTATGACTACTTTCAAAGTTTCAACTACCTTTTCTTTAAATGAATACTCAATAGCACTTTTAAAATTGTATTTATAAAATTTTATTGAGACAATAAAAAGAAAGAGTAACGAAAAATGTGTTTGCTAAGAGGTGATTGTAAGGCGCGATTGCCCGTAGAGTCAGTAGTCAGTGAGCTCGCGCCGCCCCGAGCGACCGCACTCGCCATGCGCACCGAATGTGTTCTAACCTCAGGAATTAAGTGAAGTGACTAAAACTACGGATTTTTTCTACACCCTGGAGCAAAAAGTGAGTACCGTACTTTTGTAAAAAAAGTTCCATAAAAGTTTTTCAAAATGTAAAAGCTCTACATTCAAAAACAGAGGAGCTTACGAAATTGCTTAAAAATTCGGTGTTTGACATTTAGCTGTATGCAAAATATGGAAAAGGATATACGTTATTATTCATATTACGATGTTAATTTTTATTATTACGTTGCTACCGAGAAACTTAATGTAGGTTGTTGTGGAGTTTCCCTTTCGAAAGTGTGAATCCGTGACTTAGTCCGTGATTTCGAAGTAGGCTGAATATTCGAATTAAAAACACAAGTCGAGATAAGTTTTCGTTTTCTATAAGTTTATGTGTCATATCGATACTGGTTGGCAATGCCAAACAAAAGTGAATGTAGGAGTTGTACCTTCGTAAGGCTTGCAGGGAAACGGAGCGGGCCTCTACGAATACAAATATTGCTATCGAAGACATTAAAATGTGATGTTGAAAATATATATTATTTAATCCTTCGATCGCGGATTCTTGTAAATCTATTGTTATTCTATTGTTGTCGCGGTCCTTATGGTGGTTGATAGGTTGATATTAAACTTACTCATTATAAAATTGTATTGTGAACTTAAAACTCGTATTATTAGGCTTGAAATCACATTGAGCTTTAGGATAGCGTACTACGTAACTAAGTTATTCATAAATTATGTAATCATTAATTTGCCCTATCCAAATATCGACATTATTATAAGTTTGTATCTTTTTTATCGCCCAAGAAACCAATGTTTTATACTACGGTCACACAAAACTATTCAAGTTATGTCCTTGCTGTCTCACATTGCGTCAAGTCTGATGGCTTTCTAATTAACAGTCATCAATTAACGGCTGTGGTTTACCAACTAGTTTCTATCGGTCTTTCTTTTACGTTGATACGTCGTGTTATGTGATTGTACAGTCTGTACATTGGGCTGTTTAGCCAAAATGTATTCGTAATAAACAGGAACAGTCGCTGGCAAAATTGCTTTACCACATTTCAACCTTAATATAATGACAATAAGATTCAAAGGTGTACTTTTAAACACACATGTTAATTTTAAAATCCAATAGACACAGTCACTGTTTCTAATATTATGATTATATAAGCTCAACATTTTTACAGTTAAATAATGTGACCCTCCCATGCCCCCTAAAATTTAAGGCCAGCTGTAGAAACAGGCTAGGTCACGGCCTAGCCTGTTTCTACAGCTTAGTTCTATTGTTGATCTATGGTATTTCTAGCACGACACTGCGTCTATCACTCTGATGCGTATCTAAGTGGTTTGTCTATAACGATGTGTCCTTGCATTCAAATCGTAGAGGTAAAATTTTCATTGTAACGTTTGGTACACACTACATGAGAAAGACTGGAGGCCTCGTGAGCATCCGGTTCCGGCGGATCGTTCTTACTCTGATCATGAACAATTTTGTGATTTCCGCACTTTTAATTACACAATTAATAACGTTTCGGCCGTTATCATGATTCGTTCAAGTATAGGACGTAGTTAACGCAACTAACGTAACTGTTAAGTAATTATTTTAGTTTCTATTTATTATTTTAGCAGTAATTAATATGCAGTAATATATTATGTAAAATTACATTTAGTCCATGTATTATTTTTCTCTATGGTTTAGTCATTTAATAATTACGTCAAAAATGTTGCTATTTCCTAAGAAACCGGTATCGAATTTTCTACTACGACTAAAAAGACATTATCATTGATTTTAATAATATACGTTCGTATTTAAAATAACTTTCTAACATGATTATTCAAACACCTAGCAACAAAGCCAGTTCGTCATTAAATTATAATATAGTAATTAAATCATTTATGTAATGTTAACCACCAAGTTACACAATAAGTTTACTTCACCCAATAAAAATATTCATGTTACACCTTCATTTTTACTCATACTTTTCCCGCTTCTTTGTTAGTCTTTGTAACACGCAGAAAATAACTTGCACCCTATTTCATAGTCTCCATAGAACAAGCCTAGTTATCTTGTGCGTGTCAGAATCAAAAACTATGGACGATTTTTTTTTAACTTTCGGGTTGTAACATTAACTAAAACGCGTTCTACCTACGATTTGAAAATTTAGTACAAATATTAATCCTTGCGTATTCTTGGAAATCTATTGTTATTTTATTGTTGTCGCGATCACCGGTGCTCTTATGGGGCTTGAAGGATTAATTGATTAATTAATGTCCACAAAATTCTTATTTCTAATAGATCGAAAGTAGGTAGCAATATTACGATGTTTAGATTGTTTAGTAAGTAAATAAATAGTACAGGAAATAAAATTAATGTGCATAGTATAAAGAACTTATTACTACTGAATCCTGGGACAGTTGCAAAAACGTTGCAAATATCGTTTCACAATAAACAAAACTAAAAATGAAATGTTTCTCATACTAATGTCGTAACGTCAGTGCTCATTAAAACTTTTCATATGCTACACTTTGGTGGATATTTAAAAAATAATTACGCAAATTTATTCAACGAACCCTCAAAAATTTATCAGCCCTGAGTTGTAAATACAAAGGTCAGATATTCACCTTGTCCAAATATCGTATAACATAAATAATAATGGATAACATCGGATTTGTAATGACTATAACATTATAATGTGGTCTGACGTCATAATCCTTGCCGGCTGAGCGCGTGTCGGACATTGCCTTTAGGGTTCTGTAGACTGACTCTACATTTAATAAACATCTTCTTCTTCTTAGCTCATTCCCACTTTACGTAGGGTCGGCTCTCTTAGTACATTTGCGCCAAGAAATTCTATCTTGGGTTGTCGATTTAGGCAATTTATTTACAGCTAGTGCTTTGGTCATACTGGTCCACCATGTGGCTGGGGGTCTGCCTCTATGCTCTCTTCGGCTTCGGCATCTTTTTCGAAATTCGAGTTGGCTTGCTTAGTCCTCATTTATATTTAGTATTGGTGCTGAATAATCTCAAACCACGCTCTGTATGCCGACGGAACTCAATCAGAAAGTTCAAAACCGTTTCTTGTTGATCTCTACAGACCAGGGCGTTAAGCTAGAAAATATATCTCTTGCTCACAGTTAAGTGATGAATGACTCACAGCAATTAATATTTTTCTATAGTGGTATTGGGCAATACATGTAATGGAATTCAAATGGCAGATATCTTACGTGTAGTGTCATCCGAAGCGCATATTAATTCATGAGAAAATATTTTTTAAGCACCGGAAACGAATGCCAAGGTATATGGCAACAATATTATTAGAATAATAAAAAAGTGAGTACAGTAATAAGGCTCATTAGTATTGACTTATTGAGTAATAACAAAAACATTGAAACTAAAACGGCGCTTACACAAGGTGTAATTATGCCGTAATGATATCGGCCGCGCTGCACTCAAATAAAAGACTTCAACGGGCGCGAGCGTCTACACAATATTATATTCATTTTGTTACAGTTTTTATCGTGTTTCATCTTAAAAACTTTCGTTTTTATATCATAGTAGAGTCATAATGTCACGTAATAGTGTAGGTGGTAAATCGTGCTGAGATTCATATTTCATACGTAACAAAATAATTTCGCTTTTCTTTCCATGTCGTGTGAAATGTTTTGAAGTGTTGAAGATTGCCTCTACTTATTTAAATAATTTTTGCTTCAACTTAACTGACTTATCTCAACGATTTTCGATTACATGTCGATGAAAAAGCCATTAAAGAGTCAAGTTTTATTCCAAAAGATTTCAAATCCTTTTCATCTGGAGGTCATCATCGAGTGTCATTATGTAACATATATCTAATATTTCTCCGCTCCACCGGATTTCTGGTGCGTTGCGTACTTCGCGTGCAACTGGTTCGTTCCATTAATTGATTCCTCCAAGGTACCGACACTTTTTGTTTACCTGTTACGATTGAGACTTGAAAATTGCACGGTGTGACGTCATAAGTGTAGCGTCACCGATCGAATACTCTTTGGTAGGTTTTGGGCATCATTAAAAATTATGACGTTCTACTTAGGTACTTTTGCACGAATTAATAATAATATCTAATGAAATGAAGAAGCAATGTGCTTCTGTTTGTCTGACATGTTGGTAAAGGGATAGGACAGAAAAATAGAGCGGACGTTGAATAGGTATACGCGTATGTAATAATATGTTATATTAATAATTTTATTAGTAAGAAGAAGTAGTACTAAAATATTATAAGGTATGATTCCCTCAAATTATTTTTATTTTAGACCAGCTAAATGAATGTATAACACGTTATCTTTAGGGATGAAGATCATTATTGTTGTATGATCAATATTATGCTCATATTACTATTCAATATCATTAAATATTTCAAGGAAGATCTCAATTAAGAATTTGATTAACTTTGATCGGTCAATCAAGTTAAATGATGTTTATATTTTAATTTATTGAAAAGATGTGCGTCGTAAATAATTAAATCTATATCTATATCTTTATATATATAATTCTTCTGTGAGTGTGTATGTCACTGAACTTCTCTCAAACGACTGGACCGATTTTGATGAAATTTTTTGTGTGTGTTCAAGGGGATCTGGGAATGGTTTAGATTCACAATTTTGTCCGCTGGACAATGTTTTTTTAATTAATTTTTAATTTATTAGTAGTTGTTGATTTTGGAATGTTTTACATTGGATCCGACAGACGGCGCTACCATCGCAGTGTCAAATTTTAAATAATATTCGAATTTTAATTTTAGTCTGTCCCGACAGTTAGCGCTGCGATCAAATTAAAAAAATACTTTATATACTTAATATGGCAAAGAAACGTTTGCCGGGACAGCTAGTATCATATAAAACTCAAAGGTGACTGACTGACATGGTGATCTATCAACGCACAGCCCAAACCACTGGACGGATCGGCCTGGAATTTGGCATGCAGGTAGATGTTATGACGTAGGCATCCGATTCCGCTAAGAAAGGATTTTGATAAATTCCAACCCCAAGGGGTTAAAATAGGGCATAAAAGTTTGTATATAAAAATACTTCTTAACGCGAGCGAGGCCGCGGGCAAAAGCTCGTTAAATATAAAAACTGTATGTAGTCAACAACATTTTTGAGCACATTCTGTTCAAAAGTTTAATCTCACTTCTACTGGCTCGTGTTTTATTATGTAACTAAGTATAACTTATTATTATCCACAGTTTCCAAGATTATCTTGTTAATCATACAAAAATTCTTAAGATATTCTCTCCACAATATTATAAAACATGTAGTTTACATTATATCATCGTTCGTCATCGCGGCTAATGATTTGCATTAAGTAATTAACCTATTTCTTAATACTTTACATATTAAAAGCTTCCTTATTTTGAAGACATTCACAAGGATGTGAATCCAGAAGTCTTTATATTCTTAAGACGTCCAAGTAATATAAGATATTATAACGTTTTGAGAGAGTTTTTATTTAAAATACATTTGATATTCATTTTAGTTTAAATATTTTGAATTTCTACAAAATAACCTAAAACATAAGGCCTCAAAATGTAGAAACGATGTACAAATTACTAAAACTCTATTACAAACCACAAAAGTGTTGCCAGCTTGTCTAAAATAGTCATTCTATTTAACATTTAAGTCGCCGACCTCGACAAGTCGAGAGAGAAACCTGAACTTTTCTCATAGATTTTAAATTTCTTCAAGGTTCACGTGTGAATTGTGATGTATCACTGCATTATTCATCAAATAGTATTAGCGAACTAAGATTTCCTATAAATATGGGTTTCTATTAGCAGAAACTATGAAAAGTTAAATTAATGTTTGTGTGTTTTGTAAGTATACGTTAGGCTGCTGACCTTCTATGACAGGGCTATGTCTACCTAATTAAGTTTTTATATTGACTAAAGTAGGCAGCGACGTACCTTCATAGGTGACCTATGTGCTGTTTTATCATATTATGGCTTCCAGCTTTAATTTTTTTGGCACAACAGCTGTTGTGACTATACCCATGTTCTTCGAAATAATAACAGTTCCTATTATCCACCAAATATTCGTATTTGGGTTCACATATAAATTCCTAACAAATCGATGGGAAAAACTTGTCTTTTATAATACCTACCGGTTTAGGATTTCGGAAAGGGTCATCTTTTAGCAAAAACAATATAGAAAAACTATTCTTAAAGGAATATTTTATAGTTTCATAAGGGGCATTCAGGTCAACTTGACCTCATGACGCTAGTCTTTAATTTGAAATACACCAAAACATGACACAATAGTATCCGGATATATATTGTGTGAATTTTTTCATTACGTGGCGTCTATTATGCTTTAACAGAGTATTGTATGTATAGTGTACTGTAACTCTAAGAATGTAAGGCAGTGTTGCGCAGTCGCAGGCTGTAGGGGGGAGACCAGCTGACGGCCGCCAATAGTGAAAGTGACTCGGCAATGCTCTATCTTGATACATTTATAGATCTTATAACCTTAGTTTTTGTTCACTTCTAGATTGCCTAACCTTAAGCCAATCGTATAGGGCGTTTCATAAAAATGAATGTGAATATCTATTACACTCTTAAATTTGAATGGCTATTATCCGTAATAGCTTTTATTTATTATAAGATTTCTGTTGATTACTATTGTTTTTCAAACCTATTAAAATATTAAAGCAGTTATAATTTGAAACATTTTAATGGCTGCATAAAAAAGTAAAGTTTAATGAAAATTAAATTCAATGAGATGCGCTCTCTCTGAACATGAAGGTACACTTACGTAAGTACATGTTCCCAACTTTCCTAATGATGATGGTGATGACTGTCATTAGCATCTCCAACTCTCACTGGCATTTGAACAGCCTACGATTCGACGCAGCACTTCACGTCCCATCGCGGGCTTTATGCAACGACGGCCTGATGGAGTCATTGGTAAAACGCAATGTGGCATCAAATCGCCATGACGTGCATATTTTCCAGCGACATATTTTTTGTAATTTTATAAATTGTCAGAAGTACTATCAGAGAAGTTGATTCTTATGCATGGAGGTTGGAGGACCTTTATTTTGATGCGCAGGGGAAACCCCTTTGTAGTTTGGTCGAGTTATATCATTCCCAGCCGACAGGTCACGATCATTAATGAATTGACATAATCCGACCAAATGACGCAGTTCTGTCAACTGCCTATGAATCAATTTCTTCGATGGTACAAGAAACTCACTAATAAAACGATTGCATTACGAACTACAAAAGTAATACAAGAAATCGTTTTGTTTAAAAAATACCTTCAGCTACAATTTACAAAACATACCTAAGTTTAGAGTAGTTGATAAAAATGAGAATAATTAGCATAGAAGAAGGATGGAAGGATATCCTCGTAGTTTGAGTCAAGTGTTATTAGGCGTGAAATAAATTATGACTAATCCTTAAACGATTTCGATGATCTATTCACGGATCTACGTCAAAACCAAGGATTCTGTGATTCCAATCTGAAAGTATATGACTTGCTACATCTGAAAAATTCCAGCCTTTAAATCATCGTAATCCGTTAGTAAAAAACAAAACTTGTTTCGAATCTGCCGAGCTTTCTTGTACGATATTAAGTCATCAGTTAATAATAAGCAGAAGATATAACGTGGCAAAAAAACTGGAAATATTTTGATAAATGTATACTTTTGATTTTATATTAATACTAGCTGACCCGACAGACGTTGTCCTGTCTTAACGATGATTATTTAATTCGAATTGGTATAATTAAGAAAACAATGGATTAAAATTAGTATCTTCATGGCAAATTTCATCAAAATAGATTAATAAATAGTTTCAGCGAAAATCATAAAAGTTTATTGTGTAGGAACCGTACATTTTCCGGGACAAAAAGTATCCCTTGTCCTTTCCCGAGACTCAAAGTATCTCCATACCGAATTTCATAACAATAGACTGAATAGTTTAGGCGAAAATCATAAAAGTTTATTGTGCGGGAACCGTACATTTTTCGGGACCAAAAGTATCCCTTGTCCTTTCCCGAGACTCAAAGTATCTCCATACCAAAATTCATCAAAATCGATTGAATAGTTTATGCGCAAATCATAAAAGTATATTGTGCAGTAACCGTACATTTTTCCTGTACAAAATGTATCCCATGTCCTTTTCCTGGTTCTAAGCTATCTCTCCACCAATTTTTAGCCAAATCGGTTTGTTCGTTCTTGAGATAAAAGTTTATTGGGCGGGAACCGTACATTTTCCGGGACAAAAAGTATCCCTTGTCCTTTCCCGAGACTCAAAGTATAAAAACCACCACCATCCACCACCAAACCACCGGCCAAATTGGGAGCCCCTCAACCTTTGTTTTAGCTCTATGCCCTCCACGATATTAACTAATTTTATATAATATTACTAACGACCCGCCCCGGCGTCGCACGGGTATAAAATATATAGCCACTGAAAAAATAATTAAAATCGATAGCCTATCACGATCCTTCATGTGGTCTACTTCTTATCTGTGCCAAATAACATAAAAATTGCTCCAGTAGTTGGCGAGATATAATACTTTCAAATAATTTCCCCCGTTTTTTCCACATTCTCCTATTAGGCTTAGCGTGATGAAATATAACCTATAGCCTTCTTCAATAAATGGTCTAACACTGAAAGAATTTTTCAAATCGGACCAGTAGTTCCTGAGATTAGCGCGTTCAAGTTAGCCATTTCAAATAATTTTCCCCGTTTTTTCCACATTTTCCTCTATTTCTTCGCTTCTATTAATCTTAGTGTGATAAAATATAGCCCCTCCTCCTTCCTCGATAAATGGGCTATCTAACACTGATAGAAACATCAAAATCCGTTGCGTAGTTTTAAAGATTTAAGGGAACAAAGGGACATGAGGGAAAAAAGTGACTTTGTTTTATATTTTATAATAAGTATAGATGTTCATCCTAGTAAAGGAGTTTACATGGTACAATTTTAAAACTACCCAGGTCTTTCAAAATGTTGCTCAAATTATGGCTTGTTATGTAGAAAATAAAGCATCAGCAAATATATAACTTATAAGTTTTCTTCTATAAACAAAACCATGAGAATGGGCAAAATTTGAAAAAAAATAATCTCACTGTATATGAAGTTTTGTGCCTCGATAGCTTGGACTAATTACTCCTGAAGTAACTAAAACTAGCTAATTAACGTAGTCAAAAAAACGAGTCACATAATTTTGTTCCTCGATTTTTTTTACATAAAAAAATAACACTCAGAAAGCAACGTCCTTAGATGGAACATAACATTCAGAAATCATTCGACAAAATTTAGAAAATTGTAAGCCTAAACTCCCCAAAGATCTTTCATTCTCTCCTTTCTAGTTAAAAAATAATATTCAGAAAATAATATCCTTATTGAATATAACATTCAGAAAGTAAGGTCCAAAGGGCCCGATCTAGCAGTTAGCGCGCACGCACACGCCTTACAATGCTGCGGTCAGCGCGGAAGTCGCTGACCTTGCGGCCAACAGCCTGCGCCCGCGCCGCCTCCACCAAACTATTTGTACGACTGCATATTGACATCTATACAATGTACTATGTAAACAAAGGAATTGGGTATCGAAAGGAAATATTATCTATTTCCTTTCATTATCTTGGATAGCTGTTGTGGGCATGACATTAACCCTTCGATCGCGGATTCTTGGAAATGCTATTGTATTCTATTGTTGTCGCGATCACCGATACTCTTATGGGGCTTGAAGGATTAAAGTTATGTTCGTAATACAATCAAATAATATAATTTATTTTAAAGAATAAGAAAATAAAAGCACTTGATTCGTATGTATTCAAAGGAATCTCTTCATTGAACGGAATAAATAGGTGCACAGATTCTACGTTGCAGCTGTAGAAGAAGCATGTAGTAACTTTATTGAATTCAGTAGCAAGTGAGAAATGCACTTATTACAGTGATTTGACTACTACAAATAAACGACAATGCATCTTGATAGAGCCTTAACAATTCTTTTCTTCTGCCTCACAATTCACAAAAAATCTTAAATCTCAGTATTGACGCACTTTTTCTTTGGAGTTCACACATTCACCTCGCTTAGTAAAAGTATGTTTATTTACATAAATTATGACGTAAAATATGTAACATAATACATTCCAAAATAAAAATTAAACAGCATTTTATAGTCGAGTATGAAAGTGTTTGATAGTAGCTAACTTTCATTTTCCGTTAGTATTGAGATTTAGAGGGAAAATGCGAGATGAACGGCCGGCAAGGTCGGGCTTGGTATGCGGTGGTGCACAGTCGAGAACGCTGCTGTAACTCTTTTGGACTTTACCGCCATAGTAATAAGGTAGAAATGGGGAATAACTGTTCTGCTCACGACAGTGCCTACGTGATTCATTACTGCAATATTAACTGCAGTACAGTTAAGCGGGAATGAGGGCGTTTTATGTGAGCTTAAAATGCTATTTATTTATGACTTATCAGATTGGGATGGAAATGTTAAGCCACTTAACAAAGTCTTCAGTTACCATAAAGCCGCATTTTCACTAGGGGACACGTCGCGGAGACAAGTCGTCCGACATTTGCGTAGTTTGTCCCTGCAACACGTAGTTTGTCCCCTGCAACTTTGTCCCTCGACATAATGACTTGTTCACACTAGTCAGTGGTGAACAGTATGTCGTCAGCGACAAGTCCCGCAACCCGTAAATGTCGCTGCGACGTCGGTCGACATGTCGCGGGACACGTACATTTCGTGTGTCGCGAGACAAATGTTCCCTAGTGAAAATGCGGCTTTAGGGTCTACTCCTAAGTGCAATTAAAAAAAAACGAATGAATGCAGGACATTACTATATTCTGTACAATAAAAAAAACCATACTTATCTAATGTTATATGTTTGAAAGTGTGTATGTCTGTTAGCTCTAGACACTTAAATCTTAAATTAATTTCGAAGACATAGGATATTTACTGTCCTCGTAAGATCAACAAAGTTGCGGCCAACAACTAGTTTGATATTACATTTAGCAACATTAACAAAATATTAATGAGTAATGACATTAAAGCGACAATGTTTTTTGTTTGCCCAAAACTTATTAACTTCTTATATCAAAAGCACTTAAACATAATCGAAGCCTAAACAATAGGGATCTTTATATCGTTTTGTATCTTTCAATTTTGTCATTTATAATATTGATAAAAAAATGTATGCATGGAAAATCGTTTGTAACAAATATAGAAAAGAATATATCTTTATATTACTTTGTATCTTGTGACTAATATAATATTTAATGGTAGCGTTTGTCGTTCTTCCTGCGCGGACCGGTTTTGTACGAATTAACAAGTTAGACGAGAATGTAAACCATTCAATTAATGTTTCGTAAACATATTCGTAATTATGTCGTGTGATACAAGTAGATGTTTGCTCAATGTCATCCATTATATGTATTAAAAATGCGAAAGCGTATATACTTTTAAGCATTTTGAAATTTGACATGGAGAAACAATGGTCTTAAAAAACTCTGTCTTTACCCGGAAAAGTATCAAAGGTTCTATCCTATCCTATCCTATATAACTATCCTACGAGTATGCCTATTCCAGTCTCCAGAATAGACATAGGATAGTTTTTTTTCGAGTCGAAATTTGCGGTTCCACTCCTTAAAATGTATTACGATTTAGGATGCACCGTGTTGCACGGTGCATCCTTAACGTAGTAACGGACTAACGAAGTTGTGGGCGAAACCATAAAGCAATGTTAAAATCATTCTATCTGAAAAAAAGCAAATATTTAGGCAAGTTTAGCGGTAAGTTGGAATAGTATGAACTTGAAAATATTCCAATAGTTTACAATTTGTACTTAAATGATGATGATTTTGTCCGCCATACAAAAGACATCAACGCGCTACCCGATTATGAGTATTATGTTTCGCATAATAATTAGCACTTTGCTCGCAGCACTGCAATTGCTAAGAAACATTTTAAATTAAACTGAAATAATCTAAGAGTCAAACTTACCAAGTGCGAGTCGAACTTGCACATATAGAGTTCCGTATAAAAAGTTATAAAGGTATGCAGGGAGCTCCACTAAAATATTTATTTTCATTTTTTATGCATTTTTGGATATTTGAAAATTCTAATCTGAAAATTAAAAAGACAAAAGTAACAAACAACACATCAGTTAATAAATTCACATTTGTTAACTGATGTGTTGTTTGTTACTTCTTCACATAAAATATAATAATAGACAGTAGATAGGCAGTAAGTAGGTCTACTAATCAGATTTTGATCAAAGGCATTGTAGTAGATATAAAAAATCGGCCAAGTGCGAGTCGGACTCGCGCACTAAGGGTTCCGTACCATTATAGTATAGAGCAAAATTAGGCCAAAAATTGTGCTTTTTGTATGGGAGCCCACTTAATTTATTTTAATATTATTATTAAATATTAAAATGCACATAAAACTAAGGATCTTGAGAAAAAATCAAGTACCTACCTATTGCCATTATTGATATAGAGCCAAAAAGGCCAAAAAAACACGTTTGTTGTATGGGGACCCCCCTTAAATATTAAATTTATTTTGTTTTTAGTATTTGTTGTTATAGCGGCAACAGATATACACAATCTGTGAAAATTTCAACTCTCTAGCTATTACCGTTCTTGAGTTACAGCCTGGAGACAGACAGACGGACAGACATCGAAGTCTCAGTAATAGGGTCCCGTTTTTACCCTTTGGGTACGGAACCCTAATTAACACATAGACTACTTTCTAAGTCAACAGTGTGCCATGAGACACTGCTAATTAGTTTTGACCACAGAATGTTTTCTAGAAGGATTAACCTATAAGTGCAGTAATTAGTATGACACGTTGCAGGTTCCGGGTTAAACAATGGCGACCGGGGGGAAGTCCCGGCGGGAGGAGAGCGACAACTCCGACGACGAGCTGCTGCCGCTCGCCAACGACATATATGGCGGCAGGTGAGTCATATGGCGCATCCACACATGCCACCGGCTTATACCACCGGGTTTGCCGCCGGCTTTCAGCCTGCCTTGCCACCGAAGCCGGTGGCATATTGTGTTGTTAGCCAGCGGCCGGGCCGCCGTCCGTGCCGCCGGTATAAGCCGGCGGCATGTGTGGATACAGCATTATACATCACTGTTACTCCTAAATCTGACCACGAGCTGTGCATTAATATAAATGTCGTGGAAGTTCCTAATCATCCCATGAATTGTTGAGAAGCCAAATTGATATGGAACTCTATTTTAGAGATGCGGAGTCAGATGGACGGCTTGTGTATGAGTAGGTGTAATTATTGTGAATTGTGACGTAATAGTTGAGTGGAAGGCATTTTTCTCACCTCTGGGCGGAAAACGTCAACTTTCTTCCCGCTGCGCTTACCGATGTTGCCGTTTTCCGCCTCCGTCAATGAGAAAAATAGTATACGCACCATGGGCGGTATATAAGAAAGCCTCAGATCACTTGTTTGTTGACCTCGGCTTCGCCTCGATCATGTAATCTGAGACATTTCTTATTTTCCTGCCCTAGGTGCGTAATGTACTATTCCATACCTTCCTTTTAATATATGACACTAGTGCATGATAGGTGATGAAAATGTATGGAACAAAATATACATAAAATAGCTCAATTGAAATGGTTTAACGAAAAAATCTTTTCAGTGCTCGCCTACACTTTAGCACTTTAACTTTTACTATTTAAAAAATGAATTTCTTATAAAGTTCTATAAGCTGAGTGCAGGTATACTAATAAAAAACAACATAGTCTGCTACATTTTAAAGCGCAGATGACTAGTCCGGTCATTTGTTCCGTGAAAAGGTTAAAGAGGCACACAACTGGTTCCCTGAGTTTATGGCCCCACGACGTGCCTAGCTCGGATTTTATGTTTTGTTTTATTGAAGGATATTTTTAGACCGACACTATCCACTGGCATGACTAATAAAATGTATAATAAACTTACTATGAGAACGAGCAACGAATGTTATTTCACTGACGTTATTGCTAAGATATAGTCAATGGAAATCATTAATTTGTTTCATTTTATGATCGTCATAATACTCGTCACTTTGATTTACTGTAACTACTACTTTGCTTGAATTTTTACTATGATTCCATAATCTTTCATTCAACTTTGATGATATTAAATAAAACTAGTCTGGTGTAACACAAAATACACGTAATACAGCCAAATTCTTAGAACACTGTTCTCGTTTCATAGGTATAAAACTTTTATACCTATGAAACGAGAACACTGTTCTAAGAATTTGGCTAATATTATGTTGGCTATCTTATTGCTTTGATTGCTACTCATATAGAGGATAAATTTAATATGAGGTTTTTGGTAAATTTAAAATGTACCTAACTTACTCGTCTTATTAAAATTATGTAGACAAATTCAAAAATTATGTTAGAAGCTGAATTAGGAGATCGATCGTGTGCAAGTTTTAAAACATTCAAATTGTCTTATAAACAGCCATATAGGCAGGTCTTAGTGAAATAGTTGTATAATTTATAGTACGCAAAAATCGTCGTGTCGAATATAAACACAGGACTAGGCGAAATATACCTGAGTGATAAATGTATATCAAACATATTGGCTGCGGCGACGGCGACCGGTCAGCGCGGCCCGGAACCCACTCAAATGCCAAGGCTGTCCACTATGACGACACAACTTTCAATCGAGTGCGCTACATTTTTGCGCCCCACCACCGCGACAAATTAGTCAGCCATGTTTATTTTAAGTTATCCGAGAGATTTCAATACACTTATAGACTTGCAATCACTTGTAGAGACCAGAGAGGAGAGTGAAAATCGTATGACCACCTTTCCTTTTATTATACAGAAATGTGACATCTAACTTTATTTGAAAGCAAAACACTGTAATTTTAGGAATACCTCAATTTACGGAATTTCTATGAAAGAAACGTAGCAGGAGGGATTAGATAATAATAAAGATGTCCATCACTTTGATGGACGCTGAATGTAATCAATTATGTAATGGATATGAATAACTACATGCCAATTCATTAGAATTTTGCTAAAGAGTGAGTTGGCATATGACTATTAAGTCATATGCCAACTCACTCTTTAGCAAAATGTAAGTTGCGAAAACTTTTGGTGATATTTTTGATAACGTTTTAAATAACAGATGTACAGCAATATTTATGGTGCTAGATAGCAACCTAACAAAAACCTAAAAGGTGGAAAATCACAACTTGGTCTCGTATTTTCGTGTCAACTTTCGTAGCATGCAAAGTGTGAAATAGAATCCAATATTTTTACTTCGTTATCCTTTTTGATACTTATTCACATAACTTTAAGGTTCTATTTTGTGGAGTTCATTACTTCTTCGAGCTTAAATGGTAACGACGTACCATAAGGTCAAACGTGAGATGAATGTTAAAAGATAGCGCTACTTATCTAACGTTACATATGAGCGAAGAAATTACGTCCAGTACAAAAGAAAGATGCGAAAATACCGCAATAATATATTTCAGCGTAGCTAGCAATTTAGAGGTACATAAACTTTTTGAAGAAAAACATAATCTATATCATTATATAAAAGGCTTTGTCCTGAATGACATGAAAATGGAATCACGCTAGGGCCTAAACCACTGATTGTAGATACTTAAAATTTGGAGGGAGTGTTCTTTGTATGACGTAGGCGTGCGATAAGAAGGGATTTTTAGAAATTCCTCTCCTAAGGGTGTGAAAAGGGAGGATGAAGTTAGTATGGGACAACTCGATTCCATAGTCCGATCTGCTCGAAAATTCGCATCATTATTATTTGATGTATTTTATGGAAGATGTAATTCATAGTTTGTTGAAATTTATTCTTAAAAGTTGTTAAAAAACATGAACAGTTTACAGACCTTTACAGCGTTTACCAGCGGCTTGCGGCGACGCAGGGAGTTAGAGACGCCAATCAATGCTTTTTGCCACAATAGACATAATCTGTGTACTCTATTTTTGCCATGTAAGTTATGGCTGGTTTACACGTATTAAGTAGATAAGTAGTCAACAAAATTTTAACTTATGACTTTATACTTACTAAACTATATTTTAACTTGCTACCTGCTACTAAATTTGTGTTTACATGCAATTGATAACTTAAAATTAAGTTAAAATTTAGTAAACTACTTATCAACTTAATACGTGTAAACCAGCCATTGGAGCTCTTTTTTAAATAAATACTCTTTTGCTTATGAAATAAAGCCACCATTCACGATAAAGCGATCTCATTCTATTAGTGAATTATCTAGATTTGCAATCGAAATTGCAACTTATGAAGCCTACCTATATTATCGTAACAATTAGTTGTTAAATCTAAATCTTATATATAAAATTCTCGTGTCACAATGTTAGTCCACGAACTCCTCCGAAACGGCTTTACTGATTTTTACCAAATTTTATATGCATATTCAGTAGGTCTGAGAATCGGCTACTGGGTATTTTATATATTGATAAGTGCATTTGTTGAATAAATAATAGTAAATTACTACGTTTTCGTCGTATTTCGTCGTCGTAATCGTTTGTGCGACGTACTTATGTACGTTTGTGTCGATGGCGACATACTTATTTAGTCACTTCAATAAAATAATATGGGCGAAATACTTTATATTATGGCAAAGAAACGTTTGCCGGGACAGCTAGTATTATCTATAAATTTGTATACGACAGTGAACACAATTTACAGACCGTATTGTTGCTAATGCAGTTTATTTATAGTTTAGTAGTACGATGAAAATTTAATATAGCTATAAATGATAATAAAAACAATAAAACAGTATATTTATAATGAAATGTAGAGTTCCAATCAGGTGGGCAGTGGTCGACGGCCGGTATGTCGTGCACACCGCCCGCCGCGCCGCGCCGCCCGGGGTGGTGTTTTGCATACAAAACGAATCTATTTTGAATTTTCAATTAATTTTAAAACAATGCCTTTCAAACCGTGTTAGAGAATAGAGAGTAAAAATTAAATAGATTTTAAATACAAAACATTAGAACTATGTTAAGATGACGCTAATATTATCAAACCAAGGGTTAAGTTTAAAACAGAGCGGTGAATCTAATCATTTTACAATCGTAATCCTACAAAGATGATTCTTTGCGTAACCAAAATATAAGAACTAAGACTACTACTAACTTGAGAGACAGCTGTTTTATTGCCATGCCCTCTTGTTTTCATCCAATAATAATTTTGCAAATGGCCGAATCATAAATCATAGGTTATAGAGATTTTCTGATACTGTTTGGCATCCCACGTGATAAATGCATAGAAATGCCACAATATCCTCTTAGGTCTGTAGAACAAAACAAAGCGTCATTTCTTATAATTGGCCACATTTTTATATGATTAAATGTATACATATTATTAACTTTGATTATAGCAAGAAGTATCTGTCCTTTGTTCGTTCGTTCACGGACGTCGGTGCGAAATGCCAGTAAAATCGTGATTTTAGGAAGGTCAAGACCGTTTCTACGTCTCTTGTTGCATTGGCACGGCTATTAATAAAAAGTTTTTTCTTTTGTGGATTTTATCTGGGTCGGAGCTACGTGATGCCAACAGTTTAAAATCAAAATGAAGGAGATTTCAAACCGGAATCCATACTTCCTTACTAATCCATACTAATATTATAAATGCGAAAGTGTGTCTGTCTGTCTGTTACCTCTGCACGCCCAAACAGCTGAACCGATTTTGCTGAAAATTGGCATGGAAATACTTTTTGTCCCGGAAAAATGTACGGTTCCTGCGCGATGACCGAGATTTGGCGCAACGAAGTTGCGGGCGTCATCTAGTACTCTATATTTTTTATATATTTTCTGCTCTTATACCTTTACTGAAAGTGTGGCGAAAATTTCGATGAAATGATTATACAATAAGGAATACTATAATGAAGTGTGACGTCTGTTTTAATGTAGGCTTTTATTGGATATCAAGTTTACAATTATAGCAGTCTATTCTAAGGCAGAGAACAATGTAGAAAGCAAAGTTACAGAAATATCGCTTTAGTTTATTATAAGATGTTAATTTTTACTCATTGTAATAAACAGAAGAAAGTTATATTTAGAACATGGAATGTTTTATTAATTAAAAAAAAACATTAGATAGGGAAGGGACTCAAGGGACAATATTATATTATTACTAGCTGTCCCGGCAAACGTTTCTTTGCCATATTATAACTTTATAATATCGCCCGTATTATTTAATTGTAGTGACTAAATAAGTATGTCACCATGGCAACGTCCATCGCTATCATGGTCGCCGTTTTTCGCGAGTTGTAATAATTTACTATTATTTATTCAACAAATGCACTTATAAAACTTCTAAATGCAATATAATAAGTACCGAGTAGCCGATTCTCAGACCTACTGAATATGCATATAACATTTGGTAAAAATCAGTAAAGCCGTTTCGGAGGAGTTCGTGGACTAACATTGTGACACGAGAATTTTATATATAAGATTGCTACCTGTAGTACTTAATATGTACATAATATTAATATACATGCTTGTCCGAAAAAATCTGAAATTAAAATTATTGACGTCTTAGAAATGTTAGTATTTTTTTTTAAGATTTAAGGATATTTTTATGTAAATTTTCAAAATAGATAAAATACGCCTTTAAGGGTAAAGCCAAACGAGAGTAATTTTGTAAGTTGTGAGTCGCAGAATTTCGGTCGCGTAAATTATGTTTCATACTAATCATGACTCACAAAATAACGCTCGTGTGAATAAAATATGCATTTTTTATGAAACTGATTGCAGCAGAATTTCTGCAAACCGAAACCCTGCGACTCACGACTCGCTCGCTCACGATTACGCTCATTTGGCCTCACCCTAACACACATACATAATTTGACTTTAAGATATTTTGGTGTCTAAATTAAAACGATTAACGTGTTCTTCTAGTGTCAATATTACTTTCTACGGAAACTTGACCAAAACAAGTGCGATATTTGTTATTTATAATGCTGGTTCTGACAGTCTACTTTCGTTTCTATAGCGGTTCCATGTGAGGTGAACTGAGGTACGCGCCTCATTAGGGTTGCCAACTTCATTTTTAAATGTTATAATTAAAGATTTATTATTATTAATAATCTTAAACAAATTTTAGATACTTTCTGTAGTGTACATAGGCACATTGTACGTTATTTTGAGAACAAAGTAGAGAACTGGCCATTTAGCCAAGATTTTTTATCGCTCCTTTATTGAATTTATTTGCTGATCAAAATGTTCTCGTTATTATGACGTTGACGTTCGACTCGTCTAATATCAATTCCATACATTTTGATCAGCAATTATATAAAGAAGCGATAAAAAACCGTTTCGGCTGCAAGCCCTGGCCATTTAGCCAAAACATTTCGTTTTCGCTTCGTTATAGGCGCAGCGCAGACGACAGACTATCCGTGACGCACTTTTTAGTCTGTGGGAAATAGAACCTATGCAATTATATGCATTAACGCACACGACGCGCAAAAAGTCCGCATGTAATTGGATAAATTCATTTCCACAGACAAAAAGTGCGTCACAGATAGTCTGTCTTCTGCGCTGCGCCGTAGAATCGTTGATCAAAATAAGCGTTGACGTTTTTTGTGCTTTAATGATTTTAATTTCGTGTCTAAAAATGTTCCTGGTAAAAATATACTTGTAATAATGTGACAAGCTGTTTCTAATAATATAATTTGGGACAGAAATAATAATAAGAAAGAGAGGTTATCTGGTATCAATTTACGTCAATAACACAGCAATAGCTAGAAAATAATTCAAAAAACTTTCACATTATGATCAAAATAATGAGATTGCTACATTTGAAAATTTAAAATGACTCTTAAAAAATCTTTTCAAATGCTACCACAGCCCTATCGCTGTATTGATAATTAACAAAGTGGCGATATAATTTCACGTGGCCAGTGCGGCAGAACGAAGAAAGCACACCAGACTGCTTCTATCATCTGTCGGACAACATTATATTTTGTGTCGTCTTGTGTATTTATAGTTTTTCTCAAGTTTTCGCAAACAGTGTCTAAAAATTGTGCGTTAAAAAGTGAAAAAGTTTTTCGGCTTTTACATCTACCCTCTTTTCAGTCTTCTCTATCATTCAATCAATAAGCCTACGATTAAGTATAATATCAATTTAATTTTAATTATTGTCGCTATTTCTGTACTCAGATAACAGATTATTATTCTACGCTAAGTTTCTCATAATTAATAAAATCTATCAACTAATCAAATCCTTTGTTTTCGATCTTCAAGTGTAAGAGATGTAAAAGTTGTTTGAATCGAAGTATTTGCTATATTAATATGCAAAATTTGTCCATAAGTCACATCATCAAACAATGGGTGTGTACGCGATTCGCCTTCAGCATCGGCAGTAGCGGACCGTTTGTTGTCCTTGATTCTATTGACAATTAGTTATTGAACAATATTCGGCCAAGGCGGACTTTCTTTTGAGTGTTCTGCTAATAAACTATGTGAGAAAGACTGTGAAAGACTGTGTAAAATTTCAAAATGAGTGACGAAGACTGTAAAGTGTATTACGCGAAACGAAATTCAGAAGAAACTATTTATGTGCCCAATAATAATTATAATAATTCAATTTATAGTAATTACTGCAGTATTTACAGGTTTGTTTTGCTTTTTTTTCACAGCAACTTCAGGTAGATTTATGTTGGTAGAGTTCTTGATGAATCTCGATTCCTGTGCTTATGCCAATTGCCAAATCAAACGATATAAACAGGTTTAAAACTTTCAAGGCGGTCTAAAACGATGATAAGAAATAAGAATGATATATTATAAGACATTATTTTCACTATGATATTTTTATTCAGAAAGTTTTTTTTTACAATATGATCAAATAATCGTAAATTGGGTATATGATGAGTGATGACACAGTCGGCGCTGACCGTCACATTACGGGCCACTCACACGTTGTGACCTTTAATTCATAATTTCATACCGCTTTCTAATAAATATAATATAGAAAGCTGGTGCATTAATCATCATCACTGCTTTGCCTTTAACAGGTCAAAGTTTTATAGTTCCACAAGAGCTAGTGGTAAATGTAGAGTTTTTAGATACTAAGCAGTTCTTATATCTTTACAAGGTATAACAAGCAAAGTCTGCTCGGTGACGTTAATAGAGATAATTATATCTCTATTAATATATAATAGAGATAATATATAATAGAGATAATTATATCTCTATTAACGTCATCGAGTCTTCTAAATCTATTAACATTAGTTAATAGAGCTTTGGACCACGAAAGTTACGCTTAAAATTAAATGCAAAGTGAACAGTAAACACACCTTGTTGAAAAACTAAACTGAAAAAACCTTCTACATATTTTATTATTTATAACTTAAAACTTACAAAACATACTCGTAGTACTACCTCATTCTTAAGATTTGCGTTATCATCTACGAAATCTCGTGTATGTAATTTAAAAACTTAACAAATAAAGTTACTTCATAATAATAATATAAATATCCTCAAGTTCAGAAGCTAATCTGCTATTTTATGTTAAACTGTGGTGAATTAGTGTTAACATAGACTATAGACTAATTCACAGTCTATGCTACTATAATATTTTATTCAAAGTTAATGTTTACTTAGTGTTTGTTCTTGTTGTTCTGTAAGAAACTTTTATTGTGTGTCATTACATAAGCATTTAAAAGCCTGCAGAACTTCTACGGATTAAAGTCGAAAAATACTCGTATTGTAAAAAAAACATAAAAATAATAATATGGCATATAAATAGATAGGTTGGAATTGATATGATAGATAGGTGATGGATATGTTGGTGCACTCGTTATATTCGTATTAGATCAGCGAGTGGACCGTGCTCGCCTTACGTAAAACTCTGTCACAATATCAATGAAGCAAGAATGATATGACGAAACCGTTATGAAGACAATTGCGAACTTAATTTCATACAAAAGTACTTGTTACACTTTAGCACATCGAGGAAGGAGCATTGTTAGTTAAATGTTTAAGACTCGTGGTTAACTTGAAATAAATACGTTCTTATAAATGATGTTACTGCTCCACTTTATTGACCGATGTAAGAATTTGAGGCCTTAACTGGTTTGTTAAAAAGTTTAATGATTATACAACATGCATGTATCGACCGATTAACGCCTCCGTGGTCTAGTGGTTTAGACTTTAGAGCGTGGCTCTTGACTCGGAGGTCGTGGGTTCGATTCCCGAGTTGGTAACATGGTATTTCCAAGTTTGGTTAGGACGATGCAGGCTGATCACCTGATTGTCTGACATGTAAATTGTAAGATGATCCATGCGTCGGATGGGCATGTAAAAAGTCGATCCTGCGCCTGATCTCTCGCCAGTCGTGTCGGTCTTCCGTCCCACTGGGTTATGAGAGTGAAAGGAATAGAGAGTGCTCTTGTGTACTGCGCACACACTTGGGCACTATAAAATTACTCCTGCGTAACAGGCCAGGTTTCAATGAAACTGGCCACCATCACCGAAACCGGTGTGAGGAGTATTACTATCGACCGATTATAATAATAACAATAGAGGACACAGGAATCGGAAGAAATCATTACCGTGTGTGGTAAATGCTAAAGATTTCTCGTCAGTCGCGTGTGAAAGTTGTTTTTCTTGGCTTCACAATGACGGCAATTAGCGCACTGCGACTCGTGTATTCCACCCAATTCAATTTACTATTTTGTCACATTTTTAATAGCGTTTTGGTATGCAATAAAAGTTAGATTTAGTCATGGACTTTAATTTTGTCCATTAGAAGTCGTTAAATAGTATTTCTATTATATATATATTTTTTAATGTTATTTATTATCTTCAGAATACGAGCGCTTATTAAAAGGGTATTCAAAATCACCACTAAACAACAATACATTTATGATTTAAGAATTGCAACAACATTAGATATAAAATCGTATAGTAAAATTATGTATCTAAAATTTAATATTATTTTCTCTTTTTTCAGTCAAAGAACAGTACAAGAAACGAAAGGATGGGACGTGTTCAGAGAATTCCCACCGAAGCAGGACAGTGGGTCCATGGAAACGCAGAAATGTTTAGAATTTACGGTTAGATTATTTAAAGTACTGGCGTACGCAGTTACCTTCATAGTAGTACTCGCATCTGGAGTCATAGCCAAGGGTGCAGTACTGTTTATGACGTCACAGCTCAAAAAAGACAAAAGGCTAGCATATTGTAATAGGAATTTAGGTAAGCCTAAGCTTTTGCTCATACGCATTGGCAAAATAAAGTTATTAAAACTCAAAGTGAAGCAGGTAATTTCATTATTAAAATTATATGTTTATTGTTTGTCTTTTTAGGTAGAGATAAACAATTTGTAGTAACACTGCCAGACGAAGAGCGGGTGGCATGGATGTGGGTTCTTTTAGCTGCATTTGCGATCCCCGAAATAGGAACTTTGATCCGGTCCATGCGAATATGCTTCTTCAAATCGTCTAAAAGGCCGTCTATGGTTCAATTTGTAGTGGTAAGTTTTGTTATTTTTATCATTATACATTGTTTTAATATAGCAAATACTTATTATCAGGGTGAGCGAAGCGAGCCCTAGTATATCCCACAACCTGACCACTTTTGTAATACACTTTACGAAAAAACTATCACACCTATTGAATTGAGCTTTCATAGTAATTTTAATTTATATGTAGATGTGTTTAAATCATTAGTCAGTCCAGGTTTGGTTACTATTAAAATATATAAAAAAAGCCTTAAAGATTATTACCACGCACAAAAATGGCGCGCGAGTCCTCACAAGTCACAAAGCTCGGCTTTTAGCTAGTTATTATTATTAGCTACAGTGTCCCACTGCTGGGCAAAGGCCTTCTCTCTTTACTTCCACAGTTCTTGATTTGTAACCAAGTCATACTTAAGAATTTAATTTTGTTTCAGGTTCTTATATCAGAATCATTACACACTATAGGGCTTGCGCTATTATTCTTCAAAGTCCTTCCCGAGCTGGACGTGGTCAAAGGTGCGATGATAACGAACTGCCTCTGCATTGTGCCGGCTATATTAAGCCTGCTGTCGCGAAACTCTCGAGACTCGAAAAGGTTTATCAAAGTTATCGTGGACATAGCTGCCATTGTGGCTCAAGTCACCGGATTTATAGTGTGGCCTCTTTCGGAGAACAAGCCTGTTTTATGGCTAATACCCATTTCCTCTTTATGCATCTCCATAGGATGGTGGGAAAATTATGTGACACGTCGGAGTCCTATTGGTAAGCTGTGTGTTTCATTTTTCTTCAGATATAATTGCAACCGAGTCTTTCGATAATAATTAGTAATAAATAATATGTTAACTTTTTTGCATTTGCAGAATGTTATTTTTCCATGATTTTAGAAAACGTTTATTTCGCGAGACGGTTTAAAAGTAATGTTTGGATTGTCTTTTTTTAGGTTTAATCAAATCATTGGGTCGGCTGAAGGAAGAACTAACTGTCTGCCGTTACAACATCTATAGAGTTATATCAGTGTGGAAAGTCATCTTGTTTCTAGTCTGTATTTTGTTTAGTATGTGGGTGGATGGTGATGATCCAGCCATGTTTTTCCAATTGTTTAATACTGGATTCGGACCCCATAACATTGTCGTGGAAGAAGTAAGTTCCAATTCGTTAAAATTTGTAGCTTAGGTAGCTTTTGGTTATAGTGAGTGCGGCAAAGTGCGCCGACTGGAAATTTCAAATCAGCAGTATGGAACTATAGCTATTTGGCGCACTTGCCGGGGTGGCGCACTTTGCTACACTCACTATGTATAGTTTGAATTCTGTTTCATTACATAATTTAGAATATGTCTACAATTTTTTTTCTCAATTTTCAGGTCCAAATTCAACTCGGTGGAACTCTAATTCCTGACCTCGCCAATGCAACTTTGACCGGAGACTCTGTTGAAGTAGCATCAGTATACAAATCGGCAACTTACGTCTTACTAATACAAGTTTTTGCAGCTTACTTATGTTACATATTCGGAAAGTTCGCTTGCAAAATTGTCATTCAAGGCTTCAGTTACGCTTTCCCCATTAATTTGGTAATACCTTTGGTAGTTAACTTCTTGATAGCTGCGTGCGGATTAAGAAATGGCGATACTTGTATATTCCATGGAACCATTCCGGATTACTTATTCTTCGAAAGCCCTTCAGGTACAGTACCTAAACTAGCGACATTTTTTATCAAATCGCATGACTCTATGACACTAAACTATGAATTATTCTCATGTTTAATTAAAAAAAACATCATTGGATACTATTTTTTTTTACTTTTTCAGTGTTCACGTTAAGCGACTTTATAACCCGTCAAATGGCATGGATCTGGTTGCTTTGGCTACTTTCGCAGACATGGATCACCATTCACATTTGGATCCCCAAGGCTGAGCGCTTGGCTTCCACTGAAAAATTATTCATTTTACCCATGTACAATGGACTTCTGATTGATCAAAGTATGGCACTCAACCGCAAGAGAGACGACCAAAAAGATGTCAAAACTGAGGTAACGTAACCAAACTACAAGACTTGTAATAATACTCGTAATTGTGTTTCCAAATTTTTACTCCTAATATAGGAATTTAATTCTTCATGGCCTTATAGAATGTACCTAGATCATAAAGTTAATATACCTATCGGAATAGAGCAACAATCTCGAGCTGTCAAACGTAACCAAAATTGGTTTTCATCTGTGTGAAAAATATGTGTACGTATACACTTACACAAGCATGATTGAACATGAATTCTATGAGATTATATTGACAACGTGCGGCACGTGCCGACTGAACGTCAAAAAAAGAGTGCTGCTGTCATGTATCACACGTCTCTTTTTACCACGCGGTGTTACTGATAGTGGCATCTCGCTTGCTCAGGCCTTTGTTTCTCTATTCCGCTAGGTATATTAACTTTATGACCTAGATAGATGCGGAAATTATAGGCCTGGAGATAGTGACACAAAATTCTTGATGATTTGTGCCAGTATGACGGTTTTACAGGGGTATAATTATGTAAAGGCAAAAAGGAAAATGATGGTCATAGCGCTCACACTGGCAGCCCAAACGCGTGGGCGTTAATCGAACGTGTCGGATAAATAACGAGTGTCGAACGATTTGTTCCACAAAAATGCTTGTATTTTAAGATAGTCGAAAAAAAAATAAGTAGGCGAAGGCGTAATGCCGGAAAAGTATGGCAAGGTGATTTTCGTGAATGGCTACTCGACCATGATTAGCTATGCAAAAATTAGCCTGGTACAAATGTATCAATTTTTTTTATTAAAATTAACGTATTCGCATCGGTATGGCGGGCTGTAAGCCGCACCCGACAAGTATGGCATTACGCTTTCGCCTACTTATTTTTTTTCGACTATCAGAAAATACAAGCATTTTTGTGGAACAAATCGTTCGACACTCGTTATTTATCCGACACGTTCGATTAACGCCCACGCGTTTGGGCTGCCAGTGCGAGCGCTATGACCATCATTTTCCTTTTTGCCTTTATGTAATTATACCCCCGTAAAACCGCCATACTGGCACAAATCACCAAGAATTTTGTGTCACTATCTCCAGGCCTATTAGTGCTTAATCTGTGATAGTGACCACTTCAATTGTCAATTTCAGGATCTTGCAGAAATAGAAAAAGAAAAGGGCGATGAGTATTACGAAACGATCTCTGTTCATACTGACAACACTGGTACTTCCCCCAAAGCTATAAAGTCTTCGGATCAGATCACCAGAATATACGCTTGCGCCACTATGTGGCACGAGACTAAAGACGAGATGATAGAGTTCTTGAAATCTATTTTACGCCTGGACGAAGATCAGTGCGCACGGCGAGTGGCTCAAAAGTATTTACGGGTTGTTGACCCTGATTACTACGAATTCGAAAGTAAGAATATTTGTATCGAAATATGCGTAGCAAAACATTAGAACAACAACAAGCACTTTTACTAATGTAGATACTAATATTAAAAATGAGAATGTGTGTCTGTCTGTTACCTCTTCCGCCTAAACCACTGAAGCAATTTTGCTGAAATTTGGTATGGAGATACTTTCGAGTACCCGGGAAAGGATATACATACTTAGATACCATCGAGGAAATTGATTCCTAGGCAGTTGACGGACCTACGTCGTGTGGTAGGCTTATGTCAATTCAACAAGGTCCGCCAGCTGCATAGGAATCAACTTCTCTGATAGAACCTAGAATACTTTTTATCCCAGAAATATGTACGGTTTCCGCGCGGTAAACGAATTTTGGCGCAACGAAGTTGCAGGCGTCATCTAGTACTTACTTAATAATTGTAATATATTGTCAGAAAATTCTCAAGTTTATTTTATTAATTTTCAGCGCACATATTCTTGGACGATGCTTTTGAAATATCCGACCACAGCGACGACGATTCTCAGGTGAACCGCTTCGTGAAACTTCTTGTGGACACTATCGACGAGGCCGCTTCGGAAGTCCATCAGACTATCATTCGTGTGAGGCCACCGAAGAAATACCCAGCACCATACGGAGGAAGATTGACATGGGTGCTGCCGGGAAAAACTAAAATGATCTGTCACTTGAAGGATAAGGCAAAGATTCGTCACAGAAAACGATGGTCTCAGGTATGGATGTAAAATCTTAATATATGTATAGTATAAAAGTATTAAATATATTTCCGTTGTCTGGTACCTGTAACACAAGTTCTTTAGGTACTTAGCACGGGGCCAGACTGACATGGTGTGAAGCGTCCATAGATATTATTATATTAGGTATTATTATTATTGTATGCAGACTTCATATGATTATTGACAAGCCGCAGCGGGGTGAGTCACATTTTTCATGCACTGCTTACGGTCTGTCAAGCACCATAAAACTTGTATGAAAATATCGGCCCGCCTCGCTGTACCCCATAATTATGTGTGCGTACCTTTATTCTTAGCCTTTCTCTACGAAGAAAAGCGTTGCAATATACTTACGTTGGTGGTTATTTTCTAGGTGATGTACATGTACTATCTTCTGGGACACCGTCTCATGGAGCTACCGATATCAGTGGACCGAAAGGAGGTGATGGCTGAAAACACGTTCCTACTAACCCTCGACGGAGACATTGATTTCCAACCGCACGCTGTCAGACTGCTTATTGACTTGATGAAGAAAAACAAGAACTTGGGTGCCGCTTGTGGACGTATTCACCCCGTTGGCTCAGGTAAAGTTAAGAACTACACAAACTTTACAAAGTATGTAGGTGCCTAAGCTTATGTATATTATAATTGTTTGGCATGCAACAGCCATTAATATAAAAATAATAATTAAAATCAAAATTATTGTGCATTTCAGGTCCTATGGTGTGGTATCAGATGTTCGAATACGCTATTGGTCATTGGCTGCAAAAGGCTACCGAGCACATGATTGGCTGCGTACTTTGTAGTCCTGGATGCTTCTCTCTCTTTAGAGGAAAGGCTTTGATGGACGACAACGTTATGAAAAAATATACTCTACGATCAGACGAAGCTAGGCATTATGTACAGTACGATCAAGGTGAGAAGTATTTGTTTATTTCAATCCAATTTTGATAAAAACGATACTCTTAATACGCAAATGATATTTAAGGTTAATGAAATTAAATATGCCAAGTAGCCTATTGTGGAAAGAGGTAGATAATAAGGTGACTTATTATTAGATAAGTTTTTTCTAAAAGCCTCGAGCTTTAGTTAAAAATTTTATACAAAATTATAATATACTGCAGTAACGATGATGGACTTTTACTCGCGCATTACCGTCTTAATTAATGTCTTGTGTAAGTTCCGACGTTTTTACACAAATCAGTTGCATGCTCATGTATGCAAATTATAACGCAACTCATAATTATATGCGCAAAACGTCGCTTCAAAAACACTGTAATAAGTACGCAATATGACACGATTTATGTTATCCTTGCAGGTGAAGATCGATGGCTTTGTACTTTGCTACTGCAGCGTGGTTACCGAGTAGAATATTCAGCTGCCTCCGATGCCTACACCCATTGCCCCGAAGGTTTCAACGAGTTTTACAATCAACGTCGTCGTTGGGTACCCTCGACCATCGCTAACATTATGGACTTGCTCGCCGATTACAAACACACCATCAAAATCAACGATAATATTTCCTCGCCTTACATCGCTTATCAGGTAAAGCTATTAAGTACTAGAGATTATTTTTTTCTATCAAACATATTTTATTTGTTGTAATGTTATGATCTAACACACTTTGCTTTTTTAGATGATGTTGATGGGAGGTACTATCTTGGGACCTGGTACTATATTCCTTATGTTGGTGGGTGCTTTCGTAGCCGCCTTCAGAATCGACAATTGGACCTCTTTCGAATACAACTTGTACCCTATCGCGCTGTTTATGTTCGTTTGTTTTACGATGAAATCAGAATATCAGGTAATGTTTGTCCAAATTCAAACTATTAACAATTTCTTGTTTTACAACCATCTCCTGTTTCTTTACTTTATTATGTTTTCAGTTATTGGTGGCACAAATATTATCAACGGCATACGCTATGATAATGATGGCTGTAATCGTCGGTACTGCACTTCAATTGGGCGAGGACGGTATAGGTTCACCGTCTGCTATATTCTTGATATCACTATCAAGCTCCTTCTTTATAGCAGCATGTCTCCATCCGCAAGAGTTTTGGTGTATAGTACCGGGTATTATTTATCTGCTGTCGATCCCATCTATGTACTTGCTGTTGATTTTGTATTCTATCATCAACTTGAACGTCGTATCTTGGGGTACGAGAGAAGTGCAAACTAAGAAAACGAAAAAGGTGAGAATTTTTTAAACAATATCCGTGTCTAAATTAATGAAAGAAGAGAGAAACATATTATCAAACAATTTATATCTTACAGGAAATTGAACAAGAGAAAAAGGATGCTGAGGAGGCAAATAAAAAGGCGAAGCAGAGTTCCTTGTTAGGTTTCCTACAAGGAGTAAATAGTAATGAAGAAGAAGGATCAATCGAGTTTTCTTTTGCTGGCTTGTTCAAGTGTCTATTGTGCACACATCCTAAAGGAAACGAAGAAAAAGTACAACTTTTACACATCGCGACAACATTGAATAAATTGGAGAAGAAAATTGATAACATGGAAAAGTATGAACAAGTTCATTTTTATGTTCAAAATTTAGATATTAATTAAATTGCTAACATTTAATTATATTTTCTAGGATCGTCGATCCACATGCTCAAACACGAGGCAGAAAGTTATCATTAGGATTAAGAGGAAGTACCAATGGCGATGCTCTGAATACCGTAGCGGAGGGTGAAGAGGATGATCATGATTCCGAATCTGAGACTGATACTCTGTCTACATCACCTAGGGTGAGCTACGAATCAAAACATTTCAAGAATCATGGCCAAATTTGTATAGGAGCTGGACTCGACTTTTATTTTTGATGTCCCAAAATAAACTATAGTTAGATTTGGTTGTTCTTAATTCTTATGCTCTAAACATAATTCCGTTTGAGAATTATGTCTAAATAGCCACGATTTTTTATAATAATTAATAACGTTTACAATTATTTTGAGGTTAGACTTAAGAACTACCTTTTTCCCGACTGCGGTTTAGCCTACAAGTGTATATTCGGCGATCTCGTTTATAATTATTTCAATTTTTCCTAGAGTACTGCCCAAAAAAATTGAACGAATGCGAATGATCGCCGGCTGTCAGAACATAACGAAACTAAAATATATTAATGATCTTTTTTTTTGTGGCTATTTATAGACACATTTCTAATGATTTTCGATGCCTTAAAATATTAGGGAATTTTTGCTACTAATGGCATATCGGGACGCCACCACCCACCTGGTACGATTTGGCCATTGTTCTTTGAAACATTTAGTTTGAACTTCGTGTGCTAAATACAGCAATATCATTAAATATTTTTGTGCTGTTGCAGGAAAAAAGAGATGATCTTATTAACCCTTACTGGATAGAGGACCCCGATTTAAAGAAGGGAGAAGTTGATTTTTTGACCCCAGCGGAATTATCATTCTGGAAAGACTTAATCGATAAATATTTATATCCTATCGATGCAAACAAGGAAGAACAGGTAACATAAAACGGCAGGCATATTGCTAAAATAATTGGCTTAAAAGAACTAAATACTTATCTGAATTTAGTTCATTTTTTTAGCTACATTTTTTAAATGTTCACTAGGATCCACCCTTTGGATTCTTTATCTAATGCCCTTTGCCTTACAGGTTTCTCCCAATATACATTTGAATATCCTAAAATGTAATTAATGTTTTAATGTTCCCAAATTTTAGGCACGTATTTCCAAGGATTTGAAAGAACTGAGAGATTCTTCCGTTTTTTCTTTCTTTATGATCAATGCCCTTTTTGTCCTTATTGTGTTTTTGCTACAATTAAATAAAGACAACCTTCACATTAAGTGGCCCTTCGGAGTAAAAACTAACATAACTTATGACGAGGTTTCGCAAGAGGTAATGTGGGAAAATACTGTGTACCAGTATCGGCTTTCAATGATGACCTGGGATCACGACTCTTGCAACACAACCTCCTTACTCACATAGGTCCCTAGCGAGTCTAAATCTTGGTCACTGTTGAACGTTGATACTATTAATGCTTTCTTTTGTGTAATTTTACAGGCTCGAATTGCAAGTGATTTGTTAGAGCTTCGCAATAAGTCAGTTTTTGCATTTGTTATGTTCAATGCTTTATTTATATTGATAGTGTTTTTATTGCAACTCAACAAAGATCAACTCCACGTGATTTGGCCTTTGGGGGTAAAGACGAACATTACTTACGTCGAGGAGACAGGCGAGGTATAAGCCCTTACAAATTAAGTGTGTCACTTCACCAACTTAACGACCTTCTTCTAACCGGTCTCTCTTGGGAGGGAACACCAGCATGGATGTCCCAGACCTTCACACCGAGGACTTAACTTGGTTGTCACTTAATTACATCACCTGAATTAATACCCGACCTCGAGAAGTTCCTACACCCTGTGACGTTATGTGGTCAATTAATATTGAATGTGTTGAATGGGCACTTTATAATATACACCTATAATAATGCACCCCCGAATTCCTGAGTTTATTTTAGGAGGTGGTGGAGTCTCTTCTATTAAATTTCTTCTATCGGTTTAACAGACACTGGCATTCTTCCTATGTTTAAGACTTAAGATAAGAAATGCGACACATATGTTTTATGCGTAGAATATTTAAGTTACTAAGTTATGTCCACCCAAAATTTTTTGATAAAACTTCTTCAGTTAACTAGACTTATTTTCTTCATAATCATATTAAGCTAATCGGTAACTTACATTAGGTTTAAATCATTTAAATTATTTACTTTTGTTCATTGATATCACAAGCGCTTTTTGTTTATGTTTGCTTTATTTTTTTTTAATTTGCTTATATTTTGTGTCTATTAAACATAATCACGTAAATTCCAATGTGATATGCATTTTTAATTTATTTTATTGGCTTACGTAAAGGGGGATGGTCCTCACCTTTCGGCTGACCACCAGTAATAGTTTTTTGTGTTTTAGGTCCTCGTATCGAAAGAATATCTACAATTGGAACCTATCGGTTTAGTTTTTGTATTCTTCTTTGCCTTGATTCTGGTAATCCAGTTCACTGCGATGATGTTCCATAGATTTGGAACCTTTTCGCACATATTAGCATCAACAGAACTGAACTGGTTCTGTCCTAAGAAGGTATGAGTTTTTTTATTATAGTCCAGGCGCAGAGCACTTATTTTCATACATTAAATTATCACTACTTTTGATATCTTCGTATGTGTGAATGGATTTTTATATATTTTATACGTTGTGTTATACTATATTATGTTCTATTTCAGTCCGATGACTTATCTCAAGATGCTCTGCTTGATAAGAATGCAATAGCAATAGTAAAGGATCTGCAAAAACTAAATGGATTGGATGACGAGTATGATAACGATTCAGGATCTGGTCCACAAAATGTAGGGCGCAGGAAAACTATACATAACCTGGAGAAGGCCAGGCAAAAGAAGAGGAATATCGGAACTCTTGACGTGGCATTCAAGAAACGTTTCTTCAATATGAATGCCAACGATGGCCCAGGT
This sequence comes from Polyommatus icarus, assembly GCA_937595015.1. Classification (NCBI taxonomy): domain Eukaryota; kingdom Metazoa; phylum Arthropoda; class Insecta; order Lepidoptera; family Lycaenidae; genus Polyommatus; species Polyommatus icarus. Next base: position 11,524,010 of record OW569321.1, read on the forward strand.
AAATAAAATAATCAGCCAAGTGCGAGTCGTACTCGCTCACGAAGGGTTCCGTACCACTACAGAGCAAAAATAGCCTAAAAATTGTATTTTTTGTATGGGATCCCCCCTTAATTATTTAATTTATTTTAATTTTATTACTAATTATTAAAGTACAAATACAATTAAGTATTTTGTGAACATTTCAATTGCCTATGTGTTCCCGTTATTGATTAAGAGCAAAATATAGCAAAAAAATTACGTTTGTTGTATGGGAGCTCCCCTTAAATATTTAATTTATTTTGTTTTTAGTATTTGTTGTTATAGCGGCAACAGATATACACAATCTGTGAAAATTTCAGAAGTCTAGCTATAGCGGTTCTTGAGTTACAGCCTGGTGACAGACAGACGGACAGACGGACAGACATCGAAGTCTTAGTAATAGGGTCCCGTTTTTACCCTTTGGGTACGGAACCCTAAAAACTGAGGGAATTCATTTTTTTAAGGAGATTATTTCTTATTTTAGAAACTTATACTTTACCAGATGCTGAGCGCTTTATTGCCCCGAAACTCATTTAGCACGTAAAAATCATACGTTTTTCGAGACAAAACGTATCTCCATACCGTATGCAACATAAAAATCAGTTGGGGGGTTTAAGAGTACAGATATACAACAGACACTTTCGTATTTATGATATTAGATTTTGTGAGGCTATATTTTGTGAGGCTATATTTTGTGAGGCTATATTTTGTAATTCAAAACTCACACCTGGAACATGATTCAGATGATTCAGAGACATCATTTTCCAGGAACTCCAGTTCTTAATCGGAAGATGACTTTGAGAAGAGAGACTCTAAAAGCCTTGGAGACCAGGAGGAATTCCGTGATGGCTGAGCGAAGGAAATCGCAGATGCAGACACTCGGCGCTAACAATGAATATGGCGTTACAGGAATGGTAATACCTACTTTAACATTTTTTTAAATAAAATAAGGGAACAAACGAGCAAACGTGTGCATTGCCGGCCCGTTTAAGAGGGAATACGCTCTGTTCTTGAAGGTTTTCAGGTCGTATAGGTCCGGAAATACTGCTGGTGACAGTTCGTTCCAGAGTTATATAAGTATTCACATGCTTATAAACATAATTAAACTGCGAATACAAGGTCTATCAAAAGTCTTATCTGTCTTATAGCTGTTGGTGGTGGTGTCAACCACATGTCAAAGACAAAAGAACTAGAATAGTTAACGCACCGTAAATACCGGGGCTAAATATGTCATGTTTGTTAAAATCGAAAGTCACAAATTAATCAAATTTAAACCATCTCATTTCAGTTAAATAACAATCACGGCGTAGTTCCGAGGCACCGCACTTCTACCGCCAACATTTCAGTGAAAGATGTGTTCGCTGAGCCTAACGGGGGAATGGTCAACAGGGCATATGAAGCCTCACTAGGAGACGAAGACGACAGTAACTCTATGAGATTACAACCACGAACAAACCAAGTCTCATTCCAGAGATTCTAATCAAACATGATGTTGCCAAAATTATGAGACAGCTAGTTATAAGCAACTGTAGATACTCATTTTGATAAGTACTTAGTTAATATTGTAAAATTTACCTTGACAATTTCCTAAAGAATTAGGTATGTACTTGTGATATTTTTAACTTTCTCGAGAAGCTGCAAGTATTCATAAGCATAAGCTTTTCTGTGTATTTATTTATTTTGAATACGAATTTACACTGCCATTAATAATGACTTATTTTTTTTTAATTTTAAGACGACTTTCAAAAATTTTTCCGTCCAAGCTGTATTGATAATAATTAAGTTTTTTAATTAAGTACATAAAAACAATTACTGCCACTGAGCATTTTTTACCTTTTGTAATATAAGACTTCTAGCTCAATAAAGAAATATTTTAATATGAATAAAATTGTTTTATTATTAGTCCAGGGCTCGGGGTTAGGTAGTGCGATTTCGGGATTGAAACACGAAAAATTAATATGGACATTCCCATCCGCGGGATTCGCATATTTGTTTTTATCGACCTCAAATAAAATACGGGATGTTAAAATGTATTAAAATAAACATTAATATTGTCAGAAAAGAACACTACTAATACGATTAGGTCCTGCAAAATTAAACTTTGGTCATAGATTATATATATAATACAATACTCTAAAATCGATAAATCGATCTCTAAAACAAGGCTAACATAATGCCTAGTTTCACTTTATTTTCAAAGCCTCTATCAACGAATACAATATAATATAATTTCGGGTACGTATATTCCCTGTTGCTATCTTTGTGCACTGTTTTCAAACTAGATAATTTTGAGCTAGGACGTAGGAAAATTACCGATCAGAAACCGACCACTTGCATTATTAAAAGTTGATTATATGAACTATTAACTCCATATAAGATAAGTATATAAAATATTGAGAACTGTTAATCAGTAGGTATAGCGAGGAGAGACAGAAAGAACGAATACTTTGCGCAGATCGAAGAGTAAAAAAGAACGTGGCTTTTTTCCAAGATCGTAAAAACAGCAGTGGTCGGCGATCGTCGGTATTGCAGTTTTGTATGGTAATACATTAACGTATGGAAGATTTTTTTAAATTTTAGTTTTGCCCAATAGTGAACAGTGGCGGTGCAAGACCAAAATTTTATGTGGGCAAAATATATTTTGCGAGGCCCCTTGATGAATGATGCAAGAATATTTTGTTGAAAGATTTTTTGATACCTACTCGTAAATCCTAAAAAAACCGCGTTGTCAAAGGGGCGCGAGGCCCCTAGGACCGCGAGGCCGTGGGTGGTCGCCCACACCGCCCACGCCTTGCGCCGCCTCTGATAGTGAAAGTTGTTCAGTTTGATGTGTAGAGTCTTAGTATAGAAGATTGCTAATGACTTCAATTTTGGCCTGTATATTTTAAAATATTGTAAGAGTACCAAGATTGAAAATCTATTTTTTGCCATAATATAAGTACCTAAAATTATTTTGCTAAGTTTGTAGTGCGTTAACAGTAATATGTAAGTAAACAAGTATTTCAACCTACTTCGATTTTTTTTTAATATTATGTACTCTTCCTCTTGTTTATTATTTCAAATCAATTTAATTGTCAGAATACATTACATTATTCATTCAATTACCATCCTCGTAATATTATAAGCATATAAAATGAATACATTAACAAAAATATAATATTTGCAACAAACAATGATGTTTTAGCCTAGTTCAATTGATTTTTTTAAAAAGAGGGCGTCACTGTGCACCTAGAAAAACAAGCCTAAATTATGCAGAAGTAGTTCTAAGTAGGTAGCAAAATTAATAATCAACAAATCAGATCAACAATTGGGATTCGGGATTTATCCCGGGGGTATGTCCATATTAATCTTTACATTTTGTCACAAGTACCAAAATCACACTACCTAACCCCGAGCTCTGAATTTATTACATATTATACAGTTTCCTAGTAGAGATCAACTACGATAACATGGCGCGCCCCTCCAAATTACTGTTTCAATGTGTGTAGTCACATCCTTATGAAAGAATTTGTATGTAGTAAGTATTCAACCAATCACAGTACACGTAATATTTCACTGGATGTCACTTATTACCAAGATTTGTTGGTCAACTAATCATAACTAGCCGACCGCGCAAGACAACGCACTTCAGACGTTTTGACAACGCACTTCAAACGTTTTGAATTTTGGAGGGGCGCGCCATGTTATTATCGTAGTTGATCTCTAGCAGCTGTCATTGACACTCGAGAAGATCTTTCGAAGACCTCCACTCTTTAAATCCCAAGTGTTAGCAAATTTTGATGTCTAATGACTTTTTAGATCTTATTTCAGTGCATTAAAATGATTCTACGGTGAAACCTGCTAATGGTTGGTCCCATTCCATCAGGCATAATTCAAATTAATTTGTCAGAGAAGCTCATTTTTCAAGACTAGGTGAAGTATGTTTTGAGAATGCTATATTTGCATGAATAACAGTTACATATTGTACACTGATCCTACATTTCATTTTGATGCTAAGTATAGAGAATAGACTAAAGAGTAACTCAGATTTCAAAGTAAATATTCATAGAATAACAATAAAAAATTTAGTGATTAAAAATAAGCATACCTTTATTAGTTTTCTAAAAATGTTACAAAGTCGGTAAGTTTGAACAGCTGATCTTCACTTGATGTTTGCAGTGGAGCCGGAATGGATTTTGGTGTTGGTTGTAGGGTAACTCCATCCTCATTCAAGGTCCATTTGAGATCTCTTGTAATTTGAATTACTGCATCTTTATTCAACCCAGTCATGAGGACAACAGTGTCTAGAGAAATCGAGCTGTATGATCGCCCAATAAGATTGAAGACAGAGGCACGAACTTTCTCTGAAACAAATTATGCACTCATTACTACAATTTCTTTCTCATATAAGTATAAAATATATATAAATGATATCTATACATAATATTATAAAACAAAGTCGCTTTTTTCCCTCATGTCCCTTTGTTCCCTTTAATATTTAAAACTATGCAACGGATTTAGATGATTCTTTCAGTGTTAGGGGGGTATTACATTATCATTTATATTGGATCATTTATAAGAATAGAATAGAATAATATTGCATGAAATGTGGTTATAAAGGTGTAACAATATTATGGTTTTTAAGGATCCCACATTCTGCCTTGTCAATGGCGTGCAAAATTACAATATTGCATAAATTACAAAAGTAAATAATATTGAATATTATTATATTAAGTACCTACTTACTAACATTAGATATTTAAGTCATATTATAAGTTAAATTTTAAATTATACATCAACACATAAAAAAAAAAAATTTAAGATACAAATCACAATAAGTAAGTATTTTAAGAAAAAAAATTAATGTCAATGTGTCGAAGAGAGGTTATGATTAATAAGCATGGTCTAATAAACACGTGGCAGCCAAAACATAGTACATACGTAATATTTATTACAAATTTGTTCAGAATAATTATGTTGCAGTAAAATAAGAAGATAAAATATAATACTGTTACCCAAATACAAAGTCTATAAATGTAAAAATTGTGTTCGTCAAATACGATTCTATGAGCCTAAGGGCCTGTTTCACCGCTTCCTGATAAGGCTATCCACCACATAATTTGACAGATGGAGTATGGAAAATCTGTCAAATAACCCTATCGGGCACCTTATCAGGAAGCGGTGAAACAGGCCATAAGTATACCATATGTATACCATATGCTTCTAGTTTTTTAAAAAGTATTTTGTGATCGATATAGTCGAAGGCTTGCGTCATATCGCAGAAAATTGAACATATTGGATTTCCACCATCCATATTATTCATTACATTACTAAAAAAATCGAAAATAACTCTATTTATACCAATATTCTGTCGGAAGCCTTTTTGTTCTTTACAAAAAATTTCATGTTTTTCAAAATAATCATAGAGATATTTATAAATGTACTTTTCAAAGATTTTCGATATGACTGATGTTAGGGCTATAGATCTGTAATTTTTTAATATTTTCTTGTCACCTTTTTTTTGAAGAGGGGTGTAATTATTGAGGATTTAAGTTTCTCTGGAAATACACCATTTAATATACATAAATTTAAAATATGGCTCAAAGGACCAGAAACAATACTAACGACAGATTTTATTATTTTTGTTGGAATTCCGTCATGACCTACAGTTTTAGAATTTTTCAGACTATTTATAATTTTATGGTCATTAGGTATACTAGGAGGAATAAATATTGAGTTTACTGATGATATTATATTCTCTGTGACATTTTTGCCGTATCCCTGGATGGGGTCAATTTTATCTACAAAATAGTCATTAAATTTATTGGTAATTTCTGTAGGATTAGTTATTGTGCAGTCATTTATTATTATTTCAGAAATATTTTCTTTCGGTAAATTGTATTTTGTTTGTTTTATAATATTCCAAATTGATTTAGACTTATTTTTGGCCGTCTTAATGTTATAACTATTCTGAGATTTTTTGGTAAATTTTTTTTAATAATTTTGAATATTGCATTAAATTTGATTTATTTTAGGGGGTAGGTACTTTTCTAAGCAACCATAGTAATTTTCTTTTCTTTTTACATCCAAATTTTATCCCACGGGACAGCCATTTTGGTTTCCTGTTAATGTGTATTTTAATTAATTTATATGGAAAACATAGATTATAGAACAGCTGGAAGGTCTCCATAAAGCAATCATAAGCAAGATTAGCATCCTCAATTTTATAAACATCACTAAAACTTAAATTTTTTAAGCAATTTTTTAGTTTTAATATGTTTTCAGAGCAATAATCTCGCTGTTTCATTCGCCAATATTTTATAACAGGTGTTTGTTTTGTCGGGCAGTGTATAATCTGAGCAGAGTGATCTGACAGGGCGAGTTCAATCACTTCAGTTTTGCATGTCCTAGTAATATTATGTGCAAAATTATCTATACATGTTTGGCTACTGGCTTGGGGTTGGTTAATGGCAAGTTTAAAATTGTAATTTGATAGTAAACACCCCAGATCTAATGTTACTTGTTTTTCAATATGTCTATGTTAAGGTCTCCAGCAATAACAACTAATTTGTTTTTCATTTGTACTAAATAAGCGAGAAGTTGTTCTAATTTATTGAAAAAGCTATTTTGGTTGTTTGGCTTAGGAATTCTGTACAAACAAACAACGATTAAATTGTGATTTATTATTTCTGCGGCACAACATTCAAATGATCCCTCTACTGCTTGTTTAGATATGTCTTGCAGTTCATTCCACAGTAATCCCTTTCTTATAAGGATACATGATCCTCCACTATATTGATTCTCTCTGCAATAACAAGCTCCTAAAACATAATTAGGCACCAATAAGTGTTCTTCATATCCTGCTCTAATGAAGTGCTCTGTTACACAAATGATGTCAATGGGTCTGTCGTTATTCTCTAATTCATGTAAATTTGCAGTGAGGAGATCACACTTATTAGAATAATTAATTGATTAGTTATGAAAAAAGTCATTAGGATTTTTATTATTGATTTTAGTAGGGTATTTGATCAAATAATCATTTTTGATTGGATCCTATAATATATGATCCTATAAATGATCCAATATAAATGATAATACCCCCCTTAGATAGCCCATTTATCGAGGAAGGCTATAGGTTATATTTTATCAGGCCAGCGCCTGTTTTCACCAGCCGCCTCCTAACGCTAAGTGGTCCCCTAGTGGCTATTAAGGGTACATATCCTTCAAGATTTCACGAATTTTTGTGTGTCATGTTCGTCCTTAGGGCATAAGAACTTTTGCAAAACATTAGTTTTTTAAATGTATTTTTTTTTTAAGAGATATTTGACCCGCAAAGATTACAAGGGAACACTTAGCGTTAGGAGACCGTTGGTGAAAACAGGCATAAGTCTAATAGAAGCGAAGAAATAGAGGAAAATGTGGAAAAAACGGGGAAAATTATTTCAAAGGGCTAACTTGAACGTGCTAATATCAGGAACTACTGGTCCGATTTCTCGACCGAAAAATTATTTTAGTGTTAGATAGCCCATTTATTGAGGAAGGCTATAGGCCATATTTTATCATGCTGAGACTAATAGGAGAATGTGGTAAAAACAGGGGAAATTATTTGAAAGGGCTTATCTCGCGAACTACTGGAGCAATTTTATGTTATTTGGCACAGATAAGAAGTAGACCATGGGCTATCGATTTTAATGATTTTTTCAGTGATGATATTATAAGTTTAAACACTTACGGATTTTGTTGCGGAGCACTTATATTAATCCCGACGTTTTCCGTGGTCTTGTTTAATAAAACAAGTTTTTTTGACTTGTTTAATAAAACAAGTTTTATTAAAATTATTAAAATAATTAGGGAAAAAATCAGTTATTGTCCGTATGTTACGAAATGTTACTTGTTCGATTCTTCCACTCACATCTTCATTATCTATTATAATATATAAATCTCCTGTCATGATGTTTGTCCGCGATGGATTGTTAAACTACTTAACCGATTTTAATGTTTCTTTTTTTTAAATGTGTGCTTTTTTTTCAACTTGAGAGATAGGATACCATTGTTTATGCTACGCGGGTCACAGGATAGCGATGGACGTTCCCATGGTGATATACTTATTTACTATTTAGTCACTAATTCAATAAAATAATACGGGCAATATACTTTATATAATATGGCAAAGAAACATTTGCCGGGACAGCTAGTTATATTATAAAATGTTTGTTATAAACTTCACCCGCTCACGTCTTTAATTACAATCTTTGTTTTTGAAAAAACCAAATGATATCATTAACAATATGTTGTGATTAAAATTCAAATGCAAATTACCTTCAAGTGCTTCTATAATGGGGGCCACAGGCTCTGTCCAGTTATATCCCTTCAAAGCTTGATATGTTCCAGAGAAATCCTTCTTCCATAGTTTTTGTCCGATAGCCCATATTGCTGCTATTTCTGGATTGCTAGTTGACACATTCTGAGGTATTCTTTTCCATAAAAACTTTGCATCACACCTGTAAATAAATATTATAACAATTTACATATTATGTACTAGAAACAATAATAAAAAAACTATGTTAAAATAGGGGAAAGGATGAAACACTGACAATAAATAAACTATTATTTTAAACATAAAAGACCAAAAAGTTTTGGTTGGTCAAATGATATTCTTAGAACAAACATGTTTAAAAATATATTATGTACTTATATACTCACAAATCATTTTGATAAAGATATATCGCTAGCAACTGCGCATAAACAGTTGGAGATGGGATGCCATTTGGTGCCTGAAAAATGATAAACAAGCTCTATCAGATCATGCGCGCAGATCTGCGCGCATGCAGAGGATAGGTTTCATCTTTTTATAGGTATTCAATATTAGTTTTTATTTCTGATACAATAAGTTCTGTCAAGTGTTCTACAAGTATATTACCTATTTGGGTATTAGCTTTTAACGAAATGTATATTGCCTGACCGTGATTGTAAGTAACCTTTATTTCAACTACTGATTCGATTTTGGTAGTTACAACTTACATCTCATTATATTATTGAGATAAAGCCTATACCGTACGGTCCGTACCTAAGTTCTGAGTATATTTACCTCTAGCTCTTGTTTCTCTAAATCCGCACAAAATTGATCATAGTTAGGAATCATTTTTGTGCTTTGGTACTGCAAGTACTGCAGAAGTTGATGTAGACCAGAGTTTATAATATTATTTCTAGCCACAAATCCAGCCTTTGTAGCTTTTATGAAATGCTTACAATTTTAGAAATAATGTTAGAAATCCAAAATCAAGAGGCACAAAGCACAACCAAAACAATCGAAATTTTTTATCTGACAGGTGTCAATTTCACCGATGACAGCATGACAATGATTTTTTTTTATTCGTCCCGGTCGGGATAGGCAAAGGGAGCGTTGCCCATGACAATGACAGTTAACAGTGACGTTTGGTTTTCTTTCCAATAAAACTAGAGTATTAGGGCCGGGCGTTTGTGCATTATACACGGAATTTTACCATCTGGCGCGGCGCGGCGCTTTTGATATTATGGCTGGTTTTATCGATAAGCGTTTCGGCAGCGCCGTTGGAGCGCCGAAGTGTATGGGGGTAGTAGTTGCGTTTCAGAGTCGCGCGCTGGAGCAGCATCGTTCGTCCAAACGCGCGCGCTCCAACGGCGCTGCCAAACGCTTAATGGCAGCGTTTTTGGCGCCACGGCGGCAAAAAACGCTGCCGCTGCGGCGCCGTGTGAAAACACGCTGAAAGTTATAAACGCTGGACGGTAAAATTCCTTGTAAGTTGTAGTGCACGTAAACGCCCTTATGCCCGTTTTCACCAACTACACCTAAAGGCTCCAGTACACAATGGTCCTTCGTGGCCCACTGCAGGCCATCGTCAACTGTAGACCACGATCATTTTGTGTTTACACAATGGCGCATGGCTCATTGCTGCCCGGCAAGCCACTTGCGATGGACGTGGAAGAAATTACGGCTGCGGCTGTTTTTTTATATTCTGTTTACAAGCTTATAGCTAGGCATATAAATATATAATATTTTCTATGCTAATTTTCACGTGACCGCACACTCAGCTATGATATATTATAATATATTTTCTGTGACATGTGGATTTAGTATGGAAAATATGCCTAGCTATAAATATATTAATATTATATATTTAGAAGTCTGTGACGGGCTTAAGTTTAAAAAATTATATTTAGCTGACTACTTAACTACATAATACGATTCGATACGATACGAATCTGTCATAAAAATAAAAAATTCTAGTTCACAACCTAGCACGCAACAAAAAAGTGCACTATCCCGGTCAGCGGTCGGTGACGAACTAAACAATGGCCGATTGTGTGAACACCACAGGCCACGCTACGCCACGATTCCTTTGAAGTGTGCCCGAAAAACCAACAGCTCCCCGATTGCGCGCCACGCCCGGCCATCGTCTGCCATCATACACCATTACCCCGTCTACACAATGGCGATGGCCTGCAGTGGGCCATGATGGACCTTCATTGTGTACTGGGCACTGTTAATTTAGGGGTCCCCTAAGCTAATATTCCAAGTTTTGTTCTTGATGAATTGACAACCCCGTAACTCTTAGGTGACGTCATACTATGTCAGTGACGTCACCTAAGAGTTACGGGGTTGTCAATTCATCAATAACAAAACTTGGAATATTGGCTTAGGGGACCCCTAAATTTTAGGTGTAGTTGGTGAAAATGGGCTTAAAGACTTTTTCTTAAGTACCTATCCCGCAAACGATCAAAGGACAAGGTCCAAATTGGGCTAATTTTAAAAGTGCCGGCCAACGCAAATAAACTTATTAGGTAATTAAATAGAACATAATCTAAGGAATAATTTTCATTATTACACCAAAGTTCTGAGTCAAGTCTCCGAGATGTTATTAAAGGTCAAACTTTTTTATAACATGTAATAAAACTTATTTTATTAATTAAAAGTAATAAGTAATCGATCCCAACATGTTGCATGTTCTGTGGCTCCGTCCGTCAATTTTTCCAAATCATTTGTAGGTATTTGGCGTCTAATCTATTCTATGACTCGGATAGGGACGTTGGGATCGATTAAGTACCTACTTAATATTACTTTTAATAAATAAAATAAGTTTTATTAGTGATAAACTGCGATAACATGGCGCGCCCCTCCAAATTACTGTTTCAATGTGTGTAGTCACATCCTTATGAAAGAGTTTGTATGTAGTAAGTATTCAACCAATCAACGAGTACTCGTAATATTTCACATGTCACATAATACCAAGATCTTGTTGGTCAACTAATCATAACTAGCCGACCGCGCAAGACAATGCACTTCAAACGTTTTGACAACGCACATCAAACGTTTTGAATTATGGAGGGGCGCGCCATGTTATCGTAGTTTATCTCTACATGTTATAAAAAAAAGTTTGACCTTGAATAACAACTCGGAGACTTGACTTAGAACTTTGGTGTAATTATAAAAATTATTCCTTAGATTATGTTTTATTTAATAATGGGTTTATTTGCGTTGGCCGACACTTGTAAAATAAAAAATTAGCCCAAAATTGTATGGACGTTGGATCTTGTCCTTTGTTTGACAAACATGTTTGATATAGTTTACGTTTTCATCAAACAGCAGCGCAGACAATGATATTATTCTACTTAAATGACTTATATACAGATCTGTTACGTCCATACTATTTTCCGGTTTAAATCTCTTCCAGTGTTGCCGCCAAGCCGTTCGTTTTTGATCCACTTTGATCCCTGAAAAGTTCCGAAAAGTTCCGATTGAGCAAATACATACATAAAAACATACTAAAGTGTGAGCACTGAATTATTTACCTTTTAACGTTATGACGGTGTTATAATGCAGTATTTCTCAATCATCAATCGATTTTTTTATGTATTTACAAAATAATCTGAAAAATATAAATCAAATTAAAGGGCAACACAAGTCATAATATAAAGCTCAGAGCACACCGGACGCGCGACGTGTGCACGTTGCGTTGCTTTGCACGCTACTCGTGTGAGTACGCTCGCTCTTTCTACTACAAGTGGCGCAAATGTACAAGTACGTCACGCGTTCGGCCAGTCTGAAATTTTAAAATTTGTTATTATGTATGTTAGTTTAGTGCACAGGACAAGATACGCATTACGCTCTGTCGAATCGAAACGAAATGATCTGTCTCTTTCACTCGTTGTAAGTGTTTTAACACATTCCAAAATAAGATCCATTTGGCCAGACAGCTCTCAACATCAATTTCAACGTTACTACAAAAGCATAAAGTTCATTTTTCCTAACTCCTAACTCCTAACTACTTTTTTTTTATTGATTTGACAGTTGTCCAAACGTTTTTTTATTTTACAAGCTAATGTTTTCAAGCCATAATGCCTCGTCTGATCAAAAACTTCCGAAAAGTTCCGACTGGGCCGAGGTTCCGCCAAAGTTCCGCCAGAGCCTCCAAAGTTCCGAAATCGGAACAAAAATTCCGAATCGGCAACGCTGATCTCTTCCGAACAATAATTTTCAAATTCAAAATTATTGCAAACATTGACAAATTTGACAGATAAGTGAAACAAAAGATACGAAAAACCATTTACATAAAAGAGACAGTTCTATTTTTATTTTTTAAACGTCGAATCGTATCGCTGTCTCTTTTTTCGCCTGAGCTATCTGAGTTTGTTTGACAAACGCTTCAAACAAAGCTGTCTGTCCGTCTGTCCGTCAGTCCGTCAGTCCGTCAGTCCGTCTGCCCGTCTGTCCGTCTGTCCGTCTGTCCGTCTGTCCGTCTGTCCGTCTGTCCGTCCGAGAACAAACATGATTTTTTTATCTTTTTTTGTTCGATATCAATAATGGCAACAGGCACTTAAAAGTTTCACAAAGGCTATGTGTTATTCAATAATTCATAATAATATTTAAATAAAATAAAAATTTAAGGGAGGTTCCTATACAAAAAACGTAGTTTTTGGCTAATTTTTACTCTTTAACGGTACAGAACCCTTCGTGCGCGAGTCCAACTCGCACTTGGCCGATTATTTTTTCTCTGACGGTTAGCTGCAAACTTGTGAGGGTGCTCAATGTAGGGTACGTATCTTTGGTACGTATTAATACCCACAGAACAGGAAAAGGTACCAGAATCTGATGGTAAATTTTGACGTCAGATTTTCAAAAAATATCCTTGATCATTGGATAAAGGCGAGTGTCCAAAGGTGGTACCAATTTGTGTCATGCGTCAAAATCTTTTTGTCATCAGATTCTGGTAGTTTAAATACATTCATTCATATGCAAATAACAAGTGCATAATATCCACACCCATCTATACTTAATATAAAATATGAAAGTGTGTTTGTCTGTCTATCTGTCTGTTACCTCTTCACGCTAAACCGATTTGGCTGAAATTTAGTATGGATGTACTTTGAGTCCCGGGAAAGGACATAGGATACATTTTGCACCGGAAAATGTACGGTTCCCGCGCGATAACTGAATTGACCCTTAGGCCCGTATAAATAGTCCGTCTGCTAATAAAATACGATATCGCCATTAGAGCACAATACAAACGAACGGCACTTGTAGTTCGTGTGTAAGTAGCCTGAGATTTGAAACATTTTTATTTTTTTGTACACATCATTGAAATACGACAAGTTTTTTGACAGGAGGTCAATGACTGCTACTGACAGGATTCAACAAGAATAGCTATACCGTACTCGGCGAAACATCGCGGTAGCGGTCATTGACTCCCTCTCAAAAACTTGTCATTTTCTATATAAACCACGATTGACAATGAAGTGTCAGATGTTGTCAATCGCGGATTTTTACCTATAGAAAATTGACAATTTTTTGACAGGGGGTTAATGACCGCTATCGCCTTGATTTTTCCAATTTTCATCCCCGAAACCATAGGCCAATATAATCTTTGAGTTTTTAATAATATAATATCATTGCTAATAATATTATAATACATCGGATACCCGAGACACTTTACAGTTTACATACAAAATCTCTTCTAAATGGTTGGAGCCGTTTCCAAGATCCTGTGACTACATCTATAAAGAATTGCTCGTTAATCGTTAAAGGTTTTAGATGAAAGCAAGAACGTATGATCGCCCTGTACTCTGAGGAGTAATATGCCATAAAAAGGTTCGGAAACCCTAAACTAATTCATGGCGCTACAAAACATAGAAACTCTAGCGCTATCCTATGTCCACCTACAATAGAACGGTATGCACGCGATATTGTATGGGTGTATCTATCAAGCCTCTATCGTCTGAGATAATAGAACCAGTTGCTTGCCCATGTGCAATAGTAGGTAGGCTCACCACGTCCCTAGGTTGACATGAACTTGGCCATTGTATGGCAGCGACCTGATTTTTATAATTGAATTTCACAGCCATTGATCGAAGGCTTGGGCGGGCTTGCTCTAGTCAGCCTTTCAATTTCCTTGCGCCACAATGTAAAACTTGATCGACTGACTGACACGCTGACTCACTACAATATTGTCGTTTATGATGCTAATTTTCTTGTTATACGCGTACTAATTTGCATTATAATGCTTTTTGTACTAATCTTATTATTGTGTGTAATAATATATTAATTTATGCATTATGTTTTAAATTAAATCTTAACGGAATACATAATTTTAGAAAATTAAGTAACAATTATTGTGTGTTTGTCTGAGGAATTATTAGAATGTAATGAATATTATACTTGTTATAGGGTGTACTTTTTCAGTCAGTTTTTTTAAGTTTTCATTAATTTCCTATAGGAGTGCCGCGATAAGGATATAAAGAGTAAATACTTCAATAAGACGGGGTATAAAATCTAGACTCTAGAGTGTAGAGCTTTAGACTCTAAAATGTAAAAAAATATCTAGTGCTTATCTATAGTCATTGCTAGTTAATCGTCATTACTTAAGTCACCAGCCCATATAGACACGACACGATAAAATAGATTGGGTACCTATGTATTATATTATATAGGTACTAACTACTAGTTTATACATTACCATTTTAAGAATTCATAATCAATTATTAATATGCAAAGTTAATGTTATCCATTATAAGCTCGAGCGATGTTTTATTTGCTTAACGCTCCGCATTAAATCTGCAACAAAAACAATAGAATAACTATTATGAAATAGGACCTCAATTGACCTATCTAATAGTACCTAATTATTTTGCGCAAGGTGTTACGAAGACATCACTTTCACTTGTTGTTTTGTCCAATGAAATGTTAGTCACGCTCCAGCAGTAACCAATAGGCAAGTCCACCGCCCCGCCTTGAGGATAGGCGTGCGCCGCGGCCCCGGCCCAGATGCAACGATTGTCAACAGCGACTTCGGAGTGTCCTGTCACCACTCTTGTCACTGCTGCTATGTAAGACCGATTCATCAAACTGGATGATTGATTAGGCCGCAGCCCACCGTGGCATAGACAAGGACATGGTACATCAAGCGGTGATTACTTTCATCAGTTATCAATTCGTGTGTCAGAGTAGTTACAGATAATTCATAGGCAGATGTTTATGGCGAACTTGATAAGTTGCGTTACGTTAATCACTGCTACATTATAACATAACCCGACCAAATGACGTAGGTAGAAATTTTCGATAGTAGTCCTACTTCGATGATAGTAAACCTTTTACAAGTTTTAGGTATATCTACGAGTATGTACCGTTTTAACAGCTATTACGCGTGTGTTGTCCAGTGGTTTAAAGCGATTACTCTTGACTCGGATTTCGTGGGTTCAATCCCATGCTAGAAATAGGTTGTCCACAAGTTTAGAACAATCTGACAAGAAAGAAAGCATGATCCAAACACCGGATTGTCGTGTAAAAATCGGTCCTGCACCTTATCTTCCGCCAGTCGTGCTGACCACATGTCCCAAAAGATTTCGAGAGTACCTATCTAATAGTTGTAATAAGTACTTGTAGAGGAATGAAAGATGAGAATGCTACACCTAGTGGCTAGTGTATACTAAACTGCTTGGTCGTCAATTGGAACATTTTAATGTTAAAATAATTTAATAAGATAGCACATTTAATAAGATGACACAGTTAGGGGGACAAGGAATTTAATTAAAGAAAAAAAAACTGCTTGGCCACTCTAAATTTGCTCTTGCAGCCTTATAAGATACCTGATGATGATTTTATCGAAACCGGTCGTGTGAAACATAATTGTAATAAAATAAATTAATAAAAGTGGGAAAAGTGCATGAAAAGTGTATATATTATTACAGTGTACAGATATCGTTTATTTATCTACACAACAGCAGTAGTTGCTACTGCCTAATCTGTCAAAATTTCATGAGAAACATCGAGGACAAAAAGTATCAAATACCAAGTCACGAGGCAGTATTCTATAATCTAACTAGATCGTATAACTTGATGCGGCTGGGATGAGCGCTATTCCGTGTGGCCCAAGAGCCAGCGACACCATATATGTGCAATTCACAAGGGCGTCATCCTCTAGGGGCGCCAAATTTCCATATTTAGGGGCGCCCAAACCAAGGTCCCAAAAAATTTGCCTAAAGGGGCGCCAAAATCCTTTTTTTTGCACACCGTCGCCAGTAGCCTTTACGGGGGCCCTGAACGACAGCCAGACTTTCGCCATATTTTTATAAAAGCTGAAAGTTTTTCTGTATCTGACCCCTATAGAGATAAGAACAACCACCAATTAGGAGGTATCTAGTTCTGACGGTCTACCCAACCTTCGAAAAACTATAAAGCTCAATCTTATTTTTCGGGATAGCTGTAAGAATCTCATCATCCACTACGGGACATTTTTGACAGTTGCTTCCCACTGCCGGACACGCCTAAAGTATTAGACTTTAGGTGGTATGGCAGGATAACATTCGGATTTTATAAAATGGCGAAAGTCTGGCCGTTGTTAGCTCTTAGTCTAGTGGTCTAAATAGATTCAACGCCCTGGGCCACACTGGAACAGCTAGACTGACGTGAGAATTGTATTACCAAATATTTGCTCGAAATTAAACTTGTCTCTATTTCGATGCAATATCATTACAATATCATGTAAATGAAACATAATTTATTTGATGTGTGTTTATGGACTTGAATGAAATGTATGTTCACACCGACCTGTATTTGTAAACACCATGTTTACTACCGCTGAATAATTTAAGCTGACCTAAGTTAACTTCATAATTTATTCAGTCAAATTGTATAAGTGTATGTTTGTGAAATAATGATATGTAAACTCATATCAAGTTGATCTATCAGTCATACGAAAGTATCTTTAATGTGATATCTATAAAAGTATTGATACTCGTAGTAATTGTAATAATAAGCGGTATTTTTGGAAAATATTGTTTGAAGTAACTAACCTAAAAAATGTACATTCGTTTTTTTGCACAACACATACGAGTATTTTCGCTAGAGGAGTGCTCAAACTTGATACTTCAACTAACTGGGCAGTGGACTCATCGATAAACTATACTTATTTGTACACTAGCTGTCCCGGCAAACGTTGTTTTGCCATTTAAAGTATTTCTACTTCATCAGTTGATACAAAATCTGACCCCCTCTTACGTTCACTTAAAGGGGTGAGGGGAAATTTTTTTATACACCAGATGTTAAGTTGGAAGAAGACAAATATATCTGCGAAAACCGCATTCAAATCGGATCAGTAGTTTTCGTGTTAAAGCAAAAGTCTTGTACAAAATCCAACCCCTTCTTTCGTCCACTTAAAGGGGTGGGGGGAAATTTTTTTATACACCAGATGTTAAGTTGGAAGAAGACAAATATATCTGTGAAAACCGCATTTAAATCGGATCAGTAGTTTTCGTGTGATAGTGGAACAAACATACAGACAGATTGACAGACAGACAGACAAAAAAACTAACCACATTTTTGGCTTCTATAGCGATATTGTGACACCCTCCGCTTATTATTTTTTGAATATCTTTAATGTACAGAATTGTCATTTCTACAGATTTATTATATTATGTATAGATGAGTTTTTACTGTCTAGTGTGAAGGTGGTCTACTGTATATTATGTATATTGTGCTATCAATTTACGATTTTGTTGGCGATCGACATACGCATACGTAACCCTTTAACTGCGCTGTCGCAATCAGTATGAATATCACCTTACTGTGTTGCAAGTTTCAGCCGGTCGGCACCGGGTGCTCAGGTCACTCGACCCAGCCAGGGGTCAGTCGGCCTCATCTCGCCCGTCGGCGGCCCGCTGCTGCCCGTCAGCGCTGTGCAAAATTGCTAATTACATTCAATAGCTAACTTCACGATATACCTACACACCTGATCCTACTTCATCATCATCCATCTTAATACTATAAATGCGGGGTGTGTCTGTCTGTTTGTCTGTCTGTCTGTTTGTCTGTCCGTCTGTCTGTCTGTTTGTTACCTCTTCACGCCCAAACCGCTGAACCAATTTTGCTGAAATTCGGTATGGAGATACTTTAAGTCTTATGTATGGTATGGGGATACTTTTATCCCGGAAAAAATGTACGGTTCGCGCGCGGTAGATAAATTTTAGGGCAACGGAGTTGCGGGCGTCATCTAAATAGTATCTAATAATTTTGGAGATACGTCCGTCTTACGCGTTTACTTCATGAATCCTTCAAGCCCCATAATAAGCACCGGTGATCGCGACAACAATAGAATACAAAAGCATTTCCAAAATTTATTTACGAAATACCTATGAGGCATTCCGTCGGTGGTTATGGTTTAATCGCCACAAGATGCATTTGGTTTATGTGTACAGATATGAGAGATTTTAGATCGGGTGGTTTGGGATGGGTCTTTGTAGATATACTTTCAATAAAAAAAATATGGGAAGTCAAGCCTCTAAAACACGTAATTTTCAAATAGGTACATCAAGAAGTAAATTAATTAAAAATCGAATAAAGTTTTAATTTGATCTTGCCTTTCAGCTTTTCGCAAGTAGTTAAATGCCCCGACATACACGACTGCTTGCATTGCAATTACGCATTGTCTTGTCTTAATCATGTTTATGTTATGACGAGGCATATTGTAAAGTCCAAATGTTGACTTACGCACAATGCGCATGAGTTAGGTTCAGTAGTACATTTGGTTGCACTGTGTATACTCATAATTCCTCTTAAGTCGATGTCAGTTGTGGTTGTCGCTTACGCAGGATTTGTGTTCCGTGTATGCTACAATAGTACTAGTGCTGTATGTATTAAACACGTTGTAGAAATATGCATATTTTTTCCACATCTAATCAGCTGTTATAATAAACCACAAAAGACACATTAAATGTGCCACATATTAACGTTTTTGTACTTTTACCGTTTACGGCATCATTTGCAGGGCTAGCAGGGTATTGATAAAATATTATCATTCTCTAACAGGACAAAATATCGTAGATCTTAAATTTTCAATTTCTTAGTTTCTTCTAATAATCAATTAATCATTAGACACTGATCACTGGTCAGACATCCAACATCTATTCGCATAATATCATAATTTAATTTCCCATGGAGGCAGGTACCTACTTATAAAGCACTTTATCTAAGAGTGCTTAGGATGCATGTTAGTTAAGCCTTCTAAAATCGTAAAAGCACAAGAATGTGATGTTTCCATTGTGGCCGCAAAGTAAAACTCATGGGTTACGCACGTAAACATAATGGCATTAATTAATACAATTAGCTCACGGCAAATTGCACATAAGACCGAAATAATGAGCGTAAATTGAGGCAACTTTACACTTCTGATTTATTATCCTGCACTTGCACGATTTCGACGAAAGAGAAAACTGTACCTACTCGAACTGAGGCGGATATTACCAGTACCCCGATTCTTCTACCGTGATGCTACACCAATGCCGATTTAATCCTTGTCAGTCATA
This sequence comes from Polyommatus icarus, assembly GCA_937595015.1. Lineage (NCBI taxonomy): Eukaryota > Metazoa > Arthropoda > Insecta > Lepidoptera > Lycaenidae > Polyommatus > Polyommatus icarus. The sequence goes on from OW569321.1 coordinate 11,543,840, forward strand.
CAATCCGTTTCAGGTCAGACAGCAAAAGATTATTTTCCAAAAACATCATTTCTGAGAATAGGATCTTGTAGTCTGATAGCAAACGGAGTGGATGAAACTAGAAACAAAGCTTGGATTCTGTATATTGTGCAGTGTGCACACAAATTTTTGCATATTTTGCAATCACGCATTCCTTTATCTCTAAGGTCTTCTGGAAGACATTTCATTTTTGGAATAAGATGTACCTTTGTACAAAACATATTTTTAGTTTTAAGCTGGTTTCTTAACTTCACTTTGTAAAATAAAATAAAATAAAAATGATACAATTTCTCTGATAGAATCCGGACGGGACCCAAACTGTATTAATATTGAAACAGCAGAATCGAGTTACTTCTCTATACAAAATTGATAATGATTATTGGACGAGGTCATAAGGAGATAAAATTAATCGAATGTTTTCACATCGTAAATTCATTTTGATCGTTCTGGTTTTCAGATAACAAAAAATGGGACAAAAGCAAGACGTTGACTCTCGTGCAAGGGTTCCGTACCATAATAGAGCAAAAAAAAATATTTTTATATTCAAATGAAAGGTAAATTGCGGATTACAATTATTTATGACGTACTAAAACAAAATTTTCTGTAGGTCTCGTTCATACCATACTGGTGGTATGATGGAAATGTAGGTACATTATAATAATTAATTATTCTGTTTAGTTTTATCGATCTCTTTAGAAATTACAGCTGGGGACATACATTTCACCGTGTCTCTTGTGGAAAAAGAATATGATATTACTCGTAGAAACCTCAATATCATTTTTGAAGTTCTATTCTTATGGGACCACGTATGGGTTTGATGAAAAAAATAATTTTGAGTTACAGTTCAAAGTATGGGAAGCCCCTAAAATTTAATGTTTTCTGTCTATTTTCTTAAATGATCATCAAAAATACATCTACTTTTAAGTACTTACCAAGTATCTACAGTAAAGATCTTATAGTCTCCAAGAAAAGTGACTGTAATATTATACGGACTAACACTAAATGACAGACATGACGAACCTATATGCGTTCCGTTTTTTGTAATTTGGCTACAGAGCCCTAAAATTATCTACAATCATTTTACAGCTATAAAAATGTTGCTTAAGTTTTAAGAACTTAACTTAAGAAGCTTAACTATTAGCATTTTAGCTGTTTTGCGAGGCTAAAAGCTTTTATTATAAAAATAAAGCAAAGGATAATATAATACTATAAAATTAATCTATTAATAAAAATTTATTTTGTTAATCTCGAGGACGGCTGAACTGTTTCAGTCTTGAAATATTCGTGGAAGTTGAGGGAAGATTTATATTAGGTGAAAAGTGATAGAGCTCGTTGGAATGATGCGCCCCACCACTTCACTAGTTGATATAAAAATGAAAATTTTTGTACTGTGAATACGAGGGAGGGGCGTTTATATATTAGCTTTAGTTCAAGCAACCAACAATAATTTCTTCTCGCCCGTACACTCTATTCGTTAGATACACCACAATTTCGAGAATGTAATCTACATCAATAAATCAATTTACATTATTATTGACTAATAAACACATAAAACACTAATCAGGTTAATAATAAGGCCATCTTTACTTAAAATTGCACATCCTTTTGCATAAGATATTTATCAAGAGAGGATGAAGTTACATAAATCCTGTTTGAAATATGTCGTATAAAACTTCTCATTAGAATACGATAAAATGCAACAAATGTAAAATATGTAACACAGCATCCTATGCATTGGGTTGGAAATGAAGAAAAATTAAAAGATGTAGAGACAATGTATTCCACTTATAATTCTATTATATTAACTTTAATAACTTACTTTATTAAAGTTCAACTTTGTTTTCAAAGTCAAAATTATCTATAGACATAAATATTATAGTATACTAGCTGTCCCGGCAAACGTTGCTTTGCCATAATACAAAGTATTTCGCCCATATTATTTTATTGAAGTGACTAAATAAGTATGTCGCCATGGCAACGTCGATCGCTATCTCGTCACACAAACAATGGTCGCCGTCAGTCTCAGGTTGTATTATTTTACTATTATTTATTCAACAAATGCACTTATCAATATATAAAGTACCCAGTAACCGATTCTCAGACCTACTGAATATGCATATAAAAATTTGGTTAAAATCACTAAAGCCGTTTCGGAGGAGTTCGTGGACTAACATTGTGATACGAGAATTTTATATAATATAATTTTTAGATTTAGATTAGTCCGGGATCCCTAGAACAATTTTTTATTACTATCTAGCAAATTTTTTGTGAGTAGTTTCATTTTGATAAGACGAACAACATTTTTATTTGTAAAAAATCTCGAAAGTGGTAGCTAACAGAGATAGAAAGGATTTAATACTTTGAATTATTGATGGTCCTAAGTTTTTTAACCGACTTTCAAAAAGGAGGAGGTTATAATATGTTCGTCTGTATATATATTTTTTTGTATGTTCAACCATAACTTCGCCGTTTGTGGACCGATTTTCATGATTCTTTTGTTGTTGTACAGGGTTGAATCCGAATTTGGTACCATGTTCACAAAAGTAGTGATCTGATGATGGGATCCATTAGGAATCGAAAAGGCTCCTTGAAATTTGTAGGGAAACATATAATGATTTCGATTTTTTCTGAAGCATTTAAGGTAAATAGTACCAAAATGTAAGACTTTGTACCAGGTTATACCCTGGATCCGAAGGTACCGAACAGAACTTTTGAATCCTTATAGATACAGATTCGGGGATTTCGGCGTTGTTTAAACAACTGAAAGCATAAGCCAATATATCAATTTGATTAATTATCATCATCACAACTTTAATTATGCCATGCATCATCACATTATGACCCAATCACTGGTACTTTTCGTGATATTTTGCATCGAAGCAGATGTTTTTGATGATGATTTCGCTGTTTGTGGACCGATTTTCAAAATTCTTGTGTTGTTGTATAGGATAATATTATCTTAATTTTGTATAATTACAAAAGTGGTGATCTGATGATGGGATCTATAAGCAATCGAGGGAAATCCTTGAAATTTATCAAAACACTCATAGTGGTTAAAATGTTGTTTCTAGTAAGTTAAACATGAGTTACGAATAACAGGAATTTCATACGAAGGTATCTCTTGGTCCAAAGGCACTGAACAGAACTCCTGAACCATTAAATATAAAAGTTTGGAAATTGCAGCATCGCTTAGATATCTGCAAGCATTTACCACAATTTCGCTTACAGCAACATAATGTGAATAGTTAACATTCGTATTTTTTATTTGCGCATAAAGCCTTATTTTGTAGATAATTAAAAAGAGTGAAATTATTATTAAAAAAAAAATTAAAACCGACTCCCAAGTCTATTCCAATATTATGAACTAAAAAGCATTAAATAACTCATACTCTTGAATAGTGCCTTTTTCAGAATTCGTCTAAATCTCAACTATTTCTGTGCATAATACAGTCTTCATAACTTTGAAGTCGTTTCCAGTCCCAAAAGTTTCAGATATTCTGACATTACTGAACTCACGATTAAATTAGCTGGTACCGACTTCAAAGTTATGAAGACTGTATTATGCACAGAAATAGTTGAGATTTAGACGAATTCTGAAAAAGGCACTATTCAAGAGTAAGAGTTATTTAATACTTTTTAGTTCATAATACTGGAATAGATTTGAAAGTTGGTTTTAATTTTTTTGTTAAAAATAATTTGATTACAGAACCCTAACGAGCTGATTTTTTGTATATTGATATTATATAATTTAAGTTTTTAATTTAAGAGTAAATTAGTTATATAATTTAAGAGTAAGATAGTCCTACAAATAAAACAGTCCATATTTTTTAGGACCATCAATTCAAAGATAGAAATTTCTATCTCTTTTAGCTGACACTTTCAAGATTTTTTGCAACTAAAAATGTTGTTCGTCGTATCAAAATGAAGCTTACTCACAAAAAATTAGCTTCATAGTAATAAAAAAAAATGTTCTAACTTCTAGGGAACTATGACTATAATATAGACATGAAATTTTAGAGTTAAATTCGTAATTTAGAAAATAAATTGATGATAGACGATATCATACTCATTACTAAATACTAAATAGTAGTTATTAATTAATTTAAAACGGTCGGATGTTGCATCGTCTTCATCATAGACTTAATTATTATAAATTAAATCTTTGCGAGCACAAATTAATTGAAACTTAGCATAAATATTCAAATTGTATTTATAAGTAAATTTTGATTACTATTTCCAACAAAAAGTTATTTTTAGATATTAAAAAGGTAGAGATCATCGTAAACAATAATTCGGATAGTCGTTGTAGCGGCTAAATAGTCTATTTAAGGCCATAACAACTTGTTTTGGTGCATGATGCACAGAACCAGACTTTGAGTTCGTCAGGTTGTCACAACAAAATGATGTTTTTCATCAAGAATGCGGGTAAACCTCACTAAGATTGTGTCATCCGTTCATTGATTTATGCCAATAAAGTCAGTATGTTCAGGTAATTACTGAATTGAATTTCAAATTCGCACATATATAGGGGACGTCTGATACTCGTGTTTTGCAAATGCCGGTTTCAAGGTCTCCCGGCATCTCGGTCGTACCGAAAGTAGAAACCTACATTGTAAAATACCTGTTTTGGCGATCAATGTTGTAACTAATGCATAAATATCAGGATCGTTTTTATTTTATTACACATAATATAATATATATATTATATGTTAAACAGCTCTGTTTTAGACGTCATTAGCATAATGTTTTCCTTTTATTGTATCGGGTTTCCGTCTTGAAAATTCTGTGATAAGCTTATCGTAACTCGTACTGCAGCTAATATAAAACTTGGCAAACAACTCAACCGAGCCTTTTTGTGGATACCTAATTAATTATCCTCGAAATGTTTATATATCTATGGAATCTTTATAGCGCCGTGTGACTGAACAGATTGTCATGGGTGGCCATAATTGAAGGCGAAATAAATGTAAAGCAGGTATCTAAATATGAGGATCTACTTTAGATATGCTCAACTACTCGTAAATGTGTATCTGTTGCAGTCAAAACTCTTAACCAGTCAAAAGTACTATTGACTAACAAAATCAGTCAAAATTACTTTTGACTAAACAGGTTGGTCAAAAGTGATTTTGACTGAATATTATTGGTTAACAGTAGGTACTTTTAACTGAAAATTTGCGGTCAAAAGTACTTTTGACAGACGTTCTTAGTCAAAAGTAGTTTTAACTGCAATAAAGCATTAGTCAAAAGCACTATTAGTGTACTTTTTGGCATTTCATTCTTACACGAGCTGTTTGAAATGATCTCAGCCTAACATATTAGGTATATTGCTGTGTGGCTTACAAGCATATAAATTATGACAAAATGTCCTATACACCATTCTTTCAGTAGCTAACGCCTTTTGTAAATTCCTTCGTTAGAAAAAATATATGAACAACCGTTCTATTCTGAAATTATTCCGTGGAAGAGCCATGATTTGGCACGAATGGGCCAGCTCGACCAGAGAAATACCACAGACTTACAGAAAACCGGCCTGAAACAGCGCTTGCTCTTAGTTTTGCCGAGTGAGTGAGTTTACCAGAGACCAAATCCCCTGCCCCCTAAAACCAATTTGTGACCCCAGGAAACAAAGAAGAATTTGGTTCCTATCTGCGTAAGCATGGACTTCAGTAATAACAGGGGATTATAGTCCAATCTTTATCCCGTCCATTGCCACCTTGAGAGTTGAGGTGACAAAGCCAGCTTATCTCTTTATAACCAAGACGCAGATATTGAGCATTTCTTTCTGTCCAAAGCTCGAGTGTGTGTGTATATCATAGATGATAACAGCTCCTCACTTCAGCAATCCTGAAGTCAGGTACCTCTCAAAATTATGGCTCCGCATTTATTGTGACGAACACCCTCATGTCTGTGCGCGTCCTCTATAAAGGGTCCATAGTGGTGACTGGTGACCCTGAGACGGACCGATTCTTTGAATACCCGCAAGCTGCTTCAGATTTAGAGCGGCAGCAGATCCCATCTGCAGATATAGCTTTATTTCTACATGGCTTTATATTGGCATACTACTTTAATGCCCAAAACGCCGACTAGCTAAATGCCTCAACTGATCATGTGGGGAGATAATATGTCCGCGATTTTGCCCTTGCGAACGACCTAACACAATTAGTTGCTACGCCTACGCGAATTCCAGATGTGGACAGTCAGAATCCTTCCCTGTTGGACCTTTTGCTGACTTCCAATCCTTGCCTCTAGGTCCTTCAAGAGAGAGTTCACTTTTAGTACCTGTTGTTATAGCGACAATAGACATACACAAACAGTGAAAACTTCAGAAATCTATCTATAATGGTTCTTGACATACAGCCTGGAGACAGTCAGACGGACGGACAGACATTTTCCGACTAAAATCGGATCCACTCTTCGCTTCTCACTTTTTAGGAGTTTTGACTGATACAACCAGTCAAAACCACTTTTGACTGAATCACTTAGCCAAAAGTACTTTTACCAGCTTCATTGGGCAAAAGTACTTTTAACTGTTATTTTAGTCAGAAGTAGTATTGACTGAAGGATACGGTCAAAAGTAGTTTTGACTGATTTTGCTAGTCAATAGTACTTTTGACTGATTAAGAGTTTTGACTGCAACATATCTATAAGGCTAGCCGCATACACACGCCTACGATTTCCGAATTCATATTCCGTGTTCGGAAATCCTAAAGCATAGAATCTATGTAGTAAATACAAATAAAAACAATACTACGTTCGCTTTTTCCGGACGGAACGAAATCATCACGTATCCTACGTTTCAAGCGCAAGCCGGCGGGTTAGTGCGTGAAAAAAACGAACGTTTGCGCTAGTCTCACGGAATTCCGAATGCGGAAAACGAATTCGCAATTTGAATACGCAAAACGTGTGTACGCGGCCAGCTTTACGAATCATGATGTAAGTATGTACCATAGAGGAAATTGATTCCTAGGCAGATGACAGATCAACATCATTTGGTCTGATCATGTCAATTCAACTTTTAAGGCTGGGTTTTACGTAACGCGACCAAACCACATAGGTCCCCCATCTGCCTAGGAATCAACTTCTCTGATGATGTACCTACGCTGTGTATGACGGCGAAATCTGTGGGCACAATATAAATACGTCTAAATAAAATTTAATTAGTCACATGATAGGCACTGCGATCGAATCTTAATAGTGAAGATCTTATACTTTGGAATGTGATTACATTCTATGCCCTTAAGATAAGAAAGGAGGAGGGGGCATTTAAGTCGTTATCGGTCAGCGCGAGGAGCTCACAATATGATAGAGTGTCTCGTCCGACGCCTAAACGTCACCCATTAGCGTTTGACAGGTAGTGAGCGATGGCCGCCGACGACGCCTTCCCACATAATCAACAAACTAAACAATGGCCAACTAAGCTATCTTTAATCGCCACAAAATGGAGTCTAATTGGATCCGCGAAACGTCCGCGCCGGTCGCCGGTCGTGATTATCATTGGGGCAGATAGCCGATTGTGAAAGCTTTCGATGGCTATTTTTCAAAACGTCATCGGAGCGTCTCAAATGAAGCAATCAAATAATAACATATTGCTTCGTTCGGATGCGGCACGAATTCGTAAGACGAGTTTACGGTTGCGACTCCCTCGCCCAATTAAATTATTTATTTTAACGAGACGAACGAAAGACATAAAATTAATTAGTTCCTGGCAATCTGAAAAAACATTCCTAATGTATTTAAATAGCATGCATAGATGCATAATTAGTGTCCACGTTCACGTGAATTCCTAAATAGGATAACGGAGAACATTTTTTTAGCCTGATAAGCGCTACAGAATACTTATATAATTATTATCATTCATCATAAAAATTTAATTATTATCAATAACACAATATTTAATTAAAAATCTTATATAATATATGACACCTCTAAAAGCTTAGTAAGTAGTAAAACTTAGCTTTTGGAGGTGTCATTGAGGCATCAAACATAACATCACACTTTTTTTGTTCATATTAATTTATGCAAATCATAAACGTTAATGGCGTTATAATGAAATCATAGTTTAGCCGACGATTCTATCATAATGCCCGCTAATAAGTAATTTAGTAGTCGTGGCCACTCACGCCGCGGTGCTTACCCGCCAATCGATTGTTGCAAATTTTGACGATAATATCTATCGATGTTTCTTCATTCATGGTAATGTAAAATTCAAATTAACTTATCAACATAATAGTCAATTTTAAAAATCGGATTAACCTGAATGTAATCCGAATCAAGTAGAACTGTAGTACCCGCCGTCAGGTATATTATTTTGGTAATCAAATAGAGTTCTCCAAACTCCAAAGTAATACGCAGTGCCGTAAATAGCATTTTTTGCGCCCTGTGCGAGCTTCTATAACTGCGCCCCTGTTTTTAGGGTTCCGTAGTCAACAAGGAATGCTTATAGTTTTGGTCTGTCCGTCCGTCTTTCCGTCTGTCTGTCTGTCTGTCCGCTGTTTTGCTCAGATACTATCGGAGCTGCAAAGTTGTAATTTGGCATGAATGCACATATTAGTGATGCCGACAAAATGGTACATGAAATCTTAAAAAAATATTTCTTTATGGTAGGTACAATAAACAAATATTAAAAAAAAAATCATCCCCGCTTGATGTGTAGGGAAGGTTCCCTACACATCAAGCGGAGATGATTTTTTTTGCGTCCACCCAATCGTGTTTGCTGTCGTTGGATAGGTTTTTTTTTAAATATTACGAGTATTTATAGATCATTTTCCGATTTAGGGATCCGTTTGTGAAATATGTATTAAATATTTTGGAAATAATCGTTAGAGTCCACCCTTCTACCAGCTAAACGATTGCTTCTGGAAATGTGAAAAAATTCACGGGAGTAGGAATTCTGCTAAATTTAAAAGGAAAACTATCACGGCTAAGAAGACTTCATAAGCTGTTATTGAGTAGGTAATAGTCGATCAACTAAAAAAATGTACCCGGCGAAGTATAAAGGAACTTTTCTTTCAAATTCCTTTGAAAGTAACTGAGATGCAATGATATTCTACTTACACAGATCTGTTACGTTCATACTATTTTGCGGCTTAAATCTCTTCCGAGCAATTTTCTAATTCAAAATTGGACACATTGGCAGATAAGTGAAACAAAAGATACGAAATGGCATTTACATAAAAAAGAGACAGTTCTATTTTTAACCGTCGAACTGCAAAGTTTCTTGTGCGTAGAGAGTAACATAAAAGACTACCCAATTGTACCGTATTTGAATCTTCACAACGCGACAACAGTTTTTTATAATATAACTAGCTGTCCCGGCAAACGTTGCTTTGCCATAATATATTTGCCATATTATTTTATTGATGTGACTAAATAAGTATGTCACCATGGCAACGTCGATCGCTATCCCGTCGCACAAACAATGGTCGCCGTCAGTCTCAGGTTGCAATAATTTACTATTATTTATTCCACAAATGCACTTATCAATATATAAAGTACCGAGTAGCCGATTCTCAGACCTACTGAATATGCATATAAAATTTGGTAAAATCAGTTAATCCGTTTCGGAGGAGTTCGTGGACTAACATTGTGACACGAGAATTTTATATATAAGAGATATCATTGCTGAGATGATGTTGTAAGTAGTGAAAAACACGTTATAAATATACATTCATTGACCATACAAAAACTAGCGATACTACGGAACCATATATTGCGCGTGGCCCGACACGCACTTGGCTGGTTTTTTTTAGATACCTAGAGCAATGCTTTCAGGGCCACAGGCCTCCCTGGTCTGGCCATTCTTGCGCCCCGTTGCGTCTGCGTCCTGTGCCTGGGCACCGGTGGCTCCGCCCTATTTACGGCACTGGTAATACGTAATAATCTTAATATGAAATTAATTTAAAAAAACACTACGTGCTATATGGAGCGCTAGCTCTATAATATTAAGCTTTTTGAACTAGGTTTATTTTGACATAACATTTATGTTTTAAAAAGCTGATGCCGTTATACTTTATATGGAAAACTGTATTTCCTTACATTGTACAACAATGCACTTTATACTTAAATCGTGTAGAAACGGCGTTTAGGTGATTTAGCTGACATAATATTTAGTTGGTCGCGCTGGCTGGCGTGAAATGGCCAGTTAGTGAGTAATACCGTGTTATTGTGGGACGAGGGCTGCGCGCGGCGGTCGTGACGGGCCCCGGCCCTGCGGCCCTCGCCCTCACGACCGCTCCGCTGACCCTACACCACCGACTACTCCAAATTATTTCACATCGCAAATGACCCTTATGCCGACGACGTGAGAATCATTCTTAAGGAAACTACGAGGTATAACAACTCCGAACGGTTTATACACTGATTTCCTTCTTCAGCCTTATCATGTTTATGACAGTATAAAATATTTTAAAACATTACTTTCCGCAGTGCTTAAGCGTCTAGTTTAGTTTTTGATGCGGCTCTTAAAGTTTATTGTAAAAGCTTGCGTTTTAGATATTGTCTGTTTGCTATCTAATTATTTGCTACTAAGATGATTGTTAAATGCATAGATTTCAGATTTTGATAAATATAAAATTAAATCAAGGAAACATTACACTATTAAACTAACTACTTGATATGCCTATTAAATTCGTCTACGTTTAAATGAAGACACTTTTACTTACGTGTATAGTAAAGGTGCCGGTTGGCAGCGGGCGACATGAAGCAGCCGCAGACGACGTGTCGTCGCGACACAACTGGCTTCTATGTATTTCTATGATAAACCCTGCGCAGCTAGCGACACGAAGTTAGCGACACGTCTTATTTATAGAAATACATACATAGAAACCAGTAGTGTCACGACACGTCGTCTGCTGCAACTTCATGTAGTCGGCTTCCAACTTGTACCTTTTCATGCAGTTTCAGCTTCAATAACACTTTTACAAAAATATGTAAGCGTTACAGTATTTGGTTTGGCGTGGCCTGCGACGTACCTTGGTATACTCGTAATAGACGACTAGATTGATTGGGCAACCCTCAAAATTAATACATACTAGTAGGTACTTATGTCTCATAACAATGTACAATCACGCGTGTCTATCTGTATATCTATTATCATAAATAATAGTTACCGATCTAATCTCTACATCTATTGAGAAAATATTTACTTGTGTCCTGTAATTGGCTTCTAAATAAGACATAGACACAACTATGACATTTGTGAGGAATGGCCCACGTATGCTTCATTAATTATTATTATAACTCCAGTTTAACTAAGCGTTAGCGTTAACACGTTAATGTTTAGTTAAGTTCCTTAACAGGAAGGAAATAATAAAATTGTTCTCTAATTAGTCCTTTGCCTTTCTAAACTTAAATGAGTAAGTAGATAACATAGTGAAAGAAGATGAAGGACGAAGTATTATTCAATGTTACATTATATAATTTTCAACATTTTAAAATGTATTAAATATATTTAAATTGTCTGTGTTAAGTTAATTAAAAATTTCTTATTAAAAATCTCAATAACTTAATTAATTTTAAGACGCTCGATGCCACGTTCATAAATCAATGATATTTTGCGAGCAAGTCAATATGCGAAGTCTGGCGAATTAATTATTATGTTGATTAATTATGGTATGGGTAATTTACTTTCATTCTTAAATGGTAAGGTAAGGTTCCTTGGTATAAAAATTAAAAAACTATATTCTCATGATGAGTAGTGATTATGTATTTACATATCCAGTGACACTAAATTGAGTATCTTTCAATGCCTGCTAAACATTTGCATTTTATCTTCTCGTGCTTAAAATTTTAATCCAAAATTAGCAAATTCTGAAACAATTAGCAAAAATGTTGGCGTTGCAAACACATTCGGAATGGTCAAAACTCCAGAAGTCAGGGATCAATTTCAAATGCAACTACTTTGGCGTTGCAAACACATTGGATGGAATGGGATCAAGATCTACACAATTCGGTAAATAGTTAAATAGTTAAATTACGGTAATTAAATTCCATTTCGGTAACGTTACGATTGCGTTACTGTTTACACCGTTGTAAGCATTGATATTCCTGTAAATTTTGCAGGAAGTCATGTAGTTGCAACTCTGCTTTCGACAGATTAATTCTTCATAAAATCCGTGATGACTTAAAAAATTGTAGCTGCAGCTCTATCTCAAATCAGTTTCATTGTCCTACATTTGAGAGATAAAACCATAACAATATTAATAATGGCGAGATAGATGATGTAATCATTAATCAAACAAAGAGTAGGCTGAGACGATAAGCATTTAATGACATAGAGGCAAAGTTTCCATTTAATAATATTATATTTACGATCTGTTATACCGTTTTAGTAGCGCTCTAAGCAGCTAAAAGAGTGATATAAAACTTAATCAGTGCAAACGTTTTTATTGTTTTTATATTTATGGTAATAGTATTACTACAGCCGATCGCCTTTATTTATTATAAATTTAATAATCGTAAAAGCCTGTTTTTCTTTAAATCGGCGCTTATCCTTCTTAATAATGGTGTTAGCATAATAGACATAACCACTACTATCTACATTCTACTCTGTTGTTAGGTTGTAAGCTGTCGTTTGTCATAAAATAATCCTATATGTTTTTCTTTATATAGGATTATTTTATGACAAACGACAGCTTACAACCTAACAACAGAGTAGAATGTAGATAGTAGTGGTTATGTCTATTATGCTAACACCATTATTAAGAAGGCAGATTCATTTTGAATTTGTTCTAGTGACCAAATCTTATTTGCTCTACCTAAATACAAAGAAATAGTAGTCATTGATTCCCAATTGTACTTCATTGTAGAGTTATAGCTACTATATCATTACGCAAGACCTTAAACAAGTGATACTTAATTTTTACTTGCACGTTAAGTACCTCAATTTGGAGATACTTCGTAATTTTGTCGTATTCAGCATTTAGTGAGTCCTACAAACAGTTAATTACTATGTTAAGAGCGCAGTTAAGTCGGCCGCAATTCCCTGAACACAATCACGAGGTAATTAGCCGGGGTTATTAACACAAACATTTACATGACTCCCACTGATATAAATTCTAATTTAGACTTAACCTATTGGTTCTTTATTGGACCTTTTTGAGGTAACTACAAGTTTGTTGTCTACTAAAGTAATTACAAAATACAGGTAGCTACGTGTAATTGGGAAATACTGAAAATATTTTGTTTTTCGTCAAAACCAAAAGAGATATTTTGTAGTGTCACCGTGTAGGTCAGTGTCTACATTATATTTTATGTCTACGTGTGTAGATGAACCGATTTCGTTTAATTTTTGAAAGCTGAAGTTGTCGACATTCGGGAGTGTTAGATCATCTTGCTTGACAATAAGTCTTGTTTGACAATGAGTACAGTTCCTCTATTGATTCACAACCTACAACTATGGACCAATAAAAATAATAATTGGTCTATGCTACAACCAGCATTTAAAAAAGTATCTATTAATTAAAATGGTATTGAAACGGTAAGACTACAATATAATCGCAATGAATCAAAATTTACAATGTTTTGTGATAAGCCATTAACCAATACAAATGACAAAACCTAGCAGCTATGTGCTAAGCATCTTATTGAAAGAGCCCGAACAGTATCCTTGTGTTAATGCACCCAGCGCTGCTAAGTATTATGTCTGTGTTAAATATGTTCAGAGGTAAATAACAGCGTTGTTAAATATGTAATTGGCAGCGGCAGTGTCCAAACATTCTGTATTCACTTAAACTTTATTGGCTGAATAAAATACGTAGTTACTTAGAAACTTGACGGAAACAAGGAATTATTACATTCCTACGATATCCAGTCGGACGGAGATTCCACAATAAAGCGACTGCGAGAGATTGTTACGACGCCTCGTGAGTGAGTGTCCTATCTCCTACGTTCTGTGTAATGTTAAACGGTCATGCTTCGGTCCGAGCATAAAATAGCTTACTAATTGCAATTACCTACAATTAGATTTATTCTCTCTTGTGACAAACTTATACAGTTTATCTTATCTAGTCGGTGCAATGAATTTATTTGCATTGTGTAAATAGAATTGATGAACACTAATCGTTCCTAGAACATACAGCATTCTCCAGTCAAATTAGTTATTTCGAAGTCACAACATATTTAATTTAATCGATTATTAATGCAACTGTATGGTAAGGTTTGTGGCGAATAATTTTTCTTTCTTCAAACTTGCATTGAATTTGACTATAATCAAGACTATAGTCTTAAGCAAATGGCTTACAATAATTACTTCTGATGGTTGCTGATTCATAAAGTTAAAAGATCGGTAAACCTTTTCCTCATACAAATAATACAGACTAAAACAATATTATGGTGCAGTATGGCGTGTCTCCACTCCGTCCGTTACAAAGGAAAGCAGATGCTGCACGATATCGGTGGTCTAGCGTGGCTGTACCATTTTACGTGGACCGGTCGCGCGCACGCCTACGGTTTATTTTATGATTTTACCGATAAATTATCACGAAGATCATGTTCCAGTGTTGCTGTTCTCCGCTGCCATCCTATTGGCATGGGAACCGAGATATCACGAATAGCCTCACCGCGACGGCCTAATAAATCTCGCCACCCACTTTTACTCGAATTAGGTCACCGCGAAATCTAAAATTAGAAGTTTATTGTTTTTTTGCACCTAATCGGAGCGAGTAACATTTAATCGGCGAAAAATGCAGATCTCGAGGCCGCCCTGTCAAAAGTTTCACCCACGTAGGTAAACATTAAACGTTAATGACAAAAAAGTAATCATAAAAACGCTGTGTAATACCCCGAAAGAAAATTGCATGTCATTCGAGGGCGGGGCCGCGTCGGGTGAAATTATGATTTCGTGATTTATATTGCGTCGCGCGGCCGGTGTAAAGTTCATTTTTTGTGTTTCCCAGTTGAAAATCAGTGCACATTGTGCAAGTGAGGTGTATGCGGAATATCGCGCTTAAGGAGAGCGTTATTTGGGAGGTTAATAATGCATTTTTGCGGCGAGTACAGCGGCGAGTGTTACGCAAGGATGGGGAACTGGTCCGACCGGCTCCGAACTGGGCCAGAGCCATCTTTCCGCTAACATATTGCCACTAATAGATATTGAACATCTAACAGCGCCAGCCTCACGCCCAGGTCGTACGGTTTCTAAAATATCGATTATTTCCGCCGCTTCACCACTAAACATTATTATAATAGATTATATCTCAGTAACTCCTTTTACAGAGATTTGACGGTACCGGTGGTTTATTATTATCGAAAGAAAAGCTAATTTTTTTTTCGTTCAAATATTCATTCGCAATGAAATAAAAAAAAAGTAGAAAAATTCCCAAAAGAAAAGAGCACAGAAGTCAGAAAGGCACGGGAGCCAAAAATAAAATAATCACAGATATCGTTAGCTCCTGTGTTAGCTGTGTCATACAGCAATAGAAACAAGAGACAATCAAAGAAGAATGCGATAGAGCACAAGAAGGATACTCGATATTACACCTAACGAAGCTGATCTATGGGCCATGGGACAGATTGATTTACTATGTGTATTGTTGGGCCCATATAAATCTCTGTTAAAATAAATGTAGATTTATGGAATTGTATTATGTTCCGTCGTCGTTGATTCAATACAAATTGCCGTAATCGAGTGAATAGCTTTATTGAGCTTACATAATGTAAATTTTAGTAAGTGCTGACATTTCATTAAAATTATATTGAAATCGTGAAATGGGTCTTGCATCCATGATTGAAGTGGTGCGCCGATCGGCGCGTGCGTCGCTGCCTACCGAAGTCGATCGCCTTGCGAAACCCACTGCCATTATTCATTATTAAGCTGCATTCACATGATTAATAATATTATCCATTAAATTGTATTGACATGCCACGTCAAATATGTGTCAACGTTAGGTGCGAACTCTCTTTGATTTATGCAAATCAGCTGAAAGTGATTTGGAGTAGAACATGTCAATGTTTGTTAGCTCGATATTAATATTATAATCCAGTTTTGATGTCACCGAAATCGTGGAATAGCATGTATAATGTATATTGTATACGCGACGTAAATAATTGTTTTATTATTTTGACAACATCCAATAGTTTAATTGTCCGTATTTATTTATAGTTTTTTTTTTAACAAAATAGATATACCTATATTATATTAATTTTTGTGGCTGATGGACAGTGCCTAACTTTAGTCCATTGAAATGTTACAATTTTAGGACCGAATATTGAATTTATTAGAGGACGCAATTTTATTTTTGGAATATGTTGGGGGGGTCAATAGAAGCTTAACCTCAAGTTTGTGGGATCGACACTCTTGTCCCCCGGCCGCCATCTTGAAAAAAGGTTTAAGGTAATTTTATCGTAAAATGTATTAAACAAAGTTAAAGAGCGATATTAATCTTTAAAAAAAAAGTATCACTTTTTTGCTTATAACTTTTTAAATTTTTAATTTAGGGTAAAAAGTTAAATTAACACATTTGTAGGCAAAATAATTAGCAACAAATTGTGTTCTAACAAATTCTTTGTAAGACGTGTAGTTTCCGAGTTATCACGAAAATAGTGTTGTCAAACCTTTTTTCAAGATGGCGGCCGGGGGACAAGAGTGGCGACCCCACAAACTTGAGGTTAAGCTTTTATTGACGCCCCCAACATATTGCAAAAATAAAATTGTGTCCTCTAATAAATGCAAAGCAAATGTAACATTTCAATGGACTACTTGTGATATTTTGGATTTGTCATCTTATATTTTTGTGTTGTACGACTACTTACTTTCCAATATAACCAACTTGTTATAGTATTATTATCCGTAGAATTTACTATATTACATTCCCAGGCAGGTTCAGTAGCCAAGCGTGAAGATTAATACTAAGGAGCGGCGGTAATGGACAATTCATGAAGACATTAATATAGCGTGTAAGTGAAGTAACGTACGTGTAACAGTAACCTTCCTTTTCGATAAATCTAATTTATTGGAAGCTCGTGCAATCATGCGCGTGTAGCGAGCGCGGTTATCTCGGTAAATAACTAGACAGCCGGAGATTCATTAGGCGATCCGTGGCGAGCGGCGCTGTAATCGAAGCAATTGTTCTGGTGGAAATTCAATTATTGCCTCTGATGTGCCGCGAGAAAATAGAAAATACAATGAGCTTACGCACGGCTCCACTCGGCTCTGGTTTTATTGAGATATAGAGACATTTGCTATATGATTAGAGAACGTTATATGAGCAATGGTCTATATTCTACTAGCTGCTTTTACTATGAGATGTTTAAAAGGTATAAGTTGTAATTTCACTTTTATTTCTATTTTTTAAAGTAAGTTTAAGAGCTAAACCATGTTATTATTTAACTAGGTCTCCATACACATTTCTCCAAATAAAACTAATCTAGTCCTTTTCTGGAGATATTTGATTAAAATCAGTCTAGTGATTTTAATGTAAAGTAGTCAAAATGCTTTAAGAAACAAATACACAGTTTCGTATTTACAACATTATAGTAGGGGAGGTCGCGCTCAGTTAAAAAAGTAATTTCATACCGAGTGAAAATCGTTACAATAATAGTATTCCACTAATACATAACAGCTTTGATCGTCAGCCACTTCATAATGGGTGGAATAAAAATTGAGAGCATCTCAAAGTTGATGTTGGGAATCGTATTGAATTGACATTAAAACGATCCCAATTCGCACCCAATAAAGGTTCATATCTAGATTATACACGTTTAGGTTGGTTAGGTGTTATTTTAGTTTTAGTATATAACAACAGATGGCGCTTTTAAAGTAAAATGTATATAATTCTTCTTCACAAGTATTGACTATCGAATTAATTACTTAAAATTCCTATGTGAGATAATTTTATGATTAATTCAAACGAAAATCGCCGTCAGCTGAATGTTTGCAGGTGGAAATGTCATCTACGCGACGCCCTAGGATACATTGAGCGCGAAGTAGGGCTATATTGGTCATAACTTATATCGCTGGCTGACGGTTTTTCCACCATTGTATTAGCGACTGACGGTTTTCTTTATTATTTACAAGGTAGAAACATTCACCTGTATAAATTTTGTACGGTTTAAAATGACTTTATATTCAAAAATTTTCAGTAACGCGACTGACGTTGAATCCCCCGTCTGCAATACGGCTGACGGTGATTTTCTGGTTAAACATGACCTCAATAATCATCCATCAAAGTTTCATTCGGTATAAAATCACTTTTCGCAACTACTTTTTTTTACAACTTTGAAATACTCTCAGTTAACATTCCACCACGGGTGCGGCGACTGACGCTGATTATATTGATTGATAAATATCAAGCTACCGCTGGACAAAAATTTGGTCGGTATGGAATGGCTTTGCATACGCTAGCACTACCTCCCCTACTATTAGTAAGTATGGATAACTAAGGAAGTAACTAATTATTGAAAAAAAAACTGCTCAAATGAAATCTTTAAGGTGAAAATGCACTATAAAAACACTAAATGAACACTTTTTGTTTTATGAGCATTGAGCACATCAAGAGATCTATTAAATATTTTAATAAAATATCGGTAGTTGGTAGTAACCTAACCATGTTTACTTAACCGATGTGCTTGCTTACTCTTAGCGGGCTCCTAGACGATCAATTTTATTGTGCAATATCACGTATCTAAGTACAGTGTTGTTGAACATCTAGGGTTAATATTCAATATCACATATCTAAGTACAGTGTTGTTGAACATCTAGGGTTAATATTGAACGCGCCTTTCAATCTTGTAGTCGAATAAGTTGATCAAAATATTGTGTGAGAAAAAGTGCAAAAAAAATTGATCGTCTAGGCTCGTCGTCGATCGTTGCCCTTAGGTCGTAGCCTAGTTTTCTTATGTCTAATATCAATTAAATGTAAACAATCTTCCGTACAAAAAAAAATATTTACGTAACTGAAATTTAAGGTGTATTATGGGGCAATAAATAAATGAAATCTCGTCGGGCAGTCCCGGCGATTGTGGCGCGCGTCGTGCTTCGTGCCTGTTGTAATTTTGATTAAAATACTCGAGGGTAGTACACTCTCACGCTTTATTGACTGCTAGCCGTTTTATGAAATCAACTTATATCTGGAAATCTGGGTTAGAAAGTTAATTTATATGAGCAATTCGATTTATTGAAGTCTTATTTAAAAATTGTAAAGCTGTCAGGAGAGATTTTGCTTAACCTACCAACAATAATAATTGATGATTGTCTAATAAATATTTCGATTAGTAACATCGTAATAAAATTATACATTGTATGTATCATGCTACGTTCGTAGTCAATCCAGAGCTCCATACAACAAACACAAACTGAGTCATTGTTCCCATGGTATACTTATTATTGGGGCTCCTTAGTCCATACGCGGCGCACGGGAACGTCGCGTCGCTGGGAATATGTAAATGCGGTGGCTGTAAATTTATTTGTTGCTTTAAATAGTGCGGCCTCATAAATTTCGCAATTGTCTGTTATCATTAAATATTCTGTAGTATAAATCAAAGCCCTATCGGCGCTCGTCGCGATACATCGGGCGCTTCGGAAATAATTTACAGATATCGATAGAGGATTACAGGGACAAAACACGCCTGACATCTTCGCTACGGAATTATTTATCCCTGTAAGGAAATGTTTCAACTGTACCGGGACCCGACGCATGTACGCACACTCTAAATATGAATTTCAGTAGATAAGATTGTGTCTATGGGGTATTGTTACGTTTGTGGAGTGGCCGTTAATTGTTAAAGGGCATGAGTTTCCATCTTTGTTTCAAAGTCAAAGTCAAATTCATTTATTCAAAATAGGTTGTTACAACACTTTTTGACGTCAAAGTACAGTATTTTACAATTTATTTATTACATTGTTTGCACTGAGAGACTCAAATGCGTTAATTCGCTTTTTAAAAATACACACTTGAAGTCTTTAAAATTTACACCAGCGGAATATGTGGAATGTTTCTTGATAAATCTAAACTAAACTAGAAATTAAAATAAACTTATTAATTCAATAACGAGTACCAGTTTAGATTGTGCAGAAATTAGTTTACTAAGTAAACTTTATCTTATCGATATTTGACTTACAAGATTTTGTGTTTTAATTACAGAGATTATACTGCAAAATATAGTAGTCTGGATTAACTTGTAAGTAATGTATCAGTAGCAGAGTAATTACATATTCAATATAAAGTATATTCAACACATTTACCGCTGTATTGAAATAGGAGCTTATCAATCTATTGAGCATGCCTCCGTTAATACCATGGTAAGTATTTAATTCAAATTGCCAAGTAAAGAGCAAAAACTTTGGCTTAGATGTATAATAGTATCTAGACAAATCAGATATATTTTTCGAATATATTACTGCACCAGCATTAGAATAAAATTAGCTGAGTGCGAGTCGGATCACTCGCGCGCGGTTTCGTACCGATATAGAGAAAATCTAGGCCAAAAATTATGTTTCAATATGGGAGCCCGCCTTAAATGTTTAATTTAATTTAATATTCATTATTAATTATCATTATTATAGTACATATTTAATTTAAGACTTTGTAAAAATTTCAAGTGCCTACCTGTTGCAATTATTGATATCTGGCAAAAAAAGGTCAAAAAATCACATTTGTTTAATCGGAGCCCCTTTAACTTTTAAGTATTAATTATATTTTGTTTTTAATATTTGTTGTTGTAGCGGCAACAGATATACACAGTCTATGAAAATTTCAGAAGTCTAGCCGTAGCGGTGCTTGAGATACCTGAAGTACCAGCCTGAAGACAGATGTACAGACAGACAGCCAAGCTCAATAGAAGTATCTATATTTTATACAATATCGTTGCAACAGTCAGGTGACAAGCGGGATGATTGAATACAAAATAATGGAATTTAGTATTTAATTCGCGGCTCGCGTGAGATACCGCGGAGATTCGGGTGCCATTTTGCCATAGATAATAATTACGATGTGCGAATATTGCGGTTCTTTAGATTATGCTTTGACAAATCACGACTTTGCAATTCCAATGCAGCAGATTTAATGTATGGGCGGCAGTTAGCATTCTAGCCGCGACCTGCGGGCCACCTCTTTCCTAATGCACGCTTATTTCAGCTTTTTAACCTTTCATCTGTAGCTCCGAGCATTAAACAATAAACTTAGAATGTTCAACTGATTTTACCTAATTATCGCTCTCGTTACGATATAAACAAATGGATTAACGCAATTACTTTACTGCGAGTAATTAATAACTCTGCACTGTGGGAATTCGTAAAATATCGATGCAGTAATTATTTTCTTATAAGTACTTACTGTTACTTGTTTGACGACCTCTGTGGCTCAGTGGGTGGACTGTCGGTAGCTCAAGCCGGGGGTCGCGGGTTCGAATCCCGCCGACGGAACAAAAAGTTTTCAAAGTTCCTGGGTCATGGATGTGTATTAAATAAGTGTATAATATAATAAAAATATTAAATATATTATGTATAGTATAAAAGTATTAAATATATTTCCGTAGTCTGGTACCCGTAACACAAGTCCTTCAGGTACTCACCACGGGGCCAGACTGACGTGGTGTGAAGCGTCCATAGATATTAAAAAAATAATAATAATATAGTAGTATGCAAATAAAAACTACAATATGTATTTAGAGAAACCGTTTGTACTTACTATTATTTTTTGATGCGGAGTTGAGTTGCGGACGTACTCGTACTCTACTTTGCTATTTTAATATAAAGAAATGTTTACTAATACATGATACATTTTTATTTTATCAATAAGACGTCATCTAATTTGAACGATTTTAAAACGAAGTTGATGTAATCATTCGTCACATTAAAATAATATATTCCAGGATTTCCAGGCTACAGGCCTACAGCGTAGTACGCAGTTTATTTGCGACAGCGCGTTGATGTCTTTTACTCAGATATTAAAAAATGTTATGTTGAAGAGTTGTAACACCATGCATAGATTTTTTTAATAGAATATTCTAAGGTAATCTAGCATCATTTTAAAAATGCAATACATAAATATTGAAGTTTTGATTCGTGTTTGTTTTGACTTTATTTTCTTTGAGCGTTGCTACGAATTTTAAAGTGAAAATATAAAAAGTTCGAAAAGGTTATTAAATAACGATGATTATCTTTAAATCAACCTTCCACCTATATCCTCGTATTAAACCGTATATCCTAAAGCAATCGCTAGTAACATTCATATCGACTGAGATAAATCAAGATATAGAATCGAGATTAACGCCGAAATATATTTCGTACATATAGGTCAGCCTCAATTACAACATTCAGATAATAAGCCAACAACACATTCTGTAGTCGGGCACACAACAATGGATTTTCTCACCAATAAATTGTATAAATCCGCCAAAAGCGAATACCTCGCGGCGAGGAGCGGGCGAGCGCTTTAGCGGTATCCGTAAATGTTTAACATCTGTCGGATAACACTTGAACTCCACGACAGAGCTCGTATACATAATTAAAAGATCTCGGCGCCGAACAATTTATAGAGTAATTGTGAAGTTTTAACTGCCCATTCGCTAATCCGCGATTGCATTAACATGGGCCGCTCGTTTCCTAAGTAAATTAGATACTCTTGTGCAACGTGGGGCCCAAATGGGGTCATCTCGAAGGGAATTGAGTAAGTTACGGCTTAGGGGTAGGAGTGGGCGGGGCGGGCGCGCTGGGTGGGGCGGCGTGCGCGGCGCCGCCCACCGCATTTCACCACCGCGCGACGTTCCTCGCCCTACTTCCCGCAGGTACCATTGTGCTCGAACAATGCTCTTACCAAACCCATAGATAAGATTTACGGTTTTGAATGCATCCACGGTAATTACAGTTAGAAATTGGAGCGGTCTGCGCTTAAAGGAGAAACAGTTTACTATTAATTTTGTTCAACCAAAAGTACCTTATCTTCCGTCTTCTCATCGCCATTGCGTTCTGAGCAATACTTGAGATTGGCAACTTAAAAAGTTGTAAAGAGAGATGACACATTTTCTAGTTTCTATTATAAGCGCTATGCTCAAAACTTGTAATAAATAGTACCATCGAGGAAATTGATTCATAGGCAGTTAACAGACCAACGTCATTTGGTCGGATTATGTCAATTTAATGTTAATTGTGACCTGTCGACTGGATTTGACGCAACGCGACCAATTTACGTAGGTCCCCCATTTGCTTAGGAATCAACTTCTCTGATATTAGTACATAGTCTCTGAACCGTACACGTCATATTCCGTCTTCACTACTAGCAATACTTGTGACGAAAGCCATCAATTTGTATCACGTTTGCGTCTAAATAAGACGTCTACAAAGTCCCTACATTACTCTCATTGGGGCCAGAGGGCCCGCATTATCTGCGCCCGGAGGCGGCTAGACCAGTTTGTCGAACATCACATGAATTTTAGCCGTAACTACGAGTATGTCGAACGTTTTGTAAGCTTTATTACTTTGTACTTTGGAAAATAATGCTTACGATTTTTCAACGACGCGTTAAATAAACTAATATTTTCTTGAACCTTGAAATAAGTTTTGTACAACAGTGTATAGATTGTATTTTTAGTAATATATCAGAGAAATTGATTCATAGAAGACCGACGTAGTTTGGTCGAGTTCATCTGACAGATCGAGACTAACTTTGTTTCATACTCTAACCATAAAACAATTACTCCAATGGTCCATTAGGGTTTAAGAAATTGTCTTTCTACAAACATAATCTTAGAAGTTATGTTTGACAAGTGTTCAGCAAGTGCAAACCATGAATTCCCTTGACTTTTGAATGAATATAGGTGGTAGAACAAAAGCGTAACCCTAATTTAATTGTCAAGTGTGTGATTAATTTGTCTCACTCGCTGAAGTCATATCTGACTAATAAATAACGTCACTTAGGTTACCTAAGCGTTGGACCTGCAAATTAGAAAGGATTTTGGTATTTAAGCACAACAAAAATGTGTTGATGACCTAACGATAAAGTATAGTAGTCATTAAACGAGTACTAATACATGGCTTAATTTAAATAAGTTACTTAAGGCCCGTGTGAACGTAGAATATAACGTCACTTAGGGCTAGTTCTGTATTAATATTGTCATTTAACGTTTTAAGATAACGATTTGATATTCAACATTTTATTGGACTGCGATTAAAACGCTCATTTTAACGCTCAATTTAGATGATGATGAACGTAACCTATACTATAAACTACAATACTTGTAATATTACTTATTTTTCTAAAATTATATTATTATACTCCCATCATTCATCATATGAGACATTACAATATTATTTTGTTCTAATAGTCTCTTGCTCATTTTTCCATAAATAAATTACACATACACTATAAATATTCATTTTACTCAATTATATTGTAATAACTAATATACAATATAATAAGTAGCGTGCCTAAGCTACGTATTAGGTCGGTGAGGAGGAATTCCACTGTAAAAAAGCCTATTCTCAACGGTCGTATCACCGTTAGTCATGTCCATCTTGACTCACTACAGCGTCACTTCACAGCTGATGTTGTGCCATAATACGACTGGCATCTAATTTGAAATTCAACAACAATATCTAATTGAGCGGGGCGTAGTGGGGCACGATTGGCACGAAGCGTTTACCATACGGCCCGTCATACGTTCACGACAAACTTTACTAGGAAATACTCGTTACTCGCCCGTTCTTGTAGTTACAGTTGTTACGATAACCATGCTGCACGCCATATTTGGGTCAGCGAATAATTGTAATTTTGACCTCAGGCTGATAATACTAAATGTATCAAGTCGAATAAACAATAGTTAAAAAAATAAACTAAATAGTTACTAAAACTGGAGTAGCAGTTTTTACCACTGGACTGGTATAATCATAAGTATTAGGTATTGATCGTTTAGGCTGCTGGTTACTAGTAAAAACAATTTCGGTAATATTAATATCGGTAATATACACGTTTAGAATTGACATGTACGGCGCACATAGATTTATAACATTATAAATTGTTATAAAGGGCTCATTTAACCTCAAAATACAAATGGAAGCCATAATTTATTTTAGTTCAAAATCGATACTCGACCCGAAGGATCAGCAATTTAAATTATTGGTAATTGCAACCGAAGTACGATAATTTGTAAAATTGATAAATTACAACATTTTACATCGAATGAGGACAATCATTTGGAATACAAACAGATTGTACGATAATTTTCTCAATTAAGCAAAATTTACATACCTAACTAATACTTTAAAAAATTAAGTGAATTACTTAATTTGTTACATATTGGTAGACTGTCTTGAGGATGTATAGAGCTTCTTTCTTTGTGCATGTATAGAGTTTTAATAATATCAAATAATTCTACTGTCATTCTTCATCAATAGGCTACTTGACCTAATTTTTTTCTTCATGCTAATCGCTTCATAATCATTCATTTTTACAAAAAAAACTT
This sequence comes from Polyommatus icarus, assembly GCA_937595015.1. Taxonomy (NCBI): domain Eukaryota; kingdom Metazoa; phylum Arthropoda; class Insecta; order Lepidoptera; family Lycaenidae; genus Polyommatus; species Polyommatus icarus. Next base: position 11,569,253 of record OW569321.1, read on the forward strand.
ATATTTTAATATTTTACACAGTAGAAACCCATAAAAATGTTTATTGAAAAATATGCCTCTTAAATGGCGCCGAAAACACTGTCCGCCATAGTGTGACGTCATACGCTTTGTATTTTAAACTCTCTTTATTGAAATTTTTTTAATGTGCTAAATGTACGAGTCTTAAAGTGCCCAAAAATCATAAAATAATTATATTAGAAATTAGAAATCATTTGTAATGTTGAAAACTTTTGGAGAAAAGTTTTGGCCATTTCATTTCCCGTCTACAATAAATGGAGATAATATATATAAAACTGATGTTTTATTTGAATTATTGAAGAAAATATATAATAGGCTTATCCTTATTATTTATGTACAAATAAACTTACATATAGCGAGCGCGATAAATAAAAGATATTAAATTAGTATGAGGATGACGTCACATCCCAATCGGAAGTACCGCAAAAGCGTTTTCGTCAGTACAATTCCCATTTTCATAAAATCATATTTTCAAATCGACTTTATTTATCAATCATAAGCTTTTATTTGATAATAAGGGTGAAATACGGTTTCCTAGGCCAAGTTCTACTAGAAATATGCATTTTTTCAATGAAATTGAATATAGGTCAAGTAGCCTATTATTACATGATGAGGCGTCATAACTAGTAATAATTTTTGTGAGTAATATACGACACAAAATTATTACTACTTGTGACAGCTAATAGGTTAATATTAAAACATATTTTGGGAACACCATAAAATTAAAATACGATACGATTTGACGTAGGTATTTTATCGATCGGTAATTATGTACAACTAATTAATTATTAAAATTTTGACGATAAGGTTTTGTTTTAAAGTCGACTTATTTAAATTATAGCCGGACAACACGCCACAACTTAAAATAGATTTCGAGTTGTAGCGTAGATAGCAGACAGCAGACAAGGAAAATTTTTCATTGTAGATATTTGTAGTTATAATGTGATTCCGTATACATAATGAACATTATATTAAAATGGTGTATCATTTACTATTGCATTTTGTTTGCTGCATGCCTACAGTACTGCGTACTGCAAAACAGTGCTCATTGAATAACAATGTTAAGTTAGTGTTTTTGAAAAGATATTGAGTCATTAGTACTTAGGTACACATGAATAGGGGTAGACTTCTACGATCGTACTAATTTTTTCCCATAACTAATGCAGCAGCGAGGTTCTAAGTTCAAGTTGGGTTAAGCGGCTGTGCCCATATTTCGCGGCGTTGTCACAGATCCCAAAAGGTCGCTGAACCGAAACCCTTGTGTTGCGTCAACGTATCGTCTGCCTCGAGGTACATTCAATTGAATTTGTACCGTACTATTGTTACAGTGATTGCGTGACTAATTTATTTTATATATAATTATACTATTACTAATGCAGATGCAGGTTAGATTGTAACCTTCGCTCGAAATAGTTTGGCGATGAAGTTTGGTTTTGCAAGGTACTGTCGATGACAAAACTCGAAGGATACGCGAAGAAGCGTATCGCTTGAAGCACGTTTACAGGCTCATGTTTATAGCGAGGGTTGTACTTATAAAACGTAGAGTAAGTACGGCATCGAAAAACTATATGTAACAAGTTTATGACTGATTGATACAAACTAGTCTAATTATTATTTTTGCATAGATTTTATATTATTATTTTCTAAACTAAAACAAAATTTTTTCTGATATAACAATCGTTTTAAGTTTTAAATAAATTGAATATTATTAGAAATAAATTTTGCATCTCGTCTGTACCGCACTCAGTAAAAGGTAAATGACAATAGGTTTTTAGTATCCACGCTATCGAGGGAACCTTTGAATGGGATTAACTGTTTCGCAAACTGCTTTATAAGGACTAAAATAATACTCGCGATAGGTGCTAGATGTTAATACCTCAGGCGAATATGGAGTTACGGCGGAGGGACACAATGGTTGGAGTGTATCGTAATTTTGTGAAACATGGCAGCAATCACCCTCGGCGTCGTTTATCTCCGGGAGTCCTCGGCGGTATTATGTTCGCGACGCACACGAGCGGGCACGAAACGACAATAAGAGCAAAGTTCAGCGCGGATCGGGACTCGGCAAGAATGCAGGGGTGCAGCGGGGTGAGCCTCGGCGGCAGACTATCACGCTCTAGCGCTGTCGGAGTTATGTATGCTCCTCATGCGATTTTATTGGGTATCCGCTATTTTATTACCTGTTAACATACTTGTTTAGCAGTCGTCAGGAGGAGCCGCGGATTTATTGCTGATGCGTCTGAAGATTTAATAACGCTTTTGAAATTATGTGGCAACTGGCAAGGCATAGCCGCAAAATAAGGCTAAAGCGGAGTAAACATTGATGCTTTTATGATATCGCACCGATAAACTTAAAAGGTTTTTTGCAATTATTTATAAGATATCAGAAGCCTAGTGTGAAAAAAGATTTCATTGTGAAAACCGGAAAGCTACAGAGAGCTAAAGCTAATAATAATATGATATTGTGTAATAGAAAGGCTCATTTAAATCATCGACCTCAATACTGTGACACCGTAGACAACACGGCCGAAGAAAAACCTTCTCCATGTTTATTTATGATCTAGAAATTTGATACGCCGCCGTCAGATAAACGAGGCATTGTTCCGATGGCTCCGCTGATTGTGATCGTTTACTCGTAGTCTAAGATCCGGCCATAGAATGACCTTCACCCATCGTATTACGGGATGAAAATGATTTTTTTATAAAATTAAATATGTTAAAAAAATTATTTACAGGAGGTTGTCTGAAAAATTTGGTGCAAAGTGTAATTAATTAATAATTAAAAAATGTTTTTTTTAAACATTACATTCATTCAACCTTATGTCATTATATTCATAATAAAATTATCTTTATTTTGATATAAGGTTTATCGCGTAAGTGGATCGTTGAAAATTACTAGTATCGATTTACCTGTATATAGCTGCCTACCTGATAATTGCACCGGAAAAAAAAAGTCAACCCAGCGTTTGCATATTCTATGAGCTACATACTTTCGATTAGTATACAGTTTTTTTGCGTAAGGGAATGAATGTAATGTTTAAAAAAAAAACATTTTTTAATTATTAATTAATTACACTTTGCACCAAATTTTTCAGACAACCTCCTGTAAATATTTTTTTTAACATGTTTAATTTTATAAAAAAATCATTTTCATCCCGTAATACGATGGGTGAAGGTCATTCTATGGCCGGATCTCCTACTATCGCGCGGCGGACGGCGCGGTGGTAGCTTAAGGCGGGCGATAGTGCGTGCGCGGCGAAAGTGCCGGTATATAACAAACTCTATTTTCGCATGACCCCCGGGTCAGCCGTACACATTCTGACACATGTCAATTAAAGCTCTCGGTGCCGCCGGCCGTGGATCACTCGGACATGTTTGTGGAAACGAGCAGCCCGCAGTCCGCCGGATTGATTCATGGCTCTCTCCGCAAGACAAATTGTCCGCGCTCGCGTTGAGAGTCGTCCACTAAATATCTTTTGTTCCGGCGGGAGATTATTTTAAATCGCCCATTAATATAAATTTGACTCTAAAATTGTGCGGCGTAGAGTTTCGCGCCGGCTATTGAACTGACAATTAGAGTGTTTGTACAAATACACGTTTCACGTACAATAATATACGGCCGCTTCGTTATACGCGGTATGTCTCGGCAATTTACCGCCTCCGAGACCGATCGGCCCCCATTATCGGAGGAGGTCGGACGTGTACAAACACCGATTTCGTGTCGTTAATCTAACCTCGTCTCCGAGGTGCGAGTCGGATCTCGGGCCTCACCTCACGTATACTGAAAATAGATACTCATAACGATAATAACGATACAAACGGCGCTCGTAATTTCGAGCGATCGTTACATCGAAAGAATCACACGAGATGTGGAGCTGTGAATCACCGTATGATTTGTAAAAAAATACTCGACGTATAATTATGTGGAATATTACGTCAGCATTATAGCTTGGCAAATATTTGCAACCGAATAAAAATAAAAGTGTCGGCCGGCGAATTCGTCTACCGTCTACGGACTACGACAATATAAGTCCTGGCTATTAACGTCTCATTTGCATGTTTATGTTTTAATCTAATGCTTTCGGCATGAGTACTGCGACCTGAGCTCTATATTTTGCTGCCTCGTAAACGGTCTAGACTGAAATTACGTCAGCCAAAATGAAATATGCTAATTTTGGCAATGGAAAAATACTCGTTTTATCATGTGTATATGTAGCCATCTTGTAACTGTTTATGGACTTAAAAAAATGTTGCAGCATTTTAATTGCTTTTTTATTCAAATTTAAGAAAAACATCTAATGATTAAACAGGATATTAATACTTAAATATGACACGTTTAAAAACATACACAAAATTTATTGCAGCATATAATATAATAATATGCAGATATATGGTTTTAATTATTATAATTTGATGGTAGGTAGCTGGTGCGAGGTATAAAATTAATTTCAATTATAACCTTGTTTTTATACTTTTAAGTGCATAGGTAAGTGATATAATTTATTAATTAGTCATAACCACAAAACTGGATTTTTGTGTAGAAAATGACGTACAAAGTATCTAATTTTTTCACGCATTCATAATATTTTAATGTTTATTTCACTCAATTGACTTAAGGCCGTCCCCCGAGCATTTGCTCGGGGGACGGCCAAGAGCATTTGCTCTTGACGATACATTTGCCTCGTTGTCGAGATCACACCAAAACCCTATTTTTTTACTTATCTTAGTTCAAAATTAACCTAAAAAATTAAAACAGAGAATATGTAGTTTATGACATTGTCGATCTATTGGCGTGTGTTTCAAATAAAAGTAATTTGTAAATACTAAGGAGATGTTGAATGTATGCTTGAATTTTAATAAATTGGCTTTACTTTGGAAAGCTGATATCATGAGTAGAATAAACAAAAGTAGAAAATTTAAAACCTGGAAAGGAATGTTGAGATACTGAAGATTATTGCTGTATTTTTATTATAACTTTGTAGCTTTTAAGTTATGAGTTTATAAGGCTCTTAATACGGTAAATTGAGGATTCTACGTAGGGAAGGTTTGCGTAAAATGGTTTCGATCGATGGCACTATCACAGAGTAAGAATCATAAGCGAGTAATAAGCACACGTTATTTATGATTCACCTGAACATATTAGAAGCCCCGGATGTGTGACGATAAAGATATTTTTTCTAAGTTATTGTACATTTTATATTATACATTCTTGTGCATTTATTAAAATAACAGCCGGTACCGCTGTACATGGGCGTGCGGCAACAATGTTGCTGCGTACTTACAAAAGTGTTACGAAACTGCGAATAAATATCCGTATAGGGACGAAACTTCATGTTATTATAATTTCAAATTTCGAGTATTTAGATTTTAGATGTTCTGTAAAATAGGTTTTAATCGTTTCTAATCTACGCTATATTTGAGTAATAATATTGAGTAAGAATTAAATATATTTTGGGTAATAAGAAAATCGTATCAAGGCTGCACAAAATATTATATAGCCCATATCAACCGGGCAATTATTAATTTGTTGGAGGTTGACAGTTCGCAATTATCTCATCAATTAATTAAATTCGGTGGTACAGTTAGTTTGCACTTTGCGTAAAATAATTTTAACATAAAATATACTTAATTATTTAAACACGAGAAAAATCAATATCATTCTTTTTCAAAAATAGTGTTAAACTGGATTGTCATCAGCGCGAGCTTTTACTGAAAAATTATTTCCGTTCTATTCGGATTAATATTCTTAAGTTTCTGACGTCGTATAATTAAATTATATTTATTATAATGGTGGATAGGTTTTACTTCCAACGTGTAGTGATTACAGAATTACATCGATAGTTTGAGTAGATAGAGTCTAATGGTACAAGAATGACGACGGCGTATATTTCAATGCATTTTATGATAAGCCATGTAACCTAGAATTTAGTACTAGATTATAAACAAATTATGCGTTTAATATTTAGTATAATGATATATTTTTTTTACATCCGCAGCACGTTCTTTCATTTCAATAATATAATAATTTTATACTTTTGTAGAGATTTCAAGATCTCAACGTATTAATTTTTATTATCTAATTATAAAATAATGTTTTATCCTTGTCTGGTACATCTGTAAAGTATTATGTCAAATAAGGACACAATAATGTATAACGATAAGTCATGTGTGTAGTACAGTGGTATTTTAAATAAATAATAAATAAACAAATAATCGTTTATTTCAGGCAATAGACCTATAAAATAACAATAATTTAAGTTAAAATAAAAGAAATAAATAAATTAAAGTTCAAAGTGATACAATTAAAATACATCTACAATGTTAAAATCTAAAATAATTAAATTATCACTTTTGTTTATTGCCACGATGCACCGAAAGCCAGTATGGGATCGAGTATGGGAGATCCATCCAGTATGGGAGTATGGGAGATCCAGTATAGGAGCCAGGCTGGGATCGAGTTTTCCGGGCACCCGGCACTCACAGAAAGGATCTCATTGTTTGAAGAACGGATGCGAGACCAAAATCCTGCGACGCGCGCTCTGATAATTGCGAAATAATCCGGGATTCCGGCGTCGGCGAACATGCTCGAAACACTACAGTACTTTGGCAGTCTCATCAGGGTACGGTATGCATTATTGTACTGAACCCTGATACTGCTTCTCGTGGCTTTGGAGCAGTTGAGCCAAAGCTGACACGTTTAGAAGCATTGACAGTATGCTCTAAAGCTTCAACTAGAGCGTCAGCTTTGCCTCAACCCTACAGCGCGCAAAACGCCGTGCAAGCATGTTGCACCGTACAGCCAGTGCCCGTCTTTCGCGCACTACATCCTGATCATCTGAGAGATCCTCGGTTAAAATGTGCCCCAAGTACCTGAATTGCTCGACCCTCCCTTTCTACCTCTTGTCCATCTAAGTTAACCGAAGGGACCCTCTGCGGGCCTTTTCCAGCCTGAAATACCATCATTTTCGTCTTAGCTACATTGTACTTAAGACCATGTCTTATAGCATAGTCCTCGCAAATGCTTAGCAACCGTCTTAGCCCCTTGATTGAGGGGCTCAGAAGCACCATATCGTCAGCATAACTTAGGTTGTTAACGGGCGTTGCACCTATGTGACAACCTATTCGAGTGCTCCTGAGCTCCTCAATCAGGTCGTTAACATACTAAAGGCTAAAAAGGTCCGGAGAGGTTAGCCTCCCTTGGCGCACCCCACACTCTAATATAAAATCTTTAGAGGTTGCGTCGCCCCATTTTAAACTACCTTTATTATAAATGTATAGAATTCACAAATAAAGAGTTTAGTACAAGATATTTATAATATTTATTCAATATTCATGGACTAACCTACGTATTATCATATTATTACCTATGCAAAAATGATGTTAAAAATATCTGTGACGAATACATAATGACAAAAGCTGAGAAAGCTACACGGGATCCATTTCTTGTTATAATATTATGTATATTAACAGGATGACAATAATTTTTTTTAATTATTTTATAGATAGAAATAAAGTTTAGCTCCAAATCTATTTACCATATTATACGTGAATACGAATCTTAAGAATCGAAGCTGTTTGCAACTTTATTCTCCGCCTTCGATAGTCCAAAGAAAGATAAGTACGTAAGTGTCTTGGATTCTAAGTTCTAACTCTGTCGTTATTACATTTTCCCCTTAATGGTAATTGTTGATTAATGTTTGTGATTAATCTGTCGGTGAGTTATTGCTCCTAGACAAATAGGAACTGATTCAATTATGTTACATTAATAATAATCACTTTGTAAGGCAACAAAGTATTGATTAATATTCAAATTAATGATCAGTGTGTTGTGTAAATTTTAAAATGGATTTATATTTTGACACTTTGAACTCAACAGCGAGCGCGACATAAAAGCTTGTTATTCTGCCCTTAAATCGGGAAAAGGAAACTGCCTAAAGTTCCTACCTACACCATAAATAATTTTCATACATAATTTTGTCAAAATAAACACTATTGTATTTTAATACTGTTCGTGTAAGTACAACAGCTACAGATAACTCTGTAGGTGAGAGGATGACTGGCTGGAAGCTACCAGGTAGGTGTATTTAGCTGTATAAGCTGTTATCTCCGTCGTCTTGGCGACAATATGTATCGATGCTAATGGCCGCCCCTACACTCATAGCGCGTGATTGCGGCCAATTATTTTCTGTTTATCTCTAATTACGTATGCGCTGCCAACGTCGTCGCCTTATCGCCGATCTGCCCTTCGCCCTAAGATTCAATAGATTCAGCTAATCAGTTCTCAATCCATTCGCAGGAGCCATCTCAGAGCCTTCGGGCCTGAGAACGGGACTTTACGACAGTTGACGATCGCGATCCTCACGACTGTAAATTTTATAATCTTCATGTGACAATCGATATTTATTATAATAATCGTGATCTTGGGTCGAAATTCTTTTGTTAGACAATAAACAAACTGATCAAAAATAATTTTGCAAATGGTCAATGGATACCAAAACTATATCGATAAAATTTATCTCAAAAATATATGGTAATTTTTTTGTTTTTCGATGGATAAGGGCAATCAAATATTTAAATGAGTTAATGTAAGAAAAAAATATATGCATAACATGCATTATCCTCCTTAAACACTTCAAAGCGACCACCATTCTTCATTTTATCGGGTTTAAATTATTAGCATAATATTTTACGATAATAGTTACCAGCTTATATTTGTGACCTTTACGTGACTCGCTTTTCAATTTGTTAGTGGTAGTCGATACAAGTCAGTTGGCTAGGTCAATAACTGGATGAAGCACCTATACGCTCGTTAGTACAAAACTCCGGCCTCCCGGTCAATAAATGCAAACTAAAATATAATACCAATTTTAAATGAAATTTTATAAAAAGCTAGGTATTTTATGATAATACTATCTTTGAATTCACAACAAGCCTTATGTTTTTTCAGGTAAAAAGCTAAGCTTATCTTATAGGCTACTCCCGCCTACGCGACGTGCTCTCAGCTATGAAATCGACATCTGATATCATGTCTGACATTGCTCTTTAGTGTTTAATTAACATTTTATATAATTGAAAACCGGGACAATCGATAAGCCGCACACATCGTTCAATTAAAAGGTTTAGTGTTGTGAAATCGGCAGCGGACGGCTTAACGTCTGCTAAATATCGTGTCCTGTCAACGGCGGAGTGCGTGCTTCAGAGGGGCACTCGGACAGTATTAATTTATCGGCAAGTCGTGCAAGCAGTGACGCCGCGGCCGGGGAAATTGGGGTGCAAACAAGGTCACTGCTCGGTCAGGGTGCGACTGCGCTCGTTCCGTACCACTGCCTCCGTAAATACCTCTCAGTACCGATCGTGAACAACATAATATACCTAGCAGCTTAGTTTCTATGGGCCAGGCCACAACACGTTGCGGGATTGCATCGTTAAAACCGACGACTCCGATGTAACGAGTGCTATGCTCTATGAAATTTTTGCGTTGCATTTCTGTGCGATATTATTCTTGCGATACGACCCCGTAATGTAGTGTTGTGGCCTGGCCCAGTAGCTTCATTCGTGTCGACTTTACTCGGCTCCTACATTAAGTAGATCTTAATTTCTATTCCTATATTAAAATAGCCAGAGCTCTCCTTTAAGTAAGAGCCAGCCTGTAACACAAGTCCTTCAGGTAATTAGCACGGGGCCAGACTGACGTGGTGTGAAGCGTCCATAGATGAGTGTCCATAGCCTTCGCAAGTACAGAAGACCGTCACATTATTGTGATTTCAGAGAACTTAAAGTAAGTAAAAAATATGCAGTATCTTGTTAAGAGCTTGTTGTAGCTGTTAAGTGTTTTTCAAGGACACGACCGAATTACTCTACTATATGATATTTAAACTGTGGTTCATGTTTATGTCTCATAAAAGCGTAAATGAGAAAAGGATGTAGAAATCGTTTTTACTCGGTATTTAAACGATCCCGCATATTTTGAGTAAGGTGACATACTGACAGGTGACGAATCTGGTGAAATGTGTGCAATCACGAGGTTTATGAGCTAATTGTTATATATATATATATATATATATATCATTTACCTTCATGAAATACATCGTCCCGGAAACGTATATTTTATAAATCATTGTTTTAATATCTCATGAATAGATAGCAAAGTCATTATATCCTAAGCACAGAAGTCTAATCTACAATACTCCCTCAACACGAGGAGATTACAGCTGCAATTAATCGACGTAGAAAGCTGTTGCGTATTTCTTAATCAATTAGTACTCAGCCGTGACCTAGGTGATATCTATATCCATTTATCTGTCTAGAGGAGCAGTAAACTAATCCTCGATTTTGAAAGTAGCACGGGACTAATGGTGGGAGCATCTTTCAGAAGAACTTCTGCATTAGAAACTAGATTATAAAATAAGCTTTCACAAGATACACAAATTTCGTAACTGAGTAATCGGTGTCAAAATAAATATTTGTGAAAAATATATGCGCCGCATTGAAATAGTGCAATAAAATAAACTAGGCTGCTTAAAATGCCCACGACTGTGTGTTTATGGTATTACGTGTCATTTACAATTTCTCCAAAACCTCATGTTAAGTAACAGGTGACAAAACGAGCATTGCTCAATGCTAAAAATGCATACAGTATTGTTATATATTTTATTTCGTACGAATTATGTTCCTGCATATTTTGCTACTATAAGTCTCGGCTTGCGTGGGATGCATGTCCAAATAGGAAGGCATTAATAGGCTTTAGTTGTATTGTTTTTAGAAACCGCTATCTCATTCTTATGAAATTTTGTCTGCAATAAGCAAAATGTTTTTTATTTAAGAGTCCGTATACGGTATGAAAAAAATACAATGTACTGTTGAGAAAGTCGTCTATAAAATGTTGTAATTACTTTTTACCACTTTAAAATGAAATAGTTGAGTAAAAAAATATGTATCTCGGCAAAATTTTAGAGAAAATGGGCAATGAATTGCTGTTAATTTCGGAAAGTTGGGGCTGTAATTCATAAAAAGAAAACGACAGAAATAATCTATAGATAAAATTCTATCCAATTCGAGAAAAAAGAAAAAGGAAAAAAAAACAAATTGTGCCAAAAAAACACGATTCGAAACAACCTAAATCTCACATTATATTACTCGCCGCAAGTTCGAGTCGGCTTTCCGCGCTTAAATATATTTTAAATCTAGTAATTAATATATATTTTTTAAGTCTAATAAGGGGCTAAAACCTAATAATATTTCTGTAGCGAACCTTTACAATTTCGGCAAAATCGACAAAATTTCGTATTAAATACAACTATAATAAAAAGTACAAGTGCTACAACCCCTTCCTACAACATTTTATATAGGTACCAAGTTTCTACCGAAAACGATAACTTTGTCAATTAATTTTGAAGTAAATATTAATTTAGTAATAGACAGAGCGTTTACGTTTAAATTATTTAGCCGCTCTAACAAAGCTGTAAATTTAAAATAACTGGTTTAGAAGGCGCTGCCCGATAGATAAGATAAGATGAATTGTTTAGTTCTCACGGGGTCTCGCGAGATTTGTAGCCGCCACTTTGTTAATAAACTTATGAAATTAATGGGTATCCATGGCACAGTCAATATAGAGTACCTCATTCGTTCTAACTTATCAGTAATACGACTAGCGAAAAGGTATATCTTAAATTCAAGATACACAGATCCATATACTTTTTCAGAACCGGATGGACAAGAGGTTTGTGATTATTCGTCAGGTGTTGCGCACTTTTAAAGTCCCTAAGTTTATTATGTCACCAAGAACAACACAACGTTAGCATTATTTTATTTTATTATTTTATTTGGAAAACAAACAATTACATAATAATGGCAAAAATATGTACATATCTAGAAATATTACAAGGAAACCATTAACATGTTTCCACATTTAAGATTAACATTTTAAAGAAAGCTTGTTAAACAAAAGAAAAATAATAGGATATAATCATATAGTAATTATGTTCTACATTTATCATTCCAGCCTAATCTTGCCAAAGATGGCTCCACCAGATTAGTCATTTACACAATGCGAGATGAGTACCTATATTATGTAACAATAAGCCTCTTTAGTTAGCGCTAAAATATTGTTGAGGAAAAACGTTTGAAAAACAGTAACATAAATCACACATAATATATTTCATAACTCGTCTTCCAACGTACTCGTAGTATGCAGATGTTTTGAACATACTACTTGACGTATTTGAATTTTGAAATAGCGATCCTAATTAAAAGTACGTAAGCTTGTACCCCTTGTACCTTGACCTCTGTGGCTCAGTGGTGAGCGCGTCGGTAGCTCAAGCCGGGGGTCGCGGGTTCAAATCCCGCCGACGGAACAAAAATTTTTCAAAGTTCCTGGGTCATGGATGTATATTAAATATGTGTATCATATAATAAAAATCTTAAATATATGTATAGTATAAAAGTATTAAATATATTTCCGTTGTCTGGTACCCGTAGGCCGTAACACAAGTCCTTCAGGTACTTAGCACGGGGCCAGACTGACGTGGTGTGAAGCGTCCATAAATATATAAAAAAAAGCTTCAATTTCACTCGAAACTTTTCTGTAATCGCACAAGAATAATTAAGCCTTTATAAATAGTAAAATTGCGGTATCCGAGACGACAGGCACACAGAACTAACCATGTGTAACCCAAATCACCGCAACACATTGATTTAGATGATTATAGCCAGCGTCACGAGTATCGGCTCCCACGATATGCAGATAAGATTTCTGATGCTGAGGACAATGTAGGGAGAGATCGGCTCGCCCAAACTAGACTCGATTCGAATAATAGCTCATTTGTTGAGATAAGCGTCACTGTAAGTATACTTTGTTAACCACGATACATAAATTACACACTCAGAGCAATTTAAATTTAGAACATGATGTAACACCAAAATTGCCTTCCGTTTTGTCCACTTTCACTTCTCGAGGATCTAGCGACAGGCTGTCTAAAACTAATTACATTCTTTTCTCAAAATTTGTTTGTATCATCAGACTTTATTAAAACTTAAAAAAAAATTAAAAATATTTCTTTCAAAGTTTCTATAGAATAATTAACGAGAATGTATCTACTTTAAAGATCAGGCATATCTCAGATTTTTAGTGGGTATGTACTGCAAAAAATATTTTAACTTATTCTAGTATGAAGCATTTTGTAGTTTAAAGTTTCATAAGAATCTCACGCATTTTTTCAACAATAACGGCTTATTCAATTTTCGAAAAAAATAATTTTAAAGGTCCCTTATTCTCTATCTTCAATTAACGTGAAAGCAAATGTCTCTGCCGCTAAATATAATTACGCCCAACTTTCAGTTTTAAAGAATTTAAGATGAGGTCACCCTCAATTTTGACCTGCTCATTTAAAGGTCTGATTCTGTTTCTTAATAATGTTTATGGTCATTTTGCTTTATACAAGTTAAATACGGACCATGTTGCATGTGTTATATGTACTTATAATAACGAATAATTTTAATGAAACTTTAAACACAAGTCATCAAATGACAGATATAGGGTACGGACTCTTGTTATAGTTCTTGCAATCTACGAGTGCGCGTCGCCCTTAGTTGTGTGAGTGACCATATCTATACACGCGCTCGCTGGCTCGCTCGCTACTGACTGCTCCGTCGGGTACGCACACTAACGAAAATGTCTATTCACATTTCCAACTACAAAATATAAAGGCGACGCGCACTCTTAGATTGCAAGAACTATACGTGCATCAAAAGACATCTGAAACGACTTTATCTATTTAAAAGGATTGCAGGGGTGTCTATCGAGTATATGAATATTGAAACTGGAACTTGGCTTGACACGCTACCGCGTGTCTAGATCCTTAATTGTTAACCAAATACTTAAATGCTAAATTTAATGTATGTGTTATTTCTCTAAATACCATGTAAAAAAGTACATCGAACATTTTGCCATTACAGGTACGCAACGAAATTAGGTGTTATTAAATTACGGCCTGCCTTAGGATCTGGGAAGTAAAGATCAGGTGAAGCCCGTCCGTGCATCGTATAATCATAGAGTGGGTGCAACGCACTTAACCTCCTTGCTGCGATGACGCAAATTTGGCCGAGAAATCGCTTCGCATATCGCTTTCATAACAATTCAGTGATTGATTATATAAATTTGAATACCGGTGCCGTTAATATCGAATTAAATCCATCCGCGGCATCAGATAAAGGACAACGCTGCCTCTGATAAATTACCAAATCATTTCACTTTAAATTACCATTGCGAAGGGCTTTTAAATGTGTAATGGCGCTCTTATAACTTAAAATATGATCCCAATAGTATCGCGTAATGGACTTAAAAAGTTCATGATATTCTTTTCTGCTCTATTTGACCAGCTTATTGGCTCTACGGCGCAGTGGTTTGTTGCATATTTATGGGAAAACTTAAATGGGAAACATACAAGTTTAATTTTTTAATTTTCAAAACATATAAAAGTAAACTTCATTATTCAAATAACTTTAATTTTGCTAAACATGCACTCACACACAAGAAGTTAAATAATACGTTAAAATCCGTAAACGTTACGTCAAGTGTAATTGCCGACTAACTGCTAAGTGCTAACCAGTAGATTGACAGACACGTCTAACTACTGTGCTCCACTACTGGCAAGAGTCGGATACCCAGAAGCGATACTTTCGACTCTATTTAATTAATGACTGTTTGTTGAAACCATAGTAACTCAAATTTCTTATAATGATTGAAAGATTTAAATTATTATTTTAGTTAGGCTGTAAAGTAGTTATTCATCAAGTCATAAACAAATTATTACCTAAAAATAAGCGTGTTTTTTTGTTTAAATATAACCCATTAATCAAAATTATTCAAACCAAAAATAAAATTGTTGTTTCGCTCACAAGTACAGTTTAAAGTGGCGGACAATACTCGAACTGAAAATACCCACGTACGAATAAATATGAGAAAGGCCTAGTGAATGATACACCTGCGTTACAATAAAACCACAAAATCAATGGTGATAATAGCGATGCGGTCGGCCCGGCCGCTGCGGACAGCGACTAGCGGCCCGACCGAAACCCACTACACGTGTTTTATGCACATTAAAATAATTGCAGGCGGTTTTATATCAAGTTAATTACTATAATAATGACCTTTTGTGGCTACCGACTCGCTCCACTGCTTTCCACTAATTTGTGACGTCCTGCAAACAGGGGGTTGAGCCGAAATTAAACGATATTTTCGAGTTTTAGGTGCTCTAATTGCATGGGAAATATTTTTCGGATTAGGACCGAACTTGCTACAAGTTCGGTCCTTAACGGCTTTTAAAACCAAATTTCAATCTAGACGCTAAATATTATGCAACGAAAAAATTCACAGAAATTCGATATGAACGAAAATTACAGCGATTAATACTCGACGAAATTGTGATGTCACTTTCTTTTCGAGCTTTGCTACTCAAACGCATACATCCATAATTGATTGGATTCATTAAACGGTGAGCGAAAACGGCAATTAATGAATTTCGCTTTGGCTTAAGCAACAAATGAAAGACATGTACCGCCACAAACTTCTCGTTATCTGATCCTCGAAATATTATTGAGATAAAAATTATATATTCAGACTTGTAATCTATAAAAAGTTCTCCGTATAAACTTGAGATACGTAAAGCGGTAAAAATATGCATCAATTTATATTATTGCTTTTGCAAGAACAGATGGTTATTACATGTTACAAATTTATTTATGAAACTGTTCCATATCTATAAACTCGGTTGGATATAACACGCTCGCTTTTAAAGTGACCTTAATTTATAGTAGCCATTTTTCCGTTGTAGCACTAATGATAATACTTATAATTGCTATAACTGTCAATGCTTCTTACTCGTTAATATTGTTATTTTATTCAGCAAGGTAAGTATAAAAGCTTATAAATAAAATACGGTATTAAATTTTTCATTGAAACATTAATTATTATTATTTAAAAATAATTCACTTCTCTATTTTATTGACCATATTATCAAAAAATTCTAAGTCGATAATAATTGGCTCCAGAAGATTCCCAAAAAGTTTTAGTATCTACATCATGAATAATTAAGAAAATTTCCGAAACAGTTCACCGTAAGAGGCAACCGGCGAATAACTAGTAGTTAGTACCTACTATTCATACATAAACACTGTATAATTGACAAGCCAGGAGATTTAGGATTGGCACGCCATTAGCATCGGCAATAGTTATCGGCACCAGTAAATTACACGATCGGCCCGGAGATGAGCTCTGCGCGACTTCATTTGCGCTCATTTAACCCGGCGACTGCCAGGTTGGGTCATAATGACCCATGATGTTTTCAAATGCGTGTATTTTAAGAAAATAATAGTGTAACGTTGCCACACTTCTCAGTAGCTGCAGTTAAAGCCCTGCCCACCTTGTTTCTTATGTCAGCTAAGATGGTGTGCGTCTGGACTGGATGATAAACGTGGTCAAACATACAAAAGGGTAAATATGACCCAACTATGCATTCCATGATGCCATTTCGTGCCAGTAACGTTGAGTTAATTATTTCATTATTTCGTTTATTTATTTGTACTGACAGGTGTAATAATGTATATTATTACTCTATATATTACATTATTTTTGCGTTTGATCTTATAAATAACCACTTGGGGGCTCGTACATGGATGTAGTCCATGTAATAAGAGTATGTGCAAAGGAATAAGGTAGTTTATAGGAAAAACACCAAAAGAGCTTCCTGTCAAAGTTTGTAGTTTCGTAAGCGATGCCAGATAATATTTCCCGCTGTAAAAGACAAGAATACTACCCATACTTCTCAAGATGCAAAAATTTTATCTGCCTTGAACATGGCATTTGTACGCGTGGATGACAGGGCTCATTGTGAATAAACCTAAGATTCATTATCATTTTTACGTATACTTATTTTAAGGTCTAACGTTTGTCATTCTAAAAAGTAAAATACAAAGTGTCGATTAGTCACTTTTTGTTTATTTATTAATAAATTTCGAGATGTTAATTTTTTTTATTGTTAATTTTACACTGTCTTTTTAAATAGGAAAAAACTATATTACTTTATTCTTTTGTGTATTATATTACTTATTTCTTTTGTGTATCTTCAAAATATTATAAACTAAGTACTATTCTGTAACTTAAATATGAATTTGCTTTAAATATCGTTGAAATAGTAAAAATTGACAACGATTTAAAATCCGGGTAATTATGACCCACCATGCAGTTGTCGTTCCTATTTTCTACCAGGCAGACGCCGGGTTAATGCCATTTAGCATTAGCTAACGGGCCCTCAGATGTATCGACACATTATCAATTCTAATACTGTATAGGATTCTTATAGAATTACACATCAACCCAATAGCAATTCCGTAGGGGTGGCCCATCTTATGGCATACTTCTTCTTCATATTTTTCTACTTGAAATTTTACTCAAAATTAATGTTAAATAAATGTTAAAAGGTACATAATTTTATTCTACTCTTAACAACAATAATATGTAGAAAGTTAGGTTCTAAATGCACAATATTACTAATATGTGCATTATTTTGATTGCGTACAAGTGTTAAGAAGATTGTTAAATCGAATTAGTTTTTACAGCTATTGGTACAGAATTATTGATGAGAGCGATTCAGAATTCACAGGCCGGTAACGAAACGAGTTCGCTCGATTCGTTCTTGTAATATGAGAGTAATTTATTTAATGTTAGAAATACACCTCGCGCAGACCCACAAAGAATATTGGCTTTCACAACGTAACCTGCAAATTTATGTTTCGCGAGATTTAGCCCACAGTGCACTCGACGCCGAGAATAAAAAGCTCTATTATTTCGAAATACAGAAACATTTTATCACCAATAAAAATAGTCTTCGACTATGTTATTTTTATGACTGAGTCGAAAAGTTGTATCCGCTATGAGAATTTACAAGAAAAAAGGATCCAGAGAGGAAGTGAAAGTATTTCATACAGATAAATACAGCGGGAACTCTAAGATTGATTAAGGGGTTTTTTATATTCGTTTAATGTGAGAAGTTCCCTCGAGATGAGGTACTGATTCTTGTGACTGCTCCGATCGGTCACAGCTGATTATATCAATAAAAAATTAAAGAGCCGCGGCCGCTTAAAAATCGATTAAGTGTAAGTTGCAACCTACTTGAGAAAATTAGGCATACGGAGGCTGTCTGCTTCCGACTGTCACTGAGAAGAAAAATATTTTATTTCTTGAATATTTTATAGCTAATGTTAAGACTGATAAGTCTTACTACAAAAGATTTAAACACCTGTTGAACAGTTGATTAGAAAAAAAATCAATACCTACTAGTCTCAAAACAACTGTTCAATAGATGTTTAAAAATCTTTAGTGGTAAGACCGTACCTATGTTTATTGATATTACTTTCTTAAGCTTTATTTCCCTAACGAGCCGCCTGACAGCCCTATTTCTATAATAACCTAACAATTACAACGAACAAAGTTCCATCATGGCAAACTAGACTTGCCTAACAATTGCCGTTAGTCAGGTGGCTTAGAATTTATAAAGGGATCGATTATAGTGGACTAGTAATTTCACATACTACGAGCTCATAGTACAGCTTACGGCTAATTCCGTTGCAGCAAATTATGACTCGCTGTCGCATTTTACACCTGCTTTTAAAACGTCGTAATAATCGTACTAATTATTCCGTAATGCGATGTTTTTCTATTAATTATTTTATACAATGAATTAACAGGATGCGTTTGTAACATAAAATTTCAGAACCTTAAACGACTTAAGGCATAAAACATAATTTATAGCATTTCATTATTTTACTACCTGCAATATCAATAAAATAAAGTGATGATTTTAACAATGTTCCTTTTTCTAATAGAGTACGTTCGGGGAGTTCGTGCATATTGGGCTGAAGCTTGGCTGAAAACTGAAATCTAATTTTTTTTATTATTATTTTAACCACGCTACTCCATGTGGGTTTCACTGTTTCTGAAGTTTTTTGTTTCAGCGCATAGCAACAAAGTTTAATCGTCTAAATATTTTTAGTCTAGCTTAAAAAAATAATACATTACGCACCTAGGGCAGGAAAATACGAAATGTCTCAGATCACATGTAAATTGAGGCATAAACATGTGATCTGAGGCTTTCTTATTTACTGCCCAGGGTGCGTCGTATACTGCGGAAAGCGGCTTTTATAATTTTTTCATGAAAATCCTTTACAATTTCATCCATATAGAAATAAAATATATTTCACCTTTGGAGGCTTTGGAGCCCTAATTCCTTTCGTCTTCTGTATCTGTCTGTCTGTCCGTCCGTAAGCCGCATTTATACTGCCAAGTAAACGAATAACATCTTATACTTCTTATCCTGGAGCTTTTACAAACTTGCTACCAGTATAATGGAACATGTAGGAGTCTTCAAGTTCCGGTTTTTTCATTGCGGCGCGTAACCCAAATGAATACAATTGGATGCTAGCGGTTTTTATCTCGGCCATCGCGTGCCCACTAGCTTAACTGGTCCGGTTTGTAATAATTGGCGACATATGAGGTGTCATAATAACCATGTGTCATCCTTTTAATTGGAAGCAATAATAAGTAGCAGGTGAGAGTGATCAGAGAAATCATTTACCAACCGCTTCTCAACCAGTCGGTTAACCGATGTTTAAACTGTTTGGCTGATAAGAGGCCGCTTTATATGGGTATGCGGTTGTCGCCACGGTTGTAGGTCATTCGGTCGTTACAGATATTTTAAATGTTTCAATGACCCCGCCATTTGCCCTCCAGCTTTTTCATGTTTTAAACAAATCAAAGTTTCTGATACATTTGTATGACCTCACATTTTTATCACATTAGGCAATGTTTGATAGTGTTAAGGGACAATTTAGCTATGCGTTTCTTAGTCAGTCGACTTTTGTTGTAAAAAAGAGACTATACAGTAATTATAAAGGAAAAAATTCCAATGTGAACTGCAGGGCGACCTGAGATGCAAAGAATATTGTCAGAGTAGAAAGGAGCAACAATCAATTAGTTGCTACAATAAAAATTAAGCAACAAAAACTACTCCTAAGTACACTCAAAGGAGCATTGTCTTTTTGATTAACTCGTCTAGCTTTGGCCTTATACGGTAAAGCATAGGGCGAGTTTACATTTCCACCCCTTCAGTGTAACAGTAGTCGCGTGCCTTCGTGTAACGGCTTAGCAGCTGAGCCTCGCTAGTTTTTATCGTCCTACAATTAAAGTGGAATACACTATTCGCTTATTATTTCAGACAAGTTAGCGGCGAGGATAATGAGATTAACAATGCCGGGCAATCTAATAAATACGTAATTGGTTCGAGTAACGGCTTATAATTTTCATGAATATTTTTATTTTAACGTTCGCGCAATTTTATAACGAGATATTTTTATATTTGTCAATTATTTTGATGAATTTCAGCGGTTGGTATAACGAATAAACATGGGTGTGTAGTTTGTATCGACATTGAAAATGATTTAAAAAATGTCTACTGGTTAAAATATATGTTAGTCTTTATTATCAAAACTAAATAATTTCGATTGTCACACTTCAACAAATTATGTACATGTTATGTTATCTAACGCATTAGTTGCAATCAAGTTCCGAGTTTAATAATTTGAATATGATTTATGGAACAAAAACAATGAGGCATAAATTCTGGTGACGTCACTCTGTCAAATGTTTCTAATCATTTTCCAGACAGTGTTACCAACAAATCACATTAGTTAGCTCAAGTTTCACAATCGGTAAAATACGATGGCTTTATACAATCAAAACTTAGAAGCTTGTGTCTCTTTTGACACTGTTCTACAATTTCCATTTTCGTTTATCATCTCTTTCTTTCTATCTGATTAAGTTTCTATTTATTATTGTCAGCTCCTAGTTTGTAAGTAACAGATTTTCAGTTTTCATAATTTTATAAAAAATGAGCGATGATTGTTAGAAAAATTCTCAGAAACCATACTGCTTAATACTCGAGCCTTATGGGTCTATAACTTACATAGTTAATCGTGTATCACAAGGCACGTCCTGCAATACGCGTAAATCTGTTGCCACATAATATGACGTTAATTGGTCATCAATTCATCATTTTCACCATAAATTAAACGCCTAATACCCGTCGTAATTCCAAGCTCATTTTGTTAGACTAGCCTAAATATCGCTCATAAAATTGATTATATTAAACAGTATTTGAACTTGTCAGCAGTGTACTTAATAATAAATACCTAGAAAGGATACTTACAATTATTAATAAAGTGTAATATAAAAAGCAACAGGAGATATTAAACCACCGTTTGTTTCTGATATCTATGGAAATAACATAAAGCGAAAAACAAATTTGAAATTATCTCTTCGACCGAATTTGTTCGCATGGATTGTTATGCAAGCTCAATAACCTATTACAGTTCACCAATTAAGCCGGTGGAGGCAATCGCTGAAGACACTATTTGCATTAAGTACATCGACTGTAAGTTTCACGTGCGCTGCGGGTGCGCCCGCGCCGCTGTCGCTGTCTAATTAAGCTCAGCTCCGAGTAATTTGACGCGGGCTCGCCGCCTAATGAATGGTATCGCACACGTTCATCGCGCCACGTCGCGTCGCCTCGTGCACTCTATCGCTTTCGACGTGTCACCGATAAAACGAATCATCTCGACTAGCGGGCCCCATTCATCGGCTCCCGGACTATAATGAAGCAGGTAGTGCGCCACGCGATTGCCTCAACATTCATTGACTCCAGAAAAGCGAGGCTAATGCGTATTCAAAATGCTCGCATCGACCGGTAATGTTGATTATAGTCATCTTTACGACCGGCTCGATGCGGTCTGATGTATTCATGCACGCGAAATATTGCAGCCTGTGAGATAATAATGCAACTGCAATTTAATAGTTGCAATACATAAATTGTTATTTTATTAATATTATATTGATTGAAAAAGCTGTTAACTTTATTTCGGCAAAAAGTGTATTTTTGTGACGACACGTTAGCGCAGTTGCAACAGGATAAATTTTATTGAAATTAATTTTGTACATTAGCATTTAAAATAGCTTGCATTCTAAGTTATTTATAGTCAAAACCTTGAATTTGATTTTGCCTTTTTTTTATGTTTTTTCCATTTTATTGAATACTAACCTAACCTAACAATCTACACAGCACACTAATATTATAAGGCGAGAGTTTGTGAGTTTGTAGGTTTGTTACTTCTTCACTTCTAAACGGCGATTTTAATAAAATTGAGTATGGAGTTAGTTGATACCCTGGATAAACACAGATGATACTTTTTACTGTTTCGAAAATCACAATTTATTTTCCCTAATAAACCGCGGGTAACAACTAACACCGCTGGCCACAGTATTGTCTATTTCTGAAGCAGGATATTAAACCGAATACAAGTCGTTGTAAACAAATTTCATTTGCGGTATATGTTTACTTACATATCAGCATGAGATTACGGTATTTTGAGCGATAACTTATCATTTTGGGTGGTCAAACATCGAAGTTAATGCTTCGATTAATCTCCATTCACAACCAGCAATCACATTTTTATGCATCCTAAATATATACGTAAAGGGAAACGGAATGCTCTAGTTAAAAGCAACTGAATTAATAGACTCATTGTGCGATTGGTATCGAGCGCTACAAGTCTGAAAATATTTGTTCAGTAGCAATTATTCCGCTACAATCGGCCATGTTTGTAGTTAATTACTCGAATGGAGCCTCACGACTCGCGCCCGCTAAAAGGTTTTAAGTTGTGTCATTTGTTCGCCGCCGTAATGGACAGATAACGGATACAATATAGTTTTTATATGTGATTCATTGCTCCAATATAAGACGATCTTGACCACTCTTATGTGGGTCGTTTGATTATTTACCAACAGAAACCAGCCGTGAAGTACTTTTGGCAGTAAGTTAAACGTGGCCTGTAGTTTTATAAGCCTTTGAAGCCCAAAGTATTCATCATAATAGAAATTAAGTATATTATGATTATTAAATTTTAAAAAGATGAAGGCATTTTACACAAGGTAATTCTTTGAATTGCTTTCCCAGTTATCTGATTACTATAATAATTGTTATGTTGACAGTCGGTGCAAGAAAAGTCACCTGCTTTACGCGGATGTAAAGTTCTTTCAAGAAACACGCATCATTAGTACCTTAGAGAGTAATTTTAGCGATCACGTCGGAGATGGAGAGAAAGTCGAAGATGACGATAATTTACTTTTCTATAGTTACGTACGCAATCTTAATAATTTAATGGTTGTTTGTTGTTACTTTACCCTCACTGAATTTAAAGGTATACCTACAACAATTATTTTTGTCTTTTCAATAAAAAATAAATGTGAAATTGTTTAATTGCTACCCCTTATCGTTTAAATCAATAAACTGATTCTGCCGAAATTTGAGAATAGAAATGCTCTTTAGTCCCAGGAAAGGACAGGTACAAAGCTCTAAACACGGACAACGGTAAATATGAACGACTCCCGTGCGAAAGCGAGCGAAGTTGAAATGATTAGTTTATCCTAAAAGATAAACTATCGTATATTGTATATTTAAACACTATCATCAGTATATGTGTCTAATGTCACAGTATAATATTATTTTTTCTCCTCCTTGCGGAAGATAGTAATACTTAGTTACTATAGTAGGTATCGCGATCAGCAACCTGGATCTTATATCTAGAATATAATTAACCTCACAAACAGGTGATATTTAAAGCGCATTGATATAATGTCCTTAACTTTTGGACATCCATAAAAACGAGCTGAAAATTATAATAATTTTCCTTAATTACACCATTTATTAAGACTGGAAGCATTTATATTGTGTTATATGCTTGGATCACTTTACATTCTTATGTTATTACTTCATAAGTAGGTACAGACACATTACATAAAATTTATTTCCCCGTAATATTTTGCCAACTTTGCTGACTTTACGATTAATACGGAGCTTAAACATTATAGAGTAGGAAAAGTTGTTGATTTCCCTAAAAGTGCAACACATTATTAACTAAATAATTAAGTAATAAGAACATAATAAAAGAACTGTTGTCTAATATAATAAATAAACAAAGAAAATAATAAAAAATAGTGTAGGCTACAGCAAACATATTTTAGTAATAAAATTTAATGGTTATGTATCTACCTACGTATATAAAATTGTAAACGTAATATATTATTGTAAAACATGTCTCTTACAGAATCTAAGCAGTCTTCATTTACGTGCCTGCTCGGAATTACTTCTAATGGTATCGTATCTGAAATGTACTAGCTGAATCAGTCAATCTTTTCAAATTTCAGAAATGCATTGAACAACGTTACATCACAGCACGTGTGCCACAAACAACGTAAGACACAGTATAAAACTTTTACAATTTCACAGCCCTCGTATATTACTTTGATTATAAAACATATCCGACAAGTGCAATACGAAATTATACGATTGTCCAGTGACTTTGCTGCTAATAAAATATACGACTTATCTCGCCGTGCTCTGCTTCAGAAACATAATCTCTGTACCGACAATTTTTTGCATTTACACTGTTTCATTAAGTGTTATTTTTATTGCTATTTGTTTGCTCACGAAGGCGGAGCTATAAAATATATTGTGCGTTGAAAATTTAAACATAAATACATTAATGTAATACAATCCGGGTGGCTTTATAGCTTTAATGCTGTGTAGTATGTAAGGTAGTAGTTTTGTGAAGTTGTAAGGTTGTAATGTTCCTTGACTACGACACCAACACTCGTACCTACTTGTTGCTGTTAGTTATTGCATGCGGCTTCACTTGAGTAGGCTTTCGCTGTACGAGATTTCGCTATAAGAGCTTTATCTTTACAAATGTAATATGAAGTTAATAATTTTATGTTTTACTAGAATTTTTAACTGGCATAAGTTCATCACATATTCTAACAGCTAACCCCTGCGTGTCCATTAGTGTCTTAATATTAATGTCCTAATAATAATGTGACCAACGATTTAAAACATTTTTTACAACAATTATAACTCTAGATTTGTTTGTCCGAATAAGTGGATAAGTGATATAATTATGTACTTATAATTTATCGAAGACTTAATCTATAAAATTACATGTCCTGACTGACTGACTGATTCATCATCGCTGAGCAAAAACTGTTAAAGTTACAGCCACGAAATTTGGTGAGTAGGGTTGTTTTATTAAGTAGACACCCACTAAGAAAGGAATTTTGAAAATTTTACCCCGAAGGGGGTGAAACAGGCGTTGAAAGTTTGAATGAAAGTCCGTCATTTCTTAAGTTAGGAACATTTACTAATTAAAATGGGATTACTAATTAAAAATAAATGAATACATATTTAATCGTTTTTGGAAATTATACCCCCAAGGGATAAACTAGAGGTTGACGGTTATTATACTATGATAACGCGGACGAAGTCGTGGGCAACAGCTAGTCACCAATAAATGTAAACAAATATTTTTGAACCACTATTTCCTGAATTTATTTTTAGATAGACATTCAGAAAACAGCTGTAAATAAATTATCATGTAACAGAGAGCCGTCTCTCCGAATTTTTTGTCATTATTTTAAAGATATTGAATGTTTAAAATAGATACCATTGGTGTTTGTAATAATTGTATTGTTTGTTATCTTATTTCTTTGTTTCAAATAATTGTCAATGATTTTATGTTACAAAAAGACCTTAAAAAGCAAAATATGCTTATTTCGTATGCAAAATAGATTTATTTTTGGAACGAAGTCAAACGTGTCGACTTATCAAATAAAAGCAAGGCCATTCGACAAATTGAAGCAGCTATTAATCTTTACCTACAGCATACAATTATTTAAAACAGCTAGTCTAGAATGGATATTATTGACGTAGGTAGATATTTAGTAATCAATTATTATTATCTTACATAATAATACCCCGACAATACACATAACTTATAACTAGATATTATAGCCCGCAACGTCATTGCACCGAATTTATAAATGAAAAACTTTCAACAAAAACTATCCTATTTCCCTGGGAATCCCCTCCCCCTTACTAAATTTCATTTCAATTGCTATAGTGGTTTGAGCGTGAGGTAGTACTACCTTTTGCATTTATAATATAAATAAACACATGACAGTTATTAATTTGAATAATAGCTTCTTAAGGGCATTCCGTCCGGAGATTCCGTAATTGACCGTATTTAAAACCTTATAAACTCAAAATCTGAAAGCAATAAAGTTATAATAAAAATACAGCAATAATCTTCAGTATATCAACATTCCTTTTGTCGTTTTAAATTTTCTATTTTTGTTTCTTATACTCATGATATCAGCTTCCAAAGTAATACCAATTTGTTAAAATTCAAGCATACATTCAGCATCTCCTTAGGATTTACAAATTACTTTTATTTGAAACTTACGCCAATAAATCGACAATATCATAAACTACAAATTCGCCGTTTTAAATTTTTTTAGGACAATTTTGAACTAAGATAAGTAAAAATAATAGGGTTTTGGCGCGATCTCGGCAACGCGGCAAATGTATGGCCAAGGTCGTTTGCTCGGGGGACGGCCTTAAGGTGAACGCAGATTTGGCCGCACCGCACGCACCGCAGTCGCCGCATTTCGAATTCTTCATATAAAGAATGTAGAAGTTGCGAAGACTGCGGCGCGGGTAGGTATGCGAGCTTGCCTATAACTTCATATAAAGAATTCGAAATGCGGCGACTGCGGTGCGTGCGGTGCAGCCAAATCTGCGTTCACCTTTAGCTACGTACGTCGGCCGACGTCGGCGTAATCCGCAGTTCCCACGTGCGGCATAACTCACGTCAATCTCAGATAAGGCTCAATAGAAAATAACTGTAACTCCAACCCGACATCTACATGTAGTGCGGCGAGCTTTAATTTCATTTTGCATTCAATGTTGCCTATAATTTGATAATATGTTTACAGTTTCAATTTATTTTGCTCCGAATAGTTTTTTTAATTACGTTTAACATTATATTGAGAAAGGAATTATGAGGAACTAGATGACGCCCGCAACTCTGTTTCGCCAAAACTCGTTTATCGCGCGGGGACCGTACATATTTTCGGAACAAAAAGTATCCTATGTCCTTTCGACTTTCCCGGGACTCAAAGTATCTCCATGCCAAATTTCAGCAAAATCGGTCCAGCGGTTTGGGCGTGAAGAGGTAACAGACAGACTGACACACTTTTGCATTTATAATATTAGTATGGATTCATTAAAAATGTGAAAATAAGGTAGGAAGTAGACAGTAGCAGCAGGTATTTTACGCTGTATAAGCGAGCTTTAAGACAGTGTAAAAATATACAGAGACTATTTTATGCATCGCTTGTAACAGGAAAATATAAGATATCAGGCGCACCAGAGCGGTAAATCTCAATTTTACGTGTATGGAAATAAACAAGAAATTACAAGAAGAATGTTAATGTGCACCCATTGTTGATATAAAACGCGCTTTTCACTTTAAACAAGGTGAAATGTGAATCACGATAATTGCCTCATCCTGTTTAATTGGTGGTATACTTCCGCGAGTTATACTGGCACCGGGTAATATGAGCGCGGCCCGCGCAGGTCACCGAGGAAGTAATTATGTCTGACCGATTTAACATTCAGACTATATTATTGCCGAAAAGGACATTTGGACGCTGAGTGTTAGTGGCGCGATGTTTCGTATTCATATTAGTCATGGAAAATTTTTAGCTGCGAGCTTTTAAAACTTAAGCGACTTAAGGTATATCTGTTTAATTTTCTCAGATTGGAAGGGTTTCCCGCGGATAAAGAGGTCATCTCGATATCCTATTTATTTAGAATCGCACCGGCAATAAATATACTATCGAACCTTCACTTTCGACGGTCGCAAGGAGAAGAATAACATGAGTAAGCGAGGCCAGGTCGGGTGCGAGCGAGCACAGATCCGCAATCGCCATCCTTGACCCATCCAGGAGAGGCTACTCAAATAGAATGCTTCAGATCTGTCGCCGTACATAGATAAATAGGTATTTAAAATACCGCTCTCCGTGGGAACCGCGAGCGCCCGATAACCCTGCGCCATCGCTCTGCTCCGCGACGTCACTATAAAGATGACAAACAGCATCGCTATTTACCACAAGCACTATTGCAGATTGACGGAAAGCAGATTGAGATATTTCCGCCGTAGAGTCGAGCCGAATGTAAAATAAATGTGTTGCAAAAGTGTGAAAAAGTTTATTAATTTTGGTGGGACCTATATTTTTAATACATGTACAAAGCTTAGATAAAAATTAGAAAAAAGTTACTTGGTAATTTATAGTACTCACCAATGTCTAAAATAACGAAATAAGTTTAAAAGAACTTTTACAAACCGAAGCTTATGAATTATGTTGAGTAAACTTAAAGCTCCATCAAAATTAACTCCGCTTAACAGATCCACACTTAAATATTTTCAATTGCACCTAAAATAGTTTCGTGTAGATTGTAGAATCAAATCAGAAACATTAGACTGAGTTATCTGAGGCCACGTCGCGAATCAAACAATGAACTCTGTAATCGAAAACCATTTGGTTGCTTAATTTCGTAACTACCTCTATCTGCATTTTTTATCGGCGTCTTTATTTCGAACGGAATAAATGTATATAATAAACTTTATGACCTAGATGTTAAGGATCTATTTTGAGTCGGGGTGCGGTAGTTACGGTAAAGCGGACTCTATGGGGAGGGCACAGAGGTTGCGGGCTGCGCGGGCGCACGGGTTGAGGCTGCACGCTGCGAGATGTCATCTGGCTCCCCCGCTGCGCCCCGCGAACAATATTGTGTCTGCTATAATGTATTGTGAGTTTTACAATCGATTCATATTCACTTGAGCTGTTATATTGCAAAATAAAGAAATCTACGATTTGCATAAATGAATGCTTTTATTGTAATCTACATTGTAATCCGTGGTCCGCTTAATAGCTATTGAAAACAATCAATGGGAACTACGTTTATTGTTAGTGCATCATGGCTATAAGTTTATATTCTACATTTTTTAATGATTATTAACTCACATCAGTCAATACTCAAAAGACTTACATGCACAAATACATGATAAGGTATGGTGGTTGTGTGAAGTGTGTGTACCTATACGCTAACGAATTTCTTGCAACTCATAACTATTCTGAGAACGAATAAGTTATGTAAGCATCATGCTTGTTAACAATCGAACAATAAAGATAATATGATATGTATGTTTCATAAAAAATGCATAAAGTTAAGGCTCGTATCTTTATAGTGTTAACTGTTGTAAGTTTTACGTAACTTAGTGTTTACAAAAGAGCTTGCACTGAGCTTTTGCAAAATTTGCTTAGAGTTACTTTAATAAAGTAGAGTAGATTATAAAAAAACATTTCCATATCCAAAATAAAACAACCATTCGATTTCATAGGGTAACGCTCGAACATTAAAAACTTAACTACAAGATTAATATAATAAGTGATAATAAACACCTAACAAAACGTGTCACAGGCGTGAACAGACAGACACGTTATTATTTAAATTTAATAGCCGTATTATTTATAACAACTCTCCCTAGTTTACCAGCGGGGAGGAGCGATGATGCTATTAAGATATAACGCTAGAGAAAGAATAAACGTTTTAATACACTCTCTAGATTACAATCTATACTGTTGCCGCTTTTATGGGCCCACAAATGGATTTATGAAAGTTATAATTGCTTTATATTTTAGCACATCATTAATCATATAACACAAAAGCGCTACTGTTGAATGTAAAACATGTCGATTACGAGTCACCTTCATTCGCGATAGTGTAATAAATCACGAATTTCTAGTACTTTTATTATTTGCATCTTGGCAAACATAGCTCTAATCGACAGGTTAATAAATAGATCAATATTTCAATAAACAGGATTTTACAGCGACGCGCGTTGTCTGCATTTTTGAGTTTTCAAAGAACGAGTTTACTTCGAGACAAAACGGAATGTTGTGCACAAAATATATTCGCAAACTCTCAAATGATTTTACCCTCGACTCGATATCGTGTCTATATTGAAATAGATTAGGCTCATAGAACAGTTTTCGAACTAAACGGTACGTAATAAGTTATAAGGTAGACAGTTAGACTAAAATAACATATCAAAATCGCCGTTCACCTGCGCGATCTCACGACCCGCGGTTTTATTTATCGGTAGGTGTTGGGGAATCGAGAGGCGCTTCGTTTGCATATTGCTCGTAAATTGTAAACACAATGGCCGACACTCGATACTTATAAAGCTTCCAATCTCCTCTGTACTGTGTTCAATTAATCGTTCAGCTAATGCCCGGTACTAACTTGAGGTACCTAGTCGATAGCTTCTTTGTTTTGTTGTATAATAGTTCTGAAGCATGCAAAGCGTATTCGAGTCAAAGTCGCTTTGAATGCTTCAGAACTATAAACACGCGGCGAAGACGAAATACAAGATTTCAAATTGTGCAGAGCATCGAGAAAAGTACGTGAAGCTAAGAAATCGCTGTAACAAATTATGTAGGGATGCTCAACGTAGTTTCATCCATTCGTCTGTGGAGAATAGCGACCCCAGTCGCGTCTGGAAATTTCTGAAGATGCTGGGAGTCGGCAAAAAATCTGATGGTTTCCAAAAATCCTGTATAGATGCTGACACACTAAACCGACACTATGCATCACCACCTAATAACTACGACCTATGCCAAAAATCGCTTACCTTGAACCACCTTTCCCACTTACCCACTTACCCACTTCTGATTCTCCGCCATTCCAACTTAACCCATTTACTGGGGATGACGTTAAAAAGCATACTGCGTCCATCTCCTCGAATGCCGTTGGTGACGACGGAATTAGTCGAAAAATGATAATTCCTGTTTTGGACATCATTACACCGGTGCTTGTCGATATCTTCAACCATGCTGCTAATACTTCCGTATTTCCTAATACCTGGAAAAGTCCCACCATAATTCCACTGCCAAAATCTGTTCGACCTAAAGTTGTATCAGACTTTCACCCAATTTCAATATTGCCATTTCTCTCTAAAGTTTTTGAAAAACTTATAGGTCAGCAGCTCACGAATTATGTTATGCAGAATAACCTACTCAGCACCTTCCAGTCAGGCTTTCGACGTGGGCACAGTACGACTTCGGCTCTTATCAGGGTCACGGATAAGCAACTTACTCTATTAGCACTGCTAGATTTTAGCAACGCTTTTAATGCTGTCGACCACGACGAGTTGATTGGTATGCTGAGAGTTTATAATTTCTCACCTCAAGTAATTGCCCTATTTCGCAGCTACCTTGTGGGGCGCCGACAAAGAGTTAAAGTAGTTGATACTTTTTCTGACTAGTCCATGATTCTTACCGGTGTCCCTCAGGGTGGTGTGCTGTCTCCTTTGCTTTTTGCTCTCTTTATAAACAGCATCACCCAATCACTATCCTCATCTTATCATCTTTATGCTGACGACTTCCAAGTTTATTGTCAGTCATCCCTGCATAACTTACATGCCACTATTCACAAACTCAACAATGACCTTGATACAATCTGTAATGGGCATTGTCCAAAAAAAATCACATGTCCTTTTTATATTTTTTTTCGTTAAAATAGGGTATTTTAAGAATATAAATTAAATTATTTTGAAATTCTTTGGCTAGTTTTTTCTCAATAAATTTTTAAAGTTTCGCTCTGACGTCATCATCGGCGGCCAATTGACCTCTGCAGTATGTTTTAATTCCTTTCAATCTTATTTATAATGGCTGGTTCGTCAAATGCAAGTTCTCATTATGTGAAAACTGATACGAGAAGCTTACCAAAAGTTCGAAACGTAATGTTGGTCGAATTTATTGCTAATTTAACGCCACTGAAGGTCAAACTAAGGTTAAACATATTTGTTCAAAAATATAAGTAACTAATGGGTATTTTTTTCGTGTATATACAGAAAAACGATTACTGACCTTATTCCTCGAAATGTTTTTGTAATGAGCAAAATTAAAAAAAAATGGACAATCCCCATTGGAGTAAACGCCATGGTCTCTTTATTAACCCATCTAAGACGCAATTAATACTCATTGGTAGTCCTGGGCTAATATCTAGGGTTAAGTTTGATCGCTTACCTCAGGTGGTCGTGAATGGCGTTGTAGTTGCCTTTACTAAAGTGGTTAAAAATTTAGGAGTTTACCTGGACGAAACGTTATCGTGGTCACAACACATTAAAGAGATCAGTAGAAAAATACACGCAACCTGGCTCTCTCTATCTCGCCTGCGTTACCTACTGCCCATCCCCACAAAATTTAAGATCGCTAAAGCACTGTTCCTACCTACGCTTGATTATGCGGACGCTTGTTTTGTTAATCTGACGGAGGACCAGCTTAACAAGCTGGAGCGGCTGCAAAATCTTGCTATAAGATTCATTTTTAGCCTTCGAAAATACGACCACGTCTCCGAATTCCGCGCAAAGCTAAGATGGCTGCCTATACGTCTTCGACGGGATGCTTGCGTACTATCTCTTGTATACTCCATTATACATGACCCGTATTTACCTTCATATTTGAAAGATTTTTTTTTTCGACGGGCAGATGTCAAGGACTTACGGTCAGTGTCTAATTTGCTCTTAGAAATGCCTGTACATAACACCAAATACTATGGTTCTTCCTTCACTATTACTGGAATCAAACTCTGGAATGCTTTACCTAGAGACATAAAAATGACGATAACGTTAAGTCGCGTTAAGACCTTGGTCAAGCAACACTTACTCGCTATCGCTAATAATGATAATTGATATTAAATTTTATAATGACTATATAGTCATAAGGAAAATTTAATAATAGAAAGATTGTAATTATATTTATTATTGTAACTATATAGTTACAATAATAAATATAATTACAATCTTTCTATTGCTAAAATAATATTACGTATATATGGAACATTTTTTTATATTATGTAATTGTATCATAATATAAAAAAATGTTCCATACTTTGTTATAGATTATTATTATTTATGTTCGTATGCATGTATTTTAGATTAAGTAGGTATATATGTATTTATGTATGTATGTATGTATCTGTGTATTTATTTTATAATTAAATATCTATATTTTAATTAATATTATATAATAAGTACCTATATAAGTATTTATTTTGAAGCATCATGTTACGTCTGATATAATTCATTTTCGTTAATGGCACATATTTTACCATAAATCTTAAAATTATGTTTCCTCTACCCGTGGTTGCCTGGAAGAAATTACTAATTAGTAATAAGGCCGCCATAGTGTGTTACCTATTATTATTTTTAACAAAAAATTAAAACCGACTTCCAAGGTAAAAACAATATTAACATTAATATGAACTAAAAAGTATTAAATAATTTTTGCTATCTAATAGTGCCTTTTTCCGAATTCGGCTAAACCTCAACTATTTCTGTACTCAATCTTCATTATTTTGAAGTCGGTACCAGATAGCTGAATCTTCAGTCCTCTGACAGAATATTTGAAACTTTTGGAACTGGCACCGACTTCAAAATTATGAAGATTGAGTACAGAAATAGTTGAGGTTTAGCCGAATTCGGAAAAAGGCACTATTAGATAGCAAAAATTATTTAATACTTTTTAGTTCATATTAATGTTAATATTGTTTTTACCTTGGAAGTCGGTTTTAATTTTTTGTTAAAAATAATAATAATTTCACTCTTTTTAGTTACACTGGTAGGTAAACCTTCGCGTATATTTTACGTATCTTATTACACAGTTCACACTCACAAAATAATATATTATCAGTGAAGTGAACATATTGTGCTAAGTAATTTAACAATTTTAATACTTCAAACCCCAAGCGGTCACCGGCGATTGCGATAACAATAGAAAGGCTATTGTGTCTCGTTTTTCCACGATCGAAGGATCTTTCAGATAAAAAACTGTATAAACTTGCATAGGATGTAGCGTAGCTACTCATCTAATATATAAAATTCTCGTGTAACAGTTTTCGTTGCCATACTCCTCAGAAACGGCTTGACCGATTCTCATGAAATTATGTGAGCTTATTGTGAGGATATTGGTCTGAGAATCGGCCAACATCTATTTTTCATACCAAAAATTATTTATTTGGCAAAACAACGTTTGCCGGGACAGCTAGTAATATAATTTAATATTATCATAATTATTGACAGCTGTTCTTGTAATCAAGAATTCAATTTCAAATCCATTCAAATCGATACTTAGTGCGCCATCTATCGATTAATAAGTATAACTAATTAAAAAGACACTTATTGACTTTGTTTTGTTTAATTAAATGCTCTTTTTAAAATAACTTTATTTTAATTCTATATTTTGTCTATTAAAATTTTATTAAGTAGTTAGTAAAGTATTCGATCTGTATATAAAGTAGTAAAGTATATTCGATCTTCCGCCACTCGCCGCGCGGCGGCGCCGCTATACCGTGGCCTCCGCGGCGCTGACCGCCGCGCCGTGTATATTTAAACAAAGTGTTGTTATACAGTATAAAATTATTATTATTATTAGTATATCCACACCTATGCCTTGTACTATTATCTATTCTGTGCCATGAGACATTGGTGACCTTAACACGACGTGGTAATGATGAAGACGATGATGATGATGATGATGATGATGATGATTATGATGATGAATATGAGTTGCATAGTAGCATATGCTTTCTGTTCTTAAAACAACGCCGAAACTCCCAAACGTGTTTCTATAAGGAGTCAGGAGTTCTCTCAGCATCTTCGAAACCATGGTATACCTTGACCCAATATTTGACTTTTTGGTAGCATATTCTTAGTACACTTCACATAAAACCAAAATCACCATATGTTTCCATATAAATTTCGAGGAGTTCCCTCGATTACTCCTGGATCCCATCATCAGGTCACCACTTTGTGAACATGGTACCAAATTGGAGTAAAACCAAATACAACAAAGCAAAAATTTCGAAAATCGGTTCACAAACGGCGGAGTAATCGTTGAACATACAAAAATAAAAAAAAAAAAAAATAAAAAAAAAAAAAAAAAAAAATATCCACAGCCGAACATATAACCTCCTCGTTTTTTGGAAGTCGGTTAAAAATGTCCTTTATTTTAAATTGTTATCATGTGTGCACAACAAAGAATATTTATCTTATCTTATAAAAATTATCATATAATATTAATGTTGTCATTACTCATTACACATGAAAATAATATTGTAAGAAGCCAATAAATCTGTTGTTGAAATCAATTAACTTCCTGCATGGACGAGTCGAGGTGGCGCGGCTTCCAAAACGGTGCTCCGATATTCTTTTCATCGCGAACGAAATAGAGCAAAAAGCCGACGCCGCTTTTATACAGGTCGACCTTGCGGCCGCACGAGACGGGGAAATGTGATAATTTATACTCGCTTTACTTACAACTCATTAAAAATATTACGATCGCTCATTTAAATTCCGCAAATTTCCTGGTCCTTAATAACTAAAATTATCGGTTAGATACAGAGATGATTTACTTTTACTTTTATTCAAGAACAAGTCTATTATGAATATTTATGAGCTATAGTCATCCGATACCGATCCGCTCCTCTCATATTTTTATAACCTTCAGGTGTCTACTCGTAGAATTCATGTTATTATCCTCGCTACTTAAAACCCAAATTGTTTTAGATTGCAGGGGTTTTAGACCCTATATAGCGTGATTGGATATTTCACGGCAATGAATTAAAAATATTTTAATTTCTTTGAAACGCAATCACTTTGTTTTCAAAAGGGCTAAGTTGAATTTTTAAAAATCAATGGTTTTACTGGTTAGTTGTAAATAAAGTTTAATCGTCGCGTAGTCTTAATTTTTTTTACAACGCTTCAATTTTTAAATGCAAAAAAATCGGCTATAATATAGATTACCAAGTCGAGGTTATCATCATCTAGAAATAGCGAAGCTACCATTTTGGGACTCAATTTTAGTATTTCATAGGACGTAGGACGGGGCGTGGCTTTTGATCTTAGATTTATCATCATCATCAACATTATCTTTACTAGCGGAAAGTTTTTTTTACTTACGTAACAAGTAAAAAAATTTAACAACAAATAAAAAATTTTAAAATCGAAAATTTCGCCATTTATGTTCATTGTATTTCAATAAATCTAAGATCAAAAGCCACGCCCCGCATAAAGTTACATTTACATTTTACAACGTCGCGTAAAGTTTTCTCAATAAATACTTATTAAAATTTTACTATCTTATTTATTACCCAAATTTTGACATTTACATGTTTTTTCGTTAAAATAAAGGAAAAAAACTCATATTGTGAAATTTTCCTAAAATCTGTGGCTAGCTTGACTCGCACGAACTGAAGATACACATACTAAAATTATTGTGTTCAGTAAATTATTATTAGAATATGAAACCCCGGTGCCGACCTGACTATTATAATAATTGGCGATAAACAAAGCCAGCCGATGTTAGCGTTAGGTCACTTGTATTATGGAATAAAACGGTATTTTGTTCAATTTGTACCGTGTGTCGGTAATAAATACACCTCATATATTATATTCTAATAACTCGACTACATTATGTACGCTGTAAATTATTTTCTTGTCGTTGAAATTCGAATTATATGCGTATTTTGATATAATATTGTATTAATACTTCGATCGGAGGCTCTAGGAATTCCAATTGTATTCTTTTGTTCCCTCGATCACCGGCGCTCGCGCGGGGCCTGAAGGATTAATGTCTTATACTCGACTGGTGTTTGAATAAACATAGTGTTCACTACAGGAAAAAATAATTATAACAGAATTGAATAATTGTTGTTTTACGAGTACAAGATAATAATAATACTCCCCACACCGGTTTCGGTGACGGTGGCCAGCTTCATTGAAACCAGGCCTGTTACGCAGGAGTAGTTTTATAGTGTCCAAGGGTGTGCGCAGTACACAAGATCACTCTCTATTCCTTTACTCTCATAACCCAGTGGGATGGCAGACCAGATCAGGCGCAGGTCCGACTTTTTACGGCATGTAAAAAGTCGGTCCTGCGACTGATCTCTCGCGACGCATCCGACGCATGGATCATCTTACTTGTTAGACAATCAGGTGATCCGCCTGCATTGTCCTAACCGAACTTGGAAATAACATGTTTCCAACGCGGGAATCGAACTTACGACCTCCGAGTCAAGCTCAAGAACCGCGCTCTATACCACTAGACCACGGAGGCGTTATAAATGCATGTAAGAATAAATATTTTTTGGAAAATATACTTGTTGGTGTCCCGTCTCAAGGAATTAACAATTGCATTATCGGAAGTAAGTTAAAAGTAGGTACCGCTAGAATTTTATAATTTATTTTGATATATTAAATTAAAGATTTACTTACCTTATTTGTTTAGTCATGGATTAAAACCTTAAACAAAATGACAACAATTATATTTTGACATAGTGCATGTGAAAGATTGTCTGTTCAATTAAGACAGTTGTTAAATACATGCGTCGGAAAGGTCATCGTTGTTTGTTATCTGGCGTCTTGTTAGTGGAGTAATGAACAATGCGAACCAGTACATCTGTCAGGTTTCGATATTCCAAGGTTTAGACTTAGACGATTCAAGGTTTGGGCTTAAGAGGCCGGGTACACTTGGAATTTCTCATACATACGTAATTCCAAAATCATTTCCTCATACGAAAATATTTAACATGTTTGAGTTGTTTTTCAGTTTAAAATAGTAATTACCTAGGTTCCTGCACAAAAATGTACTTCAAAATATTTAAACACAAATATATTTTTTTTGCTTTAAAATTTTTTTAGTAAATTTACTACTAAATATTTAAACACTAAAAAATAGAGTAAAACACTAAGAAATATATAAATAAATAGTTAATTTACTACAAAATATTTAAACTCTAAAAAATATTTTTAGTATTTAGTGCGATCAGATCTGCGCTCACCCTCAGATGCGCCAAGGTTTGAATGACACGTGAGGTCACTAAAAGCTCGGCATGCAAATATTTTTTCTGGTTTAATATTATTCGATAAGAATATAATATTAGGTATATTAATATAGTGTTAAGCTTATTTTTATTAATTTATTGTAATGAGCGAGTCACGTCGCTGATGCGTGACCGATTATGTAAAATAGTGCATAAAGTTTAACGTGGATAACTGGATGGCGTTATTCAGAATAAAATTTGAAGTAATAGTAACGATAAGTAAAAATACCACGATTTGACTGCAAATAATAATATTATAATACAATATTACATACCCAATTTGAACTTAGATCATTAAAATACCATGAGTTCGTAACAAAATGATTCTAAATGCAAACAATAGGATATTCAAAATTCCTGACGAAATAATATGAATTCAAATTACATCCAATAATACAATAATACAGCATAGAAATTGATGAAAAACATCGCACTAATTGATACTGCGAACAATTATTACCGCGGCACGCGTTGAAGTCTTTTGTTCGCGTTTACATTTACAGCGACGTTTTTCCTTTTGTCAGTGAATAACATAATTTAAAAAGCCAAAAACAGAAATCCAATTAATTTAATGTACAGTCGGGGGTTTCGCGCAAATGCAAATTAATGAGCGTACGAAATATGGGTACGGCGCACACCCATGCAGGAACCTGTCGCGACTCGCGACGGTTCTTTGTCCTGATCGTCCTAGACGCTGCGTCCGCGCAGGCCGCGTCGCGCCGCCGACGTCGCATTCATGCATAGTAAGTAATGACAGTGATCAGCGCGCAGCGGCAGGTGGACGCGCACGCGCCCGCGAAGCGCGCATAGAAATAGAGGCACATTGCAGTAATTATTTAGTACTGTTATCTCTAATGGGCCATTTTACGAAAGCTGCTGAGTAAATAAGTCCCGAGCCGGGTGCGCGGACCGTGCTCGATAAAAATAAAAGATTGCACGGTATGCCCGAGTGTTAATACATCTTTATTAACATTATAAGCTCGGATTAATGACTGGGAATTTTAATAGCGCCGCGAATTGTTCGCCGTTAATGAATTTATAGATCACTGGAATCGAGATGAAGATAGTCAATAAAATATTTGACTCGCATTTATGTTAGCACTTGAGACTCATGGCTGTTCAACACACCAGCTACTGATCAAATAATATTATATATTTTTAATTATTTTATTTATTTTTTAATTTATTGGCTCTATTTAAGGGAAATGGATAATAATCAGTATTTGCAAATCAGAAGAAGACGGTGCGCTTAGAATTTCTCGATATTCCTTCAACCCTTATATGAGACAACATACATATTCTGCTATGAGAAGACGGTTTATTTTTGTTTTGTAATGCGGACAAAAAAATGCAAAAGCAATAAAAATAAAAACATCCCTTAGCATGCAACTATGTAGAATAATTGTTCAGTTATTACAAAATAGTGATCACCTGTACCGTTACTCTATACTTTAACGGCAAAAGGTTATAAGCTATCAAATGACTGTTTTATTGTTTTTCGTTCGACTTTTACGTTCGTAAGTAATTAGCTTTTTGTTCACCTAGTGATTCTGCTATTGCTTTGTAAAACATGCAAGTTGCAACAATTTAGATGTATGAATAATTAACTTTTATAAATACATTTTATTTTAGGTAGGTTTAGGTTTTAAGATATAACATTGATCTATAGCTGGACAATAGATTCTTAAATTACATGATACGCATTAAGTAGAACTAGGTGACTAACTTATGGTCCAATCACAATCTATTCTTTTCGGCTAGAGTGAAGTGAACCTATTTTCAGTGTTTAAAAACGTAAACTGTTTCTTCTTCTTGGACTCTGTTTAGAATCTAAGATTACTTGAAATTTAGAAATTAGTATATTATAATCTATCAAAAAGCTCCGTTAAGCTGAATTATGCATATTTTTTAACCGACTTCCAAAAAACGAGGAGGTTATATGTTCGGCTGTGGATATTTTTTTTTTTTTTTTATATTTTTGTATGTTCAACGATTACTCCGCCGTTTGTGAACCGATTTTCGAAATTTTTGTTTTGTTGTATTAGGTTTCACTCCAATTTGGTCCCATTTTCACAAAAGTGGTGACCTGATGATGGGATCCAGGAGTAATCGAGGGAACTCCTCGAAATTTATATGGAAACATATGATAATTTTAGTTTTATGTGAAGTGTACTAAGAATATGCTACCAAAAAGTCAAATATTGGGTCAAGGTATACCATGGTTTCGAAGATGCTGAGAGAACTCCTGACTCCTTATAGATACACGTTTGGGAGTTTCGGCGTTGTTTTAAGAACAGAAAGCATATTATACTACCACGCAATTAAAATTCATCATCATCATCATCATCATCATCATCATCATCATCGTCATCATCATCATTAACACGTCGTGTTAAGGTCACCAATGTCTCATGGCACAAAATAGGTAATAGTACAACTTACAAGGCATAGGTATGGATACAATAATAATAATTATGTACATAACAACACCAATTATTAATATAGGCTGTTTATACACGGCGGTCGGTGCGGCGTCGCCGCACGCCGCCGCGCGGCGTGTGCGTAAACATCGCGGCATTGCGTCGTACCTATTCAAGTTCTAATGTCAGGTAATGCCGCGCTGCAAGCATTTTGAGTGTCATAATATGATTTTAAACTTTATCTTCATTAATGTAGTACAATATAGTATCGCTTGAGAAAGGCGCAGGCGGCCGCGAGGCCGGCTTTCCAAGTTTCTCATGCGATAGTACTATGTATTACAATAATGAAGGTAAAGATTAATATCATAATATTATTATGACACTGAAAATATACTCGCCGCGCCGCTGGGTGTGATTCGGCTCATCCTTTGATCGCGGATTCTTGGAAATCCATTGTTCTGGCGGCCGCTTGGGAGTTGAAGCGTTAAATTGTTAAATTACCTAGCACGCATAGAGTTGTGTTCACTTAGATTTTTTTTAATGTATTATTTAAATTTATCTACCTGATATTTGTGCCTTGGGGTATGACTCATAACAGTCTTAACAAATTGTAATAAGATACGTAGAATAAACGCAGTAATTCGACGCGTAGGGTGGTATGGTCACTAAGTCACTACTCACTAGTTCACTACCACCGACGACCACTTATAAACTCGCGGACTATGACGTAGGTCATCTTGGAGGGTTAATTAATATTTCTAATAACAATACGAGATCAATAATTACCACTCAAAATGTTGACAATTCAAATTTCAATGCTCACTGCTCACACCAATGGTGACACATTTCTGATTTCACACAGCCAATACAACTATATAAAACTCCTACAAACAAGCGATACTGCGATTCAGGAGCACCTCAGCGAAATCTAATGAATACATCGTGTAACTAAAACTATATGAACAACAATCGGAGTTCGGACAAGCGATAGCGCCGACAGAGCGCCTCAATGACATATAGTGAAGACAATATAAAACTATTTTTTATACAATTTAAATTGGCACTAATTATAGTTTATCTACTAGGTAACTAAAAAGAGTGAAATTATTATTTTTAACAAAAAATTAAAACCGACTTCCAAGGTAAAAACAATAATAACATTCTTATAATAATTATGAACTAAAAACTAAAAAGTATTAAATAATTTTCCTCTCTAAATGTGCCTTTTTCCGAATTCAGCTAAACCTCAACTATTTCTGTACTCAACCTTCATAATTTTGAAGTCGGTGCCAGTTCCATAAGTTTCAAATTTTCTGTCAAAGAAAATATAAAGATTCAGCTATATCTGGTACCGACTTCAAAATGATGAAGGTTGAGTACAGAAATAGTTGAGGTTTAGCTGAATTCGGAAAAAGGCACATTTAGAGAGGAAAATTATTTAATACTTTTTAGTTTTTAGTTCATAATTATTATAAGAATGTTATTATTGTTTTTACCTTGGAAGTCGGTTTTAATTTTTTGTTAATTATGAATATGGTATGACTATACCGGTTTTGTCAATTAATTAAATTATTTAAAATATATTTTATTTATTAATTACCGCGATGTGTTTACCAATAATTTGAAATTATCACTCTGAGTAGTCAATCGTGGAAGTAAATTAATATGATTTTACTTTAAAACACACAAAGTATTATGTACTACGGCAAAACATCCATAATTTATATTAAATTGGCCTAGGAACTGTGAGTTATCAATCTTTTTAATTATATCAATGGCCTTCGAGGCGAGACTAAAGTACTACTAGATTGACGAGTTATAAGGAGCTATTAAAAGTGTTTGCATAATAAAGATTTGTAATTTGAATCAAAAGCTCACAGATATAAAATAATCTAGTTTTATCTCGTTTAAAGCGCACCTAAATACTAATAAAAAATATTTTATTCTGTTCACTAGTTTTTTGGTCTGGTCGTCACTAGATTAGCAATTGTTTATGCCAAAATAAATTAATAATAATGTCCATTTTTTTAAATATATATTGTATATGTAGATATTATGTCTTAATGGTTCCTTAACAAGCAGTTATTAGGATTAGGAGTAGGAAAATTGTTTTTGTATTAATTGCTACAAACTATACTACATGCCTATTATAATGCGCAGTTGCCTGAAAATGCCAATAGCTCATTATCTATACTTATAAAATTATATGTCCTGACTGGTTGACTGACTGACTGACTGACTGACTGACTGACTGACTGACTGACTGACTGACTGACTGACTGACTGACTGATTCATCATCGCTGCGTAAAAACTGTTAAAGTTACAGCCACGAAATTTGGTGAGTAGGGTTGTTTTATTAAGTAGACACCCACTAAAGTAGGAATTTTGAAAATTTTACCCCGAAGGGGGTAAATTTTTCAAAAATAGGGGTTGAAAGTTTATATGAAAGTCCGTTATTTCTTGAGTTAGAATCGTGAAACTTTATTTTTGGGTTACTGATTAAAAATTAATACATACGTATTTAAGCGTTTTTGGAAATTCTACCCCCAAGGGGGTGAAATTGGGGTTAAAAGTTTTTAATGAAAGTCCGCTATTTCTTGAGTTAGAAACATGACATTTTATGTTTGAGCTACTGATTAAAAATGATTGGATACGTGTTTAAGTGTTTTTGGAAATTCTACCCCCAAGGGGGTGAAAATAGGGGTTGAAAGTTTAAATGAAAGCCCGTCATTTCTTAAGTTAGAAAAATGAAAGTTTATTTTTGGGTTACTGATTAAAAATGAATGGATACGTATATTTAAGCGTTTCTGGTAATTCTACCCCCAAGGGGGTGAAATTGGGGTAGAAAGTTTCAATGAAAGTCCATCATTTCTTGAGTTAGAAACATGAAAGTTTATTGACGTTTGCGTTTGACGTTTGCTTAAATAGGGTCCCGTTTTTACCCTTTGTAGTGTTGTAGTTAAAATTTATAAAGTAAGCTCTGTTGTCTGTGGTAAGAATATGTTCTGTGTACTCGTCTATTATCTATGTCTCTCTCTATTATCCGTGACAGAAATGGTGGCTGTGCTTTGTAAAACTAATATTAATTATCAGTAAAATAAACCTCTTAAATATCTTCCACTGGTTTAATTACAACAGGTTAATGTGCCCAGAAGCCCTGAGAAACAAAATACAGTGAGTTCAAGTGTTTCAAGACAAATTTGCACAAACGTCAAAAATTTGCACACCGGTAACCTCAAAGCACGTGCAATAAAAATTTTCTCAATTGAAATATGTCTTCAAACAATCAACTTGCGATGATAGAAAAGCTTAGCGGTCGTGAAAACTACTCCACATGGAGATTTGCCGTAAAAACTTATCTTGAACATGAGGAACTGTGGGACAGAATCGAAAATCCAACAAAAGACGCAGCAGATGAAAAGCGCGATCTAAAAGCGAAATCTAAGATAATTTTGCTTGTTGATCCTGTAAATTATGTCCACATTCAGGATGCGAAAACGGCTAAGGAAGTTTGGGACAACCTGGCAAGTGCTTTTAACGATTCAGGGCTGACACGCAGAGTTGGTTTACTGAGGGAATTATGCACGACGAGCCTCACAGACTGTCAAAATGTAGAGGAATATGTTAGCAAAGTAGTCACTACAGCACATAAGCTCCGAAATATCGGCTTTAAAGTGGATGATGAGTGGTTGGGAACCCTGCTACTCTCTGGTCTACCAGATACGTACAAACCTATGATCATAGCGATCGAGAATTCCGGTATGTCTATTAGTTC
Organism: Polyommatus icarus; assembly: GCA_937595015.1. Classification (NCBI taxonomy): domain Eukaryota; kingdom Metazoa; phylum Arthropoda; class Insecta; order Lepidoptera; family Lycaenidae; genus Polyommatus; species Polyommatus icarus. The sequence goes on from OW569321.1 coordinate 11,613,413, forward strand.
TGATTCTGTCAAAGCTAAAATTTTACAAGATATAAAGCTTAGTGACACAAATGCTTTTGTAAGTAATACAAAGAATAAGCAATTCAAGAAGCAATTTCAGAGAGGTCCACGCTGTTTTAAATGTAACAAATATGGTCATATTGCAAATGTGTGCAAGTCTAAACCGAAACCAAAGCAAGAAAATTCAATCTATGCCGCTGCATTCATAGCTTCTAACAACAATAGTGATGCCTGGTTTATAGACTCCGGTGCCTCGATGCACATGACAAAATATGAAACATTGCTTCAGAATAAACATTCTCCACCTGTCAATGAAATCAAAGTTGCAAATAACAAAACACTTTCAGTGAGAAGTGCCGGTAATGTGATTCTTGATATATTGAATGGAGAAAATAAGACAAACCAAATTTTATTCACTGATGTTCTTTATGTTCCTGAAATTGCTGTCAATTTGATATCAGTACATCAAATTACCAAAAATGGTGGCCAAGTTAAGTTTAATCACAAAGGCTGTGTTATACTGAACCAACAAAATGTAATAGTGGCAACAGCAACAAAAGTGGAAAACATGTACCGGCTTAACAGAATTAATAATTATGCATACATGTCAGAAGTTGAACAAAATGATATATTTTTGTGGCACCAAAGAATGGGACATTTAAATTTTGAAACTTTAAAAAAGTTGAAAGATTGTACTCAAGAAGTAACATTATTTAATAAAAAGCTACCCGATAATAATTTGACTTGTATAACTTGCAAAGAGGGCAAGCAGACAAGATTGCCGTTTAAAAGCAGTGAGTCGCTTACTACAAAGCCATTACAACTTGTGCACTCTGACTTATGTGGCCCTATGGAAACACAGTCATTCGGGGGAGCCAAATACTTCTTAACATTCTTAGATGATTATACTAAAAAGGTTTTTGTTTATACTTTGAACAACAAAACCGAAGTACTGTCAAAATTTAAAAACTTTAAAAAGGAAGTTGAAAATCAAACAGAGTGTAAAATCAAATGTATTCGAACAGATAATGGTCTGGAGTATTGCAACAAACCATTCTCTGACTTTCTAGCAAGCTCCGGAATAATTCACCAAACATCAACACCGTATACTCCGGAACAAAATGGAGCCGCAGAGAGGCTAAATAGAACATTAGTCGAGAAAGCTAAATGTATGATACTGAATGCTGGCTTATCAAAGTTTTACTGGGCTGAGGCTATAAAGACTGCAGCATATATCATAAATAGATCCCCGACTAGATCACTATCACATAAAACTCCAGAAGAACTTTGGTCTGGTAATACACCTAAAATTGGTCATATGAAAGTATTCGGATCGGAAGCCATGGTTCACTTGCCAAAAGAAAAACGCAAGAAATGGGATCCAAAGGCACAAAAATTAATCTTTATTGGCTATTGTGAAAATTCAAAAGGTTACAGATTCATAAATCCATCTAATAAAATTGTGATCAAAAGCAGAGATGCAGTTTTTCTTGAATCTTCTGTGAAGAGGAATTATGTGGCACTGGAACTGTCTGAAAAAGAAAATAACACATTAGATATTAACATACCTTGCCAAAATAAAGAGGAAAGTAAAATGTTTGAACAGCTTAAAGAAGACTCCTATAATTCTGATAGTTCATACAATACTGTCAAAAATAACTCGGATTCAGATGAGTACTTACCAGGTGTTAATTTTGAAATGCCTTCGCCGAGAAACATAACACTAAGGCCTAGAAACAAAATGAAAGAACAAACTTACCTGTGCTATGATGAATGTTCCTTGTTAAATCAAGTCCCTGAAACTTACCAAGAGGCTATTAGCTGTGAAAATTCAGAAAAATGGCAAAAGTCAATTGAAGAGGAACTTGAAGCCCATGAAAGAAATGGTACATGGATATTGGTAAATAAACCTGACAATGCAAATGTCATTGGATGTAAATGGGTCTTCAGAGTAAAAGATCAACCAACGGGTCCACGCTTCAAGTCAAGACTCTGTGCTAAAGGGTTTGCGCAGGCTAAAGGTATAGACTACAAGGAAACATTCTCACCTACAGTAAGGTATGACTCTATTCGCATTTTACTATCTCTTGCTGCTCAAAATGGTTATAAAATTTTACAACTTGATATAAAAACTGCCTTCTTGTATGGAAAATTAGAGGAAAACATTTACATGTATCCTCCTGAAGGTTTAAAATGTACACCAAATAAAGTTTGTAAATTAATAAAGTCATTGTATGGTCTTAAGCAAGCACCAAGGTGCTGGAATACCACATTTAATTCAGTACTTAAGAAATTTGGCTTTGTAAGCTGTAAAGCTGATCAATGTGTTTATGTGGCAAACATTAATGGAACAAAGTGTTATATTTGTATATATGTCGATGATGGACTTCTGTTTTCAGAGTCAGAGACTGTTCTACAAACAGTAACTAAAGATTTAAGAACAATATTTGATATGACAATATGCTCACCTGGAAACTTTGTAGGTATGGATATACAAATTAGTAGCAATCATATATTCATACATCAGTCAAGGTATATTAAACAATTGTTAAACAAATTTAATATGGAAAATTCCAATCCTAACGGTGTTCCAGTTGATCTTCACACAAAGCTGGAGAAAAGCAATCAACAATCTGAAAAGGAATTGCCTTACCGCGAAGCAGTGGGCTCGCTGATGCACGTCGCTATAGTGAGTCGGCCAGACATTATGTTTGCTGTGAGCTTGGTAAGTCGCTTTCTGAATTGCTTTAACGAAACTCACTGGACAGTTGTAAAGAAAATAATGAAGTATCTCAAAGGAACTGTCAATTATGGATTATGTTATCAAAAATCATCATCAGAACTGTCTGAGTTGACGGGATACAGTGACGCTGATTATGCAAACGATATTACCACTAGACGCTCTACTACAGGGTATATTTTTGTCAAAAATGGTGCTGCCGTGACATGGTCCAGCCAACGTCAGCATTCTGTAGCATTATCTACAACTGAGGCAGAGTTTATGGCTGCATGTGCTGCCACCAAGAAGGCAATTTGGATTAAACAACTATTGTGTGACTTGGGTGAATTTAATCAAAAATCAGTGTGTATTCATATAGACAATCAAAGTGCAATTAGTGTAATTAAGAACATTAACTTTCACAAAAGATGTAAACATATAGATACAAAGTATCACTTCATTAAAGAAAAATATTATGCAAAAATTATTGATCTAAAATATGTTTCAAGTAGTAATCAATTAGCAGATTTTCTTACTAAGGCTTTGCCAAGAGAAAGATTTAAATGTTTGAGAGACAAGATTGGTATGTTATCTCTTGATTAACTTATAGCACACTACCTTGCATTAAGTTATAACTTAATGCAAGGTAGTGTGTTAATATTATATAAGTTTGTTATAATAAGGTATAAATTTGGCAGGAGTGTTGTAGTTAAAATTTATAAAGTAAGCTCTGTTGTCTGTGGTAAGAATATGTTCTGTGTACTCGTCTATTATCTATGTCTCTCTCTATTATCCGTGACAGAAATGGTGGCTGTGCTTTGTAAAACTAATATTAATTATCAGTAAAATAAACCTCTTAAATATCTTCCACTGGTTTAATTACAACATGTAGGAATCACAAAAAGGGGAAAACTATCCAACTTTGTTATTATACTATGTTAACGCGGACGAAGTCGCGGGCAACAGCTAGTACAAAAATAATTATATATTCAAATTTTTGAGGACGCAAATATATTTTTTTGTAGATGCAAAAAATGGAAAAGTGTAAACTCTATAACAGTCTAAAACTCTAAACTGAGGATTGAAATCTCCAACCGTAAGATTAATCTAATCACTTTCGTTTCAATACAATTATTCAACGGCCATCACAATACGTCAGAAGCCATCACTTTCCTGATCTATGTGATTTATAGTCATTAGGAGTAGAAAACGTCTGAAAAGCGATTGCACCGCGAAGTCGCATACATAATTCATAACAACGATAGTACTTTCAATCGATATAAATCTCCCATCACAATTCAAACGAGATTTTAATATAGTACGACTGAATTTAAAGCTATGTTAATCTCCCGACGTCGCTGAACAAAAAGAAAATTGTCCGGTAGCGAGCGCGCCGAGCGCGGGTCAGGGGGTTAAGCGATACTTTATTTTGAATAATTTATATGTCTAACCGCGATAGATGGCGTGCCCTCCGGTACTGTTTATGGTAATGCGGGATATCGCGCATTGCAAATTCGCTGAGTGTGTCGCCGCAACGGGCCGCAGATAAGGAGGAATGTATTTCTCTAAAATAACCATGTTCGGGACAAACGTCCCGTATACTGTGTCGAGCGACGTTGTTCTCACGTTTGCGTCAATGAATGAACCCTATATACTTACTTTTCCATGTTTGCAGTGTAAATAACTTGAGAAATATATTATTTTCATGCTTTGACATTTTTATGTATAGGGTATACCAAATTGATTTCTCAGTCATCTGCCCAAAAAGATGTAGGCACAAAGTAGAGTCATTGAAAATTGAAAATGTACAATTAATACAACGTTAATAAATCTTTGCTTGAAGGCAAGTAGTTTAATGCTCAGTAGCGGGAGCACAAACGGTGAATGTAGCGTAGACATTGAGGTGACAAAATGGAGGATCCACATAATAAATTACATCACGAGCAGTTAATGATTAATACATTTTTACCGCCAGGATCTGATTCAACAGAATGTAAACGAGCTATAAATACATTGAGCTGTCATTATCAAAAAGATTATCTTCTTCAAAAGAGCACCTAGTACCTACCGAAGCAATTAATTAAATAACCCAAAAGTTTTAGAAAAGGGAGTAATTTAAAAACGTAGTAAACATTTTGTCAACTAATGAAAATCACGTTTAAATTATGACTTTGGACAAATCTTACTGAAACATAAATTACTACTGACGAACCTTTTCCAACTACTAATTTTTCATAACTCTAAAACTAGTACTCTCATTACAGAAAAATAATTGTGAATTCCATCCAAAATAAGAAAACGAGATACGTGTATGGTAAGTGGTAACCAGCCTCGGGTGAATTAATATAAAGTCGAGTTGTACGTTCGTGCGTCCCACCACACGCTTATTAAGATGTATATCGCATTGGAAACGAGAACAATCCTTCAATAAACAAAATAATTAAAATGTAAACCAACCGCTCATTGCCATCCCGGGCGAGACGGGTCCGCGGCGATGGTAGGATTGTTAAAATTCACTTTTGAGAAACGATCATTAATCAAAATTAATGGAGTTATTATCGCATTGAGACTTTCAGAAAATATTTATGGCGAATATAAATCAGCCTCTCGGGGCCGGAGTTTCTAGGACGCAGGACGCCGGCTCTACGCCGTACTCGATGCATCTCAATCGACACTCCCACTCGGATTTAAGCGTTCATATCGATTAATATATTATTATGTCATCGTACGCTTAAGTAACAGCGTTTTTCTTATCGCTTATTACGTATGACAATCGAACCCGCCCACTCTGACTCATATTTCACATAGCGTCCATTTTACGAATTCGTAGAAAACTATATTTCAATATAAAAAGAAAGTTTCTACAAATTGTTTAGAGACAATTCACTGTCTATGAAATTACGAACTTGCCTAGAATTCTAAACAATGAAAAAGTGCGACGTTTCGTGAGCAATTGTTAAGACATGAACAATGTTAAAATGTTGATAATGTCCTTCATTAAGCAATTAATCAATATTTACTCGTGAGAAATGGCGTAAGTCGTATACTGCAGTTTAATAGTTAATAAAGCCCCGCAAATTAATTGATACTTAATATTAATAACGCAATAATTTCTGGTAGACTGCGATTCCCGTGCACATTGTACAATGTGGATCTCGAGATCATCAGCCATGTTCAATATTCATTAGCAGTTAGTGCAGTCGCCGACTAATCTTATTAGATTAGTCGGCGACTTATAAAAAATTCGTCGGCGTTATATAAAATTCTAGCGTCACATTGCTTGTGCGCGAACTCCTCCAAAACTCAACTGATTTTTGATGAAATGATACACGCGAGGACTAAAGATATAATATTATATTATTGAAATAAACACAAAATAACATAGATACACGGACGTAGGTAGCTACAATATACTTATGTCACACGGCGAATATTTTTCTTGACAAGTAAAATGTTTTCTTCTAAATTCCAAATATGAATTCTATACATCTCAATGATTCTAAATAGTTTTCGTTCACACTCCAACAATTTTAATGACTTTTTGGTATGTACATTCGTTGGATTTTATTTACTTTTTATATTGATACTAGAAATAATTTATACGGCAAAACAATGCTTGCCGGGTCAGCTAGTCCACTATATTATGAATTTTGATACCCTGTTGTCGAGTAATTTTGATCCTTATTATCAAAGAATAAGTGATTAGCACGCGTAAAAATTAAATACTATAATTTTTGCTACCTTAATATCAATAAAAAAAGTTTAAAACTTAAGACAATTGTAAAAAAACGAGCTATCTTAAAACATTAAATGAGGTGAAAATTTCGAAGATTTTAATAATTATCTTAGTTTCTTATAATTACTAATAAATAGATACGTTTTAATACTACCATAAACGAAATGTAACTAATATATTTTAAACATTTTGAAGACGCGAGCTACTCGATTTCTTCAAAAATAGTAATACCATACATTATGTACGAACGATATGTAATTATTAATATTTTATTACCTGCCTAAAAGATTTTAACGCGAAATTTCCACACAACTTAAGACTAAAGATACAAATATAATAGATTATTACATCTTCATAGGAGCTTGCTTAATTTCCATATTACAAAGAAAGGGAGAGTCGTTTCGTAACATTAATGCGTTGATTTATCGGTGTTTGGACGGACGGACGACGACGATATAAATGATAGATAACGCGGGTCCTAAACGTTTCTTTATTCGGAAAGCTTACAATATGACGCGATACTTTTGGCAGATAACAATGCGATGTTGTGTAGCGCCTAGCGAGCGGCGCGGCGGTGCGGCGCGGGCGCAGCGGGCCCGGCCGTGGGAACTAATATTCGGCGTGCCATGATTGCGATGTTTCGCAATAGCTAATCATTTTCGATCTACTCGACTATTTTATTGAGTATAAATATTTAAATTGTATCATTACGATCTTTAAGAATTGCGCGTGCGGCTCTCGAAATTGTTTAAACCACCTTTCGCTATTGTAAATTTTAATCCGGCTCGCACGTTTATTTCAAATTGCAATTATCTCGTGATTCATGAGTGCCGTTCGTTTAAAACATTTATACGATAAGGTTAATATGGTGTGTAAATAAATATGTCCTTAACTCCTTAAGTCGCGTCACACCTGTTTTATGTTGTTGTTCTCGCTACGGTAGATTAAATCTGATATTAATGAAACCAATTCGAATCTTTTTTTGCCACTCTATTTGTATGTCTATAAAATATATTTAGAAAATTAGATATTTAATTAAAAAGTTAACAAATAAAAATATAATTTTACTCTGCATTTTGTAGCTTTTGACCACCTCTTCTGTCAAAATAAAAAAGTTATATAGTCTAACCTACGAAATTCTTAGTTCTATAAAAAGTTAACATTTTATTTTATATATTCTGTAACTAAAATTTATTCTGAACAATGCTATTAATGAGAGTTTATTTTCTATTCTATCTAACGCTTACTCTTTAATATTATACCTATATTACTGATGACGAGATCCTGTTATTTTAATATATTTGGTGTCAATTAAAAACTATTATATAATAACTATAGGAGATAAAAATATCAGTAAAATTTGCATTTAAATGTAAACAAAGATAATTGCATCACATTAGGCGGTCTACTTATTTATACTCGTAAAATTTATTTTATTAATAATTAAAGTACAAGACAATTTTATGGACACTTTACTCAGAAAATATACACCTGCATATTTTTATCAGACGTGAGTTGTCGATAGAACGCTTTAGTGCTTTTGTTTATAACTTCGAATGCGAAAATTATATTTAAAAAAAGAAAATAAAGTAGGGTACAAAAGAATAATAGCTGGTGATCTCTCTTGATTACTAGCTATATTATCTTGCATTTTATAGAAGTAATATTGCTGCATTTATAGAAATAATGACTTATGCAGTTGCATAAGTCATTATAAGCTTTTGCAACGTACTGCAAATTTTATGTATTGGTTCTGTAGCTTTTGAGTAAACAAGACCGCTGATCCATTAAATTTGCAACGAAACAAATGAAACACTCGTACAATAAAGCGTCATAAAACGAACCGGAACAAAGCTTTTCATTGAAATTTGTTCCATGTATGGATTAAGAAATTGCCCGCTGACATAAGCGAGTGCGGTTTGATTATAATTGGCAGTATATTAACAAACAAAGTGGTGGCGGTGGCCGGCGACATGTTTACTGCGGCTCGCCGATTGACCCCGCCCGACGTAACGAAAGCACCCGCACTGCGCCGCGCGACACCCCGCGACACCCCGCGACACCGCACCAGGTCGAGACACTTTCTTTGACCTGCAGCCCATTATCATCGATCACATTTATAATTTATCTGACGTTTGGGTTTCGTGGCCGCGGTTTTGACCCACTCGATAATATGTAGGTTTAATTCGCTTTAATCAAAAATTCATTATAATTAAGTACCGCCGAATCGTAAGAAATAAGGACAATTATATACTTCGACTTAATGGATTCAACCTCATATCGACGTGTGTCCTCAAATCTGAACGGTCCAACTTCCAAGTGAGTCTCTCGAGCTCTCCTACTTAATCCGTTTCGACACGGCCGATCGATAGAAATCAATTCTATTGCTGCTCAATACAATAGTTTAAATAGCTATTGATTTAATCGTGTAATAAATTCTAATAGAAATACGGTTCGAGAGCCACGATTCAAGTCGGCCGTCTCGGTCGGTGTTGCCAAATTTTAATTTCGGCAATAACATTTGCATTTTTCTAACGACTCCAATGCCGTTCTGATTCATATTCAAAACGACATAAATGACTATAATTTATTACATCATTCGTGTCTCTTTAAGTTGTATTTAGAGCAGGACTGCCGCTATTATATTTGGCGTGAAATAATAACTCAGGTAGGTGACACGGACACCAAAGTGTGACACCCTAATGTATTTAGCATGCACAATTATTTTAAAATTATTGTAAGGAATAATTTTTGTTTATTTTCATTAAAATTATACGAGCTATTATGATAAAATTCAAAGAAAAAGAAAAGAGATTTTCTTTTGTCTTTGCCCATGGCACTTATGAGGTCACACATAACTATTTGTCTCGTATAAAAATATTGAAGATTTGGTTTGGAGTTAAGATTGGTTTCTGTTAAAAAGTGAGTAATAATAACTATAATCTTTCATGAGTTTCATGAGATAATAACGCTTACAAGGCAAATCGCGTAGGCAAGTACCTAAGTTGCTTTTACTCAGGCTTTCGTGACACTTTTCTGACCTTCCTCTGACAAAAATAAATTTAAAACGAAGAATGAGGTTTACTTTTGTTCTTAATAATATATTGTTTGAACTTGAACTTCTTGTTTTAAATACATGATATTAGCATTTGGTCCCTAAAAATAACATACCCATAAACATAGTCGTTGGCAATTGTTTCTGTGTCAAAACAGAAGCTTTTTATTTCCATAATATATTAATTCATTTTAAAAATGAACGTTTTTAATAACGCGTGGGTTCTAATTTAAATAATGCTTATTGCGTTAATGCTACTGTTTTAGTCGCGTATATAAAGTGTGTTTTAGTAAGTATGAAGTAAACTGAAAAAGTGAAGTTTTACTTTTCAAATTCTTGTTGTATAATAGAGCGAACTGGTGTTAGTCCTAACTCGTAGCACAAGACCTTTTTGGCTTGAATATCTTCTAGATCTTTATAAGATGATAATGTTTTTAATAAATCATATTATAAGAAGCCACAGTATATTTATTTATTGTGACTTCGTAATAATATGTTTTGATATATTATATATTTCCACATAAATATAGATGTACGTACTCGTATCTTATGCTTATACATATACATATTTTTAAACTTCCAAAAACGTTCTATGTTCAACTATTTTTATTTCTCAACCGATGGTATCGATCTTCAAACCTCTTGCTTTTTATAAAACAAACAACCCCATGAGCGCGTGTCATTATTAACATTTTTAACACATTAGTCCTCTAAACCACTTCAATATTTCATTAATTTTCGTTTGAACGACATAATTGAATAACAGGAAATCAAGTTTGAAACATGTTTTATGAATATACAACCTAGCACTCGTGTATTTTCTGGAAAAACATGATTCCACTCTCCATATTCCTTATCGTATGATTTGTGAATTGAATTTAAAGAAATACGTAATGAACAGTTATAATCAATATAATATACACATAATTCATTATACACACATAATTTACATAAAATGCATACCTAGTGCGGTATACGGTATACAGTCTATACAGTACAGGCTTAGGGCCAATTCAGACCGCAACGCGACGAGGCGACGCGTTGCGGTCTGAATTCTTTACGAATCTTTCATATAATAATCACACCGGAATGGCAGCGCAGCGGCGAGCATTTTCAGTGTCATATGATTTTAAACTTTATCTTCATTGTTGCAATACATAGTATCGCTTGAGAAATCGCGACCGCGAGACTTTCCAAGTTTCTCAAGCGATGCTATGTATTACATGAAGAAAAGGTTTAAAATCATATGACACTGAAAATGCTCGCCGCTGCGCTGCCATTCCGGTGTGAATCGGCCCTTAGTGTGCCCGCACTGGGCACTGACCCACGTAAAGTGCGGCTTATTGTGATGTATCATGGAAGAATCTCCTGAAACCAGTGTAAAAATCATCCTATCCTCCTCCAATCATGATTTTATCTCGTACTCGCGAGGAAAACTTAACTGCATTTAGTATTTCTGTCTTCGCCTATTACAGTAGGTTCACGGGATCATCTTATTAATTATAAACAAATGGTTATGGAACATGGAAAACCTCCTTGAAAGTGTTCAGCCGGGGTATAAATCATCTAAGCCGAAGGAACATGTAGCGATAAGCGCGGCGATGAAATACGAGTCGTGTCCGCGTCGTTTAGACGACACGTGACATATCGCACGGTGTTCCGATGAACTATGTTCGCCGCGATACCGACGATACTCTAACTGGGTCTGGTTCCTACAACACTTTACGAAGCCTAATAGACGATTCGGATGTACCTTCTGTGGGTCAGAAGTACCTACACTTGGTTTAGCTTTGGCGACGATTATAGTATAATATACTACCTGTACTAAATTCATAAATGAAGATGAAAGTGGATGAAGTGAATAACATTTTTGAAAATAACCGGTTTTTTTTTAATGAAGGCTTGGGACTAGAAATACTTATATAAAAAAATATGAACTTATGTATGCTTTAGCAACATAACACCGATATTAAACATTTATTTTATTTTAATACAAATAATTTTCCTGGTCATAAAGCCTCCATTTATGTAAAAAACGTAGTAGTAGTGTTTACGTCATCAAAATAAAAATGTCGTTTGTCTGTCTGTTACCTCTTCGCGCTGAAAGCAGTGAACCGATTTACGTAAAATTTGATGCTTGAGCCCCGGAAAGAGACATTAGTTTTTGTTTGTAGAAAAATGTACCGTTTTCGCGGATATAAACGGATGTAGGAACAACGATGTGGCGGAAACATCTTCTGCCTCAAGAATTGTATGCGTAAATGAAAGAGTATCGGCTATGGCGCAAATAATTTCAGGACCCAAAAAAGTCTGGGCATACTTTATTTTGGTTGGGTCACATTTAAAATCTTTAATGAGTATGTTTTTGTAAGTATTTATTTAAATTGCGTACACTACGTGTATGCATGATACGGACACATTAAGCAGAATCAGTGATAAAAGGTGAGAGGCCTGACGAAAATTTAAGTGCGAGAGTCCAAGTGTTAATTACTGTCAATAAGTAGGAAAATGTATTTAAATAAACTTATTATCTTTTCTCTTGAACCATAATTATTAAGTAGCTATAGGTCAATCGCATTACGCTTCCAAAAGGAGTTGTTATTCGGACTAAAAAGAAAAGTCACTTTTAAACTCGTTCAATCTGCGTACTGGTGGACTTACTGAAATAATTATTTATATATTATTAATTGGTAACAATCAACATAATGTGGTTTTAGAGTATCTTTCAGCATTAGTTGATTCAGAGAAAATTATAACTAATGCAGGCCCTTCTAAACTAACAACTTAAGAATAAGTGGTCTAATCATAATGTATGGTAAAGATATACTTTAAAACCCCCCTCCCTATCAATAAGGGAGATCGCACACGTCACACTTTTTGTGTGATGACGCGCGCCATCACATTGTATGGAAGCCGCAGACTCGATCACACAAAAAGTGTGACGTGTGCGGTCTCCCTAAGGTAGAGCATAAAAATATATTGGCGAATGAGTGAAATAATTTCTTAAAATTAATTTAAAGCTTATACAGATTGTTTATGATACAAAAATAAATTAACATATTATAAAATAAACATAAATAAAATTAAGATAAAAATATAAAGAACAAATTGCAGTAAGCAATCTGTAGAGGTGTAATGTTGTAAGAATGCCAATTTCACCGGTTTTTGTGGGTCAATCTGATATAGAGGGGCTATTGAAAAACGACACCGATGCCAATGAGTTCGGACGATGACTCTTTGCCAATAGTATTCACTCGGATCTCAAGTTTATGAATCATAAATCTGCACCACCAATAAAGATATCGATCAAAATTACAGGGTTGCGATGATTTAACAAACGCGACGCGGTCGGCGGCTGCGCGCGCGCATGGTGGCCCGGGCTCCGCGGAACTAGCGTGTAATTACCCCACAATACGTCAGCTCGCCCCCAAAAACCAACTTTCATTAAAAATTCAAAATTGATATGTTGCAATCATTGAAGAACTTGAATTGATTTTTCGCAGGCTTTCGTTGAAATTATATTTTCTATAGCTCAAGAATATATTATACACTACGCGAAACTCGGTGGTCGGCCTTACCGATGCTCGCTAATAGAGCAGGGAAATATGCATACAAACATAATGTAACATCTCTTTTTTTAAATACAGTGCTTTTAAAATCTTTAACGTTGTGTTACAAATATCATCCCTCCTATACTTATCATTAAACAAAAAAATATAGCAGGGTATTTGACCAAAAATTAATTTACTTAAGGTCCTCCCTCACCGTTTACATGTAATGTAACATTATAATAGATTCGTCTTTGAGCATTACATTGCAATACTATCTCCCTGACTGTCGAGTATTCGCGTGTAAGGTAATATTAATTATAGATTCGACTTTGTGCATTCCATAGCAAGTTGACTTCACTGTTACGTACCATTTATGTTAGAAGTTTTATCAAGACATTACACATTAGTTCACATTACAAGGTGCGCATTGTATAATGCTCGGTTCCTCTCTTACTGATGTAATGCTCGACTTTGTAACGTTACATTACAACTTACAAGCGAATGCCCGTTGTGGGAGCACTTTTAGACGTCGCGTACACAATTTTTTTGCGCAATAATTATATTTGTAGAAACCTATTATTTATTGCAATTTAAAAATAAATTTGCCTCGTGTCCATATAGCAGTTAATCTTTATGTCTATTAGGAAGCGGTCAGTCGAGTGTGGGCCGACTTTTCATCTCGCCGACTCAGATTTGTTTAACTTGTGTTCAAGTACTTAATTATTATAATATTAAAGTCTACAAAAAAGAAAAACAAAAAAACATATGAATATAACTTAATTTTGTTTATCTAATTCTAATTATTTCTTTTCAATGTGTATTATTGAATTGTTTATTCATCCATAGTTAATTTTTGTGGTATAATCGAAAGGTAAGTAAGATTCGCATATTCTACTGAAATGTTCATTTCTGAATCATTCGCAAGTTTGTAAGAGTCACCCCCATTAAACAAATGAACCCCTAAATTAGTGTCATTACAGTTTGCGCAAGGCGAAAGCGGCCCTGCGCCCGCGCAGAGACTCGCGCAAATTACTTTGGCACCGTTTGACAGCGGGAAATTTCATTACCACGAGCACATATCATTATTATCTCGGCGGCAATCTACATATTTTAAGTTGGCAATAAATGCTCTAGAGGTTTCACTTTTCGACGCCGGTTTTCGAAAATGACCCGGCTTTATTTTCGGTCTCGCGAAGGGCGTGCTACAGTTTTAAGTGAATTTCTTTCTGACCTCTCGCTCCAAGGTGCTGCACGTAATTATGCGAGATCAGTGTGACATGTAATTTCGCTTAAATAACATAAATTGACATTTAACCGCCCGATGTAGGTGAAACCTGTAAAAGATGAATTTAAAAAATACCTGCACTGATTTGTAATTGATTGCGCGAGTTATAAAATGCGTCGCAAATAACTTGCCTGTCCGAAATTAATTAGCGGGTACTTTATTTAATGCCGATTCTGGACGCAATCTCGTGTACATATGAAGTGTATTTAATGAGTGCTCCTTATTAAATCTATAACCTTATTTGTATGAGTCAGAACCGCAGGACAACACTGTATTGCTCTTATTTGTTACTAAATGACGCCCGCAACTCCGTTGCGCCAAAACTCGTTTATCGCGCGGGAACCGTACATTTTCCGGGGCTCAAAGTATCTTCATGCCGAATTTCAACGAATCGGTTCAGCGGTTTGGGCGTGAAGAGGTAACAGACAGACAGACAGACAGACAGACAGACAGACAGACAGACAGACAGACACACTTTCGCATTTATAATATTAATATGGATATAATATTAGTACGGATCTGATCTGGACTCTGTATGGTTCACTGAAAATAAATTCCTTCTGTATTCCATTAAACTATTCATATTATACAGTTCATTATGAAATTTTAAGAAGGGGCTAAGTGCGAGTTGAACTCTCGAAGCAAACGAAATAAACGGTCTACCTTTTCAGAGTAAACACTGAACAGGCTAACTTGTAATACGTCAAGTCGTTGAACGTTCAGTGATTCTTTACATTACCTATCTCTACACATTTTACTTCTATAGTCAGCGTCAAAAGATTGTCTGGAAAACATAATATCTGGATGAAATGGGAAATATTGTATGGCTTCGACATACACACAGGTAAACGTCAAAAATTGGTTTAAAACACCTTGTACGTCAATCTAGTAGTCATTATTTCAGAAATTGTACATATTGAGTATGGTAAAGCGCGCCACCCCGGCAAGTGCGCCATATTACATACGAGTATAGCTATAGTTCCATACTGATGATTGGAAATCTCCAATCAACAATATGGAATTACAGCTTAGCTTAACATATGGCGCACTTGTCGGGGTGGCACGCTTTGCCACACTCACTGATCTCATTATACTCTATAGTCTATAGTAGTTCTTTCTCAGAGGAAGCAAATAAACATAATAATATGTACCTTGAACACTTGCGAAGCAGAGTACTTAATACACCCAACGATCATAACATACACCTGTGGATGCAACAATTACTCGCAAATGATATAAAAATGTACGTAGCTTTCGTTTTCAGTTAATTAAATGGCCGGCTCAGAAGCCAAATCAACGTTGTATTGTCGGGTGTGTCCGCGTCAATCGCGCTGACTCATCGTGATGGTAATATCGTTTACCTGTTGATTGGTAACAACAACGTTCCAAATATAGATTCAGCATTGAATTCCGAAATTACTTCGGAGGAAAATGTTTGGGTTTTTCATTTAGTAACATAGTTTCCTCAGTATTTAACGAAGTTTTTTAACCGACTTCCAAAAAACGAGGAGGCTATATTATGTTCGGCTATGGTTTTTTTTTTTTGTATGTTCAATGATTACTCCGCCGTTTGTGAACCGATTTTCAAAATTTTTATTTTTTTGTATTAGGTTTCACTCCAATTTGGTACCATGTTCACAAAAGTGGTGACCTGATGATGGGATCCATGAGTAATCGAGGGAACTCCTCGAAATTTATATGGAAACATATAGTGATTTTGGTTTAATGAGAAGCATCCTAAGCATATGCTACCAAAACTCAAGATTTTGCACCTACTAAAGTGGTATACTATGGTTCCGAAGATACTAAGAGAACTCCGGATTCTTTATAGATACAAGTTTGGGAGTTTAGGCGCTGTTTTAAGAACTGAAAGCATATGCTTCTATGCTAATTGCATTCATCATCATCATCATCATTATCATCATCATTACCAAGTCAGGGTCACCAATGTCACCAAATTCAACCTTATCTCCAGAGCATAAGGCACACATTTGACATTACTTCTGAGAAGTTAAAGTTGCTTCGATCATGTAACATTCTGTCTCACTTCGCCGAGATATTCTGTAAAACAACCTAATTTCATCCTTTTGCATTGCGTTTAGCGTTCATGGTACAATAACTGTCGTCTGCCGGGTACCATACTATACAGTAGGGTTGCTGAGGATTCCTCTTCCGCTTCCTCATAATGAGGAAGTTCCGCAATATTTTGGGTTCCTCAACCGTTACCGCATCCTCATAAATAAAAATAAAAAAATCCTCTTCCGCTATCGCTTCCTCAAAATTTAAGAGGAATTTATGAGGAATTTCATTGCGCATGCGCGTCGCGTATCCAATCATGGCAACACACACCCCAGAGCGCGAGAATTGTATTAAATTATTCGCTCATCTTTTTTTTATGTGCGTGTGTTGTGTATGTTACTGTGTGCCGAGTGTGAGTTTTTTGTTTCACATTCGATCGTGAACGCGTTTGGCGTTTACTAAAGGGCCCCCGAGATGATCAAACGGTTTGATTCAAACCTTACGTGTTTGATGCAACCGTTTGATGTCGGTTTGAACGGTTTGTCAAACGAAACTGCGCAGTTTGGTTTTATACACGCTGTGGAGTACACGTCTTGTGACGAATAAATATTATTTTTTAAAAGATAAAACCGACTTAAAATTGTACGAAATTGAGAATTAAATTCCCTATCTCAAAAACTACTAAACCTATTTTGATGAAACTTGCAGAAGTCTCCCAAGTTAAACAATACCTATATAGTAAAATATTTAAATCGGACTTGTAGTTCCGGAGATATGTGAACACAAACATAAAAACATACATACACTTTTGAAATTTTGTACATATTTTGTTCAGATGCTGAATGCTGATATAGACTAACATATACGAAAACTGGGCAGTTCTGGAAATATTACACACATACGCGTCGAATTGATAACCTCTTTTTAGTCGGTTAAAAATAATGTACCTACTCCAAAGAATGGTACAAAGTTTGTTCAAACGCATCGGAACACGATCAAACGGCGCGTCAAACACAACAAAAATATGAAATTTCATCAAACGAGCTTCAAACACGTAAATGTTTGACAAACCGTTCAAACTAGCTTTGTAAACGATCAAAATGGTTTGAGTCAAACCAAAACTTACGTGTTTGAGTCAAACCGTTTGATAAAAGACGATCAAATGGTTTGATTCAAACCTTACGTGTTTGATGCAACCGTTTGGTGTCGGTTTGAACGGTTTGTCAAACGACACTGCGCAGTTTGGTTCAATACGCGCTGTCGAGTAGACGTCTTGACATGCAGACAAGATGCTCTAGAGTCTAGATTGTAGAACGAGGATCACGATTTTCTTATGTTTATAACGTTAATGTTCTCTGTCAAAAGAGAAAAAAAAAAGACTTTGGTCCAAAGAAAAGTATGAACTAAAATATCGTTTTATTGACAAACATTTACAGAAAGTGCTAAAAACTACAGCTTCTTTCTTTTTTTCTTTTTTCTTCTTTAAAATCCAGCTCTAAAGTAAGCCGAGTTTGATCAAACGCTTCGGAACACGATCAAACGGCGCGTCAAACACAACAAAAACATGAAGTTTCATCAAACAAGCTTCAAACACGTAAATGTTTGACAAACCGTTCAAACTAGCTTTGTAAACGATCAAAATGGTTTGAGTCAAACCAAAATTTACGTGTTTGAGTTAAACCGTTTGATCGTCTCGGGGGCCCTTAAGATTTTGTATGGGCTGGGCTCACTCCCGTGAGCTGGTGGCGCTTTTAAAATCCCATACAAAATCTTAGTAAGCGCCAAAAGCGTTCACGATCGAATGTGAAACACAAAAAATTCACACTAGGCACACGAACTCCTCCTTAACTGCTGGACCGATTTTGATGATTCTATATTGTGTGTGTTTCGAGAATGGTTTAGACACATTAGATTCATAGTTTGCTTTGCAGCACTGGAAAATGCCCTTTTAATAATTTTTTGTGTATGTACTTTTAATAGGTACAGACAGGACAAATTCTTTCCCGCCGCTTTTTTTTATTTATAATTTCCTATCATCCTATTCCTCATCCGCTTCCTCATCCGCATCCTCTTCCTCATAAAATATCCTCTTCCTCATCCGCATCCTCTAAATTTGCGCGTGACAATTCCTCTTCCTCCTCCTCTTCCTCATAATCACTTCCTCAACAACCCTACTATACAGTGCGAGGCGTGTGCGACAAGTCGAGCGAGCACCCTATTGAAACTAGTCCGGTGACCGGCTACTTAGCACGTCACACGTGTTCACTTCGATTTTTTTTTAATGTATTGTTTAAAATTGTCTGCAGGCTTCAGCTGATATTATATTTTGTAAGTGTGACTGTAATAAGATACCTGCGTAGAATAATATACAGGTGTATTATTCTACGTATAGTACGCGATGGCTTACTAGGTAACTAAAAAGAGTGAAAAAATTATTTTTAACAAAAAATTTAAACCGACTTCAAAGGTAAAAACAATAATAGCATCCTTATAATATAAACTAAAAAGTATTAAATAATTATTCCTATCCTAGTTATTAATAGATGTCCGAATTTATATACACCATAATGTGGCCGCTTGGGAGTTGAAGCGTTCGAGACCGATTTCAGCACGATACTTATAATTTGTTGCTAATACCTAGTTTGTATCCTTCGATCGTGGATTCTTGGAAATCTATTGTTATTCTATCGTGCCTTGCTCACCGGTAAGCTTGTAACAAGATACGTAGAATAATATTATACAGGTGTATTATTTACGTACATAGTACGCCATAGTTTAGTACTAGGTAACTAAAAACTAAAAAGAGTAAAATTATTATTTTTAACAAAAAATTAAAACCGACTTCTGAGGTAAAAACGAAAATTACATCCTTATAATATGAACTAAAAAGTATTAAATAATTTTTCCTATCTAATAATGCCTTTTTCCGAATTCGGCTAAAACTCAACTATTTCTGTACTCAATCTTCATAATTTTGAAGTCGGTGCCAGTTCCAAAAGTTTCAAATATTCTGTCAGAGAACTGAAGATTCATCTGGTACCGACTTCAAAATGATGAAGATTGAGTACAGAAATAGTTGAGTTTTAGCCGAATTCGGAAAAAGGCACTATTAGATAGGAAAAATTATTTAATACTTTTTAGTTCATATTATAAGGATGTAATGTTCGTTTTTACCTTAGAAGTCGGTTTTAATTTTTGTTAAAAATAATAATGTAGTTAAACTATGAAAAAAGCCTGCTGCTTGTCCTATCACGAAACCCTTCCCTAAATCTTTTCGTTAATTTGTTTTTAATGCTTCAAGTTTTCTGACTCCGTTATAAATTATTTATTTTGTACATATAGATTTTGGTATTACATTATATTTATTGCACTAAAATAAAATATTAATCCTTCGATCGCATATTCTTGGAAATCTATTGTTATTCTATTGTTGTCGCGATCACCGGTGTCTTATAGGGCTTGACAGGTTAATATTGGATAGAATAAGATAAGGAACAATAATCTTGAAAGGATCAAGTATCAAAAATGAACGACAACATGAAATCTTTTCCAGTAGTGATAAGCCTCAAATAATTGTAGCTTAAAATATATGGAGAAATTTCACAACCAACGAGGTAATGACAGCAGCACGCCCTAGGTAATGAGTACTCTACATAACACCTGAAAATCATTTTAAACACCTTATCAGTTCCCACACGTCCCCGACACGTAGCGTGTTATTACTCCTTCGCACCCTGTTATTATCTCCACACGTTCAACACTATTTAACGTAATCACTTGAACGTGATTTAATTGATTTGATTTACTTTTCTCAAAATTATAGGACTCGTATTACTTCAATTGATTGAAACGCGAGGTGAAGCTTATGACAACCACTTAGGAAATTACAAATGACCTGGATAAAGAAAAACTCATTAGTATCCGTAGTCTTAAAAAGAACTAATTGGCACGTTAAATAATAAAATATATTATTAATTTAGTAATCAATTCTAGCAAAAACTGCGAAGAAAAACATCTCAAAAATTAGTCTGCCACCTGAACTTGTGCAGCTGCGCTTTATATTTAAATAATTGCCAAGAGCAAGTGTATCAGAGTCTTCCGGGTTCCGTCAATTTTATACACTACATATAGAAATATCTCCAGTGTATCCCGATATTTTATAGTTATGACAGTGCAGAAAAACTACAAAGTAGAATATTTTCAGTGATTTGGATTGACCTTTTGAAACCTTTATTAGCTTGGCTTTAATTTTTTTTTAACATTGAAACCGCAAAGTAGCATCAAAAATGAACATATTTTGTACTAGTTTGAATTTTAATGAACTTGAACTGTACTTTAATGATTTTCAGTTACGGAACTCTAAAACCTATGCTCCAACTATAATACGTTCATTAATTACAATAAATTTATGCATGTATTTAAATTACATCCACTGACAATTATTGATGCAGGAAACCAACTTTAATGAACCAAAATGAGCTTTTCTTATTAATGTTATTAATTTTAAAAACATAATAATTGTTATTATATTTAACATTCATGTTATAGCAGCGTTTATAAAAGATCCACCCCATATTATCCTTCATTTTTAGGACGCCCAAGTAGGATAAAATACAATTTACTGAACAAACATATTTTTTATTGGCCTTTCGAAAACTGTTAAGCAAGCAAGCACATCTATGATGAACTGTAATTAACGTAATACAGACTATACCAGGGGTTCCCAAACTGTGCGCCGCGGCGCCCTGGTGCGCCGTGGAAAGGCAAGAGGGGCGCGCGGGGCGAGGTGAGTCGATCCTCCATCAATATCTAAACCACAAATATTATAAAATAAAATTGTAATATGAATTATTATACAAAGTAGGCAGATGATTTGTTGCTATTATTTACTTGCTTAACCTAACTATAATTATTAAAGATGTTTATTTATGTATCTTATTGTAATAGCTAGGTAGAGTAGAGCGCCGCAGCCTGAAAAAGATTGGGAACCCCTGGACTATACACATACAGTCATAACAAAAATGCTCTATACAAAAAATGCACAATCACTAAAAACACTGTCACGCTCGCAATTAAAAGTAAGTAAGTACCTATGTGAAGTTACATATAAAATTGATTTTATATACCAAACAGTAACTTTGTATTTATTTACATTTAATTTTCATAATTATAATATTATTATAGTATTTTTTGTGGTGCGCTTTTAATTTGTCGATTTGAAAAAAAATGTGTTTTATTTATTCTACACATAACGAGTATCAAAGATCCAAGTTACAAAACTCAAAACAGCAATAAGGAAAATCGATTTTCAGTTTTCACACATTTAAAGTACTACGACAATCGACGTCAATGTTGTTGAACAAAAAGTTGCAATACACACGTGACACGAGGCGAGATCTCATTACACAAAATTACTTTGAACGAGGGAGGAGATTCGTCGTGCGGACGGCATTCTTTGTGACATAATATAATTTGGCCAACATAACTCCGTAAACGTAATCTGAATTTACCGAATTTAGAGAATTTTAAAGTAAATAAGGAATAATAACCGTAAACTATGGTCCGCCGGGGAATATTTAATTCCAGTTGCATTGCACAAGCGAAAATTTAATATGTTTCAGTCGATTTAAAAGTTATGTTAAATGTTTGAGCGCTTTCGAAATATCAGATACGAAGCGAGCAGCTGTCATCGCGGAGTTGCCGCGTGAACGATTTCGATTCGCCATCAGCGATTACTTCTCGTCGACACAAAATTAAGGTCCAGATACGATAAACCCGAGTGCTATGCGATAAAAAAATATGTAATCGGGAGAAACAGTCGGCCGGTATGCGACGTCGCCGGCCGACCCCGCGGTTTTTGCCGTCCGACACACTCCGCCCGAAAACTCGTATCGATTAAGATTTATTTTCTGTTTTCTCGATTGCGTGCCGACGGCTAATTACTAGAAGGTGTCAATTCGAGAATCAGCAAAGCGACCGCTCAACATTCATACAAATTATAGTCATTATAAGTAACCGACAATTTGACTGCGGACGTACGTTATTTTTTCAACGTATTTGGTAGTAATTTCTTATTTTCGTTCATTACGGGCGAGAGAAATTCGTCGGGGCTAATTGTTCGAGTTTTGTGGGCATTTAAGACGGATAAATGAATAGAAGCGAAAGGAATCTAGCGGGCGAGTGGTCGGTATCGGCGGACTATCTCACGCCCCGTCGCCACGTTTCTCACCTCGGGACGCCACCTCCGAGAGCCGCGTCGATGCCTTATCTCCGACAATCGCTCCACTCATCTCTACCCGGACCCTTACCCACTGAACTAAAACTAGAATAACCTACTTCTTATTTCTAAAAAACTTTATTCCTCGTGTTTTGAAAAATTACAAGGAATCCTCTTGAAAAAATATTAAAAACTGAAGATCAAACATGAGACATTAAGACTGTATATTACAGTCAGAGCTACGTAAGGAAAGAGCTAGTAGCTAAGCTACGGCTCATTTCCAGGCCAAGCCAATATATTTCCATCTACATTGTATCTTACGTAGCCAATATTGCAATTCATTTTCCAGAAACGAGTATATTTATGTACATAATTTCTTACATAAATCGATAGAGCAGATATACGTACGGGGCAAATCTTTAAGGATTAATTTAAATTCAATGAACTCTTATCGTGAATAAAATATATGTTTATATTATTGAAGTGAGCTACTGGGAATCTGGCATTTAATTTGAATCGATATCTAGGCTGATCAGTCAAACGTTGATATCTCGATTGCTAAGCTGCTCCGGTAGTATAATCCAACGAAGTTTTTATAAGTCTAGGTCTCTCGTTAGACGGGCCGCTGCAGTTTCGCCCCTGGTGGGTCCGGCGGCCCAGCAACAAGCGGAGGAGGAGGCACCGGTGGGTTTTAGTGGGTAAACCTGGGTGCTCTTCCTTACCGCAGCACCTGCGGAGTCCCACATATCCCGGCGGCCTTTCCCCCGGGCTGTCGGGAATGCGTAACGCATTTACCACTGTAAACTGTTACAAAAAAAGTCTCTCGTTAGGCAAGAACTAAGCTCGGAAGCGAACACTTTCGCCGATTAATTGTTTAATGGTATGAAGCGCATATTAAGTACCTAAATGTGAACACGTTTCTACGAGGAACAGTTTTTAGATTAATTTCATCAACCAAGGCTGGTTCAGTCGTGTGTTAGATCCTGAAGCTATTTAAATATTTCAAGATCTATCGTCTGCAATGTTTCCTCGTGCGGCCGCGTATAAATCACTGCATTTGGCCTTTATTGTATGTCCATCCGTATCCTGATAGACTTATTATTTCCGCATCACTAGCATTTACTTAATTAGATATTTAATGTCAAAAATATTTTTGCTCTATAAATCATTAGTCGCACTTAGTAATGGGGCGAATAAAGAATTGACATTTTTTTTTCTTTTTCTTGTCTTAAAAGCATTAGTTAAATCACAGCAAAACTATGTTTGTATTTCGTTCTACTTCAACTTTGGGTGTAACCGGCTACATAGGTAACAACAAATAAACACTAATTGTTTAGATATTACTGTCACTATCAGTATTTGCATGCAACTTAAGCTCAGAGCTTTACGTAAGTCGAAAGATTATAGAGATAAGATAGTTTATAAGCATTTTCGCTGTGAAGTTCTCACTCTGTCAGGTGCTATTTTGACACTACTGCGCGATAAACTTGTTGGATTAAATACTGAATAAACAAATTGACACTTCCACTGAAAGTAAACAGCTGCACTGAATTGAGTTTTTTGTGTTAGAGTATAAAATGAAATAAAA
The DNA here is from genome assembly GCA_937595015.1 of Polyommatus icarus. Lineage (NCBI taxonomy): Eukaryota > Metazoa > Arthropoda > Insecta > Lepidoptera > Lycaenidae > Polyommatus > Polyommatus icarus. Next base: position 11,637,583 of record OW569321.1, read on the forward strand.
TTTAAGTTACATCTGCATGTCTGAGTTTCATTTGCACCTATTTTAAATGTTGGTTGGTTTTTTGCACCTACCTGAATGGTTGGATTTTTGTTGTTTTTATATTTTGAATTAAAAATATGCTCATATTTCGAAATAAAAATGGTAAAGCTAATTTAGCAATGATATATTATTAATTTTGTGAATAGTTACAAACGTGGAATGGGGGTTTCGCAGATTCTTGCAGCATTACAAGATTTGTAGCTTATGTTTGAATTTCTCAAGCTATACCATGGGCGCCGGCAGGGTGGTGCCAGGTGGTGCACTTGCACCCGTTGGGAATATCGGGTTCAACAGGAATTATTTAGCCAAGATTAAATAGTTATTATTAGTACAGTCAACCGCACGCCAGTGGAAAATTTTGTAACCCTATCACCATGCCGTGCAAAGATAGTTCGTAATGTTTCAGCACTAAATGTATTCCGTTGACGTAAAATATACAGTCACTGGTGTTACGTTCGTAAAAAGTAGAAAGAAAAGAAATAGGACAGAAAAGTAAAATCTGCGCCGCTTGGAAATTATTTCTGCCTGCGCCCATGAGCTCTACTAATACTACGAGTATAAATATCTACTAACAATGTATTCAATCATGTACTGAAATTTTTCTAATAGTAGATTCGAAAAATACTCGAAATAAGCTGTGCATATCTCTCAGGAGACTGATCGACCCAGGGACATCATGGGCAGTGCCCAGCTCGATTCATACGGTCTAAATAAAGCGGCCATCGCAATGCATCACAAACAAAGTGAAGGGCACTCGGAATTCTCGGATTATTTCAACTTGTCTTTTTCAATGTCAACGATTAAAATAATTGCATCACAATTTAAAATGCGATACTTTTGCTTTTAAGACGGTTTAAGGATCGTAATAAGATTATTTCCTGGAAGTGTGTGACTGTACGCTGTTGACGAGCGCCGGAGTGTTTACCGCTACTTGGAGTCAATTACAATCTGCCAACAACGAATAAGAAGAGCAACTTATAACCGTATCAGCTTTTACGTTTCGATCAAAGTGCTCTTGTGTATAAGGATAAGTAATTTGATTGAATGCTTCCGCCAAACATCCCGACTTCCAATCTTGGCATTCTCAAAGTAGCTACTTGTTTAAAGTAAGCAACTATTTAGATTTAAATAAGTTTCTTGTAAAATATTCCACGACCATTATTTAGCATAAAATACTAAAAAGTCAATAAATTCAGTCGTAGACGTAGAGTAAAATAATAATTTAAAAACCTAAAGCCTTTAAGTTGCAACAAGTTTCCAAATTGTTATCACTATTTATCGTTAAAACGAAAATAATAAGTAATTCTTATGAGATTAGATCTAAGCGTAACAAGCTATTCATGTTCAAAAGTGTGCCGGATCCACACGCATTCTCAAAATCATCGTGTAGGCCGAGCGCCATTGTAGTCGTACTACAGTACAAGCTACTGGGAACTTCTAATTCTTCTAAGAAAATGAATAGGATGTGGTTGCTACTTGTTACTATGAGATCAGTAATTGATAGAAACTTTGCATGTAACTGTATTGAATTTGGAGGACTTAAAATGTAGAGTTCTTCGTCCTTACATTATGTTCTCATATTTTATTCATTCATATTATTGTAAAATCAATCTTCTTTCTATATAAAATTCTCGTGTCACAATGTTAGATAGCGAACTCCTCCGAAACGGCTTTACTGATTTTTACCAAATTTTATATGCATATTCAGTAGGTTTGAGAATCGGCTACTGGGTACTTTATAATACGAGTATATTGATAAGTGCATTTGTTGAATAAATAATAGTAAATTATTGCAACCTGAGACTGACGGCGACCATTAAGTTTGTGCGACGGGATAGCGATCGACGTTGCCATGGTAACATACTTATTAAGTCACTTCAATAAAATAATAATAATATGGCAAATATATTATGGCAAAGCAACGTTTGCCGGGACAGCTAGTAGTGCAGTCGCCAGAGGGTTTAACCTCCGAAATTTGTAATAGTGAATGGATTTTTGTTTTTGAGGTGTCATTTTCTTTTTTATTATAACTTGCAAAGTTTACCAAAAAAATTTTTGTGCTTTTAATTTTTTAGTTACTTAATTAAAAATTCATATTTCACCTTATAAAACCGCTCCAGAAAAAAATTTTTCTTGTTCCTGTTATTTAATGACTCTTATCCGATTATTTACGTTGAAAATTAACCAAATACACAATTATTTTTAAAAAAGAAAGTTTTCTTTGCTAAGCCATACAACTATAATGTTTTTGCAAAGTTTTTAGAGATTAACGCTCATCGTAACCAAGATAAAAGGGTTTGGGTGGATTTAAGGGTTGTAACGTAAAGTGTGTTAAACTTACTTGTTGTGCGTATTTAATTTTTAGAGAAATGATAACTTTTAAGTACTTAAAAACCTTTAAATATCTCCAAAAATGTGTAAAATAGACCGAAAATATATTTCTATATTTTTTGAAAATTTATTTAAGTGAGAGCTAAAATATTAAATGCATCGATAAATGAAAGACTTTTTCTAGTCTTTGAAATATATTTAAACTTCCTACTTCAAGCCAGAAAAAAAATTGGGTGCTACAAATCTCACGTACATACTAAAAACGCATGCTGCGACCTATGTTTGGAAAATGCTTATCTGAATACAAAAAATATCAGTTCTTAACCTAATTTGTATTTTTTTTCTTTAAGTATGTTTTAGCAAATATAATAAGTGAAAAAAAAACAATTTTATTCTGTAAAAACCTAACCAAAAGAAATAAAATACAGATTTTCTTCGAAATATCCGTGAAAAGTTTGTGCTACACATTAAGAAAAAGAAGGCTTTGTTAAGCCTAAAAAGTAATTTTGCACTTCCTATTTAAAACCAAAGAAAAATAGGAACGCCATTTACCTGGCGAGGCACACAACAAGCACATTTGGAGGTATGCCCAACTACATACAAAAACTTTAATTTTAAATCTAAATTATATATTTTTTCAACTTATTTTCTTTCTTTGGAATATAAGCAACGATACAAATCAAAAAAATAATAATATATTTTATTATTTTGCTATATATATAAAAGAAAGCAATATGCAAATTTTCTTAAAAAAATTTCAGATTATGAGTTTACTTGGAGTGGAAGAGAATAATTTAAAAATCAAAAGCACAACTTTTTAATAGGTAAACTTTATTATTTATGTTATCAGCTACATATTCCTTTTTTTCTTTTCAATTTTCATCCACTATTGCAAAAATCGGAGGTTTGCACGATTTTTACGCTCTGGGAACTGTATAGTGCAGTAGAAATTAATATAAAATCTATTGTGTCTCTGTGTAAATTTTTGAGTTTTGTCTGTATTTTTGTCTTTTTAGTCGCTAAACCACTATTGGAAGACCATTATTATAGAAATGCTTTAAGCTTTGGGAAAGAAAAGTTCCCATCGCATCTTGGAAAAATTTAAAGCTTTCGCGTGATAAACAAAATTATTGCGGACAGCATCTTTAGCATTTCGCTGTATCCAAAGTAACCAATTGAGTCTTAATAATAATTACTTTTAAAAGGTTTTCATAATTTTTGAGTATATATTACAAACAAATAGTTACGAATACCAATGTATACAACGTGATAAACGTTGGCCAGTAAGCAAGTTTCAGATTGCCTTAAGTAAAACTCGCAAATGATTTGATTGCGTGCTGAAATAAAATTAGCAGATAAAGCACTCCACCGTAATCATAAGCACTTATGTTAACAGAGTTCGGATGATATTCAATTACATAATGTTATTTTATATTAGAAATTTATTTTATGTGAGATATAATTTCATTGTCTAAACTCTAAACTAAAACATCAAGATCGAGCAGCTTAATTCAATTTTCGAATTGCCTATTGTTGACCGGATCGAAAAGTCTGTTGCGTATAATCACGATAATGGCGGCCATTCGGAGCAGTATCAGTGGACCAATTAAGGCTTTAGCAACATAATTCTAATTTGGCATATTGTTTTAACCGACTTCAAAAAAGGAGGTTATCAATTCGACTCGTAGGTTTATCAAGTCGTATCAAACTAGGCAGTACTTTCCAGAACTGCCCAGTTTTCGTATATATGTTAGTCTATATCAGCGTCTGAACAAATCTGCCAAATTTCAAAAGTGTATGTATGTATGTATGTTTTTTATGTTTGTGTTCGCATATCACCGGAACTACAAGTATGATTTAAGTGATTATTCTTTTGTTGCACTAGGTATTGTTCAACTTAGGGAATACTGCAATTTTCATCAAAATCGGTGCAGTAGTTTTTGAGACAGGGAATTTTAATTCTTTATTATGTACAATTTTGAAGTCGGTTTTGTCTTTTTAAAATACTATTATCTGCAAACGTGAATTAAAAAGAAAGCATACATTATCAAAACTTTAATGATACAAACGAGATGAGTTACATGTTAAGTACATTGTTGTACACGGCATCTTATTAAGTTCGTATGTGTATAATTAATGTGAAGAGTCAGTTTGCGGTGAGCGGGCAGAAGTGTGGATTTCGGCTGAGAATCGCCCCAGGCGCCAGGCTCTCGGCGCAATGGCTTAGAAAAATAACAATAGGAAATTATTACACGTGCTATACCATTTTTTTACCTTGAAGGTTATATTATAGGGTCTCACAAAACTAAGTGAAAATACTTTCGGGTGTGCTTATGTCCTGTGTAGAGTTCACTGTCAGAGTAGCGACGCTAAAAGAACCATTTTTTTTTCACTTTTTATGGGAAAACTCATGACGCTGGGGCGCTTGCCCATACAAATCACCAAAAAAATTGGTCTTTCAGGGCTGCCTTTCACATATGGAACTCTATACAAAGAACACGTACACACCCTAAAGTATTATCACTTAGTTTTTACAACCTGTATAGTATGTTATACCCTACCCGGGTTGGAGATAATTATTATTATACCCTGGATGAGGGTTACCCTGACATTTATCTCGTCTTTTTTAGGGTCCCGCACCCCAAAAAGTAAAAATGAGATCCTATTACTAAGACTTCGCTGTCTGTCCGTCTTTCTGTCTGTCTAGTTTCTCCGGACTATCTCAAAAACTGCTATACTTCTGAAATTTTCACAGATTATGGATTTCTGTTGCCACTACTTGCTGCGTTGCCTGTACAAATAGTAAAAACGAAATAAAAGTAATATTAAAAAAGTGGCTCCCATGCAAAATTTTCGGCATATTTTTTCTCAATAAGGCTGTTTACATGCACACGGTGCCGCATGCCGCTGCCGCTGCGGCGCGTGTGTAAACACCCTAACAGTACGGAACCTTTCGTACGCGAGTCTCACTGGTAAGTAAGTATCAAAGATGATAAATTAATAAAAAGCTTTGATTATAACGATGTAGCATACATGTTTGTTTTATTTGTTAAATGAGCAGTCAGATTGTTATAAAAAAGAAGTGTTGAATTATAGTATGTTAATTAATAAAGTTTATTATCAAAAGGATGTCTTTATAGCACTCAAAGTTTACGATGAGTGAGTCATGTAGTACAGGATATCATAAATATAACAGATACCTGTATCATTTGGAGTTGAAATCCAGTCTATCGGCACGTAGTTCCACGATAGTTGATGTTATGATTTCACTATTCACGTATAAATTATTAATTAATTTAATTACTGCATAAATTAACGTTTAAAAATATGTACATGAATGTACTTTAGTGACATTTTAAGTTCTAATGTAAGTTTTGTTTAATATTATCAGTTAGTGTTTACAGTTTACACTTTACACCTAGGTTTTTCTTGAAAGCTTTAACTCCGCTGGCTCATTGACCTGAAGTGGATCTTGGCCTCCGAAATAAGCTTCCGCCATTGAGCCCTGTCCTACACTACCTCCTGCTAGTTACTTACTTGAAGGTCACGCAGGTCAGCCTCAACAGCATCTCTCCAGCGATACCTGGGCCGTCCAACAGGACGTCGTCAGCCCTTATACGCTCTTTTTACCCCGCGATCCTCTCCCATTCTTTTCACGTGGCCCAGCCAACGGAGTCGGTGAGCCTTTGTTTCTTCGATTATATTGGGTTGGGCCACCAGTTCTTCAATTTTGGCATTCTTCAGGATTTGCCAACATCCGTCATTTGTTTTGACCGGGCCCAGGATTTTTCTGAGGACTTTGCTGAAAGCTTTAAGCTGGTATAATATAATATTAAGCGTCATTTTACCATAACCAATATCGTACACAATAATTATTTTAATATTAAATTGTGATAATAGCCTAGATACTACTTGAAAAAGCTTAAAGTTAGTAGAGCTTGATTTTGAAACATGAAAATTGAAACCTTCAAAATGAACTTACGACAAACTTACGACAGCACGTGCGGCTGATTCTAAAATAAATATGTAAATTATTGAGTTTCCAAAATAGACAGTAGTACCGTATGTAGATACAATTTTCTATTTTTCGTTATAGGTAAAATGTACGTACGAAATAATTGCTAAGAACTTATGAAAGTTGTTTTACTATTATTCCGGCGTTGAGCCATAACTAAAAACGAGCTTCCTTATTTGCCGTACGGATTATTTCATTAAATTATTTAATTACTCACAAGATGGTAGATTCCATGCGCGGTTCTCGCGAGTAACGTTAGTCGCTAAACACTAGTGTGAAAGGTAATTATTAATTGTAAAGAGAAATTTAAATGTTTACTCAAAATGGGCTGTGTATGTACAATTTGTCATTAAGGTCCTACCTTTACATAATCTTAGAAAACATTTAATTGCTAGGATTTAGGTAACTTTAATTGTGAATTTAAGAGCATGAAATTATAGAGACAGACATCAATAACGGGGTATTGAAATCTTTAAAATATCAGGAATTTAAATAGGTTTTATTTAGTCTGTGGCTACGACAGTGCCCCCGCCCGTTTTATTTACTACAATCAATTTTCGTACATCAATAAATAGCTGAAAAGTACGATACGCAAAGTTTTCAAATATAAAATACATACTAATATTATAAATGTATCCTTACGTCTGTCTGTTAGCTTTACGAGTATTTCGTGTATTTGTTACGAGTATCTCACATCTAGCGGCATATTGTTCAATGATTTGTTCAGTCATGTATGTAGTTTATATTAGCCAGATAGGGCATCGCTATTTCTGTGGAATTTGCGGAGTCGTTTTGTCTAATCCTTTAAAGGTTGATAATGTCCCAGTTAATTTAGAACTGAGGTCGGAGGCCAAATAAAGTTAGTGTTACAGGATTTAAAGACACGATAAGATCGTTATGCTAAAATTAGTATACAACTAATACAATGTTTGCTAAATAGCGGCACCTGTTATTAGGGTGGAAGTGGTAAATCTTCGCATTTTAATATTCACCTATTAAAACTTTAAAAAAATGTAAAACGTGTGCTGAAACTTTTTGTTACATTTTCCGGTAGTAATTGTATCAAAAATGATTTGTTTTTGAATACTTTTACAAAAACAAAAGCAGCCCCAATCAAAACAAGGAATTCTAAAAATGGGTTTCTCCAAAACTCAAATTACCGTTTAAATTTTTGTTTTTTACTCTGTGAAGGCAAAATATCAATTTTATTATTTTTTCATAATTTATCAATGTTATTAAAAGTATTTTATGGATCGTCAAGTCGATAAAAACCCTTGAATTTTCTTTGTCTCGGTAAAACAGCTTTGCCAACATGCATTAATAATATTATGTATTCCAACAATCGTCACTACAATCTAAACTTGTTTATTTTGTGCGTTAGGAAGTTCGTTCTTGTATCTTCAATTAAATGAGTCATATATACTAGATACATAAAAGATCTATTTTTATCGCCTACTTGTGGTTAAACTAGTATTTTTTTTATATTGTGTGCATAATATTAAGTAACTATTTTTATCGCCAGACAACACTTATGCCAGGAAGAACTCCTCCAATTTCATCGACATTTTCAAAACCCATCTCGACATCAGCTGGAGAAACCCTTCTCCATATTATGGTAAGGTGAGCATACCAGATTGGGGTTCTTTATTTGAATAGTTCTCACCAACATAAGGTCCAAATCCATAACGTATGAATTTATATTTATAAAAAAAAAGTAAAAGTCACTAGTTCGTATTAAAGAGATATTATAGTAATCAAAAAGAAGTTTTTTGTGCTGGTCATCAATCTTCATTTCCGCGTATAACCGGCGGGCGCCGTGCGATTTATTTTACATGCAGCTTAGTGAAAGTACGATCATTACTGCCCCCGACTAGCCAGCGGACACATCAATACTGTTAGCACCTTATGTTTTCTCACAACATTACGCCTTATGTCATTGATGCACTTTGTAGTTTGTAGTAGTAGCTACGGCAGTCTCCTCGCACGAAAGCAGCATTCAACAGGTATATACTGAAAAAACTAATTATGGCTTTAAAAAATGTAGAGGATAGAGAAATTCATAAGAATAAAGTTATTGGAAGCCCACACCAAGTCTTGCCACTGAATTTCTAACAAATGCCTCAGCCGACAATGGTAGTGGAGTTAACAGAATTACTTGAAACTGTTTCGAAACGGAAAAAGTGCCGATGCTCTTGTAATTACTCTTGTGAAGCGGATGCCCATGAGATACAGTAACTCCTAGAAGTATTTTAGTAACCACTAACCGATCCTGTTTATATTAAAAAATAAAGATACTGTATTTCGACAACCTGGCTTTCTGCAATAAAAAGATAATAAGAGATAGCATTAGGAAAATGCACGTTCTATCTCGTAAAGATAAGCTAACATCGAAACGCGTTTTCGAGAGCATAAAAAGCATTACCTACGTTAATGCAGCATTAATGTTATACCATAATATTGTCATTTGTTTCATATTGTAATGCACTATTTTACGATCGAGCTAGACAAGTTATCTGGCCACCTGCCGCTTGACGGACCGCGCTAGACGCTCGCAGAGCGATGGGCGCCGGCCTAACTGTAACGCAACGACTACTGCGTTACGCGGCGAGCTTTGGGGCTAAGAACGATCGTATCTTGAAATTTGAAGTGGCTGAAGTTTTCTTGATTCAACTTGCGGAGAGTTTTTAAGTGCCTTAAAATATTGTTTTCTTTGAAACAATCAAAAATGTACTTTTATTAATGTACGGACCTGGAATTTGGACATAGCTTTTTTAAACAAACTGAAGGGGATGAACTTTAACCTACCTAGCTGTAACTAAAAACAAAAACAATAAAGCTGAAACGTGCATAAAATTAGCCGTACAATCCTTATACTAGTACAGTTTTGGTGAGCAGAACACGATTATTTGCAGGCGCTCGCGGTGCGAGTGTGTCGTCGGCCCGTGCCCGCTCGGCGCCTTTCACCGCGGGTCGCAGGTCAGGGCGCGCTCAGGCGCTCCGCCCCTGCCTCCCCTCGCCCGCCCCGCACCGCAGCCCTCGCTGCCCCGCGCCCCGCGCCGCGCTAACGGCCCGCCACCGCGGCCCTATTCAGCTGTCGTCGCGGTCGCCGCTGGGAACAACACAACTTATGAATTATTCCGCCGCGCCGGAGCCGCACTGTTACTGAAACAATTACTAAACAATACTTATTCATATCATAAGCGACAGACGTTGTAGAATCACCACATACAAGACGCTCTGTTTTTTTTGTTGATAATCATACACGTAATGATTACAAGGAAAAATATTTAGTGAATCACATGTCACCTGCGTGCGTGGGACCGCTTCAATCGTCAAGATATTTTTTTTTGTATGATTGTATTTATCGGTTCCATTCAAGTCAGGAAATTCTTTTCCGTATGACCATACGCAACGGATTTTGATGCGGTTTTCTTTAATAGCTAGAGTGGTTAAAGAGGAAGGCTTATAAGTATAAAAACATCTATTAAATAGTGGAGAAATACTGTGATTTTTGGGGTTCCTAATGTGATGTCGTAAATAATTACATTTTTTTCAGCTTACATTGCACAAACGCAGGCTTGAAGATTTATCAAAATAATGTACTTGTACTAAGCAACGAATAACAAAACTACGTACTAAGTATTGTACACAATAAAAATTACAGTCTACAGAAAACTTTGCTATTATGTCTATCTCTTATTGGATATCCCACAATAACATTTTTTTGTCATTTAAGTACTTTTAACTACAAATAAAGGCTAATTTTCGAAACAATTTTAACCAATACGGCATTAATCGTTATCCAATTAAATACATTATTGATTTAATATAGATCTGTATGGCCTTTTACAGCATAATATGATTTAAATGAATATTTTCAAAGATAATAATATTACAGATTTAAAAATTGCGGGAAGTAGCTTTTGCGGCGGTACCGACCAATGCGGATGCCACTGGTAGTAATGAATATAAATCAAAACTACCTACTGAATCGATTTTAAATATTTTTTTCACTGAGTGACATAGGCTATATATTTTATACCTGTGCGAAGCTGATTCGGTTCGCTAATTTACTATAAACTTGTCACAAAGAACTAAAGACGCACACCTAGAAAAATCGAAAGTTTTCATTTCAATTACGCTTTACGTAAAAACGCAGACCAATTTTATAGATTAACATGATAATTTCCTGTAACTAAATTTGATGAGCACTTTATGTAAGGTGATTAGAGTGGCGTGTGAGATGCATCGTTAGGTGAATTCGGCCGTGGTGGCGGAAGCTGCGCGCGAGCTTTCGGCGGTTCCCACGGTCCCCCCCCCCTGCTCGCCTCCTCACCCCCCGCCCTCCGCTGCACCCACCCCCCGCCTCACCCGGCGGTTACACAATGAGAGGTGAACGCGGATCTAAGCAATCGCTTAACCTCGCCCACTGCGCCTCCATACTGGTGCACATTTTGCGACACAAATATAAATAATTTAAGGACGATACCCGAACCCTATCGTGTATCAATGAATCATGTTTTTGTATCTAATATGTAAACGTTGCATTTCAAAGTGCTATCATAAATCTCTGCTGTATGATTTTGTAATTTAATCATCATGATCAGTTAGATATTTCATATTGTTTATCGTCTTTGTATGTTGTAAATTATTGTAATGAAAATTTATTTTAAGCATTTTTTAGATTTTATAAATATTTTTGAATTGGATGGTCCTGACTATTAATTCACAAAATTAACCAAGATGTGTTAAATATTAATGATTGCGTAAATAAAACGTACGCAAAGCAATTTCATTTTTCAAACACAAGTCGTGACGCTCCTCATCGTCTGTTTCGTAGGGCGATAACTATCTTCTTACGTTTAATTATTCATTTCGACGCCGTAAATCAACATTGCTCAAGTGAAAACCGCAGAAAAAAATAGCGGATAAATAATCGCGTACACGAGTGACTTCACAATAGACGCCTATAACGCAATTGAAGACGTGAGTGGAAGAACCACATAACTAACATTTTATAACATAAGGACAATCACTAATTTAAAATTTTTACCCTTATAATTTGAACCTTGTAACCTATCTATTTCATTATCTAGCTAATGTATCTACCCATAAAATCTACAGTAAGTAATTATTTTATTTAAAAAAAAATCCGGCTCTATAGCCTCCATTTATGCACAAAACCGGCAATTCCTTACCTGGTTCTTCCACTCACATCTTCAATTCCGTTCAATTAGAAATATGAACTGTCACATAACTCAAAATTGCATTACGCGTCGCGCCGCGGGCGGGCGGAGATGGGCGCTCACATCCGGCAGGTCGAGCGACGTGACGCGACGTGACGCGACGCGGCGCGGGTCACGACCGGACTTTTTGTGCGCACGCGACGCGCTGATAATTATGCTGTCACATCGTCGCTGATAGGTGAAAGTGAGCGATACCGTAATGATAGAGGAAGTATTCCCATTGTTGGGCTTAGATACACCATGGCGTTGATACTGCAATTAGTGTGTTTGTTCAAGATGAGCTAATGACAGATTAATAGGACCTCGACCGAGATGTTAATTGATTGATACGTTTATTACGAATACATTTTAAATGCTATTTTATTTTTTAATAATATTTATTTTAAAACATTCTAAATTCTTAGTTCTAATCCTCTGATGGTGATTTCAGGTAACAGCTGAGAAGGTATACCTATTAGGTACGGCGCCTTTATTCTGTTATGACATTCTTAGTTCTAATCCTCTGATGGTCATTTCAGGTAACAGCTGAGAAGGTATACCGGTCTATTAGGTACGGCACCTTTATTCTGCTATGGCTACTGATTTCTGCGCCTATTATAGACGGACGAGCATCTTCCTTCGTCGTGACTTTTGGTGAAACTTTGTAAAGTGTTACTTTATACACCAATTGCATACAAAGTGGAGGCATTCGCATTTTAATGACAATGTAATCTAAGTGCCACAAGATCCTTGCATGATTGAGGCTACGGACATAATCTTGATCTAGTCTTGATGACTTATCAATCCCGAATCTAGTTCCAAAATACCAAACGCTACCTTTAATTACTAGTAAATTGTGATAATTAAAAAAATTAAGTGCCCCAATTAAATTAAATAGGCCACCTTTTTGACCTTCAGTATAATATATTCTAAGAAAAACCTGATTTGCGTATTGACTTTATAATAAAAATAAACCGATTTAAGAGAGGAAATCCACATCTTTTATCTTCTTTAATAATTTATAATATCCAATTTAATTTAAAATCCGAATCATTTTATAAATTAAATAAGCAGTAAAAATAAAAAAACTTTAAACATACATTTAATTTCACTGATTAAGTATTATTTATTTATTATTATTATAGTTATACTTAGGCATCTAAACATACAACTTAATAGCCGTTAGCCATAAAAAATCCGTGTTGGTTTTTGTGTACACACACACATATACAAACCATATTAAATCGTTAATATATTCTGTGGCTTATTACACTTGGACAAATTATTATTGAAATATTTTTTACAAGTTCTAGCGCCACGTCCAAATTGAGGCTAATGTTTATATAATTTTGTAATAGGCAGTTACGCATAACATAACTTAAGATTAATGTGTTACAGCCTAATCCTTGCCATAATTTTAACTGTTGGAAGGTCGACAACGCACTTGCTACCTCTCTGGTGTTGCGGAAGCCGTGGGCGGCAATAATGACATACCACCATAAACCGCTCATAGTTTAGAGTTCAACGCGAGCTCCAAAAAGCGTTCTAGTAATTTTGTTTTGGTAACTTCTTTTTTAAACCATATTTTTTTAATAAATTACATTCATAAATTATATTTATACCTAGGCTGTCGTATCCTAGGACGCAATTTATGTATTTTCAACTTTATCTCAAAATCCGGATACACAATTCTGAATGCAAAATGAGCACATAAAATATTAGTCAAAAATCGTATAATCGTGCATAATAATGCACTAAGCCAAATTAGCACTATATAATAATAGCAGACAAACTTGATTGAATGAGACGTCGTAAATTAACGGGCTCCCAACGCTGGACATGATATAAAATAATAATGTAGACAAATTATACAATGAAAAAAGTAGGTTCGTAACTTTAAGATAGGTATGTATGTATTTTGCATCCTAAATCTAAAGTCTAAACGTTGAAATCTTATTGCTGTTTATGCAAGATGTGATATTTAGCTGTCCTTACATTATATAGTGCATAATATTACCTATACCTGCGGAGTGCGGAGCGTCAGTCGCCCGCGCCCAGCCGGTGGTATCATTTCAGTGGCTTCGTCGAAAGTAGTTACGAGAATCACCGTGGAGTTTGTACGCACCGGGATGAGACGAGACCCTCAAGAATCATCCGGAATCTGTATTAAAGATTATTATTGCGCAAAAAGCGATTAATATTATATGTAATTACTTAACTTTTGCAAAATTAAGTAAAATTGCGGAAAAAATCTTAAGTGAGCAAGTGCCATTTCCTACCAACGGTCTTAATTTTTTACAACATTTAATTACTAAATTTTATCTGTCTATTTTGTCTGACTATTACCTCTTCATGCTTATATTATCACTTAACCGGAAACTAGAAATAGACATACTTAGAATAATATTTCGACGGAATAAACTGATTAAGTGCAAATTCATTATGATTTGTGGGCAACGTCAGCTAAACACTGTTTGAATAATATTATGTAATTAATGCATAGCAGATAATAATTATTATTATCTACTATGCACTAATTATATAATATTATTTTATTAAATATGGAAAAATTAATAAATATGCTTTAATTTTTCCATATAATGAAAAGATACAGCGTTGAGTTTCTTTGTGGATCTATTGGCGAAGGTCGTGGCGGGCCGGTCTGATGTCCATGTGCGGTCGGTTCCGGCTCCACAATGGCCCGGTCCTCCTTGAGCGTCGCCGGCCGGACTCGACGCCATCTTTAAATCATTACAAACGAGCTCGAAAGTAGCGCTATAATAATAACTTTCGGTTTCGTTTTTTTAATTTATTAAATGGAAATGGATTATCGATATTACTAGTAGCGATTTATGGTCAATAAGGAAACATATTCATTTATCTTCATCTTCTTAAAACTAGAAATCCGAACCTAGCACGTGACACGGCTATTTGTCAAGCCGATAGAGTTATAAATTAACTTAACATAATAGCAACAATAGTACTATATCCATTATTGCAATATATTTTATCTCAAATAGTTTATATAGAATACTTGTCATTACTCATAATCTTCGGAGTCCATTCTTCAATCTTCAGTAACTGTGCTACGCAAAAAAGCGAGATTTTCATTAATATAATAAAAATACTGCACAAAAACCTTGAAATAAATATGATTCTGTAATTCTGTTTAAAGTACCTATCAACTAGTTTTTTATCTGAAATCCATTTAACGATTGTAATACATGAATATTCAGGTGATCTACATTTTATGTTAAATCTAGTTTAATTTGTTTCATTTATTTAATACAAATGTACATGTTATATGTAATCATTAAAATATTTAGTGAGACGTAATAAAAAATAATGTACAAGTCTACCAAATAAATATTTAAGATACATAATATTATTTATTGTCATAATACGAGTATGCGTGTTCGTCTCTCTATCTGCCCGTTTTCTATTAACTTTTAAACTGCTGAAATGATTTAGAAAAATTTTATACCGAGATACTTTGACTCTCGGGAAAATGTTACACAATATTTCTATTGGGTAGAACTATACCACCATATAAACGATTTTCTTCTTGTACGAAGTTGGGGCTGAGATCTAGTAAAATCCATACTTCTAGTGTCTGTCTGTCTGTCTGTTACCTCTTCACGCCCAAACCACTGAACCGATTTTGCTGAAATTTAGTCCATACCAAATTTCAGTAAAATTGGTTCAGCGGTTTGGGCGATATATCTACGTTGAGTCCCGGAAAAGGACATACGATACTTATTATCCCAGAAAAATTTACGGTTCCCGCGCAATGTAAGTACGATTTTCGGCGCAACGGAGTTGCGGGCATCATCTAGTGATATGCATATTCTATATCTGTGATGTAAGTTATACTCTAAACTTTATGAATTAAAAAAAAAAATGATGTTTATCTTAATAGAACTTATTATTCATAGAGACAATCTGAATTTATATAAAATCCATTAATCATCATGACGTCATATAGTAAAGGTGTGCCGCGTGGCTTGCAATCATTCTTTTGTCAAGTTAAACATGTAAAACAAAAACCAGACAAGTGCCAACCACAGGGGAGCACGAGGTGTTCCGTACGAAAAGCCAAAAAATACCTTAGATGTATATGTGTCTTATTTAAATGTTTATTGTTTTATTTATAATGTATTCTGTTCAAAGTATTAACTTTTTTGGTAACAACACAAAAATACTGTTACAAACATGTTGCAGTATTAAATTTATATAGGGTTACATTAAACGTTTCATGAGATACAGCCTTGTGAGTTCTGACATACCGACATAATATAGATGGATTTAGTGTTAACTTAAAAGGTTTTTGCTTGTACCCTTAAGGCATGGACGCCGGCAGGGGGGTGCCAGGGGGTGCACTTGCACCCCTTGGGAATCTCGGGATCAACAGGAATGATTGAAATAAAAAGCATTTTGTAACCCAAAATACCATGCCGTACAAAGATAGTTCGTAATGTTTCAGCACTACATGTATTTTTTTGAAGTAAACAGACAGTCACTACTCACTGTTGTTCGTAAAAAGTAAAAAAGAAAAGAAAAGAAAGAAAACTAAAGTCTGCACCCCTTGGGAAATATTTCTGCCGGCGCCCATGCCTTAAGGTACAGAACCCTAAAGTATAAACCTAGCAGCTCTGTGATCTGTCATGGTGTTGTATAAGTAACTTTAGAGTATTATTTTTCTTATAAATTAAAATCGAGTTAAATTAAACATTATCACTGTTTAACGAGATCTCGAATGAGATGGAGAGTGTAAATTATGAATGCAAACGATTGTATTAAAACAAGTTTAATAATATTTATCAGCTGACGTCTGCGTTTCTGGTTTCCGTGAGCATCGTCTATTGCTATTTTATTTTATTTATTTGAGGAAAACTTACAACTAGATTACATGAACATATTGATATAATATGTATAGGTACAGGATAGGTACAGTATAGGACACAATAAGGCCAAATAAAAATTTTTACAGGTAGAATATATACTTACTATAGCCTATATACCATTATAAAATAACTACAAGGACTGCTGGCCATTGTCTAGATTGTTGAAAACTATTAAGCCTTCAACTTGACAGACAGGACATGGACAGGACAATACAAAGTTATAAGCTGCGTTACCATTACCATGAGCAATGTGGTACGTGTATATAAGCTTATAATGAATTTTGTACATCGTAAGCCCCACCTTTAAAATATGTTATATCTTGGTGCCCTTTTATTTTCTCTCTTAGAGCCAAATAGTATTTGATGTGTTATGAAAATCATAAATTGCAATCAAGTGATCGTTACAAACTGACTAATGGCTGGGAAATTTTCATTTAATACTTGACACCGACTGAACAAAGATAGATAGCATGACAGGAGACAAATATCCCTTGTAAACGGGCATGTGTACATGAGAACCGCACATATGTACCTATACCGTATTCAGGACTATTTAACCTCTGAAATTCTAATAAAATGACCCTTAGGTGGTCGATATAAAGTGTCCGCAAGAATAAACTCCGACTGTTAGAATTTTATTGTACATTTTGGTATTCAGGTTGTCACGATTCGTCGTTGCCACCTTACCTGCAATAGCATTGTTAATTCTTGAGTTTTAACGTATGTTTTAAACCCTAAACTTTGAGCGTTTGAGTTTTAACGTATGTTTTAAACCCTAAACCCTAAACTAAGAGCGCGGCCCAGGTGAGCCTTACTGAGAGCTGTCAGCGAGGTAACGCCGCATGAACTATCATGATTTTCGGGCGCGCACCCCATATCGAATTATAAGACGTTATCACGTCAAAAAGAGGAACACGTACACACCCTTAAGTATTATCACGTTGTTTTGTTACACCTTGTTTGTCAAAATTTTCATTTTATCACAATTTATTAGGACCGCACTCAGATACGAATATTAATTACTTGACTGTCATTAAATTGAGACACTGACGGGGCTTATACAGGATGAAACAAAACTATGTGTTAATACTTTAACTTAAAGGTGTGTACGTTTTCCTTGCAGAGAGTTCAGTGTGAAAGTAACAGGGCTGAAAGACCAAACTTTTTTTTCAATTTTGTATGGGGTAACTCGCGACACTGGAGCGCTTGCCGCTTGCCCATACAAAAGTGAAAAAATCGGTTGTCTGTAAAGTCGGTTTACTGACGATAGTTGAACGTGACAACGTCATAGCCTTAACCCCTCAGTTCCGAAAAATTTAAAAATATTTATAATGAGTAAAATAAACTATTCGCAATACAAAACGCTACATAAATTCGTGAAATCCAGTAAAATCTTCCAATAAAGTGTAAGTCAAACCTTGACACGTAGCAAATAGAGCACAATTCTGAATAGCCGAAATAATACTAATAGCTCACAGATTGTTTATTAATTTTTCATTCAGAGTGTGGTCAATGTATAAAAGGTCATAACTAACCAAACTTCTTCACACAAAAGTATTCTCTAAGTCATCGAAATACGTAATATAATCGAAACAAAGAGCGCGGCCCAGGTGAGCCTTACTGAGAGCTGTCAGCGAGGTAACGCCGCATGAACTATCATGATTTTCGGGCGCGCACCCCATATCGAATTATAAGACGTTATCACGTCAAAAAGAGGAACACGTACACACCCTTAAGTATTATCACGTTGTTTTGTTACACCTTGTTTGTCAAAATTTTCATTTTATCACAATTACGTAATTAATATTCGTCTCTGGGTGTGGCAATCTCAGTTACATTCATTTTTATGATTAATTGATATTTATGATGTCACGTTATGATAATTTTAAAATTATATTTAACTATGTATTTTAATTGTAAGTATAGTTCTTGCAATCTAAGAGTGCGCGTCGCCTTTATTTGTAGTTGGAAATGTGAATAGACATTTTCGTTAGTGTGCGTACCCGACGGAGCAGTCAGTAGCGAGCGAGCCATGTACGCGTGCATAGATATGGTCACTCACACAAGTAAGGGCGACGCGCACTCGTAGATTGCAAGAACTATACCTACTTTGATTATATTTATATACTCCGTTTTGACCCAAATTATATCTTCAATCCTTTTCAATTCAAATCTGGTATACTTAAGCAAAGTATTCATAATTCATATCCTTATTAAATCGTTTAAAAATATGATCTATTGTTTATAAAAACATTCTGTAACATTTGCGTCGGTTACGTATATTTTATGATAAATGATGTGAACAACAGGTGCAACATACTATGTTTTTTCTAGTCGGACGTTTTACAACGGTTCTAGTGACTCGTGACTGTAAACTTATTGATAAATCGATGTTGGTTTACGACTTTTCTTATCAAAGCTTATAATAATACATTTTCCTTACTTTAATTTACAAGTATGCTAAACACTTAATTTCACACTCATTCATATTTCCATACTAATATTATAAATGCGAAAGTGTGTCTGTCTGTCTGTCTGTCTGTCTGTCTGTCTGTCTGTCTGTCTGTCTGTCTGTCTGTCTGTCTGTATGTCTGTCTGTCCGTCCGTCCGTCCGTCCGTCCGTCCGTCCGTCCGTCCGTCCGTCCGTCCGTCTGTCTGTCTGTCTGACTGTTACCTCTTCACGTTCAAATCGCTGAACCGATTTGGCTGAAATTTGGCATGGAGACATACTTTGAGTTCCGGGAAAGGAGATAGGCGCAATGGAGTTGCGGGCGTAATCTAGTACAAAATAAAACATATTTCTGCATTTGGTGATGAAGCCCCAGCCAAAACCACAATTTATCGCTGATTTGCTGAATTTCAACGTGGACGTCTCAAGCTCAGTAACGATCCCCGTCAAGGTCGTCCAAAAACTGTAGTCACCCAAGAAAATGCTGATGCTATGCGTAAGCTGATTGAAGAAGATCGGTAACATCATACAAGTACTAAGCTGTTACCGGCTCTCCAAGAATATCTATTTCCCTCGACTTCGAGCGAACAAAATTAAATCACACTGGAATCGTGGAAACCATGTATTTTTTCGTAATAAGTAATAACAGATAATCATCTGTGTTCTTTCACATAGACCTATATACTTTAAGCATTCGATACGACAGACATGCGACAAATTTTATCAATATCGGTCTAGCCAGGGTGATGCCGCCTAATAGCGACTAAAGGATATTTTTTATGACAGACTCAACTTTATTTTTGCTATCAAAACTCTAACTTTTTAATTTATATGTTTGTCTTACGCTTAAGATTTTCTCGTTTAGTCACTACGTGTTCCATATAAGTCACTGTAATAGCACCATAATCGTCTAAAGTATATAAGTATCAGTCATGTGGATGGCTCGATAGCATCATATGAGAAATATGTTTGCCCTTGCTCTCGCGATAATTGATTGTTATAATAAGTGAGCTCGGTGCTGACAAATACATTCAGAGACAAGAACCTTCTGAAGTAGAGTGGTATAATTGCCATTGTTAAATACGAGTATTAACAAAAACATGTATGGAATTAGGCAGTTAGTTGTGATCAAAACATGCGACGACCCACTCACAAAAACTCCCAATTAAACCATGCTACTTCATGCATCCATTGACAATTATAAAACTAGCAATAGTAACAATCCTAGTCAAGAAAACACCAGAGTACTGTATATGTGTGTATTCACCTCAAAATCTCTACATTCTTTCACACCATATTTCTTCTACAATAATATGTCAATGCCTGTCATAGGGTATAGACCATAAATACGTTATACTGAAAGGATATTTCAACTACTCAGTCTACATTCTACAATAGTATTGATTATATCATAAGTGATTTCACTTGTCAAATAACATAACATTGCGTAAACTTGTATTCACTATTCACACATTGCAATTTACCTTCTTCACACTCAAAAAACATGGGATGAAGACTGCATCGCATTCATTAAATAAACATAAATAGCGGTATTCTGCATCTATATAACCGTGGCTCATTACTCCATTTTAATCATTTCAACAAAATTTAAAAAATATTTGGTGTAAACTTATATTCGAATATCCTCTGTGAAAATATAATTTACATACTTAATATGAGTGAAAATAATAATAATTATTGTATTAGTAACAAACCACTCATTAACAAAAAGAATTATTAACAAAAAGAGTAGAGACTAAACTTGAACACTTTAATTCACAACAAGATGACCCATCTTGTTGTGAATTAAAGTGTTCAAGTTCATATCACTTGATTCCCCACATCTAAGTATAAATATTTTAATACTTAAATTTGGCAAATCGGTTCAGCCGTTCTCTAGTTTCAGACTTCAGTGAATATAGGAAGATATTACAGATTAAGGTTTATTCACAGTTTGCAACCATACATGTTTAATGTTTATTGCGGCATGTCAGAAGCCGTATATGTAGTCGTATTTACACAGATTTGTTTTGCTTACCGCCGAGCGGTGTTTACGCGACATGGGGCAGACAGGCTGCAAAGTTTAGTGCACAGCTGATTTATAACATCATTTACAACATCATGCAGCTTCTCTTCCTTGGACCACGATGGACCAGTACAAGCGATTACAAACGTGTAGACAAATTAGACTATCTAACATAGCCCAATGTTGAGAAGGGCATTTGCTATTTAAATTAGCTGGAACTTATTAAAAAGTTATCACAATTAGTTACAATAGACTTATTATAATATCTGTCAGGTACAATACTTTATAATTTAACTTTATCTCAGTTTTCCAATTCTATGATTCACTGACACCGAACATCCCGAATATAAAAATCTTACCTACAATATTTTTTGCAAGGCGTCTAAATAACCAAATCGTAGTAAAGTTCCGTTCGTATTTCTACGTCAAATTTTCCTTATGTGTTTTGTGAGTCACACCTAAGGCGGTCAAACTATTCACGTTTTCTCTTTGTCGTGTAATATTAAGCTCAATTAACTGAAGATGTTTCATAATAGAGAGCACTGACAAGTGACAAGTGAGGTGGATCGATGGACACCTATCAATGATTGCCATTAGAACATATGATTAACTATTTATTTGATTGCGAAATCAATTTACTGAGTTGTAAAAATTGTACTTTATGAATCTGTAATTGAAATACTTGTAGCGTAGTTAATATATTTAAAGATACTAGGCGTTGTCCGCAATTTTTCACGTCAAACAAATTAATTGTATTTTGCAGGACCTCCATTTTCCACACACACTGAAAAGCCAGACAAACAGTATAGAATTTATAACAGTTGGATAAACAAACAACTAAAACTTAACATTTTGTATCGTAAATGTTGAATTCCTTACAAGATTATAATTAACTTACCTGTGTCTAGTTTGTAACAAGTCCCAGTTGTACAGGAATTAGCTCCAGTATCGAGCGAGCACGGTGTCACGGGGTCATCGACTGCCTCCCAATCGCCATGACATCAGCTTCGACCGTTTACAAAATACTCTCACTTACGTAACGGATCGACTGCACGCTAATACTGATCATACCTAGACGGTAGACCGGGGTTCAAATATTTAGATAGTACCATTTGCAAACTCCCAAACATTGCAAAAATATTGTATAGATAATAATTAAAAGGTATTCCTAGCTATTTCGATAAAGATTAAAAAAGGTAATTTTATTCATATTTAGATAGTAGTACGATTTGGAAACTCCCAAACATTACTGCTAAAATATTGTATATAGATAAAATAATAAAAGATATTCCTAACTATATCGATAAAGATTAATTATTAAATAAGATATTTTAATAAAGGATATTTTAGTTTAAGGTTTATCTATTTATTAAATATCGTTGGATAGTGGCGTCAAAACACCGTTGCGCGTTGTCCGTACAGTGAATCAAATTATATCTGCTAAATGTTACCCAACTTCGTTGCACCGAAATTTGTAAAAGGTAATGGGTTCAGCGGTTTAAGCGAAAATATGGAACAGATAGACTTTTTTGAATCAATCGCTGTAACACTAAACATCTTGAGCCATTGCCTGGTGGATCAAAAAACATATATAAGGCGGGATTTAATGATAATACTATGTTTTAATCGGTAAATAGATTAAAAAAGTCAATACTTAGCATGAGTCTAAGCGCTGCTACTGCCATTTTTATATTCATCTACGTTTAGATGTCAACAATCTTTGTATATAGACGATACATATTTTAATTAAGAATATTCAGTCCAATAAAAAAGCTCTATCTAGAATTTATGGAACGTCGATGGCAAGTGCCGTCACAACACCGATGACCCAACGTACAACACTCCTAGATGACATGAAAATAATAAATGTAACGAGGAAAAAACTTACAACTTTACGCAACATCTTTATTCAAAGATTACGTTTGTTTATTTTTCACTTATGCACTTACGATTGCGATGAGCAATATGATAAATTAGCGGTGCCTTAGAAGGACGGTTAAAAAAAATTAACGTGTGTTCTGAATCGAATATACAGAGTGTCACAAAACTAAGTGATATAAGCTTAGGGTGTGTATGTGTCCATTACGAGTATACAAGGTGTAACAAAACAAACTGATAATATTTAAGGATGTGTACGTGTTCCTTGTAGAATGTAGAGAGTTCAGTGTGAAAGTAGCAGCTCTGAAAGACCAAATTTTTTTTTCACTTTTGTATGGGGTAACTCGCGTCACTAGGGCGCTTGCCCCTACAAAAGCGAAAAAAGATTTGGTCTTTCAGCGCTGCTACTTTCACACTGAACAATGAACTCTTTACAAGGAACACACACATCCTTAAATATTATTATCACCTAGTTTTGTTACATCCTGTATAAAGAATAAGAGCCTGCGACGGCCAGACCTTCTTCAGTTTAGGAAATCTGAAAGTTTACCTAAAAGCGACCTAAAGGTCACTCTGTAAAACAGAAGTAAAAACTACCAGCAATTATGGAGTTTCAGTCGTGGTTACTTTATGAGGTATCCAGATCTGAAGGTCTCCCTTACCTTCGACACTGGAAGACGAGATTCCTCCACTTGCCGCGAAAAATATAAGTTATGAAATTGAGCTTAAGGGAGATCGCACACGTCACACTTACTGCGGCTTACATACAAACTGCATGGCGCGCGCCATCAGAATGTATGGAAGCCGCAGACTCGATCACACAAAAATTGTGACGTGTGCGATCTCCCTTACTCTTTCTCAAAGACCAGGTAGACCTTCAGAACTGGATAAATCCTAAAGTAACCGCGAAACTATATAGTTGCTGGTCGTTCTTACCTTTGTAAAGGTCACAAACAGGTAAACTTTCAGCTTTCCTAAACTGAGGAAGGTCTGGCCGACGCAGGCTCTTGGTCCAATAGAGTTTACTGTGTAAGTAGCAGCGCTGAAAGATCAAACAAAATTTTTGCAGGTAATTCTACAGAATGTAGTTTATAGCTTCCTAGTAATACCTCAATTAAACAATTCAATGTCTACAGGTTGTTTCAACAAAAGTTCATACTGTATGTTGTAAGGGCGGGATTCTACACAAAATACTTATTTAAATAAAAATTTACATATTATATTATGTACCCACGAAAAAGTTATTCTAAGTTTCAATGTGATTAAGAGAAGTACTCGCTACTGGTTGTTTCGAAAAAAATAATTATCTAATCTGTTTTTGTATTAAAAAAAAAAATCATTTTAAACTGATATACTGATAACTTATACTACGTCTTAAACCTACGTGGTTTTTCTGTTAGTACTAAATTATATATTTTTTTCATCTTCTTGTATAAATAAATAAATAAATAAAATAAAATTATATTAAAACATGAAACAATGCTGAAAACTTTAAAAACTAAAATTGTACCAGGCGTAGAACAATGCATAGCGTAGCACTGCGTAGTGCGTTACTACGCAGCAAGAAGACTACTGCCTTCTTTATTTATTTTTATATTTCTGTGAAAAAATATAAAGAACAGTTTAAAAATTAAAAATGATATATAACCATAAAATGGTATTTATTTTAATAAAATAAAACAAGGTGCATACATACCGTTAAAGTTGTTACCATATAATTGATTAAAATATTTACATCCGACTCTAGACGATGCAGGATAAAAGCTTATGTTAAATAAAATTACATTTACAATTTATTACTATTTTTTAAGTCAGCTTTCACTAGTGTAATTTATATGTAGACGGAAGTGCACCTGCCTTAAACACTAGGTTTAAACTTTAGCCAACTATTTATCAACATTTACCGTTGCGGTATCACAATGTTATGTACTACATTATATTTTAATAAAATGGCGATGACTCAGGAAAACATTATAAAATATTTTAGGGTTCCTTGACAACTAATTCACATGTTTTATGGATGGCTTTTAGAGTAGATACCACCGGGTATATGCTGCTCTTACAGCCTTAGCTTATACCACCAGAAACAGTTCTGGGGTGTTTTGACAGGAGTTTTAGCTAAACTCCTGTCAACTTCACTAGCACTTTTGATTGGCTGACGTCAAAACATTTATGCTTTGTTCATACCTACGTGACCAAGCGACTGCGAAGCGGGAGCGTCAAGTTGTCCAATGTGTGTTTTGAATACTTCTTTTTTAAAACCATTTGACAACTTGACGCTCCCGCTTCGCAGTCGCTTGATCGCGTACTCGTAGGTATGAACAAAGCATAACTAATCATCAGTGATATTGGACCGATAACCTCGTGTCAAAACACCTCAGAAACCGGGCATACCTACTTATAATATTAGCACAAGTTTTCTGTTCTATATTAGTGGATATGTATGCGAGCATAGGGTGACAATTAAAATTTGCTATTTTCGAGCAAGATAATGATTTGAGATGATGTTATCTAGTTGTTATTGTTGCTATGTAAAGCAGTTAAACAATATCACAAATTGAAATTCCTTAAGAAAATAAAATACTCAACGTAATGCAATTTATTTGAATACGCAGCTATTTACATTTACGAGCAAGTTAGCTGTTAATTAGGTACACACGTAGTACATAAATTACTGGAGTATGAAGATCTCTATCGCCGCCGAAGATCATCGGAGATATAAACCTCCTGACCCTAGATAACACCAAATTATATCCACGATCGCCCATAAAATATAATACGCGATTTATATATTTCTCTTTAATATAATACTAGATGTTTCACGCAGCTCCACCCGTGTGACAACAGTATCCCACAGTATTCTTTCCCGCGATAGAAATTATGCTAAGTCGTTTCCCTTATGCCTATGCCAATTTTACCAAAATCGGCCAGTATTTTTGAAGCTTATTTGATACAAACAATCAAAAAATATTATAATTATTTGTATACTTATACCAACATTTTAACGATTTCTAAAGATGCCATAGTAAGTACTTTATTTCGTGTACCTGTTCTAGTATATCGTTTTACCGAAGCTCGAAGGTATTCACTATTCAGTAATTGCACGAAGCATTTATTTTAGTAATATGCTGCACTGAAATTAATATTTTGAGAGATAGTTCAGCTTCTCTTTTTTTAAGACCAAAAAAGGAATAAAATAAACAAAAGCTTATTTTAAAACTTTTGTATATTTTGTTATTGAAACAGAGCTATATTTTTTGTAGCAGGAACCAAAAGCTAAATATTTTATCATACTTTCTAGCTCGTTAGCGAGCCGATAAAAACTACTTTTATGCGCATAACAACGAGTAAATATGCAAAATATTAAATTCACTTTAAATTAATGTCAAATTACATGGAACTAAGTACCATATAAAGGTGACAATTAAAACGAAAATATTTTTAACTACAGCGAAATGTGAGCTGTAAATGCAAAATTTTAAGAACAAGCAAAATAAATTATGTCAAGTCGTGGAGGGTAATTTAGTATGCGATATAATCTATAGCACTAGCAGCTAGTGACTAGCCTATCTCGTGTCACTCCACACCTGCTGGCCAGCATTGCCACTGCATTCGTCAGTAATGGGCTAATGGCTCGTTCGCCTGATATTAAAATTTAACAATATTCATCATAGGAGCAGAAAACATTTTACATGTCATAAAGTCAGGGCATTTAATTAACGTTATATTTCGTCCACCTTAGTGATAAATGATAGAAAATATTTATTAAAGTAATATTTACATAGCGGGATACTTATCTAATGTTGCTTTCTTTGTGAAGTGACTGTACGATGTATCAAACAATAAAGCAATGGAGAACTTTTGTCTTAATATTATTATTTATATTGTGGGTAAAGTAACTTTAACTTTTCAAGTTCACTTTCATTGATTTGTAGTAAGTCAACCCTTAATTAAATATACTGTAATCTCTTATTAGCCAAGGTAACATGGTATTTAACCCAGAGCTATGTTTAACCCAGATCCGCACAAGTGGGATGTTATGATGGATCTTAAATCTACACCCTGTATCAAAAACTTGAAATCGAACAGTGTCACGTAAACTTATATTTAAAATATTTCTTTGAAACCTCCGTTTAGAGACAGAGAAACAGATAAATAATACGTCAATTAATGTCAATACAATAAACATCAATATAAATCTAACATCTCCGTTGTTACTTAATGGCATCTAAAGATTTAGATAAGGCGTATTTGCATGGCCTCCTAGATGATTAAACACCTCTATTGTCCGAATCAAGTCATGCACTTCGAAGGTGAACAACGGCTCTCGAGGGAAATATCACGTGTCGCTTCAAAAATTTAGGCTAAGCTCACACTGGAAAAATTCTACATACATAGTTTCAGTCTCCTGAAATTTTCCGTAATCTATACTTGTTATATTCTCATACTAGCGACCCGCCCCGGCGTCCCATGGGTATAAAATATATAGCCACTGAAAAAAATATTAAAATCGATAGCCTATGATCCTTCACGTAGTTTACTTCTTATCTGTGCCAAATAACATAAAAATTGCTCCAGTAGTTCGCGAGATAAGCCCTTTCAAATAATTTCCCCCGTTTTTTCCACATTCTCCTATTAGTCTTAGCGTGATAAAATATTATAGCCTTCCGCAATAAATGGGCTATCTAACACTGAAAGAATTTTTCAAATCGGACCAGTAGTTCCTGAGATTAGCGCGTTCAAATTAACCCTTTCAAATAATTTTCCCCGTTTTTTCCACATTTTCCTCTATTTCTTCGCTCCTATTAGTATTAACGTGATAAAATATAGCCTATGACCATCCTCGATAAATGGCCTATATAACACTGAAAGAATCATCAAAATCCGTTGCGTAGTTTTAAAGATTGAAGGGAATAAAGGGACATGAGGGAAAAAAGTGACTTTGTTTTATAATAAGTATAGAGATAATATTATGTCCGTCCGACCACGGACCGCATGTGAGTGTGCTGGCGTTGTGTGTCCTTGGGCAAGGGAAATCTCTTACCATCAGGTGATACTTGTGCTTGTTTCGCGGTACATTTCATATTACATTCTGATTTCAAAATTCTGACTTTTCTATATTCAGAATTGCGCTTTTAGGTTGGGTTGAGTTATTAAGTTAAAAACACGAAATCACACACACATTAGTACTCCGTCAGGAGAAACAGTACTTTAGGAACTTTAAATCTTATCTCATTTTAATAGATAGCATACCTGTTAATCATAACATCAATAGATTAGTCAAAAAGCTATTAATCGTTCTTGATGGTACGATCGTTAAAATCTATGTGTGACTTTTAACTAACAATAATCATTTATAACGAAGATATCAACTCCTAGCCTAGAGGCACCCACAGGCTTGAGTAACGTGTTCATAAAACTTAAAAAGTAATTTATCCATTCTCTTTGGCAATATTAACAAATTTGTCTTCAATGACTCGTGAAATCTCGAGAATCGTAACTTTCAGTACGTTGGGAAACACTTGTCCGCGCTAACTACGCTAAATAATAATTAATTATTAATTCCTATATTTCTATTACTTACTGATTGAGTTAATATTTAAATACAATACAGAACAATTATTTTCTACATATGTATATCAAAACAAAAATATTATAATAATAAGCTGTCCCGGCAAACGTTTCTTTGCCATTTGTATATAAAGTATATCGCCCGTATTATTTTATTGAATTAGTGACTATAAATAAGTATGTCACCATGGTAACGTCCATCGCTTTCCCGTGACCCGCGTCTAAACAATGGTCGCTCTTTATAGACAAATAATTTGCAAAAAAATAAAATTGCGACTATAATAATTAAAGATCTAAGCTATCCTATCTCTCAAGTTGGAAAAAAGCACACATTTAAAAAAAAAACAAACATTCAAATGGATCGTGACAGGAGATTTATATATATATTAGATTAAAAAATACTTTGTTCCAATCTGCGTACAAATTTTCATCGCCTAAGTGAGTTTAATTAATCCATTCATCTTATTATACGGGGAAACTACAGTCGACGAGCATACATTTATTACATGTAATTACTATTGACTATCTTTTACAAAACTTACGACCGTATTCGGAGATATTTAATGCTGACTTCAGAAGTAATTTTATGAAAACTTGAGAGGACATGGACCAGGAGCCCGCGAGGGCCAGACCTTCCTTCATTTCGTAAAGCTGAAAGTTTACCTGTTTGTGACCTTTACAGAGGTAAGAACGACCAGCAACTATATAGTTTCGGTCGCGGTTACTTTAGGAGGTGTCTAGTTCTGAAGGTCTGACCTTCGAGAAAGAGTAAAGCTCAATTTCAAAGCTTATATGTTACGTTAGTAACATACAATATCATTGGTTGCTTCACACCCTCAAATTTAAGATAATACTTTGAGAAATTTTAAGAGTGTCTGGCAGCTGTCAAAAATGTCCGGCATTGGAAGACAAGATTCCTCATCGCGAAGAATATAAGCTATGAAATTGAGCTTTACTCTTTCTCGAAGGTCGGGTAGACTTTCAGAACTGGATACCTCTTAAAGTAACCGCGACCGAAACTCCATAGTTGCTGGTAGTTCTTACCTCTGTAAAGTTTACAAACAATAAACTTTCGGCTTTACGAAACGAAGGAAGGTCGGGTCCTCGCGAGCTGTATGTCAAAAACTTTTCAAAGTAATTTTCAATTAAATAGTGTATGCGGATGAACTAATTATTTTAATTATAACGATAAATTTTGCTACTAATTAAATTAAGTAGCAATTAGTATGTACCTAGTATGCAGTCTTCCTAGAATAGGCGTTTTGTTTTCCTATCAAACAAATCATATCTAAAAATATAGTTTAGTAAGTTAGTTTGTTCAACTAACACGAATGACTCAGTATTTACTTACAAACTACGAAAGAACATAATATTTGAACATTTTTCTTAGAATTAATAATTGACAGCTATAAAGATGTTATGTCAGTACATAATAGAGGTTTTATATTTAATTTAAACATCGAAAATAGTCGGCCTACCCATGTGGCTACCGTTACTAACGGACCACATTGTGTGGTTAATGGTTATGCCAATAATAATCCATATTATTATTATTATGTCATAGTAGCGTATATAGCATACATACCTGATAATTTATATTAGAAATAGCATGCATCGACAGTAAAGTGATTGCTTAAATTGTAAACTTTGAGCACCGGATTTAAGGTATTGTGTGGCATAATGTATTCTGCATATTAGACTTAGACTTAGACTTAGATCCCGGTTGAATTAATTAATTCATAAAAAATAAAACTTGTGTGACCTCGTGGGTGTCTGAGTGTAGATTTGCGATCGTCCACTGAACAACCTCTAGTCTGTTGCGTCCATTAATATGCTAATTAAAATATTATGATTTGCGAAAACATCCTAACTTTCAACAATTTTATGTGTATCCAAGCTGGATGTCGTTTGCGTATTTTTATTTTACAACTTAACCAGTTAGTAAAATGTATTCGACCTTGAATATTCATTTTCGACGTGGTATTTTTTTGTCTCGTGAACGTTCACTTATTTTATTAATATTTTATTGGAATATATCCTTAAATCTTTTGCGAGATTCAAATCGGATTCATCAGAATAAATACATATTAAATATAAAATTAAAATCTATACTAATACGAGTATTATAATTCTTTAGAGTTTGTTTGTTTGAACGCGCTAATCTCAGGAACTACTGGTCCGATTTGAAAAATTCTTTTACTGTTGGATAGCCCGTTTATCGAGAAAGGCTATAGGCTATATTGTATCACGCTAATACTAATAGGAGCAAAGAAATAGAGGAAAATGTGGATAAAACGGGGGGAAATTATTTGAAAGGGCTTTTTTGAACGCGCTAATCTCAGGAACTACTGGTCCGATTTGAAAAATTCTTTCAGTGTTAGATACTCCATTAATCTAGAAAGTCTATAGCCTATATTTTGTCACGCTAAGACTAATAAGACCGAAGAAATAGAGGAAAATGTGGAGAAAACGGGGGAAATTATATGAAAGGGCTTATTTAAACGCGCTAATCTCAGGAACTACTGGTCCGATTTGAAAAATTCTTTCAATGTTAGATAGCCCATTTATCTAGGATGGCTATAGGCTATAGGCTATATTTTATCACACTAAGACTAATAGGAGCAAAGAAATAGATAAAAATGTGAAAAAAACGGGGGAAATTATATGAAATTGCTTATTATCTTAAGAAATACTATCTGGAGCAATTTTTAAGTTATTTGGCAAACATGAAGAATAGACCACGTGAAGGGACATAAGAAATTTTTTGGGGAAAAATGTACGGTTGCGTGAAATTCCTAAATTACGCAAGCGAAGCCACGCGGAGCATATATATAATTATAATAAAATCGTAGGAAAGTCAATTATTCTGTACATTGAATATTTTTGTACAATAAATAATTGGGGTGTGATCTACTATGCTAACGCGGACGAAGTCGCAGGCAACAGCTAGTACATAATATGCGTTGGTAAGTCTGACCACGTTAAGAGTACCAAACGTCGGTAGTCTGCTGAGCTTTTTAGAGCTTAGACCAACAAACGACAATTATTAAAAGAACACATTAGGTCCTTGCACTTTTTATTATTCGTGATAAATTATATTTCTTACCTCGTTTTAAACTTAAAGTTGACAGTTGAATAGTTAAAAATCGGCTAAGTGCGAGTTGGACTCGCGCACGAAGGGTTCCGTACCGTTATAGAGCAAAAATTGGCCAAAAATTGTATTTTTTATATGGGAGACCCCCTTAAATTTTTATTTTATTTAAATATTATTATGAAATATTAAAAAACACATACCTTTGTGAAAATTTCAAGTGCCTACTTGTTGCCATTATTGATATCGAGCAAAAAAGACTAAAAAAATCATGTTTGTTGTATGGGAGCCCCCCTTAAATATTAATATTATTTTGTTTTTAGTATTTTCTGTTATAGCAGCAATAGATATACACAATCTGTGAAAATTTCAGAAGTCTAGCTATAGCGGTTCTTTAGATACAGCCTGGCGACAGACAGACAGACAGACAGACAGACAGACAGACGGACAGACAACGAAGTCTTAGTAATAGGGTTCCGTTTTTACCCTTTGGGTACGAAACCCTAATAAAAAGACCTAAAGAAGGATAAAAAAAATTATTCACGTATTAGAATGTATGTCTTTTTAAAAGTAGGTACATATTAATATTTATGGTAAATTATAAATGGTAGAAATTAAAGATAACAATTAACAAGTCATTCACTACAACCATTAATAATTATGAAAATCAGCCTAATGAATATTAACAACAGCTTTGTTTACAAAACGAGTTTGACACAAAGTTGGATTGGTAAAATTTTCCTTGTCCGACCTACTGTGATTTTTATAGGCAACTAGCTGTCCCGGCAAATGTTTCTTTGCCATAATATAAAGTATTTCGCCCATATTATTTTATTAAATTGACTAAATAAGTTATATGTCGCCATGGCAACGTCGATCGCTATCTCGTCGCACAAACAATGTCTCAGGTTGTAATAATTTACTCTTATTTATTCAACAAATGCAATTATCAATATATAAAGTACCCAGTAGCCGATTCTCAGACCTACTGAATATGCATATAAATTTTGGTAAAAATCAGTAAAACCGTTTCGGAGGAGTTCGTGGACTAACATTGTGACACGAGAATTTTATATATAAGATGTAACGTAACTGAACAAAATAACTTTAAAAACATTTGATATCAAATAATTATTGACGTGACAACGTCTTATAATTCGATACGGGCTGCGCGCACGAAAAAACATGACGCAATATTAGGCGTTACCTCGCTCTGAGGCGTTCCATTTAAGGCTATGACGTTGTCACGTTCAACTATCGTCAGTAAACCGACTTTACAGACAACCGAGTTCGAGTCGAGTTCGAGTCGAGTGCGAGTCGAGTTCGAGTTCTAGTTCGGGTTCGAGTTCGACACAAAACACTACTCTCCAACCGTCTTTTTATTTCTATCAATTGGAAAGACTTTTTGGTATTGTGTGTTATGTGCTGAATTACTGCTGTAAGTGTGAAAGTAAGAGCCAGCGACAGCCAGACTTACGTCATTAAAAAAAAGCTGAAAGTTTTCCTGTTATAACCCCTATACAGGTAATATAAGAATAACCAGCAGGCAGCAACTATATGGAGCTTCGGTCACAAGTTTAGGAGTTATCTAGCTCTGAAGGTACCTAACCTTCAATGAAGAGTAAAGCTCAATTTTTTATTTTATGTTCTTTGGGGATAACTATAGGAATCTCGTCTTCAACTGCCGAAAATTTCGAAAGTTACTTCCCACTGCCAGACACCCCTAAACTATTAGAAAAAATATTATAAGACTTTAAGAGCCCGTACTCTCTTTTCTACTGCTCTCTTCACACTCACGCCCGTCTTTCATATGCCAGGTGAAATAAGGCCAAGTTAGCGGGCAGTTATAGGTATTCTGTTTTTTAAAGGGTTTTTTTTTTTATATGAAAGTGATAAAAAGTAATTCCAACATTGTATAGACGACTTTCTCAACAGTACATTGTATTTTTTTCATACCGTTAAGACGTCAATACAATCTATAAAAAGGTGATATTCTAAACCTTTTACAGCAAAAATCACAAAACTGTCGCGGGTTTGAGTTGGATTATTTAAAGATACTTAAAAAAAATAAAAAATCTAGCTCCAACATTAGATTATAATTGAAATGATCTTACATGTTGTGCATTAAAACTTATAGAAATACTGTATTTTAACTGTTAAATCACGTCTGTTAAATGAGCGAAATCGGCAAAATTTCGTATACGGACTTTTGCCGATTTCGCTCATTCGGAGGTTTTGGGGGGTGGAAAACTTGTCCATAAAAATGTCGAGACATATTCATCGACAAGTTTTCCCCCTTAATTATTATTGTGAAGTCCGATAGTGTGTGGGTATTTGTGACAATCGTGCGACAAGTTTCCATATTTATTTAGCCGGTGAGTGCCAAGTGTGACCGGTTTGAGTGGGCCGCCTGGTCCACATGCTAATTCCAATAGAATACCTACTTAATCAATTCCAGTTTTTTGTCTCCATACGCAACAATGCACACAAGTAGATAACGGAGCGCAACCTATTCTATCATTGTTTGCAAATTCAAACTGTAACGATATGTTTATTTGTATTATTGTAAAGCTCGCTGTACACATTGGGCCAACACGAGGTCCAGTTGGTAGCGACATTCCAAACTCTACTCGTTGGCCCAATGCGCTTGCTTAGTGTTGGCCCCTTGTGTAGGATGGGCTTTAAAGTGTTTCATTTTAATAATTAAATGCAGTAGCTAGGTAGCTTTTGAATGATCTACATTACAATATTATGTAACTTTCATTTGAAACTTCATTTACATAAATTTTCCATATATACAGGGTGTAACAAAACTAAGTGTTAATACTTTAGGATGTGTAGTGCCCCAGCGTCACGAGTTTCCCATATAAAAGTGAAAAAAATTTTTGGTCTTTCAGGGCTGCTACCTTCACTGTGAGTTCACAGTTACACAACTACTAAGACTAAAAAAATGTAATAATAATATAGTTTACTTATTAGTTAATAGGTAGTTAGAGTAACCACGTTATATTATGAAGCAAGTGATAATGACGAATTGTAGCTGAGATATATTTCTCGATCAAACAAAAAAAATTAAAAACCACATTTGCAATGTAAAACAATATTATGTAACATAATTTTTAGGCTTTTTGAGTTTCTTTTTTTTTCAAGAGTTAATTTATTAAAAAGCGCGGTGTTTTTAACCGACTTCCAAAAAACGAGGAGGTTATATGGAAATTTATATGGAAACATATGGTGATTTTGGTTTTATGAGAAGCATCCTAAGCATATGCTACCAAAACGCAAGATTTTGCACCAAGGTATACTATGGTTCCGAAGATACTAAGAGAACTCCGGATTCCTTATAGATACAAGTTTGGGAGTTTAGGCGCTGTTTTAAGAACTGAAAGCATATTATGCTACTATGCAAATTGCATTCATCATCATCATCATCATTACCAAGTCAGGGTCACCAATGTCACCAAATTCAACCTTATCTCCAGAGCATAAGGCACACATTTGATATTACTTCTGGGAAATTACAGTTGCTTCGATCATGTAACATTCTGTCTCACTTCGCCGAAATATTGTGTAAAACAACCTAATTTCAACCTTTTGCATTGCGTTTAGCGTTCATAGTACAATAACTGTCGTCTGCCGGGTACCGTACTATACAGTGCGAGGCGTGCCGCGTGTGCGACAAGTCGAGCGAGCACCCTATTGAAACTAGTCCGGTGACTGGCTACTTAGCACGTCACACGTGTTCACTTCGATTTTTTTAAAATGTATTGTTTAAAATTATCTGCAGGCTGCAGCTGATATTATATTTTGTAAGTGTGACTGTAATAAGATACCTACGTAGAATAATATTATACAGGTGTATTATTCTACGTATAGTACGCGATGGGTTACTAGGTAACTAAAAAGAGTGAAATTATTATTTTTAACAAAAAATTAAAGCCGACTTCCAAGGTAAAAACAATAATAGCATCCTAATAATATGAACTAAAAAGTATTAAATAATTATTCCTATCTAATAGTTATTAATAGATGTCCGAATTTATATAATATAACACCACAATGTGGCCGCTTGGGAGTTGAAGCGTTCGAGACCGGTTTCCTGCACGATACTTATTATTTGTTGCTAATACCTAGTTTGTATCCTTCGATCGTGGATTCTTGGAAATCTATTGTTATTCTATTGTGTCTCGCTCACCGGTGAGCCTGTAATAAGATACGTAGAATAATATTATACAGGTGTATTATTCTACGTACATAGTAGGTACGCGATAGTTTACTACTGATACTGATTGACGAGCTCAGCAAGCAGCATATTGGTTGCCATGTAGATGGAGTATGTTTCAATAACATAAATTATGCGGACAACATGGTCTTGCTGAGTGCCTCAGTCTGTGGTCTCAAAAAGCTACTTGATATTTGTGAGCGTTACGCAGCGGAGCATGGGCTGATATACAATAGTAAAAAGAGTCAGTACATGGTCTTTCACAGTGGAACCAGAAAGGTAGATACAGTACCGACTATTTCACTAAATGGTGTTCCTTTGGTTAGAGTAGAGGAGTTTAAATATCTAGGACACATTGTGACGTCCACTTTGAAAGACACACTGATATCGAAAGGGAGCGAAGGGCGCTGGCGGTTAGGGCAAACATGGTTGTCAGGAGGTTTGCAAGATGCTCGTTAGAAGTAAAAATGACGTTGTTTAGAGCTTTTTGTACATCCGTCTACACTTGCAGCCTCTGGGCAGCATATACGCAAAGGGCCTACAGCGCCCTTCGCGTCCAATATAATAACGCGTTCAGGATGCTGGTGGGGCTCCCCCGATGGTGCAGCGCTTCGGCGATGTTCGCGTGCGCACGAGTGGACTGTTTCTTTGCCACAATGGGCAGGCGAACATCGTCGCTGGTGCGGCGCATGCGGGGGAGCTCCAACGGCATGCTGGCCGCGCTCTGTGAACTCCCTGATAACCCGTATATCGGTCACTGCTGTCGCTTGCATGCAAAATACAGGCCAAAATAATTATTATTTTTATATAATTTATGTAAGTATGTTTTTTCTACAAATGTGACTTTTGTTTGTAATTTTTTGATCTTGTACGGATATGAGTCTGGATACTTGAAATAAATGATTATTATTATTATTATTTTAGTACTAGATAACTAAAAACTATAACAAAAAATTAAAACCGACTTCCAAGGTAAAAACAATAATAACATTAATATGAACTAAAAAGTATAAATTTTTTTTTACTATCTAATAGTGCCTTTTTCCGAATTCGGCTAAACCTCAACTATTTCTGTACTCAATCTTCATTATTTTGAAGTCGGTACCAGATAGCTGAATCTTCAGTCCTCTGACAGAATATTTAAAATTTTTGGAACTGGCACCGACTTCAAAATTATGAAGATTGAGTACAGAAATAGTTGAGGTTTAGCCGAATTCGGAAAAAGGCACTATTAGATAGTAAAAATTATTTAATACTTTTTAGTTCATACTAATGTTATTATTGTTTTTAACCTTGGAAGTCGGTTTTAATTTTTTGTTAAAAATAATAATAATTTCAATCTTTTTAGTTACTTATATTTTACGTATCTTATTACAATTTGTTAAGAGTCACAACTCACACTCACAAAATAATATAATATTATCAGTGAAGTGAACATATTGTGCTTAGTGATTTAACAATTTTAATACTTCAAACCCGAAGCGGTCACCGGCGATTGCGATAACAATAGAAAGGCTATTGTGTCTCGTTTTTCCACGATCGAAGGATCTATCAGATAAAAAATTGTACAAACTTGCATAGGGTGTAGCGTAGCATAATATTTAATATTATCATAATTATTGACAGCTGTTATTGTAATCAAGAATTCAAATCGATAGGTACTTAGTGCACCATCTATCGATTAATAAGTATAACTAATTAAAAAGACACTTAATGACTTTGTTTTGTTTAAATGCTCTTTTTAAAATAACTTTATTTTAATTCTATTTGTCTATTAAAATTTTATAAAGTAGTAAAATATTCGATCTGTATATAAAGTAGTTAGTAAAGTATTCGATATTCTGTCTTCTGCCGCCACGCGCCGCGCGGCGGCGACGCCGACCGCCGTGTATTAAAAACAAACAGGTGTTGTTATACAGTACATAATTATTATTATTAGTATATCCATACCTATGCCTTGTACTATTATCTATTCTGTGCCATGAGACATTGTTGGCCTTAACACGACGTGGTAATGATGATGATGACGATGATGATGATGATGATTATGATGATGAATATGAATTGCATAGTAGTTTATGCTTTCTGTTCTTAAAACAACGCCGAAACTCCCAAACGTGTAACTATAAAGAGTCAGGAGTTCTCTCAGCATCTTCGAAACCATGATATACCTTGACCCAATATTTAACTTTTTGGTACCGTATTCTTAGTACACTTCACATAAAACCAAAATCACCATATGTTTCCATATAAATTTCGAGGAGTTCCCTCGATTACTCATGGATCCCATCATCAGGTCACCACTTTTATGAACATGGTACCAAATTGGAGTAAAACCTAATACAACAAAATAAAAATTTCGAAAATCGGTTCACAAACGGCGGAGTAATCGTTGAACATACAAAAATAAAAAAATAAAAAATATATATATCCACAGTCGAACATATAACCTCATCGTTTTTTGGATGTCGGTTAAAAAAGAGTGAAATTATTATTTTTAACAAAAAAATTAAAACCGACTACCAAGGTAAAAACAATAATAGCATCCTTATAATATGAACTAAAAAGTATTAAGTAATAATTATTCCTATCTAATAGTGCCTTTTTCCGAATTCCGCTAAAACTCAACTATTTCTGTACTCAATCTTCATAATTTTGAAGTCGGTGCCAGTTCCAAAAGTTTTAAATATTCTGTCAGAGAACTGAAGATTCATCTGGTACCGACTTCAAAATTATGAAGATTGAGTACAGAAATAGTTGAGTTTTAGCCGAATTCGGAAAAAGGCACTATTAGATAAATTATTTAATACTTTTTAGTTCATATTATAAGGATGTAATTTTTGTTTTTACCTTGGAAGTCGGTTTTAATTTTTTGTTAAAAATAATAATTGTTATATATTATATAACAATATAAGTATTAAGTAGTTAATGCTTTGGGGTTGATTATGTTATTAATCAAAAACCTTAGTAAGTAAATAAACTTCTGTCAAAAACTTTAGAAACCTGCCATTAATCTCCAATATAAAATATTTTCTTTTTCAATTAAGTATTTGTCTAAACTGTTAATATTTCTCTACTCAATCTTCATAATAATTACCGTGAAGTCGTTGCCAGATATATGTAACGTTAGGTCTGCCGTCTGTCAAATATACTTTGATTGCTATGTAATGTATGTAATGGTTAGCAAAAATTGGTTGCTTGTACTATTTTTTAATGATATCTGCACTGACTTCAAAATTATGCAAATGGTACTCCATTTGTTTAGTAGTAGTATTTGTTTAGCAGTAGGGTCTAACATTTAGACTTTGTTATAATAATAAATTTAATAAAACAATAAAAATGCTAAAATAATTTATTAAGTTTTAGCGTTTTATTATTATATAATAATGGATTAAACAATAAATAAGGCATTGACGTGGTATCGACGCAACTATTATAATAATATTATTATTATTATTGATTAAGTTAAGATTTCAGTATCTCATTTTACAAGCAAAAAGCATGGAAAATTTACGTGATAGCCGCACTCGCGTTTTTAAATTCATTATAATATTGTTTAAAAACTTCCTACGAGAATATTTAACATGTGGATTATTTATATTTAAAGAACGCTTTTACTATTATTCGTCGTGGGACTTATCTTCATTTGGACTAGTTTCTTCTACTTCACTCGTAGAAACATCTTCTAATACTTTTTCTTGACCATCAACAGGTTTCGAAACGGTGGCTTCTTCTGCCTCAGGTACAATGTTCACTTCTATTTGAGGTATTTCTATGGATATCACCTCATTTTCACTTTCTTTAACAGCTTCCGGTACCTTGTTTACTTCTAGAGGTCGGAAAATCTCTTGCAACGAAGAAGTTTTCTTTTCGCTAGGTATAATCCTATTTAAATATACTAATATATCCGACAGTGAAACGATTCCAATTAGCTTATTCTCCTTATTAACTAACAATAGTCGATGGCTTTCAGTTCTAACTATAACTTCTAAGGCCTCATATAATGTAATACTCGAAAAACATTTCTGTAACTTTTCTTCCCAGTCTTTCTTTTTATGTCTCACTTCACCGATCGTCAAAGACAAATTTAAATATAATTTCTCACTTACTAAGTTTAATACTTCATATTTAGCATACACACTTATAAGAGTACCATTTTCGTCTAGCAAGGGTAAAGCTGATACATCTTTTTCTAAGAGTAGCTGAAAAGCTTCCTTGATAGTAGTGTTGTCAGTCACTGATATAATATCATCAAAAGTGCCTATTTTTAAGTCTACAAGCGTTTTATGAAAAAACGTTAACTCGGGAAATTCATTGAGATAAACAAATAAGAATCTTAGAATTCTTTTATGAGAAAGTATGTACAATACGTCTCCTGACGTGGGATCTATCATTAAAAGTCGATGTATTCGATTCTGGTTCAGTAAGTTAATTGCCTCATGCAATGACTGATCAGGACTTACACTACATAGAGGTTTTCTCGAAGGTCGCAAAATTTTCTTCCAATTATGAAGTGTGTGTTTTTCTAAGTCATCCATAGACAAACCTTCTGCATCAAAATGCAAAAGTATCCTTATAAAATCAGTCACAGTAATCATTCCTACAAGTAGTTTTTTGTTA
Organism: Polyommatus icarus; assembly: GCA_937595015.1. Taxonomy (NCBI): domain Eukaryota; kingdom Metazoa; phylum Arthropoda; class Insecta; order Lepidoptera; family Lycaenidae; genus Polyommatus; species Polyommatus icarus. Next base: position 11,677,954 of record OW569321.1, read on the forward strand.
GCATCCCAAAGGGGAGCCGACCGAATTCCATGCGATACTAATGTTGGAAACGTTTTTCTAACTAAAAATTGAGTGTCAAATATAATAACTTTAGCAGATTTTGGTAAGATTTCGTAGCACTTATGATATTTGAAGAAATTTAACAATAGCCGCGTTTTATCTCGCCCACCTACAGATATTTGTACTATTGAAAGATATGGATCATACTTTGGTAAGCCTCGAATTTCTCTAAATAACTGTTTTGCTTGTCCAGGATCTAATGAGGCATACGAATTTTTATGGTAAGTGGGCGATGTGGTTCCGATAGAAGACCGGCGAGCTTGTTTCGTACTCTTCTTTTTGGATACTTCGGGTGTACTTTGGTCTGCTTGCGTTTGTGGCTTACTCCTAAATATATCCATAACCCTAGTAATTGGACTATATTTTCTAGAGGAAACTCCAGTAACAGTGTAGTAATATTTCTTATGGGACTCTTTGGCTTCCTCAGAGCCAGGCTCTTGTCTTGTGCTAGCCTCCGGTGCCTCAGTGGATTTACTAGTACTAGCCAGAGCTCCTTTGACATTTTGAATAAGCGACTGATGCTTTTTGGAATCACTCTTTCTTCTAATTTTAAATATGTCAAATATTGAACTTCGAGGACTAGATGATGTTCCATGAAATGTTTCATACTCCTTCTTACTTCCAGAATCTCTTTCTGCACTAGAAGGCCTTGATGTATCAGCTGCACGATCTTTAAAAATTGACCTAACATGAGGCCTTTGTGACTCAGCCCCACGGGTTCCGAAATGAACAGTATGAACGTTACTTTGTTGATAATTTTCTGGTTCAACATCTTTGCTTTCAGAAGAAGATAAAGTTGTGACTACAAATTTTTTCTTTGCACCAACAACAGTTTGACTCTCATTTGGTGTATTTAATTGATTTTTCTTCTTTCTGTTTCTATGTTTAGCTTTACCAAGTTTGCTCGGAGACTCCAACGACGCAGATTCATTTTCTAATATGGGATCCATTAATATTTGTTAATTGTAGAATTTTACTGTATTTTTTAAGATGAACCATAATCCATGTGAGGTACCTGAAAAAGAAAAAAAATACTTAAAATGCTGAAATTTAACTTAACCCATCAATCCCCAAGCAGCATTCGGCTGCCGCATAAAAATTGAAAATCTACAGTATCTGCGATACCCACGATAGAGGTGATAATGAGCTAATAATTATACTTTAACAAACTTAAAGTTAAAAATAATAATTACTTAATAACTTTTTTTTTAACAAAATAAAAAAAAAGTAGTAACAACTATTCAATAAAGGCTGTCACAGACAGAGCAGGTAATATAAAGATGTATATTATAGAACGATACATCTTTCTATAGAAATCATACACAACAGCTATAATGTAAAAATATACATTACTTAATATAGCTGTTGTGTGTGGTCTCCTGACGATTTCTATAGAAAGATGTATCGAGATGTATCGTGCTATAATATACATCTTTACATTACCTGCTCTGTCTGTGACAGCCTTTATAATACTATTGAAGGTCAAAGAGTTGCTAAGCAACCCGGTGCAGTACATACGTCATTATCATGCACCACAACTTTTTAGAATCTCTCATAAATATATCTAAGTCTAATAATTGTTAATTTAAGGTATTTGTAAATCGATATATACATATAGCTGTACGGGACGCCAGCTATATGTATAAAATAATATAAGAAGTAAGTTCATAAAAATAATTATGTCATCGTCGTATTTAGGTGATGTAGATATGCGTTTTGCGACAAATCAATACTCTCAACTACTGAACTAAACGATTGTTGCCGGGTGAATGTCACTTCATACCTGTATTTAATCAGCATTTCTCTTGTCTTTCAACATTTTCTGTAGGCCGTGTTATAACTAAACTGAATTTAAACTAAACTTTCAAATTAATATTATTTCACAGACATTGCGTCGATTTCACGTCAGACGTGAAATGCACGCCATTTTGGTTTTGACAGAATAAAAGTGACATCTAGCGGCGGGTGATGGAAGCGGGTTAAAAACGAGGGGTTGTGTTCATGTTCACTGTATAAACATCTGTCTGTTCTGCACCTAGTCAGTTAATTGATTGTTATAAAAGATGTCATTTTTTCTTCAAATTAATAAGTATTATAATACAATATTTTATGAACATCTAAGAAAAATCTTCAAAATTTTTATATTACCAATATTAGAAACATCTGTTATGAATTGATTATTAAGTATTAAATCATTTTGTTAAGTTTAATTTTTTAATGAAATAGGTTTCCACTTTCCAGTTAGTGATCAGAGTTCAAAATAACAGTTAGTAGCTATCAATTATTGTGAAATTATTATTCAATTTACAAAATATTTAAATAGGCAAGTAGACAGTACTGTTAAGAAATTTGAAAAGACTAACATTAAATTATTGAGTTTAAAGAAACCAAGGCCATTCTTTAAATTTAAATAAGGGAAGAGACCTAATGGCAGACACTTTAAGGAAACATGCAATATTTGAATGTTATAAAATATATATTTATGAAAATAAAGGATTGATAACTTCTTCCATGTCTTCAGTAACTCTTACAAAATAAAACTATTATAATTATTCTCTGACAAATCAATTAAAAAATATATTATTGGTCTTATTGTAAACTTAGTCATAAGTATGACATCACAAAAAACGAACATCATTAATAGTAGACACTAGACACCAATATGAACTAATAGTTGACATAGAACATTACATTACATTTTTTTCCTATTATTAGATCTTTATTTGCCATTTTTCAAAAGATTTCATTTGCTTTATCATAGTAACTACATGCATCAGAAATATTATCCGCTTTGTCTCCAGATTCTATTCATTCTTCTTCCATGCTGAAAATATCTTTCCTTTTATTTTTATATTTTTGAAGTGAAAACTTCTTTAGCGGCGTTGAGCACTTTTGTGGGATGGGTAAAAACTGTGAAACTCGCGTCAGATTCTCGTGCTGATCGAAAAACTTTGGAAAAACCGTAAGACGGTTGGTGTGTAGTGTTTTGTGTCGAACTCGAACTCGAACTCGAATTGATTGTAAGGGTTTCAATTAATTAAAAAAACGATTTTTTAAAAATCGATTTTCATAAAAAATGGGTTAAAAATTTAATCGATAATAAGGGTTTCGAATAATTAAAAAAACGTTTTTTTTATAATCGATTTTCATAAAAATGTGTTAAAAATGCACAACGTTAATAATCAAAACTTCTGCCGGAAATCCCGGAGTGCAACCCGTCTTTTTTTTCTAGCAAATTTATTTTCAGTCTTTAGTCTCCATGCTTCTTTTGCCTCTTCTTTTTTCTTATTTCTTTTCTCAGCTCTCCTTTTTCTTTTTTTTTACTGCTAAAAAACTAAAGCAATCGATTTTTAGATCAGTACAAGGTCTAATATTAGACACCATGTCCATTTTTAGGTGCAGTAGTTCTAAGTTCTTAGATTGTTAATGAAATTATACTTTCAGAGAATAGCGATGATTTTTGCAGTACAATAAAGTACAAAATAACTCTAGTATGTATTGCAAAACTCAAAGATGAGATCCATGTCAACCATTAGGTTTTTTACATTTTCAAGAACTAATAGTAGATACCCTTTATATTGTTAGGGAAAATGGATAAAAAATCTTAAATAAACATTAATTAGTGTATATGTTACGCTCAAAGACCGAAAACGCTCAATGAGCGAAAAAATAGCCCACAACGCGTTGTGGTCACAGTAAAACAGCCACGACGCGAATTTCGCGTCCTGGCTCTAATGAAAACGGCCACGACGCGTTCTGGCAATCACAAAAAGACCATGACACGAAATTCGTGTCGTGCCTGATATGCTATTCGTTTTTCTTGATTTGTTCTTGATTGATTAATCCGTCCATAGGTATGTAAGTAGTAAGATTATATTTGAATTACCACGCGTACTACAAAATATTTTTTCTTAATACTAAATCACTGCATAACATGTTTATCATTATTATTAATAAAATATCCATAGTTCCATGCTATCTGTATTCTGTACTAATATGTAAGACAATAATGTATGTCTGTATGTCTGTCTGTTCTTGTTTTTTTTTAATATAAGGTAATTTGATCTCAATAAATAATAAAAATAAATTTTTATTTAATTTAAGTACATAAATATAATACCACTTACTAATCGACAGTAATAATATTATTACGGATAGTATGGAACTTTGGATATTTTATAAATAATAATGTTAAACACGTTATGCAGTGATTTAGTAAAAGAAAAAATATTATGTAGTACGCGTGGTAATTCAAAATAATCAAATATTATAATCTTCCATACCTATGGACGATTAATCAATCAAAAACAAATTGAGAAAAACTAATAGCATATCAGCCACGACACTAATTTCGCGTTATGGCCTTTTTGTGATTGCCAGAACGCGTCGTGGCCGTTTTCATTAGAGCCACGACGCGCATTTCGCGTCGTGGCTGTTTCACTGTGACCACAACGCGTTGTGAGCTATTTTTTCGCTCACTGAGCGTTTTCGGTCTTTGACCGTAACATATATAACATGACCATTAATCCAATGAAATCAATAGAAATTACAAAAAATCAAATAAATGTATTCAAAACTTACGTGCAAAATTTCGCCTTCCTTAACCTATTTGCTAAGAAATTGCCGAGCGTGTGTTGACGCGGTCATATTATTTACGAAAACTGATCCCATTTTAAAATTTTGTTCCCGAAGGCGTCTCTAATATATTTTTTCAATTCAACAGATAGCTTGAGAAGCTTATAAAATTTACAGTGGTGACAAATAATTAGAGTAATTCTTATTTTTATGGTATTTTTGTCATAAGCGTCATCTATTAGTTCAGTGTCTAGCATTAGTTCCTCTCTTTTTTCTTTCAAACAGAAATAAAATAACCTCCACCTTTTTGGAAGTCAGTCAATAATAATATCTAACTGAATATCTTATATTATGTAAGTAGGTACATCAACTGAGTTAATCTATATTTTACTTATACTTACAAATAAAAAATAAAATATGTCTTAAATAAAAAAGCATAGTCATTTAAACCATAGCCAATTTTTTTTTCATAAAATGTATTTGAGCAACAATATTATTTATGTTATGTGTACATAATTTCTGATATTTAATATTTATCAACTTATCACAATTATTCATATTATGATGTCTACCGTACCAAAAAATCTGTAACCTCTTCGAGCTTCTAGGAATTAAAATAAAATCGGCCAAGTGCGAGTCGGACTCGCACACGAAGGATTCCGTACGGTTATAGAGCCAAACAAGTGCCAAAAAATACCAAAAATCACGTTTGTTGTCCTTAAATTAATATTTTATATGGGGGGCTCCCATGAGCCCTCCATAAATATTAATAATAATAATATTTTGTTTTGGTTCTTGAGAAACAGTCTGGAGACAGACAGACGGGCAGACATGAAGTCTTACTAATAGGGTTCCGTTTTTACCCTATGGGTACGAAACCCTAAATAAGATATCAATATTATCAGTAACCTACCTGCTGTATTCAAATCTTTTGAAGGCGACAAGATTAATATTTTAAGCCTATAGGCATTTGACATGAATATAACCATGATGAACTCTATTTTCTATACGATATTAACACCCACACAGTAACCTTTATCAATTTAATAATATCTCTATAAAAGTAGCACCTCGGAGACACCTTTGAAAAATTTAAGGAACATCGAATTAACTTGATTAAACAATTATCACGGACGACATCATTCCCGCGTCACTATATTTGATCGGCGAATATTTCTTAATATAGCTCGTTCTTTGGGGCGGATTGGGCATGCGTGAATCCGTGACGTCATGTTTCGTCACCGATTACGACGTCACGGTTTCGCGTAGGCGGCGAACGGTGACGTAGGCCGGGGGGAGAGGGTGCGATCAATACTTCCCCCGTGTTAATAATATTCGTGGAGAACGGTAACGCTTGATTAATAGCAGCACGAGAGTAGAAACGGCCTTTTTAAAGTACGGGTCGATAGCTCACGTGTTAAATCTTGCATTATGCAACATAAAAGCACAGGTCAGCCGTTCATCAATGAGTTAATAAGTTGTGACATTCTAATATTCAAGTGTAATGAGCAGCTGACCCGTGCTGCGGCAAATTCAATATTCCCTAAGATTTTAAATCACTGTTAATTAACCGTCAAAATCAATTTGTGGATTTAATTAAATTCGACGTGACTTCGTAACTGTCGAATTACTTCAAAGCACAGTATAAAAGGTTTAATTACATACAGTAAACAACCGAAGCCGATAACGGTGTTTTAAATATAAATTATTAATATTTCAGTAAATTTCCAGTAAGTATATTGAAGAAAACCTTTAGTTTATTATAAAGAAAATATCCATTAAAACTTTGTAACAAAATCATACATTGCCTTTGTCAGCTTTTGTACACGGTTACCTAGGTTACTTAGAAAATTCAGTATTTTAAGTTGGATACAGATAATAAATTTTAACGGTGATAAATTCACAGCAGTAAGTCTCCATTATGTCTGGGCTTGTGTTTGCTTACATTAACTCAATGTTTGCGATGACCTAAGCCGTAAGCGGCTCCGAACTTATAAATGCCGGTCAGTTTCTTCTAATCTGCATTTCGGTAACTCGAACAGTGAACCCATATACATAATGTGCTACCGAATGACGTATTAATTACCTTCTCGAGGTTATTTACTTTATAACGATTAGTTATGCTCTAGAAACGATCAAAGTTTAAAAGAATCTAACGCTGAATTAGATATTGAACTTTAAAATTACAGATTAGCGTATTTCCCTCTTAAAAGGCCGGCATCGCACCTGCAGTTTTTCTGATGTTGCGAGTGTCCATGGGCAACGGTAGTTGCTTTCCATCAGTTTGTTCCCTTGTTTTATAATAAAAAAAATGTTGGCCCACTGGCTTCTGTCTGGGTTACAGTTAAATCTGGATTACATATCTATCTGGAGTAATTTAAATAATATCATGAATCTCTAGCTCTTAATCGGTTTGGCGTAAGTGGCCCTTTAGTGGACGCTGCAGTAGGTAAAAACTAGTATGTTCTACACAACAAGGGGACCCTGAAAATGACGAGCGTTTCTCATGGCCTAACAGGATAGTGTCATTACGGGTAATTGATTCAGATGGCACGCGCTCGCTGACAACGACATCCGCACACCTGCAGAGGGAATGTTTGTACCCAAATTATTGCACTTACATGATAGTATACACTTCAGGATTACCAAGTTAGGGGCTTTCCCAAAAGGGGGTAAAAAAATCTAATGTGGATTTTAGGGGATTTTTTTACAAGCTTACGAATGCGTGTTACGTTTTCAATTATTGTATTGTATTTAGCGACTATTGACTTACATTTTTAGGAGTTAAAACAACGTTACACTTTATTGGACGTGTTAGACATAGATGTAGTAAGGCTTCGTGTGGGAACCCCCTAGTATTCATTAAACAAATAATGTACATTGTAAGATACTTGACTCACACTTCAGTATTTGCTGACAAAATAGAAACAAACAATCGTTGCCTCAGATATAAAAATCTATTTCACCATAAAAAAAATATGGGCTTAAAAAGTTCTTACCGAATAATTATGATTTATATTATGAATTGGTATAGCTTCGACACAACCTGATGGTTGTGTCGGATGATTCCATTTTCTCTTCTCATTAAACTGCAACATTATTGTACAAAAAATAGAAACTTACATCAATCGATAAAATGTTTTTGAATGACCACTCACTGAACTAAACTGATCAACACTGTGAAGATGACTGGCACTGCAACTGAAGCTTATCACCAAAATAACTAAGCCAGTTGGTCATTCAAAAATCTCGGCTTAGTGTAGTTAGTCCCGTCTCAGTAAAGATAAGTGGCACTCTAATGCCCACTTATCTTCGAGAAGCCTCGATAAGATAAAACCTTATTGTCAAATTATGTTGCTCAAATACTACTGAGTACTGACTGTAAACTAACAATGAGCTCTTCAAACTTTTGCTAACACTAAAATCATCATCAACTGTACATATTTCACTATTTCCTAGCAATTACCACGTACTAGGAAACATGGTTTTGTCATAAAAGCGTTTTCACAATACGCGATCCGATATCGGATATCGGACTGATAGCACTCCGAATGCTTTTATACGGTTTGGTGTCTTGGTTTAGTTTGGTATAGTGCATGCAATTTTATGTAATGCTAAACGGATGTGGATTGATGACGATGAAATCTAATTTATGTTAATGACTATCCCTCGTCCTTGGTTGCGGACGGAAGAGGTAAATGGAAAAAACCGAAATTGATATCATTGCCACTTTATCACCAATCGCGCGAAACATTTATATTTTATTTACATAATAGGCACACATTAAAATTAACTAAGTATTGTACATTGTTTCTTGAATATTTGCTTCACATATACCATAACAATATATTATGTTAGACCGAAAGAGCGTGTCTCTCCTAATACAAGTTCTACTTAAAAGGAGAACCCCACCTTGCAAATTTGTAAATTTAACTAAAATAAAGATTTTTTTTTTCATCATTACATACATATATTAGACAATTCGATAACAGGAGAAAGATAAATCAGGTAAGTCTATGAAAGGCGATGAAGCAAATTTCAACCTTAACTGTCCAAATTAAGCACGCCTCTTAAAAATTGTTTGTTCCTATGTCCAAACTTCAAAAAGTAACCATGCCCTTTAAAAAAAGATTCTGTTTATTTAATATACAAACAAAAGCTATAATAAAATCTAAGTTAAAATAAAATTAAGTAATAAATAAACAAAATTAACTAATACAATAAATACTAAACTATAATAAAAACTAAATATAAAAAAGATTGTCATCCAGACTGCTGCCTTTAGGGAGAGTGCCTAGAATACTAGCGACATTGTCCCGCTGTAAAGCCAGGCTTAATCGCTGGCCAAAATACGCTCCAGCCCTCTGGTCACCCGTGCGTTCTATGAGGCGAGATGAATCACTAACTAAGATTTTTGTTTTTTTTTTTTTTTATTATTATGTTTACTAGTGACTTAAAGTTTTTTCATAACCATCAAAACAATTCAGCGGCTTAGGCATGCATACTAAAGAGGCAACAGACAGGCAGACAGAGACCCACACTTTTTCATTTTTAGGTATATAATAATATTTATTTATTTAAGAATGGATGTAAAAGTTTATTCGTCTGTTACTTGCTATTAATCCTTCAAGCCCCATATGAGCACCGGTGATTGCGACAACAATAGAATACAATAGCATTTCCAAGAATCCGCGATCGAAGGATTAATCAGTTTGAAGCTGCAATTGTAATATGAAAAATATTATTATGTTCTTATCGGCGACATAAATTTGCTATTTAGTATTTACTTATTGTCACTTTATTTACATCGCTCATGTAATTTATATGCTGACATAGATTTTAAAGCAACAAGACCATTTATATACATAATATTACATAATATTAATTATCAGTTATCACTACTAAAGAATTATTCCCTATTATTCCACATTTATATTCTACCTAGATTATAGTTTACAAATATAGGTTGCGAACTCAATTTAAATATTGTCTGTTTAGACTAAATCTATATTCTTTTGTGAAGTCTCTGCATGAGCACAATAATCCTTCGATCGCGGATTCTTGGAGATCTATTGTTAGTCTATTTTTGTCGCGGTCGCTGGTGTCCTTATGGGGGTAATATTTACTCCGATAACATAGCTAGGTATAGTAATTCGTAGGTACTATCAGAGAAGTTGATTCCTAGGTAGATGGCGGACCTAAATAATTTAGTCGCGTTAATTAAGTCAAGTGGTCAAACCCATCCGACCGAACACAGCTAACATTGAATTGACATAAGCCGACCAAATGATGTGGGTCCGTCAACTGTCTAGGAATCAATTTCCTGATGGTACCTAAAACCTACTACTATAATATTACTTCAGGCCCCGCGCGAGCACCGGTGATCGCGAGAACAAAAGAATACAATGGGAATTCATAGAACCTCCGATCGAAGGAATATTATATTGTAACACTAACGTAAACTTAACGTAAACGTAACTGCAGACAACGTTAGGGAGACAAGGAATAAAAAAATCACTAACGACGTAAGAACTATGGACGTACCTGCTATAGCAGCTAGAATTTATCACTTAAATAATTCTAAAACCACAGATTGACATCACTACGAAAACATGGTAAATGCTTCCTGACGTTCTTCCATATGTGCTTCAAATGGAGGAATGCTAGTTTGTTCTAATTTTAGACTGTAAACACCAGTATGTTATATTAGAAACGAAGCGCTAAAACTGTTTATTTTCAACATCGAGTTAAAGCCCCCGCAGATCGCAGATTTTCAATCTGCTGACTCGATTTTTTTGTACGCACTTTCGTAATCTTCTGACTAAAATATCAGCCGATACATGCGGTCTTCGGGGCTTTTGATTTGTATAGCTCAGGCAATTGGCACACAGAAATTCATGTAGTCTCTTTCACTCAAGCACAAGGAAAATCTTGGTTTATTGTATCAAGTTTATAAGATAGCGATAGGTATTTTTGCGTGTGAATAAATAAGACAAGGGGCAATAAGTCAATAACCAAAATTCTGCGTGTTCGATGACCGAACTATACCTATGCCACTTCTTAACTTAAGTTTTCTTGAAACGACTAAAAATATAGTGACTACACAATAAACATACCTAATCGCACATAGTATTAGATATCATATTATCCTCATTTGGTAATTTAATATAGTAAAACGTTATCGTATTTTTCATTTGTTGAATAAATGTATAGTAATACGTCTTATATCATCGAGTTTTTAGTTAATAGATAATATTGCATTAAGTATCTATTAACTAAAATTATATATAAAACTAGCTGTCCCGGCAAACGTTTCTTTGCCATATTATAAAGTATATCGCCCTTATTATTTTATTGAAGTGACTAAATAAAGTATGTCACCATGGCAACGTCCATCGCTATCATGGTCGTCGTTTTTCTCGAGTTGTAATAATTTACTATTATTTATTCAACAAATGCTCTTATCAATATAATAAGTACCGAGTAGCCGATTCTCAAAACGTACTGAATACGAGGGCTGCTATTTATGTATCCGGAATTAAAAAAAGAAACAAATATATATCATTTAATATCATTGAGATGTAAGGAGTTGACACCGCATTGCAATGCTTGGTCACATTCAAGAGACGCTATATAGCCGCAGTGCACTCAGTCGGCCGCGAGCTCTTCTGCGCGCTTGACGTATGACAATTATAAAAAAACAAAATAAAAGTCACAAAAATGCCTTGGTGTGTCTTATGATATTGTAAAAATAATTCCAAAAACACTTCCAAATGCGACGGCATAACATTTTATCGATTAGTATTCTTATTTAATTATTTTCAATTAAAATACGAACATTCAATTACTAGGCGAAGACGCGCGCCATTTCGCATTGTCATAGAGTAGTAGATTCAGAGGGGAATGTATGCAGAATACAGATATCTATGATGAGACGACAATGAATGAAGTATTCAGGTAGACGAGTTTGTATTTCGGTAATATAAATACGGTATTACGTGTACATTATACATGCGTACATTATTATTGTATTTATAAATATTTAAGTAATTTAAATAAAGTAAGTATGTAGTGGACTTTGAATCCATACTTATTATAATATAACTAGCTCTCCCGGCAAACGTTGCTTTGCCATAATATAAAGTATTTCGCCCATATTATTTTACTGAAATGATTAAATAAGTATGTCACCATGGCAACGTCGATCGCTATCCCGTCGCATAAATTTAATGGTCGCCGTCAGTCTCAGGTTGTAATAATTTACTATTATTTATTCTACAAATGCACTTATTAATATACTAGCGACCGGGGCGGGTCGCTAGTATATTAATAAGCGGGGTATAAAATATATAGCGGCTATATATTTTATATCCGTGCGACGCGACGCCGCGATTATTTTTTCAGTGACTATATTATAGCCACTAAAAATGATTAAAATCGATAGCCTATGATCCTTCACGTGGTCTTCTTCTTATCTGCGCCAAATAACATAAAAATTGCTCCAGTAGTTCGCGAGATAAGCCCTTTCAAATAATTTACCCCGTTCTTTTCTCATTCGACTTGTTATATTATTATTTCGTTTATTTCTGCATGACTAAAAAGTTGGATTTCACTTAACTTTTTTTAACTGAAATCCAATTCTTTAGTCATGCAGAAATAAACGAAACTTTGTTTGTATTCCCCTATCTTAGATGAGCCGCCATATTGGATGTAGAATGACATTACATTCGTTTTAGAGTTATTCTCAAAAAGTTATTTCATTTAATATCCATACTGTTAATATAGGACGGCATAGAAAATAATTATTCCGCTATCTTGGATGGTCGGCCATTTTATATTTATAGTGATGTCACATAATAATAATAATAATAAATACTCTTTATTGTGCACACATAAAATTGAAAAATCAAGAACATTAATTATAAATAAGACAAGTATAACACAATGGCGGCCTTATTACTAATTAGTAATTTCTTCCAGGCACATACTGTATTGTGCAATGTGTATAATCATTCAAACCAAACGTGTATACAAAATTTCAACTCAATCGGTTAAAATATTATATTATGTACATACATACTTCGAAATTGAGTTCAAAAATTCCACCCGAACTTACATAATAATATGTAGTAATATATTTAATAATATGTAAATAATAATACACAGAGCAAGTTAAATAAAATCTTTTAATAATGTTTAGTAAAAATCTTTGTTTTATTTTATCCACTAACTCAAGCCTGGACAAACTCGACAAGAGTTTTTAGGCATATCTAACCTTAAATTGTATTAGATGTAAGTTTTTTTTGTAATAAATAAATAAATAAATATTGTTTTAAATGTAACCCAAACATTGCAGTAAACGGACATCAAAGAGAAATAAAGATAAAAAACCGACTGCGTCAAGTCTGCGTTCATTCGAGTGTAGGCACAAAACTTTGTCACTTCTGCGGTACTGATCTATAGCCATCACCGCCCCGCCTCTCACCCCGCTCATTCTTCAAGTGTGACATGTTTTTTGTTGGCAATAGCAACTCCATACATCTCAATGTTTAATATGGTTTTATTGCTTTTCAAAATATTCGCCGCGATGATCGACACACTTTTGCATACGCTGGAACCAATTTTCTTAGCACTTTTTCCATTCTGATTGAGGTATCTCCAAAACGTGCATTTTGAACGCATCAACAGCCTCTTCGCGGCTCGAGAAACGTTGACCACGTAATTTGTTCTTCGCGTATGGAAATAAAAAGAAATCGTTAGGTGCCAAATCAGGGCTGTACGGCGGATGACCAGTCAATTCGATCTTTTGACCCTCCAAAATCTGAGTTGTTTCAGCTGAGGTGTGACAGCTAGCATTGTCGTGATGTAATATGATTCTGCGTTGTCGGTTGTCCTTTCTTATTTCTTCAAAGACTTCTGGTAAACAAATGGTCGTATACCATTCAGAATTAACCGTTTTACGATTCTCTAATGCCACATGTCCATTAATTCCAAAAAAACAGGCGACCATTTGCTTTAAAGTACTTTTAGCACGAGGAACTTTTGTTGGTTTCGGCTCATGTTGGAACACCCACACCGTTGACTGTTGTTTAGTTTCGGGGTCATATGCATAGATCCAAGATTCATTACCTGTGTAGATATTATAAACGGCTTTTGACGTACCACGGTTGAATTTTTTTATCATTTTTTTGCACCAATCGACACGAGCCCGTTTTTGATCGATTGTCAAATATCAGTTGTGCGGAATCCAACGCGAACATATTTTTTTTACAGCCAAATGTTCGTGTAATATCTTATGTATGCTCGTCATACTTATGTCTAAGGACGCCTCTATCTCGCGATATGTAACATGACGATCACGCATTATTAGTTCCCGCACAGCATCTATATTTTGTGGGACAACAGCTGTTTTTGGGCGACCTTCTTTATTTTCATCCGTGAGCATAGACCGCCCACGATTAAACTCACTGTACCAGTGATAAACAGTGGTTTTTGATGACGCTTCATCTCCAAAAGTTGCGGTGAGTTGAATAAAGCACTGTTGTTGATTTAGCCCACGCCGAAAATCGTAGTAAATCATTGCACGAAAATGTTCACGCGTTAAATCCATGGCAAATGAAGACATGCAATTTTCAAAATGACGCCACAATGGAAAAATAATTGACAGTCACATGAAACAAAATGTATTCTTCAACCAAAGAGTTCTATTTTCAAATGTTGTAATTACTTTTTAAATATTGTTCTTGTAAGTGGCCAGTTCCGGATACATAAATAGCAGCCTAGTATGCATATAAAATTTGGTAAAAATCAGTAAAGCCGTTTCGGAGGAGTTCGTGGACTAACATTGTGACACGAGAATTTTATATATAAGACTAGCTGTCCCGGCAAATGTTGCTTTGCCATAATATATTTGCCATATTATTATGTCACCATGGCAACGTCGATCGCTATCCCGTTGCACAAACTTAATGGTCGCCGTCAGTCTCACGTTGTAATAATTTACTATTATTTATTCAACAAATGCACTTATCAATATATAAAGTGCCCAGTAGCCGATTCTCAGACCTACTGAATATGCATATAAAATTTGGTAAAAATTAGTAAAGCCGTTTCGGAGGAGTTCGCTATCTAACATTGTGACACGAGAATTTTATATAATATAAGATAATAGATAAAGTTACATTCTGCTTGAAACTTATATCTTCCTAAATATGAGTTTCAAACAGAATATAACTTAACTATAAGTAATCCTAACGCTGATGAATCTTAATAAGACAGAGGCTCCTCATTTAATAGTAGGTTAAATAGAATTGAAGTCACATCGCACGTACCAGCTAATGGCCATAGTAATTAATGAGACCAATCGTCATGAAGACAGAAACTGCCAAAACTACTGGACACGTCATGATTCTTACACAATATTTTCTTTTGTGCCAAATTTTATGACAATTATTAAATACTTGGAAATTTAGTTAAGCGGACTATAGATACAAAACCAATAGTTATACATATTCTGAATAAAGCTATTCCTAGAGGTAGATTAAAAATACAAGCAGGCAATGTAAATCTTAAATAATACCTAATATTATAAACAAATTAAATTTTTAATTTACAATAAGACAGAGAGAGATGTTGACATTGTGGTACTTGATACGAGTATAATATTTTCTAATATTGACAAAATGTAAATACTTAACTAGTCATATTCGTGTAAAATATTGTTAATGTTTCATTTAATAATATTATATACGTAGTGCTGAATGTTTACCAACTACATAACATTACTTGCGGTAAATGAATCTAATTTATGCTAAGAATTTCCATATTCAAAACCTTTGCTTACGGTTTAATTTTTTTGCTTTGAGTTCAAGGTTGAAATGCAGATACTTAATAATATTATTGTTACCAACTTTATTGAAGAATATTATTCAAGGTAAATCTATAATAATAATTACTGTTACAATGTTGCAGTAAGTACATACATGATACAATTATCTAATATGGATAATTTAAATATAATATTATCTATAGTTTTCATACGAGAAATGAAATGGAATGAATTAATGTATCATAATCATAAAATAAATTAATAATTTTAATTATAATAATATTATGGTCCGAATTATAGGTCCGAATATTTCAAGTTATAGGTACACAATGCTGCAGCTAGAGGGCGTGACTGTTTATTATTATGAGTTGGTATTATTTTACCGCATTTTATTAATATTTAAACATTCAAATAATATAGCTTACGTCGATTGAAAAAATCTCGTTATGCAAGATATAAACAGATATGGTGCGACCGTGCGCGTTACTGGCGTTCGACATAACCTCCAAGTTAACTCAAGACAATAATAATATCAAACTGTGTCTACTCACATTAAAGATCATTGCATCCGAACTCCTTTCGCACCGACTATTTGTGAACACTACACACACATACAATAGTAATATGCATAATGCAGCCGTCCTAGCGATGATCTCGCGTGTGCCAATAGTTAACTCGGGTTCTTATTTCACTGGACGAGAGCGCGTACGTAATATAACTCGCCTTCGGGGCTCGTAACAAAAGAATCAACAGTACGACGAATACTGGCCGCCATTCCCAATTATAACAATTTACAATCTCGCTCAAACACATGGGCTGACGGCATCCTATCAAACTAGTCGCGTTCACGTTATAATTCTCGTACGGGCCGGCAATGCCGCTGCGCTCGCGCACCAATATGAGCGCGCACGCACACACGCGCGCGCTCGTGCGTACGGCGGACGCACACGGACCTGAGTAAATGACGCGACTCACGGCTGATTCGATCATGCTCGCGACTGATAAAATATATCCCTTATCAACTAAGTAGTTTAAATATTTTATACAAACAGATTCTATGAAATCATTTAGGTACATTCATGAATACGACACTTTGATAGGAGTAGTGGAAATCAAATAAATGATGTAAGTACAGCATTATAGTAATATATATTTCCGTGTATGGACGGTACTCTGCAGTCTGCATCGAGCAAGGCGCGAGTGCTCCATAAAAATGAAGCAATAAAATTAATGTATGATACGAGTACAAAAGTCACGCCCAAACTGTAAGGTCTGTTATACCAGTTGTCATGGATGCTCGAACAGAAGCTTGAGCCCGCAATTACAGCAGAGATTCTAATTTCTAACACAATATAATTTTTCAAAGACGAACAATTGAAAGCTTCAAGCCGACAACGACGTACGAGTGTTTGAAGAAGACACTATACAGGGTGCAATTAAACCTTCCTGTCAAATTTCGATATATTAATCCGTGTTAATAATACACGTATTTTTTCTTTTCCAATCACTCAGTATCTACTAAAATTTTGAGAATAGCTCCCGAAAGTTTTCCTAAAAACACCACAATTATCACCCCCGCTCTACTGACCGCCACGAAGTGACCGTTCTGCAACGATTTTAAGTAGGATAAAATAATATGTTATGGTAAAAAAATTAACAACCTATTTTTTTGGTTAAATGGACTGTCCTAATGATTCATCTAAGACAGTCTAATGCCTGTTTTCACCAACGGTCTCCTAACGCTAAGTGTTCCCTAGCGACCTTTGCGGGTCAAATATCTCTTAAAACAAACACATTAAAAAAAAAAAACAAATGTTTTGCAAATCATGAAATCAATGGCCGGTAGGTTTAATTGCACCCTATATTGTGGGGTTACATAGTAGAGCTTGTCTAACTTAAAATGACGCGCCCCTCCCTCGTATTGTATCAACATACCATTTGTATCAACTAGTGAAGTGGTGGGGCGCGTCATTTCAAATTAGACAAGCTCTACTGTAGTCGGCCAAACATGGCGGTAGCATTTTCTATATAAACCGCGATTGACAATGAAGTGTCAGATGTTGTCGATCGTGGCTTTGTATAAAAAACGCATTTCGCGTAACTTTCTACCGCGCACTGTAAAACTCTGGAACGAACTGTCACCAGCAGTATTTCCGGACCTATACGACCTGCAAACCTTCAAGAAAAGAGCGTATTCCCTCTTAAAAGGCCGGCAACGCACCTGCAGCTCTTCTGATGTTGCAAGTGTCCATGGGCGACGGTAGTTGCTTACCATCAGGTGACCCGTATGCTCGTTTGCTCCCTTATTTAATAATAAAAAATAAAAAAAAATGACAAGTTTTTGACAGGGAGTCAATGACCGCTACTGCCATGTTTCGCCGAGTACAGTAAAGTTATAGTATAAACTTTGTACTTTGTAGTGTGTGTGGCTGTGGTAGCACAAAATTATTGATACGAGTATCAATCGATTTTATAACTATTTTCAAAAATCAATTTTACAATAGTTATAATAAACCCGCCAAGCTATGCTACGCGCCCATTAAGCCTAAAGTGATACTAAATTACACACAGATTACTAAATAGCAAACAGTTTAACGTAAGTAATATGGGTCTTTTGCTAAATACAGTTAGGCATAATATTTAAAAAAAATAGGAACGTCTGCTAAACCTGACTGCTGAAATAGAATATGTACGCTAGGCATTAATTGATCCTTCGATCGTGGATTCTTGGAAAATTGGATGGGTTAATTATCATCCCTTCAAGAAAATATGAGCGTAGAGGGGGGTCAAGCTAAATCCTTCCAAATCTCACATAGGTAAAAGGGGGTCGTAGAAAATATCACGTAATTTTTTTCCAGCAAAAAGCTTTGTAAAATTGAGTGAAATATATTTATAGAATATTGCTATTAAATCTGAATCATCTCATCACTCAATAGTAATATTATCTACATTCAACCAATATCAAAAGATAGATTTTGTAACTCTCTCGTGAGAGAGGGGAAAAGTTGGGGAAAATATTATGAAATCTCACCAAGGGGGAACGGGGGTCAAAAAATCCTCAAAAATGCCTCACGCAATTAATGGACGCCCCGTAACCACTCTTTCCATAAACACTTTCAACTTTTATTTTTTCAAACCTTGTTGGTCTACACAGTTTCTTCCTTTATTTTTTAAACAGAAAATTAAAAATATACATAATATGAAATACCTTCTCCATTTTTTGCGAGAAAAATAATCAGGTGCGTTTTACCAGCTGTCATCACATATCTTTAGATATGTTTCATGGCGTTTTCGTCATACCGGCAACGAAGCAAGGCCACTACTTATAAAACACGCTTTTAAATTTTTTTTTATATAAACAGTTTACTTTGTTTTTAATTTAATTGTATTTAATTGTGCTGTCCAAATTACATAATATTATGATAAAATGAGCCTCTGTGCAAAATACCATCTTGTGAAGTTATTATTTTTTAATTTTGGAATATTAAAATAATGTTAATTTGCACGTACTAATTAAGATGCATAAACGCAGCTAAAATGTCATACCGTACCACAGTGTGTCGTAGTATTACAGCAGGAAAAAAAACATTAAAATCTTCATGAAATCTTATCATTTTTAAAGGACGAAATAATAAGCAGCTAAGGAGCTACGAATAATAAATGTTATATTCATATGTAAATATTAAAGAAACAATACCGCCCGAAACCGTAATTGACGCTGGCAAATAAGGATCCATTACGCGCTATTTTTGGCTGTCATCGATGACGTAGTTATATCGAAAGCGTTAAAACGTCGAAATATCGATCGGAGGAATACGAAATACTTAGTTATTACGTCTGCTGAATCTGTGTCTCAGTGAACGTATTATACGTGGTGTAACAAAACGAAGTGATTATAATACCTAAGGGCATGTCGGCGTGGCATCACGGGGTAGAGGTTCACTCATGATTATTATTTATTAATCACTAATAAGAAAAAAATAAAAAAATATATAAATCACAGGTAAATACACAACACTTTTATTTGTAGTCTTTGGTTTGGATTCACAAGGGTTGTTTGCGGATAAGTTACAGTTGTAATTCACAATAATTATATAGCATAATTACGGTTGTGATGATGATGATTAATTAAATTGATAGATTGGCTTATGCTTTCAGTGGTTTTTAAACAACGTCAAAATCCCCAGAGCCTGTATCTATAAGGATTCAAAAGTTCTGTTGGTTACCTTCGGATCCAGGGTATAACCTGGTGTGAAATCTTACTTTTTGCCTCGAATAGTTAAGAAAAAATTCAAAACAAATTTCAACGAGTTCGCTCGATTCCTCAAGGATCCCATCTGCATCGTCAGGTCACCAATTTTGTAAACATGGTACCAATTCGAGTTAAACCCTATACAACACGAAAATAATTTTGAAAATCGGACAACAAATGGCTGAGTAATCGTTGAACATACAAAAAGAACATACAGCCGAACGAACTACCTCATCCTTTTTGGAAGTCGGTCAAGAACAAACAGTAACTAACAGAGCTACTCGTAGTACAACTTATACAGTGAACTCTATAAGGGATACACACCCTAAAGTATTTTCACTTAATTTTGTTACACCCTGTTTACACGAAAAAGGTTCACAGGCTACTGAAAGCTGGCTGTCTCCCGCTTTGCTTGGGGAGGGAAATTGGATTTCTCCTACTCCTCCTACCTTCTTCTGATTAAGTTCGTTGCGGGTCCCAAGACAGATTTAGCTTGTCCCTCGGGCATTCCTGAGATCATATCAAAGGGTTTTCGTGGTTGGTTACCACTGTTGATCCTGGCGACACAAGAGTTGCAGTGGTGGGAATGTGTGGTGGACCATTTGCCCTTTTAAAAAAAAAGGCTACTGAAAGCTACAAAAGCTCAATGTTAAGTTCATAAAACTCTTTATATAAATATTTAAGTTCAATAAAAACATGCAAAGATTTTCGTCTTAGTGGAGTTTCCGAGCGAAGACCTTAAGAGTAGCTTTCTGAAAATCAAGGTCATAACACTGAAGAAAATAATAATAATAATCATCATTTATTTCGGACTCTTTGTAATTGTACTACTAATCGCCTAGGATTCAACTTCTCTGATAGTACATTCATAAGTGTTAGTAATTTAATTAGTAACAATTTTCCTTAGAGTTGTTTTTTTTTTATTCCATCCACAATAACTAACGCTTACAAACAATGAAATTCAAATTAATATCTCATATGAATTTCATCGTTTTAAGTATTATGTACCATCGAAGAAATTTATTCATAGGCAGTTGACGGACCTATGTCATTTGTTCGAATAATGTCACTATAATGTATAGGTCATCTGGCAGCGGGGTTTGACAATACACGACCAAAATACGTAGCTTCTGCCTGAATCAACTTCTCTGATAGTACATAATATACAATATTATAGACGTGTGAATCACGTTACTGTGATCTCAGGTTACGTGTTGCGCTATCATCATAATGTGATTACTGATTAGTGATGTCTTTCACTTTCTTTATTGCTTTGTATATGTAGGGCATATGACCTACCTGCCTAGCATACGCCAACGAGATATCTCACTCTCGAGATAATTTAAAACTAATCGTCTCATACTGTCAAAATCTCGACATTATCTCGACAAAACTTTATAAAAATGTGTTATTTCGATGAAAGATCTACACGAGATAAAATGTTTATCATGCTAGGGTCAAAAGAGAGACAAACCATCAAACATCGAGAAAACATGTAGACAAAATTTTCTTGTTTGCGCATCTTAGGCAGGCTGGAGCAAGTTGTGAAACGAGCCCTGCATACCTATTTGGTATAATCCAGTCAACACTAATATCAAAATGCTAGTGTGTCTGTCTTACGTACAGGTTCTTCGCACTTAAAAAACTAAGACGACTTTCGTGAAATTTGGGATACTGCTATTTTCGAGAAAGGGCTTCCCAGAAAAATATACGGTATCCGCGTGATAATAATACTGATTTCCCATCTGATTGCTTACGAGAGATGCTATGAGTTGTGATGAAATTACAGAAAATATAAAGCATCCAATAGCTTTGTGGTAGAGGATCAAAATAAATCTAGAATAATTTTCCATGCGGATGAAAAGTGGTCTTTATTATAATGTTCTTAGCGACAAAAATCAAGTTTAATTTATTGAGCTGCGGTAGCGTGTGTTAAGGTTTCAAGGTTAGCCGAGGAGCGGTTGTTGGCGCGATCAGGTTTTGTCACAAAATTGTGTATTATTTTACTTTTTGCTTAATTAATGTCGGTTCTACTTCCCTTCTATACTGGTTATCCACATCGAGGTGCCGATTCTCAGCTCTATTTAAAGTCGTATCAAGCAAAATGTTCTATATACTCAGTTAATTTCAAGCTGCTGCAAGAAATGAAGGATTCGTAAGACATTTAGGTACATATTTAAGAATAAATGTAACAACCCCCAGTGTAGTCGCACCGTTACGTTATAGGGTATTATTAGTAGTTTTAGTAGTAGGAATGTTTTCAAGGGGAGAGTAGGACAGGACATAGGCGAGTTCTACATTCCGATGTCATAAATTTGTGGCTGAGTCTGAAAAGCATACTATTTGAGTCGACGCGACATCAACTGAATGGATTGTTAAAATAAGAAGTGTTGGCATATGCAATAATTAACCATTTGGCTCGATTGTCTCCGGCCAATTTTCACCTTAGACGGGCGATCAGGTCTTTGTCGGCGAGTCGGCGTTGCGACGGCATCGATTATGTGTAAAATTAGAATAACTGGACGTGTGCCCACCGAGCGAGCAGCAAATAGTACTAGGGCATGCGACCAATCGTAGCAGACTCGAATATATGCACTGTGCTGAATGCCGACACAGCGCGGAAGAAAGAAGCACCCTATTTACGCTAAAATTACGCGTTCGAGAAGATATACATCGAAATGCTATTAAGTAGGTCACGCACATGCGAATATGATATATAGTGTAGTACTAGTAATACAATAACCATTTAAGAAATACCACTTACACAACTTCTTGATGTTACTTTTAAAAGACATAATGCCGAAAGGATAAATCTTCGTGAAAAAAGTCTCCATCGTTTTCTTTTTCCAATCTTCCGTTTGTTAGTTTTTATCTCGTACCCACTTTAACAGTTGAGCCCATAGATATCAGAAACAGTTGAGCCGCTTTAGATGAAAGGTATGTAGATATTTCAAGTCCTGGAAAAGGACGTAGGATAGTGATCGCGAAAATTATGCGCTTCTAGCTATCGCGCTAGAAGCGCATAATTTTCATGGTGTTACGAAGTTGAAGTCAAGATCTGGTATTATATAATTTTCACGAAGAACAGATTTGATTATTGCTTTGTACTTCACCACATAATAAATAATAGTATTTTAAAAAGATAATAGGCTACTTGACCTACTTTTTACCCGACTTTTCTTCATGCTAATCGCTTCTTAATCATCAATAATCATTTTCACCAAAGAAACTAATATTTCAAACGGTACTTTTACTTAGTACTTTTCAATCAACATTTTTATGGGTTTTTAATCCATAAAAATGTTGATTGAAAAGTATGCCTTTTAAATGGCGCCGAAAACACAATCCACCATAGTGTGACGTCATATTTTTTTGTATTTTATAAGTACTTTCTTTAATGAAAAAAATATGTGCTAAACGTACGAGTCTAACAGGGTCAAAAAATTAGAAAAAAAATTAGAAATCATTTGTAATGTTGAAAAATTTTGAAGAAAAGTTTTGCCATTTCATTTCCCAACTACATTAAAGGGAGATAATATTATATAAAACTGATGTTTTATATGAATTTTACAAGAAAATATATTTTACAAATCTTTCTAGGCTTTTCCTTATATTTTTATTATCAATTAATTTATTATCAAACAAGCAAAAGTAGCTGCTCGAGCGGAAATGCTGGCGGAGCTCGGCAGCAAATGGTCAGAAAAAAGTTCGACCAAGACCCGCCGGTGATTGACTCACTGCCTCCGGAGCAGCTACAGCTGATCGTGTCTGGACTTTTCCCGACCGCCAACAATACAGAGTCTCTAGTTCACCTGGAGCCAGACTTGCTGGATGAGATTCCACCTGTCTCGGAAGGAGAACTCGATGCAGCCGTTTCCAGGCTGAGCAGGCGAAAGTCTGCTCCCGGTCCGGACGGGATCCCCGGACGGGTATTGACGAAGGCTTTGGGACCGCTAAAGGAGAGGCTACGAAAGCTCTTCAGCGAGTGCCTCACACAGGCGAAGTTCCCCGAGATTTGGAAGGAAGGCAAACTCGTTCTCCTTCGAAAGGATGGCCGCCCTACGGACTCTCCTTCGGCGTACAGGCCTATAGTCCTGCTAGACGAAACTGGAAAACTTCTAGAGAGAGTGATCGCATCCAGTAAACATCTCGAGCGTGTGGGACCGAACTTGTCCGGAGCTCAGTTCGGATTTCGCGCACAACGCTCCACCGTGGACGCGATCCTCGAGGTGAAGAAGTTCTGCACGGAGCAGACGAAGAAAGGCGCAGTGGTGTTGGCGGTGTCCTTTGACATCGCCAACGCTTTTAACACCTTGCCTTTCGAGGCTATTAAGAAGGACTGGAATACCATGGGCTGCCCCTGTACCTGCGCCGCACCATCAGCGGATACCTAAGGCGACGGAATTATTCTCTGTGTGGGTCGGGACAGTCGGTTGGTGCTCCGGATCGTAACGTGGTGTGGTGTTCCACAGGGGTCCGTTCTAGGCCCACTCCTGTGGAACATCGGCTACGACAGAGTCTTGCGTGGCGCTCTTCTCCGCGGGCTACACCTAGTCTGCTACGCAGATGACACCTACATGCTGGCCAGCGGAGAATGTTTCGAGGAGGCGATTTGCCTGGCGAGGGTGGGCGCATCCCAAGTTATTGCGCGAATCGAAGCGCAGGGTTTGCGTGTGGCCGTTGAAAAGTCCGAGGCCATTTTCTTCCACGGTCCTCGTAGACGGCCTCCCGCTGACACAACCATCCATATAGGTGAGGTCAGGGTACCAATTGGCAGGGAGATGAAGTACCTGGGTTTGGTCCTAGACTCCAGGTGGTCCTTCACACCCCACTTCCGCCGCAATCGGCGGAAGTGGGGTCTTTTGCGTCTTTTTTAGCTTGGGTGCCAATGCACCCAAGCTAAAAAAGACGGCCATGGTTCTTGGACGCCTCCTGCCTAACTTGGGGGGTCCAGGTTCCGCCTGCAGGAGACTTTATACGGGGGTCCTTCAATCCATGGCCCTCTATGGAGCTCCTGTCTGGGCAGATCATCTCAATGCTCAGAGAAGAGCATTATTGAGGAGTCCGCAGCGTACAATGGCCCTGCGGATGATTCGCGGTTACCGGACGGTGGCTACCGAAGCGGCGTTTGCATTAGCCGGTACGCCTCCATGGGACCTGGAAGCCCGTGCGCAGGCGGAAATCTATTTCCACACTACAGTAGCTAAAGAAAGAGGGGAACGGGTGCCACCAGAACAGGCAGCCCGTTGGCGTCGCCAGGCACGAATGATGATCATGCGCACCTGGCAGGACCAAATGGCATCGCCAACTGCCGGTCACAGAATTGTCGCAGCAATTCGTCCAGTACTGGAGGATTGGGTGGCGCAGCGTAACGGCTCTCTTTCCTACCGGATGGTGCAGATGCTGACAGGACATGGGTGTTTCGGCCACTACCTGCACCATACGGCCAGACGGGAGCCAACGCCTCAGTGCCACCATTGCGCGGACGAGGACGATACGGCGGAGCACATGCTCGTTGCCTGCCCAGCCTGGGTCGTACAACGAACAGAGCTCTGCGCCATTATAGGACCAGACCTGACTCTCCCGGTCATAATAAGATCATTGGCCCGGTCGAGAGAAGCCTGGCAGGCAGTCTCCACCTTCTGCGAGTCCATAATGACGCAGAAGGAGGCCGCTGAGAGAAATCGGGAGGCTGATGAAGCCTACCCGATAAGGAGAAGGCGTGGAGGCAGAAGACGCGCTCAACACGAGCGTCAACTCCCGCTATAATAGGGCTCGGGTGACGGACTGGGGAATCCGTCGCCTATTCTACGAGCTCCCCCGGTAGATGAGCGTCCGAAGTCCCGGATCGCTCTCCCGGAGAAAGCAGCAGAATCCGCGAGGATGGTTCTGCTGGCAGAGCAGATGCCGCTGTCTGGGCTGCTGCAGTAATCGCCTCAGGCGGGTCCAGCGGCCCAGCGACACGCGCAGAGGAGGCCGTTCGGTTTTGGTGGGTAATCAAGGGTGCTCCTCCTTGTCGAAGCACCCGAGGAGTCCCACATATCCTGGGATATCCTTTTTACGTTGGGAAATGCATCAAGCATTTCCCAACTTAAAAAAAAGGCTTTTTCTTATTATTTATGTATAAATAAACTTACATATAACGAGCGCGATAAATAAAAGATCTCAAATTACTAGTGTTATGACGTCACATCCAAACCGGAAGCACCACAAAAGCGTTTTCGTTAGTACAAATAAAAAAATATAAAATGATATTTTCAAAACGACTTTATATATCAATCATAATCTTTTATTTGATGATAAGGGTGAAATACGGTTTCCTAGGCCAAGTTCTACTAGAAATATGCATTTGTTCGATTAAATTGAATATAGGTCAAGTAGCCTATTACCGACTTCAAATTGTACTAAAATTATGTATGTCAAAAACTACTGAAATGATTTTGATGAAAATGGCAGTATTCCCTAAGTTGAACAATACCTAGTACAACAAAAAAAGAATCACTTATATCGGACCTGTGGTTACGGAGATATGCAAACACACAAAGAAAAAATACATACATACAATTTTGAAATTTGGCACATTTGTTCAGACGCTGATAAAGACTAACATAATATACGAAAACTGGGCAGTTCTGGAAATATTACATACATATACGTGTCGAATTGATAACCTCCTTTTTTGAAGTCGGTAAAAAAATTATTCGTACTCTTATCATTATGACACACCTAACAGTATAAAAGATTTATAGGATAGAAGACAGTTCCTGCAAAACAAATTAAAAGAGAGTGTGCTCTATAAGTGTCGTATGTACGGCGGGCGGCGTGAGGCGGGCGGCGCGGCGGCGCGGCGGCGCGGGCGCAATCAATGCGGAAACGTGCCGTCTGCCCCGAATGGGAGCTGCGGGATGCACGCGCGCCTTCGTCACCGCTGCATTTGTCTCCGGTGCCACGTAATTGCTTTGAAATTAGTTCATACCTTGCCTGTCTAGCGCCCGGTTTCTGGGTTTCGACAGGATATATTCACTTTCGATTGGCTCACGTCAAAAAATTAACCAATCAACAACGCTAGTGTAAGATGAGTTTATATTTCTACGAACTTTTGCCCGCGGCTTTGCTCGCGCTTAGAAGTATAATATACAAATATATACAAACTTTGAACCCTCTTTTAACCCCTTGGGGGTAGAATTGATCAAAATCCTTTCTTAGCGGATGCCTACGTCAACATCTACCTGCACGCCAAATTTCGGCCCGATCCGTTCAGTGGCTTGGGCTGTGCGTTGATAGATCACCATGTCAGTCAGTCACATTTGAGTTTTATATATTTAAATTTAAAAAACCTCATAAATCGTGCATTATTCGAGAAATCGATTTGAATATTATGATAATAATATAGATACTTAAGTGATGGTGATTCGTAGCAATCGTGGCTATTAATATAATATTATTGTGTTAAAAAGCAAATCGTATGTTTGGTGCGATACCTAGTGCCCAGATAAACCGAGAGGGTTTATGGTGCACTGAAAACATGTTGTATAATTTTAAGTTAATAATATAATTGAAAATAAATGAAAAAAAAAAAAAAAAAAACGTACTGGCTACTAACGTGGCTACTAGGCAGTATGTCTCAGGTCAAATTAGTCAAATGATATAATCATCATATAATCTTTATTCAGAATTAATTTCATATAAAATATTTTCTGAACGTCACGTACACTATGAACCTACCACTGCACCGGTTTCGCCGAGAAAAATCCTATCGAAATTTGATAAGTGATCAATGATAGTTCGTAGCTACTTAGGAAACTACTTAATGAATCCCTAGTTACATTAAAAATAATTTTGGAGATTTCCACAACCACTTTTCATAGCGCATGTCACAAGTTTCATAAGAATGACAAATGTACAGAAACATGAGTCGTTATCACTCGGATAACGAATTCGTAGATTATACTTGCTGCCAAAGTTCACTTGAGACCGAAACACGGGTCAGATGCAATGATTAAATAATTACAGGCTTTGTTCATTCTGCTTACGTTCATTTGCCTACGGCGCTAAGAAATTAGAGAGAGATTTGTTAACGTAAATCAATATAACCACCATCATCCAGAGTTGCCACATACCGCTGGTGAGTCGGCAATCGCAGTGCTAAATGAGAATTCAAACATTGTATCATTAGTAGCGTAGATTGAATACTACGTAGCAAAAATTCAAATTTAAAAAATAAATTCATTCTATACATATTATAAAACAAAGTCGCTTTTTCCCCTCATGTCCTTTTTTTCCCTTTAATCTTTAAAACTACGCTACGGATTTTATAATTCTTTCAGTGTTAGATAGCCCATTTATCGAGGAAGGCTAGGCTATATTTTATCACGCTAAGACTATTATGAGAGAAGAAATAGAGGAAAATGTGGAAAAAACGGGGGAAATTATTTGAAAGGGCTTTTTTGAACGCGCTAAGCTCAGGAACTACTGGTTCGATTTGAAAAATTATTTCAGTGTTAGATAGCCCATTTATTGAGGAAGGCTATAGGCTATATTTTATCAGGCTAAGACTACTAGGAGAATGTGGAAAAAAGGGGAAAATTATTTGAAAGGGCTTATCTCGCGAACTACTGGAGATTTTTTTATGTTATTTGGCACAGATAAGAAGTAGACTACGTGAAGGATCATAGGCTATCGATTTTAATCATTTTTTCAGTGGCTATCTATTTATACCCGTGCGACGCCGGGGCGGGTCGCTAGTATTAGATATAATAATGATAATACTCGGATAACGTAGGCAGATAAATTGAAAAAGCAATAATCAGGCTGATGATGATGAGGTATAGCTAAGAAAACTCTCGATCATGTTTTCCTTCAAACAAAATCTCTTTAGTTAGATCGGGTTACCCGTTTAGATGTTATGATACTACGAATAGGCACACATACACTTCAAGACAGACAGACAGACACGTCAAACTTATGAGGTACCCTATGTTTTCGTCGAGGGTTGAAAATAAAAATTACTATACTATGCTCACATTTTCTATTACCTCCTGGCCTACGAATAATAAAAGCTTATTTGTAGCTTCTGTCATATAAAATAGGTTGAGCTCAAGTACGAGACAATAATATGCTTAGATTTTGAATGTCTGAAAATAACATATTATGAAGCGTGGGCGCTATTTTCAGGTGACGAACTTATCTTTTTTCTCACCACTTTGCTGATTGCAACGCTACATTTTTATTTTTAGGACAGTTCAAATGTTTTATTTTCTTACGTATGTCGTCTATCAAAACAAAAATCCAAGTTAAGTGATATCATTAAAAAAAAATACTTGAAAACATAATACTAATAATAAGCTTTTGTCTGCGGCTTCGCTCGCATTAAAAAGTATTACTATTAATTAATAATTAGGTATCAAAGTGTCAATTCCAACGTAAACATTCCTGAAAGTGAATACTCATCCACAGAGGAAATTCGTGGCACCAACCCCAACCATATCGTTCAATTTATGAGCAGTATTGGGTTGGGGATGATTCTTTAGTGCGAAGGAGTCACAATAGATCCTCATGGGTCGCAGTGACGCCAGGGCTATAGCGACCTGCCTTCTTTAAAAAAAAAAAAAAAAAAAAAAAGTCAATTCCAACGTAAACATTCCTGAAAGTGCGTAGTTGCCCCAGGCGCCAGGAGCCATAGTGCCGCGCCGCTACCACCGAACTTCGGCGCTTTCCGTTCAGAAGCTTTAAAGTACACAACAAACCAAGTAAACGCTCTGGACTTGTTGTATTAAAACATAAAAATTTTAGTAAAAAAAGTTACAACTCAAGAGCTTAAAGTTGAGCTTTTACCCACTCGTTTAATAAAAAGCTTAAATTTAAGTATTAATGTAAATTGTTATCAATTTCTAATGAAATAAAAATTGGCCAAGTGCGTGTCGGGCCACGCGCAATTTAGGGTTCCGTAATACCGCTAGGTTTTTTTTAAATTTTTGTGTGGTCAATGAATGTACATTTATAACGTGTTTTATAGTACTAACAACATCATCTCAGTTACTTTTAAAGGAATTTGAACGAAAAGTTCCTTTATACTTCGCCGAATACATTTTTTTTAGTTGACCGACTATTACTCAATAACTTATGAAGTCTTCTTAGCCGTGATAGTTTTCCTTTTAAATTCAGCATATTTCCTACTCCCGTGAATTTTTTCACATTTCCAGAAGCAACCGTTTAGCTGGTAGAAGGGGGGGGACACTGGACTCTAACGATTTTTCCACTTTAAAACTTAATATTTTACAAACGGATCCCTAAATCGGAAAATGATCTATGAATACTCGTAATAGTTTTAAAAAACCTATCCAACGACACCCCACACGATGGGGTGGACGCGAAAAAAATTTTCATCCCCGCTTGATGTGTATGGAAGGTACCATAAAAAAAATAATTAAATTTTATGTACCATTTTGTTGCCATTATTAATATGTGCATTCATGCCAAATTACAGCTTTGTAAGTCCTATAGTCTCTGAGTAAAACCGCGGACAGACAGACAGACGGACGGACAGACCGAAACTATAAGGGTTCCTTGTTGACTACGGAACCCTAAAAAGTGAGCTTTTTGGCTATAAAGTTGCAAAAGCTCATTTTGTTTAAAATTGGTAAATGCTCGTTATTTTGCATAATATTACGAAGAATTGGTATTAATTTGGGTAAGCAAAAGCAAAGTAAATGATGACATACTCGTATTGTAACAAGTGCTCTGCCGGCGCGGGCTTACGAAAGCTCAGTGCCGTACTAACGGTGCCGTTAGCGCGGGCTCGGGCGGGCGGTCGGGGCGGGCGGGGCGGGCCGTGGGAGGTACCGTTAGTGACGTCGCGGGCGTGACGTCGCGGGCGTGACGTCAGGGCCCGCGATATAGCCACCGGGCTCGGCGGCGGCGGCCTCAGTATCGCACCGCCTGTCCGCCAGTGCGTACTTCCGCGCGCCCCTCCGCGAACGTCTGCCGGACCGCTGTGAGTGAGTGCGCGTGCAGTGAGTGCGATGTGCTCGGCCGCATGAGGATCCTGCTGAGCGAATTGGGACTGTCTGGCGCGTGTCTCGGTCTGACCCTGGAGCCGCGCGCCACCTCTCTGGACCCCGAAAAGCAAGCGCCAGGTCAGCGCCCGTCCGCCGATAGACGACCCTCTTCTGTGTTTATTTTCGCTTTCGTTGTGTAGAACCTTTGGGCATTGTAGACTCTGTGTGGGACTGTCGTGACGATGGCCATCGGCTAGAATGCGAGGTGCGTTGCTGACGCCCTCCAGCCAACTTTGCGGCCTTAGACAATTCCTAAGCACACGTATGTACCCCTTTTTATTTTATTTTATTTTAAGTTTAATTAGTTTTTCCGACTTGTTTGTGTTTATTTGTAAAACTTGTGTTCCGTTTTGTGATCCATTTTTTATTTAAAATAAGTTGCCGATAAGTAAACTTCTCGTAAAAATTCGCAAACTTTTCGCGAAACGTCAACAAACAAGCAAATTTTTTTTTTGAGTTGAGAGTGAGACGTGTTCTAGTGAAATAAAGAAAATTATAGTTATAAAAAATTGCAACATCCAATGCAAAAATATTTAAGTAATAAAATTTTAAATAGAGCAAATATTAAAATATTATGTTACGAAATATTCTCATTCCGATTTTAATTAATTTTTTGTATGAAGTTATCTTCAAAGATTTTGAATTATAATAACTTATAAGCAGTTTACAAAGAAAAATAGTTGTATTTCTTAATAATACCTACTCATCAGAACATTATTTTAAATAATCTTAATTTTGTTACTATGACTCCCAAAACACGTAGTATTACATTAAATACATACCTATTCTGGTTAAACAATTTAAAAAATTTACGGGCTAAGTGTTTACTTTAAAAACTATGTATAAAAACCAAGTCAAGATTAACAAGTACCTTTACAAAGTCGTACAAGATATAATAACTTTCGGCAATTTTATATAATAATGTTTTATGTATAAGTTTGGTGTTGTTTACCGGAAATAAAAGGATATTTTGTAATACGTAAACACATATTACAATTAATGCGCGCTGATATTCCCACAGTGCCAAAATTAAATTTTATACTTATTTATTTTAATTGCGTAAGTATTAACACTAAAATATATTAACTACTTCTAAGACCTCATCTCAGTCAAAAATTAAATTCTTGCAACTTGTTAATCAATAGCAATATTATTCTACCTCCAAACATAAAAGCAATTAGGAGTTTTCGCGCGGTTTTCCTTAAAATATTGCTAACGTTTACAAAATTTCGGGCGATTAACAATAAATTGTTTATCGTAATATTTGCTACATAGTACGTCGAGATTTATGTTTTTCGCAAGAACACTCAGGGATCGTTAGCGAAGTGGCTCCACGAAATTAATATTGTTTTTGTAGCGCCCGCGGCGGGTTAGGTAACACTAGTAGGTGCGATGGGACGCGCGATCGCCTCCGGAGCCGATGGCCTCAGCGAAACGGCCATCCACTTGCCCAATAGTTGAGCAACCGCTGCACTTGCCGAGATGTGCCCGACGGCCCGCCAGCGCCATATTATCGTAACACATCCTAATAAAACGTACATCAAAACACACTTTTACATTCACTATTCGTCTCGACAGCCGAGTGTTAAACACTTATGAACATTAAAATCCGCTTTCACTTTTGTTATCGCCTAATGCTCGATAAAATATATCGACAAACGTCGGATTCGCCGTGTGCGGTTCTATTGAGATGATATATTGTGCCCTTGTATGGAAGTGATATACATAAACTTCTGTATTCAAATTATATTGCAATATGTGCCGTTAAGGATTATTGGCAGACAATAATCTAATAAAGGACATAATATATGCTTTTTTGGTTGAAAATTAATACTAATATCGTATCTATAAAATATTAATCTAAGTATTTGTTTTATTTTAAGATGATAGTAACAAAAGAAGCTTTCGTGTTTAAAACATATTTTTCCATTAATTGTTTTGTTGTGCAATGTATTATTTATGATATTAATTATTGAAAAAGTAATGATGAATAAATGAAGAATGAATTTTCTCATGATAAATAAATAAAAGATTTAAACTTTTATATAACTATTATAAATGTGTTCATATAAAATATAAACTCTATTACAATTCTATCATAAGGAAGCCGGTTTCCCGGCGGTGCGGGTAGTAGCGAAGGCTCATGTTGTTTAATGCGGCCTATTTTATTGACACGTTTGATAAGGCACGCTATCATCCACCAGCTGGAGTGACGTCAGAGCGGAATGAGATTTCACCCCCGCTGACGTCACACGCGCCGACGGAAAACTATTTTAGGCCTGAAAACCTCGCTAGCGTTGAATACGACCTTACACGGATTTCGCGATTATTTTTATTCGTAATCGGAAAAGTTTTTAACGAGCGGAGCTTTTATGTTTCTGTAAAATACAGGTTATTTGAAAAAAGACGCCAAGGCAGTGCTTCTAGACACAAACCGAACGACCTTGAGTGGTTTGCTATGCATAAAATTATTTCCGTGTGGTGCAGTTTACGAGTATACCACTCCCATTTGTTTTTTTCTTACCGCCCGAGTTGTTTTTGTTACCGATGCAGGTTTTACAAAGTGAAGACCTATTTTAGTAATGGTGTTTTTAATGCGTGTTTTAATAAAAAAAGTAATGTAAGATACGTTTTAAAGATTTTTTCTGTCCTTTATTATTTCATATAACTATAAACAAAAAGTAATCAGTGCTTGTTTTTGTTTTTTTTTATAAATGAATACAAAAACGAAAATACTACGGGCCAAACTGACAAGGAATTTTTTTATTAAAATAACTTGTGCAGGTGATGTTACGAAAAACAACATTAATAGATACCCATTTTTATAATAAACTAAATAAAATATATTCTTAAAATAAATTAATTATTGATTGGTGTAATTAAAACTTCCTGTCATAATAACGTTGTTTTATAAGAATTTGTTAAATCGAATGTCGATTAATTTGCATCGGTATTATAGTAGCACTGGTAGCTAATTTTAAAGCTGATATAAAAGTCGCTAAATATTAATTAGTATTAACCACAAAACTTGTTATTTATGTCTGTAAAATTACAAATTTTAATAAAACATACTTATTGTATATTATAATTTTTTTTCGTTTTATTATTAGAATAAATAGATATGTAAAGTAGTTCTATGTATCCTTAAAAAACTTTCATCGCGTCTAAAAATTCTGAATATTGGATTTCGGTATTGTACCTATTATGTAACCGATCATCAGCTGTTGAACCAACGCGGCGGCGGATCGAGGCCGGAAATCGTAAATCTCCTCAACATCGAAACTTTGACGATCATTCTAGACCAATTGAGTCATTAGTTTAGCACTAAAATCATAATTGCCACAAATATGCATAAAAATCTAATTAACCAATATAACCTACCGCAAACTAGCAAAAGCCGAAAATGTACTTCGCTAACGACGATAAGGAGGTATTTATTATTTTAATAATATACGTTTCCACTATCTGAAACGGAATTACGTCACGTTCTAAATATAAAAGCGGGTGGTGGCGCGGCGATAGGGGTGTCGGCGGTGCGGCGAGCGCGGCAAATCCGCAGCGCCCGTGACGTCACACGCGCGTGACGTCACGCATCGACCCGCGCCCCGCTTCAAGGACGCGTCGGCTCGATACTGAAGTTCATGAAAAGTAATTCACCAGCCGCAGTGGTCTCGCCGGATTGCTCGTTAAAAAGTGAAAACTTACTTGCTTAGATGTAGAAGAACTTAAACATGAGACTTTAATGTAGTTACCGATAGGTTAATTAACTTAATTACAGCTGTGGTAAAACTAAAAAGTAAAAGCTTATTTTATCAAGATTAACAATAAGCCTATCCCGTCTATTTTTGTCACTTAATATAATAAGTGATAAGTAGGGCACGCAAAATATGTATTAAAAAATCCAAAATATGTACTTAAAATATGGACAAAACAATTGAAAATATGGAAAAATATGGACTATAAAACAGAAATATGGAAAAATATGGAGTATAAAATCACAATAATTAAACATTGTTTTAGTGTAGGTTAAATATTTATCTTATTTTAATTTTTTTATTAATTAAAGTACAATTAATGTAATTAAGGATTTTGTAAAAATTTCAAGTGCCTAGCTGTAGCCATTATTGATATCGAGCGAAAAATAGCAAAAAAATTACGTTTGCTATATGGGAGCCACCCTTAATTATTTATTTTATTTTGTTTTTAATATTTGTTGCTATAGCGGCAACAGATATCTCGTATAGCGGTTCTTGAGATACAGCCTGGTGAGTGGTGAGTTTGTGACAGACAGACGGATAGACAGACATCGATGTCTTAGTAATAGGATCCTTTTTTACCCTTTGGGTACGGAACCCTAATAATCGGCACAGAATAATTTTGTTTTTCTTTATATGTTACGTACTTAAATCCTTTATTTTACCCGAAGACCGAAACATACTTCAGATTTTGTTTAGCCATGCCTTTTGTATCTGAAACTTTATTTTCTATTTCTTTATTAATCCTTCGATCGGGGATTCTCGGAAATGCTATATATTGTATTCTATTGTTGTCGCGATCACCGGTGCTCTTATGGGGCTTGAAGGATTAATTGAGATGCCGATCATATTGTAAGCATGACAGCACGTAACGCACGTCATGCCGCATTATCGTCTTGGGTTCGCTTAATCCTTTGATCACGGATTCTTGGCAATGCTATTGTATTCTATTGTTGTCGCGATCACCAGTGCTCTTATGGGGCTTGAATCCTGAAGGAATAATATTCTTTGGAAACAATAAATAAGACGATAAAGCACGAGAGGAACGAAATACGCAGCCGCATGGCGGCGGGAACGTATTTATTTTTGTATTTTTGTGAAAATATGGACGATTGTGACATTTTCTTGCAAAATAAGGACTTATCTTTAAAAAACCCTAAAATATGGAAAAATATGGAAAATAAAACTTGGTTTTTCACAGTCTAAACATGATAATTCGTGTAAAAACCACATTCTAGGCCGAAAATCACGGAAAACAAAAATATGTATTTACATATACATCCGGGCCCTAGTAATAAGTAATAACAAATTAAATTAATTCGCCAATCGCCAAAATAATTATAAATGTGTGAAACAGTCACAAAATTCTATGTTGTCTAATTGTAAAGTTTTAGAAGCAAGTTTCGATTATTCTTAAAAGAATTATACTCGTAATAGTAATGATTAACACGCAAAAATTCTAATTGCAATAAATTTTTCTCATTACAAGTAATAATATTATGCTAAATATAAACGGCAAAATGTTTTGATCAAAATTTAATAATGGTAAATGTTAGTTGTGATATTATAATGTAGTAGTATAACAATTAGGACATTATTTATTCATAATTTTTAAAATAATAATTGTATTTCATTTTGCAGAACTACATTTAAAAATAGATAAACTAGTTTTAACTTATAATAATAGTTTTAACTTATAAATAACATTATACTTAGTGCTACAATATTACAATAAGTACTTCAAATGTAGTTACAATATTATAGTTACTGTTTAATGCGATAGATTTATGTACCTACTTAGATACTCGCTATAAAACATCGGATGTCAATACTTGAATCCCAAAAAAGAACAATCAAGTCATTTTAAAGTGTATCAACAGTAAAATTGATATGTTTAGCTTCCTGATAATTGGAATATGAATGTACAAATAGTTTAAGCTTCGTATAAATTGATAGCTCATTCAAACTTGTCTCAGTGAGCTAATAAAACAAAACCAAACTTGGACACGACCGGTTTCTTCCTTTACCATAAAATACGATAGCTTTATATTGTGCAAATTAAAAAAAAAGATTTCCTTATAGAACTTTTGTGCTATTGACGACCTCTGTGGCTCAGTGGTGAGCGCGTTGGTAGCTCAAGCCGGGGGTCGCGGGTTCGAATCCCGCCAACGGAACAAAAAGTTTTCAATGTTCCCGGGTCTGGATGTGTATTAAATATGTGTATGACATAATAAAAATCTTAAATATATGTATAGTATAAAAGTATTAAATATATTTCCGTTGTCTGGTACCTGTAACACAAGTCCTTTAGGTACTTAGCACGGGGCCAGACTGACGTGGTGTGAAGCGTCCATAGATATTATATTATTATAATATATTATATTATATATCCCACGCGATATTACTCGAATTATTTAAAAGAGTAATAAATTACTACATAATAATGACTTTTGACTCATGCAACTAGTATTGGTAGTAGCGTTAAGATGTTAATGTATTAAAATACTAACTTAACCCACCTAGCCTTAAACTAATGATAATACTTTGATTATATTCCTATGACAATCATTTTAGTGATATATCCAAAATAATTATTTTTATTATTTTGATATTTTTTAATAATCATTTAACTGAAGCCTTTGATTTATATTATTTTGATATAACAGTATAACAGCCCACTTGCTGTTATCTCATTAAAACTAGAACAATAAAATTTTGGTATTAAATAGGTAATAATTCCATCTAGGTTAGCGTTAACATCCGTTAGTATTAAGATAAAATATGTAGGACTTCTCGTGGCTTACAACTTTCATTTTATAATTATTCTTTCAAGCCTATAACAATGTAGACGTAATATTGGAGGCTCGATCGGAGGAGGAGGAATATTTTGTTACGTCAACTAGGGTTGAGCCCTCACAGCTGGCGGCTGAATGTTTGTAACTGAAATTTGAAAATAACTTCAGTTTAATTATTCCATTTAAGAGCGGGCTGCCAAATTTTGCTTTGTAGTTTAATAAGTATTACGATCGCGGAAGACGATTAATTTAAATGAAATTGAGATTTATTTAATCATTGTATATTTATCTGACATTAGCCTGACGGAGAACACGATTCACTTATTTTGACTCGATAGGCTTTTCAACAAATATCTGTTACATTTGTTAAGTTACCATCATTAAGTAACTTGCACTACTACAATCACACACTTTATAAAATAATAGGTAAAGGAAATATTAGTATAGTATTTAATTTTTAAGTAATCATCAACAATTACGATTGGAGGATAGCGGGGTGTGTAGGC
The DNA here is from genome assembly GCA_937595015.1 of Polyommatus icarus. Classification (NCBI taxonomy): domain Eukaryota; kingdom Metazoa; phylum Arthropoda; class Insecta; order Lepidoptera; family Lycaenidae; genus Polyommatus; species Polyommatus icarus. Next base: position 11,715,782 of record OW569321.1, read on the forward strand.
GGGGCTAGCGTGCTATGATATTTTTGGCAGCCCGGTCTTAATTGGTCCCTTATTTTTACCTTTAACAAACGGCAACTGGAAACTTACAAACTTTATTTGGCAAAAGAAGGACCTTCGCGGGTTTTCCATTAAGCGAGTTTGTATAGGTTAGGAAGTTGGAGGCTTAGATTAGAATACTTTTCAAACTATCACAATTCAGAATCAAATAAAAAAATAATTTAATTTGTTTTGATTTAAGTATTATAATGTCGGTCTATTTAGAAAAATTCATAGGAACTGTAGGTACATTTTGGCGCGATATGAAAATTGCTGATGATGTACGTGGAACAATTACGCGGAAAACGTAGAACGTGTAAACATTTACAACCGGCTGAAACTCCGTGATGTCAGCAGTCTGGAGAGATTACCGCGGCGCGCTGACGTCCGTCGCTGACGTCACACACCCCTGCCTTGCCCCGCGCCCCCCGCCGTGCCAGCCCGCGCACAGCTGATTCTAGAATCTAGACGAAATACACCATAGTGTGTATTTAGAAGCTTGAGGATTTCTGCTGTGAGCCCTGACTTAAATTGCGGCTCGCTCGTTTGTCGCGTACGTGAGTAGGTCAATAAATATAATTAGGTACAGATTTATTCTTCTATTTGCTAGAACGCCTACAGCGAGCGATGTAGCAAATAGAGACAAGAAATTTTAGGAATTATAAGTCTTTATTTTCTTTGCCTACTCGAAAATCGGATTATTCTAACTACGTAATAATAACCAAATAGTCTAGGTTTACTATAAAGTCATAATATGTACCTATTATATTGTTTATCTGTCTAGAGATTGTAAATGCTAAAGAACTGGTTTTATATTATTATAATTCAAGTTCTTTAAAAGAAAACTTATGTAAATATTGTATGGATTGTAGTAAGTAGGTACAAATCTAAGTTTTTGTCGTTTTAAGTGAAATATGCATGGAGTTCCACAAAACTCAATCAAAAAAATAAAATATGAAAACTATTTTATTCGTACTTCGCAAGCAAGTTGCAAGATATATAAATAATTTTTTCTCATAATATGAAGAAAATAAGCTTTGCAACATAATATTTTTATTATAGTAGCGACGCCACCTGTCGACACAATCGAGAAACAGCTTAAGGCCTTAAAGTGAAAGCTTTTGTTAGGCTCCTCGCGAGTCGCGAGTTGTGTAGTAAACTCGTCCACTGTACTAACGCTAGATGTCGCAATAAAACACAAACGTATTCAAAAATACCTTCTATTAGCCTTTTTAACCGACTCCAAAAAAAGGAGGTTATCAATTCGACGCGTATGTATGTAATATTTCCAGAACGCATATCTCCGGAACCACAAGTCTGATTTTAGTGATTCTTTTTTTATTGTACTAGGTATTGTTCAACTTAGGGAACACTGCAAGTTTCATCAAAATGAGATAAGGAATTTTAATTCTCAATTACGTACAAAAATTTGAAGTCGGTTTTATCTTTTTAAAATACTATTATTCCTGGGAAGTTTGAAAAAAAACCGCTAGGGGCAAGACTGGTGGGGGTACAAAGTCACTCAAGCAATATTGTCTTCCTCTTTAAAGTGCTTTCGAGTTTCCACAATTCGGAAGCTGTTCATGATCGTCAGATAAAATGGCATTTATATCTGAAGTATCAAAAGGACCGGTAGTAATATAATTATACAATAAAGCATAGTAAAAAGAACGAGGAATAGCCTGGGATAAATTTGCCCAATTTGTAGTAGGAAAAGTGCAGGATGTTGAACTTGGTAGAGTTGGGTTGAGTAATTTCATGCATTGCAGTTTATCCGCTAAACATTTGTCACCATCAATTCCAATATATTTTATTATTACCATTTGCAATGCATTCTTCAATTCTTAATTATTAATAAAAACAACAACACAGTTTATTTAAAATGTTCGACAATACAATAACATAAAATACTTACAAGAAAATTTGTAACCTCTCAACTAGGACATTTTTATTACCTGACACGGTTAAGCCACAACATGCAAGCCATCGTTTCAACTATTAAGTCCCGGGCGAGATGATCTTGCACTTTTGCCAAATTTTAATTTCGCTCCAGGTACATCATCTTCCGTTAATTCCAATATAATTATGTACGTTTAACATTGTTATCAATAGATAATTCAAAACATAATAATGTGTACCCATGATATTATTATAAGTTTAAACACCCGACGTTTTGGCTGCTTGCCCCCCCCCCCCGGTGCTGCCGCAGGCGGATTTTTTTAATCTTCCCAGGAAAAAGGCTAATTACAGGAAAATATCGTCACAAAATATTTCCTTAAAAGCCTTAAAATAGACACTATACTTATTACGTACATTATGCAAATGTATTATTTCCTTTTCGACAAGCATATAATTTATCCTAATTACTGGTATTTAAAGTTTTTCTTTATCTAAATTCTGAACTTGTATTATATTAGGTAAATTTAACATTCCCATTTGAACTTTACATTTTAATTTACAGACATTCATAACTTTACAATATCATCGATTTTATATTTTTGTACCCAAAGGCCTATTTAAAATATAGTTATAGCCAAGTAGTCACTTTAATAATTTGCTGCTCACTTTAAAAAACTGAAAGCTAAATTACCCTAATATTGCATTTGTTACGTCTAAGAGTAACTTCAGTGCCACTTGAAATTATTCAATTTAATCGTCTTACAGTACCGCAAATATAAAATTATTCAGACCATTCCATTATTCGCAATAATTATATTACTGAAAAATGAAAATGCATAAAATAAAAAACCTAAATACAATAAAAAAGTAAAAAACATAATATACGTAGCATGTATTCCGTAGCACCTCTACGCGGCACGCGGACTACGTAGAGGCCGCTACGGTTTTTATTTTCAGTCAATTTGCATTTTTTTGTTCCGATGATTAAACTTTTTTAATTGCAATTTAAACTAAAGTTTCACTCAAACTAAGTAGCAGTTAATCAGTACGGATAATATTTTCTAAACATCGTCTTAAAAGTTCCACATATAATTTCGCAGATTATTATTATGTCATCCTCATTAGTTAAAAACGGCAATGTGGTCATAGATGATATGTTATTAATTATTATTTTAAAGTCTCAACATGTTATTAATGTGTGTAATTAAATAAGGCTTTCATAATTATATTAAGCAACATACAAGGTGAGCAAAATATCAGTAGAATTACATACTTATATTTTATCAATTTTACCAAACAATACTACTTATAATACTTTTAATCATATAGGTTGTTACGAACTTTGTTATTCGATTTGCTTATGCTAATGCTTACACATACCATTATTATCTAGTACATTATAAAAGAGGCGTTATAAAAATAAATCTATATTTTCGCGAGTAAATTTCGCGTAATAAAAAGCTTTTTTGTTTTGTCGATAACTTAATAAGACAGAAATTAATGGTTCCTAACATAATAGAAACTGCAAATGCCAGTGATTCTATAACCTCCCAAGAGACCTATCATCTTTTCGCCCTACAAATTTGCAAGCTTTTGCCGCGATCGAATATAACTTTTATGTACTAGCAACAGGAGCGAAAATGCCTCGTATCGCGCTATGGCGTTTTTAATAACCATAGCCGAGGTGTATATATAGGATTCAATTTTCGGGGCGGAGCGAATCGAGCACCGTGACAGAATGTATTCAAACCGGCAATATTTGGCTGGCAAAACTGCCGTATAAATTAGGAGACCTTTATCTTTTAACGTCATTGCTAGTGTAGGAAGGATAGAGGTTGGTCATCGGGCGAAGATATCGATTCCGTTACGTGTACTCGCGGTTCAGGAATCAAAGTATGTTCGTTGAGGGTAAATATAAATAATGCACGGCTCGTGTAGCGTGATAGTTCAAAGTCCAGTGCCGTCGATACGCCGGACGAGCCGCCTTCAACAGACCCTCCTCATTTGCCGTCCGGTAGCTTGTCGTTACAGTCAGCAGATGTAATAAAAATAATTAAACGTATATTTTGAAACAAAGTAATCACAATGAATGGTCTCATTCGATAGGTAGCAATTAAATTTGTTAGTTTTGTAAGAAATATATTATGAGCTTTTTACTTAATATAATATCCTTTTCTTCTTTACAGGGCCGAGCGCCGTCGAACCGCGCTCCCCAAGCGCTTTCACTTCGAACTCCTCCAGCATGCTACTGCTGCAAACACATGTAAGTCGTTACTACTGATCAAATATTAATCTGCGTTACATTTTAAATCAAAAACGACCGAGCCGTGACTACGCTTTTGAATTTTTAAACTTAATAACACACGATTAGTACACCTGCAACATTAACGGGCGGCGTCATCATAAATAAGTCATCGAAGCACGGTGGATTCTAAGCGCGCCATTGGTGCGCCGGGCGCCTCGACCGCCCCGCTCGAGTTCCGCCTACCGTCTTCGTGACGCCTATTTTATTGAACTTATTTTCTCTTTCAGAGCAACTACGGTTCGTCCTTTACTGATCTACTGTGTCCACAATATCAAGAAGATTCCTCGGAGATCTTAGAAGAAAATCTAGACCCGTTTCCGGATGTAGAATTCCATGCACCGGCCCCCCCAGAAGTGAAATCTCAACGCACGACTCCCGTCAGCGAGACACCGTCGCCCACGTTGGGGCCCGCGCTCCCGAGCTTCGAAGAGACGTACTCCGTGCGCTATCCGAAACAAGAGATGGCGGAATTCGGAATTAAAATGGACGAAGACTGCTACAACGTCAGCGCATACTCCCATCAGGGACATGCCTCCACGCAGCTCCTGTATCAATATCATCAACCCTCAATACCTTACGTACCTTCGCCGTACTACGCGCCCCCCCAGCCGTGTAGCCCTACCTTCGACACGGGCGGGGTGCCTAACGCTCAAGACTCCTACTCGTTACCACCGTTTCCAAATTCAGTAGACTTGCACGTGTCGACAGACCAGGGGAGCCGACAGAGAAGAGCCTCCCTGCCCGTGCAGAGATCTGAATCTAGTAGTTCGAACGATAGCCCTAAGCTTCACGGAAGTAGAATTCATTGCATGCAAGCCTCGGCCCCGAGCTCCGCGTCGAGCTCACCCGGCGGCGCCCCGCAGGACGTGGTCTCCCGGGCGGCGCCGCCCTCGCCCAGCCAGTTGTGTGCGGTCTGCGGGGACACGGCCGCGTGTCAACACTACGGCGTAAGAACCTGCGAAGGGTGCAAGGGATTCTTCAAAAGGACTGTCCAAAAAGGTTCCAAATACGTGTGCCTCGCCGAAAAATCGTGTCCCGTCGATAAGAGAAGAAGAAACAGATGTCAATTTTGCCGTTTTCAAAAGTGTCTCGCCGTGGGTATGGTGAAGGAGGTGGTCCGGACCGACTCGCTGAAAGGAAGACGAGGAAGGTTGCCGTCGAAGCCCAAGTGTCCCCAGGAGTCTCCGCCAAGCCCGCCGATCTCCCTGATCACCGCGCTCGTTCGGGCTCACGTCGATACGTCCCCGGACTTTTCGAATCTCGACTACTCGCAGTATAGGGAGCCCAACCCGATGGAACCTCCGATGTCAGACTTGGAAGTCATTCAGCAATTTTACTCCCTGCTATCGACGTCCATCGATATGATAAAGATATTCGCCGAGAAAGTGCCGGGCTTCGGCGAGCTGTGTCCCGAGGACCGCGAGCAGCTGTTCGCGTCGGCGCGCCTCGAGCTGTTCGTGCTCCGGCTGGCGTACCGCACGCGCCCGGAGGACACCAAGCTCACGTTCTGCAACGGCCTCGTTCTGGACAAGAGACAGTGTCAGCGATCCTTCGGGGACTGGCTGCACGCCGTCCTCGACTTCAGCAACACCCTGCACTCCATGGACATCGACATATCGACGTTCGCCTGCCTCTGCGCGCTGACTCTCATAACAGGTTTGTGACAAATCGATCTGCTAATTGAATACAATAATTCAGATATTTTATGATCCGGTGAATAGATTAGACTCTAGTATAATCTTAATAATCTGAGTTACGCAATAAGGAAAAGTTGAAATCCTCGTCAAACTATTTTAGAATAGAATATCAATTAGGTATAAGCCAACATCTACATTTTAAATATTTCAAACATCTACATTTTAAATATTTCAAATTTGACGAATACTAATTTGGCGCGTTTTCATTAGTCGCTAACTCGTACGGTATCCAGCATGCGGGGAGTCTATGACAACTAATTGACAACTAATTCCGCATTGTCATTGGTCGTGGCATGCGTTTCAGAAATCTCCCGCACCCCGCATGCGGGTATCGACCAGTGAAAATGCGCCATAAAGTGAAGAACTGCTGTGATATTATATTAACTGACAATAATGATAGATTCGTCTTAGTTTTATCGATACTATTAATACTATAAAATATGTGAAATTGTGTCTGTCTGTCTATTACCTCTTCACACCTATTAAATTTCATATGAAGATACTCGGAGACCCAGGAAAGGAAAGGAAAGGAAGGCCTTTATATTTTATATATTATAACCGTATATTTTTCCGGGACCGAATATCCTATAGGATCTTCGGATATTCGGTATCCTATAGGATATTCGGTCCCAGAAAAATATACGGTTTCCGCGCGATAAACTAATTTTGGGTTAGGGGTATCATCTAGTATTAAATTACGTCGGTCTTGGTACTTTGAAATTTTGTACGCACCGCTAACAAATCTCAACATTTTCAGAACGCCACGGACTAAAGGAGCCCCACCGAGTGGAGCAGCTCCAGATGAAGATAATCGGGTGCCTCCGCGCGCACATGCCGGGCAGCGGCGCGGGCGCGGGGGCGGGCGCGCCGCACTTCAGCCGCGTGCTGGGCGCGCTGCCGGAGCTGCGCTCGCTGTCGGTGCAGGGCCTGCAGCGCATCTTCTACCTGAAGCTCGAGGACCTGGTGCCGGCGCCGCCGCTCATCGAGAACATGTTCCGCGCCAGCCTGCCCTTCTAACCGCCCGCCCGCGCCCCGCGCCTCGCACCCCGCACCCCGTGGACCACTCCCGCCTTCGAACCGCATTCGTCTACTTAGAGCCGACTCTGCTATTTTTGTAAGCGTATAATTAGAGAATATGTTAGAGGCCGCGGAACGATCTCCCCGGCGTTGGTTCGTGGAGCTTAGTTTTTAAAACAAAACTAGTACCGATAAGTGAACATTATAATTTAAGGCGTAGTCTCTAGAGTTTTACTGTAAGCTTAATTTATTGTAATGTAAATTTTTGTGTGATTATTTTACTATAACGGGCGACGTGACGATCGTCCACTATAGTATTTCGCATTTGAGTTACCGCTCGTGATTAAAGGCATCTCGTCGTACAAATATTCCTATATTATGTTACGTAACTTTACTCGTGTATTTTTTAAGAAAAATCTAGTCACATGACTTACAATTGTAAAAATTTGGCTTGTAAACACCGAATTTTATTATTAATAATGACTTAGGCATTTCGTATCGTTTGTAAGCATCGGTATTCGGTAGGAACCGCCCGCGAGCGACGTACGAGCGAGTGTCGAGTACTCGCTACGGTCCGCGGTCGCCGGACTATACGCGCAGACGTCGTACAAGCGACCGGTGAAATTATTATACAATATTATATTGTTGAAGTTACCTTTTAGGTTTAAATTATTTTATATCGATATTGATGCTAGATCGTTAAAGTAAATTGTTAATATAAATTATATAATATTATATAAAACATGAGATAAGAAGTTCAGCATCTCCCGTAGTCGTCGACGACCTTGTCTAACGTGTCTTAAAAAGTACCTTCCTAGTGTGTAGACGTTTTTACGAAAATTTACTATTTTTATACATTTAGACGAATACATATCAAATTACCATTCTCCAAATTTTGAAAATAAATGTAAAAAAATATTATTTATATTATAGGTGTAAGATTTTATTTGTACGATTACATTTATTTAGTCTTTAGGACGTAGGTGGTCCTCGTCCGTAGACTTCTATGAACGCCTACAAATCGGCGCACCTACGAAAAAAAATTAACGAGCACTTTAATGTAAGGCGTTGTATCGTCTTGTAGATAATCCTCGTCTGTTACATTTATTTATTCGATGCTGAATTTCTTAGTCTGTATGAGCTACGTATTAATTAATTTTATAGATTTGTATGTGAAGTTACTACAAAATAATTCTTCACCTTAAACTTTGTGCCGCATATTTTTATCACACCGAAATTGCCAAATCAGGTGCCTACCTACTTAGCTTCTCGGCTGCCCGCGCACCGCCTACTCGCAGCACTATGTGAATAATATTAGACGTAGTGCCGACATACCCTTACCTACCTTAAAATGTTATTGCCTGCTGGTGTTCAAATGTTCTTTATTCCTATTTGATGCATTCCAATACTCACGAAAATTATACTAGTCACGTCTTTTACATGACAACCATCCCATTTGGGTATACCCAATGACTCGAATATTATGCGGCGAATACCGAACTTTCCTATTGTAAGTTACAAAAACATTGGAAAAACTTAAAAAAACAACTAGTACGACATGGAAATTAAACAAAAAGATGTTAATGTAAGCACAGTAACTTTTGTTCCTTCTTTACTTTATGTCTATGGCACGCTACACACTGCACAGGTATTTACCGCATAGTAATCGAAAAAATGTATCTTGTGTGGAAATGTGTAACTGAAACTCGTCCATTATATCCATAAGTAGGTAAGCTCTGAATGTGATAGGTACGTTGTTCTGTAATGTAGAGATAGAGAGATTTGTTTAACGTTTATTCCTTGCGAATTTGACTTACGCTGCATTTCTTTTGTCCAGACATAGATTGATGTGCTTTTGTTATACTATGTTATTATATTTTCTTTGTAAATATTTTCTCACAATAATAAGAACGCTATTTAGCGTTTATTAATTTTACGTCTTTTCATTTGACCCATAATATAGATTATAGATAGACTACCTTGTATGACATGAGTGCAAGGAACATATTTTTATGTTTGCAAATAATAATATTACTATTATTATAAGTATTTTCGTATTGTTATAAAGATTTATAACAATACAAAAATACTATATTACGGGAGCCCTTGAACAATTTTTTTTTATCAGAGATAGATAGGATTTCATACTTTGACTTGATGGTCCTAAAATATGGATTTAATAATATCATGGACGCTTCACACCACGTCAGTCTGGCCCCGTGCTAAGTACCTGAAGGACTTGTGTTACAGGTACCAGACAACGGAAATATATATTTAATACTTTTATACTGTACATATATTTAAGATTTTTATTATATCATACACATATTTAACCTATCATTCCCCGCGCGAGCACCGGTGCTCGCGATAAAAATTAAAAGGCTATTGTGTCTCGTTTTCCCACGATCGAAGGACACAGCCAGACCCGGGAATATTGAAAACTTTTTCTTCCGGCGGCGGGATTCGAACCCGCGACCCCCGGCTTGAGCTGCCACACATTCGACCAATTGAGCCACAGAGGTCGTCAAATTGTTTGGATTGTTCTATTTGTAGGACAATGATACTCTTAAATTATAACCTATCAATACACAAAAATCAGCTTGTCAGGGTTCTGTTTTAGGGTTCAGTAGTCAACCAAGTTCTGTTGATTATAGAACCCTATAACTGAACCCTAACGAACTGATTTTTTGTATATTGACAGATTAGTATAGTCATATAATTTAAGAGTAATATTGTCCTACAAATAAAACAATACTGGATATTTTAGGACCATCAAGTCAAGGTATGAAATCCTTTCTATCTCTGTTAGCTAACACTTTCGAGATTTTTCGCAAATAAAAATGTTTTTCGTCGTATCAAAATGACTACTCACAAAAAAATTGCTTGTTAGTAATAAAAAAAAATGTTCTAGAGCTATAACACTATACTGAAAGCCGTACTATACTGAATTAATATCCACGATAAAATCCCTAACCCCACAAAAAATCTCTGCCACCCCCGGCCCCGGTGCGCTACGAGCTACGAAGGTGGATGGCGTAGCGCGGCGTAGAGGCGCTAGCCATAGGGTTACGACGGTGCTACAACAACAACAACTATATTATACATACTAGATGATACCCGCAACTCCGTTGCCCCAAAATTAGTTTATCGCGCGGGATCAGTACATTTTTCCGGGATAAAAAGTATCTCCATGCCAAATTTCAGCAAAATCGGTTCAGCGGTTTGGGCGTGAAGAGGTAACAGACAGACAGACAGACAGACACCCTTTCGCATTTATAATATTAGTAAGAGTATGGATAATATCGACTATAGTCTATACAGTTATATACACCCGTAAAGTATAATATTTATAAACATTAGGGCGGACTGCTCCTCGTGGTTCAAGTCGTGAGATAGTTACATCCATACTTTCATATCAATATTATAAATGCAAAATAAGTGTGTCTATCTGTCTGTCTGTTACCTTGTCACCAACCGCTACACCGATTTTACTGAAATTTGGTATGAAGATACTTAGAGCTCCAGGTCACACTCACTTCTGCCTCGACATAGATAGGTATAGTGTGTCGCGGACTTTTTTGTATATATTTTTAAGATCTAGGTACAATAATATTATGTAATTATATTATGTACTTAATATAACATTTTAATGGTTCTATATTTTATACTTTAGGCAGTGTACGCAAAACTAGTAATTTTCTAGTTGATTTTTTACACCTTGTGTCCGAAAAACCTAAATATCTCACGGAACCCTATTTCTTTTCCAAAATAAAATTGGAAAGAAATAGGGTTCCGTGATTAAAATGCGACGTGGCTAGTCTGACTTACATTTTTTTATTTTTTTTATTTTTTGCCCACACCACACCACACCCACACCCATCACCTACGGCTTGCCAGCACGCAGATTATCAGAAAGGGTTGTCCAGGGAAGTTATAGCTAACGGAGTTTTAATACAGCTGAACCTACATTTTTTTCTTTTTTTCCCCACCCCACTACTCCCACGACCCACACCCAACGCCCACGGCCTGCCAGCACGCATATTATCAGAAAGGGTTGTTCAGGGAAGTAGTTAACGGAGTTTTATAATATCCAATGCTAATAACGTCTTTATTTCTTAAATAATACATATTAAGACTTAATTGTTATTTTACAAAATTATTGTATAATAGTATATAATATTTTGTTCTGCTGTTTTTAGGGTTCCGTACCCAAAGAGTAAAAACGGGACCCTATTACTGAGACTTCGATGTCTGTCCGTCTGTCCGTCCGTCTGTCTCCAGGCTGTAACTCAAGAACGGTAATAGCTAGAGAGTTCAAATTTTCACAGGTTATGTATTTCTGTTGCCGCTATAACAACAAATACTAAAAATAAAATAAATTAAATATTTAAGGGGGGCTCCCATACAACAAACGTAATATTTCAAACATTTTTTGCTCGATATCAATGATTACAAAAGGTAGGCACTTGAAATTTACACAAAGGCCTTAATTATATGTATACTTTAATATTTAATAATAATATTTAAATAAAATAAAAATTTAAGGGGGGCTCCCATACAAAAAACACAATTTTTGGTCCATTTTTGCTCTATAACGGTACGGAACCCTTCGTGCGCGAGTCCGACTCGTACTTGATTTTTTATAAAAACTGTTGATTTTATTGATAATTGATATTACACTCCGGAAGTCCGGACAAGCCTTCGTGGCTTATGGAATACACTTCATGGTAGTGCCTCGTGTACTTAGAATACCTGCGAATTTGTGTAGCTCTAAGTGTGACACCTGGTCAGGTACCAGGAACTAAAGTGGACAAAAAATGAGTCTTACTTTACTTATTTTCTGATGGCTAATATTTATATATAATTTGTAGATTATTGTTCTCAACTAGTATCATGTAGTGTAAGACACTTTTCAATGACCAAAACTATTATCAGACGTTTTAAAAATAACTTTGTTGATATTTTTTCTTCAAAGGCTTTATTTTTATTTTATAAATTAATGTAACACCTTAGAAAACAATACGATATTACAAGAATTTATTTTCTACTAGCTGTTGCCCGCGACTTTGTCCGTGTCAGCATACTGCATAGTATAATAACAAAGAAGGATAATTTTCCCCTGTTTCCTTACCCAAAGGGTAAAAACGCGACCCGATAATAAAGATATTTCAGCCTATCCGTCTGTCTGTCTGTCCATATCCAGACTGTACCTCCCCTTTCTAAAATTTAGTGAATATTATTAAAGTTTGTGAAGCTCTACATGGAGCTATACTCACTCTCACTCACTCACTCATAATGTCTAAAAATGTCTGTCTGTCTGTCTGGAACCTCTTCACGCCCAAACCGCTTAACCGATTTTGCTGAAATTTGGTACAGATAAACTTTGACACCTGGGGTTAAAGTATACTTATCTGTTTTTTCCGGGATAAAAAGTATCATGATATAATTATGTCCTTTCCTAGGAAAGCCTTATTTTGTAGATAACACTAAAAAGAGTGAAATTATTATTTTTAACAAAAAAATGAAAACCGACTTCCAAGGTAAAAACAATAGTAATATGAACTAAAAAGTATTAAATAACTCTTACTCTTTAATAGTGCCTTTTTCAGAATTCGTCTAAACCTCAACTATTTCTGTACCTACATACCTACTACAGTCTTCATTACTTTGAAGTCGGTACCAGTCCCAAAAGTTTCAGATATTCTGTCATTACTGAACTCACGATTAAATTAGCTGGTACCGACTTCAAAATAATGAAGACTGTAGTAGGCATAAACGTATGATGCTAGTAGTAGGTATGTATATAAAGACCGAAATCGCTCAGTGAGCGAATAAATAGCTCACAACGCGTTGTGGTTACAGTGAAACAGCCACGGCCCACGACGCGAAATTCGCGTTGTGGCCCTAATGAAAACGGCCACGACGCGTTCTGGCAATCACAAAAAGACCATAATGCGAAATTCGTGTCGTGGCTGATATGTTATTCGTTTTTATTGATTTGTTCTTGATTGATTAATCGTCCATAGGTATGGAAGATTATAATATTTGAATTACCACGCGTACTACAAAATATTTTTTCTTTTACTAAATTACTGTATAATGTGTAAATTATCTGTTGAAATAGGTATTTCACCTCGCTTCTACCTATCTACCAACTTCGGTATCAAATCTACCAATTTTTCAACATAATATTATTAGTCTAAGATCCCACTGCAGAATTGTGCACGTACAAATCATTGTTCACGTACAAATAATACTCGTTACAGACTTATTCCCTCAGCAATTATCATTTAAAAAAACTCGGCCAAGTCGGCCAAAACAACGTTTTTTGGGCTTTTCAATCGCTATTTTCGTAAGCTAAAAAGATAATTTATAAGTTTAATTTCGTGCTACATAAGGCATTAGTGCTAAAAATGTCACATCAATTAATAATTTGTCTACAAAAATTGCATAGCTTTTTACGTATGGTTACGGATGCTCATTACTTGAACTATAGTTTATCGATAGAAAAAAAAATCTATTCTATCATGAACTAAATGACTTTATTTTCTGTATAATAATGTGCTTCGAAATGATCGACAAATAGAAATATTCAAGAAAATAAACGTACACTACTTGTATGAAAATAAGCACAAAATGGCCACGCGATGACGAGCTAAGGTTATATATATATATATATATATATATATATATATATATATATATATATATATATATATATATATATATATATATATATATATATATATATATATATATATATATATATATATATATATATATATATATATATATATATATATATATATATATATATATATATATATATATATATATATATATATATATATATATATATATATATATATATATAATGTTTGCCGCAAAGTGATGTTGTGTTTTTGTATTATTTTCCTAAAATTGTGTTATGTCGGTTTTTTATGTGTAATGTTGGTAGAATATTAACCATTAAATATTCGTTGTCGTGCACAAGTGTGGGCAAGTGAAACAACTTCAAGAAACGTGCCATTTTGTGTTCCCTCCAAAACTCCATCGAAAGTTTTAGTAAAGGGTCTACCACTTTACTAAAACAACTGACTTGACTCGTTGACTCTACCGACAACTTTTTAGACTTTGACTAGACATTCGACTTGACGATAATTTGGAAAAACGACTTGAAAATTTTGTAAATTTTTTACGATTTTTTTCCCGCCAATACTTTACTTGACGCTGGCCATGGTTTAAAAGCCGAGCGCCATAAGAAGAAAAAAAAAGAAGAAGAAGAAGATTGTTATGTCAAAACATTCGAAAAGGAGAAGAAAAACAAAGTATTTTTATAACTCACCAAATTACCACAGTATAGCAATACCTATTGAATAAATTACTGACACTGGCTATTCCTTATGGGAGGCCATTTATAAAGAAGAAGAAGAATTAAATAAAAATCTCCTTGTGAGTATTGTATAGTATTCGTTGATTCCGAGTTAAAATAAATAGAAAAACTTATATACCTAGCCTTATATTGTTTGGTAAATTAATAAGAAATACATTTTATGACTAAGTTTAAATCATGACTGACACTCCCGATATGTCGGAGATTCTTGACAAAAATCTTGAAGACATTGAAATTCAAGAGGTCTTGAAAAATGGTACTGATCTTAGGGAATACGCATTACAAGTAGACAAAAATATCAAAGAAGCTGAAAAAAAATCTGTAGCCGATTACCTAAAAGAAAGTGAAAACATTGGAATACTCCACAACAAAATAGAAGATTGTGATTCTATCTTAGCAAAAATGGAAAGTATGTTACTGGTTTTTGAGGTGAGTTTTATCTTTGCAGTACAGAAATTCTTAAAACTGCTTTTATTGACCAACATACCTTGTACTTTCAGAATGACTTGGGAAGTATAAGCAATGAGATAATTAGCCTACAAAAACGATCTGTCAATATGTCTGTTCAGTTGACCAACAGACAAGCTCTTAAAGGACCTTTATCTTCGTTTATTGAAGACATGGCCGTGTCTGAAACTCTCATATTGTAAGTAGAAAAAAAGGGTAAATGTATGTATTTGATGCATAAAGGTATAATAATGAATAACTAACTTTAAATTATTTATTTACAGTGGCATAAATAATGTTCCTGTTATTGATAAAGAGTTTATGGTACAATTGGCCATACTTAACCAAAAACTAAACTTTGTAAAGGAACAAGATTTCAAAGAAACTAAAGCTTGTCATGATGTAAAAGATGTTTTAGAGAAACTCAAAATTAAGGCTGTTTCCAAGATACGTACATATCTCCTGGAACAAATATACAAATTTAGAAAACCAATGGCAAACTATCAAATCCCACAAAACGCAATGCTTAAATATAAATTCTTCTTTGAATTTATACTGGCCAATGAAAGAAATGTGGCACAAGAAATTTGCAATGAGTACATCGATACACTGAGTAAAGTATACTACTCTTATTTTAAGTCATATGCATCCAGATTAGACAAGTTAAAATATGAGGAAGTACCAAGCAAGGATGACTTAATGGGAATAGAGGATGGATCAAAAGGAGGTTTCTTTCAAAAGTCTAATCTGCGTAATAAAAGCACTATATTCACAATTGGCAACAGGGGAGATGTTCTGGCACAGCAATTAGAGGCACCAATTATAGTACCACATGTTCAGCAAAAAACGAGGGTATGTGTAGTATTCAAGCAATTACATACTAAAACTAACAAATATTAGTGATTTGTGATTAGAAATATATGAGTGACCGGAATTATTTTCTGTTGACAAACATTTTTAAATGTTTTACTGATGTTAACAGTGGCGTAAATAGGGTGGTGCCACCGGTGCCCAGGCACAGGGTGTAGACTCTGGGGGGTGCAAGAATGGCCAGACCATGCAGACTCTTAGGGCCGCGCCACACCGAAATGGCAGCGGCGCGGAGATCACTTTCAGTGCCCCACGGGCGGCAGTAGACTTCTCAAGCGATACTATGTATTACAATAATGAAGATAAAGTTTAAAATCATATAGCACTGAAAGTGTTCGCCGCGCCGCTGTTATTACGGCTTGCGCGCCCCTTATTTTTTCAGTTTGCTCCCGCTAGGCGCTAAGTTCCCACTGCGCTCTAGAGATGTTTCCCAATGTAGTAAAATGTATCCACAGCCGAACATATTATAACCTCATTATTTTTGGAAGTTGGTTAAAAAACAAGGGTACAGTTATAGAAGCTCGCACAAGGCGCAAAAAAGGTTATTTATGGCAATGCTGATGTAATTAGCATTTTGAAATGTTTTACCTCAAAATAAGAATTAAGTATATTGTTCATTCATTAATATAGTAAAAATGTAACTTTACTATACTGTGTACACAATGTGGTTATTTTGTATAGTAATTTGTGTAAAGTTTTATTTTCTTTTACAGTACTCCTATGAAGCTCTATTCAGAAGCTTGCAATATGCACTAGTTGACAACAGCTGTAGAGAATACTTATTTACAACAGAATTCTTCCATGTCAAGGGCAGCCATGCTCAAGAACTTTTCGATAGGATACTAGGAAAAACATTGTCATTGCTTGTGGTATGTATCTCATTATATTCTAACATGTATTTTATGATAAAACCGAATACTTTTTTTCTGGCATTCACAAATTGTTGTAATTTTTGCAAATATTTGTTTATATTTTTGTCCTTTTTCTAGTTTGAACAATGTACTTTTTTTTTTCAGAAAAATGTGGAAAACTATGTCTTGGAATGCTATGATTGTCTGGCATTATTTTTGTGTATTCAGCTTATAAATAGATACAGATGGATGTGCCACAAGAGAGCTGTAGCTGCCTTAGATAGGTAAATGAAATTTTGTTTAGGCAAAACGAGACACAATAACTTTTCCATTGTTAACTCGGCCGAAGGTGGCCGCTTGGGGCTTGATGAAATAAATATAAAAATGATAATTATTGCTGAAAATTATATTATATAAATAATGATATTTTTGTATCTCGTTTTAGTTACTGGGAGTCATTGCTCTCTGCTTTAGGTCCTAGACTTGAATATGTGCTGAAGTTGAATATCCAGAGCGTAAGGGATTGTGATCCAGCTAAGCTGTCTAACAAAGAATTGGGGCCACACTATGTAAGTTGATTAAATTATAAATGAATCCATACTAATATTATAAATGCGAAAATGTGTGTCTGTCTGTCTGTTACCTCTTCACGCCCAAACCGTTCAACCGATTGTGATGAAATTCAGTGTGAGTTACATTAAGTCCGGGAAAAGACATAGGATACTTTTAATCCGGGAAAAATGTACGGTTCCCATGCGATTAATGCAATTCGGTGCAACCACTGACCTCTATTATACAAGTACGCTGGACTTATGATACCCTTTGAAATAACAGCTGTTTTTTGTGCCTATTTGAAGCGTAATCAGCGCCCCCAATGCGGGGGAAGGGGGCGTCCACAAATTACGTGAGGTGTATTTTTGATTTTTTTGACTTTTGGTGAGATTACGTGAGATTTTATTCAACCCCCCCATCCCAAATCTCACGTGAGATTTTTCAAAATGTGGGTTTCTACTTTCTTACATAAACGTTTGGTTTGACAGTCAGTAGATTTTCTTTCGAACGAATTTGTGAATGATTAATCGTGTAACGATTAAATCTTAAGCAGACGTACAACCTAGATGAAATGGAACAAAATAGTATTATTTTGTTGAGAAAAAAATTACGTGAGATTTGCCGAGACCCCCCCTCTCCCCAACGTGAGATTAGATGAGATTTGACTCGACCCCCCCTTCCCCTAAACACCTCACGTAATTAGTGGATTCCCCCGAAGAGAACTAAATCTGATGTGAACATGACGTTTAAAAGTCGCCATATTGGCGCTGATAGCAGTAGTAGGAGTACTTGGAACTAATACTAGTTTCCACAACCAATAGCGATTGAGCGGCCATTTGCAAGTTACGTCAGATTTAGTTCTCTTCCCCGCATTGGGGGCACTGATTCCGCTTCAAATAGGCACAAAAAACAGTTGGGTATCATAACCAGTGTAAGTGTATAATGGAGGTCAGTGGGTGCAACAGAGTTGCGGATGTCATCTATACTCCACTCGGGCTAGCTTGTCGCTAGCGGTCATTGACTTCCTTAAAAACTTGTCATTTTCCATATAAAACCACGATTGACAATATCTGACACTTCATTGTCAATCGCGGTTGTATAGTGCTACCAACTTATCTGTTCAGTAGACAAAATTGTAACTACAACTGCCATTTTGTGAAATGTCATTCGCTGTCTGTTTTTGTAGTGCGAGTGCCATAAAGTTAATATACCTATCGGAATAGAGCAACAATCTCGAGCTGTCAAACGTAACCAAAATTGGTTTTCATCTGTGTGAAAAATATGTGTACGTATACACTTACACAAGTATGATTGAACATGAATTCTATGAGATTATATTGACAACGTGCGGCACGTGCCGACTGGGCGTCAAAAAAAGAGTGCTGCTGTCATGTATCACACGTCTCTTTTTACCACGCGGTGTTACTGATAGTGGCATCTCGCTTGCTCAGGCCTTTGTTTCTCTATTCCGCTAGGTATATTAACTTTATGGCGAGTGCTCCGTGTGTTTTAAGTCTTGTTTTATTGTTAAAAGTATTTTTCACACAGATGAAAACCAAATTTGGTTACGTTTGACAGCTCGAGATTGTTGCTCTATTCCGATAGGTATATTAACTTTATGGCACTCGCACTACAAAAACAGACAGCGAATGACAATTCACAACATGGCAGTTGTAGTTCCAATTTTGTCTACTGAACAGATAAGTTGGTGGCACTGTATATGGAAAATGACAAGTTTTTGACAGTCAATGACCGCTAGCGACAAGCTAGCCCGAGTGGAGTATAGTAAGTTATATCTTATTCATTTATAATGTCTTAAATGATAAACTCCATACAAACTTTTGCTTTCAGATCACACGTCGTTATGCAGAATTCTCAGCGGCTATGCTCAGTCTCAGTGAACAGTTTCCATCAGAAGAATTGAGTAAACTTCTGTCTATTCTTCAAGACGAAGTTCATTGTTTCCTTTTAAAAATGGCCGCAGAGTTTCCACAAAGAATTCAGCAGCTAATATTTTTAATAAATAATTACGACATGGTCCTAAGCATATTGATGGAAAGAACCAGAGACAACACAAAGGAGGCCGAAAGCTTTAGAGATCAGTTGCAGGCGAGGAGCTCCGAGTATGTGGAGGAAATACTGAGCCCCCATTTTGGAGGACTCATGCAATTCGTCAAGGAAGGGGAACAGCTACTGGAGAGCGACAAGAAAGCGGAGCTAGCTAATCTAGAAAAGAAATCACTGACTCTAGTGGCTTCGTTCTCTTCTAGGTGGAAACAAAGTCTGGAGGAAATCCATAGAGAAGTTTTAGTCTCCTTCCCGAACCTCGTAACGGGTTCGGGACTCCTGCAAATGGCTCTTACAAACTTTGTTCAGTATTATCACAAATTCGTTAAACTGTTAACTCCAAATGCGAGAACGCAACTAGTGAATATTCACGTAATAATGGTTGAAATAAAAAAATATAAGACTAATTATTAGATCATAATAAGAAAATATATTGTTCATTGAGTGTGTTTTATAAAATTTTGTGTATTTTATTAAAAAACACATTCTATAGGAGCTCCTCCACAATTATTTTAGAATAATACTTTTGGAGATAATAGTATGTGCTATGTGGCGATATTATAAGCTACAAACTCACTCTCGTGTTATTCATATTATAATATACAAACAGTATAGCTGCCGCACTCCGAGATAATTAATCTTTGTTTAACATTCATGAAGATTGTGAATCCATACTTCAATACTAATATAATAAATGCGAAAGTGTGTCTGTCCTGTTTATCTGTCTGTAAACCGCTGAACGGACTTTGCTGAAAGGCATGGAGATATTTTTAGTCCCGACTCCCGAGAAAGGGCATAGGATTATTTTTTACCAAAAAAAAAATGTACGGTTCCGCGCGATAAATGAATTTTGGCGCAACGTAGTTGTGGGCTTTATCTAGTAGGTATTAAAAGTTATGTAATCGTTAAATCTCTAAGTGCGGCGGTAATGCTACTTTTGGTATTGTGTTCTCAATTTTCAACTTGTTTGATTTGTACTTACTTATTTTTGTTAGTAACTTTAGTAACTTTTAAACGAAGTATTTTTAGGGTTCCGTACGCAAAGGGTAAAAACGGGACCCTATTCATGAGACAGACATCGGTCTGTCCGTCTGTCTGTCTCCAGGCTGTATCTCAAGAACCGCTATAGCTAGAGTTCTGAAATTTTCACATATTGTGTATTTCCGGTGCCGCTATAACAACAAATACTAAAATAAAAATAAAATTAATATTTAAGGGGGGATCCCATACAACAAACATGATTTTTTTGGCCTTTTTTGCTCGTGATCAATAATGATAAGAGGTAGGCACTTGAAACTTTCACGAAGGCCCTAAATATAATTGTACTTTAATAATTAATAATAATATTTCAATAATGGAGGGGGACTCCCATACAAAAAACACAATTTTTGGTCAATTTTTACTCTATAATGGTACGGAACCCTTAGTGCGCGAGTCCGACTCGCACTTGGCCGATTATTTTAATATCAGTCAAAAATTATCGTAAAGGCTTTTATTTTAATTTATAGTCTACACTCTACACCTTGTAAATATTTTGTGATCTGAGCTCAAATTTTTAGCAACGTGATTACAAAGAAACATTCCATTAAGTTATTGAGTATATTAAATGAAATCGTATTATATTTAAATATTATATTATACTTAATTAAATTATTATTGAAACGAATGAAGTGTTTTATTTTAAAAATAAATAAGTGTATACAGGGTGTAACAAAACTAAGTGATAATACTTTAGGGTGTGTATGTGTTTCTGACATAAAGCTCACTGTCAAAGTAGCAGCACTGAAAGACCATTTTTTTTACTTTTGTGTGGGGAAACTCGTGACCGCGCTGGGGCGCTTGCCCATACAAAAGTGAAAAAATTTGGTCTTTCAACGCTGCTACTTTCAGAGCGAACTCTCTACAGGTCAGTTAACAAGAGCTGGCACCATCAACACATTTAAACATTGCGCTTGTGTAGTGTCTGTGAATAAGCGCGTGGCGTGACGTCGTACTGCATACGCATCATAAAAAGTCTGCCCGTCTCTCTCGCGCGCGATCTATCTTATGAGCGTGAAGGGGACAGTTATTGTTTTTCTTATACTACTGTTTATAAATACAGCGTAATGTTACAAGTCAGTAACGTATGATCGGCGCGCGGCCAGCGTTCGGAACCGTACAATAATTATCGTACACATACGATAATTTTGTGCGTACGTACGATGTACGATAGCATATTATTATCGTACGCAGATTATACGATAATTTTTATCATGATGCAAACATATTATATTTTTAAACATACTGTATAGTGAAATTGCATAGGTGTGAGTACTGTGAACGTGCCAGCTTTAGTTAACTGATCTATACAAGGAACACATACACACCTTTAAAGTATAATCACATAGATTTGTTACATCGTGTAGAATTGTAGATAGACAGTGGATTAATGTGGCCTTAAAGGTTAATTATATTATTAAAAGTTGATTAATTATTAAGTTTCTGAGTGTTAGGTTGTGTTTCCACTGAAGCGGAGCGGAGCTTAGCGGTGCCCGAATTGACCAATCGTGCTATTCCAGCGGAATGACAGCGAAGCGGAGCAAAGATTTCGAGCATGGTGATTGGTCAATTCGGCACCGCTAAGCTCCGCTCCGCTTCAGTGGAAATACAGCCTTAAGCTGGGAACAAATTATCGGACGCATCCAAAAGTCGCGGCTGTCTGATGCGGCTTGTTTCTATCTGAATAATACAAAATACACTGTGCACATTGTCTGACATAAGTCGCGGACGCGAACTTGAGCATTCGGACGTCTGAACAGGTTGTGCAAAAATATCCACAGTTTGTGCACAGTTTAGTGTATTTTGTACTAATCGGATAGAAACAAGCCGCATCCGTCAGCCGCGACTTATGAAAACGTCCGATAATTTGTTTCCAGCTTTAGTCTTGTTCTTGTAGCTAGACAAGGTAAGTGATCTTATTATTACATATAAATAAAACAAAGAGGAACAAAAAATTACTTTCTTTTTATTTTTATACTTCCAAAATGAAGTAAGTAGCTTTACAAAAATCACAGAACTTTAATATTAAACACAGACACAGTTTATATACTTACATAGTCATAAATAGTTCCAAACATTATATTAGTTACTTACTTAAACGTCATTAAACCATTTGGCTTAAACATTCACAGACCAAAAATACTAGACTATGTACGTAAGGAACCAAAATGTAGCACTATATTGTAACACATTGTAATGACATAGAGGTGCCTTTGACTAGGCGGGTTATCATAGTAAATACACTTATTAATATTGTTTTTAAAATGTGTTTAGTAAAATTAAAGGTACTTATGGATACTTAGCATAATATATTACAATTTTTTTTGTAATCTAGAAAGTAGTACTCCACTTTAGGTATATCTCGTACCTAATATGTTTATTATTATTTACAATCATAATTGTCACATTTTAAGATCGATATATTATTTTATACAATAATATTAACGCCCTGAAAATGCTAGAGATCGGTTGCAGGACTGCGCCTTATCTCTCGCTAGATGTCGGTGATAATATTATGTCACTGGATTATATAAACTCAATTTCAAAGATAACGAAACTGTAACCGGAACCAGAAACACAAAAACAATAATTATTATTTATTAGTCTTTAGAACAATATAGCTTCAAGCTTTAAATCTTTTTATCCGGTACTCAGAATATTTCTACGAAAACTTAATTAACTAGCCTTGTTGAAATAACATTTTTGGTAAAATTTTAGTCCACATCTTTATAGGCTTCTCAGTCACAAAGTCTTTTATAACTTTCTCAAACTCCTGAGAAACTTTCTCCGGTTCCCAGTTCAGAAGTGCTTGGGTTACTCTGAAATGATTCTGTCTGCTCATGAAGATCAGGCTTGTGAAAATTGCTTCCTTCATACTGTCAGAGGCTGAAATATTAGAGCATAATTTAGCATTTTTAGTATTAACATTTTTAGATGATCATTAGATGATAAAAATATATATTTTTAGTAAGTATTATTAAAGGACTTTCCCATGTACTATCAGAGAAGTTGATTCCTATGCAGATCGGGGACCTACGTAGTTTGATTGCGTTACGTCAAACCCAGCCGACAGATCACAATTAACATTGAATTGACATATTCGACCAAATAACGTTGGTCTATCAACTGCATAGGAATCCATTTCCTCGATGGTACATTTGTGCTGCAACAATAATATTATATTCTATAATAATAAGTTAAATAACTTACGATTTTGATCTAGCATATCCAATAACTGATTTACAATAATCTCACTATGCACTTTCATGTCCATGGGATAAGGCTTCACTAGCGGTCCCAGCATGCTAACAGCAAACTGCTTTGAAACATCTGAGCATTTTTCTTTATCTATGATTGGTAGTAGCATATTTTTTACAATGTTCTTCTGACACCAAACTGCACCCCGTCTTTTCGCTAATATTATTAAAGCTGTCCTTAGAATTTTTTTCTCAATCAAAACATCTGAAACAAAAATAGTACTTACTAGTAAGAGGCCGGGTACCCTCGAAATTCTCATACATACGTAATACCAAAATCATTTTCTCATACGAAAATATTTAACATGTTTGAGTTATTTTTCAGCTTAAAATACTAATTATCTAGGTTCCTGCACAAAAATTTACTTCAAAATATTTAAACACTAAAAAATTTTTTATGTTTAAATTTTTTTTTAGTAAATTTACTACTAAATATTTAAACACTAAAAATAAATAAATAAATAGTAAATTTACTACAAAATATTTAAACTCTAAAAAATTTTTTAGTATTATATAAGAAAGAAAAAAGACGTAAAATATTGCTACACCGTGACGAGCATTTTCACGTTACGTTGACGTAAATTTTCACGTCACGTCAACGTACCGTGCCACGTTACCGCACCGTTCCACGTTGACGACGTCGTGACCTGGAGATGTGGACAGGCCATTAGAGCCAGTCCACACGGCGCATTGCGTCAGCATTGCGTCGACGCAGCGCTGCCGTTGCGTTGTTTTACATACAAATAAACAAGGTGTCCACACGGCGCGCTGCGTCGTCGCAGCGCACACATGACGTACTGCAGCCCTCGCGACGAAGCGGGAGGGGGTATTGACGTTATTAGACTGCTTCGTAATAACGCTGTGATGACGCAGCGCTGGTGTGGCCGGCTATGTGTCAAACGGCAGCGCTGCGTCGACGCAACGCCCGTGTGGTCAGGCTCTTAGGCATATGGCGGACCCACGTATTTTCATATTTTGGTCGCGATTATGTCAAACCAAGTCGACAGATAATGACTTACATTAAGTTGACATAATCCAACCAAATGACGTAAGTACGTCAACTGCCTATAGTACCCCGCAAACGATCAAATTGTTTGTCTACGTGTTTAGCTTTTTTTGAAGCGTTTGTCAAACAAACTACGTGTTTGACCTGTTTGGAGAAAATCTGCATTGGCGTAGCGTTTGACAAACGTGTTTGAACGTGTTCCGCTGTATTTGTCAAACAAGATCTCATGATCTCAAACCGATTCTAGCCAATTGTTTGACAAACTTGTTTGATGCACGTTTGTTTGTCTGCGCTGCTGTTTGTTAAAAACGTAAATTACATCAAACATGTTTGTCAAACAAATTTGATTGTTCGCAGGGTACTTATGAATCAATTTCTTTGATTGTACATGTTCACAACTTTATTTAAAATTAATTACCTTTAATTTCTTTAACTGCATTCATAAACATTTCTAAAATTTTTGCCTCAGTCATTTCTGTGATCTTGTAGAAATACTTATGATGTAGTATATTTCTAATGACATCTATTTTCTTAAATTTGTCATCGCACTTGTAAAAATGTAATAAATAAACCAAACAAGTTACAAGGGGTGATTTTGCTGAAACACAAAATAAGTAATATTTAATATGCCGTTTTAAAAGTAATTAAAATAACTACATACATAATAAATCATAAAAATACATAAATACATTGTTTTACAGGAAAGTAACTTTTGGCATTGGTTGTGATGTCGTCGGGCCACAGTCCATAGATAAACAAATGTATAATTTGGGTGAATGCCAAAGTTTTGGTTGAACACTAAACTATAAATTTTATACGTACCCATGCCCATATGCGCCAAAGGCAAAACATGCATCCAAACTTCTAGACAATTTTTGACGACTGTCACTGCCTTGAAGGACATACAATACATAGCGTCCAAGAGAAACAGCCTCAGCCTATACTTGAGACCGAAATATCTGCACACTATAGCATAGAAGTGGGACATACTCTCAATAATTTCAAACTCAGGTGTTCTGTTTAACTGGAAAAGACAAAACTCTATGTTCTCTAATATGCTTTCAACAATATTGGAATGGTCCTGTTTAAGCTGCTTAATCACGAACAAAAGAATCTGTTCAGACTTTGTCATAGGAGGTGCTGGGGGCGTGTTCAATAGTTTGAACATCTCTTGTTTTCTCATAGGTTGTTTTAAATATTTCATAAAACCGGTGATGAATGTTTTTATAGGATATTTTTGCAAATCTTCCACAAGCTTATTCATTCCTTGATTGATTTTATCTGCAGACATCTGTGAAATTTGAGCTATATCTTCTTCCATTTTAGTGCATATGGCATTTGACACTTGCTCTGAAAATAAAAAATAATAACATTTATAAATTATTTCCTTTCACTTTAACTTTCTAAATTAGTTAAAACATAATTGAAGACGTGAGTGGAAGAACCAGGTAAGTAACAGCTACAAAATTGCCGTTATTTGCATAAATTGAGGCTTTAGGGCCAGAAAAATTATTTGAAAAAAAAAATTCATGTGTAGCCAGATACATTAGCTAGATGATGAAGTAGATAAATTACGAGGTTTGTTCAAATGATAAGGAAAAAAATTAGTAATTGTCCTTATGTTATAAAATGTTAGTTATTTGGTTCTTCGGTCTTCTACTCACGTCTTCAATTAAGGGCCGATTTTTCAATCCTCAGATAAACAGACAGATAGTATTTATTCGACAGATAGCAAGACATTGAATTTTTCATTCGTCAGATAGGACTTAACCGGCGAATAACATCGTTAACTGAGGAATAAAACTATCCGTCGCGTGAACCACCGAATAACCGCTATTAGACAATAGACAGCTAGTTTGCGTTGACATTGGTAACTGGTATTTGGCTTGAGGTTATAATTTACGTTTATTTTAATAACTAAGGATATTTTCAATTAAATAAATGATCTGGCAATTGAAAAAGAGGCCATAATAAACGAATATAATATATATGAATCGAATGAATCCTTTGGAAAGAAAAGAAAGAATCATCAGATCGAGCTTGATCATTATAATTTATAACATGTGGGATCCAAAAGATTTTCAGCGCCGATTCAGACTTTTAAAAGAATCTGTGCTACATTTTTAGAATTTAAAATTAAGCACGAAACACAGTCAATAAATAGATAGGTATCCTATCAGGTACCTAATACAGTTGGTGCGGTTCAATAAGTCTTTATTCTTCACAGCATGTCTTTTTATTTTCAATCACAATAGAGCAATAAATGTGCACAGGCGTCCGCGTCCGAAACAGACAAATAACTTAAAAACAATGAGACGGAGTCTGTCTTGCTCTAACAATAGAGTATTCAATATATTTGTTTCAACTGTGTAAAGTGCGAGTTGCCAGACTTCAAAAATTAGGTCAGATAGTTATCTATGGAATAAACGACATTTGAAAAATTGACTATGACTTATTCGACGGTTAAACCACCTAATAACCTTATTTTCCAGTTAACTATCCGACCTTTTATCTCAGGATTGAACAATCGGCCTTAAGAAGAAAAATATGAAATGACTCTTACCTGAAACTTTATAGGTGCCAAACCTTATAGATTTTTTACCATATTTATCTATTGATTTACAAAGAATACTGTTTTTGGGGTAAGTGAATGTAGTTTTCATACTGCTCTTTTCAGTACAATTATTATTACTTTTGGCTGTCGTAAATATGTTTAAGTCACTATAATCAATAATATTGTTACTCTTATTCCGAAGTGTGTCTTCTTCACTGCTTTTATCATATTCAGTTTTATCTATTTCATTACTGTCTACGTTTCTACTAGTGGTGAGATTTTCACCACATGAGTTATTCATATGATCAATAACTGGCTCCTTCGCTTTAGAACTACGTAAAACTCTTTTAGGAATGGGTTCAACAAATTCATCACATACATCCCTAGATCGTTTTCGCGATTGTGATGGTTTCTGTTTGGAATGACAAGTATAATCTTTGTTGTCTACTTGTTTTATGCAACTTAAATCTACACCAGGCTCTTTGCTTTGACTTTTTGTGTTTGATTTACCCTTTAGTTCTTCCTCGCTATCAAAAGATTGAACTTCTGTTAGTCTCTTACAAGATATGTCACGTTGGACAATGTCTAGTTGTTGTTTTTGTCTCAATGATGTGTCACCTTCTGATTCAGAAAGCTTACTTTGACTTCTGGTAGTTCTTCTATTATTTCTCACAGAATGACGCGGACTATCATTTTTAACTTCAATTTTCTCTGGCTTTACCAAATTAGATTTAGATTCATTAATTAATTCTTTTGTGTTAGTAATTGGTTGATTATCATTATTTTCTAGACTTTTAGTAGTATTGACAATATCTTTTGATTCTTTCTTATTATTTATTTCTCTAACATTCTGACATTGACTTCGAGTTGTTCGCCTTACGGATACATTCGTTTCTTCTGAACCAGAATCTGGCTTTTGAACAGGCTCGAATCGAAGCGCATCATTTCCTTTTATTAAGGTATCCATGTTATTTACATCTAAGCTTGAAGTGTTATCATGATTTTTACCGCTGAATTGATTTATTTTCTCACTTTTTTTACTTGCCTTGCTTTTTAACTTCATTTCTGCCATAATCTTAACAGCTTTTTCATATGCTAATTTATTTTTAAGTAATTTATCTGTTTCAGGTTTTTTTACTGCGGAGACGACAGATTTCTTCTTACGTAAGGATTTATTTTTTTCGTTTTCGAAAATTTTGTACTTTGGTAACATTTTGTGTCTTAATTTCTCTAAGTTTGACAACTTTTTGTGTTTTATGGATTTAATTTTGCGATGTTGATCTCCTTGAGTATTGTTTGTTTTGTTATCGACGTTGACAGGGCTTACAATTGTTTCGGGGCTGACATCTCTAACTTCGCTTATATTTAGTTCAGTGTTAGTACTTCCATCATGACTTAGAATTGGGTCAAGCCGTTTGTTGATTATACTATCTTCATATGGCACACTTCGGCAAGCTTTAGGTTTAGTAATGTCTTTATTCTGACACATAATCTCTGACAACGGTAGGTTTTCATCATTTATATCCATTATATCTTCTATAATATCTTGACTCAGTGATTCTGTTACTTGATAATAATCATTGCAATTTTGACCTGATGATTTCGTAGTATCGTAATGGTTATTACATTCAATATTATTTTGTGTATGCATGTCGAATTCTTCTTCATCCCTATCAGCCTCGTTTTCACTGTACGCATTTACGGATCCTTCATTTGCCCATTTATCGTCTATGGTTGTTAAAGGTAAAACTGTTAATGCTTGTATAGAAGATTTCATGGTCTTTATTACTCTCTCCATAACTGCGTAATTGTTTCGTAACATTAAATGTTTTTTCTGTAACATAATTATATTTTTACAGCATTTATGATCAGTGCATTTTTCTTGCGCAATCATCTGTTGTTTTCTACATATTAAGTTTCTTGATTTCAATGGTGTATGGGGTATAGGAGTTAACAGTCTATGTTCTAAGCGCATTGAACTAAAAATCATTTCTATTTCTTTATCATCATTAAACTTGCTACTTAAATTGTCACTACTGTTTTCTTCCAAACATTTTGTTTCTAGAGTATTATTTTCACAAATTTCTACAACAGCATTTGTTGATAAGTCCACAGATGAAACTTGTGGTAAGTTAATATTTTCAACGACCGGTCTGGCATAGTTATTTTCCTCTGACATGATAAGTCCTCTCGAGAGTGATCGATTTTCCATATCAACATGTAAAGCAGTATTTAAACCACTGAATGTGTCAGGAATGTTTTTACCATTAACCTCTAGATCTTGATTATGAAATTTAATTGGGCTTAAAGATATATGCACTGTATCAATTCTTTGAATAGGACTAATAGCAGCGTCTATCGTTTTGAGTTTGTCTTCTGCTATTCCTGCTTCAGTGTTTAAAGAGAGTGACACATCCATCATTAAATCTTCAATAGTTATTTTGCAACTTGACTTACTTCGATCTAAAGAAGCAACCATGAGTTCAGGAATGGGACTAGAAGCACAATCCACCATCTTTATTTTTTCTCTTATTGTTACTACTTCAGTGCTGAGAGGAATGTCAGTTATGAAATATTCAGGACTGCCTATTCTAGGTCTCGAATGTGTGTTTTCTTGCAGACCAATGTCGTCACTGAGAAGGGCTATGTCGTCGAACATAAGGGGGCTTGTTCCTTTATGTTCTAAAATACATGAAGTATTTGTTGCAGCATCTAAATATCTTTCAGTATTTATTTTACAGCGAATATTTTCCAAATGCGCTGTTTCATAGGAACAATGATCAGGCTTGTTAAAGAAGTTTGCTTGCAAACCAATGTCGTCACTAAAAAGGGCCATGTCGTCGAACATAAGGGGGCTTGTTGCTTTATGTTCTAAATTACATGAAGTATTTGTTGAAGCATCTAAATATCTTTCAGTATTCATTTTACTATGAATGACTTCCAAATGCGTTAGATCATTGGAGCAATGATCAGGGCTGTTAAAGAACTTTCCTGAGTCAGAAAACGCAAGAGAAGAACCTCTACCTGTGTCTTCACTATCAAGTTCTGATTCATGTATTCCATTAGAAACTAGAAAAAATGAGCATAATCAATATTTTTGTAATTTAAATAACAAATCAAAACATCTTTAGAAATATTCTTACCATTCGAAGCACAGTGCTCATGGATGTTTTCCTTAAACACCTTTAACGGTGCAGGCTGAAAATAAAAAAATAATTTTGGCAAGGGTCACAATTATTTTAAAAAATCGTCTTATCATGCATCATCATCATAATGCATGTTGTATCATGAGAGCAACATGCATTATGAAGGTAGCTGAAATAATCCTCATTCCAAAACCAGGAAAAGACGCAACTAAAGTCACATCTTACCGACCTATCAGTCTCCTTCCAACTCCCTCTAAAGTATTGGAAATTTTATTTCTAAATCGTCTGGCTCCAAAAATCGCAGAAGCTAAACTGATCCCAGAACACCAGTTTGGGTTTAGACCTGGTCATGGCACGATTGAACAGATGCACAGAATCGTGGAAAAAATCAACAACACTTTTGAAGGAAAGAGGTGGTGTTCTGCCGCATTCTTAGACATCTCTCAAGCATTTGATAGTCTGGCACGACGGACTGCTATTTAAAATCAGCAAGAACCTACCTATTAATTACTATCTCTTCATAAAAGCGTATCTAAGTGAAAGATACTTCTAAGTTCTACATAAGACAAGGCGACTTCATTTCTAATTTGTACAAAATAGAGGCAGGGGAACCTCAAGGAAATGTGATGGGCCCAACACTTTACCTGCTGTACACATCTGACTTACCACACACAGAACACGTCCTGACGGGAACATACGCTGACGACACCGCAATATTAGCAACCGACGAAACAGATGCTGGAGCTTCCAACAAACTTCACACAAAAAAGTCTAGATAAACTATCTCGATGGTTAAAAGACTGGAAAATAAAGGCTAACGAAACAAAATCCGTCCATGTTACATTCAGCTTACGACACGAAACATGGCCTGAAGTCGAGCTGAATGGAATCAAAATCCCACAATCTAATGACGTACGATATCTGGGCGTATACTTGGACCGAAGACTGACGTGGAAAAAGCACATTCAGACAAAAAGAAAGGCACTCGATCTCCAACTCCTGATTAGGTAACTGCAATGGTTAATAGGCCAAAAGTCACAACTAAATCTTGAAAATAAACTTCTCCTCTACAAAAGTATACTAAAGCCTATCTGGACCTACGGGATCCAGCTGTGGGGAACTGCCTCTCCATCAAACGTTAACATCCTACAGAGGTTCCAGTCAAAACCCTGCGAATGATAACTGGTGCCCCCTGGTACATCTCAAACACGCAACTCCACAGATAGAACTAAAATCTGAAAAGGAGAAAATAAAAAAACTCCCTACAAAAATACTCTAAAAGAATAGAAAACCATCCCAACCACCTGGCCAAGAATCTAATGAACGAAGAACCAAATGCAACCTTCAAAAGGCTCAAAAGACGAGCCCCTCAAGACATGCTTTAACAGAGCTCTACTAACAAAATGGTCATATCACTGGATATGTTCCATACACGCCAAGAACAAAATTACATAAAATCCAGCTCAATGTCACAGAGCAAATAAAGACAGATCGCAGGACTAAAGTAGTTATATATAAAAAAAATCAGTCATACCTTGCATCCTTTGACTGTTCTTGACATGACACAACATTAAAATTCTCTGATGGAAAGTGATTAATTCACAAAGCCAAGTTCATTTTGTAATAGTGGTGGAAAGTGAGTTACAAGATTTGCTTTGTGGTCTCATAAAGGAAGCTTTTATCTAACTTTTCACCACTAGGGATAAATGGATCCCTATCATAATGTCACTTAAATTTTAAACCTTCGATCGCGGATTCTTGGAAATCTATTTTTGTCGCGATCACCGGTGCTCTAATGGGGCTTGATAGGTTAAATTCAAAAACCCATAAGTAAGAAAATTATATGTATATTAAGTGCTTTACCTTTTCCTCTTTGTTTTGATTAGGTGATAGTAATGTTTCATTTGATGGTGGAGGTGTAACTTCATCAAAAAAGTCAGCTTCATCACTACTATAATTATTATCATCAAGAATTTCATCATTCAATTCCTTCTCTTGTTTAGGCTTTTTGTACTTATTTAAAATAAGCCTATGCACTTTTTGTAGCTTTGCTAAAATACATAAAATATTTTAAAATATGTTTTGATTAAACTACATTAATTAAATTTGTAACAAAATACTTACTTTTACCCATAATAATATCCTTAAATAAAAGAATGTGTTTAAAAAATGTTTCATTTTCTTTCTTAAGTAATGAGTAACCTTTATCTTGATAACCCTTGTTGTCCTTCTTAAATCCGTGTTCCTTTATTTCCTTGCCCTTACTTTCCTTCTCTTTTTTCCTCTCAAACAATTTATTTTCTAACAAAAGAGATTCAATTTTAAGTTCATTTTCTTTGACAAGCGACTGAAAAAAAGGTACATACTTAGTTAAAGCTTGTCTAGTTTGAAATGACGCGCCCCGCCAATTCACTAGCTGTTGATATAAATGAAAAATGTTGTACTATGAATACGAGGGAGGGGCGAATCATTTTTAGTTAGAAATTACAATAATAAGAATTATAATAAAAGTATAATCGACAAATTTTGCTAATCCAATACAGCCATGCAAAACTTTTGGTTGGATTAACGGGGGTCTCCTGTATATTGTATAATAAAACTTGTTTGACAATACCTGTAATTGGTTTGCATGGCACTTCATAGCTTCACATTGATTCTGTGACAGTATATAATTAGATTCCAGTGCTTTGAATTTCTGATCCAATGTCTGAAGTTCCTGTAAAACAATAAAATATGTTACACGTTGAAAACAATATTATATTTTTAATGTATGTCTCTCAAGAGCAATCAATGGCAGATAGTGAACCTGTGTAGTTTAGTTAGTTTATGTAAGGTGCAGCAGCCTGCAATTATTCATCTCTAGGCCAACCTATGAGTTGACATAACTTGACCAAAAACCCAGCTCAAAATATTATCTATATAATAATTAGAGATCGGATTATATGCAACATAAAAAGCTTGTTATATGCATGCAAATATGCATGAAAAATGCTTGAAATATGCACGAAAATTGGCAGAATATGCAAAATTTTATGGCAATATGCAAATTCAAAATCTGCATTCAATTAGTAAATTATTTTTTGATAGACGATAAATGATAATAGCGCTATTATGTTATTACTGTACGCGCGTACAGTAACATTATAATATGACATTAAAATTATTTCAAGTAAAGGTAATAGCAATCAATTATTTTTCTAAATTTTCAGTAGTGAGATTGTGTCTACGATCATTTAGAATATTTTTGTAAAATATAGAAAAGGTTCGCTCCACATTCACTGAGGAAACTGAGCAGAATTTGAACTTGGGTGCTAAGTTAGCCTTAGCACGTCTTACAGTTTCTGGCAAAACTTCTGGAAAAAATTGTAGTTAGCAAACGCGACTTTCTTCTGCCTCTTTAATTTTATTATTGTTACTGTCAAAATAAAAGATGCGCACGGCTACTGACTGCATTCGAAAGAAATGCAGTAAGTACATAAAAAGTCACAACTATTACCGTACTTGATAGCATGTCAATAGTCCTTATGTTTTATAAAGTTTCTGTTATTGTTATTTTTGCCCCCATATAATATAGTCTGGCCCCATGCTAAGTACCTGAAGGACTTGTGTTACAAGTACCAGACAACAGAAATATATTTAATACTTTTATACTATACACATATTTAAGAGTTTTATTTTATGACACACATATTTAATACACATCCATGACCCAGGAACATTAAAAAGTTTTGTTCCGTCGGCGGGATTCGTACCCGCAACCCCTGGCTTGAGCAGCCACACACTCAACCAATGGGCATTGTCCAAAAAAAATCACATGTACTTTTATATTTTTTTTCGTTAAAATGGGGTATTTTAAGAATATTAATTAAATAATTTTGAAATTCATTAGCTAGTTTTTTCTCAATAAATTTTTAAAGTTTCGCTCCGACGTCATCATCGGCGGCCAATTATTATTGACCTCTGCAGTATGTTTTTTTTCCTTTCTTCTTCTTTAATTATGGCGGCCTCAGTGAGTTGCCAATGTCAGAGTGTATTGGATAGACTTTGCTCTATTTAATGTAGGTCTGGTGAAGCAACAATCTTATTTATAATGGCTGGTTTGACAAATGCAAGTTCTCATTATGTGAAAGCTGATATGAGAAGCATACCAAAAGTTTGAAACGTAATGTTGGTCGAATTTATTGCTAATTTATCGCCATTGAAGGTCAAACTAAGGTTAAACATATTTGTTCAAAAATATAAGTAACTAATGGGTATTTTTTTCGTTTAAGTATATACAGAATAACGATCACTGGCCTTATTCCTCGAAATGTTTTTGTAATGAGCAAAATTAAAAAAAAATGGACAATCCCCATTGAGCCACAGAAGTCGTCATGAATATGATGGCAGTAACAGCATTATAGTTCTTGCAATCTACGAGTGCGCGTCGCCCTTACTTGTGTGAGTGACCATATCTATACACACATACACGGCTCGCTCGCTTCTGACTGCTCCGTTGGGTACGCACATTAACGAAAATGTCTATTCACATTTCCAACTACAAATAAAGGCGACGCGCACTCTTAGATTGCAAGAACTATACCAAATTAATCCTTCAATAGAGGAAAAACGAGACACAATAGCCTTTTTATTGATATTGCGGTTGCATGCAACAGCTTGGGGCTCAAAGGATTAATAAAATGAAATTGGTAACACAGATATTTTGACTTAATAGATAATAAAGAATTCAATATTTTAACAAAAGAGTTTATAGAATAATAATTAGTTATCATTAAGAAGTAGTAGAATGATAAACTAAGAGTACCTTTTCTAAGATTGTACATTTCTCCAATGTATCCTTGTAATCTATACAAACTCTTTTACATTCTTCTTTAGCCGAATTAAGCATTAATTCAGATTGTCGTACAATTTCCTTCTTTGCTAGATACTTTTTGATTAGTGAACTGCAAAAAGATTTAAAAAAAAATATATAAAAATCAAAAAAACTTTAAAACTCTTTATTCTATTAATTATTAATATATATTAATATATTATAATTATTATTATATCATATTAATTCATACAAGTACAACACGGTCAAATTAACTAGACGTGATTATGGAGCTCCCATGTTAATTTGACATTTTGATGCATCAAGTTAATTTGACCGTGTTGTAAAGGTAATCATCTAGTTTTATTAAAAACTGAAACTTAACATGTTGACGGACAGTACTTTTGGCCTGTTGTTCGTAATTTGACAGTACTTTTTTTCATACATTGCCTATAGACGTAGTGTCGCAACACGTAGGAAATTTATATATGTAGTATGACATTTATACGTCCATAGGCGTCTTCCGTCAATCAGTTATCGTCAGCAAAAGGGTTTTTGCTTGATCCAGGAGACAAAGCCCCATCAAATAAGTCCTATATGTCTTTTTTGCTGCTGTTCATAAGAATTCCTAACCGCCATATACAAAATATGCATTATACCATACCATTAAGCAACCCATGATGCACTGCCGCTGCGCAGTACTGGGCTAAATGTATGAAAAGACGACGTCTAGAGGCATAGTGTGCGGCATGGGGGGAACAAAAATTTTCAATGTGTGCGTGACCTTTAAGTGTGTGTAATTCATTACATGGTGACAGTAAAAAGGTCTAAGATACCTCTGTGGTGACAGTACAAAACGCCGCACCTAATGCTTGTATGAGAAATCGATCGTCTTGAAGCGTACGAGCTGTGGCTCGACCTAAACTCGTACGTCGACAGGCATACCGTCGTATCGCTTTTTATCATTTTTTAAATATTTACGTCTATGGGCGGTACTGTCCATCAATGTGTTAATAAAAGTTAAATTATTGTCACATAAAATATATTATAATAATGGCATTATTCAGTACTTACTCTGTAGCAATTGTTTTCCTCTTAGCCATTGAAATCGCTTTACGTAATTTATTATTTGGCTGAAAGAACAGAATATTAGACATAAACAGACAAAAACATACTTATTATGTGAAACATTTTTAAGTGTATTCCTCTACATCACACTGATGAGTGAGTGATCACAATTTAAACTTAAATACAAATTATTTATTTTATTAACGTGTTTTTAAGCTACAATGCTGGAAAACCATTTTAAATATGTTTTATTTGAGGTATAATAACCTAAAACTTACCATGACATTTTGAACTGGTGGCTGAATAAAACTAAGATCAAAGTCAAATGCTTCTTCAAAACTAGGTTCCATTTTTAGGGATGGTTAAAAAGCTTAAAATTAAATAAAATTAATCGGCATCCATTGCATAAAAACTGCAATTATACTCCAAAACTAACAAAACACACCCGGCGCGCCATAACATTCGGACATTTTCTAAATTTTACCCACAGATTATGATCTAAGGTGATTTTTCCAAAGGGCAAAGACAAAAAATCATAAATAGTAGAGTCAACCATAGAGAATATGGTTTCTCTGGCTATGTTCCGAAATATACTGCGACCACTGCAGAGTGTGACGAATAGTTCCTTTGCCGTCATTTTCAACTGAACCGCAAATGAAACTCGGACGTTGATCGACTTTTGGAACGATTCGGTATCGCGCTAACGTTTTGACAGCCAGTTGAGACGTTACTGAACCTCAGCCCAAGCGCAAACGCTTTCAAAACAAAAAGTTGATACAATGCTACTTCTACTCGCACGTTTCTGAAACGTTTCTTATTTTGGTGTGTTGAATTGACGAAAATCTATGGAAAAATATAACATAAGGCATAAGAGTATGAGCCAAAATAAATGTACCTTTCTCACATGACTCTTGTGAGAAACATTTCTGACGTTTCTCACAAAAATCAAAAACGTTTCTCACATTTCTCACAAAGATGCGTTCACATAGGTAACTTTTTATAGATGAACAAATAGGTACCTATGACATATTACGAATTATGATTCAGATGTACAGGAATAAACATAGGATTCAAATTTGTACATGATATCTTTGTGTTTAGTCTAAGGAAGATATTTAGGCCAATATAATGTGTATACGTATACTCATTACTCATATAGATAATATTATGTTGTTGTTGTACCCTAACTCCTAACTTCTAAGGAATTGGACATCCCATCATCAGCTGAGCTCCATGACATGATAGCTATCAGACTTATATAAGTACCAGAACAACTTAATTAAATACATGAAAACACGGGGTGCGTGTCTATAAAATTTAAGGGGTCGCCCGCGATACCTCTTATAGGTTTCCATCATCAAATCCTGACTTGGTGACAACGTGTCTGTAAAGTATATCTGTAGGTATACTCTTTCAAACAAAAAAATAATTTTTCAAATCGGTTCAGGCGTCTTCCAGTAATCGAGAAACATACTTTAAAAAATCCGACAAATTGAGAACCTCCTCTTTTGGAAGTCGGCTAAAAATAAAACTACCTTAAAAAACAATCAACCTTTTGACAGACTTTTTGAACCTTCTTGATATGTAACAAATACTTTTTTTAAAAACACATGAAAATTGCAGTTCAGCCTAAACGCGAGATAATGACAGCCAAATATACATACAATATACAAACTGAGAATCACCTTTTTTTTTGAAGTCCAGTAAAAATATATCACATTGCGGTCATTTTTATGTAAGACACAAAAAAGTACGTAAATACGAGTATAATTAAATACTTTGAGAAACGGTCATGTGAGAAATATGACCAGTATAAACGTGCCTTAGTTTTACATTTTTGTTCGACCGTTTCTCACAGGCATACGTAACATGATGCCAACATGCAACTTTTAAATCACTTTATTTGATTATAAGTTAAAAATCGGATGCTACGAAAGCGTGACCCTGTTGTATCGGGATCACTTTACTATCAAAATGCTTTGCACTAATAATAAACAAAAATATTAATTATTTTCTTGATGTTAAGTGCGTATCTCACAGGAATTTTTCACAAAAAACATGGACGACCAAAATAAAATCAGCAACACAACAAGACACAGAGGGAAACTGACACTTTTTCTTTTTAATAAATGATGTCACATGTTGTTAACTTTAAAAAATGTAGAGAAGTGGTAGTTTCTATAATTCTACAGAGGTGTAAATAGCGTTTCTCACAAATTGTTTCTCACAGGGCGAAATCTAGGATGCTCTCATAAACAATTTTTATTTTTATTATTTGATAAGCTAGGCGGTAAAATATCAACAAAAGAGAAGGCCAGGTACTACACGAACCTTTTATAAAATTCTCATTCTAAGCTTCCTAAGAAATTTTGGAAATTTAGAGCTATTATCGTAACGAGGTAGTGAAATGGACATGTTTCATTTGTATGGACAAAAAAATTAAAAATAATATAAATTACTATGTAAAAAAAACTATGCATGTTGGTGTAAAAAGGACACCTAATTTTTAATAAACATGGTCCAGTGTAATTAAAAAATAAAAATAAACATATATAATGCAATAAACATAGCCACAATTATGGGTTGAAGGCGGTGGACACGATATTTTTTAATAAGGTACATTTATTTCAGCTCAAACCTATAAGCTATAATCAAATTATAATAAGCTTATGCTTTACTTCAAAGCTGTAAAATAACACTACGGACTATTTGAGTTTGTTATAAAGTGAATGGGTTGTTTTCTTTTTATCATCTTCACCAGACGGCGCGACGGTAGACACTTCTAGATTTTCTATTGGTTCCCCCATGGAGGTATACTATTGGAGGGCGCCTTATATTTTGACAGTTGATAATGTTACTCTTTCCAACTAACGATGCAGTAAGTTGAGTGAAAGAGAAAGCTCATATCGGTGTATAAGCGTCAAAAGTTTGTAATGTTATGTGCTACCTAGTAGAACATAACAAAGGAGTCGGTCAGCATATTTTATGTTTAAAAACCGGCCAAGTGCGAGTCGGACTCGCGCACCGAGGGTTCCGTACAAACCTGCAAGGTTTACAAAGTTCGTTTGATATGAATTTCAACTTGATAGCTCTACGCGTTCATTAGGAAAAAAGTAATAAGTTTATATTTATTAAAAAAAAAATATATTTTGTAATGTAACTAAAAATTTAAGGTTTTCGGAATTTTTCCTTTATGTGTGCTATAAAACGTTGCTTCATGCCAAATTTCAAGATTCTAGGTCGACTGGAAGTACCCTTTAGGTTTTGATTCCCTTGCGAGTACTTGCGAGTTTCAAAATATGCAGCTTAAATTGCTGTTTCTTTTGATTGCGTTGACATAGAAGTTTGATTTTGTTACAGCTTAAAGGTATTATAGACCTGAGTATTTGGTATGAATTTCAATTTAATACCTCTACGCGTTTATGAGGAAATGGGTAGTAAGTTTAAAATTATAAAAAAATATATATTATGTGATGTAACTAAAAATTTATGGTTTTCGTAATTTTTCCTTTATCTATGCTATAAGACGTTGCTTCGTACCAAATTTCAATTTCAAAATGAGTTCACGGGAAGCACCCTGTAGGTTTTGATTCCCTTGCAAGTGTCGAAAATTTGCGGCATAAACGGCTGTATCTTTTGATTGCGTTGGCTTAGAAGTTTGATTTTTTCACAGCTTCAAGGGACAGTAGACCTGAGTAATTGATATAAATTTCAGCTTCATACCTCCACGCGTTCCTGAGAAAAAGGGTCTTGACAGACGGACGGACGGACAGACGGACAACAAAGTGATCCTATAAGGGTTCCGTTTTTTCCATTTGAGGTACGGAACCCTAAAAGTGCTAAAATAAGTGTTTAGTGAACGTTAAATGCAATATCTTGTTGGGTTTTGTGGTTCCGCTATATAATAAACCATAAAAACGGCCAAGGGATGCCTCAAACACGTGGATTTAACATAACATACGTAAGTTTTCAACAACGCTTTTTGGGCTTATCAATCGGTATTTTTGTAAGCTAAAAGAAACACCCCCCCCTCCCCCCTGTAAGTACTTTGTTACTTAGATATACTTTTTGAAATTTTATCCTGGCATTACTCTTTTCTAATAAGTAAAATGTAAAGATTGAATAAGGCTAAAGTCATAATCATTTAATAAAATAAATTTAATACCTCGAACATCGAATTCCAGACACAATAGATATTCTGTTATTATGCGGCACCTGGGTTCCGCTTGGGGCTTGATGGGTTAAGCATGGAAAAATTACAATAAAGCATATTGCCCCATATATTATAATATAATATGTACTTACATATTTTATAGTATTAAGTAGGTACATTTAATGACACTAAACCAACTATTTTTTTAGGTTATTGGAATGCTCCGAACAGTTCAATATGGTGGTGACGGAGAGACCTATAATGAAGAAAATATTATTTTTAAGTTTAGACTTTAGATTATAACCGAGAATTCTGCTGGTGAAATGGGGTGAGGAGGGATGGTACAAGTGAGGAAAATCCTCCTTTATCACTCCCACCTTCAGGAAACCCCCCTGTTAAGGAGACTGCAGTTGTTGACTGTTTTCAGTGTTTTCAAGGCATACTAAGGTTAGCTAAACTTCATATTTTTATAATATTATGAAGAACATCACTGCATTCATATTATCTCAATATGTAATTTTTTGTAGCATGTTACGCAAATGCAGCCATCAAACTAGTAATTATAAAGCAGACAACCTTCCCCATGTACCATATTTAAAAATTGCTAATTTCATATTTTCTTCTTTTTATGTGTATTTCTTGTTATGTGTAAAAATTGAATAAATTCTTTTGAGTTAGACTTGAGTTAGAGCATTGATAACAAAACAAAATATTTTTTTAGTATAAAAAAATGCTCCTAAAGAAGAAGTCAATGTGATGATGATGACGATTGAGCACCTTTATGGAAGTTAATATTATATTTACTTCAAAAGCTGCAAACAAGAACATAATATTCAATAAAACCTTAAATGTCATTGAGATGTAAGGAGTTGACACCGCAACGCAATGCTTGGTCACATTCAAGAGACGCTATATAGCCGCAGTGCACTTAGTCGGCCGCGAGCTCTTCTGCGCACTTGACGTATGACAATTATAAACAAACAAAATAAAAGTCACAAAAATGCCTTGGTGTGTCCTAAGATATTGCAAAAATAATTCCAAAAATACTTCCAAATGCGACGGCATAGCATTTCATCGGTTAGTTTTCATATTTAATTATTTTCAATTAAAATACGAACATTCAATTACTAGGCGAAGACGCGCGCCATTTCGCATTGTCATAGAGTAGTAGATTCAGAGGGGGATGTAGGCAGAATACATATATCTATGATGAGACGACGATGAATGAAGTATTCACGGAGACGAGTTTGTATTTTGGTAATATAAATACGTTTTTACGTGTACATTATACATGCGTTCATTATAATTGTATTTATAAATATTTAAGTAATTTAAATAAGGTAAGTATGTAGTGGACATTGGATCCATACTTATTATAACTAGCTGTCCCGGCAAACGTTGCTTTGCCATAATATAAAGTATTTCGCCCATATTATTTTATAGAAGTGACTATAAATAAGTATGTCACCATGGCAACGTCGACCGCTATCCCGTCGCGCAAAATTAATGGTCGCCGTCAGTCTCAGGTTGTAATAATTTGCTATTATTTATTCAACAAATGCACTTATTAATATACTAGCTTAAAAGTAAGGCCAAGTTAGCCTCGAAGTATTTTGGTGTTCTTAATAGAGCGCGACAGTAGGGATTTCAGTCCGGACCAACGCCCACAACTCTACAAGGCGCAGGTTCGGCCTCATACGGTGCGCCAAAATACCAACTACTCCCTCTGTATCGTATCCAACGATGTACGCTGCCTAATAAGTGCTGTTGTGTATTATTGTACGAGTATTGAATTTGAACGAAGGGCCGCTCAAATTGTTGACTGCCATAGTGTTTTAAACAGGCTGGACCTCTTGGAATTGTGCCGAGATGTAGCTTCGCTCTGCATCCTCTATAAATTGTATCACGGGGAGTGCTCTGAGGATCATCCCATCACCTTGATAAGTGTCATCGCCAAAACTATGGAACGAACTATCACCAGAAGCATTTTAAGAACAAGGCATATTCCCACGCTTCCGCAGCTCTTCTGACGTTACGAGTGCCCATGGGCGACGGTTGTTGCTTTCCATCAGGTGACCCGTTTGCTCGTTTGCCCCGTTATTTTATATAAAACTAGCGACCCGCCCCGGCGTCGCACGGGTATAAAATATATAGCCACAAAAAATATGCCTATAGCCTTCCTCAATAAATGGGCTATCTAACACTGAAAGAATTTTTCAAATCGGACCAGTAGTTCCTGAGATTAGCGCATTCAAGTTAGCCCTTTCAAATAATTTCCCCCGTTTTTTCCACATTTTCCTCTATTTCTTCGCTCCTATTAGTCTTAGAGTGATAAAATATAACCTATAACCTTCCTCGATAAATGGGCTATCTAACACTGAAAGAATCATCAAAATCCGTTGCGTAGTTTTAAAGATTAAAGGGAACAAAGAAACATGAGGAAAAAAAGCGACTTTGTTTTATAATAAGTATAGATATAGATAGAAATCTAATTAACTTCTATGTCCTTGAGAAATCGTACTTGATGTTGATTAGTGAAAAAACGGTGTCTATATATTTTAGCGACTGTTATATTATTATTTCGTTTATTTCTGCATGACTAAAAAATTGGATTTCACTTAACTATTTTTAACTAAAATCCAATTCTTTAGTCATGCAGAAATAAACGAAACTTTGTTTGTATTCCCCTATCTTAGGTGAGCCGCCGTATTGGATGTAGAATGACATTACATTCGTTTTCGAGTTATTCTCAAAAAGTTCTTTCATTTAATATCCATACTGTTATTATAGGACGGCAAAGAAAATATATCTATTCCGCTATCTTGGATGGTCGGCCATTTTATATTTATTAGTGATGTCACATACTGTATCGTGCATTGTCATTCAAACCAAACGTGTATTTCAGCTCAATCGATTGAAATATTATATGTACATACATACTTACTTCGAAATTGAGTTCAAATATTCCACCCGAACTCACATAATAATGTAAATAATAATATTATACAGAGCAAGTTAAATAAAAGCTTTTAATAATGTTTAGTAAAA
Source organism: Polyommatus icarus (assembly GCA_937595015.1). Lineage (NCBI taxonomy): Eukaryota > Metazoa > Arthropoda > Insecta > Lepidoptera > Lycaenidae > Polyommatus > Polyommatus icarus. The sequence goes on from OW569321.1 coordinate 11,758,996, forward strand.
ATCTTTGTTTTATTTTATCCACTTTCAAATAGAGTCTGCGTTCATTCGAGTGTAGGCACAAAACTTTGTCACTTCTGCGGTACTGATCTATAGCCATCACCGCCCCGCCTCTCACCCCGCTCATTCTTCAAGTGTGACATGTTTTTTGTTGGCAATAGCAACTCCATACATCTCAATGTTAAATGTTTAAATATATTTCATTTCTATATAACTTTTAATACATATATTTTAATAGGTAAAATAAAATAATGCACCTAAGCGTTTTTGAAATTACTTAAATGAGTAGGACTGAGATTAATTCTATAAATATTTCTTTGTTAATAATAATTGTTATTACTTAAATAAAAATTGTTGTAATATAAATATTTTTATTGTTAATAGTTAATTATACTAAAGTATATATTTTGTTCTTCTGTTGTGTTTTATTAATATAAAAAAAATGGTTGATTTTATTGATATTACACTCCGGACAAGCCTTGGTGACTTATGGAGTACTTATAATATGTATATTTTTAACTAGGTATTTGTGTGATTTATAAAAATACTTATATAAATAAAATAAGAAACCGACTTCTTATTAAATGAGCATAATACCTACCTATAATCCTATATTGAACAATCGGGTCGCATTTATAACCTCCTTTTTGTTTTTTTTATGATATAAGGGGGCAAACGAGCAAACAGGTCACCAGATGGAAAGCAAATTCCGTCGCCCGTGGACACTCGCAGCATCAGAAGAGCTGCAGATGCGTTGCCGGCCGTTTTATGAGGAAATAGGGTAATAGGGGAGGGTAGGGAAGGGAAAAGGGTAGGAGATTGGGCTTCCGGTAAACTTACTCACTCATAAAACACAGAACACAGCGCAAGCCGTTTTACGTCGGTTTTCTGTGAGCCCGTGGTATTTCTCCGGTCGAGCCGGCCCATTCGTGCTGAAGCATGGCTCTCCCACATACAAAGTGTCGCTTAGTAAGAGATCTAAAACATAAAAAAGGTCTACTCTTGGTCGATAGTCTAATTTTATTTTAAATTTTTATCAATATACAAGCATGATATACGCCCATCCCTACACGCACACTACAGTAATGCACACAAGCATAAAATGGCCACGCGCTGGCGCGCTAAGGAGCCATCTACCTATCCTTAATCTGTGGGTTCCCCACCGATCTGAAATTATCTGCAGGTTGGCATCACTGACTAAAAAATATCAGTTTACTGTCAAGTATGACATAAATCAAAATATCTTAAGCCTAAGCGATCATTGGCCTAAGCGATTAGGCCACTATACTAGTAATAGTTTAGGAACACGCTGTTAAAATAAAAACTTGTCAAAGTGACAACTGACAACTGAACGGCCTTGTGGCGGCCATGTTACTTTGGAACTTCTACTTTTTATTGTTGGTGTGGTTTTTATCAATTTTTCCCAAATTGTGTTATTTGGGTTTTTGATGTTTATTATTGGTAAAATAATTGCCATTATATATCCGTTATCGTGCACAAGTGCAGGTAAGATGTTGTCAGAACCAAAATTTATAATTCCTGTGACATTTGGTGTGAAATAGGGCAATTTCTTCCGTGAGTTTTAACTAAAACATCGTTATAATAACTTTATTACTCGTATCCTATTCATTGGAATATCATTGTGTCTTTTTCAAATTGAAATGTATCAAGTTTTACATTCTTTTGCCCAGTTTTGTAGTAATTGTTGATGGCGTTCCCTGGTATTACCGATAGTTGTCTACCCATACGCCATCTAGTTAATAAAATGGAAGCTCAAATTAAAAAAAAATAAGAAAATGCCCCATTGAATTTTGTGTTAATGCCTAGTCGGTATTAACCCGAAGCCCCATAAGGACACCGGTGACCGCGACAACAATAGAATGTCAATAGATTTCCAAATATCTGCGATCGAAGGATCAAGAGAATAGAATATTCGATGGGTAAATAGGTCACAATGGTATGGTAGAAACTTTCTGTTTCTCATCCGAATCTTCGTGAAGATTTTCAATGAAAATACTATTTATTAAAATAAATAACATACGTCTAGTATGAAAAATTAAAAGATCATAAGAGTATAAAATAATAATCACGACCAAGTATCAAGATCATGAAACCGCCGCAAACCATCGACTACTAATGTCATTTTCAGAATAGTGTTGCCAGTCAAAATAAATGCTGGGTTCAGGTTTCTTTGGCCAGATCAGCCGCATTTTTGACAGCTCGTATTGAACATTTTCAACACAGTCTATTAAGGTTAATTTTGCAAATCTTCCAGTGTCTTATTATTATTAATCCAAATTAATTACAGAAATTTATAACTTTGGGATTAAACTGTAATACGTATACGTTTTGAAGGGAAACCAGAGTTTGATTAAACTGTAGGTATTGTTTTAAAACGTTAGACACTCGAGTGGTTTTGACACTTGACAGTTGACTTTTGACAGTTGACTGATCACGTGATCAAAGTACTGCTGGTGTCTCAAGTTAGCGGGGGAAAGTAAATTTTTTGCAACTTTTTTTTGCAAAATTGAAAAAAAGAAAAAAAAGTCTAGATACTTTAATTGTCGGCGGGTTTAGGTCAAATTTTCGAATATTAAAATAAAAAAAACGTAAAACGAACAAACATTATTTTTGTTCAAACAATCAAATTAGCGAAAAAAAGTTGCAAAAAATCCCTCGCCAAAAATTAATTATCATTTATCAGCTTAAATAAGATCGAACAAACTTTTTTTTTTTTGATCGAACAAACGATTACTAGCTTAGATTGATTGAAAAAAAGAAAAAAGGTCTAGATACTATAATTGTCGGCGCTAGGTTTAGGTCAAGTTTTCAAAAATTAAAATAAAAAAAACGAACAAACATTATTTTTGTTCGAACAATCAAGAACAAATGACGAACAATCGAATTAGCAAAAAAAAGTTGCAAAAAATTGACTTTCCCCCGCCAACTTAAGGGAACCAAGTACTGCGAGTGCCTTACCTCGAAAACGCCAGTGCTCACAGTACAATATGGCGACGATTGATGACGTCATATATATTTCACTAGGGTACTGCGGTAGTGTACTGCAACTCCATAAAGGAACGATTTTTTCTACAGTGATAGCACTGTGCAGTGGTCGCAGTATAAAACGGAATATAGCCCTGGTCTGTTTTTTTTTAATTCGTCCCGGTCGGGACAGGCAAAGGGAGCGTTGCCCATACAGCCATTTCTATGTTTTTCATCATCGTTTTCATGTATCGTCAGGTCTAAAGTCTAGTCAAAGTCTAAGTAAAAGTCAATACAGTCAAGGAGTCAAGTCGATCGATTCAGTAAAGTGGTAGACGCTTTACTGAAACTTTCGATGGAGTTTTGGAAGGAACACAAAATAGCACGTTTCTGGATATTACATCACTTTCCTACACTTGTGCATGAACACGATCATGCACAAGTGTAGGAAAGTCATATCTAATGGTTTAATATTCTACCAATATTACACATTAAAAACCCAGTTAACACAATTTTAGAAAAATAATACAAAAACACAACAGCACTCTTTCACATGCCCGCCAAAACTCCCCTAGTCTGTGTGTGGCTGGTGTGGCACAGTGGTGGTTAAATTTTGTGTTTTAAAATCATAAACGCCTCTAGTACACCGACGCGTTCGCCGGTGGTTCGCCGGCGGCAGCGGATCGCAAACGATTTACTGTCTCATCTGCCACACGACAATGCGTATATTGCATCTCGCTCGGCAAATACCTGCGGTGTAAACGACGTTTCGCAGTTCCTTGCGAACCAATACCGACAAGGACGCAACTAATTCATTTGAGCTAATGTTAGAGCGAGACAAAGAGTATGCGAAATTCTGCCATACTGCTGACAGAAATCGTTGGCGATTCGCCGCCGCCGGCGAACGCGTCGGTGTAATAGAGGCGAAAATACTTGTCAAATTTTAACAACTTTCTTTCTTTCTTTTTCTTCTTTTTTGGCAACTTGACACAAAGGATGTGTATGTTGTGCCACAGACAAGGTAAAAAGGTAAGTAATATGGCGGGAAAACCATATTCCTCCTATTATATTTTTCATCATCGTTTTCATGTATATCATAGATCTAAAGTCTAGTCAAAGTCTAAGTAAAAGTCAAGGAGTCAAGTCGGTCGATTCAGTAAAGTGGAGTTTTGGAGGGAACACCAAATAGCACGTTTCTGGATATTACATCACTTTCCTACACTTGTGCATGAACACGAATATCGAATGGTTAATATTCTACCAATATTACACATTAAAAACCCAGCTAACACAATTTTAGGAAAATAATATAAAAACACAACAGCATCGACTGTCATTTCCCTTTGCCTGTCCCAATCACAGATTAATAGTATAACCTCATTGGTCCCAACTCCCAATGAATAAGGAAACATCATGCCTGTCCCGACCGGGACGAATTAAAAAAAACAAGACGGGTTGCACTCCGGGAGTGCCGGCAGAAGTGAAAACTTGATTATTAACGTTGCGCATTTTTTAACCCATTTTTTATGAAAATCGATTGTTAAATAATCGATTTTTTTAATTAATCGAAACCCTCACAATTGATTAAATTTTTACCCCCATTTTTTATGAAAATCTATTTAAAAAAAATCGTTTTTTTTTTATTTAACCGAAACCCTTACAATTCGAGTTTGAGTTGAGTTTTTGAGTTTTCGAGTTCGAGTTCGACACAAAACACTACTTTCCAACTGTCTTACGGTTTTTCTATGGTTTTTCGATCAACACGAAAATCTGACGCGAGTTTCACAGTTTTTACTTTTTACCCATCCCACCAATAAAAGTTGCTCAACGCCGCTAAAGAAGTTTCACTTCAAAAAAATCTACTGTCATTATTATTGTCAAATATGAGTCATTGTCAAATGTCAATTGTCACTACTCAATATCGACATTTCAGCTTGTATTGTTTGCAAACAATTTTAAATAAATTATTACTCAGCTTAGTCTGCGAGCCGCTTATTCAAGTTGAGTCAAATACAGGAGAAGTGATAATTATATTCAAGGTTTGTGGTCTTTTTACATTAAAAGTGTATTTTTACTTGCAAAAATATGATTGAATGGTTGTGCTGTTTTCGTATGGTACCCTCTTCTCTAGGTCAATAACAAGTTCAAGGTTTTGTTAGTTCGCAAAACTGGTTAAAACCGTTAGTCGCATTTGTATGCTGATTAAAAACTTATAACGTTTTCTATAGTGGTAGACAAGCCTTCGAATTTTACTGTAAGTTTTATTAGCCCTAAATTATTTTTCTTACAGATGGGCTTTACAATGTGCGACCAAAGATGTAATAACTTGTATGATCGCATCAAACAACTCTTGGTATCCTATGAATGGAGTGATTGTTGCTTCAAAGTATGTGACAAAAAGTTTAGAGCACACAAACTTATTTTAGGAATCAGTAGTCCAGTATTTGAAGCAATGTTTTACGGCCCTTTGTCTACCGATGATGACATCACTATAGTCGATATTGAACCTAATATCTTTCAACTCCTATTAAATTATATTTATACTGACAATGTCGACATTACCTCAATAGAAGAAGCCTATGATCTGTTGTATGTTTCAAGAAAATACATGCTAGAAAACTTATCAGATGCATGTAAAATGTATATACAGTCCAATTTAAACATAGATAATGTGGTTACTATTTTAAATTATCCTGATTATATCCAAGATAATGACCTTGTAGCTTCAGCACTCAAAGTAGCATGTCAGCATGCTAAATTTTTGCTCAAAGAAAAGAAAAATAACATTTCAGTCTCGTGCATGAAAAAAATTCTACAAAATGATGAGATTAACATTAGTGAAAAAGATCTGATTTTGTGTGTGTTTCAATGGACCGTGTCATACTGTGAACAAAATAATTTTCCAAAAGATGTCGAATCAAGAAGAGATATTTTAATCGACAACAGTTTACTGGAATTGTTGAGATTTACAACTCTATCATTGACAGATTTTAATGAAATACTGTCTGATAATTGCAATCTGCTGTTAAAATCCGACATCGATGGCATCAAACAAAATTTATTTAAAAAGGAGGACTGTATCTCAGAACAATTAGAAACTATAAATAGAAATCCTATTAAAATACAGTGGTGTCTTTGCCACCGTACACCTATAAGGTCAGAGTCGCCTTTAACAATCGAAGTGCAAAATAATATTGTGAAGTGCAGAGTGAGATCCAGCAAAACTGTATTTGTCAACACATTTAGTGTCCAGTCTAGAATGGCACCAGGAGTTCATTATTATAATAATAGTGCTACCTACCCTGAACAATTTACTGTAACAATTTTGTGTGAAGCCGACAACAGTATTATAAAGACGATATATTACAAGAAAGATGTAGAATATGATTCGACTATTGATATCAATTTGCCTGAACCAGTTTTATTGAAAAAACTTGTATGGTATGAAATCAGTTTCTTATGGCCCAAAATTAGCAGGTTCTATACATATTCTTATGCAGTGCAAAGCCGAGATAGATGCTATAGCAATGGAAAGATTCAATTTGACTTTGAAGACTTCTCATCCATTGTTGACACTGGAAGTTTTTTGAGGTCATTACGGTATTGTATGTAATATTAATAATTTATAATAGATAGTAGTTATAGGATAAGAATTCAGAATGAAACTTGGCCAAGCATTAAATACCATGGCAAGCAAGAAATACTTAACGGGCTTGTTTTTTAAGCCCTCTCATGACTTATAAAAAAATAAAGTCTGTGAATTTCCTTAAACCTGTAGGCCTACTACGAAACCGTTTTAAGACTCAAACTGCAAACAATCGGACGAGAATGACGCGTCCTGCTCTAACAACGTCATTTCACGTTTGTTAGTGTAGGATGCGGCATCCTCGTTTGATTGTTTGAGTCTCAAAACGGTTTTGTGGTACAAACCTGGTTGAAGCTCTGTTTTATCAAGTTAGTAGAGTACAATAACACTATATCTTTTGACATCACAAAGCATTTACTTATAGAAAAATAATAATTTGATATATTTTTATTATCAATGACAATACCTACATAAAATATGAAGTTTAATTGAGTGTGTTTACATTACATATTTTACATAAATTCTTCATTTAATAAGTTTAAAAACCAAAGTAAAATAAGTAATCTTCAACAGTATAAAATTTGTCATAAATGGGGTGTTTTGGTGTAAGTTATTAATTATTATAATAAAAATAATATAAATCTATAATAGTACGTAAGTGTAATGTTAATTAATGTATCATGTATAATGTAATCGTAAAACAAAAATAAATAAATAATTTATTGGAACAAGAGTTTAAAAATGCATTCCATGAATTTATTTTAACTATAAATCATTATTTTAAGACACTATTTCTAGATCCATTGATACTTTTAATTATCATAGTCGTGTGGTTAGCCGTTAGTAGTTAAGTACATAAATATAATACAAGTTGTTACAAAACTAGTACCCTGTAGGCTGTACTGTAGAGTTTGCTGTAAAAGTAGCAGCGCTGAAAGAGTAACTTTTTGACCGACTTCCAAAAAGGAGTAAGTAATACGTTTGGCTGTATCTTTTTTTTGTTGTATGTTCAACGATTACTTAGTCGTTTGTGGTCCGATTTTCAAAATTCTTTTTGTGTTGTATATAGGGTTAATTTCGAATTTGGTACTATGTTAACAAAAGTGGTGATCTGATGATGGGATCCTTGAGCAATCGAGGGGACCCGATCATGGGCGTAGCCACACTGGGGCAAGCTGGGGCGCTTGCTCTGACCTATATGGTGCCAAAGTAAACAAAGATTACTGTTGTTTAGTTAGGCACCTTATCATGCATATATGATATATATATGCAGCATAATGGTCACATTTAGCAATTCCTCTCAATCAATTCAGCAAATGAATTGTCAAAACTGTCAAACTGACAAATGTCAAATCAGAACAAAAATACAGAAATGAATTGCAAGCAGAGTTGCATTTAGCGATTTTAGAAAAATGAATCATATTATGATTTTTCAAAGCGACCATTTTAGCCCCGCTGAGCCAGGGTGTCTCCAATTTTTTTTTCCACTACGTACCGAACAGAACTTTTGAATGCTTATAGGTACAGATTCAGGGATTTCGCCGTTATTTAAGAGCCCGTACTCTCTTTTCTACTGCTCTCTTCACACTCACGCCCGTCTTTCATATTATGCCAGGTGAAATAGGACGATCGCCAAGTTAGCGGGCAGTTATAGGTATTCTGTTTTTTAAAGGGTTTTTTATATGAAAGTGGTAAAAAGTAATTCCAACATTGTATCTATAGACGAGTTTCTCAACAGTACATTTTATTTTTTTCATACCGTTAAGACGTCAATACAATCCATAAAAAGGTGATATTCTAAACCTTTTACAGCAAAAATCACAAAACTGTCGCGGGTTTGAGTTGGATTATTTAAAGATACTTAAAAAAAAATCTAGCTCCAACATTAGATTATAATTGAAATGATCTTACATGTTGTGCATTAAAACTTATAGAAATACTGTATTTTAACTGTTAAATCACGTCTGTTAAATGAGCGAAATCGGCAAAATTTCGTATACGGACTCTTAAATAACTGAAAGCATAAGCTAACACATCAATTTGATTTTTTATTTATTTAACTCAGTCATCTTGGCCCACATTATAAATACCAGGGGTTTCCAAAATGTGCGCCGCGGCGGCGCCCTGGTGCGCCGTGGAAAGGCAAGAGAGGCGCCGTGAGTCGGTCCTCCATCAATCCACAACAAACGTAATTATTTTGGCCTTTTTTGCTCGTGATCAATAATGATAAGAGGTAGGCACTTGAAACTTTACGAAAACCTTAAATATAATTTAACTTTAATAATTAATAATAATATTTAAATAAAATAAGTGGGGCTCCCATACAAAAAACACAATTTTTGGCCTATTTTTGCTCTATAACGGTACGGAACCCTTCGTGCGCGAGTCCGACTCGCACTTGGCCGATTATTTGTATATTGGTAGGTTAATAGTTATATTATATGTAACTAGCTGTTGCCCGCGACTTTGTCCGCGTGGACTTCAGTTTATAGCGCGCGGTGTCAACAAAATTGGTGTCAAATTTAAAAGCTAACCGTGGTACCCCTTAAATCAAAATACCCAAAAACAGCTGTGCAGTGTGCACATAATATATATATATATATATATATATATATATATATATATATATATATATATATATATATATATATATATATATATATATATATATATATATACTTAATTTATAAACTTAATTTATACCAAATTTTAAAGAACTTTAGCTCTACCCATAAACCATATTTTATTATTGGTAGGTTTAAGGTTACGTCAGTCGTCACTGCATAGATAAAGTACTGAGTAGTGAGTTCTTTATTAGCGTGTATAACAGTTAACAATCGAAAGAATCGAAAAACCTGACTATAATATGGTACCACCTCATAAAGAGAGACGTATGAGCAAGCGATAGCGCGACTCTTAGCGCCATCTGTTATGAATTTTTGGAACTTAATTTGAACAAATTTACACATGAACACCCCCTTACAAGCCCTTTTTCCAATTAAAAAGTAGCCTTTGTCCTTTCTCAGGCTTTAGACTATCTGTGTACAAAATTTTATTACAATCGGTTCAGTAGTTTTGGCGTGAAAGGGAGACAGGCAGACAGACAGAGGTACTTTCGCATTTATAATATTAGTATAGATTTAAGAGTAACATTATCCTACAAATAGAACAATCCATATTTTAGGACCATCAAATCAAAGTATGAAATCCTTTCTAGTTTCTATCTAAGTTAGGCTCCCCTGATTATAATATTCTTTAAAATTAGCAATTTTGAAAGCACTTCACGACTTTCACGACGACTGCTCTATTTTGCCGTTGGGTGTGAATTGAAAAATGGTTTAACTTCACGCGCTGGTCAGTGGCCACTGATAAGTCCCGGAGGGTCGCATGCGGCCCGTGGACTGCAGGTTGAGTATAGCAGCTGCCCTAAAGTATTATCACTTGGTTTTGTTGCACCTTGTATATCAATAACTATAATATATTGCTATGTACACTCGGGGAAGTTGATTCCTATGCAAATGGGGGATCTACGTAGTTTGGTCGCATTACGTCAAAAAACTCAGCCGACAGATCACAATTAATATTGAATTGACATAATCGACCAAATGACGTTGGTCTCTCAACTGCATAGGAATCAACTTCCTCGATGGTACATTGTACACAGATCGAATTGTATATTCCAATAGCGACCAACACGCGATCGGTTGAAGGCATACCTACCTATTAATTTTATGTGACCGCGATCACTATAGTCACGACTCACGAGTGTCCGACATCAACATTGAAAAAAACATGACAAAGTCACTGCCTGCAACTTTAATTCACTAATACTTATAAAAAACTGGGGAGAGGTCCCCATGCTGGGCCATGATTGTTAATTTGTTACTCTTATCTGTTTTTCTACGCATCTCTCGTACCTATTGGTCTATCCACCATTAATTTTATCACATTACCTACCTGAATAACCTTCAAGAGATTCGAACCGACGAACAAAAAACAAAAAATAACGACATCAACCTTCAAACTTTTTGTTCATAGTTACTAAGTACTAAGATGTGTGTTGACGGTAGTACCACGTGTGACGTGCAGGTAGATCCCAAACACATTGATTTTACAAAGGAATCACTAGTTTCTATACTACATACTCATTGGTATCGTGTTAATAACTATAAGTATACAATATGTATATTATTAGGTATAAAGTTTCGAAGACTGCCACTCATCAAGGTGATGAGGATGGTATGTTTTTCGCGTGGGTCGATGGCGAAAAGTTGCAGGTGGTATGATTTCGAACAATTCCTCAGAACACTCCCCGTGATACAACCGATAGAGGATGCTGAGTGAAGCTACATCTCGGCGTAATTCCAAGGGGTCCAAGCTGTTTGAAACACTATGGCAGTCAACAATTCGAGCGGCCCTTCGTTGGATACGATCCAGAGGGAGCAGTTGGTATTTTGGCGTCCCTGCCCAAAGATGAGAACAATATTCCATAATATGAGGCGCAGGTTCGCCTGCGCCTTGTAGAGTTGTAAGCGTTGGTCCGGACTGAAGTACTGTCTCGCTCTGTTAAGAACACCAAGCTTTTTCGAGGCTAATTTGGCCTTACCCTCTAGAATCTAGATGGTATCGGAACTGGACTTCGCTCGATATGTTAACGCCAAGTATCTCAATGCTAGGGGAGATGGTTAAAGATGTGCCCTCGAAACGAGGATATACGACCATTGGTGACTTTTTTATTTGATATTACAAAATTCCATGTTTAAAATCGAGGGGGGTGGCTTTGTGTGTTTGCTCTTGCCCCGAGCATGTTGGAGCGCAGTTTTGCCCTCCTCAGAATACGAGGGGCAGCCTGGACGTCCACGTTCAGTTCCAGGGGTTCCTGAGCATGGACGTCTAGAGAGGGATTCTCCAACGCAGTTGGTACCCTCCTGGGGTAACAGATAGTTTTTTAACTGCAGCATTTCTAGGGGGGTAGGGGATTGGGCCTCCGGTAAACTCACTCACTCGGCGAAACACAGCGCAAGCGCTGCTTCACGCCGGTTTTCTGTGAGGCCGTGGTATTTCTCCGGTCGAGCCGGCCCATTCGTGCTGAAGCATGGCTCTCTCACGGACAAATACCGGCGTTCAGCCACCCCTCCCGTGTCACCGTGAAAAAGCTCACGATGGCACGGGGGAGGTGCTCAGGGACACGACGTGGACGGACCGGTATCGCCCCCTAAATTTGCCCCCTTTTTATTTAAGTATTATTTTGTAATAGCTAGGTATAAGGTAAAGTAGGGCGCCGCGGCAAAATAGTGTCTTGCAAGTGCGCCGCAGGCTGAAAAAGATTGGGAACCCCTGAACTAGATGAAACCCGCAACTCCGTTTCGCCAAAACTCGTTTATCGCGCTGGGACCGTACATATTTTTCGAGACAAAAAGTATCCTATGTTGTTTCCCGGGTCTCGGTTCAGGGGTTTGGGCATGAAGAGGTAACAGACAGACAGACAGACAGACACACTTTCGTATTTATAATATTAGTATGGATGTATAGTTTTAAGCACTAAGCACTACGCAGGTGCGGCCCGGGCATAAAAAGGTCGGCCGGTCACTGACTTGCACTCCTGACTGTTTTAAACTAGTGGTACTATTTTAACTCCTCCTTGGTTGCAGGGATTCCGAAAATAGGTGCTGTGGTACCCTACCGGTTAGGTAGCTTAACTTATGCCCGGTTTCTAAGGTATTTTAGTTTTGACACGCTTTTGATGTCGAATGAGCAAGTACAGTAATAAGGAAGAATATTACAAACATTCAAGATACGCGCTAAACACATAACCCTCCCGGCAGTCGGGTACAAAGACGTCTTTTTAACCGATTTCCAAAAAGGAGGAGGTTATATGTTCGGCTGTGGATATTTTTATTTTTTTTATTTGTGTATGTTCAACGATTACTCCGCCGTTTGTGGACCGATTTTCAAAATTTTTCTTTTGTTGTATAGGGTTCAACTCCAATTTGGGACCATGTTCACAAAAGTGGTGACCTGATGATGGGATCCATGAGTAATCGAGGGAACTCCTTAAAATTTATATGTAAACATAATATAGTGATTTTGGTTTTATGTGAAGGATTCTAGGCACAGATCTCCTATCTAATCTTATTTCTGTGATTCTAGGCATATGCTACCAAAAAGTAAAATTTTACACCAAGGCATGCTATGGTTCCGAAGATACTAAGAGAACTCCGGATTCCTTATAGATACAAGTTTGGGACTTTCGGCGATGTTTTAAGAACTGAAAGCATATGCTACTATGCAAATTACATTCATCGTCATCATCATCATCATCATAATTAATAATTATCACTACCATCACACGATGCATCGTTATGAGTTATGACCCTATTTTTGGTAAGTACTTTTCATAGTCTTTTCGACCGAGACTCAAGTTTGTCGAGTGATTTTGAAAATTATATTAATGTTGTTACAAAGTAAATGATTTAAACTTGGTGTTGCGGTTACCAAGTTGGAAATTTGATCATAGGCTCTATGAGGTACGTAGGAAAAAACTTTTTTGAAAACTGCCTGAGTATAGTAGTTGTGATAGTTTCATACCTGAATCCTATATATCTACAACAGACAGCTTATATTTTTACCGGTAAATAACTAAAAAGAGTTAAATTATTATTTTTAACAAAAAATTAAAACCGACTTCCAAGGTAAAAACAATAAGTAAGTAATAACTAATTGAACTAAAAAGTATTAAATAATTCTTACTCTTTAATAGTGCCTCTTTCAGAATTCGTCTAAATCTCAGAATCGACGAATTCTGAAAGAGGCACTATTAAAGAGTAAGAATTATTTAATACTTTTTAGGTCATGTTATTACTTACTTATTCTTTTTACCTTGGAAGTCGGTTTTAATTTTTTGTTAAAAATAATAATTGCTCTCGATCTCTTGCCATCGCTCGTCGCGACTGGCGTCGTCGTGTCCGTTATCCAACCCAATGTGTTAAGAATTACGATATTATTCTGTAAGTCTAGTGACGTTGTTTCAATGCAACTGACCACCGTCACCGAAACCAGTAGGATAAGTAATTATAAATAAAACTTTTTTAACCGACTTCTAAGTTCTATGTACTTATAGCTATGTGTACTTTATTAATTAATAATAATATTTAAATAAAATAAAAATTTAAGAGGGGTCCATACAAAAAACACAATTTTTGGCCTATTTTTGCTCTATAACGGTATGGAACCCTTTGTGCGCGAGTCCGACTCGCACTTGGCCGATTTTTTAATAAAATACTATTACTAAATTAAATATTCAGATTTTTGGCACTGTGGCACTGCGAGGTCAATAAACTTCTTAGCACCTTAAAATTTCATTCGAATCGAACGTGTAAAACTAGATTTTAGGGTTCCGTACCCAAAGCGTAAAAACGGAACCCTATTACTAAGACTTCGTTGTCTGTTCGTCTGTCTTTCCGTCTGTCTGTCTGTCGCCAGGCTGTATCTCAAGAACCGCTATAGCTAGATTTCTGAAATTTTCACAGATTGTGTATAATATCTGTTGCCGCTATACAAGTACTAATTTTAGTATAATAATATTATTTTGTTTTTAAACAAAATAATATTAATACTTATTTATGGGGGGCTCCCATACAACAAACAAGTTTTTTTTTTCCTTTTTTGCTCGATATCAATAATGGCAACAGGTAGGCACTTGAAATTTTCACAAAGGCCTTAAATATATGTGATAAATGATAATTAATAATTCATAATAATATTTAAAGAATATAAAAATTTAAGGGGGGCTCCCATACAAAAAACACAATTTTGGCCAATTTTTGCTCTATAACGGTACGGAACCCTTCGTGCGCAAGTCCGACTCGCACTTGGCCGATTATTTTTTCTCCAAGACTTATAAATCATGTGCCTAAAGTATCGACCTAAATTCAGGCTTTTAGTTAAATAAGGTTATTGGTAAAATCTATACCAATCTAGACTAATATTATAAAGCGGAAGAGTTTGTTAGTTTCTTTGTTTGAACGCGCTAATCTCAGGAACTACTACTGGTCCGATTAAAAAAATATATTTCAGTGTTAGATAGCCCATTTTTCGAGGAAGGCTATAGTAGGCTATATTTTATTACCCTAAGAGTTAAGACTAATAGGAACGAAGAAATAGAGGAAAATGTGGAAAAAAACGGGGGGAAATTATTTGAAAGGGCTTATTTGAACGCGCTAATCTCAGGAACTTATACTGATCCGATTTGAAAAATTCTTTCAGTGTTAAATAGCCCATTTATCGAGAAAGGCTATAGGCTATATTTTATCACGCTGACTAATTGGAGCGGATTTCCTTATACATTTTATGCAGGAGAGACGTCGAGAACATCTAGTAGGATATAAATAAGCAAAACAAGTAGATTCACATATTATTTTGTTACACACATTCATTTATTATTGTCATTGCCTTTACGATACAACAAGAATAAGGTACTTAAATATAATTCCGTAGCTATTATAACGAGCTATTGATATTAATAGAATAAATATGCGGTCCATATTGCTAGAATAAGTAACGAAATAATGCATAATAATATAATATTCATATGAATCATTATTCATAGTTAATCTTAATATATATATTTCTTGTGTGCGTGTGTATGTGACTGAACTCCTCCTAAAGGACTGGACCAATTTTGATGAAATTTTTTGTGTGTGTTCAAGGGGATCTGGGAATGGTTTAGATTCACAATTTTGTCCGCTGGACAATGTTTTTTTAATTAATTTTTAATTTATTAGTAGTTGTTGATTTTGGAATGTTTTACATTGGATCCGACAGTCGGCTGCCATCGCAGTGTCAAATTTTAAATAATATTCGAATTCGGATTTTAATTTTAGTCTGTCCGACAGTTAGCGCTTCGACCAAATTTAAAAAAAATACTTTATATCAAGGCTGGCCAATAAATTTTCCAGATGGGCAAATTTTCATAGGCTGTGGTAGCGCCGGGCCAAATACCATAAGAAATAAATTATAGAAAAAGAGACAAAATAAACTTTAATTTACTTTATTTGTAAGTTACATTAAGTACCAACATAATAACAACATTACTTATTTCTATTTTTAATGTGAGCTGTGAAGAGGTTTTTGGGATATTAATTTATCGATATTTGGTTTTAAGTCTGATGTTGATAGTACAATCAAATCCGAAATGTGCTTTGCAGTGAGAGATGAACGATATTTATTTTTAATATATGACAGATTGGAAAATGCCTTTTCACACACATAGGTGGAACCAAACCTGCTTAAAATTTGCATAGCAAGGTCGCGAATTGCTGGAAAATTTTCACTGGAAACGCATTTCCAAAAACTTGCAAAACTTTCTGTTAGCTGCTCTGAAGATACATTTTCGTAGAAAAATTGTTTCAGGGCAATGTGGTTTTGAAGATCTGTCACTTCGAGCTGAATATTTGCTGGATATTCAAGCAGTTCAGTAGACTTGATGGTAAATGGATTTATAAACAGCTGAATATTTCTTTTGTCCAATTCAAAATCCTGGAATCTGTTTTCAAAAGACTCTTTTAAACACTTTATTTTTGATAAGTACTTTGGGATGTCAAGGGCAGTGATCTTTAATCCTTCTTTTACACTTGTAAGTGTTGGAAAATGATCGACTTTATTTCTGTCCAAGTTTGCTGCAAACAAGTCTAGCTTCCCTTTGAAACCATTGATCAAGTTCAACATTGTTGGAAGAGAACAATTTTTTCCTTGCAATTTAAGGTTCAGGACATTCAGGTACTTGAATATGTCAACTAAAAAAGCAAGATCGCAGAGCCATTCTGAGTTTTCAAGCAGAGCTCTCTCTGCTGGCAACGCTTGTTTTTCTTCCAGAAATACCAGAACATGTTCCCTCAAATCATAAAAATGTTTCAACATTTCGCCTTTGGATAACCATCGAACAGCGCAATAAAGATGTAATTCGCCGTGTTCTTTTACTTCTTCTTCAAACAACGTTCTGAATTGTCGGCGGTTAAGTGCTCTGGCACGTATAAAATTAATGCAGCGAACTACTGGGTCGATCACATCCTCGAACGTCATGTCTTTAGCGCACAATGCTTCTTGATGGATAATACAATGATAAGAAAACAATTGTCGACCAATGTGATTTTGCAGCAAAGCTACAGCGCCATTGGTTTTCCCCATCATCGCAGGTGCTCCATCAGTGCAAACTGAATTGCATTTATCCCAGTTTAGGTTCTTACCCTCAACGCAATCTTTTAGTTTTAGGAATATATCCTTACCTGTGGTCGTAGTTTCTAGTTGACAGAGGTCTAATATATCTTGAAATATATTAAAATTGCCATCAATACAGCGTACAAACACAGCTAACTGCGCCATACCGGTTAGATCGCAGGTTTCGTCCAATGCAAGTGAAAAATATTTACATTTAGTTAATATCTCTGTGATTTGACTGTTAATGTCTGTTGACATCTCTTCTACTCGCCTCATCACTGTGTTGCGCGACAGTGAAATATTTTCTGCCATGGCTTTAACCTTCTGATCATTGCAGTTCTGCGTAAAAATTGATAAACACTCTTTGATCATTTCCCCATCAGAAAACGCCTTTTTCTTTTTAGCCAAGAGTAAAGAAATTTCATACGACGTTTTAACCATGGCTTCGAGTTCTTCGTGTCGTTTTACAAAAATATTTTGCTGTGAAAATAGATCTTTCTTCTTTTTCTTTATAAAATCTGTCCTTAAAGCTGACCCCACTGGATACTCTTTGTCGAATTTCATATGGTTTTGCTTGAAATGCCGCTCTAAATTATATTTTTTTGCAACAGCTACTGTTGCCGAGCAAATGAGACACACAAGTTTTCGGGCTTTGCTTTCGGTGAAAAGGTATTTTGTTTCCCATTCTTCGTGGAACGTCCGAGAGTTATCCTTTAATCTTAATGTACTCGTACTAGGTTTGCTGAGAGCCATACTGAAACAATAAATTGACTTTTAAACTACATACTAACGATTTTTGAATTAAATGAAGGTAAGTACTTAAGTCAAATAAAATGATTCGATTTGGACTGGCACCGCAAGAAAATATCAATAAAACTTGACTACCTTTCTACTTAAGATTCGTAGGTACAAATCCTACATTTGAAACACAACAAACCAAAAGCTGATCGGTACAAAAACTTTCGATTTGTAGGTATCTGAACCAAAATCACGGAGAGTATTTTAAAATCACTTACCTGCAGAAAAGTTGCAAAGTTTTGATACTAGTCTTTCAAATTTTCAAAACAAATTGTCACCAAATTAATTAGTAATTCAAAGCAGTTCAAAGCACGTTCATTAAACTAGCCGTCTGCTGCTATTCTGATTTCTGGCTTCTGCAGTCTGCTATTGTTCCGGCCCGCCCCGCGCCGCTTTCATTCGCACCCCGCACACATATGGGACCCAGATGGGTGCGGGCGGCGAAGAATCGACAATACCCAAACGTTGCGGATCGGTTGCACTCGGGAACGGAGTACAGTTATTATAAATTATAATATTATATTCTGTGACTCGGACGGGAATAACTATTTTCGTTTGAACCGACCTATCAAGTGGAAGCAGTGCCATCGCGCGCCGGTTATCTGGCCTACTGACCAAAGTGCTGGCGGGCAACTTCAAATGCCTTGGCGGGCCACTTCGTGGCCCGCGGGCCTGGGATTGGCCAGCCTTGCTTTATATACTTAATATGGCAAAGAAACGTTTGCCGGGACAGCTAGTTGTTATATATTTTAGTACATTGGTGTAAGGCCTACAGTCTACACCCTAGTACCCTACAACAGTCTACACTGTGTAGGTATATTACAGTGATTATTATTTAATATTATATTGTGAGTATGACGGACTATACCGTCACATTTACTCAAAAATGTCGTGAATTTTTTTCCAGTATTGGGTAAATCGCCAATTTTAAACGACGTTATCTTTTACCCCAAATTTTTCCTAGTCTAACCTGTTTGTGACCCGTAAAGAAAAAAGGTTGAGTACCGCTGCCCTATACCCATCCTCAGTACTTTAGCAAAGTGTTCTAGACTAGTTTTTCTTGATTGGGAAGTTTAAATATGGATTTATTTTGATGTTCGCTATAAACCCCCGCAACTCGGGGAAAAAACATAAATGCACTGGGTGGTCCACACTTTTCATATGCTATTGTTTAAATAATATAATATTATTAATTAATGGCAAAGTTTTACAAAAAATAAATGGTTTACAATTTACATTTTAAGAAATTAATAAAAATTCTTTGCTGCACAGCCAAATAAAATATTTTAATCTATAACAATTAAATACTAAAGGCACTGAAAATACTTAACTTAATAATTAATAATATTTGCACACACATAAGTACATAAAAAATCTTACCAAAGACAAATATTACAGGTACAATAGTATAATTTACTACCTTAGCTTCAAAGAAAGTATTTCCTCGATAGGCGACTTATTAAGCCTATTATTTGAGGAAATACTTGGATTTTTTCCGTGCACTACTTATTGGCAAGAAAACAAAATTTCTATAGTCTGTAAGAAAGTTAGTTTTCACAAAGAATAAATATTTTTAGGTTATAGTTACAAACATTCAACTCCACCGCTGTTACTTTTAGGTGATCTAAGCACTGTGAAATTCGCAATTAGATTTGTCGTATGAAATTGGTGATGCATTGGGGATCTGTACAATGCAATGTACCAATTACCATCGAGGAACCAACGACATTTAGTCGGATCATGTCATTTCAATGTTAATTGTGATCTGTCGGCTGGGTTTGACGCGCGACCAAACTACGTAGCCCGTAGGTCTCCCTGCCCCCATCTGCCTAGAAATCAACTTCTCTAATAGTACCTCCTTCAAATGACTTGGCAGTTGTTGGTCAAGGGCCGACGGTATCGGACGATACCCCCGTTCATTTACCAGTATCAACCAGTAACCAGTAACCAGAATATGATAATAGGATTTGGTATCTATCTCGTTGCTCAATGTTGATTACCACAAAGTAACAGGCGTGGAATAAAGATACGGATCGCTTGCATATTTTATCGCAGTAACAGATTGTAGAGCTATATTTTGACCTAAAAAACGTTTGTGATAATTTTATATTATAGAGAAGAATACCTCTATCTTATATATTTTTACTGGGTAGACCGTAGACATAGTAGAACTAATCGTATTGGCATTGCTATACAAACACTAAAGCCATATTGCCTAGAGCTGTATATACTGAGTACACATAGCTTTTGGTCTTTTCTAAAATTAAGAATATTCATAATTTGTCATTTCTCCAGGTTCATTTAGATATTAATTGTCGTTGGATCATTAATTCTTTGCGAGGACTTCGTCGGCCGATGCCTTAACCTCCTCCCAAGAGAAGTGAATGTCCTTTTCTTCTGTGAAACGCGAGCAAATCGCCAATCTAAGGAAGTAAACGTCGTCAATTTTCGACGGTACCAGATGAATCTTTCCGCGCCCGTTGATACGCCTCAAGAGGGCTTCGTTTATCTCGTTATCTCCCTTGAGCCTGAAGCAGACTAGGCCCATTGTCACCTCCTCGAATAACTCGAACCTATCATCCGACAGGCAAAGGTTCTCGAACAAATGAGCGAGGGCGATGTGATTCCGGATGTACTTTTGAAGATTCTCTATTCCGTACAATCTCAGCACGAACCACAGCTTCAGAGCTCGGAAACGGCGGCCCAACGGTATCTGCCAGTGGCGGTAGTCCGGGGCGGAACCTTGGTGGTCGTGTTTCAGGTACAAAGGGTCGACGTTGAACGCGTCGATGATCCACCGCGGTTGTTTCAGCCACATCGCGGAGCAGTCGAAGTTTACGAGCATCCACTTGTGAGGATTGAAGTTGAAGGATTCGGCCTTTTCGATGCCTTTCATGAGGTAGCGGTATTCCGGGCAGATGAAGGAAGACCCAGCGTACGCGGCGTCCACGTGCATCCATAATCCGTGCTCGTTACACACGTCACCGAGCTCCTCCAGATCGTCGAACGTGCAGGACGAGGTTGTACCGAGAGTGGCCACCACCTGCAAAGTAAGACGGATGTTGAATATTTTCATTGCAACCATTAATAATTAAATTAGGCACTTGATTGCGCGTTACCAGAATTGATATGCTAAATTACATAGGCACCAAATATTCTAAACCTTACAACAAATAATGGACTTACATAGAATGGAATGAGCCCATCAGCAATGTCTTTTTTGATAGCTTCTTTCAAGATATCTCCTCTCAGTCGCCTCTTGTTGTCCGGCTTAAGAGTGCGAAGCTGAACTCCACCCAGAAGTCCCGCTCGCTCCACCGACGAATGGGCTTGTTCTGCAAACAAACAACATAACGATTAACATAGAAGCTATAGTGCCTCGTGAAGTGTAAACACTTTCAAGGTTTGGCAATTGGCCTCATTGTCGAACGTTTAACTATTTGAAAAGTATTTGCATTATACCTCTACATACTGTTATCTATTATCTAGATTCTAGACTCTAGAGTCTAGACAACCGCAAACAATATAAACTAATATTTTGTGGTTTAAAACTCACTGTTGCAATATCCGACGAGCTTGGGGATGATGTCATTATCGGTCCATTCCGGGTGCTGCTCCTTTACTCGGTGGAGCATGCGGGTCTTCGCGCCCAAAAGAGCCACTAGGGTGGCCTCGCTTGCGGTACCCTGGATAACACCGCCGCCCTCCCCACCGGACCGGGAGAGGAACTCCTCCGGTAGTCCCAGCATCTGGCCGAGCCAATCCAACATCACAACTTCTAGCTCGGTGCACGCCGGACTAGCGATCTGCAACAACAACGACGTAAATCGGTCAAGTTCGTTTCTTTCACGCTCAAATTAGAAGTCAGTGTTTTATTGAAAAATTCACTTCTCGGTAACTATATTTAATTCAAGGTAATCTTATAATATTTTTTTATATTTTTTTAAATAGTAGTATTTATTTACCGATTAGGCTCTTTTTACTGTAAGTATATTACATATTATTTTCAAAACTAATTATTCTGACATTATTTCCTACTAATTATCTAAAATATTATGTGCTTACATTTTATTCATAACAATGTTTTTGTCCTCATATCACACCATTAATAGTCGCTTAGTCTGAGATTATAATTTAAAACTGGATCTACAGGTTTTCCTTGTATTATTGACGTCGGAATATTGATCCCAAATGTGATATTTATGTTAGCTGCCTTTATGCTTGGTAACAAACATAATTATAAACTATCTACATAACTATTTTTATCGAAGCTTGCGTGACAAAACATGGTGCAACATAATAACATTCTCCTCTCCAGTCGATTCTCAAAACTTGTCAGTTGTCACCAAAAATATTCCACCCATCCGTCGCGTCACTCGGATCGCGCGTAGGAAAATTGTAGCACATAATGAGCACATACGTCTGACGGAAAAACCACAATCCCGCTACGGTCTGCGCTTCTCAGAGTTAAGTTTCCGGTTTTAAAGGTAAACCCCAGGTTTATATTATCTTGGTCGGTATACCTTTAAAGTCTTAACAAAACAGCACAGTAATAGATAGTATAATATTTTCGCATTTAGACAATCTTCCCTTCTCACTTCTCAGTCCTGTCCATGACAAAACAATAATTCCTAGGTAAAAGTTATTTTTATGTGTTTCGACACAAAAATACTCGGCCGATAACCTTTCCCAAGTGGAAGTGGATAAGAGTTTATCACGATTGTTGCTATAGACAAAATATTACGACAATATTTTGTCTATATAGCAATTTGTTGCAAAATTTTAACCTACATATTCACGTAATTGATGAGCCTATCCTTAGAAGATGTTTAATAAATAGATTTTTTTATCGAGATCATTGCTACCTATCTATGGCAATAAGAGTAAGGGCTGTATCACCACTTCCTGATAAGGAGCCGGATAGGCTATCCACAACTTATGCTCCATAGTTCCATACTCTATCTGTCAAGTTAGGTCTCGTGGGTAGCAGATATCCAGCACTTATCAGGAAGTGCTGAAACAACCCCTTATGGCTTAAGCTTCAAATGTTACAATTCGTAAACGTTTTTTGCAATGGTTATTGTAGCTTTCAGTGCCCCGTGTATTATTTTCCTCTATGGCTTGCAGGTATGTTAACCTATACAGAGAGTATACAGATAGCTTTAAGTCTTTCCTGAAATATTCCTATTTGCAAAGGTTTCAAGTCGTAAATATTTACCCAGGTGAATCCGATGCACGCAATCGCCCCGCTGAGCATGTCGGCCACTATGGCGGGGTATGACTGGGCAGTGGGGAAGTAGGCGTGGAAGCGAGGCGAGTGCCAGTGCGTCACCCCCGACATCACCACGCGCTCGATGTCGGCCATCACCGCCGTCCACGGCTCCGCCTTCTCGGGCGCCTGCTCCGGTACCAACGGGCGAAGGTACCCTGGCTGAACGGATGGTACCACCGGCCTGGAAATTGGAATAGGTTGTGGTATAAATCTTATCTAGGGCTGCCTAATCGTTGGCGGTTGGTTATTATTGGCACCTGAGAATTTTGTTTGATACCAGCCTAGAATGCCAATAAATTATTACATATAGTAATAGTATGCATAGGCTTTTAAAGTACCAAGGTTGCCTTACCTACCAAACGGTGTGTGGCGTGTGCTAGATGACAGACACCGCGTAAGCCTCTAAGGTGTTAACGGCGTGTGACGTGTCTAATTTGTCTTATAGTTAACCTATTTTGTAACGTAAAGTTTTAAAGTTAGAATTACCTGTCTCTTATATTTTCCAAATAATCAGCAACGTAGTCTGTCATCGCCTTAGCGAATTCCTTGAATTCTTTGGCTTCCATGGTTTCTGAAATAATATAAATTCGAATGTTTAGTTATTATGTTGCGAGTTAGAGCCAGTAAAGTAAATAACGAGAGTATATTATTTTAAATATAAGTAAATATATTGTAAATACTGTGGTTACAACTGGCAAGTAAGCAAAACGTAAAATATTTAAGTCCAACCATGTATAATAATTGGTCTATGGTGCAACATAAATTAAGCAGAGGTGGCCGGAAGGCTACCGGGAGGTAAATAACTATTGTAAAATAAATAGTAATAATTATTGTCGCCACAAAAAGTGCTGCTTACAACATTCTACTTAATTGTACACGTACGAATTCGCGGAATAAAGATAACAGAACATTTAAAGCTCATTCAACAAACAAAATAAGTTATAGAGATGTGCCGATCATGACTTTGGCCGACTAGTCGGCTAGTCGGCTAGTCGGCCAAGCCGATCATGGTTTCGGAAGTTTTCGTAATGCTTTTTTACTGCTGTTTGCGCACATGCCGCCTGCAAACGTGTCGAATCGTGTTTGGTTCGACAATGTTTACTTCGCGTACATTACTTAATTATTTTGTTTTGATACAGTTGGTGGTTTTCATAAATATTTTATGTACATGAAATCTCGATTTAATCTATATTGAGTCTCGGGAAAGGACAAGGGATACTTTTTGTCCCGGAAAATGTACGGTTCCCGCACAATAAACTTTTATGATTTTCGGGATAGTTTGGGATGAGTGCACGATGGCACTCAAAAATATACACACTTTTTTATTAATTATACCAATTCGAATTAAATAATCATCGTTAAGACAGGACAATGTCTGTCGGGTCAGCTAGTATTATATAAAATAAAGTAGTGTTAGTTACACTACTTGTAACCCAAGAACGGGTGAAACGATTTGGCTGAAAATTGGTGGAGATGTAGCTTAGAACCAGGAGACAGACATAGGATACTTTTATCCTGTTCGACCGCGTTTCCGTGAAGTCAGTATAAAATCTTATATATAAAATTCTCGTGTCACAATGTTAGTTACCGTACTCCTGTCTCCTCCGAAACCTTTACCAAATTTTATATGTGTATTCAGTAGGTCTGAGAATTGGCTACTGGCTACTTTTTATATTGAAAAGTGCATTTTGTTGAATAAATAATTGTAATCTATTACAACTCGAGACTGACGGCGACCATTTATGTTAAAATTATATTAATTACAAAAATATTCTTTACTT
The DNA here is from genome assembly GCA_937595015.1 of Polyommatus icarus. Lineage (NCBI taxonomy): Eukaryota > Metazoa > Arthropoda > Insecta > Lepidoptera > Lycaenidae > Polyommatus > Polyommatus icarus. The sequence continues at coordinate 11,783,630 of OW569321.1, forward strand.
TACTAGCAAGTAATTTCAGAAACACTAACATTTAATTTTAAAATGTGTAACACTGACCGAGTGTGTTATGTAAATATTAATCAAGGTTTTCTTTAATGTAATTTCAATAATAGTAAAAAAGTAAAAAGCCGACTAGTCGGCGCTTTTTGCCGACTATTCGCCGACTAGTCGCCGACTACAAAAGTGGCCGGATAGTCGGCTTTACCGACTAGTCGCCGACTAGTCGGCACATCTCTAATAAATTATGTACTTAATTGTATGTACTATGTAGGTACTGAGAAGTTAATTTATAGGCAGATGGCGGACCTACATAGTTAGGTTGAGTTTAAAATAATATAGTTCTTGCAATCTAAGAGTGCGCGTCGCCTTTATTTGTAGTTGGAAATGTGAATAGACATTTTCGTTAGTTCGTCAGTAGCGAGCGAGCCATGTACGCGTGTATAGATATGGTCACTCCCACAACTAAGGGCGACGCGCACTCTTAGATTGCAAGAACTATATATGGTATGAATTCGCAAAACAAAGTAAGTAGGTATGTACATAGGTTTTGGTCTACCAGAATCTGTTGGCAAATTTTGATAAAAATATCCTTGATCACTGGATAGAGGTGTACATTTTTATTTTTTATAGTTACTATGTTTCACAGACAGAATCCGACGCTATAAGGAAAAAAAAGATCAAAATGTTTTATTCCATTAATACTCCGCTAGCAATAGCTAGAGTCAATTTCTTTTCTCACTTTTTGCCATCAGATTCTGGTAGAGTGTAGACCTGACCAGACCAGACCAGAACGCGACCAAACTGCGTAGGTCCCCCATCTGCCTGGGATTCAACTTCTCTGATATTACCATCGAGGAAGTTGATTCCTATGCATTTGAGAGACCAACGTCATTTGGTTGATCATGTCAATTCAATGTTAATTGTGATCTGTCGGCTGGGTTTGACGTAATGCGACCAAACTACATAGGTCCCCCATCTGCCTAGGATTCAACTTCTCTGATAGTGCAAATTCGCAAAACAAAGTATAAGCTAACACGACAATATCTAAGCTCATTCAACAAACAAAATCAATTACTTATGTACTAAATTGTACGTACAAATTCGCAAAACAAAGAGCTAAGCTCGTTCTTTGAAATAGCTAAATTTAACATACCGAAATTAGAGTAATTTTTGCTCTCCATTATGCGTTCTGTAATTTGTATATTAATATTATAATATTGGACATACTATTATAATTAATAAGTTAACATAACGTGGTTAAAATATAGGTATGGATGACTATTGACTAGTCTTTTGGTCATCTGTCGGTTTTTTATTAGTAAACGAAGATTTAGTCCATATTGGCTGACGTTGCATTTCTTGTAAAATGCCTTTTTAAATGTGTAAGACAAAGATAGCAACATAGATTAGATAATCGTGTCGTTCGTCTATATTCGTTCCACGGCCTATCTATTGTGATTTGTGGATACGTATAGGCAATGATATTGTATGTTACTAACGTACGTATAGGTAATCAAAATCAACGTCACACAGAATTTCATACACAGTTTGCCATCAATACTATAAATTCAAAGTGTGTCTGTCGGTCTGTTACCTCCTCACGCCCAAGCCGCTAAACCGATTTTGCTGTGGTGTGGAGATTCTTCGAGTCCCGGAATAGGACATAGAATACTTTTTATCTCGAAAAAATTTAGTTCCCGCGCGATAAACTAATTTCACCGCAACGCAGTTGTGGGCGTCATTTAATTCTCTATAAAGTTTTGTGCCTTGATTAGACGTTTATACTTTAGCACACAGTTACATGTTCCATACTTGCTATAATCACCTATTAACTATATCCCTACCAAAAAAGCAATCAATATTTCTGGACGGAATGCACTGGATCTACCACTTGACTGTTATGTATTGTTATAATTAATACCACTGACCTTGCTGATTATAAAACATACTATAATACATGTATTACCCACGTTAATATTATATTGTCGTATCCTTGGTCAATGCCAAGAGAGAGGTGTCCATGACTGAGATTGCACAACGGACACGGCTACTGGCCGTACTCTAATAAACGGCACGTTGCGAGGTTACTTATACAAGCTATAGTAGCTAGTAGAGCCTACGCTTACTAAATTGCATACCTATACTTAGACCAAATTACATATATTTTTTTTAATAAGTAACTATAAAAGTGTAAGTAATAAGTTTGAAATAAAACCTCAGGTGGAAAATAAGAAGTCAACGGCTCTACATTTTATTTTAGGGAGATATTCTTGCGTGGTTAACAATTAAATAAATTTAATTTGACAATGAATGATATATATTATGTAATACATATTATGTTGTAAAATATTTACTTAATTGAATCGAATCATTAATACAGAATACAGATTGGTCTTGAAAATGTATGTAGTTTAATCATTGCATGTCGTTCACTATTGTAGAGCTCGCCTTGAAATCAATATTCGTTTGAAAAACAATGAGGACACCTTTATTCTGTTAACTAATAAATAATAATTACTTCAGAAACGAGCTACATAATTTGATTGTAGCGAAATATCTAGAAGTTGTGACAAATTAAGTACAATTTTTTTTTTTTTTTTTTTTTTTTTTTTTTTTTTTTTTTTTCAAGACGGGAAATGCGCTTAAGCATGCCCGGCGGCACTGGGGAAGGACCACCGGGGTATGTGGGACTCGCTACGGCCGAGAAGATGGTAAGTTGGCCGCAGCTCTACCCACTAAAACCCGTCCGTGCCTTCTCCTCCGCTTTGTGCTGGGCCGCTGGACCCGTCTGAGACGAAAACTGCAGCGGCCCAGTCAGCGGCGTCTGCTTCCAGCGCAGCTCCTCCGCGCGACATTCTGCTGCCGCTTATTCCGTGAGAGCTGCCCAAGGCACTGGGCGCTCTGTAACCGGAAAGACTCGTGCAATAGGCGGCGGGTTCCCCATTCCGTCGCCCGAGTCCTGTCTACGGCGGGAGCTGGCGTTCGTGTTCGGCGCGCCTGCGCCCTCCGCGCCGTCTTCGAACCGGGTCTGCGGCCACATCCGCCTCTCTGACCCGTTCGGCGGCCTCCTTCTGTGAGATAACATCTTCACAGAAGGTAGCCACAGCGTCCCAGCCTTGTCTCGACCGGACCATAGTTGTAACTATGGCCGGGAGTGTGAGGTCTAATCCGGTGGTCGCAACAAGCACCGCTCGCTGTTCTACCCAGGCTGGGCATTCCAGGAGCGTGTGCTGTGCGGTGTCGTCGTCATGATCACAGTGGTGGCACCGGGGGGTCGGCTCCCGTCTGGCCGTATGGTGCAGGTAATGACCAAAGCAGCCATGCCCGGTCAACATCTGCACCATCCGGTATGTGAGAGAACCCCTCTGGTTTGTCACCCACTGTCGTATGTGAGGCCGAATCGCCTCTACGACTCGTCGTCCGTATGTCGGAGACGCCAGCCTGTCTTCCCAGGTACGCATTGTGATTATGCGCGTCTGGCGGCGCCATCGGGCTATAAGCTCGGGTGACACCCGTTCCCCGCTCCGTTTAATCTCCGCTGTTCGAAAATAAATCTCCGCCAGCCCTTGTGCCTCGATGTCCCAAGGCGGGGTCCCCGCAAGAGCGAGTGCTGCATCACCAGCTATTGTGCGATAGCCACGGATCATTCGCAACGCCATTACCCGCTGAACACTCTTTAAAAGCGCTTTGTTCTGGGCGCTTAGGCCTTCCGACCATACGGGAGCTCCATACAGGGCCATGGATCGTAAGACCCCTGTGTAAAGCTGCCGACAACTGGACCCTGGTCCGCCGAGGTTGGGTAGGAGGCTACCGAGGGCCGCCGCCGATCTCTTCAATCTCGGCGCCAGCCGACGAAAGTGCTCTGCAAACGTCCATCTCGAGTCTAGGAGGAGACCCAAGTATTTTAATTCCTTCCCGATCTGGACGCTCACGTCGCCGATTTGGACTGTAGCGTTCGTGGGAAATCTCCGGCGGGGGCCGAGGAAGAGAATAGCTTCTGTCTTCTCTAACGCTACTCTCAGCCCTTGACACTCAATTCGTGTCACTATCTGACTAACGCCCACCCTTGCTAGGCGGATAGCCTCCTCAACGGACCTTCCTCGTGCCAGAATGAGTGTGTCGTCTGCATAGCATACGAGACGCAACCCTCGGAGCAGCGCCGCACGCAAGACACGGTTGTATCCGATGTTCCACAGGTGAGGGCCCAAGGCAGACCCCTGAGGAACACCGCACCACGTCACAAACCGGATCACTCGGCCATCTCGCCCAATACACACAATAGTCCGACGCCGCAGGTATTGGGCGACGATTCTGCGCATGTATGTGGGAAGTTCCAAGTCGCGAAGGCCCTCCTCAATCGCCTCATATGGCAATGTATTAAATGCGTTGGCAATATCAAGAGATATTGCCACTACTGCGCCATCACCAGCTGTCCCCTTCTCCGAAAAGTCTTTCACTTCGAGAATTGCGTCAATTGTTGAGCGCTGTGCACGGAAACCAAACTGTGCCTCTGACAGGTTTGGTCCCTCTTGCTCAAGATGTTTGACAATTCTTGACGCAATCACTCGTTCCAGTAACTTACCCGCCTCATCCAGAAGGACTATGGGCCTATAAGCCGACGGGGAATCGATGGGGCGACCTTCTTTTCGGAGAAGTACCAATTTTCCCTCCTTCCAGCATTCTGGAAACTCTCCCTGAGCCAAACAGGTGCTAAATAGTTCCCGGAGCCTCTCCTTCAAAGGACCTAATGACTTTACCCAGATGCGCCCGGGAATTCCATCAGGCCCTGGGGCGGTCTTGCTCTTTTCTTTGAGCCTCAGGATAGCGGCACTAAGCTCGTCATCCGTAACAGGCGGGACCTCTCCTAATAATTGATTATAACCGACCAAGGGTTCCGAAATAGCCACAGTCGGGAACAACGTGGACACTATTCTGGTGAGCTGCTCCGGGGGAATCGTCTCCACGACTGGCGGTCCACGGCCGAATTTCTTCCTCACTGTCCGATATGGACGTCCCCACGGGTCTCGATCCAGCTCGGCTAGCATTTCTTGGCGGGCAGTATCCTTAGCCATTTTTATGGCGACACCCAGCGCGCTCTTGGCCACAACATACTCCTCTCGGAGCCGCCCCAGCAATATTTCATCCGGAGTCCTTCTGCGCCGCTGTCTTTGATATGACCGGCGTGTACGCACACACTGGCGTCGGAGCTCTGCTATCTCTTCCGACCACCAGTAGACATGCCTTCTTTGATTAGGCCTGTTCATACGGGGCATGGCCGCATCGCATATGCGGGTGAGTGCTCCGCGAAACCATAGCGCTTCCTCGTTTACGTTGACGGGAGTCGTAGGCCTGGGGGCCCAAGCCTCTGCCTCTGCTGCCTCCTCAAGCGCCTCCAGGTCCAAATTCGAGAGCGTCCACCGTGGAAACTCCGCACCTCTCACCGATTGGCGAGGGGTCAGCTGGGCGGTTTGTGGGGGGGAGACACTATATCTGATATATAGATGATCAGACAGCGTCTCAACATCCCTCATCACCCTCCAGTCACGGACCATCTCTCCGACCGCAGGACTGGCAAAGGTGAGGTCAACTATCGAACTCCCCTGATGCCGAACGCAGGTAGCTGCGTCCCCGCGGTTTAGAATCGAGAGCCTGGTCGAAACGACCCACTCCAGCACTGCATCGCCCCGGGCGTTGGTCACGGACGATCCCCAGGCTGCGTGCTTTGCGTTAAAATCGCCAGCGACAAGAACAGGCCTAGGAGCCGTTCTTAATACTGCCGCCTGCAATTCGCCAAGAAATGCCTCGTATTCGGCGAGAGGTTTATTCGGGGAGAAGTACACACCGAATATTGTATACTCCCCCCGATCCACTGCTACGTATCCTTGGCCTGTCTCGCGTAATATTAGCGGGGGACCATTGTCGTTACCATAAATGGCTACAGAGCCCAATGAGTCCCCGAACCAGGTGTTACGGGTCGGGACGTAATAAGGCTCGGCCACTATCGCTACGTCAATCTGCCATTGCGTCAGTGCTTCGAAAAGCAAGTCCTGGGCACCGGCGCAATGATTGATGTTCGCTTGAAGGATTTGTAATGGGCGTCTATCCATGATTGGTGTCCATTACTTCCTCTCGTCGGGTTAATGACCGACCCTCCGTTGAAGCTTTAGCTCTTTTCTTGCGCCCCTTCTTCGGCGGGGCACATCCTTTGCCGCCAATTGTATGATCTGCTTTCCTACCCGCTTCTGCGCACACTACGCAGTGGGGCTTGGCCGTGCAGTCTGAGGACTTGTGTCCAGCTTGTCCACACCGGAAACACAACTGGCTTCTATCTACCTCCGAGGTGCACCGCTGTCCCATGTGACCTATCTCGAGGCAGCGGTAGCATTTCATGGTACGCTTCTCCAGGAGTTTGACTCGCGCCGAGCTCCATCCTACAAGCAGGCGACCCGCAGCCACTAAGGTGCTAGCGGCAGCCGCGGGACATTGCACCCACATTGTCCCAGTGCCTCCTGGACCTTCACGAACGTCACCCCCTTTGACATGTTCCGGGGAGCAACTTGTCCTGGCTATAACAGCTGTCAGTACCGCTTCCTTCGTCACCGAATCGTCAAGGCCTGAGACACGGATGTCCATGCATTTGACGGGTCGAGCAACTCTTGCAGTTCCGGCGAGGACGCCACGTAGCTTTTCGGCAAACTGGTCCGCCATTTCGCTTGTCGCGGTGATGGGGAGCTCCATAATCTGGGCCCCAGTTGCTGCCCGTCTTACTCGAACGCCCTCAGTTAAACCGAGCTCCGTCAAGTTAATTTCTTGACGGGCTTTTGTATGTTGCACCGCGCTCAACTGCGTCGTGTTGCAAGGTTATCACCACCGCAGCAGTAGCAGGAGCTGTGGTCCGTCTTCTGCGGTTCCTCTTTCTGGATTTTGGCTTTTGAGAGGCTTTTGAGGCCCCTCTTGGTCCATCCTTTGTCGTGTCCGGGTTTGTCGCATCCGAGTTCGTCTTGTCCGGTATCTTTTTCTTCTTTCCCTTTCCTCTGGCCACTACGTTCCAGCCCTCTTCAGATGTAGAGGGACCGGGAATAGCAGCCGCTATTGGGGCCGGCAGTTGTTCTGCCGGCTTCTCCTTTTTCTGTTTCTTCCTACTTGCTGTCGCCGTGGGAGCCGTGGTGGCTGCCTTCTTGGAGGGCCCAGCTTGTGAAAGGGCGGGCCAATTCTCATCCAAATTTGTTTCAGCATTGCCGTTCTTATTTTTGTCTGCTGCCAGTGACGGTCTGAGCCGCTTTGCTGGGAGCAGACGGTCCTGCAATCCGTCGATGCGCGCATTAACCATGTTTGAGGTTCTCTCCATTATAGAACGGGAGAATTCCTCAAACATGGCCCGTATTCCCGCGACTGTCAGTTTCTCCTGGTCATCTAGTTGCGCCTGAGAAGTTCTTACCAGGGGCGGTGGCCTTGATGGCGTCTCCTGCGCCTGGCTCACCTTCTCCCGTAGCAGTGCTATCTCCTCTCGAAGGCGGATGTTCTCAGCCTCAAGTTTTAATGTGTCCTCCTTGAGAGTGGCGAAACCAAGAACGGACTCTTTTACCTTAGCCTCTCCCTCCTTGAGGGCCTTGGTAAAAGTACCCTTAAGGTTGCTACTCTTAGCACGGACCATTTTAATAATCTCCAGACCTTGTTCCCCCATCACTTTGAGTTTGGTGGCGGCCGGGAGTTTCTCAAGTGCCTCTTGCTCCGCCTGTTTTTTTGCAGCTTGAGCTGCTTGTCGCTGGGCTTTGTGAGTTGCCTCTGCGACTTCTTTTTCCTCTTGCAGCCGGAGGTCCTCGTATTCAAGTTCAATATAACTCCGTCTCGCTGCAGCCATGCCCACATACTGCCCTGTCGTAGGGGGACGCCCTCGCCCTCTTTTGGCGGGCTTTTTCTGTCTTGTTTCCGATTGAATGGATCTCTCGGAGTCTCCATTATCTGATTCAGACAGCGATAATCTCCGCTTGCCCGTTACACTACTTCCAGCTCTATCGCGAGATGATGTGCGAGAGCTGCCGGCTGTTCTCATTGTGTTGACGGAACAGTCGGAATCGTCAAGTCTTTCCAAAACCACCATCGGTGTCCGTTGCGATTGCCTTGAGTCGCCATTTAGGGATATCGAGTCCGTTTCCGGTGCGGTTATGTGCACCAGCCCCGAACTGTCACGCGTCACCACGCTCACCTCCGAACTACTCGCCGCCGTAGCGGCCACCTCTTCACACGCATTGTCGGCACCCCCCGTATACGTGGGCCAGACTCCTGGTAGTGAGCCAGGAGTGCGGGATTCTCCAACAGAGTTGGTACCCGCCCGGGGACTTATTTTTACAAGGCGTTCTTCCATCTTTGATCATTGAGGCTGATTCTGGCCTGACCAATTAGGGGTGGTTCTGCCCCAGTGCCCTTGCGACGCAGCCGCCCGCTCGCCACGCAACCCACGGCCGGGCACCAGAACCCTGGTTTGGGGACCCACGGGTCCATCCGTCACACAAACACTCACTGATAGCACACACATACAAGCACACGCTGGTGTAAAGAAGGAATAAATAAAGGAAAGACAGGGAGAAAAGACGATGAAATGACAGAATAGATAAAATATAATAAGCAAAACAAGAGTACTAATAAAAAGGAGAGAAAGATAGAGACAGACCGGCGATCAGCCACCCTGAGTACCTCACCCCGTGTAAAAGGCGGGGTGGCGTACCCAGGGGCCCAGGGATACCAACTAGGAGGAACCGGTTCCACCCCCAAATTAAGTACAATGTAATGATGCCGTGCAACTAAAATACGCGGTAGAGTATGAATAGTATTTTGCTGAAAGAGAGCAAATCTAGTTTTTTTTTATTAAGAAGGCAAATAAAGCAAAATTGACAATTTCATAATTAATTTTTATTTTTTAAAACACAATATCTTAAATTTTATCAAAAGAAGAAAATCACAAAGATGCGTCAGCTAATTTGCCGTGCATTAAACTGAGTTAATATTTTAACACATTGTATAAAACTCTATCACCTGGCGGATTTTTAAAATGTTGTGTATTTATCGAGTTGTTAAGAAACAAAAAACCGGCCAAGTGCGTGTCGGGACACGCGCAATATAGGGTTCCGTAGTACCGCTATTTTTTTTTGAAGTGAAAACTTCGATTAGCGGCGTAGAGCACTTTTGTGGGATGGGTAAAAACTGTGAAACTCGCGTCAGATTCTCGTGCTGATCGAAAAACCTTGGAAAAACCGTAAGACGGTTGGAGTGTTTTGTGTCGAACTCGAACTCGAATTGATTGTAAGGGTTTCGATTAATTAAAAAAATCGTTTTTTTTAATCGATTTTCATAAAAAATGGGTTAAAAATTCAATTGATTGTAAGGGTTTCGATTAATTAAAAAAATCGACTTTTTAATAATCGATTTTCATAAAAAATGGGTTAAAAATGCACAACGTTAATAATCAAGTTTTCACTTCTGCCGGCACTCCCGGAGTGCAACCCGACTTTTTTTTAAATTTTTGTATGGTCAATGAATGTACATTTATAACATGTTTTACACTATTATTAACAACATTATCTCAGTTACTTTCAAAGGAATTTGAACGAAAAGTTTCTTTATTCTTCGCCGAATACATTTTTTTAGTCGATCGAATATTACTCAATAACTTATGAAGTCTTGTTTATGTTTTCCTTTTAAATTCAGCATATTTTCCTACTCCCGTAAATTTTTTCACATTTCCAGATGCAACCGTTTATAGCTGGTAGAAGGGGGGACACTGGACTCTAACGATTTTTTCCACTTTAAAACTTAATATTTCACAAATGGATCCCTAAATCGAAAAATGATCTAGAAATACTCGTAATATTTTTAAAAACCTATCCAACGACACCCCACATGGTGGAGTGGACGCGAAAAAAATTATCATTCCCGCTTTATGTGTAGGGGAGGCACCATAAAAAAAAAATTAAAGATTTTATATTACCATTTTGTTGTCCTACAGTCTCTGAGTACAGACAGACGGACAGACAGACGGACAGACGAATGAAAATAGCAGCGCTAAAAGAGTAACTTTTTTTTACTTTTGTATGGGAAAATTCATGACGCTTAGGCGCTTGCCTATACTTGAATCTAGAAAAAAAATTACTTTTCCTGAGCAGCTACTTGAACAGTGAACTCTATCTAAGGGACACTTACACACACGTAGTATTATCAGTTATCACATTTTGTTACACCCTGTAAGTACAGTGTATAGAACGTTAACTTCTGAATCCCGGAAGGAATTAATTTCCTGTTCCCGTAAACTTGGCCTTGGTTTCCGGTACTGTCACTAACAGCATGACTATTGACTGTCGGACATAATATTAATCCTGATAACATTTTTAATGAATTGATTTTATATTCAATTAAACCTGATAATATGGTAATCACTAATCAATCATCATTGGCTTCAGATAATTTATCATTTCGTTTACAATCTACTTAGAACTTCGCAAATATTTATATTTTTCTAAGATAATAATAATTATTATAATATTATGGTATTGATAACTGTTTTATCTGATACTTAATGCTGTAAGTATATGTAAGTACTTAATTTTTTAATTCGGTTTGATTACTTTTCGACCATTGATGAAAGAATGGCGTAACAGATATTTAATTTATGTAACAAGTAGTACATAAACAAAAATTTGCTCAAGGTACTTTGCAGTAATTATCTACGATATAATAATGACTGTGAAAATATGTAATATTTTGTCCTCTAAAAAATTTTTATTTCATTTTTGTCCGCTCCTAATGTTGCATTATGATACGTTTTCCCAGAGTCCTCATTAAAACCTACCTGAAGCGACAAGGTGAGTTAAAAAAATAATTATTCACCGGAACTAACTAAGATTATCTACTACTGTTTACTTGACCAGCTCAGTGGTGAAGGCCGATTTAGTTTATTGAATTTTCGGTTTGGTCAATTAACTACTAAGTCCGGTCACAAACTGAACTCAAGGTCCTATTAGAAAGCGCTATGAGGATAAATGAGATGGACAAACTTATTATCAAACTAGATGCAGACGCTTGCAATTCCGTTGCGACAAAATTCGTTCATCGCGCGGGAATCGTACATATTTTGTCCGGGATAAAAATATTATCATAAATAGGTATGTCCTTTCCCGGGACTGAAAGAGTATCCATAGTCCATACCAATCAGTCAGGTTCAGTGATTTGAGCGTGAAAAGGTAACAGTCAGACACATTTTTAATAAATATTGGTATGGATAGTACTATTTTAAAATCTAAATTGGTATACCTAGGTCAGTACAAATCAGCATAGTTCGTATCGTCCTTAATTATTGCTCTAATTGCATTTTAATGTGCTACAATTCTTCAATTACTGATCATAGTTAATGAAAACTTACCGTTGTACTTGTCACAAGTTAAGACACTGAATTAGAATGGCACTGCTATTTTTACGCGGTAAATCACGGCCAGTCCCACCGAACACCTCTCGCACACTACTCCTCTCGCGCTGACCTCCGCGCTTTATATATGAATAAGGATCACTCGCTGGTCGCTATACATAATTCAGTGCATTACCGAGATTGATTTCGGCGCATGAGCCGTATAGACCACGGCACGTAATCCTAGGCTTTACGAGATACGTAGCCGTATCTTTTAAGTTATCTGGAATATCTAGAATAGTCGAATAGAACACGTATATTATCGGATGATAAGTTTGTATATAAAACTAGTAACAGGAACCGATTGGATACCTTGCTAGAGGTATACAACAGTAATTGCGATCAAACGTTTAGGAAAATGAAAAGGTACCATACCATTTTCTTTTTAAAGATTTGCAGTGTGTTCTAAGTTCCAACAAGCTAAATTCTTCACTTCTTGGGCAAATTTTCCAATATCAAGAGAAAAAAAATAAGACATAGAGTCAGCTACCACTACGAGTATAAGGACCTTCTTGGGCAAATTTTCCAATATCAAGGTAAGTAAAAATAATAAGACATAGAGTCAGCTACCACTATACCTAGTCAAGCATAGATAGTCAAGTAATATTAATAACTCTAGTCTCTATATTTTTTAAATTGTAAAAAATGATTGGTAGAGGCATAGTCTTACTTACTAGTTAGGTACTAATATTACTACCATAGATATACCTTCCTACTAAAGTATCAGCAAAATTCGTTCGGCAATTAAAATGTAAACTACTTTCGTCAAATAAGTATCATCAGAGACCATCATAAATTTACTCTATGGTATCATTAAGAAATCCTACGACTCACGAATATGGAATGGAATTGGGTCTCCAAAGTTAACTAAATATACCCAGTGGTCCCCAACCTTTTTTTCATGCGGGCCACAAACATGTTTCGGTGTCGCGGGCCGCAACAAAAATTTTTTATGGTTAAAAAATAACATTCTTCAAAATTAACGATTTTAAAGTGGACAAAATTTAACGACTATCACATCTAGACTTTGTTATTTTGCCGGTGGGCGTGAATTTCAAAATTGTTTAACATCACGCGGGCCACAAATAAAGTCCCGGCGGCCGCGGGTTGGGGATAGCGTTTAAACGATATTAACGTAAAATGTAAATAAATGGACGAGGTGTTTCCCTCCGTCCGGGGAATACCCATTACGCACACCGCGCGCCTCAAGTGGCGACACATTTATTTGGTAGTTGCAACTTGCAGCCAGTAAAGTCGGAGTCAGCTAAAATTGATAAGTACTATAAAATATAAATTAATAAAGTATAATTACTGTGTTCTATAATAATAATTACCAGTAAGTTATCTCATACTACATGGGTTAACAAGAAATAATTTTATATTCAGGTAAAACTTAACATAACAACTTTTAGATCTTGGTCTACATCTTGGTGCTTAGTAAAAATATTATGGAAAAAAAAATCTTTACGGGTTATATTTAACTTTTTTGTTTCAATTAAAAAGGAATGAAAAGGTGATGAATAATTAATGAAAATCTGTTTATTTCACAGATATTTAATTTAAAGACGATTTAACTTTTAGCATACGGTCTACCGAGAATCAAGATGGACTAGGTACCTTTTTTGTTTTTTTTTTTTTTTTTTTTTTTTTTTTTTTTTTTTTTTTTTTTTTTTTTTTTTGAGGAGGGGAAATGCATTACGCATCCCCCGCCCACTCGGGGGAAGGGGGCAGGGGTATGTCGGACTCCCTCCGCAGAGGTTTACCGACTAAAACCCCCCCATGCCCTCGTCAACGCTACACGCGAAGAAGCGGGATCGCTACGCATTCTACCGCGTCCTTCGCAGCGCTTGCCGCTTCCGGCACCACAATTCGCTGCGGCAGCTCTCGCCGCCACCTGCCTTCACCGAGAGGCTCCCCGGGCATCGCGGGAATCTATCTCTTCGGGGCCTATATTGTGGACGGTGAACCCCCGATCATCCGACCACAGGCCTAGGCTTCCACCTCCATAGCGGGGGCGACTTCACTCGCCCCGGCCTTATCGACTCCAGGCCGTTTACGCGGCCGAGCCTTGGAGGGAGCCTTGCGCTTCTTCCTCGTGCCGGGAGGCTTGTTGGCTGTTGTGATACAGCCGTTAGTAGATGGACTAGGTACCTAACATTTTTTTATGTTGAGAACCTACAACTTACAAGAGAACTACGAAAAACGGAACACAATCAGTCAATCACTCTATATCAAATCCAGATTTATGCTAAGTGCTACCTCTTCGTAAAGTCAACACAATAAAATTAAGTAAGATAGCGGTTCTCTAGTTTACGTAGAACTCTACATAGCAGTTGTAGTAAAAGTAACTACTTTAACCTAAAATTTCTTGTACGTAGTATACAGCGTTGCCAGACGTCCCGATTTTGGCGGGACGTCCCGATTTTTTCATCAAAATTAAATGTCCCGCGCGGGACAGGCTCAGTCCCGCTTTTCGGGAAAAGCCCGAACGTACGAGTACATGCAGCGTGCTGAGAAAGAAAAGTGCGTAATGAAGATAAAATTGTGGGAGGTAGAGGGGTGGATTTTTATTGGCCACTTTTGCTACCTATTTTCTCGTAAACGTTATTTTAACGCAAATAAAAAGATAAAAATTCAAAAAACTTTTGATTTCATACCATTTTTTAATTTGTCCCGCTTTTGACTGAAGAATCCCGCTTTTTCACTCCAAAAGTTCCAAACACAAAGTCCCGACTTGGCACAAAAATTATTTTTTAACAAAAAATTAAAACCGACTTCCAAGTAACACTTTAAAAAGAATCAAATAATTCTTATTCCTTAATAATTATCGCAAGCGCATCCCACTTTCGTAATATTTTAATTTCGCCATAATTTCAAAACCAAACGTCTAATTTTAATCATTCAAAGACTAAATTTTATCTACATAAACTGTACTTAGTGATGAAATCATTTATTTTGATAAGGATTAATGGCATGAGTAAAATAAACGCGTTTAAATGTTGTCCAAAAAAATTCAACTGGTACCGACTTCAAAAGCATGAAGATTGAGTACAGAAATAGTTGAGGTTTAGGCGAAGTCTGAAGACGCCACTATAATTATTAAGGAATAAGAATTATTTGATTCTTTTTAGAGTATTACTTTTGTTTTTACCTTGGAAGTCGTTTTTAATTTTTTGTTAAAAAATAATAATTTTATCCTTTTTAATTACATAATAATTATGAGACGACAAGGCAATATTATAGCTTGTTGTCTTAGAGTTGTACATATTACTAGCGGTCGCCCGCGGCTCCGCCCGCGTGGATGTCGGTTACGACTGCAAAAAGCCTACCCAGGAAAGATTCGGTCAGCAAAATGATTCCCAGGTCATTTCACATACTCCGACGGACGCAGTCATTATCCGAAGGGTGTAACTGTACAGTGCACACTGCACAGATTGTCTTCCTCTCGCAAGCGCATCCCACTTTCGTAATATTTTAATTTCGCCATAATTTCAAAACCAAACGTCTAATTTTAATCATTCAAAGACTAAATTTTATCTACATAAACTGTACTTAGTGATGAAATCATTTATTTTGATAAGGATTAATGGCATGAGTAAAATAAACGCGTTTAAATGTTGTCCAATTGTGCCTCACTCAACATAGATAAGTATAGTGTGTAGCGGACTTTTTTGTAGATATTTATAAGATCTACAATACTTAGAACATTTTATGGTTCTATCTTTTATAGTTTCGGCAGCGTACGCAAAATAAGTAACTTTTCTGGTTGATTTTTTCACCTGGCGTCCGAAAAACACAAATATCTTACAAAACCCTATTTTTTCCAAAATAAAATTTAGCCTATGTTCAGCACAAATAATGTAGGATTTGCTTGGAGTAGTTTAAATAAAGCCAAAATCCTCAAACTAGTATCTATAAGGATTCAAAAGTTCTGTTGGGTACCTTCAGAACCAGGGTATATCCTGGTGCAAAATCTTACTTTTTGGTAGTATGTATACTTCAGAAAAAATCAAAATCACTATATGTTCCCATATAAATTTCAAGGAGTCCCCTCGATTCCTCATGGATCCCATCATCAGATCACCACTTTTGTGAACATGGTACCAACCTCGAATTTAACCCTGTACAACAACAAAAGAATCACGAAAATCGGTCCATAAACAGCGAAGTTATGGTTGAACATACAAAAAAATATATATAAACAGACGAAGTATAACCTCCTCCTTTTTGGAATTCGGTTAAAAATCTGGCAACGCTAGTAGTATATCAATTTTATAATATTATGATATTTATGCAGTTTCATACAATTATACACTTTTACTTTTTACCCTTTGACATAGGGGAGAGGAGTACATAGAAACTAGACAGGTAGGTATTATCAACAATTCAATAGCCTCTATGGATCTATGAGTAATTATGACTAGCTAATACAGTGTCGATCGTGTGGACTTAACTACAGACTACCAACGCAGACTACATGAGTGCAGCGTCAGCGCAGTCAGTACGTCGTGTGAGATTTAGGGCCTGTTTGGGTTGTTTCATCACTTCCTGATAAGGGCCGGATAGGCTATCCACAACTTATCTGACAGATACTCCATACTCTGGGCCTGTTTTACCACTTCCTGATAAAGTGCCGTAGGCTATCCTATCCACAACTTATAATACTTATTATATTTTATATATTTTCATAGATTTTCCATACTCTATTTGTCAAATTAGGTTGTGGATAGCCTATCCGGCACTAATCAGGAAGTGGTGAAACAGCCGCTTAATTGGGTATTTCCTATGTAGAAGTTTATTATGATCACTTGCCATATCATGAAGTTGATTCAACAGAAAAAAAAATATACGAGAGAGGGGTACTTTAATAACAATTGTAAAAATGTAACTTTTCCAAATTATTGATTAGCAAGTAGCACTGCTCCGTAGTCCGTGCTCGTGTTCTTAAAAGGGTCTATTCAGTATTCACGGCAGTCCGCCGCGCCGGCTTATGCAGGATAGTGAATGGTGTTGCAGGCCTGCCTGGCTGCGGACGGAAGCCACGGAAGACATGTAATACTTAATACGCCCTCGCGTCTCCGTCCTGCGCGGAAGTAGGAACACGGTCGGGTTTTAGTGGGTAACAGCTGCGGCCAATTATGGGCCTTCACATCACTAATATTTTAAAGGCAAGAGTTCGTAAGTAGCAAACACCATCTACTGAACAGATTTGGTATATTGAAAATGTTTTAGCTCTGAATAATTAAAGTTTAGGGCCTAAACTATTTAGGTTCTGAATTTACTCAGGCTACTTTTAATCCCGAAACAGCGTTCCAAAGTCAAAAAGCGTGTAACAGGTTGCATTTTGCAATGTGAACCGCCCTTATCTCATCGGGAGGCTTCGTGGTGTGGGTCCCGACTCCCGTCTCCCGTCTCCCTGCCTCGTGGCTCCCTCGACGAACCGGGACAATTGAATCAATCCCGTTTAATGGCACCTCTTGTTATAACTACGAGAGGGCTCCGAGCTTTATCACTGAAATCAATTTGTCTCGACTTACAAAGAACTCGAGTAGCTACTCGATTAAGGAATATGTTTGGAGTTCCTTTATCTATTCTATACATTATTATAAAACAAAGTCGCTTTTTTCCCTCATGTCCCTTTGTTCCCTTTAATCTTTAAAACTACGCAACGGATTTTGATGATTCTTTCAGTGTTAGATAGCCCATTTATCGAGGAAGGTTATAGGCTATATTTTATCACGCTAAGACTAATAGGAGCGAAGAAATAGAGGAAAATGTGGAAAAAACGGGGAAAATTATTTGAAAGGGCTAACTTGAATGCGCAAATCTCAGGAACTACTGGTCCGATTTGAAAAATTATTTCAGTGTTAGATAGCGCATTTATTGAGGAAGGCTATAGGCATAATTTTTTTAATGGCTATATATTTTATACCCGTGCGACGACGCCGGGGCGGGTCGCTAGTTTAATATTATATTATTATGGTGTTTATGAGTAGGGAACATTATCCTACAAATAGAACAATCCATATTTTAGGAATTAGGACCATCCAATCGAAATATTAATTAATCCTTTCTATATCTCTGTTAGCTTACCACTTTCGAGATTTTTCGCAAATAAAAATGTTGTTCTTTTTACCTAATTGAAGCTGCTCACGAAAAATTAGCTTGATAGTAAGTAATAAAAAAATGTTCTAGGGAACCTGTACCTTCGATATCTGTCCGTCTGTCTTCAGGCTGTATCTCAGCAACCGCTATTGCTAGCTGCTAGACTTCTGAAATTTTCACAGATTGTGTAGCTACTGTTGCAGCTATAACAACAAAATACCTAAGTATACTAAAAACAAAATATATTAATTTATACTTAATTGATGCTCCTATACAAAAAAGGCAATTTTTGCCTATTTTTGCTCTAATGGTAAGTAGGTACAGAATCCTTCGTGCGCGAGTTTAATTCGCACTTGACCGATTTTTTTTGTCTATATTTTGTGATGATATACCATAACTGCCCTTAGGCCTTAAATCAGTTAAAAGTAATACCACAGAAATCAAAAAGGCACCTCGTTCTTAGAGAACTCTATATAGAAATCAGTGCCAGGTTTTCTGCGAGTCGTAGAATCTTTATTTCTTAAACTTCTATCGGCTCTTTAGTTTTTTCATTTTTGCAACAAATAAAGGCACGATTCATGAAATAAAGTGGAGCCACTTGTTGCGAGCCCCCACCCATCCCGATTCCCGTTGCTATGGTTACTGCATGGTCACCCACCACCCCCGCTCTTGGGAAGTCAAGAGGAACACTACAGTGACCACACTTTTCGAAAAAAAAAGTAACAGAATATTGACATTACTTAAGTAGGTCTGTTTTTAAAATTGTTGATCAGTTAATTAGCTGTTTTGCAAATAACAAATAAATAAAATAAATTAACGATTACTTTTTATTCATTGCTTATTAAATGTTTGAACTTAAAATGAGGTAATTAATTAATTAATTCAAGTTTCAACTACATTACAAATAGGTATAATACTTGAAAGGTACTGTAACAAAAAGCTGTATGTATACATATTATATTATTACTAGCGACCCGCCCCGGCGTCGCACGGGTATAAAATATATAGCCACTGAAATAATTATGCCTATAGCCTTCCTCAATAAATGGGCTATCTAACACTAAAAGAATTTTTCAAATCGGACCTGTAGTTCCTGAGATTAGCGTATTCAAGTTAGCCCTTTCAAATAATTTTCCCCGTTTTTTCCACATTTTCCTCTATTTCTTCGCTCCTATTAGTCTTAGCGTGATAAAATATAGCCTATAACCTTCCTCGATAAATGGGCTATCTAACACTGAAAGAATCATCAAAATCCGTTGCGTAGTTTTAAAGATTAAAGGGAACAAAGCGACTTTGTTTTATACCTAATAAGTATAGAAGTAGGTTTGTGTTTGTGTGTTTATTACTATAGTCCGTCAAGAAAGTGAAGAAATTAAAAAGTGGCAACTTCGTAGTGTCATCCCTTTCTTGACAGACTATATTTTTATAAAACCGGTTACTTAAGGTCTAATCATTAATGAATAACGTTAAGAGGTAAATTATTATTTTTGTTAGTGTCGTCTACAAAACTTATTTTATTTGAATTACTTAATTTGAGTTTTGAGCTTCGATCAAATATATACAAGATACACAGTCTCATACAAAACCTCTCGAGAATCTGTCGCCGAGTAATTGAGTTTAAAAAAGTATACATTTATCTAAAATCAACCTTAATCATAGTAATTACTAAAGATCTTTTTATAAAACAATGTACATTTGTGTTTACAAAGCAATAAATTTTTACGTCCGATGCACACTTCATACTTAATTCAACCATCCGCGTATATGTCTTAAAGTTCAAATTATTACAGAACCAAAAAATCACTCTAATTTTATGGCCGAAATTCGCCGCTGGAACAGGGCGAAGTGAAGTATGAGAGGAGTCGAACTGTTCAACATTTTTTTGTTGAATGTAAAAATTTAATAGTCCATTTTTTTTCCGAAGTTTAATGTATAAAGTGTGGACTAATTATTTTTTATATGTAATATTATGTTGTTCTAATATGTCTAATTTTATAATTAACTAAAATATAAGTGTATACATTGAATATAAATGCTTAGAACATACAACGCTCGCTAAAGTCGGCTTGAAAAATTCTTCGCATCTTGGCCGTGCTATAACTGATATCCAATTTCCACATCTAACTGGATCTCGAGGAAACCTAAAAATAAATAATTCCTCATTAAAAAAAATAATAAATAATAGCGACTCCATCAAAGGGGACAGAAACACAGCTTATAACCCGAACATTTCAAGTGCGCATGATAAACTACGATAAGTACCTTTAGTATGAGTATTCGCAATTGAGATGGTTTATACCTCGTGTTGATTTATTTACAACTTAATTTCAAAACAGTTTTTTGGTGATTTCTTAACGTAATACTAATATTAACAATACAATTGTAAGAAATATATTAGGATAAAATTAATACTTACCGGAAATATGAAATTCCATTGTTTTTTTGCGATTTAGACGTATGATTTTTACAATAATTGAACGAGCACTAAGGCATGTTTCCCGGTGGAGCGTTCGAGGACTACTAAATCAAAAGTCCACCAGAATGTTGCGTTTGGTGCTCTTTTAGTGAGGTCGTTTTTTGCCGCGGACTGTGTATCTTGTATATTAGTGATCGAAGGTTTTGAGGGTCTGTTATTTCGCAGAGAAATATAAAAGGATGGTCACTGTACTAGGGCCCGCACCACCACGGATAATTACACATCCAGCTTTTGATGGAGTGCGGATTTATGTAGAGCCCATGATCTACGTACCTAAGTGAAATAAAATAAAAAGTTGATTTTTTGTGCAATATTTGATATTATCTTTTCATCATTTTTATTATTCAAGTAAAATCAGTGTCAGATCCTGAACAAATCGACAGCTTAGTAGCAGAAAATGAGGACTTCGATATCGCCAAATAATTAAATTTTGAGGTGATGATGACGTTCGAGCAGTGCCGCGGGCCGCCGCACTTCATTTCCGCTACCCCATGTAAGCAACGAGGAAGCCGGTGACGTCACCGTGACACCCTGACGGCTCCCGATCTGATTAATGGCTGCTCTCGATGGGCAGCGGGCGCCGCGGTGGGCCGACCGCGGGGTGGACGAAAAGATGAGCACGAGTTACTTACTTACTTACAAAATCTGCCTAGGATGCTGCCGGGCAGCTTATTGCTGCCGCCCATGGGACGTGGCCTATACGGCCTATTCATAAATCTAGGGCTGCGTTCGCGAGAATTGCTAGATTCACACAACCAAGACCTAACTGCATAAGCTTGAGCATGACATTGAATAAATAGTATGGGAGCCCTTTTTTTGAGACGGGGAATGCTGTTGCGCATGCCGGAGGGTTTGGGGACACTCCCCCGGGTATGTAGGACTCGCTGCGGCCGTAAAGATGGTGAATTGACCGCAGCCCTACCCACTAAAAACCCGTCTATACTCTTCCTCTCTTCGCACGCAGGATTGCGAGAACGCTCACCGGTCCCCCGGGGTCCCGACACACCTTGACAACATTTATGGACTAAAATATTACTTTACTCTTTGGAATTATTTAAACTTAAAGTCAGTAAATATTATTTCATTACTTTTTAAAGTTTTTTGGCAGGGGTTTCTTTAAATTTCTTAATTTACTTTAATTTTATGCTTTTTAAACTTGTGCATAATATTCCTATCAAGTGGATCATATCCCAATGAATACCATCTATATTATTATTTTTAACAAAAAATTAAAACCGACTTCCAAGGTAAAAACAATAATAACATTAATATGAACTAAAAAGTATTATATAATTTTTACTATCTAATAGTGCCTTTTTCCGAATTCGGCTAAACCTCAACTATTTCTGTACTCAATCTTCATTATTTTGAAGTCGGTACCAGATAGCTGAATCTTCAGTCCTCTGACAGAATATTTAAAAATTTTGGAACTGGCACCGACTTCAAAATTATGAAGATTGAGTACAGAAATAGTTGAGGTTTAGCCGAATTCGGAAAAAGGCACTATGAGATAGTAAAAAATGTTTAATACTTTTTAGTTCATATTAATGTTATTATTGTTTTTACCTTGGAAGTCGGTTTTAATTTTTTGTTAAAAATAATAATAATTTCACTCTTTTTAGTTACACTAGTAGGTAAATCTTCGCGTATATTTTACGTATCTTATTACAATTTGTTAAGAGTCACAACTCACACTCACAAAATAATATAATATTATCAGTGAAGTGAACATATTGTGCTAAGTATTTTAACAATTTTAATACTTCAAGCCCGAAGCGGTCACCGGCGATTGCGATAACAATAGAAAGGCTATTGTGTCTCGTTTTTCCACGATCGAAGGATCTATCAGATAAAAAAATGTACAAACTTGCATAGGATGTAGCGTAGCATAATATTTAATATTATCATAATGAGGAATTTTCTTAGCTTTTTAATTTGATTGTCAAACAGCTTCCATTTTAGTAACTAGATGGCGTATGGGTAGACAACTATCGGTAATACCAGGGAATACCATCAATAATTGCTACATAACTGGGCAAAAGCATGTAAAACTAATTGATACATTTCAATTTGAAAAAGATACAATAATATTCCAATGAATAGGATAATAAAGTTATAATAACGATGTTTTAGTTAAAACTCGCGGAAGAAATAGCCCTATTTACCGTTGTTCACACCAAATGTCACAGGTCACAAGTCGGTTTTAATTTTTTGTTATTAGCACTAATGCCTTATATAGCACGAATAAGGGATTATTAACACTTCTATAACATGAAATATGCAGACCGACTCCTTTGTTATGGCCGAGTAAGTAGGACATAACATTACACGCTTTTGACGCCTAAAAACAGGGCATCAAAAAACGTTATTTTTTCATAACTTTACTGCTTCAAGGGCATAGATAACGTAATGAAAATTTACCCGATATTAAAAATAACGTTAAAAATTGATATTAATGACGGTTAATGTTATAACGTTATATATGATTTATAACGGTAAATATAATATGTTCTTTGATAACGTTATATAGTCCGTCCCATTTTTAGTCCAAAACAATAACTATGATTTTTATTATTTCTTGTAAAAAACTCCTAAAAGTAGGTAAGCACAAATCTCGCAAAAAAGTGGGCTGCGAGTGAGATTTAGTGCACCGTGCACGATTACACACCTGATACCAGAAAATAGCGTTATATTTACCGTTACTATTATAACGATATTTGTTCGTTTATTATACACTGGAGAGAGCCTTATATCGGTTTATAAGCAGGGTTTCATAACGTTATCGAATAACAGAAAAAATATCGTTACGT
This sequence comes from Polyommatus icarus, assembly GCA_937595015.1. NCBI lineage: Eukaryota > Metazoa > Arthropoda > Insecta > Lepidoptera > Lycaenidae > Polyommatus > Polyommatus icarus. The sequence goes on from OW569321.1 coordinate 11,806,476, forward strand.
ACTGTTATTTTCATAATGGTAGCCAGATAACGTTATTTTTTATAACGTTATCTAGTAAAATAACGTTATATTTACCGTTATTATTATAACGATATTTTTTCGCTATGTTTAACTCAATGTTGTAATCTGTGCTGTGGTTGATGCTTGGTAGTGCAGTGTTGCCAACTATGGGGATTTCCCAAAAATAAATTTAGTGGGTTTTTTAGGGGGTAAAATATTTTGGAGATATTTTTGGGGGTAAAATTTTTGAAGAATGGATATTTTTTTAAATAACAACCCTACGGTCTTATTAATAAAAATGGCCTACACCGTCCGTCCTTACACTCGGAGTTGTTAATCCAGGAGTAAGGCCGACTTAGCTCTGGTAGTAAATTCTTATTTATATCCAAGCTTACTCCACAGCTTGGAGTAACAACACATTCCTTACATCGGGATTAAAGAGTGCATTATGGCAACCCTTCCAATTTAAAAGTAAAAAGTGTCACTGAGGGAATGAACTAACGTCAGAAATGACATTTATGACACTGAAAGTCAACATACTTTGCCTGTTATTATTTCAAAATTCAAAATATGTGCGGGTTTTGCTGTGGTGCATGCCGTGCGTGTGGTTTAGTTTGTTTTGTTCTTTGGTTTTGTTAGTAAGTACTGTTATTTTGTGCAAGTTTGCAACGTTACCTCTTTGATGTTTTGTTCTTCGAATATGTGTTGAAAACAAATAAAATATATAAATTATCGAATACAATGAGCAAACAAACAGCGTATTCGTTCTAGTAATTGGGATAAACTTTTTTTTTGTTCGCTCATTGTATAATTTGATAATTTATAATAATAAATTATTTGATAATTTACAACAATAAATATTATCATATTTTAAATATAATAATATTTAATATTACAAATTATCAAATACAATGAGCGAATAAACAAAATGTATTCGTTCCAGTAATTGGGATGAAGATGAAAAAGTAAGTTTTTACGATAACGCTCGCGTTAGACATCTGGTACCTATAAAATGTTGGGTCGATTTTTTGTTCCAATGTTTTTTTTTTTAAATGTCAAAATACACCTTTGTTCTATACTTAATCTCTCCTTAAACTAGGTAGTGTGAAGGACTAACTTTTATTCCGAGAGTAGATTCGGATTAATTTACTACTTCCTTATTCCTTGTTTATTAATACTGAATTTTATTCCTCTTACCTTAAGCTTAGGAGTAAAGTTATTCTTGCTCTAGTCTGTGTTTATTAATATGGCTGTTAGTTTAGTATTGATTGAAATAATTTGTATAAAGATAATAGTCTATACTCTAAAATACTCTATAGAGTATAATATTATGGTCATCCTATAGTCTGAGTCGTTTTTATTGATGTTGAGGTTCAGTTCGTACCAAAAATATTATGGTTCATCATGCGTAAATTTTAATCCATCTCCTGGGATGATAAAATTATTTATGTAATATAAAAATTAACAATTAAAATTAACATTTTAATAATAAACGCTTACTGATTCTTAATTTTACAATACAAACATATATTATAATTTGTAACTTTTGTCGGTTACATTTTAAATAAATAATTGACTGCCTTTTTTTCGTTTGCCGTGATCGAAACGATTGCCATCTTTATTTAAACCGGCTGAAGGTGTATTTCAGTATTTTGAACGCTTATTAGAACACGCCCCAAGTAATTTGAAATATTTTGAATTTTTGGGGAGTTTTGGTTGAAATTTAGTGGGTTTTGAAGTTGGTTTAGGGGGAAAATGTTTTGAAGAGTTGGCAACACTGTGTGGTAGTGCTGTGGTCACTGGTCCCGGGTCCGTGATCCGTCAATTGTCAAAAACGTCATTTCATGTCTATTTCTCTCCAGACGAAAAGTTAGGTTCAAAGTCTGAATCCAAATTAATTTATATTTAACTCTTTAGTTGTTAAGTATTTAAGTGAATCAGTGAATAAAGATAATCAAGATGTCCAATAGCAAAATGTTCAATGCACTCAAAATTCTTAAGAACCGTCAAAATGTTAATTTATTCAGTAAGTATATAAATTGGTTTCAGAGAAAGTTTAACTCTGTTTTAAGGTACTAATTTGAGTTTGGTTTAATTTTAAGGGCTACAAGACCGAACGTTTGCTGCTGCTGTGGCGACCCACACTCATACGAAGTGCAAATTGGTAAATGGTGTATATGTTATAACACTGGATTCACCTGGTGTGAAGGTAAGTTGCAAAAAGAATACCTATTTTACTTTCAGATTACATATAAGATTCATGCAATTTTCTTAAAACCTATAGAACAAAAGAAACTACAATATACATATAAAGTGAAAATTACAAAAACAAATGCGCTATAGGCAGCAGTTGCTAACATATTAGTTTTTAAAATTACCATTACTTTTATCTAGTATTATAATGTCCTGCTATTTACCTTAATTCATGTTCTGTGTGTATTTTTTTTTATGAAGTGTCCCATAATATAACAATAACATTTGTATGCATATAATGCCTTTGTGGTCCACTGGTTCAGAGCTCGGCTCTTGACTCGGAGGTCGTGGGTTCGTTTCCCCGTTAGAAACATGTTATTTCCAAGTCCTAACCAGGACAATGCAGGCTGATCACCTGATTGTCTGACAAGTAAGATGATCCATGCGTCGGATGGACATGTAAACAGTCGGTCCTGCGCCTCATCTTTCACCAGTTGTGTTGGTCGTCAGTCCCACTGGGATAACCCAGTGGGATGGACGACCAAACAAACAGTACACAAGAGCACTCTCTATTCCTATTACTCTCATAAAAGAGTAATAGGAATAGAGAGTGCTCTTGTGTACTGCGCACACACTTGGGCACTATAAAATTACTCCTGCGTAACTGGCCTTGGTAGCAATGAAATTGGCCACCGTCACTGAAACCGGTGTGGGAGTATATATTATTAACAACACTGGCTGTCCCGGTGAACTTCGTGTCACTTTAAAACCTTCCCTGGACTTCTACGAATATTTTAAGACTGAAATCAGCCCAATCCGTTCAGCCGTTTTCGAGTTTTAGCGCGACTAACACATTTGAAAATCCATTTTTATATACAAGACTAGCTGTTGCCCGCGACTTTGTCTGCGTAGACTTCAGTTTATAGCGCGCGATGTCAATAAAATTGGTGTCTTTATTGACATCGCGCGCTTTTTAAAACCCTGGTATCCCTTAATACTTCAGGCCCCGCGCGAGCACTGGTGATCGCGAGAACAAAAGAATACAATGGGAATTCCTAGAACCTCCGATCGAAGGATTAAATCAAAATACCCAAATACAGCTGTGCAGTGTGCACATAATATTTCATTTTATGAAATTAAACTTTATTTTAAATACCAAATTTCAAAGCTTATTTAAAATTTGGTATAAATAAAGTTACTACATTACACAACTTTAGCTTACCCATTAACTATTTTTTATTGGTAGGTTTAATGTTATATCATTGCATTATGCATAGATAAAAGTACTGAGTAGTGAATTATTTAATAACGTGTTACGTGATAACAATCAAAAGAATCTAATACCTGAATTGATATGGTACCACCTCTTATAGAAAGACGCATGAGCAAGCAATAGCGCGATGTAGGCGAATCTTAGCGCCATCTGTTATGAATTTTTGGAACTAACTTAATTTGAACAAATTTACGCATTTTCACCCCCTTACAACCCCTTTTCCAAAAAGCCTATGTCCTTTCTCAGACTTTAGACTATCTGTGTACAAAATTTCATTATAATCGGTTCAGCAGTTTTGGCGTGAAAGCGAGACAGACAGACAGACAGACAGAGATACTTTCGCATTTATAATATTAGTATCTGTGTACAAAATTTCATTACAATCGGTTTAGCAGTTTTGGCGTGAAAGCGAGACAGACAGACAGACAGAGATACTTTCGCATTTATAATATTAGTATAGATTATAGGTGTCATTTTACTTATTTAGCAATCTGACTGCAATGTCATTAGAAAAATTATTACATGTTATGATACTGCTCTTCATCTGTGCATTCTAGCTTTTTTTACAAGTTAGCTAGCTTTTATTTAAATTTTAATGTAACTTTTAGTAATAGAAAATTACAAAATATAAGTTACATAGAAATGTGCACCTGTTATGACTATTATTATAATGGACTTAAGACTCAAGTACAAAATTCACAGATAACATGCCAATTTCCACTGCATATACAAACAACATAGTTGCTGTTGCCAAATGCCAACTAGTACTAGTAGTAGTACTCAGTTTAGTCAAAATGTATAAAAATTTCCAAAGACATAAGATAATAAGACACAATGAAACAATAAATAATAAAAAAAAAATAATTGCAACAAACATTTTAATATTATATGTGACTAGAACAATAATTGTTTAATATTTTTCAGGTGAACTCCTTGAATGAGGCTGTAATGAATGAAGTAAAAGACATTCTCAGTGAAGTAGAAAGCAATCCGGCCATCGAAGCAGCAGTTCTAATATCTGGCAAGCCGGGATGTTTCATTGCTGGTGCTGATATTACCATGTTAGAAAAATGTAAAACTAAAGAAGAAACTGTAGCTCTAGCTAAGAATGGTAATAAGAAAATCTTGTAGTTTGATATCGTTATATGCATATTCTCCGACCTTCCAATATTCTGTTTTTCTGAAGAGTTAAGTTAAATACTGTAACATAATATCCATAATAATATTACAAAATAAGTATAACCCATCAAGCCCCGCGCGAGCACCGGTGATCGCGACAATTATAGAATACAATGGCAATTTCGAGACCCTCCAATCAAAGGATTAATATATGTTTTTGTTTTGATGTATTTTAGGTCATGAAATTTTCAAACGAATTGAGAACTCTTCCAAACCTTATGTTGCCGCTATCCAGGGAACATGTCTTGGAGGTGGATTAGAGACGGCACTAGCTTGTAAATATAGAATAGCGGTCAAAGATTCTAAAACAAGTATGGGATTCCCTGAAGTAATGTTGGGTTTGTTGCCTGGTGGAGGCGGTACCCAGAGGTATAATTAAAATTTTACTTCCTTTGAATAAAATAAAATTGAAAAAAGACCTACAAGATTATAAAAACTTTAAAAATTGCTTTCAGAATGCCTAAACTGACATCAATACCAACAACGTTAGATCTTGCACTTACGGGTAAATCTGTTAAAGCTGACAAAGCAAAGAAGTTGGGTATAGTTGATCTGCTAGTCTCACCACTAGGTCCCGGTATGTATTTATTACTTGAAATTATAAGCTGTACATTTTAATATTAATAAAAATAATAAAATAATAATTATTTTTGTGAAAGAAGAAAAATATTTTGATAAAGAATTTTTCATTTATTAAGTCTGTTTATTATTAAGTGTTATTTTGTTTAATTTGATATTATATTATAAAATATGTGTTATTATTTATAAATATCGCCAATAAACTGATATGCAGTAAGTAGTAGTTTTGTAAAATAAATGAATAAATACTTAAAAAAATATATTTGTGAATGATTCTCAATAATAATAATATTTTTTTAGGTGTCGGACTTCCAGAGGCCAATACATCAAAATATTTAGAGGATGTTGCTGTACAAATTGCCAAAGACATTGCATCAGGTAGAATGAAGGTGGACAGGTCCAAGAAGGGATTGATGGACAAGGTTATGGCAACAGCAATGTCTTGGGATTTTGTAAAGAACATGATCTTCAACAAAGCTAAGGAACAAGTTATGAAGGCTTCTCGTGGACTCTATCCTGCACCTCTAAAGGTAAATATAGTAAACTAGCTGTTGCCCGCGACTTCGTCCGCGTTAGCATAGTAGATCACATCCCAAGTATTATTTATTGTACAAAAATATTCAATGTACAGAATTGACTTTCCTACGATTTTATTATAATTATATAGATGCTCCGCGTGGCTTCGCTTGCGTAATTTAGGAATTTCACGCAACCGTACATTTTTCCGCAAAAAATTGCTTATGTCCCTTCACGTGGTCTATTCTTCATGTTTGCAAAATAACATAAAAATTGCTCCAGATAGTATTTCTTAAGATAATAAGCAATTTCATATAATTTCCCCCGTTTTTTCCACATTTTTATCTATTTATTCACTCCTATTAGTCTTAGCGTGATAAAATATAGCCTATAGCCATCCTAGATAAATGGGCTATCTAACACTGAAATAATTTTTCAAATCGGACCAGTAGTTCCTGAGATTAGCGCGTTCAAAAAAGCCCTTTCAAATAATTTCCCCCCGTTTTTTCCACATTTTCCTCTATTTCTTCGCTCCTATTAGTCTTAGCGTGATACAATATAGCCTATAGCCTTCCTCTATAAATGGGCTATCCAACAGTAAAAGAACAAATCGGACAAGTAGTTCCTGAGATTAGCGCGTTCAAACAAACAAACAAACTCTACAGAATTATAATATTAGTATAGATAATATCTTTCAATAAAAAAATACCCAAGCTCGTAAGCTTATAACCTTATATAAGGTTAATAAGCTTACATTTTTAATAAAATTTATCATAATATTATGTCCTTTCCCAGGACTTAAATAATTTTTAATATTGATTTAAACCTTTAATTATCCAACTGTAATACACAATAATTGCTAACTGACCAAAAAACACAATTTAAATTTTAGATTCTTGAAGTAGTGAGGACTGGAGTTGACAAGGGCCCGGTTGCTGGCTATGAAGCAGAGGCCCAGGGATTTGGTGAACTGGCTATGACACCCCAAAGCAAAGGTCTCATTGGTTTGTTCAGGGGACAGACTGAATGCAAGAAAAACAGATTTGGCAAGCCACAAGTTGACGTTAAATCGGTGAGTTTTTAAAGTGCACAATGTTAACTTGTTTTTTTTTGAGTATGAAATTCGTTATAAACACAAATTCAGCATTAATATAATGTAACAAATATGTATGGAATGTAAAATATGTTTACCAGATTGGTGTGTTGGGAGCCGGTTTGATGGGTGCAGGTATTGTCCAAGTGTCCATCGACAAGGGCTATAAAGTGGTGATGAAGGACGCGACTCAACCTGGCCTATACCGAGGTGTTGGTCAGATACAAAATGGGCTGGTCAATGCAGTCAAACGGAAGAGGATTTCTGCGTAAGTTATTTTGCTACTTTATCATGTAAACAATATTTTATTGTTTGTTTACATATTTATTTGTATACACTTAAACATTTTCTTTAAACTATTATTTCTTTTTTAGGCTTCAGAAGGACAAATTCATGTCAAACCTGTTGCCAACATTAGACTACAAAGATTTCAAGAATGTGGATTGTGTGATTGAAGCCGTATTCGAGGACATCAACATCAAACACAAGGTTATCAAGGAGATGGAGGCTGTTGTTCCCAAACACTGCATCATTGCTACCAACACCAGTGCCATTCCGATCACGAAAATCGCAGCCGGAAGCAGTAGGCCCGACAAAGTCATTGGTAATTGACATCTTTATTATTGTTTTATAGTTTGTGCGTTTTATGATGATATGCGTGACACATTATAATGGGAACTAATTTTTGAGCTGTTATTTTAATATTCGAGATGTTATTATGATCAGTTGAAAAAATTATTGAGCAGTTTTTTAATTTAATGGCGGTTGATTAATTATTGCGACAGTAAACCATAGACAGTCATAAAATATCAATTGGACGGTTATTTTCTCATACCATGTCAATTCTAAAAATAATCGATCAGTTCAATTACTGAACGAGTGGTAAAAATGATGGAATGGTCAGTAAAAAAGATGGAATGAGCGGTTCGATAAATAGTTTGGCAGATCATAGCGAGCGGTGCAATCGCACAACGCACAAACGTCATGTCGTGGGAATCTACGACGCGCGTCGCGACACGACATCGTACGACGTCGCGTCGTAGAAACTAGAAACTCATCTTTGAATATCTACGTGAGTTTCTACGACGCGACGTCGTACGACGCAGCACCATACCGTGTAGCTTCTTACGACGCGCGTCGCAGATTCCCACGATACGACGTCGTATCGTGTTTTTGTGTCTCGGCCCTTAGGCTGGTATAAATAGTCAATACTTAAGATGCAACCCGGTCTCAAGACGCGGTTTGGTTCGGTGATTGGTCCAAATTTTGACAGCCAACCAATCACAGAGCCTGAACTGAGTCTTGAGACCGAGATGCATTTTGAGTACTGACTATTTAGGTATAGTATACCAGCCTTATTTTCGCTTTATAACGGTACGAAACCCTCCATGGGCGAGTTCGACTCGCACTTTGCCGATTTTATTTTATTTCACCACCTCATTGTTTAAGGCGTCGGTCGCCTTGATAATTTGGCTGTAGCAATATCGATTTTTCTCAGCAATGACTAAAGCTAAGTAATTAAAGTTCATTGTCAGTGTTCATCATGTCATTGTCTTTGAATTACCCATAGCATAACACAATTGGTTAACTTTTATAACACAGAATAATCAATCAATAAGACTTCTGTTATCTGTAAAAAAATGGATTACTATTTTGCCAACAGAGGAGAGTGATTTAAGCTTGCAAAATTTGTACATAAATTGGTTCAAGCATACACTCTAATTTGCCCATAGCTTATAAATATATTTATGGTTTTTAAATTACGCGACAAAAACCATTTTGTCGCTTACGCCCTTTCCATTTTTTGCAAACAATCTAAAGGGCCCCCGAGACAGTCAAACGGTTTGATTCAAACATTATTGTGTTTGATGAAACCGTTTGATGTCGGTTTAAACGGTTGTCAAACCGTTTTTGGTTCAGTGCGCCGCCATAATTAGACGTGTGTGATGCAGACAAGATTGCTCTCTAACTTCAAAATCCAGTACTAAACTAAGCCGAGTTTGTTCAAACGCATTGGAACACGATGAAACGGCGCGTCAAACACAACAAAAATATGGAATTTCATCAAACGAGCTTTAAACATGTACTTAAATGTTTGAAAAACGGTTCAAGCTAGCTTTGTATACGATCAAAATGGTCTGAGTCGAATTATAAATAAAATAAATAAATAAACGTTTATTCAACAAAAAATTTGAACATTACCATTGAGATGTATGGAGTTGCTATTGCCAACAAAAAACATGTCGCACTTGAAGAATGAGCGGGGTGAGAGGCGGGGCGGTGATGGCTACAAATCAGTACCGCAGTGACAAAGTTTTGTGCCTACACTCGAATGAACGCAGACTCTATTTGAGTACCTAAGTAAATAAAATAAAACAAAGAATTTTACTAAACATTATTAAAAGCTTTTATTTAACTTGCTTTGTATATTATTATTTACATATTATTAAATATACTAGTACATACTATTATTATGTAAGTTTGGGTGGAATTTTTGAACTCAATTTCGAAGTATATAATATTATGCATATAATATTTTAACGGATTGAGCTGAAATTTTGTATGCACGTTTGGTTTGAATGACGCGTTATATGCATATTCAGTAGGTCTGAGAATCTCTTTAAAACTACGCAACGGATTTGGATGATTCTTTCAGTGTTAGATAGCCCATTTATCGAGGAAGGCGAATTTGAAAGGGCTATATTTTATCACGCTAAGACTAATAGGAGCGCAGAAATAGAGAAAAATTTGAAAAAAAAAACGGGGAAATTTATTTGAAAGGGCTAACTTGAACGCGCTACCTACATTTAAAATAAGAAGAAGAAAAATACGACACAATACAAACAATCAAGATTTTTAAAGCAATGTTACAGGATAACAGGATACAAACAAATACTATGATGGTAGGTAAAACAAAAGCACAAAAAAAACATTACAGGAACCATTTACTTTTGTAGATAGAATATAATTTATTACATTCTGATTTTTTTCGTTTTCTTGTAAAAAACATCCGTAGCAAGGAATATGAGAACTGTCACCCATATCATCTTAAGTCTCCCGCAAACGATCAAACATGTCAAACACGTAGTTTATATGGTGTTTGACGTGTTTGACGTGTGTTTGATCGTTTGCGGGGCACTTTAGAACGAACAAACTATAACTGCCCTTTAGTATTTAATTTGATTTTATTAGAATATAATTTTAGGTGTATAAAAGGAGACCTATAAAGGGAAAGCTCTTTTAATTCCACAGGTATTGCACATTAATTCTGGTTGCACTTATATTATGACGTGTGCTTAGTTGTTACTTTTTAGCAGTAAGAAAATTGACAGGTCCCATCGTCTATTACAGATCTAAAATTATTGTTGGTTACGACTTACGAGCTATCACATCTGGAACGACGATATTAATATTATGTTAATTATAAAAACATAATATTAATATCGTCGTTCCAGATGTGATAGGTCGTAAGTCGTAACCAACAATTTTTGGTAAAATTAGATTTTGATGCAAAGAGTTTCAAATACTACCTAGTTTGTGGTTATAACCCGTAAACGTCTTGAGCATTAGGTACATTTTTAGGGCAAAAAATTACTTTTAGCATAGAGTAATTAAATATAGTGACATCTCGTAACAAGCAGTTGCTACTATAATAATTATAAAAGAAGTTTTGTATCTCCTGTAAAGTTTAAGTTTGCACATACGTACAAGCTATCATATATCTAGATTCTAGACCGACGATATTTAAAAAAATAAGTAACCAATGTATTTTTTTCTCAGGTATGCACTATTTCTCCCCCGTGGACAAGATGCAGCTGCTGGAGATAATCCGTCACCCAGGCACCAGTGACGACACCGCCGCGGCTGCGGTAGCCGTGGGTCTCAAGCAGGGCAAGGTTGTCATCACCGTTGGAGATGGTCCTGGCTTCTACACCACTCGTATCTTGTCCACCATGCTCAGCGAAGCCGTCAGGTTTGTATATTGTGTAAATAATTAACATATTTTGTTCTGAAAGTAAATTTGAAGACAATGTAATCTATACTTAATATTATAAAGCGGAAGAGTTTGTTAGTTTGTTTGTTTGAACGCGCTAATCTCAGGAACTACTGGTCTGATTTGAAAAATTCTTTCAGTGTTAGATAGCCCATTTATCGAGGAAGGCTATAGGCTATATTTTATCACGCTCTAACTAATAGGAGCTAAGAAACGGAGAAAAATGGGGAAAAAACGCGGAAAATTATATGAAATGCTTATTTAGTAATAGTTTGAACGCGCTAATCTCAGGAACTATTGGTTCGATTTGAAAAATTCTTTCAGTGTTAGATAGCCCATGTATCGAGAAAGGCTATAGGCTATATTTTATCACGCTAATAATTAATACTAATAGGAGCGAAGAAATAGAGGAAAATGTGGAAAAAACGGGGGAAATTATGTGAAATTGCTTATTATCTTAAGAACTACTGGAGCAATATATTTTATGTTGTTTGGCAAACATGAAGAGTAGACCACGTGAAGGGAAATAGGCAATTTTTTTGCGGAAGAATGTACGGTTGCGTGAAATTCCTAAATTACGATGGCGAAGCCGCGCGGAACATCTAAATAGTATAATAAAACCGTAGGAAGCTCAATTATGTACCATCGAGGAAATTGATTCCTATGCAATTGATAGACCAACGTTATTTGGTCGAATATGTCAATTCAATGTTAATTGTGATCTGTCGGCTGGGTTTGACGTAACGCAACCAAACTACTTAGGTCCCCGATCTGATTAGGAATCAACTTCTCTGATAGTACATTGAATATTTTTGTACAATAATACTTGGGACGTGATCTACTATGCTAAAGCGGACGAAGTCGCGGGCAACAGCTAGTTTGCTAATAATTCAATAGCGGCAAAAAATATTAATCGTCACGTAACCTGTGTGTTGCGTGCAATATTATAAAATTATTAATTACAAAATGTATGCATGTACTATCAGAGAAGTTGATTCCTAGGCAGATGGGGGACCTAAGTTATTGGTTCGCGCTAAATCAACCCCATTCAAACCCATACAGATTACAGACCCATCACAGCTAACATTGAATTGACATAAGCCGACCACATGACGTAGGCCCATCAACTGCTTAGAAATCAATTTCCTCGATGGTATCTATGCCATACAATGTTAGGCGCTAAATCCATAATACATCGGTTTTTAGAGTGGATTGCACGAACTAACTTTAACTTTAACCTTAACTTTGACAACAGTGCAAAATGTCTGGTTAAAGTTAAATATGGCGTCCAAACACCCCATATGCTCATACGACATCTGTCAAAATTTCCGGTTAAAGTTGGGCTGCGTTGCACCAGAGGCGTGGTTTAAGTTAAAGCTAAAGTTAAATATGGCGTCCTTAACTTTAGCTTTAGCTTTGACTTTAACTTTAACCGGAAAATGTGACAGATGTCGTATGAGATGACAGGTGTTTGGACGCCATATTTAACTTTAACCAGAGATTTGACATTTCGCACTGTTGTCAAAGTTAAAGCTAAAGGTAAAGTTAAAGTCAAACTTAGTTCGTGCAATCCACTCTTAAGGTTAAAGTTAAAGCTAAAAGGACGCCATATTTAACTTTAACCTTAACTTTAACTTTAACCACGCCTCTGGTGCAACGCAGCCTTAACAATTTTTAAATATTTTTTTTTTGTTTTAAGGCTTTTGCAAGAAGGAGTTGACCCCAAGGACCTGGACAGTATGACCAAGAACTTCGGGTTCCCGGTCGGCGCCGCGACCCTGGCTGATGAAGTCGGCATTGATGTTGGCTCCCATATTGCAGTCGATTTAGCCAAAGTGAGTTACTAAAATATGATAAATGTTACGTAATATTGCAACTTACATATAAAATAAAGGTGCCGGTTGGGAGCGGGCATGAAGCAACCGCAGTCGACGTGTCGTCGCGACACAACTGGTTTGTATGTATTTCTATGGAATACCCAGCGCAGCTAGCGACACATTCATAGAAATACATACAAATGACGTGTCGCGACGACACGTCTGCTGCAACTTCATGTAGTCGGCTTCCAAATTGTACCTTAATGTTGCTTCGATAATAATAATACGAAATGACAATTTGCCGAAACAATAATTCTTTACATTTATTCGCGGTTATAACTATGAAGAGCAATTTATGACTAAACTAAAAAAATGTAATATTTTAGGCGTTCGGGGATCGTATCAGCGGTGGCGACCTTAACATCATGCAGGACTTAGTCAAATCTGGTTTCTTGGGAAGGAAGTCAGGCAAAGGTTTCTATGTGTACGAGAAAGGCACAAAGAACAGGGATGTGAACCAGGAGGCAGTGCAGCTACTGAAGGACAAATACTCTCTGGAACCACGCGGTGCTACTACTGTTGAAGATCAACAACTGAGGATGGTTTCACGGTAAGATATTTACTTAAAAGATAATTGAAGAAGTGAGTGGAAGAATCGAACAAGTTACATTTCGTAACATTCGGACAATAACTAATTTTTTCCCTAATTATTTTAATAAAACTTCTAATTTATCTACTTTATAACTTAGCTAATTTATCTGGCTACACATATAATCCATAGTTTTTCTATTTCAAATAATTTTTCCGGCCCTAAAGCCTCCATTTAAGCAAAAAAACGGGAAGTTTTTTCATGTTACTTACCTTATTCATCCACTCACGTCTTGAATTCCATAAATATATTTTTTTGTTTGCCTATACTGTCCCATTACTGGGAATAGACCTCCAGGCAAAATTGGAACACTAAAACACTATTGTGTGTCGCCGTAGGTCGACTAGATTGCCTACGGCTACATATTCTACATAAATTATATGTACGATCGAGGAAATTGATTCCTAGGCAGTTGACAGGCCAACATCGTTTGGTTGGATCATGACTATTCAATGTTAATTATTGTGGTCTGTCGGCTGGGTTTGACGTAACGCAACCAAACTACGTAGGTCCCCCATCTGCCTAGGAATCAACTTCTCTGATAGTAACATTATATTATATTAATAGTAAAGTTATCTTAAACCATCTTTCGTAGTTTCGTGAATGAAGCAGTGTTATCACTAGAGGAGAAGATCCTGCACAGCCCGCTGGAAGGTGATGTTGGTGCAGTTTTTGGACTTGGATTCCCACCATTCACTGGTGGACCCTTCAGGTAAATAAATACACCAATAGCATAGTATTTATAACAACTCTTAGGAAATTAGTCCTTTTTAGGGTTCCGTACCCAAAGGGCAAAAACGGGACCCTATTATTTACTAAGACTTCGTTGTCTGTCCGTCTGTCTGTCTGTTTGTCTCCAGGTTGTATCTCAAGAACTGCTACAGCTAGACTTCTCCCTCCCAGACAAAAAGCACAATTATTGGCCTATTTTTGCTATTTAACGGTACGGAACCCTTCGTGCGCGGGTCCCATTCGCACTTGGCCGATTTTTTTTATAATTTTGATTATTCCCGAAAAAATTCTATTAGAGCTTGTCTAACTTAAAATGATGCACCCCTCCCTCGTATTCACAGTACAAAAATGTTTCATTTATATCAACTTTAAAGTGGTGGGGCGCGTCATTTCAAATTAGACAAGCTCTACCATTGTTACTAATCTAATAATTAATTATTCACGATTTAAACTGTTAAACTGATTTAGATTTTTGGTATGGTGATACTTTGCAACTCTGAAAAAAGTACGGTTCCTGCGCGATAACCTACGAAGTTGCTGGTTACATTTTGTACTAGTCAAACAATTAGTTTTCAAAATTTTTAATAACCACATTGAATTTTTTAGATGGGTGGACCAATTTGGAGCGGATAAACTTGTTAAGAAGATGGAAGAATTCCATGGATTGTACGGGGCACCATTCAAGCCTGCACAAACACTCATTGATATGGCAAAAGACACCAGCAAGAAATTCCACCCCAAGTAATTCATTTAAAATCATTCAAAATGCGAAAAGAATCACAGCAATTTATACATACTGCCTTGTCAATTTTTTAAACTTGTGCTACAAATGAGACATCCATATTTTGTATGCAATGTTATGTTTGTGAATCGTTACACAGATAACTCATATTTTTAAAAGTAAGTTTTAAAATCATAATCCTATATGAAGGCTGTATTTTATCACAGATTAAATAAAATAAAATCTTATATACCTACTAGTAGAATTTAAGATATTTTTGAATGTTTTTTAAGTGAATAAGTAATGAGTATGTTGCATAAGATTTTCTAAATATTTATTGAAATTGTAACAAGTCCTTTATATAATATAATATTATATTTATGGAAATTATTAAAAATACTATAACGTTTTTAAACAGTTTTTTAATCTAAAAGTCCGATTGTTGAATAGCAAGAAATTCTTCATAATCCTCTGATCGCGGATTCTTGGAAATCTATTGTTGTCGCGGTCGCCGGTGTCCTTATGGGGGTTGATAGTCTCTAGACTCTAGAGTCTAGGGCTACTATAAAACAACTACTTCAGGTCGTCTTGTTTTTTGTTGTTGTATGTTACGATGGCAATGGATATAAAATATAATTTATTTAAAGTGCTAGGTTACGGCAGTATCCGACTCTGGGGATTTATGGGCGGATTCAACAAACTTATAAAATATTTACTCGAGCCCTGCTTTAGGCACCAAGGACTTTATTATACCATAACAAATGCTTAATACGAAATCTCCGCTAAGGTTCTATACAGGTATATTTGCGCCGATTAATATTGTCTGAATGGTGGCTATGGAGTGTAGATAGAGGCGAACTATCTTATATGGGAAATATTTCCAGCTGTACGCAGTAAATAACAGTTGAAAAATCCTCCAAGAGTGGCGCTAGCTGCAGCAAAGGGTATGGAATGAATGTACAAAATATAAATTGAATGAAATAGAATAGGACAAATTGAATAGAACAAAATATAAATAGAATTACTGGGTTAATACCAATATATTTTGTAAAATATAACCTAAAATAGCTGAAATAAAAGTTGCTAAATGATTTAAAATTTACCCTGTTGCTACTGTAGCGCCACCCTTTTTTTTTTTTTTGATGTCGCAGGGGAAACCCATCATGGGTGCCCCGGGTTGGGTACCCCGGGGGTATGTGAGACTCCTACTCACTAAAACCACCTGCGGTTCGCCTTCATCCGTATAACGGAGGGATACCCCGGATCTAACAAACATGGGACTCCCTCCACAACTGGCCGGTCTACTCGGACCGGACTTCCACCAAAGTAAGGGAACGCTTAGGCGAACTAAAGCGTTCCCCTCGGCGCCGGGACTGACAAAGCCGGGCAGGTTCCCATCCTGACCCGGAGCCCCGTTAGACAGAAGTTAGGACGCCTCCGCACTCCCGTCCTACGCCGGCGGAGCGACAGAGAGGTGGGAGCTGTAGCGCCACCCTAATTTAACGCATTTCAGTGGACACTTTACATTCTGAGATAGTTCTCCTCTATCTACACTCCATAATGGTGGCAAGCGCCCCTATATAATATCGAGGTTTCAGGACATGGGTGATGGGAAAGTTAAAACTTGAAAGTGAAAAAGGAGTCACTCGTATCTATAGCTTGCCATTTATATCATCCTCTAAAGTCTAATATATTAGATCATTAGGCCGTGTTCCACTGAAGCGGAGCGGAGCTTAGCGGTGCCGAAATGACCAATCACCATGCTCGAAAATATCTTCGCTCCGCTTCGCTGTCATACCGCTGGAATAGCACGATTGTGACCAATCGTTCGGGCACCGCTAAGCTCCACTCTGAGCGGAGCTTTCAGTGGAAACGCAGCCTTAGAGCACTGTCCATACGGTGCGTTGCGTCAGCGTTGCGTCAGCGTTGCGTCGACGCAGCGCTACGGTTGCGTTGTTTTATGTTGCGTCGTCGCAACGCACATATGACGGACACGGGACAGCAACCCCCGAGACGAAGCGGGAGGGGGTGTTGACGTAGACTGCTTCGTAATCGCTGCAATGACGCAACGCACCGTCTGGACTGACTCTTAGACCGCGGTAAAGACGTGTAGCTTAAGCGCGTATTCCACTTATCCTACCTAGGAAGTCCTAGCTAGGATCCTAAAAAATTTAGTAAAGTGGAATAACATTTAAAAGCTAGGATCCTAAATCGGAAAAAATTTAGTCAAGTGGAATAGCATTTAGAAAGCTAGGATAAGTGGAATAAGCGCTTTAAAAATCAATAATGGCATACACTTTGCTATTTGATTATTTAGTCCGAAGTTGACTTTACGGACACGTCCGATGTTGTTTGTCCATTTTTTATTTTAGACTACGAAAGAAGATAAAAATTAAATGTCAAGATGACGTTGATAGATATCTCATGTGAGTTGTGACATTTCATTTCTGAATTCTGTCAACTGTCAAGCGGTCAGCTGGCGGCTGCAATATAATTTTTAAATTTTTGTAATTTGTATTTGATGAATTACTACTTTTAAACCATATTAATATTTTATACTTGTAATTAGAATTGATAACATTATATAACATGTTAATATAAATTACAGTTTACCTATTTTATCTCAGGTTGGTCAAAATATCTCTATGAAGTTGTGACTTGTGTTGATATGATAGTGTGAAGTAAAGCATTATATATCAGTCCCTAGCAAATTATTATAATATTTCTTTTTAGGCTGTGAAGAAATGTTAACTAAGGAAGAGGCAATCATAGCCCATGAGTAAACAAAAATAATATAATGTGAAATACTGATCACAATTTGAGATTAAGTCTGGATGATAAAACTTGCACGAAAATAAACATGAAGAAGGAATTCAAAAGATTTTTAGAGCATGGCACGTATATGACAATCATTTTAGTTTTAATTCCAGGTTTTGTGTATTTTGAACTATGTGTTGTTTTACCTACTGTTTCTGAGGCTTGGTCATTGTCATATTTTGTCCACTACTTTTGTGCAATATTTTTACTGCAAAACATTATAGGCAATATGATATATGGCATGTTTACTAATACAAGTATAAAGGAAAGATACTTGGAACCGGACATCAAATCTAATTGGACTCTGTGTTCAGTCTGCGAGTGTCTGCGTCCCCCACGAGCATGGCACTGTAACAGCTGTGATATTTGCATATTAAAAAGGGACCATCATTGCACATTTTTTGCATGTTGCATAGGATATTTTAATCATAGGTATTTTATGTACTTCACTTTATACATTTTTATAGCAATGGTATACGCCTTTTATTATAATGTTATTTACATGTCACAATTTGTGAAATGGAATCATGGCCTAATAATTTTGAAATGTATTTTTCCTCTCCTAAGCTTTGTCATAGATTTTGGAAATGAGAGTTTTTACATAATGGTAATCGATATCAATGTGATTGTGGGAGTGTTTACTGGATTTCTATTTATTTACCATTTTAACAATTTATTACAAGGTAAAGTGACTCCAGAAAGGAAGGTTAACAATAATGATTCATATGATATGGGATGGAAGAGAAATCTGTTAGAAGTATTTGGACGTAGATGGTATTGGACCTGGGTTTCACCATTTATTAAAAGTCCTCTACCAGGAAATGGCATAAAATGGGATAACGAACATAAAAATGAATAACTTTAATGCCTTGACAGTCTTATGTGTAACTGCCTTATTTTTTTCTAATGTAAATATTTTTACTACATAAAGATTAAATAAGTACTTATCATTTTACAATACTTCAAGTAGTAACTTGAAGTATTACTACTTGAAATATTGTAAATTAAAATATTTAACTTAAAGTTTAAAAACTTCAGTAAGTAGGCAACTCATTTGTTTTTTTAAAATCTATAAATTTTTGTAACTAAAGCAATTTATACACAATATGTAACAATGCTATGTTTAAATTAATTTAATTGTAAGTAAAAATCTTATTTTAAATATTTCTTACAAAATTTTAACGATGAAAGCGCTTATTCCATTTCACTAAATTTAGATATCTAAATGATTTAGTAACTAAATTTAGTCAAGTGGAATAACATTTAGTAACTTTCTATTTATATATTTTTATTTATTAATATATTTATATATTAATATATTTTTAGTATGCCATGTTTTTTTTTTAAGAAAACTAAATGTACCCCCTTGATTATTATTTTTTAATAAATATTTTCTGTTTCATTACAATTTTTAATTTTTAATGATATCTGGATTGTACCTATCCCTATTCCCTTATTATAAGACTCCGATACAATGAAAAATAGTGAGATACCAACCTTAAATATTTAATCAGACTGGCCATTTTGCTTTTAGGAGTTGATTGTACAGAAAAGAGTTTGTAATTACTAATTACCTAGTTAGCATAAAAACAGCCTAATAAATAATCAAACAACGATATGGCGATAAATAATGTATTTGCAGTCTGTACTCTGCAGCCATTCATGAGGGGTTTCATTGTTGTCATTGATTCACTTACTCGTAAGGACAATAGTGTAGTAGGTAATCAAATCGTTTTTTGTACCTGTCTAGTGTCATGATATCAGAGGAAAATTCAAGAGTGCTTAGATATTTCAGTTTCAGTATGAATTCTCCGAATAGCAAATGAAGAAATAACGTCGGAAAGACGTTGCTCATTACGAGCGAGCTGCGAGTGCCTTATGAATAAATTATGACATGATTTTGAAGCAGTGATTTAAGTGCGAGCGAGTATGGTGTATGAGCGCTGCGCTGCGTTATCGCGTAGTGCGCAGAGTGAGGGCGGGCGCGGCGCGGCGGCGGGGCGAAGGGCGGGCGGCCGTGCGCCGGGCGGCAGTGTGCGCGCAGGACCCGAGCGGCGTTCACTCGGCGGCGCGCCACGGCGCGACATGCCCAGCTGATGTTTATTTATACCGCGAGCTCGGCGGAGGGCGCGCGCGGGAGGCCCTCCCCTCCGCGGCACCACGGTTTCGCGTGATGCAGCCGAGCGAACTGGCCGACGCCGCGCACGCCGCTAGCGGAACCCAACCGCAGCGCGGCATCAACGGTGGACGGTTCGACTTCGACGACGGCGGGACATACTGCGGGGGCTGGGAGGATGGCAAGGCGCACGGCCACGGCGTGTGCACCGGCCCCAAGTCGCAGGGGGCGTACGCCGGCTGCTGGCACTTCGGGTTCGAGGTGTCCGGCGTCTACACCTGGCCCAGGTGAGATAGTGTCTCCGCCCGGGCATCGCACGTGCCCGAGATCCGCGTCCGAAGCGGCTCCCAAAATAGTCTGCTATTAATAATTGAGTTCGGTGTTTCGCTAGAAAACGCGTGTAACGGCGGTGAAAGTGTCCAACGCTGCAACCCCTAAGACAATATTCCTATCGATCTGCGGCCGGTTGGCCACTGATAACGCCGACTGATAACGATGGGTATCACGGTGACCTACATCATACATGTCGGTTGACCTCATGTCGCTACAAAAACACTATTTACAAGGTGGAAAACGATCGCATCTTACTGTGTTATGATAAAACATGAGCGTTTAACACCTTTCCGCGAGTCACGTCGATCCATGGCCAACTCACAGCTGGAAACGTTGATCGTTGACTGGTGTCGAACAGAATTGCAGAACACTCATCACAACGAAGCACTTACACTTAAATTCCGTTCTATCTAACCATTTAATATTGAGATATTATAACCTACTTATACAGCTACTGAGTAGGTATAAGAACCACACAAGTTACACTACTACTACTACCCCCGTTTAAATACTCAGGTAGGTACTACCTATTGGGATTTGGGTATATAAACTAGAACCTGAGTACCTATTTAAACTAGAATAGCTGATAAAGTTACAGTAGTCAGCCCTTATATTTTGAACCACAGTGATTAGTTAGTAGTTAACTACTAGTTGATCAAGTCTCACTAGATTGATGATGTCTAAACAAAAAGAAAATCAACTACAACAGCTTACTAAGGGCCTGTTTCACCACTTTCCGATAAAGTGCCGAATTGGCTATTCACAGCTTTTTTGATAGATTCTCCAAACTCTATATGTCAAGTTAAGTGGTGGATAGTCTATTCGGCACTTATCGGGAAGTGGTGAAACAGCCCCCAAGTCTAATCATAGGCTTCTTAGTTATAAAATTTAGGTAGTCAAATAGCTACCTTTAAATATTCATTAATATTCAATAATTATTAATTAACTTACGTACGTCATGAAAGGATCTGTACTTAACTACTTACTATGGTATAACATGAGTGATGCGAGGTTGGCCGTAGGACCAGTACAGGCAGTAACTGATCAGTATTTTTATCTAAAGTTTTTTAACAATCTTAAGAAAACCTGTTAAGTACCTACCTTTGTAACCTTTTCTTAATTTACGTTAATTCTTTCGGTTATAAAGTTAAGTTTGCAGATAAGTAATATCCTTACAAACTTTCAGATTGTTTCATTGGAATTAGTTTATCATAAGGCACTGTTATACTACAGTAGCTGATCAAGACTCATTAACGGCACCATTAAAAAATTAGAGCAAACTAAAATTAATTCTTAATCGCATGTTCACAAAAAGCAATGAAGGAAGAAATGAGAGTAACTATAAGTACCTAATTTAGCTTTATAATAAGCAAAAATAGAGATGTACGTGTATTTATTGCAGCCTTCTCAATCTTTAAAGAAGACGATCTCTTTTATTAAATATAATTTATTAATAAATAATTTTCTCAACTGCTAATGAAAATTATAAATACTATAGTATGCAGAGTTTTGGGTTGAAAAAAATCGAACTGGCCTGGAAATTAAAGACCTATCTTTAATCCAGGGATTTTTGAGTAACATTATGTTTGTATTCTTGCGTTTTATTAAAGCTTCGACAAAACTACCACACTAAATTAAATGAATTAAATACAGGGAGTATAAAGAATAAACACATTAGTATTTAGCCCCAACCGTCTCGGATGCTGTGCCAGGCCTTCCTATTAATCACAGTGAACGCTCGCTACCATGTAACCCACTTTCTTCGGGTCGTTGCTCTATCAAAATAGGAAGAAAATTCTTTGCGATTTTCCACAAACGCAATCTATTTAAAGTTGAAAGTTCAACATAGGTTGAACAGCTTGCGTAGCACTTAGCTTTAGATAAAGACTGAAAACTTTTTATAAGTAGAGAATAGGATATATTATGGTTAGTTTCTTTGATTATTTACCTACACGTGTAAATAATCAAAGGTTAGCTTATTCAGCTCAAAAGTAGATACGCATACTCAGGTAGTACCTATAGGTACTTATATCGCGATTGTTTTTTTGTGAGTAACCACTTATCACCGAAAAGTGAAAACCATATTTTTTTAAATATAAACTTATTTGAAAAGTAGACCATTAATTTTATCCTGAGTGCTCTACCAAAACTTTAGAGTCTTTAAGCAACTTTGTTTTTCTTTGTTCCTACACAATACAAAAGCACTGCAAACTTTCAAGATGCATTATCCATAGCTAAGTTATAATAAAAGCAAAAAATGGGTATATTTGTTAATTCTTAACGCCTAAATATAAATTCTTTTAATTATAGATTTACAACGGAAAATATGACGGTTTTTCCGCGACAAACGGATTTTTGCTTAATTAACTAAGTTATGGTTACATCTAGTTAATGTTTAGTTAGGTAAGTATAAAAGAAAAATTCACTGTCATAATTTATCTGCATTGAGTCTACTGCATCTATATTCGTATATTAAATATTAATTTACCTTTATAAGTACGGTACTTGTTGTTATGTTGGTGTTCAGTCAAGCACGTTTAATTAAGATCGGACACAGCTGTCTGTAGATCCGTTATATATGCCTATTCAACCAGCAAGCGGTCTAATAATTTCTTACTATTTTTTATCGTAGGTAACTGTAGTAAGAACCTAAAAATTTAGAAATGTGAACTTTCACCACCGGGCAATAAATATCTTTCCCAAATATTGATAGAACTTTAATTCATACCGTATTTACCTAATAGTAACTACTAGCAAAAGTACACAATAAATTATACTAAAAAATATTTCAAAGATTTTAGCTGTGTATCGCAATGAATATGCTTTTTGCACATAGATTATAACAGTTGGCAACTGCCGCAGCTACGGGTATAAAAAACATTTCAAACGAGGTTAACAGAAACTTCATCTCAATGGTGGAGCAAATGGAACTTTGAAGTCTCCCACTGTCGGCTCGAGTACGAGAACTAGAGCCCGTCTAGTGTACCGTAGCCTGTAGGTAAAGAAATTAAATAGAGCACGAATATTTATAGCTGGATTTTATACACCTGCATCCTGCGGTTGCTTCAAAGCAGTGGTGTGTAGTAGAACATTACTATGTGTAATGGGTTAGTAATGCTAATGAGTAATGACTATCCAGAAAACAATCCTTCCCGTGAACGGTCAAGGAAGCCAAAAATATATTTATGTAATAGGTTTAAGTGCCGCTCAATTATAAGGCCGTTTAATTATACCTAACTGTAATTAAATGAAGATTTTAACATGAATTTATGAATATATATTCATACATTAGGTATCTGTCAAACTCTTTTAACCCTAGTGTACTACTCTACGCCTCAAAGGCGCCTACGAAACACAAAAATTCCTGCCTCTTTTTTGTTTTCGCGCATATCGTATCATGCTTCTCGTACATCTCCCATTTTATAGATACGGACAGTATGGTGACTAAGCCAAAACGCTAGGTTTATTAGTTTTACTAGTACAATCATCCTGTGCGCTCCATAAGCGTATGAGTAGTTGAAGTGCAACTTTTACGCGGAACAAACATTTGCGAATTGCGGAATTTTGATTTATTTCAATATTTATGTAATTTTTATTTAATGTATTTATTTCATAGGTAATATTTTATTTCAATTTTTGTATTTTAATAAATTCTTTTATTAGAATGCCTCAAAATAAATAAAAAATGGCGTGTTGTAAGAATGTGGGCCTCCAAAGATTATTTGTACGATAATTGTAAAATCAAATATTATTTTCATGAAAATTCTCTGAAACGAAGGTTAAAATGATATATTGTAGCTAAATAATAATAAAAAAAGACGTAAAAGACTAAAATACACTGAGATAAGTGCGAAGATTCCATATATTTGAAACATAAAATTGATTACTGTTTTAAATGTTTTTAAACTTCGTGAATTTATCTACAAATTAGTTTTTTATATTTATTGCCTTCATAATAATTTATATCCATCCAGAAAAAATATGGTGTAAACTACATTATTTGATTTAATAGACCTTGTTATGAACCACTGTAAAATTCATAAGTTTTTGTAAGGGATATAGTATTTATTCAAATATGAAGTTAAAATATTTAGAATTTTATTATATTTTGTGTTTATATTAAAGAAAACATTCGTAGGTATGTCGTTAGTAAAGAAAAACAAGCTCAGCTTGTTCAGTTTTGCAAAAAATAGCTTTAAAATCCGAAGCGCCTTTAAAGCGTATGAGTAGTTCGAACGTACGGTAACTCCCAAGAAGAGTAGTTCACTAGGGTTAAGTAGGTACTTATTTTAATACTTATGTTTTGGAGTTATAGCGTCAGGAAGGAAAACCCGACTTATTTTTATATATTAGAGCTAGGTTGAGTTCTTCGACAAAAAAAAAATTACTTAATGATTATATTATAAATGGATCGAAAAAAATCCTTTTCGGTTTATTGACGACGACGACGACCTTATTTACATTTATGCAATAAACTTTATTTTGTTTTCCTTTCGGAAATGCGTAACTTTTTAAATTGTCTTGCTAGCTTTGCTGGGTAACATAGTACATACAGCAGATGAATCTCTATTCACCACAGAAATAAGATTAGATAGGAGATCTGTGCTATTCACTCTACTATTGACTATTGAGTAGACTTCGATCAAGATAAACAGATATGGAAGTAAAGTATAGTCCACAAGCATATGATTACGTTTAGAGGTAGTATATAAAGACTCTAATTGGGTCTTAATACAATAATTACAATAACATTGATGACACTTTAATTAAATGCAATATGCGATAGAAACTAAAGTCTCATTACCCATGTAGGAGGAGGCAGAAACTCATTAGCTAATTGCATAACGTTAATGTATTTATATTGTGCGATATGTGTGCTTAGTAGGTATACGGTACCGCGAAACATGCCAACTTTGCTCGCTTTTTTCGAATAATTTTAATTCTTGTAAAAAAATGTATGGAAGTGTAAGTTTTTTTTGTCCTCTGCAACTACAAGGCTTCGTGTGCAGGTGTAGGAATGTCAAAAACATTACTTCTGTTCATTTAATTCTATTTATGATTGATTTTCATGCCGGGTAAAGTTACCTGGACTTGTAGCCAACATTGCCCACCTTGATTTTTCACGTAAATATGAACTTTGCGCAGGTGGCATCAAAATCCAGTGAGAGAATTTTGGAAAAGATGGCGTTTACTATAGACATTTAAACGATATCGCGAATATCCTACTAAATTGACGGGGCAATGTTACCCTTACATTTTTTTCCTTTTCCATACAATTTGCATTTTGTTCTGTAAGAGTACTAGGGCTGCCACATATCTATAAAATTACTTTTACATTGTTGTCAGGAATATATTATAAATATTAAATTGCTTCTGTTTATTTATAAACCCATTATCGTCATTATATTATTTGGCTGGCTGAGCAAGGCATAATAAAAAATGACATCGATTTTTAGTGAAGTATTTAAAAATGTCCGATTTGACAACCCTAAGGATTTTTTGATACCGGGCAATGTTGTCAATCGATGATCGGAACACTGCTGGGTAAGTTTGCCCACCATCATAAGTTTTATTATATAATTCCCTGATTAATTACATTATCACTATAATACTCTATAGATATTATTTTATAATATATCAAAAGCAAACTAACCTGTGGTTTCACCATAACGCACAATTTACTCACAAATCTGCACCACAATTTGCCCGCAAAAATACGTACCGTTTTTCAGAAGTTCCAACAAGTTACTGAATAAAGTTAGCACTACGGGGTATTGTCAATGTTATCAGTCATATAACCTATTTTCCGCCAAATTAAACAAATATTGCCATAATATTACAATACCTCCGTACATCAAAGATTTGCTTAAGAATGGATCTAAGGGCAAAGTTATCCTATGTGGCAAAGTTGGCATGTTTTACCGGTACACGATGTACATATAAATAAAGGTAAACTTAAAAAATCAACTCGTTTACGATAAAAAAAACAAAACAGAGTTTGGCAAAGAGTTTGGGAGCAGAAATCTCAGAAACGAATTTGAAAAATTCTTTTTCGAAGTGATTTTGCATTTTGTTTCTACGTTGGTCGCATTTGCATTTAAAAATTTAACGAACAAATTTTACGTGCGTATCGGGCCACGCGCAATATAGGGTTCCGTAATAAGTACCGCTAATTTTCGAAAATTTTTGTATGGTCAATGAATGTAGAGCTTGTCTAATTTGAAATGACGCGCCCCACTTCTTCAAAGTTGATATAAATGAAACATTTTTGTACTGTGAATACGAGGGAGGGGCGCGTCATTTTAAGTTAGACAAGCTCTACATTTATAACGTATTTTACACTACCTACTAATAACATCATCTCAGTTACATAATACATTCAAAGGAATTTGAACCAAAAGTTCCTTTATTTATTCGCCGAATACATTTTTTTAGTTGATCGATTATTTATTAGTTTATTACTATTTCCTCAAAAACTTATGAAGTTTTCTAAGCCATGATAGTTTTCCTTTTATGTTCAACATATTTCATATAGTTCCTACTCCCGTGAATTTTTTAACTTTAAACTTAATATTTCACAAATGGATGGATAAAAAATTTAATAGCTTTGTCCACACTGTGTTTTTTTTATGTTCGGCAAGGGCATGCGTTATAGCGCAGTCAACAGCGAACGTGAGGCATGCCCGCGACGCATGCCCTCTAACCGTATCCAAAACTTCAAAAATGACAATGTTGGCGTGGCGTTCGTTGAATTATTGAATGCGAAAATTGAATGAAAGAAAATTGAAGACGAAAGCACCTAGGTGAACATAGCTATCCAACGACACCCAACGCGATAGTGTAAACGCGAAAAAAAATTTATCCCCGCTTGATGTGTAGGGGAGGTACCATAAAAAAATATATTTTTAAGATTTTATGTACTTACTTACCATTTTGTCGGCATCATTACAGACATACAGAAAGACGGACGGACAGACCGAAACTATAAGTGTTCCTTGTTGACTACGGAAGCCTAAAAAAGCAAACCTTATAAGCACTAATATGAACGTTACATATACCAATATAACATATTTTTATAAATTCATTATGAGAATTAAAATAGTCTAAAGCCTCCATTTGTGCAAAAACGCGGCAATTTTTTAACTGTTACCTGCTTCTTTCACTCATGTCTTCAATAAGTGAAAGAAGCAGGAAAGTAACAGATAAAAAATTGCTGCGTTTTTGCACAAATGGAGGCTTTAGGCTTTTAAAATATGTGGATTGTATGTGAAGTAGGTAAATTACAAGGTTTGTTTAAATTATAAGGGAAAAAATGAGTAATTTTCCTTTAAATTTTAAAAAGTTAGTTATCTGGTTCTACCACTCATGTCTTTAATTACTGAATTCTAAGCTAGCGATAAGAAATTGGATCAGATGTTATGGGAACAATCAATAGTTTATTAGGAGAAGCATTAATAATGGAGGTGTTCGTCTTGGCCTTCGCCGAACATTTATTTTTCCAACGAAAATCCGCTCATTGGTACATAAGGCAGCTATATTTTAAGTAATAATTGACGACTACTGATAAACATATAAGTTTAAGTCCCCTCAAATGCTCACATCGCTCGTACTATCAGAAAAGTTGATTCATAAATGATAATGGCTTATGGCAATTGGCAGGCAGGCAGACCTACTTAATTTGATCACGATATGTTAAAACTCAAGCCCGCCCAACAGATCACAACTCGGCGAATTCAGATGTGCGCGGTTTCTACGCGTTTTCTGCTGTAGCTTTTGGGTAAACACGCGAGCTGAATCCGACGCGCGCCAAAACGCACACGTCTGAAACTCTGAACGCGCCCTTATATAGAATTGAAATTACACGACAAAATAACGTAGGTCCGTCAACTGCCTGTGAATCAATTTTTTCGATGGTAATGTTTATTGGTTAACTAGATGATGCCCGCAACTCCGTTGCGTTAAAACTCGTTTAACGCGCGGGGACCGTACATTTTTTCGGAACAAAAAGCAAACTCGGTTCAGCGGTTTGGGCGTGAAGAGGTGACAGACAGACACACTGTCGCATTTATAATATTAGTATGGATGGGCCAGCGACGAGGAGGCCGCATTAGATTAACTATTCCGTAAATAATAGAAACAATGTAACACCTACGCTGTCCCTATAGGAAAGTGTTTCGTTATTTTAATCTTTCAATCGATGCTCGACACGCGTAGCATAGCCACCGTAAATAATATATCAGTTTTGTTTACACTTGAATAATCTAATATAGGGGTGTCAAATCTGTTAAGGCCGTCCCCCGAGCAAACGACCTTATTTGCCGCGTTGCCGGGATCGCACCAAAACCCTATTTTTTTACTTATTTTAGTTCAAAATTGTCCTAAAAAATTTAAAACGGGGAATAATATGTAGTTTATGATATTGTCGATCTATTGGCGTGTGTTTCAAATAAAAGTAATTTGTAAATACTAAGGTGATGCTGAATGTTACATGCTTGAATAAATAAATTGGTTTTACTTTGGAAGCTGATATCATGAGTAGGTATAATAAACAAAAATATAAAATTTAAAACGGGGAAAGGAATGTTGATATACTGAAGATTATTGCTGTATTTTTATTATAAATTCGTAGCTTTCAAATTATGAGTTTATGAGGCTTTAAATACGGTAAATTACGGAATCTCCATAGGGAAGGCCCTTAAGAACGTGTGGATTAAATCTGTATTCAATTTCAGTAGAATATTTTACTCAAATTGAATACAGATTTAATCCATAATTCAATTTCAGTAAAATATTCTCTAATTCCGTAAAAGAAAATGCTATTTCAATGGTGGTCGTATCCTATAGAATCTTGTCATCCCTTTAACCTTTGTTATCAGACTTATCAGTTATCACAGAACAAATCTAGATTTAAATAGGACTTCAAGCTAGTTTATTTATTTTTGTAGATCGAAACAGAAAGTTTTCTTTTCGTAACCGTCCTTGACATGTCCGGAAAGTAAAAAAAATGTGTTCATATTTTCAGGGTCATAAGTATATAAGTTATACACCTAACTAGCTTATAAGGTAAAGTTTGACTAATTCTACTACAGTTCTCCTAGTGAATCATCACAAATCACAACACAATAATTGAGCTAGTTATACCAGGCAAGTTCTTGTGTAGTATTTTCATAGTAATTACCTTATATGTTTTCTATACCCTGCGACTTGCGAGTGTGTTCTCAACTGTTCCCTACAGTTTCTCTATTAATTTATTTATTACGGTATAAGTAGGTATGTTACATACATACTTTACTGTAGGCTCTCCGCTACTTCTTTGTTTTATTGCTAATAAGATAATATAATGATTACTTACGTCAATTTACCTCTTACATAATGAGTGTAGTTTGTGTAGGGTACTTACTGCTTAAGTGCTTAATCAACTTTCCAAAGCTCAAATTAACAACTTGTTTAATGTATAAGATAAAGGCATAACGTCCTACAATTTGTATAGCGTATCCATTGTATAAATATTTTATTAGCTAGGGAGTGCATATTTTGCACCCTAAAGAAACCTTTTTCCAATAAGTTGAATGACATCTTATAATATCTAGTACCTCCTCGATGCATATAGTTACTACATACCTCGGCGACTAGAACGTGGCCAGAATCCAATAACGAGCTATATCAAGCCGTACTGCAGTCTGCATCCGCTAAATTTTAGCTTTATAATGCATTTTGAATGAAATAAAATTATATTAATTGATTCCCTACACTCTATCATGATACTCGTATTACATAACATTGCAACGTCCGGATCAATCGAAACCACGATTTTGTATCGCAGAGACGTTGAAATGAAAACATATTGTGGAAAAATGAGAAACGTTTCAATAGCACGGTGTCCTCGGCCGGCTGCGATGTGTCACTGACGTGGGCGGGCGGACCTAGCCAACTTGTAGGTCGCGTACTACTCTCCGAATTCTTTTTAATTGTCGCGCATTCAAATTTTCCTACTACGAGATATTATTAAGGCGTCAATCCACCGCAGCGCACGGAGAGACTACGCACGTGCGTCAAGCTTCGCTTCAGTATCCACTGCAACCCACGGACACGCTACGCACGAATTGACTCACGTAGCTTGCTCGAATATGGTGCACACGTAGCTCAACGCTGGCCACGCTACGCATGCTGTACACGGGATACACGGAAGCGTGTACAATGTACATTGTACATAGTCGCAAGTAACGTGTTTGTATAGCGTGTGCTGCAGCGGAATCGTTGACCCACGTAGTCAAAACTCAAAGATATAAATCCGTGCGCCGCGTGGCCGTGCACAGCGTGCGCCGCGGTGGATTGACGCCTTTAGTCCCTCGATTCGCCGATTAAATGCAGCTATCATTGTTTTATGATTCTTGGCTGCCAACTCGTACTAGCCGGCTTATTGTATGAGTATTGCAGTCCCGATTGCATCTAGATGTATGAAGCGTTGCATTGTATCTAATAGAAACGTATGTTTGCCCTAAATTGTAGACTTCATTTATTTATGGTTTCAACGTCCAAGATGTTCAAAGTATTCTTATAAAAAAATATATTTTTGAAGAACAATTAATTTGAGGTACAGTCTAAATAATATGGTTAGTAACTAAAGTTCGGCCGTTCAGAGAATGCGTTCCTGACACGTCGCGATTAAGGGCGTTCCGTCCGGAGATTCCGTAATTGACCGTATTTAAAACCTTATAAACTCATAATCTGAAAGCTACAAAGTTATAATAAAAATACAGCAATAATCTTCAGTATATCAACATTCCTTTCGCCGTTTTAAATTTTCTATTTATGTTTCTTATACTCATGATATCAGGTTCCAAAGTAATACCAATTTGTTAAAATTCAAGCATACATTCAGCATCTCCTTAGGATTTACAAATTACTTTTATTTGAAACTCACGCCAATAGATCGACAATATCATAAACTACATATTCGCCGTTTTAAATTTTTTTAGGACAATTTTGAACTACCTAAGATAAGTAAAAATAATAGCGTTTTGGCGCGATCTCGGCAAAGCGGCAAATGTATGGCCAAGGTCGTTTGCTCGGGGGACGGCCTTAAACTGACGACGTAACTTTGTAATGGCGTTGCAGTACGATAAAAATATTTTTGCTGGTTGTTTACCGTTTTAACAATTGATGAGCATTAAAACAACATTATTATATCAATAATCAATGAATGTTATAATTTTGTGCCTACCTAAGGGTCAAATAACTTGGTAAACAATATAGTTGTGATAGGTGTCAGGAACGCATTCTCTGAACGGCCGAACTTTATACGTTAGTAACTAATTTTGCGTAATGTCAGTGATATTAAGTGCCAATTTCGTCAACGTTTGCAGGTCCTAATGGCGATTTAATATCATGTTACCTCCCTCGTGTTTTCATATATTTTATATGAACCAGGATGGTATTTTAACAAACTATTACTCGTAACGCTAACTGCAGGTGTTAGTTTTACAATAGCACGGTATATATAACTTATGCATAATAATGTACCTATAGAGAACTAAGCAGATATCAACTATTTAACGATTAAATAATGCTAATAATAACACAGTAAGTACCTTTTTTTGCGTTGGGGGAATGCGTTTACGCATCCCCGGAGCCTGGGAAGGACCACCGAGGTATGTGGGACTCCTCGGGGCGGACGGAAGACGCACCCGGGACTACCCACTAAATCCCCAACGGTGTTCCTGCTCCTGAAGGTGGGACTACGGGAAACGCGTGATACACGGCCGCAGAATAACATAGTACCTACCTTCATTTTGGACCTCAAAGTAGTATTTCAGGAAATTATTTTCATTTTTACAAGTTTAAAGAGAGTTTTTACCTAGGTGGGTATTGATTTTGTATTATTATCATCTAGTGAAGAGACGAATAAAATTATTTGTTTGTTTGTCTAAGAACCCTCTAAATAAGGTATGTTCCATTTATTGCGCGTTTTTCAGGATTCTCCGATACTTTAGTTATAAATATTAAATAGCTCGTCGGTGGAATGTTTTGTGGTAATAAAATACGAGTGCCTCGACAAACGACCCTGTATTACTCCAATTGTGTTAGGCTTGTTTACGTTCCTACTGAAAACATGTTAATAAATTAATGCTTTAAGGCAACGCCCATGGTATTCAAGGTCAGCCGTTGTACAGGGCATTTAAAACGATTTGGTTTGTTATACCACTAACCACACCTAGAATTGTACCTATAATAAAGGCTAGCTGTAACTTACGGCTTCGCCTGCATGAAATAGGTATCTGATTCCCTTTTTGACCCCCATTTAATGATTAATGGATGCCTACACCATTACAAGAGGAATACTAGTGTAAATTTTTTAGATTCCAGAGGTTTGTTATAGCAGACATAATTAAAAGTATTTAAACAAATATAGACGGTAGGTATGAGTTCTAAGCTTGATCTTTTCAATATATTTAGACAAAATTATAAACCAAATTATGAACCAAAAGGGAGGATCATCGACAAAATAAGCCAACCGTAAGAAGTTAAAACACCGTACAATATTTGCACCGACATAATGTTATAAATAGATGCAACACTCGTTCATCTCGTGTAGAACAGGCATCCATTATCTTACCGCAACATAAAAATTGAAAGGAATTTGAGTATTACTCACTGTCGGTACTCGGTACACATGTCGATGTTTGATTTCCGTTTCGCAGGCATGTTTATTAGCGGCTCGCGTTCACCATTCGGTCAAATAAACCGATGTTCCATTATTAAAAGTCAGTTGGTTCAGATCAAATGAAAACTCTGCATTTTATTCGACCTGAGGTTATGATAGCTAGTTTATTATTAAATATTAATCCCTACTGATATCCATATAGTCCATACTTATTTTTATTTATGTGCAAGGTTTGTCTGTTACCTCTTCACGCCCAAACCGCTCAACCGATTTTCCTGAAATTTGGTATAGAGATATTTTTTGAGTCTCGGAAAGGGACATGATACATTTTATTTCAAAAAAAATTAACGCAATGGAGTTGCGGGCGTCATCTAGTAATTATTATTTTTAACAAAAAATTAAAACCGACTTCCAAGGTAAAAACAATAATAACATTAATGTGAACTAAAAAGTATTAAATAATTTTTACTATCTAATAGTGCCTTTTTCCGAATTCGGCTAAACCTCAACTATTTCTGTACTCAATCTTCATTATTTTGAAGTCGGTACCAGATAGCTGAATCTTCAGTCCTCTGACAGTATATTTAAAATTTTTGGAACTGGCACCGACTTCAAAATTATGAAGATTGAGTACAGAAATAGTTGAGGTTTAGCCGAATTCGGAAAAAGGCACTATTAGATAGTAAAAATTATTTAATACTTTTTAGTTCACATTAATGTTATTATTGTTTTTACCTTGGAAGTCGGTTTTAATTTTTTGTTAAAAATAATAATAATTTCACTCTTTTTAGTTACACTAGTAGATAAATCTTCGCGTATATTTTACGTATCTTATTACAATTTGTTAAGAGTCACAACTCACACTCACAAAATAATATAATATTATCAGTAAAGTGAACATATTGTGCTAAGTAATTTAACAATTTTAATATTTCAAGCCCGAAGCGGTCACCGGCGATTGCGATAACAATAGAAAGGCTATTGTGTCTCGTTTTTCCACGATCGAAGGATCTATCAGATAAAAAATTGTACAAACTTGCATAGGATGTAGCGTAGCATAATATTTAATATTATCATAATTATTGACAGCTGTTCTTGTTATCAAGAATTCAAATCGATAGGTACTTAGTGCACCATCTATCGATTAATAAGTATAACTAATTAAAAAGACACTTAATGACTTTGTTTTGTTTAAATGCTCTTTTTAAAATAACTTTATTTTATTTCTATTTGTCTGTTAAAATTTTATAAAGTAGTAAAGTATTCGATCTGTATATTATAAAGTAGTTAGTAAAGTATTCGATATTCTGTCTTCGCGCGGCGGCGCTGGGCGGCGACCGACGCCGACCGCCGTGTATTAAAAACAAACAGGTGTTGTTAATTGTTATACAGTACATCATTATTATTATTAGTATATCCATACCTATGCCTTGTACTATTATCTATTCTGTGCCATGAGACATTCGTGGCCTTAACACGACGTGGTAATGATGATGATGACGATGATGATGATGATGATTATGATGATGAATATGAATTGCATAGTAGTTTATGCTTTCTGTTCTTAAAACAACGCCGAAACTCCCAAACGTGTATCTATAAGGAATCAGGAGTTCTCTCAGCATCATCGAAACCATGGTATACCTTGACCCAATATTTGACTTTTTGGTAGCGTAATCTTAGTACACTTCACATAAAACCAAAATCACCATATGTTTCCATATAAATTTCGAGGAGTTCCCTCGATTACTCATGGATCCCATCATCAGGTCACCACCTTTGTGAAAATGGGACCAAATTGGAGTGAAACCTAATACAACAAAACAAAAATTTCGAAAATCGGTTCACAAACGGCGGAGTAATCGTTGAACATACAAAAATAAAAAAATAAAAAATATCCACAGCCGAACATATAACCTCCTCGTTTTTTGGAAGTCGGTTAAAAAATAACATTATGTAGGGGCTTCATGAAAAGAAATAGTTAACATGTAAACTTAAAATTAAAATTATTTGCATATCTACATAACTCATAAGTTAATACAGAAAAGAGTTCACATTATTTAAGGTTTTTATTAAAGTTTTTATCGGGTTTCTACAAAATAGGAAAAAATAAAATATATCAACCTAATTCAGGAAATAGAATCGACAATAGCTATGTCCACATTTTGCCATTTCATCTTCAATTTTCGTCATATATATTTTTTTGTCATCTTCTTTTTATTCAACTTTCGTTTTTAGGGTTCCGTACCCAAAGGGTAAAAACAGGATCTTATTACTAAGACTTCGATGTCTGTCCGTCTGTCCGTCTGTCTGTCTGTCTGTCACCAGGCTGTAACCGCTGTAGCTAGAGTTTTAAAATTTTCACAGATTATGTATATCTGTTGCCGCTATAACAACAAATACTAAAAATAAAATAAATAAAATATTAAATGGGGGCTCCCATACAACAAACGTAATTTTTTTGGCCATTTTCGCTCTATATCAATAATAGCAACAGGTAGGTACTTAAATTTTTCACACAATCCTTAGTTATATGTGTACTTTAATAGTTAATAATATTATTTTTAACAAAAAATTAAAACCGACTTCCAAGGTAAAAACAATAATAACATTAATATGAACTAAAAAGTATTAAATAATTTTTACTATCTAATAGTGCCTTTTTCCGAATTCGGCTAAACCTCAACTATTTCTGTACTCAATCTTCATTATTTTGAAGTCGGTACCAGATAGCTGAATCTTCAGTTCTCTGACAGAATATTTAAAATTTTTGGAACTGGCACCGACTTCAAAATTATGAAGATTGAGTAGAGAAATAGTTGAGGTTTAGCCGAATTCGGAAAAAGGCACTATTAGATAGTAAAAACCGGCCAAGTGCGAGTCGGACTCGCGCACCGAGGGTTCCGTACAAACCTGCAAGGTTTACAAAGTTCGTTTGATATGAATTTCAACTTGATAGCTCTACGCGTTCATGAGGAAAAAAGTAATAAGTTTATATTTATTTAAAAATATATATTTTGTAATGTAACTAAAAATTTAAGGTTTTCGGAATTTTTCCTTTATGTGTGCTATAAAACGTTGCTTCATGCCAAATTTCAAGATTCTAGGTCGACTGGAAGTACCCTTTAGGTTTTGATTCCCTTGCGAGTACTTGCGAGTTTCAAAATATGCAGCTTAAATTGCTGTTTCTTTTGATTGCGTTGACATAGAAGTTTGATTTTGTTACAGCTTAAAGGTATTATAGACCTGAGTATTTGGTATGAATTTCAATTTAATACCTCTACGCGTTTATGAGGAAATGGGTAGTAAGTTTAAAATTATATAAAAAAAATATATTATGTGATGTAACTAAAAATTTGTGGTTTTCGTAATTTTTCCTTTATCTATGCTATAAGACGTTGCTTCGTACCAAATTTCAAGATTCTGAGTTCACGGGAAGCACCCTGTAGGTTTTGATTCCCTTGCAAGTGTCGAAAATTTGCGGCATAAACGGCTGTATCTTTTGATTGCGTTGGCTTAGAAGTTTGATTTTTTCACAGCTTCAAGGGACAGTAGACCTGAGTAATTGATATAAATTTCAGCTTCATACCTCCACGCGTTCCTGAGAAAAAGGGTCTTGACAGACGGACGGACAGACGGACAACAAAGTGATCCTATAAGGGTTCCGTTTTTTCCATTTGAGGTACGGAACCCTAAAAATTATTTAATACTTTTTAGTTCATATTAATGTTATTATTGTTTTTACCTTGGAAGTCGGTTTTAATTTTTTGTTAAAAATAATAATAATTTCACTCTTTTTAGTTACACAAGTAGGTAAATCTTCGCGTATATTTTACGTATCTTATTACAATTTGTTAAGAGTCACAACTCACACTCACAAAATAATATAATATTATCAGTGAAGTGAACATATTGTGCTAAGTAATTTAACAATTTTAATACTTCAAGCCCGAAGCGGTCACCGGCGATTGCGATAACAATAGAAAGGCTATTGTGTCTCGTTTTTCCACGATCGAAGGATCTATCAGATAAAAAATTGTACAAACTTGCATAGGATGTAGCGTAGCATAATACGAGTATTTAATATTATCATAATTATTGACATCTGTTCTTGTAATCAAGAATTCAAATCGATAGGTACTTAGTGCACCATCTATCGATTAATAAGTATAACTAATTAAAAAGACACTTAATGACTTTGTTTTGTTTAAATGCTCTTTTTAAAATAACTTTATTTTAATTCTATTTGTCTATTAAAATTTTATAAAGTAGTAAAGTATTCGATCTGTATATAAAGTAGTTAGTAAAGTATTCGATATTCTGTCTTCTGCCGCCATGCGCCGCGCCGAAGCCGACCGCTGTGTATTAAAAACAAGCAGGTGTTGTTATACAGTACATAATTATTATTATTAGTATATCCATACCTATGCCTTGTACTATTATCTATTCTGTGCCATGAGACATTGGTGGCCTTAACACGACGTGGTAATTATGATGATGACGATGATGATGATTATGATGATGATGATTATGATGATGAATATGAATTGCATAGTAGTTTATGCTTTCTGTTCTTAAAACAACGCTGAAACTCCCAAACGTGTATCTATAAGGAATCAGGAGTTCTCTCAGCATCATCGAAACCATGGTATACCTTGACCCAATATTTGACTTTTTGGTAGCGTATTCTCAGTACACTTCACATAAAACCAAAATCACCATATGTTTCCATATAAATTTCGAGGAGTTCCCTCGATTACTCATGGATCCCACCATCAGGTCACCACTTTTGTGAAAATGGGACCAAATTGGAGTGAAACCTAATACAACAAAACAAAAATTTCGAAAATCTGTTCACAAACGGCGGAATAATCGTTGAACATACAAAAAAAAAAAAAAAAAAAAAAAAAAAAAATATCCACAGCCGAACATATAACCTCCTCGTTTTTTGGAAGTCGGTTAAAAATTAATCTATACTCATAAAATCACATGCCCTGACTGACT
Organism: Polyommatus icarus; assembly: GCA_937595015.1. Lineage (NCBI taxonomy): Eukaryota > Metazoa > Arthropoda > Insecta > Lepidoptera > Lycaenidae > Polyommatus > Polyommatus icarus. The sequence goes on from OW569321.1 coordinate 11,844,156, forward strand.
GACTGACTGACTGATTCATCATCGCTGAGCAAAAACTGTTAAAGTTACAGCCACGAAATTTGGTGAGTAAGGTTGTTTTATTAAGTAGACACCAACTAAGGAAGGAATTTTGAAAATTTTACCCCGAAGGGGGTGAAATAGGGGTTGAAAGTTTGAATGAAAGTTCGTCATTTCTTGAGTTAAAAACATGAAACTTAATTTTGGGTTACTGATTAAAAATGAATGGATATGTATTTAAGCATTTTTGGAAATTCTACTCCAAGGGGGTGAAATAGGGGTTGAAAGTTTAAATGAAAGTCCGTCATTTCTTGAGTTAGAAATATGAAAGTTTATTGACGTTTGCTTAAATAGGGTCCCGTTTTTACCCTTTGTATAAGGAACCGCAAAAAGGGGAAAACTATCCATCCTTGTTATTATACTATGTTAAGGCGGACGAAGTCGAGTCGAGTCGAAATTTTGGCTTAATTTTGCTCTATAATGGTACGGAACCCTTTGTGCGCGAGTCCGACTGGAACTTGGCCGATTATTTTAATACTTGAATGCGTCAAAATCCACCCGCGTTGAAAGAAAAGTATCATAGCGAGCGCTACGATTTCAACGCGCGTCACTCATGGGCATGCCTCATGTTCGCTGTTGACTGCGCTATAAGTTAACTTATAACGCATGCCCTTGATGAACAAAAAAAGGCCCAGTGTGGACAAAGCTTATAGTTTACTTGCAAGTAGGTGGAGTAGGTATAAAATATTTTATTGTGTAGTACCTAAATACAAATATAGTACGAATACTAGAAAAATACATTATTCTGTTAATCTTTTTATCTTATCAACATGAAGCACCAAATCACACGCTTTCGAGGGTCGGTAATGGAATCGTCGTAAAACATCTGATTTCTCTTCAGATAATGTATATTTTGGTTATATACATATTGCCCATTGACACGCAATTTTTTCAAATCCAAAACGTAACTCAAATTAAAAGCTTCGCTGTATAATATACAAGGTGTAGCAAAACTAAGTAATAATACTTTAGGGTGTGTACGTGTTCCTTATAGAGAGTTCACTGTGAAAGTAGCAGCGCTGAAAGACCATTTTTTTCACTTTTGTATGGGGAAACGCGTCGCTGGGGCGCTCGTCCATACAAAAGTAAAAAAAAATGTTGGTCTTTCAGCGCTGCTACTTTCACAGTGAACTCTCTACAAACTACTGCACAATGCGTAGGTACGTCGAAAGGTTAGTTAAGGCCGTGCCTGAAAATGTAAAATCATAGAGTCTATCACACCCAAAACAACTGGACAATAGACCCAATTTTTTTATACTATCGGTCGGTTGAAAGCACCTAATGATTTATATGACAGTACGGAACCCTTCATGCGCCGAGTCCGACTCGCATTCCACCAGTTCTTATCTCTTAATCACGTTTTAAAAGCCTACTAATAAGAAACGTCAGACAGGCTTTTATCACGTGATTTTTAGGCAGTAAATTAATACAATGTTGCGCGTACCGACGCTCGTGTGTAACACAAATATATTTTATGAAGCTCAAAGTTTATATTGCCCCATTCTTCCGTATATAATTATTAAAGTTAGGTCAAGGGCGGTGCGTCGCGTCGTGTCGCGTCGGACATCACTCGGTGAGCCCCAGACGACCTTCACAACGTCCTCACACCCCCGAAAACAACAAGCTTTAGTACCTTCTCACTGCTGTACCTTTTATAAGCATCCCTCTACGTTGTTTCAAATTCCATTAAACTTCAAGTAAACTTGTTATTGAGTTTAAGTTTAGGACTTTGAATTAGATCTTTAATGTTTTGGCACATGGTCGAATTTGAATAATTTCCGACCTATGTTTGTAGATAGAGATATCCATACTTCCATACTTCCATACTAATATCCATACTAATATTATAAATGCGAAAGTGTGTCTGTCTGTCTGTTCGTCTGTCTGTCTGTCCGCGGTTTTGCTCAGAGACTATTGGACCGACAAAGCTGTAATTTGGTATGAATACGCATATTAATTAAGACGACAAAATAATACATGAAATCTTTAAAAAAAATGTTTTATGGTATAAAAATAAAAAAATAAAAATATCTTTATTAAACATACAAGGACAGAGCACAGCCAGAGTTTATAACACAAAAGAATAACAACAATTTGACATGACGCACTGTAACATATAACATTGAAGTACTTAAAAACTAATGGGTGATTGGTTATGGCTGTGCAATGCACACACCGCATGTTTAAAGGGAAAGCCACTCAGGCATCGACCGCGGCAAGCCGTGGCGCCTGATCTTCCGTGGCCCCCTGACAGTCTGCGATCCCACAACCGGCACTCTTACAAAGTTAACTACTATAAACGTTACAACACACACATACATACATAGACACTGGACAGTGGACAATTAATAGATAAGGGCGGCAATTTTTCCCATATCTTCCTTACACAACAAGCGGGGATGAATTATATTATGAGGGATGAATTATATATAATTATATTAGACCGAAACTATAAGGGTTCCTTGTTGACTACGGAACCCTAAAAATTTACGGTTCCCGCGGGATAAACAAATGGCGCAACGGAGTTGCGGGCGTCATTTAGTTTTAAATAAATAAGTACAGTTTATGAGAGCTCGATAATTATTAAATTAAACAACCAGAGAATAGATGATATATTCAATAACAATTAAGCATGTTAAATTTATAACAATATTTATTTTTCAATGGCAAAATAAATTGCAATTTGCATCGGACGTCATTTTAAATTACAATATATTAAAGGCAATTGCCTTTTGAGTTCGATGTTAAATAACGATATTTATTTGGCCATGAATAATTTAAAGTTTGCACAACTAGGTACTCATAGATTCTGCGTAGAGTAGAACTATCAATTGTGCAGATGGTCATGTAGTGGTCAGCTATAATAATTTCAAAAGTGCCTTGAAAATATGCAAATGACTAAATAATGGTACTGATATGTTATTATTTATATTAAGTGAAGTAATTCCTAACTAATTATACACCGAATGTGCACATAATAATCGGCCAAGTGCGAGTTGGACTCGCGCACGAAGGGTTTCCTTACCAAAATAGGCAAAAATTGTGTTTTTGTACGGGATTAATTATTGAATTTATTTTAATTTTACAATTAATTATTAAATAACTAGCTGACCCGACAGACGTTGTCCTGTCTTAACGATGATTATTTAATTCGAATTGGTATAATTAAGAAAACAATAGTTTAAAATTAGTATCTTCATGCCAAATTTCATCAAAATAGATATAAATAGTTTAAGCGAAAATCATAAAAGTTTATTGTGCGGGAACCGTACATTTTCCGGGACAAAAAGTATCCCTTGTCCTTTCCCGAGACTCAACGTATCTCCATACTGAATTTCATAAAAATAGACTGAATAGTTTAGGCGAAAATCACAAAAGTTTATTTTGCGGGAACCGTACATTTTCCGGGACCAAAAGTATCCCTTGTCCTTTCCCGAGACTCAAAGTATCTTCATACCAAAATACATCAATATCGATTGAATAGTTTACGCGCAAATCATAAAAGTATATTGTGCAGTAACCGTACATTTTTCCGGGACAAAGTGTATCCTATGTCCTTTTCCTGGTTCTAAGCTACCTCTCCACCAAATTTCAGCCAAATCAGTTTATCTGTTCTTGAGATAAAAGTTTATTGTGCGGGAACCGTACATTTTCCTGGACCAAAAGTATCCCTTGTCCTTTCCCGAGACTCAAAGTATCTCCATACCAAAATTCATCAAAATCGATTGAATAGTTTACGCGCAAATCATAAAAGTATATTGTGCAGTAACCGTACATTTTTCCGGGACAAAATGTATCCTATGTCCTTTTCCTGGTTCTAAGCTACCTGTCCACCAATTTTCAGCCAAATCGGTTTATCCGTTCTTGAGTTATAAGTAGTGTAACTAACACCACTTTCTTTTATATATATAGATAAATACAACTGAGTATTTTGTGAATATTTCAAGTGCCTACCTGTTGCCGTCATTGAGATCAAGCAAAAAAAGCTAACAAATCACGTTTGTGGGAGCCCTTCTTAAATATTTCATTTATTTTATTTCTAGTATTTGTTGAGCGGTAACAGATATACATAATCTATGAAAATTTCAGAAGTCTAGCTATTGCGGTTCTTGAGATACAGCCTGAAGATAGACAGACGGACGGACGGACGAACATCGAAGTCTTAGTGTATAATAGTGTCCCGTTTTTACCCTTTGGTTACGGAACCCTAAAAAGAGACAATACTTTAGGAACTACTAAAATAATTCAGACTAGCTACGAGTGAGCTACGACGTGGCTACGACTACGCGTAGTCTCGTATAGCTAGCCTGAAATTCTAAAACTTTTTTCTACGTTGTAACGTTCAGTGTGTCTAATGTCTTTTTTTACCTTGACTTAGACTGGCCATAGATGGACGTTGCAGTCGGGACCGACTGCTCTAGAACGGTCGGGTTGTTTGCGCAGACCGCTCAAGAACTGCTCGAGCGGTCCGTGTCGTGCATGTATGAAATTAGTATGAAAACTGCAGTATGAGACTGCAAAATGCGGTCCGTCTATAGCCGGCCTTACTGACACGTCTCTTCAATGTTCAGTACCGCCTAATACCACGAGATCTCCAATACTAACGTGTGACTTCCAACTTCCAGTGGCAGCTACTACGAGGGCCAGTGGCAGTCGGGCAAGCGGCACGGGCTGGGCGTGGAGACGCGCGACCGGTGGCTGTACCGCGGCGAGTGGACGCAGGGCTACAAGGGTCGCTACGGGGTCCGCCAGAGCACCACCAGCAACGCCAAGTACGAGGGCACGTGGGCCAACGGCCTGCAGGACGGCTACGGCTCCGAGACATACGCCGACGGCGGTAAGATACTTTAATGTAGACCATTACATTAATAACTCCTACACCGGTGGCATTACATGGTCAGCCTGCATTGTCCTAACCAAACTTGGAAATAACATGTTTCCAACGCGGGAATCGAACCCACGACCTCCGAGTCGAGAGCCTGCACGCTCTAAACTCAACTCAACAAAGGAAGTTCTTCCGACCGAGCGAGGTAGTATGCCCGGTCAGGCCGAAGCCCTCTGACGTCATTTCAGACGTTGTTATATCTTGCCGTTCTCCGAAACTTCGATAGCGCGATGTAGGATTGTTAAGCGAATTGTGGGTACCGCCACAGACGATTACATTATTGAATTAACAACCGCACTCTTTCACAGAGAGTTCTAATGATTAATTAACTTTAATTGAATGAAGCGTTGCGCAGAATACGTATGGTCAAATTCTTCAATAAATTTAAGTTAAGTAATCATTAAAAGTCTCTGAGTGCGGCAAGGCAAGCCATTAATTAGAAGGAACTATCGGTACAAAACTCTAGTAAGAAGATGTCGAGAATCTGAATGCAAAATATTGAACCGATGAAATTACTAGAATCTGCTTACTTCATGAAATAGTTATAGGTACCCGAATTTTCCTAGTCTGAGTGTAATGATAAATCATGTCTGAAAACACTCTTGATAATGTCAGCTTTCAAACAAAAAAACTAGACCAATGTCGGTCCACCCGTTTAGACGCTACTATGCCACGAACAGACAGACAGATGGCCACGTCAAACTTATAACACCTCTCTGTTCTCGTCGGGGGTTAAAAATATAGCGCGACCATGGAATTCTCATCACTGATGTTGTATTTAACCTAGTAGGATTATTTGTATCGAATAAAATTAATGTAGCAGCTGTTTGTTAGGCAATAGCAGACATTTTTCGCTCTCACATTTAGAACACGCATTTTTCTACGTCTCTCGACTGTTTCTATGCCAATTAAGTGAAGTAGCAAAGTACGGTACGAACGCTGCGTAGAGCGTTATTTAAAACACATAATATTGCAAACTAATTACCACTCGCCCAAATTATAGTGAAGAGCTGTAGCTAATGAAGTAAACGACTATTTTATACACCCAAACACATCGTGAAATATAAACATAGATGATATAAAAATTCTTTAGACAGGTATATAATTTTAACATTCGTTTTAATGAAACAACGTAAAACTGTTGTTTGTAATGGAAATTGAATGCAAAGGTTGTCAGTGGGTATTCAGTCGTTAAGTACAATTTATCGTTTCTCAATAAATTATAATTAAGAGGGCGACTAACCCAAAAAATCAAACATCGTTCTTCTCTCTTCACAGTTCACACTCACGCCCGTCTTTCATACGCCAGGTGAAAAAGAACGACGCGGATTCGTCGCCAAATTAGCTTTTTCTCAATAACTCGATAAATAATATGTTGTATATTTATCGAGTTATTGAGAATCCGCGAAATTTAAAAAATCCTCTAGATCGGTTTCTCAATGATAGAAATTTATACAATGTGTTAAAATATTAACTTAGTTCAATGCACGGTTGTGGCAATAAATGAAAAATTCGTGAAAATTAGATGCATCTTTGTGATTTTTTTAATTGAGAAAGTTTTAAGATATCATGTTTTTGCTTAGATTAAATTTTCGAAAATATACAATTCGGGGCTTATTTTCAAATATAAAAATGAATTAAAAATCTAAAGTTTTGGGTTAGTCGCCCCCTTAATGCAAACTACGAATGAAAAAATTATTTAAATATTCTATTTGAGAGCCCGTACTATCTTTTCTACTGCTCTCTTCACACTCACGCCCGTCTTTCATATGCCAGGTGAAAAAGGACGATCGCCAAGTTAGCGGGCAGTTATAGGTATTCTGTTTTTTAAAGGGTTTTTATATGAAAGTGGTAAAAAGTAATTCCAACATTGCATAGACGACTTTTTGAACAGTACATTGTATTTTTTTCATAGCGCGAGCGTTAAGACGTCAATACAATCCATAAACAGGTGATATTCTAAACCTTTTACAGCAAAAATCACAAAACTGTCGCGGGTTTGAGTTGGATTATTTAAAGATACTTAAAAAAAATAAAAAATCTAGCTGCAACATTAGATTATAATTGAAATAATCTTACATGCTGTGCGTTAAAACTTATAGAAATACTGTATTAAGTATATCTGTTAAATCACGTCTGTTAAAAAAGTATGTAAAAAAAAGCAAAATCGGCAAAATTTCGTATACGGACTCTTAAGACATTAGTAACAATTTTATTACTTTTGGAATTTTGAAAATTAACACAACTTAAACGACTAATAGGGTACTTACAAAAATTTACCACCTAATAAATAGTAGCATAAGATAAAATATGATTGTGTGTCACAGTCAGAATTCAATGGTTAATTAAGGTAAATGTACTTAATTTAGGCTATATCAGCACATTCAGATCACGACTAAAATTTACACATAATCCGACAACATAACGTACCCCCGTCATCTCTCTGAGGGAGTATGTTACTGCATAAATATGTTTAAATATTAATTGTACTGTACTATCAGAGAAGTTGATTCATACGCAGATTGCGAACCTACGTATTTTAGTCGCGTTTTGTCAAACCCAACCGACGGATGACTTATTCTATACATTAATTTCTTAAACTTTAAATCATCATGCCGAATTTCCGCCGCGGAACTTCGGCATGGTGTGTTTAAAAACTAAGTTGACATATTATTATTCCGACCAAATAACGTAGGTCAGTCAACTGTTACGAAACATTTTCTTCGATGGTACAATCGCTACGTCGCTACGGCCTGCGCGCTACGGCCTACGAGGTTCTACGGCGCGTCGAAGAGCCTCCATCTGCACTCTAACCTGAACGAGTGGTTTTTCGTTTAGAGTGGGAGATTGCTGATTTAAACACGTATACTTGTTGAGTACATTATTAGACGCACACGCACGCAAATGTCCACAAATTACTTGAGGTGTTTTTTTTTAATTTTTTGACCCCCCCCCCCCCCTCTGGTGAGATTTAGTAAGATTTTATTCACCCCCCCCTCCCCCCACAAATCTCACGTGAGAATTTTCAAAATGTGTGTTTCTTACGTAAACGTTTGGTTTGACAGTCAGTAGATTTTCTTACGAACGAATTTTTGAATGATCTTAATTCTTAATCCTACAGTGCTGCCAAAGTGATAACGCGCATAGAAATTTTCGTAATTTTTCGGCAACGGTCGTATTTCCCGAGCGTCGGAAGACGTCGCTGCAAGCGCTGTTTTAATCTTAACTTTAAGAAAAACAGAGCTTTGCAGCGACGTAGAGGCGTCTGACGTTGCTTGGATGTTACCATGGTAACGCCGCGGTGGCTTCCCGGTGAGTTATAGTACTTATTGACGGACCGGCGACAGCGGACAGCCACTTACTTACTTCTATTTCCTTTGAACAAGGTGTATAATGCAGTGCATAATGCAGTGCATTGTTTGGGGCTCTTACGTTTCATGGATTCGTTTGTGCATACAAATCTTCGCTAATTGTCGTATAATTATTAATTTGGGAGTACTGTATAACGATAAGCTTACGGTAAAATCTTAAAGCATACGTACAATCTAGATGAAACGGACCAAAATAGTAGTATTTTGTTGAGAAAAAAAATTACGTGAGATTTACCGAGACCCCCCCTCTCCCCAACATGAGATTAGGTGAGATTGAACACCTCACGTAATTTGTGAATGTCCCCTAAGTATACCTAACATAAGTGTTGGTCATACTTCATAGAACTCGTAAAACTGCGTTCATAGATTTCATACCTGCACCATATAACTGTATATTTAAACGTGTTTTTGAAATGAATATTATAATAAACATTAAAAAAACAGGTTGCAAAGCCACCTCAAAAGTTCGTCGATTTTATAAATAACGTCCCAAACTTTTTACCACATTAGATGTTTGAAACTATGATTAGAATGTCTTATTTTATGCTTTAGGTAAACGTTCAATATAGTTCGATGTAGTGCGATAAATCTGAGCGAGACATCAGCCGCAGCGACGTTTACGAGCCGACCCACGCGGGTGTGTCGCCTGATGTGTGTACACTGTACACTGTACAGTGTGCAATGATCGCCCTAACTAAACAAACTTGTGCTTCCAAACATAAGGAAAACAGACATACTACTTCATAGAAATTGATTCATAGATTCAGTGATTGTGATCTGTCGGCTGGGTTTGACATAACGTGACCAAATTACGTTGGTCCGCCATCTATCTATACTTAAATAAAAATAAAAATTGTTTTATTTCTGAATAGATTTTAAACAAAATACAGAATGTTGATACTACTGGTGACTACTCGTACCACCGGTTCGGGAACTAACCCGGCGAGAAGAACCAGCGTAAGAAACTCGCACGGGGCCCACTTTTTTACTAAAAAAGTGAGAAAAAAATTAATCTTTCAAAATAAAATTTACAATGCTCTGTTCGCTGTCTATAAATCAACTTCTCTGATAGTAATAGTATATTACTTAGGTACTTGGTAGAACTTATACATAGGCAGATGCCAAACATATGTCAATCCCAGCTGACAGAACACGACTAATATTGATTTAATATAACCCGACCAAATAATGTAGGTCTGACATCTACCAATTTCTTTGATGGTACATAATAAATAAACAAAAATAAAGCTTTAGCTTTACTTGTGATTTTATTATATTACCACTAAAGTTTGGCTTATTGCGAGACATCGGTACGTTGTTCCAGGATAAAAACTATCGCTATGTATCTTTTGGGATTCAAAGTTTCTTGACACAATAATTTTATCGAAATTGATTCAGCGGTGTATCATTATTATTTATGGCAGCAAAGTAAACCATTCTCCAATCTTCCATCGTCTTAAGTTGAGAATTTTTAAAATCCAACATAATATTGTGATCATTTTGATTTTTGCTGCTTGCAAACATGTATGACTAATAGACATACCTACCTCCTCATGGGTAGGTTTAATTCCAGGTCTACCGCGTAGTTCTAATAATTTTAATGATTTTTTTCTTAAGTTGAATAGTGTCTACGCAGTATTTTGCTAACTAGATGTTTTGCTGTAAAATTTTAAGCAAGCAAGGCATGAAATAGTAACACATTGCAGTCATAGTTTTATGGGCGGTCATATACATTTTATAGTTTGGGTATAGATTGAGTTTGTAATTCGAAATGCGATACAATTTTAAACTATAAGTGCTTTTAGGCCGTCCCCCGAGCAAACGACCTTGGCCATACATTTGCCGCGTTGCCGAGATCGCGCCAAAACCCTATTATTTTTACTTATCTTAGTTCAAAATTGACCTAAAAAAAATTTAAAACGGCGAATATGTAGTTTATGATATTGTCGATCTATTGGCGTGAGTTTCAAATAAAAGTAATTTGTAAATGCTAAGGAGATGCTGAATGTATGCTCGAATTTTAGCAAATTGGTACTCGTATTACTATGGAAGCTGATATCATGAGTATAATAAACAAAAATAGAAAATTTAAAATTTAAAACGGCGAAAGGAATATTGATATACTGAAGATTATTGCTGTATTTTTATTATAACTTTGTAGCTTTCAGATTATGAGTTTATAAGGTTTTAAATACGGTCAATTACGGAAGCTCCGGAATGGTAGTTTATTATTATTCACTAAGATTATAGCTACTTACTTAACCTAATATACTTATATAAATCTCCTGTCACGATGTTTGTCTGCGATGGATTCCTAAACTACTTAACCGATTTTAATGTTTTCTTTAAATGTGTGCTTTTTTCCAACTTGAGAGATTAAGAAAAAAGCTTAGATTTTTAATAATTATAGTCGCAATTTTATTTTATTGCAAATTATTTGTCTATAATTAATTGACAGTCACAATAATTATACATATGTTAACTCCAAAAGATTCACATCTGTTGGAATCTTTTCGACTGGATTGAGTAAGTAACGGCTACTGGGTACTTTATACATACTTTTATACTACTACTTTTATAGGTGCATTTGTTGAATAAATAATAGTAAATTATTACAACCTGAGACTGACGGCGACCATTGTTTGTGCGACGGGATAGCCATCGACGTTGCCATGGTACATATTTAGTCACTTCAATAAAATAGTATGGCAAATATATAATATACTAGCTGTCCCGGCAAACGTTGCTTTGCCATATTATATAAAGTACTAGCTGTCCCGATGAACTTCGTGTCACTTTAAAACCTTCCCTGGACTTCTACGAATATTTTAAGACTAAAATCAGCCCAATCCGTTCAGTCGTTTTCGAGTTTTAGCGCGACTAACACATTTGAAAATCCATTTTTATATATAAGACTAGCTGTCCCGGTGAACTTCGTGTCACAGGTCGCTTTAAAACCTTCCCTGGACTTCTACGAATATTTTAAGACTAAAATCAGCCCAATCCGTTCAGCCGTTTTCGTGTTTTAGCGCGACTAACACATTTGAAAATCCATTTTTATATAATATAAGACTAGCTGTCCCGGCAAACGTTTCTTTGCCATATTAAGTATATAAAGTATTTTTTTTTAATTTGATCGCAGCGCTAGCTGTCGGGACAGACTAAAATTAAAATTCGAATTCGAATATTATTTAAAATTTGACACTGCGATGGTAACGCCGTCTGTCGGATCCAATGTAAAACATTCCAAAATCAACAACTGCTAATAAATTAAAAATTAATTAAAAAAACATTGTCCAGCGGACAAAAATGTGAATCTAAACCATTCCCAGATCCCCTTGAACACACACAAAAAATTTCATCAAAATTGGTCCAGTCGTTTAGGAGGAGTTCAGTCACATACACACGCACACAAGAAATATATATATTAAGACTAGCTGTCCCGGTGAACTTCGTGTCACAAGTCACTTTAAAACCTTCCCTGGACTTCTACGAATATTTTAAGACTAAAATCAGCCCAATCCGTTCAGCAGTTTTCGAGTTTTAGCGCGACTGACTAAAGCCATTTTTATATATAAGATATCGCCCGTATTATTTTATTGAATTAGTGAATAAATAAGTATGTCACCATGGCAACGTCCATCGCTATCCCGTGACCCGCGTCGCATAAACAATGGTCGCTCTTTATAGACAAATAATTTGCAATAAAATAAAATTGCGACTATAATTTAAAGATCTAAGCTATCCTATCTCTCAAGTTGGAAAAAAGCACACATAAAAAAAAAAGAAACATTAGAATCGAATCGGTTAAGTAGTTTAGGAATCCATCGCGGACGAACATCGTGACAGGAGATTTATATATATTAGATTATGGCAAAGCAACGTTTGCCGGGACAGCTAGTATATAATAAATAATTAATTATTATTTAATATCATGTAGTAGCTAATGCCAAAGCATTATGTAGCTCTTAACATCAACAATAAAGATAATTAACAACAGAAATAGTAAAAAGTTTTTATTTTTCAAGTTATAAAAGTAACAATATTTCTACCACAGGCATTACTCAATACTTAAAAGAGAATTCGGAGAAAAGGGGCAGCAGTGGCAAACTGGCAACGTTAAAAAGGTTTTACAAGTTACAGTATTAACCTGTAGGTATCTTGTATAAGATAAGTTTTTAGGATAACATACGGTTTCTTTGTTTTTTAGGGTTCCGTACCTAAAGGGTAAAAACGGGACCCTATTACTAAGACTTCGATGTCTGTCCGTCTGTATGTCTATGTGTCTCCAGGCTGTAACTCAAGAACCGCTATAGCTAGACTTCTGAAATTTTCACAGATTGTGTGTATAGGCATCTGTTGCCGCTATAACAACAAATAATAAAAACAAAATAAATTAAATATTTAAGAGGGGCTCCCATACAACAAACTTGATTTTTAGGGTTCTGTAGTCAACAAGGAAGCCCTTATAGTTTCGGTCTGTCCGTCCGTCTGTCCGTCTGTCTGTCTGTCCGCAGTTTTGCTCAGAGACTATAGGACCTACAAAGTTGTAATTTGGCATGAATACATATATTAATGATGCCGACAAAATGGTACATGACATCTTAAAAAAAAATATTTTTATGGTACCTCCCCTAAACATCAAACGGGGATGAAATTTTTTTTCGCGTCCACCCAATCTTGTGGGGTGTCGTTGGATAGGTTTTTTAAAAATATTATGAGTATTTTTAGATCTTTTTCCGACTTAGGGATCCGGTTGTGAAATATAAAGTTTTAAAGTGGAAAAATCGTTAGAGTCCAGTGTCTCCCCCTTCTATCAGCTAAACGGTTTCTTCTGGAAATGTGGAAAAATTCACGGGAGTAGAAAATATGCTGAATTTAAAAGGAAAACTATCACGACTAAGAAGACTTCATAAGTTATTGAGTAATAGTCGATCAACTAAAAAAAATGTATTCCGCGAAGTATAAAGAAACTTTTCGTTCAAATTCCTTTGAAAGTAACTGAGATGATGTTGTTAGTAGTGTTAAACACGTTATAAATGTACATTAATTGACCATACAAAAATTAAAAAAAAACTAGCGGTGCTACGGAACCCTATATTGCGCGTGGCCCGACACGCACTTGGCCGGTTTTTTGCTATTTTTTGCTCAATATCAATAACGGCAATACATAGGCACTTGAAAGTTGAAATATTCAGAAAATACTCAAGTTTTATTTGTATTTTAAAACTTTGTAATAAAATTTAAATAAATGAAATCATTAAGGGGGGCTCGCATAAAAAAACATAATTTTCAGCATATTTTTGCTCTTTTGTGGTACGGAAGCCTTCGTGCGCGAGTCGAACTCACACTTGGCCAATTTTTTAAATCGGTTAAGAATAAAATAAAAGAAAGTCATATTTTAATACATGACAAAATATGTAAAATAACCCTCCTGGCAGTCGGGTGATAAAATATAATCGATAAGAAAGCAACAAATGACGAACAAAGAGAAAGGTCTCACATAAACGAATGTGAGCGTCGTTATTGTACAACTAATTTATGTTTATTATTTTCTGAGAATCTTAAGTCAGTACATAAATATAATATTAGACATATAAGGACTACGAAAAAAATAAGGGCACAATTAATATTGAAGCTATACAAAAATTTCAAATTAACTTTGACCTTTCCGACACGTGCCTCCAATCAAGTCGACAGCCCTTACGATTTCAGTATGTCAGCTAAATTCAGATTAAGAAATAGGCTTATTGTGAAATTAATAATTGATTAACAAGTAGCTAGCTTATTAGCTTTTCACATTTTTTAACAAAGATTTCAGTTTTTAATTTCAGATTTTGATAGAAGCCTGCAGCATTCTGCATAAGTGTTATTAAATTCAGTTAAGAAATTATTAATTAATACATTATTAATTGATTGCTAAAACATATAATTAATTAAATTAAAAAAAAAAGATACGTTACGGTCTATGGACTTAGTTTCTAACACATTTCTCCTCATTATTAGTGCAATTAATTAGCTACCTAATGAATTAAAATAACAAGTTTGGGAAGCCCTGGCTTATCCTAAACACTTGTCTGCCACATATCTTTCACCGGCTTAATAATAGCCATATGAAAACCGACCACCTAATGACCCACATTCTAGACGCGTGAACTAAAAAGAAAACTCCTGGAGCAATGTACTCGACGTACATTCTGTGCCAGTGTATGCAGATATAAGGTACTCCCGTTGTTATTCACTGAATTAAAAGGCAAAAGGTGGGTTATGAATACGGCAATGAAGCACTTTTCCTAATATGATTAAACTGGACTTAATAAAAATTACACAATTCTAAAATACAGTGCATGAACACAAAGCATGGGCAGCGATGATTTGACAAAAGAAATGCAAATAAGTTTTACATGTTTAGCACGGCACCTTAGACTTGGTGCAAAGCGCCATCATTACCCCGGCTGCACATTACACGAACTTCAGATCAGAAATATTCGGACGCCCCGCCCCGCTCATACATTTTGACACGTCAGAATTCTGATAGTATGTGGGGTCCACAACAAAATGTATGAACAGAGTGCGTTCCGGCGGGTGTCCGAATTTTTCTGATCAGAAATAAATAAATAAATCTTTATTTCTCAAATTACATAGAGAAATACAATCATGAGGCATCCCCGTTAAGTAAGGATTACTTGTGTTGGGGATATCTCGCTCATTCCCTTAAATGCTTATAACATTGAGAAAGTACCTAGCCATGCACAATAATTAGTTTTAAAATTTCAAACAGAAAAATAATTATTATATTTGATTAACATAAATTTTTAACCATATAAGTTATAACTTAAATAATTAACTTTAATAATTGATTAAATTACTTATAGTCCGCGCGCAACTCAGTCAGAAATTTCGGATAATGCGCGGCTGGGCTTATTCCTAGGTTTTTAAATTATTCAAACTTTTTTAATGAAAGCTAAAGACAACAATATTAATTTTGCAGTTTTCAATAAGTAACCCCAATATTTTCAACGATTAAAAATTCTTCATGAAAAGTGTAGCCGTAATGAAAAACTATACCACTAGCGATTTGTTTTTCAAAATTATTCGATACTTTTAGTTGTGTGCATTTTCTAAGCAATTCGAAATTTTGTTGGCAATGATTATAAAATAATAAATAACATTATTAACGATTTAATGTTTTAACGAAAACGTAAAAATTAAATTTCGAAAGATACATCCGCCCGCGCCGCCGGAGTTAATGGAGTTCAGTTTATTCGGCCCTGTAGAGTGTACATTCCGATGAATTTGCGTAATACAAGAATGGATTACTCGGCGTGTGTTTGTTTGTCATTTCTCGATCACGATTGAAGTCAGGCCTTCGCATTTCCAGACAGAAACGGTGTTGTTAGTCACGTCGGGCTCGGGTTCCCGACATAACCGAGTGAAAACTCGTTCCGTACAGTTCCACAGCGCATAAAATATTCAGGGAGCCGCGTCATTCTCTTTTATATTTTGTACGTAAAAGTCTAGTTAGCTATTTATATCGCGCTAAAACAGCGCCGAAAATCGTTTCCACGTAATGTGTCCGCATATTCGACCACGTCACACAATTCTTGACGATGACTGACTCATCGCCGCATTAAGATTTGTCATTCATAAAATTTCGGATAATATGTAGAGCGATGTCTTCCAACCGGATGCACCGACATCCGTTATGCCATCCAGGAGTTGTGATCCGTTACAGGATGGGATTGATATTTAATACTCCGAACAAGTACTCTTTGTTACATTTCAGTCTCATCATGAAAATACAGTCCTCGTAGGTACTCTCAGCGTTCTTAACATTTTCAGCTGAAGCTTTTGCTAGTTGGAGACTTTATGAAAAATTGGTAATTCACCATGAGTTTCCTTTCTATATTTGAAATCACACTCATAATGTGATTTCATAAATTGTTACTGACTATTCGAATTTTAATCTGTGCCTTTCGAAAGATTTGAAGGCTGAATTCCTTGCGTTCTTTAGAATTCTTCTGCGTATTTTATTGACTATGCTAAGTAAATACTAAGAGATTTTTTTAATTTAACGAGAGAACACTAACCGTAGTGTAAGTCGGCCCTGCAGCGCACAGTTCGCGGCCCTCGCTGTTTAAATATAGAACGGCACGCGCTCCACCGCGGCATACAATCATGATGACGGCGTATTTAAAGCTATTACAAAAAACATAGACTATTTTTTATCAACGTCCTAAATAACTAATGAAAGTCCGTTACTCTGCGTGATTAATGATGTTCACCTGCTATTGTTTCTTATGACGTTAATAATATGGCCTCATACTATTGCGTCTACGTAGGAGTCGTTTTAAATAGCGACAAGTAAGAGTGTATCATAAAACATAATAATATTACTGTTTACTATAGTGCACTTTCTCTCCTTCTCTTACTCTAACAATTTTGATGAAAATGCCTATGAAACTGTGCCCATGTTATCATTCTTACTACATTCCCTTGATTAGCCTCATAAGAAACGCACATTTCTAATCATCGAAAGCTTATTCCTGTCTGTTACGCTACAAATATGTTTTTCAAATTCTGATTTTCTTCGTTTTCATTTACAGGCACTTATCAGGGGCAATGGATGCGAGGGCTTCGTCACGGGTACGGAGTGCGGACGTCCGCCCCCTTCGGTCTGGCGTCGCACTACAGGGGGCGGTCGCACCACCGCGGCTCCTTGTCGTCTCTGGCGGAGGCGGCGGGCACCCCGGACCCCTCAGACCAGAGGACCACGCGCATGGACGACGCGCGAGGGGGCTTCGTGCTCAAGGCCAGCTCCGACGAACCCTCGGGAAGACGGAGTTCGATTGTCGAAAAGACGAAAAAGGGACTCCTTTCTGTGAGTGACTTTTAAAGTGAAAGTGATATTTCAGTAAAAGCTCGTGAACGCGCCTGTAATGTTAGAAACTCTACATGAAGATACAATATGTTTCTACTTTTCAATTTTTACATGGAACAGTACAGAGAAGATACATACTATGATAATGAATCGAGCGTCTAAAACAAATCAAACATACATTAAAAATACCTCCGTATTTTTAAGTCCACGCCTACGATCAGTCTGTTTAAACTAACTAACATATCCCCGGTTTGATGCAATAAGTTCCAACGTCAGATTGCTCTTTTATTTTTTGTTTCGACTCCAAATGTTGCAGACTTCTCACCCACAACTGACAACAGTCGAAAACACCTCGGTGATTAATGCTTGAGATCCATAACGTGTAAAAGCAAATACTTTTCTTTACATTTTCCTGTTCAATCATAAAGTTTTATTAGAGTTTCTTCTTCTTCTTCATGTTAAATATAACCAGCGATCTGCATTTTTGGTTACGATAAGTGGGTCTAATCTTCCAAATTCCAAATATGTAATTAAATAAATAAAGATGCTGCTACCAGCTACATTACATGCAATCTTATACCAAAACTCCTAGTAAGAATCACAAACATTATCTTGACATAATATTGTATATGCCATTCGCACTAGTGTTTTTTCGAGATTTTTTCCGTACAGTACGGAAAAAATCTCCAGTATAACCAACAAAGGTGCTTCGAACTACAACGAGTGCTTAAAAAACAAGTGCGAATGCCATATACAATAGGTATGTCAAGATAATGTTTGTGATTCTTACTATAGGAGTTTCGGTATAAGATTGCATGTAATGTAGCTGGTAGCAGCATCTTTATTTATTTAATTACATATTTGGAATTTGGAAGATTAGACCCACTTATCGTAACAAAAAATGCAAATTCAATGCATATATTTATCATAAAGAAGAAGAAGAAACCATAATTAAACTTTATGATGAAATAGGAAAATGTAAAGAAAAGTATTTTCTTTTACACGTTATGGATCTCAAGCATCAATCACCGAGGTGTTTTGTCAACCGACTGTTGTCAGTTGTGGGTGAGAAGGCTGCAACATTTGGAGTCGAAATCAGGGCCCGATCTATGAGCGGGCGAGCCGGGCATTTGCCCAGAGCGGCGGCAAATTTGACTTATTTCCTCTTTTCCAACTAAGCCATTTGCAATCCTCCACCCAAGTTTGAGAATTTTACCAGAACCTACTTGAGGTAAATATTCCCCTCATTCCCAACAAAACTAGCTTAATATGACTTAAATGGTTTTCTAAATGTAAAGGGCGGCGAAAATTATCTTTGCCCGGAGCGCCTAAATAGCTAGATCGGGTCCTGTCCATAGTTGATATTCTGACGTATCGTTGTATACTGTTGCAGAGGTTTCGTAAACAGCACAGCACGGGCGAGCTGGACAAGCGGCTGGCGTCGTCGATGCGGTCGGGCGGCTCGGCGGGCTCCAACTCCTCCTGGGTCTCATCCGTCGAGTCCACGCACTCCGCGCACACGAGACTCTCGCTACACACTAACTCCAACAATAGTTTTATTGTAGAGGTTAGTATTGTATAAATATAATACTAGATGACGCCCGCAACTTCGTTTATCGCGCGGGAACCGTACATTCTTTTGGGATAAAATGTATCCTATGTCCTTTCCTGGGACTCACAGTATCTTCATACCAAATTTCAGTTGTATGAATATACATTCGTTAGGCCTGAGAATCTAGGTTTTTATCTACTTTTTATATTGATACTAGAAATAATTTATATGGCAAAACACCGTTTGCCGGGTCAGCTAGTTCTATTACATTTAATCCATACTTCCATACTAACATTATAAATGGAAAAGTGTGTCTGTCTGTTCGTCTGTTACCTCTTCACGCCAAAACAGCTAAACCGATTTTGCTGAAATTTGGTATGAAGATACTGTGAGTCCCAGGAAAGGACATAGGATACATTTTATCCCGAAAGAATGTACGGTTCCCGCGCGATAAACGACTTTAGCGCAACGGAGTTGCGGGCATAGAGCTCTTGTACAAAGTTAATAAGAATAATGATGGTCATAAAAGTGTCCACGATGATATGACTATAGATCCTACCAAACAAGAGGCATCAGGCACATGATATTATAATATCTCATATATAAAATGCTCATGTCACAGTGTTTGTGCGCGAACTCCTCCAAAACGGCTCAACCGATTTTAATGAAAATTAAAATTAATGAAAATTAAAATCGGTTGAGCCGTTTTGGAGGAGTTCGCGCATAAACACTGTGACACGAGAATTTTATTTAAAAGATATTATAATATCATGTGCCTGATGCTTATTGTTTGGTAGGATATATATATATATATATATATAACACGCTGTTGTCCGCGACTTCGTCCGCGTGGACTTTAGTTTATAGCGCGCGGTGTCAATAAAATTGGTGTCAAATTTAAAAGCTTTATAAAACCCTGGTGCCCCTTAAATCAATATACTTACTTACCCAAAAAAAAACTGTGCACATAATATCTCATTTTTTTTTAATTTATTTATACCAAATTTTAAAGCTTATTATTATATATTTTACACAACTTTAGCTTTACCCATTAACTATTTATTATTGGTAGGTATAAGGTTACGTCATAAGCATTATGCATAGATAAAAGTACTGAGTAGTGAGTTATTTAATAACGTGATAAGAATCGAAAGAATCGAAAAACCTGACCTAACATGGTCCCACCTCTTATTGAAAGACGCATGAGCAAGCGATAGCGCTATGTAGGCGACTCTTATCGCCATCTATTATGAATTTTTGGAACTAACTTAATTTGAACAAATTTACGCATTTTCACCCCTTACAACCCCCTTTTTCAGTTAAAAAGTAGCCTATGTCCTTTCTCAGACTTTAGACTATCTGTGTACAAAATTTCATTACAATCGGTTCAGTAGTTTTGGCGTGAAAGCGAGACAGACAGACAGATACTTTCGCATTTATATATATATATATATATATATATATATATATATATATATATATATATATATATATATATATATATATATATATATATATATATATATATATATATATATATATATATATATATATATATATATATATATATATATATATATATATATATACATATATAATATATAATATATATATATTATTAGTATATCAGTATAGATAGTCATATCAAGGTGGACACTTTTAAGACCATCATTATCCTTATATTAACTTTGTACAAGAGCTCTTTGAAACATTATCATTGTGAAAGGCCGATAACATTTTTTAAACCGATGAGAATGTAGTAAGGTTTTTACATAATATCATGGGTAGACCTTTGCTAAGCAGTTGTTCTGTTAAACGAGGCCGGCTATCTTAATATGAAAGCCCAGAACTACGAATAATATTTTATTATTCGTAGGCCCAGAAAGATTATTATAATTTTATAACTGTAAAAGAAAAGGTAATGTTTCTTTGCAGGATGAGCATTTGGATGCTAGCGTAACTGAAACGTATATGGGTGAATGGAAGAACGATAAACGAACTGGATTCGGTGTGAGTGAAAGAAGTGACGGCCTTCGATACGAGGGCGAGTGGTTCGGGAATAGAAAATATGGCTATGGTGTGACAACGTTCCGCGATGGTACCAGGGAAGAGGGGAAATATAAAAATAATGTACTCATCACAAGCCAGAAACGCAAGCACATGTTCCTTATGAGATCGGCGAAATTCCGAGAGAGAGTTGATTCAGCAGTCAATTCGGCGCAACGGGCGTTGAAAATAGCAATGCAAAAGGCCGATATTGCCATCTCTAGGTGGGTTTTAATAAAAACTTCTTTATTTTCTCTAAATTTTCTACTCTAAATAATAATCATTATTTTTGTACCACACATTATATATACGCTCCAATGGTATAATATTTTATTCCTAATTAATCAAAAGAAAACACTTTTCACTAAATGAATTATTGATCAATGTATAATTAAAGTTGCAAAAGTATTATTTTTTGTATCAGTTGCTTATCATAATAATTAATTATAGTTCTTGCAATCTACGAGTGCGCGTCGCCTTTATTTGTAGTTGAAAATGTGAATAGACATTTTCGTTAATGTGCGTACCCGACGGAGCAGTCAGTAGCGAGCGAGCCATGTACGCGTGTATAGATATGGTCACTCACACAACTAAGGGCGACGCGCACTCGTAGATTGCAAGAACTAGAACGTCATAAGCTTTTTTTATGGTTTTTTGTATTAATTAATATGTTTTTTCTCTAGGACCGCCGTAGCTCGGGGGAAGGCTGAGCAAGCTGATGCAGCAGCAGACCAAGCATTAGAAGACTGTGATATAGCACAATCAACTGCGAAACAGTTTGCCCCAGACTTTAAACATCCTGGCTTCGATCGAATAGGATTAAGAGAAAGATATAGACAAAAGAATTATGAAACTAACGTAACGTCAAATACGCAACAAGAACCTGACAAGATGATGGATGGAAAGAGCATTCCAAATCATATCCCTCCAATGCATCAGCAGGTTCCTCAAATGAACAAAATGCCCAACTCCGTACCCTCCCGAAGGCCTTCAACGCAATATCCAAAACCTGGACAAGGACAAGGAGATCCGAGGCTCGCTATTAACACCGGATATAATGTAGACAACCGAAACGTCGGTCAGCCGTATGATCCCTATTCGTACAACACAGGTCAAGAAACGTGGAACAACACGGGGAACATGCAAAACCAAATGCCAAACGCACAAAAACAGTACATGCCCAATGACCCCAGCGGATACAATATGATGCCACAACAGCAAAGTATGGACCAAAGTAACCAACAGTTTTCTAATCAGGGACGTCGATTCTCTTCATCGATTCGACAACCGACGAATCAAAAGCCTCAACAGGAATGGAATACGACGGGAGGTATTCCCCGGCGGCAGAGCATCCTCGCTCAACCGACACACGATCCACTGGGGCACCCGTACATCGACAGCGGCACCGCCTCCTACGGCAGAAATGAACTGCGAACGGGAACCGTACACTCGGAAGGCGTCCTCGATAGACAACAAATGGACCAGCAACAGTATCGACAGACAAACGAGCCCCCGGGCTACCGTCAAAACGTCGACCAGGGCTATAGACAGGAACCTCAAACGTATCGCAAGCCCTCCATGGATCAACAAAACTATCGGCAAACGGATCAACAAATGTATCGTCAACAGCCTATGGACCAGCAGCAGCAGCAGTATAATAGACAGCCGGCAGCGGAACAGGAGCAGATAAACGGGGAGCGCGACACCAGGGCGGGCAATAGACCGTCCATAGACTATTTCGACCACTACAAGAGGCCGCCCAGTAGGGATTCGAGCGTGGACCGGTACGGAAGACGGTCGAGACAGCCGTCGGTCGAAGCCGGGAACCCTACGGGAGGGTCTCGCGCGGGGTCCGTAGCTCCGCAGCAGCCGACGCAGGCGTCCCGGCCTCCGTCACGGGCGGCCACGCCGGCCGGGAACGGTCACCTGGCGTCGGGCCGGGGGTCCGTCCCGAGATCTTCGATACAGCAGCAGCCGTTTGAGGAATCTCTTCTGAGGAAGAGGACGCTAGGTCAAGATATATCTCCTTCGCCGTACCAACCGAAAAGAACGGAGAGCCTTTATGTAACGCAAAACGCCCCAGCGCCACCCGCGCCTACTGGAGGCGGTGGAGGAGGTCGTAAAGTAAGTCATATTGTTATATTAATCATGTACATTGTAATCATTGTAATCATGTATTGTCCATTCTACAAGCCATTAGTGATGAGCAAAGCAAGACCAAGACCAAGACTCGACCAGTCTTGGTCTTGGTCTTGTTCTTGCTTGTGCAGTCTTGGTCTTGGTCTTGCTTAAGTCTGTTTGGTCTTGGTCTTGGTCTTGGTCTTGCACGCCTAGTCTTGGTCTTGGTCTTGCAAAAAGCAAGACTCTTGCAAACATTTTTCAAAACTTTCTGTAAACGTTTTAATTTTCTCGAAAAAACATTTTCAAACCTAAATTATTAGACTAGCTACATATTATAATCTTAACTTGTTAAGAGAATATTGAAAATACTTATGAAAAGTCGAGAGCCAACTCAGCATAAGCTGATCTTTTAGCGGCAATAATTTCCTTAAGAAAAATGAAAATTTTGAAAAACAAGTTTTTTTTAGGGCCCCGTAGCCAAATGGCAAAAAACGGAACCCTTATAAATAATAATAATAATATCTATGGACGCTTCACACCACGTCAGTCTGGCCCCGTGCTAAGTACCTGAAGGACTTGTGTTACAGGTACCAGACAACGGAAATATATATAATACTTTTATAGTATACATATATTTAAGATTTTTATTATATCATACACATATTTAATACACATCCAGACCCGGGAACATTGAAAAACTTTTTGTTCCGTCGGCGGGATTCGAACCCGCGACCCCCGGCTTGAACTGCCACACACTCAACCATTTGAGCCACACAGGTTGCCAATAGATTCGTCATGTCTGTCTGTCTGTCTGTCCGTCCGTATGTCACAGCCACTTTTCTCCGAGAGCTATACAATTGAAACTTGGTGTGTAGGTGTAGTCTGTTAACCGCATTAAGATTTTGATACAAAAATAGGAAAAATATTAAAAATTGTAGGGGTCCCCATAGGGACAACTGAAACCAAAAAAATTTTAGGAACGAAGTTCCTTATCGTGCATTGCGAAAGGGGGCTAGACGGAAAAAGTTGTAACGACCCTTTTGCCACAGACATAGATCAATAATCAAGATAGATGCGGTATCTATCTTGATCTATGTTTGTGCTTTTTGCTATAGTTGTAAGCTGTGCGGCGTGCACTTCTTCCTCTGCCGGTCTCTCTCTCTCTCATAGAAAGAAAGCCAGTTATGATTTTGTTCTTTTTTTTGTAGTGTATACGGGTTTTTACTTTTTTGTACATGATAAGAAATAACTTCGTTCCATCCGGGTGTCCCATGACACCTCTCAAGTTTTTTTTTTCTCATCAATGATCATACCTCATCATACCTTAATAATCTAATAAAACCTTAATAATTTTACTTTCATTAAATGAACTGAAATATAAAGATTAATCAAAAACCTTTTTATTTCCTAAAATAAACCTTTTTGCTGCTGCGGAGTCGGAACCCTTCATGGGCGAGTCCAACTCGCACTTGGCTGGATTTTCAGATTCTCTCTCGGTTGAAAGATCTTCCATTTGGGCCGCCACGTATTACGTATATTTCCAAATTTTAGTTTAAATGCATGTTTATAGTGTTTACATAATAAAAAGGGCAAAAGCGGGTCCCAATTACTTACACATCACTGCCTGTTCGTCTGCCTGTTTCCAGGCTATATCACAAGAACTTGAAATTAATTTTAAATAGATATTATATTGTTACAAATATTTTACCTCATGAATATTATAGTGTCTGCGACTAAAATAAAAATTTTTAGCAAGAGTCTTGCATGGAGCAAGACTCTTGCATAGTCGGTCTTGGTCTTGGTCTTGTTCTTGCACACCGAGTCTTGGTCTTGGTCTTGCTAGTCTTAGGGTAGTCTTGGTCTTGGTCTTGTTCTTGCAATTTTTGCAAGACCAAGACCAAGACTGCAAGACCAAGACTAATTTTGCTCATCACTACAAGCCATACATCAAATAACTGGAAATTTTGTTATTTTGAAACTACATACTTCCAAAACAGATGCATTTTTAAGACATGCATGACACTATTATTAGAATGTCGTCATTACATTTTGGTTTTTAAAATCGGTATTTTATTTAAATAATAAATTTTCATTTACTTTAGCTTTAGGCAAAAGTAGTTGCACACTTGCACACTTTGCACAGTAGTGTTAGATGATCCCGAAACTTCAAAGTTGCATATTGAATTTTTAATTCAATTTAACATTATATAGATTTAAAAATAGGTACATCGTCAACACATTATTCATTAATCTAAACGAGTAATTAACAGAAGTATTTTTGTTTGTACTAACCAAACTTAATAATCAAATGAAAATTGGCATTATATTTAATATAAACTTAGCTAATTCGTAACATATTTGATGTCATGATATCGACATCCATCCATAAAGGTGACTAATAGTTTTTGGATTCAATAATTTTAATCTAAATGTAAACAATAAAATATTCCAATGAAATAAATGTGCCATTTGTGCCATTTCTATACGTGTATTTCTGTATCGCGCAGCTAATTAAGTTGATTTGATTTTTATCTACATTAATTTATAAAGCTTTGTTTACAATTGGATAAAATATTAGATTCGAGTTAATATAATTGCGTATTTCTAGAGACAATATTATGTTGTACCATCGAGGATTCAGAGGCCGAAGACGATCCCGCGTCACTTTATCAAGTTATATTATGTCAATTCAAGTTATGTAAGGGTCAATTCAGGCCGCAACGTGACGAGACAAGGCGAGGCGCCGCATAAATTTGTATGGATTTGACAGATTTCTATTGCGTGAGACATCTTGCGAATCTGTCCATTCCATATAAATTTAGAAATGCATCTACGCGTCGCGTTGCGGTCTGAATCAACCCTAAAGGTCAGACCACAACGCGACGCGTAGATGCATTTATAAATTTGCATGGAATGGACAGATTTGCAAGACTTCTCACACAAATGAAGTCTGTCAATTCAGTACAAATTAAGAGCGCTGCGTTGACGCAACGCGCCGTGTGGACTGGCTCTTAGAAATGCATCTACGCGTCGCGTTGCGGTCTGAATTGACCCTAAGTCGCGATCTGTCGGCTGGGTTTGATGTAACGCGACCAAATCACGTTGGTCCGCCATCTGCTTAGGAATCAACTTCTCTGATAGTACAAACTTTGGCGTCGTGGTTGTACTTATATTTAACAAACCACGAGGAGAGTATAAATATTTATTAAAAGTAAAAATGTATATAGAGTTTTGTGACTAGACCTCGCGGTTTAAATCATAGATACATTAAATAATTAGGTAGTTGTCTATCATACTTCACCCTTGGCCTTTTCATAATGTCTTTGTTAATTACTTTAGCACAAGTTACACTATATTTATTTTATTTTAAGCACAGAAGTAGCATTGATGCAATTAGCAGCGTTATTAAAACGTTATTTGTAGTTTCTTGCACTAATTAGCTTATTTATTAGGATACAAAGAATTTTGTAAGAATATATAGTTATACGTAGGTAATAGGTAATACATGAAGTCCTCTATTTTCAAATAAAAGTTTAAATATACTACTTTTAAAGATCTATATATTTTATCGCAAACATCTACAAAACACAGAAGTATGAATTGTATTATTTATGAGAACCGGAGCAACATTAAATACGAATTTGGAACCTAATTACAAACCGATAGTTTAAACAACACAAATGATCGAATAACACGTAATGTGCAAATGCAATCCGTTTGATCTGAGATTCGGAGTACCATTTAACTATCTTATCTCGACCGAAGTACATAAGCGAGCGTCTAGTTATGCAGTAGGCGCGTGCGGCGAGCGGTGGGCGGCGGGACGGACCAGCCCGATCTATTTCTAAATCGAGACAGTCATTCGCTGCCGCTTTCCGCGCGTCGTCTCTTCGCTGAATTTAAATTTAGACATTTTAACAGAAAGTTTAAGCCGAAAATGTAAATTAACCGCGACGCAACGCAAAACATTTCGACGTGCTGATGTGTTCGAATAATGTAAAAGTTTCAATCGATTCGGGATCGATGCGCTCGAGAACTTAAATACCTCCGTACTAACGAGTGAGACAGAAACAGCCGCCAAAATGTGGTACCAGGAGGAGGAGGAGGACGAGGACCTCATGTGCTCGCCGGCCATCCTCGCCCGCCGCGCCTCCGAGAGCTGGATCAACGTCCCTCCCGTCGAGGTACCGAACGCGTCTGCCGCGGACGATCTGTCGATATGTCATTCCGATGCAACGCTTATGCAATCGTTTAAACTCCAAATGCCTCGGTGTCGATATCACAAAATGAATAATTTTAAAGTAGCTCACGAAACACTCGTTCGCTTCGACCCGAAACGAAACCGTACACACGATGATATTTGCAGATGTTAAGTACACCCCAAACGCTGCAACGCAAGAAGTCGTTGCCGGACGTGGCGGCGATCCCGGCGGATGTGGGCATGTCCCGGGAGGAGGTGTCCGCGCTCGGCTCCGCGCGCCGGGAGGAGGTCCGCCGCATGATGGAGGAGACGGAGAAACTCCGCGCCAACCCCCTCCTCTATTTAGTCAGTCCACAAGTCAAGGTAATAAGCTTGGCGCGACAAACATCGATGAGACGATGACTAATATATAATTTAAAGAATCATAAAATAAACAATACGAGAGACGAACTAAAAATTCTCATACGAATATTTTGTTAGATGTTTACTAAAATACTCAAATGAAAAATCCGTATTGATCCGTACTGATCCGTACCGATCGAACAATCGGTACTCCAAACCTAAGTCGTATCACTGGCAGCTATTCAATTGATGTTGATCTATCACCTAAAACATCTTAAGTGAGTAATTCGAGGCATCGTAAAGGCCAAGGGTTCACCTAATAAACTCCTACACAACATTAGCTATAAACTAATAACTAGCATAACGTGTAAGCCATAATACCTTCTGGACTCTGGTGACCGTTGTTTGTTAAGTTAGTCGTAGGCCCGCTACGACGTAGCGCTACGGCGTAGCGAGATATTCAGGAACTGCGATCTACGCCGTAGCACGTAGCGCGCCCACTACAAGCTTACCGCGCAGTGCGCACACACTTATTATTTTGTTGACCTTATGCTAAGTACTCACATACGGTTTTGCTCGATAGTTTTACTCCAAATCGAAGGATGACATATTTGACATATTTAATTCCATCAGTTTTGACGGTCCAAACAGTGGTTATTGCTCGATTTGGAGTAAAACTATCGAGCAAAACCGTATGTCAGTAGTTAGCATATGACGATGTTATAACTACTAACACTATTTCACTATGTTGATTAATTGATAATAATATGAGTGATTGTTATTATTATTGCAATCATAAATATATTGTGAAAATGACCCAGAGAAACGATATTTGAGTTTCGTAGAAATTACGTATTAGAAAGTACAAAAATTTTTGTTTTATGTAATTCCAAGTTTTATATAAAGGGGTTTAAAAAATTTTGGTGCACCTACCTGTACGCCATTTGCATATTTTTTTCAATTTTGCGTCGCACTATACGATTTGTATATTTCGATTACTGACATACAGACGAGCAAAAAATGTTATATGGAAAACAATTTTGCTAAAACTATATCTCTAAAACGTGACGTTTTAGACCCATATATTATCAACATTTTTTGTTGGCCTCTACGTTCGCCATCGAAATTTGAAAGTTTTATAGTGCGAAGCAAAATCGAATGAAAATCAAAGGTAGGTGTGCCAGGCTCCATACAAAAATTTTTAAACCCCCTTTAAAAACATGTAGAAAATTTTAGTAATTCGCATACTAAAATGGTACATTTTTCTTGTTTCAGGACTGGTTTTCGAGACAGCAGCTAGTGATTTTAGTGCTCTTCATCAATATCTCGTTAGGCATTATGTTTTTCAAGCTGCTGACGTAGCGTCGGCGGACGGCGCCGGGGCGCCCCACGCACCAAGACAACTGACGACTTACGATCGTGTCACTGTAAATCACGCGCAATTATTAAATATAATAAATGTTATTTACCTTTTCCTTTGTATGAAGTACACCTCCCACCCGTACGTCCGCGGCGAGGTCTAGTGTGTTCGGTGTGAGTGTGGGTCATCGGGAGTGCACCCCCGCCGGGGCCGCGCGGTGTGAGCGCGGTCCGAGCCTGCATATTGTAGGTTTCCCTCTATGATAATGAAGAACGCTTGCCTTATTAGTTATATGTATGCCTTCTAAGAATATACGAAATCCAAAATTATATGAGAGTACCCGGACCCAGCGGGGCGAAAATTTATACTCGTAGTTAGGTCGGATGGATACTCGTCTGTCTGAACGTACGTACTCATTTTTATCGGGTCGGTCCACGAGCCTATTGATGTGCTCCCGGAGTGCGTACTTTTTAGTTTTATGAAATTTCCTTCGAGGGGTTGTACCCGATCTTTTTGTAAAAATATGTTGATGTTTAATGTTTTAACTGTTTAAACGCTAGGAATACGCTCCTGGTTAAAATATAGGAGGATGTTCCCTCGTGAGATGATCTACCGCTATATATTGTACATAATATATCTAACGCTACTTTCGATCAGACTATTCATCGCTAAACGATATTTGTAGATACAGTATAGAGGCACATAGGTTTAGCCTTTTTGCTATATTCGAGTTGAACATTTTTAATACTAATTAAACTTAAGAAATTCGATGCACAACTTTTTTATGGAATATATATATATAGATATTTAACTACGTCAATTTCTCGTATTTGATACAAAAGTTAATATTGATCGTATTTTTGGTAACGCGGCGCGGCACGACGCCGCTCGGCGCGCGCCCGGCCGCGGTGAAACGAAATGTGAGGCGACGCACGTTCGCGTCCGATGTTAAATTAATGTTTAAGACAATTTTCGCAATTTCATTACTATGTAAAACTATAAGTTATATTTAAGAAGTTTTAATTACTTGTATCGATTTTATCTACGTTTCACAAATAAAATATTTTAACAAAGTGTTCACTGTTTTAATTTTTATATCCACGTTTTGATGCTTTTAGTCGTAGTAGACTTACTTTTTTTTAACAAAATACAGTAAATTTGTAAAAACCAACCCAAACATATCGTCCAAATACGTTAAAAATCTAACAGGAAATCTTAAAAAATTAATAATGTCGATAGACATGATATTATTCTAGATTTCCTATTAGATGTTGTTGTCAATGTCAAATTATTATTATTTAACGATTAACGATACCGTTGTCCGTAGACCCAGCGTAGACGTAGAGCCGTAGCGCAGACTCTACGCTAGTCGCTACGGATCGTCTACACAATTACGAACAGAATGACAAAGCATAAATTCTTACCATGCGTAGATTTTGTATTTTTTTTTTTTTTTTTATAATAAACCCCACAATATCATAAATTATCGTAACTGGTGCCTTTAAGAAAGGATAAAAGTGAAATAAACACATTGAAAATGTATATGAATAATAGTTTGTCGACCTCTGTGGCTCAGTGGTTGAGCGCATGCAGGTAGCTCAAGCCGGAGGTCGCGGGTTCGAATCCCGCCGACGGAACAAAAAAGATCTCAATGTTCCTGGGTCATGGATGTGTATTAAATAATATAATATGTGTATCATAACATCATTAAAATCTCAAATACATATATAATATATACGTATATAATATATAATATGTACAGTATATACATTTCCATTGTCAAATACCCGTAACACAAGTCCTTCAGGTACCTACTTAGCACGGGGCCAGATTGACGTGGTGAGAACTGAGAAGCGTCCATAGATATTATGAATAAAAGTATCTGTACATACTATGACCTTATTAGATTGCGGAAGAAAATATTACCTTCTTACGAGCAAGTGCAAGTTCAAGAGTCTTAGCCCTGTAAATCCGGTTGTCCTCAATACGTTTGAGTATTAATTATTATTAATTGTATTACATAATGGGTGGTAAATTAATATAAACGTATAGAATTCCTATTAACTATGAATTGAAAAAATACAATTTGCAAAAGAAAAATAAAGTATTGGTGCATGCGTACCTACAAACTGCTAGTACAGTTTGGCGTATTAATGTATACTGTAAACCAATTGTAATAAAGTGAATAAAATATTTGAAAAAAAAAATACAGAGTATATTAATGCAATACCATCATTTAGAATGCAGCCTACAGGAAAACCAAAAGAACAAAAAATAAACAGTCCACTACCTAACAGGTTCAAAGTCTAGCAGCTGTAACAGTTTACAGAAGGTAAGTAGTGAAAGTTATAGTCACATTACAAACACATACAATACTGATAGACAAATTATACAATGTTGATATTAAAGTGAAATAGTAAATAGCATCTATTAAATTGATTTACCTACTTTATCAGAAAATGTAACATTTGGTGTCTTCCGCGTTCATACGCGATATTCCTTGATCAATTAGATTAATACTGTATGGCTTCGGCCAATACCAAGGTGGCTTATTAAACGTTAGAAACGTACAGACGGTGGTTCCGATACACCACAGCACAGAGCTTCGAAAACATGGGCTCGGAGGGACCTAAAAAAGGTGGCCCTAGGGAAAAATCTCCGGTGATTATAAATCTCGAAGAATCCCGTTATTTTTTCATTTTTTTCGTGGTGAAATTAATATAACGAGTGATGTTTTAAGGCTAAGGATCCCAGTGATGCGATTGATTTGGATGATGTGCTGCCCAAGATCGGTGAATTCGGATTGTACCAGAAGTGTCTGCTGTGGTTCGTTTGTCTCCCGGCGTGCCTGCCCTGTGGGTTCTGTGCTTTCAACCAACTGTTCATGTCTGACACGCCCGACCACTGGTGTCGAGTGCCCCAGCTGCAGAACTACACCCAGGAGGAGAGGCGAGCTCTGTCCATCCCCCGCAAGGTAAAATAGCGCGCATATTGTGATAAAACAGTCAATTATGATCATTTAACCGATTTGTACTCTAGGCAGACGATAATGCGACGTTTGAAACGTGCATGCGATACAACGTTGACTGGTCCGATATACTGAGTGAGGGAGGTTCTATAGCAGTGAACGAAAGCTGGCCAGTCGAGCCTTGCTTGGATGGATATGAATATGATACAAGCGAAGTCAAATCTTCTATTGTCATCGACGTAAGTTGCTCTTAACATTGTTAATTGGAAACCTTCTAATAATTAATGCTATCAAAAATTATTAATAACTTAAGTTTTTTTTTACATGAGACTGAATTTTTCATTTTTCAGTTCGATTTAGTGTGCGAATACGATGTGTACCCAACTCTTGGGTTAGTTGCACTGAACGTGGGCGGACCGGTCGGGGTTTACTCGTTCGGTCTATTGAACGATCGAATAGGAAGGAAGAAGTCATTCTTTGCTTGTTTGTCGACCCTTCTACTTGGCAGTATGATGACCGCTTATGCACATGAGTATTGGTTCTGGGTGCTAGCACGGGTCATAGTGGGACTAACAATCCCAGCGGTGTACCAAATCCCGTTTATAATATGTAAGTTATTTCGAACTTTGGTATTTTGTGAGGTTGTTAAAAGATTTATTTTCATAAAGATATTTTTCTTTCAGCTTTAGAATTAGCAGGTCCCAACTATAGATCGTTCGTGACGGTGATGACTTGTATATTCTACACGTTGGGTTTAATTCTACTAGCAGTTGTTACTTATTTTTTACGCGATTGGAGATCACTGGCATTGGCTACATCGACGCCCTTCTTCTTCTACTATCTGTACTGGTTCATACTACCCGAATCACCGAGATGGCTCCTCATGAGAGAGAGATTGGAGGAGGCCAACAACATACTAAAAAACATTGCACGAGTTAACGGAAAAGAATTGCCGGTCGAATACACAATAAAACTACAAAAACAAGTTCTAGAACAAAAGGAAAACGGAGCGAAGGAAGCCAAGACGCCTAGCGTATTTGCGCTATGTAAAACTCCTAACATGAGACTCAAAACTTTCTTGATAACTTTAAATTGGTGCGCGTCGGAGATGGTCTACGTAGGGTTGAGTTACTATGGGCCGGCGATGGGGAGTAACCAGTACATGAGTTTCTTTCTATCGTCTGCCGTGGAGATACCAAGCTACATCGTGTGTTGGATACTCATGGATCGGATTGGTAGAAGATGGCCATTATGCATGTCGATGGTTTTGAGTGGAATCTTCTGCATGGTGACTGTTCTGTTGCCGAGTGGTAGGTTTTCAAGTGTATACAAGTCATATATTTTAGTAGAAAATGAGTTGGGGATAACTTTTATATTTTTGCTTTTAGATGCTGAGAATGAAACTCTAGTGTTGTATCTTATTTCAAAGTGCCTCATATCTGCATCGTTCCTCATAATCTACCCGTACGCTGGAGAAATTTACCCCACCGAACTACGGGGTATAGGCATCGGTACGTCAGCTTACATCGGAGGATTGGGACTAATAGTTATTCCTTTTATTAATTACTTGGTAAGATTTTTTACATTATCATCATTTATATGGAAACTGGAGTTTAAAGCGAACGGCTGCGGCATGAATTGGTGGTAATATCAACACCGCCGTGAGTACGGCAAAAACTACCGTTTCTATCTCATTCATAATATCAATTCGACAAAATATCCTAACATAACGCATACCTATACTTTATCGACACAAAAAGTAGCCAAGCGGTTTAAAAGTTAGAACCTCTATTGACTCTGTTTTACTATGATGGGCGAGCCGCGAGACTGCAGTCTCATATCATAGTCACAAAGTTTTGTGGGGATGTGTGGTGGCCACAAAGGAAGATCTTCCAACCGAGCGAGATGGTATGCTCGGATTGCTCGGTCAGGCCGAAGCCCATGTTATACATTTCAGCTGTCGTATATTATATACTGATATAGGTATACTGACGCGCTCAGAAAACTTCGATAGCGCGCTGCAGGAATGTTAGGCGAATTGTGGGTACCGCCACAGTTATGAAACTGTGGCGGTAAAATGTCAAAAGTATGAACTTTTGACATTTTTAAGTCTTTTGATCTCGTGTTATTACATTTGATCATATCTGTTTATTATCATATTTCATTGATCCTATTTTACGCTATATGTGATTTCAATAGCCAATGGAGAGCGCTAACGCTGACAGGTTTTCACGTCAGGGTTACTAGATCTCAGAGAATTCGATTTGTCAAAAAACATCGTCATTTTTAATATGGCTTGTTTTTTGTTATTTTAGCAAGATTATGCAAGTATTAGAAATTAGAAAAAGAATTACATTACATTACGGTGCGTCCACATTTGTATCATTTGCGCGATCAGATCGCCGTCGCGATCATCGCGCCCTATCAAGTATGAGTATCATAGTGTGGACGCCTATTAGATCATTCTGCCGATCATGCGTGTATTTGATATGACAAGTATCAGATACGCGGTTAGTAGCGATAATGATACGCGTATCATTTTGACACGCTTCGATGATACGCGACGGAGATCTGATCGCGCATATGATACAAATGTGGACGCACCCTTATTTGAAAAATATTAACGAACAAGAAATTAAAAACTCTTTTTTATATTAAACAACTGGCAACACCTATTTCTATGACCCTATTGCCCGGGACATACGAGGCTAGTCTTTCAAGCTAGGATAGCAAGCTAGTGTTTGTAAGCTAGCAAAATAGTGCTTCTGGCTTCGTGTAGACAAAACTATCTTCATTTGTAAAACAGAACTAGCATGCTCCAAGCTAGGTCAACAAGCCAGGACAGTTTGGTAAAAAACTAGCTGCTATCCTAGCTTGAAAAACTAGCCTCGTGTGTCCCGGGCATATTGGATCCAATCTCTCAGCAAATCATAGATGAAAATAATACATGCAGCAAATGTCAAAAATCTATGATCAAGGAAGAAATTAATCATCTATACATATTATAAAACAAAGTCGCTTTTTTCCCTCATTTCCCTTTGTTCGCTTTAATCTTTAAAACTAAGCAACGGATTTTGATGATTCTTTCAGTGTTAGCGCCCATTTATCGAGAAAGGCTATAGGCTATATTTTATCACGCTAAAACTAATAGGAGCGAAGAAATAGAGGAAAGTGTAAAAAAACGGGGAAAATTATTTGAAAGGGCTAACTTGAACGCGCTAATCTTAGGAACTACTGGTCCGATTTGAAAAATTCTTTCAGTGTTAGATAGCCCATTTATTGGGGAAGGCTATAGAGTATAGGCTATATTTTATCACGCTAAGATTGATAAGAGAATGTGGAAAAAGCGGGGGAAATTATTTGAAAGGGCTTATCTCGCGAACTACTGGAGCAATTTTTATGTTATTAGGCACAGATAAGAAGTAGACCACGTGAAGGATCTTATGCTATCGATTTTAATCATTTTTTCAGTGGCTGTAATATATTTTATACCCGTGTGACGCCGGGGCGGGTCGCTAGTTTATCTATATTACATTATCCAATATAAATGACTCAATAGTCAATGACCTAGAATCCAATATAAATGATAATCTAATACCCCCCTTACGCATTCTAGGGTACGAGTAATTTGGTTCTGCCACTGTTCGTGATGGGAGCAGTGTCTGTGGTGGGCGGTCTGACCGCGCTGCGTCTGCCGGAGACGCTGCACACGCCCCTGCCGCAGACCGCCGAGGAAGGCGAGGAGTTTGGCAAAGATTGGACCTACAAAGACTGTCTCAACTGCGGCGGACAAAAGTAAGATTTTTAAACTACGTTAATACGCTGTACAGTGTGCACTTCATGGATTTGGGCTATAATATATAGAGTAAGAGCCTGCGATGGCCAGACCTTCGCCCGTTTCGTAAACTGTCAAAAAATATGTCCGACACTGGAAGACGAGATTCCTCCACATACCGCGAAGAATATTAAGCAATGAAATTGAGCTTTACTCATTCTGGATGGTCAGGTAGACCTTCAGAACCATGGATATTTTCTAAAGTAACCGCGACCGAAACTCCATAGTTGCTGGCCGTTCTTACCTCGGTAAAGTCCACAAACAGGTAAACTTTCAGCTTTACGAAACCACAGCATATCTATACATAATTAGTACTCCGACGAAACCGAGAAAGGTGTGGCTATCGCAGGCTCTTGGTCTAATATGGATAATGGATATTATATCACGAAAAACATGATCACTTACGTCATGCATCTATCAATACATTTCATTTTCACCTGCCTATTAATAAGCCCAATAAACAAAATAAAAATATGTTATATTTAACCTTATTACGTAGATTACGTTATCCGGATTTTAGGAAGCCGCACAAAATCGAGCAAACGTATCGGTTTCATAGTTTGATTTCTACGTATCTTTATAATAATGAGAATAGTTCTAATTAATGCAAGCATAGCCTTTCAGGCTAAATCTACTGAACGGATTCTAATAAAATTTGGTATGGAAATTGTTTAAGCTATGAAAAAATACCCACTACCAAAAGCAAGTGAGCTAAGCGATGGCAAAATATGTTATCGATGCCTTAATTAATTCAATCTAAAAATTAATTCACATGTTCACGTTTTTCGTTAACTCATCAGCTAGATATCAATCGTTAAGCTATGTCAGTTCTTTAATTCTATTGTTTTAGGACAACAATATCAGAATCAGATTCCTACGAGAACCTGGATGAACTGGAGTTGACGCAAGCTCCTGTAGTAGAGGAGGTGCCTGCTATACCAATAATAAGGAGAAACTCTATGCGCAAGCTCGTCCGGCAAGCGAGCACTCTAGAAACGCAAAGGGATAGAGACGGGAGTCTCAAAATGACGTATTGGTTCTAGTTTTAAAAGTTAAAGCAGTGGAAGTATAGATGTCCTTAGTGATGAGTCTTCGTCTTGCAAAAAATGGAACACCGAGACTAAGGCTATTTAAAACTAGCAAAACCCAGAGCGAGACCAGTCAGATTTGACCAAGACCAACACCAAAACTGTACCTACTACTTACTAGAAATACCAAAACCAAGACTGTCTTGGTCTTGTTTTGCTCATCACTAGATGTCCTTTACTAATAAAAGTATTAAAGCTCATACTAACCTGACTGTCAGCCGTGCAACGTAAGTGAGAGTTACGCAATTTTCGTTCAATAACCGACAGTAAGTAATTTGATTTTCCTATTGAGTCTTTTAATAAGTAAAATTTAACCTTACACTTGGCGGCTAACAGACAGTCCCTTAAAAGAAAATCGACGAAATCCTGATTATGTAATAAAATATGGCTTTAAAACTTTTATGGAAAAAAAAGAACAGTACCTATTTAGGGGAACTGCGGCCTATATTTTGGGTACAAATGTAAATAAAGCGACTCAAATTTTTAGTGCAAACAATAATATTATTTAAAGCCTAAAGTCTCCACCGTTCATTTAATTATAAGGTCATCTATCCAGCTAGTTTTCTCGTGATTGTTAAGACACAAAGGTTACATAGGTTGTAGACAACCGCGGATATAGTTTACTTTATTTCTAGAGAAATAAAGTAAACTACATCCGCGATATTTTGCATGTCCCTCGGGCTCCCTGAGATCATATCAAGGGGATTTCGAGGTTGGATACAGTTGGTACAGTAGTAGGAATGTCTGGTGGACCAACGCCCGTTTTTAAAAAAAAACTTTGTGGGTGGAGCGTTTGCACTCTCGCCACAAAAGAACTTTACTTCTGGCGCATTTTTACTGGTCGATAGGGCCCGCATGCGGGGTGCGGGAGATCATGCCACGACCAATCAAAATGCGCCATTAGTTGTCATAGACTCCCCGTATGCTGTATACCGCACGAGTTAACGACTAATGAAAATGCGCCCTTCCTTTGTGGTGAGAGTGCCTACTGAACTTTTTTCCACCCTCGAGGTGGAGGAGCTCCGCCCCGCCGGTGTGGTTTACCGGAAGTTCCGGGGGAGGCTCCCGAACGAAGCGCGGATTAGGTCACCGAAAGAGACGTGATAGGTGATAAACTATGTGTGAGTGCTGTTTGAATAATGTGTGCATCTGTTGTCTGATTAGTTATTACCATAAGTCATAAGTTCATAACACAAGTTTTTAATCATGGGATTCTAATCCCAGGCTGATTAAAAACTTGTGTCACGTCGTCTACGAAGTGATGTACTCTGCCTAGTTTATAATGTACCATCGAGGAAATTGATTCCTATGCAGTTGAGTGACCAACGTCATTTAGTCGATTATGTCAATTCAATGTTAATTGTGATTGACGTAATGTGACCAAACTACGTATGTCCCCCATCTGCATAGACATCAACTTCTCTGATAGTACTATATTATTATGTGTGCTTGATAAGGAATTTGAATTGAAATTATGAATTAAAACCCGGCCAAGTGCGTGTCGGGCCACGCGCAATATAGGGTTCCGTAGTACCGCTAGTTTTTGACATTTTTTTATGGTCAATGAACGTATATTTATAGCGTGTTTTACACTACTAACAACATCGTCTCAGTTAGGTACTTTCAAAGGAATTTGAACGAAAAGTTCCATTTATACTTCGCCGAGTACATTTTTTTTAGTTGATCGACTATTACTCAATAACTTATGAAGTCTTCTTAGCCGTGATAGTTTTCCTTTTAAATTCAGTATATTTCCTACTCCCGTGAATTTTTTCACATTTCCAGAACCAACCGTTTAGCTGGTAGAAGGGGGGGGACACTGGACTCTTAACGATTTTTCCACTTTAAAACTTAATATTTCACAAACGGATCCCTAAATCGGAAAATTACTTATTCAACGACACCCCACACGATGGAGTGGGCGCGAAAAAAAATTTCATCCCCGCTTGATGTGTAGGGGAGCTACCATAAAAAAAATTATTTTTATACGATTTCATGCACCATTTTGTTGCCATCATTAATATGTGTATTCATGCCAAATGACAGCTTTGTAGGTCTTATAGTCTCTGAGTAAAACCGCGGACAGACAGACAGACAGACGGACAGACGGACGGACAGACCGAAACTATAAGGGTTCCTTGTTGACTACGGAACCCTAAAAAGGTGCCAAAGAAGGAAGACAGTTAAGTGTTAATAAAATTAAATTATTTAATGACCATAATATTATGGAGGCAATAAGGGCTGTTTTACACGTATTAAGTAGATAAGTAGTTAACTAAATTTTAAGTTACTTAGTTGCGTGTAAACACACAATTTAGTAGCAAGTTACAAGTTAAAATTTAGTGCTACTAAATTTTTACTTACTACTTGCTACTAAATTGTGTGTTTACACGCAACTAAGTAACTTAAAATTAAGTTAAAATTTAGTTAACTACTCATCTACTTAATACGTGTAAACCAGCCCTAAAGGCTGGTTTACACGTATTAAGTATATAAGTAGTAACTAAATTTTAACTTAATTTGAAGTGCCTGCCGGAAATGTGCCAAGTGACAAGCCCCGCCTGCCAACCTAACAGAAAATAGTCAAAAT
Organism: Polyommatus icarus; assembly: GCA_937595015.1. Lineage (NCBI taxonomy): Eukaryota > Metazoa > Arthropoda > Insecta > Lepidoptera > Lycaenidae > Polyommatus > Polyommatus icarus. Next base: position 11,883,453 of record OW569321.1, read on the forward strand.
TATAATTTCCTTGTTTAGTACTTAACTAAATTTTAACTTACTACTAAATTTTGTGTTTACATGCAATAAGTAACTTAAAATTAAGTTAAAATTTAGTTAACTACTTATCTACTTAATACGTGTAAACCAGCCCTTATGGCTGGTTTACACGTATTAAGTAGTTAAGTAGTTAACTAAATTTTAACTTAATTTTAAGTTACTTAGTTGCGTGTAAACACACAATTTAGTACTAAGTAGCAAGTTAAAATTTAGTTAAGTACTAAACAAGGAAATTTGAATTTTGACTATTTTCAGTTAAGTTGGCAGGCGGGGCTTGTCACTTGACACATTTCGGGCAGGCACTTCAAATTAAGTTAAAATTTAGTTACTACTTATCTACTTAATACGAGTAAACCAGCCATAAGTGCTGAGATTTTAGTCGTTTAAAAGACTCTTCGAAAAAAACTAAGGTTTTTTTTTTCGAAGACCACTGATTTCTTCCACTTTGACCAGTAACTTTCAAAAACACTAGACCATATTATGTTATAGACTATATTCGTAAATTATTTTCATTCTGTACATTTATATAAATGTTGGTGAATAGTATTGGTTTGTAGCATTTATTTTTATATTTTAGCTGTAAGGTGTGAACTGTTGACTTTTTTGTGGAAGGAATAAATTTATATTTAATAAGTATGTCGTTCTTTACTTATAATCTCCTGTTATGCATACAAATATTATTTAATCATTACTAATTTACTTCTAAAAATACAAGTTGGGGTAGAAGTTCCTTCAGTTTTTAGTAAGCATATAAGAATTTTGTTAGATGTCCAAATAATACGCATAATATTTGATTACGTCATTTATTTCCTATAGTATAATTTAATAATATATTTTATTTATAAAATTTGTCAAGGAACGTAAAAAATAATGTCTATTTACTTTTCTCTGCGAAGTCCGTAGACTTCAACTGTATTGAGCATAGCCATTTAGAGTTTATTAATTTAGTCAAACTTATTATACATTTCCATCTGTTTATTTTGTTTATAAATGTCGTCAATAATATAATAATACGAATTGTGCGTAAAATTTTTACTATTATTTCCACAAATCTTGGGTCTTGGGTCAAAAGTCTTGGGTCTACTTATTATTCATAGACGAAGTTCTCAATGACAACATAGTAATCACATAATTTAAAATGGTGTTGTATATTACTACAGTTACAGAATCGTCACAGATAATAAAATTTTAGATACAGTTGCAGTCTACAGTCTACAGTCAAGTTATATCTAGTGGCGCCCCGCGCGGGAATGTAGTCGGTACACACAGTTCAAAGGCCCTCGCTAGTATCACCATCATCACATAACCAATAGGACCTACCGAGACGCCATCGCGACGTAGCCAGTGACGTTGCCATGGCAACATCCAAGCAACATCTGGCGTCTTTACGTCGCCGGCCGCCGCAAAGCGCTGTTTTTCTTAAAGTTAAGTTTAAAGTCACCGTTTTGCGGCAACGTAGAAGTGACATGGTAACGTCACTGGCTACGTCGCGATTGCGTCCCGATGTGTTGTGGCTCTAAGAGTACGAGCTCCTACTGGTTGGGGTCGGGCAGTATCTGCGCGAGGTACCGCGAGCGGATGCGGTCGGAGTGCGCGGCGGGGGCTGAGTCGCCCTCGTCCTGCGAGCTCTCGTTGTCCAACAGGTTGGCTGTCTCCTCCGTGTTGTTCTCGGTTGTGTCACTAAAAAAATTTTTTTAGAACACTGATTTAAGTGCATAAACACTAATAGGCCGAAAAAACGCGGCCGAAAGTTCCGCATGATTACGAAATGTGTGTTTTGTATTGACGCCGCTTCGCAGTCGCGTGGTCGCGTAGGTTTGTGCAAAGCAATTACCGATGACAGACTATGCCGAAATTACGTCGCGTTATATTATTGTATGCGTTTGACATTGCTGACGTAAGAATGTCGAACTTCGGCCGCGTATTATTGTCCTAGTGTGTTTAGCCCCATCCCCACTCGCGTGCGAACCGCGCGCGACGCCGCGAAATTTCCGCGAAACGTGAGTGTGGATCCGGTTCGCATATTTTTCGCACTTCGCGGCTGGTTCCCCGGCCGCATCCACACTCGCACGCGGACCGTGCGCGACGCCGCGGCGCCGCGAAATTTCTGCGAAGCATGAGTGTGGATCCGATTCGCATATGTCTCGCACTTCGCGGCCCGTTCCCCGAATGTTGTCGGTTTTTTGTCCCGCGACAAAGGGTTTTTTTTTAATCTTTATTTTAATAAGGGCTTTTGCCATACAAGACATGCCAGCATTGTTTAGTGAACAGATAATACAGTCTGTCAAGAAAGAGTAGACGCGCGGAATTTTGCTGGGAATACGAAAGAGTGCCGTTGTGTTTTTGTATTATTTTCCTCAAATTGTGTTATTTCGGTTTTTAATGTGTAATGTTGGTAGAATATTAACCATTACGTATTACGATTTACGTACGTCCTCACAGAAAACCGGCGTTGACGTGGGAGAGCCATGCTTCGGCATGAATGGGCCGGCTCGACCGGAAAAATACCACGTCCTCACAGAAAACCGGCGTGAAACAGCGCTTGCGCTGTGTTTCGCCGAGTGAGTGAGACCCAATCCCCTACCCTTTTCCCTTCCGTACCCTCCCCTATTCCCTTCCCTACCTTCCCCTATTACCCCTTAATCAGAAGAGCTGCAGGTGCGTTGCCAGCCTTGGCAACGCACCTGCAGCTCTTCTGATGCTGCGAGTGTCCATGGGCGACGGAAGTTGCTTTCCATCAGGTGACCCGTTTGCTCGTTATTTTTATTTCATAAAAAAACATTAAAAATTTGATGTCGTGCACAAGTGTGGGCAAGTGATACAACTTCAAGAAACGTGCCATTTTGTGTTCCCTCCAAAACTCCATCGAAAGTTTTAGTAAAGGGTCTACCACTTTACTAAAACAACTGACTTGACTCGTTGACTTTACTGACTACTTTTTAACCGACTTCAAAAAAAGGAGGTTATCAATAATTCGACGCGTATGTATGTAATATTTCCAGAACTGTCCAGTTTTTTATATGTTAATCTATAGCAGCTTCTGAACAAATGTGCCAAATTTCGAAAGTGTATGTATGTATGTACTTGGCATCACACAGCATTATAATATTATGATATTAATGTAACTAGATCACAATAACTGTACCACTCAATACTGTTTATTATTATGATGTTTCGTGTAATGCTGGAAATTACACGAAACATCATAAAAAGTATTCTTATTATTATTCTTATGTACGTATGTATGTTTTTATGTTTGTGCGCGCATATCTCTGGAACTACAAGTCCGATTTAAGTGATTCTTTTTTTGTTGTACTAGGTATTGTTCAATTTAGGGAATGCTGCAAGTTTCATCAAAATCGGTTCAGTAGTTTTTGAGATAGGGATAATGCTACGTAATTATTTACGTTGAAGTCGGTTTTATCTTTTTAAAATACTATTTTTAGACTTTTACTAGACTTTTGACTTGACGATCATCTGGAAAAACAACTTTTTGTAAACTTTTCACGATTTTTTTTCCCGCCATATTTTACTTGACACTGGCCATTCTTAAACAGCCGAGTGCCATATTATGAAAAAAGTAGACGCCCCGCGCGTCAATTTTTCAAATAAAGAACGCCTACACTGCGGACATGTCGCGAACTTTGAGAGGATTTGGTAGTAATGTGCGATCCGCGCCGCGATTTGCGCCGCGATCCGCGCCGCGGTCCGCGGCGTACCTTCGCGCGCGAGTGTGGATCGGCAGTTTAGACACTAACTTTTGAAAAGTCTAAGGCGTGAATCAGTGAGACGAAAGTGCGGCCACTATGGAAGATAGGCTCAATTTATATCGCCGCGGAATGAAACGGAATGGAAGGTCAATTTCGCCTCATGCGAGGAAATTGGCACCGGAGAATTTTATTTTTATTTATTTATTTTATTTTATTGTATTCAGAAAACTTACAGCATATAATTACATCGGTAATGAGACAAATTAAATAACAATATGCCAATAACAAGTTTTCGCAGGTGAAAAACAAATTGAAGCTAAAATTAACATTTCAAACAAAGTCCTGACGAGACACATATATGTCTTAATACATGAAGTAAGGTAACCTAAAAATTTTAAAATGTAAATTATTATTTAAGCAAACTAAGTACCGAATTTATTAAATTTTATATAACAAGAAATGGTTGAGAGTTTAAAAATTGTTACATAATAAAGCAAACAGAACTCAATATAGTAAATAATTATACATAATAATTATAATTATACACACAGCAGATGGTACAGTCCTTAAGTATTTAATTTTTACGATAAAAATAATAATAATAATAATAATAATAATACCTAAACATAATTCAATATATAAATTTTTCAGTCATAAGCTTTCTAATTTTGTTTGATTTTAGGGAGAACATGTCTTCGAGTGGATGGGCAATTAAAAATCTGTTAAAGTGTGAACTAGACCTTAGTATAAAAGAATTTTTACGGTAGTATGTATTGTAAGGTGGAATATAAAGGGGCATAAAATGACGAGCATTTCTACGGGGAATATTTATATTAAATCTTTTAAGTAAATCAGGGGAATCTATTTTATTATTTAGCACTTTACATAAATAAGTTAGGTCAGCTATATGTCTCCGGTGGTACAAGGGGAGAAAATGAAATTTTTTGCACCTGGCATCATAATTATTTAGAAAGTGGTTGCATTTAAACTGAATAAATCTGAGAAAACGTTTTTGTATGGACTCAATTCTATCAATATATACGTTGTAAGCAGGGTTCCATAACTCTGAACAATACTCTAAGATACTACGAACATACGCACAATATAGGATTTTTACTACCTTGACAGATTGAAAATTTTTACACGACCTTATGACAAATCCCAGGGCTTTTGAGGCTTTATTAATAATATAGTCGATGTGCTCATCAAATATCAATTTTGAGTCTACAATAACTCCAAGATCCTTTATGGATTTCTTGATTACAAGGACCTTGTTCTGAAGTTCATAATTATATTTAATTAAATTTAGTTTACGACTAAAGTTGACGACAAAGCATTTGGATACATTAAGATCTAACTTATTAAGTACACAGTAGTCACTAAATCTATTTAAGTCCTCTTGTAAAAGGTGACAGTCACTAAGCGAAGCTATATTTTTCAATATTTTTGTGTCATCGGCGTACAAAAAGAAATAAGAATGACGAAAGCAGGAAGAAATATCATTGACGAATATAGCGAAAAGTAAAGGTCCTAGCAGGGAGCCTTGAGGAACGCCAGAAGGTACGAATATCCACCTAGAAACGAACCCGTTAATAGCAACGGCTTGGGACCTATTACAAATATACGATGAAAACCATCGAAGAAGGTTTCCATGTATACCCGCATACGCTAATTTTTTAAGCAGGATACAATGATCAATACGATCAAAGGCTTTGCTAAAGTCGGTGAATATCAAATCCACCTGAACACCCGAGTCCATGCCCGAGCTGACATGGTCGTAAGTTAGAAGAAGATTAGATGTTGTTGATCGCCCCTTTAGAAACCCATGCTGCTCTTGTATAAACCAGCCTTTAAGAGCCGAAAAAACTTGGTTATGCACAATACTTTCAAAGAGTTTAGCGAAAATACACAGTTTTGATATCGGCCTGTAGTTCTGTATATTTCCCTTGTCTCCTCCCTTATGAACAGGTGTTATAAACGCTGTCTTCCAAATACTTGGCACATATCCTTCCTTTAATGATCTCGAAAAAAGTATGGCAAGGGGAATAACCAAACTAGAGGCGCACTCAACAATTAGTAGAGGTGGAATATCATCCGGCCCAGCACCTTTATGTAAGTTAACCGACTTTAGCAGCTTACATAAATCGTCATGATCTATCCTTACGTCCCCTATGGAGCTGTGATGCAAAGTGTGCTCTTCAGTATGTGAACCACTAGGCGTGGTATGAGAATCCAGAAAGTTTGCATGAAAGTAGGTTGCAAACAAGTTGCAAATTTTCTCGCCATCATTTGCAACTTGCCCTTCGTAGCGCATCGTAGAAGGAAACATAGACGGGGTTTTGCGGTTGCCCTTAATAAAATTCCAGAAGAGTTTGGGATTACTAACAATAGAGTTTTCCATATTACATATATAAGAATCATAGCACGCGCGTTCCAACGATTTTGCTCTGCTCCTAAGTAGAGAGTATGTAATGTAGTCACTGTGATTCCCATAGAGTTTAAATTTACGGTGGTATTTGTGTTTCTCTCTTAAGACTTTCTTAAGAGCTGAGTCATACCACGGTGGGTAACTGTTCGGAGAGATAATTTTATGTGGTATATGGGTGTTCCGAAGGTCATAAATAACATCATAAAAATACTTTACGGCTTCATCCAAACTCTTAACACTGAGGCATTCATACCAGTCCACTTTATTTAAGGAAGAGCAGATTAGATCAAACTTACCGCGACTGTAAAAATATTTTACACGGGATTTTGATTCCAGATTACTTTCCACACTCTGTGTAAGCTCAATACATAAAGACCGGTGGTGCGGCAAGTCATCTGGGACCAATGGGTCCTCGCAAGCAGTAACAGTCAGTTCACAATTATTAGAGAAAACTAAATCCAAGAGTCGGTTGTTGAGATTGCGAACCTGGCTGCGCTGTGCGAGATTGCACTGGGTCAGGGTATCAAGGAAATTAATGTGGCTCCTAGTGAGAGATCTACCTGGAATAATATGGTGCCCCCCTTGATCATCCCAGTCTATAAACGGGAGGTTGAAATCTCCTGTAATTATAAAGGTATCATTTGGAAAAGTATTAATTATATTAAAAAGGTTATTAGAAAAAGTTTCAAGCTGAACATTACAACTATTTCCTTCATTTTGATTGCATAGATAGAGAACGCCCAAATGAATGGTATCAAGGGATTTATCTCCAGTAGTTATGGACACCCAGAGGTCCTCAGCTGTGGTATGCCATTCAGGACGGCCCGTAGATTCAATCTCCCGATTTTCGAGAATTCCGCGGAAGACGGTCCAATTTTTTGGCTCGTATTTAATTTATATCTCATACTGTTGATATAAAGTTGTTCGGCTATACATTCTACGGTATGTGCGCACCGCATTGCACCAGGCAACTACATAACATTATACCACAGCAGCCATTCAAAAGACAGCTGATTATTTTTTAATAAAAGTCATGATACTCACGGTTTCAAAGCCTCTCGTTCCGCTATGGTCATGTTGAGCACGCCGTTGTTGGCGGAGTCCACGATGTATATCAACACAGCAGCGATCAAAGCAACTGGAAAGTATTACAGTTTTCTGTAGTTCACGCTAACTTATGGCACAATTTTCAACCATAAAATTAAATAAGTATTCAAACCGAAAATAATGTAGGAAGTTAAAATGTAAACTATATTTAACTTGCCCTATAAATTTTGGTTTAGTGATGATACCACAGATATAGATCAAGATAGATACCGCATGTATATGTACCATCGAGGAAGTTGATTCCTATGCAGTTGAGAGACCAACGTCATTTGGTCGATTATGTCAATTCAATATTAATTGTGATCTGTCGGCTGAGTTTGACGTAATGCGACCAAACTACGTAGATCCCCCATTTGCATAGGAATCAACTTCCCCGAGTGTACTTCGCGTGCCATATCGCGTTCCCAAACGACGAGCAATGCTCGTCTTTCGAAAGTCTGTTCTTTAGTCTGCTATCGGAATCGGACGTCAATCGGAATTTTAAAAATGCCTAAATACCACCTAATTGAGCCGTATTGAGCTGTAGAAATTCGAATAGAAACGTTGGCCTAGGTTGGACACGTTTCTTATCATCGGTACGTCACAGTAGGTGGGAAAAAAAGTGGCACGCTCGTTTTCATACAAATGGAGGGGCATACAGCATCTATCTTGATCTATGTGTGTGGATGAAATATAGTATTCAATAAAAGAAATAACTCACTGAATAGACAGCCCAAGAAGAACATCTCCAACATGAGGTAGCCATATGCGTCCACAATCATGCCAGTCAAAATAATGACGGTAGCTAGGCCGAGGTTCTGGACAGCCTGACATCTGCAATAGATAATAACCAATAATTCTCCCATGTAAACTTTCCAAATCTACGTGCCCTAACCGGTGATATGCCTATAAAATATTTTCTAAAAGTTTGTAGCCTATTTGGAAACAAAACATTTTTCATTTTTTTTTTATAGTAACCATCCTACATGGATTTGATAATGTTACCTATAAAAAAAACCGGCCAAGTGCGAGTTGGACTCGCCCATGAAGGGTTCCGCAGCAGCAATAAGGCTTATTTGTATGAAATTAAAAGGTTTTTAATTTATTTTTATATTTCAGTTGATTTAGTGAAAGTTAAATTAAGATTTATTATTTATGACGTATAAAAATAACTACTTGCTAGATCTCGTTGGTAGTTTTTATAGTAATGTACCATCGAGGAAGTTGATTCCTATGCAATTGATAGACCAACGTTATTTGGTCGAATATGTCAATTCAATGTTAATTGTGATCTGTCGGCTGGGTTTGACGTAACGCAACCAAACTACTTGGGTCCCCGATCTGCATAGGAATCAACTTCTCTGATAGTACATCATATACAGGGTGCAATTAAACCTTCCTGCCAAATTTTGATATATTGATCCTTGTTAAAAATAAAAATACACATATTTTTTCTTTTATAGTCACTCAGTACTAAAATGTTGATAAATAGCTTCCGAAAGTTATTCATATAATATTAGAATTAGAATTATAGAGGACACACATTTTACCACTTTGGAAGAGTCTAAAATAAAATAAAATAAAATAAAAATTGTTTTATTTCTGAATAGATTTTTAAAAAATACTTTCAGAACGTTGATACTACTGGTGCCTACCACCGGTTCGGGAACTAACCCGGCGAGAAGAACCGGAGTAAGAAACTCGCACTAGGCCACTTTTTTACCAAAAAAAGTGAGAAAAAAATTAATCTTGTAAAATAAAATAAAAATTTACTGACTTTACTAAGTCTGATCACTGGCAAATCTAGCTTGTGCTTATTTCTGGTGTTTCTACAATAAATGTCACCTTTGGCCTTAAATTCACATATATTTTTTTTAACATAATATAATACATTATCATTATCCAAAATGTATTGAGAAGCTATTGTCATAATACCAATTATTTTAAACTTTTCTCTCAAAAACAAAGTCTCTCTCGCAAACTATTCTGGTTAGAAAAAAATGATATTAGAAACCTCAATATGATTTTTAAAGACCTATCCATAGATACACGTATAGGTTAGATGAAAATTATTATTTTCTTGTTTCAGTTGTAACTTAAGTACCTATGGGGACCCCTAAAATTAAAAAAAACATTTTTGTATTAAAACCTTAATGCGGTTCACAGATTACATTTAATTTCCAAGTTTCAATAGTATAGCTCTTATAGTTTCGGAGAAAAGTGGCTGTGACATACGGACGGACAGACAGACAGACAGACATGACGAATCTATAAAGGTTCCGTTTTTTGCCTTTTGGCTATGGAATCCTAAAAAGAATATTGTTCAAAGTAAGAAGTAAAAAGTAAATTAATCACTTACATTCCATATGCTGTACCCAGTTGATGCGACGGAACTATCATGGCTACCAGTGGCCACAGCCCACTAGCCAACAGTGAGTATGAAATTCCCAGACATACCTGAAACATAACACGGTAAAAATTACGTAAACATTATGATTTATTATTAAACAAATTCTTAAAATATTCTCAAGTCTTACCACTCCTAGATAGGGATTGAAAAAGGTAAATGCCAGTAGGGAGTGTGAGGCAACTGTAGTGATGATGCTCAGCGTGACCCACATTACATTCCTGCCGGTCTTGTCAATCAGTATGCCGAAGAATGGGCTCAAGCCAGCGGATATGAAGTACACCATTGAATTAACCGTGTTTGCTTCTTGAGGAGACAAGTCATATTTTCTTTCGAAGAACACCCTAAAAACAAGAATTTATAATTACGTACTTGTTGCAGAAGTGACAAAAATTATGAATAACTTTTCAGTTATTCAGTTATTAGTTGCTTTCGCATAAAAATTTATATTATATGGGACAGTAAGCAGGATGGGCTAACTAAGGCTCAAAAGAGTTTATAATATTTCAAGATACTAAGAGTTATTATGTTTAGCACCCGGCTTATTATATAATTTTTATTAACTTGTAACTCACTTGGCCAATGCAATGAATGGGAAGATGGCAACATAATATGCCACACAAATTACGCAGAGGAGCCAAAACACCAGTTTAAAGTGCAATATGTCACTCAGCCTGAATGGTTCATTGTTTGATTGTCCCTCTTGCCGGCCTAGTATTCTCTCAGCCCTGTGGTCCATGAATCCCAATATTAAGCCGCATATTAGTGAGCCCAAACATGTCAGGGAAGCTGTAATAAAATGCATTTTAAATAATAATTGTATATGCAATAATGCGATTATTCTGATGAAAACACATAATAATATGTGTTTTCATCTAAATAATATAAAATTCTTATTCAATATTCTTTGCTGTATTCTATAATATTATAGAATACAGCAAAGAATTTGAATGTATCAGATATTATATCTTCTTTAATAATAAACATGAGTATATGTAAAATTTTATAAATAATAATATTTTGTTTTAAAACCTACCAATGAACAAAGTGACACCAAGTTTTTCATAGCCTCCATAATATTGTCCCACCCATGCATAAACTGGCTGCATAACCCAAAAGTTCACAGTGCTGCCAAATCTTGAAAATGATAGTTGAAGGCCAAAGACCATATTAAGCTCTCTTCCCTTAAACCAGAGGACGACATAGTTATTCACGGCTACTTGGAGGGATTCACCACCAATGCTGAAAATAAAGCATATTATATAGCATTATTTTCGCGTCACAAAAAGTTTACATCAACACAGCTTAAATGATTCACAATATACCCATATAATAACCCCAATTAAGAGCCCCAAAGGGGACAGTGGTTTTGTTATGGACAATAAAATAGACGCTATCATTAATGTTACTATATTCTATTGACAGTGACTGGTCTTATTGTACTCACCCAAAAATGAATCTACCCATGATCATCAACCAAAATGCATTGATGTAAACTCCGAGAGCAAAAACTACTGCTCCAATAAATACAATTGACATGTATATTATTGCACCTAATCTTACTCCAAAACATCTGAAAATAAAACACAATTTATGAGCAAACAAAATGCCAATAAAATACTTGTTACTTAAAAGTTAAATCTTAGTAGATTTGTAAAAAAATTGATAGTAATTTATATTACTAGTGTTTGTTGACTTTTGTTTTTATAAATAATTCAATCCATAATTAATTTGTGTAATAAATTAACACATAAATAACAGGAAGTCATTACGTTCTTTACATTTGATACAAGCTATTCAGCATAATATCAATATGACACATTTGTGTTTCATTTATCTCCTTTTTATGATTCATAACCATATGCAAATATGTAACTGGATAGTGTACATAACTTTGATATGATATACATAAGGGGAGTTCAATTTAGATAATATCAAATTAATAGTCTTTGGGTCTACACAGACGGACTGCATTTCAACTGCAATCCAACTGCAAATTGCAGTTCAAGTGTAGTTTGAATGCAGTTGTCCGCAAAGGCGGACAGTTGCACTTATTACATAAAATTATTTAATATTAGATAACATTTGCTACTCCATTGCCAAAATTCATTTACACACTTCCGAGGAGGTACCGGACGTACAGACAGACAGACCCACTTTCATATTTGTAATACTAGTATGGATGTTAAAATTCTTGTAACAATAATTATAACTAGAGTGCTTTCAAACTAATTAAAATTTATTTGCATGTTAAGTAGGCACAAGAATAAAATGAACTAATGAGTTTTGGCTGGCCTACAAATCAACGTCAACTAAAAAATTCATATTTTATAATAAAAAAAAAAAGGAAAGTTGGTTTTTGTAAGTTTGACCAATATGAATTAAATTTTATACAGAAAAGCATGGGTTAAAAATGTACGGTTCTGAATGGAATATTCGTTTGTTAAGAGTTAAGACAAAGCTCTAGTTTTAAATCAAGAGCATACAAATTGTGGAGGACTGAGGAGTAATATAATAGTAGAGGAGAAATAAGAGGTTAGATGAATATATATCTAATCACTCATTCATGTTATATTCATATTATGTCTGAAATGGCCTTATACTGACCTGTCAATAAGATAACCGCCAATGAAACATAACACAACATTTGGCCATGAATATATAGAATACAGCAATGCAAATTGAGAAGTGTTCAAACCAGAATCAAACTTAAAATGATCCCCAAGAGCTCCAGGTGTATCATAACAGAAATATGAACCTGAAATCAAAGATTACTATGAAATATAGGTATATAATATACTATAGACAAAGCATTGATGTTGTTGTATAAATATGATCTTTGCACTATTTAATATGTGGCACATTACCAGAAAATGAAGGTATGTTTGAAATAAAGGTATAAGTATACTAACCAAAACAGAGAAAACACATCAGCAATAATGCAAAGAATCTGTGAATTTTATTAGCAGGATGACACCATGATCCCTCCCCCGTAGGTCGAGGGTTTTCTGGCAACGCCAAATCATCCATATCTCTGGAAATAAGTGAAATATGTTAGACAAATAAGTTGTGACTTGTAGACGAAGTAAAGGCAAATAAATCGAATATTATACTCACCAAAAGTAGTTATGCTGCCTATGTATTTTATTCTAAACCTTTCTTTGTGCTTAATGTCATGTGCAACACAACAAATAAACTTTACAACTGCATTATTTTATTCATATTTTTCCAAAGAAAATCAATATTTTCTATTACATACTTTTATTTTACGCGAATAAGAAGAATTCAATTTCTACTTCTGCACATGATATGAATACGAGTTTTTTCAAAGTTTTAATTCTGTAAAATATATACAATACAAAGTAATCGAAAGTGAATTTGTGAAAACAGTGATTTGTCATTTGACTGTTTGTTGACAAGTTGACTGACGGCATTGATGTATGACATTGACATAATTGACATATTTTGACATTTTTTTTTCTTATTATGGCGCTCGGCTTTATAACCATAGCCAATGTTAAGTAAAAATATGGTGGGGAAAAAAATCGTAAAAAGTTTACAATAATTAAAGTTTTTTTCCAGATTAGTATTCGTTGGTCAGGTAGAAAGTCTAGTAAAAGTCTAAAAAGTAGTCGGTAAAGACTAAAGTCAATGAGTCAAGTCAGTTGTTTTTCTAGTAAAGTGGTAGACCCGTTACTAAAACTTTCGATGGAGTTTTGGAGGGAACTTGTATTACAGTATCACTTGCCACCATAATCTATATCTATTCTATACTAATATTAAAAATGCGAAAGTATCTCTGTCTGTCTGTCTGTCTGTCCCGCTTTCACGCCAAAACTACTGAACCGATTCTAATGAAATTTTGCACACAGATAGTCTAAAGCCTGAGAAAGAGGCTACTTTTTAACTGGAAAAAGGGGTTGTAAGGGGGTGAAAATGCGTAAATTTGTTCAAATTAAGTTAGTTCCCAAAATTCATAACAGATGGCTGCTCATAAGTCTTTCTATAAGAGGTGGCATCATATTGAGTTAGGTTTTTCGATTCTTTCGATTGTTATACACGTTGATAAATAACTCATTACTACTTACGAAGTTACGTACTTTATGCAGTGACGTAACCATAAGCCTACCAATGATAAATAATTTATGGATAAAGCTAAAGTTTTGTAATGGGGGGCTAAATAAGCTTTAAAATTTGGTATAAATAAAGAATAATAAAAAAATTGAAATATTATGTGCACACTGCACAGCTGTTTTTGGGTACCAGGGTTTTAAAAGCTTTTAAATTTGACACCAATTTTGTTGACACCGCGCGCTATAAACTGAAGTCCACGCGGACGAAGTCGCGGGCAACAGCTAGTATTATATACTTGTAATCTGTGCTTGACACTGGCATGGTTTAAAAGCCGAGCGCCATAACAAAAAGAGAAGAAGAAGATAAGAAAGAAAAGAAAAGAATTTTACCTACACTTTTACCAGGAGTTTTGGCGGGCATGTGAAAGAGTGCTGTTGTGTTTTTGTATTATTTTCCTAAAATTGTGTTAGCTGGGTTTTTAATGTGTAATATTGGTAGAATATTAACCATTAGATATTCGTGTTCATGCACAATTGTAGGAAAGTGATGTAATATCCAGAAACGTGCTATTTTGTGTTCCCTCCTAAACTCCATCGAAAGTTTCAGTAAAGCGTCTACCACTTTACTGAATCGACCGACTTGACTTCTTGACTGTATTGACTTTTACTTAGACTTTGACTAGACTTTAGACCTGACGATACATGAAAACGATGATGAAAATTATAATAGGAGGAATATGGTTTTCCCGCCATATTCCTTACCATTTTACCTTGTCTGTGGCACAATCCAATGCACATCCTTTGTGTCAAGTTGCCAAAAAAGAAGAAAAAGAAAGAAAGAAAGTACACTTTTACCTTACCAACTAATCTGTGTTTCCGCCGTTACTTACCTTTTTACCTTGTCTGTGGCACAACATACGCATCCCTGTGTCAAGTTGCCAAAAAAAGAAGAAAAAGAAAGAAAGAACTAATCTGTGCATTTCACTTGGAGCATGCGTTAGCATTCTCTATAGTTTGTGCTTGGAGCTTGGACGCAGAAATATTCTCTTTTGTTAAAAACTGCATATTTAGGTTGTGTATTATACAAAATATATTATCATGTTCAGAAAAAGAAGCTTTATTTTAGTGTGCTTGGTAATAATAAGTACTTGCTACGTGTTAGTGAAAGGACATTCACATTCGCATTCGCACGATGAACCCCCATCATATAAATATAGTAAAAGTGTTAACGAAAAGTTTCAGTCAGAAAAGCCGAAAGTCGAAGAATTAAGTGACTACGACCTTTATGTTAAAGCTATAGGATGTACCCTTTTTATAAGTATGGTACCATTTTGTATTTTATTTTTTATTCCGATTGACGGTACCATCGAGAAACAACCTCTTCTCAAAGTTTTGTTGTCATTTGCCTCTGGTGGACTTCTTGGCGACGCTTTTCTTCATTTAATACCACACGCACTAATGTCCAGTGGGGATGGGCACAGCCATAGTCACAGCCATTCACATGAAGGTGATGCACATGAACCTCATGACCTAACTGTTGGTCTGGGTGTCCTAGGAGGGATCATAACATTCCTGGTAGTTGAAAAAACAGTTCGTCTGTTTAGTGGTGGACATGGACATTCCCATAGCACTGAGAAACGCAAAGACGATAAGTCAAAAAAACAAAATAAAAAGAAAAGTGAAGAAATGAAGGTTGCAGGGTATCTAAACCTAGCTGCTGATTTCACCCATAACTTTACTGATGGATTAGCTATTGGTGCTTCCTTTATTGCAGGAGAAAGTATTGGACTGATAACCACAGTAACAATTTTGTTCCATGAAATACCACATGAAATTGGAGACTTTGCTATCCTAGTGCAATCTGGATGTTCACGTGGAAAAGCAATGATGCTTCAGTTACTTACTGCGTTTGGCGCATTATCAGGCACAGTTCTGTCAATCTATTTACGCGGATCTGGGGACAGCCTTGCATCATCTTTGATATTACCGTTTACAGCAGGAGGCTTTATATATATTGCTACTGTCTCAGTTATACCTGAATTGATAGAAAGCTCAAATAACAAGCTTTCACAATCTATCAAAGAGATTTTAGCCTTATTAGCTGGAGTGTACATGATGGTTATTATAGCGCAATATGAATAACAAACATGTTTAATAATAAAATTTAATATTACTACATCACAAAACTTTTGTTTTTATTGCTATACCTGTCTTGTAATTTTTAAGAACAATAGGTACATAATATTACTTACATTCTAGCAAACTTTTACTGGTAGAAATTTAATTTTAGAACCTATAATATTATAACTTTATTGATGCAAAAAAGGGAGATCGTCACAAGCTTATTTAAACTGTTTTCTAAAGAACTGTTCAAATGTGTGCAAAGAAAGAGCATTGATATATTATGGTCACAAATTACTATAAATTATAATCCATACCTATATTGTTGTCATTAGGCATCAGTATTAATAATTTTAAACACTATTTAGATCTAAGGGGGGGTGAGTCAGGCAGCAAAATTGACTTGCCATTGTAGCCTTTAGCCATCATACTTTGAGAATTTTATCTTCGAACTTATTTTTGTGGAACTATTTAATAGATTGTCTACATACTTAAATATTTGCCACATCAAGACTAGCTCTCCTGACTTATAATATGGTTTTCTGTATTTGAAGAGCTGAAAAAATTAATCTTGGCCTGGAGAGCCTTTGGGCCCTGACCCTATTTACAAGCTATCTACATTAACCCACCGAGCCCCATGAGCTCACCGGAGAGCGAGACACAATCGAAGGATTATTATGTATAAATATGAGGAATTAAAAACAAAGAATAGTGTGTAGATTATTTATTTTACATTTTACTTCTTCTTAGACACACCAACAGTTCTTCCTCGTCTGCCGGTGGTCTTGGTGTGTTGACCGCGCACACGCAGACCCCAGTAGTGACGCATACCTCTATGGGCGCGAATCTTCTTAAGCCTTTCCAAATCTTCACGAAGTTTGGAGTCCAAGTTAGAAGATGTCAGCTGACTGTATTTACCATCAACAATATCCTTTTGTCTGTTCAAGAACCAGTCAGGAATCTTGTATTGTCTGGGGTTTGACATGATGGTAATAATTTTTTCCACCTGAAATAAAACAAGTTATTTTCAAACAATCATCGAAAACGTATCCATTTTATTGCAAACTTTTCATTAATATTTTGCGTAGCTATGAAAACTTAACAAATCAGGGATTTGCTTACAGATTTGGATTTGGAAGGGCCAAGAAACTTTTAAAGTTTGTAGAACTTGTCTAACTTGAAATGACGCGCCCCTCCCTCGTATTCACAGTACAAAAATGTTTCATTTATATCAACTTTGAAGTGGTGGGGCGCGTCATTTCAAATTAGATAAGCTCTAACAACCTACCTCTTCCTCTGTACATTCTCCGGCACGCTTGTCCAAATCGATGTCGGCCTTTTTCAATACAATGTTGGAGTATCTGCGGCCTACTCCTTTGATAGCAGTCATAGCAAACATAACCTTACGTTTGCCATCGATATTCGTATTCATAATACGAAGAATGTGTTGAAACTTATCCGGGATTACGAGCGACTGAAATTATAAACATTACCATGTTTATTACAAAAAATACACTGTCATACGTCGTAGATAGCAACCAGAACGTAAAACACATCACAATATATTTAATTATAAGCACTGATTTCCAAAATATATTAAGATTACTATACCATTTTGATAAAACTAAAGCTAAACGCTCCTCACGTAAAGCCGTCAACATGAAAAAGGCACTTTGAAGTTTGACGTTTGAGTTTTGACATTGACACATGACACTGTTTTTTTTCTTAAGCGCTTAAGCCCCATCCCCACTCGCGTGCGAACCGCGCGCGACGCCGCGAAATTTCCGCGAAACGTGAGTGTGGATCCGGTTCGCATATTTTTCGCACTTCGCGGCTGGTTCCCCGGCCGCATCCACACTCGCACGCGAACCGTGCGCGACGCCGCGGCGCCGCGAAATTTCTGCGAAGCATGAGTGTGGATCCGATTCGCATATGTCTCGCACTTCGCGGCCCGTTCCCCGAATGTTGTCGGTTTTCTGTCCCGCGACAAAGGGTTTTTTTTTAAATCTTTATTTTAATAAGGGCTTTTGCCATACAAGACATGCCAGCATTGTTTAGTGAACAGATAATACAGTCTGTCAAGAAAGAGTAGACGCGCGGAATTTTGCTGGGAATACGAAAGAGTGCCGTTGTGTTTTTGTATTATTTTCCTAAAATTGTGTTATTTCGGTTTTTAATGTGTAATGTTGGTAGAATATTAACCATTACGTATTACGATTTACGTACGTCCTCACAGAAAACCGGCGTTGACGTCGGAGAGCCATGCTTCGACATGAATGGGCCGGCTCGACCGGAAAAATACCACGTCCTCACAGAAAACCGGCGTGAAACAGCGCTTGCGCTGTGTTTCGCCGAGTGAGTGAGTTTACCGGAGGCCCAATCCCCTACCCTTTTCCCTTCCGTACCCTCCCCTATTCCCTTCCCTACCTTCCCCTATTACCCCTTAATCAGAAGAGCTGCAGGTGCGTTGCCAGCCTTGGCAACGCACCTGCAGCTCTTCTGATGCTGCGAGTGTCCATGGGCGACGGAAGTTGCTTTCCATCAGGTGACCCGTTTGCTCGTTTGCCCCCTTATTTCATAAAAAAAAACATTAAAAATTTGATGTCGTGCACAATTGTGGGCAAGTGATACAACTTCAAGAAACGTGCCATTTTGTGTTCCCTCCAAAACTCCGTCGAAAGTTTTAGTAAAGGGTCTACCACTTTACTAAAACAACTGACTTGACTCGTTGACTTTACTGACTACTTTTTAACCGACTTCAAAAAAAGGAGGTTATCAATAATTCGACGCGTATGTATGTAATATTTCCAGAACTGTCCAGTTTTTTATATGTTAATCTATAGCAGCTTCTGAACAAATGTGCCAAATTTCGAAAGTGTATGTATGTATGCATTTGGCATCACACAGCATTATAATATTATGATATTAATGTAACTAGATCACAATAACTGTACCACTCAATACTGTTTATTATTATGATGTTTCGTGTGATGCTGGAAATAAAAATATTCTTATTCTTATTCTTATGTACGTATGTATGTTTTTATTTTTGTGCGTGCATATCTCTGGAACTACAAGTCCGATTCAAGTGATTCTTTTTTTTGTTGTACTAGGTATTGTTCAACTTAGGGAATGCTGCAAGTTTCATCAAAATCGGTTCAGTAGTTTTTGAGATAGGGAATTTTAATGCTACGTAATTATTTACGTTGAAGTCGGTTTTATCTTTTTAAAATAGTATTTTTAGACTTTTACTAGACTTTTGACTTGACGATCATCTGGAAAAACAACTTTTTGTAAACTTTTCACGATTGTTTTTTCCCGCCATATTTTACTTGACACTGGCCATTCTTAAAAAGCCGAGTGCCATATTATGAAAAAAGTAGACGCGCGGGAAATTTTTCAAATAAAGAACGCTTAAAGCGCGGACATGTCGCGAACTTTGAGAGGATTTGGTAGTAATGTGCGATCCGCGCCGCGATTTGCGCCGCGATCCGCGCCGCGGTCCGCGGCGTGCCTTCGCGCGCGAGTGTGGATCGGCAGTTAAAGCCCCATCCCCGCGACGCCGCGAAAGAACAAAGGCCATTCGTCTAACATGCTTGGACTATAAAAATCTTATAAAACGTAACTTGATGAAACATCTGTAATTTCAATTGCCTATATAAATGTAACATAGCACGGTATTCAATATATTTTTAAAAGCTGGGAGTTTCAAGTAATTGTGTATTAAGTTTTTGAATTTTGAGGTTATAAAGATAGTTAATAATAAGCTGTACTATCATTTTGAGTTATGGTTTTAGTTTAAATTATATGAAACACACGTCAGAGTTTTTAAAAATAAAAGTAGGAGGCAAACGAGCAAACAGGTCACCTGATAGAAAGCAACTACCGTCACTGATGGACACTCGCAAAATCGGAATACGCTCTGTTCTCGAAATCCTCAAGAAGAGAGCGTATTTAAGCAGGTTGTATGGGTCCCTTGGAATGACAGAATATGCGTTCAATATAAAAAAAACATTATCCTGCGTTAAAAACACAAATTCAATATTCATATATTTAGAGCCGATTATCTTTGTTTTCCCAGCTTCTAAAAATCAACTGCTTTTATTTAATTATAGCATTTTACCTAAACTACATTTTAGTTATAGTTCCACCTAGGTAACAAGAACCTTGTTTTTTTAGTCCATTTTGGCCATTGCTCTTTCCGCGAAACATGAGTGTGGATCCGATTCGCATATTTTTCGCACTTCGCGGCTGGTTCCCCGGCCGCATCCACACTCGCACGCGGACCGTGCGCGACGCCGTGGCGCCGCGAAATTTCTTCGAAGCATGAGTGTGGATCCGATTCGCATATGTTTCGCACTTCGCGGTCCGTTCCCCTAATGTTAAGCCCCATCCCCACTCGCGTGCGAACCGCGCGCGACGCCGCGAAATTTCCGCGAAACGTGAGTGTGGATCCGATTCGCATATTTTTCGCACCTCGCGGCTGGTTCCCCGGCCGCATCCACACTCGCACGCGGACCGTGCGCGACGCCGCGGCGCTGCGAAATTTCTGCGAAGCATGAGTGTGGATCCGATTCGCATATGTTTCGCACTTCGCGGCCCGTTCCCCGAATGTTGTCGGTTTTCTGTCCCGCGACAAAGGGGTTTTTTTTAAATCTTTATTTAATAAGGGCTTTTGCCATACAAGACATGCCAGCATTGTTTATTGAACAGATAATACAATATATTAATACAGTCTGTCAAGAAAGAGTAGACGCGCGGAGTTTTGCTGGGAATACGAAAGAGTGACGTTGTGTTTTTGTATTATTTTCCTAAAATTGTGTTATTTCGGTTTTTAATGTGTAATGTTGGTAGAATATTAACCATTACGTATTACGTTTTACGTACGTCCTCACAGAAAACCGGCGTTGACGTGGGAGAGCCATGCTTCGGCATGAATGGGCCGGTTCGACCGGATAAATACCACGTCCTCACAGAAAACCGGCGTGAAACAGCGCTTGCGCTGTGTTTCGCCAAGTGAGTGAGTTTACCGGAGGCCCAATCCCCTACCCTTTTCCCTTCCGTACCCTTCCCTATTCCCTTCCCTACCTTCCCCTATTACCCCTTGAAAGGCTGGCAACGCACCTGCAGCTCTTCTGATGCTGCGAGTGTCCATGGGCGACGGAAGTTGCTTTCCATCAGGTGACCCGTTTGCTCGTTTGCCCCCTTATTTCATAAAAAAAAATTAAAAATTTGATGTCGTTTACAAGTGTGGGCAAGTGATACAACTTCAAAAAACGTGCCATGTTGTGTTCCCTCCAAAACTCCGTCGAAAGTTTTAGTAAAGGGTCTACCACTTTACTAAAGCAACTGACTTGACTCTTGACTTTACTGACTACTTTTTAACCGACTTCAAAAAAAGGAGGTTATCAATTCGACGCGTATGTATGTAATATTTCCAGAACTGTCCAGTTTTTTTATATGTTAATCTATAGCAGCTTCTGAACAAATGTGCCAAATTTCGAAAGTGTATGTATGTATGTATGTATGTTTTTATGTTTGTGCACGCATATCTCTGGAACTACAAGTCCGATTTAAGTGATTCTTTTTTGTTGTACTAGGCATTGTTCAACTTAGGGAATGCTGCAAGTTTCATCAAAATCGGTTCAGTAGTTTTTGAGATAGGGAATTTTAATGCTATGTAATTATTTACGTGAAACTTGAAGTCGGTTTTATCTTTTTAAAATACTATTTTTAGACTTTTACTAGACTTTTGACTTGACGATCATCTGGAAAAACAACTTTTTGTAAACTTTTCACGAATTTTTTTTTTCCTGCCATATTTTACTTGACACTGGCCATTCTTAAAAAACCGAGCGCCATATTATGAAAAAAGTAGACACGCGGGAAATTTTTCAAATAAAGAACGCTTAAAGCGCGAACTACACTGCGGACATGTCGCGAACTTTGAGAGGATTTGGTAGTAATGTGCGATCCGCGCCGCGATTTGCGCCGCGATCCGCGCCGCGGTCCGCGGCGTGCCTTCGCGCGCGAGTGTAGATCGGCAGTTATAGCCCCATCCCCACTCGCGTGCGAACCGCGCGCGACGCCGCGAAATTTCCGCGAAACGTGAGTGTGGATCCGATTCGCATATTTTTCGCATTTCGCGGCTGGTTCCCCGGCCGCATCCACACTCGCACGCGGACCGTGCGCGACGCCGCGGCGCCGCGAAATTTCTGCGAAGCATGAGTGTGGATCCGATTCGCATATGTTTCGCACTTCGCGGCCCGTTCCCCGAATGTTGTCGGTTTTCTGTCCCGCGACAAAGGGGTTTTTGACGTGACAACGTCTTAAATTAGGTTGCGGCTGGGAGTCACTTATGAAAAAGTGTAACGCTCGGTAACGTTACGATGAGTCACCGAACGAGAGAGAGGCCCGCCGAATGCCTTGCGTCTCTCTCCTACACGTTGTCACGTAAAATCTTCGCCCGTAAAGCCCCATCCCCACTCGCGTGCGAACCGCGCGCGACGCCGCGAAATTTCCGCGAAACGTGAGTGTGGATCCGGTTCGCATATTTTTCGCACTTCGCGGCTGGTTCCCCGGCCGCATCCACACTCGCACGCGAACCGTGCGCGACGCCGCGGCGCCGCGAAATTTCTGCGAAGCATGAGTGTGGATCCGATTCGCATATGTCTCGCACTTCGCGGCCCGTTCCCCGAATGTTGTCGGTTTTCTGTCCCGCGACAAAGGGTTTTTTTTAAATCTTTATTTTAATAAGGGCTTTTGCCATACAAGACATGCCAGCATTGTTTAGTGAACAGATAATACAGTCTGTCAAGAAAGAGTAGACGCGCGGAATTTTGCTGGGAATACGGAAGAGTGCCGTTGTGTTTTTGTATTATTTTCCTAAAATTGTGTTATTTCGGTTTTTAATGTGTAATGTTGGTAGAATATTAACCATTACGTATTAAGATTTACGTACGTCCTCACAGAAAACCGGCGTTGACGTCGGAGAGCCATGCTTTGACATGAATGGGCCGGCTCGACCGGAAAAATACCACGTCCTCACAGAAAACCGGCGTGAAACAGCGCTTGCGCTGTGTTTCGCCGAGTGAGTGAGTTTACCGGAGGCCCAATCCCCTACACTTTTCCCTTCCGTACCCTCCCCTATTCCCTTCCCTACCTTCCCCTATTACCCCTTAATCAGAAGAGCTGCAGGTGCGTTGCCAGCCTTGGCAACGCACCTGCAGCTCTTCTGATGCTGCGAGTGTCCATGGGCGACGGAAGTTGCTTTCCATCAGGTGACCCGTTTGCTCGTTTGCCCCCTTATTTCATAAAAAAAAACATTAAAAATTTGATGTCGTGCACAAGTGTGGGCAAGTGATACAACTTCAAGAAACGTGCCATTTTGTGTTCCCTCCAAAACTCCGTCGAAAGTTTTAGTAAAGGGTCTACCACTTTACTAAAACAACTAACTTGACTCGTTGACTTTACTGACTACTTTTTAACCGACTTCAAAAAAAGGAGGTTATCAATAATTCGACGCGTATGTATGTAATATTTCCAGAACTGTCCAGTTTTTCTATATGTTAATCTATAGCAGCTTCTGAACAAATGTGCCAAATTTCGAAAGTGTATGTATGTATGCATTTGGCATCACACAGCATTATAATATTATGATATTAATGTAACTAGATCACAATAACTGTACCACTCAATACTGTTTATTATTATGATGTTTCGTGTGATGCTGGAAATAAAAGTATTCTTATTCTTATTCTTATGTACGTATGTATGTTTTTATGTTTGTGCGCGCATATCTCTGGAACTACAAGTCCGATTCAAGTGATTCTTTTTTTTGTTGTACTAGGTATTGTTCAACTTAGGGAATGCTGCAAGTTTCATCAAAATCGGTTCAGTAGTTTTTGAGATAGGGAATTTTAATGCTACGTAATTATTTACGTTGAAGTCGGTCTTATCTTTTTAAAATACTATTTTTAGACTTTTACTACACTTTTGACTTGACGATCATCTGGAAAAACAACTTTTTGTAAACTTTTCACGATTGTTTTTTCCCGCCATATTTTACTTGACACTGGCCATTCTTAAAAAGCCGAGTGCCATATTATGAAAAAAGTAGACGCGCGGGAAATTTTTCAAATAAAGAACGCTTAAAGCGCGGACATGTCGCGAACTTTGAGAGGATTTGGTAGTAATGTGCGATCCGCGCCGCGATTTGCGCCGCGATCCGCGCCGCGATCCGCGCCGCGGTCCGCGGCGTGCCTTCGCGCGCGAGTGTGGATCGGCAGTAAAACCGACTTTACAGGCAACCTTTTTTTTTAATCTTTATTTTAATAAGGGCTTTTGCCATACAAGACATGCCAGCATTGTTTAGTGAACAGATAATACAATATATTAATACAGTCTGTCAAGAAAGAGTAGACGCGCGGAGTTTTGCTGGGAATACGAAAGAGTGACGTTGTGTTTTTGTATTATTTTCCTAAAATTGTGTTATTTCGGTTTTTAATGTGTAATGTTGGTAGAATATTAACCATTACGTATTACGTTAGAAAACCGGCGTTGACGTGGGAGAGCCATGCTTCGGCATGAATGGGCCGGCTCGACCGGAGAAATACCACGTCCTCACAGAAAACCGGCGTGAAACAGCGCTTGCGCTGTGTTTCGCCGAGTGAGTGTGTTTACCGGAGGCCCAATCCCCTACCCTTTTCCCTTCCGTACCCTCCCCTATTCCCTTCCCTACCTTCCCCTATTACCACTTAAAAGGCTGGCAACTCACCTGCAGCTCTTCTGATGCTGCGAGTGTCCATGGGCGACCGAAGTTGCTTTCCATCAGGTGACCCATTTGCTCGTTTGCCCCCTTATTTCATAAAAAAAACATTAAAAATTTGATGTCGTGCACAAGTGTGGGCAAGTGATACAACTTCAAGAAACGTGCCATTTTGTGTTCCCTCCAAAACTCCGTCGAAAGTTTTAGTAAAGGGTCTACCACTTTACTAAAACAACTGACTTGACTCGTTGACTTTACTGACTACTTTTTAACCGACTCCAAAAAAAGGAGGTTATCAATTCGACGCGTATGTATGTTTTCCAGAACTGTCCAGTTTTTGACGTGACAACGTCTTAAATTAGGTTGCGGCTGGGAGTCACTTATGAAAAAGTGTAACGCTCGGTAACGTTACGATGAGTCACCGAACGAGAGAGAGGCCCGCCGAATGCCTTGCGTCTCTCTCCCACACGTTGTCACGTAAAATCTTCGCCCGTAAAACCGACTTTACAGGCAACCATTTTTTTTATATGTTAATCTATAGCAGCTTCTGAACAAATGTACCAAATTTCGAAAGTGTATGTATGTATGTATGTTTTTATGTTTGTGAACGCATATCTCTGGAACTACAAGTCCGATTTAAGTGATTCTTTTTTTGTTGTACTAGGCATTTTTCAACTTAGGGAATGCTGCAAGTTTCATCAAAATTGGTTCAGTAGTTTTTGAGATAGGGAATTTTAATGCTACGTAATTATTTACGTGAAACTTGAAGTCGGTTTTATCTTTTTAAAATACTATTTTTAGACTTTTACTAGACTTTCGACTTGACGATCATCTGGGAATACAACTTTTTGTAAACTTTTCACGAAAGTTTTTTTTCCCGCCATATTTTTCTTGACACTGGCCATTCTTAAAAAGCCGAGCGCCATATTATGAAAAAAGTAGACGCGCGGGAAATTTTTCAAATAAAGAACGCTTAAAGCGCGACCTACACTGCGGATATGTCGCGAACTTTGAGAGGATTTGGCAGTAATGTGCGATCCGCGCCGCGGTCCGCGGCAGGTGGACGAAACTTTCCGAACAAAAAAAAAATTGGGTTCCAAAGAACAAAGGCCATCCGCCTAACATGCTTGGACTATAAAAATCTTATAAAACGTAACTTGATGAAACATCTGTAATTTCAATTGCCTATTTAAATGTAACATAGCACGGCATTCAATATATTTTTAAAAGCTGGGAGTTTCAAGTAATTGTGTATTAAGTTTTTGAATTTTTAAGGTTATAAATATAGTTAATAATAAGCTGTACTATCATTTTGAGTTATGGTTTTAGTTTAAATTATATGAAACACACGTCAGATTTAAAAAAAATAAAAGTAGGAGGCAAACGAGCAAACAGGTCACCTGATAGGAAGCAACTACCATCGCTCATAGACACTCGTAAAATCGGTATACGCTCTCTTATCGAAATCCTCAAGAAGAGAGCGTATTTAAGCAGGTCGTATGGGTCCCTATGAATGACAAAATATGCGTTCAATATAAAAAAAACATTATCCTGCGTTAAAAACACAAATTCAATATTCATATTTTTAGAGACGATTATCTTTGTTTTCCCAGCTTCTAAAAATCAACTGTTTTTATTTAATTATAGCATTTTACCTAAACTACATTTTAGTAATAGTTCCACCTAGGTAACAAGAACCTTGTTTTTTTAGTCCATTTTGGCCATTGTTCTTTAAACGTAGCAACTGGACCCAATAACATAATCTGAGCTTGATCTTTGCAAGATCGACTGTGATTGGCTGATAAAAAAGACCATAAAGAATTTAAACTACATGAGAAAAAAGACGAAGAAGGAGTTTAAAACTCAAAGTTCGATTTTCATTTTGTGAAAATTATTTGTAGCAACTCATACAAAAATTGTAAATTATGTGGATTAATTATTGAAAAACGAAAGGTAAGCCATTGTAAAATGTAAATGTAACCGTAAATTGATAAATTGAAGCAAAACATAACGGTATCATACCATGTTCTAATACAAAGTATGTCGTAGTATTATTTGCATAATTGTACAAAAATTTACAACTTAAACTATATTAATATAAAAAAGATAGATTATTATTTCATAGAATTTATTATAATGTATATCAGTATGCAGTTAATTTAGAAAATGATGAAATGTGTATCATGTGTATATTGTTTTATTGTAACTATACATAAGGTTATTAATTACTATACTTACTATTATTTATGTAAACTGTATGGAAATATTGTAGTAAATGAAAAATGTTTCATTAATTTCAGATTTTTGGGTCCCTATACAGCTAGTTTGCAACATTTTAGTCTGCAAGCAATAACTCGATCGCGGATTCTAGGAAATCTTTTGTTCTCGCGGTCGCATGCGACCGCTTGGGAACGAAAGCAGCAAAGAGATTCAAAGCAAGGAGATTTTAGGAGAAGGAAGGTATGGGATTATGAGTGGTACGGCTACCAAGGAAAAATCCTCTGATCAAGTGAGGTGGTATGCAGCTGGCCTGAACCCGCGCGATAGATTTCAGCTGTCGTATACAGGGTGTAACAAAACAAAGTGTGTATGTATAAAGGCGCGGTCCACTGGATCGGAATCGGAGCGCAGGTACGCAGTGGACGGATTTGTTGCTTTGTATGTATGGTACTGACTACTATGAACTGCACTAGAAGTACTGGAACGTCATTCTGCGCCTGACAAGTATATGACGACACGTGGTACTACCGTCCGCACCGTACGTCCCGATTCCAACCTGGTGGACGCGCAGCTTTAATCCCCTCCCTATGTACAGTTTACTGTATAAAGCGCTTATTCCACTTATCCTAGCTAGGTTTCTAGATCCTAAATCGTTTCCGATTTAGTCAAGACGTGGAACAACATTTAGAAGCTAGGATCCTACCTAGGAACCTAGCTAGCCGCTAGGATAAGTGGAATAATGGCTTAAGCCAATCAAGTAGTTAGTAGAGTAGCATAGACAGCTATTCTATCATATTTATAAATAAAATACATAAAACTGTACTGTAATAATATTATAATATTTAATAATAGAAATCAACAAAAACTTGTGGATTAAATCTGTTTTATTGTTTAATTTACCTTATTAGCCTATTTATTTAGCCATGTACAATAATTTTTATTGAAATAAAACATTTATTTGAGCTCATTTCTTTTTTTTTTTTTTTTTAATTTTTGGTATGTTTAGAGTGAAAGGTTTTGCACTTAAAATTTTTTCGTTTAGTTTCAAATTAAAAAAATAACGAATGTTTATTTTTTTTCTTCTAAGTCCGACCTCTTGTAATATCCGCTGTACACTCTCGCCGAGAGCTCTCGGGCGAGAGTCTCGTGCGAGAGCCCCTTGCCCGAGTGGGATCATGTACATTCTCGCTTAGTTCAATCGCAGTAAAGAACTCAGACAAGATGGAGGAAAACGACCATTCACCATTCACCATGCATCGAAAGATATCATTGTAATCCAAAGATTTATGATCATATTTAATTTTATTTCTCACAGATAATGACTGATGACCGCTGTACACTCTCGCCGAGAGCTCTCGGGCGAGAGTCTCGTGCGAGAGCCCCTTGCCCGAGTGCGATCATGTACATTCTCGCTTAGTTCAATCGCAGTTAAGAACTCAGACAAGATGGACGAAAACGACCATTCACCATTCACCATGCATCGAAAGATATCATTGTAATCCAAAGATTTAGGGCCTGTTTCACCGCTTCCTGATAATGCTATCCACCACATAACTTGACACATAGAGTATGGAGAATCTGTCAAATAAGCCTATCGGGCACCCTATCAGGAAGCGGTGAAACAGGCCCTTATAATCATAATTAATTTTATTCTCACAGATAATGACTGATAATGTCGTTTATTATTGTTATTTTTCTGTTCTACACTGTCCAATGGCGGGACTAGTACTGAAAGACGCGAGAGTGTACAGTAGTGCGCTCGTTTTCCTCGCGAGACCCTTTGTCTCGGGCGCAAAATACCGACAACGGACCGAGAGGGTCCGAGACAGGCGAGACGAGGCGAGCGCACCCATTTACACTCTCGCACTCGGGCCGCCTCGCTGTGTCTCGGCGAGAGTGTACAGCCGGCTTGATAATGTCGTTTATTGTTATTTTTCTGTTCTACACTGTCCAATGGCGAAACTAGTACTGAAAGACGCGAGAGTGTACAGTAGTGCGCTCGTTTTCCTCGCGAGACCCTTTGTCTCAGGCACAATATACCGACAACGGACCGAGAGGGTCCGAGACAGGCGAGACGAGGCGAGCGCACCCATTTATGCCCGCTGTACACTCTCGCCGAGAGCTCTCGGGCGAGAGTCTCGTACGAGAGCCCCTTGCCCGAGTGGGATCATGTACATTCTCGCTTAGTTCAATCGCAGTAAAGAACTCAGACAAGATGGAGGAAAACGACCATTCACCATTCACCATGCATCGAAAGATATCATTGTAATCCAAAGATTTATAATCATATTTAATTTTATTTCTCACAGATAATGACTGATAATGTCGTTTATTATTGTTATTTTTCTGTTCTACACTGTCCAACGGCGAAACTAGTACTGAAAGACGCGAGAGTGTACAGTAGTGCGCTCGTTTTCCTCGCGAGACCCTTTGTCTCGGGCGCAATATACCGACAACGGACCGAGAGGGTCCGAGACAGGCGAGACGAGGCGAGCGCACCCATTTACACTCTCGCACTCGGGCCGCCTCGCTGTGTCTCGGCGAGAGTGTACAGCCGGCTTAACGTAGTATACAGTTTACATCCTCTTTGGTCCGCGGCGTGCCTTCGCGCGCGAGTGTGGATCGGCAGTATCGGTTTTCTGTCCCGCGACAAAGGGTTTTTTAAAATCTTTATTTTAATAAGGACTTTTGCCATACAAGACATGCCAGCATTGTTTAGTGAACAGATAATACAATATATTAATACAGTCTGTCAAGAAAGAGTAGACGCGCGGAGTTTTGCTGGGAATACGAAAGAGTGATGTTGTGTTTTTGTATTATTTTCCTAAAATAGTGCTATTTCGGTTTTTATTGCGTAATGTTGGTAGAATATTAACCATTACGTATTATGTTTTACGTACGTCCTCACAGAAAACCGGCGTGAAACAGCGCTTGCGCTGTGTTTCGCCGAGTGAGTGAGTTTACCGGAGGCCCAATCCCCTACCCTTTTCCCTTCCGCACCCTCCCCTATTCCCTTCCCTACCATCCCCTCATGGGCGTATATAAGGGGGGGGTCCTGGGGGTCCGGACCCCCCCCATGACTATCTATCTCACTTGTTCAATCGACAATATAATATTATGTACCGCACCGATTTTAATCGGCGAGGTACATGTATTTTTTTTCTATTCACAGTATAATACTATGGAGTGTGTCCGTAGGCAGAGTAGGTACAGCGATGCGTTCGTAGTTCGTCGCGCCGCGCGGATAAATGAATATTATATGCAACAGTAGACGTTCCGCGCGGCTTCGCCCGCGCAAATTAGATATTTTACAGACAAATTAGTCCACAAAAAATAGCCTATCATCCTTTACGTGGTCAACTTCTTATCTGTGCCAAATAACAGAAAAATTGCTCCAGTAGTTCGTGAGATAAGCCCTTTCAAATAATTTCCCCCGTTTTTTCCACATTTTCCTCTATTTTTCGCTCTTATTAGTTATAGTGTGATAAATATAGCCTATAGCCTTTCTCGATAAATGGACTATCTAAGACTGACAGAATTTTTCAAATCGGACCAGTAGTTCCTGAGATTAGCGCGTTCAAATAAGCCCTTTCATATAATTTCCTCCCGTTTTTTTCCACATTTTCCTCTATTTCTTTGCTTCTGTTAGTTGTAGCGTGATAAAATATAGCCTGTAGCCTTTCTCGATAAATGGACTATCTAACACTGAAAAAAAAATTCAAATTGGACCAGTAGTTCTTGAGATTAGTGCGTTCAAATAAGCCCTTTCAAATATATTTCCTCCCGTTTTTTCCACATTTTCCTCTATTTCTTAGCTCCTATTAGTCTTAAGCGCAACACACACTGAGCCCGCCGGGCCGCCGACATATGTCGGCAACTTTTTGTCGGCGGCCTAGTTGGCGGCTTCACTTATTACAAGTCGAAAAATTTTGTCGGCGGCATGTCGGCGGCTTGAGATGAGAAATTTAATTGGCAGTCAGTGATTGATCAGTGATTGCCGCGTGTCTATAAGGTTGTGTCGCCGGCTAACTGAGCGCAGGCGACCCAAGCCGCCAACATGTCGGCGGGTAACACGCGCGGGCGCATGTTGCCGACATCATTCTTTTCATACAGGCCGCCGGGTTGTGTCGCCGACAAATGTCGGCGGCCCGGCGGGCTCAGTGTGTATTGCGCTTGAGCGTGATAAAATATAGCCTATAGCCTTTCTCAATAAATGGGCTATCTAACACTGAAAGAATTTTTTAAATCGGACCAGTAGTTCCTGAGATTAGCGCGTTCAAACAAACAAACTATTCCGCTTTATAATATTATATTACTAGATGTTCCGCGCGGCTTCACCCGCGTAATTTAGGAATGTCACGGAAACCGTACATTTTTCGGCAAAAAAAGAAACCTATGTCCTTTTACGTGGTCTATTCTTGATGTGTGCCAAATAACATAGAAATTGATAAATCGGACCAGTAGTTCCTGAGATAAGCGCGTTCAAATAAGCCCTTTCAAATAATTTCCCACGTTTTTCCCACACTTTCCTCTATTTCTTCGCTCCTATAAGTCTTAGCAATAAAAATATAGCCTATAGCCTTTCTCGATAAATGGCCTATCTAACACTAAGAATTTTTCAAATCGGACCTGTAGTTCCTGAGATTAGCGCGTTCAAATAAGCCCTTTCAAATAATTTCAACCCGTTTTTTCCACACTTTCCTCTATTTCTTCGCTCCTATTAATATTAGCGTGATAAAATATAGCCTATAGCCTTCCTCGATAAATGGGCTATCTGACACTGAAAGAATTTTTCAAATCGGACCAGTAGTTCCTGAGATTAGCGCGTTCAAACAAACAAACAAACAAACTCTTCAGAATTATAATATTATATAAGTATAGATAAGTACAGCGGACAGCGGAACCTTTCATGGGCGAGTCCAACTCGCACTTGGCCGATTTTTTACGTTAGGGACCCCCCCCTTAACAAAGCTATATATACGCCCGTGCATCCCCTATTACCCCTTAAAAGGCTGGCAACGCACCTGCAGCTCTTCTGATGCTGCGAGTGTCCATGGGCGACGGAAGTTGCTTTCCATCACGTGACCCGTTTGCTCGTTTGCCCCCTTATTTCATAAAAAAAAACATTAAAAATTTGATATCGTGCACAAGTGTGGGCAAGTGATACAACTTCAAGAAACGTGCCATTTTGTGTTCCCTCCAAAACTCCATCGAAAGTTTTAGTAAAGTAAAACTACCACTTTACTAAAACAACTGACTTGACTCGTTGATTTTACTGACTACTTTTTAACCGACTTCAAAAAAGGAGGTTATCAATTGTAATATTTCCAGAACTGTCTAGTTTTTTTATATGTTAATCTATAGCAGCTTCTGAACAAATGTGCCAAATTTCGAAAGTGTATGTATGTATGTATATATGTATGTATGTTTTATGTTTGTGCACGCATATCTCTGGCACTACAAGTCCGATTTAAGTGATTCTTTTTTTTTTGTACTAGGCATTGTTCAACTTAGGGAATGCTGCAAGTTTCATCAAAATCGGTTCAGTAGTTTTTGAGATAGGGAATTTTAATGCTACGTAATTATTTACGTGAAACTTGAAGTCGGTTTTATCTTTTTAAAATACTATTTTTAGACTTTTACTAGGCTTTTGACTTGACGATCATCTGGAAAAACATCTTTTTGTAAACTTTTCACGAAAGTTTTTTTTTCCCGCCATATTTTACTTGACACTGGCCATTCTTAAAAAGCCGAGCGCCATATTATGAAAAAAGTAGACGCGCGGGAAATTTTTCAAATAAAGAACGCTTAAAGCACGAACTACACTGCGGACATGTCGCGAACTTTGAGAGCATTTGGCAGTAATGTGCCATCCGCGCCGCGATCCGCGGCGTGCCTTCGCGCGCGAGTGTGGATCGGCAGTAAGCGCTTCTTCCACTAAAGCGCTTATTCCACTTATCCTAGCAGGTTCCTAGGTAGGATCCTAGCTAGGAACCTAGCTTTCTTAATGTTATTCCACTTGACTAAATCGGAAACGATTTAGGATCCTAGCTTTCTAAATGTTATTCCACTTGACTAAATCGGAAACGATTTAGAATCCTAGCTAGGATCCTAGCTTCTAAATGTTATTCCACTTAACTAAATCGGAAACGATTTAGGATCTAGGAACCTAGCTAGGATAAGTGGAATAAGCGCTTTATGGCACTTCAGCTTTAAAACCATGGCGATTGGCCACAAAGAGGATGTTACAAACTAAATTGGCCAGTGTGAAGTGTCGACTGTCGAGTAAGTATAATATATACAGAGCCAGTACTGGCTGCCAATAAGACTGGCAGCCAGTATTGGCTTGGCATATGCCGCGTGGGAACAGTTTGGAGTTTTGTAAGGGAACACAAAATAGCACCGAGCACGTTTCTGGATATCGCATCACTTTTCTACACTTGTGCACGATAATAATAATAATAATAGTAAGCCCGCAGGGCAGCTTGTGGCGAGCTGTTGGGGAGTAGTGAAGTGACCCCACGAACCCGAGTGGCGAGTGCTCCCAGGGTAGCCCCTGTTCTTCATCTCCGGCTTGCCTTCACCAGCCGGCCGGAGTGAACACTGACGGAGAATCAGACCCTAGTCCCTACCTCTGCCTTGCCTCAACCGGCTGGTCAGAGTGGAGTCGCGAGAGCTTCGGCTCGGAGGGAGGATGTGAAGCGTGTGGCGAGTAGCGACTGGCGACTGGCGAGTGTCGAGTGGGCGACGTGATACGTACGCGGTACGGTACGAGTTACGAGTTACGACCACAGAACAATATTTTATTGTTTTGTGGGTATAACATACATAACTTTTGCCCTTTATTAAGATAAAAATAAAAAAAAAGAAATTCAAAATGTTTATGACAGTGTTGCCAAATCAGGGGATTTCCCCCTAGATTTAGGGGGTTTTCGACCAAGTTGGGGGAAAACAGGGGGAATATGTCAATGATGTGAATGCCATGGACGCTGCTGGTAAAGGAGAACTGTCAATTTAAATGATATTTTTGTATGATAGAAGCGTTAGTTCCTTTGCTCGCCACGCTCATATAAAGCCTTGTCGAGCTGTAATAAAGTTTACTTAGTAATATATTTTGACGTGACAACGTCTTAAATTAGGTTGCGGCTGGGAGTCACTTATGAAAAAGTGTAACGCTCGGTAACGTTACGATGAGTCACCGAACGAGAGAGAGGCCCGCCGAATGCCTTGCGTCTCTCTCCCACACGTTGTCACGTAAAATCTTCGCCCGTAAAACCGACTTTACAGGCAACCATTTTTTATTGAATATTAAAAGAAAAAGTAATCAAGGGGATTTCTAGGGAAAATCAAATTAGTTCAGGGTTACGGCAATATATACTTGTAATCTGTGGTTACGGCGCCGAGACTATCTGGCAACACTGGTCCATGGTCGGTGGATGCAAGTTCCGAACAAAAAAAAATTGGGTTCCAAATTTAAACGTAGCAACTGGACCCAATAACATAATCTGTGCTTGATCTGTGCAAGATCGACTGTGATTGGCTGATAAAAAAGACCATAAAGAATTTAAACTACATGAGAAAAAAGACGAAGAAGGAGTTTATAACTCAAAGTTCGATTTTCATTTTGTGAAAATTATTTGTAGGAACTCATACAAAAATTGTAAATTATGTGGATTAATTATTGAAAAACGAAAGGTAAGCCATTGTCAAATGTAAATGTAACCGTAAATTGATAAATAATTGAAGCAAAACATAACTATGTCATACCATGTTTTAATACAACATGTCGTAGTATTATTTGCATAATGCAATTTGTACATTAATTTACAACTTAAACTATATAATATGAAAAAGATTTATTATTATTTCATAGAAAATATTATAATGTATATCAGTATACAGTTAATTTGGAAAATGTTGAAATGTGTATATTGTTTTATTGTAATAATACATGAGGTTATATTAACTATACTTTAATAATTTATGCGAACTGTATGGAAATGTAGTAAATGAAAAATGTTTAATTAATTTCAGATTTTTAGGTCCCTATACTAGTTTGCTACATTCTAGTCTGCAAGCAATAGCTGTTAAGGAGATTTTAGGAGGAGAAGGAAGGTATGGGATTATGAGTGGTACGGCAACCAAGGAAAAATCCTCTGATCAAGTGAGGTTGTATGCAGCTGGCCTGATCCCGCGTGATAGATTTCAGCTGTCGTATACAGGGTGTAACAGAACAAAGTAATGATACTTAAGTGTGTTTATATAAAGGTGCGCGTCCACTGGATTGGAGAGAATCGGAATGAGGAAGAGGGAGAATCGGAGCGTAGGTACGCAGCGGACGGATTTGTTGCTTTGTATGTATGGTATGACTACTGTGAACTACACTAGAAGTACTGGATTCTGCGCCTGACAAATATATTATGACGACACGACGCGCCATCCGCACCGTCGCGTACGTCCCGATTCCGACCTGGTGGACGCGCAGCTTTAATCCCCTCCCTATATAGAGTTTACTGTATAAGCCAATCAAGTAGTTAGTAGAGTAGCATAGACAGCTATTCTATTATATTTATATAAATAAAACTTATAAAACTGTACTGTAATATTATAATACTGAATAATAGAAATCAACAAAAGCATGTGGATTAAATCTGTTTTATTGTTTAATTTACCTTATTAGCCTATTTATTTAGCTATGTACAATAATTTTTAATGAAATAATACATTTATTTGAACTCATTTCTTTTTTATTTAATTTTTTTTAATTTTTGGTATGTTTAGAGCGAAAGGTTTTGCACTTAAAAATTTTAACTTCAGTTTCAAATTAAAAAAATAACGGATGTTAATTTTTTTCTTATATGTCCGACCTCTTGTTACGTATACACAGTTTACATCAGCTACATATCTGTGGTTTACATCCTCTTTGGTCAGAACTATAACTAATCTGTGGTCAGAACTCAGATCTTCGTGAATTTTAATGACTGTCCTTAGTCGTGTACCGGTTACCACTTTTTCTTTATCTAAAAGACTGTAAAATAGTTATTTGTTCAGTTATATTTCACCAAAACAAAATGCTTTCGGAGACGACGTTAACGCTTATACAAATACTAGAGAAAACTATATCACCGGGTAAGTAACATTGTATGAGCATGGCGCTTCGTGTAATCTTCATTGTCAACCGACTCAGGAATTTTAAAGTTACCATCTAACTGTAACTTTCACACAATACTTAGCACTAAAGCTCCAATGTAGGTGCATTTTTACTTGCCAGCAAATTCAGTAACTTATGATCCATATCATATTAAGATAATATAGAATTATGTTACCCTAACACCATAATTAACGAAATAATGACAATCTGATTTCATTGAGACTTGTCAGGTTCTGAAGTTACTTTACAGTAGAAGAATGTAAACATGTTGCAGGGACACATTTAATATACTTTGGCAGAAATTGTGTTAAAAATAATTCATGAATAAGAGAAATAACCTCCAAAAATGCTAATTCTAAATGGCCTCTTACTTGCCAAACTTTCAACCTGAATACCTACATTCTATTTGTATACAATGTAAATGTGAATTCTATTAGGCAGTATATCATTGTTATCATATCTATAACTTTCTCATTACAGATCGAAATGAATTGGATGCTGCAGAAAAATATCTTAACCATGCAGCCCTCACAAATTTTACAACATTTATCAAAATGCTTTCTGACATTCTGGTACAAGGTGGAAACAGTCAGGTGGCCAGAATGGCCGCTGGATTGCAACTTAAAAACCACCTAACATCTAAAGATCCCATTGCAAAGCAGCAATATCAGCAGAGGTGGCTTGCTCTACCTGAAGACATAAGAGTGTATATTAAGAAAAATGTAATTGATTGTAAACCTTACAAATATCATGTTTTTTTTTTATATTATGTGAAAGCGATTGTCTCTAATAATCATATTTAATAATATTTTCTAGATCCTAGCTGCTATTGGTAATGAAAGTAGTAGACCGAGTTCTGCAGCTCAATGTGTTGCTTATGTAGCTGTAGCGGAGCTTGCTGTTGGACAATGGAATGACCTTATACCAATGCTCCTGGAAAATGTAGTCAATGCCCAATCAACTGAGCTGACAAGAGAAGCTAGCCTTGAAGCTATAGGTAAGTCAGTTACACATAAGTTTATTTTTCAACAAATGAAAAAAGTTTCTCAACTTAAAAACTTTCTTATGAGATTTATTAGGTAAAAATAGTAAGTTAGATTGATGAAGAGATGTTCAGTGAAATATATTTAGCAATATTTTGAATTATGATTACTACTATAAAATGTGTTGCATCTATTTTAATAATGAAGCTTTCATTTTTTCTTTTCATTTTTACAGTTATAGTAGGAGAATATATGTATTTTGTTTATCACAATAGTCAATACAATGTTTGACTTAACATTTTTATAGGTTACATCTGCCAAGAAATAGATGCTGAAGTTCTTACTGAACAGAGCAACCAGATTCTAACTGCTATAATTCACGGTATGAGATCTACTGAGCCCAGTAACCATGTCAGATTAGCAGCAACTCAAGCTCTGTTAAATTCTCTTGAATTTACAAAAGCTAATTTTGATAAAGAGAATGAAAGAAACTTCATCATGGAGGTTGTGTGTGAAGCAACTCAGTCCAATGACATGAGAATTAGTGTTGCAGCATTACAATGTTTGGTGAGCATGTTTTACATCATACTAGCTGTCCCGGCAAACGTTTCTTTGCCATAATATAAAGTATTTCGCCCATATTATTTTATTGAAGTGACTAAATAAGTATGTCACCATTGCAACGTCGATCGCTATGTCGTTGCACAAACAATGGTCGCCGTCAGTCTCAGGTTGTGGTAATTTACTATTATTTATTCAACAAATACACTTATCAATATATTATAAAGTACCCAGTAGCCTCAGACCTACTGAATATGCATATAAAATTTGGTAAAAATCAGTAAAGCCGTTTCGGGGGAGTTTCGTGGACTAACATTGTGACACGAGAATTTTATATATAAGATATTAGGTGGTGTTAAAAGATTTCTTTTTTATCTCTCAAATGCTAATGAACTTTATTATCATTTCAGGTCAAAATATTATCTTTATATTACCAGTACATGGAGCCATACATGGGCCAAGCATTGTTCCCAATTACATTAGAAGCTATGAAATCTGATGTGGATGAAATATCTCTGCAGGGTATAGAGTTCTGGTCCAACGTCAGTGATGAAGAAATTGATCTTGCTATAGAAATGGTTGAGGCGTCTGAAGCAGGTATTTACTAGTTTAAAATTTTACAAAATACTTGTGCCGAATTTGTTAATTGTTCATGGTAGTAGAAACTCATAAAAAAGGAGAAAATTATATTATTATTGCATGCATATATTTTTATATATTATTAAATTAATAAAAGGTACAGGATAAAAAATTTATTATTATTACACACATATTTTTGTTAGCAACATGAAATAGTGAATTAATACAAGGTACACACTACACTCCTTGTATTTCTGGCTAGGTAATTGATTTACAAATAATTTTATTGTGTTAAGGTGAACGCAGATTTGGCCGCACCGCAGTCGCCGCATTTCGAATTCTTTATATGAAGTTATAGGCAAGCTCGCATACCTACCCGCGCCGCAGTCTCCGCAACTTCTACATTCTTTATATGAAGAATTAGAAATGCGGCGACTGCGGTGCGTGCGGTGCGGCCAAATCTGCGTTCACCTTTAGTTTAAGACTTAAGTCTTTACTCATTTCTAAAATAAGCTGTTGCTTTTTTGACATTTTTTATTACTTCTAGTTTTGAGTTTTGCCTGCCAAGTCACCTTTAAATATTAATGCTTTGCACAAACCTACGCGACCACGCGACTGCAAAGCGGCAGCGTCAATACAAAACACACATTTGACAAGTTTTATTTATACACATATACTGTTGTTGTAACATGCTCAAATATTGTGATCTTCAGGTCGTCCTCCAGTTAGAACATCTAGATTTTATGCAAGAGGGGCACTGCAGTATATTGCTCCTGTACTGATGGAAAAATTAACTAAACAAGATGATAGTGATGACGAGCTGGAATGGAATCCTTCTAAAGCAGCATCAGTTTGTTTGATGCTGCTCTCTAACTGTTGTGAGGATGACATTGTTCCTCATGTTTTACCTTTCATTCGTTCAAATATTAAAAGCGAAAATTGGCGCTTCCGAGAAGCCGCTCTTATGGCGTTCGGTTCTATTCTTGGTGGTTTAGAAGCTAACACACTCAAGCCTTTAGTTGAAGAAGCAATGCCGACGCTTATTCAAGCTATGTACGATTCAAGTGTGGCGGTTAGAGATACGGCAGCTTGGACTTTTGGAAGGATTTGTGAAATTGTTCCAGAAGCAGCTATTACTGAAAATTATTTACAGCCATTATTAGAGAGCCTCGTTAATGGCCTTAAAGCTGAACCTAGAGTTGCAGCGAATGTTTGCTGGGCTTTTACTGGACTGGCCGAGGCTGCTTATGAGGCAGCTCTCAACAACGAGAATCAGCAACCAAAGACATATTGCATGTCTAGATATTTTGATTTTATTATTGAACGCCTCTTAGAGACTACTGATCGTCCAGATGCAGCACAGCATAATCTTAGATCAGCTGCGTATGAAGCTCTCATGGAAATGGTTAAAAATTCGCCAACCGATTGCTACATTACTGTCCAAAAGACAACCATGGTTATATTGGAAAGGTTGCAACAAGTGCTGCAAATGGAGAATCACATTTCAAGTCAAGCTGATAGATCACAATTCAATGATCTCCAGAGTCTCTTGTGTGCTACATTGCAGTCAGTCCTGAGTAAAGTCACGCCAGAAGACGCACCGCAAATATCTGATGCTATAATGACGGCTCTACTGACAATGTTTGCGAGCAATGCAGGGAAGGCAGGAGGAGTACAAGAAGATGCATTAATGGCTGTATCTACCCTTGTTGAGGTGCTCGGTGAAAAGTTCCTGACTTACATGGAAGCATTTAAACAATACTTATATGTGGGCTTAAAGAACCATCAAGAATATCAAGTTTGTATTTCAGCTGTGGGTCTCACTGGCGACATTTGTCGTGCCCTGAAAAATAAGGTATGAGTAGCAAATACAGTGTAAACTCCATGTAACATTACTCTATTTAATGACAAACTCTCTAAAGCATCGAAATCATTGGACTTTGGTTGGTTTAGCTTGTCTACCATACAATGATACACTCTACATAGCATCACTCCCAATAACGACAGTATCACAACGATTGAACAGTAAAAAATACCTTTTAAATTACTAAAATTAGTAAAAACTGCGCAGCTGTGTTCGTTTTTTTGTCGCATTGTTATCCTAGCCCGCAATAAACTCTGCTTTCGGCATCATGCATACAGAAATTTCTAAGAAATTCGTTCTTTTGTTTACAAATTGAGTATGATTGCACATGTAGGCTGTTTTAGACCCTAATAATAAGGAGTCATGGATTATTACATAGACTTATAATATATACTGTCGTATAGACCACCTGACAACCCGAAAATGCGTGACGATTTTTGATCTGTCAATGTGTGCGTGTGCTAGTGATGTATATTTTACTATCGATAGTATTGTCCGATCGTGTTATTTTACCTGCGTTTCTATGAGAAATAAATAATATGCAACTTTGACAGATTTTGTAATTCAAATTAGGTATCATATATTTTATTTGGCAGTAAAAAGGGGACGATTGAAAAGTAGATACACATTTTCGGTTGGGGTGATTTTTGAAGTGAAAACTTCTTTAGCGGCGTTGAACACTTTTGTGGGATGAGTAAAAACTGTGAAACTCGCGTCAGATTCTCGTGCTGATCGAAAAATCTTGGAAAAACCGTAAGACGGTTAGAGAGTAGTGTTTTGTGTCGAACTCGAACTTGAATTGATTGTAAGGGTTACGATTAAATAAAAAAATCGATTTTTTAATAATCGATTTTCATAAAAAATGGGTTAAAAAATGTACAATGTTAATAATCAAGTTTTCACTTCTGCCGGCACTCCCGGAGTGCAACTCGTCTTTTTTTCAATCGTCGGATATGTTATAACATGAGGTTCTTATAACGGTAAATAATATACACATTTTAAAGTTACTTACTTGTTATTCAGGTAAA
Organism: Polyommatus icarus; assembly: GCA_937595015.1. Taxonomy (NCBI): domain Eukaryota; kingdom Metazoa; phylum Arthropoda; class Insecta; order Lepidoptera; family Lycaenidae; genus Polyommatus; species Polyommatus icarus. The sequence continues at coordinate 11,924,470 of OW569321.1, forward strand.
AACTATCTGACAAATCAGCTCTTACATTAATAGAAATGCAAATATAAAGTTGAAAGTAAACGACAAACATAGTATATTATTTATTCTTAAATTAAATACATATCATAATACCCTTACACCCCCATTACATTTTTAGATTAGTTTTATGTTCTTGTTGAATACCGATAGGCATATCGATAAATTTGATTCAAGCCCTAGCGTATATGTAAACAATTTTAATGAAAAAAATTTCTTTAAAAATTGTGTAATTTAAGAACAATAGTACCTTTAGTTATGCAAAATAGGAAAGTAGAGGGGAGGATTAACAATATTTTATTTGAAATAGAGAAATATAGACATAATATAGCTAAAATAAATACATCGTAGTAATTAGGACATGAAGATTAATGTATATTTTTCGTGATTACTCCTATGATTTACACTGCAATCACTCACAGAACAAGTTACCATTGTTATAAGTAATAGTATTTGTCGAAAATAATAAAGGATTTAAAACAATAAATTGCAAATACCGAAAGGGCATAAAAACGGGTGACGACTTGGTGACGACCTGTCAAATGAAAGTGGTCAAAGTTTTCATTAGACTGCCTCTCTCTTTTCATCTTGTTATAATTCCATAAAGGATTTTCTTCTCTCTCGCACTCTTTGTTGGTCTTTAGCATCATACGTTTATGGATTATTATCTATTCGTTATCATATTCTCAGTTGACCATAAACTTTCAAACTGTAAATATGGTTAGTAAAAGAAAATCACTGTATATTGACGAAAAAGTATTGATTTTCCTTCTCTCCATTTAACGGCCACTCTATATAACGTCATAAAATGCACGGTCCCTTCAGTGACGTTATATAGAGTTTACACTGTATTACAAAAAAACTTTATGTATAGGATAAGATTCTAATTTTTACTTTATTCTAGGTACTACCATATTGTGATGAAATAATAACTCTATTATTGGAAAATCTTGGTGATCCCTCAATTCATCGTTCTGTTAAGCCTCAAATATTATCACTGTTTGGTGATATAGCTTTGAGCATTGGTCCTGATTTTAAGAAATACTTGGGAATTGTTATGGAAATGTTGCTGCAGGTGAGTTTACCGTTTTTAATTACTATCAATTATACACCTATGCACTTTTTTACTATGAACTCAAAAGAAACATTTTTATCAGGATGGCACTGTTTTAATATACCAAGACCAATAATTTTGAAAACAAAAAAAAAAATTACAGTAGGATGAAACCCATTACAAAAGGTGGAGAATATTATAAAAATTAAGGGAAAAATAATTTACGGGCGATCTGAGTTAGGGAAAGGGGGGGGGGGGGGGGGGGGTTAAGGGGGAAAAATGGTTTATCTCGATTTCAAAAAACCATGTTCTTGGTTTTTTATTTATTTCTTAAATTACAAAAAAAAATTTTTTTCGCGAAATTTCGTGATAATTTACATTTTCAAGTCCCAAATACGCTGTCATTTATTTCATTAGAAATATTTATTTTTTCACCTTATTTTGAATTTAAATCAAAAAAAATATCCTAATTTTCAATCGAAAATTCGACCGTCAAAATATCAGGTTTAAAAAAAAATTGTAATGCTCTTTATTCAATAAAATCTCTATTTTTCGATGATGAAAAAAAAAATGCATTATACGATAGTAAATCTTCTCAGAAAACGCAAAAAATCGAAAAAAAAACTCAAATTAGAAAATTCTTTATTAATCATTATGAATAATTTTATATAAAAATGTGATTACTGCAATTAGTTTTAATTTAAAAGTTGATTTATTTCATTATAAATATCATTATATATAAATATAAATGTAAATCTATACTCATAAAATAACATGTCCTGACTGACTTATCATCGCTGAGCAAAAACTGTTTCGATTTTTTGCATTTTCTGAGAAGATTTACTATAGTGTAATATATATTTTTTTTTCATCATCGGAAAGTAGAGATTTCAACGAGTAGAAAGTACACCATTTTTTTAAAAAAAGCTGATATTTTGACGGTCGAATTTTCGATTGAAAATTAGGGTATTTTTTCAATATAAATTCAAAATAAGGTGAAAAAATAAATATTTCTAATAAAATTAATGACAGCGTATTCGGGACTTAAAAATGTAAGTTATCACTATATTTCGTGAAACAAAAAAAAATTTTTGTAAAAGATAAATAAAAAACTAAAAACATGGTTTTTTGAATTTTTCACTTAAATTTTGAAGTTATGGAGAAAAAGTGTGAATAGAAAAGTTTTAGGTCTTTTTCTTACCTACAACTTTGCCATTTGACTTTTTTTCATAGGAATATTAGTTTTTCCAGAAATCGCGATAAACCGTTTTCTCGCTCTCGAAAACTCAGATCGCCCGTAAATTATTTTTCCCTTAATTTTTATAATATTCTCCTCCTTTTGTAATGGGTTTCATTCTACTGTGATTTCTTTTCACTTTTCATTATTTTTGAAGGTATTGGTCCTGGTCTATAATGTCAACTGGTTTCATCTTCATACTATTATTTAAGAACTTTTTGTTAAAATCTCAAATTTTAACAATTTTACTTGCAACTCACAAAACCTTTTAAAATAAAATTCCTTATAACAGGCCAGCAAAATGGAAGTGGATCGAAATGACTATGACATGGTGGAATATTTATGTGAACTAAGAGAGAGCATATTAGAAGCTTATACTGGCATTATCCAAGGTCTGAAAGGTGCAGATGGCGAGGTATGTTTAGAAATTATTTACTAGCTGTTGCCCGCGACTTCGTCTGCGTGGACTTTAGTTTATAGCGCGCGTTACCTATAAACTATTTAATATTTATGATTGTTAGGTTTAAGGTTACGTCATTGCATTCTGCATAGATAAAGTACTGAGTTAATATTTAATAAAGTGTATTATAACAATCGAAAGAATCGAAAACGGAACTTATCATGGTACCACATCTTATAGAAAGACGCATGAGCAAGCGATAGCGCGATGTAAGCGTCTCTTAGCGCCATCTGTTATGAATTTTTGGAATAACAAAAAGTAGCCTATGTAGTATGTCCTTTCTCAGGCCTTAGACTATCTGTACACAAAATTTCATTATTTAACGTTGTTAGTGGCGGCCGAAAAGGAAGATCTTCCGACCGAGCGAGATAGCATGCTCGGTCAGGCCGAAGTCCACTGACGTTATTTCAGACGTTGTATATCTTGCCGTTCTCCGAAACTTCGATAGCGCGATGTAGGATAGTTAGGCGAATTGTGGGTACCGCCACATCACTCCCCCCCGAAGACCTGTGGTATTCTTCAATGCGCTTGTGTTGTCAGGTGTGGGCCGAAGCTACGCATGCAATGACCAAGAGAGGTTCCCGTACTCTGCTTGCTGACCGGTCGTTGTAGCCTATGGCTGCCCCGTTCAAGCCAGACATGGGTTCGACCGGCGCGGACGCCCAATGCGGCTTATGGTCGAGGCGACCCGGTTATGCTTGATGTCTGCTGACGTGGTGCGGAGGGGCGGGGAGTGTTGATGATGATTGATGTCCAGAAGGATGCGTGTTCTTGTCGGTGGTCACCAATTTAACGTTGTTAGTGGCGGCCGAAAAGGAAGATCTTCCGACCGAGCGAGATAGCATGCTCGGTCAGGCCGAAGCCCACTGACGTTATTTCAGACGTTGTATATATCTTGCCGTTCTCCGAAACTTCGATAGCGCGATGTAGGATAGTTAGGCGAATTGTGGGTACCGCCACAATTACAATCGGTTCAGTAGTTTTGGCGTGAAAGCCAGACAGACAGAGATACTTTCGCTTATTTATAATATTAGTATAGATTCACTGTTCATGTTGAAATGCCAGATGTATAATATAGCTAATAGGTTTTGTCAGAAAGTCTGATATTTGAATAGTGATCAACATGTTAGGCCTATTTTGTTGATATTCATACGTACTCCAAATTCTCCCAATTGTTGTGCTTCTATTTCACATATTTAGTTATAATGCAGCCCAGCCTTAGTCTAAGAGAGCTAAGCATTTTTCACACGTAATTTCTTCTTCCATTGAAAAAACAAAGATTGCCGGTAAGAAGTAAGCGTATTACTACAATGTTTTTTAAACAATGGGTAAAATATAATGTTTTTCTCCTGTCAGTAACATTACAAAAGTTACTACGCAAGGATAAGATCTACGAATAATAAAAACTAAGGAAGAGTAACAATACATGCACATTTAAGGTGAACGCAGATTTGGGCCGCACCGCACGCACCGCAATCGCCGCATTCGAATTCTTTATATTATGAAGTTATAGGCAAGCTCGCATACCTACCCGCGCCGCAGTCTTCGCAACTTCATAATAATATGAAGAATTGCGAATGCGGCGACTGCGGTGCGTGCGATGCGGCCAAATCTGCGTTCACCTTTATGCATTTAGTTGGTACACATTTTTCGTGTATACTCGAGTGACATTCAACCAGGTTGACATGATAATTATTATTGTCAACGATTGATTTATTATTAGAGAGTATATATTTTATACTTAAGCTTAATAGAAAAAGGTAAGTATTATAAATAAAAACAACAAATTAGGTGATACACAGATTAATCATCATCATCAGCCGGTTCTTCTCGCCGGGTTAGTTACCGAACCGGTGGCAGATCTCATGTAGACGTTCTAAAAGTGTTAACAACCTACCTATTTAGTATTTTAAAAAAAAATATTTTGATTTTGAAAAAATAAATTTGGTTGCAATCAAAAAGACCAGATGTAGATGGTTCAGGGCTTAAGATTCCATCGGGACTGGCGGCAAATCGGGCATGCAGTCATCAGCGTGGCTAAAATGGTCGCATAGGAATTCCTCTCAATCAATTCACAAAATGAATTGTCAAAACTGTCAAAGTCACGAATATTAAATTAGTACAAATTTAGACCAATTGAATTGGTCAAACTCACGAATGTCAAATTAGTACGAATTTAGACCAATTGAATTGGTCTAAATTTGACATTCGTGAATTTGACAGTTTTGACTATTCATTTTGTGTTGAAATTGATTGAGAGGAATTGCTATGCGACCATTTTAGCCCTGCAGAAACATCATCAGGGTATTTGTTTAACCCTTATTTCGACCCTAAATAGCGGGCTATACGTTTAGGTACTTTCAAAAATTCTAGCTCGTAAATTATTCCATATTTTCAAGAGATTTCTGTATTATAGTATTAGACTATTCGAGATTTTACAAAAGAAAATATACTATTTTATATGTTTAAAAGAAAAATAATATAAAAAATCGAAAAGTGTAAACCTGTCAAGCGAGAGCGCAATAGGAATAACTTGGTGCGCCTATTTGTGTCGATTTAAATATACATAAATTCGAAAATATAAAATATTTAGTTTTCACCCCTACGAATAACAAAACTACAGGAAACGTAACTCCCATACTTCAACCGTTTTAAATTTGGATCCTTTTCGAACACTAAAATATGACAATTCAGATTCTCGCCAAGGTCGTTTACCAGGTAACGTATCATAATATTGCGCGCAGGCTGTCGCCCAGCGCGCAATATTATGATACGTCACTGTCACAGTTAAGAAACAAAGCCGTGGACAATAATTTTCAAAAGCTGATGGCATTATGCAGTATACACCAAACATATTATCTACTATCACGAAGAAAGGAGTACATAATTATTATTTTAAAATCAAACATTCCACTGATCCTTAAGTCATCGATAATAATAATATATAATAATTTTGAACAAACCTTGTACGACTCGGACGAATTTAAAACTATCCAGAGCACCTAGACAAGACGTTTTCAGATTATGAAAATCTATACAGTGCTAAATTATTACAGAATTGAATTAAAAAACTTACGGTGCATATGCAGATTTTCGTAATCTCTTTAATTTTCGGTCATTACTCATACAAAATATATCATGACTATTAAAGTGTACTTATGTTACTCGTTTATGTAGATGTAGTACTATTAAAGTACTACATAAACGAGTATAATCTGGCTCGGCATCCAATTCGGTTCGTTTCTGACTAAACGAAGTACGAACGGCATTATAAAAATAAGATACTCCATACTGATGTCAGTCAGACCCTCGTTTATGAATTATGATTAAATTGTTACATCTTGCATAACACTGCCCATGGCGACTTTGTAAAAAAGTAAAAATTTTGTAATTATATTATTTTTTGATTATTGCATTTTTACAATAACATGTAAACTTAATAAGACAAACACAAAGAGACCAGCTCAATTTTACGCAAATACCCTGGCATCCAACTTAAATAAACGATCTTTTTGGGCATGTTTTTGGGTCGGAAAAGTACAAGAACTTTACTCAAGCATAATTTAAAAAAATTAATTTACTGATGAAACTTGAAAGGTTATTCCTGTATTAAAAGTCGTATCTGTATGACTTCTACACCATTTCACAGGGCATTTAGGTATTTTAACAAAAAAAATTTTGTAAAAAGCTACGTAAAAAGTCAGTATACAAATTGTAAAATGAGTTTGACAATAATTATCATATCAACCTAGTTGAATGTCACTCGTGTATACACGAAAAATGTGTACCGAACACATGCATAAAGTATACATGTATTTGGGTCACATTTTGTAGCCTTTTGTCGCCCTTTTTTTGACGGAGTTACTCTTCCTGTAGTTTAAAGTTCACTGTTTCACCCGCACAAAACACCCAATGGGTGGAATAAAATGGGTGATAACTGGGTTTTTACCCAGTGTTGGGTTTTAACCCGGGTGATTACCCATCTATAGCAGTATAAAGGCTGATGTTACATGACAGTTCGAATGGAACCAAATTTAAAACTGTATTAGTATGGGAGTTACGTTTCCTTAGGTTTTATTATTCGTAGGGTTGAAGTATGGGAGTTATGTTTCCTTAGTTTTTATTATTCAAAGGATAAGATATTGTACAGCTTATCCATCCATCGTGTACTCGATGTTTCAAGTACATTAATTCAAAGTATCAAATAATATCTGACGACCTCTGTGGCTCAGTTGGTGAGCACGTTGGTAGCTCAAGCCGGGGGTCGCGGGTTCAAATCCAGCCGAAGGAACAAAAAGTTTTCAAAGTTCCTGGGTCATGAATGTGTATTGAATATGTGTATCATATAATAAAAATCTTAAATATATGTTAATTATTAAATATGTTTCTGTTGTCTGGTAGCTTGTGTGAAGCGTCCATAGATAAAAAAATAAAAATATTCCAGGTGCAAGCGGACGTGTCGATGGTGGAGCCGCACGTGCCGGCAATGGTGCAGTTCATGGTGACGGTGGCGATGGAGCCGGAACGGACCGACGGGCACATGTCAGTGGTGGCCGGCCTCACCGGCGACCTGTGCTCGGTGTTCGGCGCGCGAGTGCTGCCCCTGCTGGAGTCCCGGCCCCTGCTCGAGCTGCTGCAGCAGGCGCGCATGTCGCGCACGCCCCGCACCAAGATGCTCGCCAACTGGGCCACCAAGGAGATCCGCAAACTCAAGACTCAGACCCCCATCGCCAGCTGGTATGCCCCAGTTATTTCTGTATGACGTGCTTTTACTAACTTAATGCTCTGGCAGCATTAGGCTCAGAGCACACCGAAATGGCAGCGCAGGAGTCGTCAGAGTGCTCGAGGCGTCGCGGGCGGCCGCGAGACTTTCCAAGTTCCTCAAGTGATACTATGTATTACAATAATGAAGATAAAGTTTAAAATCATATGACACTGAAAATGCTCGCCGCTGCGCTACCATTTTGGTGTGATTTGAGCCTTATAGGGTGTTTCCACCGGAGCTGATCTAAGCTGCGTTTTACAAAAACAAATAAAATCGTTGTGCTGAATGTTGTCAGCCAAATGAAGCGTTTATATTGTTTCTTAATAACACATTCCTCGCAACGCAGCTTAGCTCAGCTCTGGTGGAAACACAGCCTCATGGTCACTTTTATGACTTAAAACTTTAAATGAGCAGAAGGATTTTTTAAAATTTTAAGTCTTTATTTGAATTATGAGCAAAGGTTAGGTTTTTGCAAAAATAAACATACTACAGTTTTACCTAAGCTTTTATTACAAATTACAGGTTTTAGAATTTGTAATATGTATTATTAAATCGGAACTGTAGCTTACGTGCTATGATAGAATGATACTGTTTCTTCTAGTAGGGCAAGAAAAAATACTAAAGACTCAAAAACTTGCTTTATCAGAGTAAAGCTTACAAACAAACCTACGCGTCAGAGGCGCGGCGGGACGCGATACGGAAACGTCTACAACGCAAAACTGGGCGTGCACACCTGCGCGCAGTTCGACTTAACGGTGCGAACCGTCAAACGTAATATTTTGTTAATGAACAGTCACTGAAGACGCGCGACTTTATCTGGTGTAAATGCTCAATTGTTGTGGTAATGACATTTCCATACTTATTACTTAACACCAGCGTCGGACGAGTCGGACGGATGGACATGAGGATTGCGATGTGCTAAGCTTGCTTTTGATTTGGAAGGTGCAGAGGATAAAATACATTCACAATGGTCAAGTCGAATTAATTAAGGGCGCATTTTCATTAGTCGTTAACTCGTGCGGTATACAGCATACGGGGAGTCTATGACAACCAATGGCGCATTGTAATGACAATGCGCCATTAGTATGCACGACCAATGGGTCGTGGCATGCATTTTAGAAATCTCCCTCACCCCGCATGCGGGCCCTATCGACCAGTGAAAATATGCCATTAATATCATGACACAATCTATCAAAACGTAAACAAATCAAAAAACCGGTCAAGTGCTCGTCGGGCCACGCGCAACATAGGGTTCCGTAGTACCACTAGTTTTTGATAATTTTTGTATGACCAATGAATGTACCATCGAGAAAATTGATTCCTAGGCAGTTGACGGACCTACGTCATTTGGTCGACTTATAAGTACTGACATACGGTTTTGCTCGATAGTTTTACTCCAAATCGAGCAATAGCCACCGTGTGGACCGCCAAAACTGACAGCTCGAAGGCTCGCTTCGAGCCGGCTCGATGGAATTAAATATGTCAAATATGTCATTTCCGATTTTCGATTTGGAGTAAAACTATCGAGCAAAACCGTATGTGAGTACTTACCATAAGTCCAGCGTTCTTGTATAATGGCGGTTAGTGCACGCACATCATCTTAAAACGCACAAACTATAGCTGTGATCTTTTTACATATTCAGAAGCAACCATTTAGCTGGTAGAAGGGGGGAACGGGATTGGAGTCTGAACTGAATGATTTTTTCCACTTTAAAACTTAATATGTCACAAATGGATCCCTAAATCGGAAAATGATTTTTATGAATACTCGTAATATTTTTAAAAAAACTTATCCAACGACACCCCACACAGTCGGGTGGATGCGGAAAAAAATCATCCCCGCTTGATGTGTAGGGTAAAATATATTTTTTTAAGAATTTATACACCATTTTGTTGGTATCATTGATATCTGCTTTCATGTCGAATTACAGCTTTGTAGGTGCTATAGTCTCTGAGCAAAACCGCGGACAGACAGACGGACGGACAGACCGAAACTATAAGGGACATTAGATTATCATTTATATTGGATCCTAGATCATTGAGTCATTTATATTGGATAATGTAATATAGATAAATGATTCATTTCTTCCTCGATCATAGATTTTTGACATTTGCTGAGAGATTGCTTTCAATACGGTCATAGAAATTGGTGTTGCCAGTTATTTAATATAAAAAAAGAGTTTTTAATTTCTTGTTCGTTAATATGTTTGAAATAATGTAATGTTATTTTTTTTCTAATTATATACTTGAATAATCTTGCTGAAATAACAAAAAACAAGCCATATTAAAAATGACGATGTCTTTTGACAAATCGAATTCTCTGAGATCTAGTAATACTGATGTCAATACCTGTCAGCGTTAGCACTCCCCATTGGCTATTGAAACCACATATGACGTAAAATAGGATCAATGTTATATCTAATACATATATACTATATATAAATCTCCTGTCACGATGTTTGTTCGCGATGGATTCCTAAACTACTTAACCGATTTTAATGTTGTTTTTTTTAATGTGTGCTTTTTCCCAACTTAAGAGATAGGATAGCTTAGATCTTTAAAAGAAGTCGCAATTTTATTTTATTGCAAATTATTTGTCTATAAAGAGCGACCATTGTTCATGCGACGCGGGCACGGGATAGCGATGGCGACATACTTATTTAGTCACTAATTCAATAAAATAATCGGTTGTCTGTAAAGTCGGTTTACTGACGATAGTTGAACGTGACAACGTATGACGTTGTCACGTTCAACTATCCTTAACCCCTTAACCCTCGCTTCCGAATCTCTATAAATAGAAACAAACTTTTGACGTGACAACGTCTTAAATTAGGTTGCGGCTGGGAGTCACTTATGAAAAAGTGTAACGCTCGGTAACGTTACGATGAGTCACCGAACGAGAGAGAGGCCCGCCGAATGCCTTGCGTCTCTCTCCCACTCAACTATGATCGGTCTGCCGCGCGCGCAGCGCGCATTCATATCAATAAATATTCTACCGAGAAAAAGACGTTGTCACGTAAAATCTTCGCCCGTAAAACCGACTTTACAGGCAACCATTTTTTTTTCGACTGTAACCTAAAGTTATTTCGATGTATTTCTTTCAAATCGACCTATGCAAAGAACAAAGTTCTATTTGAATATATCACCAAAGTACTTTTATTGTATTTTTACTGCTATCGGACCTCTACATTTTATTAAAAAAAACTAGCGACCCGCCCCGGCGTCGCACGGGTATAAAATATAATATACTTAGCCACTGGAAAAATGATTAAAATTGATAGCCTATCACGATCCTTCATGTGGTCTACTTTTTATTCTAAAATATAGCTTATAGCCTTCCTCAATAAATGGGCTATCTAAGACTGAAAGAATTTTTCAAATCGGACCAGTAGTTCCTGAGATTAGCGCGTTCAAGTTAGCCCTTTCAAAGAATTTTCCCCAATTTTTCCACATTTTCCTCTATTTCTTCGCTTCTATTAATCTTAGCGTGATAAAATATAGCCTATAACCTTCCTCGATAAATGGGCTATCTAACACTGAAATAATCATCAAAATCCGTTGCGTATTTTTGAAGATTAAAGGGAACAAAGGGACATGAGGGAAAAAAGTGACTTTGTTTTATAATAAGTATAGATAAAAATTTAAAAATGTTACGTAAAAACAATACTTAGGTACTACAAGTGTCACCTCACTACCAACTTCGAGTAGCAAGATATCGACAATTGCAGCACTTACGTCAGCGTCTTGTTGGCCCAGCGGGACAAGCTAGATATCACAGCGCCAAGTTCCAGGATCGCGTCCATGCGGCGGCAATACAGACTTTTCGCTTTCTTTAAAAAACATTTTGTAAATGTACTATAGTATATAATACAGCAGCTGTCCACGCAGACGCATCGCTCACTCAAGTAGGACTTAGGAGAGAGACGGATGTCGAACGCTGCCGAACGCAAAGGCCGATTGTGCTTCCTTGTCGCTCGTTCCGCGCTCTCGCTTGCACTTCAAGCCTTATATGGAACGCCTCAGAGCGCGGTAACGACACATGAACTGTCATGTTTTTCGGGCGCGCACCCCATATCGAATTATAAGACGTTATCACGTTAATAATACGGGCGATATACTATAAATAATATAGCAAAGAAACGTTTGCCGGGACAGCTAGTGATAATGTAATATGCAGATATGATCAAATGATCATTTTTATTGGATCCTATATATGATCCTATAAATGATCCAGTATAAATGATAATGTAATACCCCCCTTAGGGTTCCTTGTTGAATACTTAACCCCAAAAATCATAACCTAAAGAGTTGTACAAAGTAATATAAAAAAGGTTTTAAAAAGAAGTCTAGTTATGTACACTACAAAACGCATGTCTGACACTTGACGCGCACGTCCCGCTTTGCCGACGCGAACATCCCGCGTTGCGGTCGCGCAGGTGTGCACAAGCGCCATAAGATTACCGCCGCGCGGTAGGGGGGTATTACATTATCATTAATATTGGATCATTTATAGGATCATATATTATAGGATCCAATCAAAAATGATTATTTGATCAAATAAATACCCCCCGTAGACGCTCCCGTGTCCAAGTCCGCAGTCGCTTTGGTCGCGTAGGTTTGGCCAAAGTCTAAATGTGAGCAACTGTAAACACAATTAAGTAAAAAGACTTAATGGTAGATTCTTTAACAGTTTGCAATGCAATAATGTTGAAAAAAAATTAAATTCTCATTTCTCAGTTTAATAGTTTTCATTCGTTTTGTTAGTAACGATTTGAAAAAAGGGAAAAAATAAGTGATTGCCCTAATGTTATTTACCTACTTCATCCACTTATGTCTTCATTTGGCCGCGCAGCCATCCTCCGATCGGAGGTTCTAGGAATTCCCATTGTATTCTTTTGTTCTCGCGATCACCGGTGCTCGCGCGGGGCCTGAAGGATTAACAGGAATTAGTTTTAAATTTTAAAAACACTATTAAGGACATAATAATATTATTGCTCCTAATGCCATAAGAGTAATTACAACATCAGTGCAAAATGGCGTCTTTGTGACGACATGACCACTGCACTGAGTAGATCTACTGCTACCTAAATAAAATTAACAGCTAAACATGTATTAACGAAATATTTTCTATTGTTTCAGATTTGAGACATTCTTGTAACAAAGTTGAGACTTAGTGCTGGTAAACTCAAATTTAATGTATTATTGGGAGGTCATATCATAATTTACGAGTCGTTAGGTGCATTTAGAAACTTTGTAAAAAAAGATAATCAGAGAAAATTTTATTCATATTGGATAAGTGTCTCTGATTTTTGTTTAATTAGTTTAATTGTTAATGCTCAAGTTTTACAAAGCGATAAAATTGTCTACTTGATGGAGTCAATAGTTAAATGCATCTAGCGAAGTAGTAATTACGAAATATTTCATAACATTGCCTCACCATGTTTCCGTGTAATTAATTCAAAGCATTTTCCTATTTGGTATTATAAATACAGGCAGTGGCTGTGGTATTTTTACTTACGTGATGCGAACGAGAGCGTATGGAAGATGACGTATGTTATTTTAGGCATGCACATGTGTAAGGGATTGTGAATTTTATAAATTATTCTTTTGTAAGGGACAGAAAGAGGTCCGAATGAGGAAGTATGACCGACGAAGCGTGTGTGTGATTGTGATATAAAAAATATTTTTTAACTTAGCCATGTATCAATCTTCTCCATGGGTTGATATTGTGAATAAGGTTCCATCAGAGTTCGGAGCGGGACGAGGGACGCCATATTGGTGCTCGATGGCTTTTATTCATCGCATTTATGCAAGTTTTCAACTAAAAATTTATTATTTAAACCGTTCACTGCTCATTTTGTAAATAAATTTATTTGTTCAATGATAAAACGTCCATGACTTTTTCTATTTGTGATGAATAAAAACATTCACTGCCTTTCAGTCTTAAGCTCAGTAACGTGTACATATGTAATTAAAATTATTAAAAAAATAGGAGGGTTACGACTGGGTACGACCGACGAGCGACGACGTCGAGCGTCGGTGTTGAATGGTACAATAACCGCCACAAAAAGCACTGACATTATAAATAATTACAATATGTTCCAAACTGTATGCGTTGTTTCACGATTTTCATTTATGTAGAATCTCAAATCTGTTGTTTTTATACATAGTCAAATCTATCGAGTTCTATTTTGGCGTTGTGTTTATTATAACATTAAAATATTTAAACTCCAATTTTATAATGTGATATTAATTGTTACGAATTTGGTCAAGAATCAAATTAATACTACTTTTCAATGTCTATAACGTTAACCTGGTGCCAATTGTTATTATTTGCTATTGCTCTTCTCCTTGAAGGTAAGTAAAGCGTCAGTGCCTTGTAACGAAACTAACATATTGCACATCGCAAGAATGTTAAACATTCGTGTGTGTCTAGACTCTAGAGATTACTAACGGTGCAACTGTTTATGAATAACATAAAACATAAGATAAGCCCAAATCGGAGAAAGTTTCAATAATTTTTTACTTAATTTGTATTTAGAGTGTTTGCTAGTCTGTGAGCATCACTGACAGGGATGATGTTTGCGTGATTTATGCAAGATTTTTTATGAAGTGTGTTATTATTGAGCCCCTGTACACATTCATATTGCACTCAATGAGCTTCAGCGAAGTAACTATATGTGTATTGTGTACGAGAGCTCCGAATGTTGTGTAGAATAATATGAGTATGGACAGAAGTGTTTTTTTTTTCTATTCTTCTATATCATATTATGTATTTATACAAAGGATGATAGGAGAATTTGAGTGAGGACTAGTGCCATGCCATGAAAGGTTCTGTTTTAGAATCATGTAGGCATTGAGTCGACGAATACCACCCACTTTTCCCGCGAGAATAAATTTTCAACCGAAATTTATTTTGTTACATTTTTTATTGTTTAGCATACAAATAATTTCCTGTAACTGAACTATAATAATAAAACGATTTAAACAATTGCTTTTTCATTTATCTATAAGTATATATTACGTATATTGTTCCGAAGCCTTCCTACTTGATCCTAGTTCATGAGTAATAAAGGTTTTTGATATTCTTTTTGCCGCTATGTAGTCAGGGCACTGACCTCCATTTGTATGGAGGTCAGTGAGCCAGGGTCTATCGTGTCAAATAGGCATATTTGAAACTTATTATTCGGGACTTTTTTTTTTGATATCGCAGGGGAAACCCATCATGGGTGCCCCGGGTTGGGTACCCCGGGGGTATGTGAGACTCTTACTCACTAAAACCACCTGCGGTTCGCCTTCAGCCGTATAACGGAGGGATATCCCGGATCTAACAAACACAGGACTCCCCCACGACTGGCCGGTCTATCTCGGACCGGACTCCCACCAAAGTAAGGGAACGCTTAGGCTTTATTCGGGACTTAACGCGACTTATTCTAGTAGTACCTAATGCTAAATAACTGTATTTTAAAAAGATAAAACCGACATTACCGAATTAAACCGAATTAAAACTCCCTATCTCCAAAACTACTGAACCGATTTTGATGAAACTTGCACTATTCCCTAAGTTGAACAATACCTAGTACAACAAAAAAAGAATTACTGAAATCGGTGTGGTAGTTCCAGAGATATGCAAACACAAACATAAAAACATACGTAAATACATACACTTTTGAGGCACATTTGTTCAGATATATCAGCGTCTGAACTAACTAACATAGGTAATACACAAAAATTGGGCAGTTCTGGAAATATTGCATACATACGCGTCGAATTGATAACCTCCTTTTTTTGAAGTCGGTTAAAAAGTATGTAGTAGCATTACTACTAGAATAAGTCGCGTGTCCCGAATAATAAGTTTCAAATATAATGCAACGCGAAAGTTTAAAAGTTCAAATAGGCATAATATTATCGTCACGATAATTATGACATTAATAGGCTACTTGACCTATATTCAATTTCATTGAACAAATGCATATTTCTAGTGGAACTTGGCCTAGGAAACCGTATTTCACTCTTATCATCAAATAAAAGCTTATGATTGATAAATAATATCGATTTGAAAATATGATTTTATGAAAATAGGATTTGTACTGACGAAAACGATTTTGCGGTACTTCCGATTTGGATGTGACGTCATCCTCGTACTAATTTAATATCTTTTATTTATCGTGCTCATTATATGTAAGTTTATTTGTACATAAATAATAAGAATAAGCCTAGAAAGATTTGTAAAATATATTTTCTTGGATAATTCACTTAAAACATCAGTTTTATATATTATCTCCATTTATTGTAGACGGCAAATGAAATGGCCAAAACTTTTATCCAAAAGTTTTCAACATTACAAATAATTTGTAATTTCTTATTTAATTCTTTTATTATTTTTGGGCACTTTAAGACTCGTACGTTTAGCACATAAAAAAATGTTCAATAAAGAGAGTTTAAAATACAAAGCGTATGACGTCACACTATGGCGGACAGTGTTTTCGGCGCCATTTATGAGGCATATTTTTCAATAAACATTTTTATGGGTTTCTACTGTGTAAAATATCGAAATATTAGTTTTTTTTGTGAAAATGAATGATTAAGAAGCGATTAGCATGAAGAAAAAAAGTAGGTCAAGTAGCCTATTCCTCATTAAACCAGAGATATTTTAGCTAAGCCCTTCGATCACTAATATACAAGATACACAATCCGCGGCAAAAAACGACCTCACCAAAAGAGCACCAAACTCAACATTCTGGTGCACTTTTGATTTAGTAGTTCTCGAACGCTCCGCCGGGAAACATGCCTCGGTGCGCGTTTAATAATTGTAGAAATCATACGTCTAAAACCAAAAAAAAGGATGGAATTTCATATTTCCGGTAAGTATTAATTTTATCCTAATATATTTCTTACAATTGTATTGTAAATATTGGTATTTCTTTAAGAAATCACCAAAAGACAGTTTTAAAATTAAGTTGTAAATAAATCAACACCAGGTATAAACCATCTCAATTGCGAATACTCATACTAAAGGTACTTATCGTAGTTTATCATGCCCACTTGAAATGTTCGGGTTATAAGCTATGTTTCTGTTCCATTTGATGGAGTCGCTATTACTATTATTTTTTTATTGAGGATTTTTTTCAGGTTTCCTCGAGATCCAGTTAGATGTGGTAATAATATTATGTTCCCATCTTCGATCAAATATAGTTCCCATTAAGGATTTTTTAAGTAAGTTAAAAAGTATGGGCGTTGGGTGATGTGAGTTGTCCTTTGTGGCCTATCGGAAAATGTATGTACACTTATGTATATTTTGGTTAATGATAAAATTAGACATAACATTAGAATAACATAATATTACAAGTAGAAAATAATTACTCCTCACTTTATACATTAAACTTCGGAAAAATAAAAAAATGGACTATTAAAATTACAATCAACAAAAAAAATTTGAACAGTTCGACTCCACTCATACTTCACTTCGCCCTGTTCCAGCGGCGAATTTCGGTCGTAAAATTGGATTTTTTTTTGGCACTATACAAATTTGAACTTAAATCATATACGCGGATGGTTCAATTTAGTATGAAGCGTGCATCGGACGTAAAAATTTTATTGCTTTGTAAACACAAATGTTCATTGTTTTATAAAAAGATCTTTAATAATTACTATAATTAAGGTTGATTTTAGATAAATGTATACTTCATTAAACTCTATTACTCGGGGACAGATTTTCGAGAGGTTTTGTATGAGACTGTGTATCTTGTATATTAGTGATCGAAGGCTAAGCCACATAGTTAATGACTGGTACTGCGCACAGCGCAATGCAAGTCGCAACTAAGTAGCAGTGTGGCCTCGCAGTTTAGCTTTTTAGGTTTTGAAGTTAGGTACGTAGTATGGTAAGGGCTTTATTACACCAACCGAGTAGAGTGGAGACTGGAGAGTCATTGCAAACCAGGGCACAGGCAATTTGATTGGCCGCAGCGTAGGCTGTGGCCCGTGTACTGTCCTGCCACTCTACAGTCTACTCTGTAAGACGTATAACTGCAAATTGCAATAATAGTTTACAAGGCCCTATTATAGTCCATTGAAATGTTACAATTTTTGGACCGAATATTGCATTTATAAGAGTATGCAATTTTATTTTTGGAATATGTTGGGGGGGCAATAGAAGCTTAAGAGCGCACCTGACCCTAACTTGACTACATACTTAAACTTAGATCTCAAAATCTGTAAGGTCTAGAAAACTGATTTTTGACACAAGTAACTTCAGTTCATGAAGATTGAAGATTAAATGCTCAAGACGAAAACACGATTACTGAAAAAATGCTCGATAGTTTCTTTTTTACAAAAAACCTTGTTTTAGACACATTTTCGCTTGGATCTTCGAAGTTTGCTGTCTTCTTTAGTATTTATATAACCTAAATTTGCTCAAAACACTTTTCTCATAATCATTATAGTTCGTCTTTTATTCAAGTAAAACTAATTTGGCGATGATTCCACGCCGTCCGTTTTCACCTGGCATATGGAAGACGGGCGTGAGTGTGAAGAGAGGAGGATGATGTTTGATTTTTTGAGTCAGGAGCGTTCCTAACCTCAAGTTTGTGGGGTCGCCAGTCGCCACTCTTGTCCCCCGGTCGCCATCTTGAAAAAAGGGGTGACAACACTTTTTTCGTGATATCTCGGAAACTATAAGTCTTACAGAAAACTTTTAAGAACATAATTTGTTGTACCTAAATTATTTTGCCTACAAATATGTTGATATACTTAACTTTATACCCCAAAATTAAAAATTTAAAAAGTTATAAGCTTATATATAGTGAAATTTATCACTTTTTAACATTGTTTAATACATTTTACATTAAAAAACCTTTGAACAACGTTAGTAATGATCTTTTGAGAAAAAGATCAGATGCAAAGGAAACTGTGAAAGCATGTGTGGCTGCAGAAAAGCAGACCTAAAATGCTCTACAGTATGCCTACTATTCTGTAAAGCTTTTCAGGTCTGCTTTTCTGCAGCCACAGTCTACTACACTACACTACATAAATAAGTATATCGCACTGCTATTACAACAGTGTCGTAACTCGAAATGTATACTTTTTCAGAAATAGCAAAAAACCGATTTTAGACTTCCTGTTCAAGTTTTTCAGAAATTAAGAATATAATACCTATTCTTGTTTAATCAAAAGCACATTTATACTCACAAAATAATAAAAAAAGGTCACTGTTAATAAGAAATTAGCGATTTTTTAGTTAATACAGTATTGATCTGAAAAGATATGCTAAAATACTGAATAGAATTGAGTACTTATTGAAGAAAAAATTTTAGTTGCTACAATTTTAGATGATTTGTCCGATAAAATTTTTATGAAATTAATTGAAGTTGCGATATGGATTTAACTTCATTTGCTTTTATTAACACAATTAAATTGATCACTTATGTACAGGTAGTTACAAAATAAAACAGAATATTAAAGAGACACATGGTATCTGTTTTACATTAGTTAAAAAAAAACTCCGCCTAAATGTAATTAAACACTACAAACAATAATATTAACCTTTGGATGGATCATATACTTTGTTCTTACAGCTTTTGGTTAACTTATATAAATCTTTTAAAACACAGACTTCCAGTCTTCTTATAAAGGCGGAATCTAAACATGATTGTTAAGAGCGTTCCTTACGGAGATACCTAATTTACCGTATTTCAAGCCCTGTAAACTCATACTTTGAAAGCCACAAAGTTATAATAAAAATACAGCAATAATCTTCAGTATAAATGGCCTTAAAACAAATACCATGAAACGCTCCTTGAGATCTAAACTTCTTGACCTTATTACATGGCACATATAAAAGCAAGTCACAATCATTGATCAAAATCAAAACGAAAATAAAAATATCAAAATAATCAAAATCAAATCAAAATTCAAAAGAACAAGTTGAAGATGGAGGTGCCTCTTGAGTCTTGGCTCGCCGTCTCGTTCTCCTTATCTGACTGCACAACAGATGCTGAATTCTTCTCCATCATTACTAATAACTAGGTATGTCCACATTATGCAATTTCATCTTCAATTATCGTCATCTTTTTTACTCAACTTTTGTTTGGCATATTCAATAATCAAATAAGTCAAAATTCACCCGCGTTGAAAGAAAAATGTCATAGCGAGGGCTACGATTTCAACGCGCGTCATGGGCATGCCTCACGTTCGCTGTTGACTGCGCTATAACGCATGCCCTTGATGAACAAAAAAAGGCCCAGTGTGGACAAAGCTAATAATCGAGCTCGCTGCATGATTAATCTAAAAAGAAATCAATTGGATTATTGAGTAGAAAGTAGACTCAATAAAAAATCACCTATAACGTATTAACTGAAAAAACATAATTTATGCAAGAAGTCGTTGCTTATTTTGCTATTTCTGTTAATTTATCTAACCATAATATTTAACTAAGTAAGCTATGAACATGAAATACCTATAAATTACAGATTATACACCAAAAAACTTCATAAAAGTTATGAACCACCAACAATGTAGTATGTCAAAAACTACTAAATAAACCTACAAGAATGTTCTAATTTGAATGTTTTAAGTTTAAGATATTATAAATCAGTTACGAGTATAGTGAAGTAACGTAAAATAACACGTGCGTTTTGATTTATTCTTCACATATCTGAGTCAGCAATACCGCAATAAGTTGAATTAGTGCGGTCCAACGATAGCTGCGACACGTCCGTGATTTCCAAGTCAGGGATGCAACTAAAAATGGCGCGGTGTTGCAGGCGCTGATGTCCCCCCCGGTCAACCAACCATCCGAGACAGGCGAGACGAGGCGAGCGCACCCATTTACACTCTCGCACTCGGGCCGCCTCGCTGTGTCTCGGCGAGAATGTACAGCCGGCATTATAGTATGCCTACTATACTAGTCTGCACATGCCTACTATACCTACTATAAATTAAAGCATTTCAGTCCTGATTTTCTGTAGCCACACATGGTTTTTTTTTATTTTTTTTTAAAGCCCCTGCTACGGGACCTCTAGTTTCCCCTTCCAAAGGGAAGAGACAATTTTTTACAGATTTCGTTATATCTGGGTACTTACTTATTTATGTTTTTTATACAAAGGTAAGTATGTACTATAATATTTACAATTTATATAATTATGATACAGTTGTATCTGTTCCTTACTGTTTACTTCACACATGTCTTCATGTTTCTATTTTTTGTCTTTTTCACATCTTTCTTATTTATTTTGAATAACATTCTTACTTTTATTTCTACTTACTATTTTTACACAATTTTGTTTCAATTTTTATTTCGTTTTACAGTTATTTATATTACTGTACTTTTCATTTCCTGGTTTCATTTTACAATTAATCTTTCCAGTATGTTATGTACATTTATATTACCAATACGCTACGCTCAGCGCGGTGTATCCGTTGCGAATTATTTTGCTTAAAATATTTATTCAATAAATAATTCCTTGCAAGTGGGTGGGATGCATTTAGTTGCTACATTTGACCAAGTGCAGTGACAATCCATTTACATTTCTAACATCTAATACATAATATCGTTTATAATTAATACAAATTCTTATATTCTATAGTTTTATATTCTAATTAGGTACAATGTCTTGTTTCTCTATATTATAATAAAATTATATAATACATATTGAGTATCTGGTCATTATGTTTATATATATATATATATATATATATATATATATATATATATATATATATATATATATATATATATATAGTATAACCATATATATGACAAGTTTTTTTTTTCGCACCTTAGTGCGCAACTTTCTGATTTTTCCCCTCTATACGATCCTGGCCTTTCGGATTTTTTATCATTATACTGGCCAAAGTGAACTAAAAGTATTTTGAAATAACTATGGCAGAAAGGCGTGTAGATAATATTGCCGGAGCATCTGATTTCATATGATATTAATCTTTTTTCAGTTGAATAAACTCTTTTTGCGTATGGTTAGATACTCGTACTAGTAAACTCCAGTCGTGCGTCGGAGCTGACACACTTTTTATTTTTTTGTAAAATGTGTTAAACAAAGTTAAAAAGTGATAACAAACCATTGAGGTACAATATCTTTGCATTGAGATATTTATAAAAAAATCTCACTTTTTTGCAACTTTTTTGCTTATAACTTTTAAATTTTTTAATTTAGGGCAAAAAGCTATATACCAAGCATATTTGTAGGAAAAATAATTTGCAACAAATTATGTTCTTCTACACAAATTTTTTGTAAGACGTGATGGGAATATGCGTGGCCGCCACAAAGGAAGATCTTCCGACCGAGCGAGGTGGTAATTGGTATGCCACACTGTTGCAGTGAGTCCCAGTGAGTCGGAACTATAAGCTGCTGCACGGGATCCAGTGAGTCCAATAAGCTTCCGTGCGGTTCCGATGCTACGTGCTGACCACGTGATGTGATGTGCTCTGCTCTGCTTGCTGACCGGTCGGTGTAGTGAGAAAATCCGATGATGCCGATGCGGAGTCGCCCAGGCCGCGGTACATTGCGGCTAGTGGACGATGTACCCGATGAGGCGATGCTGGCTGGCGGGGTGCGGAGGGGCGGGGAGTGATGATGATGAAGGAGGCGTGTTCTGTCGAGGGTCACCATGTGGGAATAATGTGCCGCCACAAAGGAAGATCTTCCGACCGAGCGAGCTGGTACGCACTACGCCCGGTCAGGCCGAAGCCCACGTGATACATTTCAGCTGTCGTATATATACCGACGCGCTCAGAAAACTTCGATAGCGCGATGCAGGAATGTTAGGTAAATTGTGGGTACACACACAGACGTATACCGTCGTAGTTCCCGAGATATCACGAAAACGAAAACAGTGTTGTCATCCCTTTTTTCAAGATAGCGCGGGCGACCGGGGGACTAGAGCGGCGGCCGGCGACCCCACAAACTTGGAAGTTAAGCTTCTATTGAGATTTGAGCCTCCCAACATACCTATACCAAAAATAAAATTGCGTCCTCTTATAAAATAAATGTAAAGCTGGCTTCCCACGGCCTGATTTCTCACAGGTCAGACCGCGCCAGGACAGACCGACAGGCCATGGGAACCGTCGTATCCGATGTGGCCTGCGTCGCTGCTTTGCCCTGATGTCGCCCGTTCGATCAGGCCGTGGGAATCCTTAACATTTCAATGGACTACTAACGAATATCGCACCATTAATTATATGTCTAGGTACTTCAATAATACAGTTTTTGGCCTATTTTTGCTCTATAACGGAACCCTTCTTGCGCGAGTCCGACTCGCACTTGGCCGTTTTTTACTGTACGTAGTCATGACTCCATGAGTACTCATAAGTTACAAGTTTATAACTTATTAGTTATTACGCAAACGAATTCTTGTACAGTGTGTAATGCACATACCAGAGTTGCGGATAACACCAAGGTCCAATTAGTTACGTACCAGTTATACCTTGTCAGTTACCACTAACTTTTAGTTAATATCTTTTTGCATCCTAAAGATACCTATTCAACATACAGACTCGAAAACTTATAGCATCGTTTTTGTTCAATGTCCAACGCGTTACGCGACGCATAAATCACGAATTTACGATTTCAAGAACAAAGAGTTTTCTAATCCGAGTCGAATCAGTCGAAACTCGAAGGCATTGTGAATCATTCCTCTGATTTTGAAATCAGGCAACACTTTGTACAATTGACGTTTTTTTTTTTTTTTTTTTTTTTTTTTTTTTTTTTTTTTTTTTTTTTTTTTTTTTTTTTTTTTTTCGAAAAAGTTGGCGGGCTTTTTAAAAAGAGAAGTCGTATTTTTTCAATTTTTGCGAAATTAATTATTTAAAGTAGTTTAAATATAGCATTTTAATAATAAAACAACGCAAAACGGTGGAGTAATAGACGTTGATATGGAGGATCCTGGGGGGACAGCCCCTGGGAAACCCGGCAGAAAAAGGCCGCGAGGGCCTGATACTGACGAAGACAGGGATGTTTTAGATGAGTCATTTTACATCCCGTATAGTAAACCCGGCTACAGACGCTTATTCCCTGAGAAGTCCCACTCTCAGGAGTATATCGTATATACCGAATCCACCCAAACCGATAGCAATATCGGCAACAAAAATCCGTTGACACTAACATACATATTCAAAGAAGAAATCAAAGGAATAACCGGCATAAAAAGAGTAGCAGCCAATAAAATAGCAATAGCATTCTCCCAGGCAAGTTATGCCAATAATTACTTGCTGAATGAAGACTTTCATAGAAAAAATAATTTCAAAGCATTCATCCCAGCTAGGAGCATCGAAAAGATAGGAGTACTACGGTATGTACCGACTAGGATAAGTAATGAAGACCTATTCAAAAAGTTAACTTCAGCCTATGAAATTATTGGAGTGAGAAGGTTCACCAAAAAAGTTAATGGCAAAGTGAAACCGTTTCAAACGGTTTCTGTGACATTTCTCTCCAATATACTACCACAATCTGTCTCATTAGATATTTTTAATTATAAAGTATATGAATATAACCCTCCTTTGCTGCAATGTTACAAGTGCTTTAAATTTAATCACCATGCTAAGATATGTAAATGTGTCCAAAAATGTTCGATTTGTTCAAAGGAACATCATTATTCTAAGTGCCCTGATGATCAGGCACTGCATTGTGCCAACTGTGGTGGCCCACATCTTGCTATATCTAGAAACTGTCCGGTTAAGCAAAAGAAAATATTGGAAAAACAAAATAAACAAAATAAAATGGCATACGCAAATGTGACTAAAAACACTGACCACACTTACAGTTTGGCACATTACAGTACTGATTTCCCGGCTTTACCACACAAAAAACATGAGATAACTAATGAGGAATTAATACAAGGTATAATAAAAAGCGACAACATTTTAAAGTCTTTAGTAGCTACATTAGTAAATTTAAGTAACAGTAATAAAAAAATGACAACATCAGTAATAAAGGAAGTATTATTAAATAACCTTAAACATGGATAGTAATTTTTTGAAAATATGCCAATTTAATGTTGAAAATCTTAATAGCAAAAAACCTCTTCTTATTACTTTTTTGGACCAAAATGACATTGATATATGTTTGTTAAATGAAACACATTTAAAAGAAAATCATAATTTTAAAATAACAGGTTATAATTTTATTTACCAACATGGCCTTAACGGCCGTGGTGGAGTCGGCATACTCATTAGGAATAATTTCAAATATATTACTGTCAATCTTCCTTTTTATGAAGATTTACAATCTGCAGCTGTAGTTCTTAAAACTGATATTGGTAATTTGTCTATCTTATGTAGTTATAGTCCACCAAGACCAGGAAGGTTCAAATCTAGACAACTTAAACAAATTATTAATAGTTTACCAAAACCGATAATACTATCCGGAGATTTAAATGCTCATCATGTTGCTTTTGGATGTCTTCAAACCAAGCCTCGAGGTACAGATGTTTACGATTTATTAGATGAGTGTGACCTATGTATCCTGAACTCGGGAGCTCCAACAACAGTAGGTAGTTTGCGTAATAGCCAATCTTCAATTGACATTACTTGTGTTAGCCCACAAATCGCTCCTCTATGCCATTGGAGCGTTAGTGATGATCCAATGGGCAGCTATCATTATCCCACTTTCACATTTATTGAACTCCATCCACAAGATTTTGAAGTTGGTCAACCAACGGAAAGATTTCTGTATGACAAGGCAGATTGGAAGCTCTTTGCATCTGAAACTGAAAAGGCATTCAGGTCATTTACTATTGATTACAACGAACCTTTATCTACTTATAATAAATTTTGTGTTACATTAAATACAGTTAAAGAATCATGTATTCCAAAACTAAATATAACTTCCCCAACCATGAGGAAAAAACCAGTTCCCTGGTGGGATAATGAATGCTTAGAAGCAGTTAAAAAAAGTAAAGCTGCTCTAAATTTTTATAGAACACATTCATCTATGGAAAATTTCATTGAATATAAAAAAATAGATGCAATTAAAAAAAAGTTATTAAGGGAAAAGAAAAAGAATAGTTGGAGAAACCTTTGTGAATCATTCAACAGACAAACACCTGTTACTGTCATCTGGAATTATATCCGCAGATTTAAAAGAGCTTCTTCTGTTAGTAAACCAAAAAACAGTGAATGGATTCCATCTTTTCTTGATAAGTATGCACCCAATGATCCACCTGAAAAATATATAGACAGTAATTTATTAAATTCATATTTTATCCAGGAAGGCAATTCAAGTAGCATATTTTTGAGTAATACTTTTACATGGCAAGAATTCCAATTTGCTTTGAAATCTAGAAAAGACACTACTCCAGGTTTAGACGATATCCCTTACAAAATATTAGGCTACATGCATGAAGATGCCCAAAAAATATTATTAGATATTTATAATCTATTATGGACAAACAATCTTATACCAGACTCATGGAAAACACAATGTATTGTACCAATCCTTAAACCAGAAAAACCGGAAAATGATTGTAACTCATATAGACCTATATCTTTGTCATCTTGTGTTGGTAAAATACTTGAATACATGCTTAAGGTGAGACTAGACTGGTATGTTGAATCAAATAATATCTTACCAAGGGAGCAGTATGGCTTTCGTAAAGGTAAAAGTTGTGTAGAAAGCTATGTTGCATTATTAAGGGATATTAAAGATTCATTCCACTCATTTTCTTCCACTGTTTGTGCCTTTCTCGATGTTCAGGGGGCGTTTGATAATGTTGATCCAACTATCCTTGTTGAAGTCTTGATAGATATAGGTGTCCCCGGAAAAGTCTGTGAATGGATTTTTAAATTTTTATTTAAGAGAACAATGTATGTCAAATTTAATAACATTTTACATGGACCTAGACATATATATAAAGGAACAATGCAAGGTGCCACTATTTCGCCATTGTTATATAGCATATACACAAGTCAACTGTGTAAATATCTTTTAAGTTGTAATGTAAAATTTCTACAGTATGCGGATGATATTGTTGTGTATAGTAGTCATAAGGATGTAAATATTGCTGTAAATATATTAAATAAGGCATTAGAACAGGTATATAATTACTATACAAGAAAATTAAAGCTATGGATAAGTTTGGAAAAAAGTACAGCCATGATTTTCTCTAAATCAGATCCAGAAAGTTTATTTAACGTTAAACTTCACAACAACAGTCTCAAATGGGTCTGCGAAAAAAAGTTTTTGGGGATATATCTTGACAATAAGTTAAAATTTGAAAATCATATCCAACAAATTATCAAAAAAGCTTGTGGAGGTCTTAACATAATTAGATCTTTGGCAGGAGTACACTGGGGATCCGACCCTAAAACTTTATCCATGTTATATAAGAGTTTAGTACGTAGTCACTTTGATTACAGCACCTTAGCATATTACAACTGTAATTATAACTTATTAAGAAAATTAGATGTTATTCAAAATAAAGCTCTTAGAGTCATAACAGGTGCAATGTGCTCTACTCCTATACATATCATGGAGGCCGAGACATGTATACCTCCACTAACTATTATAAGGCTAAAAATTGCTGAACGATTTTGCTTAAAGGTATTTGCCTCTAAAAATAATCATCTTTTAAATAGAATTCTTCCTATAGTCCCAACAAATAGTATGAAAGTGGGTCCATATACTGATGTTTCTAACATTATTTCTAGAAAATTGCCCGAACTATTAAGGATTATGATAAACATTTACTTAAATATTGGGAATTATATATTTAGAGAAAATCATTGGCCTATGTATAATATTGAATATAATGCATACATGCATGATGTTACAATATGTGAGCAACAAATAAGTAATCAAAATGATCTTCTCAATACTATAGATAATGAGTACAGAATTTATA
Source organism: Polyommatus icarus (assembly GCA_937595015.1). Lineage (NCBI taxonomy): Eukaryota > Metazoa > Arthropoda > Insecta > Lepidoptera > Lycaenidae > Polyommatus > Polyommatus icarus. The sequence goes on from OW569321.1 coordinate 11,951,852, forward strand.
CTGATGGGTCGAAAACCTTAAATACTGTTACATCAGCCTATTATGACCCTCAGAAAAAAATTAAAAAATGTATAAAATTAGCATATGAATGTAGTATATTTACTGCTGAATGTTATGCTATATATAAAGCATTATTGTATATATCTTCAATTAATGAAAGCAATTGTTTGATTTTAACTGATTCACTTAGTGTTATAACTGCACTTAAAAATAGGGTTTTAAAATTTAATACAAATTATTTAATATTAAAAATTAAGCAAACTTTGTACCATATGTATAATAATAGTCAAAATGTTAAATTCATTTGGGTACCTTCTCACTCTGGAATTACTGGCAACGAAGAAGCTGATGCAGCAACAAGAGGAGATCCAGACGAAGACCACAGTCAACTCCAGCACATACCATATACAGATATACATGCTCCTATGAAAGACTGCCTGGGAGAGTTGTTCAAGGCATACTTTACCCAAACGTCGTCTGAAAAAGGAAAATGGTATTACGATGTACAAAAGGTCCCGCCCGCCAAACCGTGGTACCATAAATTGAAAGAAATGTCTAGATCATTTATAGTTACTATGAACAGGATGAGATTTGGGCATTGCCAAGTTAAATCTCATCTCTACAGATTGAATATGGTGAATACCTCATTTTGTGACTGCGGCGTTGAAGAGGAGACTCTTGATCATCTGGTTCTTCGATGTGGAAAACATAATATGGCACGCCTAATGATGTGTAGTGAAATCAGTGAATTAAGGGACAAAGATGACAGTGACAGTGATATAAACATAGACAACTTGTCTTTGAAAGATTTACTTCAAAAAAATACTTTTTATGGTCCGCTTTATAGCTTCTTAAAAAATGTTGGGAAAAAACTTTAATTCCGTAATGCCCTGTGTAATGTTAAGTTAAGTTACTTGTTGTTAAAAACAATGAAATGTATTTTAAGGACTGGGCTAAAAGGACTAGAATCCAGGCCCGTAAAATTTTATTAATTAAAAAAAAAAAAAAAAAAAAATTGACGTTTTTCTTTTAGTAATCTGTGACGTTTTTGTGATTTGAGTTTGACATAATCAGGAAGAAGATCATTCATTAATCATTCATTCATCATTTCAATTTTGAATTATTTTCATCTTTTTCCGTAAAGCGGCGGAGGCGGCTGCCGATAGAATTTATTTATATTTTGGAATTTAAATTGATAAGGTATATAATAAGCTACAACTAGTAGCAGTGAACAGTCGTGTCTAAGTTCTAGCGAATAAGCTAAATTACCGTATCTACAATATTTTGTTATTTTCTCAGATATTCTCAACTCGTTAACAAGCAGCATTATTGCTATATTTTTGTTACATAACATACAGAATAGCTTATAATGAAGCCTGCATACAAAATCGGTGAGTAATTGGTTTTATAGTTTAATTAGGCGAATAAACTTACTTTACCGTAAGGTTAGAATATCCATTGATAATCACACGTGTTTCGGCTGGAACTGCGCCAAATCGTTTGAAATGGTTTATCATTTTTTTTAGATAACTTTATTAAAATCATAATTAGTGTGATATCGAAATCAGATTAGATATTATGAATTTTTCATGCTACATAATATGAAAAACTGTATGTAACCTATTTATTTTGTTTTTATTTACGCTTTGTGTTCATGCATTATTAAATCCTTTTTAAAACCCTCAAATCGCAATTAGTCCTATTACACAGATATAATATTCTGTAATTTGTGTAAAACGGCTTATAAAAGTTATTTGGTACACTTTTAGCCAAAGTGTTGTCTTTATAAGATATAATTTAGATTAAAGGTAAGATTGAAGGGTTAATCATTAATTTCATATTATTATTGCGCAATATTTATATACATAATATAGTAGATGTTGTCGATAATGATGAAATTTGAGAACCATATTTTGTTCTGTGATAAAACATATCTCATGTCTATTTTTTATGACTTCACTTTGTTTAGACTGGGACAAACATTTTCTAAGTCTTCTTACTCACTACGGAAAAAAAGACAAAATTCAACTGTCTATGACCACCCCTTTTTAATACACCAATCAATAGAGGGCCTCATGAGGAACAAAAAAGATTAGGTAAACTTTTCTGTGTGTGGTTGTAAAAGGTTCTAATTCTTTTTCCCCGTATAGTGCCTTGTTTCCGCCTTTATCTTAAGAGTCAAAGTTTTAATTAGGAAATCTTTTAATTTGCAGCTGATGAGAAGCTGGCCGAGTTAGGGCGAAAGGAAATAATGCTGGCTGAAAAAGAAATGCCTGGACTTATGGCCTGTAGACGAAAGTATGCTCATCAAAAAATATTAAAAGGTGCAAGAATTGCTGGAAGCCTTCACATGACTGTTCAAACTGCTGTTTTAATTGAGACTCTCATAGAACTGGGAGCAGAAGTAAGTAATTTCATTATTATTAAAAAAACCCTAGTTATAACAACATTCTGTAGACCCAATGCACTTTTGTAGAATAAAATGTATGTGTATCATGTAAAAATAGCAATCAACAATCCACTAGCAATAATCGCGCGAGCTTGCTGGGTATAAAAACAATGGTGTCATGTATGGTCCGTCAAGGAAGTCATGACAGGCGGGAAATGAGATACATCATAATATCCTAAACAATTTGCTAAATTTTATCATAATATGTTTTATGGTTTTTGCTTCAAGTAGTAATAAACAAGTATACTCAATATACTTTTACCTTTTTCATTCTATATTATATTAGTAATACAAATACATAATAAGCAAAAAGTTTATTTCTGTAGTGTTATTTGTATCTTGCAAATAATACATGTAACCTAGTTTAAATGGCTTATAATATCAGGACTTCCCAAAGTGTACGCCACAGTGCCCTCGTGTGCCGTAGAAAATAAAAAAGGGTGCCTTGAGTAGATCCTCCAAGATATTATTATTAAAGGTGCCTATATTTATTTTGACTGTCTCAATTTCAAATAGCTAGGGTAGGGCGCTGTGAGATAATACAAAATTGTTACTTCACCATGGTCTGAAAAAGATTGGAAACCCCTGGCTTATATGAAAAAACATAATGTATTACATGAATATATTATTAAAACATTGTTACATCATACTAAAACCTTGAAAATATGAGATATTCTACTCTAACAAAGACATGAAATTTGTCTTGTATTGAACATCTATAGAAGATACAAGTACTTATATATTTTTAGATATGCTTATCTATGCCAGATAAGGTACAAATACAAAAGCATACATAACATAAGTAGTGACTTAACAATATTATATCTTGTGATGTGACAGCCATTTGTTATCTGTAACCTCTGATCCATAGCAATGTGATGTAAATAAAAGTTATTTTTATTACATCACCTTAAAAATATTTAAACACAATTATTCTTATACAAACTGGTGATGATTGTGATTTTACTATCAAAAGGTGCATTCATTATTATTTTAGATTATGATTTTAATTAATATGTTATTTTAATTTACATACAAAATAATTATAATTTGCTATAAATCAATGTTAATATAAAATACCACAAGTCTCCAAAACTTCATAAAAATTGTTATTTGCATTTTTAATTATTAAGTTAATAATTTTTGATATTATTAAGTAATTTGCATATTCAACTTGAGTTATTAAAAATACAGTCATTTGTAATAAATCAATTAATAATAATAATTTATTAATCCTTCGATCGGGGATTCCAACAATTGCTTTTGTATTCTGTTGTTGTCGCGTTCACCGGTGCTCGTACGGGGCTTGATGGGTTAAATATCAATTCATTTTTATGCTATCAAAATTTATTATGATTGTAGTAATTGGGTCTTTAACTGTTTAATTTTTTTTAGGTACAATGGTCTAGCAGCAACATATACAGCACTCAAGATGAGGCTGCTGCAGCATTGGTTGCAGTGGGTATCCCAATTTATGCCTGGAAAGGAGAAACAGAAGAAGAATACACCTGGTGTATTGAACAGACACTCATTTTCCCTGATGGAAAGGTAATTTACTGGTATTTTGTATTATTTTTATTTTATTTTTATGGCAATATGCCTTTTTGTGCATTCTTGTAAGAAGTGTATACCAATAATAACTAACAAAAAATGTTTAGATAATTTAATAATTCATAAGATACCCCTTTTATGTGCATTCATGAGAATCATTTTTCATTTTCAGCCATTGAATATGATTTTGGATGATGGCGGTGATCTTACCAATTTAGTTCACACTAAATATCCACAACTGCTGGAGGGTGTGAAGGGTATTTCCGAAGAAACTACAACAGGTGTACACAATTTATACAAAATGTTCAGGGAGGGTCTCCTCAAAGTACCAGCTATTAATGTGAATGACTCTGTTACCAAGAGTAAGTTTGACAACTTATATGGATGCAGAGAATCACTTCTTGACGGCATTAAGAGAGCGACCGACATCATGATTGCTGGAAAAGTTTGCGTCGTCGGTGGTTACGGCGATGTGGGTAAAGGTTGCGCTCAGGCTTTTAAAGGATTCGGAGGACGTGTCATTGTGACAGAAGTAGACCCCATTAATGCATTACAAGCAGCCATGGAAGGTTTTCAGGTCACTACCATGGAAGAAGCAGCTGAGATTGGACAAATATTTGTTACCACAACTGGAAATATTGACATCATCACAAAAGATCACCTGTTGCGAATGAAGGATGATGCAATTGTTTGCAACATTGGGCATTTTGACTGTGAAATAGATGTTGCCTGGTTAGAGAAGAATGCCAAGAAAGTAAACATAAAACAACATGTTGATCGTTATGAACTCGAAAATGGCAATCATATTATTGTTTTGGCTGCTGGCAGATTGGTCAATTTGGGATGTGCCACTGGACATTCTTCCTTTGTCATGTCCAATTCCTTCACCAATCAAGTCTTAGCACAGATTGAATTATGGACAAAGCATAACTTATATCCTATTGGAGTACACACATTGCCAAAAAAACTGGATGAAGAGGTAGCAGCTCTCCACTTGGAACACCTTGGTGTGAAACTTACTAAGCTGACTCCAAAACAAGCAAAATACATTGGAGTACCAGTTGAAGGGCCTTACAAGCCTGACCATTACAGATATTAATTTTGCTTATTCACAATGACTGTTCTGTGTCTATCTTTGAGGATAATCTGAATGGCCTGGTTAAGGTGAAATTTTTATTTAAGTGTTAAGAATTGAGATTTATAGGATCACTTGTAATAAAAATATCACTCGCATTCTGTTGTTATTTGAATTATTTTTAAGTAGGTATGTACCAAGAAACAAAACGAGAAACTTTATCATCCCTAAAAAAAGGTGCTATATCAATGTTTTAACTTATGTAGATATCTAAATGATTTAGTGACTAAATTTAGTGAAATGGAATAAGCGCTTTATTATTTATATTGGATCATATATCATTGAGTCATTTATATTGGATAATGTAATATAGATAAATGATTCATTTCTTCCTTGATCATAGATTTTTGACGTTTGCTCAGAGATTGGATCCAATAGGCAATACGGTCATAGAAATTGGTGTTGCCAGTTATTTAATATAAAAAAGAGTTTTTAATTCCTTGTTTGTTTATATGTTTCAAATAATGTAATGTAATTATTTTTCTAATTATATACTTGAATAATCTTGCTGAAATAACATAAAACAAGTCATGATAAAAATGACGACGTCTTTTGACAAATCGAATTCTCTGAGATCTAGTAACACTGATGTCAATACCTGTCAGCGTTAGCGCTCCCCATTGGCTATTGGAACCACATATTTATGACGTAAAATGGATCAATGATAATGTAATATGCAGAGATCAAATGATCATTTTTATTGGATCCTATATATATGATCCAATATAAATGATAATGTAATACCCCCCTAAGCCATACAATATGCACTGGTCTACTGGAGAGGTCCACCTGTGCAGGTATGCTTGCGCAAGTACACCGGAATGTGTGTGGGAATAGATTTTGCGCCGATCGCCTGCGCAGGTCCAAAGAACTGCACAGATGGACCTCCGGTAGACCGTAGTATGTATGGCAGGCATTAGGGACGCTGCCGAATTGCTTGCCAACATTATATTTTACACTTAAATGAAGGGTCGCATAGTTTAATTTATAAATTTTAAATAATACGTACTATGAGGCTGGCATAGATGCCAAGTGCATTTTTAAGCCTCGTCAAATAATTTTGAATAAAAAAAAGTGGAGAAAAAGTTACCTTTTTAATTTTTGTGATCACTGATCAGCATAATATTATACTCAGATTTACTCACAACATAAAGTCAAACTAGGTAGGTATAAAACTGTAATATTGTATCACAATATTACAGTTTTTGTTTCTCATTAATGATTAAATAGTTTACAAGAGATGGCAATTTCATTAGAACTTCTGATCTGAACTAAAATTATTCAGTCAAGTTCAGTTTTGAAGCGACATAATATTATCCAACATACAGCTAAGCAATTTTAGTCCTTAAAGTAAAAGAAAACATTGCAAACTGACAATATTATGATGATAGCTAGATCATCAAAATATATTTTGTTATAAAAGTTGTAGATCAGCTAAGTAGGTTGGTAAATATGTAGTTATAAAATAATAATAATACTAGTTAATGTTTAATTTATTAATCTTACAACTAAAACAAATATAAAATAATTAAGATGAATAGAATTGACGCAATTCTTCGTCTTTTGGTTTTAAGATACATTTATCTCTCAAGTTTACCACCCAACCAGGTTCTAAACCATAAAATATTTGCCTGGGGTCCTTGCGTTCACAAAGCATTCCAAACTGTTGATCATTTTCTAACTTGGGCAATTCATAACCATACTTTTGGGCTAATCTTAATCGATCTTCAGATATTTTCTCTGGATCAGCCAAGTAGCCTCTTGATTCAGGGCTTGTATAGTATTCTATAACATCAGCAGGTGGAATCATCCGTCTTGGTATAGCTTGCCCAGATTCAAAGAACTTCTTAGGATTCTTAAGTAGGAAAAGACTGTGAGGATCATAATAGGCAGTAGTAATAACACCACCATTTTTTTCAATTGCAGCAATCACTTGTTCACTTGCCCATTGGACTTCAATGTTAATTTTTGCAGCAAAAATATTAGCTCCTTTGTCTGTCAGATTAATCCCAAATTGTTTTTGATCTGGGAAAAAATTGTAAAGTCCAGATTTGACTATAGCTGCAATATCAATAGGCTTTGTTATATCTAAACGATCTCTGTCTATGAGACTCTGTAGCTTCAGGAGTGACATTGGTGGATATTGTCTTCTGTGGCTAAAATCGAAAATATTATCATAGATTATGTCATTTATAAGTGCTTATTTTAACCTGGCTGTATGTTTTTTAAAAGCATGTAAGATTTTTGGATATAAATATTATAATAATATATGTATTTATATTAGCGGCTCACAACACCACACTAGTGCCACCACCCATATAAATATTTAATTCCTAAAACGATTAAAGGTGAACGCAGATTTGGCCGCACTGCACGCACCGCAGTCGCCACATTTCGAATTCTTTATATGAAGTTATAGGCAAGCTCACATACCTACCCGCGCCGCAGTTTTCGCAACTTCTACATTCTTTATATGAAGAATTCGAAATGCGGCAACTGCGGTGCGGCCAAATCTGCATTCACCTCAACAATTAAAAAGTGGCCAAATTTTGGCGTTATTTTTATTCGACAATACCATATTCAATAATTTTAAAAAAAATATAACCGAACAAGTCTCAATAGGCTGGCACTCGCTTGACTTGTCGCATACGCAGCGCACACATCCGCTATACAAAAGTAATAGTACCCGGCCCCGCACCGCCGCGCCGCTCGCTAGAGCAGCCCTGGCAGATTGAAACGAGACAGCAGACAGTTATTGTACTATGAACGCTAAGCGCTATGCAAAAGGTTGAAATTAGGTTGTTTACCAGAATAGTAGGTAAATATCTTGGCGATTCCGCTCCGTTATGGAAGTGAGACAGGCCTGCTGTAACTTCCTTTAAGTTTTTGAGCTTGTAAGGTATCATTAGATTATTTAAGATTGTTAGAGGGAGTCTGGGTCTGCCATAGGTATCACAATAATTTTGTTTTTTTTAAGAAGTATAATATGATCAGGAAAATATGTATTCAATTATTGAATTTATACAGTATACTTACTGATGACCCCGATAATAATGTTCATTAGGCATTCTCAAGTAAAAGGGGTTGTTTCCAGTTTCGTAACCCAATCTCATGTAATTTTGTCTTTGACCTGATCCCTTATTACCAGCACCATGTTTATCGCCTCCGTGTTGAGCTCTGCCGCGTTTCACCTACGTTATTTTTTATATAAAAATATTATATTAATAAACTTAGATTAAAGATTAATTAACACTAAGAACTAATTTTGAATTAGGTATTAATCTTACACTTTTTTTAGCACCAATATTATCACGAATATTGGCTATTGATATTCTTGGCAACGAACGCAACATCGCTAAAGATTTCTCTGTTATTTGTCGAGATCCCATTTTTAATTATTCGTGTTTTGACTGTTTTTTTATTGTAATTTGGATTCAAAAAAAATTTTCAAATTTTTAACATAACCTAAAAAGTAGGTACTTTCGACTTGAACTTTACCACAGATTACAAGTACAATATTTGTAGAGCTAAAACCATTACTGTCATGTTATTTGTGTCATCCTTCAACATGACAGATAAATGTTGACAGCTTCAATTCAACAGATTACACTGAGATCAGAGATAGGTAAAAAAAAAAATATGCTAGTGAGACATTATTATGGCAACATTTAACATTGTTTTTGAATGAATTTAGTGGTTTGTCTATGGTTTACTATTTAGAGATCATATGATCAATGATCCATTGATTTGTCTTTTTTCTGTAAAAAGTCCTTAGTGGTGATTAAAGTTAGAATTTATTCAATCTAAGGGGGTGGTAACAGCCAAAATGAAAGGATCCATTTTCAACATCGACGCTGGATATCTGGAGGGACTTTGCCGTGGTTTTAAGTGTGGTATTCTGAAACAATCGGACTATCTCAACTTGGTACAGTGCGAGACTCTGGAAGGTATGTTGTTTCGATGTTTCTAAATAGAAAAGGACTACAAGTACTTTTGCATTGACATGGAATTCTTCCTGTATAAATAAATTACAACAATATAGTATACGTATTAGTCATTACAATTTCGTTAATGATATGTGAATAAAAACATTACGTATTTGAAACGGTAGTAAAACTATGCAGAAATTCAATTTGATTTCTTTTGCAGATCTTAAACTGCACTTGCAAGGTACTGATTATGGAACTTTCTTGGCCAATGAGCCCAGCCCATTGGCTGTGTCAACGATCGACGATAAGCTTCGTGAAAAGCTGGTCATTGAATTCCAGCATATAAGAAACCACTCTGTTGAACCAATGTCAACTTTCTTGGATTTCATCACTTACAGTTACATGATCGACAATATAATTCTTTTGATTACTGGTACCTTACACCAGAGGCCGATATCTGAATTGATACCCAAATGCCACCCTCTTGGATCTTTTGAACAGATGGAAGCTATTCATGTTGCGGCCACACCCGCTGAACTGTACAATGCTGTGTTGGTGGATACACCATTGGCTCCGTTCTTTGTTGATTGTATCAGCGAACAAGATTTAGACGAGATGAACATTGAGATTATTCGTAACACTCTGTATAAGGCATACCTTGAAGCCTTCTATGATTTTTGTAAGAACATGATTGGCGGCACAACAGCTGATGTTATGTGCGAAATTTTGGCTGTAAGTAATAAACATTTCATTTTTGTATCATTCTTGACTCAAGACTCAATCTACAATTAATATAAAAATTGTTTATTTAGAACAAGTTAGTAAATTCTTTACTTTAAAATACAAAAATTAATACAAAAATAAAAAAATAATTAATTTGCACTTTGTTCTTGCTATTGATGATTTCACATTTTTTAAACATTTACAATATATTTTAATTTTACAGTTTGAAGCTGATCGTCGTGCTATAATTATCACTATCAACTCTTTTGGAACAGAGCTTTCGAAAGATGACCGTGCTAAATTGTACCCTCGTTGTGGAAAACTTAATCCTGATGGATTGGCTGCCCTGGCACGTGCTGATGATTATGAACAAGTGAAAGCTGTTGCAGAATATTATGCCGAGTACTCTGCTCTTTTTGAAGGAGCTGGTAGCAATGTTGGAGATAAGACTTTGGAAGACAAATTTTTTGAGCATGAGGTAATTGTCTAGAAATAAAATAGTCAGTGACTAGTCTAATCCATTGATTAGACTTGTCACTGACTTCAAATTAACTACAAGGCATTTGTTACTGCAATGTTTTGGACGCTAGAGTGCAAAACGTGTATAGACAGTAAACAAAACAGTTTCATAATAATATCATGTTGTCAGTGTTCATTAGCCTTAATTTAAATCAAATTTGGGAAGGAATATTATATACAATGCGAAGATAGTATTATGTGTGCGGATTAATAAATTTATGTGCTAATAGTGCCTTCTGCACTGTTTATAATTTAAAATAAATATATCATGCATAATATAAAGATGTACAAGTTTTAAAGGTGACAATCTAAAAAGCATTATTTATTTTTTAGTAAAAAACTTGTTTTTTTTATTTCCAGGTGAGCCTAAATGTGATGGCGTTCTTGCAGCAATTCCATTATGGTGTATTTTACTCTTACCTGAAGCTAAAGGAACAGGAATGCAGGAATATTGTATGGATAAGTGAGTGCGTTGCACAAAAACATCGGGCTAAAATAGACAACTACATTCCAATCTTCTAAATGCCTAAAGTCCAACGCAACAAATGTATTTAAAAAATATACATATATTTATCACATGATTTAAAATTATATATATTGTCTTGTTTAGATTTTACTAGATTAAGTTCAGTAATTCATTATTTATTGCAAAAACTAAAGATTATAGTAAAAATTGAATAAATGTAATAAATATTACTTAATCAAACCAATAATTAAACATTACATTCCCGAGTTTTAAACTTTTCTTTTAAATTAATAAATTATTGTAATTCATAATAATCAGCCCTTCTTGATTGGATGTTAATATAGAAAATAAAATATTATGTATAACATTATTATACAATACTATGTTTATGGTGTGTATTATTAGACAGCTTTACAATACAATATGTACAATTGCTGAATTAGTACTCTATTGTTAATTAGATTCTTCATTAAATAAAACTGTTTAAGAATATTTATTTTATTTATTGTTTTGCATATTATTCTTTAATTTGTTTTTTGCTATAATTTGTTCTTTTATAAGGTCTGTGAGTGGTCCATTATGACTGATAGAATTTTTGCAATTAGGTAGTAAAAGTGTGCTATGTTCTTTCCAATAGTTGTCCTTCAGCATGTCATCATGAACATCAACAATTACATTTGCATATTTTTTCTCATCTTCATTTGAGACATTTTTTCTTAACATTAATGTTCCTCTCTTGTATATAGGTAGCTCATTATTGTAATTTATATTGAATTCTTTGAATAAGATTTCGTTTTTATCCGATGACACAGTTCCACAAAGACGCTTCTCTGCCTGGAATTATTTAAAATAAAGTAAAAAATTATGGCATATAAAAAGGAAAATGTACTTTTGGTATCTTTAAAGTGTTCAAATAATGTTTAACATTTTTTATAATTATTGTCACAAATTACAATTATTAAGAGAAAAATTATATACAGTGTAAGTACACACCAGGATAGGGGTAAGGTTGCCCTGTTGAACAAGTGCCCAAAATGTTGTATTATACAGGTTATTTATGTGCACATCTGCTTGCCTCCATTTGAGATAATCAATAATATTTTCATCAGATGGGTATATTACTGTTCGCCCGTCAAATGTTGGTGGATATTTCAGAGATTCCTTCTCAAAAAATTTACTCCAATAGAATACATAGGATGTTGAAAATTTACTATTTATTGTTGTTAATAATTTTGACGCTCTTCTGTTGTATAGATTTGTGTCTTTCTTAAAAATAAAAGAATACTCATCACTCTGACCGAAGGCAAGTAACAAATCATTAAACTCGAGCAAGACTTTAAATGCAGCATAGTTCATTAATCTGAGAGCTCTTATATCGTTCGGTTTGGTAAAATTATGTACTTCTGAAAATTTGTGAAAACATTTACCGTCTAGTCTTATAACAATCCAAGTGTTTGGGAGTATTGTATCATCCAATTCAAATTTCTTGACGTATTCATAAGAACTTTTAGCCATTCTAAAAGTGAGGTAGCTTAGACTTTTGGTCCTCTCGAAAATGAAGCGTGTAATGGGAGATATTTTATTATTTAACATTTATTTCAAGTCTTCACTCAAATTTTTTTTGCAATAGAAATGGAAAGCTGGAAACACTCTTCCCTATTATATTTTTAATTTTTTACTTCATTTAATAGGTAGATATAATTGTCTTCTGGAATATTTATTTTGTCGAAGTTTATTTCTTGTAAAAGAAATAAATTAGGATTTAGGTGATTTTTTGTTTTTTGCACTAGAGTCTAGACCCGAGGTCCGAGGAGTACGGAGAAACAAATTATGACAAGTGACAGTTGACACGTAAATGGGGCGTTCCGCGTTAAGCTGTGTTGCACCACTTGCACCAGAGGCGTGGTTAAAGTTAAGGTTAAAGTTAAATATGGCGTCCTTTTAGCTTTAACTTTAACCGGAAAATTTGACAGATGTATGAGCATATTATGGGGTGTTTGGACGCCATATTTAAATATGGCGTCCAAACACCCCATAATATGCTCATACGACATCTGTCAAATTTTTCCGGTTAAAGTTAAGGTTAAAGTTAAATATAGCGACAGCTAAAAGGACGCCATATTTAACCTTAACTTTAACCACGCCTCTGGTGCAACGCAGCCTAAGAGTGGATTGCATGAACTAACTTTAACTGTAACTTTAACTTTAACCTTAACTTTGACAAAAGTGCAGAATGTCAAATCTCTGGTTAAAGTTAAATATGGCGTCCAAACACCCCATATGCTCATACTACATCTGTCAAATTTTCCGGTTAAAGTTAAGGTTAAAGTTAAAGCTAAAAGGACGCCATATTTAACTTTAACCTTAACTTTAACTTTAACCACGCCTCTCAAATAAAGAGTTCATGCAATCCACTCTAAGTTGTTAATCAATTTGACTAAATTTAGAATTTACAAATAGAATCCTAAAAAGAAGACTAATTAGAAGCTTATTAAGACAAGTGGAATAAGTCCACTTGTCATAATTTAGTAACTAAATCAGTATTGTGACGACGCGGCGATTTTGACCAAACGTCTTCATGGCTCCAGTTCCGTCAAAGCAATAAAAAATTGGTCTTCTCATAGGCTTAGCTGTTGGCTTAACGAAAATCAAAATAAATACTTAAAAGGCGAAAAAGATGGTTGAAACAATTTTTGCTCCACGAAAAATTATGAATTATGAACTTTCTGAACTACTTGGAACCAGCAGACTTTAGAAATTAGAAATTCTAGTTACGAATGGATTCCAGATCGTATAACATACCTAATATATTATATTATTGACTTTAATACAGATTTAGCAGTTTCCACTACAGATAAAAGGTTGAAACCATCTGGAAACACTGATTTAGGCAGTCAAAAGTCAGAACTCAGAAGCCACACTTTTTCCGATTTAGTAGTTTAGTACACTTAGGATCCTAATTCACTTGACTAAATTTAGTTACTAAATCATTTAGAGGTCTAAAGCGTGGAATTGACTACCGTACTGTTAGGTACCGGGCCGCCCGCTACGGGCCGCCCGTCACGGGCAGGTCTGTCGCATGTCTGCTCGTCACAGACATGCCCGCCGCGCCGGTCCGTGCCCGCAGCCTGCCCGCGAGATCGCATTTTTCCCGCGCGGGCACGGGCAAGTCTGTACATGAATGGTCGCAACGGGCGGCCCGTCGTCATTTGCGCCTTGGAGAGCGACTGAAGTACACTTAAAATATTATTTTAAAACATATTATTGTAAACAATACAAACATTAAAGTTAAGAAAAACCAACAAAAACAATTTTGACATTCGTTTATTTCCATTTACCGGTCGCATCCTTGTTTGTGGAAAGTTATAAAAGCAAGGATTACATGAACACCGATCTACGTAAAGCCGCTTACAGCAAACTTATAGAAAAATCCAAAGAAATCAATGCCGATGCTTATCTATCATCTGTTAAAAAGAATATCGAGTCCATGAGTCCACGACCGAGCTGCAGCTCTCTATCTATTCGACTGACTTGCCCGTTCTGTGTGTGTTCAATAGGGGCAAGCGGCAGACTTGTGCCAGACCGGGCGGCCCGCGGGCAGCCGGTAGTGAATTCCCCGCTTAAGGCTGCGTTACACCAGAGGCGTGGTTAAAGTTAAGGTTAAATATTGCGTCCTTAGCTTTAACTTTAACCAGAAAATTTGACAGATGTCGTATGAGCATATGGGGTGTTTGGATGCCATATTAAATATTTAACTTTAACCAGAGATTTGACATTTCGCACTGTTGTCAAAGTTAAGGTTAAAGTTACAGTTAAAGTTAGTTCGTGCAATCCACTCTAATTTAGTTAAATAGAGAAGGACCAAAATGTGCAGTGTTGCCGTGCGAGAATTCACTCGAGAACGGCTTCTGCACTGGGTGTGGTCGAAATAAAAACACTTCGTCGCTATGTACTATTAGCGGGGTCGAGGTAAACGCGATTCCGGCCAGCCTTTCTTCTATATAACGACGATGTAGCGATGACCCAACCCAAATATTTCCTCAGTTCTTCTTTTCGATGTTCGCGGTAGGCTGGCGCGGACCGCTCAGCGCTATAAAAAAAAAGGGACAACACTACGATGTTGTACTTTTTACTTTCTTCCTAGTAAATTGCTTTCTTCACTTTCTCGACGCACTATAGTGCGTCAAGAAAGTGAAGAAATTAAAAAGTGGCAACATCGTAGTGTCATCCCTTTTTTCTTGGATTGATTTGAAAGGGATGACACTATGATGTTGCCACTTTTTAATTTCTTCACTTTCTTGACAGACTATAGCTTTTTGATTGCCCCGTGTATTATTTCCCTGTATTAAAATACCTTTATGATGTTGATATTTAAACAAATGGTCGTTTAAATTTTAAACAAACTTAACAAAGGTATTTAAATATAAATTTAACAATAATTTATTTCAGTATTTCATCACAGGACTTTGGTATTAATACCTCTTGGCTCTTGTTGCTTGCTATGTGGTTTGTGGTTTACACTTTTGCTCTCAGCCTTGGTTACAGATAACTATCCGTGCTTTGAGATTGTACTTTTAATGCTGCTATTAAGAAAAAAAAAACAAATACTATCAACATAATATTTTTAATAGTACACATAGTAACATATAGAGGTATTTAAATATCATTATTCTTACATAGCACTACTTTTAAGATCTAAAGTTGATGTTAAAAGCCTTTTTACTTCTTCTGGTGTTCTGCGCACTATAGTTTGAGGGTCAGCATAACCATTTCTTGAGTTATGGATGGCCTCATGTAGCTGCTCATAAATAGCAATTATAACTTCAAAGGCTCTTTGTTTTACAATTGTTTTGTGGTTTTTGCTAATTAATAAATTTAGTTGTGGCAATACATATACGTCTGGATTGACTAAAAACATATCAAATTTACTTAGGAAACCCTTGAGGGATGGAGTATCCATTCCAGATATTGAAGAAAGTGGTCCGCTACTTTTTTCTTGTAAAATAGTGTAAATATGACCCATGTTCAAATTAGCAACAAGAAAGCTTGCCTGTTCAGAGGTTAAAGTGTCAATTTGAGCATCAGACTGTGCTTGAAGGCGTTCATTGTACTCGTCCAAAATTGTATATAGAGATAAAGTACACTGAATATGATAAATACAATTCAGAGTATAAACAGACATATCAGAAGAACTCAAATGACATGCAGTCTCATTGATTGCATGCAAGAGAGGGTCCAGCACATGAATAATTATAATTTTTTTATCAGTATCTTTTGTTGAAATATTCATCAGTTCTCTTAGGAAACTGACTAAATCTGTAACTACATAAGATGGATTTAAATCTAAAGGAGGTGCTTTCACACCATGACTTAGTTCTTTTTGGATTTTGCTGTCTAATGTCAGAATAAAAATTTCCTCACTCTTTTTTGACAAGTCAAGTAATGTATCTATCATGTGACCTTTGAGTATCAAACCCTCTATGGCATCCTTGTAATACATAACCAAATTGGTTATTGCCCATAAAACTGAAGGTTCCTTATCAGGTTTCAGAATTAGCTCAGCACGCACTTTTAATAGCGGGCATAATGCTTCTAATATATTAGTTAGTGCTTCTTTAATTTTCACATCTTTATCTTCCATAGCACAATATTTAAAAAGGCCAAGAAGAAACTCTTTTTCCACAGGTATTATTTGATAAACCCAAGCCAAAATATCTCCAATGTATCTTTTTGCATCATTTGCATAAAACTCAATGGGTTTAGCGCCATTACCTCCTCCTTTTGTCAGTACATCAATAAATAACTGTACAACTGTAGCTTTTCTAGCATTGCAATATTCATCTACAATATTTGAAAAGAGAACCTGTCTATTTTCAAACTTTGATAGTGCTTTTGGTACCAAGGCATTGTTGGGTGATTCAATATTAAGACAAGCTCTTGTAGTCCAATGATATAACTTTTCTATAGCAGCTTCCTGCTGGAGCCCTATCATTTCCATGATGTCAAAGGCAGAGGTTTCATACCAACATTTTACAAGAGTCTTGCAATTATTGTTTAGAGTTTCGATTTGTGACAGTGATTTAAAATAATCATTGGTTAGTGGATTTGTATTAAACAAGCTGATTTTCTCGTCATTAGAAATTTTAAAACAGTTAATGAAACCATTTGCCCATTGTAATTTCTTCTTAGTTCTTTTATTTTCATCTTTTAGTTTTGTGGTTTGCGTTATAATATGATGAGTTTTAACTTTTGATTCGTGTAATCTACTCGACATATTTTTAACTGATTGGTCTAATGAATTTAAAGAATCTACTAACACTTGTAATGTACCTTTTACTTTGTTAAATTCAGACAAAACTGCTTTGTTCACAAGCAAGTCTCTTTTTTCTATTTCGTTAACAAGCACTCTTCGTGTATATGCGGAGTTAGAAGCACATAATCCTGAAACTGTGTAAAGGGCTTCACTGTTGTCTGAAACTATATGATTATCGAATATTTTATTAATCCTCTGCCTTACTGGGTTATTATAGTTGGGTTCCATATTATCAACAACTTATTAAAAAATTTCCGAAATTTAAAGTATTATTTATATATAATCTCAAGTGACAGGTGTGAGGTGACTGCTCCGTGGCGCAGTTTGACATATGACATTTGACAATTGATGTACGTTTTTTTTCTTAATATGGCGCTCGGCATTTTAACCATTAACCAACCAGCAAACGGCCAGTGCCAACTGCCAAGTAAAATATGGCGGGAAGAAATTTGCCACAGAATTAAAGGGCCCCCGAGACGGTCAAAACTCACGGTTTGACTCAATCCGACTTGTCAAAAACCGGTATTTTTTTATGGTATTTCGGACTCTTTTTCAAATCCTTGAGATAACTTTTCTGTCGTTAGGTATTTTTAACGAACCAAACAAAATTTATAAATAAAACGGCAGGTAAAATGTTACCAAGCGCCACCTATTATCTTAGTTTCGGCGAGTAAAGTTTACTATATCGAATTTTTTATATGATTAATATAAAAAATTCGATATAGTACTAATTATTATTACTAACATTTTGGCAAATTTTGTATTACGGCACCATTTGCGATTTTTTTCTAAAATTCGTCAAAATTTAAAATATTTATTCTATTTGTATTTGTTGCAAAAGTTTATAAATGTTGTGGTTAAATGAGGTCTCTTTCATAATATTTTAGTACCATAGGATCACTTAATTCACCAAGTGCGAGTCAGACTCATACACATACTCAGACAGTACCACTATAGAGCAAAATTAGGCCATAAATTGTGTTTTTTCCAATGATATAATAAATAATATATTTAGTAGAATATCATTAATTTTTTCTATGAGAGTCCCACTTCATTTTATATTTTATTGTAATATTATAATCAACTCCCATAAGGCCCAAGTGGGCCACGAGAACAAAATATTTCCGCAATCGAAGGATTATAAGGGAAGAGACCTAATGGTCTACCATTAGGTCTCTTCCCTTATAAACTGAACTAATAGAACTAATAGATGACACTTATGACAAAAATTCCATAAAAATAAGAATCACTCTAATTATTTCTCACCACTGTAAATTTTATAAGCTTCTCAAGCTATCTGTTGAATTGAAAAAATATATTAGAGACGCCTTCGGGAACAAAATTTTAAAATAGGATCAGTTTTCGTAAATAATATGACCGCGTCAACACACGCTCAGCAATTTCTTAGCAAATAGGTTAAGGAAGGCGAAATTTTGCACGTAAGTTTTGAATACATATATTTGTTTTTTTTTGTAATTTCTATTGATTTCATTGGATTAATGGTCATGTTGTATACACTAATTAATGTTTATTTAAGATTTTTTTATCCATTTCCCTACCATACCTACATAAAGGGTGTCTACTATTAGTTCTTGAAAATGTAAAAAACCTAATAGTTAACATGGATCTCATCTTTGAGTTTTGCAATACATACCATAAAGTTAATATACCTAGCGGAATAGAGAAACAAAGGCCTGAGCAAGCGAGATGCCACTATCAGTAACACCGCGTGGTAAAAAGAGACGTGTGATACATGACAGCAGCACTCTTTTTTTGACGTCCAGTCGGCACGTGCCGCACGTTGTCAATATAATCTCATAGAATTCATGTTCAATCATGCTTGTGTAAGTGTATACGTACACATATTTTTCACACAGATGAAAACCAATTTTGGTTACGTTTGACAGCTCGAGATTGTTGCTCTATTCCGATAGGTATATTAACTTTATGATACATACTAAAGTGTTTGATGATTGTATGATGATTTTTGTAGTAGAATAAAGCACAAAATATGTGCTTTATTCTAAGCAGAGCTGAGAAATGAAAGAAGAAAAAAGAAGAGGCAAAAGAAGCATGGAGACTAAAGACTGAAAATAAATTTGCTAGGAAAAAAAAGACGGGTTGCACTCCGTGAGTGCCGGCAGAAGTGAAAACTTGATTATTAACGTTGTGCATTTTTTTAACCCATTTTTAATGAAAATCGATTATTAAAAAATCGTTTTTTTTTTAATTAATCGAAACCCTTACAATCGATTTAATTTTTAACCCATTTTAATGAAAATCGATTATTAAAAAATCGATTTTTTTATTAATCGAATCTCTTACAATCGATTAAATTTTTAACTTATTTTTTATGAAAATCGATTATTAAAAAATCGATTTTTTAAATCAATCGATACCCTTACAATGGATTAATTTTTTAACCCATTTTTTAATGAAAATCGATTATTAAAAAATCGATATTTTTTATTAATCGAAACCCTTACAATCGATTAAATTTTTAACCCATTTCTTATGAAAATAAATTTTTGAAAAATCGATTTTTTTAATTAATTGAAACCCTTACAATCGATTACATTTGTAACCCATTTTTTATGAAAATCGATTTTTAAAAAATCGATTCGTTTTTCGATCGAAAACCCTTACAATCAATTCGAGTTCGAGTTCGAATTCGAGTTCGAGTTCGAGTTCGACACAAAACACTACACACCAACCGTCTTACGGTTTTTCCAAAGTTTTTCGATAAGGTGGGTTATTATGACCTCTTATTTCCAGCCAGTTTACGCCCGAAGGCGAAAACGGTACATTTTGGGCGTAAACTGGCTGGAAATATACTAGCACGAGTATCTGACGCGAGTTTCACAGTTTTTAGCCATCCCACAAAAGTGCTCAACGCCGCTAAAGAAGTTTTCACTTCAAAAATATGAAAAATAAAAATAAAAGGAAAGATAGTTTCAGCATGGAAGAAGAATGAATAGAATCTGGAGACAACGTGGATAATATTTCTGATGCATGTAGTTACTATGATGAAGTAAATGAAATCTTTTGAAAAATGGCAAATAAAGACTTAATACATCTCAATGCCTAATAATAGGAAAAAATGTAATGTAATGTTCTATGTCAACTATTAGTTCATATTGGTGTCTACTATTAGTGATGTTCGTTTTTTGTAATGTTATCTATTAGTACTTATGACTAAGTTTACAAAAAGACCAATAATATTTTTTTTAAATTGATTTGTCAGAGAATAATTATAATAGTTTTATTTTGTAAGAGTTACTGAAGACATGGAAGAAGTTATCAATCCTTTATTTTCATAAATATATATTTTATAACATTCAAATGTTGCATGTTTCCTTAAAGTGTCTGTCATTAGGTCTTCTCCCTTAGTACACATATAACTAAGGATTGTGTAAAAAATTCAAGAACCTATCTGTTGCCATTATTTATATCTAAGAGCAAAAAAAGCCCAAAAAATCACGTTTGTTATATGGGAAATATTTATTTTATTTTGTTTTTCAGTATATTTTGTTGTTGTAGCGGAAATAGAAATTTCAACTATCTAGCTATATTACCGTTGAACAAAATAGCTCAACTCATTAGATAACTCGTGTACTCTTTATATTATATTTATTTTTCTCGTTACACATTGTGATAACACCATTTTTTTATACATTAATTTTTCTCTATAAAGTCAAACCTAAGAATATGTCATATTTTAAAATTCACAAAAAACTAAACTTGTAAAAAGGTCAAAATCATTTTCAACAACCATTATTGAGTTAGCCTGGAGACAGACAGGCAGACAGACGGACAGACAACGAAGTCTTAGTAATAGGGTCTCGTTTTTACAATTTGGGAACGGAACCCTAGTAAATAGTTTAAACGATCAACAACACTGTACTTAGCTTTCTTAATCATCTACTCTAAATTTTTGAGTGCTTATTAGAAAATGATATCATGAAGGTACTCTTTGCTTCATAAATATTAGATTTTTTGCTAAAATCATTTGCGTTTTAAAAACACAAAGAATACATAGCTTAACTATGGAAACGGTAAGTATAAGTACTTAATTTTTAGGGTTCCGTAGCAAAAGGGTAAAAACGGGACCTAACTAAGACTTCAATGTCTGTCCGTCTGTTTGTCTCCAGGCTATAACTCAAGAACGGTAATATAGCTAGATAGTTTAAATTTTCGCAGGACACAGATTGTGTAATAAGTAATAACTTATATTATGTGTTGTTTAATATTTAATTATAATATTACCATAAAATGTAAAATAAAGTGGGACTCTCATAGAAAAAACACAATTTATGGCCTAATTTTGCTCTATAATGGTACGGTGTGTATATAACGGCCAACCATGCGATTCCAGAGATATGCTCATTTTTCCTGTCGGCGCCATACAAAAATTTCTTTAAAAAATTGTAACTCCCTTATTATTACACGTAGCTGAGTCTTTTTACATTTTATTATGTAATAACAACTAGGAGAACATATTAACAACTAGGAGAACATATTATTTCAGCCCAAAAAAGTGACATCTGGAAATTCAAGTTTCTATGTCAATGATACTTGATTTTCGATCCACTGTGCGGCGTACCACAGTCGACAAGAGATAAAATACTGGTAATATACCGGTATTTCAGAATCGTTACAGTACCGATATAGTCAACTTAAATTACCGATATAAATGTATCGAAAAAAATATCGATACCAATACCGGTTGCTCGCTCCCATATTATCGATATTTGTACCAATCAATATCGGTATAAAAAATATACCGGTATTACAGTCCCTGATTGTAACCAAACGCCACTTTTACGCAAAATATACAGAAATATCTATTTTATAATATACCAATTAATAAAGTCATTAAAATACTTTAAAAATCCGTTGAAATTTTTCAAATATCTCTAATAGCTAATTTTCTACGACTTTTTAAAGAAAAAATGAATCTTTAAACGGCTCTGCTGTAAAAGTAGCTATATGGCGCTTGGTAACTTTTGCCTTTCCACCGTCGATATCCATAACGTAGATTAATCTGTGAATCTACCTATGTCACAGATTAAGGATATACATATATTTATGTATGTCATTTGTCAAAACCAAGTCAAAAGTCAATACATTCTTTCATTTTTCAATCAAAAATTTTGAATAGGTAGGTATTAGTTTCTATTTTCTAATAATTTTAAATTTAAATAAAGGCGACGACCGAGTACGTTTTATTTTAGTGAACATTGGAGTACATTGGACGTCTAAATTAAACAATAAATTAATTCTGTTTCGGTACTTGAATGTTGCAGAATGATAAAAGTAATTTCTTCTATTTACCTAAATAGAATGCTGATTTTAAAAGGCTAGTATTGTTTTTATATGATTTGTGATGGATATTTATGTGAAATGGAGGAAAATAAAAGAGAAATTTATGAAATTCTTCAAATTCCCTTGTGAATGTTAAAAATTCTGGATATATAAAACAAGCAAAGTGAAATCCAAAGAATCTCTTGACTTCACATTGCTTACAACTGTAATATTACTTAGTGTATATACAAATAGATTATTTTTACAGTATTCTTCTAATTTAAATCACATATTTAAATTTAATACCTCGATTGTGGGAATCGCAGACACAATAGAATATAATTTTTAAATTTTATGCAACAGCCGGATGCCTCAAAGGGGATTGATGGGTTAAGTCACATGTCTTTCCATGTTATTTTTTCTTCACACGGTTGGATCTGAATGATGTAACTAAATCTTAAAAACCCCATTGGAAACCCAAATGGTATCCTCTTAACAAGGAAACCATGTACTATCACAGAAGTTGCTACCTAGGCAGATGGGGGACCTATGTAGTTTGGTCGCATTACTGATTACGTTAAACTCAGCCGGCAGATAACAAGACTGATCACAATAATTAACATTGAATTATTGACATGATCTGACCAAATGACGTTGGTCTGTCAACTGCCTAGGAATGTTGTAGCATTTGGCAAACTTCTCGTACATCAAAGACAACAAGCTTTCTTTGTCACATTGCCTTATTTAATTAGTCCCCACCCCACCAGTGCACTCCAGCAGTTTTTCAACTGATCCCAAGACTATTGTCTTAGTCGTAGGGCTGGGGTGTAGGGTGTTAACTTAATACACATACTGTATAATAATAATATATTACATACACACACACACACACGACACACACACACACACACACACACACACACACACACACACACACACACGCACGCATTACACGTCTTAGAAGATGCTCTCACAACTTGTGACTTACCTACCTCTTAGAAATGATGTTAAACACGGTTCTAATATTACCTTCTGAGGGGGGGCCTGGTGACCCCTTATCACAGGGCAACCTAGTTAGGGCACCAGTCTCCTACTATAACTTGTAACTACATCATAATAATTGTATATGTGTCTTTTGTATTGTGGGAGAAATTAATAAAGATTTTTGATTTTTTTTTTTTTGATTGATTTGAATCAATTTTCTTGATGGTGCATATTATGTTTTTTATGTGCCAACAACTTTTAAAAATTGCTCCATTATTCATTTTTAGCTAACCAAATGCAGTCCTTCTTGGTGGCCTTTTACTCAGAAAACAAAAATATTGAAAACACTGCAGAAAATTCAAGCAAAGCAGAATCCAAGAGATTGGCAGAGTTTAGAAAAAAATTGAGGGAGACTACTCCAATAAATGACTTAGGTGAACAGGCAGAATTCCAACCCAAGAAAGATGACCCTTTGCCCCCATTCCCAAACAATACTAATCCAGATACAGGGGAAGTTGGTGGACCAAGGGGACCGGAACCAACTAGATATGGTGATTGGGAAAGAAAAGGCAGAGTATCTGACTTTTGATTCACTAAGACAGATTATTATTTAAAAAACTATATAATATTTTTATTAGATAAAAGTTGTAGCATTCTTTTTATTTTTTGTTAAATGATTGTAATAGTACTCTAGAAGATTGCAGATGTTTAGGAGAATTGTATAGCTAGCTATGTTTCAATAAAATACTTAAATGAAATGTAGATTGTATTTATTACGTGCCAGTAGATGCCTTACCAATAGTCTTGGGCATCTTTTTGTTTGTGGAATCTTCTAACTCCTTAGCTTTATAATAATGCGGCGCAACTTCCAAGAGCCATTTACTTTCTATTTCTGTAACCTGTCGCATAAATTCCTTGGAAGTAAAAACAAGTTCATGATAAATTACCCACCTAGGCAATTCTTCAAATAGTGCACTATTAGGATGTATCATGACTGTCTGAAAAAGAGAAAAAAAAGGAAAAAATACATTAAACTGAAGTCAGTTTTTTGTGGTCCCAATCTGGTTTTTACTATAAGTAACATTATAGTCGTGATATAAAAAAAATAAATGTTTTATTAAAAATATGCTACTTTTTGTTAGCCTAAAGCACAAAGCAGGTCACAAAACTTCATACATGATAAATTATTTATATTTTATGACTGGCCTAATTATTGGTCAATTCAAACACTTACTTGGTTATGTTTGACTGTTCTGTAGTGACCACCCTTTGAAAACTTTGCAATGTGATAGAAGTATCCTGCCGTTATAGCTTTACGAATATTCGCATCATCTGCTATACTTGACACCATTTCTATTTCAACTCTCTCCATAAGTCCAACTAATTGTTCTCTTACATCACGAGATCTCTTCATAGATCTGTATTGAATGAAGTTTTCGTAACACCATTGCACGGAATATTCAGAATCTGCCCACTGATTATAGACATTCATCAATGTTAAATGATCACCATTCTTATGGAAAAAGTTTTTTCGGGCTGTGTCTGCATGTATAATTTTGTCTTTAGGTCTATAAAAGACTGAACTATTTACAGATAACATAGCAGCTATTGTTACTACTTCTTCTGAACATTTGTACCTGTAAAGGAAAATAGGATTTATTACTGGTTTCAAACAATTTTTTTCTTGTTAAATTATGCCACCCTATAATAGAAAACAATCACTTTGTCATATTACAATGTTACGGTGACATAAACATCACGTCAGAATAATATTATTAAAAAATTGGTACTTACTTCTCACTTGCCAATAACATTTTAGCGAGCATAGGATCAGTAGGAAACTCAGCCATGCGCCTGCCAGCTTTTGTCAGTTCTCCATGATGATTTAGAGCGCCTAATGCATACAGTTGCTCTAATGCTAAAACTAAAGTTTCATGGGGAGGGGGATCCAAAAAATCAAAATGGATTAGGTCATTAATTCCTAGTGCTTTTAGTGTGAGCACTGCATTTCCTAAATTGATCCTTTGTATTTCCGGGACAGTGTTATCTTCTAGTTCATACTTGTAGGCCCAAGCAGTGTATAGCCTGAAGCACTTTCCTGGGGCAACTCGGCCAGCTCTACCTGCTCGTTGATTGGCAGATGCTTTAGATATAGGAACAACCAAGAGGCTTTCCATCCCAGTTTTAGAATTAAAATTGTTTTGCTTCGCAAAGCCTGGATCTATGACATAAATAATATTATCTATAGTTAATGATGTCTCGGCAATATTGGTTGCTAAAACTACTTTTCTGGCACCTTCAGGTGTTGGTTCAAAGATTTTTGCTTGCATATCTGTTGGTAAATTTGCATAAACTGGTAATATTATAAGTTCTTTTAATTTCTTTCCTATTTTTTTAGTTCTTTCTTGTAACATTTCTACACAAGTTTCAATTTCCTCTTGTCCAGTTAAGAACACTAATATATCACCAAGAGGTTGTGTGGCATGTATTTGCAATATAGAAACTACACATGCATCTATATAATCAGCTTCTGGAGCTTTTGTATAATAAATATCCACTGGAAATCGTCTCCCAGGTATCCTGAATATAGGTGCTTCATCAAAGAAGTTAGAAAACTTTTCAGCATCTAAGGTTGCACTTGATATAAGCAACTTAAGGTCAGGTCTAAATCGTGTGATATCTTTTACAAGACCAAACAAAATATCTGTATGTAAGGTTCTTTCGTGAGCTTCATCAATTATCATTACACTATAAGATGCCAGATCAGGTTCTGATAGAAATTCTCTGTGAAGTGTACCATCAGTCATGTATTTGATGACAGTTCTATCAGAAGTGCAATCTTCAAATCTTATACTGTACCCAACCTCATTTCCTAGTTTAACATCCATTTCTTGAGCCACTCTAGCAGCTACAGACATTGCAGCCACTCTTCTCGGTTGAGTGCACCCAATCTTCTTTCCATCCTCAGTGAATCCAGCTTCGTAAAGGAATTGTGGAATTTGTGTTGTTTTTCCAGATCCAGTTTCTCCTTCTACTATCAAAATTTGATAGTTTTTAATAGCTTCAATTAGCGAATCTCTAAATGGATATACAGGAAGTGACTTTTTAGTTTCTTCAATGGTCATACGGACTTTCTTATATTCTGAAATTTCTTCCTCCTCTTTTTTTTCTTTATTACCCTCCAGCTGAAGTGCTTGGATAAAATCAATCTGCTCATCCAGCAGTAATTCATATTCATCTTTAGATTTTGCATCTTTTGCACCAAATTTAAAAAAAGCTGATTTGATTTGTTCTTGTTCCCACTTTCTTTGCTCTGAATTTGGTAATTTTTCGTTTTCATCAACTTCTATATACTCGCCTGAAATATTTTAAATATTAAGTAAATAATTAAGATTTAATTCATATACCCTTGTCACAAAATACTTTAAAATTTGGCCTTTGATATCTGCTATTTATCTTTTTTATTTGCAAATGCTAACTATTGTTATTGCACTCACAACAAAACCTGAGGAAACAACATAACGTTTTTGTGTAATTTACCTAAGTGAAATAGGCAAGTAGGGATAGGTCAATGCAAAATACTAATGTGATCGCTGACAGTGCCGTAAATAGGGCAGTGCCACCGGTGCCCAGAACAGGGCGTAGACTCTGGGGGGCGCAATAATGACCAGACCAGGAAGGACATAATATTATTTTTTCTGTTTTCTCCCAATAGCTGCGCTTCTAGTGTCCCAATTGTAATTGGTGCATCAAGTTTTGTTTTATGCCCAGAATGGAAGAAAATAGCCTAGGCCTAAACATAGCGTTGCTCTCGGTACCTAATATAATATCTAAAAAAATCAGGGGTGTTGTTATAGAAGCTCACACAGGGCGCAAAAAAAGCTATTTACGGCACTGATCGCTGACCAGGTATAGATGACAAAAAAGGAAGTGGCAAAACTACAAATTATGTTTATTACCTTTTTCTCCTTTACCAAGATCTTGTGGCATATGATACCTCTGTACATTTTCTAGTTCCCTTGCTTTCTCATGTTCTTTTGCCAACTTTAATATGGTTTTCTTATGTTCTCTCTCTTTGCGCTCTCTTTCAGTCAGTCTGAAAATGCATACAGTTAAAATAAAACGACAGTTACATGATGTTAATATAAAATGCAATACAAAAATCTTCTAAATTTAAGTGACTTACATGCTCTCATCAAAAAGGTACTCATCATCTGCAATATCATCTTCTAATTCAATAACTTTATCGTCTTTTCTTTTTTGTAAGTATTTGCGGCGTGACTGAATTCTAAGTTTAGGTAAAACTTTATCCCTATCTTCGGCTTCTAACTTTAAACGTTTCGCTGCCTCTTCGTACGATCTTTTACTGGACCCCTCAGTCACTTTCTTAGTTTTCTCCTCATCGCGTTTTTTTAGTCTTTTGGCAAATTCATCTCTTTCTCTTAAATCTTTCTTACGGCTCTCTTCAGCACTTTCCGAATCGGATGACGAATGAGCTCGTTTACCGTGTTTATCCATTATTTTATAGAAATAAACAAAATATTATGTTATTAATTTTTGCTTACAAAAGTAAAATCCAATCAAAACATTTCTTTCCCGATTTTCCACTTTTTTTTTGGCACTGACACCAACACACTTCTCTTATTCTTCTTTGACTGATCACTGACAGCAATTGACAGTTGACCGAAAGTTTTTTTAACGCTTTTTCTGTACAGAGTCATGCGGGTCAAGTGTGCGCATTTAAACTTTGATGCTTTAAAAAACTCAAATATTATTAGTACAATGAAACAAAACTGTGTTAATTTGTAAGACTGTTTATTTTCACCAACTTAAACACAACAATAGTATTTTTCAATGGCTTATATTTTAAGAAACTTTAGAAAACAATGACCCTTCCATTTGCGCACTTTTACCCCAGCATCGGGGTATGTGTACGCAGTACTTTGGGTAAGTGTACGCAACAACAAAATATATATATTTTAGAACATAAAGAATATTATTCTTTTATAATTTTAATTTGTAACTACTTAAAATTACATAAAGTAAGCAACAAAAACGTCTTAAATCAAAATATAAGAACAATAATTTTCAAATTGTAATACAAAAAAAAAGTGCCGTGTGCGGAGCTGGTGCACTGTTTTTGCCACCAGACTCCACAAAGGCTTCTTTCAATCCAATATTCAGTCGGTGCCGTTTAGAATACTGTTCGCCACATAAGGGAAAAAGCTTCCGCGCACACTTAACCCAAAGCATAGGAACAGGGTTCTACGAATATCGTTAATTCCTGCATCATCAGAATATCCTAAACACTGGCAAATAACAAACTTGATATAATATCAAGTTTGTTATTTGCCAGTGTTTAGGATATTCTGATGATGCAGGAATTAACGATTGCACATTGAATTGCACTCGATAGCAAAAAGCTAATTTAGAATTAAAATACATGACTTCAAAAGATTACGCATCAAATCTTTCAAAATATCGTAAATATTTGAGCAAAAATCTTCATTTATCTGTCAAGCTTCGCAGGGCGTCCTGTGGGTTATTGAAGAGGGGGGTTGCCGTTCCTTAGCGTCATATATTTTTCGAGATATTTACAATGCGCACACTTAGACGCTGCGCACACTTGACCATATAAAAAGTTTGTACATAGTTTGTTGTACCCAGCGTTACACGGCCGCGATTCACGGGTGCTACGCGCCGTGTACACAACGCGAACAAGTAGACGGCCCTCTGGCCTCTACACTCGCATTATTTTATTCGTGCATTTGAGTAAAATGGACGTTGAAGTCACTGTTGCTGGTGCTTTGACATTGGCTATGTTCCGAAATTGTACTGCGACCACTGCAGAGTGTGACGTCATTTTAGTATACTGCGAAGCCGTTCCTTTATAGTTAGTATACTGTTGGTATACTGGTTACTATTTAAAACGGAACGCAATCCAGTATACTATCAGCCGCATTTTTGACAGCTCGTATTGAAAATTTTCAACAGTCTAATAAGGTTAATTTTTGCAATTCTTCCAGTGTTTTATTATTATTAATCCAAATTAATTACAGAAATTTATAACTTTGGGATTAAACTGTAGATATTGTTTTAAAACGTTAGACACTCGAGTCGTTTTTAACCGACTTCCAAAAAACGAGGAGGTTATATGTTCGGCTGTGGATATTTTTTTTTTTTTTTTTTTTTTTATTTTTTTTTTTGTATGTTCAACGATTACTCCGCCGTTTGTGAACCGATTTTCGAAATTTTTGTTTTGTTGTATTAGGTTTCACTCCAATTTGGTCCCATTTTCACAAAGGTGGTGACCTGATGATGGGATCCATGAGTAATCGAGGGAACTCCTCGAAATTTATATGGAAACATATGGTGATTTAGGTTTTATGTGAAGTGTACTAAGAATACGCTACCAAAAAGTCAAATATTGGGTCAAGGTATACCATGGTTTCGATGATGCTGAGAGAACTCCTGATTCCTTATAGATACACGTTTGGGAGTTTCGGCGTTGTTTTAAGAACAGAAAGCATAAACTACTATGCAATTCATATTCATCATCATAATCATCACCATCATCATCGTCATCATCATCATTACCACGTCGTGTTAAGGCCACCAATGTCTCATGGCACAGAATAGATAATAGTACAAGGCATAGGTATGGATATACTAATAATAATAATTATGTACTGTATAACAATTAACAACACCTGTTTGTTTTTAATACAAGGCGGTCGGCGTCGCCGCCCAGCGCCGCCTCGCGGCGCGTGGCGGTAGAAGACAGAATATCGAATACTTTACTAACTACTTTATATACAGATCGAATACTTTACTACTTTATAAAATTTTAATA
This sequence comes from Polyommatus icarus, assembly GCA_937595015.1. Taxonomy (NCBI): domain Eukaryota; kingdom Metazoa; phylum Arthropoda; class Insecta; order Lepidoptera; family Lycaenidae; genus Polyommatus; species Polyommatus icarus. The sequence goes on from OW569321.1 coordinate 11,982,078, forward strand.
GACAAATAGAATTAAAATAAAGTTATTTTAAAAAGAGCATTTAAACAAAACAAAGTCATTAAGTGTCTTTTTAATTAGTTATACTTATTAATCGGTAGATGGTGCTGTACTGTATAACAATTAACAACACCTGTTTGTTTTTAATACAAGGCGGTCGGCGTCGCCGCCCAGCGCCGCCTCGCGGCGCGTGGCGGTAGAAGACAGAATATCGAATACTTTACTAACTACTTTATATACAGATCGAATACTTTACTACTTTATAAAATTTTAATAGACAAATAGAATTAAAATAAAGTTATTTTAAAAAGAGCATTTAAACAAAACAAAGTCATTAAGTGTCTTTTTAATTAGTTATACTTATTAATCGATAGATGGTGCACTAAGTACCTATCGATTTGAATTCTTGATAACAAGAACAGCTGTCAATAATTATGATAATATTAAATATTATGCTACGCTACATCCTATGCAAGTTTGTACAATTTTTTATCTGATAGATCCTTCGATCGTAGAAAAACGAGACACAATAGCCTTTCTATTGTTATCGCAATCGCCGGTGACCGCTTCGGGCTTGAAGTATTAAAATTGTTAAATTACTTAGCACAATATGTTCACTTCACTGATAATATTATATCATTTTGTGAGTGCGAGTTGTGACTCTTAACAAATTGTAATAAGATACGTAAAATATACGCGAAGATTTATCTACTAGTGTAACTAAAAAGAGTGAAATTATTATTATTTTTAACAAAAAATTAAAACCGACTTCCAAGGTAAAAACAATAATAACATTAATATGAACTAAAAAGTATTAAATAATTTTTACTATCTAATAGTGCCTTTTTCCGAATTCGACTAAACCTCAACTATTTCTGTACTCAATCTTCATAATTTTGAAGTCGGTGCCAGTTCCAAAAATTTTAAATATTCTGTCAGAGGACTGAAGATTCAGCTATCTGGTACCGACTTCAAAATAATGAAGATTGAGTACAGAAATAGTTGAGGTTTAGCCGAATTCGGAAAAAGGCACTATTAGATAGTAAAAATTATTTAATACTTTTTAGTTCATATTAATGTTATTATTGTTTTTACCTTGGAAGTCGGTTTTAATTTTTTGTTAAAAATAATGACACTTGACAGTTAACTTTTGACAGTTGACTGATCACGTGATCAAAGTACTGCGAGTGCCCTGAGTGCCTTACCTCGGAAACCAGCGTTGCCATTTGGCAACTTTGGTTGCCATTTTGGCAACATTTGACCCTTCGTGGCAACTAAATGGCAACCGAGCTCAAATGGCAACTTTTTGGCAACTTTTCGACTTGTCGCGCGATCATCGGTAGAAAAATATCGAATATATTCCGCAGATGAACTGAACTCATCGAATTGAACAAAATCAAAATCTTGAACGCATTTTTATTCCCAAATGAAAACAATACTTATATAATAATAGACAAACAAATTGTACCCATATTTCTACCAGCAAAAGGTGTATTTTGGTGAAGCTAGAGATAAAAGTAATTTTGTGACCACAGAGCAGATAATAATTAATAAGGTACTTAAATGACGAGTAGATCGGACAGTACCAGTCATTGGAAAGAGCACAAAAACACAATATTTGTTAATGTTGCTTTAAAAGTTTCCTGTTTTTAAAGTAAAACAAATGCCTGTTTTTTAAGAAAAACAGTCAGTTTTTAAAGCAACATTAATAAAATATATTATGGTGTTTTTGTACTTTTTCTAATGACTAGTACTGTCCAATCTACTAGTCAATTTACCCTACGTGTTTTAAATAAATTCATTGTGTGTGACTGTGTGAGTCTGTGTGCACTGTGTAGTGTGTACTGTGTAGTGCGATGCAAAGGAATTTTTTTCGTGGTTTTCTAATAATTTTGTTTTTAAATCTATTGGTAAGTCCACTTTATTGTTTTAATCGAAGAAGCTACCTATAGACCTATTTGAAGTAGTATTTGAAAAACCAATTTATATAATTAACTAGCTATCCCGGCAAATATTGTTTTGCCATATAAATAATATTTTTTGGTATGAAAAATAGATGTTGGCCGATTCTCAGACCTACTCAATATGCTCACAAAATTTCATGAGAATCGGTCAAGCCGTTTCGGAGGAGTATGGCAAAGAAAACTGTGACACGAAAAATTTATATATTAGATACTAGTGGTTAGTAAGGTAAGATAAGGTAAGGTGCTGGGAAATTAATGTTTATTTTTTGCATGTTTTAATATTGGATTTCTGGATAGATTTTAATATTGTTGTAAAATGGAGTCAAATTTTTTTTTTATCTTTTTATTTATATTTTACTAGCTGTCCCGGCAAACGTTTCTTTGCCATATTATAAAGTAAGTATATCGCCCGTACTATTTTATTGAAGTGACTAAATAAGTATGTCACCATGGCAACGTCCATCGCTATCATGGTCGTCGTTTTTCTCGAGTTGTAATAATTTACTATTATTTAATCAACAAATGCACTTATCAATATAATAAGTACCGAGTAGCCGATTCTCAGACCTACTGAATATGCATATAAAATTTGGTAAAAATCAGTAAAGCCGTTTCGAAGGAGTTCGTGGACTAACATTGTGACACGAGAATTTTATATATAAGATAATACTTTTATTTTCAGGAGAACATGATTTTAAATTTATGAAGAAAAAAAATGTGGAATCAATTATATTTATCAACCAAAAGGATTAACATTTTTTGAAAACATGATTTTTTTCGATTTAAATTTTTATCAACCGAAATGCAGAGCAATAAAACAGTACTCAATAGGTAGGTACAAATATTTTTATATTACTAAAAGGCACAGAACGTTTTTTTACAGGTTTTTTTCTAATGGCAACATTTGGTTTCAGATGGCAACATTTGAACCTACAAATGGCAACCTGGGCTGAGTATACTCTGGCAACACTGTCGGAAACGCCAGTAACTGTAGTCACAGTACAATATGGCGACGATTGATGACGTCACTAGGGTACTGCGGCAGTATACCTACTGCAACTCCATTACGGAACGATTTTTTCTACAGTGATAGCACTGTACAGTGGTCGCAGTAGATTTAGGAACACAGCAATGGCTGTGTTCCTAAATCTACTGGTGTGCGACTGCGAATAAAAGCGAGTGTGGATGATGTTCGCATTCGCGCTTCGCGAGCTCTTTGTCGCGGGCCAAAAAACCGACACCGGACGGAGAAAGCCGCGAAGCGCGAACGCGAAGCCGCGAAACCTTGGGTTCGCGAATCGCGGCCTTTACGGGTATTCACGGGCTTTCGCGCCGCGAGTGTGGAGCCCGCTCTACGTGTTTGAAAAATGAAATGACGTCTTCGTTACGTCTTCAATAAAATACAAAATTATTTTGGGCCCTCTGAATTGTGTCAGAAACAATGATATAATAAATAATATATTTAGTAGAATATCATTGGTCAGAAAGAGTATAAAAATATTTGTTTATTTAATGTTTAGAATAAAGAATATAAAATTTTGTACATGCACAAAATATATTATTTGTCTGCCATTCCATTAAATAAGTATATTATTTTTCCTTTCACGTACTGCATGTTGAATAATAATATTATGCAGCACATTGTGAAAAAGTTTTGGAATACTTATCAAAACAATCTCAAATCTGTAAAAATATTTGGTCCTACTGCAGAAGTGGTAAGTGTTAAACGACTTACAAGTGTATTTAGGACCTATACCTAATGTTATTAGTTACATGCATGTATTGCATGAACTGTAACAAAATACTATAATAATATAAAAAACTATAATAATATAACAACAGATCCATTGCGCCGAAATTATCGCCCAGGGACCATCCAGGAACAGTCAGATACTAGCTTACAATTTTTTCACAACAAAAACTAATCAATGTCCTTTCTCGTCAAAGTTTAGGTACCTATCTAGTTACTAATTACTATCAACTTACCTACTACTTAAACTTTCATCTTAACCCCAAATTTAATCCAAATCGGTTCAACCGTTAGAAAGCTAGGCACACTTTCGCATAAATTAATATTTGTGGGGATAGGAGGGCGGCGGCGTATCGAGTCTTGTACCAAAACCTCATTCAAAACAAAGAAATGTCGATCGATCTGCACCCTGTATAACAAACGTTCACATTAAATTTAAATGTTCTAGATTGCTAAAGATTTAAACTTTGGAAATAAAGTATGCCTCATCACTGGTGCGAGTAACGGCATTGGCTTGGAAATCACCCGGTGCTTGACGTCAATCAATTGTAATGTGTTGATGGCGTGTCGAAATCCATACGATGCAAGGAACACTGCTAAAAATGTTTGTAAAAATTTCGATCGGCTGGCGTTCTATGAAGTGAACCTCGCTTCTCTTTCTTCTGTTCAGAAATGCATAAAATCGCTTCTACAGTCTCAAAAGTAAAGATTTACAATATTATTATGTTATATTATGTAGATGACATTTAAAGATGATATTACATACCTATTAATAGTAAACCTATTAATAGTGAACTGTAGGCACCTTACACCTAGTACCTACTACCTACATAAGGTTTCATTAATTAACAATTCGAGCCTTCTCACGATAATGGAGAAGCAGAAGGCGGTCGACGAAGTGTTATAAGTTATAACTTATAAAGGGCCGTGCCAACTCCCTACAGCGCCTGTATGCGAAATCTATGAAGCGCCTCCTTTTCTTGAATCTTAATTTTTCAACTTCTTATATTTGTACAATTTGAAATTGGCTACGCCGCGGCGCGGCACCTCTGTTGTCTTGGCGCCTGTGTGCGCCGCACACTTCGCACATAAGGGCGGCTCGGCCCAGTAAGTAACAAGTAACTTACATTGAGTAACATATGGGTGGAGAAGGATTCCTAAATTTTGTAATGTCGCAATATCTCTAACTCGGTACCTAAGCTAAAATTGTTGTCTAATGATCTAACCGGCCATGGCGTTAGAAATTCTTGCGAGTTTCTTACCTATGCTGCGGCCGGTTCTTCCCGTACCGGTGGCAAGCATCATTGAGACAAGACACATTTTGTATTTAAATACTTATACTTAATAGCACCAACGTTTTTAGTTAGGTACACGATATTTATAATTATAATGTTCGAAGGAGTATCGACATAGTAATTTTGAATGCCGCTACATTCGGACTGCCGTGGACGTTGACGGAAAACGGATTGGAAACAACTTTTCAAGTGAACTTTCTGAGCCAATATTACCTGCTACTGAGTATAGAAAAAATTCTTTCTCCGAATGCTCGCGTTGTGTTTACGTCATCAGAATCCCACAGGTGAGAACGAGGTGGTACCTACTCGACCGTAAGGCTGCGTTTCCACTGAAGCGGAGCGGAGGTTAGCGGTGCCCAAATTGACCAATCGTGCTATTCCAGCGGAATGACAGCGAAGATTTCGAGCATGGTGATTTGTCAATTCGGCACCGCTAAGCTCCGCTCCGCTTCAATGGAAACGCAGCCTAAGGCTGTGTTTCCATTGAAGCGGAGCGGAGCTTAGCGGTGTCCGAATCGACCAATCGTGCTATTCCAATTTCAAGCCAACGACATCAAAATACTTCTAATTCTATGATTCCAGCGGAATCGCAGCGAAGATTTCGTGCATGGTGATTGGTCAATTCGGGCACCGCTAAGCTCCGCTCCGCTTCAGTGGAAACACAGCCTAAAGCGTATCATATTATGACTCAATCATACACGTCGTAATGAGTATTTACGCTTATAAGTTTTGTTTGATATATAATGTACCTCTATGTACAATATACAATATTTAATTTGATTTATCATTCTATTTTCGAATCGCACAGGAACGTGGAACTATCGGAGGGTGCGCGAGTGTTTCCATCCCTAGATCACTTCTCGTTATCGGCGGAGAGGTACACGTCGATACGCGCGTACAACCTGTCTAAGGTAAAGGTGCTCGCTTACCGGAAGCATTCGCATGTAACATTATAGATTCGACTTTGAGCATTATATAGCAAGTTGACTTTACTGTCACGTAGCATTGATGTTACAAGTTGTTTCAAGATATTATCTACACATTACCTATATCATTGCAAGGTGCGCATTGTAATGTTCGGTTCTTCTCCCTCACTGATGTAATGCTCGACTCTGTGACATTACATTACAAGCGAATGCTCCCGGCTCCTTTAGGTTAATTATTATAAATCACTACTATAATAATTTTGTATGGTTTTATAGCCTGAAACAAATGATAATAATAATAATGGCTAAGGTTTATAAACCTAACCCAACTTTTTGGTGGTGATATGTGTTGAGGAGGGATGTTTTGGATGAGAAAGACCTCAGTTTATAAACTTTTACCTTAATAATAATAATATTATCAAGGTGTGCGGCGTGCTGGCGGCGCGGTATTTACACCAACGCTGGCTGCACGCGGGGCCGGCGGTGTTCTGCGCACACCCCGGCTCCTTCGTCAAGACGGGCCTGTGCCGCAACTGGTGGGTGTACGAAGCCCTCTACACGACTATGTTGCCCTTCTCGAAGAGTATCGTAAGTGTTTTTTCTGCAACCTCATAAATACTACTGAGACAAAACAAAATATTAAATTGTTTATGTACTTAATATTTCGTTTCCGCGTGTATGCATAATGAGCAGAATAACCATATAATAATATATATTTCCATCTGTAAATAAAATATAAATAAGACAAAATAGAGTAGGTAAGAGCCTGCGACGACCATACCTTCCACAGTTTTGGAAAGCTGAAAGTTTACCTGTTTGTGACATTTACTTAGGTTAGAACTACCAGCAACTATGGTGTTTTGGTCGCTGTTACTTTAGGAGGTATCCAGTTCTGAAAGTCTACCCGACCTTCAAGAGAGAGTCAGAAGCCGAAATTCCATAGTTCTTACCTTTGTAAAGGTCACAAACAGGTAAACTTTCAGCTTTCCTAAACTGAGGAAGGTCTGGCCGACGCAGGCTCATTGGTCCAAAATAGCAAGTGAACAAGTAACAACCTTATTTCTACATGTTTGACTAGTCGCGGCAGGATGACTATTTACCTATCACAGAAATAGAACTGGCTTTCCTTTACAATTGTTTTGTCCTACAGCAGATATTATTCAATATTATATGCTGTTACCTAAACGCAAGTTGCATTATCGCAAAATAGGTCCATAATCACCCTACGGGTTACAGTTCCAATGCGTTTTCAGGATCAAGCCGCTAGCACAATCGTGTACTGCGCGACGTCGCCGGAATTGGCGGGTCAATCGGGGTTTTACTTCAAGGACTGTCGGCGCTGCGAGCCAAGCGAGCTGGCCGGGAGCACCTACCTCGCCTACAGGTTACACGACCTCGCCTGCGACGAGTTACGACAGAGGGGGTTCCACCTGGATGTGAACACGGCTAGCCAGATTCACGAGACAGAACACGAAATGGACGAGCAAATTTGTTAGGTTGCGGTAGGAGCCCCCGCAGACTTTTAGTCGGCCGATTGTTCGAAAGTTTAATTAGGACGAAGACACGCACAAATAACGATTTGTATCGGCCAATAATAATGCACCGAAACCTCGATTTGATCAAACTATCGGCTGACTAAAAGTTTGTAGTCTGCGGGGGCTCTCTCACTAGCGCCATCTGAGAGAAACACGGCTAGCGAGATTTATGAGAAAACAAAATGGAGGAGCTAATTTGTTAGGTTAGGTACGGCCAACTACTAGTGTCCGACCGAAGGTCTATTTTTGGCCGAAGCCGAAGCCGAAGGTTTATAATCCTAATCGCTCGACTCTCAGTAATTAATTTTTAACAGACTTCAAAAAAAGGAGGTTATCAATTCGACGCGTATGTATGTAATATTTCCAGAACTGCCCAATTTTCGTATATTATGTTAGTCTGAAATCTGTATCAGCGTCTGAACAAATGTGCCAAATTACAAGTATATATATGTAATATGTATGTTTTTATGTTTGTATTCGCATATCTCTGGAACTACCATTCCGATGTCATTAATTTTTTTGTTGTTTAACTAGCTGGTACTGTTCAACTTAGGAAATAGTGTAAGTTTCAACAAAATCGGTTCAGTAGTTTGGGAGATACGGAGTTTTAATTCTCAATTGCGTATGATTTTGAAGTCGGTTTTATCTTTTTTAAATACAGCTATGTTCAATATTGTCTACAAGCTACAATTATTAATATTAAAATTAAGTAAGTATTATCCCTAAGCACCCTGAATAAGTTCCAGCAGAAATTTTTCAGGTTCCCGCTCACGCATTATACAACTACTTTATTGACTGAACTATTGTAAAAAAAATATTCTTTATTGTTTCACAAATAAGAATAATTATTAGACCACTCAATCATTCTTTGTTTTACTCGACTAGACCGAAACTAGACTAATAAATAAAATAAACAAACACTAACTGCTTAATAAATATATAAATGATTTATTAAGAAGTTAGTGTTTGTTTATTGTATTTGACAGCGGCCTCTGCATACACGACTCGCTCAGTCTTTCGTAACAGTTTACAGTTCGTTCAATTTCGACGATTGCTCGGACCTTCGGCAAAGCTTCGGCTTCGGCCGGGTTTTAGGCCGAAGCCGAAGGTGGTTTTTTTGGCCGAAGGCGGCCGAAGCCGAAGCTTCGGTCGGACACTACCCACTACTCACTAGCGCCATCTGAGTGAAGCTTAATTTTGGATATAATAGAAATGATTCCTGATTTGTTTATTTTAAAGGAGACATAGGATCTTTCCGACTTTTTATAAACGATAAGCTTGTACCTGTATTCAATTCCAAAATTAAATTATATGCCCACTTCTCTTCCCAATAGTGCGATAGATTGTCGATTGATTATGAGTTATGAATTATGACGATTGAACCCCATAATATCAAAGGTCGCTCCATAAACGTGTTATGTTGTTTTTAATTCTGCCTGTTCTAGTAAACTATTTCTTTAATTTTAAATATTTTTCTTGTTATTATTAGAACAGACTTCTTAATTCTTCTCTTACAAATGAGACACTCTTTATTTCTAAAAAAGATTTTGTTTTGTTGTTTTTACTTATAATACTAGATTAGGTCTAGTTAGATAATAAAATGAAAATGCTACAGATACTGTATTAGAATTTAATTAAATGTTTAAATTATATTTATTTGTTGCTTTTATTTATTTGCAGGTCTTAGCTTTAGTTAAGTAAAATGAAACTCACATTGTATGATTTCTTATTTTCGTATAATGATTATTGCCATTAATAGATACAATTTAACAAATAACATAGGTCTTAATTACTTACAACTAGGTATAAATATTATGAAGCTTAAAAGGCAAAATCCACCCAACAAGTAACACCGCATATTATTTTGGGCCCGTGTCACAACTCACAACCTACCGGCTACCTAATGAGTTTGAGATGGCAAGTTTAGTTTTGCTGCTTTTTAAGCTAAAAACAAACCTAAGCGTCAGCACAATAGACATAACTGGCGTCAGTGACAGGGGACGCGGTACGCGATACGGGAGCGTCTGCAACGCGAAACTGGCCGTGCACACCTGCGCGAATACGGTGCGAACCGTCAAACGTTAATATCATGACACAATCTATCAAAACATATGTAAATCAAAAAATCATAAACTAAAGAGTAGTACAAAATAATATAAAAAAGGTTTTAAAAAAGAAGTCTAGTTATGTAAACTTCAAAACACGCGTCTGACAACTTGACGCGCACGTTCCTCTTGCCGACGCGAACATTTCAGGTGCAGGTGTGCACAGCGCCATAAGATTACATGGGCAGCGTCCGCCGCGCGGTAGACGCTACCGCTTCGCAGTCGCTTTGGTCGCGTAGGTTTGTGTATGTTACATGATAGCAAAAACATTTACTTAAATTAGCCAATCAATTGGATCCATCTGGAGTCTAGCATTAAAAAGTATGAGACTAATAACTTGCCTTAAATAGTCGATCACTAAAAATATTTTTAACAATGAATGCTAGAAACAGAAAATTTTAAGGAGTATGTATTTACTTGTACTGTAAAAATACCTTGTGTTGGCTATTTGAATAATTATTACTGATGGTTGAAACTGAATAAATAAAAGTATAACTATCATAAATGCAATTATAACTAATTATATAATCTTACCATTAAGTATAATTCTTATGTAATTGAAGTAACTTATTAAAAAAAACCTAACAGTCAATATTAATTATCTAATAGTATATTATGTAATTAAAATATGCATTCAAAATAACACATAAAATGCCTCAATATATTTTTTTTAACAGAAAACTCTTTTGAAATGTCCAGTTTATAAGAACTAACAAAGTTATAACATCATTAAATGAAATAAGTAGAAGTGAATAAAACAAAAACTATTACTTAATAATTCTACTTGTAAAAAAGTAGAAAGTACTCATATAAAAAGTGTCTATTTTCAAATTATTGTTGATTTCATTTCAGTCTTTAGGCCATTGGGCAATTACACAATTTGCAGTACAAAGATTTTCACTCCATACTACTTTAAAATCATTCCAAATATTTGATTGTTCAAATCTTAAATTGTATGATCACAATTTTTAATTTAAAAAGCATCTTCAATTATAATAGATTATATATACGCCTTATTTACCACTGTCATAATGAGTAATAAGTCATAACCCAAACAATTCTTCAAATTTTGAGATAATAATGAATTTTAATTTATATTTAGATGAGTTTCAAAAGGAATAATATACTATGTATTACGCTTTCAACATACATTTCAACAAAAAAAGAATAAACATGACTGCTTATCCACCTTACCAGAGTTTTTGAAGGCAAGTATGCCTACACCTTTACGTTTGCAGCCAAATTCTAAAGACATTAGCTCATCGAACCATAACTACTTATTACATTTTCAGTTTATAATAGAGTGCGAACGTTGGCTTTCCAATAAATCTGTAAAATGATTTGATCATTTTAGGCAGTTACATTATGTCGAACAATTTACCAACGTCCAACAGTAATAAATTTATTATTGGCTGTAAATTTTGCTGGCTGTAAACAGAAACTATTCTCACAATTTTTAGCTCGTTGCAGATCTACTATGCCTTATGCCTATAACATTTTGCTGCCGGTACTCTAAAAAAATATGTAACGCTGGCCGAATTTTTTATATCTTTTGCTCACAGTTTATAAAATGTTTTGCTGGTATCGTCACAAATATTTAACTCACTGTACTGTAACATATATTTTGCTTACAGCTGTAACAAATATTTTGCTGACTGTAACAAATATTTCGCTTACCGAACCTTAACAAATGATTTGCTGACCGTGTTCTAACGAATACATACTTTGCTGACATCGTGCGGGGCGCTAGTAGAGCAGTATGCGCTTCTCGACCTGCTTGCGGCAGATGGGACACACGGCGATGCGGTCGCCGCACATCTGGCACATGCCGTGCCCGCACAGGAAGATCATGTTCTTCAGCCGGTCAAGGCAGATCGGGCACATCGTCTGAAATGTCAATGTGACAAATACGTAATATAGTACTCTATAGAAAAGCTGCACTAATTGGTTAGTAGCGGATACTTTTGGAATGCCCTATTTGGTCTCTACTGGTCGGATGAATAACCTATTTAAAACTATACACATACAAACAAGAGACTGGTTTCTTAGCAGACAGAAGCATAAAGGTTGTAGTTGACGGCGAATGCTCGGAAACTCAGTCTGTTGATGCTGGTGTGCCTCAGGGCTGTGTGCTATCGCCTACTCTATTCTTACTGCATATCAATGACATGTTGCAGACCAGCGGCATTTATTGCTATGCGGATGACAGTACAGGTGATGCTGTATTGTATATACCGGCTCCCCCAATATATCTTGGCAAAATGTCACTGAGAGTCGAAACGAACTTGTGTCTAAGGTAGAGAATTAATTGGAGAAGGTCTCTGAATGGGGTAGACGTAACTATTCAACCAATCAACCCCGCCAACACACAAGTCTGCGCGTTCACCACTAAAAAGTCACCAATGGTTGTATATCCTCGTTTCGAGGGCACATCTTTAACCATCTCCCCTAGCATTGAGATACATGGCGTCAACATATCGAGCGAAGTCCAGTTCCGATATCATCTAGAGCAGTGTTTCCCAAACTTGTCGGGACCGCGACCCATCTACAAGAAAGTTTAAAGTTCGTGGCCCACCTTGTGTCATGAAGACAAAAAAGCAGCGGTAGGTTGCTGTCACAGCATTTACCCGTTAATTCTTATCGTAGTTTACCACCATATCATCATCGTCAGCCTTACTTACTAACAAAAATTACGTTTGCGTTCGAATGCCCCGCCCCCGTCCCGCACGCACCCACGACGACGAATGAACGAGTAAAATGATAATCGAACGAGTACGTTAATCATCCTATAGTTTCAGGGCCCACCTAAAATCTACCCGCGACCCACCAGTGGGTCGCGACCCACACTTTGGGAAATACTGATCTAGAGGGTAAGGCCAAATTAGCCTCGAAGAAGCTTGGTATTCTTAACAGAGTGAGACAGTACTTCAGTCCGGACCAACGCCTACAACTCTATAAGGCGCAGGTTCGGCCTCATATGGAATATTGTTCTCATCTCTGGGCAGGGGCGCCAAAATACCAACTGCTCCCTCTGGATCGTATCCAACGAAGGGCCGCTCGAATTGTTGATTGCCATAGTGTTTCAAACAGCTTGGACCCCTTGGGATTACGCCGAGATGTAGCTTCGTTCTGCATCCTCTATCGGTTGTATCACGGGGAGTGCTCTGAGGAATTGTTCGGAATCATACCACCTGCAACTTTTCGCCATCGTCCCACGCAAAAAACATACCATCCTCATCACCTTGATGAGTGGCAGTCTTCCACAGTGCGTTTTTCGCGTAACTTTCTGCCGCGCACTCTCTAAAACTCTGGAACGAACTGTCACCAGCAGTATTTCCGGACCTATACGACCTGCAAACCTTCAAGAAAAGAGCGTATTCCCTCCTAAAAGGCCGGCAACGCACCTGCAGCTCTTCTGATGTTGCGAGTGTCCATAGGCGACGGTAGTTGCTTACCATCAGGTGACCCGTTTGCTCGTTTGCCCCCTTATTTAATAAAAAAAAGACATATTCACGCAGCGTGTATTCACTTTCCACAATAATTGTTAGTGAATAATAGTCTGCTGCCTTTGCTGTGTGACTTTTTTATATGCCAGAAAAAGACAAGCAGACCTTATATAGTAAATTCGCTGTGTAAATGTTTTTATTAGTAACGCGAGCAGCAATTATTTAAACTGAAACTAATGAAGCTGATAACCTTCAAAACTTTGAAAAAAAAATGTACCGTAACCAACATTCTTAGGGTAATATTAAAAACATTCTGGATTTAACACTACAAACACAGACGATAAGTTTACCTGTTCTTTGATATCCTGCAACTGTTGCTGCAACTTCTGCACGTCTGCGGGCGCGGGCGCGGCGTTCGCGGCGGGCGCGGCGGCGGAGCGCGAGCCGTTGTTCATAAGGTGCGGTGCCATCTGCGCCGGCGCCGGCTGCCCCTTGTTCACATGGATGTGCGCCAGGTTGCTGCCCTCCTTGTCCGCTGGCATATAAAGTTTTGGAACTATGTAATAAATAATATATAACCCGAATTACCCGAATACGTAAAAAAAACTCGAGAGGTGTCAAGGGACACCCGGATGGAACGAAGTTATTTCTTATGTAACAAAAACCTGTATACACTCAAAATTGTTGCTTCACCACACTGTTCAATGCGAGAGAGAAACACGCGACACACACTTTCGTGTGTGTCGTTATCACTCTTCGTCTAGCCCCCTTTCGCAACGCGCGATAAGGAACTTCGTTCCAAAAACAAAATGTAATAAAATAGCCTATGTTATCAGTGCAGCGGCATCATTACGGATACTCATGAGACAATATTCATACTTTGTGCATACGACAATGTGCATAATATACTAAGACAATGCGCATACGAGAGACTGCGGCAGTAGTACTCACGTTCGGGTTTGCTAGCAGCTGCAGCGGGCGTGGCGACGGCGGCGGGGGCGGGGGCGGGGGCGGCAGCGGCAGCGGGCGGCGGCTGCAGCGGCGTGCGGCACTCGACGCACTTGCGCATGAGCGGCGCGCAGGCGGCGCACGCGCACACGTCACCGCACGGCCGGAAAACCACCGTCGCCGGCGCCTCCGAGCACACCACGCACTCGCCCACGCGCGCGCGCGACGTCACGCACGCGCGGCAGATCAGACACTTCTTCACCTGGAACGTTATGTTGAGAATTGAGATATTAGGGGAATACGAAGTAGGTACCTCGAGGTTGCCTTCCGATCCGCCGCGTTTCCAGTAGCGCTAGCACGACGACCAGCGGAAATAGATAGATAGATAGATAGATAAACACTTTATTGCTCATATAAACAATGGGTATACAATCAGAATTAAAGTACTTAAAACTAAGACATTAATGTGGGCAAGGGCGGCCTTATCGCTATAAGCGATCTCTTCCAGGCAACCCTGGAGGCCAGGAGAGTTCAAAAAATAAATAGATAGCAGGGTTATTATAAGTCATAAAATATGGATTACTTAAAATATTATGTACTACATTGAGATAATTGTTTAGGCTATATATATTATACTACGGACAAATAAACATAATAAGTTAAACTATAAGTATAATATTTTAATCTTTTAGACTTACATGACGATAATAATTATTAAATAAGGAATTAAGGTGTATTACAAATATATATATATATATATATAACATTACTACTTATTATATATATATAAAATAATAATAGTTTAACTAGTACTGATATTACTATTTTAAAAATTTAGCGTGTGACTTTGTTCCAAAGATGTCGATGTAGATTCGATTTAAATATGGCAAGTGGTCTCGAATCACGGATGTCACGTGGAAGATCATTCCACAGGTGCGTAGCTCTCACAGCAAAGGAGTCTGCAATGTATCCGGACTTAGCTATTGGTACAAGAAGCTTATTATTATACGCTGATCTTAACGTACGCCCTGGATCATTGCTACGAAGACAAAAACAGTCCTTAAGGTAAGAGGGGGTACGTGGATCAAACAGGATATTGTATAGTAACACAAGGACATGTTCTTCCCTACGGAGCCTGATGGGCAGCCAACCAAGCCGCTGACGGTATTCAGAGACATGGTCAAACTTGCGCACCCCATACACGAACCTAATGCAGACGTTTTGCAACCTTTCTAGTTTATTGAAATGCGAAAGTATGGACAAACTGTGGAAATAAACCTAAGGTGCCGTTCCGATCTTTGTCGCGGCTCATCGCGACCGACAAAAAATTAATTAAAATGCCACTTTATGACAGACTATAGTATATGTCATAATGTAGGATATTATTTCAATTTTTAGGATTATAGTCTGTCATAAAATGGCATTTTAATTGAATTTTTCGGAACTAAAAAAGATCGGAACGGCACCTTAGGTTTATTTCCACATGACTTATGGGTCCATACTTCGCCGTGCTAGCGCTACAGACGTAGGAAGCATTACTACGAGGCACTATTCACTAAACAATACTTGCGATGGATCAGAAGACTACATGTAGGTACGTACGATCTTCGTAACGTGATCGTTGAGCTTACAAATATTTTTCAAAATTTTAACATACCCTGGCAGCGCAAACGTTGCAACAGCAGATGTGTCCGCAGGGCCGGAACAGAGTGTCGCGTTTGGCGTCGGAGCAGACGAGACACTCGTCGTTAGTGGGGTCGCCCTGCGGCGCGTCGCCCGCTGCTGCTACAGCTGTCGCCGCCGCCGCCTCTGATGTGCTCGCTGCCGCGGTGGAACTGCTCGCACTCGCGTTCAGGGTTGTCTCGCTCGCAGCTGCCGCCTCGCCGGTAGCACTGGCTCCTTCCTTGCGGCAGTTGGTCAATGTCTTCCGAAGATTTGGATCCGGGCATAGGTCTAAGGGCGTTTGACCTGGAATCACAAGTATTAAGATATATGATATATGATATTCAGGGAATAAACGTAGGTATGTAATTCTAACTTCGTAATGGTACTTCTAATACCTTTCTTATTTTTAATGGTGAGATCGGCGCCGTGCGTGGCGAGGAAGCAGGCGATGGAGGCGGAGGACTTCTTGTCGTGGACGTGTGCGATGCCGCTGAGCAGCTGCGCGTCGCGCGCGTCCTGCAGCCGCCGCAGCTGCTGCAGCGTGTGGTGACGCAGCGCCTCGTGCAGTGGCGTGTCGCCGTCCTGAAGTTATAGTATTTTCTAGTGAGCTTGGTTTCTTTATGAAAAAACAATTGGGGTTCTGTTCGTGGTGTACTTATTATACTTTGGATTGTTACGATTAGACAAATACCTATACTCGCACTTTGCAGGAACCAGTTTAACCGGCAGTGCTAAAACGTATCACGCGACAGCTACTCACAATTTTCAGAGAAGTTGATTCGTAGGGAGATCAGCATGGGCGTAGCCAGGATTCGATATAGGGAGGGGTCATAGGTCTTTGGGGGGCTTGTTGATTGAGAAAATCCTATCCGTATAATCCGGAACTAGTTGGCCGCGCCTTTTGGTAACGTATGTGAGAGGTGGGACGGAGAGGCAGGGGCACTTGATTATGACAGTTCTGGCTAGTTTAGACAAAACGCACAAGAGATTGCAATAGCAAGATAAGTCCGCCGATAAAAAAGACAATCCAAGGAAATAATATTTAAAGTGCATAGGTTTTTAAAAAACGGAATGCCGATGTCAATAATTTCGAATATCAAACTGATCAATTGTCTTTAATTTATTCTTTTCAATAATATTTAATTGTTCACGATATCGCGAGATTGGTCGTCACTGTCTAATCTCATGTGCGTTGCGAGCAGCAAGCAACCCGCCCTCTCACCCCTGTCACCATCACCAAGGCGCGGCCAACTAGTTGCGCGCGGACTATTAACTTCAAATTCGTAATTTTTAACATAATAATATGAGAATCTCACAATAGAACCACAAATAGAACAAAATATGAGTGAGCGAACTGGGATTGAATGCCTCCCCTCTCACCACCACCACTGCCCGTACCTCGCTACGCCCATGGGGAGATGGCGAACCGAACAAAAGACATAGGTCCGTCAACTGCCTAGGAATAAATTTCCTCGATGGTACATACGTAATCAACTACTCACCCTGCTGGTTTCTAGTTCAATCATTCATGCGCCTTGGAGATACCTTAATTCCTACCATAGCGATTAGCGACCCACCTTATCACATATATTGAGATTAGCGCCGTGTGCGATGAGCAGGCGCACTATCTGCGTGTGCTGTCGCTCGACGGCGAGGTGCAGGGCTGTCTGGAGGTTGGCGTTCTGCAGGTCGAGGCGCGCGCCGCCTCGCACCAGCAGCTCGGCCACCTCGGCGTGGTTGTTGAAGGCGGCCAGGTGCAGCGCCGTGTAGCCGTCGTCCTTCGCGTCGTCGATTATCCACGGCCGCGGCAGTTTCCCCAGCATTATCTTCATGGCGCTGAAATTAATCATTTTCATCTTGAAAATAGAACTCTTTGGTTGAAGAATACATTTGCTTTCATGTGTATGTCAATTATTTTTCCATTGTGGCGTCATTTTGAAAATTGCGTGTCTTCATTTGCCATGGATTTAACGCGTGAACATTTTCGTGCAATGATTTACTACGATATTCGGCGTGGGCTAAATCAACAACAGTGCTTTATTCAACTCACCGCAACTTTTGGAGATGAAGCACCATCAAAAACCACTGTTTATCACTGGTACAGTGAGTTTAATCGTGGGCGGTCTATGCTCACGGATGAAAATAAAGAAGGTCGCCCAAAAACAGCTGTTGTCCCACAAAATATAGATGCTGTGCGGGAACTAATAATGCGTGATCGTCATGTTACATATCGCGAGATAGAGGCGTCCTTAGGCATAAGTATGACGAGCATACATAAGATATTACACGAACATTTGGCTGTAAAAAAAATATGTTCGCGTTGGATTCCGCACAACTTTACAATCGATCAAAAACGGGCTCGTGTCGATTGGTGCAAAAAAATGATAAAAAAATACAACCGTGGTACGTCAAAAGCCGTTTATAATATCTACACAGGTGATGAATCTTGGATCTATGCATATGACCCCGAAACTAAACAACAGTCAACGGTGTGGGTGTTCCAAGATGAGCCGAAACCAACAAAAGTTACTCGTGCAAAAAGTACTTTGAAGCAAATGGTCGCCTGTTTTTTTGGAATTAATGGACATGTGGCTACAGTGCCATTAGAGAATCGTAAAACAGTTAATTCTGAATGGTATACGACCATTTGTTTACCAGAAGTCTTTGAAGAAATAAGAAAGGACAACCGACAACGCAGAATCATATTACATCACGACAATGCTAGCTGTCACACCTCAGCTGAAACAACTCAGTTTTTGGAGGGTCAAAAGATCGAATTGACTGGTCATCCGCCGTACAGCCCTGATTTGGCACCTAACGATTTCTTTTTATTTCCATACGCGATGAACAAATTACGTGGTCAACGTTTTTCGAGCCGCGAAGAGGCTGTTGATGCGTTCAAAATGCACGTTTTGGAGATACCTCAATCAGAATGGAAAAAGTGCTATGAAGATTGGTTCCAGCGTATGCAAAAGTGTGTCGATCATCGCGGCGAATATTTTGAAAAGCAATTAAACCATATTAAATGATATATGTTTGTTTCTTTTTTTAATTAAGGATACATAAATAGCAGCCCTCGTAAGTTTATTTGTCCATAAATAATATGAATAAGTCAAGAAAGATTTATAAAATATATTTTCTTGAATAATTCAAATAAAACACCAGTTTTATATATTATCTCCATTTATTGTAGTTGGGAAATGAAATGGCCAAAACTTTTCTACAAAAGAGTTCAATATTACAAATGATTTCTAAATTCTTTTCTAATTTTTTGGCCCTGTTAGACTTGTACGCTTAGCACATAAAACTTTTTCCAGTAAAGAAAGTATAAAATACAAAAAACATGACGTCACACTATGGCGGTACAATGGCGGACAGTGTTTTTGGCGTATTTTTCATATTTTTCAATCAACATTTTTATGGGTTTCTACTGTTTAAAATATTAAAATATTAGTTTTTTTTGGTGAAAATGAATGATTAAGAAGCGATTAGAATGAAGAAAAAAAATAGGTCAAGTAGCCTATTACTTTTTAAATATTGTTCTTGTAGGTGGCCAGTTCCGGATACATAAATAGCAGCCCTCGTAGTTTTTAACAGATTCCAGAAAGAAAGAGGCTTTTGTTGTAATTTATTATGTCTCCTTTGTCTTAACCAATTTCTGACACAATTAACAACGAGTACAACTAAAGCACATATTATCTTTGCTTATTATTTAACAAAGTCGCTTTTTTCCTTATGTCCCTTTGTTCCCTTTAATCTTAAAACTACGCAACGAATTTTTCAGTGTTAGATAGCCCCATTTATCGAGGAAGGCTATAGGCTATATTTTATCACGCTGAGACTAATAGGATCGAAGAAATAGAGGAAAATGTGGAAAAACGGGCAAAATAATTTGAAACGGCTAACTTGAACGCGCTAATCTCAGAAGCTACTGGTCCGATTTGGAAAATTCTTTCAGTGTTAGATAGCCCATTTATTGAGAAAGGATATACCTATGCTATATTTTATCACGCTAAGACTAATAGGAGAATGTGGAAAAAACAGGGGATATTATTTGAAAGGGCTTATCTCTATTTTTGGAGCAATTTTTATGTTATTTGGCACAGATAAGAAGTAGACCACGTGAAGGATCATAGGCTATCGATTTTAATCATTTTATACCCGTGCGACGCCGGGGAGGGTCGCTAGTTCTAGATATATTACAAGCTGGTTTATTTCCAACAAGAAAGAACTCAAATATCTATTCTTAGAAAAATGCGGTCGTGATATAAACCTAGAGATTGTACATAAAATCCTAATCCTCTTTATATCGCGTAGCTCAGCATACGAGAACACTCATAACATCAATCTTTCAGCATTCACTGTGAGACATGGGACATGGGTCTCAGATATAGAATTAATAAAATCTCGTTGTTCATTTTATATTATAGCCCTATAGTGGGTAAATATCTACACTACGCATTTACGACTTATTTCTGTGTTTATTGAAAAATTAGAATAAAAGATGCAGACGAAGGACAGCCTACCAATATAAAATAATGGGTATGCAAATTACAAATCTAACAACAAAACAAAAAGGAAAAATTATTAAACATTTTGATTCCCAAATCCCAATTTAGAATGTTACGTAAAAAGCTACTTAGCTAACTGTAGGAACTGTGGTCTGTAACAAACGAATTGCAAAACACAGAATTAGGATATTTTAAAATTCATTTGCTTTTGGGTACGGGTCGGGCGCGGGTCTCCTGCCGAGATAATCATATTATTAGCATCCCTATCCTCGAAACGGTTGTTTACAAATTTAGATTTGAATAAGTGCGTGGGATGCGAGTGTTGTAAAGTTTTGGGTTCTTTAGTTGATTCATATCGCATATGGGATCTTTAACATAACCACGTTGTCGACAGTAGTTTCCAGTAGAAAACGAAATCCGAATGTCGTGGCCAGTTGTCTAAAGGCTAAAGTAAAGTGTTGACGAACCGATAACATTTCAAGAAAACGTCATATTGTTACATACGTTTTTGGTGGCAGAGGAACCCTAAATGAGCTCACGATAGAGCTATTTTGACGCTATTTTGGGAAAAAAATGTGTAACGAAAACAGAGTTTCTCGAAGAGGGCGTCGCTTCTGTGGAACGGTGATAATTCAGGATCGCGCTTGCAGAAATGCACGCCTTCGTCGAGGTGGTTGAACCTCGATCGAAAATAGCTCAACCATCGCGTTCCGAGGTGCGAGGAGCACGAGGGAATTTCGTTCCTACTCGTGTAACAAAATTTTAGGAAGAACGTTAAATGGAGCAGCGACCCGAATACGCGCCCGCTCCGAGTTCACTCTTTTAATTCCGGCGCTCGCTGATATAATCGGATAGTTGGCAACAATAAATTAGGCGAGGCACATTTTAATATGCCGCGCTACGTTCGAGGAGTAAAAATGAACGAAGTAATTAAATAAGGTCAAACGTCGCGGTCGGCGCGCGGCGCGACCTACGTACAGCGTACAGTCGGAACCCGCCCGGCGCGGCCGCCTGCGCGCGCGCACGCCCAGTGCCCGGCGCCGCTCTACCGCATGAGCGAATACCGGTGCTTCGCTGAATTTTACATGAAAGTTACGAAAATTATGTGCTCATGGGTTTATAAGTTCATATTATGTGATTCTGAGAATTACTTAGGTAAGCTTTGAAACAAACGATAGTAAATTACTAAAGGGAGATTACTATAACTTTCTTCTGGAGCAGCTGATGTGCCTACTCAATTAAAATATATTATTGATTTTGTAATTTAATCACAAAGCCATATTATAAAGACCAGAAGAAAATGAGTTACGAGTACCTACATGTTATTTATAAAAAATACAAAGAGTCAAAATTATTCGTCGTGTAGAGTTCCGAGCAGTAGTAGTTCTGAGAATTGAACTTTGTACAAGTACAAACAGTTTGGTTATTCTGGAAACAAGGTTGATGGTTTCCTCTGTTGTCACCACCACCTTCTTCTGATGTGAATGTGATGTGAATGTCCATGGTCAAGTTTGTTATATTAAGTATGACTTCCCTGCATAGCGACGCCAGTATGGTTCGTTTTTAATTAACCACTTTATACAATGCGCACAATCATTATGCAATGTGCGTGTAATGCCTTGTTTGATATGTTAACTTTAACCTAGAGTTAGTAAAGAAATTAAATCGCCAGTTAACAAAGGACAGTTTTTACATGGGTGAGCTCTTTATTAATTTATTTCCATATAAGTATTATAATTAAAAACAATAGTAATATGCACTAAAAATTATTAAATAACTTTTACTCTTTAATAGTGCCTTTTTAAGAATTCGTCTAAATCTCAACTATTTCTGTACATACTCTTCATTATTTTGAAGTCCCCTCGATTTCTCAAGGATCCCATCATCAGATCACCACTTTTGTGAACATGGTACCAAATTCGAGTTAAACCCTATACAACACAAAAAAAATATTTGAAAATCGGACCACAAACGGCTGAGTAATCGTTGAGCATACAAAAAAAAGATACATACAGCCGAACGTATTACCTCCTCCTTTTTGGAAGTCGGTCAATAATAGACTACACACTTTAGTCACAATAGAATATACATAGATCCTCAAGGATCGCAGTGACATCAGGGCTACTTGACCTGCCTTCAGCAAAAATAAAGACTACACCTGCCTTCAGCAAAAATAAAGACATCTATGCTAATAACAACATGAATGGGAAAGGGTGTGTGTATGTCTATGATTTACCTTCTGGCTTATATTTCAGTAAAATTAGAAATAATGTAATGTGGCATACTGCACTACTGCAGTACGAGTTTAGTAGAGGCTACGTCCAGGGCCCCCGTAAGGGCTACTGGCGCCTGTGTGCAAAAAAAGGATTTTAGCGCCCCTTTAGGCAAATTTTTTAGGTCCTTGGTTTTGGCGCCCCTAAAGATGGCGATTTGACGCCCCTAGAGGATGGCGCCCGTGTGCATTGCACACATTCATAATTCATAATTCATATCCTTTATTTCCAAGAAATTGATACAATGGTGTTCTTATGTCACATTGCACATAATATGGTAGCGGGGGCCCTGGCTACGTCAACTTCGAACGAGCGACTTCCAAAAAACGAGGAGGTTATATGTTTTTACGTGATAGGTACGAACAGTACCTAATGTGGCACCTAATTTAACCAAAATCGGTCTAGCAATTTCACAGTCTATTATTATTATACAAAGAAACATACAAAAAAAATTATTGGATACGTGTTTAAGCTTTTCTGAAAATTCTACCCCCAAAGGGGTAAAATAGGGGTTGAAAGTTTAAATGAAAGTAAGTCATTTCTTAGGTTAGAAACATGAAAGTTTATTGTTGGACCCGTTTTTACCCTTTGAGTAAGTTAAAAAGGAGAAAATAATCCATCTCCGTTATTATACTGTGCTAACGCGGACGAAGTCGCGGGCAACAGTTAGTATTATATATAAAGGAAAAATAGATATTGGGGTTGGGTTCACTAGCGTAAATAATTTGTCGGTATTATAAGTAACTCTGTTTTAACTTTTAATCCTAGCCCCAAAGTATTACTTTAAAACATTTCATCAAGTTCAATAGTTTGCGGGGGAGAAGTAACAAACTAACGTTTCTCTACTGTGTGTCACAGTACAGTGTACACACCTAGAAACTTTATGTTAAAATTATAAGGTCCTGTTTTACCACTTCCTGTTATGTGCCCGATAGGCTATCCACTTAACTTGACAGATAAGGTATGGAGAATCTGTCAAAAAAGTTACAGATAGCCGGCACTTTATCAGGAAGTGATGAAACAGGCCCTAAGTTTGATAAGGATTTTAATTTAGGTTAGAATTAGTCATAAGGACATAATGATCACGTACAGGAGTCAGCCACAGAGTTGAGTCGGTGAGATGTCACACACATGTGCGGACCCCACCTAGAGCCCGGGACTCCAGAGACTGTGTTTTTAACATATTCAACTTAGATAAATACATATTTGGTTCTGATACTTTTGTAAAAACTGAGCTCAGTTTCTCTGCTTGACTCCCTGTCAAAAACTTGTCATTTTCTATATATACCGCGATTGACAATGAAGTGTCAGATGTTGTCAATCGCGTTGTCAAATGACAAGTTTTTGACAGGGAGTACAGTAGGTATAGTCGTAATTTACGTATAACGTAGCTGAGGATCTCTACATAACGTCAGACAGTAGAATCAAAGTGAAACCAAAGACTATTTAAACTGAGTATAAATAGAAGTCTTTGAGCGAACATATTCGTAATATATAAATATGTATTTATGAATAAGAACACTGTTAACATTATCCTTGTGATTAAAACAATAGAAAGAAAGTTTTTAAATCAGATAAATTGCGAAGAAACGTTTGGTTAGAAGAGTCCACCTAACTCTTCTGCGCTACAGTTTTTAAAGTAGTTTCAAAGACAAGTTTGAAGTTTGTGTGCAAAAACAAGTGTTTTGTTTTTATCTGCCCGCATCGTTCTCCGATCAATCTTATCTTTATCAAAAAGTTGCTCTGTAATCATTGTCTGTAATTGTTTTTTTTAAATACCTATAACCTGTTGAGTTGCTAACAAAACGTGTAGAATTCATAATATAAAGACAATGGTGTTGTATCTTTATTTTTGGGAATAAATAAGCAATTAAAATGCATGTTTACAATTTTATTGTAAATATGCATAATATTATGTACTTATAATATATTATAAACTCGAATAAATCAATATAATATAATCTAAACTCGAAATATACATGTAACTTGTTAACTCTACATATTACGGTACTCGCACATACTTTACATTTCAAAATTATTTTATATGTGGCCATAAAGGGAATAACTATAAATAAGAATAACAATAATTAAACAAAGATAAAATTAAGAAAACCACATTAACATGGTGAACTTTAATAATATTCTCTATTTTACAAAATAGCCAAAAAGTGTTTCTAAAGTTATTAAAATCAAGAGCAATATTATATCCCTTTAGTTTTAGCTCTTAAAGTGCCCTTAACCATGTTTTTATCATCAAGTAGCTTCAACACTCATGACAAGCAGCAGCTGTAATATAATCTAAGATACATCTCCGAATGAGTCACAACTCACAACAGTGCGGCGTGATTACGATAAGGAAGTCGGTTTCCTATGGCAAAATAATTCATAACCACAAATTCAGCCTTGCAGCATTCCTGATTTTGGCGGGACGTCTCGATTTTTTCATCAAAATTAAATGTCCCGCGCGGGACAGCCTCAGTCCCGCTTTTCGGGGAAAGCCCGAATGTACGTGCAGCCGGCAGAGTGCTGAGAAAGATTAAAAGGTGCGTAATGAAGATAAGAGTGTGGGAGGTAGAGGGGTGGATTTGCTTTGGCTACTTTAGCTATCTATATGCAATTCAAATTCAAATTCTTTATTAAAGATGCAATAATATACAATAGTATAAAAGCTAGGTGGCGTACATCACGTCGTCTAATCCCATGCTAAGTAAAACTTTTATTATGGCAATATTCAGACAACGGACGCATGCCGAAATTTTTTATCACGTAAACGTTATTTTAACGCAAATAAAAAGATAAAAATTAATTATTTATACCTTTTTTAACTTTGTCCTGCTTTTGACTAAAGAATCCCGCTTTTTCACTCAAAAAGTTCCAAATTCCCGACTTGGCACAAAAAAATCTGGCAACGCTGAACCACATCATAATATAAATGATCTTTATAAATTTATATGGTGGTCCCTGATCATGGTGCTCCTAAACTTAACATAACTTTTAATTTTTAGCTTTCCAGATTACTTGCTATCTTTGAGCACTACTGTGGCCTAACAAAAATGTTTTTAGACCTGCGTCATGCGTGTAACACTTTCTAAAAACTCCTCTACCTTGAATGAATTTCAAAGTACACAGTAGTATTTAATTTATGTTATAGAAAATACCATTGAATGCATTTTATAGAAACAGTAATATTTCTTTTCCAGATAGCTTTTTCAAATTCAACACATAATATATGCTATTGTTTATTTGTTTCTTGAAGTATGAACATTGAACTGTGTGGTGACTGTAGGCGAGACAAGAAGTAATATGTATAAATTCATGTGATACTGTAAAATGTGCCCCGAGTACGCACGTATAGGATTATTCACCAATTCTGGGAAGGCTGTGTACGAATGACGATAAATTAATATAGTTCCTTCTGAGATGTACTGGATATTTTACTTCCACCTTGTTATAAAGTGTCGACATCTGGCAAATGCAGCAAAACCCTCAATTCTTCTCTGCTTTATTACCACAATTGTATAACAAAGTCTCACAATCGCGTATTGATTACACATAATTCTTAAACAAAAAAATATTTAACAGAGCAGGGTTCGTTTTAAAAACAATAGCTAGTGATAGGACACCGACATCTGTTTGGTGTTTGCAATAAAAGCCCCTTCGACCCTTTCAGGTACGGCACCCGGTTTGCGGAGCGGACGTGGGTTCCGATCCCGCCGTACTTAACTATTTGTACAAAGAATATTATTACAAATCCGGTATTCGTAATCACTCACTGTTTAAATAGTCTTGGGTGTGACTATAAGGTGCAACATTCCCACAAAATAATATTTCATATGCAATTCAATCCCAGAATCATCATCCAGCACCTTACGTCATACATACAAAAGATTTTATAACGCGATTGTAAACGAGTTACATAAAATAAATCTATGACTTGTAAAGATATACATGGTATGCCTAGTATTCCTAGTGACTAGATACGATACACAAAACGATTATAATAAAAATAATACTTAATTAATAATCAACCAAGTGCCAGTACCGCACGAAGGGTTCCGTACTGCTATATAGAGCGAAAGTAGGAAAAAAATGTTTTTTAAATTAATTATTATTAAAGTATGAATATTGAACACTGCCAGTAATTGATACTGGCTTGGTACATAAAATATATTTTTTTTTTATGGTAAGTACCTCTCCTACACATCAAGCGGGGTTGAATTTCTTTTTTCGCGCCCACCCCATCGTGTGGTGAGTCGTTGAATATGTTTTTTAAAAATATTATGAGTATTCATAGATCATTTTCCATATTTAAAGTGAGTCCAGTGTCCCCCCCCTTCTACCAGTTAAACGGTAGCTTCTGGAAATGTGAAAAAAATCACGGAAGTAGGAAATATGCTGAATTTAAAAGGAAAGCTATAACGGCTAAGAAGACTTCATAATTTATTGAGTAATAGTCGATCAACTAAAAAAAAAATATTCGGCGATGTATATAGGAACTTTTCGTTCAATTGACTATACAAAAATTTTCAAAAACTAGCGGTACTACGTAACCCTATATATTGCGCGTAGCCCAACACGCACTTGGCCGGTTTTTATTACCCTTTGGGTACGGAACCCTAAAAATGATTTCCTAGCGAAAACTTTGGATCAGGATTCCTGACTGACTCTATTAAATAGTAATAATATCATGAGAGGTTATTATGATTATTATAATATTTTAATCAGTATAAAAACATAATATCGTCGCTTAAGTTCTATCACCACGTAAGTCATTTTCATAAAATTCTCAGAAGAGAAAAAAATTATCAAATTAAGTAGTTGGTTTTCGTCTCTCCTGAAAATTTCCTAAAAATGACATACGTGGCCATAGAACTTACACGATTATATTTTGCAAATAAAATATTGGCATCCATTATCAACTAATTTAGGTTTTAGCTTTAAAACGTATACTCCCGCACTCCCGTCGGTACGACGCGTATGTCCCGTGACAAAAGTCCGTACTCCGTAGTAAAAAGGCGACACTGGTGGCTGGTGCGAATTGCGATGTTAGTCGGCGATACTCCCGCCCGATGATCTGATTCCCCGCGGATCCAGAATAGTAAGTTATGGAAATGTGCGATTGGGGCAGTAGCGGGCAGCGGGCAGCGGGCAACTGCGGCCAATAACAATGTCACATTAATATTCAACAGGCGCTCTTTGGACGTTTATGCTCCGGCAGCATCGCCATTCTTTTTATCGAATAGCGCATCTTGTTCGATCACGTAAAATAATATTGAATTCTGTAAATGCTATTACTATGCGTACCGCCTTTCGACCCACCTTTCACAATACATTTGTGCCATGTAATATTATATAGGTATGATAAATAGAATTATTTGATTACGGATTCAACTTTATCTATTGATGTTTGAGCTTTATACTGATCAGTGTTATTCGCTGGTCAATCATAATATGTAATTATAAAATCTTCTGCTTCAATCATAATATAAGTGTCTTTTTCGTTAGTTAAACCGATCTTTCTTGCTGGGTTAAAGCTGGCAGGTATATAATTTTTATTTTTTAGCTATTGTCTACTTAGCAGTTTAAAGAATGTATACTTAGAATAAAAAACTATGAATGTATATTTTCCGAGCCGCTAAGAAGTTTGAAATAAAAATTCCCTTATTTAGCGAGCGCTCGCTCAAGTGATCGTACGGGGTAAATGTTTCCTGTTTACTATTTTGAAACATTGTGATGTCAAAAATGCTTACAAAACTATGTAGCTTTCGAGTAGACAAAAGATGAGTTGGCCGTCGTCCCACTTGTTTGTCTACGAAACTTTGCCAAAATTCTTTTATTGACTGAGTGAACGTAGAGGCGAGTTTTACGGCCGGCAGCGGGAATTCTCGGCCACAATGCAGCGCCCGTAGCACTATAGTTCGACTGTGCAAACACTATCCACGGGCGAGCTCGCTTCTACTATGTAATGTAACGTTTTTTACTTTTTGTTTTCAGGCGCAGCGCGAAATGCTCTTTAAGTGTTTCGAACGGATAAGGCCGCGATCGTCGGGAAAGTGTTCAGTTTTCAGCGAGCGTTTAGTCGATCGTTCGGCCGAGGTCAGTGAACGCTACGGATTGCCAGATCTCGCTATGGAAACTATGTATAGCCCGACTACCCCGCGGGAGGTGACAGTGGTGGATGGTGAACTACTAATAATAGCCTCCCCTCCAGCGCGCGACGATCGCCGTAGCGGCGGGAGCGCACATGTGGCGCCCACCGCCGGCGACGCGCCGCAGCCCGCGGCCCGCGCAGCGCGCTCTGCGGCCGCGTTTTATTTTCGACCCGGTCGTCGGGCGGCGCGGAGTGCCGACTGCCGCTCCCTACGTGTAACGTGGGAGCCCCGAGCCGCCCTCGTACCCTCCCGCGGGCGCTGCGGCCTGCGAGTGCTGCGCCGCCCGTGCACCGGCCGCGGCCGCAACTTGCACGCCGGCTGCAAGTTCGAGTAACCGATCCGACGGACGCACGCCGGTGGATCTATTTCGGGAAAATACAAAAATGGAATGGATGGTACTCGCGACTCGAAAGCGAACTCCGGTTGGGTCCATTTTTAGAGCTGGACTGCGCGTGCGCACCGAGAGCGCCGCCAGTGCTCCGGGAGCTCCCACCGAGCCGTGTCGCTCCTCTTCGTCGGGTCAGCTGTCGCAATGTGTGATACTCTGGAGGTGGCTGGTGGCCTCGCGCGAGGGCGAGGAAGGAGATCGTCGGGACGGTGACCGCCCGGGATCGTAAAGTGATGAAGATCGAAGAGTGCAGCCTTGCGCTAGTTCCGTGCTTCCTTACTTCCCATAGTTTTTATTCGTATGGAATGTAAAGAAGTATGGAGCTGCGCGGGCGTGTCTGCGATTACACACGTCAGTGCCTCGTCGATATGCGAATGTGATTTGTTAAACTGTAATGGATTTTAGCGGTGCTACTGTTTGGTTTTTGAATTTGTGTAAGCTAGGGATGTGTGATTTTTTTTTTGAAGTTTGAGAGATGATTTTAGGCCAATCGGAGGGAGGTAAAATAATTTTTCCTTAGTTTTAAATTGAAAGTGTTACAAAAATTGTATTTAAGTTAGAACTTAGAACATAGTTGAAAATAAGGACAAAACACAAGTGAATACTCGTGGAGTTCATACGACGTTGTAGTTTTAATATAAGTGTCATGCAGTGGTGTTAAAGTTTATTTGGTTTATTGAAGCTGGCAGTCGTAAAGTAACATGTGGTGCGGTCTAGGTAACAGTTCTGACTAAGGCAACATAAATAAACTTGAGACTAATGACGGCGGGTGCCCGAGCCGAACATAATTATACGATGGAAACGAAAGCGGACAAACAAATATATTTTTAAACTCCGCTCCGAGAATATTAAATTTCAATTAAAAGCGGTACTTTTTAAATGTTTTCTTTGAAAAAATGGAATTAAATGTGATAAGTACACAAGTATGATAACTGGGATTTTCTTAGGTTTTTTTATATTTTTACTTACTCAAAAACTGAAAACATAATACTTACATATTATTTTTGAAACGAATCATTTTCAGGCTAATAAAAATAATATTTTTTTGCCAAATTCTAATAGAAGAAAACATTTAAAATATCTCTAACAAAATTTACACCAGCAAATGTAGAGACTCAAGTCGGAACTCGGAGCGTGTAAATTTGAAACGAATGTATTATTTCTTAGTACCTAATGTAGTCGGGGAAAAGCAACAAAAAAGCGAGGACAAAAAGCGAGGAGAGTTTTTGTGAGCCGCCTGCGCGGGCTGCGCCACATGTGTGATGTGGATTGTGGAGGCCGGGAGGAACACGGCTCGTCGTTGTGATCGGTCGCCGGTCGCGGGCCAGCGCGCGCGCCGCGCCCCGGCCGGCCCGACCCGGCACGGTTAATGCTCACAGTCTTATGCCGTATAACATAGATTTAAATCAGTTTTAATTTTTGTACATGCCGTATTGCCGATTTAAATCAATGCCCAACGGTGAAGGTGAGACAACATTCACCTTAAATACTTGGTCTCAAACTCTCAAATCTCAATGCTCATTGTCATATGAGTTATGAATTTATGACATAATATCTTAAGCTCTACTTGGTGTGATTCATCAGGAATATTGTAAACTTTAGTTGCCAGTCACTGACATACTTGTAACATCAGTGTTGCCAACATGTTTTATGTATGTTCTATAAATTTAGATTATATGCTGAAAAGATTTTACAATTCGTCACAAACGCAGATATATATATTTTTTAGACAATTCGTACACAAGGTTAGGTACCTACCGAATAATCAGTCTTTGACGAAATATGCTCAAAATTAATTAGTCTACGAATTACAAACAGAACACTCACATTTGTTATACTATTGTACACACGGGTCTTGAGATGTTAGTAAACATTCCGTATTTATACAAAATATGTAGAGAATAATATTATGTATTATAAGAACAGGGGTTTTAAGAAAAGCCTTTATTGAAGCTTTTCATCTTCTTTTTTTTCTTTTCCACGCTTATCATGCTCTACATATAAGTACCTATTAGCTCTACATTAATATTAAAGGATTTTATAAGAATTTGCTAATATGTGCATGTTTAGATCATAATATTTATCACGGTAAGTCTAGGATGGTAAATAATTTGGAAGTGAATTATGAAACATGAAGATTTGGAAATGAATTATTATCAAACACGTTTTGGTCTTAGTGTCACGGTCCGAAACCAAAAAAATCGGCCAAGTGCAAGTCGGACTCGCTCACGAAGGGTTCCGTACCACTACAGAGCAAAAATATACTTAAAAATTGTTTTTTTTTGTATGTAACTATTTAATTTATTTAAATTTTATTATTAATTATTAAAGTACAAATACAATAAAATATTTTGTGAGCATTTCATGCATTTCATTTCATTGCCTGTGTGCTGCCGTTATTGATTAAGAGTAAAAAAATAGCAAAAAAATCACGTTTGTTGTATGGGAGCCCCCCTTAAATATTTTAAATTTATTTTGTTTTTAGTATTTGTTGTTATAGCGGCAACCAATATACACAATCTGTGAAAATTTCAGAAGTCTAGCTATAGCGGTTCTTGAGTTACAGCCTGGTGACAGACAGACGGACAGACGGACAGACATCGAAGTCTTAGTAATACGGTCCCGTTTTTACCCTTTGGGTACGGATCCCTAAAAAGAATAATATTCTTCAAAATTAGCGATTTAAAAATGGAAAATTTTACTTTCAGACTTTGCACTATTTTGCCGGGTATGAATTTCAAGATTTCAAAACGCGGTTCACTGGTAAAATCCAGGCCGGCGGGCCGCAAGTTGTGTATAGCATATACAAATTACAATATACATAATATTATATAATTATATACAAATTAGAATATTTTAATAATATGTAGAGATGGTAGTCACATAAATAATTCAAGACTTCAATATTATCTTTATTTTTTAACAATGATAGCTTTAAGTAAATAGTTTAAAATTAAGTAAGTATCCTACTCTTTCCAACTTTGGTAACCTAGCCACTTAGCCAGGGACTAGGGTAATGCGTTTCTGTCGAAATAATGTATCAAAGTGTGTTGTTGCAAATGGTTTGCAAATAATATTATCTTGAAGTGTCAATACGTCACACAAAACATTGTTTTGGGGTACCCAGCAAATGTGATAATTTTCTAAGCCTTGAAATATAGCAGTGTAAGCTATGTTCAACCTACATACACTACTGCACATAGATTGCTCGCTGCATTACAATTGTTTAGTCATATTAATTAACCGCCTACTGGTCAGAAGCACGGCTGACGGCGAGCGACGAGCTGACGACTCATATGAGTTTATTGTAATGAGGCGACGCACGAGACAATATTTATACGGTCGCCTCGCTGACGCCAGCGGCGCGAGTCGCAAGCCGCGACCGAAACTTATCGGCGAATACCAAATCAAGCGTGCCGTAAAACTTTATGTGACAAATATTATTCTCTCTAAGGTATTTTTAGGGAGGTGTGCCTGCCTATTCGAGGAAAAATGTATTTTTACAACGAATTACCACGGGGTCGTTACCGCATAATTCGTGATAAGGATACACAACAAAAACTGAAACATTGTTTAACACGACGCGAACAAAAACACAAAGGTTACTCGGGGTCTCATTAAATTATAAGGGTTTAGGGTACGTAAACAAAGCCAACATTAGCCAGGTTCCGTTTATTGTTTCGGTGATGAGGGGGGGTCGGCCGGGGCAATGACAGCAGTCAGCACGCAATGTAATCGGGAGCCGCATACCGCGCGAACGGCCGCGCCCGCCGATTGATTCCCGACTTCCGAGAGACTCGAGAGAGTCGAGACTCAACTCTTAACTCGAGTGAAGTCGCGGGTCGCAGCAGTCAATAGCGCAGTCTACGCGCATAGGGCGCGGCTCGAACCCGACCCGCGCCCTTTAATAGTGCACGCTCTTTGCTATCGCACAAAGACGTTTTCTATGAGAAAGGGATCTTGACCTACCAGTTCGTATGGCGTGTTCGACTCTTAAAATCGTGTTGAAAAACAATTTATTCATGCATCCATGCAACGACTGTCGCTAACAAAAGAATATAAAACTAGACAGGGGGATAATGAATGCTAGTCGAAGACCATTTTAATAGAGTTACATGCATTTCGGCTAAGCTTTTATTTTTGAATTGAATGCATCAATGATTTTATGATTCGGGGACTGAAGTTGAATGGTCGTGGATTAAAACCAGGGATTTACTCTAAGAAAGGACGCTATCATATTATGTTTCCAGAATAACAATCACGAGGATATTAATAATTATAAGTACGAGTACTACATTTTTCGTCAATAGGATTTAAAAAGACAATACAGAATAATGGACTCTGTTTACAGGTAAACAATACCTCTACATTTTAGGTTACATAATTGGTCAAATGCTATTTGACCAAAATACTATAAGTTCGAACTTCAGAATACTGCTTTACTAAGAGGATTTTAAGAGTCCTGTCCGCGGATTTTAGTTGGCCACGTACGCGGATTTGGGCTATTTACAAATACGAGTAACAATGGACTGTGGACATTTGAATTTCTTTTGTCAGCCGTTCAGCTCTATGATCTAAATGCGAGAATAATTTTTTTGAATCTAAAGTCTTACTTTAATTAATAATGTTACTTATGTAAGAAATCTATATATAATAATCGCCAAGTGTGAGTCGGATTCGCGCACGAAGGGTTCCGTACCGTTATAGAGCAAAAATAGGCCAAAAATTGTGTTTCGTGTATGGGAGCCCCCTTTAACTTTTATTTTATTTAAATATTATTATTAATTATTAAAGTACTTACACTTATAATTAAGGCATTTGTGAAAATTTCAAGTGCCTACCTGTTGTCATCATTGATACCGAGCAAAAAATGTTTGAAAAATCACGTTTGTTGTATGAATAATTAACCCCCTTAATTTTTTTTTGAAGTGAAAATTTCTTTAGCGACGTTGAGCACTTTTGTGGGATAGGTAAAAACTGTGAAACTCGCGTCAGATTCTCGTGCTGATCGAAAGACCTTGGAAAAACCGTAAGACGGTTGGAGAGTAGTTTTTTGTGTCGAACTCGAACTGGAATTGATTGTAAGGGTTTCGATTAATTAAAAAAATCGATTTTATAAAATCGATTTTTTGAATTAATCGAAAATGGGTTAAAATTTAATCGATTGTGGTTTCGATTAACTAAAAGAAATACATTTTTTAATAATCGATTTTCATAAAAAATGTGTTAAAAAATGTACAACGTTAATAATCAAGTTTTCACTTCTGCCGGCACTCCCGGAGTGCAACCCGTCTTTTTTTTATTAATAATTATCAAAATATAAAAACAATTGAGTATTTTGTGAATATTTCAGATGCCAGATATTTTTGTTCTATGGTACGGAACCCTTCGTGCGCGAGTTCAACTCGCACTTGGCCGATTTTTTTCCATAGTTTTAGAAGCCGGAGAGTGGAGATGTCACGGTATTTGTGTGGATGATGCGTGGATAGCCATCAGAGTGTTTGGCACCGCTCCAGGGGCCGCCGAAACTTTCCTCGCGAATCGCGACTGCCGCGAGAACACAATCGTTCTTTACCATACTCAGAATAATATCCCTACGGTATCTCGAAAATAATTCACGTAATATATTGATGAAGATCGCGTAATTTCTATTCAGTGTATTGCTTAATGTTTATTCTATTCCGAGAATAGTAGAATAAGGGAATTTTTAGAGGCGATGTGAATCTGAAACGAATTACGCCTACGCCGACCTATTTTATTTCTACTTATCCATACTAATATTATAAATGCGAAAGTGTGTCTGTCTGTCTGTTACCTATTCACGCCCAAACCGCTAAACCGATTTTAATGAAATTTGGTATGGGAATAATTTTAGACCCGAGAAAGGACATAGGATACTTTTTGTTCCGGAAAAATGTACGGTTCCCCCGCGATAGACGAATTTTGGCGCAACGGAGTTGCGGGCGTCATCTAGTTACAGTATATAATCAAGTAAATTTATTTAGCTAAAAATCCTTTGGAACGTTGTAAATTGTAGTTGTATTGTAGCTATGGAACTAAATGTGTCTTTTACTCGTACTTATAAATGTTTGTATTGACACACTTACGAGTATTTAGAGTGGAATGATTCTCCTTAGATTCATTTGGTTTGACATAAATACAAAATAATTTAATGTTAATGAGTAATTTAATGAAAATTTAAGCGACTTTTGACACAATATGTTGAAAATTTAAAATTTAAATTGTAACAGCGATTACAAAACCGTACTAAATCCTTCGTTGAACTATGTGTGTACCATCGACGAAATTAATTCCTAGGCAGTTAATGGACCTACGTCAGTTGGTCGGCTTATGTCAATTCAATGTTAGCTGTGTTGGAACTTGGATATCTGGATTGGATGGGTTTGACTTAACGTGACCAAATGGCGAACCTAAGTAATTTGGTCCTAGGCAGATGCCTAGGAGTCAACTTCTCTGATAGTACATAGATTTCAGATATTATTATGCCATACACATCTTTACACAAAGTAATATACCTATAAATTTACCAAAAGAAGAGAATAAATAGTTATAAATAGACTAAGATTAAGACATTGCAATGCTACACACATTCTAATTACAGCCCCTAAGAACTAATGTTCAAGATGTGATTGTGAATTGACTGTAAAACATATTTTGCTTATTGATTGTCCTATGTTCAGTCCTGAAAGAACTAGTGTAAAAAAAGTAAAAGATCTTTTGTTAGATTGGGAAACACTGTAAAATTTCTATGATTAACTGAATATTATTATGTGATTTAATGTACAAATATTGTTATTACTTGTAGTCGCTAATGACCTTCGATGTTTTAAACGACTTAAAATAAATGAATTAAAAAATAAAATAAAAGTTTTTTATTATCAAAATTTCTTTTTCCCAACCTTTGCCTAAAATGAGCTTTTAAAGATGGACGCTCATTTTCAATCGATCTTTTCGATCATTCTGGTATGAATGCCAGGAATGGATTTGTCAGACACCAAAATATTATATTTGATGGTCGTCAACCCTGTGTCTGAGAAACAATGAGCGTACTGCTTAGCTGACAAAATTTGAGCTCGCCTGGCTTCTAAATCTAATTTTATTATCTACGAATATTTTTATAGTAGGCACAACATTTAAATATAATAAGTGTGCACAGTGCAGGTACTTTTTACTGAATGACCAAGATAATTTACTTATTTCTTCGCATTAAGATTTTAAAGTAATAAACTGAATCTATCTTGGACCGTACAATACCGTGATAATAAATTCTGTGTGTACCAAGATTAAACTCTCTCGAGGATCGAGTGTCCCTCTCCTCCCGTTAATTTTAGCGTCATCCGACGACGGTGGCGCCCCCATACAAGTGGCTATTTTTAACGTTAACACAAGCTCTGGAGAGCTCAATAATTCTGGCAGTTACGAACAGATGGCGCGCATATTTTGTATGAGAAGATTTAAATTCCTGATTGAAAGGTATAAATTTTTCGATCGTTAGTCAAGAGGCATTAGTAGATTAGGCCAAAACTAGGAATTCTAATATTTATTAAAACATTTAAAAGATCCAGCAGCGCAGCAGGCACCATGTGATAAAGACCGTTTGAATTATATTTTTAGAGTTCCGTACCCAAAGGATAAAACCGGACCCTATTACTAAGACTTCGTTGTCTGTCCGTCTGTCTGTCACCAGGCTTGAGAACGGTAATAGCTAGAGAGTTGAAATTTTCACAGAATGTGTATATCTGTTGCCGCTATAACAACAAATACTAAAAACAAAATAAAATAAATATTTAAGGGGGGCTCCCTTACAACAAACGTGATATTTTCCTTATCATAGATCCTCCTGTCCTTATCATAGATCAGACATCATCCACTCGTCTTTCAACGTACAGGCTATTATACTCTGGAATGCTCTTCCACGAGAAATCAGGCTAACCAAAACCAGGGACACATTTAAGCGCAAAGTTCGTGAGTTTTATTTGAAGCAATTGGCAGTAAAGTATTAAATGATTAATAACATCTATGATAGTTTTTATGTATTATTATTATTATATAAATATATATTATTATTACAATATACATTAATTAATTATATAATATGTGCTAGTATTTTTAAATTAAGTATTTATAGTATGATATTTTATGTAATTAGTATATTAATTAGGTATATATATTATTATAATAATATTTAAACATATTTTTTAGTTTATTAATATAGTAGTCTCGCTCTATTAAGTAAAATATTTGCTCATGAGTTTAGTCATAGGTATTTAGATTGCTCTTCATTTATCTATTATTATTATTATTTTTGTTATTCTTTTTATCCTTTCGCACTATTGGCACCTACACAATTTTGTTTCTGGACACCTAAAGGTTGACTGGTAGAGAATGCCACCTGGCATTAAGTCCGCCTATGTACCAAGATTGTGCAAAAAGTATAAATAAATAAATAAATAAATAAATATTTTTGGCCTTTTTTGCTCTATATCAATAATGACAACAGTTAGGTACTTAACTTTCTCACAAAATCCTTAGTTATATGTGTACGTTAATATTTAATAATAATATTTAAATAAAATAAAAAATTAAGGGGGGCTCAGATACAAAAAATCACAATTTTTGGCCTAATTTTGCTCTATAATGGTACGGAACCCTTCGTGCGCGAGTCCGACTCGCACTTGGCCGATTATTTATTATTCATTATGCTTATACATATTTACTAAAGGCCTGTTTCACCACTTCCTGATAAAGTGCCGTATAGTATAGGATAACTTATTTCACAGATTCTCCATACTCTGTCTGTCAAGTTAAGTTGTGAATAGCCTATTCGGTACTTTATCAATTATCAGAAAGTGGTGAAACAGGCCTTTAGTAAATATGTGCTCTATTTCGGTGTAAATTTTTCGTACCAACTTGGCAGCGCACGCCCGCCAGAGCAACGCGACACGGCGCTTGTTCTGTTTCATCGTGCGAGAAAACATCGCTTTTGATTAATGGACTGTTTAATTTTAATAAGAAGAAAGTAAATTTTTTAGCTGATTAATTATTATTGATCTATGAAATAAGTATATGAAATAATTTTTCACAAATTACTTTGATTATATTAATTTACTTGATGATTTGTCAAATGGAAACACTTTTTAAAATCAGTCAGGAGTAGTAAAGAACGTCTTGGCATGTATATTTAATTGTCCCTCGACACTATCTCTGTACAAACCGCAGTCCTCACCGCCAGGTAATTTACAACTTTCTTTAGCTTTCTTTACTTTTTTTAAGCTTACTTATACAAAACTTTAAGTACATTGACAATGAATAATAACTATTAATGAATGCCATTAAATTATTTAGAATGTATTTTTTTTATTTACGAATATTAGGGCTGGGACACAAAAACACGGCACGACGTCGTGCCGTGTTTTTGTGTCCCAGCCCTTATAGTGCAGTCGCCAGAGGTTTTAACCTCCGAAAGTTGTAACTTGTAATAGTGAATGGATTTTTGCTATTGAGGTGTCATTTTCTATTTTACACTATAACTTGCAAAGTTTACCAAAAATTTTTTTGTGCTTTTAGTTTTTTAGTTACTTAATTAAAAATTAATATTTCACCATATAAAACCGGTCCAGAACTTTTTTTTCTTGTTCCTGTTATTTAATGACTCTTATCTGATTGTTTACGTTAAAAATTAACCAAATACACAATTTAAAAAAAAGAAAGTTTACTTTGCTAAGCTAAATACGACTATAAGGTTTTTGCATAGTTTTTAGAGATTAACGCTCGTCGTAACCAAGATAAAAGGGTTTGGGTGGATTTAAGGGTTGTAACGAAAAGTGTGTTAAACTTACTTGTTGTGCGTATTTAATTTTTAGAGAAATGATAACTATTAAGTACTTAAAAACGTTTAAATATTTCCAAAAATGTGTAAAATAGACCGAACATATTTTTCAATATTTGTTGAGAATTTATTTAAGTGAGAGCTAAAACATTAAATGCATCGACAAATGAAAGACTTTTTCTAGTCTTTGAAATATATTTAAACTTCCTACTTAAAGCCAGAAAAAAAATTGGGTGCTACAAATCTCACGTACATACTAAAGACGCATGCTGCGACCTATGTTTGGAAAATGCTTACCTGAATACAAAAAATATCAGTTCTTAACCTAATTTGTATTTTCTTCCTTTAAGTATGTTTTAATGAAAAAAAAAAACAATTTTATTCTGTAAAAACCTAACTAAAAGAAATAAAATACAGATTTTCTTCGAAATATCCGTGAAAAGTTTGTGCTACATTTTCAAAAAAATTAATAAAGTATGAGCTAAAAAGTTATACACATTAAGAAATAAAAGGCTTTGTTAAGCCTAA
The DNA here is from genome assembly GCA_937595015.1 of Polyommatus icarus. NCBI lineage: Eukaryota > Metazoa > Arthropoda > Insecta > Lepidoptera > Lycaenidae > Polyommatus > Polyommatus icarus. The sequence continues at coordinate 12,021,411 of OW569321.1, forward strand.
AAAATAATTTTAAACTTCCTATTTAAAACCAAAGAAAAATAGGAACGCCATTTACCTGGCGAGGCACACAACAAGCACATTTGGAGGTATGCTCATCTACATACAAAAGTATCAATTTTAAACCTAAATTATATATTTTTTCAACTTATGTTCTTTCTTTGGAATATAAGCAACGATACAAATCAAAAAAATAATAATATATTTCATTATTTTGCTGTATATTTAAAAGAAATAAATATGCAAATTTTCTTCAAAATTTTACAGTTTATGAGTTTACTTGAAGTGGAAGAGAATAATTTAAAAATCAAAAGCACAACTTTTCAATAGGTAAACTTTATTATTTATGTTATCAGCTACACATTCCTTTTTTTTTCTTTTTAATTTTCATCCACTATTGCAAAAATCGGAGGTTAGCACGATTTTTACGTTCTGGGAACTCCACTATTATTGATATTTTTTTATCTCAGAATTTGACGTAATTATCCACACACATTAATAACATCATAGTGAGTAAACCATAAAACGATTTAGGTTATACATTATTCATAGTATCAAGTTTAGGGATCACTAATTGCTTAACAGAGCTCGAAGCTTGTAAAATTATATAAGATAAGGTGCTATTAAAAGCAAGTATGCTTTCAGTGAGCGAGCCTTAAATGAGTAATTAGTAGCATGTGTGCGGCCGTACCATCCGTAACGCGCCGCGTGGCCGGGACTGCCGCCCGCGCCCGCCCAGGCCCGCCCAAGCTCAAATAAACCTGCACCAAATTATCTTTTTAAACAATTTACCCCAATATGCGGCGGGTAAAAGGGTTTTAGTACCGTAAACTTTTAATAATAGTGGCGACCGGCGGCAGGAGCTTTTCAGTGCGAACGGGAGATGTGCGATAATACGAACAAATATTGTCACATATTTTCCTCCGATTGGCGCACTACGGACGTGTATTGTTCATAAAACTTTATCACATCCGCCGAGAACGATCGCAAACAGGGATTAAACAGGCAAACGTATTGTAATTATCCAAAGTACGAGCATCTGAAGTGATTTGTCGATAAGCGTGATACTTCGATATTACTGATTCCATTGTTTTTGTCGTTGAAAGTATATCCATACTTTTGAATACTTAATTAAGTTATTTATACGATACTGTGAAAGGCTCGAATACAAGCTCGTAACCTGCTCCAATAATTAAATTAAAGCTTAGATTTTAGCACGTGTTAAAAAGAACGGTTTGAAGATAATATTGAGCGGTACACTCGTGCATGACATACAATATTCAGGCATGAGGTGTTGTCGTCGGACCAAAAGTGGTAAACACGTACACGCCCTAAGCTGTAAATTCAATTATATTATGAGAACGAAATAAGGCTGCCTTGGGAGAAACACGAAATTTAATTAGAATAGGGAACGAAAATTATAAGAAGCGTAATTACTGTGTGTAACATATTTTTGTCTTAGCGTACAAAGAAAACAGGATTTTATTACAATTTGTAACCAGACGGTAAATAATAATAATAATATCTTTGGACGCTTCACACCACGTCAGTCTGGACCTGTGCTAAGTACCTGAAGGACTTGTGTTACAGGTACCAGACAACGGAAATATCCATACTTCCATACTAATATTATAAATGCGAAAGTGTGTCTGTCTGTCTGTTACCTCTTCACGCTCGAACCGCTGAACCGATTTTGCTGAAATTTGGCATGGAGATACTTTGAGTCCCGAGAAAGGCCATGGGATAGTTTTTATCCCGGAAAAATGTACGGTTCCCGCACGATAAACGAATTTTGGCGCAACGGAGTTGCGGGCGTCATCTAGTATTTAATACTTTTATACTATACATATATTTAACACGGCTTGAGCTGCCACACACTCAACCAATTGAGCTACAGATAAATAATAATATTTGTAAAACATGTTAAAAGTCCATATACTGCAGGCAATTGCATAACTAAATTTTTACATCCATATTTGCAACATATTACGTTTAGGATTTTAGAAAGCTATTAGTACCAATAAGTACAAGTATAAGTGAAAGGAGAAAAAAAATAAATTAGACGAGAACTCTTACATTTTGGACGTTAGATAATGCTCCTCGTTACACTGCTAAGCCGGAGGTGCAAATGTGTGTCTAGCCCTAAAAATATTACAGTAGAGCCGAGCTTACCAGATTTCAGCCTCTATTGAGAAGCTAAGTGGAATGTAGAGCGCTACGCCTGGACTCGCATAAAATATGGTGGAGAGGAATCTTGTGGCTTACTTTTTATTTGTTAATCTATGTAAGAAATTCCTGGTATATTTTATTTCCTCGTGCATTCCCTACACGTCTGCATTGCAGATCCCATTAACTACGAGTACACCGCTTATATACTTTAAACTTGATTTGGACGGAGTAATGGTTGCGATTTTCATGTAAAGGTAATTTATTTAAAAATAATGTTTTTGGTACTCGAAAGATATTGCGTTCATAGTTATTATGAAAATAAAATCGTAGGCGAATATAAGGGTTAAGGTAAGCACCTTAACCCTTATATTCGCCCACGACAATTAAGTAATTCACAGTTATTAATAGATGTTCTGTGTTCGATTTTTGTCATAAAAAGTATATCTATTGAAAATCGTTTTATTTAACTATTCGATGTGGTACTACAGTAGTCGTAGTTCATATTATAACTTTTTTAGCGATTTCCCTGTTTTCCAATCTCACATGAGAAAGGCATTAGCTCCGAATAAGGGCACACGTTAAAGTACATACAAAGGCTTTATCTCATCGGCCGACCGTTGCAATTCAGTGCCCTCGATTGGTAAATGCTATCGATCTTGGAGGATCCGGATAGGCAGCCATTCACGTAAATTACGTATTCGATAAACGATTAAGGAATAATCCAAGTGGGACTTCGTTCATAACGTACTTCGCCCATATTTAAAGCTCGTTTGAGGAAAATCTCTGGCGGCGCAATATCGTCGAACATATTCATGGTTTAAATATTATGTTAAATAAATATTAGATTACAAATGGTTTATTAAAGATGACGTTTATTAACAAAAAGTTTCAATAGCGAGCAGGGAATAAAGGCATAAATGTAAATAATAATTATGTTTATTGTATTTCGTTTGTAATACGAATATGTTATACGCAAAATTATTTTTTTGTTTTATAAATTCATCATTATTATCAAGTAGCCCTAGTATTACGTTAATACTCTCTGACACTATTTCCGCTGGTAAGGTAATACCAGCGGGAATAGTGTCAGAGTCTTTACATACATTTTATGCTTACTGGTAATTAATACGAGTACTCGGCGGTCTCTCTTTTGCCATTAACAAAACATATCACATTTACGAACAACGACGAAGAAAATTTAACGTGAAACACATAAGGAGCAGTAATAGTTACCTTAATATTAATTAATCTCGTGTCGCTTAAACAAGATACATAGGCACTCGTGTTCAGTACACGTTAGCTAACTAACCATAAATTATCATGTCAAGCCGAAGGAACTCCGCGACAGGGTTAAATTACACCCGCACCGAGCCGACGTCGGCGGCGGCGCGACATGCGACGCGGCGACGTGTTTCGGAGATATGCGCTAACAAAAAAATGATAAATCATTTCACGCATGAACGCCGAGCGTATAGGTTCGCGCGTTACTACGAAATCGTGGCACGCTGCATAAAAAGACGTCTTGATGAATCGAAACAGACATAAAAGGTTCAGGTTTTTATACTGGAAATAATCCCGAAAGAGGCCGACACAATTCCTCATTTCATTCACGTTCCCTTGCGATGAAACTTTTTCTCTGCAATTTTTCTGTGGAGGGCGGGGTGTTATCAGGTGGGGCAGTTTGCCAGTCGCAGCACGTAGGGGCTCCGAGCGCCGCGCCGCCCCGTGCCCGCCCGCTGAATACAAACTTCATTAGCCGTTTGATAATTAGCCCGTTAAACGCCCTCACTTACCGGCTCAGATCTCCTAAGCCAAACTCTATCCACATAAGTGCCGATGCTCGTTTTTCCGACGCCGAATCACCTCGAAGTAAGCAGTACGACCGAGAAATTGAATATACGTCTTTATTCGTATTTTTAGTCTGTTTATTTTCAATTTACTTCCACGGAAACTAAACAAATCACATTACAGCTATCGATAGCGTTGTCCGTTTAGTTAGTTCTATCCGAGCGTACGAGCTCGGATAGTACTTCAGAGACCTACGTAATTAGGCAGGTTTAGAAGTGTTTCATTAAAGCTACTTTTCAGTAAATACTTTGGTTTAAAATGCTGTGCCACACGCTAGTGAATGTTCTGCTTAAATACACATACAAGAATAAGAAGATCATAAGTAGACAGTAGCGAAACTTTTAAAAAACTAAAATATTATAAGGCTGTTCCGTTGCTAAAACACGTAGCTCTTAGTCTTTATTAGAGTAATTATGCCGTACGTTACGTGGGTGCTATGGATACACGTACTCGGTATAAGATGGCTGGCCACTTTATTATTCTATGCTAATATTCTCCTTTGAAGGAGAAATGTATGTTGCTCAATAGTTTACATATTGTGTTCTCGTTGCCATGGTGCCCGCTATCGGATGCATCCCTTTAAAATGAACTAATATTCAAAACTACTTTAACAGAGATAACAAGAGAATAACGTTTTTTTCTTTTAAATTCAACGTTCAACATCGAGCAGGCATAACAGCGAACGCTAATTAACAAAAGACAGACAAATAGCGCATTTATTTTGCGTCGTACACCAAAATATGACACAGCTTAAAAACAACACATCTGCTGCTGGAAAATTGCAAAAGCAAGATCCGAAAGCGGATAATAAAAGTGACAGTAAACCGGAGCTGCGCTGCGCTGAAACAAAGGGCGCTGCGAGAACTAGACACAACTTGGAAAAATTAGAAAACGATGGAGCAGGAAATGCATTTTGTTTTAAGGCGGATTGCAATAGCGTGCAGTGGCGCCGGTTTGTGCTGGGCTAACAGCTCACCTAAAATCGCCGCCTGATCGATACCTAATTCGTGCATGTTACTACCTTACACAATATACAATTTCATTGTTTTGTTATTAATACACGTTATTTTGAGAAACTTTTGAGAAAGTATATAGTTTAGTTATCGCAAGGCACGGGTTTTTAATAATATTAACCAGGACGTTCATTATAAATTTGTATGATGTGTAGTAATACAACACAATTAATCGTTACATTCAATTAATTAATTAATTATTATTATTATTACAATTGAAGACGTGAGTGAATAAATCGGGTAACTAAAAATTTGAAAATTACCAATATTTTATCCGAGCATTATCTCTTACAATTTTTTATTTCCAAAAATGTTATGTTTTTCCCCATTACTTTTTCCAACGATTTGGCTTAGCGACCATCCAGAGGTCGTGACTCGTGACCCGCACGTTAAAAACACGTAGAGTTCCGAGTAGAAAAAATATCAAAGGCAGCGAAAAATCAGCAGGATATTACAATTGTAGAAATTTTGGAATATCTCCAAAATTAGGCCAACCAACTCGCAATATGTGGTAAAATTGCGACTTGTTGGATCATATTCAATTACTGCTATTGAAAGCTGATTGAAAAATCGGATGCTGCTGCGAGATACGCTGAATATTTATGCTTTTAGTGTAATATTAGAGTTCGGTTGAAAATTATTTTTATATGTTTGTACTACGTAGTACGTACCTACGTCCTACGTCTATGGTTTACTTTTACACGTTATTCTTTTTTACTCGGTGTTAATTTAATGCTCATGTTTACCGACTTCGCATGTATATATTTTTTTGTTCGAGCTAAGCACGTCGTAAAAACAATCAATTCAGTGACGAGCGAGTCAAAACTTTGAGAACTAATTAACAGCTATCTAGAAAACATCTCCGGCGCTATTTCATTTTACGACTTGCCACTCGGGCAATCAATAGCTTCAAAACTTAAGCCATTTTAAAGAATATATTTTGAGTGACTATGTGATAATTTTTTTGAGTGACGTCACAAACGTCAAAGCAACTAAATTACTTGTCCGTATTTTTATTTGTTTTTTGTAGTAAAAATTCGTCTTTATTCAGTTGGTGTTGTGAATTGTGATCGTGGTATTCCGTTGCCGTTGTGTTAGTGTTTGTGAGGCTGTACAAGCGCGCATCTCCTTGAAAATCAGTTTTTCGTCACAGCACGTACGTACGTTTACACACACGGTGAGGGTAGTGTTTTGCAATCACAAATCATCGTATTGCCGTATTTCGAGACTGGGAGCGACATCTAGCGGCGAGTGCCGGTATCACGTCGATCACTCGTTGGCTACAAGACGTCTCATCGATTTGTGCAGCGCCACCTATCGAAGTGGTTGTGAACTGCATCCGGATAAGCGCCATCTTTTAGAAGCTTTTCGCACTATACAGAAGAGATGGATAAGACATCAAAAATATGCGGCGGCTGCGAGAGGTCTTTGGGGAAGTCTTCGATTACGGTAGTTGCTTGTAGCGCCTGTAATACCAAGTATCACAAGGGGTGTCTAGCCTTACCAGCAAAGGCGAACGTAGGAGTGGACTGGGTCTGTCCAAATTGCAAAAAGAGTGACAGACGTGGTGACCATACGCCGGTCAGAGGCCTTGTTGCGGACCCTGGTCTTTCCACTCTGGCTGATGTCGTAGACAGGCAATCTAGCTGCTCGCCCCAGGATCGCATGAGATCAGCTTCAGAAGGCACGGACGATATTAGTCTTAACAACCTGGCGGTGTTTCGACGTGAGTTTGCTGATCTCGTTACCGAGCTTCGAGGCTGCCGTCAAGAGATGGCGCTTCTGAGAGAAACTATAACCGACTTGAACTCACGGTTGACCAGCGCCGAAAAGAGACTCGACGCGCTGGAGCAGGGCGGCGTCGGCGGTGCGGGCACGGAAAAAATTAGTAAGCTGGAGTGTACCGTGGCCGAGCTAAAACTTGACCTAAACGAGCGAGATCAAGATGCGCTCCTTGCGGACCTCGACATCGGACACTTGCCGGAGGAGAAGGGCGAGAATGTGACGCACACAGTCTCGGTGCTGGCGACGCGCCTGGGTGTGGCCCTGGAGGCGCGTGACGTGGTGTTCGCGGAGCGCGTGGGAGTGCCACCGGCCCAGGGCGGGCGCCCGCGCCGTGTGGTGGTGCGCCTGGCTCGTCGCGACCTCAGGGATGAGCTGCTGAAGGCGGCCCGCATACGTCGTGGCCTCACCACGGATGGCGGTGCGCGCGTTTTTGTTAACGAGCGCCTCACCCGCCACAACCGCCTGCTGTATCGGCGGGTACGCGAGGCGTGCAGCGAGAAGAAATGGCGCTACTGCTGGACGAGACGTGGGCGCGTCTGTGCTCGACAGGCGGATGGGAGTCCGGTCCATCAGTTTCGTTCTGACTCGGACTTTACCCGTGTCTTTGGTTGTTCAGATGTGTAATTCTGTAATAAATTATTTTTTAGGTTTTATTTTTTATATACTAGATTTTAAGTTTTACTTCAGAATGTGGTTTGTTTTGAGGTCTGGTGGTTTAAAGATTTGTGAGGCTAACAGTAATGCTACTTTATATATTTTACATATTATATATTATCTTATTTATGTAGTTATATTGCATACTTTGAACACTTATAATCTAATACTATTTTATATACTAGTATTAATATGTCATGTAAATTTTATTATATTCTTATTTATATTATTATTTAACATCTACTCTTTTATAAAAATACATAATAATTATAATATTTACACATATTTTTATATTTTTACATCCTCTAATATATATACTTATTATTATTTATTTTTCTTAGCATAAATGGTAGTGAAGAATAACAAATTGTTCACAGTAGGCCTTTTTAATGCAGGATCATTGGGAACCAAACACGACGAATTTATTGGCATGATGGACCGTCTATCGGTAGATATTATGGCCATAAACGAAACCTGGCTAAGGCAGGGGGAAGATGGCAGAGCGCCAATAGTCCCTGGGTATCGTCTTCGTCATCGTCCAAGACCTACTAACATAAGGGATGGTCGTGGAGGTGGTGTTGGGTTTTTTGTCAGGCAGGGTATCAATGCGCGACTGATTCCCAATCCTGAAACGCCTTCCGTGGAGCAAATGTGGCTTAGCCTCACTATAAATAAGCATAAAATTGCAGTAGGTACAGCATATAGACCACCATGGATGGATGCTAACATGTTTATTGATGCTATAACACAATCCTGGTGCTCTCTAGCGTTGTATGATCATATCATATTATTAGGGGATTTTAACATCAATATGCTTAACCCGTTAGACAGTAAATCTAAACTGCTCTCACAGTTCTTGGACTCTCTACACATTGAACAAGTTGTCACTGAACCTACTCATTTTACAGATCACTCAGAATCCCTAATTGACGTTATTTGTACTAATGCAGCGGCACGTACTGTAATGGTCAGTCACATACCTGATCTGGGAAATCACGCAGTTGTCACAGCACAGTTCAGCTTCAAGAAGCCTAAGTTTTCGCCTTTTATTAGCTCTTATAGACCATTCAAGGACATTCTGTTAGACGTTTTTACTCAAGATTTGGAAAGAATTGATTGGGCATACTTAGAAGGTATGAATGATGTAGATGAGATAGTTAGGGAATTCAACAGACTGCTCACCTTACTTTTTGACCTGCATGCTCCTTTAAAACAAGTTAAAATTAAAAGGCCATCTACACCATGGCTGACTGAGACTGTAAAAAAAATGATGGAGTTAAGAGATAGAAGTTTTACAAAATGGAAGGCAACTAAAAATACTGTCCACAAAAAAGCTTATAAAGACTTAAAATCTTTAGTTATTTCGGCCATACATTATGAAAAGCGTGCTTATTTTAATAAAAATATTAACAGTAATATTAATAAGCCAAAAGTTTTGTGGAAAAATATTAAAAATAATTTAAACTTAGCTAAAACCAATGATAATTTTTTTCCTAACTTGTGCAATGATCCTAATACTCTCAATCAACATTTTCTTAATATTCCTAGACAACCCTTAGAATGCTCTTCTCTACAATCCTACTTTGAATCTCATTCGGCTAGTGAATCCAAATTTTGTTTTACTCCTGTAACGGAAAATGCAGTCTTAAAAATCATTCAAAGTATCAAGTCCAATGCCACTGGTACAGATAACATTTCATTGCAGATGCTAAACTTAACACTTCCATACACCTTGAAAACTATCACCTACATTGTGAATAAGTCCCTGCAATCCTCCACATTTCCCTCGAGCTGGAAAACAGCTTTAATTAAACCTATCCCTAAAAGTCCCAATCCTTCCTCACCCCAAGATCTCCGCCCAATTAGCATTTTGCCCTGTCTGTCAAAAATAGTTGAAAAGGCAGTATACAACCAAGTCATGAACTATCTTGAGACTAACCAAATTTTACCGAAGTATCAGTCTGGTTTTCGACGTAAGCACAGCACTGTGACAGCTTTATTGGACGTTCTGGACAATATTATCACTGCTCAAGACCAAGGCATGGGTACCATCTTAGTTTTGCTAGACTACTCCAGGGCATTTGAAACAATTAGTATTCCTCTTCTCATATCTAAGCTGTCTTACTATGGTTTTGAGCCCTCTGTGATCGATTGGTTCCGCAGTTACCTGACTAATAGATTACAAATGGTAGAAATAACTGACAGCAATGGTAGCAAGGTATACTCAGAATGTCGAGATGTTCCTAGAGGAGTTCCACAGGGATCGATCCTAGGCCCATTACTTTTCATACTTTTTAGTGCCGACCTATCCAAAAACATAGCTCACTGCAGGTACCATATGTACGCAGACGACACCCAAATCTACATCAGTTTTTTTCCAAAGGACATGCTTGAAGCCTTAAAAAAACTAAATGATGACCTTCAACTTATTGCAGAATGGTCCAACTCTAGTGGGCTAGTCTTAAATCCTGTAAAATCTAAGTTTATAGTTCTGGGCTCAAAAAAACAAGTTGCTGACATCTTGGCTAAGCGTCCAACTGTTGTGGTCTCTGGACAACAGATTGAGCAGGTAAGTACAGCTCGTAATTTGGGAGTGGTAATTGACTCGCACCTTACATTTGAGCAACACATGTTAGAGGTTACTAGGGGCTGTTTTTACCGACTCAAAATGCTGTATAAGTACCGGCCTTACCTGTCTGAGGAGCTCAGAATTAGGCTATGCGAAACATTAGTACTGTCAAAGCTGAACTACGCAGACACTGTCATAGGTAATAATCTGTTAACCAGAACAGAGAAACTTGTCCAAAGAGTCCAGAATGCGTGTGTGCGTTTCTGCTTCACTGTTCCTTCTCGTGCCCATGTTACACCTTTTATTAATAATGCTGACCTCCTTAAAATGAAAGCACGAAGAAAACTGCATTTTGCCGTACTCCTTTTTGAGATCATAAGCACCCAAACTCCTTCCTATTTGTATGAGAAATTGTCCTGGGCAAGTGAGGTTAACACTCGTACAAGAGCCTCCCGGTACCGCATTTTGACACCGCAGCATAGAACGGCCAAATTTCGAGGTTCTTTTAAGTATGTGGCCTCTCGCTGTTGGAACAACCTCCCACCTCCTCTCCGGGCGCTGAAAACCAAAAAAACCTTTAGTCTACATTACAGACGTCACTTACTTTCTATTCAACGTACATTGTTAAATACTTGAGGTGTATGCACCACTTGCTTGTAGTGAAGGTTGTCGAACTGCGTGAGGCACGTAACTATACAATACCTATCCCATAATGGCCAGTCGCTTTTTCTCGGTGTCCTGTATATTATGTTACTCCTATACTCGTAATTCGTAACTGCTGAAGTCCATATAAAATTATTTTAAATACTTCCACACTTATAGTTAAGTATTACATACTGTATTATGTAGCTATATTATTATTTTCTAATGCCACGTCAAACCACGTTTTGCGTAGACGTCAAACCACCATGATTATTTATTTATTTCTTTTTTTTTTTACGTCCTGTCAAATCTGTTTTTTTTTTTTTTTTTTCTTCTCTCTGAATTGTAAAAGCCAACTGCACATAAAAAGTTAGTCGATATAATTATATCTGACATTTAGTTGTATTTTATAAAATATGTATACAGTTTCTTGTCATTATTATTTTTATTTTTTTCATTCTGTATATTATGTTTAGTGTTTAGTTTATTAGTGTTGTGAAGCCACTCATTGGCCCCCGCAGAATATCAGTGCAGCGGGCTCGCTTGCTGCGTTTGCTGAGCTGGGGCCAATTTTTGGCATCACACAGCATTATAATATTACGATATTAATGTAACTAGATCACAATAACTGTACCACTCAATACTGTTTATTATTATGATGTTTCGTGTGATGCTGGAAATAAAAGTATTCTTATTCTTATTCTTATTCTTATTTTTCTTTAATAAATAAATGAGGTTTGCAATTTTCAATAAAAGCTCGCGCAGGGCGGCGGCGGTAGCGGCGGGTTATTTCGGCGTAATTAAAACAAACAGGAGGCTCGCCACTCCTCTCTAATTGCGTTCGTGTTGAAATAATCACGGACTGTGACAAAAATATCGATTCTTACCGATCGACTATTTACTTATCCGCTGATTACTTCGCCGCGGGTGGTCCATTACCGCTCGCGGTTGCGTCTATCACAGTGTTGAGTATCTACAGTCTACTTTTGGAGGAATTAAATGATGAACAACGAGTTTTGGAGTTTACTCCTTAAGAATCGATTTTTATATATAAGGCGCCCGGTATGAGAAAAATCCGAGGGGTAAAACCGTTTTTGGAATGATCGGACATCGGAATATTACATTAAATATATATATATATATATATATATATATATATATATATATATATATATATATATATATATATATATATATATATATCTACGAATAATAAAAAACTACGGAAGAGTAACTCCGTCAAAAAACATGCTCCAAAATACTTGTCAAAAAAGTGAACCTTAGGTTCACTTTTCATACATTAGGTGACCTTGAGCGGTATAAAGGCTGACGTTACATGACAGTTCGAATGGAACCAAATTTAATACTGTATTAGTATGGGAGTTACGTTTCTTGGTTTTATTATTCGTAGATATATATATATATATACACACACCGGCAAAATTAGCGGAACATAAGTAAAAAGGGCCACAACTTGAATTGAAGTGGGTCGGGCTGTGTGAAATCCTTTTTTATAGTTTCTAAGCTCATTTAAGAAATAAAATATTGAACAAAACTGGCAAGTTGACAGATTTTTATTGCAATTATGCCCTAATAAGTGTTTTTCGATGATTGACGTTGTAACTGTTTCTGATAAGAATGGCTTTTTTAGCGGGGTGCAAGGCATGCCAGCTCATTTGATTGTTTGGTTTTTGGAAGAACACATTGCTTAGATACAAAATTAGTGGATTTTCCAGCATCTACGACAGCTAGAGCTGTAACCACGATAGAGAAAGGTCACACCTACCGTTCGGTCAGTCAGGCCTTAGGTGTGTCGGCTTTCGTGGTCCATCGTAAATTTCAACGCTACAGAGAGCGCGCTACGCTACGCTATATATATATATATATATATATATATATATATATATATATACAGGGTGTCAAAAGACCGCTTCCGATAACTTTGGGGTATTATTATACTACATTTTCTGATTACAAAAATGTATTTTTTTTTTTTTATTTTTTTTTCAAAAAAAAATTTTTTTTTATTATATTTTTTATAATAAATAACCTTTAGACAAAACGATAAACCATTTACAATAAATATTTAAAATATTTTTTTTACTTTTATTTTTTTTATCCCGATACGTAATCTAGAAGACGCGAGTCATTGATATCAACTGTAGCGCGCTTAATAACATAAGGTCGTAAACGACCATACTGTACGGTCGCGGCAGTTTTCAACCTTATGCTCTTTCCAACCTATCAAGAGCCATGACATTCAACTCTCTCAAGTAACTCAGAACTTTGACCTATGATCTCTTACCTAGGCTAATTTAATCCTTCGATCGCGGATTCTTGGAAATGCTATTGTATTCTAGAGTTGTCTCGTATGGGCCTTAATGGGTTAAAACTTTAATCCTAACTCATGTACAAAACTGTAAGTAACTTTCTGAGCATGAGTAACAACTTATTTATCGATTAGTTAAAAAGTTATTCGTAAGGAACAAAACCGATATTGTGTGATATGCGGATGCACCAAAATGCAAATTCATGCATGCAAAAAAATAATAACACATTTTCCGTGTTATGCAGAACGATGATTGTGGATGGACAGTACCTAGATCTGCAATTATCGCTTTTTATCTACTACAGACGATACAGTATGAAAAAACTAGCAATTAATTACTTACGTGAAAAATGTTGAATTCTGATTTTTGAATGTGCTCTCTATGCATTTTGAAAATAGTCCATATTATCACCAATCAATAACACCACCAATAACAACACATCTCTTTTTACACGATATCTTACACGACACGTCTTAGTTTTTTAACGCAAACAAATAAGAAATAATAGTTAATTAATTTACATTTTACACATTTAGTTATCACAATAATACGTTTTAAAAAGATCGTAATACGCTTATACGCTCAACGGACAACCTTCAACCTCAAGATGCAAAATGGAACTAAAGTCTAATTATGCGAAAATCGTCTTTAAAAACATGTATCGACTTTCGGTAAATTCAAAGATACCGACGCGACGGCCAGACCGCTTGTCAAAGACGCCGCCGCCGCGCCGGCCGCTCTGTCTAAGTGTTGTACCTTATAAATTCAAAACGATGTAGTCGATATTTAAATTACCATTAAATAATAAAAATTATAACTATTATTTAGTAGATCTACTATTCTCATTTTTAAAATTAACTCTATTAAGAGGTTATAAATTCAGAAAGTTTTTATTGGGATACATAGTCAAGTTGCAAGATAATTTCGATACCGACATTACCGTGATAAAGTGATTGATAAGTCATGGCACGCGTTATGCGCGTCTACGTACGCAATGAAAATAGTTTAATAATACCTAATTAATTAAATAACTTTTAATTATTGTCGCTATTCTTAACATTGAGTAGGTATTTGCTTATTTTTAGTTTGACTACAAATCAAAACGTACTCGTATGTAAAACAATACGATTTATCGATAAAAATTAGCGATACTTAACTCAAAATATGCACAGGGATACATCCCTATTTATTTTACAAAGTTTTTTATTCAATTTTGTTCAGTCGGCTGTAAACACGCGCCGCGCTGTGTACTGTGACGTTTTTGTTTAAGTTTTTTGTGTATTGTTAACTATTTTTTCTATGTTTGTAATTAATAACGTGTCGTGACATGATACGTGTCCGATAAATGTGAATGAACTTTTAATACTCGTAAACCTTTATGGAACGGGGGTGAACATCGCGTCGTCGTCGATAGACGACTGACTATAGTGCAGTTTAAAAAGTGTGAGTAAAAAGTGTTTAAAGAATTGGAATGTCTCCTGTTTAATTTTTTTTCGTGTTATAAAACTCTGCAATCTACATTGAGTTAGATGGAGCACAGCTCGAACTGCATTTCATAAAAGCAGACAGCTGATCACAGGTCAGTGAACATGTTATCAAGTATTTTTTCCATAGATAGGTGTAAGTAACTGTGTATTGTACAACCTGATTCGGATGTGAATTATGATTTCTTTTCCTTTTTGGCCGGAAGTAAAAACTGAGTATTTTTGAGTAATAAACTAATAACCTAAGAAACGGTAATTAATAAATTCTAACATTATGTTATTTAATAATTATTACAATATTGATGGTTTGTTCACTACCTACGGGCTAGGGCCTAGGGCACACCACGATCAGCTGTTTTGTATAGCGCAGGGCCGCGCGCGCGGGACGGCGGGCGGCGCGGGGGGGGCTGGCGCAGCCCCCGGGCTGGCGGGGCTCCAGTTCCACTGACGCGATACTATCGCCCATTTACATCAGCATTATACATTGTGTGTTGAAAATTTTGACTATTTTAAAAACTGTCGATTTAAAGAAAATTACTTGCACCAATGGATATATCTCATGCCCTATAATAACCCCACGAAGTTATCGGAAGCGGTCTTTTGACACCCTGTATATATATATATATATATATATATATATATATATATATATATATATATATATATATATATATATATATATATATATATATATATATATATATATATATAATATACATATAAATATCAATAATTAATATTGTTATTGTGTAGATAATATTGCCGGAACATCTGATTTCATATGATACTAGCTGTCCCGGCAAACGTTTCTTTGCCATATTATGTAAAGTATATTGCCCGTATTTTTTTATTGAATTAGTAACTTAAAAACAAAAAAAAACCACAGCCGAATATATTATAACCTCCTCGTTTTTTGGAAGTCGGTTAATAAGTACATCACCACGGCAACGTCCATCGCTATCCCGATTCCCGTGACCCGCGTCAAAAATCAAAAAAACAAAAAATCGCATAAACAATGGTCGCTCTTTATAGACAAATAATTTGCAATAAAATAAAATTGCGACTATAATTAAAGATCTAAGCTATCCTATTTCTCAAGCTGGAAAAAAGCACACATTTAAAAAAAAGGAACATTAAAATCGGTTAAGTAGTTTAGGAATCCATCGCGGACAATCATCGTGACAGGAGATTTATATATATTAGATAGATTATTAATCTTTTTTCAGTTGAATACACTCTTTTTGCGTATGGTTAGATACTCGTATTTAAGGAGTAAACTCCAGTCGTGCGTCGGAGCTGACACACTTTTTTTTTGAGAAAGGATGGGAGGTTTTAGCTTCGTATCATTAAAATGAATTGTAAAGCCGGTAATAACGGGGCAAATGGAATTTATTTAAACACATACTCGAATTCGTTAAGGTATAAAATTTGCATTACAACGTCATACAAATGTTAAATGAAACAATTAAAAAAGTTGTTAACCGTTGCCAGCGTCATTGTTACGACGCTTCGTATAAAGTTTACATATTTTTATTTCAGTCGCACTCGTTACGAGTTACGACTGAAATAAAATATATATCAGTAGTACATTCAAATCATTGAGAGATGCCATACAATTGACATCTGTATATGTCTTTATATTATCTAATATATAAAATTCTCGTGTCACTGTGTGCGTAATTGAACTCTTGAATTTTTTGCGTGTTTAAATGGTTTCGAGAATGGTTTAGATACACAATCCGGTTTAAAAAAATCCGAGGATAAGTAATAATTAGAAAACTTAAGAATTCTTTAACACCGTACAGAAATTTCATTACGTTATTGAAAATTAGTAACCACCCACCTACTAAGAATTCGCTTTTTGTCTGTCCGTAGAATGTATCTCATGGAACGTGATAGCTAGACAGTTGAACACACAAACTCCGTGGAGTATTTTTTTTTTAATTAAGGGGGCAAAGGAGCAAACGGGTCACCTGATGGAAAGCAACTACCGTCGCCCACGGAGACTCGATACATCAAAAGAGCTGCAGGTGCGTTGCCGGCCTTTTAAGGGCCTTCCCCACGGAGATTCCCTAATTTACCGTATTTAGAGCCTTATAAACTCATAATTTGAAAGCTACAAAGTTATAATAAAAATACAGCAATAATCTTCAGTATATCAACATTCCTTTCCACGTTTTAAATTTTCTATTTTTGTTTATTATACTTATATCAGCTTTCAAAGTAAAACCAATTTATTGAAATTCAAGTATACATTCATTATCTCCTTAATATTTACAAATTACTTTTATTTGAAACACACACCAATAGATCGACAATATCATGAACTACATATTCCCCGTTTTAATTTTTTAGGTCAATTTTGAACTAAGATAAGTAAAAAAATAGGGTTTTGGTGCGATCTTGGCAGCGCGGCAAATGTATGGTCAAGGTCGTTTGCTCGGGGGACGGCCTTAAGAGGGAATACGCTCTCTTCTTGAAGATTTGCAGGTCGTATAGGTCCGGAAATACTGCTGGTGACAGTTCGTTCCAGAGTTAGTATGTGCCAAGTTATTCATATTTACTTATAAAAAAATAGGCTTTTACATCCGTTGTGGATGATTTATACAGTATTTTCAGAGCGAAGAAACCACTCCTCAAATACTGTAGTGCCTGGGACAAGATTTTAAATGTCCGTATGGTTGCCCAAGCGCATGCGGCATTCTCGCAACATAGTCGGCCTAGTCCAGAGGAAATAACTAGTCCATACGTCTGGGACCAACTATGTGTGGGTTTCCTTCACTGTATAAGCGTCGGTATTATGTACTTGAGATCAGAAAATATCTCATTGGTACATGCCTCCACCCGGGATCGAACCTGCACCATCTGAGAGTGCAAACCAAAGGTCTACCAATTAGGTCACGACGATTTACCTATAACATAATAAAAATACAACAGAACAAATGAAATATAAAACTTAAGTTGGTATATTACGTTTAATTTACATTTACCATCAAAAATCAAGGTAACGCATATTTAAATAATGCTAATATATGGATTTCTATTAACTTCCCCTGGATTATAAATACAGTCCCGTTTTTCTCGTGTGAGGGTATCCCGGCAGATAACGGGGATTTAACGCAGTGTCACTGGGAAATTCTTACCTGATGAAATATTGTTTTCATTTGCATACATACATGTACCATATCTCAAGAGATTTTCTACGTGTAACGTTGTTTTTCATCTTTCACCTATATTTCACACAAAAAGAATCCTAAATTAAAAATTATATTTGATCGTTGCTAAATGAAAAGTAAACCAACAACATCCAACATTTTTGCGAAGTAAGAAAAATTAAACTTGGTCGTAAAAAACGAATTAATTATCATTTGGGTGTTTTACTCGTGGTTTTACGTAGGCTCGACCGACGTCTATTCCTCGTTGCTAGGAGACTAATACCAACTAATACGAAGATTTATATTATCTGTCACAGTCTTTTCATTACTTTTTATTAATTCCTCGAAAGAATATGAATAGGTAGTATTATTACAAAATATGACATAGTGCGTCTAAACTGATTTTGCTGAAATTTGATGTAAAAATATTTTTAGTTCTGGGATAGTAGGTACGTTGAACAGTTTTTTACTTGAAAAAATAACGTTTTCAATGTGATAGTGATCACTGAGTAAACGAAGTAGCGGGCGATTGCTAGTATAAAGATAAAATATCTAAAGCAATGAAATAAATAGGCCTAGATGAATATCGTAAATTACTTAACGTGGTGGAAGCCAACGTTAGAAAAATTATTTTCCGCTCTTCCAGTTTCTTTTTGCATAAGTACTATAAACAATCTTTAAAACTACCTCAAACGCTATGAATTAATTATAAAGTAAGCTGGAACAGTTTTAAATATTTTTCTTCCCATTTTACGTTCCATTTAAATGTTTGAAATAATTCATGATTCGCTTGGAAACTTTAGAATTTAATTAAACATTCAATAAAATATTGTGATTTTTGTTTAAAGTTCATGATAAATTGCGAAGCTACTATTAAAAATTTGGCTCGACACTGAAAGTACACACAACCTGACCCTGCTTTAGGCTGTGTTTCCACTGAAGCGGAGCGAAGCTTAGCGGTGCCCGAATTGACCAATCAAATCTTCGCTCCGCTTCGCTGTCATTCCGCTAGAATAGCACGATTGGTAAATTCGGGTACCGCTAAGCTCCGCTCCGCTTCAGTGGAAACGCAGCCTTAGATTTAGGTGTCTTGTCAATCACACGAAAACATCAGAAAATGTCGTAACTCTATCAAGTTTCGTAATTTTCTGATAGACTTCCTTTATGCTTCATTATATTATTATCAAATCAGGTTCATTTCATTATAAGTTATAACATTTAAACGTGTAAAATTTCAGCTTTATGGGAAAACAAAGTCGAGTCTCATACCAGCAAGATATTGAACCAAAAGGAAAGTAGACAAGACAGAAAGATATACACTATGGCTTAAAACATAGACTACCAAAATCATTACTTTTGGCTTTGTCGTAGTTGAGTAAAAGCTTAAAAACACACAAAAATATTGTTTACATTTACAAAAGAATTTCTCTGTTTCGTTAGGAAACATGTACAACTTATTAACTTTGAAAGGTAGTGTTTAAATAAAATGTTAAATAAACAGCTTCATAAATATGGCGCGGTGAATACCTTTATACTAAAAGGTACAATTATTTATTCAGCTCTTAGCACCAACACTCGTTGGGGTAACATTAAACCTTTTTTGAGGCATAACCGGCTAGGTTTTTATCGCATTTTCACAATTTACATTTGCATTTTTATATTTAAAATTATAATTTTCAAATGTCTTTTTGCTGGCATTTATTGAATGTTTGGTTATCTATAGTAAAATAAGGATCAAAAAATCACCAGAATATTATCGTATTAAGTTGGCAATTGTTATGTTTATGCAACACTCGACAAAAGTAAAAAAAAATATGTTTTATTTCTGAATAGATTTTAAAAAAATGCTTTCAGAACGTTGATACTACTGGTGCCTACCACCGGTTCAGGAACTAACCCGGCGAGAAGAACCGGCGTAAGAAACTCGCACGGGGCCCACTTTTTTACCAAAAAAAGTGAGAAAAAATTAATCTTTTAAAATAAAATAAAATGTACAATGCTGTAACTTATAATATACAATGTCAAAATATAATATACATAATTGTAAGTCATACAATAGTGTAGAAGTAGCCTTGCAAGAAGCCATCCTACTCCCAAGATGTGTCATCATTTATGAAATCATTGACCTTATAATAGGCTTTTGCACACAAACGCTCTTTGACTATTTTCTTAAATTTATTAATGGAAAGATTTTGAACGTTTTCTGGGATTTTATTGAAAAGGCGTATTGACCTTTGACCTGTAATTTGCTATCTAGTGTAATACCTAAAAACACAGTAGTGTCCACCAAATTCATTTTCTCATCATTTAATAGTACATTGGTTTGAACTTGCCGTACATTGGGCGAAGTAAACTAGAAACATTTAGTTTTCGTAGAATTCAAAAGTAAATTATTAACATTTAACCAATGTACTATTTTTGAAAGAGTACTGTTTACCTCGTCGTTATTAGACTGTTGTCTCTTCACTTTAAAAATAAGTGAAGTGTCATCAGCAAAAAGTACTATTTCATTATCATTGTCCTTAACTATAGATAAGGTAGGTCATTTATGTAGATGAGAAAAAGTATATCAGACACCCATTAATTACATCCCGACATTGTTTTGTCGTACTTATCTTAATATATATAATTCTTCTGTGAGTGTGTATGTCACTGAACTTCTCTCAAACGACTGGACCGATTTTGATGAAATTTTTTGTGTGTGTTCAAGGGGATCTGGGAATGGTTTAGATTCACAATTTTGTCCGCTGGACAATGTTTTTTTAATTAATTTTTAATTTATTAGTAGTTGTTGATTTTGGAATGTTTTACATTGGATCCGACAGACGGCGCTACCATCGCAATGTCAAATTTTAAATAATATTCGAATTCGAATTTTAATTTTAGTCTATCCCGACAGTTAGCGCTGCGATCAAATTAAAAAAAAATACTTTATATACTTAATATGGCAAAGAAACATTTGTCGGGACAGCTAGTCTTATATATAAAAATGGATTTTCAAATGTGTTAGTCGCGCTAAAACTCGAAAACAGCTGAACGGATTGGGCAGATTTTAGTCCTTAAAAATTCGTAGAAGTCCAGGGAAGATTTTAAAGTGACCTGTGACTCGAAGTTCACCGGGACAGCTAGTCTTATATATAAAATTCTCGTGTCACAATGTTAGTCCACGAACTCCTTCGAAACGGCTTTACTTATTTTTACCATATTTTATATGCATATTCAGTAGGTCTGAGAATCGGCTACTGGGTACTTTATATATTGATAAGTGCATTTGTTGAATAAATAATAGTAAATTATTACAACCTGAGACTGACGGCGACCATTGTTTGTGCGACGGGATAGCGATCGACGTTGCCATGGCGACATACTTTTTAGTCAATTCAATAAAATAATATGGGCGAAATACTTTATATTATGGCAAAGCAACGTTTGCCGGGATAACTAGTAATATATAATATTGTGAGAATATTTTGTTTAAACCCAGAAAAAAATATATTAAATTTAATCTTTTCAGAAATATTTACAACATGTCTTTTCTCAGAGTAGAAATATTCTCAAATCACAAGTATAATATTATGTATTACTTATTAAGCGAACTTGTGGTTTGAGTGAAAACCCTTTCTTATGCGAATTAATTGAGGGATGCCGGAACTTCCGTTTACGCAAGCTAAGCATCGGTGGCGAGGTCCGGGGACCTGGGGGCCGAGGCTGCCGGCAGCGAGCGGCGTGTGGTGACGAGCGGTGGCGGCGGCAGGCGGCCCGCGGCGGCGCGGGCAGGCGAGGCGCGAGGCTGCAGCGCCGCAGACAGTGCGGCGGTGAGCGGGCGGAGCGCGGGGCGCGCGGGCGGCGGGGGGCGGCGGCGCGGCGGCGCGATGCTGCGCGCCTCTCAGTCGAGACGCGAGGTCCGCCCGCCCTAGCCGCCAGTATTGCCTCCCGCCCGCCCCGCGCGTTTTACATGCGTCGCTATGGATATTATCCTCGTAGATTCATACTGACTCTCTTAAATTTAAGCGACGATTTCGTCCAAAAATAGAAGGCACCGCAATTTTCTCGACCCCCTCGTATTTCGATTCGAACGGATCTCCGCGCGCGTTACACGCTAAGTATTTTCGAAGCTTTCGGATGGACCGGAAGGGGAGGTGAGGGGCGGCCGGATTCGGAGGGTCGCGGGGCGCAGGTCCCCTCGCAGCGCGGGGTTAGTAGGTTCGCGATGTCGCGTCGTCGTCGGTCGGAATGCATTCGCGGACGTAAAGTAGCGACCTGAGGTGTCGTCGTATCTCCTACCTGAGGTCGGTCACCTCCTAAAATTTTCGAAGCTCGGTATTTCCGTAAAATAATAAAATTCGGTCAATTTCCTGAGCAGTATTTTTAGTTTTTTTAAACGGTCACTCGGAAAATATGGGTCAAACCGGAGATGCAAGGTCATCTTTTCGATGTCAACGAACCGGTAGTCTAGTAGTCGAGTCAGGTCGATGACGTCGGGGTCATCGGGCCGGAGCCGGCGGGCCGCGGCGGGTCGGCCGGTGGCCCGGCTCGCGGGGCTCGCTCGACGTCGGTGCGCCAGTGAATGTGTACGGCTCGCGAGTAACGTTCAGATACTCGAGTGACGGCTTAAATTGCGAAGTCGGAAGTGTGCTCCGCCGGTCGGGCGGTCGGTCGAGGAGGCCGCCGCGGTAACCCTGCCCGAATTAGTGCAGCGTACGGGACTAAAATAGAGAGGCGGCGTGTACGGTTACACGCGCGTCAATGTCGGCGCGCCGGCACGCGCGGTCAGCTTACACTGTGTGCTCACGGCGCGCGCGACCAGCCCTATATGTGCTGCCCGCGCCGCGTCGCCCGTGCCTGCCTCGCCGCACCGCGCTCTCCTCGCTTCTCCGACGCCGTTCTATTTTTGAAACCATCTGTCTAATTCACTACGTATATTCAAAATTTTACACCGGTCTAAATATATACGTCCTCGTATTAGACGCCGTTCGCATGTTTTGTAAAACCGTGTGACGCCGGGCGCGAGGAAAAGTGTCGGGAAGATACGAAGCGGAAGACCGAAGTTATGTCGACGAAGCGACGCGGGGATCGAAGAGGACGTCGAAGTGTTAGCGTTGTTCGCTTAAGCTGGTTGACTTCGGGTCAAATTGTCTATTTTATATCATTTGGTCCCCTTCAACCAGCTGTAGTTGACATCTGCTTCGCTTTCTACAGTCGTCGTAAACACTCATGTTATACATTTCGAGTAGCTCAGAATTTAAAAAGGCAAATCGTGCACATTAACCAATTCATATTTTTGAATTATTCATAAATGCTTGTTATGTATAAGTGGTAGTATATTATTATGATTTGAAAAGTAAAGACAAGTTAAAAAGCAATGTACTAACTTAAAAAAGTGTCGCTTTAATTCTTATGCCTCTTAAAACAAAACATTAATTGTATATTTTAACCGAATCATATATATTTTCAAATCAAATCCAAAGTTATTTAATGTCAAATAATTCTCTCAAAATCTACGACTCAAAATCAATGTGAATAATTATCTATCGTTGTTCAATTTATATTTAAATGCGACGCTTCCTGTTTCAAGATAAATATCATTCTAGTTTATTAAATTACTGTTTTGTGCAATGGTAAAAATACAATTAGAATTTTTTCATTAATATTAAATAACACACAGTTTGTATAGAAATATGAATAGTACGGACTACAGAGTTAATAGAAGAGTCTCGGAAAACACTCGAGATCTAAGTAATTAATTTCGAGCATCCTTTGAAGTCACACGAGCAAAATGTTATAAATGCTTTAAGTCGTTAGCGAACTATTTTGCTATTTTGCGTTGCGGTCGGCGGGTCTTTTGTGTCAAAGGTAACCTCAAAATAATTATTAATGCCATTATGTCGAATGTCTGCCGCCGCTTATAGGCGAATTCGCTGAGGCTTTTGCTTTTAGCATTATTGATTGGTCCGAGCGTAAGTTTAAGGGAGTCGGCACGCAAACGGAAAATCATAGAGCGAGGGTGCTCGCTCGAGCCTCGGGGAGGATACGGATTACGGGCAGGATACTATCATACTCGTCTCGGACCGGACGACGGACTTTGCAATTGTTCCTTACTCCTTAGTTATCTATCTGTTTGTATTTAGTTGAAACTTGCATAATCGAGTACATTTTTGTAATTTGTAAAACAAGTTTGCTGTAAATAATTTGTAATAAACTTACTCAATTTGTTACTTATATTATGAAATTTCTCGAATAGCCAAAATTATTCCAAAGTAAGGCAAGGAGTCGAGATAAGAGTAGGTACTGATCGAGATACGAGTGAAAGATGTTCTACATTGTGCTGGGCCGGATGCTTAGGAGCGATAACATGACAAATGACTTAACAACAACGAACTCACAACACCACTTGCTTTTTATGTACGCAATTCTTGGTTATTTATTTCAATAATCGGCCAAGTGCAAGTCGGACTCTGGCATTAAGGGTTCCGTACCGTTATAGAGCAAAAAATATGTTTTTTGAATGGGAGCCAACTTACTTTATTTATTTATTTATTTAGCACGATTCACCAACAGAATATCATCTGGTTCATTAAAATAAAAGAAAATTATTTATTTTATTTTAACTTTATCATTAAATATTAAAGTATGAATATAATTAAATATTTAATATATTATTATTATTCCTATATTATTAGGCCTGTTGCCATTATGGATTACCTTAGCCAAAAAAAATCACGTTTGTTGTGTGGGAGCCCCCTCATAATATTAATTTTATTTTGTTTGAAGTATTTGTCGTTGTAGCGGCAACAGATATACACAATCTGTGAAAATGTCAGAAGTCAAGCCATAGCGGTTCTTGAGATACAGCCTGGAGATAGACAGACAGACAGACACAGACGGACAGGCAACGAAGTCTTAGTAATAGGGTCCCCTTTTTACCCTTTGGGTACGGAACCCTAATTATGTCGTCTCGTGTATGAGTGACTCAAAACTCAAACTGATCCATATAGAGCATGTTTTTTCGTATCTAAGATTTAAATATATAATTAACGCCCTCCGTAACAACACAATATTATGTGGACAATTTCATAATTCATCATCAATTGTTGAACATTTATGTCTGGAAAAATATTAATTGGAAATTAGGATTGTTATTTATTCTATAACAAACAAAAATAAAAATTTTACGCCCGAAAGTTTCGAGGAACGCTTTAAAAAAGTTAAATCATAAAATTAATAATACACATTTTTTATCTGTAGTGAATTTACGAGTTCCGATGGTACCTATCAAACAATAGTTCAATAAAGTTTTGTATTTCGGTTTAGACAATAGTTTTACGCTAGGCGCTATAAAATTTGTGACTCAAACTGGCTTGCGTGAAATTGTTCCGTCATTTGATAGACGGATTTTTCAACAACAGCCCCGCTACGATACACACTTTATACAAGAAAATAAGAATATTCGGGAACGTGGAGACAATCAATTTATTAAAAAGGTTTAAAAAAGCTGAGATCAAAATATTTTGAAAGTATTTCAGCACCATTCGGTAATACAATTAGAAATATATACGGGGACATTATATAGTATATTAAGTTCTCAACAATAAAATTAGTAGTAACTCTGTCTGGTCTGGCAACTCGGAAAAATATATTTAGGCGATTTGGGCTATATACCATCAGATACCACGTTACAAAAGGCCATATTTTTTACATCACAAACTAGTGAAAAATATTCGCAATATTAGCAATAAAAGGGGTTATTCAGGATTTTCTTTTGGAAATTCCCTTCTGCAATTTCGTCTTCGCTACCAAGTCACTTGAAAAATATGGACCATAAAACTTTTTAATGCAAAACTAATTACCAACTAATTTCATCAAAAGCATGCATTATAATTTATAACGTTAGTTGTGCCTACAATTATTCCTACAGTGTATGTCTTATACAAATTACATAATCTTTAGTAAAATCAATAGTTTTGACGTACGAGCTAAGTGTCTTTACCTTATTTTGACGAGACATCGGTAGTGGTTGGTATTTGGTCAGCAACCACTTCATTTTAATTTTTCTCATTAAACTTTAATATATTATAATTTGTTTGCCAACTTATAAGCATACAATTTGAAGAAATACTGATTAAAAATAATATCAAAGATTAGATAAGAGATAGTCATCAACTTTACTGTGAAGTTCTATGTAATCGATTACAAAAATTATTTGAAAAACATAGTTTGAAAAACATAGTATTTGAAAAACTTAGAATGTGATTAAAAACTAATTTCGCCACAAAAAAAATATCCAAATAAAAGTTATACTTACTATAAATATTTATAAAATTTACTCAATCAATTCTTCATCACATCCTTATCAGCTATCATCGTCTGCTTTTTTCTGAGGCTCTAAACATGTTTAAGCCAGACAACCTTATATTGAGCGTTCTGTTTTAAAACGTTTAAATCACTATCCAGTACAAATCCAATTTAAATGACGGGCGACCCTTTAAGTTCGGTAATGTACAGTAACATTTTGTACAATCCCAACTCCTCATTAATTTGGTTAAGCCGTCGATTTGTTTAACCGCTTTTACTCTAAAAGAATTCCAATCTATTTTGTTACCGCATCAAATATTTAATTGGTATTTTATTATTAAATAGCATATTTATGAGTAAAGCGGTATCAATCATAATGTTGTTAAGTGGTATGATGATCAAGTATTTATATGTAAGCCCTTTAACATCTAATCCCCTTCAACATTTAATATTGTTTTGTTACTACAACAACACATATTCCTATTATTTTATCCATTGTCCTGCTTTTATTGTTCGTTTTATTAATATGTTTCACTATATTATAATATATTATACATAATATAATTAATTTTCATAGAAATATTATTACAATTAGTAATCACCACACGGTCTGTCAGTGAAAACTAATTTTTTGCTTTTTGAAAATTTTCGTAGTCTCTTATTTGACTTTCCCGTATGTATTAATTTCTAGGGATCGGGTACGGGTGAAAACGGGACCCTATTACTAAGACTTCGATGTCTGCCTGTCTGTCCGTCTGTCTGTCATAAGGCTGTATCTCAAAAACCCCTATAGCTAGACTTCTGAAATTTTCACAGATTGCGTATATCTGTTGCCGCTATAACAACAAATACTAAAAATAAAATAAAGTTATTATTTAAGGGGGGCTCCCATACAAGAAACGTGATTATTTTGGCATTTTTTGCTCGTAATCAATAATGGTAACAGTTAGGCACTTGAAATTTTCACAAAATCTTTATTTATATTTGTACTTTAATAATTATTTGTAAAATTAAAATAAAGTAAATATTAAAGGGGGGCTCCCATACAAAAAACACAATTTTTTGTCTTCTTTCACTTTGTACCGGTACGGATCCCTTCCTGCGCGAGTCCGACTCGCACTTGGCCGATTATTACTTTAAGCTTCTAAAAAACGGGCAGCCTTAAATGATTACGCGAAAATCATTAAATAAATACATTTGGGAATACACGTTCCCAATCATCAACTTTAGTTAAAATATCGGGTCAGTTCTATTCAATCTAATCTAATCAAATTCTATTATTAAGTTATCAACTTAATGCTATTTGTTGCAAAGGCCCACTTTATTGCACTCAAAAGGTAGATTGAAAATAAAACTATATCTCCGTCGCAAAGTGTCCTCTCGTATATATAGCAGTTTTCATAAATAAAATGTAACATTTAATGTTTGTTTGGTATCATAAAGTTTCGTTAGTTTACAGAACATGACAGTAGTTTGCGAGAGAGGGTCGCAAAAACGCCGACGGCGCTCGGGGCGCGGCGGCGGCGGCGGCGCGCGGGCGGCGGCGGGCGCGGCGAGCTGCCATAAATCACGGGCCCCCGAGATCCCCTAATCTCATAACAACTACGAATCGCTCCGAATGTCGCAACAAAAGTTTGTAATTTTAATAAATGCTTCATAATTTTTCATTAAGCGAACCTCCGCCCGCCGCGGCGTAATCGTCGCGTCGCGTGCTCGTTCGGCGCGCGAAAAGGCTTTTATGCATGTCATGTATATTTTTAACGTTTCGGGTCGTTTCGGTGACATTGGCGCGCGGGCGGGGGCGCTTCACTCGAGTACGCCTTAGAAGGAAATCACCTGGCAAGCCATTAACCTAATTCACGGCCGGCCGAAGACAGGGCGCGGGCGGTGGGCGGCGAGCGCGGGCACGCGGGCTGCGTCACCGCGGCTGTAATAACATGGAAATAAGGCGGCGGCGGAGGAATCGAACCAATCATCCTCGTTCGCGACTCGCCGCGACTGCGAGCCTCGATAAGAGCATACCTGCTCAAATTATTTTCTATTAATGATACTCGCAGTATTTTACGAGGCTTCCATTTCGACGACCGTATTACCGCTAATGTAAAAGTGTATTTCATGAATATTTGATGAAAATGTTACGCCATGCCGCTCTCCGATTTTATTCAAAAGATCATCAACATCAGTCGACTGCTTTTGACATGTAAGTTTCATATGACTACGTATGGTAGCACTTATTGTGTCCGTGATTGACAAATGCATATAATACTATATTTGAATGTATTAAGTCTATATTAAACAAAAACTCGAAATACTATCTATTATCAGTTTGTATAAAACGAATAAAGGTAGATTATCAAAAATTGTATTTTTATTTACATTTGAGGCGTATAGACGTATAATATAATATCAATAATAACATAATAAATAATTAATGAAACCTCAATGTTGAAACTTGAAAGTTTGTAAATTCAAAGTTGTAATAATATAATCAAGTTGCTACGACGCTCGTAGCTCGTATCGTAGCGCAGGTCGTAACGCGCGGCCTACGAGCTGGCGCCGGCCGTAGCGGTCTACGAAACACCCCCCTACGGCCGCTACGTACATTGTGCGCGAAAAATAATTAATTATTAAACTTGGTCATATTAATATTATGCTAATTATTATGAACATACCTTTGTAGATTATATTTTATAATATATATTATGTATATCTAATATATATAAATCTCCTGCCACGATGTTTGTCCGCGATGGATTCCTAAACTACTTAACCGATTTTAATGTTTCTTTTTTTAAATGTGTGCTTTTTTCCAACTTGAGAGATAGGATAGCTTAGATCTTTAATTAAAGTCGCAATTTTATTTTGTTGCAAATTATTTGTCTTTAAAGACAAAGAGCGACCATTGTTTATGCGACGCGGGTCACGGGATAGCGATGGACGTTGCCATGGTTACATACTTATTTAGTCACTAAATTCAATAAAATAATACGGGCGATATACTTTATATAATATGGCAAAGAAACGTATGCCGGGACAGCTAGTCTAATTTATAAAATTCTCGTGTCACAGTGTTTGTGCGCGAACTTCTCCAAAACAGCTCAACCGATATTAATGAAATTTTCGTTAGGCCTGAGAATAGGGTTTTATCTACTGTTTATATTGATACTAAAAATAATTTATATGACAAAACAACGTTTGCCGTTTCAGCTACTTTGTATGAAAAAAGCTGTGGTTAGGGCTAAAAATTATTTCACATTCTTTTTTTTCATTTGTACATACGACTACGCACAAGTATTCGAAAGCGTAGTTTTAATTTAAACCAGTAACAGCATAATGTTTTAAATATGTGGTATTATTTAACAATGTTGAATTTATAAACTCTCAGCTCTCGTTAAATCCTAAATAGTACAAAACTCAACGAAAGAAAAGTCAAAACGTTAGCACACTGTTAATTTAATAAAGCGGTGACCGCGTATTGACTACACACGAAACGCGAAAGCCGCAAATAAAGAATAAGTGAAATGTCAAGAGATTTCATTTCCGTTGCATTACAGCACAATGGGTGGTCGGAATTAAATATTTCAGGTGCGGCGTTCACGAGTCGCGCGGGGGTTGATGAAACTGCACACTCCGCACGGCCCTGGGAAATTTAATTATTGTTTCAGGGCGCCGCTGCCGCCGCCGCCGCGCCCGCGCCCGCGCCGCGCCGCTCTCCTAAACGGCCGAGTACAACTCTGACGTTAAATGAATTTTCGTGTCGAGTTATTATAATTACACGGAGACCTAGTCGGGCTAGTCCGACACGCTTCTGGTTAGTGTTCATTATTTCATTTTTTTCTGATAAGACAATCTGTCGTGTTCCTTGTTCGAGTTTAAATGTTCTACCTTAATTTGCATAATAAATTAGTATATCTTATATATAAAATTCTCGTGTCACAATGTTAGTTACCGTACTCCTCCGAAACGGCTTTACTGATTTTCACCAAATTTTATATGCATATTCAGTAGGTAGGTCTGAGAATCGGCTACTGGCTACTTTTTATATTGATAAGTGCATTTGTTGAATAAATAATAGTAAATTATAACAACTCGAAACTGACGGCGACCATTTTTTGTGCGACGGGATAGCGATGGACGTTGCCATGGTGTCATACTTATTTAGTCACTTCAATAAAATAATATGGGCGAAATAAGAAATATGGCAAAACAACATTTGCCGGGACAGCTAGTAATATATACATGTAATACTTTTTGCATCCGTATGCTAAGTACAATCACAAACTATAGATCTCCTCCATTATGATCTTATCCTTTATTTACTGCAAAGATGAAATAAAATTGAGGTTGGGCTCAAATAAAAGCTAATTTTTATTTGTGCCCGACCTCATTTTAGATAGCACGTAATAAATGGACTGTAGTGGGTTTGTTATCCGCACAACTATACCTTCGCTCGGAATAATAAAGGGTTCTCGGGGGACATCCAGAAATTATATTTTATTGAGAAATTACTGTAAGGATAATAATACGAAGTCACCCTTTATTTATTTTGCCTAACTTAAAAAATAAAACCTTTGTGTAGTTGAGGGTTCTCGAAACTTCTTATATTCCTTCAATCGACTATT
The DNA here is from genome assembly GCA_937595015.1 of Polyommatus icarus. Classification (NCBI taxonomy): domain Eukaryota; kingdom Metazoa; phylum Arthropoda; class Insecta; order Lepidoptera; family Lycaenidae; genus Polyommatus; species Polyommatus icarus. Next base: position 12,051,971 of record OW569321.1, read on the forward strand.
ATTTGGTGAATTATTACAAAAAGAGTTCTCTGCTGAATTTTTACTCGACTAGTGTTGAGTTACCAGACTAGCTGTAACTTGTAGCTAGTGTCGAAAAGATTTGTACACAACTGACGAAAGATCAACATTTGGCAACCGAAATCCCGGCTATATCAACAGTTTTCCCCCATCGACGGGGCTACGGTCAAGTAATAATTAGAGTTTAGTGAGTTTAGAAACAACAAATCATGTAGAGTGCGACTGCATATATGCAGTCGCACGCGGCGCTGCCGACTCGCCCGATCACTTGCCTCGATCATTACATAAATCGCGGGGGCAGCGAGCCCGCAGGCGATATTGCGTCTGGGCTTGCTCTGCATAAATAAATGAATATAGCACTCGGGAAGCGATCAGCTAATGGGATATGAATGAAGCGCGGTGGGCTACACGAGCTGGAGTCTAATGGAATTCGCTTGTACGCAAACACGCCGAGGCCCTCGCCTCACCTGCCCTCGCCTGCCCTCAGCCGCCCTCGGCCGCCGCTGCCGCTCCTCAGATGCGAGCTAATAACACACTCGATCATCTTACAATATTCAAATTAACACTCTCAGCCGACGATGCTATTGATGCCTAAGGGATGCATGCAAGAATACCTGGTTTGGGTACTTTCTTGAGCACTGAAATAAATGACCAAGGTCCTAAATTTTTTTACCTAAATTTCGTAATTAAAAACACCGAAACATCTATGATTGCTTTTATTTAGATCGTAAAAAAAATGTTTGAAATTTGACTAAATTAGGATTTTATTTCCCACATATGTACGAGTATTTGCCACAGGTAGCCACCGCATTCGTGTAAAAATTTAATGCAGCTGCCAACATTTAAATGGTTCATTAATTTGAGGTCGTTAACGTAATTTACTTTATTATTTATTTACTTTCAGTAAAATTTATATTTGTTGCGCGATAAATTGAATTTCAACGCGTGAAAAATGTAATTAATTTTATAATTAGTGTCAAATAAGGTTGGTTATTGTTACAGTAACTTTAATAATTATGGCGATTTTTTTTATTTGAATCAAAACTTATATCAATGTTTCGGCGAAATTTCGGCGTCCTGTTGTGCCTAAGAAGTGCGAGTTTATTGATGGGTTTACTTCATTCAATTCTTATTGGCAAAAGGGACAATGTGGCGAGAGAGATATTGTGAGGAATGGCGTTGGGCTCCATAAATATTCAGTGAAGTGGACTGTGCCTGAGCCCTAATAAAAATCTCAAACTTTAGCTCTATGCTAATGTAATGCTAAGATAATACGAGAAACCTTTTTACTATTTCTGAAATAAAATATATAAGTTGAGTTCGTTTGTAATAAAGTCATGTTTCAGTTCTTCTATTTACTAACGCTCCGTTGCTAAATTATAAGTGTATATTTTGTTTATAAAAAGTTGCAATAATTTATAATGGAAATGGGATACTAAATAATATTAGATAGCTCTATAAATTATTAATGCCGAAGTTACCGCGTTGACTCAATAACAAACACTATCTAGGGCTTGATAAAACAAACTAATCGAGTACTTAAATGTCCGCCGTGTAAATTTACGTGCCAAAGAAAATGCGCCAAACATCAAAGCATTTTACTTTTGGTGAGGTTAAAAGAAATCCTGCTCCGTTTTAGTATTTATACGCTCGAGTTTGTACAAGTTTTTAATTAAGTACGTATAATATTTTGTACACACTATATTTTTAAAACTTAAACGAAATACTAGTCGAGCGTATTAAGCTGCCGTTAGTTTGAAGGTAATTCGATTTACTCGTGTGTTTTGTTACTAAGGTTTACTTAAAATATTAAATTCTATCGTCGGTCGTGTTCGCATCCAATTTAGACAATGTTTACTTTGGCCTTTTTACTTACATGGTTTATTATCAATTTTTATTACACTGCGTATGTATTGTACCTGAAACAAACAGAAGCGTATTTAATAAGAATATAAGATTATACAAAAATTACCTTTCGTAACTCTGTTGCGCCAAAATTAGTTTATCGCGCGGGAACCGTTTTATCCGGGATAAAAATTATGCTATCTCCTTTCCCGGGCCTTCAAGTATCTCCATGCCAAATTTTAGCAAAATCAATTGAGCGGTTTGGGCGTGAAGAGGTAGACAAACTTTCGCATTTATAATAATAAAAAAGTATGGATTAATGGAAATAGAAGTGCTGTAGCAAATAGCAATATATATGTGTTTCGATACGAGTAGTAGGTACATTTATCAGGGCCGAGGCGCTCAGCACGAGGACCAGGGAATTTAACTTGTTGTCGACACGTCGCGCGTCGACAGCCCGCCTTCTACAATCTGCAGAATTGTAGATACTTACTGCAGAGTGTAGAGCTGTAGACTCGCCGTTTAAGAGGCCGGGTACCCTTGGAATTTCTCATACATACGTAATACCAAAATCATTTTCTCATACGAAAATATTTAACATGTTTGAGTTGTTTTTCAGTTTAAAATAGTATTTATCTAGGTTCCTGCACAAAAAATTACTTCAAAATATTTAAACACAAAAAAATTTTTTGTTTAAATTTTTTTTTAGTAAATTTACTACTAAATATTTAAACACTAAAAAATAGAGTAAAACACTAAAAAATATATAAATAAATAGTAAATTTACTACAAAATATTTAAATACTAAGAAATATTTTTTCGAGTTTAAATATTTTGTAGTAAATTTACTAAAAAAAAAATTTTAAACAAAAAACAATTTTTTAGTATTTAAATATTTTGAAGTAAATATTTGTGCAGGAACCTAGATAATTACTATTTTAAGTTGAAAAATAACTCAAACATGTTAAATATTTTCGTATGAGAAAATGATTTTGGTATTACGTATGTATGAGAATTTCGAGGGTTCCCGGCCCCTTAAAGCCCGCATATAAAATTCAATCTAATTTAATTATAATATTTGAACTTCAGAAAAAATAAAAATATATCTAATATCCAAGTAAATGATAACTGATAACTTAAATATAAATTCGAAAAGTCGCAGTGATTCTTCGGTTCGTGTTCTGTGGACTCAATATTCATAGTTAAGCATTTCTCAAAAAAAGTGTACTTTCTATCTAAATCTTTGTCCCACATTTTAAAATATGTTTTTCTTTAAATAACATAGACCATTACCCATTTCTATTAAATTGTATACGTAGTAAGTTAAACAAATTCACTAAAAAACATTTACAAATTAGAATTATATTAATAAATAATTAACTATAAAAATATTTTGAAAATCCGTCAAATCTAGTCGTATGAAAAGTGAAGTGTCCCAATTTCATACCTTCGCAAACAATTGATTGTATTTGTAAGGCCTTGCGGAAATTTTTGAAACAACTTATGTATTTATTTAGGGCTGCAAGACCATAAATCATTTAAAAAGAATATTAGGTCGTATTAGAACAAATTTATTTAATAAATAATATTTTTATTGTAACACGGAAAAAGTTCCTTTTTGAAATTCCTTTTTTGTGACCATATTTTTTTAAATTTTGCAGTCTATTTTGGTGTAAATATGTTTTAGTATAGTGGCAAAATTGTTAAGCTCGGTATCCATCTTATTTTTGTTTTGATATTTCTTTTACGTTCCACGTGCGCGAACAGAAGGTTGTCTATTAGCGTAATGGTCTAAAAAATTTCCAGTCTTTGTTACCCAAGAAATGCAGGTAAGCTCTAATATTATTATTATTTCGCCTTTAGATCCATTAAAGCTCTCAATTTTGATTTCGTAAGTCAAATCATAAACGAGTATTAGTTTTAGTTGTATGTGTAAACAAGTTGAAAAGTTTATTTAACTTGATTCGTTACTTCCTTTTTTGTTACTTTTGAGTGGTAACGTATATAAGGAAAATAAGGTAACAAAATAGGAAATTGTAAGGCAGAGTGTTGACTATGTGATGATTATTATAATAATTATGAAAATTACATGAGTCGTAGCCAAGCTTTTAAAGATTTTAGTATTTGCTCATCTTGTATTGACATATAATTTTAAGCAACATTGATATTTTTGATTATTATGATTTATGTAATAAGATTAGACAAACAATATTTTGTTTCAGATACTGATTTATTAACGAAAGGATCGTAAAGAAACATAAAAATGATAATCTTAAATATATAATAGATTTTTTTATTTGTACTACTGTGAAGACTAGGTTTAAGAAATCCTATTTTGTTACCAGAATTCTAATTTGGTTACTGTCTTATAAAAGCGGGCGCATATTTTTTTGTTTTTTTTTATATTTTAGTAGGATATTATTATGTTTTTGTGATGAAGATAAAATTAATACTTCGTTTTTGCATTATATATCTATAAAAAATAATTCAAGATGAAAATATAGAGTCAATATTGTGAAGATAATAAAGAGTTGTGGCCGAATAGTAACGTAAAGGAAACGTTACCGCCTATATTTTAAGATTTTTGTGTTAAAAATAGACAGTTTTTTTTAAAACAAATTAAATTATGCTTTAGTATCCCATTTAATCAAATAAAATTTCTAATAACACAATTCAACGTTGAATTTTCGTAATATAATAAAGGTAACAAAATAGGAAATTTTCTGCACCTCGGGTTTGTTTTAATAGATTTTGCTTTTTATTAACATTTTATATCTGGAAACAACCCCTATTTTAAATTTTGTAGACATTTACCCATAGCTTACGAGTAAAATAAGAAAATCGGTAATATTTAAACTTTTTTATTTTATCGTATCTTCTAAAAATGGTACATTTTTTGAGAAACGCTCAGTTATGACTTAATTAGGAAGATTACCTAAACCACGCCTAGCCCCTCTTCCTTAAAATGTAAACAAAAAATCATTATACGGAAAGGTTTCCTTACAAATGGACGTTAAGATGAAAAAGTATTAAATTGGGCGCGTAATTCATGCGATCAGCTCGTTATACAAAATAAACATAAATTCAAACTTTTAGCTTTAATATGTGTATTATGTTTCTTTCTACTTTTTAAGAATTTATTATATTAGTATAGTGGTAGCATCGAGGTCCTTAAATTAAATTTTACGGGGGGAAGGAATTTTTTGCGGTTTTATATTAAGATTTAGGGAAAACTAAGTTACAATAATTAATATGATAATATTTTTACTGTAAGAAAGGAGAATTTTGTCTGACAACAATAGGACCTGGAGTCGATTAAGTTATAGGAGCGGGTAAGCTTCACATAGGTCGCGGGCACTAATAAATATCTTGTAAGTCGTATGTGGTTTAAAGTAAGATTGAAGTGTTTAGAATTCCTTACATAAACGTTGTGCTGTAATATCGGAAAAGAGATCAGAAGTTAATCTATCGGCAACATTCCTCGCGTTTCGCCGGAAGGCACCGCCGCCGCGCCGACCCGCTCCAACCCGCGCCGACCCGCTTCGGCCCCGCACGCGACCGCCATCTTCTCTACTACGACTACTGGCTAATCGATCTTTTTGCAACTCACTATGTGCCTATCTCGCGGCGATTAGTTTATATGCAAACTGCACTAGATTACAGTTGGACGAAGTTTCGTGGTTAGTTACGACGCAACTCGAGGTCTCCGGAGGACTATTCTTGAGATCATATTAACTTATATGCGAGTATAACGATACCAGAGTTGTTGTATAAATTAGCGTGTGCTGTTGAAACATTGGGTCCTAGTTTGAAGTAGTTGAACCATCTTCGTTTTGTTCCGCGTATATACGAAATAGCCTTATGATCAAACAAAATTCTAGATATAGTGATAATGTTGGCGACGCATGTAAAGTGATTTTGACCATCTCGTGTAGTCCGCCGAGCTATCGACTATCGTTTCGAAGGAATCGAGTTAAAACTAAAAGCCAATTTTAATCTCGATATATTTCGAAACATTTTTTCACAAACAGCTTTCCTTGTTGTGCAAATATTATTGTTTGTGCGACAAATATTCACACCATGTGAATTTGTAATCCGATTTCCCCCTTGTTTGGCGACAACTCAAAACTACGATGTGTAATTAAATAAAATCACAAAAAGCTGCGTGTATCTCGGAAAGGGATCAAAGGGAAAGGCACTCGGATGATAAATCAGTCAGATATATGTCCTCTCCGATTGATATAAGACATTAGTGGATCGAATATATTTTCTTGTTCCAATTTGTTTCAGCGTTCCATACATTTCGCTTTTCTTGTCAACCGCAATCTTATTTCATTCATCTGAAGAAACTAAATTATTCAACGTCTCTATTATGAGCGAGATAAGAGAGCAGCAAAAGTCCACGCTAAAAACTTCTACTTTTCTATTAGAAGAGCTATTAGCATATTAAAATATTGTATTTAATATGATTTCTTTCTTTAGTGTCAATATATTGTTTCCTCATACTTTGCGTACCAATTTTTTAAAACAAACATGCTGGATTTTTATACTTTTCGAATTTTACGAGAGGTCGGTAGCGGCAAGCGGAGGATAAGTGAATGGGTGTAGTTGGATTTGGATTGTGGCCCCTGTAAAATATTACAATATCGTATAAAATTTACCCATTTTGGGACCAAATGCGACTTGTATTTTATGATGCTATTATATAACGCCCTAAGTGTGAAAAATTCTTTCGGGATGGTACTTTTCCAAGCATTTAGTTTCGAAATATTATTTCGTAAGAAATAAATAACGCGCGAGATGTAGAACATTTTAAAGTTATGTGGGTTACTGCTTATATCCTTATTTTTACACAAATGAACTGGGGCGTCTTTTTATTTATACACGTACCTAAATTAATGTTAATAATGTTTAAAAGTATTCTCCAAATAATTTCACAGTAAAACCGTCTAATCACAACGTTAGTTACGCAATCTATAATTAATATATTTTAATCTCATAAAACCATTTCCTTAAAATAATGTCAGCGTGGGCGGATGAAACATTCTAGGATAGAATCTCGAGCGTTAATTTGGAAAGGAAAACGGCACGGCCATAAAATAAAGAAATGCCACGTGTAACTATGAAAATGAAATACGAGAAAGGGTTTATGAATTTGGGCACAAAGTTATGAAAGGAAGGTAAAGGAAATGGGCACCGGAATTTCCTCTCCACATGCCGTAACACGGCGCGCGTATTGAACTCGGCTTTACGAGAGGTACGTACACGAAATGGTATCGAGATCGATGGTTATGATTACTTTCGTAAATAACGATTCTAAGAATACGACTACCATAAACCTTTTTTTCGGCAAAGCAAAAAACCTTTTTGTTTTGTTTTATTTTTGAATACGAATATATGCATTTAATTTATACCCGACCGGGATTTTTGGCAATACATTTTAACTTTTTTACGGAAGCGGTCAATCCACTGCCTCTAGCAATGGTGCGGAGCTTGACTCATCAATCAGTTGACTGACGTTAACTGCGCCGAGAGTGTTTCAAAACTCGCTTAAAGCACCTCTTGCTAATATTTTTCGGCAGGCGTCAAGAACTGTACGCTTCAAATTTTTTTTACTCGTTTTATACAGTTGGGCTGTATTTAAAAGATATTTATTACTTTTCTTCCTCACTTTAATATTTTAATATTGCCATATACTACATCGTATCAAGATTCACAGATAATAATTAAAATTTAATGTTAGCACAACCACAATAACGCCTTAGATATAATAATATAGTAGAGCAAAAACAAGATTTTGTAATTGCATAGATTATTTTGATTTTTCCAGCTAAAGAAAAGAAATAAATAAGGCAAAAAGTTTGTTAATATAAATAATATGAAACAAAAAATAATGTTGTATAATTATACTTTGGGGCTCGAGCAAATATTTTTAATTATAATTATTCATAGTTTGCAATTATTGTGTCTATAATTAGTTCAACAGACAAAAAGTTTACAATGTCCACAGAAGTAAAATTTGACCTCGGTTGTAATTCTCAGACGGCCCGAACTCACCACATACGTTCGTAAATTGGACATGTTTCTAAATTCACAAATTAACGCTCAACAAACTTTCGCAAAATAAAGCTAATAAGACAGTTTGCAACAACACTACGTTGTTAGGTGTGGTGCATGGCCCGCATATACCCGCCGTACCGTACGCTATAAAACTTTATTCGGTTATTCGTGTAATCAAAATCTAAGTAGGGTGACTGTTTACGACATTATTAACAAGGATACGAGCTGCGTATAACCCGAATACCTTCACTTCTAATTAATTTTATGACAAACCGAATCCACAGTTGACAGTACATGCAACTAGTTAACGGAGAGTCACCGTATCCGGAACATCACCAGTCTCAAACCGAGACAAATAGCGAGACTCACACTCACATTTAATTTTTCCAATTTTATTTTTAGTCTGCTTATATTATAAGCTCTAAAATCCAGCTCTTTATAGTAACAAAATGCTATCGCATTCTGTAAACATGAAATACCTTTCGCGACCAAAGCTCATACATTTCTATAGAGTATTCGGAATAAATACATAGATATAAAATGTTATGGATATGTTGAATAGGTCGGTTCAAATGTAGTTCCCAAGTAATTGAGAGTTGTGTTGCCATTCACGCGGTCGGGCGGGCGGCGGGCGGCCTCGCTCAGGAACTCACAACAGGGAATAGATTCCTTTAGTCACATTTATGGCTAATATATTCATGGAACTTTCACAAAAATATTACGGAAGGCGTTCGTGTCCGCTTTATTATGGGCACGAGAGAGACAAAACACATATATTCGCATTACCCGCGGAGACAGGTTCGTTTGTGTCGGGGATAAGCATGATAAGGACCGGCCACTTTTATTTGGTTATCGTGTTGTTTAAATTGATACCCCGCGGTAGGTATAGTTTATATATAGTTGTACACAAGTTTATTACATTCGGGCGAATTCAATAGCGTGACTGTTTTCGAAATTCATTTCAGATTTAGGCTAATCGCGTTAACCGGTAGCTTTTAAGTACCGTAGCGAACGAAACATATAAAACCCACTATAAAGGTATAATCCTAGTATTTTCATAATAATTATACGAAGTAATCGTCAAACTCCCCCAACCTGAACCGAAGTGGCATATCTATTGTATATAAATCTCCTGTCACGATGTTTGTCCGCGATGGATACCTAAACTACTTAACCGATTTTAATGTTGTTTATTTTTAAATGTGTGCTTTTTTCCAACTTGAGAGATAGGATAGCTAACATCTTTAATTATATTTTAAAACTTGTTATTCGGGACTTAACGCGACTTATTTCAATAGTAGCACTACTATTGAAATAAGTCGCGTTAAGTCCCGAATAACAAGTTTTAAATTATAATGGAACGCGAAAGTTTAAAATGTTATCTTTAATTATAGTCGCAATTTTATTTTATTGCAAATTATTTTACAACCTGAGACTGACGGCGACCATTGTTTGTGCGACGGGATAGCGATCGACGTTGCCATGGTAATATACATATTTATTATTTAGTCACTTCAATAAAATAATATGGCAAATACATAATATATTATGGCAAAGCAACGTTTGCCGGGACAGCTAGTAATGATATAGAATCTTTACGCGACACCGTATAATAAGCCGAAATTTTATTTCGGGTGAATTAGAATTACTACGCAATAACGTTACATAGTAAGTAGAATTGCAGCTAAAATACGAGACGTGTATCCTCAACGTCCGTGCCCGTCAACGGGATGACTAATTGCGGAAACATAAGAGTAGTTCTGCTGATTTATGTAAGATACTAGCTCTGCTTTTATCTGCTTCGTAATGGATTGTTGAAACTGTTATGGTCCTGCGAATCTACAACGAAGTTCTCCGAAAGTAAAAAGTATCCTTTAAGTTTAAGTTAAAGCCTTGTAAACCTAAACTACTAAACATAAACTTGCGCAAGCAGATTTTGCTTAGAAGGATCTCCTTGTGCTAAGTTACAGACTACAGTTCATAAAATATACGACAAAAATTGTAAAGTCAATGTGAAGGTTACGTAAAAGGCTTATGGCACACCATGTATGAGAAACGCTACAGTATTAAGTACATTCTATCTTCTAGGTTTGCGCGATTTGTAAAAAAATCACATAAATGATTTAATTTGCGTTTAATACTTTTATTAGGTGTTTTAGAGTTCCGTACCCAAAGGGTAAAAACAGGACCCTATTACTAAGACTTCGATGTTCGTCTGTTCGTCTGTCTGTCTCCAGGCTGTATCTCAAGAACGGCTATAGCTAGACTTCTGAAATTTTCACAAAATGTGTATGCACTTGAAATTTTCATAAAATCCTTAATTATATTTGTGCTATCAAAGAAGTTGATTCCTATGCAGATCGGGGACCTAAGTAGTTTAGTTGCGTTACGTCGAACCCAGCCGACAGATCACAATTAACACTGAATTGACATATTCGACCAAATAACGTTGGTCTATCAATTGGATAGGAATAAATTTCCTCGATGGCAATTAGACAAGTATTAAAATTAAAATAAAATAAATATTTCCGGGGGGCTCCCCTACAAAAATCACAATTTATTCGCTATTTTTGCACTATAACGGTACGGAACCCTTCTTGCGCGAGACCGACTAGCACTTGGCCGATTTTTATTTTTTAAATTAGTTTAGTAGTAATAAACTACTGCACTGACACTGTCTCAACGATTAAAAGTTTTGTAAGTCTACGATACTCTATAAGTCTATATCGTCTTTCTATTATGCAGTAAATATATTAATAAAAGTATGAATTTATGTAATACGTAGTGGGACGCAGTAGTAGTTAAGGGTGCATTGTTATTTTGCAAGAACATAAGCTTAAATATTGAACTTTTATCATAAGGGCGACGATAGCACACATCGCAACACAATTACGGTGCATCCGCGCGGTTTGCGGTTCAGTGTGTCGACGGCCTTAGCCGGCGAGCGGTGGCGGGCGGCGGCGGGCGGCGGCGCACGTCACGAACACGCGCACGCGACGCGCCGCGCAATTTCCGCTTCGCTATCAGATGGCTTGCTGGCGCGACCACGCTCCGCTGTCAACCCAGCGGCGAGAAAAACGCGATACAGAAACTGAAATAAAATTCAGCGATGCGCGCGTACAGACGCATCAGGATAGCGTTTTATATCTGTAACATGAAAATTCAGACGTGCACAGCGATTTTAAGCAGCGAGAGCCGTTTAAAGTATAGTCGAGGTATTTTCAGATTGGGATTTTCCTTTGTGTTTATTACGTCTGAAAGCTATCAAGAAAGAGAAGGTACGAACGATTGCCAAGTTATAAAGAAGGGAGTTTATTATGTAGTATATTCAAATATTACATGGCTGGGTTCCCAAGCCTTTGTTTGTTGCCTTAATAGTATCGGAAGAGAATAGTACAGAATGTACCTCTATACAGGAAGGAGATTTTAAAATAAAGTATACGAGAATACTCGGATCAATTAAATTAAGTGGTATATTAAAGTGAATCGCGGGAGTGTTAGCAAGGAGTGGGCCGCGATTTAATCGCGCGTTTTGGCCTGCAACAGGAAGTGGGTCAAGCCAGCGCCGCCCGAGCTATTTATTGCGTTTCCGTCTGAATTACAATAGATATACTTCAAAGAATACGAAATTAATCTACGAGCAGATTGAAAAGTTAGCGTGCATTTAATCACGCCCGCCCGACCTACGCCCCGATAAAATAAAAGCATCGGGTCGATATCATGGGTTTGCAAAAAGCCATACCATTAAAAGTTCTTTTTATTCGATGGCGCCTGCCGCTGGAGCGGGCTAAGTCTTAGTCGCTCTGCAATTACAGACAAGTGTCTTTAAATGAACCGGGCTCTCGAGCACGGTGCATCGCTTTGCACCCGAATGCTCCCTTTTCGCAGTTATGCCGTTTCCTCTCCGTATTAATTTGATTATTTTATTTACATTAAAAAGGATACCAAATAAACGTGCACTGGAGGATCGCGCTACAAGGCATTTTTTTGCGGCTTTTGGCTTAAGGAGGTTTGTTGCGCACTCTTTTTCAACTTTCGGAGGAAGTCGAATAGCTAAAATTAATAAAGATTATTATGTGAGTATGGGGCAATATGTGATTTAATAAATCGGTTGTCTGTAAAGTCGGTTTACTGACGATAGTTGAACGTGACAACGTATGACGTTTTCACGTTCAACTATCCTTAACGCTTCCGAATCTCTATAAATAGAAACAAACTTTTTCGACTGTAACCTAAAGTTATTTCGATGTATTTCTTTCAAATGATTGTCTAAAAATATTTATAATGAGTAAAATAAACTATTCGCAATACAAAACGTTACATACATTCGTGAAATCCAGTAAAATCTTCGAACAAAGCACAAGTCATTCCTTGACACGTAGGAAATAGAGCACAATTTTGAATAGCCGAAATAATACTAATAGCTCACAGATTGTTTATTTATTTTTCATTCAGAGTGTGGTCAATGTATCAAAGGTCATAACTAACCAAACTTCTTCATACAAAAGTATTCTCTAAATCATCGAAATTTGTAATATAATCGAAACAAAGAGCGCGGCCCAGGTGGGCCTTACGGTTGTTGAAAGACTTGAAAGTGTAAATGAAACGCCTCAGAGCTGTCAGCGAGGTAACGCCGCATGAACTGTCATATTTTTCGGGCGCGCACCCCATATCGAATTACGAGTATTAGACGTTATCACGTCAAAATCTTTGCAACAATAGGGTGCGGTATTTTGTCCACTAAGGGCCTGTTTCACCGCTTCCTGATAAGGCTATCCACCACTTAATTTGACAGATGGAGTATGGAAAATCTGTCAAATAACCCTATCGGGCACCTTATCAGGAAGCGGTGAAACAGGCCATAATTAACCTTTAAATATAGGAAACGCACGTAAGCATCCACAAATCTTATATATAAAATTCTCGTGTCACAATGTTCGTTCCCGTACTCCTCCGAAACCCGGCTTGACCGATTCTCATGAAATTTTGTGAGCATATTGAGTAGGTCTGAGAATCGGCCAACATCTATTTTTCATACCAAAAATTATTTATATGACAAAACAACGTTTGCCGGGTCAAGGCTAGTAAAATAATATAAATTCATGTTCACCTACTTTCTTGTCCTAGGAAGATAATTTCGGTATAAAGCATGAACTAGTCGAAAGCAGTATCAAAGTATCGTTATCAGCGTTCGCAATTTGCTCACCTCGGAACTGTAAGCAGATGCTTATCATATTTCACATTATAGAACTGCCAAGCTTTGTGACATTCAAATGCTACAGTCAGATAGCTTCATACTTCTTTTATAATTCACACAAAAATATTTGCCTGCGTCTCCGAGACATGTATACGAGAAAAAAAAAGATTTATTTTCATGCATTATTCATCAATGTGTCTTCGAACGTTTGCACGTCAAAATACGTGATATTTTGGTTGTGCAATAATGATTTTTGGGGCGAAAGACGTTCCGCTAGGCAAATTCATTTTTAAAGAAGAGTTACCGCAGCAACAAGATAAGTCTACTTTTATCTATAGGCTCTAAGTCACTTGCCGATCACATACAAATACCAGAGCCAAACGGTCTATTTTCTCTCTAATATGAGGTCCACTTCATGTTAATGCGTGTAAATTGGCTAGATTCTAGACTATTCTATGCGAGTAGGTATGTTCTGTACACAATGAAGTCTGTAGCAGTTGGCAGACGGCATTGTTTAATTTTACAGTTGCTTGAATTTTACGATGTAGTTTGTAACGTTAATACGTATTAAGTCGGTTCGTCCAATTCTAAACTATATCTAAAGTCACATTAAAATCAAACCATTGAATATTATACGCCAAAAGTGGATGTGGGGGAATTTAAAATTGCTTTAGTATCTATCGGTATAAGTTTAGTAGCTTACAATCTTCCGACTACTTCAGTAATGGCACTGTTTTGGCATCGGATATACCTTTGCGAACGCGAAAACAACTTATATTGTTATGTGAAAAGTGCTGCATTTTCAGCGATTTTCAACGATTCAATGGATCGTACAGTGCACACAAAACTCATTTCATCATATTGTCACCATAATAATAATTATTACATTTTAAAAATAATAAAAACAAATTATATATCCAAAATTACACAAAAAAGTTCAGTTTGCTTTCCTAAATATTACGTCAAAACACCGAACCATTCCGAAACCATTCGAGTGGCAGAAACGATCTATAAAGACAAAATTAAAAAGTATGTTAATAGTGGAGCACCCATTTTGTAGATAGCGATCTATGTAGTTCGCCTCTTCGCTAAGATTAGTGTAAAATGCGCGACGGCTTGTATATTCGATGATATTGATTTTGGAATGTGGCCAAAAAAACTCCTACTAGGGGCACGCGTCAACTGCCGCGCTGCCCGGTCCCAACGTCAACCCTTTTACGAATATTAAATTTTGTTTTGCCACTTCGCGATTCTAAAAGTATCGTCTACTTCATATCACCTTTTCGAGTAGCATGTGCAATTCTACCGCACGTTCGTTGGAAATTGGATTGATTTGGGTTTACGATTATGTTTTTGATATTCTTAAGTAGAAGGCATGATTTATAACTGGATTTTTAGGTTAATAATTTAAAATTAGTCAATTAATAATGTGCACAAAAATATCGTTTTCATAAAATAAAAACTCTAGTTTGTAGAGAAAACACGGAAATGACCTTAGATACGCCGACGCAATTACTCCTCCAAATGTAGACTAAAACGTTAGCTGCTGATGTCTTAGGCTTCTATTGTCAGAAAATTAATAGAACTTAGAAAACTTCTGTTTCTCATCGAAATCACGTAACGAAAAAAAAAAAAACTACAACGTCGACGCTTGTCACGTTTTTACTTTTTGGTTTTACGTTTTACTATAAAACTAGGTATTTAATAAAATTATTTAAAACAATAAATTCGATTGACTACAAGCGATGACGTAGGAAGATGTTGTATGTTTTGTAGAGGTACATAAGCAAACACTTCGCAAATCGTATAAATTTGAATATCTTGAGATTGTGTGTGCCGATTTTTATAAAACAAACTGAAGTCGTAACTCCGTGCTAAGCATAAAGTACTACTGAAAACTCTATTTGATTCGGCCGAAGTTCTTACGTGATGTGAATTCGAATAGATTATCAAATAGACAGCTAACTAACTGCTATTTTATTTGCTCAGTTTTAATTCTTAGTCTTAGGTTTAAAATATTCTGTAGCTCGCTATGTAGCAGATATTATACAGCTGTTACCTATTAAGTATTAATGTAATCAGCTAGGTGAATTTTTATTGTATATTTTTAAAGATAAATGCTTTAAATACAATATCAAAACTGTTTTGTAGTTATGACACGTTCATGCTTATATTTGCTAGTCTGGAAGTGTTGAAAAATGTCAAACTTTCATTAAAAATTTCCAGTGGTGCCCCTCCATAAGAACTTGGACATTATTTTTTACCTTTAAAATATTTTTAGATGCCAGCGACTCAAATAAAGAATTAATGAAGGTGCACATTAAGGACACACACACACGCCCATATTAAGGGCTCATGCACATGAGTCCGTCGTGACGACGCGCTCTACACAGCTCTACGTCTTCGTTTTATTTAAAACAATTAGAAAAAGAGCATGTATGAAATTCGGTCAAATATTATGTGCTCGTTCCGTTTACAGAATATTTAACTTAACATACTTTTATAGCATTCGTTATCATAAATAACAGTACTGGTATTAGTAGGCTCACCCCTGCGCTAACGAGCAATGAAAAATGCAACTATGTTAAGTGAAAATTCTGCCCACACAGTCTGCGGGGATTAGCGGCCGCAGTCCACCGTCGTATTGTAAAGTTAAAACAGCGTCAGAACTGTCGCTGCCTCATGGCAAATATTTAAATTAAAGAAATTCCTTTTATTCCCGGAGGCGCGCCGCCGGTGCCAGCTCGGAGTCGGACGTTTAGACACGGCGCGCGACGTAGCACCGACTATTGCCCTCGCAATATGTGGAGCACGCGTGTTTTATGTGTACGACATTGCATCAAGCGATGTTTTAGTGTGTCGCACGTATTGGAATACAATAAAACTGTCAAGTCGAATAGAGAAGAGTTTAATTTTAAAACTGCTGCAAAATGCTTCATCTACACAGTTTATCTAGATACGATCTTCCATCACACAAGAGTATATCGTAAAACAAGTAACGAAGAGATTCTCAAATATTATAACATACTAATTGGAGTCCGCGACTCCGTTGCGGCAAAATTCATATGTTATGTTATATAACCGCACATTTTCTGGGATAAAAAGTAAGTATCCTATCACGTATGTCCTTTCTCGGAACTCAAAGTATCTCCTTATTAAATTTAAGCAAAAGCGGTGCAGCGGTTTGGGCCTGAAAGGTAACAGAGAGACATATAGACAGACAGACATACTTTCGTATTTATAATATTGGTATGGAATTATGGATTAAAAAAAAGATTGATCATCACACAATTTAACTACTTAAAATATGAATCCTCGAAACTACTGTATTTTATTAGCACCCTACCTAAAAAAAATGTGGTTTGAAATTTTGTACGTTGCGTCTGATACATTATATTCACAAAAAGTAGGTCACCATAGAAGTACGGCAAATAAATTCACAAACATTTCACTCACTTTATTACGATGTTTATTTTCCTCAAGTTAGGGTTGTGCAGTTCTAAAAGAATCGGTATTCAACACGCTTGTTAACTTAAATGAATCTTGCTAAGTACCTAATTTATTCTAGTCTCGTATAATCAAATTCCTTTCAGTGAAGATAACGAGCTTAAGTTTTATTTTGTTATCTGAAAGGTACGTATCTACAAAGAATAGTTAAAAAGTGTCTGCCCGCAAAGTTTCTGCAGGAGGAACGTCTACTTTTCTCTATGAACGGGTCTGTTTCCGTTTAAATTTACTCGTTTTTTGTTCGCGTTACTTTCTTTGCTTCCTTTTTTTCATATCTCTCGTCGGATTTGCAACGTTTTTGTGGGAATACAGTCGCATCGTCGCGGGCGATAGTTCCGACGACGGTCGAAGTAACCGAGTCACGGCGTTTTTACGGCGGGATAAAAAGTGATCATGAACAGTGACGACGATTTAGAACATTTGCATTCGGTCGGACGATCGAGTGCTCCCCATTAATTGACGGCTCGCCGAGCGCGGTCTTAAATTGGTGTAAATCCTCAAGGCACAGATCATGCCAACCGAGAGCCGGCTCTCGACGTGCCTCCTCCAATTACTTTAATTAAAACAATACCACGGCACCAGTGCTTCGTCGGCTCGCTGCGTCTGTTTCCCATTTCCCTATTTAAATACGAAAACGAGCTCGCAGCTCGCGCTTAGCATGCGAGATGTTACTATTCCGTGTTCTATACAGACCGATACCTATATGGGTATAAGGAGTAATGCATAAATGTATTTCGTTTTATTTTATCCACGCGAAAGTAGAGGAGTATGTTTTATGCGACATAAAATTTTTGCTGAAGTCATCTTTAAAGAAAATGTCCCATTCACTAAGTGAATGGATCGGGAATCGATTAGGAAGTCGGGTCGATTCAGCGACTTCGAAGCTAGTAATTTACTCTCGAGTTGGCTGAAGGCGACACCTGTCGTTAGAAGTGACGGCTGATAATGCGATGCGAGCGCCATTCGAGCGCAGTGATGTGCGAGGAAGCGAAGCCACGTACCATCCACAACCTTTGCAAGCAGATTCAGCAGAACGTACAATGTCGATTTTAAAATGCCTTCCATATTCTAGCCGCTTATAAATCTTGTAGTATTTTAGCCGCCCGCGCCGACCCTACATTTTATGGTAAAGTTAGAATATCCTTACTTTACTTTAAACATAATAATATACATTAGTACAAATATAGAGCCACGCTATTACAAATTAATAAGGGTTAATCTAATACGTTTCAAAGTGTGGGCGGCATTACAATATGTTATGCAAGTGTGACATTCTACACCTAATTCGGTATCCGCACATAATTGGACAACATACCAACACCTAATTAGTTTAATCAAAATCACGCAGTTTATAAAGATTAGAAAGTTTTTAAAAATATTCTTCTTGTTGACATCGTTGTAGTCGATTATATAACGATTAACGTTATAATCGACTACTACGACAACGTTATAACTCTTTTACATATTTTTTACAAATTAGAGCAGCAAAATACATAATTTCTTACTAATATTTATTTACTTCTATGTACAATTTGTTGTTACTTTAGATTTAAGAGATTCGAGAAACGAGATAAAACTGAAGATATAAAAATTTTATTTGGAGGTTTTTCGACGTAGCCGCAAGAATTATTAAAGATACAGTCAAGCTAAAACTTTAAAGTTCAAATGTTTATTTGAACTATTTATTTGTTTCCTATTTTCAGCTTCTTTCCTTTGATACTGCTAGAAAATAAAAAGATAGTGCATGAAATTTCTAAAACGACGCAAGAAAAAACAGATATACAGATCATATTTTAACAGTAATTTGTATGGAATAACGAATATCGCAGATCATCCGGACTAACATATTCCTAAAAGCTTGAAAAATTGGGACACCTTACACCAGTCTAAAACACTTTTTCGCAAAAATAGGGCGTTCGGTGTACTGTGTAGATACATAAACCTGTTAAAGACTTGTATAATCTCGGGGATTATAGCTACACGGAGTCGGGTAGGTCGCGGGGCGGCACGAGACATCACATCTTGGACGGGATGAACTTTACCAACTTTCTTAAGGGCGGTTAGCGAAGTTTGACGTAAACGCGCTCCCCGTAAGCCCGGGGATTCGATACTCGCCAACAAACTAACAACATCCAATATACGGCTTCAAAAAATATATATCATCCGCCAGATTATTGGATTACCGCGTTATTGGTAGACGGCTAAGGCAGATAATTAATTTTTAAAACGAAAATCCTTGTAAGCTTACGTCTATTACATCCATTGAATTCAGACAATTTAAGTCTTATCCGAGAACGAAAAATTCCTTTTACAAAAATCATAGTCACCTACTGTAAGCTATGATATTTAAAAAGACTATACTACAAAGTATCCGTAAGTTCGGTAACTCATTTTTACAAAATTATTTCAGGTAAAAACGCAAATCCTTATATATTTACTAACATAATATAGATTACGCGTCTAAGTAAACATAGTTAAATATGAAAGATGACGTCATAAACAGAGACATATCACGTGATTTCGTAACTTCGTGTAATCCTCGAATTATTTTCAGCGCATTAAATCCGCGCAGATAAAATCGATCGTTATGGTTTTGCTCCCTCACATACAAATTCTATGACTTCCGCTTGTATATTGTACTCGTAATGTAATATTATACTGCTCATTGTTTGAGGGACTTCGTATATTTAAGCGAAGATTTAATTACCATATTTATTCCAAGAGTAATATTATGTATTATTAATATAAGACCATTACATTATTGCGTTGGTATATTTTGTTTTATTACATTTGTATTTAATATTATGAGGCTATCGTTAAATATCAATAAAAATATTTTTATCAAGTTGCAAAGTTTTATAGAAAAATATCTAACTATATATATATATATATATATATATATATAAAAGATAATATAATTAATTAGCTAACCAAAACTGTTGATTACTTTTTTCAATAAAAAAGCCGCAGTGTTAACTTTTGTTTTATTAAATATCTTCAATCTTCATCCATAAAGCTTTTATAAGCACTTAGTAGCTAATTAAATCACAAACTCTTTCATGCCTAACTTTAATTACTGCAAATTATAACACCTGCTATAAGTGCTATATTTGCAGTCATCTTAATCTCGGTTCCGGGGGCACTCAACTGTGTTATTAAAAGGTGGCGGCGGCGGCGAGGTAAACGGGCCACAGATCAGGGGGCAGATCAAATATAACTTCTAGTTTTCTATCACGAAGTAAACCGGCCGCTCCTGACAAAGTCCGGAGGAGTTTTATGAGTTTAATCAAATCGTTTTAGGGGTGTCACGGCGCGTCTTAACGACTGATTGTGTTCGCACATGTGCCGAGTGCTGACTCGCTCACCTCCGGCCACGCACGCGGCACGATCCGGAACGCAATTCCGGCGAATATTGCCGATGGCCGACGCCGCGTCGGGTACTGCTACGTGCACGCGAACCGTACATTAATACCCTTACGTAATACGTCTCGCTACTTTTTCACCGCAAATATTATTAACGATTTAATTCACTTACACTTTATCAAGATTTATACCCCACTGAAACTTTGTGATACCGAAAGCGACTGGTGAATATGCATTTCTACCTTAACGTTTCATGGATCGATATGAGATAATATTTTTCTTTAAAGCTTACTGTCATTCCAGTTTTTAGCCAACGAAAAAACTGGAGAGGGTTTGGAAGGCAACAATCATATTCTTTTATATTATGTATGACGACGTATAGAAAACATTATACAGAGTGAGTCGAATTAGATAATTGTTTTTTTATAGGTTTTTAGTAACCTCCGTGCGAAACGAACTTCGGAGCAAGCATACTTAAGCACTATATAAAATTACTTCTGCGTTCCTGGCCTGGTTTCTATGAAACCGGGACGCCATCACCGAAACCGGTGTGGGGGTACTATTATTATATTACAAAGATCGATTAATGCTTAGTTATTAAAAAAATCTAAATGATGCTAAGTAAACGTCGATATTAAAATGTCACAACATTATTATATTGGCGTTCAACTTTCAGAGTAATATCTTTCCGCGAGGCTTTGGCGTTCCTCTAGAGATGAAAAATGTTTTTTCCGGCTAACCGTCGTCGAATATTCATGCATCGACAGAGCGATCGTAAATTATTTACGTCGTCGAAGCCTCGTACCGGACAAATCTCTTATGCAAATGCTCACTTAGGTCATACTTTTTTCCACAAAGCACCTTGAAAAGCGACGGTAATAATTAGGTGGAACATCAGTAAACTTTTATTATTGTCAACCTTACTTTCAAATAATAAATAATATAAGTCCCAATTCAATATCTATAGACTGTTCAGTTTTCAATATCATAACTTTATTGTATTTACGTAATAGGACGTGTTTCACCTACGATCAAGAAATTCTAGTGTAGGATATCACTCATATCAGCAGCCAAGAGAGATTTAATTTTAACGTATTTCTTCAGTAGCATCTATTTAAAAAAAAAATATTTTTAAACGAATTTATTAAGTGTAAGGCTAATGCCCATTTTCACCAATATCACCTACAATTTAGGTGTCCCTTAAGCCAATATAAGGGGCACCTAACGTCAGTTTAGTTTTCACCGACGTTTAAGTGACACCTAAACCATAATAATTTAGGGGGTGGATTGACAACCCCGTAATTCTTAGGTGACGTATATTTTGAACAAAACAACGATTCATTCGTCAAACCATTAGGTGACGTTTATAATAATAATAATAATAATATCTATGAACGCTTCACACCACGTCAGTTTGGCCCCGTGCTAAGTACCTAAAGGACTTGTGTTACAGGTACCAGACATCGGAAATATATTTAATACTTTTATACTATACATATATTTAAGATTTTTATTATATAATACACATATTTAATACATATCCAGACCCGGGAACATTGAAAAACTTTTTGTTCCGTCGGCGGGATTCGAACCCGCGACCCCCCGGCCGGACCCCCCGGCTTGAGCTACCAACGCGCTTACCACTGAGCCACAGAGGTCGTCAGTTAGTCAGTTTATAATTTACGGGATGAATTGACGACCCCATACACTTAGGTGACGTATGTGGCGACGACGACGACGTTAGGTGACGGATGCCTTGACAATTAATCTGTTATAGAAGTGCCGTCTGATATTATTTTACTTGTAAAATAGCAAACTCCCATAAATATACATATTTATCACAAACCTTCCTCTTTAATCACTCTATCTATTAAAGAAAACCGCAATTAAAGGGAACAAAGGAACATGAGGACAGAAAAGCGACTTTGTTTTAATACTATGTAGTGATATACGTCACTTAAGAGTTACGGGGTTGTCAATTCATCAAGAACAAAACTTGCGTTAGGTGCCCCTTGTATTGGCTTATGGGACACCTAAATTTTAGGTGTTGTTGGTGAAAACGGGCATTAGTCAATGCCCGTATACTTATTCTCATATGTGATTGTGGCATTTAAATGTCGAGTAAAAACAAAATATGTTGGGAACAAATGAAACATATAGAATTCGTGAATTGTAGTCATTTTTTACATCACTGTGCCAGAATATTCATATTATTTTCAGTGAAAGGTGCTTTAGGGAAAACGTAGTATCCATTTAAAAGTAAAAACATTAAACGAATAAAAATAACCTAAAGAAATATTATGTTTATAATTACCAACAAAGTAATTTAGATACATCTCTCGGGCAATAAAAAGTCTAGCAATAAAATTAGCGAGTCGCTGTAAAAGGGCAAAATTAGGAGGCTTTTAGAGGACTGTTACTTTTGAAACAGAGGGCCATTAAGCATCGGGCTCTTGTCATCTTTACCACATCAAAATTTTTATAGTCCCATAAATAAACCAATTGAATGTCAAATCTTTATCTACCAAACAATACGCCGATTTTTACGTTTCCCCATATTCATAATATACGCGTATTCGTACACAATAAAGATCATCAAGATACGGTTAAGCTAAGTATAACTTTCAGAAAATCGAAATAAAGCAAGATTATGAAAGAATAGGATTTCAAAGATTCAGTTGGCTAATAATTACAACCAAACGAGAAAAAACAATAGCAAAGAGGGCGGGCGGGGGCAACGCGCTCGCACATGCATGTTAGATGAGCCGTCGCATTCCGTCGTACTACAGGTGTCGTAAACCTTATTTTTAATGCACCGCACCTGCTACAATTTGCAGGCTCCGCATGGTCTGTGGACTCTCCGACTAGAAATATACACCGGGTCCGACAGCCAATATGCAGTACGTTATCGCCCTTAACGTATCGGTATATATTTAGCGCTCAATAAATCACACTTCGTTAATTTACACACGACGAGGTTTTTTTGGGTCCAGCAATAAATTTATATAAATAAAAGCCGACGAGGAATGCGCATGTAATATATTTATTATTGGGAACAGGCTTACATAACCGAGCGGAATATATGGCCATAATCAATTCGGTGCCAACCTGGCGAACAACATTAACACATGTTATTGATAGGTTACTTCGATTTTAAAATCAGATTGCTACTTCAAACCGAATCTTTGTTTGAAGTAAGATTTTTATTATGATCAAATTATGATGCTTATTAGATATATAATAGTACAGTGTTAAATATTTTTTAAAATGTCTTGCCATTTTACCGAAAACCGAAACATTAATTTGCAAATTAAAAAACAAAGCACTATTTGAGAACGTCCGGCATCATTACGCTCCGAGAGGCCATCTGGTTCTAGTTTTTTATGAGGGGGTGGCGTCACTGGGTGAAGATTCGTTTAGAACAAGGATAGAGCACAAATTAAAAGAACGTCGGGACGCTAATTCCATTACGATTCGATGGACGGCAAAAGTCGCCTCCGTTAGAGTCAAAGCCGGTAAAACGTAATTGCGACTTCACTAAGCTGGGCTCCGCGCGGCCCGATACGGACGAAAGGGGACTCCTCTGTAACGGCTGATATAAAAGCGGCAATAAATTTAGCAGGATGAACACACTCGGTACATAGAGCGCGAGCCGTGGCCTGCGCGCGTACACCTAACGAGGGGTTTCGCTACAAACCTTCCTTAATTTTTAACCGTTCGGCGGAATCTAAAACAATTTTCGTAGGCCCGATTACGAATAAAAAATATTATACGCCGGATGGCGTCACAAGTCGAGCGTAAAGTAAACCAATGAACTCGCGGAGAGCTGAGAAAATATATGATGGAAAAAGTTTGATTAAAAAATCACACCCCATACCTATCATAACATGTAGACGTACGGAAGTGCGAATGAGTTTACCGGCATTTGGGTAATGCGTGGAGGTATTAAATACAATCAACGGGAAAAAATTCGTTTACAAATCCAATTTTAATTTAATAAAATAGTTATTATTTCTTCGTATAGTCAAGCTTCACATCTATCTTAAAATACAGATTTAAAACCTGTTATTTAAAATATGCTGCACTCAGATACGAATGTTAATTATTTAACTGATGCTAAATGAAGATTTTGACATAATGTGTCAAACTCTTCATTAAATTGAAAATCATTATTAAATCTCCCTGAGTGCGGGCGTAAGATATACTTTTTATTTTAATACAGATTAACACACAGACTGTATATATACGAAGGTTATAATTTTATAGATATATCTTTTACCTTAATATTCATTCAACAACACAATCCCTTCTTCGTCATATTAGACACTAGCCGGAAGCGGAGATCGCCACTGGGATTAAATCTTTTAAATGTGGAATTTGGAGAACTTAAGCCAGCTAAATCGAAATAGTTCTCAAACTCACAGCGAAGCGCAAACAATGCTAAAAGAAAACAACAGTAAGTAATGTGATAGAGCGAGGAGCAAAGAAAATTGTTAATGTTGTTATTTTGTGTACACATGTTTATTGCTATGAAACATGGCAGGCTCATAACAATCCCTTTCACTCTCCACAAATTGGAAGGAGCGTGTAAAGGAAAACATGGCCATAAATAAAACAGACAGATCAACTAGATAGAAGGCCATTACCCGAGATAAGCAAAACTTATATTCGCGGTAGGTACGGCTCGATAGATTAACGGAACGGAGCCGCGTTTCGATATCGGGCGAAGGCGTTCGGGCTCGCCGGGAAATTTATTGTGCTATTCAACGAGATATCTTCTTAGGGACTCATTAAAAAGAAGACACGTCGTACATAAATCAGGGCCGGCGCTTGCGGTGCGGAGCTGGTGCTCTTATCGGGCGGCAATAGGCGCTATCCGGTTCCGGCGCGCCATCGCGCTATTGTGTCGCCGCGCCACTTCGCCGCTCCCAGCGCTTCGCCCGCCGTCGCCCGCCGTCGCCACCGCCCGGCTATCTCGACTTCATTACATTATCCCCTTTCTCGATACTTCGCTTCTTACGGATATAATTTTGAACGAGTTTCCTTTCCTTTATTTAATTTTGGTATTGTTTGCTTGTTATCCTTATTGTACCTCTGTTTTATTCGCCGTTTAGTATAAATACGAGCGATACTGGCCTTTAAACTTAATAATAATTATCATCTAGACACAATCACAACAACATCTAGTACAAATTTCACAACGCAATTTTTGCACCAACCAGTTACAAAATATTATTATTATTCAAGTATCAAGGCGCTGACACGCGTTTTGTAGTACATGAAGCTACGCGTAGACGGCAGGCCGTCAGCGCTACGCGTGCTACGGCGCGGTGCTACGCTATGTCCGACATTATAGCTCGGTCAACTAAGTATTTGTAGAGTGCGTGAGCGGGAACCTAAGCGATTTCTGCTGGAACTTATTCAGGGTGGTTAAGGACAAAACATACTAAAAGTCCTCGTTCGAAAACGGATGAGAATTTGGAAAAACTGTATAGAATCTAATTTATAGAGAATTTAATAAGCTTTTATGTCATCATAGAATATTTTTGCTACAACGCATAGTTTTTTAGTTATTGACGAAAAACCAAAAATTTAGACCTTTAAACGTCAGGACTTTTATTATGTTTTGTCCCTAATCACCCTGAATAAGATCCAGCAGAAATCGCATATGTTCCCGCTCACGCACTCTATACTCTCTTTTGAGTCATTCGTTAACCGGACTATTATGCACTGTTAAAACAAGTGGGACTAGTCTCCTAAATATCTGGACCGACTTTAATAAAAAAAATATGATACTTTACAATTCTGTCAACTAGAACAATAATGTTCTTTTTTAATTAAAGTCTAGTCGTGTGTACAAAAAACATGTGTCGGGTCCAATAGTTCTTATAATACGATTATTGTCTGTTATTTAATTTTTCACACGCAAACAATTTTTTTTTATGATAAAATTGTGTCTATAATTTTTATAGACACAATTTTATCATAAAAAAAATGTGTGTGTTCCTGTGGAATGCTCTACTAAGGTTAGAAGAACTGCTGGCTAAAAGCATGATTATGACTATACAAATGAGCGCTAACACTTATCTTTGTACCACAGAATAAATATGGATTATAATATAATCATAGATGCAAAAAAATATTCATTATAGCGTGCTCATTATAGCGTGAGTATTATTAGTCTTTTCGACTGAATTAGCTTTGTGTATTCATGAGATTATTATGATTTTAGGAAGTTAATTTTACATTCGAACGATTTTCATTAAATTACTGTTGATTCCATGAAAATAATGTTCGTAAATCATAAATACAGCGACGCGCCAGCGAGCGGCGTCGAACAATGGAACCATTTATAACAATAAATATCCGCTAAAATAATAATCGGCGCAGGTATCTAACAAATTTAATTATTTGTTTAATTCACAGTAAATTTACATTGCGTTAAATTCAATTATTTCATTCATCATTTCATACCCTACAATGAGTTCCTAATTTTAGCAAATCGTTAAATTGAAAAAACGCAATATTCTAACTTGACCGAGCTCGTTAGGCGTTAACGGTAAAAATTTCAACGGCTCTATGGAATCGATTAAAATTTACTTTTGCTACCCGATTATATTTTACAATGGCGTAACGCAACCATGAGTAGCTCGGTTTCTCAATGTAAAATTTGCTGTTAATCAAACATTGAACAATATTAAAAACTACATACCATATAACGAGAAGGGTCGCCAATCAACAACAAGCAAAAGAAAAGTGTGATACAATCAATTAAATGGATCCACATGCAGTGCGCCGAGCGCGTCGCCGGAGTTTTGTCGAGGGCGCAGCGCGTGTATGGTTGAACAAATGAGAATAATTGGCGCACAGTACTCCACCGCCTCAGCCGCCCGCTTTAATTGCCCGCTGATATCAATTACCGCGCATGATCGACTCCGCGAAAAACCACTATTCTCTGCCGCCCCGCGTAGTAGTAGAGATTCACTCAAAATGTCGTTTGCAGCTCGCTCGTATTGAATTTACGACACTGACGACGACCAATAAATGCAAATTTTATTGTTTATAGCAGATTTAACGGCGGTGAACTCTTTTAGCGAAACCGTAAAGTCGGTGCATCGCCAGACGGACAAATCTCTTCGTAATGTGTTCACCGAAATTCCGCACAATTTACTAGGGCGATGCCGATGAACTGGAGTTTGCAGAAAAACGATCGTTTGTATTTTGGGGTTCGATTTTTACTGTTCCCCGCTTAGCATAATCGGGTTTGATACAAATGGCAATTTAAGTTCCGACAATTTTAAACGGCGTCCTCCGAGACTAGTTTAAAGACAAAGTTCTAGAAAATCCGACATAAAATTTACGACGTCAGTAAAGGACGGGTGTTTCTTTAAGGAGGGCGGCGAGGTGAAGAGGCGGCCTGTCCGAGGTTGATAAGGCTATTAAAAGTTACACTCCGGACCGCTGTCCGGATTAAACAGATACATTCAATTGATTCTGCTGAAAAACCCTGAAAAACAATTAAGCTTAAATCTTCAACGGCGAACCGTCGAAGCCTTTAATTTAGACCCCGGCTCCATTGTTATCTAAGCCGAATGATTATTTACGATATAATCCGTCCAGTATTTATAAAAGTAAATCATAGGCGGCTTTGGGGAGTTGAATTCGTTGGAATAAAAAATCGCACAAACATTTTTCCGGTTACTGTTATTGATATTTCTGACTCGGCTCCACGTATTTTGTTTATCTGTATAAGCACACTGATTTACATACAGCGACTTAACGGGTTATGCGGGCAATAAAAAGACATGAATAAAATATGTAACATGTTTGTGGTGTTAATCTTTCGAGTTTTTAAGGCCGTTCGGAAAATATGAATTAAGTATTCAAAAAATATTTTTCTTTATCTATTTCGTATTAATTTCCAAATCTATTTCGTAGGCAATACATAATTTTAAAGTTCGACAAAATAAGTGGTGAACTAATTCATAATAATTGGTGCGAGTCGTACTCGGGCACGCAGGGTTCCGTATTGTCATAGAGCAAAAATAGGCCAAAAATTGTGTTTTTTGTATGGGAGCCCCGCTTAAATATTTGCTTTATTTTTATTTCACTATTAATTATTAAAGAAAACATACAATTGAAGATTTTGTGAAAATTTCAAGTGTCTACATGTTATCATTATTGATATCGAGCAAAAAGGCCAAAAAGTCAAGTTTGTTATTATTGTTGACTTGTGTGACTTGTGTTACAGGTACCAGACAACGGAAATATATTTATTACTTTTATAATATACATATATTTAAGACTTTAATTATATCATACACATATTTAATACACATCCAGACCCGGGAACATTGAAAAACTTTTTGTTCCGTCGGCGGGATTCGAACCCGCGACCTCCGGCTTAAGCTGCCACACACTCAACCAATTGAGCTACAGAGGTCATCTCGGAGCCCCCCTTAAATATTTATTTTATTTTTAGTATTTGTTGTTATAGCGGAAACAGAAATACACAATCTGTGAAAATTTCAGAACTCTAGCTATAGCGGTTATTGAGATACAGCCGGGAGACGGACAGACAGACAGACGGACATACAGATGGACAGACATCGATGTCTCAGTAATTGAGTCCCGTTTTTAACCTTGGGTACTAAACCCTAAAAATGTTAACTTCAATGATTTTAACTATTTTCGTAGCACTCTCGTAGCCGGCTACGAAGGTGCTGCGGCCCGTAGTGTAGCAAACCAATTACATGGATGACCCAATCGGTTTGCTCCCAAAATTAGTTATGTTACTAAAAATATTTCCTGCAATTGCGTACGTGTGAACGTACAAAAATAATTTGTAATGAATAATTGACCATAAAATGTGTGTGTAGTGCTATAATAAAAATGTCCTCTAGATTTGGGCGCAGCGCAGACGACAGACTATCCGTGACGCACTTTTTAGTCTGTGGGAAATAGAACCTATGCAATTATATGCAGTAACGCACGCGACGCGCAAAAAGTCCGCCGCGTTACTGCATAATATATAGGAGAACGCAGATTTGGCCGCACCGCACGCACGGCAGTCGCCGCATTTCGAATTCATACCTACCCGCGCCGCAGTCTTCGCAACTTCTACATTCTTTATATGAAGAATTCGAAATGCGGCGACTGCGGTGCGTGCGGTGCGGCCAAATCTGCGTTCACCTTAATTGCATAGGTTCTATTTCCCACAGACTAAAAAGTGCGCCACGGATAGTCTGTCATCTGCGCTGCGTCTTCGAGTCTTGATAATATAATATAGCATAGAAACCAACAACAACCTTTCCTCTTTATTCTATTATTATAGACAATTGAAATATTTTAATAGACCGGACCAAAGGAAATATTTATTATATTTCCTTTACGTTCTATTTCATCTATTTTATCTGCAAAGAGCAATAGCATGTTACAAATTGAAAAATTTAAGTGAAAAGTGATTTAAAACGAGAAAGTATTTCAATTTCGGTAGTCAGCAAAGTTGAGACATGATATTTTACCTCGCGCCGAAGTCGAAGCTTATCGTGATACATGACACGCTCTCGCGTAATACACGAAATGTGAAATAGGACAAAGTTACAAGCCATTAAATTTTGTTCAAAGTAATTATTGTGAATTGTGCACACTTCGGCGATGGTAGAAATTCGCGTATAAATCGCGTCACAGACCACAAACAAAAACGTGCATGTGGACCGGCGCCCATTATTCTCGACTGCATAATCGCTTCGTCCGACGCCCGCATCGCTTCCCGTTCTATTTTATTTCCTCCCGGCACAGTCGCGTTTCAGCTAGGCGGAGCCTTTTTCCTGACGCTTCGGCAGGGAAATTAAACCATGTTTAATTCTGTTTAAGGTCTGGTTCCGGTCAAAGTGAGCGAGGCGAGCGAGGCGAGCGAGCCGACGAGGACGGCGACAGACCGAAGCCACCGCGCTACAATTCTGGCACAATGTGTGTCCGTTTTAATAGGATTAAACTCATTGTTACATACGATCCGAAAGGACCATGAGCCAAATGAAATTGTTTCTAGCCAAATCGAACTGAATATTGCATTGGCCGATGTTCGACAAGCAAAAGTAAACGTAACGACCGCCATTACCCGATGAAAATCCTCCTCCAGCTGCTGGAATTGCCACTTTTCAATATTGACTTTTAGTAACGTTTTTCAACAATGCTAACAACTGTTTGAATGCTAGTAATGCAATATTACGAGCAAATACTATATATAAGTAGAGTATATTATACAGAGGCAATTAAGATTACAATTATTTGCTTAAAATATTAATAGCTTGAGTTCAATGTTTTTAAACTTAACATTTATCGCCATTATCAATGAGCCAGTGTATGATTGTACACAGGCATTGTAACTTATCGGAGCTCGACCGTTCAACTGATTAACTTTTGATCAAACAAGCTGCTACATTCACATATAGACATAATGGAAATTAGGAATCTATTGGTCAGTAAATATTCTATCGTGTTTATTCGACTGTTATTAGCATTTAATTTCCGAATGAAAAATTAAATTGTATTTGTGACTCAAAGCACAGCAAGTTTAGGTTCATTTTACGAGGGAACCGAACATAAGCAAAACTAATTCGTAGGATGAATACTAATAGTTGGGCAGTCCCGAACTCCGGGCGAATTTCGCCTCCACAATAATTGGCCACTTAACGTCATCCGTAATAAAGTAAATTCGGCGGCGTGACCGTTCATCTGAATCAGCTGGACTTCTACGACCGAATATTATATTATATCAAGAATAGCGTGTACTCTGATCGTATCCAAATTAAGAAAAAATTATATTATTTTTCAGTCAGATAACTTTACAGTAGGTATAAATATTCTGCCGATTAAGGAAATCGAAGGTTTTCGCATGCCTAAATCAAAGCGCACGGAAGTGCGCAAGCCTAGTTCCAGCAGGCCGCGCGCATGCCGTGCACTATTTACACGAACCGTTTCGACGTACTTTTGACCCCCCTGTAGCTCAGTGTCTATTGCGAGTGCAAAGATAAAATTATACCTACGTAATTATTTACGAGTACTTAAGCAGTATACCCAATTTCATAGATATAGCTTCAGTAGATCCTGCGATATGTCCTTGTAAAAATAGCTTATTTTGGCACTGACTCACTCATTCACTCACTCATTCACTCACTCACTCACTGACCGGTAATCAAAACCTCTAGGCCACTTCCAATTGTCCTAGCGTTATGAAATTTGGCACACAGGTCGTGTGTTATATGTAGATTAACGAAAAATTAAGAAATTGTAGAAAATGGTCAAGCGTGAGTCGGTTCATCTACGAACTTCAGAGGCCACTTCCAATTGTCCTAGCGTTATGAAATTTGGCACACAGGTCGTGTGTTATATGTAGATAAGAAATTTTAGAAATCGGTCAAGCGTGAGTCGGCCTATCTACAGCCCATACAAACTTTAATGTCATAGCGTTATGAAATTTGGCACACAGGTCATGTGTTAAATGTAGATTAACAAAAAATTAAGAAATTTTAGAAATCGGTCAAGCGTGAGTCGGCCGATCTACGAACTTTAGAGGCTACTTCCAAATGTCCTAGCGTTATGAAATTTAGCACACAGGTCGTGTGTTATATTATTATGTAGATTAACGATAAATTAAGAAATTTAAGAAATCGTCAAGCGTGAGTCAGTTCATCTATGAACTTTAGATAAAAATTCTTATGTACCAGTGATATAATGAGGCAACTATTGAAAGTATTGTTTATATCGGGCGTAGCACAAAAAGAAAACATAGGTAGGATTTCTTGAAAAAAAGTATTGAAATCCCACTAAAAACATACCTGTTAAAATAGGGCCTAGTTCCTATAGGCTAACTGTTGGTCTAAAAAAAGAGTTGAAATCCAATCCAATGCCAAGTTCAGATGCACTTCATCGATCATAATCATCTTTATCAACAGCCTGATCCATAATACTTCTAAATTTGAACTTGGCAGGTTTTTGTGCTATGCGTTACACTTGATTAATTATATAATTAGATAATATTAATAGAATTTAAATAACCTGCCAAGTTCAAATTTAGAAGTATTATGGATCAGGCTGTTGATAAAGATGATTATGATCGATGAAGTGCATCTGAACTTGGCATTGGATTGGATTTCAACTCTTTTTTTAGACCAACAGTTAGCCTATAGGAACTAGGCCCTATTTTAACAGGTATGTTTTTGGTGGGATTATGACTACAGATATAATTACATGAATTAACATATTTTGCCATTCTATAGATACCTATATTCACCTTATTTCTATATCCAAATTTTATAAGGTAACCAAATATATTATGTATTTTATAAAAAAAATAGCGAACAATGATAAAACACTCTGTAAAATAAGCCAAAGCTCTCCACAGCAGTCGCTATGGGGCATGTTTCGTACGGTGACAATATAAACAAATTTTCGGTAAAAATGACTATCACTATTTTATGAGGTGCTTGATTTGCACGGTTTATTCACAAACTTTGGAACTCATACAAAAATACATTCTAAAAATTATGTAAAACTTGTCGAGTTTTACTACATGCTGTAAAAGTTATATGCTTGTACATATTTTTAAAATTTGGTTTATCATAGGCATTCCAAAAACCTTAGGACGCTAAAATAAAGTAAACTTCGTAATAAAAGTAAATTCATATACGAAAAAAGATATAACGCGAGCATACTTTTATAGCAAACTTTCAGATCCCCTGGTACTCGTCTACATCCTTTAGTAGGTGAGTGAACTTTAAGCTTTCTAGGTTAATAGAAACAAGGGGCATCAAATATGCCCCCGGAGAGGCACCCGGAGAGGGAAACACCTGTACACAATGGGAAACGAGGAAATATTACTTATTCGCAGTTACATTAGCAAAATGATGCGTGCACGTCAACGGCC
This sequence comes from Polyommatus icarus, assembly GCA_937595015.1. Classification (NCBI taxonomy): domain Eukaryota; kingdom Metazoa; phylum Arthropoda; class Insecta; order Lepidoptera; family Lycaenidae; genus Polyommatus; species Polyommatus icarus. Next base: position 12,084,889 of record OW569321.1, read on the forward strand.
TGAATATTTAAACGAATTGTCCAACTTCGTGCTCCTACACTAGCGGGAATGCTTTGGGATTCAGAGTTAGTACTGTACTTTAGCATACGCCACTACACTACTACGTTACTGTTATATTTTATGAAATACTCGCTACTCGGCACATTGCCACCGCTTAAATGTCACCGTTCTATTATTTAGCACTAACGAGTGTGTACTTGTATAAATTTCGATTACGCTTTATGAAACACGTATGTTTTATTGCAAACTAGCCATCACTATAATGAGACAAGGAAATTAAATGCCCGAAAAATTACAACGTTGCAACATCCTCGCAAATAAAAACAAAAACATGAACATAACAATAAATAACGTAAAAGTAAATAAAAGGAACGTAAATATTAAAGTTCGAGTTAATCGCGCCATATATAACGGAGTACGGTCGAATGAAATTAATGTCTCAATATCGAAATGGTGATTTTAATTGCCTAACCGCGTGCACATGCTGCGTCCAATTTTCCTTGTATCGTCGATAAGAGAACAAAAAGCTAACGTATTGGAGCTAAACGTGGTGCCTCGGAAGCAGAATGGAGCAATCAGGACGGGAATACTTTGACACAGCAATTCGGTCGGCGTAACGGCTGTGTTTTTTGTATTGTGACTCTTTATATTTTTTCTATAACGTTCTAATATGTACAGATGCACATTGCACGCTCTTGTAATTCTTTGCATGTTCGAGATAAATTAATTCATGTAGTGCGACAGAGAACGTTTCATCACAAAAATAAATGTATAAATTAGATTTTTATGTCCAAAGAAAAAATAGCAGATATTTAATTCGCTTGGCGCAAATAATATGTTTTTCTTATTGAACGTAATAAAACTAAAAGCGGGAATCATACCAAAACTATAAATGAACGAACAAAATGATATTAAATTAATACGAATACATTTCGTGTCAATAACATTTTATAACCAAAATAAATTTTATTCCAGTAGCTTATAGAATCCGGTATTTGTGTGGTCAACCATGTTATAAAACCGTTCAATCCGTAAATCTATTTCATTCATTCCTGATTCACGATTAATATGAACATTATTTACAGACGCATTTAAAACAATTAATTCTGTTAATAACGAGAGCTACGCGCAATCCTTTTAGTAGATTTTATATGACAATTCCATTATTTGCAGTATTGATTGCTTCGTATCAATCGCGATATGCAAATATTAGCTTCGCTCGCCGGCCGCGCGGCCGGACTAGTGATTTACGTGTAGCGACGCCCGTTATGCAATTACGATTGCTTATTAAAAATTAACAGAAGCCGGTTATTTGTGACCATATTTCGGGCTTCCGTGCTCCAATTTTGCAGCTAGGCAGAACGGAGCTCACGCGTAGGATTTTGAAATTGGAATCTCATCATCGGATCCACAATAAAGGAGCGTGACACTTCATTTGGAACGTTACGGCGTAACGAGAAAACGGGATCGCCCTATTGCGAGGTAACGTGTCTTAATAATATGGTACGGCCTCTTAAGTGCGCGTGGTTTATGCGGCGCCCCACCCGCGCGTAAATCTGGGCGCCGCGGGGGCTCCGCCACGTAACGTTACTGTGTTACCTCGAGTGTCCTTAAACCATATAAGTGACATTCGCAACGTATAACCTACAAGTCTGCATAAAATATTTTCATTACTACTCACACGGCTCGCTAACGAAATTCTTATAGAGAAATACGACGCCATTTGCATTTATATGGTGCTTTTGCTATTTTATAACTCACTCCTGATTTTATACAACGTTTTGATTAATCATCATTGCTTTAGTTAACCGATTCGTTGCCACCTTCATTTCAACAAATTCTTACGACAGGCCAAGTACTTTGTTCGATGACGCACCATAAGCGTCATCGGCCCTGCTAAACGATGACGCGCCACGTGCGGCATTGGCCACTGGTTGTGTTTTATGCATATTTTATTGTAAATAGGCGTAAATCAGAGAGGGAAAAGATAAATTTTGTGTGCAGTGTTCGTATTAGTTGTAATTCAAAGCTGATATGGCGTATATAAGTAGTAATTCATACTGTTAACAAAATGTGTAAGTAGTCGTCAACCTTTGGCACAAATTTTGCTCATACGAGTATGTAGGTATTAATGATTTTAATTAGTGCTGGTTACTAAAAGCCGAGCTTTGTGAGGGCTCACGTCGTCACACCTTGACTGACTGATGATAACACATATAACACGGACTCGCGCACGAAGGGTTCCGTACCATTATAGAGCAAAATTATGCCGAAAATTATGTTTTTGTATGGGAGCCCCCCTTAATTTTTTATTTTATTTATTTAATTTTATTTTGTTTTTAGTATTTGTTATTATAGCGGCAACAGATATTCATAATCCGTGAATTTTTTTTTCTTATTCTATTACCGTTCTTGAGTTGCGGCCTGGAGACAAACAGACAGACAGACAGACAGACAGACAGACAGACAGACAGACGGACAGACAACGAAGTCTTAGGCTGGCCTCACACAGCCGGAATGTCTTTCTGTATTCATATTATTAATTCAGAAAGACTGGAATTCCATACAATATCAGTAAGTATGCTCCACGTACACATTCTGATTTTTTTCAGATTATGTTTCTCAGATCGATCTGTAAGAATGATACTGACGAGCGTTCTGAATTCCGGATCGATAAATTTAAGATTATGATTTCATAACGCGCGTATTCCCATACATTTTAATAGAGCGGCACACACATACTGGAATCAGATTATGAATTATTTCAGTTGACACTGCAAGAAGCTAACCCCTGGACGTGTTGTGACCTGCTGGCGTGATGTCTGACACGGAAAATTTAATCTTAAGCATTGAAATATAGGACACATCCATTGAGGATTACCATGACAGGGAAAAAAACATAGCGAGGTTGGAAATTCTTAAAAGTTTAATTCCAAATTGGGAAACATTAAGTGAAAACGAAAGTAAAAGAAAAATAATATTTATTAGTATTAATTCTTCTTCCATAAAGACGTTTAAATATGTGCCAGGAATCATGAGACTACTGATCAATCTTATTTTCAAAGATGTGTGTGAGGCAAGGTGCCGAAATTTAGATTATGAATTTCCGATTATGAATTATTCAGAGAGACGTTCCGGCTGTGTGAGGCCAGCCTTAGTAATAAGGTCCCATTTTTATCTTTTGGGTACGGAAGTTAGAACCCTAATTACATGTTAAAGCACAAATCAATAGGCATGATAGTTTTTCCGTAAAGGTTGTGGGATTTATTAGCAACTTCATCTATTTTAGTTGAAGAATAAATAACTTAGAGTAGTTGTGTAGCTATGACAATATAAATTTGTATTAAAATTTAAGAGCTCTCAGAAAATTGTTTATTTAAACAAATGAAATACGTTTCTTTTGGATAATCAGCAGGAATATAATGACTTTCCTGAATATAGCCAGCCACGATTTACAAACATACTCAAATGAAAATTGCCTGGAAAACGACAATAAGGAGAATGAAAGTTTTCCAGAATATAGTCACTCAATATTGCAAAATTTTAGATTGAAAAGGACATTAAGTAATTGGAAGTTCTCGTATTTGTCATGACGCAAAAAATAACTCAACAGACAGTAGCATCGAAGCTAAATTACTGACGCTGATGAAGATGAGTGTTAATAAGAAAAAAAAGTTTCATAAATATGCTAATCGCAGAAAAGTAAGGATTCTTCGAGTGAACCAATGATTGACGATCTCTGACTAGTAGCCTTTAATTCTAAAATAAAAGGCCACGCATAAAATTGAGTTCAACATGTATATTTAGACAAGGGAATTGTAATTACAGTATAATAAATTAGTTTTAACGTGTTTTTTAACAATTCTTATATGCCGCGTCTGGCGCGTCATCGGCCTCACTAAAACTTTTTGAATGACGCGCTGGGCGCGGCATTGGCCATGAATCGGTTAATGTTATTTTGTACGTATCTAATAATATTTGACTATTATGATTCCAAATTTTGCAGTACGGTGACAGACCCAAACTGTGGTGTAACCTATAGCAAATATTTTGTTTTAAAATAAACAACGCAGCATTTAAACAATAATATAATATTCGGACTCACAGCCAAATTAGAAAGTTGCGCACTAAAGGTGCGCACCAAAAACGTGACCGATTTTCGTTACATGTTAGTAGGTTTTACCCCTCGGATTTTTCTCATACCGGGCGCCATATATATGAAAGTCGATTCTTAAGGAGTAAACTCCAAAAAGTAAACATGAGCAAGTTCAATTATTAAACAAAACTTGGTTTATGGCAGGTACTCCTATAAACCAAATATAATTCAAGAAATAAATCTGTAAACTTCTTCGTCCATAAAAGCTGCCGAAACATTTTCACGTTCTGGCAACACAACCACTCGCTATCAGCAGTCTCTTATTGCTTGCGTTTCCACAGAATTCAGTGTATTAAGGTGTATCTTAAGCAATTTCGGTGCAGTAGCTTTGGAGTAGTAAAACTCCTGGTGCAATCAAAGAGCGCGGCACGTGCTTGGATTTAAAATGGAGTTAAAAAACCTGTTTAACGAAAAAACGTGCAAAATTGCAGACACTAGTCTCTGCCATCTTTTCTTTAGTATTTTATATTAGATGAAATTTTCAACACGAAAAACATGTCGTTTATTCGTCACACGTGAACATTATTACGGTGATTTTTCTTGCTGAATAATTATAAGTCATATAATGTTTTTGCACTCGACAAAAATAGGAATGCGTTGATAACTATTATCATTGTAGTATTTCAACTGTCGTTACATGTATATTGTTGAAATAACTCCGTTCTTTTTGCTTTTGCAGATTTCGTTTTATATTAAATTTCTTCGGGATTGGTGTGATAAAAGGAAAAAAATGTAAAACCCCGGAGCGGTGTTCGTCGTACAGCGAAAATAATGTATGCTAATGAGGGCGGGCAGAACATCGACGTGACGTCACGCGTGGGACCGCAGCCGCTGCCCGCGCCGCCCGCGCCTAACGAGCGGGTGTACATTTTCAATACACGACGTAGCCGAATGAAACCGTAAGCCATCTTGTGGCCGTTTAACATAATAATCAAACATAAAAAATTCGGCCCTACTCAGCGCTCGGGCTGAATTTGCGGAAAAATAACAAGGGATCGTCGTAAAATAATTTAATAATCATTTGTCAGATTCGTGCTTCTGTCACACGGATTCGACAACTTGACGCGTATTTGTTAAGAGCCTACTGTCAAAACGCTAGCCTCGCCTACACACAACGCTATCCTCCAATCGTGATACAATGATTCCATGAATCGTGCTCCCGGGCAATGTTCTTTATACTGCAGCTAATAATGAATAATATCGCGTAACAACGGTTCCCGCATTATAGCACGAAAGTAAAGGTCGTAAGTCCTAAAAATGTTTTTGATGATTACTTAAAAATTAAATACAATACTAATATTTCCTTTAACTATTATTTTATAAAGTGTGTGAATGTAGTAGTGCAAGTTATTTAATGATAGTAACTCAATAAGTGTAACAGATATTGGTTGAAAAGCCCAAAATATTCATAATTTCGAAAAATATAACTATCGAGTCAAAATAAGTGAATTTCATTTCATTTGAGTCAATCGTCTCCCGGGATCGTAATACTTATTAGAACACACAGCAAAATTTGACAGCCCGCTCTTAAGGTACGTAAAAGGACAACGGCAACTTAATTTGAAGCTGACACCTTATCTTGTAAATACGAGTATCAATTATATTAATAAGGAAATAGATTGAGTACGTTATAAAAAATTAATAATATATTCAACATACTATTCTGCTTTTCTATGCCGATGCTAGCGGATCCGCTGAATAGCTGGCCCGTTAAGTCAAAGCTAATTTGTGTCAATAGAAAAGCTAGTTAAGCGCAAGAGCTCATCATCATAAGATAATAATATTATTATTTCATAATAATATTCATATATATGAAGCCCTATATTTAGTCGAAATATCTAATAATTCATTTTCAAATAATAATACATTGAGTATTAAATAGCATGTAGAGATAAACTACGATAACATGGCACGCCCCTCCAAATTACTGTTTCAATGTGTGTAGTCACATGCTTATGAAAGAGTTTGTGTGTAGTAAGTATTTAACCAATCAACCAGTACTCGTAATATTTCACTTAATGTCACTTATTGCCAATATTTGTTGGTCAACTAATCATAACTAGCCGACCTCGCAAGAAAACGCACATCAAACGTATTGAAAACGCACTTCAAACGTTTTAAATTTTGGAGGGGCGCGCCATGTTATCGTAGTTTATCTCTAAGAAAAACTATATTTTGTTGAACAAACTCTTCAAGTAATTACTTGATAATAATAATAATTAATAAATTCTACAAAAAGGTTTAAACGCAGTTTGAATTCAATCCGCAATCAAACACTGCATAGATAAAAGAGCCATTTCAATAGAACACATTATTCTAGTTAGTTGGATAAACTCACAACATTAAATACACTAAAATTATAAACTCCCGCAATAGAAGGGAACAAAAGAACTCATTTGCCACAATAAAAGCAGTAAAAGCACTAGAAATAATAAAAGTTTGCAACCATCGCATCGCCTGTGAGGCGTTGCGCGCTGGGGCCTGGGAGTGAATAGTACCTACTGATAAGTTCGATTTAAGTCTCGGCTCCGCGCTCGCAACGATTCCAGTTTACTATTACTTCTGGGTTAACTTTGTGTCTCTTTATACGGGGTTCTTAACGCTTTAATGAGAAGCCCTTTTTCCTTTTAAGTCGAGATAAAAGCGTTAACACCTTATTACAAGGGAGGTTGTATAAATTTCAGATAACCCGAGCCCGAATTAGATATACTGTTTTTACGTCGGAGCTGTATCATCCATCAGACCATCACACGCTGTCGACTGATTTATGGCAGCACAGAGGCGAAACGACACGGGCCTAACCTACTAGCGATGACGATGCGATTAGAACGGCCGGGCCTCTACTACGGGAGCACGTGATTGATTCTCGCCGGTGTCTGCGCTTCTGCCCGCCGAAATATAACGAATTGGGGCCAAGTTGATTTATTTTATGACGTGAGCGCAGTATTTGCACTTCAATCGAGGCGACGTGTCAATAAGACAATTCGAATGGACGGTTCCTCTAATTTTAATCCAATGCAAAAAACCCATGGTAAGGGCTCTGGGCGGGGCGCAGACGACACGATCACGTGACGTGTGCGAGACAGTGACTTACTATCTATAATGTTATTATACTTTCACGATTTGTTCGGGGGCTTCGTGTATGGCGACGTAAAACGAACATTACGCAACCGAACAAATGAAACGACTTAATGTGTCGTAAATATTCGACGTTTTTTGTATTGCATTATAATGTCGTAAAAATTTATGTTATTTTAACAACATTCATTTTTAATACGCGTTGTAAAAACGCGAATAAAACGCCACAAAGTCGGGGAGTCACCGCTATCGAGCCGGTGTTCCCGCGAGAAAATTGCGAGTATTCATCATAAATGCGTGACGTTTAAAATTTCCAACCACCCGGCCGGCAGTGGCGCGCTATTATAAATCAAAGCAAACAGTAGTTCGGACGCTCTACTCGCTTTACATACCTGTGTATTTAAATTAACTTTTACTTATTTTTACTTATTTACTGTTTTTATTTTATTTCTGGGAACAAAGTACTAGTTGTTCAATTTAATATGCTAAGCAGGAGACGGGTTACATAATACAGTTCCCCACGGCCCCGTCAAAAAGGTCTGTCGTAGGAGAACTCGATTCTAGAGGTACCTTAACTCAAGGTTAGCTGAAATTATTATTTTTAACAAAAAATTAAAACCGACTTCCAAGGTAAAAACAATAATAACATTAATATGAACTAAAAAGTATTAAATAATTTTTACTATCTAATAGTGCCCTTTTCCGAATTCGGCTAAACCTCAACTATTTCTGTACTCACTCTTCATTATTTTGAAGTCGGTACCAGATAGCTGAATCTTCAGTCCTCTGACAGAATATTTGAAAGTTTTGGAACTGGCACCGACTTCAAAATTATGAAGAGTGAGTACAGAAATAGTTGAGGTTTAGCCGAATTCGGAAAAGGGCACTATTAGATAGTAAAAATTATTTAATACTTTTTAGTTCATATTAATGTTATTATTGTTTTTACCTTGGAAGTCGGTTTTAATTTTTTGTTAAAAATAATAATAATTTCACTCTTTTTAGTTACACTAGTACGTAAACCTTCGTGTATATTTTACGTATTTTATTACCATTTGTTAAGTGTTGAGATTTGTAAACTTTATATTTTCTAAGAAAATTTAATTCCGCAATTCAACAACAGATGTCGTTGTTAAGCTTCTGCATCGCGGTATCGCTTACTCGACTCATTTGATATAACTAATTCGCTACAACAAACTTTTTCTTCTCGCTCACACGCACTGGTTGTCTTAATTGATATTACGCCAGAGGGATTAACGTCCCAGGGTAACCCTACAGAACCATAAGACCAGTTTTAGGCGTATGACGTCTTTTCTATACATTAAGAGTCACAACTCACACTCACAAAATAATATATTATCAGTGAAGTGAACAGTAGTTAGTAAAGTATTCGATCTGTATAATATAAAGTAGTAAAATATTCAATCTGTCATCTGCCGCCACGCACCGCCCGCGCGACACCGTCGCCTCTGTATCGCCGACCGCCGTGTATTAAACAAACAGGTGTTGTTGGTAACAATAGAAAATTATTATTACGAGTTAGTATATCCATACCTATGCCTTGTACTACTATCTATTCTGTGCCATGAGACATTGGTGACCTTAACACGACGTGGTAATGATGATGATGACGATGATGATGATTATGATTATGATGATGAATATTAATTGCATAGTAGCATATGCTTTCTGTTCTTAAAACAACGCCGAAACTCCCAAACGTGTATCTATAAGGAGTCAGGAGTTCTCTCAGCATCTTCGAAACCATGGTATACCTTGACCCAATATTTGACTTTTTGGTAGCATATTCTTAGTACACTTCACATAAAACCAAAATCACCATATGTTTCCATATAAATTTCGAGGAGTTCCCTCGATTACTCATGGATCCCATCATCAGGTCACCACCTTTGTGAAAATGGGACCAAATTGGAGTGAAACCTAATACAACAAAACAAAAATTTCGAAAATCGGTTCACAAACGGCGGAGTAATCGTTGAACATACAAAAATAAAAAAAATAAAAAAAAAAAAAAAATATCCACAGCCGAACATATAACCTCCTCGTTTTTTGGAAGTCGGTTAAAAAAATTACTTTCATTTTATTTTGTTTTGATGCCATGTGTAATGCCATGTGTAACATGTGTAATTGTTTCCTTTTTTGCTATATTTCGTGCACTTTTTGATCGTGAAGAAAGTCATAATACGTAAAATTTGTTAGAAATTATTGAGTTACTATTGATTTTAATCCTTTACCTTGCGGCATCGGCGATCGCGAGAACAAAAGAATACAATTAGGGAATTCCTAGAACCTCCGATCGAAGGATTAAACATATTTAAAATATGACAAAACCCTCATCCCCTCCTATTTTAACAATAAATGTATCTTATATTATTTGCAAAGTAGAAAAGTATTAACATTGTCAAAAAATCATCGTCATAATGTGGCGTAACATTTACGTGACTTTTGCACAAGCATTATGGACTTTTGAGCAGTTCTAAAATATGTTATTTTCTGGTCCTCCTGTGTCCGAGTTCATTTTGTGACATATTGTGTTGAGTATAACAGGTTTCCTGTTCAGAGTTCTGTGAGCATTTCGCAATAATATATTATCTCATACTCTATCTCTTGCACTTTAAACGCAGTTGTTTTTACATAACTATGTTACTTTAGAACCACGAATGAAGGTTGGAATTTACTGGTACGCAGTTACCACATGAACCATAATAAAAATGCAAATCCGAATTGAGAGGATTCGTACCGTACGTTTATACTTTATATCGTAGTTTTCAAAAACATTGTACATAATTTCGAATTAAAAACATACACCCAACTTCCGGCTCGTGGCAGATATAGTAGCCATAATGTATGAGGTAGTGTAGTGCTTATCAGCGAGCAGACATTAGTTGGCCACGCATATTTTACAGTAACGCAGACCGCGAGCGTAATTTGTGTTTTATTCCGCCGCTGTTTCTGCTACAGCTTTATGTAAACGGCTTCAGTATTTTCGCTCGCAAACAAATTCGTGATGATGAAAACTGGAAGTTGACTGTAAAAGTTAATTAAAATAATGTCAAAATCTACATTATAGTATCGTAAATCTGCTACCTACATTTAAATGTAACCTACCTACACTCAGATGGAGAAAATATGTTAGTAGAATTTAACAAAAAATCTTTGATACTCGTACAGAAGCTATCACGACCTTATTATCCTGTACGAACGTACTAAATAATCCAGGGATTATTATGGCTACAAAAAAACTTAAGTGAAAAACTTCCCAGATGGTCGATAGATATACATTCAACCTTAATGTATATGGCTTTGAGGGTTACTAAACTACATATTGCGTTGTTAGACTTTCGGGGTTTTCTTTCAAACTTAAGTATTCGTATCGTCTTTATTTTACTTTCTAACAAAGCGCGACCAAACAGTTAGGTTTGATTAGAGTAAGACATTCTGCAATTTTTTTCTTATCATATTAGCTCGCACCTTGCTTTGGATTTCATAGCAAATGACTACTCCAAAAACATAATCGGCCTTCTGGAGCAGTTGGGTAATTATTATTTTTAACAAAAAATTAAAACCGACTTCCAAGGTAAAAACAATAATTACATTAATATGAACTAAAAAGTATTAAATAATTTTTACTATCTAATAGTGCCTTTTTCCGAATTCGGCTAAACCTCAACTATTTCTGTACTCAATCTTCATTATTTTGAAGTCGGTACCAGATAGCTGAATCTTCAGTCCTCTGACAGAATATTTAAAATTTTTGGAACTGGCACCGACTTCAAAATTATGAATATTGAGTACAGAAATAGTTGAGGTTTAGCCGAATTCGGAAAAAGGCACTATTAGATAGTAAAAATTATTTAATACTTTTTAGTTCATATTAATGTTATTATTGTTTTTACCTTGGAAGTCGGTTTTAATTTTTTGTCAAAAATAATAATAATTTCACTCTTTTTAGTTACACTAGTAGGTAAATCTTCGCGTATATTTTACGTATCTTATTACAATTTGTTAAGAGTCACAACTCACACTCACAAAATAAAATAATATTATCAGTGAAGTGAACATATTGTGCTAAGTAATTTAACAATTTTAATACTTCAAGCCCGAAGCGGTCACCGGCGATTGCGATAACAATAGAAAGGCTATTGTGTCTCGTTTTTCCACGATCGAAGGATCTATCAGATAAAAAATTGTACAAACTTGCATAGGATGTAGCGTAGCATAATATTTAATATTATCATAATTATTGACAGCTGTTCTTGTAATCAAGAATTCAAATCGATAGGTACTTAGTGCACCATCTATCGATTAATAAGTATAACTAATTAAAAAAACACTTAATGACTTTGTTTTGTTTAAATGCTCTTTTTTAAAATAACTTTATTTTAATTCTATTTGTCTATTAAAATTTTATAAAGTAGTAAAGTATTCGATCTGTATATAAAGTAGTTAGTAAAGTATTCGATATTTTGTCTTCTCGACGCCGACCGCCGTGTATTAAAAACAAAGAGGTGTTGTTATACAGTACATAATTATTATTATTAGTATATCCATACCTATGCCTTGTACTATTATCTATTCTGTGCCATGAGACATTGGTGGCCTTAACACGACGTGGTAATGATGATGATGATGACGATGATGATGATGATTATGATGATGAATATGAATTGCATAGTAGTTTATGCTTTCTGTTCTTAAAACAACGCCGAAACTCCCAAACGTGTATCTATAAGGAATCAGGAGTTCTCTCAGCATCATCGAAACCATGGTATACCTTGACCCAATATTTGACTTTTTGGTAGCGTATTCTTAGTACACTTCACATAAAACCAAAATCACCATATGTTTCCATATAAATTTCGAGGAGTTCCCTCGATTACTCATGGATCCCATCATCAGGTCACCACTTTTGTGAAAATGGGACCAAATTGGAGTGAAACCTAATACAACAAAACAAAAATTTCGAAAATCGGTTCACAAACGGCGGAGTAATCGTTGAACATACAAAAAAAAATAATATCCACAGCCGAACATATAACCTCCTCGTTTTTTGGAAGTCGGTTAAAAAGAAGCTAGCGTTAGGCGTATTATTATAATAACTAATTAAATTGCAATTATGTTATAAGTGGAATAGGCACGTATACTAAAATAAATACATACAGACAAGAAAAATTATGCAGCTTTTCATGTAATTTTTAGAAGTTGTAAAGTTGTACGTGATAAACTCAGCAGCGATAGAATGTGAAATGAGTATTGAGATATGAGTTGAGTGAGTGGATGTGGCATGTGAGATCCGCGAGCGCGGAGCACGGAGCACACGGAGCGCAGTGTTGCCAACTATGGGGATTTCCCACTAAATTTAGTGGGAAAAAATAAATTTAGTGGGCTTTTTAGGGGGTAAAATATTTTGGGGATATTTTTGGGGGTAAAATTTTTGAAGAATGGATATTTTTTTAATAACAACCTTAAGGTTTGGTATTGATTTAAATAAATTGTATAAAGAAAATTACAGCAAAAGCTGCCGCAGCAGCTGGAACTGCCGCACAAAGGGCATGTCTCTATAGTTTATACTTTATAGTAAGTATTTATCCTCTTTACTCTATAGACTATATAGAGTATAATATTATGGCCATCCTATAGTCTATACGTCGTTTTTATTGATGTAGAGGTTCAGTTTACACCAAAAGTATTATGGTTCATGCGTAAATTTTAATCCATCTCCTGGGATGATAAAATTATTTAATATAAAAATTAACAATTAAAATTAACATTTTGATAATAAATGCCTACTGATTCTTGATTATCTGGAATGTTAAATTGTTTTTTATACCTACAATATAGAAATATTATATTATAATTTGTAATTTTTGTCGGTTAAATTTTCAATAAATAATTGACTGCCTTTTTTCGTTTTTACCGTGATCGAAACGATTGCGATCGCCATTGACCCGACTGAAGGTGTATTTCAGTGTTTTGACCGGTTAGTAGAACACACCCCAAGTAGGTATTTAAATATTTTGAATTTTTGGGGAGTTTTGGTTGAAATTTAGTGGGTTTTGCTTTAGGGGGAAAATGTTTTGAAGAGTTGGCAACACTGACGGAGCGTGTAGCAGTCACAGAGCTCCTAACGAGGAAGAGTAGTTCGCGCCGAGCGCGGCGGCCGCGAACCCCCTATTGCATTTATTCATGTCGTTACCGCTAACGATAATTTTATCGTGTGCTCATTTGCCGGCGCCAGTATTGCAGCCATCCGTCAGTGGTTTCAAATCGACAATTTGTGCGCAACACTAAAAACTTTATTGCTGCATAATTGACCCCGGCGGCCGACGTACCTGGAGTAATCTACGACCGCCACTTTTACTGGATGTTATTTCGCGCTATATTCTCGCCTGGCGGGTGAAATTTTTAATATGACGCTATAAATTATATTGGGAGGTGTAAAGTAGTAGAATACAGGTTCCTTCTGAGAATTGTTCCTAATTGTACGAGTCGATTAAACTCTACCTTTTTTCCATGGTGGAATAAGAAAAATAATACCAGTATTAGGTATAACAATTTCATTACTTGTTGATTTTGTTAAAACATTTTTACAACGTAATACGATTAAATCGGTCAGTTTATTTTATACAATGAGTTTCGTGTCAGCGACGACAAAAATTAATTATGCACAGTCCGACAAATTCAACATAGTTTTAACTCGATACAAACGATATCGACAAACAATAGTCGCATTAACGAGTCATCGTAAAATGTTAACTTACCATGAGTTTAAAATTTTAATATAATATTAGCGGTAATGGCCGTCTAACGATCCCGTCGATGTCGCACATAAAGCTGGGTAAAGGAAGGAAAGAAACGCTCTTAAAATAATTAAGCAATTTTACAAGAAATTTAAACAAGGCCATCTTGAAAATTTCCTCTCCCACCGTAGGTAATTGAATAGAGCAAGAGACGGTGGCTGGGTAGTTAAGGACGTGGCCGGCCACCGTACGACGCGCGCCGCGGCTGGCGCGCCTCGCCCATAATTGCACAAACTTTCATGTGCTTCGCATACATTTTCATAATTAAAGGGGCAGTTCGCACCAACTGGTGAAACTGCTGAACATTATTTATAACCACTCCACTATATAAAATTTAATCATACAATAGAGGATGTCTGGAAACTATGCTGCTTTATTGCTATATTTTGCAGAATTTATTCACTGCTTAGTCTTTAGATCGATAGGGACAGTAAAAACGAGTCATTCGGAATTCGGAATATTAAATATAATTACTTGCTTACAGTTGATAAGGCAGAGCGAATTTAATAAGAACCGATTTTGCAAGCATAATGCTATTAAAAATTCTATTACATTCCTCGTACCGAAATTGATTAACCTGGCTTATACTCGATAAAATGTTAACTAGATTAATAATTATACAACCCCGAAATATATCATTTCATTTACAATTCGAGGTGCCTTTTTCAAATCCAATAAAACGTATACGAGCGACCGCTCCCTTTTCCTGAAATTGTATAATTTTTCAGCCGCAATTTTTTAAGAATAGGAAAAATGTAAAGGGAAGATTTTTTTACAATCCCGGAGTAAATATCTCACTTTTCCATTAAGGACATAAAAGCAATTCCGCGAGAGCCGAATAATAACGAGGGGCAGCGTTGTCCGGTCGAGGCTCCTGCGAATTTATTTGCATCGCGGGGCTCGTCTCGGGGCCGCCGAAGGGCGCCTCCGATTGCCCCAATAATCGCCTCGTGCCCCCATCACACCCCGCTCCCGCCGCACCCGCCGTACCCAGCGTACCCGCCGCGCCGGAGACAAAAACGGACCACCGACCTACGCGTGCTGAGGTTTAAATTATTACCTATGAAATTGCTTGTAACGCTGGGCCTAACGCTATTAAGATAAAAATATTGTTTGTATATGAGGGTAAAATTCACTATCGTGGGTCTATATTACGTTTATTGATACTAACTGAAAAATATACGCTTCGTAAGGTAGTCATCAAGAAACGGTTCAAATAATTTATTTAAATCAAAGTGCACGGAAGTGCACAGGCCTAGTTCCAGCCGGCCGAGAGCATGCTGTGCACTATTTACACGAACCGTTTCGACGCACTTTTGACCCTATTGCGAGAGTAAAGACAAAATTAAACCCACGTAATTTTATACTAGTACTTAAGCAGTATACCCAATTTCAGAGATATAGCTTCGGTAGATCCTGAAATATTAATCCCAACAAAAACATAAAATGTAAAAAGAGCCAAGCAAAATATTGCATATAGCTTTCAATACTTAAAAATGCCACTATAATATTTAAAAATAAAGAAATCTATTGATATTTTTCCATATTGATAGCCTAGATCCTATTGATAGCCAAATTTCAGCAAAATCGGTTCAGCGGTTCATATATATATATATATATATATATATATATATATATATATATATATATATATATATATATATATATATATATATATATATATTTCAATACTTAATATATAAAAGTATATATATATATTAAGTATTGAAAGCTATATGCAATATTTTGCTTGGCTCTTTTTACATTTTATGTTTTTGGTGGGATTTCATAACTTATGTGTAATACTTCTGAGTTCTGAGTCGATTATTATATTGACTCTTAAGCTTTAATACTTGAAGGTGGTTATTTTTAGTATAACCGTTGAATACATAGCAGCACTGATGTAAGCGTCTCGACCTCCCCCTTCCTCGCAGGAATGGAGCACACCTTATTTCATGTGCTAACTTAAAACTCCCATAATATATATCGGGCAAGTAAGGAGTGTATATCGCAGTACTGATTAAATTTGTATGTATTTTAATCGAATTTAATTATTGTTTCGTTGTTAATACTATTTTTTATTTAGTTAATACCATTTTCATTAAGTACATAACTAACTTAAAGGCCTTAAAGCCATAAAACTAATATGCAGTCGAAACTCATACTGTTCTTGCAAAGTTACAATTAACATAAAAATCATATCTTTTATTTAATAAAGTATTATATATTTTTTCAGTTTTTAGGTTTCCCTGTCCAAAGGATGAAAACGGGGGCCCCGTTTTCATCCTTTGGGCAGGATAATAATTACCTAATAAGTCTTCGCTCTGTCCGTCGTCCATACGTATGTCACCAGGCTGGATCTCGAGAACTGCAATAGCTAGATAGTTGCAATTTTCACAAATTATGTATTTCTGGTGTCGTTATAAAAGATAATAGTCCAATTAAATAAAATAAATTATTAACAGCAAACACGACAGCCTTATACAACAAACACGATTCTTTCCCCTTTTTTTGCTCTATATCCATGATGGTAACAGTAAGGTTTTTGAAAATTTCAGAAAACACTCAACTGTATTTTAAATTTAATAATTAATAATAAAAATCAAATAAACTTATTATTTAAGGAGGGCTCCCATACAAATTTAAGATACGGAACCCTATGTACGCCAGTCTAACTCGCACTTGGCTGGTTTCATAATTTTTCCTTTCATTTTAAACTTTCGCGTTCCATTATAATTTAAAACTTGTTATTCGGGACTTAACGCGACTTATTTCAATAGTAGTGCTACTATGAGTACATACTTTTTCTCGACGTTTCGGCCGTGTTGCAACGGCCGAAACGTCCCCTCAGTCAGTCCCCTCGTGACCACGGCCGTTGCAACACGGCCGAAACGTCGAGAAAAAGTATGTACTCATAGTAGCACTACTATTGAAATAAGTCGCGTTAAGTCCCGAATAACAAGTTTTAAATTTTCCTTTCATTGTGAGTAAAGACCTATCCGGGTACCAAATTTCAAGGTTCTAAGTCTGCTAGAAGTACCTTAGAATTTTGATTATCTGTCAGTCAGTGAGTGACAAAATGTAGTAACTTTGACCATCCGTAACTATTAAACTATTTATCGAAATTTCATGTAATTTGGAGGTTAAGCTAGTGTTAACACTTGGTCCTAGTGACCGAAATCCTACTTCCCCCAAATCCCTAGCTTTGTTAACATCGAAGATAAAGGGGGTGTGAAATAGCCGCAAACCGCTTCGAGAAAAGTATGGTACGGCCGTGCCTTTGCTAAAAAGCTTGGCTAGGGCACTGCCGTGCCCCCAGATATGTCCCTGTAAAAATAGCTAATTTTGGCACTCACTCACTCACTGACCGGTAATCAAAACCTCTAAGCCACTTCCAATTGTCCCAGCGTTACTAAATTTGGCACACAGGTCATGTGTTATATATAGATTAATAATAAAAAATTAAGAAATTTTATAAATCGGTCAAGTGTGAGTCAGCTATAGGGCCTAGTTCCTATAGGCCAGGGGTTCCCAATCTTTTTCAGCCCGCGGCGCAGTTACAAATTTATCACTTTGTCACGTCGCCCTATACTACAAAAAATGCAGCCGGAATACCTTCAATGATAATATTTTTGTGGTTTATGATAATGAAAGAGGATCGACTCACGGGCCACGGCGCCCCTCTTTACTTTTTACGGCGCACTAGGGCGCCACGGCGCACAGTTTGGGAACCCCTGCTATAGGCTAATTTTCGGCCTAAAAAAGAGTTGAAATCCAATCCAATGCCAAGATCAGATGCTCTTCATCAGTCATAATCATATTCATCAACAGCCTAATCCATAATACTTTTAAATTTGAACTTGGCAGTTTTTTGTGCTGTACGTAACACTTGATTAATTAATAATTATGTTATTAGATAATATTTATAGAATTTAATTAACCTGCCAAGTTCAAATTAGAAGTGTTATGTATCAGGCTGTTGAGTGTTGATGAATATGATTATGATCGATGAAGTGCATCTGGACTTAGCATTGGATTGGATTTCAACTCTTTTTTTAGGTCAAAAATTAGCCTGTAGGAACTAGACCCTATTTTAACAGGTATGTTTTTGGTGGGATACTTATTATCCTCGAACGAACCGAATACGCATAAATAATAATATTTTAAATACCCATCAATTCGATACAAACTCTACTCGTACAATGATTTAAAAAATAAAAATATACGTCTGAACTCATAACGGCGTAATGGACAATAAATATCGGAGCGGAGCTTAACTACCACGTACGACTTTTACAGTCGGAGATAAAGTTAATCAGTTACGTTGGTTAATAACGATCGCCCCTAAAGGTGAAATAAAAATTAAGCGGGATTTAAAACCGGCGATAAACTCGATTTGTTTATTGAAAAGCTTCAATATTCGCGTTTCCGCAGTCGTCTGGGGCCGCACACACGTTTTCGCCCATCGGCCTCCGCCCGCGCCGTGCAACTTGGAAATTGCATGCGCCCGAGAAAACTTCCACCTTTGAGAATTCCGGCCCCGACGTGCTCCTGATATACATCCGCAGGAGCTGATACGTAAAAAATGGAATTGAAAAATCCATTTCAAACTTTTTACTTCTGTTTTCTATAGCGACCGCGTGCGAATATACAAGGAATTAAGCCGGAAACAATTGGATCCAATCCAGATTATTGATAGCGGTGGAAATTTGAATTTTAACAACGCGGCCGCATCATCATCACACCGATATTCTAAAGTTAAAGCTACTTGTTTTCTCTTATATTTACGTGTGTAATAAAATATATGCTCGAGTATGCCAATTCACTCTAGTAGTTAAATGTTTTATTGTAGGTACCTCTATTTATAAAATAATGCTACGGAGACGTACGAATGAGCAGGTCTAGATCAACTCACAAGGATTAGCATAGTATTATAACTTCCAGTACATTTTTTACGACGTAGGACGTGCAATTGTAAAGGGTTGAATCATAATATTCCGAGGGACACCTTCGAGATAAAAAGCTCACTTGATATTCATGGAATATAACAAAAGGTTCAAAATCACATCAGGAAATGTGACATTGTGATTATTTCGTATTTATTACCTCGAGATACGACAGTCTGATTCGTGCGGCATCGTTCCCCCACTGGGTAGTGCAAAAGTCTGTAATGCTACGTAATTGCAGTTTGTCTAAAAAACGAGGTTCGCCGTAATTTTTTTATATATGAAACATAATTTAAACGTAAAAAGTAGCTGGGGATGGAAGATACAGCGTAATACATACTTTATAAAAGATTAATGCGAGCGATGACGGTCTCGTGAATCTTATAGCGCTACTTTCGCACCTAATTTTCTCGGAACAGTGGTAAGAAATAAAGTTAAAATTAAGACGCGAGTTTATGGGGCGCAACGGGTGGGGGCGCGCGGGAGTGGGGAGGTTATCCGAATTCACCTCGCGACCTCCGCCTTAGATAGCGGCTAACGAAACACGTTCCCCACTTTTACCGAACGCGGCCTATTGACAATATTAATGCTATCTCGAGAGAAGGCCGGCGGTCGCACTTTATTCTCCGCCATCGACACGTCTATATCTCCGTGCGCGGGCTGTTGTAGAGCCGCACTAATTTATTCCATATCCATCGCTAAGTAAGTCTCCGGAAATAACGCAAATATTAGACTGGCCGGGCCCACGTCGACTGCCATTAATTCCAGAATTGAAATCTGGAATTGCGGCGGCAGCGTTTGAGAATTTACATTCATCGCAGTAAGAACTTAAATCAAGTTCTCAGTTACGATTCAGTTGCGATATTATTTTATTAAAATATGTAAATGACGTCGTTTCATCGCGTAGATACAGCGGTAAGGGCTCAGGGCTAATAATTGCGAGGGAGGCTATCTCTAACGACACAATATTTTCATAAGCGAGGCTATACTTATAAAGTTTATTTATATATTGTCTAATTACATGAAACACTTTTGATAAGGTGGAATTAAGTCATAATTATGACATCGGTAACGGGGGCGTTTTAGTGGAAAATTATGTTGTTTGAGGGAGCACAAATTCGGGGTTAGAGTTTTAACATCATACAATTATTCGTAGGATTTTTTACATAAGTTTTATTTTATTAAATTTTGTGTAGTGTACTAGAATATAAAGTGCAATATCGTATAGTGTAAATCAGCCAAGTGCGAATTAGCGCACGAAGGGTTCCGTACCGTTATAGAGCGAAAGTAGAACAAACAAACTGTAAAAATTTTCGAATTAGCTATAGCGGTTTTTGTGATGCAGCCTGGAGACAGACAGACAGACAGACGGACAGACATCGAAGTCTCAGTAATACGGTGGAATCCTCAAAAGGGTCAATCGATCGTATATCAGGAAAGGGGTATGTACCCGCGGCGCGGTGTCGAATAATTCTAAGTACAAAAGCAGTTTTCAATTTATCGGGAATAAATGCCTCGGTTGGCAGCACAGACACCCAATTACCGCGCACAAAAGCTGATTACCGCGCGAGTACGGGCGCCGGGCCGCCTCCGCTTGCCGCCGCCGCCTGCCGCCTGCACCGGCCGCAATATCTCAGCGAGACCAAGGAAGTGCTCATTTACTCTCCACGACGAATTCCAATACTCGTCCACGATTGAAATCTGTGTCGTCGATAGGCGACAATATATAATCTCGAATCCGGCCATCTAAACCACCGGACGGATTTCGAATACTCGATCTAGATTTAGCGAGACCAGACGATTTATAAATAAAATGTATTTCAACCGGCAAGGGTAAATAGAAGCACGTCGCTAAGTCGCCGACAGTTTGTGTTCGGTGTAGGTGAGTGTCTGCGGCAGTTTTTGTTACGCGTTGCAATAACGAGGAGTAACGAGACTGGGGGCAAGTGGCTCCATCGATATTATGAACGATGTCGGGCAGGTAACGTGATTGCCGGCGCGGGCGGCGACTCCGACGCCCTGGGAAATCATCACGCTCTTCTCACATAAGAGTTCTTCGTTTTTCAATTTCAAAGAGACAATAATTTATTATGTTTATTGTGTTGCAAAGTATTCTTATTCGAATCGCGTAAACCTTTCTGTTTGCTTTCCATTTGGAGCTATGAAATTTCATTAACTTACGTACATCTGAATAATTCTCCCGCGTAATTCAATCTTTTAAATTTTATTAGGAGCGTTTTGGCTTTTGCGTCAATTTAATGTTCGTATGAAAAAGTAAAGTGCTCGACCGAAGGCAACATGTTTGAACAAACCGCTCATCATGTTCTCTGGGAGTGCAGTCTCTGGCAGGACGAAAGAACTAATATGCTAAACAACCTATTCTGTACATCTGGAATATACTGACTCTGGCATACTACGGTGATCTCGTGGACAGCGCTAGGAACTTCCGTGCCTTCAAGCGTTTTTGTCACAATTATTATTGGCAACAGTCAAACACAATAAACTCCAATATTAACTTAGCTTAGCTTAGGAGTCACAATTATGGGGGTCCTGTGTTAGACAGATCCGGGATCTCCCTCCGTTATACGGCTGAAGGCGAGCCGCAGGTGGTTTTAGTGAGTAGGAGTCTCACATACCCCCGGGGTACCCAACCCGGGGCACCCATGATGGGTTTCCCCTGCGATATCAAAAAAAAAAAAAAAAAAGGAGTCACAATTATTATTAACCTTATTTCCGTGGTGCTCCCCCTTAAGTTCTTTGACTTCGGTCATTGCAACTTTGTGCTGTCTCCCGCTTTTATGGGGAGGGAAATTGGAATCTTCCTACTCCTCCTATTATCTTCTGACTAATTTCGTTGCGGGTTCCAAGACAGATTTAGCATGTCCCTCGGGCTCCCTGAGATCATATCAAAGGGGTTTCGCGGTTGGATACCGCTGTCGATCCTGGCGACACAGGAGATACAGTGGTGGGAATGTGTGGTGGGCCTTTTGCGTCAATTTATATTCCCGTGGCATTTAAATCGTTAAACGGCAAACACTTCTAGTTAATCAGGAGTAGTAGACCTACTCCTACCTACAAAAGTAGATAAATAGTACTGGGTAGGACGCTAAGTAGCCAGTAGACATCCAGGGTAGCATAAAGAACCGAACCCTGTAAGTATACGTACTTACAGAGTTCAATCCTTTATGAAAACATTTTAATTATGTTATTAACGGTAACGCTTTCCTATAGAGTAAAAGTTTCCATATACGAGTATTTTATCATAACAAAATGAAGGAAAACCTTATATTCGCGAAAGTTTCGCGCGGCTCATTTAATTGCCCTCATAGCAGTAGAAATTCTTGGAAAGGTATTCTTTTAGTGTATTTTTACATTTACAGAATCACTTTGTGTCCTGTTGTTATGCACGGTTCTTTATTTGAAAAAAGGAATGTTCAAACATTAATTATTACGTAATTTAAGTCCTGCTCTCCTAAGCGTATTGTTATCAAAAAAACATCCAAAAACAAAAGACATAGCAATTAGCAAATTAAGCTATTACCATAATTTATAGCTATTTATCGATTCGTATTTGCATAAGATCTGAGGCGTGACCGCAAAAATTAGCATTACGCATTACGACGACCTCTATTAGCAGTGTAAACTAAGGCTTGAATTATTGTGCCGCGTCATACGCTTAAGACGTATACAAACAAGATTTATGTAATTAATTTAGGAGATAAGAGTGAGAGCGAGACTACATACGTTACAGAGGACAAAGGACACGTACACAGTGTGCACGCCTGTCACCGGCTGGTTCGCCGCCCGCCGGATCCCGCGCCAGATAATGCTCTACAGATTTTAAAACGCAAACACACATGCATGCTACATTCTTTTATTACAGACCAAACTATATTATTCACGCTTATCTTATAAATAAAGGATCGACCGACTGACTTATGCAGCTCAGCTATATTATGTTTTAGTACTGTTTACTTAGAGTTTGTGAAAGGTTATGTTACGTTGCTATGAGCTTTATGTATAAAATCTATATTTCTAACAAGGTTTTAATATTTAAAACATCTCACTCGATTCCTTGTAGTTATAGATACCTTAAAAAGAATATAATTTTGTATTGTATCATATATCCATGTATTAAGTTTTCTAAAAACTTTTAATTCAATTAGTGCAATTATAATATGCTACCACAATATGTCGTAAGACTTGCCAATCTAAATGAAACATTTACCTGCTCAAACATCTTTGGTGTAGAATAATTTAGTTTCCAAAATATCTAATTCTTTATTAGAAAATATTAATAACAGAGTGTAATAATTTGAAGCAAACGAGCGTAAAAATTACAGGGTGGTTTTAGCGCGGTCATAGCTTCGGTATGAAGCGGCAGGCGAGCGGCGCGCGCCCATACACTAGGAGCGGGGATATTTACGTTTATCTTCGGGTAACGGCTTCATCGCAAGCTTTATTACGACATCCACTCACGTAATCCTCCGCCGTCATAATTCCTCGTTTGCTTGCCTGATACAATGTACTACACAGCTTTTCCACTAGCGTCGTTTCGCCGAGTATAACAAGAATGCAAACTTTACTGAATTATATTTGCTAGTTCAGACTCCCGACTACTTAGTTGTTCGCGCTCCGGCGGTATGTTTATGTCTTTGGAACTAGTAACAAAAGACGTATGTCTACACTTCCCGCTCGTCCCTCACAATTTACTGGGGTGTCTATTCACAATTAAAATTTTCTTAACATTATTGCAACTGAAAATGACGTCTAAAGCCAACTTTAAAATAACAGTTCAGACTTCAGACTCCGGGGATTTCTAATTTCAATGAACCTCACAATAAATTTAAGAGGATGCTATAAATATCCAATCTAAATTCGTAAAAGCCGAGCCGCAAAAAATAGAAGAATAGATGTGAATACGAAACCGACGCAGACGAATCTGTCCAATGTCCATATTAAATTATTTCCGAACTTCTTCGCTTGAGTTCAATTTCCTATTAAATTAAAAACTATGCTATGAAATAAGTTCAAGTTCTCTCCCTCGAGAGTCAAATTCAAACTATTTTAAATAGACATCTCCGCCGGAGTTTAGGATTAAATTCAAATAAATTAATACATTTTTAGTAATATATAGCATGGTATATTGTAAGGTGTACTACTAGGTGTATTTAATACACGTATCTTGCATCAACTCAGATGCAAAGTTTAAGTGATAGAAAATCGGCATTAGTAACTCGGTAATGATAACTTTTTTTGACAATACGAGTATCATTTTGGCATCATTATGGAAACGTTTTTGGTCGAATATAATTTAATAAGTTACTCTACCCTGTAGTGGCGTAAAACATGTTTTTCGTTATATCTATCTATAGTGAAAAGTGTTTAATCTCGTGGAGTAATCTTACAAGTACAGTTTGCCTTTGAATATCGTAGCAGATACCTACACAATACACAGACAAGAATATTACCCGAAGAAGTTTAAAGGGGTATAATAAAGTTGGCAACTTGCAGGCGAGTGACAATTGTAAAAGGCCATTGTGGCGAAGGTATTTACAGTAAATGTAGAAGGACTGAATAGTGTTGCAGAAAGGCCGAAATTGAGCGGGCGGATTGGAACACGGCAGCTTAGTGCAGCCGCCGGAAGTAGGCCTCTAACGGCCATTGTATAATAGCCTCTAAATTGACCCTTCTACTTCGGACTTCGTCGCATTTAGTTGTCGAGGCGCCATTATCGTAACATTTAACGAGTCCCTTTAAAACGTTATAATTTATCGGAGGCCGAAGTTTATTCCCGCACGGAGGCGTTAGCCTCGGACGTTAATCAAATACAAAATTAATTTCGGGGCCGGGGACACGAGGACACGACCACGGAATCACTGTTGGAGTTTAGGAAGTGTTATTTCCTTTAATAACAAGGCAAACGTCGACCGGCCGGCGCGGGCGGCGCGGGCAGCGCGCGGCGGGAGCGGCGAGGACGGCCGAATATATAAAAGGGACGACGACGCGAATACTGAAGTCGCCGGATCCTAAGCCTTGTTTAGATTAGATCAGACCTTCGAAATAACAGAGAATGAGGACAAGGATTAACTACGGTCCGGAGCACTTTGGCCCGTGAGCCTAATGGGGCACCGTTACGAGTAATGAGGGGTGCGGGACGGCGAGAGCTCGTGTCTTGATTCACTTTAAAATCCTCGCAAGGAGACATTTATTTCCCAACTTTGGAATGACAAATCGAATAAATCCAATAGTACTGATAGCCTCTTATTCTTACAAGTAGAGAAAATTACAGGTGCTATGTCGATTTAAACCTATGTAGGTTAGATTTCCCGGTTCCTAGCATTGTTGTTTAGGGTTCGTACCCAAAGGATAATCGGTCAAGTGCGAGTCGGACTCGCGCACGAAGGGTTCCGTACCGTTATAAAGCAAAAATAGGCCATAAATTGTGTTTTTTTATTTATTTAAATATTATAAGTTATTATTAAAGTACACATATAATTAAGGCCTTTGTGAAAATTTCAAGTGCCTGCCTGTTGTCATCATTGATACCGAGCAAAAAATGTTTGAAAAATCACGTTTGTTGTATGGGAGCCCCCTTAAATATTTAATTTATTTTATTTTTAGTATTTGTTGTTATAGCGGCAACAAAAATACACAATCTGTAAAAATTTAAACTCTCTAGCTATTACCGTTCTTGAGTTACAACCTGGAGACAAACGGACAGACGGACAGACATCGAAGTCTCAGTAATAGGGTCCCGTTTTAACCCTTTGGGTACGGAACCCTAAAAACGAGACCCTATTACTAAGACTTTAATGCCTGTCCGTCAGTCTGTCTGTCTGTCGGTCTGTCCGTCTCCAGGCTGTACCTCAAGAACGGAGTTAGGTAGAGAGTTCTAATTTTCACAGATTACGTATATCTGTTGCCGCTATAACAACAAATAGGTACAAAAACAAAATTAAATTTATCTTTAAGGGGCTCCTATACAACATACACGATTTTTAGGGTTCCGTACCCAAAGGGTAAAAACGGGACCCTATTACTAAGACTTCCTTGTCTGTCCGTCCGTCTCCAGGCTGTAACTCAAGAACGGTAATAGCTAGAGCTTAGAGAGTTGAAATATTATGTAGGTATAATATTACGAGTATGTTGCCACTATAATAACAAATACTAAAAATAAAATAAAACCCTTTGTGTCGTCTTACTGTGTGTAAATTGTTATTTTGTTAATATTTCTTGTGCACAATAAATGATTAAATAAATAAATAAAATAAAATAAATATTTAGGGCCCCCGCGCATTAGGCGGTCAGGTCGTGCGGCCAGGTCGCTGCGACCACCCCGCGCACTTTGCGGCCACGTCTGCGACCACACTCGTATGAGTAGTGATTTGATGAGTAAACTTTGAATATTATTTTGTTTTCTGTATACCTACTGGCCGCGGAGACCAGTGCGCGCACACGGAGTAATTTTATACAAATTCGCGTATCTCGTTTGCCGCGGCGGCCAAGTGGCCGCGTGTGTGTCGCGATGTTTTTCGTTGGTCGCGCGGCCAGAGCGTGGCCGCTGGCCGCTGGTCGCGTAATGCGCGCACCTACATATATCATAGAAGAACTAGTTGGCCGCAGCGACCTGGCCGCGCGACCTGGCCGCCTAATGCGCGGGGGCACTTAAGGGGGGCTCCCATACAACTAACGAGATTTTTTTGGCCTTTTTTGCTCTACTTATATCAATAATGGCAACAGGCAGGTACTTGAATTTTTCTCAAAGTAAGTACTTAGTTATGTATGTACTTTAACATTTAATAATATTAAAATAAAATAAAAAAAATTAAGGGGGCTCCCGGCTCTCATACAAAAACACAATTTTTGGCTTAATTTTGCTCTATAATGGTACGGAACCCTTAGTCTGACTCGCACTTGGCCGATTAATCAAGCCCTTTTTGCTTGACACTGCAAAAATTCATAAAACACTTAAATTTAATTTCAACTTTAATAATTAGTAATAATAAAATTAAAATTAAATAAATAATTAAGGGGCTGCCCTACTTATTTTTTTATAAAATTAGGGGGCAAACGAGCTAACGGGTCACCTGTTAGAAAGCAATAACCGTCGATCATGGACACTCGCAACATAAGAGGAGTTGCAGGTGCATTGCCGGTCTTTAATAACACAGTTTTTTTGCTCCTTAATGGTACGGAACCCTTAGAATGCGTGTCCAACTTGCACTTGGACGATTTTTATTTAGAATGAATATTTAACCCATATAGACCCGCCGTGCCCAAATGAGGACACTTTTAAAATTACTTAAATTTTTTGTCATTCAAGTTTATACTTATTTTTATAGTAGGTTTCAATTTGCTAAAAGTGTATTTTATTATTCTTAGAAGGTACAAATAATATAAATACAGTTCACAATGTTTTATAGTGATTTTTCTGAAGCTGTTTCTGACATTCGAAATGACGCCATGTTAGTATTTTTTATTTTTAAGTTTTTCTTTTAAGCATATATATTTTTTCACTTGAAAGAGCTCATTACACTATAACCTATAAAAAATATACATATTAGTGTGAAAAGCTTTAGCCTTTATAAGATAAGGAGAAGTTTTATACAAGTGTCCCTATTTGGGGCCAATGGGCACATAGGATGAAAATTATTCCAACTTTTGTCCACCGACCAATTTCTTATAATCAATGAACTGAAGGGTATTCAATGGCTATGATAAATATTATAGACCTCAGGAAGATGCCGTGATTGAAGATGACAGTGGAAATATATATTTAGTCGTATTTCCTTCGCAACCATGTGTCTCTTTACTAGTTTTTCATTACTCCAAGGGGAAGCTGGCTATTGTGCAACAGCTACTGTTGGCCAATAAGCAGATCAGAGAAGTGTCCTCTCGTATCCATCAAGGATATGAAAAAAAGGAAAACGCCGAGTTTGACTACCGTTTCAAACAACTAAATCAGAATTTGTTTTACATCGGCTGGATTATAATGTCTATGCGATCGGGGCAAGACATAACAGCGCTTTTCTTGTGGGAAAAGTAAATTAGATGTATTACTGTTGAAAGAATGTGGACGTTAGCTTCCTACATTTTTATCAAAGCTATAACAAGAATATGCGTGGGGTCAAGTCAACTGGTCAATCGATTTTCTCGCACTGTTATACGAAATAAATATTGGTGATAACTGGTAGGTTCTGTTTACGCACATGCTGGATTGCTTTACCACTGCTACAGTGGCAAACGCATGGCGGCTGCATCATCAAAGTTAAAAGAACAAGAATTCAATCAGCTCCAATTTTAGCGGCATTTGGTCGTCATTACATAATACATACAAGCGGTAGAATCTTGCAACCAGCAAAACATATCTGTACTGCTAAACCTGCAGCATGAATGGTAACTTTCCCGAAAAACTGTCCCAACAATTGCGTTGTTCTGGTGGGTTAGCATTAAGTCATGAAAAAGGTCAAAGGCATTTGAAAAATGTGTGAAAACACGGTACCTTCATAAAGAATGTATCGAAAATTTTCATACCGCTTGATCCCAATGGCCCCATTTGAGGACGGCAATTTTTTCTATATAAAAATTCAAAAAAAAAATTAAGTTTTTTTGTTTTTTCCTAGTAATTTTATTGTTTTCTATAAATTAATAAAGAAATTTCATATTTTCCACGGCTTAGTTTCGTTTGGGTCTAAATGGGTAGTTCCAGCATAACAGAATGGCGAGCATGCACCGTGTGTAATATTACACGAACCATTTGCAGCTACTTTTGACCCCCTCATAATTCAGAAACTATTTCACATAAACGTTTCAAATTTGGCTCATATAATGAGACTTGCGAGATGAATACATGATTTAAATTTCATAAGCTCAGCTTAAACGGTTATTAAGATATTAACGTCCAAAAATCTAAATTTTTATCACTGACTGACTGACCTATAGATCAAAATTCTAACCCACTTCCAGATGACCTAGAAGACTGAAATTTGGAATCCAGCTCAGTAATTGTGTGTAAGCGTAGAGAAAAATCCGAAAACAAAAAAAATCGGTCAAGTGCGAGTCGTACAGAGTGAAAATTGTGTTTTTTGTATGGAGACTCCCCTTAAATATTTATTTTATTTCACTTTTATTATTTATTATGAAAGAAGAAATATAATTAAAGATTTTATGAATATTTCAAGTACCTACCGGCTGCCATTATTGATTTAGAGCAAAAAAGGCCAAAAAATCACGTTTATTGTACGGGAGCTCCCCGTAAACATTTATTTGTGAATTGAAAAAACTTGAAATTAATAGAAGGTGACTTTATGAAGTATGTCTGTCTGTCTGTTACGTCTTCACGCCCAAACTGCTTGTACCGATTGTTCTTAAATTTCGTATGGAGATATAGTGTGAGTCCCGAGAATAGACATTTAGAAATATTTCAATATGTCTGTCCGTCCGTCCGTTTGTCTCTCTGTCTGTTAGACAGCTATAATAATAGCTACTTAACTTCCGCACAGTAAGTTGTACACTATAGTTAATGGTTTAAAATAGTTAATAATAATTCGATTTTCCATGGAACTTGGCACTCTTTTAGATCTCCATCCTTTTTACGGCGAAGTCCATAGACAAGAAATAATATAATGTTTGTATGGAACTTGGCTCAGCATTTTTACATTTATGTTTTTGGTGGGATTAATGGTTTCCGAAATTGTATATTATGAACTGATCTACATTCAGGTACTCGTATTAGTATTTAAATGTAAGCACGATAATGATGTGATGTGCGTGCATTGCGGGGGCGCGCGGGCGTGCGGGCGTGCGGCGCGGCTGGAACAGGCAGAACAGCGGCGCAGCGGCGAGGGCAGGCCGCCGACCGCGGATCGATGTAGGTCTAGCGGATCGTACAGATGTCCCACCACCGAAAGTAAGGGTCCAAATTCATTTCTCAATGTCAAAGAAGAAAATTCATTAGAACTCTGAAATTACTAATGGCTTAACGGACGGAGTAAAATTTGCTCTTAATTTGTAAAACTTTTTTCGCAAATTTAAAGAAAGTTTGCGAAACGAGTTTTAAAGTGAGAAAGATGGGAACGGTGCTAATGATTATATTTTTGTTTTTCGGCGTTTCGTACTTTGATTGCTTTTGCAATATTCTAAACATTTAAAAAGTTTAATCGACCGGCCTACGACGTCGCTCGCATTCTGCTATGCGAATGCAGGAGGCTATTAAACACGGTATTAGAGGATTTATAAAATACTTTTCATAACGCCAGAATAAAGTTACGGTTACATTCATAGGCAGGGGATGGAGTGTTCATATTAAAGTAATAAATCTGTAGCGAATATGACGGGCCGTGCGGCCACCGGCGATCGACGCTCATCCCGATATTAGTTTACTTTTTCTCTTCAACTTACTTTATTAGTTATCCACTAGCACTAGCCGTTACTGATACTTTTCAAGTTATTAAGAACTCAAGAAGGCGTGCAAGAAATCGGGCCTGTCTATATTGCGGCTCGATATGATTCCGCCTCGGGCTAAATACGCTTTAAATGAAACGCCAACGGAAACTCATACACTAGTCTTATTTATTAGGTAACACTTGCAAAATTAGCAATATTTTTTTTTTCAAAAATATAGCTTCGCACCTAGCGAACACTCCGTTCTTATAATAAAATCTAACGGTAGCCGTTGTAAATTAGTTCTGCATTTCTAAAATAAATAGCACAGGAACTTTTTATCGACAGGAGTGAACGAAAAACACAAATAAAAGCGTAAGCCTCATATTTTGTATGAAATAAATAACAACACTTGAGCAAAATAAGATACGAGTGATGTCGACAGCATTTTTAATGACGTGAAAAATATACATACTCAGGAGGTAAGTATCAATTTAGTTGTATGTCGGATTGGAGAACTAATGATGATAAATTGCAAGAGAAAAAAATGTGACACTACAGTAAGTGTAAATTTTAGCAAACTGTATTATTCTGTGAACAACGAATATAGTATGTTTTTGCATATTGTGGCACAAAATTACTGAACGTATCTATAGTTGCTCTCTACAAATATCTTCATACTTGTGTATGTATGATATCGATTTTCAGTAAATCAAACAGTGTACGGCTTGTATCTTACAAGTTTCTACATTGTCGAAACTTTGCGAGTACTTCGGTTACAATTAATGAAGTTTTTAGATTGTTAACAAGGAAAAGCTGTTGAACATACAAACATATTTCATGCATGAAATATAAAATATACATGTTTTAGGCTTCCGTACCCAAAGGACCCTATGACTGAGACTTCGATGTCTGTCTGTCTGTCGCCAGGCTGTATCTCAAAAACAGCTTTAGCTAGACTGACAGATTGTGTATTTCCGTTTGCCGCTATAACAACAAATACTAAAAGTTAATATTTAAGGCTTTCATACAACAAACGTATTTTTTTTGGCCTTTTTGAAACTTTTTTTGAACTTGATTTTCACAAAATCCTTAATTTTATACATGTACTTTAATAATCTATACTTATAAAATTACATGTCCTGACTGACTGACTGATTCATCATCGCTGAGCAAAAACTGTTAAAGTTACAGCCACGAAATTTGGTGAGTAGGGTTGTTTTATTAAGTAGACACCCGCTAAGGAAGGAATTTTGAAAATTTTACCCCTATGGGGGTGAAATAGGGGTTGAAAGTTTGAATGAAAGTCCGTCATTTCTTGAGTTAGAAACATGAAACTGTTAAGAAAGAAGGTCACATATAATTTTGAATTATATTGTCAATTATTCTAATATGTTGTATCCTAGCAACTGTTATTATCGTATTGTATTGTGAAAATAGACTGGAAAATAAACGATTGTCGTAAGCAGAAATAAGTTCCTTTTATTCTCGCTAATATCTTAAAGTGGTAGCAGAGCAAAGAAAATAATAATGGAGCAAGCATTAAATGCGAGCAAAATTCAAATTGGAAAATTAGATTCCAAGAATTACAAGACATGGAGGTTCAAAATTTTCATTGTCCTAAAAGCAATGCCGGGAGGCTTAGATATTCTCGAAGGTAAGAAAATAAGACCATCCTTGGCGCTTACGGCAACTAGCGATGAAAAGGCTAGATATGAAAAAGAACTTCAAAGTTTTGAAAATTTGAATAGCGCCATTTTAATTCTGCTAACGACGAACATGTCCGATGATGTTTTGCAAAAGTTTCTGCGATTTGATGCTGCTAAAGACATGTGGGATGAACTCGAGCGCGTCTATGGAGGTACGTGTGTAGACAAGACATACGACTTATGCCTGAAATTCTTCAGTTACAAAAAGGACCCAGATCATGACATAATTACACATGTGTTAATTTTAAAGAATATTTGGAGCGAACTGTGCTTAGAACTACAGAACGAGGTGAAATTACCAGAAATTCTCCTTGTATGTAAAATATTAGATACATTACCTCCTGAATATCTTGGATTTAGGGCCAGTTGGCTGTTGATTTCAAAGGAACGCTCAGTCGAGAACCTGACAAGTCAGTTATGCGCACATGAGAGAGTGTTGCGTCAGACAAACACACAAGTTACTGACGACACAACTGCAGAAGCATTATATGCGAAAACCAAGAGGGGTAATAAGAAAAAGAATAATTTCAAAGAGCTCAAATGCAACCACTGCAAGGATAAGGGTCACAGGTTAAAAACCTGCAAGCGGTGGATCCAGGATGGAAAACCTCCGAAACCTCCCAAGGAATCCAAGACCGTAGAGGCAATGACAATACAGCCAGACTTTGGTGACAGGAAGGATTTAAATTGGTACGTTGACAATGGGGCAACCAGTCACGTGACTAATCGGAGTGACTTCTTCCAGACCTTTAAATATTTCGAGAGCCGTCAAGCAGTGACTGGCGCGAATGGCCAATGTATTGAAGCCCTGGGCATCGGAAATATTCTCGCAGAGGCTGATGTAAACGGTATACCAGTATCAATATTGCTGAAAAATGTATGGTACGTACCCGGCATTAGCAAGAATTTATTCTCAGTTCTCGCCACCCATGATATTTCGGACAAAAGCGTTTTTGAGTCTACCACACAAAAATG
This sequence comes from Polyommatus icarus, assembly GCA_937595015.1. Classification (NCBI taxonomy): domain Eukaryota; kingdom Metazoa; phylum Arthropoda; class Insecta; order Lepidoptera; family Lycaenidae; genus Polyommatus; species Polyommatus icarus. The sequence goes on from OW569321.1 coordinate 12,117,959, forward strand.
TACAATAAAGATTGATGGACAGACGAAACTGATTGGTACTCGCAGCAAGTTTGGAGGACTGTATAAACTAAATTTAAGATGTCTACAACCAACTCGAGTTAATCATGTGTCCACAACCTCTAATCTGTTACAGCTATATCACGAAAGATTTGGACATCAAAATAAGAGTCACGTTAAGAAAGTGATAGAGAAGGAATTGGCCATAAAAGTACCAGCAACCAAAGAACTCTGTGAAGGGTGCATCTATGGAAAATCTCACCGTCTAAGGTTTGGGACCAGAGATAAAGCTACAAAACCCGGAGAACTGGTATATGCAGACGTATGTGGTCCCTTCCCATATTCTATCACAAACTTACGATACTTTGTCCTCTTCAAAGATGCATATACGAAGTACAGATTTGTATATTTTATGAGACAAAAAGCTGAAGTACACGCAAAGTTACTACTCATGCTCGCTGAAGTCAAAGCATATGGAGCTGTAATTAAAGAACTGCTGAGCGACAATGGCGGAGAGTTTGTCAACGCGAAAGTACAAGCTACTCTCAAGAAGGAAGGAATTTTACAACGATTGACTATGCCCTATTCCCCACAACAGAACCCAACTGAAAGGGACAACAGGACCGTTGTGGAAATGGCACGAAGTCTAATGTATGCACATGCCGAAATTCCTCCTGCATTATGGGCTGAAATGGTATCTGCAGCGGTGTACATCTTAAACAGGACAGGTCCTACCACTGTAGATAATAAATCACCGTATGAGCTATGGCACCAGAAGAAGCCCAGAATACACCACTTAAGAATAATAGGATCCAAATGTTATCCACATGTTCCAAAACAAAGACGAAAGAAGTTAGATAAGAAGGCACAGAAGGGAATACTTATCGGCTATGATGCTGATGATGGCTACCGTATATGGGACAGCAGCACCTTCAAATTGATTCGTTCGAGAGATGTAATCTTTGATGAGAATCCTCTAATCGGTCATTCAAAAGAATCTGACGAGCCCATAGCCACACCGAACAGTACCGCTGATAAAATACCTGACACCACATTTGACTTCGTCATACCTCGTGAAATTGAAAGTTTTAAACCGGCCGTCATCGAAAACCAGCAGCCATCGACAAGCCACGATGAAGGTATAGCATCACCCACTCAGCAAGTTGTGCATGATGCTGGACCATCGTGTGCAGAGAATGGAGCTGCTTTTGAAGATGACATGGCTGTGGCAGAACAGACATTTCCTGAGACGGAACAATCCTTTGATGACCCAGTATTCGAGCAAGATGTTCACGAAGACATCGAAGCAGATTATGAAGTCAACGATGCAAGTGAGTCAAAGGCAGACACCCCACTGACTGCATCTGAAGTTGAAGCTGAAGGTAGGATGACGCTAAGAGAGCGAACAAATCTAAAGCCACCAGCTAAATATAAAGACTTTGTCTGCACCGTTTGTATGAATTCGTTTAGCGATGAACAACGAATAGAGCCGAATACATTTAAGGAAGCAATAACATGTAAGGATTCAAATGAGTGGAAAAAGGCAATGGATAATGAGATTAATTCTCTAAAAGAAAATGAGACATGGGAGATGGTAGATTTACCTAAAGGCAGAAAAGCAATCTCAAGCAAGTGGATTTTTAAAATCATGACGAATCCAGATGGGTCGATTGAAAAGTATAAAGCCAGACTTGTAGTAAGAGGTTTTTCGCAGAAAAAGGGTTTGGATTATTACGAAACATTCAGCCCTGTTGCAAAAACAAGCACCATAAGAGCACTACTAAGTGTAGCTGCACAAGAAAACCTGTCTCTATCCCAGTTCGATGTCTCAACCGCTTTTCTGTATGGCACATTAAAAGAGGAGATTTATATGAAGCCTCCTGAAGGATACTCAAACAATGATGGTAAGGTTTGCAAGCTTAAACGGAGTCTTTATGGACTTAAACAAGCTCCGCGATGCTGGAACTCCACCATCACTGAACACATCCTCAAACTCGGTTTCAAACAGAGTCAGAGCGACCCCTGCTTGTTTAAAAGAGGAGAGGGAAAGAGAAAGCTACTGATAGCGTTGTACGTTGATGATGGATTGATAGCGTCAGCGAGTTCAATAGAAACAGAGGTGTTTCTGAACGAAATGCGGCAAAGATTCAAGATCACGACGAGTAACGGTTCCTATTTCTTAGGTTTAGAAATAAACCGGAAGTCAGATGGTTCAATCAAAATTGATCAGAAAAGTTATGCAAAAAAGCTTTTACAACGGTTTGGAATGCAGGATTGCAAAGCCGCAGTAACCCCAATCGTAAAAGACAGCGTGCCAGCTTCAAAAGATCAAAATGATTATCATGACTTTCCATATAGACAAGCAGTTGGAGCACTCTCATACTTGATGGTTGGCACTAGACCAGAAATTGCCTATGCGGTTGGAATAGTGTCACGAAAGCTAGATAGCCCAACACCAGAAGACGTGGCGAGAGTAAAGCGAATCCTACGCTATGTCAAAGGCACCATAGAGTACGGTATCACGTACAAGTCTTCCACTGCGGGCCAAGGCATAGAATGCTACAGTGATGCTGATCACGGTGGTGATCAATCAACTGGACGCTCCACCAGCGGCATGATTTGCCTTAACGCCAATGGTGCTATAGGATGGCAAAGTAAACGCCAGACTACTGTCGCTATATCGTCTACAGAGGCAGAAATAATAGCAGCTAGCGAAGCCGCCAGAGAGATTATTTGGTTTAGACGGATCGTCAAATTTATGCAGGCTAACACTCTGGTAGAGAGTACGCCACTGTACATAGACAACAAATCCGCCATAAGATTGGCTTATGATCCACCTTATGAAACGCACCAGCGTACAAAGCACATAAAGCTGAGACATTTCTTCATAAGGCAGTGTGTCCTAGAAAAGGATATAAGAGTTGAGAAGGTTGATACAAAAGATCAACTAGCAGACTTTTTGACTAAGCCGCTATTCAAGCCGAGGCTTTCGGAGCTGTGTAAGCTAGCTGGAATATACGGATAACGAACAGTTGCTTCAGAGGAGAGGGAATGTTAAGAAAGAAGGTCACATATAATTTTGAATTATATTGTCTATTATTCTAATATGTTGTATCCTAGCAACTGTTATTATCGTATTGTATTGTGAAAATAGACTCGAAAATAAACGATTGTCGTAAGCAGAAATAAGTTCCTTTTATTCTCGCTAACATCTTAAAGGAAACTTTGTTTTTGGGTTACTGATTAAAAATTAATGGATACGTATTTAAGCGCTTTTGGAAATTCTACCCCCAAAGGGGTGAAATTAGGATTGAAAGTATGAATGAAAGTCTGTTATCTCTTAAGTTAGAAACTTGAAATTTTATGTTTGGGCTACTGATTAAAAATGATTGGATACGTGTTTAAGCGTTTGTGGAAATTCTACCCCCAAGGGGATGAAATAGGGGTTGAAAGTCCGTCATTTCTTAAGTTAGAAACATGAAAGTTTATTTTTGGACTGCTAATTAATAATTAATGGATAAGTATTTAAGTGTTTTTGGAAATTCTACCCCCAAGGGGGTGAAATTGGGGTAGAAAGTTTCAATGAAAGTCCGTCATTTCTTGAGTTAGAAACATGAAAGTTTATTGACATTTGCGTTTTACGTTTGCTTAAATAGGGTCCCGTTTTTACCCTTTGTATAAAGAACCACAAAAAGGGGAAAACTATCCATCTTTATTATTATACTATGTTAACGCGTACGAAGTCGTGGGCAACAGCTAGTTAATAATAAAATAAAAATAATATAATAAAAATAAATTTTAAAACACGCCATCTATTGACGCCCAGGAATACTTACAACGCGTCGCTGTTTATTCTCAAAAAACGCCATCTAGTTACTGCATAGGAATACTATCAACGCCATCTGCCCCTACCTGCATGGTAGGGGCAGATTTTATTAGTTTACCTAGTTATCAACGCCATCTGGCGTTGATAATTAGGTAAACTAATAAAAAAGTGTCGAGGTCTAATATCGTTCTGTCTAGCCTGTCTAGTTCGCCGAACGCGCGATAAGGAACTTCGTTCCAAAAATATTCAAGGGGGGAAATTTAATCCCATACAAAAAACACAATTTTTGCCTACTTTCGCTCTATTGTGGTACGGAACCCTTCGTGCGCGAGTCCGATTCGCACTTGGTAAATTTTTTTGTTTTAACTTTCCTAAGACTTAGAGTAAGGAAGATCTAATTTGATTTCGTTGATCAAATATTAGTAGTTTCAAGGAATTACGACTTCTGATAAGAGTTATCAAAGGAAACAGCAAACTAGTTGTGTTTTCTGTTAAATGAGGGTTTGATCAATGTAAATACATATTAGGCAATATTATCTTGATATAACCATGTTAATGTTCATGCGAGGTATAAATAAATAAATAAATAAAGCTTTATTGATTTCCATAAAAAATACATTATATAAATTTGTTTTAAAACATTTGATTTTTATAGAAATATTTCAATTACAATTTACTACATATTAAATTTTATTATTAAAGGACATAATCATATCTTTATAAATTTAGTACATAATAAATTAATTTTTTTACATGCATTTGTTATTCTTAATTCGTAATAATTATATTTATTTATATTCTATTATTATTTATTATTTTTCTATGGACCCCCTAAGGGTAAAAGCCTGCGAGGGATACTTATATTTAATTCAGAATCTTTAGTGTAAATTTTAGTAAAAACATGTAAAAAAATCCTTTGGCTTGCTTACGATTAATCTAATCACGAGTCACACAATACGAGTAAATTCATAGCGACTCTCAGTTCAAACTTCAAACTTAAAAATATACACTACGTCATAACTTGAACCGAATGCACTTCCACTGTGAATGATATGGTGTAGCAAAAAGGTACGTTCAAATGAATAAGAACAAGATAAGAAAGCTTACTTTTCATATTATTCGAGTAACAAAGAAAAATAAAATTCGTAACCTCATTCTGTTGACAACATTAGCTTTGTCAGAGAGGATTGTACTCGTATTGACACAAATATGGTCCACGTTGGCCACGAACAGACATCTTTTTATATGATTTGTAAAATTGTTTGTACGTCTATTGTGCGCTTCGATAGATCTGCCGAGCTTGACAGTAACCTCACAAATTGAACTTTCAAAGTGTTAAGCGAGTTAATTTATCTAGTTACACAAAAAACGTAATTAAGGAGATAGCCCTGTTAATAGGTACATAGTACACAAGTAAATTGACTACGTAGTAAGTACTGAAGAAACTAATTAAATAAGTTTTTAAAAACCAGATTTTCATACCACAATTTACATGCTGGTGCATAATAATATAGAAAACTAAACTTGGAAGTGATAAACTCCTAATTATGTTCAGAAGCTATGAAAAATTCGCAAGTTTTTATTAGGAACTTTGGAAATTTTAAAACGTATTTCAATGAAAAATTATGGTGTCTATAACGATAAAGTATTGTATCGATTTTGAACAATTTACAAAGATTTTTATTGACAATAAAAGTTGTGCAGGCATTTTCCATTGATAGAAGTTGGGCCGTAAGCTGGAGCGAAGTAGGTATGTCATTGAAGTTTTGAATTCCTTTGCCCGGCAAACGGAAAATAATAAAACAATTCCCTTGAACAAGATATGAGAAACGAAAGTTAAGTTTTTAACAGAGTAAACCTATACCTACATGATTCTTAAAGAAAACAACATATACTAGTAACGTATAAAAATATTAATTTTGTAATCTTATACAATAACTAATTATTAAAATTATAAAACTTGTTTCAAAAAGATATGTAGGAGGACTATTAAAGAAGAAAATGTTAAATGCGCCTCTACGTGGATAGTCAAAGAGTCTTATTAGTCATTATGTCTCTGTCATTTTGTCTGAGCAAGTTCAAAATCGGTCGAGTAAAAACGAGAAACTTATTAAATTTTAACAACCACAAAACTTAGCAAAAATTATTACTTACCTACTGGGTACTGGGTAGTAGAATTTACCCTGTAGAGTATTAAGATAATGAATTTAAAGATATTAACTTAACATAATATATTATCGCGGATAAAATAGGTATGTCCATTTTCATTAAGGCGCATAGAGTCGTCGATGACCTTGGACGTTTGGGCGTGGCTTAGGTCCCCCTGCTCTGCACTCCCCGCACGAAAACATCGTACATTATGACGAACAGAAGCACTCCTGACTTATCACTGCCTATTTTACTCGAATCCACTACCTACCTACTACTTGCTTTAAAATGTGCAATTTATATGAAAATGAATTACTATTGTGAATAAATAGATGTTTGACGAATGACTTTAATACGTTTAATGCTACACGAATTACGATTTACGCTTAGTATCAAGTATGATATTTATGTCTAATTTATTAAGAGGCACTGAAAAAAAATGAAAAATTAATCAGTAGGTATCTAGATAATTTTTCAAGTCTTGGCTGTCTTAGTTAGGTCCGTGCTTGTCTTGCCTAAGCTAGGGCATCGCAACACGGGCCCAATTTTTAAAACCCGGGTTTTCGGGTTTTTGTTGATTGGAAACTGGGTACCCGATTTTTTTTCTTTTTTAACATTAATTATATTTCTTCGCTTCATTCTTCGATATATTAATTAACCAGGTAGTCCTTTGTTTATTTGCTAGGCAATCGCGTTTTTTTAAAGACGTATGTAACGACGTATTTCTATCGACGGTCCCTACGTATAAAAGGTCATGTCCATAATAGCAATTTTTTTATTGCATCATGCACTTCCATAATATTATAATGAGACGCATATTCCTACATTTTTTTTCTATCACAAGTAATTCCGAAGATAAAAAAACGTAAACGACGACAAGTTGGGAGTTTTATTAGATTTTACTTTGGTAGATGCGGACATCTATACTTACCGTTTTGTACCGCGTTGGAAATTACGCGCCGTTCCGCGTCATGTCGTACTTGTCCGTTTCTACCTCTAAGGTAGAGAATTATTTATAGACTTGTTATCATTTACGTTCAGTTATTATAAGATTTTTGTTCGTTTTTAGTGGGACTAGCGCCACACATTCAATCAAATTTGGACTAATATGAATATTTAAGTGTATATATGTAATATATACACTTAAATATTCGTATTAGTCCAGTATATATGTAATAAATAATCTGCGACGTGATATAATAGCTGCGACGGAGGCTGAGGCCTGAGGCTTCTTTGCATGATGAATTAATAATTATTCTAAACTTTGCATACGTATTATGATTTATGAGCCAATGGAAATACAAAATAAATACATCAGGATTCATCAGCTAAAACTTTATACTTCTATTTTTTATAACGACATAGGCATGTAATACTGGGAACTACAAAAAAAGGGTGCGCCTTTTATTATTCTGGCAACTCTGTCTTTACGTCAATGACACATGATGCGGCATGTGTCATTGACGTATAATACGAATCAATCAATACTCCATAATACGAATTTTGCGGATATAAGTTGTCGACTCGAAATCAATATTTTCTATTATTCACATAAGGTTTCGATCGAGTCTATCGTACCCCTGCACGAAATCAACAAAAATTTCGAAAATCGGTTCACAAACGGCGGAGTAATCGTTGAACATACAAAAATAAAAAATAAAAAAAATATCCACAGCCAAACATAATATAACCTCCTCGTTTTTTGGAAGTCAGTTAAAATTATGACCTTCATAAATTCTTAAGAGTCAGTAAAAATTTACCTTGCTCAAGACGTATCCGAAAAGACCAATAAGAAGAAAAAGGCAACTTCAACATTATGATGTTTAGTTTTACCCTTTAGTGAAAACAGAATAATTAGTGAATACATATTTTATACTAAAATTTGTAGACTTTTGAAAACTATACAGTTTAACTTATCAAACAATCACATTTTATTAGAATTTTTCACTATGGACCTATAGTTATTGATGACGTGTCTTTTTAGTCGTTCATTATAATATAGAAAAAATTTCTTAAATTAGCAGCGTATAGAAAGATATGTCTGTGTTTTTAGTTTTTCTTACTGAAGAGCCAAAATTTCTATTACATAAATATTATAAACTATGACAATAAGATTAATTTTATAAAGTGTTGAATGAATTTAGGACCTAATATAATATTTTTATTCTTACAACGTAAAAACGGACACGTACGACTTACCCGTTTTTACGCTGACAATTCAAGACTCGTCTTGAATTGACAGAGTCTTGAATTGACAGAGCGTAAAAACGGTCATCTTGTAATTTTGGCGAAAATATTTAAAATATTTAAAATTGTGTTATATCATCTAAACGGTAGGCCGTTTGGATGATATAACACAATTTTAAATTTACATTAGGCTTTACAAATCAACCAATAACTGTGTTTATGTTTAATGATAATCTACAGTAACAGTTTGAATCTTAAAAACGCGAATTGCAAAAATCATGAAGTAAATAACAATTTAGGTACTGTTCATAAGAGCGTCCATACACCTATACACTTGTTTTATTTAAATACTTAAAATATTAATACTATAACGTCTATACGCGTGGAACAATCAACTTATAACTTATAACTTTGACGACCTCCGTGGCTCAATGGTTAGAGTGTGTGGCAACTCAAGCCGGGGGTCGCGGGTTCGAATCCCGCCGACGGAACAAAAAGTTTTCCAATGTTCCTGGGTCATGGATGTGTATTAAATATGTGTATGATATAATAAAAATCTTAAATATATTATGTATAGTATAAAAGTATTAAATATATTTCCGTTGTCTGGTACCCGTAACACAAGTCCTTCAGGTACTTAGCACGGGGCCAGTCTGACGTGATGTGAGCGTACATAGATATTATATTAGATATTATATTATTTAACTAAAAATAATCATGAAGTAAATAACAATTTAGGTACTGGTCATAAGAGCGTCCATGCCCGAACCGCATCACAACCTTTTTACGTTGATTGTACTCTAAGTGTAACTACTCTACATAAACACTCATGCAAATATTGTAGTGATCTAATGCACACAAACAGACGCTCGATAGCACACACACAGGCGTAAGATTTAGCAACGAGTGACACAGCCTCCCCGTCTGAATGCTAGCGGACGACTGCCGCCCGCGCCCGCGCAGACCTCCTTTGAACCAAATCGTTCGGAAATACTGTTTTTCGATATCTTTTCAAAGAAAATATTGTTTGATTTTTATAAAAAATGCTGATATTCAAGAAAAACAGATTCTAAATATATCTACCCAAAAAAAAATACCGTATATCACAGCCGTTTAGGAGGAGTCCCGATTCCAAATCGAAAATCGATGTCACGTATTATTTTTTTATTGAAGCAAGGGTAAGACATGAAACAGAAAAAAAATGTTGATATATTAGTTGTTGAACTGATCTTTCACATATATTTTTTTCAACTTTTTCCTGCCAGAAATGAATGAGTAGTTACAAAAACAAAATGACCATTTCACGACTCTATACGCCTTAAGGGGATTATTATCACGGAAATCTTTTTAAGGCCGAGTCTAAGAAACATTTCGTCGAATTTACTTGTGGGTAACGTAAATAATGTAGCGTCCATAGTAACCGGCCTTATCTCGGCTCTCAGACCCGGCATCGGCGGGTATCGTAAACGTTAATTCTCTTTATTAAACATTTCCTCGATCCCTTCAGCTTTGTGCCACAAAAATCATCCAATACTGAGTCAAATAGTTTCATGAAGATGATTCTTCCTGTTGCTTATTCATATTTTTTCCTTTTGTCATATCTACATTACAAAGGCTTTAAAATATTTTTAAAAAGATTTAAAGTGTATCAAATGACCGGTTCACAATATTATGTGTAAGCTGATACAGGACTAAACTAAAGTTACATTTCACTGAATATATTATCATAAACGTAGTTTATTTTCACATACAAATGATAAAAATGACCAAAAAAGGAGTAGTATACCTAATTTAAAATTTTTGGATTAGGTATTGTTAGACACGTACCGATAAGAAAAAAAGAAAGGTACATTAAAAAGGTCTGGCGTGACAACAAATCTAAAGGAAAAATCTCCGCTTCTCGGGGCCCAACGGTGATAAACGAGAAAAACTTTGGAACTAAATGGAGCATTCGAGGCGACGGAGCTGCGTTGCTCGCGTAGAATAATACTTCTCCCGAAGAAATAACACTTATATTCTGCGAGGCTTAAAATCAAATGTCTCCTTTACTCGTACTCGGCGGAGTTTACACTGAACCGTTCCGTATCTTGAGGAATGGTGGCAGTAACAAATGTCAATTTTCATGTTAGGCAAAAACTTGCTACATTATTCTTTCACGCTGAATTTAAAGCGATATTTAATGTAGATATGTCCTCGTACTTTCGTGCGCGAATGTAAAAGTTTGGTATTTGGAGACAGATGCGAATTAAACGAGATATTTTTGCTACCAATATGTACTTACAATTTACATATTCACCCGACTGTCAGTAGGGGTTGAGTCATCGTTGGTCGTTGATAACACGCAAATCAAACTGTAATCTTACCTAGAACAAAAGACATAAAATATATTACTTTGTCGTCAATATGACTGGGCGTTAAAATGATTAATTAATTCATTGTTATCTCGAAGGATGCTCGACGGGTAAGTATATCATTTTACTTTAATAACGGGTACGCGAGAGGAGGTGACGAAGCAACTTTTCCGAGTGTAAATATGGCGAAGTAAAATTCACCGCCAAACAGACCAAATCACCGCTCCCCGGGGACAACGCACAAACGCCAGGATTACGTTTTATGATAATAATTGTCAGACCGCGTCTCGTAATGGTCGGGAGCGCAAAATGTTTTTATCCTTCAAATTGGGGTTTACAAACATCCGGATTTCGTGATATTAAATAGCTGTAAGATTAACTTTTGGCGTGTGGACGAAGCGTCAGTCCGCTGAAAAATCTAACTCGCTTTTTCGACAAAATATTTTTTCGTGTGACAAAATATTTTGACGTGTGAAAAAATATTTGTTGATATGTATAAGGGAAGATACGCAATAAGTGCCGTGTAGGCGATAGTATCGGCCAGAAGTGGCGGCGATCGGCACGTGCGCTGCGTCGAGTGCAGCGCCTGTGTCAGCGAGCGAGTGCCGCCGCCCGCCTGGCCGCCTGCCTCCAGGGCTGACAGCTCACACTTAATACATTAATCATTAGGATATTAAGAAAGAAGTGACACAAACGTGCATATCGACATAAAAAGCAGGTATTATCGCTCAGGTTGCGGATAGTATTAAGATAATCTCTGTCATGTGCACCGATAAAAGAATCCGCAATATAAGCAGACATGCTAATAGCGGACACGCTATTAGGCGTATTGGACCGAATGCGATTAGACTAACTCTGTTTTAATGTAGACAGATAATAACCGGATGATGCACCGAAAATGTCTAAAATCATTTAAAATATGGCCAAACTGTACTAGTTATATACAATGTAAGAGTACTAAAACAACTTGAGAGGTGTCAAGGGACACCTGGATGGAACGAAGTTATAAAAAAAATGAAGAATACCACCTCACCCAGCTAGAAAAATTCAAATTTCCGCCATAGAGGAATGGTAGAACTTTAAATTTCCCGCCAGTTGACGTCATCGCCACATGAACTCCCCTACTTCGCAAATACTAAAATAAGTGTCGGTCAAAAAGTATCTTACAACTTTTTCCGTCTAGGCAGCTTTCGCAACGCACGAGAAGCAACTTCGTTGTAATAAACACAATTATGAGAATTTTCTATAGAATTATATTCAAACGTATAAAAACAAGTGCACTGTTTCACTTGAATCATTATTATTAACATACGTCCAGCTTTATTGACGCTAAATCATACAACAGACTGTGCCTATATCACAGGTTTACGGTATTGGCACGTGAGGGGTCGTAGCCTGGTAATCTCCGATATAATACCGTGTGACACCCCTATTTATACGCCAAAAGCTACATCGTCAATTACATGATTGACAAGTTAACCGACCGTGCTCCGGACACGGCGCACTCTGACGCATTGACAGCGCAATAAAATCGAATCATATGTCAACACTGAATGAACGCACGCTGAGGGGTCATCATATTATAATGACGTCATTGAAAAACTTATTTCTTTAAATATAATATGTTTAATAAAACAAATTCTACTACTATAGTGATCGAACGTAAAAGAAGAATAAAAGCTGCTCTACGCTCTAGAGGACAAAAACTTTGTACAAAGGTTCATGTAAAAATTTAAGCGAGCTCTACATTATATGGATTTTAAAGCCAACTTCTAAATAATAAAAAGAGTTTCGAAACACTTTTAATCCCAAAGGGGCGAGCCGGTCGCAAAAGCTAGATGATCTGTAATAGTCGAACATTATTTTTTGCACAGCGTATACACGATTTTATCTCTTAGTTTGATAAAGCTGTGCTACGGAATGATCAGAGTCACGCTACGAATTGCACAATGGTGTTTCCGTAAAAAGTGTATTACGTAAAATCTGCTTGAAGTAAGGGGGAGATCTAATAAAGCAGTAATCATCGATATAAAAATCCCGACCCATTTACTTTAATAATAGCACTACTTTTACTTTAAATGTTTATATACATTTAAAACTTTCTACTGAAACTATAAATTTTCATATTTTACCTAGCTTTTTCCCGCGGCTTTGTTTGCATGAAAAAGTATTCTTGGCACACAAATTTTAATCCTTGATTATAGTGAATAAGGTGTGGAATAGATATTAATATTATATTTTATTACTTATACGTAGTGTACGTACGTTTTCATAGACAAAATATGAACAGTTTGCGTCCTGACCAGTTTTCATAGACAACTCCACAGTTTTCGTAGGGACCGGCGCAGTATTTGTAGGCGCCTACAAAACTGAAAAGTATGCGTAGGCACCTTAATATTTTTTGTGGACACCAACATAATTTTCGTAGACACCTCTACAGTTTTCGTAGACACCTCTACAGCTTTCGTAGACACCTCTACAATTTTCGTAGACACCTCTACAGCTTTCGTAGACATCTCTACAATTTTCGTAGACACCTCTACAGTTTTCGTAGACACCTCTACAGCTTTCGTAGACACCTCTACAATTTTCGTAGACACCTCTAAACTTTCGTAGACATCTCTACAATTTTCGTAGACACCTCTAAAGCTTTCGTAGACATCTCTACAATTTTCGTAGACACCTCTACAGTTTTCGTAGACACCTCTACAGCTTTCGTAGACACCTCTACAATTTTCGTAGACACCTCTACAGATTTAGTAGGCACGTCTGTACAGTTTTTATAGACGACTGCAGTTGTTTAGAACCTTTTTATAGGTAATGGCTGTAAATATTAAAAAAGAAAACGAATGATACTTCTTTCCATTTAATTTGTTTTTATCAATAAGAACTAGAGATCGTCCACTGGTCGAAATTCGACCTTTTTAATTAGAAGTTTCAATCAAGTTTCAATGCGATTAATATTCTATTACCAAAATATTGACTTTCTTCTTCTTCTTTTGGCTCCCATTTTAAAGTATTGACCATTTCAGATTTAATAAAAAAACAACAATGCATTTTTAATTTGACAACAGACTTCAAACATAAATAAAAGAGTATATAGTGCCACCAACTTATCTGTTCAGTAGCCGGGGTCAGTAGTGTCGCGTTTAGTGTTGCTATTTATGAATGTTTACCAAAACTGTAGGGAATCCACTGTAACTGGGCTGTATCTGTATTCTGTACACATGAGATGTCCTTTCACGGCCGCCCGTTGGAAGCCAAAATGTTTTTCTTTTTAATATCTGTCTGTGTACGCGCATCAGGAAATCTAGTCAATGTAAAATGCGGTTTTCATAGTTGTATTCGTCTTACTTAAAAACTGGCCCATATAGAGCTGCTTCTTTTTAAATAAAATAGTAATAATTAATTAAAAGCATATTTTAAACACGTACGTTGTAATAAGTACTTATAACAAAATAAAAATAACAACACTGATTTATATCTTTTTACAAGCTTTTATTTGACCTGGCTTGTTCGTATGTAAAGTTTGTACTAAGTGTTTTTTTAATATTATTTTATTATATTTTATAACAATAATTATGTTCATGATGTCTATCTTCAAACAGCTGTACTCCAGAAATTCCAGAAGTAGACGGGCCTGACGATTCACACAACTCTCAGTCATCATAATCATCATCACTCGAGTCGCTTTCGCTATCCTTAAGAACCTGTGGGACTTTTTTTCATTAACTAGCAACACGAACCTGTAGCTGCTGCAACGCGCTCGGTCACGCTTTTAAATGGTATTTTCGGAGACTGAAGGCGTTTCTCTTCTTTCATAAAAGCTGACACTTTTAAAATAATTTGTCGCGCATCACTTTTTAGTGGTTTCGGCATGATAATGATACTTTTAACAATAAAACAAGACTTAAAACACACGGAGCAATCGCACTACAAAAACAGACAGCGAATGACATTTCACAACATGGCAGTTGTAGTTACAATTTTGTCTACTGAACAGATAAGTTGGTGGCACTATAATTCGTGTGCATAGGCTTGTCATTCGAAATATCGTAGTATGCACATTGTAGTGTGTGTAATGTTTTATTTATTAAAATAAGGTATGATAAAAGCATAATTTAAAAACAATATTGGCTCGATGCACTCCTTCTCCATATAAACTATATCTGTGCGAAATTTCATGCACCTCTACGTTTCCGCATTTTTCCTCAAAAGGGGTCCGAAGTTTTTTGCTTACGTATTAACCCATCAAGCCCCATAAGGACACCGGTGACCGCGACAACAATAGAATTACAATAGATTTCCAATAATCCGCTATCGAAGGATTAATATATATTATATATCCATACTAATATTATAAATGCGAAAGTGTGTCTGTATGTCTGTCTGTCTGTCTGTCTGTTACCTCTTCACGCCCAAACCTCTGAAACGATTTTGCTGAAATTTGGTATAGGGATACTTTCAGTCCCAGGAAAGGACATAGGCTACTTTTTATCCCGGAAAAATGTACGGTTCCTGCGCGATAAACGAGTTTTGGCGCAACGGAGTTGCGGGCATAAACTAGTAGATTATAATTTAGCTAGGTACATTATGTACACTGCACAGCTTACTGAGCTCTTCAATGTTATTATTCTAAATATACAGTATACAGTTATTATGGCCTATAGTTATTAGCTTTTTCAAGCTTACCGCGAGTAAGCCGACTCCGAATCAACAGTAAAGTTTTCACAGGTATCTGTACAGTTTTAGTGCGCACCTGCACAGATTTCGTAGGCACCAGTACAGTTCTCAAGAACTGGCACAATATTTGTAAACGCCAGCAAATCGTAGACAACTTTACAGATTTCGTAGGCACCTGTACATATTTCGTATGCACATGCTAAATGTAAAATCTTTAAAAATAGGTCCGGGACCAGCCCAATATCTATATGTAATACGACAAAATTGACACTGTGACGGTCTCGGTCGATCAATATTTTATCGAATCCTTTCCAGCAAACAAGCGAAATATTATCATCGTAAAGGAGGAAAAGAAATTAAAGTTCCATTTGAGTTGAGCCGCGTTCGCTCCTGGAGCCTTTGGAAAAAATAAACTTTTATGAAGCAACGTGAAAACAAATTTCACTTAGAGGGCAATATTATAATGGTTCGCGTTACTTTCTATACGAGTATGCAGCGGATCCGCGCCGGGCGAGGCGCTTGTAACCGCTACTCCTCTATTACACTGGAGCATTGCCTGGTAAATATTACTTTAATTCACTTGTACAAACAGCTCCTAGGTACAAATGATAATAATCAGCTAGAAGATTTAAACGGCGAATTTTGTTAATAAATAAAAATGTTTTCATAAATATAACTATAATTAAAAAAATAGAACTTGTCCCCTAAGAGGGGTGGGGGGAAAAATGTTATACACCAAATGTAAAGTTGAAAAACACAGTAAATAATATGAAGTAAGTCCATTAAAGAAAAAAGTTTGATACAAAATCGGACAAAAAAAAAGGGATTTTTTTTTTGTATCAGATTTTGAGTTCAAAGAAGACAAATATATCTGCGAAAACCGTTTGTAAATCGGATCAGTAGTTTTCATGTTAAAGAAAAAAGTTTGATACAAAATCTGACCCCCTCTTTTGTACCCTTAGAGGGGTGGGGGGGAAAAATTTATACACCAGATGCTAAGTTGGAAGAAGACAAATATATCTGCGAAAACCGCATTCAAATCGGATCAGTGGTTTTCGTGTGATGCTGGAACAAACATACAGACAGACAGATAGACAGATAGACAGACAGACAGACAGACAGACAGACAGACAGACAGACAGACAGACAGACAGACAGACAGACAGACAGACAGACAGACAGACAGACAGACAGACAGACAGACAGACAGACAGACAGACAGACAGACAGACAGACAGACAGACAGACAGACAGACAGACAGACAGACAGACAGACAGACAGACAGACAGACAGACAGACAGACAGACAGACAGACAGACAGACAGACAGACAGACAGACAGACAGACAGACAGACAGACAGACAGACAGACAGACAGACAGACAGACAGACAGACAGACAGACAGACAGACAGACAGACAAACAGACAGACAAAAATCTAACCACATTTTTGGCTTCTAAAGCGATGTAGTGACACCCCCCACTTATTATTTTTTGAATATATTTAATGAGAATTCTCATATCTACAGTTTTATAGATATAATGTATTAGACATCAACATTTATAAAGTATAGCAACTATCTTCAAATTATTGCCGATATCTTAAAATTCATTATCCCAATAGAATGCTACATCAATCGCTAGCAGTAATTGGTGTGATTTGTTTCGATTGGATAACTGGATACGGCAATATCAAAGTTATTGCGAACAATGTTGCAGGACACGAGAAATAACGATTTTATTTCGGCTAAAACGCCAATTGCCGAGCTTTAAAACTATTGTTTTCAGCCGAATGATCGAGGAGACGATACAGTCATGATTTTTATAAACGACTAAGGGTTGCGCAAAAAGTATCTTCTTATTTGCGTCGTAAACAACACGAATCTTAAGTTACGAGAGGAAACGTTTGAATCGTAATTAATTTAAAATTTAAATTAGTAGCAACAGTAAGTAAACTCAATTTAGTTCTTTTAGGAGTCTCGTCTCTAAAGGCATGAATCACGATGGGGTGACTCGGAAGAAAGTAAAACAGAGAAATGTTGTAGAGACCGTAGAAGTGATTTCATTTAAACAAAGTTTCTCTCTATCAACGAAATTCAGAGTGTTATTTGCGAGCGGGGAGAACTTTTACCTTATCACAGTATTCCACGTGGAGTGTTTTGTTGAAATTTCTAATTTTATACGGTGCTTTCTAATGTTTTCGCCGTTATTTACCATCTTTAACTTAGTTTTCTGAGTAACCATGTACTAAGTTCTTAAGAAAGTTATGTTTAAATATAGTGTGTTTGCATAGTCTAGGTTATATAATTTTGAAATACAGTGTGATAAAATATCACTACATAATATACGACAAAAATAAAAATATAAATTTCACCTGTGGTCATAATTAATGTGCAGTTGTACTACTTATTTAAATATCTAAAATTCAGTTTTCCTAGAGGCAAACATATTAATTAACGATATCAGGCCTCACTGTTTAAACGTTTATAATCTTATGGTGCAAGTAAACATCTCAAACGAAAATAGAAAATCCGAATATGCAGCAAAAATATCCCGCTGAAATATAACTAAGGATACGTCATTTACACAAAAATGATATAAAATTCTAGCGACTTATCGAAGTTATGGCACGGTCCAGAATCCAGATGTTAGTGGCACGTCCCGGTAACGAATGGAACGCAGCACGGCTTCGGCTCCCTCCCCGCCCCCCTTCGCGCCCGCTCACCCGCCGCGCCTCACCTCGCGCCCGCGCCGCCGCGTCGTAGCGAACTCGTAATTGGAAAGGCGCTACGTGGCTACGATTGCTTAACGCCCTATCATTAGTGTCACTCACAATTTTCACAGACTAGCAACATTTGAAATGTGATCGATTATATACCAATCCAAACTTTAATTTATTCGTCAGCGCAATCTTTGATTTGAACAAAATGTATAAGCTTAATTAATGTCATACAATAATACACAAAGGTATACACGAACATAAAATCATTGTGTTTTAGTAGCGTGAATTGTATTTTTTTTTAATTTTGTTTTATAACAGATTGGAGTATTGATTTCGAATACCGTATAGATTAGATTGGGGTAGTGGCCGTTTTGAATGTGACGATTAGTGCGAGGAGAGGGCATAAGGTTCGGCCGTTCAATTTGCCGCTTCGCTTGACACAATTCGACGCCTGACTCGGGGACAATCGCACTCCGAGCCCCTTCGACCTCCTTATCTCAGGCGGAGGTAATCTTTCCTTCCCCTGACGGCCGTAACTCGGAGTGGGCAGGATTACCTGAGAACTCAACCACCTTGACGCATGTATCGCTTCTAACGATCGCTCCACTCATCACCCGATATTGTTTTGGATTTATTTACCTTCGCCTATATTGTATTTCGTTACGGATTCATGACGACGTGACCATGTAATTAATTGACATATTAATAATTAATTATTTTGGTGGAATATTTCTATTCATTTGATGTTTAAATAGTGGCATTGTTGCTATAATGTGGCGACATTGGCAGGTTCACTGACGAAAATTAAAGTTTGGCAAATATTTCAAAATATATTTGGGGTAATAAAAAAACTGATTTTTACCTAGTTGTAGGTATATGTGATATTATATTTTCTATAGAAAGTATTAAGAGTGCGGTGTGAGAATCTTAAGTATAATTGGATAGAGTAGGGGTACGATATACTATCTATAACTGGAATCAGCACTTGAAGCAAAATTCACAATCTCGAGCTAAAATTAAAACCCCGCACGCGTAAAATAAATCACAAAATATAAGTTGAAACCACGTACGGGCGCCATTTGCAAATTATTTCGTTGGCATGTAAATCTGCGCACGTAAATTTCGCCAATGTCTGCGCACGGAAATTGAAACGTTCGAAAACCATGCCAATATATAATATTTAGGAAAATATGACCCGATCCGTGCTCATTCAGCGATGACACAGATACCGTAACACGTAATATATTTGTTAAGATATCAGTCATAAACGTTACACTTTCGAGCGTGAATTGTGCTCAAATTTTCAAAAACAAGACTGCTAAAGTCGTTAGCTTTAGCACTTAACTTTTAACTCTGCAACTAAATACAAAGCTGGTCAGTTATCCTTGTTTTCAAGTTGAAACTTAGTTTCGTTATGTTTAAACAGTTTTACGAGATATTTCTCGTATAAATTATACTAAGGCAATTAATCAAGATGAAATAAGTCGAGCGTAATCGAATAATGTTAATCATATCTAATAAGTAATAATAATGACTGGTTAGAATCAATGAAATATTATAATTGTTTTAAACTATAGGAGAAAAAGATTTTTATTTCTCATACTTCAAAAAATAATTACCCTAATATGGGTGTTCAAAATGGAATAAAGTTACAGCTAAAAACCCATTTGGTAACTAACTTTTAAACGTGGAATAAGCCATGTTTATTTACAGGCGAGTGTTTTATCAATATGAAGTAGCGGGCGCCGGGCGGTATGCGGGCGCCGGGCGCTGTGCAAGCACAAGTCGGGACAGCGGGGATATTTCAATTTGGGCGGAGACGTGACCCGAGAGGCCGCGACACGGCTCGCTGAACCGAGAGCCCGCCCCGCCAAAGAGCAAACAGCGCCTCCGCAATCTTGTGCCATGCGGACCATGCCGAACACTCGACCACGACAATCCACTACCACAATTACTCGCAACTCGCACTATACTCCTCTCCTATAGCCTCGCTCCTGCATTCGGTAATCGATTGTTCGAATACTCGAATTCAAATTTAATATTGAGGTCGTTCCCACATATTTGAGACAATAAGGATCGGAATTCGCAATAATACGCTCCATTGTCTAGAAAGTAATATTTTAGACGTGTTTCTAAAGAATTAGTTTGCAAATTCAATATGGAATAATCTATTGGGAGTTGAGACACGCAAAGTTCTAAGTAGATAGACTAAAAGCCTTACCATAAAAGTTGATATTATAATGTTAATATGCGACGTGATGTTACAATGTTAACTCTACGTGTGTAATAAACTAATCTAACCTATCGGTTATTTTTTAATCACTTTTCTTTTCAGAATATTACCTCCTACAAAAAGCACTCATAATTTCTTGAAGAAAGTCTTATTTTATAAAATGTTGTATAGTCTATTTATCTCGTTAATACAAAGACCGGACGCAAAGTGGCGCTTTGACCGTACGGATTTTCTTTGGCCTTTGAAATACTTCATTAATGATAATGCAAGCGGAAACAAAAATTCCTCTTTGCAATTTCTCTGTGATATTTCAAAAATAGCTCTTGAATCGAATTTTAGCGCGATTTTGGGGCGCGACTGGGGGCTTCGTCGACTGAGGGTCAGAGTACGTCTATATAACGTAAATTATAAGTATATAGACTTAGCATAGCTGGGAAAATTAAAACAAATTGATCCAAATAATCTGGGGGCACGGCAGTGCCCCAGCCAAGCTTTTTAGCAAAGGCACGGCCGTACCATACTTTTCTCGAAGCGGTTCGCGGCTATTTCACACCCTCCTTATCTTCGATGTTAACAAAGCTAGAGATTTAGAATTTCGATGACTAGGAGCAAGTATTAAAACTAGCTTAACCTCCAAATTACATTATATTCTGATTAATAGTTTACTAGTTACGGATGGTCAAAGTTACTACGTTTTGTCACTGACTGACAGATCATCAAAATTCTAAGGTACTTCTAGCAGACTTAGAACCTTGAAATTTGGTACCCGGATAGGTCTTTATTCACAATGAAAGGAAAAGTTATGAAACCGGCCAAGTTCGAGTCGGACTGGCGTAGATAGGTTTCTGTACCGTAAATTTGTATGTTTGTATTATTTATTATTAAAGTTCAAAATACAATTGAGTATTTTCTGAAATTTCCAAAAACCTTACTGTTACCATTATGAAGATAGAGCAAAAAAAGCAAAAAAATCGTGTTTGTTGTACGAGACCATTCCTAAATTATTTTATTTTAATAGGACTATTCTATTTTATAGCGACAACAAAAATACATAATTTTTGAAAAATTCAACTATCTAGCTATTGCGGTACTCGAGATATAGCCTGGTGACAGACAGACAGCGAAGTCTTAAGACTTTGTTAATATGGTAGAATAGTTTTAACGTTACCTGAAAAGAAAAAAAAACCTTAAAAAAATCGGCCAAGTGCGAGTCGGACTCGCGAAGGGTTCCGTACCGTTATAGATCAAAAATAGGCCAAAATTGCGTTTTTTGTATGGGAGCCCCCCTTAAATTATTATTTCATTTAAATATTATTTTTAATTATTAAAGTACACATATAATTAAGGCTTTTGTAAAAATTTCAAGTGCCTACTTGTTGTCACCGTTGATACCGAGCAAAAATGTTTGAAAAATTACGTTTGTTGTATGGGAGCCCCACTTAAATATTTAAGTTATTTTGTTTTTAGTATTTGTTGTTACAGAGGCAACAGAAATACATAATCTGTGAAAATTTCAACTCTCTAGCTATTACCGTTCTTGAGTTACAGCCTGGAGACAGACGGACAGACAGACGGACAGACGGACAGACGGACAGACATCGAAGTCTCAGTAATAGGGTCCCGTTTTTACCCTTTAGGTACGGAACCCTAAAAAAGAAATGAAATCCCTCCAAAACATTAAATGTAAAAGGAGCCAAGTAAAATATTGCATAGCTATGCAATACTTCTGTCGTAAAAAGTTTTCAGATCACATTCAAGCCAAGCCTTCAACTTATTTTGTAATTGAAATCAACATTCAGTGAATGTATCAATAGTTTTCTTTATTTTATTGCCGAGCCACTATAATAATTTTAAAATTCTACTCGATATCTTTGCCAACTCAGCCAACAGCTGCCAAACATTAAAATCGGTCTGGTAGCTTCGGAGCCTATTCAATGTAAACAAACAAACCTTTACTTTTAACATCTATACAACTATATGCATAATACTCGTACTGTAGATATTGTACTGATGTTTACTACAATTTATTACGGTTCGTCATATCAATTTTACTGATAATATCGACGACAACAAAGGAAGTTCGATACGAGCATATATTAGGCGGCATTATGTGGTGCGAATAGTCGGGTTACACAATCCTCACCTCCACAATGAGACGCGGCGGCAACTATAAATCCCGATTATCGATAAGAGGGAGTAATAATAAAGCGGATCATGCATCAAAATTATTGAAGTGAATAACAGTGAATTTACAGAGGTCGTAAATCCCGCAGGTGCGTCTGGAGGCGACGCTGCGAGACGGTAATCGCGGCCCGACCATCGTCAATCGATACACATCAAAAGTCCTTCCGAAACAGATGAAAGGGCCCTATTAATGTCAACGCTGTAAACTAAAATAGGACTTTTCGCAAGCCGATTACTTTATACGAGGCTTAGTTTAATTAACCTTGAGTTAATGAGATAATGAATCGCTCGTTCGAGCATTTAATGTTTATTAAAATTTTATTCAAGTAATTAAATCAAAGGCTCCTCGTCGTGGCCATTTTGGGGTAAATTGGAGGTCGTTATGTGATAGAGCAAGAGAAATGCCGTCAAGTCAAACGAGAACAAAAAATTCCAACGAATGATTTCCATAATATCGACCGTATCGAAGTAATTTTCAATATTTTAGGCCTGGCACGTCTAAAAATCTCATTATCTCTCACCTTAATTTTAAGCATTTTTAATTGGAATTATGGTCATTCTCTTGCACATAACCAGAATTGGCAATTACAATGATTGCACCCTGCGGCCGCCCGCCGCTACTTTTCTTTCTTTCAGAGCGTAACGAACTGTGTAATTGGGCGCGGGACTTGCTCTAGAGCTGGCAACAGTTTGTCTGCTTCGCCCCAGTTCCTTGATTTCAAATTCAGGTGTGCTCAACAATTCGTCGCCTTGCAATTTAATCTCTCACCAGTATTTAATTATCACTTTTATTTTCTCCCCGGCGTTTCGCTGTATAATTTTGTTTCGACCGAAACGAGCAGCACTCGGCGGCCGACATCCGATATCGAGAATCTGATTGTTTCCTCGGATTCACATGATTTAGTGGAGGCGGTCTTATATAATATCCTTTATCTATAGAAGCAGATAAATGTGCGTTCGTAAAACTACAATAAATCGTCAGTAATACAAACGCGTCGTCGACACGGGCGGGCGGCGCGGGGGCGGCGCGGGGCGCGGGGGAGCGGAGCGCGGCAATTTTTCTCTTCGCTGACAACATGATGTAACGCCAATATCGCACGCTGAGCGATTAAGCCGCGTACGCCGCATATTTCAGACTCGTCCCTACTAACTGTCAAAGTATCGATGGAAAGCTTCACGCTTCTATTCAGTTATTTTAAAATATAACCACTCTCCACAGCCTTTGTCAATTTTTGTGCAGCTGATAAAAATAACAACGTCTGAAAAGCCGATATTTTGAACCCGTTAAGTCAAAAGCTTTTGTAACAACCTTCAAGTTAAATTGATTGAGTTAGGTTTATACTGTCATCACATTCCAATTCCTAGTAATCATTAGCCGCAGCTTCTCAAACTAAAGCCTTTAACGAGGACGAATGTCCTGTAAAAGGAAACGGTCGGACCATAAGGCCAGTTTGTCCAGTCGGATCACGCAGGCAGCCAATCGTTTTATAATAAATGTGGAGCTGCAGCGCGCACGTGCCGCTGACACCGTCTGCATTACTGCCTACCGCCTCCGCCATATTATATTCCGCTCTCTACCACTAACTACTAATCTTAATCATAACTTTCATAACTGGAAGCAGCGCGCGACACGAACTTGAGATTAATAACAAAATATAATTTAGTCTCGCACAAGCAAGAGTCAATTTTACACGAGAGTGCAGTTTCGAATTTAGTTTTCGTGTGGTCGAATGTAATGTAGAGAAACATTTTTAACCCTGATATTTATTTTTAGATTATCCTATCAGGTAAGTTAAACAATTAACAATTGTGTGACTTTGTGTTCGTGAATTTCAAGGAAGTTGGAATTATTTTTAGAGTATTTTGGTTTTTGCAATCAAAATCAGACCACAATCGATTGTTTCCAAGCAAGCCTTTATTTCTAAAATAGGTCACATTTTTCGGATAGGCCTATAAAAGTATACGTCGGTCTAGTTACGGGCTTACAGCCTACACTCCACGCGCAACAATTTTAGAGTTCCAATGCATGTTGATTATTCAATATTGGTTTTTCCGTACTGACTTTGGCTAAAATATCACAATCGCTTTTTTAACGCAACATAGGAATGCTGAAGTCATCAGAGTAAATTGCAAACATTGTAGGCACTCGCTAAATTCTGATGACATGGCGCTTGTTCGACGTTGCAATAGACCTAAATAATAATAGAAAAAAAAAGTGAACATATAAACTTTGCTAATTGTTTTCATGCCAAACAAAAAGACGATTAGTATAAAATCCATTCCATTTTCGTCGTTCTTTAGTAATACACTTCTTGAGTTATACTGTTATACATCTCTTTAGAGTTTATTTTCATAATTAAAAATAGAGCCGGTACATAAAAGAGAAAATACAAAATATTACTTATTTAGAAGTTACCCTTTTAAACGTAGGCATAATTAGTTGATAAATATTCATAAAACTAAATGGACTACGCACAATAAAAGAAAAAGTGCCTGATGGAGTGATGGTTTGATTTCTGCTCAAGATTAAGCTTTTCTCCTTAATGTACCGAATTATTTCTTGTGCGAATAGGCGAGGGATTTGATGGTCTGATATGAATGACTTGAGTTTTTTACGGTATTATCATAAATAACTAAGGGCTAGGACACGGCGGACTCGATGATAAACGACGCAAAACTGGCGCCCGAGCGTCCGCCGCTAGCCGCGAAAAATACGACTGTCATCTTGACTGATAGTAAAATAATGCCCGAGTCATGCTCCATTCTGCATGCCGAGAGCTATTGTAATTCTCTTTGTGGCTTGACTCTTATTACAGAGGATATATAAAAGGCTTCAGGAAAGAAAGCCACTGTAGGCTAATACGAAAATGTCAGCATAATGACAAAGTGAAGCTATATTTTATATCTCTCTTTCGATATTCGGATTTATAGTCTCCCAGTTCCGAAGTTAAATGTAGTTACAGCTCGGGAGCGACAATGAGTTAGGGAAATTATGAATTACGAATGTTTCGATCTATAATTATATGGACTTGGGGGAAGTTTTGTGAAAATATTCTCGGACAGTATTGAAACAATTTGTAGACTATATTTTACAAAGCGATACAACCTTATATTACTAGACTAGTTGGATAAAGTCATAACAAACAAAAGATAAAAAATATTTTATAAGCACATAATTCCAGTGTAATGTGTAAGATAACTATCGTTTTATTATAACTGTATCATAGTGCTTTTAGTCTGACGTGTCTCCCAAGTCCCACTTAGTTTTATACGCAATTAAAAGTAGCTGAAGAATAAAAGTTGTATGAAACTTGTCATTTAGCAGACTGCGTAAAGTTCCGGTTATACGTTATTTGAACGTGCCTCCAACTTTACTGCTTGAAAGTGTCCATTCGTATGTGTCGGGGCGAACGAGCGCGAAACGACGTGCTTGAAATTATTCGCTTGAAACTGGAGAAAATAACTGTTTTATTTTATGGCTAGCTTTTAATCAATGACTTTGCTCTTGCAGTAAACAATATACGCTCAAGTGAGCTGCAAAAGTAGATTTTTATTTTAGTTTAATTGTAATTTGTAACCTTATAGTGGTTATAGGTAACATTAGCCACGGTAATAGTTGATCATAAGTAGAAACGAAGTCCTTATATTATACAAGGACTTAGGCTGCCGCAAATAACAAAATTTATTTATTTGCGAGTACCCACTCTCCATATTAATATCTGAAATTAGTATCTATAGATACTTAATATACATAGGTATCTATAATCTATATATACTAATTTCTAATATATTTATATTATATACATAGGTTTAAATACCTTAATATCTTTTACCGCAAGTACGTATAACGTAACGTAAGTACTTCAGTTTTATTAGCTGAAAGTAGGTAAAGCAGTAAAACTAAATAACATGTTCAAAGGTAAAGATATATTTTGTGTTCAAACACTTTGAGGCCATCTGGTTATTTTCGCAGCGCACGAAGCTAATAAAAAAGATAGCCAGCGATTCTGTTAACAGCACCAGAACACATTAATAATAATATTATTTTTATGCAGAAGATACCACGAACACTGTAGGTTAAACCAGGCTCTTGTTGCTAAGCACGTATGATTCTCAATTATGCATATTATAACATAATATTTGAAAATTAAAAAAAAATAAGAATATAATATTATTTTATTTATCTACTTCACAAAAAGCCTAGTAGTGTTTTATTCGGATATGGTTTTCAAAACATCAATACAGTTTACTAATGGCTACTAAATTTTAACTTGCTACTAAATTGTGTGTTTACACGCAACTAAGTAACTTAAAATTAAGTTAACTACTTATCTACTTAATACGTGTAAACCAGGCCTAAAGGCTGGTTTACACGTATTAAGTAGATAAGTAGTAACTAAATTTTAACTTAATTTGAAGTGCCTGCCGGAAATGTGTCAAGTGACAAGCCCCGCCTGCCAACCTAACAGAAAATAGTCAAAATTATAATTTCCTTGTTTAGTACTAAACTAAATTTTAACTTACTACTAAATTTTGTGTTTACATGCAATAAGTAACTTAAAATTAAGTTAAAATTTAGTTAACTACTTATCTACTTAATACGTGTAAACCAGCCATAACGGTCTAAAGTTTCTATGTAAAACTAACCGTAAAAAGCTTTACTGAACATTTTAAAATCGAACTTTCGTCTTTATGTTTCTGTACTGAGGCCATTAAAGTTTACAGTGCAAGTTGTAGTTTACAGTTTGGTGGAAATAAAATAACCAATAAAGTTGTAAAAACCTAACAACTGGACCTCACACTACTTTCACAAAGTTGACTCAATAAAATATTGGAAACTGTGTAGACTGTAGACTATAAGGTATATTTTTTTTTGCTTGCTGCAAAAAGGAAAGTGGTTAAACAACCTTGGCTTTCCTTTCAATTTGCTAGAATTAGAAATAAACGATTGCTTTAGCGTTCTTGGAAATCATAACCAGAGACTTTCAACATTACATAACAACTTTCAATGTCGAATAATATGCTTTCTAGGACCACATAAGGTCTAAATGAGTTATCAAATTAATCCGGTTGATTTAATTTAAAAAAATGGTATACAATAATGATATATTCCCACAAAATAAGGCTTTTGCCTTCGTAAGCAAGTAGTATCAACCAATAATATAATATCCAATGAAAACTTGATTGTAATTGGAAGCGCTTCAGGCGTTCGGCGTAACTGCGAAAGTTGTGCGCGATAAGGCCTCTATGTAAAATTGATCAGACCGTCAACGTCACGTGCGTATTCTATGTACATCGTACAGCGCTATCTCGAATGATAGAATTGATATTTATTATTGCGCTCACGTTGTTCAGTTACTATTTTCACGTCTGATGTAATGACGTTACCGACAAAGTTATGTAGCATACGTGACCTTATACTTGATTTCGTTGCTTGATACATTCAATCATATCGTCTTAGAAGATTTAGCTTCGATCTTACAAAATTATGTTTTTCGTTGGATACAGCCGACGAGATCCAATAAAACCTTATCGGTGAATTTTTAAGAAAATACAAATTAAATATCTATGTTCAACTTATATCGTCTACCATAAGTAGCAGTCGCTTTTAAAAGTTAAAACTCGGGAGTTAAAATGAATTTCCTAATAAAGATTGCCGTTGCAGAGCATTTTCTCTCATCAATCAAGACAAATGGCGTGCATGAAAGACGAAAGCATTCGTACATATGTCTACGTCTCACATTCTCGAGCCTGAGTGATGGCCAATATCACGTAAAACACTGTTCGAAGACGTTTTTCTTTGCGCTGAAAAGAATCAATACATCACTTTTGTAAAGTAGACACAATACGAACGATGTTAAGTTAAACTTGATTTAATGCCATGCGATACAATAAGCGTTCCCAGTTGGGGCATGGAAGTAATATATGTAGATATTTCCTACGTCGCCAATTCATGACGTAGATTGTGCGGCGTAAAAGTTTTACACATCTTGAGCTGGTGTCTAACATACCGCGTGGATAAAAATGAGCATCATAATATACTCGTAAAATCGATAATTATATTATTATGATGCTATACAGGGTGCAATTAAACCTTCCTGCCAAATTTTTTCCAGGGCTTAGTTATCATTAGGAGAGTCCATTTAACCAAAAAAATTGGGTGTTATTTTTTTTAATGACATATTTTATCCCATTTTTATCGCAGAACGGTCACTCGCGGCGCGGGGTAATGAGCGGGGGTGACGTGGGATGAGGCGCGCGCGCAGGGGCACGTCACGCGCGGCCGTTGCATCGTGTCCATTAATTGTAGTGTTTTTTAGGATAACTTTCGGAAGCTATTTCTCAACATTTTAGTACTGTGCGACTATAAAAGGAAAATACATGTATTTTTATTTTTAACAAGGATCATTATAATATCTCAATTTGGCAGGAAGGTTTAATTGCACCCTGTATATAAGAATCCGCAAATTTTGCAAGGAGGGAATAATCAGATGTTAGTTGTCACATGGCAGCGGGCGATTTAGCGGAGTCTCGTAAGCTGGTGAGGCGGCACAAGTGGACGGCATAAGAGCACCTGTGATTGATGGCGGCGACGGCGGTAATCGTTCCGCACGCGCCGCGAATATTTCATTAAGCGAGCCCGGCCCGGCCATGCATCATAGTGTAGCCTCGTCCACGCTGATCCGCCGAGCTTACCATACAAACTAATTCCTAAACTCGCGTTACTCGAATGCGACAAACGCTGCAGATAAAATAAGCTAATATTATATAACACCATAAGCCTGTGCCATAGTTTTACGTTAGTATAGTATTGCATTCGATTTGGAATGTTAGCGTACACAGACGTATCTATGACGGACTAATATGACTTGACATATTATTATGTCCATTACTCCTTCGATCGGGGATTCTTGGAAATGCTATAGTACTTATTCTATTGTTGTCGCGATCACCGGTGCTCTTATGGAGCTTTAAAAGGATTAAATATTTGCATGTCGATTAAAACGACAAAAATATGTAAGACACTTTTTAACATGTATCACCTTTATGTACTGTAATCCATATTTTTGCAAATAAAGATTATGAATAAATTCATTATTATGAATTATGGAGTTTTTTTTAAAAGAGGCTTAGAAAGTGTAAGAAGATTTGAAAAATGATATAAAAATTTGGGTTATGAATTACTACGTCATTGTGAAACTAATTACATAAAACATAATTAAAAAAAACTTATTCAAAGGTTTCTGGTTGCAACCAGACAGTTTAACTACGTTTACCTAGAACCTACCTACTTTTTTAATTGGAGCTATTTTTTTACTTAAATTGAGTCTAGATACACATAATAAAACATGTTGATTCATAAATTTTTTAAATTCAAGGATAGTTCTAAGATTTACCGGATAGCAAAGCGAAGCTTAAACTTTAAAGCGTAAATTAAAACATTTAATAGCACACTATTTATAGAAGAGAAGTAAGACGAAAAAATAGTTTCTTTAGAGTTATATCTTCAAAAGAACTATCTTAAAACAAACAGGACGGACTTTTCTCATTTTCATTATCTTAGTGAAGCGAACTTGAGTATGCAAAGCTACTATTAAGTTTTAAAATTATTCACCTAGCAAGTGCATTTAGGAAAACAGGGCTTTGTCTTTGTGGAGGGACGTCACCGACGTAGAAACTCTCCTTCTGAGCAAAGATGAGAGTTTTGAAATAAACATGATTTAAGTTATACAATACCTACCAACTGTTTGAACACCATCTTTTTAACATTAGTTCATCAGTATTCTGAAGGCAAAATTGCAGTGCAAACTTTACATATTATTTACGTAAAGTTTACACTAGAAGCAAAACATTTAATTAAAAGCTCACAAAATTAATGATACAGAGAAATAACGTTATACATATAAATTATAAGTAGTTTTTAGTTGAGCAATTCTAAATAATTTTTGGTACTTAAGTACGCAATCTAATTTATAACAACTTTATTATTCCGGGTCTAATCAGCAAAAGTGAAAGGAGTACCCGGAAATTATATTGTCGAAAAATTGCACGAAGGATGAAGTGTTTACTCGGAGGAGATATATAAGATTAGTCTAGAAAGATATCTGAGAAAGTTTGGTGCGCATGTAAGCAGGGGGCAGGAGGGGGGGGAGGGGGGCGCACGTTCAGAATTCTAACTGGCAAATCCGAACACGGCACTCGTCGGGAGTTTATTACCCTACTCATATTTACACAATTCCGGCGGGTGTTAGCGGTCTAGGCGCGACCGGCGACATATTCCCCACGGCCCATACTTCTCCACTCTCAATTATTTTTGATGGAAAACTGATCTTTATTCTTTATCCTACTTTTAGTTTCCAATGAAATGCGAAAGTTGTAGGAGATAACGTTTATGTGCTTGTTATATTTTATCGGCGTTGCTTTGGTACGTGATTAAACAAATACGCATTAAATTGGCAAAATTGTAGTACGGTAGTTATTGGTTACGTTTACCTATGACAGTTTAATTTTGATACTGTATATATATTAATACTAGCTAACCCGACAGACGTTGTCCTGTCTTAACGATGATTATTTAATTCGAATTGGTATAATTAAGAAAACAATAGATTAAAATTAGTATCTCCATGCCAAATTTCATCAAATCATAAAAGTTTATTGTGCAGGAACCGTACATTTTCCGGGACAAAAAGTATCCCTATTCCTTTTCCGAGACTCAAAATATCTCCATGCCAAATTTCATAAAAATAGACTGAATAATTTAGGTGAAAAATCACAAAAGATTATTGTGCGGGAACCGTACATTTTCCGGCACCAAAAGTATCCCTTGTCCTTTCCCGAGACTCAAAGTATCTCCATATCAAAATTCATCAAAATCGATTGAATTGTTTACGCGCAAATCATAAAAATATATTGTGCAGTAATTTTTTCGGGACAAAATGTATCCTATATCCTAATTCCTGGTTCTAAGCTACCTCTCCACCAATTTTCAGCCAAATCGGTTCATTCGTTCTTGAGTTATAAGTGGCGTAACTAACACAACTTTCTTTTATATAGATAGATGTAATTAAGATTTCAACAAAGTATTTTTTTTTCTCTAGGTGTTATTACTAACAGAACAAGTATTAAATAAAATATGTATTTTTAAAATCTTAAAAATACATATTTTATCAGCTTTCTAATAGTAAAAGCTAAATAAAATGTTAAACATATAATTGCAAAGGCTTTTCTCTTAACACTTGAACTTAAATCAGTCCAAATTATATAAAGACTATACACAGATGGAGACGGCACACAAAGAGGGATTTGCCGCTTTAATCAACAGACATGAGCTGAGGAAGACAGAAACGACATTCAAGTAAAACAATATCGACTAGCTTACGTAGAAGACAATGAAATACTTTAATTAAAATACAAATTAGACAATAATTTAAGCCGAACGCTAGGATGGTCAGTCGGAAAGTGAATTTATGTTTAAGTATATTAAGGCTCGTAATGAATGAAGACAACAGCTATAAAGAACGCGAGGCCAACTTAGGTGATTAAGTATCTCATTTATATGCAGTCTCCCGATGCGGACGCCTCAAACGCAAAGGGAGCCGCGGAAAACGGAAGACGAGCTCGCGCAAAAGGAAGGAGAGGTATTTAAATTAGCGTACCCGGAGAAAAAGTGCACTAACAACATTAGCGAATGGAACAATGGCGGAACACACAAAGGAGCGGAACAGCGAGAACACCGCGCACCGAGCGCCGCACGCCCGCACGCCGCGCCCGCACGCCGCGTGCTACGTGCACCGCCGCCGCCCGACTCCCGACATCCCGCCCGCCCGCATCTACACAATGAACCGAACTAACACTAATGAACTCTGCGCCCGACAAGGAGAACTACAATGCCTTCGAATCAAAGAAACATTACTCGAATGGTTCGTTGAAGATAGTTCTAGAAACATTTCCTAATGCGATGTACAGTCTACACAGTACAGCTGATGTTAAGATCTGACTTTAATTACTTTTTCCAGCACTGCAACAGCTGTCGCTCTTTACGAGCACTAGTAAATATTTTGGTTGGAAACTCAATTAGGAAACGCTGCACTTATGAACATTCAGAGCTTCTAAAGATGGTTAAACTTAAACCGTAAAATCCTAACAAAACACGTTCTAATTTTTCATTAGATACGGGGAAAATGTGCTCCGCATTAATTTTTTCAGTAAATGATGCAAAAGAGATAGTAATAACAATGTACAAAAGTAAAAACGCGGCAACAAAGGAAAGAATAATAATTTTCTTTACAGTAATGCACTTAACGACCCTCCTATATTTTAAGTCGCATTAGCAAAGTGCCTCGGCTTCAATTCGTAAATCGTACTCTACCTCAACACTGTCTGTGTTTTATGGCTGTTGATGATAACTTACGGCTCCATTTAATCCACTTTTAAGATCATAGAAGCTCTCCGAGTGTATTCCGAAGGAAATTCCTTTAAAACGAGATTTAAACTGTAGAGCTAACGATGATTGCGATTTCATGAACCAGAACGAAATATTGGCCATTATTTATTTTTAGTTCGGCGCTTTCATTACCATACTAGTTTTACGACCTATTGAAATTTATTTGCGATACGACTTTTTATTGACATAGTTCTTTTATGTTTGTTCGTTAAATATAGCGATATCTTATTCGTTTTTACTTTGCTGAATTTATTTCCTTTGAATCTTCACATCGGGTGCAACGTTTTACACGAAAACCGATTCCAATAGTTTAGCCTGGGAGTACACAGGCGAGCAAACAGCCTCGTATGTAAAACATATATCAATTCTGATATGGGAAGAGTTATCACACACGACGTAGCACGGCCTCGGCAGAACTGCTGAACTTGCCTCTACAAACTATTGGAATCAATTTCTAACTTAGAGTCCGATTAGAACCGCAGAGCTAAAGTGATTTAGATTACTTCACTAGTTCTCTATTAGTCGCTTTGAAAGTGGTCAGTTCAACTATAATTACGTTTTACACTTTGGCATAGAACTATTTTAATTAAAATAAAATTTTGGCCTGGTATTTATATAATTTAATAAGAGATTGGATTATGGACCTAAGTAAAACCATAGGCCGCGTCCCCTTCATACACGATGCGGCGCCGTCACAGTGCACGACACGACGCCGCCACCGTGACACGACACGACGCCGCCACCGTGACACGGCACGGCGCCGCTCCGCAGTACGGTGCCGTGAACGGTGCATCACCCCGTGCCCCTATTCCGTCTAATATTTTGCTGTTTGTGCGCTCGAACGTGCTTGTTTGGATATGGTAGATATGGATCGCGAAAGAGTTATTCTCCTGTTGTTCCTAAGACGACGAATGAAACAGAGGAAATTTGGGGTAGATCCATAATTTTTCCAGATTCGTAAATAATTCTTCTTCGTCTTTTTTAAGCTTTACTTCAGATTAAGAGTAGATTTTTATGCCTCATAGGTAGGTTTAAACGTATATTTTTTTTCTTCGGAAGTTTCAACCTCCTAATGAATACAGAAAAGGAGTGCGTGTTGCACCGTTCGCGGCAACGTGCTGCGGCGGCGGCGTCGTCGTGACGTTGCACGGTGACGGCGCCGCGCCGTGTTTGATTAGTATACTATTGACAAAATTGCCGTTTGTGTGGATTTGATGAACAAAAAATTTGATTTCAGTTCAGAGTATCCATGTCAAAGTATGGGTCCCCCAAAATGTATTGTTGTTTTTCTATATCTTCCTTGAAAATTTTAACGCGGTTTTCAGAATACATCTACTTACTAAGTTTCAACAGCAAAGCTGTTCTTATGGTTAGGAAAAAGTGTCTGTGACATACGGACGGATAAACAGACAGACATGACGAATCTGTGAGGGAACCCTAAAACATAGTTATTTATCTTGCAAACCTTATAATTTGTAATTTGTAAACTATAAAACCAAACCCACAGAGAGGCAGTCATTACTATTTTAAATTTATGGCAATTAAATCCCCACTGGCTTAGCAGCACCATAGTTCGCAGTTCAGTTTAAATGAAATATCAGTATTCGCATAATCCTACATAATCCTTACGGAATCGTGGAAATAATTGTTCTATCAATATTGGTTGTTACAACAATATGAGCACGAATGTCCACAGTGTATTGTCGGTTGCTTTTAAAGAGTTTTAACTTTTAAAATAAAATTAAGTCACTTTTTCTTGATAAAAAAGATAATGGAAATGAAGCAAAAATATGAAGATGTGCTGATTTTAATTATTGTATAAACAAGAGAAAGTGAGAAAGAAATATTTAAAAATTTATGGAAAAGTTAAATTTTAGCGCCACAATTAAAGTCTAGAACTGTCGCATTCAAAGACGAATATAAATTACCTACTCAATATTAATTAAACATTACCTATCAAACTCTTAATTAAATCGGAGTATTTATCATAAATGTCTCGGATTAACTCTACAAAACATCTAACTACTTCTAAAACTCATTCACGTGAGTTAGGAAAAAGCTATGAAAAATCAACATTTTTCTAGTTTCAATCCTCTAAATACGTTACCGAGGCTGCTAATAATTCAAAAGTCGGACCAACTCTACAACTAGCGAAATAAATTAGAAATAACAATAATATATCCTTTGGATCCGAAAACTTTATCGCAAATAAGCAGAATATATTAGTGTTATTTATCTTAGGCGAAGCGCTAACAAAGTTTTAATTGCAAGCGCCGATACAATTTGCGTACAAATGGATTTATTCGCTGAATCCGCGGTGCAGTCGTGTGCGGATTACCCGCGCGCCCGCGTGTGTACAGCCGCTAATTGCGGGTAACGACAAGCCGCCCGCGCCGCCAGCACTCGCTGACTAGCTACCGAATAGACGGGCACGCGCCTAATGCAACTTTGATACCTATTCAATGTACGATTAATGCCTACTAAAATAATGTTAGTAGGCATAAGACTTGCAGTTGATACATGTAATTAAGGAGGGAATATTTTACTTGCACATAAATATATATATGTGCAAATGTGCAATATATATATATATATATATATATATATATATATATATATATATATATATATATATATATACATAGGTAACATTATGTGCAAGTAAAATATTCCCTCAATTACATATATATATATGAGATTGTAAATATTACATTGTCATTAGTCATGACACTCAGGTTTTGTCGAATTTATCTCGACGTGCAAATGTTTGCTTCGTTCGTCGGAAATGTATGGCTACTAATAGTAGCTGTTTTAATGAGACCTTAAATAAAAAGTTGAGGTCTAGTTAGGGACGTCGATTCTAAATAAATAAGAAGAGAAGAGCGAGGGCACTCAGGAGGTACCTACTTAAATACCTCTTATTTTTATAGGCGTCATGGGAACCATCACAACCTATCTTCGACTCTATAAAGTTAGTTACTCTTAGTACGCCATCGCATAACACCACAATCTCACACGCACACTACGAAAGGCTTTCGACAAGCAATCACCACGCACTCCCGATCATTTCGTTTCATAGCGATGTAAAACTTTTCAGATAAAAGTACTAACAAGGTTAATTGAAAACACAATCAACAGGAGCAACGTGAGTGCGGGGGAAGGCATAACTGTCAAAGCCGAGAGTAATATGTGATGAGAACACCGAATACCCGTAACGTGCCATTTTATGCTTTTGATTGCTCGTTATACGGATATTATTATTCTTTTCGACGTCGTTATTGCTTTCGTATAAAAAAAAGCATGAATCTAAATTAAAAGCTCATCCGAGTATTGCGGAAAAACCTCCACGCTACGACACCACGCTACTTCACAAACATCCGGAATGCCAAACATTTTTTATCAAAAATAAAAAAGGAACGTCATTAAATAAAAGAAAGACATGAATGAACGTCGAGCGGCAACGTAAACGATATTAACAATTCATAAACGAGATAATCATAAAATGCTTTTTAAATTTTAATACACTTTTATTTTAACATTTGGCCCGACAAAGGGCGATAGCAGTACGTGCGTAAATCAAACGTCGCACAATAACAGAACCACCCGCGACCGAACCTTCCCCGCCCCCTCCCCGCCTCGGCCCGGCCCGGTACCCGCGCGCCGCCGCCCGCGCGCCCGCGCGCCCCCGTGTCGCACCGGCAGGACCGCTTCTATAACGATCGCAAATAAATCTGCCACACCGAGATGTGTTTCAATGTTTCAAATATGCGGCCGCGTCGACAATATCTGTGCCATTGGGCTCTCACTTGGGAAAATCGGAATTAATTCAGTTGTCAATCGCAAAGCCAGCCCTGCCGGTGACACGACTCCGACGCGCCTCGCACTCGTGTCTCATACTCCGATACAAATCAGCTCTTTGATTTTTTCATTTTAAGCCCAGATCAACGTACGCATATTAAAGCAGGTGTTTTATAATATTTTTGCTGACGAAAATAATATATTAATATATATTTATCGTTAAACAAATAAAAATTGAAAAATATTATAATATATGGAACAATGTCGCATCCATAATATACAAATTATTACCATTTACCAATAATAATTATACGGAAACCGGTTAAACGAAGCAGGAGAGGATTACATTTCTCGTTGCGAATTACACGATACCATCGCAGCGCTCCATTCGGTGCAATTAACGCGGCGCAATGACCATATAAATCTCCACTGAATGCTATGCCCATTCTATACTTAACCGCCCGACGCCCGTACAGAGGGCACACGAACAGTGAACACACCACACACGCCGACCGACCGCCGGGATATTACATAGCCGCCGAGTGCCGACCGAAATAAGACAATCGTAATTCCATCTCAAAGGATATAAAACGGATGAGATTAATAAGAGTCGTTCATTGGCCATAACGCTGAGTAGTCGAAGTGAATTATGGGCGTCTGCATCGATCTGGGTTTTTCCTTAATCTCACCTATACGTCTCGAGCCGGAGAACAAACAAGCCCCGAGCCGAGCTTACGTTTCGAATAAATCAATGTTACGACGCGTTAAAATATTTAAGCTCACGATTAATGCAGGGCGCGGGTGCTCGTCTTATCAAACCGAACCGCGCTCGACACAGCTGTTCCGCCGCGCCGCGACAGCGGTGTTGAATTGCAAAGTATTAGACGAGATGAATATTACATCACTCAAACTACGGGAGATGGCCCCATGTACCCCCTGATTAGCGGCTCCATCCGGTCCTACAAATAAAATGGCAGAGGAAGATCAGAGGATCTGATGTGAAACAGAGGAAACTCGTGATATATTCGACCCGAGCTTTATCGAAGTTACAGAAGGTTTTGATTTTTATTAGGAACCCCGCCATCCGAGGACCGAGCTGCGCAGATACTGTTATAACGATATACCGTTGGAAGTAATAAAATAAAACGATTTTACATCTCCAGAGGGAAATGAACGTTTTTGTCGAATGGGAAAAGTCAGTCGCAACTTCTCATTCCGCGATAAAATCAGGAACGTTTTACGACAATCTTCTATTCGATAGCTATTAAACAACAATCTTAAAAAAGTTTTTCGGCGGCGCTCCTAAATCGGCGGCTCCCACCTCCGCGTTAAAACGGAGATTAACATTCGGCGGAGCCTCCATGGCGCCGGGGCACCCTGATACTTCATTTTAAAGCTTCTCTATCTTATCTCGTTTATAGTTATTGCGTTAAAGCTAAGATACCTGAGATTGTTTCAGAAGTACGTTATGTTCACCGGCACCCTCCGTAACATGCACGAATCACGATCATTGCAAACGGTAGGTCATAAAAACGTTTACTCAACAGTTCCAAAATAACGCGGGATCAAATGCGAAATAAATTTTAGGTAACTGCAGACCAGATGTTGAAAAACGAATTTATCGTAATCCTAAATGACCACAACTTCGAATAATGAACTGGTCACGTAGACCCATTTCGTATTATTTCCCCAGGACGAGTCACGTGACGTGAATAAAATAGAAGGCCCGCGCGACTTCTCTACCTCCTGGAATCCTTCACAGATAAACCGTTTTACGCACGACTCGCCAAAAGAGATTCATTATACTATGTATTTGCTCAATGATACATGAAATACATTAGTTTACCAAACTCTGAGACATTAGATCCGTTCGCACTGGGTTTCTCGGTGGCCGCGCTAAACAATCAAAACGGCGTATATCTCTTAGTTTATATATACCTACGGAAAATTCAATTAAAGACTTATTGTCTTAATCGAGCATTGAGTATTTGCTCTATAATAATTGGGCTCTAATCAAAAGCTTAGCGAAGACAAAATATATCATAGGAGTAATTAGATTATATTATACATTTAAAATGTCAGATTTTTAAAATGTTCTTGTGTTAGTAAAATATTATACTCATGTTATAAATGCCAAAGTGTGCCTGTCTGTTTGTTTGTTACCACTTCACGCTTAAAATGCTAATGAATGCTTGGAACGGGAAATGATAGTTATCGTCGCAGAAAAAAAAGTGGTTACCGCGATAATAAAACTTCGGCGCATCAGAGTGGCGGGAGTCATTTAGGGCCTGTTTCACCACTTTCTGATAAAGTGCCGATTAGGCTATTCACAACTTTTAGTGGTAGATAGCCTATTCGGCACTTATCAGGAAGTGGTGAAACAGGCCCTTAGCAGATTATAAATATTTGTATCATAGTTTCTTGTTGAGAGACGTGTTAGGGATAACTGAAATAGTTTTAAACTACAAACAACAACCTAACGTTATTTAAAAGCAAAGTCAAATAACAACATTTCAGTTTGTAAATAGCTTTATGTTCTATGTTGTAATTAATACAACATCTTTGGACCTTTTGTAGTTAATTAAGCGACTGCTTTAACTTTCGCTTAAATAACATTAATATCAACTAAAGATCGTGACAAACACGTTAAGGGAGATAACTCACACAGCTAACAAAAATATACTGAATTGTTTGATACTATACTATTATTACTATTCTTTGTTCACGGGCAATTAAATCCCGGAAATATTATTATTAATATTTTGAAAAACCTATTGTTATTTTTTACTGTCATTAAAAGGTATAGTAGAAAGGAACGTGTGGTCCAGATTTATGAAACAAATATACAGCCACAATTTAAAAATATTTTGCAAGTATACGACAAATTACACCATTGGGAGCGACCGCCGTAGTCGTTTATGGGTCCAATAAATAATAATGCAGTAAACAGGATGATAGAGATAAGCGGAACTGTTATAAACAGGAACATAAAATATAATGCAGCGATGTTTACATATGGAGGTAATATAGTTGACTGTTGAACGTAATAAAGACGTCACACGAAAGCGCTCCGCGACGCTCCCGACCGCAGTATAACGCGCACGTCGCTTTATTGTACTGCTGGTTTGCTCCTAACTACCCATTTTCTTAGGGATAATGACGAATACCCGACAACCTAAAGCTCATTTCAAAATAGAGGAGTCAACGTAATCTCTTTACTCGAAGTGATTTAGCTATTTCGAGCATATTTAAAGCACGAAATAAAATGTTATGATACGCCATACGGCCATATTAATTAAACGCTTATCTTATTACGTAACAGCGTTTACCGAGGTTTCAGTTTGCGAGGAATGAGAAAAGGGCTCCGTATTCATTGCAATTCAAATATAAAATAATTAAAATAAAGCCTAGTTTTGAGCGCCAAAAATTTGTGTGTTTTTGAATATTAGCAGCTGCTACTCGCAATTCGTGGTTTCGCTGGACATATTGTACGTAGCGGTGGCATACTGATGTACGAGGCCATCCGTGGTCATTTCGTATACCGAAGCTATGTGTTGTCGTCCATATTTCGCAGTGCGGTCCATTAAAACACGGGACGTATGAAACACAAAAAGATTTTTATCCAAATGTGCTTTCTACTCTGATCTATTCACGGAACGTAATATACGTTAGTACTGAACAAAGTTATCGTAGCGTGTACAGAAAAATATTACCTTGGATTGCCTCGAAGCGCTGCGTGGTGCAAAGCATTGAATCCATTGTTGTTTGTGAGTGTCATGTCAGCTCCATGATCCAACAGCAAAGTCAATATGTCGTCCCGCTTCTTCGAAATTGCATCGTGCAACGGCGTGTCGCCTTCGGAGTCCTGGAAAAAATACATTTAGCTTGTAGCGTTCACTTTATAACTCGAAATAAGATCGTAATAAACATCAGTAGGAGAAAATTTCTTCGTTCAAGGTTAGCCAATATAGTACAGGATAAATGAGGGAATCTGAGAACAGCTGCGCTGACGCGCCACACGTACATTACACGGCTCGTCTGTCTTCTGTATTGGCACAATTTTCTAAAACATCAAACCGCCCGAATGAATAATTGAGTCGGCGGAGAAGGCGTTTAGGGCGTGGATTATGGAGACTTGCATAATTTATAAGCGTCTCCGAGTGTCGAGAGGCGCGAGGCAGAGGATCTCAGCTGGTGCGATGCGCAGCTCCAGACGTAATCACGAACGGTGTCGAGTTCCATAATATAGGACAAACAGCGCAAAAAGCGCGGCCACCGCGTCATTATCATAATCACCACAGCTACGTGCCTCTGCGGAGCCGCCCAAGCCGTTTCGCTTTGTGAGCGTGCATTAAGAGAGCAGAGCATACTGCTCTGTCATTCCACAATTAATTTGTGAGCCTGGAGGATGAGTAATTTTCCTTAACCAGAGACATCAACTAATGAACGCTGTATATTTTAGTTAATTAGGTTCTTTTTCACTCATACATTTTGTTAAATTTGTATCCAGATTTGAGTTACGGGGAGTAGTAAAATATTTTATAAAATCCCAATTTTTTATACCAGTAGTATTTTCGGATTAAAAAGCACTCATCATCAAAGCTTTGAAATGGCGATACAAAGTATGTAATATACGTAAAGTTTGTAACCACATTTTTGACCCATGCAAACACTATGAAACAAAATTCTTTGTCAGTAAGTTGACAGCTCTTTTTAAACAGATCTTACGTGCATGCATTATGCATTTCAACTCTGAATCGCAGTGCTTCGTTCTAGAAAAACATACGATAAAACTACCAACTTCGAAAAGTGCTGCACTAAGTTTTACCACAGCCTTTTACAATTTTTAACATATTTTTTCAACCTTTGCTTGTAACTTTATGTTTAATTCCAAATAGATAATAACAAGTAATATTAGTAAACAGCTATGAAAGCTAAAAATAAAGATTTAACTGTGCTGTATTAAAAAGGAACCCGTAAAGGTCGTCAGTTAGAAATAATTGACCGACCAAAGCGATCGAGTTTCCAGAACATTCAGCTAATATTAGCTGAGGGCAGTAATTCAGGAAAGCTGAACAACAGTGTCAGCGTAATTCCGTACGGAAT
Source organism: Polyommatus icarus (assembly GCA_937595015.1). NCBI lineage: Eukaryota > Metazoa > Arthropoda > Insecta > Lepidoptera > Lycaenidae > Polyommatus > Polyommatus icarus. The sequence continues at coordinate 12,159,641 of OW569321.1, forward strand.
AGCGGCATTAAATATTAATCCTATTGGCATATAGATGACCATTACATCAGGTAATTCATACTGTACACGCAACATCGTGCATTACATGCCGCGGTAACTATTTGAATTCGATAATTACTTGATTAACAGGATTTACACTTAGATCACTTAATACAGGCGTGTAGAGCAGGAGATGTACCTATACTAGCTATGTATTAGATACTAGCTGTTCCGCGCGGCTTCGCCCGTGTAATTTATGAATTTTGTATTAGTTGTATATTATAATGTAATCATATTTGTGCACGTCCTATCTGCTGTTTTTTTATCCTATCTCTCTCTCCGTAGGGCTGCTGGAAGAGATTTCTATCTAGAAATAAGCAGTTCCTTTGTGCCGTCTTTCTGTGTTAACTGTAATTATGTAATGTTTTCTGTGCACAATAAATTATAAATTATTATAAATTTCATGCAACCGTACATTTTTCCGCAAAAATAGCTTATGTCCCTTCACTCTCTATTCCTTCACGGTCCTTCACGGTCTAATCTTCAAGTTTGCCAAATAACATAAAAATAGCTACAGTAGTTAAGATAATAAGCAATTTCATATAATTTTCCCCGTTTTCCTCTATTTCTTCGCTCCTCTTATTCTTATCGTAATAAAATATAGCCTATAGCCTTCCTTGATAAATGGACTATCTAAGACTGAAAGAATTTTTCAATTCGGACCAGTAGTTCCTGAGATTAGCGCTTTCAAATAAGCCCTTTCATATAATTTCCCCCGTTTTTTTTCACATTTTCCTCTATTTCTTCGCTCCTATTATTTGTGGCGTTATAAAATATAGCCTATAGCCTTTCTCGATAAATGGGCTATCTATCACTGAAATAATTTTTTAAATCAGACCAGTAGTTCCTGAGATAAGCGCGTTCAAATAAGCCCATTCAAATAATTTTCCCCCGTTTTTCCCACATTTTCCTCTATTTCTTCGCTCCTGTTAGTCTTAGCGTGATAGAATAAAGCCTATAGCCTTCCTCGATAAATGGGCTATCTAACACTGGAAGAATTTTTTAAATCGGACCAGTAGTTCCTGAGATTAGCGCGTTCAAACAAACTAACAAACTCTTCCGCTTTATAATATTAGTATAGATGGTTTGTTTTGCTTCAGTATTAATTCGCATGCTGAGTTCTGTCACCCCCACCTATAGATAACAATGTACACAATACCTATTGTGTGAAACTTTCGTCAGCCAAATTCATAAGGACACATAAAATCCAGGTGAATATAAGTGTTGAGGATAAATAAGAAATTTGATTTACGCGGTAATATCCGCAGGTGCACGCGAGCGGCGCTCGGGCGGGCGGCGCTCGGGCGGGCGGCGACATGCACTTGCACGTGTACCGTCAGGAATATTATATCAGCCCATCTACCTCCTACGTAACGCTTCAAATTCTAAATTTAACTCTTAATATTTTCGACTTTAAATCACAATTCTGTGACACAATGGAGAGAATGCCAGCAAATTTTATCTTACAAGAGATCTGCCCGTCGTAATCATCAGTGTTGCATTTAATAGACCGTAAATAGTTAAATGCATTACATTTTAAAGGCCATACATAAGCAACAAAAAAAGTTCTGGGTAAGCAAGGTTTCATTTTGATATTAATAGACGACGTCGATAATAATATATAATAACTAAGAAAATACAATTACGTACAGTAAGCCGGGTCGACATCGAGTAGAATGAACGTATCAATTTAGCGACCTTTCCTAGTATAAAATATTTTATATGACCCAATAACTTGTACCTGGAAGTAAATATGCCAAGTAAAATTCGAGTACAAATCGCTATTTATAGTGCCAATTATATTTAATTGGAGTCGATATTATTATAGAAATTACTGCGCATGTGATTTCGTATTTAATGCAAAATTATTGCTCTGGTGAGTATTTGATTTATGATTCGCTGAATTTCAGTACAAACCAACAAATTTTACGATTTTAAAGCAAGAAAAAAATTATTTCCAATTGAAAAAAACGTTGGAACTTTTATCCGCACGACTGCTGAATAATGCAAATTCAATGAATATAATAATCGATGAAATGATGGCTCACTCGTAATCCTAGGCATACAATACAAGAATAATTTAAAAAAATCGTAAAATTTCTATCTAAAACAATTCGACGTTATTTCTACGACTTTTAAAAATCTGATTTATCTAACTAATTAAATTTTACAACAATCCTACAATTTACAACTCTAGGTATAATTAAGGTACGTTTCAGATGACAAAAATGAAAATAAGTAACTTAATTTTTCCTAAATCAAAGGACGGAAATGTCATGAATCCTGTAACGTTTTCGATTTGGAGGCAAATTAATTTTAATTAATCACACGAGTCAGTGGTTTTGTTAAATTGTTTAGACACAACGAGACCTCATCAGGGGCCAGCTATAGTCGAGAGAAAAAAACATATAAAACGAGGTCAGAGCGCGGTATCATTCATTGAGAGCTCACTCATTGACGAGGCAGAAAGAAAACAACTAATTGTTTAATTCCAAACCATTAACATCTAGTATTACAGGGGGATTATTCACGGGCCATATAGCTCGGTATCGGGGAGCGCTACGCCATTGCAGTGTGCGTTGACTTACGATCGTTACAAGCCCGTTTATGTCGCCGGCGCATACTCGCTTTCGTGTACTAAATTTACATCGACTGTGCTCTCATTATGATCATTACAATGTGCTATTAAATTCATTACGCTCAAAATAAAACAAGTTACATTTTCAATTAAACAACGTTAACGTGTATTTAAACGCACAATTTGGCGTCCGGGTAAAAATAACGACGGTTCGTCATCGTGGCCGTTCGCCAACTAGGGACCGGTTTGGGTAATTTTAAATTTATGGAAATCCGGTGCGAGATAAAATATTTACTGCGCGCCGGAGTCGAGTGCGCGCGTTATTAACTAACTGAATTAATTTGCCAATTCATATCGATAGCAATTATCGATTGGCCGGATGAGTCGAGTAGGACGGCCGGCACACTAGTAGGGGGCACCCTCATCAGCCGCCTTGATTGATTGTGCGGAATTAAGCCCCGCACTCCGCTCCCTCCGCCACCGCGTGCTGCAATCAAATTAAATAAAACCGACACGACACACACCGTGTCGACTGTCGAACCGTCCGAGCACTGGCTTCCGTGTGTCCATCATTATTAAACCATTAACTTCATATCCAACTGGCAACTTCATCTAGATCGCTCACTGTCAAAAAGACAACTGGTAAATATAGTCAACGGGTAGTCAATCTATCTACTCTAGCGGCAGCGATATGACTAATGAAATAACTAAAAACAAATGTATTCGGCACATTACACAAAACCAATGCCGACAACATTATTCCATCAAAAACATTTCTTGGAAAATGTTGCCGAGACGACCACGTTTTATACGTGGCCACGTTTTATATTATGTTGCCGAGACCTTCGCCGAGAGAAGGTTTACCCTGTGACAAAAATATAAGATCTCATGTAGAGCCAAGCTTCTGAATCTACACAGCCTAACTCTACTCACCCTATGTTAAACAAATTCTACATAATATCAGTAAATATGTATGGCTCGGCTGTTTCGTTACTAACTTCAGATCAAAAACTAAATATTCGCATCACCTCCGCGACGGTAGCGAAACGGCCAAGCCACATATTTACTGGTATGTAGAATTTGTTTAAGTCAGGGTCAGTATAGTCAGTAGGCCGTGTAAATTCAGAAGCTTGGCTCTACATGAGATCTTATTATTTTTTTAACAGGGTAGACCTTCTCTCAGCGAAGGTCTCGGCAACATTTTACAAGAAATGTTTTGGTGGTATTTCAGTTCTTCGCAATTATAATTATTTTGAATTCGTGTTAAAAATGATAACAATAAAAAATATGTTTACCGCGGTACTCATCACCAATAACCGTGGAAATTTTTGTTTTGATACGATAAATCTTGCTGCAAAGTATTGAATTGTGTCTCAAAATAAAACCCTTATCCAATTAATACCCAGCTACACATTTCCATTCACGATATCTTGCACGAACTCAATTTTCCAAGGCTTTGAACTAGACCATTTAAACGGGGATGTTACAAATAAAGATAGAGCTCGTTGCGATAAAGTAGGTCGTTTCATAAATACCGACGTCCATTAGTGCTCTAATATCTCAACCACGCAATTCTTTGTTATTCTAGTGGAGCGTAACCGCGGTGAGCGCTTTGCTTTAGATATTGGAAAACGGATATTCCATGGGATTTAGCGCTGAACAACGCCCGCCTCGGATCATGCCCGTGAAGCCGCCTCTTTAATTTAGAACCTTAGATATCGCTTCCCAATTTTTTGCCAACGAAGATATTTCTGAATCCGGGTAAGCGATTTTATGGTTTGAAGTGCTAGCGATATCCTTTACCGTCGATATAAAATATACTATTTATTTTAAGCGTTGGTTGTTTTTAGCAGATTTTAACGTTTTATTTAAAGTTAAAATATTTTTTTTTACCATACTAGTTTAGTAGCCTTTCTCACTAAAAGCACCTAAAATAAAAATATATTACTTTACTTTAAGTTTTATGTATAAATCGTTTGACGTAATTAAAGCGACCGAGAAACGTTTTGCCTCCACTGAGATGTTTTTGTACCGAGCAACTTACAAGGAGTATAAAACTTCTCTTTAGAAATTTCATTAGGACCATAGTAATTAGCGTATGCTTCGGAATGGCGCCTTAAACAAGCAAAAGGAATATAAAGCGTTTGCTGATTTTAACACTAAAAGGTACTAGAGAATATTTTAAGAATTCTTTTTATCTCAACAACGTTGCAAAGTGAGAAACGAACATAATATTAGAGATAATTCAAGCGCCTCAGCACAATACTAATTTATTTAATTCGATATTTTTTAAATGTGAAACAGAAAGAAAGTCAAATTTTTTAAGTTAACTAAGATGAGAATTCAAAAATAAGATTCCAAGCACGCAAAATTTACAGTACTAATAGGTACACCGAAATAATAGACTACGTAGATTACATAAACTTAACGATAATATAAAATAAGCAAACGAGTTAATTTTATGATCGACTAAAGCAGGTTTAATGAAGCGAGCCGGGATCGGGCTGGAGGTGAATTACAGCGTGGTGCGTAGATTAATCGGCGATGGTTTTAGTCTGTCACTGTAATTCAGAAGCTCTCACATTTAAATGATGACTGCCGATTGCCGTAATCACCACACTCAACCTGCGTGCCGGCTCGCTATAAACCGAAACGTAATGCACCTTCACCCTGCCGAAGTCGCTAATCGAAATTTAACTACTTAGAACAAATTAGACGGCATCAACTCCTTCCGCAAGCTTCATTCGCTCGGGATATATTTGTGGCCAGGTAATGCGGTTACTATTTCGTGAATGATATATATGCGCTCTATACTTTACTAGCTATATGACCGAGCTTCGCTCGGTATTCAAAAAATTAAAAAAACACACATAAATTGACATTTTATGGAAATGATTCCTAGCTAGATCGATTTATCGCCCCCGAAAACCCCTATATACTAAATTTCATGAAAATCGTTGGAGCCGATTCTGAGATTCCAATTATATATATATACAAGAATTACTCGTTTAAAGATATAAGATTCGACTTAGGTACTTATACTTTTGTACAATGTATTAATGTTGCCAAATATTCTCGATCTATACAATTAGAAACCTGAATAACTAAATATAATAACAGAATATTAAAAGAAAAATATTGCCTTTATTTTTTTATATTTAACGAAAGTCCTCTTCCCTAATATCCTCTGTTTTTATTTATCAATCTTATATTTATATGTTATCCTATTATGGAATGCTTTTGGTTACGTAATAAAGTTTTAAAGCTATTGAAACTCTAAAAGTTTTAAAGCTATAAAGAAGCAAAAGGAAATAAACGAATGAACGAATAATAGCGCTGAATCTTGATTATGGCTTTAGTTCATTAAATCTAGAAACCAAACGTAGATAGCTCCCGCCCGTTAAGAACCGAGTCAATGTAAGTTGAATTGATGAGGATTCCAACTTTCGGCACTCACTACACTCTGAAAGGGAGATAATATCATTAACCTAGATATTTGAAACGTACCTTCGGAATTAGTTTAAGAGTAGTATACCATTAAAGGTTTTAAATTAAGAGCTATGTGCACGGATTATGTCGGGATTTAACGCTGCTTTATATGAGCGTTAATTAAACTTTACTTTTACTATTTCCTGTAATTAGCCAACGTGGAGCGAAATCTTTTTCCATCGTACGGTTAGCATCGGTAGAAAATTGGTAGTACTATTTTTCTTAATTATACTTTTGGTTTTATCAAAGTTGGCTTTGAGTTTACTCAAACTCTATTTTTTAAGATAAAAATCTGGAGTTAAAGTTGAGCCAGAACAGTTCGACAGTCAACCGGCTCACTTAAATCAGAAGATCTTTGGAGGTTTAAAAGGAGCACTCGAAAGACTTCTTAAAGTTCTCGATTGTGAAAATACTACGTCCAATTTAAGAGAAATTGCAAAGCAAAAGTTACATGAAAAAAACGAAAGCATAATAAAGCTCAGCGGTTTTGGTCGGCTGGCCATGATTGAATGCGAAAAAGCTGTTTTCTTTGTGTCCATGAACGAATAAATTGGTTGTGTAAATTTAACTATTGTGCCTATACACATTATACAGTTATTATTCTGCGGCGATAGTCCCTTCCAATTCGCGCGCTCACTCGTTAACGAGGAATATTGGGCTTACGTTTTATAGTGGGGTTTGTTCTCTATAGTAGTATTACAAAATAATAGGACTACCTATTATGTATTTACAATTACATATTAGTTACATTACAATTTTACAATTCTATACTTATTATAAAACAAAGTCGCTTTTTTCCCTCATGTCCCTTTGTTCCCTTTAATCTTTAAAACTACGCAACGGATTTTGATGATTCTTTCAGTGTTAGATAGCCCATTTATCGAGGAAGGTTATAGGCTATATTTTATCACGCTAAGACTAATAGGAGGGAAGAAATAGAGGAAAATGGGGAAAAAACGGGGAAAATTATTTGAAAGGGCTAACTTGAACGCGCTATTCTCAGGAACTACTGGTCCGATTTGAAAAATTCTTTCAGTGTTAGATACTCGTAGCCCATTTATTGAGGAAGTCTATAGGCAATATTTTATCATGCTAAGACTAATAGGAGAATGTGAAAAAAACGGGGCAAATTATTTGAAAGGGCTTATCTCGCGAACTACTGGAGCAATTTTTATGTTATTAGGCACAGATAAGAAGTAGACCACGAGAAGGATCATCAGAAGGCTATCCATTTTAATCATTTTTTCAGTGGCTATATATTTTATACCCGTGCGACGCCGGGGCAAGTCGCTAGTATAATATAAAGCCTTTAACCAACTACATAAAAAAATATTATGACGGTTGAAATGTAAAAACAAAAAAGTTTCTAAACATGTACCTCCAATACAAAAATAATAATATTAGTTTTGATGACATTTAACGGGTTATTAGTCGAAATTAAAACGATCGTAATATTAAATGTGAGCAAGTGCATAAAAGAACAATAAAAATATTGAAAAAGTACATTACCGAATCTGAATAGTAACTACTACCTACATAAACCGATTCGCATTATTTATTCAGGAATTGCGAGCGTCAATTACGTACACCACATTTTCAAAGGATTGGACTTGTCTATAAATTGTCGGAATGCTCCGGCCGGCGGTGTAATTCATGTATTTTATGTCAATTAGCCGGCACCGTCGATCGCACGTTAATGACTAGGTCACAGACTCACTTGTGACAGAGTTTCCAATTCAGACCATGAATACCCAATCATGTAAGCGGTCATTTCCCAGAATATTCAACCCGAACCTGGCCACTACTCTACCTTCCCATTATTATTATTACAAAATTAATTAAATAGATGATAACGCTTCTTCGTATGTGCCCAAAATATGTAGCACATTCTCATATGTCACTTTTATATACAAACAAAATATTTGAGTTTAAACAACAAAGTTTTTTTACAAAAATTACACATTTCCTACGAATGCTCCGAAAATTTAATGCACTACAGTTAAAAGCTCCTACAGGATTATAAAAGTTCTAGTTTTTGATGCAATAAATTCTGTCAAAGGGCTTTTATCACACCATTTAGTGATTTAAAAGCCGTAACTCGGCTTGTCGTATTTTATAGCAGCTACGTAATAAAATATTAGCTCCTAACCGGCGCGTAATAACAGCGCGCGTAAAATATTCGGGTCTACAATTCCAATAACAATTTGTGAACTTTCAATAGTTAGAACGTGGATGTTCGGAATGGGAAGTATTTATTGGGTCAATATTAGTAGATGCGAGCGGCGGAGTGTGCCGCGGAGATTACGGTCCGATACTTTTTCGCCGCGCCGCGACCCGGCCGCGTCGCACAGGTGCCGATAATGTGGTACGAATCAAACCGGGGATCGAAACGGTTCGACTCATATTACCACCCTATACGTTCTCTATACTTTATACTTTATCGAAGGTTATCGTATGAAACATAAACTGGCTGGGAATTATGTTAATGGGAATTTTGACAGCCTTTATGAATGGATGATATGAAAGGGAGCATTACAACATTATATCGTCGGATTTATTCTAGAAATGTTCGCAATCTCTCCACATTTACGATCTTATTTTAAATATTAAATCGGAACTTTATAATTGCCCCTAAACAAAGGAAATTTAATAAATACAATAATTATGGGTACAATTACTTTATCTAAACAAAATAAATAAGTTAAGGAACAATCATCGAGTTCGTTTCATAACAAATATCCGCTTTTGTCCTGAAAATAGAAGTATTGGCGTTTGTTTTTATCCCAGATCACAAATCAATTAATGGATTGACTATTGCGAGCTTAGTGGATCACGGACAATACTTCTCTCTGATAACGGATTTACTCACACCGCACACCCACTTATTCTTAGCTACATACACATACATACTATCAATGAATATACACAAATATTTTGTCCTTCATTTCCTTATGATAAAACATATCCCACCAAAACATGAAATGTAAAAGGCGCCAAGCAAAATATTGCATAGCTATATTCAATACTTCTGTCGTAAAAAGTTTTCAGATCACATTCAAGCCAAGCCTTCAACTTATTTTGTAATTTAAATCAACATACAGTAAATGTATCAATAGATTTCTTTATTTTATAATTATTATAGTGGCTTGGCAATGAGCACAAAAGAAACAAATATAAAACTGCATATTTGGAGGAGTTCATACTTACACAGTCGGCAAGCGTAAAGTGTTTTAGTATGCAACGACGCATGTGGCCGATGGTACCCAATAAATCCAATTGGTCGCTGATTATTTATCTAGTGCTCATTGCCAAGCCACTATAATAATTATAAAATAAAGAAATCTATTGATACATTTACTGTATGCTGATTTAAATTACAAAATAAGTTAAAGGCTTGGCTTGAATGTGATTTGAAAACTTTTTACGACAAAAGTAGCTATGCAATATTTTGCTTGGCGCCTTTTACATTTCATGTTTTGGTGGGATTTCATTTCTTTTTTGAAGGTATTTTTTATTTTGTTTTCAGTTCACGTTATAACTTTTCTGTACTTAGCTTAGCACCCATTCTCTATCTCCTTTATATATTTTTCTGAGGCTTCGTTAGTTCTATAGGTGGACAACGTAACGTAAATATCTGAGGTCTGAGTCGATTATTATATCCATACTTATAAAATTACATGTCCTGACTGACTGACTGATTCATCATCGCTGATCAAAAACTGTTAAAGTCACAGCCACGAAATTTGGTGAGTAGGGTTGTTTTATTAAGTAGACACCCACTAAGGAAAGAGTTTTGAAAATTTTACCCCGAAGAGGGTGAAATAGGGGTTGAAAGTCTGAATGAAAGTCCGTCATTTCTTAAGTTAGGAACATGAAACTTTATCTTCGGGTTACTGATTAAAATTGAATGGATATGTATTTAAGCGGTTTTGGTAATTCTTCCCCCAAGGGGGTGAAATTGGGGTTGAAATTTTCAATGGAAGTCCGTTATTTCTTGAGTTAGAAGCATGAAATTTTATGTTTGGGCTACTGATTTAAAAAGGTTGGATACGTGTTTAAGCGTTTTTGAAAATTCTACCCCCAAGGGGGTGAAATAGGAGTTGAAAGTTTAAATGAAAGTCTATATAGGTATACTATATGTTAACGCGGACGAAGTCGCGGGAAACAGCTAGTTCATATATATAATTGACTCTTAAGCTTTAATACTTGAAGGTGGTAAATTTTAGCATTACCGTTGAATACATAGAAGCACTGATGTAAGCGTCTCGACTCGATGTTCCTCGCAGGAAAGGAGCACACCTTATCACATTTTCATGTGATAACTTAAAAATCCCATAATACATCGAGCGAGTAAAGAGTGTGTATCGCAGTTCTGATTAAATTTATACTTTTTTATTCGAATTTAATTATTTTTTCATTGTTAAATTTGTTAATACTATTTTTAATTTCATTACTATCATTTCATTAAGTACACGAATAACTTAAAGCCTTTTGTACGTAAAACAAATATGCAGTCAACACTCATACTGTTCTTGAAAAGTTACACACAAAAAAATAATTTCCTTTTACTTAATAAAGTATTAATCATATTATTATTATTATATTCTTTTTCAGTTTTTAGGTTTCCCTGCCTAAGGGATGAAAACGGGACCCTATTATTAATAAGTCTTCGCTGTCTGTCCGTCGTCCACCCGTATGTCACCAGGCTGGATCTCGAGAACCGCAATAGCTAGATAGTTGCAATTTTCACAAATTATGTATTTCTTGTGTCGTTATAAAAGCTAATAGTCCAATTAAAATAAATTAAACTATTAAGGCCTCATACAACAAACACGATTCTTTCCCCTTTTATGCTCTATATCCATAACGGTATCAGTAAAGTTTTAGAAAATTTCAGAAAATACTCAATAGTACTTTAACTTTAGTAATTAATAATAAAAATTATATTAACTTATTATTTAAGGGGGGCTCCCATACAAATTTACGGTACGGAACCCAATGTACGCCAGTCCGACTCGAACTTGGCCGGTTTCATAATTTTTCCTTTCATTGTGAATAAAGACCTATCCGGGTACCAAATTTCAAGGTTCTAAGTCTGCTAGAAGTACCTTAGAATTTTGATGATCTATATGTCAGTAAGTGACAAAATGTAGTAACTTTGACCATCCGTAATTATTAAACTATTTATTGAAATTTCATGTAATTTGGAGGTTAAGCTAAGGTTAAGTATTAAAACTATTTAATACTTGCTCCTAGTGACCGAAATTCTAAATCCCTAGCTTTGTTAACATCGAAGATAAAGGGGGTGTGAAATAGCCGCGAACCGCTTCGAGAAAAGTATGGTACGGCCGTGCCTTTGCTAAAAAGCTTGGCTGGGGCACTGCCGTGCCCCCAGATTTTGCATTTGACGCAAAATAATCACCTATCAGAAAATTTCGTTCCTTGCAGCCAGCGACCACATAATACGAGTATATTATGTGGTCGCTGTTTGCAGCCAAAAGAAATTTTGAGCGTTGTAGGTTTCAATAAGCTATTTAAATATTAATTTTACGACATTTATTTTTTACTTAATCTTCAGTTTGACATAATATCACATAACTAACTTTGCAAAAATTAAAATATTACGACTAGTACCTATAACTCCTTATTTTTGTACTCCTGATAACCAAAAATTCAGATGAACTTTTAGGATAGAAAATATCTGAGGTAACCCAAGTCATTATCAATAATTAATGTATTCAAATATAATAAGGCATAACCAGTAAGGTGGTGATTGTAATTTGTACTGATTTATATGCAGAGACATTGTCTTGTTCCATCAATTAATCAGTGTCAGCCGGATCGCTGTACAGGCCTTATAATTTATATTTGTAAATAAATTAACATAATCTGCTCTGATCTCTGCAATTTAGGATTAGACGGAATCAGTTTTATTTATTGTTATAATGTATTATTACATTTATAAAGCTAAGTAATAAGTATGTTATATTATATTAAAACGCTAGTACTAAAACAACAGTACTGAATGTAGCGGAAAAATAGTAAACGATACACAGTATAATTTATTAATATTGAATCAAATTCAACATGGACAATTTTTTTTTTATTTTCAACTAATAATTTTAAATTGAATTTACGTAATTGTTGGGTTTACAATAATTATCGGTGTGCATTTTAATTAATTTGCGGTCGTATTAATTAACATAAATGGCAGACTGATACATTCAAATACCATAATATTTTAGCATAATATCATAATACTTTCGATACAAATACTTGTGAGCGAATTCTCTGTCTCCGAGCGTTTGCTACTTCCCATCTCAAAGAGTAATGTCGGTAAAGTAAATATATAAAGGTATTCGCATGTCTATCGAACATTCCGTACATACGAAGCAGGAGCACTTGTCGTAGTCGGTCAGAATGAAATAAGGCGTTCGTATGCGATTCGTGCGTCTGCCGGCGCCGTATCCGACCGAATTGGCGCGATTAATTGAACGCCTATTCCACCTATTAGTTAACGACACAACAGTTATTGCCGACTATATTTTGCTGCCTAGTAAAATCTGCTCAAAGCAAAAATTTATCAAGGATAGATTTTATTTAATTACTCGTACTGTATAAGGTTGGTTTCGTTCGGGCATTAACTTAATTCGTGAAGTCGGTTGAACGATGCTTGGTGAGTGACAGAAAAAATGATTTTATGATTACTAAAATTTCCTCTAACAACGACGTGAATTTATATTTACACAAAGGTTACAGGTCTAATACATCTATTACATGTACAGTATGTGGTGTGAGAATTTACCTTCGCAATATAACCTTCCACCTCGCCGGCGGAACGGTTTATGTTTGTGTTGTACCTCACTTGTTCGCGCATAAACTTATGATACATTAAGTCCTACGAGCCGAAAACGCCGACAATTTACAAAGTGTCTCAAGGCGTCATATTAAAAATGATAACGCCAATAAATCGCATAACGGTGTCGTAAAATTTCGGCAGTATTATCTCGGGAAAAGGCGGCTATTTTACATTCACCTGCGAGGAATCCCTCCACATCCAATTTATGTTAGTGGGCACAAAACGAACGCTGACAAATGTGGAAATAAAATGAGCATACGTTTTATCTTCAGCCGGTGGAGTCGGTTACTCCCGCCCTCCCCCCGCTCCCGCTTACCCGCCTCTCCCGCGCCGCGACGCGTGCGGTGTGGGTGAGATCACACCGGAACGTCACAGGGGTCCGGTTTCCTACCTGATGCTAACCCAATTTTACCACTATCATTCTTTAAATCCGGTAAACAAATTCCGACAAGTGTCTCGTACAAAATACAGATTTAAACCTTCGAGCGATTCCGTAATCCATAAATCATCCGAAGCTATTTCTTACGCTCAATATTTCAAGAATTTCAGAACTCAAACTTAAAACGCAAAAGAACCGCAGTTTGTAGCTGACATTTATTATGGAAACGTCTTAAAAGCGTTCCAGGACTTAGCAACCACTCTCGTAGTTCCTACTTACATACGGTACGGTACCGGCGCGGCGTCGCGTCGAGCGAACGAAACCAAGTGGAACTTTTCCCAGGTCGTCTCGTATATAAAAAGAATTTTTAAGAGCTGCTTCAAATTCAACCTAGATATTTCAAGGTACGACCTAGCAGACGGCCCTTTGATCTCGCTATCGGTAAAACTCCCTACGTCTTTAAAGTTTAAACGTGGACCGAGAGTAGCTCTAAAGCGTGTATCGTTTTACAAAATTTTGCAGCTGCTCGAGTATAAATACCACCGTAAACATCGCTTACGAGGGACAGGGCAATAATATTTTCTTAATTCACAGGAAACGAGATAATGAAAAGCACCGGGCGGCATTACACACGCAAGAACACCCCGCGTCGTATGTAAAATATAACTACGCAATTCTGATAACGACACTCGTACAACTTTACCTATTTACCACGAGCAATATATTTCAGTAAATGTTTATGCCATCAGATAAGCTTTTCCCTGAATTTCACAACAATTACATATACAAAAGCCTCTTTAGTGTAATTGCCTTTGTAACTTCTCATATGAACTCACTCAGCCCTCCAAATTGCGTTAAGTGTTACTGCACGCTACTCTGTTCAAAATATCTTTAAAACAATATCGTAACCTAGAATTATATTAGACAAGAAACGAGAACGAGCTTAATTAGTTTTAATGAGATTGCGAATCGATCGTTATTTCGTATAGTAACAAGAGTTGTAGAGGAACGTGCCTAGATACAAATTAATCAAAAAGCCCGAAGGAGTTACTACTCCTGATGTCTGTAAATGTGAAAACCGATTCCCAGCTACACGTGTTAAACTGAGAGCGGCTACTAATATGGCCGGCCATCGCTCGTTAGAGACCAATTGCTCTTAGTGCTCACATCTATTACACCGTAATGGTGAGCCTGTCGACTGTCCTTTAAAATCTTATGTGGCTTTACTCCTGATAATTTATTGTTTCATAATTATTCCTCTACTGTTTACCTAACAATTCAATACGTCATAGCTTTTTAATTAAAATATTTCGAGGTTTATATATTTTGTAAATTCGTTATGGTTCGTGGCATCATCAGTAACATGAAATATTCAGTTAAAATATGTACAATCCCAAACAACATCCAGAATCATAATATCTAACCATAGATTATACATTCTATGAATGTAAAAATCGTGTACTCTGAAACAGAGCCACCCCATTACAAGTGAGACTTATTTAATGACTTCTGAAGCTTGAATTGCATAAGAACTTTACACTCAAGACCATAGCAAAGTAATTTTACAGACATACGTAAATATTACTTCTTTTTTCAAAGTCCGTTTTTACTCGTTAGTAATTCTAATAAAATTGTAGCTCGCTCATACGATACAAAAGTGTCATTATTTTGGCGTAAATTCGAATTACATTTATCAAAGTGTGCATCAACTTTTCTATCTGCATTAATTTACTGTAATAATACAAAAGTACTTTAGCGCTCGGTGAGCTATTTCCCATAGTCCCCGAGTAATTACACGGGAAGGTTCACAAAGGCCGCGCCGAAGAGCGCCGCGCTGCGTCCCGTCGCGTCCCGCCGCGTCGCCGCGCGTCGGAGCATCACGCTCCATAGCGGCCGGCGATGCCACCTTAAGCCGGGTCCAGACGAGTGTAACGTGTAATGTAAGATTACGTGTAATTAAGCGTCATCAGTGTGGACGGCACACGAACTCAAAGCGAATATTCCAAACGAGCCTTTGTGCTCGCGCGAAAACCGACAGCCGATGGATAAGCCCCGAGCGTTACATGTAATGCTCGTAGTGCCGTCCACACGTAGAATTCGAGTTACATTACACGGTGAATTACATTACACGTTACACTCGTCTGGACCCGGCTTTAGGCATCTAACGTTTAGCCAGCTAAAATAATAGTCAGCCCTATCGATATTTTAAGACCATCAAATCAAATTTCTATCTCTGTTAGCTACCACTTTCAAGATTTTTCGCAGATAAAAATGTTTGTCTTATCAAAATGAAGCTAGTACTCATAAAAAATTAGCTTGTTAGTAATCAAAAAAAAATTTTGTTCTAGAGCTCCCCACTATAATAATTACATTGTCTTCATAAAGTAGGTAAGTATAAATTAGTTATTATAGTGAACATGTCATTCGTAGAAGTTCGTAGAGCTTCGTAGCAACGATCGTAGCGCTTCGTAGCGAGCACTGTAGAACTTTACAATATTATGAACAACTTGTTTATTTTTGACACTTCTGTTTAAAGTGAGACCGGCTCGCACTTGGCCGATACCACAAAGGTATCGGCCAAGTGCGAGTCAGTCTCGCGCACGAAGTGTTCCGTACCGTTATAATATAGCAAAATAGGCCGAATTTTTTCTTGTATAGGTATACAATTTTTATTATGTAATATTTATTTATTTATATATACTTGAATATTTATTTTAGTTTAATTTTATTATACTTTAAATACAATTAGGTATTTTGTGAAAATTTCAAGCACCTGTCTGTTGCCATTATTCATATCGAGCAACAAAAGCCCAAAAAAATATTAATTTTATTTTGGTTTTAATTTTTGCCGTTATAGCGGCAACAGAAATATATACAATCTGTGAAAATTTGAGAAGTCTAGCTATAACGGTTCTTGAGATACAACCTGGAGACAGACAGACATCGAAGTCTTAGTAATAGGGTCCCGTTTTTATCCTTTGTGTACAGAACCCTAAAAATGAAATCAAAATTATTTATTAAGTCATACACGAAAATCAACCTTTTAATATTAACATACTTAGCTAATTATTCCACTCTCGCATAAATGATTTTGCCAAAATATATTAGTACTAGATGAAGCCAACAACTCCGTTGCGCCAAAACTCGTTTATCGCGCGGGAACTGTACATTTTTTCGAAACAAAAAGTATCCTATGTCCTTTCCCGGGACTTAAAGTATGTCCATACCAAATTTCAGCGAAATCGGTCCAGGGGCTTGGGCGTGAAGAGGTAACAGACAGACAGACAGACAGACAGACAGAAACACTTTCGCATTTATAATATTAGTATGTATGTAACTTTTTAGTGAAATAAGCAAAGCAGCGAATGTAACACATGACGCGTGGCACGTTGTGTCGCGTGTGGAATACGGAGCGCCTCTCGCCACTCTAATGAAGCCGTTAGCGCACAGACTACAGACAACAGACTCGGCAAACTGACACCGAGGCGGCGCAGCTGCTGTTATTATCATGGCCGAGACTAGACGCCGATATATACAACATTATTTGGGAGCAGATAATTTAAATTACCTCTACATACTTATACGACATCCAGGCATTGTTATGTAAGCTTCGAGAATCAATTACATAGACGTGTAAGCCAGTTAAGCACACCAATAGTTTTCTTATATGAGTGAATAGATTACAAGGTTACCAGAAAGAAACCCGAAAATAAGGAAAATTACAAAACCCTGCGCGCCGTAATATGGTTAACCTGCAAGTCACTACGACGGTAGGGTAACTTTTAAAATGAGCAAATAACTATTTTTGGGCTTCGCGGATGTGGGGTAAATGTTTTTGTAACGCGATAAGCCTCCTTTCTTTTATTTTCATACGGCTTCGAGCCCAGCATTTTCTCAATTTATACCGCAACAAAAATTCAAAGAGAATTCGTTCGAAAAAAGGTCCCGAGCGAGAGGGCCCCTCCAAAAAAAGCCAATACGAACTTTAAGAAAATGCAAAATTCCTGCTAGGCTAGCGAAGGGCATAAAGGTGTAAAGTAATCCCCGCCATGTCAACAATTTATACGCTAGAATTTAGGTGCAATAAAGATGGAATCTGTGTGAACGTTAAAGTAGAAACATCGGGACGAGACAATGGGCCACCGGGGAATAACTAAAAAGCAGATTCAGATCACGACGGCCGCGGCGCGGAGTCGCTCGCTCGTCGGCTGATGGCCCCCGTGCCGCGCGCCGCGCTCCGTACTTATAATCTAATATTCGCAATTTACGAGGATCGCGCAAGAGCCCCGCCGGGACCGGAGCCATTGTCATCGCCGTACCTTCCGCCCGCCGCCCGCCGCCCGCCGCCTGCACTCGACCATCGCTCCCAGCTCACGCGCTAGCACGACTTCGAGTGCTACGAGAGCGCCGTTCATTTTTGCCCCACAACCTTCGTCGGCGCGGCAAGTTTAATGAAAAATATTTTACATCGCAAAATAACGTCAAAGGGTTACTCGCGTGTACTCGCAAACAATGAAGAATTTATGTTACATTTTAATATAAAAAGGCGACTGAGGAGCTCCGACTGAGTTCACCCCACGCGCTTCTGTTTTAAAATGCATAAAAAATAAACAATACATGTTAATTATGTTAATTAGCGCTCGATTGGTACTCGAGCGATAAATACGTCCTCGTAAAATGCTGTGACTTTACCGCTACGGATGATTCTCGTTAATATTTCATTTTCCTTTGCGCGAAACAGAGGGCTATATTTGTATTGGCATTGAGTAATGGCAGTGGAAAACTATTACTGAAAGCGGGTCCTTTTGTGCGGCGGTTCGGTCGGTTACGAGAGCTCGGGCACAAAGTCTCACGGATGTCGTCACACTTAGGTAAATCTCTAATATCCGCTGCAATCGATCCGCCCCACAATACAAATAGCCTCATGATTCATGTTCCCGATATAATATATAACGCTGCAACAAGATAACCATCTATTTAGTCATACATTATCGCCGCTCCATACATCATATTATGTTTAAGTAATTGTCATTAGCAGCAGCCTGCCGCCAATTTATCATGATTTATAATCGCCTACGTTCATCATCCAGATCTAGATGTTGCGTTTGATAGCAAAATTAACGTGAATTTTTGCTAATCGATAACAAAAACCAAAAGCTAACATTATCGAAACGTACACGTAACGTGATATTTTAATAGAACGACTCGCTTCACCGCTGTATAAAATTCTTATACGGGTTTCGCTACCTGTATTCTCTAGCATTGAAAGTTTTATTCTGAAATTCAAATACGTAAAATTTATTCTACGTATATGAACAATGGCCGATAACAGGAGTGTGTCCACTTTGAATTCAAAATGACAGGAAGTAAATGTAAACACAAAAGCTTGGTACTATAAAAGGGGTTATTTGAGGGACATATTTACTCAAATTTGAATCCGGAACGTGAGGAGTTAGTCTATTACGTGACCGTTAATCGTATTGCAGGATAGTCTGAGTCTCCGCAGACGGAGGCCGGCCGCTTCCCGCTCCCGCCCCGCCACCGTCGCTACCTCGGGCCGGGGCGGGGAATATCTATAAATTACCGGAACGACAACTCGTTCGCGCCAGATAAAGCCGTGCCGCAAAACAATACTCCGGACAAATGCCTGAGTCGTTAGCAGGGAGAATCGTACATCTTTATGAACTGTTTACTTCACGACTGCGGAGATTGTCTTCGAGACTGCCGCTTCTTTGTTTTTGTCGCTGGCGAGGAGCACTCGACGCTCCGAGTAAACTTCCACTTGATTATGTCATAAAATTAATTTTTCAGATTATTATTCTCGCAACGAAAAATTATATTTGCGATATAATTTACAGCACTTATAAATTTTAGTGCGGTACTAAAATGATGTTGTTATTTACAGTTGATAAAACCAGAATTTCTTTAATTTACTCTTTACATAAAACGTTATTAATGACTTCTTTACTTGTTGTCTGGAATTATTTAGATAAGTTCTCGTGTTTTGTTTTAAAATATAAGCGGTTTTAGTTATTAAAAATAATAGAGTTCACGTTTTTTGTCCTTGATTAATAGAGTTCCAAGAAAATAACTTTTCTATTTTAAAGGGAGAATCAATATTTTTACCGGATTGTGTTTAAAGGAAAAACATACCCCATGTTTTCGAAAATAAACAATACAAATTCTTCTAATAAAAGGACATGAATAAACAAAACCTAAATAAAATTTACTTGAGTCACGACTATCCTCAATTTACGTCGTGTTCAAAGGAAAACGTTTCTGCACTTCCAATAATTTAATAAAGAAAGTTTATTGGAGTTAGGCAAGCGTGCGTGGTTGGCACGTTCTCGCCGCAAAGAGCCGAAAACTTTGATTCAATTAAAATGGAAAGTTTAACAAAGAAATTACGAATGTATCGGTATGACTTTCCCGCTAAATAAACAAAACGCAGACGTTGTTTTGTTAGGTATCATAAGTTTATACGTTTACTCTAACGAGAAAGCAACATTCGTGGGATCTCAAATAACCATTTCAGAATTTTGCGAGTTTTAATCAGAACTGCCACCGGACAGATTTGATGCGCAAAAAGGTGGCAGGTCCGGTGGGATAGCCTGGGAAAGTCTCTGGTGGGGAATAAGGGGTGACAAGTATTGTTATGCAAATTGAGGTCGTTATTTTGCCACGAGTGAGGAAAGAGCGCGACAGCGGCGCTACAGCCGCGCGCACCCGGGCGGTCGCAGCGCGGAAGACGCTTTGCATAATTGGTTATACAAGTACTACATCTGACGGAGTGCGTACCGGCTCGCAGCTAATTTCTCTCGTTTTCAAGTTCCAATCATACAACTAAGTTTGCCTTTTAAATATAGGCGCAGAAATGCTTGGTAGTCTACACGGTCTTGTTGAATACCAAAATATGTGTTGCACACACGCATAAATAGTTTTTGAAGTGACACTTCTTTACGCACGCTCTTAGGGAGGCTGGTAAATGTGTGACGAGAGCGTTACGAAAAGTGTGATCGTACGAGGCGAACGGAGAGTTGCGCGTGCACATCTTCGTCTTCTAACGTCTTCTTCTTTCAATCTAGACACGCGGTAGAGTGTCAAGCCAAGTTCCAGCATAACAGAATGGCGAGCATGCACCGTGTGTAATATTACACGAACCATTTGCAGCTACTTTTGACCCCCTCATAATTCAGAAACTATTTCACATAAACGTTTCAAATTTTGCGCATATAATGAGACTTGCGAGATAAATACATGCTTTAAATTTCATAAGCACAGCTTAAACGGTTGTTGAGATATTAACGTCCGAAAATCTAAATTTTATCACTGACTGACTGACCTATAGATCAAAATTCTAACCAACATTCAGATGACCTAGAAGGCTGAAATTTGGAATCTAGCTCGGTAATTGTGTGTAACCGTAGGAAAAAATCCGAAAACAAAAAAAAATGGTCAAGTGCGAGTCGTACAGAGCGAAAATTGTGTTTTTTGTATGGAGACCCCCCTTAAATATTTATTTAATTTTATTTTACTTTTATTATTTGTTATGAAAGAAGAAATATAATTAAGGATTTTGTGAACATTTCAAGTACCTTTCGGCTGCCATTATTGATTTAGAGAAAAAAGGCCAAAAAAATCACGTTTATTGTATGGGAGCTCCCGTAAACATTTATTTGTGAATTGAAAAAACTTGAAATGAATAGAAGGTGACTTTATGAAGTGTGTCAGCTGTCTGTTACGTCTTTACGCCCAAACTGCTTGTACCGATTGTTCTTTGGTATGGAGATATAGTTTGAGTCCCGAGAATAGACATATAATTATTTCAATATTTAGTTTGTCTGCCGTCCATAGCATCAGAATTAAAATGTTCAATAATTTTATGAAAAATTACTGACGTAATGAAAACAGGTCAAGTAAAATCTAATCTAGTTTAAGATCTCACATTATTTAAATAACATTAATTGTTATAGATATTCAATAAAGCAAAGAAATAGACTCTATTATTTGTTCATAATGTTATTTGGTTCCTATACGTACTTATTTCGATTTTCCATGGAACTTGGCACTCATTTAGATCTACATCCTTTTTACGGCGAAGTCCATATACAAGAAATATAATGTTTGTATGGAACTTGGCTCAGCATTTTTACATTTATGTTTTTGGTGGGATATATATAGTTCAAGAAGTTTTACTTCAGTTGTGTGGTCTAAACTAAAGCAAATTCTTTTTTTTTTTTAATATTTAAAATTCGAATATTTTCTTAATATATTTCGATACAGAAGCAATTGCCGCGAACCATGTATTTTACAACAAAAAGTAGTTCACAAACCTCGTACGCCAAGGCTTGTACAATAACTTTTCCGTGTTGGAAATAACGGAAAACTTAAACCTGAAATATTACTTTAAGATTTTAATATCGACTCGCGTCTGTTTTAATAATATAAACTGTAATTTTTACGTTTTATAATAGCTTGTTTATTGATTCTTTCATATTCATTTGGAATTTATGCGTATGAAAATTTATAACGAAATATTAGTTAGATATATAACATAAAGTTTACATAGTACTCAATAAAACCATGAATACAGTTTCCAGAAATTCAATATCTGAAGACCGATACAATATATAATTTTGTATTACATAATTATATTATGTAATATTCTTGTACTAGTCTAGACTCTAGACCAGCGGTTCCCAACCCGGGGGTAATTACCTCCGCAGGGGTAAAACGGCAATTCTAGGGGGGTAACAGAGTTGGCACGAAAAAGTATTATAATAATAATCAAAATAATAGGACGGTAGTGAAACCGAACCTAATATTCTTAAACTTGCGAATGCAAAGCAATATCAACCTTCACAAGATTTATATATTACTAGTTACCTAAACTTGCAATTTCTTACATAATATAATAAAGGTATTTTTGTCCGAATTTGTGTGGTTGAATTATTTTAAATTAGCTAGGGGTAAACTTAATTCCCATACTTGTTCATAGGGGTAGTGACATTGAAATGGTTGGGAACTGATGCTCTAGAGCAGTGGTCCCCAACCTTTTTTTCATGCGGGCCACAAACATGTTTTGGTCTTGGTGTCGCGGGCCGCAACAAAAAATTTTTAGGGTTAAAAAATAACATTCTTCAAAATTAACGACTTTAAAGTGAAAAAAATTTAACGACTATCACGTAGACTTTACGTTGTTTTGCAAGGGCGTGAATTTCAAAATTTTTTAACATCATTTCAAACATCGGGCCGCGGGTTGGAGATAGCGGCTCTAGAGTCTAGACCTACCTTGGTACCTTGTAGATGTACCTATAATAATTATTAATTATAGCCACTCACATAGACATGGCATAACTATTAACAACTAAGTATAGATTTTTATGTCAATAATTTTGTGTCTTGTCTCAGAGCTTTGATTACAACATATCTGGGGGCACGGCAGTGCCCCAGCCAAGCTTTTTAGCAAAGGCACGGCCGTACCACACTTTTCTCGAAGCGGTCACGACTATTTCACACCCTCCTTATCTTCGATGTTAACAAAGCTAGAGATTTAGAATTTCGATGACTAGGAGCAAGTATTAAAACTAGCTTAACCTATAATTTACATTATATTCTGATTAATAGTTTACTAGTTACGGATGGTCAAAGTTACTACGTTTTGTCACTGACTGACAGATCATCAAAATTCTAAGGTACTTCTAGCAGACTTACAACCTTGAAATTTGGTACCCGGATATGTCTTTATTCACAATGAAAGGAAAAATTATGAAACCGGCCAAGTTCGAGTCGGACTGGCGTAGATAGGGTTCTGTAGCGTAAATTTGTAAGGGAGCCCCCCTTAAATAAAAGGATTATTTAATATTTATTATTTATTATTAAAGTTGAAACACAATTGAGTATTTTCTGAAATTTCCAAAAACTTTACTGTTATTATTATGAAGATAGAGCAAAAAAAGCAAAAAAAAATCATGTTTGTTGTACGAGACCCGCCATTCCTAAATTATTTTATTTTAATAGGACTATTCTATTTTATAGCGACAACAAAAATACATAATTTGTGAAAAATTCAACTATCTAGCTATTGCGGTGCTCGAGATCCAGCCTGGTGACAGACAGACAGCGAAGTCTTAAGACTTTGTTAATATGGTAGAATAGTTTTAACGTGACATGAAAAGAAAAAAACTTTTAAAAAAGAAATGAAATCTCACCAAAACATTAAATGTAAAAGGAACCAAGCAAAATATTAATAAATGCATAGCTATGCAATACTTCTGTCGTAAAAAGTTTTCAGATCACATTCAAGCCAAGCCTTCAACTTATTTTGTAATTGAAATCGACATTCAGTGAATGTATCAATAGTTTTGTATATTTTAAAATTATTATAGTGGCTTGGCAATGAGCACTGAGAAATAATCAACGACTAATTGGATTTATATGGGTACCTGCATCGATCAAATGCGTCGTTACGATAAACTAAAAAAAAAACACTTTACGCTTGCCGTCTGTGTAAGTATGAACTCCTCCAAATATGCAGTTTTATATTTGTTTCTTAATAATTATGTGCTCATTGCCGAGCCACTATAATAATTTTAAAATAAAGAAAACTATCGATACATTCACTGAATATTGATTTCAATTACAAAATAAGTTGAAGGCTTGGCTTGAATGTGATCTGAAAACTTTTTACGACAGAAGTATTGCATAGCTATGCAATATTTTGCTTAGCTCCTTTTACATTTAATGTTTTGGTGAGATTTTATTGTTTTGATGATAATTGAAATAACAGGAGCTGTAATGATATATGTATATACCAGCCAGACATCTTTATAATATAATACAGGAGGAATACGAGGACAGACACCACTAATCATTTCGCCCACGTAGCGACGGGTAAGGTTCCAGCTCCCTAAGGCCTCCATCTAGAGTGATCAAATATCGGCCGCAGTCCACGATATTTACAAAACATCGTGATATATGACTTATTTCGTGTAATCGTATATAATATATTCTGTCGTAGATATCTGTCGGAACTTGCATCGTTCCACAGTCGAGTGCATCTGAATGTGCATTTGAAAAGACGTATCACATTCAAAAGTGTAACATGGATTCTGTATGGTTAATAGCTACATATTGTATGCGGGCTCTGTCAGCGGCACTAAACCGCTGGGAATATCAGACAAGAGGTGTACATATTTCCATACGAGCCATCCGAAAGTGCTTTGACTTTGACAGTCGGATTGACAATCAATTCATCATGCTGCAGCAGTATGATTCAATCTATCAACGATTTATCAATGTACGGATAACATGACTCGAGCTTTTTTCGATACGGCATGAACGTGAATTGTGCTATTGTACGCTCGACTCCGAAAAGTAAATCGTGTTAAAGTTACAAAAGGATGTCTGAATTGTGACATTTTAGAACAATAGTTAACGCACGTATATTTACTTTGTAATTTTTGCCAACTCAATACCAAAGACGATAAAATTATATGATAGATCGTACTCTACAATTTTAAAGTGTTAAACTTAGGCAGTAAACTTACAATAATGATAATCGTCAGGCCTATTCTGTATGGAACGATAATCGGCGAAACTTTTTAGATATCATAAATTGTCGAAGTTGTAACCACGATGTTCATAATTTTGACCAAATTATCCAATATAATAAGTTTTAAAAGAGTAGGAGACGACTTTTAAAAGGAAAAGTTGCGCAAAAGCACGTAATGGCTCATCCCGCTCACGATTCCTAGCCCCGAGGCGGAGTCGGCGGACCGGCAGCGTCAAATAAGTTTCTAATTGCTTATATTACCAAGTTATATTCGCTCTCGAAAGTAATTAAGTCTGAAAGTTAAAACCACATTCACGTACTTTACAGAACTTACTCGCGATTTTTTACACCCCGCGCCCAAACTTTTAACATAAAAAATCTTATAAATCACATTCGCAAATAGGAAGATATTTTTCAATTTTCACCGAGAAACAAAGTTTGTGTTAACTAGCGTGGAATGGCTACGATTAGCCTGATTTACATTCGAGAACTAACTTTAATGGTGACTAAAGGGCTGTGCATTTTAAGTTATTTTCTTATCTTTATAGTTCATTAAAAATTTTGTAACTTTGTTATATTACAAGTTTTACAATTTCTAGACATTTTTGACTAAAAGAATCCCGTAAAAGAAAATAATGAAACAAAAGTCACAATCTAGCTCCAGAGCATTTATTTCGATTAAATCCGATGTGAAAACAACATTTCAAAATCTCCGCCCGTTGATTGGACGGCTTTATTGCAACGGAATGTCTAAAGTCTAAACTGTGAGAAGTGTTATTTCTCTTTTGACATTACGAAAATATTGTGAATTCTTTACCCTGCGACTCGATGCTCGTATCTTTAGAGACGCGAAATAGCTTAAACTAATGTTTGTATATTCTGCTAGTTCGAAGTTTTGTACGCAAATAGCGGCAACGGTGTTATTCGCTGCCGTAATTTATGAACAAAGCGTATTACAGACTACTTTTAACGCATTTTTAAACGAAATCCTTTATTTCATATTTACAAAAGAAAAATAAAAAGAACAATACAATAAAAATGGTATTCAACGACGACTCTCGAGGTGAGTGCCGCATACAGCATAGAAAACGTAAAAATGAGGGCGGGCAGACGCTTAAATTCAGGAGATACGAAGGAAATGTGTACGCCATTCTTGTTTTCAAGTTGGCAATAACGCGGTGAATATGGAGCGTGCTCGTGGCGTTACTGTGGCAGTAAATTAAGTAGCAAGAATAGCTCGAACGATATACGGGTTCGGTGCGCGCTATCTGATCGTTCAATGTCCAACCGTACCGACGTTTTGTGTTCCGCTTCCAACTCTAATAAAACACTTCTGGAGTTTTTTTAGAAATTCTAAATGTATATCTGCACCTAAAACTAGCCTAACGACCGTTCGGCGTTCAGTAAAAGGATTTTTAATCTGTCCATACACAGAAGCGTTATAAAAATTTGTTACAGAAAGACATGACTAATCTATGTGTAACAAATATGCAAAAGCCAACATTATAAATCACTATACCTATGAAACACTTATAATATATTTTAAACATTTTACTCATTAAACACAACACGTTTAAAGTATATTTAATTAAAAATTTCTAAAAAAAATAATGTAATGCTTGGAAGTTGGGAGACTACTTTCGGCCAAAAATACAAGGATGAGTTAACGAAGTAGCATCGGACTGTGAATGTTTACGAGGCGGCCCCTACGAATAAACAAACCGAAGACGGAACAAAGACTTAGTTCCGACGAACAGCCACTTCATGAGCTCACTCCGATGGTACTGGCCCATTCTCATTATGTTTTATGGCGACTGAAAAACAAATAACAAAAACTTTTGGGGAGATGTCTGAGTTCTAAGATGGACTAATCTAGCAAATTATATCACGATGCAAAACAACATTACATTTACGGAAAAAAAATGGTTACGAATAAATGTAACAAAATTGATAGTATTGTTTAAGCTGTGCGCAGTTAACTTTAA
The DNA here is from genome assembly GCA_937595015.1 of Polyommatus icarus. Taxonomy (NCBI): domain Eukaryota; kingdom Metazoa; phylum Arthropoda; class Insecta; order Lepidoptera; family Lycaenidae; genus Polyommatus; species Polyommatus icarus. The sequence continues at coordinate 12,186,524 of OW569321.1, forward strand.
TAACATAATATTACTGTAATTACGAAATCGAGTACTTAACAATAAACTAAACAACTACAGTCTACTACTAGATTTAGCAACCAGTTCAACTGTGACAAAATTAGGGGCCTGTTTCACCACTTCCTGATAAGTGCCGGACAGGCTATCCACAACTTGACAGATAGAGTATGGAGCATCTGTCAAATAAGTTATGGATAGCCTATCCGGCACCTTATCAGGAAGTGGTGAAACAGGCCTTGAGTGTCTTTAAATATAATTCTGCTATCATCATTACTTTGGAAAAATTAAATTCTATTCACTTAAAAAAGCGAATCGTTATTTTCATTTACGTGCAATTCCGGCACCGCACAATGCGAAAAGTATCGAATAACTCCCACGAATGGATAAATAATGCTTGTTTATGAGTAATATAGGAGCGGATTACATACAATTAAGTAAAGGGTGAACAAAAGGGCGGATACAAATTTAAACATTAACGAAACGTAATTCTCACTCGGGTAACGAGCTGCCCCGACCGTTTTCATCCGCCTGTTAAATTCGATTATTATATTGTGTATTAACGATATTGTATGCCCGCACTGGCCAATGCCGTAATGAAACAATAATTTCATTCTTCTCCGGTAATTAAGCGCATTTCAGCTCGAACATAAATCAGCTCCGTCGTTTAATAGTGTTTGTTTAATTACATCTTGTGCACGAAATTAATTAAAATATTTAACTTAAATTACTACCGCTGATAGTGCTCAAATTTTAGCGTTCATTCGGAGCGAGTTTCGGGAGTGGAGCGAGTGGGTATTATAATAATGTGTATCATAAAAAGTGTTCAGTCGGGTGAAGCGCTAATGAGCGGACATAAAGCGTGACGTCGTAAAAGCGCGCATTAAGCGCCCGCCGCCGCCGCCCTCCGCCCGCCACCAGAAGCTGTCTGTAATCTATTCCCAGCTATTTTAATTAGCATCGCAGTAATAATAAAGCGGGGCGAAGTTTTTGTGGCATCTCGGACGATGTTCCCGGAGTTGCGGCGGAGCAGGCTGACGCCACCCGGTCTCCGCCGCGCCCGAGGGTTCGAATGTATAAGCAGAGAGCGATCGCGACATATTGATTTATTTGCTAAACACAGGACACGTGTAAGCTACGGGAGTTATGATAAATGCGAAAGTATCTCTGTCTGTCTGTCTTGCTTTCTCGCCAAAACTACTGAACCGATTGTAATGAAATGTTGTACACAGATAGTCTAATGCCTGAGAAAGGACATAGGCTACTTATTAACTTGACAAAGAGGTTGTAAGGGGGTAAAAATGCGCAAAATTGTTCAAATTAAGTTAGTTCCAAAAATTCATAATAGATGGCGCCGTGCGTCTCCTACATCGCGCTGACGCTTACTCAAACGTCTTTCTATAAGAGGTGGTATCATCTAACATTGGATCACAATTGGATTTTCAATTTATTTTATTGTTATTTATTTTTTACGTTATTAAATAACTCAGTACTTTTTCTATGCAGTGACGTAACCTTAGAATTTAAACCTATCAATGATAAATAGTTTATGGGTAAAGTTGTGTAATTGGGGGGCTAAATATACTTTAAAATTTGGCATAAATAAAGTTTAATTTTAAAAAATAAAATAAGTTATGTGCACACTGCACAGCCTTTTTTGGGTGTTTTGATTTAAGGGATACCAGGGTTTTTTTAATAAAATAAATGCTTTTGACACCAATTTTGTTGACATCGCGCGTTATAAACTGAAGTCCACGCGGACGAAGTCGCGGGCAACAGCTTGTAATAAATAAGTGCGTTGGATTACTAGACGAATATGTCATCAATGTTTTATGGAACACTTGTATCTAAGGTATAAACCTGAGAAAACAGCCGAGTCAATAGAGCCGAGACAAAAACAGGGAGTTTGAACGATACTTTCTGTAACTGTTATTGTAGATTACATTTTTTTGTGTTAGAAATGGTACAAGTTAATTTGAGTACGAAAAGTTAAAATCGGCCAAGTGCTAGTCGGACTAGCGCACGCAGGGTTCCGACTTTCGTACCGTTTCGTGTCGCAAAGTAGGCAAAAAATTGTTATTTTAGTCTGGGAGGCCAAAAAAAACACGTTTCTTGTGTGGGAGCCCTTTAATATTCATTTTCTTTGTTTTTAGTATTTGTTGTTATAGTGGCAACAGAAATATACAATCTGTAAAAATTTCAGAAGTCTAGCTATAGCGGTTCCTGAGAGTGAATTATATCCTGGAGACAGACAGACAGACGGACAGACACCGAAGTCTTCGTAATATACCCCTTTTTTACCCTTTGGGTACGGAACCCTTAAAAGTAAAACAACGCTACAAAACATACACTTGAGTTGCTACGAAGCAGCCGTTAGTTGCGTAGCACTTCGTAGCAGCTCTACGAGAACAATTCTCTTGCGAAAATATTAACAGAAATAACATGTCACGCCTAATTTCCTCCTGAATGTTATATTTGTGCCTCATTTGTTCTGTAATTTCTATATATAAAATAGTTAACGGACTAGTAGATTTCTTGGTAGTTTTCGTTTGCGGGTCATGTATTTTGAATTGCTACGTCTAACGCGACAAAATTCGCTGCGAGGAAGTCGTGCGATTTTGCTTATCCACCCCCTAAGCTTATGACTCCGTACCGAGAATACTTACAACTTCTCGCTATGTAAACTTATCAAGTCGCGCGCCTCGACTCAAGGCAATAATAAATGTTAGCCGATGAGTCGGATATTTGCGGTCGACAACCGAAAGCGATACGATATCCTAATATTATGACTTCATAGCTACTTTCGATCGTTACAATAAACTTTGTTCGAGATGTTGTTGTTATTAATAGCTAGCTTGCCTCCCGCGACTTCCGTGGTTTGAAAATAAAATTAGATTAATCATCAAAGTATTGATAGGGTCGTTATGAACATTTCAAAGTGATCATCGCACTATATATTCCAAGATTGTCTTAAAAATAAACTTTTGGAGTTGTAAGAGCATTATTTCGTTGGAGACAACGGTGCAACACTTAAACAGTTTACAATGTAAATAAATTTTTAAAAGCACTTCGAACAAAAAGAATTCGCGTAGCAGTGAGCAACGGCTCCGAACAAAAACATTAGCCCCGCGAACATTCGGGTTTAAGGTTATATAGTAAGGAGCGTATCAGGCAGCACTAAATCTCTCCCGGCGTGATAGCCCCACAATCGCTTTCACAGCGGCTCTTGTTTCACGCACCGCCTCCGCTGGCACAACAATAAAATTCCCGACGTTGTTTATTTTTTACAGTTTTTATGTTTTACTTGAAAAACCTTTTTTAGGATCTATCCGGATTAGCACTACACTACATACACGTCGCTCGAGTGCCCGACGAAATAAAGGATTCGAGGAGACTATCACTATCAGCACCGTTTCAATCTAAAACTATAACTGTATAATTCCGGAATAAATTACAAGTAAATATTCAAGGAGCAGCCAGACGAATAATTTTCCGGCGTTCGCCACCGTTGTTAAGTCCCAGATACTCCACCTACTGTACTAAAGTTATACAAGAACGTCAGTCCACAGTCCACACAGATATTAACCAAATCGGACCTTATCGCTTATCTTAATTTTTTATAATGTTTTTTAAAAATATTTTAACAAATATTTTACAATATACACAAATCAGTAGTTTAATTACGCTGAATAATTAGTAAAACAGATCTCAAATGAAAATGGCAGATTAGGAATCGGCTTTCTTAGAGTAATTTTCACGCGAGCTCCGCTCAGGCACAAATATAGGTTATCTCAGCAGCGCAATCTAAATTAGTTCTCCCGGCGTATTGGCTTTAGGATTTATAAATGACGAGGGATGGCGCTCGTAGTAATAACAATAATACTGCAACCCTTGGTGGGACCGAATATCGAATTTTATTGCAGCCGGTATACGTAATAAGCACTCGGCAATAAGTGGATCGGCGAAACGAGATATTATGCTGCCTCTCGCCGGGTTAGCGGCAAATTGTATCACTATTGAATGGGCAATCGCAGGTAGGATTATGATATCCGATAGTAACGATTTCGAGTCATCGATGTCGCAATTACTAATGTTTTCAAAATTATTGGGCGCGAAGAACAAACAACACATATTTAATCCGGAAAAAACAAGGAAAGTTATTTCGTCTCCCCTTACCATAAGATCCCGATAAAAAAATCTTATACGCTGTGATTTCAGTCTCGGTCGTATTGATTTATTACCTCATAGTAAATCGCACTACTTCTTTTGCTTATTTTCCTGAATATCGATGCTATAAAATTTGTAGGCGATCCAAAACAAAATGTGACTTGCAGTTTTTATTGAAACCTCCTTTAATTTATTGTCCATGATTGATATTGATGCTCGATATTAAAAAAGTTTTCATAAGTATTCTCAGTCTGCCACGATTTATTCCAATAAAATCTAATGGGCGATTTTCCTTTGTAACTTCTCCCTTCTCGAACGAATAATATGAATATTGATTTTAAACATCTAATGGCATTCTATTTTAGTATTGACATTTTTACATGAAATAGAATAGAGGTTAGGCTTTTTGAAAAATAACTTCTACAGCTCCAAAGCGTATAAATTGTTAAACAGTTGAACAGAAAACTAAATTACATTTAAATAAATAAATACATGTTTTGGAAAGGCCTATATCCCTTATCAGACGTAGCGTAATGTGTTCAGAAGCAATAAGTTAGATCTCGGAGTAAGATTAAGTACAGTATATAAATAGGGACGCGAGACATTTGTCCCGTAAAACGTCTGGCCAGGTCAAGAGATGCACGGTAAAAGCTTTGAAAGCATACATAAATTTACACTTCGCAAAGTACCGCCGGACGCAGGTGGCGCAAACGTACATAATATGCAATACTGAATTTATTAAATCGTTAGAGCACATTCTAAAAACCGATTGTGGAAAATGCATTTGTATAGGAGTTAGGTAGAGTTATTGCGTTTATTATGAGTCTAGCATTTTAAGTTTATGATACTTATAACAATATAAAGTCCTCTGATTTTAGGCTTGTATTGTAAAATAGAGACATGTAAGATACATCGTACATTTTGTCTCTATTTTACCATACATACAACAGCTTTAAAAAACCCTAAGAAACCTAAAACAATAAAAGCAAATAGTATAATATCAGTAAAAAACGGCACGTTAACTTTGTTTGCTCATCGTCTAGGATAATACGATCAAAGGTCGTGTGTGTGCGGCGTGCGGGAGCTACTCGCTAACGAAGTAAACAATCGTCACAGGCAATTCGCGTCCGTGCACCGGCTACCGGCAACACTAAGACAAAGGTCTGATGAATCTGATTATTTCTACTGCTCCCCCCAAGGCACCAAACTCCCCACCCTCCCCGCGTACAACAAACAAGCCGTATCTCCGAGTACACCGGCGCTAGTGAAATAGATAACATTCACACCTAAAGCAATTACCACGGACACTTACAGCCTCTAACATATTGAACGGGTTTTGTTTTACCGGAAAGCGGGAGCGTTTCACGTTGAAATTTCGAGCGAGTCCGATATTTTGGAATGCCATATTTGCTTTAGTGTTGATAGCTCGCATTTGAATGTGGTGCAAATGTTTGAGTGTTTTCTTAAGGGATTGGTACAATGTTATTTTAAATGAATCGCTTTCGACTTTGGTACTTTAAAGTATGTAATATGTATAATGTATTGTGGGAAAAGCCATTTGACTGGAAATAACAGCCATATGGATTAGTTAATTCTGTTTTATTATTTGTTTATTACAAAAGCCGCAAATATTGTAATTTGATAATAATATACGGTTTGCAATAATTAAAGATCTCACATTCTTTAATACGAACAATGAACATGTATTTTTATAACGTACTTTGTCCAATTTTACGCTAAAGTCTACCGGGTAGACTATTACTCAGTAGGTAAACATTAAAACATGACAAAGTTTAAAAACAATAATAGAGAATACGCCACGTATTTCGACGTCGATTTTAGCCGCACACAATCAGGAATTACAATAATAACTGCAATACCGATAACATTATGCGATAATGCAATCTGCATTTTCGGTCGCTGCGGTGCTCGGAGCGTGTAATTCTATGAATTAGATAAAACTAATGACATTGGCGAACGAAGCTGTATAATATATTTCCGTCCGTCGGTAACAGTTTCGTGCGCATGAATTATTTGTGCGATGCGAGTACACGTCAACTATTCCGCATTCCGTGCTATGCATTAGCCGAAATGGTTTGCCGCCTGCGAGCTCGCCGACCGACGGCGACACACAACACTAAACAGCGCGCAACTGGAATTCCACCCCCTAATACACTTTGTACCGCGTTAACTAGACCAATCGAACCGCACAGATGTAATAAATATTTGACAGAGATCTGCATCGGATCCTAATTGGCCTTCGATATTTACCTTCATCATGTTCTTTGAAATTTTCACTTCCGCGTCCGTCACAAAACGGAATAAATTTCACGATCTAAAAGTTCCTCACCTTTATCATTCCATGCACTATAATTTAAAATACAAAATAACGCGGGCCACGACAACACTTTATCGGTGTTTTTTGTTATTAAAATATTAATCTAGATATTCGCCGGTAGTGGCGAGGGCGTGCGCGGGGGGTAAGGGCGGCACGGACGGGCGGCGTACGCGGTGCATAATTACCGCGGCACCGTGATGCTTCAGTCTCATCCATATTAATGAAATTACCAATAACCTTTATTTAACAAGCTACCACTTACAAAGAAGCGTAATATCATAATCTCCGAATACAAAATCCAATTAAGTTTTTACTTTCTGATTTAACGTTTTCTGCTTAACAGCAAAATCTTTCAGTTTCTACGATGAAAATTGACGAGACTAATGACTATTGGATTCAGATGAAACGGATAGTAATTAATAGGACGTCGAAAATTGTCTTCGACTACAGTCAGTTACGTTCTATTTTTCGTTTCTAGCAGATAGTAAACCATGTATATAACGAAAATGCAAAGTAATTTTATTCCCGTGCAGTGTCACGTCCATGGAGATCATTCACCTACAGCGGAGTTGATATCGCTCGTCCCACTACGTCCATGATAGCCGGAGTAGGCGCCCCTAAGGACCTCAGAACACGCTCTCATACCAATGCTCTTAGCCGCATCTCTATTTTACTAAAAATGGTCTCATAAGAAAGTTAACGGTTTTATTTTATTGTGTATATTTTTTATTGCCTTCTTTATAGGCCCATCATAGGCTTTTCAAGACTTGTATGTTATGTTGTAATCTTAAAATAAAAACTAACACTGTACAATTATTTTCACAATCAGAAAAAAAATTTCATGGTACGACGAAAGACTACTAAAGACAGCTTATTTGATGTTGAAGTAAGTGAAATAAAAGTTCGTCTAAGCAGTAAAATCGTCGACATCTAGCCGGGCAGTAATAGGCTGACTCATAACGGCGTAATAGCATTGACCTACTAATAGGCGACCCATGTCTAGTTTCAGCAGGCTGTCTGGCGCACTACCTAACCGCCCGCACTAAATTTCCTCCACACCACCGTGATATATGGTATTGTTATTAGTAACTCGGCGATTCGTAGCAATCACGATAAAACCCACGGAACATATTTTACGGAACGTCTTTCAATTACATATAACGCTCTACATTCGGATTTGTAATATAACAAATTAATATGTTGAGGGAAAAATATTAGAAACGAAATATTATGTCTAATATACTGGAAGTTTAGTGGATAGTGGAAATTTATCCAAATTAAAGTGATTAATATATGTATAATTTAATATGCGATTAATTTTGCCATTCATCATCACAAATAGGATATCACTATTTAACCACCCTTAAGAGATATAGTTTTAATACATAAAATATAATAATATAATCAAAACATAATCCACAAGTAATAAAATGTAAGCACTGCCAAAGTGCGTGATATTTTCTGGGACAATGACATAATTATTTATATTTATAAGAAATCAGATTCGAGTAGAAGCTTTGTAGATAAGGAGCTTTTTGCTACGGTCGTGTAAAGCAACATAAAACCATCACCAGTACGAAGTGACGAAATAAACCCTAACGAAGTTACGGAGGCGGCGACGTAAAAACATTCACCCCATTAACTAACCTTAATAAAAGAAACCAAAACTACTAACAGCGCCGCGTAATTTTCCCTAAAACTATCCACTCTCTCGTAGCCGGGACGCTGCCTCTTAAGTTTCACACATTATTTTAGAACTAAGTAAAAAAGTTTACGTTGAAATATTATTCAAGTAAAATGGCTAAAGTAACTTTAACAATATATAAAGGTAGTTGAAAATTCAGGAGCTTAGTTCGTTGCAGCAGGGAAAGGAAGCAGGCGTGCACACTACCTTATTTACGACTGATTATTCCGGTTCTGTTAAAACGCCAGATATAAAGTTGCTACGGAAAAATACTGCAAACCACATTTATAAGTAAATATTTCTTGATTTAATATTACTATAGTTATTTCTCGAGAAAAATATAACTTCCCACACAAAATATTACATAAAAATTTAGTAACACTTGATTCAGACAAAAAGCAATCAAGAACTTTGATACAATATTTTTTAAGAAGGCAAGTTTAAGAAGCAGTCTTTACGCTAATGGTCATTAGACATTGAGACATTAGGTCAACCACGAAGGCTATTGGGGAGGCTTATAATGTTCCAAAATAAAACTTAATGTAAATCGACCTGGCCCACAAAGGGTTCCTTAATTTACGTCCGTTAATAAAGGCAACAAACTCTTTTAGCGCAGTCATCTAAATTTAAATTTTTCTGGGAAAACAAAGTTTATTTTCGTTTTCTTTTTACTAAAAGATGCCGTCGCGTAGAAACAAAACGCCAAAAAATATCAAAATAGAAGAATCGGCCGGGCCCCATCTACATAACCGATACACTGTAAAGAAAAATATACACCAAGAAATATTTACATATTAATTTGGGGCCTCGAAAACTTTTATGAAGATTTAGTACGGGACTAATATTTTTCTCCTTGGAGAACAAAGGTTCACCCGCAACGAAAAAACCGGACTTTTGATAATTCTCTCATATTTTAAACAAATGAAAAACGTTATAAAGCCATTGAAGACACACTTTTATCTAGGGAGCGAACTCGCAGGTTTTCCGTGAACATAAAACCTTACTTAGTGGGCCACAAATCCTCGTAAAGTTAAACCGAGATAAAACAGTAAGCCCGCCGCAGAGAGGCGAAACTGAAATTTTTCACCTGCGGGCCGCGCCCGGCGCCGACCGGGATGTGTGCCATACCAGATATTACTCACTCAAGAATTATGATGTCCCGTAATGAAACTGCCTAGCGTTAATCACCCGACCGAGCAATTTTATCATTTTTTGCGTTTTGTTACGTCTATTTGAGTTTTTACATTTCGCTGAACGAAAACATAAACTTGGAAACTTATAGCTCTGTCTCGCCCTATGCTATATTGTACAAGTGTACATGTAACAAAACTAAGTGATTAATACTTTAGGCTGTGTATGTGTTCCTTGTAGAGAGATCAATATGAAAATAGCAGCGCTGAGAGACCATTTTTTTTAAACTAACGACAAAGACCAAAACATGGTATTACAAAACTATCGACGAAATAAAGATTTCTGAGTTTTATTGGCGCTCTCAAAAATGTAAGGTTCGCGATATAGTTTGTGTTAGCCGTTTTTATAGGATTGATTGATTGACGATACGATTTATCCTGAGACTCCGCGTTTATGATAAATTATTCCACGTCTGACTTTTGTAGTGTTAACGTAAATTGTATAAATCTTAAATGTTAAAAATATGTTAGGACGTATTTAGAAGTAATTCTTGCTGGTTTATCTTTATAAAAAGTTTTTATAATTCTTACTCATGCAGTATCGTATCATGCAGTCGCTCGGCATAAATAATAATTATTATATACGTGAGGCCAAATACCATTCATCTAAATTGGCGTAACCGGTTCGTCCGACTCCCGGTAATATTTATTTTATGAACCTTTTTTGTGTCTGTTTTAATTTCGGGCGGGCGTTTAATCAGCGTTTCGGAAGATACATACGACCAGCCCTGATCCTCAAACAAGAGAAGAGTAATAAAGCCATTAATTCCGCTTTACGCGCAAATAGCATAAATCAGGATGTAGCGCCTCGCCGCACCGCAAGACCGGGCGCGCACTGAATTAAAGCCTGCGCCCTGCGCGCCGCCGCGCCGCCCGCCAGCAGCACAGCGACACGCTTCACATTAAACCATACACAAGTAATCCGGCAGCCCTTTACGACTGGATAAACTTTATCGTTCGAAACTTTATACTGTACCACGTAGATAACATACCAAACATTCATTTAACCGTGATTATTCATCGTGAAAATTTATGTTACGCTCGTTATACGGCCGCTCCTCGTGGTATACGATAAAAAAATGTATGTTATTACGGAACATCTTACATTATGTAAAATTCTCGTGTCACAATGTTAGTTACCGTACTCCTCCGAAACGGCTTTACTGATTTTTACCAAATATTATGCATATTCAATAGGTCTGAGAATCGGCTACTGGGTACTTTTTAGGGTTCCGTACCCAAAGGGTAAAAACGGGAACCTATTACTGAAACTTCGATGTCTGTCCGTCTGTCCGTCTGTCTCCAGGCTGTAACTCAAGAACGGTAATAGCTAGAGAGTTGAAATTTTAAAAATAAAATAAAAATTTAAGGGGGGCTCAAATTTTGTTTTGGACAAAAAACAAAATTTTTGGCCTATTTTTGCTCTATAATGGTACGGAACCCTTCGTGCGTGAGTCCGACTCGCATTTGGCCGATTATTATATTGATATTAATGCATTTGTTGAATAAATAATAGTAAATTATTACAACAAAACTGACGGCGGCCATTTAAAAATAATTGTTTGTGCGACGAGATAGCGATGGACGTTGCTATGATGCCATACTTATTTTAGAGCGCCTTCACATTATGTCGCAAGCAGTGCGGCAGCAGCGCTGCAGCCGCGCGACTTCATACAAAAGAGAGTCGCGCGGTTGGTGCGCGGCTGCCGCGCGGCTCGTTTTAGTATGGAAGTCGCGCGGCTGCCGCAACACTCGCGACGTAATGTGAAGGCAGCCTTAGTCACTTCAATAAAATAATATGGGCGAAATACTTTTACATAGCAAAACAACATTTGCCGGTCACACGTCGATCGTGGGCTATATCCCACGATCTACGTGTGCTTACTGCAGGCAACTGCGGAGACATGGTTATTGAGCCTTGTTATGGCCTATTTCGTCTGAAAATTATGCCTTAAAAATGAAAAAGTAAAAAAGAAGTAGGAAAGATGTTGGAAAGAAATGAGACATTTAATTTACGATTAGTAACTTTAACCCCGACTTTTGTAAGGTGGCCTAGGTGAGCAAAAATAGTATAATACTAGCTGTTGCCCGCGACTTCGTCCGCATTAACATAGTATATAGACTTTCATTTAAGTTTTCAACCCCTATTTCACCCCCTCGGGGGATAGAATTTTCAAAAACACTTAAACACGTATACAATCATTTTTAATCAGTAGCCAAAACATAAAATTTCATGTTTCTAACTCAAGAAATAACGGACTTCCATTGAAACTTTCAACCCCAATTTCACCTCCTTGGGGGTAGAATTTCCAAAAACGGTTTAATATGTATCCATTCATTTTTAATCAGTAACCCAAAAATAAAGTTTCATGTTCCTAACTTAAGAAATGACGGACTTTCATTCAGACTTTCAACCCCTATTTCACCCCCTTCGGGGTAAAATTTTCAAAATTCCTTCCTTAGTGGGTGTCTACTTAATAAAACAATTTTACTCACCAAATTTCGTGGCTGTAACTTTAACAGTTTTTGCTCAGCGATGATGAATCAGTCAGTCAGTCAGGACATGTAATTTTATAAGTATAGATAACCCTGGAATATCTAAGAACTATTTAACACACTCAGCGTGGTTATAATTATTTTGTTAGTCTCTACTGTAAACTACCACATATGCATTAGAATCAATTGTTACACACGTTCCGTCACGAATGATAGATTTTATTGAAATTGTCCGTAGAATGTACAATCAGCAAATGCACTTGCATTGTAAATATACTGTTGCAAGATACAACATTACAGGAGAGACTTGTCGACATTCGCCACAAACTTATACTAAAATGTAGTTTATGTAGAAGTACCGATTAAGAAGCAGGCCATCAAAAATACATACAATTACACTCAATAGTTACTTTAATACTCTCGAGTAACATTTCAGCAAATTTTCACAAACGGTTCATAGTGTAACATTAACTGTTACATTCGAGTTTGATAAATTTCACCAGTTCATTCTGAACATGTCTTTAAAAGCCATACTAAAGAATTCAATTGTTACAAAAGATAGAGGGAACGAGTGAATAAGCGATTCTTACGACGGAGCGGAACCACAATAAAAAATTTAATGCTTAAAGTCCTAGTCGGAGGAGGTCGTGCAGGGGATTAACGAAAATTAGATTTCAATAGGACGCCTGAGATGCGGAACAAATACACAATGGAGTCGAGTAAGCTCCAAACTTAATTATCTAAAAATATTTGCTAATGCTTTTGAAAAGTTTTAAAAATATATCTTCGTTCAGTTTTCGACCAGCTCTGTCCGAGCGTAATCTCTTTAGCTCCGCTCGGACCATCGTTCGGCCGAATAGGTCGTGAAGCTCGTGTTTCGAAAACATGCGAAGAAAACAAATACATTTTTCGATAGAGTCGTGCCGAGTCGCGATACCTAGCCGCTCCGACGGGAACGTACGAAATATCTTAATGAAATGATGTCTAGAATCATCGTCATACATATTAACGACGGAATACAATCGAGCGACGAGTACAGGTCGTCGCGAATAAATGCGATAAGCCGTAATTATACTGCCAAACACCTAGATGTGTTCGGATACGTGATATTAATATAAACAACGGGAGACCGGGGAGGAATACTAACACAATGAAGCAAGTTTCTAAATCTTCCGAGAATATTATCTCGAGATTTAAGCTACCCCGGAGCATTTGAAGTAGGTGCTCGTGGATATTGTTCACCGAAATATGATGCCTTAAATTTTTATGTCTGCTCAATATCCGACTCGAGTTGATATACGATTGGATAATGGCCAAGCCCAGAAGCAAATACGTAATAGAATATAATTTATATTTTCGTAAGTGCCAATTTCTGTGACTTTAAGGATAAACACCATAATAACTCAAAAAATATAAATTATGTTTCCATGGCTCCTAGCCACATTCACTATTTTGATGTTTTTGTCAGTGATCGCTTATACATATTTTTGTATGTCGTTTAAAGATTGTAGAATACCCACCCATATTAGATAAATCCTACAAGTCAGATTGCAAAATACCATGCTTTCTATTTTATAAATACAAAGAACAAAATACACAACATGATATTTCATTAAAGATTTACTTTAAATAAGGCACGAGATAAACTCTGTCTTGCTGCATCTACATGCCACTATAACGGCGTAGACAAAAGTGATTATATGGTCTTTTGAATTTAATCGAGAATCGTCAACCGGCAGTGTTCAGCAGAGGGCAATATATTCGATAGATCCGCTCATCACATCCTTTGGGAGCGAAGTCTTTGCCAAAGTGAACGTTTTAATATGCTTGGAAACGCTTATAGTTTATCGAGAGTCATAAACTACAGCAATCTCGTGAAACAATGTGAGCTCTTCCGTGGACTTTTAAACAAATTTGTCAACGTTTAAAACGACTTTCAATACTGAAGGAGCTTCTCGATTTATGCGAGAGATGCCGACAAGTTTTATACAAACGCTTAAAAATACTTTGTCGTAAAAAGCTTTTGTGGATATGATATTAAGTGAGAATGGCTTAGGTGATTGCGAACTCTTGTCGTGGTTCATAAAAATAAAACAATTCGATATAAAATAACTTTGCCTAAATAAAACATCAAACTAGACCGACTTAATAAAAAGGACGCATTCAAAATAAATTATTCCTCAATGCGGCCGTTTCGAGTCAAATTGAAAGAGCATCTCTGTATAGAGATTTCTCTAGCCACGGAGGAAGGAAGAATACAAATAGGCATATAAACGAAAATGAAATGGTTTTATGAATCGAATGGGCTTTTCACAACAAGCCATTATTTAGCAAAGGGTGACACAGTGAAGAATCAATTCTTTTTACATGAAGGTTACAATGTTTTTATAAAATTACAACAAAAATTACTTTTTATATAATTATTTAACTTTTACTCTTTTTGACCATACAAGATACTGATGTAGAAACAATTTTTTTTTTGTAATCTATATATATAAAAGAAAGTGGTGTTAGTTACACTACTTATAACTCAAGAACGGATGAACCGATTTGGCTGAAAATTGGTGGAGGTGTAGCTTAGAACCAGGAATAGGACATAGGGTACATTTTGTCCCGGAAAAATGTACGGTTACTGCACAATATACTTTTAAGATTTGCGCGTAAACTATTGAATCTATTTTGATGAATTTTGGTATGGAGATACTTTGAGTCTCGAGAAAGGACAAAGGATACTTTTGGTCCCGGAAAATGTACGGTTCCCGCACAATAAACTTTTATCTCAAGAACGGATAAACCGGTTTGGCTGAAAATTGGTGGAGAGGTAGCTTAGAACCAGGAAAATGACATGGGATACATTTTGTCCCGGAAAAATGTACAGTTACTGCATAATATACTTTTATGATTTGCGCGTAAACTATTCAATCGATTTTGATGAATTTTGGTATGGAGATACCTTGAGTCTCGGGAAAGGACAAGGGATACTTTTGGTCCCGGAAAATGTACGGTTCCCGCACAATAAACTTTTATGATTTTCGCCTAAACTATTCAGTCTATTTTTATGAAATTCGGTATGGAGATACATTGAGCCTCGGGAAAGGATAAGGGATACTTTTGTCCGGGAAAATGTACGGTTCCAGCACAATAAACTTTTATGATTGTCGCTTAAACTATTTAATTTATTTTGATGAAATTTGGCGTGAAGATACTAATTTTAATCTATTGTTTTCTTAATTATACCAATTCGAATTAAATAATCATCGTTAAGACAGGACAACGTCTGTCGGGTCAGCTAGTATAGGAATATATGAAAGATGAAGCGAATAAAAATCGTATTTCTTCTAAAAATTAAAATAACTAGAGATTTCCAAAATATTTACTATACTTATTATAATTATGTTTCTACTATCTATCAATGTATTAACAAGTTTTTTTACTAAAGTTCAATTAAGGTTACGAAACGAGGATTCGTTGAAAAGGGAAAAGCCGGCTAACTCAAACTGTATAAGTACAGTGTACCGTTTCGCCCTCCCCTAGCCATTACGAGTGCACCCAAGATAAATATGGCCTGTAGTATAGCTCCACACGAGACAATATTGCCTCACATACATATTTAGCTATATCCACCACATTACCTCATACTCGCTACGATCAAGAGATAACGGTTTAGAATATTTCGGTTGAGAAAGGGGTTCTTACGTAAAACTTTGTACTAAGCTTTAATGGATATATATTAAAAGATTTGAAAGTTGCATGTAAATAATGTTTTTATATTAGACCCAGGGTTTAATAGATAACTCATATAATTCGCGCACAAAGCTCTCCAAAACAATAGCAGATTATCGTATAAAAACGACCTAAATAGTCCTCAAACAGAAAGGAAAGTGGGCTCGGGTTAAGGGCCCGCAGGATGTCCGAGCCGCGCCGCGAATACCAGATGAGGCTGAAAAACTCGCCCGCCTGCCCCCGCGCCCCGCACGCGCCACCCCGCCGACCACTCGGGGTTTTCTTAAGTAAGCTATAACAAAAACCAATTTCGATACACATCGACATAAACTATACCCACATACGTGGCTCCATTCCGAACTATCGAACAAAACTACGCCGAGATTATATAGTAGGAGCGGGATTTATTAAACTAGCCCCGAGGGTACGTTTAATTTATTTTAGCATACGAGCTAAAGTACTTTTAATTTGAACTAAAACATTCACTCAATCGTATAAAGTCGGAATTGCAGAACGTGCCATAAAAATATGAAATTAACTCTTAAGAAATCTGTGCCGTCGCTTAATCTTTAGAAGCGACAGAAGCGAGCTCCCAAATGCACGTACGATTTCAATTTATATTTATTTTTAAAGTAGATCGCAGGAAATAGTTGCCGCTAAAGAATATTTTAGAGAAACTTAAGTCTACGTACGAGACGAGTATCGTACGAAAGAGTTTCTTAGACACGTTTCACTTAAATACGTAGGGGCTTTCTATTGAGGATCGTTTGTGGTTGAATTCCTCTGTTCTACTTAGGTAAGCGGGATTTATATTTTCTTATCTTGGCATTTTAACGGGGCTTTGATGCAATAGATTGGTATTTTATACAATTCTATCGCGACATCTCCGATTCGGACTGAGAGCAACATAAGATTATACTTTACACGAATACTTTTTACAAGTCATCAAAGATAAATATGTCATAAATAATGTATCCACAGTCAACATAAAATGCCTTGCCTTAGATATCCAAGAAGGTAACCCAGATATTTCAAATTGCAAAACGGCACATCCGTTTTGCGCTTCCATTTATTAACAAAAATATCAGAAAAGTATAATAATATACTTCAACTGATGATCCTACCTGCCCATTTACAACTTTATCTAAGTTATAAGTAGCAGGTTAATGGCTCCCTTTAACTCGAAAAAAGTATTTTACTTTCGTTTCAAACGCACCTACAAAACTCGGATAACGAACAATGGAAAAAGGAGCTTAATTTACTTTAAAATTTTCAGTACCCAATTTTACAAAAAAGTTATCTCGTCGCCTTTAGAAAACGAGAACAATACAACGTACAGATGTGACAATTCGGTTATCTGCGAGAGACAAACTGATCGTATCTGGAAACAAAAAGCTCGCTAATAGTAGTAGTAGGTAGAAGACGCGGCGCGGCGCGCGGCGGATAAACAGCGCGACATCGGGTTCGCACTAAAAAAATAAAGGCGCGACGACGCCCGAATAAATGAGAGCGGCGATAAACAGGAGGATTCGTCGGCGGCGGAGGGTCGATATCGAAATACATTATTCCCCGATCCGAGTGTTCCGCTTCAAATTGAAAGAGCACCTCCGACACGAGATTTCTCAGGCGGAGAGTGGGCGCAGAATATAAATCGGCGCATAACCAGAAATGGAAAGGTTGTGAATTTACGTTCGCGGTGAACTATCCGCTCTCGGTGTTATGTTGCGGCTTACACGAAAACTTTAAATCAATGCTAGGTATACGGAAACTGATTTGAATATTGTTATTCGAATCTTTCCGCCTCGTTTTGCATACAGAGTGTTTTAATTTATACGTAGTCCTCGTTAGTGCTCTACATCGGAAGCTTTTTGTGTGCGGACGCTTTTTAAGCGAAACGATAGTACGACTACAAACTACTAAGAGGTACCAGTACAAAATATAAGATAGCTACAATTATAATATTATTTAGTGTTACGAGTGTTAATTATCTATTAATAACCTATAATGTCGGACCCGAATTAAGCTCATTAATGTTCAATTAATTAATGTTAAATTACTAAAGTTAATTAACTAAACGTTTTAAATACGCGGGCGGCGTACTCCGACGGAATACCAAACGCAAACATTCAACGCATCGGGAATGTAATTCGTGTGATATATTTAGCATCATTGAGGTGTTAAATTTAATTCGGTGCGCTATATGCGGCTGGAGTGTTTTTGAATTTGTAATTACTTTCGACGCTGTGATTACGCTATGTGATAATCCGCTCTCATTTAGCAGACAAAGCCTGCAAAAATCCCCGAACTAATGGCCGCATAAAAGATAATTGAAACGAATAGCCTTTAGCTGTTAGTGTAGAAATAGATTAGAATATAGTTGCCTACGCGTCGTTATAAATACTTACAATAGTAGTGAATCTTTTGTCCAGCTTTTTGATTATTGTTTATAGATATTTTGTTTACAGTCTTTTATTATATTTAAGTGAAACTCGCTGTAAAAGTTTACTAGTCATTCAATATTATTGTTTTATCAAAAGTTTTCACTTTTAATATATCTGGCCGACCCATGTCCGTATGCAAATTATTATGTGTGTTAACAAGTGAAAACGTGGAAAAATTTAATACGAAACAAGTGGTGAAATAAAAACTTGCAAAACATTTGAAACCTTCAAAAGCGTACGTATTTACGCACACCCCTCGAGTCTCACTTTCATCAGCTTAACGATGTTTTTGCAGATAAGAAAACATACTTAACAAGAAAATGTAAGTGAATCCGAATGTTTTCGTCACATAGCTACTTAAAATGAACTCAAAGCTTCTACTTATGCAGCAGAAATGGGACATACGCCTCCCCTCATCGTGTATTCTGCCCAATTCGCAACACGCCCACTCGATATTTACGTAACACACGTCTTGCTGACTGCTGAGCACTGACGTGGCCCGCTGCTCCCTCCGCTGTAACAATGATAACTCGTATTTATCTTATCCCTGTCATTTTTATGTTTTCCTCGAGGTTTCCGTCCGAAACAGTCGTCGCCCGGAGCTTTGTTTCCGCATCAACTACGAAAGTGTTAGAATTTCTAGCGTTCGATACTTATTTGCATCACGAGTCGCGTGTTTAACGTTTCCCTTTTTTCATTTCGAGTCAGTAGGAGTTGGCAAGATGCGGCAATTATATTTTTCATTCAGCGGAGCTTGCAGCGAGTAACAGATTTCATTGGCGTTTTGCATTCGAGCGGAGTACTGCAATATTTTTAATTATCACGCCGAGAAACAAAGGCCTCGCTTAATCTAAATAGCAGAAATTAAAGGAGAGAAGTTTAACAAGAACGACAGGGTCGCTACACGGTCCTTCAGGCGGGCAGGCGGGCGGGCGGGAGCGGGCGGCGGGCGAGTGTCCGCGGGCGAATCGCGACGGCACTCTAACTTTATTAAGTACGAGACGCCGGGGCTAAATCAAGGTGACGCGCCTTCACAATGCCCTATTCAGATTTAAATAGCTTTACGCCCAATTGCTTCTCAATATGGCGCTCGCTTTCACATAGTTATTTCATTAGGTAAGATTTCAGCGCTAAACATCAGCAGTCGCAGCTCGAATTTCCAGGCCCTCGTTCGATGAAAGGCTCGGATCGTAAATTCTTTAATAAGGGTTGCGAAGTTGATCTCTTTCTTTGTTATATTCGAGCCAGTATATCGTCCGGTGAGCTTTCATAACTCGAGCGTTTTTATCATTCGGAGGATCTCTCGCGATATTAGGGCAGTTTTATAGGTCGTCGTTACATAAAATCGGAGCGCCGAGCGAATTAATGTAATTTGTTTACGTGCTACGAGCGTCGCCACCGGAAAGTTCTCGAGCGCCATGCCAAGCCGGGGAATCAAATAATATTGTAATAAAATAGATTGCCAGTTGGCCACGAAATTCCAGAGTAAGGAAGTCGAACATTATAAGGAATAAATCATGCGTTGTTGGGAAAACATCGGTAAGCGACAAGTTGGCCGGGCGCTGGCGGGCGCGGGCGAGAGTCGTGTCGACGCGAACTTTGGCAATTACGGCGACCGCATGTCTGAGAGCGTCGTCTACACTCATTACCGACTCCGACTCCACTCGTCTATATTAAAAGTACGAAGACATTAAACGCTAAACGGACAGAAATGTGCTCTTATAATGCATATTTAAGGCAGAAGTTCCGAACTTGTTTATACGTAATGATGTAAACTTTGCGCAGTAATACATTACGCTAAGTTTATTACATTATACAGTCATGATATACTGTTTTCATCGGGCAATAAAACGAATTAGAATAGTTTTCTGGGTAACCTCTAACCTCTTTTTTTCAGGGTAGCAAACAAGAATTTTATACGTATTTTGGTCATTCCGTATTATAGTCTTCCTGAATTCTTGCGGCTTTTCTGTGCGTAGAGAACGTTAGGCGTGGCGATTTGAATTTTCAGTTGAAAAGTCAACTACATATTTGTGGTATCCTCACCTCAGTTAGTACGGAGAGTTAAAATTACTATTTTCATCTGTATAATACATAATTATACGTACAAAGTACCCGCATGCTTTTTAAAATTAATTATTATATTTTATTCTATAACGTTAAAACACAGCATAGTATGCGATTAATACACAGACTACTCAGGGATACTACAGTACGTATGATTAATATGTCTTGAATTATGACGCGGACGGTACTACGAGTACAGTTCACTTTTATGACAATGCGCCTGAGCAAGATTACTGTTAATTTTATGATCCTCAAGATACGAAACTCCGGGCAAAAGCTAGTGTTTGTTTACGACGCAAGTTTACACAAAGGCGATAGTTGTTTTTGTAATTATGAGGGGCCAGCGGTACATACATCACACACATCCTCCCGACTGTATTACAAAACGTCTGTATTCAACATCACGCTAAGAAACTTCGTGATATATTGCTGCGTCGTGGGACTTGTATGGGAAATAGAATGCACATTAATATTCCTTTATGTTGTGTGTAAGTTTAGAGTATTTTACATAAACAGAGCTCTGCTCCAAAGAGAAATACAAGTTACAACCCATGAATATACATAAAGGATAAAAGTTACTGTGGCTTAAATTTCATATTTATTTAGAGGACTTGCTCACTTGCAATGTGAGCTCATTTAAGGCTTACTGGTGTTGGTCCTGAGTTCGATTTTCGTTAAAGAAATTGTTTAGAAAATATTTAACGCTATACATACTTAGTTTGCATTTCTAATACACATCACACACTATTATCATACAAAAAAACACACACAATAGTGTGTGATTTTTTGATTTTAATAAAAATAAAGGAAAAAAATTTGAGGAGGAATGTGAATTTCGGAAAACATCATTAGGTATATAGGTAAAAGAATCGGAAATTTCTATAAAATATTTTAAATACGCATAAGAACACATACCTACTATCACAAATTCACTTACGCACGCTGATGTTCGTTTTATACAATTTAATTGTCACTTTCATCGCTGGATATTTATTTTCCAGAAGAAAATAACCCGTACGTGCGAATTTCGATCACAGATGAATCTCTATAGCTCAAGCGACGAGGCGAGTTTGTGACTTCTGACTTCCTATAAAATGACCATATGAATTCCAAAATGTGTTAGGTTAGCACTACTTAATCCATTATTAAAATGTCCTCCTATTTCTGGCTAAAGTTAGAAGTTTAACGAGGCAAAATTATGTATTGTTCTAGAGTGGCGTGCTCCAAATGGGGCTAAAATGAGGAACTATAAAGTTTTATAGCGCCGCTCGTCGCTATATACAATGATAAAACGCATTTATAATAATTATTATTAATACAATAACTACTTATATAGTTTTGTTTCTCCCTTCTATTCATCAACACTTTGGTCACATATAGCATTTTATAGAATACACACATTTGTGATTAATTTTAGGATTTATTAGATGTATAGATAAATTATAATATAAAAATAATTTTGCTTCTAACTTATACGTTAAATTAAACTTTTCATTGAATGCTATAATAAATATTGGTTCTTGTTTATGTAGAAGAAACTTGTTTTGGTGTTCAGAGAAATTGTAGGGTTCATTGCCCTACCTTTTTGGGGCTTAAAGCGATATTTTGCCGCACTGTTAGATATTGTTGAAATAAATTATGGATAAGTTACCGTTGGTCATAATATGAACAATTATAGTGCTCATCTTACACGACGACAGGAATTTCAGTTCCATGTCAATTTCGACACGGGACCGAATCAAGAAATTCCATAACGAAAAAATCTAACACCCCCCACTCCGAAGTGCGGCGTTGCCAAACTTCAGAACGGTGTTTGGGTGCGGGTGACTATGCGAATTATAATTGCATAAGTTGATAAAAAAAATAGCTTGACCGCGGCAGTCCCCGTGTGTTACACGTTTTTTTATATTCAATTTTTTTTAATGATGGTCGATTTCCGTGCTACGGCCGTAAACCACTAACCTGCAAACTAGGATGTACGGAGAGCTGCAGTAGGGTGCAGACCACAGCCAGGTGTCCCTTGTTGACGGCGATATGCAGGGGCGTCTGGCGGCGGCGGTTGCGCGCGTTGAGGTCCGCGCCGGCGGCGGCGAGTACGCGCAGCGCGGCGGACTCATCGCCGAAGGCCGCGTGGTGCGCCGCGCGGTCCCCGTCCAGGTCCTCAGCGTCCGCCTCTGCGCCCGCCTCCACCAGCGTGCGGATCACCTCCACGTGCCCGCTCTGCGCCGCCGCCTGGTACAAAGCTCGAGTTAAAGCACTGGCTTCCAACCAGTGGTCCGCAGGAGACAAAATATAGTCAACGACTCATTTACAGTCCTAGGATAACCGACCTCGGGCCTCGTGTAGGAGAGGCAATCTTATAAAACACATTAATACTAAAATGACAAGGTTCCTCTTTTTAGGGTTCCGTACCCAAAGGATTATTATTTTTAACAAAAAATTAAAACCGACTTCCAAGCTAAAAACAATAATAACATTAATATTAACATTAATATGAACTAAAAAGTGTTAAATAATTTTTACTATCTAATAGTGCCTTTTTCCGAATTCGGCTAAACCTCAACTATTTCTGTACTCAATCTTCATTATTTTGAAGTCGGTACCAGATAGCTGAATCTTCAGTCCTCTGAAAGAATATTTGAAACTTTTGGAACTGGCACCGACTTCAAAATTATGAAGATTGAGTACAGAAATAGTTGAGGTTTAGCCGAATTCGGAAAAAGGCACTATTAGATAGTAAAAATTATTTAATACTTTTTAGTTCATATTAATGTTATTATTGTTTTTAGCTTGGAAGTCGGTTTTAATTTTTTGTTAAAAATAATAATAATTTCACTCTTTTTAGTTACACTAGTACGTACACCTTCGCGTATATTTTACGTATTTTATTACAATTTGTTGAGTGTTGAGATTTGTAAACTTTATATTTTCTAAGAAAATTTAGTTCCGCAATTCAACAACAGATGTCGTTGTTAAGCATTTGCATCGCGGTATTGCTTACTCGACAGCATTTGATATAACTAATTCGCTACAATAAATTTTTTCTTCTCGCTCACACTCACTGGTTGTCTTAATTGATATTACGCCAGAGGGATTAACATCCTAGGGTAACCCTACAGAACCATAAGACCAGTTTTAGGCGTATGACGTCCTTTCTTTACATTAAGAGTTACAACTCACAC
Source organism: Polyommatus icarus (assembly GCA_937595015.1). NCBI lineage: Eukaryota > Metazoa > Arthropoda > Insecta > Lepidoptera > Lycaenidae > Polyommatus > Polyommatus icarus. Next base: position 12,209,809 of record OW569321.1, read on the forward strand.
TCACAAAATAATATATTATCAGTGAAGTGAACAGTAGTTAGTAAAGTATTCGATCTGTATTATTTAAAGTAGTAAAATATTCGATCTGTCGTCTGCCGCCACGCGCCGCCCGCGCGACACCGTCGCCTCTGTAGCGCCGACCGCCGTGTATTAAACAAACAGGTGTTGTTATGTAACAATACATAATTATTATTACGAGTTAGTATATCCATACCTATGCCTTGTACTACTATCTATTCTGTGCCATGAGACATTGGTGACCTTAACACGACGTGGTAATGATGATGATGACGATGATGATGATTATGATTATGATGATGAATATTAATTGCATAGTAGCATATGCTTTCTGTTCTTAAAACAACGCCGAAACTCCCAAACGTGTATCTATAAGGAGTCAGGAGTTCTCTCAGCATCTTCGAAACCATGGTATACCTTGACCCAATATTTGACTTTTTGGTAGCATATTCTTAGTACACTTCACATAAAACAAAAATCACCATATGTTTCCATATAAATTTCGAGGAGTTCCCTCGATTAGTCATGGATCCCATCATCAGGTCACCACTTTTGTGAACATGGTACCAAATTGGAGTGAAACCTAATACAACAAAATAAAAATTTCGAAAATCGGTTCACAAACGGCGGAGTAATCGTTGAACATACAAAAAAAATATATATATATATATATATATATCCACAGCCGAACATATAACCTCCTCGTTTTTTGGAAGTCGGTTAATAAAAACGGGACCCTATTACTAAGACTTCGTTGTCTCTCCGTCTGTCCGTCTGTTTGTCACCAGGCTGTAACTCGAGAACGGTAATAGCTAGAAAGTTGAAATTTTCACAGAATGTGTATATCTGTTGCCGCTATAACAACAAATACTAAAAACAAAATAAAATAAATATTTAAGGAGGGCTCCCATACAACAAACGTGATTTTTTTGGCCTTTTTTGACCTATATCAATAATGGCAACAGGTAGGTACTTAACTTTTTCACAAAATCCTTAGTTATATGTGTTCTTTAATATTCAATATTATTATTAAAATAAAATAAAAAATGAATCCCATAAAAAATCGTGTTTTTTTATGGGATTCATTTTTTATTTTATTTTAATAATAATATTGATTGATTAACTCTTCGTGCGCGAGTCCGACTCGCACTTGGCCGATTATTGTTATTTCATATTGAGAATGTTGGGGATCCCTGAATAAGAGAAGGGAACCCCTGATTTAAAGTTTTGAGCTCCGTGAAAGTCTTTAACACCTCCATCGTGGGTATCGCAGACACAATATATTTTCATTGTTATGCGGCAGCCGGCTGCCGCTTGGGGATTGATTTGTTAAAAGGGATAAGAGTAGCTGGCCGACGAAAAATATGATAGCCTTGTAGAGAAAGACGAGTCAAATGTTTTTACTATGGCAACAATACTGTAGGATCACAGGCTCAAATGTTATCAGGGTGAAATCAAGGGTCCGGATAATTCAAGTTACTGCTGAATCACGTGAAGTTTATTGCCCTTTTAACTCTGAATCCATACTAATATTATACATGCGAAAGTGTATCAGTCTATTACCTCTTCTAGACTAAACTAAACTTTGCTGGAAAGGATAAAGGATACTTTTTGTCTCGGAAAAATGTACGGCTCGCGCGCTACGTGCGATAAACGAATTTTGGCGAAACGGAGTTACGGGTTTCATCTAGTATAACATAATATAACGATACCTCAAATGTGAAAATCCGTTCAGCGGTTCTGAAGATACAAGGTAAGGAAGAATATTACAAACATATAAGATACGCGCTAAACACATAACCCTCCCGGCAGTCGGGTAAAAACCTACTTGTAGGGCGGTGTGTCCGCTGAAGAAAGGGCCGCTTTCACCAGCTCCGTTAGCGTCAACCATCATGCGGAGTTGCGGACATATTATAACCCTGAATCCTCACTGAATAAAACTAAAAACCTACTTGCAGGGCGGTGTGTCCGCCGAAGATGCTGTTGACGTCTGCGCGTGCGCCGTCCTGCCGCGCGAGTATGTCGGCGCAGCGGGCCGCGTCGCCGTTCGCCGCCGCCTTCACTAGCTCCTCGTTAGCGTCGCCCGTCATGTGCGTCTCGAATAACTTCTTCAGTATTACGGATAGACGGTCGCCTGGGACGGTATCATTATAATATTGTCATTTACGTGCTCTAAAATTGTACACGATGTTTAAAAAAGTTTAACAGACATTTATTTGCTACAAGCGGTATTTAAAGCTTCGGCCAAACCTACGCGTCAGTAACGCGGGACGCGAGCGGGACGCGGGACGGGAGCGTCTGTAACGCAAAACTAGTGTGCACACCTGCGCGACTACGATGCGAAACAGTAGATTATTCCCGCTCTGCCGACGCGAAAGTCCCGCGTTGCAGACGCTCCCGCTTCGCAGTCGCTTTGGTCGCGTAGGTTTGGCTTAAGCTTAAGGTTTGGTGCGGATTACTGCGGAGTTTGACATGACATCGCCAGCGCCATGTTCTTACTGTTCTTAGCAAGACGTTACGTCAAATCTCGTACACCCCTGATTTCTAACTTCGCTATCGAAATTTTCGTATATCGTTAAATTGTCATACGTCCGTCAATCATACACGTTTTATTCATATTTTATTTCTTCAAGGTTATGACAATTTTCGTAGGACTTGCTATTTTAATATTTGATATATCGGTTAAATTCGTAAACAGCATCTTACCTCCTTCTTTTACATATAAAGAACCATGATAAAACTATGATACTTCAACTGTTCATTTGAAAACATAACGCAACAAAATACACGAAAGTACGAAAAGAGACATAAAAATAATGGGATCATAAAGTTTAAAACAAACTAAAGTAAAAAGTATGAAATAAAATATAAGAACAAAACAATCTACCTGATGAATTCCCTGGAATACTGCCATCGAACGAAGCGACTTTGGTTACCGCATTCGGGTTGTATGTCCAAAACGTATTGCAAACTTCCACTTTAAGATCGTTGTCGTGATAAATCTGCTGAACGCGACCTATTTTGCCGAGCGTCTGTAACAAAAACAATATTCCATTTTAAAAAGTAACAAGGTATTTATGTTTGTTTACATGAAAACTGTGCAGTAATGGGACGAATCGTTATAGTTAAATTAATTTTTTTTATATTAAATAAGGGGGCAAACGGGTCACCTCATGGAAAGCAACTACCGTCGCCCATGGACACTCGCAACATCAGAAGAGCTGCAGGTGCGTTGCCGGCCTTTTAAGAGGGAATACGCTCTCTTCTTGAAGGTTTGCAGGTCGTATAGGTCCAGAAATACTGCTGGTGACAAATCGTTCCAGAGTTTTACAGTGCGCGGCAGAAAGTTACGCGAGAAACGCACTGTGGAAGACTGCCACTCATCAAGGTGATGAGGATGGAATATTTTTCGCGTGGGACGATGGCGAAAAGTTGCAGGTGGTATGATTCCGAACAATTCCTCAGAACACTCCCCGTGATACAACCGATAGAGGATGCAGAGTGAAGCTACATCTCGGCGTAATTCCAACTGTTTGAAACACTATGGCAGTCAGCAATTCGAGCGGCCCTTCATTGGATACGATCCAGAGGGAGCAGTTGGTCTTTTTGTTTAAAATCTAAATTGCCGTTACTGATCACAAGTAAGTACGGCACTTTCAGTAGTGTAAGCATTATATAAATAGACATCATGTCAAGCATCTGTGCATCTGTGTGTATGTGTGTGTGTGTGTGTCATAAAGAAATATAATATTATATAGGGTGTAACAACAATAAGTGATAAATATAATCTAATATATATAAATTTCCTGTCACGATGTTTGTCCGCGATGGATGCCTAAACTACTTAACCGATTTTAATGTTGTTTTTTAAATGTGTGCTTTTTTCCAACTTGAGAGATAGGATAGCTTAGATCTTTAATTATAGTCGCAATTTTATTTTATTGCAAATTATTTTACAACCTGAGACTGACGGCGGCCATTGTTTGTGCGACGGGATAGCGATCGACGTTGCCATGGTAACTTACATATTATTTAGTCACTTCAATAAAATAGTAATATGGCAAATACATAATATATTATGGCAAAGCAACGTTTGCCGGGACAGCTAGTACTTTATAATTTACTAGCTGTCCCGGCAAACGTTTCTTTGCCAATATTAAGTATATAAAGTTTTTTTTTTTTTTAATTTGATTGCATCGCTAACTGTCGGGACAGGCTAAAATTAAAATTCGAATTCGAATATTATTTAAATTTTGACACTGCGATGGTAGCGCCGTCTGTCGGATCCAATGTAAAACATTCCAAAATCAACAACTACTAATAAATTAAAAATTAATTAAAAAAACATTGTCCAGCGGACAAAATTGTGAATCTAAACAATTTCCAGATCCCCTTGAACACACACAAAAAATTTCATCAAAATAGGTCCAGTCGTTTGAGAGAAGTTCAGTGACATACACACTCACAGAAGAATTATATGTATTGTTACGGATACGGACACGTGGTGCCATCTAGCGTCAGGCCAGCGAACCTACCAAGGGAACACAGGCAACGTAAATCCCCTACTCGCTACTAGATGACGCTAGGTGTATGTACCTACGAGTACTTTCTAGAAATATCTGATACTTGTTTACGCATATCGGGTTTATTCTGGGATGTTCCGGAATTTTCTGAGATTCGATTCGGCCCGTATAAATAGTCGCAGACAGTCGAGCCGGCAATTCAGTTTTATCTGAGCTATCTTCGAGGTGACTTCGGAGCGAAAACAAGTGATCAATAGTGAGTGATTGTGATTGTGATAGTGACTCGGCTACGACCTAGGACAGTGATAGTGCTCAGTGATTTGGATCTAGTGCTTAGTGTTTGAACTCAGTGATTAGTGTGAGCTAGTGTTTGTGAATAAAGTCTTCAAGAGAGTCACCAGGTCTTTCTCTCCGAATCATCGAACCCTAGCACGTAACAACTGGTGTCGGAAGTGAGATTTGGAGATGCCATTGACTCCGAGAGAGGACTTCAAGGGGAGTGTCAGGACAAGGGCGCAGCGAGCTGCTGCCATTGACTTCGAGAGAGGAGTTGGCGGTGGAGCTGCGGAGGCCATACCCACTGGGGACCAAGCTCCGCCCACTGCGGGGCAGGCCCTACCCGCTGGCCCCGCCCACCAGGCTCCGCCCACTGACCACGCCCCCCAGGCTCCACCCACTTCGGGTGAAGCCACGCCCACTGGCTCCGCCCACCGGGACCCGCCCACTGACCACGCCCCCCAGGCCCCGCCCACTCTGGACATGGCCACGCCCACCGGCTCCGCCCACCAGGCCACGCCCACTCAGGCCACGCCCACTGGCCCCGCCCACTGGGCCCTGCCTGCTCAGGCTCCGTCGACTAGCTCCATCCATCCTGCCACGTCCGTAGTTTCTACGGCCCCTCAAATGGCTCTTCAATTGGAAAGTTTAATTAAATTAATGGAGCTGCAAAGAGCTGATATTCAGGCTTTGCAGGAGTCCCAAAAAGCTGAAAGTCAGGCCTTGCAAGATTCTCAAAAGGCTGAAATTCAGGCAATGAGGGAGTCACAAGACCGCAAACTTGGCGCTTTACAAGAGTCACAAGAGCAACAAAAGGACCTCCAAGAGAAAGCGCTTCTGGCTATAAAGGATGTCAGTGACACGGTGACTAAGCTACGTAAAGATGTCGACGTAATGAAAGAACGAGTTACCGGGTTAGAGTCGGTTGTGGAAAATTTGAAAACCGGATTCACTGAACTGCAGAAGAGAGTAGTGCGCCTTGAAACTACGGGAGTTACGGTGTCCAATGGAGCCACTGGAGTGGCACAAGGGCCAAGAGTAAAGGTGCCGCCGTACGATGGCACTACTTCTTGGAACGCTTATCGTCGGCAATTTCAGACTGTTGCTACCGTAAACGGATGGACGGAAGAACAATGCCTGACCGCTCTCATTGTTGCGCTCAGAGGGCAAGCTTTGTCGGTCCTAGAGGCACTGCCTCATATGGGAAATGGGTTCCAAGACCTGATGGAGGCACTGGAATCCAGATACGGGGAGCGACACCTGGAGCACGTGTTCCGTGCCCAACTGCGTGACAGAGTCCAACGCTCAGAAGAAGGGCTTCAACAATGGGCGTTGGAAATTGAAAAACTCGTCAGGAAGGCATACCCAGGAGCTGACACCAAGATGGTTGACACAAATATTGTTCAAGGATTTGTCGACGGAATCAAAGACCTGGAGGTCAGAGCTGCAGTAAGGCTTGGTCATCATACCTCGCTGAAGGAAGCGTTAGCACATGCACTGGAGGTCGAGGCTGTTCGGCGTGACATACGGCAGACCCATAACATCCGCGAGGTCGCTGCGGAAGTCAGGGAGGTTAGGGCTCCTACGAGGAAAAGATTTGAAGTCATGTGCTATAAGTGCGGTGAGAGGGGCCACCTTCAGCTCAACTGCCCGCAGAAGAAGACACAGATGACGAGGATGGAAAGGATCGAGGAACAGATAGAAAAGCTGAGGAAGCAAGCAGTTTCGTCCCCTGCCCGGGATAAGGGGAAACGAATAGAATCCAGGACTAGGTGGCGAGTATTGGACAATGTGGAGAGAGCCCCGATAACTATTACCTCCCAGGTACGGAGCGGACTAACGAAGACGAATACTTTGGGTCTCTTGGAAAATGTCCTTCGGCACATCATCACATGGAAGAAACGCGGTGACGTAAAACCAACCTGGAGTGAGGTTGCACCCACTGGCGCTGTCACTAAGGCGTACTGGGAGCAATGGGACAGTCTGATACTTCAAAACGGAATACTCTACCGGAAATGGGCTAACGGTAGAGAGTTCTATTTCCAGATAATTGTCCCAAGGGCGAGAGTACCAGATGTTCTCTGCGAGATACATGAGGGTGTATCAGGGAGTCATCTAGGTGTCAAGAGGATGCTGAGGAAAGTGCGAGAACGATTCTTCTGGTTGCATTGGCGAGATGATGTGCAGAATTGGTGCCACGAATGTACTTCTTGCGCTGACGTGAAGGGGCCGCAGACCAGGACAGCGTGGCGCGGCAGTAACAATGATGCTCGGGACGAGCATCTCTAAGAGGGGAGTAGTGTTACGGATACGGACACGTGGTGCCATCTAGCGTCAGGCCAGCGAACCTACCAAGGGAACACAGGCAACGTAAATCCCCTACTCGCTACTAGATGACGCTAGGTGTATGTACCTACGAGTACTTTCTAGAAATATCTGATACTTGTTTACGCATATCGGGTTTATTCTGGGATGTTCCGGAATTTTCTGAGATTCGATTCGGCCCGTATAAATAGTCGCAGACAGTCGAGCCGGCAATTCAGTTTTATCTGAGCTATCTTCGAGGTGACTTCGGAGCGAAAACAAGTGATCAATAGTGAGTGATTGTGATTGTGATAGTGACTCGGCTACGACCTAGGACAGTGATAGTGCTCAGTGATTTGGATCTAGTGCTTAGTGTTTGAACTCAGTGATTAGTGTGAGCTAGTGTTTGTGAATAAAGTCTTCAAGAGAGTCACCAGGTCTTTCTCTCCGAATCATCGAACCCTAGCACGTAACAGTATTAAGATTTATAATTTGTCTGTGAAAGTGACAGCACTAATATTAATATAGGTAATTTAGGTAGGTCCGCCATCTACATCAATTTCTCTACTACTTGTAATGATGAGCAAAGCATGACCAAGACCAAGTCTCGAACAGTATTGGTCTTGGTCTTGCTCAAATCTGTATGGTCTCGGTCTTGGTCTTGCACGCCTAATCTTGGTCGTGGTCTTGCTAGTCCTAGGATAGTCTTGGTCTTCTTTTGCAAGACCAAAACCAAAACCAATTTTGCTCATCACTAACTACGTGAGACTAACCGGCGCCATCGCCTCAGCCCACTCGCCGTGGCCCCGCTGCAGCGCCTTGACCCTGTCCTGGTCGGCGCACACCTGCACCAGGTCGCCCACCACGAACCCGCCACTGTTGCCGCCCCCGCCGGCCGCGCCGCTCGACGTCGATGCGCTTATGTTGCACACCTGTTAACAATGAAGCAGCTATTACTCGACTGCGCCAGAGTAAAGTTATGTTTTTCAAGAGTATATATTATGTATTAATAGGCTACTTGAACTATATTTAATTTCATTGAAAAAATGCATATTTCTAGTAGAACCTGGCCTAGGAAACCGTATTTCACCTTATCATCAAATAAAAGCTTATGATTGATAAATAAAGTCGATTTGAAAATATGATTTTATGAAAATAGGAATTGCACTGACGAAAACGCTTTTGCGGTACTTCCGATTTGGATGTGACGTCATCCCATTTGTAATTTAATATATTTTATTCATCGCGCTCGTTATATATAAGTTTATTTGTACATAAATAATATGAATAAGCCTAGAAAGATTTATGAAATATATTTTCTTTAATAATTCAAATAAAACATCAGTTTTATATATTATCTCCATTTATTGTAGCTGGGAAATGAAATGGCCAAAATTTTCTACAAAAGCGTTCAACATTACAAATGATTTCTAAATTCTTTTCAAATTTTTTTGGCACTGTTAGACTCGTACGCTTAGCACATAAAACTTTTTTCAATAAAGAAAGTATAAAATACAAAAAACATGACGTCACACTATGGCGCTACAATGGCGGACAGTGTTTTCGGCGCCATATAAAAGGCATATTTTTCAGTCAACATTTTTATGGGTTTCTACTGTTTAAAATATTAGTTTTTTGGTGAAAATGAATGATTAGGAAGCGATTAGAATGAAGAAAAAAAATAGGTCAAGTAGCCTATTGCACGACATTCTCTACATCCTGAACGGCTTGATGAATTTTCTCTTGAGAGAAGTCATTACATTCGTGTTTAATGTGAATGACACTGAGTATATTGTAATAAAAAGATATATGTCGGAGGAAGTCATGAGTCTGGTTGTTTTCTGGTTGCTGAATCTTAGAGGAAGTCATGAATAGTCATGAGTGTAGTTATTTTTATGATTCCTAAATGTCAGAGGAAGTCATGAGTAGTCATGAGTTTAGTTGTTTTCTGATTGTTTGAAGTGTTGATTCTTTACGATTATAATCCTTTAAAAATGATTGTAAAATTCAGTGATCATTGTAAAATATATAATATTTTACAATGATCATACATAATTACTTTGTCATATTATTACTAGCTCTAAATATCTTGGTTTCAATTAAATTGTAATTATTTGATTAAGGACCAATCAGAGCAGAGGGCGTGTGCGCCTTGAGTGGGGTCGAGGCGCCATCTTTACTTTAGAGGGGTTGACAGTCTGAGGAGCACATTCGAGTGTGAGCAGTCGATCGAGTTGGATCGTGGCTAGTTGTGCTAACTAAAGTTAGATTGGTGCCCCGAACTCACTGCTCGTTTTGGAATTTGTGTAATAATTCAAGAATAAAGTAAATTGTGCGAAAGTGCTTTATTAGTGTTGTGTAATTGTTTACAATAAATTTGTGAATACAAGTGACAATTATTGTGTTTTATGCCCGCATTTACCCAAAATGACGCCCACTATAATTCCTAACGCTGGCGGCAGAGATGACCAGGACAATGATTCTCCGACATCAGAAGCGGGATCGGTGCAGGCACAAAATATAAGCGAACCAACGGAAGCGACTGGTGGATGGTGAGCCTTGTTTGAAGCGCAACAAACCAGCATGAGGCTACTTGTAGAGGCGCTAACTAACCCACCGAACTTGGAAGATAGGAACATAACTCTTCCTGAATTTCGACCTGAAGATTCAGACACTGACGCCTGGGCATGGCTGGCAACAGCTGACATTTGTTTGGCGAATCAAAACCTGCAGGGAAGTAAACTAATTCTTGTACTTAGTAAGGCTATGAAAGGTTCAGCAGCAAATTGGCTTTCTCAAATAGCTTTTCCTAGTATGAAATGGGTAGATTTTAGAGAAGTTTTTCTTTCTCGTTTTGATACCCTCGATACATGTGCTGCCACAGTTCTAAAAATGCTTACTGGCAAGCCTCATGAAGGCGAGTGCCTTGCCGCATATGCAAGCCGTTTATTCACTCAACTCACAACGCGTTGGGCTAATTTGGGCAAAGAAGAAATGATAGTATCATTAATACTAGGAAACATGGGGCAAATCGAGCCACGTTTACATTGATGCATTTTTTCCGAGGAAATTACTACCCGCATTAAAATGCAACGTGAGCTTACGGCTTATTCATATCGCAAGCGCAGTTATCAAGAGACAGGGAAGACTGCTACTAGTTCAATGCCAGAGATTAAACGGCCTAAGTTTAGTTCTATTTCAACAAAATGTTATTCTTGTGGAAAACTTGGTCATAAATCTTTTGAATGTTTCAGCCGACCACGTGACAAGCAACCAACGACTACGACTCCTGAACGCTCTAACACGGCCGTCGCGACGCGGCCACATGTCACCTGCTTTAGATGTGGTGTTGAGGGTCATGTAGCTTCACGATGCGTTAAGACATCTGCAAATGCTAACGTACAGCCCGCCACTGCATCTGGCATTGTTAAACGAGTGGACGTATGTGGTGTGAGACCTGTCACCGGGACACTTACGCAATTTGGTGAGCAGTTTTCATTTTGTTTTGATTCCGGCGCTGATTGCTCTTTAATTAAAGAAAGCGTCTCTCGCAAGCTTGTTGGTACACTGCAGCATGCAATCGTTACTCTTATTGGAGTAGGCAAACCTAGCATTTTATGTGACTTACAAATTTTATGTAAAGTCAATATTAGTGGACACCACATTCAAATTTTGTTTCACATTATTCCCGACGACTGTCTTAATAATGATATTTTGATTGGACGCGATTTGTTAGCCTTAGGATTGTCAGTGCACATAACCAGTGATAAGCTTACCATAGTCGAGCATTCTTTAGTTAACATTTGTAGTATAGGCAACACGGTGTCAGACTTTCATAGCGTGGATACCGATATCCCAGATAACTTTAAGCCCCAACTGTAAGAACTTCTTACCGACTTTCGACACTTATTTGTTAAAGGTATACCTACAAGTAGAGTTAAGACAGGTGAACTAGAAATTAATTTGGTATGTCCTAACAAAATTGTGCAAAGAAGACCTTATCGTTTGAGTCCCGAAGAGCGAGCAATAGTGCGTGATATATGTACTGAACTTTTATCTGCTGGAGTTATTAGACCAAGCAAGTCACCCTTCTCCAGTCCCATACTTTTAGTAAAAAAGCGCGATGGCACGGATAGAATGTGCGTAGATTACCGAGTGTTAAACTCTAACACAATTCCCGACCGACCGACCGAATTTAATTAGTGATCAAGTTCAAAGGTTGTCAGGTGCGCAATTTTACACTTGTCTCGATAGCTAGCGGTTTTTACCAAATTCCAATAAACGAGAAGTCAAATTCAATAGAAAAAACAGCTTTTATTACCCCAGACGCTCATTACGAGTTCGCTGTGATGCCATTCGGTCTTCGAAATGCTCCTTCTGTATATCAGAGAGCTATTAATGCAGCTTTAAGTTATTTAGCACATTCTTACGCAATTGCATACATGGATGATTTAGTTATACCCGCGAATAGTGTAGAGCAGGGCCTAGAGCGGTTACGAGTTGTACTTAAAACTCTTGGTGATGCTGGATTCTCCTTTAATATGAAGAAATGTGTATTTTTAAAGAAACAGGTTCACTTTTTAGGATATGAAATATCAGAGGGTGAAATTAGGCCTAACCCTCGCAAAATAATGGCGTTGTCTAACTCTTTGCCACCGCAGACCATTACTCAGCTCAGACAATTCCTAGGCTTAGCATCGTACTTCAGGCAGTTTGTTAATAATTTTTCATTACAAATGGCACCTCTTTACCGTCTGTTGGCAAATAATAAGTCTAAAATAATTTGGACATCGGAATACGAAGGAATTAGACAGGATATAATATCGGTATTAACTTCATCTCCAGTATTAATGCTTTTTGACCCTAAATTGCCTATAGAATTGCACACGGATGCCAGCAGTGAGGGCTACGGGGCAATTCTCTTCCAAATGTCTTGTAAGAAACTACACCCGGTGGAATATTATAGTAAGCGCACGACTCCTGCGGAATCCCGATATCACTCTTATGAGTTAGAGACGTTAGCAGTTGTTAACTCGGTTAAACACTTTCGGCATTATCTTTATGGTAGAACTTTCACGGTAGTTACTGACTGCAATCCAGCTTGCTTCCAGAGCTAAAACGGACTTAACTCCTAGAGTTCACTGCAGGTGGTGGGCTTTTCTTCAAGCTTTTGACTTTGACATACAATACAGGGAAGGTAAAAGAATGGCCCACGTAGACTTTTTCTCTAGGAATCATTTGCCTAAGGCGAATGGCACTGTCATAAATAAACCGACTAGTGAAGGTAGAGGTAGTTTGATAGAGGAAAAGCGCGTTAATATGACCGAATTGTCTTCAAACAGTAGGCCTACTACGAAACTGTTTTGAGACTCAAATAATCGGACGAAAATGCTGCGTCCAGCTCTAACAACGTCATTTCACGTTTGTTAGAGTAGGACGCAGCATTCTCGTCCGATTATTTGAGTCTCAAAACAGTTTCATGGTACAAGGCCTGGTTACAAGCGGAACAACGTCGGGATCCTGAATATAAGGAAATTATAAGTAAACTCGAAAATGATGATTTAGACTTGCAGAGTTGTCAAATCTATGAATTACGTTCTAATGTGGTCCATAGAAAAATTCAGAGAAACATTCGTAATCTTCGGTTACCAATTGTACCTAGAGCTTTTCGTTGGTCCGTTATAAATCACATTCACGAGTCCATTTTTCATTTAGGATGAGATAAAACATTAGAAAAAGCTTATCAGCGTTATTGGTTCCCTAACATGTCAAAATATGTCTGGAAATTCGTTGACAACTGCATAACGTGTAAGGTAGCTAAGTCACGAAGTGGCAAGCAGCAAATAGAGTTACACCCCATAGGTTAGTATACCACTACACAAGCGCAATGTTTAAATGTGTTGATGGTGCCAGCTCTTGTTAACTGACCTGTACACTAACTTATATATTAAAGCTTTTATAATATAACTTCACTATCTACCTAATCAACAATACTTTTTGAACTTTCGCGTTGCATTAAAATTAAAATGTATTAATCCCGATTGATAAGTTTTAATCAACAATACCTTTGTAAGAACAGCTGGATTGAATGTCCACCTGTTGCCGCTGGGGTAGGTGACCACTATATCGTGGTCCTCGTCTATACCGACCACGGTGCCGGTAGTGCTAAGACACTCGAACATGCCCTCCGTCCACCCGCCGTGCCCGTGCTGCAACGACTGCACTATCTCCAAATCCAGGTCTACGTTTACCTGGAAACGGCAGAATTTACTCACACAACCAGCTAGTGACTCTTTCACACAATGGGCATTGTCCAAAAAAAAATCACATGTACTTTTTATATTTTTTTTTCGTTAAAATAGGGTATTTTAAGAATATAAATTAAATAATTTTGAAATTCATTGGCTAGTTTTTTCTCAATAAATTTTTAAAGTTTCGCTGTGACGTCATCATCGGCGGCCAATTGACCTCTGCAGTATGTTTTTTTTCCTTTCAATCTTATTTATAATGGCTGGTTCGTCAAATGCAAGTTCTCATTATGTGAAAGCTGATACGAGAAGCTTACCAAAAGTTCGAAACGTAACGTTGGTCGAATTTATTGCTAATTTAACGCCATTGAAGGTTAAATATATAGATTAAAATTAAATATAAGGTTAAATATATTTGTTAAAAAATATAAGTAACTAATGGGTATTTTTTTCGTTTATATACAGAAAAAGATCACTGACCTTATTCCTCGAAATGTTTTTGTAATGAGCAAAATTTAAAAAAAATGGACAATCCCCATTGTGATAGATTTGTTTATAGAAAAATATTTACACAAAATTAGGCCTCTAGTCCACCGACGCTGCGAACTGCGAAATATCTGCGAAATCAATGCGAAAAAGTAATAAAGCGAGATGCAATATAACGCATTGTCGTGTGGCAGATGAGACAGTACATCGGTTCGCCGCTGTTTCGCAGTTCGCAGCGTCGGTGGTCTGGAGGCTTAGACTACAACTAACTGCGGAAGTTTGACGACGAGGCGTTAAACTTTAAGTCTGTCAAGCACAAATGGTGACTACGCAGTTAAAGCCCGTCACAGACCTAGCTATAATATATATTAATATGTTTATAGCTAGGCATATTAATATATATTTTCTATACTAATTTTCGCGTGACCACACAGCACACTCAGCTATAATATATATTTCTGTGACATGTGGATTTAGTATAGAATAATATGCCTTATTCTATACTAAATCCACATGCCTTGCTATAAATATATTAATATATATTATAGCTAGGTCTGTGACAGGCTTTATAGAAATATGAGAAAATAAGCTTTATGTAATAATTTAGCATTCAACTTCAAATTGGGAAACACGCGTCAGCCCGCGCAGATAACGCGTCCTTAGGGCCGGGACACAAAAACACGATACGACGTCGTGTCGTAACACGACGCGGCGTCATTTCACGATGCAACGTCGTATGGTGTTTTTGTGTCCCGGCCCTTACTAATTATTTAGGCGTAATTTAAAGAATAGTTTCAGTCGTGATTAATGGCTTCCATTCAATTATTTTATCAACTGTACATTTTTCTCGGATAAAATGTATCCTATGTCCTTTCTCGGGTTTCAAGGTATCTTCATTCCGAATTTCAGCAAAATCCGTTCAACGGTTTGAGCGTGAAGGGGTAACAAACAGACCGACACACTTTCGCATTTATAATATTAGTAAGTACGGATTTAAGCAAGTGAAGGAATAGAGAATTCTATTTTTTCGCCCATAGTAAATAATAATATAAAAAACAGTGGACATGCCTTATGAGTTATGACATGTCAGCAGAAAACAATAATATTATTATAATCCTGCCGCATATTGTGATAGAGACAAGCACCAATGTATTGATGAATGAATTTCCACATGCTCTGTGAGTTGTGACCATAATATTATAGTAGTGACATTATACTTTTACCATATCCCCAACTTGCAGGCCATGAGGACCGGTACGACCTGGACCCAGTTCTCCCAGCAGGGGCAAGTGCTCCTTGTACACATTTTGCCCTTTCACATCATTGACAACCTGAAAATTTATATATCACAGACATTATCTTCATAATAATATAAAAAAACATATATATTTCTTGAAAAAGTACAAGATGCAAGTATTATGAACCATACATTTTTCTGCAATATAAACTATTCTATCTCTTTAATCGGGACTCAAACTACATACCAAATTTCATCAAAATTGGTTCAGCAATCAAGCACAAAGAATCTGCAGAAAGACACACATTTTCACTTTGACTCAATTAGAATACATTATATCATTCAGTTGCACACCTTTAAATCAGCCATGCCTTCAAATCCCACTCTATACAAATTTTTAGCACCATTATCCCATACAACATAAGCTGCAGAACGAGGACTAGCGGCTGACCAGTCCTGGATTTCATTCACTTTGCCTCTTCTACAGTTACCACCATCTTGATCTTCCCATTGCCAGTCAACCTGAAAATATTTATTTTACATTTATAACAACAATAGGCACAGATGTTAGTATTTTGATGGAATACTTAAATTTTTGGCATTTACAAAGGATCTAGCTAGAGTTAGCTAAAACATAGTGGTTCAGCTTAAAATATCTTATTATGCATTTTAAGGTGCTGCGGTTTTCAACATGCCATATAATATAAATTATATAAAAATTATTTAACTATGTACCTAAATGAAAAACGTAATCTTTGGTCAAATTAAAGTTGAAAATACTAACCCCTCTAACAACTCTAGCCCCTGGAAATATTCCTCTCACTGCCTGTTTCTTGCTCTTACGTCTAGGCTCCACTAAACACCTCTGAGCTCCTGGAGCACTGATCCGATAAAACCGATGTCTCAAGTGATGTTTATCTCCATGATAACAAACAGAGCATAGATCATAATTACTGCACTCAGCACACTTCCAACGAATGCCTGTAAGTTGACAAAATTTCAAAACAATTAATGAAAGTATAATAATATGTAATTGATTGTACTGTCAGTTCTTGGTGGAAATAATATAAATAACTGCGTTTTAATCCTTCAGGCCCCGCGCGAGCACCAATGATCGCGAGAACAAAAGAAAACAATGGGAATTCCTAGAACCTCCAATCGAAGGATTAATAGTGTTCAATTAATGAAAGGTTTTATTGTAAAGTTATCTAGAGGTATTCCATGTTAATATTACAGTTTATAGTATGTAATCAACAAAATATTTACCGAAAATAGGCTGCTGGCGACAGGTATCACACATAGTTCCCTCATGCTTGACGCCCGTGGGAGCACTATCAAGTATGCGTAGGTCATAAGCACCTGAGCACCTGTAGTTGGCTGCAGTACCATTATCCCAGACTACAACTACTTCCTCAGGAGATTCAAAGTTTCTTACGGTACCGACGTGCCCTTCTCCACCATCCTGATGCATAAAATTAAGAATTTAAAAGATTTTATCCTCCTGAGCTAATAAAGTGTGATGTAAACAAAAGTAATTCAATATACCTGCTTGCCCCATTTCCAATCGGGTCCTCTTATAACTCTTGCACCCACTCCCTCCATCATAAATCTAGTTGCTCTAGATAAACTAGACGAGCCTGAAACGTTGGACTCCATACATACCACGGTTTCTAAAACAGAAATATAAATAAAAATGTATTTTGTAAATTCTTTCGCAGCACTTTTACTTCTTCAACTTTCGTCTTATTGTTGCTGTCATTTGTCAAGTGTTTAGTGTCACCCTGTCACCTGTGACAATTGACATAGCAGACAGCGCGACGGTAGACACTCACTAATTTTCTATTGGTTCCCCACCGATTTGAAATTATCTGCAGGTTGGCATTACTGACTACATGTTGGTCGTGTTTCTAAAAAATATCAGTGTACTGTCAAGTGTAATATCAATCAAAATAATATCATACTTCTAAGCGATCATTGGCCTAAGCAATTAGGCCAGTATACTGGTAACAGCTTAGGAACACGCTTGCACTTGTCAAACTGAAAACATGATACCTGAATGAGTGTTCTACTTCTACTTTTTATTGTCGGTGTGGTTTTTATTATTTATTCCCAAATTGTGTTATTTGGGTGTTTGATGTTCATTATTGGTAAAATATTAGCCACTAAATATCTGTTATCTTGCACAAGTGCAGGTAAGATGTTGTCAAAACCAAAATGTATTATTCCTGTGACATTTGGTGTAAACAACGGTAAATAGGGCTATTTCTTCCGCGAGTTTTAACTAAAACATCGTTATTATAACTTTATTATCCTATTCATTGGAATATTATTGTATCTTTTTCAAATTGAAATGTATCAAGTTTTACATGCTTTTGCCCAGTTATGTAGCAATTATTGATGGTATTCCCTGGTATTACCGATAGTTGTCTACCCATACGCCATCTAGTTACTAAAATGGAAGCTGTTTGACAATCAAATTAAAAAGCTACGAAAATTTCTCATTCTTTATATGAAGTTATAGGCAAGCTCGCATACCTACCCGCGCCGCAGTCTTCGCAATTTCTACATTCTTTATATGAAGAATTCGAAATGCGGCGACTGCGGTGCGTGCGGTGCGGCCAAATCTGCGTTCACCTTTTACATAAAATTGTTGCCAGTGTTATCCAGTTAAATTTTATATGGGGAGTAGGGACTAGGGAGTAGGGACTAGTGACTACTGAGCAGGGCTTCAAATAACGTTATTTTTTCAAAACGTTACTGCTTCAAGGGCATAGATAACGTTATGAAAATTTACCCGATATTATAAATAACGTTAAAAATTTATATTAATAACGGTTAATGTTATAACGTTATATAGGATTTATAACGGTAAATATATGTTCTTTAATAACGTTATAGTCCGTCAAGAAAGTCATAACAGGCGGGAAAATTTTCTAAACGTAATCACGCTTTTATGCTGTATTTTTAACCGACTTCCAAAAACGAGGAGGTTATACGTTCGGCTGTGGATATTTTTTTATGTATGTTCAAAGATTACTCCGCCGTATGTGAACCGATTTTCAAAATTTTTATTTTGTTGTACTTATTAGGTTTTACTCCAATTTGGTACCATGTTCACAAAAATGGTGACCTGATGATGGGATCCATGAGTAATCGAGGAAACTCTTTAAAATTCAAACGGAAACATATGGTTTTTTTGGTTTCATATAAAGTTTTCCAGGCATATGTTACCAAAAAGTAAGATTTTGCACCAGGATGTACCCCATGGTTTGAAGATGGTGAACAGAACTCCTTACTCCTTATACATACATGTTTGGTGGTTCCAGCATTGTTTTGAGAACTGAAAGCATATACTACTAAGCTAATTACATTAATCATCTACATCACCACCATTCTACCATACACCTTTCACCATAACCACACCACCACATTATGACCCATTATAATTGGTAGGTATTTTTTTGTATTGGTAGGTAACTTCTTTATTCGATACGAAAGAAGTTTTAAAAAGAGCGGATTGTGAACGCCAACTTATGAATATTATCATCCAAAGGAAGGTCTCTTTTTTTCGGTCACCTACAAAGAGGATCCCAATACGAATTTATACGGTTGATCATAGAGGGTAGATTGCCGGGCAAGAGACCACCTGGTAGACCAAGAAGAAAATGGATCGATGACATAAAAGAATGGACCAGATGCAACTACCCACAATGGGTTGTTTTCTTTTTATCATCTCCACCAGACGGCGCGACGGTAGACACTTCTAGATTTTCTATTGGTTCCCCACCGATCTGAAATTATCTGCAGGTTGGCATCACTGACTACATATTAGTTGTGTTTCTAAAAAATATCAGTGTACTGTCAAGTATGACATAAATCAAAATATCTTAAACCTAAGCGATCATTGGCCTAAGCGATTAGGCCACTATACTGGTAATAGTTTAGGAACACGCTGTTAAAATAAAAACTTGTCAAAGTGACAACTGACAACTGAACGGCCTTGCGGCGGCCGTGTTACTTTGGAACTTCTTCTACTTTTTATTGTTGGTGTGGTTTTTATTATTTTTTCCAAATTGTGTTATTTGGGTTTTTGATGTTTATTATTGGTCAAATAATTGCCATTATATATCCGTTATCGTGCACAAGTACAGGTAAGATGTTGTCAGAACCAAATTTTATAATTCCTGTGACATTTGGTGTGAATAACGATAAATAGGGCTATTTCTTCCGTGAGTTTTAACTAGAACATCGTTATAATAACTTTATTATCCTATTCATTGGAATATCATTGTGTCTTTTTCAAATTGAAATGTATCAAGATTTACATTCTTTTGCCCAGTTTTGTAGTAATTGTTGATGGCATTTCCTGGTATTACCGATAGTTGTCTACCCATACGCCATCTAGTTACTAAAATGGAAGCTGTTTGACAATCAAATTAAAAAAATAAGAAAATGCCCCATTAAAGCAATTAGCCCAAGACCGGAAAAAATTCAACCTGCTGACCGCCGAACTTCGATATGAAGAGGGCACGAGATGATGATGATGATGAGTTCTAAGTAGTTTAAGCATAATATTATATGAACATTATAGTGAGCTAATGACTTTCCAGGAGTGTTGTGATAGAAAGAAAGTCACTGAACAGAACTTTAGAGCCTTTAGAGACAGGCGCATGAACATTAATTTTATCATTGCTTGATTAACGCCAAGCTTAAGGTTTTAATTTTTTTTTAAAAATTATAATTTCACCCTTTTTAGTAATTTAAGTAATTTATAAGGTTTTCTGTAAATACTAATGTGTTCTACTAAGTGAGGAGCCAGGATACACATTTATGATATGAGAACCGTAAAATTATACCTAGCGCCCTCTCGGTATAAAGAATTGCATAAGCAACTCCAAGAATATACTCGTATCACTGTTATAATAATTATAAGAATTGCAAAAGCAACTCCAAGAATATACTCGTATCACTGTTATAATAATTATAACAGTGATACGAGTATATTCTTGGAGTTGCTTATGCAATTCTTTATACCGAGAGGGCGCTAGGTATAATTTTACGGTTCTCATATCATAAATGTGTATCCTGGCTCCTCACTTAGTAGAACACATTAGTATTTACAGAAAACCTTATAAATTACTTAAATTACTAAAAAGGGTGAAATTATAATTTAAAAAAAAAAATTAAAACCGAATTCCAGAGTAAAAACAATAATAATTATTTAATGAACAAAAAAGTATGAAATAATCTTTAATCATAATAGTGCCTTATGCAGAATACTCCTAAGCCTCTACTATTTCTGTACACAATCTTCATAATTTTGAAGTCGGTACCAGTCTTTAAAATTAAAAATATTTTGTCTAAGAACTCACCATTCTTAGCTGATATCGCATGCAGACTATATTATGTAAGCCGCAGACTCGATCACACAAATAGTGTGACATCTGTGACACGTCATATTATAGGATTCCCTTTGTGCTGTCGTTTAAAATTGAACTACGTTTAAAACGAAAAACTAATGTATGTGGTAAATACATTAGGGTTTCTGTGTATTCTGTCGTAGTGTATCGTCATTGACGAATCACGATACACTACGACAGAACACACAGAACATACGACCTTTCGACAGCGTGCTTAGGCCGTAGCTAACAGCTGATTGTACGAACGTAGTACGAACACGAGATCGTTGACCGCGCGCGGCACGCTTTTTATTGCTTGGAGTAAAAATAATAAAATTTTAAAATATTTTAAATTATTTTTCTATGTGGTTTATTATTATGAAAGTATTACTTAATTATGAAAAAAATTAAATTTAAAATTAAAAAAAAATAAAAAATACATTTTCGTAATCAGAAAATGTAGTATAATCATACCCTAAAGTTATCGGAAGTGGTCTTATTACACCCTGTATACAGTGTTTTGCTTTTTACGGCCCATTTTTAGTCCAAAACAATAACTATTATTTTTATTATTTCTCTGTGTATTAAACTCCTATAAGTAGGTAAGCACAAATCTCGCAAAAAAAGTGGGCTGCGAGTGAGATTTAGTGCACCGTGCACGATTGCATACCTGATACCAGAAAATAACGTTATATTTACCGTTATTATTATAACGATATTTGTTCGTTTAAACCATAAAGTTAATATACCTATCGGAATAGAGCAACAATCTCGAGCTGTCAAACGTAACCAAAATTGGTTTTCATCTGTGTGAAAAATATGTGTACGTATACACTTACACAAGCATGATTGAACATGAATTCTATGAGATTATATTGACAACGTGCGGCACGTGCCGACTGGACGTCAAAAAAAGAGTGCTGCTGTCATGTATCACACGTCTCTTTTTACCACGCGGTGTTACTGATAGTGGCATCTCGCTTGCTCAGGCCTTTGTTTCTCTATTCCGCTAGGTATATTAACTTTATGGTTTAAACATAACGAAAAATATCGTTATAATAATAACGGTAAATATAACGTTATTTTACTAGATATCGTTATAAAAAATAACGTTATCGGGCTACCATTATGAAAATAACGGTACGTAACGATATTTTTTCTGTTATTTGATAACGTTATGAAGCCCTGCTACTGAGTACTGGATTGTCAATGGCAACAAATCTGAAGTCGGCGGCTCCTAGTGGATTGCTTAGTGCACTGTAAGGGCCCCCGCGCACGAGCAACTTAGTTGCATGGCGATTTATTTGTCTCTTGATCAAGTCTAGGAGCTAGTATGGAAGTGCGCGCACGTAGCGACGCGACGCGACGCAACTCTGTGCAACTTTTTTAGTTGCAACGCAACTGTCTCCTTCCCTATTGGTTTCTATGCAAGTGCGCGCACAGGCAACAATAAAGTCGCCGACCGGCCCTGTGTTGCCAGATCAGGGGATTTCCCCCTAGATTTAGGGAGCTTTCGTCCAATATAGGGGCAAAATAGAGGCAAAATATCGGGTTTTCCCCTATTTATTTTCATGAACGAGGCCAGGTCGTAAGATTCTGCACAGTTCATCAAAACTTTCGACACTCATTCTAAAGAAAACGTAAAATTTTTCTGGGTATGCTCTCAATTTCATAAACACAGTATGAAATTTCCCAAGAGTCAGGCGATCGCTCCATAATGGATGCACCCAATATTCTATTTTGCGACGCTTTCTTCGGTTTTTTATTGCGAGTGCAACAACCACAGCCGTCTCGACCAAATCCATGTTTATGACTGTCTAGAAAAATCGGAAAAAGTTGCGTTGCTGTCGCTCTCGTGCGCGCACCCCTGCGACATGGCCGCAATTTTTTCGAAAGAGACAAATAAATCGCCGTGCAACTAAGTTGCTCGTGCGCGGGGGCCCTAGGCAAATTAAATAAAAAAAAATCTATGTCAAAATAATTATATGTCAAAGAAAATGACAAATTTGAAAAAAGCGCGGGAATCTTCGAAAAGGGCGGTCGTGTTTTTTGGAATTTTTTATGTTTTGTTTTATTTATTGTAAATATCTACGTTAGTTAGTTTTCTTTTTATCTTATTTTTAGTTTCTTTTAGTTTTTATTTTATTTGTGCATACTATTTGGTAAGTTTTTTGTATATATTCTGTAAATATGGATGAGGACCCAGGGGGGCTGGAAGGCCCCCCTGTTGGCCAATTTATTACTATTCATACTAGTGAAAATCTAAATGACTCAAGTATGGACACAGATTCGTCCGTTAATAACAAATCTACAAACCGCAAACGCCCTGCAGCATCTAGGCGAGTATGCAGAAAGTGCAATAAAAAGATTAAGAAAAATCCCGACAAAACAAAACCTGATATCAACTGTATGTGCTTGAGTGACACGGAAAATAAAGAAAGTCTGAATAATATCCAAGAAGTACATACAGCTGGCATCATGGAGAAACATCAGGGCTTGGTGAATCCTCGGGTTAGTCGTTTGCTGTACACCGACACTGACTCTACACCTTATGTAGTACATGTGCAAAAAGAAATATCATCTCCTAATGGAAACTGCACCTTACATCCTGTTGAATTTGGTCGCTTCCTTAAAAATAATAATATTAAGAATATAGAAAACGGTAGCCTTAAGAGAATTGGCCGGAATAGATTGTCATTATCTTTCTCTGTATTTTTTGATGCAAATAATTTTATTACTAATGAGAATCTAAAACAGAACAACTACAAAGTTTTTCTTCCATCTTTTCAAGTTTGTCGTGTTGGCTTGGTTAGAGGTATTCCAGCTGATTGGTCTGAAGATGACATTTTGGCCAATATTACTTTACCATATGGTTGTGGGGACATTTTGAAAGTAAGACGCTTAAAGAAAAAAAACATTGTAAATAATACTGTACAGTTTGTAAATACAGAGTCAGTTGTTTTTACATTTGACGGCCAAGTACTACCTAAACGAGTTTTTATGTGCTATAACTCCTTGCCTGTTGACTTGTACATTTATCCTACCATACAGTGTTACAATTGCTGCAGGTATGGGCATGTTAAGTCACAGTGCAGATCGACTCCCAGATGTTTCCGTTGTGGTCAAAGTCATTCTGGTGAGAAATGTTCCGTAGATGAAGATTCTGTTTTCTGTTGTCTTTGCCAAGCTTCCCATATAGCCACAAGTAAGAATTGCCCTGAGTTCCAACGACAAAAATTAATTAAAGAGTCGCATGGCTCACAAAAACTTATCCTATGCCGAAGCATCAAAGCTCCACCCTCCTATTTCTAAATTATACTCAACAGTTTTAACCTCTTCTAGTCCATCCTCTTCTTTTATAGACTCACAAAAACAAAATTTCTCATCAATCATCAAAAATTCTGCAAAGAGGACAACCACAGAGTCATATAAAAAAACAGTCTTCCGACAACCTAGAACACCACCAAAGTCAGTAGGTGGGTATGATAAAACTGCTCATTTAAACTTAATTAAAGATTACAATCCCCCATCGGGTTCAAATGGCACTGCTTTGCCTACAAATGGTGATAGTAATATTTCGGTGCCCGAATTAATTACAGCTATAATTAATTATCTAACTCAGTCAAATATTATACCGTCATCAGTTTCACCGTCCAACGTAGCCTCTGTAAGTAACATACCTCAAACTAACTCCCACTATGGATTATCTGATCCAGTGGAATTGTCGCAGTGCAGTCAGCAAAAAAAATGAAATCATTTATTTAATAAACAAATATCACCCTCTTGTCTTTGCTCTCCAAGAAACATGGCTTAAGCCAGAATCTGTTTTTAAGATTCCTGGCTATGCTTGTTTAAGAGAGGACAGATCTGATGGGTATGGCGGTGCTGCCTTACTCGTCAATCATCATCATTCATTTGTACATATTTCACTTCCATCACATAATCCAAATATTTCTATAATAGCAGCATCTGTAAATAACATCTGTTTTGTCTCATTGTATATTCCACATCCATCCTATTCAATATTTTTAGAAATTAAGAATATAATTAGCCTTTTGCCAAAACCTTTTGTGATACTTGGAGATTTTAATGCCCAACATTTGTCTTGGGGTAGTAGTAATAACAATCAGTGGGGTTTTGAAGTATTAGATTTATTAGATTACCATAAGTTATGTATTCTCAACACAGGGTTTCCAACACGGCAAACTGCACCTAATGAGGGTTATAGTGCCCCTGATTTGTCTATTTGTACTTCAAATTTATCTTCTCTTTTACACTGGTCAGTTCTATCATCTAGTCACGGTAGTGATCACTTCCCTATTCTTCTGTCTCTCCCCTGTAAAAATAAAAAGCAAAATCATTCTACTTATTCATCATCATTAAAATATAACTTAAAAAATGCAGAATGGGAAAAGTTTTATCATGCATTAAAAAATAAACTACCCCATCTTCCTAGTATATCACCAGGTAATGAATCTGTTTGTGCTGATGCTCTAGCATCTGCCTTGATCGAATCAGCTGATGAAACTCTTCCTATTAAGAAAACACCTAAACGCTACATTCCATCACCTCCTTGGTGGGATAATGACTGTTCAGTTGCTATACATAAAAGAAAACAGGCTGAAAGAGAATATAATAATAATTCTACCTTTGAAAACTACGATATTTATTGTAAGTCTGTTAACGATGCAAAAAAATTATTTAAGAAAAAGAAGTCTGCAAGCTGGAAAAAGTTTTGTGAATCTATCTGTCCGGACACACATGCTTCTATAGTTTGGAATAATATTAGAAGGTTCAGGTCAGCATACAAACCTCCTTTTCACCCTATGCCAGATTCTTTAGCCAACGATTTTTTAAATAGATTAGCACCTCCTTCTGTATCATTTCTCCGTCCATCACCTTTAGGTGAAGTTAGCCTCAAAGACCTTAACTCGCTTTTTACTCTTCAAGAGTTAAAAGGAGTTGTTGCAAATTTAAACGACTCGGCTCCGGGCATTGATGGAATCCCATACTCTTTTTTTAAACATGCTTCAGATGAAATTTTAACTTATTATTTAGATTTGGTTAATTCTATGTTATTAACGGGTAATATTCCAGATTCATGGAAAACACAGAAGGTTATTCCCATTTTAAAACCTGGAAAACCTCAGTCTTCAGCTTCTTCCTATCGCCCCATAGTCTTATCATCAGTGTTATTAAAGATTGCAGAACATCTCGTAAAGAATCGTTTAGAATGGTATATTGAAAAACATAACCTCCTTGCCCAAACTCCAAAGTCAATATGGATTCCGAAAAGGAAAAGGTACTATAGATACCTAATATAGCTCTTTTTACCACTGACGTTCGCATTGCTTTTACAGAAAATAAATCAGTTTTAGCAGCTTTTTTAGACATAAACGGAGCATATGATAATGTAAGGATAGATATACTCAAACGAAAGTTAAATTTATTAGGTGTTCCGGAAATTTTAAGTAATTTTATTATAAACGTATTATTGGAAAGATTTATTGCTCTGCCTTTACAAGATGCAACGTCGACAGAAGTGCGGGTTGTTGATAAAGGGCTGCCCCAAGGCTCACCGATAAGTCCACCTTTGTATAATATTTATTCGTCAGATATAGAGGATGTAGTGACTGGGGTGACTTCAGATTTGGAATCGTATATGTTAACAGATATAGATGGTGAATTGTATCTTCTGCAATACGCCGACGATTTAACAATTTATGTAATAGATCAATCTATTGAAAGAGCCTCCATTAGACTATCGCGAGCCCTAGCACGTCTAAAGGTATGGTTAGATGAGAATGGTTTAGATCTTTCAGTTAAGAAAAGTTCCGCTGTTCTTTTTACCCGTATGCGATTTCCTCCTCCAGTGCTGGTAAAATATAATGGATTACAAATTCCAGTTGACAAGGAGGCTAAATTTTTAGGCGTAATTTTAGATTCGAAACTTAATGGTAATGCCTATAACGAGTATATTGCGTCGAAATGTGAACGTACGTTAAACATAATTAGATGTTTATCAGGAGTGTGGTGGGGATCTCACCCGTTTAACCTAAAATTGCTGTATAACGCTTTAATAAGAAGTATTTTAGACTATGGTACATTCCTTTTAGAACCCTGTAACGTAGCTGGTTTGAAACAGTTGGATAAGATACAGGCAAAAGCTATGAGGATAATTTGTGGAGCCATGGCATCATCGCCAATAAATGCATTGCAGGTAGAATGCGGTGAACCGCCGCTCTATCTAAGGCGGCAGTATCTGGCTGACAAGTTTTTTATTCGCTGTTTGCAATTTTCAAACCATCCCCTTATTCCGAAATTAAAAAAACTGTTAGATTTGGTAAATAATAATCAATTTTGGTTGCACAAATCTCGCCCTTGCTTAGTTAATAGTTATATCCGATATTTGTCGCTTGATGCCCCTACACATAGATTATCTGTTTTCCCGCTTTTTGACTCATCCTTTGAATCCCTTGTTTTAAATCCTGATATCCGCTATGACATAGGTATTAAAAAATCTGATAAATATTATGCAAAGCCTTTTTTTAATTACTTAACAACGAACAATTGGCAAGGTTGGCATCACATTTACACGGATGCCTCTAAAATGTCAGTAGATAATAATTATAATTGTGTTGGAGTAGGTATTTACCATCTCCAATACAATATAGTTCAAAAAGTAAAATTTCCACCACAAACTTCTGTATTTACTGGCGAATGCTTTGGTCTTTTTAAAGCAGTTAACTACATCCTACTAGCAAAGCTTAAAAAAACTGTAATTTTTACTGACTCTTTAAGTGCCCTGCAAGCATTGAATAGATTTACGTTTAGATCAAAATGTTTTCCCATAATAATACAAATCAGAAATCTTTTGTACAAATGTATTCTCGGTAATTTGTCTGTTACATTTGTTTGGATTCCAAGTCATTGCGGCATTCTTGGAAACGAGGAAGCAGATAGACTGGCCAAAGATGCGGTTTCTTGTGGAGATGTTTTTCCATATGTGAATTATTGTCACGACTTGCCGTCTCTTGCCAAGAACTTTCTCCAACAGGATTGGAGTAAGGACTGGGCAGTAAGTAGTCAAAGAAAAGGTGTTCATTATAAGTACATACAACCTGAGATTCAGTTTAAGCCTTGGTTCTTCAAAATAAATCTATCGAAAAGTACAACTTCCTCTATAATTAGAATGAGGTTAGGACATGTCACCACACCGGCGCACTTGAAAAGAATTCGGATTCGCAACGATGATGTTTGCGATTGCGGTTTGGAAGTGGGTGATTTAAATCATATTATTCTTTCCTGTCCTCTGTATGATCACTCCTGTCTATATGATAACCTCTCCTCTATATCTATACCCTTTCCTACTTCTGTTCCAATATTATTGAACTCATGTAATAAATTAATTTATTCTTTTTTATCCCAATATTTATGTAACAATTCAATTAATATTTAAATCTATTTAACTTATTATAAGAAACTTTCTAACTAGATCCAAAATCCTAAATTCCGTACTTACTTTGCTTTTCCATCGCCTATTCCCTACCTTTGTTTATGGCAAAGTACACCCCTGTGTCAGTGCCAAAATCGCACAAAAAAAAAAAAAAAATGACAAATTTTCATAACAAAATATTTTGTGATTACAAAATTTAGAGTTTTCAAAGCAAATCTATAATAATTTATTAATTTCATAATATTCTGTGGCTTTCCCGAGATTTCCTGTGCAGAAGAAGCTTCATTTTCTCGCAATATGTCACTGAACCGTAATAAATATGAAAAAGCTCGGAGACGTTTAGCAGCCGTGACTTTTTTGTCGAATATTTCTTTAGATGGCTCTTTTAAAGATATTGAATTGCGGAATATCCTGAATAATTCAAAGAGTGACAAATGTGACGGCGGAACCAAAGCTAAAGATGTTCAAAATAATTATGGGGATAACAATCGCAATCGTACTAAAATAACAAATCCAAGCCCTGTGCCCAAAATCAATGGTGATAACAATTCTCTTAGTTCCGACTCTGAGCAGCCTAATCACACTCCTATAAAAGGAACGAACAGTCAATATAGAGAAAGGTAATAATTTCTATTAGCTTCAGCTTTGTAAGCTAATTCATCATTTGTTGAAAGTAAATTACTTATAAATTCACTAATCCTTTTACTCAGGTGCTCATCTGGTAATACTGAATTAGTAAGGGATAAGCATTCATCAGTGAAAGTGAGAAAAATACCAGGAATCGCACAGGAAGAAAAAAGTAGTTCTGAAAGTCTTACTTTTGGTAAGAATGATTTTATGATAATAATAACTTATCTACCATATCTAATAATTTGGCAGATATGGTGCAAAAATGTCATCAGTTTTAATTTGTATTATCTTCTTTACAGGTCGTTTTAGAACCAGCAGCATTGTTATTCCAGATAAACATAACTATTCAAAGGAGTTTAGAGTAATTAAAGCTACTAAAGGTGTTTCATTTAAAGATGAAAGGCTTGCATTTACGCCGTTTCAAGGAGTACCATGTGTTTTATTCAGTATTATACCATATTCAAAGACTAAGACTAACCGGTAAGAGATCATTAAATCAATCCATACATTTATTCAGTGCATAAATCAACATTTACACTTCTTTGTCAGAATAACCTCAGAGTTTTAATACCATTTTTTATATCTTCAGCTCTGACTTAAGAAAAGATGGTGTGCGCAGGCGCAACACATCCGGTCCTCGTCCACTGTCTGCAATCACTGACAATGGCATAGATCCATTTGATCTACTGGGGCTAGAGAAAGAAGAAAATGGTCAAGACATTTCATACTCAAAACTGTTGGTACCTTCCAGGGTGTTCACAAGGGAACAATATAGAAAAATGTATGAAGGTGACTATGCAGACAAAGCAACTTGGAAAATATTAAACCGTCATCCTCATGTTATTGCCAGGTAATTTTCACATCCTTCCACTAAATTTACATTGAAATTATTGTTTTATGTAATGGCTGTATTTTGAGATAGAACCTAAATGTGTTAAGAGCAATGTAGTAGTTGAAATTGTGTGTTTCACTTCTCTCTCTCTGATTGTTTCTCTGTTTAGGAATATTACTAAAATTATGTTACTGAAATAGAATAACCATTTATTTTGCTACATAATATCATTCATTCATTAAAAAAAAAAACAAATTTACTTCTTCATAATAAACTTGTAAACTTATTTCTTTACGGCATTAAATGCTTCTTGAGTTACATAGTGAAAATTTATGTTCTATCTATGCATAAAACCTACTCTATGCATGTTTTAAAAAATTTGTAATGTTCACCATAATGTGCTATTCATTTTTCTTTTCTGTATCAACAATTACATGCAACAGTAATAAAAAATATACACTCACTCCACACTCATTACATACATGAAATCACATAACACAAATTTGGATATCATACCATCTCTCATGAAATCACTAACCTTTAAATTTCAGGACAAAATTATTGACGAGGCACACGGATAAAAAATGGTAAACTTTGAATATTTGTAATGCTAAGGTATTTAGTAACAAATGACATTATGTTATCCCTTTTTACAGCAATGAGAAACTGCATTTATGACTATCATTCTCATAAAAATCATTATGAAAATATTATATTCTTTTGAATAATTTTTTTTTTCAAAATTTTGATAATTTAGAAGTTAATAACAATTTATAATAAGTAATAAATTTGAATGTTACATACTACCATAACAAGTTGTAATGTGAAAATTGTGTAGTATATTTATTTGTTGGACAATATAGTAGTGAAATTAGAGCTGTAAAAATATTATGGGATTGGTAAAATTACTAACACATTTGGATTTAGATGATACAAGTTTTAAGCACATGCATGAAATTTACAGTCACTTATTTCTGCTTTATTTACTAATTTACTTCTTTGTAGTAGACTTTCCTCCTTCTGTAGATAGATTAGACTTGTGACTTTGTTTTCTACATGAATTGACTTTCTTATCAGTACCATAAGTAGTGTGGACTTTAATAAGCGCAAAACAGGGAAACTTGTATGCATACATTAATTATTTTCATTCACAATATGGTGCTACAAATATTATATTCAAACCATAACATACAAACGTAATTTTATATTCTAACATAAGCATAGTTTTACTTTTTTGTCTTTTATCTTAATGGTTGTTGGGAAGCAAAGCCAATATATGATTATCATTTTGGATTTTAGTGCATGGTAATTTTAGATTACTAACCCTTCATCTATTTTAACTTCTGACAACCAGAATATGACTATTATTTTAGGTGCTTCTCATATGAATCGTCACAAAGAACGACTATTGCGTCGTCGCCGCCGCATTCCTCGATTGAAACTAAAACGTTTGACTGGGATGAAGGAGCTATACTGGCGCAGAAATATGTAAGATATCTTAAATCATTCTAAGAGTCACCAAGAGTTTTTCCGATGAATCTATAATAGTCTGATTTTTTAGTTTACAAAATGCTGTGAAAACATTTTTCATGTAACCCCTAGACAATTAAGGTCGATGACCGCTGGTGCCAACTTAATTAGTTTTGATTCTAACAAGTTACATTCCTGCAGAAAGTTGTCGGTTTTTGTGTCCGAATTCCAAAGGATTCTTTGGATAACACAAGTGATGGGTTAACCTATATATTTTCCATTTTTAATTTGCAGGTACACTACTGTCCAAATGTGCTGGATGACCCCGAGCTGATAGCCGGCAAGCACAGGACCCTGCTCACTTTCACCTCCTACATGACGTCTATCATAGACTATGTGAGGCCACAAGATCTCAAGAAAGAGCTTAACGATAAATTCCGAGAGAAGTTCCCTCATATTAAACTGACTCTGAGTAAACTGAGAAGGTAAATAAAATTGTCGTAAGTAAAGAGTCGCGTAGAGTTTCGTACTATGAGAAGTTGATTCCTAGGCTAGGGGACCTACGTAGTTTAATCGCGTTACGTCAAACCCAGCCGACAGATTACATTGAATTGACACGATCCGACCAAATAATGTAGGTGAAGGTCTGTCAACTCACAACTGCCTAGGAAACAATGACATAACACCTAGGAAACAATTTCCTTCAATGTGTACCATAGTGTAAGTACTTACATACGGTTTTGCTCGATCGAGCAATCACGTAGAGTAAAAACCAATGCTCGGGCTTTCGTCCACACATTCAGCATTGCTCGATAGTTTTACTCCAGTTCGAAGGAAATTAGCTACGAATAATAAAAACTAGTGTCAAAAATTTGTCAAGCCGGCTCGATTCGAGCCTTCAAACTGGCTCGATGCAAGCCTTCGAGCTGTGAGTTTTGCGGTCCACACAGTGGTTTTTGCTCGATTTCGAGTAAAACTATATGTGAGTACTTAGCAAAACAGTGACTCATTACCTGTCTTTTTTACATCTTGCATGAATGTAATTTAAATTTACTTTCTTAAATACTCACACAATTTTCAATGGTTTATGTGCGATTGATGGTGGAAGGATGGATGGATGGATAGGTCGATGTACTATCAGAGCAATTAATTTAGACTCATTGACTTGTCCAAATAATGTAGGTCTACCTGAGACCTACATTATTTGGACAAGTCAATGAGTCGTGACTTGTTGTCTGCCTGTAAGACTTGACATTGTACAAAGTGTAGAATGTTTTAGTAATGTGGTAATAATCAATTAATTTTTTAATTCCTTTTCAGCATCAAAAAGGAAATGCGCAAAATAGCGAAGCATGACAACGGTGGCATCGACCTGCTGTCAGTGGCGCAGGCCTACGTGTACTTCGAGAAACTTATTCTCGCCAACCTCATCAACAAAGATAACAGGAAACTATGCGCCGGCGCCTGCCTCCTGCTCTCCGCCAAACTTAACGATGTCAAGGGAGAAATGCTCAAAGCTCTTTTAGAGGTAACGATGTTGTTCTATTACCAAGTTGAATGTTATATGTACGGTAGTCGGTATGGTAGAAACGTATTTTCTAAATGAGAGGTGTCAAGGGACACCCGGATGAAACGAAGTTATAAAAAAAAAAGGTAGCGAGAGAGAGAGAGAGAGACAGAGAGAGAAATACGCGCTACCGCATGGCTTACAACTGTAGCATTTTTATTCTAGTTGTAATATACCGACACTTTTGTGTCATGTCGTTACTACTTTTTCAGTCTAGCCCCCTTTCGCACCGCGCGATAAGGAACTTCGTTCCTATATATATGTCGCAGTCCCAGTGGACTGTCAGGTCCCAGTTAAAATAGCCGTTCAATCAAATAGTTAACCCTTTGACTGAACAACGCCATTTAATCACACGGCTATACGTCGTTTAGCCGACTTGTTCACTGCAACATTCAACACTACAACTAGACGACGCTTAGCTAACTGATTAAATGGTAAATTAACTAAAGTGACCATTAGTTTAGTGTTATTATTACACAAGCGCAATGATGACAATTAGAATAAATTGTATTGTAACTCATTTTGATACAACTTTTGAACAGTATTTGTTTTTTTTTGAGTCATTCGTATGTGCCTCCATCATTTCTGTCACTTTAATAACACTTATATAATATTTATGAAAAATATCTTAATCCAATCACAAAATACCGCCGCGGTGGTGAGCGCTGAAGTAATTCAATCAAACGGCTGCTTTTAAATCAGCTGTAGTGTTAAACGTTTTGAGCGACCGAAATATTCAATTAAAAAGCTAGACGTGTGAACTAGCTGTTTGATTGAACGGCTTTTTAAACCAGTTGGCTGTGACACATATATATATATATATATATATATATATATATATATATATATATATATATATATATATATATATATATATATATATATATATATATACAGACAGTAGAGCATCATAGGGTAGAATGTTGTGACTTGAGGCTTAGACTTTAGTATATAATAACTCGACAAGGCAACATAATATCATCATTATCCTTTAAACCTCATGTATGCTACGTACCATTCTCTAATCGCATTCGCGGGAATACAAATACTACTATCGAAGATGTATTTTTTTTACAGCGCATCGAGACAACATTCCGTCTGAACAGGAAGGACCTGATAAAGTTCGAGTTCGCCGTGCTCGTCGCATTGGAGTTCGGTCTGCACGTGCCGCCGTACGAGGTGTTCCCGCACTACCAGCGCCTGCTCCACGACTCGTGACGCCGTCGACTCGCCGACACCCGCCGACACGACCACACCCGCCGGCACGACCACACCCGCCGACACGAGGCGCGCCGGCTCGCCGACCCGCCCGCCCGCCGCCGCGCCAGCATCGTAGACAACCTGCGGCCGACGGCGTGGATGTAAGTGCCTAAACTCACCATGCTGAAGTTACGCGGCCGAAGTTCGGCATGATTCCATCCGTATGTCATCGGTTATTTAAAATACATTGCACGTGTAATCATGCGGTACTTCGGTCGCGTTTTTTCGGTCTAATGTGTTTAGACACTTAGGTATTATAATATGACGGATAAGGGTCAATTCAGACCGGAACGCGACGCGTAGATGCATTTCTTTTGTATGGATTTACACATGTACTTTAGAATTGCGTCTACGCGTCTCGTTGCGGTCTAAATTGACCCTCAGGAGGAGTTCACGTTGCAACAAGACGAGGCGAGCACATTCTATGCAGCCTAAAACCGCGGGCAACATCGTAGTAAACTAAGCTTTATTAAAGTTCAGTTTTGAATGGCTAGTAAATGCATGGCATCGCCCCGTCACGTTGTAATGTGAACTGACCGTAAGTTGTAAAATGACGCTTACAATTAATTGTGTAATATCTTAAAGTTATTGGTTGTGTTTGTGCACAAAATACCATAGGGCTAAGACAACATTTTCAACTACCGCGTACGAGTACGGAAGACTATTCTAAGAGCGCCTTCACATTAGTTTTAGTATGGAAGTCGCGCGGCTGCCGCACCACTGGCGACGTAATGTGAAGGTAGCCTTAAAAGTTGTCGAAAAAGGTTAACTTCTATACTTACAAGATGCTTAGAAGCTAACCTTTTTCGACTATAACAAACTCTGTACTCCTCCGTGCAACATTCTTTAAAGTACTTCTTTAGAAAAATTTTGTAACTTGCGAAATAAATTCAACAGGAGAATATTTTACAATCTTTCTGCTGTCAACCGCCTGCTACATTGTTATCGCAAAAATCTTGCTTGAGTTGCTGGGCTCGCGCGCGGTAGATCGTAGATTATACTCAGATGATATATCAATAATTATATTATTAATGTTTCTCGCTATTAAATATTTCAAAATGATAGCCTATGTATGGATAAGTTTTGATGACTAAAGACCATTATTGTGTTTAGTGCGTTTAAGTTCTATAAATTAGATAATTACTTAAAATGCTAGCTCATATTTGAAATAGATAACGCTTTTCTCTTAGAATAGTAGGTACAGTCGATAAATTCTATATCTTAAACATCTTTCAATAGTACGTTCAACATTGCAAATATGTTGTATTATTTTTAGACACGCTTTTTGAAATCCGCCATTTTGTCGATAAAATCTGTCAGTATGTCGATTCTTTCTCATGTCTACTGTTTGTTATGCTAGCCCTGTTGATGTAGCCCAAAAAGTATTCATTTATTTTTTTAAGATTTATCAATTTTCATTTACTTGCAAATTACAATATTGAAATAGAACTACAATAATACTAAATCCTAACCACTCAAAAGAATACAATATTGTTAGTATCGTGTCTGTAATTTATTGCAATACTAGAGTTTCTTGGCATTGTAAACGAAGATTTTAAAACTTGCCTCCAGGGAGCTGTAAGGGTGTAGTCGATAATTTAAAATTTCAATTTATTTTTCTAAGAAATGTACATAACAAATATTTATTGTTATTTAATCATGGCACTAATGTCCATTAGATTTATCTAGGCATTAGATGTATACTTGCTAGATTTAAAATATGTAAGCGCTTCGCAAGATGGTGCCTATTTGTATAACGACACCTAGATAATAGTGATAACTTAACTGATAAGATAAAGAAATGTTCTAGTCTAAATAGAAAATATGTTGATAGCTCTTAGCTAAATGGTTTATCTAATGACAGTCCGCTAACAATCTATTATAGGCCGCGCATTACTTAAGAATCGCGTCGTAAAAATGGAAGGCCAAAGCGCAGTTTGGTTCGATCTCTATTTCTCTTGGACCTCCCCTTTAGGAGAGAGGGCAATCTTTAAGACGTGCGTGGCCTATACCTATCTGTCATATTATAAATTACAAAGATTAAAAGTACGAGTACTTAAGTATAGCAAATTTACCTACAGGTATTGTATTTTGCTCATTAAATACCAAAGATATATTTTAATAAATTATAAAGTTAAGCAAGTATTAAAATTAGGACGGAGTAAGAAAACTATTAGTAAGTATCTGATCCATCTTGCAACGAGAAATTGTCTTTCTCTTGAGTCGCTTCTGCACGTCGTTTCTCGAGACTCTGCGCCTTGAATGTTTTAATAATTTTAATTATTGAATATCTATCTAGATTTATTGATGTTATCATATTTAATATTTATTATTATTATTTCGTATACTTATTCTTCAGACAACGAAATAGAGATGGTCAATTTTGACTAAAATTATGTCAACTCTTGTTTTATTTGAGTAACTGTAAAAAATTTGAGTGGCTTTCAAAAATTCTGTGGATTGTTTGTCGGTTCACATTTATTTAAAGGTATTTTCAATGCTTGCGATGCATTTAAATAATAGAAGTTATGTGTATTAGTTATTTTAAGATATACTTAGTATACTACTTTAAATATTATGATGAAAATATGATGAAAATATTATTGTTGATTTTGTTGTTGGTGTGAAATTCTAAAAATGATAATAAAATTATTTTGTTAATTCAGTATTTTTAATGGTTATAAACTAACTTTCAGGTAAGAAAGTGTTCTTGACTTATTCTTTTAGGGTCAATTTATACTAGCGCAGAGTCGAAGCGCATCGAAGGGAATTACAAAAACTGAACATAACAAATTCAACCTTATCACCAAAAGCGTTAACGCACACATTACTTCTGAGAAGGAATTCGCTTCGGTGCGCTTCGACTCTGCGCTAGTATAAATTATTATTGACCCTTAGAGAACGGCCTCATAAAATTTACTCGTCTAGCTAGACGAGGTTTTAATTAGTATATTATTGCATACATTGTAACTTAGAAATTAGAATATGTTTACTACACAAGAAAATTTTATTTATATATTTCGGAGTGTAAACCACTAATGCAGATA
This sequence comes from Polyommatus icarus, assembly GCA_937595015.1. Taxonomy (NCBI): domain Eukaryota; kingdom Metazoa; phylum Arthropoda; class Insecta; order Lepidoptera; family Lycaenidae; genus Polyommatus; species Polyommatus icarus. The sequence continues at coordinate 12,246,562 of OW569321.1, forward strand.
ACGAGTTTCTTATTGGATTTATTACTTATTAAATATAAAATAGAATTTACAAAACCGCATAATATATTAATTGACAATAAATAATGATAAAGTAGGCGTCAAACTTGATTTAATTCGCGCCGAGTGATTCAGTCCGCGAAAACTGTTACAGTGATTAGTTAATTATTACTTAGTTAGCACGCACCTCACCTCACCCAAATACTTGTAAATGATGTGTGTACACACACCGTTCCGATCTATTTACATTTCGCACGGCACTGCTAGCTTATTATCCGTCCGTTAATTCCTCGGTGTAGTAGTGAAATGTGCAAAAATGTTTTTCATGGAAATATTCTCGAAAGTTAAAAGAGTGAGTATTATTTTACGTTATCAATAATTGTTGTCTCGTTTTGGTTAGGGCAAGAAAATTAAGGTCAAATACCTAGTAAGGTATTTGACCTTAATTTTTAATTAAGCCAGTGTAGTCTATTTGTTCAAACAAGCCTAGTGCAGATATGTACTTAGCTATAATAATAATAATGCCTCCCGCGCCAGTTTCGGTGACGGTGGCTGCTTCCATGGAATGCCAATTGCCACTTAGCAATTTAAAAGCCTAAGGCGCTTACGTTAATGCTCATAGTGCTAGTGAGTGCTAGAATTCAGGTGCAGATTTTAATTTTAGAAGAAGCTTCCCAATTTTTTGATATTCAAAACTAAAGGTGAACGCAGATTTGGCCGCACCGCACGCACCGCAGTCGCCGCATTTCGAATTCTTCATATAAAGAATGTAGAAGTTGCGAAGACTGCGGCGCGGGTAGGTATGCGAGCTTGCCTATAGGCAAGCTCGCATACCTATATATAACTGCATATGCATAATATAAAGAATTCGAAATGCGGCGACTGCGGTGCGTTCACCTTAAATCTACAATAATTTGTACTGATCATAAGAATCTATCGAATATACTTAGTTTGTACTTTTTTCCGTTCAGATATTCGCTCTGCTCACTGTCGCGTGCACATTCAGCTCCTGCCTCGGGAATGAGGGGAAGGACAAACACTTGCACCACATAGACATACCCATAGAGGCCATGGAGGCGATGAGCTCGGCGTCCAGCTCCGACCTGAAGGAGGAGAAGCCGGCTCCCGCCTGGAAACTCTGGAGGCCCTGGAAATTCTGGCAATGGGGTTAGACCTTATTTTGTACAATAGACCTTGCAATAAAACGTTTGGTACGAAATTACTTCCTTTCTTTACTGCGTTTTTAAAATTATTTGAAACTCTGTCATATTATTAAGATATTTTCGTAACAAATCTTAGCTATAATATTTGTACAAATTTCCAGATCTAAAGTACTACCTTAGAAAATTATTAAACGTTAGCTAAGTTAATTTTGTTTTATGACAAACGGAAATGAATGAATCGCAGTTTTTAACGTATAGTAGGTACTAGGTACCTATAACTTTCCCCGCAATAGGCTTGATGACAATTTTTTTTCTTATTGGTAATTGAAAGACCCTTAAAAAATAAAAACATCTCTGAAATATATTTTTTTTATGAAATAAGGGGACAAACGAGCAAACGGGTCACCTGATGGTAAGCAACTTCCGTCGCCCATGGACACTCGCAGCGTCAGAAGAGCTGCAGGTGCGTTGCCGGCCGTTTAAGAGGGAATAGGGTAATAGGGGAGGGTAGGGATGGGAAGGGAATGGAATAGGGGAGGGTAGGCAGGGGAATAGGGTAGGGGATTGGGCCTCCGGTAAACTCACTCACACGGCGAAACACAGCGCAAGCGCTGTTTCACGCCGGTTTTCTGTGAGAACGTGGTATTTCTCCGGTCGAGCCGGCCCATTCGTGCCGAAGCATGGCTCTCCCACGTATATAATGATGTGATAGCTTAAAAATGCCCGAAACTCATTGCCCGAAACGCTCCATACAAAGTGCTACGAAAGACTGACGTCACTCTTTCGTAGTTCGTAGGTACGGATCGGGAGAGAAATTTGTTCGATAGGTATATTAAATATTGCGTTTATGAAAGTGGTTTCATAACAAAAGTTGCTTTTAATTGCATAAGTTATCGAATGGTATACAAATATTAAGAAATTGAATTGAAAAAAAATTCGACTTGATTATCCAACTTTGAAGGCGCATAACAAAAAAAAAATACAAATGCTATCGAGCTGAAATTTTGGGAACACTTATTTTTTACCGTGATTTTTTTATTTTAATAACAAAATTTGCTAATCTTTGACCTTGTCATCATCCCTATTGTTTTCTTTTTCTATATTTTAATTAAAACATTTAGCTAATAAATATAAAGACAGTAAAATATTACCTAATAACTTTTTGTTTGTAGACAAATCATATAATTTGTATTTCTATTATTAGGTCGTACTTTAATAAGCGAGGGATTCTCTAGCTCTGGCGACATGGTGCAGAGTGCCTCCCGAAGACTGCACAATCGTAATAAGAGATATTATCACGGTGATCTCAGATTGAAAAATAAGTTCAAATTCCTTATCAAAATACAAAAATATGAGTAGTTTTGATGGTTGTTTTATTTCGATAATTCATCGATCATTGCATACCTACCTCAATACTTTTTAAAAAGCATACTTTAAATAGAAAAATAGTAAGAACAATAGCTTAGAAACTTGATGTATATACATAGGTAAATTAACGAATAATTAATTATTTAATTTTAAGCTATTTCCGTCGCGTCACCAATGGAAAAACCACACTACCAGAAGAATAAGGTACACGAGTAACTTCTCTAGTGTTGCGAGTTGCGTTTCAGGTCGTAAGGGCTTTAAGGCCCTATTTTAAATAGTTGAAACTAGGGCGGTGGATTGGGGATTTCGTCGCTTATTGCACGAGTCCACCCTGTGGAAAGAGACTGTCGACGATGGCAGTTGCAGAGAATCTGCTGCTGTTGATAAGCAGACGTTGCTGACTGAGGTGCAGGCAGGTCCGGCGGCCCAGCACCAAGCGAAGAGGCTCTGGTCGATTTTAGAAGCAAAAGGTTTATAAATGTTAAATAGATTTTACAACTTTGTAACACAAAAATTGTGGAAGTAAGGTATCACAAGAGCTCACCCTTGAAAGCCTAAGCCTGAGGTACTTATGCAAAACAAAACAAAAAAAATATTATGCTAACAACATTGACGGTAGATGTCAAACAACGACATCAGATTTCGCAAATCGCAGCAAATCAGCAAATAGTACTTTATTGAATTCAATTCAATTTTAGCTACATAATGAACACTGAATCTAAAAGGAGAGTTTCAAAACAAAAACGAAAGATGTCGCATGGAGATCGTCTAACAAGTTCCCGCGGCTCACAATCCCATTTCCCCGCCAACGACATCCACAAGATAAAACGTGGAGCAGGCTGCACACAGAAAGAAATCGTCGACCAATTCTTCGATTCCATGCTAGAATCAATAGTGTGTTGCTGGGTAACTGGTGCCGAGACTGACGATGAGTTATACAGCGACACACAAAGCGACTCCTCCATCGGGCACTCTGTAACAACAACTACGAGCGTCAATATTAGCACAATCGTTGGTAATGTTCAACTTATTTGTCCTGCAAAAATAGAAGCTTACAAGCTGCAATAAAGACTTCTAAATTCCATAATGTTCCCCATTTAGGTAAACCGTCAGGTCAATACAAAAGTTTATCAAGGTTAGAGCTAAGTTCTCAGGTACGGTAAGACATAGGTACGTAGTTAATTATAAATCTTAATAAAATTATACATAACTAAGCAGGTTCTATTCTTATTTAGACAGCTGAGTCACCGCACACAAGCAGTTCATTGCTAGCAAGTACAAAAGGAACAATACATTTTATAAACGGTAATATATACGAAGGGGGCCTACTTAAGAATCGTATGCACGGGGACGGGTGTTTCCAGTGGGCAGATGGTACAATTTATCGGGTAACTTTTGCAAATTAATATTATGTTTACCAGCAAGGTATGATTAGGTTTAATTTTTTACTGTTTAAATTGTTAGAAACGTAAATAGGTACCTACTATTGCTCTCCAGTCTCCACTCTCCAGTCGTAACAGCTATATTAATATGTTTTTCCAAATAAAATTTATCGCAGCCATAAATATTATTGACATATAAATATGTTTGTAGGGACAATTCAAAGATAATCGCAGTACTGGAACAGGAATTATAGAATTTAAAAATAATACTTGGTACGAGGGTGAGTTTCTGAATAACGTTCGTCACGGCAGGGGACTGTACGTGGACTCGGGCAAACAACAGGCGTACTATGGCCACTGGAGTGGCGGAGCCAAAAATGGACAAGGAGTCATGTATTACACAAAAACATTCCAAAACTCATACGACGGAGAATGGCGTGATGTAAGTAACATAAAAGCTTTAAAAGAAGTTGTTAACAGAAGAAACACTTATAACATCTTCGTCCATAACTTGATAATTTGAATAAAATAAAATTGTGTGCGTCCCCCCAGAAAGCCCAATCGAGCTAGGTGTATTTTCAATATATCATAATTTAGAGCAAAAATGGAGCACCTCTACAGTCAAGTAAATAAATTGGAGCATTAATACGAACGACGCTGCGAGCTAAAAACCGTGGGCTTGCTGGTGTCCTGTCCCATCAGCACGCCCAAGCTAGATCTCGGGAACCGTTGATAGTACTATCGTGTATTGTGGTTCAAATTTTAGAGCAAAATTGGAGCACTCTGCTCCCGTGAAATCAACTTCGAAACTAGAATGTGAAAGGAGTTAGACGTGATTAACCGGTGGGCTTGCTGGCGTCCTGTCCCGTCAGCAAGCCCACGCAGATCTCTGAAACGGTAATGATTTGGATTATGATTAAAAACTCTACAATAGAGCCCTATTTAGAGCACTCCGCTCCAAAAAAAATATTAATGTAGCTTCAATAGTTCTCGAGTTACAGGCCTTTGAAAACGGGCTTGCTGACGTCGCGTCCCGTCAGCAAGCCCATTTGGAGCGTGGAAACTACAAGCAAATGTTGTTGCACGGAACGGCAACGTCACGCGATTGTGAAAATCGACAAATTTTGGCGGCTGAAGTGTTTTTCGCTGATAGCGCGAAAAGCGTAGAACCTAGGATTTTGATCTATTTGGAGCATAGTTCTCTCATTCTAAGCTACGATTTGAGATATTTTTGACGACTCTCCGTTCAGTAGTTTCCACGCTCCAAATGGGCTTGCTGACGGGACGCGACGTCAGCAAGCCCGTTTTCAAAGGCCTGTAACTCGAGAACTATTGAAGCTACATTAATATTTTTTTTGGAGCAGAGTGCTCTAAATAGGGCTCTATTGTAGAGTTTTTAATCATAATCCAAATCATTACCGTTTCAGAGATCTGCGTGGGCTTGCTGACGGGACAGGACGCCAGCAAGCCCACCGGTTAATCACGTCTAACTCCTTTCACATTCTAGTTTCGAAGTTGATTTCACGGGAGCAGAGTGCTCCAATTTTGCTCTAAAATTTGAACCACAATACACGATAGTACTCTCAACGGTTCCCGAGATCTAGCTTGGGCGTGCTGACGGGACAGGACGCCAGCAAGCCCACGGTTTTTAGCTCGCAGCGTCGTTCGTATTAATGCTCCAATTTATTTACTTGACTGTAGAGGTGCTCCATTTTTGCTCTAAATTCTGATATATTGAAAATACACCTAGCTCGATTGGGCTTTCTGGGGGGACGCACACAATAAAATTGCTTCTCAGCTTAACTTCTTAGTTTTGGGTACGAAAATGGCCAAGCTTAGGTAACTAACGCTCCAAATGTTCATATTGTATTTTTAAGAATTTGCGCCATGGATCCGGATTGCGGAGATACTGCTCAAAAAGCGGCTACGATGGAGATTGGAATAGTAACATCCGCGAAGGGAATGGCTTAATGATATGGCCAAATTCAGATGTAGGTTAAAGCTATCCCTTTGACATCTATAAAATAAAACAGTCTCAAAAAGGAATTAACATCTTTTCTCAACTATTAAAACTTTTTAGATGTATGAAGGACAATGGAAGAGTAATGTAATGTGCGGTGACAGTAAATATATTTGGAGCTCTTTTCACAACGAGTCCATGTCTCTACCGGCTCTATGCGTGTACCGGGGTAGCTGGGACGGTGGTCTGCGCAACGGACGAGGACTTGTTGACTTCGGCTTCGGGACGGGCTCATGTTATAGAGGACAATTCAAAAATAACAGAAAGAACGGCACTGGACAACTAGTGACGAACAACGGAATACTACAAGATATTCAGTTCCTTGATGATAATATCGCCACACTAAAATATAAGGACGACACCGACGATACTCTAAACGTGGAAGAGAATAAGAAAGCTATAGATATGTGCAGAGAACTGGAACTTGACTATCACGTGCGAAACACTTTTCAAGTCTGTGCTGAATTTAGGGATAGTAAAATCATTAAAGAATATCTAGAAGCTAATTATAATATAACAAAGGAAAATAACGAGAGCATTAATAACGACGTCGTAACAGATTTTAGGGGGCTGATGGAATTTGAAATTAGCTCTTTGCGTAAATCGCTGATGTATTACCAAGCAGAGTTGAAACGTATTTACTACTTGTATGCCACTGTCTGTAACGCGAAAGGAATTGACTTTGAGCCAGTATTGATTAGGCTTTATTTGTGGCAAATGTATTATGACTGTAGAATCCACCATAAAGGAGTGACTTTGTACGAAATCGATGAACTTCTGGGAAGAAATAAGAAATGGCAAGCAAAAGAGTCGCACGACCCATTCGAAGAAATTTACTTTTGGCAATTCCTTCATAGTTTGATATCTGTAGCGACACATATTTATGGCAAAAAATACATAACAAATAGAAAACCTGACACTGTTCTTGCAAGTGCTTTTAGACAGTTTATAGATGACGACGTCTTGCCACAAGTTGGCAAGAAAAGAGGTGCTTAGTTAATATAACTTTTATATCTTATTTAAGTACCTACTTATTAATGTATCTACCTGCACTCTAACGCTGCATTTCCACCTGACCTGTAGTGCGAGAAATGAGTTTTTAGAATGCAATAAAATCGCTGAGCTACGCGTGGTCAGACAAATGAATCTATTTTATTGGTTCTCAAAAATACCTACATTTCTCGCAATTCCCAACGCACTCTAGCTGTAAGTTGTAACCATATATTTTATTACAGGAAAGTTTGCAAACGGGTACGGTCGAGTTATACCTCTGAAAAACTTGTATAAAATTTATCTCACCCTCGACAGCCCGTGTACTTTACGCTCCTTAATCTGTAGAATATTCCAGGAAGATAATTTCAAGGAGACGAATAATACGGATACTTGGAAAATATTCAGAGGAAATAATGCCTACATTTATGATAACGAGGTGTCATTTCTTTTTGGTTGGTAAACCTTCACTCTGCATCTCTATTAGAGATTTGCCGATCATGACTTTGGCCGACTAGCCGACTAGTCGGCCCCAAAGTAGTCGGCCAAGCCGATCATGGTTTCGGAAGTTTCCGTAATGCTTTTTTGCTGCTGTTTGCGCACATGCCGCCTGCAAACGTGTCGAATCGTGTTTAGTAGACCGTATGTTTACTTCGCGTACATTACTTTATTTTGTTTCTATGAAACAGTTGATGGTTTTCATTAAATATTTTATGTACATGAAATCTCGATTTAATAGTCTTGGGAAAGGACAAGGGATACATTTGTCCCGGAAAATGTACAGTTCCCACACAATAAACTTTTATGATTTTCGGGATAGTTTGGGATGAGTGCACAATTATGGCACTCAAAAATATACACACTTTTTTTATTAATTATACCAATTCGAATTAAATAATCATCGTTAAGACAGGACAACGTCTGTCGGGTCAGCTAGTATTATAATATAAAAGAAAGTGGTGTTAGTTACACTACTTATAACTCAAGAACGGATGAACCAATTTGGCTGAAAATTGGTGGAGAGGTAGCGTAGAACCAGGAGACAGATATAGGATATTTTTCATTCTGTTCGACCGCGTTTCCGTGAAGTCAGTATAAAATCTGATATATAAAATTCTCGTAAAAAATGTTAGTTACCGTACTCCTGTCTCCTCCGAAACCTTTACCAAATTTTATATGCGTATTCAGTAGGTCTGAGAATTGGCTGTAAGCGGCAGCAGAATGTCGCGCGGAAGAGCTGTGCTGGAAGCAGACGCCGCTGACTGGGCCGCTGCAGTTTTCGTCTCAGACGGGTCCAGCGGTCCAGCACAAAGCGGAGGAGAAGGCACGGACGGGTTTTAGTGGGTAGAGCTGCGGCCAACTTACCATCTTCTCGGCCGTAGCGAGTCCCACATACCCCGGTGGTCCTTCCCCAGTGCCGCCGGGCATGCTTAAGCGCATTTCCCGTCTTGAAAAAAAAAAGGGCTGAGAATTGGCTACTAGCTACTTTTTACATTGATAAGTGCATTTTGTTGAATAAATAATTGTGATGTATTACAACTAGAGACTGACGGCGACCATATGTTAAAATTATATTACATAATTACAAAAATAATTTATTTACTGCTAGTAAAGAAATTATTTTTGTAATTTTAGAAACACTTCATTTAATTTTAAAATGTGTAACACTGACTGAGTGTGTTATCTATTATGTACACACTATAAATATTAAATATTAATCAAGGTTTTTCTTTAATGTAATTTCAATAATAGTAAAAAAGTAAAAAGCCGACTAGTCGGCGCTTTTTGCCGACTATTCGCCGACTAGTCGCCGACTACAAAAGTGGCCGGATAGTCGGCTTTACCGACTAGTCGGCACATCTCTAATCTCTATCTTAAATTATTATAAATCAAATGATTTCTGAGGACCATGATGATTACGAAGATAACATTTTTCTAAACTTTTGCGATACTTATATTGTATTAATCCTTCGATCGCGGATTCTTGGAAATCTATTGTTATTCTATTGTTGTCGCGGTCACCGGTGTCCTTATGGGGCTTGGTAGGTTAAATAACTTTGTCCTTAAGACATGTCTTTTTCCAGATAATATTGCGTCCTACGATTTTGACGTGGACTTGGTTCCTAAGAGTTGGGATCTCTCGTGCCTCAACAACGTGCCCCCAGAGACGGCCATTCAAATATTCTCAAAAATATTCCCTCAAATAACCGACGCAAAGAAAGTTATGATCTTGGAAACGAAGTTAACATTCTTCGAGTTTTTCGAAGCTTTCATCGCCATGGTCGAGGAGAGTGTAAAATTGAAAGAAATTGCAATGTTTAGTTTCGTACAATAATTTCAAGATTTTAAGATTACATAATTTTCAATATTAAAATTATGGAAAATCATCTTAATAATTGAAGTTCATATTATTATTGTTAGCTAATGTAAATAAAAATGTAAAATTGACACGAATATGTTTTTTGCTTTTAAAAAATATACTTATAAGTTTTACAAAAACTTATTATAGTCCGCGCGGAACTAGTTGGCCGCGCCTTAGGTAGGGACGTGGGTGAGGGGGCTTGTTGTTTACTGCTCGCAACGCACATGAGATTAGACAGTGACGACCAATCTCAAGATATCGTGAACAATAATATTATTTAATAATTGAAAAGAATAAATAAAAGACAATTGATCAGTTTTATATTGTAAACTATTGACACCGGCTTTCCGTTTTTTAAAAACGTATGCACTATGCACTTTAAATATTATTTCCTTAGATTATCTTTTTATAGGCGGACTCATCTTACTATTGCAATCTCTTGTGCTTTTTGTTCCGCGTGGACTATAGTATAGAGTATAGAGTAGTAGAGTATAAGAGCCTGCGATGGCCAGACCTTCCTCCGTTTTTCCATTGAATTTCTGTCGCAGTTACTTTAGGAGGTATCCAGTTCTAAAGGTCTACCTGACCTTCCAGAGAGAGTAAAGCTCAATTTCATTACTTATATTCTTCGCGGTAAGTAGAGGAATCTCGTCTTCCAGTGCCGGATATTTTGGCAGAGCTCTACCAACTTTCTTAAAGTAAGACTTTGAGTGTTTTAGCAGTGGGAAGCAACTGTCAAAAATGTCCGGCACTGGAAGACGAGATTCCTCTACTTACCGCAAAGAATATCTCTATGGAAGGTCCCGCAACTGCAGCTGCTGGTCGTTCTTACCTCTGTAAAGACCACACTCAGGCAAACTTTCAGCTTTACGAAACGAAACTTTCCATTAATGATTATATTAAAATGAACTGACCTCCATTATACATAATAGAGGTCAGTGATTAAAATATATTTATTTCTAGTTTCTGGTCAATGATTTATTCATCTAGTCATGTCATTATCTACATTTTACACCAAACGTCTACTTGACTGAGCATTGACTGAGTTTCATGTCATTTGAAAATATTAGTCTCGGAAGTTTTAAAACGTAGTGATTATATTCGCTTTGGTAAATAACGTCTCTAGTCTTTCTTGGCGGAACAAATTAAATGCCTAAAACAAATATTTACTCTCAATTATATCAATATGGGAACGAAAAAGCCTATGTCTAAAAAACCTCGCCAAATATTATTTTCTAAGAATACCTACAACCCCAAAGTCAAAGTAGCACATTGGGAGTATGAAATGCTTGCAGAGAAGAAAGATAATTATGTTTATCGTGATTCTCTCAGCAACCAAGTTAGTACATACCGCCGACTGGGTAACCAAGAGGATAAATTCATTACGGAAACCGGACACATGCTCGGTCAAATATTAACAAAAAAGGATTTTATTTATTCTTTTAAGCCGATGAGGAACTGCAATTCTTATTCTGATGCTGAGTAAGTTAACAAATAACTTTTTACATTAAAAATTAAAATCATTACAATAATTATTATGAACCAATACTACGTGTCCATATAACAATCATTTTGATTGTAAAGAAAACTTTGTAGCAGTCAGCTACATGGCGCTACGGCATCGTATCGGTCTACAGAGCTTGTAGCGCGCCGCGTAGCAGCCTACGAACTGCTACGCGGCGCGTAACACCTACCATAGTCCATAGGGTCGAAAACAGGTCGTGTCACGCAGCTTTGTATTGTTTTGTATAAATAAACAGCTTTCTTGTTAATGTAAGTAGAAACTTTGAAATAATTTCGTAAACATTTAAAATAAAAAATAGATATTAACATTTCCACGTACTTAACTTATTAAGGATCGTAACATCTGAAATAGTCCAATCAAATTACGAAATAAATAAACATGAACGAACACAGTTTGGGGATTTTAAGGAACGATAGAGGGGTGTAATCTGAGCATAAATTCCAATTTGAGGGGTTCTACTGAGGCCAGCTCAAGGTCATTTCGATAGAAACGCGTGATGCAAGCAAAGAAAACTTCTAATAATAATAATAATTGTTTTATAACATTTACGTGCATCCATACTGATATTGCGAAAATGTGTGTCTGTCTGTCTGTTACCTCTTCACGCCTAAACCGCTGAACCGATTTTGCTGGGCATGGAGATACGTTGAGTCCCGGGAAAGGACATAGGATACTTTTTGTCCCAGAAAAATGTACGGTTCCCGCGAGATAAACGAGTTTTTGCGCAACCAAGTTGCGGGCGTCATCTAGTAAACTATATAAATGAATTTACTTTATAGATCACCTGAAAGCACAGAAGATCCTGAGCTAGAGTTCTGCTCGTCACCGTACATCACCACCCATCAAAGCGACTACAGAGATCCACACCCAACTGTCATGAAACCCGTAAGTTGCCAATTTTCAGGGAAAACCCTGCTATAATACCATTGCATCCTCTATTAGTTGCTAATTGCTATTTACTGAAAGTAACTTGAATATAATTGTGCTTTCCAGCTGAGCATGCCCTCGATGCCGTGGCTGCTGAATCGTGTGATATGCTCGGATCTGACCCAAAACTATGGCACCGCGCCACCCCCAGGCGACTATCAGTTCCTGGACACGCACACACCCATACACCACATACGACGCCTGAGACTGTGTCGCCACCAGTCCTTCAACCCACACACCTGCACCCGGGACTTCCCCGCAGTGCAGCTATCCGAGACATAACTGTATATCATATATTATTATGTATGAAGACTGTGTCGACACCAGTCCTCCGACCATGTACCCGGGACTCCCCGTAAGCGCGGCGCAGATTCATAAATAAAATGCTCATTCTATAATTTATTGTTTTATTCAATTTCCTTAAAAATAAACATGCATTAAACAAAGATTACTAATCGATGTCGTAACGTAAACATTAAAATTTAATATGTTTATTGATGTTTCGCAAGGAAAACACAACACTCGCAACTTGGACAAAAATAACAAAAGAAATTAAACAATCAAAAAGTTAAGAACTAAACTAAACAGAATCGATAATTCGAAAAACAATGTAACCAAAATCTTATGTATGAAAACTACAATGAAATAAATAATCAAAATTATAATTATGAACACAAAAATTACGTAATTAGTATTATTATAGACTAAAAAATATATTAAAGAAAAAAGTAAAAACATTTCGTTGCAAAAGACACTTGTCACACCCAACGCAACCCAAACCAAGAAGCCGTTTTGTAACGGTGCGTCCACATTTGTATCATTTGCGCGATCAGATCCCCGATCAGATCTCCGTCGCGAATCATCGAAGCGTGTCAAAATGATACACGTATCATGCTACGCCCCGATCGCTATTAACCGCGTAGCTGAGACATGTACCAAATACTCGCATGATCGGCAGAATGGTCTAATAGACGTCCACACTATGATACGCATACTTGATACGGCGCGAAGATCGCGACGGAGATCTGATCGGAGATCTGATCGCGCAAATGATACATATGTGGACGCACCGTAAGACAATTTTCTTTTCACAGGGTCGTTAGGGTTGCAACTTACATCCAACAAGTGTAATTTCCTTACTCTAATAATAAATAATTATTGATAATATAATGTAGGTAGGCATTTTCGGCTGTCAATAATAATTCTGCGGCTTTTACAAAACAGCTAGTCGTACGAAACCCGTATATTGTTGAACGTAGAATTTTCAAATATTTTAGTATAATTAGTCCGTCGATAATACTACTTCACTGTTGTACTAGTTTTATCGATAAACCCGCAAATTGAAAATATGAACGAAATTACAATAATTGTTTATTTCTCTTTAGGACTGATCACAAAGCCATAAAGAATATTTATTAAAGGGTACGGGAAAATATAAACTGAAATATTATTTAACGGCTGCTATGAAAACAATATTTATAAATTCTAACGTCTTTACCACTAAATTGGCTAACATTATAGATACCTAATATTTAATTAACGTGCAGTATTAAAAAAAAACGGTTAAAATTGAGGCGACATCTAAAGTGTAATGAAGTGCGGGCGATGAAGACTCGATCGTGTAATTCATATTAATGTAGCACCTCCCTGGACGTATCGACTTCAATAGAAACAGATTTTACAGTAAAACATTTGAATTGTTTGTAACGGCCATTGGTTTAATTTATAAGTCGTAAGACTATCGTCAATTAAATATAAAAAGTAATCAGACGAAAGGAACCTTACTTCTCACAATAACGTGACGGAGATTTATACATTATAGTATTTATATCCTATTCCATTTTAATAATATGTCGCTTCGCCCTACTCCACGCCACTAACATTTAGATATGTATTTAATATTTATGTTTACTACGCAAGAGGTAAGATCCTCTTATAAGCTCATAATTTATGTGTGTATGCATTTATTTTCAAAGTAATAAAAATATTAGCATTACAAAATAAAGCCTACTTAAATTGAAACGTTACTATCAGCTTTTGTTTTTTGGTATGTTGTGAATACTAAGATCAGAATTGTATCTATAGCTAATTTGTCTGTATTTACAATTAGTTGTATGGTGTTGTGAAAACTAAGGCCGCTTTTAGGAATAATGATCAGTTTACAACAGTTTTTGATTGGCTATGGCTGAGTTCACATACAGTGCATTGTTCCATCCGAGTTCAATGTTTAATAAAAAAATATTTCAGCTTCACTCATGTATAGGCTCACAAGGACGTTTTGGCGCGTCGATGATGCATCCAAGAGGCGTGGATGTAAAGCAGCTTTCACTCGCGGTGGATGGTGATAGAGTATCTCAAGTGACATTTCAAAATGTAGCGGCGATAGTGAGGCCACGTGCCAAAGCATACTTGTAAGTCTGTAAACAGCTGTTTTTAGAATACCAATAATAATGCCAATAAGACCTACTAACTGTAATAATTAATATATATTATTTTTCATGCTTTCAGCAACACATAAGGCGAGTGATAGATTTTTTATGTTTGAGGAACTGTTCTACAAAAAATAATTTATTTAACCTTGTAATATTAAATTATTATTTTGTTTTAATTTACAAACATAGCAAAAGCAGTAAATGAAAGATCATCGAAGATAATAATATATTATCATATCTAAAACATTTAAATATTAAGAGTTGAACTGGGTACCCTGTTACTATTCATTTACGTTTTTTATATTATTATACAATAAACTAATCTAATATTCAATCTTCCCTATGAATAATATAATTCATTGTTTGTGCAATATTTGTTTATAGGCAAAGTAGAATTCAATTCAGAGTCAATAATAATTTTATAATATCATTCATATTTAATGTAACTTTGTATTCCATTCTTACAAAAAGCAGATTATGAAGAAACTTTAAAAGCATTAATATTTCTTAACTTTGCAATTCAAGAAATTAGAACGGACAGGCATTTTTATTGGTTTATGTACTTTTCAAAATTTCTAATTTTTATTAAAAATTTGGTACATATTGTGCTTTTTTGATTGATAAGATGATAAATTATTTTAAGGTTTAAAAAATCTAATATGGATATTTCAGCCTCATGATCTACATCATACATGTAAAGACAAGTTGCACAAAATAATATGTCAGACACAGACAAAAAATCATCTTGTGTGAACATCTTGCTTAAAAGCACTCATAAGTAGAACATGTAAATGTATTTACATAAGTAGTAGTAACATATCCATAATCGATTTTTTCAAACCTTATATTTTAAATTATTATGATTAAGATCTACGTAACTATATTATTTCATAATATTCATAACCATACCTTTGATATTAAACCTATAGATAGACTCTTGACTGAGATAAAATTATACTTTATAATGTAGTACCAAAATAGTAGGCCCAGAAAAGAACCTTCATCATGAAATGAGTATAATGTTTAAATACTTTGAGCTTAGACATTGTGATAAAATTAATCTGTTCATATCATCATGTCCTTACAAACAGTAATGAAAATTGATAAAGCTTTACGGCCTTTCCCAAAATATTCAATCTATCTCTGGTTTGACCAATGACCGATCACAGCTAACATTGAATTGACATAAAATAATATATGTCTCTAATGTCTTATGAGAGCTATTTCTATCTCTAGTAGGGCAAAACCAGAGATAGATCAAATATTGGGAACGGACTCAACGGCCGTTAGTGGGCTATGTTTTCTAGTTTATGTCAAACAAACAGCTCATTTAAAAAATAGTTGAAATAAGAAAAAAATCTTTATTTATTACAATTGGCATGTAATAAATATGTAGTAGATTCAGTATTATAATGCCTGTTTTCACCAGCCGCCTCCTAACGCTAAGTGGTCACCTAGCGGCCATTAAGGGTACATATTCTTCAAGATTAGGGTGTAAGAACTTTTGCAAAACATTAGTTTTTTTAAATGCGTTTGTTTTTAAGATATATTTGACCTGCAAAGATCCCTAGGGAACACTTAGTGTAAGGAGACCATTGCTGAAAACAGGCATAAGTCTATTGTAGAGACATTGCTATCTTACCAACATATCTACTGTATTTTATTCAGAATGAATAATACAGTTTTAAAATATTAATGAGTGCGCCTTCTCTTGAACCCTTTACCTTTTTTTGATTTTAGTTTGTGTTTACGAGCTATGCTTCGGCTTCCAGTGACCTCATCAGCTATCATACCGACTGTAGTAAGTTTTCTTCTTCTATTTTTTTCAACTTTTGTAACTGGTAGTCTCGTGAGATAATTTTCTTCATACTCTGTTTTCTCCTGTTCATATTTTGATATTGAATGCTTCACATGGTTACCCGTTGTAACTTCAGTTGGAGCTTCCGAATACTCTTCACGGAGCTCCCTCATAACACTCGAATTGAGGAATTGCTTCTTAGCCCTTTCTTTATTTTTCTGTTCACTACTCGTCCTAGAGAGGCTTTCTTCAAAATGAACAGCTGCCAGTTTTGGAGGAACATAAATATTTGACTTGGCCGACTTCTCCTTCTGTTCCTGTTCATCTTCAGATTGATTGCTGGAGTCATCGTCACTACCGTTAATTTTACTCACGAGGTTATCAGGATTAGCTCGATAGGACTGAGGATCATCTTCTGAAGTTACACCAACTACTGCAGTTTTGACGAGCTTATCAATTTGATATTTTAGTTTGGAGTCTATGGGTCTGATCTTTTCGAGAACTGTGCGTATTTCAATTAGGCGGTCTATCGATGGATCAGATTCAATTTTTTCACCAGAACATTTTCTTAAGACAATATATGTTAAATTAATCAGATAGCTCAATAGCATTTGATATTTCATTTCCAAAAAACTGAGACCTTTGTCTGTGGAGAGCTCGCCACTTTTAACGCGTACTAACATATTGTCCACGAGCTGTGAGACTTGTTGAACATTCATGTTCATTTCTGTAAGTAACTTTACAGCCTGCGGCAAATCTGGATGTTCTACCTCGTCCGTGGCCTACAATACACAGGATTTATGTTACGGTTACATTTTAAATCGACATTATGCAACACACCATTTAAAAATAAAAACAAGCAAAAAAACATACCTGAACCATGTTGGTTTTTCACGTTTATTTTTAACCTCAATCAATTGGGTACCAATAAACTAAAAATGCACATTAGAACTGTACCACAAGCAGATCGTAAGTTTTAAATATGATCTGTGTTAATAAAAAATGAGAAATATTCATGAAAAAAACAATAAGGTAATTTGTAAAGCACGGACGTCGGACGCCTTTCACAGATTACGACGCTTTTCTCTAAAACTTTGACAGGCGCTGTCAGTTTCTCAACACACCATAGTCTTTTTTTTTTCGTCCCGGTCGGGACAGGCAAAGGGAGCGTTGCCCATACAACCATTTCTATGTTTTCTCTATTTATTGGACAAAGATGACAGTAAACATAGACAACTTGTCTTTGAAAGATTTACTTCAAAAAAACACTTTTTATGGTCCGCTTTATAGCTTTTTAAAAAATGTTGGGAAAAAACTTTAATTCCGTAATGCCCTGTGTAATGTTAAGTTAAGTTACTTGTTGTTAAAAACAATGAAATGTATTTTAAAGACTGGGCTAAAAGGACTAGAATCCAGGCCCGTTAAATTTTATTAATAAAAAAAAAGACACATGAACAGCAGCCGCCATTATGGTGACACAGTTTTGTCTTAGCAGGACTCCGTCCGCCTTTTTTTCTACGTTCATGACCACAGTCATTTCTCACAATAGAGTACCTATCCTTACTGCCGATCCACACTGATGTTGTCAAAGCCAAAATGTATTATTCCTGTGACATTTGGTGTGAACAACGGTAAATAGGGCTATTTCTTCCGCGAGTTTTAACTAAAACATCGTTATTATAACTTTATTATCATATTCATTGGAATATTATTGTGTCTTTTTCAAATTGAAATGTATCAAGTTTTACATGCTTTTGCCCAGTTAGGGCCCCCGCGCACGAGCAACTTAGTTGCACGGCGATTTATTTGTCTCTTTCGAAAAAATTGCGGCCATGTCGCAGGGGTGCGCGCACGAGAGCGACAGCAACGCAACTTTTTTCCGATTTTTCTAGACAGTCATCAACATGGATTTGGTCGAGACGGCTGTGGTTGTTGCACTCGCAATAAAAAACCAAAGAAAGCGTCGCAAAATAGAATATTGGGTGCATCCATTATGGAGCGATCGCCTGACTCTTGGGAAATTTCATACTGTGTTTATGAAATTGAGAGCATACCCAGAAAAATTTTACGTTTTCTTTAGAATGAGTGTCGAAAGTTTTGATGAACTGTGCAGAATCTTACGACCTGGCCTCGTTCATGAAAATAAATAGGGGAAAACCCGATATTTTGCCTCTATTTTGCCCCTATCTTGGACGAAAGCTCCCTAAATCTAGGGGGAAATCCCCTGATCTGGCAACACTGGGCCGGTCGGCGACTTTATTGTTGCCTGTGCGCGCACTTGCATAGAAACCAATAGGGAAGGAGACAGTTGCGTTGCAACTAAAAAAGTTGCACAGAGTTGCGTCGCGTCGCGTCGCTACGTGCGCGCACTTCCATACTAGCTCCTAGACTTGATCAAGAGACAAATAAATCGCCATGCAACTAAGTTGCTCGTGCGCGGGGGCCCTTATGTAGCAATTATTGATGGTATTCCCTGGTATTACCGAAAGTTCATAGTTGTCTACCCATACGCCATCTACCTAGTTACTAAAATGGAAGCTGTTTGACAATCAAATTAAAAAACTAAGAAAATTCCTCATTACAATACAACTACAATGTGACGATATTTATTGGCTATTGAGACGCCAAAGCTCGCTAGCTTGGCTAGCTACTATACTGGAATTTGTAAAGAAACGCCGAGCCGTCATAGTTTTATGTTTGACTTGTTTGACAGTTGACACAAACAAAAATTGTCATAAAATCCGCAATCTCAAACATAGATTTTATCAAAAATGAATTCAACTATTATTTTATCAAAATTATAATATTAAATAAACTATAAAGAAACAAATATTTATCAATTGTGAATATGTTTCCGGTAAACAGTTATTTAATCGCGTCCAATTTGTATGTGTCGTCATTGTCACTACTGAGTACCAAATGTTTATTGAAAATTTTCAGATACCGCTGCAGTTATTGATATATTTAGCAAGTCTTATTATTTTTTGTGATGGATTTTACGTGCCTGGTGTGGCTCCAGTTGAATTCAAAAAGGGACAGAGAATTGAAGTTAGGGCAGTTAAAATGACATCAATTCATACTCAGTTACCTTATGAATACTACTCGTTGCCACTTTGTTTACCGAAGAATGGAACCATTTTATACAAATCAGAAAATTTGGGTGAAGTTTTGCGAGGTGATCGTATTGTTAATACTCCTTATGAAGTTAACATGGCTGAAAATATAAAATGTAAACTTTTGTGCCATAAGAAAAATGATCCCATCAACTGGAGTGTCGAAGAATCTGAAAAAGTTGCCAGTCGTATCGAACATGAGTATTATGTGCATTTGTTAGTAATTTTAATACTTCAATATTCATTGAATATTTGTTTTATTATTATTAGTATTTGGTAGTTAAATGCTTACCATTTCCTTATGCCTTATCTCTTCTTGCTTGTGCTGTTTAAAATGTCCTTACACAGCAAATGTCATATCAATAGGATTGGGTTTGTAATGAAGCTATTGTTTTGGTATACATTTGTAAGAAAATATGTCAATTTAAGTAATTAATAATTGTAATTAAAATTTCAGATTAATAGATAACTTACCAGTTGCTACAAGGATAACACACTCTGATACAGAAAGGACAATTGAACAGGGGTATCGCTTGGGGTTCATGTCAAAAGGCAAAGCTTACATTAATAACCATTTAAAATTTCTTTTAAAGTACCACAAACATGGCCAGTAAGTGTTTATCCTTTGTATGCATATGCATCAAACTTCAATTAGCTTATCTTTGTTCCTGCATTGTTTGTCCAAATATGTTAAAACTTAATCAGTCATAAGGTAAAAGTTATTGATAACATACTTTATGAGTAGAAACTTATTTGATTGTTTTTTTAGAGAATCCTATAGAGTAGTGGGTTTTGAAGTTGAAGCACATTCTGTGGAGAGAAATGAGTTGAAGTTTATAGATGAGTCCTGTCAGTTTTCTTCCGAAGCCAAGCCTCAACTTGTAAACGAAGAAACAGGCACAAAACTGTTCTTTACTTATTCCGTTGAGTGGGGAGAGTCTGAAATAGAGTGGGCTTCTAGATGGGATATTTACTTGGGCATGAAGAATGTCCAAATACACTGGTTCTCCATTATCAATTCTATCGTGGTGTTGTTCTTCTTGTCAGGTAATGTTTGAATGTGTAACTTACAAGTTATTTAGATATAATATGTTATATTAAGTTTATAAGATTTAGTTTCAATATCATATTTGCCATCAAACCACATGCAGTCATACTAGTCATAGTCAACTCTTATATTTTTTTATTAAATTTCAGGTATATTAACAATGATTATGATAAGAACACTCAGACAAGACATTGCTAGATACAATTCAGATGAGAACATTGAAGATATGATAGAGGAGACTGGGTGGAAATTAGTGCATGGTGATGTATTTAGACCACCACCAAAAAGAATGTTGTTTGCTGCTGTTATTGGTAGTGGTATCCAAGTATTTCTGATGGCCCTTATAACAATATGTGAGTATAAGAGGCTTACCCTTGTTTTAAATTTTAAATATTGTTTAAACTTAAACAATATTCAAAATATTGCAGTTGATACTGTTAAGAAAAATGTGAAATTTAATCTATACTTATAAAATTACATGTCCTGACTGACTGACTGATTCATCATCGCTAAGCAAAAACTGTTAAAGTTACAGCCACGAAATTTGGCGAGTAGGGTTGTTTTATTAAGTAGACACACACTAAGGAAGGAATTTGGAAAATTTTACCCTGAAGGGGGTGAAATAGGTGTTGAAAGTTTGAACGAAAGTCCGTCATTTCTTAACTTAGGAAGATGAAACTTTGTTTTTGGATTACTAATTAAAAATAAATGAATACGTATTTAAGAGTTTTTGGAAATTATACCCCCAAGGGGGTGAAATTTGAGTTGAAAGTGTGAATGAAAGTCCGTTATTTCTTGAGTTAGAAACATGAAATTTTATGTTTGAGCCACTGATTAAAAATGATTGGATACGTGTTTAAGCGTTTCTGGAAAGCCCCAAGGAGGTAAAATAGGGGTTGACAGTTATTATACTATGCTAACGCGAACAGCTAGTTGTGTATATTTTTCTAATTTTATATATTTAACACCTAATAAGGAAAATATTTTCAGTTATTGCTATGCTTGGTATGCTGTCGCCGGCCAGTAGAGGAGCACTTATGACAGCTGCTATTTTCCTGTATGTGTTCATGGGCCTGATAGCTGGATACTATTCAGCCAGATTGTACAATACCATGAAAGGCAAGAATTGGAAACAAGCCGCCTTTGTGACTGCAACACTATATCCAGCAATAGTGTTTGGGACTTGTTTCTTCTTAAACTTCTTTATAATGGGAAAACATTCCAGTGGGGCTGTTCCGTTCTCGACCATGATGGCTCTTCTGTGTCTATGGTTTTGCATTTCTTTGCCATTGGTATACATGGGGTATTACTTTGGATGTCGAAAACAACCTTTTCAACACCCAGTTCGCACAAATTTCATTCCTAGAAAAGTACCTGAGCAAGTGTGGTATATGAATACATTTATATGGTAAGGCTTTATGAGTAATCTCTACTTAGATCGAGTCTTTTAGTAACATTTTAATAATTTGTTTTTTACTTGCAAATGATGAAATTCATATGGAAACAAACTCTGAAAAAGTTACTAAAGTCTTTAAAAATGTAAATTGTATTTTTTGTTGAAATATGCTACATCTAACTTTATATTTTTCTTTCAGCATTCTAATGGCTGGCATACTGCCATTTGGTGCTGTCTTTATAGAATTATTCTTCATTTTTAATGCTCTGTGGGAAAATCAGTTTTACTACCTATTTGGATTCCTATTCCTAGTATTTTGTATACTAGTTGTATCAGTATCACAGATTTCTATTGTCATGGTGTACTTCCAACTTTGTGGAGAAGTGAGTATGAAACATAAACTCAATTTTAAATAATTCAAAATAAATAAATCATTGAATAGAAATACTTTAACATGAAGTTTGTTTTACAGGACTACCACTGGTGGTGGAAGAGTTTTATTATATCTGGAGGATCAGCTGTTTACATCTTGATATACTCAGTTTTCTATTTCTTCACAAAACTAGATATTACAGAGTTTATCCCAACATTGCTGTATATTGGATACACAGGTATGTTTATTATTGAGAATAAAACAAACTTAAAAAATGATAATGTTCTCATAAGAAAGTAGAAATGCCTTTATAAGAAGGATTTCATGTATCATTAATGGTCTTGTGATATGATACACTGTAGGTACTTTAAATAATTTTCCATAGCAGTGCAACTTGACATTCCAACTTGGATAAGAATTTTGTGTGTTAAGTAGGAATAATGAAAAAGCATTTAATTATTACCTAAGAAAGTGCAGCATTTTGTTGATTTCAGACTTCAGTGTGAACTAAACCTTTTATCTTATTAATTTTCTGTAATAAAACTAATAAAGTAACAATAAACAATCTTTTGTTTTGTTGCAGGTCTAATGGTCCTCACATTTTGGCTTCTAACTGGAACAATTGGATTCTTTGCGGCATATACATTCATCAAAAAAATTTATGGAGCTGTTAAGATTGACTAATTTCTGAATTTTTTGTATGCTTCTGGTTATTTTTATGAGTGGCTTGAACAAAGTAATCTTAGGTTGTATGTAAATAGAATGATAATAATCATTTGAAAGATAAATATCAAATCTCGATAGGGTAATGTTGACTTTTTTGTCATTTATTTAATTAAATATAATTTTTGTATATTGTTCTTTTTGTTTTGGCACCCACATTTATGTCCATATTATACAATAATATCAATTAACATATTTTCTAGGAAATACATTATTGAACTTTATTATTGAATAGAGCAGATAAGTCTTCAAAGGAAGTATATAAATAGGGGTTGGGTAATCCTAATTAATTCATCAAGCCCAAAGCGGCCACATCCAACCGTGATAATAATGGAAAAGTTATTGTGTCTCGTTTTGCCACGACCGACGGGTTAAAGGGGGTTAAAGAAACTGAATGTTTTACAACTGAATAAAACATATATTTTAAGTGCATGTGACACTTGAAATTATCACAGGTATAATAAAATCATAAAAACATAACACTTAATCATCCCAGTTCACTTGATGACAGTCATGCCAAACAAATGTGCCCTTCTGTGACTGCGGTGCCTCCAGAGCCAAGTATAGTGGGGCTCGGGCACCACGCTCCGTTGAAAAGTCACCCATTCCTTTTGTCATGTCACTTTTTACAAAACCAGGATGCACACAGTTTATAGATATGTCTTTACCCTGTTCAGTAAATTGTCTCTGTTGTACGAATGTTAGAGCAGACATTGCCACTTTTGACACTTTATAATCACCAAAAGATCCAGCGAATGAAACAAAGGAGTTCTTTCCGCCTTTTGCTGCATGCAAGAAATCTCCCACAAAATCGAGTATTTCCTTCACAGTTAAATCATCTTTCGCCAACGTATCCAACCATGTTTGTTTACGTATGTTGGACAGGAGTCCCCAGTCGCTGCTAATGTTTATGATACGAGCATCATTGTGAAGCAATGGATACAATATCTTTGTAATAGTAAGCAAACTGTAAAAATTCGTATCCATAAGTTTCTTCGCATCTTCGTAACTTGAAACAGATTTATCAAAGTCAAGTATTCCTGCATTGTTTACTAAAATATTGATTCCCGAATAGTGAGTAGAAATATAAGAAGAAAATTTTTGTATACTAGCCTCACTCGTAACATCTAGTAAATGGAAATGTGGTCTAAAACCTAAGGCTTCCAGCTTTTTGACCGCCTGTTGTCCTCTTTCTTCGTTTCGAGCTGTGAGGTACACGGCACCATCGAACCCTTTACACAATCCTTTTACTATTTCGAATCCTATTCCCTTGTTACTGCCAGTTACAACAGCTACTTTGGTTTCCATTTTGTTATATTATTATATAAATTTAACGTGGGAATAAACTACGTTTTAAAAATAAATAATCTAATAATTTATCAAGTACCATTTACCAATGACATTTCACCGGTTTACAACACAAGACAAATGTCAATTGTCATATTAAAGTCAATGTCAAAATCACGAATTCCGTTTGACGCACCTAGAAAAACGTATAAACGCACGCAGGCGGCGAAACGTTTATTACAAATTATATAAATTAATATATTAGTGGAGTTCCCAGAGCGTAAAAATCGTGCAAACCTCCGATTTTTGCAATAATGAAATTTGAACGAATGAAAATTGAAAAGAAAAACGAATGAAAATTGAAAAGAAAAAAAGGAATGTGTAGCTGATAACATAAATAATAATGTTTACTAAAATTTCTTCCACTTCAAGTAAACTCATAAACTGTAAAATTTTGAAGAAAATTTGCATATTTCTTTCTTTTAAATACACACACCGGCAAAATTAGCGGAACATAAGTAAAAAGGGCCACAACTTGAATTCAAGTGGGTCGGGCTGTGTGAAATCCTTTTTTATAGTTTCTAAGCTCATTTAAGAAATAAAATATTGAACAAAACTGGCAAGTTGACAGATTTTTATTGCAATTATGCCCTACTAAGTGTTTTTCGATGATTGACGTTGTAAGTGTTTCTGATAAGAATGGCGTTTTTAGCGGGGTGCAAGGCATGCCAGCTCATTTGATTGTTTGGTTTTTGGAAGAACACATTGCTTAGATACAAAATTAGTGGATTTTCCAGCATCTACGACAGCTAGAGCTGTAACCACGATAGAGAAAGGTCACACCTACCGTTCGGTCAGTCAGGCCTTAGGTGTGTCGGCTTTCGTGGTCCATCGTAAATTTCAACGCTACAGAGAGACTGGATCTTACGTTCGGAGACGAGAACAAGGCATATATCGGGTGGCAAAGGTTCAGGATAACCGTTTTGTAAGGGTACAAACCTTAAGAAATCGACCTTAAACTGCTTTGCAGAGATGAAACCTATAGGAACAGGTCCGAGATGTACCTGTAAGTGATTGTACAGTAAGAAGAAGACTCAAAGAAGTTAAATTAAACTCAAAGGTGCCAGCAAGGGCACCAAAACTTGAGACAGGGCACCAAAGAGCCAGGCTAAGATTTGCGCGTGAACATCAAAATTTGACAAGTGAGTGAAATCGTGTGCTGTACAGTGATGGGAGCAAATTCTGTGTAAAATTTATTGACAGGCGACAAAGAATGTGGACAAATCGTAAGGAACGCTATAGACCATCAAACTTAACGGAAACAGTGGTATATCATGCAGGCTTCGTAATGGTTTGGGGTTGCATATGATTTGGAGCCCGCACAGAGCTGATGATTGTTAATGATGGTACTTTGACAGTACAGGGCAATAGCACAGACATCCTAGAACTGCATGTTGTGCCTTTTACACAGTTTTAGGTAGTAACTTCAATTTTTTTCGCGTCCATAGAGTAAAAAAATCGGGCATTATGACCTAAATGATGCTAGCGTAGCCCAGGTGGAGAGGTCAGCACGGTCTACGGATGTGGATCCGATTGAGAACGTGTAGCACATCAATGGGTGAACGGTACGAATTAAAACTCCAGCTCCAAAATGTGTTCAGGAGCTCAAGTTGGCGCTACTGGAGGAGTAGAAGAATATCCCACAGGAAATAATTGACAATCAAAATGCAAGCACGTAATGGCGTATCCAGACTCTCTTCAGATCCATAGAAGGCATTACACGCTGTTAACATGGCATTTCTTAAGTAAAAATGAAGAATTTAACTTAAAAACTTACTACTGAAATTTCAAAGATTTTTCTTAATTTTAGATTTTTGCAGATTTTTTTAATTTTACACGTTTTTATGCCCTAAATTTATATAAGTTTTATTTTTTAATCATCAATTATTAAATTAATAAATAAATATATAAAATACAGCGATTAATTTTCAAAAAAAATAAAATTTTATTATGTTCCGCTAATTTTGCCGGTGTGTATATATAGCAAAATAATAAAATATATCATTATTTTTTTTATTTGTATCATTGCTTGTATTCCAAAAAAAATATAATTTATATTTAAAATTAATATTTTTGTTTGTAGATGAGCAATGAGCATACCTCCAAATGTGCTTGTTGTGTGCCTCGCCAGGCAAATGGCGTTCCAATTTTTCTTTGGTTTTAAATAGGAAGTTCAAAATTATTTTTTAGGCTTAAGGCGAGGATCAATGCCAATTTGTTATTCCGTGACTCCCAGTTTACCTAGTTCCAATATAATAACGAAATGAAAAAAAATATGAGATATAAAACAATATATAAAAGACGTTTAACCATAAACATTTTATAAAACGTAATACTTTGGCTGTAATTAATTAACAAACTCACCTCCGAAAAAAATCTAATTCATCGTAATATAGGTATTAACTAGGATAATTATACATTTTATTTGAATAAATTGTTAGTAAATCTATATTAAAATATCTTTAACCGAACAATTTTGTTTCTTAATATTTATTTCCAAAGATATTTTAAAAAAAACATGAAAAATAGAGAAGATCCGCCCCTAGTAACTAACTACAGTTTTATGCTAAGCTAAAATGAATCTTATTGCGATGCGTATACGCTTGGTCTTTGGTGGTGGTTATTGTGTGCAAGGTTATCGTTTTGGATTGAGATTGATCCCTGCCTTAACAAAGCTTTCTATTTCTTAATGTGTATAACTTTTTAGCTCTTATTTTATTAAATTTTCTGAAAATGTAGCACAAACTTTTCACGGATATTTCGAAGAAAATCTGTATTTTATTTCTTTTGGATAGGTTTTTACAGAATAAAATTGATTTTTTATTTATTTTTTTCATTAATTATATTTGCTAAAACATACTTAAAGGAAAAAAATACAAATAAGGTTAAGAACCTTAAGAACTGATATTTTTTGCATTCAGGTAAGCATTTTCCAAACATAGGTCGCAGCATGCGTCTTTAGCAGAGTAAACAGAATGGGATGTTTTCTTTTTATCATCTCCACCAGACGGCGCGACGGTAGACACTCACTAATTTTCTATTGGTTCCCCACCGATTTGAAATTATCTGCAGGTTGGCATTACTGACTACATGTTGGTCGTGTTTCTAAAAAATATCAGTGTACTGTCAAGTGTAATATCAATCAAAATATCATACTCCTAAGCGATCATTGGCTTAAGCAATTAGGCCAGTATACTGGTAACAGCTTAGGAACACGCTTGCACTTGTCAAACTGAAAACATGATAACTGAAAGAGTTTTCTACTTCTACTTTTTATTGTCGGTGTGGTTTTTAATATTTTTCCCCAAATTGTGTTATTTGGATTTTTGATATTCATTATTGGTAAAATATTAGCCACTAAATATCTGTTATCTTGCACAAGTGCAGATAAGATGTTGTCAAAACCAAAATGTATTATTCCTGTGACATTTGGTGTGAACAACGGTAAATAGGGCTATTTCTTCCGCGAGTTTTAACTAAAACATCGTTATTATAACTTTATTATCCTATTCATTGGAATATTATTGTGTCTTTTTCAAATTGAAATGTTTTACATGCTTTTGCCCAGTTATGTAGCAATTATTGATGGTATTCCCTGGTATTACCGATAGTTGTCTACCCATACGCCATCTAGTTACTAAAATGGAAGCTGTTTGACAATCAAATTAAAAAGCTAAGAAAATTCCTCATTGGGATGTTTTCTTTTTATCATCTCCACCAGACGGCGCGACGGTAGACACTCACTAATTTTCTATTGGTTCCCCACCGATTTGAAATTATCTGCAGGTTGGCATTACTGACTACATGTTGGTCGTGTTTCTAAAAAATATCAGTGTACTGTCAAGTGTAATATCAATCAAAATATCATACTCCTAAGCGATCATTGGCTTAAGCAATTAGGCCAGTATACTGGTAACAGCTTAGGAACACGCTTGCACTTGTCAAACTGAAAACATGATAACTGAAAGAGTTTTCTACTTCTACTTTTTATTGTCGGTGTGGTTTTTAATATTTTTCCCCAAATTGTGTTATTTGGATTTTTGATATTCATTATTGGTAAAATATTAGCCACTAAATATCTGTTATCTTGCACAAGTGCAGATAAGATGTTGTCAAAACCAAAATGTATTATTCCTGTGACATTTGGTGTGAACAACGGTAAATAGGGCTATTTCTTCCGCGAGTTTTAACTAAAACATCGTTATTATAACTTTATTATCCTATTCATTGGAATATTATTGTGTCTTTTTCAAATTGAAATGTATCAAGTTTTACATGCTTTTGCCCAGTTATGTAGCAATTATTGATGGTATTCCCTGGTATTACCGATAGTTGTCTACCCATACGCCATCTAGTTACTAAAATGGAAGCTGTTTGACAATCAAATTAAAAAGCTAAGAAAATTCCTCATGATAGAGTATGCCGACTTAGAACTGATGTAAAAAAAAATAAGTTTGACGTATTATGACAAAAGTCGTCGCTTACCTACAAATTTAGTTGTTGTTTATATTTTGGCACATGCAAAGAAAACTTTCTTTCTTTCTTTTTCTTCTTTTTTGGCAACTTGACACAAAGGATGTGTATGTTATGCTACAGACAAGGTAAAAAGGTAAGGAATATGGCGGGAAAACCATATTCCTCTTATTATAATTTTCATCATCGTTTTCATGTATCGTCAGGTCTAAAGTCTAGTCAAAGTCTAAGTAAAAGTCAATACAGTTAAGGAGTCAAGTCGGTCGATTCAGTAAAGTGGTAGACGCTTTACTGAAACTTTCGATGGAGTTTTGGAGGGAACACAAAATAGCACATTTCTGGATATTACATCACTTTCCTACACTTGTGCATGAACACGAATATCTAATGGTTAATATTCTACCAATATTACACATTAAAAACCCAGCTAACACAATTTTAGGAAAATAATACAAAAACACAACAGCACTCTTTCACATGCCCGCCAAAACTCCCAAAGAAAACTGTCAGAATTCAATTTCAAAATCGTATTTTTAAAAATAAATTATACCAGCCAGCGCGCCAGCCTTCAACTTATAGGTATTGAAACCCGACGAATTTGACAGATATTGAAACCTGTCGATTTCTTTACAGTCGAACTACTGGTAGTTATGTCTATTGTGTCTTTAGTATGTACGTGAGATTTGAAGCACCCAATTTTTTTCTGGCTTTACGTAGGAAGCAGGGTTGTCAGATTTCCCCAAAAATTATGGTCAAATTCCCCAAATTGGGGACAAAAAATTTGCTGATTCCCCACTAATTTTCCCACACAAGTTTTTTTAAAAAATGAATCAATATTCTACTACCTACCTGAGTATAATTTCCATTAGCATAATCAATAATAGTAAAAATTCAAACAGTTATCAAGATCAATAAGGTTTATTTTATTTGTTTCACGCTACTTTCTTCATTTTTTCGTATAAGACTTACCTTCAGCTGAAAAAAAAATTACAAAAAAAGAATAGTAGCAAAATTAGTCAAACCGTTAACACGTGTTACGTGATGCCGTGATGCCGTGAGTCGTGACCAATGAAAATAGCGATACATTTTATATAAATAGATTGTTGAAATAACACCTGTATATTATTATTATTTAAAATACTTATTTTTTTCCATATTTTGTGGAAAGCATTTTCTTTGAAGGGTTTAACTTGCCATGTTTTAATTCCTTCTCTTGCAAGGTGCACCCAAAAATTGTACAAAGCCAGCGCAAAGCAAATCCCCTGATCATTTAAAACAATATTGTCCATCTGCTAGATGATAGGTACTAGACTTCTACGATCAACCGATTTAAAATAATATATTCGATGTGTCAATACTCAATGTAGAATGATGACATATTTGCTAATTATTGAAAAAAATGTCAAAATGTGAAAATCCCCGCATTTTCCCCACATAATGCCAATCCCCAACGAATCCCCAATCAACTTGAAATTCCCCGCAGTTTGGGGAATTCCCCACAAATCGGCAACGCTGGTAGGAAGCTTAAATATATTTCAAAGACTAGAAAAAGTCTTTAATTTGTCGATGCATTTACTGTTTTAGCTCCTCAACAAATATAGAAAAATATTTTCGGTCTAATTTACACATTTTTGGAGATATTTAAACGTTTTTAAGTACTTAAAAGTTATCATTTCTCTAAAAATTAAATACGCACAACAAGTAAGTTTAACACACTTTTCGTTACAACCTTTAAATCTACCCCATAAAGATAATATACCTATTATTAACTTTATGATCTACCCGAAACCTTTTATCTTGGTTACGACGAGCGTTAATCTCTAAAAACTTTGCAAAAACCTTATAGTTGTGCTAGCTGTCCCGGCAAACGTTGCTTTGCCATAATAATAAAGTATTTCGCCCATATTATTTTATTGAAGTGACTAATAAGTAGGGCCCGGATTTATATGTAAATACATGTTTTTGTTTTGCGTGATTTTCGGCATAGAATGTGTTTTTTACACAAATTATCATGTTTAGACCGCGAAAAACCAAAATTTATTTCCCCTATTTTTCCATATTTTAGGGTTTTTCAAAGATAAGTCCATATTTTGCAAGAAAATGTCACAATCGTCTATATTTTCGATATTTTCAAAAAAATACAAAAAAAAAATACGTTCCCGCCACCATGCGGCTGCATATTTCGTTCGTCTTGCGCTTTATCGTCGTAATTGATTGTCTCCAAAGAAGATTATTCCTTCAGGATTCAAGTCCCATAAGAGCACCGGTGATCGCGACAACAATAGTATAATATAATAGCATTTCCAAGAATCCGCGATCGAAGGATTAATAAAGAAATAGAAATTAAGTTTCAGATGCCAAAGGTCCTGTTGCTGACATGGCTAAACAAAAACTGAAGTATGTTTCGGTGTTCGGGTAAAATAAAGGATTGGATTTTGTAAAAATTTCAAGTGCCTAGCTGTAGCCATTATTGATATTGTGGCGGTACCAACAATTCGCCTAACATTCCTGCATCGCGCTATCGAAGCTTTCTGAGCGCGGCGGTATATATACGACAGCTGAAATGTATCACGGCTTCGGCCTGACCGGGCATACCACCTCGCCTGGTCGGAAGATCTTCCTTTGTGGCGGCCACGCATATTCCCACATTGGTGACCCTCGACAGAACACGCCTCCTTCATCATCATCACTCCCCGCCCCTCCGCACCGCGCCAGCCAGCATCGCCTCATCGGGTACCTCGTCCACTAGCCGCAATGTACCGCGGCCTGGGCGACTCCGCATCGGCATCATCGGGCTTTCTCACTACACCGAGTACCGACCGGTCAGCAAGCAGAGCACATCTCTCCTGGTCAGCACGGTAGCATCGGCCCCGCACGGCAGCTTATCCGACTCACTGGATCCCGTGCAGCAGCTTACAGTTCTGACTCACTGGGACTCACTGCAACAGTTCCGACTCACTGGAACTTACTGGCATTGGCGACTCAAGCGACAAGACTTCAAGATTCGACCTCCGGTCTTCGGGGGGGAGTGATGTGGCGGTACCAACAATTCGCCTAACATTCCTGCATCGCGCTATCGAAGCTTTCTGAGCGCGGCGGTATATATACGACAGCTGAAATGTATCTAAAAGATGAGATCCATGTCATCTATTAGGTTTTTTACATTTTCAAGAACTAATAGTAGACACCCTTTATATTGTTAGGGAAAATGGATAAAAGATAATAAATAAACATTAATTAGTGTAAACAACATGACCATTAATCCAAAGAAGGCAATAGAAATTACAAAAAATCTAATAAATGTATTCAAAACTTACGTGCAAAAATTCGCCTTCCTTAACCTATTTGCTAAGAAATTGCCGAGTGCGTGTTGACGCGGTCACATCATTTACGAAAACTGATCCCATTTTAAAATTTTGCTCCCGAAGGCATCCCTAATATATTTTTTCACATCAACAGATAGCATAAGAAGCTTATAAAATTTACAGTGTTGAGAAATAATTAGAATAATTCTTATTTTTATGGCATTTTTGTCGTAAGTGTCATCTATTAGTTCAGTGTCTAGCATTAGCGCCTTTCCCTTGTGTCATTTTGTCCAAATGTAACCAAGAGCAAATTTATATCAAAATTCCACTAAATAATCTAATAATTGCAATAAAGATCATAGAAATCACTGGCTAGTAGCATAGTTCATCGATTTTAATACAAATAATAACAAATGACAGCAAATAACTCGCCAGAAAACAGGAGAAAACCATCTGTTAAATAAACTTTTGAAGGGAACACGTTTGATCTGCTTACTGCGGCGCAACAGTGAGAATGGTGCTCAAAGTCTGGCAGGATTGTTAATATGACTGCCGTCACGTGATACAATCGCGGAAATGTGTCTAAAACCCCCCAATCTATATATATAAAAGAAAGTGGTGTTAGTTACACTACTTATAACTCAAGAACGGATAAACCGATTTGGCTGAAAATTGGTGGACAGGTAGCTTAGAACCAGGAAAAGGACATAGGATACATTTTGTCCCGGAAAAATGTACGGTTACTGCACAATATACATTTATGATTTGCGCGTAAAATATTCAATCGATTTTTATGAATTTTGGTATGGAGATACTTTGACTCTCGGGAAAGGACATGGGATACTTTTGGTCCCGGAAAATGTACGGTTACCGCACAATAAACTTTTCTATTTCAGTCTATTTTTATTAAATTCGGTATGGAGATACTTTGAGTCTCGGGAAAGGACAAGGGATACTTTTAGTCCCGGAAAATGTACGGTTCCTGCACAATAAACTTTTATGATTTTCGCTTAAACTATTTATATCTATTTTGATTAAATTTGGCATGAAGATAGATATATATATAAGATAGATAATTTTAATCTATTGTTTTCTTAATTATACCAATTATTATTCGAATTAATTAATCATCGTTAAGACAGGACAACGTCTGTCGGGTCAGCTAGTTTTGAAATAAGGGCACTATGTCATTTTGTCCGTATATGTCATTTTGTACGTATTTCCCTTATAGGTAAAGATAGTAAAAAATGTGAAGCAAAAAATTAACGCGATATAATTTAGAGCACCCGCAGACTGCAGACTTTCTATCGGCGCGCGGTAGTTTGGTCGGGTTGAGCTGTTAGCGCGCAAACTACGCCATCTAACCCATCAAGCCCCATAAGAGCACCGGTGACAACTTCAACAACAAACAAAAATTCGCGACAACACTAGAATAACAAAAGATTTCCAAGAATCTGCGATCGAAGAATTAAAGAGTTGGGATGGTGGTGAGTGCGCAGACTAGACAACAGACAACAGTTGGCCGATTGCTCTCGCGCGGTTCCATTCATAGCGATCTAGATTTTACTGTACTGATTTAGCAGTTAGCCGACAGTAATTATTTGCCGATGGTTAAATTTGAAGGCAATCGTATAGAGTATAGACTTAATTGTAGCCCATCAAACTTAATTGTAGGCTGACTCGGAATCATTGCAATATTCGCATTTCGCACTTCCATACAGCTTCATATCAATATGAAGAATGTGAATGAATGATCAATCAAGAGCCAAAAGTCTGCATGGGAAATTGTATGGGAAAACTCGTGACGCTGGGGCGCTTGCCCATACAAAAGTGAAAAAAAAAATTTGGTCTTTCAGCGCTGCTACTTTCACAGTGAACTCTCTACAAGGAACACATACACACCCTAAAGTATTATCACTTATTTTTGTTACACCAGCTGTAGAATGTACTTATAAGATTTTTGTTTCCAGCACTTCATTTTGCGCAGAGTATGTAACACTGCGCAAAATGAAGATTTTAATTCCCACTTTCCAGGTTAATTAACGTTTATTTTAAGATTTTTTTCTGGGTCCCACACCGCCCCCTTTTAGACCTTCAGCGCCCACAAGAGGGCGTTATCACCCACTTTGGGAAAGGCTGGATAGACTCTAGAACAGCAGTCTAGACTGTAGACGTTGTATTAAAAGTTTCACAGTTCACGCTAAGCTAAACCGCGCGGTTTCTGAATTCTGTTGCTGCGGTGATGTCTATGTTGCGGTATATCGTGGTATAAATACAAAATATATAGGCGGTGTGGGCGACCGCCCACGGCCTCGTGGTCTAAGGGGCCTCGCGTCCCTTGGCCCACGAGGTTTTCTTAAAAAGCTTATGAGTTTTGATTTAATTGATACTCAAATATTCAATAAAAAAGTTTTATAAGTATATGTTTGAGTATCAAAAATGCTTTCTCTCCAATATCCGTCTTCTTGCGTCTCCATCAGGGGGCCTCGCAAAATATATTTTAGGGGACCTCGCAAGATGTATCTTGCCCACATCAAATTTAGGTCTTGCCCCGCCACTGACTCAAAATATGTTTTTATTTTTATTTGGCCTGCTTATTTAAATTACGTACCTACGTAATTTAGTCCACTGTACGTTTATG
The DNA here is from genome assembly GCA_937595015.1 of Polyommatus icarus. Lineage (NCBI taxonomy): Eukaryota > Metazoa > Arthropoda > Insecta > Lepidoptera > Lycaenidae > Polyommatus > Polyommatus icarus. Next base: position 12,280,945 of record OW569321.1, read on the forward strand.
TGTGTAGTGTACAGTTATAGAGCAGGCTACAACAACGTACAATAGATTACCTATTGATGCATTACTTTTGAATCTCATTAAGGATTTTTAAAATGCACTTGCAGTACTTTGTATGGGTTCCAATTCCTTGTAACCTAGTTACTAGTAAGTAGCATTAGAAAATCGCGAATGTACTCGACGCAATACGACCTAGTCTGTACTTTATTATCTATACTAATATTATAATTCTGAAGAGTTTGTTTGTTTGTTTGTTTGAACGCGCTAATCTCTGAAACTATTGGTCCGATTTGAAAAATTCTTTCAATGTTAGCCCATTTATCGAGGAAGGCTGTAAGCTATATAACATCACGCTGTCACTTTTAGGAGCGAAGAAACAGAGGAAAATGTGGAAAAAGCGAGGAAAATTATTCATCTTTAAGAGCTTCCGTTGCGTGCGCTGCAAAAACGGTCCAAGATACACAAAAAATATGTATACAGTATGAGAGAATTGTAATTGTAAGTACGTGTCTAATGTCGGCACTACATATAGGCGAACGCGTTGGCCATCGCGTTGGCCAACGCGTCGGCCAACGCGTTTGCATATGTGTAGTGCCGACAAAACGCGTCGGCCAGCGTCTAAATACCTACCGCCAACGCGCGAGTCGCCCGTTCTACACATTAGGCCGACCAATGCGTTGGTCAACGCGTTCGCCTATATGTAGTGCCGACATATCTTTTAAGATTAACTCACAATAATCGTTTTTATCTATACTTACTTATAAAATAACATGTCCTGACTGACTGATTCATCATCGCTGACCAAAATCTGTTAAGGTTACAGTTACAGTACGAAATTTGGTGAATAGGGTTGTTTTATTAAGTAGACACCCAATAAGGAAGTAATTTTTGAAATTTTACCCCGAAGGGGGTGAAATAGGGGTTAAAAGTTTGAATGAAAGTGCGTCATTTCTTAAGTAAGAAACATCAAACTTTATTATTGGGCTACTGATTAAAAATGAATGGATATGTATTTTAGCTTTTTAGAAATTCTACCCTCAAGGGGGTGAAATTGAGGTAGAAAGTTTCAATGAAAGTCCGTCATGACGTGTTGAGTTAGAAACATTTACAACAAGCTTTATTTTTGGGCTACTATTAAAAACAAAAAGATACATATTTACGCATTTCTGGAAAACCTACCCCTAAAGGGGTGGAATAGGGGTTGAAAGTTTGAATGAAAGACAGTCATTTCTTGAGTTAGAAACATGAAACTTTATTTTTAGGCTACTGATTAAAAATGAATGGATACGTATTTAAGCGTTTCTGGAAATTCTACCCCCAAGAGGTAGATACAATATGTTGTATGTGTATATTAAGGCGGACGAAGTCGCGGGCAACAGCTAGTTTAATATTATAAAGCGGAAGAGTTAGTTTGTTTGTTTGAACGCGCTAATCTGAACTTCTGAAACTTCTGAAACTGAAATAATTTTTCAAATCGGACGGGGGAAAATTATTTGAAAGGGCTTATCTCAATTCTCACAAACTACTGGAACATTTTTTTTGTTATTTGGCACAGATTCAGTAGACCACGTGAAGGATCATAGGCTATTTTTTGTGGACTAATTTGTCTGTCAAATAATATCTAATTTACGTGGCCGTAGTCGCGCGGAACGTCTAGTAGTTAATATGTACTTACTATATTGTAGAGTTGAAAGTTGAAACCTTATTATGGCTGAGTTATCATTTCTTGTAATACCTAATACCTAAGCTACGCTACGGTACCTACTTGGATTAAAAGAAGGTTAGATTATTTAGTTCTCATAAGGTTTTTATTTATTTTTACTAGTTTAGCCAATCTTGACAGAAGTCAGATAAACACAGTACGGTCTACTATCCAAGATTCAAGGAATGAATACCGACTTTGAAATTGATTTATGAACTAGGCACTAGGCAGTTTTTTCCACCAATTGTTTCCACCTAGGTACACGTTATAACTTCAATTTTTAAATGAAATAAAAATCATATAAAGGTCTAAAGACGTGTAACGTGTCCCAACCTAACACTGTCCTACAGTGTCCTACCAGCTAGCACTATTATTAAATTAATGGATTGGTAGTCTGATGTGCCAAGTGAACTATTTTTAATTATCAACGTAGGTATGGATCAATCTATCTGCTGATCACTATTAGGACAGCTACAATGTTTGTATCAATCTTACAATAATAACAAACACGTAAAAAGAAATAGCTTCAAAGCAAATAGATGAGTGACACGCAAACATTATTTTGATTTCATTACTACCTACATTACTACAAATGAAATGAACTACTGTTAGGGGCTTCGTACAAAAGACTGAATCGATTTTATAATACCATTATTTTCAGCTTTAACATCTTTTTGCAAAGCTTTATATGATAGCGTAAGAGTAGTGTAAATTTTATTGGGTAGTAATTACTAGTGAATTGTAATATCTAGATAAAATCTGAATATCAAGCAGCGACGATAAGTAGTTACTTAGTTGAAACTTGAACCTACCTACACCTACCTACATACACTCAAGTACCTACAGGGAAATAAATAATGACGCATTGCAAATAGATTCCTAAATTAATAAAATTTTACTAAGGCAACACCGCAGCTGCTGGCAGCAGCAGAAACCTCGCGTTCAGGGTGAGGCCAAACGAGCGTAATTTTGTGAGTCGTGAGTCGCAGAATTTCGGTCGCATATTTGGAGTTTACTCCTTAAGAATCGATTTTCATATTTAAGGCGCCCGGTATGAGAAAAATCCGAGCGGTAAAACCTACTAACAAGTAACGAAAATGTGTCACGTGTTTGGTGCGCACCTTTATTGCGCAACTTTCTAATTTGGCTGTGAGTATATTATATTATTATATTATTATAATATAATATTATATTCCGATAGGTATATTAACTTTATGATTAAGACGTACATATGGTATGCTGTATAGGCGATTATACCTATATACTATATGTTATTGGGCTTGTTTGTTTCTATCAGTGTCGATGTATTTATATTGCTATTTTTGTTATAAATATCAATAATTACTATTGTTATTGTGAAGTTATAATTTTTATCATTATACTGGCTAAAGTGAACTAAAAGTATTTTGAAATGGCAGAAAGGGGTGTAGATAATATTGCCGGAACATCTGATTTCATATGATATTAATCTTTTTTCAGTTGAATAAACTCTTTTTGCATATGGTTAGATACTCGTACCTCCAGTCGTGCGTCGAAGCTGACACACTTTTTTTTTCATACAAATCATGACTCACAAAATTACGCTCCTGTGAATGAAGTAGGAATTGTCTATAAACTGAATGCAGCAGAATTTCTGCCAGCCGAAATTCTGTGACTCATAAATTACTCTCGTTGGGTTTCACCCTTCGTGAAACACCGCTATTGGCGTCCAATGTGCGTCGAGCTTTAGGCGCCCACTAACTGAATTCCTTATTCTTTTTGTAACAGAACCTTAACGCGAAGTACATAAGAGTATTTTTTACGGAAAGTCGGAGGTTGAATAGTTCGGCAAGCGACTATTGGAATCAGGAATGTTAGTTTGATTGACAGGAGGTGGTAATGTGGTATCACGTTATTGTTTTTTTATTATTGTTATCAGTTTTCATGTTAATTTTTTTCTTATCAGTCCCTTTGTGGGGTCCCTCACATTTTAACATGAATGTTCAGTTATTTTATTTGTGATGTACCTAATGTTTTACGTTAGCTCTAACTACGTAGGTACTTACTGCCTACCTAATTATTGTACCATCGAGGAAATTTATTTATAGGCAGTTGACGACATATTTTGGTCGGCTTATGTCAATTTCATGTTAGCTGTGATCGGTCGGAACGCGACCAAATTACTTAGGTCCGCCTAGGAATCAACTTCTCTGATAGTACTTACTACTTAACTTATTAGGTACGCTCCCGCCGCTGGAACTCTAGGATTTGATAAGGATTGTCAATATTTTTTTCACAAACCGTTAGTATTCAGATTTAGCTAGATACTGGTCAGCAGCTATTTGGCCATCTATAACTGTACTGCTGTACAATTTTAGATGTTTACGGTACTAAACCCTTTTCCCACCAAACGCCGCCGTCTTTTATTTTGTTTCCAGGCTAAATAATAATACGATTTCTGTTCATAAATATTTTTAATGTTTCTCCTTACAATAAAAATACAATGTGTGGGGTCTCAATGTAATAACAAATCGATGAGATTACATAACACAACATATTACTACTATTACAAAATAGGTGTACTATACAATAGCTAGATACCTAAAACATACATTAGAGGTCATCCACATATTATTACGAAGCAGATTTAGGGGAAGAGGCGGGTCATATCAAATGTGGCAATACAAAAGTGATCCTAAAAAGCATGAAATAAGGGGGATTAAAAAAAAAGAAAACTTTGTGTAACTCTGCTCGGGGCAAGAGCAAACACACTAAGGCACCCCCCTCGATATTAAACATGGACTTTTGTAATATCAGGGGTTAACACTCCATTCTTAATGCCGTCCATTACCACCTGGAGACGGCAAAGCCGGCTTTGCTCTTTTTAACCGAGACGCAGATATCATCTCCGAGTGACACATCATACCTTTCCCACCCAGGGTATTATCTCGAGCACTCCTTTCTACCCAAAGCTGGAGTGTGTGTGTACATCAGAGATGATATCAGCTCTCGCTGCCTCAGCAATCTAGAGGTCATGAACCTGTCGATCTTATGGCTCCGCATAGATTGCGACGACCACCCTCGCGTCTATGCGTGCCTATACAGGTCCCATAGTGGTGACCCCGAGACGGACCGACTCTTCGAGCACCTGCAAGCTGCTTCAGATTTTGTGCAGCGGCAGATCCCATCCGCAGAGATCATAATACTTGGCGACTTTAATGCCCACCACGCCGACTGGCTGAATTCCAGTAAAACTGATCATGCGGGGAGATATGTCTGTAACTTTGCCCTTGCGAACGACTTGACACAATTGGTTACTACGCCTACGTGAATCATAGATGTGGATGGTCAGAATCCTTCCTTGTTGGACCTCATGCTGACTTCAAATCCTGACGGCTACCAAATATCCGTAACCGCACCACTTGGTACATCGAATCATTGCCTTGTCAGGAGTTCTGTGCCACTTACGACGGTGTTAAGACAGCGTGCTGTTAAATACCGTCGTGTATGGCACTACAAGTCAGCAGACTGGGATGGGATGCGGTCGTTTTTTGCATCCTATCCTTGGGGGCACGTGTGCTTCTCGCCGGGTGATCCCGACAACACTGCCAACTCTGTTGCCGATGTGGTAGTGCAGGGGATGGAACTTTTCATTCCGTCCTCTGTAGTGCCAACTGGCGGCAGATTTCGTCCCTGGTTTAGTTCATCCCCCAAAAAAGCTTCTCGCCGGAAGCAGGAGGCTTACCAATCCTGGGCCAACGCAGTGTCTGCTCGGGATTTAAATACCAGCACGTATAAAAAGGAAAAGATTACTCGGGCAAAGCAAAAGCACGTCAATAGAATTGGCAAGAGACTTGAGCGCCTCCCCTCAGGAACCCGTGCATTCTGGTCTCTGGCCAAAGCTATTGAAGGAAATTTCTGCAAGCCAACCCTACCATCCCTACACGTAGGAAATGGATCGTTGGCCCAGGACGCAAAAGACAAAGCCGATCTTCTGGGCAAGCTCTTTGCGTCAAACTTGACCCTGGATGACGGGGGGCAGAAACCGCCGACCATACCGCGATGCACGAGCATCATGTCGGATATTCGGTTTCATCAGCGCTTAGTGCGAAAAGCCCTCCATTCCCTTGATATCCAAAAGTCGAGTGGGCCCGACGGAATCCCGCCTATTGTGTTGAAAAAGTGTGCTCCAGAGTTGGCTCCGGTCTTGACGCGTCTTTTTCGGCTCTCCTATTCCACTGGCATCGTCCCGGCTTCCTGGAAGACAGCCTTGGTGCACCCGATCCCCAAAAAAGGTGATCGCTCAAATCCTTCCAACTACAGACCAATCGCTATAACCTCTCTCTTTTCGAAGATAATGGAATCCATTATCAATAGCCAGCTTCTTCGATACTTGGACGGCCAGGGACTACTAAGCGACAAACAATACGGGTTCCGTAAGGGTCGCTCGGCTGGTGATCTCTTGGCGTACCTGACTCATCGTTGGGCTCAGGCAATTGAGTCGAAGGGAGATGCATTGGCTGTTAGTTTGGACATTGCGAAGGCCTTTGATCGGGTTTGGCATAAAGCGCTGCTATCAAAGCTTCCATCATACGGGCTGCCCGAGAAATTATGTAAGTGGGTCACTGGTTTCTTAGCAGACAGAAGCATAAAGGTCGTAGTTGACGGCGAATGCTCGGAAACTCAGTCTGTTGATGCTGGTGTGCCTCAGGGCTGTGTGCTATCGCCTACTCTATTCTTACTGCATATCAATGACATGTTGCAGACCAGCGGCATTCATTGCTATGCGGATGACAGTACAGGTGATGCTGTATATACCGGCTCCCCCAATATTTCTCGGCAAAATGTCAATGAGGGTCGAAACGAACTTGTGTCTAAGGTGGAGAATTCATTGGAGAAGGTCTCTGAATGGGATAGACGTAACTTGGTCCAATTCAACCCCGCCAAGATACAAGTCTGCGCGTTCACCACTAAAAAGTCACCAATGGTCGTATATCCTCGTTTCGAGGGCACATCTTTAACCATCTCCCCTAGCATTGAGATACTTGGCGTCAACATATAGAGCGAAGTCCAGTTCCGATATCATCTAGAGGGTAAGGCTAAATTAGCCTCGAAGAAGCTTGGTGTTCTTAACAGAGCGAGACAGTACTTCAGTCCGGACCAACGCCTACAACTCTACAAGGCGCAGGTTCGGCCTCATATGGAATATTGTTCTCATCTCTGGGCAGGGGCGCCAAAATACCAACTGCTCCCTCTGGATCGTATCCAACGAAGGGCCGCTCGAATTGTTGATTGCCATAGTGTTTCAAACAGCTTGGACCCCTTGGAATTACGCCGAGATGTAGCTTCGCTCTGCATCCTCTATCGGTTGTATCACGGGGAGTGCTCTGAGGAATTGTTCGGAATCATACCACCTGAAACTTTTCGCCATCGTCCCACGCGAAAAGCATACCATCCTCATCACCTTGATGAGTGGCAGTCTTCCACAGTGCGTTTTTCGAGTAACTTTCTACCGCGCACTGTGAAACTCTGGAACGAACTGTCATCAGCAGTATTTCCGGACCTGTACGACCTGCAAACCTTCAAGAAAAGAGCCTATTCCCTCTTAAAAGGCCGGCAACGCACCTGCAGCAGCTCTTCTGATGTTGCGAGTGTCCATGGGCGACGGTAGTTGCTTACCATCAGGTGACCCGTATGCTCGTTAGCCCCCTTATTTAATAAAAAAAAATAACCTCGAATGAAGTGTGTTGATTAAAAACGAAGATTACAAAAAGATGGACGTTCAAAACCATTCGTTCGTGACATTATACCTAAACTAGTTGATGCTGAAACAAAAGTAATGACGTGCGGTATAAGTAGTCACATGCTATTCTTTGGTGTTCTACCCGTTTCGAATTGCACGTTTTGATTCATAATTAACATGTTGTGAAGGAAGGTTCCACCAAATTGGGTCACAATTTTTTGAAACTTATCTAGTAGGTACAGGTTTTAATGATATCATGCGTTGCATCAAAATATTATTAAAAATATAAAAATAATAAGCAAAGAGTCCATGAACATAGCCTCTGATGTTGATTGTCTGGCAATAGTCTTAAATAACTAAAAATGCATTTAAGCACTTAAAATATCATGCATAATAAAGTGTTATTGAATGATTTTGTTTTCTCGCTCTGCTGTAAAATGGTAACAAACCGCGTCTACGGACTACGTAAGGTTAGAATCGAGTAAGGCATGGTAACGAGATGGTAAATTCTATTCAAATCCTGGTAAAATTGCTGGTAATCGACTGGTAAATGGTAAACCTTCGTCTGGTGTAGTAATGGTAAAATTTAAAATCATAAAATTATTCTAAAAGTAATATGCCCCGCTTAAATTTAAAAGTTACTAGGTGATTGCAAATTTACTTAAACTAAATAAATAAAGCGTTTCGCACTCGACTAAAAGACACTTCCCTTTGGTATAAAGATATTTTACGAAGTAGTTAATGACGATATGTAGCTAAAATGCCGACTTCAGGTACACCACATGCCTGCAGGTTAAAAAATTATGTTGAAGCTAATTATGGGAAAAATTACTAAGTTGGTCATACAAGAGCCGTCTACATAATATTATGAATGGCTGCACACCATGTACTCCTAAGTAAAAATAGCTACCCTGGACGGGTCTCAACCATTGGCAGCACGATTTTGCACAGCGACCATGTCCATGTCCATGACCATTCAAAGTCATGGACAGCTCGTGTATGGTGAGGTTACCTATGTGCAAAATGCATTATGGTCAGCTTACTAACTTTTACATGTTGATCGTGGGTTACGAATGCAATGGATTATGTTTTGACTAGACGGGAAATTTAATGTGAAGTCAGAATTTTAACGCTACGATCGCGTTTAACTCTTCATAGGACCAGTGCTCAACGATACAAAATAATGTGAGCATAAAAAAGTCACAGCGCTATATACAAATTATAGGAATTCAATATTAAAACCAAATAAATCTAAGTAAAACAGCTACACGGTATAGTACATATCGTAAAAAGCAAATTTATTTGCCTTCAGTCAGACTGTTAGGCTGTCTAGATTATATTCGATGCTACTGGCTACGCACAGTTCTTTGCTAGTACGCAATCAGTAAATTATTATAAGTATGTACTCGCATTTATCTACAATCATTTACATATTAGCCCTACAAAAAAGCTAAAGTGACATCAAATAAATATGATTTAACATTATGGTAAAAATTGGTACTCCTTTTAAACACAAAGGTGATAAATTCACCTACTTTCTACGATGTTAACAGCTTAAAATGCGATTTTGGTAATTAAATACAACACGTTAATTTGACAAACATATTCAAGAAGTGGACCCATTACTGCTATCTTCTCTATAAAATATAGGTGTTAAGAATTTTGAATGTTATAAAATATATTAGTAAAGTTGTTACATATATCACAAATTTGAGGACGGATTTCGGACGGGCAACTATCACCCTTCACTGTGATAAATTTTGTACGAAAATATACACTGTTAAGTTAGTGTATTGACATAAAATATGAAAATTGTGATTATTAAGGCACACTTATGACTGCAATACAAATACATTAATAAACCTAATAACTTATAAAATACACATACTTAGGATCATTTTAAATGTCTATTGCTATTATAAGGTAAACTTTAAAATAGAAGTGCATAAATCTTTGGCTACAATTATTCAACTAATATACAATATACACAATACAAATCGTTTAAATCATTTTTTTAAAATTTCATACTCCGTATTTTATAAAATTTTAGACATTTAGGTAATCACAAATTTTTAAGGCATTTTAAAAAAGTTTTATAATTCACAACACTTTAGAGTGTCCTAATATCAATTTGTTAACATCGACCGATGATCAATAAAATATTGAAAATAGAAATATCAAACTACAAAAAGCTCTACCTAGAGCAAAATGCCCGTTCGCTGCTTTTTCCCATTTGATATTTTTTTTGTTTTAGATTTCTCTTTGTTTGTAAGACACATGCATTAATTGGTGATGAGTGTGGAGTGGGGGTTGGAGTCCTCGCCGTAGTATCTGTACCGCGGGGTGAGGGCGGGGGAGGTGACGGCGTCGGCGTGCTGGGACTCGCGGTGTCGCCTGAGGTCCACCTTGCGCTGGAACGCCTTGTCGCAGAGGCCGCAAGAAAAAGGTTTGTAGCCCGTGTGCTTGCGCATATGCGTGATCAAGTTCGAGCTCTGGCTGAACGCCTTCGAGCACACCACGCATTTGTGGGGCTTTTCACCTGAAACAACGAAATAAATATTCATGGAGGTTTTGTGATCGTTTCGATGACAAATTAACTTATGACTTAGCTCTATCTGCCTATTTCAATGCTTATTGGCACTCTATCTTTAAATATAATATGCAGCGATACAAATACCATACTCGAATATTATATTGTGAAAATGATTTTGTTTTGTTTGCGTTAGGAAATAGATACAAATTGGTTATAATTAAGTTGACACACGGCTATCATTTAGCGCTTCAGTAACAACATTAATTACGGTCTACGGCGTACGACGGTGTGTCATTCGTGCTTTAATATTCATCGTGGGGGCTCCTTATTAACCCCTTAAGACGATGTTGGCTAATTCCTGTGTTTACAGTGCGTAACAGGCAGGTGTCAGATATCTACCCCGAGTTGCGATGGGTTAAAAATTGAAATCCCTTAAAGTCAACCGTCAACGTTACTGAATGATTTGCTGTGATTTCATTCGTGATGAAACCAGCTCTGCGCTCTGGATAGTTTTAGCCCAATCTTGTATAGTCGAATTAGGAATTTCAAAATCAAAGTACTTATTCATCAGTAGGTATATTTTGGATCTACATAAAATTGTGAAACGTCTGCCCCATACACTCACTACTTGCATAGAGAATCAAAGTACATCTATGTACTTATAACAAAGACAAGATTCAATAACGACTAAGTCCAATCGATACAATTACAGGCATAGCTCATAGAGTCAGTGTGTCAGTGAGGATAGTGGATGTAGTTTTTGCATCGCAAACAGGATCGCATTGTTCGCGCGATCATTACTCGAAGGCCTCGGAAGGCTAATTGCCGGGCGGACTGCATTTCGGAATATTGATGATGATGCGCGCACCGGCCGCCATGTATGGTCACAGTACATCAGCGGGCCCCGCGACGTGACGACATGCGGCGAGACAAATATGTCCACCGTTTTTAGCTCCTTTACGATAGTTTATTCGGCTTACAGTAATTTAGTTTTTTCGACGTCTGTATATTTATAGAGTTGATAAAATTGTTGTGCCGTTTTTTGTTTTCGCTGGAAAAGTTTTTGTATCTTTTATGACGAGTATAGGAGCACCTTGCTCGAATCACCTTTCTAGGTGCATCGATACACGAAGGACGCGTTATAATTAATACTATCAATTGTTGAGCATAACAAAGAGCCCCGAAGAAACCCAGTCACCCATTTAATTCATTAAATGAAAATAATTTCAATTGCACGATAGCGTTTGTGGGCGAGTGGTAGAAGTTTACCGGCGACACCGTAATTTAGTTATCAAAGTATAATTGGTTACGAAGCGAAATAATAGAGTGTCATTACATCGAAATTCCTTCCATTTAGTTTCACACTTGGAAACTCGCTTACAAACTTACACTGTCATTTGTGGTGTTAAAAGATTCACTTATTCAAAATCGGTCATTTATGTGAAATACGTTACGTAATAACTTCTGAAACATTTTGCATTCGTTAGTTTTGTACATTATTAATGTTTTCAGATCAGAAAGTACTTATTAATACCTATATTAGAAAATACTTCCGTAAATAATTTATTTTGCATGATTTTATCTAGTAAATAACTAACAAATTAAAACTCATTCTCCCATGTAGAGTACCTAACGGCTTTTCCCTTTTTTATTCAGAACACCCACTATAAAACCTACCATCCACTATTACTACTTACTAGTCCAATATTATAAATGCGAAAGTTATATTCTGTCTCTGTATGTTGCCTCCTCATGCTTAAACCAACAAATTTGATGAGTATGAAGTTAGCAGTGGCGGCTTTGCCCATTGCGAGACCTCGGGCGGAAGGTTTTTGCTTGGCCCTGGGTGGCAGGTGGCCCTTTGTCTTACGAAAAAATACCTTGCGAAGCCTCTGAAAGAGCGAGGCCCCGGGCGATTGCTCTGTTCGCCTCTCCCTAGGCCCTAGGGCCACCACTGGAAGTTAGTTAATAATCTGAAAAATTACACAATAAACGAAAATTGCATATCTTTACCTGTATGTATGTAGGTATGTTTCTTCATGTCGGACTTCTGATGGAACCTCTTCCCGCAGTACTGGCAGGGGTAGGGCCGCGTGTCGGAGTGGATCAGCAGGTGCGTGGACAGCGTGCTCGACCGCTTGAAGCACTTCCCGCATTGCTTACACTGTTGACAAAATGTGATGTTGTAATAAACGCTACAAAAATCTCGAAAGAAATATTACGTTTTTCTCTGAAAATATATGGTAAATGGTCCCGAGAAAGGACATAGGACAATTTTTTATCCTGGAAAAATGTACGGCTCCCGTGCGATAAACGAATTGTGGCGCAACGGAGTTGCGGGCATCATCTAGTATGTTATAAAAAACTTTTCTTTATGTTGTCAAGTTCGAACGGAAAATCCATACCCTACATGAGATTATTTCGGAGCCAAGTCTCTCACTTATTTTGCTACGTATAATAAGTAAAAATAAATAACGAATAAGCAATAACATTGTCTGCTTGTCCTCCTTAAAATTTAGTTTAAGGGGCCGGGTACCCTTGGAATTTCTCATACAAACGTAATACCAAAATCATTTTCTCATACGAAAATATTTAACATGTTTGAGTTATTTTTCAGTTTAAGATAGTAATTACCTAGGTTCCTACACAAAAATCTACTTCAAAATATTAAAACAAAAAAAAAATTTTTTTGTTTAAAATTTTTTTTAGTAAATTTACTACTAAATATTGAAACACTAAAAAATAGAGTAAAACACTAAAAAATATATAAATAAATAGTAAATTTACTACAAAATATTTAATTTCTAAAAAATATTTTTTAGTATTTAAATATTTAGTAGTAAATTTACTATTTATTTATATATTTTTTAGTGTTTTACTCTATTTTTTAGTGTTTCAATATTGAGTAGTAAATTTACTAAAAAAAAAATTTAAACAAAAAATTTTTTTTTTGCGTTTAAATATTTTGAAGTAAAATTTTGTGCAGGAACCTAGGTAATTACTATTCTAAACTGAAAAATAACTCAAACATGTTAAATATTTTCGTATGAGAAAATTATTTTGGTATTACGTTTGTATGAAAAATTCCAAGGGTACCCGGCCTCTTAATACAACAGCGTGGAATCTACTATTTTTATAATTTTACTGTTTATAATAAGACATTATTATTATGTTACGTTGTGGTTAGGTATTCATAAGTAACATGAGCTTTCCTTTAATAGTGTCATACTTCCATACTAATATTATAAATGCGTAAGTGTGTCTGTCTGTCTGTCTGTCTGTTATCTCTTCACGCCCAAACCGCTGAACCGATTTTGCTGAAATTTTGGTATGGAGATACTTTGAGTCCCGGGAAAGGACATAGGATACTTTTTATCCCGGAAAAATGTACGGTTCCCGCGCGATAAACGAGTTTTGGCGCAACGAAGTTGCGGACATCATCTAGTTTACCTAAAACTTATAAGTAAGTTATAAGACAAGTCTGACATACAAAAGTTGTTGGAAACAAAGAAGTGACATGGTAGTTGTCAGCACGTCACCGGCGGCCGGCGCTGGCAGCAAGGGCGAAGGCAACCGGTAATAAACTAATAACAGGGCATTTCAACCCTTTCTACAATTCTTTGATTTCTTTCCACTCTCACGACATTTTCCCTGCCCAGTAATTAATTCCTACAATCATTTATTGTTTTTTCAAACGAAGAACATTTAATTTTCTTCGGTTAATTATAGTCAGTCGGTTTATTTCGTATTTAAATACGTCGTCGGTTTTACGGTTTTTAAATCATAGAGTACAATAGCATTCTTGTATTTCTCGTATTGTTTCTTGTTTCAATGTACGGAACAAAAGGAGGCAACGTTAGATTTGTTTGATCAGATGTGAAGGCATGAAGGCGTGTTGAAGGCATTGGTTCTGTCCCAATCTTCTTTGTTTTGCTTTACGTAATGAGATGAGACATAATATACTTTACTTTGTAGATAGAGCTACTAGTTACTTTACAATATGACTACTCTCAGTAATGGTCCCTAATAATATTATATTTTTATCATTCTGTATGGGATTGCCCATCTGTTACGGCATCAATAGCACCATTGAATAACATATACATATACATATTATGTATATGTTTTTTACAATCTAAAGAAAGACAAAGTTGTATTTGGTGAAATTGAAAAAATAATAAGGCCAAAGCTTTCGTAAAAATTGGCAAAAGAGAAAACCTCTTCAAAATATTTTAAAGTGATCCCTTTTTCTATCTTTAAACAATACAAATAATAATATTATTTACCAATTTAAAAAAATTAACTGCCTAACTGTAATCACAGTTTAAAGATACAGTCTATAGAGTATAGTGTCACAATAGAGAGCAAAATATATCAGTAATAGTGTTCTAATTTTAGCCTTAGGATACGGAACCCTAATAAAACATAGAAACCCACGTTTCAAAGTTTAAGTCGTAGCTCTTCCCTACATTATAACCGTAGACCATTTCTGAGTAGTACTTTTTCAAAAAGGCTGACAACTTTGTCAGCCTTTTTGAAAAAGTTCTTTAGATAACGCCTGATTGCTAAAACAATAAGTTTTTTTGACGCAAAATTATCGTTTATTCGCGAAAATTTGGCCAAGAAATCTGTGAAATGTTAGTCAGCTGGTTAGGCCTTAAGAATGCGGCGTATGATAATTGAACACAAATCCGCGTGACAGTTGGCCGGGCCTCGCAGCTGCCCGCCTCGCGCCTACTAAACTGATAGTTTTTTATAATCTTTTTATACTGATGCACTCTCTTATAAACAACACAGGTGCTATAGCGTCCACATATGGTTATCGGCGTGCGGCTCAAACTTTATTTTTTTAATTTCAAAACAACAATACTCTACTCTTATCTATGGGCCGTAACTGCTTACGCGTGTTTTAATGCCTAAGCACCATGATTTAAATTATAATAAAACACGCTTTGAACTATAAAACTTCGACATAAAAGTTTATAGTAAATATGTGGTCAGTATTATTAAAACAGCACGTACAACAATTAAGAGGCTATTAGCAATTACTCGGCGTGGGCCAGCGCGGGGGGAGGTGCTAGGGGCGGCGCGGGTGCGCGGGCGCCGGCGCGCGACCGCCACGCGACCACAATTTTCCGCCGTTTAACGTTTGCAGAAAAAGACATCAACGATAAATTTCATTTTAGAATGTAAATTCAATTTAAGTTAATCAGATTAGATTATTTTGAATTTGATTTTTTTTTGTAAGTACTTTATTAATTAGGTAGGGTACAAAATTTATAAATACATATTATCTAGTTTAATGTAAAGTAAATAATGTTTATAATGTTGAGGAAATTTTAAAAAGATACAGAGACAATATTATTATTAAGAAAGTTAATTTTTATTTTTAATTCCTAGACTCAAAATATGTAATAATTTATGTCATTTTAATAATAGAAAGGATTTTTCTTGTAAGTATATGTTTTCCGAAACTTCTCCCAACAAGATTTTTTAATCATTTTAGGCGTAGGTCTTCTGTATTCGTTTGCCGTGAAATGTTTTTCAGTAATTGTCGACAAATACAATCATATTATATTGAGCTCGTAGCCTTGTAATCAAATAAACAAATAAGGATAAAAATGCAAAAAGTTGCCTGGGAGCCGAGAAATGCTCGCAGGAGACGCGCGACTCGTTTCGATTCAAGAGTACTTATTAAGACAGGGGCAGTTTTTGCTATTTGATTTGTAAAAAGGCTAAAACTACCGATGGTACTGGTTTTGCTATTTAAAACCATTTTGAACGGAAACGGTACAGTTATTTCGATCTCGGCGAGGAATGTCGCGATTCCCGGACCCGTTTAGCGGCTATAAATACAGCGAAAGTACCTGAAAGATAACGACTATAAATACAGCAAAAGTACCTGAAAGGATTTCTCGTTTCGGTTGTCGTGTTTCATGAGCAGGGTGAAGTCGGGCGGGGGCGGGGGGTAGGGGTAGGCGGGCTCGGAGGGGCACCGCCGGGGCTCGTCCGGGGCCCGCTCGTCGTCGGGGCTGCTGGGGCACCTCTTGACCAGCTCGAGGGGCACGTCGTCGTCGGCTCCCTCCCACCGCGACGCCGGTGAGTCCGTCTCCGTGTCTAGCTGCTCGCGCTCGCAGGCGCTGCCGGGGGACCATATCTGTCTGTTCTTCGTTGATAAGTTTAGCGGCAGCTCCTCTTCGTCGTCTGAAAATGTTCTATGGTTAGAAACTCTTTTCGTTATCTTCTACCGGCTTGATCATACTCTGCTTTAATCCTTGGAGCCACAAGCGGTCACATGCGACCGCGATAACAACTATTGTGTCTCGTTTTTTCCACGATCGAAGGATTAATTAAATGCTTAATCATAATATAACCGATGTGCTAATACATGTTTACTTAATTTAGTCCAATAAAAATATTAATTAACGAGGGGAATAGTGAAATCGAAACTTGAGACCCCATTACACAAAATCTGTACAGGTGCTTTTTGTTTGTCGCGTTACGTCATCCACGCTTAACAACACCTTTTGCCTTAAAACAACTTCGAGGCTTACTATTCTATGTTATAAATGTGAACATTGTGTTAGTTCAAAAAGTATCAATTACATAATAAAATTATTTACGTGTTCGTTGATCCACTTTATATCGCTGAATCTTATGTGTCGTAACTACATTTACATTCGAATGGAAAATTACTGAAGCGCTGTTTTCAAAATCTAACCGCTTTATCGCACCTCGTAAACGGATAAGCGGTAATTTGAATAAATGCAAACGAAAAGGAGCAGTGAAACCACTTCGTGAATCTTCGACGCATCGCAAAGGTAAACGGCATGTAAACGACGACATACTTGTTATTAATCGCGAGGCGGCCGATAACTATTCTAATGAGGAACACTCAAAAACTCATGTAAGGAGGCCGAGGTGACGAGGTTTATCAGCTACTGCTACTGCTTAAGAAATACTTCGGTTTCACGTGACTTCGAAACCAATGCAACAAATATGCTCGAATTTGAATCTATTTAAAACGCTTCAGGAAGATTTTCAACGCGGTGATCTAAATCTTGTTAAAGGTGGCGTAGGCATTTTTCGGCTCTACCCAATTAACACCACAGCTTAACAGAGAAAACTGGTGTCTAATAAAACCTTTATAGCAGGTTTTTTTGTATGTATTTTTTTCGGCTTATTATTTTTTTTTTTTTTGATTTTATAGCAAGAACTTACGGTTGCAAATGTCCTGTCAATAGACAATACCAGCATATCTATAACTTAAGTCTCCCGCAAACGATCGAACATCAAACCGTCAAACACGTCAAACACGTAGTAAATCCAAATTTTCTTCAAACGCGTCAAACACGTCAAACGCATGTGTAGGGTGTTTTTTATGAAATTAATTTGTTACCAGTTAAATACCGTCAAGTTTCCTTAAGTCTTACGAGTTACCTGACTGAACTTAAGGAAACACCATATTTGTGTTTGACGTGTTTGATGTTTGATCGTTTGCGGGACACTTTAAATACCGTCAGGTTTCCTTAACTCGTAAGACTTAAGGAAACCTGACGGTATTTAACTGGTAACTAATTAATTTCATAAAAAACACCCTACACGTGCGTTATTGAAAACTAAAGTAGCTGATAAATTGAAGGTTTTCATTATTGTCTTACCTTCTCTAGGCGGTGTGTGCTTGGCGTGGTCCAACTGGGTGAAGTGTGAAGGTGGTCGTGGGAGGATGAGCGGCCACACCCCAGCTCCTCCATAAATTGCTCCAAAGCCACTGCAGTACATTAGTGCTTCTACACAGAAATAAGATTTTGCTATAAGAAAATGAAGCTTAAAGTATATAAAAACTTATGGCGATCAATGTGATAAATAGAAGACAGCAAGAAAAAAAATATTCTTATGTTGAATTTGAAGAAAGATAGAGCTCGTTGTATAGGTACACGACAATTCTTCTGTTATTCGAAATTCAGTATTATTAGTTAGTTCTAAATTTGAAATAACTGAATCTTCACTCGAACGTACCAGTAGCTCTAGCATAGTGCTTGAGCGCCTGTCCAGCGATCTCGATGTCTCCCAGCTGCAGCAGGTCCAGGCGGTTGTCGGGCGAGTGCGGGGGCGAGTGCGGGGAGGCGGGGCTGCGGGGGGACACGCTGCGCTCGGGGGAGGGGAACCGCTGCCCCTGGAACTGCTCCGCCAGGCGGGACAGCAGCACATGACGGGACATCCTGGGGCGAAAGTGGAAATTAGAAACATATCCAACAATAATTTCTCGAGAAAGCTTCCTAATTTCTTATTTGAACATAATGTTTTAATCTGAAAACAAAACACTGATTACATCTTTAATCTGAAAACTGTCGCCTTTCAGTTACAAATATACATTGTGACAAATCAACACCAGCGAAATACTCAGCTGATCAAACGTTTACCGAGCCGCAGAAAGATTCCAACAAATATTGACTCCCCTACAAAACACCGTTGATGTTAATTGCTAAAACACGAAACAAAAATCTAATTTGTCGCGCCTGTAAAAGCTAATACGACTTAGCCGATAGGTTTGATCAATTTAAAAACACCATCGTCATGATTGTTATTACGTGACCGCCGCCATTAGTGTCCATCTGACTATTTGTTGACAGCTCTCGGCCTGATTAATCCCCGCTCCGGCGAATCGTATTAAAAGCTCAATCAAGCAAATGAGGAATCAGAATAATGAAAGTGGACGGCGCCCGCTGCGTACGCGCATTAATAATTCACGACCGATCGAACTAAAACAATCTTCATTACAGTAAAACGTGTTTGCCATAACAGAACCGAGTCACAGTAAACACCGTCGGCTTTTTCTGTTACGTTTCCACGTAAATATTTAAATGAATTGCTAAATTTTCTAATTAAGGTGATGGCTCGGGGGAAGATTGATATCAAATATTAGTCGAGTTATGTTATTATTGTCTTTGTTTTGATTGACGGATAGTGTTTACACGATTTAACGTTTTGTTCGTATGATTGTGTTGGTATGTGTCAGGGCGACGAGACGAAACTTTTTGGTTTGATTAATTATTATTTTATTAGGTAGTGCGGGTGTTATTTTTTGACAAGCTTGTGGGGCTTACTATTAAGTTATATTAATATGATTTGTTAAGTATTTAAGTAATTATTATTTGTTTATGCATACTACTAAGTAGGTACCTCCTTAATCTTACTAATTACTTTGTTACTTCTTTAAGATATTCTAGGATTAATGTTCAATATTATTAGTAAATAGTGATTGGATGAAAGATATAAGCAATTATAATATACAAATTATAGGTACAATATAATTGACTAGAAAACCAGCAGCTGCATAATTTTCTTGTAAATGGAATTTAATTATTTGTCGATAACAAAAGCAACTAGGTACGTTAATAAAGTGTGTCATTTAAAAACTTGAGCCGGTTTAATTTGACTTATCCATCGAAATTGCTGTTTCATATTGCAATCTCTACTAGGTACACTAGATATCATTATTATTGATTTTTTATTTAGTTAATAAGCAAATCTGATTTTGTTTATTAATACTTGTATCGTGAGAATCGCAGAAACAATAGATTTTCAATTGTTATGCGACAGCCGGGTGCCGCTTGGGGATTGATGGGTTAAAATACGTTTATTTTCTACGTTATAACCGACATCCTATGCATAATGAAGTATTAACTGTATAAGTCAAGAAATTAAGCCAACAAAACATATTATGGCAATCCAGGTAATTTCACTTTAAAGTGACAAAAACGTTTGGAGCTTAAGCTGCTTAGATTCTTAATGACGTGTTTTAAACACCTAAGTCCTCTGTTGGTAATCGGCTGATCGTACCCAGAAACAAGACATAATAAGCAAGCCAGTGAATGTAACGATTAAGATTAAGAATGCAATGTAAAATAATTATAATGGGAATATCGGCATTTGTCCGCGCCACGTTCTAATCTTTGACGGCACGACAATGCAAAATCAACTTTGATAGAAATTACAATGTCCAGTTACAACGAAGTATGAAAGTCAGTTTTTCAAGATAACTTTTAAAGGGTTCCGTCGGTAAAATGAAAGCTATACACACTTATATGGGATACATATAAATTATAATATGTGAATAATATGATATATCCTCTGAATAAATGTTATAGTTATACTAGCTGTCCCGGCAAACGTTGCTTTGCCATAATAGAAAGTATTTCGCCCATATTATTTTATTGAAGTGGCTAAATATGTATGTCACCATGGCAACGTCGATCGCTATCCTGTCGCACAAACTAAAGGTACAATTCCGTGCATCGCGATCGATCGCGGTCGCGCACGACCTACAACTGTCGTCGGCCGCTCGCGACCATAGTCAGCGTGTGAAAATGTATGGCACCGCTTCCGAGACCCGCGACTGACGCGAGCGGCCTACGACTGTCGTAGGTCGTGCGCGACCGCGATCGATCGTGATGCACGGAATTGTACCTTTAATGGTTGCCGTCAGTCTCAGCTTGTAATAATTTACTATTATTTATTCAACAAATGCACTTATCAATATATAAAGTACCCAGTATCCGATTCTCAGACCTACTGAATATGCATATAAAATTTGGTAAAAATCAGTAAAGCCGTTTCGGAGGAGTTCGTGGACTAACATTGTGACACGAGAATTTTATATATAAGAGAAGATAGTAAAATCTATTATCTAGATTCTAGAGTCTAGTATATCGATAAGTGTAAATAAAAAAAAAATAAAAGTTAACACATATTTCGGTGCTGGTGGTAGATTTCATTGAAACGGAAGCCTACTGCTACGCAGCCCATAGTAGTTGTTTTAACACTGACCAAGTGTGTGCATAGTGCACAAGTTTAGTCTCTCCTCTCTGTTTCTTTACTTTTATTGTTAAACTGATAATTTAATACGACTGGAGAGGAATCAAAATCTAGAGGAAGTATAAAAATATATTTGTGATTAAGAATTTATTAAAAAACTAGCTGTCCCGGTGAACTTCGTGTCACTTTAAAACCATTTTATTGAATTGCATTAAGAGTATTCAGTTCCTGAATCATCAATCAGAGCCCGCTCGTCTTTACTTGGACGTCAATTTGATTTCCGCGTCTCAAAAAAACTAGCCAAGGGCGTCGCGGGCGACTGTTGCACTTTATGTGGAACCCTACTCGGAAACAAATATATTATGCCTCATTAGGGTTACATACGAGCATACTTGGTAAGTACGAATAAGTGTGGTTTAATTGTTATCGATTATGTATCGATTAATTTAATTATCAAGCAAAAATAAAATCTTACCTACGAACCTGGCCTTGTACCATGGTAGGCCTACAGTAGGCCTACGTTTACGTTGAATATGTCGCGTCATAGTCAGTTAATCTTTTTGGTATTCCTGAAATGTAGCCTACGTCTAATTTATACAGATAGATCAAAATTGTCAGGACCCACTATACTGCAGGCATTGTTAAAATTAGTTTCCTGTAATCGGTTAATTAAAGGAACCAAATGTTACTGAACTTTTATGTTTGAAAATTATGTTATTATCTTTTTTTACTTACAGGAAAATTCAGTTACTACGAATAAGCGAAAATTAAAGAAGAATCTTTAATTTTCGCTTATCGAATCTTTGATCTTTAATATTCGCTTGGAAAATTAAAAAAGAAAAGAAAGAGAGTTTATGCGATTATATTAAAACTTAAGCGACACCTAAGTATGCTTAAAAATTATATGTAGGTATGTTTGTTCAATTGTTGTAGCCCTTAAACTCTACCGATCAGATTGAGGAGTCAAAAGATTTGAATTAGTACCCCGAATAATATATTATACTATGCTCTATATTATATGTTCTCTTTTTATCAAATATTGCAAAGTAACAATGATGTCCAATGACCAGTAGCTTGTAGCATTATCTTCGCTGCTGTCGGTGCGCGGTAACATGCAGGCAAAGCCGTTGGCGACGTCCGAAGTGGACATAATCATCATATAAGAGTCCGTTACGGCGCTTTATCGCCTCCGACCCATAATAAGCGGGGCCTTTATCGCGATCATTAATACCTGTCACTCTGTCGGCTCGTTTTTCTATAAAACAATCGTTTCGCCACCGGCACAAAAGTGCCATGAAAGTGCGCAACTTCGTTGCGAAAGCTCACATTTTTCGATTAAGTCAATTTCGGGAATCGCAGCTTTGAATTTTTTTAACATTTTATTTTGTTTCGATAAATTTATTTTAGGCAACTTTAAAAATTGGCACCGATTGAAAACCTAAAAACACAAAATTGTACTAAATAAAAAAATTAGCTTCTTAATTCTTGTGTAACTTTTAATTGGCAATGAAATATCAGCTCGTTTTTCTTTTAGAATATAGAAAGCAATATACTTTATATGTATAACCTAATAGAACAAAACTAAAAGAAAATATGAGAAAGAAATAAAATATTACAAGAAATATGTATTTAACACTATAAAGTCTAAAGCAATGTTAGAGTTCCCGCCCAAATAAAATATTGTTTGGCGGGAACTGGGGCGCTTAATGGAAATATGATATTGCTTAAATTAAGCTGAAGCTAAAGTGATAAAATATAAATAGAAGTCTACAATATATTAATAAAAGATTACATAAAGAAAAAAGTAGGCTTCGTATTTCATAAAACTATTCGTAACTTATTATTAAACAAGAAATGAATACCTACTATATTCGTTATTTAAAATCAAACTCAATATTTATGTGTATTTATGTTAAAAAAAATCTAAATTTTTGTTTACCTACTATACAAACATTTTGAAAATATATTTTTTTTGAAAGCTTGGAAATAAAAACAATAAACTCACGTACTCGTCAAAACGTGCGCACATAGATTCACAAATCACTCGTATCACGGCGGTGTACGATCAGTAATCAGTATCTCGGGGGAACATAAACATTGTCATAGAACGCGGGCTGAAAGTACAGCGGCGGAGCGCGCGGAGGCTTCGAGGGTACGCGAATGAGGTGTGGAGCGATGGGCGCGCGCCACCTGACTGAAACGGCCCGAGCGCGCCCCGACCTACCCGACTCATCCACCACTTTTTTTTTAATAAAAAAAAAACTCGGGTGGAAGCTGCGTAGTAAAGAAATGATTTGATGAAGCTACCGCTCGACAGGTGTCCCCCGTCGCATTCCCTCGAGTAGCAGCTAATTGTCGGTCGTACAGTACACGATGGCCTGAAAAATTGCTTTTATGTATTAAATGTCCGCAAATAAGAGGTTCGCGACGACGTTTAATGCGGCGTCGTTATTCGCTACAAATTGGAAGCGTTTTGTATGTTTGTCGTTGGAGTGAGTCATTATTTGTGTACTGATGTTTTCTGTGGACGTTGTGTGGAAGTCGGGGCGAGGAAAACGGAGTGAGCGGAGAAAATCAGAGCGATCATATTACAATGAGCGGCGCCCCGCCTCCGCGCGCGGTCATTGGCCGCGGTGCAGCGCGGGGCGGGGCCTACGTTAGAAATAAGCTTAGACAGATTTTCCTAATACTCTTACGGCTAAGAATTGTATTATGCCATCGGATTGTAAATTATATTATGTTACGATATTAATAATAATCAATGGGTACTCCTCGTATTGTGTGTTTTGTTATTTTATCAAGGCTTAATTTTAACAAAAGTGCCTTTACAAAAAGATAATTAATGTCATTACTTCTTCGTTCGTTCTTTATACTTATTAATTATTATAAAAAGATTATTTAGAATAAATACTTCGTCTTCTAATAGTATAATAGAAACGAGAGTTATCTGTAATCTATACAGTATACGTATTATAAAACAAAGTCGCCTTTTTTTCCCTCATGTCCCTTATTTGTGCCCTTTAGGTAATCTTTAAAACTACACAACGGATTTTGATAATTCTTTCAGTGTTAGATAGCCCATTTATCGAGGAAGGCTATAAGCTATATTTTATCACGCTAAGACTAATAGGAGCGAAGGAATAGAGGAAAATGTGGAAAAAACGGGTAAAATTATTTGAAAGGGCTATCTTGAACGCGCTAATCTCAGGAACTACTGGTCCGATTAGAAAAATTCTTTCAGCTATATTTTATCATGCTAAGACTAATGCAGAATGTGGAAAAAACGGGGGAAATTATTTGAAAATGCTTATCTCGCGAACTAATGGAGCAATTTTTATGTTGTTTGGCACAGATAAGAAGTATACCACGTTAAGGATCATAGGCTATCGATTTTATTCATTGTTTCAGTGGCTACTGGCTATATATTATACCCGTGCGACGCCGGGGCGGGTCACTAGTGGAGTAATATGTGAGAATCTTTTCGAAATTATTAGACCTTGTTACGGTGATCACACGAATACAATTTCAATTAAAGCACTAGAATAAGCAATTATTATTCAACACCGGCAGATTGGTTCGCAAATCGCAATCATCTATAATAATTTAAAATTACCTACACCTGTCACAATGTTTTTATAAAATTTACTAGAAATGTATGTTAATAAAAAGAATGATTCACTTTTCTTCTTTGTAAGTAAGTGGGGAAAGTGTTAATTTATAAACATAGTAAAGTAGGTAATACCTATTCAACCCGAAACAAAATATAAAACATGTAACGACCTACTTACTAGGCAAGCATGTCGATGAAATATTATTTACGGCCAGTCTGTATAAATTAGAATTAAGGGCTCGGGCAGAAATCTTACCCTCACTTAAAGCTATTTCACGGTTGATTTACCCCTTGTCGCAATCTCGGGAAATTTAATTAGGCGGCTAATCTACTGGCGAGTGTTCTGTTACGAGATATGTATGGTTTCAGGGGAAGTGCTTCAGTAGGTGTCACGGGGGTGTCGGGGGTCGCGGGGAGTCGCGAGGGGGTCGGACGCGGCGAGGGGGCCCGCGCCCTCCCGCCCCCGCGATGTAACGGCGGCGCGTGGCCCGTTACGGGGCCCGCGCACATGTTGCCGGCACGCGCCCGACCTGCTTTTTAGCCTTTTTTGTGTCCTTGTTTTTGTTGTTCCTTTGTTCGAATTTCGTTTGCCTCTTGAAAAAAAAGCTATCAATGTATTATCTAATTCTTACTGTACATTTCATTGATTCTCGCGGGGCCCTCCTATTGTTTTTTTGACAGTCGCTTCTTGAGGGTTGACGTTTTTTGTGAATTTTCGAAAACGGAGCCAGCTATAATGATATGTTTAAAATGCGTCGCTCGGTTTAAAAATAGGTATAACATATTATACTCGTTGAAGAGTCATAAAACATAAAAGATATAAAACTATGGATAATTTATGCGACAATGACTAGAAACAAAATTTATTCGATATCCGTTGCATCGGGCTCATTATGCATGAAATATTACACCGCTAATAAGTAACCACTCCAGGCATCGGGCGTCGCAGCCGAGATAAACGCATTAGAGATAGGCTTTGATGAAGACGAGAGTTAGGCACTATTTTAAATCAAAATAAAACCTATCGGACGGCGAGTCACCGGTTCAGCTGGGCTGGAACCGGTCGCAGAAGGCTGCGTGACCGCACCGCCGCCGTCCATTCCTCGCAGTCAACTTTTATTAATTGGGCAGATGAGAACCACGGCGACCATGATGAATGCCTCGCCCGTATATGGCGACTCGGTTCGCGAAACCTTTTATAGATTCTCAATTAAAAGTGTCTATTATAGTTAATAGGGCGGTCCGATACTGTAGTTTATAGAAACAGGAATATTTGCTTTAAGTGTAGGATAAAAAAGGTTGGCATTATAACGGAAAGGACGATTAAGTGGAATAAAATATAGCGTGGGGGTGCGGGCGGCAGGTGGCTACCTGTAGGGATGACCCACCTCGATATTAACATAAATATCGACTTTTTGGTACCCGCAATTTTTTATTATTATTCAAACCCGATGATTGTCAATAAATAGTAAAAAATATAAAGCAATTTTAAGTGTCTCGACGTTAATATCTTAATAACGTAATTTATACCAAATATTTCAAATATTTTTAACACTTTGAACTGAATTTTATGCAGCATAAAATCTTTTAATTGGGAAATAACTCTAATCTCTCTTATCGCGTAGCAGCGCTACGAACGTCTACAGATAAGCTAAGATGTTTAGAGAAAAATATATTTTTCTCAAACTTGATATTTTCTATCGTCATTTCGTATCGATAAATTATATCGATATTAGTGATGTTCCCGCGTCAGTCTCGGTCGACAAGATTCGCCGGCACGCGGCATGTGCGCCTCCCCTTAACGGATTTGTTCAAACGTCTGCGCGTGTCGCCCTCCACTTACACCCCCAAACACTTGAGACATCAAATCGAATTAAAAAATTAATGTCTCATTAAAAAAAAAAGATTTTGTTCTATTAAATTTTATAACGCAAACAGTTCGACGAGAAAGTTACCAAGTGTAAAGTTATTTATACAACAGCTGTAGTAAAGTTTTATGCAGGTAATTGACTATTTTAGATAATGAGTATGAAATTCTTATCGTTGTAAAAATCTAGTCTGCAGCAGGAGCTTAGATTTAAAGACAAAGTTTTTGTGTCATCCTACTACCTTAAAAACAGCTGTTATAATTAACCGACTTCCAAAAAACGAGGAGGTTATATGTTCGGCTGTGGATATATATATATATATTTTTTTTTTTACTTATGACGATACCGTTTTATCTGTTCAGCAATGTTATTGCTTATCTTTAAATCAGCTTCAAAGTATTCTTAGAGAACCTTCAAATCATATTATTCAAGCTCAAATAAAGCCCTTATGAGTGTTGTTAAAAATGATGCGTAAAATTTGCATCAAGAATTAATCGGATATCGCATAAAGGTGGTATGAAGGCATTAATTTTGTGAATCTATGCCCGGGTGGCCGCCCGCCGCGAGACCTATCCCAATATATTTATGACCAGTAGTTAATAAATAACCCCGGGTTCTGTAAACACGGTAACGCTAATGTCACGGTCGCGTCCTGTATTTATTGCTTAAAAATCTATAATATTCTTATTAATTCTTACGAGTTACTCGAAGCCAAGAGTCGCACGCGGTGAGTACCTAGTGTTCCAAATAAATGTATCCTTGCCGTCTGCGAATAATGTAGAGTTAGGAGATACGTTATAATAATAATAATTGATGCTCATAGTTTTGACCAGGTTGTTTTTAGTATTTTATACAGAATGTAACAAAACCAAGTGATAATACTTTAGGGTGTGTATGTGTTCCTTGTAGAGAGTTCACTGTGAAAGTAGTAGCGCTGAAAGACCAAAATTTTTTTTCACTTTTGTATGGGGAAACTCGTGACGCTCGGGCCCTTGCCCATACAAAAGTGAAAAAAAATCGTCTTTCATAGCTGCCACTTTCACAGTGAACTCTCTACAAGGAACACACACACCCTAAAGTATTATCACTTTTTTTTTGTTACACACTGTATATCAGATTTTGCAAATCCCTCTAAAATCGTCAGACACATAGGAGTTGCAAACACCGACACAGTTTCTAACGTGGCTTACGTAATATTTTGTATGTTACAAAAAAAAAAATCGAAATACCGTTACGTTAGGAATTTGATGAGTAATGTACACCTGAGACCGTGGCTTAGACAGTTTTTTCGTAGTTAGATGCAGCAGTGTCTGGTGCGAGTTGCGAGTGTCGTGACTCGTGAGCGGAGTCATCTGGTGGGCGCGGGGAAACCGTAAAAGCTCCAGCACATGCGCCCGCGCACAAAGACGATCATTGTGCGCACGCGGCTGCAACCTTTAACTGAAATCCTTTCCACTAATTATGATCTTCGCATTTTATACAATAAACATATGCTGCACCGAGGCCGCAAATGTTCTGTGGTTTTCGATTAGTACATGCATTACCGCTCGTGCTTCGATCTATTGTTGGCTTTGTGCTCATGATTATTACTTTATCATGTTTTGAATATTGTATTTTTTGTATTTTCGAATTCATGGAATTAATAAAGTAAATATTTGAAATTCTGCAAATTTTGAAATTCCTTTCGCCTGTGTGCTAACTTCAAATGATAATATGTATGTACTTGTAAAATAATTATACATATTAATTATTAACCTTTGCTATAAATATCTACACCGTGCAACAAAATAGTACCCTTGCAGAAAAAAATACTAGATACAAAAATATGTTAAAAATCAAGGTGATATTTATGCAATTATCGAACTGGTTCAAAATGTCGGTGGGTTGTATTTAGATAATGAAAATAGCTAGTTAAAGGCAGAGCATTTAGTGTGTATGTATTTGTAACTCTTTGACAATTTAATAACATATGTGCATGCACCTGCTATTGCAAAAAGTAGGCGCACGCTTCAGGCAGCGCGGAGCTTGCCGAGCCGGGAATTCGTCGACTATCGCTCCTAGCCTATTTTATGCGCTATTTATCGGTAGGTGATTGGTAAGGTGCATTAAGCTCCTCACATTTACTGTCCGTATACGGATTATGTTATTTCTATCATTTAAATTCTTCAGGTGTCACACAATTGTCCGGTTTTATCTGCACATGTATTTAGATTTTCCAAAGCGATTATAACGGGACTCTTTTTAGCACTAATGAACTATCATGAATACTAAGTGATTTTTAATTTTTGTTTATGATATTTTTTTTAAAACTTGCGTTTTTATGACCAGCTTGATAGACAGCTACATAAAAGTAGGCTGAAATTTAGGAATGTATCGAAATTGTTGTGGTAAGTATCTAGGCTTCTCGATTCGATATCTGTAAAATAAAATACAGTCAATGATCTAAGCTAGCGTTTTTTGCGAATCCTAATAAGAGGAATCCTCGCAGCTGCAGGCAAGGCAAAAGTTCAGTGACCGATTCCAAAATTAGGGCAACAGGTCTAATGGAGTTTTTAACCCGTTCTGGATACGATATTTTCATTATCTTTTTTTGTTTACTTTTATTTCCTATTCAATATTGTTATGAACACTTAAGACAAAAAATATATTTAAACGCAAATGGATAGTTTTAAATCTTTTTAGCTGTCGCTATTATAATTGTTTTGAGGTTATATCAAATCCTTCGATAGATTTGTTAAATCTTTCCCATCAAATTTTTTGTTGATGCCAAATAGGAGGAAAAAATGCCTCCAAAATGATTACAGTCCACGTACCTATAGAAAAGTAAAAAGGTAATTCTTAACTAAGCTTATTAATGTTAACTTTTCTGCTTCTTGTTCCACGGCTTTTTAAACTCGTTTTATGATGATGAAAATTAGCGAAAATAATATCAGACTAAATCTGCTGTGTACGGCTATTATACAAAAGTTGTGCCATTAAAGTTTAATTTTTATTGCATGTGAGGCGTGTTTCGATTATGCTAGCCTGCATATGATAACTGTACAGTATGTTCAGAGTTATTTTCCCTTGGAGTTTATAGTAGTGACTCTTCTGTCGTTAGCGTAAAGCTCCTGTCGAAAGAAGAATGATTCTGAAACTGCTCTAGAAGTAGTTAGGCCGCGGGCTGCGGTCGCGCAGACGCGGTAATGATTATTTTAAATGCTGTTAGTATATCAACTCTTATGCGGTAAATATTTCTACATGATGCTACCAGTTAAACCCGATTTCAAGTAAATCTTGACTGGCTAGGAGTTAAGAAGACTCAAAGGAATTTATAATGTACCTTCGTCAATGTAATGTGCTTAATCGGATAACTTACGTTTAAATCTACGCTAAGTTACAATAATATCTATGGACGCTTCACACCACGTCAGTCTGGCCCCGTGCTAAGTACCTGAAGGACTTGTGTTACGGGTACCAGACAACGGAAATATAATATTATATTTAATATTTTTATACTATACAATATATACTTACTTAACATTTTTATATATTAAATACACATCGATGACCCAGGAACTTTGAAAACTTTTTGTTCCGTCGGTCGGCGGGATTCGAGCCGGGGGCTTGAGCTACCAGCAGTCCACCAACTGAGCCACAGAGGTCGTCGATGCAAAGTTGGTATGTAAAATGTTACAGTTAATTTTAATCCGTCTTTTAAAAACATTAATTGGTTAGCCAAATTTAAAAAAAAATCATCAATTCTAGAAATTCTGGATGAAAAACCACGTTTGAAAGATAATATTTTTGCGCGAAAGACTACCTAACGAATATAAATATATCCTTACGAGTTTTGACCTCTCGTATTTAAATATATCCTTAGATATCAGAAAGATGCGTAAAATGTTCCTATACCGGTTTACCGTAATATTCCTTAAATCCAACAAAATATTTGTCAAATAGTGTAATTGGCCGGTCGTTGGTGTGTCTGGTCGCTCAGCGCGATGCGCAGACAGGTGGCCCGAAGGTCGCGGAGGACCGGACCCGACCACTTAATTGATTTCAATCTGAGTCCAGGTTCTCGCGCGTCCACTTTCCCTCTCTTCGCGGGCTAACGGTGGTTTATTTATACTGCGATATTAAAATGCGCGGTCGAAAGTGACACCCGACGGAGACTATTAAAATTATAATTTTAATGATGTTTTAATTATACGGAGCGTGTTATGAATTAATTGATTATAAAAATTTTAATAATATAAAATTTTAGGGGCATTCGTTTGTGTTTTTAGGCTTCTGGAGATACGAATTCGTTAAACTTATAACAACAGATTTTATCGTCGAATCGTGAGCGCTTTTATGTTCCTCCACCCATTTATTATGCAATAAATTCAGCACTTACACTCACACCTCGATGTGCAAAATAACAGCCGTAAAACTATTTCAATTACTTTTCTCCGCGTCTTAAAACCGAATCCTCGTTATTCAAAACCTATAAAACGCACTCGCTAATTGACGATCCGGCTAGTGTTTCGAAACAACGCCACGCGTATCGCAAATAAAACGAAAGCTCGGTTATCATTTTATCCGTTTATTTAGTGATGGATAGTCGCTAACCACATTAATCAGAAAGGCGTAGTAGCATAATAAAACGAATCGTAAAGGCGAGTCGACCGCCGTAGACGCGGGCATTACGGCCGGCATTGCAAGTGACGGCTCGGGCCGGGCGCCCGCGCCGAGCCGAGCCGCTCCATCAAACAGGTGTTTTATAAGCAAATTTATTTGATGTCTAAATTTTATTACCGCACTTATCGGAGCTGAAGATTAAGGTAATTTTAAATTAAAGATGGATTGATAGAAGATGAACTTTTATTTTTTATTTCACTCTAATTTTGTGTACGTCTTCGTATAATATTAGCATTAAACATCGCCTGGGCTTGCCGGGTTACGGTATAATTACTGTATCTAGGTATCCATCAATTCCACGGCGTTCTTTATTGTGAGGTAGCGGGGCCGTGTAGAACGGTGGCTGGTGCGTGGGCAGGCGCACGCGCGCAACAATTACGCGCAAAGGTCGCGCGCGCACATTGCGCCTGCGAGCTGCGCCTGCGCCGCCCCCGGCAACCTGTCCCTGGACGCTGCTGCCCGCCCTGCGTCTATTTATAATGATAAATTATGTAAATATGTAGGACTACAGTATCACCGTCATCAATATCGAGAATGCCACATCACCTTTTCATACCGCAAAAATTACTTTAAATCAGCCTATAATGTGTCTTAACAAAGATGGATTAGGTAATAGGTTATATAAAATCTGATGTTTTTTGTGTTAAAAATTCTCTAAACTAACTCTACTACGTATAGTAGCCAACTACACTTCAATCAATAAATAATAATTATAATAATCAGATGGATACGATGATAATAATCAAAGAAATATTCAACTGGCGTGTAAAATTACTATTACCACATTTATATTTATTGTACTACGACAATAAAGCATTGGCATCCCAATGCTTTTTTATCGTAGCACAAGTAAGGATGGATAAGTTTCACTCAAGTATATAATGGACAATAGTAATAAAAGCTTAAAGCTCTATAATATGAAGTAAATAAAGAGCTTAATAAAGAAGAGTATCGCATCTGCACTTAACAGTTGTCGCGCATACCGCATTACGGGCGGATATTTTTTACGACGACGGAGACAAGCGACTAACCGTTTAGAAAAATCAGCTTACGGATATGATAATGATGATAGCTCGTGGCAATTTTTTCATTACCCGCGCTATCATCGTTACGCTGTAATGATATAATGATGCCTCCTTGATGTAGCCTCCGTACATTATGCCGTGATCATCAGCATGCTTCCAGGCTGATGATCTCTCTGTACAAATTGATACTTTATTGTGTTACATCCAAAAATTAAAATAAATCATGAAACGAAAATATGTACCTAAGCCTATAAATTAAAAAAAAAACTTTATTACAATGTTACCATGATAAACCTTTTTTATTTTTTTTTAAACAAAAGCCGATTTACTGAAAGATGTATTTCAGTTTCAGTCACCTAAGCCTTTTATACGCTTCTTATTTCTAAAGTTTCGAAGACTGTCGTCCAAATTCATAAGTATTATAGAGGCTTTACTCTTCGGCAGTGACAAAACCTATTTATCAAGGACCAGCCTACGCCATTGAGAGAGTCATTGAGAGACCCATTTATCTACAAACGTGTCATTTGAATTTAGAATAACTACAAACCATCGAGGTTCGTAATACTATTAACTACTCAAAGTCGAGTGATACGGATTACGTTTCAACAATGATTAGCACACACTTTACATTATTTAACACGTCGCAAAGCCAACCGTCGCTGTTCCGCTGCATCGGTTAATTATTGAGCCAATCGTAATTACGTGTCGTCGGGCACATGTGGCGAAACAGAACCGATAATGTGACCGTGAATTTCCCGTGTTATGATTGTAGACGCGTGGCCACGAAGCCGGCGACACGGCAGCAATAGAACAAAATGCTTTAAATACCTAAAACTGAAAGCATAAAATTTTGTCTTGCTCTATTTGTAGAGAATATTCACAATATGAAACTTAAAAGTCCACCCTAAAATACGTGGGCCATATTATACTCTACAGTGAACAGTCTACATGTTGTGATGGATCTTTTCGTGTACTTAAAGAAATATATATATCACTCGGATTAAATATGTGTAAAAAGGTAGGGCAGGCTGATTTTAAAAGTTTTTATTCAAAGTTTTCAATCTGGTCTTTCGTGAAGTTTTTATAAAAGTTCGTGGTATTTAGCATAATCTTCAGCCCGCCTTGTGGCCACGCGGTAAGACTGGCCGGCGGCACATCTGCCTAGCTATCGGCTATCTAGCCTTACTTATACACGCATCGCGGCGCTGTCAAGATAAACGCGGGATTAAGAGACAAAGCCTCAATAACACGATGATATCGCATAACACAAACATCCCGCTAATAACGTAACTCTTAAAATCATTTTTCTTCGTTATAAATTGGCACGCAATTAAATTCGACGTAATAACATTAGTTTCATGCTCCGCTTGATAATATATTTCACTTGTCACTGGCCGTATTGCATACGATTTCTAATACGTTCTCTTGATAAATTCATCAGCAGGATAATCTTCTTAGTTAAAAGCACTCGTAGCGTTGCATACATGTTTGAAGAACGACACTTGATAACTTGTGCGAGTGTACAATTATGGTTATAATTTCATACTTTTTTTTAAGTTACATTAAGCGTAGTACCTAAATTTATATAGTGCTAGAAATGGTTTAATATAAAAATGGAACATACGCTACACATACCGTAGTAGTCAAAGTCTGAAAAATAAATAAGTAGTCAATTACTATGGTCAATTATTTATTCAATTTTAAAGCCTCTTTGTTACGTGTAATTTTCAAGCAATAACAAGAAAACACCTTATAAGTATACCTCCGTCAGTACTGCAGAGATAGGCATCGCCATCAGAGCTAAGTGCAATGTAAAACGGCTTAAACATTATAGAGGTGGTTTGATGGCTGTTGTTTTTTCACTGACCGGCGGCTCGCCTAGTAGGTAGGATTTGCCAGGAGAGTTCTTAAGTTTTTATTTCATTTTTATAGATTCATTTAGAGGTTTACGACCAAGTAATGATAACTAATTATATAGTTCACCGGAACTAATAATGGTCGCTACTAATATATTATATATTAGTAGTGCTAAAATAAAAACTAAATAAAGAGAAATGAAAGCAATATACCAAGAACAAAATTTGAAACTGATTTCTTTTGAGTTTTAAACAATTTAAAATGTTAGCTGTTTTAATTAAAACAGCTTTGCGCATCTTGCACACTAGATTGTATTTGCACACTTACGGGCGGACGACTGACTGACATGACGCAGGCCCGTTTTTAATTAAGAACTAAATTCGTTTTGTTATTACATCGCTCTCTTATAAAAATCTAACGTTATTGCGATTACATTGTAGCGGGGATTAAGCGAATATTCCATGTAACAGAATGTACCCCGCGTCGCTCAAACTATAAATAAAACCCGAGCAGGGCGAGCGTTAAATCGAATCGATGGAACTCGTCCTTCTACACCTGCGACAATTTTTATAGTATAAATTTGCATTAATTCATTTAGTCCTGTTTTCATGGCATTCTATATAAATGGGTTAGTGGAAGTCTAGTCGTACAAGGAGCCCAGACACCCGCGCGACTCGTCCGCCCGGTGCTGGCACGCCGCGCTGGCACGCCGCTAATCTCGAACCTAATAATATGACATTACTGGCCTCTTCAATTAGGATGACAGCCCATCTTGATTTCCGCCGCGAGCGAGCGATCATCTAATTACAGTTGCAGGTTCAAGTAAAAATAACAGGCTAAACGCTCCACCAATGTGATAATTTCAAGCTGAACGGTTAATTCTAAAGAATTATATGATGTATGTTTCTCTGTTTCCTTTAATGTTTATTTTCAATGCTCTTCATATCGAATGACCATCTATTTATCAACCGCCTATTATGAACTATTATAAATGCTGTGTAGTAAAATAGTAAAGAAAGTAAAGTAAGTTTAAAATTACTTTTTAAATAAAAGTGAATAATAAATATTATATTATGCAGGTACGAATTTAAATTTCTGTTATCCTTGGACACTGAAAAATGCTTTCACAACTCCTCTGCATGGAAAATTCTAATCGAAAACTTTTACTTCACTTGTATAGAATTTTGTATCAATATATAATGTGCATGTGTAAGCGGTCACACAAGTTTATTTGAGTTTGGGAACTAGTCCTTTGAATTAAATAAAAAGTACCTAATTTGAACTGTCAAGATAGTAATATTATAGTTCTTGCAATCTACGAGTGCGCGTCGCCCTTAGTTGTGTGAGTGACCATATCTACACACGCGTACATGGCTCGCTCGCTACTGACTGCTCCGTCGGGTACGCACACTAACGAAAATGTCTATTCACATTTCCAACTACAAATAAAGGCGACGCGCACTCTTAGATTGCAAAACTATTACTCCAAAATATTTCCAGTGTTAAGTCAAACGAGGTTATGGTAGCCATTAAGAACCCCTTAAATATTTTACTTTAATACACAAGTTTTCCTCATTCTAAGTACAATATAAAAACTTCAAGTTCCTATAATTAGCATTAAATTTATTTCCCAGTCACACGTGGTGTCTACACGTGAAGGCTCTCAGGAGGATCCGGGCTAACCGACCACTTGCACTTTCTCACCGCTCCTCTAATGGTGCACTTAATACGGGCCTAACGCCTTGACCGAGGAAATGCATGTACGTGTATCACTTAATTGACTGATAACAAGAATTTTACGCTTTATACGTAGTGTTTGTCAACTTAAATTACGGTGTAAAATTTAATGTTTTTCTTTTAAATTTTAGACTTAAATATGATGAGATAATGATGAAATATTATAATTTAACTAGTATTGAATGTAGCATGTAGCGTAATAATGTAGTAACTAAGAAAGTGTATAATGTTATCAATTTTGATGTTATCAAATAAAAGACCAAAAAAATTCAAGAACCGCTACACCGAAAATAAAAAAGAACATCGATTAGTATCAAAAATCAAGGAGTAAATCAAAAAATCGTACCGGAAGCGCACACAAGCTGCTTACTAAATTATAATCGTGGCGGTACAAAAGACATCAACGAGCGCGCGCGGCCCACCACGCGCCTCGACGCGGACTTTCTCCAATATTTAAAGCGATTTTTTACAACACCTTATGATGAAATAAAAAATTGATATAGTTTTTATTAAACTAAAAAATGTGGGGCCACAATTTGGTATCGATAACCTTGATACGTAGCTTAATGGAGAAGACTCAAGTATCTATATCTATACTTATTATAAAACAAAGTCGCTTTTTTTCCCTCATGTCCCTTTGTTCCCTTTAATCTTTAAAACTACGTAACGTATTTTGATGATTCTTACAATGTTAGATAGCCCATTTATCGAGGAGGGTTATAGGCTATATTTTATCACGCTAAGACTAATAGGAGCGAAGAAATAGAGGAAAATGTGGAAAAAACGGAGAAAATTATTTGAAAGGGCTAACTTGAATGCGCTAATCTCAGGAACTACTGGTTCGATTTGAACAATTCTTTCAGTGTTAGATAGCCCATTTACTGAGGAAGGATATAGGCATATTTTTTTCAGTGGCTATATATTTTATACCCGCGCGACGCCGGGGCGGGTCGCTAGTTAAAAAATAAATTGTCTACTTTTTGGAAAAGTTTACTTTATATTGTGTTTATAATTAGGCCTTGTTATATATTTATTTTATTGTTGGATAATAGTTTCTTATGACCCAAGAAACAATAATAAATCAATGTTAAAATGTCACAAACATTAATATGTTTTGCAACGTTACAAAAAACTATAGAAACTTTGTTTATTTTAAACACCCCAGAAATTACCATGAATAAAGATTACCTACACTTTATATTCAAAGTATTTGAATCCGAAGTCCCTTCCAGCAACCCCGTATCGGTGTTCTCGTCGCCATATGTCGTGCACATGCGCCCGCGCCGCTCAAATTGCAGGTTCCTCCAATTGGTTTCATTGAATTAAAACGTCGACCATCTATTACGCGAAACTGCCGAATCAAACGCGCCCGAATTATTCCAACACCCGCACATAAATTTTTATTATCTAAATAAATCTTTCTGATGTCGTTATAATATGTTTCATAATTTATGTAATAATTGGCAGGCAACCCCTACAGCACAAGAATTTCTAAGTGTAGGGGCTGCGCAACTAACAAGATAATATTCTATGTAATAATTTATAATGTGTTCTTTAAAATGTTATGTATTTAGTTTTCTGATGGCAATAAACTATTATTATTATTACTATCGATACATATATTGTAAAAACCAGTGTGTCTGTCTGTCTGTTAAGCTTGAATCCTATACTCATGAAACTCGTTATGGAGGTATTTTTACCCTGCAGAGACTAGAGTGCCAAGGTAGAGATTCCAGTGAAAGGACATATTTTTATTTTTGTAATCCCGAAAATCGAATGCTTCCTATTGTAATATAATCGTTCCTATATAGTATAGTAATTATTGTGGCTATTGGCTGATAACATACGTAGAAGTGATAATTATTTAAATAATTGTGGAATATATCTATTTAGTAATACAATGTTTTAAATTGTATTACTACTAAGTACTAAGAAATTGATATGTTCCTGTTAATTTACATATTAGCATTAGCATATTGTTTTGGTCACTATAATAGCTTTATTTTTTTAATTCCTCTAATTTTTATATTCTAATAAAATCATCGTAAAGTAGTAAGTACATAGCAAACAAACAGCGTTAATATTATATAAGTACATAATAATTAATTTCAAAAGTGTTAATAATTTCCCTGTTGATGCCTAAAATCAATTTTCTCTATTTCACTATTAATTCAAATTTTAATAAGCTGTCATTTTGCAACGTTACGAGAAAACTAGCTAAAATCTCCCCTAAAATTAATTAATCAGCCCCATATTTATCTCGTTGTATGCTGACACGTAACTTTTCGATCCTATTGGAGAGCTGACACGTAATTATGCGATGAGAAGTGTGTCGAATCTCGCTCGTGCGTGCGATTGTTTTACGTTTGCGCCGAAGGCGGGCGTTATCTGATGAAATATGTCCGTTATGATTGGCGAACAAACAGTATGGCCCGCCATATGTCGCGGCACGTGCGCGCGCGCATCGCCCTGCGCACTCGGGGATGAAACTATAGACTACGGAATTATTCGACAGAAATTACCAGAACACGTAAATATGTTAATTACTATAGGTACCGTTTGTTGAATAGCCTTCGGGCAAGTTACATTATAGTCATAATAATGATTAGGTAGTTCAAAAATAAAAGTATGCAGTTTCTATGCACCTAAGCGTTGCTGTGACTTAAGAATCTCTATGTAGGTAATGGACACAGATTCGCAAAGTTGGTTTTTGAAAAAATACCAGTTTGAGGAGGTGTCCGGTAGGTAAATGAAGGGGGGCTCCAATTTTAACAGGAGAGTAATGAGATGATGAGAGAGAAGTTTTTCTATATTATTATTATGAATTAAATGAAACTCTTGATATGTTGAAATCATCTTAAAGTTTCCATATACTTACTCATGTAGTAATAAATAGATATTATGCAGTGACCTTCAATTTATTGCATATAAAATATTATAACTACTCGTAGCAGTAGTATACTAAAAAAAGTATGGATTTTTTCGTGAAGTTGTATATGTACGGTCTAAATTCTAGCAACTCTATGGCGCGAGAAGCCATCGCGGGCGCGCTACCCATCCGTCAGCATAATAGCTTGTTAATCATTTTTCGGTTGATGGAGCTCGCTGTGCACTTTACGGTTTACATGGACGTCGTGCGAAACCGTTCTTTGATTATTTTTGAATCCACGATATTGTTATATGCTTGTGACTTTGAAGAAAAGGGAATCCCACGGAGGACCGAACACAGTTAAAAATATCCTGTTTTGGAACCTATTTAATGAAACGAATTAACGAACAGATATTATAAATGTGAGTGGTTGAAGTTTGAAGTTTCGTGTTTCGACTCGTGCGCGGTTCACAAAGAAATTCATTTAAAAAAAACTACGGCACCTAAAAATATTCTGGTTAGACCAAAAGAAAGCTGAAAGACCACCGATTAAAAAAATTAAAAAAATTAAAGAAGGTAAACAATTTGATTTTGAGTAAATCGTGTTTGAAGTTTCGTGTAGAAACAAGTTACGACTCATACCCGGTTCACAAAAAAAAAACATAAAAAAATCTACGGCACCTAAAAATATTCTGGTTAGACCAAAACAAAGCTAAAAGACCACGGACTAAAAAAATTAAAAAAACCGTTTCCAATTCTTCAGGTCAATTTTTGGTCAACCACTCACAAATTATTATATCCTGATATCTAGATAATACTTAATATTCATAAAAATATATATTTTATTCTAATGCTGTAGTTGAGTTTATGTGTTTGTCTGTGGAATCAAACGTTAAGTCGAAGTGCTATAGCTCGGTATAACGAATCGCGGTTGAGCCCGTATCCTCACGACCCTACCATTGACTTTGAACTCGCCAATTGGCAATTACCATTTATGGAGGCTAGATTATAGTTTATAGGTACCTATGCGTAATATTCGTGAGGCTAGCGACATATAATTATACTCAAAACATTAATATATTTTATTATGTATGCATGCATATTTTCATACTAATAATGTAAAAAATAAATGCGAAAGTGTGTCTGTCTGTCTGTTAACTCTTCACGCCTAAACCACTGAACTGAATTTGCTGTTTTGTAACTTTGAGTCCAGGGAATGTACGGTTCCCGCGCGATAAACAAATTTTGGCGCAACGGAGTTGCGGGCGTCAACTAGTAACTACTTACATAATATATAAGGGAAAGGCGCTAATGGTAGACACTGAACTAATAGAAGACACTTACGACAAAAATGCCATAAAAATAAGAATTATTCTAATTATTTCTCAACACTGTAAATTTTATAAGCTTCTTATGCTATCTGTTGATGTGTAAAAATATATTAGGGATGCCTTCGGGAACAAAATTTTAAAATGGGATCAGTTTTCGTAAATGATGTGACCGCGTCAACACGCACCCGGCAATTTCTTAGCAAATAGGTTAAGGAAGGCGAAATTTTGCACGTAAGTTTTGAATACATTTATTAGATTTCTTGTAATTTCTATTGACTTCATTGGATTAATGGTCATGTTGTTTACACTAATTAATGTTTATTTATGATCTTTTATCCATTTTCCCTAACAATATAAAGGGTGTCTACTATTAGTTCTTGAAAATGTAAAAAAACCTAAGAGATGACATGGATCTCATCTTTTAGTTTTTCAATACATACTAAAGTTATTTTGTACTTTATTCTACTGCAAATATCATCACTATTCTCTAAAAATATAATTCTATTAACAAACTAAGAACTTAGAACTACTGTACCTAAAAATTGACATGGTGTCTAATATTAGACCTTGCACTGATCTAAAAATCGATGCTTTAGTTTTGTAGCAGTAAAAAGAAGAAAAAGGAGAACTGAGAACAAAAAGAAGAAAAAAGAAGAGGCAAAGAAGCATGGAGACTAGACTAAAAATAAATTTGCTGGGAAAAAAATATGAAAAATAAAAATAAAAGGAAAGATAGTTTCAGCATGGAAGAAGAATGAATAGAATCTGGAGACAACGTGGATAATATTTCTGATGCATGTAGTTACTATGATGAAGTAAATGAAATCTTTTGAAAAACGGCAAATAAAGGCCTAATAATATGAAAAATGTAAAATGTAATTTAATGTTCTATGTCAACTATTAGTTCATATTGGTGTCTACTATTAGTGTTGTTCGCTTATTGTGATGTCATCTATTAGTACTTATGACTAAGTTTACAAAAAGACCAATAATATGTTTTTTTATTGATTTTTCAGAGAATAATTATAATAGTTTTATTTTGTAAGAGTTACTGAAGACATGGAAGAAGTTATCAATCCTTTATTTTCATAAATTATATATTTTATAACATTCGAATGTTTCATGTTTCCTTATAGTGTCTGCCATTAGGTCTTCTCCCTTAATAATAGAGATCAGATCATATAGCATTTTTTGTTTAGATAGCCACCAAAAGTGATTGACCGAGAGATAGATCATAGAGGTGACAACTAGGAAGGATTTAGGCTGCTTGTTAACGCGCTTAAATTACGTTGATTACGGTTTTAGTGGGTAGGTATTCTATTTTGTGAGTACGAAGGATTGAGAAACATCATCTACTTAAGTATCATTATATTAGTGACGACTTAATAGCAGTAGCTGACATGAGAATAACTTATTGGACAGCCTTAGAATAGAGTCACAAAGGGACTTGACTGCTGAAAGAAGAGTGAGGACTCGCGATTGTATTATGTACAAAAGCCAGGAAAATAAAGGTTTCCTTGGCATTAAATGAGCTATGTCGTGACAATATTCATGTCATCACATAATTATGAGGCTCGGCGGCGAAAAGGCTTGCGGTGATCTCAAGTTAACTGGATTGTTTACTTGATTTGACATTTGTGATTCCTCGCATAATGGTCGTACAATTTTTTGCACGCGATCTCTCTGTAGACATGTCTTCCACAACCACTTA
Source organism: Polyommatus icarus (assembly GCA_937595015.1). Classification (NCBI taxonomy): domain Eukaryota; kingdom Metazoa; phylum Arthropoda; class Insecta; order Lepidoptera; family Lycaenidae; genus Polyommatus; species Polyommatus icarus. Next base: position 12,322,387 of record OW569321.1, read on the forward strand.
TTCACTTAATGATAACCACTGGTGAAGAGCCTACAATGCAGATATTTACTACAATTCTACAATGTATTAATTACCAAGCCGGCCCCCCCCCCCCCCCCCCTCCAAAGACCGATGGCCCCTCTCTATATCGAATCCTGGCTACGCCCATATTAATTTGGTACGGCTAATACCTCAGCTATCAATAATAACAATTTATAGTAGGTACTTAATAGGTAGGTATAATATGGTTAAATCTATCATCTAATACTTAATATTATTACACTGTTCAAAGCGGCCTACATTGTGTTACTAGAGTAAGTATATTCTAGCCACAATCTTTATAAAATGTAATACCAAAATATGTAGTAAAATCGCGTCTGCGCTGTTGCGGTTAGGTGATGAGTAGCGCCCGCATCGATGTGATTTGCATGCGCCTGCGACCGATCACACGGACGATAAATTTAAACGCCTGCTTTACGTCCGATATACAATACTTTATGGAATAGATAAAGTACTTTATACGCTTGCGGTTGACAAGAAACAGCAAGTAATTTCTTAAAAAAATACAAGCTGACGTATCGAACGATCAAAACTTATTACTCGTACTTTAAACCACTGTTGAAGCTTTTGTTGATTACTAGATACGAAACACCCATATTAATATTAGGCATATTTAAAACAGTGTCTGACCGTTTGCTGTAACCGCTAATTTCACTCAAACAATGAGGATTGTCCATTTTTTTTTAATTTTGCTCATTACAAAAACATTTCGAGGAATAAGGTTAGTGATCATTTTTCTGTATATATAAACGAAAAAAAATACCCATTAGTTACTTATATTTTTGAACAAATATGTTTAACCTTAGTTTGACCTTCAATGGCGTAAAATTAGCAATAAATTCGACCAACATTACGTTTCGAACTTTTGGTAAGCTTCTCGTATCAGCTTTCACATAATGAGAACTTGCATTTGACGAACCAGCCATTATAAATAAGATTGAAAGGAAATTTAAAATATACTGCAGTGGATGAAATTTCGTACTTACCTACATAAATACAGGCTATTATAATATTAGGTATTTACTTTGATTCTGTTCTGGAAAATGGAAAAGATTTTTTATTCCGGAAAATGCTCAGAAGTCTGTCCTTATAAAACAGTTAATATTGATTTTTTTGTCTTGCGAGTAATGGGCCAATAAGTGGAAGAAGTAATAGGTATTGTTACGTGCTATGGTTCGAAGATTCGGAGAGAAAGAAAACCTGGTGACTCTCTGGAAGACTTTATTCACAAACACTAGCTCACACTAATCACTAATCACTAGCTCACACTGAGTCCAAACACTAAGCACTAGATCCAAATCACTGAGCACTATCACTGTCCTAGGTCGTAGCCGAGTCACTATCACAATCACAATCACTCACTATTGATCACTTGTTTTCGCTCCGAAGTCGCCTCGAAGAAAGCTCAGATAAAACTGAATTGCCGGCTCGACTGTCTGCGACTATTTATACGGGCCGGATCGAATCTCAGAAAATTCCGGAACATCCCAGAATGAACCCGATATGCGTAAACAAGTATCAGATATTTCTAGAAGCGTCCTAGCGTCATCTAGTAGCGAGTAGGGGATTTACGTTGCCTGTGTTCCCTTGGTAGGTTCGCTGGCCTGACGCTAGATGGCACCACGTGTCCGTATCCGTAACACTACTCCCCTCTTAGAGATGCTCGTCCCGAGCATCGTTGTTACTGCCATGGTAACGCGCCACGCTGTTTCTACAACTCCTGGTCTGCGGTCCATTCACACCAGCGCAAGAAGTACATTCGTGGCACCAATCCTGCACATCATCTCGCCAATGCAACCAGAAAAATCGTTCTCGCACTTTCCTTAGCATCCTCTTGACACCTAGATGACTCCCTGATACACCCTCATGTATCTCGCGGAGAACATCTGGTACTCTCGCCCTTGGGACAATTATCTGGAAATAGAACTCTCTACCGTTAGCCCATTTCCGGTAGAGTATTCCGTTTTGAAGTATCAGACTGTCCCATTGCTCCCAGTACGCCTTAGTGACAGCGCCAGTGGGTGCAACCTCACTCCAGTTTGGCTTTACGTCACCGCGTTTCTTCCATGTGATGTTGTGCCGAAAGTCGTCATCTCTTTCCTGAGCCTTCCTCATAGCATCATTTTCCAAGAGACCCAAAGTGTTTGTCTTTGTTCTTCCGCTCCGTGCCTGGGAAGTAACAGTTATTGGGGCTCTCTCCACATTGTCCAATACTCGCCACCTAGTCCTGGATTCTATTCGTTTCCCCTTATCCCGGGCAGGGGACGAAACTGCTTGCTTCCTCAGCTCCTCTATCTGTTCCTTGATCCTTTCCATCCTTGCCATCTGGGTCTTCTTCTGCTGGCAGTTGAGCTGAAGATGGCCCCTCTCACCGCACTTATAGCATATAGCTTCAAATCTTTTCCTCGTAGGAGCCTTAACTTCCTTGATTTCCTCAGAGACCCTGTGGGTCTTATGGGTCTGCCGTATGTCATGGCGAACAGCCTCGACCTCCAAAGCATGCGCCAATGCTTCCTTTAGCGAGGCATGGTGACCAAGTCTTACTGCAGCTCTGACCTCCAGGTCTTTGATTCCGTCGACAAATCCTTGAACAATATTTGAGTCGACCATCTTGGTATCAGCTCCGGGGTACGCCTTCCTGACGAGTTTTTCAATTTCCAACGCCCATTGTTGAAGCCCTTCTTCTGAGCGTTGGACTCTATCACGCAGTTGGGCACGAAACACGTGCTCCAGGTGTCGCTCCCCGTATCTGGATTCCAGAGCCTCCATCAGGTCTTGGAACCCATTTCCCGTATGTGGCAGTGCCTCCAGGACCGACAAAGCTTGCCCTCTGAGTGCCACAATGAGAGCGGTCAGGCATTGCTCTTCCGTCCATCCGTTTACGGTAGCAACAGTCTGAAATTGCCGACGATAAGCGTTCCAAGAAGTAGTGCCATCGTACGGCGGCACCTTTACTCTTGGCCCTTGCATCACTCCAGTGGCTCCACTAGACACTGTAACTCCCGTAGTTTCAAGGCGCACTACTCTCTTCTGCAGTTCAGTGAATCCGGTTTTCAAATTTTCCACAACCGACTCTAACCCGGTAACTCGTTCTTTCATTACGTCGACCTCTTTTCGAAGCTTAACCACCGTGTCACTTACATCCTTTATAGCTCCAAGTGCTTTCTCTTGGAGGTCTTTTTGTTGCTCTTGTGATTCCCGAATCGCTCTGATTTCTGCCTTCTGAAATTCCTGCAAAGCGCCGAGCTTGCTGTCTTGTGCCTCTTGCAAAGCCTGAATATCAGCTCTTTGCAACTCCATTAATTTAATTAAACTTTCCAATTGAAGAGCCATTTGAGGGGCCGTAGAAACTACGGACGTGGCAGGATGGATGGAGCTAGTCGACGGAGCCTGAGCAGGCAGGGCCCAGTGGGCGGGGTCAGTGGGCGTGGCCTGAGTGGGCGTGGCCTGGTGGGCGGAGCCGGTGGGCGGGTCCCGGTGGGCGGAGCCAGTGGGCGTGGCTTCACCCGAAGTGGGTGGAGCCTGGGGGGCGTGGTCAGTGGGCGGAGCCTGGTGGGCGGGGCCAGCGGGTAGGGCCTGCCCCGCAGTGGGCGGAGCTTGGTCCCCAGTGGGTATGGCCTCCGCAGCTCCACCGCCAACTCCTCTCTCGGAGTCAATGGCAGCAGCTCGCTGCGCCCTTGTCCTGACACTCCCCTTGAAGTCTTCTCTCGAAGTCAATGGCATCTCCAAATCCCACTTCTGACACCAGTTGTTACGTGCTATGGTTCGAAGATTCGGAGAGAAAGAAAACCTGGTGACTCTCTGGAAGACTTTATTCACAAACACTAGCTCACACTAATCACTAATCACTAGCTCACACTGAGTCCAAACACTAAGCACTAGATCCAAATCACTGAGCACTATCACTGTCCTAGGTCGTAGCCGAGTCACTATCACAATCACAATCACTCACTATTGATCACTTGTTTTCGCTCCGAAGTCGCCTCGAAGAAAGCTCAGATAAAACTGAATTGCCGGCTCGACTGTCTGCGACTATTTATACGGGCCGGATCGAATCTCAGAAAATTCCGGAACATCCCAGAATGAACCCGATATGCGTAAACAAGTATCAGATATTTCTAGAAGCGTCCTAGCGTCATCTAGTAGCGAGTAGGGGATTTACGTTGCCTGTGTTCCCTTGGTAGGTTCGCTGGCCTGACGCTAGATGGCACCACGTGTCCGTATCCGTAACAGTATTATCTAAGAATAATCGGCTAAGTGCGAGTCAAATTCGCACACAAAGGGTTCCATACCGTTATAGAGCCAAATTAGGCTAAAAATGTGTTTTTGTATGCAATTTATATTATTTTAATATTATTATTAAATAGGTATTAAAGTACACATATAACTTAGGATTTTGAGAAAAATTCAAGTAGGTACCTACCTGTTGCCATTATTGATATACCTAGATAGTTAATGGAACAGGCGTTACTTTGCGGAAATCCATAGCTTAAAATTTAGTTTGTTATAGTGCATAGGCATGCGTACAGCACCTCCGTCCTCCCACACTGAACTCGCATGCAAGAACCACCACACAAGCTAATGTTGGCAAATCCGTGCAAAGCCCCTCACCACCAAACCTCGACGCGCGTTTCGCTCCAACACCGGAGCATCCTCAGGATGTGGACTCTACGAACAACGTCCAAAACGGCCAAAACACCTCTTTTTATACCCTATCAAGCCCCGCTACTATCCCCACTACCCCCACTACCCTCATTAATGAAGACTAATTGTAGACTATTTTTTATGGCATAATAATACTTTATTATGCCATAAAAAAATTGTTGTATGGGAGCCCGACCCTTTAAATATTAATTTTATTTTGTTTTAGTATATTTTGTTGTTATAACGGTAACAGATAAACAACAAACATTTAACCCTCTAGCAGGTCTAGCTACTTATTACCGTTTTTCAGTTACAGCTTGGAGACAGACAGACAGACAGACGGACAGGCAACGAAGTCTTAGTAATAGGGTCCCGTTTTTACCCTTTGGGTACGGAACCCTAAAAATCGTTCAAAATAAATTATAATATCGTCGTAATCAAACGTTAACTTCCTGTGTTGATTTGCAATAATTTAGAATACACTCGTTACGAACACATTGTCTCAGTCCTTGACACAAAACAGTGATATTAATTTTAAAGCTTTACGACGTCACCTAAAATAGTAGAACGAATCACTACATGGGCCATCTGCCTCGTACCGCGGAACCTTGAAATTGCGACAGGAAGTAAAAACACCCGGATTTATAAAATAGATAGGCGCGATTAAGCCGTAGGCTAATACGCCAGGAATTCATTAGCATAAATTATTTAGGCACGCGTATAAACACACAAGTATGTTTTGGCGCGACGATATTGTCAGTAGTCGCCGACTACGAAAGCAAACTACCTACATCTCTACAGTATATAGTATCTAACTAAGTATAGGAAAATATAGTAGATATAGTTAGTTACGTACTTAATGTCATCATTGTGCGATCATTAGTTCCCATAGGAAAACAATTGGAGCAATAAAAAGCCAGTAAATAGATAAGATTGCGTCCCCCGAGTGGTGCTTTCAATTAAGATTAAACGTATCGATCTCTCATAAATTGTAGCGGGAGGAAGCGATCCATCTCGCGGGCGAGGAGCCAACAAATGGCGAGGAGACAATAAAACAAATAAATTGCTGAGTGTAGTTATTGAGGATGATATTTAATTGCGCGGGCGCACCTGGGCCCGCAGGTGAGAGTTCGTTTTGGGGTCGCCATTACTGTTGCGACTAGCGGCGGAACGACGTGGGAACTGACCGACGGTAATTACGGCGCGTGCGACACTTCTCAATTACTCATTTGTGAAGCTTACATGAGTATTTACAGCAGTGATCTGCTTATTAAATTTTTAACGTTTCGATTTTCGCGTCGACGAGTCGACGTCAAAAGATGTTATGCAGTCGGTTAAAGGTGAACGCAGATTTGGCCGCACCGCACGCACCGCAGTCGCCGCATTTCGAATTCTTCATAATATAAAGAATGTTGAAGTTGCGAAGACTGCGGCGCGGGTAGGTATGCGAGCTTGCCTATAACTTCATAAAAATAATTCGAAATGCGGCGACTGCGGTGCGTGCGGTGCGGCCAAATCTGCGTTCACCTTAAAGACCACCTAACTGAAAGCTCTAGAGACGAGAGCTCTAGATGCACGAATTTGCAATCCATCTTATCTGTATTAGTTTAATTATTTTAACCATTATTATATTCATTTACTATTCCGCTAACCTAACAAACAAAAATATTAACACTGCGAATAACAGCTATCTATACAAGCTAGTCTTTATTACCATTTACCTACATAAAAAAATCACATGAAAGTAAAAAACAGCAAACCTTCAATAGTTAAGTTTTAGTTGTAATAGTCTAACTTACACAACTTATTAACATTTAACAACTAATCAGGTGTTTGGATAGTGAAATAAAACAATAGAATAACACTTAATTATTTATTTAGAATAATTCAATCATAGGTTATGTATCACATGTCTGTTATAATGTTTGTCGAAGCGCTAGGCTCGCTAATTTAAGCGCACGTATTAAGGCTACAAGTGTAGTTCATTCACTAATACGACCGAATTACATACATCTGGATCTTTATGATGAATTAACTAAAAACAAAAGTAGCTCTAATTTCCTAAGTAACTAATATTAAAACAATAATCCCTGTGATAAATAATATAAGACGGTTATTCTACTAAAAGTACTCGGTTTAGATAATATTGTTAATCGTGGGAAAAACTAAGATTGTCGAGCACTATTAGCAAGATAGTCGTCATAGGTACTCGTAGAATGTCAATTTTGCTTGCTTTGTTGTTGGTGATCAAATAAGTTCACATTCATAGTAAATATAATGTTTAAACATGATCTACAGTGATTTACATTAAAATAAACTGTATTTTGATACTTGTTACCAATGAGTTTCTAAAATACTTAGTAACATACAATATCATTGCTTGTAACAAACTTCTTATCAACTAAACTCATATCGGAGTTAAATAAACACACATGAGAGCGTGGACAAAAAATTAAAATTTGGCGATACATTCGGGCAAACAAAGTGCACTGGACGATGGTTTATGTTTGAGCTCATTTTTATTATGATATTAAATGAGTAATTTTCAGAAAAATGCCGAACTAAAAAATTTAGTAATAGCATATATTTCTTTCGGAGTTAAGCGCTCTATTTTTCGATCCAATGCTACTTATTATAGCGCTGGGGCAGTCAAAGTATTACGTTTAACGATTTAATAAGTCGTAAGTTAGGATAAATTGAGCCCTTACCCGAGTATTGGACATAAAAGTAAAGACATCAGCGAGTTATCGGGGCATAATGCCACTATAAACATTGGACCGACTGAGGATTCGATTAAATGTATTAACATAATACTTTGTTGTGAGCGAAGGACGATTTTGTAGCCATAAAATCCAAAAGTAATATGCTCCCATATTACGTTTCTTGTGTAATTTGCCGTCAGCACAAATTATCGAGCTCTCCCTACCTCGTACACAGGTGTTAAAGGTATTAATGACCAATAAAATTAAAAGTCTAATGTAATGTAACTACATATTACGCTAATGCCATACAACCCTCAGGGTAAGCAGAAATAATTTACAGCTACGTACTAAACGATCTTACGAATACGTAGTTGATTCTTTCTGCTCACCTTTCTGAGCGAACTCTCACTGGTAACTACTGCAAAAATTAAAAATCTAAAGAAAAAAAATCCTACGATATTTATTTTTAAGAGTATAGAAAATAACGACATCAGTAATTACAATCATTATTTTTAAACAATGAATCTATTATTGCATTGACAAGTCTATAAAAGGGATAAAAATTCAAAATATTTTTTGCTAAACACTATTGCCAAAGAAAAAACTTCTAATAAGAACTTATAATAAAACTTAAATCATACTTACTACAGAACTATAAGTAATGTAATGAAACCCTGATTTACTCACTCAATAAGAATTTTTCAGTACACGAAAAATTACTAATTATTATACAATAATACAAAAATATTTGAAGATACAAACTTTATATTGAAACATATTGTAGTTTTAGATTTATAATTTGCATAAAAGCTAGTGATTTATGTAAAACATACATTTTTCAAAAATAATATACAAAAAAAAAATATATGTAAAAATGGAAAAATGCAGGTGCGGATTTCAATCGGCATTGAATAATTTTAATCTTTGATTTGAAAAAACTTTTTAACTACGAAATTTAAATCAATAATGCGCATAAAATCGAGCTCTGTTATTCCACGTGTCGAATCTATGAATGTAGTGTATAATATAATTTGTGTTTATAATAATATATTGATTCTATAATTTTATATTTTTCTATAAGTGCCGAGTTTATAAGAAAGTGCATTTATTGTGATTGTGATAATTTAACTATTATTATAATCGTGGGCATGTTATGTCTAATATATCTGCTGATAATTTTGTCAGGGCGGCAATTCAATTTCAATCCATTGCAATTCGTAAGTAACCTGATTGTTGAGAAAGAAAGTATAATATGTAGTTTATACAAGTCTTGATCGAAAATAACTATTGCAAATGAGTGGCCGCCGTCAATTAGCAATGTATTTCATGATATCTAAATTACATATTAAATTTCACTATTAAGGTAAAATTCTTTGCTTTGCTACGTATTCCCACCCTGTTAGTTAAGCCTTTCAGGCACCGCGAGAAGGGTAAGATGACTTAAAAAAAATACAAAACCATTGTTCATAAGATACATTTTATAAGATTTGTATGTACCGTAAATTACCAACTTTGAAATTTTAAAAGAGTGGTGATTTATTTGTCATAATATTATAATGTCTATTTTATATCATAAGAATCCTTGTCATACTTTTCTAAAGACTTTAAGCCTCTTACCCGCCTCTAAAAGCTACGAATAAGCGCCATCATGAAAAAATATTGAGGTCCGTCCCATAACCGTCAAATTTCTCGACGTTTATGAAACACACCTTATTCTACTATGCAAATCACAATATATGCTATGTCTAACTGAGCTATATCTATATTAAAGCGGACATGTGAATACATGGGTAGGTATAGACGTAATATTTATATAGAAGTAGTAAAACGACAGAACTGCGACGGAATATATGAGAAACACTATATACATATATCTGAATAATTCGATACGATTTAAACAAGTGTTCGATAAACCACTTGTGCCTTGGCGGTGTAATAATTCTAGAAACACCTTCTGTTTATATCAATTTATTTGGAAATGTGCTTTAAAATGAAATTTTAAAGCACATCTCCAAATTTTGCTATTCAAACCAGAAAACATTTCCAACAGGGGTATGAAGATTTTGGCCGACCGACTGTCCGCCATTTTGTTTATTTTGTGAAATCGCGTTCACTAATAATTCTTTCAAAAATGGATAGCTAACATTAATACAAACAAAAAATAATCTGGGAACAAACCGCGTAAAGAGTCACATTTCGAAGATATGAGCTGCCAAAGTTTTACTATTGGAAATAAATAATTTAACAAATTGCAACTCTGGCATGGTTATTCCAAGTGGTTTCTCGTCTGTGAAACAGTAGCCACTCTGTAACACGCCGTCGCGTGATGACAAAGTGCAATCTAGCTCAAACAATATTTTATCAAGTTCTACCTAATGAGAAACTACTAACTGCAAAGTCTCAGAGACTCATATCTTCGAAATGTGACACTTTACGCGGTTTTCTCCAAGATTATTTTTTGTTTGTATTGATGTTAGGCTCTATCTATTTTTGAAAGAATTATTAGTGAACGCGATCTCACAAAATAAACAAAATGGTGGACAGTCGGTCGGCCAGGCTCCATATAAAAATCTTCATACCCCTTTTTTGTGGGGCAAGAAAACTTGCTATTTTCCGAGCCTCCTCCGAGGCGGTACTTAAAACCCATAACTTAGGCAAAAACTGGGGAAATGCGACACGCGAGGAGTGTCCAATGTTGTTTTTGACATATACATTTGAGCCACATTCGATTTTTATTTGCACTAGTAATAATGCAAATAAAAATCGAATGTGGCTCAAATGCTGGGTGTAAACCCAGAGTAATATTTGAATACTCGGAAATTGCCCTAGCGTTCCGGATGCCAGGTTATAGTCCTATCCTCTTGCAAGACTTGCAAGTTACAAGTAATTTATGTAAAAGACAATAAAGTGGTTTATCGAAGTTTCTTCTTACACACTAATTTCTTAGCTAACATCGTTATACGCATGGGGTCCATTAGCCAGATATAAGTATAATAAATGAGCGATTTATATTTGGATACAAGGAACTTTTCGGATGTTTATACACATTACTAAATATTATACGCTACGAGGACATAATATTGTAGAAGTATACTATAATATTAGTACAAATTATTTAGACATAGAAAATAGTTTGGTTACTCATTTCATCGAGTGTCACGCTACTGTCGCTTCATAAACAATCGAAGGGTTTTTAGGATCCATTGCTGATCTATATTCAGGTTTTATTCTATATTATTATAGAAAGTCAAAATTCTACATACCACAAAGTTATAATAGTCTACTCTCTTGACTTTTACTGCACCTTTTGGACTCGTATTTCACGACAATTTATAGCAAGGCAATAATTAAATCTGAAATATTTTGCATTTAAATTATTTATAATGCTAATTAAATAGATGTAATTGGTGTTTAATTAGATAAAACTTGAAATAGGATATCGAAAACCTTTAAGTTTTTATAGTATTGTAATCAATAGTAGATAACATCTATTTCAGACTAAGTTATTCTGTAGATTATTATAAACCCAAAAATTTGTACATACACGTAACACGATAGAATCTAAGAATAGTAGAAACTAGCAAGAGACATCGAGATCAATAATAATGTATACATACATCGGAATTCCCCATTTTAGGTACCTATTAATATTGGTATACTTTATACTTGCTATAATATAAGGTTTGATCAAGTCAATTAAGAATATTTTGGGCATACGATCTACTGCTTATATTATGTCATCAGGGCTGAAAATTTCATAATTTGAAAAAGATCATTTCTTATTAGGTAATAATGGATGATTTTGTTTTTACAAGTTGGGTGATTCCCCTCGTCAAGTATAAAAAAAACGCAAACTCATCCTTTAAGTGTTTAGTGTGGGAATAAGAGTGGCGGCCACAACGGTAGATCATTCAGCCGAGCCAGCCGGTGTGCTCGGACAGGCCGAAGCCCACTTTATTGATTTCAGCTTTCGTATACATACATACCACCGTGCAGCTTAGAAAACTACGATAGCACGATGGATTTTTGTGATAGTTGTTAGAGTATATGAAGATGTTTAGCCTAAACGTTTATACAGAGTAGATCATATACGCAAAATATCCCATTTTCTTTAAACCTTGCTAATTTATTTAAACTGACATTATAGTGGTCGTCATACAAAATGCAACCTCATTGGTGTAAGTATTAACTCTAGGGTTAGTCGCTCAGTCTCAAGTTAAATGCCGACCAAAATAATCGTTTCTGTTAATTTAAATACAGTATGATCTTTCATCTTATACTGCTTTTTAGTCGCCGCTTTAATCTGACTTTTAAATTTAAAAAATCTTAAAAGACAAGAAAGTTTTGGCGCGTGGTGACAATAGGGATGATGACAAGGTCAAAGATTAGCGAATTTTGATAATAAAACAAAGAAATGACGGTAAAAAATAAGTGTTTCCAAAATTTCTATATGATGGCATAAAAAAAAAACTAGTCATCATGCTTATTGTCAAGAGGGCGTACAATTCGACAAGGCTTTAAATGAATATGTCAATGATGCGCTGCTGGTAAAGGAGATCTGTCAAAAATAACGTTTTTGTATGACAGAAACGTTAGTTCCCTTTCTCGCCACGTTCATAAACAGCCCTGTCGAACTGTAGATGCAAAGCAATTGTCACAAGCAATGGACGACATTGACAGGAGAGCATGCTGCATGCAACTCCCGAGTGACATTTTACACTAAAGCTCGACAAAGCTTTAAATGAACGTGGCGAGAAAAGGAACTAACGCTGTTTTCATACAAAAACGTCATTTTTGACAGTTCCCCTTTACCAGCAGCGCCCATTGACATATCTCATTTGAAGCCTTGGAGCACTTTATCACGGCGCCAGTTGCCATTTAAGCCACACGCTAAAACAACCTTGTAAATCTGTTAACACCAAACCAGAATATTTATTACAGACTGACAACTCTTTTACTTGCAGTAAATATAGACATCATACTGTATTCAATATTTTACTAGTTAATATAGTTAATGAATATAACAAGTAGGCAATACCATTTTGTAATATGGCTGAAATTGAACAACGCCATGTTAGTAAACAATAACAATCTAAAATATTACAGTGCGACCATATTTCTAATGGTTTTCGACAACTGTCTTTTTCATACAACCACTGTTTATTTCTATAAAGAAATATTGTCAAAACCATTTACAAATTGGCTTCACTGCATAATGTACTATCAGGGAAATTGATTTTTAGGCAGATGGCGGACCTACGTAATTTGGTCGGATTATGTGAAGCCGGCAGAACCCGACTAACAAGGACGGTATTTGAAGTTAGTGAATAGCATTAGCCGCATGCGTATGTAAGTAAAACGCAGCTTATCAGTAATCACTGTCAACTGTTTGTCAAATGGCAACTGTTACAATAATATGATATTATAATTTAATTAAACTATTATATTATACTGAAGTAAATTAATGCTCAATTACGACCGTAATATGCTAGCAAGCGCCATAATCCGCCAAACGCACCCATTAGCTTTATATAACTCGACTAAATTGCGCGAGTCAGCTACTTGCCTATAAATCAAATTCTCCGACGGTACATATGTAGTGGGTGTGCTTATTTGTGCACCAGGGACGTGAACCGCCTCACGCCGGACTTAGATGTAGTCCCTTTGGTCTTCTTGGTCTGCTCCTTAACACCTCTGAAAAATAAAAAAGTGTTTGTAAATGGGATGAAATTTTTCATCATTTAATATCCTATGTCATTCAAAATTGACGCTATGAACACTGGTTCATAGCGTCAATTTTGACACTAAATACACTGGTTTAGTCTAAAGAGATAAAACGCCATATTATAGTTAGTATAAAAAATTCTGCAAACCAAATCATGTGACAAAATGGGGTTATTCCATTTCAATAAGCTCTTATTTATGGTCGTATTTAAGAGCGAGCTGTCAAATTAAGCTGTGTTTTCTAATAAGTATTACGTTCCCGGAAGATGATTTACTTAAATGTAATTGAGATTTATCTAATCATTGTATATTTATCTGATACTAGCCTAACAGAAAACACGATTCACTTATTTTGACTCAATAGTTTTATTTTTCGAAATTATAAATATTTCTGGGCTTTACAACAAATATATGTTACACTTATTCAGTTACTATCATTAAATAACTTGCACTACTACAATCATACACTTTGTAAAATCATAGCTTAAGGAAATATTAGTACTGTATTTAGTTTTTAAGTAATCATCAAAAAACTGTTTTGGGACTTACGACCATTACTTTCGTGTTATAATGTGGGAACCCTTGTTACGCGATATTGTTCACTACTAGCTGCGGCTCAAAGTACAATTTATGCGGGCACAATTCATGGAATCATTATATCACAATGGGGATTGTCCATTTTTTTTAAATTTTGCTCATTACAAAAACATTTCGAGGAATAAGGTCAGTGATCGCTTTTCTGTATATAAACGAAAAAAATACCCATTAGTTACTTATATTTTTGAACAAATATGTTTAACCTTAGTTTGACCTTCAATGGGGTTAAATTAGCAGTAAATTCGACCAACATTACGTTTCGAACTTTTGGTAAGCTTCTCGTATCAGCTTTCACATAATGATAACTTATATTTGACGAATCAGCCATTATAAATAAGATTGAAACGAAAAAAAAACATACTGCAGAGGTCAATTGGCCGCCGATGATGACGTCAGAGCGAAACTTTAAAAATTTATTGAGAAAAAACTAGCCGATGAATTTCAAAATTATTTAATTTATATTCTTAAAATACCCTATTCTAACGAAAAAAAATATAAAAAGTACATGTGATTTTTTTTGGACAATGCCCATTGGAGGATAGCGGGGTATGTAGGCGGGGCTAGCGTGTTTTAATATTTTTGACAGCCCGGTCTTAAGAACCTGTCCTTGTGGTATCGCGATAAAATTTAGCACAATTCACGCAAGCATTTATCATGTTTATTGCATTATGTTATATTATTGATTTTATCAGTTACAGCTGCAATCTTAGCCGTTTTTAAGCGCTCGGTAAAATGTACTTTAGGACAGCAATGCTACAGGTACTTTAGGACAGCAGATATTATACGTCTGTTGCATTGCTGTTGCAAGATACAAAATTCAGTCGATCTGCGAGTGCAGCTCGTTCACTATCACCGTGCCGTCACTGCACGCTACTCACAAGTATCTGGTGAGGTCCTCGATGTCGACGAGCATGGAGTCCTGTCCCATGTGCAGCTCGTCGCGCGCCATCAGCAGCTTCACCAGCGTGTCGTTCAGCGCCTCGATCTGCGAGTGCAGCTCGTTCACTATCACCGTGCCGTCACTGCACGCTACTCACAAGTATCTGGTGAGGTCCTCGATGTCGACGAGCATGGAGTCCTGTCCCATGTGCAGCTCGTCGCGCGCCATCAGCAGCTTCACCAGCGTGTCGTTCAGCGCCTCGATCTGCGAGTGCAGCTCGTTCACTATCACCTGGAAATAAAACTCAATTTAGGCGCATATTTTGTTTAACCCATCGGCCATCAATCCCCAAGTAGCACCCGGCTGTCGCGTAACAATTGAAAATATTCTATTGTCTGCGATTCTCACGATCGAGGTATTAAATATTTATGTCTACGAGATACATATTTCTTTTAGGAAGTACAGACCGTACCCAGCTCAGTCCTAGACTGAGCTGGGTATATTCCATTTTCGCCGAGCTATCTCTAGAGATAGCTCGGCGAAAATGGAAGAGGTAGGCGCACTCTTCTACCCACCAAAGAAGCCTAATCTTTGGTGGGTGGAAGAGTGAGCGGGACGGGTGTGCACGCATCCCACACGTTATTGGTACACATGCGCCCACTACTACACTGCAGAAACTAGAGGGTACTCCAGTTTCTACAAATAATCATAAGACATAATATACAGTTTTTGTAAAATTACTTCTTGTAGGTACTGGTACAAACATGAAAATATATTTGAAGTATAATTAAAATACCTCAATCTTAAAAACAGAATACAAGATTGACCTTAAGTTATAAATATTTAAAGCGGAGGATAGTTTAATAAAGGCTTGGCCTTGTCTGTACTGATAAAAGTATTACAGTTTTATGCACGAGAAATTTTGATATACATAATTTAATAACTTCACCATAATACTCCTAGGATATTTAAGGGAACCTCACTCCCCAACTCCTATTATGCTGCCCTAAATAAGGAAAACGGTGCTAAATACAGCGTGTTGTAATACTGGCTAATATCCTCACAACAGTACACAATGCATTGCATTACCCAGTGAGGATATGAGCCAGAGCATTTTATATGGATGAACGATGAATCTGATGCATCAGATTCATCGATAACATTTTCATCAACTTTCCACAAGTTGTTGTAGTACTTTTGTACTTGAATATAAAACGAAATTGAACAATACTTCACAATGGGCATTGTTATTGACCATTAACGCATGAGTCGTTCGACTCACGCCCGCGAGGTCGTTGCGGAAATTGCTGTTGCGAGTTTTTATACAGATGATCTATGAACGTAAATAATTGAAACATTAATAAGTATAAAGCATTGCTAAAATTCTTGATAATGAAATTGAATGAAACACTGGCTGTTGTGGTGGGCTTTATCGTTGCCGTAACGCAACGCAAAGTGGGCCATCATGGGAAAAGTATTTCGTCATGTAAAAAGGCTCTATAATTCCAAACACATTGAAAGTCACAGTACTAAAAAGCGTGACGTTTCTCGGCATTCAAGGAACCTTTAATTGCGCGATGTTCACAACGAACACGCTGAGGGGACATGTTTTACGTCGCTGGTCTAAAAACCAAGCTTTTATCGGGATAGAAAGGTTAGGGTACCTGCATCGAATTTAACGCCAATGTGGTCCAATAGCTAGTTATAGAACGTGACTCTTTACACGGAGGTCGTGGGTTTGATTCCCGTGTTGGAAACATGTTATTTCCAAGTTTGATTAGGACAAGACTGATCAAGTTAGATGTGGTTAGGACAAGAATGATCAATTTAAAGTAAGAATATGATCCATGCGTAGGATGGGCATGTAAAAAGGTCAGTCCTGCGCGTGATCTCTCACCAGTCATATTGGTCATCCGTTCCACTGGTTTATGAGGGCAAAGGAATAGAAAGTGTTCTTGTGTGCTGCGCACACACTTGGGCACTATACAATCTCTCCCGTGTAATTGATCTGGTTTCAATGAAACCGGCAACCGTCACCGAAACCAGTGAGGGAGTTATTATTATTAATACCTGCAACTGTGCGATGTTCAGGTCAGTGAGTATCTGTCGGGAGAGACGGCGGCGCGGCGGCGTGAGCGGCACACGCGCCTTCTCCACGCTGCGCCGCAACATCTCCGTCACCGGCGACGTGCCGCGCGACCTCCGCTCGCGCTGTAACACATCATTAAGGAGCTGTTTCACCACATCCTGATATGTACCGGATATGCTGTTCACAACTTATCTGACAGGGAGTACCTGTCTACTCTATCTGTCAGATAAGTTGTGGATAGCCTATCTGGCACTTATGAGGAAATTGTGAAACAGGCCCTAAGTATCTCAGTCCGACAAACCTAATTGATTAAGTTATTGGCTTATTGCAGAGCAATTTTTAAACAATTATTTTATTTTCAGAGAATATCAGCTTTATCCTGCGATTTGTACTAAGTTTTAGGACATTTATTTACTTTCACATAGACCTATGCATATATATTATATACATATTACCACTGTTTTTGCCTCGTCAAATTACTGATACTGGCTATTCCTAATGAGAAGCCAATGCTTAAGAAAAATATATATGTATTTAGAAAAAATATTACCTCCATTTGTACACGAGCTAACTCTTTAGCTTGGGCCAGTGCAATCCTCGCTTCAGTTTGCAAAGTAGCTTGCAGGGCAAAGAAATCAGCTTCCTTTATTTCAATATGATTAAGAGATTGTGATGAACGTGATTTTGAAGACTTTGTAGGTAGTGAAGTTGGTCTTAATTTGGAACCTGCAAACCCACACAACTAGCTAATAATTTTCTTAATATGAAATTAGATAATCTAAGACTAAATTCTAAGACAATCTAATCTGTACAATTCAGACCAAATTACAAATTGTTCTTCTTTTTCTAGGGATGATTATTATATGATATTTGCAGTACCATGGGTGTAGCCAGAGCTTGTTTAGAACCATCAAAATTTGTCATTCCCATAAAAAACATATAAAAAAAGATAAGATAAAAAGTGTTCAGTGGATCTTGGCAGAAATATTAATAATTTATCCCACAGCCAATTTACTAGAAATAATTTTGTTTATTTGGGTTACACACACAGTCTGTTTTAATAATAATTACAGTAGACCTTCACCAAAATAGCCCAGAATGGAAAATGGATGAAGCAAAAATTTACTACAGATTTTTTTTACTAAATCGAAAAAAAAAAAACTTACCATTGTTAACTTTGTCAGCCTTCGTTATACTAACAGACAGAGGCCTCGTTTGGTATGGGTTATTGTATATGTTACTGCTAAGAAGGCTTGTATGTGATGAACTATTACTTTTCAAACTTCTTTCAAGATCAGACGATTGAGATTCATTATCAGATGCTATTTCATTCATGAAACATATTTGTAGATTCTTGCCTGCCACCACCACAAATGTTAGCACATAGACACATTTAGTAAATACCCAATAACAAAAATAAGCATAAAGCAAAACATGGTCTTGCTAATACAGAATCCAAAATTTGTTAACCTTAGAAAGTTAATCCCTCGAGCTCCAAGCGGCAATAACAATAGAAAGGCTATTGTGTCTCGTTTTTCTACGATCGAGGGATTAATCATGTACAATTAAAAAATTAACAGCTTTTAAAAAAGTAAAGTATTTAAGTTATTAAATTTAACAAGACTATATATTGCTTAATCAAGTATGGAAAACGAAATGCTTAAAATGTTGAGATGGAAGGTAAATTTTGTTAGAGATTATAATTAAATATAACATTAAAGATACCATTAGAGAAAGAGAAAGTAGTAAGTACAAAATGTAATAAAATATGTAGTAACTAATAACTATAAAAATATTTTCTATTTCAATTACTTTTTCTATGTCTAGTTATTAATATAATTACTGCCCCCTTAGCATGGCCCTGGAAGATTGGTTTCCAGTCTTCATAGAGAAGAAATAACTATAGTTTCTTGGATAAAAGTTCCTGCTTCAAAGTAAATAAGGTCATAGATTCAATAATAACAGAAAAATGTATGTTTTCTGACCATCTTTTATGACTTATAATTGTTTAGCGAGCTCACATTTATATCGTTAAAACCTTAATACACATTTTGTCTATAGCTCGTTAGCAATGTAGACTCATCGAGTGTGGAATTATCAATTTTCCCATGCTAAAAAGGTGTAATAAAAACGGCTCACAAAATGCACATAAAAATTAAATAACATTGACGATGCATCAACAACCTTATATTTACTTTGGAGCAGGATCTTTAATCCAAGAAAGTAAAGTTATTTTTTTAAAAAGCCCGGAAATAAATCATATAGGCCATGCTAGCTGAAATGAACATAATAGAAATATTCATTGCATTTGTTGGCTTCTGATAATGGAAAGTAAACAACAGGATAATGGTATGTACTTATATATCAGTAGTAGACTTTGAGGTCAATATTTACCATTTTGAAGTCTTGAATGCAGGCTTGGTTTCTTTCCAGGACGATCTGTATGACCTAAACTATAATAATTTTCATCTGCTTCTATGTCCATTGCAAGTCTTTTTCTAATTTCTTCCCTGTCATTGCGTTTCTAAAATGTAAACAAAATAAAACATCAATAATCTCTTTTTATAATAAAGTACATACTTAATTAAAAACTTGTATGTAAATAATATTTGAATAAAATATCATACACGTTTGTCACATGGTATATCTTCTGTAATAGAAACTATTTTTGTAAATTTGTCTAGAATATTGGGGTTACTTTCATCCAATATTGACCACTCAACCTCTGTTTGAGCACATTCTATTGTCCCCTGGGCTCTGGGGCTTAGAGCTGGGAACGGTACATCATAGTAACTAGGAACAATCACTTCTGCTTTCGGTGGGCTTGATAATTTTGTTTTTATTTGGAACAAACTACGTTTCAACCCTGAATGTTGTTCATCAGTGTTTTCATGTTTTTCTTTTGATTGCTTACTAAATTTTCTTTTGATATTGGTAACTAGGTTTTCGAACATCTTAAATCTATTCAGTCTTAATATATTTTTGGTAAAAATGGCACGTTTTTACAAAAAATAACAACAAAGAAATATTTAACAAAAAACACTACAATAGGTATTGAATATCCTGTCAGTCCTGTCACAGTTGACATTTAGGGCAAGGACAAATCAGTGGTGAATTTTTGCTCTATTTACAAAAAGCAATTTATGGTTCGTGCGAAATCGATTTATTATCGATTTGTGAAAATTATTCATACCTACATAAAAATAAGCAAAAAATATAACTTACAAGGCAGCAAATATTGTCCACGGATTCATGATTGTCGTATGTAATTGTATATAAATCCAAAAGGAATCGTGTGTCTTTTTTGTAATGTCTTTGTTCAAAATTTATGTAGGGCATAGAAGCCATTATAATATAAGAACAAGAAGTAAGTAAACTATATCACTTGTTTTAATAAATAACACAAATTATAACACGTCCAGTTGCACCGTCACTCAGTTATGGAAATGAGTTGCCGTAAACAGAAGAGAACGGCAATGTTATAATAGGTGTCTATGCACCGTTGAATCACCGCACCGCGCCACAGCCGTAGAAAGCCAAACCGAGTAGGTTGGAAGGTACCAATTTGATTGGTAATTTTTACTGTTAGCCATAAAAACAGACGTGGATTGAAGGCTAATGTATGTTTGTACCGTTATGATACTAAGCGCGCAATTTAAATATATAATATACAGCTACAGGTGTTTTTGTAATATGATGGATGTTCAGCAGTTAGTACTACTAACCGCAGCTTGTTTAGAGCTATAATTTTACTTTGGAGTTTCTATGAATATCCTGTAATTGAATTGTCCTTTACAGGTCCTATCAGGGGTAAAATAGATTCCAATGTCCAGCCTCGGATCGGTTAAAAATAACTACTCAACATAAATAAAATAGAATAAAAAAAAATGTTCCTCTTAGAGAGTTCACTGTGAAAGTAGCAGAGCTGAAAGACCATAATATGGGTAATAATATGGGGAAACTTGTGACGCCGCGCCGCGCTGGGGCGCTTGCCTATACAAAAGTGAAAAAAATAATTGGTCTTTCAGCGCTGCTACTTTCAGTTTTCACAGTGAACTCTCTACAAGAAACACGTACACACCCTAAAGAATTATCAATTAGTTTTGTTTTTGTTACAAGGTCTAAATTTTTGGTTTTTCGTCAATAACTAAAAAACTATGAGTTATAGCAAAAAATATTGTATGATGACATTAAAGCTTATTAAATTTTCTATAAATTAGATCCTATACAGTTCAGATTCTCGGAGGGGCAGGACTTTTAGTATGTTTATCTCCTAACTAGTCTTAACAAAGTACCTAAGTCAAAATTTCTGCTTTCGACTTTTCCAAGCAGAATCATTCGTTTACTTGGCCAAAAGGCGAAAGTATGTGACTTTGTGAGTTTTTATGTTTGTTACTTCTTCACGCCTAAACCGCTAGAGCGATTTTGACAAAATTTTACGAGGAGGTAGCTGACATCCTGGATTAACACATAGAGGCTAAATTTTAACCGACTTCAAAATGGAGGATATGTTGTTTTTTTTTTTAATTTTTTATGTTCAACGATAACTCTGCTGTTTGTGAACCGATTTGAACAAAATTTTACAAGCCGTTAGCTGACATCCTGGATTAGCACATAGTCTACATTCTTAACCGACTTCCGGAATAAAAGAGATGTAATGTTCATTTTTTTTTCATTCTTTATATTTAACGATTACTCCGCCGTTTGTGAGTCGATTTTCAAAATTTCGCCCTCTAAATTCCCCCTCCCAGAAGTTTTGCTTTCGATTTTAAAAATTTCGCCGTTTCCCTACTGGTAGTGTTGCTTTTAACGAAACAGTGTCGCGTCATTAGTGGTGAGTTTTAATGCTCCTTTTTAGGTACAAACTAAGTTATTCATTTAAAGTGAATTTATTCTAACCTAAAACTGAAAAAACATACAGGTTTCGAGTGTCATATTTTGATTGATAGGCTTTCGCCCCGTCTCCTGCTTTTCGTTTCACAAACGGCAAAGTATTTATTAATCATAAAAAATCACATCTGAACATCAAATATATATTTTTATCTCCTTCGTTTTATAAATCGGTTAAAAGCAATAGCATAAGACAGCATAATCTACTTAACAAATACTTTAAATGCTAAGCTAATAAAATAAAGGGAATAGGCATAATTTCGAATTTCTCACAACTGAGTTGTCATGATTAAAGTGCAGTTGCAACCTGTCATATTTATTTTAAAATGGGAGAAATTTCTATAAGTTCAGTTCGATTGAGATTTCTGGTGAGGATTCGAGGGCCCCCTGAGCTTGAGGGCCCCGGGGCACTGCCCCGTCTAGCCCCTTAGTAGCTACGCCGCTGGTGGTAAGTACCTGAAGGACTTGTGTTACAGGTACCAGACAACGGAAATATATTTAATACTTTTATACTATACATATATTTAAGATTTTCATTATATGATACACATATTTAATACACATCCATGACCCAGGAACTTTATAAACTTTTTGTTCCTTCGGCGGGACTCGAACCCGCGACCTCCGGCTTGAGCTACCAACGCGCTCACCACTGCGCCACGGAGGTCGATAATTAATTAATAATAATAAGTAATATTTTATACGCAACAATGTATATTAATGTAATATTTTATACATAACAATTTTAACATTTTTATTATCTATACTATATACTATATATTCTATATATACTATAATACTATAATAATATTATAAATGCGAAAGTATCTCTGTCTGTCTGTCTCGCTTTCAGGCCAAAACTACTGAACCGATTATAATGAAATTTTGTACACAGATAGTCTAAAGCCTGAGAAAGGACAACAACAAGGCTACTTTTTAACTGGAAAAGGGGTTGTAAGGGGGTGTTTATGCGTAAAGTTCAAATTCAGTTAGTTCCAAAAATTCATAACAGATAGCGCTAAGAGTCAGGCGACTCTTAGCGCTATCTGTTATGAATTTTTGAGGCACATGTAGGCACATCTCGTTATCGCTTGCTCATACGTCTTTCTATAAGAGGTGGTGCCATCATAAATTCGAAATGCGTCGACTGCGGTGCCTGCGGTGCGGCCAAATCTGCGTTCACCTTAACAAGCTTTTAAATTTGACACAAATTTTGCTGACACGCGCGCTATGGTACCAGACAACGGAAATATATTAAATAGTTACTTTTATACTATAGGTATAGGTATACATACTTGTATTTAAGATTTTTATTTTATCATACACAAATTTAATATACATCCATGACCTAGGAATATTGAAAACTTTTTGTTCCGTCAGTGGAATTCAAACCCGCGACCCCCGTCTTCAGCCGCCAATCGCTCAACCATTGAGCCTCAGAGGTCGTCAACTATTTTTAACCGACTTCCAAAAAGGAGGAGGTTATATGTTCGGCTGTGGATATTTTTTTATTTTTTTTATGTTAAAGTATCTAATTAAAAAAAAAACTTACTTGTCTTTCTGCCTCCTTAGCTGCTTTTATGTGACTTTCAATAGCGTCTAAATCTAGCTTCGGTAACGCTGTCTCAATATTGTAAACGTCGAAACATTCTGAAAATTACAAAATAAAATGTAAGGCGATGATAATAATATAATAATAATAACAATATCTATGGAGGCTTTACACCACGTCAGTCTGGCCCTGTGCTAAGTACGTGACTTGTGTAATGTGTTACAGGTACCAAACAACGGAAATAATATATTTAATACACATCCAGACGTTTATCCGACTTTACCCGAAGCAAAAAATCTGCAGGGATTCTTGTATACCTAGGTACTCATAAGTAACGTGGAAAGACCAATTTGGGTCATAGCTCAAAATTAATCATAATTAAGTAATTTTAAGTGTCATAATTGCTACTGCGCTTCAACTCCCAAGCGGCCAAGAGAACAACAGATTTCCAAGAATCCGCGATCGAAGAATTAATGCGAAGTAATATTCTACGTATAAGGAATCAATGGCGAATATGGCTGTATTCGTAATCACTTGTATTGACTACTGATTCATATTGGGCCAATGTGGACAGGCCTCACCGTATCACGAATGTGATGCATCTTTGATGGTCCACGGTAGAGTAGGTATAAGAGAAAAACGACGACCATGATAGCGATGGACGTTGCCATGGTGACACATTTATTTAGTCACTACAATAAAACAATACGGGCGATATACTTTATAATATTGTGGCAAAGAAACGTTTGCCGGGACAGCTAGTAATATGTATTAGTCAAAGTTCGTCGTGATATTCCTGTAGCTTTTGTTATACGATCATTATTCACGGTCACTCATGCATTATTAATTTTGGAGTACTGCGAGGCTAAAATGGTCACATTAAGCCATCTCAATGCATTAAGCAATCATATTATCATGATTCTTCAAAGCGACCATTTTAGCCCCGCTGTACCTTTTTTTTCTGTACTTAGGTAAATAACTAGTTGCCAACTATTAACTCACCATAGTTTAATTCTTTATCATAATCTTGCCGAGTGGATAAATTATTTTCAACTTTGCTTAAACTTTTAGCCAGTGATTGTCGAACTCTTGATTCACTGAAAAACAACATTCAGATAAAATATCAGATATCTGTTGGTACCACAATGTCTAATAATTTATACTTATTAATTTTTTTAGAAATTCAATATGAGGAAATTTTGTTATTTTTATAGAATTCTTAAATCTTACATGAATTAATCTTGTATTACTAACGTAGTATCTATCTATAAGGCAGTGGGACCAGCTGCTTACATACCAAAATTTATATATAAACTACCTACTCAAAATACTCACTTTCGAAGCTTTCCTACTTTTTGACTCAGAGTAATGTTATCTTGTATTAGACGGCCACTCGCCTGGTGCAAACTAAATCGACATCTGCGTGGTTCATTTCTGCTTAGAGTTAGTATATTATTAAAATTTCCATCAGTCAGTACTGAATTTCCTCTTTTGTTTTCGGTCCAAATTTTGTCACGGTCACGCATTTCATTTAGCTTTGGTATTATTTTTCTTAGTTCTGTACTTAACTGTTTTATTGTATTTTCTACATTATGACTAAGCGCGTCAGTGTTATATTCTTGAATATTAATTTCTTCTTTTCCGTTAGATAAAATCGCATCCGATATATTTGCAGACATATGATTATCTATTAGTAAAAAACTAGGCCTTGCTACATTTTTCTCTGTTTTTATATTACTTTCGTTTTCTTCTCTCATAACTGTATCTTCGTCATTACTTTTTATTTCGTTTGTACTTTGCGGTATCGATAAGGCTTCATTTTTATCTCCTTCTTGGTTTTCCACTAGTTTTTTTATCACATCGTTAACAACATCGCTAATATTATTGATTGTATTTTCAATGGGTTTCGCAAAAGTTTCTTTAATGTCTTTTCTCAGTTCTTGTAAATCATCTTCTATGTTTATATTGTAGTTCAAGAGTGTTCTTATTTCATCTTCAATTTCTTTGTTGAAGTCACCTATTATATCCTTTGTGTTAAAATTATTCTCAATATCAGTTGTTGTGCAATCATTCAAAACATCATTATTGTTGTTTTTATTAATGGTTTTTAAAAGATCTGGCATTTGGTCAAAAGTGTCCGTACTACTACTATTATCAGCAATTTTGTCGTAGGGAATTATGCTATCCATGTCTATGCTCATTGTTTCCTCATTTCCATTTATTACTGTAGATAGTTCTTCGGAATTCATATTATGAGGATCTATAATATCTGCCTCTACGTCGTCATCCGTCATATCGTTTTCTGATTGATCAAAGTGTTCTATATTTGCAGAAAAGTTCTGAATAAGCAATATTTCAGGTTATGTTACGATAAAAAATACTAAGTACTATGTATATTAATGCAAAGCTTACAAAATTATAATAAAGATAATGCAAAAACTCCTTAAATTTTATATGTACCTGTAACGTGTGAGCTAAGTGTTGAAATCCCGGATAGTTAGGATTAACTATTCCTCGGGTAACAGAATTTAAACTTTTCTTTGACATTTCATCAGTACTTGGTGATATTAGAGCTATTTCTTCTCTACCAGCTACTTTTGCGCCATATGTGATGTACTTATCTGAAAACAAAATATGTCTGTCGTAAATTTTTTATTTAATCAGCGTACTACTAAAAATTTTTTTTATAAAAAACTGAAGTGCTTCTTACCCTGTAGCTTTATCGGTAAACTTTTGTTATCATTTTCTTTTATTGTAAGATTTTCCTCATTATTTCTTTTATAGTTTTTATTAATTACATTGATTCTATACTGCTGATTACAAACTAGTTTTTCATCAGAACTTTGCGTAGTATCACAAAATTCAATGATGCTTGTGATTTCATTATCTTTATTTTCATGAGTTAGTGGTAATTTATTTTTATAGTTTTTATAAGCAACATAATCATTGTCGTTATTTGTGTTTAGATTGTCATTTTCATTTCTACCACTGTTGCATAGCTCGAAGTCCGCGGTGTTTTCCTTATACTTTGTTTCATTGCCATTTATACTCGCATGTGGAATCTTCATGATTATCTGGAAACATAAAAAATGTATATAAAGTTACATCACTTAGAACATTTTAAACATAAAATGATTTCAACTCGTTCGACCTTGAACTCTTTTTTAATTAGGATTGTAGTACATGGTATTTTATAATTAAAATACGATGTACTACAATCCTAATTAAAAAAGTAATTACTTACTTACAAACCTCGAAAAAAGAGTTCAAGGTCGAACGAGTTATGCAATAAAGCAATTCATATTAGAAATTAAGATTACAAAGAGAAATCTTATTGAGGAAATCTTTAATACAATAGAGCACACAAAGATGACGAAGAATCATTTTCGTAACATTGATTTTTACTGCCGATGTATATATAATTTACATCTACACACTTTGGTGCTTATAAGTCATAATAATCAATTTCCTTTGAATTTTATGTCATAATAGTCATAAAATTCAAAGGTTTGTGATTTGTGAAATAGAAAGTATAATACTAGATGCATAATTCACCAACGCGAAAAGGCAAATGAAGCAGACTGACAGACAGACGAATAGTCTTAAATTATAAAAGAAGTAGACCGTATGAAATGAAGATGCTTGTTTCAAGATATCGAAAGTATTTGTTTTAATTAATAATATGTATGAATATTGAATTGTAAGAAAAGCACTACACGATAAGCTCGATGATCATTGATCACCATCATCAATCATCATCATCAAATACGAAGATCATCATTATTATAGTGGTCACATTTCTTCATATTTCAGTTTTTAAAACAAAATCTTACGAAGTTATCTTACGGTTTCCATAATGTATACGAGCTTAGAGGACGTAGCGTTCAAGAAATCGATATTAAGCTACCATAATGTTATTATGTGGTTTAGGTTAGCTCCAAGGTCATACAACGACCGCTTACATTACTCAGTATTCAACGAAAGGTATTAACTTAAATCTAAGAACTAATTGCTTGATACAAGTACCCTACTACGATAGACGTTATTTAGATTATAGGTTACCTACTTGATAGTTAAATTATATCCATACATGGTGTTGGGAGTTAGAACACATTGTATATTCACAATTCTCATTCATACTAGTACAAAGGGCCTCGTAGCGCTTTTCGTAGGACGCTGCTACGAGATTTTTCGGAGCACGCTGCTACGAGATTTTTCG
The DNA here is from genome assembly GCA_937595015.1 of Polyommatus icarus. NCBI lineage: Eukaryota > Metazoa > Arthropoda > Insecta > Lepidoptera > Lycaenidae > Polyommatus > Polyommatus icarus. Next base: position 12,349,723 of record OW569321.1, read on the forward strand.
GAGCACGCTGCTACGAGATTTTTCGGAGCACGCTGCTACGAGATTTTTCGGAGCACGCTGCTACGAGATTTTTCGTAGCACATTGCTACGAGATTTTTCATAGCATGAATCTTATTGTGTCACTTCGCACTAAAAAAGACGGTTGGAGAGTAGTGTTTTGTGTCGAACTCGACTCGAACTCGACTCGAACTCGACTCGAACTCGACTCGAACTCGACTCGAACTCGACTCGAACTCGACTCGAACTCGACTCGAACTCGACTCGAACTCGACTCGAACTCGACTCGAACTCGACTCGAACTCGACTCGAACTCGACTCGAACTCGACTCGAACTCGACTCGAACTCGACTCGAACTCGACTCGAACTCGACTCGAACTCGACTCGAACTCGACTCGAACTCGACTCGAACTCGACTCGAACTCGACTCGAACTCGACTCGAACTCGACTCGAACTCGACTCGAACTCGACTCGAACTCGACTCGAACTCGACTCGAACTCGACTCGAACTCGACTCGAACTCGACTCGAACTCGACTCGAACTCGACTCGAACTCGACTCGAACTCGACTCGAACTCGACTCGAACTCGACTCGAACTCGACTCGAACTCGACTCGAACTCGACTCGAACTCGACTCGAACTCGACTCGAACTCGACTCGAACTCGACTCGAACTCGACTCGAACTCGACTCGAACTCGACTCGAACTCGACTCGAACTCGACTCGAACTCGACTCGAACTCGACTCGAACTCGACTCGAACTCGACTCGAACTCGACTCGAACTCGACTCGAACTCGACTCGAACTCGACTCGAACTCGACTCGAACTCGACTCGAACTCGACTCGAACTCGACTCGAACTCGACTCGAACTCGACTCGAACTCGACTCGAACTCGACTCGAACTCGACTCGAACTCGACTCGAACTCGACTCGAACTCGACTCGAACTCGACTCGAACTCGACTCGAACTCGACTCGAACTCGACCCGAACTTGACTCGAACTCAGTTGTCTGTAAAGTCGGTTTACTGACGATAGTTGAACGTGACAACGTCATAGCCTTAAATGGAACGCCTCAGAGCGAGGTAACGCCGCATATTGCGTCATGTTTTTTCGTGCGCGCAGCCCATATCGAATTATAAGACGTTGTCACGTCAAAAAAAACGCCTCCGTGGACTCGGGGGTCGAGGGTTTGGTTCCTGCGTTGGAAACATAATATTTCCAATGTTGGTTAGGACAATGCAGGCTGATCACCTGATTGTTTGACAAGTAAGATGATCAATGCGTCGGATAGGTATGTAAAAAGTAGGTCCTGCGCCTGATCTCTCGCCAGTCGTGCCGGTCTTCCGTCCCACTGGGTTATGACTTATAACTTATGAGAGTAATAAAAACGAATAGAGAGTGTACTGCGCACACACTTGGGCACTATAAAATTACTCCTGCGTAATTGACCTTGGTTTCAATGAAACCGGCCACCGTCACCGAAATCGGTGTGGAAGTTATTATTTTTATTATATCCATACTACATACTTAATACATTTTATGATGTATTTGAAGGTCCAAAGGGCGTTTTTCTGTTTATCTTCCACGCGCGACGTCGAAAGCTTTAAATTATTATATTAGTTTCACTATAAATGTGTATCTAACTACAGTACCCGGCGATAAATATTGCACATCGACCTTTGGAAAGTGACAGTCGGCTAATTTCGGTTTTGTAGAGCGCTATCTCTTACGCACGAAATACAAAAAGTCCGGTATATATTAGGAGCTGTTAAAACAATTATGGTTTGCTTCTTTTGACAATTTTATTATTTTTGGTATAAAATACACCAAATTTTCTATAAGTTATGGCTTTAGGTTCGGGTAAAATAAAATAAAAAAGGGTGTTCAAATTATGTTTACGTATTTAAAATTCGTTTGGAAAATTACAGCTGTAGCAAATTTAGGGGTGTTAACAACTCTAGATATATATTCTGAACTGGACGCGACTGCACCCTATTGAATTTGAACAACGACTGACATAATGTCAAATAGGTGTGTGCTACAAAGATAACGCTCTACAAAACCGAAATTAGCCGAATGTCTCTTTCCAAAGGTCGATGTGCAATATTTATTGCCGGGTACTGTACTATACCTAGGTACGAGTACCATACCGTAGGTTTTAACAAAACGTGCACAATTTGTCAATTCGTTTAGTAATGGACGTATATAGGTAGTATCGGAAAAGCGAAAGCATACTGCAGTGACGACGTTACCGAAACGAAATGACATAAAAATATTTTTTCTTGGAACTATCAACTAGGAAACAACTAGGCTTGCGAAACTACTAACATTATACTCGGTGCAGAACAAGCACTGGAAGTAATTGATTCATATGACATTACCTGACCGTTTGGTCGTGTTATGTCAAGCCCAGGCAACAAATCACGATTATATTGACTTGACATAATCCGGCCTCTACCAATGAATAAATTCCTCTAATGGTGGTTTGTAAATAGGTACCTCCTGAAGTTTTTGTGAAAATAAACTCACGAATAAGATTCCATGTCGAAAAATAACAAAAATTACGGAGTTGGGAAAATGAAAAACCTACATCAAACCATCAAGGCAAATAATAACTTCTCTGAACTAAACTCATTAGCGAGAGTTTAAATTACTACCTATCCCAGTTTTCGAACGATAACAATTGAGTAACAATTATAACTAAGTACTAATAGCTTTGCAAAAATTGTAGTTTAACAAAGCAGCTCACAAAAATCATATAAGTATAGTCTTTGTACAAAAATCATATAAGTATAGTCTTTATTTACACTTGATATATTTTCATTGCTTAGAGCCCAGTAGAGAGCCCTGGCTCTGTGGTTTTAACACAATTACAAAAATTATTACCACTACCTGGCACAAAAGTGACCGAAAATGAAGTACAATCCGTTGGCAAATTTCCGGATTGTACTTCATTTTAAGGCATAAAGTAGATCTGTCGGAAATATGGCATGTTGCCAGCGAATTGATTTTTTGTGCCTAGCCGTAGGTACCCTACATTTGTCGTCCTAATTTCATTCAGCTTAACATATAGCATACCTATATTTTATAATTGCTTCAATACATTTTTGAACTTTAGATACCTAATTTCTTATAGGAACTGGGGTTGTGTCAAATAACTTAACAAACTAGAGGAATTTGTAAGAACAGACTAGAAACTTGAGCCTTATTAGATTATTCGCTACCCAATTACCGAAGGGCCCCAAATAAAGCAATTCTGGTTTACAGCTGTTAGTTACAGCAGCAGACATTGTTTAAAGTTGTTCAATTAGGCGCGGCGTAAACCGCCATCCTCGCATTTACCAAATTAATACAAACACTTTGTGGTGATTAATTTGTTTCATCCTCTTTGGTATTACGTAAATAAATAATAAATACTCTTATATCCCTAGATAAATTTCTACCGAGCCACGTTGGCAATGTAACAAAGAAATATACTCACTGGCATTGGTAATACTTTAAAAGCTTTTATCGACGAAACTCTATTAATCATCTGTACTCTATTTAGCTACAAAATTTAAAGAATTTATCTAAATCCTTTAAGCTCGTAAACTCTCAAGTTATATAAAAATTGTAGAGCAGAAGACACGTCTCGAGCCACCCCAGTTCTTTTGCAGCGAGCTCTCACTGAATTTTAATTTTATACTCCACACTAAAAGGTGTCAATAGGTGTCAAGAGACACTCGTAAAAATAGTTTCCATCCTCAAAAACTTTACGTTTAAACTTTATGTAGATGTTAAATGAGTTTAACTGCTTTAAAACAGTCATTTGAAATGATGAAAAAGTAATTTTTCAGACTACATTTATACTGAGTGTAAAGACTAAAAAAGGGCTCAACCGCAATTTCTGCAACCATAGTTTTATTTAATTTTATTCGTATGAAATGCAGATAGCTCATGATTTTTATTCCGACGTTATTTTAAACCTAAATAACAATGCCGATTTGAAATACACAAAATAGTTAAGTTAAGTTATTATTAGATAAATATTTAGTTTTATATTGTCGTAGCCGAGGCGGGCGTGCCGCGGTCGCAGGCGAGGCAGTGACGTAGCACAAATTGAACAATAAAACGCTTTGGCAGTCTATCGGCTGTAAAAGCGAACCAGCCCCCTCGATTTCCCCAATTCCCTCCGGCAGTCAGTATATTGAAAACAATAATTTAGATGTTATATCTGTTAAGCCTCAAAGCGGTATTGCAATAGAATTTTTTATTGTTATTGAGTATATTTATTATCTTATATATTATAAAATTCTCGTATCACAATGTTAGTCCGCGAACTCATCCGAAACGGCTTTACTGATTTTTACCAAATTTTATATGCATTTTCAGTAGGTCTGAGAATCGGCTACTGGGTACTTTATATATTGATAAGTGCATTTGTTGAATAAATAGTAGTAAATTATTACAACCTGAGACTGACGGCGACCATTGTTTGTGCGACCAGATAGTGATCGACGTTGCCAAGGTGACATACTTATTTAGTCACTTCAATAAAATAATATGAGCGAGATACTTTATATTATGGCAAAGCAACGTTTGCCGGGACAGCTAGTTAAGTATAAAATTATATACAACAGCATTTTTCCGATAAGTCATATTTCATACGCCACTGCCCTCTCTCCTCACGATACGTGCGATGACCATTTGTACTTGCAGTCTTATAAATTCGAGAAACCTGCTAAATATTTATCGAACAATTTCCAGTAATCCATGCTCTCTAAACGTAAGTCATTTCATAATGTTACATAAACATAATCCAATAACTTTCTAACGATTCATTTAAAATGATAATCCTCTTAGTGTATAATGTTTATTTATATCTCGTTATTGCAGGGCGCTGGGCGGCGGTGGCGTGACCTAAGGCCTGCCCTCGCCCTTTCTCCCATATAATGGCCACTACATTGTCGAGCGGCTCAAGTACACGAACGCTCAGTAGCCCAGTTAACGTCTCATAATCTTACAAAGTTTTACAATGCAACTATTTTTGTAAGAAAAAAAATCATGTGGCATTTGGGGATTGACGCGGTAAAGCTATTGCATAGTATTTTTATCATCTTACGCATTTTATAATTTGCATATGTCTAGTGGCACGTACACGAACACCGTGCCGTCTATCAACGCCGCACCGTTGTGCCCGTCCCCCATTATATCCCCCATGTTAGGTTTTCTTGCTGCGGTGGCGCGCTCATTAAACCCGCGATAAAACTATGCAATAGCTTAAAAGTCTTAAATATTAGTATTTATGAGAAACAGTGTCAATGGACAATTATTAGTACTTACCTATGTTTACAGTCAATAATATTTTAAAATAATAGTAGCTGTTTCAACATATACCTATGCAACATAATGACAAGTATTATAAGTACAATGTTATTACTTGCTAGTATGTTACATATTATTATGTCAAGCGACATAATAATATAATCCACTTATGGATAGGCATAGATTAAACCAGAGGTTCCCAAACTGTGCGCCGCGGCGCCGTGGTGCGCCGTGGAAAGGCAAGAGGGACGCCGTGAGTCGATCCTCCATCATTATTCGAAACCACAAATATTATAAAATTGAATTATAATATTAATTATGTAAAGCAGGTAGATTATTAAATATTTGTTTATATTACTTACTATTTACCTGCTTAACTATAATAAGCATTAAACGTATTTATTTATGTATTTTTTTCTAATAGCTCGGTAGAGTAGGGCGCCGTGATTAAATATTTTACGTGTAACTGCACCGCAGGCTGAAAAAGATTGGGAACCCCTGGATTAAACAAATATTTGACTATGATTGGCGCCCGTGGGCCGTGGCTTGGTGGTTAGGTATTACTGTAATCGGCCACTGTTTTATTACCCCTATACGAGCTACGCGTAATAAAATTTTAACTAGAATAATGTTTCTTAGTAATCGCATATCGGCTTCATATTTTTTGGTAAAGATCAGTTGCGATAAATTGATAATACAGGACAGGCAGACTGGGTTCTAACATAGTAAATAATGATATAATTAGTATCCGACCAGCGACTTTATATTATTATGTTCTATTATATGGAATCTATACAAAGTAAGAAAACTTTTTTTGTTCGCATCTAATAGCCCTACTAAACTACTAGGTCGATTTTGATGAAATTGGGCATAGATATTAATAGACGAAGAGTAGACTACGGGGAAGGACATAGATAATATTATAAGGATACATTATTATGACAGCAAAATATATTTTAATACGATCAGCAGTCAGCACAGGATACAGTTCTTTTTTATAAAGAACCTTTCCAATATTTAATAAATTAATATAAAAATCCCTTCGCGACTTTAAAATGTAAGTTATTTAAAGCTTGAATATCTGCACACGCCTAGACAAAAGGAATGATACATTTTACTTAGCAATTCTCAGTCTCTGGGGAAACGCTGAGTAATGTTTTGATTTTAATTCTATTGAGTATAACATGTGTTTAATACTTTCTCCTGTTTTATTAGCTGGAGCGAAATCCAATATAAATCACATTTATTTTCAGAGTGCGTAAGAAGCTTGAATTTTTAACTCTCCTTCAGGTAAAGTAGAACCCGAAGCCTGTACATTTATTATTTATTTCAATTGTTTCTGGTATTACCGCCGCGCTGTAAATATTAAAATGTATGTCTAAGAGGAAGATATAATATTATAGCGCGTAAGAGATAAAGAAGATAGGTAGGTACTATTATGACTAAGCTATGTTACCTACTATTTTTAAAAGTACCTCCTAATTTGGATAGTTTTATATTAGCTCTAAGATTTAATACTCCCAGTTGCTTGATATTCAACATCCCTATACATTTTAAAATGCAATTATGCAAGCATTGAGTTGTGTGAGAAGAATTTTAAAACTGTAACAATTAAGCAGGCGGCAGGCCTAAAAAGTTAATAAGTAATGAGGCAATTAGGTACGCGTGACCAACAGAAACGTGGTTGTTTTATAATAATTTATCATCAAGCCTCTTAATAGGTTTAGCAGCTAAATATTGGCTTATACTTGTTAAACTAATATGTATTCTGTGCGTATATACTGCGTGTAAGCTAATATCTACTATCCACCTGCCTAAAGATATCAACTTTTCACGGCAACCTTACAAGTTCCTAGCTTACAAGTTTAGGGTCAATTGGCACGGAAAAATATAAGTAAACACTACGTAAACATTACATAAAGTCAAAATTGCGTTATTTAATTTTACCAATCGAAAACGTACGAAATATTTGTAAATTTATTCTATTAATTAAAAATATTCGCTCGACGTGTTTTGTGTTGGGCCATGAATGGGAGCACCTCAGCTCTCCAGTATTAGAAGCGAGCTTGTTATTCATGTTGGCGTTTGACCCAATATCGTACTTTATAATGTATTGAGTGGCACTCGGCGCCCGGCCACAATTACACCAACTTGACATTGTATCTACCGGGTGTAGGTATAGAAAATGGCAAAAGAAAATTATGGTGTGTGCAGGGTACGTTCTGAAATGTAACCCAGTATGATGCCAGTGTTCCGAAATATACGCCGTCGACAGTATGATTGACGTTTATGACTTTGTTGGGCTGTCATTATAGCCAAAGAAGTCTCTATCTCACAAATACTACCTAGCTACTAATACAATACAATAGTACAATAATTTGGTGCTCAAAAAGAGACCTTGAAAATTTTCCGGGAGTTTTGAAAATTGGTGTTTTTATAGATTTCGACCTGCTCTTTTCGAATTTTTACTTTGCCACCTCGTATCTTTGCCGCTCGCGCCGCCATATTGGAAAAATGGCGCTCAAATGCAGTTACCGGCCGGCCAAAATTAACCGGCCAAAATTAAGCGATTACACTTATCGTTAATTAATATGGCATCATTTTAACCATTGTTGATATAGTGAAATCTAATATTGACCTCACCATGCAAATAATGATCTAGACACGCGGTAGAGTGTCAAGCCAAGTTCCAGCATAACAGAATGGCGAGCATGCACCGTGTGTAATATTTTTTTTTTTTTTGATGTCGCTGGGGAAACCCATCATGGGTGCCCCGGGTTGGGTGACCCGGGGGTATGTGAGACTCCTACTCACTAAAACCACCTGCGGTTCGCCTTCAGCCGTATAAGGAGGGATATCCCGGATCTAACAAGCACGGGACTCCCTCCACGACCGGCCGGTCTACCTCGGACCGGACTTCCACCAAAGTAAGGGAACGCTTAGGCGAACTAAGGCGTTCCCCTCGACGCCGGGACTGACAAAGCCGGGCAGGTTCCCATCCTGACCCGGAGCCCCGTTAGACGAGGGATTGGAGGTTCGCGTAGCGACGCCTCCGCACTCCCGTCCTACGCCGGCGGAGCGGCAGAGAGGTGGGGTCATTCTCTCTGTCCCGCTCCGTGGCCTCTTTCTGCGAAATGACAAATTCGCAGAAAGAGACCGCCGCCTGCCAGGCCTCATCGCTCTCGAGCATGCAGCGCACCATGCTCGGGAGCGAGAGGTCCTCGCCCAGTACTGCCACCAGATCGTGGCGCTGCACGGCCCAACGATCGCACACCTCGAGGGTATGCTGGGCCGTGTCCTCCGCAGCGCCACAGTCGTGGCAGGCTGGCGTTGGCTCTCTCCTGGCGATCTTACACAGGTACGCAGCGAAACAACCGTGTCCGGTGAGCACCTGTGTAACCGTGTGTAATATTACACGAACCATTTGCAGCTACTTTTGACCCCCTCATAATTCAGAAACTATTTCACATAAACGTTTCAAATTTAGCGCATATAATGAGACTTGCGAGGTAAATACATGCTTTAAATTTCATAAGCACGGCTTAAACGGTTGTTGAGATATTAACGTCCGAAAATATAAATTTTTATCACTGACTGACTGACCTATAGATCAAAATTCTAACCAACTTCCAAATGACCTAGAAGGCTGAAATTTGGAATCCAGCTCGGTAATTATGTGTCACCGTAGGGAAAAATTCGAAAACAAAAAAAAAAAAAAAATTGGTCAAGTGCGAGTCGTACAGAGCGAAAATTGTGTTTTTTGTATGGATACCCCCCTTAAATATTTATTTTATTTTACTTTTATTATTTGTTATGAAAAAAGAAATATAATTAAGGACTTTGTGAACATTTCAAGTACCTTTCGGCTGCTATTATTGATTTAGAGCAAAAAAGGCCAAAAAATCACGTTTATTGTATGGAAGCTCCCCGTAAACACAGTATAGCAATATTATAGGGATATATTGCTATACTGTGCCGTAAACATTTATTTTTGAATTGAAAAAACTTGAAATGAATAGAAGGTGACTTTATGAAGTGTGTCAGCTGTCTGTTACGTCGTCACGCCCAAACTGCTTGTACCGATTGTTCTTTGGTATGGAGATATAGTTTGAGTCCCGAGAATAGACATAGAATTATTTCAATATGTTTGTCCGTTTGTCTGTCCGTCCGTCCGTTTGTCTGTCTGTCTGTTAGACAGCTATAATAATAGCTACTTAACTTCCGCATAATAAGTTGTACACTATATATAGTTAATGTTTGGAAATACACTTGTGTTATACCGTATTGTTCCAAAACCTTCTGATGGTAGCTGCATTTTCCATTCGCTTGGATTTTCTTTGTTTTATTTGTCTGATACTCAAGTCTCAACAAGGCTTAGGGGCTGTTTCCCCACTTCCTGATAAGTTTCAGATAAGCTATCCACAACTTATCTGATAGATGAAGCATCTGCCAGATAAGTTGCGGATAGCATAGCCGACACTTGTCGGGAAGTGGTGAAACGACACAAATTTGCGAATTGCCATTGAATATACATAGTCGAATAGGATGTTTGAACTGGGAAGATGAAGGTGTCTACCCTTGCTCGGAAAGTTTTCTTTTCAAAAAGTAGTGATATCCCACCAAAAACAAGTTCCATACAAACATTATATTTCTTGTCTATGGACTTCGCCGTAAAAAGGATGGAGATCTAAATGAGTGCCAAATTCCATGGAAAATCGAAATATGTACGTATAGGAACCAAATAACATTATGAACAAATAATAGAGTCTATTTCTTTGCTTTATTGAATATCTATAACAATTGATGTTATTTAAATAATGTGAGATCTTAAACTAGATTAGATTTTACTTGGCTAGTTTTCATCAGAATTAAAATGTTCAATAACTTTATGAAAAATGACTGACGTAATGAAAACTGGCCAAGTTAGATCTAATCTAGGTTAAGGTAAAGCAAAGAAATAGACTCTATTATTTGTTCATAATGTTATTTGGTTCCTATACGTACTTATTTGGTTTTTTTATGGAATTTGACACTCATTTAGATCTCCATCCTTTTTACTGCGAAGTCCATAGACAAGAAATATAATGTTTGTATGGAACTTGGCTCAGCATTTTTACATTTATGTTTTTGGTGGGATTATTATTGCATGGTGAGGTCAATATTAGATTTCACTATATTATCAACGATGGTTAAAATGACGCCATATTAATTAACGATCATTATAATTGAATATCAAAATACGATTTACAATAGCCTGCAACTTGCAAGTAAGTAATTATATCTTTTTATAAAAGATAGATGTACGAATTGCATACATACAATGTCTTTGAAAGAACAAATACTGCATTTTAGTAAATAGTAAAGATTATATCAATATAGTAATTAACTTTTTAAAATGCAGTATTATAACTGAATTTACTGCATTTTAATAAGTAATCACTAGTACTGATTAAATGCAGTAAAAACTGTTTGTATGGAGTTAACATATACTGCGTTTTAATTAGGTTTTCACGTGACTCTGTGTGTATACGGAACTATTTAAAAAACAGTACAGTACCCGGCAATAAATATTGCACATCGACCTTTGGAAAGAGACATTCGGCTAATTTCGGTTTCATAGAGCGTTATCTTTGTAGCACACACGTATTTGACATTATGTCAGTCGTTGTTCAAATTCAATAGAGTGCAGTCGCGTCCAGTTCAGAATATATATCTAGAGTTGTTAACACCCCTAAATTTGCTACAGCTGTAATTTTCCAAACGAATTTTAAATACGTAAACATAATTTGAACACCCTTTTTTATTTTATTTTACCCGAACCTAAAGCCATAACTTATAGAAAATTTGGTGTACTTTATACAAAGAATAATAAAAAAGTCAAAAGAAGCAAACCATAATTGGTTTAACAGCTCCATATATATACCGGACTTTTTGTATTTCGTGCGTAAGAGATAACGCTCTATGAAACCGAAACTAGCCGACTGTCACTTTCCAAAGGTCGATGTGCAATATTTATTGCCGGGTACTGTATTTTATTTGTATTTACTGCGTTTTAATCTGGAATCACAAAAAAATCCTTGCAGCAAGTGATTTTACTGCGGTTTATATTGCAATAATGCCTTTTTGGCGGTAAAATGGGATAGTTACTGCATTTTTAAAAAACTTTACGGTTAAAAATAAAATACTTCCATTTAACGTAGGATAATGTGAGTAAGCCAGAAATAAAGAGATAAAAATGTAGATTTAGAATATATCAAAAACGGAAAATCACAAAAATGCGCCTTACTGCACTTTAGTGATTGCACGGCAGTATGAGTCAGCGCATTCGAAAGAGCGGAAATTTTAAGTAAGATGGCATTTAAAACTCATTTTTGACAAAAACCTTAGTTCCTTTTAACCGTCGATTTATACATAATATAAATAAAGTATTTTGTACAACGTTAAAGTACGCAATGAAACTTTTCACCTTTACACGTTGTTATATTTCAAGTTATATTTTGATCACTAATAATAAGTATATCTATTATCTCTTCACATTACAACCGCTGCAGGTAGGTATTTTGATAAAGTTTTCTGTGACGATAACTACTTTTAATAGTCCTTGTAAAGAACATAGGTAAGTTCGAAAAAATACATGGTTCCTACGTTATCTATACTATATTCTATACTAATATTATAAATGCGAAAGTATCTCTGTCTGTCTGTCTGTCTGTCTCGCTTTCACGCCAAAACTACTGAACCGATTGTAATGAAATTTTGTACACAGATAGTCTAAAGCCTGAGAAAGGACATAGGCTACTTTTTAACTGGAAAAAGGGGTTGTAAGCGGGTGATATTATGCGTAAATTTGTTCAAATTAAGTTAGTCCCAAAAATTCATAACAGATGGCGCTAAGAGTCGCCTACATCTCGCTATCGCTTGCTCATAAGTCTTTCTATAAGAGGTGGCACCATATTGAGTTAAATTTGGCGATTCTTTCGATTAAATAATATATACACGTCATTAAATAACTCACTACTCAGTACTTTATCTATGCAGTGACGTAACCTTAAACCTACCAATGATAAATAGTTTATGGGTAAAGCTAAAGTTGTGTTATGGGGGGCTAAATAAGCTTTAAACTTGGTATAAAAAAAGTTTACTTAATTTAAAAAATGAAATATTATGTGCACACTGCACAGCTGTTTTTGGGTATTTTGATTTAAGGGGTACCAGGGTTTTAAAAAGCTTTTAAATTTGACACCAACTTTGTTGACACCGCGCGCTATAAACTGAAGTTCACGCGGACGAAGTCGCGGGCAACAGCTAGTTAACTATAAAGGCAAGATACATAATATAAAATAATAATCAATAAAAAAGCTTCTTAAAATGATTTGGCATGATTGAACGTTGCCTACTTTTGGTCCGCCAAAATACAATGTTCGACTTTAGCTCAATTCCTATTCAAAAAGCTATACCTGATTCAAAAGAAATAAGAGCCTGGAGACCTGAAAAGGGAGTGGAACTTTTTGCTCTTAACGCTTTTATTCTTTTTTCAGGCCTTTCTGAGTTCGTCCACACGCGCACTTAGCCATCAAAACGCTCTTATCTAAACAAAACAACGAAGCACAAAGGAGGCTGCCTGAACCTTTATGTAAATGTTGCTTCTTTTTGTCTTGAAATTATGTTAAAGTGCATTGCGTAGGTATTTTACGTACTACTTCAGCCAAACCAATTCACTTATTTTTTTTTTGGAAAGCCGCTGTGGTTGATAATTCAAAGATTAATCCTTCAAGTCCCATAAGAGCACCGGTGATCGCGACAACAATAGAATACAATAGCATTTCCAAGAATCCCCGATCGAAGGATTAATTAAAAGTAAATCAAAGAAAGTTGTAGTAGAAAATGTAATGGGCAAATGACTTTGGAAATGTCTCGCTTACACAAAATTCATTATTGTAATAAAGGCAGTAGTACTGAGTAAATGGGCCACAGGGGCCGTAAATAGGCGCACGGTTCGTCGCGTCCGCCGCCCTCTTCACGCCATTGGGAACGAGTGCTTAAATGATAATGAAAATTTAATTACATTACGCCACAAAACCATAGAAAAACAATGGAAGAACATTCAAGTGCGAGGCGGGTACCGAATGTAATTAACCGCTGTTACTCTCCAGTTTATTAGCTCCTTTGTAATATATGCGAAATGATACGTAAGAATAGAACATTTCTCTACTCAACCGTCCTGTAGTTGTAGTCTGTACCATTAACTATATTTATACTTATGTTCAATAAAATTTTATCAAATTAACGACCAATCATATAATTATTTGTCTTTGTAGTATTGGTAAAGATAGTGAGGACTATTTCGTAGGCGTCTACGAAATTCTCGTAGCAGACCATAGTCATTATTTCTTACAAGAAATAATGACTACGGTAATGAAGCCGAATAGAAAGAAATAATGAAGGCACTAGTAAAATCTAGTACTAGTAATTAAGATTAGTATATAGAGTGAGAGTAGGCAAAACGGTAGATCCGTGTGCCGTACCTGATACCTCATGATGGTTTTACGTGTAGCGTAACAAATAAACTTATATACTTATTTAGTAATAAATGTAGGGTTAAATATTTTTGAGTACTTGCAACCTCGGCTACAGGCAATCTAAATATTCAAAAGAAAGATCTTGGCCTAAAAAAGCCTATAATTCAAAGATGACTGTCTGACTGACTGACATAGTGATCTATCAACGCACAGCCCAAACCACTGGTGACTGGACGGATCGGGCTGGGCATACAGGTAGATGTTGTAACGTAGGCATCCGTCAAGAAAGGATTTTGATCAATTCTACCCCCAAGCGGATAAAATAGGGGATAATTTTTTTTACGAAACTTTGTCAATTTTAAACCGATCGAGCTGAGACTTTGATACCAAATTTATTATAATAAATCAAAACGCGAGCGAAGCCGCAGGTAAAGCTAGTTTATAATATTACAAACAAAATTACATAAACGGATGAAAACGGTTAACTGTGGAGAACAGTTAATCTGTCAGTTTGACAGCGAATAGACGTGTTTTATAATGCTCCGTACTTAAAATTATCTTTTCGCTGAAAAAACTAACGTTTCATAAAAACTCGTTTCACAAATCCTAGACAAGATTTAGTGCAGTGCAAAGTGCAAAACAAACAATCTGAACTATTCTTAAAAAAGTTATAATTAACAACTAAAGTGCAAATAACGTCGGTAGTGTCCAAATTAATATCTAGTAAAAAATTTCATACCACCGACAAGACGAATACAGGACAGAGCCACGCACACTCTATACCACATATTACAGCAACACGTCACACAGTCTCCAGCTCAACGCTAAGCGACTCGGGCTCTATCGCTAAGATCCCGAGTTCGATTCTAACTGTATCCCTGAGAGCCTTTTGTGTTGAATTTGTGTTCAATTATTAAAAATTAAAATAGTATGCCTTTAAAACGAACACCTCCAACTAAAAATTCGACTAAAGATAATACCGAAAATCCAAGTATGGCGTCATCGTTTCACACTCCTATAATAGTCCAATATGATTCGGAACCGGATTTACAGAGAGAGAAATATTAGCTGAATCCGACTTTATTAACAAGACCAGAAGAACCGGCAAGCGTCGCGCTATTGGAAGTCCGCAGACAGTTGATTCCTCTCCGCGTACCTCACCCAACACTGAAAATATGACAAGTTTCATGGCGGAGATGCGCATGTTGTTCAAAATGCAGTCAGAGCGTCAAGAAAACAATTTAAAGAGATGAAAAGATACCTTGGAAAGACAGAATATAGAAGTGAAAGAAAGTATTCAATTTTTATCAAATAAATATGACCAAATTATAGGCGAAATAGATAGCATAAAAAAGAACCAGAAAGAGCAAGAGAGGCGGCTCTGCGAATTAACTGAGAGTAGTCATTCTTCAAAAGTGACTGAGCTTGAAGCAAAGTTGATTCCCTAGAACAACAATCAAAACAAAAAGGAACAACAAGCTCGACAATGCAACATTGAAATATGCAATTTACCCGAGAAAAGGAACGAAACCTAACAACCTTAGTAGTTAGTGGAATCAATTGCGAAGGTCCTGAATTTTCAGTTACCTCAACATGACATTCTGGCAGTACATAGAGTACCTCACGCTTCGCAGCATGTTAACCAGCCTAAGAATGTAATAGTTAAACTGAAGTCAAAGATAACAAGGGACAACTTCCTTAGCGCTTTTAGAACCAATAAGAATAACATCCAATCAGATCAACTCGGAATCCTCGGCGCTGCAGTTAAAGTTTACCTCAATGAGCACCTCACTCTTAAAAATAAAATGTTATTTCGCAAAACCAGAGAAGTCGCTAGAAACAGTGGATACAAGTATGTTTGGATTAAAAACGCGACCATACTGGCTCGTGAACAAGATGGATCAACGGCATTTGCTATTCGTTCTGAAGAGGACCTTAAAAAGTTTGCACAAAACAAAAATCCCACCCGTAAACTTACACCTCGATCCTTTATTTTTATATTATACTCTTTAATCTTCTGTTTAGTACATTTTTTTTTTAAGTTTAAAATAAATTTCTACATAGTTTATAATTTGCTAAGTTATGGTATGGATGTATACAAAAGCCAGCATGTCATGGTTAAAATGTTTATGCGTTGCTACTATCTTCATAGGTACATGTTAAAATTGATTATTTTATATTTTACGATTACTGAATTTATTTTTTCTCTTCATATTTCAAAATATTGTGTCTACTTTTGCTTCCAGGAAGTGCATAAATCTCATGTCATAACATCTTATAGTACTCTATGTCCTTTAATTTTTGTATTTACTCCGGTCTCGTCATATAATCGGCTCAATATATCATCATTCTATAAATCTACTCAGTCATTAGTAATATTTATATATAGCTATCCTAGTCCAAATGACTTCTAACGGTATCGTAGTGTACTATCAAAACTGTGGAGGTATTCGCACGAAGTTACAGACTCTATATCATGGCATGGCATGAATATCATGGCTAACTCATATGACGTAGTGGTCCTAATTGAAACTTGGCTAGCGCCTGACATTAATGATAATAATCTCATTGATGATCGCTACATCGTTTTCAGATGTGATCGCGACAGGTCTGCAACTTCAAAAGCTGATGGTGGTGGTGTCCTGTTGCCGTTCGTCGTGAACTTCGACCCACAAAATTAGTTACGCCATTTGATAACTCGGCGATCGAGCAGGTTGTAGAAGAAATTCCCGCTGAAAAAGCTGGGTCAAGTCACATCATCAGTGCTGTGTACATACCGCCCCGCTCAAGTTATTCAGTGTACGACAATTATTTAGACATGTTACAAAATGTTACCAATAACTCCCAGGTTGAATCTTTTTTCATCACTGGAGATTTTAATTGCCCAGACGTTGATTGGATTGAACAAAACAACTATGTTATCCCTAAATTAGTCTCGTCAGCTGCTAGGTCACCCAGTCAATTATTGCTGAATTTTCTGTCGATGGTGAATGGTATGCAGTTCAACACTTTTAGGAATAACTTAGGCAGAATACTGGACATGTTTATTTCTAATGTGGACTGTGAAGCAGTTTTCTGTAACGCCTTGTCAAATACTGTTCCACATCACCCTCCATTTTCCATTATAACTAGTTTAAACACTAAATTAGTGCCTATGCAACGTCAGAGATTACTTACCTATAAATATTACAGAGCCAATTATGACAACTTTAATAATGCACTACAAAACATAGACTGGAGTACAACATTATCTAATCTAACTACCGAAGAAGCCGTATCAGAATTTTACGAGATTTTATACGGCGTAATTAAGATGCATGTTCCCCAGTCTTTGTCTAAGAGCTCAGACTTCCCTGTTTGGTTTTCATCCAACCTAATTAGAATCTTTAAAAACAAAGAGCGCGCCTGGGTCAAGTGGAAAATATATAGAAATCGCATGGACTACGATCACTTCTCAAGCTATCGTAAATTGTTTCAAAGTGAAATGGCCAAGTGTTTTCGTAATTACATAAAATCAGTTGAAGACAGTATACCTAAAAATACGAGTATTAAACACTTTTGGTCTTATATTTCAAATAAGAAAAAATCTGCTAACTTTCCTAATAACATGTACTATAACAATGTCTCAGCGAACACTCCCTCTGACGTTTACAATTTATTTTCCTCTTTCTTCAGTTCAGTCTATGAACGATCTACTCTTGATCCACTTAATTGGCATCCCTCTGATGATATTTCCGAGTACGCTCAATGTATTTCTGATCTTGAACTTTCTGAAGACTCAATCAAAAATGCCCTCATATCATTAGATTCTTCGAAAGGTGCTGGCCCAGATGGAATTCCTCCATTCTTCTTTATAAAAACTGTAGTTTCCATATCTTGTGCTCTACATATACTGTATAATAAATGCCTTCAAGAGACTGTGTTTCCGTCGGTATGGAAACAAGCACATATAACACCGATTTACAAGAATGGTGACAGGAGCAACGTGGAAAATTATCGCCCTATCTCAATATTATCTACACTGTCTAAAGTTTTTGAGAAGCTTGTTCATGACGCAGTGTATCCCCTTATCCATCGACTGATCTTACCTGAGCAGCACGGTTTCGTTAAGCAGCGCTCTACATGCACAAACCTTATGTGTTTTGTCGAGTACCTATTTTCTAATATGGATAAGCAAGGGCAAGTTGATGCGGTTTATACAGATATTCAAAAAGCGTTTGATAAGGTTGATCATTCTTTGTTGTTAGATAAAATAGCCTTCAACGGGATTCGGGGAAATTTGCTTCGTTGGTTTATGTCCTATATTTTTAACAGATCACAAAGGGTGGTGATAAACGGCTATCGTTCTGAGTTCATATATAGTTTTAAAAATTCGCAATTTTTCATGTATGCTGATGACATAAAAATTTTCAAATCGATCAGAAATATTGCAGACTGTCTACTTTTGCAACAAGATCTATGTAGATTACATAGCTATTGTACTCGTAATAAGTTATTTCTAAGTCTTCCCAAATGTCACACTATTTCATTCACTAAAAAAATTAATAAACTAAATTTCACGTATACCATTAACAACACACCTTTAAATAAAGTCAGTTTAGTTCGTGATCTGGGGGTCCTCTTGGATACATCTCTACATTTCAATCAACATATTGATAACATAATTAATAAAGCTTATCGCATGTATGGGTTTGTAATTAGGTCTGCCAGAGATTTCGTTCGACCCTCCACACTTTTGTTACTTTACAAAACGCTAATAATCTTATTAGCGTTGGGATCTCCCAGCTTGAATATGCCATACCTGTATGGAACCCTCTCTATACCAAATATACAAATAGTTTGGAATTGGTACAGAAAAAATTCTTACGCACTACTTATTTTAAATATAATCGATCTACTCTACCTTATACTGACTTGCTTAATCACTTTAAATTACTGAGCTTGGAATCCCGACGTCAGCTCCTAGATGCCATGATGCTGCATGGTCTATGTAATCATAAATTTGACTGCTCAGCCCTAATAAAATATGTTACACCGTTCCTAGAACAGTCCATCGACGTAGAGTTCGTCAGTATAACCTGTTTCACACTACATCCTGCAAGACTAACGCGGGTCTTCGCATTCCCCTTCGTCGCTTAGTGGACACATACAATAAGTACTTTATTGATATTGATATTTTTGCACTATCCTATAATCATTTTAAAAAACATGTCTATGACCATTTAAAAAATTGTAATTAGAAAATTGTCCGTATCTGTTATATTGTTTTTTTTTCTTCTTCTTTTTTGTGTAAAAAATATTTACATAATTAAGTAAGTATACTGTATAGTATCAGAAAATATGTTTTTCATCTTTTAATAATAATGTATTTAACTTTTTCCTTTTTTTTTTTGTAAAATTTGTATTATTTTTGTTACGCCGCGATCAATGTTGGTTATGTGTTTGTCTAATTGTTTATCTAATTGTACTTAGTTTAAGATTTTAGCATGTAACTGTTTTTTTGGTCCAATAAAGAAAATAAAAATAAAAACAAAAGAGGCACTATATTATTTATTTATTTAATTAAAACACTTTATGCAAATATTTACATAGGCGGGCTTAATGCCTAGTGGCATTCTCTACCAGCCAACCTTAGGGTGATGATGAAAGTGTAAAATAGGCGCATTCTAAAATATAATTGGTGATATGAAATTAATAGTTATATTAATATTTGATACTTACACTATTATTAAATAGTACCTAATTAAGATTCTACGATTGTACTTCGAGTCTGTCTTTATAGGAAATAACTTGGCCTACTTTAGTCGGTCTGTGCAGCATTGTGCGGCTTTTGTTGAATATCAGCCTCATATAGAGACACGATGGCGACATTTTTTGCGAGAATCCGCCTATATTGTTTGACTTTGTATTATTCTTCGCCGCAACTCATATTTCTGGCCGTAAACTTTTCCCAACTTATATTAAGTACGAAACCCTTCATATTGTGTATTTACTACCCACACAAGTAATTCTTAAGAATGTTTCGTAAACAAACGTTTTACACAGCCGAATTCATGCAAATTATAAAAGAGTTTAAAACCTTTTAAGAAAGCCTTAAGAAATAACTTTTTTAACATTATAATAACAACTTAACTCAATATTCATTTCTGAATTCTTAGAATGTTCGTTCTTATAAAGCCACAAGCCCAGCACTAAAAAGTTCAACACTATGTATGTACCTGAAGCAATTTTATATTACAGCTACCTAGCTTCGAGATAACGTGAAGTCTAGCTGTATTTTCCAGGCATTTACAGAACTTACTTTCCATCATCAAAGGAAAACCTCGTCTCTGAATCAGATTAAACCTTTAAAAGCCACGACTTGATTCATCGATAGGAAAGTTTCGATTTATTTCAGAGTTTCAATTTATATTTCTCGTTTTTGCCTCCAACTCAGTTCATTTGTTTTGCGGAAAAAGTTTCTAAATCATGAGGACTTAATAAACATAATAAAGCAAATTGTGTTAGTGAAGTTATTCCGGTTATCGGAAATTGATGTAAGAATGACACACAAATAATCACATAACTTTTAGTTTATATATAGTCGATTTACTGCAAACCTTATTATATCCTGCGTAAAATTTTAATGGTTGTTTTCCCGCTGTATGTACTATGATTTTAATAAATATTAATTGTTTTAATAATATTATGAGGCAGGTGGCTTAATATACCTTACACAGTTCGTCCCTTCTCACGTCCTAGATCTGCCAGCCACAGGATTAGTATCACCTATCAGGATTAATTAATTAGTCCCCCAGCTTGGGTAACTTTTACCCAGACGGCCTAGTTTAACATTATTAATCCCTGCGCTCAACTTTGATAGGCATTATAATGGAGTATTAGCCTGATTCTTGATACAATGAACTGGCTTTCTGCTCATTATACTCCTATAGATTGAGTGAAATAGGTATAAAAAATATATATTAACCTGTAAAATAATAATCGTTTCGCCTTCGCATATAGCCCTTAGATCAGTGGTCCCCAACCTTTTTTTCAAGCGGGCCACAAACATGTTTTGGTCTTGGTGTCGCGGGCCGCACAAAAAATTTTTAGAGTTAAAAAATAACATTCTTCAAAATAAGCGATTTAAAAGAGAAAAAATTTTACGACTATCACGTAGACTTTACGTTATTTTGCCGTTGGGCGTGAATTTCAAAGTTGTTTAACATCACGCGGGCCACAAATACGGCCCGCGGGCCGCGGGTTGGGGATAGCGGCCTTAGATCATAGATGTATTTAAAAGATTGATGCTGAACCGATTTTGCTCAAAATTGGCATGGAGATCCTTTAACTCCCGGGAAACGTTATAAGATACTATTTATCCCGGAAAATGTACGGTTCCCGCGCGATAAACGAGTTTTTTTCGCAACGGAGTAACGGGAGTCATTTAGTTCTCTATTTTGTAGGTACGATGTGCCTAGGAATGAGCGAGCCAAGCAGTAGGAAACCACATGTTTTTCAAACACAATAAAAATGTAATACCGATGCTAGAAAATACAGGCTATAAATAATAGAGAATGTAATATACATAATACGGCTGGCGGCAAAATATTTTTGCATAACTAAGTAGACACTCCAATCTTCAGACGGTGCCTACTCCAAAGTATCACAACTAAATTTGAATACAAAAGAAAATGTTATATTTAGGCCAATAGATCATGATGAGTTAATATTTGCTGTTTATTAATCATGTATGATCTGCGTAATGTAAATTATGTGTCTTATTAAGGTATACCAAGGACCTAATAATATTTTACACGTAACGTGGGTGCCGGGTGGCCTTCTAATGGTTTACTTGAATAGCCAAAGTTTAACCGAGTTAGATAAGAGAAAATTCGGTTCTTTCGTTTATTCATAACCGGAAGCCTTACATCGAAGCTAAACTCCGCGCTTTTAAATTGCTGCTAAGTCCATATTTTCTACATATTTCTACATGTTTTGAGAACTATTAAGCGGTATTAAATGATAATATGCATAATATTATAACGTAATGATCAAAAAATAAGTTTCAAAAACTGTTAGAAAATTGAGCATAATCTTTTCTAAAATATGGGGACGGGGGTTAGTTCCCAAACCGGTGATAAGCATTGTAGAATTTTCAGAAAGAGTTATTTTTATTTGTAACCTATTCCGAAATAAAAAAAAATACATTTTTTTTTATTATTAGAAAAAAAAAACTAATTTGGTTTAACGAACTAACGCTTATATTACTTAGTACTTGCTATGGAACTCTGATGTTTCTTTGCTATTACTTATTAGGCTTGCAGAACGCTGAGTCTGAGTCTTATCGATCTACAGCATGACATCCCTACATGTAGTGAGAAAGACTTTGCTTCGTTCCTGCTTTCAGTCTGGATACAATAAAAGTTAAATACTTTCATAGCTAATGAATGCCGTTTGTGTACGAGCCGGAGCGGTGCAATGAATCGTACTGTTTTAAAGTAGTTCTCTTATCCAGGTTGTTATAACGAGGGCAAACATTGCTTTTCAAAACAATTCTGTAACATTACTAAATATATAAGAATTTAATTGCATTATAATGTCAAAAATATATCTTTAAATAGTCTTAGATCTGTGAATCTACACAATGAATATACAGTCTTTCAACAGTAGTTTGATTAAATGGAAATCTCCATTTTGACCAATATAAGTAGCAAAATTAAAATACATAATAAACAGTGCGTGTTAAGGCAAAAAAATCACCTAAAATACGATAAATTTAGGGGTTGTTTTTGGGCCATTATTGACATTTGAGGTTTGATATTAGCTTTGATGACGTAGGCAACTTTTTCTTCCATCAAGATTATTCTGTCGGATATACATCATAATGTCTAGGGTGATGGAATCTACATCTAAATCTCAAAAAGCGAGGCCGGACCGGACGAGTTTTTATAATATAATTCCTACGAGGGAATATAATAAATAATAATATAATATGATGAAATCCCGGCTCCAATGTAATATATTAATCCACATTGAGCCACGAACGAGCACCACTCCAATTACGAAAACTTGCGGCCCCGACGGCTGCTTTTTATAACGAAAAATGTTTTTCGACCACAACATTTTTAATTTTTATCGGTCCAGCACAACATTTTAAACAAAAGAAAATAAAATTCGGAACCCTTTCTTTGAAAACAATAGAAGTATAGTTTTCAAAGAGAGCCTTTCATTATTTATAAAGGCTTCACGTTTCAGCACAATAGATAATATATTAATACTATTTAATCGGGTTGATTACCATGGATCTCAAGATTATAATTTTATACAGTTTATACAATTTAAACTGATTTAACCTGTGTTAAATAAGTACATATACTTAAATGATATTTAAAAACTCTTCCTAGTAAAATTCTTAATATTAAGTTATAAATCAAAAGTCTACGAATATAGTTTTTATTATTAGTCAAAAGTGCACTTTTCCAGTTGCATAACATGCGGAAGAAGGATCTTGACTCCCACAGATAAGTAGACATATTATATAGCTGTGTGTATTAAGTTTCCGTCAGCCGGTCAGTAATATACTTTTGTCAATGCAGTGATGACGAATACTATGTATATTATTATTTATCTCGTACTGTTACATAGATATGTAACAGTACGAGATAAATAATAATATACATAGTATTATGAGTAGATACTCATAATAACGAATCCATCATAATTAGTACTTAATTAGCAATAATATAAGTACTTTGCGGTTAACAGAAATAAAATATACAGTCAGTACAGTACAGAATGTATCAACTTTACCATAATATCGTCAACTTTTTTCTATCAATAAAATGCATATAGACCGTGCTGAGTTTAAGAGTTCACTTTAAAACATATTCGTTATAAATCGGTCTGTAAATCGTACGTAATAAGATCTATACAGACGAGATACGAGGATTGTTGAGACAACATTAAAGCCGAATGTGTAATTGAATTGAAATGTCTATTTAAAGATCCGTACCTGATAAGAGCGCCATCCTTGCCATAGGTTACTTGCCGCTGAATAATATAGATGCAACGACGGAGGCTACCTCGGTTCTACTGTTTATAGTTTTTACACTGTAATCTCAGTACTAGGAGTGTCTAGTAGCTGTAGTAGCACACATTAACGTCACAGTACTGGTTATGGTAGTATGTATCGGGGCCAGGGCGGGCGGCGTGCGTCCGGCGCGGCTCGCACTGCGGAATGACGCGCGGCGCTAGCGGCGCCCGCCTACGTCACGCCGCCCTACGCTTAGGCGGTTTACTTTTTTACTTATAACTTGCAATAATGGGTGTTTAATATAGTTTTTATAATGCAAGTATCTAGTAGTAGAATATAAGACGTAAATAATATAATCAGTAAATTTATGCAAATATTATGTAATATGTTGTAATTAATAGGGTCCAAACTTTTGTAGTTTATTAAAATGCACCTATTTAGTAAAAGTAATATTTAAGAGTGGTAATCTGATTAATTACTCGATGATGGCCCAATAATACTCAATTCCTAACTTTGTTGAATTTTATACTTTTATATGGAATTCAAACGTCTTTACTTTCATAGAAACTAACCTTCGTTCGACTTTAGTTATTCAGTGAAGTAACGTTGTACTGAGGTTGCAATGTGCATGTTTCGCTTACTTTTCTCTGCGCAGTTTTACCGGTTACCAACAGGTGGCGCTTTACCAGTTTTCATTACTCTCGTATTATTTCAAACCAATTTGTGTCCTTCAAAGGCTTCTAATTCCAGGATTTTCCACACTGTCAATGACCGCATTACTCCGCAGTTTACTATTGACCTGTTATATTTATTATACCTTATATGATGGTTGCATTAAAAAATATGGCACAGTAGGTAGATTCCTACGTTTTAAGAGATAGCCCTAACAAAAAAATATAAAAAAAAATAGTTTTTTTTTAACTTAAAGCGGTGGATTTTATGCTATATTAATGCAGCCAAAGTGTTATCTCAAATATAATTCTTAGAGACAAGTTTCAAGAACGGCACAGCACAGCGTATCCACGCCGCTCGACATTTTGTCTACAATAAAACTTTGAACTTATCTTTGAGTAAATGAAGTTCAATTAGAAATCGGCCATAAATGGCTATCGAAAAGTCGTCATAGTGCGAATTGACACAATAAAGATTCATGCTACGAAAAATCTCGGCAGCGTGCTACGAAAAATCTCGTAGCAGCGTCCTATGAAAAATCTCGTAGCAGCGTGCTACGAAAAAAGTTCCAACCCCCAACACCAGTGTCCGAGCCCTTGATGTCATGATGTGTGGCATGTTATCAATATAACTGACAAACAGGCTCTTATTTTTTTTCTCCTTCCTTTAATGTCTTGACATTAAAGGAAGGAGAAAAAATTAAATTAAAGGATCGGACACTGGTGTCGGGACACATTTTATATACACTGCAGCTATATTTCCTTTGATATTATGTTCCTCCCTTCTTACCTAACAAGCTTAGCCACCCGCTAAGTACGGAAAAGACATCGCCGTAGCAACGTGCTACGCAGCTCTACGCCCCCTCGAGTGTCTGACGCGGTTCGTGAATCGTTCTAAGTCAGTGGTCCCCAACCTTTTTTTCATGCGGGCCACAAACATGTTTTGGTCTTGGTGTCGCGGGCCGCAACAAACAAAATTAACGATTTTAAAGTGAAAAAAATTTAACGACTATCACGTAGACTTTGTTATTTTGCCGGTGGGCGTAAATTTCAAATTTTTTGCATGTATTATGAGCATGCTCAAGTGTTATGTTTGATCGCAAGTCCTTTACGGTTGTGAAGCTTGGACTATGAAAGAAGGCCTAAGAAAGAAATTGGAAGCATTTGAGATGTGGACATACCGGCGAATGTTGTGGATAAAATGGACGGACAAAATTACAAACGCAGAAGTACTCAAACGTATGCGTAAAAAAGTGGAACTTGTTCGTACCATCAAGCAAAGAAAAGTCGCGTATCTGGGCCATATCCTCAGGAATAAACAGTACAAGCTTCTTCAAACCATAATGATGGGAAAGATTGCCGGGAAACGAAAACCAGGGAGACTCAAAACATCTTGGCTGAGGAATATCCGAGAATGGACAGGGATAAAGTCTGTTGAAGAACTTTTCAGACTCGCTTTGGACAAGGAAAAGTTTCGGAGCATGACTGCCAACCTTGAAGGTTGGCCTTCAGTGATTGGAGAGGCACTGGAAGAAGAAGAAGGGCCACAAATAAAGTCCCGGCGGGCCGCGGGTTGGGGATAGCGGTTCTAAGTAATCCTATATGCCTTTTGTGCTTCACGTACTACTTAATCACGCTTTTAATTAGTTCATTATATTTTAGAATTTGACAACGATTTATGTATAAGTAAATCAAGTTTTGTACAGTTATTATTAGTGTACGAATTGAACTCATGATACAAATATTTAATAACTAGATAGTAGATACCTTAATGCTTTGATCGGGGATTCTTGGAAGTGCTATTGTATTCTATTGTTGTCACGGTCACCTTATGGGGCTTGAAGGATTAATAGTCTATCTATATAGTGGAGTCGCAAGAGGTTTTAACCTCCGAAAATTGTAATAGTGAATGGATTTTTGTTTTTGAGGTGTCATTTTCTTTTTTACACTATAACTTGCGAAGTTTACAAAAAAATTTTTGTACTCTTAATTTTTTAGTTACTTAATTAAAAATTAATATTTCACCATATAAAACTGGTCAATATATATTTCACTTGATTTAATGAAAGTTTAGTTATTAAAGTTTACCATTTATGACGTATAAAAAAAACTACTTGCTAGATCTCGTTCAAACCAATTTTCGTTGGTAGTTTTTATAGTAATGTACATCATACATTTTTTTAGACTTATCATGCCCTACTTTAGAAGTTAGAGGGGAGGGGACACACATTTTACCACTTTGGAAGAGTCTCTCTCGCAAACTATTCAGGTTAGAATAAAATGATATTAGAAACCTCAATATGATTTTTGAAGACCTATCCATAGATACCCCACATGTATAGATAGGCTAGATGTAAAAAAAAATTGTTACAGTTGTACCTATGGGGACCCCTAAAATTAAAAAAAAAACATATCAAAATCTTAATGCAGTTCACTACGGACTACATCTACTTACCAAGTTTCAATAGTATAGTATAGCTCTTATAGTTTCGGAGAAAAGTCGCTGTGACATACGGACGGACAGACAGACAGACATGACGAATCTATAAGGGTTTCGTTTTTTGCCATTTGGCTACGGAACCCTAAAAATCGGAGGTTTGCACGATTTTTACGCTCTGGGAACTCCACTAATAGTTCTTAGATATCAGGGATACGAACAAATCACATAGACGACTCTTACCTAAGTCCTCTATTATTCCGCAGAACCACCTTTCTAAAATGGCTATGGCTTTATTGCTGCATTTATAATATATATTAATAATAATAATATCTATGGACGCTTCACACCACGTCAGCCCCGTGCTAAGTACCTGAAGGACTTGTGTTACAGGTACCAGACAAAAAAAAATATATTAATTAATACTTTTATACTGTACATATTATATTTAATATGAAACTCATGAATACTTCATGATATGAAATGAAACTTCCCTCCTACTCACTGTACAATGCAGACACCAGTCACCAACTCATATCAAATATCAGCAGGGTGACGTCAGCAGTCGTCTGCTATTGTCGCTACAGCACGACGCGCATCCTGCATTTTCATATATGACGTCATCGTCTTTGCTTTCGACAGTCATTTGTTTCTGCAGATATAAATATTAATTTCTAAATATTTATATCTGCTGAAACAAATGACTGTCGAAAGCGAAGACGATGACGTCATAATATATAAAAATGCAGGATGCGCGTCGCAATTATTCAGAGCTGCTGTTGCCCGCGAGTTCGTCCGCATTAACATTGTTAATAGTACTTAATAGTATAATAATTAATAACAAATATGGATAGTTTTCCCTTTTGTGGTTCCTTATACAAAGGGTAAAAACGGGATCCTATTTAAGGGAACGTCAAACGCAAACGTCCATTAACTTTCATGTTTCTAACTTAACCTTCGGAAGGCAACAGGGGTGACACGTCACCCCAACACTCTAGAAATGTATCAATATCTAGTTTACTATGATTATGTCTATTTCTAACACTCGATCTATTCTCTAATTTGAGTGATTCTGATCAGTCGCACACGTCGATGTTTTGCTGTAAGTTTTTGTTTTTGTTATATCGACACCTTTGGGGTGGCCCGTCACCCCTGTTGCCTTTCACGTTGGTAATTTTTCCTCGCTATGCCGAAACAAATATTTCATTTTTAAGTTAGAAATGGCTCCAATTTCGGATGAACTAGTTCTTAACTGCTTAAAAGTGTCTATTAATGATAGCTTACATAATGAGAGCTGTTCGGAAGATGGCAGCATCTCCTAATATGAAGATAACATTTTGGTGCGTTTGGAGAAGGGTCCTATCTAAAATGGAGAAAATACTGACATAATGTGTTGCCGCTTTCTTAATTATAAAATAATGTTTTCCGAGGTAAAAACAGATACGTTTACTCATAGGTTCCGTAAATGAAGGGTCACTTCAGTATAAATTTGATGCGCGAATAAGAAACCACTTTACGTCACATTCTAAATATGAACCAAAAAACTGTTTATGGTCAGCCTCGAATAAAATTACAGAAACAAGCAAGATGTGCAATATTTTTAAGTAAATGGGACAAAAAATTTAAAACATATAGCACAAAATGCCTTCTGCCTGTATGTACGGAAATCACAAATATTTTGCTTTCAAGTGCATTTAAACTAAAATAATAATAATACCAAATTATAATTCAAAAGATCAATACTACTTTCGTACATTTAATTGTTAGTGCAAGTGAGTGCAATTTCACCGTTTAATCACTATTTTAAAATCTGGGGTGATGAGTAACCCCTGTAGCCTTTTATGTATGCAAAAATAGTGTTTGTATCCGAAGGTTAAGAAATGACGGACTTTCATTCAAACTTTCAACCCTAAATTCACCCGCGTGGGGGTAGAATTTCCAGATATGCTTAAATACGTATCCATTCATTTTTAATCAGTAGCCCAAAAATAAAGTTTCATATGTTACTAACTCAAGAAATGTCGGTCTTTTATTTAAACTTTCAATCCCTATTCCACCCCTTTAGGGATAGGTTTTCCAGAAATGCTTAAATACGTATCTTTTTGTTTTTAACAGTAGCCCAAAAATAATGCTTCATGTTTCTAAATCAAGAAATTTACATAATATAATAATTTTAAGCATAGAGAGCCTAAAAAAATATATCGTGATCTTGTATACTATAAAGTTATTATTGTTATTTTTTAACGGCATTGATAATTACGTCGCGGCAGAAAATTTTACTATTACAGAGGCTCGGGAATTCGACCGCTGCACGCAGAAGGGACGAATAAAATATTTAATATGTACTTCCCAATTCCATTCCACGAGTGACAAGGATAAGGAATAAAACAGAAATATTTAAGTTAAGTAGTCGGTAATAAAGGCGGTATTTATTTAAAAGGAGGGTAATATTTTTGGGTTGTCGTACGAGAACTTATATTGTTTGTATAGTTCTTGCAATCTACGAGTGCGCGTCGCCCTTAGTTGTGTGAGTGACCATATCTATGCACGCGTACATGGCTCGCTCGCTACTGACTGCTCCGTCGGCTGCACACTAACGAAAATGTCTATTCACATTTCCAACAACAAATAAAGGCGACGCGCACTCGTAGATTGCAAGAACTATACAATAATTTTATACCGTGTAATATATTATTAATTTACAATATTCGTTTAGATAGCTTATAAATAAGGTAGTACATTTTGTGTTCGAAGAAATAAGTAACCATATTTAATTTTATGAGACTCCATTGCGTGTATCAACAAAATATGAGCGACATGTCGAGGGTTGAACCTAATAAACTTTCTTGAAAAAATAAGTAAATAGAGGCAAACAAATGGTGGTATATTCGGCACCCCTGGACTAACCGTGCACCACGTAAATATACACCATAGTAAGTAGCTCACTCGACGGTATTCAGTCGGCCGTCCTAAGCCATTATTGATTTTTATTCCCCCAAGAAAATGCAAGTTTTAACGAAATTCCACCCGTCCCCAAAGGTATTACTATAGGGACCGTGTTATTAGCTAAGATAATATAAAAGGTAGAGTTTTGTTATTCATATTATAATTTACCTATATCGATAAAAAAGATTACTAGACGTTTTAAATTTATGATATGAAAATGGTACGTACTCGTAAATAATTGAAAACATTATTGATTTTTATTCCCCCAAGAAAATGTAAGTTTTAACGAAATTCCACCCGTCCCCAAAGGTAGTCCTATAGGGACCGTGTTATTAGCTAAGATAATATAAAAGGTAGAGTTTTGTCATTCATATTATACCTAATTTACCTGTATAGGGTCGATAAAAAAGATTACTAGACGTTATAAATTTATGATATGAAAATGGTACGTAAATAATTGTCTTTTAATCGCCCCCTAAATTAGTGCTACGTAATAAAACGTTGAACGTTATTGGCATTGTTGCTTTATTTAGACTTAAACTTTAGCTTCATAGTGATGAGTGATCAGTGGCTTTATAAAACCAATCTCCGATAATAGCCACTAGGTGACGGAAAACATGAGAGAGGTCAGTATTTCCAGAGCAGAATGTCATCTTACTATAGTATAGGACTCGGCTTCTATAGGCTACATTGCCTAAAAGCCAGCTAAGGCCGCACAAAACCTAGTCCAGTGAGGAAGAAAATGTTATGTATGTTAACAAAATATTACTAGAATGTTTATCACCGTTTTATACATAAAAACGATTATTCACCGACGTGCTATCCATACTAACATTATAAATGCGAAAGTGTGTCTGTCTGTCTGTCTGTCTGTCTGTCCATCTGTCTGTTACCTCTTCACGCTCAATCCACTGAACTGATTTTGATGAAATTTGGTACGGGGATACTTTGAGACCCGAGAAAGGACATGGGATACTTTTTATGCCGGAAAAATGTACGATTTATAGTCACATATAAACTTTTTCACAAATCCCAAGAAAGTAGAGTTCATTTTGAGAAATTGATGATTAGAAACCCGTTATTTATTGTTAGTTTATCACCGAAAAAGCTACTTTGATACTTTGGAAATTGTTATCGAACCACGTAGCCATCACGCCATTCCCTAATTGAGAATATGGGGCTGTTCAGCCAACGCTATCGGCCTGTCGGCTTACGCGAACGTCAATTCTAATTTGAGCTATAATGGATAAGCGTAGGATTTTCATGACCTTTTACGGGTTATAAATGTTGATAAATCGAGATTCATGACAAAGTGAGTAATAACTCAGCCGAGTTGCCGCAGATAATTTAAGGGTTGAGAAAGAGAACCCCTAAAGTAGGACACGTAAAAGGAAGGTTCATTATTAGTAGTGTTGGTAGAGTCAATAAAATATTTATAATGTGAAAATTCTTTATAAAAAATGTCTATAGTAGAAATAATAAAATATATTAATAACGCCATATTTAGAAAGAAATAAAATATATTTATTTAGTACCCGGGTATTTATTTGATATCTCCATGCCAAATTTCAGCAAATTTAGCAGCGGTTTGGGCCTTAAGAGGTAACAGATAGACGTCAGACAGACAGTCAGAGTGACAGAAAACACACTTTCCCATATTTCATAATATTACATAGTTAACATTATTCAAAACTATTAACAATAAATAATTGTTCTTATAACAAAACCATCTACGCGCCACCTAAGTGAATTTCAAGTCGATACACACTACTACGTATTTGAAATCGTGAATTGTAGGCTTAACATAATGGCCAGTAACTAACTGAGGTCCTAATACCAAATTCATGATTCCCATTCAGCAATGTTGCAAACGGATCTGCAAAGCTGATTTTTATTATTACTTGGTGAGAAACCCTCAATTAAATAAAATCTTAATGCAGTTAAACTCTAAAAATTAAATAAATTTTCTTCATAAAACTGAGTAATAAAATAAAATTGAGTAGACTCTGATTAAAGGCCATTTCACTTCTCAGCCATGAACGTGGCCGTGGAGCGATCTGCGATAACAATCGTTAAGGAGAACTCTCCGCAACTTAATGCGGCAATTTAGCTACAGGGTGCATATATTTTAGACCCTGCCTTTTAAATACAAAGGTAGTTTCTTCATTCTGAACGTTGTCGTTTTCTTCATTCTGAACATGTTTTCATAATTAATTTAAATTGCACCTTGTCAAATGGACAAGATTTTTTACATTTACCTATGCTTACCTAACTATTAATCTCTTATATCATGAACCGAGAAAGTTAGTAGATACGTCATTGACGCGTGGTAGTATTAGGTAGTAACTAACTAGATAGTTAGGTGTTATGGCCTGTTTACATTTTTCAATTCAGTAGCAATCCAGCGCTGTATCGGAATAATGTAAACTGGTCAATATGTTTAGGATACAATTCATTATTTCAAATAGTAGTGCGTATCGACTTGAAATTCACTTAGGTGGCGGGTGTATGGTTTTGTTATAAGACTTATAAGAACGTGAAGGTAACGTCAGAGATAATTCATACTTGGAAGCTTGAGCACGACTTCGAGAGCGAAGTCTTTGTCAGTATGGCCGTAATAGATATGTTAATATATATATATATATATATATATATATATATATATATATATATATATATATATATATATATATATATATAGCCGTGAAACAGTTCAACTCCCTACCCCCAAGTATGAATAACGTTACGCAATGAAAGTTAAACTATTCGTAGCGGACCTTGGCCTAGTTGGGATGTGGAGCTCCAAGCTACGAACAGGAGCGATTACAATCAATTTGTTGCTCTACAACAATATTGTCGTAGAAAAAAATTTGTTGTAAGTAAAAATATTGTTTATTAAATATACTCAATGAGAATAAAGTTATCGAGTGTTTACCATTATTACAGTACCTAAGTAGCGATAGGAATTAATATTGTGAAGTAATTTATTAATTCAATTTAACCCATCAAGCCCCGTAAGGACACCGGTGACCGCGACAACAATAGAATACAATAGCATTTCCAAGAATCCCCGATCGAAGGATTAATTTGTTAATTGAAAATTAGAATTAGGTACAGGTAAATTACTGCTTTCTCATTCTTTATTAATCTATTTAATCGATTAGGTAGAGTAAGTAGGTAACTCTACCTGCTGTGTCCAAAAACGTTACACTAGATAAAAAATCATATTCTTTATATTGCCGAACAAAGGACCGACATGTGTGGAATACGTAATGTAACGGTGCGTCCACATTTGTATCATTTGCGCGATCAGATCTCCGTCGCGATCATCGCGCCGTATCAAGTATGCGTATCATAGTGTGGACGCCTCTTACGGTGCGTCCACATTTGTATCATTTGGGCGATCAGATCTCCGTCGCGTATCATCGAAGCATGTCAAAATGATACGCGTATCATGATACGCCCCGATCGCTATTTACCGCGTATCTGAAACGTGCCATATCAAATACGAGCATGATCGGCAGAATGATCTAATTGGCGTCCACACTATGATACGCATACTTGATACGGCGCGATGATCGCGACGGAGATCTGATCGCGCAAATGATACAAATGTGGACGCACCGTTAGATCATTCTGCCTACCATGCGTGTATTTGATATGACAAGTATCAGATACGCGGTTAATAGCGATCGGGGCGTATCATGATACGTGTATCATTTTGACACGCTTCGATGATACGCGACGGAGATCTGATCGGAGATCTAACGCGCAAATGATACAAATGTGGACGCACCCTAAGGTAACGAAGCAAATTTCATAAAGTCATTTAAATATATAAAAGGTTGTAAAATATAAGTAGAAAGATGTATCTAATTCCAAGCAAATATCAACTCTTTTAATAAGGTATATTTAATTTTAATTTATTTTTAGAAGCCTAATCTCATCATCATATTAATTTTTTTATATAGCTGTTATTAGGTTTTTAAATAAAAATTGCTGGACTATTCGTACACTCGAAGAATTCGTATAAAAAGTAAAAACTATGATATTATCGGAAACAGTATTATGCGTAACGTACGACCGTACTCAGGTCTGGTCTATCACTTTTCCACCTTTAAGGCTTTGCAGTAAAGTTCAAATTTTACACACCACCAGTCCTCAGACAAAACATATACATATAGGTATCCTGCAACAGGCTCGTCACATTTCGATAAATGAAATAGAAATGCTTCAAGTTTAAGTTATAAGCCAGTAGATAGGTCACAGTCCACAGACATAATATTATTAATATAATATCAAGAGAAAAGTACATGAGATCTGCTTTAAAGATATATTTCTATAGAATAAGTATCAATCACTTATCAGAGAAAATATCATCAAATTTCAGACTTTAACAGCAAACCGATTTCAAAAGTATAAACAATAAATCAATATTTAAACACGTCTATATTTTACACAATAACTACCTAAGTCAACTTACCAATTCACAGTCCCAGCACGAACAGAAAATGAACGGTTGAGCGAATTCATACGCGAAGCTAGAGCAGACCGCCGGGCGGCGTAGCCATCGCGTCCCTACTGACGCTCGCCGCCCGCCCGCGCCCTCCCCGCCCTACGGAGCTTACCGCCACGAAGCTCCCGATCTACGCACTCATTATTACTGCTCATGAAATGAATATTTGATGTTTATTGATGACTAGATGACTCCCGCAATTTCGTTGCACCGAAAATTTATCGAGCGGAAACCGTACACTTTGATAAAAAATATTCTATGTCCCTTCCCGGGACTGAAAGTATCTCCATACCAAATATCATCAAAATCGATTCAGCGGTTTAAGCGTGAGCGTGACAGACAGACACACTTACACATTATTTTGGAAACTAATAACTAAAAGTGAACATACATACCTATTTTGTTCGTCATTTTATATTAATCCTTCGATCGCGGATTCTTAAAATTCTATTGTTGTCGCGATCACCGGTGCTCTTATGGGGCTTGAAGAATTAAGTTACTTTGAAAGGTTTTTTCAGACTTGTTAATTGCGAAAAAATACTGTCACGCCTGCACCATAAAATACTCGATTCTCGAACCTTTTTAAAGAAATGTAACTCACCTAAGTACGTACGTAACATGAAAAGGGTAGTAATTTTCGTTCCCTTGCAATGTTAACTTTTGCGACAGTCGCTTGGAATGGCCAGCAGTCATGCGAAATTTTCATCAAAATACTTCACGTACGTAGTGGCATGCAAATTGCAATTCAAGCATAGAGATATTAGAATTACGAAATATTGTAATTTTTACCGGTACCATAAGTTGTAATCATAATTTTGTTTCGATTAATATTATTTAATGTTTATTAAGAATAAAACCTGCCTTCTTACCCAATAATGTTATTACCCAATAATCTTAGCTATAATCTAGTCAGGCCCAAAAATAAAACATCAAAAATGTACTAAATCATTATTATTATTTATTAATCGAAATTCATAGCACACGTCGCTACATAGTACCCGTCCTCCCCCATAGAATGATGCTGCGACAGATGCATGCTCCTTACTTCTGCAACACCGAAGTCGTAGTCAGCGTACTTCGCTAGTATTTTCGATGCATCGAAAGGTTGTCTCTTCGGTCTGCTAGAATCGTCTTCGCCGCTGGCCTGTGCCTCTGCTCTGTATTTTGAGTTCATTAGTGTCGCGTGTATTTTAACGTTATCTCGGTCGTATTCTCGACGCATTAATCCTAAAAATATAATATAAATTATTAATGAACATAATTTTTTTGCGTTTATATTATATACGATAACCGCGCAAGAAATACTTGCAGCTACGAAGTACTTAATAACTGAATGCTTGCAGCACAGCTAAGTTTAAGTTTTTATTGTAAACAAGTGCGTGTCGGGCTACGCGCAATATTGGGGTTTCGTAGTACCGCTAGTTTTTGGTGTTTTTAAATGACCAATGAATGTACATTTATAACGTGTTTTATACTACTAAAAAGTAAAAACATCATCTCAGTTGCGTTTAAGGAAAGTTGAACGAAAAGTTTCTGAATGCATTTTTTTACTCAATAACTTAAGAAGTCTTCTTAGGCGTTTTCCTTTTAAATTCAGCATATTATTTCCTACTCCCGTGATTTTTTTTACATTTCCAGAAGCAACCGTTTAGAAGGATGCAACACTGCGTGTCTTACGATTTTTTTCACTTTAAAACTTCATATTTCACAAATGGATTCCTAAATCGGACAACGATCTGTTAGGTTGATAGGTTTGTCGCTAGGGGGCGCCTTTCCATTTTTGCTGTTCTATTGCTTGTTTGCAACAAGCAATCTAAAACTTATCCAACACGGTTTTTTACTTTAACGCGGCGTCACCTTAAAAGACCATAATAGTTTAATCCAGGGCCCCCGCCACCATATGTGCAATGTGTGCAATGCACACGGGCGCCATCTTCTAGGGGCGCCAAATCGCCATCTTTAGGGGCGCCGAAACCAAAAACCCATAAAATTTGCCTAAAGGGGCGTCATAGTAGAGGAGGGGAAGAGGGGATTTCGGGAGTAGCTCGAGCGTGTCAGATTAAGCTTGCATATGCTTCCGACATGTGTCTAGTTATCATGGTATAGAAATCAGAATTCTCACGTGGTGTTAAAAATTTTTTTTTGAGCATTGAAATGTCATCCGATATGTCAGATTAAGATAGGGTATGTTTAGTATACCCCAAAGACGCTTCCATAAAAAGCACTGACGATTCAAAGGTTAGCTAAGCCTGTAGGGACATTTTAAAATATAAAAATATAAAGCTTCATATTTTCCTAACAAAGCTTCGCAGATATTTTATTTTGCGCTAAACTAAATGATTTAGTCCTTGTTGTCTAAAATATAATAATAACTGACCGAAATAAGCAATTTTCTGAATATATTTTCTTTTTCAAAACTTTAAAATGGCCGCAGTTTCTGAACCCACCGCCAAAATAAAAAAACGCTCTTATTATTTTTCATCAGTTTTACCTAATGTAAAAAACCTACTAGATCTCCATGACACTCGAGTGACTACAAAATTAGCACCTTTCCTCCCCTACTATCAAAATCCTGTTTTTGCACACAGGCGCCAGTAGCCCTTACGGGGTTACGTGGTTTAATCAATGAGATACATAAGAATAAATGAAATAAGATGTTGTGTATTGAACTTACAAGACAATACTTATATTTTTTAAGCAAGAAAATAGAAATATAATAGAAATACCAGCTTTCTGAAAGTATTGCGCTACAGCATCAAGGAGCGTCTGAAGTGTACCCGGGGGTGCGTCCTGCTCGCACACACGGGCGTACAATACGTGCGTCTCGCTCGGGTCGTCGTTCATGTTGGTAATACCTTGTACCCTCACACGTAATGGAAGATAGTCACGAATGTGTGGCCTGTTAAAAAATACAACCTCGTCAAAATATCTTGAGACTCTGTTGGTATGCGATAAGATGGCTACAGCGGCGCGGCGCCTTCATATAATAATTAATTATTATCATCACATCGAGCCAATACATATTTTACCAGACACAAAAGTTTCGAAATCCAAGTATTTAAATATTAAGGTTCAAATGTGGTTAACACCATTGTGAGTGGTGATAAATATATGTCGGCTCTCCGTGCCCTCCCCCCGCATGCGGGCGTCGGTCGTTTGAGTGTCCACGCACCTCGTCTCCACCTGGTAATGGGAATGCTATATTCTAAAAACATTAACATGCTAATTTTGATGTTGCAGCATGCTAGGTGCTAATGCTTTGTTAATGGCTAAAACGCGGCATCGTGAACAGATAATCCACACTAATCCATACTAATATTATAAATGCGAAAGTGTGTCTGTCTGTCTGTATGTCTGTCTGTTACACAGATAGAGTAATATAATATAGATGCCGTCTTAGGCCGTGATCGCGTGGCCATTTTGTGCTTGTTTTCATACAATAGTGTGCGTGTATTTTCTTGAATATTTCTATGTGTCGATAATTTCGAAGCATATTGTGCACAGAAAGTTATTTAGATCATGTTATCGATAAACTATAGTTCAAGTAATGTGCATTCCTAAACACACGTAAAAAGCTTTGCAATTTTTGTAGACAAATTGTTACTTGATGTGACATTTTTACCACTAACGCCATATATAGCACGATTAAGGGATTTTTAAACTTATAAATTATCTTTTCAGCTTACAAAAAAACTGCTTAAAAAGCCCAAAAAACGCTGTTCAAAACTTACGTATTTAACGTTAAATTCACGTGTTTGAGGCATTCTTTGGCCGTTCTTATGGTTTATTATTTAGCGGAACCACAAAAACTCAACGATATCTAGCATAAAATGTTCACTAAAAACCTTTATTAACACTTTTATTACATAAAATATGCGGTCCGATGTTATGACCGAGTAGGTCGGACGCAACTTGATACGCTTTTGACTTTTCACGCTTATACACCGATATAAGGCTCTCTCCTACGTCATCTAGTTTAATAATAATAGACAATATATTTTTTACGTACATAATAATTTTGTCCTTTGTTTCAGTAAAAAGTTTTGAAGCAGATGTTCGCTCCTCATTGTCCATAAGACACATCACACCTATGGTTACATGCAGTTTACTCGATCTTATAAATAAAGTATCTTCAATGTATTTAAACTCTTGAAGCACATCTTTCTGAAAATGTATAAATTTAATAATTATTTAAATATAATATAATAATTCATAGTAATTAAAACGTCATTTTCTCCTTCATAATTAATTAAGAAAGAACAGAATGTTAACATACAGAATTATTAAAATAGATAAATCAGTAGACATAATATCTTATATCAGATCAATTCCTCTAGGATCTTGATGCATGTGTACAGCGCATACACCTTGCATGGAATATGATTTAATAGAACAGTAAACAGTTACCCCTTTGCATAAAAATTAAAAATAGTAACACAGCAACTAACTATACAAAGTCTCGTTGTTTCAATCTAGCATAATGACTAATATAGAAAGGGACCTTGAATTTTATATGCTGCGTAAAAAAGTTATTGCAATGGGGCATACATATGGGTTGACTTTTCTTACCTTAAATTTTTCAAAGTTAGAAATAATAGTGGTTTCATTTAGTGGGATTGATATAAAATGTGTAGGGCGTTGCCTTAACCTTGATGACATCACAATCATGTTAATTTTTCTCCTGGCTGCTTTGACATTCTAGAAACAGATAAAAATTAAATTCAGTGTTAGGTTATATTGGACAGTAATTTTGAATATTACAAGGACACCAAATGTTTTTTTTTTAACCCATCAATCCCTAAGCGGCGCCCGGCTGCCGCATAACAATTGAAAATCTATTGTGTCTGCAATTCCCACAATCGAGGTATTACTATATTTTCTGGCTTCATCCTGCCATCATAATAAATATAAATAATAATTACAGATGCACTTGATCCATAAATAGTGACATCTTTGTTTTCCCCCATTCTTGGTATCTTGATGTCAGTTCTTGTTTCATGTTGTAATCTCATTCTAACAGCTCCTTTCTTCCCTATTATAGCTCCAAGATAATGTCTGCAAAAATTTATAAAGATAAAAAAATGTAAAATAAAGTTGATAGAAAAATAAGCTATTTAATTCTGACAAGTTTTCATTCACTACGTATTATAAAACAAAGTAGCTTTTTTCCGTCATGTCCCTTTGTTCTACGCAACGGATTTTGATGCGATTTTCTTTAATAGATAGAGTGATTAAAGAGGATAGTTTTTAAGTATTAGGACATTCATTAAATAGTGGAGAAATACTGTTATTTTTGGGGTATCTAATGTGATGTCGTAAATTATTTCATTTTTTTCCGCTTACATTGCAATATATATATATATATATATATATATATATATATATATATATATATATATATATATATCAATACCTACCATCGTAGAGTTTTCTGTAGACCTTTTCATTGTACAATACTTAGTACAGTATCTCTTATGGATATCCCACAATAACGTTTTTTGTCGTTTACTTTTAACATTAAATAATGGCTAATTTACGAAGCGATTTTAACCATTACGGCAAAAATCTTTATTCAAATACAGTGAACCTGGTTAATTGGGATCTCAAGGGACCAAGACTTTTGTACTTACCAATTATTAAGGGTTCCCAATAGTCCAGTTGTCCAATTAAGTAGGTTTAAAATTATGGGTGTTTCATTTACAGACGCCGGCACTCATAGAGCTCAATATTTGCCGTTATTTAATTTTAAAAACTTTTTTATATTTTATTTTTTTGAGTTTTCCTTAATTCCATCAATACACTAAGACCGAATTTTCTCGTTGTTTTTAATAATTCTACACAGGGTTGACTTTGATACTGGTGATTCTCCCTACAGTTCATCACGCGACTTTCCACAATCATAATCTAAAAGAAGTTTAAATTTTTCGGATATTGATAACGTTTTATATGGACATTTGGACATTTTTTTAACACTTTTATCCCTTGTTTTTAGGTCAAAAACTGAGATAGTACATACTAACAAAAAATCATGCCCAATAAATGATGCGAAATGTATGTAAACAAACATGTCAAAACCTGTTACACCTATCATAAATTGTCTCAATTATGCAGGCTAATGAGCTACAGAGTCTCAATTATAGAGTTAAATATCGAAAAAGTCTTAGAATTCTAATCTCATTTGACCAGGTTCAAAAATTCCATTAACAGAGGTAATTTAATGAAATAGTGCCGACGCCTCATTGCAAATGTCAATTATAGAGGTTTCCCATTTGGCCAGGTCCCGCTTAACCAGGTTTCGCTGTAAATACTTTAAATACATTATTGATTACATCTAATCTAATATATATGTTACGGCTAATAGCCTAAGTGCGGCTACACCTAGTTTAACCCGGCTACAACTAACTAGTTGCAGCCCGCCACATGCGGTTAAACTTAGGTATATCCTACTTATCTTCGGTTACAACTAGGTTTAGCCTTCATTATAGCGGCTAAAACTAGGTACAGCCGCACACTGGTGGTTAAACTTAGGTGCATCCTATTTATTATCGGCTAGAACTAGGTTTTCAGTTCAGTTAAGGATTTTGGTTTTATTTTGAGATTCCTATCTTGCGTTTCCTGATTGTATCGATTTTGTATCATCACCCCGGTAGATAAAATATCTTATCCTAAACAAGCCATACACCATGCCAGTCCGAAACAAAATTTATACTCATTTTGTGTTGAAATATATTATGAACTGAAATGAAATTTCGTCTTTTAATGTAGAGTGTAGTAAAAACTACAGTAAGTCTTGTAACACACTATCCCGTATGAGCGTTTGTTGATTTTTGTATAATTTAAACTGAGTTAAAAAGTTATCCTATTTGTTTTAAAAATATGTGAGAAGAGAACACAGACTTAGTTGATTTTTTCACAGTTAAGAAGTAACACTGTATTTCTTTATGTTTATTTTTTTTTTTACCTTTACGCCAAGGATGCCTAGTTCTGTTATTAATTATTATAAAGAGAAGAATTATAATATTTTGTGTTTTAATTACTTATAATAACGCCTTTTTTGTTAAAAGATATTTGCCTGTCAAA
This sequence comes from Polyommatus icarus, assembly GCA_937595015.1. Taxonomy (NCBI): domain Eukaryota; kingdom Metazoa; phylum Arthropoda; class Insecta; order Lepidoptera; family Lycaenidae; genus Polyommatus; species Polyommatus icarus. Next base: position 12,391,214 of record OW569321.1, read on the forward strand.
TAATAAATTATAAATGTAATCGAATCAGTCGGGAAACACAAAATTAGAATCTCAAAACAACTGAACTGAAAACCTATTTCTAGCCGATGATAAATAGGACACACCTAAGTTTAACCACCGGTGTGTGGCTGCACCTAGTTTTAGCCGCTATAATAAAGGCTAAATCTAGTTGAAACCGAAGATAAGTAGGATATACCTAAGTTTAACCGCATGTGGCGGGCTGCACTGCACCTAGTTGTAGCCGGGTAAAACTAGGTGTAGCCGCACTTCGGTTATTAGCCGTAACATATATAAATCTCCTGTCACTATGTTTGTCCGCGATGGATTCCTAAACTACTTAACCGATTTTAATGTTTATTTTTTTTAAATGTGTGCTTTTTTCCAACTTGAGAGATAGGATAACTTAGTTCTTAAATAATATTATAGTCGCAATTTTATTTTATTGCAAATTATTTGTCTATAAAGAGCGACCATTGTTTAAGCGACGCAGGTCACGGGATAGCGATGGACGTTGCCATGGTGACATACTTATTTATTTCGTGACATAATTAGGATATATATTTTATACCCGTGCGAAACCGGGCCGGGTCACTAGTACAAATATATGACAAAGGCTTATAAAATTTACATACTTTGGAACATGTAAATTTACATAATATCTATTGTTGTTCATCTGGAAAACTTCAACGTCCTCATCACTTTCATCGTCGATTTCATCCTGATATGTAATTTCTGTAAATTACAAAGTTAAAAATTTAAACAATGCATAAACAAAAAGTTAAGGTTTTAAAGAATTTATTGTGTAAAAGTTATGCAACAAAGACAATAACTCACATTTAATCCTTCGATCGTGGATTCTTGGAAATCTATTGTTTAAGTGGCCGAATTCAACCGCTTGGGAGTTGAAGCATTAAGAGGCCGGTTGCCATCGTAATTCTCATAGGGGTACATAAAATACGTCACACTAAAATTAACTATTTTTGACCCCTCCCCCCCCGGTTGTCACGCTGTGTCACACTTTCTGTGACAGGCACTGGCACTCAAAATGGGAGCTGGTGATAATGCGTAAAGTGCTAGGTTCCAATCCCGATACACAAATTTTAAAAATAAATAATTAATATATTCGACTTTACCGACTTTCAAAGGTGAAAGTTAGTTAAGTAGATGTACCTATTAGTTCGGCTGTGGATATTTTAGTTTTTGTGATGCATTTTCTTAGCTAAGCTTTACCTTAGTTACCTTTTTTCAAAAAAGTCAGATTTTGCACCACAGCGACAGTTATAAACCCCGTGGCCCTATACTTCCGAAGGTACTGAACAGAACTTCAGATTCCTTGATATGGTATCTGTTTCATTTAAATGTAGGTGTAATATTTGGCCGGGTGATAAATTAAACAAAGCCCACCCATAGCATAAGCAAATAGGGCTTACCAAAAACAGCCAAACACTCGTAAAATCGGCTTACAGTGTGTTTAAGCAACAAGCTATAATATCATAATACGTACAATAAAAACTCCCAAGCGGCCACATGCAGCCTCGATAACAATAATACATAAGCTATTGTGTCTGGTTTTTTCACGATCGAGATAATATATATTTTGATTACAGTTTTACAGCAAAACTTACCATTTTCGTACAAATCGTGTTCTTGAAAAGAAGAAACATCAGTATGTGCATCATTTACTCTATAACAACGTCCTTCAATCCATATCAGCTCTGGCTTTAATACATTCATGGTGAATAGAGTTGTTTTGTCGTTAGAATTATTATTATACAGTAATGAAGAATACTGTTTAAACAGCTGCAAGATAAAACAACTTCTACTTATTATTGGAATTAAAATAAAAGTAATAAGTACCTAGATGTACTATTCTAATCCTACTGTACCTACCTTTGTCTTCAACGTCATAAATTGATAATAAAATGTAGGTTACTGTATGATATACTTACTATTAAAAAATAGGGCCATTACTTCTCAATTATAATAATAAAAGGAATAATATTAGGGTACTGGGTAGGTATAGGAAGGTACACAAAACAAACACAAAATCAAACAGCGAAAGTACCTATCACAGATTACAAGCACAGATCAGATACAAGTCAAAGACCATTTGTCAATGTCATTTGTCACTTGTCATTGTGGTTGAGCACCATAGATCACACCATAGATAATACAGAATATGGTGTCTACAGACGGACGAAGACGACCCCGTTACTTAACCCATTTATGAATGAATGAATGAAAGAATGAATGAATGAATGAAATATTCTTTATTGTGCACACTTATAAACATACAAAAGGAATACAAGAAAAAAGACAAAACATTCAGGTGTCACAATGGCGGCCTTATTACTAGGTAGCAATCTCTTCCAGGCAACCACGGGCAATGGTGAAATTGCAGTAAAGAAGAGAATTAATGTGCATGTGCAAACAAAAGAATACAAACAAAAGAAAACATATTTAAATATATGTTTAGGATTAAATTAAATATATTATATTACAGCATGCATAATACAAATATATTATAATAGTACTAAGTATAGATAGATATTATAAATATAATAGAATAATACTATACTTAAATTACTAAAAGATAATATTATAATCATTATAACAGACACGGATAATAATTAATAATTTAAAGTGTAATTTAACTCACAGCAATTGCTTGGATTGTGATCAAGTATTATTTTTACAGACAGCTAAATAATGCGACTTGACGAGACTTTTGAAAGTATTCAATGTTTTTGCAAGTTTGATATGCTTTGGCAACGAATTCCAGAGCCTTATACCAGTAACAACGAAGGAGGAACCGTAAAATTTAGTTTGATGCACGGGCATTTCTAGTAGATAATTCGACGCAGATCTGAGCTCCTTAACAGTGGCTTGACGAAATACAAATTATTCTTTTAGGTAAATAGGTATCGTAATTCGTAGGATCATTTATGATATTGTAAACGAGTGATAGTATACGAGCATCTCGTCGGAAGCGTATGGGCAGCCACTTCAAACTCGTACAAAATTCAGACACGTGGTCGAATTTTTTTAGCCCGAATATAAATCTGATCGCAAGGTTTTGAAGTCTCTCTAGCTTAGAGTTTTGGCGGGCATGTGAAAGAGTGCTGTTGTGTTTTTGTATTATTTTCTTAAAATTGTGTTAGCTGGGTTTTTAATGTGTGATATTGGTAGAATATTAACCATTGGATATTCGTGTTCATGCACAAGTATAGGAAAGTGATGTAATATCCAGAAACGTGCTATTTTGTGTTCCCTCAAAACTCCATCGAAAGTTTCCAGTTTCCATCGAAGATTCTACTGAATCTTCGATGGATCGAAGCGTACCTACCACTTTACTGAATCGACCGACTTGACTTCTTGACTGTATTGACTTTTACTTAGACTTTGACTAGACTTTAGACCTGACGATACATGAAAACGATGATGAAAATTATAAAAAAGAATTGGCTTTGGCCTTCACTATCATTCATTAAATAGAGAAAACATAGAAATGGCTGTATGGGCAATGCTCCCTTTGCCTGTCCCGACCGGGACGAGTTAAAAAAAAAATGTCTCTTTAGCTTATTTAATTCAAAGAGGATGTAACTGTATACTAGTCAGTGCCAAAATCGCACAAAAAAAACTGTATACTACGTAACAAGAGATCGGACCTCAGAGCATCGGACTTAGAAGAAAAAGAATAAAATTCCTTTATTTTTTTAATTTGAAACTGAAGTTAAAATTTTTAAGTGCAAAACCTTTCACTCTAAACATACCAAAAATTTTAAAAAATAAAAATAAAAAAAAATGAGCTCAAATAAATGTTTTATTTCAATAAAAATTATTGTACATAATTTAATAAATAGGCTAATAAGGTAAATTAAACAATAAAACAGATTTAATCCACAAGCTTTTGTTGATTTCTAATAATAAACATTATAATAATACAGTACAGTTTTATGTATTTTCTTTATAAATATAATAGAATAGCTGTCTATGCTACTCTACTAACTACTTGATTGGCTTATACAGTAAACTCTATATAGGGATTAAAGCTGCGCATCCACCAGTTCGGAATCGGGATTCGGGACGTAATGGGTTGTTTTCTTTTTTAAATCTCCACCAGACAGCGCGACGGTAGACACTTCTAGATTTTCTATTGATTCCCCACCGGATCTGAAATTATCTGCAGGTTGGCATCACTGACTAGTGACTACATATTGGTTGTGTTTCTAAAAAATATCAGTGTACTGTCAAGTATGACATAAATAAAAAAATCTTAAACCTAAGCGATCATTGGCCTAAGCGATTAGGCTACTATACTGGTAATAGTTTAGGAACATACAGTTAAAATAAAAACTTGTCAAACTGAAAACTGACAATCATTGCTGACAACTGAACGGCCTTGTGGCGGCCATGTTACTTTCAAACTTTTTCTACTTTTTATTGTCGGTGTGGTTTTTATTATTTTTTCCCAAATTGTGTTATTTGGGTTTTTGATGTTCATTATTGGTAAAATATTGGCCATAAAATATCCGTTATCGTGCACAAGTGCAGGTAAGATGTTGTCAAAACCAAAATTTATAATTCCTGTGACATTTGGTGTGAATAACGATAAATAGGGCTATTTCTTCCGTGAGTTTTAATTAAAACATCGTTATAATAACTTTATTATCCTATTCATTGGAATATCATTGTGTCTTTTTCAAATTGAAATGCATCAAGTTTTACATTCTTTTGCCCGCTTTTATAGCAATCATTGATGGTATTCCCTGGTATTACCGATAGTTGTCTACCCATACGCCATCTAGTTACTAAAATGGAAGCTGTTTGACAATCAAATTTAAAAAATAAGAAAATGCCCCATGGTGTCTACCACAGATTAAGTATTATATTATAGATGCCGTCTTAGGCCGCGATCAAAGAGGATGTAAACTGTATACTACGTAACAAGAGGTCGGACTTAGAAGAAAAAAAATAAACATTCGTTATTTTTTTAATTTAAAACTAAACGACAAAATTTTAAGTGCAAAACCTTTCACTCTAAACATACCAAAAATTAAAAAAAATAAAAATAAAAAGAAATGAGCTCAAATAAATGTTTTATTTCAATAAAAATTATAGTACATGGCTAAATAAATAGGCTAATAAGGTAAATTAAACAATAAAACAGATTTAATCCACAAGTTTTTGTTGATTTCTATTATTAAATATTATAATATTATTACAGTACAGTTTTATGTATTTTATTTATAAATATGATAGAATAGCTGTCTATGCTACTCTACTAACTACTTGATTGGCTTAAGCCATTATTCCACTTATCCTAGCGGCTAGCTAGGTTCCTAGGTAGGATCCTAGCTAGGATCCTAGCTTCTAAATGTTGTTCCACGTCTTGACTAAATCGGAAACGATTTAGGATCTAGGAACCTAGCTAGGATAAGTGGAATAAGCGCTTTATACAGTAAACTCTATATAGGGAGGGGATTAAAGCTGCGCGTCCACCAGGTTGGAATCGGGACATACGGTGCGGACGGTGGCACCACGTGTCGTCATATACTTGTCAGGCGCAGAATGATGTTCCAGTACTTCTAGTGCAGTTCATAGTAGTCAGTACCATACATACAAAGCAACAAATCCGTCCACTGCGTACCTGCGCTCCGATTCCGATCCAGTGGATCGCACCTTTATACATACACACTTTGTTTTGTTACACCCTGTATACGACAGCTGAAATCTATGGCGCGGGTTCAGGCCAGCTGCATACCACCTCACTTGATCAGAGGATTTTTCCTTGGTGGCCGTACCACTCATAATCCCATACCTTCCTTCTCCTAAAATCTCCTTGCATTGAATCTCTTTGCTGCTTTCGTTCCCAAGCGGTCGCATGCGACCGCGAGAACAAAAGATTTCCTAGAATCCGCGATCGAGTTAACAGCTATTGCTTGCAGACTAAAATGTTGCAAACTAGCTGTATAGGGACCTAAAAATCTGAAATTAATGAAACATTTTTCATTTATATTCCATACAGTTTACATAAATTATAGTAAGTATAGTAATTAATAACCTTATGTATTGTTACAATAAAACAATATACACATGATACACATTTCATCATTTTCCAAATTAACTGCATACTGATATACATTATAATAATTTCTATGAAATAATAATCTATCTTTTTCATATTAATATAGTTTAAGTTCTAAATTATTGTACAATTATGCAAATAATACTACGACATACTTTGTATTAGAACATGGTATGATATCGTTATGTTTTGCTTCAATTTATCAATTTACGGTTACATTTACATTTTACAATGGCTTACCTTTCGTTTTTCAATAATTAATCCACTTAATTTACAATTTTTGTATTTTTGTAATAAATAATTTTCACAAAATGGAATTCGAACCTTGAGTTTTAAACTTCATCTTCCTCTTTTTTCTCATGTAGTTTATATTCTCTATGGTCTTTTTTATCAACCAATCACAGTCGACCGTGCTTAAAAATTGTACAGATTATGCGATTTACTTTAGTAGCTACGTTTAAATTTGGAACCCAATTTTTTTTTGTTCGGAAAGTTTCGTCCACCTGGCCGCGATCGCGTGGCCATTTTGTGCTTGTTTTCATACAAGTAGTGTGCGTGTATTTTCTTAAATATTTCTACGTGTCTGTCTCACTCTTGGTGTGGATGCCTTCTTTCTCTAACATAGTTAGTTTTATGAAAAAATAAGAGTTTTGACTTTGGGACACTCAATGTAAGTAGGTTGTCTTGGAGCCACCTAGCGACTATTTTAAGTGCGTTCTCAGCGGTTTTAACTACCTCAGTCCAATTGTTCCCATTAAAAATTATTGCTGTGTCATCAGCGTAACAGATTATTTCGGTTCTATGGAGGATTGTATTAAATATGTCGTTCATATATAAAATAAAAAGTGTTGGGCCCAAGACACTACCTTGCGGTATGCCAAAGTTGATATTCTGTACCTTACTTTTCTGTTGATTGATTTTCACACATTGTGATCTATTAATTAAATACCTAGCAATGGAACCATGCTAAGGCGTTTCCTCTTATAACTTGCGTATTAGAATTTTAATAGAGATTGTGTCGAACGCCTTAGCAAGGTCTAAATATGCGCCAATACATGTCCGTTTCTCGTCAAGATGTCCTGAAATAGTATCTGTCTATAACCTTATTGCGTCTTCTGTAGATTTATTAGCGCGGAAACCGAATTGTTTGTCGGACAGTAAATTATTTTGGTCAATGAAGCTAATAAGGCGTTTGTGGACAATTTTTTCTAAAATTATTGAGAATGAGCACAGCAGAGAATTCGGATAAAGTTACTAGGATCTGATCTACTACCATTTTTGTAAACAGGCTTAACGGCTGCTGTTTTCCACATTGAAGGAAAAAATCCCTCTGTCAAACTGAGGTTGCAAATGAAAGTGAGTGGGATAATGATATAACTTTTAATAGCTTTTAGTATTTTGTTAGTAATACCGTCTAAGCCTGGGGCACTATCTATTTTTAGGTTCTTAATAATTGAATCCACTTCATTTTAATCTATTGGTTGGAAGAAGAATATTAAAGTACACATATAAAAAAAGAATATTGTGTAAAAAATACAAGTGCCAGACCTCTTGCCATTTTTGGTATAGAGCGAAAAGGCTGAAAAAATCACGTTTGTTGTATGTATTTAAAATTAATTTTATTTTGTTTTCAGTATTAATTGTTGTTATAGCAGCAACAGATATACACAATCTGTGAAAATTTCTGAAGTCTAGCTATATCGGTTCTTTAGATACAGCCTGGAGACAGACAGACGGACAGACAACGAAGTCTTAGTAATAGGGTCCCGTTTTTACCCTTTGGGTACAGAACCCTAAAAATAACGTTTTTGTATTAAAGAAGCGTTAGTTCCTTTTCTCGCCACGTACATAAACAGCCTTTTCGAACTGTACATAACTGCGACCGCCCAGGGCGTCAAATAAAAAGGGGCCTGTAGGCAAAAAAAAAGGGGCGGAAATTTCATCACTACCACCGAAAAATTTTCGTCCAGGCCCGGGCACTGGTAGTTCTAAAACCAGCCATGTACTTAATACATACCTACTTATATATTACTAGCCGTTCCGGCAAACGTTTCTTTGCCATATTATTATATAAAGTATATCGCCCGTATTATTTTATTGAATTAGTGACTAAATAAGTATGTCAACATGGCAACGTCCATCGCTATCCCGTGACCCGCGTCGCATAAACAATGGTCGCTCTTTATAGACAAATGATTTGCAAAAAAATAAAATCGCGACTATAATTAAAGATCTAAGCTATCCTATCTCTCAAGTTGGAAAAAAGCACACATTAAAAATAAAAAAAAACATTAAAATCGGATAAGTAGTTCAGGAATCCATCGCGGACAAACATCGTGACAGGAGATTTATATGTAATACTAGCTGTCCCGGCAAACGTTTCTTTGCCATATTATATAAAATATATCACCCGTATTATTTTATTGAATTAGTGACTAAATAATTATGTATTTAAAAAAAAACTACTTACCACGGGGCCAGACCAAAGACTGGCGTGGTGTGAAGCGTCCATAGATATAAAAAAAAGTATTAATGGCAACGTCCATCGCTATCCCGAGACCCGCGTCGCATAAACAACATGGTCGCTCTTTATAGACAAATAATTTGCAATAAAATAAAATTGCGACTATAATTAAAGATCTAAGCTATCCTATCTCTCAAGTTGGAAAAAAGGAACACATTTGAACACATGGAACACATTTTAAAAAAAGAAACATTAAAATCGGTTAAGTAGTTTAGGAATCCATCGCGGGCAAACATCGTGACAATTTATATATAATAGACTAGCTGTCCCGGCAAACGTTTCTTTGCCATATAATATGAAGTATATCGCCCGTATTATTTTATTGAATTAGTGACTAAATAAGTATGTCACCATGGCAACGTCCATCGCTATCCCGTGACCCGCGTCGCATAATTCATAAGCAATGGTGAATGGTCGCTCTTTATAGACAAATAATTTGCAATAAAATAAAATTGCGACTATAATTAAAATCTAATCTATCCTATCTCTCAAGTTGGAAAAAAGCACACATTTAAAAAAATGAAACATTAAAATCGGTTAAGTACCTTAGGAATCCATCGCGGACAAACATCGTGACAGGAGATTTATATATATTAGATTAGAAGATTAGATTATCATGTGGACCGGTAGTGTTTTGTTTATTTCGAGTTTAATAATAACACCTAAATCCTAATGTTATTAAAGAGGCTCAGAACTCAGAACATTTTTTTTTTATTATTATTCGTAACACCAGTAATAAAATATGGATGTTACGCTCAAAGACCGAAAACGCTCAGTGAGCGAAAAAATGGCTCACAACGCGTTGTGGTCATAGTGAAACGGCCACGACGCGTTCTGGTAATCACAGAAATACCACATAGCGAAACTCGTGTCGTGGCTGACGTGCTATTCGACCACAACGCGTTGTGGTAATCGAGAAAAGCCATGACGCGTTCTGAGCATTTAAAAACAGCAACGACGCGAATCCGTGTTGCAGCCCTAATGAAAACGGCGATGACGCGTTTTGAAACCAGGTTAGTTACTCAGGAGTAATTTTATAGCGCCCAAGTGTGTGCACAATACACAAGAGCACTCTGGCTCCAATGAAACCAGGCCAGTTACGCAGGAGTAATTTTATAGTGCCCAAGTGTGTGCGCAATACACAAGAGCACTCTGGTTTCAACGAAAGCAGGCCAGTTACGCAGAAGTAATTTTATAGTGCCCACGCGAAATTCGCGTCGCACAGTGGTCCGAAATCACTAAATAGTTTTACCCTATTATATATAAAATTCAAAGCTTATTAAAAAGTTGTGCAACAAATCTTCATTAGTTTTTGCTCGACTCATATTCCTAGTATGTATCACTAGTATTTCTAAATTCTTTATTGCTTGCCTCTAAAGCTTCTTCACTGAAATAGCCAATTGGAATAAAGCCAAAATGCTTACAAATATCAGCACCATACATAAGGAGTTTGTAAACACTTGCAGGCATGTAGTACCATGGATAAAGCTTTACATACAGCTCTGCTATTTCCCTAGGGGATTTCAATTAGGGGTTGTAGGGATCTGCCTATTCACCAATGTGTTCATGATAGCCTGAAAAATATTCGGGTTGACCCAAGACCTAGAAGTTGGTTTGTAAATCTGTACAAAAATGATATAAGTAAATTATTAAAAACCTAAGCAATGAACACAACAGCCATTAAAGAAATAGCAAAAATCGTTAAAATGTTAGTACAAACATTTCAATATTTTGAACCCCCCTACTGCAGAAGGCTGCACGTAAATTTGCGCACTTTTTATTTCTAAACCTTATATAGCACTAGAACTTTACTCGTTTCAAAAATGATCCAGTATGGTCCAGTAGTTTTTATAAAAAATCTATTTATATTATATTCTTTCCTACGCAAAATTTTCGTTATTATTTTTTTCACCTTAAAAATACATTTTTTTTTTTAATTATTGTCTATTTATTGTTACTTTTTTAAAAATCTATCGAATGATATTTTTTTCCACACCTAAAAAGTAAGTACCATTATTTCAAAATTTTGAACTCCTGCTACTGCAAAAGGCTGCACGTAAATTTTGCGTATTTTTTTCTAAACCTTATATACCATTAGAACTTCACCTGTTTCAAAAATGATCCACTATGGCTTAGTAGTTTTTGCAAAAAATTGATTTGTAGATTCTTTTCCATTCAGAATTTTTCGTAATATTTTTTTTTCACCTTAAACATATATTTTTGTAAAAAAATTATTAGGAATTTATTGTTACTATTTAAGAAATCTATCGAATGGTATTATTTCCATACCTAAAAAGTTAATAAAATTATTTCAAAATTTTGAACCCCTCTACTGCAAAAGGCTGCACGTAAATTTGCGTAATTTTTTTTTCGAAACCTTAAATACCACTAGAACTTTACTTTTTTCAGGAATGAACCAGAATGCCTTAGTAGTTTTTGCAAAAACTCTATTAATAGATTCTTTCCCATACAACATTTTCGTAATTATTTTTTTTCACCTTAAAAAAATCATTTTTGTAAAAAAAACTTATTAAGGATTTATTGTTACTCTTCTTAAACTCTATCGAATGGTATTTTTTTCCATACCAAAATCCAACTTTTTTGCGAATGTCCACTATTTAGCGATTTCGGACCACTGTGCGTCGTGGCCGTTTCACTATTACCACAATGCGTTGTGAGCTATTTTTTCGCTCACTGAGCGTTTTCGGTCTTTGAGCGTAACATGGATACTGTATAAATTAAATATAACTAACGACTAATGATGCACGTTTAATTATTACATACTTTTAAAGCTAGAAAAATTATAAATTATGTTCAATAAATACTTAATAAATAAATTTAAATACATAACGTTGGTAGATTGTAACAGAGACGTAAACATTGTAAAGAAACAGATAGGTATAATATGCGCGTTTTGTAAATAAAATATTGACATTATCTAAGTTGATAACCTTATCAGCTCTAGTTAGAACTATTTTAGGTGTTAAAATTACACAATGCGTGCATACAGTTGGTATTTTATGAAAGTTTTAAAGTTCTAAGTTTCATTGATTTAAATACGTGAAGTACTTACATAAAAAGAGAGACTATAATAATTATTATTGTTATTACTATCATCAACATGGTTAAAAATTACCAACGGTCTAGCAGTACCTACTACAACGTTGAATATCAATACACTTCAGTTCAAAACAAAAATAATGGTGAGTTACATAGTTGGTTATTACTTATTATCCTTCGGTATGTTATTAAGGTCAATGTGTCGAAGTCCGGCATACTTTTCTAAAATTAAAGTTTAACATAATTTATTGACTTGAGATTCGCTTCTTAAAGTAACTTGTGTTATCGGAAATTATAGGCTATATATTAATTAGACCTATAATGATCTAAAAATTATTATTTTTAACAAAAAATTAAAACCGACTTCCAAGGTAAAAACAAAAATTACATCCTTATAATATGAACTAAAAAGTGTTAAATAATTTTCCTATCTAATAGTGCCTTTTTCCGAATTCGGCTAAAACTCAACTATTTCTGTACTCAATCTTCATCATTTTGAAGTCGGTACCAGATGAATCTTCAGTTCTCTGACAGAATATTTGAAACTTTTGGAACTGGCACCGACTTCAAAATTATGAAGATTGAGTACAAAAATAAATAGTTGAGTCTTAGCCGAATTCGGAAAAAGGCACTATTAGATAGGAAAAATTATTTAATACTTTTTAGTTCATATTATCAGGATGTCATTTTTGTTTTTACCTTGGAAGTCGGTTTTAATTTTTTGTTAAAAATAATAATTTCACTCTTTTTAGTTTTTAGTTACCTAGTACTAAAATAATAATAATAATAACCATTTATTTCAAGTATCCAGACTCATATCCGTACAAGATCAAAAAATTACAAACAAAAGTCACATTTGTAGAAAAAACATACTTACATAATTACATAAATTATATTAAAATAATAATTATTTTGGCCTTTATTTTGCATGCAAGCGACAGCAGTGACCGATATACGGGTTATCAGGGCGTTCACAGAGCGCGGCCAGCATGCCGTTGGAGCTACCCCGCATGCGCCGCACCAGCGACGATGTTCGCCTGCGCATTGTGGCAAAGAAACAGTCCACTCGTGCGCACGCGAACATCGCCGAAGCGCTGCACCATCGTGGGGGCCCCACCAGCATTCTGAACGCGTTATTATATTGGACGCGAAGGGCGCTGTAGGCCCTTTGCGTGCCCAGAGGCTGCAAGTGTAGAAGGATGTACAAAAAGCTCTAAACAACGTCATTTTTACTTCTAACGAGCATCTTGCAAACCTCCTGACAACCATGTTTGCCCTAACCGCCAACGCCCTTCGCTCCCTTTCGATATCAGTGTCGTCTTTCAAAGTGGACGTCACAATGTGTCCTAGATATTTAAACTCCTCTACTCTAACCAAAGGAACACCATTTAGTAAAATAGTCGGTACTGTATCCACCTTTCTGGTTCCACTGTGAAAGACCATGTACTGACTCTTTGTACTATTGTATATCAGCCCATGCTCCGCTGCGTAACGCTCACAAATATCAAGTAGCTTTTTGAGACCACAGACTGAGGCACTCAGCAAGACCATGTCGTCCGCATAATTTATGTTATTGAAACATACTCCATCTACATGGCAACCAATATGCTGCTTGCTGAGCTCCTCAATCAGTATCAGTAGTAAACTATCGCGTACCTACTATGTACGTAGAATAATACACCTGTATAATATTATTCTACGTATCTTGTTACAAGCTCACCGGTGAGCGAGACACAATATAATAACAATAGATTTCCAAGAATCCACGATCGAAGGATACAAACTAGGTATTAGCAACAAATAATAAGTATCGTGCAGGAAACCGGTCTCGAACGCTTCAACTCCCATGCGGCCACATTGTGGTGTTATATTATATAAATTCGGACATCTAATAATAACTATTAGATAGGAATAATTAGGTATTTAATACTTTTTAGTTCATATTATAAGGATGCTATTATTGTTTTTACCTTGGAAGTCGGCTTTAATTTTTTGTTAAAAAAATTATTTCACTCTTTTTAGTTACCTAGTAAGCCATCGCGTACTATACGTAGAATAATACACCTGTATAATATTATTCTACGTAGGTATCTTATTACAGTCACACTTACAAAATATAATATCAGCTGTAGCCTGCAGATAATTTTAAACAATACATTTAAAAAAAATCGAAGTGAACACGTGTGACGTGCCAATGTAGCCGGTCACCGGACTAGTTTCAATAGGGTTCTCGCTCGACTTGTCGCACACGCCTCGCACTGTATAGTATGATGATGATGAATGCAATTAGCATAGAAGCATATGCTTTCAGTTCTTAAAACAGCGCCTAAACTCCCAAACTTGTATCTATAAGGAATCCGGAGTTCTCTTAGTAACTTCGGAACCATAGTATACCTCGGTGCAAAATCTTGCGTTTTGGTAGCATATGCTTAGGATGCTTCTCATAAAACCAAAATCACCATATGTTTCCATATAAATTTCGAGGAGTTCCCTCGATTACTCATGGATCCCATCATCAGGTCACCATTTTTGTGAACATGGTACCAAATTGGAGTGAAACCTAATACAACAAAACAAAAATTTCGAAAATCGGTTCACAAACGGCGGAGTAATCGTTGAACATACAAAAATAAAAAAAATAATAAAAAATAAAAATAATATATCCACAGCCGAACATATAACCTCCTCGTTTTTTGGAAGTCGGTTAATAATCTTAACTGCCGTATTTTTTCACTTACGTGGTATTTTTTTAAAACTCGGCGTGTAGCCGTACTTCCCTTGCAGTTTGAGGTAAGTCCGTCTAGCAACAGTATAGTCCTAACTTGTGAAGTATAAAATGCATGGCAACGGTTTCTAACAAAGCCGCAAAACGGCCATTCAAATATGTGTTTAAGGCGTCGGTAATAAGGTTCGCATTCCAGAGAAAATTAATTTTATATCATTTTAAGGCAAGTCCGGCATATCGTAAGTCTAAGTGGTTGCAAACATTTTTATTATTTTCGCCGCTCAATTAAAATTATAAGGGTTGTTGGTCCGGGAGGAAGGATTTTTTTAAGGAAATTTCCTTTTCTTAAAGGATCTTTTTTCAAATTTTGATTATCTCAAATAATTTTTGGTTTCTGGAGTATTAAAAAAACCAAACCCTTATTTTTTTAATTTATTGTTTATAACTTTTGCAATTTTTATCAGCCCCTCTTGTATGCTCTTTTCGTGCAGTAAAATTTGGGCAATGCTATGATTTAGTAGTCCTAAGTTGAAATGCAAATGCAATAAAGACATGTTTTAATTGAAAAGGTTGACAATATCTGATTCGAGGCAATACCGGCATATGACGGCCTTTCCTTATGAAAACTAGACGGACTTCCCCATTATTGCAATTTTAGGTTAGACACATGTTGCAGGTGATAATAACGAAATTAAAGTGATATTAACATTGAGATGTAAGGAGTTGACACCGCAACGCAATGCTTGGTCACATTCAAGAGACGCTATATAGCCGCAGCGCACTTAGTCGGCCGCGAGCTCTTCTGCGTGCTTGACGTATGACAATTATAAACAAACAAAATAAAAGTCACAAAAATGCCTTGGTGTGTCCTAAGATATTGCAAAAATAATTCCAAAAATACTTCCAAATGCGACGGCGTAGCATTTCATCGGTTAGTTTTCTTATTTAATTATTTTCAATTAATATTTTGGTAAGCTTAAGCTTAGCTAAGATTTTTTAAAGTAAAGTTTGAAGTAAAGTCTGAGTTAAGTCTAAGATCGCTCTATAGATTTCACCCCGAGAGTACAAAACGGGAAAAAATTTTGAGATCATTTTTTTCGTAACAGGTAGTTAGTAACGCCATATCTGTTTCTTAGATCAAACTAACTTTGTAATATTGTTTTACCCACTGAGCCATATGAAACTAGTCGTTCAAATATGGAAGTTATTGCCGCTAGATGGACTTACCTCCCAGACGGACTTCGACAGATTGACCTTATATTGTTGTCTCGGTCACCGGTGTCCTTATGGGGGTTGATCAAGGGTTGATGGACAGAGTACGGCGGACCGTCGTTAATTTAGACAAAGCCGTTGAAATACAGTAAATTCAACTTTGATTGTAAGTAAGTGGAAAATGGAGAAGTAACGTAATAAACACTAGTCACTAGATAGTACTAATCATTCAAGCTTTATGTATAAGTTAGTTTATAATGTAAATAGGTTAGTATTCAAGGAGTAAGTACTGTAGTAGGGGAGGGGAGAGTGCTATTTGTGTAGGCTTGCTACATAATATTATATTAATGTATGTTGTGTAGTCACTCGAGCGTCATGGAGACCTAGTAGGTTTTTTACGTTAGGTAAAACTGATAAAAAATAATAAGAGCGTTTTTTTTTTTATTTTAGCGGTGGGTTCAGAAACTGCAGCCATTTTAAAGTTTTGAAAAATAAAAAACATAATATTCAAAAAATTGCTTATTTAGGTAAATTGTAAATATATTTTCTCACCTCCGGGCGGAAAACGTCAACTTTCTTCCCACCGCTCTTACCGATGTTGCCGTTTTCCGCCTCCGTCAATGAGAAAAATAGCATACGCACCACGGGCAGTAAATAAGAAAGCCTCAGATAACATGTTTGTTGACCTTCCTGCCCTAGGTGCGTAATGTACTATTTAGACAACAAGGACTAAATCATTTAGTTTAGTGCAAAATAAAATATCTGCGAAGCTTTTAAAAGTATCTGATACACGGTTGTCAACCGCGGTTGTCAACAGCAAAAATGGGTTTGCGCGTTGCCAGCCACACTGGACAGTTATCAACGTGTTGTAAACCACAGTCAAAGAATAGACATAATATTCAAAAAATTGCTTATTTAGGAAAATTGTAAATATATTTTCTCACCTCCGGGCGGAAAACGTCAACTTTCTTCCCACCGCTCTTACCGATGTTGCCGTTTTCCGCCTCCGTCAATGAGAAAAATAGCATACGCACCACGGGCAGTAAATAAGAAAGCCTCAGATAACATGTTTGTTGACCTTCCTGCCCTAGGTGCGTAATGTACTATTTAGACAACAAGGACTAAATCATTTAGTTTAGTGCAAAATAAAACATCTGCGAAGCTTTTAAAAGTATCTGATACACGGTTGTCAACCGCGGTTGTCAACAGCAAAAATGGGTTTGCGCGTTGCCAGCCACACTGGACAGTTATCAACGTGTTGTAAACCACAGTCAAAGAGAATATTTAAATTACTACGTTTACCACAGTGTCGAATAGATTTTGCGTGAATAGGACGTCTCTACGCTCGCAACTCACACACAACCTCATAGCGCAATGTACCTAATTCTAATAATAAGTTTATATTATTTTCTAAAATAATGTTATGGTGTATTAATAAATCTATATAACTTATTCTAATAATTATATTAGAATTATTATCAGAATTATTAAATTCTGATACAATTAATATGTTATCTATATTAGAATTAAACTAGTAGACTAACATAAATACATACTTAATATTATTGGGATTGGGCTTAAAATATGAAATGTAAAGCCGGCTGTACACTCTCGCCGAGACACAGCGAGGCGGCCCGAGTGCGAGAGTGTAAACGGGTGCGCTCGCGTCGTCTCGCCTGTCTCGGACCCTCTCGGTCCGTTGTCGGTATTTTGCGCCCGAGACAAAGGGTCTCGCGAGGAAAACGAGCGCACTACTGTACACTCTCGCGTCTTTCAGTACTAGTCCCGCCGTTGGACAGTGTAGAACAGAAAAATAACAATATTAAACGACATTATGAGTCATTATCTGTGAGAAATAAAATGAAATATGATTATAAATCTTTGGATTACAATGATATCTTTCGATGCATTATGAATGGTGAATGGTCGTTTTCCTCCATCTTGTCTGAGTTCTTACCTGCGATTGAACTAAGCGAGAATGTACATGATCCCACTCGGGCAAGGGGCTCTCGCACGAGACTCTCGTTCGAGAGCTCTCGACGAGAGTGTACAGCGGGCATAAGCCCCAAAGGCAGGGCATATTATAATATCTTAATACAGGTCGAAAAGTTCTGTAACTACTTCTCGTTCCTTAATTATTTCTCTCGCCAATTTGCGAACGTTGTCGTCGCATGCGTCTACCTGCTATGGCTGCTGCATTATGACTGTCCTTCGCGAGGTTGTAACCAAGCAGCTAGAGTCGCTAGACGGTTGCCAACAAGTTGCCAACCGACGCTTCCGACTGTGGTTGCCAACGCAGGCCTCGCTACCAAGGGCATTTAAAAGTCAAACCAAATTTGGTATCAAACAACGATCTACATTGTTGTAAATTTCAGTTGCCAACCGCCGTTGACAACCGTGTATCAGATACTTTAGCTAGGAAAATATTAAGCTTTATTTTTTATATTTTTAAAATGTCTCTAAAGGCTTACGTACCTAACCTTTGAATCGTCAGTGCTTTATATTATGGAAGCTCCTTTATGGTATAACTAGCGACGCGCCCCGGCGTCGCACGGGAATAAAATATATTTTAGCCACTGAGAAAATGATGAAAATCGATAGCTCATCACGATCCTTCATGTGGTCTACTTCTTATCTCCGAATAACTTAAAAATTGCTCCAGTAGTGCGCGAGATTAAACCCTTTCAAATAATTTTCTACATTCTCCTTGAATGAACCCGAATTTAAAAATTTATATTTTTTCATAATTGAAGGTAGCAAAATAAAAATCCTATCCACGAATCACGCGGCGGGAACGTGATATCCCATTTGTCCCTACCTATATAAAAAGAGCAGTTGGTCCTCGTCAGTCGAGCGAAACCGAACATCAGCTAAACGAATCGCTGCCGCGCAACTCCGTGAAAACTAATTCCTACGTCGTTACTATGCGCGATAGCCGATAGAACTATTTACTAAGCTGCGTGTGAAAAATCTGTATCCAGCAAAGAAGAGAAGTAGAGGGCCCTCGAAGCAAGGCTACGGAACCAAACTGCAGTTAGTGGAATCAACTGCTTATCCTTCTTTCTTCTATTTCCCAAAATACAGTCCACAAATTCACAAATGGTATAAGAGCTACCACTCCTATTAATCTTAGCATGATAAAATATATATCGAAAATCAGAGAGGGCGTTACAATAATAATAATTAATTCACTTATTATGAGAACTGAATGTTTAACTTCATCAAAACTATTGATTTCTTACTATAAGCAATGAGTTTCATTTATAAATAACAAAGCAATTTCAAATAATTAAAATTATTAAAACTTTAAAGAGCAAAAGAAATTAAAACTTAAAATTAAAAAGAAAACAAGGTGATAAATTATTTTCATTTATTTAAACTGACATAGATTGTACTTACAATGTTTATTCACCACAAATTCACAGTAGAATGGGCTCCACGCTCAGAACACTTCTTTTTAACCGACTTCCAAAAAACGAGGAGGTTATATGTTCGGCTGTGGATATTTTTTTTTTTTTTTTTTTTTTATTTTTTTTTTTTTTTATTTTTGTATGTTCAACGATTACTCCGCCGTTTGTGAACCGATTTTCGAAATTTTTGCTTTGTTGTATTTGGTTTTACTCCAATTTGGTACCATGTTCACAAAGTGGTGACCTGATGATGGGATCCAGGAGTAATCGAGGGAACTCCTCGAAATTTATATGGAAACATATGGTGATTTTGGTTTTATGTGAAGTGTACTAAGAATATGCTACCAAAAAGTCAAATATTGGGTCAAGGTATACCATGGTTTCGAAGATGCTGAGAGAACTCCTGACTCCTTATAGATACACGTTTGGGAGTTTCGGCGTTGTTTTTAGAACAGAAAGCATATGCTACTATGCAATTAATATTCATCATCATAATCATCATCATCGTCATCATCATCATTACCACGTCGTGTTAAGGTCACCAATGTCTCATCGCACAGAATAGATAGTAGTACTGCAAGGCATAGGTATGGATATACTAACTCGTAATAATAATTATGTATTGTTACATAACAACACCTGTTTGTTTAATACACGGCGGTCGGCGCTACAGAGGCGACGGTGTCGCGCGGGCGGCGCGTGGCGGCAAACGAGAGATCGAATATTTTACTACTTTATATTATACAGATCGAATACTTTACTAACTACTGTTCACTTCACTGATAATATATTATTTTGTGAGTGTGAGTTGTGACTCTTAATGTAAAGAATAGACGTCTACGTCTTACGCCTAAAACTGGTCTTATGGTTCTGGGACGTTAATCCCTCTGGCGTAATATCAATTATGACAACCAGTGAGTGTGAGCGAGAAAAAAATAATTATTGTAGCGAATTAGTTATATCAAACGCTATCGAGTAAGCGATACCGCGATGCAGAAGCTTAACAACGACATCTGTTGTTGAATTGCGGAACTAAATTTTCTTAGAAAATAAAAAAATTTACAAATCTCAACACTTAACAAATTGTAATAAATTACGTAAAATATACGCGAAGGTTTACGTACTAGTGTAACTAAAAAGAGTGAAATTATTATTATTTTTAACAAAAAATTAAAACCGACTTCCAAGGTAAAAACAATAATAACATTAATGTGAACTAAAAAGTATTAAATAATTTTTACTATCTAATAGTGCCTTTTTCCGAATTCGGCTAAACCTCAACTATTTCTGTACTCAATCTTCATAATTTTGAAGTCGGTGCCAGTTCCAAAAGTTTCAAATATTCTGTCAGAGGACTGAAGATTCAGCTATCTGGTACCGACTTCAAAATAATGAAGATTGAGTACAGAAATAGTTGAGGTTTAGCCGAATTCGGAAAAAGGCACTATTAGATAGTAAAAATTATTTAATACTTTTTAGTTCACATTAATGTTATTATTGTTTTTACCTTGGAAGTCGGTTTTAATTTTTTGTTAAAAATAATAATAATTATAAACATCATCCCTTTTTTTTTTTTTTTTTTTTACGTAGAGAAATGCTGTGACGCATTCCGCAGGGGATGGGGACTCCCACTGCGGATATGTGGGGCTCGCCGCGGGCGGAGATGGTGTGTGCCGCGGCCCTACCCACTAAAACTCTACGGTGCTCCTAGCCACCGCTTCCTGACGAAGTCGCGGGAACTGTACGACACCACAACTTCATCAGCGGACGTCTGCTTAGTGGGCTGCAGACTCTTCTCGATGGGAGCGTTATACTCGCTCCCCAGGCCGAGCAGAGGCCCCACTGGGGGCTTGCTTCTAGGCCATTCCACTGCGTTTTGTCGCGATGCGCAGGAGCACACTGCACATCGCGACCCTCTCGGGGACTCAGTGCAATGGGCGACGGCTTCCCCTTATCGCCGCCCTGAGCACCCCGGTTATGGCGGGACGTTGTTGTCGCCATTGTTGGCACGACGTCTTCGCCTTGGCCGTCTTCTGGGGTCGAGCGCCTCCCTTTCTCTTATGCGCTCGGCCTCCTCTTTGGCGGAGATAACTTCTTCGGCGAAGTCTTCCACCGCTTTCCAATCCGGGTCGCTGCGCAGCAAGGCTCGCACCAATGCTGGCAGCGTGATGTCAGGTCCGATTGCGGCCTTCAGGGCCGCGCGTTGTCCAGTCCAGGCGGGACAGGCCGTCACGGTGTGATCGGCCGTATCCCTGTCCGCGTCACAATGGTGACAGCGTGTATTTTCCTCCCTTCCGACGATCTCACACAGGTACCGACCGAAGCACCCGTGCCCGGTCAGCACCTGCGTGAGGCGGAACGAGAGTGCTCCTGTCTTTCTGTCGAGCCATTCCTTGAATACCGGGCGGATCGCCAGCACCAAGTCTACGCTGACTTGCGGGTTCTCTAGCCGCTCCCTCCACATTTCAATAGCCGTCTCTCTAGCGTCATTCCTCCACTGACGTACGACGTCCGGTAGAGGGTTGCTGCCCCCCGCGCGGGCTTCTGCGCAACGCCAGAAAACGTCAGCGAAGGCGCGCGCGTCTAAATCCCAAGGGATGGCTCCCGCGAGCAGGCATGCCGCATCTTTAGATATTGTGCGGTAGCCACGGACGGCTCGGGTTGTCATCATCCTTTGTAGTCTGCCCAATGCAAGCCGGTTCTCTTGCTGTAGATGGTATGCCCAGATCGGCGCCCCATACATTACCATGGAGCGCACGACCCCCATATACAATCGCCGGCAGCTAAGGCTCGGGCCCCCGAGGTTCGGGAGCAACGATGCCAAGGCTCCGGCGGACTTCGCTACCTTCGTCTGGAGCTTCTTGAAATGCTCCTTAAATGTCCATCGGCTGTCTAGGACGAGACCCAGATACGTCATAGATGGTGTGACGTTAATCTGGGTCCCACCGACTGTAATCGCCAATCCGGGGGGTGGAGAGTTCCTTGGCCCGTGAAAGCATATGGCTTCGGACTTCTCCAGCGCCACCTTTAAACCCAGAGCTCGGATCTTTCGTACGGTCTGAGCGACACCTGCCGTTGCAAGGATGACGGCCTCTCTGTATGTTTTTGCACGGGTGACGGTGCAGGTATCGTCAGCGTAACATACTTCTTCCACGCCGGGTAGATTGGGGCCCGAAAGCACCGGGTCGTAACCGACGTTCCACAAGCCCGGTCCCAGGGCTGAGCCCTGTGGGACGCCGCAGTCAACTTCTTCTTCCTCCCAGCCGTCTTGAGTCGGGAATTGCACTGAGCGTTCCGAGAGATAATCGCTGATGGTGATGCGCAGGTATCTCGGAACGCCATGCCGTCTGAGTCCGTCTTTGATGGTTGACCAGGGCAGGGAGTTGAAGGCGTTAGAAATGTCCAAGGACACAACCAACACAACCCCACCCCGGGACACCTCTTCCTCTACCATATCACGCAGTCGCGCCACCGCTCCTATTGTAGATCTCCCTGAGCGAAACCCGTATTGGTTTTCGCTCAGATTGGGGCCGACGCTCTCAAGATGTTGTACGAGACGCGCCGCCAAGATCCTCTCTAGTATTTTGGCGATCTCATCTAGGAGTACGATAGGCCGGTAGGCCGACGGCTGATCTTCG
Source organism: Polyommatus icarus (assembly GCA_937595015.1). Taxonomy (NCBI): domain Eukaryota; kingdom Metazoa; phylum Arthropoda; class Insecta; order Lepidoptera; family Lycaenidae; genus Polyommatus; species Polyommatus icarus. The sequence continues at coordinate 12,413,871 of OW569321.1, forward strand.
GCCCGTCCGGCTTTCCGCAACAGTACGAGTTTTCCGGTTTTCCAACGCCGCGGTACTCTACCCTGGACCAAACAGTTGGTCAAAGTGGCAAGTACCTGCGGCTCCATCTCCTTCATTGCGAGGACCCATGCTCGTCCCGGTATGCCGTCGAGGCCGGGTGCCGTATTTTTGAGGCCCATTTTATGGACCGCCTTCGCTAGTTCCGCTGATGTGACTGTCAGGATCTCTTCCCCGTCATCGGCGATTTCCTCTTGTTGGATCGACGCTGTTAGATTGCTCACGGCCCCAGACGGGAAGAGGGTCGTGATGATCCTGTTGCGAAGATCTGGTTGGAGGATCTGCGTCAACGGTGGAGCAGCGGGACGGAGTTTCTGGCGCACCCATTTATAAGGCTTGCCCCATGGATCATCCTCGAGCGTCTGTAGCCACTCATCCCAGCTGTCTTTCTTCGCCTTTTGTATGGCGTCCCGAAGTGCGGCGCAGGCTGTTTTATAAACCTCGTAGAGGGTGTCCTCCTCTTGCTGGACTCTTCTGCGCCGTCTTCGGTAACGCTTATAGCGTCGTCGTGCAGCCGTGCATTCCTTCTGCAGATTGAATAGTTCGGGGCGCCACCAATACGTCTGGCGCCGCGGCTTGAACGGGCCTACTCGTGGCATCGCAGCATCACAAACGTTGCGCATTGCCTCGTTCAGCCATTCCGCGCACTCAGCAGGGTCGTCCGAAGGTAGTGGCGCCCAGGATGCGACAATGGCGGCCTCCTCGAGGAGGTCACGGTCTAGGCGCCTCAAAGCCCATTTAGGGCCGCCGCCAGACGTGATTGTGCGGCCCAGCTCCGACGCGCGTCCATTTATGTCGAAGCGGATGAACCGATGGTCCGAGAGCGTCTCCGTTTCCTCCTCTACCCGCCAGTTGGTGATGCGGCGGGCAAAATCTGAGCTTATTAGGGTCAGGTCGACGATAGACCCGCCCTGTCTTCGGACGCACGTGTTTACGGTGCCCCGGTTAGCCACTATAAGCCCTGTGGAGGCCATCCAACTTGCGACCGCTCGACCCCTTGCGTTCGTTGCCGGGGAGCCCCAATGCGTTGACTTCGCATTAAAGTCTCCGGCCACAATCACCGGGCCTGATGCTCCGCCAATAAAGGTGGTCAGCCGGAGAAGAAAAGACTCGAAATCGGCCAGGGGTCTGTTGGGGGAGAAGTAAACCGCCACCACAGTGAGGGCCCCCAGCTTGGTGACTACGAATCCTTTGCCTCTTGTTGTTCTCCCGGGAGGAGGTGGAGACATTCTTGGACCAAGAACCAGAGCGACCGTTCCATCCGCGTCTCCAATCCAATCGTTTCTAGAGAGGATGCGATACGGCTCCGACAGAAAGGCTAGGTCAATCGACCACTGCGCCATGCTCTGAACCAGGATGTCCTGCGCCCGGGCGCAGTGGTTCAGATTGCCCTGCAGGAAGCGATGGGTCGCCGTTATTGAGCTTCCATCGGGGCCGCTCTGGTTCCAGTGCCCGCCATAGTTGGTGTGGCGGACTCTTGAGACACTTGGCTCGTCTTCGAGCTCCTTTTCCTCTTCGACGCAGGCTTGCCGCAGGTCTTACTGCCAACGCTGTGGTCAGCCGGTTTTCCGCTTGCCTCACAAAGAGCGCAGTGTGGTGCATTCTCGCACTGCGCAGCTGAATGATCTGGCTGGCCACAGCGGAAACATAGCTGGCTGCGGTCGACCTCTTTCGGACAGGTCGCTCGGGTGTGTCCAGTCTCGTGGCACTTGTAACAACGCATGGGGCGTGGGGATAAAAGCACCACGTGCACCACGGTCCACCCAACGTAGATCTTGGTGTTCGGCGCCGAGACCTTGTTCGCAACTTCGACAGGGCATTTCACCCAGGCCGATCCGCGGCCATTCCGCTCACGCCGAATCACACCAACCTTTACATCTTCGGTGGCGCAACCACCAGGTCTGGCGATGGCCTCTGCTATCTCCTCTGATGTGGCCGTGTCATCCAGCCCTGAAATGCGCAGCTCTGCACACTTTTGGGGTCTGGAGATGCGGACTTCTGTCTCGTCCATGACCTCCCTCAGTTTATTTGCGAGGACGTCCGCCTTTTCTTTGGAAGCCGAGCCGGATATCTCATACATTCGAGCTCCTGTCACGGCCTGTTTAAATTTGACAGACGGGATTTCTAGTGCGACCAGGTCAACCTGTCTCTTGGCCTTGTCCATCACTTCCTTATAGGACACTCCGCGCTGTACAGCACCCTCCTGCAGTGTGATAACCACCGCTGCAGTCTTGGGGGCACGTAACTTCCCACCTTTCTTTCCCTTCTTCTTTTTCTTGCCCACTCTCTTGGGCGCAGACTCTTCCTTCTTCTGCACCTTTCCTTTCCTCTTCACTATTTCAGTCCACGCCGATGGAGAAGCGGGACCTGGCGCTGCTGGTGTTGTTGCAGCGTCGAGTCTTGCTTCAGCTGCCTCTACAGCGGCTGCGGACTTCTTCGTCTTTCTTTTCTTCTTTTGAGACGGACCAGGGTTCAGAGGTGGCATCAGTGTTGACACCGCTGGTTCTGGCTCAGTCCTTTGTTGCTGTGGTTCTGCAGATGTTGGGGCAGACCTAGCGGTCTCATTTCTTTTGTCCGCAGCAAGCGGTGGGCGCAGACGCGGGGCTGGAAGAAGACGGGTCTCCAAAGCCTCTAGTCGTGCGTCCAGTCGTGCGTTAGACAGAGAGACCGCCTCCCGCACCGCCCGCGCCATTATCTCTTCGATGTTGGGCGGGGGAGCCGGAGAGGCAGCCTGTGGTCTCAAATTAAGGAGCTCGCGTTTAACGATCGCGAGCTCTTCTTTTAGATCCGTGACTTCTCTGGAGAGGCGTTTGTTAGCCGTCTCCAGGGCTCTTGTTTCGTCAGAGGTCGAATGACTGAGGAGGGCCGCGCATGACTCTCGAATGACGAGTGCGGCATCTTTCAGAGCCTTTACGTAACGTCCACTCAAGTTATTCGACGTTTTAGCTACTTTGGTGATGGAGTCCAGGCTCTCAATTATTTGGGAGCCCAGTTTCGCCCTAGTGACTACGTCATCCTCTCCCATCGTCACGTCCGATGTATAGGAGGATACCGACAGACGCTGCGAACGCATCTCGGGGAGCCTCCTCGTCTCTTCGATGAACTCTTGTTTGGCCTCCGCTTTTTCGGCTTCCCGCTGAAGGGCGAGATGGTCCTTCTTAGCCTTGGCCGCACCCACGTATCCTGTGGTGGGTGGTCTGCCCCTGCCGCGTTTGGTGTTCTTTGGGGTGGCCGAGTTCTTGCCTTTGTCCGAGTCGGACTCCTCTACTTCGCTTCCTCGCCTCTTCCGGAAGCGTCTCTTCGATCTTTCTATTTCTTCTTCTTCTTCTCGACTGTGAGAGACTGCGGTTTCATTACCGCTCTCTTGGTCGTCCGAGGTTCCTTCTCCAGTTCCAAAGAACTTACTCTTGACGGGCATTGGTCTTGCTACCCGTGTGCCGTCTTCTAATTCAGCCAATCGCTCTAGCTGAGCGATGGGGGTCCGTATTGGAGGCCTGTGGTCGTCGGTTTTGGGGGCAGAGGGGCCCCCGGGAGTAGCCGTTAAGCCCGTTTCAGGTGCGGTTATGTGCACCGGTCTCGGATTAACGTGCGCCGTGTTCGTCGTTGCAGCCAAATTATTGAGCAAATCAGTGTCCTCATTCGTGCGAGAGTCGTCGGTTACTGAACGGGCATTGCGCCCGCCAGCTAACGAATTTGTGCCCACCCCGTAGTACGAAGGGCAGACCTCCACCGTGGCAGCGGCGGAGGTGTGGGATTCCCCATTTCTGAGACCCACCCGGAGACCATTATCAAATTCGCGTGCTTCCATTATCAAAAGGAGTGCTCATTAGGGTTGAGCGGAACCCGTGGCCAACAACAAAATAGAGAGAGAGCGTCCTAGCGGCAAAGTCACCCACTTGCCATGCAGCCTATTGCGGGACGGGGCGTGATGTTTATCATGATGATGATAAACATCATCCCTACTTGCTTTCCCTCCCACAAGTAATAATTACGTCACTCTTGAAATTCATGTTCACAAAACATTAAACAATTTTAAAATTATTAAATAACGTTAAAATCAATTAGTTATTTTATTTTGTGATTTACTAAAATTCACATTAAATTAATACGAAGTATTAAAACCGGAAGTAATTAATTCACAACTAAAATACGTCGCAATTTTAGTGAGAATGTTTAAAGAAATTATTGAAAGGTTTGATTGGCATGGAAAAAGTAGTTTTAATTTCAATAGAATAATTCCATAGTGGCAAGTAGGAAATCATCATTAAATAATTTTAATAAATACCCCGGAAGTTAAAATATCTTCCGGGTTTACAATAAATCATAAAACGCATACCAATCATTCTAATAACAACGTATTACACAATATTTTAACAATAATTCATAATTATAATCACATTATAATAATTTTTCCAATCAATAAATAAATGGTCCCAATCAAACAGGAACCTCCGCGGCGACATATAGCTTATAGCCTTTCTTGATAAATGGGCTATCTAACACTGAAATAATTTTTCAAATCGGACCAGTAGTTCCTGAGATTAGCGCATTCAAGTTAGCCCTTTCAAATAATTTCCCCCGTTTTTTCCACATTTTCCTCTAATTCTTCGCTTCTATTAATCTTAGCGTGATAAAATATAGCCTATAACCTTCCTCGATAAATGGGCTATCTAACTTTGTAAAAAGTAAAAAGTTGACTACTTTACTACGTAATATTCGTATCGTATTACGTAGTAAAGTAGTCAACTAAATATAATTTTTTAAACTTAAGCCCGTCACAGACTTAGCTATTATATATAATGTTAATATATTATTTATAGCTAGGTTTATTTTCCATACTAAATCCACATGACGTCACAGAAATCTTATAATTTATCATAGCTGAGTGTGCGATCACGCGAAAATGAGTATAGAAAATATATATTAATATGCCTAGCTATAAACTTGTAAACAGAATAGAAATAAACAGCCGCAGCCGTAATTTCTTCCACGTCCATCGCAAGTGGCTTGCCGTGCCGGGCAGCAATGAGCCATGCGCCATTGTGTAAACACAAAGTGATCGTGGTCTACAGTTGACGATGGCCTGCAGTGGGCCATGATGCACCATTGTGTACTTGGAGCCTTAATCACTGTCCTCTACAGATGTCAGTGGGTCTTTATACACAGATTAAATTATTATATTATGTAGCAAGCTAGTCTAAACCTAAAACGCTTATTCCACTCATCCTAGCTAGGTTCCTAGATCCTAAATCGTTTCCGATTTAGTCAAGTGGAATAACATTTAGAAGCTAGGATCCTAGATAGGATCCGAAATCGTTTCCGATTTAGTCAAGTGGAATAACATTTAGAAAGCTAGGATCCTAGCTAGGATCCTACCTAGAAAGTAGGAACCTAGCTAGGATAAAGCGCTTATTCCATTTCACTAAATTTAGATATTAAAATGATTTCGTGACTAAATTTAGTCAAAAGGAATAACATTTAGTAACTTTCTAAATGTTATTCCACTGGACTAAATTTAGTCACAAAATCATTTAGATATCTAAATTTAGTGAAATGGAATAAGCGCGTTAGTGGAATAAGCGCTTAAAATAGAGGAACGGATCGTATGTGTCAAGGTACATAATTTAGAGTGGATTGCACAAACTAACTTTAACTGTAACTTTAACTTTAACCATAACTTTGACAGCAGTGCGAAATGTCAAATCTCTGGTTAAAGTTAAATATGGCGTCCAAACACCCCATATGCTCATACGACATCTGTCAAATTTTCCGGTTAAGGTTATTAAAGTTAAAGCTAAAAGGACGCCATATTTAACTTTAACCTTAACTTTCACCTTAACTTTAACTTTAACTTTAACCACGCCTCTGGTGCAACACAGCCTTACAAAACAACTACAAAATATCAGCTGTCGCTTGTCACTTGTCAGAACAATGAACATTGAAGTTTGAAACAACATCAATACATCATTTTATCGATACCGATGGGCTCGAAAAGAATTTTAATATAAATAGGTAGTCATTAGTATTGTTATATTTTATGAAACCAACTTTGATTGATGATTAACGAGCGTGCTATCAAAAATACAAACAATCCACGTCATAGTCGATGTTCGTAGCGAACTAATAAAATGTAAAATTAGGACGTTAATCTCGTCTCATTTTAGTGATTTGTTGTACCTGGTAATTATTATGTATAATAATTAATTATACAAAGTAAAACCTGTTTTGCCTAGTTATCGAACACAAAATTTGATGCTAATCCTTTTATGTACTATTGCAGATGGCCAGAAAATGCGAGGCACACAAAGAGTTATTACTTTTTGTCTGCTCACAACGGTCTTACCAGCGATATTAATTATATCACCTTTATATTTACGCAATATAAAATATGCTGATGTTATGTATAAAGTGTCGGATTCCGATGTAATACAAATTCATAAGGGCCAGTCATCCATATTTTGTTCAAAACATTCCTTAAAAATGAATTCTACTTTTAACGCATTCCAAATGAAAGGCAGGCCTGTATTATCAAAGAAGAGAAGACATGTTACATTAAGAAAGTCTATGACATTACCTGATGACACACTTGAATACTGGGGATTTTATCTCTTTGCTGGTGCTGTTGTAGAATTAAAAGCCTGCTCTCGATATGAAGGCTCCAAAATCATGGTTGTCAGAGGAGACAAAGTATTTAATACATGTGGAATATTAGAAGGTGGTAAGAACAAGAAAGACCCACTACAAGTTGAAAAAGATGGTCATGTTTCTGTGACACTTCAAAATCCTAAAAATGAAACAGAAAATGTTGAAACTTTAAGTGTTGACAACAATGATGCCAATGAGGACATATATCCTATACCTGGCGATCAAAGACAAAAAAGAGGTACTGAATTTTTACCCTTACACAATCCTAATACTATATTAGATGCTGGTGTGAATCACGGAGGAAATGCACAATATAATGCAACCATTGAAATGGATAAATCCGTGTCCAGCTTTGAAAATAATTTACATGAATGTTATCAGGATAATATCCTGATGAACAATGCTTTCCCATATTCTATACAATGCAACAATACACAGTATTTAGAAATTACAACCACTCTTAAAGTTGTTCATGAAGTATCTACAGATGGCTACTACTATTATATATTTTACAGTGACAATGACTTTGTTAATAACGATGTGCATGTAATTTTTGATATATACAAACCCACATTTCAATACTCAAACATTACTGATACAAAAATGTGTTTGAATAAGACAGAGTGTGAATTTGATGTTAATATGTTTAGTGAAGAATTGGTTATTGTTGAGGTGCCTACTACAGATGGAATTAAAAATGATGATAGCAATATACTTATGTCGGTTTGTCACCCTCGAATGTCTGTTTACATATTCTTCCCAGTGTCAATGATTCTCTTTATTTTGCTGTTTGCATTTTTATGATATTTGTATGTTATTTTAATATACTCATTATTTATAAGAATTAATTTTACTAAGAGTATAATACTGTTACACTAAACTATAAGACTGTGATGATTATTGCTTTATGTGGAGTATAAAATTGTGATAGATTGTTATTAATTTAGGCTTCTCAATAAGTGAAGTACTTTATGTATGTTTTTAAATGTTGTTTAAATATATTTTGCATTAAAGCAAGTTGCAACTTTTTTATTAAAAACAAAATTATATTATGTTGATAAGACAAAAGAAGTATAATATTATCCACATTATCAATGATGGTCATAAAATGCTTTTTCATTGATTCCTGTCAGGTATAAGTAATAATTATTATCTATAACTCAAATAATTATTGTGATTTGTGCTACACTTCAGTTTTAATAACAGTTTCCAATCACCAATGAGTATTGGAAAAACGATGTAACAGATTTCTGATGATTTAATTTTGGCGGGAAGTGAACCTACTTGATGTTTGCTTGATGTGGCATAAAATCAACATAAAATATTTTTATAGGTAATAAAAATATTATGCCCGCTGTACACTCTCGCCGAGAGCTCTCGGGCGAGAGTCTCGTGCGAGAGCCCCTTGCCCGAGTGCGATCATGTACATTCTCGCTTAGTTCAATCGCAGTTAAGAACTCAGACAAGATGGACGAAAACGACCATTCACCATTCACCATGCATCGAAAGATATCATTGTAATCCAAAGATTTATAATCATATTTAATTTCATTTCTCACAGATAATGACTGATTATGTCGTTTATTATTGTTATTTTTCTGTTCTACACTGTCCAACGGCGAAACTAGTACTGAAAGACGCGAGTGTACAGTAGTGCGCTCTATTTCCTCGCGAGACCCTTTGTCTCGGGCGCAATATACCGACAACGGACCGAGAGGGTCCGAGACAGGCGAGACGAGGCGAGCGCACCCATTTACACTCTCGCACTCGGGCCGCCTCGCTGTGTCTCGGCGAGAGTGTACAGCCGGCTTTACATAATGCCAATGGTGGAATAATTATTGTTATTACTTATTTACAAAATATCAAAGCAAAAAAGCGGAAGCAGACCGCTGAAATACATAATATATAGCCGGCTTCACAGATAGCATAATATTGCAAGCTATTTATATAGCTTTGCCATATTAAGCTATCTGTGTAGCCGGCTATACACGTTGGCGTACTGCGCATGCTCAAAACGTACAAAGCGGGCTTCAGAGAAATTGATTCAAGCGTCTCCCAGACAGACGTGGCCTGTGGTGGCGGTTGGATGACTTGGCCGCGTGTGTCTGTGTCGTTCCTAGAACTCTCAAGTCATCCAACTGACCGCCACCGCCACCGCAGGCCGCGTCTGTCTGGGAGACGCTTTACCCAGCTGACATGCAGCTGATGCAGCTGATAGCACAGAACACTAGAAGGATAGAGTAATAAGTTATTAGAGCTTGTCCTAAAAATGACGCGCCCCTCCCTCGTATTCACAGTACAAAAATGTTTCATTTACTTATATCAATATTGAAGTGGTGGGGCGCGTCATTTCAAATTAGACAAGCTCTACTTACTAATAACTAATAAGTACCTAGGTATATAACCTCATTGCTCCTACCGGACCTACCAAATGAGGTATCCATATTCCATACTTCCATACTTAATATTATAAATGCGAAAGTGTATCTGCCTGTCTGTTACCTCTTTACGCTTAAACCGCTGAACCGATTTTGCTGAAATTTGACATGGAGATACCTTGAGTCCCGGGACAGGACATAGGATACTTTTTATCCCGGAAAAATGTACGGTTCCCCCGCGATACACTAATTTTGGCGCAACGGAGTTGCGGGCGTCATGTAGTCATCTCGAGCGTCTACAGTTGTGTCGAGTAAATTACCAGAGTCCAGAGTAGACAGAATGATATGTCTATTGTGAAATTACCTACCATGAATTATTTACTAACTAGATGAAGCGCCAAAATTCGTCTATCGCGCAGCTCAGGAACCGTTACATTTTTTAGGGATAAAAATTAAAAAGTATCCTATGTCCTTTCCCGGGACTCGAAAGTATCTTCATACTAAATTTCAGCAAAATCGGTATAAGGGGTATGGGCGTGAAGAGGTAACAGACAAACAGACACACCTTCGCATTTATAATATTAGAATGGATTTATTATTTGGCAAAAATACGTCAACGGAAACAACCAAACAACGTCGATTGCGAAAAGCGTAATGCCCGCCGTAAGCCGCGCGTGTGACAGTCCGTCGCCCGCGTCCGCGCTCCGTCGCACGCGCCTGCGCGACGTACTATTTTTAGAGTTCCGTAGCCGTGGGGTTATAGCCAAATGGCAAAAAACGGAACCCTTATAGATAAAGATTCGTCATGTCTGTCTGTCCGTATGTCACAGCCACTTTTCTAACTACGAAACTATAAGAGCTATACTATTGAAACTTGGTAAGTAGATGTAGACTGTAAACCTCATTAGATTTTGATATAATTATTATTTTTAACAAAAAATTAAAACCGACTTCCAAGGTAAAAAAAATAATAACCTCCTTATAATATGAACTAAAAAGTATTAAATAATTTTTCCTCTCGAAATGTGCCTTTTTCCGAATTCGGCTAAACCTCAACTATTTCTGTACTCAATCTTCATCATTTTGAAGTCGGTACCATAATATAGATGAATCTTTATATTTTCTTTGACAGAAAATTTGAAACTTTTTGATCTATAAGGAGTCAGGAGTTCTCTCAGCATCTTCGAAACCATGGTATACCTTAACCAATATTTGACTTTTTGGTAGCATATTTTTAGTACACTTCACATAAAACCAAAATCACCATATGTTTCCATATAAATTTCGAGGAGTTCCCTCGATTACTCCTGGATCTCATCATCAGGTCACAACTTTTGTGAACATGGTACCAAATTGGAGTGAAACCTAATAAGACAAAACAAAAATTTCGAAAATCGGTTCCCAAACGGCGGAGTAATCGTTGAACATACAAAAAAAAATCCACAGCCGAACATATAACCTCCTCGTTTTTTGGAAGTCGGTTAAAAATGAAAAAAATATTAAAAATTATAGAGGTCCCCAAAGGTACAACCAAACCAACCAAAAAAAAAAAGAAATTCATACGTGTCTATCTATGAAAAGGTTTTTAAATTATTATTTTTAACAAAAAATTAAAACCGACTTCCAAGGTAAAAACAATAATAACATTAATATGAACTAAAAAGTATTAAATAATTTTTACTATCTAATAAGTAGTGCCTTTTTCCGAATTCGGCTAAACCGGATAGCTGAATCTTCAGTCCTCTGACAGAATATTTAAAATTTTTGGAACTGGCACCGACTTCAAAATTATGAAGATTGAGTACAGAAATAGTTGAGGTTTAGCCGAATTCGGAAAAAGGCACTATTAGATAGTAAAAATTATTTAATACTTTTTAGTTCATATTACTTAATGTTATTATTGTTTTTACCTTGGAAGTCGGTTTTAATTTTTTGTTAAAAATAATAATAATTTCACTCTTTTTAGTTACACTAGTAGGTAAATCTTCGCGTATATTTTACGTATCTTATTACAATTTGTTAAGAGTCACAACTCACACTCACAAAATAATATAATATTATCAGTGAAGTGAACATATTGTGCTAAGTAATTTAACAATTTTAATACTTCAAGCCCGAAGCGGTCACCGGCGATTGCGATAACAATAGAAAGGCTATTGTGTCTCGCTTTTCCACGATCGAAGGATCTATCAGATAAAAAATTGTACAAACTTGCATAGGATGTAGCGTAGCTTAATATTTAATATTATCATAATTATTATTGACAGCTGTTCTTGTAATCAAGAATGAGGAATTTTCTTAGCTTTTTAATTTGATTGTCAAACAGCTTCCATTTTAGTAACTAGATGGCGTATGGGTAGACAACTATCGGTAATACCAGGGAATACCATCAATAATTGCTACATAACTGGGCAAAAGCATGTAAAACTTGATACATTTCAATTTGAAAAAGACACAATAATATTCCAATGAATATGTTAATAAAGTTATAATAACGATGTTTTAGTTAAAACTCGCGGAAGAAATAGCCCTATTTACCGTTGTTCACACCAAATGTCACAGGAATAATACATTTTGTTTTTGACAACATCTTACCTGTACTTGTGCAAGATAACAGATATTTAGTGGCTAATATTTTGCCAATAATGAACATCAAAAATCCAAATAACACAATTTGGGGAAAAATATTAAAAACCACACCGACAATAAACAGTAGAAGTAGAAAACTCTTTCAGTTATCATGTTTTCTGTTTGACAAGTGCAAGCGTGTTCCTAAGCTGTTACCAGTATACTGGCCTAATTGCTTAAGCCAATGATCGCTTAGGAGTATGATATTTTGATTGATATTACACTTGACAGTACACTGATATTTTTTAGAAACACGACCAACATGTAGTCAGTAATGCCAACCTGCAGATAATTTCAAATCGGTGGGGAACCAATAGAAAATTAGTGAGTGTCTACCGTCGCGCCGTCTGGTGGAGATGATAAAAAGAAAACATCCCATTCAAATCGATAGGTACTTAGTGCACCATCTATCGATTAATAAGTATAACTAATTAAAAAGACACTTAATGACTTTGTTTTGTTTAAATGCTTTTTTTAAAATAACTTTATTTTAATTATACGTAGGTAGTATCCCCTTATTAGTCTGAGTTTTAATTCTATTTGTCTATTAAAATTTTATAAAGTAGTAAAGTATTCGATCTGTATATAAAGTAGTTACAACACGGTCAAATTAACTAGACGCACGGTTTGATGACGTCATTACGGAGCTCCCATGTTAATTTCACATTTCGATGCGTCAAGTTAATTTGACCGTGTTGTAGTAAAGTATTCGATATTCTGTCTTCTGCCGCCACCGCCGTGTATTAAAAACAAACAGGTGTTGTTATACAGTACATAATTATTATTATTAGTTAATCCATACCTATGCCTTGTACTATATATATTATCTATTCTGTGCCATGAGACATTGGTGGCCTTAACACGACGTGGTAATGATGATGTAGATGATGATGAATATGAATTGCATAGTAGTTTATGCTTTCTGTTCTTAAAACAACGCCGAAACTCCCAAACGTGTATCTATAAGGAGTCAGGAGTTCTCTCAGCATCTTCGAGACCATGGTATACCTTGACCCAATATTTGACTTTTTGGTAGCGTATTCTTAGTACACTTCACATAAAACCAAAATCACCATATGTTTCCATATAAATTTTGAGGAGTTCCCTCGATTACTCATGGATCCCATCATCAGGTCACCACTTTTGTGAACATGGTACCAAATTGGAGTGAAACCTTATTAGGTTAGGTACAACAAAACAAAAATTTCGAAAATCGGTTCACAAACGGCGGAGTAATCGTTGAACATACAAAAAAAATATAAGTATCCACAGCCGAACATATAACCTCCTCGTTTTTTGGAAGTCGGTTAAAAATCATTTAGATTTTAGAGGTTTCTAATAAATACTTAGTTTGCGAGAGACTCTTCCAAACTTCTAACGTAGGGGCATGATAAGTGTAAAAAAATATATGATGTACATTACGAGGGCTGCTATTTATGTATCCGGAATTAAAAAAAGAAACAAACATATATCATTTAATATGGTTTTATTGCTTTTCAAAATATTCGCCGCGATGATCGACACACTTTTGCATACGCTGGAACCAATTTTCATAGCACTTTTTCCATTCTGATTGAGGTATCTCCAAAACGAGCATTTTAAACGCATCAACAGCCTCTTCGCGGCTCGAAAAACGTTGACCACGTAATTTGTTCTTCGCGTATGGAAATAAAAAGAAATCGTTAGGTGCTAAATCAGGACTGTTATACGGCGGATGACCAGTCAATTCGATCTTTTGACCCTCCAAAAACTGAGTTGTTTCAGCTGAGGTGTGACAGCTAGCATTGTCGTGATGTAATATGATTCTGCGTTGTCGGTTGTCCTTTCTTATTTCTTCAAAGACTTCTGGTAAACAAATGGTCGTATAACATTCAGAATTAACAGTTTTACGATTCTCTAATGGCACTGTAGCCACATGTCAATCAATTCCAAAAAAACAGGCGACCATTTGCTTCAAAGTACTTTTTGCACGAGTAACTTTTGTTGGTTTCGGCTCATCTTGGAACACCCACACCGTTGACTCGTACTATAAAAACAACCAAGTGACTACCAACAAAAATTGGTTTGAACGAGATCTAGCAAGTAGTTTTTTATACGTCATAAATGGTAAACCTTAATTTAACTTTCATTAAATCAATTGAAATTTTAAATATAAAAATAAATAAAAAACCCTTAAATTTCATAAAAATAAACATTATTGCTGCTGCGGAACCCTTCATGGGCTAGTCCAACTCGCACTTGGCCGGTTTTTCATTATACACACGCGAGCGTGGGCCCGCGCGAGTTTAATTAGCCCTTAGTGGAAACGTCATTTTTTGGGTTTCGTACCCAAAGGGTAAAAACGGGACCCTATTACTAAGACTTCGATGGCTGTCTGTCCGTCTGTCTCCAGGGTGTATCTCAAGAACCGCTTAAGCTAATTTTTCACAGATTGTGTAGGTATATCTGCTGCCGCTATAACAACAAATACTAAAAACAAAATTAAATATTTAAGAGAGCGCCCCTTAATTATTAAATTTTGTTTTTTTGCGCTCCCATACAACAAACGTATTTTTTTTGCTATTTTTTGCTCGATATCAATAATGGCAATTGCATTAGGTAGGCACTTGACATGTTTACAAAATACTCAATTAATGTATTACACTATTAATTAGTGTAATACAATAATTGAGTATTTTGTAAACATTAATAATAAAATTTAAATAAAATAAATGAGGGGAGCTCCCAGCCTCCCATAAAAAAAAAAAAACATTTTTTTGCTTTATAACGGCACGGAACCCTTCGTGCACGAGTCCAACTCGCACTTGGCCAATTTTTATTCATAATATCTTCCACTATAAGTATCCGAGGCCCGAGCGTACGAATCTGCTATTTACTCCAAACAAACTTTAAATTTTTATTAAAATACCTACTTAATTTGTTTCTTTAAACTCAGTTTTATATCAGATTCAATTGACCATATTTTGCGAATAATAAATGTAAACTGTAAAGAAAGGTCTTTGAAATGGAATGAACTCGATTTTATTAATGTACCATAATATTATATTATATATTGATTAACAATGTGTATTGGACTTTAAATTGCACAGTTACAGTAAAATAGGAACCTTAATTACCAAATCCATTAAAGTATTTTCAAGAAAATTTATTCCAAAAATAAAAACAATTCAAAATGAACTTGTATAAATGATGTTAAAACAATTATCAAAATAAATGGTAAAGGAATACAGGATTTAATAGGGACCTGCATTAAAAAAAATAATGAACTTAGAGGAAATTGAATTTTATTATTTCCACACGTGTCCACTGTGTCAAGTTAGTGTCAACCGGTCTGTGGGTAGGTCTTCTGTAAAGAAAATTTTTCACAATTTAACTACAATTTTTGTCAAGAAATTAAGGTTCCGATCGGGAGTGGAGCGCTTATTATCACATCAATAACAATACAAATAGAATATTTAATTATATTTATTTACCGTATTACAAAACAGTTACCATATTATGTACAAATGGAAAAGAAAAGGTTACAAATACATTATTTCCTTCTAGAGCTCTTGTGATTGAAATAGCCTCTCCAGAACCCGATGAGACCTCTCTGCAAGTAGCAGAGAGGTCTACGCGGAATGGGGGCCATCCGGCCTGGCCGGGACTATGACTATGTTAATTAAACTTATAATGATACGTCCACTATGGTATAAAGTACTCATTAACTAAAACAAATATTGATCCAAATTAAAGTTCCAATAGAAATTCAGCACAGCGATTCTTAGGAGTCAGCTCCTAATACTCACACCATATAAATATCGCAATAGAATGCAGGACACGAAATGTAAGTTGGAATGGGCTAACTTCTCAGATGAGGTTGGCCACATCACTGGGCATTTCAGTAATAGTTGTATGGTAGAAGTCTTCAATATCCTTCAATGCTCTCTTATCAGCTTCAGTCACAAAGTTGATAGCAATTCCTTTACGTCCAAATCGACCACCTCTTCCAATTCTGAAAGAAACCATAACCAACATATAGTTTGGTTAAATGTATTTTTCACAGAATATTGTATGTAAAACAATGTTAAGTATAGACTAAAGCCAAAAAGATAAGAAAAGGTTAGAAATAAGAGAAATTAATTAGTTTTCTATCTCAGTCAAACTGCTTCTCATGAGACCTACCTGTGAATGTAGTTTTCCCGGTTAGTGGGAAGATCATAGTTGATGACACAAGACACTTGTTGCACATCAATACCACGAGCAAGCAAGTCAGTGGTGATCAGAACTCGGGATGATCCTGTGCGGAACTGCCTCATGATAACTTCACGCTCACGTTGATCCATATCACCGTGCATAGCAGACACAGTGAAATCACGGTTGTGCATTGATTCGGTGAGCCAATCCACCTGTAACAATTTGCTTTAGAACTGATTTGTACATATCGCCTAAATGATTGGAAATTAAGACATTTGAGAAATACATAATACAACTCAATTTTATTATTATTAATCTCTCAAGCCCCAAGCAGTAACATGTTGCCGCTATAACAATAGATTTCCAAAAATCCGCGACCAAGGGATAAATACATCCATACTAATATTATTAAATGCGAAAGTGTGTCTGTCTGTTACCTCCTCACACCCAAGCCTCTGAACCGATTTTGCTGAAAATTGGTATGGAGATACTTTGAGTCCCAGGAAAGGACATAGGATACTTTTTAAGCAGGAAAAATGTACGGTTCCAGCGCGATAAACGATTTTTGTCGCAATGGAGTTGCAGGCGTAATCTATGTAGTTAAAAAATTTACCTTGCGACGGGTGTTACAGAAGATGACAGCCTGGGCAATGGAGAGCGTGTCATACAAGTCACACAGGGTGTCCAACTTCCAGTCTTCTTGTTCAATGGAGATGAAAAATTGTTTAATACCTTCCAAGGTTAACTGAAAACAATCACTTAATTAACACATTGGAGCATTTTGTTAGATTTTACAATGTTGTAGCTATACATTTTAAACAACAGAAACCAAATAAAATAGATGGTATTAGTAATTCTATTAAATTTTAAAGTCGCATTGCAATTCACTCTTAGTCATATTATAATATTGTGATAACATGCGTCACTAAGGTCAGGTTATCAATTTATAAAAATTACCTCTTCCTTTTGAACCAGAATGCGAACAGGGTCCCTCATGAAGCACCTTGATACTTCTAACACATCATCAGGCATTGTAGCAGACAGCAAAATAACTTGCACATCAGCTGACAGCATTTTGAATACATCATGGATTTGATCTTTGAATCTAGAAATATTAAAGTTATGATTGTTTGACTCGAATTATTGTTATTTACTTAGTATGATGCAAATTATCCATCCCTCTAAGGGTGCTTTGACAATATACAGAAAATGCATTAACAATTGCCAAGTTCTAGAGGACAGCCACAGTGTAATAATTACAACTTATTAGCAGCAACAATTTAATCAACTTACCCCCTAGACAACATTTCATCGGCTTCGTCTAGTACAAACAGTTTAATGGTGTTGGCACGGAGTGCACGCCTCGTGATCATATCATATACACGTCCCGGTGTACCCACCACAACATGTACACCATTCTCCAATTGACGCATATCCTCACGTACATTGGTTCCACCAATACATGCATGGCATTTAGCATTCAAGTGGTCACCAAGGGCGATCACGACCTGTAAAATAAATAAATAAAAGTTAAATAATTGGTAGTTTGTAATAAAGTAGCAATAAAATAATTACTTACAAAAATATAAAATTACTTGCCTTTTGAATTTGTTGAGCCAGCTCCCTAGTTGGTGCTAAAATAAGAGCTTGGCATTCACGAACAGTAGTGTCTATTTGCTGAAGAATTGAGATTGAGAAGGTAGCAGTTTTGCCAGTACCAGACTGGGCTTGTGCTATTACATCGCGACCCAAAATGCATGGCATAATAGCGCGCTGCTGAATAGCAGATGGCTTTTCGAAACCATAAGCGTAAATTCCTCTCAACAATTCTTCTTTCAACTTCATGTCATCGAAGCTTTCCGTGACTTCATGCCAATTTGTATCAAGAGTACCGCCAGGCTCCATTCCCTGGGGTCCGTCATAGACTGGCTCTTTGGTTGGCCCATTCTTAGAATCTTCCGGCCAATCTTCTGATCTGCAACGAGTAAAATAACAAGTTATTGCAAAATTAATTTGATACGCCTAATGTGAATAAGCAAAAATCGTTAACGGACTGTCAAACTATTATTCGTATGTACGCCTATCAACAAATACTTCAATATACAGCCCTGGCATCATTTTAGAGTGTAGGATATATTTCCTTTGGGAAATATTATTTTCGCGACTCAAAAAACACGTGCACAGAGCCGGATTAGTAATACTCTGCTTACCAGCGCCATGTTGGCAATCGGTACCCCTAGCATTTTATTTACTGAATGTATGACTTGCATTACATATTTACAATAATTTCATCGCTGTTTATCACAAATTCGATTCATATTTAAAATAAAATAAGCCTATAAAAGAGAAAAATAAAACTTACCTTCTTTCTGGAGAATACGACATGTTCCAATCGCGGTAGCTGAACGGAAAAGAACTAGCAAGGTCAAGTTAAGTTTAATGGTGGCTTTTTACACTATGGTGAAAGAAATCGCAATGTAAATTTACTGCACACAATTTATAGAATATCAGAATAATTTACTTGAATTATTGAAATCTGATAATTTTTAAAAGTTATATTCTTCTAAGAAATTTAGGTAAAAATGAAATTTTAGGATCTAAACGACGGAAGTAGACATTGACAATTTATACTTTTTTTAAGTTAAAATTATCAATGAATCGATGAGACAGACTTATTTATGTTTCATGTGAAAGAAAGAGTAACTATCAAATCCATAATTGCTCGTATCTATAGACTATAGATACGTGCAATATTAGGCCGTGTATACGCCGTTTACTATACGCCGTTGAATAAATCACTGTGAGCCCCAGTGTGAACATGAAAATCATACAAAACATACGGTATCGAATGTCCGCGCCTACGCCTAGCCTAATGGCGTATTGTCCGTTAGGTGTGAACGAAAAAGTGAATAATATGTATGAAAATACAATAAACTGCGTAACGCTCGCGCACATTCAGCGGCGTATTGGGTATTATAATTTATTAGTTAGTTTGGTGTGAACACGGCCTTAATTTGAATATTATGGATTTTATGTTCAACTAGCTGATGACGCCCGCAACTTCGTTGCGCCAAAATTCGTTTATCGCGCTGGAAGCATACATTTTTCTGGGATAAAAACTATCCTATGTCCTTTCTCGGGACTCAAAGAATCTCCATGCCAAATTTGAGCAAAATCGGTTCAGCGGTTCGAGCGTGAAGAGGTAACAGACAGACAGACAGACAGACACTGGACACACTTTCGCATTTATAATATTAAGTATTAATATGGATATACATATAATAAAAACTCTGTGTACTTTTATAAAGCTGAAAATAAAATAACAATAGTAAGATTCACAATAAATTAATAAGGAAGCATAATAATGATTAATTATTAGTAAATTAGAGTACTACTAAGTACTTTCTTCCATTTCACTAAATTTAGAAGTCCTAGCTAGGATCCTAAATAGGAGACTAATTAGAAGCTTCTTATTCCACTTGTCTCAATTTAGTAACTAAATCAGTTGTGAGTTGTGACCACGTGGCGATTTTGGCCAGACGTCTTCTTAATGACTCCAGTTCTGTTAAAGCAACAAAAAATTTGTCTTCTCATAGGCTTAGTTGTTGGCTCAATGAAAATTAAAATAAATAAAAGGCGAAAAAGATGGTTGAAAGAATTTTTGCACCACGAAAAATTATGAATTATTCAGAACTTTCTGAACTACTTGGAACCAGCAGACTTTAGAAATTACCCACGAATGGATTCCAGATCTTATAACATAATATAAATGTTTAATGTTTAATACAGATTTAGCAGTTCCTAGTTCCTACTTCCCAGTTCCCACTACTGCAGATAAAAGGTTGAAACATCTGGCAACATTTAGTCAGTCAGAAGCTACATTTTTTCCCATTTAGGGTCCTAATTAGGATCCTAACTTCCTAAATGTTATTTCACGTGACTAACTTTAGTTACTGAATCATTTAGACGTCTAAATTTAGCAAGGTGGAATATGGGCTTAATTCATGATTCATCAATCATCAATTTCATCATTCATGCGACATTCATGCCATTCATCAAAACGACATGTCCATGATATTTTGTGACTCGTGGGTTCTTAGATACAGTGCTAGATTCTATTGGTGCTATAATGACTACGACTTACGAGAGAGTAAAATCTACAACCAAAATATCCAAAGTAAAATCTACAACCGTGTAATTTGCCTCTCAAAAATAATACCGGCGTCTAAGTTCTGACTTCTGACAGTAATTTTTTTATCTGAATGTTGGTAGCTTACAACACAACTTCCTGTCTTCACAAATTTTGTCTATGATAACGCTGCCATTTTGAAACGGCAGTGCTTTTTGTTCGTGTGGAGCGTTTGCTCGTTGCGAGGCTGTAGATTGTGGATTAGTCAAGTTAAGTTTATTTTATTAGAACTCAATCACAATGAGCTGGCAAGATTATGTTGATAAACAGTTAATCGCATCCCGATGTGTAACAAAGGCAGCAATTGCCGGTCACGATGGAAATGTATGGGCCAAATCAGAAGGCTTTGATGTAAGTTGAGAAAATAAATTATATGTGATAAGTGTTAATTTTTCTATTTAAATTAATGTGTAAATGTGTTAAAAGTGCACGTAATGTGAGAACACTACGTAGATTGGATCTGAGTGGGTGACGAATTCGGCAAGTTGACAAGATGGCGACATGTGGTAGCAAATAATTCGAATAAGAAAAAATGGACCTACCTATATTTCTTTCGTTCATCTTTACATCTAAAACGTGTTTCAATATTCAAGGAAGTGGATTTTAAGTAGTTAAAATAGCGACATGATACAATCTCCATAATAATTTGCAATTGAAGTCGCCGGCCGGCTTTACTCAAAGTTTGCAATAATTGTTTGATAGAATTAGAGGAGCATACGGCTTTAAAAATGTATTCATTTGCCATTAATTTAAAGCTAGGGAGTATCTAAAAATTCCGAAAGAAAAGACTGGTATCTGCACACTATTGTAGAAACGTTGAAGTTTGCTTGAACTACGCAAAATTTGATTTGGGATGTTTTATATTTATCATATTAAATTCCCGTTTAGTACCTATGTACCTGCTAACCGGATTAAATTCTTTCTCACTAATAACTTGGTTACTTACTACAAGGATACTGTTTTCCAATGATAAGGGTTTACTACAGCTATAAGTACCTATGTGCATTAAAGCTCAATAGGCAATAAACAAGGCACTTCTTGCATATCTCCATTGAAATTGTTAGGAGTCCACACAATATGTCAGTTAAAATGTGTGTTGTAATTTTTTAATATTCTGACAATTTCTTGTGATGGGAAGATGTACCAAGATGCTATGGTAATGTAGCGTAAAAAAAAACTAGTGATTGGACATGACCAGTATTTGGACAAAGCACAAAACACAATATTTATTAAGGCCATCCCCTGAGCAAACGACCTTGGCCATACATTTAGAGCGTCATCGAGATTGCACCAAAACCCTATTTTTTAACCTTAGTTCAAAATTTAAAACGTGGAATATGTAGTTTTATGATATTGTCCATCTATTGCCGTGTGTTTCAAATAACAGTAATTTGTAAATAGTAAGGAGAATGTATGCTTGAATTTTAATAAATTGGTTTAACTTTGGAAGCTGATATCATTAGTATAATAAACAAAATAGAAAATTTAAGACATGGAAAGGAATGTTGATATGCTGAATATTATTGCTGTATTTATATTATAACTTTGTAGCTTTCAAATTATGAGTTTATAAGCCCCTAAATACAGTAAATTACATAATCTCCGTAGGGAACGCCCTTAAGGTTACTTTAAAAACTGTCTGTTTTGAAAGTAATAAAATGCCAGATTTTATAGAAAAGCAGGTAGTTTTTAAAGCAACCTTAATAAAATATAAACTGTTTTTGTGCTCTGTCCAATCACTAGTCATGTTCACCCTACGGGAGATTGCACACTCCAAGGTAGTAATTAATCAAGGGCTTCACAAACAGCTGCTATAATAATAATAAAGATGTAGGGGGGTGGTAAAGATGATGGCGCGCGCCATGCAGATTGTATGTAAGCCGCAGACTCGCTCACACAAAAAGTGTGACGTGTGCGATCTCCCTACATCTTTATTATTATTATAGCAGCTGTTTGTGAAGCCCTTGATTAATTACTACCTTGGAGACTTAAAAAGTAAAAAGTCCTCTACTCATTTCTGTTACACCTTTTGAACTCATTAGCCTAGTATTATAGGAACTGTTGAGTTTTGAATAATAACAACATAACCTGCATCTATTTTAAAAGCTCTAAGATTTAAAAAAATGTGAAAAAGGCCTGTTTCGCCACTTCGGGAAACGCGGCCTAATTTTAGAATGTCCCAAATTAGATCTTCCAAATTAGTCTTTAATGCTTCACCTCCCAAGCGGCCACATGCGGCCGCGATAACAATAGATATGCTTTTGAGATTTGTGTCTGGTTTTTCCACTGTCCACAATCAAGGTATTAAAATCAAACCTTCTTTATTTCAATCTTCAATATTCTTTGGATTTATATAATACAAGATGAATCTAAAAAAAATAGTGAAGTGAAAAGTATGTTTTTGCTGATATTGAAAATGCTTTAGTTGCTTACAATATACATAGTACATTCCATCTTTGTCTAAGTGTGATGTGGCTATAATTTATTATTTTACAAACAAATAAATTTTCTAACTTTACATCTTCTCTAATCTAATGTTTTGAACATTGATAAGCAATGATTGATAACTTGGTGGAAGTGTGAGACAAACTTGTCACTCACAAATTATGTACTTTCCTGGTGCTTGTTACAAGTTGAGAGTGATGAGGTGATAACAGTCACATTTATTTATGTTTATTTTATTTTAAGTAATTTGTAGCTATTATGCAATCATAAATGCTCACATACCAGCATACCACAACATATCAGCAAAATGAAACAAGACGTGTTGTTATCATTTCTAAATTAACTTTTTTTTAAATGCCTTAAATAATTGTTGCTGTTGTTTAAATATTATAACGTACTATAGCTGTTGCCCGCGACTTCGTCCGCGTTAACATAGTATAATTACGAAGATGGAGTTTTTCCCTTTTTGTGGTTCCTTATACAAAGGGTAAAAACGGGACCCCATTTAAGCAAACGTCAAACGCAAACGTCAATAAACTTTCATGTTTCTAACTCAAGAAATGACAGACTTTCATTGAAACTTTCTACAGAAATGACGAACTTTCATTCAAACTTTCAACCCCTATTTCACCCCCTTCGGGGTAAAATTGACAAAATTCCTTCCTTGTGGAGTCTACTTAATAAAACAAACCTACTCACCATATTTCGTGGCTGTAACATTAACAGTTTTTGCTCAGCGATGATGAATCAGTCAGTCAGTCAGTCAGGACATGTAATTTTATAAGTAAAGATAACTTTAAACTTTCTTATAACTTTAAATATTTTAGCAGTGGGGCTTAACCTTTAAGTCATGACGGACCATTTTACCAAATGTTTGTTTAGCCGGCGACCACCCAGATGGTTTACCTAAATGAAGGGTTGTTTCATAAAGAAAACAGTCACAACTTTATAATTAGCACTAATAATTTTTTTATTTAGCAAAAATCTAAAAGTTACAGATTAATTAAATGTGATTTTTGTGTTTGCAAAGTCCATATTCTACTCGCTTCTGTGCATCTAGCATGCACATACAAGAAGATATCTCACTAGTTATATTGTTGATATCGACTGTCAATATCATTTTTTGACAATAGATTTTGACAACCAACCATCAAACATCAAGAAA
The DNA here is from genome assembly GCA_937595015.1 of Polyommatus icarus. Taxonomy (NCBI): domain Eukaryota; kingdom Metazoa; phylum Arthropoda; class Insecta; order Lepidoptera; family Lycaenidae; genus Polyommatus; species Polyommatus icarus. Next base: position 12,437,554 of record OW569321.1, read on the forward strand.
ACATGTAGACAAAGTTTTCTCGTTTGCGCATCTTAGGCCAGCTGAATTCACACATATTATTAGGATGGCTCCCACTAAGAATGCCTCCAGGCACCATCAGTGGTTTGAGGATCACCGGTTAAGAACCACTGTTTTAGAGGATGGATGTATGAATTTGGTGTTTTAGGGTTCCGTACCCAAAGGGTAATGACAGGACCCTATTACTTAGACTTCGATGTCTGTTCGTCTGTCTCCCTGTCTCCAGGCTGTATCTCAAAATCTATCGGTAGATTTCTGAAATTATCACAGATTGTGTATTTCTGTTGTGGTTAAATAAATAAAAATTTGATGCCAATATTTTATAGTGTAGAGTAAAAATACTAATCTACTTTGAGTAGTTTTCTTTATAAGTACTAATTTGTTGAAAATATTTCTTGTCAGATTTCAAAAGAAGAGGTAGCAAAAATAGTGGCTGGCTTTGAAAATGAATCACTTCTCACAAGTGGAGGTGTGACGATAGCAGGATCACGGTACATCTACCTCAGTGGTACGGACCGCATCATACGTGCGAAACTTGGCAAAGTTGGTGTGCACTGCATGAAGACGCAACAAGGTATGTCTTTGGATTAACTTATACCAGACACCATGTATAATCTTATATACATATATAGATAGACTTAGATTAGACATAGATTCTCAATTGTTACGCGGTAGCCAGGTGCCGCATGAGGATTGATGGGTTAAGCTACATCTCATTTTCTGGTTTTGCTCTAAATGGTAATCACTAATCACCATCTGTTTGTTATATGGTTTTGACAGAATATACGGACGGAATAATAACAAATATTATATACAATAGACCAGGAGATGGTGACACAAAATTCTTGGTCATTTGGCTAGCTGTTCTACAGGGGTCTAATTACGTAAAGGCAAAAAGGAAAGTGATGGTCATAGCGCCTATAATTTTTGTTCCTTTTAAATTACAAAGTCAGTTTTCAATGAAGGTTCTCATGGTGAATTACAATTTTAAAACTTTGTAGGTGACACCTAAGAAACGACAATAAATAGATTTGTGCAATTTCTCATTTTTATTTAGTGCCCTTAAAAAATATTATCATTACATGATGTTTCCGACTGAAGCTCGGGCTTTCCGTTAGTCATCTTCAATCACATTGGGATAAACTCAAGAACGCTTGAACTGTTTTGCAAAATTTTAGTCTTAAAAATTATTTTAGTTTTGTGGTGTCCAGGGAAGATTTATAAGAACTTGGAAGTTAAATTTAGGTCTACATAAAGTTCACTGGTCATCTAGACAAGTTTTGGCCATACAATAGATTGTGGTGATAAGTTGATAACTGATTACTTTGGCTTCTGATTCAGCCCCAAATAGAGCTTCAGTTGGACACTAGTTTCAAATGATAACTTTCTCCATGAGACATTATCCCATCAAGCCCCGTATGAGCACCGGTGATCGCGACAACAATAGAATACAATAGCATTTCCAAGAATCCCCGATCGAAGGATTAATATTGACTTAACTTCTTTAAACTGATTTGTTGAAAAATATCTTAATCCAAAAACAAATTATTGTTAATCAACATTGAGTTAATATAATAAATTAATAATTTAATAATGGGATTCTATAAAATATGTCGTAATTATGTTTCCATAGTTGCAATGTTTGCTGCCTCTGTTCGGTGATTTTGATTAATCATCTAACCAAATCATGTGATTTTCACAATAAACCAGGGAATGAAAATTCTGTTTAATATTTTAATTAATAACACAGATACACCATTGGGCGTTTGCACACTGCACGATAACGACACGACACGATACCACAGAGTAGAGGGCCAACGCACATATTATACAATTTCAAGTTGGCCGACTATCGTACAAACTAAATTGCGTAGTGTCACAATATTTAATTGGACAACTTCATCGTGACGGGCGACGCCCCGAATCACATAATAATAAAAAAATATTAGTATGGAAATATGGATTATTATCACCTTTTTATCTGGATTTTTTCATTAAAATTTATCTGGATAATATCGAAGTTTAAAAATCAATGATGTTTTCCTAATTCTAATCTGTCACTTATTATTGAATGCACAACTTGAAATTGTATAATATTTTGTGCGGTGGCCCTTATCTATTCTGTGTTATCGTGTCGTGTCGTTATCGTTGCAGTGTGAAAACGCCCATTCTTACCTTTCCATCCACCAAACCGTCTAGCCTAAGCCATTCACGATTATAATTTTGTTGTAGCGGTTGTTATCTCGCTGTACGAAGAACCCATCCAACCCCAGCAGGCGGCATCAGTAGTGGAGAAGCTAGGAGACTATTTAGTAAACTGTGGTTATTAAAGGTAAGCTCTATCAATAGTTTCTTTCAAAATCATAATATGTAGGTGCTTCTGATTGTCGTATTTAATTTGTTTACATAATATCTTTATTAAATTTAAAAAAATACTAGATTCTAGGCGAACGTACTGTAAAACCGTGCAAGTTTTTATCTAATAGACATCATTATTCATCACACTAAGGGCTTGTTCACCACTTCCTGGTAAGTGTCGAATAGGCTATCCACTATATAACTTAACAGATCAAGTATGGAGAATCTGTCAAAAAAGTTGTGAATAGCCTATTCGCCACTTTATCAGAAAGTGATAATACCGGCCTTTTGGTACATAATATATTCTTTAAACAGCATTATGAAAAATATATGTTTTGTCCACAGATCGAAACGCGCCGTGATCTTAAGAATAAGATATTTTTTCCACAGGGAAATAAGTAACTGCATTTTGTATATTCTATAAAAGTGATAAGGACCGATAATTTGTTTTTGATATTTGATGAATTATCACGTCATCGTTTTGATGCGGTAACCATTCACAGATGTGATTACTTTGCTGACTTTGGAATATTTTTATATGCTCACCTACATCGGGAAGTAATTGTTTCTGTAAAATGGTTGGAATTTTGTATTTTAATAAAAAATTGCTTTTATCGACCTTCGCAACGGAGCATATTCCGCTATGCTCGGTGGTCTTCGAAGCGTGATGTATAGAGATTTTTTTAAGATTTCTTTTCAAGCACTGACACCCCAAAACAAATTGAACAAACGCGTAACCTAAATTAACTGTGGAAACATACAAATCATGAATTCATACCGCGCGTACAGCTGCTTGATAAGAAATATAGTTGTAACCACGTAATGAAATTACTGTAACGATATAAAACATAATTATTAATTATATATGTAATTACAAGTAAGCATTTTGTGTAAGGGCTTGTTACAAACGAGAGACACTGTAACCCAAGAAAAACATTTCAATGTTAAATCAAATCTCTAGTCCCACTGGTAACCATCGTGCGAGTAACCCTGTCGAGCGCGCGCGGGCGCGATGGCGTGCGCGGTGGCGGGTGCGGCTCGCTCGCCGCACGGTGACGTACTGCGCTCGCACACAATTCGCTATGCTTCCGTATTTTTTATGCCGCATTTTCTCGTGTAGTAAATATTAAACGATGCATTATGTTTTTTAATCTATGTATTAGCTGCAGAAAGTAAAGCGCTCAATTATAATCCTGTATCCTCAAACAAGGCTTGCAGTAATCGAAGGGTGCATATTGTTTATATTTGATATTACTACTATAGCTTTGTACATTGTTTCTGATAAGCGATGGGAACTGTGTCTATCTAATAATAAATGATTTGTATTATATGACATGTTTTTGTTGCCTACCCCGTTCTTTTTAAAGTACTCCCTCACCGGGAGCAGTCGCTTGTAACGTTACAAAGTCGAGCATTACGCCAGTGAGGGAGTAATATCTTGATACAACTTTGAAAAATGTAAATATATCAACTAGCTAGTATGGAATGCTCAGTCAAATGTTAAGCTCCGTTTAGACCAAACGAGCGAATGCTCATTCTAGTAAAGCTCTTTTGATGTAAACTGACAACGAACATTCTTTCGTTGTTCTAGTGTGTTCGCCACGTGTTCGGCGGTAAATAGGTAGAATGCTCTAAGAATCTCGCTCGTTTGGTGTAAACGACGCAAGAGCGCTCGAGCAAATGCCTAGACTAGAGCCGCTATCCCCAACCCGCGGCCCGCCGGGACTTTATTTGTGGCCCGCGTGATGTTAAACAATTTTGAAATTCACGCCTACCGGCTAAATAACGTAGTCTACGTGATAGTCGTTAAATTTTTTCCACTTTAAAATCGTTAATTTTGAAGAATGCTATTTTTAAACCCTAAAAAATTTTCGTTGCGGCCCGCGACACCAAGACCAAAACATGTTTGTGGCCCGCATGAAAAAAAGGTTGGGTTAGGTCGTGTTCGGACGTGCTCGCTCTTCGAGGCGGCCTCTTCAAAGGGATTCTAGTGTCTTGATATTTTTACTTTTTGGCGGCTGGTTTTAGGTAGTTTAAAGGTTATTTCGTAAATATGGATTGGAGTAGTGAAAAATGTTTACAAATGATAGAATTATACCATAACAAAAGATGTTTATGGGATCCAACCTTTGATGACTATAAAAATAAATTAGGTACATAACTACTTTTATCGTTGACGAATGAGCAATGAGCATTCGCTCGTTTGGTCTAAACGGAGCTATATGATTCTCATCTTAGCCTAGTATACGAATGCCCAAAATGGGGGTCTGCTTGGAAAAGTCGAAAGCAGGAATTTTGACTTCGATACTTTGTTAAGACTAGTTAGGAGATAAACATACTAAAAGTCCTGACCCCCCCGAGGTGCGCTCGAGGGAGGGGGGTGGGGGGCAAGGAAGGTCCCGTTTTTTTGTTTTTTGCTTACTCATCAAAAACGGTGCTTCGTACGAAATTCTCTTTTACTACATAATAAAACCTAATTAAACTCTCTACAACTTTATCCTTTACACTTTGTATCTATCTCCAATCATTGCCTCGCTATGAGCTTCTAAAATTGGTCGAGTGTGTTTTTCTTGATGTTCTTGTTCATTCGATTGGTGTAAACGACCTAAAGTATGTTGTAACGAATTATAGTTTACACTAAACGAATACGAAATAATGTTCTTGTGCTGTTCTTGCTCTTAGGTATTGCAAATAGTAATGTAATGCTCAAAGTCGAATATTTAATGTTAACATTACACTTAATGCTCGTCGGTCAGAGGGGTATTTTTGTAATTTAATAGTCTAAAATGAATATAATATGTATGTCGCAGCCGACTGGTTAAAATATCCGTTCGATCAAACAGCTAGCCCTTTGACTGAACAACGCCATTCAATCTCACGGCTAGCTTTTTAATTGAATATTTCAGTCGCTCGAAACGTTCAACACTACAGCTGATTCAAGCCGCCGCCGTTTGATTGAATTAGTTCAGCGCTCACCACCGCGGCGCTAGGTGCGTTTTGTTTACAATATGGCGTCAACTAGCCGGTGTTTTGTGATTGTATTAAGACATTTTTCGTAAATATACGTTACAAGTGTTATTAAAGTGACAGAAATTATGGGGTCACATGCCACATACGAGTGAATCAAAAAAACAAATATTCAAATTTCGAGGAGAAATTACGGGATTATGAAATGCATCACAAAGGTATTAATTGCAATTATTGTGTTCAAAATGAGTTAGGATATAATTTATTCTGCTTATTATCATTGCGCTTGTGTAATAATAAAACTAAACTAATGGTCAGTTTAGTTAATTTGCCATTTAACCAGTTAGCTAAGCGTCGTCTAGTTGTAGTGTTGAACGTTGCAGTCAACAAGTCGGCTAAACAACGTATAGCCGTGTGGTCGAATGGCGTTGTTCAGTCAAAGGGCTAGCTGTTTGATTGATCGGCTATTTAAACCAGTTGGCTGCGACATGTATATTGTGATTCGTGAAACATTACACGTGAATGCTCGCGGTGAGGGAGCAACTTTATAGTAAATTGTTACAATGAAACGCGAGAGTGCTAATGAACATAATTTTATTTCCTTTGACAAAATCTACAATAATAAGAATTAAGTACACTCAAATACAAGGATTGGTATAAAATGTTAAAACTGGTAGCCTATAAAGTGATTTTGGTTCTTGAATAATATTACCACACAAATATAATTGTACATTTCTAACGCTACGTAAAAATATGGATAGAAACATTTGTGTTTGTCGATATAAATTTTAAAAAGAAAAAAGCAAAATTTATAGAAAATTTGTTAAACGCATGAAAAGTCACTACGAGGTTATCTACATTTCTACATGCCTATATCCTTATAATAAAAACAATTACATAAAGGCATTCACCGTTAATATAAAATAAATATTATATAAACCAATAGTAGCATCTGTACAAAAGAAAGGGAAACGAGACTAACAATAATCAAAAGCGTTTTTCCTCTAACCTCTGATAGGAATTACAGGAAACATTTAACATACTGAAAGCCACAATCACGCACGTTACACATTTCTATCTCATTTGCCCAACATAATAAAATGTCCCGGAGTCGAGTCGAGTAAAGTCATCGATTCCGTACGGTATAGTAATATTATCTATAAAAATTACATTGGCCTATAACAATACTTTTGATTTACTCAACCCTAATACAATACTCAATTAGGGCAGAGATTTTAAAGTCAAATCGAGGGACATCGAGTGGTTTGGTCATGGGTGCTCCAGCGAGTAGTGGCGAGACTTCTTCCAGAGGCTTCTAAAGAAACCTTTGCGTTGTTTTTGACCTGGATGCTCCTCGCCTGTTGACAAAAAATAATATAATTACTATTCAATATTCATTAATCATAATATTATATTGGAAGTTTACATAAAAGTAAATGTGGGACAATCGTATAAGTCGATATGGATCGAGAAACTTTAGTAGAGCGTCCAGGAATAGACGCTTGCAAGTTATTCCAGCCCGCGTCCCAAATACCACATCTTGCCTAAAATAGCCCTGACGCTGGACATTTGACTCTCGTTGGAGTGATATAATACCTTTGAACTTAAAAAAGGGTAACATTAATTATAATTATGTATTAGCAGTGATGTTGGAACCACAATAATAAAGGTTGGTCCACCAACATTATTCACCGACATAATTGAAGGGGTTTGTTGCAGTCGCGTGGTCCGAGTTACGTGAGCTATGAGAAATCTTCACTTAAATGGGTCGTTTATAAATTATATCTAGATACATTATTAATTATTTATTAATATTTAATAAGAGTTCTAGCGTACTTAAAAAAAAAACACTGATTACATTTATCAGCTCAGGGCGTATATAAGCAATAGGTAACTCCTAACTCAGGGACAAAAGTTCAAAGTATGAAAATTTATAGTTCTATAATCTATTTGAGGACTGCGGTTTGTTTAAAAATAGCACGCGCCGAGGAGGTCTCTAATTCAAGTTCATTGGCTAGCACCCCGCAAAGATTTTACTCATTAGGATGGATATTGGATTATGGATCACTAATCTTGTTAAACAAAACCATCAAGGATATAAATTTTTCTATCGGTAGAGTTTTACAGAAACTTGCTTTTGCTATATTACAATTTCTCTCTACTTTTTAGGGTTCCGTAGCCAAAATGGCAAAAAACGGAACCCTTATAGATTCGTCATGTCTGTCTGTCTGTCTGTCTGTCTGTCTAGGTACAAGTGAAACAAAAAAAAAATTCATCTGGCCTATGCGTGTGGGGTATCTATGGATAGGTATTCAAAAATCATATTGAGGTTTCTAATATCATTTTTTTCTAACCTGAATAGTTTGCGAGAGAGACTCTTCCAAAGTGGCAAAATGTGTGTCCCCCCCCTCTAACTTCTAAAGTAAGTTCTAAAGTATACTTCATGATAATTCTAAAAAAAATATATTATGTACATTACTATAAAACTACCAACGAAAATTGGTTTGAATGAGATCTAGCCAGTAGTTTTTTTTATACGTCATAAATGATAAACCTTTTCAACTTTCATTATATCAAAAATGAAATATTAAAATAAATCAAAAACCTTAAAATTTCATAGAAATAATTCTTATTGCTGCTGCGGAACCCTTCATGGGCGAGTCCAACTCGCACTTGGCCGGTTTTATTCTGATGGAGGATTTGTTTCTCTAATCTCTATACCCAAATATCAGTATATTTTATTAGTACTCTAGTCGCAAAGCTAGGCCGAGTATTTAGCAATCTTTACCCGGAGCGTTTAACCCGAAATAGATTTCTCGGAACGAGCCCTCGGCGACGATGATTAAGATTCAACGGAAGGAAAATGTCTAATGATGAGTCATAACTCAAGAATTATACTCGACATCGAATGCTAACGGCCAATTTTTGGGCACAATGGCGTTACACTCGGAATACAAAATCGGGTCAGGAAGATAGCAATGGGGAAGTGTGTAGGGCCCGCGTGGGGGTCGCGTGGGTGGCGCGGGATGCAGGGTGCAAGGGTTCGACGACACGGTGAAGGGCAGCGAGGTCGGCGGGCGGCGCGCCGGTGCGTTCGCTTTCGTCGGCGCGCGTCGCGCACAGCCGCGCACCGCTCGTATTGATCGCAGCCTCCGCTCCGGCTACGGAGACTGCCTTCTCTATTCTCCTCAAATATTCATGCATTAGAGAAATATTCATACAGACAGTGCACTGTTTACCCTGTCATTTATTTCAGGCGCTGATACTTCATACTATTAATTATGAAATTGTACACGACTCCCCCGCAATATTGAAATGTAACAACTTACTGAATGTTGAAACTGGTTTAAATACTCGTATTATCATCAATTATTATGAAAGTATTGAAAGTGAGCAGTGGGCAGTAAGATGTCATTAAAAAATAACGTTAAATCATTTTTAACCTACTTTATCTATAAATAGGTGGATATTTTTGGCATTTAGCCCATGTCCGCCCATTAAAGATATGCCTCCCGTTACGGCCGTATCATGAATGAATCGAACATAAAGTTGAATCGAGCTTTGATAGGACTGTCGCGTTGCCCTGGATCCAGGGCTACTGGCGCCTGTGTACAAAAAAAAGGATTTTGGCGCCGCTTTGGGTAATTTTTTTGGGTCCTTGGTTTTGGCGCCCCTAAAGATGGCGACTTGGCGCCCCTAGAGGATGGCGCCCGTGTGCGCATTGCACATAATATGGTAGCGGGGGCCCTGCCTGGACCTGCTTATTTTAAAATGATTATTAGGTGACCTTTGTGCCAAGATTTTACAAGAAAAACAACAAACAAAGAAAAAGATCGAACCATTGACTCAAGCTGAAACGTAGTGTTAACTTTGAGCTGTGGTTAATAAGAATAAACGCATCTCAAAATGATGCAGCACGTTAACGAATAATTAAGTGAGATGCTGAGATGAGAAGCGAGAAGATTCCTGAATAGCATAAAACATCTGTAATCCTAAGGGTCAATTCAGCACGCAACGCGACGAGGCGAGGCGCGGCGCGGCATAAAGTATGGATTTGACAGATTCAATTGCGTTAGACGTCTTGCGAATCTGTCAAATCCATACAAATTTAGAAATGCATATTCTCTACGCGTTGCGTTGCGGTCTGAATCAACCCTAAGGGCCTGTTTCACCGCTTCCTGATAAGGCTATCCACCACTTAATTTGACAGATGGAGTATGGAAAATCTGTCAAATAACCCTATCGGGCACCTTATCAGGAAGCGGTGAAACAGGCCATGAATATCTTAATTTTATCTACGGCCATAGCTATTAGCTATGCGTAGGTAGTTTGTAATACGAGCACATTCTATTTACCGTGCTGACTGCTGACATACCTATAATAACTACGTAGTAGAGGTTCCACAAAATCATATTTTTGTATGAGCTAATGCTTAGCTTTATTATCTAATTATTACTCGAAGTGCTGACTCAACCTAATTCTCGGATTTTTTGACGTGTTAAAAATATTATTTTCTGGAAGCGCGTTACTAATCAGTCCGACTGACGAAACGATGCATTCCGATTAAATTATACAAAAATTTAAGTAGTTTTATTCCCCAGCATCTAGTCGAGTCGGCGGTGTAGGTATATAGGTACGTGTCGGACACCCGTTTAATCTGCGGCCGATCAATACCGTGTTTTCTCAAACGCGACCTCCATTCAAGAACACGTTTTGCGACCTTCATTTTCATGATTTTACTACGAACGGCCTTAAACTCAAAACTTGTAACTTTACGGCACACGCTACAGGTTATGGGCCCAGCAGCAGGAACTGGGAATGGTGCGTTATGGTCCCCGTAATCTACTTTTTAACCGACTTCCAAAAAACGAGGAGGTTATATGTTCGGCTGTGGATATTTTTTTTTATTTTTTTTTTTTTTTTATTTTTTTTTTTATTTTTGTATGTTCAACGATTACTCCGCCGTTTGTGAACCGATTTTCGAAATTTTTGCTTTGTTGTATTTGGTTTTACTCCAATTTGGTACCATGTTCACAAAGTGGTGACCTGATGATGGGATCCAGGAGTAATCGAGGGAACTCCTCGAAATTTATATGGAAACATATGGTGATTTTGGTTTTATGTGAAGCGTACTAAGAATATGCTACCAAAAAGTCAAATATTGGGTCAAGGTATACCATGGTTTCGAAGATGCTGAGAGAACTCCTAACTCCTTATAGATACACGTTTGGGAGTTTCGGCGTTGTTTTAAGAACAGAAAGCATATGCTACTATGCAACTCATATTCATCATCATAATCATCATCATCATCATCATCATCGTCTTCATCATTACCACGTCGTGTTAAGGTCACCAATGTCTCATGGCACAGAATAGATAATAGTACAAGGCATAGGTGTGGATATACTAATAATAATAATAATTTTATACTGTATAACAACACTTTGTTTAAATATACACGGCGGTCAGCGCCACGGAGGCGACGGTATCGCGGCGCCGCCGAATATACTTTACTACTTTATATACAGATCGAATACTATACTAACTACTTTATAAAATTTTAAAAGACAAAATATAGAATTAAAATAAAGTTATTTTAAAAAGAGCATTTAAACAAAACAAAGTCAATAAGTGTCTTTTTAATTAGTTATACTTATTAATCGATAGATGGCGCACTAAGTATCGATTTGAATGGATTTGAAATTGAATTCTTGATTACAAGAACAGCTGTCAATAATTATGATAATATTATATTATATTACTAGCTGTCCCGGCAAACGTTGTTTTGCCATATAAATAATTTTTGGTATGAAAAATAGATGTTGGCCGATTCTCAGACCAATATCCTCACAATATGCTCAAATAATTTCATGAGAATCGCTCAAGCCGTTTCCGAGGAGTATGGCAACGAAAACTGTGACACGAGAATTTTATATATTAGATGAGTAGCTATGCTACATCCTATGCAAGCTTATACAATTTTTTATCTGATAGATCCTTGGATCGTGGAAAAACGAGACACAATAGCCTTTCTATTGTTATCGCAATCGCCGGTGACCGCTTGGGGTTTGAAGTATTAAAATTGTTAAATTACTTAGCACAATATGTTCACTTCACTGATAATATATTATTTTGTGAGTGTGAACTGTGTAATAAGATACGTAAAATATACGCGAAGGTTTACCTACTAGTGTAACTAAAAAGAGTGAAATTATTATTATTTTTAACAAAAAATTAAAACCGACTTCCAAGGTAAAAACAATATTAACATTAATATGAACTAAAAAGTATTAAATAATTTTTGCTATCTAATAGTGCCTTTTTCCGAATTCGGCTAAACCTTGACTATTTCTGTACTCACTCTTCATAATTTTGAAGTCGGTGCCAGTTCCAAAAGTTTCAAATATTCTGTCAGAGGACTGAAGATTCAGCTATCTGGTACCGACTTCAAAATAATGAAGATTGAGTACAGAAATAGTCAAGGTTTAGCCGAATTCGGAAAAAGGCACTATTAGATAGCAAAAATTATTTAATACTTTTTAGTTCATATTAATGTTAATATTGTTTTTACCTTGGAAGTCGGTTTTAATTTTTTGTTAAAAATAATAATAATATTCGATCGCACTGATTGCAACGGTCTGTACATTTACAGCGGTTAATAGCCGACTTGTATAGTTTTACGTCTCGAAAGTTATAAAAAGTAGAGGTAAATTAGTGTGCGAGTTTTTGTGATTGCCACGCTTGGCGAGCTGAATTTCAATTTGAGATTTACTGCAATATTATTTCTCGGAGTGATGATAGAGTCGCAATATATTATTTTTATCATATGGAGCATTCGCAGGAAAGTAATAAATTATGAGAAATGTCATAACCAGCGAGTGGTGAGTGGTGACCCGTATCGACCCATCGCATCGACCGACCGTGGAGTGTCGACCGCCGTCCAGACGAAATGCAAACAATTTACTGTTCCGTTATATTTTTGTCCATCAGCAGCTGCCTCTTGGCAGTGATTGAACAATTAATGACAACATACTTATTTAAGAGCTGTGGCAGTATTTAATATTTATCATTTGTATAAATAACCGCTCGATCTCTACTTTTGTAACCACTGTAGTGTAACTATTAACAAGTATTATTAAGCGATCTACATTTATGATTTGGTTTTTAATTCTATTTATTTGATAATGTCAGTTTCATTTATCACAGCTATGTCCGGTTGTCGGAAAATTAGCCTGCTTTTAGATTTTTATATTTTAGTCCTGTACAAAAATTTGTATCAGTATTTAGCCACCTCTATAATTGAATAAACTACTTGTGCCAACATAATAATATTTTCATTTATCATAATTTTATTTTGTTTTAACCTATGTTTTAACAAATTGTTAATAAAAGGTAACATACCAATTCAGAAGGCGTAAATAATATTCCGTAACGGTACGGTATTTTTATAGCACTATTTCAAATTTGACTAATAAATAAACAAATAGTTAAGGAACAATTAACAAGCATAATAAAATGTAATAAATCTACATACATAACATTAAGTAGAGGCAAATTGTCTTAGCTGTGGTGATACATATTAGATATTATTTAGTGGAGATAGGTGAAATAAAAAAAGAAAAAAAATTGAAAAATTAATGTCTAAGTTTTTATCTCTAATGAGTGGTAAGCTGTTCTTCCATCTTAAAATATGCCGTCTGTAGTTTGTAAACATTGCATCATAATTTTGTATCTTAAGTACAGCTTGTTAATGTTAAAAGAGTTCAAAATAGCATCCAAATATAATAAAATCATAACAATAATTGCACCTATCAGAACACCAGGGTGACTGACCAGTCGAACTGATACAACTTAGTTCGTTCAACTGAGTTTTTCTACGAGACATATGGCACGGAGTAAATGTGAACTCCCGACGTAACTGCGCAGTATTCGTCCTGGCTCACCAGTCACCACAGAATATAATAATAATATATCCTTCGCTCTGCTACTGAGTAGGTACTACGACAACACGAGGGGCGTCCTACCGATTTCATCATTTCCCCGAACGTAACTGATTAAAACTGCTTTAGTTGTTGGGAACTGTTTAAAATTGGACCGCATAAAGGCGTTAAATAACGCGGGAAAATAATTTTAAGCACTTATAAGTGGAGGCTCGGGATTTTTATCATTAAAGGTAGTAATATGCTGTTAAGTATATTGAGGACGAAAGAAAGAAAAGCCAACTTTATGATTTGCCAATAAAAATGTAATATTAAGTTTTCTTTTGGAAACGAGTTATAAATAATTTTAAATAAGGAAATCATTCTGAGTTGGACCAAGTTGTCGGTAGTCGTAAATAAGTATGAACCTATTTTTCTATACTGTATGCAAGTCTTATCTCGGAAATGATTAAGTTTCCATCCTAGTAATGACCGTGTGTGGGTCATTTAATTCAGTAGTCAATGTTGATCACGTCTAACGGCGCGGCGCGGGCGCACGGTGGCGTACGGCTGACGGCATGGAGTCGCGGAGTATCGCGGAAGGTCCTTTCCTTACGGGGAGAAGGTCGGTTCCGCATCGGCGCCCCATTACCGCTCGAAAGTGACTCACCTAACATTCGTAAGTAGGCAATCGACGTTATCTACATTTTTCCTTCATTACACAAGCGACTAATTGCCTACATATCCATAATGATGTACTTTCGAGCGCTCGTGAATAATTGTCGAAGAATATTGTAGCGTTATTTAAAACGAGAACGGACTAGAAAAATGCAGACTAAAAAACGCAGTGCATCGCGGGCATTCGCGGGCGGCCCGCTCGGGCGGATTAACTGTAGCTGAGCCGATCTCGATCTCGCCCGACGACACAGATACGCTATCAGCTGTCAATATCACCGAGATACTGGGAAGGGCTCATACAAAATAACACTTACGAGTACAAATAACAATTGTAGTTCAAGTTGTCCAAAAAACTTTCATCTGGAAACTCTGCCTCACTTCGTAGAGACTGGATCCGCGGACGAAATCTCTCTTGCCCGCATAATATCGAGCCTAATCGGTAATCGCTGTTTAAACGTTTATCGAAAGTAGTCCTTGGCGTTCGGCAGTGAAAGGGTTACGAATGTCGAAATCTATACAAACATGTTTACAAGTTTTGTAATAAATTTCAGTCGCTACACTGGAACATATCCAAAGCCCGCGAATAACGTAAACGTAGATGTAGGCCGGGCCATGAATAGCCGGTCGATTGCGTAATGAGCTGTAGGGCAAAAATCAAATTAGCCTTGGACTAATTCATTTAAAACTTGTCACATTTTTCTCTGTTGATTATATTTACTAAACGGTACGTGAAAAGTTCGCGTTTCAGAATTCAGTATTTTGATTCTAACGAAATAAATGCTCCTACTGAAAGTCTGAAACCATCATGAAAGTAGGTAGCTCGTTAAAACTGCATAATTTTAGTCGCTGACTCACCGCACGCGAAATTATCTTTGTTGCTAAGCAGTTAGCGATATGAATTTATTTTCATGTTTTGTTTGTAATAAGAATTAGAGAGATTCGAAAGTCGACGACCTACACAGGTAGTCGGCCTGAAGACTCGAATTCAATACCGTTTTAAAAATAAAATTTGGCTTAATATGCTCTTTGTGGTAGTTTAAATCTCCCATTTTATTTTCGCCGCACTCTTGCAACGAAGACTCAACCTTAAACATAAGCAAGATTGTTATCAATCGTTACAATAATATTATAACCGATTCTTTCGATCACTGTTTTATAAACGGTTACTCAAAGATTATCATGTGATTTGCATGCTTTAGCATATTTTATACGCTAGGCTAGGTGAACTATTCTTACACTGAATATTGTAATTTTGTTTGTTACAGATAATGATTCAAGTCGTTTGTAATAAACAAAGACGATTTAATAATGATTAACCTGGTTTAGAAATACGATATTATGTTTGCTAACAATTAATATAACCTGCTATGTAAAACTGAATATTTTAGATACTTACTGTAAAATTCTAAAGCCGGAGATGACCAACTCGAGTCACAATAATACTTAATTAGATAAAAAAACAAACTATGCTACAGTCAAAACCATTTAGAGATCTTTGGTCAAAACTCCAAACCATAAGTTGAATCACGAAACGTCACGAGTCATGACTCACGTTGTTAACAAGTATTACAAATACATAAGTACATACAAAAATAATATGTTAAAATTTTATGACATTTTCCGACTAGTCTTGACTTGTTTTGAACATATACTATCGCAGAAAATAATTTCTCTTATGTGACCACCTATTTGCTGCCGTATGTTACAAAATGAAGCTGAAGTTTCTCGCGACATTCAATGGTTGTGTGGACTCCAACCGATGATGAATTAAGTTGTTCTTGTTCACTGTCCGCGGAGAGGTAGCCCGTTTAATCGCATGACGTCACCGTGCGCCAGACATGTGTTTATCGAACGGTTATTTCGCCATGTTTTTTTTCGTTACCTACCGGATCTTGTTTCGATAGTTAGCAATACAATATCTATAATTGGGAGCGTTTACTTATCATTATATTATGTAGTCAGTGGGGGTAAAGACAGCTAGTAAGTCTCTACAATCTACACTCTACAGTTAAATAGATACATATTATACATATTTTGCTGCAAGGTCCTCAATTAAGTAATTTATATATTGGATAGTAATTAGTGTCATACAAAAAGATTCTGCATCATATTCGTTTTCTAACAACTTTTGATCAACATCTCACAAGTCAATGATTATAAATTATAATCATAATAATTATTATATTATTACTTATTATTTTGGATGACAGATCTGTATGACTCAGCCGAGACTCGAGTGATAGTTTTGTCGTTTTTAGGGTTCCGTACCCTAAGGGTAAAAACGGGACCCTATTACTAAAACTTCGATGTCTGTCCGTCTGTTCAGACGCTGTCTGTCTGCCGGTCTCCAGGCTGTAACTAAATAACCGCTATAGCTATACTAGACTTTTGAAATTTTCACAGATTGTGTATTTCTCTGTTGCCGCTATAACAACAAGTAGGTACTAAAAACAAAATAAAATTAATATTTAAGGGGGGCTCCCATACAACAAACGTGATTTTTTTGGAATTTTTGGTCGTTATCAATAATGGCAACTGTCATATATGATAGTCTATGGTCACGCGGAGCGGGGTCCGCCCAGAGACCATTCTAGTGATTCTAGCAGGAGGACAAGATGAAAATTATAAAATTGTGACACAGTTGTATTAATTTGTAATAAACAACATGTTTTAAGTTTTAGTACTTTTAATTCGATCACATAATATTAAACATGGTGTCAGGTGAAAAGGAAAAAACCAGCTAAAGAAAGATTATAATAGTAAAATCAAACGAGAAATAAAAAACAGGCGACGCCACAAAATGGAGGGCGTTCGGCCGCCTAGAGGGCTTATATTAACAGGAGAAAAAGAAAATTTTACGCAGTTCAAACGTAATTTTGAAATATACATTGAAGCAGCTGGGTTAAAACAAGAGGAAGAAAGTAGAAAAATCGCAATATTCTTAAATGCGGCAGGCCAGGAAGCCATTGACGTATATGAAACGTTTTCGTTTAAAAAAGGAGAAATTACTTTAGAAAAATTATTGTTGGAATATCAAAAATATACGAAACCGAGAAAAGCCACACTCTTGAACACGTTTCAGTTTTTAAACATACGACAAGAGGATGGTGAGTCAGTAAACCATTTTATTACAAGAGTGCAACTTCAAGGCAAGTTATGTGAATGGGATAAAATGGAAGATAGAATGATAGTAATGATGATTATAGTAGGTATAAAAGACAAAGGTCTGAAAGAAAGTATGCTGAGAATGCAAGACCCTAAATTACAAGATATTATACAATTCTGTATAACAGCAGAAGTAGGAAAAGGTGATCTAAAAGTACTAACAGAAAAGGAAGAAAAAGAATTATTTGCAATAAAATACAGGAAGGAAAAAGAATGGAATACAAAGTTAATAGAAAATTGTAAGAAATGTGGAAAAACACATAAAATTAAGGAGTGTCCGGCATTTGGGAAAAGATGTGCGGCATGCAAGAAAGAAAATCACTTTGCAGCTATGTGCAGATACAGGAATGAAAAAACAAGGAATATGAAGCCAATAGAAAGGAAACAAAAGAAAATATATGAACTACAAGAAGCTAATGGTAATGAAGAAAACGAAGAGTATCATTTAGATAGTGTAAAACAACATAACATTTCCTTATTACAATGGAAAGAAAACATAGTAATTGGTAAGACTAACATATCCTTTAAGTTGGATACAGGAGCAGATTGTAACACTTTGCCGTTTTCTTTGTTAAAAAATATAAGTAGTTTAAAGAATTTAAAGTTAAATGAATGTAATAGAGTACTTGTAGTTTACAGTGGACAAAAAATTACGCCAAGAGGTAATATTGAATTGTCATGTTTAGTTAGAAACAAACAAGTTGATTTAGTTTTTACAGTAATAGACTTACCTGTACAGCCAGTTATTGGGCTACCGGATTGTATAAGATTGAACTTAGTTAGTAAGTTGATAGTTTACAGGTAAATGAAAAAGAAAACTTTGTTAATAAAAATAAGTGTATTTTCACTGGAACAGGTTGCATAGGTACATATAAGTTAAAATTAATTGAAAATGCTGAACCTGTCATAAGGCCTATTAGGAGGGTTCCTGAAAGCATTAAAAACAAATTAAAAGAAACTTTAGATAAATATGAAAATAATGGGTATATAAAAAAGATTGCAAAACCGACATTATGGTTAAATAATTTAGTAATTGTTGAAAAACCAAATAACACATTAAGACTTTGCTTAGATCCTAAAGAATTAAATAGGTGTATTGTTAGAGAGAGATATTTAATACCATCAGCGGAAGAAATATATAATAGACTAGCGGGTAAAGAAGTTTTTACAGTCTTAGACTTAAAAGATGGATTTTTTCAAATATGCTTAGATGACCCGGATAATTGTTGCTCATTTGGAACACCTTTTGGATGTTATAAGTTCTTAAGACTTCCTTTTGGTATTTCATCAGCCCCTGAGGTTATGCAAAAAATAAATACACAGATATTTGGAGATATAGAGGGAGTAGAAGTATATTTTGATGATATTATAATAGCAGGTAAAAATAGAGAAGAACATGATTTAATTTTAAATAAGGTAATAGAAAGGGCTAAGAAACATAATGTCAAATTTAACAGTAATAAGTTACAGTACAAATTAGATCATGTAAAGTATGTTGGATTAATAGTGTCGAAATCTGGCATACAAGTTGATTCAGACAACATTAAAGCTATATTAGAATTAAATTCACCCACAAATGTAAAACAATTGCAGAAATTTTTAGGAATGACTAATTATTTGTCTAAATTTATTCCAAATTATTCAAATGTAACCTTTCCACTCAGAGAATTGTTAAAGAAAAATATTGTTTGGTGTTGGGGTGAGCCACAAGAGTTAGCATTCAATAAGCTAAAAGAAATGTTAAGTTGTGCACCAACATTAGCTATATTACAAGGTGAAGGTGTAGTGACTTTGCAAACAGATAGTTCTAATTTAGGAATGGGCGCATGTTTGTTACAAAATAACAAGCCAATATCCTTTTACTCAAGATCTTATACAGAATGTCAGGCTAGGTGGGCACCTATTGAAAAAGAACTCTTCGCAATTTGTGCAAGTGTAGAAAAGTATCATCAGTTTGTGTATGGGCGTAGAATAATTGTTGAAACGGATCATAAGCCGTTAGTAGCAATTATAAAGAAAGATATAAGTAAGATTAGTACTAGGTTACAGAGAATGGTATTAAAATTGATTAAATATGATATAGAAATTAAATACGTGCCAGGAAGTAAAATGTTTATAGCGGATTATCTGTCAAGAAATTTTATTCAAAATAATTCAAAAGATGAGCCAACTTTACAGGAAATTGTGCATAGTTTTGAGACCGAATTGTCAATTACAGATAAAAAATTGAAAGAACTTAAAGTTGAAACCATGAAAGATAAAATATTATTGCAGGTAATTAACTGGTATAATAGTAAATTTCCTAATAGTGATAAGCAAATAAATAGTCAGGAATTGAAACACTTATATAGAATAAGATTTGATTTACATGTCAAGGACAATTTAGTATATTTTAAGGATAAAGTAATAGTTCCTAATAGTTTGAGGAAAAGTGTATTAGTTAGTTTACATACAGGACATGTTGGTATAGTTAAGTGTAAGAAAAGAGCAAGGAAGTTAGTTTACTGGCCAGGATTAAACAGTGACATTGAAAATTACATTTTAAAGTGTAGTACATGTGATAAGTATAGACCGAATAATACAAAAGAACCACTCATACCTCATGAAGTTCCTCCTTTGCCATTTCATAAGGTAGGAATGGATATCTTGTATTTTAATCAAAAAGACTATATTGTAGTAGTGGATTATTTTTCTAATTGGATAGAAGTGAAACCATTGTTAGACAAAACTGCAGAAAGTGTAATAACTAAACTAAAGTCCATATTTGCCACTCATGGCATACCTAAATACATTGTGAGTGATAACATGCCGTTTGCAAGTTACACATTTAAGCAATTTGCTAATTCATTTGATATAGAGTTAATATTTTCTAGTCCCAGGTATCCACAGTCCAATGGGCTTAGTGAAAAAGCTGTAGGGATAGTAAAAAATATTATGAAAAAATGTCAGAACAGCAACACAGATTTTGATTTAGCACTGTTAAATTATAGAACAACACCGTTAGCAGGATTAGATTGTAGTCCATCTGAATTATTAATGTCAAGAATTCTCCGTACCTCAGTTCCATGTGTTTTAGAGCATTTGAAACCAAAATTAGTTGTGAACCCATATGAGAAAGTTCTACAAAATAAGTTGAAATCTATAACTAATTATAATAAAACTTGTAAAGTAAGAAAGCCATTTAAGCCAGGTGAAAATGTTATGTATCAAAATAGACCAGAGAAAACTTGGATTCCAGGTCAGCTAGTTATGGATAAGGGATATAGATCTTATTTAATAAAAAGGGAGGATGGAAGTGTAGTAACTAGAAATAAGAAACACATTAATCATTGTAAAAATAAGTTCAGTGTAAAACAGGATACTGATGTAAGAGATATGAGAGACTTGATGTTGAGTAATGATTTTGATTGTAATAATAGTAGCAGTGGTAATAATGTGGTAGTGAGTAGCCGACCTGAAAATAGGGTATACACTCGTGCAGGTAGAACAATAAGAAAACCTGTGTATCTGAAAGACTATGTAGAAGAATAATTATTAGTGTGTAAGTTTTGCCATGTTTAAAGATTAAAGTAAACTGGTTCATGTTAAGATAAAAAGGGGGGATGTCATATATGATAGTCTATGGTCACGCGGAGCGGGGTCCGCCCAGAGACCATTCTAGTGATTCTAGCAGGAGGACAAGATGAAAATTATAAAATTGTGACACAGTTGTATTAATTTGTAATAAACAACATGTTTTAAGTTTTAGTACTTTTAATTCGATCACATAATATTAAACAGGCAACAGCTAGGCACTTGAACATAATATAGGCCTTAACTTAATATATGTATTATATTGTGTACTTTAATAATTAATAATAATATTTAATCCTTCGATCGCTGATTCTTGGTAATCTATTGTTGTTGTCCTTATGGGGGCTGCCTGGGTTCCAAATAAACACAATTTTTGCCCTATTCTTCGTCTATAACGGTACAGAACCCTTCCTGCGCGAGTCCGACTCGCACTTGGCCGATTTTTATTTAACTTTGTGACAATGTTGTGAATGTGACACACGCGTGTGCGCCGCTGACAATGCGTTTTGGTGTCCCTTTAACGTATCACCTGCGTGGAATGCCTTTGTTGGAAACCAGACTCTGTTTTGGTGATCAACAAAGGTTTAAATTTTGTTTTGTTACCTATTTTACTGTTATTTTTAATTTCGTCTAGGCAAACTGTAATAATTTACATATTTGGCATGTTACGTGTAGTAACAATTACCTATTGTAATTTTTTGCTGATGCCTGATTGTTGAAAATTTTGTGCTGACTATTTAGGCTTATGATGATAGTTATCATAATATTGTTATTTAACAACAACGTTAAGAAATTGTTTATTTAATACATTAGTAGAGTCAGCAAGGCACACTACTAATAATTAGTGTGCCTTGCTAAGTAAACGTTGGAGAATTGACATTATGGCAACATTATTATAGGCAGCAAGAACTTCATGAAACATTACTGTTTAGTGTTTACTACTTGGCAGTTGGCAATTTAATACATTCATCGTGGGATTCGTGGGTATCGCAGACATAATAGAATTTCAATTGCTATGCGGCAGCCGGCTGCCGCTTGGGGACTGATGGCTTAAATAAAGTTTGATAAGGGTGGGTAATCGTAATACGATTAAGGTCATTCACCAATTCCATCGAAAGAAAATAATTTCATTCATACTTTGACGTTCTGTCAAATAATCCAACGCGTTTACGTAAAAAACTCACATTTTGAAAAATTTCACGTGAGATTGGGGGGTGGGGGAGGGGGTTGAATAAAATGTCACGAAATTTCACCAGGGGGGGAGGAAGGATCAGAAAATTAAAAAAAACACACGAAATTTGTAGACGCCCGTCGCCCCCTAACCTAAAGTAAGATCGGGTGGAACGTATAGATACTGTGGTTTGTTTGTATGATAATATGAGATTACAATAAATTTTCACACAGTTAATTCGTTTGGTATACATAATATTTTTTTCTATTTATTATTTGTATTGTAAGTTTTATTAATAATAATGAATTATTATGCTCGTATTATTTTATGATGCATACGCAGCTACATATTGTCTACAATTACACCATGTTAGCGGCGAACGAAGTTGCTTAGACACCAGTTAATTCGAGGGATAATTCCAATTTCCGCAAAAATGTGAGCAGAACAGGGTGTCCCCGGAGTCGTCGCCCCTGCAAAGAGGGGTGGGGCGCGGCGGGCGGGGCGGGGGTGCTGCATGTCGGGGTAGCGGCTGCGACTGCGCCACGCGTGCGTCGCAACCCCCCAGACAACATGTGCCACGCCGGCAACCTTGGCTACCCCGCACATCCCCGTACAACTCCGCGCCGGGCCCAACCCTACCCCCGCGTCGAGGCGAAAACGGGATGGATCACTAGCCCGTCCATTCATACCCTCGCTGTACCACGAATCACGATATACTACCGTTTGTCTCACTCATATCATTCGATTAATTCGAGAGATACATTCGAATTTGTTGTAGATATAAAGTTTTTTTTATTTGAAGTCTACTGACTACAATCGTATGAACGAAGTCCTCCTACTCGAGCTAGAAAATAATACAAACCGTTCGCAGAGCGCGCCGCAGGTGAAGTCGCCTCTTTGCTTCTTGAATTTTCCTTCTCCTTGCCGTTGTTACCTACGAAGAACAAAACATATTGTTAACATTACCGTATAGAAACGGACGTGATATATATCACGTTCCGTCGAGCATTGTGACAACATTACTTTGAATGTTTTCAATTTTCATATTGCATACGATCTGATGAGTAACGCGTGATAAAACATCTTAGTATCAAATTAAATTAATGTGATAACGAAATATCATATCGATTTTATACAACGCTATTAGCTCATAATACGATATCTGCATATTTGCACTATGCAAATGCAATCTTTAAAAATATTACATACGACATTTTCCATAGAGCTGTAGCTATTATAGCGGTGGGCGGAAAACGTTTCAATAGGGAAGTCCTTTCAGATGCTTTCAGCTAATGTCGGCGTTGTCTATTTGTTTTGTTCACGTAGTACGTTTCAGACATCATGACTACTTGTCGAAATACTTTAATATTAAACACTTATTTTATTAGCTTTATTTTTGCATAAATAATATAATATCACTTTGTTGCCACTTGCTAGACATAATTAATATAACAACCTTTAACCTAATAATATTATCATTGTTTTTACTCAGTTGACTTTATCCACGACAATATTTACTTTTGTTAATTCGTAACAATCCACAATCATGACGTTCTCTTTACATAAAATATTTTGTTCATATTCAACAAAGTAGCATAGTAGAAGGTTAGTTATTGAAATAATAAAGAAAGGATAAAACCAACATTTTGATCTTGAATCCCACGATTAATATTTAAAATGTTTCAAAAAATATAAATGAAATTTATTTCTGTATTATAATATTATGATGATGCGGCAAAAGCCTCTTATTGGAAATGCACGAGGAAATATAAACAGGAAACCGCAGGTTATTAAATCCAGGATAATATCACATTATACCCTGAAGTCAGTATCATTCGTAATACTGTGCTAATTGGGTGTGGTCTCGATTCGAATATTACACGAAGCTGTCGTTAATACTGATTATTATTTTACCTAAAATCATCCATACTAATATTGTAAAAACGAAAGTGTGTATGTCTGTCTGTAAACTCTTCCAGCTTAAACCGCTGAAGCGATTTTGATGTAATTTGATAAGCAGATACTTGGTTTCCTGGGAAAGGACATAGAATGGTTTTTATCCCGGAAAATTGTACGGTTCCCGCGTAATTAACGAATCTTGTCGCAGCATAGCTGCGGGCATCATTTAGTTGGTAATACTTTGCACTTGTTGCGATCAATATTTTATGACGAATTTTTTATCTTAACAGACAAGAAATATCGCTATCTTACTTCGCGTTACGTCCATAATACCAAACAAAATTATAAACTCTACCATTAGGTGTTTTTACTTTTAGATAAGAATGATTTATTAAAGAGGTTTGTAAACAAACTCTAAATACACGGTTTCTAAAATATGTTCGGATATTTTGGAGTTTCTTTGAAATTAATGAAAACATTGAATTTACCTAAACCATTTTGACAGCGTTAACCACTTTTACCAAAACCGCAACCAGCGTCATCGCGCCTTTCCTCATAGTACCTATTTTTAATTATATGCTAGTGCTGCCGAAAATAATAATTTTATTATACATCATCATGTCAATTGTCGATTAATAATGTCCCTAATTTGCGCCGTATTGCACAGTATAAGTACAGTAAGTATACCTAATAATTTTATGTTATCCGGATAATTGTTTAATCAAAACACGAGGCACAGAATTTCATTAAAAATTTTGACATTTTATAGTTAGTTTTGAGTATAACTTACTAGTCGTTTTTACTTTAGTCGTATAAGTTTTAGTACGCCTAAGCGTATTGTCTATAAAAATGCTCCATATAGTCTAGGGACAAATAATAATAGTGTTCGTAATTAGTGTGATAAAGGCGGAAATATGAGGACAGTCTGAGGGAGACATGCGACGCATTCCCGGGAGAATCCTTGCGCCGCCGCCATTGCCGTTTGACCGGTTCGGCGTTCGTTCAACTCGCGCCTCGCGACCGCTCGCAAATTCACGATCGACTTGTTACAAATCATTTATCGTAATGTATCGACTCATTACTTCTTAATACTAATACCTACGTATGTATTTTATGATACCGTACACGTCTGTAAAATTCGAAAGCGCTTAAGCACGATGACGATGAGAGTATTGCCAAATTTTGAGACTACGATCCCAAATCGTCGTTGCATTGCAATCTGTAGGCAAGGCAAGGTTTGCGGCAAAGAGAAAACGAATCATTAAAGCTTGTTAGCAGTTGGTAAGTTACTCACAATTCAAGCCAAACTTTCAGTAGATAAACACTCAATAGCTGGATCAGAGCCATGGAAAGTTATAAAAGCAGTAGCTCAGTTTGAAGAGCTTATTTGGCATAAAGTTTACTGAGAAAATGTAGATTATTCAAGAGAGCCTATTTCAAAGACATGGTTGGATCATTGGATGTATTTAACATAGAGGTTTTGGATCTTAGTTAGGTTTATTACAATAAAAGCTGCTCGCTACTGAAAAGCCAATTAAAGCTTTTTACAAGGAAAAAAAAATACCCCCAAAATAAAATCGATTTGGTTCTTAGAAGTTAAGTTTTCGGCAAAGAATTGTAATTTACAAAATACTGAAATGAAAAATTCTACAAATAGTAGTCGGTAAACAAAAACTTTTTAAAACATTCAATAATATTTCTGTTCTTAAAATCTTGTAATGATTTTGGCCTCGTGTTCATTTTGCAATAAAGTTGCAACGCGAGGCCTTATTTACCCCAGTCGGATCGAAGTACTTGTACCCGGTAACCCCACGAGACTGGTCTTCGATCGATCCGCCCGCGCGCCATGTGCTCCGCTCCCGGAGTCCGGACACAGCCATGTGCTCCGGCCTGCGATGTAGAGACTAGTCGGTCTTATTCTCACATTGAAAATTAAATAAAAATTAAGGTATTGAGCAATTTTTCTCATTACTTTGTAATATTTTCATCAAAAAGATAAAGTTTATTAAAAAAATATAATTCCAAGAGTAAAACTTTTTTATACGAAATAATTGTGTACATAACGTTTTTAACGGTCCGTCTAGCAACCTACCAGGTTTTAATTAAAGCCGCTGTTCTATTTTGAATTAGTTACGGATAATAACAAGCGAGGATTTATTACAAATCTGGCCAAGTAGACGGCTGAGCTTTGGATATATATATATATTTTTTTATGTATGTTCAACGATTACTCCGCCGTTTATGAACCGATTTTCAAAATTTTTGTTTTGTTGTATTAGGTATTACTCCAATTTGGTCACATTTTCACAAAAGTGGTGACCTGATGATGGGATCCATGAGTAATCGAGGGAACTCCTCAAAATTCAAATGGAAACATATGGTTTTTTTGGTTTCATATGAAGTATAGTTCCAGGCATATGTTACCAAAAAGTAAGATTTTGCACCAGGATATACCATGGTTCGAAGGTGGTGAACAGAACTCCTTAATCCTTATAGATATATGTTTGGGGGTTTCGGCGTTGTTTTAAGAACTGAAAGCATATACTACCAAGCTAATTATATTAATCATCATCATCATCATCATCATCATCACCATTCCACCATACACCTTCACATTATGGTATATATTATAATTGGTAGGTATTTTTCAAAGTATTTTTAGATCATAACGGATCACGGATGTCTTTAAACATTGTTCTGTAGAAAGTTAAGCTATTTTGAAAATTATTTTATTATATTATTTCGACCTGATGCTGAGCTGATGATAAGGTCCATGAGTGATCGAGGGAACTCCTCAAAATTTATATGGAAACATATGGTGATTTCGATTTTATGAGAAGTATCCTAAGCATACGCTACCAAAAAGTAAAATTTTGTACTAAGATATACCTTGGTTCCGAAGGTGCTAAGAGAACTCCGGATTCCTTATAGATACAAGTTTGGGGGTTTTTTCTTTAGTTTAAGAACTCAATTCATCATCATCATCACCACTACCACCACACCATGAGGCTGCGTTTCCACTGAAAGTCCGAATTGACCAATCATAAAATATTATGATTGGTCAATTCGGACTTTCATAGAGACTTTCATAGAGAATTGCATAATAATGCAATTCTCTATTCCGAGAGGGCGCTAGGTATATTAACTTTATAGTTCTCATATCATAAATGTGTAAAGCTGGCTGGCTGGCTCCAAAGTCACTTAGTAGAACACATTAGTAATTACAGAAAACCTTATAAATTACTCTAATAACTAAAAAGAGTGAAATTATTATTTTTAACAAAAAATTAAAACCGACTTCCAGAGTAAAAACAATAATTATTATTATAATGAACAAAAAAGTATGAAATAATTCTTACTATTATAGTGCCTTATGCAGAATACTCCTAAACCTCTACTATTTCTGTACACAATCTTCATAATTTTGAAGTCAGTACCAGTCTTTAAAATTAGAAATATTTTGTCTAATAACTCACCATTCTTATCTGGTATCGACTTCAAAATAATGAAGATTGTGTACAGAAAAGGGGCGTCTTTCCATTAGGTGTAGGGTGTGCGTTGCACACGGGCGCCGCGGTTCTAGGGGCGCCGAGCGCCGCTCGTAACGGAACCCCATTCGGCACGCGCCCGCGTTGGCCGGCCGCCGCGCTTTGATGACCAACGTAAAAAGAACTCCAGTTTGCATACATTTTGTGAATTGTGTAGCATCTGGAGCTCTTCTTATATTTGTCAAATTACAGCAAACAAGGCGCGCCACAAGCGGATCGGCCTTTTGCAATATAAATTATATAAACTTTATTTTTCAACGTGAAATGAACCTTGAAACACATACATGAAGATTATATTTTTCGTCAAGATGGGCGCCAAAATGAGAGCCGCGCGGCCTACGTCAGACTGGAATTATATGCGCCCAAGCGTAAGCGCGGTTTCGCCGCTAAATCACAAGATCACAAGCAAATGTACTCTTGACAGCGTCATGGCGCCCTTACGATCGCACCGGGCGCCGTGCAGCCTGCGCCCTCCGTGCCTCCTTCTCATGGGATCTGCGTATTAATTTGCTTCCCGCTCTCTTTATGCAGCCTCCGTTTGCGACATATCAACTTCGAAGAGTGTATCACCTATTGGCTATTGCCTCCGAATAAGTAGTAAGATCCAATCCAAGGATGGCACAAAACTCAGCCCGTTGCTCAGCCCAAGCAGAGCGTTCAATGAGCGTCTGCTGCACCGTATCGTCTATGTCAGGCTGTTGTGGTACCTAGGCGATGGTTTCCTCCTGTCCGTATGGTCTAGGTAATGACCGAAAGTACTAGGGTGCGTCTTGAATGTGCCATCGTCGTTGTAGTTTCGACAGTTCGGCGGCTGGCAGTTGGGGACGCCATCTGGTCTTGTCATGCGCCTGGTGGCGCTATCGCGTTACCAGCTCTGGTAGCACCCGCTCTCCTCACTTTTTAAACTCAGCTGTGTGTTGATACACCCTCCGACAACACGCGAGCCTCCAGATCCCACGGAGAGGGCCCTGTCAGCGCCAACGCTACTTCGCCAGATAACGGTTCGATAGCAGCGTAGTATCCGCAGCGGTTAAGCATGCTGCGGGCTGCTAAGCAGCTGTCTATTCTGGGCGCCTATGTATTCCGTTCAAACAGGACTGCAGGATCCTGAATAAAACCGTCTGCAGGTGAGCCCTGGACCACAGATTTTGGCAGAAGGCGATTCAGGGCCATGGCCATCTTCTTCAGTTTACGAAAATGAGGGGTGAAGGTCCATTCAGAATCCAGGACTAAACCCAAGTACTGCATTTCAGCGCCGATCGGCACACTCTCCTCCACATTTCTGCGATGCGCCCATAGAAAAAAATGGCCTACGTCTTTTCGACTGCGACTCGCAGCCCCAATCCTTCTATAAACGCCACAACCTGAGACTCACCCACTCTCGTCAGACGTATTGTCTCCTCAAACATGTCTCCGTGGGCCAGCATGTATATTGTGTCGTCTGGATAGCAGACCAAACGTAGCCCACGGAGATGAGCCGCTTGCAGGATGCAATGGTAGCCGATGTTCCACAGATGACAGAAGGCCAAGAACAGACCTCTACCAGATCAGACCACCTAGGCACCTCAAAGTCATTAGATTTTGAGGTCACAGGCACCACCTGAAAATTTTACTAGAACGGCACTGGTCCTAACTCCTCACCCTTAAGCGGTCGGAAAAACTGTAGGTACTTATACTCTGTACTGTATTTTAACCGCGCGCTTGCTAGGGGGCGCTAGGGTTATATTTGCACACGGGCGCCACATGGGCTAGAGACGGCCCTGGTACAAAAATAGTAGAGGTTTAGGAGTATTCTGCATAAGGCACTATAATAGTAAGAATTATTTCATACTTTTTTGTTCATTATAATAATAATTATTGTTTTTACTCTGGAAGTCGGTTTTAATTTTTTGTTAAAAATAATAATTTATGCTTTTCTATAAGTAATATTATGTCTCTACCGATAATCATCATTAATGTTAAGTTTATTTTAGAATATTCTAGTTGTTGATACGTTACACCGATATTCCTTTGTTACTTTAAGATTTGTTGCATCTATTAATTTATTACATGAGCTAATAGAAGGCGGACGGGTCGGCCTTGGCAGTGGCGTTGACTTGCGCGGCCTCAAATCGCAGCAGACCGCTCAGGGTTGCCAGATTCTAACATTTTAATCTTATCCTCTTACTAATTAAAACATTTACACAAGTTTCATAAATAAACATATTTAAATAGAGTTAGTAGATACTTAACAATTATATAATATATTTTGTCGTTGGTAAATTGACCTTTGCAGCGTACCAGTTGTCAGTCAAAACTACATATTATAGATTTTTCATTACTTAGTAAAGGTGGTTAAAGGTTCCGGCTATTACAGCATGTGCAAAATATTAATCAAGAAATGTGAAATGTGGATATTTCGGTATCAATGTTACGGCGGACTAACAAAATAAAGACAGAAATTATCTTCAATTATGTAGAGTCGCGATTATTTTTCGCTTCTTTGATTTGTTATTCAACTTCCTATTAATCGTTACAATAATACAAAAGATTGATTTTATTGTTACAATTATTATGATTCTTTGAGCATAATTTGTAATAAGTAATAACTTAAAAGCCTGTATAAAACTAAGTGTTGGCTGCCCTGCGACCGCTCTCGGCCATACTCTACACTTGGTTAGACCGCGCTTGATATGTTGTAATGATAATATGTTCGGTTTAATATAATATCTTGAGCAAATACATTGTACATCATACATGTGAAGCCATACCTATACATAGTTTTAGGAGAATTACAACTTACACAAGGTAAGATATAAATCAGTAATCACTGAATAGTGAATACTGTTCAAAATACTGCATTAATGCAGTATTTTTAACATTACCCACGTCACATAAATGTGTAAAACTATAAAAATTTAAAAGGGTGTTAAATACGACTTGGCAATTGAATAAATTATTCGAAAATGGAAAATAAATGAACAGTTGCTACTCGTATCTGTTAATTCCGGCGCTCGCGCAGTAAGCGATATGCCGCGTGCCGGTACGAATTCGGAATTGAGTCCAAAAATGCAATTAATTTTAATTGTCTTCGCTTTATACTTGCTATTTTAAGTTTTAACAACCAATTACGGATGTAAGAAGCGACCACTGATAAAATGTGTTAAAATTCAGATTAAGGAGATGTTTAATTCAATCTATCATTAACGATTTCTAGGTTCGATGACAACGACATGAAATGACGGATAGGAATGACGCCATAAACGACTTGTAACAATCGCTTATAAAAACACTTCATTAAAATTATGACGTATCGTGGGACGTATTTAGGTTCCGTATGTAATGTTCGAAGAAGTGCTTAATAATAATATTAAGTATGTATTTACTATCTTCAATCAGCATTATATTAAGGATTTTAAAAACTACATTGCAATGTAATAATTATATTAGGTACTTATATGTACCTTCTTTCTCAGTATTGTACCACAGTTAATTTACCTGTTAGTTATTGGAACAAGGGTTACAGGTTACTTTGACATTGACTTTGTATTATTTTTTATATATTATAGTGATTGTACATCAGGAAGACAATACAATAATATTATTATGATACAATATAATATTTTAAAGAATTTATTTTTTGATTGAAATTGTCCTTTTTGCAGATCTCAGAGTAAAACAGGCTGTAATAGAAGTGAATGCACACATGTATCATATCTTACATCTTCTGTTACATGCGGCTATTCAGAGCAAACAACAATATGTTATGTGGAAACTGGTTTATATTATGCTGTGTGACTTATAATGTAGAGCTGGATAACTATTGTACAGAATGTGTTTCCTGTTTTGACCAACATGAGGCTGTTGACTGATGACCATGGGACTGTATTTATAATAAAATTGCATTTAAATTTTATTTTCCCCAAAGCGAAATTTGAAAATCAAGAAACAGAGAGGGGGCAGGAGGGGTGAAATATTCATCTCATTTGTGATTATTTAGAAAATTATGCATGATTTTCCGCCAGATGTCGCCACTTGTATCTTAATTAAAATTCAAAGAATATCCTAGAAAATATTAAGCTCCACTAGTCAATCATATTCGTAGACATAAAATTAACATTCTAAGAGACACTTTCTTAATTTAATAGACCGGAATGACGAGGTAGGAGGAATGGAATATTAAGAATGGTCTATTCATTTATTAAAATTAATCTTAATCAAAGGCACATAATGTTAAACATGCTTAAACGTATAATATTGTTTATGGACGTTGCGACGCTGCGCTGCTGTAATCGGTAGGTACTCGACGAGTATGCGTCATCGGGCGTGACTGTTGATAATAATTTAAGTAAAGTTATTTGTATTTCCCCATCTGTAGTAATCGTTAACCTCAAATAAGTTATAGAGCCATTATAATTATCTGACTGATAGGTATTTGTACGAGTAGGCGCGGTTTGTATATTTTGCTGATACTAAAAATTTCTAGTAAGGATGTAAACGTAATATTATTATATCCAAAACCTACATGATATTACTGAGAGTCGACCATTCCGTTTGAAATTTGACATGATACAAGTGAGGATAATTGGCGCTAAAGGAGCGATCGCGCTGTGAAGCGTGTCGCTTAGACATATTGAATTACTACGAGGCCGTACTCGAGCGTGTGATATGAAAGGATACCCTAAGGTTAAACTACGTACAGTCGCGCGCTACAGCTACAATAATGTAACTGTAATAATATGTTTGCGCGTCAACATACTATAAATAAAATTGAAGGATAATAAATAATAATATCTAAAATTAAACATAGCTCAGCGTTATTTGATTGATTATATATCTATCAATAAATATATTATCACAGTAGCTTCTGAGTTTTGATATTTTTAATAATTATAAGTGGGCTCTACTATTTGGACCTAAATGTACATAGTATATTTAGTTCCAAATAGTAGAGAGCCCTTGCTGCATAATATATTAATCTGTGGTAGAGCCCAATAAAGCGCAATAAAGCAATAAAATATGTATGCTGCCTGTCACCTATTTGTTTTTTAATGTCTTCTAAGATAATTTTGATAACTGGCCATTTTTAAGCGACTTCCAAAAACGAGGAGGTTAGGATGTGGATATATTTTTTTATGAAACAAGAATACACGTGCCTTTGACATCCTATTTTACATGAATAAATAAAAGTTGGAAAGCTTGAGAATTCAATATTTAATATTAGTCTTCAATCGCACGAATTCAAAATACTAAAGCATATTGTAGTCAAATAGAATATTATGACACCCGTTTTGTCTAAATGGTTCAAAGTTCAAACTCATTTATTCACCCCTACGTACGAGGAATATCATTCTAATGCGAAAAAAGTAAGAGTGGGTAATATCAATTTATAAGTCATAAATAATTTTCGCTGCGCCTGTACGGCGCCATATGGCATGATGGTCGTCCACAAAGCCCATAAAAAGCTTTAGGTTGCTTATTCTATAAACGTTGTACATGCGTTTGTCTCCATGTGTTTTTAGCAGTACTGAACCGTTGAAAACTAAAATGAGTGAGTCAGAGCTTTTAAATAGTCCCATATTATGTTCAATACTATTGTGTGGAAAGGTTTCAGAGTTATCCTTTCTGATATGAAAATTATAAGAAAACTAAAATTGCCAGTTTCCAAAATATTATGTTTGTGTCTCAGAATACAGAACAAACTTTTTTGTTCTGTATTCTGAGGTTTGTGTTAAATAATCTTATCAAATGATGAGATTACTTGTTCAAATGGCTAGTAAATATCAAAATTGTCTATCGCAATTTTGATAATGGCATAATGTACAGTTTTTTTGGTTCATTATGGTATCGTCCGGATATTATATATTTGGTTGCTGGCGGATGTAGGGACATTTGCATTCGGCTCGGGTGCCGGCGACAACGCGTAGACGCC
The DNA here is from genome assembly GCA_937595015.1 of Polyommatus icarus. NCBI lineage: Eukaryota > Metazoa > Arthropoda > Insecta > Lepidoptera > Lycaenidae > Polyommatus > Polyommatus icarus. The sequence continues at coordinate 12,470,761 of OW569321.1, forward strand.
GCCACTGGAATAATGAGCACTGGGAACTCAGCTTTACGGAATATAATCAATACTCTTGTACTTAATAAAACCTTCGGAAATAAAAATCCGAAGATTTTAGTTGGTGATATTTATTTTGATGATAAATATCACCAATAAGCAAACACATACGCTTCAACTCCCGTAAGGCCCAAGGGGGCCGCGATAACAATTGAAAGGCTATTGTGTCTCGGTTTTCCACGATCAAAGGCTTAGTGAAAAAAATACCAATTTCGCTGGCATTGAGTAGTCCACTTGGCAACACTTGGCAACTATTTCAAGATTGAGGCAAAGGGGAGAAGTAGGTCTGTATTCCAAGGCGATTTTTCTCAAGTGAAACTGTATCATCGACGAATGAAATATTTTTTCAATATACATAGCTTAGATAAATGATTGGTCTCGCGTCCAATCATTTATCTAAGATACATAGGTTAAACTGGGATAGACTATTTTTAAGCGAAATTAATAAATATGTGAAGCACGAGTGACGAGTTTATAAAGAAACAAATCCAAATTGATCATGCAACAAGCAGTGGTGAAAGCTTATAAGAGAAGATTAGTTTAAACAAAGTAGTAAGTCGTTAAGCATTATCTGTAACGCGGTAAGTGGCCTTAGCCCTTAAGTGCTTTAAGGTATCGAATGTCGTTGAAGTAAGGAGGTATACCTTATTATGTCTAATCTGTAAGGTAAGGGTAAGTAAGAGTGTGCACGGTGCAGTTTAAAAAGACATTTTTTTATGTGAATTGCTTATTTATTTAGTTTTCTAAAATTTGCAATGTCCTATTCAATATTTAACTTCGTAGTTCTATTAATGGTTAAGATTAATGTTTAAGCTGCTAAACGTATTTAAAAGTTGAATTTCAGGTTAGATTTTTTTTGGTCGAGAATAATTTTCGAAGAATTTGAGTGTGAAAAGAATATTGATGAGTTTGTTTGAGTTTCTCGTGGTGCAATACAAACACAATAAACAAGTTTAAATTAAGCGTGTTTACAAATGAAAGCATATTTAATTAAATGTATTTTAACTTATTTTAAAGAAGGTGTGGTAAAAGCCGCCCTAACTGTAGACAGGGTAATAAAGAATATGTTTCAAAATTTTAGTCTGTTTAGCAACAGATAATTGAAAACTACAATAATAATTTACTAGTTTAATACCACCAATGCAGTATAATAAAATCAGCACAATACGCTTAGCGGAAAAGAAGCGAAAGATAGAATACAGTCACATCCGTTTTTAGGCACATCCATAATCAAATATTGCTTAACTTCTATAGCATTGTCAGTTTCCTGTGATAGTATTCGCCTAATATTACACAAGTGGTGGAAGATAATATTGATTAGATGGTTCATGATTATCCGAAGAGCACTATCGCGCATAACCGATATCAGTTTATCAGCGCTGTCGACCGAACAAAGGAAAGTTAAAATATAAGACTTGATACAATTCTCCGTTCAAAAATTCCATTTAGCTAGTAGGCATGCTTGCAACGAGGCTTCTTATCGGTTTTTTACACCGAGATATGAGATATCGAACACTAATTAACGGCAGATACGGTTTATTTTTAAAAAAAAGTCACGCACATTAATATCTTTACGTTACATACGAAATATTTTGAAATTTCTCAAAATAAACGGGCACTGGCACCGATCCAGGGTGTCGTGGTACATCGAAAAGCAATTTTACTTTTAGTGATATTTTTGAAGAGAAAAATGCTTGTCCCATGTATGCATGTGTGAAAGATGTGAGATCGTTGGAACTCGGAGGTGAGCCGTGAGCGGTCGTAAGTAGGGCGCAGACGTCGCGCACGGCCTCAAAGCCTTACCGGTTGCCATCTTTGGCGGTGACCGGTTATGTCCGCACACTTATTTTGTTCAACAGTGAACCCCTATTTACACAGTAGTTTTTGATCTACTAAAGCTGACACTGTGTCAGAAGATGGGCTTTTTTAATTTCACTACTAATAATATTATATTCTAGTAATCGTCCCAAGTCCCAACAAATGAGTAAATATGTTCGCTTAAACTTTAAAGTATACGCCCCATTTAAATATAATGAAAGGATGCAAACATGCGTCAAGAATATGCATTGCTGATTAATAGCGGTCAATATTCCAAAGTTATCAGAATTCAACAGCAAAAATAGCCAAAGGGTTACTTTATCTCGGTAGCGGTTGAGTCAGATGACAAAGTAATCAGCGTCTTCATTAATCACGGAATATGGGTGTATTGGCATCCTCCCTCGCAACACGAAGTGCTGAGTGAGTCACTCCGACGAGGGAGTGACTGCTCGCTGCCGACTTGCGTCTGATTCACTGCTCATATTATGCACATACTGATGGGCAGGTAACAGAATATCTATTGTATGCTGGATTCTATTGTGGGGCCGAACTTTGAGTCCCCTAACCGATTGTTAGCGCCTTATTGTGTTATTGTTCTTTGAGGCGAATGTGTAGGTTTATTTTTCAGATTAGAACAATGACAGCACCTATTTTAGGACACAGATGGTTTGATAACGATTGTTGAATGCTAATAATGCTGTATGTCAGGAGCATACCATAAAATCCAAACAACTTTTAGGATTCAAAAGTTAGAACGAGTTGAATGGCAATTCAGAAAAATCTAGATATTGTGTATCATGTACTTACGCTATATAGGTTGCATACGTCTTGATAAGTATTTTTTTATAAAATTTGGGGACAAACGAGCAAACAAGTAATACATACTTACATAATTATCTAATAAAATTATTTAAATTAAAGGTACAAGTAGAGAGAGTTTTATAATCCGTAAAAAATAAAACTTCTTTTGTTATAATTCCACTTCTCATGTTTGTAATAATAATTTATTAAAATATTATATTACTTACTATAGCTTATAAATACATTTCAGTTAACAACTGAAGGAATTAGTTATCTTACAAAGCTAACGACCTAAATATTTTTGTTTCTACATAATATCACGTAATTGTTTTTAAAAAACGTTAAAATAATGACATCTTGACCTAAAATTAGTCATGAACACTATCGCTCAAAGCAAAGATAACGAAGTATTTAAAAGGACATAAAATTATCGCTACACAGACTGCTAGCGCCATCTATTACCGACTTTGTAAACTATATTAATAAAACATCTTGCTGATGTTAACGACTGTACCTACATGGTCAATGGTCATAGAGAGAAGATAATAAATAATAATATTATGATTGTGCAAAATTACGACTAAACATTTTGCAAGTTATTGATAAATAGGTGATTCATATTGTTTTCAATAAAAAAAAACTAATTAATAATGATAAAAATTTAACAGATTACAATAATATTATGAGATGCTCGACCCCAACTTATATTACGTTATATGTATATTGTATGAATGCTAAAGCGCGTAGTGTATGTCTGTTCCCACTTACCTATAACACCTTAATCTTTGAACTGTTAATGCGTTGAAACTACCGTTGAAAGGATAATATACAGATTGCCTGAATACGTCATTAGTTTACTCATTTCATTTCACACGCTGATTGTTATAATTAACTGGAATTTTTGGAATTAACCGTTCTTTATCTAGGTACCCTAAATCAGCTCTGGAAATATGTATAGACAGTAGTAGGCTATAGCCTTTGGGCGGCAGCGTTCTAGCTTCTATACGATAGCGGCATAGTTCGTACATATGGGGCGGCAAAATTAAAGTGACCTATAAGTACCTACTCATAAAAATGTTAATCCAGCCTTGTCCTAAGTAGCCTCACCTACTAAATTAAATAAAATTAATGTCTTACCTTTTCTTATCAATAAACTGGTAACTCTTCTTAGCGCTTCTCTTGGCGACTTCTGGAAGAACTTGGGCGTCAAGTTGGGAGGCAGAGTGAGCGGTTTCCGGCTGGCGGACCCCTCCCAACCTCCCGGGTGGTCGCCCGCCATCTTGGACGTCGATATCCGGTCTAAATGTTCGATTGATGCGGGCCTGTCAAAATTAGAAAAAAAAAGACTGTTGGAGAGTAGTGTTTTGTGTCGAACTCGAACTCGAACTCGACTCGAACTCGGTTGTCTGTAAAGTCGGTTTACTGACGATAGTTGAACGTGACAACGTCATAGCCTTAAATGGAACGCCTCCGAGCGAGGTAACGCCGCATATTGCGTCATGTTTTTTCGTGCGCGCAGCCCATATCGAATTATAAGACGTTGTCACGTCAAAAAGAAATAAGCCCAAGTTTGATAGAGTGAAAATGCGTATCGACGGAGAGCTGGCGACCAAATCGGTTATGTAGGTTCAGCTGTATTAAAACTCCGTTAGCTACTTCCCTGAACAACCCTTTCTGATAATCTGCGTGCTGGCATGGGCGGAGGGTGTGGGAGTAGTGGGGTGGAGATAAATAATCAGCCAAGTGCGAGTCGGTATATCGGGTTTGGTTTTTGGCCAATAACTAAAAAACCTCTACTAAACGATTAATGTAGAGTATGCTACTATAGTCTATAACGTAAGCCTGTGGAACGTACTGGTTCTCAGTCTTTTGATTCAAAGACAGATGGCGGACAGGCTGCAGACTGGTCAGGTTATGTCAATAGAGATATTTCTAAGAAGCTGATTTTTAGGTTTCCGTACCCAAAGTGTAACGGGACACTATTACTAAGACTTCGATGTCTGTCCGTCTGTCTGTCTATTTCCAGGCTTAATATTCTCAAGAACGGCTCTATACTTTGCCGTTCTTGAGAATATAAAGCCTGGACATCTGATTTTTTTTACAGATTGTGTATTTCAGTTGTCGCTATAACAACAAATAAGTACTAAAAGCAAAATAAAAATAATTTTAAGGAGAGCTCCCATACAACAAACCTAATTTTATTGGCCTTTTTTGCTCGATATCAATAATAGCTACAGCTAGGCACTTGAAAATTGAAATGTTCACAAAATACTCAGCTGTATTTATAATTTAATAATTAATAATAAAATTAAAATAGTTAAAATAAATAATTCAGGGGGCTCCCATACAAAAACAACACAAACTTATTTACCGGAACCATTTAATCCAGTCTGAAGTTGGCTGTCAACAGGGCGACCCTCTAGGTCCAGCAATTTTCAGTCTAACTATTGACCTGGTCATCGAACTCCTAAATTATTCCAAATTCAACGCGTGGTAGTCGTGGTACCTAGATGACGGGACTCTTGCGGCTTGTCTTACTCTTGCCAGCGACGCATCTATACAGTTATTCTTTCGGATTTTCAGACCCTGATTCGCTGAATTCAAAATTGTAGGTCTGGGGAAGTGTGAGCTTTTCGTCCCTGATGATTGTGAGGATAGGGTCGAAATAATAGCCAGTTTTAAGGTGTCGCCCCAGAATTATCAGTGATTGAGAAGAGTTCACTTTTTCTCTTGGGTTTACCTATTCTAGCTGATTCGTTTCCGGACTATATTATTATACAAATGAAAACTTACAAAATTTTAGTGAAAGTTTAGACCGACTTCTCCAAATTAATAGTCACATGGCTTTTACTTTGATTCGGCATTGTTTATTCGTTCCCAAATTTACGTAGATACGTTTTACGGTGTTGTCAGCTCTGGAAGTTCCCACAACTTCTCCATAGCTTAGATGACACCCCAAAACACACGCTCTCCACAATTTTGAATATCAAAGATGAACGTTCCTGGACCCAAGTCCCAAGCTACACTACCCGTAAGGTCCGGTAGTCTGGCAATACGAAAAACTTCTGACGTAGCATTACCGGCGTTCTTATCCTCAGTCCACGCAAACCGCTCAGTTATAGCTAAAATTTTAGAGCCCTCATCTTGCCCATTGGTCATTTCCTTTGCGGACGAGGCCAAGGATGCCTTTTTTTTCGCCGTGAAAATGCTTGCGGGGGATGGGGGTCCTGCCCGCAAGTATGTGGGTCTCTGCTGCGCCCGAAAGATGGTAGTGGACGTAGCCCCTACCCACTAAAAACTCGGCGGCACTCCAGGCCAAGGACGCCTGGGATATTGCTAGTGCATGCAGCAGGGTCCCCAAAAACACATCTTCTCAAAGGTTCTGGGACAGGCCCGTCTTCAAACTGGTGCGTAATAAACTGTTACATACTTATTACTTAATATGTATATTATTACAACTAAGGACTTCGTTTAAAAACCTAAAAAGAAGTTATTTCAAGATATGTAATTGTTTGCGTACTACCGAAAACACAAACAAATGGAAATAATGTTCTTTGTATGGGAAGCAATATGGACACGCGGTCTCACAGACCTCGCTCGAAGCTCAAAGCGTCGAATTTTTTTGCTTTAGAATACGTTTTGCGACTAAAACTGAAGCTAAGTGAGCCTCGCAAGAGTGAAGCTTAAGAGGAAGTAGGGTAGATGCTTCTTGCAGGGTACGAGCGGTCTGTTTGACCGCGCGTCCATAGTTAAAGGTTAAGGGCCTGTTTCACCGCTTCCTGATAAGCACCGAATAGGCTATCCACCACATAACTTGGCAGAAAAAGTATGGAGAATCTGTCAAAAATGAAAAAAGTTATGAAAAGCCTATTCGGCACTATATCAAAAAGTGGTGAAATAGGCCCTGAGTAATTCAAGACGTGAGTGGAAGAATAAGGTAAGTAACATGAAAACTTCTTATTTTTTTGCTTAAATGAAGGCATTAGGACCGGAAAAATTATTTGAAATGGAAAAACTATGAAGTATATGTGTAGCCAGATATATTAGCTAGGATATGAAGTAGATAAGTTACAAGTTTTATTAAAATAAAAAAAGTGTGTCAGCTCCGACGCACGACTGGAATTTACTCCTTAAGTACGAGTATCTAACCATACGCAAAAAGAATTTATTCAACTGAAAAATGATTAATATCATAATTATGAAATCAGATGTTCCGGCAATATTATCTACACCCCTTTCTGTCATAGTTATTTTTAAAATACTTTTAGTTCACTTTAGCCAGTATTATGATAAAAATTATAACTTCACAACAACAATATTAATTAATGATATTTATAACAAAAAAAAAAAGAAATTATAAATATAATTATATAATAATATAATTAAATATTAATATAATTATATAATATAATATTCCGATGTCCGATGATTCCAAAAACGTGACACATTTTTTCGTTACTTGTTTAATAGGTTTTACCCCTCGTATTTTTCTCATACCGGGCGCCTTAAATATGAAAATCGATTCTTAAGGAGTAAACTCCAATTACGGAAAAAATTAGGTATTGTCCGTATGTTACGAAATGTTAGTTGTTCGATTCTTCCACTCACGTCTTCAATTACAATTCGTCTCCGAATGCGGCGGTAAGACGTGTACCTGTGTCGTTGTCGTGGGTACCAGCCCCTCGCGGGTCCGCCCATCCGCAGCAGGTCGGCACCGGTGCACACGCCGGAGGTGCCCATCACCGAGCCCCGCCCGTACCCGCCGAGAGTCGCGCTGCTTCCTGGGGGAACATGGGCTCGTTTGAGTAACATATACTGTAGTATATTGATAAATAAAGATGGCCGCCCTACCTATGAGTGGGGGCTTGGAGAAGATGGCCGCCAGACTGTCAGAGCTGTCGTCCACTTCTTACCGAGCCACCGCCGACAGTAGAGCGTTCAGTGATACAGTATTCTGTGTTTAATTTACTCCTTCAACGATAATGTACCAATGGTACATTTACGATTACGCGTTTTCAACAATCACCTCCTAACGCTGTGTTCCCTAGCGGCTATTAAGTGTACCTATCTTTCAAGATATAATTATTGTTTACGTGTCACCTGCGTCCTTAAACACTAAGAATATTGGCAAAACATAATGGTTTTCAAAAACGTGTCTGTGTTAAAAATACATGACCCTAAAAGGCCGCATAGGGTATACACAGCGTCAAGGGTTGTGTGTGAAAGCGGGGAATATTATGCTATAATGTCTTCGCTGTTGATGCTTCGCGTGTTGCGTGGCAAACGTGGCAAACGTAGGAGCACTTGTAACATTTTTTTTTCACAATTTATTGTGCGCAGTAGACATTATTACAAGGAAAAACACAACGATTTTGCTTATTTCTAAAAGTTTTTGCTTGACTTTCTTCGTACCTACGGTGGCTCTACGGAGAGAGATGAGGATATTATACTTATGAGATACGACGCACAATACATTAATCTTCATCTATATATTATGTATAAATATCGGGTTCCTTAATATCGTACTAATATTGTAGATGTATGATTTTTAGCAATGTAGATATGCCTTAAATCGATATAATTGCCGAGGCAATTCAATTTCCTCTGCAATAGTGCTGATGTGGAAACTGTATCCAATGGATGCTGGATTGAAACATGTTTCCATTCAGGTACTGCGGAGTGCGTTTCTAGAGTTACAGTAACACAGGATTGATCTCTCCGACTCCGAAACTATAAGAAAAACACACGAGATAGGTACCGCTTGTGCCTTGTTATGAATATTATCTACTGAAACTGATTTCTATGACTTACTAGTTTTTACGCGCAGTCCTGCCGTGGGCAAAGCCTAGATAATATAGTAACTATCGAGCAGTACCACTGTACCTATTTCTAGATAATAAAAATAAAATTTATTTAGGTAGGCAGTAGATTTGATCCCCTTTTCAATTTCCATTAGAGGTCGAAATTGGAATCGTGTGCCAAAAAATTGGAGTGTCAAAGGTTGGAATTTAAAATGTAATCCAATATACTCAATACTCGTAATCCAACCAACACAACGTTTCACTGTAAAATACTAACCAATAGTTTGGATAGAGTTCATGGTGTTGTTTCTGGGTGGGCCGGTGGAGTTTCTCGGCGGGGTGCGGGGGACGTCGCAGCCGCGGGCGAACACAGGCGTCTCGGGCAGGCTGGCTGACGTCTGCAGCTGCCCGCGCACCGACGTCTCCCGGTTCTGACGCTGCAGCGTGCGACGACGAGCCCCGTTCGTGCCGGTCGAGTCTGGAATCGATTTACTAGATGATCAATATCTTTACCCCATTAAGCTGATCGCACACATTTTGTCAGTATCGTACGTCGAACCTCATCGTACACGAAACGCGCGTATGGTGCGGACGATGGGCGAGGTTACACATCATGTTTTCACACAACGAGTTCTAAAATGCGTTCGGTGCGTGCGTGCTGATAAATGTGCGATCACCTTTAGAGCGAAGACAAAGTAGGGTTATGTCACCCTTTTTGTTGAGGGTGACTTGGTTTGGAGTTTGGACCTCTTGGTCCAAACTCCAAAGCCCGAAAGCCCGCGAGGGCCAGATTCCTTCGTTTCATAAAGCTGAAAGTTTACCTGTTTGTGACATTTACTTAGGTTAGAACGAACAGCAACTATGGCGTTTTGGTCGCGGTTACTTTAGGAGGTATCCAGTTCTGAAGAGCTACCTGACCTTCGTGAAGGAATAAAGCTCAATTTTATAGCTTATATTCTTCGCGGTAAGTGGAGGAATATCGTCTTCTAATGCTGGACATTTTTAACAGTTGCTTCCTTAAACTTTCTTAACGTATTAAAGTTTGCCAGACACCCGGCAGTGGAAAGCAACTGTCAAAAATGTCCAGCACTGGAATACGATATTCCTCCACTGAAATTGAGCTTTACTCTTTCTCGAAGGTCAGGTAGACCATCAGAACTGGGTACCTCCTAAAGTAACCGCGACCAAAACCCATAGTTGCTAGTTGTTCTTACCTCTGTAAAGTTCACAAACAGGTAAACTTTCAGTTGTACGAAACGAAGGAAGGTCTGGCCCTCGCGGGCTCTTTCTCTAGTTGTTTCATCGTAGCGCATTACTGACTTTTCTGATCAAATAATGAGGTGTCAATTCTTCTTGAGAGATTCTTAATATCGTGTACCTATTTTTTACGTCCGTGCGTGTACCATAAAAATTTCCGTCGCTGACTATTTGCATTCGATTTTAAATAGATTTGAAGCCACATAAGTCATCGGATACACATTTTTTTGTTTTCTGAGTTAAATTTCTTTTTGACAGGAGCAACCTAAACTTACTAATCAAAAGTCAAAACCAAAGAATATATTCTTCTATCAGAAAACCTCATGTTTGCATACAAAGAAACAGTTATAAAGTCCGTCTTCGTTAAAGGTGTGCTAATATCGGATTATTAATATAATACAATAATTCAAGACGTGAGTGGAAGAATAAGGTAAGTAACATGAAAAACCTTCTGTTTTTTTTAATATTGGGAGCTTTAGGGCCGGAAAAATTATTTGAAATAGAAAAACTGTGGATTATATGTATAGCCAGATATATTAGCTAGGTCATGAAGTAGATAAGTTACAAGTTTTATGAAAGTAATTAGGGAATAAATGATATAATATGAATATAAATGATATAATAATAATGATATAATGCTCTGTAATTAATTTCAGCTCAAGTGTAAAAGATCTCGGATTACACATAGATTCCACTCTCGATTGACAAACACAGACTGCTTCAGTTTGTCAGAGAGTCACCGGAATATTGCGTTTGCTTTACCGCCACAAAAACTTTTTACCGACACACATTAAAACACTGCTGGTCCAGTCTCTTATATTTCCCATTATAGATTGTGGTGGTGTGTGCTATTTGGACCTCAATGCTGACAAGCTTGACAAATATGACCGACTCATTAACAACTGTTTTAGGTTTATATACAATCTCCGGAAATATGACCACGTATCTTCCCATCGTACCGAGTTGCACTGGTTGCCTATACGACAACGTCGTTCAGTGTGAGCCCTGTGTATGCTCTATACACTCCTGAACTTCCCCAACTCTCCTGCTTACCTAAAGTCACACTTTCAATACCTTTGCGACAATCACGAAAGAACACTCCGCTCCTCATATAATGCTCGGCTCGGTTGCCCATCTCATCGCTCCAGTCTAGTCCATTCTTCCTTCCACGTCCAGGCTATTTCACTGTGGAACGCCCTACCTCCGGAAATCAGGTTAAGCTCAACCAGAGATACGTTCAAACGTAGAGTCCGACTGCTCTATCTAAATAAATTGGCAGAATCATGAGTATAATACAGTATATGTTACTCAATGTTTTATATGGATGTATATATAAACTTATGTAGGTATATAATATGTATAATATGTATATATTGTATAGTATAGCTTATATATCATATCAATCGCCATAGTAGTATTAGTATGTAAATATAATATGTGTAACTTGATTTGTATATTATATTAGTATGCCTAGTATTTGTTATTGTCTTTATCAGTATTTATTATATATATTTCATTATTTATTTCTTGAATGTTTGTTATTTTTTTTTCTAAATCGAAAGCACCTGGGTTTTTTTTTAGTTTTGTCTCTGCTACCACCCAATGGTTGACTGGTAGAAAATGCCCTATGGCATTAAGTCCGCCATTGTACACTCGGGGAAGTTGATTCCTATGCAAATGGGGGATCTACGTAGTTTGGTCGCATTACGTCAAACTCAGCTGACAGATCACAATTAATATTGAATTGACATAATCGACCAAATGACGTTGGTCTCTCAACTGCATAGGAATCAACTTCCTCGATGGTACATAGTGTAAAATAAATAAATAAATAAATGAGTTATTGTCCGTATGTTACAAAATGTTACTTGTTCGATTCTTCCACTCACGTCTTCAATTATGGCTACATTTAAGACATGTAAGTAGTTGTGATTAAATAATGTTACCTGTGGGTAATGTCCTTCTGTCTGTTGATCCAGACTTGAAGTTTCCACTGCTCCTTCTATTTTTGCTGTAGCTGGTTTCCATGGATCGCGTTTTCAGGCTATTGGTTGTGTCTCTGTGTGGCGGTACGGCTGGTGGCTCTGATGGCCTGAAATGTCAAAATATGGGAATAAGAATCGAGATAAGAGAGAGATTAAGCTGTAATCGTCAACCGAGAGTTCCGTATGCAGGAAAAACATTGAAATTGTTAAGAATCGCGTCTCGTGGTGTAAGTTAATAGCTGTGTGTAAAAAGGAGAAGTGGAAAAATTATTTTTAAGGATAGCAATGATACTTTAGCATTTTTATAATAAGCTTTCATGTATGATTTCTACTATGAACTTATTTTATTTACCTTCTTCTGATTTCCATGGTCGGTGTCGGCAACGTGTCGGCCTTTTTGGATTGCCTCCTCTCTGGAGGTTGCATTATTTCTGTGTACTCATCTTCCACCTCCTGTACAGGCGAAGGTGGCAACGGGGGGAATTTGGGCGATTCCGGCGTTTGCGGTAGCGGTCCCCTGTCGTGAGTCTTATTGGGTGATGGCGGCAGCTGGTTGTGCTTATACGCGTGCTCGACTACTTGAACATTCAGAGGAAAATCTCCCCCACTCGATACTGCCGAGTCAGAGGAGGACGGCTGGCGTATCAAACCGACGGGCATTTCCTTAGCGCTAGTAGATTTGTGCATGCTGTTCGACCGTCGTCCGGACGACCGGTCCCTGCGGTCTATCGACCTCTGACTTTGTATTTCATTGTGACTGGATGACTTCTGAATGTCGTGCCTTTTCTGCTTTTCCCTAGAGCTATACCGGAAATTGTTTTCTAAAATATCCTTCGATATTTCATCACAGTACTCATCCTTGTGGATGTTCCAGTCTTTTGGCATGTAAGGTGTAAAATGTTTTTGGTCCCGACCTTGACTTAGTATAGCACTAATATTATTTTCTATCTTGCGAAGCGGGGAGGTTTCGCCGCTGGATCCGCGCTCGCCGCTCTCCTGGTCTTCCTCCTCCTCAACCGTCGTTATGAGCGCCTGGCGGCTCGCGCTGTTGCTGTCACCCTCGGCTCCGAGGGCCGGCAGCGATATCACGCGCACCATATTTGGGGCAACGGTTGAAAGTTCACTGACAGTTTCATTGCACTCCGTTTGAGGAGCCTCCTCTACTTTACCTTCTTTTATTAACGATTGTATATTATCAAAGGTAGAGGAATACTTCTTAAAATCGGTAAATCTATTTTGGGGTGACAGTTTATTCTGTATCTGCATATTGCTCTTGGATCCCGGCATACACACTTTATCATTACTTTTCCTACTTTTGGGGCTGTGACCATAGTAATCGGGGTTTATGTATCTGTCTTGGCCGTTGTTAAGATCTAAACTTAACCTAGACTTAGGTGACGTCATTTCCTTACTTAACCTAGAATTCGGTGTACAAAGATCTATGCTATATCTAGAATTAGGCGTATTAAGTTCTCGACTTAGTCTTGAATTCAAATCGACACTATATCGGGACTGCGGCAGGCTCAAGTCTGAGCTCGGCCGCGAGTTGTATGAACCTACAGATCCTGACCCACTTAAAGAAATACTAGAACCATCTATGGACTTGTCGGTGCTTCTGTTCAAGCTGTGACTATGCGAAAAATTATTTGTATTTATTTGTGCCTTATTATTAGGACTTTTATTAAAGCTCGGCAATTGTTTTCTACTTTTACCCTTTCTTATGATATATGTGCCCATATCTGGGGCTCGACGCTCATTATCTACGTCAGATGTGGGCGATGCCGGGGTCTCGCACTGCGATAACGGGGGTGGAGGTGGCCAATATTCTTCCCCCCAATCATCGTCTACTCTTTGTGGAATGGAACTCGTACTCGAGTGAGACTGATCACCCGATTTTCTTCTTCGTCTGCCTATTACCTGAAAAAAATTGTAAAGGCTTAGAAATTGTGAATTAATCAAAGTAAATATTTTTATCTTGATGTGCACTCGCCACTCTCAGAGGCTTTACTGCAGTGGTAAATAATGAATACCTTTGTGCTTCCTGGAGTGAGAAGAGGATCATCACCGTCGAGGGACACTTCCCAAGCGATTGAATTTCGTTTTGAAGGCGTGGTAACTGCGGGCGGTGGCGGCGGAAACGACTCCTCGAGGGAATCGTCAGAAAAATGCTCCTCGTCCTTGCTTTTGTTCATGTCTCGTGGCTTGCATCTTTCAATAAGATCCTCTGCAGATCCTCTACACACTTCTCTATGTCTTTCCATAGAACTGGCGAGAGTTCGCGGTGGTATTTTAGTTTTCGGTGACAATATTTCACCGTCTGATCTGCTGTCACGTTTGGTGCTGTATGTTTTCTTTTCGATACTTTTCGTATTGGATGGTGAAATTTTGTACGTCGGTGAGTGTGATTGTCTATTGTATTGTATGTTAGGCCCTGGATATATCGTTACAGGGTGTTCATTGTACGGTTTGTCATTGAATTCGCTGGAGAAGCCCATAAATGGGAACACGGGTGGGCTGTCGAAGCTGGGCGACTTTCTTTGATTGATTGGTGGCGCTGTGTGTCGAGGAGGCAGCCACGTGGGTGTGGTCTCGGGCTGCGGCGGCCTCGCGCCGTGCTGTAACGACGAAAACTTGTACGGAGGCACTTGCGGCTGCTGCAGGTGGAAGCCGTTCGTTTCGTTCTCTTTGTCCCACCCGTATGGACGTTGGTGCCTCGTTTTTGGCTGAAAAAATGAGTAAAGCTCATCAAAATAAAGAAAAATTATGTAATGTAAGTATATGAATTATTGTCATGTGGTAAACAGGCGAGGAATCATTCTGTTGTACCTTTTTTAGACTTCAGGGATCTGGCATGAAAAAAAACTTACAAAAGTGGTTTGTGTTTGTGTAGCTGTAGTGACACCGTTGATGCTGATAATAGAGTCCAACTTTTCCTCCGCCTCCTTACGTTCAATTGATATCGACCGCTTTGCAGAATTTGCAGGTGATACCCTGAAATTATAGTAAGAAATGTGTCAGACTATTAAGTTTATTAGGAATAACTAATGACTTAGACGATTACATCTGTCCTTAAGTTTCTTTTGTTTACTTGTTTGAGTACTTTTTTTTTATTTTACATGTAGAAGTAGGCAAGCATGAGGAACTTACTTAGGCAATAGTGTTGAGATGATCCTCTCGGCCTCCTCAGGCGGCGGTGGGGAGTGGGGCGAGTGCGGGGAGTGCGGCGAGCGCGGGGACAGCGGGTCCGGCGGGGACGGCTCTTCCCGCTCCTCGGTCGGACGGAACCCCAGCGCGAACTTCGCTCTGAAATATTCAAGCATTGTGAATTAGGGCCTGTTTCACCACTTCCTGACAAGTTCCAGATAGGCTATCAATAACTTATCTGATAGATGGAGTATCTGTCAAATTAGCTGTGGAAAGCCTATTCGTAACTTATCATGAAGTGGTGAAGCAGGCCCTTAGTATATTAAAGTCATGATGTGTATCTCATGTATGGAGTGTCTGTACAGAAATGTTTGATAGTTACAATATTCGTAATGCTATCGAATTCGTCCCACACATGTTCGCTTTAACATGGGGCTAACATTATTTTTTTCAAATCTCTCTTGGTAACTTTACGAATATAGCTGGTACATGTTTTTGATCAACCAATAGAACAATCCTTTGTAACGATGAACTGAAGATTTGGAGGAAGTCAAATTGGCACCCACGACGACCTTTTATCATTACACTCGTCATTTTCATTGTTCATAGTTCATACCTCGGGCTTCACGCGAGAGCAAGATTTTTCTCGTCTCGTCTCGTTCTCGTCTCGTAAAAACGAGACGAGAACGAGACGAGACGTTTTGGAAAATATTATCGGTGATACCGAGACCACATACAGGGCAATACGAGAGTCTCGTTTTAGGTCTCGTAATATTTTTTGAAGAAATTTTTATTCGAAAAATCAGAAAAGGTCTACTTAGAAAACAATATATTTTACAAAATATAAAATCTGGTAACCATCCAAACTGCATTTTATCATATAAATAAGTTAGTCATAAATTATTCCATTCTCTTTATTATATTATAGAAATAAATCATTATTTACAACTAAGCGAGACGAGACGAGACAACTGGTACGGAGACGACTCACTCTCTCCCTTACTCTCGTCTCGTGTGATTTGTGAAGGCCTATTCATACCTCAGAACATTACACCTAAAATCTGTGGTTCATACCATTTATACACATTCCTATTGTACTAAGTATCACATAATTGGTCCCACTCTAAGTCGAGATGACTTTCACTGCAGTAAGGTACTAACTCAAAGCTAATCAACTGTGCCAATTTCTAAATTATATTTTCTGTTTCCGCTGAGATATCAAGTAAATTGGCTGTAATAAAATTGTAATTATTATGTTTTACGATTTTGTTCTAGAAGTAGGTAGCATTGTTAATAAATATTAAAAATATAATTATTTGATTGCACTGCAGTAAGATGTAAGTATCAACTTTCTTATTAAGTAGTTATATTATATTAGTTATTACAAGCAAAGGTAACGGTATTTGTATTTAGCTTTATCATCAATTGGTACTTTGGTAAGGTAAACGAAGTTATTCTCTTAAGTATTTTGTCGATTTCTTCACTGACGCAACTGCCCAAAAATTTTGCTAAGCGCATTTTGTTAATTTTTGCTATCTTTGGGTTCTTCTTAAATCATTGACTTACTTTTAGCAAACAAAGACTGGTGACTTATGTAGCAGTCATAAATATTTGAAAGCTTTCAGGGATTATCAATACAAGGTTAATGTTATCATATCATACTAATCAAGGCTAATGCTCTCGATTATGCAGATAAATGTAGGTACATAAAAAGCAGTTTTTATGTACCTACAGTCCATGTATCTGCTGTTCTAGTCTATCTAGACGCAGAAGATAGCGGCATTCTAATCAGTTGACAGTTAGCTAAAGTATCCTCACCGTCTGCCGTTCATGCTCATGTATCCATCGTCCTCGGACGTGTGTCCGGCGAGCGGCGAGTCGTCGTCAGTGCCGGGCGTGGCCGGAGTAGCCGGAGTGGCCGGAGTGGCCGGAGTGGGCGGGACGACGGCGGTGGGCTCCAGCGAGCGCGGCTCCCCCTCGTCGTACTCGCTCAGCACCTGGTCCAGCAGCTCCAGCGAACGTTGCACGTCGTCGCACCCGCTGGAAAACATACCAAATAAACATAAGTAAACAATTGATCGTGCCTTAGTTACATAGATGATAGATCTTTGTTTTTATTATTAAATAAGGGGGCAAACGAGCAAACGGGTCACCTGATGGTAAGCAACTACCGTCGCCCATGGACACTCGCAACATCAGAAGAGCTGCAGGTGCGTTGCCGACCTTTTAAGAGGGAATACGCTCTTTTCTTGAAGGTTTTTAAGGCTTTTAAGTATTGTAAAGGTTCGGTAAGATTAGTTAGATAGTTTCAGGCAATATTATTGGTGATGGTATTGGGTTGACTTATGACTGTCAGAAATTAACAAATCAGGTTTTTAGTTTTTAGGTAAAAACGCAAGTCTATGATATAAATTACAGTCATGTGCAAGATATCAAAAGCTACAAAGAAAAATATCCAATTTAGATCCAACTCGAAGACACTTTTTCCAATACCTATATTCGTTTACGATATAACATACGGAGAAAACAAAGGAAACAGTTAATAGTCAATTGAACTTATTTGTAGCTCGCTGGACGGCAAAAGCTTCGCAATTTAAACTAGATTAGAAGAATACTCCTAACCTACTTGTACCATTCGAGCTAGTCACTTAATATTGCCAGGAATCCATTACAGATCGAATCCATTTCAATCGTATTGTGATTCAGTATAATATATCTCGCGTATACTTTTATTGAACTCCTCCAGCAGTAATATTGGAACTTATTTCTACGTAACTTTTACTGATTCCTCTATTACCTAAATCCTAAGACCTTTTGTAAGATCGTACGTTATGGAGAGAAATAATTGCGATAACTGAAAGTAAGTAAGTATTTTTAATTATTATATACAAACTTTCATCCCCTATTTTGACCCCTTGGGGTTGGAATTTACCAAAATCCTTTCTTAGCGGATGCCTACGTCATAATATCTACCTGCATGCAAAATTTCAGCCCGATCCGTCCAGTGGTTTGGGCTGTGCGTTGATAGATCACCATGTTAGTCAGTCTTTGAGTTTTATATATAGACTAGCTGTTGCCCGCGACTTCGTCCGCGTTAACATAGCATACCTATAAACTTAAACACGTATCCAATCATTTTTAATCAGTAGCCCAAACATAAAATTTCATGTTCCTAACTTAAGAAATGACGGTTTTTCATTCAGACTTTCAACCCCTATTTCACCCCCTTCGGGGTAACATTTTCAAAATTCCTTCCTTAGTGGGAGTCTACTTAATAAAACAAACCTACTCACCAAATTTCGTGGCTGTAACTTTAACAGTTTTTGCTCAGCGATGATGAATCAGTCAGTCAGTCAGGAAATGAAATTTTATAAGTATATAGATATAGATATCATCGGGAAATACCTACTTAAAAATGTAATTACAGATTTTTATGAGGGTTAAATTCGCTGGTGAATAACTTTGCCCGTAAAATCCATTCTGTCATTAAATTTGGGATCGGTCATTTAGGCTTTTCACTATTGAACCATCATACTTAATCCCTATATAAAGTAGGCTTTTCAATTCGTTCAACGGTTTTAAAGATGACCTCCGTCATATAAATTATAGTACAAAGTATTACATTAGGTATTAGGCTCTTTGATCTTTTCCATAAAATTAATACATAATATTATGTGTAGCATATATTATGTGAGATGAAATAAAAGTAATTTGCATATCACCATTTTCAGTTTTCTTTATGATACTTTTTGCCATGTTACACAAATTATTATATTCGTATCCCCTAAGGGTACTTCTAAATTATTACACGCTTCAGTCTGTACTTAAAAAACAAAAGAAAAATATAAAACGAAGTGACCTTTTTCCTCATATGAGCTCTCGAATGTGAAAGAAGGTGTGCCGATAAGGACGTATTATATGAGTGGAAGTGGGTCCCGATAGAGAGTTTCTTACATCACAGACGTGGAGGGCTTCATTAGTGTTCGTCTCTAATGATCTCTGGAGCCCGCTCTCGTTCCGCCTAAGTGTTATTTTTATAGTACATTGAAAATTGCGCCGTTTATTTAGAAGTTTTTTTTTATCTGTACAGCACAGTTTGTTGCAATTCCGTATCGTTATTAAAATAAAATACAATTTGCTAGCAATTTCAAATATTATTTCGATAATGATGTAAGTTTAACGCGCGTGTGGTTAGGTACGGTGCTTTATTTTTGGAGCACGTGAAGTGGTCATCATTCGAAGGCTCCGATATTTTAATAGGAGCGTGAGTCGTGCGCTCGCTCCTGGCCTGGATAGGCGCGTACTCTAGGTATGGCGTCTCGCATTGTATCGCCCGGCCTGCCACAAAGCAGAGCACTCAGCATGAGTGCCGCGGCGGGCGCGTGCTCGCCTTTGTTTTATTTCACCCACACTCCTCCACTTTGGAAACTTTTAAGGGGGACTTAAATCGTGTTCCTCCTTTTTTAACTCGCCCGGTTTACGTTGATTAGTCGAAGCTTCGAGTTTTCTTACGTCGTCGTAGTTGTATCGGTGTACACGAGCTTTACGGATAGCTACATTTGCAGTTAATTTAATTCGACATCGACATTCGATAAATTATCGCGGCCGTGCGATCTGGAGGATATCTCGATAAGGCGAGGTAGGCGTAAGGCGCTGCTTATGCGGAAATGAGTGCGGCGAGGCGGAAGTGCAACCCCCGGCGCACCCCCGGGCGTCGACCCCAGCTGATGGCCGTGTACGTAGCACGCGCTACGCCGCCCGCTACGCCGCGCCGCCCGCGCCGCCGCGCACCCGCGACATAATAGCGCGCACACAATGCAGACGCGCCGCGTGTAAGCTTTTCAAAGATCAATCAGCCCATCGTAAGTTGGAAGAAATATTTTGCGGATTTCAAATAAGAGTTCTCTGTTGCTGTATATGTATATCTTACAATCTTACGATTACATTCTTGTTTTCTATTAGCATTAGGCACGTTAGTTTAGTTAGTTATAAGTTAGTTTAGTTCTTTATAAGCAATTATATAACTATGGTTATTTTAATGAAAATCAATTTCTTCATCAAGAAAGCTGCTATAGAAAAAAAAAGATGGAAGCGATGACAATTCTTCAACTTAATAAATTTACTGGCCAGTACAGCTGCTCAATTTTAAAGGATCCGAATTGTCGAAGTTCACAACTTGCCCGGAATCCATTTAGTTTTTAAATTGAGCGAAACTTGGTCAATTAAGTACTCGCGGCTTGAACTTCTGTTAGTTGTAGTCGCCCTCGCCCGTGGACGACGAGCTGTAATTTCATTTCGACATTGATTTTAAGTTGTCGGTCACCGATAAAATACACTTAAGGAATATTTCATAGCTGCTTGCTTGTTAATAATCGTTGGATTAATATGAAAAATGTAAAAGAATCATGTTATTTATAATAATTAGAGCTACTAATGGTAAAAACGTGTCAGTACATTTCGTCAATAATTAAAATTATTTTTAACAAAAAATTAAAACCGACTTCCAAGGTAAAAACAATAATAACATTCTTTTAATAATTATGAACTAAAAAAACTAAAAAGTATTAAATAATTTTCCTCTCTAAATGTGCCTTTTTCCGAATTCAGCTATTTCTGTACTCAACCTTCATCATTTTGAAGTCGGTACCAGATATAGCTGAATCTTTATATTTTCTTTGACAGAAAATTTGAAACTTATGGAACTGGCACCGACTTCAAAATTATGAAGGTTGAGTACAGAAATAGTTGAGGTTTAGCTGAATTCGGAAAAAGGCACATTTAGAGAGGAAAATTATTTAATACTTTTTAGTTTTTTTAGTTCATAATTATTATAAGAATGTTATTATTGTTTTTACCTTGGAAGTCGGTTTTAATTTTTTGTTAAAAATAATAATTTCACTCTTTTTAGTTACCTAGTAGATAAACTATAATTAGTGCCAATTTAAATTGTATAAAAAATAGTTTTATATTGTCTTCACTATATGTAATTGAGGCGCTCTGTCGGCGCTATCGCTTATCCGAACTCCGATTGTTGTTCATATAGTTTTATAGTTACACGATGTATTCATTAGATTTCGCTGAGGTGCTCCTGAATCGCAGTATCGCTTGTTTGTAGGAGTTTTATATAGTTGTATTGGCTGTGTGAAATCAGAAATGTGTCACCATTGGTGTGAGCAGTGAGCATTGAAATTTGAATTGTCAATATTTTGAGTGGTAATTATTGATCTCGTATTGTTATTAGAAATATTAATTAACCCTCCAAGATGACCTACGTCATAGTCGGCGAGTTTATAAGTGGTCGTCGGTGGTAGTGAACTAGTGAGTAGTGACTTAGTGACCATACCACCCTACGCGTCGAATTACTGCGTTTATTCTACGTATCTTATTACAATTTGTTAAGACTGTTATGAGTCATACCCCAAGGCCCAAATATCAGGTAGATAAATTTAAATAATATATTTAAAAAAATCTAAGTGAACACAACCCTATGCGTGCTAGGTAATTTAACAATTTAACGCTTCAACTCCCAAGCGGCCGCCAGAACAATGGATTTCCAAGAATCCGCGATCGAAGGATGAGCCGAATCACACCCAGCGGCGCGGCGAGTATATTTTCAGTGTCATAATAATATTATGATATTAATCTTTACCTTCATTTTGTAATACATAGTACTATCGCATGAGAAACTTGGAAAGCCGGCCTCGCAGCCGCCTGCGCCTTTCTCAAGCGATAGTATATTGTACTACATTAATGAAGATAAAGTTTAAAATCATATTATGACACTCAAAATGCTTGCAGCGCGGCATTACCTGACATTAGAACTTGAATAGGTACGACGCAATGCCGCGATGTTTACGCACACGCCGCGCGGCGGCGTGCGGCGACGCCGCACCGACCGCCGTGTATAAACAGCCTATATTAATAATTGGTGTTGTTATGTACATAATTATTATTATTGTATCCATACCTATGCCTTGTAAGTTGTACTATTACTTATTTTGTGCCATGAGACATTGGTGACCTTAACACGACGTGGTAATGATGATGATGACGACGATGATGATGATGATGAGGATGATGATGAATTTTAATTGCGTGGTAGTATAATATGCTTTCTGATCTTAAAACAACGCCGAAACTCCCAAACGTGTATCTACAAGGAGTCAGGAGTTCTCTCAGCATCTTCGAAACCATAGTATACCTTGACCCAATATTTGACTTTTTGGTAGCATATTCTTAGTACACTTTACATTAAACTAAAATTACCATATGTTTCCATATAAATTTCGAGGAGTTCCCTCGATTACTCCTGGATCCCATCACCAGGTCACCACTTTTATGAAAATGGGACCAAATTGGAGTGAAACCTAATACAACAAAACAAAAATTTCGAAAATCGGTTCACAAACGGCGGAGTAATCGTTGAACATACAAAAAAAAAAAAAAAAAAAAATATCCACAGCCGAACATATAACCTCCTCGTTTTTTGGAAGTCGGTTAAAAAAGACAATAAATTACATGTAGACGTCGTCCCACTCGACTCCCACAAAATTTAAATCCCAATTTGAGGATCCTTCAGCTCCCTACAATGTTTAAGAGACCGAATAGAAAGCTTTATTTGCTAGCGCGATTCTTCAGCAATTATAATAAAATTTAATTTTACGGCAGTTACTTCTTAAATGTTCATACATTTGTGAGAAATAAAATGTGGAGTCCTTCCGGGTTGGGCGCGGCGGGAAATGGCGGCAATTCCCAGGGTCAAGTCTCGGCGCGGCAAACGCCCGTAAAACATTACCTGCTTATGACACACATTTACCTCAATTTATTTTATACTCACCTTTACACTTAAACTTTTCTTATTCTTAAAATACGGCATACTTTTGTTTTGTTGTTTATATTTTTGCGCATTGTGCTAGATTCTATTTAAACGAATTTTGTTCTTAAAATATATAGTGGCTCTATACGTACGTTTTTACTATTTAGGTATGTACTATGTATGGAATAATTATTCCTTATTGTCTATTGCTGTATTTTGCACCACAACTAGGAAATAATTTTTATAGGAAACATGATGAAAGATGACATGAAAGATGTGATTAATTAATGTATTCATTCTCTAATCTCTATTAATTTCTTAGTTACATTGAGTATAAACTCAATGGCTTAAGAAATGCGTTCAACAGTTAAGTTATTCCATTTCAAAGGGCTCACCAAAGTCAAGGTCTGAGATTAATTGCCGGCTATTAGGAATGGATGTGATTACGAAAATAAATACACTTTAAACAGCGGAAGGAAACGTTGAGGAGGAGCCATAAATCGACGCGTCCGTAACTACACCTTGCCCTGGCCACCATGATGGGCAATTTTGCACCTTGCACCCCCCATTTTGAGCTCTAATTCCATAAACAACGTCATCGGCTGCAGGACTTGAAGCAATTTGGAGAGTCAATATTGAACTTGCCAAGTCTAGGAAGCGATGTGTCCCTTTCAAATGAATCAACTAGTGGATTATTTAACATTTCTTCGAGGATTACGGTTTGTTAAATCTGAGCTTTTCTTTATATTCCACTAGGATTAAATATTAGTTACTACAGAAATAGGATTTACCTATTTCTATTTAATTGACAAACGCTGTTAGGTTAGGTCGCTTTACATCGATCACAGGGACATCACATGTGCCTAAATATTCCATTTTGTCGGCAATTTCTGCTTGAATAATTTGTTAACTTCGAGTAGTGTGAATAGTTGGTTAGACGGGCTCCGATTGTAGACGGTAATTAAACAATTAACTTAGATCTCGCTCGCGAGACGGAGGTAAATGCGGGGAAACGAGCATCTTTCTTCGGCAATGTTGGTGAACCCTTTTTAGAGCTTTTGAAATTGAACCTTGAATCAGTTAAAAAAACAGAAATTGGCAAGATTGCACGTCCAACTAAAGTTCTAAGTAAATATAATGATTTGGCTTTACGCGTGTATCATTCACTTGCAAATTATGATAGAGAGATTAATCTTTGTAATAGTATTCGTAGTATTAACAATCAATATTTTGTTTATCGAAATAGCAAATAGCAATTAAGACAACATCAAACATAATTTAACTATACTTAACATAAAAGTTAAGTAGAGTTAAATTATACAAGTCCCAACCTACGAGACTAACATAAATGTTAGTCTCGTAGGTTGGGACTTGGGAACTAATTTACTTACATGTAACCCTTCCATTACCATAGTGTTTGATTCCCGCCACGTACCTGTGATTTGGTGTGCCCTGACAATATTTATGGTCACCGGCGCCTGGGGTTACACCCTAAATCATTAGCGCCGTCCCACTTTTATAGGCGAAGGGCTAATTTGTAGAACCATACCATAGATACTACAATCAGAACCTCACCTAACCCTGTTTCATAAATTCGTAAATGTATTATCGATCGATAATAATAATGAATACAACTAGACGTTCCGCGCATCGACATTGAGCCGTTTGTACCTAAATCGCGCAAAAATAATACATTTTTTCAGGACAAAAATGTCAACTGTTTCAGAACTCAAAGTAAGCGAAGGTTAAGCGATTTAAGCGTGAAGAAGCAACAGACAGACACAATTTCGCATATTTTAATATTAGTAAGAAAATGTGTATACTCACCTACTATTGGTTAGGTACGAGTATCTACTAGGTTATCTATCTATCTACAACACGCCTGCAAAAGATTTTTGGTATTCATTACTTGAAAAGTATTTTGATATCTTTATCGTGAGTGACATGTGATCACAACGTAAGTCGGGGTAGAAAATCCGAATAGCACCCGATCTTCACCACCTGCTGGGGCGAGATAATAAATAATATAGAGACTTTAATATTTATCGATAAAGGAAAATGAAACACTGTTTACGAGCGTAATCCGGCGGCTTATAAAGATTTGGTTTAGTCGTGAGTCGTGACGCTTTTTGCCGACCGTCATTTCGTTTAATGTGCGTACTTTTACGATTCCCTACTATTTATATTTTCTAAAGATACTTAAACGGAACGGTTTTGCGGTTTGGGATTAGATTCATAAAAGATAAGGCTCAAACATTGTCTTTTATTTTCTTTTATAATGAACCTCATTAACTTGCTAAATGGCTGTTTCGATCGACTGAAAAGTTAAGCTAAATTGCTCACGCTTATCACACTGACAATATAATTGTAGTAGATTACTCAATACTAACTACTAAGTAGTGAATAGTTGCTTTATTACTCAGTGTAGACGTATAATATTATATTATGATACCCTTTTATTATATTATAAAAATCCTAAAAATGACGAGTTTGTCGTTATCGCATTTATGGTATGTAGATTAGGTTAGGTGTAAGTGGATTACAAAAAGGGAATTCCGAATTACCCACCTCCGACTAGATTTTTAACTTTACGGCGTTTTTATGGTAATTTAAACTTCGTGGAATGCATTTAACATTAATAGTCGGTGAGCTTGTTGGTGTGCTAATTAATGACTTATCCCACGCGTTAATGCCGTCATTAATATTTTGTTTAACCGTAATATAAAAAAGAAATTTATTTCGCTTCGAATAAAAAATGTAATCCCGCCTAATTTATGTCCTACGTACGCACCTAAATATTAACTAGCGGGGCTTCATTGGACGAAATAATGAGTGTTGTCGGCTGCTTCGAGTTCTGAGAAATTAGCTGCGAACTCGAAATAGAAATCCGCTTAGGTGAGCTATAAACCAAGAATAGCACGAGCCAAATATAGGAGGGCAAAGTGCAAAGTGCAAACATTGAAGGCTTCGGTTCGCGTTCGAATCGCACGTGGCATGGCGTCGAGCGCCACCGTACTCGATTTAGCTCAGGATACAACCATGTTTTTCCACCTGCAATGCGGGCTTGTAGTTTGCTCGATGACTTTATGAACCTCACGCATGGCCGACTTGGTGAAATGTTAAAGGAAATTTCTCAATATTTAGGTGGGTAATATTATGTTGAGAGCGCATTACAGTTTTTCACGCGCACATATTTAAATACCTATAGCGTACGGCACTACAATTAATTTATCACAACTTTTCTTTATTCCCCCCGTCCCAGTCCAAATAAAAGATGAAATAAGCTCGTTGTCTAATATAACGGATCGTTAAACACGTGTGCTGCTACAATAATTCAACCTAATCTCGAATGTCCAGCAAAATTCTACTCAGCAGGTTCGAAGAATTTATTTCATTTCGCCAGTTAATGTTTCCAAAATTGTATAAATTAAATACTATGAAGCATTTTTAGGGTCTAAAGAGTGCAGGTGTTCCCTAATTTTTAATCCCCAAATTTAGTTCCCAAAAAGAAGGGTGTTATATGTTTGACGTGTCTGTCTGTCAGTCTGTCTGTCTGTCTGTGTGTCTGTCTGTGGCATCGTAGCATCCAAACGGGTGGACCGATTTTGATCTAGTTTTTTTTTGTTTGAAAGCTGACATGACCGAGAGTGTTCTTAGCATAGACTTATAATATATACTGTCGTATAGACCACCTGACAACCCGAAAATGCGTGGCGATTTTTGATCTGTCAATGTGTGCGTGTGCTAGTGATGTATATTTTACTACCGATAGTATTGTCCGATCGAGTTATTTTACCTGCGTTTCTATGAGAAATAAATAATATGCAACTTTGACAGATTTTGTAATTCAAATTAGGTATCATATATTTTATTTGGCAGTAAAAAGGGGACGATTGAAAGTAGATACACATTTTCGATTGGGGTGATTTTTGAAGTGAAAACTTCTTTAGTGACATGAATTGATTTGACATTTTTTTTTTGAGATGAATTATACTATTTATGACATGAATTGATTTGACATTTAATTTTTTTTTTATAGTATTCTAACCACTTTTATTGTATTTAACCACTTTGTTTGATTTTTTTTGTGCCTCATTCTTATTTTTATTGTCATGATTATATCTTAAAATTATAATTATTAATATTTAATTAATTGTATTTTTCTTTAAGGAATTGGAATGAACTTTACCAATTTTAATATTAATTTGATAGACATGTAATTTAATTAATTGTATTATAATCACATTCTATGATTTTTTTTGTACTTTAATTTAATTGTCATGTTTATATCTTACTTTAATATTTTAATATTTAGATTACTTTTTTTTTGTTTTTAATTTTTTATTTACTTTGACTATTAATAATAATTAATTGATTGTTTTAATATATTATATTTTTAATGTTCTGAGGATTCATGGAAGATTCGTATTTATTAGAGCTCTATGATAGTTTTTTTGAGGATTGTATTATGATTAATTTCAGATTCTGTTAATATCATTAGTTTGTTATTGTTATTATAGTAATTAAGCATGATTTTTCTTAGACTTAAAAAAAATAAATTTCCACGCCTTGGAGGCAGAAATTGTGAACTATAAATAATTATAATAAGATCATTGTAACCAATTTCTTGGAAATAAAGACTAACTTACTTACTTACTTACTTAGCGGCGTTGAGCACTTTTGTGGGATGGGTAAAAACTGTGAAACTCGCGTCAGATTCTCGTGCTGATCGAAAAACCTTGGAAAAACCGTAAGACGGTTGGAGAGTAGTGTTTTGTGTCGAACTCGAATTGATTGTAAGGGTTTCGATTAAATAAAAAAAATCGATTTTTTAATAATCGATTTTCATAAATAATGAGTTAAAAAAATGCACAACGTTTTCACTTCTGCCGGCACTCCCGGAGTGCAACCCGTCTTTTTTTCAATCGTCGGATATGTTTTAACATGAGGTTCTTATAACGGTAAATAATATACACATTTTAAAGTTACTTACTTGTTATTCAGGTAAAAACTATCTGAAAAATCAGCTCTTACATTAATAGAAATGCAAATATAAAGTTGAAAGTAAACGACAAACATAGTATATTATTTATTCTTAAATTAAATACATATCATTATACCCTTACATCCCCATTACATTTTTAGATTAGTTTTATGTTCTTGTTAAATACCGATGGGCATATCGATAAATTTGATTCAAGCCCTAGGGTATATGTAAACAATTTTAATGAAAAAATTTTCTTTAAAAATTGTGTAATTTAAGAACAATAGTACCTTTAGCTATGCAAAATATGAAAGTAAAGGGGAGAATTAACAATATTTTATTTGAAATAGAGAAATATAGACAGAATATAGCTAAAATAAACACATCGTAGCAATTAGGACATGAAGATTTACACTGCAATCATTCACAGAACAAGTTACCATTGTTATATTATGTAATAGTATTTGTCGAAAATAATAAAGCATTTAAACAATAAATTGCAAATACCGAAAGGGCATAAAAACGGGTGACGACTTGGTGACGACCTGTCAAATGAAAGTGGTTAAAGTTTTCATTAGACTGCCTCTCTCTTTTCATCTTGTTATAATTCCATAAAGGATTTTCTTCTCTCTCGCACTCTTTGTTGGTCTTTAGCATCATACGTTTATGGTTCTTAGCTATAGTTCATCATCATCAGCCTGCTCATTGCTGAAATATCACGGTTTATCTGGTTCGTGATAGGACGATTAGAAACTTGCAGTCGTTTGGTGGGTTTTATATTTTGCATTCTGGTTCGTGACACTTATGAATGACCCCGACACATCGTGACAACATTTATGGACTAAAATATTACTTTACTCTTTAGGAATTATTAAAACTTAAAGAAAGTAAATATTATTTCATTACTTTTTAAAGTTTTTGGCGGAGGTTTTTTTAAATTTCTTAATTTAATTTTATTTGCTCGATAAGTTGGTGCACACTATTTCAGGCATTGTAATATTTAAGCGTGAAGGGAGCGATCGAATGAGGACACTCTACACAGCTCCAATTTAAAGGAGTCGCTAATAATAAAATGTTAACGAGTTTCAGTTTTGGAGTGAACAAATGTATTGATCTCTATTCCAGCCAGACGTCGGAGCGTCGCGTCGATGAAAAACTATACTTGCTCGCCCGCGCCAACTTTATGTCGGTGTTAACAGTCCAAAAGAGTTTATTAGCACTAAAATCAAGACGAAAATTAAATTAAAGATTACCGATATTGATTTTGAGACATTAACTCCACTGCTATGACCTCTCAAGTTTAATGTGACATGGTGTTTAGGTTGTAGAGCGTACCAAAACATAATAAGTATACGTCTAATATTATTTTACGGTAACACTCGAATTACATAGCCCTTTTGCAAGAGTATTTGTTAGAAAATCGAAAGTTTGACATTTGTAACAATAGCTTTAGGGATGAATGATGATGAATTTACGTTAAGCAACATTGTTGATGATAGCAAGATATTATTTGGTATATTCAAACAGTCACGGGAAGCAAAACAAACGGTAAAGCCACTTACAAATCGTACCACAAACGATATTAAAATTACGTTCGAATTTTCATGGTACCGAACCAAAGGGCGTGAGTAGTCGTTTGAACTCTGCAACCCTCGACTCGTGACACTTAGAATCTAATAAAATAATTTACAGTCGTGTTATCATAACAAGATATTCGGTGAAGACGATTTGTTATGTGGAGAGGCTCAGCTCGTACGTAATTACATACTAGATGCGGCGTCGTTACATTCGTCTTGATGGGTGACGTCGGCTTCGCTATGCTGTAACTGCCTTGTTTTCTTCGGGATCTCGAAGCGACCCTCGCATAAAATACATTACATATGACCGACAAGTCCGGTAAGTGGAGCCAAAATAGAACGTTACATAAACTCCGGATTACTTTCGTATGCATGCAACCCACTCCATGTAGGCTTATCTACTAGCTAGCGAAAGTATATCTGACGTATATCAGCAGCGATTTAGCTCGTGTAGTACCTTAAGCCTTAAGCTACAGGTAGAGTTACGTGTTGAGGTTTTTGTGTAGGCCCTACATGGTAATTCAGACGTGAGACGTCAATATGGCTATTGTTGTTTCGGCGCGTGGAGGGTGTATTGTAATCCAAGCCGTCGTGAAAGCGCGCTTAACGGCTTTAGACAGGTTATGCGATGTTTTTTAGACTGGCAACATTTCTGTCGGCCTAAAGTGGCCGTACGTCTCGAACAATAAAAGCTGTTATAATATTAATATAAAATCGCTCCCTCTGTCGCCACTCGCCAGGAGTGCGAGGGTAATAGGAGGGGTCCCGAGTAGCAAACATTAAGCAAATGTCGGTGCTCCTCTACAATGGGCGCCGAGACGCGGCGGATGCAGCAGATTCACCCCGCTGATTTATTCGTCTGGCTCCGTGTGTTGCGTTAATTCTGTAAATAATGAATTGTCCTCTATCACCGCGCTGATACCATTTATAAACATTGCGGCTGCTTTATATATGACTTCGCGCCTGGAATAGTAATCATCGTGCTGTGGAGTTAGATAATAGCTGTCGAGGTTGCTCACGGAGAGCATGTACTTCCGCTCTAAGTTCTTAGTTCTTACTAATATAAGCTAAATGCGTTTATCTAAAACCTGCTATATCAGATGTTGGCTGCAACCGAAATGTTTCATCGTCTGGTGTTACATCTCTTTAATTTTATTTCAATGATGCCGAATCGAGTAGGTACGTAACAATATCTAATCATGTCACGGCATAATGGCACGAGTAATGATCATATTAAATATTTAATACCTCAATAATTTTCTTGAATGTAGCAGTTACATTGGCCGATGGAACGTACCAAATGAGATATTCGATCCGCAACAATAATTATTCTCGCTTAGATTTCCATAATCCTCGCACCCCACTCACTCCGTAAGCCCGCTCCTGAATTTGAATGAGTAACTAATATTGTAAATCAAAAATTTTTCTTCATTGTGATTCACAATTTATGTAACGGCTTAAATATTAAGAACCGGATTTATGGTAAGCGAAGCATTTAAAATTCTCATTAGGGCTAAAAACCGAGTCAGCGTTTTTCAGTTTAATTTGGTATTTATATTTTTGAAAGTGCTAACTAAATCCTATGCACCTAATCCTATGTTTCTAACAGAGAGTAATGAAATAGTAGATATAAACAAAATTTTCAAATAAGCAATTCCGTAGCCAGATCATGCAAAAACAACTAAATAATAAGTTATTTCGGGCAGGTAAATATTATTAAACGTCGTGTAATTAGTAAAATCAATAGATGATTGACGGTGGCGCCCCCGCAAATTAGTTGAACCCTATCGTCTGATCCCTAGCGCTTGCCGCTCTTTAAAATTTTGCACAAAATTCGAACCCCACGTCACGGCGACCGACGTACCTATCTGCAGTTAATTATCTGGTCCCCTTAGCCGAGGGGACGTCGCGAGCGCCAATCTCTCCCCCAGCGATCTGTGGATTTGTCTTATCTCACCGGAGCCCTTCAAATTAGTTTTAATTAAAATCGATGAACATCTGTGATTCAATGTTCAGCTACCTTTGTCTTCGCCGATGAGAATGTTGAGCTTTCGATTCGTAGGTGTAGAAAGCGTTTACGCTCATTAACGTTTTGCGGTTTTAGTTTAAATAAGTTTAGTTATTGGCGAAGTAAATATTCAACATCAGCATTAGGAACCTGCGAAAATTTACCTGAGAGTGTGCTAAGTGTTTTGTATTTCACAAACGGCGGTCCGGAAAGGGTTATGCTATTACGTACTAAGTGATGTAAGGCATTAAACTGAGTGGCGGCGAGAGGCATGTAACACGGCACTGAGCAGCTGAAAGAATACTCCGAGAGACCCTCACTCCGAGAGCCATCAGCTTCAAACGAACGAATTAGATTAATCACACCGCTCGGAAGACCAGGAGCTAATGGAAATATGTTGCGGCGTTAAACGCTCGCGAACTCAGCTGAGTTTATCGTCTCCGACTTGCGCTGTTAACCTTACAAGGATTTTAATATTTTTGATTGGAGTTATTAATTTTTGAATCTCCCTTATTTTTGAAGAACAGTTTTTGTGTGTTGTGCGATTATCGTACATTAAGATAGAATTTAGAAACAGTTAGGGTGCTGAAAATTTACAGCCCCTTGATTTACGACTTTCATCTAACGAAACTCCCGCGAGGTCATAAAACTGGCCGAGCGGGACGCTCGCTATTTATTAAACCGTTTAATTAGATATAAATAACTGGCCATTAGCGGCCACCGTGAGCTCAGGAACAATTAATTACCATCGAGTGCATCGAACACATCGATACGACGATCCATCTCGAGTTCGGCCATCGATCACGGAGTCAATTGCCTAAGTGAGCATCGGCATCGAATGTATAGAATATTTCTATAGAGCTCTCCTTATTTTAGCAGACTATAATAAAACTCTTTGTAATTCATAAACAAAGGACGCCAGCGGGCGGAAGTCGAGAACGTAATTCCATAGTTTTAAATAACGCAAGCGAAATATTGCCTTGCACTCGTCCAATAAAAACAAAGTTTTTTAAAGAAAAGCTAAAAGCCTTTTCCACGCGCAGTTCAGCCGCCGAAAGGTCAACGACACTGAAATATTCTCGTGCCGGGATTGTTACGGGGAAATGACTCGCATGCAATCAGAATACTAACGCATGTGTTTCTTAAAACCTTAATTGGAAGTTCCAAGGGGAAGTACAAAGCGTTCCAACTGTCCAGGACATAAAGGATTTAATTAGTACGATCTCAGTTGTTCTAGACTTAACATTTATTTATATTCTCGCTTGATTGATGAAAGGAGCTTCCATATAAATGTGCGAGTAATATTATTCTAATAGCAGTAACATAAATAATGTAAATCCTATTTCTTGCTAGCGGCAAAATTTCTCGCGTCCTGATAATATTTTGCCGATTAAAACCCAAACTCGGAAAATTTATTCAATCAGCTTAAGTCAAATTATTTTCAGCTCGAAAGCGTAGGAAATATCACCTCGAAATAAATACTTAAGAGAATCTACCGACGATTATTCCAGCTTTTCCAGACTATTCGAAATAACGTCTTGAACGCGACTTAAGAGAGTTTAATAGAAATGGGCATTACAAGGTTTGCATTTACAGGAGAGGGGTCCAAATGTAGGCACCGCGGCGCATTTGGTATTCGTAGAAAAGCTGCCACGACTTCAAGCGGTGCGGGGAAACTCGGCTGGTTGAAATGTCATTCTTAGTTAGCAATTATAGTTTGTGCATACGTAACGTAACGTTTAAGAAGGATTTTGAGCATTTTAAGTAAGTTTTACTAAAATGCCACCTAATGTACTAGTTAGTAATACAAAAAAAAACGAGGGCAATCACGAACGTGTAGTTGTTTGTGTATATCCGTGCTTATTGCCCATGATCAACTTTGATCGTACAAACTGACTCAGCTCAATCATCGTTACGCAGCATGGCCCAACGCGAGGAGGGGTTTTGTTCCAATGACGTCATTGTCTGGTATTAACACGGCTCGCGACGTAAACAATACTCACAGATGTCACAATATAATCTAGTCTGCCGGATCCGCGTCGAGAGGCTTCACTCGAGTGTTAGCTCGTTAGGGCGGGTTCAAATTATCACAGAGCTCTATTACCACTCTCGTGTGCGTAACTTACTTAAAATACACGTTTTACCAGGTAGAGATGACGCCTTAATGTTATGTACCCTCGTGATATATGAATGCTTTTTCATAAAGGGACTTGTTACGGGTATGATAAATCGCGAGATATGTTTCATCTTACTTTGGCTTGTTCGAAACGAAAGTCACGTAAGGGTTATTAAAAAAAAACAATAGATTTATTCTTAAATTGAACGATAAAAGCACGAACTAAGTAGTTTCATAATTCATATTTCGCCACCAACCTGTAATAGGTATTTCCCACAGCTCCACATACTTCAAATTAAAGCACTCTTTTAAACATTTACGCGAGAGATCGGTACACCGATTCCCGTCTGCTGTTCTAGTTAACAGTCTCGTTATACGATAAACATTAAACAGTAACATCGACAAGGACGTCGACGGTATATAAGGTGAAATATCGAACTTTCCCCGGTGTCTGCGGCGAAGTCTGTGCGAGTTTTTGTGAGTCTGTGTGAGTGTATGTGAGTCTATGTGAGTCTGGGTGAGTCTGTCGGCTCCGGCGTAGGGTGGATAGAACCTTCGCTTTCGTTCACGCACACACCCGCGCTCGATCTTTTCAGTTGAAATATTTTCTCTAATAGATTGTTATTTACTGCCTCAAATCAAAACGATTGTTCCATTTTTGCTTTACTACAGGAATTTTAATATACTTAAATCTTTTTTACTTACTACAAAAATAAATCTGTTTGAATTTTTGACATCTTCTATCATGTATAATGTAATATGTTATGATTACTACATAGTCCATTGAAATGTTACAATTTTAGGACCGAATATTGCATTTATTAGAGGACACAATTTTATTTTTGGAATATGTTGGGAAGGTCAATAGAAGCTTAACCTCAAGTTTGTGGGGTCGCCACTCTTGTCCCCCGGCCGCCATCTTGAAAAAAGGGGCGACAACACTATTTTCGTGATATCTCGGAAACTATAAGTCTTACAGAAATTTTTTAAGAATATAATTTGTTGCAAATTATTTTATCTACAAATATGTTTATATAACTTTATACCCTAAATTAAAAATTTAAAAAGTTATAAGCAAAAAAGTGAGATATTTTTAAAAAGGTTTATTATTATCGCTCTTTAGCTTTGTTTAATACATTTTACAAACAAATTACCTTAGAACAACCTTTTAAATGATCTTTTGAGGTAAAGATTCCCCGATCCCACCCTGATCTCATGAAATAATTAATTTCAGATGCAAAGGAAACTGTGAAAGCATGTGTGACTGCAGAAAAGCAGACCTAAAATGCTCTATAATCTACATTATGCCTACTATTCTGTAAAGCTTTTCAGGCCTGCTTTTCTGCAGCCACAGTCTACAGTATGCCTACTACACTACATAAATATATGCAAACTATATTATAGTATGCCTACTATACTAGTCTGCACATGTCTACTATACTATAAAGCATTTCAGGTCTGCTTTTCTGCAGCCACACATGGTTCCACAGTTTCCTTTGTATCTGCAGAAAATTGATTTCATGGGATCGGGGATCTTTTTCTCAAAATATCATCTACAAGGTAGGTCGAAGGTATTTTTTTTTGTAAAATGTGTTAAAAAAGTTAAAAAGTGATAATAATCCTTTTCAAAAATTTTGTCACTTTTTTGCTTATAACTTTTTCAATTTTTAATTTAGGGTAAAAAGTTATAGAAACATATCATAACACGTCATGTCAGTGACGTCACATCCGTCAAGACTGTGAATACAGGTCTCCGTGTTTTTAATGGATATTATTTGCTAAACAACGTTTTAAGTCAGTTTGTGATGTGTATTTTGTGATTTGCAACTAGTTGAAGCTGAGTTAGTGTTTGTGTCTAGTAGTGTTCGCTCGCAACTAGTAAAATAATCAATTAACTCTTTTGGTCATACGCTACTTTTTTGGAGTGTGAGGGTAGAGTTTGAGCGTAAAGTAACCAAATAACTGCATAGTAGCGACATCTAGTGATTATTAGCTGTATCTCTACGCACTAGTGATCTTGTCGAAATAGCGCCATCTGTTGGTGAATAGACGGATTAAAAATAACCCTCAATAGCGCCATCTGTTTAAGCTATCCCGAAACAAGCCACTAAACCCAGAGGATTTTCAAACTTTTCCCCAATGGATAAAACAAAATGTGGCGCCTGCTTGAGATCCTTCGGAAAGTCCGCGACAGTGGCCTGTAGTACGTGCTGCACAAAGTTCCACAAGACTTGTCTTGCATTACCAGCCAAGGCTAATGTTGTCGACGATTGGGCCTGTCCCATCTGCAAAAAAACTGAAAGACGTGGTGACAATAGCCAGACGCCTGTGAGAGGTCTCGCTGCATGCCCTGAACCTGCCAGAGTAGTCCCCACAGACGGTGGCTCGTCAGATGAAATGGGTGGATCGACAACTACCAAGGATGAGACTGATTTGGGATTCAGCAGCCTGGCAGAGTTTCGCCGTGAGTTTGCAGACTGTATTGTAGAGCTGCGCGGATGTCGTGAGGAAATGGCTATGTTGAGAGCAACTATTGTGGACTTATCTACGCGGTTAACTACAGTAGAGAAGAGACTTGATGTGCTTGAGAAAGGCGGCGTCGGCGCGGGGAATGTAGAGATGGAGCAGACCGTAGTAGAGCTGGAGAAGACGGTTGAACAGTTGAAGGCCGAGCTCAACGACAGGGACCAGGATGCGTTATCGACAGACCTGGATATTAGTAATGTTCCGGAGGTCGCAGGAGAAAATGTAACGCACACTGTCACCGTGATAGCCTCCAAACTAGGAGTCACTCTTGCGCCTTCTGATATTGTCTTCGCCGAAAGGGTGGGTCGCCACAAGATGAGCAGCGAACTTGGCGTCAATGAGCCAAAACGAGTACGGCGTTTGGTGGTGCGTTTGGCTCGCCGACAGCTCCGGGACGATCTTCTGCGCTCGGCACGAGTTCGCCGCACGCTCTCTAGTGCTGATCTTGGGTCAGCCGGGACACCACAGCGGGTGTACGTCAATGAGCGGTTGACGGGCCATAACCGGCAGCTGTTTTATAGAGTTCGGGAGGAGTGCCGCCGTCTCAACTGGAGATACGTCTGGACGAAAAGAGGACGTATTTTTGCGCGCCAAGGCGACGGTAAGCCAGTGCATCACCTCCGAACACCGGCAGACCTACAACGGGTTTTTAAAGTTGATACAGTTTGATGGACAATGTGCTTCTCTATATTACGTCGAACTTCCACTGTATTGCTATATTAATATTCATACTACATCTTTGTGTAGAGTGCGGAAGTTGCTAATCGAATTATACAATGAACTCAATTTGTTCCTTAGTAATCGCAACCTAAGAGTGATCTTTTCGGAATGCCTATATAACATATTATTCTTTTACATTAACACGGCCTACAATATTAAATTATTATACATCTTACAATCCATAAACCACAAAAATTACAACAATCAATTTTTATCCTTAATTTTATATTATTCAAACATAATATTAACTATATATTTTGTAATTATAATTACTCTAGTTTTGTTTTATGTAATTTATACATTTTTAATGGATATTTTATTTGTATTGTTTACTGCAATTTTAATTCATGTTATTTTTAAAAATCTAAATTATTTGATATTAATTTTATTTTTATTTACTTCAATAATATTTAATGAAAATATTAATTTATTACATTATTTAATAACAATATTATTTGATGACAATTTTATTCTTACTATTTACCTCAATAATAATTATATTTAATGCAATTATTAATTTATTATATTATTTTATAACATTACTATTTCTTCTATTATTTACATTCTACAATACTGGCATAAGTATTTGCTGCCATTTATTGAATTCATGTGCTTATAATGGAAATAAAAACCAATCGTAATGGTTAATAAAAGCTTTAAAGTTGGATTTTATAATGCAGGGTCTTTAGGCACAAACCATGATAATTTCATTTCAAAATTGGATATGCTTGACCTGGACGTATTGGCCCTCAACGAGACATGGTTGAGAACCGGCGAGGAGGGCCGAGCTCCTAATGTTATAGGATACCGACTTTGTCATAGGGCACGGCCTCAGGAGATTCGCTCTCGTGGGGGAGGAGTTGGATTTTATATCAAAAATGGCATTATTGCACGAACCTTCTCGCCGCCTGTCGACCCATTATATAGACAAGTTGAACACATGTGGCTTAAAATATCTCTCAATGGCAAGAAGTTGATACTGGGCACTGCCTACCGACCCCCATGGCTTGATATTGACATTTTCCTAGATGCACTTACAGATTTTATAAATGCAATGCCCAGTCATGATCATTTAATAATAAGTGGTGATTTTAACATTAATCTCCTATGTCCTGATGAGTCTAAAACAAGTAAATTAATAAGTTTCTTGCGCTGCTTGGGTCTACATCAATTAATAACTACGCCAACTCACTTTACTGAGACCAGTCAAACACTAATTGACACAATAAGCACTGACCTTACAGCTAAAAACGTTTTTGTTGAACATGTTGGCTCATTGTATGGACACTGTCTGATAGGTTGTGAACTGAATATAAAAAAAGAAAAACATAAATGTTCATCCATTACATACAGGCCTATTAAATACATTGACCCAGACAGATTTAATACAGACCTTCAAGCTGTGGACTGGGACAGAATTCTCAATATGCGTGATGTAAACATAATGGTAGACACCTTTAACACAGAGATCCTTGAGCTTTATGACAAACACGCCCCAGTAAAAACTGCTCGTATAAAAACAATCTCCCATCCATGGATTACGGACACTATTAAATTAATGATGGAAATGCGAGATAAATCATTGAGGGAATATCACAAAACTAAATCAGAGAGTAAAAAGGAATACTATAAAAGCCTTAAAACATTAGTAAATAAGTCTCTTTATAATGAAAAAGTAGCATATTTTAAATATAGTATTAATAGCAAAATTAATGAACCTAAACAGTTATGGAAAAACATAAAAAAAACTATTTTACCATTTTCAGAAAAAAAAATCCCTTCACACTTTAATAATCCTAATCTAATAAATAAACATTTCCTAAATATACCTAAAATTCCAATTACACAGTTATCTTACATTACATATTTTGAATTTCATCAACTCCATAACTGTACATTTCATTTAGAGACCGTTTCCACAGGCAAAATACTTAAAATAATAAAATCATTAAAATCCAATGCTGTAGGTTGTGATGGCATTGGTCTGGATATAATAATAATAATAGCTCCCACACCGGTTTCGGTGACGGTGGCCGGTTTCATTGAAACCAGGCCAGCTACGCAGGAGTAATTTTATAGTGCCCAAGTGGGTGCGCAGTACACAAGAGCACTCTCTATTCCTTTACTCTCATAACCCAGTGGGACGGCAGACCGACACGACTGGCGAGAGATCAGGCGCAGGACCGACTTTTTACATGCCCATCCGACGCATGGATCATCTTACTTATCAGACAATCAGGTGATCAGCCTGCATTGTCCTAACCAAACTTGGAAATAACATGTTTCCAACGCGGGAATCGAACCCACGACCTCCGAGTCAAGAGCCGCGCTCTTTACCACTAGACCACGGAGGCGTTGTTATGGATATGTTGTTATTGACGCTGCCAAATTCTCTTGATGTAATTAAATGCATTATAAATACATCTGTCCAGACTAGTGTTTATCCTCATCACTGGAAGAAGGCTATAGTAAAGCCTATACCTAAAGTCACTAACCCAGTTGCAATAAAAGATCTTCGGCCTATTAGTATTCTGCCCTGCCTATCCAAAATCTTAGAAAAGGTGGTGTGTGAGCAATTGTCAGGCTACCTGGAAAAGAATAATTTATTACCAGAGACGCAATCAGGCTTTAGGAAAGGTCGGAGTACAGTGACTGCGTTGCTTAATGTTACCGATAACATCTTGTGTGCACAAGACAGGGGTCACTGCACTTTGCTAGTCCTATTGGATTTTACGAGGGCATTTGATACCATAAACATAAGCATACTGCTATCAAAATTAAGGTATTATGGCTTTGACGATGCTACAATAAAATGGTTTAATAGTTACCTCAGTGATCGTCGCCAGTGTGTTCAGATCTCTCTTAGTGATGGTTCTATTGTGTTATCTGAGACTTTGGATGTGGAGGATGGAGTCCCACAGGGTTCGAATTTGGGCCCTTTGCTGTTTATACTATACATAGCAGATCTAAAAAACCATATAAGGCATTGTAAGTTTGATTTCTATGCAGATGATACTCAAATTTACATATCCTGTAAGCCATGCGATATAGAACAAACAATTTTATTACTTAATGAGGATCTCAATAATATAATGATGTGGGCCCAAAAAAACAGTTTATGTCTTAATCCTGCAAAATCAAAATACCTGATATGCGGTTCTATTAAACAAATTAGACATTTGAATCCTAGTACTCCTGTGATTATGAATGGTGCACCAATAGAACGTGTGTATGTGGCACGTAATCTGGGATTACTATTGGATTGTAATCTGCGGTTTCAGGAACATTTAACCAGTCTGGTAAATAACTCCTTCTACAGACTCAAGATACTTTATAGAGCAAGACCATATCTATCAACAGAAATGCGTATCCGTCTCGTTGAGTCTTTAGTGCTGTCAAAACTTAACTACACAGACGTTGTATATGGTCCACGCTTAGCATCAGTAACAAAAAGACTAGTACAACGAGTTCAAAATGCTTGCGCCCGTTTCTGTTTCGATATTTTACCGAGAAGCCATGTAACACCCTTCCTGAACGAGCATTCTTTGTTAAAAATGCAACACCAGAGAAAACTCCATCTAGCCTGTCTTTTATTTGGTGTGTTAAAGCATGGGGAGCCTATATATCTGTATGAGAAACTTTCACGAACGACCAGCCTTAGATCTTGCGGTACAAGGCAATGTTCAGCTCAATTGGCCGTTGAGAAACACCAGACAGCATCATTCAGAGGCAGTTTTCGATACTCGGCGACCAAATGTTGGAACAACATACCTCCGCCTATTAGAAATTTAAACAGCCTTGCATCTTTCAGAAGACAACTAAAAAGCTTTCTGTTACATGAACAAAAAGCACAGGAAAACTTGCGCCAAGATATAAGTGTGATATAGGTGTTTCGCGGTGGTTATCTCTGGCTTATGGCTATTACAGATTGAGGTTTACTGACTGTTTTCAACGTTGTTAGATTCGGTTGGCATCATCTTATGTTTTACCTATTGTTATCATGTATCTTGTAATGAAACTTTTACTAAAACGTTATAAATAGGATAGTAATTTATACCACTAATTCAAAAGTAATACACTTGTGACTTATAAATTATAATATGTTATTATTCTGTCGTAAGTGTCGTTATAATTATTGTAATTTGTAAACTTATTGTAAACTTTATGTGACTGTTTTGATATCTTCCTCGCCTTCTTTTTTATTTATGATTTTTGTCTTGCGTCCATTTTTTTTTATTTTATTTTTTTTGTTTACTTCACAAATGCAAATGGTTTTCTATTTGGAATGTTATGAATTATGATATTTTATGATTGATAGAGTAAAATAATAATGCTTAAAATAATAATTAATTGGCAGTAATACTAATGTTTAATGAATTTTGTTTATTATATATGTTATTAAAATTTCAATTACATAGTTGATTTCAAATTATTATATTATTATTATTATTGTTGTAATTTTAAGTATAAGTAGTTAAATTTTGATAATTATTGCATGTTTACCTGATTCTTTTATAATGATCCTTATTTTTGTTGAAATAATGGAGACTTGGGACGGCTGTGAGGTCACAGAATGGGTCAAGCGGAAGATCGGCGTTGGATACCTGTTAGGTGTGCCAACACTGCCGAGCTTGGTCCAATTTGCGGCTGATTATTTGGGAATATTAATGTTATTACTTTGTTTTACTCATAATTTAAGTTTAGTATATATTCTTGTTTATCTTTGTTGTATCTTATAGTATTTTAGCTGCAAATAAACAATTATTCTATTCTATTCTATTCTATTCTATTCTATTCTATATTTATAGGCAAAATAATTTGCAACATATTATGTTCTTACAAATTTTTTTGTAAGACGTATAGTTTCCGAGATATCACGGAAATATTGTTGTCACCCCTTTTTTCAAGATGGCGGCCAGGGGACAAGAGTGGCGACCCCACAAACTTGAGGTTAGGCTTCTGTTGAGCCCCCCAACATATTCCAAAAATAAAATTGCGTCCTCTAATAAATGCAAAGCAAATGTAACATTTCAATGGACTAACAATGGATACGTTGTTTAATTTACTTATCAAACAGAGATAGCAGAAATAAAGGTTTAAAATGCGACTCCTGTGAACAAAACAGTGCATAAATTTTATGTCAGTAAAGGTACGTCAAAAATATAATTTTTTAAGGCTAATAAATGACGTTAGTGCTAGTTTACCCCCGGGTTCTTGAACCCTGTGTCAGCGATGTTTTAAGGGTTATCCAGGTTTATAATAGCAGGTGGTCAGCCAAGCCCGCGCTCCATTATGTAAATTGAAGTGTCAGGGTTTGAGGTGTATGGATGGCCACTTACTATATTATCGATATTTATACCTCCGTCTGTGTCTTCGGTTAAATATGATTCATAGATGTTGAACAAAAAATCTATATATATAAAAGAAAGTTGTGTTAGTTACACTACTTATAACTCAAGAACGGATGAACCGATTTGGCTGAAAATTGGTGGAGAGGTAGCTTAGAACCAGGATTAGGACATAGAATATATTTTGTCCCGGAAAAATGTACGGTTACTGCACAATATACTTTTATGATTTGCGCGTAAACTATTCAATCGATTTTGATGAATTTTGGTATGGAGATACTTTGAGTCTCGGGAAAGGACAAGTGATACTTTTTGTCCCGGAAAATGTACGGTTTCCGCACAATAAACTTTTATGATTTTCGCTTAAACTATTTAATCTATTTTGATGAAATTTGGCATGGAGATACTAATTTTAATCTATTGTTTTCTTAAACCAATTCGAATTAAATACTCATCGTTAATTAATCGTTAATAGACAGGACAACGTCTGTCGGGTCAGCTAGTATGTCATAAAACTAACTACTGCATTTTTTTTGAAATGTCAGTTGATGCGATAGACGATAGTGAAGACACTAGTATTATTATTTAATGTTACTATCCCATTTATTGGATTTGAAGTATCTCCATACAAATTTTCATCAAAATCAGTTCAGTAGCATAAGCGTAAATAGGCAACAAACCGAAAGACGAGCACTTTTGAATTTATAATTCAAGACGTGAATGGAAGAATAAGATAAGTAACATGAAAAAACTTCCCGTTTTTCTGCTTTAATGGAAGCTTTACGGCCGGAAAAAATGTTTTAGCTAGAAAAACTGTGATTATATTATGTGTAGCCAGATATATTAGCTAGGCTATGAAGTAAATAAGTTACAAGTTTTATGAAAATGATAAGGGGAGAAATGAGCTATTGTTCGTATGTTACGAAATGTTACTTGTTCGATTCTTCCACTCACGTCTTCTTATTTCCTGTTTGTAGTTCTAAGTAATTGGCGTCACAAAAACACTTAAATGAACAGAAAAATCGAGCATTCATGTTACTCGCGCTAAATGTATGCAATTTACTGGCGCCTTACATGTACGTACATGTAAATAACTTAAAACTTATATAGGTACATTTACATAATTGACAATATAGACGCTGTTTAAATCTTTAATGTGTCTATTAGCATTCACATGTTATGTAATCCATACCATACATGTTTTTCTACGTATTAGTATATTTAAACGAGAATAATAAAATATATTAGGAGATAATTTAAATAACTTGTGCTGAAATAAATCTTTTTCTAATCATGCTTTATTTAGCAGTCTACTAGTTTTGGCTAACGATATTGATAAAAGATATTATAAACATTTTATAAATTAAGTCATTAAAGCAAATTGTATTACATAACCTCTGACGACGACTCTTGACGACCTCTGTGGCTCAGTGGTAAGCGCGTTGGTGCTCAAGCCGGGGGTCGCGGGTTCGAATCCCGCCGACGGAACAAAAAGTTTTCATAGTTCCTGGGTCTGGATGTGTATTAAATATGTGTATGATATAATAAAAATCTTAAATATATGTATAGTATAAAAGTATTAAATATATTTCCGTTGTCTGGTACTCGTAACACAAGTCCTTTAGGTACTTAGCACGGGGCCAGTTTGACGTGGTGTGAAGCGTCTATAGATATTATTATTATTATTATATTATAACCTTTAGCAAGTGTTTAAAATAACAATAAGTTTGGAAAACTAATAACCTGACTACGTAAAAAATAAAAAATAAACTCCGAAAAAATTTAGTCTATGGCACGGTATGATTACTAGGTAATCTATTTCAAACCTCATATTTTGTTAAAATCGAACCTTTACGAGGGCACTTCCTTATATAAAATGCTAAAATCATTATCCTTCCTTTTGACTTTACCGTAGTCGGTTAAAAATGCTTAAAAATGATTTAAGGGAAGAGACCTAATGGCAGACACTTTAAGGAAACATGAAACATTTGAATGTTATAAAATATATATTTATGAATCTAAAGGATTGATAACTTCTTCCATGTCTTCAGTAACTCTTACAAAATAAAACTATTATAATTATTCTCTGACAAAACAATAAAATAAAATATTATTGGTCTTTTTGTAAACTTAGTCAAAAGAACTAATAGATGACATCACAATAAACGAACATCACTAATAGTAGACACCAATATGAACTAATAGTTGACATAGAACATTAAATTACATTTTACATTTTTCATATTATTAGGTCTTTATTTGCCGTTTTTCAAAAGATTTCATTTATTTCATCATAATAACTACATGCATCAGAAATATTATCCACGTTGTCTCCAGATTCTATCCATTCTTCTTCCATGCTGAGACTATCTTTCCTTTTATTTTTATTTTTCATACTTTTTTTCCTAGCAAATTTATTTTCAGTCTTTAGTCTCCATGCTTTTCTTGCCTCTTCTTTTTCCTTCTTTCTTTTCTCAGCTCTCCTTTTTCTTCTTTTTACTGCTAAAAAACTAAAGATTGATTTTTAGACCAGTACAAGGTCTAATATTAGACACCATGTCCATTTTTCGGCACAGTAGTTCTAAGTTGTTAGTTTGTTAATAGAATTATATTTTCAGAGAATAGTGATGATATTTACAGTAGGATAAACTACAAAATATCTTTAGTATATTATGTATTGCAAAACTAAAAGATAAGATCCATGTCATCTATTAGGTTTTTTACATATTTTTCAAGAGCTAATAGTAGACACCCTTTGTATTGTTAGGGAAAATGGATAAAAAATCATAAATAAACATTAATTAGTGTTAACAACATGACCATTAATCTAATGAAATCAATAGAATTCACAAAAAATCAAATAAATGTATTCAAAACTTACGTGCAAAATTTCGCCTTCCTTAACCTATTTGCTAAGAAATTGTCGAGCGCGCGGTCACATTGTTTACGAAAACTGATCTCATTTTAAAATTTTGTTCCCGAAGGCGT
Organism: Polyommatus icarus; assembly: GCA_937595015.1. Classification (NCBI taxonomy): domain Eukaryota; kingdom Metazoa; phylum Arthropoda; class Insecta; order Lepidoptera; family Lycaenidae; genus Polyommatus; species Polyommatus icarus. Next base: position 12,515,689 of record OW569321.1, read on the forward strand.
CCCTAATATATTTTGTCACATCAACAGATAGCTTGAGAAGCTTATAAAATTTACAGTGTTGAGAAATAAGTAGAGTAATTCTTATTTTTATGGTATTTTTTTCGTAAGTGTCATCTATTAGTTCAGTGTCTAGCATTAGGTCTCCTCCCTTACTATCTTATAAAGTATGTGATCTCAAATAAAGAACATAGACTCTTCAGCAAACTTCTGTGAACAGATTTTCAGCTGACTACGGCGTAGCGCCGCTACGAACTGCTACGTGACCGGTGACCGTAGAACTGTTCATAAGATTTGGTGACACGTTTAAACACTGTTTGTTTGAGAATTTCCGCACCTCAATTTACTACTTTAATATTTTATTATTTTACTATTATATTAGCTTTTTTATTTTCAAAGATGGCATGGAAGTATTTTTCGCTATTTTGTTAAACTTATTTTCTGAACAATTTGTTTTTATCAGATACGAAAACATTATAAATTGCATTTCAAAATATTCAAGGTAACTTTGAATGATAAATTATCCAAAATTGCTAAGGGTTCGGGTAAAACATATTGAAAATTGTCATCAGAAATCGGAAATTACACGATACGAGATCGACGAAATTGGAAATGGCTGAAGATTTGAATTTGATGTCTATTCGGTTTGCGTTTTATTTCAATATCGTGCTATATTTACAAACCGAATGTTTTATGTTATACCTACCTTTGTAGTTTGTACTTTGTGAATCATCAAATAACCACAATAGACTGAACGATATAGCGATGTAGCAACATGTGTGTTTTAAAGCATATTTTATTTTATGGTAATGGCCAGTTATTGAATTTTTTAACAATTTTTTTTTCTTTTTCTTTAATTTGTTCTGGTATAATAAACAAAAACTGATATTATATCATATAAGGAAGTAACGCAAGTTTAGGTACAATAGAATTGGACCAAATACAGGAACAAGCTGTTGGACTCAGTTCAACGTTTATGACTCTACTTTTGTAGCAAAAATGCATTTTATTCGATGTTATCTTTGAGTATGAGCTCATTCTATTAAATAAATTTACTCGTGACAAGTTAATGCACTTGTTTTATAAGAATTGCTTTTAAAAGCGCAGAGATAAGACAGTTACGTTTAACGTCTTCTTTACGAGTCTCGGACGGATCTGTATGGAATGGCGGCTATATATTGAACGCTACTCGTGTAGCTTAGTTAATGGTCTATTCGAACATGGCGCAATGAGCAGTAGAATTGCGAATAATCCGGCCGCAAACCTGCACCTAGCGGGTGGCAAAGGGCCCAAACACTGTACATAATTATGCACCGCTCTGTTCAGCCGGGCCGACACAAAATTGTTCCAAAGCCGTAGCGCCGTTCACGTTTCATTCCGCCCCGTGCTCGTTTCGCAATTCATTATCACGAGGAATGCCAACTAAGCTTCAAATATTTTTAAACATTCTCGACGTGCAAATTTTAAATATGTTTGCGAGATCTAAAGTATTCTAAAGTTCTTACTTTTATTTATTATTTTTCGAATATTTTTTTAAAAAACATCTTGTAATCGATTACTTTTAGTGATTAAGTTAACGCTTAATTCGTTTTATGACTGATAAATTTTAAATTGAAATCGCGCTCTCAATCCGTAGCTTACAAGGGCTCCCCGAAGCGTATTTGGCTCATAAAGCGTCTGCAACAAATTAAAGCCACAACCAGGCTTTTTAAGAGTCCTCGCGGGTGGCGTAAACCTTTGATCAAGTGGCGGCAGCCGGCGGGCGGGATCATGTTCCCGTAAACTTTCACGGGACGCTGGACGACCGGCGCGCTGGCCGAGTGTGAAAAACGTTTAAGAAACCCACTAATACATAGGACCCGCTAAAGGCATGTGCATTGTGCACACGCACTATTAGGCTGGTTTTAGAGTCACGCTGACCGCTCGCTGACCGTCGGCGCCAACACCGAAATGTATGAAATATCAGCGCTGACTGCTACGCGTTATTAAAAAACGCTTCCTACAATTTCATACAGTATCTCGGGCCATCAGCGCCGACGTTGCGCGTGCAGTCAGCGTGACTCTAAAACCAGCCTTAGATTATTCATATTTCGATTTTTGAACAATATTATTTCACTGTTTTTGTTCGATTAAAGAACGCAAATATAAAAGTGAACTTTGGAGCGCTTAAATAAGAAATTTTGTTACAGTAAATAGGTTCATAAACAAAAAAACAAGCGCAAAATATTTTCTTCTACCATTTATTTTGAGTTCAATATTTTCACAGTTAAATATTTTCTGTTAAACTCCAGTTAAACGCCGTCCATTTACAGCTTGCTTGACTGACGAATATTTGTTTCATAAATTACCATAAAAAGGTGTAGCTCGACTATGTGCTGTGTACATTTGTTGTCAGCGGCGAGGGTTTGCGCTGTAACGATCATGTAGCGAGCGTTTCGGGGCTTCTCTATAGACGTATGTCATGCATAATTTATATGAAACTTACCTCCTGCATTGATACCCTATTTTGTATTGTTGCTTTCTGTCTTTCTTGTGTGTGTTGCTTTCTATCTTAATGTAGCGGGAAAAATTATCCACTTTATTTCTTGTGCTCATGTTGAGGAGCAATTTCATTCAAGTTATAATAGACTATTTTAACTGGATAAAGTCTTTAGCGATACCATACAAAATATTTTCGTAATCGAAAAAAAATGTTTTGATAAAATAGCTTTGAACTTTGAGCTTCAGGCAATCATTTTATTGAAGCACTGTTGAATTGTTATACTTACACAAGGACTGTACATATAATGTTAAAACATAACTACATACTAGGGACAACATATATATACAACTATATACGTATAGGTACTTACTTTAGTGCGTATTATAAAGGCACAAAGTGAAATCCTTTTGAGGTATTTAGCGAACAATAATGATGTGATTTTGTGAGTGAAGACCTGTAAGTAACTAAGAGGGCCAGTTTAAGTTACAAGCTATTTCCTTACGGCTAACAATGAGATGTAGTCCAACTGTAAACAATTGCTTGTTTCAACTTTTGTAAAGAATTGTAGAGTACAAACTGTATACTTATATTATAGCACCGTAATTCCTTTGCACGAATGAAAAACAGCAAAAAGAATGTGCAACAAGGATTAGCTAGTTTATTACTTTCGCAGACTACGAATGTAACAAAATAGCAATTGTAGAACGAAAATGCTCCTCGCGTTGGTGATTTTTAATAACACCTCCATTTCGGTCGGTTATCTCGAGCCCCAGCGAAATGTATTTACAGTTTATTAGAATATTTACACATACAATAACGTTTCCCGCGTACCGCCGGCGCGCTTCCCGCCTTCGTTTCGTATTAAAATATTTCCCTATCCCCCGAGGATTCCAACTATGATCTCCGGTCGTAACTGAGTTACAAGTTTTTTCCGTATATTTTCGCACGCCATAAAACCTTCCAGATATCGGGGAAAATGTAAAACTTTACAAGTTATAATGAACGAATGGAACTCGTTTAAATGGGAACCAGAGTTGACAATTTAAAGTTGGTGGTAGTTTAAGAGGTGAGAAGCGTTAGGCGAGGGGGGGGGGGGCGGTCACGAGCATTGATAAAGTTGCAGTTCACAGGGAATAAGTGACTTAAACGTCGCGAGTAGTAACGGTCCTTAAGGGCCGAATCCGTAATTTACCGTATCTAGAGCCTTATAAACTCATAATTTGAAAGCTACAGAGTTATAATAAAAATACAGCAATAATCTTCAGTATCGTATCATTCCTTTCCACGTTTAATTTTTTTTAAGTATAGTCAATTTATTAAAATTCAAGCATAAATTCCGGCGGCGACGTTGTCACGCGCTCTCTTAATTGGAAAAGTTTCGGCTAAACCGGAGGAGTATTACCTGCTGTGCCAACTGAATCGGTTTTGGTAAATGGAAACAAATAATAACATACTCCATTCTCATGTGACACTATAGGTTCTTACAATTTCGTTACATATTTATACATATATATATTTATACATATCATAATAATTACAATAAAATTATGCAACATTCTTAATGTACATTACATTAATACATTAAAAAAAATCTTAAGTAGGTAAATATTCATGTTCAAAGAAAGGGAAAGTGGAAGATAAACAGCACAATATCCATGCCAACTATTTGTTATTTGTAATGCAAATATGCACTCCCTGGATGGAATTTATTTGCCTACTCGTTCGCGTTTCTACGTTCTTAGGGTTAAACTCTTTAAAGATCTGGACATATTTATTAGGGTCGAAGTGACCGCGATGCTTTTGTTGGCTTATTTACATAACAAACGATCGGCGAGAGCCAACCGAACACTAACATTAAGCGGTTCCATTCCGACCCGTCTGGAAAGTTTATAGCGACAAGGCGCCGGAACGCTCCGCGCGGTTGAAGCGAGAGCAATTGATACAGTTCACTTTAAAAGTTAAAATAGTTAACTGGATAAATGTTATTATAGCGAGTAAAATGTATGAGATTTTGTTGGAAAGTTGGCGGCGATTGTTGAAGAAAATTGGCCAGCGAATATTTTACTCCCACAGCACGAAGGAAAGGGGAGACGGGAGACCCCGCTTCTAAAGAAAAGACAGTATTCAAATGTATTTTATCCATATTATTAGTCGCTATGCTGTTTATAAACCGTGTAACTACTGCTTAGTCACATAGTCTTTCCGTTTTAGACATTACGAATTTTTCGTAGATTTCCCCTTGCTAAGTCAAAGTGGTTTGAAGATTGTATCGGTACAACTTTATAGAGCAATATTTTTTGTGTATTTAAATCTTGGCATCTTCTCGTACAATGCACGGCGCACAAAGCACTCTCATAACTTTAATGGACACTGTGAAATTTAGTGTCCTGCTAACATTTTATGCTCGGTTAAAAGGGTTTGAACTGAAACAATGGTTACTTATTTCGTAAGATAAAAATAGAATAATATTATTATCATTCTTGTGCGATAGCTGGAGCTCTATAATATATTTATCTATAAGCATTTCATGGGATGGGAGCATAGGGTTAATTAAAATTTATGCAATAAAGTTACCACTTCCTATTATATAAATTCTCCTGCTTACTTGTATTTGATTTCATCTATCAAGCATCAAGAACAGGACAAACACTAATAAGCTCCGATCATTCTAGTCTGGTAGATACAATGTCGTCTACAGTCTTTCAACTTTTATTACGATTTGCAAGTGAAAATTAAAAAGTTTTAAATTGAAACTCTTAAAATAAAACGAGCAATTTTCGAGTACTTTAACAGTTTAAGATAATAGATTTGATTATTAAAACATAATTTTATGGGACGCTGAGAAAAAAGCCAGCTGCCACTGGGGAGGCATTAAAAATATTAAAATAAGTAATTGCCCTATCACGCCTGCACCTGACACCGGTCGTGGACTTAGGCTTCACCTCTTCGTTTTCTTTATCATGTTAAATTTATTGTTTCCATACCCAAGAAGTTGATCCACCAACACTTTTTAAAATAATAATAATCTTCTTCTCTTATATATAAAAATGGATTTTCCGCTAAAACTCGAAAACGGCTGAACGGATTGGGCTGATTTTAGTCTTAAAATATTCGTAGAAGTCTAGGGAAGGTTTTAAAGTCACACGAAGTTCACCGGGAGAGCTAGTTATAAATAAAATTCATAACAATATCATGAAACGCATAGCAACGGTTATGCTTCAATTTAATTATTTTATGTTTTAAAAATATTACTGCCTTCGTAATATTATTGTAGCACGGGTTAAAAATTATGTAAGTATTAAGTTTGTATTTAATTCAATTATCTACTTTTGCAGGCGCATACAAACTTTTGCGATTAAAAAGCATTTAAACTATCTATCATAGAATATTTTAGTGTTCATATGCTACAAAACTTGTTTGCCAAATTTCTTTTATTACAATAATAGGTAAGTATACAAGTACCTATAAATAGAAAATAAAAACACAAACTAATCATATCAGCCTGAGCCCATAAAAACTTTATATGTTCTGGTAACTTAATCAAACCTTGGTCTTAAAATTTAAATTGAAAAACATAACAAGCTCAAGCACTTTCCCATACAAAAGCCAATAACGCTACTTTAGTAGCGTGATGAAAGTAGATTGAAGTGTGTAGTAAAATAGGGGGGTAAGTAGTATGGAATACTTACTCAGCTCCATTTTTTCCCCTCTGAAGCATGCCCGCTCGCGCCATCATGCCCGAGCCCTGCAAAAAACAAGCGATCCATTAACGACGCCGCCCTTTTCCGTGTCTCTGCAAATACTACTAAGAGCTGCTTTATCTTATTAGATGATATAATTTTCCCATAGGCGTGTCATATGACAAGATGATATAAGGCTAGGTATATTTTAATGTAACGAATCTGATGAGCTCTTAGTTTTCGTTAATTCATTACAATAGTCATTAGTCACCTCTGGATACAAAAGTATTTGAAGCAGAGATTCACTTGAGCATCGCTTTGTAATGCTGATGCATATTGATTTACGTTAATTTGGCCTAATATTAGACTATTTAAGCAATAACTATAGATATAGTCGAATCCATAGTTATTGCTTAAATAACGTGTTTAATATTTTACGCAATAATTTCCACATTTACGAGGATTATTGTAATGTAAAATGAATTATATGTGTTTGCATATAACGTCCCCGGAGTGCATAGATAAGATAAACGTGGCGCATTTCATACTGGGAGGATAACTTGATTCAACAATGGCGGCTAATTTATCGCAATCGGACTGCTCGTCTCCTCGATAAAGGTGGTAATTTAGCAGGCAAATGGCCAGAGATCCTCCGAGAGCCAGATAGATTGCTATTTGTGAATATTTCAATGTAGAGAACTCGAAATGGCACCGTTCAATACAAACAGCTCAAATCGAAGACCTGCAGCTTAAATACTTGACAATACATTTGTATCACGAGTCTTGAATAATTTCAGATAGCGAGGATTGCGAAACGTTAATCCCAATTAATATAGTTTCATAGATTGGAGCTATTTATAACGATTCAATTGACTCTAAGTTGAGGTTAATTGAATTTGAAGTTGCTTGAAATACGAAAAGTAAATTAATATTGTGTAAGCTTTTATTAGTATTTAAAGAAAAAGTAGAGTTCCTAGTAAAACTTTGTTTATAAGTACATCAGATATTAATGTCATTACTCATGATAAAAATTATAGCATAGCAAGCATAGTGTGCCCTCAATAAGTTTAAGTATATTAAAATGTATAGCAAAATAAGTACCAAATATCCTGCATGAGCTTGACAAGTATCGTATAAAAGAAATGGAATAACACAATCTATGCATACGATTGTGTTTTAGCGATCTAATCAAATTGGATGTCTAAGCTATAGCGAATACAATCTAGCGAACAAATGAGAAACATATTATTATTGTCGTGCGCTCCTTGTATGAATATCAAATTGTCGTAAAGATGGCTTTGCATTTGTACAAAATACACAGACTAAATCAGCAACATAGAAAGTAAATACGATTCCATTGCGCTCCTAATTTAGAACCAATTTAACGTGAATGTTATTTACATATTAAAAACCTAGATTCCAACTTAATTGAATTTCAACGCTCACTCTGAAATATGGTTCCAGGTAATTTGGTTGAAGGTTGTATGGGGATTTAACGAGCTAGTTTACCTAGATTTATCCGGCATTTATGACATAAAAACATACGAGCTATCGTTTTAATTTACATGAACTAAACTACAAACAATGTGAATCTCTCCAGAAGTATGCTTAAAGCCAAATACGCTTACTCCTGCATTAGGTATTTTGCTTTGACTTCCCACAAACACGGCGAAGCAAACACTTGTTTTGATCTGCGTGGACGGAACTCGCAGCCGCGGGCTCCCTTAAGTTTATCGTAAGAAGTGATTACACATCCTACAACGACCCCCAAATCGCTTCGAGTTCTATTGAGCTCGATCGCAAACTCGCAACTTGTAAGGAGGATGAGTGACAGGTAATGTACACCCCTCTGGCTCGAACCTAGAGTCAATAAATGGGGTGCGCTCAGGTGCTACAAAATATACATTATACACTCCAAGGACAAACGACACAGTGAGAAAGACCATGGCCATGATAACACATTATTGTTGTAACAAAAACATAAACAATAAGATACAGAGATAAGACAAGATGTACGAGCGTGATACTGCATTGTATTGCTATTTCAAGTTATGTGAAATCACGCTAATTTTCGTCCGATTTGACTTTTGAGTGTTCAAGTTTGGTCTTTGGGGGATTTTAGTAGCATAGTACAGGTGTAACAGGTGTTACTTTAGGGTGTGTATAAAATTATTGTGTTGTTGTTTAGCTATTGAAGAAACGAGGTGATTAATTTTAATTTATCATCGTGTAATATTGTGGCGATAATTTAGCGGAACACGCCATATTACTATTATCATGGCGTTCGCAGCAGATGTCTCGCGGACGTGATGAATGCGAGTGTATGAGGAAAGAGACCGCGCGCCGGCTTATTGGGCTAATATTTTGCTAATGGCTTCCTGCCGAGTTCCTGACCACTATTGTATTATATAACACAACTATTTCGCAAAGGCTAAATTCGTGTTCGAAGATTACTGCATTCTGTTTTGTATACCTATAGTTTGTTCGTTTTATGATGATATGCGTGACACATTATATAGTAGGGAAGTTACCTAAAAAAATTAATCGAATAATTTAAAAATATCGAATCACCTCGTAAAGGAATTGCAATCGAAATTATCGATTTCGTAAGTTAATATCTATAATTTTATATCAATAAGTTAGCATTTAGCAACTTTTCATTTTTATTCATTTACCATTACAGGAAACATTTATTTTTGTAGATGAAATATAATTTATTACATTCTGATTTTTTTTGTATTCTTGTAAAAAAATCCCGTAGCAAGGAATATGAGAACTGTCACCCATATCATCTTAGAACGAACAAACTATAATTAGTGCAGTCGCCAGAGGTTTTAACCTCCGAAAACTGTAATAGTGAATGGATTTTTGTTTTTGAGGTGTCATTTTCTTTTTTACACTATAACTTGCAAAGTTTACTAAAAATTTTTTTGTGCTTTCAATTTTTTAGTTACTTAATTAAAAATTAATATTTCACTATATAAAAAAAAATTTTTTTCTTGTTCCTGTTATTTAATGGCTCTTATCCGATTGTTCACGTTGAAAATTAACCAAATACACAATTTAAAAAAAAGAAAGTTTGCTTTGCTAAGCTAAATACAACTATAAGGTTTTTGCAAAGTTTTTAGAGATTAACGCTCGCCGTAACCTAGATAAAAGGGTTTGGGTGGATTTAAGGGTTGTAACGAAAAGTGTATTAAACTTACTTGTTGTGCGTATTTAATTTTTAGAGAAATTATAACTTTTAAGTACTTAAAACTTTAAAATATCTCCAAAAATATGTAAAATAGACCGAATTTTTTTTTCAATATTTGTTGAGAATTTATTTAAGTGAGAGCTAAAACATTACATGCATCGAAAAATGAAAGACTTTTTCTAGTCTTTGAAATACATTTAAACTTCCTACTTAAAGCCAGAAAAAAAATTGAGTGCTACAAATCTCACATACATACTAAAAACGCATGCTGCGACCTATGTTTGGAAAATGCTTACCTGAATATAAAAAAATATCAGTTCTTAACCTAATTTGTATTTTTTTTCTTTAAGTATGTTGCAGCAAATATAATTAATGAAAAAAAATTAGTATGAAATCAATTTTATTCTGTAAAAACCTAACCAAAAGAAATATCCGTGAAAAGTTTGTGCTACATTTTCAGAAAATTTAATAAAGTAAGAGCTAAAAAGTTATACACATTAAGAAATAGAAGGCTTTATTAAGCCTAAAAAATAATTTTAAACTTCCTATTTATAACCAAAGAAAAATAGGAACGCCAATTACCTGGCGAGGCACACAACAAGCACATTTGGAGGTATGGTCATCTACATACAAAAATATTAATTTTAAATCTAAATGATATATTATTTCAACTTATTTTCTTTCTTTGGAATATAAGCAACGATACAAATCAAAAAAAAAATATATTTTATTATTTTGCTATATATTTAAAAGAAAGAAATATGCAAATTTTCTTCTACAGTTTATGAGTTTACTTGAAGTGGAAGAGAATAATTTAAAAATCAAAAGCACAACTTTTGAATAGGTAAACTTTATTATTTATGTTATCAGCTACACATTTCTTTTCAATTTTCATCCACTATTGCAAAAATCGGAGGTTTGCACGATTTTTACGCTCTGGGAACTCCACTAAATGTAAATGCCAACTTAAAACATATTACGCGTAATGTTTTTTTTAACTGGCCAAAACAAATTATAATTTAGTTATTTGGGCTATTGGAGGGGCCAATAAAATTACCATTACTAGAAATATTAAAAAAAAAAATACCTCGAGGGCTGGTCAGGAGCTGGTGGTCGGTATGGATAATTAATTTGGTTCATTCCAATATCTGAAACAAAGAAATAACTAAAATTATTACACAATAATTAAATCTTCGATTTAATAACTGAGTAGTTCTTAATAATATTGACTTCTCAATAATTAATAATTATTACTTATTTTGTTATTTAAGAAGACCCAGAGGCCTACGCCGTAGACCGTAGCGTAGACTCTACGCTACGTCAACACCAATTATTATAGTCGTCCATACTCATACATCTATACTAATATTATACATGCGAAAATGTGTCTGTCTGTCTGTCTTTCTGTTACCTCTTCACACCCAAACCGCTGAACCGATTTTGCTGAAATTTGGCATGGAGATACTTTGAGTCCCGGGAAAGGGTCCCCGCGCGATAAACGAGTTTTGGAGCAATAGAGTTGCGGGAATCATCTAGTATTATAATAAAGTTTAGATGTGATTAATATTTCCTGATAGTGATGATGATTTGTATATTTTATTCCCGATAACTGGCAGCCATAAACGCGATCTTACGGGTTTAACACGGCACTAGTTTAACTTTATGAGGCACGTAAAAACTCCAATGTAACATGCATGTGACCCAAATTTGCGAGCCAAATAAAAGTAGTTTTTACAACACCCGATGAAAAACATAAATTCCCGGCGTAAAATGTATTTTCAATATTTTGTATGACGCGAATGTGAATATTCCTTTTATTAACCCCCGACAAAAAAGAGGGGTGTTATAAGTTTGACCTGTCTGTCTGTCTGTTTGTCTGTCTGTGTGTGTGTCTGTCTGTGGCATCGTAGCATCCAAACGGGTGGACCGATTTTGATCTAGTTTTTTTTTTGTTTGAAAGCTGACATGATCGAGAGTGTTCTTAGCTCTATAGTTCATCATCATCAGCCTGCTCAGTGCTGGAAAATCGCGGTTCATCTGGTTCGTGAAGGGCTGATTAGCAACTTGCAGTCGTTTGGTGGGCTTTATATTTTGCTTTCTAGTTTGTGACATTGATGAATCAGTACATACACATTAATGAAAAGTTGACCTGGTGCATCACCTGGTAATCAATAGGATACCCAACTCCTCACCAACTTAGAGCAGAGGTTTCGTGTTTGGGCTCATTGTAATTACGACAATCAGTAATACTTAGATAAACAGTAAATATTTGCAAGCTGCTGCTGCAGCATCACCTGGATTCAATAGGAATCGAGCGAGCGAGGAAACGAGCTTCGTATGAACCCAAACTGGAGGTTTCATGTTCGGGCTCATATTGACAGGCTCATCCAAGAGGACATTCGTAGACGATTTTCTTTGCATATTATTCTGCACTATAACCAGCAAAAGTTTAAAAAGCATGAAATAAAATTAAATTAAGAAATTTAAAAAACCCTCGCCAAAAAACTTTAAAAAGTAATGAAATAATATTTACTGACTTTAAGTTTAAATAATTCCTAAGTGTAAAGTAATATTTTAGTCCATAATTGTTGTCAAGGTGTGTCGGGGGACCGCTAAATAAATGTAGCTAGATGTTTGATTTCACATAACATTATAGCTGTTGTTGTAGTCTACTTGGCGGTCCCCCGACATACCGTGACAACAATTATGGACTAAAATATTACTTTAAGTCTATAATATAGACTTAAAGTCAGTAAATATTATTTCATTGCTTTTTAAAGTTTTTTGGCGGAGGTTTTTTTTTAAATTTCTTAATTTAATTTTATGAAAGTTGAAAGATCAAAGATATCGTAGATTACGGGATTTTACCAGCAGTTGATACTTGTGTCAGGCCAATGTATTACTTTCATGGTATTATATTTTAACATGATATTAAGTTTTAACACAAGTATAAAAATTTTATTTTATTAGGTAAGCAACCGAAATATTCGCAGAAAATCTTTCACGAAGAAAACGTTTTTCTTGAGTAAATATGGCGTGAACTCATTTATAAGGAATCAATTTGCCGATATTAAGAGCGGTGGGGCCGCGTCCCAGTAGCACTAATCTCCTGACCCATATGTGCGACTGACCGGTTTGTGCATCAACTCTTTTTGTTGCTAGCCGCACATCGCTAGCCCAGATAGAGTTACAGACTCTTTCATTACAGGATAGCCCGAAACTCGAGTAGATGCTATGTTTATTGACTCAGTAAGGTACTTGTGTATTTTTATAGCAAGCGAAGCAGCGAGCATCGCCTAGTACAGCATGTAATATATTCAGCGTTAGCTCGTAAATTATTCACAGTAAGTCTTTCAAAAGCTGGTGCAAATAAAAAGACACGATCAGCTTTGCCGCGGACTCCACGCACCTGCGATCGCAATAAAAATGTTTACGGCCTAAATACTACACGAGGACAATTTACGTTTCAGATTTCCTGAACCGCGAATCGTTTCAAGATTCATGTTAATGATCGCACCGCTTCTAGGTTTTATTTAATATTTTCAAAACAAATTAAGTCACTTATTTCTTTACAAATTTAAACTCGTTAATTTTAAATACATTAGTGTTCGGTTGGAGCTTTTTATAGGGCTGCACTCTACCAAAATCTTTTCTTAGCCTCAAGATAAAGTCATTAGTCTGAAAAGATGGTCAATTTCCCGAAACCCGATACCAGGGTCAGTAATTTCGTAGAAAATTAAAGAAATTGAAGTTTGGCAAGCCATGCATGTATTGTGGTTAATGTTTATAGAAAAATTATGAAAACACGATGGAATCATAGACGTAATATATTATGTACGACATTGCGTAATCCAAATGACGCTTTACAACTTCGGTGCCACGTAAATTAAGCCACTCTAAGCTCTAATTAAAACCTGTGTTATTTAGAAACCTAAAAGTGCACACCGCACACAATTGAGTCTCGTATTGTTTATGAAACGAGCGAGTTAGTTAGTGTTTAAATGTGTTACGTCCTATATCCCCACGACTCGCGGCCCAGTTAGCCCACAATGGAGAGAGCTATTAAACCCGCCCATGTGTTAACCGGTTAAGTCCCACTGACAGTTAAACGTACAGGCTACAAAGCAAAATAAAACAGAGAAATCGGGAAGCGGCGCTTTGACTGCCGCAGGTCAGTGCGCGCGGTCGCCTCTCCCCGCTATCGCTCCCGACAATGACGCCGATTCTCAATAATTTAAACGACCATTTATAATTAAATTTCGTTAAATTTCAATGCAAGCAAAATATGGAATACTTCCGACATAGTCATTATTTCCACAATTATTATATTTTGTTAATCTACTTTCAATTCCAGACATAAAATGAGAACGAGGACCACGTCACTTCGATGCGAAAGATCCATAATTTTTCACCTCATTTGCAAATTGGATTAGCAACAAAATTCTCAGAGTGACTTTATGAGAACTGAATAGAAAATAGGAAAGTATTTTCTGACAGAGCGCGCTGCAATTTGTTATCGTCGCGAGCAGCTCGCCGCATCTGATCGCCGGCTCAGCTCGTCAACTGATAGAGGCTCACTTGAGCTAATAATGTCTAGTCCTTTAATAATAGCACTGCTATTCCTGAGTTATAATTAAAGTTGCGAAAGCTTTTTTTACTTCCGAACGGAAGGAAGGAAGCAACATTGAATATTGAAATATTCTTAGGTGGAGCAGAATATTTTTAAGTACCGACTAGGACCTAGGTTAATGGTTATTACCGAAAAGTTACATTTTCACTTTAGTTTCATGAATTCATTAAGAATCAGAGTCAGTGCGACACATGAAGAAGTTGCATAATACTACAATGGGTATCAATTTACTTATTCGTGTGTGTTGCAGTAATTTACTATTAAACTTCCCACCACCTATTGTCTGCTGCGAATCCGCATATTAGTGGCAATTTATCTGCCCACTAAGGAGGTTTATGTCTAGACTGCGGGACCATTAGTCTCGATTCTGTTGGCAAAATACTAGCGCGGTTTTATCTTAGAACGTTATGATACTTTCACACAAGGAAGTTGTTATTGTTACACGGGAAAATAAACATTAAACATTAAAACCCTGTTTCTAGATGGTGGTTTTACATTCTAGAGATTCCAAATTCTTTAACTAAATAGTACTTACCTAGTTTTATTCGTTAATTCGTGTTGAATTGTAAGGTATGTATTTAAATAGGCTATCTTTCTAAACTAAATAATACAGCCTCTATTGAACTACTGCTACCGTACCGCACGAATACTTTTTAATTTATTCCTTTAAATATGCAGTTAGCAGCGAATGTTCACTGATATTTTCTTCATATTTCTCCGTCCTAGAATCTTAACGAGTTTTATTTACATTTTGCGATATCACCATTGGCGCTGCAGTTTTTCCACAAAAATTAAATGCACTTTAAACAAGTTAGCGATTCTATCGGGCGACGCCGCGTCGGGCGGACTTTTCTTGGAATATTTCGTTTGGCTTCTGAAGAACGACTCTGAGAAAGACTTTATCATAAAATTAATTTGATTCTACTGATTACTGAAAGAAAAAATACATTGTACCTAATAAATATCTTTAAAATTTAAAAATCGCTTTAAAGTTTATGTTGATGAACAACAACGTTGATAGCAATGTCAATATTTTAGCAATTTAGCATTATTATTTACACAATTCGTGAGCGTCGTGCTCATAAAATGGGATTTCATTTATGGTGGAGTCATTAAAGGAGAAAGTAAAAGTTTTTATGGTCCCATCGGCCCGCTAATGTTGGCAGACTTGGCTCCGGCCCGAAAGGGGGATGGTTGATGCATTATATATGTACTTTTACTACATGGGGTACTTTCTAATGTGTTGATAACTTGCGTCGTAGAGTTGTAACTAATTTGAGTTTGCATATCATTATATTATGTAAGGAGCTATATTGTAACGTACGTATTAAGAGCTAGTCATTAGTTACAAGAAACCACTGCAGTTGTCGTTTTGTCGCTTGGAAATTGAAAAGCATGCAAAAAGCCTAAGTAGAGAAGCCGAATACATTACGCCGAATACATTACGATAGTTAATATAAAAATCTGAAAATATATTTTACTAGCGACTCGCCCCGGCGTCGCACGGGTATAAAATATATAGCCACTGAAAAAATGATTAAAATCGATAGCCTATGATCCTTCACGTGGTCTACTTATTATCTGTGTCAAATAACATAAAAAATGCTCCAGTAGTTTGCGAGATAAGCCCATTCAAATAATTTCCGCCGTTTTTCCACATTCTGCTATTAGTCTTAGCGTAATAAAATATAGCCTATAGTCTTCCTCAATAAATGGGCTATCTGACACTGAAATAATTTTTTAAATCGGACCAGTAGTTCCTGAGATTAGCGCGTTCAAGTAAGCCCTTTCAAATAATTTTCCCCGTTTTTTTTCACATTTTCCACTATTTCTTCGCTCCTATTAGTCTTAGCGTGACAAAATATAGCCTATAAGCCTTCCTCGATAAATGGGCTATCTAACACTGAAGGAATCATCAAAATCCGTTGCGTAGTTTTAAAGATTAAAGGGAACAAAGGGACATGAGGGAAAAAAGTGACTTTGTTTTATAATATGTATAGATTTTCTATTTATTTACGGGGTAAAGAGATAAAATTAAAGTGAAAACAGGACAAAATACGGTACAGCTTTCCTCGAAAAGGCTAATTTACATACACGAGCAAATGCTAGCTCCCGTGCGTATTTACCTAAGTAAGCCTATTTAAATTCCAATTTTATAGTCAAAGAAAGTTATTTTGGGAGGATGTGAAAGTAGTATTGTGCGAGGCAGACATCAAAAGGCGTGTATCAAAGACGAGTGTTGGCACATGGGGTCCGCTCCCTTCAATATGAGCCGCCGGTAGCACCGACTAGTTCAAATTTTACACCAAGCCAATTCTCCCTAAAAGCTGAAATGTTTGCTTTGTTCCTGTTCTCTATGTTGATTTCTACGAGTGCGTGTTCCGTTTAACTAAATATTTATGTAGGTTTTTAAACATTTAAGCATTTTTATGCCTAAATATATATTTTCGTAATTACTAATTAGCGTTATTGTATTGAACAACATTAAATTTTAATCGTATTATAGGCTGAAATTATTCTTTCTTATTCTTTATTATTGTAGTTCTAAACTTTAAAATATTTTTTATTCATCAAAGCGTTTAAAAGCGTTTAAAATTTGACCTTTAAGCGAAACTGGAAGAAAATAATTTGTTGATTAACGAAACCTTTTAAGGAAATTGGTACACAATGTTAGTGAAATCAGGGTGAATTAAGGAAATCAGGATTCAGCAGATACGAGCTCATAAATTATTGTTTGTAGGCTTTTGTTGTGTTATACTTCTGATAAACAAAACAAAATTAAAAAGCACAAGTTTTAAAAACGGTTTATTTTAATAAGTACTATAGTTAACCAAAACATCGCTTAGCTACACTCCCTGAAAATCAAAGGGTAACGTGGTTTTAATGATGAAAACCCATTTATACAGCTTCTGAATAAATAATGTGTTGAAACTTGCGATACGGTGACAACTGATAGATAATAATCAAGTTAAATTACAAGTTTAAGTGGCAGCCTAAATTGTCGGCTCCGTATCCGCAAATCCCCGTCTCCAAAGAACTCTTTACATCATCATTAAACGCCGTCACTTTGATCCTGTACCTCAGTCGCAGCCCATCTTGATTACACTAGTTATAAATGAATTTGCAATCGAGAACGTCCCGATTCCCGAAATCTACATTCCCTTACGTGGCATTTGCCAGTACACAAATGTTTGACACATGGATTGATTGGAAAAAGTTGATCTATTCACAAACTTTCTGTCTGCGCGTGAAATTTTTTCAGTAACAAAATTACGGCTGACTTTTGTGCTCCGTACCATCCATTATGTATTATTGTCTAACACAAATCATGTTGTTTTGTTATGTGTTCCAGTAAAAGTTGATGTTATTAATGTCGTTGTGTTACGTATTTATCATTGTTCATCGTTTACTGTTCAGTGTTCATGTTGGACGTTCAACGTTTTAATTTCATCTTTCATCATACCTAAGTATAAAAAAAAAAAATGATTTGTTGTACAGTATTTAGAAGTCAGCACCGTTATAAAATATCAGTTTCTATTTTCGTCGCGTCAAAGACCGTAGTAAAGCTGGAGAAAGAAGACAAAGCAACATTTTCAAAACTAAATTGATTGTGATTATTATTTAAAGCTTTGAGACCTTTGTGCTGAATTATTACAACTAAATTCAAAATGTTGATACAACAGTTTAGTATAGGTACTTCATGATAAGATATTGTGCTTTTAAAATCTGCGGCTATGTATGAAACTAATAAAAATAAACGTACATCCCTGTGGAAGATGTTCAACATAATATTGTGTTGTAAAGTTAAATATTCATACCCCTGTTTCATATATTTCCATCCTAAAAGTAGGTTTTGTTATCTTGTATAAGTTGACTACGAACTGTGAAGATAATATTTTCTCCCTCATAGTGTGAACGTGATAAGACGATACGCAAAAAGGCTCGTCGAAGCTTTGTCGAATAAAAGATTGTTGATTATGTTTTAGATAATCGAAACTTTCTAGAGTTTATGCGACAAACTACTTGATATATTAATATATTATATCAAGTAGTGATAATATCATAAAAAAACTTTATATTTTTGAACATTTGAAATTACAAATTGGTCGACGTATTAAAGAAAAATAATTATGATTGTGAATGTGATGATTACATTTTTTGTAAAAATAAACTGTCGAGAGTTGATGAAACGTATTAAGATGTGCCTTTCTACGGGAAATTACTTTTATATTAATGTATTTCTGCTCGTTTAAATTTACAATTAAATATTTCAATTTTTAGCATTGAAAGACGATCAGTTGGTTCTTCACACCCGCATACATTATGTTTGTCCGTGTTTATTTTGTTTCATTAAGTTACATAGAAATTTTAATTACCCTTATGTTATATCTTGATATATCAGAACCATATATACAGGGTTTCTGGTAGTTTATTATGTAAGTTTATTCTGTTAGATTATTCTGTGAGTTTATTATTAAACACTTTAGTGTTATAATAAACTTACAGCTATAGCTCTTTTAAATAGAGCTGTACCTAAGTCTTACTGAGTATATTTACATCTACCTTTTATGCAGGACGGAGCAAGAAACTGCATTTAACCCATCAAGCCCTCGGACATAAGGACATCGGTGACCGCGACAACAATAGAATAACAATAGATTTCCAAGAATTCGCGATCGATGGGTTTAATACAAACGGAGTCCAAAATTGTTGCAAAAAGTCACTCATATCATCTTCTATAGTCCAAAATAGAAATAAGCCCGTATACATTCTGAGATTTGACGCATTCCGATAAAATATAGTCCATTTAAAATTTGAGGGAAAATGATAACGAATTTCCGCCACGTTGCAAATAACAAAGTAACATAAAATATGTCAGTATACCATAAAAATATAATAAGATAACTTTTAAATAAAGTCTTACTGAATAAACAAGAGGGTATGAACTTCGTCGGGCGAAAAATTCTGGGGATAATTCATTGTAAATAATAAATGGAGCTCCCGCCGGTAGTGATGAGCAAAATGAGTCTTGGTCTTGCAGTCTTGGTCTTGGTCTTGCAAAAATTGCAAGACCAAGACCAAGACCAAGACTAACCTAAGCCTAGCAAGACCAAGACCAAGACTAGGTGTGCAAGAACAAGACCAAGACCAAGACCGACTATGCAAGAGTCTTGCTCCATGCAAGACTCTTGCAAAAAAAATTTACTTAGTCGCAGCGACTATAATATTCATGAAATAAAATATTTATAACAATATAATATCTACTTAACATTAATTTTAAGTTCTTGTGATACAGCCTGGAAACAGGCAGACGAACAGGCAGTGATGTGTAAGTAATTGGGTCCCATTTTTACCCTTTTGATTATGTAACCATGCATTTAAAGTTCTAACTAAAAATTTGGGAATATACGTAATACGTGGCGGCCGAAAAGGAAGATCTTTCAACCGAGATAGAGAGAATCCGAAAATCCGGCCAAGTGCGAGTTGGACTCGCCCATGAAGGGTTCCGACTCCGCAGCAGCAAAAAGGTTTATTATGAAATTATATTATGAAATTAAAAGGTTTTTGATTTCATTTTTATATTTCAGTTGATTTAATGAAAGTTAAATTATTAAGGTTTTATTAAATTATTAAGGTATTTACCATTTATGACTTATAAAAAAACTACTTCCTAGTTCTCGTTCAAACCAATTTTCCTTTGTAGTTTTTATAGTAATGTAGTTTTAATAGTAAATACGTAACGTCACTCGTCATACCACTTTGGAAGAGTCTCTCTCGCAAACTATTCAGGTTAGAAGAAAATGATATTAGAAATCTCAATTAGATTTTGAAAGACCTATTCATAGATACCCCCACAAGTATAGGCTTGATGAGAAAAAACTTGAGAGGTGTCAAGGGACACCCGGATGGAACGAAGTTATTTCTCCCGCAACTCTGTTGCGCCAATATTCGTTTATCGCGCAAAAACCGTACATTTTTTCCGGGATAAAAAGTATTCTATGTCCTTTCCTGGGCCTCAAAGTATCTCCATGCCAAATTTCAGCAAAATCGGTTCAGCGGTTTGAGCGTGAAGAGGTAACAGACAGACAGACAGACACACTTTCGCATTTATAATATTAGTATGGATGTACAAAAAACCCGTATACATTACAAAAAAAGAAAAAATCATAACTGGCTTTCTTTCGATGAGAGAGAGAGAGAGAGAGAGAGAGACCGACAGAGAAAGACGCGCACGACGCACGTCTTATAACTATAGCAAAAAGCACAGACATAGATCAAGATAGATACCAACAGTGGCAAAAAGTGTCGTTACAACTTTTTCCGTCTAGCCACATTTCGCAATGCGCGATAACTTCGTTCCTAAAAATAAATTTTTTTTCAGTTGTACCTATGGGAACCCCTACAATTTTTAATAATTTTTCTATTTTTGTATCAAAATCTTAATGCGGTTCACATAATTACTACACCTACATACCAAGTTTCAATTGTATAGCTCTTATAGTTTCGGAGAAAAGTGGCTGTGACATATGGACGGACAGACAGACAGACAGACATGACGAATCTATAAGGGTTCTGTTTTTTGCCATTTGGCTACGGAAACCTAAAAATAAAAAAGTTATTATTTTTCAAAATTTTCATTTTTCTTAAGGACATTATTGCCGCTAGAAGATCAGCCTATGCTGAGTTGGCTCTCGACTTTTCATTAGTATTTTCAATTCAAGAACCATTCTCATATCAAGTTAAGATAATATTATGATCATCATCAGCTAACTTCTAATAACTTAGGTTTGAAAATGTTTTTTCGAGAAAATGAAAACGTTTACAAAAAGTTTAGAAAAATGTTTGCAAGAGTCTTGCTTTTTGCAAGACCAAGACCAAGACTAGGCGTGCAAGACCAAGACCAAGACCAAGACCAGACAGATATAAGCAAGACCAAGACCAAGACTGTACAAGCAAGAACAAGACCAAGACCAAGACTGGTCGAGTCTTGGTCTTGGTCTTGCTTTGCTCATCACTACCCGCCGGTTTCGTAGGCGTTATTACGTCCTGTGCCTTCTGTGTCACTAGATACAATCTATAAGTTATAATGAGCCATTAGTGCAAAAATCATAATTTGCTGACGATCATTAGGGCGCATTAATTGCAATGCCGACTGTGGACGTCATTATTCGTCTACTACAATTATTATTATTTATGTCTTTACGTCATTGTTCTACAACTACAGATCAAAATTAAGTGTTTATATTTTTTCACACTTACCTATTACTCAAGTCATAATATATCGGCGAAATCTACATCTTAAATTATATAGGTATAATGATTTAAAACTCAAATCGGGGATATTTATTAGAATTTACAAAACAATAGCTGACCGATAGAGATCACACAAATGAAAGTTTTCTCGCGGAGAGTCTAAATAAATATTAGAGGTAACAATGGCGACATTGTTCGTCTGTGAAACGGACGCTACAACTTACCTTTAAATAGATCTTTACGCATAATTACATAGCTATTCATAACTTACTGTACTTTCTTTGTGGTCACCTACCAAGTTTATTTTTAAAGTAATATTGTATGACCTATGGTAAATTCTTATATATAACGAGTCTACTGAATAATAATATTAAAAACAACATACTTAATAGAAAATGTTAAAATTTAATTATGCATGTGCAAACAAATATTTTTAAACGCATTTACGTAACTCGATATTATACAATTTGTTTTCATTGTGACGATTTAAAACTTTTCACTGCTGAAAAACATTTTGTTGCTAACGCATATAAAAAAATACGCAGCAAAAATATGTAAAATGAATTTATGTTGACAAACCGCGAGTGCGACAATATTGTCTATTGTTAGCAGTACAATGGTCCACCTGTCCCGCGCCCGGCGACCTACATCCACTATCGATGAACCGCCTGAAAGCCTGATAATGCTTTTAGACATCCAGATCGAACAGGACTATCAGCGCAATCAAACAAATGGATCAATCGGACATTTGTTCGCGTCAAAGGGAGGCATCGCCGGCTCGCAGCTTTAACGATTACCATGTTTGCCTGCGCAAAATGCTTAATAAAAAACATATTAAGTTCGTTCAATTAACTGTCCTACTTCCGACGGTTCAATCGAGGCGTCCGATTTCGAGAGCGTGTAAAGACGTCATAAATATATTGATATTTATTAGATAGTTGCAAACCAATTTTTCAAAAATTACAGATTCTCCCTTTGGTATGCGCTTGTACATAAGAGACATTTGTGTTTTTGTCAAGCAACATTCGCACTATTTCCCAAAAAATGCTGATGTCAACAATAGAAGTGCTACACCAAGATACGAATATAAACTATACATGCCACAGTGCCACATGGATGTATATAGGAAAAATGTGTACATTAACGCCATCAATATTTTCAATAAATTACCAGATAATTTTAAATCCTTAAATGCGAGTAACTTTAAAAGACAAATCACTAAATGGCTACTAAACAATTGTTTTTACACATTAAACGAATATATGATATTTAAAGAATAATAATGCAACGTATAATATAATATTGTAATAAAATTAATTTAATTTGACAATTATAATAGTAATAATTCAGTGAACCTACATGTAATAAAATTAATTAAAATCTCTTATGACATACCTAAATAATAACAAAAAAAACTGACTAAATATTTTCTATGTAATCTAATTATTATTATTGTATACTTATTTAATTTAATATATATTTCTTCAATTGACAAATTATGTATTTAAAATTCCTTAAGATAATGATGTACTTATTAATTTAGTTTTACATAAATTTAATTTAATTGCACGCCATTGTTATGGCAGAATGTTAGAACTTTAAGTAGTTAATTATAAGACCTGTTTATGTACAACATTCTAGCAATAAAGACATTTGAATTTGAATTTGATATGTTTCGAAAGAGAGCAAAGACATCATAAATAGACTGATACTCGAGTGCAATAAAACATTGCTCATAATTCCATAGAGTTGCAGCTTACGACTAGCACAGATTAAATGAAATACTATTACGAACAATTAAGAGCTAGGGAGGGAGTTTATTTTTATATTTTGTAAAGGCAGCCATTAATTTCAATCAGGCCGTCGATTAACCCACAGACCTCCATTAGACTATCGTTGCTCCACAGCGCGCGCTGAGACAATCTGTTTACATAACATTATTAACGCTTTTATTATATTATTTATTGGATAATTTAGATTGATTACATGTGTTCTAACAGCGAGTGTTGAAAATTGTAATAATTTTTGCAAGGTTTTGCTTCATTTTAGTGGCTCATTATGCGTACTACGGGAAAGTACCTAATGGTAGACACTGAACTAATAGATGACACTTATGACAAAAATACCATAAAAATAAGAATTACTCTAATTATTTCTCACCACTGTAAATTTTATAAGCTTCTCAAGCTATCTGTTGAATTGAAAAAATATATAAGGGACGCCTTCGGGAACAAAATTTTAAAATGGGATTAGTTTTCGTAAATAATATGACCGCGTCAACACGCGCTCGGCAATTTCTTAGCAAATAGGTTAAGGAAGGCGAAATTTTGCACGTAAGTTTTGAATACATTTATTTGATTTTTTGTAATTTCTATTGATTTCATTGGATTAATGGTCATGTTGTATATACTAATTAATGTTTATTTAAGATTTTTTATCAATTTTCCCTAACAATATAAAGGGTGTATAATATTAGTTCTTGAGAATGTAAAAAACCTAATAGATGACATGGATCTCATCTTTGAGTTTTGCAATACATACTAAAGTTATTTTGTACTTTATTCTACTGCAAAAATCATCACTATTCTCTGAAAATATAATTCTATTAACAATCTAAGAACTTAAAACTACTGCACCTAAAAATGGACATGGTGTCTAATATTAGACCTTGTACTGATCTAAAAATCGATTGCTTTAGTTTTTTAGCAGTAAAAAGAAGAAAAAGGAGAGCTGAGAAAAGAAAGAAGAAAAAAGAAGAGGCAAAAGAAGCATGGAGACTAAAGACTGAAAATAAATTTGCTAGGAAAAAAAAGACGGGTT
Source organism: Polyommatus icarus (assembly GCA_937595015.1). NCBI lineage: Eukaryota > Metazoa > Arthropoda > Insecta > Lepidoptera > Lycaenidae > Polyommatus > Polyommatus icarus. Next base: position 12,539,748 of record OW569321.1, read on the forward strand.
GCACTCCGGGAGTGCCGGCAGAAGTGAAAACTTGATTATTAACGTTGTGCAATTTTTTAACCCATTTTTTATGAAAATCGATTATTAAAAAATAGTTTTTTTTATTAATCGAAACCCTTACGATCGATTAAATGTTTAACCCATTTTTTACGAAAATCGATTTAAAAAAAATCGATTTTTTTAAATTAATCGAAACCCTTACAATCGATTAAATTTTTAACCCATTTTTATGAAAATCGATTATTAAAAAATCGATTTTTTAAATTAATCGAAACCCTTACAATCGATTAAATTTTTAACCCATTTTTATGAAAATCGATTATTAAAAAATCGATTTTTTTAATTAATCGAAACCCTTATAATCGATTAAATTTTTAACCCATTTTTTATGAAAATCGATTTTTAAAAATCTATTTTTTTAATTCATCGAAACCCTTACAATCAATTCGAGTTCGAGTTCAAGTTCAAATTCGAGCTCGAGTTCGAGTTCGACACAAAACACTACTCTCCATTTCCAACCGTCTTACGGTTTTTCCAAGGTTTTTCTATCAGCACGAGAATCTGACGCGAGTTTCACAGTTTTTACCCATCCCACAAATTAAGTGCTCAACGCTGCTAAAGAAGTTTTCACTTTAAAAATATGAAATATAAAAGGAAAGATAGTTTCAGCATGGAAGAAGAATGAATAGAATCTGGAGACAACGTGGATAATATTTCTGATGCATGTAGTTACTATGATGAAGTAAATGAAATCTTTTGAAAAATGGCAAATAAAGACCTAATAATAGGAAAAATGTAAAATGTAATGTAAAGTTCTATGTCAACTATTAGTTCATATTGGTGTCTACTATTAGTGATGTTCGTTTTTTGTGATGTCATCTATTAGTGCTTATGACTAAGTTTATAAAAAGACCAATAATATATTTTTTAATTGATTTGTCAGAGAATAATTATAAGGGAGAAGACCTAATGGCAGACACTATAAGGAAACATGAAACATTCGAATGTTATAAAATATATAATTTATGAAAATAAAGGATTGATAACTTCTTCCATGTCTTCAGTAACTCTTACAAAATAAAACTATTATAATTATTCTCTGACAAATCAATAAAAAAACATATTATTGGTCTTTTTGTAAACTTAGTCATAAGTACTAATAGATGACATCACAATAAGCGAACAACACTAATAGTAGACACCTATATGAACTAATAGTTGACATAGAACATTAAATTACATTTTACATTTTTCATATTATTAGGCCTTTATTTGCCGTTTTTCAAAAGATTTCATTTACTTCATCATAGTAACTACATGCATCAGAAATATTATCCACGTTGTCTCCAGATTCTATTCATTCTTCTTCCATGCTGAAACTATCTTTCCTTTTATTTTTATTTTTCATATTTTTTCCCAGCAAATTTATTTTTAGTCTTAAGTCTCCATGCTTCTTTTGCCTCTTCTTTTTTCTTCTTTTTGTTCTCAGTTCTCCTTTTTCTTCTTTTTACTGCTACAAAACTAAAGCATCGATTTTTAGATCAGTGCAAGGTCTAATATTAGACACCATGACCATTTTTAGGTACAGTAGTTCTAAGTTCTTAGTTTATTAATAGAATTATATTTTTAGAGAATAGTGATGATATTTGCAGTAGAATAAAGTACAAAATAACTTTAGTATGTATTGAAAAACTAAAAGATGAGATCCATGTCATCTATTAGGTTTTTTTACATTTTCAAGAACTAATAGTAGACACCCTTTATATTGTTAGGGAAAATGGATAAAAGATCATAAATAAACATTAATTAGTGTAAACAACATGACCATTAATCCAATGAAGTCAATAGAAATTACAAGAAATCTAATAAATGTATTCAAAACTTACGTGCAAAATTTCGCCTTCCTTAACCTATTTGCTAAGAAATAGCCGGGTGCGTGTTGACGCGGTCACATCATTTACGAAAACTGATCCTATTTTAAAATTTTGTTCCCGAAGGCATCCCTAATATATTTTTTCACATCAACAGATAGCATAAGAAGCTTATAAAATTTACAGTGTTGAGAAATAATTAGAATAATTCTTATTTTTATGGCATTTTTGTCGTAAGTGTCTTCTATTAGTTCAGTGTCTACCATTAGCGCCTTTCCCTTAATAGTTTTATTTTGTAAGAGTTACTGAAGACATGGAAGAAGTTATCAATCCTTTATATTCATAAAATATATATTTTATAACATTCAAATGTTTCATGTTTCCTTATAGTGTCTGCCATTAGGTCTCTTCCCTTAGTTAAATGTAAAAGTTACTACTTGTAGAGTAGAATGTAGAGACTGAGGCAACTTAATATTAGCTGATTGCAATATTGCTATTACTTTATTGTGCTCTTATAATTACAAATATTGAGTTTTATACAGTAATAATATTTTATGTGGTTTTGTTTTAAATCAGGCAGGCTATTATGATACACTCGCAACGTAAGTGTAAGTAAATCTCTTTGACTGTTTTGGTCATAAGCGATAAGCATGTTAGCCGGCGTTATATTTTATAGGTAGCAATTAACACTATAAATGTGTATTTATTCGAGACGTTTATTGGTCTCATAAAAGGCACCAAAACTAATAAAGTCCGGACTGACGAGGGAAAGTATTTAGGGTTAATCTCCCGCGCCCGGTGACAAGGGTTGGTACTTTCGTAGATATTCGTCCTTATCTAACCTGTTCGGTTGATTTAGTGGCCGGCCATACCTGATACTCGATTTGTTTTCCGAGCAATTAATCTTCCGGCCACGGGACTCGGGAGACGACTCGACCACTTCACGGTCTCGAACTTCAAAGAACTTCGAAAGTGTACGTCATTGGCAATTCTCATTCCGAAATACTAATTTATCTGAGCGGTTTAGGGCGGCAATTTGTTGTTAGAGTTTAATGTACAGTCGCCGACAGACCTTCCCCGATTCTAAGCTTTATTGTAAATATTTTAATAAAATCCAAAAATCCGTGAAAGTGCCAAAATTAATATAAAGAATAAATAATGTAATATGTGTGACCTTGAATCATATTACATTATTTATTCTTTTGTTCCTAAACATAATAATATTATGACAAAAATATTCTTACTATATTTTAGTACATATACGATAATGTCCCATGAGATGTCGCCACTTTCTATACGAATTACGATGTGTAACACAGTTAGGAAGTTGTCTTGTAGGAAAATTCTGAACTTGACATTGTGCTTATCACATGAATGTAAGAAAAATACATTATATTTTTATTGAAAGACTTATAAGTAGAAGTGAGTTAATAAAAATAGCTTGTTTTAAAATGAAAAGTCCTTTCGACCTACAAAATATCTAAAAAAACATCTTAGATTTTTGTACCAATTAGTATTATTACAAGTAGCAAAATATAAAAATGTATGTAAGTAATTAAGTATGCATTGTTTAAATATCTATGGGTACATCTCAATATCTATTGGTTTATTATTTGTGCGGCGACTGGCGACTGGCGCTCCGGCCAAACGCTCTATACAGAGCCGCAGAAGTTCTGTGAACAACACAACTTGTATTCGTACTTCAACATTCAAATTTCGAACACCTCGCTCGAGTGTTCTGCAGAAAATTAGTTACACAACATTATTAGGTAGGAATTTTTTAAGATGAATAAAATTTTAATTTTATATTAGCTTTACATTTAGGGTTTTGTAAAAAGGGGCCAGGATTTTATGATAGTAACAGTTACGAAGTAGCTAGAGTAAAAGCAGTAATAAGTAATACTTAGAAAAATAATACCTATATTCAGTCCAAAATTATGTTTTGAACTAGATTACTATATGCAGCTATATGGCAATGAAAAAGAAATCTAGCTAAAGCTTATAAGGCGATTAATGGGCCATACTTTAGTTTCTTTTAGTACTAGTAATAACTGTATAAGTGTAATTGTTATGAGGGTAGCTGTTTTCGACGATCTACTTTCGAATCACGTGCCGTACATATCTATGCTATTTAAAAAGACCATTATGTAGGGGTTCACGTAGATAGCTCGAATGAAGCCATAAAAATATATTCGTGCGTCCTTTTGCTCATAAAAACGTGAACTATATTATGTAGAGCGATTGAATAGATAAGGAGCTTCCGATTTCTGTTGATAAAATCATATTTTACTACTACAGAGTACAGGCATATGAGTACCTACCTAAGTACAACACGTAGTAGTAGGTATAATTCCTACTATAGCAATATCAAAATGGAACAAAAAGGTCAAATTTTGAAGAACAAACAGACAGTAAAATTAAGAACGGATTAGTGGATGTCTCAAAAGTTCCCAGTAAGGAAAATGGCGACTTGTTTTCTCGTTATAGCAAGAATTTTGGACTTTAGAGCGACTAAAATTCGTCGTAGTAATTGAGAAAAGCCGTAAAGGTAAACGCTCCGCCCACGTGTAAAAGTGTGAGCGAGCTTTTAATAAAATGCTCTATATCGAATTTGCATACAAATAAGGCGAGTAGAATTTTGTTAAAAGGCACCTTTCGGCGCGGGCCTATATTGACTGCTCGGGACGAATTAGCATTTCAGACACACGTGACAAAATACCTCCGCACTCCGTCGCCGTTGACTTAATGAACGAAGAACATTGTCATTAAACGGCTTCGGAGCTGTCTGCATAAAATACGGGTAAGTAGGGTTCCTCCCATACTGCCGTACAGTATACTGCTCAATATCAATACGTTACACGATTACATGATACTACCCTCCCTCCCCTTGTACACAACAAAGACAATTTATGTTGATTGTAGACCCTCGCAGAGACAAACACGGGCTCGATCATTTTGTTTTGCCTCTATTTAATTTGTAATGCAAAGTGAAAATTGGCAATAAGTAAATTAGAATTTTATCTTATAGTTTCCTCCTCTATAATCTCTACTTCCACAGTGAAATATTTGTCGTAGGCTACTCATATCATCAGTAGAAGCGCCAGTCACACGATCTGTACCACGCCTACTCTATTATTTCGGCCCGGCTACCTCCCGACACATTTTTACATAATCGTCGAAATGGCGAATTACACTGAAAATAACGTTTCATTAACTGCGCTGACGCCTCCCGATGACACTCGAAGCGTTTAATTTACATTAAGTGTTGATGATCGTGTTATAATCCTGTTGCTGTGTCATTAATTTAAAGCGGGATTAAATTATACGTTGGGAGGAGCAAATTTTTCGCAATAATCTGTTTCGTGCGTATCTTGCTCTTAATTACAGTCGACGGAATATATTTTACGACTAATGATTTTATAGTCTAGTGATTATTTTATTGTTTATTTATTTCTAATGGGGTATAGCTATGAGATTTAAATATCTAATATTTATTTATTTATTTTGTTCAGTATTTACATACAAGAATATTACAAAATACAATGAGTTTATCTGGACAAGATGTGGTCGCATCATTAATTACCCAATCTTTAGTCATGAGCTACATAAAAATATAGATGCATGCTGTACACCTACATTTTAAACTGGAAATATACATACATTTCCTTCGAAACAACATACAAAGTATATTTTACAATTCAGCATTATCTTCCACCTTTCCAGTTCGATCCGCTCCAGCGAACTCCTAAAAGGCGAAATAAACGAGCATTTGTTTAAAGGATTTCGGCGGTTTCTTCGGAAATCGATTTAATTGAAGTAGAAGCTCGTACAGGTCGTAGATAAAGCTCCGGTATCAAAATGTCCTGACGCCGCGCCAGGATTGTCTCCCGCCTGGCACTCGGCCAGCTTCCCCCAGATACATTTTAGGACGTTCCCGTGGAATGCCTTTAAATTTCATCAAATTAAAATCATCTAAATTATGTAGGTCACGAGATTTTAGCGCTGGATTTTAATAATATACAGGTAGTGGTTTTTGAAGTGAAAACTTCTTTAGCGGCGTTGAGCACTTTTGTGGGATGGGTAAAAACTGTGAAACTCGCGTCAGATTTTCGTGTTGATCGAAAAACCATAGAAAAACCGTAAGACGGTTGGAGAGTAGTGTTTTGTGTCGAACTCGAACTCGAACTGGAACTCGAACCCGAACTCGAAAACTAGAAAACTCGAACTCAAACTCGAATTGTAAGGGTTTCAAATAATCCTTCGATCGGAGGTTCTAGGAATTCCCATTGTATTATGTTGTTCTCGCGATCACCGGTGCTCGCGCGGGGCCTGAATGATTAATTAAAAAAAATCGATTCTTTAAAAATCGATTTTCATAAAAAATGGGTTAAAAATTTAATAGATTATAATAATTAAAAAAAAAACGATTTTTTAATAATCGATTTTCATAAAAAATGGGTAAAAAAATGCACAACGTTAATAATCAAGTTTTCACTTCTGCCGGCACGGAGTGCAACCCGTCTTTTTTATTGACAGTTGTCCTGTGTTTACGTTTAATACTACTAGGTAAGCTACTAATACTAAGTTAATAAATAAGTAGAAACTTTGCAACGAAGATTTTAGTTAATGATTTTTTTATATTTCAATATTCTTCACTCAAATACTAAACTTTTACTTTGTAACTTTCGTAACAATTTATGTGAATTGTCACTTTTTATCTGCTCACATAATCTTTTCTAAATCTTGATAATCGTATAATTACTTAAACTGTCCGCTAACTGCTACCGGATTTAGCGCACGTTTTCAGTTCGTTTCATAACGAGAACTTTCTCGCGTGGAATTTTAAAGTAATCTAGATTTTATATCAAAAGATGGTGTAAGATTGATATTTGTAGGATCCTCGAGTCTCTCGCGCTTGTCTTCGGCGTCTCGAGCATCCTCAATAACGCTACTGAGGGGCTGCTCGGGGCGGGAATCCGTCCCGAACTCGAACAAACCGAGATATTTCAAAGATGTTTAGTGACAAAAGGTTTCTTTGTTAGCCGCAACAAAGCAATAACTTTTGCATCTTTATTCAAATGCCTATGAAGTTTAAGTACAAAATAGACGCTACGAATATTTTATATCCGTGTGCGTATATAAGGGGGGGTCCTGGCAGACGCTACGAATATTCTATATTCGTGGGCGTATATAAGGGGGGGGGGGGGGTCCTGGGGGTCCGGACCCCCCCATTACTATTCATCTTACTTGTCCAATCGACAATAATATATTATGTACCACACCGATTTTAATCGGCGAGGTACATGTATTTTTTCTATTCACAGTATATTTATTATTAAATTGTGGAGCGTATCCGTACTCCAGCTACAGTAGGTACCGCGATACGTTCGTAGTTCGTCGCAGGGGCGCGGGGAAATGTGCACTTGGTACTGTGTTCCCGCCGCCGCGCCGCGCCGCTGCCGTGCTTAGGAAATCAAAATAATTTTAAAAAATTGGCCGATTTTTTAAAATTATTTTGATATAGTTGGTAAATCTTAGGATCTTAGTTAATGGCACGGTATATGTTAAAAAAAAACGGACAAGTGTGAGTCGGACTCGCGCACGAAGGGTTCCGTACCGTTACAGAGCAAAAATAGCCCAAAAATTGTGATTTTTGTATGGGAGTCCCCCTTAAATATTTAATTTATTTTATTGAAGTGAAAACTTCTTTAGCGGCTTTGAGCACTTTTGTGGGATGGGTAAAAACTGTGAAACTCGCGTCAGATGCTCGTGCTTGTCGTCTTGCAGAGTAGTGTTGTAACATCGAAATCGATTAATCGATTGTTTTTTTCCAGTGTCGATATTTTTTAATCGGGTTTCGATTAATTAAAAAAAATCGATTTTTTAATTAAAAAATTAATTTTTTATAAAAAAAATGGGTTAAAAATTTAATCGATTGTAAGGGTCTCGATTAATTTAAAAAATCGATTTTCATTAAAAATGGTTTAAAAAATGCACAACGTTAATAATCAAGTTTTCACTTCTGCCGGCACTCCCGGAGTGCAACCCGTCTTTTTTTTTATTATTATTGACTAGACGTTCCGCGCGGCTTCGCCCGCATAAATTAGATATTTCACAGAAAAATTAATCCACAAAAAATAGCCTATGATCCTTCACGTGCTTTACTTCTTATATGTGCCAAATACCATAAAAATTGCTCCAGCTGTAGTTCGTGAGACAAGCCCTTTCAAATATTTTTCCCCGTTTTTTCCACATTTTCCTCTATTTATTCGCTCTTAGCGTGATAAAATATAGCCTATAGCCTTCCTCGATAAATGGGCTATCTGACACTGAAAGATTTTTCAAATCGGACCAGTAGTTTCTGAGATTAACGCGTTCAAATAAGTCCTTTTTTTTTCCACATTTCCTCTATTTCTTCGCTCCTGTTAGTTTTAGCGTGATAAAATATAATCTATAGCCTTTCTTGATAAATGGGCTATCTAACACTGAAAGATTTTTTCAAATCGGACCAGTAGTACCAGTAGTAGATTAGCGCGTTCAAATAAGCCCTTTCAAATAATTTCCCCCCGTTTCGGAATGTCTGTCTGTCTGTCTCCAGGTTGCTGCAGCGACCTGGAGACAGACAGACAGACATCGAAGTCTCAATAATAGGGTCCGTATTTTCCCTTTGGGTACAGAACCCTAGAAACACTTTTGATTTCCTAAACACGTTAACCTATTTGCTGCTGCGGAACCCTTCATTGGCTAATCTAACTCGCACTTGGCCGCTTTTTCACGTTAGGGACCCCCCCCCCCCCCCCCCCCCCCCCCCCCCCCCTATCAAAGCTATACGCCCGTGTCTATATCTATAAATATGTGTAAGAGTAGCACTCACTAGCTAGTGTCTGGAAGAACTTCTGACATAAGCAAAGACTTGTACAGATTCTATTGCCAAAAATAAATAATTATGGTTTTTGATATTTTTAATCATGTGCTAAAAATATAGTTTTCTTTTATATTCTATGTTCTAAGTACCAAATTTCTGTTTCTTTCTACTTAGAAACTCCTTAGCATTAATATTAAATACCTCACATAATTTCACAATCCTCATAATAATTCGTTGTTTGAGAAGCCCACAATTCATTGTTCCATTTTCAACAGAATTAAATCGTAAGTGCCAATTATCTTTCCTCTCAGATACGTGACCAAGAGTGTAATTTTTTGCGTAGGTACGTTAAAATATTACAACAGATGTAAATCTCAACACTTAACAATTACTGTATTGAATACTTACAAAAGTATCACGTATTTAATGTAGTAAAACAAGAGAGTATTAATATTAGTTTTGTTTGAATGAAAAAAGTTAGTTAAGAACTTACTACTAAGCGTAATTAACCCTAAAACGCCGTTATAATTCGGTGTAGAATAGCTTAATTATTGTTTGTTGGCATTCGTGTAGAATGTCAATAGAAACAGTGACCTTATCGTAATGGCCGGGCTCCGGCCAACTCACATTTATATCGCAAGACCTATTGCACGGTGCGTTGACACAAAATAATACTTTCCGCGTAAATAATAATAAATAATTGTGCAAGTACTTTTGTAATGTACAATAACGTTTCTTAATTTTAATATTTTGTCGAAATATTTAGAAACGGTTACACTTTTTCTTCCGCAGTTACCCACCCCCATTTACCCCGATTGCATTCAGTCGTTGAACAGCGACGTAAGATTTAAAACGTGTATGGGATTTGATAGAACGAATCGATAGAACGAATTGGTAACACTGATGGCGCTTGCTTTTTTCTGGTAGTCTGGTCTTTAATATTATTTTGTGTTTAAATGTTTTTTTCACAGATATCGGAAACAAGTTTTTTTAAATAAGCAATATTAAAATATTCTAGATATATGTATACAGCACGCGTATTTTATTATTATTTAAGTATCTCCCTTGACCCTAGTAAATGCAAGGGGGCCAATGGACGGATACGTCAATCTACATCATCACTAGCATACTTAAATATAACGTCAAGGTTGATCGATAGCAATCATATTGTTTTAAACCAATTTTAAAGTGAGAAAGAGATTGCGCAGTGGCCAGTTGTACTAAACCATTGCCATACGGAAAAAGTAGTAAAGGATCATTTTTGCTAATTTACCTATAATAATTATTATTAATTATTATTACTGGATACCAAGCTACATACGTCATACAGTTCAACAGTACCATACGGTGTAAAAATAACTTCAATGCACCAGTGAGTTTTAGAATTCATACCCTACATTCTGAGTATTATTTGTAGATTGTTTTATTAATAAAGCTCAAAAATAAATGCAATGGAAAGAAACCCATTTAATGAGGTTCAAATGCAACAGCCAACAGCATGATACGAATCAACTTTGATGATTCTATATTTTAAGAGAAAGCTCTTGCGAAAGTTTAGACTTTGAAAGTTCAGTTTCACATACAATTTGTACTCATATAATAGATTTGTAAGTTATAGCTAATTTGCTTTGTAGCTCATTAGCTACCTACTGGCAATTTCATGTTATTCAAGATAATATTATAATTGTTACAATTTATAAAAATATATAGACGATATAATATTATTTTACCTACAATGTATCATAGATGATACATTGTAGGATGATACTATCATCAGAGACATATTTTACTCATAGGCATGAGGCCGACATACATTACTTGGTATTGGTTTTAAGTCAAGCCAAAGCTATGACGTTATATTTTGGGTTTTTCGCTGGTTCACACCACAGATGTTTCGAACCGCGGTTCGAAACAGCGAAGAACTGTTTTTGAATTGCCCGATTCATACCGCGGTTCGAAACAGCGAAGAACTGTTTTTGAATTGCCCGATTCATACCGCGGTTCGAAACAGCGAAGAACTGTTTTTGAATTGCCCGATTCATACCGCGGCTCGAAACAGAGAAGACCTTTTTTGTTGAATTAGTGGATCATGTGTGGTGTGAACCAGCGAAAGACCCTAGTCCCTATATTTTGTCGTCTGTGCCTGACGGTCCAAACTACAATCATGGTCCGCCATGTGCCAATGAATAATTTTTTCTTATAGTACACCGCTTCATAGTTTGTTTCCTGAAACGGACTTTTGAATTGCAAACATAATTCATAGACGCTCCGTAGTATTTTTCTAGTCTAGAGTCTAGACCATAAATATAGCTGGCATAAACAAAGCTGCGAGAGAACTGAAGTTGACTCCTCAGGTGAGGCATTGCCGCGATCGTCTGAACAAAACTCACTTTTGTCGAATAAATCGCTTTACCGTGCCTCGGCTGTTGCTTACCTGAAATGAAAAATACTGTTATAACTTATAAGTAAATATTTTTAGTAAACTTCGTTTTTAGGGTTCCGTAGTCAACAAGGAACCCTTATAGTTTCGGTCTGTCCGTCCGTCTGTCCGTCTGTCTGTCTGTCTGTCCGCGGTTTTACTCAGAGACTATAGGTCCTATAATCTCTGAGTAAAACCGTAATTGCAACAAAGCTGTAATATGGTATGAATACACATATTAATGGTGGCAACAAAATGGTACTTATAAGAAATCGTAATTTTTTTTTTTTTTTTTTTTTCCTATTTATTAGGCTTGTGTCGAAACCGACAATGCCAGCCTCATAAATTACATCCAAATTATACACTTCATTGTTAACAATTTGCAAACAGATACTAATTAGCTCTACACTTAATAAAATTCAAATACAAATTCACTAGCCCCCAGCAAACAGGATCTTTCGGCTGAGCGAGAATGGCGCTCACACAACCGAGCTGTGTCAGCGCCACCCCCGCATCAGCCTCAAACCTGCGCCTCTCTGACTCCACCCGGGCACACTCCACCAAAGCATGGTAAAGATCTTCCCGCTTCTTACACAAACTACAATCTGGCGACATGCAAACTTTCATCATATATCCAAATGCATTGAGTGGAACGTGCCCGGAGCGAAGTCTCATGAGCGTCGTTAGCCTAATCCTATCTGCTTTATGGTACCTCCCCTACACATCAAGGGGGGATGAAAAATTTTTTTCGCGTCCACTCCATCGTGTGGGGTGTCGTTGAATAGGTATTTTAAAAATATTGTGAGTATTCATAGATCATTTTCCGATTTAGGGATCCGTTTGTAAAATATTAAGTTTTAAAGTGGAAAAAATCGTTAGAGTCCAGTCTACTAAGCTACCAGCTAAACGGTTGGTTCTGGAAATGTGAAAAAATTCACGGGAGTAGGAAATATGCTGAATTTAAAAGGAAAACTATCACGGCTAAGAAGACTTCATAAGTTATTGAGTAATAGTCGATCAACTAAAAAAAATGTATTCGGTGAAGTATAAATGGAACTTTTCGTTCAAATTCCTTTGAAAGTAACTGAGATGATGTTGTTAGTATTGTAAAACACGCTATAAATATACGTTCATTGACCATAAAAAATTGTCAAAAACTAGCTGTACTACGGAACCCTATATTGCGCGTGGCCCGACACGCACTTGGCCGGTTTTTTTATTTCTATTATTATTTTTTATCTAAGTAAAGAGTACCTCTAATGAGACTTCTATTCAAATATTATGTTAACACGACTACAATATATTTAATAATATGGTATATTCTTCATTTCATAAATATAATTTAAAAAGTAGGTAGAGAACGCAGTCAAAAATGCTGTGTAAATGTATTTGTTGTGAATAGAGTAGCTCCAGTCTCCAGTGTACATTCTCTACACCCAATTCGAGACAATCAGGGAGCATCCGTTAATATGTCAGAACTCACAGATACAACAAAATTTGCCGCAACTAATAACTTTACTAGCGCTCACTATTTTTATCGTTCCCTATAAACTATAGAGGAAATCCTGAATGGGACAAAATAAACGTAGCAAGTTGATGACGCTGTCCGGACGCAGCTGGGTTGCTACTCGCTGGGAAAGTGCCGCCCACCGCCCGCGCCGCGCCGCGCCGCCCGCACAGTTGCGCGACATTGACGTCAATTACCGTTGACAGTTGTTAACTCATAACTGATATTGCAAATTGTGGAACTAATGTCGTTAGCGAATAGTTTGCTCAGTCATTTCAGTAATTGGAAAAAGAGAAAAATCATTTTGAGAACTATGAAGTGTATCTGTTACTGTAAAAGCTCGAACTGCAGTAAATCCTAAGATTTTCTAGTAAAACCTAAGATCTACCAATTCCTAATGGTAAATGTCCGAAAAGATTTGCGAAACGAACTTTTACCACCATATAGTTGGTAAATCTTAGGATCTTCGTTAATGGCACGGTATATGTTAAAAAAAACGGACAAGTGCGAGTCGGACTCGCGCAGGAAGCGTTCCGTAAAAATTTGGCAGGTAGGTTCAATTGCACCCGTATACGATAACGTATTAATTAATTTTATTCTAAACATACCTGTCTACGTCCTTTACATTTTGACGGTCCTAAGACCGTCAAAGTATGAAGGGAAAATTCGCAACTTATGATAATAACAAGAATGTCAATGGAATGGCGGGGCGGGATCGGCCGGCGCATGTGTCCATATTTTGTGGTGTTTGGTAGGATAACTTTCGGAGGCTATTTCTCAAAAATACTATTTCACTAATATATTACTAGGCTATTTCACTAAAATCTTAAGATTTACCGAAGTTCGAGCTTTTACAGTAACATATCCAAATTTTTCCATGCAAACTATATTGTTGTTGAGTTTATTACTATGACTCTTTGAGGCATTGACTTTTATGATAAAAATTAAAAATATTTACCTCGCGGCTCACGCTTATATCCTATATTCCTATTCCATATTATGAGTTTCATTGTCAAGTGACTTTTTTATTGTTTAAATTAGTACACTTCACATAAAACCAAAATCACCATATGTTTCCATATAAATTTCGAGGAGTTCCCTCGATTACTCCTGGATCCCATCATCAGGTCACCACTTTGTGAACATGGTACCAAATTGGAGTAAAACCAAATACAACAAAGCAAAAATTTCGAAAATCGGTTCACAAACGGCGGAGTAATCGTTGAACATACAAAAAAAAAAAAAAAAAAAAAAAAAAAAAAAAAAAAAAAAAAAAAAAAATCCACAGCCGAACATATAACCTCCTCGTTTTTTGGAAGTCGGTTAAAAAAGAGAGCATAGCAGAGTAGCGTAAGTGAATGAAACACTTGGAGCGAGTCTACTATACTGCATACATTCAAAGACGCTGGAACTTAGCCGTAAATAGGCGCTAGACATGATTATTTAACTCATGATCTAATTTTCTAAGTTTTTATAATGACGGTGCGGTGAGCACAAAACGCGAATCGCGACAGCTAACGAGGCAGAGACACGAGGCACGCGGCGAGCGTCGCGGTCGGTGAGTGATGAATTCTATTCACAACTCCTCGGCACTCGTGTCGCGAGCTGTTCACTTGTTATGGGAAAATATTGCATTTAAACCCGACATTTCAAACTATTTTCCACTTTTTTAAACCGCAAAATGTAATAGCTAAAGTTACACAGATAGAGGCATTTATGTTTTCAGCTTTTATTCCTTTGATTTATTATCGTTGACGTAAAGCGAACGTTGATTTGTGTACACAATGTGTACACACAATGTCATAGAATTCTGTTCTATTAGTTTATTGCCCTTTAGGAATGGTTGAAGACTTCTAAGAAGAACAAACCGTTCACTTTTTTTTTCAAGGACGCTTGGACGCTTCACACCACGTCAGTCTGGCCCCGTGCTAAGTACCTGAAGGACTTGTGTTACAGGTACCAGACAACGGAAATATATTTAGTACTTTTATACTATACATATATTTAAGATTTTTATTATATCATACACATATTTAATACACATCCATGACCCAGGAACATTGATAAACTTTTTGTTCCGTCGGCGGGATTCGAACCCGCGACCCCCGACTTGAGCTGCCACACACTCTTAACCATTGAGCCACAGAGGTCGTCAGTCGTTCACTGTGAACAAAGGTACGGGCTTAGATTGATGATTGGACCAATCATTAATCTAGGGTACGGGTAAACATGAGGTGCATAAAGGGAACCTATTTCATAATATTATTTATTTTGAAAACCGATTAGGTATATAATAGGATCAAAATTGATAGCTAAAATTAGATGTTCTAAAGTGTTTATCTCCGGCACTTTAACCTGCTTTACCCGGCTTCCTCTATGAATTTAAAGCCAATATCGGCTTATTCTAAGCAAGTGCTCGTTCTCGGAAGCAACGCCGAAGTGCACTTTAGGTGTCAATAATGTTACATTGTATCCTCAGCCGCACTCGGCGTGGTACTGCACTGTCACTGTCTAAAGAATTTTAGCGCAAACCACAGGGTTTCTACATCTTATCTCGGATTTGTCGGCGGACTGGTCGGGCGATGGGTGGAGTGCGTCGGGCGCGCGGTACAGCAGTCGGAGAACGAGTCTATCTCGCCCGTCGCGTCTAGACGGCGCGGCGCGGCGCGGCGCGGATCTCTATCGTTCGCTACGAAATATCCTCAAAACTAGGTTTCCAAGTTATTGGTAATTTATATGCAAATAAATTTTTACCCGCTCCAGGTAGCAAAATGAATTTCTCGTTATATAAGTTGATGCAATCACGACGCTTAAGCACTGTTACGAATGGTAGTTTTTATTATTCGTAGGCCAAAGGATTTAAAATTGTCGTCTTATTCTAGAATTAATATTTCCATGGTTTTAGTTCTCAGTCCATACAGGTGTCTCCTTTAGAGTTTAGGCTGAGGATACATGTTATTTCACGAAATCCATTGACTATCAAGGTGATTTCCAAATATAGGTCCGTCAGACAACATTTCGTGAGAAGGAAGACCTTCTTCCATATTTGCCTTCATTTTGTAAGAACTGAGAGCGAAAAAACAACAACCAAAATAGGTGATAGAAACTTTAGAAAACGAGACACTATACAAATCTGTAACATACGTCTAGGTAAAGGAAAAACGATTTCGTCAGTCGAACAATGGAGCTGATGATCTAAGAAACACAATTTGAGCGCGAAGATCTAGATCACGCAAACAATGCTCTCTTTACGAAACTCGTAAGTAATTGGAAGTCTTTCTTCGCGGCGAGAGTGTTAAATGGCGAAACCGTGGTCTACAATGGGAGTCGGCTTTCGGCCGTGTGGTGCTGTGGGTCACTGCCTGCGACCTTTCACTATCGCACTACCAGCTACCAGACACCACATGCGCTGTTATCAGACCTCAGTTTTTGAAAGTTGCAGAATATCAGTTGTGTTGTGGAATATCAGTTGTTTTTAAGGCTATTTCTGTTCATTGAATAATAATAAATGAATTTTCGAACTGCGTAATCTTAATTCTTCAATTAATTTGGAACAGTAACGAATTGTGAAGATGTAGATTGTAGAACAATTAAATAGATACCAAAGGTCACGCGATTATAGTTTGTTCGTTCTAAGATGATATGGGTGACAGTTCTCATATTCCTTGTTACGGAATTTTTTTACAAGAAAACAAAAAAAATCAGAATGTAATAAATTATATTCCATCTACAAAAATAAATGTTTCCTGTAATTGTAAATGAATAAAAATGAAAAGTTGCTAAATGCTAACTTATTGATATAAAATTATAAATTTTAACTTTGAAATAGGAGTATAAAATTATTGTTACGAAAATATTTGAATAATGTCAGATGCATGAAACGGAACTTATGTCAATAGAGATTGACACAGTTGAATCGAAATCAAATTGATAAAAAAGGGCGGCCATCTTAAATCGCCGGCGTCACTCTGAAACATCAG
This sequence comes from Polyommatus icarus, assembly GCA_937595015.1. Classification (NCBI taxonomy): domain Eukaryota; kingdom Metazoa; phylum Arthropoda; class Insecta; order Lepidoptera; family Lycaenidae; genus Polyommatus; species Polyommatus icarus. The sequence goes on from OW569321.1 coordinate 12,556,390, forward strand.
TACGAAATCGATAATTTCGATTGCAATTCCTTTACGAGGTGATTCGATATTTTTAAATTATTCGATTAATTTTTTTGGGTAACTTCCCTACTATTGTCAATTATAATGTGTCACGCTGGAGTTTTGGCGGGCATCTGAAAGAGTGCTGTTGTGTTTTGTATTATTTTCCTAAAATTGTGTTAGCTGGGTTTTTAATGTGTAATATTGGTAGAATATTAACCATTAGATATTCGTGTTCATGCACAAGTGTAGGAAAGTGATGTAATATCCAGAAACGTGCTATTTTGTGTTCCCTCCAAAACTCCATCGAAAGTTTCAGTAAAGCGTCTACCACTTTACTGAATCGACCGACTTGACTCCTTGACTGTATTGACTTTTACTTAGACTTTGACTAGACTTTAGACCTGACGATACATGAAAACGATGATGAAAATTATAATAGGAGGCATATGGTTTTCCCGCCATATTCCTTACCTTTTTACCTTGTCTGTGGCACAACATACACATCCTTTGTGTCAAGTTGCCAAAAAAGAAGAAAAAGAAGTTAAATGTCAAGGAGTTTTGGCGGGCATCTGAAAGAGTGCTGTTGTGTTTTGTATTATTTTCCTAAAATTGTGTTAGCTGGGTTTTTAATGTGTAATATTGGTAGAATATTAACCATTAGATATTCGTGTTCATGCACAAGTGTAGGAAAGTGATGTAATATCCAGAAACGTGCTATTTTGTGTTCCCTCCAAAACTCCATCGAAAGTTTCAGTAAAGCGTCTACCACTTTACTGAATCGACCGACTTGACTCCTTGACTGTATTGATTTTACTTAGACTTTGACTAGACTTTAGACCTGACGATACATGAAAACGATGATGAAAATTATAATAGGAGGCATATGGTTTTCCCGCCATATTCCTTACCTTTTTACCTTGTCTGTGGCACAATATACACATCCTTTGTGTCAAGTTGCCAAAAAAGAAGAAAAAGAAATGTGTCACGCTGCACGCATATCATCATAAAACGAACAAACTATAGTAACATCAAAACGTATTGTAGCTGTTGACAAATCAGCACAATCGCGATTGTAACATCGCGGTGTCATTAGTTTATTTTATTAGTTAATTATTAATAATAATTAATATTTATTTATTGTAAATGCCACAACAATCATTCATGTACAAGTTTAAAAAACGATTTAATCAAATAAAAAATATTATTGTTGATAGAGTAAAGACCACAATATTATTATAGTCCGGTCATTTTAGACATAAAAATAGTGATCAAATAAAGAAAATTCCGACAGAGCCAAATCTTCGTAGAGACCTTAGGTTTACCACAAGGAATAAAGTGTCAAAAGTCCCCATCAGTCCCATGTGAGCTTAGGGACTTATTCGGGGCCCAAGGTAAAAATTTTAGGTTTTTTGGATTTTTCTCGAAAACGGTAAGTTTTATCGAAAAAGTACCTCAGAGCAAAGTTGTAGATCTTAAAATTCTCTATAAAAATGGTCCCTATGATTTTTTCTCTAAGACTCACTATTTCCCAGATATTACGCTTGTAAGAATCACGTTCTACATAATATGCACACATTTCCACACCACCTGTGAGGTAGTGTACTCGGCGCGTTTTTTTTAACGGGGTATCCCCGGTAGGCCTATTCCACGAACCGTTATGACGTTATTTTCAGGAACAATAATTATTTAATAGTATGAAGATTATTGATATGGGTTACTGAGTTTAACTGTCGTTCTAACTTTTTTTTATTACTTTAATCTGACTCATACTCTTCATATTCAACTTCAACAATCATGTTTTCTTCAATTTCTTCTTGTTCTTCTTCTTCTTCCTGTTGATGAACGCTTGTTGAAGTTGTCTCTTCATCAAAATCACATGAATTTTCCTCTCTTGTATTTAATTGAACATTTGAGCAAGAGACACCTTGGCAATTGGTACACGCTGGAGAACACTGCAACCCTACTTTTTTACAGCCACATTTGGCACTACAACCTTTCTTGCAATTGGAAAAAATAGTGTTAAGAAGTTTTTTTGGAGCAGGGGGCAGTAAAGTTCGAATCGGTTCCAAAGTATTATTTATCAATTTCCAACCCCAGTCTTCAGGGTTCAGTTCATTGCCTTGCCATGTCTGAACTTGATAGTATACTCGAAACCACCAAATGGCGGACCGCGGTCCGCATCCGGACCGCCGACCCTTTGTATGCGGACCGAGCATTTTCGAAGGTGAACTTCGTTAAGTAGCCCGCAAACGATCAAACATCAAACACGTCAAACACGTAGTAAAATCCAAATTTTCTTCAAACACGTCAAACACGTAATTTGTACGTGTTTGACATGTTTGATGTTTGATCGTTTGCGGGCTACTTTAAAAATAAATTTCAGTCTTGACTTACTGATGAACATCCTGGATTTAATTTCAATAGCTTGCATCAATTTCACTCCAAGCAAGCAATAAAATTATCACTTTTCTTATTGATATGGAAATAAATACCTTTGTAATTTCCATAATTACCTTTGTTTCATAATTTTTTTTTTATTATAAAATGTGCGGACCGCGAAGGTCATTTCTTTTCTTAAAATGGACCCCGAGCGAAACTAATTGGTGACCCCTGCCGGTAGCCGGTTTTTGCCGCCTTCGGGCGACAGAGTGGCGCCGTTGCGAGTGCGTGTAGTGACCAAGCTGTACTGAATTAGGTTGGGATAAAATATGTTATGGTAAAAAAATTATCACCCTATTTTTTGTGGATTAATGGACTCTCCTTATGACACCTAAGCCCCAAAAAAAATTTGGCAGGTAGGTTTAATTGCACCCGGTATACGTGGCATATGTGTGCATACTATGTAGAACGTGATTCTTACAAGCGTAATATCTGGGAAATAGTGGGTCTTAGAGAAAAAATCATAGGGACCATTTTTATAGAGAATTTTAAGATCTACAACTTTGCTCTGAGGTACTTTTTCGATAAAACTTACCGTTTTTGAGAAAAATCCAAAAAACCTAAAATTTTTACCTTGGGCCCCGAATAAGTCCCTAAGCTCACATGGGACTGATGGGGACTTTTGACACTTTATTCCTTGTGGTAAACCTAAGGTCTCTATGAAGATTTGGCTCTGTCGGAATTTTCTTTATTTCAATTGTCTAAAATGACCGGACTATTATGTGCCCTAATATTTTGTTAAAAATATCATAGATGTACTCTTGAGCCACAGTTTCTCCAATATTCTGTTACAATAATATGTGACCATAAAATGTTTTAACTTTACAGCATTCTAACATTTTATTGTTTCTAAATTAAACTTTCTTATTACTTGGCACTGAAGTGTAAAATGTGTTTTCTTATTTTATTTCTTTTATTTTACGTTTCGTTACTTCCATTTGCTCTAATAAAATTATTATTGAATAAACATGTGGCGTATATCTGTGGCATCCGTTGTTTATTGTATGGTAATTACATTCAAGTGTTACTGCTAATTTCGCAATTCGTACTTCTTTTCATAAATGAAATAAAACATTAATTGTAAAATTTCATATTCACAATGTTTCACTACTAAATTAAACCTAATTACTCCTTACGGCCCTTAACATGGGCGTAGTGTAGTTTAATGCCTATGTTATGTTAGCTTAATGTTGCCCGGAACCATTTGTGCTCCTACATTTATTCATATCTGGGGCATCATTCGCTCGCTAATCCCCGCAGCCATTGGAAGACATCAATTTACCGAAGGTGCTTTCAAATAGGTTCCTTTCCCCTCGATAAAATTCGCTAAGACGTGGAGCCCGAGTACCTTCGAGTGAGATTTAGTTTCATAATTATATTTTCCCTTGCCATTAAATGAGATTTTGTGAGGTTTTGCCTTACCTTCTTGCCTCCCTCTTAAGCCTACGTAATTAATGGTCGCCCTTTGCCGAGCAGCCCAGGAGGACTACTTACTGTGGAAATTATGTGTTTCCTTTAAAATGAAGATCGAGTCTCGATTGCGCATTAACTCTCTCAAAATACCGAAGGTCGTAAAAAATATTTTTATACCATAATATTATTTGTATTAACGAGTCCTTTTTACTGTACTACTGTGTATTATATGTATGTATTTTATGTTATCTTTACAGCTGATCATACTATCATCTCAAGTTGTCAAAGCCACAAGTAAGGTCGATTTCTTATTTTATAATCCTATATCAAAGCATTATTGAAATCTGTAGACTTAGCTGGTCTTTAATACTACTGCAGTAGATACTCACCGCAGCGGCTGACCAAATAAAATGCTCTTATATCTTGTAGATAACGTCTTGCCTGTTTCAGAGTGTGAGCAACGTTAAACGCATTTATCAAAGTCATTGCACATTTTAAGAACTTTTTATCAATTAAAATCAGATTTTCTATAATCTGGGTGCTTCTAAAAAATATTGCTATGGATTTTTTAAACATACAATAAAATGATAAGTGATTTCCACTATTACACAATACACAAGTTCGTTTTTAATGACGCTATATCGGTAGCGAGATGATTATGTGGTAATAGTATAATAACTGTTTTTAAATCTAATATAATATATATCAATCTCAGGAGATTGAGATTAAGTAGTTTAGGAATCCATCGCGGACAAACATCGTGACAGGTCACGATGTTTGTCCGCGATGGATTCTTAAACTACTTAACCGATTTTAATGTTTTCTTTTTTTAAATGTGTGCTTTTTTCAAACTTGAGAGATAGGATAGCTTAGATCTTTAATTATAATCGCAATTTTATTTTATTCCAAATTATTTGTCTATAAAGAGCGACGAAATTGTTTATGCGACGCGGGTCACGACTCACGGGCTAGCGATGGACGTTGCCATGGTGACATACTTATTTAGTCACTAATTCAATAAAATAATACGGGCGATATACTTTATAAAATATGGCAAAGAAACGTTTGCCGGGACATCTAGTACTTATATATAAATCTCCCGTCACGATGTTTGTCCGCGATGGATTCCTAAACAACTTAACCGATTTTAATGTTTCTTTTTTTTTATGTGTGCTTTTTTCCAACTTGACAGATAGGATAGCTTAGATCTTTAATTATAGTCGCAATTTTATTTTATTGCAAATAATTTGTCTATAAAGAGCGACCATTGTTTAATTATACGACGCGGGTCACGGGATAGCGATGGACGTTGCCACGGTGACATACTTATTTAGTCACTAATTCAATAAAATAATACGGGCGATATACTTTATATAATACTGTCTGACCCAGCAAACATTGTTTTGTCATATAAATAATTTTTGGTATGAAAAATAGATGTTGACCGATTCTCAGACCTACTCAATATGCTCACAAAATTTCACGAGAATCGGTCAAGCCGTTTCGGAGGAGTACGGGAACGAACATTGTGACACGAGAATTTTATATATAAGATGGCAAAGAAACGTTTGCCGGGACAGCTAGTTATATTAAATAATATTGTTGATTGTGATGTAATGTTGATATTTACAGCTCTAGCTGATTTTAAAAAGTTTACAACAGGTATCTGTGTATTTTTTTCTTAAAGTATATGATTTATTTAATTAAGTATGTAAATTAATTATTAGCATGTGGCATTACATGACTGGTGCCGTCGATTCGGAGAGCGGATACTTTCAGTGATTAGCATAACGAACCAAAACCAAATGAAATGATAAATAAAATAAATGTTAAATAAAATAAATAAATAAAATTATTCACTGCAAATGGAGGCTACCCTTAAACCAAATCTAATGATGCTGCCATTTAAAATGTTGTTCAATGATTTTCCACTTTTGTTCATAAGTTGAAATAAGTCCTTCTATACTTAATAACTTTTAGGCGAAAGAATATCAGCCATCGCCTTCATACCAATCGCAACAAGGTTGCTCAGCAAAGGTATTCAAATTCAAATCTTTTATTTCCGACAGTCTGACTATCATCAATCTATACTAATATTATAAATGCGAAAGTATCTCTGTCTGTCTGTCTCGCTTTCACGCCGAAACTACCGAACCGATTGTAATGAAATTTTGTACACAGATAGTCTAAAGCCTGAGAAAGGACATAGGCTACGTTTTAACTGGAAAAAATAGTTGTAAGGGGGTGAAAATGCGTAAATTTGTTCAAATTAAGTTAGTTCCAAAAATTCATAATAGATGGCGCCGTGCGTCTCCTACATCGCGATGACGCTTGCTCAAATGTCTTTCTATAATGTCGGCACTACATATAGGCGAACGCGTTGGCCGACGCGTTGGCCCAATGTGTAGAACAGGCGACTCGCGCGTTGGCGGTAGGTATTTAGACGTTGGCCGACGCGTTTTGTCGGCACTACATATAGGCGAACGCATTGGCCGACGCGTTGGCCAACGCGGCGGCCAACGCGTTCGCCTATATGTAGTGCCGACATAAGAGGTGGTATCATCTTACATTACATTTTCGATTGATATTTCTTTGTTACGTTATTAAATAACTCAGTAATTTATCTATGCAGTGACGTAACCTTTAATCTATCAATGATAAATAGTTTATGGGTAAAATTGTGTAATTGGGGGGCTAAATATACTTTATTTGGCATAAATAAAGTTTAATTTTAAAAAATGAAGTAAGTTATGTGCACACTGCACAGCTGTTTTTGAGTGTTTTGATTTTTTATAAAAGCTTAATTTGACACCAATTTTGTTGACATCGCGCGCTATAAACTGAAGTCCACGCGGACGAAGTCGCGGGCAACAGCTAGTATAGTAATAAGACAATTAATAACCTTACGTATTTTTTTTACAATTGCTATTAATAAAACAAGGCATGGTGTTTATGATGTATGATTTCAGAATAAAATGACACGAAAATATCAAATATTTTTTTTTATGAAATAAGGGGGCAAACGAGCAAACGGGTCACCTCATGGAAAGATCCTTACGTCGCCCATGGACACTCGCAGCATCAGAAGATATATTGTCTAAAATCTATTCAAGCAATATTATTATAATAAGTTTAATTAAATGTTGTCCTTAGGTATAGGTAATCCAATTTATGTTTGAATTAAATTTTAATTATCTTTGTAACTTGCAGTTGAAGAACCGGGAAGTACGTATAAAATGTAATATTTTATACGAGAGTAAACGTAAAAAGCTCTATTTTAGTCGAAGTTTTATTTTCAGTCGGCAAAGGCTTTGTTAGTTCAACAAAGACTCCTAAAGAGTTGGCAGATAAACTATTTGAAGCCTTCTGTAAGTACTTCAAATAAAAAAGTATTTTATTTAAATGTTTGCTTTTTTAATTCTTTTTTTTCTTGCAGTCTCGACGAAAGCGCGAGTTGTTACTTTAAAAGGTAAGGGAAAAAGTCAATACAGCAATTAAAATTACTGTACCTATTTATAGCTTAGAAACCTAATATGACAAACAAATAACAATTATAACGCTCTACATCTCTATTAAGTTTTTATTAGTCTTTATGTAAATTTATATAATTAAAATAACATTATTGAACTTATTTATTTATTTTTAGATGGGAACATACCAGGAATTAGTGCTTTGCAATCTTTAGCCATGAATGGACCTGCAGGTAATGTTTTTCTATCTCAATGTGTTTTTATTTTATTTTAAGTGTAATTAAAAAGCTCTGAAAGCTCTCACGCTAATCCTAATGGACTATTAGCTCTGTTAATGCTGTATTACCCAGCTATTTTATGTAATATATTCAGGTAATTCTGTAACTAATAAATAAAAAAAAGCTGCTGTCAGACAGACTGTCAGACACTTCTCGCGACAGTTGTCTTGCAGGTGGAACGCGGCCTTAATCAGCGCGTCTGCTAAAGAACTCATTTCCCCGACTGTACATTTCTGTTAAACAACTCATTTCCCCGACTGTACATTTCGGCTAAATAACTTATTTCCCCGACTGTACATTTCTGCTAAACAACTCATTTCCCCGACTGTACATTTCTGCTAAACAACTCATTTCCCCGATTGTACATTTCTGCTTAGCACAATTTTCCCCGACTGTACATTTCTGCTAAACAACTCATTTCCCCGACTGTACATTTCGTTCGAGTTCGAGTTCGGCACAAAACACTACTCTCCAACCGTCTTACGGTTTTTCTATGGTTTTTCGATCAACACGAAAATCTGACGCGAGTTTCACAGTTTTTACCCATCCCACAAAAGTGCTCAACGCCGCTACAGAAGTTTTCACTTCAATAAGTGTAAGTTTTGTAGTAGACACCTAAATGTGCCTTATTTTTCAAGGTTTCCCTTCGTCTGCACAAAAAAGCTGGCACTCAGTAAACAAACGACGCAGTGGATTGAAACGAGGAGGAAATAAAAATGAATCAAAAGAACCAGAAGGTAGCGCAAATCGAAGTAGGCGTCAAAATTTATTGAAGTAGAGAAAAAGCATTTAAATAGACGACCGGAGGCTAACGGTGCTCTCAAACGGTTACCAGTTACCACTTTACTACATTTATGACGTAACGAGCAAACAATCTAATGGATCGCATGATGTAAAGTGATTACTGTTGCCCGTTGAGACCGGCAAGTAAGATTTTACAACAGGTTGGAAATTGTTTTAAGCGCACTGTGCGTGTTATATTTCTTTTCAACTTATTTTGTTCTGTATGTAAACAAAAAATACATTAAGAGTTAAGACACACGTACCTAAATGGATTTTAAATTTGTCTACATTTAGATCAAATTTCAAAATTAAATGATTCGGAGTATAATAATAATAATAATAATATCTATGGACGCTTCACACCACGTCAGTCTGGCCCCGTGGTAAGTACCTGAAGGACTTGTGTTACAGGTACCAGACAACGGAAATATATTTAATTCTTTTATACTATACATATATTTAAGATTTTTATTATATGATACACATATTTAATACACACATCCATGACCCAGGAACTTTATAAACTTTTTTGTTCCGTCGGCGGGACTCGAACCCGCGACCTCCCGGCTTGAGCTACCAACGCGCTCACCACTGCGCCACGGAGGTCGTCAGTATAGCAACTAGACAACCAGTATACTAGTTCATCTGAATATTAAATAGGCAAATTATACCTGATTATGCTATCGTGGTAACCGAGAGCCTCAATACGCTGAGTCAGCGTTAGCCTTCACGTAAGTGGGGTTGCGGTTAGCCACCACTGTGGACGCAGAAAGGATAGCGTGGCCACACTGCCAGATACTGTGGTACATAATTTTCCTGAACAGTAATGACCACTAAATAGAATATGAGCCTCAAATAGGTAGGTACTAAAAATACAGGTAGGAAGCGAAATGCATCTGGCACATTTAAATTGCTGTACCGATTTTGATAAAGTTTAAAAGTAGTTAAAATACATTTAAAATGCAGCATGCAGGTGGAAGTACGAATGTGTGGATCCCGAGGATCCCGACAGTTGTACGCTTCATATGCTCTGCAGAGATTCTGTCCTAGAAAAAGGTAAGTACCTATACTTACACAATAATATTATATACCCTTTACGTACCCTTTTTTTAACATGGAGAAATGCTTTACGCATCCTCGGCAAATTGGGGATATCGGCCGGGGTATGTGGGATTCCTGCGTAGTCTACCAACTAAAACTCCATGGTGCTCCACTCATCGCTTAAGGCAGAGTTGCGGGTACGATAGAACCTATAGCAAGTCGCAACTCTACCAGCGATCATCTACATACCCTTTACATAGCCTGGTTAATGTAAATTGTAGTATTGTAATTTGTAAGCAATATTATCTATATGGTAAGTTTAATTATATTTTTTAGAAGAAGCCAAAAGTCAACGACGGGCCTCAGCACAGAAGAATCGCGATAATCAGATAAGAAAGTGGTGTAAGTTTTATACGTAATTCTCTTAGCTTATGTGGACAAAACCAAAATTTGCGAAAAGAAGTAACCAACACGTGCGCAGTTACAAACTTTCGAAATATAATATTAGTGAAGTTACCAACTAAATTCTACTTCTGGTTGGTTTCAGATACTTCGGAATTAGGTGTTTGTATTATAAAAACCACACTGATATTAGAAATCGAATTATTCAATACGGTATCTTAGATTAAAATTTTATTTAATTCTTAGATTATTATTTAAACATTACGAAGGCTCCTGGTAATTTTAAAAATAATATCCGTTATCGCAGACAAAAGTTTCCATTTAACCGGCATTACGTCAGAGTGAACTGTGTAATTAGATTAAAATTAAATTGTTTCAATTTCACAATGAAAGCATGGCGAAATGATCTCACAAACTGTTTTGGCCGCTTTTGTCTGGGTGTATTAACTCTGTAATATCTGCTGGCTACGAAAGGGGTGGGTGGGTTTTCCAGAATTTTCGTTAAAATCATTCTCAACTGCTTATTAAAAGTTACAAGAAACTAAAGGGGAACATTTAACGAGAATTAAAAATTCAATTATACATACACATACTATATTGTTATTTGTTATAACTTAAAATATTATTTATGATAAAAATATTATTTACTAAAATGTCAAGTTAAAATAAAATTTTGAGAAATTTTGTAATATTTGACCCCTCCTCTTGTTTATTTTTGTCTCTTTATTTCCTAATTCCTGGGTATAGTACTAAATAAAGTTAAATCTGTTTTTTATAAATATATTTTTTTATTCTTTGCAGTAGGTATAACAGAGATTGATGAAGAAGTGGAAAAAATATGTAAGTAAACTTCTGTTTGATGATTTAGCAAGCTTTTTGAGCTTTTTGAGCTTTTCGAATGAATAAAATATTATTAGCCGCTATTACCTGACTGAAGTATTTAGATTTAAAAATAACATTAAAGTTCTAAGTCCTAAGACATACTCGTAGTGTATTATGGTTCCTACCGGGTGGATAATATTATAATCCTATCTTTCCCCAGTAGAAACTCGGCATGCTGCTGATCACACTGATTGTAAGTCTACCTTTTAATTTGAAATTTATCCCATTTTTCAATTTAAATTATAAATTGAAAATAAATTAAATTACATTGAACTTTTTGGTAATAACAGAGGTTTCAACTTTTCAATTTACAAACTTTTATTTCAGACGTCGTAGATGAAAAACTGAAAAAGTTAACGGACCGCTTTGAACATATTATGGACAGATATTCAGGTAATTGAATTAGTTAAGCATTACTTTAGTTAAGAAAGACTTTCCTTATGTTAAGACTAGCTGTTGCCCGCGACTTCGTCCGCGTTAACATAGTATAATAACAAAGATGGACAGTTTTCCAGAACCTTTTGTGGTTCCTTACCTTATACAAAGGGTAAAAACGGGACCTATTTAAGCAAACGTCCATCGCAAACGTCAATGAACTTTCATGTTCTTAACTCAAGAAATGACGGACTTTCATTCAAACTTTCAACCCCAATTTCACTCCCTTGGGGGTAGAATTTCCAAAAACGCTTAAATACCTATACATTCATTTTTAATCAGCAGTCCAAAAATAAACTTTCATGTTTCTTACTTAGGAAATGTTGGACTTTCATTTAAACTTTCAACCCCTATTTCACCCCCTTGGGGGTAGAATTTCCAAGAATACTTCAACACATATCCAATCATTTTTAATCAGTAGCCCAAACATAAAATTTCATGTTTCTAACTCAAGAAATAACGGACTTTCATTCAAATTTTCAACCCCAATTTTACCCCCTTGGGGGTAGAATTTCCAAAATTCCTTCCTTAGTGGGTGTCTACTTAATAAAACAACCCTACTCACCAAATTTCGTGGATGTAACTTTAACAGTTTTTGCTCAGCGATGATGAATCAGTCAGTCAGTCAGGACATGTAATTTTATGAGTATAGATAAGCAAGATTTTTAAAGGTGGGTTTAGCTTAAACTAGATATTTTTTATTTAACTAAGTTACTACAGAGTACAGAGTCCCACTTTTTCAAAAAAGAAGTAGGACTAATAAAATATAAAATGTTATTATGACATTTTTTGTAGTTTTAGCTTGAAGGAGTGAAAAACATTCGCCTTAATATTAGTGTGATTATTTGAAAATTGAAACAAAACAATATAAACTGTTCCACTAGGTATGTAGTTACATAGACGTTTATATACGTAGTTTATTTAGTGTTCTAGAGAGGAAGTAGGCCAGAGCATTTAGTATGCACAACCAATCCTCACAAGGAAAATCCAACATCTGTGACTCTCCTTCGAACATAGTGTACTCAGAAATTCATAAGTGGACTTTGATTTCAGCCGATTATAATATTTTATTATTTATTTTTATTTCAGCAACTTCAACGAATAGTATGGGACTTCAATAAAAATCCGGCTGCACGTGTTTTATTCTTATTTGCACCAATGATATAATAAATAGAATATCATTGATTTGCACCAAAAAGTAACCTTACTTTACTGCAAAAGGAGTTTAATAACGAAAAAAAAATATTTTTTTGTTCACTAAATCCGGTTGCGTAATGAAATGGCAATTATGTTTGTAAAGAGAGTGCTAACTGACCTTTAAAGAGAACTTAAAACAAATAGCAACATTTATTCCCATTGCCCACCTGAACCACCCACTCCCCGGGATAAAGGTAAAAGGTTACACGCGCGGCCGTCAATGGCAATATGTCGGACAAGGACGGCGGCTCCAGTTCTGGAACTTGTCGGAACCGACTGACACCACCACAATGCCTTTGTTCCACGTGCAACTGGAAATGTTGCACAACCCTGAAAATCATCTCGTTATATTGGGTTATTGTTTATTCAACGTGGGAGGCGATAGGGATGATACGAATATACGCAGTTATTATGAACTCTATGTATAAACATATATTGTAGACTAGATGATGCCCGCAACTTCGTTGCGCCAAAATTCGTTTATCGCGCGGGAATCGTACATTTTCCGGGATAAAAACTATCCTATGTCCTTTCTCGGGACTCAAAGAATATCCATGCAAAATTTCAGCAAAATCGGTTCAGCGGTTCGAGCGTGAAGAGGTAACAGACAGACAGACAGACAGACAGACATACAGACAGACAGACGGACAGACAGACAGACACACTTTCGCATTTATAATATTAGTATGGATATTATATTTTGGAATCTTCTGGAATTGAATCCGTAGCGAACAATATGCGATCAGCATGTCTTAAATTTGCATTTTCCATACATTTACATAGTTATTATTATTATCTACGACAGAAAGGAATATCATTTTTGCTATGACGTCATATTCGTCGCATACCGTAAACATAGTTTTGTGCATGTTTTAATTAATCGTAGGTTGTAGTGCTAAATGGCACAACATCACTCAGGGTCTCCAGGGTACGATGACCTAAAATTGACAACATATCGAAACTGTGCAATCGCCAATCTAATATTTCATACGTCGAGAGTATTGTAACAAAAACATTCAAGGTCTACAGTCTACAGTCTACACTATTGTTAAATAAAATGTTTAGAAACATAACATTACAGCCGTATAAAACAATCCTTTCTCGGCCGTGCAAAAACATGAGGATGGAGTTTCTATTTGATGGTAACGGCTGACATTTCAATTACTCGTAGACTTAGTTGCGCTCGAGTTGTAACGCGCGGTGGCGCAACATCAGTTGTTGCTAGTTGTGATGGACGGCGGCATGGCACTAGCCGTCGCTACGTAGTTCAGAGTGCTTAAGTCAAAATGCATTCGCCAGTTTCTATGGTAAAATTAGCTGTCAAAATTGTATTGGATTTGACATAACGCGTCGCGTGTAAAAGCGCTTGCGATGGGTTATGTACCATCGAGGAAATTGATTCCTAGGCTGTTGACAGACCAACGTCATTTGGTCGAATCAATACCGACGCGAACATACTACGTAGGTTCCCCCTTCTGCCTAGGAATCAACTTCTCTGATCGTACAAATCCCATGCATTTTTGACATCTTACTTCTGTATCGAAATTCGAAACTCTATAACTATACTTATACTAAAACGAATGCATTTTGACTAAGTACTCCGATCGGCGGTGGCCTTACACTAGTATGATCGACGGCGCGGCGCGTTGTGTAGCTGACAGCTGGTTAAGTCTGTTGATATTTGAAACTGCTTGGTTAGCTTTGTTTCTTAGTGACGTGCGCCGTGTAATATATTGCACTGGTTAACTCAAGTTAACGTTGGTAAAGTAGTTATTATTATGACTATATTTTTACCAACCTTTAGTACGTTTTCTCTCTTCACTTTTAGGAAGTTACAGCTTATCTCGTCATAGAGCTTGGATTAACTGAGCTGTTATTTCTTAATCAAATCAAATCATAGATAAAGCAAAGCTGATTTGCTCTATCGGCACAGTCACTTAGACGCGTTTATCAGGCAGCTGTCAAATCTATTATAGTTTTATCAATCACCCATATCGGTTCAAAACTATCCAGCAACATTGAAAGCGGCCGCTCGTTTAGTTGAGTCTTATTTTACAAGACAGATGCTTAGTATTTATCTTATAATCCTGTAGGCAGGTGTGTACACCCAATTACGTTTCGATCAGGGCTCGCCGGCATGGCGGTGCTTTAACTGGATTACGGTATTACCAGCCGGCGGCTACGGGAACCTGGCATAGACTATGTTCAACACTTTTTATACCCACACTCTTTTAAGCGTTCCCTCGGTTATAACATTGACGATTTAGCACCGTTATAAGGAATTTATGTACTCGTGGCCTACGAGTAAACAGAAACATAAAAAGGCAGAACAAAATACGAGGTTTTCGGCTTCGGGCATATTTTGGAAAACAGTAAAATACTTTTCATTTTCCCCGTCGCGAAGGTAGCAAAACGACTAATCTGTTTAATTATGTTTACTTTGCCGAAGACGTTAAAGCGGCAGTTATGTTTTTTAGAAAACAATGTTAATAGAATAAGTTTTTCTTGTTTTGTTTCGTACTAAATTACAAAGATAAATGACTTGTAAGAGTACAACACGAGCCCAATTTCCTCCAACGGTCCCCGGTGGATAAATGGGTAAGTGTATCTATATATCGTTTCCTTATTGGCCTCGAATTTTATGACCCCAGTTTCGGATCCTCCGCAATTTATTATGCCGATTTTTAAGAAATTTTATCATAACCTTCCCTTCCCTCTTCCATTACAGATCCTTAATTTTCGCCGCTTGGAGGGCATACAAATTTAGCTTTTAACTTTTTCTCTTCTAAATCCTGCAAACCGCTTTAAATTCTTAAATGTTGTTGCTCTACCTTTTTCACATTCACCTTCTATAAAGCGCAAACTCGAAACTGTAATTGATCAATCGAGCAGGTGCGAGACAGCAGCGACTGTCTACTATTTATTTGGTCTGTGCGGGCTGAAGACGTCGGCTCATAATTCGATACAGACTCATCAGCGTCTGAACAAATTTGTGCCGTCACTCGTTACGTCATTACCGTAATTTGGGAGGAGGACCGGTATTAAGACGCTCGAAAAATCACTCAATCGTGAATTTGCATGCCTCAACATCAAATAAAATCCCAGCTCACTATAGGTAGATAGGTACTCAAAACATCTTTCATCTGAAAAAGTTTATATATAAAATATTGTATACGTATAAGTAGGGTTTTGAGTTTGATGTAGGTATAGTTCTTGCAATCTAAGAGTGCGCGTCGCCTTTATTTGTAGTTGGAAATGTGAATAGACATTTTCGTTAGTGTGCGTACCCGACGGAGCAGTCAGTAGCGAGCGAGCCATGTACGCGTGTATAGATATGGTCACTCGCACAACTAAGGGCGACGCGCACTCGTAGATTGCAAGAACTATACTATCAGAGAAGTTGATTCATAGGCAGATGGCAGACCCGTATTTTGGTCGCTTTTTGCAAAACCCAGCCGAAATTTCCGAATCCGAAAACGTCATCAGTCATCACTAATTATAGTTGACATAATTCAACTAAATGACATAGATCCGTCAAACGCCTATGAATCAATTTCTTCGATGGTACTATCAGAGAAGTTGATTCTTATGCAGATCGGGGACCTACGTAGTTTCGTTGCGTTACGTCAAACCCAGCCGACAGATCACAATTAACATATTCGACCAAATAACGTTGGTCTATCAACTGCATAGGAATCCATTTCCTCGATGGTACATTGTAATTTGTACATAAACAAACCTATTAAGAAAAGTTACATTAAAAAATATATAGCTGATAGCTGGAAACCATTAGGAAAAACCGTCTAAAATAATCGTAGAGAGTGAAGTTTGTTGAAGAAAGAGAGTGAGTTTTAGTTTTGACAAACATCGCAGTTGCGTTGTTTATCATTTAAGGCCGCATACAACGAGGATTAGTGAAATTTCGTGTTTTTATTTTCACTACAACTTTGACCACAAGTAATTATAAGCATTCAAACATTTTTTGGAAGTTAGTTACGTTCCTTACCAAGGTTAGGGTCAGATTAAAATTTTGATTTAAATCCATTTACCACTAAAAAAATGAGCATTAAAAATAATTCTTTTAAAATTTTATTTCCTCTAGAATTCAGCGAAAATAAATACGGGAATAAATATTTTTACGCCAAAATATTTCAATCATGATTCCGGAGGCACCCATCAGCTTCGTTTTTGATAAAATATATCAATTAAAGATAATCGCTTTGTTTACAAATTTGAAGAATCTGTTGATATGTGAGAGCAACGCCTGATCATGGAAAATAAAAAAATGACATCAGTCAAATCTGTGTGTCAGAGGCTGATTGTCTATCATAGAAAACCTAGAGTATGTTCACAAATATATCCCAGTGTATACTGGGATATATTTGCCAGTATTGGCAGAATCGCCGTGGTCCCATACGAATAAGAAAAAGAATAAGAATCATTTATTCAATTTAACGTAACAAAAAAACACCACCATTATAAAATACACAGAAGAATATCAAATAATAATAGAAAAAAAAGAAACTTAGAAATAAAAAATAAAATATTCTAAAATAAACACGTTGATTCGTTTCGAAATATTTGCTAGTGAATGTCGAATACGTATTTCTTGTAATGTAATTATAATACGTCATACTTATCTAATACTAGTGGAATACTAGTACAAAATAGCGCCGTAATTTGACGTCTTGGGCAGTGGTCAGTAGACTGGGTTTTATTCCGGAATCTAGTCAACATTTTTGGTTTACAAATACTACAATATTGCTTTGTAAATTATTTGGCGAGAGACTACCTAATAAGATGCTATTCGATAATTTATATTCACCAAACGATCATTTTTACGGTTTTGGTAGGTTTGAAAGTCAAAAAATGTAAACATTACAGCTAGTCAGAAAACAATGTACAGATTACCACAACACAGAGAGATTTTTACTGAGGTGTAAGTGAGGGGATAGGGGGAGGGGAGAGGGAGAGGGGGAGGGGGGAGGGGAGAGAGGGGAGGGGAGAGAGGGGAGGGGGAGAGAGGGTGGAGGGGGAGGGGAGAGAGGGGGAGGGGAGAGAGAGGGGAGGGGGAAGGGGGAGATGGGGGAGGGGGAGAGAGGGGGGAAGGGGGAGAGGGGGAAGTGGAGGGGGCAGGGGGAGAGGGGGAGGGGGAAGGGGAGATGGGGAGGGGAGAGAGGGGGAGGGGAGAGAGAGGGGAGGGGGAAGGGGGAGATGGGGGAGGGGGAGAGAAGGGGGAGAGGGGGGAGAGGGGCGAGGGGGAGAGAGGGGGGGGGGAGAGAGGGGCGAGGGGAAGAGGGGAGGGGGAGAGAGGGGGGAGGGGGAGAGAGGGGGAATGGGGAGATGGGGGAGGGGGAGAGAGGGGGGAAGGGGAGATGGGGGAGGGGGAGAGAGGGGGGAAGGGGAGAGGGGGGAGGGGGAAGGGGGAGATGGGGGAGGGGAGAGAGGGGGAGGGGGGAGAGGGGGAGGGGGAGAGAGGGGGAGGAGGGAGAGGGGGAGGGGGAGAGATGGGGGAGGGGGAGAGAGGGGGAGGGGGGAGTGGCGAGAGTGGAGGGGGAGAGAGGGGGGAGGGGAGAGAGGGGGAGGGGAAGGGGGAGAGAGGGGGGAAGGGGGGAGAGGGGGAGGGTATTCATTAAAGATTTCGTTTATCAAGTTTTGCATAAGTTATGAACATGGCCTCTCTGTTAATCATTACTCTGTATGTTGAGTTTACCACGTGATCGTGGTAAACTCAACATACAGAGTAATGATTGAAGAAAGGGGGAGAGGGAGAGGGGGAAGGGGGAGGGGGAAGTAGGAGATGGGTGAGGGGAGAGAGAGGGGAGGGGGAGAGAGGGGGGAGGGGGAGAGAGGGGGGAGGGGGAGAGAGGGGGAGGGGGAGAGAGGGGGGAGGGGGAGAGAGGGGGAGGGGAGAGAGGGGGGAGGGGGACAGGGGGAGGGGGAGAGAGGGGGGAAGGGGGAGAGAGGGGGAGGGGGAGAGAGGGGGGAGGGGGAGGGGGGGGGGGGGGGAGGGGCGAGGGGGGAGGGGAGAGAGGGGAGGGGGAAGGGGGAGATGGGGGAGGGGGAGAGAGGGGGGAAGGGGGAGAAGGGGAGAGGGGGGAGGGGGAGAGGGGGACAGGGGGAGGGGGAGAGAGGGGGGAAGGGGGGGGGAGGGGGAGGGAGGGGGGGAGGGGGAGGGGGATAGGGGAGGGGGAGTGAGGGGAGAGGGGGAAGGGGGAGAGGGGGGAGGGGGAGGGGAGAGTGGGAGATGGGGGAGGGGCAGAGGGGGAGGGGATTCATTAAAGATTTCGTTTATCAAGTTTTGCATAAGTTATGAACATGGCCTCTCTGTTAATCATTACTCTGTATGTTGAGTTTACCACGTGATCACATTATTTCTGAAAATATTAAAATCGACTACGACTTGATATGTAAATACGCCTTCCGAGCGCCATCTATTGAGCTAGTTTGTCTCAAATTCTAAAATGTCAGTCGCCTATAATCCCGCCTTAACAATATTTTATTTTAAAATAAATCACACAACACCAGCGCATTATCTGCACGGCGCATTCGCATACTGTGGAGCGACTGTGAAGGTGACCACAATATAATATTGTGAGCGTGCAGTGTTGGTGGTGTCGTTAGACAATGTGAGCGCACGGACGATTATTATAATTAACAACTCATGTTCATTCATCATGTGTCGAATGTCGAGTTTGGTTGAATTGAAATTTGAATCATAATAATATATTATATATTATATTACTATAATAATCTTCAATTTAGAATAGAAGACATGGACTTACAGTAGAGATGGAGTATAGTTGGTGATTTAAATGCGCGAACTGACCAAAGAAACGTCCGATTACGACTGTCGACGACGCGACGCGACTAGATGTGAATTCAATGCGTGTACCTAACACGCCTTTGACAACGACTAAACAGAAAGTTACTTACTCATCTCAATTCATCGGTTCAATTATCTATTCTAGTATATTAAAAAGAAAATTAATATCTACTATAAATTGTTTATCTTACGACTAGATGTTTTGCATTTTTTTTTTAATATTTCAGACCTCTTTATCATTCATTTAAATATTTTGTTTCTATATTTTGTTGTTATGGTGATTGGTGACAGCAAAAATAATAAAATATTCTCGAAAATTTAAGTTCTCTAGCTACCGAGTTTATTGATATACACCCTGACGACAGACAGACGGATATCTCTTTTGGGTACAGATTCCTAAAAATTTAAAATGACAAGGAAAATATGAATATGATCTGCATAAGTATAATGAATATATTATTATTATAATGAAAACAAAAACGTTACCTTTACTGCAAGTAGAGTTATCGTTTTCTAACTTGTAGAGGGTATTAGGTATATTGATTCCAGGTGATATAAGTGATCATCATAAGGGCTACACTCTACAATTCTTATTTATTAAAGCTATTGCAATAAACCCAAGCACAAGATTCTCATTGAGGTCATAAAATAAGCTCCCTATTTCCCAGCTGCAGTAAGCGAGCTGTTTTATTCTAGTTAAGAACTTTTGAATCTACTTTACCGAATTTTAAATCTACTTCGGTACTAATACTTTGGGATGTGTATGTGTCCCTTATATAAAGTTAACTGTGTAAATAGCAGCGTTAAAAGAGTTGCTTTTGAATTCCAATGTTTCTATGGAAAATTTGCCAACATCATGAAGTATGAACATTTGCGATGAACTATGTGTGGGTAATATTTTATTTTGTTATACATTGTAATTTGTATATGTATTATTATGAGGAAATACTTTTTTATGTTCGTGAGTACAGAACAAACATCATATTTAAATATCTATAAAATATAAATACATCATTTTATTACAATACAAAATTTCATTAAAGATTTCGTTTATCAAGTTATGCATAAGTTATGAACATGGCCTCTCTGTTAATCATTACTCTGTATGTCGAGTTTACCACGTGATCACATTATTTCTGAAAATATTAAAATCGACTACGGCTTGATATGTAAATATGTACCTTTCGAGCGCCACTATTGAGCTAGTTTGTCTCAAATTCTAAAATGTCAGTCGCCTATAATCCCGCCTTAAAACGGTTTACTATACCTTAGATTAAATTTCAATTAATCAATTTCCTATTCCAACAGATGAAGAACATACATTTCAAAAACTCTGGTTTACAGCAAAACATTTGATATGAAAGGTAAATACAATACCGTATGGACCTGGCGTAAAAATTGAGTTACAAAGAAAGATATCACAGTTCCAAACGGTTCCAGTTGTGCTTTTTGTGAAAAACAACAAGAAGCACTGGCGTGGAACCACCGGGCTCGGAAAAAACTAAAATTCAATCGTTCCTATTTACTTTAAATCATCTAGATTTTTATAAAAGATGTTGGTAAATCGTATTAATTGTTACAACTTACAATAACCACTATGTAGAAACTTAATTGGAACTTTTAAAAACAAAACCATTAAAGATTTGATCGAGCAATAAAATACAACCGTTAAAAGCCATAACTTATGTCATCTGTCGTTAAAATTTAACGACGTAATTTACTTTAAATAAAATGTAGGTCACGGCCATCGACGCCGCTTATTTAGGTCAACTCTTTCAAGTTTTTATACGCGAATATTGTAAGCTTCTACCACACCGGCAAAATTAGCGGAACATAGGTAAAAAGGGCCACAACTTGAACTCAAGTGGGTCGGGCTGTGTGAAATCCTTTTTTATAGTTTCTAAGCTCATTTAAGAAATAAAATATTGAACAAAACTGGAAAGATGACAGGTTTTTATAGCAATTATGCCCTAATAAATGTTTTTCGATTATTGACGATGTAAGTGTTCCTGATAAGAATGGCGTTTTAGCGGGGTGCAAGGTATGCTAAGCTCATTTGATTGTTTGGTTTTTAGAACAACATATTGCTTAGATACAAAATTAGTGATTACCCAGCATCTACGACAGCTAGAGCTGTAACCACGATAGAGAAAGGTCACACCTACCGTTCGGTCAATCAGGCCTTAGGTGTGTCGGCTTCCGTGGTCTATTGTAACTTTCAACGCTACAGAGAGACTGGATCTTACGTTCGGAGACGAGGCAGATATCAGGTGACAATGGTTGAGGATGACCGTTTTGTAAGGAAACAAACCTTAAGAAATCGACCTCAAACTGCTATGCAGACACGAAACCTGTCGGAACAGGTCCAAGATGTATATGTAAGTGATTGTACAGTAAGAAGAAAACTTAAAGAAGTTAAATTAAACTCAAAAGTGCCAGCAAGGGCACCAAAACTTGAGACAGGACACCGAAGAGCCAGGCTAAGATTTGCGCGTGAACATCAAAATTAGACAAGTGAGTGAAATCTTGTGCTGTACAGTGATGGGAGCAAATCCTATGTACATTTTGTTGACAGGCGACAAATAATGTGGATAAATCGTAAGGAACGCTATAGGCCATCAAACTTAACGGAAACAGTGGCCTATGATGCAGACTTCGTAATGGTTTGGGGTGGCACATGATTTGGAGCCCGCACGGAGCTGATGATTATTGATGATGGTACTTTGACAGCACGGGGCTATAGCACAGACATCCTGGAACTGCATGGTGTGCCTTTTACACAGTTTTAGGTAGTAACTTCAATTTTATGCGCGTCCATAGAGTAAAAAATCAGGCATTATTACCAAAATGATGCTGGTGTAGCCCGGGTGGAGAGACCAGCACGGTCTACGGATGTGGATCCGATTGAAGACGTGTGGCACATCAATGGGTGAACGGTACGAGTTTATTATTATTTTTAACAAAAAATTAAAACCGACTTCCAAGGTAAAAACAATATTAACATTAATATGAACTAAAAAGTATTAAATAATTTTTGCTATCTAATAGTGCCTTTTTCCGAATTCGGCTAAACCTCAACTATTTCTGTACTCAATCTTCATTATTTTGAAGTCGGTACCAGATAGCTGAATCTTCAGTCCTCTGACAGAATATTTGAAACTTTTGGAACTGGCACCGACTTCAAAATTATGAAGATTGAGTACAGAAATAGTTGAGGTTTAGCCGAATTCGGAAAAAGGCACTATTAGATAGCAAAAATTATTTAATACTTTTTAGTTCATATTAATGTTAATACTGTTTTTACCTTGGAAGTCGGTTTTAATTTTTTGTTAAAAATAATAATAATTTCACTCTTTTTAGTTACACTAGTAGGTAAACCTTCGCGTATATTTTACGTATCTTATTACAATTTGTTAAGAGTCACAGTTCACACTCACAAAATAATATATTATCAGTGAAGTGAACATATTGTGCTAAGTAATTTAACAATTTTAATACTTCAAGCCCGAAGCGGTCACCGGCGATTGCGATAACAATAGAAAGGCTATTGTGTCTCGTTTTTCCACGATCGAAGGATCTATCAGATAAAAAATTGTATAAACTTGCATAGGATGTAGCGTAGCTACTCATCTAATATATAAAATTCTCGTGTCACAGTTTTAGTTGCCATACTCCTCGGAAACGGCTTGACCGATTCTCATGAAATTATGTGAGCATATTGTGAGGATATTGGTCTGAGAATCGGCCAACATCTATTTTTCATACCAAAAATTATTTATATGGCAAAACAACGTTTGCCGGGACAGCTAGTAATATAATATAATATTATCATAATTATTGACAGCTGTTCTTGTAATCAAGAATTCAATTTCAAATCCATTCAAATCGATACTTAGTGCGCCATCTATCGATTAATAAGTATAACTAATTAAAAAGACACTTATTGACTTTGTTTTGTTTAAATGCTCTTTTTAAAATAACTTTATTTTAATTCTATATTTTGTCTATTAAAATTTTATAAAGTAGTCAGTAAAGTATTCGATCTGTATATAAAGTAGTAAAGTATATTCGATCTGTCGTCTTCCGCCACGCGCCGCGCGGCCGCGGCGCCGCGATACCGTCGCCTACGCGGCGCTGACCGACGTGTATATTTAAACAAAGTGTTGTTATACAGTATAATATTATTATTATTATTAGTATATCCACACCTATGCCTTGTACTATTATCTATTCTGTGCCATGAGGCATTGGCACATTAACACGACGTGGTAATGATGAAGACAATGATGATGATGATGATGATGATGATTATGATTATGATTATGATGATGAATATGAGTTGCATAGTAGCATATGCTTTCTGTTCTTAAAACAACGCCGAAACTCCCAAACGTGTATCTATAAGGAGTCAGGAGATCTCTCAGCATCTTCGAAACCATGGTATACCTTGACCCAATATTTGACTTTTTGGTAGCATATTCTTAGTACACTTCACATAAAACCAAAATTACCATATGTTTCCATATAAATTTCGAGGAGTTCCCTCGATTACTCCTGGATCCCATCATCAGGTCACCACTTTTGTGAACATGGTACCAAATTGAAGTAAAACCAAATACAACAAAGCAAAAATTTCGAAAGTCGGTTCACAAACGGCGGAGTAATCGTTGAACATACAAAAAAAATAATAATAATAAAAAAAAAAAATATCCACAGCCGAACATATAACCTCCTCGTTTTTTGGAAGTCGGTTAAAAATAAAAGGTCCAAAATGTGTCCAGGAGCTCGAGTTGGCGCTACTGGAGGAGTAGGAGAATATCCCACAGGGAATGATTGACAATCAAAATGCAAGCAAGGAAAGGCGTATCCAGGCCCTCTTGAGATCCATAGAAGGCCATGACACTCTTTTAACATGGCATTTCTTTAATAAAAATGGAAAATTTACCTTAAAAACTTACTACTGAAATTTCAAAGATTTTCTTAATCTTCGATTTTTGCCGATTTTTTTCTAAATTTCACGTTTTATGCCCTAAGTTTATATAAAATTGATTTTTTAATAATCAATAAATAAATAAGTAAACAATTATATAAAAAAAATTGAACAATATTAAAATCGAAATTTTGTTATGTTCCGCTAATTTTGCCGGTGTGTTTATTATGAGGATCCGATTTTCAATAAGACATTAAACTTTACGGCTCCTATTGATGGTAAAATTAGAGGAGGATATTAAGCCATCTATCGATCACTTTCGCCAATTTAAGTACATCTTTTACCAAAGTCATGCATTCTTTCAACTCGGTTGCGCCAAAATTCGTTGAAACCGTACGTTTTTTCGGAATAACAAGTATCCTATGTCCTTACCCGGGACTCAAACTATCTCCGTACCAAATTTCAGCAAAATCGGTTCAGCGTTTTGGGCGTGAAGAGGTAACAGACAGATTACACTTTCGCATTTATACAATTAAATATAGAGTATATTAACCGCGATTCACTTGAAAAAACTTAAAATTGAAATCTACTATGTATAAACCATTTGAAAAATTCATATCAAACAAAGCGCGTAAAATAGAATGTCGCCAAAATTGTTTTTATCCAAACAAAATATCACGGAAACGGGTGTCATGTAAATAAAAAATTTAATAAAGTACGTGAGAAATGCACTTCATACTGCAGGTAGCTATTTTATTAGAGCGAAAAAATCTAGGGCACCGGGTAGATCCAATATTGGACTGAAACAATGTTAATTAAAATCCGAACCGGACAAATGCAAACTCAATCGGTACGTGGATTTCCGTCCGGCGAGCTGGTTATTTAGGTAACCCATTTATGTAAGGCAGCGCCCGCGCCATGGTGTCTATCGAGAGAGCTAATCGAATAGATGAATAGTCCCAAAGGATGATGAAGCTCAATTTCACGCCACGATATTATTCACGTTCCATTTTCAAAGACGGAGTTCTTGCGATGGCAATTTTTTTACACTATTGACACGAATTTCGATATAAATTGCGCAATACTTTTTCCCTTTTCAGTCTCTTACGTACCAAACATGCTCAAAAGCTCCTTTTTTGTCTGTAAATTGACAGTGTTTTATAAATCTTACATACCTACTTTTTTCAGAAAAATACGTGTATTTTTTTTGTCAGGCGTTTTTGACGTGACAACGTCTTATAATTCGATATGGGCTGCGCGCACGAAAAAACATGGCGCAATATGCGGCGTTACCTCGCTCTGAGGCGTTCCATTTAAGGTTATGATGTTGTCACGTCGTCAGTAAACCGACTTTACAGACAACCGAGTTCGAGTCGAGTTTGAGTCGAGTTCGAGTCGAGTTCGAGTCGAGTTCTAGTCGAGTTCGAGTTCGAGTTCGACACAAAACGCTACTCTCCAACTGTCTTTTTGATACTAAACTAACATAACATAAACCTGCAGCAGAAGGAAGGAAATTAAAGCTATTTAACCGAATAATAATAATTATTATAAGAAGGAGGCTGAATCGTTAAGTATCGGTGCTTTTATAGAACGTTGTAATGTAATACCAACTGAAAAAAAATTATAATTAATGGGGTTTTCCGGCATAGTGGCTAGCCATTATTGCTATGGATATCTAATAATATAAAGGCTGTAATTTTAAGAGCGGCGTGCGTGCGTGTCGACCTTTAAGAACCCCTTAAATTGTGAAATGGCTTTCGGTGTCCGGCCGTCGGCGGACAAAGTTCGAGCCGTAAATTCGTGGAAAATTGTGATAAATATTTCTCATAAAAATTTAAAGGTACACCCATTTGTCGACGCGGGGAACACGGCGGTAATATCGGAAGCCCCATTAAATATTTACTGGAACATTTCCGTTTTAGAGCAATAGGTAACACAGTACGCCGGTCCCCCGACCGCACGCTAGTAAGCCGACCGCGGAATGGCCTATAATAAGTCTGCTTACTGTTACGTTAATATCCGATTATACCCCAGCCAATAAAACCGGAACTAGCTTTCTAAGCGATATACATTGAACCCATATGTTGTTTAATCTATATTATAAACGTTATATAGACTACAGGCTCACGACGAAAATGGATGGGTCATATTATGAACCTGACCTGGGGACGTTTATGGCACGATATTAGAGCATAAAATAATAAGATTTAGCACTATGCCGTCACTTGTAAGCTTTTTCAAACGTAGAAACACGAAAACTTTACGTCCTCAAAACGTTTAGAAAGTAAATAATAATCAAAAAATTTAAAATGAAAAGTATAAAAGTTAATTTTCCTCCCCATTAATATAAGTAGCCAAACAAAACAAAATTACCTGTCTGGAAATGTTGACAGAATATTAAAGCGAGCGAAAAGTATAAATTAAGAAAGTTTACGTCACAATTTTTATGGAAATACATAATTCATGGGCGGTGTTTTATCTCGATTCAATTGACAAATAGCCAATAACTCGAAGTGGAGCGAAAAGCTTACCTGTCGACCGAAGTTGGCCGATAGTCCGCGACAACGCGGGACGAGCTATCGCAATACAACCCAGTTTAGCAACAGGAAGCTCGGCAGCGCGGAGCACCGACTAATTCATAAGCCGCCATTAAATGTATCACAAATAGCCTTTAAATAGGTTTATGGCTATTTAAAATGGACTCCAGGAATTCTAATTTGTAACATAAAGGTCGTTTATGTAGAGTTTTTAAATTAAAAGAGTGACATGCTTGATAAGCAAAAGAGCTCAAAAATTCAGCTTTACTTATTTTTAACCGACTCCTAAAAAGGAGGAGGTTATATGTTCGACTGTAGATATTTTACTATTGCAAGTAGAATACAAAATACTACAAAATTGACAATCTTTATAATATAGCAACATAATATAACATATTGTCAGTACGAACCTTTAGTACGAGGAAGACGAAACGGCTACCTGAAACAAAAATATTACGATTTTAAAATAGAATCGGAAATATTGCATTCGTCGAGGATTGGAATTGTATAAAAATACTCTTCAAAGGCCTTTTCGAACAATTTGCCTCCAGTGGAGCTTTGAGCGAAGCCCGATATAATGTCTTCCATATTTATTTTACAAAACTTATTACATGACAAACTTATTATTTAACTAAATATTTTAAGTTAACGTTTTTTGACGTTTGACAGCGACTTTTACGTTAAAAGTCGTTAAAAAAAGTTAAACTATAGTTTAACTTTGTGATTATTTTACCTTCTGATTAGGTACTTATTTTAGTTACCTCGTAGTTTCGACAAGAAAAATCGTCGTCGGGATAGAACTATAGAAGTAATATTATGTGTATAAATTATAATGAAGGATGGGTACAGGATAAAGGGCCTATCAAAAGTAAAATAACACGAATATTATAAATACTTTATTATTTAGAAATTATTATAGTAGACAACATAAAATGACAGCATAATAAGTACTTACTTATTATTATACATATATTTATCTGTTTGCAGTAATGTTGGATAACTGGAATGCAATTTTGTAAAAAAAGCGTTGGATTGGGTCAGTGGATTGGAATAATGTAAGCCTGCCATAAGTCTGCATGTATGTAGGTGAATTTGTATAGTAAGGATAGGCTTGTACCGACGCGCGCTAATAATGTAAACATCGGCATCGTTGACGACTATGTAAGTAAGGAGCATGTTAATTGAGTGCAGGGAGAGTCTTAATTAGCCGTACTCTCCTCGAGAGTATCGCTCCTGGGCCCTCACAATACACCCCCCAGCTTTCACTTTTTCGCCGTGAAGTCACTTGAATGGGAAATATTTTGCGATGAATTTATCAAGGCAGTCTGTATACGTGTTCAAGTAGTTAGTAGTCGAACTTGAGACGAAACAGTGCGTTATTGTGTCGTTATTTTGATTACGTCGATTACGATTACGATTGATTCGTAACGACGACCCCTTATTATTGGACGCTACGTAACTTAATTAATTCTGGCTAATAATAATAATCAAACATAAGCTAGCTGTGCACGCGCTGCATGTCAATTTCGAAATACATATGTAATAAGAAAAAACTTAAACGTAGACGGCAGCATTTAAGCCATTCATGGTGTACTGGGAACACGCCATTCGGATTGACGAGTATGACGATGTCGCTAATTATTATCTGTGGCGGAGGCGTATCAAACGCCCCGGCCACCAAAATTCGTTAATGACCATCAATATCTGTCAAGTGTCAACCTTCGGCCTCGGCCGTGCCGGACCAAGTAATTATTGAATTATCGGGCCACAGCGATGCGCAGCGTTTTCAATTTTATGACGCGCCGCGATTCCCGACGCACACGACCCAAATCTGCGGGACTGTAAAGTAATCAATTGTATTGAAAACGTCCGACTATCCCTGACGTCGTTTCTGGCGTTTTTTTGTCATTTTTCCCACTGTTTTGGGAACAAACTCTGTTTGAAGACTTTACTAATATTCATGTAATTACTGTTACACGAGCTCCTACGAGCCATCAAATTTAATTAGTATTATCAACGCACGGTTTGACAGTAATTAATTCCGCCCTCGCAGCAATTTTTCGTGCGGGCCTTTCGGTGACAGTTACAATAATTCGCTATTGTATGTGAAATATGTAGGGGACCGCAGGAATAAAGAGCATTAGATGCAGTAATAATTCAGTCAGGATGATAGGCGTGCTTAATGCGAAATGTTCACATTACATTAGAGGTCATAATATATTATGGTCCAAATCACAAGATTTAAACACAAATGTTTACAACTAATATGCAATAACTTATATTAAATCTTAACCTAACGACCTTTTGTATTGTAATTTGTATCAAAGTAATTAAACGATATTTACTACAGAAAACTTACGCATGTGATACCTATAATGTCACTATATAATGTGCTAGACATTAAGAATATAAATATGTTTAAAAAAACGTACCTAAGTCCCAATCTAATAAACCTTAAATAAGCATGTGGTGTGGTGGATGTGGGATCGATGGAATCGTAATTAGATACGGCAGCATTAGTAGTAATATTATATTGTGGCGAAAAGGCTGAATAAGGTTAATCTAAAGTAAGAACAGAATTAGAGCGATAGGATATTATGTGGGACGATAATTGGGTCGAGCAATTATGATCCTGTGGAAGCGACGACCAGAGTCAACCACTTACTGAATAACATCATCTCCGGGAATATCAAACTATGCAGTATTTAGGCAAATAAAAATAAGAGGGCCTTTCAAGAGATTCATTTAATACAATACCCCAATTTTAGTTTGATAGGAATACAGACTGAACCGTTGTCGTAGCTGGGTCTTTATAACCCGAAGTAAAATTCCATGATGATGATGAATCCTAGCATTTAATTTTATAAACCAAGTACTGAAATAAATCTGAGGCAAAACTGTTATTATTTCACAAATGCACACAAGTTAAATACCGCATTTAACGCCGCTAATAACGCTCGGTTTTCAAAGGAAAATGGCAACATTCAATTGTAAGGAAATAAAAAATATAGCACTGGTTATACAGGCGAGGCGTGAATAAATGTTTTAAATTAGGCTAAGCGAAGTCTCTTGACCTATATGAGTATAGAAAAGTGGGAAAACGAGAAGTCGGGTCAAAAGTATCGCTATTATGTTCCTCACCATCCTAAGGTGGCGTTGTTGCGCTCAATTTTTCCTTGTTTTTTCTCGTTATGTCTCGCGCTAAAAGCTTACTCGAGTACAGAAAAATACTGTGAATATTATGATGTGAAAATTGTTTAGGAGTTTGTAATATAATTACATATGCGTCTAAACTGATTTGTATGTTGTATGAAGATACTGTCTTCAGATTGTTTAAAACAAACCTAAAATAGATTTGGCAGAGCAAGATATTCAGAAATTTTAAGAAAAACCATTTGGTGCATTAACCCTTTCGGTTCGGCCTACGGCTACAGTTGTTGTTAGACTGAAACTTAAAATATTAATCTTCACGCGTTAGAACGTTGTAAAATACTTATATTGAAATAAGATTACTATAAAATCTATCTAGACTTTTTCTAATGGCTGAAATCTAGGCTTTTAACCATGGGGCAATATGTCCCATCAGTCTTGAAACCCATTGTATTTGAGTAGGTTTTCCATATATTTTTTGGAAATATTATAAATTTAATTTTATAAATGAAAAAATAATGTTATATTTACCATTTATTGAATGTAATTTAAAAACATTATATCTGCTTAGTATTATAGTATAATAAAAAATTATATGAATTAAAAAAAATGGGAGCAAAGGGCAAAATACTGAGAGAAGGGCAAAATACATCAGGAAAGGTGAAATGATGCAAAACAGTTTTTACATAAAAAACTATCTTCTCTCATCGATTTTTTTATAATTGAAACCTGAATCTATATAATATCCTGAAACAAGTACACAATCATGCAGAAGCAGCAAAAGCAGTATTTCCATAGAAATTGTTAATCCGCATATATAGCAATGAAATCTCCTTCAATCTAAGGATAAGTAAGTTTAAAAAAGACTGATGGGATCCAGCGCCCCAAAATCAAAATTGTGTATCAAAATTCCAATGTTTTGCAAAGAAAATATCGTTAACACAAATTAATTGGCTTACAGAACGTAATAGATATAAAAACTTACCTGAAAACAGCCATAACACAATTTAAATCTTTTATCAAAAGTGTTACGTCTTTTCCGTGTCCTTTATAAATTATCAAAGACTAAAAAATAATGTTGCCAGACAAAAACTACCATTGTCAATGTATAAAGTGAAGATCCATTTACGATATGGGAAGTATAATCACATTTATAAAGTAAATTTAAAGCCTCAGTCCTCAGTTACATATCTATGGGATTTTATATCCCAACAGTCATCTGAAGTATGGGACATATACATACCAACAGGTCCGAAAGGGTTAAAGCATTAATGGGCCATTATAGTTTTGAGCCGAAAAAAAAATCAAAAAAATTTGGTGAAATTCAACATTTTTATTATTTAAAATTAATAATTATAATGTTATAAAACTATTAAAAATAGTTTCAGAAATCGTTTGCCCATAATTATTTAAAAAATCAAGAATTTAAGTTTTTACTTGATAACAGAAATGACGCTGTGCCTAACAGGAGTGATGAACATCCAAATAAATCCTAATTGTACACATTTATAACGATAATTATGATGCATATTTAAAAATATGTTCACCATTTTACAAAGCTTTAAGAAAAAAGTAATGATCAAAAAATTTGTTTCGTCTGAGGAATCACAGGATTTTATTTGCTCTAGGATCGTTGTCGTTTAATGGCCCACATAACATTTTTGGGTCACTTTTCTGGTTCTTTTTTAATATCGTTTCTAACTATAAAAAAATAAAAGAAGTTATAAATTTTATTATAAGTTTAATGAAACACTGCAAGAATATTGAAATGATAATTTCTGTTATCAAAATGATTATTCCTGTTATCAACAATTTAGATTCTTAAAATTTCTTGTAATTGAAAAAAAAAACTTGACAAAAATGTTGTAAATAATAAAATTTACATGTTTTATACAAATAAATAACAAAGAGTATTAACTTTACTATATTTTAATAAGAAAAACGTCATTTCTGTGATCAAAAATCACTTCTGTTATCATCTAGTTAACAGAAGTGATGATAACAGCAATGACAAAACTCAAATAATCTTTATTTTATTTTTAAATGGTCAAATTTAACTTAGTTTTACTTATGTTTTACGATAAAAGGACTAAGAATACATGTAAACAAAGGATTTTTACAATATTTTAAAAAGTAATTAACTTTTTACAGACCTAGCAGAATTTTTTTTAACAAATTACATTTGATAACAGAAATGACGGAAATTTTGATAACAGGAGTAGAATCAAGAATAAAAACGTGCCTGTACTTCAGAAGAAGAATATGCTCATTAAATCATAAAGCCAACTATATTTCAATACTATTTTAACTACAACACTAAGATATTGTTTCTTAGAAGTATTTTTTTAAGTTGCCCCAATGTGCTAAGGTGTGAAAGTAACAGATAACAGGCGTGACGTTTGGGTACTTTGAGATATCAAATTACTAAGAAAATGCTAATTTATGTACTTAAAAGCGCTATAGTGTTATAGCTCACACCGGTTATTATTATTTAAACTCATAAATTTATTGATACAAGATTGTTAAAAGTACTTTTTTGTCAAGTAACAGATTTTTCGCTGTAGAATAGAATGAGCCTAATAGCTTTAACCCCAGAATTTTCTGCGTTGAACATATTTTGTTGTTACAGAAGCAGAAGTAACAGCATTACTACATCCGTGAAAATTTCAACGTTTTTACCCTTTGCGTATGACATTAATAAAACAATGCCAGCTACCTAAAATTGAATCATATTGTTGCGCAGAGAAAGAAATATTTCACGTAGATGTAAAATTTTAATTTAATGCCTGGGTAATCCTATGCGAGGAGCGTAAGCCTTTTCGGTTATGATAAGCGGAAAATATCATTTAGGAGTGTACGCGTATTATCCCGTTAGCTCCCTTGTTCCCATGTTCAATTTACTTCGGCCCTACTATAAGCATTTACTTACTTTACCGTAGAAACCTTCAAACAATTAAAGGCTTAAATAGGTATTCCATCTGTTAATTTACCACATGGTAAACCTATGTAACATAGGTTTAATTTCAGCGGAAAATGGTGTGCAAATTCTTTTGATAAATAAAAACGCTCGTAATGGATATTATACGTAAAATTAATTAATTTATAATATTCTAATAATCTTCCTCTAATGACGTTATTTGTAAGTAATAACGGTTTTATACACAATTAACCGTGAATACAAATTGATTCCGAATATTGCATTTTCAATATGTTTGCAATAAACGCGACATCAAATTGCGATCCGCCATTTATCGAGTCGATTGACAATATTTAATTCAATAAGTTAATATTTGTATGAATCGCCATGTATCGCCATTTCGTCTCTATTATATCAACAAACTCAAACAATATCAGGACGAGTCAATATCATGAATTAATTATGAGCGCAGTACAGTCATTTATAAATAATTCATTACGCAATGGCTTAGCGCCAGTATGGATCAAAGATGCTGGGAGTAGGATAGGTACTTCTTCAGTTTTGTTTATTGTATGTGTAGTAGGTACATAATTACATACTACATATTCTATCAAAATCGTGAATTCATGACATCCTTATGCCCGCTGTACACTCTCGCCGAGAGCTCTCGGGCGAGAGTCTCGTGCGAGAGCCCCTTGCCCGAGTGCGATCATGTACATTCTCGCTTAGTTCAATCGCAGTTAAGAACTCAGAGAAGATGGACGAAAACGACCATTCACCATGCATCGAAAGATATCATTCTAATCCAAAGATTTATAATCATGTTTAATTTTATTTCTCACAGATAATAACTGATAATGACGTTTATTATTGTTATTTTTCTGTTCTACACTGTCCAACGGCGGGACTAGTACAGTAGTGCGCTCGTTTTCTTCGCGAGACCCTTTGTCTCGGGCGCAAAATACCGACAATGGACCGAGAGGGTCCGAGACAGGCGACACGAGGCGAGCGCACCCATTTACACTCTCGCACTCGGGCCGCCTCGCTGTGTCTCGGCGAGAGTGTACAGCTGGCTTTACCATGATGGAGCTATACAGTAAGAAACATTAAACTTTTGTATTTATATCATGAGTATTGACAAATTATTTGATACTCCAGAACTTTTCACTACTCCTGTATGAAATAGAGTTATTTTATCTGCTTTATCAATGGCTTTATCTTTCCTACATAACTTAGGATCGTCGCGTTTTGTCACGAGTCACAGTTGATTGTTCGTAATTCATAGTCTAAGATACGGCCATAGAATGACCTTCACCCATCGTATTACGGGATGAAAATGATTTTTTTATAAAATTAAATATGTTAAAAAATTTATTTACAGGAGGTTGTCTGAAAAATTTGGTGCAAAGTGTAATTAATTAATAATTAAAAAATAATTTTTTTTAAACATTACACTCATTCCCTTACGCATACAACTGTATACTAATCGAAAGTATGTAGCTCATAGAATATGCAAACGCTGGGTTGACTTTTTTTTTCCGGTGCAATTATCAGGTAGGCAGCTATATACAGGTAAATCGATACTAGTAATTTGCAACGATCCAGTTACGCGATAAACCTTATATCAAAATAAAGATAATTTTATTATGAATATAATGACATAAGGTTGGCTGCAAAAAGTTGGTGCTAAATCCCGGTTGTCGATTTTTGAAAAACGTAATATTCGTGCGGATTAAATAAAACATAAATTACAAACATGAAATACAAAGCTATAATTTTGTATAAAAATTTAATTTTATTATAAATACAATATTTTGATTAATTTTTTTTTAATTAATTTACATTATTCAAGGTCTGATTCATCGGAAATAAAACTTGTATCTTCAAGTTCACAATATTCGTCACTATTTTCGTCTTCTGTCATTTCAGCAATATCTTGTACTGTTAAAGGCGTTTGGTCCCCAATGAATCCTATTGGTTGTAGATAACCATCAAGATACCAACCACAATTTTCAGGTTGTAATTTAACAGATTGAGGATCCGTCGCCTGAAGCCACATAGAATTGACAAAAATTGTTCTTAAAATTTTTTGTTGCAGTGATATCCAGCACGGTGGTATAGTATTTGAGTCAAAACTACGGACAACAATATATTATCAAAAAATAATATCGATACGTAGCAGCAACAGTTGCTCCGAAATAATGCTCAACACTTACTGTAGTCTATCGCTATCTTCCTCAATTTCACAAACAAAGAGCATGCGCACTCTCTTTCTTTTGACGATTGAGCGACACACAGCTGCAATGCTGCGTCCTTTTCTATCGCACTGGATACGTTCCTCGGACCTCTCTTTCGCACGTATTCAACCGCACGAATATTACGTTTTTCAAAAATCGACAACCGGGATTTAGCACCAACTTTTTGCAGCCAACCTTATGTCATTATATTCATAATAAAATTATCTTTATTTTGATATAAGGTTTATCGCGTAACTGGATCGTTGCAAATTACTAGTATCGATTTACCTGTATATAGCTGCCTACCTGATAATTGCACCGGAAAAAAAAAGTCAACCCAGCGTTTGCATATTCTATGAGCTACATACTTTCGATTAGTATACAGTTTTTTGCGTAAGGGAATGAGTGTAATGTTTAAAAAAAAACATTTTTTAATTATTAATTAATTACACTTTGCACCAAATTTTTCAGACAACCTCCTGTAAATAAATTTTTTAACATATTTAATTTTATAAAAAAATCATTTTCATCCCGTAATACGATGGGTGAAGGTCATTCTATGGCCGTATCTCCTACTATCAGATGTTCCGTGTGACGGGACGGCCGTGTCACAACTCACACACGTCACAGGCAAAGGAGAGCAGTTGATCGCTGAGATAATCTCGAATGATCTAGAATTCTAGAGCCTGGAGGCGCCAGGACATAATACGTCTTATATTTAGGCTGGAAATCTTTATATTTTGAACTCCTTAGTTTTCTTGAAAACTCTAATTTATTTATAATGTAAGCAACTCCCTAAAAATAACAATAAAGTTTTGATTCTGAAAAAAAAATCTGTTGATTAGCGTCTTTAATCTATGAACCTTTTCTCATTATTGAAGTTTCGATTTTACTCACAACTTTCTACTATTTATTTATTTATTATGATAACTTATTGTTATTTAAATTTTTTTAATTAATTAAATATTTAAACACAATGTGTCAACCCTAATAAAGTCAAACCAACCATAACCAAAACAGATGGCTATAGGTATTTCACCTTCCATAATATTCAGTTTATGAACTTCATATTATAATTAGGAAAGCAGTTAATTTATTAAAAATAAATTGCGGTAATTAGATTTTTGTACGTTGAAAATTTATCCGTAACGAGGCGGGCGATGCGAAATTTTTGGTATTGAGTTCACTAAAATAATTAATAATTAATTAACCTTATCATCATTAGTCATTTAAAATCAATACAATTTTCCTCCATGGAAATGAGAAACAATAACAAAATAAAACATCATAATTTTTTATACTTACTGCAGTCTGCATGTGATCAAATTGCTGATATGCTTTGACCACCAAATATAATATAGAAAACGGTATATTAACCCTGATATTGAAATAAAATAATTCGTGATCCACCTCATTCCTCCATTCATACAAGTAGTAACAAGATCGTCTACAGATGTACAATATCTATACTTTTAGAACTCTACACCGCCGAGGAAAAGCACTCTACATTTCTACATCTGAGATACGCTCCGGATCAGTATCAACTAAATTCAGTATCAAGTTCCATTACTTGTAATTACTCGAAGCTGGAACACAAGCAGCAGTAAATGGAATGGATTTGATAACCATCATCAACATAAAAGCACAAAGCTTTCACTTTGAAGTTTTACATTTTTGCAAACAGCTCCGGCGTGCGCAGACAGTGCAGTATTCAACTTATAATCCCATAAAAGGCGGGCTTTGTGTATAAATAGAATATTACGTGTAGGAATAATGGCTAAAACCAAATTTTAGCTCAGTACATTACATTACGATTACAATTCGCTAACTTCATAAGCATTTATTAGCAAGAAAATAAGCAGATTTCTTCATAATAATCATTACTCATTGGGAACGCCTGCTCGAATATTAATCCTTATGTCTAATGAAAAGCATTAAATTTTCCCAATCACTATAATAAGTAATAACGATTCTAATAAATAGGATAATTGCTTTCCTAATTACATAAGTCTGAAGAAGTCAATTAAAATTCGTAATACGTCGAAACCTTCCAAGTTCGAAGTGAGACAGTTTCGTATTCTACAGGATCGTCTTAATTTTTCGACACGAGACGATACCACGCCCACTCTATAGAGCACACGATTAAATGAAAGTTTTCCAAGACCCAGGAGACTTACTATAACATTATTTGCAAGAAATTAATCTTATTTGCTTAACTTCTATTGCAAAAAGACTATCACCAATATAATAAAGGCGAAATATTGTGTTTAAGGGCCTTCTACTCCCTAAATTAGCAGGTCGATTTCTGTCAGTGCGAATATCGATGTAAATGACATTAAAATAACATTCATAACAGCGCGCCTTGTACGGTGGCGGTTACGACGCTCGCCGCGTCCATGATAGGGCGAAATAGGAGAAAAAACCTTTTTAAGGCTTAAAATAATACATATTTCAAAAAAGTAAAAAAACCAAATTACTTATGTATTGCAAAGCAGTAGATATTTTTTATATATCCTTTTGATAAATAATGAAGGAGTAAAGTTCATTCAACGATTTGGCGGTGATTTGGTTTTTTATTTCTTTATTATGTGATACCGATAGAAAAAATATGGCAAAACCAAATTACGTATCATATCATGTAGATTACTAATTATTTTTTTCAGATATAATTTCTCTGTTAATGCCGATGAAAAGTTGTTTCATCTGCACGCTTTTTTCGAAAGAGCAGCCTTAAGACTAATGAGTATGCTTGTTTCTTTTTCATGCAAACATTCTAAACGGATTTTGATTTTTGGCATGAATTATTACGCTACTCTTTATTCTGAAAAAGTATTGCGCCTTTTCCGTCCGGTGGAATACTATAAACTAGGTAAAAGCTTGTCTAGCTTATCAATAACCGTAAACTGTTCTACGTAGTTTAGCACTGTAAGCATTCTTCAGTATACAATATATAACTGCTAAAAAGCGTACATGTTTTTTGCAAAATGTTTTCTTAACTGTAATTTGTGTAAAACAAAACAACTTTATATTACAGAATATTTCAAATTCAGCTCAAAGGCTGGGTGAAGTATTGACGTCGAGGCTAAACTGATCCGAATTTCAACGGGTCAGTGTATGAACTGATCTGAATTTATGGCTGTATCAGGCTGCATCAGGGCGCAGTCATGTGTCGCTAACGCGTGCATGGGGCAATAAATACGGCAAACCCAAAAACTGGGATTACGCTAGGTGAGCTATTTCACCCGCATTTATTTCGCGCAACTAGGTAACCAAATAAATTGGTTCCACACCATCACATTTATGTTGTTTTACAGTTATATTAGAGGTAATATTTGCATGCAAATATGCTAGCGCGGAAAATCGTGTTTTGCCCGGCATACGTGAGTCATTTTATAATTGAAACTATCCTATAATAGCTTTTCCCGGGACAGTGATGAAGCTTATAATATGAACTTCAATAGACTCTATATCTATTGAAATTCATATTATAAGCTTCATCAGTTTGATTCTAAATAAGAAACAGACAGAGACATTCTGAGACATGTATTTATTGAAATATTTTTCCACTATAGACGTACAATTCAATGTTTCGATAATAACGTCAATACAACTATTGCAGTTGTATGAGCACGCCGGCAGCTCGCAGTCGCAACTCGCAACAGCCTACGAGTTAAAGTAACGGTTAATCCACTTCTCTTTAACCGTGTCACGCCGGTGCATGAGATATTCGGTACACCAAAGAAGGTTTTTATTGGTGAACGATCAGATTGTTTGCCTGATGGTACACAAAAGGGAATAAGGTAAGACAACTTGCATTCGACAACTTTATAAGCGTATCAAAGACGAATGGGATTTGACATAACACGTCCCGAATGATATGGCACTTGAGATGCATTTAAATTTCAAATCCTAATAACTACATTTTTTTTTCTAATTCGCTGTCAGAACTCAGAACTCAGAATCTTCTCTTCTCTGACGAATAGAAAAATCGAATGCCAGTTGTTTTAGTAGGTAGGTAATGCCGCTGTAATCGGTAGGGATTGATGTGTTGAAATCTTCGCGAAAAGGGATCTTTGTGGCTAACCGATTATAATCGAAATACTATTGTTTCAAATCTTTTGATGCCCATAATCCCCCTTTTGTATCCCGTCTATTATACTAAGTCCTACGTCAAAAGAAATCGAATTTGATTCAAATTGTCAATTTTTATCGAGTGTTTTATGTGAAATGCCCTTTACTTTCGTTTTCTTTGAATTTCGCAATCCGAACGAACACTCAATTTTAAGTGATTTTCCTACGAGAAAGATTTTCTTTGAATTGTGTAAGTTGATTTTGTTTATTCGTTATACACGTAAGAATAAAAAATAAAAGACTTACCTTATTTTTATTAATATTACAAAAACGGCACAGCTTAAACACATTTTTACGATCTTATAGCTTAATTCACGACTTACTTTAAAAATTTGAACAGTGCACGAAAGATAGACTTTACACAGTTACAAGTATTTTCAGTTCAAAGTTGAAAACCGTCCCAATTCACCCAGTTTTACGGTACATTTCAAAAGAGGGTTTCAAAAGAGGGTTTTTAGAAGGCAATCGATTGTACTTAATTTATATGTATACCTACTTAACAATAAAAAAAATATTATTATTATTATATTAAAAATAGGTAATAGGTAAATAAAAATTATATAATTACTATATTCTCAATACATGTCGTACCTACAATATGACGTATAGCAAGTAATAAGTCTTGGTAAAAATAATAAATAACAATAATACTACCTCCTTCATGATTGTGGAAGTGTATTTTAAATATTGTTGAACTGCGAAGGGCTACACGTTGTACCGTAGTGTGCGGTGTGGCGAGGGACGAGGGTAACGTAGTAAGGGTCGGTCATTGACCTGCAATTTCGACAAACCGTTAATCATTTTCGCGCTTAACTCAAAATGTGAACGTAAAGTATCATTCAAAAGTTAAAGTGTAAGTCAAAAATATATATACAAACAGCACCATAATGGAAAGATTTAAATTTCTATTAAAAATGCATAAAGCGATAGTGTAACCTGTAAAAATATTTACTTTTTTCAAGATATTCCGATAACCTCAATCCTCATTACTCATTCAAATAAAATATCAAGACTTCGTATAATAAATTTTGTCTAGACTTGCATATATTTTTCTGAATTCACCGTTATTAAAGTAAAATATAGATTAGGCAGATTGATACAATTGTAAACAAACAAATAGATATTAATGACTTAAAAATATTTTTACAACTAACGAACTAGATATTCAATATTTTTGAAATTTAATAGGTTAGGAATAAAGCAATGTAAAAAATTATACATATAAGTACTTATTTAAAAAATTATTCATAGCTATGTAACTTATAATTTGCGTAAAGAATAAGTAACTATGCATGATAAATTGAGATGTAATACCTAGGTAAGAAAAAAAAAGTAGAGATCTCGGGTAGGTTCTCGGGCTTTGAGCGTTCTGCTTTTGACACATCTCACGTTCTTGCTTCATCTCAAGGAAATTCAAATACGGTCAGCCAGAACATTTCAGATCTGCATTACTATTTTCACCTCAAAAATTTAAATGTTAAATATTAAAGGTTTCAGCTTTTGACATATTTTCTCCTAAAACCGTAGCCAGCGTTTTGTTCACAAACCGAATCTATAGTACTTCTATAAATGGCTACATCTAGATGTATTATATTGCAGATTTAACTAATGCGCCATTAGAGAAATTCGTTCAAATGCAGACTCGTTATTTGTCCACTCAATGTTAGTCGTGACCTCTGGCTGGGCTTGACGTATCACATAACATGACCAAACTTTAAGTCACAATACACCAAACTTTAGTACAGTTTACAAGCATAACTAAAACACATGTTGTACGAATAAGCTACACAATATATTATAGGCATTTCACAACGTACATCTTCAATGTACTTATATTATGATAACGATGTTATTTGGAAGTGATTACTTTAGTAACAATTTGAGGCACAATCAGTCACGTTCGCTGGAAACGATGTGCCGATGTTACAAATAATCATTACCCAACGTCATTCGCTCACGTTGGGCCGTCATCTTCCGGGATTATTTACTAAGTAAATTATTTTCTTGCGTAACATGCCTTTTTCTTGTATGTTTTGCCGTAATTTTTTCTATTAACTCCGTCAAAGGGAACTCGCCATTATGTTGATTGAGTTGATGACATAATGCGATGGAGATGAGCGTAGATTACGTGCGATATTCGATGTTTTATGGCTTATTTAGAATCAGGCTTACGAATGGTAGGTACAAGTTACTGCATGTATTTATGTATATGATACTTTTTAGAGATAGCATTACTTAATAATAGATTTAAAGCAAATAATAGTAATTACTATCAACCACTTACTGTCTTTATTAATTAACCTAGAAATGAAAATTGCAAAGAATATAAACATATGACAAAGACGTGTTCTCCAGTAGAGCATAATGGGTGTAGGGACGAAATCCGTTACAAAGCAAGTGTATAGTTAGCCGGCACATAAGTCGCAAGTAGCGGGCGGGACTGAAGACCGGCAATTACCATGCGAGCCACAAAGTTTTCACCAACAACGGGTAGCAACAACGATTTTCCGACGACAATTTTACACAATGTCGTCGAAAGGGGTGTGGAATTTATTATAGATATGAACATGATTTTTAAAGGCT
Organism: Polyommatus icarus; assembly: GCA_937595015.1. NCBI lineage: Eukaryota > Metazoa > Arthropoda > Insecta > Lepidoptera > Lycaenidae > Polyommatus > Polyommatus icarus. The sequence goes on from OW569321.1 coordinate 12,598,044, forward strand.
ACAAAGTATAAACACGCTGTAAAAGATGCAGACAGAACTCCGCAGATAAATATTTACAATAAAAGATAAAAAGAATATAAATCAATTACGATAACTTAAATAAAACAAGACTTGTAATAAAAACAAAATTTCTATGCGCAACTCGTGCCAATTTATAAAGTGTAACTCGCCAAGTTTGTGTATAAAAAGCGGGAAGTAGACTTTTAAATTTGGGTACTCCTCAGACGGGCATTAATGACGCGGACCTCTGCTACGAAATTTTCTCGAAGAAAAGTCTCGGCTCGAAGGGGAAGTAATGCATTTTCCTTTATCACCGCGCAGACAGCTCGTGCACGTTCCGAAAAGGGATCCATCCATTTTTACGATTATTGTGCTGACGTTTATGTATACGATAAAGTGCGTGCTTGGCGACAGTGACGTAACGATTTTAGATAGGCTCTCCGGCTGCTTGTATATTCAAGCTCGGCGACCCCCACGTTCAAGATTCATGGGCTGAAGGGATTGACCACGTAATAAATCGCCTCCACGCATCGGATACGTTGACTTGAGGAAACTTTCGCAGTTTTTTAAATCAAGTTGATTCAATCATTTGTTAGTTTTAGGTTCTATTTCTAATAAGCCATAATCTGATTACTGTGTTCAAATTATTTCTACTTCCCATTTCCTATAAATGTGTCCACTCTCCGTCCCGCAAAGTACCTAACGGCTAAAACATTTCGATGGGCTTACAGACAGAACTCGGGGTGGCCGGAGGCTCGCCTCCCTGTAACTTGCTAACTGCGTTACTGCCATTGCCAACTAACTCGCACTGCGATGCAATTACGGCAAGGTTCCTCCTCAATCTGCGCGAACGACTTTCATTTACTAACCGAGGCCTGACGACACCTAATAATAATAATATACGTGCACAAAACGGAAAAATAATGATACTACTGTGGAATATGTACCTAACAGGTATGAAAAATAGGAGCCCGGCTATAAATTTATCTTGGAAATTGAAATTGCCGAGTATGATGCTCGGCGCCCGAGGAATTTATTATAAATGAATCTCTCCAACCTGAGGTAACCCCAGTCGTAACTTTTAACAAAAAGTTAAATAGATCTTTGCCGGTAACAATGTAATGTCGAAATACATTTATCAAGTCGACATTTCGAGAATAATGATGCAAGTCGGAGCGGTGAACGAAAAATGTCAGAATCGTGTGCACACTCGCCTTGGGAACGCGGCGATTGCGAACACAAACGAAACACGTGAAGCATAACGTCATTATAAGTGCACATGTTATAGTTAATTGATAGCGAGGGAAAGCGCAAGTGTTCCCATACTGCAAGTAAAAAGTGCATACTAGATAATTGCAAATTGATGTAACATACGTGCAGTTACTCGCTGTTGCGCCATGGGGGGCATAACCTCTTGTAGCGCGGCGTCTGCAAAACATATGAAGCGAGAGACTCAATCGCTCCTGTCATGAGAAATGTAAATAAGAACAAAATATTTAAATATCCATTTAATTTCAAAGACATAAAGTAGAGCATTCGACCCTTGCGCGAGGCTCGGATTTTACTGCGGTCTGTTTTGTGTGGTTCGGATTGATCGTGATATAAAACATTTGTAATAATCGCGAACCCGGCGTTATCGTTTCCTTAATGTATTCTCACCTTTCAGCTCTCGAGTCACTCGGCCGGGGTTGCACATGTTTTCAGTTTCCACAACAGGCCTGCTATTATGTAATAATATTTAATAATAACGGTATTCAGTATTCACATCATATTACACATACTTACATATTTTAGGTTATCTCTACGAGATCGAAATTATACACAGTTCTACTACAGATATGTATATACCTAGTAAAACTGATACAACTTTTTATGGCAGGACAAATTAAATTCGCCACGAATCCATGAAATAATAAACACTGACAGTCAAAAATTAATTACAATGTATCAATTAGAGCTCAGCTTCCTACGAATAATAAAAAACTACGGAAGAGTAGCTCCGTCAAAAAACATGCTCCAAAATACTTGTCAAAAAAGTGTACCTTAGGTTCACTTTTCATACATTTGGTGACCTTGAGCGGTATAAAGGCTGACGTTACATGACAGTTCGAATGTAACCATATTTAAAACTGTATTAGTATGGGAGTTACGTTTCCTGGTTTTATTATTCGTAGCCAGCTTCAAACGATCAGTTATACGTGCTTCGCTAACTTTAGAAAGAGGGAAACAAAGCAAAAATAATAAAAAGAGGAAAGACATTAAGTTGTTTGTTTGTTTACTGATTTAACAAAAACATTACTGTATCGATTCAGCAAACAAAAACGTAGCTGATGAATCGCTCGCTATAAGCTCATACGGCTGCGATATTCGGTAAATTACGCTGCTATTCGCTGAGCTAGCTATTTCATATTCAATGCATGATATGAAATGGATCGAAATATAATCCATCATTGTCTGAGGAAAATCTTTTCTGTCTTAATAGCAAACTTTTGGTTTACTCGTCATTTGCCGATCGTTGTGATAAAGATCGCATAGAAAACGGTAGAGAATTGTCATTTTACTTTAAATAATAACGATTATTTATTTATAACAATAACCATTAATTGCATTAACAGTGCTCTGGTATTTTGTTTGCTAAAAAAATGTAAACAGACAGTATTTCTTGTAAATAACGTACTTACCAAGCCTAGATTCAAAAACTTAAGAGTCCTTATACGAAATTTTGCCGATGAATATGAAATTGCAAAGGTTCGCTACAGAAATATTATTTGGTTTTTTCCAATTATTAGATTAAAAAAATACATATTATATTATTTAAGCGCGGACTGACAACTAGAGCCTTGCGTCGAGTAATATAATGTGAGATTTAGGTTGTTTTGAATCGTGTTTTTTGGTACAATTAGTTTTTTTTCTTTTTTCTCGAATTGGATAGAATTTTATCTTAAATTTATTATTTCTGTCGTTTTCTTTTTATGAATTACATTCGACTCCAAGTTGCCGAAATTAACAGCTTAAATCTTTGCCCATTTTCTCTAAAATTTTGCCGAGTTACATATTTTTTCACTCAACTATTTCATATTAAAGTGGTAAAAAGTAATTCCAACATTGTATAGACGACTTTCTCAACAGTACATTGTATTTTTTCATACCGTTAAGACGTCAATACAATCCATAAACAGGTGATATTCTAAACCTTTTACAGCAAAAATCACAAAACTGTCGCGGGTTTGAGTTGGATTATTTAAAAATCTAGCTCCAACATTAGATTATAATTGAAATGATCTCACATGTTGTACATTAAAACTTATAGAAATACTGTATTTTAACTGTTAAATCACGTCTGTTACATCAGGGAAATCGGCAAATTTCGTATACGGACTCTTAAGTTTTAATGTTTTAAGCGAAATTGAAATGTTCCTTAAAATTTGAATCTTCTCATCCTTTAGAGCCAAGTTTTTTTCATATTTTTAGGAGAACGAAGCAGAAAAATTATGTGCATTATGTAAATAAACCTGTCTTCGGCGACGTAAACCAAATCCGTCTCAGACGGTGCGGTGTTGTTATAAACTCTTTCCGCGTTTGGAAACGTCAAGAGACCGCCGCGCCCGCGCCATGTCACCGTTTCCTGGGAATATTTTTAAAACCTGACACTGCAGACACAAAATACTTCAGCTAAACGCTTTCATGTTTGTTTGTTTGAATATAAAGTCATGTAATTACAAAATTTGCCGTACGTAAGGGTAATTTTCGGATCTGAAAAAACTTTCATTGTAAAGGAAAACGTTGCAACATTTTTGATAATTGGAATATTTGATATGAGAAGTCGTGTTTCGATCATCACAGAAAGTTCACACTGAATCGTGATCAAAGGCTGAAACGAGAGCAGAAACGTTTCGAGTGTATCACGTGATTCACGGTATAAACGGGACCCGGGCCGCGGTGAAAGTGAAATGTCGTGACACCAGGGACGTGCACTCAGCAGTCAACTAGAGTGTCATCACAAATGACATCGGACCCCCCCCCCCCCCCCCCCCCCCTTACACGATAACGTCAAAATATGACCGCGACGAATGGACACTCTGAAGCAAATTCATCACACGTTCACGGTTCAACCTATCTTGAAACGATACCTATGGGCATAGACGAAATGGGGTTAGGAGTTAGGACATTTTATTTCTATGTAGTACAAGACATCTATTGAGTTTTTTTTTCTTTTCAATGCTAATGCTAATGTCATTAAATCGTTAAATAGTATGAATTATGGAAGAAACGAAGCGGAAACACTTCCAATTTCAACTGGACAAATGTTTATTTGTTTCTCAGTTTGAGGAATGCCCGCTCGTCAGCTTATACCTAATTCATAATAAACAATTTAGAAATAGAAACATAATGAAGACATCTGGGTCTGATTGTTAAACATAAAATAACAAAATTATTCCGGTTTAATATAAAACTAAACTACTAACAAAATAATAATAATAGCTCCCACACCGGTTTCGGTGACGGTGGCCGGTTTCATTGAAACCAGGCCAGCTACGCAGGAGTAATTTTATAGTGCCCAAGTGTGTGCGCAGTACACAAGGGCACTCTCTATTCCTTTACTCTCATAACCCAGTGGGACACTAACAAAATACTGAGTAAGTGAGTGCCTATATGGGTGGTTAAGAAATTGTACCTATAGCTCGACATTGACATACCTACCGCGGTCATCGAAAAACAGGAACAGCATGTGAAGAGCTAGCAAGTAGCTATCCTTTCAGTATTCCGTTTGGCTCATTACAGCGTAGATTAAGAAAGTAATACATACTTAGTGTTTACCATCACACTTTTCTCTAATTTATAAAACAAAATACTTTAATGCCTTAAAAAGTATTTTAGGCATTGAGAACGATTAGATTTGTTTATGAGTTATGTATAATACAAATAAATAAACATTGTATGTAATTTGTAATGCAATCACAGAAATCTTACACACTTTCTTTATAAGTTACAAGTACATTCAAATCGTATTTAAATCCAATAAGTCTGGTCACACTGGTGACTGGTGAGAGTAGCAATATTCTGTAACACGAAATCAAAACGTACGATCATGGTCATGGTTATTATTAGCAACACTTAGCAACACCGGCACAAGCGCACACTCACAACAATGTTTGTTTTGAAACAGATAGCTTTCTAATTGCTACTTCCCTTAATATTAGAACGCCATAATTATATCCAGATTTCATATTTCAGAAAATGTCGGATCCTCCTAAATTACTTACATCGCAAAAAATTAAATAGTTTCTGTACTTTGCTACAAAGTTTTCAACAATTTAAGATTTTCAGGTGTAAGTGAATTCTAGTTCCCGTGAGTTACAAACTCGGTAGTTGTGGTTTTCTATTATTCGTGTCCCGAAATAGTCCGTGACGTACAAAATGTTCTCTGCATGGCCTATTTTTTCAGTTTGGAAACATTTTTCATCGCTCCAGCCTCCAACGCATGGTAAACATTCCAAATGATAAAAAAACAAGAAACTGCTTCAGATATTCTGAATATTTAATTCTGTAAAAGTAATAAAGCCGGTACCTAATTCCTGAGGCTTAAACGTTGTTTTTATCTAGTTTTGCTTTTCAAGCCATTAATTTCTACCCTGAGTAGTACTGACTTAACTTTATTGCTCTTTATGCTCGGCTTAACCATAAAAAGTAAGTTAATATATTATTAACTGGCAAAGCCTGTTTTATTGCTACTAAGAAATGTTGATTCTAAGAAAAAAGGATACTTAATTAATGCGCTAAAAACTATAATCCCTTTTACATTTAATGTTTTGGTGGGATTTTATTTCTTTTTTTAATGTTTTTTTCTTTTTAGGTCACGTTAAAACTATTCTGGTCTGTCACCTGGCTGGATCTCGAGAACTGCAATAGCTAGGTAGTTGAATTTTTCACAAATTATGTATTCTTGTTGTCGCTATAAAATAAAATAGTCCAAATAAAATAAAATAATTTAGGAATGGCGGGGTCTCGTACAACAAACATGATTTTTTTGCTTTTTTTTGCTCTATCTTCATAACTGTAACAGTAAGGATTTCGAAAATGTCAGAAAATACTCAATTGTATTTCAACTTTAATAATAAATAATAAAAATTAAATAAATCTTTTATTTAAGGGGGCTTCCATACAAATTTACGGCACAGAACCCTATCTACGCCAGTCCGACTCGAACTTGGCCGGTTTCATAATTTTTCTTTTCATTGTGAATAAAGACCTATCCGGGTACCAAATTTCAAGGTTCTAAGTCTACTAGAAGTACCTTAGAATTTTGTAGATCTGTCAGTCAGTGACAAAACGTAGTAACTTTGACCATCCGTAACTAGTAAACTATTAATCAGAATATAATGTAATTTGGAAGTTAAGCTAGTTTTATTAATTGCTCCTAGTCATCGAAATTCTAAATCTCTAGCTTTGTTAACATCGAAGATAAGGAGGGTGTGAAATAGCCGCGAACTGCTTCGAGAAAAGTATGGTACGGCCGTGCCTTTGCTAAAAAGCTTGGCTGGGGCACTGCCGTGCCCCCAGATTTATCCTCTGCAATAGGTCTGGAGCGTGAAAAAGTTTAGCAACTTTCTAAATCAATACTTCCAAAAAAAAAATACAAGTCAAGTAGTAAAATCGCAGGCCAAGGCTTGGATAGTATTGAAAACATTATTAATGAATTTCGTGTAAAACTTTTTATGATTGGTATCCAAAAAGTACACGTCTTATTATATTTCTGGGTGCTGGAAGTATAACTTATATTTACAATTAAAACTATGATAAAAGTTATATACTTATGCAATTTGCAATTTTAAATGCAAAGTGACCTGTTGCATATTGTGGACGCTGATCCCTACTGAAAGCAAGTCCGGCGGCTAGGACACCGAACCGCCACACAAGTGGAGCGAACGTGCTCTCCGTTGAGGCATCGCCGATCTCCTTAGTATTCAGACCAGCTTTGACTGCATCGTATAAGCAATTTCGTTCTATTCATTCATCTCATAGGAAAATAAATCCCAGAGAAAATAATAACAGTAATGTTTATTGAATACTTAATAGGTTTGTCGGATTCTTTTGAAGATTAGGATCCCTTTTAGCTGCTGTCTGTTCCCGGTGAGAGCGCGACCCTCTTCTTTAATGGTGAAAGACCGGTCTTTTTAGGCGCCCTTTCCAGGCAGATCTTCGGCACATTGCCAAATGCGGCGGATGGCTGGCTCAAACGTTTGAGTGGACATTGAATTTTGCCTACCGGAGTATTTTTCTGCGATGTAAACAAAACTAGGTATAAATCTTATTTTTAGCAACTACCCTTGATAATATTTTTATTATAATAAAAAGATTTTAAGTTATATTGTATCAAAAGTGAAATATCTATTTGTCTGTGGGGCAGATTGATTTATGTTGGACAGGCATCGGACGGGGCACGAGATGATTCGTTTCGGCTCTCACCGCAGTGAGCCCGACAGAGATGACGGCTGTTACACGCCCGCTACAATAATAACCTCACTAAAATAAAAACAAATATATTGTTTCGTTTGAGATTTTTAAAGCAAACAATAAAATTTATTCATATTAATTTATTTAAGGAGTCAAATATGAATATTAATAACTTGGGTTAATAAGGTGACTTCTATTCAAATTTGTAGCAAATTATATTTTTGTGAGGTCGTGCTGAGTGAGGTGTGAGATGTGAGGTCATGGATTTTTTAAAATGAGGAAAACAAAATTTCACAATTTATTTTGTAAAAGACACACATATTAACTTTGGAGAGCTAATAATATAATGTAGAGTCACGTGGAGAATTATTTGTGTATGTTCTGGAAACTACAAGAACTTTAAATAAGGCTTTCCAGTGGACTCCGGCTAGTTTATGAGAATTTGCTTGTTCAGGTATTATTATAACTTTCACCTTATATCTCTAGATATTAGGTGAAAGCCGCGGAAACTCAGGACATTATCTGAAGGCATTGTTATGAATTTGTTGACAAACTTCTAGAGGTAAACCGTTTTTATTGTGTCCATCCATAATCGTGAAAGTGGGCGTGAAATAGGAAACACAAAATTGTTTTGATGGCGGACGTATTCAAAATAATGAAAAAACAAAAATCCCATTTGGAATTTATATTCCCAATAACAAGAAATGCGCTGACAGTGTATATGAGCTCCGTACGTTGGAGGAAAATCGGGACGAAAACAGGACGATAGATGGCCGCGGGAGAGATAAATGATTGATAGCCGTGCGTTAGTAATCCTATATCTTATATGGATTTCCTCTGCAGGATTTCTCTAGCTGAGCTCTAATACTATATTTATTAGAAACTTAGCAGAAGCTCCGGGAGATATTACTGGATCAACTTTGTGGGATCTTTTTATATTACCGCCGAGTATTTACAGAAGTGTTTTTATTTCTTTCCTTACACCTTGCAGCTGGACCTAAATTTTGTATTTTCTATAATATTATATTCTACGTTTTATTTTTCTGCACGAGCTTAATCTGATCCGACTAGGTACCGTTACGACCCTTCTGAGGTCATGGATATTCGGAATTGTTAGTCCCCTAATATTATTAAACGCATGTATCGTTCGCCGCTCCCAAATTTCTTTGATGTTTTCCTTTATACTGAGGGATTCCTGTTATACCGGCTTAGGTTAACTCAGCTATATCTTTTTATATACACAATAAGATGGGTAAAGAAAGGGTAACTAGATGTCAGATGACGATTTATTAAAATACCTGTTTTAAAGTACGCTGTGGAACACCAAAGAATAGGACGAGTGTAATGATGAGGTAATGAATAATGATCAAGCTTATAATATTATGAGACAAGTGGCTCTACATTTTTATTTTTATACTCTAATTTCTAAGCCTAAACTTTCTAAATAGTATGTAACATTAAACTACAGGACGTAAAAGGCAGTTGAAATTGATTATAATTAAAATGTCATGTATGTACAAACTCATCAAGTTTACTTTTATGGTAACTGCGTAGGAACATAATTGAGTTAGTGAATTAGGTCAAATAGGTTCTAAGAAAACTTTTTAAAAGAAAGTATATTGTAATGGAGGTGCACATTTCACGAGTCACGACCGAAGTCACATATTTTATTAAAAAATCCAATTGAGGGTCGGAAAAGGTGAAAATGATTGATGAATTTTTGTCGGTTTCAGCAGATGGAAATAACTGTGGGCACGAACCGATTATTATTTATGTTGAAAATAAAATCGATGCTGTCAGTGCAGGTCAGAAAATTGTTCAGTTTTCATATTCGTCCTTGCAAAAAGTTCATGTGGCAGACTTTAAATCGATTTCCGCGCTTAGCCGCAGACTGGCTTGTTTTTATTTTTACAGCCTCCAGTTTCAAAGGCTTCGCCTCGAGCTATTTTTATGGTTTATTATTGTTTGCCGTTTTGAGTTCGGGATGCATTTAATTAATTAAAGAATACCCACTCCGTAAAGTTTAAAACCGATAATACATTAAACGGAGCATGGTTTTAAATTAGAACAAGACGATCAACCTCAATAAGTCAAAAATATTTGGGCTGACCGAGTTTTAATGTTTTAAACGCAATCTTGTATCGCGTTTAAAAAAAACAACAGGGCTCTCTGTACTCCCCTATTTAAAGTAAAAAAAGTGAGAAAAGTGTGTCAGCTCCGACGCACGACTGGAGTTTACTCCTTAAGTACGAGTATCTAACCATACGCAAAAAGAGTTTATTCAACTGAAAAAAGATTCATATCATAATTATGAAATCAGATGTTCCGGCAATATTATGTACACCCCTTTCTGCCATAGTTATTTCAAAATACTTTTAATTCACTTTAGCCAATATAATGATAAAAAAAAATATATATATCGTTACTTGTTTAATAGGTTTTACCCCTCGTATTTTTCTCATACCGGGCGCCTTATATATGAAAATCGATTCTTAAGGAGTAATCTCCAAAAAAATACAAAATATTACATAAATGTTAAAATCTTTCAACGTTTATAAAATTTACACAAGTTCTGTTACATAATACCAGTGGTCTATGTTGACCGGGACGGTGAAGCAGGTTTAACAACTTGTGAACAGGAATAGTCTTCTGTAGACGAATCGATAGACCACCAATTCGTGGTGAAAGTTTACAATTACATAAGAACTCGCTAAAATATTGAATGCTTTAATAAAATGAAAATCTACTCTAGGTTACTATAATAAGGTGCCGGATAGTCTATCCATAACTTATTTGACAGATACTCCATACTCTATCTGTCAAGTTAAGTTGTGGACAGCCTATCCGGCACTTATCAGAAAGTAGTGAAACGGGCCCTAAGAGTTATAAAAATCGCGAAATTATTTTAACGGACGTCAGGAGTAAATTTTTTATGGGAATAAATATAATGACCACCAAAAAAGTGGGAAAAATGCACTGATTCCCTAAACTTGTTTACCAAAAAAAGATACTTACCAAACATCAAAAAAATAAAGTCTAAAATTGCAATACTACTCGTACCAGCTATTTTAGTCATGACAACACTTCAAATTGTAATCGAACACCAAATATAGTAAATGATCACCAAATATAGTAAATGATCACCAAATATAGTAAATGATCACCAAGTAAAGTAAAATGATCACCAAATATAGTAAATGACCACCAAATGTAGTAAATGATCACCAAATATAGTAAATGATCACCAATTAATCCTTGTGAGCAAATCAATGCAATAATTCTGTCCAAATAAATCACTTTGAGTGAAAACATGTAAGCATATATTATTAACAAAGTAGTCGGCCAAGTGTGAGTCGGACATGGAGGATTCCGTACCGTTATAGAACTAAATTAGACCTAAAATTGTGTTTTTGTATGGAAGCTCCCTTTAAATTATTTTTTTATTATTATTATTACCTAATTATTGAAGTAAGCTTAATATAATCAAGGCCTTTGCGAAAATATCAACGTGCCTACCGGTTGCCATTATTGATATCGAGCACAAAAGGCCAAAAAATCACGTTTGTTATACAACAAAGTACGTGATACTCCCATACGGGAGCCCCACTTAAATAATAATTTTATTTTGTTTTAGTACTTACTTGTTGTTATAGCGGCAACAGATATACATAATCTGTGAAATGTTTAGAAGTCTAGCTGGAGCGGTTCTTGAGATACAGCCTAGGCCTTAGAGAAAGACAGACGGACGGACAGACGGACAGACATTGAAGTCTCAGTAATAGAGTCCCTTTTTTAGGGTTCCGTACCCAAAGGGTACAAACGGGACTCTTTTACTAAGACTTCGATGTCCATCTGTCCGTCTATCTGTCTTTAATAGGATTGGTAAATAAAAATATATTTGGTTATAATTTTACATTAAAATGCTAACGTATAATGTTGGTGATCGTTTACTACTTTTGGTTTAACAATAATTTATTTGGAGTCATTTTGCATAAATAGGATAGCGAGATAATAAATCTTTGGTGATCATTTTACATTAAAATGCTAGTATAATGTTGGTGATCATTTACTAATTTTGATGATCATTTTACTTTAAAATGCTAGTATAATTTTGGTGATCATTTACTAATTTTGGTGATCATTTACTTATTTTGGTGGTCATTTACTTTTTTTGGTTTTAAGATGTTAAATCTTTGGGTATCATTTTAAATTAAAATGGTAGTCTGTATTTTGGTGATCGTTTACTATTTTTGTCTGTGAAATGTTACTATTTCTGGTGATCAGTTAATTATAAGCCATTTTTTATAGAAGAAGCCACTTTGATAGGTAACCGCGATTTGGAAGGCAGTCTTCACAACGTAGAAAATTAAGGCCCACAGGAAAAAAGTTTAACTAATTAGGAAACCCTAAGGCAGTAATTAACAGTAACGTCATTGCTTAGTTACTATTATAAGCTAAATCATTTTTAAATGCCCAATCAATCAAAGCAATAAACATATCACTAGTGATATTAAAAACAGGCTACAGTATCTATTTGTTAATATTTCCGGAGCTCGTATCTGCAATGCGTGTGGCGTGTGCAGCATCCTGATCGATTAATGGGTTAATTTCGTCCTGACTCCGCCGGCCGACCGGACCGTCCGGACGCTCTAGAGTACGTTGGAGAGCCAATCGTCCGGACGAAATTTAGCAGATCGATTACACTCACAGTGCACATAATATCAATCTCATTTCTTATCAATCTTCGTCAAAAAACCTTTAAAAATATTCGTAAAAGACTACGAAGATACAAAATTGATAACCATCCCAATTCTCAACTTTCAATCTAATGAGTAGTTTCAGACAGATCTCAGATCACTGACCTCCATTATACAAGTACGCCGGACTTATGATACCCTTTGAAATGACAGTTATTTTTTATGCCTATTTGAAGCGGAATCAGCGCCGCCGATGCGGGGAAAAGAAATAAATCTGACGTAAAAATGACGTTTGAAAGTCGCCATATTGGCACTGATAGCAGTAGTGGGAGTACTTGGAACTAATACTAGTTTCTACAACCAATAGCGATTAAGCGGCCATTTGCAAGTTACGACAGATTTAGTTCTTTTCCCCGCATTGGGGGCGCTGATTCCGCTTCAAATAGGCACAATGCTAGTTGGGTATCAAAAGTTCAGCGTACTTGTATAATGGAGGTCAGTGTCTCAGATTTATAGGAAACTTCACAGATGCAAAAATAAAAAAATAAAAACGTCGTGAAAAATACGTCGTCTAAAAGCAAAAACAACATTTCATGAAGTTAAGCAATAAAAAAATACGGTACATTGTAATAATTGATTTTCCTTTTGAACCAACAAGAGCAAAGTGTAGTAGTCCTGTAAGCAGGGCGCGTTAATCGTAGCTCGTCTGACTGGCGTAAACGGTCATTTGTCACTCATCCCGGCTAACTGCGGGAAGCGCTCACTAACGATATCGTTATCTTTACTTTTAAACTCCTTTATTTGGTTTCCTTTTTGCCGCCATTCCTAAATATTTTCTTGAACATAGAATATTGGGTTTTAACAAATTACACTCTACTACGAAACATAAGCCATTACCAATACAGTTAACTACATTATATCATGTCCTTAAAGAAGTATAATATAAACTGTGGCTTAAAATTTTAAGCCTGTGCCTACCAAAGTTAGGTGTTTACAATCCACGTTTTTTTTAAATCTTTATTTAGGACTTGCTTCACAAAGGCGACCATGTCGTCCTCGTAAGGCTACACAATTACAATTAACAATTTCTTACATCTAAGCCAAACTTAATTAACTTGTACAAACATATAGCATCACTAGATAAAGGCTCCTAACCTATAAAACTATGTAAACCTATGTATCTGCGAAGGTACTATCTAGGGGGGAAATTTTGGTTTCAAAGTTGTAGTGTTCGTGGTAATTTAAACAGTGAACTTATTGTCCAGCTTTTTGACCGTTGTAGTAGATCAGGTTATTGGAGTCGTAAGAGAAAACCACTTCTTACTGAGATTTATAATTCTTTCAGAGCTACTTCTACGTATGTTTCTACTAAACTAGAAATGTTTAGTCTTGATACCTGGGTGCAAAATATTGATTTAGACAATAAGATTTCTTGCTATATTGATGGACTTACAGGGCCTAAAAGAAATGTGGATATTTCGTATTTAAAGATAAGATGTAATCAACTAATTAATACAAAATATTGTGGTTTTTATTGTATTTACAGAGATGGGTCTAAAGGAAGAGATGGTGTAGGTGCGGCGGTTTTTGATCCTCAGACTAATGTTAGATTTAAATTCAAAATAAACTGGAATGTTTCAATAATGTTCACAGAATTAGTTGCTCTGTTAGAGGCTCTCGTCTCGTTTAAGCTACAGTAAATTTGTTATCTTCACAGATGCTAGAAGTGCTCTGCAACATTTAGCTCGGTGCACCTCGAGTTTTCGAGGAGTACACGAGACACCCACTAAGGAAGGAATTTTGAAAATTTTACCCCGAAGGGGGTGAAATAGGGGTTGAAAGTTTGTATGAAAGTCCGTCATTTCTTGAGTTAGAATCGTGAAACTTTATTTTTGGGTTACTGATTAAAACTGAATAGATACGTATTTAAGCGTTTTTGGAAATTCTACCCCCAAGGGGGTGAAATTGGGATTGAAAGTTTTAATGAAAGTCCGTCATTTCTTGAGTTAGAAACATGAAATTTTATGTTTGGGCTACTGATTAAAAATGATTGGATACGTGTTTAAGCGTTTTTGGAAATTCTACCCCCAAGGGGGTGAAATAGGGGTTGAAAGTTTAAATGAAAGTGCGTCATTTCTTAAGTTAGAAAAATGAAAGTTTATTTTTGGGTTACTGATTAAAAATGAATGGATACATATATTTAAGCGTTTCTGGTAATTCTACCCCCAAGGGGGTGAAATTGGGGTAGAAAGTTTCAATGAAAGTCCATCATTTATTGAGTTAGAAACATGAAAGTTTATTGACGTTTGCGTTTGACGTTTGCTTAAATAGGGTCCCGTTTTTACCCTTTGTATAAGGAAACACAAAAAGGGGAAAACTATCCATCTTTGTTATTATACTATGTTAACGCGGACGAAGTCGCGGGCAACAGCTAGCCGTCCTATATAAGGCATTAGTGCTAAAAATGTCACATCAATTAATAATTTGTCTACCAAAATTGCATAGCTTTTTACGTGTGTTTACGGATTCTCATTATTTGAACTATAGTTTATCGAAATCATGAACTAAATGACTTTCTTTTCTGTATAATAATGTGCTTCGAAATGATTGACAAATAGAAATATTCAAAAAAATAAAAGCACACTACTTGTATGAAAATAAGCACAAAATGGCCACGCGATGACGGGCTAAGGTTACATTTATTTAAATATCCTTAATCTGTGCAGGTTTCACCACTTCCTGAGATGAACTATCATAAATAGTAGTAACGTATAACAGTTGTTAATACTATTATTAAACCCTTCCTTATCACCTGCTGCTTGCACTTGTTCTTTTCAATGAAAATACCAATATTTCATCTGCAGTGAATTGGTAGATTTCGGAGCTTAACGTCGTCACGGGCTCCACACTGGCTCTGCAGCCCCGCTCTCGAGATTTTGGGATTAAAAGCAGCAAACGAGTCGAAAGAATTGTGACAAATTTAACGAACAAAAATTTTATACAAGGGCTAGCATGCCATGTATGTCAAAACTCAAAAGTCCTTTATTTTAATAAAGATAATAAGTAAACAAAATATATACAATTGTTAACGTTCTTGTATTATGTTTTAATTTAAGAGCAATATTGAAATTGTTGCATAAGAAAAAAAAATATACACAATAAAGAGTTTCGTTTTAATAAATGTGCTACAAATAAGTAGGTACACCAATGATAATAGTTTACAGTTGTTTTATAAGAAAGCTTAACATATTAATGTTGGACCCATGTAACATGTTGGACCCGATAAAGTAATCTGCAGCCTGCAGTTGCTACGAAAAGATGTTTACCTGAAAGAGATAAAAAATAGGTTAATAATGTTCAAGCAAGTACCTAATAGTGACACAACATAACAATGAACATGTAGCTAAATACCGATAAATACTATGTATTAAAACAATTTTATCGTAGTTAACTTAGGAACCCCAAATTTAAGGATTCATTTTTAACTCAAGCGTACAAAATTCGGAAGTTTTAATATACCGCTACTAAAAATGCCATGAAAATCGTGAAACGTAATCCGATTTCCATATAACGAGTCAGCGGTAACCGTGGCCGAGACGTTTTTGTTTGTGTTACAATCTCCGTAATCGCCGGCTCCTGTTGATGGACTTTCACGTAACACGCTCGTGCCAACACAAATTATATTTAAAAATCGTTAGTCCATCATCACATTATAAAGGAAGGAAAACGACGCTTTTAGTTTTTACGAGCCTCGACGGCTTACTTCCTCGATTGATTATGTAGAGGTAATTTCCTGAACATAATCATATTATTTTATAACTTCACCAATTAGATCTATAAATAAATTTTGTCAATAATGACTAATGAGAGTTCGATTGAAGATTTCGTAGTTTTGAGTTTTGTTTAACTTCTCTAATTTTTGCATTCAAAATTCAAATTAGCTTGAAGGAAACGAGATTTTGACTACACGATCTCACGATTGATCACTTGAAAACTGTATAATGTATATCCCACCAAAAACATTTCATGTAAAATGTTGCCAAGACGACCATTAAGGTTTGCCCTGTGAAAAAGATAATCTCGTGTAGAGCCAAGCTTCTGAATCTGCACGGCCTAACTCTACCAACCCTAACTTTAACAAATTCTACTGTTTATTAGTAAATTATGTATGGTTAACTGTCGTGGAGATGATGCGAATATTTAGTTTCTGATCGGAAATAGGTAACTAATCTTCAGTGATGCACTCGCTAACGAGTAACGCTTCACCTCAATGTAATAAATTTAACAGAAAACAAAGCTACTTATTACAACTAATAAAAGTATTTGTCCATTATAAGTTAGTAATGTCGTATTGCTCAAACGTGAATCGTGATAAACCAAAATATATGACTTCATTAATGTATCTTATCGCTGCGGTTACGTAACGTAATATGTGGCAGGCATTACCCAATCTTTTCCGTGATAATATATTTTTTAATCGGTTTTGTTCTTATTTTGTATGTATCTACGATGTTTCATATCATTAATATATAGCTAAGAGAAACAGTATAAAACTAAAAGTAATTCAAAGTTCTCTGTCACTGTTCGTTTTATGTAACCTGAGACGATAAGATGCTGATTTCAGATTTAGCAAATGAAAAAATAGATTACAAATATTATGAACATATCCGTATTGTCATATTGTACCACAGATGCATCTTCAAGGCCGTATGAGAATGCACTAGATTAATGCTAATGGCTAATACTTAGTCGATTGTCGATCGCATGATCACGACCGAGTGACTTCACCGCGAGTCGCGACCTTGCCACATCCTGTATGTTTGAATGTTAACCGAGTGTCAAACGTCAACTGCGCATGTAAATATTGGTAATGCAAACACGATTGGAGGTAATATTAGTTTTACTGTACATTTGTTGTTCTGTTTGGCTACTGTAACCACTTATCGTCAGTTGGATGAAGGCTGGATAGAATTTACATTTTCTTTAGGACCTGTCACGAATCTAACTCTAATACAGACTAATATACCTAATTCCTATTTTAAATTCTTTGTGCGTAATTCGGCAAAAGACAAAGTAAGTGAATTCTATCCGTCAAGCATACCTATCGGATCAAAAGCCTTCAGTAATTTCACGACATCGTACAACCTACACTATTTTACTACCGACCAGTTACACGAAACAGACATCATAATGAGCGCTAAAACGGGCGAGCCATCGCTAATAAGTTCCTGCTAAGTAACGTGGTGAGATAAACAAGATATTTTTTCGCCGTTACGCCTCTATACACATCGCCGAACCCTCGTCAGGCCGCAAACGACCCTTTGACACCCTTAAAACTTCCTTATAATCCGCCGATACATTCTGTCCGACGCCGCAGCACTCCGCAGCGCGTGTAATGGAACGGGAAGTACAGGAATGGTTCCAGTTTGTGGCTTCGTGTCCTTTATCATGTTAAAAGGTTACGCCCTCGTCCGACGACCATTGAGCCATTTTTGTCAGTGAAGCTCAACATAAACGGAAAATAACCACATAAATTACATTCAACATTTTGATGGCTCGGAAAAGCAGAAAAAGGACCAGCGGACCTAAAATGATCACATTTTGCAATTGTTTTGCAATTACAAATCAATTCATAAAATAAATAGTCGAAACTGTCAAACTGACGAGTGTGAAATTAGTACGAATAAAGGCTGTCACAGACAGAGCAGGTAATGTAAAGATGTATATTATAGCACGATACATCTTTCTATAGAAACAGCCATAATGTAAAAATATAAATTATAGCTGTTGTGTGTGGTCTCCTGACGATTTCTATAGAAAGATGTATCGAGATGTATTGTGCTATAATATACATCTTTACATTACCTGCTCTGTCTGTGACAGCCTTTATGCGAATAGGCTACTTGACCTATATTCAATTTCATTGAACAAATGCATATTTCTAGTAGAACTTGGCCTAGGAAACCGTATTTCACCCTTATTATCAAATAAAAGCTTATGATTGATAAATAAAGTCGATTTGAAAATATGATTTTATGAAAATAGGAATTGTACTGACGAAAACGCTTTTGCGGTACTTCCGATTGGGATGTGACGTCATCCTCATACTAATTTAATATCTTTTATTTATCGCGCTCGCTATATGTAAGTTTATTTGTACATAAATAATAAGAATAAACCTATTATATATTTTCTTCAATAATTCAAATAAAACATCAGTTTTATATATATTATCTCCATTTATTGTAGACAGGAAATGAAATGGCCAAAACTTTTCTCCAAAAGTTTTCAACATTACAAATGATTTCTAATTTCTAATATAATTATTTTATAATTTTTGGGCACTTTAAGACTCGTACATTTAGCACATTAAAAAAATTTCAATAAAGAGAGTTTAAAATACAAAGCGTATGACGTCACACTATGGCGGACAGTGTTTTCGGCGCCATTTAAGAGGCATATTTTTCAATAAACATTTTATGGGTTTCTACTGTGTAAAATATTAAAATATAAGTTTTTTTTGTAAAAATGAATGATTATGAAGCGATTAGCATGAAGAAAAAAATTAGGTCAAGTAGCCTATTACTAGACATAGGAATTGCAAGCAGAGATTTTGCGATTTTTAAAAAATGAATCCCACTCAGCGGGGTAGGATTCATTTTTAGATTAGGTTTATCAGCGGATAAACCTACGATTCCAATCCTTCTCAAATGTTAATAGTCGGATGAAAAATATAAAATTGCTCATACGGAATACGGAGCACGAAAATCGATTCCAATTAATAGAAGCAAACAATAGTCCCATACTCGCATCAATCGAGCAGAGCCGACATAGGGATAAAAGAAATTGCCTCTACATGCGCCATATACAGACCGATCGAGCGTCAGTTGCTCCACTGAAAATATATTCCGAGTATTCCTATAGACCTACAGACCCGGCTCTCTGCCAGCCAATAAATTTTAAATTACATATCTTTTCATTAAGTTGCTTGATTAAAATATGTCTGATTCATCTCTGTAGCGATCCGGCGAGCTGTGCTATGGCAATTTACGGGGATATAAAGTTCTTTGTTATTATTTTTGTATGTAGAGCACCAAACATAATATATATTTATAAATGAAAAAATCATTTTAATTGGTGTTCGTTACTGCATATTTTTAAATAAATTGGTAATATCTCAATAAATGATGCATTTGATGGCCTCAGCGGTAAAGCGGTATCAGATGCACCACCGAGCTTTGTGTTTAGTGATTTTAGAACGTATCATCCCCTCTAAGGTGTTTCAAAGCATTCGTATATAGTGAGATATGTGCTCCTTTTTATTTGTGTTGCTAAACAATTTGTGACAGTAAGCTAGAAGTCGTGTGCTGCTAATCGTCAAACGAGCCGCGGGCTGTCCCAGTTAATCAATTAAAATTCTTATCGAGGAGCATATAAGGTAAAAGGGAATTAAAAAGTCCACGCGAGTAATTATGATAATGTGGTCACTACTGGTAATGATCGTAATTGAACGTTATACCAGTCGTTATACAATCAATTATTTTAACCGATGAAGCATAAAAAATCATGCCGCACGACACGCACACACGATAAGCATACATTATTTAATCCGTTAGTTCAACGACCTATATTTTTAATGAACTAACGTGGAAACTGTGGAGGGGCCCACTAGCGAGCCGCGACTATAACACGGAGCCTTAATAAATAATTAGTTTGCAGTTCCACGGCAACTGCTACAAGTAACCAAAACTGCCTAGTATACGCCAACGAGATATCTCACTCTACATGTTTCTCGATGTTTGATAGTTTGTATCTTCATCTGTATTGACCCTAACATGACAAACATTATTTCTTGCGTAGATCTATCATCGAAATAACACATTTTTATAGAGTTTTGTCGAGATAATGTCAAGATTTTGACATTATGAGACGAGTAGTTTTTAATTATCTCGAGAGTGAGATTATCTCGTTGGCGTAGGCTAGGCAGGCTGGAAGTGATGAGTGGCAAAGATCCATGGATCTAGTAACTATAGTTTATCACATGGATATAGTAACTCATACTTAAACCTTGAATTTACTATTTCCATTCAACATCAATAGATAGTTACATCTTTCATTAAATATGATTTTAATGTTGTGTTGGTCAAAATCCAAAAATCGAATTTATTATTATTATACTGAAAGATTAAATCCCAGACTAGATCGACTCTTCATTGGTGCTAGATTAATAACAGAATCGGCACCCCAGCTCCGGTTTTATCTAGTTTTTCCGTTACATTCACACCTGGCTAAGGTTCCATATTTTCCGTTGAGCGTAGATAATGGCGGAAAGTGAACGTCGCACATTTCCCACGACAGGACGCTGAACTAGTATTACGGGTATTATTACCGGTGTACGGCTGTGCCACATTGTTGAATTGCAAAAATAACTCGTACTCTATTTATCAGCAGCAGGGCCGTATTTAGGAAAGGAAACAGGGGCAGTTGTTGGGCCTCTACAAAGAATGGAAGGGTACACTCGGAAAAACTCCCCACAAGACTCGGGAAAATTGTTTCCTCTGTACGTGGACATAGGGTATTCCGTTTAAAGTAGTAATTTTTTATTCTAGCATAATAATATGTTTGACATTCATGTTACACATAAATGTTCGCCGTTATCACTTCAGAAAATGTTATATTACAAAAAATAAAGTTGACTGTAGTATCGACAAAAAAGATAAAAAATACAGGTTTATAAAGAAAATGGGTTGGACCCGGATCTTCACTCCTTTTTTGTCCCGGAGCCTCCACACCACTAGATACGGCCCTGATCAAAACTTCTAAGGTCATATTGCAAAATGAAACTCTACTTTCTCACAAAAACCTTTGCTCACATTTCCCACGGCATATGATTAAACAATGGAATTCCAAATTCAATATTTTACAGATTTCTTACGACAGTATCTATATCTATACTTATTATAAAACAAAGTCGCTTTTTTCCCTCATGTCCCTTTGTTCCCTTTAATCTTTAAAACTACGCAACGGATTTTGATGATTTTTTCAGTGTTAGATAGCCCATTTATCGAGGAAGGTTATAGGCTATATTTTATCACGCTAAGACTAATAGGAGCGAAGAAATAGAGGAAAATGTGGAAAAAACGGGGAAAATTATTTGAAAAGGCTAACTTGAATGCGCTAATCTCAGGAACTACTGGTCCGATTTGAAAAATTCTTTCAGTGTTAGATAGCCCATTTATTGAGGAAGGCTATAGGCATATTTTTTTCAGTGGCTATATATTTTATACCCGTGCGACGCCGGGGCGGGTCGCTAGTATATTATAAGTCTATGGATTTCTTATAGAATAGTGTTGAATTTAGCTTTCTGCTAGTGCTAAAGTAAAACACATACATCATCTTATTTACAACTCTACCTATAAGTAATGGAGAATCCTGAAAAATCATGGTTTGTTAAGAACGATCTTTTGTCAAACAAAGTCGGGGAGATCGTTAACTTGATAAAGCCCTTATGGCCCTAAAAAAGGATAGGTAAATTAGATTGAGAAATGTATATTATTTGACAAACAGTTATAGTTACAATAACACCATTAATTGCATATAATTTGCCCAAGATTTAATAATGATCAGTGAACCAGAGAGCTTAATAGTTAGCACTGATACACATACATGATACAAGTATATGTGATTTGTATTATGACAGAACACCTACTGGCGTGACTCACCGAGCATCTGGTGTTATGCAAACTACGGCACGTCTACGGCTACTTATGATTTTCTTTGTAATCCTAATGGTTCTACAACGTCCTAATGGCAATATAATGTCTTTAAAGTACAACTCACAATCCTACAAGGACAGAGAGATGGCAGATTTTGGAAGCAACGCCGCCATTTTGCAAAGTATCTTTTGAAAGAATGTCATCTAAGTATAATTTTTAAAGTCGTCAAATTAATCACTCGATCACCAATTCCAGGAAATCTTTTGTTGTCGCGGCTTACGGAGCTTGAGGGATTATTATTTATCAGCTGGTGTTATTTGGAGTGTCAGCTGTTTCGCTTTCACGCCTTCATGTCAATATCGTATCGTCCACGCGTCAACATCCTTGTAGATATGTGTGCTGGCATTGTATCAGATTTTTTGTTACATCTTGCAGCAGTTGTTGGGCTTCCAGAAAGAATGAAAGGGAACACTCGGAAAAACTCCCCACAAGACTCGGGAAAATTGTTTTCCTCTGTACGTGGAAAAGGGAATTCCGTTTAAAGTAGTAATTTTTAGGGTTCCGTACCTCAAAAGGAAAAAATGGAACCCTTATAGGATCACTTTGTTGTCCGTCTGTCCGTCTGTCAAGACCCTTTTTCTCAGGAACGCGTGGAGGTATAAAGCTGAAATTTATATCAATTACTCAGGTCTACTGTCCCTTGAAGCGGTGAAAAAATCAAACTTCTAAGCCAACGCAATCAAAAGATACAGCCGTTTATGCCGCAAATTTTCGACACTTGCAAGGGAATCAAAACCTACAGGGTGCTTCCCGTGAACTCAGAATCTTGAAATTTGGTACGAAGCAACGTCTTATAGCATAGATAAAGGAAAAATTACGAAAACCATAAATTTTTAGTTACATCACATAATATATATTTTTTTAATAATTTTAAACTTACTACCCATTTCCTCATAAACGCGTAGAGGTATTAAATTGAAATTCATACCAAATACTCAGGTCTATAATACCTTTAAGCTGTAACAAAATCAAACTTCTATGTCAACGCAATCAAAAGAAACAGCAATTTAAGCTGCATATTTTGGTTTGTACGGAACCCTCGGTGCGCGAGTCCGACTCGCACTTGGCCGGTTTTTTTATTTTAACATAATATGATTGATATTCGTAAACACATCGTATGAAAATTAAAAGGAACTTATTATGTAATATGTACAAATGTGTAATGTTTGCATAAATAAAATGCGCGTGAATAAATTAGTTAATGAATTTATATTGAGTGTAATTAGGTAGGAAATACTTTCTAACATACTCATTACATTAATATTACATACGAGGCAAACACTAATTTCAGAAGCTAAAAATAATATCGATTAGTTTCTGTTATCGAGTTTCACTTCGTACTTTCACGATGGCCATGATATTAACAAATAACATTTTCTAGTACTCACGAAGAAACTATCAGAACATGACGATAAATATTTAATAATGATCTACCTAGATCTTGGTGATGTGGAGAGGTATTAAAACAAATATAGACTAGCTATTTCAAAATGTGAACAAATTAACAGTTCAAGGTGGCAAATAATTAGGCAATTTTTACGTACCTTATACAATTATTATTCTTCGACGTCGTCATCGATGTAGAACTATTTATCCCACCAAAAAAATTAATCTAAAAATGGAGAGCCAAGTTCTATACAAATATTGTTCTAGCCTATGGACTTCGCCGTAAAAAGGATGGAGATGTAAATGAGTGCCAAGTTCCATGGAAAATCTTTATTACGATCCGTGATCTATCCAATATGACGGTATAATGATTATTATAAATGATCTCATTAGTGATGACAAGAATAATAGTGTTGATATTTAATTTGGCGTCACGGTGGAGGCTTGCAGCGGAGAATGTGGGCCGTAGTGATGTGCCACTTACGATCGATACTCTATGTAACGCACACCGCGCTCTGAATGTCACCGGCTCAGATTTATTGTGATCTCGAAACGATTCCGCGATATTGGGTCCCTGTTGCAATTCACGTTTGCCATTCTAAATCAGAATAGTTTTTTAAAGATACCCATTTTAATGCAACACGTGTTTATTATATATTAGTCCGTAGTCGTCGAAAGAAATATAATATTTTAGATTGTATGGTTTGGGAGTTGCGACTTGCGTAACGTTAATTAGGTAGGTGCGTTATGTGAAATAAGAATTAATTAATGTTGTGCTACAAATTTCCTCAATTGTTTGAATGAAATTTTTAATTAATTCTTCGATCGCGGATTCTTGAAAATATATTGTTATCCTATTGTTGTCGCGGTCACCTTGCCGCGGTTATGGGGCTTGATGGCTTAAATACAATTTAAGGCTTAAATACAATTTAATTTGAATAAGAAAGTTTTTAAGCGAAGAAATTAACGAATTTTAAAAAATCTCCAAATTGACGGGAATACTGTTTTTTTATTGACCTATTTTTTACAATAGATTGCCTACTACCTACAATAGATTCCTGAAAATATTTGGTACACAATATGAGACTTTATAAATATTGAGGTATCAGTTGCAGACATTTTAACGGCGCTTGTTAGTATTCCACATTCGGTACGAAGCTCGAGACGTCAGTTATAATAACGGTATACCTTTTACGGGCGAGGTCTTTGTCGAGAGTGATTGAAGGATACGATGATTGATAACGCATCCGGATCGACATGACAATGGCCCAGCCCTACGGACAATCTGCATGCGGAATATGACACGCACCTGGATATCATACTAACTCTATTGTCCTTCCCTTAATGTATGTACTAAGTCCTTACCCTATCACCGTGTCTCTCCATTGGATTAATAATAAAAAAAAAAAAAAAAAATTAAATTTAAACAATATAACTACTTATAGCAAAAGCTAAAACTAGAAACAATAATTTATTTTTAAAACATGTTTTTGTAAGAATAAATCATAATAAATAAAAATCATAAAATCAATAAAATAACACACTCTGGAACGAACTGTCACCAGCAGTTTTTCCGGACCTATACGACCTGCAAACCTTCAAGAAGAGAGCGTATTCCCTCTTAAAAGGCCGGCAACGCACCTGCAGCTCTTCTGATGTTGCGAGTGTCCATGGGTGACGGTAGTTGCTTTTCATCAGGTGACCCGTTTGCTCGTTTGCCCACTTATTTTATAAAAAAAATTGAACTGAAAAGAAAACAGATGCGTAATCTTATTAGGGCACCTTATTCATAGTAACATCTAAATATATTTTCCTTCTCAATATTGGCCACGGGCAGCCCCCCGAACATCGGTTTTGGGTAATCCCTTTTTATTTCAACTCGCCGCAATCGCAACTAATAGGGGAAGTACGGACAAAATGACAGGGTGTTTTGTTTTTCAATCATATTTTTTTATTTAATGACATTATAATTAGTCTCAACGGTTTAACATTATCTTAGGTTCATTGACTATCAGTAATACAGTCTTTTAATTCAATAAAAACTATAATAAAACGTACAAAAAGAAAAAATATGACTTATCACAAAAACCATTTTGTCCATATAGTATGGACAAAATGACATACACATTTTTAAGAACAAAGTTCAAAATAATTAAATCGTTTGAGATTCTTTCTAGCCATTTAGATTTAGAATTCTTGGCTCCACGACTGCCGATTAGTTTTTCTTTCGTAGTTTCGCGGCATATCCCCTTAACAAAATTATAAATGTTAACAGAAATACTGTACAGTGTTCATGGTATGTCATTTTGTCCAAATGTAACCAAAAATAAATAAATATCAAAATTCCACCAAAAAATCTAATGATTGCAATAAAGTTCATAGAAATCACTGGCTAATAGCATAGTTCATCGATTTTAATACAAATAATAACAAATGACAGCAAATAGCTCGCCAGAAAACAGGAGAAAACCATCTGTTAAATAAACTTTTGAAGGCGAGAAACACGTTTGATCTGCTTACTGCGGCAAAACTGTGAGAATTGCGCTCAAAGTCCGGCAGGATTGTTAATATGACTGCCGTCACGTGATACAATCGCGGAAATGTGTCTAAAACCCCCCAATTTTGAAATAAGGGCACTATGTCATTTTGTCCGTATATGTCATTTTGTACTTATTTCCCTTATCTACTTCCTCAGGAAAAAGAAATAAAGTCTTTACGATAGAACTTAAGCCCCACAGATTTTCTTTTTATTTTCGCGTTATCTATCCCTTAAATAAATAAAATCTGTTTTGAATCCGTATTTTTGTAACATTATACTTTATATTTATATTTGGTATGCCATGGACGTATGCTGTAAGCACGTAGTTTGAAGTGTCAGGAAATGCAGTTAGAATGTTATAATGTTCAGCCAATACGTCGAGCTACGTGATCATACGGCGAATGTTATACTCGTACAGTAAGCAACGCCCGTATTTTTATGTAGAGTCAGACCGCACATCAAGCCGTGCATTAATTATGAACTTACCGCAAAGAAATAGCCAACATTAGCATGATAAAATAAAAATCCTTCTGTAATATTGAACATTACAATTTGCATTTAAATATAATGATAAAAATGCTGATATTACGAAATGTTTCGACAACATAAAGGAAAACAAAAGTTGCGAACTATCTGATGGATGCAACATACAATATGCATAACACTTCTTAGTTCTTATACAGTTTGATTATAAATATAGAACTTTCAAAAGCATTAACAATTATTGTAATACTTACCGTCGGTTATACAGCCGTAGAATCTTCAATAGATTCGCTAATCAGTTACACAAGTACTTCCTCCTCTGTGTGCACGTAACGTTTTCCTCCTACGCGAGATCAGCATAACAAAACAAAAACAACAATTCTCGTTATAGCAAAGAAAGTGGATAAACTGATAGAGCACCTGATAAATTGATTTTGCGAATAATAAATGGCAAACGCCGCCCACAGGCTTCGATATATCGAAAGGTTACTTTGAATGTGGGCAGGATTTCGCACAACTTTCTTCTATCCCCCGAAATGAAGGGTAAAAGGTCATATATTTTGCTTTCAAATCCATATTATAGCTACTGAGTACCTTTTATGGTAAAGTTACGAGTAGTTGGGACATCGATCTCTGTTAAAAAATGCGCGGTTTTAAATTTTTTTTAATACGAAGTTTCAAACACAATGAAAACTGGAAATAGTATCAGTATAAGGACAATGTTAAGGTTTTTTACTTGTTAACAAAATGGCATGTCTTCCTTGTAACAAGCTGGAGCCACACAGAAATATTTCGGCATTCATCGCGTAATATCCGTGATTAGAAACAATCTCGGGTTTTTTCTAAACGGCCCAGAGAAATCTGGCTGCAATCATTGCAGTCACGCAACTGTCATTCACAAGAAACTTTTAAACCTTTCCCACTTAATTTTAACAATTTGACCATAAGATTCAACAGGTTCATTTGAATTGGTTTCATATTATTTAAAATGTTCTATAATCTCTTTCATAATCTCTAATACAATATTTTCAAGTATGTAGATACATAGAGTAACATTAAAAGGCTACAACAATTCTCGCCCAAACAGCAAATTGTTAAAGTAAAAGTATTTTGCTAATGATTAAGTAATCGTTGGATTGCCAACGCTGGATTTTTACTGGAATAATATAAGCTGAAATAATATTAATATGCAGATGATTTATTAAATGTTTAACTACTGATTTTCAGAGTGGCCTCATTACATCAAAGGAATCTTACGTGCACAACTCAACACCACGTACAAATTGCTGTAAGAATGTTTTATCTTTAGTTATCTTCAGATATTAATATTTATAATGAAAACATAATAGCCAGTTTTTGCGACTAGCGTGATATTACGCAAGATTTTAGTCAGATTTCACTTTTTTATGTCATTTTTTTGCTTAGATGTACGAAAATATACACGATCGAGTAATATTCTAAGTAGTTACTCATTAGAAACTACATAATTTACTGTAGGTACTTGGCGAAACATGTCGGTAGTGGTCATTGACTCCAAGTTTTTGACAGGGAGTCAATGACCGCTACTGACATGTTTCGCCGAGTACAGTATAGGTACTGTTAGCTAATACAAAATATTTTTTCCAGTTAAAAAACAAGTTTTATTAAATGCAAGTATTACCTACATAATTTCCAGTGTTGCGTTTTCAAGTAAAAAATACTAACAACATTTTTAAAATGCAAAATAAATAAACACGCGTCTCCTTACAAACATTCGAAATAAATGAATTTAGTTGCTCCCGGATAGTGATGTTGTTTCTCAAATATTTTTCATCGTATTAAATTGAACTATTCAAGCTGAACAAAATGACAATGAATCTTCAAACAGCGATTATAGCAATAAAATTGCTCTATTTTTAACCGACTTCCAAAAAACGAGGAGGTTATACGTTCGGCTGTGGATATATATATTTTTAACCGACTTCCAAAAAACGAGGAGGTTATATGTTCGGCTGTGGATATTTTTTTTTTTTTTTTTTTTTTTTTATTTTTGTATGTTCAACGATTACTCCGCCGTTTGTGAACCGATTTTCGAAATTTTTGTTTTGTTGTATTAGGTTTCACTCCAATTTGGTCCCATTTTTACAAAGGTGGTGACCTGATGATGGGATCCATGAGTAATCGAGGGAACTCCTCGAAATTTATATGGAAACATATGGTGATTTTGGTTTTATGTGAAGTGTACTAAGAATACGCTACCAAAAAGTCAAATATTGGGTCAAGGTATACCATGGTTTCGATGATGCTGAGAGAACTCCTGATTCCTTATAGATACACGTTTGGGAGTTTCGGCGTTGTTTTAAGAACAGAAAGCATAAACTACTATGCAATTCATATTCATCATCATAATCATCATCATCATCATCGTCATCATCATCATTACCACGTCGTGTTAAGGCCACGAATGTCTCATGGCACAGAATAGATAATAGTACAAGGCATAGGCATGGATATACTAATAATAATAATGATGTACTGTATAACAATTAACAACACCTGTTTGTTTTTAATACACGGCGGTCGGCGTCGGTCGCCGCCCATCGCCGCCGCGCGAAGACAGAATATCGAATACTTTACTAACTACTTTATAATATACAGATCGAATACTTTACTACTTTATAAAATTTTAATAGACAAATAGAATTAAAATAAAGTTATTTTAAAAAGAGCATTTAAACAAAACAAAGTCATTAAATGTCTTTTTAATTAGTTATACTTATTAATCGATAGATGGTGCACTAAGTACCTATCGATTTGAATTCTTGATAACAAGAACAGCTGTCAATAATTATGATAATATTAAATATTATGCTACGCTACATCCTATGCAAGTTTGTAAAATTTTTTATCTGATAGATCCTTCGATCGTGGAAAAACGAGACACAATAGCCTTTCTATTGTTATCGCAATCGCCGGTGACCGCTTCGGGCTTGAAATATTAAAATTGTTAAATTACTTAGCACAATATGTTCACTTCACTGATAATATTATATTATTTTGTGAGTGTGAGTTGTGACTCTTAACAAATTGTAATAAGATATGTAAAATATACGCAAAGATTTATCTACTAGTGTAACTAAAAAGAGTGAAATTATTATTATTTTTAACAAAAAATTAAAACCGACTTCCAAGGTAAAAACAATAATAACATTAATGTGAACTAAAAAGTATTAAATAATTTTTACTATCTAATAGTGCCTTTTTCCGAATTCGGCTAAACCTCAACTATTTCTGTACTCAATCTTCATTATTTTGAAGTCGGTACCAGATAGCTGAATCTTCAGTCCTCTGACAGTATATTTAAAATTTTTGGAACTGGCACCGACTTCAAAATTATGAAGATTGAGTACAGAAATAGTTGAGGTTTAGCCGAATTCGGAAAAAGGCACTATTAGATAGTAAAAATTATTTAATACTTTTTAGTTCACATTAATGTTATTATTGTTTTTACCTTGGAAGTCGGTTTTAATTTTTTGTTAAAAATAATAATTTATGTATGTTCAACGATTACTCCGCCGTTTGTGAACCGATTTTCAAAATTTTTGTTTTGTTGTATTAGGTTTTACTCAAATTTGGTCCCATTTTCACAAAAGTGGTGATCTGATGATGGGATCCATGAGTAATCGAGGGAACTCCTCAAAATTCAAATGGAAACATATAGTTTTTTTGGTTTCGTATGAAGTATTCCAGGCATATGTTACCAAAAAGTAAGATTTTGTACCAGGATACACCATGGTTCGAAGGTGGTGAACAGAACTCCTTACTCCTTATAGATACATCTTTGGGGGTTTCGGCGTTGTCTTAAGAACTGAAAGCATATACTACTATGCACATTTTATTATTAATCATCATCATCACCACCATTCCATCGTACATCCATGAGCAATCGAGGGAACTCGTCAAAATTTATATGGAAACATATAGTGATTACGATTTTATGAGAAGTTTCCTAAGCATATGCTACCAAAAAGCAAGATATTGCAATTAGGTATACCATGGTTCCGAAGGTGCTAAGAGAACTCCGGATTCCTTATAGATACAAGTTTGTGGGTTTCGGAGTTGGTTAAAGAACTGAAAGCATATGCTACTATGCATGTTACATTCATCATCATCATCATCATCACTACCACCAGTCACCACACCATCAATTATCTAATTATAACCCTATTATATGTACTTTTAATCGTCTTTAAGATCGAAACCCGAATTCGTCGAACGATTTAAAACAATTATAATGTTATATTTTCAATGTAAATGATTTGACATTGCAGGTGCTTAGGTTACCAAGTTAGCAATTTGATCATGAGATCTGTGAGGTATGTTATTCTCCTTAAAATTTATAAGGACGATTATAGTTATATTTGAGCATAATATTATATTATGTTGAGCTGATGAGTTTCCATGAGTGTAATGATAGTCACTGAACAGAACTTCAGAGCCTTTAAAGACAGGCATATGAACATTATTAATATCATTGCTTGATTAACGTCAAGCATATTATAATATGTACAGTGGTATATGCTTGGAGTTGCTTAAGCAATTCTGAAGTGGTAGTGATATCAGAAGTGTATCCTGGATCCAAAGCAAATCCAAAGTCACTAAGCATAACACATTAGTCTGTACTTACAGAAAACCTTATAAATTAGTTAAATTACTAAAAAGAGTGAAATTATTATTTTTAAGAAAAAATTAAAACCGACTTCCAGAGTTAAAACGATAATAATTTATAATGAACAAAAAAGTATTAAATAATTCTCACTCTTAGTGCCTTATGAATAATTCTCATAAACCTCAACTATTTCTGTACACAATATTCATTATTTTGAAGTCGGTACCAGTCTTAAATATTAAAAATATTTTGTCATAGAACTCAGCATTCTTAGCTGGTACCGTCTTCAAAATAATGAAGATTGTGTACAGAAATAGTTGAGGTTTATGAGAATTATTCATAAGGCACTAAGAGTGAGAATTATTTAATACTTTTTTGTTCATTATAAATTATTATCGTTTTAACCCTGGAATTCGGTTTTAATTTTTTCTTAGAAATAATGAGGCGTCATGGTCGATTTCTGCAATATCCAAACAGTCTGCAGCAGCTAAGTCTGATGCTGTGGTGCTCGCTTTCACATCTTAAACGTGAAAGGTTTCGATGATAGCAATAAATTGTAGTTTTATTGCCGTATAGGTAAATTGTGGTCCTTTACCCTTTTGTTTTTATGTGATCAGTGATCACCTTTATTTTAATGTTTCAGCAATAATTTCTTAGAAAAAACAGAAAAAAATACTTATTTGAGTTACTTGAATCATTAAGTCGATGACATTGAATAAATTTTCCATTGCATTACAAATGAAGAAGCCATAAAATAAGTGTTGCATGAAACGCCATGGGGCAGGGAGATATGGATATCAAGGAAACAGAGCATTGAGCAGGAGCAATTAGAATTACGTGAATATTAACAATGACCTTGACGGACGCTTGACTGCGCTCAGTTCTGCTCTGATGATCTACCTCTATCTATATATGATGTGATAATATTTACAACCGGCTTTTACCTAAAGGTTAAACAATTGCTGACACCTAATGGCTTGTATTGTGTTAACATGATAGGCTGGTTTTTCCAGCAATGGAAGGGTATGTACTATGTGGATTTGCTAAAAGTCATTCGCTATACATATTTCGCTTGAAGGCTCTCGGCCAGTGCTTCAAATTACTATAGCAAAGTAGCAAACAAATAAAATAATATTAGCTCATTCATCTGGAAAGTCAAGGCCAACGATGATGGTTATGGCGATTTAATTTGTCTGGTTTAATTTGAAATCATTAGTGTAATTCGTAATAGATACGCACCATTAGCGTATATAGATTGGGTTGCGGTATATAATATTAATATATGCGGTATATACGGCGGCCCCTTCGCGTAGGTCTCAAGTCATGCGTTAATGAAAGTAATCAGTCTCACCTCGACCTCGTTTGTGGCAACCCGATACGGAGAGGAGCGCTAACTTATTCACATCCACTACTTACAAACGCACTCATTTCTCCAATATCTTATTTTAAGTGGCCAAGATAAATCTGATCTACAAATTAGCTGCATAGGGGAGTACCTGTGCAGCAATAATGCAGCTAATTTGTAACAAATTAGCTGCATTATTGCTGCACCTAAGCAGCTAATTTGTTAATCAGATTTATCTTGGCCACTTAACATATTGGAGAAATGAGTGCGTTTGTAAGTAGTGGATGTGAATAAGTAAGCGCTCCTCTCCGTAATTTGTTACGCCGCTTCCACGCCGCCGCCACAGTAGAGTTACAACTTATAGTGGCGACGGCGTGCAGGAGCTCTTGTAAGTCCATTCGAACCGAATTCTCATATACCTGACATTTCAGAGACTTACATACAAATCCTGCCTATTAAACGGGATAGGGCCTCTAAAGAAACCATATTTAACCATAACCATATTTAACATAAATAAGCCAAAACCAAATTCACAATTTCTGTCTTTTGTGATTCGGACTCGTAACAAAAACTCTTTGGCTATATGCAAAATAAAAACAATTTTGCATAAATGCAAATGAATCAAATTGCAATAAAAGGAAATAGATTAATTACTTACAATAATAATTGTTATAGCATCTCTATTTGGTTACCCCGATATCTTATTGCTTACTTTCTTATATTATTATAACAAGTGAAATTAGATTTTACACTACAATGTCATTTTTAGAAATCGATCGTATCGAGCCATTGCAAACGTATGAACTGAAAATGCGGGCTTCGTGGACGGATGGATCGATACGATCGATCGCTAACGAGTTACCAACCTTTAAAAACATTTTCAGTATCTCATCTCCAAATACAATGACATTATCCCACCGTAGAAATATTTTGAGATGTCAAGTAAATTCAACCATCCGCTAGTGCAATAGACAACGTGTAACAAAAGTGATAATACTAGGGTAATAAGATGTGTATGAATCCAATCCCATGTATTGAGTTCACTGTGAAAGTAGCAGCGTTGAAAGAGAAACTAACTTTTTTAACTTTTCTATGATAAAATTCCTGACGCTCGGGCGCTTGCCCATACAAATCACAAAAAATGTTGCTCTTTCAGCGTTGCGACTATCACAATGAACTCTATATGATGGACATTTACAAACCCTATTATCAGATATCACAAATTAGTTTTTTTTACATCCTGTATGTGAGAAGCGCATGCATTTCTATGTGGAAGTTTCGCCACAGAATACATAATAGTACCTTGTTTCGCTTCGCAGTGTGGTCGATGCCTTACTCAGCAGCCACAATCTGCACGTAGACGTACAACTGGCTCCAACTTCTTACAACTTTTCCCGTCTCAACAACAAATACAAAGAACTTGTTTACTTCCACGTCAATCTTTTCAAGTCCATAAATCCTTCAGCTACTGAGATATTGCGTATTTTCTCACAGACATTATTATTTATTAGTCTTTATAGATTTTTTTATAATATTATTTGTACTTAATTACAATTATAGGCTCTTTTTTCGCTACCTCGATCGTGGGAATCACAGACACAATAGATTTTGCCACACATAACAGCCTGGGGATTGATGGGTTAACAATTTTCCTAATTACTGATCGTCATAACTAATAAGTCATAACTAATAAGTCATAATTACTATATTTAGTTAGTCCGCGACAGTAAATTTTTTATGTCTACGCAAAGGCTTTTAGGAATATAACTAATTTAAATAATTATAAGCATAATATTACTTAGTATGAATAACTTGTTAATTTAATTTTATAATGTAGAATTTAATTACAGAATGCACTTAACTCTTAAGTCATGTGAAAGAATCTTGATTCTTAACAATGTAAATGCGATTACACTTGTAAGTCAGTAAAGATTTATATACTGATATTAAGTACTTATTTTAAGAATTTACATATTAGCAACAATTTTTTTTGTGTTGTAGTTAACCCTTAATTTACCCGGTAGGTCCCTGGGACTCCATCGAAAACTTTAAGCGCTCATAAAACCGTTAGTTTTTGGAATTTTGACTTATGCGTCCCAGTACCTTCACGAAGTGACGTGCGAAACGTAAGATAGAGTGGACGGCGCTAAGCGCGTCTCCGATCGGTAACAAAACACGTTGGTGGAGTCCGTGGGACTCCACCGGAGTATTAATGTTATAGTTTTAGCAAATTCACAGTATAGGCATATATACATATTGTTGTTTTCTGTTGATGTAATGGCGTCTCGTAGTACTATAAACGTCCTCGATGAAGATTTTGAGTCCGTGGTGAACAATTGGGTTGTGCAACTAACTGACAGCGATACGGATGATGAGGGTCAGAAAAATATAACTTTGAACCGGCCTAGGAGTCTAGAGTCTTATGTGGTGGTGTCTAAAACCGAGGATGACTGCGAGCTCTCACACCACAACTCTGCTTCGGAGTGTTCAGATACTTCGAGTGATGATGAATACCGTATATGTACCATAGTTGTACTAAGCCTGTGTGCCTTAGCTGGACAAAAAATATGTAATGACTTTGTCAACAACCGCGACTGAAAGGTCTTGCACGTTTTTGTTTTTTATTTTACCCAAGTTCTTTTTTTTTGCTTTTAATGAGCGTTTATGATGTCCTTAACAAGTTTCATAAATCTTTATTTTAAAAACATGTTTTTTAATATATTTATTAGTGGCTAGAAGTTAGACCTCGTAATTTTATGATAAAAAGTGCCTTGGTCCAGGAGTTCCTTAATAAAAGGCTGTAATTCTTTAATTTTTAATTAAAAACCTATGCCATATTAAAAACAAATAAATAATAAGCAAATTTAATAAGTATTTCACTTTTAAAATGTTTTTATTTCATATTAAATTCACCAATTTGTTTCCGGGAGTCCGAGGGACTCCACGGGGTACGTTGCGCTGGTATATAGTCACCGGGTAAATAAAGGGTTAAGTATTTCAATGAATTGCAGACTAATAGAATTATCCTAGATCACTTCATGATCAAAATATCGATTACATTTGAGTCTCGGTGTTCTATGTATAATTATCCTCCGTATACGAGGACCAAACAAAACAGGCATTGTTATGTATAATTCGTTACGTGTACTAATTAGTAATTACTAATTAGATATAATAAAATTAATTGTACCTCGTTGACCTCGCTTTGTTGTCAGACAATATTCTGCGGCATGTAGAAAACATTGAAAAAGCAGTAACCGTGTTCACTTTCCCATTAAAATACTCATTGAATGTTTTTAAATATTATAATACGAATAACAACGTCCATAGTTACGCATGTTCGCTTACGAAATCCGAAAATGTGGAGCGATGATAATACGTTACATATTGAAATACTTACGCAATGTAAACTAGGGGCTCAAAAACAAAAGAAATGTAGTACTCTAATTCTGCAAAGGGCAAGCGAGCTCTAAATTTGTTTAGTGGTTCCGTAATTAATTATATTAAAGCGGCCCTCGTCTACCACTCGTGACGCTTTAATAAAGTTTGACGGGAACGCTTTTCTTTTTCCTCATTACACGTATGTGAAAATGTAGGGGGAAGGCATTGTTCTCCCCCGAGAGTGCTGGCGCACGACGAAGATAAGTAGGCCTTGCAGTCAACACATTAGCAGACCACTGTGCGACTGGGATTGTTCAAACTTTGTGATATAACTATCATGTTATATGTACGTATTAAGGGCGTTCCGTCCGGAGATTCCGTAATTGACCGTATTTAAAACCTTATAAACTCATAATCTGAAAGCTATCAAAGTTATAATAAAAGTACAGCAATAATCTTCAGTATATCAACATTCCTTTTGTCGTTTTAAATTTTCTATTTTTGTTTCTTATACTCATGATATCAGCTTCCAAAGTAATACCAATTTGTTAAAATTCAAGCATACATTCAGTATCTCCTTAGGATTTACAAATTACTTTTATTTGAAACTCACGCCAATAGATCGACAATATCATAAACTACATATTCGCCGTTTTAAATTTTTTTTAGGACAATTTTGAACCAAGATAAGTAAAAATAATAGGGTTTTGGCGCGATCTCGGCAACGCGGTAAATGTATGGCCAAGGTCGTTTGCTCGGGGGACGACCTTAATCTTATTTTGTAATCTTTTGAGAAATAAAGAATCTTTAAACCTAAACCTTATTTAATAACAGGGTAGTTAGATATTATATAGGTATCCTAATAGACGACGCCCGTAACTCCGTTGCGCCAAAATTCGTATATAGCGATTCGCGCGGGAACCGTACATTTTTTGGAGATAAAAAATATCCTATGCCCTTTCCCGGGACTCAAACTATCTCCATACCAAACAGCAAAATCGGTTCAGCGGTTTGGGCGTGAAGAGGTAACACACAGACAGACACATTTTCGCCATTAATGCCAGTTGTCACCCAAAATAAAATTATATTAGGTGATATACATTAATGACACAATTTCCAAGATTGCCTACTTAAAAACTGTGTCTATTGTTATCACCGCCATTCACGACAGCACAATTATATTATCCGGTAATGAACAAACTTTCCCTCACAGTCCTCACTTGTATACAAATGCTCGTATCTTATACGACCAACTGTCTCCTAATTCATTAGTATAATCCGATTTCTACACTGTAGTTAGTATTCACGCGTACCGCCCAGGTCTTAAAGGTATGTTACATCCTGTATAATATGTGTTCAATATTCATGCGTTAGATTTGATATTATGTTTTCATTATAACATAATATTATATACCTACTGACCATCACAAAAAATAGTCAAAGGCGCACTGACATTATTTGCTTGAGTTATGTAGAGTCATAGTATATAGAGTCAATGTTAATCGTCCTTTGACATAATGTATAAACCAACCAAAATACGTAGGCTCACCTGTCTATAAATGTATTTCTATGTAGGAACATTACATTCATGATTATTGTTTAGTCGTTTTATGTCGTCAATGTATGTGGCGATTGGCATTAAGCACAGAGATCGTGTAAATAAGTAGATTTTATCTTTTATTTTACCGCTTTAATGATTTTCTGGGAACATTGTTACTAACAAGGACTAATCATAATACCATCAACTATCAAGTACCTACCTATCTATATGAATAAAAATGAACCCATATTCGCGTGGTCACGAGTCACGAGTCACGAGTCACAACATCACGCGTAAACAGCTGGACCGATTTTACTGAAATATGGCTTATATTAGAGATACTTTGAGTGCCGAAGACGAACATAGGATACATTTTGTCCCGGAAAAATCGGTTACTGCACAATAAACTTTTATGATTTTCGCCTAAACTATTTAATCTATTTTGATGTTTGGAATATACTAATTAATTTAAATCTATTTTTTTCTTAAATAGACCAATTCGAATTAAATAATCATCGTTATGACAGGACAACGTCTGTCGGGTCAGCTAGTACTCAATAACATTTGATCACTTTTTACTTTTAAGTATTATTTTTAACAAAAAATTAAAACCGACTTCCAAGGTAAAAACAATAAGTAATAATATGAACTAAAAAGTATTAAATAATTTTTACTCTTTAGTAGTGCCTCTTTCAGAATTCGTCTAAATCTCAACTACTTCTGTACATACTATAGGTTCATTATTTTGAAGTCGGTACCAGCTAATTTAATCGTGACTTAATCAGTCAATGTCAGAATATATGAAACTTTTGGGACTGGTACCGACTTCAAAGTAATGAAGCTATAGTATGTACAGAAGGAGTTGAGATTTAGACGAATTCTGAAAGAGGCACTTTTAAAGAGTAAGAATTATTTAATACTTTTTAGTTCATATTATTACTTATTGTTTTTACCTTGGAAGTCGGTTTTAATTTTTTGTTAAAAATAATAATTTCACTCTTTTTAGTTATTTACTGGTAAACATAATATAAGCTGTCAGTAGTAGATATTAGATAGGATTTAGGTATGAAACTATCACAACTACTATACCTACTCAGGCAGTTTTCAAAAAAGTTTTATGCTATGTCTCAAAAGCCATGAGCCATACCCTACTATAAATATACAGACCTGTTAATCTAATACGCACTCAACTGTCATGAAATGGCTACTATAACACGTCGTTATTTATTACTTATTTAGAGCTTGTCTAATTTGAAATGACGCGCCCCACCACTTCAAAGTTCATATAAATGGAACATTTTTGTACTGTGAATACGAGGAGGGGCGCGTCATTTCTAATTGGTTTATGTCTACTATAATATTATTACTAAATTATCATGAATAGAATTTGCATAGTAGCATACTTTCAGTTCTTAGAACAACGATGCAACCCCCAAACTTTCATATAAAAACTTATTATCTGAGTTCACTACCACTTTAGAATTTCTTAAAGAACTCCAAGCATATACCCCTGTATATGCTTAGAGTTCATCAAGCAATGCTTAAAATATGTTCAAACGCCTATATCTGAAGGCTCTAGATGGATGGATTCTGATGATTTTTTCAGTGTTAGATAGCCCATTTATCGAGGAAGGGTATAGGCTATATTTTATCACGCTAAGACTAACAGGAGCGAAGAAATAGAGGAAAATGTGGAAGAAACGGGGAAAATTATTTGAAAGTGCTAACTTCAACGCGCTAATCTCAGGAACTACATGTCCGATTTGAAAAATTATTTCAGTGTTAGATAGCCCATTTATTGAGGAAGGCTATAGGCTATATTTTATCACGCTAAGACTAATAGAAGAATGTGGAAAAAACGGGGGAAATATTTGAAAGGGCTTATCTCGCGAACTACTGGAGCAATAGGCTACTTGACCTAATTTTTTTCTTCATGCTAATCGCTTCATAATCATTCATTTTTACAAAAAAAACTAATATTTTAATATTTTACACAGTAGAAACCCATAAAAATGTTTATTGAAAAATATGCCTCTTAAATGGCGCCGAAAACACTGTCCGCCATAGTGTGACGTCATACGCTTTGTATTTTAAACTCTCTTTATTGAATTTTTTTTATTGTGCTAAATGTACGAGTCTAAAAGTGCCCAAAAATTATAAAATAATTATTTAAGAAATTAGAAATCATTTGTAATGTTGAAAACTTTTGGAGAAAAGTTTTGGCCATTTCATTTCCCGTCTACAATAAATGGAGATAATATATATAAAACTGATGTTTTATTTGAGTTATTCAAGAAAATATATAATAGGCTTATTCTTATTATTTATGTACAAATAAACTCACATATAACGAGCGCGATAAATAAAAGATATTAAATTAGTATGAGGATGACGTCACATCCAAATCGGAAGTACCGCAAAAGCGTTTTCGTCAGTACAATTCCTATTTTCATAAAATCATATTTTCAAATCGACTTTATTTATCAATCATAAGCTTTTATTTGATAATAAGGGTGAAATACGGTTTCCTAGGCCAAGTTCTACTAGAAATATGCATTTGTTCAATGAAATTCAATATAGGTCAAGTAGCCTATTGTTATGTTATTTGGCACAGATAAGTAGACCACGTGAAGGATCATAGGCTATCATTTTAATAATTTCTTCAGTGGCTATATATTTTATACCTGTGCGACGCCGGGGCGGGTCGCTAGTATACAATAAAATTCTCGTGTCACAATGTTAGTCCACGAACTCCTCCGAAACGGCTTTACTGATTTTTACCAAATTTTATATGCATATTCAGTAGGCCTGAGAATCGGCTACTGAGTACTTTATATACTGAAAAGTGCATTTTTTTAATAAATAATAGTAAAGTATTACAACCTGAGACTGACGGCGACCATTAAGTTTGTGCGACGGGATAGCGATCGACGTTGCCATGGCGACATATTTATTTAGTCACTTCAATAAAATAATATGGGCGAACATTGGGCGAAATCATAGACTTATAATATATTAGCATCATATGTTTATGGGCGAAATACTTTATATTATTTATACAAAGCAACGTTTGCCGGGACATCTAGTATAACTATAATATATTTTGTCCCAATCAAGGAGTTTCCTAGATGAAATTACCAACTTGGTAACCACAACACCAAGGTTAAATCATTTACTTTGTAACAACATTAATACAATTTTCAAAATCACTCGACAAACTCGAGTCTCGATCGAAAAGACTATGAAAAGTACCAATAATAGGGTCGTAACTCATAACGATGCATCGTGTGATGGTACTGATAATTATGATGATGATGATGATGATGATGATGATGAATGTAATTTGCATAGTAGCATATGCTTTCAGTTCTTAAAACATCGCTGAAAGTCCCGAACTTGTATCTATAAGGAATCCGGAGTTATCTTAGTATCTTCGGAACCATAGCATGCCATGGTGTAAAATCTTACTTTTTGGTAGCATATGCCTAGGATCCTTCACATAAAATCAAAATCACTATATGTTTCCATATAAATTTTGAGGAGTTCCCTTGATTACTCATGGATCCCATCATCAGGTCACCACTTTTGTGAACGTGGTACCAAATTGGAGTTGAACCCTATACAGCAAAAGAAAAAAATTGAAAATCGGTTCACAAACGGCGGAGTAATCGTTGAACATACACAAATAAAAATAAAAAAAATAAAAAAATCCACAGCCGATCATATAACCTCTTCCTTTTTTTGGAAGTCGGTTAAAAAGTTGCATATTTAACAGTAGCTGTTAATTTTTACGATAATAAACCGCAAACTTAAGTAACCCAGTCACTTTTTACTTGGTTAAAAATAATAAACCAAAATGAAGTCATCATTAACAATTAGGTAGAGACTACCTAATTAGTATTCCGTGTTCTGTGATGTGCTGATGGCGTCACAC
The DNA here is from genome assembly GCA_937595015.1 of Polyommatus icarus. Lineage (NCBI taxonomy): Eukaryota > Metazoa > Arthropoda > Insecta > Lepidoptera > Lycaenidae > Polyommatus > Polyommatus icarus. Next base: position 12,639,228 of record OW569321.1, read on the forward strand.
TGACTCACGCTTATATCACCTCGTCTTGTTTGTTTATATGGTGCGAAAACTAAATGTTATGAAAACGATATAATTTTATCTACATACAATTTTGTGATCTTCCGAGTAGGTACATCGTTTACCCTTTGCAAAGTCAATAATTTTCAGGAGTGAGATACTGTTAAATTTGGATATGTTCAAAATACTTATTCCTTTAAGAAAACATTAACCATATTATAAGAATTATGATCAGACAAACAAATAATTTGTCCTTACAGCTAGCTAGACGGACACGAGACAACGAAAGGTCGGTATTTAGAAACCTAGAGTAACATAATATATTGTGTCACTAATACGTGACCCATGTCCTGTATAAGGGCATTAAATTGAATGTATACTGTACTCGGCGAAACATGGCGGTAGAGGTCATTGACTCCCTGTCAAAAACTTGGCATTTTCTATATAAACCGCGATTGACAATGAAGTGTTAGATGTTTTCAATCGCGGCTTTGTATAGAAAATGACAAGTTTTTGACAGGGAGTCAATTACCGCTACCGTGCCATGTTTTGCCGAGTACAGCATAGGTATTTTTTAATGTTAGATTAGCTTAACCTGATAAGAAATTATTATGTTCCTAAAGAAAGTAGTTCCCCTTAAGAAAACATAGTTTTATGTTTATTTTTACTAGCAAGATGGAATTATGTGAGCTTAAATCCCTAAATAAAATGAGAATTAAAAAAAATGGCTATAAGGACGAAACCTCCTAGCAAAATATTAAACTGAAGAGCAATGCCTATCTACAAAGTTTTCTCGTTACGTCACTCCCAGGAACTGCGAGATTTACAATCATGTAAATCTCGCAGTTCGCAGATATAGGCGCGCTATTTGATGTATCAACATCAAATAGCGCGCCTATATCTTGTAGTCATCTGTAATTCACAGTAATTTCTCCGGGGAAATAAAACTGGTACAGTTTGTTTTTGTACAGTCTTTGAGGTACCATTTTATAATTCAAACTATGTCTACCGTAGCAACTTATATTGTGAGCAATTAAATCGATAGAATTCATCATTAAGCTGGTTTAGAAATCGTAATTTCGGGAATAGTAAGTAAATTATTAATAGTTTGTGGGCCCAGGATCCATTCAATTTTGACATTAAGAATTTCGTACCAAAATTCAAATACCCACCAACCCTGTTTATGCTAGATTGTGCAACATTTTATGATACTTTCTAGATACAAACGTCAGTCAAACACCGAAGATATCGATGTTAATTCATTACTACTAGTTCCTAGTACTTTCGTATCTTGTAGGCCATGTATTGTTCTGGCCAAACCTACCGATAACCTTCACGAGTCAATGATAAGTGAATGTATCAATATATTGGAGTAGCCACAGTTATTGTAACCAAATGATATTATGGTCAATTGTCATATTTCCCTAGAAGTTCTCTATTTCAATAGATGTAACGTTTTACCTCATCAGTCATCAGTTATCTTACCGTATACACTGTGGAAATTGCATTACTTCTAGAGCATATCGGCATTCATTTACCTAAAGATACACAGTTCACACACCCATAAAATATAACAAACCGATAGCAAACAGGGCTAACCGACACGATTTATATATAAAAAAGCTAATAGGGTAATTTTTACTTAATAACGAGTAAGCTCATAAGCTCATACGGCGCAAAATACATGCAGTTTTTAAGCAAAGTGTGCCCGTCCAATGACCCCGCGACGCCATTGTGGCTCGGAGCTGTGCTCATGAAATATGAATGCACCTCCTGAAAGACTGGCTGGTCCCTTACTTGCTCGTTTTAAATACCCATAGATCCCTAATATTGACACAAAAGCGCCTCACTTACGATTGAGCGTGAATACCCGCTGACATTAATATGCTAAACCTTTCATAGTGGAACAACATTCCCATGCTAACCGGTTTCACGTGAGACTTGACTCCTGACCCCTTTTGTTTGAATACATAACTAAAAATAAAAATTGCGTAACTCGTTAAGAGATTTAAAATGAGTAATTGCGAGTCAAAAAATAAGTAATTAAGATTATTTATTACTTATTTTAATTAATGGTAACCTCAATATTGGCGTAATGAACGAAAATACACATCGGCTGCTTTATTACATAAACCTCCTTCATGTACAACAATAATTGATTACTTACTTAATACTTAGCTATAATAACTTATAAGTAATGATATCGTTTACAAAATTACAACACAAGCACAACTCACAATAATTAGTGACAATCTGCGGAAAATCTAATTAGAGATGAAAATAATCCGCAGCCGAACATAAAACCTCCTCCTTTTTGGAAGTCGGTTAAAAATATTCTTAAAGATACAAAAATAAAAGTTATTTAAAAATAAGGAAAGAGACCTAATGCTCGACACTGAACTAATAGATGACACTTATAACAAAAATACCATAAAAATAAGAATTACTCTAATTATTTCTCATCACTGTAAATTTTATAAGCTTCTCAAGCTATCTGTTGAATTGAAAAAATATATTAGAGACGCCTTCGGGAACAAAATTTTAAAATGGGATCAGTTTTCGTAAATAATATGACCGCGTCAACACGCGCTCGGCAATTTCTTAGCAAATAGGTTAAGGAAGGCGAAATTTTGCACGTAAGTTTTGTTATATATTTATTTGATTTTTTGTAATTTCTATTGATTTCATTGGATTAATGGTCATGTTGTATACACTAATTGATGTTTATTTAAGATTTTTTGTCCATTTTCCCTAACAATATAAAGGGTGTCTACTATTAGTTCTTGAAAATGTAAAAAAACCTAATAGACAGGGTTGCCAGACGTACGAGAAATCTCGTACCATTACGAGATTTAGAGGGTCTGTACGAGATTCAAGATTAACAAAAATCTCGTACACTTTTTTACGAGATTTTATCAATGATGACTTTTTTCGCATACCCATATCAACCAAAAAGTTTATTTAGTTAGTAGTAGTAGTAAATAAGACACCTTATTTACTTTTTCTTATCATTAAGGCAGGGATCAATCTCAATCCAAAACGATAACCTTGCACACAACCAAAGACCAAGCGTATACGTATCGCAATAAGATTCATTTTAGCTTAGCATAAAACTGTAGTTACTAGGGGCGGATCTTCTCTATTTTTCATGTTTTTTTTTAATATCTTTGGAAATAAATATTAAGAAACAAAATTGTTCGGTTAAAGATATTTTAATATAGATTTACTAACAATTTATTCAAATAAAATGTATAATTATCCTAGTTAATACCTATATTTCGATGAATTAGTTTTTTTCGGAGGTGAGTTTGTAAATTAATTACAGCCAAAGTATTACGTTTTATAAAAATGTTTATGGTTAAACGTCTTTTAAATATTGTGTTTTATATCTCATATGTTTTTACATTTCGTTATTATATTGGAACAAGGTAAACTGGGAGGCACGGAATAACAAATTGGCGTGGATCCTCGCCTTAACCATCTACTTAACTCAAAACGATCGACTCGGCGCATCACTAAATTCTTTTGTTGTTGTCCTTATTACGTCTTGGTCTGTGCTTATTACAGTGATTACACTAATGTTTTGCTATATTTGTGTGTCTCTCTAACTAAGCTAGAGCTATATTTAACGGTGATTATATGATTTTTGATTATCGTTTTGTTTGAATTTAACAGCCCCAAGCGCAAAGAATATGACTACACAATAGTTACATAGTACAGTAAATAGCATAAAATCATTAATTTTATCTGAGTTTCTTTAAATTTATGCTTTTACGAGATTCTCTGTTGAAATTACGAGATATTTAGCAACCCGGTACGAGAAAAAAAATTTGTCATCTGGCAACCCTGCTAATAGATGACATGGATCTCATCTTTGAGTTTTGCAATACATACTAAAGTTGTTTTGTACTTTATTCTACTGCTAAAATCATCACTATTCTCTGAAAATATTCTATTAACAACCTAAGAACTTAGAACTACTGCACCTAAAAATGGACGTGTCTAATATTAGACCTTGTACTGATTTAAAAATCGATTGCTTTAGTTTTTTAGCAGTAAAAAAAAGAAAAAGGAGAGCTGAGAAAAAAAGAAGAAACAAGAAGAGGCAAAAGAAGCATGGAGACTAAAGACAGAAAAGCAAATCCTAGCAATCCTAGCAAATTTATTGATAGGAAAAAAAAGACGGGTTGCACTCCGGGAGTGCCGGTAAAAGTGAAAACTTGATTATTAACGTAACGTAAAATCGATTATTAAAAAATCGATTTTTTAATTAATCGAAACCCTTACAATCGATAAAATTTTTAACCCATTTTTTATGAAAATCGATTTTTAAAAAATCGATTTTCATAAAATTGATTTTCAAAAGATCGATTTTTAAAAAATCGATTTTTTTAAATTTTTCGAAACCCTTTAGTTCGAGTTCGAATTCGAGTTCAAGTTCGAGTTCCACACAAAACACTACTCTCCAACCGTCTTACGGTTTTTCCAAGGTTTTTCGATCAGCACGAGAATCTGACGCGAGTTTCTCAGTTTTTACCCATCCCACAAAAGTGCTCAACGCCGCTAAAGAAGTTTTCACTTCAAAAATATGAAAAATAAATATAAAAGGAAAGATAGCTCCAGCATGGAAGAAGAAAGAATAGAATTTGGAGACAACGTGGATAATATTTCTGATTCATGTCGTAACTATGATGAATTAAATGAAATCTTTTGAAAAATGGCAAATAAAAACCTAATTTAGTAGGAAAAAATATGTAAAATGTAATGTAATGTTCTATGTCAACTATTAGTTCATATTGGTGTCTACTCTTAGTGATGTTCGTTTTTTGTGATGTCATCTATTAGTACTTATGACTAAGTTTACAAAAAGACCAATAATATATTTTTTAATTGATTTGTCAGAGAATAATTATAATAGTTTTGTTTTGTAAGAGTTACTGAAGACATGGAAGAAGTTATCAATGCTTTATTTTCATAAATATATATTTTATAACATTCAAATGTTGCATGTTTCCTTAAAGTGTCTGCCATTAGGTCTTCTCCCTTATGTACTAAATTCAAAATAAACGGAACTTAATTAAAAAGCAGAAATTAATATTTACAATAGCAAAAGTATTTTCGGTTTTTGAGGATTTTTTTTGGATAATCTTAAGGGGGAGACTTGGCACCATTCGTTCGTGCAAGGACTCAGGAACTTCGTAACAACATCGCGTAACCCGTAGTCACACCGCCAGATTTTTATAAAGTTATTAAATGGCATTAAAATTGTTATTTGTTTTATATTATGAATTATTTTTTTCATTTATGTCGGATTACTACTATTTATTCTGTGTTTATGTACTAGACTTTCATCGTGGGTATCGCAGACACAATTTTCAATTATCATAAGTATGCGGCAGCCGACTGCCGCTTGGGGATTGATGGGTTAAAAAATTTGGTTTTTAAGTACATTTTTTCTATTGATATTACTTTACTTATTTTTATAAAAGAGTAAGTATCCCATACAAAAATAAATATTTTCATGTTAAAAATTTAATTTAATTATAAAAATTAATAACAATTATCTAGGTATATTATCTTATTAATAAAATATTTGTGACGACTTCAGCTTCTATATTGCTAAAAGCGTTGAATTATTGAAAATGAAATCTTTATAAGTAATATTATTAAGTACCTTACCTAGGTACATTTAGCAGGTAAAGATTCTTATCGCAAAGCAAACTAGACGTGTTAACAAAGAAGCAAAATTATTTACCACTTAAACTTAACGAAAAAAATACTCCAGGCCAAAAAAACATGAATACAAAGCATGCGATGTCACAGACTCACCTTCAAGATCCCGGCTTGTTTTGAAAGTTGTCAATGGTGGCGTATTATCATCACACTACGGGTAGAGTGCATATTCCCAAGGTAAACAAAGATTACGTAAACGCAATCCCACGCACACACGTCACCCGATCGATTTTCAAACTTTCGAATACGCCCACTAAAATTTACAGTGCAAGAATCCCGGGACAGCGTCTCCAACACTACATTCAAAACACAAGGTCCGAGCGCCGTGCCCTTGAAGTCGTATAGGTTATAATATTATCGATAAAGCACAACACGCGCACTAACAGTTCGCCCAAACAATCACAGGTCAAGTTCGAAGCCGGTCTCGGTGAGTTAGACAAAACAAAAAAAAGGTTCTACGGAATTTAAAAAAAATGCCCTCGTACGATACACGGCGTAGGGCCGCTATGTGTGTGTCGGGACAGCGATGCGGCCGGGTGAGATCGACCGCATAACCGCGCTCATTCCCTCGTAGTTTAGCGCTGACTGAACTGTGAGGGCGCCGCCGAGCGTATGGCGGAACACAGCGAAGGACCCCGCGCCTCCTCACGCCGCCGCGCCGCCTGCCGCTTGCCGCATGAGGTATGCTTGTGCGCGCGCCTCTACGCACAAACCTATCAGTCTAAAACTCAAATAATATAATTTAGAATGAATGAGTAATTAGGTTTGGTTGTAAATAAAACACTAATTATATTTTTAAGTAGTCATAAAAATAAGAGTGCGAAATTAGAACAAAATAATAATATGTAAGAATGTAAATAAATAAACTATTTTATTTTTGACCAGCAAATCCCTATCCAAGGTAGAATGCAGATAGAAAAAATCTTTGTGATTCGAACACCTTATTTTATAAAAGTCGTAGCCATGTCATAGCACGAATTTGTATGGTGAAAGTTTAGTAAAAGCTAGATTTGGGAGTAATTCAGTTTCGCGTGGGAGACGTTTTCGTAGATAATAAGGGGATTAAAATAAATTCACATTTCACGTTTGTTAGTGACTTGATCCAAATAATAGCATTAATTTGTAGACCTAAAAGCACTCAATAATTATTGACAGTTGTATAAAGGTGATTTAAATGTGTTTCAATAATTAAAAAACGCATTTTTTGTAGAAAAAAGAAAAGAGCATTATAAAATATACACTGTTTTGAAATTTCGTAAGTAGCATTTATTCGTAATAAATTTTATGCAAAGCATTGTACTGTATTGCTGTCACGGACAGGATCCCGTCCTTATCAAAAAGTAAAGAGAAATGTTTCGAGACCCGAGAGGGTGAAAATGGAACTCGTACCTAAGTGTCACTCCTATTTCCCCCTATATTTTATCTTTCGACAGCTTCTTCAAATTACAAAATATATATTTTAACTGTTATAGCGAAGTTACATTTATGTTCTAACGTGTATGGGACCTTTCGATAGTGAGATAGCAGTTCAGTAACTGTCAATCTTTGGTTCATTCATACTTCCATACTAATCCATATCCATATCCATGTCGCAGCCAACTGGTTTAAATAGCCAATCAATCAAACAGCTAGCCCTTTGACTGAACAACGCCATTCAATCACACGGCTATACGTCGTTTAGCCGACTTGTTGACTGCAACGGTCAACACTACAACTAGGCGACGCTTAGCTAACTGGTTAAGAGAGGAAGGAAGCTGAAGATAAGACTTGAAATATTTTGTACCTACTTCCATTACGACATACTCAACTTGATCAATCGTGTGAAACTCACTGCACAGCCACAATTGTACAGATTCAACACGAAGAGGGAACTGCAAATACGTAACAAATTCTTCATTCCTGTTTAAAAAATGAGATTTAAACCGAATGTGTCAAGATAAGATTAGTTTTTGCAATGTTCTGTGTTACGTATGTGGAAATTAGATAAAAAATTTACATTTACTGCCACACTCAGAGTGAAACATTAATAATTTACTTGAATGTAATTAATTTAAAATTTTTACATAATATTATTCCTCATCATGTGACATTATCGCCAAACTCTTCATTAAATTGAAGGTTAATCATAGTTTCTGATTAAGGCGGTTAGTTAAGGAGTTTTCCTTCTTTGTACCATTGTCCATTTGCGTTAAGCAAACTTTTAGTACTCAAGAAAACTTCGAAGATTTGGAAGCTTTTTAACCGACTTCCAAAAAGGAAGAGGTGATAATATAATCGTCTATTTTAAGTTCCAGCATTGTAAATTTTATTTTATTTTAAAAGATTAATTTTTTCTCACTTTTTGTTGTAAAAAAGTGGGCCCTGTGCGAGTTTCTTACGCCGGTTCTTCTCGCCGGGTTAGTTCCCGAACTTGTGGTAGGCACCAGTAGTATCAACGTTCTGAAAGCATTTTTTAAAAATCTATTCAGAAATAAAACAATTTTTATTTTATTTTATACATAAGTATCTTTATTAGTGTTAAGACTCAATAGTAAACACTCCATGAGAAATTAAATGCAACGTGAGATAGTACTCTGCAATTTCGGCGCTAAGATCTAAGAAGGCATAATAGGTATAGGCTATATTTGATCACATAAGAAATAGAGGACAATGTGGAAAAAACGGGGGAAATTATTTGAAAGGGCTTATCTCACGAACTACTAGAGCAATTTTTCTGTTATTTGGGTCAGTTAAGAGTTACCATGTATGGATTTAGGTATCCTAGGTCAACAAAATGGTGAATGGTGGCTGTATGGACCGTTCAGTATTTTTCTTCTAGTTTCTATGACAGTGATCCTTATCATCATTGGCAAAAAGGTCACTTTGGACTTTAGAGTTTAGCGGCAAAATGATGTTACAGGTCATCTGCGAGCCATTTCCTGCGCAGACGAATTGCCGACACCCGCCAAACTCATTATATTGGTTTGGCGGGTTTTTTGGATTATTTGCTCGTGAATTATAGACAAATAATTGATGAAGTTGGATGGTGCGGAGTATTTTTAAACACCCGTTTAAAGAAAATAATAGTCTTGTCGCAGGACAGAGAAATCCTGCTTGTTTTGATGTTTTCTTTCTGGTCACAAAATATTGGTAACTATATAACACAGTGGTATCTCGTACATTATATTATGAGCTAGATAACAAAATAGTCGTAAATCTGTGTCGATTATACCTACTTCTGTAAATATACGTTGACTATACTTATGGAAAAAGTTATTAAAGCTGCATAATTCAGTTGTTTGTGTTCACTGAGCAGAAGTAAGTAGTTTCTAAACTGTTGCTGCATTGTGAGAGTACACGGTTTGCATTCATCTTAAACCTTTTCAGATGCGAGGATTAATTCACGCCGGCCCCGAGACGGTGCCCGTATTACAGCGGGGCCCATTGTGGTGCCCACACTGCGGGGCATTATGCCCCACTACACACTGGGGCATTGACAAAAGTTACAAACATTAGGCACTGGCCTTCCCGTAGACCTTGTAATTGGATAAACTCGTATTGACCAAGGTAGTTAAATAGTTTATACCCTTTAGTCTTTCTTTACATGTAGATAAGTATCATATTCTGAGTTATGCTATGAACATTGAACACATTGTCCAAATCAACAAAATATGTATACTACATCACTTAAAAACTTTCTATTTCCTAAAAAAAATATTTATGTTATGTATTTAGGTTATACAAAAATGTCTTTTAAGTACCAAACACCTGCAAAAATGTCGTTGAAAAAGAGATAAAATTAATACACCACATGAAATAAATAATTAGGAGTAAGATATTTCATATCTATACTGATATTATAATTCTGTAGAGTTTGTTTGTTTGTTTGTTTGAACGCGCTAATCTCAGGAACTACTGGTCCGATTTGAAAAATTCTTTCAGTGTTAGATAGCCCATTTATCTAGGATGGCTATAGGCTACATTTTATCACGATAAGACTAATAGGAGCGAAGAAATAGAAAAAAAAATGTTGAAAAACGTGGGATATTATATGAAATTGCTTATTATCTTAAGAAATACTATCTGGAGAAATTTTTATGTTATTTGGCAAAATGAAGAATAGACCACGTGAAGGGACATAAGCAATTTTTTGCGGAAAAATGTACGGTTGCGTGAAATTCCTAAATTACGCAAGCGAAGCCACGCGGAGCATATATTATATAATTATAATAAAATCGTAGGAAAGTCAATTCTGTACATTGAATATTTTTGTACAATAAATAATACTTGGGATGTGATCTACTGTGCTAACGCGGACGAAGTCGCGGGCAACAGCTAGTCTTCTATATATATTATGTTACGGCTAATAGCCGAAGTGCGGCTACACCTAGTTTTACCCGGCTACAACTAGGTGCAGCCCGCAACATGCGGTTAAACTTAAGGTGTATCCTACTTATCTTCGGTTACAACTATCTTTAGCCTTCATTATAGCGGCTAAAACTAGGTGCAGCAATGAGTTTCTAAAATACTAGAGTGGCAATGTCTTACAAACTGATGCAAAAAATGCGTAACCACTTGATAGCCCAAAAGACAATGTCACTTCATAATGTAATTATGTCATTATGTATGGCAGATATGCCTGCAGGCATCTTCAAAGTGGTGACGCGTTGCTGTCGTAGACTGCCAATCTAGTTACGTTAGTAACATACAATATCATTGAGGTGCAGCCACACACCGGCTAGAACTAGGTTTTCAGTTCAGTTGTTTTGAGATTCTAATTTTGTGTTTCCTGATTGATTCGATTACATGGAATAAATAAAAGACAGGGCTGTTTAAATGACATTTATTATTTGACAGGCAAATATCTTTTAACAAAAAACGCGTTATTATATATTATATATTAACTGCACACTTTTATGATTTGAGCGTAAACTATTCAATCGATTTTGATGAATTTTGGTATGGAGATACTTTGAGTCTCGGGAAAGGACAAGGGATACTTTTTGTCCCGGAAAATGTACGGTTCCCGCCCAATAAACTTTTATCTCAAGAGCGAATAAACCGATTTGGCTGAAAATTGGTGGAGAGGTAGCTTAGAACCAGGAAAAGGACAAAGGATACGAGTACATTTTGTTTAGGAAAAATGTAAGGTCGATTTTGATGAATTTTGGTATGGAGATACTTTGAGTCTGAACTGTTTAATCGATTCTGATGAATTTTGGTATGGAGATACTTTGAGTCTCGGGAAAAGATAAGGTATACTTTTGGTCCCGGAAAATGTACGGTTCCCGCACAATAAACTTTTATGATTTTCGCCTAAACTATTCAGTCTATTTTTATGAAATTCGGTATGGAGATACTTTAAGTCTCGGGAAAGGACAAAGGATACTTTTTGTCCCGGAAAATGTACGGTTTCTGCATAATAAACTTTTATGATTTTCGCTTACACTATTTATTAATCTATTTTGATGAAATTTGGGATGAAGATACTAATTAGTAATTTTAATCTATTTTTTTCTTAATTATACCAATTTGAATTAAATGATCATCGTTAAGACAGGACAACGTCTATCGGGTCAGATAGTATTATATATAAAGAAAGTTGTGTTAGTTACGCCACTTATAACTCAAGAACGGATGAACCGATTTGGCTGAAAATTGGTAGAGAGGTAGTATAGAACCAGGAATAGGACATAGGATACATTTTGTCCCGGAAAAATGTACGGTTACTGCAGAATATACTTTTATGATTTGCGCGTAAACTATTCAATCGATTTTGATGAATTTTGGTATTGAGATACTTTGAGTCTCGGGAAAGGACAAGAGATACTTTTGGTCCCGGAAAAATGTACGGTTACGGCACAATATACTTTTATGATTTGCGCGTAAACTATTCAATCGATTTTGATGAAATTTGGTATGGAGATACTTTGAGTCTCGGGAAAGGACAAGGGACACTTTTTGTCCCGGAATATGTACGGTTCCCGTACAATAAACTTTTCAGTCTATTTAGCTAAACTATTCAGTCTATTTTTATGAAATTTGGCATGGATATAACAGCTAATTTTAATCTATTGTTTTCTTAATTATTATACCAATTCGAATTAAATAATCATCGTTAAGACAGGACAACGTCTGTCGGGTCAGCTAATTAATAATATTTAACTCATACAATGAGGGTGTTGTGTATGTAATCTGACAGTGTCGAGCGTGCACGGCTATAAACACTATCCTGTCCATCCACGGTAATTTATGAACCCCTTAAGGCCGTCCCCCGAGCAAACGACCTTGGCCATACATTTGCCGCGTTGCCGAGATCGCGCCAAAACCCTATTATTTTTACTTATCTGAGTTCAAAATTGTCCTAAAAAAATTTAAAACGGCAAATATGTAGTTTATGATATTGTCGATCTATTGGCGTGAGTTTCAAATAAAAGTAATTTGTAAATCCTAAGGAGATGCTGAATGTATGCTTGAATTTTAACAAATTGGTATTACTTTGGAAGCTGATATCATGAGTATAAGAAACAAAAATAGAAAATTTAAAACGACAAAAGGAATGTTGATATACTGAAGATTATTTCTGTATTTTTATTATAATTTTGTAGCTTTCAGATTAAGAGTTTATAAGGTTTTAAATACGGTCAATTACGGAATCTCCGGACGGAACGCCCTTAAGTCCTGGCGAGATTCTGGAGACCATGTAAATATTCTAAACTTTACTAATCCCATACAATTAATGCTTTCGCCAGTCTTGTTGCTCCGCTACTGGAATTATGTTGATTTGATAAAGAAATTGTAACATCTAATGAGAAAATTACAGTGGACAAAAACCGACCAAGTGAGAGTTGGACTCGCCCATGAACGGTTTCGCAGCAGCAATAAGGATTATTTCTATGAAATCAAAAATATTTTGATTTATTTTTGTATTTCAGTTGATTTAAAGAAACTTAAATTATTAAGGTTTACCATTTATGACGTATAAAAAACTATTTGCTAGATCTCGTTCAAACCAATTTTCGTTGGTAGTTTTTATAGTAATGTACATCATATATTATTTTTAACCGACTTCCAAAAAGGAGGAGGTTATAATACGTTCGTCTGTTTTTTTTGTATGTTCAACCATAACTTCGCCGTTTATGGACCGATTTTCATGATTCTTTTGTTGTTGTACAGGGTTGAATTCGAGGTTGGTACCATATTCACAAAAGATATTTCATCATCATCTGATGATGGAATCCATGAGGAATCGAGGGGACTCCTTGAAATTTGTATGGAAACATATAGTGATTTCGGTTTTTTTGAAGCATTCGAGGTAAATGCTACCAAAAAGTAAGATTTTGCACCAGGTGATACTCTGGATCCGAAGGTATCGAACAGAACTTTTGAATCCTTGAAGATACAGGTTCGGGAATTTCGGCGTTGCTTAAACAACTGAAAGCATAAGCCAACACATCAATTTGATTGATCATCATCATCACAACCATAATTATAGCATGGGTCATCATATTATTAGACCCCAATTATTGGTACTTTTCGTGATATTTTGCATCGAAGCAGATGTTTTTGATGATTATTTCGCTTTTTGTGAACGGATTTTCAAAATTCTTGTGTTGTTGTATAGGATAATATGACCTTAATTTTGTATAACAATTACGAAAGTGATGAGCTGATGATGGGATCTTTGAGCTTAAACATAATATTTTACGAATAAGCGAAATTTCATACGAAGGTGTCTCTTGGTCCAAAGGCACTGAACAGAACTCCTGAACCTTTGAAGATTAAAGTTTGGAAATTGCAGCATCGCTTAGATAACTGCAAGCAATTACCACAATTTCGCTTACAGTATAATATGGATAGTAATTATTCTTTTGAAGTCGGTACTGGCTAAGTTCAAGTATCTCAGTTCATGGCTGGTACCGACTTCAAACGAATGAAAATTTAGTACAGAATTCGTTGAGATTTAGTCGAATTTTAAAAAAGGCACTAATGAACAATAAGATTTATTTCATAATTTTTGGCGGGTTCATTAGACTTATCATGCCCCTACTTTAGAAGTTAGAGGGGGGGGGGGGGGGGGACACATTTTACCACTTTGGAAGAGCCTCTCTCGCAAACTATTCAGGTTAGAAAAAAATGATATTAGAAATCTCAATATGATTTTTGAAGATACCCCACACGCATTGGTCAGATGAATTGTTTCAGTTGTGTCAGTTGTATTGTACCCCTAAAATTTTTAATAATTTTTCCATTTTTGTATCAAAATCTCAATGTGGTTCACAGACTACATCTATTTACCAAGTTTCAATAGTATGGCTCTTATAGTTTCGGAGAAAAGGGGCTGTGAAATACGGACGGACAGACAGACAGACAGACAGACATGATGAATCTATAAGGGTTCCGTTTTTTGCCATTTGGCTGCCCCTAAAAAGGTATGGAAGATAAACTGTCCCAAGTCTCCTCCGAATATTTTTTTTTTCGAAAACATTCAATAAGTATTTTCAACACTTTATTTAAATATAAACGGCTCCGTAGTCTGGTGGGTTAGATCTTGGACCTCAATTCAGAGTTGAAACAACAAAAACGTCGTAAAGTTTGAGTAAAGCCATGCAGACTATGTGAAGAATTTCCTAACTCCTAGCATTAACATTGAATACCTATTGATCGCTTTATAAGTCTATTCTAGCTAAAATGACTGTAACATTCTACAATCTCCTGTCAAGCCTTCAACGATTATGAAAGAAACAAAATCGTTTCCGAACAAGGAACATCTGTTGATACTTACTTGATAAACAGCATTGCGACTTTTTATAGGCCAATAAAACATGCGCTAGAGAAAACTGTTACATCGCATGTTTCATGCAACGCGTATTTATTTCCGTGCAGTTTCAATAAACTTTTATTACTTGTTTATGCGCTGTTGTGGTTTAGTGGGGTCATTTTTAAGATACCCATGGCTACAAACTATAATCTGGTATTAAAGTCCATAAAATACATTTTTTTGCGGCTTTTCCACAGATTATCTTTTTCCCGTCAGGCGGAAGCTACTGCAAATTTCTCTTTAAGTTGTTATATTACAGCGATTACGTCCTATGGCAATTTATATTACCTCTATTATCTGCATTCTACACAATATAATAACATTTTTTCTATCAATACTTGATGATCTAATGATTCTGATTAATTTATTTCGCCTACGTCCTGTCTGCTAGTTTTCAATCGTTATCAAAATATTCATATATTCATGAATATAATATGAAGTATTTTGTCTCAGCTGCGTAGTGGGCAGCCTGGTAGTGTCTAGCCACGGGCAGTGATTTAGGGGCCATTTTTCATAGGGTCCTGCGGGAACTGCCAATAGTTTCCCTCCAACACCGCTATCAATCGCAGATTTTTTACCGCTTTTAATACTTTATCGCTTTAATATTTTTAGGTTCCTCCCCAAATTACTATGGAATAATATTTACAACCATTGCAATAATCCAACGCCTAAGTAAAAATGATAGCAGATAGGTTGGTACTTAAAATGTTTAGCTGAAACAGTACGGCAAGAGCCAAAAGTATCTAAGGATATAGAAGTTACAACATACATTATTATATTTTATTAGTTTATTACACTTTTTTCTATTTGTAAAGGTTAGTAGGTACTGTATAATAATTTACATTATTTCGTAACAATATTCAAAGCAAAACTGAAAACCGAATTTAAAAATTCACAAGCGATGACGGATCGGTGCGCGTAAAAATAAAAAGGTGGATATTTTCAGGAGAACTGAAACATCTGAAAGGGATTTTCCTAAATAATTAAAGAGGAGTCAAGAGGCCCTTAAAAAGGAAAAAGTGGAGTACCTAGATAGGACTTAAAGGTCGAAGGTCCGTCCAATGGCGGGCTCGAGGACTAATTACGCCAATTAAATACTTAACGAGATCGGCCGGACACTTACGGAAATAGAAACCCACGGTTCTACGTCACAATTGAAAATTACCATTTGGTTTCCTTTTTCACCTTTGTTTTTCAAAGCGGTGGGCGTGGGCGGACAAACGAAGTTTCAGTTTCAGGGTCCAATAGCATATTATAGCAATAGCATTTGATAAGTTATACAACGAATTTTTAAATGTTTTTTTTTTATGCAATAAGGGGGCAAACGAGCAAACGGGTCACCTGATGGAAAGAACTTCCGTCGCCCATGGACACTCGCAGCATCAGAAGAGCTGCAGGTGCGTCTGCAGGTGCGTTGCCGGCCTTTTAAGGGGTAATAAGGGAGGGTGGGGAAGGAAATAGGGAAGAGTAGGGAAGGGAAAAGGGTAGGGGATTGGGCCTCCGGTAAACTCACTCACTCGGCAAAACACAGCGCAAGCGTTGTTTCACGCCGGTTTTCTGTGAGGACGTGGTATTTCTCCGGTCGAGCCGGCCCATTCGTGCCGAAGCATGGCTCTCCCACGTCAAAACGTTATTAGTTTTTATTTATTAACATCGCTTACTGCCGCACTGGAACATTAATTACATAATAAATCATACACACATTTAATGTAATGAATTTAAATTTTTGACATAAGCCTCATACATTATCTGTAAAACTCTTCATTAAATTGAAGGTTAATCATAATTAAAATATGTCTCTGAGTGCGGCAGTTAGTGACATGGAATTTGTAAATTGCCGTAGACCTATATTTTAGTATCCGACATCGCTGTCGAAACTATATTATCTAATGTAATTTCAAATTACATGAGATATAGTTTACCTTATCAAACAACAAATTACTAATTTGTTATTTGATTAGGTACCCGGTGATTTTCGGTCGCTTAACGCTTTGTTAGTAATTTGCATACGATGACTTTTCGTTAGACGTATTAAAGATACTCTGTAAACATTATGATTCTGATTGTACTTAGGTCGTTGCTTAGTAGGCCAGTCATTAAAGCCAAAACCCGAAAGAAATTACTAACTTGATAAAATTTTAGGGGGTTCTTAAAGAAGGTAAAATAACTTACCGTGTGATTTTGCAGCGTTCTGGGGTGTACGGAAAGGGTTGAAAAGGGGTGAAAAAGGTTTTTTGTAAATAACATTGCGTAAAAAAATAGTAACACGCTGCAAATTTGGAATTAGGTTGTTCTTACCGTTTTGTAACGTGTATTAAATTTGCAGCGTTTTGCAACATACGAAAAATTGTTTATTATTAAAAAACAATAAAATTGTAAAATTTTATCAAGTTACTAATTTCTTTCGGGTTTTGGCTTTAATGACTGGCCTATAGTATTCTTCTTTTTTGTTTGTTAGATAATATAGCTCAGTGCTCACCTTTAACAGAGTCTACGTGATGTACAGTGTACACTAACTACGTGCAGGCAGTACCTAGTTACTTTACATTTTCCGACTGTCAGAGGCGGGTTGTTTTTGTACAACACATTATTTGATCAATTTAGTAGTTTACTTTGCTTTTATTACAGTATTTTAACTATATTTAGTGTTTTTATAATTGCAGCTGCTATATTATCACTCTGCTATCACTGCACTCTCTCTTTCTGCCTCCGTATGCTCTATTTTGGACTTTTTGTAAAATCCGAAGGCCTTTTTAATAGTCTTATTTAAGGGTCTAAATGAAAACCACAAATTCATTAAAATAATTGTATATTTCATTGATTAAGACATACTATAACAATAATTTACAATTATTTAATACGTCAGTACTTAATTATAGTCCTATAAATTATAGTCAAAGGAAACTGTTGATGTCATGAAAGCCTAATGTTTTAATGTGTAGAATAATAAATGTTATTGGTGTTGATAAAGATGACCACACCGTAATTTAAATGTTCCCTTAACATATAAAAGCTTTTTATCCATGTAAGAAAATATTCTACGAAAATGTTCATACCAATAACCGACTCGTACGGCCGAAATATTTTATTGAAATAAGGAATCTTTTATTGTGTTGTGAGCTTTCAATAACGCATCATTAGGCATCGTACTTTACTCCGTTTTCGCTTTGTCATATTTAGTCTATGATAAGTATTATACATATTATATATTTAGTAACGATAATAGTGTATTTTGTAAGCGATAGATAGGAATGATTTCTTAACTAGGATTTAGGAAGGGCATAGCTTATTCTTGCCCATTTTCACTAACCGCCTCCTAAAGCTTTATATAGAGGTCAAGTTAACCCTTATGGCTCTAGGTATATAAATAAAATATTATCTGGTTCTAATTGAAATAACCATGTCCAATTATGGTGCTCACTGATTACGTAATAAGTAGATACATGAATTACCCGAGTTGTATGGACAGACCTTCTTTGATCCAAATGTACCAAATTGTTACAACATGATGTGATTGAGGCGTCGCTGTTGGTTCCACATAAAATTACACGCAATTTGCCGTTGACAAATCACATAGTTTGTCTCCTTAGAACATACAATTCCATGTAAATAAATAATTGGGGTGTTCTACATTTACACAGGCTACTGTAAATCGAACATTTTTTCCGATATTAAAATTATGTAAATATTCATTTTCTTTGACCTTTTCCTAGGTCGGCAGCGCACCTGCAGCTCTGCCAATGTTGCGAGCGTCCATGGGCAACGGAAATTGTTTTCCATCAGGTGAGCCGTTTCCTCGTTTGCCCCCTTATTTTATAAACGAAAGTATCTTCAATCTTCATGCCATATCTAATACGTATAATTCTTCTGTGAGTGTGTATATCACTGAACTTCTCTCAAACGACTGGACCGATTTTGATGAAATTTTTTGTGTGTGTTCAAGGGGATCTGGGAATGGTTTAGATTCACAATTTTGTCCGCTGGACAATGTTTTTTTAATTAATTTTTAATTTATTAGTAGTTGTTGATTTTGGAATATTTTACATTGGATCCGACAGACGGCGCTACCATCGCAGTGTCAAATTTTAAATAATATTCGAATTCGAATTTTAGTCTGTCCCGACAGTTAGCGCTGCGATTAAATTAAAAAAAAATACTTTATATACTTAATATGGCAAAGAAACGTTTGCCGGGACAGCTAGTTTTATCTAAAACAGTCAACACTTTAAGCATGAAATGATTCTAAGTAACAGTCAGCTTCTTAAATTTATAATATTAGCAATTAGCATGGATCAAAATATATTTCTGAAACTGTTTGTCTCCAAACTTTCGAAATATAACTACAGGAAATCATATCATATATTTGAATATCTAAATATAGTCCATCCGCGTCAGTCACAAAACAAAATGCGCCTTCCATGAAGCAATCGGGGCACTTTGAAGTTGAAGTGTGCCGATAACTCGCCGGAAAACAGATGGCCGAGAGCCCATAAGGACCGCGTGCTCGCTATCCCCGCTATTGGGACGTTGAGAAAGACATATTGATCGACCTTTTTACGGTTATAGTGTTCAGGAATTAGATATTGAGTGAAATTAGATTAGGCATAAGTTTTTTGAGTACAATCGTAGGCGCTCGTAGGCTCGTAGCGCAATGTGCGTAGCATGGATTACTACTTCTACGTTGTTGCAAATATATAATTATTTTCAACATTTAATAATAATTCGGTTATGGTTTCGATGTAATGTATATGTTACGCTCAAAGACCGAAATCGCTCAGTGAGCGAAAAAATTGCTCACAACGCGTTGTGGTCACAGTGAAACAGCCACGACGCGAAATTCGCGTCGTGGCTCTAATGAAAACGGCCACGACGCGTTCTGGCAACCACAAAAATACCATAACGCAAAATTCGTGTCGTGGCTGGGGTATGCTATTCGTTTTTCTTGATTTGTTCTTGATTAATTAATCGTCCAGAGGTATGGAAGATTATAAATTTATAATATTGAATTACCACGCATACTACAAAACATTTTTTTCTTTTACTAAATCACTGCATAACGTGTTTATAATTATTATATTTTATAAAATATCTATAGTTCCGTACTATCCGTACTAATATTATTACTGTCTGTCTGTCTGTCTGTCTGTCTGTCTGTACGGATAGTTATATGGAACTTGATATTTTATAAATAATAATGATAATTTACACGTTATACAGTGATTTAGTAAAAGAAAAAATGTTTTGTAGTATGCGTGGTAATTCAATATTATAAATTTATAATCTTCCATACCTCTGGATGATTAATTAATCAAGAACAAACCAAGAAAAACGAATAGCATACCAGCCACGACACGAATTTCGCGTTATGGTCTTTTTGTAATTGCCAGAACGCGTCGTGGTCGTTTTCATTAGAGCCACGACGCGAATTTCGCGTCGTGGCTGTTTCACTGTGACCACAACGCGTTGTGAGCTATTTTTTCGCTCACTGAGCGATTTCGGTCTTTGAGCGTAACATATATAACAGCTAGCCCTTTGACTGAACAACGCCATTCAATTTCACGGCTAGCTTTTTAATTGAATATTTCAGTCGCTCGAAACGTTCAACACTACAGCTGATTCAAGCCGCCGCCGTTTGATTGAATTAGTTCAGCGCTCACCACCGCGGCGCTTGGTGCGTTTTGTTTACAATATGGCGTCAACTAGCCAGTGTTTTGTGATTGTATTAATATATTTTTCGTAAATATAATATGTTACAAGTGTTATTAAAGTGACAGAAATTGTGGGGGCACATTCGAGTGAATCAAAATTTAAACAATTATTCGAATTTCGAGGAGAAATTACGGGATTATGAAATGCATCACGATGGTATTTATTGCAATGGTGTTCAAAATGAGTTAGAATACAATTTATTCTGCTTATTATCATTGCGCTTGTGTAATAATAAAACTAAACTAATGGTCAGCTTAGTTAATTTGCCATTTAACCAGTTAGCTAAGGGTCGTTCAGTTGTAGTTGAATGGCTTTGTTCAGTCAAAGGGCTAGCTGGCTGTTTGATTGATCGGCTATTTAAACCAGTTGGCTGCGACATATACAGTATAATATAAGACCAGCTGTTGCCCGCGACTTCGTCCGCGTTAGCATAGTAGATCACATCCCAAGTATTATTTATTGTACAAAAATATTCAATGTACAGAATTGACTTTACTACGATGTACTTATATAGATTTTCCGCGCGGCTTCGCTTGCGTAATTTAGGAATTTCACGCAACCGTACATTTTTCGGCAAAAAATGGGCTATGTTCCTTCACGTGGTCTATTCTTCATGTTTGCCAAATAACATAAAAATTGCTCCAGTAGTTCTTAAGATAATAAGCAATTTCATATAATTTCCCCCCGTTTTTTCCACATTTTCCTCTATTTCTTCGCTCCTATTAGTCTTAGCGTGATAAAATATAGTTTATAGCCTTCCTCGATAAATGGGCTATCCAACAGTAGAAGAATTTTTCAAATCGGACTAGTAGTTCCTGAGATTAGCGCGTTCAAACAAACAAACAAACTCTTCCCAATTATAATATTAGTATATAGATTAAGCTATAACAAAACATGTACTCACTAAACGTCTACTGACAGTCGCGTTATAAGTAAGTATTATATTATGTCAAAGGTGAAAATCCTATATTACTTAACCTATAACTTGCTACTTATAACCCAGGTTTAACAAACCTCAAAACACTGACTTAAGTTTTGCACTAAAAGGATCTACAGAGTCAAATCTGTATTCATGTTTACACTTGCTAAATGGTCTGTGCCAAAACATAGTCCTTTTAACGTTAATAGAATTTACAACGTCAGCCGGTCTAAATTCATCCGGATATAACGTATATCTACTCACCGAAATAACTACGTAAGCGGAGTATCAAACTAGTCTACGATACAATAACTTGATACTAAATTCACACAGGTATAAGGTTACAAATCTATAATAATATATGAAGCATCGCCCGCGGCCGCAAATTGCTAAGTGCACGAAATCCTATTAGCGCTGTTCAAACTACTGAGCGCTACAGCTTCATTAATAAATATAATTATTGATTTTGGCGACTCTACGTATTAATTTTCTTTATTATTATGGCGGCCGAGTCTCCCGTGTACGATTGTGCAGATAAATGAAATCGAAGAAGCCGCTGTTGACTCAGCACACACAAATATTTGCTCTGGATGTTTGTGTTGGATACAATTAACTTTGCTATGACACAAAATAATATATTCTGTTACTTGTGTGCTAAGTAACGAATATTATTGTTAGCAGTTTGTTGTTATAGCGATATCGTATTTAGAGCTTTTTGAATGCTTTAGGACCTTTGTTTTGGTACTATTTTTACATAACAGTTCAAAACACAGAGGTCAGTTGCGTTGTTCTCAAAACGGGACTTGAAAAGGTTTAAATTATTTTCTAAGAAATTGTATTTGAAAGTTTCAAAAATACAGCTTGCAATTTTTTCCATACAAAGTAGTAGATACTACTAACTAGAAAAGAAAAACAATTAGGGTAACACAAAGTGAAGACAAGGCACATTTCGGCCGTAGTGCACCCCAGGGCAGTAAGACGCGAGTGTCCGAAAAGAAAATTTATACGTAGGGCGCGTAACAGGTCAGTGACCTCTGCGTCCCCGCCTCGGGCTACAAATTTTGTATCTCTTAACACGATCTGTGATTACT
Source organism: Polyommatus icarus (assembly GCA_937595015.1). Classification (NCBI taxonomy): domain Eukaryota; kingdom Metazoa; phylum Arthropoda; class Insecta; order Lepidoptera; family Lycaenidae; genus Polyommatus; species Polyommatus icarus. The sequence goes on from OW569321.1 coordinate 12,661,477, forward strand.
GTCAAGTGTCACATATTTACACACGTATTATCATGAACATAAATCGTCCGGAAATAATGATGGTAAATAGTAATAACAATCAGATTATATAATATTACTAGCTGTCCCGTTGAACTTCGTGTCACTTAACACTTTAAAACCTTCCCTGGACTTCTACGAATATTTTAAGACTAAAATCAGTCCAATCCGTTCAGCCGTTTTCGAGTTTTAGCGCGACTAACACATTTGAAAATCAATTTTTATATATAAGATGACATGTCATACACTCATAGTACACATAAGTAGGAAGGCTTATAATTCTATGATTTTTTTTTAAAGAAGGCAGGTCGCTATATCCCTGCCACTGCGACACATGAGGATCTATTGTGACTCCTTCGCACTAGAGAATCATCCCCAACCCAATACTGCTCATAAATTGAACGATATGTTTGGGGTTGGTTCCACGAATTTCCTCTGTGGATGAGTATTCGTGGCGACCAAGTTGCCTGTTCCTGCTCTAGAGCTCAAGAGCAGGACAGTAGGTGAATAGGTGTTTCATCCTCCTCCTCACAGAATCTGCAAGTCGTTATTCTACAAATACCCATTCTGTTTAGGTGTTTGTTGAGCTTGCAGTGCCCAGTTAGGCTTCTGGTAGGGATTCTTAATTGGTTCCTACCCAGGGTGAGCACTAATTCTGATAGTTTCTTGTTGAAGACAGGAATTAGTGCCTTGGAGTGTTCAAGGCCAGGGGTCTCAGCCCATTGCTTCCTGCATAGTCTGTGACCCCATTCCTTGAGCACTTGCTTTGTGGTACTGGGAGTTATACCACAGATTGGTTCTGGGCCATATATGAGAATCTCAGCCCCAAGCCTAGCCAGTTCGTCAGCGGTTTCATTGCCGGGGACGTAACTGTTGCCCGGGACCCATACTAGGCGGATGTTGTTGTTCCTTCCCAGCATGTTTAACGTCTCAATGCATTCCAGAACTAACTTGGACGAGACTTCTGCGGCAGTCAGTGCTTTAAGTGCAGCTTGACTATCGGAGAAGATCAACACGTTTTTATTAACAAGGGCCATGTCCAGGCTTTCTAGTGAACAACCGAGGATAGCGAAGACTTCAGCCTGAAACACGGTCGCAAACTCCCCCAAACAGGCGTATTTGCCTTTCGGTGGCCTGCCTCCGTAGCATCCGGCTCCCGCACGGTTGTCTTTTCTTGATCCATCCGTGAACCAAACTATGTCGCTAGGGTGGACATCGATTGGGATTTTTCCTTCCCAGTCCTCCCTGGAAGGTATACAAACCTGGTATTGCTTCGAAAAGCTATGCACCTTGATCATGGCATCTGATGGCATGGCCATGACAGGTGATTCACTGAGAGACTGTTCCAGCTGTCGAAATGGGGTGGAGGTCCAATTCGTCCTACCCTCCGTCCTGGCCCTGAGAGCCACCTTTTTGGCCTCCATCTGAACAAGCAGAGGAAGCGGAGTTAAGTTGATCAGGGCCTCGAAGGAAGCGGTGGGTGTTGACGAGAGTGCACCCGTGATTATTAGACATGCCAGTCTCTGTACGCTGTTTAGACTTTTATTACAGTTTACTTGTTCAGCCTTTTTATGCCACACTACGCAGCCATATGTGGTAATCGGTCTCACTACGGCTGTATATAGCCATAGCATTGCCTTCGGCCGAATACCCCAATTAGAGCTTACAAGCTTCCAACAGGAACCCAGAGCACATCTAGCCTTTTTCGTAATGTACTCGATGTGCTTATTCCAAGTGAGTCCTTTGTCTAGGATTACTCCTAGATATTTGACATCACCCGCAAACTTAATATTTTTCCCGAATAGTGTTCCTCTTTTTGGTGAAAAGTGTCTAGACCGTCTTATCAGCGTTTACTGTTAGCTTGACCCTTTGGCACCAATCCTCGACGACTCTTAGTGCTGACTGCATCAACCCAGCGACCACCGATGCGCATTTTCCCACCACCATGATCGCCAGGTCGTCAACGTACCCTTGAGCGTAGTAACCTAAGAGGTTCAGTTCCCTTAGTAATTCATCCACTAATTTTATGTTACATTATATATAGCTATTAAATTATATAAAAAACAATCATTCCAAAAACTGTACCTACTTGGTAAAATTAATGATGTTTATGCAGGAACACAAACAGAGTAAGTAGATATTATTATAATGATAATGAGAATTTGATGCATGGTTCTCGCAGATTTTTTAAAATGTTCAAACTCCTTAATTTATTTCATATAATATATTTTCATTAATTGCTCAAAGTAATAAATAATTGTAGAAGATAATACAATTTCGAGCTCGTGTTATTTTCCCTCGCTGTGTGATCATGATAAATGACGAAACTAAGAGTTATAAGACACGGCACATTCAACAAATTAAATTTAACTTTACCCATAAACCAACAGTTAAAGAGAAGTTTAATAATTTGTCATTATTATCTAATTTTATTTACTGAGATAATAATTATTCTCGACTACGCTTTTACGCAATGTTAATAAATATTGTGGAGCTTGTACATATTGTACGAATCACTTTTAAACCATGTTTTAGAGTTTAGAGACGACACAAAAAATGCATGGTGCAAAAGTTTAAAATAATTTAATGAGTAGATAAAAATACCTTATAATATTATAGGCAACATACGATAAAATGTATTACAAGTATAATATTATCACATTATTTTTGTACTTTTCAAAATTTCACACTAAAATACATAAAATACTGTTTAAAAAGTTTTGAGCAATTTAATTCTTTAAACCATTCGATTTTATTCGGTAATTTTTGCCTACGGCTGAAAAACAAAACACCTACGTGTTCTATTTTCAAACAGATCGTTTTAAATTACAAGTTGAATGTTAATTACGAATTCTGAAGTATCTAAGATTTGACGTTAATGCTTATCAAGAATTTGTTAATTAGTGTCAACAAAATGACGCGCCTTTTACAGATTGTATTCGTCTATTACGTGCTATCGCCTCCGATAAATGATCCGAAGACAGAAGCCATCTGTTAAGTGATAAACCCGGCAGCTTAGCGTTCAGCTGTAATAAATTTTTTACATTAATTACAAAACTTATAATAGCCCCCGCTACGGAAGTGCTACGAATGGAGCAAAAATTGATTGTAAAAAGATGGTTTGCTTCATTAACTTTTAATAGATTAAGGGCCTGTTTCACTACTTCCTGATAAGTGCCGAATAGGCCATCGCCACTACTTAACTTGACAGATCGAGTATGGAGAATCTATCAAAAAAGTTGTGAATAGCATATTTGCCACTTTATCAGAAAGTGGTGAAACATGCCCTAAATCTAAAATCTAAATCATAGACAAAATGAAAACGGAAGATAATCTACATGTTTTTACAATGTAATGAGAATTATAAAGTAACTAAATAACTTTCAAATTACAAGTTACATCCAAGATCTGAAAGTTTTAGAAGAATTAGTTAAACATAATATTATGTATTACACAATAGCACTATTATCTGTTAACGTTTCGATCGCATGTCCGTCTGTACGTAACCGCCCCCCGTGCACGCAAACGCACTGAATAAAGATACTTTTCAATGAAATGTTTCGGACTTTTCCCTATTGCGTGAAAGTGTTTATTTATATTGCTTTGATTGATTTCCGACTATTGACTAACTGCATTATGCAGCGCAGTATAATGTTATTACGGCTAACTTTGTTGCCGGTATAATACTAGGTGGAGCCTTCCAATATCAGTAAAAATAAGCAATAAGTTACTATTTACTAATTAACTTTAAAAGTGTATAACCATGGGCGTATAAAAGGGGGGGGGGGGTCCTGGGGGTCCGGACCCCCCCCATTACTATCCATCTTACTTGTCCAATCGACAATATAATATTACTAGACGTTCCGCGCGGCTTCGCCCGCGTAAATTAGATATTTCATAGACAAATTAGTCCACAAAAAATAGCCTGTGATCCTGCACGTAGTCTACTTCTTATCTGTGGCAAATAACATAAAAATTGCGCCAGCAGTCGCGAGATAAGTCCTTTCAAATAATTTCCCCCATTTTTTACACATTTTCCTCTATTTCTACTCTCCTATTAGTCTAAGAGTGATAAAATATAGCTTATAGCCTTCCTCGATAAATGGGCTATCTAACACTGAAATAATTTTTCAAATCGGACCAGCAGTTTCTGCGATTCGCGCGTTCAAATTAGCCCTTTCAAATAATTTCCCCCGTTTTTTTCACATTTTCCTCTATTTTTTCGCTTCTATTAGTCTTAGCGTGATAAAAAATAGCCTATAGCCTTCCCCTATAAATGGGCTATCTAACAATAAAAGAATTTTTAAACGGACTAATAGTTCCTGAGATTAGCGCGTTCAAATAAGCCCTTCCAAATAATTTCTCCCGTTTTTTTCCACACTTTCCTCTATATCTTCGCTATTATTAATTTTAGCGTGATAAAATATAGCCTCTTACCTTCCTCGATAAATGGGCTATCTAACACTGAAAGAATTTTTTAAATTGGACCAGTAATTCCTGAGATTAGCGCGTTCAAACAAACAAACAAACTCGTCCAAATTATAATATTAGTATAGATTAAAGTGCATATAAAATTGAGGATTTTGTGAAATTTTCAAGTGCCTACCTGTTGCCATTATTGAAGCCTCCCTTAAATATTCATTTTATTATGTTTTCAGTATTTTTCGTTATAGCGGAAACAGAAATACACAATCTGTGAAAATTTTAGATGTCTAGCTAACTAGCTGTATCTCAAGAACCGCTGTTCTTGAGATACAGCTTGGAGACAGGCGGACAGACATCTAAGTCTTAGTAATAGGGTTCCGATTTTACCCTTTGGGTACGAAACCCTAAAAATACTTTTGTTTTCCTAAACACATTACCTATTTGCTGCTGCAGAACCCTTCGTGGGCGGAGCCAACTCGCACTTGGCCGCTTTTTAGGGTTCCGTACCTCAAATGGAAAAAACGGAACCCTTATAGGATCACTTTGTTGTCCGTCTGTCCGTCCGTCTGTCAAGACCCTTTTTCTCAGGAACGCGTGGAGGTATGAAGCTGAAATTTATATCAATTACTCAGGTCTACTGTCCCTTGAAGCTGTGAAAAAATCAAACTTCTAAGCCAACGCAATCAAAAGATACAGCCGTTTATGCCGCAAATTTTCGACACTTGCAAGGGAATCAAAACCTACAGGGTGCTTCCCGTGAACTCAGAATCTTGAAATTTGGTACGAAGCAACGTCTTATAGCATAGATAAAGGAAAAATTACGAAAACCATAAATTTTTAGTTACATCACATAATATATTTTTTTTTTATAATTTTAAACTTACTACCCATTTCCTCATAAACGCGTAGAGGTATTAAATTGAAATTCATACCAAATACTCAGGTCTATAATACCTTTAAGCTGTAACAAAATCAAACTTCTATGTCAACGCAATCAAAAGAAACAGCAATTTAAGCTGCATATTTTGAAACTCGCAAGTACTCGCAAGGGAATCAAAACCTAAAGGGTACTTCCAGTCGACCTAGAATCTTGAAATTTGGCATGAAGCAACGTTTTATAGCACACATAAAGGAAAAATTCCGAAAACCTTAAATTTTTAGTTACATTACAAAAAATATATTTTTTAAGAAATATAAATTTATTACTTTTTTCCTCATGAACGCCTAGAGCTATCAAGTTGAAATTCATATCAAACGAACTTTGTAAACCTTGCAGGTTTGTACGGAACCCTCGGTGCGCGAGTCCGACTCGCACTTGGCCGGTTTTTTTACATTAGGGACCCCCCCCTTATCAGAGCTATATATACGCCCGTGTGTATAACAATCAAGATTTTCCGAAATGTACTCTAAATAACTTAATATCTACTATGTGTCTACTTAATTTTTCTTCTAAAAAAATTTTTAGGAACTCCCCGTAGAGGGGACACAAAATGTTCAAATCCGTTCCTTCTTCATGAAATAGTTTTGTTATTATAGCTAATGCAGCATAATGATAACCGAAACAGCTTTAACGTAGACTAGTTAATCCGCTGTGGCTGTCGAATGCATCTTCTTGCATAATACTACCTACGTCGAATATCTAATGTGAAGTCTCCCGTGATGAGATTAAGCCGAACGCTGCCTTGATGCTTTAGCCACTTCCAACCATATCATGCTCAATGTTGGCTGTTGCATGCAATTCAAGCATGTGCTTGAAGTATCAAATTACTGAATTTGTTTTGGAACCTTTGTAAATTTTTAGGTAATTTCGAGCTGCAGTTATCGGAACAAAGTGGTGGATAAGCAGGAATATGTTTTGTCAGCTACATTTACATTTTTGAATTTCAAATGTGAAATGTATTAAGGTGCTTCCACATAGGAATTATATATAATGTTACAAACGATGTGTAACACGATAACATTTTATAACAGCGTATAACATTCGCTACAACATGTCAAGAAATAAACGTGTTTAATGTTTATGTTATAATATTTTTAAATATGTTAGGAAACAAAATATGTTATCTAACGTTATAAAATTGCTGTCTGGGTGCACCTTTAGGATTTAGGAAAGTGTCAAAATTGCCATACAAATAATAAAAATCGATAACATTATGATTTACGATTACTTATATATGAGTTGATAAATATCAAACACAAATAAGTCCATCATAGACAAAAAAAAATTTTTTTATGTCTACTTAAAGTAAACTAAAATCTAAACATTCTGAAATGTTTCAATTTCCAATATGTCCTTGTAGTTTCTAAGAAATTCGCCTGTAAGATCTTCATTATTTTTCAAAATGTAATATGTCCATAGAAGCATTCACAACAAAAACGAATATGTCCAAAACAACCAATCAAATGACTCCTTTCGGTCAAAATGGCGCTCAGTAGTGTTTGTATCATTACCGACACAGTGCACGCTCTGCGATTTAAATTAATTTAAATTAGATTAAAACGGTGAAAATGGATACAAACATAAAGAATGTGGAGCTTGATAAAGCCAGGAAACGAAATAACATAAAGACGCAGAGAAAAAAGATAGAGAAGAAGCAAAAATTCATTGGTTCAGTTCAAATCCCAATATGTCCAAACCTGTTTTAATAGTTTTGATGTCATTTATGCGTTATTAGTTATATTTTTATGTAGTTAGGGGTAATTATTATAAAATTAAGCTAGATTAAACATTAACATATACAAGATAACATTGACAGCATCTGCAAAAAGATAATTTGGTCTACCGCCTTTTCACTTATGAAGGACTTATTTGCGTTTGATATTTATCAACTCATATTATAAGGACTCATGATTACCTAAGTGATGCAAATAACTTCGACACAAAGAGTTTATGTAGAGTGCGAATCGATACCGAAAAGTTTTATAAAAATGTAGAGGCAATTTAAAACGAAGAACGAAGTCTTTAAATTGAGTCCCAAACGAAATTTTACATGAAAATAAACCTTTCTTATAAAATCGTCATTGTAAGATAAGACAAAACCTAACTTTCGGATTCTTAATTATATTGTTGGAAGGCAATTGATGTCTGACCTAAATTTGCATTTCAATACGGAGGGATCAGGCTTCGAATAAGTTTACCACAATCGCAATTCAATCTTAATAATTTCAATCTCGCTGAATGTAAACAGAGCTGCCGGATTATAGCCGACACTCGACGAACTTCCAGCTGCTAGTCGCTAGATCCAGCGTTAGATAACGTCTAGCATTTCATCGCGTTAAATGCTAGAGTTAAGAGAACATTGAGTTTGGCACAAAAGTGAGCAGTATTTTCTTTAATCAAGACATTTGTGCAGGCACTAGAATTTGAATAATTAAAAAACTTATTTGTTATGTTATAAGTTATAACTATATATATTATGTACTATGTTGTAAGTATGTAGTTGTTGCTTCCTGTTAAAGTTTAAATGGACTATTCAGAAATCTCAATGCGATGTTGTCACAGCTTCGTGACTATTGCTGCTGCTCAACTTGAAAGCTCCTTTAATTTTCCAATATCACTAAATGTGGAATAATATAATTAACAACAAGTAGTGACATTATCGGAGCCAATAATACACACTGAACCAATCAATCTTATCCGATAAAAGTTCTCTAACTCGAAGCGAGAGCCGAGTGCCGAGCGAGCTGAGCCCGTGATTCTGAGACCACTAATCTGATAGATAATTAGCTATGATTGTTATCTGTTCTCTATGGAATTGATTTGTGATGTTCAGACAAAGTGGCAGATATTACTGCTAATAAATGTTGGCGGTTTATTGCTATTTTGTGTTTAGGGCCCTTAGTTCCATGACCATGTTAAGTACCGCCTACTTACACATAATACTGCGTTGTTGCCTCTTTTCTTCTTATTCATAAAAGAGATAACGTGATATTTAACTGAGGGTTAAGTACCTAATTTAGTTTAAAGTTTATATTATAATATACTAAATAAAGTACATCCAGGTAATAGTGCTCTAACGAGTTGCCTTCATTGTACACGACACGACATTACAGCATTGTAAGTACTTTTTGGGCACACTCAATTTTAACATCATAATTAAACTTTTAAAAGCTCCTACGAGTCTTCATGAAAACATCAAAAATAAGCCATAATTCACTAGTAAATATGGAAATAAATAATAATATGAAACTAGTACTACACCGCTAAGGCCCAATAATTGTGAAATTGCAGAACTGTACAGCAAAAGCTCTTAGCTCTGGCACTAAACATTCGTACTTCGTGTACAATTAAACTTACTAGGCAGAACTCGGTTCGTCGGCCCCAGCGACAACCTTTCCACAATTTCAAATTATTTTGTCGCCAATTTGTCGATAAAATATGCCATACATCATGACAACCTCTGTGGCTCAGTGGTAAGCGCGTTGGACGCTCAAGCCGGGGGTTGCGGGTTCGAATCCCGCCGACGGAACATAAGTTTTCAATGTTCCCGGGTTTGGATGTGCATTAAATATGTGTATGATAAAAGTATTAAATATATTTCCGTTGTCTGGTACCTGTAACACAAGTCCTTTAGGTAACTTAGCACGGGGCCAGACTGACGTGGTGTGAAGCGTCCATAGATATTATTATTATTATTATTATCATGACATTAAAGGATCGGACACCGGTGTCGGGACACATTGTATATTATTAAACATTACCGTAAGATACCTCTGGAGGCATTTTGGGAGCGATGATATTTTCTTTAGTCAAAAAACGTATAGGATTTGGCGTAACGCATCTCAAAATGACATAGCGTAAATTACGATGCATGCGGGATGCCTCATGTCAAATCCCATAAATATTTGTGATTTCTAAACAGCTGTCGAAACTCGAAACCATTTACAACAACCTAACGACAATTTGACTTTATGCCCGTTTTCACCAACTACACCTAAAATTTTGGTGTCCCCGCCCCTAAGCCAATATTCCAAGTTTTGTTCTTGATGAATTGACAACCCCGTAACTCTTAGGTGACGTTTATTTGAAATAAAACAACCTATTATGCGATTCATCCATCAAACCATTAGGTGACGTTTATAATTTATGGGATGGATTGACGACCCCGTACACTTACATATTTATCACAAACCTTCCTCTTTAATCACTCTATATATTAAAGAAAACCGCAATTAAAGGGAACAAAGGGACATGAGGACAGAAAAAGCGACTTTGTTTTATACTATGTAGAGATATACGTCACCTAAGAGTTACGGGGTTGTCAATTCATCAAGAACAAAACTTGGAATATTGTCTTAGGTGTCCTAAATTGTAGGTGTAGTTGGTGAAAACGGGCATAATAGGCACATAATTTTTAGCCCAGAGCCAGGCTTTACGATGGTGCTGTAACAACAACCATAACCAAACGACTATGGGGTGTTTTATTTCCAAGGGATCGTTTCGGTCCTGATTACATTTCCTCCGCGACAGCGTCGCTCTATTTACACAAACATAATAAAACTTTATATTCCGTATGAGTCCTTCCGAATCCTTCATCTTGCCGGAATAGAGCCTCCATGGATTTCCTGAATTGAGATATATAAAGAGATTTCGCATTTGGTTAATACCAAATTGTGGTGGGTAATTGAATATTATTATAATACTTAGCTGTAATTATAAAATATGATGATGAATCGCCCCCGCAAAGAATACCCTGCTGAGTAAAGAAAATGGGGTATAGTGACTTTGTAAAGACGGACTCGTGCTTGAGGTAAATAAGGTAAATCCAAATAGGTATCTGCTTGTCTATTTACAAGCAAATATTACAACTTTTGCAACAAGGACACTAAAGACACCGGCGGCGACCGCGACAACAATAGAATAACAATAGATTTCGCGATCGAAGGATTAAACCAATGCATCTATGTTCCTGTAGAACGTTTTATTCGAAGATTTTAAATTCTAAAACAACAAGAAAGCTCCTCCAGCTCATAATGCAAACACTTTTATTAATACAATGAAACTTTTTCAAACGGACCACAGCGTAATGTCTGTTATCCTGAGCGCCAACCACGCGCCAACGCTAAATTGTCCGTTTCGAGTTATTAACCGACTTCCAAAAAACGAGGAGGTTGCTGTGGATATTTTTTTTTTTTTTTTTTTTTATTTTTGTATGTTCAACGATTACTCCGCCGTTTGTGAACCGATTTTCGAAATTTTTGTTGTTTGAAAGTTTTGTTGTATTAGGTTTCACTCCAATTTGGTACCATGTTCACAAAAGTGGTGACCTGATGATGGGATCCATGAGTAATCGAGGGAACTCCTCGAAATTTATATGGAAACATATGGTGATTTTGGTTTTATGTGAAGTGTACTAAGAATATGCTACCAAAAAGTCAAATATTGGGTCAAGGTATACCATGGTTTCGAAGATGCTGAGAGAACTCCTGACTCCTTATAGATACACGTTTGGGAGTTTCGGCGTTGTTTTAAGAACAGAAAGCATATGCTACTATGCAATTAATATTCATCATCATAATCATAATCATCATTATCGTCGTCATCATCATTACCACGTCGTGTTAAGGTCACCAATGTCTCATGGCACAGAATAGATAGTAGTGCTGCAAGGCATAGGTATGGATATACTAACTCGTAATAATAATTATGTATTGTTACATAACAACACCTGCGGGCCGATTCTGTATCGTACATTTGTGAGTTAATCACTGAGTTAATAACGAAACGGAGTAGTGAGCAACCGAAAAGTCTCACTTTTGTATGCAAGTGAATACAAAAAGTGGCACTTTCCGTTATACACTCCTCCGTTTCGTTACTAACTCAGTTATTAACTCACAAATGTACGATACAGAATCAGCCCGCTGTTTGTTTAATACACGGCGGTCGGCGCTACAGAGGCGACGGTGTCGCGCGGGCGGCGCGTGGCGGCAAACGACAGATCGAATATTTTACTACTTTATTTTATATTATACAGATCGAATACTTTACTAACTACTGTTCACTTCACTGATAATATATTATTTTGTGAGTGTGAGTTGTGACTCTTAATGTAAAGAAAAGACGTCTACGTCTTACGCCTAAAACTGGTCTTATGGTTCTGTAGGGTTACCCTGGGACGTTAATCCCTCTGGCGTTATATCAATTAAGACAACCAGTGAGTGTGAGCGAGAAGAAAAAAATTATTGTAGCGAATTAGTTATATTAAATGCCGTCGAGTAAGCGATACCGCGATGCAGATGCTTAACAACGACATCTGTTGTTGAATTGCGGAACTAAATTTTCTTAGAAAATATAAAGTTTACAAATCTCAACACTTAACAAATTGTAATAAAATACGTAAAATATACGCGAAGGTTTACGTACTAGTGTAACTAAAAAGAGTGAAATGATTATTATTTTTAACAAAAAATTAAAACCGACTTCCAAGGTAAAAACAATAATAACATTAATATGAACTAAAAAGTATTAAATAATTTTTACTATCTAATAGTGCATTTTTCCGAATTCGGCTAAACCTCAACTATTTCTGTACTCAATCTTCATAATTTTGAAGTCGGTGCCAGTTCAAAAAATTTTAAATATTCTGTCAGAGGACTGAAGATTCAGCTATCTGGTACCGACTCCAAAATAATGAAGATTGAGTACAGAAATAGTTGAGGTTTAGCCGAATTCGGAAAAATGCACTATTAGATAGTAAAAATTATTTAATACTTTTTAGTTCATATTAATGTTATTATTGTTTTTACCTTGGAAGTCGGTTTTAATTTTTCATCAGAGCTCATGCTAAGGTGTCCCTTATCTCCTTGACACAAGGACTTCGCGGCGGTAAAATATCGCAGAATGGAAATAAAATTGTACGTTATCTAATTTCGTGATGTTGAATAACTGGAATTATTATATAGTGATCCATCACGACTGACTAGTCTCTTATTTTAGTAGAGCCTTACTACTCGGAGTTATTCAATTAAATTCTGATCTTATTTCAGCTTGCAGCTGTTTTATTTTGTGTTGCTAAATTACCAATTTAATAGAGATGAAAAATAAAATAGAATAAGACATGAAAATTTACACGGGACTATAGACAACAATTTGTTGTAAGAACTAACTTACAAAAAGAATTGAAATCCCACCAAAAACATTTCTTGTAAATTGTTGCCTCGACACCTCGAGGTTTACCCTGTGAAAAAGATATGAGATCTCCTAGAGTATAGACTAACTCTACTGACCCTAACTTAAAAAAATCTACATAATATATCAGTAAATAATAAATATGTATGGCTCGGCTGTTTATCGTTACTTACTTCAGATTGCAGCTCAAACTAAATATTCGCATCACCTCCGCGACGGTAGCGAAACGACGAAGGCGAATACATATTATTTACTGATATGTAGAATTTGTTGAAGTTAGGGTCAGTAGAGTTAGGCCGTGTAGATTCAGAAGCTTGGCTCTACATGAGATCTCATATCTTTTTCACATGGTAAACCTTATGTGGTCGTCGAGGCAACATTTTACAAGAAATATTTTTGTTGGTATTATATTATTTATCCCGTGGTTAATACGTGACATTATTGGCAGTTTAGCCCTCGATAGTCGATAGTACCGAGATTACTTAGATAATATGAGCTTTTAAGTGCACGAAAGTTAAAAGCGAAGCTATTTCGACCGTTTTAGAAAGGCAGTCCATAAATTGAATCCTTATGTCTACATACTTGTTCAATTCTCTTTTCGAATCGGGCCAATTATGTGTTACTCGATAGACAGTTATACGAGACGATAGCTAGAGACTGAACTTATCGAAACTTTGCAGGAACGTGTAAGCGAACTGCCTACTCTAAGTAACTCAGCGGAGTGGAAGAGGCGCAATACATTATGCACAATAGGATTCTATTTGAAGACACGACCTACTTGGGAATATAATATCGTACGTGAACTCCTTATTTACGCCACTACAAAGTTGCAGGATAATTAGTGTGCGGCTCCCAAGAGAAAAAATCCTGATTTTTAAATGATCGAAGAACGTAGCCTTTATGTAGTTTCTGTTGTACTAGACTTGGCTACAGGACGGCCGCACTCAGCGGCGTTTTAATAATAATAATTTACTAGGGGTAGTCACTAACTAGTAACCAATGAAGATTCTTTACACAAAATTTTCTATCAATTCATTAGGGATACAACTTCCTACACAAAACTGCGAATTCGCATCGCATCGCAAATATCTGTGACTTTTTATTTATTTAAATTCATAATAATAAAAAATCGGCCGTGCGAGTTGGACTCGCGCTCGAAGGGTTCCGTACCAATATAGAGCAAAATTAGGCCAAAAATTGTATTTTTTGTATGGGAGCCCCCCTTATTTTTTATTTTATTTTAATATTATTATTAAATATTAAAGTCCACATATAACTAAGAATTTTGCGAAAAATAAAGAATTTTGTGAAAAAGTTAAGTACCTACCTGTTGCCATTATTGATATAGAGCGAAAAAGGCCAAAAAATCACGTTTGTTGTATGAGAGCCCCCCTTAAATATTTATTTTATTTTGTTTTTAGTATTGGTTGTTATAGCGGCAACAGATATACACATTCTGTGAAAATTTCAACTCTCTAGCTATTACCGTTCTCGAGTTACAGCCTGGTGACAGACAGACGGACAAACGGACAGACGGACAGACAACAAAGTCTTAGTAATAGGGTCCCGTTTTTACCCTTTGGGCACGGAACCCTAAAAAGGACATTATGATTTATGATGCGATGCGAATTCACAGTTTTGTGTGGGAGCCCTTTTGGTAAACTGTACCTACCTAAATCATGCCTAAATCAATAAAATATCTGAGTGCGCTGTGCGTGCACTTTGGTAAGAAATAATTACTTATTTTTAATGTTAATAATTTTTCTGATCTAATTCAATTAATCCTTGTAGTAAGGCATTCTTTAATATTATTCTTTAATCCCACCAAAAACATGAAACGTAAAAGGTCGAGCCAAGCAAAATATTGCAGGATAGTCAATACTTCTGTCGTAAAAAGTTTTCAGATCACATTCAAGCCAAGCCTTCAACTTATTTTGTAATTTAAATCAACATTCATTAAAAGTATCAATAGATTTCATATTTTATAATTATTAAAGTGGCTTGGCAATGAGCACAAGAGAAAAAAATATATATAAAACTGCATATTTGGAGAAGTTCATACTTACACAGACAGCAAGCGTAAAGTGTTTTTAACCGACTTCCAAAAAACGAGGAGGTTATATGTTCGGCTGTGGATATTTTTTTATTTTTTTTTTATTTTTGTATGTTCAACGATTACTCCGCCGTTTGTGAACCGATTTTCGAAATTTTTAATTTGTTGTATTTGGTTTTACTCCAATTTGGTACCATGGTCACAAAAATGGTGACCTGATGATGGGATCCAGGAGTAATCGAGGTAACTCCTCGAAATTTATATGGAAACATATGATGATTTTGGTTTTATGTGAAGTGTACTAAGAATATGCTACCAAAAAGTCAAATATTGGGTCAAGGTATACCATGGTTTCGAAGATGCTGAGAGAACTCCTGACTCCTTATAGATACACGTTTGGGAGTTTCGGCGTTGTTTTAAGAACAGAAAGCATATGCTACTATGCAACTCATATTCATCATCATAATCATCATCATCATCATCATCATCGTCTTCCTCATTACCACGTCGTGTTAAGGTCACCAATGTCTCATGGCACAGAATAGATGTGGATATACTAATAATAATAATAATTTTATACTGTATAACAACACTTTGTTTAAATATACACGGCGGTCAGCGCCGCGGAGGCGACGGTATGGCGGCGCCGCCGCGCGGCGCGTGGCGGAAGACGACAGATCGAATATACTTTACTACTTTATATACAGATCGAATACTTTACTAACTACTTTATAAAATTTTAATAGACAAAATATAGAATTAAAATAAAGTTATTTTAAAAAGAGCATTTAAACAAAACAAAGTCAATAAGTGTCTTTTTAATTAGTTATACTTATTAATCGATAGATGGCGCACTAAGTATCGATTTGAATGGATTTGAAATTGAATTCTTGATTACAAGAACAGCTGTCAATAATTATGATAATATTATATTACTAGCTGTCCCGGCAAACGTTGTTTTGCCATATAAATAATTTTTGGTATGAAAAATAGATGTTGGCCGATTCTCAGACCAATATCCTCACAATATGCTCACATAATTTCATGAGAATCGGTCAAGCCGTTTCCGAGGAGTATGGCAACGAAAACTGTGACACGAGAATTTTATATAATTATTAGATGAGTAGCTACGCTACATCCTATGCAAGTTTATACAATTTTTTATCTGATAGATCCTTCGATCGTGGAAAAACGAGACACAATAGCCTTTCTATTGTTATCGCAATCGCCGGTGACCGCTTGGGGTTTGAAGTATTAAAATTGTTAAATTACTTAGCACAATATGTTCACTTCACTGATACTATATTATTTTGTGAGTGT
This sequence comes from Polyommatus icarus, assembly GCA_937595015.1. Taxonomy (NCBI): domain Eukaryota; kingdom Metazoa; phylum Arthropoda; class Insecta; order Lepidoptera; family Lycaenidae; genus Polyommatus; species Polyommatus icarus. Next base: position 12,677,421 of record OW569321.1, read on the forward strand.
GAACTGTGACTCTTAACAAATTGTAATAAGATACGTAAAATATACGCGAAGGTTTACCTACTAGTGTAACTAAAAAGAGTGAAATTATTATTATTTTTAACAAAAAATTAAAACCGACTTCCAAGGTAAAAACAATAATAACATTAATATGAACTAAAAAGTATTAAATAATTTTTGCTATCTAATAGTGCCTTTTTCCGAATTCGGCTAAACCTCAACTATTTCTGTACTCAATCTTCATAATTTTGAAGTCGGTGCCAGTTCCAAAAGTTTCAAATATTCTGTCAGAGGACTGAAGATTCAGCTATCTGGTACCGACTTCAAAATAATGAAGATTGAGTACAGAAATAGTTGAGGTTTAGCCGAATTCGGAAAAAGGCACTATTAGATAGCAAAAATTATTTAATACTTTTTAGTTCATATTAATGTTAATGTTGTTTTTACCTTGGAAGTCGGTTTTAATTTTTTGTTAAAAATAATAATAATAGTATGTAACGACGCATGTGGCCGATGGTACCCAATAATATCCAATTAGTCGCTGATGATTTCTCTAGTGCTCATTGCCAAGCCACTTTAATAATTATAAAATAAGAAATCTATTGATACTTTTACTGAATGTTGATTTAAATTACAAAATAAGTTGAATGCTTGGCTTGAATGTGATCTGAAAACTTTTTACGACAGAAGTATTGAATATCCTGCAATATTTTGCTTGGCTCGACCTTTTACGTTTCATGTTTTTGGTGGTATTTCATTTCTTTTTTGAAGGTTTTTTTTTCAGGTCTTTTTAGGTTACGTTATAACTTTTCTGTACTTAGCTTAGCACCCATTCTTCATCTCCTTCATATTTTTTCTTTGAGGCTTCGTCAGTTGTATAGGTGGACAACGTAACGTAAATACTTCTGAGTTCTGAGTCGATTATTATATTCATATATTATATGTTATATAATTATAATATAATATAATATTATAATATTTATATATAAAACTCAAAGGTGACTGACTTACATGGTGATCTATCAACGCACAGCCAAAACCACTAGACGGATCGGGCTGAAATTTTGCATGCAGGTAGATGTTATGACGTAAGCATCCGCTAAGAAAAGATTTTGATCAATTCTACCTCCAAGGATTTAAAAAAGGGGATCAAAGTTTGTATATAATAATACTTCTTAACGCGAGCGAAGCCGCGGGCAAAAGCTCGTTATATAATATAATAATTGACTCTGAAGCTTCAATGCTTAAAGGTAGTCATTTTAGCATTACCGATGAATACATAGCAGCACTGATATAAGCGTCTCGACGTCCCTCGCAGGAAAATAGCACACCTTATTTTATGTGATAAATTAAAACTCCCTTATTATATCGAGCTAGTAATGACTAAGGAGTGTATATCGCAGGTACTGATTACACATAAAATATTTTTAAATTCAATTATTGTTTCATTGTCAAGGTTGTTAATACTGTTTTTTAATTAATTAATAGGTACCATTTCATTAAGTACATAACTAACTTAAAGCCTTTTGTACGTACCTAAAGCAAATAAGCAGTCGAAACTCATACTGTTCTTGCAAAGTTACAAACATAAAAATATTTTATTGTAATAAAGTATTTATTATTATATTATTTTTCATTTTTAGGTTTCCCTGCCCAAAGGATGAAAACGGGACTCTATTATTAATAAGTCTACGCTGTCTGTCCGTCGACCATCCGTATGTCACCAGGCTGGATCTCGAGAACCGCAATAGCCAGATAGTTGCAATTTTCACAAATTATGTATTTATGGTGTCGTTGTAAAAGCTCAAAGTCCAATTTAAATAAAATAAATTATCAATGGAGGGACCTCATTCAACAAACACGATTTTTTCCCCTTTTTTGCTCTATATCCATAATGGTAACAGTAAGGTTTATGAAAATTTCAGAAAATACTGAGTTATATTTTAACTTTAATAATTAATAATAAAAATTAAATAAACTTATTATTTAAGGGGGGCTCCCATACAAATTTACGGTACAGAACCCCATGTGCGCCAGTCCGACTCGCACTTGGCCGGTTTCATAATTTTTCCTTTCATTGTGAATAAAGACTATCCGGGTACCAAATTTCAAGGTTCTAAGTACGCTAGAAGTACCTTAGAATTTTGATGATCTATATGTCAGTGAGTGACAAAATGTAGTAACTTTGACCATCCGTAACTATTGAACTATTTATCGAAATTTCTTGTAATGTGGAGGTTAAGCTAGTTTTAATACTTGCTCCTAGTGACCAAAATTCTAAATCCCTAGCTTTGTTAACATCGAAGATAAAGGGGGTGTGAAATAGCCGCGAACCGCTTCGAGAAAGGTATGGTACGGCCGTGCCTTTGCTAAAAAGCTTGGCTAGCTATTTTATTGATCGGAGGGCTAAAATAAAATGTCGTCGACGTGACGTCAGTATGACCTAAGTATGACGTCAGTATTTTTTTTTCATGTTTAAGTTTGATGAACCTTCCACATTACAACTCAGAAAAAAGTAAAAACTCTTGATGTCGGCGGTTTCTACTTTACTCCACCCAGCCCTACCTAGTTAGTTCGTATTCTATGCGAGTTTCCATAACAAAATCGAGCCTAATCATAATTCAATCTGATAGCGGTTCCTTATTTTCTGCTTCATCGGCTTATATTGCAAGGTTTGCAAGGAATTTTATGTCTTACCTTTTATATATAAAAACCAGAATATCTAAATGAGTTTAAGCACGTATTAGTAAGTAGACCGTACAATATAAGTTCAGACATTTTTATCGATCTTTAAGCTCGAGAGTGAAGATTGCTACAATTTTTTTCTTAGGCATCGCCACAGAATACATAATAGTACCTTACGCATCGCCAGAGTCTGTTCATGGTAATAAGCATTCAGCTGATTTAATTAAGTAGACATACTCGTAATATATTTTTAACACGCCTAAGATGAACTGCAAAATAAAATGTCTTTTTCGAAATGCTTTAAACGTATTAATGTAAGTAGTTAAAATTTAAAAGACAAAATAAAAAGCGTAAAGTAAATGAAAGGACTGTGAATTGTGATATCATTACCTCTCGGAGCAACCATCGGTCACTCGATTAGAGAGTGTTTATCAAATTACGCGATTGCCGGTTCACAGGGTGCTCCGAAATCCCAGCGAACATTTTTGACTGCCATCCTTCGTAAGGGAATTAAAAATTCAGCACAAAAAGTATAAAACAGATGCAGTTGTAAAGTATAAAACAGATGAAGTATAAGATAAACTAAGTTAGAGATTAACAAAAAAATTTAAACCGACTTCCAAGGTAAAAACAATAGTAATATGAACTAAAAAGTATTATATAACTTTTACTCTATAATAGTGCCTTTTTCAGAATTCATCTAAATCTCAACTATTTCTGTGCATACTACAGTCTTTATTATTTTGAAGTCGGTACCACCTAATTTAATCGTGAGTTCAGTAATGTCAGAATATCTGAAACTTTTGGGACTGCTGCAGCTGGTACCTCAAAGTAATGAATACTGTAGTATGCACAGAAATAGTTGAGATTTAGATGAATTCTGAAAAAGGCACTATTATAGAGTAAGAGTTACTACTTTACGTTAATACTTTTTAGTTCATATTACTATTGTTTTTACCTTGGAAGTCGGTTTTAATTTTTTTTGTTAAAAATAATAATTTCACTCTTTTTAGTAAAGTACAAAATAAGGCTTTATGCGTAAATAAAAAATACGAATGTTAACACTATTCACATTGTGTTGCTGTAAGCGAAATTGTGGTAAATGCTTGCAGATATCTAAGCGATGCTACAATTTCCAAACTTTTATCTTTAAAGGTTCAGGAGTTATGTTCAGTGCCTTTGGACCAAGAGACACCTTCGTATGAAATTTCTCTTATTCGTAACATATGTTTAACTTACTAGAAACAACATTTTAACCACTATGAGTGTTTTAAATTTCAGGGATTTTCCTCGATTGCTTATAGATCCCATCATCAGCTCACCACTTTCGTAATTGTTATACAAAATTAAGATAATATTATCCTATACAACAACACAAGAATTTTGAAAATCGGTCTACAAACAGCGAAATCATCATCAAAAACATCTGCTTCGATGCAAAATATCACGATAACCTCCTCGTTTTTTGGAAGTCGGTTAATAATTGGGTCATAATGTGATGATGCATGGCATAATTAAAGTTGTGATGATGATGATTAATCAAATTGATATATTGGCTTATGCTTTCAGTTGTTTAAACAACGCCGAAATCGCCGAATCTGTATCTATAATAATTCAAGAGTTCTGTTCGGTACCTTCGGATCCAGGGTATAACCTGGTGCAAAGTCCTACTTTTTGGTAGTATTTACCTTGAATGCTTTAGAAAAAATTAAAATCACTATATGTTTCCATACAAATTTCAAGGAGTCCCCTCGATTCCTCATGGATCCCATTATCAGATCACCACTTTTGTGAACATGGTACCAAATTCGGATTCCACCCTGTACAACAACAAAAGAATCATGAAAATCGGTCCACAAACGGCGAAGTTATGGTTGAACATACAAAAAAATATACAGACGAACATATAACCTCCTCCTTTTTGGAAGTCGGTTAAAAAATAGAGGAATTAGTTCGTGAACTAAGTACGTACTACGTATGTCGTACGTGTACTATAAAAGTATTCCTTTCAAATGTTTTCTTTAAACTAGTGTCTCCATTTCAGGCGTTACTAAATTACCTACGCACGTCAAAGAAAACCGCTCCTAGACAAACAAGGCATTATACGGACAATAGTTACCTACACCGTACACGTCTGGTCTAGAGCTTGAATTTGAAGCTCCGTACTAACAGGGCTGACAATTAGTGCACTGCGCAGGCCCTCAGACGGCCCTTCACCGACTGACTTCACTAAAAGTTGAGAATAAACGTGACAAACGCCGTACGCCCTTATTGACTCAAAAACGTTATTTCGCAGACTTTCGTAATATGTCCTTCGAAACGATTCTATCCCTTATAATGTATTCTGTACCGTATAGCCCGGTCTAATTAGACGCAAAAAAATCGTAATCTCGGAATAATTCGCATAGAGCTGAAAATTGGTAGAGACTAGAGACGTTAAATACACCATTACAAATAAAACCTCAAAAGTCCCCGGTGATCCTCCTTGTACAAAAAAAATTATTCAAGGTCAAAGGTATGAAAATGAGGTTTTTCCAGGTTTTTTTTCAAACTGTACATTTTATCACAAAAATAGGTAAGGCAAGAGTGTAGATCATAGAATTCTCTACAAAAAATATTCAGACACTTTTTTCATACGACTTAATATTCCTTATGAATGGCGGGCCTAATGTTTGGGAAAATCATATCTAATACTTATATTATAAAGCTAAAGAATTAGTGGAGCTACTGCTTTGAATTGAAAAATTCGTTTTTTGTTGGATAGTCTTGTTTATCGAGGAAGACTTGAGCTATATAACATCACGTTGCCACCAATAGGAGCAAAGAAACAGAGGAAAATGGGGAAAAACGGGGAAAATTATTTGAAAGAGCTTATCTCACAAACGGTTGAAGCATTTTTTATGTTATTTGGCACAGATATAAAGTATACCACGAGGAAGGACACAAGCTATTTTGTTTCTTGGGAAAATGTACGGTTTCCGTGAAATACATTATTAACAGGGCGGAGCGGAACTATTCTTGTACTTCAGCATACGAGGGCTGTTCACAGCCAAACATACTTCAGTGTGACTTATTACCGTTACCAAATCTAAACTTTTCGAGTCGCGAAGAGCAACAGTACGCTTGCAAGTCACTCAGAAGTATGTCAGGCCGAGAACATTTCAATTTTTTCAAACAACCCTAGTATGTAGTACTAGATGTTAAGCGTGGCCGCCCGGCCGCGTCAATTATAAATTTCACGCAAACCGTAAATTTTCCTGAAAAACAAAATAGCCTATGTCCTTCCACGTGGCCTATTCTATATTTGTGCCAAATAACATAAAAATTGCTTCAGCCGTTTGTGAGATAAGTTCCTTCAAATAATTTTCCCCGTTTTCCCCCATTTTCCTCTGTTTCTTTGCTCCTATTGGTGGAAACGTGATGTTATATGTATAGCTCAAGTCTTCCTCGATAAATAAGACTATCCAACAAAAAACGAATTCTTCAATTTTAAGCAGTAGCTCCACAAATTCTTTAGCTTTATAAGTATTAGATATGATTTTCCCAAACTTTAGGCCCGCCATTTATAAGGAATATTAAGTCGTATGAAAAAAGTGTCTGAATATTTTTTGTAGACAATTTTATGATCTACACTCTTGCCGTACCTATTTTTGTGATAAAATGTACAGTTTGAAAAAAAAACAGAAAAAACCTCATTTTTATACCTTTGACCTTGAATAAAAATTTTTGCACAAGAAGGATCGCCGGGGACTTTTGAGGTTTTATTTGTAATAGTGTATTTAACGTATCTACCAATTTTCAGCTCTATGCGAATTATTCCGAGGTCGAATGTTTAATTTTCCTGGGTTAGTATAACATTATTATGCTTTACCGTTTACGCATAAGAAAAAGACGGGTTGCACTCCGGGAGTGCCGGTAGAAGAGAAAACTTGAGTACTTATTAACGTTGTGCATATTTTTAACCCATTTTTTATGAAAACCGATTGTTAAAAAATCGATTTTTTTAATTAATCGAAACCCTTACAATCGATTAAATTTTTAACCCATTTTTTATGAAAATCGAGTACGAGTTGGAGTTCGAGTTCGAGTTCGATTTCGACTCAAAACACTACTCTCCAACCGTCCTACGGTTTTTCCAAGGTTTTTCGATGAGCACGAGAATCTGACGCGAGTTTCACAGATTTTACCCGTCCCACAAAAGTGCTCAACGTCGCTAAAGAAGTTTTCACTTCAAAAACATTTTGTAAGTAAGATTTAGGTAATTGTACATTCATGTGTGTACCTGTTTATGATAGTAGTAGTAATAGCGTTACGTACCTAGCTAATAGCTACTAGATAATAGGTAGGTAATTTGTATTAGTCACTAGCTGTAGCTATTTCAAATTGGATAAAAGTGAAAACAGTTTTTGACCAAGTTGTGGGAATGATGTGTGGAGGCCAAAGGAAGATCTTCCGACCAAGCGAGGTGGTATGCCCGGTCAGGCCGATGCGGGATCCCGAAATACCGGGATCCCGCATACATTTCGCGGGAATAATCCCGGTCGAAAATTTTGCGGGATCCCGCGGGACTGGCGGGATTACAAAGAAATATGATTCACACGAGTAACTTTGCGCGCGGGAGTTCGTGAACTGGCTACAGGCAGCCCGCAGCCCGCTAAACAATTTACCTTCAATTCACTTTAAATGACAATTGAGCCAACCAGCGTGGATGCTGAGCGAGCTTTTCCGGAACCGTTTCGGAATCTTTGGGCACGATTTTTAGTTTTTACCTATATTTCGTTTTTTTATAAAAGATGAAAATAATTAATAAGCTAGTTTTTTTTAGTTTTTTTAACTATTATTATTACGAACCCATTTCCAAAAAAATTATACGTTTTTCTTTAATTTTTTTATAAAGTCTAATAAACCCTTGAAAAAAGTGTCCGACAAAGTTTGTTTTATTTAAGATTCTAAGAATAAAACGGGCTCTATCAAGTAGTCATTATAACGAATTATTTTAAAAGTTTAAGTCCACCCAGCGGGATCCCGCAAATACCGGGATCCAGCGGAATTGTGATGGTTCAATCCCGCAAATACCGGGATTGAAATTCTCTTGCGGGATTGCATTCCCTAGTGGAGGCCAAAGGAAGATCTTCCGACCGAGCGAGGTGGTATGCCCGGTCAGGCCGAAGCCCACGTGATACAATTCAGCTGTCGTACATATGTCGTAGGATTATTTGATAAATCGAATTATCGCGAAAATCCTAGGGACATTGCGATGGTGTAGTGCATCAGCGATGTTTGCGCACGCACGTACAGACGGTTTTCACACCGTACTGCGACGTCGCATAGCATCGCTGATGTTCCGCACGCGGAGCAGCCCCAACAGCATCCTGAAAGTGCTCAGCGTCAAGCTGGACAGCCCCCTTCTGGGGCACTGGATCCATACACATGTGCATGTGTCCGGAGCGCCAGAAGGTGGCAAGTACTTAAACTAACTTATTTTTTTTAACTATTATTAACTTAGTTTTTTTAGGTTTATTGTTTAGTAACTTAATATGGGTTGAAAAGCCTGAAATAAACGTATTCTATCTATTTTTTATTGCGAAAACACGGATAATTAGACAATAGTGATTACATTTTTCAAACTTACTGACAAAAGGTGGTGTTTTCGCGAAAACACGAGTCGCCTCAGTAAGATTGCGAAACGAATCGTTACTTATTATCGAAAAATATCACTGATTGGTCGGTTTAAGCGCCTCACAACAACATCTTCTCTGATTGGTTGAAGACTTGACGTTTTAAATGTCAATTCATTGTCACGCGTTGTTTTGTTTGTGGTTGTTTTTGTAAGCGAGCTAGTAGTTTTTGATATTTAATGTGTTTAAAATTGCAGTTGGACTTGAAATTTAGAGCGAAAAGTTATCTAAAAGTGTGTCTGTAAATACAAAATGACTGATACAAGTGAGATTAGTGCTGAAAGTTCAACAGAACCAGAAACTGATTCTGAGGTTATGTCCGATAAAAGGTTAAATAAAAAGTAAAGTTCCTATGAACTGGCATTGTCATTTATTACCTCTTATAAGTCTATGGTGTAAAACCTCAAAGATACATAGGGAAAGATAGTAACCAATCAGAATAAGAGTTAGCCAGTAAGTAAAAATCAAGCCAATCAGCGTTAAGAATGTGCAATGTTACTAAGGCAACTCGTGTTTTCGCGAAAACACTACCTTTTGTCAGTAAGTTTGAAAAATGTATTTTTCAAACTATTACTAAATATCTTAAACTTAAGAGTTGGTGATTACAATCACCAAATTATCCGTGTTTTCGCAAAGACCCTAGAATTTTTGCGATAATTCGATTTATCAAATCATCCTACGACATATATACCGACGCGCTCAGAAAACTTTGATAGTGCGATGCAGGAATCATAGGCGAATTGTGGGTACCGCCACAAAGTATTTAATATGCGTTTAAAATTTTAATTATCGAATACGAAATTCAATAAAAGTTTTTTAAAAAGATAAAACCGACTTTAAAATTGTCCGTACTTAATTGAGAATTTGAAGCTCGGTACCAATTCTCGGTAGTTACCTACAAATAAAAAAATTTTTGTCTCTACTGCACCGATTTTCAGACATTTCTGGAAATATTTCATAGGTACTATTTAGTTTCGTTGGTACACCGTACACGGATCGAAATTGGAATTGATTACTTACCTAATTTTTTGAAGTCGGTCAAAAAGTAGACCTAGGTAAGTATTTAAGATTTTAGAAACTTTGTCACTATATTGGTGAAAATAAAGGATTATTGCTCCTCATCTATTCTGAGCTAACATCGCGTTTATTTTAGTCTAGATTCTAGAAGGCAGAAGCGCTGTTATCTTGTCATTTAGCCGGCAAGTTGGAGGAGACATAGAACAATTTGCCATATTTAGACATAGCCTCCAGGACTCAGGAGGATTTAAAACAGTTAGGTACTGAAGTTAGTACCTTTAAAGAAGATTCTTAGTTTCTACATTCCTACTGGATAACGAAAAAGAGACCTAGAAATTATTAATGAACTTTTATTAAGTTCTATATATTAATCCTTCGATCGCGGATTCTTGGCAATCTATTGTTATTCTATTGTTGTCGCGATCACCGGTGATCTTAGGTATGGGGCTTGATAGGTTAATAATAATAATAAGATTAAAACACATAAAATTATCCAATATCTGCAGTATTATACTTAATAATTATTAACACAATCTAAACTAATATTAAGGGCCCCCGCAGACTGCAGACTTTCGGCCGATAGCGGGTTGCAGGTAGAAAGTCTGCAGTCTGTGGGGGCTTTAAGTATGAAAGATTATGGGCTAAAAAATTTAATATCGTCTTACCGGTAATATTAGGTTTGAAAATCGAATCATACCTTTGGGATGAATCACCGTTGGAAAAAATTATCCATCCCATGCGCAAAATTTCCGCGAATCAAATTTTGTTCAAAATCTCGTTATCTCCTTCTCGTCTATAACTAATATTGTTGTCGAATGTATATCTATTAATAATATCTATATTATAGCTAGGGTTGCCAGGTCGCTAAACCGAAAAGCCGGCATCTTGGCCGGACATTAGTACAAAAAAAAAGAGTTGCTATCGAGTAGACCGTACTTAGAATCTAAACTTTTATTACCTACCTAAGAAATAAACTGTACGTTCAGCAGCTCGAGTACACCGTACGATTCTGTTTTATTAAAACAGTCTAATATCTAATAGCTATACAATTTTACATCTCATTAGGTGTAAAACCGTCTAAAATTTGTGTTTTGAGGCTCTACAAAGGCCGGACTCGACTCTTTGATTTTAGCCGGACACGCAAGCAAAAAGCCTGACTGTGTCCGGCTTTATCCGGACGCCTGGCAACCCTATATATAGTAATATTTCTACACAGAAAATATTTATTCTGCGAGACATATTACTTTTATTGCGACATGATTAAGCCTCTGGTAAGGGAGACACATGGGGGTCGTAGATTCCACAATCGACAAATAAGTCGTGTAGGCACTAGGTACATAACTACCTATGTACCTACAATGTATACATAGCTCGTGAGTCTCCTTAAGGGCGTTCCGTCCGGAGATTCCGTAATTGACCGTATTTAAAACCTTATAAACTAATAATCTGAAAGCTACAAAGTTATAATAAAAATACAGCAATAATCTTCAGTATATCAACATTCCTTTCGCCGTTTTAAATTTTCTATTTTTGTTTATTATACTCATGATATCAGCTTCCAAAGTAATACCAATTTGTTAAAATTCGAGCATACATTCAGCATCTCCTTAGCATTTACAAATTACTTTTATTTGAAACTCACGCCAATAGATCGATAATATCATAAACTACGATATATTCGCCGTTTTAATTTTTTTTAGGACAATCTTGAACTAAGATAAGTAAAAATAATAGGGTTTTGGCGCGATCTCGGCAACGCGGCAAATGTATGGCCAAGGTCGTTTGCTCGGGGGATGGCCTTAAAAGCAATCTTTATGGATGACTAGATGATGCCCGCAACTTCGTTGCGCCAAATCTCGCTTACCGCACGGGAATCGTACATTCTTCCGGGACAAAAAGTATCCTATGTCCTTTCCCGGGACTTAAAGTATCTCCGTACCAAATTTCAGCAAAATCGGTTCAGCGGTTTGGGCGTGAAGAGGTAACAGACAGACACAATTTTGCATTTACAATATTAGTATGGATAATGTAATGTAATTATATTAATGTTTATTTCCAAGGATATTTAAAAAAAAACATGAAAAATAGAGAAGATCCGCCCCTAGTAACTACAGTTTTATGCTAAGCTAAAATGAATCTTATTGCGATGCGTAAACGCTTGGTCTTTGGTTGTGTGCAAAGTTATCGTTTTGGATTGAGATTGATCCCTGCCTTAAGGCCGTCCCCCGAGCAAACAACCTTGGCCATACTGCATACATTTGCCGCGTTGCCGAGATCGCGCCAAAACCCTATTATTTTTAATTATCTTAGTTCAAAATTGTCCTAAAAAAATTAAAACGGGGAATATGTTGTATGATATTGTTGATCTATTGGCGTGAGTTTCAAATAAGAGTAAATTGTAAATGCTCAGGAGATGCTGAATGTATGCTTAAAAGACAATGCTATCAAATGTATGAAAAAAAAAACCCAGAGTGAACAGATACAGGATGTATCTCAGAATTTCAGTGATATTAAATGAAATAATTATGTATATATTTCATTGTAAGATTTGATGGCTAAAGGGGAGATATTGCTATTAACTTTTCGTAAGGAGTGATGTTTATTATTTTTTTATTTATGTTATTTTGCGGTGTTTTGCAGCTGAATTGTCGTTAGAATGATAATAATAATATCTATAAACGCTTCACACCACGTCAGTCTGGCCCCGTGCTAAGTAGGTACCTGAAGGACTTGTGTTATGGGTACCACACAACGGAAATATACAGTGTGTAACAAAAATAAGTGATAAAAAAATTGGTCTTTCAGCGCTGCTACTTTCACAGTGAACTCTCTACAAGGAACACGTACACATCCTAAAGTATTATCACTTATTTTTGTTACACACTGTATATTTCCGTTGTGTGGTACCCATAACACAAGTCCTTCAGGTACCTACTTAGCACGGGGCCAGACTGACGTGGTGTGGAGCGTTCATAGATATTATTATTATCATTCTAACTACAATTCAGCTGCAAAACACTGCAAAACGCCGCAAAATAACATAAATAAAAAATATTAAACATCACTTCTTACGAAAAGTTAATAGCAATATCTCCCTTTAGCCATCAAATCTTAAGTTGAAATAAATACAGAATAATTTCATTTAATATCACTGAAATTCTGAGCTACATCCTGTATCTGTTCACTCTGGGTTTTTTTTAGCTTTGTCCTTTTAATAAATTAATATTAAGTACTTTGGAAGCTGATATCATGAGTATAATAAACAAAAATAGAACATTTAAAACGGGGAAAGGAATGTTGATATACTGAAGATTATTGCTGTATTTTTATTATAAGTTTGTAACTTTCAGATTATGAGTTTATAAGGTTTTAAATACGGTCAATTACGGAATCTCCGGGGAGAATGCCCTTAAAATATATTACGTCCATAATAAAGGTATTATAGTTTTATCGTGTTTTATTGTTAAGTAGGTATGATTTTCCTATATGTATTGTGTTTGTATTTTTAAGTATAAAGAATTTTCTATCTATCTATAATCTATGATTAACATTGATTAAACAATAATTCGTTATGGAAAAGTAGATATTGTATTTACTTAACTAACAACGTTTATTATTTAATTAACTTGTGTACTCCTAGCTTAATGCTCTAAATGAAATGTGGAACATGCTCTCGGTTCTGTATAATCAAAAGGAAACAATCTCACTTGCCACCGCAAACTGTTTGAAATCGGAATAACATTCAAAAGCGATGAACGAAACGTGTTTATGATATTTCTATATTATTATCATTACAATGGTTTCGTGGTTTGCTGGTTACGACAGTTTCATTAAACTCTCAGATGTTTCGTGTTTAGGCCGTGCTCAGACCAATCTGACTATACGCCGCAGAATGTGAGCGGGCTCACTGTGAGCCCCAGTGTGAAACGTGAAAATATACGGTATCGAATGTCCGCGCCTACACCTATAGCCTAGTAAACGAATGATTCTGCTTGGAAAAGTCGAAAGCAGAAATTTTGACTTTGGTACTTTGTTAAGACTAGTTAGGAGATAAACATACTAAAAGTCCTGACCCCTCCGAGGTGCGCTCGAGGGGGGGCAAACAGACGGTCAGGAAGACGGACAGTCATCAAAGTCTCAGCATAGAAGCTTATCATAGCTCATAGCGAGGCAATGATTGGAGATAGATACAAAGTGTAAAGAATAAAGTTGTAGAGAATTAATTTAGCTTTTATTATGTAGTACAAGAGAATTTCGTACGAAGCACCGATTTCGATGAGTAAGCAAAAAATGGGACCCCCCAATATTGAAATGTCATACTTTCTTCCCTTGGGGCGTGCATGTACTATTTTGTTTTGATGCGTTTCAAAGCAACACGACAAACAAAAGCTTTTTTTGCACTCTATGCACTCTGTGCTTACTAGTTTGGCTTTGAGTGGATGTCCCTCCTCCTTTTATTAACCGACTTCCAAAAAACGAGGAGGTTATATGTTCGGCTGTGGATATATTTTTTTTTATTTATTTTTTTATTTTTTTTATTTTTGTATGTTCAACGATTACTCCGCCGTTTGTGAACCGATTTTCGAAATTTTTGTTTTGTTGCATTAGGTTTCACTCCAATTTGGTACCATGTTCACAAAAGTGGTGACCTGAAGATGGGATCCAGGAGTAATCGAGGGAACTCCTCGAAATTTATATGGAAACATATAGTGATTTTGGTTTCATAAGATGCATCCTAAGCATATGCTACCAAAACGCAAGATTTTGCACCAAGGTATACTATGGTTCCGAAGATACTAAGAGAACTCCGGATTCCTTATAGATACAAGTTTGGGAGTTAAGGCGCTGTTTTAAGAACTGAAAGCATATGCTACTATGCAAATTACATTCATCATCATTATCATCATCATTATAATCATAATTACCAAGTCAGGGTCACCAATGTCACCAAATTCAACCTTATCTCCAGAGCATAAGGCACACATTAACTGACATTACTTCTGAGAAGTTAAAGTTGCTTCGACCATGTAACATTCTGTCTCACTTCGCCGAGATATTCTGGAAAACAACCTAATTTCAACGTTTTGCATCGCGTTTAGTCGCGAGAGCCGCGGCTCGGCGGCGCGGCGCGGGCCGGGTACCTACCGTACTATGTAACACTATACAGTGCGAGGCGTGTGCGACAAATCGAGCGAGTGCCAGCTTATTGAAACTAGTCCGGTGACCGGCTACTTAGCACGTGACACGTGTTCACTTCGATTTTTAATTAATATATTGTTTAAAATTATCTGCAGGCTGCAGCTAATATTATATTTTGTAAGTGTGACTGTAATAAGATACCTACGTAGAATAATATACAGGTGTATTATTCTACGTATAGTACGCGATAGCTTACTAGGTAACTAAAAAGAGTGAAATTATTATTTTTAACAAAAAATTAAAACCGACTTCCAAGGTAAAAACAATAATAGCATCCTTATAATATGAACTAAAAAGTATTAAATAATAATTATTCCTATCTAATGGTGCCTTTTTCCGAATTCGGCTAAAACTCAACTATTTCTGTACTCAATCTTCATAATTTTGAAGTCGGTGCCAGTTCCAAAAGTTTCAAATATTCTGTCAGAGAACTGAAGATTCATCTGGTACCGACTTCAAAATGATGAAGATTGAGTACAGAAATAGTTGAGTTTTAGCCGAAACTAAATCATCTAAAAATAAAGTTTCACGTAAATATCTGGCAGTACGACTTATGTAAATATAACACGCTGATTATAATAATATCTATGGACGCTTCACACCACGTCAGTCTGGCCCCGTGCTAAGTACCTGACTTGTGCTACAGGTACCAGACAAAGGAAATATATTTACTTAATACTTTTATACTATACAATATACATGTATTTAAGATTTTTTATTATATCATACACATATTTAATACACATCCATGACCCAGGAAAATTGAAAAACTTTTTTGTTGCGTCGGCGGGATTCGAACCCGCGACCCCCGGCTTGAGTTGCCACACACTCTAACCATTGAGCCACGAAGGTCGTCAAATTTATACCGATTATATATTATATGATAACATTACAAGCACAATATTTTATTTTTATTTTATTTCCCGTTTCGTGGCAACCCTGGCATATCTGCTCGGTACCTACACCGGTGGCGGCATCGTGCGACTTCAAAGGCGTTTCGTTACTGTAGGGATATAATATTGCTATACTGTGGTATAGCAATATTCCGCGCAGGGGTGACGTTGGCGCGTTGTCTACGAGTTTTGTGTTGTAAAACCTTCGATCACTAATATACTTATTGATCGAAGTGTAAAACGATAATTACTTATCTTATAAACAATGGGATATAATATGTTTTCAGAGTGTGGATGTAAATCTGATTCAAAAAATGAAAAGGATTTAAATTTTCATAATTTATATCGCCTCACAGTTCACACTAATATTGTGTTGGCCTTGGCGGCATTTATTTGCATATCTATTTTATTGTTTACGTGTTGTAAGAAGTGTAACATGGAGAGAAACAATATAGAATAAATTAAAAATCTGTCAAATACCCTGTTACATACTAATTAGTACCTACCTAGCTAGGTACACAGGGCCATACATCAAAAAATGTTACACTTATGGCCTGTTTCACCGCTTCCTGTTAAGGTGCCCGATAGGGTTATTTGACAGATTTTCCATACTCCATCTGTCAAATTAAGTGGTGGATAGCCTTATCAGGAAGCGGTGAAACAGGCCCTTAGTGTAACATTTTGACCTTTGGACCGCCCTTACCGCGCACGTAATAAGAGCGAGTTTTGAAGTGCTTCTGTTACACCTGACATTATATGATTGTTGTATAGGTACTTTATATTATATTCCTACGAATAATAAAATATTCGAATGCGTCTTAATTATTTTAATCCTTCGTTCGTGGATTCTTGGAAATCTATTGTTATTATATTGTGTCTTGCTCACCGGTGAGCTTATGGGGCTTGATGGGTTAATGAAATTTTTAAAGCCATACTTATATTATAAATTCGAAAGTATATCTATCTGTATGTTACCTCTTCACGCCCAAACCGCTGGACCGATTTTGCTGAAATTCGGCATGGAGATACTTTGAGTCCGGGGAAAGGACATAGAACACTTTTTGTCCTGGAAAAATGTACGGTTCTCGCACGATAAACGAGTTTTGGCACAATGAAGTTGCGGGTATCATCTAGTAGAGAAATCATCTAAAAATAAAGTTTCATCAAAATAAAGTTGAAATCATCTAAAAATAAAGTTTCACGTAAATATCGATTAAACAGATTAAATGATAACATTACAAGCACAATATTTAATTTTTATTTTATTTCCCGTTTCGTGGCAACCCTGGCATATCTGCTCGGTACCTACACCGGTGGCGGCATTGCGTCGTGCGACATCAAAGGCGTTTCGTTACTGTAGGGATATTGCTATACTGTGGAAAAACATACCATCCTCATCACCTTGATGAGTGGCAGCACGTGGCAGTCTTCCATAGTGCGTTTTTCGCGTAACTTTCTGCCGCGCACTGTAAAACTCTGGAACGAACTGTCACCAGCAGTATTTCCGGACCTGTACGACCTGCAAACCTTCAAGAAAAGGCCGGCAACGCACCTGCAGCTCTTCTGATGTTGCGAGTGTCCATGGGCGACGGTAGTTGCTTACCATCAGGTGACCCGTTTGCTCGTTTGCCCCTTCACAACGCGCGCGGTAGTAACATAATTATCTGCTTTGAGTTTTTTTTATTTATTATCAATTATCATTGATGGAAATACAATAAACTGCGTAACGTTCGCTCACATTCGGCGGCTTACAGTCGGTTTGGTGTGAACATGGCCATGGGCGCCGGCAGAAATAATTCCCAAGGGGTGCAGATTTTTTTTTTCTTTTCTTTTCTTTTCTTTTTACTTTTTACGAACAACAGTGACTGTCTAATGTCTATTTACTTCAAAAGAATATATTTAGTGCTGAAACATTACGAATTATCTTTGTACGGAAGGTATTTTGGGTTACAAAATGCTTTTTATTTCAATCATTCCTGTTGATAACGAGATTCCCAAGGGGTGCAAGTGCACCCCCTGGCACCCCCCTGCCGGCGCCCATGAACATGGCCTAAGACCTAAGTTGAAAGCTGTATACTTAGATATGTTGACTTTGCGTTGTTATTATTTAAAAAAAAGAAACAGCATTATTTGACAGTTTGTTTGACATAAACAAAAGTTGACATTAGAATTTGACAGGAGTGCTGTGTGTTTGTCGTAAAATTGTTTCTTTTGTTGCTTCTACTGCTAGAAACATTCTTATAACTATAGTATTGCTTTCTTTTTACATCCAATAATGTTAAAAATATCATTATTGCAATAGCATGTAACGATGAACAAGGTATGTGACTCATTGTTTCTGAATGTGTATTGCATAGATTGTATACATTGCTACGACTGATACCCTCTCGACCTGTGTACTTTTATTCAACGTATACTGTGTTTTTCGACATTAATGTTGATAAATACAGACAAACATGAAGTACTTAAAGGCAAACAGTATTTCTTACATTGTTATATAAATCCTTTGTTATCTAAGAGGAACCTAATGTTCTTACTATAGTATGTATAATCAACATCTCAAGTTATCTAGAAATAACCTTAGCAACACTATGTTTTGTAGGTAGAAGGTACATTATGAGGTCAATAGCTCTATTATAATAACAAGTGTCACAAATATTATTATACTATATTGTTATCTTTTCTTAAAGCTTAATATTATTATCTCTAAAGAAAGTTTATATAATCTATACAAAAATATTGCAACTAAATTTAAGCTGCTTTGTCAAAACTGCTGTGAGGGGTTTTCATGGCATACCTCTGCACATTTCTCAGCCCTGGTTCCCCGGGGCAGGAGACTGACAGAGTAAAAGAACTTGTGCACTAGAAAAAACCCATTGTAAAATAAGTCATATTTAAATAGCTATGAGGCCACTGATTTATTTTAAAAATGTTGTATGACCTTAAACCCTTGATTGTGGATTCTTGGATATCTATTGTTATCGCGGTTGCATGCGAACACATGGGGCTTGAGAGCTTAAACATTTCAAATTATATTTAAAAAAATGTCAAATGCAAGTTAAGCTCATTAAAAAGGATTTGTAACAAATCAAAATAATAGTTGATTATTATTAAGAATATTACTATTCATAGTTTAATTGTTTACCAAAGAAACTCCCATATTAAACCCATAGAAAAGAATTACTTAAAAGATTTTTGTTTTAAAATAAATTGATAATCATTATTTATCCTATCATCCTTATTTTAAAATAATCAATATTGTTATAAAAAGTTTTGTATCTGAAAATACTTTGTATACTTTGCGTGGGAAAAATTAATCTCACTTATTCCTAGTTTATGAGAACCAAAATGGAAACATCTCAGAATGATCGACAAAGGGATGGAAACTCAAATCACCCCTGTAAATTCTGATTATTTTGTGGTGTACCTTCAAAAATTTTCATTTTCCTAGATATACCTCGAACACGAAAATTTTGTAGAACCCTGCTTTAGACCATAGTAACTCGGAATAAATAAATAAAATTGAATAAAGAAATTGCTACAGAGCAGTTACTTATTAATCCTTCGATCGTGGATAAACGAGACACAATTATATCCTTTCAATTGTTATCGCGAGCACCGGTGCTCACACAGGGCTTGATGGGTTACTTCCAAATTGAATTAGAACAATATAATATATTGTACAGCAAGTATATATACCTGTGAAATGATCTTTTTCAGATTCCGCTGATGTTGATTTCAAAAGATTGAAGGTAACATGACTTAAATAATTGACTTATTTGTCTGAAATGAATTTTTGTTTATTGCATTGTGTTACAAAAGAAATAACAAAATAATTTACACAACATAATATATTTTTTATTTATTTTAAAAAATATGTTAATTATTTTCGTAGGGTAATGGATCCTGTGATTGATTCTGAATGGCTCGGTTTCAAAAATGATCCAATAGACGAACCCCAAACCTTAGGCAATGTCGCTCGCAGCTGGCAATGGAGAGAGAGAGGGATTGATCCCCCAAACTCCTCCACAAACAAAATGGTTCTTGAAAATATTGCTGAAGACATTCTTGTCAAGAAACCCCTGAAAATAAGGGTATTTATTATCTTCTTATATTATGCTTTGTACTTTATTTATTTATGATATTTTAAATTTTGATAATAATTTGAGTTCTGGAAAAGTCTAATAATATTATATTATTATATTGAAGAAGAGTGTATCAAGCAGAGTTGATATACAAATAGCTGTGCAGTGAAGTTATAGACAACATGTAAAAAAAGCATAATATTAAACATAACAGTAAGTATTGTTAGTAACTATAAGTTGTAAAATAACATTTATTAAATTTTACAGTGCTGTGATCTTCCTGGTTATCCCAGATCTACTTTTCTTATGGTGTTTAGTCCTGATGGGTAAGTTTACTAATTATTTCTGTTGAAATTGTAAATTTTAAAATATTGCTTGTTCTCTTACCACCACCAGAGAATTATTCATATTATAATATGCATGGTAGGCATACCTATAGACATGGTAGATGTAATTTAGTCTGGTGACGTCAAAGCTAGCCAGAATCACGACCAACTAACATAGGTCTAACATGTGACATTACCCAGCCAAAACAAGTTATTTGGTTGATGACAACAAAATCATAGGAAATATAATAAAAATAGATATCATTTATTTGCTTGAATAGGGGGCAATAATATGATTTTCAACCGACATCCAAAAAGGAGGAGGTTATATGTTCGGCTGTGGATATATATATTTTTTGTATGTTCAACGATTACTCCGCCGTTTGTGAACCGATTTTCAAAATTTTTGTTTTGTTATATTAGGTTTCACTCCAATTTGGTACCATGTTCACAAAAGTGGTGATCTGATGATAGGATCCATGAGTAATCGAGGGAACTCCTCAAAATTTATATGAAAACATATGGTGATTTTGGTTTTATGAGAAGCATCCTTAGCATATGCTACCAAAACGCAAGATTTTGCACCAAGGTATACTATGGTTCCGAAGATACTAAGATACTAAACTCCGGATTCCTTATAGATACAAGTTTGGGGGTTTAGGCGCTGTTTTAAGAACTGAAAGCATATGCTACTATGCAAATTATAGTCATCATCACCATCATCATCATCATCATTACCACATCTGCATCAGGGTCACCAATGTCACATGGTTGTTTAGTGTATATGGATACAGTATGCCCCCACAACACCACAATTATATCATCACGTTAATATGTCCTTATTATGTTGGTACTTTTCATTTTCATAGCGATTTTAATAATAATAAAAATATAATGTTTCAAAATAAATGATTCATGTTTTTTTTAATGTATTGTTTAAATTTCCTGATTATTATTTGTCAGTATGACTCTTAGCAAATTATAATAAGATACGTAGAATATACGCGATAGTTTACTAGGTAACTAAAAAGAGTGAAATTATTATTTTTAACAAAAAAAAAACGACTTGCAAGGTATAATAACATCCAATGTGAACTAAAAAGTATTAAATAATTTTTCCTATCTAATATGGCCTTTTTCCGAATTCGGCTAAACCTCAACTATTTCTTTCTGTACTCAATCTTCATCATTTTGAAGTTGGTGCCAGTTCCAAAAGCTTCAAATATTTTGAGAACTGAAGATTCAGCTATATCTGGTACTGACTTCAAAATGATGAAGATTGAGAACAGAAATAGTTGAGGTTAGCCAAATTCGGAAAAAGGCCATATTAGATAGGAAAAATTATTATTTAATATTTTTAGTTCATATTGGATTTTATTATAGTTTTTACCTTGGAAGTCGGTTTTAATTTTTTTTTTTAATAATACAGTTGGGTGATCAAGGTCTCTTATTGCCTTTAAAATCTTATTACTTACCTATATGTTGTTGGAAGATGGCTGACTCTCGCCATCTGCCTATAATTTTTAGTAGTTGATTTAATTGAAACTGGGGATAATTTATTGAAAGTAATTATTGTTTCAGGACCAAAGTAGCATCTTCGCATGCTAATCACAATGTGTACGTGTCGGACCTCGCCACCGGTAAACACGTGAGGATATTGAAGGGTCATCCTCGCACGCCCTGGTGCATCGCCTTCCATCCCTCTCATCCACAACTTATCGGATCCGGGTGTCTCGGAGGCCAAGTCAGAGTATGGGACATTTCTAGTGTAAGTTTCTATGGGTTCGCGTAGCGCAGTGCGGTATCGGATATCGCGGCAAATAAAAGCATATTTGAGAACAATGTGTATACTTAAACACATTGTTCTCACCATACTATACATAATGACGCCTCCGTGGTCTAGTGGTAAAGAGCGCGGCTCTTGACTCGGAGGTCGTGGGTTCGATTCCCGCGTTGGAAACATGATATTTCCAAGTTTGGTTAGGACAATGCAGGCTGATCACCTGATTGTCTGACAAGTATTATGTCCGCTGTACACTCTCGCCGAGAGCTCTCGGGCGAGAGTCTCGTGCGAGAGCCCCTTGCCCGAGTGGGATCATGTACATTCT
Source organism: Polyommatus icarus (assembly GCA_937595015.1). Taxonomy (NCBI): domain Eukaryota; kingdom Metazoa; phylum Arthropoda; class Insecta; order Lepidoptera; family Lycaenidae; genus Polyommatus; species Polyommatus icarus. The sequence goes on from OW569321.1 coordinate 12,699,409, forward strand.
CGCTTAGTTCAATCGCAGTAAAGAACTCAGATAAGATGGAGGAAAACGACCATTCACCATTCACCATGCATCGAAAGATATATTGTAATCCAAAGATTTATAATCATATTTAATTTTATTTCTCACAGATAATGACTCATAATGTCGTTTAATATTGTTATTTTTCTGTTCTACACTGTCCAACGGCGGGACTAGTACTGAAAGACGCGAGAGTGTACAGTAGTGCGCTCGTTTTCCTCGCGAGACCCTTTGTCTCGGGCGCAAAATACCGACAACGGACCGAGAGGGTCCGAGACAGGCGAGACGAGGCGAGCGCACCCATTTACACTCTCGCACTCGGGCCGCCTCGCTGTGTCTCGGCGAGAGTGTACAGCCGGCTTTAGATGATCCATGCGTCGGATGGGCATGTAAAAAGTCGGTCCTGCGCCAGATCTCTCGCCGGTCTTGTCGGTCTGCCGTCCCACTGGGTTATGAGAGTAAAGGAATAGAGAGTGCTCTTGTGTACTGCGCACACACTTGGGCACTATAAAATTACTCCTGCGTAGCTGGCCTGGTTTCAATGAAACCGGCCACCGTCACCGAAACCGGTGTGGGAGCTATTATTATTATTTTACATAATGATAAAGGCAGCCATGGTACATAACCATACCATGCCTTTTTTTTATCGTTGGGGGAATGCATTTACGCATTCCCGGGGCCTGGGGAGGACCACCGAGGTATGTGGGACTCCCCGGGGCGGACGTAGTATCCGCACCCGGGACTACCCACTAAAAACCCTAACGGTGTTCCTGCTCCTGAAGGTGGGACTACGGGAAACGCGCGATACACGACCGCAGATACCATACAATGCCTGCCTTTATCATTTTCTGTTCAATATTTGGCAGTATTTAAATATTGAAATAGTGCTCCTATGTCGCATATCTATACCTAATGTAAACGCTTATGTTTGTGATAATTAAAGATGTTTATAGCTTTTGCAAAACTCGAACGTAGAGACTTCTGCATCTCGAAATAGTAGTTTGTAACGAAAATATTGTAAAGGTTTAAAGAATTATAATACATATTTAAAAAAAATGTTTCAGGGTGGCAGCGAAGTTTGGAATGTTCGTAATGAGACTGTGATATCTTCCATTGCGTTTCATCCCAGCAAGCAGTTGCTAGTGATAGCTACGTACAATGAACTTTATTTCTGGGATTGGAGTCAGCCCGCACCATTCACTAAAGTCACTACAAATTCTGTCAACGAAAAAGTCAGGTAAACTGTTCATCAACTAATTACTAAAGTTTGAACGAGGAACACAAAGAAATTAGTATTCTCTATATCAGGGGTTCCCAAACTGTGTGTGTGTGGAAAGGCAAGAGGGGCGCCGTGAGTCGATCTTCCATTATCCATAACCACAAATATTATAAAATTATAATATGAATTATTATACAAAGCAGGCAGATAAATATTAGTTTATTATTATTTACTTACTTAACCTAACTTTATTTATATATTTGTATTGTTAGGTGCTTTAAATAATAATAACACATATATATATATATATATATATATATATATATAACTGTACAATGTACCTAAGTAATGTTATATAGTCTAATAAACATTATAGTTCTTGCAATCTACGAGTGCGCGTCGCCCTTAGTTGTGTGAGTGACCATATCTATACACTCGCACATGGCTCGCTCGCTACTGACTGCTCCGTCGGGTACGCACACTAACGAAAATGTCTATTCACATTTCCAACTACAAATAAAGGCGACGCGCACTCCTAGATTGCAAGAGTCAAGTCATAGCCAATATGCTATTATAATAATATAAAAAATCCTATAGGTCTAACCGTCTTGGTGGCCTTATAACTCTTCCACATCTGGTGCGCTTTTCAACTGGAGTTGTATGCTCCTCAGTAGATATAGTTGTAGTAGGTGATTTAGGAGTCTTGATATATGGACTTTCTTGTGATATCTCTTGAAATTCAGTTTCAGGTTGAATTACAGGTGGAGTTTGAGGCTTTAGTATATGCTGTCTGTTCCTTCGTCCTATAAATCCATCTGAACCCTCAATAGTATAGGATCTCGGCTGCTCGCATTTGGCCTTTACTTACTGTCTGAGTGACTGAGTGTCTGGCATTTTCTTAAAATATATTTTATCTCCTTCTTGTAGTTCTGTTAATGATTCAGTCTTTTTATCATAGTAGTCTTTCATTTTATGTTTATTTTCTTCCTTTGCCTTTACATATTAGTGAAATTTAACTGTTCTTGGTTTTAAATTGCTTGTGACTGTTGGCAATTGTGTTCTAAGTGAACGTGACATTAACAGTTGTGCTGGAGATGGCAGATTTCCTCTAGGTGTGTTCCTGAATTGAAGCAAAGTAAGATATGGATCAGTTCCAGGCTCCTCTGACTTGGTGAGAAAACGTTTACATATCTTTACTGCAGACTCTACCAACCCATTTGAACGAGGTAAATAAGGACTTGACGTAGTATGATTTATTCCCCATTCAAATTTTTAAACTCAGCTGAATTAAATGGTGGCCCATTGTCAGAGAATAACTCCACTGGTACTACTGGTACTATGTCTACTAAAAATGCTCTCGAGACAGACAATTACTGTTTTAGCATTAGTACTTGCCACTGACATTAATTCAATCACACCAACTTTTTCCCAAGGAAGTAATGTAACATCGTGAGGCAAAAGTGGTTCTGGAGCATTTGACTATACAAACAAATATAACACAACTGAACTAGGTTTTTTATATCAGATGACATAAATGGCCAAAAAACATGTCCTCTAGCAAATGCTTTTGACCTTTCTATACCCAAATGACCGCTGTGTATTATTTTCAAAATATCTGGCCTTAATTTTTTAGGTATGACTGATACTGTTACTTCTAAAAATTAAATCATGTTCTGTATCTAAATCAAATCTATGCTGCCAATATTCATGCAAATCTTTGTGAATTTGTGATATACTTCTTGGTCATCCTTCTTTACAGTATTTTTTCAAAATTTGCATACTTTCATCTTGGTTTGTGCCAGTTATTAACCACTGTAGACGTTCAGAAGATACAGGTAATGACTTAATCAGTAAATTTACATGAACAACAACATCATCATCCAAATTCATCAGAACTTGTATCAGAAAGTGCTGCTCTTGATAAAGTATCAGCGACGTACATGTGACTACCTTTTTTGTAAACTACGCTTAAACTATAGGGTTGTATTCTTAACATCATTCTTTGGAGACGTGTTGGAACCTCAACAAGGGGTTTTTTAAACAATGTTATTAAAGGAGCATGATCTGTCTCTACAGTTACAGATTGTCCGTATATAAACTGATGGAACTTCGTACAGGCAAAAACTATTGAATAGAGTTCTTTCTCGATCTGAGCCATTTTTTGTTGTGTATCTGTCAAAGTTTTTGAAGCATAATAAACAGGATGTTGATTTTGTAACAACACTGCTCCAACAGCTCTGTTACTAGCATCATTTTGTAGGACAATAGGATCATGAACATTAAAATGTGATAAATGATAATACTGGAACTTGACATATTAATTGCTTCAAATGACAGAATGCTGCATCATGATTAGCAGTCCACTGCCAGTCAACAGATTTCTTTAAAAGTTGGCGTATTATTTCTGTTTCAGCAGCCATATTTTTAATAAAAGGACTTAAATAATTAAGCATACCAAGAAACCTTTGTAAATCCTTTAGACAAGTAGGTGAAGGCATCTCTTTGATTGCTCTGATTTTGTCTGGATCTGCTGTGATTCCGCATTCCACGCCGTAGGCTCAGTGACCTTCGTTATGACATCTATTTTTTCCATCTTCTTAAGTTCTTGTTGCAGTCTATTATGTAATGCAAATGGTACTTTTCTTGGAGCATCAACTCTTGGCTGAATCTCAGGTTTTGTACTAATATGGCACTCCCCAGGAAGACAACCAAGACCGGTGAAAACAGAATTATTACATTCAATAAGTTTATTTAAATTGACATTCTGTGACTGACTTAATTGTAATGGGAATGACTATGATTGACTTACATTGGGCTTACTATGATTATTCTCATTATATAATTAACTATTAGAAGTTTCTACACAAAAAACTCTTTTAATTAGCGCAATTTCAGAGCAAGTTATTTTACCTATTATGGTTGGAGAATTTACATTTGCAATAATAAAATTAATTTGTTTTGTTACATATGAATTTTAACTGGAATTTACAATGAAAGTTTTGTTGACCTAGTACCTCAAGAGTATTACCAGTGTATGACTTAATTTTTACATTTGCCTTAGTCATTTTATTATTAATATTAAGTGAATCAAATACACTTTTAGACATAATATTGACATCACTTCCTGCATCAATTATGGAATTTATTAGTGAGTTCTTTATATATAAAGTAATTTTCCAGTCATTCGACGACATGGATGACTGAATATGGCCTATCAACGATTCATCTTGTTCTCCTTGTACCTGTTGTACATCACTGTCTGACTGTACATATTTTACTGACTTTGACTTAGTTGACCGACAACAGACCGCAAAATGACCCACTTTTCCACATTTATTACAGTTGACATTTGATGCTGGACACTTATAATGATGCATCTGACCACATCTTGTACAGGCTTTGTTTGTAAACTTTTGCCCATACTGACTCACTGGGTGTGGCTGACTTTTGTTGTACAAGACGGAACTTTGTTCTGCTGCCAACTCATCCGTTTGATGTCTGGAAGCTAGCATGGCTTTGGCCATCTCCATCTCTCATCCTTGTCAAGATCCAACTTATCTTCAAGCAATAATTTTTCTCTGATATAGTTGTATTTTTGATGCATGTTACATATAAACATTACTTTCACAAGGCGTTCTTGCAGCTGTCCTAATTCACAGTTCTGTGACTTTAATTTTAATGTACAAACAAAATCATCTAAGGATTCATTTTCACCTTGTCTGTATGTGAAAAAATTTTGACATTCATAAGTGATATTGGCTTTTGGGGCAAAATAATCTTGAAACAACTGAATAAGCTCATCATATTTAACAGTATCTTCGTTTTTTCCAAATGTATTGTAAACATCTACGCCTTTTTCGCCAATGTCATGTAAAAATAAAGCTACCTTTATACTATCACTTTCTTCATCCATGCCTGACGCACGAAAATAAAATTTAAATGATTGCACCCATCTTTTCCATTGTTGCGCTAAGTTACCACTCATCACCATAGGCTGCGGAGTGGCCATTCCAGAAATCTTCTTTGGCTTTTGATTGTCTTCCGACATGACGCCGACTTTTCAGACGATGACGATTTCCAATGGATAATGACTGCACGACATATAGGTTACGACCGACAACTGATTCCATGTATTGTTAGGTGCTTAAAATAATAATAACACATAACTAGTGCAATGAGAATAATATATTCAAGTTTTATTTAACTTTAAGAAAAGACAACCATGACGCCATCTTGACAGCCCGCGCATAGTAAGGGGCATATATACTCATAACAATATTAAAGGTGTTTATTTGTGTATATTTTTGTAATAGCTAGGTAGGGTAAATAATGACTTGTAAGTGCGCTGCAGGCTGAAAAAGATTGGGAACCCCTGCTCTATCTAATATATATGTATGTTACGCTCAAAGACCGAAAACGCTCACTGAGCGAAATTATTATTTTTAACAAAAAATTAAAACCGACTTCCAAGGTAAAAACAATAATAACATTAATATTTCTAACCTCAACTATTAACCTCAACTATTTCTGTACTCAATCTTCATTATTTTGAAGTCGGTACCAGATAGCTGAATCTTCAGTCCTCTGACAGAATATTTAAATTTTTTGGAACTGGCACCGACTTCAAAATTATGAAGATAGAGTACAGAAATAGTTGAGGTTTAGCCGAATTCGGAAAAAGGCACTATTAGATAGTAAAAATTATTTAATACTTTTTAGTTCATATTAATGTTATTATTGTTTTTACCTTGGAAGTCGGTTTTAATTTTTTGTTAAAAATAATAATAATTTCACTCTTTTTAGTTACACTAGTAGATAAATCTTCGCGTATATTTTACGTATCTTATTACAATTTGTTAAGAGTCACAACTCACACTCACAAAATAATATAATATTATCAGTGAAGTGAACATATTGTGCTAAGTAATTTAACAATTTTAATACTTCAAGCCCGAAGCGGTCACCGGCGATTGCGGTAACAATAGAAAGGCTATTGTGTCTCGTTTTTCCACAATCGAAGGATCTATCAGATAAAAAATTGTACAAACTTGCATAGGATGTAGCGTAGCATAATATTTAATATTATCATAATTATTGACAGCTGTTCTTGTTATCAAGAATTCAAATCGATAGGTACTTAGTGCACCATTTATCGATTAATAAGTATAACTAATTAAAAATACACTTAATGACTTTGTTTTGTTTAAATGCTCTTTTTAAAATAACTTTATTTTAATTCTATTTGTCTATTAAAATTTTATAAAGTAGTAAAGTATTCGATCTGTATATAAAGTAGTTAGTAAAGTATTCGATATTCTGTCTTCTGCCGCCACGCGCCGCGCGGCGGCGCTGGGCGGCGACGCCGACCGCCGTGTATTAAAAACAAACAGGTGTTATAATAATAATAATAATAATAATCTTTATTTGCAAAAATATGGTCATAAGATGGTAAAATTTTTACAGTGTCTCACATATTTTGGTCGATTTTCTCGACATGCAAACATTAAAATATGAACATTGGTCAAGACTGAAGTTAGTAACATTAATTTCATAATAATCATTACATTGTCATAATCATTACACCATTATTAATCGAATTTATAAGTAATTTAGTCATATATTATCGTATTGTATAACATGTCAATTCATAAAATCTAGCAATGCGTACAGTACAATTTAACTAATCGTCTAATTAAAAATAAACCATATAAGACGAAGAAGAAGAAAAAAGAAAAAAAAAAAGATATTAACATGTCAGTGTCATCTTTACAAAATATCTGTGCTTTACAAGGTTACAAAAATCAAAATAGGCCTATTAGCTATTACATGGCACTATATGGTATCTCCAAAAATAATACTTAATACGTAACACTAATACAATGAAACTTATAAAAACAGAACTACGCAGTAACTATATAGCACCCAAAAAACCATCAATGAGTAACTTTCATCAAAAGGCTTGTGAGTTGAGTGTGACCCCTAGGTAATCACTATTATCATTAGGTATCTGAAATCTGAATTGTTACATACTAGCGAAAACTATACATGATTTGTCCGTGACTGTAGTTATATTTGTTATGTTTTGATAAACTAAGATAATAATTAGTTTTCAATTTCCAGCACACCAACTATCACAAATCACAATATACCAATTCTGTTGGGAGTACAATGCTGAATAGTTACAAGATTCGCTTCAACATAACTCTACACTTCTACAGTACAATTAATAACTGAGTCCCAACTCCCAACTATCTAATACATTGCGGTCATGTAATCAAGTTATAAAATTGCTTATTATTTGATTAAAATAAATGAAATAAAAATGTCAATCCAATAAAATTCTGATCAAATTAGTCAAATTTACAATTTAAAATTATATAATTTACCAATGTCAAAGAATTTAAAATTACAGAATTATTATATTGTAGTAGGAAATTCTAAAAATAGCAACATCTAATTTTAACTTAATCAAAACCTTCCCTCATTTTGTCTGTCTTCAAAATATTCTTTATTTGAATAGAAACATTTATCTAACAGCCAAGAAAACAAATTATTTTTAAATTTATTGTAGGTTGTTATATTTTTTATATTATTTGGTAGCTTATTATATACATTTATTGACATGATAAATGCATTTCTACGATAAATTTCTAGGTTTTGTTTAGGTACCCAAATTTTATGCTTATGCCTACTTGTCCCTTGTTTCTGCATTACTTGATTTGTTGGAAATAGATATTGGTATTTTCTAACAAAGAGACAGATTTCAAATATATACTGGCACGGTAAGGGAAGAATTTTCAGGTTTTTAAATAGTGGTTTACAATGTTCCAAGTAGTCAGCTCCAGCTATAGCCCTTATGCATCTTTTTTGAACGATAAATGCCCTTGAGACATCTGATGAGTTCCCCCATAATATTAACCCGTATCTTAAAATAGATGCAACATATCCATGGTATGCCATTAGTGCTGATTTAACAGATGCTATATTTCTAATTCTTCTCAAGGCGAAAATAAAACGATTCAATTTATTACACACATAGTCAACATGGTCTTTCCACTTCATATCATTGTCAATTGTAAAACCTAGAAAGTTAGTTGTTGTTACGCATTTTATAGGATCCAATTCATTATCATTGTCATCAATTTTTTTATTAAATTTAATAATTTTTGTCTTATCTAAATTAATTTTCAAATTATTCTTGTTTAGCCAATTTATTATATTATTCAATTCAATTTTAATATAATGATTTAATTGTCCTTTTTTACATTTAATTATTAATGTCGTGTCATCAGCAAACATAATACATTCATGCTTTGTTGATTGCGGCAAGTCGTTAATATACAATAAAAATAGGATAGGACCGAGTATACTACCCTGTGGAACTCCGATAGTATTCAACTTGAATTGCGACTGATATTTTTTTACTCTTTTGTTGGATATATTAGTTATTTCCGTACACTGTGTCCTATTTTCTAAGTAAGATTTAAACCAATTGTTAGCATTTCCTCTGATACCACATTTATCTAATTTATTGAGTAGTATTTTATGTTCTACAAAATCAAATGCCTTACTCATATCCAAGAAAACTGCGGCGGCTTCTAGACCTTTGTCAATAGCCTCACCGATTTCCTTAATTAGAGAGAAACATGCTAGGGTGGTAGAGCTCCCTTTTATAAATCCAAATTGTTGCTTAGTCAATATATTATTGGTGCAAAGGTAACTCATTAATTTAGTTTGCATTGCTTTTTCGAACACTTTTGAAAAGATAGGTACTATTGTAACCGGTCTATAATTTGCGATATCCTCTCTATCACCCTTTTTGTAGAGGGGTTTAACGATCGATTTCTTTAATTGATTTGGAAAATACCCTTGTTCAAATGATAGATTTACCGTGTGACTAATAGGAATGCATATATATTTTGCTGCCAACTTTACTATTTTCGTTGTAATTTCGTCATAGCTTGCCGACTGTGTATCATTCAAAGACTTGATGATTTTGTATATATCTTGTGGCACAGTTGGGGACAAATACATAGAGTTGCTATGATTACTCATAGAAATGTCATCTTTTGTATTCATGTCAATATTTCTATTTATATTATTTGTAGTTGTCTTAGTTAGATTAATGAAATAATTATTAAAGAGATCTGCTATATCATTACTGTTTGTATAAGTTCTATTATTTGTTTTTATTATATTTATGTTCTTATTATTAGTTATATTACCCATATTAGTTTTTATCACATTCCAGGTGGCCTTACATTTGTTTTTTGCTTTTTTTATGTAGTTATTATTAAATGAACTTTGAGCTTTACTTATACATTTTTTTAATATTTTTGTGTAATTTCTATATTCTTTTTTTTGTTCCTCTTTATTTACTTTTTTAGATTTGTAACGAAGGTATAATGATCTCTTAACAGCGCAGGATCTTTTAATACCTTTTGTTATCCAGCGCGTTGGTTTAGATTTTTGACAAATTTTTATTTTTATTACCGGAAAACAGAGGTAGTAAAACATGGTGAAGGTATCATAGAACCTTTGGAAAGCCATTTCGCAACTTTTTTCATTTAAAACATCTGTAAAAGTAAGTGACGATAAACAATCCAAAAACTTTCGTATGTTATCTGCACTATAATCACGTTTCTTAACAAAGTAACATTTCACAGTATTAACAACCTTTTTATTTACCGGAAATGTAATAGATTGACCGGTTTCATGATCCGAGAGTGCTACATGATGAATTTCAGACTTATAATCTTTAAGATTGCTTGCTATTTGGTCAATACTAGCCCTACCACGGGTGGGGACATTTATATTAATATCTAGATTATGGTTGTATAGTAAAGCTTTTAGTTCTTTCGTCTCATTTGAATTTTTTAAAATATCTATATTCCAATCCCCACATATGATTATATTCTTTTTGTTACCTTTATTTATTTTATGTAATAAATAATTTAGTTTATCTATAAATACTTTAAGATTAGCTTTTGGTATTCTGTATATTGTAATAATAATTGTATTCAAATTTAACAACTCTACTCCGCAACATTCGAATTCAAAGCATCTACTAATTTCTTTTGTTAAATTTAGATCTTTAAATTCCATATCCTCTTGAATAAGAATACAGGACCCACCTCTCTTTTGATCATGTCGTGAGAAGTGAGATGCTAGCTTATAGCCAGGTAGGTAAATATTCTTTTGTGCTCCTGTGTTTAAAAATGTTTCCGTTAGGCATATTACTTGTATAGGACCAATTTTATCTTTTAAAACCGTCTCTATTGCAATTTGTAAGTTATCTAGTTTATTTAAAATACCGGCTATATTCTGGTGAAAGATGGTTAATTGATTATTATTTGATTTCATAAAAAATTTCCTACTTTGTCAATTTTTTGAGTAACGTTTAACGGTTGAAAATAATTTGTAATTTTATTATGAACATTGTTATTATTTTTTTTGTTATTATAAGTTATTAATTCTATTGGTTTCTTTATATCATTTACTAGTTTATCTATAACGATTTCCTTTTTCTTGATAAATTTCATGCCTGTAATGTATGTCATATCGTAATCATTTTTCCCTATTTCTATATTAATTTTATTGCTTATCTCTTTTAGATATATTTTAGAGTCCTTCATAAAACCTGGTTTAATAGGAAGTATTTTTATATCTGCAAATTTTTCATAGGACTCTTTTATTTTTCTATTTGTATCACTTATATTAAAATGTATATTGTATGTTACTGGCACAATTAGCACGTTTGTATTAGCTAACTTTGGTAATATTGAATTCAAGTTTTGTATAATATTGTCACCATTAATGTCATTTGCTCCTATGCCTATTACGATATAATCTGATTTTGTTAATTTATTTATAGTTTTATTATTTATCTCACCTATTATGTTGTTACTTTTAGCATTCGGTTTTATGGTAGCCGTAACATTATATTTATCATTCCATTTGTTATGTTTGTTTTGCCTATCATCTGCTATTATTGCCCCTAGCCCTTTTAATTGTTGATCGCCAAAAATACAAATACTTGGTTTTGTATTGCTTTCATCTACGATGTTTTGTCTATTATCTACCTTTTGAATACTATGCCTGTATTTGTTACAGAAATGAAAGTGTTCAATGTTTGTACATATGATATTAGTTAAATATTGTATATGAGATAAATTATGGTTCAATCTTACGTTAGAGTCAATGAATTTACAAAAGCTATAATTTTTTATTAAGAGTTTAATATTATGGTTGAGCAGTTTAGTGTTAAGGAAACGATTATGCTTTATACCTATAACAAATACTTGACAATTACTTAATCTAGATAATGTATTACAAAGTTCGGAAAATAGTAGATATGGATTATTGTCATTAGAACCCACTCCAATAACTACGATGCTTTCATTCGATAAGGAACAATAATGTGAATGATCTTCTAAGTAATTCAATATGTGCGAACCTGTCGCTGACGGTTTAATATATCCTTCGACTCTATATGTATCTGATAAATCTTTATTTCTGTTAATTTCATAGTGAACATTTATTGATAAATTACGGATTTGTTGATCGCCTATAATATATATGAACTTCTTTTTATTATTAAGTGGTGAACATATTTTACGATCGTAGTTATTCTCAGAAATATATGAAGAGGCAGATGTTGAAGTGACGTTGATTTTCTGTCTGGTATAATCTTGAAGAGTTCCATTTTGGTATGTAATCAAACTGTTGTCTAAATAATGATTATCTTCAATTGTGATATTATTATTGTCTTCAATTTTTCGGTGACTATCATGCATTGAGCGCCTATTCTTCTTTCTAGTTGTACTAATTTGTTTCTTCTGTGACGTTTTAGGACTGGAACATATATCCTTTAGAGTATTTATGTGCTGATTTTGACGATTTATAATTTTTTTTAAGTCAATATTCTCTAAAATAACGTTATCTAATTCATTACGAGTACTATTTAATTGTGCATTTAACTCCATTATTTGTTGTTAATTGTTATACAGTACATAATTATTATTATTAGTATATCCATACCTATGCCTTGTACTATTTTCTATTCTGTGCCATGAGACATTGGTGGCCTTAACACGACGTGGTAATGATGATGATGACGATGATGATGATGATTATTATGACGATGAATATGAATTGCATAGTAGTTTATGCTTTCTGTTCTTAAAACAACGCCGAAACTCGCAAACGTGTATCTATAAGGAATCAGGAGTTCTCTCAGCATCATCGAAACCATGGTATACCTTGACCCAATATTTGACTTTTTGGTAGCGTATTCTTAGTACACTTCACATAAAACCAAAATCACCATATGTTTCCATATAAATTTCGAGGAGTTCCCTCGATTACTCATGGATCCCATCATCAGGTCACCACCTTTGTGAAGATGGGACCAAATTGTAGTGAAACCTTATACAAAAAAACAAAAATTTCGAAAATCGGTTCACAAACGGCGGAGTAATCGTTGAACATACAAAAATAAAAAAATATATATCCACAGCCGAACATATAACCTCCTCGTTTTTTGGAAGTCGGTTAAAAATGGCTCACAACGCGTTGTGGTTATAGTAAAACGGCCTAGTGATAACGGCCACAACGCGTTCTGGTAATCACAGAAATACCACATAGCGAAATTCGTGTTGTGGCTGTCGTGCTATTCGACCACAACGCGTTGTGGTAATCGAGAAAAGCCATGACGCGTTCTGAGCATTTAAAAACAGCCACGACGCGTTCTGAGCATTCAAAAACACCCACGAAGCGAAATTCGTGTTGTGGCTCTAACGAAAACGGCCACGACGCGTTCTGAGCATTTACCATATTATTACGTTCATCGAATTCGAACGCCTACGCTGGACAAGCGCTAGTGTGAAGTCAGCCTATAATTAATTTAAGTACTATCAGAGAAGTTGATTCTTAGGCAGCTGGCAGATGGGGGACCTACGTAGTTTGGTCGCGTTACGTCAAACCCAGCCGACAGATCACACATAACATTGAATTGACATGAACCGACCAAATGACGTAGGTCCGCCAATACTGCCTAGGAATAAATTATTTCTTCGATGGTACATTGTTGTTGCGTATTGGTGGTCAATATTATTATATAGTCTTTGTTGGAAGATCCTTATTGTTTGTGTTAAATAATATTGTTACTACTTGAAGATTTTTAAATTGTTATAAAAATATATGTTGCACTCGGTAACTGCCGCGGTAAAGCAATTGCATATAATTTTTATCAACTTATACTATTTGTAGCACGCACACTGACACCGTGCCGAAGATAAACGGTGCTGTTAAGTTTTTTTTGTTACGGAGATTTCAAATTATTAATCCTATGTCCTTTTCTGGGACTTAAAGTACCCTAATACGCAGTGAAATCGATTCAGCGGTTTGGGCGTGAAAAGGTAACAGACTGACAGACAGATAGACACACTTTCGCATTTATAATATTACAAGCAGTTGCCCGCGACATTGTTCGCGTGGACTTCAGTTTATATCCTGTTGTTCCCGTACATCGATAATCGATTGAATAGTTTACGTGCAAATCATAAAAGTATATTGTGCGGGAACCGTACAATTTTCCTAGACAAAAAGCTTCCCTTGTCACTTTCCCGAGACTCAAAGTATCTGCTTACCAAAATTCATCAAAATCGATTGAATAGTTTACGCGCAAATTATAAAAGTTTATTGTGCGAGAACCGTAATTTTTCTGGGACAAAAAGTATCCCTTATCCTTTCCAGAGACTCAAAGTATCTCCATACCGAAATTTATCAAAAACGACTAACTAGTTTCGCTCAAATCATAAAAGTATAATGTGCGGGAACAATAAATGCTCAGAATGCGTCGTGGCCGGTTTCGTTAGGGCCACAACACGAATTCGCGTCGTGGCTGTTTTTAAATGCTCAGAACGCGTCATGGCTTTACTCGATTACCACAACGCGTTGTGGTCGAATAGCACGTCAGCCACGACACAGCACAGCGAAATTCGCGTCGTGGCCGTTTCACTATTACCACAACGCGTTGTGAGCCATTTTTTTCGCTCAGTGAGCGTTTTCGGTCTTTGAGCGTAACATATATATAAATCTCTTGTCACGATGTTTGTCCGCGATGGATTCCTAAACTACTTAACCGATTTTAATGTTTTTTTTTTCAATGTGTGCTTTTTTCCAACTTGAGAGATAGGATAGCTTAGATCTTTAATTATAGTCGCAATTCTATTTTATTGCAAATAATTTTACAACCTGAGACTGGCGGCGACCATTGTTTGTGCGACGGGTAGCGATCGACGTTGCCATGGTAACATACATATTTAGTCACTTCAATAAAATAATATGGCAAATACATAATATATTATGGCAAAGCAACGTTTGCCGGGACAGCTAGTACAATATATATATATATATATATATATATATATATATATATATATATATATATATATATATATATATATATATATATATATATATATATATATCGCTACTTATCCTTTTAACTTTACCTCGAATATATTCCTGCATCGTTTTCATATAGTACGTGATGGAAGCGCGATAGATGTTTCCGTACTCGAGTAACTGCAACAAAATGCAATAGATAAATGTATGAATTTCTGCGTGCTTCGTGACTGGACTAGAATTTTACTTTTAAAGCCGCAAATTTCGAGTTACATCTATGCTCTCATATTTTCAGATATGTGGCTTTCGACTCGCTGGGTTACAAACTAATAACGGGCATATCGTTGAATGCCTCCACTTACAACCCAATCAATATGTCCATCCACCAAAGTAACCCGGCTGCTAACAACGACCAAAACAATCCGAGGAGAGATGAATCAGACGAAAACGGTGGGAATGGGAGGAACCAGGACAGTAGTGGTTCAGCACAAGATCTCATAGTGAACTCCTATCAGAACCTAGTGCAGCGTTACGACAGTCTAGTGAGGAATTATCAGAGGCTGTTCATGGTCCGACACCGGCTGTCCGCTACTCCTTCACCTCCCAGCACAGTAAGTATTTATAGCTAGGCTTTGCATTTACGTTGAGCCGAAATTTGTTTGTAGCAGAAATGTATACGAAATTTTTTCTCAATCGATGTAGCCGTTTAAGCGTGAACGTAATATACAGATAGAAAGAGGGACACACTTTCACGTTTATAATGTTGTAACATAATATTATGTTATACATTTATCAATTTTAAAGCAACTTTATTAAACGATGTCCCTTTAACTTTTAACATAATGTATCTAGACACAATATAACATCGACAAAAAATAATAATCAATATTTCAAAACAACTTCGATGTTTTAATTTTCAACCGTGACAATTTTTAGACTGACCGCGGGACTGACCCGATGGAAACAGACCCGTCGCCCGAAACGAACAGCTACACGCGAGTGGCTCGAACGTTCTCAGTGCCGCCTCGAGAGGACGATGGTAATATATTGGCATTGAAGTGGTGTCGCGCCCTGATGATGTTGTTTGTAGAAAAAAGGTTGCTTTCCAGAAAATTCTACGACGCGGGAAGATATCGACCCCCTCGCCGGCGGCGACGGGGAGGCCGGTAGCAGCAGAATTTTCAATCTCGACGCTCTGACTTTCGATACTTTGTCTGAGAGGTACGATAAACGGCTTCCAGTTTCCTTACGGCTAAAAATTAAGATCACATAAGTAGTAGTAAATACAAAACATTACCTATCGTTTTCAGGGAGCCGGGTACATCGCGAGACCGATCGACTTTCGGCTCGCGACAATCTGCATTCCAACCTCTGAACGACGGCGGCAGGCGCACGTTCCGCACCGTCGACCAGAGAGAGCGGACCTCGAGACTCCTACCTAACCCGTTTTCGTCCACGAACGTGACACCCCGACCCGGCAGGTTCACGTTCACGACCGACTCGCTCGACCCGCCCCCTGACAACTCAGAGTCGTCGCGGACCCGCGTCTTCCTCTGCCCCGCCTACCGCTCCGTCACGCCGCCGGAGGTGCTGGATCTGTCCTCGCAGAGATCCACCGACAGCCAGCAGGCGACGCTCTCGGCCTTGAACGAAAATCTGACCGACGACCCGACGGCCTCCCGCGACGCGCCCTCGACCTCCGCCGCCGCCGCCCGCCGAGAGACACCCTCTGCGATCGCCTCTACCCCGATGTCGGGCCCCGTCGACGCCCAAACTATCAACGAAAGCTTGGACTTGATCCGCGATATACTGCGCGATTCGGGGACGAGATTATTGAACCTAATAACGAACATGTCGCTGTCGACGCTGGCCAACGTAGAGCGCCGGGAGCGGAGCCTGCCGCGCCGGCGGACCAACTCCCGCGCGCAGTCCGACGAGAACGACGTCGGCGACCGCGCGCGGACGACGCGCCCGCGCGTGCGCCTCTTCAGCTCGAGCCTGCGCCAGGAGTTCCTGTCCTCCAGCTCCGAATCGGACGGCGACCGATCACCGGAGGTCAATATATTCCGAACTCGGAACTCCACGTTCCGGGAGGACGACCCGAGGCGGCCGGCCCGCGCCGCCGAGGTGCCCTACAGGCTGATGCGGCCCACCAATAGATTGGTGATCGAGCTGGGGGACCCCGAGTCGACCGCGTCCGACCGGCCGGAGGGCGTCAACGTCACCGCAAACGGAAGCCGCTTTCGAGTGCGCTCCCAGAGCAACGGGCCCGATGCGGAGGCCGGGTCGGCGATGCGCGACGCTTCGGTCGACGCGGAGAGAAGAAACGAAAGCAACCCTGAGATCGATCTCAATCGGCCCTCGACGAGTAGGGACAATTTGTGGGTCGGCGGCGTGGTGTTTCCGCCGGACGAGGCCTACAGAAAGGTGAGGGAGGGGGTGAACGCATTGCAGAAGCATACAACGCAGCTGACGAATTTGTGGCTTCGCGGTAGCAGGATCACCATGCGCGAGCTCCGCAACATGTGGGAGAACTTGCGGCGGCGCATACTTATGCTCCACCGGGAGCCCGGGCGCCGAGACGTCCCGACCTACTTCACTAGATCCCTCCTGGAGCGGTGCATGATGCTGTCCGACATGACCGATCAAATATCGCGCGGCTCCAGCAGGACCTCGAGAATAAACTCGAGAAATAGAGATGCCGCTCGGGACACCGAAAACGGTCCCGAAGTCAATATGACCTCCCGAAGCGACGGCGCCGTAGACGACGGCGAGCCCGGCCCGTCCGCGGGAGGTGCCGACGAAACGTCTCGCGAGAGGCCCCCGACGCAGAGGTCACCGCAAGCGAGGCCCTCCGCCGTCCTGCGATCCACTCTCGCTCAGAGACGACGGCAATCCGGCTTCAGATTGAGACTGGAGGAGGAGTTCAGACGAAGGTCGCGCAACTCCGTCGCGAATAGACTATCGCAGAGGTACTCAACGAGACCGAGAAGGGAGATCGTTCGAGCCGTGGAAATAAGCGCCACGCGACACGAAATCCGCATGCGCGCCATGCAGGTGCTGTCGGTGATGTTCAATATGATGATGATGTGCTTGGAGGAGAGGGGATTGAGTCAGCTGATAATAAATATGTTGCGTATTTTGAAAAAGGCGCTTGCCCTGACGTGCTTGATGTTGATGACCAATAGGACCGGACGAGCCGGCGACGCATCCTCGCCGCAGCGAGTGGACCCGGCGAACGTCATTCGCCTCGAAAACATAGACAACTCGGAGCCGATCAACGTGGACGGCCCCGACGAACCTCCCCAAAATCTCATTCTCGACGAAACCGAGGACAGGCGCTCGCAAAGAGATGCGGACAAAGCGAAACATTCCAAACGCGATTCTTCGGTCGACGTGAAACCCTCCTCCACGTCCAACGCCACCGGCTCCACGGAGCCGACGCCGAGCACCTCGAGCGCTCCTACCGCCCAGAGGTGGAGTAATCGCTTGGCCGTGCAGATAGCGGCCGCCAACAGAAACAACTCTGCGACCGCGAGGAATAGGAGGGAGTTGTATATGGAGAGCAAAAGACTAAAGGCGCTCCATAGAACGAATCCCGCGGCGCATCCGATGGCAAAGAGGAAAGTTTTACCGCCGGTGTCCACCTACAGAATTCCCGCTCTGCGTTGGGCGTCAAAAAAATCGGGCCATAGGGCGCAGTCTACTCCGAGAGCACAGCCGAATCCCGACGAACCCGTGGCCGGCCCCTCGGGCGCCAACTCCACCGACTGCCCCGGGAGACAGAACCACGACGTACACAACTTCGAGTACAGAATAAATTTAATAAGAATGGCGCATATGCAGGCCGTCAGATTACGGAACGCGGCCAGAAATAGGTTTCGACGCCTGCAGACGATACGCTTGTACACGCCCTCGTCCGTGCGGGAGATGTTCACTCTTCAACCCAGCGGGGACGACCAGCAGGAGAATCGGTCCAACCTCCAAAACGGCCCAGAGACGAGCAATCGAAGGTCTCTATTTTACGAGTACACTACCGCGTCCCACATGCTATCGAGAGATCGCGTGTTCCATCGAGGGTCGACGAGAAACGCCGAGGGTTCCGGTCAGTTCCAAGCGGTCATCGGCAGTGCTAGCGCGCCCCTACTGCCGGGCGAGGTACCGACGGCCAACTCCGAGAATCGAGCGAATCAGCCCCCCAGGCGGCCGCGTATTCATGACTACCTCCAGCCGATCATACTCGCGCAGGTGAGCTAATTTATATCCCTAAAAACTACATCTTAGTCCCAAAAAATGCATTTATTATATTAAAAAATAAACTTATGTTCTTTTTAAATTGTAGTCGTAAAATAATGATAGATAATATTATATTTTATTTGTTATTCCCTATTAAGACCGGGCTCCCAAAAATATCAAAACACGCTAACCCCGCCTACACACCCCGCTATCCTCCAATCGTGATATAGGTATAATGATTCCATGAATCGTGCCCGCATGAATTGTACTTTGCGCCGCAGCCAATAGTGAACGATATCGCGTAACAAGGGTTCCCGCATTATAGCACGAAACTCGAAAGTATAGGCCTTAAGGGGCCGGGTACCCTTGGAATTTCTCATACAAACGTAATAAAAAAACCATTTTCTCTTACGAAAATATTTAACATGTTTGAGTTATTTTTCAGTTTAATATAGTAATTACCTAGGTTCCTACACAAAATTTTTTTTCAAAATATTTAAACACAAAATTATTATTTTTTTTTGTTTAAGGCGGGATTATAGGCGACTGACATTTTAGAATTTGAGACAAACTAGCTCAATAGATGGCGCTCGAAAGGTACATATTTACATATCAAGCCGTAGTCGATTTTAGTATTTTCAGAAATAATGTGATCACGTGGTAAACTCGACATACAGAGTAATGATTAACAGAGAGGCCATGTTCATAACTTATGCATAACTTGATAAACGAAATCTTTAATGAATTTTGTATTATAATAAAATGATGTATTTATAGATATTTAAATATAATGTATGGTCAGTACTCACGAACATAAAAAAGTATTTCCTCATAATAATACATATACAAATTACAATGTATAACAAAATAAAGTATTACTCATACATAGTTCATCGCAAATGTTCATGATATTGGCGTATTTTCCATAGAAATATTGGAATTCAAAAGCAAATCTTTTAACGCTGATACTTTCACAGTGAACTTTATATAAGGGACACATATACATCCCAAAGTATTAATACCGAAGTAGATTTAAAATTCGGTAAAGTAGATTCAAAAGTTCTTAACTAGAATAAAACAGATCGCTTACTGCTGGGAAATAGGGAGCTTATTTTATGACCTCAATGAGATTCTTGTGCTTGGGTTTATTGCAATAGCTTTAATAAATAAGATGTAGAGTGTAGCCCCATGATGATCACTTATATCACCTGGAATCAATATACCTAACACCCTCCACAAGTTCAAAAACGATAACTCTACTTGCAGTAAAGGTAACGTTTTTGTTTTCATTTTAATAATAATAATATATTCATTATGCTTATATGCAGATCATATTCATATTTTCTTTGTCATTTTAAATTTTTAGGAATCTGTTCCCAAAAGAGATATCCTTCTGTCTTCTGTCTGTAACTTAAATTTTCAAGAATATTTTATTATTTTTGCTGTCACCTATCACCATAACAACAAAATATAGAAACAAGATATTTAAATGAATAATTAAGAGGTCTGAAATATATTCAAAACAAAAATACAATTTTTAGGCCTTTTCTGCTCGACATTAATAATGACAACCGGTAGCGGGTAGGTGTTTGAAATACATATTTACGAAATGTGTATCTTATTAAATTTCAACTTTAATAATAATCTATACTAATATTAGAATAGTCTGTCTGTTACCTTTTCATGCCGAAACATTTTTTATGAAATTTGGTGAAGAACGGACGAAGGATACTTTTTGGTCCGGAAAAAAATTACGGTTCCTGTACATTGCATCAAATCGTCGTGAGTAAAGAATAAATAATTGCATAAATGCAATCTCTTTAGTTTTTACTTTTAAATGCCGTCGCGATTTTTATTCATAAATGATAAAATATATTTTTTTGATAAAATCAAATAAGGTTTTAGGGCATTTCATTTCGATCACATTATTTTTTCTTAAAGAATTTAGAATCCTTAGTTATTTCCTCCCGAGGTGCACCAAAATCATGGTGTAGTACTTTTAAATGCCGTCGCAATTTTTGTTCATAAAATATATATTTTTTGATAAAATCAAATAAGGTTTTAGGGCATTTCATTTCGATCACATTATTTTTTCTTAAATAACTTAGAATCCTTAGTTATTTCTTCCCGAGGTGCACCAAAATCATGGTGTAGGTATCTACAAAATATCTAGATCTATCCGCATGATAATATTATTTTTACGATTTCTTGTGCAGATTTTATTACTCCAGTGCTAAGATGTAATAATTCTTTCTATTGCTATGGATTGGACATATCATATACCATTTTACAATGTTTTGACATGTATACGTAAAAATCTGTCTCTGTGTTGCGGTAATCTGTACATTGTTTTCTGACTGGCTGTAATGTTTACATTTTTTGACTTTCAAACCTACCAAAACCGTAAAAATGATCGTTTGGTGAATATAAATTATCGAATAGCATCTTATTAGGTAGTCTCTCGCCAAATAATTTAGGTTACAAAGCAATATTGTAGTATTTGTAAATAATTTGTAAACCAAAAATGTTGACTAGGTTCCGGAATAAAACCCAGTCTACTGACCGCTGCCCAAGACGTCAAATTACGGCGCTATTTTGTACTGGTATTCCACTAGTATTAGATAAGTATGACGTATTATAATTACATTTATACAAGAAACGTATTCGACAATTCACTGGCGAATATTTCGAAACGAATCAACGGTATGGGACCACGGCGATTCTAGACGTAAAGAGCTGCCAGTATACTGGGATATATTTGTGAACATACTCTAGGTTTTTTATGATAGACAATCAGCCTCTGACACACAGATTTGACTTATGTCCTTTATTTATTTTCCATCAAGTGCCTGTGGATTTTTTGTACCAAATATTCATGATCAGGCGTTGCTCTCACATATCAACAGATTGTTCAAATTTGTAAACAAAGCGATTTATCTTTATAATTGGTATATTTTATCAAAAACGAAGCTGATGGGTGCCTCCGGAATCATGATTGAAACATTTTGGCGTAAAAATATTTATTCCTGTATTTGTTTTCGCTGAATTCTAGAAGAAATAAAATTTTGAAAGGATTATTTTTAATGCACATTTTTTTAGTGGTAAATGGATTTAAATCAAAATTTTAAGCTGACCCTAACCTTGGTAAGGAACGTAACTAACTTACAAAAAATGTTTGAATGCTTATAATTACTTGTGGTCAAAGTTCTAGTGAAAATAAAAACACGAAATTTCACTAATCCTCGTTGTATGCGGCCTTAATTTTTTTTTAGTAAATCTACTACTAAATATTGAAACACTAAAAAATAGATTAAAACACTAAAAAATATATAAAGAAATAGTAAATTTACTACAAAATATTTAAACGTCTTTATTTTTTACTATTTATTTATATATTTTTTAGTGTTGTACTCTATTTTTTAGTGTTTCAATATTTAGTAAATTTACTACTAAATATTTAAACACTAAAAAATTGAGTAAAACACTAAAAAATATATAAATAAATAGTAAATTTACTACAAAATATTTAAACTCTAAAAAATATTTTTTAGTATTTAAATATTTTGTAGTAAATTTACTATTTATTTATATATTTTTAGTGTTTTACTCAATTTTTTGTGTTTAAATATTTAGTAGTAAATTTACTAAAAAAAATTTAAAACAAAAAAAAAATTTTTTGTTTATTTATTTATTTATTTATTTATTTATTTATTTATTTATTTATTTATTTAGGACCAAAAACAGTTTTGCATTAGTCGTAACAATTGGTTTGGATAGTTAAAATATTTAAATACAGTTTAAATATTTGGAAGTAAATTTTTGTGTAGGAACCTAGGTAATTACTATCTTAAACTGAAAAATAACTCAAACATGTTAAATATTTTCGTATGAGAAAATGATTTTGGAATTACGTTTGTATGAGAAATTCCAAGGGTACCCGGCCCCATAAGTCCCAAAACTGTTTTTTGATGATTACTTATAAACTAAATACAATACTAATATTTCCTTCTGCTATTATTTTACAAAGTGTGTGATTGTAGTAGTACGAGTTCTTTAATGATAGTAACTGAATAAGTGTAACAGATATTTGTTCAAAAGCCCAGAAATATTCATAATTTTGAAAAATAAAACTATCGAGACAAAATAAGCAAATCGTGTTTTCCATTAGGCTAGTATGAGATAAATATACAATGATTAAATAAATCTCAATTTCGTTTAAGTCAATCGTCTTCCGGGATCGTAATACTTATTAGAAAACACAGCAAAATTTTACAGCTCGCTCTTAACTACTAAATGCCGTATGTTTTAGAACGCTATGGTGGTGGACGAGGAGGGCGGTGCGGAGGGGGGCGGGGCGGTGGGCGGCGCCGGCGGTGGGGGCGGAGGAGGGGGCGCGGCGCGACGGCTCGGCGGCATGGCGGGGCTGCTCGACGCCGGCATCATCTCCGAGGCCCTCCCGCCGCTGTCGCACCGGATACAGGCCTGGGACTTCGCGCCCGGCCTCCCACCTGATATTTCTGACAGTTTGTATAGATTTTCATTAGAAATATACAGAGTACTGTATATTTCTTGGCGCAACATGATGCCAAAACTCGTTTATCGCGCGGGAACCGTACATTTTTCCGGGTCAAAAAGTATCCTATGTCCTTTCCCGGGACTCAAAGTACTTTGAAGTCGGTACCAGTCCCAAAAGTTTCATAATATTATATTCTGACATTGACTGATTTACTCACGATTAAATTAGCTGGTACCGACTTCAAATAATGAAGAATATAGTATGTACAGAAATAGTTGAGATTTAGACGAATTCTGAAAGAGGCACTATTAAAGAGTAAGAATTATTTAATACTTTTTAGTTCATATTATTACTTAATGTTTTTACCTTGGAAGTCGGTTTAAATTTTTTGTTAAAAATAATAATTTCACTCTTTTTAGTTACCTAGTAGATAAACTATAATTAGTGCCAATTCAAATTGTATAAAAAATAAGTTTTATATTGTCTTCACTATATGTCATTGAGGCGCTCTGTCGGCGCTATCGCTTGTCCGAACTCCGATTGATGTTCGTATAGTTTTAGTTACACGATGTATTCAATAGATTTCGCTGAGGTGCTCCTGAATCGCAGTATCACTTGTACGTAGGAGTTTTATATAGTTGTATTAGCTGTGTGAAATCAGAAATGTGTCACCATTGGTGTGAGCAATGAGCATTGAAATTTGAATAGTCAACATTTTGAGTGGTAATTATTGATCTCGTATTGTTATTAGAAATATTAATTAACCCTCCAAGATGACCTCCGTCATAGTCCGCGAGTTTATAAGTGGTCGTCGGTGGTAGTGAACTAGTGAGTAGTGAGTTAGTGACCATACCACCCTACGCGTCGAATTACTGCGTTTATTCTACGTATCTTATTACAATTTGTTAAGACTGTTAAGAGTCATACCCCAAGGCCCAAATATCAGGTAGATAAATTTAAACAATACATTTAAAAAATCTAAGTGAACACAACCCTATGCGTGCTAGGTAATTTAACAATTTAACGCTTTAACTCCCAAGCGGCCACATGTGGCCGCAAGAACAATGGATTTCCAAGAATCCGCGATCGAAGGATGAGCCGAATCACACCCAGCGGCGCGGCGAGTATATTTTCAGTGTCATAATAATATTATGATATTAATCTTTACCTTCATTATTGTAATACATAGTACTATCGCATGAGAAACTTGGAAAGCCGGCCTCGCGGCCGCCTGCGCCTTTCTCAAGCGATACTATATTGTATTACATTAATGAAGATAAAGTTTAAAATCATATTATGACACTCAAAATGCTCGCAGCGCGGCATGCCCTGACATTAGAACTTGAATAGGTACGACGCAATGCCGCGATGTTTACGCACGCGCCGCGCGGCGCGCGGCGGCGTGCGGCGACGCCGCACCGACCGCCGTGTATAAACAGCCTATATTAATAATTGGTGTTGTTATGTACATAATTATTATTATTATTGTATCCATACCTATGCCTTGTAAGTTGTACTATTATCTATTTTGTGCCATGAGACATTGGTGACCTTAACACGACGTGGTAATGATGATGATGACGATGATGATGATGATGAATTTTAATTGCGTGGTAGCATAATATGCTTTCTGTTCTTAAAACAACGCCGAAACTCCCAAACGTGTATCTATAAGGAGTCAGGAGTTCTCTCAGCATCTTCGAAACCATGGTATACCTTGACCAAATATTTGACTTTTTGGTAGCATATTCTTAGTACACTTCACATAAAACCAAAATTACCATATGTTTCCATATAAATTTCGAGGAGTTCCCTCGATTACTCATGGATCCCATCATCAGGTCACCACCTTTGTGAAAATGGGACCAAATTGGAGTGAAACCTTATACAAAAAAACAAAAATTTCGAAAATCGGTTCACAAACGGCGGAGTAATCGTTGAACATACAAAAAAAATAAAAAAATATCCACAGCCGAACATATAACCTCCTCGTTTTTTGGAAGTCGGTTAAAAATAAGATACTCCATACTGATGTCAGTCAGACCCTCGTTTATGAATTATGATTAAATTGTTACATCTTGCATAACACTGTCCATGGCGACTTTGTAAAAATTTTGTATTATAACTATATTATTTTTTGATTATTGCATTTTTACAATAACATGTAAACTTAATAAGACAAACACAAAGAGGCCAGCTTAATTTTACGCAAATACCCTGGCATCCAACTTAAATAAACCATCTTTTTGGGCATGTTTTTGGGTCGGAAAAAATACAAGAACTTAATCTAAGCATAATTTTAAAAAATTCACTTACTGATGAAACTTGAAAGGTTATTCCTGTATTAAAAGTCGTATCTGTATGACTTCTACACCATTTCACAGGGCATTTAGGCATTTTAACAACTAAAATTTTGTAAAAAGCTACGTAAAAAGTAAGTAAACAAATTGTAAAATGAGTTTGACAATAATTATCATGTCAGCCTGGTTGAATGTCACTCGTGTATATATACACGAAAAATGTGTACCGAACACATGCGTAAAGTATACATGTATTCGGGTCACATTTTGTAGCCTTTTGGTGCACTTTTTTTGACGGAGTTACTCTTCCTGTAGTTTAAAGTTCACTGGTGCGGATAAATGTTAGTGGTCAGTGGATAATTTAGACTAAATTTCGGAACCCCTTATTGATATGTATCACATTACATACATTTAATTCGATAATAACAAGATGATAATATGTATGATGATATTATGTAGTTTTAAATAATATATTCCCAAAACAAATTGAATTAAAGTGTATATTCCATTTTAATTCAATTGAAATGGGAATGGAATGATTACTTTTTTTTTATATTGTTTGTCTTCTTATTTAGGTACAAAGAACATAGTGGTCCAGAAATGCAGAATACACAATGACGCTAGCATTGACATATCAAAAGACGGCAGATTGCTTGTGGCCCTACTACCTGTACCGAGACTAAGAAATACCAATCATTGGTTAGGTATGTTTTACGATTTTATATTAATATTAGATACTAAGCTAGAGAGCTTACTTTAACTAGGTATAACAAAATATCAAATCAACTGTCAAATTTTAACAACGGCTAAAATTACGCCATATTTACGATAACCGTAACCACTAACCGCAAAATTTTGGTCGGTTATCGTTAATGTTAAATTTGACATACTTAAGGCTCACAGTGTTGACATAAAAAATATTTTTTTCCCATCAATTTTATACAAATAATTCTTTTTTTATACTCTCAACCCATTTAGTTACTGTTAACAATAAAATTATGCTGCAAGTGACATTTGTCAAGTTCTGTGGTGCAACCCACTCTTAAAATACTAATGATAAACGTTTTTTTTTAAAAGCTTCTATGATCAATTTTATTGATAAGTGTGTAGGAAAAGAAAGTTACAATGCTTTAAGTACCTCGCAAACGATCGTTTGACAAACACATTTGATGTAATTCACTCTTCATCAAACAGCAGCGCAGACGAACAAACGTGCATCAAACAAGTTTGTCAAATAATTAACTAGAATCGGTTTGAGATCATAAGATCTTGTTTGACAAATACAGCGAAACACGTTCAAACACGTTTGTTAAACGCTACGCCAATGCTAATTTTCTTCAAACAGGTCAAACACGAGTTTGTTTGACAAACGCTTCAAACAAAGCTGTACACTATCAAACTGTTTGACAAACACATAAAAGACAAACAATTTGGTCGTTTGCGGGGTACTTTAGGATGAGACCCTTATCCTTATGTAGAGTTTTCACTGTGAAAGTTAGTACCAGCGCTAAAATCGTAACGTTTTTAAATTATTATTATCTTATGTGCCAGTAACCAGTTCATGACGTTAGGGCATTTATCATTGTTTGAAGTCAAAAGTAACTTCAGCGCTGCTCTCTTTACAGTGAACTCTTTGGGTTCAATTCAGACCGCAACGCGACGCGTTGATGCATTTCTTTTCTAAAGGACAAGATCCAACGTCCATACAATTTTGGGCTAATTTTAAAAGTGCCGGCCAACGCAAATAAACTCATTATTTAAATAGAACATAATCTAAGGAATAATTTTTATTATTACACCAAAGTTCTAAGTTAAGTCTCCGAATTGTTATTCGAGGTCAAACTTTTTTATAACATAATATGTAATAAAACTTATTTTATTATATTATAGCTTGCAGGGCACAACTCATTGCTTACTTGGAATACTAGGCAAATGCCGTTGCGTACCCCAAGCACGTAGAGGTTCCCTCTTCCTTTGAATTTTTCCAAATCATTTGTAGGTATTTGGCTTCTAATCTGCTCTATGACTCGGATAGGGACGTTGTGATCGATTACTTATTGCTTTTAATTAATAAAATAGGTTTTATTACATACTAGCTGTCCCGGTGAACTTCGTGTCACTTTAAAACCTTCCCTGGACTTCTACGAATATTTTAAGACTAAAATCAGCCCAATCCGTTCAGCCGTTTTCGAGTTTTAGCGCGACTAACACATTTGAAAATCCATTTTTTTTATATTTAGACTAGCTGTCCCGGTGAACTTCGTGTCACTTTAAAACAGTTTAAAATCTTCCCTGGACTTCTACGTACATTTTAAGACTAAAATCAGCCCAATCCGTTCAGCCGTTTTCGAGTTTTAGCGCGACTAACACATTTGAAAATCCATTTTTATATATAAGAAGACTAGCTGTCCCGGTGAACTTCGTGTCACAGATCACTTTAAAACCTTCCCTGGACTTCTACGAATATTTTAAAACTAAAATCAGCCCAATGCCGTTCAGCCGTTTTCGAGTTTTAGCGCGACTAACACATTTGAAAATCCATTTTTATATATAAGAAGAAGATAAGAAGATGTCATAAAAAAAGTTTGACCTTGAATAACAACTCGGAGACTTGACTTAGAACTTTGGTGTCATAACAAAAAATATTCCTTAGAATATGTTCTGTTTAAATAATAAGTTTATTTGCGTTGGCCGGCACTTTTAAAATTAGCCCAATTTTGAACTTATCCTTTGTATTGAATTGATATACCAATTGCGTGAGACGTCATGCAATAGAAATGCATCTATGCGTCGCGTTGCGGTCTGAATTGACCCTTATAAGGGAGACCTACACAGTACACACCCTAAAGACGTATTATGGCTTTGTTGTGTTACATCCTGTATATTTCGTAACGTAACTTCGTAACGCTTAAATCGTTAATGCTCATTACGTATTCAGGTGTTTACTCCCTGGAGTGGTCGCGGCTGGGTCAGTGCCTGCACACGGCGGCGTTCGAGCACAGTGCGGTGTCTGTGGCGCTGTCGCCGACCGCCCGCCACCTCGCCGTGGGGCTCGGCGCGCGCCGGTTCACCTCCGCGCCTGCTAGGACCAACCTCTTCGCTCTACTGTACCGCCTGGACCCGCTGGGTATTTAAACTGTCGCACATACAATAATGTCTTTGCAGCTTGCACTGTTTTTGGTAAATGCAAAAAATACTGTCGCAAACAGAAAATTAATTTGTACCCACCGTTGCCATTAAACAGTGCAAGTGACTCTTTATATTAACCCATCAAACCCCGTAAGGCCGCGACAACAAAAGATTTCCAGGAATTGATGATCCATAGATATTCACAGACAGACAGACAGACAGACAGACAGACAGACAGACAGACAGACAGACAGACAGACAGACAGACAGACAGACAGACAGACAGACAGATATTCAAAGTGAATATCGACAGTATTCACTTTGATTATTGCGAGTACAGGTGCTTAGTGCAGGTGATTAGTGGTTAGGAGAAAATAAATGACTTGCACTAATCAGTCGCCGTCCACACTTACTTTCTCCTAATCCTTATCACCTGCACTTATAAGTTTTCACTTATCAAAGTGAAAACAGGCCTTTACTCCTAATTGATAAAAATAATTGCACAATGTCAAGCGACTCTTTGACTAATATGAGCATGACTCATAGTTCATACCCATTGTGTCAGTAGTTTTATTAATAACAGATTTAGTGTATATTTTTTGTTACATTTCGACTGCATGTGTAATTGATGATTAATGACTTATGATTTCAGAGAGTTCGAGTCGCACAGGCTTATCGCCGATCAAGGAGTTGGAGCAAACTTGGGAGCACGGCTTCACCAGCCTCAACTGCCTGCGCTGGGCGCCGCAGCCGGGCCAGGGGCTCGTGTACGCCGATAACACGGGACAGCTCATCATCATGAGCTAAATGACGACTGATTCAGTTGAGATAGATAGACTCGAAACAACTAATTGACGCACGCAGAAATTCTGTCATTGACCTCTCGTTGCTCGTGTCGTTTCGACAGTAAGCTTGAAGATAGCATTCGAATCAAGACGACCGCGACCGGCAACTGGTCGCGGGGCGACAGCTACCTACGAATCTACGCGACCGAATCATGCGACCCATGAGAAACTCGTAAAAATGTCGTCTTCGTGCGAAGAACGTCGTGCGCCACGCCCACATTTCGCGCGACCCGGTGGCTTGCATCCGCCAGCACTTCCTATTAATTCATATAAAGCAGTGAGTCGCGGTCGCCGGTTGCGGTCTCGAGAAGCGTGATAACGCTGATAACTAAAATATTTTCTCGTGTGTGAATAGAAGTAATAGTGGGGCGATGGCCGAATTATACGTGTTCGGTAACCGGCTTATAGTATATGACTGCGTACGAATTAACTGCAAACCTTCTACTATGAAGTCACTTTAACGATACCAGAGGGAGACATTCCATTGAGGCCCACTTCCGCCAGTCTGGGTTAAAGTTAATCGTATATTGTCTTTATCGTCCCTTGCATTTACAAAATAGAAGGAATGATATTTTAACAGAGTTATTTCACGCTGGCCTCAGTGGGCCTAAAGTGAACAGTTAAATCGTACGTTTTAGGCACAGCGCAGACGACAGACTATCCGTGACGCATTTTTTAGTCTGTGGAAAATGGAAATAGAACCTATACAATTATATGCAGTAACGCACACGATGCGCAAAAAGTCCGGCGCGTTACTGCATATAATTGCATAGGTTCTATTTCCACAGACTAAAAATTGCGTCACGGATAGTCTGTGTTGCGCCTTATGCGTATCGATTGTCAGAATACTTAAGTCAATGTCAGAATACGTGTTTTATGAGTTTCGTACCGTAGTATGTGTACATGAAATTGCACTTTCGGTCACGTGACTAGCTTTTTTATAAAAATGTTTTAATTTTACGGATACGACGTCGACTGCAGTCTATGAGAAGGTCGATAAGAGATGACGATGCATTTAAAACCCGACGATTTTTATATAAACTTTTTTTAAAGTAGGCACTTTTCGAACGGATGAAAAAATGTATGCAATTAAAAACTGCGCCTTTACACACGTCACATACAAAATGAGCACAGAGTGTGACCTTATCTTGACATCTTTGCCTTGTGAAGTGCTAACGTCGGATTTTAAACAGCCTATAAAAGTTGTTGTATATTAACACTTTGTTATTAAGTGGGTACTTAAGTGACGAGTTCTGCCCGACTTATTATTATCTGAAGCGTGTATATAAAATATTATGTATATATAAATTACTTTCTCGCCTAGAAACATTTTAGGGTTTCTTTGTGAATTATCAGTTTTCAAATTGTTTGTTCCTCTTTTGTTTTTATACATACCTACTATGTAATTAAATAAAGGGGCCTAACGTTTATAAATATTTATTTTAGTTGAATAGTTTTGAAATTATAAAACATCAATTATGGAAATTAGGATAAAGTCCTGTATTTTTAAACAAAACTATCGATTTGCTTCTAAATTTTGTGTATTGGTAGTAAAAGTCAATATGAATTATGTTTTGTTTGGAGGTCTTAACTCTTAATCCAATGTCAGGATTGAGTTTATTAGAATGTGAATGTTTTAATTAATGTTTGTAACATAATGTATTTGTGATGGTCGTAATTAGGTATTTATTATCACATAATTTGATATCGTATCATTTCAAAAGACATGCCCTTTTTCAGTCTAAATCGTAAACCGAATGCTGAATTTTTTACATACTTACTTATACTTATTTTTAACATATTTTCGATCCAAAAAATGTTTAGTTATTCCACTATGTCGTGTCTATTAATTCTATTACGGTCCAATGAGTATGACTTATGAAACATTTTGTTACCTACTGATTGTATGCATTACACCCAAATAAATGAATGTAAAATATGTTGTGTCATTTTATCAATAATAATAATAATAATAATATCTATGGACGCTCCACACCACGTCAGTCTGGCCCCGTGCTAAGTACCTGAAGGACTTGTGTTACAGGTACCAGACAACGGAAATATATTTAATACTTTTATACTATACATATATTTAAGATTTTTATTATATCATACACATATTTAATACACATCCATGACCCAGGAACATTGAAAAACTTTTTGTTCCGTCGGCGGGATTCGAACCCGCGACCCCCGGCTTGAGCTGCCACATACTCAACCAATTGAGCCACGGAGGTCGTCATAGTTACTAAATATTAAATAATTACTAATGAATAATGATTTATAATATTACTAGCGACCCGCCCCGGCGTCGCACGGTTATAAAATATATAGCCACTGAAAAATGATTAAAATCGATAGCCTATCACGATTCACGATCCTTCATGCGGTCTACTTCTTATCTGTGCCAAATATGAAATAACATAAAAATTGCTTCAGTAGTTCGCGAGATAAACCCTTTCAAATAATTTCCCCCGTTTTTTCCACATTCTCCTATTAGTCTTAGCGTGATAAAATATAGCCTATAACCTTCCTCGATAAATGGGCTATCTAACACTGAAATATTTTTTCAAATCGGACCAGTAGTTCCTGAGATTAGCGCGTTCAAGTAAGCCATTTCAAATAATTTTCCCCGTTTTTTCCACATTTTCCTCTATTTCTTCGCTTCTATTAATCTTAGCGTGATAAAATATAGCCTATAACCTTCCTCGATATTTGGGAATCTATCTAACACTGAAAGAATCATCAAAATCCGTTGCGTAGTTTTAAAGATTAAAGGGAACAAAGGGACATGAGGGAAAAAAAGCGACTTTGTTTTATAATAAGTATAGAAGATAGATAAAGTTCGTATCGATCTTCCCATTTTTAAAATGTTAATAGACGCATAAACTGCGTTCATCATTAGCTTCATCGTAGAATGAAGTGAGCAGGGAGCAGCTAGTGTTAGAATAGTACCCAGATTATCATAGCCAGTAGAGTTCGTCTAAGCCGAAATGACGCGCCCCACCTCTGCATTTTCACACACAAGCCCAACTCAAATATGGACGCAATACACGTAAACATGCTATTATAATAGGTCGCTCAGTTGCTTAGATACTATACTTGCTAAGAAACGTTATAGTTTAGTTAATGTTAAACGCGCGAGAGGAGAGGACGTATTGTTTCATACAATGACACGGCGCTGTTCGATAGCGCGAGCGTTATCGGATTTATTGCCCGACTAGTCAACCGTCTTGTACACTCAGAGATCGTAGTTTACTAATAAATCGATGCTCCCACACATCTGTGTGTAGTTGTTAATATTTGCACTCACACATTTAAATAGACGAGTTAAGTAGTGGGGCGCGTCATTTCAGTTTAGACAATCTCTACCTATCTAATGTCGGCCCAAAGTAAAACTGACTATTTTTTTTTTTTAATTTTAACATTTAAAATAATTCATCAAAACCAAATTAAAAAATCGGCCAAGTGTGAGTCAGACTCACGCACGAAGGGTTATGTACTGTATATAGGGCTTGGTTGCTTGAAGTTTTTTATATGGGAGTTCTCCTAATTAATTTTAATTATTTTATAAATATTATTAAATTATGAATGTACCTAGTTGAGGATTCTGTAAATATTTCAACTGCTGCGATTATTGATATCAAGCAAAAAAGGCCAAATAATGACGTTTGTAATTTGTTGTATAGAAATCGTCGTCGGTCTTGACTCTGGGAGAGAGATTAATAATAGGGTCCTGTTTTTGTCCTTTGGGTATGGACTATGGTATAAGTTGTAACCCTAAAAATAACAATAAGTAATATATTCAAATATTTATTAGAATTTGGAAGATTAATTATTATTGTCATCAATAATAGTTTGTGGGTTAGTCATCTGCTTATAACTTAAACACATAGGTACGGAGTTTGCATTAACAGTACAAAGTATTAGAATAAAGAAAAAAACATTGTTTTTTATTTTTAATATAATATAATTGCATTCATGACGGTGAGAAAAAAATGTGACATACAAAATTTTGAAAATCTATACATACAATACAAAATATTTGTAAAACCATTACTCGTTAGGTTTTATTGCAAATAACAATGTTGCGGTAAAATGGACAATATTACTATTGCGTAATAAATAACCAATACTGACGATATTATATAAAATATACCTCCATTAAGTTTAACAATATATACTCCTGTAAAAGACATGAAGTTACAATGAAAAAAACGACGATATATTTACAAAATAAAAGTAGCGAATTTGTGATTTTCGTCTCGTCTAGTCTAATCAACAATGGCCGATAAACAAATATAATAAAGTTATTAAATCCTAATCAAATAATTGTGACTTAGGAACTGTCACTAAACACGTCATAAAACTAAAAATGGTTCTAACAACTTACAAAAGACATAAGTGAAACCATTAAAATAACACTAGTTCCTACAAATCTGTATTAAAAAATGTTTTCTCGCTTTTAGCATAATATACTGCCATCCCTGACTCATCACAGACCGAATGTAAATCCATAAGAATTCAAATAGCTGATAATAAGGAGCCCTAGTGTTTTGGCGCGCACGACACCCTCTGGTGACTTAGAAGCGTAAATATAATAGCATCTATAACTAACTTTTTCTTGAGGAGGAAGTGGCGATCTCATAAAATGCAATAAATGTTAGTGTTCTAAGGGTTTTAACTCTTTGATTTGTTTTATAAGGTAAGCTTTTTCGTCGTTGAATTGCTCGTCTTCTGAGCGATCTGTATGAAACTTGGTAAGGAAGTCCACCAGTTTATCCTGATTCCTTAGGAGTATGTCAAGTATAGGTTTTGGTTTGTTGGGGTTAGCTACAAATACCTGAAACAAAAATTATTGCTTTTTAGCATTGTTTATGCTACCACACAAATAAAGCTAAGCTGTCTTGCTTACTCTATGAGTCATGACATAAATTGAAATTTATTCTTCTTAAATAGAAGCATGATGTGCAAAATACCTTGAAAACATGGAAAGCTTCAAATTGTATGTTCCGTGACTTCTCTTTCAGCATATTCATCATAAGCTTCAGATTATCAGGATTTGTGATGTATCGTGTCATAATGGAGAAATTATGTCGGTCCAAAAGTAGTTCGCCAAGTAATTTCAAGCTTTGCCGTCTAGTTACATAGTTTTCAGAATTTAATAAACGTTGGTAATGGTTGAAAACTTTATCATAGTTAGCTTCTAAAAACTCGGCACATAACATTTTATGTCTTGTTAACAATTCCTGAAATTTTAAATCCATATTTATTAAAACAGTAAACAGTACTTAAATAGAAATCATTTTTTTTATTCATTTAATTCATCAATATCAATAAATGTATGATGTTTACTTGTCATGGAGGTGGCAGGAAATATACAACTTGTTGATGTTATGACAATAACATTTTTAACTGCTTTGTTGGCAACCCTAAGCATAATGATAAGATTTAATTCCCTAATCGCCATATTCTGACACTTCTTGACAATAATTTATTTTATTACTATAGGTACTGTACTCGGCGAAACATGTCGGTAGCGGTCATTGACTACCTGTCAAAAACTTGTCATTTTCTATCTAGGATCAAGACGTATGCTCAGGATTTGCCAAGCGCGTACACCCGAGGGACAGAAGGTAGGGGCTCAGTACGGCTTTTACAGCCGGTTATATAACAAATGACCATGTTAAGTTTATGCAACACTGAGACTCAACTACGTCTTTGTTTCACAATCACACATAAATAAACGAAGTAAATATCGGTCGCAACTCGCAACTGATTTGTTGGTCGCAAGTTTTCCTTGTGACAGTTGTGACCAACAGAAATTCTGACAAAGACAAAAAATGTTGTTTCCATCCTTTTCATTCCTTACAGTTTTCGTATGTTGTGATTTCGTTCACAGGGTAATAATAATTGTGTAGCAAATCCAGAGCATACTTCATCCTAGTTTTCTATACTTTATAGCGCGATTGACAATGAAGTGTC
The DNA here is from genome assembly GCA_937595015.1 of Polyommatus icarus. Classification (NCBI taxonomy): domain Eukaryota; kingdom Metazoa; phylum Arthropoda; class Insecta; order Lepidoptera; family Lycaenidae; genus Polyommatus; species Polyommatus icarus. The sequence continues at coordinate 12,735,067 of OW569321.1, forward strand.
GGATGTTATCAATCGCGGCTTTATATAGAAAATGACAAGTTTTTGACAGGGAGTCAATGACCGCTATCGCCATGTTTCGCCGAGTACAGTATAGCTTTATTAGCTGACAAAAAATAAAACATACCTTAAATGTAGAAAAGGCATCAGAGGCAATGTCAAAAGTAGAAACCTCTACATAACGGAAGAAATTATAAAAATCATCTGAATATAACATTATCTTAGCTAAAGCCTCATATCTAGCACACTCTCTTAACATTGTTCCACAGTTGGATGCTATCTCCTGATGTTCGTACCTAAAAAATTAATAAATAATTAGTTATAACCTCATTTTATTAATAATTAACTAGGTAAATACTGCTAAAGTCTCAAGGCGGCACATAGAGATATTAATTAATACCTGCACATTAATTTTAAAATGATTTTGTTCAAAACATAATAGCCCAGGAGCCAGGTAAATTTTTGGTCAATGATTTCCTCCCGGGCGAAACTTTGTACAATGCATGAGATTTATACTATGAATACTATAGCGACCGTCAGCTGCGACTCCGTGGGTGGGGTGGGCACTGGGCAGTGGCAGCCCCACCCATGAAGAAAAAAAATTGCAGTCATTTCCTATCATTTAAAAATTTATCAGAGTATAGTTTATGTAGTATTTTGAAAGAAAAACATAGTCAGCTGACCATAACACGGTGGATACGTCAGCTGGCTCCTTGAACATGAAAAAAAATATGTATTTTCAATTACAGTGGGTTGCCAAATTAATATAGGTACTCAGTGTGAGATTTTTACATAGTTTTTTATTGGTTGATTGTTTAGCCATTTTGTGTTGTTAGTTTTAGTTTTTTCTTTTATTTTTTGTTACTTTAGGCTGTCTTCTACATTTTGTGAGTCAGTAACATTTATTATTCAATAATAATCTTGTTATTATAACACCATTTAGTACGTCAGTCACTATTGCCATATTTTCCTGTGCGAAGTGCGTGCAATAGGGAGTAGTTAGACACAGGCGCTAAAATGTTTTTTGCGTGAAACGTGTTATAAAAAGCAACACTTAAGTCTTATCTATTTTATTATAATGTATAAATAATAGGTATTAACACATGATTCTAGTGTTTCTTGGTTATTTTTTGTGATAATGTAATTTTAAGTTAAAATAATGAAAGATGTAGTAGCCATGGGAAAGAATTCAGATATTTCAGCTAGAAATAAATCTAAAATTTAGACACCTTCGAGTCATATCAATCATACCCGGACAGAAATTGCGAGATTAGTAGGCGTTTCCCAGTCTACACTTTGAAATATAAAAAAGGTGATGAACCTAAAAAAATCTTTGTCCCCATAGCGAGTTGATAAATGTGGTAGAAAACGACTTTCGACTGCTTGGACAGGAGAGGAAACGAGGCGTTTTATTGTTGAGAACAGACGAAAACCCCTGAAAGTCATAAAAGTTTTGTCAGATGATGCTGGCGTAGCTTTATCTAACAGAATGCTAAGGCGAAACTGAAGAAACTGAATTTCAGTTGTTTTCGTCCTTCGAAAAACCTAAGTTTACCCCAGATGCATGCATGCTAAGCGATTGGCGTTTGCTACAATGTAAAAAGACTGGCCTGAGGAATACTGAAAGGAGGAAAACAAGTTATTTTAATTTCATTTTTTTTTATTATGAAGAAAAAGGCGTGACCTTAATATGACCCAATTGATTCAGATCCTCCAGGACAATCCCTAGTTTGTTCACCGAAGGCGACATGAAATTTTTTATAAAAACTGTGTTATTGAACGAGTGAAACATGGGACGAGATTAGCTCAAACGGGAATGGTCTACTACATGAGGTTGAAGGAACCATGCGTTAAGACCAATAGTTAGTTTTACAAAGTCATCTCCATCCCCAGATGGTTGAATAGCAGCCACACGGGACCTTCATATGCATGCAGGACTCTGCACCTTACCATAAGGCTAAAAAAATATTAACTTTTTTAAAGATAAAATTTTTTCCGAGGCACAAAAACGTATTGTTTTTCAATGGAATATAATAATTTGGCCACCGACGGTATTTCCTCTCAGCTAATTAAAACCGACTTCCAAGGTAAAAACAATAATAACATTAATATGAACTAAAAAGTATTAAATAATTTGTACTATCTAATAGTGCCTTTTTCCGAATTCGGCTAAACCTCAACTATTTCTGTACTCAATCTTCATTATTTTGAAGTCGGTACCAGATAGCTGAACCTCTGACAGAATATTTGAAACTTTTGGAACTGGCACCGACTTCAAAATTATGAAGATTGAGTACAGAAATAGTTGAGGTTTTAATTTTTTGTTAAAAATAATAATAATTTCACTCTTTTTAGTTACACTAGTACGTAAACCTTCGCGTATATTTTACGTATTTTATTACAATTTGTTAAGTGTTGAGATTTGTAAACTTTATATTTTCTAAGAAAATTTAGTTCCGCAATTCAACAACAGATGTCGTTGTTAAGCATCTACATCGCGGTATCGCTTACTCGACAGCATTTGATATAACTAATTCGCTACAATAAATTTTTTCTTCTCGCTCACACTCACTGGTTGTCTTAATTGATATTACGCCAGAGGGATTAACGTCCCAGGGTAACCCTACAGAACCATAAGACCAGTTTTAGGCGTATGACGTCTTTTCTTTACATTAAGAGTCACAACTCACACTCACAAAATAATATATTATCAGTGAAGTGAACAGTAGTTAGTAAAGTATTCGATCTGTATAATATAAAGTAGTAAAATATTCGATCTGTCGTCTGCCGCCACGCGTCGCCCGCGCGACACCGTCGCCTCTGCAGCGCCGACCGCCGTGTATTAAACAAACAGGTGTTGTTATGTAACAATACATAATTATTATTATTAGTATATCCATACCGATGCCTTGTACTACTATCTATTCTGTGCCATGAGACATTGATGACCTTAACACGACGTGGTAATGATGATGATGACGATGATTATGATTATGATTATGAATATTAATTGCATAGTAGCATATGCTTTCTGTTCTTAAAACAACACCGAAACTCCCAAACGTGTATCTATAAGGAGTCAGGAGTTCTCTCAGCATCTTCGAAACCATGGTATACCTTGACCCAATATTTGACTTTTTGGTAGCATATTCTTAGTACACTTCATATAAAACCAAAATCACCATATGTTTCCCTATAAATTTCGAGGAGTTCCCTCGATTACTCATGGATCCCATCATCAGGTCACCACTTTTGTGAACATGGTACCAAATTGGAGTGAAACCTAATACAACAAAACAAAAATTTCGAAAATCGGTTCACAAACGGCGGAGTAATCGTTGAACATACAAAAATTAAAAAAAAATAAAAATATCCACAGCCGAACATATAACCTCCTCGTTTTTTGGAAGTCGGTTAAAAATTTACCTGGTGATTGTTTATATGCTACTATGAATGAAAATTAATATCAGCTTGCTGTATCTCAGTGGAAAGTTTGTCAGCTGGTACCTTGAAAGGTGTAAGGCAACAGCATCTATACCTACTAAAACTTTTCAGCTGATGACTTTTCCACTGACTTATAGCTAGCTGATTTTTTTAATTGTTTGCTAGAGTATTTTAACAATACTCTGATACATTTTCAAATGAGAGGAAATGACTGATATATTTTTTTTTCTTTATCTTTGGGAGGCTGCTACTGCCCACCCCACCAATGGAATCACAGCTGATGGTCGCTAGTATTCATAGTATAAGTCCACTAGCTGTTGCCCGCGACTTCGTCCACGTTAGCATAGTAGATCACATTCCAAGTATTATTTATTGTACAAAAATATTCAATGTACAGAATTGACTTTCCTACGATTTTATTATATATAGATGTTCCGCGCGGCTTCGCTTGCGTAATTTAGGAATTTCACGCAACCGTACATTTTTCCGCAAAAAATAGCCTACGTCCCTTCACGTGGTCTATTCCTCATGTTTGCCAAATACGTAACATAAAAATTGCTCCAGTAATTCTTAAGATAATAAGCAATTTCATACATATAATTTCCCCCGTTTTTTCCACACTTTTCTCTATTTCTTCGCTCCAATTAGGTTTAGCGTGATAAAATATAGCCTATAGCCTTCCTCGATAAATAGGCTATCTAACGCTGATAGAATTTTTCAAATCGGACGAGTAGTTCCTGAGATTAGCGCGTTCGAATAAGCCCTTTCATATAATTTCCCCCGTTTTTTCCACATTTTCCTCTATTTCTTCGCTCCTATTAGTCTTAGCGTGATCAAATATAGCCTATAGCCTTCCTCGATCAATGGGCTATCTAACACTGAAAGATTTTTTAAATCGGACCAGTAGTTCCTGAGATTAGCGCGTTCAAATAAGCCCTTTCAAATAATTTACCCCCGTTTTTCCCACATTTTCCTCTATTTCTTCGCTCCTATTAGTCTTGGCGTGATAAAATATAGCCTTCCTCGATAAATGGGCTATCCAACAGTAAAAGAATTTTTGAAATCGGACCGAACTACTGTTCCTGAGATTAGCGCGTTCAAACAAACAAACAAACTCTACAGAATTATAATATTGGTATAGATTATTCATTTTACGAAGTTTCGGTTGGGAGGGACTTGGTCATGACAGTCTATCACTGGTTTTCAATTTACGATTACTCTCATTAAACTGAATATATTATCTAAAGAAATTACCAAAACAAAATCGGTGGTCAAATTATAAATATCTTTTGAATAGTTTTAGAGTAAGACGCCCATTTTGGGCTCTTGACAGACGAGGTTATATGGAGTTTTAAGTTAAAATCGTTGTTAAATTTTCATTCAATCACTGCACCCATAATACATTGGCAGCTTTTAAAACTACTATACTGCACTGCTATGCGCAAAAGCGATATCTCCAAAAAAGTTCAAAAATTTTGTGTTTTAATGGCATCGGATAACATAAAAAAATATACATCCAATGAACTAAGTCAAATGGCATATTTTTTAAAACATATAAAAAAATCTTATTAAAGTGTTCTCTACCTCAATTTTATCAGGAATCGATATTTACAAAACCTCTATTTTCTTAATACTCACTTTCACTGAGATACCAGCTTTGCACTTAGCAGGGCAGTATAAGTTTACAAATTACATGTAAGGTCAATGTGTCGAAGTCCGTCTGGGAGGTAAGTAAGTAGCGGCAATAACTTCCATATTTGAATGACTAGTTTCATATGGCTCAGTTGGTAAAACAATATTGCAAAGTTTGTTTGACCTAAGAAACAGATATGTCGCTAGCGCTACTAACTACCTGTTACGAAAAAAATGATCTCAAAATTTTAAAAAGTCTCTGCCTAAAAAATAAAAAAAGTGGAAATACGAAGGAGTTTTTGGAGTTTCTTGGATTACATAAGTAATTTAGTGATCCTTTTACTTATTACTGGTGTTCGATTCGTTAATATCGCTTTAATTTCATTATTATCACCTGCAACATGTGTCTGACCTAAAATTGTAATAATTGGGAAGTCCGTCTAGTTTTCATAAGGAAAGGCCGTCATATGCCGGTCTTGCCTCAAATCAGATATTGTCAACCTTTTCAAATATACAATATGTCTTTATTGTTAATTTGGATTTCAACTTAAGACTACTAAATCATAGCATTGCCCAAATTTTACTGCACGAAAAGAGCATACAAGAGGGGCTGATTAAAAATTGCAAAAGTTATAAACAATAAAGTAAAAAAAAAGGTCGGTTTGGTTTTTTTAATATTCCAAAAACCAAAAGTTAGGGGGCGTCCACAAATTACGTGAGGTGTTTAGGGGGGGAGGGGGTCGAGTCAAATCTCATCTAATCTCACGTTGGGGAGAGGGGGGGTCTCGGCAAATCTCACGTAATTTTTTTTCTCAAGAATATAATACTATTTTGATCCATTTCATCCAGATTGTACATATGCTTAAGATTTAATCGTAAGCGTAATCGTTATACGATTAAGATCATTCACAAATTCGTTCGAAAGAAAATCTACTGACTGTCAAACCAAACGTTTACGTAAGAATCCCACATTTTAAAAATCTCACGAGAGATTTGGGAGGGGGATAGGGGGGGTTGAATAAAATCTCACGAAATCTCACCAGAGGGGGAGGGGGGGTCAAAAAATGCAATAAAACACCTCACGTAATTTGTGGACGCCCCCTTATATGAAATAATCAAAATTTGAAAAAATATCCTTTAGGGGCAGGAAATTTCCTTAAAAAATCCTACCTCCCGGACCAACAACCCTTAAAATTTTAATTGAGTAGCGAAATGAAAATGTTTGCAACCACTTAGACTTACGATATGCAGGACTTGCCTTAATATGATATAAAATTAATTTTCTCTGGAATGCGAACCTTATTACCGACACCTTGAACACATATTTGAATGGCCGTTTAGCTAGAAACCGTTGCCATGCATTTTACTTTACAAGTTAGGGCTATACTGCTGCTAGACGGACTTACCTCAAACTATAAGGGAAGTCCGTCTACACGCCGAGTTTTAAAAAAATACCACGTAAGTAAAAAAATACGACAATTAAGATTATTTTTAGATCATAATAGGTCTAATTATAATTTTCGATGACACAAGTTACTTTAAAAAGCGAATCTCAAGTCAATAAATTATGTTAAACTTTAATTTTAGAAAAGTATGCCTTGAACACATTGACCTTACAGTAAAAAACTTATCTAACACACAGTAATAGTTACTAATATTACTAACTTACCCAGACATCAATGTGAATAAAATCTCTGGTTTAGTACAAATATATTCCACAGTTGGTGACCGAGTTCCAATTTGACGTCTCAAAACATTATTAAAGACTTGTGCCACATCTTTCTTCCCTTCAAAGTCGATACGGTTTAAATTCTATATTAACGAAAAAGATTTATGAAATTATATAGGAAAATACAATAAAATGTTTGTGGAAAAAATAAATGTAATTACTTGAATAAGAAGAAGAAGCAAATTTGTGTTGTATAACTCCTGGGCTAGTTGGGCCACAATAATGTCAGTTTGAGGTTCAGCATCAGATGTGCCATATAGCATATTCTTTATCAACACCTACAAAAAGAAGATATTATGCTTTAGCAATGTATAATTTCAAACAAAAATGTAGTTTACTCTGATCAATGAATCTAAATTGTGTACTTACCAAATTTTTACTAACATCTTCCTGGGCCTTTTCAGCTTTCTTGTCACCCCTCTCTAAAGCGGTAACAGCATCCTTGAGTGATCTAACTAGCTCCGCAGGGCTTTTTTGAGATTTACCAAAAAGAGGCATATTATTGATGCAATGTTAACAAATTATTAATAGCTTCGTCTTCATACGATTGTACCTGCAACGAAAAGCTGATTGTAGAAACACAAACAAATACGAAATGATCACAGTAGGTTCTGAATACTTGCACGTCTTAAATTCAAAAGAATGCAAGATATAAAATTTGGTTGAATATTTATGAGAACGTAATCCAACCTGGCACGATGTCACTAAATGTTAAATAAATGTTTACGTTACTTATAGTTAGATATCTCGTGATGAACGCTAATAAAATGGAAAATCACTCACTTTCTGATTATTACAATAAAATTGTATTCAGCAAGACAGACCACAACCAGGCAAAACGAACAGCTGTGATGTCAATACAATTGTTGCCAGTTTAAAATAAACTAATATCGTTTTCGGCAGTTTTCGGCATATCCAGTTTACATCCTCTTTGGGCATATCTGCATTCTGCACTGCCCCCGCGGGGCAGGGTGGGTCGACAGGATACGGAAACAGCCGAAATTTGAAAAATTCATGTCAGCCTACCCTGCCCCGGGGCAGTGCAGATGCCGAAAACGATATTTGAAGCCACATTTATTCCGATTTAGGATCCTTTTCCTAGCTAGGATCCTAGCTTTCAAATTTTTTAGGATTCTAGCTAGGACTTCCTAGCTAGGATAAGTGGAATGGCATAGATTACACGGTCAATATTATCACGATTCTAGTAGATCACGGGATTCACAAATAGTAAGTGCGATACTGCGATTCGGCCTACGAGTATTACACCATCAATATTATCACGGAATCGTGATAATATTGATGCGTGTAATCCACGCCTAAAAAAATTGTCCACGAGTCTACAAATCATTCAAAATGTGACCCGAATATCGAATCTGAAAAATGGCAAATTTTTTTTATTACTGTTTTGGGCTCCTTTTGAAGGAAATTTTTTTAATACAGCTTCAAAAATTTTGAAAACTCTTTAGGTTTCCGATATGTAGAGACGCATATTATCGAAACGTAATAGTCTATCCGTCTTATACCAAAGAAAGTTAAATTTCGAGAGTTTACGATGTATCGGTGAGCATCAAAACAGGACAAAACTACCACTATCGCGACTGTACGTGCCTTCATCAATAAATATCACTTTATTTGATTTTAAACTATAGGTTATGTAAATTTGATTTTACTATGTCTTTATACAGTTTTAGTAGCATTAAAAATGTTTACCGCGCAAATTATTGAAACGGGCAGATTCCATTGTTTAGGCCATATTTTTTCGTCTCTCAATTGTATCGTACGTACCATTTTCGATTATGTACGTTGTTTTTTCGTACATCATTTTTATCGAAAATGACCATTTCGATTCTATACGTCGTGTTTAAAATAAAAACCTTGTCACTTTCGATTTTTTTAACCGAAACAATACTTATATTTTTGGAAAAAATCGACAGTTCTTCAATAAAAATGAAGTACCAACGTTTTTTTTATTATTTAGTTTCTATCCATACTTAACATAATGAATGCAAAAGTGTGTTTGTTTGTCTATCTGTCTGTATGTTACCACTTAACGCTCAAACTGCTAAACCGATTTTGCTGAAATTTGGCATGGAGATACTTTTAGTCCCGGGAAAGGACATAGTATACTTTTTTCCGGAAAAATGTACGGTTTTGGCGTGATAAAAGCAAAAAAGTAGCGGGCGTCATCTAGTGATAAATAAACCTGGTTTTTAAATGAAATATAAATTATTTTTTTTATGAAATTTCATAATATTATATTTTTAAAGATATAATATTATCCACGAACTAATATAAGAAATGCAAAAGTTGTTTGTCCTTTCTTCACACCCTAACTAAGCAACCAATCGACTTGATTTTTGTCATAGACTTAGTTAAAAGGTTGTGAAGAGTAAAAAAGGCTACTTTTGGTCTCGGAAAACATCATTTTCCCAAGAGAAGCGCGATATCATGATTTTTTTATATCATGAAATATGCGCTCGATTAGTTATTCTGAAAATATTATGTTTCCGACAGAAGAGCAAAATACTGGCTCGTAATAAGCAACTAGAGAATGGGACGCAAGCTAGGGAGACAAAGAATAATGTATGAACTACATTACTCTATTACGCCACGAATACTCATTTACAGATGAAATTCGTGGCACCAACCCCAACCATATCGCTCAATTTATGAAAACGATATCACTCAACGGCCAACGCACTCTGGCACTGGCGGTTCACTAAGGAGACAAGTTTTTAAAAAGAAGGAGAAGAAGTCTGTGAAAAAAAAGCTGTAGGTGTTTTGGCGGTATTTTGAAATTTGATTTTTGTCAATCTGTCAAGCGCGGTCAAGCGATAGGTACTCGGAATTCGGATCACGTAGAATACCTAGGCACCTAGGTACTGGAAATTGAGCATTTTCTTATTTTTTTAATTTGATTGTCAAACAGCTTCCATTTTAGTAACTAGATGGCGTATGGGTAGACAACTATCGGTAATACCAGGGAATACCATCAATGATTGCTATAAAACCGGGAAAAAGAATGTAAAACTTGATACATTTCAATTTGAAAAAGACACAATGAAATTCCAATGAATAGGATAATAAAGTTATTATAACGATGTTTTAGTTAAAACTCACGGAAGAAATAGCCCTATTTATCGTTATTCACACCAAATGTCACAGGAATTATAAATTTTGGTTTTGACAACATCTTACCTGCACTTGTGCACGATAACGGATATTCAATAGCCAATATTTTACCAATAATGAACATCAAAAACCCAAATAACACAATTTGGGAAAAAATAATAAAAACCACACCAACAATAAAAAGTAGAAGAAGTTTGAAAGTAATAATATGGCTGCCACAAGGCCGTTCAGTTGTCAGCAATCAAATGATTGTCAGTTTTCAGTTTGACAAGTTTTTATTTTAACAGCATGTTCCTATTTTCCTAAACTATTAAATGATCGCTTTTTTTATTTATGTCATACTTGACAGTACACTGATATTTTTTAGAAACACAACCAATATGTAGTCAGTGACACCAACCTGCAGATTATTTCAGATCCGGTGGGGAACCAATAGAAAAATATCTAGAAGTGTCTACCGTCGCGCCGTCTGGTAGAGATTTAAAGAAAACAACCCATTATTTCGACTGTCCCTAAGTATACTAAGTCAACTAACAAATTGCAAACTTTACAGGAGAGCGTTTGCAAGAATGAAATGTTATATTTTTAACGTCGTTAAAGCGCATCACACACGGTGAAGATAATATAATATTTTATCTTAAGATGCCCAAATATAAAATATTATAGTATCTTAAGCTATCACACACGGCTAAGATACGATAATATTAAAATATGTTCATTTCCTTACGAGTCTGCGTTGGTGCCACACGTATTCCTTGTAATGACCGCTGTACACTCTCGCCGAGAGCTCTCGGGCGAGAGTCTCGTGCGAGAGCCCCTTGCCCGAGTGCGATCATGTACATTCTCGCTTAGTTCAATCGCAGTTATGAACTCAGACAAGATGGACGAAAACGACCATTCACCATTCACCATGCATCGAAAGATATCATTGTAATCCAAAGATTTATTATCATAATTAATTTTATTTCTCACAGATAATGACTGATAATGTCGTTTATTATTGTTATTTTTCTGTTCTACACTGTCCAACGGCGGAACTAGTACTGAAAGACGCGAGAGTGTACAGTAGTGCGCTCGTTTTCCTCGCGAGACCCTTTGTCTCGGGCGCAAAATACCGACAGCGGACCGAGAGGGTCCGAGACAGGCGAGACGAGGCGAGCGCACCCATGTACACTCTCGCACTCGGGCCGCCTCGCTGTGTCTCGGCGAGAGTGTACAGCCGGCTTTAGAGTTCTATATACAGGGTGATTGACTGACTGATTGATTGATAGAGCCTCACATAAAAAAGAGAAAACCCTGCGGCGAATTTAACCTTTAGGGTCTACACAGACGGACTGCATTTCAACTGCAATCCAACTGCAAATTGCAGTTTGAATGCAGTTGACACGACTGCAATGCGACTGCAATAGAACTGCAAACCAAACACGCAGTCGGATTGCAGTTCAGTTGCTGTCGGCGTGCAGTCGTGTGAACTGTTTGGTTTGCAGTTCTATTGTAGTCGCATTGCAGTCGTGTCAACTGCATTCAAACTGCACTTGAACTGCAATTTACAGTTGGATTGCAGTTGAAATGCAGTCCGTCTGTGTAGACCCTTATCAATATCTGTCAACGAAGAAGTTTCAGGAGTATTTTAGAAATTCAAGAAAAACATTCATTTCGATTTATGAGCTTTTTAAGCAATAATAATAATAAAGCAATAAATTATAAGTCAATTTTATTTAAAATTATCCGAAATGTTACTTTTTCCATCAAAATGTTACTTTTCGAATGAGAGTAGGTATGTAACTTTCTAACATACAGCACTGGCAACACTGCATCTACTAGTGCGTCCGATCACCGATGAGCCCGCTGCTCGACACAAAAACATCCTGTACATATTCATAAAGATATATTTCGCATCTTAAGATAACATATTAAGATACGAAATATATATTTCGTATCTTAAGATAAAATATTAAGGTAAGAAATATATATTTCCATATCTTAAGATACAAAATATAAAATATAAATTAACTTCGTCGTGTGTGATGGTTCATAGGATTTGTATGGTGAGCGATATTCTAAAATATGCTCAAAGATAATATATATTTTATATTATCTTCACCGTCTGTGATGCGCTTAAGATTACGGGAAAATAAATGTAATTATTCTGGGCATTGGCACATTGAAACCGAACAAAAAGGGGAAAAAATTATGTTTGCTGTATGGGAGACTTCCTTAAATATTTATTTTAGGTATTTTGTTTTTAATATTTGTTTTTGCAGCGGAAAGTAGCAACAGAAATATGTACATAATTTGTGAAAATTTCAACTGTCTAGCTACAGCGATTCCCGAGATACAGCTTGGTGACAGACAAATGATCAGATTGACCGACACCGAAATCTTTGTAATAGAGTCCCGTTTTTACCCTTTGGGTACGGTTCCCTTAGTAGGGGAGCCCAAAAGGGGATTTTGAGCCATGCCCGATATGTCAGGTTAAGCTTGTATAATGCAGGCGCCAGACATGTGCTTCAAAGTTTGAGCAAACTTTGACGTGCGTAAACACATGTCTGGTGGCGGCACAAATGTGCCTGCCCGACTTGTTTTCAAATTTTTCGGCACAGTTATTGCCATAAAGTTAATATACCTATCGGAATAGAGAAACAAAGGCCTGAGCAAGTGAGATGTCACTATCAGTAACAATGCGTGGTAGAAAGAGAAGCGTGATTTGAGGTTGCATAGCTTTTTTTTCATCTGTTTGACAGTCTGTCTGCCCCTGGGCCGATCGTTGTCAATTTGGGCTCTCAGAAAAATTGTGATTTTAAGTTAAATAATGTATAATTTTTAGAAATACTGCTCTAGAAACATGGTTAAGTGTTTGTGGAATGATTCTGGATCCACACATCGAAAAAACCCGGACAAATATTCATTTCACAGGTGAATTATTCTACATCGACAGGACCTAGTTTTAAGTTTATTTTTGCCAATTCCCTACGAGTTATTGGTATTTTTACGTACGTGTTCACTTCTGTATATGTTTAATTATATGGAAAACATAACTTGACTAGCCATGGTGCACAATTTAAGGATATTTTGTGTAAACAATTTTCATCTATTTTACACTAGGGCTGTATCAAGTTATCGATAAGTTGTGTCGATATGAAAATTATACTAATTATCTAAGAATGTTTGAATGATAACATACTCATCTGTAGTTTATAATTAGTTTAAGTATATTAATATACTATCATACATAATTTGTCGTTTTTAAGCATTTAAGGTTCCGCACCCAAAGGGTAAAAATTAAGTCCTAGTAGTGGGGTCCCGCAGCCCGCTCTATTACTAAGACTTCGTTGCCTGTCCGTCTGTCCATCCGTCCGTCCGTCTGTCTGTCTTCAGGCTGTATAACAAGAACCACTTTAGTAATAGACTTCTGAAATTTCCATAGATGTAATGTCATTCAATACGGCTGCTCATCCAAGATAGGGAAATAGTTGAAAGCACTTCTGCAAGATGGGCATCAAATAAAAGGGCTCAGTAGGCTCATTGAGAGTGAATTAAAATTTAATAGGGTCTAGTGAAGTCGTGTCGTGTCGTGTAGGTACTGATGTCACGTGACGTAACCTGTCGTGTCGAATCGTGTCATGACATGTCGTGTCGTATCGTACCGGGTTTTAAAAAATGCCCGGTTGAAACCGGTCTCCCTTCATGCGCGAGTCACTTACACTTGGCCAATTTTTCAGATTTCTTGCTGACCTGGATACCAGAAATTCATGGCTTAAAATAATTAACCATCCAAACTGGACTCCGAAGAAAAATTCATGCATACTTAATTATGCAGCAAGCATTTTGAAGAAAAATCACATTTTACTTCAAAATTACAATTTTATTATATTATTTCTATGCAGTTTTATTTTATCCCATTTTATAATGCCCGCTGTGCACTCTCGCCGAGAGCTCTCGGGCGAGAGTCTCGTGCGAGAGCCCCTTGCCCGAGTGCGATCATGTACATTCTCGCTTAGTTCAATTGCAGATAAGAACTCAGAGAAGATGGACGAAAACGACCATTCACCTTTCACCATGTATCGAAAGATATCATTGTAATCCGAAGATTTATAATCATATTTAATTTTATTTCTCATAGATGATGACTGATAATGACGTTTATTATTGTTATTTTTCTGTTCTACACTGTCCAACGGCGGGACTAGATGCGTTAGCATTCTATATAGTTTGTGGGGACTAGTACTGAAAGACGCGAGAGTGTATAGTAGTGCTCTCGTTTTCCTCGCGAGACCCTTTGTCTCGGGCGCAAAATACCGACAACGGACCGAGAGGGTCCGAGACAGGCGAGACGAGGCGAGCGCACCCATTTACACTCTCGCACTTGGGCCGCCTCGCTGTGTCTCGGCGAGAATGTACAGCCGGCATTATGTTTACAATCTTACAATTATTATTCCATGACCGATATTTTATCGAATTACAAGATGTTTGTACATCACTGACACGCACACGTTAACATAATTGTATACACAGATGTAAATAAAATTTTGGTTAAGCTTGACAGCTCGGGATTGTTTCTCTATTCCGATAGGTATATTACCTTTATGGTTATTGCAAAGGTGGCTGACAGATCGGACGACGATTTTTAATTTTTAAGGTCTTCTATTGTAAATGGCATAGTTAAACTATTTTTTATCCTATGCCATACTTCGTTTACCACGTTACGATTTTTATGATTATTGTTTTTTGGATTCCATATAGAGGGTTCACTTTGTACTTGTAGTAGTTCGAGAAATTCTATAACTATCTCATTACACCACTCCTTAATAATTATTGACCACAAATTAAGAGAAGGTATTATTGTTATTGACTTTCAAAATGTGTACCTAGACAACTGCTCCGTTCAGCGGCGCACGCGTTACTAATTACTGCGACAAGTGTGGCAGGCCGCACAAACTTTGAAGTTTGTTTACTTTGATGTTCGCAGAAAAACCGACACATGTTGGCAAATTGCAAATGTGTGTTCAAACTTTGCACAAATAGGCAAATGTCAGTGCCACACTTGGCGAATTTGTAGGCATTTGCGTATTTGAACACATGTCTAGCGCCTGCATAAGCGTCCCAAATGTCTCTAGTTAGCATTGTACAAAAATCTGATTTCCCAGTTGGCGGATTGAAAAAGTTTTTTTTCCAAGTATTGAAATGTCATACATTTGTAAGATTAAGATAGGAAATGTTATGTATACTCCAAAGTATCTACCACGTAATGAACTGGTGATTTAAATATAAAGTAAGCCTGTAGGGACATTTAAAAAAAAAACTCTATTTTTAAGAAAATAAGCTTTACAGATAGTTTATGTTGCACTCTATTAAATTGTGTAGTCTTTGTTGTCTAAAATCTTATAAAATATTACCAAAATATATACTAATTATTTTAAATATTTTCATAGCTGTAAACGCCTCTCAAGTCTCAACTCAACGCGAGAATAAAAACGCTCATATATTTTTTTCATGCGTTTTACCTAGTCTGCAAAACCTACTAGGCTTCACGATACTCTACTAACTACATAGAAAGCACTTTGGGCTCCCCAACTACTTTAAATTAGTGGTTTTTTGGTCTTTTCACTCCGCGCTGACCATATGAATACGGAGTCAACTTTCAATTTGAACCAAAATGCCCGCGATCGCGTCCCGCGTATACTGGTAGAATATAACTTGACTCAGTATTCAATGCGCAAATTTAAATAAGTCAGTAGATGACTCTGTATACGTCATTTTATTTCCGGTATTAAATAAAGATACTAACTTTTTTAAAGCCAGCAGGTAGAATATGATCTAATTAGTGTCATTTCATTAAACTAAGATATGTCATTACACTAAACTGTCTAGTGAAATGTCAGAAACGCGGATACCGCCGAATAAAAATCGAGCCACTCATTTCTCTCGCTTCGGGTACTTTGATAGGATCATCTAAAATCTGAATCTGACAAGTAAGATGTTAGATGATCCATGCGTCGAATGGGCATGTAAAAAGTCGGTCCTGCGCGTGATCTCTCGCCGGTCGTATCAGTCTTCCGTCCCACCGGGTTATGCGAGTAAAGGAATATAGAGATTGCTGCGCACACACTTGGGCACTATAAAATTACTCTTGGCCTGGTTTCAATGAAACCGGCCACCGTCACTAAAATCAGAGTGGGAGTTATTATTATTATTATCACACGTGTAATGCAACTATAGCAGATCTGAGAGGGCATCACCATATCTCTGAATCATACAGTTGAAACCAGCTGAGGGTTCTTCATCAGACACTTCAGACCTTTGATTTTTGACGTCAAATGAAGCGACCGACCAAGTTGAATATTTTTTGTAAAGGTGGCATATCAATCTCTAGTTTGGTTAGGCTCTTGTACAGGCACTACAGGTACTCCAGCTCTTCGATTATCCTAGTTTTTACGGTTCCGTACCCAAAGGGTTAGTCTGTTTGTCTGTGTCCAGGCTAGACGAGCCGCGCCAGCTCGAGCGACGCATTTGTTTCACTCCCACTAGTGCCCGTATCACGTGTGGGAAATAGAGCGAGCGAGAGAAATGAGTGGCTCGATTTTTATTCGGCGGTATCCGCGTTTCTGACATTTCACTAGATTTAGTTTAGTGAAATGACATATCACTAGATATTTTTAGTAAGAAGACGTAATAAACAAGAATATTCGGCATCTTCCGGGAGTTCGTGATATCCCTAGGCATATCGTGAAATCCCTGATATCCTCTTATCCCTGCGACATAAATATACCAAAAAGTGCAATTTGGAAAATTTGTTAGTTGACTCAGTCACAGTATAGCAATATATCCCTACAGTAGTGAAACGAATGTACTTGCGCAGAGCAACGGAGGGGTACCCGCGGGGAAGCGGGCGGCGCGGGCCCGCGTATACAAACTCGCGGAGTTTGTGTACCTGCCGCGCAGGGGTGACGTTGGCGCGTTGTCTACGAATTTTGTGTTGTAATTATTGTAAAACGATAACTTATCTTATAAACATGGGATATTATAAGGTTTCAGACTTCAGTGTACGGATGTAAATCTGATTAAAAAACAAAAAGGGTTTAAATTTTTATAAATATCGGCTCACAGCTGTTAACACTAATATTGTGTTGATCTTGGCGGCATTTATTTGCATCTCTGTTTAATTGTAACTCACGTTGTAAAAAGTGTAACTTGAAGAGAAACAATATAGAATACATTAAAAATTTGTCAAATACCCTGTTACAACTTACATACTAATTAGTACCTACCTAGCGAGGTACACAGGGCCACACATCAAGTGTAACATGTTGACCTTTGGACCGCCCTTACCGCGTACGTAATATGAGCGAGTTTTGAAGCGTTTCTGAGTTCTGTTACACCTGATGTGTGGCGGCCTGGCGGGTGGCCTACCGTACCTACCAATTATGTGATTTATAAATAATTATTTATTTATTTACTTATTTAACATTTATTGCACACAAGAGACTATTTACATATAAATTGACATAGAAAGACGACACAAAGGAACTGCTTATTTCAGAAGAAATTTCTTACAGCAGCCCTACGGAGAGAGATGTGATACAAGACATCAGATAGAGCGTGCACAATAACAAAATTAAACTTTAAATCTACATACACTAGATAAACCAAACATACATATATAAAGTAACCAAAATAAATAATAAATAATACAATATTAATAATAAATATGATATATTATAACCAATACGTCTATAATAAATAAATACTATATGTATATTTAATAACGGTATTTAAATGGATTGAGAGTCTTGAAGATAATGCTCTTTTAAGCGTTTCTTGAAGACATTGATAGAGGAGCTATCACGAACTGTATGGGGAAGCGAGTTCCACAATCTGACCGCATGGACGGTGAAGGAGTAGGAGTAAAAGTTGGAACGATGGAGTGGGAGTGAAAGGTTCGTTCTAATATTGGACCTACATGGGGTATGGAGTGGTCGGGAAAAATTAAAACGGTCAACAAGGTAGGAGGGAGAGAGGGGGTTATGCAGGATATTATTGGATATTTTATAGAATGCGTCTTCATTATTTTAATCCTTCGATCGTGGAGTCTTGAAAATCTATTGTTATTATATTGTGTCTCGCTCACCGGTGAGCTTATGGGGCTTGATGGGTGAATTAAATTTTTAAATAGAGAACTAAATCATCTAAAAATAAAGTTTCACGTAAATATCTGGCAGTACGACTTATGTAAATATAACACGCTGATTATAATAATATCTATGGACGCTTCACACCACGTCAGTCTGGCCCCGTGCTAAGTAACTGAAGGACTTGTGCTACAGGTACCAGACAAAGGAAATATATTTACTTAATACTTTAAGGGCCCCCGCGCACGAGCAACTTAGTTGCATGGCGATTTATTTGTCTCTACTCTCTTGATCAAGTCTAGGAGCTAGTATGGAAGTGCGCGCACGTAGCGACGCGACGCGACGCAACTCTGTGCAACTTTTTTAGTTGCAACGCAACTGTCTCCTTCCCTATTGGTTTCTATGCAAGTGCGCGCACAGGCAACAATAAAGTCGCCGACCGGCCCAGTGTTGCCAGATCAGGGGATTTCCCCCTAGATTTAGGGAGCTTTCGTCCAAGATAGGGGCAAAATAGAGGCAAAATATCGGGTTTTCCCCTAGATTTTCATGAACGAGGCCAGCCCCCCTACCATGAGCTCTTATAGCAGTATTACTTTAATATTACTTTCAGATTCCGCACAAACAAAAAACATATCTATGTTTATTTAAATAGAGATCATGTTTGTTTATGCGAAATTCTAAAGTAATATTAATGTAATACTGCTATAAGAGCTCATGGTAGGGCCCCTGGTCGTAAGATTCTGCACAGTTCATCAAAACTTTCGACACTCATTCTAAAGAAAACGTAATTTTTTTCTGGGTATGCTCTCAATTTCATAAACACAGTATGAAATTTCCCAAGAGTCAGGCGATCGCTCCATAATGGATGCACCCAATATTCTATTTTGCGACGCTTTCTTCGGTTTTTTATTGCGAGTGCAACAACCACAGCCGTCTCGATCAAATCCATGTTGATGACTGTCTAGAAAAATCGGAAAAAAGTTGCGTTGCTGTCGCTCTCGTGCGCGCACCCCTGCGACATGGCCGCAATTTTTTCGAAAGAGACAAATAAATCGCCGTGCAACTAAGTTGCTCGTGCGCGGGGGCCCTTATACTATACAATATACATGTATTTAAGATTTTTTATTATATCATACACATATTTAATACACAGCCATGACCCAGGAAAATTGAAAAACTTTTTTGTTGCGTCGGCGGGATTCGAACCCGCGACCCCCGGCTTGAGTTGCCACACACTCTAACCATTGAGCCACGGAGGTCGTCAAATTTATACAGATTATATATTATATGATAACATTACAAGCACAATATTTTATTTTTATTTTATTTCCCGTTTCGTGGCAACCCTGGCATATCTGCTCGGTACCTACACTGGTGGCGGCATCGTGCGACATCAAAGGCGTTTCGTTACCTACTGTAGGGATATAATATTGCTATACTGTGACTCAGTATACTGGGGCAGTCGATTTGTGACTTGTGACGTCGGACTAAAATGTCAATTTGACAGCCAGAAACCTAGTTTTTTCGTTGGAACTTGGAACGTGAGCTAGATAGGTTATCTTTAATTTTATTATTTAATACAATATATGTTGTAATATCAAAAGTCTGATAACAGTAGTAATACGTAGTTTTACGATGGCGGAAACATCGAATGAAAAAATTTCTAAGAAGTGAGTATCATTCAGCAAGTTGATCAAGATGATTTTAGCCAGGACTTCAACAGTGGTTTCTTCATTATTTGGACAAAGAATTGTCAATCGTCCAATATCTTTTGCAAAGTTCTCATCAGCAGTACATTCACGGTTGGTTTATCTTCATACAGTCGAAATATTAATATAGTTCTTTAATTTCATCATTTTTTTCAATTTCAGTGAATTAAAACGTCGGCTTAAAGCTGAACAGAAATTGAAGGAGAAGGCAGAAAAGGCTGCCCAACAGCTGGTTGCCAGTGAGAAAAAAAGTTCCAAAACTGATGAAGAAATAAGTCCTAACGAGTATTACAAGTTAAGGACTGGAGCTGTTGCAGCTCTTAAAAATGGCAAAAAAGAGGATCATCCATACCCTCATAAATTCACAGTTACAATATCCTTAGAGGATTTCATTGAAAAGTACAACAATCTAACAGATGGAGAAGTTTTAGAAAATGTAACTTTGTCTGTCGCTGGTAGAATACACTCTATAAGAGAATCAGGAGCTAAGCTTATTTTTTATGATCTAAGAGGAGAAGGTGTAAAGTTACAGGTAAGATTTTACTACCCAAAGTGCATACCTATTAAAGTTATTAAATATATAAATAGAATACATTAAAGTCAATAAATAGATTAAGAAAATGTTTAGCACATATGCCTTTGGCTTACCAAAGGCGCAATATTAAAAAATTTGCATGTGTATTAATAATAATAATATCTATGGACACTTCACACCATGTCAATCTGGCCCCGTGCTAAGTACCTGAAGGACTTGTGTTATGGGTACCAGACAAAGGAAATATATTTAATACTTTTATACTATACATATATTATTTAAGATTTTTATTATATTATCATACAAATATTTAATACACATCCATGACCCAGGAACATTGAAAAACTTTTTTTGTTCTGTCGGCGTGATTCGAACCCGCGACCCCCGGCTTGAGCTGCCACACACTCTACCCATTGAGCCACAGAGGTCATCAAAATGTTATAATTTTAATGTTATAACTTTAGTGTACTTATAGTTAATTTATCTTATAAGTTACTTATAACTTTAATGTTAGACATTAAAAGTAACAATTTTTGCAGGTGATGGCCAATGCTAAGTTATATGAATCTGAAGAAAAGTTTGTGTCAGACACGGAGAAGTTGAGGCGAGGTGATATCATTGGATGTGTGGGACATCCTGGCAAAACCAAGAAGGGAGAGCTGTCAATAATACCCCAGACCGTAAAACTATTGTCACCGTGTCTGCACATGTTGCCACATCTGCATTTCGGGCTCAAAGATAAAGAAACTAGATTTAGAAAAAGATATTTGGATCTCATTTTAAATGATAAAGTAAGTTTTTTTAATTTAGTGTTTGATTATTATTGATAAATTTTTATGGTTATATTATAAGGTTCATATTTAAAAAGTAAAAGTTGCATCCTAAATATTACGACAAACATAATTGTCTTTCTGTCACTAGCTAGCAGTTCAAATTTTCACCAATATTTTTTAGATAAAAGTAAATATTTCAGTTTTTCTCCAATATAACAAACAATTGCTAAAAAAATTATATGTCTTATTTTAAGGTGCGTCAAACCTTTCATACAAGAGCTAAAATTATTTCCTACATCAGGAGGTTTTTGGATAATATGGGTTTCTTGGAAATAGAGACACCAATGATGAACATGATTGCCGGTGGTGCCACCGCTAAGCCTTTTGTCACTCATCACAATGAACTTGACATGGATCTCTACATGAGGATTGCACCAGAGTTATATCACAAAATGCTTGTAGTAGGAGGATTGGACAGAGTGTATGAAATTGGACGACAATTTAGAAATGAAGGCATTGATTTAACACACAATCCAGAATTCACAACTTGCGAGTTTTATATGGCTTATGCGGATTATAATGATTTGATATCTATCACTGAAACAATGCTCTCTGGAATGGTTAAAAGCATTCATGGAACTTACAAGGTAAAAGAAAACATTTTTTAGAGTTGCTTTTAATGTTTTGATATTATTGTTCATTTAAGAAAATGGCCTAGCAAATTCTTGAAAAATTAATACATTTTGACTGTCTTATTTTTTAAAATTCAATCAAGTTTGAGATTAAGTTAAATAATTATAATTTTTGAAATTAACTTTTCTGCAGGTTAAATATCATCCTGATGGTCCTGACGGTGAGGAAGTTGAGATTGACTTCACACCACCATTTGCGAGAGTACCCATGATTGCTACGCTGGAGAAAGTTCTCAATGTGATGTTGCCCCCTGCTGATCAGCTGCACACTCCTGAAGCCAATGCTTTATTATGCCAGCTTTGTGAAAAACATGAGGTTATTTGATTCACATAATTCCAAAGATATTTTATTACTTAGTTTGTATGCAAAACTTACCTCCTCGTAATAATTAAATACGCACTACTAAAAATGTAGCACTATGTTTACAAGAATCCTTGTCCTTCATGTAACAACTTAAAGAAAATATTATATTATTTTTCAGATTGAATGTCCCCCTCCAAGAACAACTGCAAGACTCTTAGATAAATTAGTTGGAGAGTTCTTGGAAGAGAAATGTATAAATCCAACGTTTATTTTGGATCATCCACAAATTATGAGCCCCCTCTCTAAATATCACAGGGATATTCCAGGCTTAACGGAAAGGTGTGTTATAAGTTATTTTGAACATTATATTTATTATTGTATTTATTCATGAAGTTATTTTCAATGAATGTTAAATTTTCTGTTTAGGTTTGAACTATTTGTAATGAAAAAGGAAATTTGTAATGCATACACCGAGCTGAACGATCCAGCTACTCAGCGTGAACGTTTCGAGCAACAAGCGAAGGATCGTGCGGCTGGTGATGACGAAACTCCACCAACTGATGAAGCATTCTGTACTGCTCTTGAATATGGTCTGCCACCAACAGCAGGATGGGGTGTTGGTGTCGATCGACTCACAATGTTTTTAACCGACTCAAACAATATTAAGGTGGGTAGATAAAATATATCATTCACCATAATAGTGGGGGTTGCATTTGAATTACGCATTGTAGGGAGGGGGCGGGAGGTTAAAGTTAGGAAATCAGTAGTTACCACAAAAAAAAAGAATATTTTTTGAGGTTATGTTCAATAAAACAACCAAATTAGTGGACATACGACCAAATTAGTCTTATTTGGGTGTGGGCAAACTCAACCGACCTCTATGACTAATATTGTAAATATGCAGCTCTGGCGCAGCGAAGGTGACCAAAAAGCCGGAGCGTCAATTATGATAAGTCGACGGAGCCCCGCGTATATTTCTGGGTGGTTCACAAAAAAATAACCACGAAGGCTAAGGCGGGAACTTCGTTGCGCTGCGCTCCCGCCTTAGCCATCTAACCTAACCCAATCAAGTCGTATTGGGCCAGCGCGGAGTAAAGCGTCTCCCAGACAGACGCGGCCTGCAGTGGCGGTCAGTTGGATGACTAGGTCGCGTGGCAGCGTGTGTCTGTGTCGTTTCTAGAACTCTCAAGTCAGTCACTCTTAGGTAGCACATTGCTACCTACCTAAGAGTTAAATAATAACGAAACTTCAAACACGTATTTAAAAAAAACTACGCATCTCCTAGACCCAAATCTGTCATTTGAAAGGGGCAACTAACCCCTATAAAATGCCACCCTTCCCCCCCCTCTCCCTACAATGCGTGATTCAAATGCCAACCCGATGTTATTTCTGCTACTAAAGCATTTAGTCTATATCTCAAAATATGTTTTTGTATTCAAATAACTGTGAAAACTAAATTCTAATTTTGTTTTCAGGAAGTATTGTTGTTCCCAGCAATGAAACCAGATGATCCCAACAAACATAACACTGAAGGTGAAGCTTCTAAAGAAAATATAAATGGTGCCCAGTAATGCACAAAAAAAATAATTATAAGGACAATCCTTTTATTTTGTGTTGATGTAAAAATAACATAAACAGTCCTTGTGACTTAACAAATTCTATATAGATTAATTGTTGAGAAAATGTTTTTCTTTGAAAATACAAATTACTTACTAGAAACTCCTTTTTTTCTAAACCCCTCTAACATTTTATTAGGAGAAAAGAAATATTGTAGTCTAAAAATTATTTATTTTAAATATAATATTAGCAAAATTACTAAAATTACATGGAATTTCATAAATCCATTTATACAAAACTTTTAAATAATATTTCTAAATATGAGGGTGATTTAGCTCTAGTTGGCAGTTCTCATATTTTACAAAACATTATGCCTAAACTTCTTCAGTTGTTAAAGTCTGAGTAGAATTGTAATGTTCACCCAAGCTGTACATATGACGGTGGTAGGTTATGAATAAGGGAGGGCCAGTAAACTCAGTCCCCTGCTCAATAGTTTCTGGCCCTGTTGCTTGAATTATACTTATAGGACATTTCAAGTAGTTTGACAAAGCTCGAATCTCTACCTGCCCTCCCCATACATTTGTATTTCTAATTTTCTCGCAGTATTCTTCAAATTCTGCATCTGTTAACATTTCAAATGTCTCTGGATTACTGAGAAATGGTAGGAAATCATCTTTATTTTCCATTATGTATGATGCTGCATTGTTTCGTAAGTCCTGAACGTTAAGTTTTTTATTGTATTGAACTTCCAATTGATGCGCAATTGCTTTATATAAACAGTCTCCATCGGAGGGAATAAGAAAAATAGACAAATTTCTTGTTTTTAACCTGGTATGTATTGCTTGCATTTCTAAATTTCGAGGGCCATTTTTATTTTCTTGTTCCTGCAATTTTATTTGTTCATTCCTTTCCCTTTCCAGTAAATTTTTTTTGTCTCTACGTTTTTGAGCCTTTGATATTTTTGTTTTGGATGCCTCCTTTACTTCGAGCTCTTCTGATTCCAACTGTAATTCAATATTTTGGTTTGCATTCTGTACAGATTCAAGTTCTTTTTTGTGTTTTTCATCTAACTCTGTTTCCAGCCTAGTGATTTCCAAAGTAAGTTCCTTCTTCTTGGTCTTATCATTTTTTGCAGCCTTTTTAATAGCCTGAATTTGAGCTTGAAGTTCCTTTTTTTCTTTTTTATGTTTCTGTTCTAAAAATTTTACTTCATTTTCGTCAGAATTATCATCCATTGTGCCGTGAAGCCGCCTATGATTAAAATCAGAATATCCGTTGAATTCCTACGAGTCTTAACTGCAGAAGATATTTTATAAATTGTCAAATAATGAAGCGTAGAAATTGCACAAAAAACAAATCCTATCGTATAAAAATGTTCCAAATCACCTAATAAATAGATAGGTAGTAATAAAATAATCATAAAAATCTTTAGGTTATGTTTAGTTTTTTTTAAGGATTTTTAGATAGGCAATAGCACAGAAGCAGAACTAAGAACACAGATTACAACAGAGAACACCAAGTCATACAGTAAAGCGTGTCCCACACAGACGCGGCCTGCGGTGGCGATCTGATGTTGCCTTCTTGCTTGACCGCGATAACAATAAACTGCCGCGGCCGCGGTGGCGGTCATTCCCTACGGCGCGGCGCGGCGGCACATAGCTCTCAAGTCTCGCCTGCGAGTGGACGTTAGTAACCAATCGTAACGAAGTTTTATTGCTTTTATTACTGGCGCTTGAAGAAGATGAAAGATTATTTTAACAAAAAAATTAAAACCGACTTCCAAGGTAAAAACAATAATAATATGAACTAAAAAGGATTAAATAACTCTTACTCTTTAAGAGTTCTTTTTCAGAATTCGTCTAAATCTCAACTACATATTTCTTTACATAATACAGTCTTTATTATTTGGAAGTCGGTACCAGCTAATTTAGTCAAAAGCTCAGTCAATGTCAGAATATCTGAAACTTTTGGGACTGGTACCGACTTCAAAGCAATGAAGACTGTATGTACAGAAATAGTTGATACCTATTTAGAGTTTAGACGAATTCTAAAAAAAGAACTCTTAAAGAGTAAGAGTTATAAATTAATACTTTTTAGTTCATATTATTATTGTTTTTACCTTGGAAGTCGGTTTTAATTTTTTGTTAAAAATAATAATTTCACTCTTTTTAGTTATCCACAACATAAGGCTTTATGCGTAAATAGCCACTTCGAATGATAACTATTCACATTATGTTACTGTAAGCGAAATTCGTGGTAAATGCTTGCAGTTATATCTAAGCGATGCTGCAATTTCCAAACTTTTATGTTAATAAAGGTTCGAGTTCTGTTTAGTGCCTTCGGATCAAGAGATACCTTCGTATGAAATTTCACTTATTTGTAAATTATGTTTAAGTTACTAGAAACAACTTCTTAACCACCTGCAGGGCTAGCATAACAACAGTAGACATGGGAAAGAATCGACATACTGACAGATTTTATCGCCAAAATGTCGGATTTCCATTGTATAACAACACAAGAATTTTAAAAATCGGTCCACAAACAGCGAAACAATAATCAAAAACATCAGCTTCGATGAAAAATATCACGAAAAGTACCAATAATTGGATCATAATGTCATGATCCATGGTATAATTATGGTTGTGGTGATGATGATTAATCAAATTGATATAGTAGCTTATGCTTTCAGTGATTTAAATAACGCCGAAATCCCCGAACCTGTATCTATAGGGATTCAAAAGTTCTGTTGGGTACCTTAGGATCCAGGGTATAACCTGGTGTGAAGTCTTACTTTTTGGTAGCATGTGCCTCGAGTACATCAGAAAAAATTGAATGAATATGGTACCAAATTCGAGTTAAACCCTATACATTGTATACTTTTTAATAACGTGGGTTTAACTCGAATTTGTATAGTATACAACACAAAAAGAATTTTGAAAATCGGCTAACAAACGGCTGAGTAATCTTAAAATTTAGTTTGTTGTTATTTTTAGCAATATTCCGCGAAATAAACTTCCACCTTTAAGTAAATGAGTGAGTGCACGCATAGGCATGCGTACAGCACCTCCCTCCTCCCACACTGCCTATGCGTACACTCGCATGCAAGAACTTGCAAACACCACCACCACACAAGCAATAATGTTGGCAAATCCGTGCAAGGCCCCTCACCACCATGCAGGTTCAAAACCTCGACGCGCGTTTCGCTCCAACACCGGAGCATCCTCAGGATGTGGACTCTACGAACAACGTCCGTCAAGTCTGGCTGAGTAATCGTTAAACATACAAAAAAAACATACAGCCGAACGTATTACCTCCTCCTTTTTGGAAGTCGCTCAAAAAAGGTACTTAAGTAAATTCAAAGTAATAAAAGCAAAGTTTAGAAGAAAATATTTACTAACGTCGTTGTATTTAATATTTTGGTTATTCTTTTCAGAAAAAGAGAATTGTGGGTCCATGAAATTAATAAAGAACGGCAGCAACATGGGGAATTCTGGACATAGGCATAATTTATAGGCATAATTTCACGCGGTACACGCGGCCTGTTGTAAATATTTACAACTGATCGCGTAATGGCCGCCTCATGTCCGCGCGCTCATTCACACAGAAGCAGTGGTGGAGGGGCAGGGCCGTCTCTAGCCCATGTGGCGCCCATGTGCAAATATTATCCTAGCGCCCCCTAGCAAACGCGCGGCCAAAATGAAATGGGGTACAGAGTACAAGTACAGTTTTTCCGGCCGCTTAAGGGTGGGGACTGGGGACCAGTGCCGGTCCTAGTCAAATTAAATAAAAAAAAATCGGCAAGTGCAAGTCGAACTCGCACACGAAGGGTTCATTATTTTTTGCCTATCTTTGCTTTATAAAGCAAAGATAGGCAAAAAATAATGGTTTTATGGGAGCCCCTTGAATGTTTATTTAAGTACAAATACAATTGAGTATTTTGTTAATATTTCAAGTGCCTACGTGTAGCCGTTATTGATATACTTAATATCTCGATCGTGGGAATCGCAGACACAATAGATTTTCAATTGTTATGCGGCAGCCGGGTGCCGCTTGGGGATTGATGGGGGTAAAAAATTCACATTTGTTGCATGGGATTGTATCCTTCAATATTCAATTTATTTTGTTTTTAGTATTTTTTATAAAAATTATAGAAGAGCTTATAGATGCGTTGGGGCTGCGCTGCGAGTCGCAGTCGAAAAGACGTAGGACATGTTTTTCTATGGGCCCCGGAAGCACCGCCCTCGCGGAAGCATCACTGCGCATCGCAAAGATGTGGAGGAGAGTGTGCTGATCGGCGCTGAAATGTAGTACTTGGGTTTGGTCCTGGATTCTGAATGGATCTTTGCCCCTCATTTTCGTCGAACGGCACATAAACTGAAGAAGATGGCCATAGCCCTGAATCACCTTCTGCCAAAATCTGTGGTCCAGGGCCAACCTGCAGACGACTTTGTACAGGGGTCCTGCAGTCCTGTTTGGGCGGAACACATAGGCGCCCGGAACAGACAGCTGCTCAGAAGCCCGCAGCATACTTTAGCGCTGCGGATACTACGCTGCTATCGAACCGTTAGCTGGCGAAACGGCGTTGGCGCTGACAGGGTCCCCTCCGTAGGATCTGGAGGCTCGCGTGTTGTAGGAGGGTGTATCAACATACAGCCGAGTTTAAAAAGCGAGGAGAGCGGGTGCTACCAGAGCTGGTAACCCGATGGCGCCACAAGGCGCATGTCATTTCAATACGCACCTGGTAAGACCAGATGGCGTCCCCAACTGCCGGCTGCCGAACTGTGAAAGCGATCCGGTTGAAACTACAACAGTGGATGGCACATTCAAGGGTCACCCTTACCTTCGGTCATTACCTGGACCATACGGACAGGAGGAAACCATCGCCTAGGTACCACCACAGCCTGAGTAAGACGATACGGCGCAGCATACACTCATTGAATTTTGACGACCTCTGTGGCTCAGTGGTAAGCGCGTTGGACGATCAAGCCGGGGGTCGCGGGTTCGAATCCCGCCGACGGAACAAAAAGTTTCAATGTTCCATGGTCTGGATGTGTATTAAATATGTGTATGATATAATAAAAATCTTAAATATATGTATAGTACAAAAATATTAAATATATTTCCGTTGTCTGGTACCTGTAACACAAGTCCTTTAGGCACTTAGCACGGGGCCAGACTGACGTGGTGTGAAGCGTCCATTGATATTATTATTGAACGCTCGGCTTGGGCTGAGCAACGGGCTGAGTTTTGCGCCGTCCTTGGATTGGACCTTACTACTTATTGGGAGGCAGTAGCTTATACCCTTTGCGAAACTGTTATGTCGCAAACGGAGGCTGCATAAAGAGAGCGGGAAGCAGATTAATACGCAGATCCCATGAAAAGGAGGCACATAGGGCGTAGGCTGCACGGCGCCCGGTGCAACCGCAAGGGCGCCGCGGCCAAGAGTACATATTTTGCTTGTGATCCATCTTGACGAAAAATATAATCTTCATTTATACTTTTTAAGTTTTTAAAAAAAGGTTAATTTTAAGTTGAAAAATAAAGTTTAAATTTATATTACAAAAGCCGAGCCGCGCGCCTTGCTTTGCTGTAATACGCTTCATGCTACATAAAATGTATGCAAACTGGAGTTTTTTTTACGTTGGTCATTAAAGCGCGGCGGCTGGCCAACGTGCGGGCGCGCGCCGAGTGAGGCTCCCTTGCGAGCGGCGCTCGGCGCCTCTAGAACCGCGGTGCCCGTGTACAACGCACACCCTGCACCTAAGGGAAAGACGCCCCTGGTCAGGGGGCGGGGCTTGCGGCCGCGGTAAGCCGCGCTGTGACCGCGTCCAGGCCGCGTGTGTCTGTGTCGTTCCTAGAACTCTCAAGTCATCCAACTGACCGCCACCGCCACCGCCACCGCAGGCCGCGTCTGTGTGGGACACGCTTAACGGCGTTTTCACACGAGACACGACACGACACGGTTCATAGACAAATATAAATTGTCTATGAACCGTGTCGTTTGAACGTTTTCACACGAGCGACGATTTCTGCGACGACATCGCATTCATTTATGGCTGGTTTACACGTGATAAGTAGATAAATGGTCAACTAAATTTTAACTTATGACCCTATACTTACTTAACTAAATTTTAACTTGCTATTGGCTACTAAATTTTGTGTTTACAATTTACAAATTTAAAATTAAGTTAACTACTTATCAACTTAGTACGTGTAAACCAGCCATTAGTACTTAAAAATATTATGTCATCTATTGTTGGGTTTTGTACAATATAATTTTAAAAGATAGTTCGATGATCCTTTTTAACGTCAAGTGGTACGCAGGGCATATTCTTGGTTCAAAATTCAAAGAACAAATGATCCACAGACAACTTTCATAATATCTTTGTATTTTTTATCTGTGCTAAAAAACGTGACGACATAGCGGATTGTCGTCTCAAAATCGTGTGTCGTGCTGTGCGGTGTCGTTCCGTGTGAAAACGGTACATAGAAATGTATGGCGCACGGAATCGTCACCGCAGTTTGTCGTGTCGGGTCGTGTCTCGTGTGAAAACGCTCTTATGGGGCATTTTCTTATGTTTTAAATTTGATTGTCAAACAGCTTCCATTTTAGTAACTAGATGGCGTATGGGTAGACAACTATCGGTAATACCAGGGAATGCCATCAATAATTGCTACTTTTACAGGTGTTTCCGTATACCTTTTCTTCGGCACATGAGACTGTTGCAATTTTTGCGTACATACCTCATCAATTAAAATACTTTTTTCTCGTTTCATTTGTTCAACTCCTAAAAGAATTACTGCAACATGTTTACATGTAGCATTGGTTCCGCTTCCTGCAGCACATTCACAATGTGATTCGATTGGGTTGCCAAATTCATCCAGTTTTATATTTTCTTCATAATGAAGATTCTTCATGGTTTTTCGGCAAAATCCTTTTAAAAATGTGTTGTCACCAGCCACACATGATCTGACAGTGCCTTGACTCGTATAGTTCCAAAGATGCATCAATTTTTTTTTTTGAGTGCTTTATGGCCTGT
Organism: Polyommatus icarus; assembly: GCA_937595015.1. Taxonomy (NCBI): domain Eukaryota; kingdom Metazoa; phylum Arthropoda; class Insecta; order Lepidoptera; family Lycaenidae; genus Polyommatus; species Polyommatus icarus. The sequence goes on from OW569321.1 coordinate 12,765,740, forward strand.
TTCACCGCTTCCTGATAAGGTGCCCGATAGGGTTATTTGACAGATTTTCCATACTCCATCTGTCAAATTAAGTGGTGGATAGCCTTATCAGGAAGCGGTGAAACAGGCCCTTAATATAATAATTTATATACTTAATAAATATTAGCTCAATACTAAGAAACATAATAGTATATCAATGGTCTAAGTTATAATAATAGTCCTCTTGACTGGATTCAGCCACCATGGCTAATCTCATTTGAGATCAACTAACTGGGCATAACATAGTGTCCGCAATGACCTAACCAAACTTAAACAACATTACACAAATTTATTTGTTGTCCTGCGGGAATCAAACCCACAACCTCTGGCTTCCCAATTTTATACAAATGATACAAAAAACCTTATTTTTGATGTGTGTGATTTGAAATAAATAATACCTACGTAAGTATGTTTTCAAATAAAATAAAACTGTTTTGCACTACAACAAAACAGATATTATATGGACAAGAAACACATATGTTAATTGGAGAGAAGCTGTCTACATTGCCTTGTATGGTCATGCATTTGTACTTACCGATGGCGTTTTGCTATCCCCCTCGCTCTCATGGGGATATTGATTACCTTACTCTTTCCCTCCAGCCGGCTCCGGATGTGTGTGTGTGCCGCCTGCCATATTGGTTTCATAGCAGTCTCCAATGAACCAGCAAGAGCTTGCTGTTAACATATGTGTTTCTTGTCCATATAATATCTGTTTTGTTGTAGTGCAAAACAGTTTTATTATATGTCCTTGAAACACATATGTTAATTGGAGACCTGTTTGATTTCTGCTGGTGAAAGAGTAGAATTGATTAGGTATTCTTATCTACTATGTGATTGACGCTATGTGATTCTGAATTCAATATCTAATAAAATGTACATGGTACAATGTCTCTGATGTTATTTTATCCTTGCACCCTTTTTAAAGCAAAAATAATTTATATTATAATAATATTCCTTAGCAGCAATTTCCCTGTAAAAATTGTACGATAAACATGGTAAACAAAAAAGGGAACAAAATAATTTTAAATATGACTGGTAACATAATGTGTTCCTAAAATCCTTTTAACTCCTCTGCTTGTTATTCCTTGGTCTTCTTAATAATAGTTGTTGTCTCTTAAACAAAATATATTTATTAAGTTTTATTAATATTTTAATATAATAATATTGTATCCGAGATTACGAAATATGACTTCTCCTACTGTTATTAGTTTATTACTCATACTGTTCTTAATTTAAAGGTTAATTTCTTATTTACTATAAATTAAAACAAAGCTTTTATTTTAAATGTCTAACAACTGTACTCCGAGTGGAGCATTAATTGTTATTAATGTAGTTAATTTAAAATTTTGGCATAAGCCTGATCCTACATTATCTATCAAACTCCTCATTAAATTGAAGGTTAATCATAATTAAATGTCTCTGGTAAGAACACAGTCTGCTCTCTCAGTGCTACACACAGATTGAAACCTTTATTACTTATTAACATTATATGTAATTATTTCAACCTTTTGATTTAAGCTCTATTTTCATTCTGTCAAACTAATTAATTAACATAAATATTAATCATATTTAAATATCTCTGAGTCTAGCAAATAAGTCACCTAATATTATTAGGCTAGAAAGCATAATATTTTCAAATAGTAAGGGAATGAAATAAATCAGCATTTATAAATTCTGCAAATCTTATCTTCTAGTCGATTCTCATTACTCTTGTCATAGTTAACTTCTTAGAGTACCTCCTCTATTTATTATTATTATTACTCTTTATTTTGTTATTATTACTATTCAACCAACTAATAGTTTATATTATAGAGCAGCTAGCTGTATTTTCCTCTTTAAAATTGGACCACCCTCTTGCTATTATAGACCCTATAATTTTAATCTTACTTGATTCAGTAGCTACCTAATATCTTCAGGGTTGTGTAAGATTTATTAGTATTTTAATATATACCTTACAGGACATATCTCAGGTTTTTAAAATTTTATTAATTAAGTTATTTATTTATTATTATAACTTAGCTGATATATTAGTCCCCCCTTTTTAATAGCCTATGTCCATCAGAGTCTGTCCTATGGTCAACTCCAGGCCACACTGCCAGAAGCGTAGCGTGATCTGGCGGGGCCCCATACAAATTTAGTTTGGGGGTCCTAAGGAAGGGTTACACTTTTTTTTTTTTTTAGACTTCTCATATCTTGTTTGAACTTACTTGAACTCAATAAAAGTAATTTATATTCCATTTGGGGGCCCTTGTGGCCCGGGGGCTCCGTATAATTAATACGGCATATATGGCGGTAGCTACGCCCCTGTAACTGTGCCCTCCTTAATGAAACAAAATCTTGTCCTTAGCTACCTCGAGAATATTAGGTCTTGCCACTGTTCCAGCTACCAAGAGTACTATTAGTTGTTACTATTTACTGTTTTCTTAGATACCTATCTCAATTACTGTTTCTTTGGATTCAATTATCCCTGTAAATAATATGTTAGTTTATAAAGATGTATATGAAAACTTCTTGGTAGTATTGCTGACTGATTTATGTAACGACCAAGTCTTAGACTCTAGGTTTTCTTTTAGATCTAAATGTGCTAGGAATCCATCTACATCCCTCACCCTCTAATGTACTTTATTGTACACAATAACTTCTGAGTTCTTCTGAGGAATGATTCCCTGATGTGACTGCCCCCCCCCCCCTTCTTTTTTTTTTTTTTTTTTGCTATTTTTGTATTATGTCTGCCTGAGTGGGGGGCTGTTGTGCGAGTCCTGATATCTGGGATAGTAATCCTAGGTAATACCTAAGTCTTAAATTATGGATTTTTTCCCCAAGAAGCATTGCTTCTATTGAGGAACTATTTCTTTGGCACCGTACCTATGGTGCAGCTCTTAAAGTATTATTTGGGTATCTGGTGGAAATATCCAAACTAATGGTGCTGCCCTCCTTGACTAAAGGTATCACAGAATATTGCAGCAACGTCTCTCAAGTCCCAGGTAACCTGCTATTGCATCATGGGCCATGGCTGATCTTCTCTAGTCGAGCAAGTCTAGCCGTTGGGACACCCCATATTGAAAATGGCCTCCGAGGCCTGGGGTAACAAGTGCCCTTCCGGCACGGGTATGCTATGAGACATCCACCTCCCTTTGACACCCTATATTGTGAATGGCCTCGTAGGCCTGGTGTGACACGTGCCCTTCCGGTATGGGTTTGTTGTGAGATATCCACCCTTGTATCGCCCCTTATTGAAAATGGCCTTCGAGGGCTAGGGTAACAGGCGCCCTTCCAGCGCTTTTATGTCGTGCGATAGCCACCTTTAGGACAACCCCTATTAAACTGGCCCCTAAGGCCTGGGGTAACAAGTGCACTTCCGGCACCGGTTTGTAATGAGACAGTATATCTACTCTGCTGTTGTGTCTCTCTGGCAGAAAAGCTGTTGATAATGTTATATTTAACAATCTAATATTGTAATGAAAATTAATAGCATATAATTAAGACTAAATTTACAAAATTCTTTGCTTTTCTGCCAGCTTTAATGTCAGGTTTAACCGGTCTAAGGAGCGTGTCCGTCCCTTGACTCCTCTGTACGCTATCAGCGTCCTGTTGTATGACTGCAAGTATACGAATAGCATATGTATGAGCAGTCTTTGAGACTTTGTTATTGCTACCAAAGCGCATACGTTTCACTTTTGGTTGAGTGCCACCCTCTCCGGTGTGGTCACTAAACTCCTGATAACTACTTCTGTTTTAGCTTGGCACCTCGGCTTATGTCTGCAGCATCCGCTGTCAGAAAGTGGAATACCTCCCTTTTTATAGAGGTTTATAGAGCTGTTTTTAAGGCCTGTCACCCAGTTGTAAGTCTCGCAGCTGCTTTAGTATTTAAAGCGTTTGCTTTAATCTTTTGTCCCTGAATTTATTAGGAAAACCTATTGACAGGGTGTTGACAATTTCAACAGCTCTGGAGTGTTGAGATGTTTGCAAAGTGTAGAGATCCTCCTGGGGATTGTAGTTCTCTAACAGTACAGCTGTTCCTGTTTGTTAATTGACCTATGTGTTTGCTTATCTTTATGTCCTTTCTACTAACAGAAGGTTAAATTCTTACGGTGTCACTCACGATCATTGACATAAGCTCACAATGCACCAACCTATTATATTTGAAAAATCTATCTAGGTTTTGGAATTGATTTCCTTTGCTATTGAAATATTTGACACTATATAGTGTCACCTCCTAATTATCTTATTAACTACTTTAAATATTAATTGTTCTGGGGGAAAATACATAGGTGATCTATTCCTGAAGGGAATTTCCTATAAATAAAGTAGAGTATAACTGGAGTATAACTTTGTTACAAACAAGTGTTTTCCCTGCGACTAAGCTTTCTATAAGTCAGTGCCTCCCCCAGAACTTTTATGGCTACTTCTGTTCGTTGAACACGGCCTGGTTTTTTCTCTTCTACCCTGGTTATTCTTGTAGGAAAGGAATTGTTACTTTTTATAATTTGTTCTGAATTATTCGTACCCTATTAGATCTTGCTGAGTACCTACTACCTATGTACCTAGGTATCCTTGTTGTTGTGGCTCCTAGGATTATAATTATTATATATCTTTGTCCTGTCTAAAAGTTGTAGTTTCTCCTGACTAAATAAATGTTCAGTATTCTACTTTTCCTACCACAGCTAATCCGCTCTGGTCCCTTACCTGTCATATACCTAGTGACCCAATTTCAGAGTTAGGGCCCTAAAGGTCTGCTATCATAGTAAGCAAGCTTTAGATCCTGTACAGCCCACAAAGTTTTGTAGGTTTTGTTTTTCATTAATCTTTAACGCCACAAGGGTTGTAGTGGCAGAGTACAGATCTTAGGATAGCTCTACAGATCTATAGAATCTCGCTATATCGCTACAGCGAATGCCCTTCCAGGACTGTGAATTAAATCCTTAGAGAGCCTCGATCTCTTCTATACCTGCCTTCTGTTCTTGCCTCTGGTATTATGTTCTAAACTTGTGTTATTACAACTTGTTATATTTTACCAGGAATGGCTGAGACCAAGACGTTTTAGGTATACCATCTGTGGGTATACCTAAGTGTGTTTTGAGTATCTTTTAAGTGTTTGTAAAATTTACAAATTATTGAATGGAGTTGCGTATTCTGAGATGTAACTCACCTCTTTCTCTAGGTTATTGACCTGATCGGAGGAACGCCAACCTTTGCGCCTGTGGCTGAAGTCTGGACAATCCTCCTCCGAAGTCCGAGGACGACCAGTCCTGACTCTCTTCACTCCCTGTGTCACTCGAAATCACAGAACACCTATCAGCTATCACGGAGCTCGAAAATCGAAATCCATAATATTTACTTAATATTACCACGTGCACCGTTTGTTTACAAACAAATAAGCGAAACAAACTGAGATAGAAATTAGTTATTGCAAAAACTAAATAAATGAGGCACATATATTATACTCAAAACACTTTAAATTTTTTATAAATAGAAATTGATTGAATTATAACATAATAATTTACACTAAAATTTTGTCAATTTGACCGAAAGGCGAAATTTGATGTTCGCTCGGCAATGTATTTTGACGCTATGAAACCAATATGGCAGGCGGCACACACACACATCCGGAGCCGGCTGGAGGGAAAGAGTAAGGTAATCAATATCCCCATGAGAGCGAGGGGGATAGCAAAACGCCATCGGTAAGTACAAATGCATGACCATACAAGGCAATGTAGACAGCTTCTCTCCAATTAACATATGTGTTTCAAGGACATATAATACAACATTTAGCCTCAGGCCTTAATACTGGTAGGTACTTACTAAGATAGATAATGCCTTATTTGGGTTTTATTTATTGGTGGAAGTATGGTATCACCATTAATATCTCGAAAGTTTTCAATCGCAGGCACTATTACATCAGGGTCTTCTTCTTCCAGGGTCTCTGCCTGACCAAATTTTAATATTTATCGTAGAATTGCAACCTGAAATAACAAATATAAAAGAGTTTCAATAAAGTAATTTTTTAAAGTTATAACAAAGTTTATGTTGAATCTCTTTACTATATAGACAATACTGATTAATTTATGTATTTATAGATTGTTTTAAGCTTAGTGACTACAAATAAATCGAAATTGTTCCTGAAAAGCATTAGATTTTTCCAAAAATCGAACACAAAGCATGTTATTGTTGTTTACCTTTCGATGAGGTCTGCCTTTTTCCCTCGTACCGTAGCACCACGTCTTCTTAACTCTTATTTGAGTTGGTTAACTTGCCATGTACCGTACATTTTTTATTGCTAAAAACGAAATAATTAGCAGAAATTCACAATAATGTAGAAAAGGAGAAATGTCACAATTGGTAAACAAAGGACTAGCTATGACAGCGCCACCTACAATCAGCTTAGACCGGCCGGCCCCTATCAATAATGGGTTGTTTTCTTTTTATCATATCCACCAGACGGCGCGACGTCTACCACCGATCTGAAATTATGTGCAGGTTGGCATCACTGACTACATATTGGTTGTGTTTCTAAAAAATATCAATGTACTGTCAAGTATGACATAAATAAAAATATCTTAAAACCTAAGCGATCATTGGCCTAAGCGATTAGACCACTATACTGGTAATAGTTTAGGAACACGCTGTTAAAATAAAAACTTGTCATAGTGACAACTGACAACTGAACGGCCTTGTGGCGGCCATGTTACTTTGGAACTTCTTCTACTTTTTATTGTTGGTGTGGTTTTTATTATTTTTTCCCAAATTGTGTTATTTGGGTTTTTGGTGTTTATTATTGGTAAAATAATTGCCATTATATATCCGTTATCGTGCATAAGTGCAAGTAAGATGTTGTCAGAACCAAAATTTATAATTCCTGTGACATTTGGTGTGAATAGCGATAAATAGGGCTATTTCTTCCGTGAGTTTTAACTAAAACATCGTTATAATAACTTTATTATCCTATTCATTGGAATATCATTGTGTCTTTTTCAAATTGAAATGTATCAAGTTTTACATTCTTTTTCCCGGTTTTATAGCAATTATTGATGGTATTCCCTGGTATTACCGATAGTTTTTTTTTTTTTTTTTTTTTTTTTGTCTTGGCAACTTGACACAATTTTGCGTATGATGTGCCACAAACGAGTAAAAGGTAAGGAACTAGCGGAAGGAATAACAGGAACGGAATTTGGAATAAGTTAATTAATATAGTTTAAAACTCTACATAAAAATAAATTACAATAAAATACAACTTAAAAACTAAAAAATTATTAAATATTAATGTTATTTAAAGACAGGTAGTTACTTAAACAAATATATACATGTTTATTATTATAATGAAGTAGAATATTTACAGAAGTAGGAAATGGGATAGGAATCAATGATAAGCTATGATATAAATGGGAATGATCATGGAGAGGACAAGATAAAATAATATGGTTTAAATCGCCAATTTCGCCACACTCGCACAAATTATCACTTCGAACGCCAATTCTCTTAAGGTGTGTTGGAATGCATAAATGACCCAGTCTCATTCGAATAATCGATGTTGTTACGTTTTTTGAAAGATGAATTTTAGCAAACCAAGGCTTAGTTGGGATCACGGGTTGAATTGTTTGATAATGAACTGCTTTTGTTTGACTGCTCAGTCTCCATGACTCATCCCACGCTTCTACAAGGGAGTTCCTGGCAAGAGCAACCAAATCATGAGTGTAGTTATGAAAAGGAAATACATCCCCACAAAAAATAGCGTCTTTTGCTAATTTATCAGCTAACTCATTGCCTATAATGCCACAATGGCTAGGTATCCATACAAAAGTAATAGAGTAGCCTTTTAATTTACATTTATATAAAAGATTACGAATCTGAATAATAATAGGAAAACAGTTTTTTAATTTAAAAGGGAACTTATTTAGAGTTTGTAAAGCGCTTAAGGAATCCGAGAATATCAGAGTCTCTTCAAGCCTACCGAGCAGAATGTACTCGATAGCTTTGAAAAGACCATAACACTCCCCAGTAAATACAGAGGATTCAGGGGGAAATTTGACTTTTTGTACAATATTATATTGTAAATGGTAGAACCCTACTCCTACATGACTGTCAGCAGAATTCTTTGATGCATCAGTGTATAAATGATGCCATCCCTGCCAATTGTTATTAGTTATGTATTTAAATATATTACTAGCAAAATATTTATCGGACTTTTTGATACCGATATCATAACGAACATCGGGCATAAGAGTTAGAGCTTCGTATGAAGATTCAAATAAAGGAAAAGATAGGGAGCGAAAAGTAGGAGCGTCCAAAGACAGAAATTTACGATAGCTATGAATGAGTGGGGGTTTAGATTTGTGAAGCCAGTATTTACTATTATTGTAACAAAGTTGAGATAGAGTATTAAGTTTAGGAATTAACGGATGATTAAGGAATTGGTAGCAGCGGAGGAAAAATTTATCTGCCAGAAATTGTCGCCGGAGTTGGAGAGGAGTTTCACAACACTCCAACTGAAGAGCGTTTATCGGAGATGATTTCATAGCCCCACAGATTATGCGTAAAGCTTTAGCTTGTATGTTATCAAGTTTTTGTAAACCACTTATGTTACATGGCTCTAAAAGAAAAGTCCCATAATCTAATACACTTCTTATCATTGCATTATAAACTAGTTTCATTGTAAAGGGATGGGATCCCCACCAAACACCGGAAAGACTTTTTAACATATTTAGGTTTCGCTCACATTTCGAATAGATGTAGTTAAAATGTGCGTTCCCATTTAATTTTGAATCCAAATATAATCCTAAAAATTTTACATTCTCTTTTACCGGAATCGGAGTACCGTCATAAAGAACTGTTACAGGAGGAGGCATACGCATTCGTGAAAATAAAACTATGGAGCTTTTATTGACCGACAACTCTAAGCCATTTCTGTCCATCCAGGATTTTAATTTCTTTAGGGCGATTGACAGATCTCTGCAAGCATCTCGTATGGAATGAGAGATTATATAAATAACTTTATCATCTGCGTATTGTAATAGTTTAATAATATTTAAGTCCAAACATTTTTCCATGTCAGCAGTGTATATATCATACAGTAAAGGACTTAAAACAAATCCTTGCGGTATTCCTTTACGAATAACTCTTTTTAGTGTACAGTCATCTAAATTTAAAACTATAATTCTTTCTAACAACAGATTTATAATAAAATTTACTAAAATTATTGGTACACCTAAGCGAATTAATTTTTCCTTCAATATACTTATATTTACATTATCATATGCAGAATTTATGTCCAAAAAACATGCAACGACAAATTTATTATCTGTAAATGAAATGCGAATGTCTGTGGTTAGTATGGCGATGTTGTCTATGGTACCTCTACCTTTCCGGAATCCAAATTGTGAATTTGACAGGAGATTATATTTTTCAACAAACCATTCTAACCTATTTTTGGCCAAATGTTCAGCTATTTTTAATAATACAGAAGATAATATTATAGGACGATACGATGTAGCAGAAGAAGGTGGTTTGTTGGGTTTTAATATAGGAATTACTTTTTGCGTCCGCCATGAAGTTGGTATATTCCCTGATAAAAGAATTTGGTTAATTAATTTAAGGTAATATTCTAAAATGTCGTCGTTTGCATGCTGGAAAAAACTATAAGGAATGCCATCCAAACCAGGCGACGAGTCTTTTAAATTTTTTACTACCCCTTTAAGTTCTTCAAGAGTAAAAAGGGAGTTTAAGTCCTCTAAATTTACATTTAACAGTGGAGATGGAGATAGACAGGAAACTGAAGGAGGAGCCAAGTTATCAAGAAAACTACCAGACAAAGATTCAGGAATAGGATAGAAGGAAGTTTTAAATGCTGACCTATATCGCCTAATATTGTTCCACACTGTGGTAGGGTGTACATCCGGACTCAAAGATAAACAAAACTTTTTCCAGCTTTCTGCCTTTTTTCTCTTAAACAATTTTTTTGTTTCACGAACACAGTCAAGATAAAGTTGATAATTAATAATATTTGGATTCCTGTTATATTGTTTTTCACTTTCTTTCCTGTCCCTAATAGCAACTGTGCATTTGTGATCCCACCAAGGTGGAGATGGCATATTATGGTTAGATGAAGAAATCTTTTTAGGAAAACAATCATCTGCTGCCTTAACAAATGCTGAGGCCAACGCCTCTGCACAAATGGATTCATTTTCAGATTTTATGTCAGGGAGAAATGGCAACTGTTCTAAAAGTAAATTTTTAAATTTATCCCAGTCTGAATTATTGTTTAAATGATATTTTATTGATGATTGATTCTGATTGGATGGTTTATTAGTTTTTTTACCTGGAAATGATATTATGATAGGAAAGTGGTCACTTCCGTGACTAGATTCTAAAACATGCCAGTGAAAAATAGATGAAAGATTAGGTGAACAAATGGATAAATCTGGAGCACTGCAACCCTCATGAGGGGCAGTATGACGGGTTGGCTGGCCAGAATTAAGGATGCACAGTTGGTGATAATCTACTAGGTCTAGTAATTCCCGTCCCCATGGATTGTCTTTATGACTACCCCATGATTGATGTTGTGCATTTAAGTCTCCCAGTATAACTACTGGTTTGGGTAATTGGCTAATCAGATTATGAATATCAGAAAAAATGCTGTATGAAGGATGAGGTATATACAATGAAACGAAACATATGTTATTTACAGATGCAGCAATGATTGAAAAGTCTGGGTGATGTGGAGGGAGAGAGATGTGATGAAAGAAATAATGATGTTTGATGAGCAAGGCTGTACCACCATGCCCATCAGATCTATCTTCCCTAAGACAGGAATAACCAGAGATCTTGAAGAGAGATTCCGGTTTTAGCCATGTCTCTTGTAAGGCAAGAATAGAAGGTTTATATTTATTAATTAGATATAAGATTTCATGTTTTTTACTAACTGCGCTTCGACAATTCCATTGTATTATATGGTCCATTATTGGATGTATTATTACTATTTATTTCTGTATTCAGTAAAGCTACGTTGGACGGTGAAAAAGTAGATAGGGATGTAATTAATTTGTTTAAGGCTATAATAGTATCTTGGATAGAGTTAACATTAAAATTAGGTGTAGGATAGGCTGATCCATTACTTCCTGATGGAGGATTATAATCCTTTACCAAAGTATTATGAGCTTGTCTATCATACCCATACTCCTGTCTATGAGGAGATTTAGGTTGTTTAAAAACTGTTTTTTTGTATGACTTTTGATTTAAACTACTATTATTTCTAATGTTGTTATTTACAGAGTTTGATTTTAGAATATTTACAGGGGCTGATAAAGTATTGGAAGATAAAAGTACGTCTGAATATAATTTAGACACCGTTGGATGGAGTTTGGAGGCTTCAGAATATGATAAACAATTATGTGCCATTGACTCTTTTATAGATTTTTGCCGCTGATATTCCGGACACTTTTTGTCAGTAGCAATATGTGAACCATGACAAATACAGCAATAAAGAGATTCATCCTCCACTGAGCAGTTTTCTCCAACGTGACCCTGACCACACCTATAACACCTAGGAGTGGATCGACATTGACTTTTTACATGACCATACCTGCAGCAGTTATAACATTGTATGGTAGGATATATATACAGATCTACAGGCAGAGCATTGTAACACATAAATACCCTCTTGGGTAATACTTGTCCATCAAAAGTTATAACAACCGACTCAGTATTATTAAATTGATTTGTTCCATTGATAACAGTTTTTTTCTTTAATCTTCTTATTTTTAAAATTTCCCCACAACCATAGGGAACTGTTATATTATTAATTATGTCCTCATCGGACCAATCAGCGGGAATCCCTCTGACTAGGCCTATTCTGCTGACTTGGAAGGAAGGTATAAAGGCTTTATATTGGTCTGCGCTTAATTGTTGACTATTTATGAAGTTGTTTGCATCCGAATAAACGGAAAAAGAAATGGATAGTCTATTTCTAGCTATCTTTTTTATGCTACCATTTACAATATTTTGTACGTTATTTTTCTTTAAATAATGTCCAAAAACAATAGGATGAAAATTAACATTTTCATTGGGTGATTTTGTTACTTTTTGTATATGAACTACATATGGGGTTGAGTCAGTTTCTTTATACATTATCCTACTTACCCTAGAATCAACTGAGCTTTGGTTTTTCGCGGTATTATCAATTGTCTGTGTCTCAGCTATTACATCATTTTCATTACAAGCTACGTTATTATCAGAATCGCTAGAACACATGCAATTAACATCTTTTTTGGCTTTTTTAGGGTCATTTTTAATTTTTTTCATACATTTCCTACAACGCTTCTTAGATATTGCTGGACGTTTACGTGAATTTGTGGAGTATGAAGTATCTGTGTCCATACTAGAATCATTTGAAATGGTCACATAATGACCAACGGGGGGACCAGGTCCCCCCGGGTCGGGCTCCTCCATGGTGTTCTTATGAAACTACAAAATAAAAGAAAACTTACCAAAATAAAACTTAACTACACTACTAAAAAGAGAAAATATGGCTAAAAATAAACTATTTAATTAACTATTTACATATAAAAATTAATTTTAAAATTTTAAGAAAAAATACCGCGACCGCCTTATTCAAGTTCCCGCGCTTTCTCCTACCGATAGTTGTCTACCCATACGTCATCTAGTTACTAAAATGGAAGCTGTTTGACAATCAAATTTAAAAAAAAAAATTGCTACAAAACTGGGCAAAAGAATGTAATTCCGGCTGTACACTTTCTACTTCTACTTTTTACTGTCGGTGTGGTTTTTATTATTTATCCCCAAATTGTGTTATTTGGATTTGTATGAGATCTTCATTATTGGTAAAATATTAGCCACTAAATATCTGTTATCTTGCACAAGTGCAGGTAAGATGTTGTCAAAGCCAAAATGTATTATTTCTGTGACATTTGGTGTGAACAACGGTAAATAGGGCTATTTCTTCCGCGAGTTTTAACTAAAACATCGTTGTTATAACTTTATTATCATATTCATTGGAATATTATTGTGTCTTTTTCAAATTGAAATGTATCAAGTTTTACATGCTTTTGCCCAGTTATGTAGCAATTATTGATGGTATTCCCTGGTATTACCGATAGTTGTCTACCCATACGCCATCTAGTTACTAAAATGGAAGCTGTTTGACAATCAAATTAAAAAGCTAAGAAAATTCCTCATTCACCCTCTACCTGCTCGATAATGGCGCCTCGATAAGAGCTACCAACATTCAGGAAAGAAAAGGAGGTAAAATCTGCGGAAACGGAAGTGCCCATCTCAATTATTATGCTTCAAATAAGGTAAGTATTTAATAAGCGTTTTATTTCAGGGTAAAACGCTGCCATTATTTATTCTTAAATTAAATACATATCATTATACCCTTACACCCCCATTACATTTTTAGATTAGTTTTATGTTCTTGTTAAATACCGATAGGCATATCGATAAATTTGATTCAAGCCCTAGCGTTTATGTAAACAATTTTGATGAAATTTTTTTCTTCAAATATTGTGTGATTTAAGAACAATAGTACCTTTAGTTATGCAAAATATGAAAGTAAAGGGGAGGATTAACAATATTTTATTTGAAATAGAGAACTAAAGACAGAATATAGCGAAAATAAACACATCGTAGCAATTAGGACATGAAAATTAATTACCGTTGAAATGTATATTTTTGAGGATTATTCCTATGATTTACACTGCAATCACTCACAGAACAAGTTACCATTCCAACCAGTCGAAAATAATAAAGGATTTAAACAATAAATTGCAAATACCGAAAGGGCATAAAAACGACTGACGACTTTTGGCCGACCTGTCAAATGAAAGTGGTTACAGTTTTCATGAGACTGCCTCTCTCTTTTTATCTTGTTTAATCACCCTTAAACACAGTAAAACTTATGAATACATGCAGAGCGTGTCTACCGTGTTTACGTTATTATCAGAAAATGCCAACATGATGGCAAAGGAACTATTTGATGAAACGCACTTCTAGTAACGAAAACTACATACACGCAAACGAAGGCGCGGGTAAAAGCTAGTACAATAATATTATCAGTACGAGCGAAGCGAGCCCTAGTACTTCTCACAACCTATACATTTTGTGGTACACCTTACGGACAAACTATCACGCCTATTGATTTGTGCTTTAACATAGTATTTACATGTAAATGTGTTATCATCAGTTAGTGAAGGTGTGATGACGCGAGCCCTCACAAAGCTCAGCTTTTAGCTAGTAAATGCTAAAGTGACTTTGCTGGTTACGCCTTCACACATAAAGTACTAAGCGGATCATCATAAAACTTTCATAGGTACATGTTGTCTGGAACTCTGGAGTATGGAGAAGGACATAGGGTACCTTTTATCCCGGGAAAAAGAACGTTCCCCGAGGGATAGATGTTAACGTAGGCAGAGCCGAAAGCTGTTAGAATTATGTACAATTTTCTTTAAGTGCATTTTGTGATAACTGATAACAAATTATCTCCCCTAATTTAAGGTAGCACAGTAAGGGTAATGTGGCAACATTAATTTGCATAAGTGCCAACATGACGGCAAAGGAACTATTTGATGAAACGCAGTATACAAATTATTAGCCATGTGAAATGAATGAAATAAAGCGCTTATTTCACTTATCCTAGGTTCCTAGATCCTAAATAGTTTCCGATTTAGTCAAGTGAAATAACATATTTTAGGCCCTGCGCGCACGAGCAACTTAGTTGCTCGGCGATTTATTTGTCTCTTGATCAAGTCTAGGAGCTAGTATGAAAGTCCGCGCACGTAGCGACGCGACGCGACGCAACTCTGGGCAACTTTTTTGGTTGCAACGCAACTGTCTCCTTCCCTATTGGTTTCTATGCAAGTGCGCGCACAGGCAACAATAAAGTCGCCAACCGGCCCAGTGTTGCCAGATCAGGGGATTTCCCCCTAGATTTAGGGAGTTTTCGACCAAAATAAGGGCAAAATAGAGGCAAAATATTTTTCCCATAGATTTTCATGAACGAGGCCAGGTCGTAAGATTCTGCACAGTTCATCAAAACTTTCGACACTCATTTTACAGAAAACGTACAATTTTTCTGGGTATGCTCCCAATTTCATAAACACAGTATGAAATTTCCCAAGAGTCAGGCGATCGCTCCATAATGGATGCACCCAATTTTGCGACGCTTTCTTCGGTTTTTTATTGCGAGTGCAACAACCACAGCCGTCTCGACCAAATCTGTGTTGATGACTGTCTATAGAAAAATCGGAAAAAAGTTGCGTTGCTGTCGCTCTCGTGCGCGCACCCCTGCGACATGGCGGCAATTTTTTCGAAAGAGACAAATAAATCGCCGTGCAACTAAGTTGCTCGTGCGCGCGGGCTCTTAGAAGCTAGGATCCTAGCTAGTATCCTAAATCGTTTCCGATTTAGTCAAGTGGAATAACATTTACGCGTTTATTCCATTTCACTAAATTTAGATATCTAAATGATTTAGTGACTAAATTTAGTAAAGTGGAATAACATTGAAAAAGTTACTAAATGTTATTCCACTTGACTAAATTTAGTTACTAAATCATTTAGATATATAAAGCTAGGATCCTAAGTGGAATAAGCGTTTTAAGTTCATGATTCAAACTCCCTAATAAAAATAAAAAATCACTATGACAGATGCAGCGATTGACGTTCGATCATTGTATTGTCAAATCATTTTGGATTTCTACAAAAATTAAAAATACGAAATAAATATTGCAAATCAAATAATAAATAAGGTCTTGTGAAAATATGAATCCATGCTCTGTTGCTGCCCCACAACCAGATATTGAAGGCGATGGAAGATGGAATAGCATTGTAATGTTTTTTAACTTTCCGAATTTTAATATAATCATTTTACGGGCGACGTGGTTATCTTGTAAATTTTCCAAAAAATATTTTTTATTTTTTATAGAAACATTAACGGATATTGTATGTTGTAAATTAACTTTAAGTTTTATTATAGCACAACAGATTCCTGTCAGATGCCAAAGGAAAAGATGCGGATGTAATATTTATCGGTGATTCTGTTCTTCAAGCTTTGGAGCACACTGAAGTTTGGAATCAATGGTTTGCGCCGCTCCATTGCCTTAATTTTAGTATTCATAGAGACCAGACTCAAAATGTGCTTTGGCGTATTAAAAATGGAGAGCTTGATCATGTAGATCCCAGAGTAAGTATATTTTAAAGTTTAAACCCTTTTTCATGATAACAACACTAATTCGGATATTTTTTATTAATATTTACTTTTTCACCAGGTAATTGTCCTACATGTAGGAACAAACAATATTGAACATACTCCAGAACAAATTTGTGAAGGTATCTTAGAAATAATTCACACAGTTAGAGAGAAGCACCCAAGTGTCTACATTGTATTACCTGTAAGTATTATAAGAGAGTTGTGAAGAGGTTTGTTTGTATTTAACCCATCAATCCCCAAGGGGCAGCCGGCCGCCGCATAACAATTGAAAATCTATTGTCTGCGATACACACAGATGCTAATAGTCATTTAAACATTACTGTATGCTTATCACATTTGTTTCAGAGTTTACTACCTAGAGGACAGTATCCTAATAAACTAAGGGAAAAGAACAATAAAATCAATGAATTATTACGAGAAAAGGTGGCTAGTATGAAAAAAGTTGAGATGGTAACAATTGATAAAGGTTTTATTCAAAGTGATGGGACAATTAGCCATCATGACATGCATGACTATCTTGTCCCAACTAATGCGGCTTGTCGAAAAGCCTTTGAGCCAGTTTATGATCTCCTACAACAGATACTCACAGAAGGTGAACCAGAAAAAGACTTGACACCCTCTGAATGAGAAGTATGTGCTGTATTTTATAAAAAGCTTTTACTGCGTAGCTAGAATTGTGATGAAGTACTTAAATTTAAGCTTCTTATTATAGTATTAAGAGTCATATTTAATTACAGTCTAGATTATTTGATATTTATTCATACATTCCAAATTTAGTAACTCACTTGGCTGTGGTAAGGTAAGAGTTATTCTCAACAAATTGTGCAACATCTTATTGTGCCCCAAGTGTCACATAATTTTTATACTTTTACACATGCATGATAATAATATTAAGAAATCTCACCATAGTGTGTCCATGTGTTAAGGCAAAGTATATTTTTATTCAAAAAAGTTTTTATAATCTTATGAATAACAACTGCCATGTGTATGTAAAATTTAATGGGAAACTTATAAGCCTTTTTTCAACTTCTCATGTCCCTATTTATTATTTATAAAATAAACTGTGTGCGTCACGATTGCTCCGCCAAGTTATCTAAGCAGAAAAAAACTTCGCCAAAAAAATTGTCGAAATTTGTCGAAATCGAAGGGAACAAACCAAAAATTTGTCAATGTTTAAACAAAAAAGTTACAATGATTTTAAGTTGGCCGCGCGAACGTAACGTGGAGGATTGCGCGGCCATGAATATCTAGGGAATCACATGGGTCAGAGATCTAATTCCTTTTGTCATATGAAGACTGAATTTGTCAAAATTTGTCGAAAAACGAATTATAAACTGTAGTTAAATATTTTAAGAAATATTTACCTTAGAAGTTATGGCCGCGCAATCCTTCACTTGTAATTTTTTAATGTTGATTATTTCTTTATAAACTTAAGACTTAGTGCAAAAAACTGTTACAGGAAGAAAGATCATAATTTGTCGAAACTAGTGAAAGCAATAAATACTACATAAAGCTTGTTTAAACAGACATATCAGTCCGAAACAAAAATATATGGCCGCGCAGTCGTAACGTTACTTAATACGCTGATATCTCATTATCTGTAATTACTAGAATTTCGGTGTGAATATCCATTTATTCGACATATTAACCCGATTAGAATGATATATCGTTTTGCCCTCAGAACAATTTCCAACGCGTGTAATCTCGAAAAATATGTTCTCTCATACAATGTTTCAGCAGGGTAACCATAATTTCGATTTGATTTGGGAATACCTCTTACTGGAGACTTGCAATTATATTGAACAACATCTAACTCAATTTGCAAAAGTATTAGTATTAAATAAAATAAAACTTGTATATTTCAATCTATACTAATATTATAAAGAGGTAAACTTTGTTTGTATAATTATTGTAATGAATAGGCTCAAAAACTACTGGACCGATTTTAAAAATTCTTTCACCATTCGAAAGCTACATTATCCACGAGTAACATAGGCTAAATTTTATTTTGGAAAAAAATAGGTTTTCGTAAGATATTTGAGTTTTTCGGACACAAGGTGTAAAAAATCAACCAGAAAAGTTACTTATTTTGCGTACGCTGCCTAAACTATAAAAGATAGAACCATAAAATGTTCCAATTAGTTGTAGATCTTATAAATGTCTACAAAAAAGTCCGCGACACACTATACCTATCTATGTCGAGTGAGGCACACCAACCATTTTTTTATTTAAAAAATCTTGAATTTTTCCGGACTTCATTTAAACGCGTTTATTTTACTCATGCTATTAATCCTTATCAAAATAAATTATTTCGTCACTAAGTACAGTTTATGTACATAATATTTGGTCTTTGATTGACTAAAATTGGACGTTCGGTTTTGAAGTTATGGCGAAATTAAAATATTACGAATTCTACTGCACGGCCCGTTGCGAAGTTGGCGTCATCAAGGCGGGGCGAGAGGGGAGTGTAGATCTATTAATTATTATAGCTAATAGCTATGTGTCGGATGAGTGACGACTATGGCACCATACTTATATTTTAGTCACTTCAATAAAATATTAATATTATGGGCAAAACTACGTTTGCCGGTACAGCTAGTAATTAGATATATTTATTCATCTGCACAGCTTGAAAAATAAACAAAAATATATACATGTTACAAAAAATCAACAAACAAAATAAAATTATTTAAAAACCACTACAGGACAATTTTAAAGATAATAAAAAATCAGTAATATAATATAACACAAGTAATTACTTTGGTTACACATAGCTAGAAAACCATAATAATTATGTTAGATTATTTTTTAACAAAAAAATTAAACCGACTTCCAAAGTAAAAACAATAAATGACTTCCAAACTAAAAACCGGCCAAGTGCGTGTCGGCCGGCGGCCCACGCGCAATATAGGGTTCTGTAATACCGCTATTTAAAAAAAATTGTATGGTCAATAAATGTAGGTACATTTATTACGTGTTTTACACTGCTAACAACATCATCTTAGTTATTTTCAAAGGAATTTAAACGAAAAGTTCCTTTATACTTCGCCGAATACATTTTTTTTAGTTTATCGACTATCTCTAACGTTTAACGTCTTCTCAGCCGTGATAGTTTTCCTTTTAAATTCAGCATATTTCCTACTCCCGTGAATTTTTTCACATTTCCAGAAGCAACCGTTTAGCTGGTAGAAGGGGGGGACGCGACTCTAACGATTTTTTCCACTTTAAAACTTAATATTTCACAAACGGATCCCTAAATCGGAAAATGATCTTCAAATACTCATAATATTTTTAAAAAGCCTATCCAACAACACCCCACACGATGGGGTGGACGCGAAACAAAATTTTCATACCCGCTTGATGTGTATGGAAGGTACCATTCATGCCAAATTACAGCTTTGTAGGTCCTATAGTCTCTGAGCAAAACCGCGGACACACAGACAGACGAACAGACGGACAGACAGACGGACGGACAGACCGAAACTATAAAGGTTCCTTGTTGACTACGGAACCCTAAAAAGTATTAAATAAGTATTTCTCTTTATTAGTGCCTTTTCCAGAATTCGTCAAAATCCCAACTATTTCTGTACTTACATATTATAGGTAGTCTTTACTATTTTGAAGTTGGTACCAGCTAATTAAATTATGACTTCAGTCAATGTTAGGATCTGTAATATTTGGGACTGGTACCAATTGTTCTGTAGTGGTTTTTAAATATTTTTATTTTGTTTCTTGATTTTTTGTAATATATGTTTTTTATAAATTTTTCTAGCTGTGATGAATAAATATAATTATCTAATTATTGAAATATACAGGTTTTATTTTATTTAAATAAAGCTGTGCAGATGAATAAATATATCTAATTATTGAAATATACAAGTTTTATTTTATTTAATACTAATACTTTTGCAAATTGAGTTACATGTTGTTCAATATAATTGCAAGTCTCCAGTTAGAGGTATTCCCAAATCAAATCGAAATTATGGTTACCCTGCAGAAACATTGTATGAGAGAACATATTTTTCGAGATTACACGCGTTGGAAATTGTTCTGAGGGCAAAACGATATATCATTCTAATCAGGTTAATATGTCGAATAATTGGATATTCACACCGAAATTCTAGTAATTACAGATAATAAGATATCAGCGTATAAAGTAACGTTACGACTGCGCGGCCATGTGTTTTTGTTTCGGACTGATATGTATGTTTAAACAAGCTTTATGTAGTATTTATTGCTTTCACTAGTTTCGACAAATTAAGACCCTTCTTCCTGCAACAGTTTTTTGCACTAAGCCTTGAGTTATAAAGAAATAATCAACATTAAAAAATTACAAGTGAAGGATTGCGCGGCCATAACTTCTAAGGTTAATATTTCTTAAAATATTTAACTACAGTTTATAATTCGTATTTCGACAAATTTTGACAAATTCAGTCTTCATATGACAAAAGGAATTAGATCTCTGACCCATGTGATTCCCTAGATATTCATGGCCGCGCAATCCTCCACGTTACGTTCGCGCGGCCAACTTAAAATCATTGTAACTTTTTTGTTTAAACATTGACAAATTTTTGGTTTGTTCCCTTCGATTTCGACAAATTTCGACAATTTTTTTGGCGAAATTTTTTTCTGCTTAGATAACTTGGCGGAGCAATCGTAACGCACACAATAAACTTTAGTCATAAATATAAATTATTTTACACAATTTGTAATAAGTGAAAATATAATATTATTATGTTTTCACACAAATGTAAGATTTCAGTGTTTTGCATAATATCTGTACTTATTTAACATTTAGGGCCAACCCAAACGTACCACAACCAGACCACGTCAAAAAGACAAAATTCCATCAAGTAGTGGTTTCGTGTACATGGTGTCACGTGGTTGTGTGATGTGGTTACGTAAGAAAGTCAATCGACGACTGCAAAATGTGGTATGCGTGGATAGTGCAGTTAATTTACAATTTGAAATATACGCCCGACAACGTGGTGTGGTTGTGGTTGGGGTAGGTGTGGGTTGGCCTTATTATCTGTCAAATTCTTCATTAAATTGAAGGTAGATCATAATTAAATGTCTCTGAGTACGGCGATCAGTGACATTACATTGCTTATTATTTTTGTGCAAGTAGCCAACAAGTAGCTATGTCTAACTCCCACACCTCAAAGATGATTATTAATTACATTATAATTAAATGAAGATTTTGACATAAGCCTCACACATTACCTGTTAAACTCTTAATTTAATTACAGTTAAGTAATCATTATATTCGTCTGAGAGTACAGTAAGACTTGATAATTAATTAAAGCTTTTATATTTTTTCATAAAATGCTTAATTTTTCCTAATTTAATAACATTTGCATATTATAAAGCTTCAGTTATTAATTGTGATTAAATGCATTTATTTTTTTAAACTATATATTATTCCATATTTATTAAAAAAAAAAACATGTTTTCATCAACCTGAGCTACAACATAAATGCATATGTATTATGAAAAATTTCTATTTCATTCTAAATATTATAATATACTGAATAAAACATAACCAAAGACTTTTTAAACAAAATTACCAAAGTTAATGATTTTTTCTTACATGTACTTATTTTCCTCTTTGTACTCAAATAGTGGCTAATGTATATTGTATCAGAAAACTTTCATAATTTTATAAGTGTCAGTAAAATAAAAATAAAATGTTGCTTGTAAGATTTATTCTATAATACTATGTATTTCTATATTATGTACTACTCAAGTTGCCAAACAGTGCTTGAATCTCAAGATTGTGGTTATTTATTTGTATGACTGTGCTTGAAGTAAACAGTGCAATTATTACTCTTCATACTGTTTTATTTTGAAACCCTACTTTTAATTAGTAGTCAAATTATAAAAACATTGTTCAAAACTGAAACTAGTTAACAACATTAAAATTTATTTATAACTCTATTGCAATATAAGCTCAGAGGCAATATAACACCGCTATTATGAAGGGACTTGTCGAAAATGTTGAAATTTTTTTTCTGTAATTTCTTTAAATAATAACTAACTGTGACTGCAGGTAAAAATACTTGCTTAGCAGTTTTTGGCACTTCAATACTCCTTGCCTGAAATTAAAAACAAAAAAGTAAGTGCCACTGAACAGCAGTAGTTATCAAACTTTGAATAAATTAAGTTGCTAGAGTTTGCTTTTTACCTTTTCTAAATGGCTATTGGCGCGAGATGCTATTTCAAAGACAACATCTCTCATACTAGCATTATCTAAACACCTCAGAACCGATTCTTGACTGACATTATGTTTCATGAGAATATCCAGTGGCAAGTATACACTTTTGTGGTGGCTAGCAATTTGTACAGATCTAAAAATAAATATGATAAATTGGATAAAACAGTAAAATGAAAGCAGGTGAAAAGGCAGAGATACCATTTTTCTTAAAAGGTAATTTTGGCAAAGAACCCACCGTAAAATATTTGTTATCCCTTGAGCTTTGCCTAGATGTGATGCAGCATGATCAGCATGAACATTAGACACTCCAACAAGACACAGAAGTAAATAATATATTGAAGATACAGAGTTTTCTACATAGTTTTCTAGTTCTTCCAAGGTGTTATAATATTTTTTTGTTAGCATATGTCTCCTCGATGTCACCAATCTTTCTAAATATCTTTTTGGCAGATTGTAATGCACACACACCTAAAATTTATACAAATTCATTATATCTTCCCGAACAACATGATAGGTATCTAAAGTGAAGATTTATAACTATAATATGATACAAGAGATTTTGTAATTTTAAAAGGTACCTTAAACATTTCTTTTGCAACAGGATTGGCGGGAATTTTGGAGATATGTTGTTCACTTTTGTACATAGAAGAGAGTGTATCCTGCCAGAACTGATGCCTCATTGCAGCTATCTGAGGATCAGAGGCTTGGTCCTGGATACGAGATACTTCTGCATTAAAAGCTCTTATAACAAATGCTGGTGACCTTACAGGTTTAGTCATAAGAAGTGTTGCCAAATAGTTTTCATAGTCATACTGTCTATCTGTAAAGAAAATACAAAGTACCCAGAAACATATGCAAAAAATACCTTAGTCACAATTGACAATACAATAATTTTTGCTGCATAGTAGGTTCTTTATTAATAATTACCTATAAATAAAATTATCAATACCTGACAATATTTGCACAGTATTGTAATGTATCTCCATTCGTTGAAGTATCCTTACTTAATGACCTTTTTAATAGCAGGTTATGCTTATAAAGTTTACTGAAATACCGCATCATTCTGTAAAATTTAGTTTTTCGTTTGATTAGAATTTCATGTTCCTTTTTAGTAAAATATACTCTTCAACCGCTTTTAGGAACTATGTAGAACCACTTATTACTTATAAATAGGTTTTGTCACTTTCTTTTATCTATTCTAATTTTATTATTTTACATTTTACAACTTGAAAACGAATTGAAAATCAAAAATCATTTGTGCAAAAAATCGAAGGGTACCTAATCTTGTTCAAAACTGATAACAGCATTCTGGACAATGCGATTTCAGAGGTGTATTATATTTTGATTCGCTACGATTACGGTGGGTAATAGGGTGGCACACTGTATAAACTTCGGAACACACTTTTAAAACGAGTAAACCAATGTCAATTTGATGTCAATATCAATTTGACACTGATACTTTTTTTTTCTTTTGGCACTGACACCGGGTGTGAACTTTGCCACATAATGCCGCGGCCGCACATGCGTCTACCTATCCGCTATCGTCACGAAGCTTCGTGCAAAATATGAGACGATAGGTACCAATCGATACACGCAGATGTATCGTGTAACCTGCAGGGCAATCGCGATAAATTTATTCAACTGAACCGCAAGTGAAACTCGGACGTTGATCGACTTTTGGAACGATTCGGTATCGCGCTAACGTTTTGACAGCTAGTTGAGACGTTACTGAACCTCAGCCCGAGCGCAAACGCTGTCAAAACAAAAAGTTGATACAATGCAACTTCTACTCGCACGTTTCTGAAACGTTTCTTATTTTGGTGTGTTAAATTGACAACAATCGATGGAAAAATATAACATAGGCTATAATAAAATTATAATTTAAGCTTAGCTGTAAAATAACATGCTACGGACTATGTTTTGTTATTTGAGTTTGTTAAAAAGTGAATTGAATTTTGACATTACTTCTTTACGTAAAATATGTTTTCTGCGCCACATAAAACTTTTGTCACAAGTCACAACTCACACTATGTGTCACTATTCACCACTTATATGGCGTTTGTAAAATATAGTAAAACAATATCACAGTATAGCAATAATATATATATTCATATTGCTATACTGTGACAATATTAAGAATTCATCTACGTAAATTTAAAACTCCAAGTAATAATCATTCACATAATCATATCATTATCATAACTACCAAGTACCAAAACAACTTCACTCGTGTCATATTCATCCATATGTAAATAACTTATCAATTGACCAATTAACGCATCGGAAAAAATTTGTTCATATTTAAGCCAATCAAAATTAAATCAAAAGGGCGCTGATTGGTCCGCTGCATTGTCTGTCTAAAGGTCAAACGTTGCGCTTCGTTCGAGTTCCATCTAAGGTTGAGTTACGGTTGGAACGTTAGCACGATACTGAAATTTGCTCAGACGCAGCGGAACCGAACCGTAACTGAACCACAACCAAAGCAGATGTGAACCTGAATTGGAACGTTTAAAAATAACGCGATAGCCCTGCTGCTGTTATTGGCTATCGTTGCGAATATTCGGGCTGCGTCTTCGTTATCGCGCAGGTGGCGGTACATCAAAGGGTTTTCACTTTTCGCGCGCTAAAGTGCCTGACAGACGTACGAACTTAAAGCACGCGGGTTTAGGCGTAGGTTTGTGCTAAGCATTAAAGCAGAGATTAAAGTTCGCGAACTTATACGGCTCGCGTCGGTGACACACAAGAATCGCTCACACTGGATTTTCATGCCCCTGGGAGCCTGGGCTCGCGGCTCGCGGCTCTTTGCTGACACACTGCACACAGGCGATTATTAGATTGTCGAGACTCGAGCCATAAGGGCTGGTTTACACGTATTAAGTAGATAAGTAGGTAACTAAATTTTAACTTAATTTTAAGTTACTTATTGCATGTAAACACAAAATTTAGTAGCAAGTAGCAAGTTAAAATTTAGTTAAGTACTAAACAAGGTTATTAGAATTTTGGGTATTTTCTGTTAAGTTGGCAGGCGGGGCTTGTCACTTGACACATTTCGGACAGGCCATTGAGATGTATGGAGTTGACACCGCAACGCAATGCTTGGTCAGATTCAAGAGACGCTATATAGCCGCAGTGCACTTAGTCGGCCGCGAGCTCTTCTGCGCGCATGACGTATGACAATTATAAAAAAACAAAATAAAAGTCACAAAAATGCCTTGGTGTGCCTTAAGAAATTGTAAAAATAATTCCAAAAATACTTCCAAATGCGACGGCATAACATTTTATCGATTAGTATTCTTCTTTAATTATTTTCAATTAAAATACGAACTTTCAATTACTAGGCGAAGACGCGGCCATTTCGCATTGTCATAGAGTAGTAGATTCAGAGGGGAATGTAGGCAGAATACAGATATTATCTATGATGAGACGACAATGAATGAAGTATTCAGGTAGACGAGTTTGTATTTTGGTAATATAAATACAGTATTACGTGTATATTATACATGCGTACATTATAATTGTATTTATAACTATTGTAGTAATTTAAATAAGTATATAGTGGACTTTGAACCCATACTTATTATAATATAAGTAGCTATCCCGGCAAATGTTGCTTTGCCATAATATAAAGTATTTCTAATTTCGCCCATATTATTTTATTGAAATGACTAAATAAGTATGTCACCATGGCAACGTCGATTGCTATCCCGTCGCATAAACTTAATGGTTGCCGTCAGTCTCAGGTTATAATAATTTACTATTATTTATTCAACAAAACTGGCGACCCGTCCCGGCGTCGCACGGGTATGAAATATATAGCGGCTAATATATTTTGTACCCGTGCGACGCGACGTCGGGATCATTTTTTCAGTGACTGTAATATTAAAGCCACTAAATAAATGATTAAAATCGATAGCCTATGATCCTTCACGTGGTCTACTTCTTATCTGTGCCAAATATCATAAAAATTGCTCCAGTAGTTCTCGAGATAAGCCCTTTCAAATAATTTACCCCGTTTTTTCCACATTCGACTTGTTATATTATTATTTCGTTTATTTCTGTATGACTAAAAAGTTGGATTTCACTTAACTATTTTTAACTGAAATCCAATTCTTTAGTCATGCAGAAATAAACGAAACTTTGTTTGTATTCCCCTATCTTAGATGAGCCGCCATATTGGATGTAGAATGACATTACATTCGTTTTCGAGTTATTCTCAAAAATTTCTTTCATGCTAGTTTTTTATGCCAGCGGGCGGTGCGTTTTTTTATGAAATAGGGGGGCAAACGAGCAAACGGGTCACCTGATGGAAAGCAACTTCCGTCGCCCATGGACGCTCGCAGCATCAGAAAAGCTGCAGGTGCGTTGCCGGCCTTTTAAGAGGGAATAGGGCAATAGGGGAGGGAAGGAAAGGGAATAAGGGAGGGTAGGGAAAGGAATAGGGTAGGGGATTGGGCCTCCTGGGCCATGGATATTATACGACGGCATAAAAATCATTTCAATCAGTCATTGAAACCGAACGTATATACAAAATTTCAGCTCAATCGGTTAAAATATTATAATATTATGTAGGTAGGTACATACATACTTCGAAATTGAGTTCAAAAATTCAACCCGAACTTACATAATAATATGTAAATAATAGTATACAGAGCAAGTTAAATAAAATCTTTTAAGTTTAGTAAAAATCTTTGTTTTATTTTATCCACTAACTCAAGCGTTCATTCAAGTGTAGGCACAAAACTTTGTCACTTCTGCGGTACTGATCTATAGCCATCACCGACCCGCCTCTCACCCCGCTCATTCCTCAAGTGTGACATGTTTTTTGTTGGCAATAGCAACTCCATACATCTCAATGGGACAGGCACTTAAATTAAGTTAAAATTTAGTTACTACTTATCTACTTAATACGTGTAAACCAGCCATAAGTCCGCGTACTTAGGGTATGCGCGCACAGACAACTTAGTTGCTCGGTGATTTATTTGTCTCTTGATCAAGTCTAGGAGCTAGTATGGAAGTGCGCGCACGTAGCGACGCAACTCTGGGCAACTTTTTCGTTGCCCAGAGCCCGCGACGCAACTTTCTCCTACCCTATTGGTTTCTATGCAAGTGCACGCACGGGCAACAAAAAAGTCGCCCACCGGCTAGTTGCCACTCACAGACTACTTTATTTACCACTCGACCGCCGCCGCGTGAGTTTGTGTGTTATGCCCGCTGTACACTCTCGCCGAGAGCTCGTGCGAGATAGTGATGAGCAAAATTAGTCTTGGTCTTGCAGTCTTGGTCTTGGTCTTGCAAAAATTGCAAGACCAAGACCAAGACCAAGACTACCCTAAGACAAGCAAGACCAAGACCAAGACTAGGTGTGCAAGAACAAGACCAAGACCAAGACCGACTATGCAAGAGTCTTGCTTAATGCAAGACTCTTGCTAAAAAAAAAAATTGTCGCAGTGACTATAATATGAGATAAAATATTTATAACTATTAAAAATATTAATAACATTATCTACTTATCATGAGTTTCAAGTTCTTATACAGCCTGGAAACAGGCAGACGAACAGGCAGCGATGTGTAAGTATGTAATTGGGTCCCGTTTTTACCCTTTTGATTATGTAACCATGCATTCAAACTAAAAATTTGGGAATATATATACATTATACATGGCGGCCGAAAAGTAAGATCTTTCAACCGAGAGAGAATCCGAAAATCCGGTCAAGTGCGAGTTGGACTCGCCCATGAAGGGTTCAGCAGCAGCCAAAAAGGTTTATTTCATGACATTAAAATATTTTTAGGGTACCCAAAGGGTAAAAACGGGACCCTATTACTAAGACTTCGATGTCTGTCCGTCTGTCCGTCTGTCTGTCACCACGCAAGAACCGCTATAGCTAGACTTCTGAAATTTTCACAGATTGTGTATGTCTGTTGCCGCTGTAACAACAAATACTAAAAGCAAAATAAATTAAATACTTAAGGGGGGCTCCTATACAACAAACGTAATTTTTTTGCTATTTTTTGCTCTTCATCAATATCGGCAACACATAGGCAATTGAAATGTTCACAAAATACTTAATTGTATTTGTGCTTTAATAATTAATAATAAAATTAAAATAAATTAAATAATTAAGGGAGGCTCCCATACAAAAAATACAATTTTTAGTCTATTTTTGCTCTGTAGTGGTACGGAACCCTTCGTGCGCTAGTACAACTCGTGTTTGGCCGATTTATGTTGAATTAATGAAATTAAGGTATACCATTTATAACGTATACAAAAACTACTTGCTAATTCTCGTTCAAACCAATTTTTTCTTGGTAGTTTCTATAGTAATGTACAATCATAATATATTTTTTTAGACTTATCATGCCTTATCTTATCATACTTTAGAAGCTAACTTCTAGGGGGAGATAACAAAGATTTTACCACTTTGGTCTCTCTCATATTTTTTCTATTTTTGTATCAAAATAAGTATTATTGTGGTTCACAGAATACACCTACTTACCAAGTTTCAATTGTATAGCTCTAAGTATATAGTTTCGGAGAAAAGTCGCTGTGATATACGGACGGACAGACAGACAGACAGACAGACAGACTGTATGACGAATCTATAAGGGTTCCGTTTTTGCCTAACGCCTTTTGACGGAACCCTAAAAATAATCTAGATTCTAGAAGAAATCCCAGAAAAAGTACTTATTTTTCAAATTTTTTTATTTTTCTGTGTTTTTGAGAAAATGAAAACGTTTTCAAAAAGTTTTGAAAAATGTCTGCAAGAGTCTTGCTTTTTGCAAGACCAAGACCAAGACTAGGCGTGCAAGACCAAGACCAAGACCAAGACCAGACAGATTTGAGCAAGACCAAGACCAAGACTGCACAAGCAAGACCAAGACCAAGACCAAGACTGGTAGAGTCTTGGTCTTGGTCTTGCTTTGCTCATCACTAGTGCGAGAGCCCCTTGCCCGAGTGGGATCATGTACATTCTCGCTTAGTTCAATCGCAGTTAAGAACTCAGACAAGATGGACAAAAACGACCATTCACCAT
Source organism: Polyommatus icarus (assembly GCA_937595015.1). NCBI lineage: Eukaryota > Metazoa > Arthropoda > Insecta > Lepidoptera > Lycaenidae > Polyommatus > Polyommatus icarus. The sequence continues at coordinate 12,795,219 of OW569321.1, forward strand.
TCACCATGCATCGAAAGATATCATTGTAATCCAAAGATTTTGGCCTGTTTCACCGCTTTCTGATAAGGTGCCCGATAGGGTTATTTGACACATTTTCCATACTCCATCTGTCAAAATAAGTGGTGGATAGCCTTATCAGGAAGCGGTGAAACAGGCCCTTATAATCATATTTAATTTTATTTCTCACAGATAATGACTCATAATGTCGTTTATATTGTTATTTTTCTGTTCTATACTATCCAACGGCGGGACTAGTACTGAAAGACGCGAGAGTGTACAGTAGTGTGCTCGTTTTCCTCGCGAGACCGGAGACCCTTTGTCTCGGGCGCAAAATACCGACAACGGACCGAGAGGGTCCGAGACAGGCGAGACGAGGCGAGCGTACCCATTTACACTCTCGCACTCGGGCCGCCTCGCTGTGTCTCGGCGAGAGTGTACAGCCGGCTTAAGGCGTAAGCTGCAGTGTACGGACGGATACGCGCGCGCATTCTATGTTCCGAGATGCCAAGTAAAATGCCGGTCAAAGAAGATATTGATAATAGCTGTAGACTAATTGAAGAAGTAGAAAGCAGACCATTAATGTATAATAAAAAAAAATTAAAATAATACTCAGACGTAAATGCCAACAGTGCCGTAAATAGGGCGGTGCCACCGGTGCCCAGGCACAGGGCGCAGACTCTGGGGGGGGCGCAAGAATGGCCAGACCAGGGAGGCCTGTGGCCCTGGAAGCATTGCTCTGGGTACCTATAATATCGAAAAAAAACCGGCCAAGTGCGTGTCGAGCCACGCGCAATTTAGGGTTCCGTAGTACCGCTAGTTTATTTATAACGTGTTTTACACTACATACTAACAACATCATCTCAGTTACTTTCAAAGGAATTTGAACGAAATGTTCCTTTATATTACGCCGAATACATTTTTTTAGTTGATCGAATTTTACTCAACTAGACGTTCCGCGCGGCTTCGCCCGCGTAAATTAGATATTTCACAGAAAAATTAGTCCACAAAAAAGCCTAGATGATCACGTTATCTACTTCTTATCTGATCCAAATAACAGAAAAAAGCTCTAGTAGTTCTTGAGATAAGCCCTTTCAAATAACTTCCCCCGTTTTTACACATTTTCTCTATTTCTACGCTCCTATTAGTCTGAGCGTAGTAAAATATAGCCTATAACCATCCTCGATAAATCGGATATCTAACAGTGAAAGAATTTTTTAAATCGGACAAGTAGTTCCTGAGATTTGCACGTTCAAATAAGCCCTTTCAAATAATTTCCCCCGTTCTTTCCACATTTTCCTCTATATCGAAACTATTTTTTTGTGATTAACTGTTGTGTGATTTCACGTTTATTTCACGAATAGTCTTTCAATATGGCCTCAACGTCACGAGCCCTTGAAAGTAATGAAATTGAGCAACTTTTGGAGAAATATGAAGGTGAAACCTCCAGTTCTTTGGACTGCAGAAAATGAACATATATCCGAACACTCCGATGAAGATGATTTGTTTGATGTTGAATCTGGATCAGATGATGATGATGTTCTTCTAGTCCAGTAAACTGAAAAGGAACTACTTTCTAAGAAACCTAAGCCTTCAATTAGTACAGCCCTACGTGAAACGCCGCCTTGATGAGGTCGAAAATTTGCCCCAATCTCTTGTGATAATGCTTCATATTTTGGGAGTAGATGAAGAAAACAGTGCTCAGGTAGCCCAAGCTCGATCAACTTCAAGGTAGGTGCAAAACTCGCTAAATTATAATAAAAATACGTGTGCGTGGGATCACACATGACCCAATGTTGTGGTTCTAGGGTTATTAAGCGATTAGCATGAAGAAAAAAAGTAGGTCAAGTAGCCTATTTCATACCGAGCGAAAATCGTTACAATAATAGTATTCCACTAATACATAACAGCTTTGATCATCAGCCACTTCATAATGGGTGGAATAAAAATTGAGAGCATCTCAAAGTTGATGTTGGGAATCGTATTGAATTGACATTAAAACGATCCCAATTCGCACCCAATAAAGGTTCATATCTAGATTATACACGTTTAGGTTGGGTAGGTGTTATTTTAGTTTTAGTATATAACAACAGATGGCGCTTTTAAAGTAAAAATGTATATAATTCTTCTTCACAAGTATTGACTATCGAATTAATTACTTAAAATTCCTATGTGAGATAATTTTATGGTTAATTCAAACGAAAATCGCCGTCAGCTGAATGTTTGCAGGTAGAAATGTCGTCTACGCGACGCCCTAGGATACATTAAGCGCGAAGTAGGGCTATATTGGTCAAAACTTATATCACTGGCTGACGGTTTTTCCACCATCGTATTAACGACTGACGGTTTTATTTATTATTTACAAAGTAGAAAAATTCACCTGTATAAATTTTGTACGGTATAAAATGACTTTATATTCAAAAATTTTTTACATGTTCAGTAACGCGACTGACGTTGAATCCCCCGTCTGCAATACGGCTGACGGTGATTTTTGGTTAAACATGACCTCAATAATCATCCATCCAAGTTTCATTCGGTATAAAATCACTTTTCGCAACTATTTTTTTACAACTTTGAAATACTCTCAGTTAACATTCCACCACGGGTGCGGCGACTGACGCTGATAATATTGATTGATAAATATTAAGCTACCACTGGACAAAAATTTGGTCGGTATGAAATGGCTTTGCATACGCTAGCACTACCTCCCCTACTATAAAGGAAAGTAAGTACAGTTCCGCCGCATTTAAAGTAAACCGTCGCGTATAAAATTCATACCCAGGAGAGTCTGTAGCGCCAGGTAAGATCACAAAGACAGAAGGTATAACAACATTGTATTCTTCTACATCAACAACAGCAGTTTTAACATTATTGTTACAAATAAAGCCGTCAGCTAATAATTTTAGGTCAACATTAAATCTTTCATAGATTCACTCGCGATAGAGATTTTTGCGGCGGTATCCACGAGAACACAACCATCACTGCAGAAACCGAGAGCGACTGGAAAGAAGTCGATTTTGCAGACAGCTCATCCCTGTTCTTGCAGTTCGGACAGTTGGAGCGTATAACTCCGGGTGCCCCACACCCTAAACTGTCATCCATATCAACTTATCACCTAATATTTAGGCATCTATTTCCATAGGTATATTATAATTATTTTTATTTCATGATAGTTTTATTTACCTGATTAATGCTATAAATTCGAAATTATGATCTGTTTTCTCTTTTAGTCTCTATCCGACAAACTTTAAAAATAAATTTCGTATGAACATACTTTTAGCACTTTTAGCCAAGCCAAAGGAAGGATAAAATTATTCCGGTTAAATTGTTCGGTGATAGGTACGAAGTTGCGGGCTTGTACCTACTTCTATATTGCTTTTTTTCATTCTACACAAATAAGTAACTTCCAAGTTCCAAAGTTGCACATTAGGTAGGTACGGACTATGGTACGTAGTTAGATACAGTCGCAAAAGGTGCGTAATGTTACGTTAACATGCACTTTGTTTGTTTCAGTAATGTGTTATTAGAATTTAGATGATATTGAATAATAATCATTTACAGTTGTTTGTTATTGATCAATTTCGCAGTAATCAAGGGTAGGAATAGTGGAGTGTTTATGAACAGGCTCCACTGTCGTCATCTCATATACATTTTAAACCAGTTCTGCGACTCGGATTAGTGGTCAATAAATGTAAGCATCCTACAAAACTGAGGTGTATTGGAAAACGTGCTTTATTCTCGATTCAAGTGTCGCCGTAGCGTTCTATTATACTAAAAGTTTTGTGCCCATGTCTCGAGGGACCCGAAGTATCAAAGACTGGGAGGTGCGCGCTTCAACTTTAGCCCGCAAAACCAGCAATCCGATCCGACGTATTGTTGAGAACCTTAACGTAGAGCCTAATCCGGACAAGGAGTTTATTGCGTTGTCCATTGGTAAGTTTCGTTACTGCGTACAAGCAACCCCCTACGTCATTGACCACACGAGCCTCAAGGGAGTGAAAGACGAAATTTGAAAACGAAATTCTAACGCTATCGTGTTGGACCATAAAATAGATTTTTATGTACTATAAAATTAATTAAAAATTCACAAAATAGAAAGTGCGTTGCAACTATAACAAATAAAAGCTATAGCTAAAGCAGAAAGCTAGCACTAAATCATAACCTTTGGAAGCTCTATGTATGTTTATGGTGTTTGTTTGATTCTCTCTGACTAGAACCCGTCTCTATCTCTTCCTTGGGGACATACCTAAGTTAGTATAAAATTAAAAAGTGCATTAATTACTAATTACGAATTAGTATAGTCACTAGTGTATTACGTAAGTGACGTCTAAATACAGAGTTTTATACCACTATTGTTGCCACTTCTGTTTATCAAAGTTAATATTCATATTTTTGCGACGCATCTTATGATACAGATAACTGACATGGCTTAAGAACAACCTGTCTCGTGCAAGACTGATTCTTACAATAATGCATAACCTGATAATAATAGGTCACATAAAAAATTATCATTCATCACCTTTCTTGTCGGAAAGTGATTGTCAGGCAATAAGCGATTGACACATTGTTGTTTCGATATTATAATATATTTTAATTGAAAAAAACTGAACATGAACAAATAAGTATTATTTCCAACAATTTCCAACTTTTCTTACTTTGAAAGCTTACTTGCCAGTAGCCACTTACACCGCTTAGCAGTTAGCTCATAATAGGTAGCCATGTTGATATTAGACTCCGATTTTTTATCAATGTATTTCCTTTTGATCGATTTATAAAGGAATACGATACCAAGCTTAAGAGACTAAAGAAAGAGACACAAGAGTAAAGAAATGAACACTAGAGAAATGAAAAAAAAGTACTTATTTGTAAAATCTATTGCTGTGAGCTGTCCCCCTAACCTCAAGCCTCCCCCCGCAGAGCAGAAGCAACTACAGCTTGAATTGAAAATTCTGAACAGAAAATGAACGATTCGTTCTGTCGAAGTGGATTCACTTGTACTTTTTTCATTAAAAATTAAAGCAAGGCTTGAGCTGTGTTCTTATGTTTTATTTTAATGTATAATCTAGCCAAATTTGTTTTCTGGTTGTTTGAACACAGCGGAAAATCTGGCCGTTTTTTGGGTTTTGAACCTTCATATCTTTTTTAATAATTAAATCAAGAAAAGAGATAAAACATAGGGACATGCTAATAGTAGCTATAGATACGAGGGCTGCTATTTATGTATCCGGAATTAAAAAAAGAAACAAACATATTATATCATTTAATATGGTTTTATTGCTATGTATCTCCAAAACGTGCATTTTGAACGCATCAACAGCCTCTTCACGGCTCGAAAAACGTTGACCACGTAATTTGTTCTTCGCGTATGGAAATAAAAAGAAATCGTTAGGTGCCAAATCAGGGCTGTACGGCGGATGACCAGTCAATTCGATCTTTTGACCCTCCAAAAACTGAGTTGTTTCAGCTGAGGTGTGACAGCTAGCATTGTCGTGATGTAATATGATTCTGCGTTGTCGGTTGTCCTTTCTTATTTCTTCAAAGACTTCTGGTAAACAAATGGTCGTATACCATTCAGAATTAACCATTTTACGATTCTCTAATGGCACTGTAGCCACATGTCCATTAATTCCAAAAAAACAGGCGACCATTTGCTTCAAAGTACTTTTTGCACGAGTAACTTTTGTTGGTTTCGGCTCATCTTGGAACACCCACACCGTTGACTGTTGTTTAGTTTCGGGGTCATATGCATAGATCCAAGATTCATCACCTGTGTAGATATTATAAACGGCTTTTGACGTACCACGGTTGTATTTTTTTATCATTTTTTTGGACCAATCGACACTCCTCTTAATATACGTGAGGAGGACTGAGGAGAACATATATGGTAGACTATCTAATTCCCTTTCATTTAAGGCTATTTGGATGACAATAGGACAAAACCTCGCAAATTAAGAATGTTTTTTGCTAACCGGGTAGAGTCAAAAATAAAGTGTCTGCCACACAGAGGCAAAGGGGGCTAGACCTTTGTAGTTAGGTAGTGTTTTTTTTGCATAACAAGTACATACACATAAGTGCTTAAAATATCGCTAGTTGCTTACCAAACACACTGTATATGTGGCGTACTCATGCATATTATGGCGATAACAACTTTTATAACCTTTTAAACGTTATATCTCAGAAACGGTGGCTCGTAAGAAAAAAAGTATTGATACATTTTTATAGATAATTTTATGATCTGCAAGTTTTGCCTGAGTTACTTTTATGATAAAACTTCTCGTTTTGCTGAAAATCGCGAAAAACGATTTTTTTTTACCTTTGAGCTTGAATAAAAAAAAATCCACACACGGGAATGATGGGGAACTTTTAGACATTGTTTATAATTATGTTTTTAACAATTTCACCGATTCTCAGCTTGCTGGGACTTTTTGTAACTTCACTCTCATTTTTTGGTCTAAATCGACCGGAGTATGGTTTTAAATATTAATACATTTAAGGCTACATTAGGCAAATACGTTAGCATTTTTGGTATAGTGGCAAAATTGGTGACTTTACAGATGCCTAATGAAATACAACGTTAGATTTATTGTAAAAATATATCTGGCTAGGCCTATTTTTGTCGCTTATTGAAAAAATGGCCTGCTCTCTTGACTCTTATGAACACATAAATTTAATAGGTCAAGGATAACCAGATTTAAATTTCGCAATATTTGTTCACCATTTCGTGTCTTTAATAATAATTATATTTATGATCAGACTTCTGGAATGCCCTACAATGCGCTAGGTAGTAGGGCTGTTTTCCGCTTTTAACGCACACCACGCCCGACCCACGGCGTCGACGTTCTGTTGCGGATGTAACAGCCTCTGTACAAAAGGGTTTTCTTGTCAGATCTACGAACCTTAGCTGGCATATCAATATCGAAAAACACTCAAATGTTGTACCTAAAACATTTTTTTACCCTCTTTGGAAACTTTTAATAACACATAGGGAAAAAAATGTACTTATAGATTGTTTTGTTTGACAATTAATTTATTCTGATATATACTTAATTACTAAAAGCTCATAGAGCAAAACATGATTAAGTGAGAATTACCAACTAATTCATAAGAAATTGGTGTTGTTGATTGCATTTTTTTTTTGTAGGTGATCCTACAACTTTTGGAAACCTAAATCCTCCAGAACAAGTGATACAAGCTGTACGGGAAGCAGTTGAGTTACACACAAGTCGGGGCTATGGAGCATCCAAAGGCCATTTAGAGGCTAGAGAAGCAGTGGCAAAGTATAGTGCGCATCAAGGAGAAATCACAGCAGAAGATGTCATTCTTTCCAGTGGTTGTTCCCATGCGATAGAACTAGTGATAACTGCAATAGCTGATGCCGGACAGAATATTCTTGTTCCTAGACCAGGATTTATGATATATAAAACTCTAGCTGAAGGTCTGGGGATAACAATAAAATATTATAATTTACTAGTAAGTATTTTTGGACTTTGGGTTTTTGGTGCGTTTATAGGTGCTGCTCGCTAACTTGAAAGCAGTATTTAAGCACACTAATGGGTAAATACTGTGCGTAAACTATTTCCTAATGCGAACGCAGCCACAATTCAAGAATAAATTCTCCGAGCTGCTGATTAGTTATGTACGTAAAAGTGAAGTGAATTGCGAATTTTAAATAAGTAGGTAATATTTTCGATGTTCTGGGCAGTATTCATAATAAAATAGTTAAACAAGTTTCGAGAAGCAGAACTTGTTTGTGATATAAAACAATTTACATACTGCCCATGTGACAAGATAGTTTATTGTAATTATGTTAAATTTTCTGATTTTTTTGAATTTATCGAATGTTACAATTATTCCGCTATCTATTCCAGCCTCACGAACAATGGAAAGTGGACTTAGTAGATTTAGAAAGCCAAATCGATGATGACACTGCAGCTATCGTCGTTATTAATCCATCCAATCCTTGTGGTTCTGTGTACGATAAGACACATTTGATAGAAATACTAGAAGTGGCCGCAAGAAACTATGTTCCTATAATAGCAGACGAGATATACGAACACTTCGTATTCTCCGGTCAAACTTTCACTGCAATATCGTCCATATCCAGAGATGTTCCGGTACTTACTTGCGGTGGACTCACAAAGAGATTTTTAGTTCCGGGTTGGCGGATGGGATGGGTGATAATACACGATCGAAACAATGTGTTAGGCAAAGAACTGAGAGATGGCTTAGCCCGGCTATCGACGAGGATATTAGGGCCCAGCACCCTCATACAGAGAGCTCTTCCGTCTATACTCGAAAACACACCTCAAAGCTTCTTTGATGAAGTAATTTTGTTTATCGAGGTAAGCGGAACGTTCCGGAAGGAATGTTTGTTTATTTAATCCTTTCAATTAACATAAATGCAAATACTCCATAATGCTGTTATACTAGTTAACGGACACGGTTATATTTACTTTGCAATTACTAAAATATGGATTAAAGTTTTTCTAATTTAACTATTTCTGACTAACTATAATAAAATACAGTCTCAACAGGCTATTATAGCAGACTTTTAGTCATATTTTAAATTTGAAAATATAACTGAAATTTAAAATTTTGATTGCTTAATCGCGTATAATATGGTCAATATAAGTTTTTGCATAATTTATTACATTTTGCATTTTCAATAATAATTTAGAATTATTGTGTAATATTATGTGTAGGTATACTGTAATGTATTGTACATTTTAGAACCAAGCAAAGATGGCGTATAAGGAATTACTACAAGCTCCTGGCCTCAATCCGATTATGCCTCAAGGAGCAATGTACATGATGATTGGAATTAAAATGACAAGTTTTCCAGGGATTGCCAATGAATGTCAGTTCTTGGAGCGCTTGGTCGCTGAACAGTCTGTTTTCAGTCTGCCAGGAGAGGTACGTAAGTTTTGATACGCGAATCATTACCTGTCACTATAATCATACCTGGTGTAGACAATAAATTCTATTTTTAATTCTTTTCAGTGTTTTGAGTATCCAAACTATATGAGGATTGTTTTAACGGTTCCAAAAGAAAAATTACTGGAAGCTTGTCAAAGGATTGTAATCTTCTGCAAAACTCACGCTGTAACAAAAGAAAGACGAAAATTCGTAGATATTACTGAAGTCGTTTCTGGAGATGTAGAAGTTATGTGCGAATTTTAGAATACTTACCAGATATATTTTTTCATAATAGTGAATAATCTTGAAAAACATGACAGTGTTTACCATGGTTTCCATAGTGTTTCTATTATTATTAACGGTATTCCGTCCTGCGTAATACGATAAATATAGTAGGCTCACAATTTTGTAGAAAATAATATGAAGTAAGTAATTTATAATAAGTTCCAATAAATTACATTATGTTAAATGATGGTGGTTTTATTTATATTTCATATATGTTTGTGGAAACTTAATTTGGTGCTTTGGCTTCAATGTGTCTACCACAGATGTGTCTACACAACCAAAAAAATGTTATCATATCCGTACGGCTTAAGTCACTAAGCACACAGGGTGTAACAACTAATAAAACTAAGTAATAATACTTTAGAGTGTGTCAGTGTACGTGTTCCATGTAGAGAGTTCACTGTGAAAGTAGCAGCGCTGAAAGACCATTTTTTTTTCATTTTTGTATGAGGAAACTCGTGACGCTGCGCGCTAGGACGCTTGCCCATACAAAAGTGAAAAAAATCTTGGTCTTTCAGCGCTGCTTCTTTCACAGTGAACTCTCTATAAGGAACAAGTACCTACATACCCTAAAGTATTAACTTATTAAGTACTTATCACTTAGTTTTGTTACACCCTGTATAATATAATATGGCGTACCTAAGCGTTTTTCATAGTGTTTCATAGGCCATAGGCCATAGCTTACCTAGATAAGTAAGATACGAGGATAGGTCTTAATAATCAGTAATCACCGTCGATGATGATATTCAATAAATAAAAGAGCGAAGTTTTGTACGTAATACATGGTAATAACTAATAGGTACGTATTTTCCACAAAAAAATAAAAAATACTTTATTTCCGGGATACCGGATATAAGTCTCATAATATTTTTGACCGACTTCCAAAAAGGAGGAGACCTAACACGTTCGGCTGTATCTGGCTGTATGTATATATTTTTTTGTATGATCAACGATTACTCAGCCGTTTGTGGTCCGATTTTCAAAATTATTTTTGTGTTGTATAGGGTTTAACTCGAATTTGGTACCATGTTCACAAAAGTGGTGATCTGATGATGGAATCCTTGAGGAATCGAGGGGACTCCTTAAAATTTGTATGGAAACATATAGTGATTTCGTTTTTCTCTGAAGCATTCGAGGTAAATGCTACCAAAAATTAATATTTCGCACCAGGATCCGAAGGTACCGAACAGAACTTTTGAATGCTTATAGGTACAGGTTCAGGGATTTCGGCGTTGTTTAAACAACTGAAAGCGTATGCCAACACATCAATTTGATTGGTCATCATCATCTCAACCATAATTATCCATGGGCCATCACACTATGACCCAATTATTGGTACTTTTCGTGATATTTTGCATCGAAGCAGATGTTTTTGATGATGATTTCGCTGATTGTGGACCGATTTTCAAAATTCTCGTGTTGTTGTATAGGATATAATCTTAATTTTGTATAACAATTACGAAAGTGGTGAGCTGATGATGGGATCTATGAGCAATCGAGGGAAATCCTTGAAATTTATCAAAACACTCATAGTGGTTAAAATGTTGTTTGTAGTCAGGGCCGGATTTAGAGGTCGAGAGGCTTCGGGGCAACAGAGGAGTGGAGGCCCCCTGGCCCCAAATTATTTTCCAAATAAAGTGGACAATTTTTTTCAGTTGAGTTTTTCAATAAATAATTTATTGTGGAACCAAGTATAGATTATTTTATTATTCAACAAACATATAAATATAATCGGAAACGAGAAATATCTGAAATTAAATTTTAGCGTTAACAAATGGAATCTTCCGAGCTTTTTTCGTCGAAAAATCGTTGATGATTTCGCTGAAATCCAGTTCCCGGAGTAGATCACTTTCAATACTCAGGAGAGAAAGCTTTGATAGACGATTTTGTCCCATCGTGGTTCGAAGCCTATTTTTTATAATTTTCATTTTTGAAAATGAGCGTTCTCCCGTGCAATTTGATACCATCAAAACCAAATACATTCTCAATGCAATTTCAAAGTTTGGGAATGTAGCTCTGAAATTTTGATCTTCGAGAATTTGGTAGTAAAATAGTTCCGGAGATTGGTCTTTGCCATAGTCCTTTTTGTATGAGTCGATCAAAGATACAAATTGGACCAACTCATTACCAAGACTAGGTTCTAAATCATCCTGATAAACTTTCACCAATGCCTCTGCTGCAGCGTGCAGATTTTCAGCATCCATCTTGTCGATGTGATTGAGAAATCCAAATCTCGAACGTACAGTTTCATAAGCATGCAATCTTTCGGTAAGCGAAACGCATAGCTGGTCGACCACTGGGATAAAGGCGGAAACTTTGTATTTCTCCTTCGGTGACAGATTTGCGTCTTGTGCTTTCCCGTAATCAAGCGGATTCAACCTCACGTTTCTCGTTCTGGTCCTGGTGCGTGATTGTACGTATTCGTCAGTCTGAGATATTTTTTTGGCAGCTTCCTCGTATTTATCGAAATCATTCCTTTTAGATTCCACGAATGATTTCAATGATTCTAATGCACGCATTGCCGATTCAAGAATCATTTGCGGGTCTTGCAACATCTTGTTTGTAGCGTTGAATCGCTCCAAGATATCGTTCCAAAAGATTGCGAATAAAGCGGTTTCGAGACTACTCATCTTCTGTAGAAGGTGCGCTGCTTCATTCCTCGCGATGTCTTTTTGCTCTTTATCGGAAGATATGCTGGTTAGAGCTTCTTCGATTTCTGAATAGCCGTCGACTATGGCTTTCGTAGCTTCAGCTCGACAAGACCAACGAGTGTCACTTAGCTTTTTCAAGACGTAAAACTATCCGCTTTTTTTCTTCGATAATTTCTCGATCAGAATTCCGTATCGTTCTGTACTTGCTGTGAAAAACGTATATAAATTCTGGACGAAATCAAAGAATTGAACAGCTGATGGACAAGAGTTGGCAGCTGCCTTTCCAACTAAATTAAGGGAATGACCACAACATGGTACAAACGCCGATAAATGGTTTTTCTCCAACATAAGAGCCTGCATCCCTTTGTATTTTCCACTCATGTTTGCAGCGTTGTCGTACGATTGGCCGCGGCAATCCATTATGTCTATTTGATGGTCACCTAAAAATGTGAGTAGAGCGTTTGCTGTGGCTTCGCCAGTATGACCGCAGTTTGGTAAAAAAGTGAGAAATCTTTCCTTTGGCGTCGATCCTTCCATATATCGAACAACTATAGTTAGCTGATCGATGTGAGATTCATCGGGAGTAGAGTCCACTGATACAGAATAGTATTTGGATTTTTTTATCCTGGATACTATTTCAGTTAGGACTTTATCACCCATGCAAGCGATCAGTTCTTCGCAAATCGTGGACGAAAGGTAATTGACATGACCACTCCCTTTGTTTGCATGCGTTTTCAAATGGGTAGCCAGGATTGGTTCATACTCGGCTAACAATTCCAAAATTCCCAGGAAATTTCCATTTCTCGGCGAGCCAACAATTTCATTGTCACCTCGAAAGGCCAATCCGCGTTCAGCAATGAATTTGATCGTACTAACGATAATTTTGAGAATTTTTCGCCAATACTCGATTTGTTGTGCCTCTTGCATTGCTAGCTCTTTGTCGATGCGTCCTGTGACTCTTCCCCGTTGCAGTAAACTCATTACTGATTCCAAATGAGTCTTCGAAATTTCATGTTCACACAGACGATCAGATGCATGCTTCCAGTCACTGAAGCCTTCTCCACTGAGTTTCGTATTTTGAGTGGACATTAATTTACACGCATAACAATATATTTTCCCCGTAGTTGGAGAAAAGCAAAGCCAGAATCGATTGACGGTCTCTTGATTTTTATTGCGGCGTGTAAACATGTTCTTTGTACATTTCCGAACAAAGTTGGAAGTGTCTCGAGGTTGATCTTGAGGAAGGGAATTCTGCAGCGATACTTGATCGCAATTTTGCAGTTCCGTGGAACCTTTTTTCGCCCAATAATCGATCATTTGCTTTGTTATATTAACAGGCCAAAGACCTATGTCATTTTTGAGACCGCTTAATTCCTCGCTTAACTCTACTTCTTTTTGGGTTTGAGATTCAGTTATAGAAAATTGTGTGGTGTCGCCTGATGAAACTTCAGCCTCCGGGCCCTCAGGATTATCTTGGATATTATTGACATCTCTATTTATTGTTGAATCTCCTGTTGTTTTTTCAGGATCTTGAGGGATTTCTTCTTTATTCAACGACGTAAAAAAACTGGTCAATTTGGGGGTTTTAGCTAAAGATTCTTCGGATTTCTTGACCCGTTCTGCTTGCAATTTCCTCTTCTGAGAGCCACTGGCAAAAACTCGAGGAGGTTTGTGACGATCACTCATGATTCCACTATAAAAGAAATGTGAATGAAAAGTTAAGAAAACATGCGCCTGAAAAAGCCCTTAACCAATAGGAAAATAGTTCTGGGGATGATAGTCGAGCAAACAAAAATATTAGCAGAAACACAAAAAAGAGTTACGTAACATGGAAAATGGAAAGGATAGAGAAGTTGCGAGCTATGTATCGAAACCTGGCCAGTTATGTGCATGCTCTCAAAAATAAGAGACAAAAACAGGAGTGAATTGAGGAAAAGTATTTCAAAATTGAATGAGCAAGCGTTAACCTCTCGTCTGTCGGACGCCATCTAATGGGGTATTTAAAAACAGGCGTATCTGTCAGACGCCAGTAGACGGCGTTTTTTTCCCCCGTATTTTATCGTCATGATTTTGCGATATAAACATATTCTATCCTGCTCAAACTTGTACAAAGTACTGGAGATACGACAAGGAAGGAATAGAATACTACGTATAACAACACGTGATACAGTCGCCTAAATGATTAAATAATTAACTTACGCAGAACCAAATAAACGCATGATAAACAATAAATCATAACCTCTCCGTAACCGTTTTTTATGTTCTTGTTCTTTGCATATATTTCGTATATTTAAATGTTGAGAAAAACAACTTTTCGTAATGGGGATTGTCCATTTTTTTTAAATTTTGCTCATTACAAAAACATTTCGAGGAATAAGGTCAGTGATCGTTTTTCTGTATATAAACGAAAAAAATACCCATTAGTTACTTATATTTTTGAACAAATATGTTTAACCTTAGTTTGACCTTCAATGGTGTTAAATTAGCAATAAATTCGACCAACATTACGTTTCGAACTTTTGGTAAGCTTCTCGTATCAGTTTTCACATAATGAGAACTTGCATTTGACGAACCAGCCATTATAATAAGATTGAAAGGAAATTTAAACATACTGCAGAGGTCAATTGGCCGCCGATGATGACGTCAGAGCGAAACTTTAAAAATTTATTGAGAAAAAACTAGCCAATGAATTTCAAAATTATTTAATTTATATTCTTAAAATACCCTATTTTAACGAAAAAAAATATAAAAAGTACATGTGATTTTTTTTGGACAATGCCCATTGCACAATCAACTATCACATTCAGTTTGTATTATAGATTACAAGATAAAGATGAAAATACTCACGTCTGTCCGTACAAATTCGAAAGAATTTACATTTGTTGGACAATTTTCGCAAGTTCGTAGCTTCTTGGACGCACGACGCACGTGGCACGTGTGACGTGAATGTATAAAACTCCGGGATTCCCTGCTACAAGCACGCCGCTCAGCCGGCTCAGCGGACACTTGGCGACGCTAGCGCTACGACGGAGCGTACAGACAAAAAACGGGGGAAACGGGTACCGCTGTACGCTGTATCGACACGCAAATACGGGGAATAGGCTGCTAAAATCCGCAGAATATACTATCAATTCCTTATCGAATTGGCAACTTTTATTCTATTGTGGATAGCCAGGAACAGGCAAAGAGCTTTTGAAGATTACAAGAAAGAAAACTCACACTTGCCACTTGCAAGGTAAAACAGCGAAAGAAAAATGTCTAAAAGCGGAAACAGCGTAAAAAATAAATAAAATAATCTCGTAAATAAAAAAATTTTTACGAGTGTTTACTAGTTGGAATTTGAATTTTTTTATTTTGAAGTCTCCATTGTGGGGGCCCCTCTTTCGTGGAGGCCCCGGGGCTGTAGCCCCGGTTGCCCCCCCCTAAATCCGGCCCTGTTTGTAGTAAGTTAAACATAATATGTTACGAATAAGAGAAATTTCATACGGAGGTGTGTCTTGCTCCAAAAGCACTGAACAGAACTCCTGAACCTTTAAAGATAAAAGTTTGGAAATTACAGCATCGCTTATAATATTACTGCAGGCATTTACGACAATTTCGCTTACAGTAACATAATATTGTGAATAGTTAGCATTCGTATTGGTTATCTATACTTACATGTCCTGACTGACTGACTGACTGACTGATTCATCATTGCTGAGCAAAAACTGTTAAAGTTACAGCCACGAAATTTGGTGAGTATGGTTGTTTTATTAAGTAGACATCCACTAAGGAAGGAATTTTGAAAATGTTAGCCCGAAGGGGGTGAAATAGGGGTTGAAAGTTTGAATGAAAGTCCGTCATTTCTTGAGTTAGAAACATGAAACTTTATTTTTGGGTTACTGATTAAAAATGAATGGATACGTATTTAAGCGTTTTTGGAAATTATACCCCCAAGGCGGTGAAATTGGGGTTGAAAATTTGAATGAAAGTCCGTTATTTCTTGAGTTAGAAACATGAAATTTTATGTTTGGGCTATTGATTAAAAATGATTGGATATTTCACGGTTTAAAATTGATCATTCAAATCATAATATATATATATGTGTTACTATACCGCGCGCGTTGTGAAGCCTTATATAGGGGCCAATTGGCCCGTCTTTTATTTAGTCTGTCTCTTTTGTGTAAATGGCATTTCGTATCTTTTGTTTCACTAAATCTGTTAAATTTGACAATTAAATTTGAAAATTGTTCGGAAGCAATTTAAGCCGGAAAATAGTATAAAGTATAATTGACACAGAGCCAGTACTGGCTGCCAATAAGACTGGCAGCCAGTATTGGCTTGGTATTAGATATGAGCGCCGATGGGTAAACGGCCGACTTTTTGTGGTCGACGGCATGCCTCAAATGCGACTTTCATCTGTTTTTAGGGTTCCGTACCCAAAGGGTAAAAACGAGACCCTACTACTTAGACTTCGTTAACTAAATTAAACAATTAAGGGTAACTCCTATACAAAAACCCAATTTTCAGCATATTTTTGCTCTCTATTGGTACGGAATCCTTCGTGCGTGACACAGCGAACATTTTGTTCTTCTAATGACGACGACAAAGACGACATTTTGATGCAAACGTATATTGCTCCTCTACACAATGGACCATCACTGGCCCATCAAAATATGGCGTATGCGATGGCTATACAATGTTTGTAATGCATCTACACGATCGCCGCGTTCAGTTTTGATCTAAACGTCTTTCAAGATGGACATATAAGCATTATCCATTGCAGCAATGCAAAACGCACATTTTTAAAATTTTTATAACTTCACCAGATAACCTAGTAAACTTCGTATCACTATCCCTCCTAATATGAACCTTCCCTGAACTTCTACGAATAATTATTTCGAGACTTAGGGCCTGTTTAACCGCTTCCTGATAAGGCTATCCACCACTTAATTTGACAGATGGAGTATGGAAAATCTGTCAAATAACCCTATCGGGCACCTTATCAGGAAGCGGTGAAACAGGCCATAAAACTAGAACAATGTTTTATGGTGAATGATAATAATTATGAATGTAATAATAGCATCATATTATGCTTTGCGTTCTTAAAACAACGCCGAAACTCCCAAACTTGTGTCTTTAAGGAGTCAGAAGTTCTCTCAATACCTTCCGAACATTTGTATACCAGATAGGTACACCTCAGTGGAAAATCTCATTTGTTGTTAGCATATTATTATTATGCTTAGAATACTTCCCACGAAATCGACGTCACCACATGTTTCCATATAAATTTTGAGAAGTCCCCTCGATTACTTATAGATTCCTACATGAGGTCACGATTTTTGTGAACATAGTACCAAATTAGGATGATTCCCTATAAACCAAACAAAAATTTTGAAAATTGGTTCACAAACGACGGAGTAATCATTGAACACAAAACAGACGGACAGATATCGAAGTATCAGTACGTCCCGTTTTTACCCTTTGGATACGGAACCCTAAAAACGAACAAAACAGTCATAACAACTTCTTCATTTTGAAAGTCGGGTAAAATTTTAGCCATGTGTATTCTGATGTATAAGCTAAACATTGTAAAGTTTTATTAAAATTCGTTCAGTAGTTTTTGAGTAAAAGAGTAACAAATATCCATACATCCATATTCCATACAAACTTTCGCTGTTATAATATTTAAACTTCATTCATTATATGAGAGTTGAGACCACGTACTCGTCATTTTGAATGAAATTCGAAAAATTCTGCGACGTCCTCACTCGACCGCGTTCGGGCACTGCAGACTGTGGTATGATGGGCCACGTGTAGATGCGTACCGCCATTGCTAGGCCATTCCCTTTGATGTGCGGCCGAAAAACTGACACCAACGCCATTCCACGAGCATCGCTCGCGCCATCGGCCTCCGACACCACTACGTCCTCCACACGCTGGACCTTCGTGATGGTCCACTACGCCCATCGTGTAGAGGCGCTATTACCATAGCAACGAGTTCGTTCGTACTGAATACTGATTCATTGAATCTTATTCCAGATATGAAAATTGTATTCCAGAGTGGAAGACGCTGGGAGCTGTGTCACAGTCTTAACTTGACTTAGTATTGAATGATTTACTTATTTCGTATTGAAATTATCTTAAATATGCCTTATTTATAAGCTTTTGAATGTATATGATTAGAAAAAAAATCTTTCCTCTCGCTCGGCGCGCCGCTGCCTTTTCGCGGCGGCGGCGGCGCGGAGGAATTGGTTTAAGCGAAAACACGATATCTTAAAATTTTTTCGATAGAAAAAAAATCACAAAGATGCATCTAATTTTCACGAATTTTTCATATATTGCCGTAATGCCGTGCATTAAACTAAGTTAATATTTTAACACATTGTATAAAATTCTTTCATTGAGACACTGACCTGGCAGATTTTTAAAAATATATTGTATATTTAGCGAGTTATTAAGAAAAAACTGACTTGGCTATGAATCCACGTCGTCGGGTTTTACCTGGCATATGAAAGACGGGCGTGAGTGTAAAGAGAGAAGGACGATGTTGATTTTTTGCGTTAGTCGCCCTCTTAATTTCACGCTCGTAGCGTAAAAATTCGAAAAGAGGCGCGCGAATTTTAAAATTAAAAAACCCAGGATAACCCAGGACACTATAAAAACCAGGACATGTCCTGGGAAAACAGGACGGTTGGCAACCCTAGTATATAGACATTCCTTTCCCCGTTTTAAATTTTCTATTTTTGTTTATTATAGGTACTCATGATATCAGCTTCCAAAGTAAAACCAATTTATTAAAATTCAAACATACATTCAGCATCTCCTTAGGATTTACAAATTACTTTTATTTGAAACACACGCCAATAGATCGACAATATCATAAACAACATATTCCCCGTTTTAAATTTTTTTAGGTCAATTTTGAACTAAGATACGAGTATAAGTAAAAAAGTAGGGTTTTGGTGCGCTCTCGGCAACGCGGCAAATGTATGGCCAAGGTCGTTTGCTCGGGGGACGGCCTTAAATAAAGTTAGGTGACCCGTAACACCCGGCACAATAATAGACATCACCCGGTGCGGACCACCTACGCCCCTCCCCCCCTTTGCTACGCCACTGATAATATCATTGACATATAGAGATCTTTGGATAATATTGATGTGTTTCGTAAGGTACAATTCCGTGCATCGCATAGGAAGTCCTAGCTAAAAATGTTATTCCACTTGAGTAAATTTATTAGGAAATAAATTTAGTCAAGTGGAATAACATTTAGAAAGCTAGGATCCTAGCTAGGATAAGTGGAATAAGCGCTTAAGCCGCGCGCGGCTGACGACTGTCGTCAGCCGCTCGCGACAATAGTCATTGTATGAAAATGTATGGCACCGCTTCCGAGGCCCGCGACAGACGCGCGCGGCCGACGACAGTCGTAGGCCCCGCGCGGCCGTCAGGCGTCAAGACACGTACGATTTACGAAATTCAAGATACGGCCGCGCTCGGCTTACGACAGTCGTTGGCCGCGCGCGTCTGTCGCGGGCCTCGGATTTCGGAAGCGGTGCCATATATTTTCATACAATGACTATAGTCGCGCGCGGCCGACGACTGTCGTCGGCCGCGGCCCGCGCGCGGCTTACGACTGTCGCGATGCACGAAATTATTGTACCTTTATTTCACTCACCTCCTTAATACACTGGACTGGCTATACCATAAACTTAAGATGCAAAAGACCAACAAAGAGTGCGAGAGAGAAGAAAATCATTTATAGAATTATAACAATATAAAAAGAGAGAGGCAGTCTCATGAAAACTGTAACTACTTTCATTTGACAGGTCGTCCAAAAGTCGTCAACCGTTTTTATGCCTTTTCGGTATTTGCAATTTATTGTTTAAATCCTTTATTATTTTCGACAAGTACTATTACATATAACAATGGTAACTTGTTCTGTGAGTGATTGCAGTACACTGCAATCACTCACAGAACAAGTTTAATCGTAGGAGTAATCCTGATTTTTTTTTATACATTTCAAAGGTTCTTAATTAATCTTCATGTCCTAATTGCTACGATGTGTTTATTTTCGCTATATTCTGTCTTTAGTTCTCTATTTCAAATAAAATATTGTTAATTATTTCGCATAACTATATAGGTACTGTTACGTGATAGGGTTCTTTGGATTCGGAGAGAAAGACCTGGTGACTTTCTTGAAGATTTTATTCACAAACACTAGCTCACACTAATCACTAAGTCCAAACACTAAGCACTATCACTGTCACTCACTATTGATCACTTGTTCTCACTTCGAAGTCGCCTCGAAGATCGTTCAGATAAAACTGAACTGACTGCCGGCTTGTTTACCTTTTATATGGCCCGCGACGCTTTCTGGAACGTTCCATTCTGGATTGTTTACGTAAACACGCAATTCACATAAACAATGGTTGGACTTTTCTAGATAGTACGCGCAGAGGTAAACAACTGTCCATATCCGTAACAGTACTATTGTTCTTGTCACACAATTTTTGAAGAAAAAATTTGTTTACATAATATACGCTAGGGCTTGAATCAAATTTATCGATATGCCTATTACTCCAGGAAAATTAAACATTCGACCTCGGAATAACTCGCATAGGGCTGAAAATTGGTAGAGACGTTAAATACACCATTACAAATAAAACCTTAAAAGTCCCCGGCGATCCTCCTTGTGCAAAAATTTTTATTCTAGGTCAAAGGTATAAAAATGAGGTTTTTCCTGGTTTTTTTCCAAACTATACATTTTATCACAAAAATAAGTATGACAAGAGTATAGATCATAGAATTCTCTACAAAAAATAATCAGACACTTTTTTCATACGACTTACCATTCCTTATAAATGGCGGGCTTAAAGTTTGGGAAAATCATATCTATGCTTAAATTATAAAGCTAAAGAATTTGTGGAACTACAGCTTTGAATTGATGAATTCGTTTTTTGTTGGATAGTCTTATTTATCGAGGAAGACTTGAGCTATATAACATCACGTTGCCACCAATAGGAGCAAAGAAACAGATGAAAATGGGGAAAAACGGGGAAAATTATTTGAAGGAGCTTATCTCACAAACGGCTGAAGCAATTTTTATGTTATTTGGCACAGATATAGAGTAGGCTACGTGGAGGGACATAGGCTATTTTGTTTTTCAGGAAAATTTACGGTTTTCGTGAAATTTATAATTAACGCGGGCGGAGCCACGCTTAACATCTAGTAAGTACTACATACTAAGGTTGTTTGAAAAATTGGAATATTCTCGGTCTGACATACTTCTGAGTGACTTGCAAGCGTACTGTTACTTTTCGCGACTCGAGAAGTTTTGATTTGGTAAGTCACGCAGAAGTATGTTTGGCTGAGAAGAGCCCTCGTATGTTGTAGTACTAGAAGTTCCGCTCCGCCCTGTTAATTATGTATTTCACGGAAACCGTACATTTTCCCGAGAAACAAAATAGCCTATGTCCTTCCTCGTGGTCTACTTTATGTCTGTGCCAAATAAGATAAAAAAAGCTTCAGCCGTTTGTGAGATAAGCTCTTTCAAATAATTTTCCCCTTTTTTCCCCATTTTCCTCTGTTTCTTTGCTCCTTTTGGTGTCAACGTGATGTTATATAGCTCAAGCCTCCCTCGATATTTGACTATCCATCAAAAACTAATTTTTCAATTCCAAGCAGTAGTTCCACAAATTCTTTAGCTTTATAATTTAAGCATAGATATGATTTTCCCAAACTTTGAGCCCGCCATTTATAAGGAATGGTAAGTCGTATGAAAAAAGTGTCTGAATATTTTTTGTAGAGAATTCTATGATCTACACTCTTGTCATACTTATCTTTGTGATAAAATGTATAGTTTGGAAAAAAAAAACATGAAATAAAATTAAATTAAGAAATTAAAAAAAAAACCCCGCCAAACAACTTTAAAAAGTGATGAAATAATAATTATATTTACTGATTTTAAGTTTAAATAATTCCTAAGTGTTAAATGATATTTTAGTCCATAATTGTTGTCAGGGTGTGTCGGGGGACCGCCAACAGTGACTTCTGCATTTTGTTTCGCCAAGTCACTGATTGTCTAAATTCGGTTCGCTGTGAACTGACCCTTAAACTATAATGTTATGTGAAATCAAACATCTACATTAGCGGTCCCCCGACACACCTTGACAACAATTATGGACTAAAATATCACTTAACACTTAGTAATTATTTAAACTTAAAATCAGTAAATATAATTATTATTTCATTACTTTTTAAAGTTGTTTGGCGGGGGTTTTTTTAAATTTCTTAATTTAATTTTATATCATGTTTTTTAAACTTATGTTGGTTATTGTGCAGAATAATTCCTATCAACAGGATCATATCCCAATGACTACCATACTCTATTAATGTCCTCTTGGATGAGGCAGTCAATATGAGTCCAAACATGAATCCTCCGCTTTGGGCTCATATGGATTATTGTTACTGTTTATCTACGTCTTACTAGATGTTGCAATTAAAATGAGCCCAAACACGAAACCTCTGCTCTAAGTTGGTGAGGAGTTGGATATCCTATTGATTACCAGGTGATGCTGCAGCACCAGGTCAATTTTCCATTAATGTGTATATGTTACGCTCAAAGACCGAAATCGCTCAATGAGCGAAAAAATGGCTCACAACGCGTTGTGGTCACAGTGAAACAGCCACGACGCGAAATTCGCGTTGTGGCTCTAATGAAAACGGCCACGACGCGTTCTGGCAATCACAAAAAGACCATAACGCGAAATTCGTGTCGTGGCTGATTTGCTATTCGTTTTTCTTGGTTTGTTCTTGATTGATTAATCGTCCATTATAGGTATGGAAGATTACACATTTTGAATTACCACGCGTACTACAAAATATTTTTTCTTTTACTAAATCACTGCATAACTATGAATATTTTCAAATAATAATGAAAAACACGTTATGCAGTGATTGAGTAAAAGAAAAAATATTTTGTAGTACGCGTGTTAATTCAAATATAATCTTCCACACCTATAGACAATTAATCAATCAAGAACAAATCAAGAAAAACGATTAGCATATCAGCCACGACACGAATTTCGCGTTATGGTATTTTTGTGATTGCCAGAACGCGTCGTGGCCGATTTCATTAGAGCCACGACGCGAATTTCGCGTCGTGGCTGTTTCACTGTGACCACAACGCGTTGTGAGCTATTTTTTCGCTCATTGAGCGATTTCGGTCTTTGAGCGTAACATATATACTTATTCATAAATGTCACAAACTAGAATGCAAAATATAAAGCCCAACAAACGACTGCAAATTGCTAATCGGCCCTTCACGAACCAGATGAACCGCGATTTTCCAGCACTGAGCAGGCTGATGATGATGAACTATAGCTAAGAACACTCTCAATCATGTCAGCTTTCAAATAAAAAAAAACTAGATCAAAATCGGTCCACCCGTTTGGATGCTACGATGCCACAGACAGACACACACACAGACAGACAAACAGACAGACAGACAGACAGACACGTCAAACTTATAACACCCCTCTTTTTTGTCGGGAGTTAAAAAAACAGGAAAAACCTCATTTTTATACCTTTGACATTGAATAAAATTTTTTGCACAAGGAGGATCGCCGGGGACTTTTGAGGTTTTATTTGTAATGGTGTATTTAATGTCTCTACCAATTTTCAGCTCTATGTTAGTTATTCCGAGGTTACGATTTTTTGCGTCTAATTAGACCGGACTATATCGGTATTTAACAAGAACATAAAACTAATCTAAAAATGTAATGGGGGTGTAAGGGTATTATGTATTTAATTTAAGAATAAATAATATACTATGTTTGTCGTTTACTTTCAACTTTATATTTGCATTAATTTCTATTAATGATTTGTCAGATAGCTTTTACCTGATTAATAAGTAACTTTAAAATGTGTATAATATTATTTACCCTTTTAAGAACCTCATGTTATATAACACATCTGACGATTGAAAGATCACCCCAAACGAAAATGTGTATCTACTTTTCAATCGTCACCTTTTTTCTGTCAAATAAAATATATGATACCTAATTTGAATTACCAAATCTTTCAAAGTTGCATATTTTTTATTTCTCATAGAAACGCAGATAAAATAATTCGAACGGACAATACTATCGATAGTAAAATATACATCACTAGCACATGCACATTGCACACATTGACAGATCAAAAATCGTCACGCATTTTCAGGTGGTTTATACGACAGTATATATTATAAGTCTATGGGCTATAGTCCAGGGGTTCCCAATCTTTTTCAGCCTGCGGCGCACTTACAAGTTAATATTTTGTCACGGCGCCCTACTTTACCTATCTATTACAAAAATATACATAAATAGACACATATTTTAATGATTAAGTGTATTATTTAGGATAAGCAAGCAGCTTTGTATAATTCATGTTATTATAATTTTATTTTATTTGTGGTTATGGACAATGATGGAAGATCGACTCACGGCGCCCCTCTTGCCTTTCCGCGGCGCACCAGGGCGCCGCGGCGCACATTTTGGGAACCCCTGGGCTATACGGTATACCGTATAGTGCGTTTCGGTTTCATCGAATAGTTCCTTTGCCGTCATATTGGCATTCTTGTCTGTCAATAATGTAAACAAGGTTGATATGCTCTGCGAGTTTTCATAATTTTACTGTGATTTCGTGAGAAAATCATGCCGAAAATATTAAAGAGTGGTGAAAGAATGATGGTGCTAAGAATGAAAGAGTTTTGTGAACGTGAAAAACGTAACTAGGCCCCAATAATTCCATGAAACTCGGGTTGCCGCCATTACGGCTTAGTGAAATAGGGTTACCAGCGTCAGTTTAATCACCCTTAAATACAGTAAAACTTATGAATACATGCAGAGCGTGTCTACCGTGTTTACGTTATTAACAGAGAATGCCAACATGATGGCAAAGGAACTATTTGATGAAACGCACTTCTAGTAACGAAAACTACATACACGCGAACGAAGGCGCGGGTAAAAGCTAGTACAATAATATTATCAGGGCGAGCGAAGCGAGCCCTAGTACTTCTCACAACCTGTACATTTTGTGTTACACTTTACGGGCAAACTATCACGCCTATTGATTTGTGCTTTAACATAGTATTTACATGTAAATGTGTTATCATCAGTTAGTGAAGGTGTGATGACGCGAGCCCTCACAAAGCTCGGCTTTTAGCTAGTAAATGCGAAAGTGACTTTGCTGGTTACGCCTTCACACATAAAGTACTAAGCGGATCAAAAAACTTTCATAGGTACACGTTGTCTAGAGCTCTGGAGTATGGAGAAGGAGTAAGGACATAGGGTACCTTTTATCCCGGGAAAAAGAACGGTCCCCGAGGGATATAAGTTAACGTAGGCAGAGCCGCGGGAGCAAGCTGTTAGAATTATGTACAATTTTCTTTAAGTGCATTTTGTGATAAGTGATAACATAAATTATCTCCCCTAATTTAAGGTAGCACAGTAAGGGTAATGTGGCAACATTAATTTGCATAAGTGCCAACATGACGGCAAAGGAACTATTTGATGAAACCAGAGGCATGGTACTTATACCTAGACAGCGCACCCAAAAAAAAATATGTTTTGCTAAAATGAGTTCTATTTCTTGAGTAATACGGTAGGTATTTCCCTCTAAGCGGTAGCTTCCAAAAAGCGGTCCGAGCGAGAGCGTTCCCGCTGGGAGTGTGTCCTTGTCTAACTTCTTGCCAGCTCACATAATCATTTCTTTTGGTAGAAATGTTAGAAAATAAAATACTTTTCTTTTTAATAATTTGCCAATACGAACATTTCGTTAACTTAGAAACGTATTTAAACGAATTTGTACAGTTTTAATAATTAATAAATCAGTTGATTGTACTCGAAAATATAATTCAAAACAGAGCAACAGTATCTGTGGTAATACTTAGATATTTGGTACTGGTAATACTAAATGTAAGATGGCGATTTGCTTTGGTTGATTGGTTGTTTTTCGTGTTTCGATTATTAATCTTTAAGGTAACCATGAATTTGAAATATTAGAGATGCACCGAATGACATGAAAAGTATACCAACAATATCGGACTTCAAAAAAAAACCACATCGTAACAAATGAAGCTCTGGATTTCTTTTTAGTCGGTGCTAGCCAAATAAATTCTGGCTTTTATTTTTTACTATTACTATCGGCAACCACCGCCTATAGTATATATTATAATTTATAATATTACATTAATACCGCTATAGCTAGACTCGTTATCAATAACTAGATAACGACTGCAACTCAGTTGCGCCAAAATTTGTTTATCGCGCGGGTACCGTACATTTTTCCTATGTCCTGTATATCCTAGATAAATAGATATTAATTATAATATTATAAAATTAAATAAATATTTATGGGGGGAGCTTCCACACAAAACACAATTTTAAAACTGTGTTTTGTGGGAAACACAATTTTTTCAACTTTGACAATATACTTGGCGGTACGGCACGGAACTCTTCATGCGCGAGTCCAACTCGTACTTGGCCGATTATTTACTTTTAAATTTAAAATTAGGTTCATACCTGTAGTTAGGTAGGATAGATATCAGAATAAGTACCTGAATTTGTAGTAGTTATGGCCTGTTTCACTACTTCCTGATAAGTACCGAATAGGCTATCCACCACTTAACTTGACAGATGAAGTATGAAGAATCTGTCAAAAAAGTTGTGAATAGCCTATTCGGCACTTTATCAGAATGTGGTGAAACAGGGCCTTAGACCTTAGTCTCATATTTTGCTGTTTGGTCATGGTCACCACATTAGAAAGAGACACGACTACCACCGGGGGCCCTCTCGCTCGGACCGTTTTTTTGCGCCACAGTGCACAGTCTAGTTATAAGTACCATGCCTCTGGATGAAACACACTCTACAAAATTACAGCTATTTCTTGTGCCGATTTGAAGCGCCGCGGTGAGTGTACTGTGAACTAATTACATAGAAAATTGCAACCGCCATTTTCAAAATAGTAGTTCCAACTTCCAAGTACACTCCTACTTTCACAATTCAGCGCCAAAATAGCGACTTTCAAATAGGAACATTTTATTGATAGCGATCGCCGATCCAGGGTCAGTGCTTTGTCATTGATCGTAATACATTATTATTATTAATTAAAGGAGATTTTTCCCCTTCCCAAAAAAATAAGTCGTTGTTCTTCATTTAATTTTATTGCAAAATATAATATTCTGTCACATTTGTCAATGTCATTGAGAATTTTGGCGGGCATGTGAAAGAGTGCTGTTGTGTTTTGTATTATTTTCCTAAAATTGTGTTAGCTGGGTTTTTAATGTGTAATATTGGTATAATATTAACCATTAGATATTCGTGTTCATGCACAAGTGTAGGAAAGTGATGTAATATCCAGAAACGTGCTATTTTGTGTTCCCTCCAAAACTCCATCGAAAGTTTCAGTAAAGCGTCTACCACTTTACTGAATCGACCGACTTGACTCCTTGACTGTATTGACTTTTACTTAGACTTTGACTAGACTTTAGACCTGACGATACATGAAAACGATGATGAAAAACATAACAATAGTACTACAAAAGACATGGCTGTATGGGCTTTGTTCCCTTTGCCTGTCCTGAATGGGACGAATCAAACCAAAAAAAAAATGTCAATGTCATTCTTGATATTTTTGAGTCTCTTGTCATTTGTCAGTGTCAATTGTCAAAGTTAAAAATCTGTCAAATCCAAATCGAATCAATTGTGAAAATTGAAAAACTAAAAAGGTTCTTTTATCGTTTTATTTTAATTAATCACAATTTTAAATTTATAAATTAAAAGAAAAATGTCGCATCAGAAATCTATAAAAAAATTCAAATGGTCCATGGACTTCAACTCGTCTAAGTAAGTATCTGTATTCTGTAAGGACTACGGACGGACGAAGTTGTTAAACATGATGGATTTCATAATTTGCTTTGAGTCAAATTGAGATTTGGTTAATTGTATTATTTTCAGGCCTAAATCTATAACTATGGATGTACCTTCGCCGCCCGGATACAGCCAGTCAGCAAATACAAATTATACTGAAGCATCTAAAGATACAGACAATCTTCTATTGATAAAAAAATTATGGGATGTCGCCCTTGGACCCTTAAAACAAGTTCCTATGAATCTGTTCATTATGTACATGGCTGGAAATTCTATTTCGATTTTTCCAATAATGATGGTTGGTATGTTGATTGTGAGACCAGTCAAGGCATTGTTCTCTACACAAAGCACATTTAAAATGGTAGAAGGTACACAAGCAGCAACTCAGATGATGGTGTACATAATAGGGAATATGGTGAACATTGGTCTCGCTTTATATAAATGTCAGAGTATGGGCTTGCTACCTACACATGCAAGTGATTGGCTGGCATTTGAAGAGCCTTTGAGAAGAGATGAATATTTAGGGGGAGGGTTATCATTACTTTAAAAAAATGTACTACATTGCAGTTCATTATTATTTATTTAAATCATTGTAATTTCCTACAGTGTTATATTTACAGTAAAATAAATATTTCAATCCATTTGAGTACGCATAATCATTTGTCTTTCTTGGAATTGTCATTTACTTCAGATAACTTTGCTTTTAAAAATGCCTGAGCTTTTTCAAACAAAACTTTGGGATCCTCAACTTTTTCTATCTAAAATCAAAACATTTTTATTAATGCCTTTTCTAAGTAAATCCTTCCAGGTTCTAAATTTTTACTATCTACCAAATCATTTAAATTTAAATCTAATGATTGTCCTCCTTTTTTTGTGCTTTTTACAAATCATTGTTGAAGAGCCAATACCTCCTAACATTTTTTTTAACAATCAACTATACGGTTTTACAAGAATAATATATGATATTATTTTAATCACAATTTATAAAATAATAAGTAGTTTTATAATAATTTCATTAGAAATTATTATACCTACCTTGAATAATTATTTCCTTCGTTGTAAAATAAGCACCTACAGTTAGGAGGTATTAGCACTTTAATGACAAATGTTATGGTCTATGGAGTCCTAAATAGGAAAGATGTAGATTATTGTACTGTAAGATTTTATTTCATTGTTAAAATTTTTATCAGTTAAATTCTCAAATTAAAAGTTTGGGTGTGAAGAGGTAACAGACAAGGCAGACAGGGGGACACACCTTTTGTCCTTTTTGCACTCTGCTTTTGTTTTGAACAACATTTAATCAGCTAGTTTCTACGGTCAGTAATATGGAGACTATTTTCTTTTACTCTACCCATCGGTCTGTCACCACTCACCAGGCTATACTTAATAAACTATGAAACACTTAATATTATGTTTGTGCATTTAGTATTGCTGTTGTAACAGCAATATGACAACAATTTTTACTAAAAATTAAATTAAAAAATCAAACCTCATAGTTTTGTGCTAAATAAACTCCGGCATATACTCCCGTGCCAAAGATAATCTGAAAAAAGGCAACCATTATAAAGCTAGCTAAAAGCCAAGCTTTGTGAGGGCTTGCATCGTCACACCTTGACAGACTGATGATAACACATCTACACATAAATAAAAATTACTATGTTAAAAGCACAAATCAATAGGTGTGATAGTTTTTCCGTAAAGTGTACCACAAAATGTACAGGTTGTGGGATATACTATATATAATTATAATGTATGATTACTGCTTAGCTTTTATTTATTTTTTAAAATTTTATCTCTTACTTGCTATGGACGGTAAATGACAAAATGCTTTATTTTACTTACATTATATTTGACAAGAGGTAAAATACAATTTAGTGATTTCATTTTATAGGAATAAATTTTAAATAAGTTATAAAATCATATTATTATCTTTAAGTTTGTTTTAACAATATTTTATTAAGAACATAGCTAAAATTTGAGAATAAAGGAGCAAAAATACAAAAACCATTGCATAAACAATGGTTATTTGACATTTTTATTTTTAATTTTTTAAAAAGTCACCTTTCATTATGATTTATGTGTAAACATAGATTATTTACATTTATTCTGTAGTAACTAGTAAGTTCATAAAAATAAAAAACAATATTTTACTGACAATTTTGTCTTCTACATTTTTGAAAGTATTAAGGGAGAATGATATTATTATGCATTTTGATCTATAGGTATCCCGAATTAAACAGTTTATGTTTATAAAACAGTGGAATTCTCGAAAGTAATACACTCAGAGATGTTTTATTATCCTAAAGTGCTTTCATTTATGAAAAAAATCAGAAATAACAGTACTTAGCTAAACTGTATTACTTACCAAACCCTTAAACATTGCTCCTAACATAGAAATATGACTTATCTACTAAAATACTGATTCCTTTGTGCGAAGTGTCTAATTTTTAACAAAAGACTTTGATCACAACTATATATGTTATTTCTGAATTATTTTTATATATTTTCTAAAATAGACAGTCATAACCTTGCTCGCGAACAGCAGGTGGACGAAACTTTCCGAACAAAAAAAAATTGGGTTCCAAATTTAAACGTAGCTACTAAAGTAAATCGCATAATCTGTACAATTTTTAAGCACGGTCGACTGTGATTGGTTGATAAAAAAGACCATAGAGAATATAAACTACATGAGAAAAAAGAGGAAGATGAAGTTTAAAACTCAAGGTTCGAATTCCATTTTGTGAAAATTATTTATTACAAAAATACAAAAATTGTAAATTAAGTGGATTAATTATTGAAAAACGAAAGGTAAGCCATTGTAAAATGTAAATGTAACCGTAAATTGATAAATTGAAGCAAAACATAACGATATCATACCATGTTCTAATACAAAGTATGTCGTAGTATTATTTGCATAATTGTACAATAATTTAGAACTTAAACTATATTAATATGAAAAAGATAGATTATTATTTCATAGAAATTATTATAATGTATATCAGTATGCAGTTAATTTGGAAAATGATGAAATGTGTATCATGTGTATATTGTTTTATTGTAACAATACATAAGGTTATTAATTACTATACTTACTATAATTTATGTAAACTGTATGGAATATAAATGAAAAATGTTTCATTAATTTCAGATTTTTAGGTCCCTATACAGCTAGTTTGCAACATTTTAGTCTGCAAGCAATAGCTGTTAACTCGATCGCGGATTCTAGGAAATCTTTTGTTCTCGCGGTCGCATGCGACCGCTTGGGAACGAAAGCAGCAAAGAGATTCAATGCAAGGAGATTTTAGGAGAAGGAAGGTATGGGATTATGAGTGGTACGGCCACCAAGGAAAAATCCTCTGATCAAGTGAGGTGGTATGCAGCTGGCCTGAACCCGCGCCATAGATTTCAGCTGTCGTATACAGGGTGTAACAAAACAAAGTGTGTATGTATAAAGGTGCGATCCACTGGATCGGAATCGGAGCGCAGGTACGCAGTGGACGGATTTGTTGCTTTGTATGTATGGTACTGACTACTATGAACTGCACTAGAAGTACTGGAACATCATTCTGCGCCTGACAAGTATATGACGACACGTGGTGCCACCGTCCGCACCGTATGTCCCGATTCCAACCTGGTGGACGCGCAGCTTTAATCCCCTCCCTATATAGAGTTTACTGTATAAAGCGCTTATTCCACTTATCCTAGCTAGGTTCCTAGATCCTAAATCGTTTCCGATTTAGTCAAGACGTGGAACAACATTTAGAAGCTAGGATCCTACCTAGGAACCTAGCTAGCCGCTAGGATAAGTGGAATAATGGCTTAAGCCAATCAAGTAGTTAGTAGAGTAGCATAGACAGCTATTCTATCATATTTATAAATAAAATACATAAAACTGTACTGTAATAATATTATAATATTTAATAATAGAAATCAACAAAAACTTGTGGATTAAATCTGTTTTATTGTTTAATTTACCTTATTAGCCTATTTATTTAGCCATGTACAATAATTTTTATTGAAATAAAACATTTATTTGAGCTCATTTCTTTTTATTTTTATTTTTTTTAATTTTTGGTATGTTTAGAGTGAAAGGTTTTGCACTTAAAATTTTGTCGTTTAGTTTTAAATTAAAAAAATAACGAATGTTTATTTTTTTTCTTCTAAGTCCGACCTCTTGTTACGTAGTATACAGTTTACATCCTCTTTGGCGAACAGCTGATTATATGCCACTGCCAAAGCAAGTGCGGAGTGCCAATTGTCACTGTCATGTTGACAATTCAGTATCTTTTTTTTTTTTTCTTGTTATGGCTCTCGGCTTGTAAACCATGGCCAGTGTCAAGTAAAGTTTTGGCGGGTGAAAAAAATTTTCGTAAAAAATTTACAATATTTTCAAGTTGTTTTTCCAGATTATCGTCAAGTCGAAAGTCTAGTCAAAGTCTAAAAAGTAGTCGGTAAAGTCAACGAGTCAAGTCAGTTGTTTTAGTAAAGTGGTAGACCCTTTACTAAAACTTTCGATGGAGTTTTGGAGGGAACACAAAATGGCACGTTTCTTGAAGTTGTATCACTTGCCCACACTTGTGCACGACAACGAATATTTAATGGTTAATATTCTACCAACATTACACATTAAAAACCGAAATAACACAATTTTAGGAAAATAATACAAAAACAAAACGTCACTCTTTCGTATACCCGGCAAAACGCCGACAATTCAGTATCATAATCAAAAAAAAGTTCTTAGGTTCTCAAAGGCTTCTTAGCCCGCCAGCGCGTGGCCATTTTATGCTTGTGTGCATTGCCGTAGTGTGCTGTAGGGATGGGCGTATATCATGCTTGTATATCGATATAAAAATTCAAAATAAAATTAGAATATCGACGAAGAGTAGACCACTTTTATGTTTTAGATTCTTACTAAGCGACAAAAAAGGAGGCTATAAATGCGTTATGCGACCCGATTGTTTTTTTTCTTTTTTTTTTTTTTCTTGTTATGGCTCTCGGCTTGACCCGATTGTTCAATAAAGGACAATATAGGTAGGTATTATGCTCATTAAATAAGAAGTCGCTTTCTTATTTTATTTTTATGAGTATTTTTATAAATCACACAAATACCTAGTTAAAAATATACATATAAGTCATGGAGGCTTGTCCGGAGTGTAATATCAATAAAATCAACCATTTTTTATATTAAAACCCAACAGAAGAACAAAATATATACTTTATCCTTATATATAACTATTAACAATAAAAATAGACAACAATATTTTTTATTTAATAACAATAATTATAATTAACAAAGAAATATTAAGTACTTACCCCGCAAACGATCAAATTTGTTTGACAAACATGTTTGATGTAATTTACGTTTTCATCAAACAGCAGCGCAGACGAACAAACGTGCATCAAACAAGTTTGTCAAACAATTAGCTAGAATCGGTTTGAGATCATGAGATCTTGTTTGACAAATGCAGCGGAACACGTTCAAACACGTTTGTCAAATGCTACGCCAGTGCAAATTTTCTTCTAACACGTAGTTTGTTTGACAAACGCTTCAAACAAAGCTGTACACTATCAAACTGTTTGACAAACACGTAAAATTTGACAAACAATTTGATCGGTTGCGGGGTACTTTAGAGTTATTCTCAGTCCCACTCAATTAAGTAATTTCAAAAACGCTTAGGTGCATTATTTTATTTTACTTGT
The DNA here is from genome assembly GCA_937595015.1 of Polyommatus icarus. Classification (NCBI taxonomy): domain Eukaryota; kingdom Metazoa; phylum Arthropoda; class Insecta; order Lepidoptera; family Lycaenidae; genus Polyommatus; species Polyommatus icarus. The sequence continues at coordinate 12,828,658 of OW569321.1, forward strand.
TAAAATGTATTAAAAGTTATACAGAAAAATATAAATAGATACCGTAGGTAGACGCCCACGGATAATTTGTAAGTATTAATCATAAAGTTAATATACCTAGCGGAATAGAGAAACAAAGGCCTGAGCAAGAGAGATGTCACTATCAGTAACACTGCGTGGTAAAAAGAGACGTGTGATACATGACAGCAGCACTCTTTTTTTGACGTCCAGTCGGCACGTGCCGCCCGTTGTCAATTTAATCTCATAGAAATCATGTTCAATCATGCTTGTGTAAGTGTATACGTACACATATTTTTACACACAGATGAAACCAATTTCGGTTTCGTTTGACATCTCGAGATTGTTGCTCTATTCCGATAGGTATATTAACTTTATGGTATTAATAACCTAAGCTGGACTCTAGACGATCAATTTTATTGTGCAATATCACGTTATGAGCAATATTCTTGACGGTCTAGGGCACAGACATATATTTTTTTTTTTATGAAATAAGGGGGCAAACTAGCAAACGGGTCACCTGATAGAAAGCAACTTCCGTCGCCCATGGACACTCGCAGCATCAGAAGAGCTGCAGGTGCATTGCCGGCCTTTTTAGAGGGAATAGGGTAATAGGGGAGGGTAGGAAGGAAGGAGTAGGGGATTGGACCTCCGGTAAACTCACTCACTCGGCGAAACACAGCGCAAGCGCAGTCTCACGGCGGTTTTCTGTGAGAACGTGGTATTTCTCCAGTCGGCCTATTCGTGCCGAAGCATTGCTCTCCCACGTATAAATATTATACGTGGGAGATCAAGATTATTTAATATATTTCCGTTGTCTGGTACCTGTAACACAAGTCCTTCAGGTACTTAGCACGGGGCCAGACTGACGTGGTGTGAAGCGTACATAGATATTATTATTATTACTTAAATTATACTTCTCTCCGATTATAATAAACATTTTTTTTGCGCCAAGCGTACTCCAGCTTGACTCCAGCCACTGCCCACTGCGGGTAGGGTACTGGCAGCAGTAGTCAGCCTTTTAGTGGAAAGCGCAAGTTTAAATGTGGATAGAAAATTATTTAAAATAGTAATCAAAAACCTTTTGTGCTCATTCAATTAATCATTTATTAAACTTTGTTATGTAATTAACATATAAGATAATTTGAACACGAAATAATAATTTGAACACGATAATTTGATGGTAATTTGAACACGAAATTTCACTAATCCTCATTTTTCAAAATAAGACACATTTCCCCAGTACTCAGCCGTCACAACTCACAACCCAGTTCTCGGCCAAATAGCTACCAGTTGTCAGTCTCTCCTTAGATAGGCTTTAAAAGAGACCTATAGAACTGAAACAAATAAACAATGCATGTCTGGTCTCTGACAATGCCAAAAAACTAAGAAATTACTTGGTAGGTAGGTGCTTTAAAAATAAATGAATAAATTAAGCAGCGTAAGTTACTGATGGCTGAACACTGGGTATACCTCACCAGTACTCAGCCCGCAGCCGGGGGTGGCCGAACACTAGATAACGTAGGTACAAGAAACAATACCCAGTAGTCAGCCACCTCATTATTTAAATAACTATAAAGAAACTGTTGTTTAATTCATTTGATTTAGACGTAAAAAATGTAATAACAACATATTTTAATAAAACATGACACAAAAGTTAATAGGAAATCACAATAACTCACCTTTTTGTCGGGCACTTCCCACTAAGAAAATTTTGGCGCGCACGCCAAATCTTGGCTCGACTAGTGACAAACGTCGAATTGGAATCAGATTACCATTTCTTGCAGCCACTTAGCGACATTGTGACGTTCTGAACTGACCAATAAGAAGGCCAAGCTTTTTTAATAAGTAATTTGATTGGTTAATTTGCAATAGAACGCTATTTCTATAGGTTTTTAGCCGGAAAAGGCTGACTACTGGTGTGGGGCTAACTACTGACGGCCTTAGCCTAGTCTTATTTAGAAATAAAATATTTTTTTTATTTACTTTTTATCTCATTTTTATTATCTTTAAGAAATAAAGCTCTAAAACGTATATTTACATTTCTTTATTTACTTAGCAGCTTAAATAAAATCTTTTTAGTTTAACCTAAGTCGTAATTAACTCATAAGATTTACATACTGAATTAAAATTTAAAATACATAATATTTATTTTACCATACTTCCGCGTTTACCGCCGCGCGCCGCCGCGCCGCGCCGCTCGCTTGACAGCCCTGGCAGATTGCAGTGAGACTGCAGAGAGTGTTATTGTACTATGAACGCTAAACGCAATGCAAAGGGTTGAAATTAGGTTGTTTTCCAGAATATCTTGGCGAAGTGAAACAGAATGTTACATTATCCAAGCAACTATAACTTCTCAGAAGTAATGTCAAATGTGTGCCTTATGCTCTGGAGATAAGGTTGAATTTGGTGACATTGGTGATTCTGATGTGATAATGATGATGATGAGGATGAATGTAATTTGCATAGTAGCATATGCTTTCAGTTCTTAAAACAGTGCCTAAACTTGTATCTATAAGGAATCCGGAGTTCTCTTAGTATCTTCGGAACTATAGTATACCTCGGTGCAAAATCTTGCGTTTTGGTAGCATATGCTTAGGATGCTTCTCATAAAACTAAAATCACCATATGTTTCCATATAAATTTCAAGGAGTTCCCTCGATTACTCATGGATCACATCATCATGTCACCACTTTTGTGAATATGGTACTAATACAACAAAACAAAAATTTCGAAAATCAAAATTTTTGTTTTGTTGTATGTGAAACCTAATACAACAAAACAAAAATTTCGAAAATCGGTTCACAAACGGCGGAGTAATCGTTGAACATAAAAAAAAATATATCCACAGCCGAACATATTATAACCTCCTCGTTTTTTGGAAGTCGGTTAAAAAGTAGCCTAAAGCCTGAGAAAGGACATATCCTTTCTCAGGCTTTAGACTATCTGTGTACAAAATTTTATTACAATCGGTTTAGTAGTCTTGGCGTGAAAGCGAGACAGACAGACAGATAGACAGACAGACAGAGATACTTTCGCATTTATAATATTAGTATAGATAGTATAGATTATGTTTGTACGAGCATGTTTCATTGTAGCGCCTTAAAAGCTACTAGTCTGGACTCTGGTAGCTGGTATCAATTAATGGGTACTCGGGCTATTGGACCCATAAAAATTGGACCCAGTGGGTCCAATGACTAGATATGAATTTGAACATTTTTTCATCTAGCGATTAGACCCAAGTAATTATTTTTTATGACTGTCGGGCTTATATCCGTAGAACCAGCAAAAAAGTTGTAGATTAGAATAAAAAACAAAATAATTACTTTGTATAAAATTATTTATTGAGATCGGTTAAGGCTCAAGACAAATTAAAACTTCCAACAATTAGTAAAAATAATAGATACCAATATTATAAATGCGAAAGTGTGTCTGTCTGTCTGTCTGTCTGTCTGTCTGTCCGTCTGTCTGTCTGTCTGTCTGTCTGTCTGTCTGTCTGTTACCTCTTCACGCTCGAACCGCCGAAACGATTTTGCTGAAATTTTGTCATGGAGATTCTTTGAGTCCCGAGAAAGGGCATAGGATAGTTTTTTTCCCGGAAAAATGTACGGTTCCCGCGCGATAACCGAATTTTGGCGCAACGAAGATGCGGGCATCATCTAGTAGAAAACAAATCAATATTTGGCCAATAATATTGATATAAAGTATTTTAAAACTAATAACATAAGATTCTTCGTACTTCTTTTGTTTAAACTTTAAAAGGAAAGCTCTGTTACTTCTTAAGGGCGTTCCGTCCGGAGATTCCGTAATTGACCGTATTTAAAACCTTATAAACTCATAATCTAAAAGCTACAAAGTTATAATAAAAATACAGCAATAATCTTCAGTATATCAACATTCCTTTTGTCGTTTTAAATTTTCTATTTTTGTTTCTTATACTCATGATATCAGCTTCCAAAGTAATACCAATTTGTTAAAATTCAAGCATACATTCAGCATCTCCTTAGGATTTACCAATTACTTTTATTTGAAACTCACGCCAATACATCGACAATATCATAAACTACATATTCGCCGTTTTAAATTTTTTTAGGACAATTTTGAACTAAGATAAGTAAAAATAATAGGGTTTTGGCGCGATCTCGGCAACGCGGCAAATGTATGGCCAAGGTCGTTTGCTCGGGGGACGACCTTAAGGCTCAAGCTAAACTATTCAATTTATGTAAATAATAATTAATATCATGTAATATATTACCTTCAAGTAGTCACTACTCACTCACTTCTAAAATAAGTAAATAAGTTCAACGATATGCAAATCTACATTTTACGCATTGATCTACCAAACACGTGCTTCTTAGCCGACGTCATAATATATCACTGAGCTGGGCAAAATTGTTAAATTAATGCCATATCTCTCGCACTAATTATGCCCATTGTGCAAAATGCACTTTTTATGCTAAGCCAAAAAAGCAAGTACACTGTACAGTGTACAATGCACATGGCCCGGGCGCCCGCACCGATCGACTAGTTAAGACTTTAACAGTAATTATTATTAACGTTAGTTTAAATACAAAATTAATAACACTAAGTATGTATTTTTAATATTATTATAATATTAAAGATATTTTTTTAAACATAAACACGCATAAAACATAAAACATAATTCGACGCAGTAGATTTAGGTACTTAATTTATAATACAAGTTAATGAGAGTGTTCTAAGTTTTAAATATACAAAATAATAATAATTTATGGTTATAACTGACCCCTTAGCCAAGACTTTATCGCTTTTCTATAGTATCGACGATCAAAATGTATGGAATTGACTTAAAAAATCGCGTTGACGTTCGACTCGTCTTATGTCAATTCTATACATTTTGATCGACGATTCTATAAATAAGCGATAAAGAAAAAGCAAGACACGCTCTGATTATTTTTGTGCCAACCCTACTTCAAAATTTCAATCCAGAAAACAATCCTACTCAGGGCCGGATTTAGAGGTCGAGAGGCTTCGGGGCAACAGAGGAGTGGAGGCCCCCTGGCCCCAAATTATTTTCCAAATAAAGTGGACAATTTTTTTCAGTTGAGTTTTTCAATAAATAATTTATTGTGGAACCAAGTATAGATTATTTTATTATTCAACAAACATATAAATATAATCGGAAACGAGAAATATCTGAAATTAAATTTTAGCGTTAACAAATGGAATCTTCCGAGCTTTTTTCGTCGAAAAATCGTTGATGATTTCGCTGAAATCCAGTTCCCGGAGTAGATCACTTTCAATACTCAGGAGAGAAAGCTTTGATAGACGATTTTGTCCCATCGTGGTTCGAAGCCTATTTTTTATAATTTTCATTTTTGAAAATGAGCGTTCTCCCGTGCAATTTGATACCATCAAAACCAAATACATTCTCAATGCAATTTCAAAGTTTGGGAATGTAGCTCTGAAATTTTGATCTTCGAGAATTTGGTAGTAAAATAGTTCCGGAGATTGGTCTTTGCCATAGTCCTTTTTGTATGAGTCGATCAAAGATACAAATTGGACCAACTCATTACCAAGACTAGGTTCTAAATCATCCTGATAAACTTTCACCAATGCCTCTGCTGCAGCGTGCAGATTTTCAGCATCCATCTTGTCGATGTGATTGAGAAATCCAAATCTCGAACGTACAGTTTCATAAGCATGCAATCTTTCGGTAAGCGAAACGCATAGCTGGTCGACCACTGGGATAAAGGCGGAAACTTTGTATTTCTCCTTCGGTGACAGATTTGCGTCTTGTGCTTTCCCGTAATCAAGCGGATTCAACCTCACGTTTCTCGTTCTGGTCCTGGTGCGTGATTGTACGTATTCGTCAGTCTGAGATATTTTTTTGGCAGCTTCCTCGTATTTATCGAAATCATTCCTTTTAGATTCCACGAATGATTTCAATGATTCTAATGCACGCATTGCCGATTCAAGAATCATTTGCGGGTCTTGCAACATCTTGTTTGTAGCGTTGAATCGCTCCAAGATATCGTTCCAAAAGATTGCGAATAAAGCGGTTTCGAGACTACTCATCTTCTGTAGAAGGTGCGCTGCTTCATTCCTCGCGATGTCTTTTTGCTCTTTATCGGAAGATATGCTGGTTAGAGCTTCTTCGATTTCTGAATAGCCGTCGACTATGGCTTTCGTAGCTTCAGCTCGACAAGACCAACGAGTGTCACTTAGCTTTTTCAAGACGTAAAACTATCCGCTTTTTTTCTTCGATAATTTCTCGATCAGAATTCCGTATCGTTCTGTACTTGCTGTGAAAAACGTATATAAATTCTGGACGAAATCAAAGAATTGAACAGCTGATGGACAAGAGTTGGCAGCTGCCTTTCCAACTAAATTAAGGGAATGACCACAACATGGTACAAACGCCGATAAATGGTTTTTCTCCAACATAAGAGCCTGCATCCCTTTGTATTTTCCACTCATGTTTGCAGCGTTGTCGTACGATTGGCCGCGGCAATCCATTATGTCTATTTGATGGTCACCTAAAAATGTGAGTAGAGCGTTTGCTGTGGCTTCGCCAGTATGACCGCAGTTTGGTAAAAAAGTGAGAAATCTTTCCTTTGGCGTCGATCCTTCCATATATCGAACAACTATAGTTAGCTGATCGATGTGAGATTCATCGGGAGTAGAGTCCACTGATACAGAATAGTATTTGGATTTTTTTATCCTGGATACTATTTCAGTTAGGACTTTATCACCCATGCAAGCGATCAGTTCTTCGCAAATCGTGGACGAAAGGTAATTGACATGACCACTCCCTTTGTTTGCATGCGTTTTCAAATGGGTAGCCAGGATTGGTTCATACTCGGCTAACAATTCCAAAATTCCCAGGAAATTTCCATTTCTCGGCGAGCCAACAATTTCATTGTCACCTCGAAAGGCCAATCCGCGTTCAGCAATGAATTTGATCGTACTAACGATAATTTTGAGAATTTTTCGCCAATACTCGATTTGTTGTGCCTCTTGCATTGCTAGCTCTTTGTCGATGCGTCCTGTGACTCTTCCCCGTTGCAGTAAACTCATTACTGATTCCAAATGAGTCTTCGAAATTTCATGTTCACACAGACGATCAGATGCATGCTTCCAGTCACTGAAGCCTTCTCCACTGAGTTTCGTATTTTGAGTGGACATTAATTTACACGCATAACAATATATTTTCCCCGTAGTTGGAGAAAAGCAAAGCCAGAATCGATTGACGGTCTCTTGATTTTTATTGCGGCGTGTAAACATGTTCTTTGTACATTTCCGAACAAAGTTGGAAGTGTCTCGAGGTTGATCTTGAGGAAGGGAATTCTGCAGCGATACTTGATCGCAATTTTGCAGTTCCGTGGAACCTTTTTTCGCCCAATAATCGATCATTTGCTTTGTTATATTAACAGGCCAAAGACCTATGTCATTTTTGAGACCGCTTAATTCCTCGCTTAACTCTACTTCTTTTTGGGTTTGAGATTCAGTTATAGAAAATTGTGTGGTGTCGCCTGATGAAACTTCAGCCTCCGGGCCCTCAGGATTATCTTGGATATTATTGACATCTCTATTTATTGTTGAATCTCCTGTTGTTTTTTCAGGATCTTGAGGGATTTCTTCTTTATTCAACGACGTAAAAAAACTGGTCAATTTGGGGGTTTTAGCTAAAGATTCTTCGGATTTCTTGACCCGTTCTGCTTGCAATTTCCTCTTCTGAGAGCCACTGGCAAAAACTCGAGGAGGTTTGTGACGATCACTCATGATTCCACTATAAAAGAAATGTGAATGAAAAGTTAAGAAAACATGCGCCTGAAAAAGCCCTTAACCAATAGGAAAATAGTTCTGGGGATGATAGTCGAGCAAACAAAAATATTAGCAGAAACACAAAAAAGAGTTACGTAACATGGAAAATGGAAAGGATAGAGAAGTTGCGAGCTATGTATCGAAACCTGGCCAGTTATGTGCATGCTCTCAAAAATAAGAGACAAAAACAGGAGTGAATTGAGGAAAAGTATTTCAAAATTGAATGAGCAAGCGTTAACCTCTCGTCTGTCGGACGCCATCTAATGGGGTATTTAAAAACAGGCGTATCTGTCAGACGCCAGTAGACGGCGTTTTTTTCCCCCGTATTTTATCGTCATGATTTTGCGATATAAACATATTCTATCCTGCTCAAACTTGTACAAAGTACTGGAGATACGACAAGGAAGGAATAGAATACTACGTATAACAACACGTGATACAGTCGCCTAAATGATTAAATAATTAACTTACGCAGAACCAAATAAACGCATGATAAACAATAAATCATAACCTCTCCGTAACCGTTTTTTATGTTCTTGTTCTTTGCATATATTTCGTATATTTAAATGTTGAGAAAAACAACTTTTCGTAATGGGGATTGTCCATTTTTTTTAAATTTTGCTCATTACAAAAACATTTCGAGGAATAAGGTCAGTGATCGTTTTTCTGTATATAAACGAAAAAAATACCCATTAGTTACTTATATTTTTGAACAAATATGTTTAACCTTAGTTTGACCTTCAATGGTGTTAAATTAGCAATAAATTCGACCAACATTACGTTTCGAACTTTTGGTAAGCTTCTCGTATCAGTTTTCACATAATGAGAACTTGCATTTGACGAACCAGCCATTATAATAAGATTGAAAGGAAATTTAAACATACTGCAGAGGTCAATTGGCCGCCGATGATGACGTCAGAGCGAAACTTTAAAAATTTATTGAGAAAAAACTAGCCAATGAATTTCAAAATTATTTAATTTATATTCTTAAAATACCCTATTTTAACGAAAAAAAATATAAAAAGTACATGTGATTTTTTTTGGACAATGCCCATTGCACAATCAACTATCACATTCAGTTTGTATTATAGATTACAAGATAAAGATGAAAATACTCACGTCTGTCCGTACAAATTCGAAAGAATTTACATTTGTTGGACAATTTTCGCAAGTTCGTAGCTTCTTGGACGCACGACGCACGTGGCACGTGTGACGTGAATGTATAAAACTCCGGGATTCCCTGCTACAAGCACGCCGCTCAGCCGGCTCAGCGGACACTTGGCGACGCTAGCGCTACGACGGAGCGTACAGACAAAAAACGGGGGAAACGGGTACCGCTGTACGCTGTATCGACACGCAAATACGGGGAATAGGCTGCTAAAATCCGCAGAATATACTATCAATTCCTTATCGAATTGGCAACTTTTATTCTATTGTGGATAGCCAGGAACAGGCAAAGAGCTTTTGAAGATTACAAGAAAGAAAACTCACACTTGCCACTTGCAAGGTAAAACAGCGAAAGAAAAATGTCTAAAAGCGGAAACAGCGTAAAAAATAAATAAAATAATCTCGTAAATAAAAAAATTTTTACGAGTGTTTACTAGTTGGAATTTGAATTTTTTTATTTTGAAGTCTCCATTGTGGGGGCCCCTCTTTCGTGGAGGCCCCGGGGCTGTAGCCCCGGTTGCCCCCCCCTAAATCCGGCCCTGATCCTACTAATATTATAAAGGCGAAAGTTTGTGAGGATGTATGTATGGATGTTTGTTACTCTTTCACGCAAAAACTACTGAACGGATTTTAATGAAACTTTACAATAATATAGCTTATACATCAGAATAACACATAGGTTACAATTTTAACCGACTTTCAAGATGGAGGAGGTGTTATGTTCGTTTTTTATATTTAACGATCACTCCGCCGTATGTGAACCGATTTTAAAAAAATTTCTTTTGGTGTATAGGGCATCATCCCAATTTAGTACCCCGTTCACAAAAGTGGTGACCTGATAAAGGGATCCATTAGTAATCGAGGGAACTCTTCAAAATTTATATGGAAACATTTGATGACTTCGGTTTCGTGAGAAGTATTCGAAGCATTAGTAAGCGAAGCAAGTAAGATTTTGCACCGAAGTATATCATGGTTCGGAAGGTGCTGAGGGAACTCCTGATTCTTTATAGATACAAGTTTGGGAGTTTCGATGTTGTTTTAAGTACGGAAAGCAGATGCTACTATGCAAATTTCGCTCATCATCATCATCATATTATTAAGTATAAAATTGCCCTTGCGGTATAATTTATTTTCGATATATCGCCTTAAGATATTGACCCGCTATATCCTTTTTATTGCAATCGCGACAGTGTTTTCGACAACCACACGAACAAAGTCGCGGGCACTGCTATAATTTATATGGCAAAACAACGTTTGCCGGGTCAGCTAGTGGATCATAAAAGTGGGTCCAATCGCTAGATGAAAATATGTTAAAAATTCATATCTAGTCATTGGAACCAATGGGTCCAATTTTTTTGGGTCCAATAGCCCGAGTACTCCAATTAATGTGGACCGCAGTAATCAAAACAAAATGTTTGGCCGGGCACAAAAAAATTCAGCTTTCACCGACAGCTGGCCTAACATTGCGTGCAATTAGTATATCATAAATCATAATATATTATTATGTTATTCGTTGATTTTTGGTGTTGAGTGTTGCCTAGGAAAAACAAATTATTTGTATTGTCTTAAAATTATTTTATTAATACCCTGTAATATTTATGCTAACTTAATTCTAAATGTACCTAACTATAAATCTTACATAAATTATTGTCTAATTTACAAATGAATTAAACAACCATGAGTGGCTTTTTTATCACATAATAAATACCTTCTGCCTATCGAAATTATCATTGTTCGGCATTTCTAAATAAGTATTGTATGGAATCTTCGTGTAAGGCAATCATTAACATAATAATTCCTCCACTCAAAATTCCTAGAACTGCTAATACTAGATGAACACTTTTACCTTTATTGTTTTCATTTATTTCGGGCACTAAATCGGCTAGAGCTATGTACAAGAACGTACCGGCCGTGGCCGCATAGATCCACTGCGAAGCCGACTCGTGATCTTCGGCCAGCCATATTCCACCCGCCATTCCCATAAAACTGAGTATGGAGGAGAGCAAATTGTAGTACATGGCCCGTCTTATGCTCATTCCGGACCGCAGCAGAACTGCAAAATCGCCCAGCTCGTGAGGCAGCTCGTGGCAGAACACGGCTAATGCTGTCGCGAATCCCGTGACTGGATCACCACTGAAGGCCGCGCCGATGGCCAGACCGTCCGTCAAGTTGTGAAGCCCATCGCCGACTATGACCATCAGCGCCGTCGACGTCATCGGGCGCTCCACCGGCGGCGGCGGTGAGCCGGGCATTATCGCTCCGAGCTCGACTGAGTCCACTTGTTTCGGTGACTTTGCGTCTCCACTGGGAGCATCGTGGGAATGCGCGTGCCCTCCGTTCAAAATTTGCATGATCGCTTCCACTGCGTAAAACAGGAGTATGGTCAAAAATGTTACGCTGCATTTTAGTATAACTTCCGTTTCCTCTTGAGGTTCATTTGGCACCCCGTGGGATTTGATCGCATGCGGCAGCAGATGCAGCAGCGCGTCTCCGCATAGAGTCCCCACAGCGATGGCTACCAAAAAGTGGATGACATGACTGAATATAGCAGACTTCAGCATGGGAACTATTGCAACTCCTAGAAGGCCGGTTGCACTTATAATCAGGATACTCAAACTCGCGTAGATCCATGCTGAAAGGGAAAATAGCGAATGTAAAAATGAGAGGACCTCTTATCTAGTTAACTACCTACTAGTGTTAATAAAAAATAAATAGTTCTGAGTGTTTAGTTAGGATATTTTTTCTAGTGTTTGTACGTCTTTTAATAGAAAACCATCGACAGCGATACATATTATATTGTTTATTTAGTCATAAAATATGTATGTTATCCTTACTCCAATGCCTTTCCAGTTTGGGTGTTGGAGCTTCAGTTTTGTAGCATGAGCGTTGGTCCAACTGGTAAACGAGTGCTGGACACATTTTCAGGAATGTCTTTGGGTTGATGGAAATGACGCCCGGTTCGTTCTCCATTCCGTATACCTCTAGGATCTCCTTCGGTGACAGACATGATTTGTTCAATATTGGCAGTGCTGGAAACAAAACAAATGCAATTTTTTAAAATTAAATTATACCTATGCTATGTAAATGCTATGGCGATCTCATCAACTCTTAAATTTAAAGATTTAGATGACGGTCCCTTTGCGAACGTACCTATTTAAAGGTCACAATTTCCTGGGTAGGTATATCTCTTAAATAATCGTCATTGTAAGCGATTGCTGTCCAGCACCAAGCATTAAGCAGTTCCTTAATTTAATTTCACGGCTGTAATGTAAGGATCTTGCTCCTTTGAAACTAGGAGGGAAGTACAAATCATCTCGGCTGCAAGGGTCACCGTATTCATGGTCGTACCTAATAGGATAATCGCGTTCTCATATAAATGACAAGCGCTGGACAGTGGACTCCTCACGAGTCATTTTGTACTTTTACTTCCCGACTGGCAATCAGTATAATATTTTGTAAGTTAGGAATTAAGATATTGTAGCCTAGAATGCTAAGTCTCCCTTTCGGTAACGTTCGACCGACCGGACCATAAGATTCTATTTGGAAGACTTACTTACTATAAAAAATAAAAAAATAGTAAAATATACTTGATACAGATTTGAGATAAGTACAAGCTTGTAGAGGCTATAGTCTGTGCGCAACTAGTTGGCCGCTCTGCCGGTATGTGAGTATATGGGCAGAGCGGCCAACTAGTTGCGAACAGACTATAATGAAAAAGTTTTCAACTTTCCTGAGTGTAAGTTACTAAAAAAAGCTGAAAGATATTCCGTGTATATAGTACCAAACTATTTTGTTATATATTTATGTTATGAAACTACAAACGGGTTCTATGCAGACGTTATAGTTTTACTCAGTTCCTGTTCACCAGACCTCTCCATACTGTGCAAACCTGTCTATTGCCTGTTGAGCAACTCTTATGCAGCTTTCTTCGACTTAGTAGCAGGATTTATCAATTGACCGTTATGCAATCAGTGTGTCATAAGCTATAGTATAGTTTCCTAGCATAAAAAATCTCTACAAAACACCTTTAATAGTATTCAAGATTTCGAAACAAAAAAACTAGAAAAATTTCCGCTCTAACTTTAGGTAGCATTTTTCGAGTTATTTGGTTACTTGTATTCTACGCGTTGGTGTGCAAGATACTTAAAAGTGCAAATTGTTAAACGATAAGAATTAAGATACATCTAATATTTTAAAGCCAGATTTATTATTCTTATCATTATTATTAGTCTAAGGATGGTGTTACAAAAGTGAAAGATGGGTGTCGTAGCCGTACACAATTAGTAGATAAGCATGAAATTCTGAGCCACTTCTAAGAGCTCAGTAGAAACACAGAATAGAATATAGATAATAGTACAAGTAGTAGAAGTAGTGCTTGTACTAATAATGTATTCTGTGGTAGAAGTTTAAAAAAATCAAGAAGGACTTGGAGTTTGGAGACTATTTAATTTTATAGAGCAGTGGTTCCTATTGTGGTTAGTGGCTTGTGATTTCGAGTTTCGTCAAACAAAATGACTGTGTCCAGCCATAGTTCATGGACCACAAGCCACAATTAAATTACTCTTTATGCCATAAGTTATTTAAACCTAAACGCCTCGTCAACTATGTCACCTATTTGTGTATCTATATGTATAAAACCATGTAAATTGCAACTCCTTTACAAAGATTTGTGAATATCATTCAACGTACGCGGTAGCCGGTACGTGACCAATCCACAGTGAACCAAAGTGCCATGAAGGTCGCCAAAGTGTACCCAAACCGACATCACTATCTAATTCAAGGGCACCTAGACTCGACAACGTATTTTACAATGTGACTAAGTTTCCGTCTTTCACTAGACACATTTTGTTATCAAGGATAAATTTGACCAAGGGGGAAATAATTACAGGAATGGAAAATCGATTTAGATTTTTATTCAGATTATATATCTAATATAGCCGTCCTCGATAAATAATATTAGTAATAGATAGATACTCTACAGCTCAGAGGTACCTAGTAGATACTTACGTACTCTTATAAGCTTTGATCTTGAAGTAGATATTATAACATTTCTATCACAAAATGACTGTCATGAATAAGAGCATTGAAGCGGCCACGGGCCTTCTATACTTACTGGTGGATGGCGACCTCTTGTGGCGGTGCTGTGTGTCGTGGAGCTGTCGGAAGGTGCCGTTGACGCGGTGCAGCGCCAGGTCGTGGGGCGACGTGAACACGCGCCCGCCCAGACCCAGGCTGTCCAGCAGGTGCTCGAAGCCCTGGGAATATTAAATATTCTTTATTTTTCTGCAAAATGGACCTTATTAATCCAATCAAGCAACGATCAGATCTCTAGGTCCCTAGGAACAGGACTGGATTTATATTTTTTATGAGTGATGGCCATTTTAATTTTGCCACCCCCATGTACGAACTCTGCCGCCATTCTAGAACGCTGCTGCCCCAGGACGCTGCCGCTCATAGACCCTGGTCCCTGGCCTATACTGCCTAAACAAGTATTACTGCCGCAGACGACGTGACAAAGAATACGGTACCTACGGCACATATTATGACACAACCGCTGTTATTTCACATCGGCTCTTTGAGAGACCGGGATGATGAAGGAAGGTAATTTATAGGTACTTCGCGCTAGGCAGTAGCTGTAAGGTAAGGGGTAGGTAAGCAGTCGTGTAGCACCTTCATCGTGGGTATCGCAGACACAACATATTTTCAATTGTTATTTGTTGGTGAATACTGAATTCCGACATTTCTCCTAAGATTTAGTTTTCCGACCTACAGTCTCAATGATGTTAACTTGGTCTTAGAAAGCACGTTACGTTACGGGTCAAAATATCAATGGCATTTTCTCAAAGCTTTCCGACTTACAGCCTCAGATGTGTTATTCAACAAACATGTTTGCAAACACCGGGATATGGACTAAACTAACTCTAGGAAATGTTTTTTATAACATTTGGATAAATCATAAAATGAGTTTTGAACCGGAAGGAGAAACAAATGCTAAACTCTGTTTAGTAAAGAAAGCTTGTACTTAAATTGGAATAACAAAACGATTGAGTAAAGTTCTCCTTACTACCGACTACGACCTACGCGAACATCCATGTGACATGTCTGGGACATTAAAAATTAGAATAGTCGCTTGACAGACAAGAACAAAATATTATCCAATGATCAAGGATATTTTTTGAAAGTCTGTTGTCAAAAATTGCCATCAGATTCTGGTAGATCTATACAATAACTATGTAATATGTATTAACTACGTCTGTACACCATTATAATTTATATTAGATATACTTAATATGGACGTAGGAATAAAAACACATAGGTTACTGCTCAATGCCCGTTACAGTATAATAGTACATCTTTTAGTTAGGGGGCCGTCTAAAAATTCTATAGCAGCTGTGGACTGTGGAAAGAATAATTACAACTCCCACACTGGTTTCGGTGACGGTGGCCGGTTTCATTAAAACCAGGCCAGTTACGTAGGAGTAATTTGAGAGTGCCAAAGTGTGTGCGCAGTACGAAAGATCACTCTCTATTCCTTTTACTCTCATTAGTCATAACCCAGTGGGACGGACGGCCAACACGACTGGCGAGAGATCAGTCGCTTTTAACATGCCCATCCGACGCATGGATGATCTTACTTGTCAGACAATCAGGTGATCAGCCTGCATTGTCCTAACCAAACCTGGACATAGCATGTTTCCAATGCGGGAATCGAACCCACGAACTCCGAGTCAAGAGCCACGTTTGCTCTGAACCACTGGACCACGGCGTTTTTTTGTGGAGAGAAGAACAAGTAGGAACTATCTGTTACGACAATTTCGTGAAATATCCGTCGTAAACCTGTCCACTGACCTATTATGTACATAACATACGATAATGTTTGATAACTCTAATCTCTTATCTAAGACGTAAACATTATCCCCTAAATTCGATAAACTTCTAAATAAACTCGAGTTAGGAGGATAAAACTAATTTTGATTTCAAACTTAAATGATATTATCTAATATCCACCCTACCATATTATTAACATTGACTATTATAGGGTCCAGGGCCCCCGCAAGGGTTAATGGCGCCTGTGTGCAAATATCGGCCAAGTGCGAGTCGAACTCGAGCACGAAGGGCTCCGTACCGATAGAGAGCCAAAATAGGGCAAAAATAATTGTGTTTTTTGTATGTGAGCCCCTTATTTTTTTATTTCATTTTAATATTATTATTACATTCCCATACAAAAATACAACTTTTGGCATATTTTTGCTCTACAACGGGACGGAACCATTCGTGCGCGAGTCCGACTCGCACTTGGCCGATTTTTTATATATTTTTGTCGAAATAGCTAATATTAGATATTCCGCCTGCCTAAATTAGGAATTTTACGGAAACCGTACATTTTTCCGCAAAAAAGCCTATAATATGTCCCTTCGCGTAGTCCATTCTTCATGTGTGCCAAAAAACATGAATACAAATCTTAGCTTAATAATATTATACTTATAGCCTATGCCTTATATTAGCCTTCCTCGATAAATGGGTAATCCAATACTGAATTTTTTTTTTATCGGACCAGTTGCATTAGTTCCTAAGATTAGCGCGTTCAAACAAACAAACTCTTCAGCTTTAGGTAAGTAATATTTTTAAGTAGATAAGTAGTAATATTATACATATAGATTATATAAAACATTTTTGCAATACTTCTATATATTATTATAATATAGGAGCTAGACTAAAAATACTACCGAAGGGCGGCGTCCAGCGTCATACTGCACTTTAGCCAAAAATGGCTAAATAGTGAAAATTGGCAAAAATCTTCGATTTTGATATGGGGAAACGTATCCTTAATAAGTTTTTGAAAGAGGAACATGAAATATGTTTAACACAAAATATATAAAAGTTGAGTATATTGTATCATACTCTAATTTTATATTTTTCTTTTCATAAAAATGTTTTGGGCACTTGGTTCTGGCGCCCCTCAAGGATGACGATTTGGCGCCCCTAAGGTTGCGTCCCCATCAGACACGGCACGGCGCCGTCACCGTGTTACGGCACGACGCCGCCACCGTGACACGGTACGGCGCCGCGCCGTACCGTAACACGGTGCCGCGTACGGTGCACCGCGCGCCCCTATTCTGGGTGAAACTTTCGAACAAAAATTTTGTCCAAACTTAAACGAGGCACTTATTTGGAGCACATAAAAATCTTTGGAACACATAAAAGTGCGACTTAGATTCGCGCACGAAGGGTTCCGTACCATTATTATAGAGAAAAATAACCAAAAAATTATGTTTTTTGTCTGGGAGTCCTTATTAAGTTTGTAAGTAATTTGTAATACGAATTTAACCAAAATTTCCTCTGTTTCTATTTCTTTTTCAATTTTCGTTTTAGTAACAACAAGAGAATAATTCTTTCGCGATCCATATCACAAGCAATACAAGCAATCTCGTTCGAGCGTAAATATCGACTGAATAGGGACGTTGGTTTCGGTGTTACGTTACGGCGCCGTACCGTGTCACGGTGGCGGCGTCGTGCCGTAACACGGTGACGGCACCGTGCCGTGTCTGATGGGGACGCAGCCTTAAGAGTGGCGCTGGCGCCCGTGTGCAATGCACACATTGCATATAATAAAGGTTGCGGGGCCCGTGCCTTTATTTATACTGTTGGCGTCTGGGCCAGTCTCAGATCAAATCTAAAACTTAGATATTCGTAAACTCAGCATTATACTTTTTAAAATTTGTTCTAAGATGCCAGCTACATTTAAAAGTAAGAACCACAGACGACAATACACCATATTTAGGTAAAAATATTATACACTAATCTCACGAAATCAGGGGGAAGGGGGGGGGGGGGGGGGGCTGTCAAAAATTAAAAAAAAAAACATCTCACGTAATTTGTGGACGCCCCCTAACCGCATGACAAGCTGTCATGTCGATATCGTCGGACGATATCGTTGTCGTCCGAGCAGACGACACAACAGTAGGTATCGTGTCGTGTCGTTATCGTCGCAGTGTGAAAACGCCCATTGGATACTAAATATGAATAATATTACGTTAATAACGGTAGTGCAGGGCTTCTAGACGATCAAATTTATTGTGCAATATTATTGAATAATTTATTTGACAGTAAGATTGAAAGGCATTCAATATCAACCCTGGACAGTGATATTTTGCAATAAAATTGGTCGTCTAGACTCTAGACTCTAGGGTCTTAAACTCAAAACAAAAATTATTATTTGAGTAACTGATAAACTGTAACTAACGGATTAATCTTTGCCATTGTATTCGCAGTTGAATGTTTGAACGACTTTCATTCACAGGTGTTGAAAATTCTTTTGTTTTTCTAATCACTGAAACTGATAATAGCTAGAAACGCACGAACATTTTTAAGTTATGTAATATGTAATTATATATCTCTTGTCTCTACCAAATAATACCATAAAACGAGCCGTTTTCTGAACATGGTTTGTATAGATACTTACTATAAAGATTGAACGATTATTTAAAAAACTAAAAAAATCGGAATGTTTTTTAATAAACTAAGAGTCACTCTCACAAAAAAAAACTAATTTAACGACAACTCACAAACTGGGTGGAAAACTCCACATCAAGCAATTGGTGTGCATTTACTATAAGGTCTTTAGCAAATGGCATAAAATTGGAAATCGCGGAAAGGGAACTCACGAGTCACGTCCACATCATCCGGGTTGTCGAACAAAATAATATTACTCTTTGCTCCAAATTCCAATACGATTTCAAGATCTCAGTCGATAGAGATAGGAGTACGCGTACACCTTGATATTTTTTTAAATACCAAAGTGCAAACACAAAAGAACTAATATTAGGAGGCTGGATGTGACTTTATTGGGTAAAAAATCCTCTCAGGATTATTGCTATGAAAACGTAGCCTAGATGTTCTATTACGTTATCAATTCATTCTTTGTCTCAAACAACAGCAAACAACCAAATAGGGTTGTGGCTTGTGAAGTCAATAATTAAGTAGTACTTAATCAAACAAATATTTTTACTTTATATTACTACATTATTTGTCAGTACAGTATTCGTCGGGAACTCTTTACGTTTCGGGATAAAAACTAGCTAAATTTATTTAGAAATAAAACATTTTTTATGTTATTCAATATTTTGTACAAAATTAGTGTGGTGTGTTTACGCTGCCTGTTTACGTCTTAAACTTGCCCCGTGTATATTATTTTCCTCTATGTCTTAAACTATGTCTTGTTATCTATTATATCTATCTGTTGGGTCAGTCAATAAACGTCAGTACTCAGTCCATCCTGATAGGATTAAAACCGCGACTTCCCTTTCCGCAATCTAGCCGCTCTGGCACCGACCACCGACCCATCGCACAAAATCGCAATAGGAGTGTCTATTCGCGCAGAATATTAAACAAACATACTTCTTTTGTTTCATAATATTACGCACATCCAATACATTATTTACTTTGCCAAATATAGAGTACAATTACAATATTATGTTAAATTTACAGAAGTCAGAAACATCATCGCAAAAGTACAGCTACAAAGTAGAGTTAAGTGTTTATGCAATGTTAGATCTATGTGTGATACTTAGACTGCATAATGTGAAACTTATGGCGCACGTGTGAATTGAGTGAAGAGTATGCAACAGACATTGTCTTGATGGTAGACTGGTGGTGGTAGAGATAGTTATACTTAGGGTGTAGCTATATTTGATAATAAGTACCTATTATACACGAAACTTACCAAATAATAATTGAAATCTAATTTGCATAGGTGTTTTGTTGACAGAGGATAAAGAAACATTAAACTTTAAAGAAAGATCAGAAAAAGAAAACAGTTGATACCGCTTGCTATATCTTTCTCGGGAGAAAATTAATATGGAACTAGAAACGATTTCCTAAATAATTTAACATATGAGGCATTTAAACAACCGTAACCCATTATTTACTGGGAAATGATAATAAAATCAACGAGGCTCTATCATAAATCATAATATGTGACGTTATCTGGGAAAAGGGACCTTGTTGTCGGTTCTAGTTTCCGAGATAATCGCCTATAAAGTAAAGTGTCGAAAAAAATCGTTTTTTCTTTTTTTTACTCCATATTAATAAACAGACTTTGAAATTTGATATGACAAAGACACAGGTTTTAAAAACGATTTTTTATAGGTTAAAATATATCTTAAAGTTTAGTAAAAAAGGGACCTTATTGTCGGTGCTGCAGTCGAGAGTCGATTGCGACTTTCTGTCGGCACCGGCCACGGTATCTACTGTTATACTACTAGTAATTTGCACCAAGCTGAAAATCGGTAATATTGATTAGAATATCTGGGGGCACGGTAGTGCCCTCGACAAGTAGAGCGCGAAGCAAACACTGGCGTACCATAATTTACAGGAACCATTTCGCCGCATTTTAGGCCCCTATTTAAGAATGTCTAGAGGTCATTAAGTTCCGAAGTTCAAGCTAAAACAAAGTTTCTCATTTATGACACTCACTCACTCACTCAAGATCATCAAAATAGAACTAGTACTTCCCATAAACTCAGAGAGCTGAAATTTGGCAGAGTTAGGGTTTAATGGCCACATAAAGGGAAAACTATAAAAATTGGCCAAGTGCGAGTCGAACTCGAAATAAGGTTTTTTTGTATGGGAGCCCTCCTTAAATTTTAATTTCAACTTAAGTAAACAACGTAAATAAATACGTCATTGGGGATTTTGTGAAAATTTCAAGTGCCTACCTGTTGCCATTATCGATATCGAGCAAAAAAGGCCAAAAAAATTAGGTTTTTTGTATGGGAGCCCCCTTTAAAAATATATTTTTTTTCGGCAACAAAAATACACAACCTGTGAAAATTTCAGAAGTCTAGCAGCTAGCTATAGCGGTTCTAGAGATACAGCCTGGAGACGGACGGATAAACAGACGGAGAGACAGTTTTTACCCTTTGGGTACGCAACCGTAAAAACTAGGATAATGGAAGATCTTGGAGTACCTGGAGACCCTGATTAGAAAACACAAGAGCCCAAACAAACTATTAGAGATCGACATGCTACCTTTACAAAAAATATTCAACTTGGTGGGCCGCTTCATTTGATGTAAAAAATCAAAGGTCTGAAGTATCTGATGAAGAACCCTCAGCTGGTCTCAGCTGTTTTAGAGATATGGTGATGCCTCCTCAGATCTGCAATAGTTGCATACCGTACGTTGCTGAACATAAGACGAAATGCATGTGTACACGTGTGATAATAATAATAATAATGATAATAATTACCACACCGGTTTCGGTGACGATGAACCGGGGGTTATAGGCATCATGTAGGACATTCTGAAAATATTTATTTTAAATTAATTCAGAAATAAAACAATTTTTATTCGATTTGATTTTGATTGATAGCCTAGATTGAATAGATAGTTACGCAGGAGTAATTTTATAGTGCCCAAGTGTGTGCGCAGTACACAAAAGCAATCTCTATCCCTTTACTCGCATAACCCAGTGGGCCGAAAGACTGACACGACTGGCGAGAGATTTTCTAAAAAGAAGTGAAACCCCACAAAAAACATTATGTAAAAAAACTAGCCAAGTCTCGAATCTCGATGGAGCTGCTTGTTTATCTCTAATAAGGGTTCTTTGTTGACTACGGAACCCTAAAAAGTGATGAAATCTAGACAATGTCGTACCAAGTCTAAGGTTCCTTTATTTTTATAAAGAAATCTCAGAAAAATAGTTAAATAATTAATTTAATAATAAAAAAAAAATAATTAAATAAATATTAAAATAAAATAAAATAAAAATAAAAAATAATGTTACACCTACGAAATTAATAGTATTTTTGTATATTCTTTTAACTTTATTACTAAAAATGTAACGACCGACATTAAGGTCCCTTTTAATACTTATGAATACTTCTATGGTAACTAAGAGAAATTACATGTTTTTGGTACTCGTCTTGTTACTAAAGGAAAATTATTCAAAAAATAAGAACTTCAATGTTAATAAAAATGTATATTTATTTTTATGTGATATCACTAAACTTTTAATCACCGACAATAAGGTCCCTTTTGAAAAGTGTTAAGTGTTTGTGCCAGCTTTTTACTAAACTTTACCTTGAATTTTAAGACAGAAAAAGTTACTTTTTAAATAGAAGTTTATATATTTGATCTCATTTGACTATGTTTAAGTGTAGTAAATATATATTTTTGTTGATTTTGATTGATTAATAAGATTAGTAGAAGCACAATGTTTATTTGTTCAAAAATTTTTTTTATACAATAAACAATGTAGTTTAATATCGAAGACGTCTCAATTTAGTAAAAAATTATCCGCTTTATATTATTCTTTTATAAAATCCAATTGAAAACATACTATAAATGAAAAAACCATCTTGGACATTTTCATTACATCATGCACTTTGGCGGGGTAAGCAACAGGAATAGAGTTATAAAATTATATAATTGAAGTTAAATTCTAAAAGACCATATAACGTTCTTCTCAAAAAACATGATATCTATGTAACTTCGTACAATAACATACTATTTTGATTTTTGAGTGTCGAAGTTTGATTTTCTCAAATCACCTTTTACGACTTTCGAGCTTAAACATTTTTAAAAAAATATTTTCCAGACCTATACGCATGTTATTTACATGGTTCGATAGCCTATTAAATGTAGATTATGGGGATACCAATAACTCAATACCGACAATAAGGTCCCTTCACGCTGATAACGTCACATATTGCTTCTTGAAGCTTAGGGCTAGAAGACTCTACATTTCATAAAGAATTTTGATTGAGGTGGGTTTAGGGTAGGAAGTAGGTACTGCTCTTATTGGATTTAATTATATTATAAAACAAGGTGCTGTGTTTAAAATATTATCTGAAACTCAATGTTATTACTTTATCATTTACTACAAGAGTTCATGAATGATTCGACGATGTAATAAAAATGTAAATAGATAATACGGCTGTCGACAGGCGGCTCGTTTGTGAGCATGGTATTTACATTTTACTACAGGTAATATTATGTACTAATTTGCATTAAAACAATCGCTATCTTAAAATATATGTAGTTAAATAGATACACAGCGAATAATATCCTATGTTAAATGCAAAATTTAACTTTTAAAAGAGTCCTAAAAGTCACGAAAAGTTAAGTGACGAAAAATTCATGGAGAATAAGGATACGGTCTTCATTCTTCATATAGGTTGTCGATAAATCTCACTATGCTTGTTTGCTTCGGTTAAATTTAACTAAACATTGATAACTGATTTTGATAGTGATACCCACGATAGATACTACGATTGACAGGTTCGATGAACTTCCGTTTACGAAATAGGGAAAGGCGATTTAACTATTGCAATAGTTTTTATAAATTTTCCGCTGGGCTCGAGTAGAGAGTCGAGATTTCTCTCGTCAGCGCGACATCGGATAGAAATGAACATTGTATACAACTGAGTCTCAGGCATGATCGTGGGCTCGCAATCGAGTGTATTGAATAAAGAACTAAATATGAGGCTCACGTACCTCGAAAGTGATGGTTCCGTTGTCGCCGTACTTGTCGAATATTTTGTTGATGAAGTACTGTTGGACGGGCAACGTGGTGTTGGGCGGCGCGGGGTCCGCGCACGCGGCCGCCGCCAGCAGCACGATGGCGCTCGCTGTCCACATGGCTGCGACTGATGGCGAAGCGCCGGCGATCTGCGCTCTATCGACGGTGTCACTTATCCGAACCGATAGGACCTGCGCTCGCGCATACCGTTCCTATTTGTTTACGTGATAATCTTCGAATTCGCGATTCGTACACACGTCTCGGTGGGCCGGAGCTCGGTGTGCGTCTGATACTTTCACCCGCCGCTCGCCGGCGTCTGATGCCGGGCCCACTGATAAAGAAGTGTTTACGTGGTGGCCATCAGAACCGTTCCATCGCGGCTCGGGGCTCGCGGCACCGCGGCTGTAGTAAAGGTCACAAATGTTAGAAACTCATTGAAAGTGTTCACCTCGTTCCTCTCTCTTTCGCTACTGAGCCGATTGTTTGTTCTCGCTGATACTGTACTCGGCGTTGTTATTTAATGTTTATTTTATCACACGATACCAGAATCTTCAATCTAGTCAGATATATAACGTGAAATAGCGTGGAAAGGAGAGTCGTTATCAATTTATTATTTAATTGTTACGTTCTCTACCGTTTAATAAACAACGTCACCTTTGTGAAGAATGTTTCTTGTTAGTTGTTAAATGTAAATAGCACGTATTATTGTTTGCAATCTACAGATACCAGCGACCAGTGTGTACTTCCTCGTTAATGTTTATTGTGGTGATATTATATTTTATGTTTAATAATATTATCTGTACAAATATATTGTCAATAGAATACGAAGAAATTATATTTTCTTGGGAACTTTCTTTTCCTACGTGGACTTTTTCTTTTACGAACCTGATTGTATATAATATGACACCTAACACCTTCTAACCTTCCCTGCATTAATTTTCATAACGTAGGTAGAGACTTTTTTAAAGATTATTTTAAAGACATAATAAGCACATAATGTTGTATACTTATTATGAATTAATTGCATGTATATAATATAAGAAGGTATAATTAGAATGTAGATCCGATATAATACTTTGATTAGGGGTAGACCCTAAAGTTCAGACAAAACTCCTAAGTCCTACCTAAAGTCTATACTCTACCTCCAATGACTCAGTCCCTCTACTTACTCTTAATCTTGAAAGTCCTTACCTACCTAGGACTCTACGTTGTCTTGTACTAAGGCAGTGAGTAGAATACTGAGAAATTGAGGTTTCTTTTTTTCTCTTTAAATCGTTTATTTACTTATCTAAACAAATACAATATTCAACAAAGTGCCACGGAAACCACGCAGGGTTTATCTGTGCTCCAGCGAGTCGCTAATTACACAATTGTTATTTAACTTGTTACATACAACAACATAATATTATTAGATATTATTTTTAACATTTGGTAAGTCGTACCGTTTTAACTTATGATACAAATTCTTAGCATTATACTTGTTGGTTTTATCTATGGTTATTGGTTTAATACAATTTTTGTAGGTAATTTGGTAGTTCATTAGCATTAATGAGGTATTAAATAATCTGAAGTTCTTTGACCATAAACATTGTTAAACTTTGGCAATACATATTTATTTAAATAGGATATTTTAGGGTAGTATTCTAGGTAGGATATCGTAAGGTTAAAAGGTAAACTCTACCTCATGTATAATATGTATGTTATGTATGTTCTAAAGAACGTTTTATTTACTTTCCGAGCCTAATCTTACGTTAGAAGCAATAACTAATTAATAAGTAATGAACATTACAATAATATAAAGCTCTATCTACCTAATTACCTAATTTAATGTAGGTATTACCTAAAACCTTACGTCTCGAAATTAGTGAAAACACCCGATTATGCACAAATTAGTGGGTGGTTAAAAATTAAAATAAAGTTAATAGTTAGGTAAATAATCATTAAGTCACAACAAAGTAAATATTAGTAGCAACTAGCTAATACTTAAAAAATAATTTAGGGTACAGCCAGATTTTTCATGTGAGCTGTTTATTAGAGGGCGCAGCATTGGTTTGGTGCCTACTTATGTTCCATTAATTCTTCCATTAATTGAGCAGAAGACGAGTTATTTTATTTTTGAATGAAAATAAATATTGTATAATTATATTATTATTCGTTATATATAATTAGGTATGCTATAAACATAATTTAATGTTTTTAAGTATCACTTACAATGTACACTTTTTAGAAGTTCACATGATGCACCTGAGTTTGTTGGAACTTTAATAATTATATTATTTATAACACCTTAGAAACAAATTTGAATTATATTTTTTTAACTTTCAAAAAATTTTAGTTCAGCTGTTTGTATTTTTGAAGCTACTAGGGCGTCTACCAATTTTTGAACGAGAGATCCAAATAGCTTAAAGCCGGCTGTACACTCTCGCCGAGACACAGCGAGGCGGCCCGAGTGCGAGAGTGTAAATGGGTGCGCTCGCCTCGTCTCGCCTGTCTCGGACCCTCTCGGTCCGTTGTCGGTATTTTGCGCCCGAGACAAAGGGTCTCGCGAGGAAAACGAGCGCACTACTGTACACTCTCGCGTCTTTCAGTACTAGTCCCGCCGTTGGACAGTGTAGAACAGAAAAATAACAATATTAAACGACATTATGAGTCATTATCTGTGAGAAATAAAATTAAATATGACTATAAGGGCCTGTTTCACCGCTTCCTGATAAGGCTATCCACCACTTAATTTGACAGATGGAGTATGGAAAATCTGTCAAATAACCCTATCGGGTACCTTATCAGGAAGCGGTGAAACAGGCCATAAATCTTTGGATTACAATGATATCTTTCGATGCATGGTGAATGGTGAATGGTCGTTTTCCTCCATCTTGTCTGAGTTCTTTACTGCGATTGAACTAAGCGAGAATGTACATGATCCCACTCGGGCAAGGGGCTCTCGCACGAGACTCTCGCCCGAGAGCTCTCGGCGAGAGTGTACAGCGGGCATAACAGTTATCTTCACGTTGAGAACTTGAGTTACAAACAATGCAAGATTAAGATATTATGTCGGTATTATTCCTGACTGTAACGAAATTGATAAAGTGCAAGGTCAGTTTTAAATATTATGTTAGAATAATCTAAACGATAAGAATATTCTAGGCCTTGGGATTAGTTGAATTAGTTGGGCGCTTCTAATTTTAATATAATATATTTATACCTCTAATGATAAAAAACTACGAGTATGTACTTATATTTTACTTCAATAACAATATTTTTAGGGTTCCGTACCCAAAGGGTAAAAACGGGACCCCATTACAGAATTCGAAGTCTTAGCCCATTACATTAGTAATGGGCTAAGACTTCGATATCTTTCCGTCTGTCTGTCTCCAGGCTGTACGGTATCTCAAGAACCGCTTTAGCTAGACTTACAAAATATACAAAAAACAAAATAAATTAAATACCTATTTAAGGGCCCCCATACAACAAACGCTTGCTTTTTTTTGCTCGATCTCAATTTTAATGGCAACAGGTAGGCACTTGAAATGTTCATAAAAATACGCATTTCCCCGATTTTTTAATTTATTTCAGGAATAAAAGCATTAATTCCTTTTATTTACACAGTTCTATGGACTCTACTCTCTCCACCATATCTCTACTTTGAATAATCTGAGCATTTATATTTAGTATGTTACTTATTTTTTTTTTCACTTGTTAAGAAAATTGTAGCTCTACAAGGCTGTTTTGGTGAGTGTCCAAAAGTGAGCTACTACCTCTTGTACCTATGGATGGTGTCTTCAATGACAGCTGCTCAGCATCCACGGACCACGCCCCCGGCCCCATGACAATGTCATCCAAGAGCCACTAATCCTTGTACGACTGTATTTCTGTTATGCTGCGGCGGCACAATATGCGTAGTGCTTTGTGTAAACCAGTGTTTCCCAAACTTGTCGGCAACGCGACCCATCTACAAGAAAGCTTAAGAGGCCGGGTACCCTTGGAATTTCTCATACAAACGTAATACCAAAATCATTTTCACATACGAAAATATTTAACATGTTTGAGTTATTTTTCAGTTTAGAATAGTAATTACCTAGGTTCCTACACAAAAATTTACTTCAAAATATTTAAACACAAATTTTTTTTTTTGTTTTAAATTTTTTTTAGTAAATTTACTACTAAATATTGAAACACTAAAAAATAGAGTAAAACACTAAAAAATATATAAATAAATACTGAATTTACTACTAAATATTTAAATACTAAAAAATATTTTTTAGAGTTTAAATATTTTGAAGTAAATTTTTGTGTAGGAACCTAGGTAATTACTATCCTAAACTGAAAAATAACTCAAACATGTTAAATATTTTCGTATGTGAAAATGATTTTGGTATTACGTTTGTATGAGAAATTCCAAGGGTACCCGGCCCCTTAAAGTTCGCGGCCCACCTTGTGTAAAAAAAGCAGCGGTATGTTGCTGCCGCAGTATTTACCCGTTAATTCTGACGTTCACTGCTGGACTTGGGCCTTTTCTAAAGCTCGTCACCTCACACCCATTTTAATTAAGAAACGGACGTAAGTACGACAATCGTCTTATAGTTTTAGGGCCCACACTTTGGGAAATACTGGTGTAGACGATACCATTGGACGATCTGCGTGTATCGTCCAATGGTATCGTCTCATTGCACGAAGCTTCGCGAGTCGCGACAATAGACGCATACCTACGTGCGGCCGCGGCATTATTGAAACAAAAAAAAGTTAAAAATGGCCGTATAATTCGGTTTGTGGTAAGTATTGAATTTTATTTTTATGCTCCACTAGGTTTTATTATTCGTAGTCCACAGGAAACACCGGAGCTTTTGACCGTCCTGAGTCTGACCAGAGGACAGATAATTTGCCTGAAGTTTACACAATTTGTTTATCTTGTACATTTACAAATAACATCACTCCATGTAAACATGTAACGTTGCAATCCTTGATAAGAATGTAAGTAGATACTATTTATGTGGTATTTACTATGTTATTGCTAATCATCATCATTCTAGCACTGTATCTTCTAAGTTCCATCAGCTACCCTTGTTTTCCAGGCTTCAGAGCATCCAGTAGGTATTTACCTCTGCCGTATGACTTATCTACAGGGTGTAACAAAAATAAGTGATAATACTTTAGGGTGTGTATGTGTTCCTTGTAGAATGTAGAGAGTTCACTGTGAAAGTAGCGACGCTGAAAGACCAAAATTTTTATCACTTTTGTATGGGGAAACTCGTGACGCTCGGGCCCTTGCCCATACAAAAGTGAAAAAAAAAATTGTCTTTCAGAGCTGCTACTTTCTGTTTGGAATCAGGAATCATCCTCAAGATTTTCATATTATTTCATTAGATCATCCGGGTTTTTTGCGAATGAGAGATGTAGCTCGACTAGATGGGATTATAGAGTAGAGATGAGGATGAGGATATTTTATTTTCCACATTCATACTCTAGTATTATATGTATGTAGAAAATTAAAATCTCTAGAACAGTGGTTATTAACCTTTTAGTCATGAGGGAGGATAAACAAATGTTCCTCCTTTTAGTTTGTTGTCCTTTTAGTTTACCTAAATTAAGGGTAGTTTGAGTTTGAAAGAAAACATGCACATCTATGAATAATAATTATAAAATTAGCACTCATTTTTCATTTGGCAAAAATCTAAAAGTTAGAGATTTTAATTTAATGTGATTTTTGTGACTGCTACTCTTTAGTCTTTACTAACTTATGAATTCTCACGTATTATTAGGATGGCGTCGCGGACCACTTGGAATGCCTTGAGGGACCATCAGTGCTCCGCGGACCACCGGTTATAAGAACCACTGCTCTAGAGATTCTAACCCTATCGTTGGAGACGAATCTGCAATAGAAATCATCAGGAAGTCCTCTGTCAAACGGCAAACTTACAATGTTATGGGTTTGAATATTTTTAGTATTTAGTAATGATTCAAAATATCTCAAATTTTTAAGAGGATTACCAAGAAGTTACATGATATGAGCGCATGAATAATAACTTATTTTATAAATTACGAAGAAGTCTGGGGCATAAAAAAATAATCCTTATCATATTATTTGTTAAGTAAATATTATGGTGTTTTTCCAAGATCAAAATACATAAGTAGGTATATTATATTGTAAGTATTTGTATTTTTAATAAGATATAATATTATATTACCTACTACCTACATAACAGATACATATTATCTAATATTTTAAAAGTCTCTGTTTATACGTAGATAACTCAGGTATGTGCGCATAAAAAACGTGTAGGTATTATAACTAATTATATTTTATAGTTATAATACCTACAGCTACACGTTACGATAGTACTTATATTATATTTATTCTTATTCTAATCAATATGTAACTGAGAGCTTGGAATATGTTCCAAATAATTTAAATTAGATTCTAGGACAACAGAGGCACACTCTAGCAGTATATTATTAAACAAAAATAATAATACTAATGCCTACCACCAGCAACATAGTAATATTTCTAGACAAAATTGTAATTCTAGTATAAACTTGGTGCATCAGAACTTACAGGGAAAAATAGGAAAAGAATTAGAAATTGAGTTATTTTTAAATGAATGTAACATTGACATTTTATGTGTGTCAGAACATTGGTTAAAAAATTATGAATTGGTATTTAATTATTCTGATCACCAGCTAGCAAGTTCGTTCAGTCGAGAGAATGCTATTAGGCGTGGCTCCTTAATATTGATTAAGAAAAAACTTAAATTTAAAGAACGTAAGGATATTGTTAGACTGTCAACTGAACGAATTGCTGAGTTAGCCTGTATCGAGCTGAGCCACCTTATTATTGTAAGCGTATACAGACCTCCATCCGGCTTATATGATTCTTTTGAACAAATAATGGAGCAAGTGAATAAAAAAAGTGTGTGCATCTAACAAAAAGATTATAGTATGTGGTGATTTCAATATTAATTTACTAGACTTAAACTCCACCACTGTTAAATTCACATCATTGTTCAAATCGTATAACCTTATTAATTTATTCAACGAGCCGACAAGAATTTGTGATACAACTGCGACTTGCATAGATAATATTTTCACCAACATAACTCCCTATAGGAAGGAAATAGTTAATGTATTAAGCTCTGATCACTGTGGACAGTTAGCTTCATTTAATATAAATAGTGATAATAATTTTAAAGAAAAAATTGAAAACATACCTATAAATACAAAACGTATTGAGAAGTTTAGAAGTAAATTATTATCAAGTTTTGAGAACTTAAATGTATCAAATGATCCAGATAAAGCGTTTAACATTATATTCAATAGAGTAAAACAGCAATATAACGCTGTATTTAGTTCTAAAACGGTCAGTTTGAATAATAAAATAAATAATTTCAAAAAATGGGCAACTGCAGGTATTATAATTGTAAGTAGACAAAAATTATATGATTTGTATAACGAGAAAACTATAAACCGGAGTGAAGCTTTTAAATTGTACGTCAAGAAATACTCGAAAACTTTTAAAAAGGCCTGTCAAGCAGCGAAGGCACTTCACATAAAAGAGAAAATTAGAGACTCTAAAAATAAAGTGAAAACCACCTGGAAAATAATTGCAGATGAGACTGGAAAAGTCACCTGTCGTAACTCTAAATTTGAACTTTTAATTAATGATAAAAAAATCAATTCTGATCTTGAGGTTGCGACAGTCTTTGAGAAGTTTTTTGCAGACATTCCAATCTCAACTACAAAGAACTTAAATTCATCACATGTCATGTCATGAACATGTCAAGGAATGTGATGTCAATTTTATTTTTAAAGACATTGACTCCAGAGATATTATCAAGACTTTCAAATCAATCAATATTAAAAGTACCACTGATCTCTGGGGTATGTCCACAAAAATTATAATAGTCTAAGATCCGGCCATAGAATGACCTTCACCCATCGTATTACGGGATGAAAATGATTTTTTTATAAAATTAAATATGTTAAAAAAATTATTTACAGGAGGTTGTCTGAAAAATTTGGTGCAAAGTGTAATTAATTAATAATTAAAAAATGTTTTTTTTAAACATTACATTCATTCAACCTTATGTCATTATATTCATAATAAAATTATCTTTATTTTGATATAAGGTTTATCGCGTAAGTGGATCGTTGAAAATTACTAGTATCGATTTACCTGTATATAGCTGCCTACCTGATAATTGCACCGGAAAAAAAAAGTCAACCCAGCGTTTGCATATTCTATGAGCTACATACTTTCGATTAGTATACAGTTTTTTGCGTAAGGGAATGAATGTAATGTTTAAAAAAAAAACATTTTTTAATTATTAATTAATTACACTTTGCACCAAATTTTTCAGACAACCTCCTGTAAATATTTTTTTTAACATGTTTAATTTTATAAAAAAATCATTTTCATCCCGTAATACGATGGGTGAAGGTCATTCTATGGCCGGATCTCCTACTATAAAATCAGTAATTGACATCATTGCCCCTTATCTAGGTTTAGTTTTTAATAATTGTATTAAAAGTGGTGTGTTCCCCGACTTAATGAAGCACAGCAAGGTGATGCCTCTATTTAAAGCTGGGAAGAAATCAGACCCAGCCAATTATAGACCAATATCCATATTGCCGACTTTAAGTAAAATCTTTGAAAAAATAATTTTAAATCAATTACTTGCTCACTTTAACTCAAATAATTTATTACATAATAATCAATTTGGTTTTACTAAAGGTCGGTCTACAACAGATGCAGGCATTAGTCTTCTGTGTAGTATTTTTGAAGCTTGGGAGGGGTCGCAGGATGCACTTGGTATTTTCTGCGATCTCTCGAAAGCATTTGACTGTGTAGAGTATGATACTCTAATAAGAAAACTACACCATTATGGTATAAGGGGCAAGGCACTAAAACTTCTAAAATCTTACCTTATAAATAGAACGCAAAGGGTGGAAGTTAACTCCGTAAGGTCTAATGGAACCAAAATAAAACTAGGTGTGCCACAAGGGTCCTTTTTAGGCCCTTTTCTTTTTCTCATCTATATAAATGATTTACCTTATCTTGTTAAAGATAAGCATGAGATAGTACTTTTTGCTGATGACACTTCACTAATTTTTAATGTGAAGAGGCGACAATTTAATTATGACGAGGTAAATAGTGCTCTCTCAAAAATAGTACATTGGTTTAATGCTAATAATTTGCTTTTGAACTCTAATAAAACTAAATGTTTAAAATTT
Source organism: Polyommatus icarus (assembly GCA_937595015.1). Taxonomy (NCBI): domain Eukaryota; kingdom Metazoa; phylum Arthropoda; class Insecta; order Lepidoptera; family Lycaenidae; genus Polyommatus; species Polyommatus icarus. Next base: position 12,861,375 of record OW569321.1, read on the forward strand.
ATCTTGCCAAACGTTAGGCAAGTACAAACCAATGTACTACTAAATGATGAGAAAATGAATTTAGTAGACACCACCGTATTCTTAGGCATAACGCTGGATTGTAAGTTACAATGGGGTCCACATATTGCAAAACTAGCAGATAAGCTTAGTTCTGCAGCATATGCTGTTAAAAAAATTCGTGAAATCACTGATGTAGAGACCGCGCGATTAGTTTACTTTAGCTACTTTCATAGCATAATGTCTTACGGCATCCACTTGTGGGGAAACGCGGCGGACATTAATACAATATTTGTGCTGCAGAAGCGAGCTATTCGTTCTATTTATAAGATGTCGTCTTTTGAATCTCTAAGACAAAAATTTAAAGAAATAAGAATTCTGACCGTCGCATCTCAATACATTTTGGAAAATCTCTTATATGTTAGAAAGAACATAAATATTTTCAAAAAGAAAAGTGATTATCATAATGTAAATACTAGAAATAAGAACAAGTTAGCAATACCAATGTTCAGACTAGCCAAAGTAAGCAAATCCTTTAAAGGCCAATGTATACGCCTATACAATAAAATCCCAGAAAATGTTCAAAATCTACCTTTAAACAAATTTAAAAAAGCAGTTTTGTGTTCTTCGTTCTTTTAAAAAAGAACGTTTGTGTGCTTTAGCGTATTATAAAGTCAATGATTTCATCGAGGACAACACACCTTGGGAATAGGGTGGCTCCATGCAGGTTACTTTTATTTTTGTTACATAGCTGTAAGCCATAACATTGTAATTTTCCATTTTTTTTTAGTAAAAGATGGCCCCGTGCGAGTTTCTTACGCCGGTTCTTCTCGGCGGGGTAGTTCCCGAACCGGTGGTAGGCAACATAGCTTCTTCGTTCGACTTTCAAAAAGAGTATCATGATACCTATTTTGAATAAAAAGATATTTTATTTATTTATTATTTATTTATACAGTAGGTACTTTCAGAGAAACGCATGCCCTTGATGAACAAAAAAAGGTACAGTGTGGAGTGTGGACATATTATAGAGCTACTAGCTGTTGCCCGCGACTTCGTCCGCGTGGACTTCAGTTTATAGCGCGCGATGTCAACAAAATTGGTGTCAAAAGCTTTAATAAAACAATTCTGGTACCCCTTAAATCAAAACATCCAAAAATAGCTGTGCAGTGTGCACATAACATATTTAATTTTTTAAAATTAAACTTTATTTATGCCAAATTTTAATTTTTAAAGTATATTTACTATTTAGCCCCCCCAATTACACAACTTTATCCATAAACTATTTTTGATAGTTAGTTAGTTTAAGGTTGCGTCACTGCATAGATTAAGTACTGAGTTATTTAATAACGTATAAAAGAGTACATACATAATGAAAAAATCAAAATCTAGTATAAGATGATACCACCTCTTATAGAAAGACGTTTGTGTAAGCAATAGCACGATGTAAGAGCCGCACAGCGCCATCTATTATGAATTTTTGGAACTAACTTAATTTGAACAAATTTGCTCCTTTTCACCCCCTTACAACCCTTTTGTCTAGTTAAAAAGTAGCCTATGTCTTTTCTCAGACTTTAGACTATCTGTGTACAAAATTTCATTACAATCGGTTCAGTAGTTTTGGCGTGAAAGCGAGACAGACAGACAGACAGAGATACTTTCGCATTTATAATATTAGTATAGATTAGGCAGATGGTGGACCTATGTAATTTGATCGCGTTTTGTCTTGAACCTAGCCAAAATCACGAATTACATTGAATTTACATAATCCGACCAAATGACGTAGGTCTGTCAACTGCTGAATCAATTTCTTCGATAATACTTTTATCACATACTGTACTCGACGAAACATGGCGGTAGCGGTCATTGACTCCCTGTCAAAAACTTGTCATTTTCAATACAAAGCCGCGATTGACAACATCACTCATAAGAGTCATAAGTCATAAGTAACTAACGGCCGTTCCCAATATTCAATCTATCTCTGGTTTGACATACGACCGATCGCAGCTAACATTGAATTGACATAAAACATAATATTATGTCTTTAATGTCATGTGAGCTATTCCTATCCCTAGTAGGGCAAAACCAGAGTTAGATCAAATATTGGGAACGGTCGTAAGTGATAGATAACTGATAATGGTTCTAGGTAGGCAAGTATCTTTGTCCATATACATAAGGCTGAAAAGTAAAAGTAAGTAGGTATGTCTAAAAAACCAATACGAGTTCCTTTAAGAGTTTGTTTTGTTATGTCCAATACATGGACGTATAAAAAAGGCGGACGCAGTCTCACCATACACAAAACTGTGTCGTTCAGAGTCGGCCAGCTGGCTGTATGTACCTACACGGTCCGCACTCCGCACGCACACATTCTTGCGCTAGTCCATACCATTTGACAGGCGTCAGAATGTGTGCGTGGCCGACTCTGAAGAAAAGTGAAGACACAGTTTTGTATATAACAAGACTCCGTCCGCCTTTTTTTCTACGTTCATAAGTACTTTTGAGCATGGGGCTCAGTGTTTACTCTCATTCACCGCAACGGAGAGCTGTTTCTCTCAAACAGATCATACATGACATACATATTATCACCATTTAAATGGTGCTAGCAAGTCGATATCTGAATGTATTCAGCACTAATGCTTCAAAAGAATCGTCCGCAAGCAAAAATGCTTGTTCAGACGTCACTATGAATGAAAGAAGAAAATAAGCAAATCAGATGATCAGCTTACCAAAATTACGTTACTATAGGATATAATTTATTATTCTAAAACATAAACCGGAAAATATGTATAAAATACGAAATTTATTATGTCACGCAATATTCTTGAAGCAATAAGCTACATCACAAAAATGCTTACGTCTATATAATTTAACAGATCTTTGCTCTCTTGCACTCACAACTTAAAAGTAGTTAAAAGCATAAAACTTACAAGCTAGTGGAATAAAGGTTTGTTAAACAACGATCATAAGTCCTTGGAGTCCTCGGGCAGGGACAGGAACAGCTTAGAGCAGAACAGATTGAAGTTATTACTCGCGTTTTGTAACCACATAGGTTTGTTCTTCCAATAAACGAATACGCCAAAAACTGGGACGCCTATCACGATAAACGCTACACCGATTCCCACCTCGAACGGGGTCCGGAAACACGAGCAAATGACTAGGAATATACAAATGATGGAGAACACTATAGGCACGACGATATTGACTTTGATCGGTCGCATCAGGTCGGGCTTGGTGTACCGCATCCAGATCAGGCCGCACACCGAGCACAGGATGAACAGAGCTTCCACCGCGGAGACCACTACGATCAGCGACGCGATGTTGTTGGACGCCAGTAGCAGCAGTGACATCAGACACTGTAACAAATAACGTTAAACATAAATAGATAACTTATCCACTTAACATTAGCGAACCGAAATTGCCATGACGAATTGCCACTTTTTCACGGTAGGCGCTTTTGAATAATATCTGATATATTTTAATGAGCGCGATATATTTTGATGTCTTATGGCTTGTAAGTTATATCTTAGCCACTCTTCAGAACGGCTTACTGTCTAATGTCTATGGCACTGCATTGTCTATGGCAGCTTTTTCAAACATTTTTATGATGTGACTCTTCCAGCTCCGGGAACAAAGATATTTTGCGACCGGGGCGATCCTCCTCCTCCTCTCGACCTTTGGCGACCCCTACAGTCGCGACACACAGGTTGAAAAACACTGTTCTATTGAATGTCACAAAAATAGAAACTCAGATATGCTTACCATAAATATAAGCGACGGCACAGGCGTTAACCGCTTTACGTCAATAAGAGAAATCGCCACCGGCAGGTGTCCATTCCTCGCGCCCACGAAGAATAACCTCGAAGACGCGTACATAGCTCCATTGAGCGATCCAAAGGTACACAGGGCTACGAACAGCGGCATGATCCACGACATCACACCCAGGATCTTCTCACTGAACGTGACCGCTACCGCCTCTGATACGAGCATTTCAGGCCCCGTTAGCACAGCAAAGAATGCGATGTTCGTCAACGCGTACACCAGGGTGACCACTGGCATAGATATGCAGATGGCCCGCGGGAGATTCCTGAAAGAACAAAGGCCATTCGTCTAACATGCATGGACTATAAAAATCTTATAAAACGTAACTTGATAAAACATCTGTAATTTCAATTGCCTATATAAATGTAACATAGCACGGCATTCAATATATTTTTAAAAGCTGGGAGTTTCAAGTAATTGTGTATTAAGTTTTTGAATTTTGAGGTTATAAAGATAGTTAATAATAAGCTGTACTATCATTTTGAGTTATGGTTTTAGTTTAAATTATATGAAACACACGTCAGAGTTTTTAAAAATAAAAGTAGGAGGCAAACGAGCAAACAGGTCACCTGATAGAAAGCAACTACGTCACTCATGGACACTCGCAAAATCGGAATACGCTCTGCTCAAGAAGAGAGCGTATTTAAGCAGGTTGTATGGGTCCCTTGGAATGACAGAATATGCGTTCAATATTAAAAAAAAAAAACATTATCCTGCGTTAAAAACACAAATTCAATATTCATATTTTTAGAGCCGATTATCTTTGTTTTCCCAGCTTCTAAAAATCAACTGTTTTTATTTAATTATAGCATTTTACCTAAACTACATTTTAGTTATAGTTCCACCTAGGTAACAAGAACCTTGGTTTTTTTAGTCCATTTTGGCCATTGTTCATTGGGACATGGAAACTTTAGTTACCTTGTAATGACGTATATTTTACAGAATAGGGCAATATTAAAGTTATAAGTATACCGTTATTGAATTTTTTTGTTTCGGCACTTAGGGCTTGACTAGAAAATGGGGAAACGTATAAGATTGAATTCTATGTCAAGTAAGTATACTTAGGTACTTGTAGGGTTCCTGCAGCTCTTCGGTCACAAAGTTGAGGTAGTTCCATCCGGAGTAGGAGAAGAGGCCCGAGTAGAAAGCAACAGCAATACTGCCGGCGTCAGTCACCGTGCCGTCCATCATGTTTTGCAGATTCTCCGTGTGCCCACTGTATAGGTAGACCAAACTGGCAATGAATGTGATCACCAAGGCCAGAATCTTGGCGGCCGTGAAGGAGTCCTGGACACGGGTCACCCATTTTACGTTGATGCAGTTCAGCGCCGTTAAAAATACTGAAAAAGATAAGTTAACAAAAAATTAAAGAAATATTTAATTTGTACTAGTACGTGACGCCCATAAAGTTAATACCTAGCGGAATAGAGCAACAATATAATTAAATAAGAATGTAATTAAGTAAGTTGTTTTAGTAGATCTGCTGGCAATGCACAGGCTATAAGATAACGATAATATTGTTTTACATGAAAAAGCAAACGTAAGTACTCGGCAGGTTTAGTTATAGGTAAAAGTCACGACTCGATACAAAATCTACAACAATGATCGCTGCCGGTGATAAACTCATACTACAATCAAGTCTGCTTTAAACATCCCTTCGAAGGAACAAAAAGTTTTTATGTTAAAATATTTTATCTTTGTTTACAAGACTAGTTCCCCGAGATTTGAAAGCGCGGAACCAGATAAACGTGGTCGATAGCGTTCATAGATGATTATATAGGTGACATGCTACAGCCTACAGCGTCCAACTGGTTTCCTCTTTGATCAAGACCAGTGTAATTTCGTTCAAGTTTTCTAATTCATGCGACATAACGGTAGTATAACGGACTAGTAAATGCTACATTAAATCCATAAACATCATTAGGAAACAAACATTGATTTGGCCTGAGGCTCACCAATATTTTGCCACTAATGATTTACCAAACTCGCAGAACAAATATTGGTGAACCATTAACCAAAAGCTAACGATAAATAAACAAAGTTACGAAGTATGAACAACGTAAAATGGTAAAGAAGTAACTAGGTCTTCTTCAAAAGCAAATTGGAGTAACATTACCTATTATATGCATTATGTGTTGTTTAGAAAGATTAGGTAGGTATCTCCTAAATTTACCTACCGGTTACCAAGTATTTAACGTAAAATTAGTTCTTCCTCCTTTTTCCTCCAGAATCACCCCAGAAACTCTATCTATAAGATGACGATAGAGCATAGCAAAATAAAATCGAAAATTGCAGAAGCACGTGGGACTAAGACGGTCATCCTTTGTTAAATTTTCGAAGACCTTTGTTCATTAAGAGCCTAGCCCTTCTTGTAGGTGTATGATCGACGGGATAATTCGGGCAGGAGTACGTGTCAGAGCGATGCGGGAGGAAGCAGCCATTATCCTGTCAAGCACAATCAGCATCGCGCATCGCCACAGGAATATAAAGACACGTTCGGAGGATCCATTCATTCGTATCATTGTTAAGGAGGACCTTACAAAGGCTATCAATAGACGTTCTTAGTTGGGTAGTCATCTACTAAAATATATTCAAGGATAAACGTGGGTTTTGGGGACTGGGTTATGCCATTCGGTTCGATGTTTATGAACACCTGCCTGGCAAATGTTATGGGGGACAATTATTAGTGGTCAAGAAACAACGGCGTCATTTTGATAGGAAACTAAAATATGAACATAATGTGCTAGCCTGTGTGAGTGCATATAGATTAGAATTTGTATCCCTTGACTTTTCACAACAACAAGGCTAACACGTGTGCATGTACCACAGGCAGTTTAATTCAACTTAACGCGACCAAATTACTTCCGCTATATGCCTAGGAATCAACTTCTCTGATAGTGCAATGTTTTTTTTTTAAACAATTGTACGACAACATTCAAACGATCTTAAATATCTGACAACGACAGAATAAATGTCTGTAAAAAGTCCAACACGAAAGTAGGAACATACAAATACAAAAATCGTAATTTGCATACAAACAGGTCGCTGAATGATGCAACCATTTAATTAATATGATATTATGAGCAAAAGAAATCATTCGCAGAAGAACTTGTAGCTGAGAAAAAAATTATTGATGCCAAATGCATACCTACTGCAGAGCCCGCTCCTTTATATTTAAAAGGTTCAAGTACCCAAAAGTAATGACAAAACGAGTTGTGCCAATTCGGAGAACGATGTGTTTCGTAATTTTGATGCGTGTTTCAAAAAAGATACTGGGTTTGTTTCTTGTAAATAAATTGCAGAACGGACAAGTTCCCAAGCAGTTCTTATAAAGTTAAAAAAGACTAAAAAACTTTTCCTTAGAAACGAGACTTTTTTGACGTATGAGACATTTAGTTTCCCACAGGCCGCAGCCACAGTATAGCAATATCCCTACAGTAGTGAAACTAATGTACTTGCGCAGAGCAACGGAGGGGTACCCGTGGGGAAGCGGGCGGCGCGGATCCGCGTACACAAACTCGCGGAGTTTGTGTACCTGCCTGCGCAGGGGTGACGTTGGCGCGTTGTCTACGAGTTTTGTGTTGTAAAACGATAACTTATCTTATAAATTATTATAAAATTGGGATGTAATATGTGTTCAGTGTCCGGATGTAAATCTGATTCAATAAAACAAAATGGATTTAAATTTTCATAAATATCGGCTCACAGTTCACACTAATATTGTGTTGGCCTTGGCGGCATTTATTTGCATATCTGTTTTATTGTTTACGTTGTAAGAAGTGTAACATGGAGAGAAACAATAAAGAATAAATTAAAAATCTGTCAAATACCCTGTTACATACTAATTAGTACCTACCTAGCTAGGTACACAGGGCCATACATCAAAAAATGTTACACTCAGTGTAACATTTTGACCTTTGGACCGCCCTTACCGCGCACGTTATAAGAGCGAGTTTTGAATGGCTTCTGTTACACCTGACGTGTGGCCTACCGTACCTACCAATTGTTATATGATTAATTGTTGGATACTTTATATATTCCTACTTTATTATTCGTAGATAATATATTCGAATGCGTCTTCATTATTAAATTTTTAATCCTTCGATAGTGGATTCTTGGAAATCTATTGTTATTTTATTGTATCTTGCTCACCGGTGAGCTTTTGGGGCTTGATGGGTAATGAAATTTTTAAATCCATACTAATATTATAAATACGAAAGTGTGTATATCTGTATGTTACCTCTTCACGCCTAAACCGCTGGACCGATTTTGCTGAAATTTGGCATGGAGATACTTTGAGTCCCGGGAAAGGACATAGGACACTTTTTGTTCAGGAAAAATGTACGGTTCTCGCACGATAAACGAGTTTTGGCACAACGAAGTTGCGGGCATCATCTCGTAGAGAATTGAAATCATCTAAAAATAAAGTTTCACGTAAATATAGATTAAACAGATTAAATGATAACATTACAAGCACAATATTATATTTTTATTTTATTTCCCGTTTCGTGGCAACCCTGGCATATCTGCTCGGTACCTACACCGGTGGCGGCATCGTGCGACATCAAAGGCGTTTCGTTACTGTAGGGATAATATTGCTATACTGTGCCGCAGCTCACAGCCTACAGGCACATCGATCTTACAATGTAATTTAGCCTTACATTTTGGGAAAATTAAATAAAGGGCTTATCTACCCAATTAAGCTAAGGGATGCAGAAACATGACAGTTGACAAACTAAACTTAATTCCTTATCGCTACCGACCGCGACTGTACAAACCTATTTAGGATTTATCTATGGTTGGTTAATGGCATAATGGTTTATCTATGAAATGCAAAGAATTTCAAGAAGATAAAGGGCAGATAAAGGGTTCTGAATGTTATCATATTATGTATAATGCTAATGAGCTTCTGGGTTAGTTTAAGAGATAAACGACCAACACTTACACGTAACAACAGCAGCTATTAGGGATGTAGCGCTGTCTGGTGGGTCACAGGCTGGCCAGAACGGTTTGAGGATGTTCTGGGCAAACGTGAGTGCAGTTATGGCGTTGCCTGTAGGCACTATTATGAACAGGGCCACCCACAGGTAGAGAAACGCTGGCAGATCCCCGAATGCTTCTCCAATGTACGCGTAATCTCCTCCCGACTTGGGAATCATTGTTCCTGGAATTAAAAAATTAATAATGGTTATCATTACATTTTGGTAGAAAACTAGTGGTAGAGGTGTCAGGACAACTCAATTCCTTCAACGAAAACGAATGAAACGTTAAGTCAACGGTAATTTTCTGCTTCTGTGTATAATCCAAAGGCTGTCATTAGCTCCATTTCAATTTGCAGTCTTTAGCGTGATTTAAGATTTACTTCTCATTAATAATTAGACTACATATACATACATTGCCTACCTACATAATAATTGTGTTTTATCATGATTGCCTTCGGATTACTAAGAATATGACGCGTTTTCTAAAAGGCCGACTTCTGACTTTTGATCTCTTAATCAACAAACGTCAAAAGTCACAATTAACTAATTGATAGAGATTTGAGAGCTTATTTCTCAAAAGCATCATATTTAGTGTTATCTTTATGAATAGTAATATTAATTATTGTTTATTAAATAGTATAAACCAACCAAAAGCGAGTCGGAGTCACGTATTAATGGTTCTGTACCTATCTAACGCTTTTTTAATTTTTAAGGATCGAGCAAAAACCGGTATACAAATAATGTTTGTCTGTATTCAGCTCCATCGAATAATTTCAAAGTTGTTGTATGGACCCCCCAAAATATTGTTTTAAATTAAGTTTCTTCTTATCAAATAGCTTTGTTGTTTTAGTGGCAACATTAATTGCTCTGTTAAGTCATAATATCTTCATCTTAAAAACTGATGTCTAGCAATCACCGTGTATGAGATACAGTACAAAGTTGTGACAAACAAACAGATGCAAGTTAGACACCAATCACCATAGTCATATATTAATATACCTACCTAAATCCTAAGAGTCCCTTTTTAGGGTTCCTTAGTCAACAAAGGAACGTCCGTGTCCTAATGGGTAGCTCTGGTTCGCACTCGTAGAGGGTGCAGGTGGAGTCTTAATGAAACATCTTCTGATCTCAAGTACCTACATAATACGGACGCTCGTACGGTGAAGAAACAACACAACTTACGGAACAGGCCCCAGCAGACGTATCAAGACTAGTTCTTTCTTCTGGAATAGGCCGCGCGCCGATTATGTTTTTTTTTAAATAGTAATAATTTATTTATTTTCTCACCATAATAACAATATTACACTTAAACCATTACCTACAAATTACAATAAAACAAGCTCAGAATTTGTGGGGAGACTGGAGTCTTAAACTAGGCAGTGTCCTGCTTGTATTTTAAGACTCCATCCCTAGTATAAGTACAATGTACACTAATATTAATATTCTAATTTCAATATAATATAACATTTCTAAAACTTATAAGTATACTTTATATTTTAATTATAATTATTTTAAATCAGAAATCTTAATAGTAATTTTTGTATTTATAAGAATTATAATGTTGCGACTTGCGAGAATGTCGTAGCCTCGTAAAGACATTTAAATCTTGTCCCAGACACTACAGCATTTGAGAAGTGAGTACTTCACAGCTCTGAAAATCTATACTAATATTATAAATGCGAAAGTATCTCTGTCTGTCTGTCTGTCTCGCTTTCACGCCAAAACTACAGAACTGATTGTAATGAAATTTTGTACACAGATAGTCTAAAGTTTGAGAAAGGATATAGGCTACTTTTTAACTGGACAAAGGGGTTGTAAGGGGGTGAAAATGCGTAAATTTGTTCAAATTAAGTTACTTCCAAAAATTCATAATAAATGGCGCTGTGCGTCCCCTACATCGCGCTATTGCTTACACAATCGTCTTTCTTTAAAATAGCCGTTCAATCAAACAGCTAGCCCTTTGACTGAACAACGCCATTCAATCTCACGGCTAGCTTTTTAATTGAATATTTCAGTCGCTCGAAACGTTCAACACTACAGCTGATTCAAGCCGCCGCCGTTTGATTGAATTAGTTCAGCGCTCACCAACGCGGCGCTAGGTGCGTTTTGTTTACAATATGGCGTCAACTAGCCGGTGTTTTGTGATTGTATTAGGGTATTTTTCGTAAATATACGTTACAAGTGTTATTAAAGTGACAGAAATGATAGGGGCACATACGAGTGAATCAAAATTTAAACAAATATTCGAATTTCGAGGAGAAATTACGGGATTATGAAATGCATCACGAAGGTATTTATTGCAATTGTGTTCAAAATTAGTTAGAATACAATTTATTCTGCTTATTATCATTGCGCTTGTGTAATAATAAAACTAAACTAATGGTCAGCTTAGTTAATTTGCCATTTAACTAGTTAGCTAAGCGTCGTCTAGCTGTAGTGTTGAACGTTGCAGTCAACAAGTCGGCTAAACGACGTATAGCCGTGTGATTGAATGGCGCTGCTCAGTCAAAGGGCTAGCTGTTTGATTGATCGGCTATTTAAACCAGTTGGCTGCGACATGCACACTGCACAGCTGTTTTTGGGTGTTTTGATTTAAGGGGTACCAGGGTTTTTCATAAAAGCTTTTGACACCAATTTTGTTGACATCGCGCGCTATATAAACTGAAGTCCACGCGGACGAAGTCGCGGGCGCAGCTAGTACTGCATAAATCATCCACAACGGATGCAAAGTACCTACTAGTTTTTTTAGTCAACAAGGAACCCTCATCTGTCCGTCTGTCTGTCAGCGGTTTTTCTTAGAGACTATAAGGCCTACAATGCTGTAATTCGGCATGAATGTACATCTTAATGACGCCGACAAAATAGTAGGTATATAATTTTTTATGGTACCTCAATATCTACACAGTAGTACACATCAAGCGGGGGTGATCTATTTTTTCCGCGTCCACCTCACCGTGTGGGATGTCGTTGGATAGGTTTTTTGATTTTTTCAAAATATGACGAGTGTTCAAAGACCATTTTCCGATTCATTAACATTCAAGATTGACTATACTTACAAGAATTATCAAAAACTAGCAGTAGGTACTACGGAACCCTATATTGTGCGTGGCCCAAAACGCACTTGGCCCGTTTTTTTACCTTCGGCAACAAAATTTTTCATTCCTGTAATTATTTCGCCTTAGTCAACAGCTTTATCCTTGATAACAACAAACATGGTTTTGTATAAGTACTTCAGAACACTTAAATAAGAAATCGTGTGTTCTGTAATATGGGAGCCCCCCTTAATTATTATTAATGTTTCGAATTTAAAGTACAAAATAATATGTAAGTAAAATTTGAGGATTTTGTGAATATTTCATGCGTCTAATTTAATTTATTTTTAGTATTTTTGTTAAAGCGGCAACAGACAATATACATCTGTGAAAACTTCAACTCCGATTATATTATAATACTACACTTGGTGACTTGGGTACGGAACCCTAAAGTTAAGTAGATAGTTGTTATTATAATAATGCTAATTTATTGTCATCTAAGTTCAAACCCCAACATTTTTGGATATCGTTGGCTTATGCCTTATGAGATAATGATTGGACCGTCAGGCTTCACGTCATACCTACTCTTTATTCATAATTATTTTTAAACTAAAATCTAACCGCCCGCGCCGCTCTCAGAGTAGAACAAATTATTATGTAACGTCATAAGCCCCATACATTTGTTATATCTGTCAAACCATGTCAATCTCTTCATTAAATTTAAGCCTAATCGTAATTAAATGTCTCTGAGTACGGCGGTAAATGTTTCAAGGGAAACATTTAAAAGCGACTGAATTAGTGTCAGGTTTGAATATCAAGGATTATAGCACTTTGTCAAAATATATTAGATAATAGTATATTAAAAAAAATAAGACCTAAAGTTACTCCGTGCGCGAGCTCCGAGGGTCTGCCAAAAATGTTTGGGTCGAGGGGGGCGGAGCATAAAGCGCATCACAGACGGTGAAGATAATATAAAATATATATTATCTTAGAGCATATTTTAGAATATCGCTCACCATACAAATCCTATGAACCATTACACACGACGAAGTTAATTTATATTTTATATTTTGTATCTTAAGATATGGAAATATACATTTCGTACCTTAATATTTTATCTTAAGATACGAAATATATATTTCGTATCTTAATAATATGTTATCTTAAGATGCGAAATATAGCTTTATGAATAGGTACAGGGTGTTTTTGTGTCGAGCAGCGGGCTCATCGGTCATCGGACGCACTAGTAGATGCAGTGTTGCCAGTGCTATATGTTAGAAAGTTACATACCTACTCTCATTCGAAAAGTAACATTTTGATGGAAAAAGTAACATTTCGGATAATTTTAAATAAAATTGCGTTATAATCTATTGCTTTATTATTATTATTGCTTAAAAAGCTCATGAATCGAAATGAATGTTTCTCTTGAATTTCTAAAATACTCCTGAAACTTCTTCGTTGACAGATATTGATAAAGGTCTACACAGACGGACTGCATTTCAACTGCAATCCAACTGTAAATTGCAGTTCAAGTGCAGTTTGAATGCAGTTGACACGACTGCAATGCGACTACAATAGAACTGCAAACCAAACAGTTCACACGACTGCACGCCGACAGCAACTGAACTGCAATCCGACTGCGTGTTTGGTTTGCAGTTCTATTGCAGTCGTGTCAACTGCATTCAAACTGCAATTTGCAGTTGGATTGCAGTTAAAATGCAGTCCGTCTGTGTAGACCCTAAAGGTTAAATTCGCCGCAGGTTTTTCTCTTTTTTATGTGAGGCTCTATCCAAATGTTTCTCCTTTTGGAATGTGCTACTGCAATCTGCATTTCACATTCTATATCAGAATCATCGTCTGAGAAGCTGTCTAAAAAATCAAGAAGTAAGACAGTATCAGTTATTAGTTATCACTCATAGTCAATCACCTGTATATAGAATTCTAACAAGGAATACGTGTGGCACCAACGCAGACTCGTAAGGAAATGAACATATTTTTGATATTATCGTATCTTAGCCGTGTGTGATAGCTAAGATACTATAATATTTTATATTTGGGCATCTTAAGATAAAATATTATATTATCTTCACCGTGTGTGATGCGCTTAATATTTAATTCATAGACCATAGTTGAGCCCTTTTTAGCTCTCGGGGTGAGAGCTGCAGTCTTCTCAGTCCTGTCCTTAAAGCTTGCGGTGAGTACATTTCCTATTTTATGAAATTCTTTGGAAATGAATGAATTAAAACTTACCTAATTCTGCGTAACATAGTGCTCCAATCATCGAGAGTAAGCCGGATAGTATCCAAACAATAAGGGACATGCCCTTGGATCCAGCGTTTTTCAGAACATAGTGAGGGGATACGAAAACACCGGAACCGACAATCACTCCCACAATGATGGCTACTCCATTCATCAAGCTCAATTCTTTTTTCAAATGCACTCCTTCGCTCGACTGTTCCTCGTTTGCGTTGTTATCCCCAGCTTCCATCGATTTTGGCGCCAAACCTTCTACAGCTGATACTTTTGCCATTTTCCTTTTTTTTTTAATTAAATTTATTAAGTAAAACACTAGTAGATCACAGAATATTTTTCTAAAGGCGCCGTGTTAAAATTATTAATTTATTATAATTATTCAATTGCAAATTTTTCGCATACGGAGACTCGCGGAATGATAGTTCCTCGTACAAACATTGCATCACACTGCGGCTTGCGCTGAGCTTCTGCGGGGTTCACCACGTGTATCGAAACACCATAACTCGCCTTGAGCCGATAATGCCAGCTTGGTTTTCCGTAAACTGCCACTGATATCGGTTTAAATTAACACAGTTATAATCGTGCCGACATGCGAGTTTCGTTGCGGAAAGGTTAAAATGTTCGACATAAATTAAAATGTTTAACCTCAATACGCGTGTTCTATGAGTAACCGATTATTTCGAGCGCGAAAATTTTTTATTGTCAATTTTATTGATAAGAAAAATCTTATAAACTTCTTGGCAACGCTCGAAAATATATTTATACACGCGAAACGGGTACACGTTCTACTCTCGCCGTTTCCAGTTTACTATTAATTTAAAATGCAAGTTAACCACGAGCCCGACGGTCTACCGTCGTCGCGTCGTGAATCAGAATTCGAAAGCAGTAACGCGAAACGAGCGCGAAGCGTACTAGGACTCTACGGCTCGAGGATTAGAGGCTCGTTTTGAATGCAAAAATTATTGAGTAATTCATTGCCAAGTTTGAACAACTCGTTTTAGTTGTCTCGCTCTTGCGTCTGTAAGTCTGTAACCACGTGTGCGGCGGCTTCCGTCCCCTTACCCTCACCATATGGTATCAGTGATACGATAATTAAATAATCGGCCAAGTGCGAGTCAGACTCGCGCACTAAGGGTTCCGTACCATTATAGAGCAAAATTAGCCCAAAAATTGTGTTTTTTGTATGGGAGCCCCCTTAATTTTTTTATTTTATTTTAATATTATTATTAAACATTAAAGTGAACATATGTATAACTAAGGACCTTGAGTAAAATTCAAGTATAATTATAGCTGTTGCCATTATTGATATAGAGCCAAAAAGGCCAAAAAAAATCACGTTTGTTGTATGGGAGCCCCCCTTAAATATTAATTTTATTTTGTTTTTAGTATTTGTTGTTATAGCGGCAATAGATATACACAATCTGTGAAAATTTCAACTTTCTAGCTATTACCGTTCTTGAGTTACAGCCTGGAGACAGACAGACGGATAGACAGACAGACAGACAGACGGAGAGACAGACGGAGAGACAGACGGACAGACATCGAAGTCTCAGTAATAGGGTCCCGTTTTTACCCTTTGGGTACGGAACCCTAAAAACCATAACCTGATAACAGCGGTGACTGATAAGCGGCGCCGCGCCGCGCAACACAATATATCTAGGTAAAGATTTAGGAGAAGGTGTTTTAAAACCTTAAGAGGCCATTAAAGTAGCGACTATCTAAAGTAAACCACAAGTAAATATTTTCTAGTTATTAAGTACACAGTGCATCTTTATATTAACTTAGATTTTTTAAATATAATTTATTTTCCATATTTCCCCCCCATCTAAAACGAGCAAACAGATTTCCTAATGAAAGGAGAGTGTTGCCCATGACATGTAACAGATAATAATATCAGAAAACCAGAGTTGTTGCTCTTGAGATATATTTTACGATTATTTTTTAAGAGTTCATTCCGAAAGTAGCAGCGCTGAAAGAGTAATAATTTATTTCTGTGGGCAAACTCTTGACGCCCCACGCTTGCCCATACAAATTTGGTTACACCTTGTATAGGCATAACTTTCAGTTACAACTTACATTACTTTCGTATCATCTACATTGTTAGATAAAAGACAATAGTTTATAGCGGTATGATGAGTAACTACTAACTGTACTTAGCGATTAGCGAACATATTCGTGGTACGTCGTACCACCGTGACAAAAAACAATATCATTGATAACATGATTACGATCGTATACAGGACATTTACCCTTACTTCCCATCTTCCTGCTCAATTTGATGAGTTCAACGGCTTGCTGTGGAAATAGCCTTAATACACTATAGTCTATACTCTATACTATATATTATATAAAGTATAAACATAATATGCGGCTTAGATTCCTGAATCAAGTGGCTTTCCAACGTATAGGACAAAGATAGAAAGATTTACCGTCGTACTCAGATACATTTAATAATGATTAACCTTCAATTTAATGAAGAGTTTGGCAGATGATGTATGGGGCTTATGTCAAAATTTTGAATTAATTACATTTAAGTAATTGTTCCACTCTGAGGGCGGCAGTTATGAAGTTAGCCTGATTCCTAACTTAATATTCGTTATTAAAGCAAGCAAGACTTATCTTTCTCAAATATAATGAGGGCTTAAGTACTAGTTCCTGAGATGAATTGCGCCGGAACGGTACATTTTGGCATAATAAAAACTATCCTATATCCGTGTGCGGGACTGGAAGTATCTCAGTGATAATTTTCATCCAAAACGGTTAAATGGTTTATGAAAAATGGTGACAGACAGACAAAGACATTTACGTATTTATTATCTTATAGTGATTTACGGACATGGGAGAAATTTAATAGGACAGTAATACTCACGTAACAGTGGAAGTATGGGAATTCCTAGGATGTATTGATTATTTTTATAGTATGTCCAGTTACCGTACTTTCTATGAAAATAGCGCTTATGTCATTAGAAATTGGAATTAAAATTCTTTGTAGAGTCGCCTTACAATTTTTTATATGCAAAAAAGTTATAAATATTCGTTATCTGTTACAGAATTTGATAAATGCTAGGATGCAATTATTGTTTTTACACATTTTGAATCACACAAAATATCATTGAGAATATGTATACCGTACACGGTACAATACGTGAAGAGATTTAACTCAAACGGTACTCAGAGAGGGGGTTTCACAGGGGTCATGATTTTCTCCAACATCTTATTACATATTCACAATACGCAATTAATTTTTAAGTTTGCCTTTAAACTTCTTTCGACATGGGTATTAAGTTGGGTACCTATAGTATACTTAGTAGGGTTGCTGAGGATTCCTCTTCCGCTTCCTCATAATGAGGAAGTTCCGCAATATTTTGGGTTCCTCAACCGTTACCGCATCCTCATAAATAAAAATAAAAAAATCCTCTTCCGCTATCGCTTCCTCAAAATTTGAGAGGAATTTATGAGGAATTTCACTGCCCATGCGCGTCGCGTATTCAATCATTCACTATCATCTTTTTTATGAGTGTCTGTGTTATGTTTGTTACTGTGTGCCGAGTGCGAGTTTTTTGTTTCACATTCGATCATGAACGCGTTTGGCGTTTACTAAGATTTTGTATGGGATTACTCACTGGGCTGGGCTCACTCCCGTGAGCAAATGGCGCTGTACAAATCCCATACAAAATCTTAGGCTGCGTTGCACCAGAGGCGTGGTTAAAGTTAAAGTTTAGGTTAAAGTTAAGGTTAAAGTTAAATATGGCGTCCTTTTAGCTTTAACTTTAACCTTAACTTTAACCGGAAAATTTGACAGATGTCGTATGAGCTTATGGGGTGTTTGGACGCCATATTCAACTTTAACCGGAGATTTGACATTTTGCACTGTTGTCAAAGTTAAGGTTAAAGTTACAGTTAAAGTTAGTTCGTGCAATCCACTCTTAGAGTGGGTTGCACGAACTAACTTTAACTTTTACCCCAATGCAAAATGTCAAATCTTTGGTTAAAGTTAAAAATGGACGCCATCAAGACGCCATATTTAACCATACCCATAGAGCAAGGTTTTAAATGCAGGTGGCGAATAAAGGAACTAACGCTGTCATCACTCATCATACAAAAACGCCATTTTTGACAGTTCTCCTTTACCAGCAGCGCCCCCGCCTACGTTCATTTATAACCTTGTTGGACCAGCTGTCTGTCAATTTCTCCGGTCAAAGTTAAGGTTAAAGTTAAATGACGCCATATTTAACTATAACCATAACTTTAACTTTAACCACGCCTGTGGTGCAACCCACTCTTAGTAAACGCCAAACGCGTTCACGATCGAATGTGAAACAAAAAATTCACACTAGGCACACGAACTCCTTAACTGCTGGACCGATTTTGATAATTCTTTATTGTGTGTTTCGAGAATGTTTTAGATTTTAGATTCATAGTTTAGTCCACTGGAAAATGTCATTTTAATTATTTTTGTGTATTGTTATGTACATACAGGACAAAGGCTTTTGGGTTGGGTCCGCTAGTATTTATAATTTCCTAGCATCCTATTCCTCATCCGCTTCCTCATCCGCATCCTCTTCCTCATAAAATATCCTCTTCCTCATCCGCATCCTCTAAATTTGCGCGTGACAATTCCTCTTCCTCCTCCTCTTCCTCATAATCACTTCCTCAACAACCCTAATACTTAGGAGTTATTATATTTTAGGTGACGACCGCAGTTTATTTAACTAGGGGCAAGTCGTTAACAAGAAAAGGTGTATGCTAATAACAATACGCAAGATGTATTGTGTTTTGTCATTTGTTCCAGTAAAATGAAGGGGAGCGACGCATGAGTCAACAATATTATGAGTCTGACATGCTCAAAGGTAAAAGTACTTGCTTGAAACTTAGAAAAAAAATACTTCTTTTTACTGTCTACATTTCTACAAAATTTTATTACAATATTTGAGAGCTGTGGAAATAATTGTACTTCAGATATTATTATTTTTGGTAGATTAATTGTAATTGGTAATTGCCAAATACACAATTAATTAGATGTCATAATATTATTATTAAATATTATGTATGGACATTGGACAATAAGGTGACACTAGATGGTAGATTATGGAATGTGTACTAACTACTAAGTACTAGTACTACCAAAATTCAAAAATACTAATGAAATATTATGCAATAAATACAATATATTTGATTAAATGTTATAATATTGTGAAACAGATAACCACATACAAATAATGTACATCAATATTCCAGAGCTATTACACTAACATAAAATTAGTCTTTATCATCCACCTTTCCAAACTTAAATATCCTTGCTGTTTTATCATCTGATGCTGTCAATAGGATATTCTCTTTCTCGTTGTAAATTAGATCCAGAATCTCTGACCAGTGTCCCGTTAGACCGAAACTCTTTTCCCCAGACCTTCCGTTGTAGACTCTCACGGAACCATTGAGGCATCCAGTGACTAGTTGGTCTTTGACCCACAGCATTTTGGTGACACCCCCAGTTTTGTCCTCCTCCACTTTGGAACAATGGTGTCTCAACATCTGCCTTGAGGTATCCCATATTGAAACAGACCCAGTCAATGTGGCTGGAAAAAACACATGTCATTAATGCAACAGCAAAGATTTACCTTATCAATCCCAAGTCCCAATCCCGATCGAAGGATTAATAAATGATTAGCTTGGACAGTAAGGGCCCATTTCACCACTTTCTGATAAGTGCCGAATAGGCTATAATCCACCACTTAACTTGACATAATATGAAGTATGGAGAATTTGTCCAAAAAATTGTGAATAGCCTATTTGGCACTTTATCAGAAAGTGGTGATACAGGGCCTTACAGTAACTAATGGAATATTACCTACTGCTAAATAAAATTGACAATAAAAGTTAAAATGTAAAACAAAGGCTCAATGCTGGAACATGTGTTTTTACTATCTTAGATATTTTATACACTCTCTATTCTTTTTACTCTCATAACCCAGTGGAACGGAAGACCAACATGCCTGGCGAAAGATCAGGTGCAGGACCGACTTTTTACAAGCCCAACCAACGCATGGATCATCTTACTTGTAAGACAATCAGGTGATCAGCCTGCATTGTTGTCCTAACCAAACTTGAAAATAACATGTTTCCAATGTGGGAATCGAACCCACGACCTCCGAGTCAAGAGCCACACTCTTACCAATTGACCACAGAGGCGTTTAACAATGGATTAACATACTATTGACACTATGTTGACTGTTATGTTATGTATTGAATGAAATTGATAATAATGATCAATTTATTCATGTTCTTACCTAAAGCAAGTAAGCCTAATTGTGGGTCGGGACAGAATGCAACAGTTTCCAATTCCTTTTCAGCTTCAAACTGTGCAACAATTTTTCCATTTGTAGATGTAGATAGGACAACTGTACCTGTAAGATTTAAATGTACTGGTTAGTATAATTATTTTCAATGCAAATTCATTTATATCCAAATAATTAAAGTATTTGTTCAAAAAATATTTTAGTTAAGTACACTTTTTAATATTACATTACTAGTAAGGTTTAAAATCCAAATTTTTAATAAATGTTTTATATTAAATTTAAATTACCATCAGCAGATATTGATGCCATCAAATTGTTGTCTGGATGTGTATCGACTGCAGTAATACGACTTTGATGTATGGAAGATGAAATTGTTTGTAGAGCTGTATTATTTCTTAAATCCCAAACTTTTACTGAACCATCTTCATAACCGACTGCTAATCTTTTGCCATCTTTAAATAACTGAAAAAAAACCATGATGAAGATAAGAAATTTGAAATACTAATATTTAGTATGAAATATCCATGTCATTTTTTACACTATTTTACCTTCCCACATTCAGCTGCTACAGTGTGCCCCTGTAGGACTTTTGTCTCCCCTGATGGTATTTTAATGACATAGATATCACCAGATTCCCCTCCACAAATGAGAACTCTTGCTGCAAAGTGCCAAAGTCCCCAACTAGTCTCATCTGCTTCATATTCAAATGCCAATGGCCAGGGTCCTTGCTGATTCTCTTCCAGCTGGCACTTCCACACCTTAATGACACCGGTCATATCGATGGTAGCCAAATATGCACCATCAAAACTAAATCCTGTAAATATTACTGAGTCTTTATGCTTAGGACAATCCATTACAATCTCGCCATTTTCGACTGACCACACGAACGCTTTATCGTCTTCACCCCCTGAGACTGCGAGCTTTCCATTAGGATGTAAGTCACAACAGAAGACTGACCCTGTATGTTTTTCAAATACTAGTAAAGCCTGATCTTCAGGCTTCTCCATTTCGATATCTTCAGCCTCCTGGTCCATCATTTCTTCCATATCCTCTTCATCGAATTGTATTTCCTCTATTTCGTCAAAATATATCACCCCATCCTCGTCTTCCATGTTTCCGATTTCGTCACCGTTTATGGAGGATGGAGGAGTATCTGCTTTTATGTCCTTCATCTTATCGGAATATTTGACGTGACTATTCACTTGTATTAAGCGAAAATTATCTTTTAAAATCTGTTTGTTTCATAAAGTTATAACCTCAAACAATGCTATGTTGTCTTCAGTGGTTTAGATTGAAAATTTCAAGTTAGCGTGAAACAGAGACAAAATAATTTAAATTTTGGGTAAATAGGAAGCTCTACAACTCACTTTAAATATCTCTTCTTTTCCTCAATACGTAAATCCCGAATTTATTGATTTCATGCTAGGATCTTTGGATTTTACAGAAAATGTGATGACATTTGAGTTTTGACATATGTCAAATTGTTATTGACGTTTCCAGTGCTGATTTTTTAAAATTCTTCTTCCTCATACTGAATGAAATAAAACAAAGTAAAACAACATGAAGTTTATTGAGGATAGGGTAAATTACGAGTCATTAGAAATTTTCAGTAGATGGTCACTTTACACTTTGGTCATAAAAATAAAAGTTTGTGGTTTTTATACGATTTAAATAATAATGGAATTAATATTGAGGGGCATTTACGCTACAATAAAAATAGAGTATTTTTTATCAGGTTGCGGTGTAACCAAAATAAAATACATTTTTGTCGCCATGGTCATCACGTGCGCCTTGGTTTTGCAAATGAAAAGAAAAAAATTAGAAACATGCTAAAGTTTTAATATATTTTTTTAATGATACACATTGCGTTTGTTATTATAAACGTATTATTCTATAAATAACGATCTATTAAATATTTTTTGTCCATTTTTAATAACCTTTTATCTCATTTAAAGGTTTTTTTGGCCTGTCCTACTACTGGTATTGTAAAAGTGCTGAAAAACAGTTGTTGGACGTTATTAGATGAAATAATACTGATCTTATTGATATGTAATATTCGAAAGATGAGAGTATTATTCAATACGAAAATTAATTTGCAGCTGACTTGTGACTTCTGAATACTTTAATGAAGTGTGACTTTTGTTGTGACTGAATACTTCAAAAACCTACTTGTTGCCGTTAGTTGTTGTAATGTATGGAATGAATAAGGGACCGTAACGCAATTTGGGGGCCTTGTAAAATGCTACGGTGCGTTGCACAAGGGCTAATATTTAAACAACGCGTTAATTTTTTTTCGGTTTTATAGAGGAATAAGTATTTTCAAAATCAGCTACTCTTTTTGTTTATGTTTTATTAGGAAATCCCTGAATTGTGTAGTACTTTTCTATTATTTTTGTCGCTAAAGTAGGCAAATGGCAAGCCTTTAGTTTATATATTTTCATGAAATCCTTCGACTTTCTATATAAAAAATTAAATTAAACAAATTCCATACAATTTTTGCTACCCATCAGTATTATCCAGACTCAAGAACATGTGCAACCTGTGGGATCTATGAGACTAGCCCAACTTCCTCCTGAAAGTAGAGTACGGCCACAGCGACAGGCAAATGAGCTGCTATGCATTGTGCTCCATATTGAAAATATATTGTCTGAATATGCCGATTGGCTCGATGAGGACAATCAGAAATCTCTAACTATTTGAGTTACGTTTTACCTGAACATGAATGTAATATACAGACCAAAAGTACTATTTTTCCTTTCCCGGGACTCAGTGTCTCCATACCAAATTTTTGCAAAATCGGTTCAGTGGTTTGAGCGTGAAGAAGTAATTGACAGACAGACAGACGAACAGGCTTTCATACTTATAAAGTTATAATATTTGTTGTTACAATAGTACTATGTCATATTGGTAAAAATTTTAATTTTTTGAAGTAATTTTTTGTTAAATATTTAATTAAAATACCTTATTTTACAATAAATAATAAAAATATATTATATGAAAACAACAACTGTTTATAATGTTTCCTATTTACAATACCAATTTTAACCAAATTTCAATCAAACTTTGCTTGTCCAACTACTGGTTTTGGGTGTCCCAACTACTATAATTCCGTCCCATGACTGTGTTTTATGTACCATTCAGTTTTTACCAAAAAATCTATATAAACTGAAAAACCATCGCATTTTTATGTTTACATAATGGGTTTGAGCCAAAATAAATGTACCTTAGCGATGTCCACCGCCTTCGTCCCATAATAATTGTGGCTATGTTTATTGTATTAAACATGTTTATTTTTATTTTTTAATTACACTGGACCATGTGTAGTAAAAATTAGATGTCCTTTTGAATACCAACATGCATAGTGTTTTTTACATAGTAATTTATATTATTTTTAATTTCTTTGTCCATGCAAATGAAACATGTCCATTTCACTACCTCGTTACGATAATAGCTCAAAATTTCCAAAATTTCTTAGGAATCTTAGGATTAGAATTTTATAAAAGGTTCGTGTAGTACCTGGCCTTCTCTTTTGTTGATATTTTACCGCCTAGCTTATCAAATAATAAAAATAGTTTATGAGAGCATCCTAGATTTCGCCCTGTGAGAAACAATTTGTGAGAAACGCTATATTTACACCCTTGTAGAATTATAGAAACTACCACTTCCTACATTTTTTTAAAGCTAACAACATGTGACATCATTTATTAAAAAGAAAAAGCGTCAGTTTCCCTCTGTGTCTTGTTGTGTTGTTGATTTTATTTTGGTCGTCCATGTTTTTTGTGAAAAATTCCTGTGAGAAACGCACTTAACATCAAGAAAATAATTAATATTTTTGTTTATTATTAGTGCAAATCATTTTGATAGTAAATTGATCCGGATACAACAGGGTCACGCTTTCGTAGCATCCGATTTTTAGTTTATAATCAAATAAAGTGATTTAAAATTTGCACGTTTAAAGCCGGCTGTACACTCTCGCCGAGACACAGCGAGGCGGCCCGAGTGCGAGAGTGTAAATGGGTGCGCTCGCCTCGTCTCGTCTGTCTCGGACCCTCTCGGTCCGCTGTCGGTATTTTGCGCCCGAGACAAAGGGTCTCGCGAGGAAAACGAGCGCACTACTGTACACTCTCGCGTCTTTCAGTACTAGTCCCGCCGTTGGATAGTGTAGAACAGAAAAATAACAATAATAAACGTCATTATCAGTCATTATCTGTGAGAAATAAAATTAAATATGATTATAAATCTTTGGATTACTATGATATCTTTCGATGCATGGTGAATGGTGAATGGTCGTTTTCGTCCATCTACTCTGAGTTCATAACTGCGTTTGAACTAAGCGAGAATGTACATGATCGCATTCGGGCAAGGGGCTCCCGCACGAGACTCTCGCCCGAGAGCTCTCGGCGAGAGTGTACAGCGGTCATATATGCCTGTGAGAAACGGTCGAACAAAAATGTAAAGCCGGCTGTACACTCTCGCCGAGACACAGCGAGGCGGCCCGAGTGCGAGAGTGTAAATGGGTGCGCTCGCCTCGTCTCGCCTGTCTCGGACCCTCTCGGTCCGTTGTCGGTATTTTGCGGCCGAGACAAAAGGTCTCGCGAGGAAAACGAGCGCACTACTGTACACTCTCGCGTCTTTCAGTACTAGTCCCGCCATTGGACAGTGTAGAACAGAAAAATAACAATAATAAACGACATTATCAGTCATTATCTGTGAGAAATAAAATTAATTATGATTATAAATCTTTGGATTACAATGATATCTTTCGATGCATGGTGAATGGTGAATGGTCGGTTTCGTCCATCTTGTCTGAGTTCTTAACTGCGATTGAACTAAGCGAGAATGTACATGATCGCACTCGGGCAAGGGGCTCTCGCACGAGACTCTCGCCCGAGAGCTCTCGGCGAGAGTGTACAGCGAGCATAAAACTAAGGCACGTTTATAAACTGGTCATATTTCTCACATGTCCGTTTCTCAAAGTATTTAATAATATTCCTACACCGGACTTCAAAAAAAAAAGGAGATTCTAAAGTTAATATACCTATCGGAATTCGGAATAGAGAAACAAAGGCCTGAGCAAGCGAGATGTCACTATCAGTAACACTGCGTGGTAGAAAGAGAAGCGTGATTTGAGGTTGCATAGCTTTTTTTTCATCTGTTTGACAGTCTGTTTGCCCCTGGGCCGATCGTTGTCAATTTGGGCTCTCAGAAAAATTGTGATTTTAAGTTAAATAATGAATAATTTTTAGAAATACTGCTCTAGAAACATGGTTAAATGTTTGTGGAATGATTTTGAATTTTTTAGTTAAGTATACTAATTATCTAGGAATGTTGAAATGATAACATACTCATCCGTAGTTTATAATTAGTTTAAGTATATTAATATACTATCATACATAATTTACCGTTTTTAGGTTCCGCATCCAAAGGGTAAAAATTAACTCCTAGTAGTGGGGTCCCGCAGTCCGCTCTACTACTAAGACTTCGTTGCCTGTCCGTCTGTCCATCCGTCCGTCCGTCTGTCTGTCTTCAGGCTGTATAACATGAACCACTATAGTAATAGACTTCTGAAATTTCCACAGATGTAATGTCATTCTACATCCAATACGGCTGCTCATCCAAGATAGGGAAATAGTTGAAAGCACTTCTGCAAGATGAGCATCAAATAAAAGGGCTCAGTAGGCTCATTGAGAGTGAATCAAAAATTAATAGGGTCTAGTGAAGTCGTGTCGTGTCGTGTAGGTACTGATGTCACGCGACATAACCTGTCGTGTCGTATCGTACCGGGTTTTCTGAATTTATAGTAGCCAATAATTTAAGTTTATAAAATATATAATTACCGATTTTTATTGTATTATTATTTAAAAATATTAGTACCAAAACTTTCCTGATTCTATCCAAATTCCGTCCTTGAAATCCCTACTTTTACCGCGTCATAATGTTTCCCTACCTTAAAGCCGGCTGTACACTCTCGCCGAGACACAGCGAGGCGGCCCGAGTGCGAGAGTGTAAATGGGTGCGCTCGCCTCGTCTCGCCTGTCTCGGACCCTCTCGGTCCGTTGTCGGTATTTTGCGCCCGAGACAAAGGGTCTCGCGAGGAAAACGAGCGCACTACTGTACACTCTCGCGTCTTTCAGTACTAGTCCCGCCGTTCGACAGTGTAGAACAGAAAAATAACAATAATAAACGACATTATCAGTCATTATCTGTGAGAAATAAAATTAATTATAATTATAAATCTTTGGATTACAATGATATCTTTCGATGCATGGTGAATGGTGAATGGTCGTTTTCGTCCATCTTGTCTGAGTTCTTAACTGCGATTGAACTAAGCGAGAATGTACATGATCGCACTCGGGCAAGGGGCTCTCGCACGAGACTCTCGCCCGAGAGCTCTCGGCGAGAGTGTACAGCGGTCATTACACCACTCGACACTGGCAATAGTTTTATGCTAATCGCCATCAAGTAACTAGTTCTTGATCTCTGGTCGCCATATAAAAAAAAAAAGAAGACATTGACAAAGAAACATATGTTTATTTCTCATGTTAAAATTTAAATTTTATTTATTTTCCTTAATTGCTATAAATCCTAAAGTTTCCTTTTTTATGAAATGAATATTGAATTAGTGATGAAAAATTAGGTTTACATTGGGATATTTATTACTTCACTACAGTCAGATTAATTTCAGACAAAAATCTAACCTTAAACAGATTAAGACCAACAAGAAATAGACAACCATGGCAAAAGGTACGTAAAATATTTTAATAAACATCTGTATTTAACACATAAAGTTAATATAAGTACCTAGTTATACCTATTTATGATTTAACCCTAAACAAGTTTCTATTTTGACTAAACAAAACTTTAATTTTAGCCTTTTTACAAACTTCAACTCCATTTCTTATTGCTAAGCGATTCCGAGGGAAGATTAACATTCAGAAGCCACGAAAGCCTCATTTTGAAAAACAACTACTATTAGATTTATCTAAACCCTTTTTCGGTCCTCGAAAAAATACATTACCTGAAATATCGCTCTGCGAAAAGGGTAAAAAGGAATGGGCCAAAATAGAGATCGACAATCCCTTCGAAAGGATTTTGGCCAGGGAATGTCTGGAGTGGTTCAATACTTCCAAGATGGTTGTATTTCTTCACGTAAATTCTATAAGCATGGAAGAGAAGACACCTGTGTATGCTGCATTGAAAAAGAACAATATGCATTTAAGGACGTATGGGAAAAAAATTGTGAAAATGGCTACAACTGGAACTCGCTATGAAGTTGTAAATCATCTTTTTACATCACATCAGAATGTAATTTTTGGACAGCCAGAAAATTCAGCAAAAATGTTTAACATTCTCAAAAAGGCACCACAGCTGATTGTAATGGGTAGGTATTTGATGTTAATTCCTTACAAGTATTATATTATTGTTAACACGTTAACTGCGTAAGCCCAAATCCTCAATCTAAATTTAAGTGTGTTACGGGGATGAATACGCCCCTTTAAGAAACGAATTATTATATGTCCGACTTCATTTAAACCCCTCTAAAATTTTTTTTTGTACCATTTCAAAGAGTATTAAGTGTTCTATACTGTCCTTACCACGCACATAGGTACAATAAAAACAAAAAAATATATAACGAAAAATAACATTCGGGGTGCATGTATCCCCGTAACACAATGAAAAACTTAAAATACGGGATGCCAAAAACCCCTTAACATACAGAATTTTTAATTTTTATCGATAAAATGTAAATGATGGGAGTAAACATTACAAACTATCGATATTTTTATAGCATATTTAAATGTATGTAATGTATCTAAATGAATAATTCATTTTTATAATTATTGTCTTGTATAGGGTTTTCTGAATTTAATGTAACATTTTGCTATATTAATAGAGCTAGTGATCACATCGTATCTTGGACTTAAAAATTGCTGTAATACCTTGCGGAATAACTCTGATGATGCTGATTGTCGTAATCCTGAAGATGTTGATACATCAAGCTTATCGGCTACTTCGCTATTTTACCATAATAGGCTACCTTGACCTGTATTTAAATTCATTGAAAAAATGCATATTTCTTGTAGAACTTGGCCTAGGAAACCGTATTTCACCCTTATCATCAAATAAAAGCTTATGATTAATAAATAAAGTCGATTTGAAAATATGACTTTATGAAAATATGAATTGTACTGATGAAAACGCTTTTGCGGTACTTCCGATTTGGATGTAACGTCATCCTATTTGTAATTTAAAATCTTTTATTTATCGCGCTTGTTATATGTAAGTTTATTTGTACATTAATAATATGAATAAGCCTAGAAAGATTTATAAAATATATTTTCTTGAATAATTCAAATAAAACATCAGTTTTATATATTATTATCTCCATCTCTTCGGGAAATGAAATGGCCAAAACTTTTCTACGAAAGTGTTCAACATTACAAATGATTTCTAAATTATTTTCTAATTTTTTGGCACTGTTTAGACTCGTATGCTTAGCACATAAAACTCTTTTCAATAAAGAAAGTTTAAAATACAATAAACATGACGTCACACTATGGCGGTACAATGGCGGACAATGTTTTCGGTGCCATATAAAAGGCATATTTTTCAATCAACATTTTTATGGGTTTCTACTGTTTAAAATATTAAAATATTAGTTTTTTTTTGTGAAAATGAATGATTAAGAAGCGATTAGAATAAAGAAAAAGAACAGGTCAAGTAGCCTATTTATAAGATAATTCCAACATAGGCCACGAAAAAAAATATTGTCGATACACTTTGCATCTCAGGACGCGCCTACGCAAATAAGCTCATCACCCCATACAGGGTAAGCAATAATCTGTACGGGGTGATATAGACCCCGTAGACGCATCTAATTACAATTTTTACTTCCTGATCGCAACGGGGTTCAAAAAACCCCGTAGATTATTATTATGTTTCCCAATTCAATTTCATGCAAGAAACATAAATATATATTCATCTCATTCATACAACAAAAACTCTCCAAATTATGATCTCCGCAAAAGCGAGTAGACTCTACTTTTTCACCTCCGCACTGACTGATGTCAACATACGGGGTGCGAAAGGACCCGCAACACAGTGAACGTGTTAGCTAAGTATGGTCAGAGCTACGAATAATAAAAACTAAGGAAGAGTAACTGTGTCAAAAAATTTGTTCCAATTCTACAAAATGTGACCTGAATACATGCATACTTTATACAAAAAGAGACCCAAATACATGCAAAAATTTTGTGTAATAAATAAAAGTGACAATAATTGTCAACAGCTTTATTTTCTCAATTTGAATGAAGTGTTTCGTAGCTATTGCCATATTATTTTAGTGTGTGAAAAGAACCTTGAGAACCAAATTCAAAATGATTGAAGTTTGGGAGTTACGTTTATTTAGTTTTTATTATTCGTAGGGTCAGAGATACATAATTTAGTTTACTTAAATTAAATATGTATATGATATAATAAAAATCTTAAATACATATATTATGTATAATATACAAGTATTAAATATATTTCCGTTGTCTGGTACCCGTAACACAAGTCCTTTAGGTACTTAGCACGGGGCCAGACTGACGTGGTGTGAAGCGTCCATAGACATTATATTATTATTATTATATTGTAGGTCCATCATCTGCCTATAAGAAAATTTCTTTCATATTACATAATTGTATCTTTATTTTTTAGTCCCCGTTCTATTACATTCTTACCTTAAAGAAGTCTTAAAACTCTAAAGTCTAACTATGGGAGTTGTAAGTAATTCCTGTACTCTAATTTTTGTATTATTTTTTTGCAGGTGGAATAATTCAAGATAAGCTTCTGTCAAAGAATGAGCTGGTTGAGTTTAGTAAGTTGCCTAATCTTGAAGTAGCTAGAAGCCAACTCTGCTCGATTCTCCAAAGTGCTGGGTCCAGTATTGTAGGACAACTTAATCAGAGTCAGCAGATGCTCGTTGGCCATCTTGAAAAACATGTGGAAATACAGAACAGTTCAAAAGCTGACAGTGCTCCTAGCCAAGACAAGGCGGAAGATAGCCCTGAAAGCTGAAGTACATGGTTATGGATTAGTTATACTACATAAATACCAATGGTTAGTTTATTGTTTTAATATATTATTAAAAATATATATTTTTTTTTCATTCTTATGAATGCTCATCAAAAATAACTGGAACTTGTTATGAATATTGGAATACTTAGCTTCATCTAAACTATAAGTGCCAAGACAGTCACCTAAATAAATTAAATAAAATCTCATTCCACTAGACTCAGTGTTCTAGGATTTCTTAAGAGCCTACTGTAAATACGCTAGCCCCTCCAACACACAACGCTATCCTCCAATCATGATACAATAATTCCATGAATCGTGCTCCCGGGCAATGTGCTTTAGGCTACAGCTAATAGTGAACAATATCGCGTAATAACGGTTCCCGCATTATAGCACGAAAGTAAAGGTTGTAAGTCCCAAAACTGTTTTTTGATTATTACTCAAAAACTAAATACAATACTAATATTATTGCCTTTAGCTATTATTTTATAAAGTGTGTGATTGTAGTAGTGCAAGTTATTTAATGATAATATAAAATAATAATATCGATATGATAATATCGAGTCAAAATAAGTGAATCGTGTTTTCCCTTTGGCTAAATACAAATATTAAATAAATCCCAATTTCATTTTAGTCAATCTCCTCCGGGACCGTAATACTTATTAGAAAACACTGCAAAATTGCACAGCCCGCTCTTAACTAATGTTCGCATTTACAAGAGTTATTTACAGTTCCCTTTTGCCTCAAGATTAGAAAACTTAGGAGCTTCTAGACCCCTTTTCCTGTCTTGCGTATTATCATTTATCGCCCGCGTCCGGATCTGGGGCCGTACCACGAAACCGTTTTGAGACTCCAACAATCGTACGAAAATGCCGCGTCCTACTCTAACAAATGTGAAATGACGTTAGACTTTAGTGCCAACCCACACGTACCACAACCACACGACAACCACAACCACACCACGTGGTGGAGCGTATATATCGTATTCGGACCATTCACACGTACCACATTTTGCAGTCGTTGTCGACCACTTGTCACATCGCAACCACGGCCGACCACATCGCAACCACAACGTTGCGTGGATGCAACGACAGTGCGCGCGCTCTTAGTTCTCATATTTTTTATTTCATTTAAAATTTTTCCCGCCTGTCTTGACTTTCTTGATAGACTATACGTGTGGGTTGGCCCTTAGAGTAGGGCGCGGCATTCTCGTCCGATTGTTTGAGTATCAAAATTGTTTCGTAGTAGGCATACTGGTCCGCGTGTAAGTTGCCCGAATCCTATCATTTTATAGATTTCCTACCATGCGGGCAACACGCGCGCGGCCAGGAGCATATTGTCTTCACCCGCATGCGGACTAGAATAATAATAATAATAATATCTATGGACGCTTCACACCACGTCAGTCTGGCCCCGTGCTAAGTACCTAAAGGACTTGTGTTACAGCCTACAGGTGCCAGACAACGGAAATATAATTTAACTAGATGACGCCCGCAACTCCGTTGCGCCAAAACTCGTTTATCGCGCGGGAACCGTACATTTTTCAGGGATAAAAAGTATCCTATGTCCTTTCCCGGGACTCAAAGTATGTCCATGCCAAATTTCAGCAAAATCGGTTCAGCGGTTTGAGCGTGAAGAGGTAACAGACAGACAGACAGACAGACACACTTTCGCATTTATAATATTAGTATGGATACTTTTATACTATACACATATTTAAGATTTTTACTATATAATATACATCCAGACCCGGGAACATTGAAAACTTTTTGTTCCGTCGGCGGGATTCGAACCCGCGATCCCCGGCTTGAGCTACCAACGCGCTCACCACTGAGCCACAGAAGTCGTCGAGATAATACGCATGACAGGAAAAGGGCTTTTCGTCAATGTTTTGCATAGTCATGCAGAATCTTATAAGTAGGTACTATGTAACTATGCTGTAATTTGTCCATTCCATAGACCAGTCATTCCCAAAGTGGGTGATAACGCCGTCGGGTCGCCGACGGCCGCCTGCGGCTGCCGACGGCGCCTCGAGCCCTTTTAGAAGTTTTCAAGCGATACTAGTAGTTATAAGTATGTAAATAAAGTTTAAAATTATTTCACACTAAAAGTGCTCTTCGCGCCGCTGCCGGCCGCTGCCGATCGCGCCTCTGCCGACCGCTGCCGGCCGCTGCCGATCCGGTGTGAATCGGCCCTTAGGGGGTGATTTGTAATTTTTAACCGACTTTTAAAAAGGAGGAGGTTATATGTTCGGCTGTGGATATTTTTTTATTTCACCTGGATGCATTTTAAATTGAAACATTAGCAGGCGCCCGGCGCTTAAACGTAAGTAATTTGTTCTCAAAGTGGGCAGTAGACAAAATGAGTTTGGAAACTCCTGCCATAGACCAATAAATTATAGCGCGATAATATATCCAATCGAATGGGGATGGGAATACCCAGATTTTACCTAACAAATATAATTTCAGGGGTATAATGGCACAATTAGTGAAAATTGCATTTTCTCAAGTTAGTTATGTTGGACTGAGCAAGTAACTTCCACTAGTTCCACTAGAGTTACTTTTTTATTGGAGTAAAGAAAACAAGTGGTTACTTATATTTTTATTTAAAACCAATCTTTGGTTAAATATATTTAAGTTTAAGAGATCATAACATTGGCATATTCCTAACTAGTAGATAAATATGGATTGAGCAAACCCATCGACCATCGTAAAATTAAACAATACAAGATAAGGCACAGAAAGAAGGTACAAAAACACGAATGTAGAAAGAAATTTCAAACGTAAATACGAGTAGTTGTCTATGTAAAACTATAGGGTGTAAAATCTGCTGTAGTTAGAATAAACTGAACTAAAAACATGATAAAAATTACAAGTATTAATTTTTACACAACCACGGATAAACATGTTTAATCATAGCGCCAAAAGTATCATATTTTATGGTCATCCGTCATTCAAGTATGTATTGGGATACTTCAATAACGGAGACCACGAGTAACCTAAAGCTATACCTAAATCGGCAGATGAGAGTTACGAGGCAGTGATGCCGTGGGTGGCTGATGCCAGAGCTGTTAAGGCGACCGCGGCCTCCACTTCGTCTCTGTCGTGTCTGATCGTGTTTGCGATGACTCGGTGAACTTTCATATCCTGCTTCTTGGATTTCGCCTCCTCGGCCCACCAGGAGTAGTTTTTCTCGCTAGGCTGGAATCGCGCTGCGCTCTCCAGCCATTTGCTCAAAAGTATAGGGCTGTTTATGGTTTTTGGCTCGCAGCTATCTTTGTCTCGCTCTATTTCGTTGTAGTTGTTATTGAAGCTTTGGAACGTTTCGAGCGAGCTGGAGGAGCCGTCTGTGTCGTAGGAGTCTTTTGGGGCTTTAAAGTCACCGTCCAGTATGTCGTCCATGTTTGGGCTCTCCTCCTGGTTTTGTGAGAATTCTGGCTCACTCCAGATGCTGTCGTCTGAGCAAATGCTAAACTGCTCGACGTTGCCTTGCGCGCGATCGTTGTAGGTGCGTATGAGATGTCCCCAGGTGAGTTGGTTGCGATCTGAGTTAGCGTTCTTTAGTTTTCTCCGCCAGTTTGCGAACCAGTTGCAAATCTGCAAAAAATTATGTGATCGTTAGTAAGTCCTGTCGGCTGTCTACAAAAACCTTTTAGGGAGGATGCCAAATACACACGTTTTCAAGTTCAGAAGGTCGTAATAGCACTAAACAACAACAGAGCGAGTGTTGGTAAGTTAATTATTATACAGCGCCGAGTAAGATTCGAATCATAAGACAATTGTCAAGTGAAGCAAATTGTGTTTGATGAAACTGAGACGAAAATAGTGCCTATTTATGTACAAATGGCGAGTCCTGGCAATAATCCAATTAGGTTGTTTGTGGACACGGATCATGTTAAAGGAGCAACTTTTAACGTTGGAGTAATTACTAAAAACATACCTGTATATAAGTGAGTCCGGTTTCTCGAGATAGCTGTTTTTTTTCTTCGCGGTTGGGGTAGGGGTTTTCCCGTCGCCGCACGAGCCAATCTTTTAAATATCTTTTTATTTCAGGCGTAAACAACCTCTTCTGCGGCCGCTGACCGGCAATTAAACATCTTCTGCAAATTAACAGTTTTGATGAGCATTTTTAGTAGACATTCTTAAGCTCAATAATAGTGTTTCACAATAACACAAGTGATAACAATAACACCAATTAATTAATGTCCTTCGCAATCATTGAAAATTAAAATAACAGTCCATGTTATTGTATGTCTTTCTAGAGCCGTCGTTTTAATTTAAAACAACGGCTCTAGAAAGGCATTAAAGACTTAAATACCTACAGTTTTTTTTTAATTGTTCCGGAAATTTAATGTTGAAATAACCATTCTAAAGTACACAAAAGTGTTCTGTAAATATGATTTTGATATGATCACTACATAGGTGGTAAATTGTATCATGAAGTGCG
The DNA here is from genome assembly GCA_937595015.1 of Polyommatus icarus. Taxonomy (NCBI): domain Eukaryota; kingdom Metazoa; phylum Arthropoda; class Insecta; order Lepidoptera; family Lycaenidae; genus Polyommatus; species Polyommatus icarus. The sequence continues at coordinate 12,896,253 of OW569321.1, forward strand.
ATTGACCATTTATTTTTAAACTTGTAATTGTTTCATCGAGAACATCGCACAAAGGAAATTTTGTGCGAAATATGAAAATAATGAGTCATGTTTGCTTACCTCGTGTGTCGTTTGTTCCTGACGGGTCTCGAAGATTTCCCACTGTCCTCCCTCGGCCCGTCCATCCTCTGCGCATTTCCCTCGTGAACCCTCTGGATGAGTGTCATTTGACATTCGTCGCACTGGTATATTCAGTCGAAGGATTAAGATGTGTCAGTTTCGGGCTGCGTGCACGTGCGCTGGGCGACGGCGCTTCGACCACGACTCGTGTTTTGTGAGCTCCGAGCGCAGCGGGGGATGCTGATGATCTATTAAAAAATAAGGACATGATGACATAAATAGATACTCACATAGCAAGGTGTATGCACCACCGAAACATGCAGCGAACGCATTGTCCGCGTTGATGTAACTAACATGACGGCCACATTCCAGAGATCGGTTACATGTATTTCACTCGCGACGACCGTTCGACTGCGCCACTAATTACATCGATACAATTATGAAATAAACGCTAAATGCACTTTCTTTTGACCTCGTCGAATTGTGCTTTTGTATTCAGCAAACGTCGTATAAAACAAAAAACATGTTAATTATTACGTGTTCGCTCGAGGTCACGCTTTTCTCACAAGAATAAAAGGTGAGCTTGTAACAGAGATTTTTTAAAAATGTTTCTAAAAAGATGTACGTTAAATGATTTAGTATTGATTTTTAATTAAAAAAAATGTGTTTGTTAAATTATGTACGAACCTGGTTGCGGAAAAGCTTAGAGACGGTGTGAAAATGGCGCTGGAGTTGCGGGCGACCGCAGCGCCGCGGCGCGGGCGGCGCACGCGCAATTTCATGTTATTTCAGGACGGCTCCCGCGATGTCTTCAAAGTTTATAGTAGTTAGTGGATGCACGACAAAACAACAAAGAATTACTGTATTTGTGTTTGTTGTTCACAAATCACGCGTAGTTATCGGATCTGTTGACGTGTAAGTTTTTGGAGTTGTTTTAAATACTACGTGGGAAAATTTAAATTAAAATGTTGATTGTAGTTAAATATTAGAATAATTATTTTAGGTCTTCGTAAAAATGAAAGCCATACTACTTACTTTTAAATTAAATTGGATGGTTACATCAAAATTTATTTATCAAGATTTTTTGATTTATTATTTATTATTTGATTTATCAACTCTACCAAAATATTGTGATGCTTTCTATAATGTTATAATTGCATGGCATGGGTAAATACGTGATGTCACAGAATATAATATATTGTTGGTGATGTGTAGTTACTAGTTAGGGAGCATTTATAATTTTATAAATTACTAGCTGTCCCGGCAAACGTTGCTTTGCCATAGGTAAAATAAAGTATTTCGCCTAGATTTCGCCCATATTATTTTATTGAAGTGACTAAATAAGTATGTTGCCATGGCAACGTCGATCGCTATCCCGTCGCACAGACAATGGTTGCCGTCAGTCTCAGGTTGTATTAATTTACTATTATTTATGCAACAAATGCACTTTATCAATATATAAAGTACCCAGTAGCCGATTCTCAGACCTACTGAATATGCATATAAAATTTGGTACTTATAAATCAGTAAAGCCGTTTCGGAGGAGTTCGTGGACTAACATAGTGACACGAGAATTTTATATATAAATTATAACCAAATGCAGGATTGTTTCAAAGATCAAAAGTTGTTGAAGGAAGCCTAAATATTTAAGTACTTATATTTTATAGAGTTTCGTAGACTGTACTATGGTAGAGTAGATATTATACGAAGAAAAAGCTTCGCTTCTTTTGCTTCGTCGTTCGATTTACGAGTAAACGAGATAATTTTGTACCATAATGTAAGAAATTTAATGTAGTCGTATTATTCATAGGAGTTTACGGGGGCCCAAAATTTAAGTAGTACACCGGATCAGTTGGCGACTGACTGACGACTGATATTTTTAGGATTTTGATATTTATACTGATACTGATATTGATCGTGGGCCTGATTATACGTACCTACCGAGTAGAATCATAGATTACTAAATAGTTACTGCGTAAGTAGAGTGACGAGGCAGTGCTTTCGACTAATTTTATTGGTCATCAGACCCTTATAGACGGGTAGCCCGTAGGACGTATCTAATATCTTATTATGTCCAAAATGCTCTTCCACTCATGTGAAGACTTTTTTGCTAACGGTAGGCTTGACTACTGACACATAATTTTTGATTGTCCTTGTAAATCTCAATATGATGCAACCAGCCCAGAATTTGCATCAGTGGTTAATGGTAATTTCGAAGCTTTATAATATGGTTGCAGTCAGTTCAAGTTCTTTATTCAATCAAATCAATTAAAAAATCAAGTTGGTAACTTTAGTTTAATAGTTTCTGCCAGACGTATCTAACCGCCCGCGCCGTACTCAGACTTCAGAGACATATTTTAATTATGATTAAGTTGCAATTTAATGAAGAGTGACAGATACATACATTATCTGGCTTATGCCAAAATTTTAAATTAATTACATTTAAGGCATATAAGGTAGCATTTATGTTATTAATGTTCCACTCTGAATGCGGCAGGTCTACCAAATTTGAAAATCGGCTAAACCATGTCAGACTTTTAGATATAGGTACCTATTGATTATTGGGATTTGAGACACAATATTTGAATAAGACCAAGTCTGGTCTGGATAATTTTATGGCAAAAAGATGTCGATAATAAAAAAAATTGTACTTCTATATCGACGCCCTTTTGTACGTTAATTCGCAGTGTGGCTAACCAAGTTTCAAACATAAAACAGGGTTTCGAAAAGGGACGGGGGACTGACTCTCCGTTTTGCGAGGGGCGCCCGGCGCGGTCCCCTCTATTCACAATCACAACATTCATGAGTCCTCGCTCCGCAGTCCTCAGTCCTCACACATGCGCCGAGACGCCCGCTCGCGTACGCGTGGTCTGACGTCACTCCGCTCCTCGATAGTTTGGCCGTAAAAATGATAGCAGAAAGTGATTCAGACGTTTAATATACACGACGCGAAACAACGGCCGGTGTGGTGACAGTAAATTGGTCGGTGCCGACCCGAGTGCGACTTCTGTACCGGTAATTGTGATTGATTTTGCGGCATGGGTGAAGAAAACCAAGCCGGCGACGGAAAAGTTACGCTCAAAAGAAAAATTACACTATTTAACGGTGTCGGAATCATTATCGGCACTATTATTGGCTCCGGAATTTTTGTTTCGCCGACTGGAGTCTTTATTAACACACAGTAAGTAGAAAATGCTTTTGTTGTTATACTTCAGGTTAGAAGATAACCTAAATGCAATGCTGAACTTCACAACAATCTATGAAAACATCATGCTGTGGAGCAACTTCATACGCGTTTGATACTTTTCCTACTGATTTTCTTGTTTGTCAAAGTACTTATGTTTTGTTTTTTTTTTATATATTTATATCGACACTCGATTTTGATACTTTCCTAGGTGTAATTAGTAAGTACCCAATTAAATATTAAAGTAGGTACAAGGTAATTAAATGCAATGGGCTTCAATCTTTATTCTTTACTCCTGCCTAAGACCTAAGACCTAGATACTTGGACACTCAGAACTGCACCATAGAATTTTTGGAAAATTATTTTTTTCTGATTACGCTGATAATATTTTATAGCCGTAAAAACACCATAATGATCGACAACTAATATCAAAAAATTTTGTTTACTTATGCGGTAAAATATAGCTTCTGAGTTCTGCTTCTGACTGACCTAGATACTATTGTTTAATAATTAATAGTGAATAGTGATCTTTTATGTTACGAACATTTAATTGTGATATACTTAGCTAAAACACATATTTTCTTCTAAGTACATTTTCTCCCGACCGATAAATTCGACGTCTTGTAATAATATTGTAGATAGCTTGTAAAGTTGTATGCAGGTAGTAAATAGTACCATAACCATTCTGTAAGTACTCGTGTAGCGTTTATTTTGTAGGGGTCCGTACCCGTTTTTAACGGGACCCTATTACTGAGACTTCGTTGTCTGTCCGTCTGTCTGTCTCCAGGCTGTATCTCAAGAACCGCTATAGCGAGACTTCTGATATTTTCATTTTTTACAGATAGTGTACACATCCGTTGCCGCTATAACAACAAAATATACTAAAAACAAAATAACATTTATATTCAAGGGGGGCTCCCATACAACAAACGTGATTTTTTTGGCTTTTTTCGCTCTATGTCGATAATACCAACAGAATTTAATATTATATTAAGTGTATGCACCTGAAAATTTCCTAAACCTACAATTTAATAACAAATAATAGAATTAAAATAATATAAAAATTTAAGGGATACTCCCATACAAAAAACTAAAATTTTGTCCTATTATTGCTTACGGAACTCTTCGTGCGCGAGTTCGACTCGCACTTGGCCGTTTTTTTTTGTTTAAGCTCCTAGAGTCTAGAACTCTAGACTTACGGTAAAGCCAAACGAGCGTATTTTTGTGAGTTGTGAGTCGCAGAATTTAAGCTGCATTCAGTTTCATAGAAAATTCCTACTTCAACCACGTGCGTAATTTTGTGAGTCATGATTTCAAGTAAAGTAAGTATGAAAAAATATTTACGCAACCGAAATTATTTTTCTCTTACGCTTGTATGGCTTCATCTTCACGTTGCTTTTTTAAATATATGTATAGTATAAAAGTATTAAATATATTTCTGTTGTCTGGTACCTGTAACACAAGTCCTTCAGGTACTTAGCACGGGGCCAGACTGACGTGGTGTGAAGCGTCCATAGACATTATTATTATTTATTATTTATTTTTAAAAATACCTAGTACTTATCTATTATAGGCCCTTTATTATGGGGGGCTGGTGCACTCTTTAAAGAGACTTTGTGCGTTGTGATTTGTGACCTCCAGTTAGGTTGCCACTTTGCCAGGCGTCCGGATAAAGTAGAGATCTTTGGGATAAAGCCGGACACCGTCAGGCTTTTTGGTTTCGTGTCCGGCCAAAATTAGAGGGAGTCCGGCTTTTGTAGAGATTGGCTATTTTCGGCTAAGCTGACTGCTTTGTCAGGCTTTTCGGTTGAGCGACGGCAACCCTACCTCCAGGGGGTTGTACATCGCGGCATTAAGGGCGTTCCGTCCGGAGATTCCGTAATTGACCGTATTTAAAACCTTATAAACTCATAATATGAAAGCTACAAAGTTATAATAAAAATACAGCAATAATCTTCAGTATATCAACATTCCTTTTGTCGTTTTAAATTTTCTATTTTTGTTTCTTATACTCATGATATCAGCTTTCAAAGTAATACCAATTTGTTAAAATTCAAGCATACATTCAGCATCTCCTTAGGATTTACAAATTACTTTTATTTGAAACTCACGCCAATAGATCGACAATATCATAAAACTACATATTCGCCGTTTTAAATATTTTTTAGGGCAATTTTGAACTAAGATAAGTAAAAATAATAGGGTTTTGGCGCGATCTCGGCAACGCGGCAAATGTATGGCCAAGGTCGTTTGCTCGGGGGATGGCCTTAAAAGACGTCGCGCTGCCATGCCGCATTAACTTATCGAGAAAAGATGTAAAAGATCTTGAGTGAAGCTGGAATTTCTTATTTTCATATTAATTTATAAAAATTACTTTATATTATTACTAGATTTTAGAACCACATACCCTATGCTCTTAAGTCTTAACCCCAAACGAGCTTAGAATGATCTTACCTACCAAATTTTCCTAAACGATTTTTTTTTTGAAAATATACCTAACTACTATGACTATCTAATATCACACTCACATTACACACCTAATCTTGCTACACCTGCCTTCAATGAATTAATAACAATATTAAATTACAAACTTATGAAGAAGAAGATAATATTTCATCACACTCAATAAAATGTAATATGAACCCTACATAATATATTAATAATTATTTAATATTGCAAAGAATGTCTGTGAGAATCGAAGGACGTGTTTATTGCCATTGAAATTACTTTACCCACGCAGCTACGTTACTAAGAATGAACTTCAGTCATTTATGGAAATTAATCATCATCATCATAGTTATTAGGCAGGTTTTAAAGTTTTCTCTACTAATCTACTTTTATTCTCGTCAAATCTGAACAAAAGGCCTTGCGTTACGAAGATCAGATTTACTAAAATAGGGAACGATCGAGCCAACGGATCACCTCATGAAAAAAGATTACAGCCGCCCAAAGACACCTGCAATGTAAGTGCGCCGCTACTGGCCTGATAGTTCCACCTTTACTTGTTATAATTACCCCGGGATATTAATCAAATAACAATCAAGATTGGATTAAGACGATAGTAATAAATCACAGAAGTATGTGCTAATCACTAACGCATTTTAAGTTAGTAGCAGATAAATTAACTTTAATTAATCATAGGCGACACGACAGCCTGGGACCTTGGCCGTGTTGCGATTTAGACCGTTTTGTGAGTTTCAGCCATCGATACCTGGCGGTGCTATCGGTTACAGCCTGGCGTAGCCTGCTCCTAAGTCCTAGCCTAGATATCGTTTTCCACCTGAGATCCTCTGAGCTGGGAACCCCTAAAAGCAAGGCCCCTAAGACATGCTGCTAATTTAATTTGACATCGAGACGCTGCTCTTTTCCGCTCTACTACGTAAATCGAATCACAGAGTTAGCGATTCAAAAGCTTCATTTGCTTGACTCTTACTGAATTTAAAAATGAATGAATGAATTGTATGAACAGCTACCATCATTATTTTAATAATTAGAATTCTATTTTTAAGTAATTACAAAGCAATAAAAATATTTGTTTTTTCTATCTCATTAATATTATTATCCTAATAAAATATTGTTTATAAATAAATATAGGTACGTAATTTTACTATGTTCTTTATTTTTTCAAAAATAAATTAAAGGTAAATAAATTAAAAGAACACAATGTCGTTTTAAAGTCACGGGATCTATTTTATTACGCGTAAAAAATCATAATAATCCTAATCATCGATATTCTTTATAAAAATAGTAATAATTTGTTCTAGTTCTACTATTAATACGTGCTTTTCTCTTTAAATAACTAACACAAAAACCTAAATTAAGAAAAAATTAAACCTACATAATAATAAGAATTATTATGAGATTTTCTCCGTGGATTTCCTGTTTAATTGAAACAATCTCAGCCTGCAGTTGAGGAAAACCGATAGTGTCCAGCACAGGTCCAGTAGCGGGTTATGATGTAAATTGCAATAAGTTTAGCGCTAAGCGCATACCAAAACAGGTTTTAATGTAAATAACCTGTAAACAGTTCGCAAGTAAGTACCGGTTTTAATGAACTTAGTAAATTGTGATACCTAATTGTGATTGCTCTGTAACCTTGTAGTGGACCGAGCATTGCCAAACTCGGTGCAAAAAAGCAGATGACAAAAAGTTAATCACAGCAAGAAAACTTTACGTCTTGAGTTTTACTAACTTATAATACTCTCAGCATCGTAAAATAATCTGATATAATAATTGATAATATTATAGTCTCTACTCTTACAAATAAAAGATGAACAATACTGTATTTTTTTGGAAGGCGTTTAAAAAGATAATAATCGGTGATCGCAATTTACCCATCTAAAACTACGTAGGAGTACCTACCGTATGTAGCGATGATTTAGTAATAAGTACATAATATGTAGTAGAACATAGTAATAAGAGTGGTAGAAGTTGTTTTATTATTATTACCTGGATAGGTATTTTGAAGCTACCTATTTTTTTTAAAGGAGTTCACGTGGAATAATCTTTTCTAACGGAAGTCACAGGAAAAACTTGGTAATTTATAAAAACTTCCCAAACCCCATAGATAACGTAGATTATTATAAAGGTTAGAGTTTTATTTGAACATAATATGTGAGTTTGTTAACCCGAAATTAGAACTTTATGATAACCATTAAAATAACTCGTCATCGCATCACAACGGGAATTATTTTCAGCTAACCTTGAGTTTCTGTGATTGTAGAATGTAGGTCAAGAATCAAGAAAGATTCGAATTAGATACTAATAGGTACGTAAGTTTTTTCTTGTAGCTAGGAATCTCTGTAATGCTGCAACCACCTAAACAAAACATTTTTTAGAATTTTCGAGTCGCGAATAAGCAATGCTTAACTAAAGTCACACACTCCTAATGTCACTTGAGCTTTCAAACGAATTTAAACTAGCTAGGCTCATCCTTCTGAGCGCTACTGTGCTAATCAAATCGTTCTTTTTTCAACGGGGGTGAAAAAAAAAACTATAATTTATTCTGTTGTTTCAGATCCGTGGGAGCTTCACTGCTGATATGGCTCCTGTGCGGTCTGCTGTCGACGCTGGGCGCGCTGTGCTACGCCGAGCTGGGCACCTCCATCTCGCGCTCAGGGGGGGACTACGCGTACATTTACACGGCGTTCGGACCCCTGCCAGCCTTCCTCAGGATGTGGATAGCGCTCCTCATCATCAGACCCACGACGCAGGCGATAGTCGCGCTGACCTTCGGCCAATATGTGGTCAAACCATTCTTCCCTGACTGTGAGCCGCCACAAGACGCTGTCAAGCTATTGGCTGCTGTGTGTTTATGTGAGTGTTCATCATTTATTTACCAACCGACTTCCGAAAAGGATGAGGTTGTTTAGCTTATGAAAGGATTTTTAGGACAGAGTGAAGAAACTAGTAAAAGTGAAAACATTTATTAATGTTACACCTTTGTAGGTGATACTACATTTTCATTTGAAGACAATGAACTGAAATAATGCTTTTGAATTATTTATGCCCTTGAAAATAGAATGTATTTGTCAGTAGAAATAGGAGACTTGTTGCTTTGTTTAGGTATAAAAGTACGATGCAATAGACAAGCTAAGGCCAATTCAGGCATTCACAAAATGTCACGCTCTTTGAACAATGTAGAGTTGATATGACTGTCGGTCTGGACTCTAGGTGCACTTACATTTGGCCTGTTTATTGCTAACTATCATGCTTAGTTCAGCCCACTCTGAAGAATTAGAAAGAATAACATGGGATTAAAGTATTTACTACCTCAGTGGGATTAAATGCATTAATTTTAACCTAGAGTCTAAACTGGCGTAACTGAGTCCAAACCAATCTAGTCTATATTGTGACTATTCACAGAATACATATTAGTTTAACAAGTATAGTCAGATAGTACGTGTTTATGTAGTACCTAGTAACCGGCTAGTAGTATTTTATACAAAATTCGACAAAACAAACGATACAATAAAACCACGTAAAATGTAGAGCACAAAGCAATACTTTCAATAAATCACCAGAAGTAGCAATAATAACACGTAACTTGTGTCTGTAATGCATTTGTGCTAATAATGTCTTAAACAATTTTATCTGTCTCAGCGGCATACTATCCTAGTTAGTAGTTCATTATTTTAAAATATTTATGTAATATACATTCACCTTGATCTAAATCTTTATCACGCGACAGTATTAAACGTTTAAAACTAACTAAATCTACATCTTGGGCCCACTTGCACAAATCTGGGATAAAGTTAACCCTTGGCAAAGATGTTATCTCTCTCATTCTTCGCGTATTATAAAAAAAGAGAATAATATTATTCAATATTAACGCAGGGTTTAATTACTATCGTGCCTTACTGCCACACTCAGAGTGAGAGACGAATATTAACTAACTTAATTACTTAGGTAACTGTAATTAAATGAAGATTTTAACGTTTTGCGCCATATATTACCTGTCAAGCTCTTCGTTAAAATTAAGTTTAATCATTATTAAGGGCCAACCCACACGTACCACAACAAAATGTCGTCGAGCAGTGGTTACGTGTGAATGGTGTCGCTGCAGCTTTTTGTAGTTGCGTTGTGGTACCGAGACCGACAAAATGCCGACGTGGTTGCGTTGTCGCCAGTGGTTGTTATGTGGTTACGTACGAAAGTCAATGAAACGGAGGGGGGAAGAGCGTGGGTGGGCGATGTGCGCACACTGTCGTTGCATCGACGCAACGTTGTGGTAGCGATGTGGTCGGTATCACACAAGTGGTCGACAACGACTGTAAAATGTGGTACGTGTGAATGATCCAGTTTATTTACAACACGAAATATACGCTCCACCACGTGGTGTGGTTGTGGTTGTCGTGTGGTTGTGGTACGTGTGGGTTGGCCCTAAATGTCTCCGAAGTCTGAGTGCGGCCGTTAGTGTATTAGTTCGTAACTACCCACGTACTAAAGCAAGAGTTAACGCACGCAGTTTTCTAATTAATTTGACAGTGAATGTAGCCGTTAACACTTTCTCTAGAATTGAGAATGCTGTTTGTGTGTACAAATTTGTACACGATAGTTTAGATTGTGTAATCTAAACTATCGTGTACAAATTCCTAAAATATAATTACCATACCAGCGTAATCATATTTGAAAACAATAGTTAAATGTTCCACATCTGTCATTTGTTTTTGTAATAAGTTTGTTTTTGTAATAGTAATATTGTGGTGAGTCATGTGGCGCCAGAAGCTAGACAAAACGTAACGTAGTTAGATAGTTATTAATGGGCAAAGTCATTAACTCCTTTACGTACGGTTCTTGAAAGGAAAAGTGGCCAAGCGCGTGTCGAGCGCTCTACGTAGAGTTCCTTAGCGTGACTTCGTATAGGTTTAACTATGAGACAGATATTTGTTTGAAACTCCTAAGTCTTGAGATCTCTAAGAGTGTTTTAGGGTTCCGTACCAAAAGGGTAAAAACGGGACTCGATTCGATATCTCTCTATATCTTCGATATCTATTCGGTCTGTCTCGAGGCTGTATCTCAAGAACCGCTATAGCTAGACTAGGGAATGCAAATCTCGCGAGATTAGGGCTGAAGCGAGATCCCGCGAGTTTATAAATACAATACCGCGAGATCTCGCCAATTTCGAGATCTCGCGAGATTAGTAGTTTGGTGGGTTTTTTTTTGCAAATAATCTCAATATTTCAATAAATGACTTTAAAAAAAAGTAGGTAATAAATATTATAAGATTAACTTTCATTTTCACAAATTTTTTCAATAGAATTTTATGCATCAAACATTGTTTGACGTATTTGTCTATAATTTTGAAGTGGTAAACTTTTACATAGTACGTATCTACTATCTATCAAAGAACAAATGAAAGAAACAACAAGTCTTCTCTTCTAATGTGCACTTTTATAATTTCGGACGTGGCGGTAATATCGTGAACGTCCACACAGTAAAACGATAACATAGGGAAGTAAAATGTATGGAAACATCACGCTAGACGACATCATGACGTCTTCACTCCACACTCTTCTGAACCGCACAAAAACATAACGTGATGTCCAGAATTATAAAAGCGCACATTATCAAACACAAATCTTTTAGTAATAAAACAGTTCTTTTATAGCTAACGAAACAACGAGAAGTCAAAATTCAGGACCTACTTGAATATCACAGTGCACAGTAATTGCTTAGGCCAGCTTCGAATAAGTCTTTTTTATGCTCAGGTGCAATCTCGTCAAACTCGCGAGATCTCGCCTTTTTTTCGTCCGAGATTAATCTCGCTAAAAAAGCCGAGATCTCGCGAGAACGAGATTGCATTCTCTAAGCTAGACTTATGAAATTTTCACAGATTGTGTTATAACAACAAATACTAAAAACAAAATATTATAATTATATTTAAGGGGGGCTCGAATACAATAAAAGATTTTTTTGGCCTATTTTGCTTGGTATCAAATAATGGCATACAGGTAGGAAATAGATTACACTTAAAATTTTCACAAAGTCCTTTATTATTTGCGTTGCGTATTATATACGTAATGCTAATAAAGTCTTTGAATCTTTGAGTCTTTGAATCTACTTAAATAATCTATACTTATAAAATTACATGTCCTGACTGACTGACTGACTGACTGATTCATCATCGCTGAGCAAAAACTGTTAAAGTTACAGCCATGAAATTTGGTGAGTAGGGTTGTTTTATTAAGTAGACACCCACTAAGGAAGGAATTTCGAAAAATTTACCCCAAAGGGGGTGAAATTGGGGTTGAAAGTTTGAATAAAAGTCCGTTATTTCTTAAGTTGGAAACTTGAAATTTTATGTTTGGGCTACTGATTAAAAATGATTGGATACGTGTTTAAGCATTTTTGGAAAATCTACCCCCAAGGGGGTGAAACAATTGGGGTAGAAAGTTTCAATGAAAGTCCGTCATTTCTTGAGTTAGAAACATGAAAATTTGTTGACGTTTGCGTTTGACGTTTGCTTAAATAGGGTCCAGTTTTTACCCTTTGTATAAGGAACCAGATAAGGGGGAAAACTATCCATCTTTGTTATTATACTATGTTAACGCGGACGAAGTCGCGGGCAACAGCTAGTTAATAATAATATTAGAATAAAATAAAAATTTAAAGGAGGCTCTCATACAAAAACACAATTTTTAGCCTATTTTTGCTCTATAACGGTACCAAACGCAAGTAATGTTCGCAAATGGCAGATTTTTTAGCCTTTTTGACTTGATATCAACGATGGCAACAAGTAAAATCCTCAATTATATATTTTGTACTTTATTAAATACTTATTAACAAAATTCAAATAAACTGAATAATTAAGGAGGGCTCCTATTATATGCATAGAAAAAGCACAAATTTTGCCTGTTTTTGTTACGGAACTCTTCGTGCGCGAGTCCATCTCGCACTTGGCGATTTTTTTATTTACCCACTAAATTTGTTCTAAGAAATGTGACTCCAATATAATTCCAAGTATCTCAGCATATTGGAACATGGAATATCATGTTTGATGATTGCAACTTTGCATAAATAATCCATACTTCCATACTAACATTATAAATGTGAAAGTGTCTGTCTGTTACCTCTTCACGTCCAAACCGCTTAACCGATTTTGCTGAAATTTGGCACGGAGAAACTTTGAGTCCCGGGAAAGGACATAGGATAGTTTTTGTCCCGGAAAAATGTACGGTTCCCGCGCGATAAACGAGTTTTGGCGCAAGTCGCAACGGAGTTGCGGTCATCATCTAGCTACTTATAGATTATACTCATTACCTTATTATACAAATTGTACAGGCTTATTAAAATACTAGTTATAACCGTACGGCGAACGTTTACTATGCGAGTAGGTATAGGAAACAACACACAATATTTTCCTCTTAATGCACTTCCATGTAAGTAATAAAAAATATATCCACAGCCGAACATATAACCTCCTCGTTTTTTGGAAGTCGGTTAAAAATCGTATCTCATATGATAATAGTGTAATTATTAGCCTTATCCAAAACTTGAGAGCAAATAACACCAAAATAATTATGTTTGTAATAACAATTTGCTGTGCAGGTTAAAGGTGCAGTAATAATGAGACTGATTAGGTAAAACACATTTTGTTGTGAAATCGCATCGTACCAATTACGATCATTTAAATTTTAAAACATTCAGATTTAAAAAATCTTTAGCGCTCCGAAAGATCTACATAACAGTTTTTCGTGCAAAACAGTTTTTATGGTTATTTTTGTGCTCTGCCTGTAAGACCCTTAGGCCCTCTTAAACCAATGTCATGGATGGTAACTAAACCTGAATTTAATCCATTAGAATTAGATTTCAAGTAACAATTATGTGTAATAATTATATCAGAGGTTCTTTGTTTTTTCGACATGATAGAGTCTACAGTTTACGTGACTTTACATACTACATTACATAGACAACATTAAGTATAAGAATTGTTGAACATATAGGTACATATTTTTTAACACACCTCGACAAAAAGGTTGTATCATGTATGTTCGGCTGTACCAATAAATATATTTTTTATTTTTGTATGGAAGGTGCAAATATACAATATTCATTTAACAAAAAAAAAAAACTTATCTTATAAAAGCGGTTATTTCAATGTTATTAAAACTCAGTAAGATAAATCGGTTTTATACCTGCGGCTCCGCCCGCGTCGACGTCGGTTACCGCTGCAAAAAGCCTACCCAGGAAAGACACGGTCAGCAAAATGATTCCCAGCAGGTGTAGCATGGTCACCATAGAAACGATTTCTTTCTACGGAAGAATAGACAAAGTGACAGTTAGACAAGACAAAGTGACAGTTAGATAATGGAAATCCGCCATTTTGTCGATAAATTCTGTCAGTAGGTCGATTCTTTCCCATGTCTACTGTTGTTATGCTAGCCCTGCAGGTCAATTCACAGACACCGACACCATCGACGACGACGCAGTCATTATCCGCAGACCGCACAAATTGTCTTGTCTAAAATGTGTCTGTCTGTTTTTTACTACTTCACGCCCAAACTACTGAACCGTTTTTGCTGAAAATTCGTATGGAGATACTTTGAGTCCCGGGAAAGGACATAGGGATAAATCTCGAAAAAAACATTTTCGCGCACCCTGTCGCAGGCGTTATCTAGTGAGAGTTGAGAGTTGGGACTATATATCATATATTTTGTTTAAATTAATTTGTATTATAATATAGGAGCTGTGGTTTCCTCTCAGTAAATAGCGCCTACGCCATTCTATTTTCATACTGGAGTCATTTCTTGTGAAAGTTTCATTGCAACTGGAACTACAAGGTGATTTTATACATGGGTACTAAATATAGTACCTGTATAAAATCACCTTGTAGTTCCAGTTGCAGTAGATAATAATCTACTACGATCTGCGACGTTTCTACAGGATGTATCAGACTGAAAAACATTGTTTATTTATTACAAGAAGTTACTACTATTTTATATAAGAAGTTACTAACCATTAGCGTAAAATTATATTTTTGGAAAAATAGTCACTTAAATATCTACGTCATTATATTACCTATAAGAAGAGATTTAACCCATCAATCCCCAAGCGGCACCTGGCTGCCGCATAACAATTGAAAATCTATTGTGTCTGCGATTCCCACGATCGAGGTATTAAGACTATTCATTATGAGAGAGGAAATAGAACAGAAATATAGGAACCGCCACTGTTATACATGTACCTATAACCGTGGCGGTTCCTATTAGGGCATCGAGACCGGGTTTTCTCGAAACCCGAAAACCCGGGTTTTGGGGATCATGAAAAAACCCGGGTTTCAAAAATGGAACCCGGATTTTTCGAGCTTTTCGGGTTTTTCGTTTTTTTGATAATTATTAAAGGCCAGACCTGATAAAAGGTATTTATAACAAACCAACATACAAATTATTTATTTTTATAACATATTGTATAGGTTTAGTTATTTATATTGGTCATAATTAAACAAAATATAATATTTTAAAGGAAAAGTTTCGCTTTAAGAGCATTAAAGACTTATTGTCGTAAAAATATTTATTAATAATAATTAATAATACATATTTTAAAAATCCTACCAAAAAGTATGATACGGCCGTGCCCGTTCACTCGAGACTTGGTTGGGCACTGCCGTGACCGCACACTATGGTATTTAAATAGTATTTTCCTGGAAAGGTGCTGGCAATCGCTGAAAATCATATTTAAAGTATTTTCGCATCGTTAATCATTGAATTTTAAGAAAACCCGAAAAAAACCGAAAAACCCGGGTACCCGGGTTTTCATTTTAAAAAACCCGAAAACCCAGGTTTTGAAAATTAGGTCCGGGTTTCGATGCCCTAGTTCCTATATTAAAACAATAATATTAAATTACATAATAAGTAATGGTTCACCAAGAATGCATCATTTATGGCCATATTAATCCTAAAAGCAGTAGATATTATAGAATTAAGTACATAAAATGATGATGCTGTATATACCGGCTCCCCCAATATTTCTCGGCAAAATGTCACTGAGAGTCGAAACGAACTTGTGTCTAAGGTGGAGAATTCATTGGAGAAGGTCTCTGAATGGGGTAGACGTAACTTGGTCCAATTCAACCCCGCCAAGACACAAGTCTGCGCGTTCACCACTAAAAAGTCACCAATGGTCGTATATCCTCGCTTCGAGGGCACATCTTTAACCATCTCTCCTAGCATTGAGATAATTGGCGTCAACATATCGAGCGAAGTTCAGTTCCGATATCATCTAGAGGGTAAGGCCAAATTAGCCTCAAAGAAGCTTGGTGTTCTTAACAGAGCGAGACAGTACTTCAGTCCGGACCAACGCCTACAACTCTACAAGGCGCAAGTTCGGCCTCATATGGAATACTGTTCTCATCTCTGGGCAGGGGCGCCAAAATACCAACTGCTCCCTCTGGATCGTATCCAACGAAGGGCCGCTCGAATTGTTGATTGCCATAGTGTTTCAAACAGCTTGGACCCCTTGGAATTACGCCAAGATGTAGCTTCGCTCTGCATCCTCTATCGGTTGTATCACGGGGAGTGCTCTGAGGAATTGTTCGGAATCATACCACCTGCAACTTTTCGCCATCGTCCCACGCGAAAAACATACCATCCTCATCACCTTGATGAGTGGCAGTCTTCCACAGTGCGTTTCTCGCGTAACTTTCTACCGCGCACTGTAAAACTCTGGAACGAACTGTCACCAGCAGTATTTCCGGACCTATACGACCTGCAAACCTTCAAGAAAAGAGCGTATTCCCTCTTAAAAGGCCGGCAACGCTCCTGCAGCTCTTCTGATGTTGCAGGTAGTTGCTTGCCATCGGGTGACCCGTCTGCTCGTTTGCCCCCTTATTTAATAAAAAAAAAATAAAAATTTGCTTGGGACAACGATTTTCCATTTAGTAGAGAAATGCCCACATAAATCATAATATGTATTATATACCTCTATAGTCTATACACGGCGACCCTTTGAGCTTAAACTTATAAACCCATTAAAATAACCTCGTGGACCATGGTGCCAGCTAGAGCTGTTGAAATATTTGTTTTAAATTTAAACACCCTGTAAAGCGTGCACGGATGTTCAGGAATCTACAGTCTGGTGTTTAAAGTAATAATTAGTTGTTCGATAACTTTTTACGAGGCAGTTATCACTGTTATCAGTAAGTTCATAAAACGCGTAAGCCGCCGTAGGTCGAGCGTATCGAATTTTATTTTGTCACACATCTTTTAACGTAAAAATAATTTCTATAGACAGAACAACTTAAGGTGGCACCAGCGGTCATTGACCTTTCTAGTGTTTCAAGGAGCTATGTGAAAAATACTCGCTACATTATGTTAATTGAATTTGAATTTTTGAAAAGAAACAGACTATTAAGGATTCCACAAACCTACGCGACCAAAGCGACTGCGAAGCGGTAGCGTCTACCGCGCGGCGGACGCTGCCCATGTAATCTTATGGCGCTGTGCACACCTGCACGACCGCGACGCGAAATGTTCGCGTCGGCAAGCGGAACGTGCGCGTCAAGTTGTCAGACGCGTGTTTTGAACATAAAGTTAATATACCTAGCGGAATAGAGAAACAAAGGCCTGAGCAAGCGAGACGCCACTATCAGTAACACCGCGTGGTAAAAAGAGACGTGTGATACATGACAGCAGCACTCTTTTTTTGACGTCCAGTCGGCACGTGCCGCACGTTGTCAATATAATCTCATAGAATTCATGTTCAATCATGCTTGTGTAAGTGTATACGTACACATATTTTTCACACAAATGAAAACCAATTTTGGTTACGTTTGACAGCTCGAGATTGTTGCTCTATTCCGATAGGTATATTAACTTTATGGTTTTGAAGTGTACTTATCTAGACTTCTTTTTTAAAACCTTTTTTATATTATTTTCTACAACTCTTTAGTTTATGATTTTTTTATTTGTGTACGTTTTGATAGATTGTGTCATGATATTAACGTTTGACGGTTCGCACCGTAGTCGCGCAGGTGTGCACGGCTTTCGCGTTGCAGACGCTCCCGTATCGCGTACCGCGTCCCCTGTCTCTGACGCTTAGGTTTGTTTTAAGCTTTATTGTTTCATCGGAAAACGTTCGGTACCTCTTAAAGACGATAATCTCCGACTATTTAAGAGTTTGAAGTGATATACTAAATTCATACTCAGAATTCACACCGCGAATACATATTCCCTCCTTTTTGCTTCGCCCTAGTCGGGTAAAAATACGATACCTTTACACAAAATGTTCGGGATATACGTGTAAGGCTTCTTACAGACGAACGGCACGTGTCGGCGGCACGTGTCGGCGGCAGTCGATGGCAGTCGGCGGCACGTGTTGGCGACAGTTGGCGGCAGTCGACGGCAGACGACGGCACTTGTCGGCGGCAGTCGGCGGCAGTCGACGGCAGCCTTTGACAGTTTATGACGCTTGCAGGGGGCCTACCACGACCTTTCCTAAAACTATAATGTTTCCAGAACACTTTGTTGTAAGATTACAACAACATTACCGTACTCACTTTTTAAATATAATTTTATTAAAAACATTAAAAAATGCAAACAATGTTAAATCCGCTGTGAAATATCAACTTTTTTAAGATCGCTTGCTTGACGTTAAAGTAATAAATTCTTATCTGTCCAACGATGTCGGTTAGTAGATGTAGTGGTAGGCCCCCAGTTGTGACGTACCCCGCAAGGTAAGCGCACACAGGTCGGTATCGTACGCAACAGACATCTCGCATCAAACGGATATTTTTTTCACAGTACGTCCGCTAAATCGGCAGTGTACGGATTACTGTTTAGCCCAGTAAATGAATGCTCAAAAGGGGGGTATGGATGGAAAAGTCGAAAGCAGAAATTTTGATTTAGGAACTTTGTTTGGACTAATTTGAAGATAAACGTACTAGCTAGTCGGTAATCCGTACGCTGCCGATACAGTGAGACGTGCTTACCGTAAAAAAATATCCGTCTGATGCGAAACGTCCGTTGCGTACTATACCGACCTGTGGACGCTTACCTTTACGCGTTACGTCACAACTGCAAGCGTTATAAACTGTCGACGGCTGCCGTCAACTGCTGCCGACACGTGCCGTTCGTCTGTAAGCGCTCTAATAGTTACAAGTTTGGCTGTCTTGGTTTAGAGTTTTAGATTTTACACGACATATTAACTTTAGCTATACCTATTGTATACCACATAATATTTTGTCCACTGCACCTATTTCATTACTTTGTAAGTTTCCATCCTAGTTCTAGCAGTGATAAGCATATCGTAGTTATATTGAACGATGATCGATGCACTATTAGCAATTTATCCATTGCGAGCCGATACCGGATGGTCTGATTGGGGGTAATTGCCCGGCTGAGTGGTACCTAACTACTCACTATATTACACTAATGTAACTTCGGTGTTTCTTTTCAATAAGGACCAACTCTCTTGATATATCCGATCTTGTTTAGCTGAATACAGAGAAAAATATCCGTTTCATGCCTGCATTAGGCTTGTTGAATTGAAATTGATAATTAATATTTTATTTAACTTTAATAATAGCTCCCACACCGGTTTCGGTGACGGTGGCGGGTTTCATTGAAACCAGGCCAGCTACGCAGGAGTAATTTTATAGTGCCCAAGTGTGTGCGCAGTACACAAGAGCACTCTCTATTCCTTTACTCTCATAACCCTGTGGGACGGCAGACCGACACGACTGGCGAGAGATCAGGCGCAGGACCGACTTTTTACATGCCCATCCGACGCATGGATCATCTTACTTGTCAGACAATCAGGTGATCAGCCTGCATTATCCTAACCAAACTTGGAAATAACATGTTTCCAACGCGGGAATCGAACCCACGACCTCCGACTTCCGAGTCAAGAGCCGAGCTCTGAACCAGGGATGTTGCGGATCCCGATTTTTTCACATCCGCGGATGCGGATGCGGATTTTTAGAGGTTTACATCCGCGGATGCAGATGCGGATGCGGATGTCCAAATCTATGCGGATGCTCCGCATTTGCGGATGCGGGTGCGGATATTCGCAACATCCCTGAATTACAGATCTGTTACGTCCATATTGTTTTCCGGCTTAAAACTCTTCCGAACAATTTTCAAATTCAAAATTGCAAACATTGCCAAATTTGACAGATAAGTGAAACAAAAGATACGAAAAACCATTTACATAAAAGAGACAGTTCTATTTTATACGTCGAATCGTATCGCTGTCTCTTTCTTCGCCTGAGCTATGACGAAAATTCGATTTTTTCCAGATTGTTCGAAAAAATAATTGGAAATGTAAATAATTGAGGTATTTTTTGCAATCAAGACATGTGGTAAAAGATTTCATGTGTTTTGTTTCCTTTTGAGTCATAATTGGTACATTTTCGAAACACACACTCGGATCCTATATAAATATTGTATATAAATGAAAAATTAAAATATCTGTCTATCCGCGGCTTTGCTCAGAGATCATATAGGACCTACAAAGCTGTAATTCGGCATGAAGACACATAATATTAATGATGCCGACAAAATGGTCTATAAAATCTTAAATTTTTTTAGGGTACGTGGGGATGATTATTTTTTTCGCGCCAAAACCGGGTGGTGTGGCGTTGGATAGGTTTTTTAAAAATATTGCGAGTATTCAAAGACCATTTTTCGGTTTAAGTATCAATATTTTATGAAATATTATGAAGTTTTAAAGTGAAAAAAAAGCTATAAGCGGCTACTTCTGGAAATGTGGAATACGTAATTCACGAGAGTAGGAAATATGCTTAATTTAAAAGAAAAACTATCACGGCTAAGAAGACTTCATAAGTTATTGAGAAGTGCAAAGGAACTTTTTGTTCAGATTCCTTTAGACGCAATGAGATGATATTGTAAGTAGTGTAAAACACGTTATAATTATTGTAAATTCATTGACCATACAAAACCTAAAATTGGCGGTACTACGGAACCCTCTATTGTGCGTGGGCCGTGACTGATACGCACTTGCCCAGCTTTTTCGCTCCCATTAGCTTTGTCCACACTGTGTCTTTTTTTGTTCATCAAGGGCATGCGTCATACCGCAGTCAACAGCGTACGTGAGGCATGCCCGCGACGCATGCGCTCTGACCGTATCCAAAATATTCGCTAAGTTCTATTTTTTCTGGAATTTCTTATGAGCAAATTAGCCGCACATATTCCTCCCAGTAAAACGTTCTCGTCGCACATGTTACAAAGCTGACAGACACTGCAACTGATAGACAATGTTGGCGTTGCGTTCGTTAACGCATTTAATTGTTGAAATTTGAAAGCGCCAAACGAAAGTTGAATACAAAGAAGATGACGAAAATTGAAGACGAAAACGCATAGTGTGGACATAGATATCTGTCATATTGTTGCGCAAACAGTACGGGCTATTCCCGCTTTTTTTCTTGTCGCAACTCGTATGACATTCGCATCCGCATTGATTTAATGCGGATGCAGATGCGGATGTCCGCAAACTCGTATGACATTCGCATCCGCATAAAAATCCGCATAAAAATCCGCATTGATTTAATGCGGATGCAGATGCGGATGTCCAAATCTATGCGGATGCTCCGCATTTGCGGATGCGGATGCGGATATTCGCATCATCCCTGCTCTGAACTACTGGACCACGGAGGCGTTTATTATTTAACTTTATCGCTTCTTTCAATCGCCAATGCATGGCGTCGTCAATAGCTTTGTCCACACTGGGTCTTTTTTTGTTCATCAAGGGCATGCGTTATAGCGCAGTCAACAGCGAACGTGAGGCATGCCCGTGACGCGCGTTGAAATCGTAGCGCTCACTATGGCACTTTTCTTTCAACGCGGGTGGAATTTGACGCATTCAATTATTGAATATGCCAAACGAAAGTTGAATAAAAATTTAATGACGAAAATTGAAGATTAAATTTCAAATTGCATAATGTGGACATACTTAAGAGCCCGAACTATCTTTTCTACTGCTCTCTTAACACTCACGCCCGTCTTTCATATGCCAGGTGAAAAAGGACGATCGCCAAGTTAGCGGGCAGTTATAGGTATTCTGTTTTTTAAAGTGTTTTTTATATGAAAGTGGTAAAAAGTAATTCCAACATTGTATAGACGACTTTGTCAACAGTACTTTGTATTTTTTTCATACCGTTAAGACGTCAATACAATCCATAAACAGGTGATATTCTAAACCTTTTACAGCAAAAATCACAAAACTGTCGCGGGTTTGAGTTGGATTAATTAAAGATACTCAAAAAAAAAAAAAATTCTAGCTGCAACATTAGATTATAATTGAAATGATCTTACATGTTGTGCATTAAAACTCATAGAAATACTGTATTTTAACTGTTAAATCACGTCTGTTAAATGAGCGAAATCGGCAAAATTTCGTTTACGGACTCTTAATGGGCGTCGTTGACGTTCAACTCGTTTAATGTCAATTCCACACATTTTGATCGGCGATTCTATAAAGAAGAGATAAATAAAACGTCACGGCTACGGGCTCTGGAGTCTGGACACAATGTTTTTATTGGAAGGTCCTAACAATGTATTCTGTTGCAGGTATTCTGACTGCGATCAACTGCATCAGTGTGAGATGGACGATGCGCATCCAGGACGTGTTCACGTCGGCCAAGCTGCTGGCTCTCGTCATCATCATCATCTCCGGCGTCTGCTACATCATCATGGGTAAGTGTATCAAAGTATTAGGGCCAATTCACACCGGAAGGGCAGCGGCCGGCAGCGGCGCGAAGAGCACTTTTAGTGTGAAACAATTTTAAACTTTATTTACATATTAGGCTGCCAGCGGCGCCTCGAGCCCTTTTAGAAGTTTTCAAGCGATACTAGTACTTATAAGTATGTAAATAAAGTTTAAAATTATTTCACACTAAAGTGCTCTTCGCGCCGCTGCCGATCGCGCCTCTGCCGACCGCTGCCGGCCGCTGCCGATCCGGTGTGAATCGGCCCTTATGCACTACGAATAGTAAAAATTAAGAAAGAGTAACTTTGTCAAAAAAGTTCCGATTCTACAAAATGTGACCCGAATACATGCATATAATATGCAAAAAGAACCCGAATACATGCAAGAATATAGAAGTGACAATTATTGTCAGCGGCTTTATTTTGTCAGTTAAAAATGTAATGTCACCCTTGAGAACCAAATTCAAAACGGTTGAAGTATGGGAACGTTTCCGTTTTTAGGGTTCCGTACCCAAAGGGTAAAAACGGGACCCTATTACTGAGACTTCGATGTCTGGTCCGTCTGTCCGTCTGTCCGTCTGTCCGTCTGTCCGTCTGTCTGTCCGTCTGTCTGTCTGACCGTCTGTCTCCAGGCTGTAACTAAAGAATGGTAATAGCTAGAGAGTTGAAATTTTCACAGATTATGTATTTCTTTTGCCGCTATAATAACAAATACTAAAAACAAAATAAATTAAATACTTAAGGGGGGCTCCCATACAACAAACGTGATTTTTCAAACATTTTTTGCTCGGTATCAATGATAACAACAGGTAGGCACTTGAAATTTTCACAAAAGCCTAAATTATTTGTTTACTTTAATAATTAATAATAATATTAAAATAAGCCAAAATTGTGTTTTTTGTATGGGAGCCCTCCCATACAAAAAACACAATTTTGGCCTATTTTTGCTCTATATCTAACGGTACGGAACCCTTCGTGCGTGAGTCCGACTCGCACTTGGCCGATTATTATTATTCGTAGGGGTGTATAAAAATAATGCTTTATTTATCACTAGATGACGCTCGCAACTTCTTTGCGCCAAAATTCGTTTATCGCGCGGGTTAACCGTACATTTTTCCGGGACAAAAGTATCCTATGTCCTTTCCCGGGACTCAAAGTATCTCCATGCCAAATTTCAGCAAAATCGGTTCAGCGGTTGGGGCGTGAAGAGGTAACAGACAGACAGACAGACACACTTTCGCATTTATAATATTAGTATGGATTTAATTCAGACCGCAACGTAACGCAGATGCATTTCAAAATTTGAATTGAATTGACAGACTTCAATAATTATTGCGTGAGATGTCATGCAAATCTCTCAATTCAATACAAATCAACGCGACGAGGCGAGGCAAGGCGCGGCATAAATTCATAATATTATTTTATTTAGAAATGAATCTACGCATCGCATTGCGGTCTGAATCAACCCTAATAAGAAAATATGAGGAATGGACAGTGTGTATTTTGAACTACCTTAAAATATTGCCTGCCTTGTCGAAAGGAAGGAAAAATTTAAAATATTATAGCTATGTCCACACTATGCGCTTTCGTCTTCAATTTTCGTCATCTTCTTTCATGCAACTTTCGTTTTGGCGTATTCAATAATTGGATGCTTTACGAACGCAACGCCAGCATTGTCATTTTTGAAGTTTTGAATACGGTCAGAGGGCATGCGTCGCGGGCATGTCTCACGTTCGCTGTTGACTGCGCTATAACGCATGCCCTTGACGAACAGAAAAAGGCACAGTGTGGACAAATCTATTCAATACGTCTTCTTTATGTTTTCTTGGAAAGCGCTAAGTGAGGGAGAGAGGATTGCTCTGTAGAAATTCTATGCCTTCTTGCATTAGATACACCTTTTGCGATTTAAGTGCAAAAATTCTGGGTTTAGATATCGTCTGGAAAGTTCGAGATCTATTAATAACCACAATTAAAATAACCAACGATAAAATTGTGAGGTTCGTGGGTTATCACAAGCACTGTCTAGTCGGTTGAGTACTCTTATTGTTACCAACCACTGACCGTGGCGGAAGCTTCGAGTTGTAAACAAACCTACTTATGTAGTAAGTACCTATACTGTACTCGACGAAACATGGCGGTAGCGGTCATAGACTCTCTGTCAAAAACTTGTCATTTTCTTTATAAACCGCGATTGACAACATCTGATACTCCATCAGATGTTGTCAATCGTGGCTTTGTATAGAAAATGCCAAGTTTTTGACGGGGAGTCCATGACCGCTACCGCCATGTTTCGCTGAGTACAGTAATAAGTATATAGGACTTTTCCGCTAGCATTTATAGAGTAAACTAGCTGTTGCCCGCGACTTCGTCCGCGTTAGCATAGTAGATCACATCCCAAGTATTATTTATTGTACAAAAATATTCAATGTACAGAATTGACTTTCCTACGATTTTATTATATAAAGATGTTCCGCGCGGCTTCGCTTGCGTAATTTAGGAATTTCACGCAACCGTACATTTTTCCGCAAAAAATAGCCTATGTCCCTTTACGTGGGCTATTCTTCATGTTTGCCAAATAACATAAAATTTGCTCCAGTAGTTCTTAGATAATAAGCAATTTCATATAATTTCCCCCGTTTTTCCATATTTTTCTCTATTTCTTCGCTCTAATTAGTTTTAGCGTAATAAAATATGGCATATAGCCTTCCTCGATAAATAGGCTATCTAACACTGAAAGAATTTTTCAAATCGGACCAGTAGTTCCTGAGATTAGCGCGTTCGAATGAGCCCTTTCATATAATTTCCCCCGTTTTTTCCATATTTTCCTATATTTCTTCGCTCCTATTAGTCTTAGCATAATAAAATATAACCTTAACCTATAGCCTTTCTCGATCAATGGGCTATCTAACACTGAAAGAATTTTTCAAATCGGACCAGCAGTTTATGAGATTAGCGCGTTCAAATAAGCCCTTTCAAATAATTTCCCCCCGTTTTTTCCACATTTTCCTCTATTTCTTCGGTCCTATTAGTCTTAGCGTGATAAAATATAGCCTATAGCCTTCCTCGATAAATGGACTATCCAACAGTAAAATAATTTTTCAAATCTGACCAGTAGTTCCTGAGATTAGCGCGTTCAAACAAACAAACAAACTCTTCCCAATTATAATATTAGTATAGATAAGACGTGAATTAAAATGTAAAAATCTTAAACTAACACAATGTTCTAATAATAACGTGACATAAAAAATTATTAATTTCTGTAAGTTTAATAAAATACATATACATTAGTTTTTACTAAGGCGGATTCATGGGCGGATACATTGATATTTAGTTTCGTGAAATTACATGTATTTGCTTAAGATAGAGATATAATTATTAATTATCATGTAGCAACTATTGATATCTATTACGTATCTAGAGCACTTGTCGTATATAAACTAACTTAGAAACAAGCTGTCAAGTAATTTCTGTGACCCTATTAAGTATTAACATTGTATGTAATGTAGGGTACGTTTAGTGCAACGTAAGGTAACACTGCTTCATTAGTTCACGTCAAAAACGATCATTAGAAGATTTAGAACGTAATAAACACGTACCATGGCTTAGAAAATACATTGAATCAATCAATGTTAAAACACTTAAAAGTTTTTGCCAAGTTATTTTAGGTAGGTAAATACTTAAAGGAAAAGGTTTGTGTAAAATTATGCCAAGACGAGATCATGATCTCTTGTGATCTCGTCGGGATTGTCAAAAGTTATCGTATTTTATCCGACTTCCAAAAAGGAGGAGGTTATTATGCCAAGCTGTCGAGTTTATTATCTCTAGCTCTACTATTTTACTGCAATTTAATAAAAGTCCGTATCAGCTCTATGCGTGGTTGTTCTGTTACCCTGTGAATCGTGATAAAAATGATTTCATAGATAATAACTAGAGACCGGATTATATGCAACATAAAAAGCTTGTTATATGCATGCAAATATGCATGAAAAATGCTTGAAATATGCACGAAAATTGGCAGAATATGCAAAATTAAATGACAATATGCAAAATCAAAATCAGCATACAATTAATAAATTATTTTTTGACAGGCGATAATATAGGTTCATCATAATATGACATTAAAATTATTTAAACAAAATTGTAAACGTAAGCAATCAAATATTTTTCTAAATTTTCAGTGCTGAGATTGTGTCTACGATCATTTAGAATATTTTTGTAAATAGAAAAAGGTTCGATCCACATTCACTGAGGAAACTGGGCAGAATTTGAACATGGGTGCTTTGTTAACACTTAGGTACAGTTTCTGGGAAAAGTTCTGCAATCCCATTAATTTGTAGTTGGCAAGCGCGACGTTCTTCTGGCTCTGGCTCTTTCATTTTACTATCGTAACTGTCAAACCAAAAGTCCACTGACTGCATTCGAAATGCAGTAAAAGTCGCAATATTATATTTTTGTTATTATTGTTAATTGTTATTTTTATTAAATTTGGT
The DNA here is from genome assembly GCA_937595015.1 of Polyommatus icarus. Lineage (NCBI taxonomy): Eukaryota > Metazoa > Arthropoda > Insecta > Lepidoptera > Lycaenidae > Polyommatus > Polyommatus icarus. Next base: position 12,923,189 of record OW569321.1, read on the forward strand.
CGCATTTTGTAGCGCAGGGTTAATGAAAAAGTTGTTAATGTACCGAAAACATGCATCGTAACTAGATCTTAGGTAAAATATGCTATTATCGCTGAGAATGGCTAAAATATGCAAATGCATATGCAGATATGCAAATGCATATAATCCGGTCTCTAATAATAACCATGAAAGGGGTGCTTATCTTTGTCCTATGTCTGGCATATTGGAAACATCATTTATATATCAAATTATACTTTATTAGCTTGTAGCTGTGCCCGCGACTTCGATCGCGTGGAATAGTTATTAAAGGCATGATATTTGTTTTGTCGAACAACTTCCTCAGTTTTATAAATTACTAGCGACCCGCTCCGGCGTCGCACGGGTGTAAAATATATAGCCACTGAAAAAATGATTAAAATCGATAGCCTATGATCCTTCACGTGGTCTACTTCTTATCTGTGCCAAATAACAAAAAATTGCTCCACTGGTTCGCGAGATAAACCCTTTCAAATAATTTACCCCGTTTTTTCCACATTATTCTATTAGTCTTAGCGTGATAAAATATAGCCTAAAACCTATCTCGATAAATGGGCTATCTATTATCTAACACTGAACGAATCATCAAAATCCGTTGCGTTATGCGTAGTTTTAAAGATTAAAGGGAACAAAGGGACATGAGAGAAAAAAAGCGACTTTGTTTTTTATGTATAGATTATTATACTTTATAAATAAACACATAACTTTTATAAATAAGCATGCCATAAATATGCAATCGTCTGATGAGTTCATTCACTGTATTCATTGAGGTAATGAGCCTCATCACGATATCGCTAATGTTCGGTGAAGTACTTAAAATAATGTAATGACTAGTGAGTTGATGGAGTTGACTGATACATTTTGAAGAATCCTGCTATAGGCCTGGAGATACTGACACAAAATTCTTGGTCATTTGTACCAGTATGGCCGTTTTACAGGGGTGTAATTACGTAAAGGCAAAAAGGAAAATGATGGTCATAGCGCTCGCACTGGCAGCCCAAACGCGTGGGCGTTATTCGAACGTGTAGGATAAATAACGAGTGTCGAACGATTTGTTCTACAAAAATGCTTGTATTTTCAGACAGTCGAAAATAATAAGTAGCCGAAAGCGTAATGCCATACTTGTCGGGCGCGGCTTACAGCCCGCCATACTGACGCGAATACTTTAATTTTAATAAAAAATTGAACCATTTGTACCAGGCTAATTTTTGCATAGCTAATTATCGTCGAGTAGCAATTCACGAAAATCACCTTGCCATACTTTTCCGACAGGTCCCAATGGCCGCCATACCACTGCAAAGGTGTAATTTTTTGTCGCCAAACGATTTGTACCAGTATGGCATTTAAATTTTTGGAAAGTATTTGACAAAATATGACCGTAATGATTTCTTATGACCGCTGTACACTCTCGCCGAGAGCTCTCGGGCGAGAGTCTCGTGCGAGAGCCCCTTGCCCGAGTGCGATCATGTACATTCTCGCTTGGTTCAATCGCAGTTAAGAACTCAGACAAGATGGACGAAAACGACCATTCACCATTCACCATGCATCGAAAGATATCATCGTAATCCAAAGATTTAGGGCCTGTTTCACCGCTTCCTGATAAGGCTATCCACCACTTAATTTGACAGATGGAGTATGGAAAATCTGTCAAATAACCCTATCGGGCACCTTATCAGGAAGCGGTGAAACAGGCCCTTATAATCATAATTAATTTTATTTCTCACAGATAATGACTGATAATGTCGTTTATTATTGTTATTTTTCTGTTCTACACTGTCTAACGGCGGGACTAGTACTGAAAGACGCGAGAGTGTACAGTAGTGCGCTCGTTTTCCTCGCGAGACCCTTTGTCTCGGGCGCAAAATACCGACAACGGAGCGAGAGGGTCCGAGACAGGCGAGACGAGGCGAGCGCACCCATTTACACTCTCGCACTCGGGCCGCCTCGCTGTGTCTCGGCGAGAGTGTACAGCCGGCTTTAAGTTTTCGCGAGTATCAAAACGTGAAGGGCTTATTTATACAATAGGCTATTTTTTTGCGAAAAAATGTACGGTTTACGTGAAATTCCTAAATTAGGTTCTCTACGAAGATCGGAAACAAAACTTTATCGCCATGCTAGCCCAGCTCATAAGGCCTTTATCCCCGCAATACAAAGGATTCCTATACAATCTCCGAGATAATATAATTCAGGATGGGCCGTATAAATGTGTATGGTATTTCAAGGTCACACGGAGAACTTGCAGCGGCCGTTCGAAGGTCAGTACAGCGCGGGCACCGTGTCGCTCGCCTTCTACAACGGCCTCTTCGCGTTCGGCGGATGGAACTACCTCAACTTCGTCACTGAGGAGCTGCAGGATCCTTACAAGTAAGTTGGCGTAACTTTGCAGTTGTTTATCTCGCGTATCCCGTGGCTCTGCCTAAAGTAGAAACAGTCGTTCCTACTTTCCGTGGGGGTTTTAGTGGGTATGCCCGGGCGCGGCCTTCACCGCCCTGGGGAGCAGTGCCGTTAATAGCCTTTTTGCGCCCTGTGCGAGTTTTTATAACTGCGCCCTTTTTTAGATGTTATAGGAACCCAGAACAATGCTATGTATAGGCCTCTCCGGTCTGGCCATTTTTACGCCCCCCATAGTCTACGCCCTGTGCCTAGGCACCGGTGGCACTTATTTTACGGCACTGCTGGGGAGTCCCACATACCCCAGTGGCTATCCCTATCGCGGCGCGCCGGGGAACTATAAAAAAATAATAAAGGGGCACTGAGGTAGTAAGTACTACGTACATACTACGTCAGTGTAAAGGGGCCCTGTAGCTCTACCATGAGTTTAAAGCTATAGTTTTTATCGATACTTGATAGTCGATACCGACTTCGTTAATTTTTAATATGGCAAATTTTACAGTTCCTCTAGCGGTCACTTGCGTAACTAAATATAGTTTTTGTCGATAGTCGGTATCGAGTATCGACAAAAACTATAGCTTTAAACTCATGGTAGAGCTACTATTCACAATGTGCAATTGGAGTCGGATTCAGAAACTTCATCGCGCGACATCCAATAAACACTCGCCGTGCTAAGTATTAGCCGCGTACTGAACTACTGACCAAGCGAGCAGCCTCGCGAGGCTCGGGCCGCGGCACGCCCGGGCCAGGCAGCGCGTACGTTGGCCTTGGGCGAGGCACGTCTTGAGCGACCGACTTAATTTTAATCTGTGGGCTAATTGACCAATGACCGCACGGTAAAGTTTCCGAATCCGTGTCGAAGGCAAATCGTGAATCGCCCTGCAGGTTGCAAGGATACTTCATTAAAGCTTCTTCTTCAACTTTTTAATTTCCAACTAATCGAAATCTAATTTTATAGAGAAGCTTCTAGGCTCTACATTAGATTTCCATTGCTACATCTAGATTGTAAATTCATGAACATTATTATCCATGATATGAATACAGACATCTAGATTGTAAATCCATGAACATGTTAAAACCATGAACATTATTATCCATGATATGAATACAGACATCTAGATTGTAAATCCATGAACATGTTAAAACCATGAACATTATTATCCATGATATGAATACAGACATCTAGATTGTAAATCCATGAACATGTTAAAACCATGAACATTATTATCCATGATATGAATACAGACAGAAGATGTGTCTCTCGGGGCTTCCAAGCTCTATGCGAACGTTAATCTATGCTAAAATTGCTTTTACCAAAGACAATAATATTGAGTATTATCATCACACATAGTTAAAAGAATTATCTCAAATAAGATCAATCGATTGTGGCACGAACTAAACATAGCAAAGTTCCACGACGTGATTCTGCCGTAACGAAATCAATTTGCTGCAGAATTGTCACGCTCGTACTCGTTTACGGTTTAGTAGGTTCACTATTAGTAAAAACGATGAGTGCTTAATCAATAATAATAATAATCACCCTCAAGACAGAGCAGTCTGAGCTATTTTAGGTGGAATTGCGAAATGTAGAGTTATATTATTATTTGTTTATTGTGTTCTTAAAACACTTGACACATCTCAAAACATATACATTAAATTAAAGTAATATATTGGAATGAATAATGTAATAAAAAAGAAAAGCAATAAAAGCTTTCCAATCGTTGGAAAGAAGCTCCCTGGAGAGTTTTCCAAACAGACAGCCCACTCGATAGAAAATGGGTTTGTCTTTCAGATCAAAGGGAAATCAATCTTCTTTAGAAGAATAAAGCCGACCTAGATTACACGCAAATAAAATAACAAACAACAAAATCTTACTCTAATATAATGTAAATTGAAAAATATTTTATATTCATTGTGCCAATAATTTATAATGTGTATTTTATTAAAATTCAGCAAATTACCAATCCAATTGCGAATTTTTTCTCAAAGTTTAGAAAGAATATTCATCAGCAGCTGTAGCCTGTAGATGATGCGAATAGAAACTAGATTTGCAAGTAAAACAAAAGATAAGAGAGCTTTACGTTTAAGGGCGTTCCGTCCGGAGATTCCGTAATTGACCGTATTTAAAACCTTATAAACTCATAATCTGAAAGCTACAAAGTTATAATAAAAATACAGCAATAATCTTCAGTATATCAACATTCCTTTTGTCGTTTTAAATTTTCTATTTTTGTTTCTTATACTCATGATATCAGCTTCCAAAGTAATACCAATTTGTTAAAATTCAAGCATACATTCAGCATCTCCTTAGGATTTACAAATTACTTTTATTTGAAACTCACGCCAATAGATCGACAATATCATAAACTACATATTCGCCGTTTAAAATTTTTTTTAGGACAATTTTGAACTAAGATAAGTAAAAATAATAGGGTTTTGGCGCGATCTCGGCAACGCGGCAAATGTATGGCCAAGGTCGTTTGCTCGGGGGACGACCTTAATACTCACTCCATTCATTGCATCCATTATTCATATAAGCCTAATCAATTCTCGTGTGGTGGTTCCGTACTCACTTACTAAATGAGATTAGGGGTCTCTACAATTTTCGTATGACTTCTCCTATAACCTATTGTCCGTTTATGTCTCTTATCTGTAACATATTATTTAACCGTTTTAGGGCTATTGCTAATGTAAGCTAAAGTCATTTAATTTGACTGAAATTCGGCCTTAATCACATTTTAACTGTTAAGAACAAGTTTTGAAGTGTCAATAATAACTGTAAAGTATCCACAAAAAAGATACAAACAGCCGAACGTATTACCTCCTCCTTTTTGGAAGTCGGTCGAAAAACAAAACACACACAAGCTCATTTTTACGACACAATAAATGCGTGGTATTTAATAAAGGCGCGTTGGAATGTTCCAGGAATTTGCCCCGGGCGATTTGGATCGCTATGCCGATGGTGACGACGATCTACGTGATGGCCAACCTCGCCTACTTCGCAGTCGTCACCAAAGTCGAGATGAACAACACGGCCATTGCCGCGGTGAGTATTATCAGCTGAGAAGTTGATTCATAGGCAGATAGCGGACCTACTATATTTTGGTCACGTATTGTCAAATCGGACCGATGACGATTTACATTAAGTTGACATAATCCTACCAAATGACGAAGGTACGTCAACAGCCTATGAATTAATTTCTTTGATGGTACATGTGAGAGTGTTGTTCATTGATACATTTCCAAGAGTATTCTGATGACCTACAGCAAAATATTGTTCCAGCACCCGAATTGCGATTTATGATACTGGCGGCCACCACAGTGTCCATTAGCTCCATGGATACTGTGGCGGACGCCAGTATCATAAATTACAATTCGGGTGCTGGAACAATATTTTGTTGTAGGTCATCAGCTTTAAGCCTCTTGACGCTTGAGGCTTCCGTAAATTAAGAAAGAAAAAAAACTTAAAAAAGAAAATAAAAATGTTTGAGTTCAATTATTTACAATCTATTAGTATTTGGCGTTCTCTACTTTATCAAATCCATACTTCCATACTTAATATTATAAATGCGAAAGTGTGTCTGTCTGTCTGTCTGTTACTACTTCACGCTCAAACCGCTGAACCGATTTGTCTGAAATTTGGCATGGAGATACTTTGAATCCCGGGAAAGGACATAGGATACTTTTTATCCCGGAAAAATGTACGGTTCCCGCGCTGCGGTGTTGCGGGCGTCATCTAGTTATCAATAAAGAACTTAGCATGGGTAATTTGCCTGCAATACTTGAAGAGCGTGTCATTATTATCGCTGCTGGCAAAGTCAACGTTCCATCTAAGATTTGCTACTTTGCAACTTGTATGTTCAAGTATCGTCCTAGGTTGTAGAATCTAGACTCTAGAGCTTAAAAAAAGTTTGATTTGTAGTATTTAGCCCTAGGTAATTTTATCTAGTATTCAGCCTTAGGTATTTGTCCTGTTGATACGTATTATCTATTAACGATAAATTGTTTTTGCCTTCTATAGCCTTTATTAAATTCTTGGCTAAGCATGGAATGTAACAATGCATTACTGTTCTGGATATCTTTAATATTTATTATATTTAGATACTTACCATATTTAATTTACTACTTTCGATCAATATAATACGATAATAATTGATATTATATGTGGGCTTCACGAGATAAGTAAAACAAGGTCGAGGCTACAAAAAGCGCTGATTACTGACCTTAACTAGCTTACCTACATCACATTAGCTATTACCTTGATTCGAATAATTGCTACTTGCCTACTTGCTAGAAATATATTAAGTATTTCGGTGCTCTTAATATCTCAGGTTGATTTTCAATTCTTAGTTTAGGACCCTTCGTTTTGGCGTTTGCCGTTTGCGCTTTATAATGTCGGCACTACATATAGGCGAACGCGTTGGCCAACGTGTCGGCCCAATGTGTAGAACGGGCGACTCGCGCGTTGGCGGTAGGTATTTAGACGTTGGCCGACGCGTTTTGTCGGCACTACATAATATAGGCGAACGCGTTGGCCGACGCGTTGGCCAATGCGTTGGCTAACGCGTTCGCCTATTTGTAGTGCCGACATAAAAGATAAAATCGGCCAAGTGCGAATCGGACTCGCGCACGAAGGGTTCCGTACCGGTATAGAGCAAAAGTAGACAAATAAATATATTTTTTGTATGGGAGCCCCCCTTCATTTTATAATTTATTAAAATTGTATTATTAATTATCAAAGTATAAATACAATTAAGTATTTTGTGAACATTTCAATTGCCTATGTGTTGACGTTATTAATTAGGAGCCAAAAATAGCAAAAAATCACGTTTGTTGTATGGGAATATTAATATTATTTTGTTTTTAGTGTTTGTTGTTATAGCGGCAACAGATATACACAATCTGTGAAAATTTTAGAAGTCTAGCTATAGCGGTTCTTGAGATACAGCCTGGCGACAGACAGACAGACAGACAGACAGACAGACAGACAGACGGACAGAAAACGAAGTCTTAGCTCTCGCGGTCCGAGGCACAGCTCGGACCGCGAGGCCGGAGGCGGTCGCCCAAGTGGTAAATGGTAATATTAACCTTCATTTGTAGATATTCGGCGACCGCCTGTTCGGGTCGTGGAGCTGGGTGATCCCGGTGTTCGTGGCGCTGTCGACGTTCGGCGGCGTGAACGGCGTGCTGTTCACGTCGGCGCGGCTGTTCGCGACGGGCGCGCAGGAGGGCCACATGCCCGCCTTCTTCACGCTCTTCCACGTCACCAAGCAGACGCCGATACCCTCGCTTATATTCACGGTAAGGTTTATGCCTGGAAAAATATTATACTTAACTAGCTGTTGCCCGGAATCGGAAATGTAGTATAAGAAGTTCACATCTTATAGAAAGACGTTTGTGTAAGCAATAGCGCGATGTAAGAGCCGCCATCTATTATGAATTTTTGGAACTAACTTAATTTGAACAAATTTGCGCATTTTCACCCCCTTACAACCCTTTTGTCTAGTTAAAAAGTAGCCTATGTCCTTTCTCAGACTTTAGACTATCTGTGTACAAAATTTCATTACAATCGATTCAGTAGTTTTGGCGTGAGCGTGACAGCGAGACGAGACAGACAGACAGACAGAGACACTTTCGCATTTATAATATTAGTATAGATTAATAATTAGGAGGTCCACCGGGTGGTAATCGGAACGTACGGTGCGGACGGAACGTCGTCATTTATAATTTCTCAAGCACAGAAATGACGTTCCACTGGAACGTCATTTCTGCGCTTCACGCAGTACATGGAAATCAATGCGATGCAACAAAATATTCGTCAGCTGCGTACGCTCCGATTCTTTGTAAAAACTTTTTGGAAGCACCTATCCTAAAGTATAAAAAAATCGTACATGTTACGTCTGGCCTATCGTCCAGGGGTTTCACAAAATTAATACGGTTGATTGGCATGTATGTGCTCGATGTTAGCTAATCTGGTTAAACTTTAATTGCGAATATTTGGCTGGTTGTTTAATAGTAATTTTGCAGATCACTTTTTGGCAGGCTTAGAAAATCATAATTTTACTAGATATTACTTATATTTTATTCGTGAACACTGATCAATGATCATTAATATTATAGTCATTTATATAAATGAATAATTTTTAGGCTCCGACAGTTCTTCTTTTCCGACAGTTGCTAATGATAAATGGTAGAGTACATAATAGAAAGAGCTGGAGGAATGCAAACACCGAATGCCTACTAAATAAAAAAGTAAAGATCTAACTTTCACTAAAACGTTATGGTCCGATAGGTTTATTTTGTAACTTAAGTTTTTCGTCACACGAACAAGACACAGAGAAAAAATAAAATATTAGTTCGTTAAAAAACAGGACAGAAGACTAAGTATTGGAGAATGGAGAGACGCTGATGTATGTACTATGGTAAAGGACATATCGCCGTACTCAGAGACATTTGATTATGATTAACCTTCAATTAATTAATGAAGAGTTTGACGGATAATGTATGGGACCTTATGTCAACATTTTGAATTAATTAAATTTAAGTAATTAATGTTCTACTCTGAGTGCGGCAGCGGCAGATAGAGCGTATAGACATTACCTACTATTTAAAGCAAAGAAAGAAATTATATTCTCGTTTATTTTGCTTGTAACTACGAATTAAGGAACCTCTTTTAGAGCCTGTTACTTGTTATTAGCAAAAAAAAAACAAAATTTTTTCTTAATTTCCAGTGCTTCTTCTCCTTACTGATGTGCACAACGAGCAACGTGTTCGACCTCATCAACTACTTCTCGCAGATCCTGTGGTTGTCTGTGGGGGCTTCCGTATGCGGTATGCTCTGGCTGCGGCGGACGAGACCCAACATGACTCGCCCTATCAAGGTCAACATCATCATTCCCTTCGTGTTCCTTATCGCTATCGGCTGTCTGGTCATCATACCGGCCATCACCAAGCCCATGGATACGGCTATCGGCCTGGCCATTCTCTTGTCCGGCATTCCAGTGTACTACGCGTGTGTGAAGTGGGAAAGCAAGCCGGAGTGTTACAACGCTCTCTCAGGGTGTATTCTGAGGTTTTTCCAGAAGTTGTGCTCGTGTAACTATGTCGAGTCGTCGGAAAAGATGTCCGGGTAGTCTGTATTTATTGACGCTTTGATGTAAATGACTGTTTGTAGATATACTAAATGTTTGACAAAATAAGTTACTTATTGTTAAATAAGTTATATTGTATCAAATTGTATATTCTTATACGTCTATTTATTGGATCGGTTATTTAGGTCCACGTGTTCAGGTCTGGATTGAATATCATCTATCTTCTTCTTAAAATATACAAGTACGAGAAATACAACCCAGTTCTGTGCGAGTGGACCTTAGAATTCTATTTATTCAAACGTGTATCTGATGTATAGATCTTCTTTTGTCCAAGATTTACTTGTGCACAGTGTACCTACACAGTACGTAAGTTGTAGAATGTAGGGTATTCGTTTTACAATCTTTTGACAGTTTACAATGTCGCAAGTTATTTGTATGCTATAGGTACTTATACAATTTTATGGTAAACTATTCGTGTTCATAGTGTTCATATACAATTTGAATTCTGGAGTAACAGTGTATGAAGAATCCATACCTTTAGATAACTATTCCTCAAGTTCAAGACTCTAAACCAATTTTTTTGAAATTTGGTATGGGTTAAGTAGGTTTTCAGACATAATATCTAGATTAACAAACGAATTTTTAAACTGAAAATAGGTCTCATTTATTCCCGTATCAGGTCCAATGCGGTTTAAACTGTTGCAGCTATAAAAATCTATGTGAAAGGAAGTGTTCTCGAGGAGCTTAATTAAAATATCATTTTTTATAATTTATTAAATTAAGTAATGAATATTTATTGAATGTATTGAGTGGGAACAAGTTTTATGGCTAAGAAAATTATTTAAAAAAATAAGTAAGTATACTTATTGTCTGAGAAATAAGTTGATACATCAGTATTTTATAATTAATAACTATAGATCTTTATGGAGCCTTTACTGTATTAAGAGCATTTGATACTTGAGTAAATTACCTGTGCTTCAAATATGATTTAAATTGTTGTGCTAACAATAAACTGTTCAAATTAATATTTGCATTTATAACAAACACTGTCTTTGAATTTTGATTGAGTTTTTAACATCAGCTATTCGGCTGATGCATTATAATAATGACTAAAGTGTGTACAGAACCAAGATCAATAATAAACAATTATCAGGATAATCTGGATAGTAGTATTATTGTGTTACTTTGAATGTTACTTTGAATTATATAATATACGAGCATTCGCCCGCGGCTTCGCTCGCGTTAAGAAGACGTATAATTATATACAAACTTTCATATCCCATTTTAACCCCTTGCCATATTTATTTTAGTGACAACTAGCGCCGCAGTGGGAAAAAAGTGAAATACGTTCAATTAACTGACTGATTTAATGTCCGCTGTCTTCAAAGGGCTAAATTACAAATCGCTAACTAGTTGGACGTTGAGCGAAGATCGTTCAATCGACGTTCGGCCGAGTCATTCAATTGAATGGTGTCATTGTATGAAAACGCTAGTCATTCAATCGAATCGCAGATTTAACTAGATGACTGCGACATATGGATTGTGTAATTGTGATACTGAACAGCTTAGTAAATATCGATTGTGCTTAAAATGTTATGGATAAATTTAAAATTAGTTATGCGAATGAATACGAAGTTACACGGTCGCTCTCTCTCTAAAAAAGTGGTATGGCATAATATACCTAATAAACTATTAAAATATATATTATACCTCAGTCAAACTACACGCAGTAGGTACAGTCGCAGCTAGTTTCTGCTTGTCACTTTGGATTCTTATTTTAATTTTTTATAGCATCAAGGGTTATACGTCGTACCTACACGGTACCACTCATCTGTTGACAATAATTTATTGTTTAACATTGCATGATTTGATGCGATATTATTTAGACAATTAGACAATTATTGTCTTTTCTTATTGTTAAAGTTATATTATTAAATTCTGTTTTAAATCTCGAATGATATTAAGGACATGTAACTTAAGTGTCTCTTGGTTTAAGTTAATGTTAAGGATAAGAGGGATTAAGTTGGTCCTAAGAAATATGTTTTTCATTTGTTACGTTTAATATTTTGTTTATCGACATCTTTATATTAAGAGAAGGTATCAACTTTGTATTTTAGCAGTCTTTGGTTGAGACGACGCACGATACAGATCTTTAGTTTAGTTAATTTACTATCCAGTAATTAACTAATGGTAATTAAGTATGTAGCAATATTATATACTTAAAGTTGTGTTAGTAAATATTTACTAACAAAACTTTAAGTAATAATGTACTTATAGTTTATTTTCGATTCGAAGGCAACTAAGTACACGGGTAGAGCAAAAGGTAGAAACGACTATTTAAGTTATATCATAATATATTATCATTATGAATCCACTACAACTCTACAATATTATGAATTCTCTGTTTAATATAGAACGTCATGATAGCAGTGCTAGTTGCTTCACTCGTCTTAAATCTGCTAATATCTAAACCTACTAATAGTAAGAATACTCTACCTGTGTACAACAGCTTTATTTATAATTTAGGGCAACACTAGCATAAGTATACCTTTTACTATGACACTAGCTGGCTAGATCTGAAACATTCCGTATGATTGAAAAGAACAATGAAGTATTTTTCTGTATGACTCGAATGCGACAGTTGCAGCTAAGCTACGATCTATGTTTACCTTTCAAGATTCAGCAATTGTAATTTTGCTACCTTTTATTTATAAAAACCGCTAACCACTACATAACTATCTAGGTAGATAGTTGAGTACAGCTAACTTAATAGTGTTCCAATTAATATAGAATGCTTTAAAATGTTTCATTTCAATAATCTTTTAGTTCAATTTTTGTTTGTATTAACATGGGATTAAAATATATTAATGACAATTAAAATGTATTCTTATCGTTAAAACTATACTCACTAGGTTGGTAAAACATAATTTGTGTTGCTTTGACTTTAAATAATCAGCCAAGTGTGAGTCGGACTCGCGAACAAAGAGTTCCGTACCGTTATAGAGCAAAAACCGGCCAAGTGCGTGTCGGGCCACGCGCAATATAGGGTTCCGTAGTACCGCTAGTTTTTGACAATTTTTTTATGGTCAATGAACGTACATTTATAGCGTGTTTTACACTACCAACAACATCATCTCAGTTACTTTCAAAGGAATTTGAACGAAAAGTTCCTTTATACTTCACCGAATACATTTTTTTTAGTTGATCGACTATTACTCAATAACTTATGAAGTATTCTTAACCGTGATAGTTTTCCTTTTAAATTCAGCATATTTCCTACTCCCGTGAATTTTTTCACATTTCCAGAACCAACCGTTTAGCTGGTAGAAGGGGGGGACACTGAACTCTAACGATTTTTTCCACTTTAAAACTTAATATTTCACAAACGGATCCCTAAATCATTAAAAATTATAACATTTGTTAATATTGTGTTTGTAGTGGCAAATAAAGCTTATTATTATTATTATTAAATCGGAAAATGATCTATGAATACCCGCAACATTTTTAAAAAACCTATTCAACGACACCCCACACGATGAGGTGGGCGCGAAAAAAAATATTCATCCCCGCTTGATGTGTAGGGGAGGTGCCATAAAAAAAATTACGATTTCACGTACCATTTTGTTGCCATCATTAATATGTGTATTCATGCCAAATTACAGCTTTGTAGGTCTTATAGTCTCTGAGTAAAACAGCGAACAGACAGACAGACAGACAGACAGACAGACAGACAGACAGACGGACAGACGGACAGACGGACGGACAGACCGAAACTATATAAGGGTTCCTTGTTGACTACGGAACCCTAAAAATGGCCCAAAAATTGTGATTTTTTTTGTGGAAGCCCCCCTAAATTATTACGTTTAATCCTTCAAACCCCATAAAGAGCACCGGTGATCGCGACAACAATAACAATAGATTTCCAAGAATCCGCGATCGAAGGATTAATAAATTTTTATTATTAATTATTAAAGTATAATGTACAACTTAAGTATTTTGTGAACATTTCAAGTGCCTATCTTTGGCCATTATTGATATGGAGCAAAAAAATATAAAAATAATCACGTTTGTTGTATGGGAGGATTTAGGTTTTAATATTTAATTTATTTTGTTTTTAGTATTAGTATAGCGGTCAGCGGAAACAGAAATACCTACACAATCTGTGAAAATTTCAGAAGTCTAGCTGTAGCGGTTCTTGAGATACAGTCTGGAGACAGATAGACGGACAGACAGACGGACAGACAGACGGACAGACAGATGGACGGACAGACGGACAGATAGACGGGCAGACAGACCGACAGATATCGAAGTCTTAGTAATAGGGTCCCTTAATTGGTAATTTACCCTTTGGGTACGAAACCCTAAAAAAGAATGGGAGAGAACTTCTTTGATGTTGAAGTCCATGGGCGGTGGAATCGACTAGTATCTTGGTTTCCTCAATTCAGACAAAAATGTGCTATTTACATTTTACATGATAATATTTACGCCGACGCGGACGCCTGTTACTCTGTCAATAGATGTACCTACTATACTACCTAGGTATCCTGCACTTTTGTATATTGTCTCATGTCTGTGACGAATCACGAAAACATGGGCCGATGACTGAAATTTCACTATTTTAAAAAAGTGGAGTTTAAGGTGGCCCAATGTTTTTTCATCGATTTGTAAAATACTATAGCCCAGTTACCGAACACGCAAAAATTTGGTCATTGACCTAATAAATAATAATCATAGAGATAATGTCTCTTTCATTCACAAATCACATGCGAAATTATCGCAATACTGTAGATTACGAGGTGGCTGGAGAGAGACGTAGCGATGTCAAAGCCTGAAGTTCTACGTGTTCGGTGACCAATAATGATTAATTAGTTAAATTAAGTTTTGATACTACTTATTTTACTTAGCAATTAAGTTAGATCATAATATTATGTATTTATTATTGAGTAACTCAATAAATATGTTTTGTGATAAAGATAACGATCATAGAAGAGGCTGTCTTATCAGCAGGTTGTTACTCCTGATAACGGTGACAGGTAGATAATTACTGGAAGCTTATTATAGCGTTGCTGCGGTCTTTTTCTAATGCGCTGGAAAAGCCACTGTACTCTTTAGAGAAAAAGATAGCAACAATATGGATTAAAACTAGGCCTTTACATCCGTTGTGGATGATTTATACAGTATTTTCAGAGCGAAGTAACCTCAAATACTGTAGTGCCTGGGACAATATTTTTAAATGTTCGTATGGTTATTGGTTGCCCAAGCACATACGGCACTCTCACAACATAGTCAGCCTAGTCCAGAGGAAGGAACTAGTCGATACGCCTGGGACCAACTATGTGCGGGTTTCCTCACGAATCACGATATTTTCCTTCACCGTATGAGTGTCCGTATTATGTACTTGAGATCAGATAATGTCTCATTGGTACACGCCTCCACCCGGGATCGAACCTGCATCCTCTATGAGTGCGAACCAAAGGTCTACCAATGGATAGACCTTTGGTTCGCACTCAGGCCACGGACGCTCTATTCAGACATGGATTAGCGTTAACATTTTCATGAATAATGCTTCGTTCAAACCTACGCGACTAAGCGACTGCGAAGCGAAAGCGTATCAATATAAAACACACATTTGACAACTTGACACTCCCGCTTCGCAGTCGCTTGGTCGCGTAAGTTTGAACGAAGCCTAAACAACAGCTGGAGTGGGCTCAAAATTTTAACCCAAATCTTGTATCCAAATGAGAGTTTTCTTTAAAAATAGCCATGTGAAAAACGAAAATGACTGTTTTACAGTAATCTATTTGTTATTGTTTTATAATTCGAATATTATTCAATATTCAGTATCTATTGTATACTCAGCTTGTGAAATTTAGCTATATCAATATACATGGAGCATCCAAATTCTAGTTTTCTTTATTTTCCCCTGTACTTTAAAGCAACTGTAGAGGTGTCCAATCCATGTTCATACTTGCTGCAGGCTGCTGGGCGTTTGGTGAACTTGGACACCACATTGGCGTAGAAAAAAGTCTATACTAATTACTCAACCTCATTAGCCTCTTGACACATATTTATTTTTGCCTGTGACTAAAATATTACATATTATGTCAATAATGAATGTAAAGAAAATAATGAGGAAATATTTTCCATTCATTTTAATTTAAAGTGATTTGAGAGACGGGTACAAAACATGTTTATAAAGTGTGTTCATACGTTAAGTAAACATCATGTGTACCGCTTCTTTCGCGCTAGCGCACCAGTGCGCATGGTGCATAGGTGGTATCCGGATAAAGAATTCATAAGTCAGTTCGCTGGAGTCGCATACCAAACTTCTGAAGAAATAGAAAAATACTTCAAAGTAACATACTCAGGTATAGTCAGGCCGGTGGAAAGAACAGTGAAAAACATGATTATAAACTTCGGCCCCCAACACCCGGCTGCTCACGGTGTACTTCGGCTCATATTGGAGCTTGACGGAGAGACGGTCGTTCGAGCTGATCCTCACATTGGTTTTTTGCATAGGGCTACCGAGAAGCTCATGGAGAACAAGCATTACCTTCAGAGCCTGCCCTACATGGACCGTCTCGATTACGTGTCTCCTCTTGCAAACGAGCAGGCGTTCGTGATTGCAGTGGAGAAACTACTGAACATTCAAGTTCCCCCGCGAGCCCAAGCCATACGCGTCCTCTGTGCTGAACTTTGCCGAATAGCAAATCACCTTTTGAACATTTCTGGAACCATCCTCGACGCGGGAGGCATAACGCCGTTCTTCTGGATGTGCGAGGAACGAGAAAAAATTTACGAGCTATGCGAAAGAATGAGCGGTGCTCGGATACATAGCGCGTACATAAGACCTGGTGGTGTTTCACAGGATTTACCCATAGGTTTCCTCGATGATCTGCACGAGTTTTGTTCAAAATTAGCCGAAAGATGCGACGAAACCGAAGATTTAGCAACTGAGAATAGACTGTATTATCAGCGAACAGCGGGTATCGGTGCTGTGACCGCTCACGAGGCAATAAACAGAGGGTTCTCAGGGCCGATGCTACGGTGCACGGGAGTAAAATGGGATTTACGTATCGCTCACCCGTACGATGGCTACGATATGTACGATTTCGACGTGCCAGTAGGCACGTTTGGAGATAGCTACGATCGCCATCTTCTTCGACTGATGGAATTACGTCAGTCGCTAAGAATTATCAACCAAGTAATAGACACCATCCCGGAAGGCGAAATTAAGACTGACGACGCTAAAATATCGATGCCTCCCCGATCCGAAATGAAGACATCCATGGAAGCTTTGATTCATCATTTTAAATTGTGTTCGGAAGGGTTTGTGGTGCCACCTGGTGCGACGTATACGGCAGTGGAGTGCCCGAAAGGCGAACTGGGTATTTACATGGTGTCCGATGGTACATCCAAACCGTATCGCGTCCACCTCCGACCATGTTCCTACAATCACTTACAAGGGATAGCATTTCTGGGACCACAGCTTATGTTAGCTGACATATCAATACTTATTGCAACTATAGACGTAGTGTTTGGCGATGTTGACCGTTAAATAAATTATATTAAAAGAGTTTTATGATTTTCATACTAATTTTATGATCCAGCCGGCCATTGACGGACCGCAAGTTGCAGTCGGGGCCGAGGGCTACAAGTGATACAACCGCCAGTGGCGTAGCTAGGTAACCAAGGGCCCTGGGGCAAATTAAAAAATGGGGCCCCACTGCTATGTAAACTGATTAGTGATTAGGTTTTATTTCATAAAAATATGAAATATAAAAATACTTAAAAATTTTGATATTACTATGTCTACTACATTATTGAAAATCTCAATTTGAAATATTTTTCTCGGTTTGGAAATCGATGATCAGCAGCTAATTCATCAAAATGTTTTATTAACTTTGCTTTTGTCTCTTAAAAATATGGTAAAATACAATATTTTCCTGTAGTTTCACTGGCTTTGCATTTGAATAATTCGAAATAATTTCTATATGCGAGTTTCTTACGCCGGTTCTTCTCGCCGGGTTAGTTCCCGAATGCGGGCCGATTCTGTATCGTACATTTGTGAGTTAATCACTGAGTTAGTAAGGAAACGGAGGAGTGAGCAACCGAAAGTCTCACTTTTGTATGCAAGTGAATACAAAAAGTGGCACTTTCCGTTACTCACTCCTCGGTTTCGTTACTAACTCAGTGATTAACTCACAAATGTACGATACAGAATCGGCCCGCACCAGTAGTATCAACGTTCTGAAAGCATTTTTTAAAAATCTATTCAGAAATAAAACAATTTTTATTTTATTTTATTTATTTATATATCTTCACTACACTCATCTTTATGCTTTGAAAATAATATCAAAATAACGAAGTTTTATTGCAGCTATATCGTTTTGACCCTATGTCAATATCTGCAATAAAATTTCGTTAAAATTCAGTTACAAATTCCAAAAGTTCAGTTCGATTGAGATTTTTGGTAAGGATTCGAGGGCCCCCTGAACTTGAGGGCCCCGGGGCACTGCCCCGCCTAGCCCCTTAGTAACTACGCCGTTGACAACCGCTCAAGAACTGCTCGAGCGGACGGTGTATTGAGGATATGAATTTAATATTAGGGAGTGGCTCCGCTGCCGGCGCCGTTTTCCGACCTCCGAAGTTTGCCGAAGCCACGCGATGTTTGCCCAATAGGCTGCCGGCGCCTATTCGGCAAACATCGCTTGTCAAATGACATAATAATGATCAAAAACATCAGTCTTGACCTAAAGGACTATGAAAAGTACAAATAAGGTCATAAATAGTCATATTGTAAAGATGCATATTTGAATCCTTCGATCAGGGATTCTTGGATATGCTACTGTATTCTATTGTTGTCGCGATCACCGGTACTCGTATGGATCTTGATGGGTTAATGGTGGTGATGATGATGCTGATAAATGTGATCTGCATTGTAATTTGTAACATGATATAATATCTTTATTCTTTGCTTCTTTAAACGCTGAAACTCTCTAACATGTATAAGGAATCTGAAGTTCTGTTCAGTACCTTCGGAAATATACCACGGGGTTTATACTCGTAACTGTGGTGCAAAATCTTACTTTTTGGTAGCTGAAACAAGGTAGCTAAGGTAAAGCTGAAAAATGCATCACAAAAAACTAAAATATCCACAGCCGAACAAATAGGTACCTAACCTTCACCTTTGGAAGTTGAATATATTTGAGATTATAATTATTTCTTTTTAAAATTTGTGTATCGGCACTGGAACCTAGCGCTTTACGCATTATCACCGGCTCCCATTTTGAGTGCCAGCGCCGGCAGCCGTTGTTTTATATCTCGGCTGCCGGCAGTATACTTACCGCCGGTTCCCATTACTGATATTTTTGGGAGCCGGCGCCGGCAGCGGAGGCACTCCCTTAATATTACGGAAACTGTAGATCTCCGTTTTCTGTTCACATCTGTAATATTAATAGATGGCAGCCGTAACTCCATTGGGTCAAAGTCCGTTTATCGGGTGGATACTGTACATTTTCCCGGGACCAAAAGTACTATTTTCCTTTCCCGGGACTCAGTGTCTCCATACCAAATTTTTGCAAAATCCGTTCAGTGTTTTGAGCGTGAAGAAGTAATGGACAGACAGACAGACGAATAGACTTTCATACTTATAAAGTTATAATATTAGCTGTTACAATAGTACTATGTAATTAATTAAGGGAGAGGACCTAATGCTAGACACTGAACTAATAGATGACACTTATGACAAAAATACCATAAAAATAAGAATTACTCTAATTATTTCTCACCACTGTAAATTTTATAAGCTTCTCAAGCTATCTGTTGAATTGAAAAAATATATTAGAGACGCCTTCGGGAACAAAATGTTAAAATGAGATTAGTTTTCGTAAATAATATGACCACGTCAACACACGCTCGGCAATTTCTTAGCAAATAGGTTAAGGAAGGCGAAAGTTTGCACGTAAGTTTTGAATACATTTATTTGATTTTTTGTCATTTCTATTGATTTCATTGGATTAATGGTCATGTTGTATACACTAATTAATGTTTATTTAAGATTTTTTATCAATTTTCCTTAACAATATAAAGGGTGTCTACTATTAGTTCTTGAAAATGAAAAAAACCTAATGGTTGACATGGATCTCATCTTTGAGTTTTGCAATACATACTAAAGTTATTTTGTACTTTATTCTACTGCAAAAATCATCACTATTCTCTGAAAATATAATTCTATTAACAATCTAAGAACTTAGAACTACTGCACCTAAAAATGGACATGTTGTCTAATATTAGACCTTGTACTGATCTAAAAATCGATTGCTTTAGTTTTTTAGCAGTAAAAAAAAAAGAAAAAAGAGAGCTGAGAAAATAAAGAAGAGGCAAAAGAAGCATGGAGACTAAAGACTGAAAATAAATTTGCTAGGAAAAAAAGACGGGTTGCACTCCGGGAGTGCCGGCAGAAGTAAAAACTTGATTATTAACGTTGTGCATTTTTAACCCATTTTTTAATGAAAATCGATTATTAAAAAATCGTTTTTTTAATTAATCGAAACCCTTACAATCGATTAAATTTTTAATCCATTTTTTATGAAAATCTATTTTTAAAAAATCGATTTTTTTAATTAATCGAAACCCTTACAATCGATAAAATTTTTAACCCATTTTTTATGAAAATCTATTTTTTTAATTAATCGCAACCCTTACAATCGATTAAGTTTTTAACCCATTTTTTATGAAAATCGATTATAACAAAATCGATTTTTTTAATTAATCGAAATCCATTTTTTATGAAAATCGATTATTAAAATATCGTTTTTTTAATTAATCGATAAAAATACCTTACAATCGATCAATAAATATCCTTACAATCGATAAAATTTTTAACACATTTTTATGAAAATCGATCATTAAAAAATCGTTTTTTTTTTAATTAATCGAAAGCCTTACAATCGATTAAATTTTTAACCCATTTTTTATGAAAATCTATTTTTGAAAAATCGATTTTTTTAATTAATCGAAACCCTTACAATCGATTACATTTTTAACCCATTTTTTATGAAAATCGATTTTCAAAAAATCTATTTTTTTAATTAATCGAAACCCTTACAATCAATCCGAGTTTGAGTTCGAGTTCGAGTTCGACACAAAACACTACACACCAACCGTCTTACGGTTTTTCCAAAGTTTTTCGATCAGCACGAGAATCTGACGCGAGTTTCACAGTTTTTACCCATCCCACAAAAGTGCTCAACGCCGCTAAAGAAGTTTTCACTTCAAAAATATGAAAAATAAAAATAAAAGGAAAGTTAGTTTCAGCATGGAAGAAGAATGAGTAGGATCTGGAGACAAAGTGGATAATATTTCTGATGCATGTAGTTACTATGATGAAGTAAATGAAATCTTTTGAAAAATGGCAAATAAAGACCTAATAACAGGAAAAAAATGCAATGTAATGTTCTATGTCAACTATTAGTTCATATTGGTGTCTACTATTAGTGATGTTCGTTTTTAGTGATGTCATCTATTAGTACTTATGGCTAAGTTTACAAAAAGACCAATAATATATTTTTTAATTGATTTGTCAGAGAATAATTATAATAGTTTTATTTTGTAAGAGTTACTGAAGACATGGAAGAAGTTATCAATCCTTTATTTTCATAAATTATATATTTTATAACATTCAAATGTTGCATGTTTCCTTATAGTGTCTGCCATTAGGTCTCTTCCCTTAATAAGAATTTTAATTTTTTGAAGTCATTTTTTGTTAAATATTTAATTATTAAAATACCTTATTTTACAATCATCATCATCATCATATCAGCCTATATTCTCCATTTTTTATGAAAATCGTTTTTTTAAAAATCTATAAATAAATAATAAAAATACATTTAGTATGTGAAAACAACTATTATTTTATAATGTTTCCTACTTACAATACTAATTTTAACCAAACAATCAAACTTTGCTTGTCCAACACTAACTGGTTTTGGGTTCTCCAACTACTACTAGTCACAAACAATAAATACTTTTAAGAAACGAGTTAAGGAATATTATATAAATCTGTCATAATAACTAACTATTATAAATGTACTTACCTTTTTTTCAAATATTATATTTGTGTAAATTTTATGTAGTAAGTATATTATATTATAAACAATGATATTATATAAAAAAACTCAAGTTGAATATCATTGATTATAAACAATTTTTATGTACATATTAAAACATGTGTTATTGATATGTAGTACGTCATAATATGTAGTAGGTATATTTAGTCATAATATTGAATAAATACTTTTATTTTTATTGTAGTTTAAGTTAAAGGTGGTCTGGCAGAAACTGCTGCAAGCAGCGGCCTGCCTATTTGTACAAAGTTTTCATAAATTGTGTTTTTATTTTTATGTTTAGTTTAAAGTTGTACAAATAAAGAATTTTCTATCTATCTATCTACAATAATTCCGTCCCATGACTGTGTTTTACCTACCATTCAGTTTTTACCAAAAAATCAATATAAACTGAAAAACCATCGCATTTTTATGTCTGCATATCTTAAGTTAGATAATTTACGAACACAAATATGATACCTATTTCTATTTCATGCGAAGTATTTAATGTTAATAGAGCTTATTCTGTAAAAAAAATCCTTAGCTGTCCAATGACTGGTAAGTGGTAGTTTACGTTACTCTACACTGGCCATGGTTATATAGCGGAAGTGATATATCAAGAAAAAAGCTATTGCCAAAGTCATTGTCAAATGTCAATGTCTTAATAATAATATTGTAGGGATGATCGATATTAGGAAAACATCGATGTTGACATCGATGCTAACATCGAATCAAAAGTATCGATGTACGATAAACATCGATCGAAAGACGGGAATTTCGCGTCGTGGCCCTAGTGTAAACGGCCACGGTCACTGGCATGGTTTCAGAACGCGTCGTGGTCGTTTTCATTTAAGGGCCACAACACGAATAGGCTACTTGACCTACTTTTTTTTTTCATGCTAATCGCTTCTTAATCATTCATTTTCACAAAATAAACTAATATTTTATTATTTTACACAGTAGAAACCCATAAAAATCTTTATTGAAAAATACGTCTCTTAAACGGCGCCGAAAACACTGTCCGCCATAGTGTGACGTCATACGCTTTGTATTTTAAACTCTCTTTATTGAACATTTTTTTATGTGCTTTAATGTACGAGTCTATAAGTGCCCAAAATTATAAAAGAATTAAATAAAACATTAGAAATCATTTGTAATGTTGAAAACTTTTGGAGAAAAGTTTTGGCCATTTCATTTCCCGTCTACAATAAATGTAGATAATATATAAGACAAATGTTTTAAGTGAATTATTCAATAAAATATATTTTACAAATCTTTCTAGGCTTATTCTTATTATTTATGTACAGATAAACTTACATTTAACGAGCGCGATAAATAAAAGATATTAAATTAGTATGAGAATGACGTCACATCCAAATCGGAAGTACCGCAAAAGCGTTTTCGTCAGTACAGTTCATAGTTTCATAAAATCATATTTTCAAATCGACTTTATTTATCAATCATAAGCTTTTATTTGATGATAAGGGTGAAATACGGTTTCCTAGGCCAAGTTCTACCAGAAATATGCATTTGTTCAATGAAATTGAATATAGGTCAAGTAGCCTATTCGCGTCGTGGCTGTTTTTAAATGCTCAGAACGCGTCATGGCTTTTCTCGATACCACAACGCGTTGTGGTCGAATAGCACGTCAGCCACGACACGAATTTCACTTTATGGTATTTCTGTGATAACCAGAACGCGTCGTGGCCATTTCACTATAACCACAACGCGTTGTGAGCCATTTTTTCGCTCACTGAGCGTTTTCGGTCTTTGAGCGTAACATTTGTACTTAAAGCTAGGACGTTTCGACATTTTATTCAAGTAACATCGATGTTCCGATGATATCGAAGCCAACTCATCGATGTTAAAACATCGATGTTTTAAAGTTAAACATCGATGTTTCTTCAACATCGATGAATATCGATCATCCCTATAATATTGTCATTCAAATTTCAATGTGTCAATTTGTCAAAACAAATTCTTAATTTTCTTTGTTTTGTAATTAATCGTGCCTTGATAAACCAGTTTTTTGTATTGTTATTATTTTCTTGTCACGTTATCATTTGCAATTCTGTAGATCGTGTCTTAACTCTTAAAGCAAATCAAGTCAGTGTATTCTCGAAAATGTTAAAGTTTGAAATTGTGTCGTCGCGAACAGTGGAGGGCGTCGACAACGACAAAAAATACGTCGCTTACATGCTACAAGTGAGACAAGATTCTACTGGATCTAGTCTTTTTGACCCTGATCCTGCAAATGTAGAAAGGAGATACACTCATTTTTTAGATTTATATAATGGCCTAAAAAAAGAATGCCCCGCTTTGATTGGCAATCTCTCGTTTCCACGTAAGGTATGACGCATTGTTATTCAAACAGTCCTTGTTTGTAGTTCTAATAACATGCTAAATAGACTAAGTCTTAGCTGACATTGTCTTTGTTTATTAACTATACTTAATGCAAATGCAATTCTTTCCAGATCATGGTCGGGAACTTTGAACCAAACTTGATATCTACAAGGGGAGCTGCCTTTCAATCGTTGTTAGATCTGATAGCTTCTGAGTCACGCTTACGAGATACATCAGCAGCAATAGCCTTTTTCCAAGACATTGAACTTAAAGAGGCAAGAAAGTTGATTGATGAAGGGAAATTTGACCAAGCTTTGTCTATCTTAGAAACAAGTTTCAAGTTACTCAACAAGGTATGTAGATTGTAGACTGTTTAAACTTTTGTGTAACATTTTTGTTATAAGAAACAGAAGTTCTAATATTTCCACTATGGTTTTCAAATATAATTATTGGAGTTGTGTTTAAATAATCTTTTGATCTAAAGTTGTCATGATTGCTTTATTAACTTTGTTTATTGTTCGGCTAATGTTTCCAGGTATACACAGACAGATCAAGAGTAGTTCTATGTGCGCTGTGTCGGATTGTAGCCTGTGCGGGTTCAAGTGGAGGGGCACTAGCGGGTCCCGTTGAGAAATGGGCTCAGCTTGCTCTCAGACGCTACCAAGCTGTTAGTGATTCTGATTTGTTACTCATTTATGTGCCACTACTACATACCTGTATATCTATTTGGTTAGTGTTAGTCTACCTTGATTTTTATTTATGCAATTTTAAAATTAAACCTATGTATATTGTGATGATTGATGTGGTTCTTATCTTTCAATCAGCCTATTATGTTTTTATCATGCCTATATTACTGATATGCTAGAATCATAACACAATGTTTACGATTATTAATCTCATTTTCAGGGAAACACTTGGAAGAAATAAATCGGAACTAGTACAAGAACTCAATGGTTTGCGGAAAAAAGGTATGAAAGTAGACTCAGTGCCCAGTCTGATGGATGCGGTAGACGACTTGAATATGACATTTTAACACAAGAGCTTTAAATACGCAGCTACGCAGCTGAAAACATGAGCCATTAAGAAATAGTCTGTAATGGTCAATTCAGACCGCAATGTGACATGTAGACACATTTCTAAAGAACAAAGGCCATCCGCCTAACATGCTTGGACTATAAAAATCTTATAAAACGTAACTTGATGAAACATCTGTAATTTCAATTGCCTATTTAAATGTTACATAGCACGGCATTCAATATATTTTTAAAAGCTGGGAGTTTCAAGTAATCAAGTATTAAGTTTTTGAATTTTGAGGTTATAAATATAGTTAATAATAAGCTGTACTATCATATTGAGTTATGGTTTTAGTTTAAATTATATGAAACACACATCAGATTTTTTAAAAATAAAAGTAGGAGGCAAACGAGCAAACAGGTCACCTGATAGGAAGCAACTACCGTCGCTCATAGACACTCGCAAAATCGGTATAAACTCTCTTTTCGAAATCCTCAAGAAGAGAGCGTATTTAAGCAGGTCGTATGGGTCCCTATGAATGACAGAATATGCGTTCAATATAAAAAAAAACATTATCCTGCGTTAAAAACACAAATTCAATATTCATATTTTAGAGACAATTATCTTTGTTTTCCCAGCTTCTAAAAATCAACTGTTTTTATTTAATTATAGCTTTTACCTAAACTACATTTTAGTCATAGTTCCACCTAGGTAACAATAACCTTGTTTTTTTAGTCCATTTTGCCCATTGTTCTTTGTACTGAATTGACAGATTTCAATTGCGCAAGACGGCTTGCAAATCTGTCAAATCCATATATAAATTTAGAAATGTATCTACATGTCGCGTTGCAGTCTGATTAAACCGTAAGTGTTTAATGTATATTGCTTT
This sequence comes from Polyommatus icarus, assembly GCA_937595015.1. Taxonomy (NCBI): domain Eukaryota; kingdom Metazoa; phylum Arthropoda; class Insecta; order Lepidoptera; family Lycaenidae; genus Polyommatus; species Polyommatus icarus. Next base: position 12,949,039 of record OW569321.1, read on the forward strand.
ATTAGTCAATTACATACAGCCATTTATCTCAAAATGTAACTTATGAACTGCTTGCTCATTCTTGCACTTTAAGTAGGTCAGTTTCAGTATATTTTGATATAAATGTAACTAATGCTCAGTAAGGGCAGTTATAATGGTATCAATTTTAAATGTCATGTATCCACATGCAAGAAATACAATTTTTGTTTACATTTGGATCAAAATACAACTATATTTGTACAACGATATTGGGCACACACATTCTTTGTTGCCTCAGCAGTAGTGAAGAGTCACATAACAATATGTATGACAAAGACTCATCTTAACATAAAAGCAATAACTAAGAGATAAAATAGATAAATCAATAGTTTACATTTTCTACAAATTATAGTAATACTGTAGAAGTAGTTATATTTTATGCAAAAACGTTCTTATTCATATGTTATGAAAATAAAAAATATCCACAGCCGAACATATAACCTCTTCGTTTTTTAGAAGTCGGTTAAAAACAAAAAATAAATCGTGTTGCATCTTTATATCACAGATCGACAAGGCTGTAAATGAAAGTGGGCGGGGGCGCTGCTTGTAAAGGAGAACTGTCAAAATTATGTCAAAAATGGCGTTTTTGTATGACGGCATCATTAGTTCCTTTTTTCGCCACGTTCATTTAAAGCCTTGTCGAGCTGTAAGTATTTTTTCTGTATTTTTATAAATTATTTTAAGCATGCAAGGAAATCATAATCATAACGCTTACTAGTATTTTTGTATTTGTATATAAGTCAGTATTTTAATGTACCTATTCTGTTAGATTTTAGAGAATTATGTACACTGATTAGGCTAGCATGTTAGAGCTGTTTTTATTATTTATTTAAAATTATTTCATTAATATTTCGTGATTATTATTCCTATAAAATTATTAAAAGCTTTTCTAACAAATGTTTCTTCGCCTATAACATTAGAATCACTAAATAAAATATGAAATAATATAGAATGGCTTATTAACATAATATACATATTATAAGTGTGTAGAATGTATCTAATTTTAGTATTACATTGTAAGGAGTACACCAAGGCTTCCACATGTTAATTATAAGTGAATGTCAATGTAAGTAAGTAAAACAAAACCTTTTAAAATCACTCAATACAGTATAGACTATAGAGTGAAAACAGAACAATCAACTATGTTTATGTAACTGATATAATTTATTGAAAATTAGGATAAATTAAATTTTGTTCAAAATTATTTTTATAGTGAATCTTCACAAGCGCCATATTATTATATTGCGTGTTTGTTTTTATTTTATATGAAATTGAAACAACAACTCGCAGCGTTCTTTCGTCAGTATTGTGTGCTTGAGGTTCGCTCACCTAATAAAGGTGGACTTAGCTAAGCCATCTTTTCAATTCTGTTAATTTACCGCCGCGAGATACAATTAATTATGATTCAGGGCCTGTATTTATTTTGATTAGTACAAACTGCAAGGTGATTAGTGCAAGTAATTAGTAATCAGGCGAAAGCCAGTGTGGACGCGACTGATTAGTGCAAGTTCTTTTTTTTCTCCTAATCATTAATCATCTGCACTCGCACTAAACTCACAAAGTGAATACAGGCTTCAGCACTACAACTTCAATTAATAATAATGAAAAGGTTGACAGATAGTGTATCATGGATTAATTAATTTAAGTAATTAATGTTCCACTCTGAGTGGAACATTAATTACTTATATTTTTTAAAATACAGTGTTATAGTATCGAGCCGGCCCGATGTTACTAAATAATTGTAATTGCCTTCGAACTTACTCGATGCGAGCCGTCGAGCTTTACTCAAGCGTGTGAGTTTTGCGGTCCACACGATAACTTTTACTCAATTTCGAGTAATGCTGAATGTGTGGACGAAAGCCCAAGCCGAAGATTTTACTCCTCAAGTCACCTCTAGTAAAAGATGCATAGCAATAATTAATGATTAATTATTATTAATCACTAAGCATAATAATAAAACGAAAGACATAGTAATTAGAAGTCTAGTATAAAATTGTGCCTATAATGTAGATTAGAGCCAAATAATTGTGATATGCTGCTTCAGATCTCAATTTGTGATTTGATTTGCCTCTTTTGTATTGTGCTTAAGATAGTTCATAAAATACAGATGACAAGAGCACCATTAGTGGTAAATCTATATTTTAATCTCAAAGTCAACTCACGTTCGTAATACAAGAGACTTCGTTAACAGCTATTATAAGCATATTTAACCGATTCATTGCCACCTTCATTTCAACAAATTCTTACGACAGGCCAAGTACTTTGTTCGATGACGCACCATAAGCGTCATCGGCCCTGCTAAACGATGACGCGCCACGTGCGGCATTGGCCACTGGTTGTGTTTTATGCATATTTTATTGTAAATAGGCGTAAATCAGAGAGGGAAAAGATAAATTTTGTGTGCAGTGTTCGTATTAGTTGTAATTCAAAGCTGATATGGCGTATAAAAGTAGTAATTCATACTGTTAACAAAATGTGTAAGTAGTCGTCAACCTTTGGCACAAATTTTGCTCATACGAGTATGTAGGTATTAATGATTTTAATTAGTGCTGGTTACTAAAAGCCGAGCTTTGTGAGGGCTCACGTCGTCACACCTTGACTGACTGATGATAACACATATAACACGGACTCGCGCACGAAGGGTTCCGTACCATTATAGAGCAAAATTATGCCGAAAATTATGTTTTTGTATGGGAGCCCCCCTTCATTTTTTATTTTATTTATTTAATTTTATTTTGTTTTTAGTATTTGTTATTATAGCGGCAACAGATATTAATAATCCGTGAAAATTTCAATTCTATTACCGTTCTTGAGTTGCGGCCTGGAGACAGACAGACAGACAGACAGACAGACAGACAGACAGACAGACGGACAGACAACGAAGTCTTAGGCTGGCCTCACACAGCCGGAATGTCTTTCTGAATTCATATTATTAATTCAGAAAGACTGGAATTCCATACAATATCAGTAAGTATGCTCCACGTACACATTCTGATTTTTTTCAGATTATGTTTCTCAGATCGATCTGTAAGAATGATACTGACGAGCGTTCTGAATTCCGGATCGATAAATTTAAGATTATGATTTCATAACACGCGTATTCCCATACATTTTAATAGAGCGGCACACACATACTGGAATCAGATTATGAATTATTTCAGTTGACACTGCAAGAAGCTAACCCCTGGACGTGTTGTGACCTGCTGGCGTGATGTCTGACACGGAAAATTTAATCTTAAGCATTGAAATATAGGACACATCCATTGAGGATTACCATGACAGGGAAAAAAACATAGCGTGGTTGGAAATTCTTAAAAGTTTAATTCAAAATTAAGTGAAAACGAAAGTAAAAGAAAAATAATATTTATTAGTATTAATTCTTCTTCCATAAAGACGTTTAAATATCTGCCAGGAATCATGAGACTACTGATCAATCTTATTTTCAAAGATGTGTGTGAGGCAAGGTGCCGAAATTTAGATTATGAATTTCCGATTGTGAATTATTCAGAGAGACGTTCCGGCTGTGTGCGGCCAGCCTTAGTAATAGGGTCCCGTTTTTATCTTTTGGGTACGGAAGTTAGAACCCTAATTACATGTTAAAGCACAAATCAATAGGCATGATAGTTTTTCCGTAAAGGTTGTGGGATTTATTATGACTAGCAACTTCATCTATTTTAGTTGAAGAATAAATAACTTAGAGTAGTTGTGTAGCTATGACAATATAAATTTGTATTAAAATTTAAGAGCTCTCAGAAAATCGTTTATTTAAATAAATGAAATACGTTTGTTTTGGATAATCAGCAGGAATATATTGACTTTCCTGAATATAGCCAGCCACGATTTACAAACATACTCAAATGAAAATTGCCTGGAAAACGACAATAAGGAGAATGAAAGTTTTCCAGAATATAGTCACTCAATATTGCAAAACTTTACATGGAATAGGACATTAAGTAATTGAAAGTTCTCGTATTTGTCATGACGCAAAAAATAACTCAACAGACAGTAGCATCGAAGCTAAATTACTGACGCTGATGAAGATGAGTGTTAATAAGAAAAAAAAGTTTCATAAATACGCTAATCGCAGAAAAGTAAGGATTCTTCGAGTGAACCAATGATTGACGATCTCTGACTAGTAGCCTTTAATTCTAAAATAAACGGCCACGCATAAAATTGAGTTCAACATGTATATTTAGACAAGGGAATTGTAATTACAGTATAATAAATTAGTTTTAACGTGTTTTTTAACAATTCTTATATGCCGCGTCTGGCGCGTCATCGGCCTCACTAAAACTTTTTGAATGACGCGCTGGGCGCGGCATTGGCCACGAATCGGTTAATATTGAAAGGTGCATTGTAAAACTTGTGTGAATAAACAATGTTAATGTATATTTGGTTGGCAAGCTTTTATTCTTATGATTCATAACGAGAATGTTGGAATATTTTTTAGAACTTAATAAGTCAAATAACTTTTAAAATTGCAGCTGTAAATGGACTCAAGATATTAAACTCATAAAAATTTCCCGATTTATTAATATTATTTGAATCAAATATTATTGCCAAAGAGCTTCTTGTGTCACAATTTATGTAAATAATGCTGTACCTCAAATTGCAAATATTATTATGTTCTTAAATATTTAAAAAGTGAAACAAATATAACTTTTATGTTAATACTTGAAAAAATTTTATTTTTTCTGTTGAAAAATGTGATAGATATCTAACTAAATATACATCAGTAAATCAGCGTTCCAAAGCTTATTTAAATGTGAGAATTAACCTACATTATTAATGTATTTATAAGTCTCATCATTTGTGAAAATTTGATAAAATAGATAATTATTTCTTATTTATTCGAAAATATGTTCTACATTTTTTTTATATTTTGTAAAGAAAATATGTACCTTATGTTAGAATTAACTATATAAATAATTATACAACTCTTATATTTTTAGTTGTATTTATATTTTAATTTATCATAAACGAAATAGCTATATTTTACTGACTAAAGTACTAAACAGTAATCAGACAAAGACAAAGTCTTTGAAATCAAATTATGTCATTATTACGATCATGTTATAAGTCTAGTTATGTTAGTGTTTAAAGGTTTTTTTATCTCCACTATTAATTTTTAACTTGAGTTTGGAACACTGAAAATGTGCTTAGTTTAAACTTTTAGGTAAGTATTAAAATAATTACCCATGTATTATTTCTGTACAATTTGTTAATAGGTTTATAAATAATTTGTATATTACGCTAAACATTGTCATTATATTACAGCTTAAGAAGCTGCATGTAGCTTTGAAATTAAGTTATTGTTACTATTTAAATTAATAATAATAACTCCAATTGAACGTTGCTTATTTAAAACAGGCACCATAAATTATTTAGACAGCTCAAAAATAAAATATGCACTCCCAATAATATTGCAACTTAGAGGAATTATAAAAATAATTTTGTTACCTAAGTAGGTATTTATGATACTGCCCTAATTAAGTATTGATATTAAGAATATACTGTGTTTAACAAAAATCGGATCTTGAATCTTGATAGAAATTAGCTATACTTACTAGTATCTACCAACTAGGTTAAATCAATTGGTCTTAGGCGCAGCGCCGACGACAGACTATCCGTGACGCACTTTTTAGTCTGTGGGAAATAGAACATGTACAACTAATGCAGTAAAGCACACGACGCGCAAAAATCCGCATATAATTGCATAGGTTCTATTTCCACAGACAAAAAGTGCGTCACGGATAGTCTGTCGTCTGCGCTGCGCCTTAACATTACAAGATGACTGATATTTTATATATTTGTAGTCGCTAATAAAGTTATAAATCGATATGCTATTTTATTTTTATCAATCCTGTACCCCAATTATTATTCTACCTATTTAACCCTTTAGTTACCACAAGGATAACTTCAGAATTACGACAATGAACCTTACGAGCTTCCACCGCCCGCAACGTTCACGTCAGTACCGGCAAACGAAAGAATGACCGGCGACTTTATAGTATTTTTTTTAAACTCAAATTTCAACAAGATATTTTTGGCACCGTTCTTATCCCTGTGAATACCTTTACGACATACACTGCAGTACACGTAACGATGTGGGGATTTGGAAACTTGCAATTTTTGTTTTATTTCACTCTCGTAACACTTGCTACAATTTTTCGTTGTAAACGCCTCATGATTATATACAATGATAAATTCGGACGTTGTTTTATTATTTTCAAAATATCGTTGTGTCTAAACTTCCTGTGGCCCTTGAAAGTGCCCTTATTCATAAAATCGAAACCTGCACCGTAAACCACAAGCGTGTCTGGTTCTTTTCCAAAATAGTCATCCACGATTTTGTGATTAGTTTTCTGATCGTTGATGTACTTGTCGAATCTCAATCTTTGCAATCTCCTCTGTTCGTACACTTTTTGTTTTTCGTCGAACCACTTCAATTGAAACTCGGTGTACTCTTGAACTTTTGAATTCTTGCAATTAATTCCGAAACCCAACTCCTTTTCCGTCGATTCCCTATCGTTTCTAATTTTCGAATCGACATCTTTTATAAACTTCAATCGTCTCCTCTCTCTGTGATGTTCACGACTTTCGTACACGACTCTTTGCTTTTTCAAAGTTTTGTATTCAAAACCACCACCACCATCACCACTCCTCCTACTGCACGTAACTATAGGTGTCTTGGCGCCCGGACCGACTGCAATAATTTTTTTATAATTTTTGTACATTTGATTTTCGTTTTCGTTCAGAGTCTCCTCTCTCTTTACACGTTTAGCTTTACATATTTTGTCCTCTTTACTGACCAATCTATTCATAGACAACGAAACGCAAACACCGTCCGTACTGAAACTCCAACCAAATGATTTTTTCGGTACGGAAAAGCATCGTCTCCAATATTGCTTTGGATCATTTTCGGAAAATTGAACCCAAGTAGATGGCGTGTTCTCCTTGTCCACTCTGCGCAGTAATTCATGCAAACATCTAGAATCGTAGGTGATGTGTTTCAAACCGTGTTTGTGAATGGCAATGATATAATAAATAATAATTTAGTAGAATATCATTGGTGAATGGGGAAAACGTTAAATGATTTCGTGTCATTTTCGTACAACTCGTGTTGAATTTTCACAAACAAAGGAATGTACTTCCAAAAGTTTTGTTTCAATTCTTTTTCTGTAATTTTATTCAATTTGAACCAATTTCCAATTTCATCATTGTCGCCGTGTACATTTTTATAGAACGCATTAAATGTGGATTCGTGAATGTTTGATTTCGTCAACTTTTCAGCGAATTTTTGATACATGTATTTCTTTAGACGTCTGAATGCGTGCACAGTTACATTAGTCTCTAGAATCGTCTTGTACTGATTTGCGATCCACATTAAATTGAAACTTCTCAAAGTTCCATTATAAGTTGCGTTTTTATTTAGAAGTTTATACTTTTCAATAATAACGAGCGGATCGGGCAATTTGTGATTTCTACCTTTGAGTGCATAAGTAAACTGTAACGGATCAAATTTGGGAAACAACAAATGGAAATCCTTGTGATTGTAGTAATTTTTGAAGAAATAATTCACCAAGTACGATAACTCTATACTCAATCTGGAAAGTTCTCTTACGTCCGATCGTATAGTCTCCAACAGACTCTGTCTCTTTTCATACAGTGGACACACAAAGGAGCTCAGACCTCTTTTTACACAATAAACCGAAATTTCTTTATCCGATTCGAGTTCAGTTTCGCGAAGTCTCCTCTTACGATTTAAACATTTTGAACTGGAAGATCGCGAATGATCATCTTTACCGCACGCCTTGCATGTCATGTTTCGGTTTTCAAATACATAATCATAGATAAATGTTACTCAATCATTTTGAAACATATGGAAAAAATACTTTTAATGTTTAATTTGTAAGTTGAAAATTATATTATTTTATTTTTTCAAAAAATTGGAAAAAAATGATTCATGTTGTCTTTTTAAAACTATTTTACACCAGGCCAAAGAGGATGTAAACTGTATACTACGTAACAAGAGGTCGGACTTAGAAGAAAAAAAATAAACATTCGTTATTTTTTTAATTTAAAACTAAACGACAAAATTTTAAGTGCAAAACCTTTCACTCTAAACATACCAAAAATTAAAAAAAATAAAAATAAAAAGAAATGAGCTCAAATAAATGTTTTATTTCAATAAAAATTATTGTGCATGGCTAAATAAATAGGCTAATAAGGTAAATTAAACAATAAAACAGATTTAATCCACAAGTTTTTGTTGATTTCTATTATTAAATATTATAATATTATTACAGTACAGTTTTATGTATTTTATTTATAAATATGATAGAATAGCTGTCTATGCTACTCTACTAACTACTTGATTGGCTTAAGCCATTATTCCACTTATCCTAGCGGCTAGCTAGGTTCCTAGGTAGGATCCTAGCTAGGATCCTAGCTTCTAAATGTTGTTCCACGTCTTGACTAAATCGGAAACGATTTAGGATCTAGGAACCTAGCTAGGATAAGTGGAATAAGCGCTTTATACAGTAAACTCTATATAGGGAGGGGATTAAAGCTGCGCGTCCACCAGGTTGGAATCGAGACATACGGTGCGGACGGTGGCACCACGTGTCGTCATATACTTGTCAGGCGCAGAATGATGTTCCAGTACTTCTAGTGCAGTTCATAGTAGTCAGTACCATACATACAAAGCAACAAATCCGTCCACTGCGTACCTGCGCTCCGATTCCGATCCAGTGGATCGCACCTTTATACATACACACTTTGTTTTGTTACACCCTGTATACGACAGCTGAAATCTATGGCGCGGGTTCAGGCCAGCTGCATACCACCTCACTTGATCAGAGGATTTTTCCTTGGTGGCCGTACCACTCATAATCCCATACCTTCCTTCTCCTAAAATCTCCTTGCATTGAATCTCTTTGCTGCTTTCGTTCCCAAGCGGTCGCATGCGACCGCGAGAACAAAAGATTTCCTAGAATCCGCGATCGAGTTAACAGCTATTGCTTGCAGACTAAAATGTTGCAAACTAGCTGTATAGGGACCTAAAAATCTGAAATTAATGAAACATTTTTCATTTATATTCCATACAGTTTACATAAATTATAGTAAGTATAGTAATTAATAACCTTATGTATTGTTACAATAAAACAATATACACATGATACACATTTCATCATTTTCCAAATTAACTGCATACTGATATACATTATAATAATTTCTATGAAATAATAATCTATCTTTTTCATATTAATATAGTTTAAGTTCTAAATTATTGTACAATTATGCAAATAATACTACGACATACTTTGTATTAGAACATGGTATGATATCGTTATGTTTTGCTTCAATTTATCAATTTACGGTTACATTTACATTTTACAATGGCTTACCTTTCGTTTTTCAATAATTAATCCACTTAATTTACAATTTTTGTATTTTTGTAATAAATAATTTTCACAAAATGGAATTCGAACCTTGAGTTTTAAACTTCATCTTCCTCTTTTTTCTCATGTAGTTTATATTCTCTATGGTCTTTTTTATCAACCAATCACAGTCGACCGTGCTTAAAAATTGTACAGATTATGCGATTTACTTTAGTAGCTACGTTTAAATTTGGAACCCAATTTTTTTTTGTTCGGAAAGTTTCGTCCACCTGCACCAGGCAAACAAGCGTATTTTTCAGTTTTTCTCATAAAGTTAATATACCTATCGGAATAGAGAAACAAAGGCTTGAGCAAGCGAGATGTCACCATCAGTAACACTGCGTGGTAGAAAGAGAAGCGTGATTTGAGGTTGCATAGCTTTTTTTTCATCTGTTTGACAGTCTGTCTGCCCCTGGGCCGATCGTTGTCAATTTGGGCTCTCAGAAAAATTGTGATCTTAAGTTAAATAATGAATAGTTTTTAGAAATACTGCTCCAGAAACATGGTTAATTGTTTGTGGAATGATTCTGGATCCACACATCGAAAAAACCCGGACAAATATTCATTTCACAGGTGAATTATTCTACATCGACAGGGCCTAGTTTTAAGTTTATTTTTGCCAATTCCCTACGAGTTTTTGGTATTGATTTTGAGAACTCACTTCTTTAAAGGGTTCATTATATGGAAAACATAACTTGACTAGCCTTGGTGTACAATTCAAGGATATTTTGTGTAAACAATTTTCATATATTTTACACTAGGGCTGCATCAATTTATCGATAAGTTGTATCGATATGAAAATATTTTTTAGTTAAGTATACTAATTATATAGGAATGTTGAAATGATAACATACTCATCCGTAGTTTATAATTAGTTATACTATCATACATAATTCATCGTTTTTAAGATTCCGCACCCAAAGGGTAAAAAGTCCTAGTAGTGGGGTCCCGCAGCCCGCTCTACTACTAAGACTTCGTTGCCTGTCCGTCTGTCCATCCGTCCGTCCGTCTCTCTGTGTCCAGGCTGTATAACAAAAACCACTATAGTAATAGACTTCTGAAATTTCCACAGATGTAATGTCATTCTACATCCAATATGGCAGCTCATCCAAGATAGGGGGATAGTTGAAAGCACTTCTGCAAGATGGGCATCAAATAAAAGGGCTCATTGAAAGTAAATTGAAAATTAATAGGGTCTAGTGAAGTCGTGTCGTGTCGTGTACTGATATTGTCACGTGACGTAACCTGTCGTGTCGAATCGTGTCACGACGTCATGTCGTGTCGTATCGTGTCGGGTTTTAGAAAATGCCCGGTTTAAACCGGTCACCCTTCATGTGCGAGTTCGACTTACATTTGGTCAATTTTCCAGATTTCCTGCTGACCTGGATACCAGACATTCATGGCTTAAAATAATTAACCATCCAAACTGGACTCCGAAGAAAACTTCATGCATACTTAATTATGCAGCAAGCATTTTGAAGAAAAGTCACATTTTACTTCAAAATTACAATTTTATTATATATCTATGCAGTTTTATTTTATCCCATTTTATTTTGTTTACAATCTTACAATTATTATTCCATGATCGATATTTTGTCGAATTACAAGATGTTTGTACATCACTGACACGCACACGTAAACATAATTGTATACACAGATGTAAATCAAATTTTGGTTAAGCTTGACAGCTCGGGATTGTTTCTCTATTCCGATAGGTATATTACCTTTATGGTTTTTCTTCATTTTCTCAGTAAATAAGCAATATAAAAAAAATTGAATATTTTTTTTTGATAACAGGAGAAGAATATTGAAATGTTGTCAATTAACCTCATTAGTTATGATATTACCTCTGCGTAAAGTTAGGGTTGCAAAAAAAAACAATAAGGTTGTAATTCGAATAACTGTATTTGTAAATTTTGTATATCATTGTATACATTGCCAAGTATAGGGTTAAGTAATTATATTCGATTATTGAATTTCAATAGAATTTTGTAGTCCATTTTGTATAAATTTTGTTGTTTGATACTTGATAGGAAACGCGCGGACTGGGACAAGGAACGAAGGTGGTTAGAATCTATTTAATTGAAGTGATCACACGATCTCAGAAAAACCTGGCGTGGATTATATCTGGATTAATAATATTATTCGGCAAAACAAAGTATATTACTTACCTACTTACTATCAAATAATACAAGGAGTAACAAATCTAAGTGATAATACTTACATTAAAGTAATACTTTACGGTGTATGTGTCTCTTTTATAGAGTTTATTGTAAAAGTAGCAGCGCTGAAAGAGCAAAAATTTTTTGTGATTTGTCTGCAAGCGCCTCCGCGTCATGAATTTTTCCATATAAGGGAGAAGACCTAATGGCAGACACTTTAAGGAAACATGAAACATTCGAATGTTATAAAATATATAATTTATAAAAATAAAGGATTGATAACTTCTTCCATGTCTTCAGTAACTCTTACAAAATAAAACTATTATAATTATTCTCTGACAAATCAATAAAAAAATATATTATTGGTCTTTTTGTAAACTTAGTCATAAGTACTAATAGATGACATCACAATAAGCGAACAACACTAATAGTAGACACCAATATGAACTAATAGTTGACATAGAACATTAAATTACATTTTACATTTTTCATATTATTAGGTCTTTATTTGCCGTTTCTCAAAAGATTTCATTTACTTCATCATAGTAACTACATGCATCAGAAATATTGTTACGGATACGGACACCCAGTGCCATCTAGCGTCAAACCAGCGGAACTACTCGAGGCAACGCAGACAGCGTAAATCCGCTATTCGATACTAGATGGCGTTAGGCTTCTAGAAATATCTCATACTTGTTTACGCATATCGGGTTATTCTGGGATGTTCCGGTATATTCTGAGATTGGATCCGGCCCATATAAATAGCCGCAGGTCTGGCCCGGAAATTCAGTTTTATCTGAGCTATCTTCGAGGCGACTTCGGAGCGAAAACAAGTGATCAATAGTGAGTGATTGTGATTGTGATAGTGACTCGGCTACGACCTAGGACAGTGATAGTGCTCAGTGATTTGGATCTAGTGCTTAGTGTTTGAGCTCAGTGATTAGTGTGAGCTAGTGTTTGTGAATAAAGTCTTCAAGAGAGTCACCAGGTCTTTTTCTCCGAATCCAAAGAACCCTAGCACGTAACAACTGGTGTCAGAAGTGGGATTTGGAGATGCCATTGACTTCGAGAGAAGACTTCAAGAGGAGTGTCAGGACAAGGGCGCAGCGAGCTGCGGAGGCCACAGCCACTGGGGACCAAGCTCCGCCCACTGTGGGGCAGGCCCCACCCACTGGCCCCGCCCACCAGGCTCCGCCCACTAACCACGCCCCTCAGGCCCCGCCCACTTTGGGCGTGGCCACGCCCACTGGCCCCGCCCACTGGGCCCCGCCTGCTCAGGCCCCGTCGACTAGCTACATCCATCCTGCCACGCCCGTAGTTTCTACGGCCCCTCAAATGGCTCCTCAATTAGAAAGCATAATTGAGTTAATTCAGGCTTTGCAAGATTCCCAAGACCACAAGCTCGGCGCTTTACAAGATTCTCAAAGGGCAATGATGGAGTCTCAAGAGCAACAAAAGGACCTCCAAGAAAAAGCACTATTGGCTATAAAGGATGTCAGTGACACGGTGGTTAAGCTTCGAAAAGAGGTCGACGTAATGAATGAACGAGTTACCGGGTTAGAATCGGTTGTGGAAAATTTGAAAACCGGATTCACTGAACTGCAGAAGAGAGTAGTGCGCCTTGAAACTATGAGAGTTACAGTGTCTAGTGGAGCCACTGGAGTGACGCAAGGGCCAAGAGTCAAGGTGCCGCCGTACGATGGCACTACTTCTTGGAACGCTTATCGTCGGCAATTTCAGACTGTTGCTACCGTAAACGGATGGACGGAAGAACAATGCCTGACCGCTCTCATTGTTGCGCTCAGAGGACAAGCTTTGTCGGTCCTGGAGGCACTGCCTCATACGGGAAATGGGTTCCAAGACCTGATAGAGGCACTGGAATCCAGATACGGGGAGCGACACCTGGAGCACGTGTTCCGTGCCCAACTGCGTGACAGAGTCCAACGCTCAGAAGAAGGGCTTCAACAATGGGCGTTGGAAATTGAAAAACTCGTCAGGAAGGCATACCCAGGAGCTGACACCAAGATGGTTGACACAAATATTGTTCAAGGATTTGTCGACGGAATCAAAGACATGGAGGTCAGAGCTGCAGTAAGGCTTGGTCATCATACCTCGCTGAAGGAAGCGTTAGCGCATGCACTGGAGGTCGAGGCTGTTCGGCGTGACATACGGCAGACCCATAATATCCGCGAGGTCGCTGCGGAAGTCAGGGACGTTAAGGCTCCTGCAGGCAAAAGATTCGAAGCCATGTGCTATAAGTGCGGTGAGAGGGGCCATCTGCAGCTCAACTGCCCGCAGAAGAAGACCCAGATGGCGAGGATGGAAAGGATCGAGGAACAGATAGAGGAGCTGAGGAAGCAAGCAGTTTCGTCCCCTGCCCGGGATAAGGGGAAACGAATAGAATCCAGGACTAGGTGGCGAGTATTGGACAATGTGGAGAGAGCCCCAATAACTGTTACTTCCCAGGCACGGAGCGGAAGAACAAAGACAAATACTTTGGGTCTCTTGGAAAATGATGCTATGAGGAAGGCTCAAGAAAGAGATGAAGACCTTCGACACATCATCACATGGAAGAAACGCGGTGACGTAAAACCAATCTGGAGTGAGGTTGCACCCACTGGCGCTGTCACTAAAGCGTACTGGGAGCAATGGGACAGTCTGATACTTCAAAACGGAATACTCTACCGGAAATTGGCTAACGGTAGAGAGTTCTACTTTCAGGTCATTGTCCCAAGGGCGAGAGTACCAGATGTTCTCCGCGAGATACATGAGGGTGTATCAGGGAGTCATCTAGGTGTCAAGAGGATGCTAAGGAAAGTGCGTGAACGATTTTTCTGGTTGCATTGGCGAGATGATGTGCAGGATTGGTGCCACGAATGTACTTCTTGCGCTGATGTGAAGGGACCGCAGACCAGGAGTTGTAGGAACAGCGTGGCGAGGCAGTAACAACGATGCTCGGGACGAGCATCTCTAAGAGGGGAGTAGTGTTACGGATACGGACACCCAGTGCCATCTAGCGTCAAACCAGCGGAACTACTCGAGGCAACGCAGACAGCGTAAATCCGCTATTCGATACTAGATGGCGTTAGGCTTCTAGAAATATCTCATACTTGTTTACGCATATCGGGTTATTCTGGGATGTTCCGGTATATTCTGAGATTGGATCCGGCCCATATAAATAGCCGCAGGTCTGGCCCGGAAATTCAGTTTTATCTGAGCTATCTTCGAGGCGACTTCGGAGCGAAAACAAGTGATCAATAGTGAGTGATAGTGATTGTGATAGTGACTCGGCTACGACCTAGGACAGTGATAGTGCTCAGTGATTTGGATCTAGTGCTTAGTGTTTGAGCTCAGTGATTAGTGTGAGCTAGTGTTTGTGAATAAAGTCTTCAAGAGAGTCACCAGGTCTTTTTCTCCGAATCCAAAGAACCCTAGCACGTAACAATATTATCCACGTTGTCTCCAGATTCTATTCATTCTTCTTCCATGCTGAAACTATCTTTCCTTTTATTTTTATTTTTCATATTTTTTTCCCAGCAAATTTATTTTTAGTCTTAAGTCTCCATGCTTCTTTTGCCTCTTCTTTTTTCTTCTTTTTGTTCTCAGTTCTCCTTTTTCTTCTTTTTACTGCTACAAAACTAAAGCATCGATTATTAGATCAGTGCAAGGTCTAATATTAGACACCATGTCCATTTTTAGGTACAGTAGTTCTAAGTTCTTAGTTTGTTAATAGAATTATATTTTTAGAGAATAGTGATGATATTTGCAGTAGAATAAAGTACAAAATAACTTTAGTATGTATTGAAAAACTAAAAGATGAGATCCATGTCATCTATTAGGTTTTTTTTACATTTTCAAGAACTAATAGTAGACACCCTTTATATTGTTAGGGAAAATGGATAAAAGATCATAAATAAACATTAATTATTGTAAACAACATGACCATTAATACAATGAAGTCAATAGAAATTACAAAAAATCTAATAAATGTATTCAAAACTAACGTGCAAAATTTCGCCTTCCTTAACCTATTTGCTAAGAAATTGCCGGGTGCGTGTTGACGCGGTCACATCATTTACGAAAACTGATCCCATTTTAAAATTTTGTTCCCGAAGGCATCCCTAATATATTTTTTCACATCAACAGATAGCATAAGAAGCTTATAAAATTTACAGTGTTGAGAAATAATTAGAATAATTCTTATTTTTATGGCATTTTTGTCGTAAGTGTCATCTATTAGTTCAGTGTCTACCATTAGCGCCTTTCCCTTATAAAGGTTGGTACTTAGGTACAACTAATATATATTCTGTGATAAAGGTGAAAAAAGTTACTCTTTCAGCACTGCTACTTTCACAACGAACTCAATAATAAAGGGGACGTGCACCCTAAAGTACCATCATTTAGTTACCTATAGTTATTACAATTTACACCATGTATTTTGATCGTTAGTCTTGTTAGGCCTAAGGGGCTTTACACACTGTACATAAGGTTCTAACGACCCTGCGCCATGTAAGGCCATGTTCCTTTGAAGGCCAACTATTAAAAAGTCGCAGTTATCGTCATGTAAAGATTTTTCTTCTACTACACACTTAGATCCATCAAACTTATGGCCACAAACGCGGCGGCGAGTCGATCGCGCCGCTATTGTGGCAGTGAGATCTCACTGTTTGTAGACTTTGGTTGTCGAGGCTACAATTGTAATTTCCTCACCCTTAAAAACTTCAGTTTTTAGTTACATAACCCATATCTATCTCAAATTTTATTGCAGGGCATTATCGTATAGAGATATATGTATGATACTAATAAAAGAAAATCTACTTATGCCTCGATTTACGTTAAAATATTGGTAATGTTCCTAGGAAGGCCAGTGGTTCCTTATAAGGCCCAACCAAAGATTTGATAGTTGGCCTTGCTAGGGAACATAAACTTTACAAGGAACATCTAAACATAATTAACATATAAACAGTTATTTTTAGTTATAAATGCGTACCGTAACAATTAAAATAATGTTGTTTTTTAAAATATCTTTACTTATTAGGATTATTAAACTTATACATGCATATTGAACATTTTGGCCTTATAAAGAACGGGCCCATAGGAAGGCCATTTTAGATAAAAAACAAATTTGATTGTATTATAAAACTCATTGGCAATTAGTTATAAGGTGTAAATGTGATACTCATTGCTGCTATTTTTAATGAATTTCTATTTATATATACTTAGTTATAAGATGATGGTCAAGCTATGTTCTTCATAGTTTTTTTAGATGATATAAATATTTTGAGCATTTAATGTGTTGCTTAATTGAAAGAAATTATAATGTTGTTTTAGTAAAAGCAAATAAATAAATAATTATAACTCTATTTTCCAGTTAAACGACTGATGTATAATATTGGCCTTGTTTGGAGCTGTGTTCCTTGCAAGGCCATTTGGAAGAGCTTAGCAAAACTTAAGTTTATTTGAATGGCTATTGATGCTAGGTTAAAAAGAGATTTATAATATGATACCTTATGAAACAGGGCAGTACTTGATAATTTGTTTTCTTAATTTATTTAATTAATAAACGAATAAAAAGCATTTTCCCGTTAGATTGGCCTTACATGGCTCAGGGACCTTATTACTTTACGCGAACCTCCAATCTCTCGTCTAACGGGGCTCCGGGTCAGGATGGGAACCTGCCCGGCTTTGTCAGTCCCGGCGCCGAGGGGAACGCTTTAGTTCGCCTAAGCGTTCCCTTACTTTGGTGGAAGTCCGGTCCGAGATAGACTGGCCAGTCGTGGAGGGAATCCTGTGTTAGACAGATCCGGGATTTCCCTCCGTTATATGGCTGAAGGTGAACCGCAGGTGGTTTTAGTGAGTAAGAGTCTCACATACCCCCGGGGTACCCAACCCGGGGCACCCATGATGGGTTTCCCCTGCGATATCAAAAAACAAAAGGGACCTTATTACTTATTGGTCGCTGCTTATTACTAATAAGCAGCGACCAATAAGTAGTACTAGTGCCGAAATATGCATGCAAGTATGCACGATAAATGGCCGAAATATGCACAAAATATGCACAATCAAAAGTCAGTTATTATTAAAATTTATCAATTTTGTAAAGAGCTTTCCGGTGGTGCCGTTAATATTAAGTGTAAAAGCGTCAGTTTTATAACTTCATCAAATCCAAGATTTTTATTTTTTTTAATACAGGTAATACTTAAATATTTCCACTATCCAACCTGAAGTAGGTAGATTAGAAGCCCATGGACGTTTGCAACACGTCTAGAGGACTGAGGAGTTATGAGTGTGCTTAGGTCCTCATTCTGCGAGTTGCGCTTCTCCAGTTTGCTCCTTAATTAAACTTCCTACCCCCTCTTAGCCCTCCGTCAACCAACTTACATCTCCATCTTGAATGAAACACTGCATACTCGTACCTACTGCATAAGCGTCTTGTAGGATTGTGTGAGGCCTTAGTGTTAATATTGTTGCTGTTGAGAATACTTAGTAGAAATTATTCATTTCTCCGAAATAAATATGTATGTAGGAAATATTCTTAAAAAATATTGCTTTACTTGTATACATGGGCGTACCCAGGATTTCAGCTTGGGGGGGGGCAGCAATGCCTGCACTTTCTGCATTTAATCGATTGTAAGGGTTTCGATTAATTTACAAAAATCGTTTTTTTAATAATCGATAATCAATGGGTTAAAAAAAATGCACAATGTTAATAATCAAGTTTTCACTTCTGCCGGCACTCCCGGAGTGCAACCCGTCTTTTTTACTTCGTTGCTTTTATAACTGTACATTAATTTTGGTGTAAGAGAATTCCATATAATTTCTTCAGACTGGAAGCTTAAAAATCAGTATTTTCGAACTGGCCCCTGACCTTAAAATATATTTTGTTTCCAACACCCACTTTCCAGGAACATTGACGTTTCCCACTTTCCAGGAAAATTGACGTTTATTTCAGCTTCCAGGGGCAGCTTTTCGGGCGCGCACCCCATATCGAATTATAAGACGTTATCACGTCAATAATACGGGCGATATCTATACTTATTATAAAACAGTCGCTTTTTTTCCCTCATGTCCCTTTGTTCCCTTTAATCTTTAAAAATACGCAACGGATTTTGATGATTCTTTCAGTGTTAGATAGTCCATTTATCGAGGAAGGTTATAGGCTATATTTTATCACGCTAAGACAAATAGGAGCGAAGAAATAGAGGAAAATGTGGAAAAAACGGGAGGAAATATATTCGAAAGGGCTTATTTCTGCACTGGAGCAATTTTTCTGTTATTTGGCACAGATAAGAAGTAGACGACGTTAGGATAATAGGCCACGTTAGGATAATAGGCTATTTTTTGTGGACTAATTTGTCTGCGAACCTAATTTACGCAGGCGAAGCCGCGCGGAACGTCTAGTATTAATATAAATAAAAATTACTATGTATGTTAAAGCACAAATCAATAGGCCTGATAGTTTTTCCGTAAAGTGTACCACAAAATGTTCAGGTTGTGGGATACCTATACCTTCCTACTAGGGCTCGCTTCGCTCGCCCTGATAATACTTTAGTATAGGGAAAAGGCGGTAATGTGGCCCCTGCACATATATTGGCCCCCCTCAATATTTTAATGTTTTAACAACGCTATCCAGTATAATTTTGGTGGAACGGGATGCTCGCGGCATGCTACTAATTTAGCACCGTACAAATCTAACAGAGGCTGTCAAGTTCGATTGTCATTCGATCGAGTTAAACTCGCGACTGGCAAAACTTTTAAGTGAGTGTGATTTTATTTCGATAGTTGTTAAGAAACAGAAATATTTGGCTTTTGTGTTCAAACATCGGATACATCAAACTGTTCTCCTAAGGAATTTAAAAGGTAAATATAAAATTATACATTTAATAAATATTTTTGGTACGTTTGTTTAAATATTAGCAATGATTGTAATTTGGCCCCCTCACATTGGTCGTAAATCGTAATGTTGGTCCAATGACAAAGCTGAAGAGCCACGGGTAGAGTATTAAAAATTTTGACTAATGGGCTATGTAGGCCTGTGGAGGCTCCAAAGGTGACTATTACAATTGTGATTTTTGCCGTTAAGTTTCACTTGTGTAATACATTTAATGTGATATCCCCGGGGGCCACAATATTACCATCACTTGATCTCAAAATACCAAATGTGATTGATTAAGAATAATTAAAACTTTCGATTATCCTGCACGAGTTTTATTTATTCCCTAATAAGACATGTTTAAACAAATGAATAAGAAGTCCCACAATGTATTTTTTAGGTTTCTGGCTTCTATATTTTTTTAATAATGCTTGATAAACAAAGTGGGGGCCACATTACCACCTTCTCCTATACCTATTACTATAGATACACAGTTTACGTAATTTCCAATACAATAAACATTTTAATAATAATTTACTTATTGAGGTCACATAATGACAAGCTACGGGTTTATTACGAAACATGTCGTAAATCGACGTATTAACTAAATTGATAAGGGGTTGTCTGTTGGTGGATAATTTACCCTCCGTAATAGTAATAACTACGTTGAAGGGAAGTTCTTGTATGATTACCTACGCACTCCAGGAATATTTTCTAATTACTCTTTAAATATTGTATGTTAATTGTTAAACAAAGTAATTATTTGTAATTATTACTTTGTATTGTATTTCTTCTTAATTACTCATATATTTGGATACGGAATCTGTAACCACTATTATTAGGTATATATCTTTGTTAGTAAGAAGTTTGGTAGGTACCTAACTCGTACCTGGGTACTTAGATCATACCCGACTATTACTACCTACATTGCATTTTAGGTTCCTACATTCAACATTGTCCTTTCAGGAGATTTCCAAAATAATGTAATATTCTGTTGAGTACTGAGGTGTTGTCACTTGTCTCTACCTTGGACTCTATACTACCTACGTATTCTTGAAAATCATAATCTTGAAAGTTTTTTAGTTTTTATCTACTTGCGTACTAGTTATTTACATTCCATTCATCTCTATTTTACCTTATAGTGATGAATGGCATGTTAATTTCGTAAGAAAAGTTCGAGGTTCGCTATTTTTGTAAGACTAGGTAGGACCTTTTATTTATTTAATAAAATGTGCCCCGCAAGTGAGCTATCAAAATTGAGTTTAAAGCACGGCCGGTAACAGCTATAAATCGGTGATCAAGATTTACGAGGGACCTCCGCAAATCGGTTTATATTTTCGATAAATAAAATTGGCGCAGGTTTTGCGAGGTAAGCAGAGGCCGTTAGAGCGCGGCGCCACTCGCCGTCGCGTCAGCTGCCCCAGCCTCACATAAACCGAACCCTCGTGTTTTCTTGCTGACAATTTTTTCCTGGCTCGGTCATTACGCAGCTGGGTCCGAGACAAAACGGCGAATCGCTTAAGCCCCGGAGACCGTCCAATTTTATTGTATGGACCCGCTACAAATTGATATTCCGCCCGGGTGTAGTGTCACATGTCAAGAAATCTTGCTAATCTTACAGCTTTCAGTGAAGGGTTAAGGAAGGGTTGAATCGCTTGTTTTGGTTTTCATTTGAAAAACAATAGAAAACGAGTTTTGTTTATTGTACTGGTAGTAAAGGTTACTAGATTAACGCATGGGCTTCTTTTGGTAGTAGTTATAGTAAACTATATTAAAACGCACAATGATATTGTATGTTACTAACGTAACCGCATGATCGAAATAGTATCTTGGTGATATACTTAGTACTTATAACCTACCCGCGACGAAGGATAAATCAGGATCATTAGAAAATATATTGTAGTTACTTAAAGTTCTAATGATTCTGATTCATGTTCAAATATATTATTTGCTGCCCTTCTGGCCAGTTCTGGCCCAAGTATCCTAAAATGATTTTATGGACACTGGACCAAAGACCTTTCATTGAGACATACTCACTTTTTTGTCACTGCAGTCTGCAGAGCTTATTTACAAAATTTTAGTCTATGATTTAAGTCAAATTTGGCAAGTGCTATTTTAAATTGTTTTTTTTTTTTTTTTTTAATCTTTATTTAAGGAGTTTCAGTTCTTACAAACTACGCCACTCCGTTAGACCATCTACATAAACTACATAATTAATAAAGTATTATACAATTGGACGAAGACGAAAACCAGTAAACACAATTTTATACAGTGCTTTAGCTGTGTCAGAGAGAGGAAATGCCAGAACAATGTTACACACTCCAAGTTGTTTTAAATCTCCAGTAATAAGTGACATTTCGTATCGAATATCTCAAAATTCAAAATCTAAAAAAAATCCCAATGTGACAAACTATATCGAAGAACTATGCCTAACCAAATTGATAAATATGATCTACCAACACTGTTTCTGGCTCTCCTTTCTTTCTGTCTGCCACTTACGTTGCTGATTCCAGGTTTTTCTATTTGGGACATCGTGCCCAAGACCCATGTAACCAGATATTTTGTGTTCCGCCAGGATGTGAGCTGGTCACAGCTGAGCGCTATCACCATAGCTGTGCTTCTAACATTGTTCTGTCTTTACTGGGAAATTAAGAGACGCAAGTAAGAATTAATATGATTATTGCATTTCATTTTAGCCTATAAAAAGTGAAAATTAAATCACTAACAAATATTTAGCTATATTACCTACTCGTTTCACCCAAGTCGAAAATGAAACTTGCTGACTCTATTGTACCTATCTACAGTACCTACGCAATATTCATATTTTGGTCTTTTAAGCAAATTTACACTTATGAGTAAATTAGTATCTATTGTAATATTTAGTTATGACTTACTTTCTATGAAATTTTCCAGATTGGACGAAATGGTGGAAGATGTTTTAAGAGTGAGCGAGCAAGCGGATAAAGTTATGGAAATAGAGAAGGAGAGACAGGTGGCGGCCATAAAGGACACCATTAACTTACTAGACGTATCCAGTGCCCAGTACGAAAACCTCATGCTGCTGAGTGATGATCTCCGTAAGAGGGCCCTTCAGCCCTTCAGCGCCCACCCGCCATAGAAACTAGCTCATCTTTATGGTGATGCATCTATGTAGGTAACTTTGTCTGAATAGCAAGTTGGATGAAATTAAAAAATATAATTACAGTAAATTATTTGTATTATACTTACACACTATAATGTTAGAGTTTGAACCATCTTGCTAATAGCGCTCGAAAATTTTTCATTTAAACCGACTTCAAAAAAAGAAGGTCTATGGTACCAAAGCCGAAGGACGATGTATGAAAACAATGATTGCGGAGTACCTACCTACTAACAGCGGGACCTATCACTGCACCTATCACCTATGACCTATCTTTTACTCAAATGTACAAGCTTGAAGGTTTTTAAGCTTGCTCATGCTAACTGCAGACTTTTTTCAGTCAAATATTTACAGTAAAATACTTGTTTAAGAGATGTCTTCACTTTAAGAAGGTTCGTGTCTACATACTAACACTGTACTACTTTTAACATTGTGAAAAATTCAGTCTAGTGCAGCAGTCTGCAAGTCGATGATGCGCCGCAGCCCTTACCTAATTACAAAGAGATAACAGTTAATTGTTATAAGTAGGTCCAGTTACTTTTAACCTTGCACTCAGACGGCCATTACAGTTAACGTCTTTACTTCTCCTGGGACGATGTTGACACGAAAAAAAAAACATCCACTTGCAATTACTCCGATTGGTCTAATTAAAGCCGTTACTTGGCTCACGAAAATATCCTTTTCATGATAATTTTCTTTCTCTAGATTTAGAACGAAGCCTGTGGAAATTATGTAATCAAAAAGTATCTTTTTTCTAACAAATACTTGCTTTTACAGGTAAAATGTTATCGTTTTGCACTTTGCACTTGGCAGACATCGGCCAGTAGGCAGTATGTGAGCATGACGTATTAAGTTAAGGCACCGTTGCCCATGCACTCAAGGCACCTACGAAATATTATGTAGATAACTTATGAGTTATTAATTATTATAACTTTCAGCGCCTGAAAAAATAAGACTAATATTGTATAGTGGCTCTACGTTTACAGACAAAATATTGGTAAACAATATAACCACACAGCAAAAGGCTTTCAGTACACGTATCCGTTGGCATCCTTTCAAATTGATAAAATATCAAACAATTTCGTACGTAGGTACTCCGCGTCGCAAAAGATAAACATTTGATAAATTCGTATGTAACACGCCACATATTGCGCGGTACGCCCCTCTATTTTCATTTAGACAAGATCCGCCGGGAGCGGATCAAGCGCTCGCAAAAATAAATAAAACTGTTATTGAGATAAGCATCTGCGGCGCGGCTTTCGCTAAGTCCCGCCGTGTCGCGCAGCGCGCTGAGCAATGTACCGAGATATGTCCGGATTACGCCGCCCGCTCCGCTCAATTCCGCTTGCCAACTTTCACAGCTGAAACCGCTTAACATGAGCAGCTTGACAATCTTTAAATATCTGCAATTATGCTCGTTCGTTTCAGACTGAAATGAAATCTTAAGCCCCCCAGTTTGTAGTGTCGGGGTATTTACTTGAGAAATCTAATCGCTCCACGCGCTTAACTGGATAGAGCTGTCGGGCTTTCATATACTTTATAGTAAGAGAAGAACAAACAAAATGTATACATGCAATCTTCATTTAATGCATTTAAAAATTCATGACAGGAGAAAATAAACGCATGGATAATGCAGAGTAAGCAGCACCGTGCAGCGAGGCCGGCACCTGCGACCGCCGGATTATTTTCTCATCACCGACTCGCCCCGAAATAATGAGCCCCGAGAAAAATGCCACTAAGCCTTCAAAATGTCTCTTTCCTTGATTAATAAACTTGTACACATTTTTAGGAGCGCCCGCTTCACGTTTTGTTTTAAAGCGCTCCTTATTATTAATAACGTCTTAGGAGTTTTCATTTGTTTTTTATTTATTTTGTCATTAATCTAATAGGGTAATTAAACAACTTCGATCATTATACTATAACAGGGAGACATACAGTTGGAGAAACGGTACACAAACCTAATTTCAAAATTATTTCGTCCAGTGGTTCGCTCATAATGGCCTCGAAGTCCACCGAAATATTAAAATACATTAAATAATAATGTAATCTTCTGAAAATGTAGTATAAACGGTGACATCGCGACCGCAATGTCACGAAGGCGACATGCGATACTTTCGCGACCGCAACATGGCCGCGAGCATCTGTCGCCGCGGTCCTCTTTCCGCCTTAACTAACTGTATACAAACCAATGATTGTTGTAAGTGTAGATATGCTTCAAACATGTAGAGCACTGAGCAACTGCAACTGTACAAGTTTAATAAGTCTGATTCTGATATTTGTCTCGGTATTTCCTACGTTAAGAAAGTAATGATAGCGCGGTCTCTACATGTTTGCCCACGATGGACCAATACAAGCAAGATTAGACTTTAGAACAGTGGTTCCCAACCTGGGAGTAATTACCCCCGCGGGGGTAAAATTGCTATTCTAAAGGGGTACCTAAGTAACAGAAGTGGTACCTAAAATACATTTTAGAGAAAAACAGCTACAGAATACCCTATCATTGCAGACAAAGATCTGAAAATGTTGGTACCGTTAGCTACCACTTGTAAATGCGAGAGCGGCCTCTCAACTCTGGTAACATTTTAAAAAAGGCAAGAGACCGTCTGAACGTGGAGCATGATATGAGATGCGCGTTGAGTGTAACTGAAGTCTGAACCCTAATAATATGCCATAGGGGAATTTTAAAATATCGGTTATAATAATCGCGTGTCGTATCTACTTTTTTGTATCATTGTGACTTCGATACAATTGTCGGGCGTCATTACTGCTGTGGTTTGGCTTCTTTCACGCGAACACTTTCGTTGCCGAATTCGCTCCAGGATATGTAAAGTGGTGAAT
Organism: Polyommatus icarus; assembly: GCA_937595015.1. Taxonomy (NCBI): domain Eukaryota; kingdom Metazoa; phylum Arthropoda; class Insecta; order Lepidoptera; family Lycaenidae; genus Polyommatus; species Polyommatus icarus. The sequence continues at coordinate 12,974,512 of OW569321.1, forward strand.
AAGCGACTTATTGCTCGAATATTTTACATTATTCACGTTTAAGTCAGTTTTTAACCTATTTACTATGCCTACTGGGTTAGGCAGACATATAATTTATTTTGAAAATAAATAATATATTAAGTAAGTACTTATAGTAGGTACTTAGTAGGCATGTAGGTATACAGATGTAGCTCCGGTGGTTGGCACCTTAGTTTCGACATTCGGAAATGTTTTTGTAAAAAAATTACTCCAGGAATAAAATATTTTTATTTTTTGATTTGATTTTGTATGTAGTGTCCTTAAAAATAAATTAGCACCGTTAAATATGCGTTTATCAAAACATTAAGAAGACTTCAGGATCTTTATAACTTCAGTCTTGACATCAACAAATCTAGTACCTAATATTCCCAATAGGTACAGTTAACAGTTCCAACTTCCAACGGATGTCCCACAGCCACTTCAGGGGGTAATCGACAATCTCATCTAACGACTAAGTAACCGCTTATCTTCATAAATTCTGTTTGGGGCCTTCACTCAGAATTATTTATTACTATTTATTGTATTAACATAAATTGGGCATGAGTTATTTTATTGTCCGAATGCGCCGAGAATGCGCTGGACAAAGGTTATGATTGTAATTTGGATTTGTCATAGATCGTAAAAGTGACGTTTGTTTATTATACTATACAAATATTAAACTACGATTTACAGTGTATACTGGAATATAAATTACTGTCTCGAATTCGTTGAAAAATTTTGAGAGTAACCTATTATTAATACATAATGTAACGAAAGATGTGATATTGAATGGGCGAGAACTAGGCACCACTATGGATTTTAGTAAAGGTAGAGCAAGTGGTACTTAAATATTTTTTACATAAATTCTAATCTGAAAGTAGATTTCAATTTTTAATCATTTAAATTCAAATAGAAACATACATTTTACCTTTCTCATGGTTTGTTAAGGTTTTTTAATTTGTGGAATACTTAATGCAATCATATCTATTAGGTAAGTATGTAGGTATATAATTATATTTTCTTGGAAAAACTTTTACAATTTCTTATAGTAGGGGAGGTCGCGCTCAGTCTAAAAAGTAATTTCATACCGAGCGAAAATCGTTACAATAATTATAGTATTCCACTAATACATAACAGCTTTGATCGTCAGCCACTTCATAATGGGTGGAATAAAAATTGAGAGCATCTCAAAGTTGTTGTTGGGAATCGTATTGAATTGACATTAAAAAGATCTCAATTCGCACCCAATAAAGGTTCATATCTAGATTATACACATTTAGGTTGGGTAGGTGTTATTTTAGTTTTAGTATATATCAACAGATGGCGCTTTTAAAGTAAAATGTATATAATTCTTCTTTACAAATATTGACTATCGAATTAGTTACTTAAAAATTAAAATTGCTATGTGAGATAATTTTATGGTAGATTCAAACGAAAATCGCCGTCAGCTGAATGTTTGCAGGTGGAAATGTCGTCTACGCGACGCCCTAGGATACATTGAGCGCGAAGTAGGGCTATATTGGTTATAACTTATATCGCTGGCTGACGGTTTTTCCACCATCGTATTAGCGACTGACGGTTTTCTTTATTATTTACAAAGTAGAAACATTCACCTGTATAAATTTTGTACGGTATAAAATGACTTTATATTCAAAAAATTTTTACATGTTCAGTAACGGTGCGTCCACATTAGTATCATTTGCGCGATCAGATCTCCGATCAGATCTCCGTCGCGATCATCGCGCCGTATCATGATCGCTAGTGTGGACGCAAAATGATACGCGTATCATTTTCATACGGCGCGATGATCGCGACGGAGATCTGATCGCGGAAAAGATACAAATGTGGACGCACCGTAATGCGACTTACGTTGAATCCCCCGTCTGCAATACGGCTGATGGTGATTTTTTGGTTAAACATGACCTCAATAATCATCCATCAAAGTTTCATTCGGTATAAAATCACTTTTCGCAACTATTTTTTTTTTACAACTTTGAAATACTCTCAGTTAACATTCATTCCACCACGGGTGCGGCGAGTGACGCTGATTATATTGATTGATAAATATTAAGCTACCGCTGGACAAAAATTTGGTCGGTATGAAATTACTTAGCAAACGATAGCACTACCTTCCCTACTATTATAGTTTTCACCGATATTCAAGTCAGATTATTATCATTAGAAAGAAGCTAAATCAGTATCAGCCTATAGATTCAAATCTAAATCAATTGTAATTCATTAGAATCAGTAACGGTCATAAATTAATTGTGTGCGTCAGTAAGCCACAGCCCACTCCCGCATGGAGTCCATGTTGTGACACGTGTGACGTCACCACTGTCCACCGGTCCACCCGGTCACAAATACCGGTCAACCATATTGTTTAAACTCTGGTTTAAACATTCGTTTCGTTTTCTACTGGACCAGTGCTGTATAGGACGACTGCAAAATTTGATACTTGCGTCCCAGTAATATTGTAAATTGTAATGCACGTTGATGTCTATTGCTTATCAAAACCCCTTTAATTAGATATATTAATTATGTTAATTCTGTTGTTGTTTTTGACGTGACAACGTCTTATAATTCGATATGGGCTGCGCGTACGAAAAAACATGACGCAATGTGCGGCGTTACCTAGCGAGGTACCTTAAATGGAACGCCCCAGAGCGCTGAGGCGTTCCATTTAAGGCTATGACGTTGTCACGTTCAACTATCGTCAGTAAACCGACTTTGCAGACAACAGAGTTCGAGTCGAGTTCGAATCGAGTTTAAGTCGAGTTCGAGTCGAGTTCGAGTCGAGTTCGAGTCGAGTACGAGTCGAGTTCGAGTCGAGTTCGAGTTCGAGTCGAGTTCGAGTCGAGTTCGAGTTCGAGTTCGAGTTCGAGTTCGAGTTCGAGTTCGAGTTCGAGTTCGAGTTCAAATATAAAACACTACTCTCCAACCGTCTTTTTTAATTTAAATCACTATTTTATAACTATTTTTAGTATGATATTTTAAATAGATTAAATCGATTTTAATAAGCACGTTTAGTAAACTAATGAATGGAAACAAATTAATAATTTTATAATACTTTTGGTGTCTATCTATCTGTATAAACTGCCGGTCTTACCACAAAAGATTAAACATCTATTGAACAGTTGTTTTGAGACCATTTTGTACTGATTTTTTCTCTAATCAACTGTTCAACGAGTGTTTAATCTTTTGTAGTAAGACCGTAAATCTCTACAAATTTTATAAAGCATTGTTCTCTTTCTTATAAAAGCTAAAGATGGGCGATGGGGATATAACTTATTTAAATATCAAATCTTGCAAATTTCCAACGCAATAAAATAATACAGTGAATTTTTTGTACGAGTATAATTATAGTGTTGGAGTTTTAATTTAGGCCAAACTAATTAAAACCTTTGTTAAAGTATCAAGAGCGTGTCTGTCGAACTCTCAATCTGTACAACATTGAGGCAGTGGGCGCAGCGGCAGGGGGCCAGACTCAGCGCCTTGTGATTTAATTTAATAATCACATTTAACACACAAAAGATCAGCCGGGGCTCCCTAAACAAACGAATTTATTATTAGTAACAATACTTTAAACTTAATAGCTTTGTTTAAGGTTATTTATGTAGGTCATTGGTAGGCATAAACTTTGCATATTTATGTCAAAAGTGGTGTAGGCAGCTATAGGACACTTTATTCTCATACTTTACAAGTGTTACTAGCTAGCTACAAGAGTAAATAATGTAAGGTAATTTTAGCAGGACGATTTGGGAAAGCTAATGGTGCTTGTAAAGTCAAGTATAAATACTAGTCAATTTGATGTTGGCAAAATATACCCCATCTAAGATCTATGAAAAACAATTCAAAATGAAAAGTGATCGATAAATATCTCAACAAAATGTTAAGGCCGCCATAAAAAGGCGACATCGTCATTTACATTTTATTATTGTACATTCGTTATTAAAACAATAATCGTGACCGGGGGGTAGGGAATAAAATTTTGTAAATCGTATTTAGTTCGAACATCTGATGTAATAAATAACTTGAGGAGCCCCCATTCCGTTTGAAATGTTAATGACGCCCGATACTCGGTCAGCGAAGCCTTTTCATCTGTCAACTTTAACGGTTTCGGAATTGGGTTATAATTTACGATTTTATCTCGTATAGGGGCTGCGGTCAAGCACAATGCTGGTCAGTGTGCCCGCCCCCTTATGTCGAGCGAGGGATGAAGCCATAATTCGTTGTTTTTCAAGTTAACTGCAAACTCCGCCATGTTTGACAGAAACATGAGGGCATTTAATTCACGATAAAGACTTTTGTGACTTTATAAGTTTAATTTTAGTGCCTTTTTTGTATCTAATAATGTAATCAATGAGTTATCCAACAGTTCAAAATATTGGCTGAGTTGCAAACAAGTACGAAATCAGTTGAGCTAAGTGTCTGCGGTTCCTAGGAATTTTAGCATTTAGATACTAGTCGAATATTTACATTGTATTTGGCGTAGCTCAAATATATTTCCTCACTAAACCCATTGTGCGCAAATCTCGAACTGGTTTCATGTGTTCTAGCACCTCGCAGTAAACATTATAATAACATTAGTCGTATCTTGCGTAGCTTATGGGTGCGGTGAGTCAATACTGAGCTAACTCCAGATTGATACAGTCTCAAGCCGCAGCGCCTGACAAATGGTTAGTCCGCAGGCGTCGCCCGGCGTCTTACCATAAATAAGGATTAGACCTGACCACGCAGTCTTGCGCCGGACGCGGGACAGCTCCTGTGACGTCACAGCCCCTTTGTACTTTGCTCTACAATCATGATGATAAAGCCGAGTATACCAGCTAAGTACTTTAATGGCTGTTTATTGCTGTGTAAAAGCGGCTTTGGAGAGTGTATTACAGCTTTGTGTGTATATAGTGTAGAGTCGGAACTAAGCTGGACATACACGAGCTGTCCACTTGGAATGGCTTTGAATGGCGGGCGTTATCCATTCGCAAATTTGGATCGATGGACGACTGGTGTATGACTATGGTTATAATTACTTGTAGTGCAAATTTCATTCAAGAAACATAATATATGACCGATTGGCTTTATAATATAGGAATTTCGTAAACATTTGACAAAACATTACTAACAATTCCCATCACAGTTCATCTCAATTCGTTTCTTATCGAGCAGAAAGCGAGTCGTGAATTTGCGTTATTTCAGCGCCTAAATCTCGAATTACAAGTTAGAAAACGGATATCAAGTTTGAAGCGTGGCAAGCTCCGGCGCTAAGCCACGCTGTTTGAGGCTCAGTGGCAGTTCCAATTGCGAGCGCAGGATTCCTCAGGATTACCGGATCTCGGCGGGAGACGCGACGAAACTCGCATTAGATCCCTTTTCACTTATCTTCATATAATTACACCGATACACACGATCCAGTAGTTTGGTCTCGCTTGCAACTATTACAAGTAGGGATGAAGCTATCGTTTAACTGTGCCTGCTTGACGATTTGACCAAACTTGACCAAATTATAGAGATTAGAGAATAACCTTTCTGAAGTAATTCAAAAAATGACTCATTGTATTAGCTACGACTTACGAGGCACGTAATGTGTGAAGTGGTAGACAGGTTCATTTACTTTACCCATTCACCTAAGTACTGAGCCAACTTTACAGTCCTAGATCAGATTCAGAGGAAAACTTGTCCAGATATTTAGCAAAGACAGTGTAATCCGGTGTAACACATCACGAGTTCCCAACAAGTGACGTTGAGAACTTAAGTTGGCGGAGACCTATAACCGTTAGCCCGCCGGTGTTAAGGAGGCTGTAAATTCACGCGCCCCCTGATCTCTATGGCCTGAGTTTGGATTGAGACTTCGCTAATCTCCCATAACATTGACGGTTATGTGGCGTTGTGAGGCTAATTAAAAGATAATTGTTTATTTGTTTTAAGCAAGTTAGAGGAGAACTTGGAATCGAGGGATATGGCGAGAATAACTAAATATGCGTGAAGGTGTGCGAGGCAGCTTTTCCAGCTAATTCTTAAACGATTATTTATTAAAAAATATGTGTTACAAGATTTCTTTATGAAAAATTTGAAAAGATAACAGCTGTTGCAGGCTGCAGCATGTTCAAAAAGTAAAAAAACTCAATATTTCAGACACTGATTTAGTTAGTTTTCGACATTAGGTTAATCATTTACAATTAATATATAGCATATTGCAATTTAAAATTAGCAAAAAAGCCTACGGCTGCGTTGGATGGGAGGATTGTAGGACTTTGGGGGAGGCCTTTCCCCAGCAGTGGGACAGCAAAGGCTCTTAAAAAATAATATCGCAATAGCAAATCTCGATACGCAAATCGATCTTGATCTTATCTATATCTATATATTATATAAAACTCAAAGGTGACTGACTGACATGGTGATCTATTAACGCACAGCCCAAACCACTGGACGGATCGGGCTGAAATTTTGCATGCAGGTAGATGTTATGACGTGGGCATCCGCTAAGAAAGGATTATGATAAATTCCAACACCAAGGGGTTAAAATAGGGGATGAAAGTTTGTATATTATAATAATACTTCTTAACGCGAGCGAAGCCGCGGGCAAAAGCTCGTATGTATATAAAACTCAAAGGTGGCTGACTGACATGGTGATCTATCAACGCACAGCCCAAACCACTGGACGAATCGGGCTGAAATTTTGCATGCAGGTAGATGTTATGACGTAGGCATCCGCTAACAAAGGATTTTGATCAATTCAAGGGGTTAAAATAGGGGATGAAAGTTTGTATATAATAATACTTCTTAACGCGAGCGAAGCCGCGGGCAATAGCTCGTGGTGAATAAAGCTGATAGTGATGATACAAAATTATTATTTTTTTTCATAAAAGTCCAAACGTGGTCTGATTAGTAAAAATTAAAAACTATAAATGTATGTCGTTTAGCACAAGATTACCACGTTATTTTATAGGATTGTATTAATGTTGGATGAAAATACCAGAATCTGGACACCGTTGTATACGACGAGCGTTGTTTTGCCGGCGTCTTCGGCGCGAGGGTAGTTTAATGAGAGGTCATGGTGTTATCTCGTGAAATCTCCAATTATAGAGGGACGCCGAGGTCCAAGGATTAGACCATGGTTAGTCTTCTCACGTCGTGGTGGATTCAATTACACCCACCCGACCCGCCCCGACCCGACACGACGTGTTATTGGTTTATCGCCGGACAAAATATAATTGCTTTTATATTAAATGCCGCTGTGAGTGCTATTTCTTTCATACGTAGTTTCGGGGAACTGAATAATACATTAAACGAGTATGGGATTATGAAATCTTGAGACGGTTTACTTAGGGATGAGTTACAAAGTATTTTTACTGAATTATTGTACTATACAGTATAATAGCGTAGAGACTGGAGCTACGCGGCTCTACGATTGTCTACGCCGCCCGCTACGACAAACAAAATAATCGTAGTTTTTTTTAAAGTATCACATAACTGCGAAATCGCATCGCATCGTAAATATCTGATACAAAATTCATAATAAAAATGACATTACGATGCGATGCGATGCGAATTCGCAGTTTTGTGTGTTAGCCCGTTGTCCGTTTCACACTACCCTAATATTAGTGGTTAAAAATTATTATGTACGAGAAAGGTAATCACTAATAAGATTTTTTCACTCACAAAAGTAACAACAAAAAGGACGACATGTCAAGTAGCAATTATTAAGTATTATTCCCATCAAAGAAAAAACCTTATCAGCCTAAAACAACTAACTTATTTTGAATGAATGCATCAAAATATCAAAAGGGTTAATACGTCCAAAATCCAAATGTAGTGAATATGTTACTTTTTTAAACCATTTAATCGCAGATCTACATAATAATGCGGGGCTCGGCGGCCGACAACTTGATTGATGTACCTAGATTTATACACTCGAAAAGTAACACGACACACGTCCGCGAAACCTCTAACCCTCGCATTTTTATTTTCAAATATACGCTCGTAATTAGCGTAATAAATTATAAAATGATAATTCTGGTAGGATCTTGCGGAGCGCCTGATGCGGGGTCGGGGCCCGCGGCGACCGCGTGTCAATCACGTTGTACGATTCTTATTTTGAAAAAGTGTAAAAAAATTGGTATCACTTTTATTCGCCGTCCCGTTCCGCCCTTATCGCGCGGTCGATCGAGCGAACGAGATAAAACACGCGATCGGTCTTCTGGCAACATCTGTGCTTCATAATAGACGCTTACGTAGGCTTCTTTTCGGGGATCGAGCCCGGTGGGATCACTTTAACATGATTGATCTGTTTATTTTACATTTTAAAGGAGCATTTTTACGGTTGCTTGTCAACTTAATAACGGAGTGTTTTATTTCGGAACACGTTAAATTCAGTTTTATTGATAGGTTCTTTTAACTTATATATTCCTTGAGATGGGTCGCGATGGGATAAAATAAAAATGAATCAGTAATGACTTAGCCGAGAATGATTGGCATTTTGATGTGCGGCGTGTAGCGATGTTTATTGTACTCGGGAGTATTATCGTGCGATGTGTTACGTGTTACATGCTTATCATCGACGAAACTTTATGAGGTGTTCAAATAAAAGCTCATTTAATCATTATTGTTGACTTATTTAGAAGATTGCTTGTTTTACAATAATAAAGAAGTTTAACTTTAAAAGTTTGTTAGGTTTCACAAGCGTAAAGAATTACTTAAAAAGTGAAAAGGTATCATTGGTAGGTTCAAGATACATCTCGTCTGCTGCATATTTTGTTTATTATTTGTTTCGTAGCACGAACGAGCCTTTTAATAATAAATGTTTGTTTTTTATCATATTTTCTCCTATATTCTGTTTTCATACTGGCATATAGGTAATAATAATAATAATAATATCTATGGACGCTTCACACCACGTCAGTCTGGCCCCGTGCTAAGTACCTAAAGGACTTGTGTTACAGATACCAGACAACGGAAATATATTTAATACTTTTATACTATACATATATTTAAGATTTTTATTAAGTATATAATACACATATTAAATACACATCCAGACCCGGGAACATTGAAAACTTTTTGTTCCGTCGGCGGGATTCGAACCCGCGACCCCCGGCTTGAGCTACCAACGCGCTCACCACTGAGCCACAGAGGTCGTCAAAGTAACGTTGTTCTTTGTAAAAATCGCAATTAATTTATGAATGATCACAAAAGGCAAACATATTCACACAGAGGTAATACAAGCGATATGACAACATATCTCGTAAATACAATAACAATATTATACCTACTGTACTACGTGTATTCCAGCGACGCAGATCACTTACCATCAGGCGCTTGTCGGTTCCACAAAAAGGCTCGATACGGCTAATTGCTCACAAGTGGTCCTCTAAAAGGTGTTCTATGGCGCCTAAAAACTGTAAGCCGGTGTGTTTTTATCGTCAGAGTAAGCCAGAAGTAGCTGTTAACTCTCGCTACTAATACAGTATCTGGCATGCGCCGGCGAGAGCACTCCACCAGCTCTTCATCGCTGGCGCCACCGAAAATCAACTCGAAAGAGTTATTTTTAGACACATCATAAACACACGTTTAATGACTGTATACGTGTATAGTATGTTGGTATAAAATGTGTACTGGCAATTTTATTTAGAGTCTGAAAAAGTTTTGTTGTGCTAAAATTTTGATTGAATGTCTATCATAAGCTTTGTCCATACTGTGCCTTTTTTGTTCGTCAAGGGCATGCGTTATAGCGATTAGCGCAGTCAACATTCTAACGTGAGACATGCCCGCGACGCATGCCCTCTGACCGTATCCAGAAAACAAAAATGACAATGTTGGCGTTGCGTTCGTTGACGCATTCAATTATTGAATGCGCCAAAACGAAAGCTGAATGAAAGAACTGAATGACATAGCTATAAAGATATTTTTTTGGAAGGCAGGCATCTAGAAACTTTAATCGATTAAGCTCTACTTACTTGTAGTTTTCTGAATTATACCTTATACTTTGACTAAGAAATTGGTTTTTGCTATTACTCTAGTAAAGTCTTTGGTAAACTTGATTTTACTTTTTTTTTATTTACAGCTTATAAGTAATCTCAGTATATCATTTACGATGCATGGTGTGGTGTAAGTGTAATCGTTGAAGATCAATCCAAAAAACGACGACCTCTGTGGCTCAGTGGTGAGCACGTCCCGCCGCCGCCGACGGAACTGAAAGTTTTCAAAGTTCCTGGGTCATGGATGTGTATTAAATATGTGTATTATGTAATAAAAATCTTAAATATATGTATAGAATAAAAGTATTAATTAAATTTCCGTTGTCTGATACCCGTAACACAAGTCCTTCAGGTACTTACCACGGGGCCAGACTGACGTGGTGTTAAATAAAAAACGAGCGCTCCCGCGCAGCGTCTTATCGGAAGCAATTACACGTTACTTTATTATTAATTTTCATAACCACCCTCAGACTTCAAAGCGAGCCGTCTGGAGCGATGACTGCGCGTGTGGTGCAAGTGAAAAGGGTTTGGCTTTTATAGGCGCCACCAATCTTATCTCAGCTGTGGCGTGTACAGAAATAATTGATAGTTTAGTGTCCCTTTAATCCCCCGACGACAACCGAGTTGAACGTGTTTGTGTGTTTCATAGCATCGTACCATTCGATTTTGATCTAGATTTTTTTTTGTTTTCTCGTCCGTTTTAGTATAGATTTTATGTTCCGTTGAAACATTTTTCAGAATGCCTTAAATGTAAGTATCTAATTTTGCTAGTTAGCCTAGGGACGCAGTCAACAGTCAGCACGGATAAAGAAATTGCATAATTCCTGACTTTATTTTAATTGTAAAATTTATGGACAAGATATTATTTTTATCCGTAAAATGTTATACAGATCGCTCGAGCTCGCAACTTACGGCACGATCTCTGCTACTGTTTACTGTGCAGGTCCTTGAATACATTTTAACAACACTCCTGCTCCGGGTACTTCGGCCGCGCTGCTTTGATCTTTGACGACACTTTAAAATTCTATCTCTAAACCGCCACAGTAGTGCAGTTATTTACTTTCAATAACTGCTGCAGACGAGTAAGAAGTATAACAAGCTTAGCAACAAGCAACATTTGTCACTGCTAGAATATCGAGAATAGAGCTCCTTCTGAAATAAAAACAAAAGGAAATTGGAAACTACATAAATAAAGAACTAAACAAAGAAAAGTCAACGCAATAAATATTACGAAGGAAATAACCCCACATTTACATGCGTCACGAGATTCGAACACTGGAACCCAAGACATATCTCGCCAAAACGATTCCCACATAAATAAAGCTCATCGGATATGAAACTGCATTTACATAAGAAATATATAAGAGGCCTAAACGATAGGTCTGCGAGGGTATCGACTGAGCGGCGAGCGGCGGCGGTGGGAGCACTTGGGACTCGGAGCACGTCTGCGGGGACTCTAATAACAATACAAAATATCAGTTCGTTCCTCCGATCGCAAATCTACGTCAATAACATATCCAATAGTAGTGCTCAATTCATTTCGACATAATCTAATATGGCGGGGCACGTTTCCCGCCTAAATCTCCCGCCACATGTCGCCAAGATGGCCGTTCGACCGAAACGCGAAACTAAAGAAAAAGGAGATCACGAATCGGTAATATCTTTCGAGTCCATAAACTTAAATGTTTATTTGCAGTGATATTTTGTCCTTTTGCGGATATTGTTTTATTAAGTCCGCCCCGCTTTTGTTTATCTTTATACAGAATAAAGTTTATTTTGTTCTCCAAAATTGTGATTGCAAGTCCATGTATGTATGGGGCAATGGTTAGGTAAGTCTAAAAGAGAGTAGGAGTTGACACGACCTGAAACACAAAACTATTGTTGTTAGTATTTGTTATTTATAGTAAAATTACTCCGAAGATAGGTTACAGAAGAAAGTTTAAAAATACTTTAGGTACTTTTGCAATTTTTATGACATTATTTCATCAGCGCAGCATAAATTAATACATGTATTAATACCTACCTACTTGAATTGCTTCTGAATTTCTTCATCCGTGCTTGATATTGCTTAATGTTATTCTTCAATTCCCAAATGTGTCATAATTACAGGGTTACAGTGGTTTAAGTCACGGAATCAATAAAAAGACGTCGTCGGGGGCGTAGTTCAGGGGTCATCAGCGGAACCAATTAGTGCAATTACCCGCAGTGCCGCTGAATTGCCGACATTAAGTCCGCCTTTCTAATACATTGATCATCGGACAGGATTGCTGCTTTGTCTGCGTTATACGCGGACGTGTTCACTCTATATTATGAATTGTTCAAAGATCAGGTTGAGTAGAGATGTTTTGAATGCTCCATAAAGTTTGTAAAATACTATAATTATATTTCAGTATATTATTTTCACACGACTGAAATTTCACACTATATAGAAATGTAACAATGTCAAGCTAATTGCAGACTTTGGTCATGGTTATAGATGATTTTTACTAATTCCCTATTTATTCGCCTCGATAAAAGCATTTTGTTGCAGGAAAGGTTTCTTTTTCATTGAGTTACATCTTACACTTGTCTATTGTGTAGATACCTACATGTTTTTCTTCGTAACGTTTGCGGTTTGAATGAGTCACTCTATATCCGATAGCTACTCTTTGGATATAATCGCAGGCGATTTCGATTGATACCGTCATTGTGTCGGAGCGTGGTGATTGCACAGGAATTCGTCGGACTCCCGTGGAAAGATTCGCTTAATGCGGACTTACTGGCAATCTCAATCGAACTGCACATCGATACTTGGTATTTATTTCGAAATTGATCGATAATAATAATACATCTAGAGCTATTTATTTTTCTGGATTAAACAAAAATATATTGTCATAGAACAAGAATGTCCTTAATTCAAAATTTCAGCATTACTGGATTATATATCTAGTTTCTTGCACATTTATGTAAATTTTTTCCCTCACAATTTTTTATGGACAGAAAATTTGACTTTAAGGTTTAAGGAACTTTTTCAAAATGCAAAATTAAGGTCCATCAAATGTTTTTTTTTGATTCTAAGTCCTATGTTTTTGTAGAAAGAAGGAAGTCGTATTTTAAGCTTTAGCACCGCTAGAAAGTCGCGTATTTTTTCCTACTTAACTGTCTTAGATCAGCTCATAGTGATAGTGATGGTGAGCGGAGGTCACGTGCGGCGATCGCTATTGATTTCCATTTAATTCGGCGCGTGCTCCGCCCAGCGGCCGGCGGCCAGCGCCTACCGGAGAGTGCCGACAAAGTGCCCACCGCCTTCATTACGACTGATTGAAGGCTGCGGACCGCGGACCATTCCATTTGATTGTTTGATTATTTCGGTGCGTTGCCATCACAATTTTTGGCGAATTTTGGCTTGATTTGATGACAGGATCCTGTTTGCTCCTAGCACAGGTGTTAGCGTGTTTCGAAATTAATAAGACACGTATTCGTTGAAGTCTTTTATATTAAAATCTCTTTTATGTAGTACTGTACTCTTTATTTGTAAATGTTCAGTGTCAATTAAGCTGCGATATTTTTTTCAGGAAAATTGGTTCGTCGTAGTCGTTAAATTTAGAGATAGCTTACGCCGTCCGAAAATTAATTGATCGAATCTCGTTTCCGAGAGGAAACAGCGCGGAAGAGTTTTAATTAGCGAGAAAAAAAGGCACCACAAAAGTTTCGACGTAAAAAAGCGGGAGACAAGGGTGGGCGTAGCGAAGAATAAAATCTCCCGCTCGTAATGCGGGCAACATTTGTGTGAGGAAGACTCTCGGTAATGGAAGACAAATTTCAATATAATTTGCAATACATAAGCGTGTTACTTTAATAGCCCAGAACCACCCTTCAAATTAAACGGGGCTTAAGTTTTATTTTATTTTTTCCTCCTCGGCTCGGGCGAGCGAGGGGGGCGCGGGCTGGGGCGGCGCTCGGGGATAGCGCGACGCTCACAGGCGTCTGGAAAAATATAATCCGACCAAATTAATTGCCCCACTCGCAGTAGTGGCGCGGCCGCGATCTCGCCGAATCAAATTAAGGACTCGCTATAAAAACCAAATTAGTACTCGCTTTAACCGTGAGGGGGTATTTAGTTACAAGACGTTAGTTCAAATCCCGCCATTTTCATTAACAATAAATATCCCCTCGCAGCCGCACGGAATCCTTATTGTTTTACTTTTTACACCCTTGTGTCTCGGGAGGGGAAGGCATCTCGCGGACGGCGCGGGCGTCTCGCGGACTCCGGATAATTTGCTCTTTTTGTTTACTTATCGGGCGTGGGCAATAAAAAATTGCGTTGCGCGAATTAAGACTTACAATTTTATGTAACCCCCTCCGGTACTTCGAATAAGTTTAGCATTTAATTGGCGAAGATTTTAGGTTTTGCAAAGCGCCTCTGTTCGCCTTCTTAAGTTAATTGGACCGCCGTAACAAACTTTTTATTTTGTTTGTTCGCCAAATCGAATTGAGGAGATGCGTCTATTTAGCTTTGAGGTCCTTAATTTTTATGACTATGAATATGAATTTACGTATTTATTTTATGATCCATGTAAATAAATCTCTGATAAACTAACATTTTCTATAGGATTGTATCCGCTCTTTGTTTTAGAACTCTTTTGTTTTAGAACTCTCTCTTTTTCATTTTCAATTCTGTTTGAATTTCATAACATTAAATTGGATCTTGATAACGTAAAGGAAATATTTAGGTCGTCTTCAAAAATGTTAATATGCTGTGTTATAGCATTATATTTTGTCTACACACAGAGGGGTTTATAACTGTTATTTTAAATCTCATATATCATAGATACGAAGGGGTGAGTTTGTGTTTTTTCCGTTGGGTCGTAATGACGGTCGATGCAGCAAATTAAAGGGCGGACGATTTAAAACAATAAGCTGACGCTGTCATTAGCGGCCCGCTCCATAATATTACAGACCTCAGAGCACTAATGTGACAATATTATATTATAATTAACTTAATATTTATTATTTTCGATAAATTATCGAGATACGTGGCGATTATTTGTAATTGTATGTTTATAATTTAAGTATAGGTTGGAAATAATAGCAAAAATATAAGGTTTGGCTTTGCTACGCTATCCGCGCTACGAGAAAATTACTTAAATATTTTTTATCTGAGTTTTGACTTAGCACAATGAAATAATAAGTAATGCTAAGTACTACATACGGTTTTGCTCGATAGTTTTACTCGGAATCGAAGGAAATGACATATTTGACATATTAATTAATTCCATCGAGCCGGCTCGAAGCGAGCCTTCGAGCTGTCAGTTTTGCGGTCCACACGATGGTTATTGCTCGATTTGGAGTAAAACTATCGAGCAAAACCGTATGTCAGTACTTAGCATAAAGTAGTATAAATAAAAACAGATAAAGTATGTAGTAATTTGTCATATAGTACCTACAAGTGTTGAAAATTTTAGTAATTAACAATTTTTCACTTCACAAGCGTAAAGAGCAAACCATTATGCTGTTTTCTGGCAACAAACTCGTAATGACTGTAATAAATTAACATTTCTAAGCAGGATCCTGACCGTATCTGATAAATGTGTGATAAATATGAATGGTAAGCTCGCCTAATTAATGGGAACCCTTAATTGATATGGGGAATGAGTTTTCAAGATTGCTTTGCGCATTTCAACCTGTAAATTAGTAAGGACGGTATAAAATTTATAGGTCCAAAGAGTTCAATAAAAAATTAATTCAAAAACGTTATTGCAATTTTTTTACAGTGTACCTTAAAAAGAAAACATATTTTACTCTTATTTTTCAAGATCGATTTCTCCCCATCCCCATAGCTGCTAAAATACTAAATATACTATTCTGAATTCAATTAAGTTTAATCACATGTTTGTCGGAGGTGTTTTGTGAGCTGTCATTATGACAATGTCGCCGCGAAATGTCAATTATATTATTAAAATAACAACATTGATTACAGGAAACGTGTAATTTGGCGGCGATACGATCTTATCTAGCGATCCTAATTCCCGACGTGTGGATATTACCCGACTGCCGAAATATAACGGATATGTTTCGGATATCCCTCGTATGTCCGATATTGTCATTTGTCATACACACTATACAGGGTGCGTAAGCTTTAAGAAATAGACCAGGTACGTGTCGTAATAAAGATAATTTTGTGCTTTCTATACAAAAAACCTGCAAAGTACAGAGCCAAGATTGCAAAGAGTGAAGTAAATAAGGCAAACCATGCAAATTAATGATTTTCTATTTGCATAATCTTGTGTCATATCTTAAATATTTTGCACGATGACAAATAAAAAACCTACGAATAATAAAAAATAAAGAAGAGTAACTGTGTCAAAAATTTGTTCAAAACGAGACTCGAATACATGCATAATTTATGCATGTATTTGGCACACAATTTTGTGTATTTATAAAAGTGACATTAATTATTATTGTCAACTATGTCGTAAATTTGAGTGTTAGTGTTTCGTAGCTATTGTCATATTTTAGTGTGCTAAAATGAACCAAATTCAAAACAGTTGAGTATGGTGGTTACGTTTCCTTGGTTTTTATTATTCGTAGATTCCTACACTGCGACTTGCGATAAGTATAGGTACATTTTGCGTTTTGAAACCAAGAGGTTATAAACAAACAAGTGGACCGTCGCGGTTGGGGCATAACGATTTGTCATCGTGACAGCGCTCGCCATTCGCGAAAGGAACACCCACTATAAGGCATTATTATCGGGACAAAGCGCTCCGTTTGTCTATCACGATAATCTGTGGACTGTTCCAATTCCGTGTTGTGTAAACGCCCTAATGGACGCCGGTAATGTGACACGCTTGACGATTTTACTCACAAATTGTTGTACGAAACTCTATTACGATCTAATGACAGCTCCCATCTAATTGCGAGGTTATTACGTTCGTTGTGCACGCGGCCTAATGGTGGAGCGATTACCGACGAGGCCTCGAAGATGTCCCGGTGCAGTCGTCGATGAAGCGACTCCGGATGCGACGTGCAATTAAATTCCCTTCCAGCTCCCAACCGATATAATTTGCTACACTGTCGTGTAGTAAAGGTTTAAAATCATAAATGCAAATGATACGATCATAATATAAGTGAAAAGCCGAAATTTTCCAGATAATTATCAGTGGCTCCCAACAATACACAAAAGACAATTTGGTAGTTCGGTAGCATCATTACGGTGTAATACCGTCACGACTGTCATCAGGTTTCATCATGGAATATGGAATCGCGTGTAATTCCCCATATCGCATGATCTCCACGAAGATCTGGAGCGCCGAATCCATTTTGTGAATAATTTAACACACAATGGGCTGATAACAGCTACTTTCTTTTTCCATTAACATGTTATTTGTCCGTAACGACTTATCATAAAACATAATAATATTTTTTGGTAATGTTCATTATAGTTTCGTGATCTATTGTATGTTTTAGCATTTTCCTTATATGGGTACAATCGATTTCTATCCTATACATTGCTAGTTATAGTATACAATTTTTAATAAACTTTTCTTAACATTTATTTTAGAATATATTTTAAAAGTTCAAAAATATAACTCGCCACTAAGGCGACTCAAAAGAAAACTACCGCAGGACCTACTGTAGGCTGCGTATAATTAATCTAAAGCGTACTTGATGCTGCCTCTTTTTCGTTCAAGAAAAGTTTAAAAAGAAAAATTCTTGAAATTTCTAAAATAATAAATATTTGGTCGCTGTAAGCTAGGCGGGCGGTTGGGTCGGGCGCGCGGCAAGTGGGTATCGTTAGGGCGTGTATTGTGTAAGCGGATTTTCGGGGCGAGCTGAGGCGAAGTATTTTTGCCGCGTCGTCTCAGCCGGACCCGGATTGATTTACGGACGAAGTGCGATACTGAGCCGACCCTCGGCTTAAACCTAACTAGAGCTTATCCCGGAATTACGCAAAACACGCCGACCTCCGTGACGTTTGCTGGAGATACCTTAAATACACTGTATTTTAAGGAGATTTATTTTGAACGTGTATTTTCACGTTTTTAGCACGTTACGACCCGTTCGTTTGTGTGTAGATAAAAGAGTAGTTTTTAAGTGAATGGGCGTAATGACTAATGAGTATTTAAATTCAAATATCTTGGATTGAACGACTCCTTGCAAAATCCGCTCTATTTGTTTTTAGACGGGGATAAGAAAATATTAATTCTTCGGCTGAAGTTTTTATAAGTTATTGCACCTATTAAGCGCGAGTGGGAAGACACGTTCGGCCATTAAACCGATCTCGGCAGGAGAGGCTGCGGGATATTATCGCGCCGCTTGTTGCCCGCGTAAAATAATAATGGCCGAACTTCCGGCGGCAGCGCGGGAAACTGGCAAAAAAGCGGGAAACGCCCCCGGTAACCGCTCAACTTTGTTAACTGCTTAGTGACGTCACTTAATTTATTAACACGTTGCCTCAAGTGAGGCAATTTCGAGGTGAGTTACCTGGCCGTTTAGCCTAATCGTCGATTAGTGTTTTGTTACAGCCTGGCTTAATGTTTTTGATTATAGCGTGATAGAGTCTAATTGGGTATACATAGGCTGCACTAAAAATATCGGGAATGGAATACTTCCACTGTCCCTGTCATATTAAAATCTTTTTAATTAAAAACTCCTTGGTTTTAAAAATCTAATACCATTTATTTATTTTTTAAAAAATCTCGGTCTTGTCACAAGGTCTTTTCAAACTTGTGTAGTCGTTGAGAAAATGGAATTGACTCGAGAAAATTCTAGAGCGATGATTTATTATGACTTTCAAAGTGGTTTAACACAAAAACAGTGTGTTGACCGGATGATTTCTGCATTTGGTGATGAAGCCCCATCCAAAACCACAATTTATCGCTGGTTTGCTGAATTTCAACGTGGACGTGTCAAGCTCAGTGATGATCCCCGTCAAGGTCGTCCAAAAACTGTAGTCACCCAAGAAAACGCTGATGCTGTGCGTAAGCTGGTTGAGGAAGATCGACATGTAACATACCGCGAAATTCAGGCGACTTTAGACATTGGCATGAGTCAAATACAAATAATATTGCATGAACAATTAGGTTTAAAAAAGTTGTTTTCCCGATGGATACCGCATTTGCTCTGTGCAGAACAAAAAGCGGCTCGCGTTTCTTGATGCGTCAGAACTCTCGAAAGATTCCACGCAGGATCCTCAAATGCTGTATACAATCTCGTATCAGGTGACGAATCCTGGATATATGCGTATGAACCCGAAACTAAAAACCAGTCACGAGTTTGGGTGTTCGAAAATGAGTTAAAGCCTACAAAAATTGTTCGTTCACGAAATGTTAAAAAAAAGGTGGCCACGTTTGTCTCCAAAACCGGCCATATTGCGACTATTCCTCTTGAGGGACAAAGAATGGTTAATGCAGAATGGTATGCTAGCATTTGTTTGCCACAGGTCGTTTCTGAACTCCGTAAAGAGAACTGCAACCGCCGCATCATCCTCTATCACGACAATGCGAGTTCTCACACCGCGCACAGAACAAAAGAGTTTTTAGAGCAAGAAAACATAGAATTATTAGACCATCCGCCGTACAGCCCCGACTTAAGCCCTAATGATTTCTATACTTTCCCTAAAATAAAGAATAAATTGCGTGGTCAGAGATTTTCATCACCTTAAGAAGGTGTGGACGCCTACAAAACGACCATTTTGGAGACCCCAACTTGGAATGGAATGGTTGCTTCAATGATTGGTTCCATCGTATGCAAAAATGTGTCAAATTTCGTGAAGAATACTTCGAAAAGCAATAAACACATTTTTAAATAGTAATGTTGTGTCACTTCCTTGATTCCCGAAATGTTTAGTGCTCGTATCATTAAGAATATTGTAAGTATGCTTACAAAAGTTTAACAAAATAATTAAAAGTTATAGGTACTGATACCAAAATTATTATTTTAAGATTGTTAAAGAAAAAAAATCCAGCTACTGGTATTCCGAAAAGAAATAGCGATGATTTCTTTTGTTTTCGCCATTGTGATATTTGGTATTTATTTAAAACGTGTTCAATAATTGAGGCTCTTGGCAATTTCTACATAGCCGAAGTCAGAGCAAAACGCTAAGTGCACTGTAACTTTAACTGATGTTACATTCTCTCGATAAGAGGACATAAAGCTATCTACTTAAAAACGTGTGTTAGGACTTAAGTAAGTTCAAACGGCTATTAACTGTTTTGTTAACTTGAGAACTAGAGTTAGGCTGATAAGAACACCAAAAATGGTTTTTATGAAGTTAGAATTTTGTGAACTATGAATATTATGAGAAAGACTTCCCGTGTTGAAGGCTTTTTACTTTTTAGTGTTTCATTTTTTGATACGTTGCGGAACTGTAACTAAACATTAAAATATTACTAAAAATGGTGTCAAAATAAACAAAGCACGTTAAACCATTTTTCATCTAGTGTCCGGACATTAGCGGCGGCGGAGTGGAAGTAGCGACTAGCGATAGATCATGTGACGTGCCCTGTCCGACACCGACAGGTAAAACTTAAAACTGCGACACACGGGAAAATCAATAAGCGACCGCATCCGCTGGGTAAATAAATACGGCCCGACTATCCCATAAAACAACCGAACGGTTCACAATTAAAGCTTTAAATCTGCAATAGGTGTTGGTATAAATCGGCGAGGAAACAATCAGCGGCGGCTATTAGCGCGGTGCGGCTCGATAAATTTGCATTAATGCTCTCGAAAAATCCGAGCGCCCATAATTTTCACGTGCCCCGCGTAATATAGTGCATGTGTATCTCGCCTATATTTAGCGCCATTAGACGGATGATCGTTTAGGGGCACTTACGTGTTTGGTGATTGATCGTATCGAGTCCTGAAAATATTGCCTTCGAGGGCAGAGATATAAATTGTTATTAATTTAGATATGGACTAGATATCATATGAAAGATGATTAATGCTAAGAAGGGCCCTAAGATCACTTGCCAGTTTTATAATAGCTTAATGAGGATTTAAGTACACTTCCCTTAATGTATTTCACGTTTCAACAGTCATTCTCTCTACATTTTGAAGACCGCTACTTCTCATCACTTTATTTCTCTACATAATATTATTATTCCTCGTTAGAATCCCGTCATTTGTCATTGACCCAATATCAGTGACCATTTAGACGCAGTGGTCCATATTTCAGCGCTGCCGATTTACGGTCCGGATGAGTCCGGACGAGTCCGGGAGAGTCCGGGAGAGCCGGGAAAGTCCGGGTGAGTTACGGAGCGCCCCCGCCTGGCTGCACTTTACACTTTTACAGTTCCGCGCGTACCAACGCCTATTAATTGATATTTGCTGCGACATCAACGCATTTTACGCCTCTGAATTTTTATAAGCTCCGTCGTGAAATATATTTATTGGTATATTTTATTTGAACATTCCTTTTTTCTCACAGATGTGGGCATTTGTCATTGCCTTATTTGCAGTGGTTTTTAATTTCATCAATTTACTTATAGGTCGTTTACTCTATAAAAGTAGTAGAACTAAGTATAAGCTTCTTGTGAAAGACCAAGCCTTTAGTATAAGTCACAGGCAAAGTGTGTTAAAATGTTTAGACTTTAGAACACCTAATTCTGTATCTTATTAAAATATGTTACAAACAAGACAACAGTCAATTATTAAAAGATTTAAATCGATGTTCGATACATAATACGAGTATAATTTGAGTTCGATACATAAAACGAAGGAATACTGTTCTCTAAGCAGAACGTTATATTATTATTATCTAAATTAATACAATAATTTTAGGTGTGTCTTTTAGGGCGTTGATAAAAATCGTATTATTTTATTGTCCTCGCACGGCATACCCATAGTCCTCACAGGTATTTGAATAAAACACACTTTACGTGTCACATATTTCTCTGACGCCGTTTGATTTTATTGGAAGGACAACTGCAGCGACGACGAAAAAGGCGTCATTCAAAAATCGTGGAGACGTTAACGGCGATATTAAATAACATCTCTATTCACATAAAATGCAACATAAAATGTTAGGCGAAGGCCAGAGCGGACATCGAGCGACCGGCGCGCCGGAAGACGCCGCGGGGACGCCCCGTAGGTGCCTAATATATGAAAATATTCAATTTTATAACATTTTAGATAACATCGCTGCTCGTCGATTTGATATTTTCGGCGGTAAGGTAATGTTATATCGTCGTGAATGGAGGCTGCGCCCGCTGCGCGCAATACGACACCTCTAACTTAGCACTTAATCATATTCTCGGACACTTATATGCACCTACGGGCTCCGGGCCTAGCGTTACGGATGTAAACATTGTGTCACCGTTGTCGATACATTTTTTACTTTAGAATATTACATGCTGAGGAAGGTGTACGAACTGGTTTATAGAATTACAAAAATTCCAAGAAAATGCGTTATGAGTTTATGACTTATGAATGAAAACATGTTGTTCTAACTGTGAAATGTTATGCTTTTATAAAACAACACTTATCTAACACATTACTTGCGAACTGCTCGTCTATACTTAATATTATATATTATTATAATTCTGTAGAGTTTGATTGTTTGTTTGAACGCGCTAATCTCAGGAACTACTGGTCCGATTTGAAAAATTCTATTACTGTTGGGTAGCCCATTTATCGAGGAAGGCTATAGGCTATATTGTATTACGCTAAGACTAATAGGAGCGAAGAAATAGAGGAAAATATGGAGAAAACGGGGGAAATTATATGAGAGGGCTTATTTAAACACGCTTATCTCAGGAACTTCTGGTCCGATTTGAAAAATTCTTTCAGTGTTAGATAGCTCATTTATGTAGGCTATAGCCTACAGCTGATATAGGCTATATTTTATCACGCTTAGATTAATGGGAGCGAAGAAATAGAGGAAAATGTGGAAAAAACGGGGGGAAATTATTTGAAAGGGCTTTTTTGAACGCGCTAATCTCAGGAACTACTGGTCCGATTTGAAAAGTTCTTCCATTGTTAGATACTCCATTAATCGAGAAAGTTTATAGGCTATATTTTATCACGCTAAGACTAATAGGAGCGAAGAAATAGAGGTAAACGTGGAGAAAACGGGGGAAATTATATGAAAGGGCTTATTTAAACACGCTTATCTCAGGAACTTCTGGTCCGAATTGAAAAATTCTTTCAGTGTTAGAATATTCATTTATCTAGAATGGCTATAGGCTATATTTTATCACGCTAAGACTAATAGGAGCGAAAAAATAGATAAAAATTGTATGAAATTGCTTATTATCTTAAGAAATACTATCTGGAGCAATTTTTATGTTATTTGACAAACATGAAGAATAGACCACGTGAAGGGACATAAGCAATTTTTTGCGGAAAAATGTATGGTTGCATGAAATTCCTAAATTACGCAAGCGAAGCCACGCGGAGCATCTATATAATTATAATAAAATCTAATTATAATATTATCTTTAGCCACATGGAAATAACTTATTGAACTTACAAAATAAAAAAGTATCAAGTCCTGATCATCAATTATTAACCCATCATGAATAAAAATAGATTTCCAAGAATCCGCGATCGAAGGCATAGAGCAAATAAAATCGCGCACTCGTGCCGATAGAAAAACCAATCTTTGCTAGCCAATCTCAAAGTATTATTTACTAAATGCACAAATAACACTTAATATAAATAAGCGAGTATTGAGATAAGAATAAAAGGACAAGAACACGATTGTCATAAGTCAGCAAGGTGTCCGGTCGGGCTATAAATTAGGCGTTGTTTTGCCACCGTGTAGCCGGCGGTGGCCGCTAGCTGACGCGGTCGCGGGGTCGCGCGGTCGCGCGGTCGCGGCCTGCGTGGGCCGAGACTCAGGTAGAGTTACAGTTTTCTAACACGTGTACTTTGCGTATTGTACATGCCTTACTGGCTGTTTTTTAAATTATGTGCATTTTTAGAAGCTGGTTTCAAACATGTTATACCCATATTGTACAGCTTATTGAACTTCTATTACTGGGTCTGCTAGGTCGCTGACTGAATGATTATAAGAGTCAATTCAGACTGTCGCTCCAAACGCGTCGCGTAAATGCATTTCTAAATTTGTACTGAATTGACAGATTTTAATTGCGTGAGACGTCTTCCCAATAGGTATGCCAAATCCATAAGAAATGCATCTACGCGTCGCGTAGTGGTCTGAATTAACCCTTATAGTTTCTAAACTTTCTATGTTATATTCTAAAATATTTTAATTGATATGAATTAATATGATGTTAAAATAAAGAAAAAAATGTACTTCATTGCAATATTTTGTTAGAAATTAACGGTGACTCTACATAGAGCATCTACGACATTTGGACAAAACATCATAATTACTATGTATTAAATGTAGGGGTGGGCCGAAATTCCGTTTACATTCGGTTTAACCGAACTTCGGCAGCTTGAACCGAACTTCGTCATTCGGCCGAATTTCGGTTAAAATGCCGAACATTCGGCACTAAATATACTTGCAATATCATAATAGAAATTAATGAAAAAACATAACTATCTGTAGTCACAACAGTGAAATAAAATAAGTCTGATACAAGAACTATACTCATTCAATAGTCATTTAGTTATTTGAATTAGAAAAATTAATCATACGTGAAAAACAAGAAAATTAAATTAGCCTTTTTAACAACCAGTCTCAAAAATGTTTGGTTACTTAAGAGCGGGCTGTGCAATATTGCTGTGTTTTCTAATAAGTATTACGATCCCGAAAGACGATTGACTCAAATGAAATTGACATTTATTTAATCATTGTATATTTCTGATAGTATCTGATACTTAGCTAACAGAAAACGCGATTCACTTATTTTATGAATCTTTTTAGGCATTTCAACAAATGTCTGTTACACTTATTGAGTTACTATCATTAAATAACTTGCACTACTACAATCATACACTTTATAAAATAATAGCTTAAGGAAATATTAGTATTGTATTTACTTTTTAAGTAATCATCAAAAACAGTTTTGGGACTTACGAGTTACGACCTTTACTTTCGTGCTATAATGCCGGAACGGTTGTTACGCGATATTGTTCACTATTAGTTGCAGCCTAAAGCACTTTGCCCGAGAGCACGATTCATGGAATTATTATATCACGATTCGAGGATAGCGTTGTGTGTAGGCGGGGCTCGGGCTTGCGTGGTTTGATATTTTTGGCAGCCCGGTCTTAAACAAACAAAACACAAAATTGAACCGTTCTTCTTACTAACCAAACCAGCCTTAGAAATATTACTTACATAATCAAAAAACAAAATTTTACTGCCTTTCTCAACAAGTCTAAAAAATCTCTCTTACTTAATCAAAAAACAAAAATGTTGACTTTACTTTTACTTTACAAATGACTAGCTGGCTAACGGCCCTGCGGGGAAGCACGGAGTGCGAGCGGGCCACATCTAGCAATATTTGCAGCAAGTGCGTAAACAAGTGACAACACGAAAAAGCTCGGCGAAATTGAACCGAAGTTCGGCGGAACTTCGGCCGAATTTTTCATTTTTACCGAATGTTCGGCCGAAGTTCGTATTCGGTTCAAACCACATTCGGCCCATCACTAATTAAATGTAAACTAAACCAAATGTTATAATTTCGTCTCCCTCGAGAGCGCAAAAATGAGGCAGAGCTATAAACAACAGCGTTCGATACTTTCAATAAGTCAATGTTATTAAGTGGCAATGCTCCTGCGACTGTGGGTTTAGCCTCACATTTTATAGCGCGGACCAAATTATTACTTTCGCAACAAAAGGCTTATTAGTCAACGGGCGAGTGGCCAGACTGGCGACCTACCAAGGCGCGCTATAACGCAGTTCATTATTTATATTAACAGTTTAGCAGTCAGTGGCCAGCGTCCTGATCCGGACTTATGGCCGCGTGAATGTGCGTGGGTATTATACGTACCCTTGTTAAGCGCTGAGGATATTATAAAAATGATTCCTTTATCCGAGCTGTGACACTCGCTGGAAATTGGTCGGTTAATTTATAGTCATCATAAAAAAGGACCCGAGCGCGTGCAGGTTGGAATTTCATTCACGAGAAAGCAGAGGCGTGCGGCTCTTTATGGGCGAATGTTTTCATTAATTTAACTCGCGGGAGACGCGAGGTGTCGGGTGTTCGGGGACAGTAGCAGTCGGGTGTGTGTCATATGTTCAGACTCCACCATGAGGGACTACCGTGCCTCGCGACGAGTCGTATTATGGTCACACCCACGTCCCATATATTTAGGTAATTTAAATTACCAATATTTGGAATCAGGATCAGCGTCCCAGCCCAGTCCTAGCCACACATTACCATCAATTGTCAGAAAGTAACGAACAGTTGAAGTTTTTATGCTAATATGACGTTTGAACGGAAATTATTGAAATATCTAACAACTCGGGGTTCCCGAACAGTGCAATTTATTTATTGCAGACGATTAATGGATTAGTTATGGTATTCTCGTATTCAATCAAACGTCACTGTCTCGAAGTCGATGGCACGACTTAAGTTATTACCATAATAAGTAGGAATATTTTGGAGACGTTTAGGAGAGGTCATTAGTCATCGGGTCGGCGGTGGCGATGGCGATGGCGAGGTCACGGCGGGAGCCCGCCGACTCCGGCACCGGCGCGGGCGCATCATCAGATAAGCGACTATAAGTCGATACGCGCCCCAAATAAGCCTGGAAGCGCATTAGTCACCGCGCGGCCGGGCCGGCGCACCGTAAAGACGATTCGCCTAATCCACTCAAAACATACTGAGACATTTGTCGGCCCGTCGGGGATCGGGTGATCGATAGCGCGACGCGCTCCAAAACGATAGATAAAACCTGATAAGTCAGAAGAAATATGACGCGAACAAAATCGGGAGATACTCGTAATAAGATAAAAGTCAAACAATGATTCGACCGCGGATTCGCCGCGGCATAATTTATGTGACAACGCGTGATGGACGAGCGGCGACTTTCGGTAAACTATTTACATACGGCGACTGCCGGGTCGGGTCGGAGGGTGGGGTTTATTCCGAAAACAAATGTCACCGTTATTTATTGGGTCACACTCCTATTAGGCCCTAAGACACGAACGGTAGCCGGGGCGGGCAGGTATAAAACAAAAAAGGTAATAATGTGGGTGGCGGGGATTCTAATTCGGGTGTGACTCGCGAGAGATCGCAATCTAAGAGTGTAGTAAAATCGAGTGACAGGCGTCAGATAGTGGCGGGGCCCGCAGAGATCGCTCTAATTGAATCAGGAGAAGCGGTCCCCGTTCTCGGCTCTCGGCCGCGCTGGCCAATTCCCTTCGCACGTCGACTTAGATTGCTTCCTACAACTTCCCGATGTCTCCTCAAAATACTTCAGACGTTGTTCACTTTTGATTCACTTTAAGTTATGAACATATTTTTCCGTTGTAACTTAATTTGACAAGTTCGTTTGTAAGTTAGAAAAGCTGTTTTGAATATACCGCATTACTTTTAAATTCATAGGAAGTAGGAACGTAGGAATACGTATCATATATCTATCTAGGCTCAAATAGGTAAACATCTCATAGATATCCTTAAGTTTTGAAATCTTTTTAAACGACAAACGTAGTAGAAGAATAAAAAGGTAGAATATTTATAGCGAGATGTAACCCTGCTCTCTACATCGATGCGCTTAAAATACTTCTTTTTCTTTGTTTTGAACAGACTTAAACAGATGCTGGGGTAATGTACAAATAATGCACACGGAGCTCGGAGGTCGGTAGGTGAAAGCGTTAGGAGAGCGACAATCCCGGCGGAGACAGCACCAGGCAACTTTGCTTTTTATCCTCCGCCGCGCGCGCTCGACCGTGTAATTGGATGAGAACGACGATCCCAATAGCGCGCCCTTATCTGTTCGCGGCGAATCTATACCCCCCCTGCCTTCCCGCACCCCCTCGCCACCACCCGCCGCCCCCGCGTATCTCGGCAATAAGTTTTTAGTGAGTAATTCGAGATAACCCCTTGATGTTGTTCATTTTCACACTTCCTTTCCCGAGAACAGATCTTTATTGCGTAATATGTATCTGTCTCGTCGCCGACGCGGGCCCCCGGGGCGCGTAGACAAACTTCGCCCCTTTATGACGTTAATGCGATCGCCCTACACCCTAACCCGGATAATGATAATTGCTTTTTCGGAAATTATTATTTGATGTTGTCTTTTAATGCTGTCCCGGACGAACTTTCCAATTTGGAATATTAACAGATGTCTTTCGAGCCTGATGTAGAAGTTGAATCAGTTTTATGACGTCATTATATTAATTACAACTTTATTAACCCTTTTCTTGAACTTTATATTGTTATGTTGTAAAGTTATCTGTTACTACATTTTTTGTTGAGGGTTTTTGTTTTTAGCAAGGTGCGAGGTACCAATTACAATCCGAAATGACGTTGAATGTGCTCAGCGGAAGACTACAATATATTTTACTATCAAAATGGAGGAGAGTGCAAAATGCATTCTTTATTCAGGCAGCGGGGAGGTTGCGAATTGTCGTCGTATTAGTTGTTATCTGATGGGCACCGGGCGCGGTGTGCTATCTGCCCCCCTCCCCTTAAGTCCATCTGTTCCTGTCCCGTATTTGCATTTGAATTTCCACTAAGCATTCGCATGTTAGATTTCAGTATACAGCTTAGAATCTGTAATCTTGGATGCTCTCTACTTAGGTATTTGGGTAACGTTATACAGCAGTAACATTATGAAAATTCGGTTTTTCCATCGAGAAATATTATGGTTCTTGTATGGGATTTGATAGAATTCCGCAGTTTATAATATTGTTCCGTAATGTTCGCATAAAAATTTACAATATAAGCTATAGCATATGCCTAGGGCCTTTTTATCTCAAAATGGAATGCCATTACAAATAACGCGACTTTCGTTGACGCTAAAGCTTAAAATATGTAGAGTACTCCTTATGACACAACATGGTATCGTAAGGCTTCGACAATTTAACATTTTACTTTTGAATTTTGATTCAGAAGCAGATTGCAAATTTTAACTTCTATGCGAATGGGCAAGCGCTTCTTCAGACTTATGCACTGACATAATAATATGAATATCGATCGAAGGCCATCCTTTAAAATGCGTCGAAAAAAAGTGATTTTTGTTGTCCATTACGTGAAATTGCGAGAGCATTAGCGTGAGTATAGGGTCGGGCGCCGCGGCCTGTAATCAGCTGTGCCGATACGCGCCCGCGCCGCTCCGCACCTCCCCGCACCACTCCGCACCCCCGCCGGCCGATACCTATTAGCGAATTAATTTGTTAGCGATACTTTGTTACAAATTGACCATTTATATAATTTTAGACATTTCTCTAAGTACCTGTTGAGCTTTGTTGTTTCGCCCTTTTAGAGCTTTTTGAAGGACATGTAAGGTCATATGGATTTGTTCAGATACGCGTATGCCATTATTCTCATATTTCAGGCCCTACCTATCTATTTTGAAACAGCAGAAAAACCAAGTGCCAAATCACGCTTGTGAAAGCAAATCCACATGACACTAAAACTCGCTTCAGATCTTTCAGATGAAGTTATTATTCATGATACTCTAAAGTCTAAACAATTATTATCGATTTCTAATTTGTCATTAAAGCTAGGTAAAACAAGTAAACTACATATTAAGTACCTTATGTATAAGGCACAGACAATTTGAGTTGAATGCTATGTTTTTCCTAATACAGTGATTATGTTGTTAGCGTCGCGTAGTTGCTACGCCACTCGTACCAAGTGCATCGCGTTCTGCTAGTTCAATTGAAATTACCATTGCATACGCGAACGGAACAAAAAACATAAGCTGACAGAATAAAAACCAATTTTTCTGTTTATTAAGATCATCACCATCATCATCATCAGGACCATTTAGGCGTTAGTCAGCTTGTCCAAAAAAACCATGAAAGAGCACCTTAGTCCGTACTCTGTAGCACTTTAGTTTTTGTGAAACATCTAACTTATAAGACATAAAAGTTACAACAGAATAAAACCTATTTATTTTTATTTAACAGTTTATTGCACACAAAAATAATCAACAAGTTATACCACGAAGAAAATAACATAGACTAATCAAAACATTCTATTTTAAAATCGGAATCCGAGGAAGATTGAATCAAACGCAATTAGAAATGTTGTCAGGTAGACGAAAGGATTACAGGTTCCGTGTCTCGTCCGTAGTTTTACTTGGGTGGCAATAATTGCTACGCTAGCACTTTATTATGGTCTAAATAATGAGTATAAGTGGGTGAGAGTGGTGGTGGCGTGTCTCCGCTCTGTAATCTCGCGCCGGCCCCCAATCACGCACTTCTCACCCGGCCGCGTTGAAAAAATAATACCTCTGAGATTCGTCTATAATTTGCCGCGCCGCCGCCCGCCGCCGGCCGCGGCTGCACAATCGTCGAATAACTGTTCTCTGTTTAGACAGTAGCCGTCCATACTAATTTAGGTAATGTGATACACAAATTACTGGAACTATTGTTTTATCGATAGAATTTTGTTGGTCAGTTATTAGAGCAACTGTTTTTATGTTCGCCAGTAACAGTGCTTTGCCTTCCTTCTTTTAACAACTTAATTTTTGTGGAAGTTCTTTATTTATGGATTTATTACGACTGGACGTATTTTCTATATGTTACCTAATCATTGGCTGGCCCACAAAACGAAGTTACAAAATAATATTATAGTTTGCGAGTAAACTTTTATTGCCCAAAACATAAAAGCTATACAAAATGTTTGTAAATTCTATTGTGTACATGTCCTGTATTTTGACGACACGAATAAGTTACGGAAAATTATGCGAAAAATTGGTGAATGTTGTTTTGACGTTGACTGACATAAACTTTCTATAGGAAATTGTTCGACAATGAATCGCGATACGCGTATTTTGACACGTCCATTGTTGTGCGAAAGCAAAAAGCACAATAGTTTTTTGTGCGGGACATAATCTGTGCATTTAGAAACCGTAATCCTCACTCATAACGCTTTTTTAGGGTTCCGTAGTCAACAAGGACTTACCCTTATAGTTTCGGTCTGTCCGTCCGTCAGTCTATCCGTCTGTCTGTCCGTCTGTCTGTCTGTCCGCGGTTTTGCTCAGAGACTATAGGACCTACAAAGCTGTAATTTGGTATGAATGCGCATATTAATTAAGTCAACAAAATGGTACATGAAATCTTAAAAAAAACATTTTTTTATGGTATCTTCCCTACACAACAAGCGGGGATAAATTATTTTTTTCGCGTTCACCCACAGGGTGTCGTTGGATAGGTTTTTTAAAAATATTATGAGTATTCATAGATCATTTTCCTATTTAGGGATCCGTTTGTGAAATATTAAGTTTTAAAGTGGAAAAAATCGTTAAGAGTCCAGTGTCCCCCCTTCTACCAGCTAAACGGTTGCTTCTGGAAATGTGAAAAAATTAACGGGAGTAGGAAATATGCTGAATTTAAAAGGAAAACTATCACGGCTTCTTAGCCGTGATAGTTTTCCGATAGACTTTTTTTAGATAGATTTCATAAGTTATTGAGTAATAGTCGATCAACTAAAAAAATGTATTTGGGAAGTATAAAGGAACTTTTCGTTCAAATTCCTTTGAAAGCAACTAAGATGATGTTGTTAGTAGTATAAAACACGTTATAAATGTACATTCATTGATCATAAAAAAAAAATTATAAAACTAGCGGTACTACGGAACCCTATTTTGCGCGTGGCCCGACACGCACTTGGCCGGTTTTTGTTTATTGGTTATTTTATTTGGATTAGTTGGTGAAAGTTAAAGCTTTTTCCAGATAATTATGATCAAATATTAAAGGGTGCAAAATTAATCAATAAAATACATTTTGGAGGTGCGGAGTAATTTGAAAACTTAAAAAAAGTACCCTCTATTTTACGAATTTTCAATTAGGTTACTATTAATACCTCGTTCATGGGAATCGCAGACACAATATATTTTCAATTGTTTTGCGACAGCCGGGTGACGCTTGGGAATTGATTGGTTAAGTTTTAATTTTTGCCCATTCCAAAAAGTGCACAATGCCAATGAAGTTTTCACTTTCAAAAACATAAAAAAGCGACGAAAAACGCATTTTCCTATTGTCAATAGTACCGTTGCCTATATTTACTTATCACACGTTTTATCAATCTCAACAGTCAACTTCTCGAATGTTCGTGAATGCATTTAAAATAGAGGTGGTCTGGTACAATCCCTTTGTAAGGGTGTCACGCGGCCGCACGACCCGTGAGTCCCGTGACACGTCGCCCGGTGACGGATTACTGGCACTGTATACTGTATAGTCGCATAGTGTATAGTCGTATAGTGTATAGTCATATACACTACACATGTCTTTGTACAACGCCTCCGTGGTCCAGTGGTTCAGAGCTCGGCTCTTGACTCGGAGGTCGTGGGTTCGATTCCCGCGTTGGAAACATGTTATTTCCAAGTTTGGTTAGGACAATGCAGGCTGATCACCTGATTGTCTGACAAGTAAGATGATCCATGCGTCGGATGGGCATGTAAAAAGTCGGTCCTGCGCCTGATCTCTCGCCAGTCGTGTCGGTCTGCCGTCCCACTGGGTTATGAGAGTAAAGGAATAGAGAGTGCTCTTGTGTACTGCGCAC
Organism: Polyommatus icarus; assembly: GCA_937595015.1. Lineage (NCBI taxonomy): Eukaryota > Metazoa > Arthropoda > Insecta > Lepidoptera > Lycaenidae > Polyommatus > Polyommatus icarus. The sequence continues at coordinate 13,007,060 of OW569321.1, forward strand.
ACACTTGGGCACTATAAAATTACTCCTGCGTAGCTGGCCTGGTTTCAATGAAATCGGCCACCGTCACCGAAACCGGTGTGGGAGCTATTATTATATATGTCTTTGTACTTCGCCCTTTTACTAGCCGACTACACGATATTTAGGTATTTGGTACAATGTTATCGAAGGATTGCCAGATGAAGTATTCTGCTTTTAAATCCAACAGTAATACAGCTTCGGATTAAAAAAAAGGTTTCGAATAGGTCCGAAACCCTCTTTGGTACAATAGGGTTTCTTTGGTATCTTGACGTAATGTCCTCACAAGACCAAACGGTAGCGTTTGGTCTTGTGAGTTGTGAGGATGTGAACGCGTGTACCTATTTCTATTTTCTTCTATTTCTAATTTCTCATATTTTCTAGGATCGGGATTGGATTGAAACTGTATTACTAATGATTAAAAAATCGGCCAAGTACGAGTTGTACTCGCGCACGAAGGGTTCCGTAACACTACTGAGTAAAAATAGGTTAAAAATTGATTTTTTTGTATGAGAGCCCCCCTTTATTATTTAATTTATTTAAATTTTATTATTAATTATCAAAGTACAAATACAATAAAGTATTTTGTGAACATTTCAATTACCTATGTGTTGCCGTTATTGATAAGGAGCAAAAAATAGCATAAAAATCACGTTTGTTTTATAGGGGCCGGGTACCCTTGGAATTTCTCATACAAACGTAATACCAAAATCATTTTCACATACGAAAATATTTAACATGTTTGAGTTAATTTTCAGTTTAGAATAGTAATTACCTAGGTTCCTACACAAAAATTTACTTCAAAGTATTTAAACACAAAAAAAATTTTTTGTTTTAGATTTTTTTTTAGTAAATTTACTACTAAATATTGAAACACTAAAAAATAGAGTAAAACACTAAAAAATATATAAATAAATACTGAATTTACTACTAAATATTCAAATACTAAAAAATATTTTTAGAGTTTAAATATTTAGTAGTAAATTTACTGTTTATTTATATATTTTTAGTGTTTTACTCTATTTTTTAGTGTTTCAATATTTAGTAGTAAATTTACTAAAAAAAAATTTTAAACAAAAAATTTTTTTTTGTGTTTAAATATTTTGAATTAAGAGGCCGGGTACCCTTGGAATTTCTCATACAAACGTAATACCAAAATCATTTTCACATACGAAAATATTTGACATGTTTGAGATATTTTTCAGTTTAGAATAGTAATTACCTAGGTTCCTGCACAAAAATTTACTTCAAAATATTCAAACACAAAAAAAAAATTGTTTTAAATTTTTTTTTTGTAAATTTACTACTTAATATTAAAACACTAAAAATAGAGTAAAACACAAAAAAATATATAAATAAATACTAAATTTACTACTAAATATTTAAATACTAAAAAATATTTTTTAGAGTTTAAATATTTTGTAGTAAATTTACTATTTATTAATACGAGTATATTTTTTAGTGTTTTACTCTATTTTTTAGTGTTTCAATATTTAGTAGTAAATTTACTAAAAAAAATTTAAAAAAAAATAAAACAATTTTTTTTTTTAAAATATTTTGAAGTAAATTTTTGTGTAGGAACCTGGGTAATTACTATTCTAAACTGAAAAATAACTCAAACATGTTAAATATTTTCGTATGTGAAAATGATTTTGGTATTACGTTTGTATGAGAAATTCCAAGGGTACCCGGCCCCTTAAATATTAAATTTATTTTGTTTTTAGTATTTGTTGTTATAGCGGCAACAGATATATTATACACAATCTGTGAAAATTTCAGAAGTCTAGCTATAGCGGTTCTTGAGTTACAGTCTGGTGACAGACAGACGGACAGAGGGACAGACGGACAGACGCAGACGGTCAGACATCGAAGTCTTAGTAATAGGGTCCCGTTTTTACCCTTTGGGTACGGAACCCTAAAAAAGACAATCGGGCTACTGATTAGTGCTAGGTTTGCCATTTGTGGATCTTCAGCAGAGTGTTTGATGTTACCTAAATACTTATTCTTTTTGTGTCCACCAATATTCATAACTAGATGAAGCCCGTAACTTCGTTGCGCCAAAACTCGTTTATCGCGTGGGAAAATTACATTTTTCCGGGATAATAATAATAATAATAATAATAGCTCCCACACCGGTTTCGGTGACGGTGGCCGGTTTCTTTGAAACCAGGCCAGCTACGCAGGAGTAATTTTATAGTGCCCAAGTGTGTGCGCAGTACACAAGAGCACTCTCTATTCCTTTACTCTCATAACCCAGTGGGACGGCAGACCGACACGACTGGCGAGAGATCAGGCGCAGGACCGACTTTTTACATGCCCATCCGACGCATGGATCATCTTACTTATCAGACAATCAGGTGATCAGCCTGCATTGTCCTAACCAAACTTGGAAATAACATGTTTCCAACGCGGGAATCGAACCCACGACCTCCGAGTCAAGAGCCGCGCTCTTTACCACTAGACCACGGAGGATAATAAGTATATAGTATATCCATACCAAACACCATGGTCTAGTGGTATAGAGCGCGGCTCTTGACTCGGAGGACGAGGAGGAGGTTGGACATGATATTTCCAAGTTTGGTTAGGACAATGCAGGCTGATCACCTGATTGTCTGACAAGTGAGATGATCCATGCGTCTGATGGGCATGTAAAAAGTCGGTCCTGCGCCTGATCTCTCGCCAGTCGTGTCGGTCGTCCGTCCCACTGGGTTATGAGAGTAAAGGAATAGAGAGTGTTCTTGTGTACTGCGCACACACTTGGGCACCATAAAATTACTCCTGCGTAGCTGGCCTGGTTTCAATGAAACCGGCCACCGTCACCGAAACCGGTGTGGAAGCTATTATTATTATTATATACCAAACAGCAATTGTTTCAGTGGTTTGGGTGTGAAGAGGTAACCGACGGACAGACAGACACACTTTCGCATTTATAATATTAGTTATTAGTATGGAAGTATGGATGATAATATTAAAACCAATTCTTCTACAAACAATATTTTCCAGTAATTATTATTATAGACAGTCTTGTCCGACACTCAGAAGTCAGACTCCGCTCAGACAGTCGGACGCAAAGCCGCCGGTAATTGCATATCTGCGCTGTTTATCCATAATAGGGATAACAACGAAATAATTACGATATTGTTCGAATTATTCATAACATTATGTTTGTATTGCAAAAAAAGTAGCTCCTAATAATAGGATTTTACTAATGTTTTAATCACTAACATATTTTTATACTGAATAATTAATTCGATCTCCAACGAAGTTTCAGACAGAAATAATATTATACAGTAGAAAACCTTACATCATACTACACCACAGAAACTGGGCGAATCTGCACAATGGTTGGTGGATTTTTAGATAACTTTAAACCACGACAGATTTCAAGGAAACTTCAAACGACTAAGGGCCGGAACACATAAACACGATACGACGTCGTGTCGTACCACGATGCAGCGTCGTTTCACGATGCGATGTCGCGTCGTGGGAATTTACGACAAGCATCGTAAAAAACTACGTCGCGACATCGTCACGTCAGTGCCACGATACACGGCACGACGTCGCGTCGTAGAAACTCACGACGCGTTCCTGTGTCAGTGCCACAGTTGTTATTCAAAATTCAAAGATGACGCTAATAAGATCGATAATATTTAATAGCGCCAGTTAAGCAGCCGCAGCGTCCCATACTATGGGACAAAACATCTGAAGAATATAAAAATTGTAAGGTCTATTTCTCGAAATTAACTGCGACAATTCACCCTGCATTGTATCGACAGCATCGTACCGTATATTGTGGCACGTTACGATGTCGCTACGTAGTTTTTTACGATACTCGTGGTAGATTCCCACGACGCGACGTCTTATTGTGTTTTAAGCGATAAATTTTCCCATCTCATTACATTCTTCAGCCTGTTGTTACACTAAAGTTTATTATAGTTAAACAGCAATATACGCTTCCCAGTACCGACAGTTTCTCGATAGTAAATATTTGTTAAATGATTAGGTCACTACCGTGCCAGTCATCTAAGCTCGGCGGCGATCACAAATTACAAACAAAAAGCTAGGAGCGTTGTAATCTGACAACGGATCACGTCCGACCCCTGATCATGATTTACGAATGCTCCGGTGATGGGTGATCTCGCCTCACTATTTTGATTGTGGATGTTCTGAATTTTTGAACCACAAAAGGAGAAACAGGCCGGTAGTGTTTATTATATACCTAGCTAATAAGTTTTGTAGCTACAAGTTCTGCATTTGGCTGTAGAGTGTAAGATTTAAAGCTACAGGTTTGGTTAAAGCTATCTTTTTCTCGATTTGCAGAAAGTAAAAACTAATAACTTAAAAGATAACAATATATTTTGGTTAAAGTCTTTTCACACACTGATGCCAAAAACTTCAGCAAAAGTACTAGAGAATACAAAGTTTAAAAGCTTAGCAAATCTCAACTAGGTACTTGCAAGTGACAATAGTCAATAAACAAAAAATATATTATTATCTTATTTTATATAGACTGAAATGCAGTGACGTAATACCATTACACAGTGAGTTCGGTTCGGCATAACACTTTTCTATTGTATCCGGGTTTCGAGACGAAGGCCCCACGTCAGCTCATCTGTCCGATTAGCATCACCCACTTTTACGGGTCACGGTATTCTTACCGCACAACAAATTGAAATCCGTTTCGTTATGCCGCGTCGGGCTCGGGGCCCGATGCACCCACAAGTCCCACCACCATCGCCCGGTGAATCACCCGTAACGAGCGACGAAATAGGGACCTCGCGTGTTTTGAGAATCAATCAACTTGATAGTCTGCACTCAACGATATCAAATCCCCATTATCGTCCAATATAAATAGACAAACGGTTCAATCGGCGGCGAGGGCAGCACCTAGAGGGAACGGGAGCGTGCTTCCTGAATATGTTAATCTAAATTAAAAGCCGAGCTACCGAGCGCTGGGCATTAAGTGCGGCCCTAGAGACTCCATTACCGGCAATAAAATGCCTATTATTATCGAGGGCCGAAAAGTCAATGCACGCGATGCAATTACTTGATTGGCGGTGTTCTGGCGAGCTGTGATTGATGTCGAACATAATTAGAAAACACTTCAGCGTGTGTCTTCATCGGCGCTATCTTAATTGTGGGTAGCACTTACCCCGTGACTCAACGCACGTGCCCGCCGCCCGCCGCCCGCAGCCGTCTGCCCGCGATGGCTCCCGACTCCCGACTCCCGACTCCCGACACTCACGATATAAACATTGAAATGATCTCCTTCATTATCTTTTGACACGTGCAATTATTTATACTTCATAAGGAATCAATAAATTGCCCAGCGGTGGTTGGAACTTGGAAGCACACATTTTCGTAATTGCAGGCAGCGAAACAAATGAAAACAAAGAATTGGTCTTGAATCTAGATGGCCCACTTATGCGTACTTTTGGTAAAATATTATGAATTACGAAGAGTTTACTGTCATTAGATATCAAGAAAGGACAAAACAAAAAAAGTCGGTTAAAAGCTAACCAATCATCGTTCGTATTCCCAAATACGAGTAGCTAGCTATATTTCTTTCAATGGGCATTGTCCAAAAAAAATCACATGTACTTTTTATATTTTTTTTCGTTAAAATAGGGTATTTTAAGAATATAAATTAAATAATTTTGAAATTCATTGGCTAGTTTTTTCTCAATAAATTTTTAAAGTTTCGCTGTGACGTCATCATCGGCGGCCAATTAACCTCTGCAGTATGTTTTTTTTTCCTTTCAATCTTATTTATAATGGCTGGTTCGTCAAATATAAGTTCTCATTATATAAAAGCTGATACGAGAAGCTTACCAAAAGTTCGAAACGTAATGTTGGTCGAATTTATTGCTAATTTAACGCCATTGAAGGTCAAACAAAGGTTAAATATATTTGTTCGAAAATATAAGTAACTAATGGGTATTTTTTTCCTTTATATACAGAAAAACGATCACTGACCTTATTCCTCGAAATGTTTTTGTAATGAGCAAAATTAAAAAAAAATGGACAATCCCCATTACACCTCCAGTTTTATATCCTCTTGAGAGCCAGCTCAGTACTTTAATACTCGGTGTGTTGCTTTGCAAATGATCCAGAGCATCGAGGAGCGATAACAGCCGACACCTCGCAGATTTATGCGCAGCAGATACGGCTATTTCGGACATTGATATCCGACTTCAATGCACCTATCAACTTCAATGTTAAAGTACTCCGCGTGTGCAATAAACGAAATGGATAGCCATCAATCTTTTCAATGGGATGCATTTAATATTTTTGTTTTGGTAATGAATGCTACACAGCACTGTAGTCGGCGCAACTTATGTCTATGTAAATATAGGTTGATTGCATTGGTATCAGAGAAAAGTTTTCCTTTTAATAAGACTATCCTCGAATTAAGGATAAGCACGAATAAACAACACTGCGCAACTTTACAAACGAGACAAGTAAATCTAACAGAGCTTAGTGTTTTTAATTCTTAGAGATTTGCATTGAGGCAATATTTGCAGGAGGTGGCACTTTCGTCCGTCTTGCCCCCTCCCCCCACCGGGCCGCGAGCACCCGCAAGTAATCAACCTATTAATAAGGGGATCTAGTGTAATGCGACCAATTAAACGGCGACTCTCGTCTTAAGACGCCCGCAGTTTTTGGGATCGTTCCAGGATTAGGATTACTCCGGCGACACTATTGTATTAAGTGAAATCTGAAAGCAATTTTAAATTATAATAAGGACTTTAATCTGTAAATTCCTTATAAGAAAATAATTTTGAGTTTGGTTCAGAAATCAAATATAAATTAATAAGTTGACTTTATGTTTTCTACATATTTACGCACTACAAGTAATATATTAATAATAATAATAATATATATGGACGCTTCACACCACGTCAGTCTGGCCCCGTGCTAAGTACCTGAAGGACTTGTGTTACGGGTACCAGACAACGGAAATATATTTAATACTTTTATACTATACATATATTTAAGATTTTTATTATATCATACACATATTTAATACACATCCAGACCCAGGAACATTGAAAAACTTTTTGTTCCGTCGGCGGGATTCGAACCCGCGACCCCCGGCTTGAGCTGCCACACACTCTACCCATTGAGCCACAGAGGTCGTCGAATATTATGTTATTGTAACGTTGTACAAGCTATATTCCTAGGAATAACACTAATAATTGTTGAATTTCTTGTGAAAGAAAAAAAAACTTGCTAATGAAAAGTTCTTGTAAAATTCTCATCAAGCTTGCAGGGCGGTAGAGTTTGTAGAGCACCAGTAGCTTTTAACTAATTATTGTTTAAGTTTAATTAACTAATAATTGTTTACTCCATCGTATCTGGTAGTGCAGCAGATGGCAGCGGCGGCGGCGGCGCGGCGGCGGCGTTGACAGCGCGGCGCGTTTGTCGGCGTCTTTGAAGGCGGCGCCGGCACTCGAGTGGCAGTTTACGAGCTCCGTTGTTTTACTGCTTGGTGCTCGGCTCTGCCAACTTCAATGGCCCCCGGCCAATAGCTGACATCAACGTATCGCATCCCTTTGATTTCTACATTACGGTAATCATAATTTAATGTGATTGCCTCTTTAGATGTGCCACGAAAACTGCATGATTTATTTTGTGTACGCTAATTGTAGTATTGGCTCCGTGAATTACGTGCTTCTAAGCTGCTATGGTCTAAACCACGTAGTCACTAAACTTCAAGCATAATCAAACTTTGAATACCTCGTCTCGTTATTTAGCGTGAAAAAACGCGTGACTCGTTTCTATCTTGAGAACTTCCAGCCCTTATTATAAAGCTCACGGGTGCAGCTCGTCCCGTAAGCTTATCTCTTTAATATAACATTAAAGAAAAATTGCCAACATGAAAGTTGATTGCGGGCCATGTTCAATATGGCGCGCGCAATATATTTAGCGTCATTAGGGAGATGTTACGAATACGCGACGATAGGCAGAGAGCTAACTGCAAAAAAGCTCTGATGCTATTTTGTGATTATATAAAGCGTGAGAGTAACCGTGTGACGTGAAGGAATCTTAATGTGAATAAAAATGTATTAAAAACTACTGTCTTGTTTAAGAAATAAAAATATGTATGATTTGGCTAAGCATCATGATATCAATCAGAGCATCAATCCGTTCTTCCATACTAACGAGTAAGGTGTATCCGTCGGTCTAGATCAGTCAGTTCACGCTAAAGCAGCAGATTAGATTTTTATGATACTCGATATGAATATACCTCAAGTCCTGAGGAGTAAATATAATAGTTTTTGTCCCGGAAAATTATACGTTTTTTTCACGATTAAACAATTTCAGCACAACGAAATTGTGGGGAGCATCTAGTAGTCGTAGTAGGTATTATTATGATTTTGTCTGGCGTATATTATATTACATTACAGTAGCGTAAAAGTGTTATTTCATCAACACCAACCTGCAGCTACGACGCGGTAATTAGTTTCGATCGAGAAGGGATGGCGTTATGCAAGAGAATCATACGAAACGTCAATTTTTGTGAATAAAGACAAATTAATTAATTATAAACTCTACAGAATGTATTTCATCCGTTAAGACTTAGGTACCTATATATTATGTACATTTTGCTAATTGTATCAGAATTAATTTAAGTATTATTGGAATTTACTTTTTAAGAATCGATTTTCATATATAAGGCGCCCGGTATGAGAAAAATCCGAGGGGTAAAACCTACAAACAAGTAATGAAAATGTGTCACGTTTTTGGTGCGCATCTTTAGTGCACAACTTTCTAATTTGGCTGTGAGCGTATTAAGACCATAAAGGTAATATACCTATCGGAATATTATATTATATTATTATATAATATTATATTCCGATAGGTATATTAACTTTATGAAGACGTACACTCGGGGAAGTTGATTCCTATGCAAATGGGGGATCTACGTAGTTTGGTCGCATTACGTCAAACTCAGCCGACAGATCACAATTAATATTGAATTGACATAATCGACCAAATGACGTTGGTCTCTCAACTGCATAGGAATCAACTTCCTCGATGGTACATATGGTATGCTGTATAGGCGACTATACATATATACTATAATATGTTATTGGGCTTGTTTGTTTCTATTAGTGTTGATGTATTTATATTGCTATTTTTGTTAGAAATATCAATAATTAATATTGTTATTGTGAAGTTATAATTTTTATCATTATACTGGCTAAAGTGAACTAAAAGTATTTTGAAATAACTATGGCAGAAAGGGGTGTAGATAATATTGCCGGAACATTTGATTTCATATGATATTAATCTTTTTTCAGTTGAATAAACTCTTTTTGCGTATGGTTAGATACGGAATAAACTCCAGTCGTGCGTCGGAGCTGACACACTTTTTTTTGAACGAATTGGTAAGTATCAATGGGTAGGTATACCTTAGCTGAAAACAGAGGTTGTTGACTAATAGATTTGTCCACACTGTGCCTTTTTTGTTCATCAAGGGCATGCGTTATAGCGCAGTCAACAGCGAACGTGAGGCATGCCCGCGACGCATGCCCTTTGACCGTATCCAAAACTTTCGCTTTGTAATTTATTTTTTAATGACAATGTTGGCGTTGCGTTCGTTGACGCATTCAATTATTGAAAGCGCCAATACGATAGTTGAATGAAAGAAGATGACGAAAATTGAAGACGAAAGTGCACAGTATGGACATAGCTAATGACTATTGAGTCAACAACCTAAGATAAAGGAGCCTACAAAAGGTTGATAGTTGACGAGGCCCTCATGAACCATTTCGGCTCAATCGTCATGGCGACTCAGTTAACAGGCACCAACGATGTCATCCTCATTGGAGATATTAATCAACTTCCGTTTATAGAGCGTGAATATCTCTTTAAACTTAATTACACTCGTCCAAACCTGGTAACCAGCATCACCCAGGAGTTGTCTTGCACACACAGGAGCCCTATGGATGTGGCATACGCCCTAAGCATGGTCTATAATAACATCTATTCATCGAAGGAAATTGTGCGGTCTCTAAAGCTAATGAAGTACACAGGAGCGAGAATACCTAAAACCGATCTAAATACCCTGTATCTTGTCCACACACAGGAGGAGAAAGCAGCCCTCACTAATACAGGCTATGGATCGGGAACGGACTCTCGCGTCCTCACAATCCATGAAGCTCAGGGATTAACGAGTCCTTCGGTGATCATCATACAGACCAAGTCCCGAAAGCTGGCAATCCATGACAGCGTTCCTCATGCAGTTGTAGCTATATCCCGGCACACTAACACCTGTGTCTATTACACTGACACTGACGGAGACGCTGTGGCAAGCTTCATAAAAAGAACCACGGAGGTGTCAACCCAACACATAAAAGATTACAACATAAAAATGGCTATAAAAGATAGGAACGATAAAGTCCTAAGCCACATAGCGGATCGTGACCTGTGATCCCCAGAGATCGGCAAAAATAAAATACCAATTAATAAAACTTAAACCTTATAACACTAACTTAGCCCTAAATAGATTGTTAAAATCCAAGTGTGAACCCCAGACTCCACTGGCTGGCATCTGGTAGATTCGGCACAGAACGATATCTTTTTAACACCCTAGAAACTCCACCCAGCTTGAGTGACCCCTCTCCACCAAGCCAATGTCACAACATCTAAAGGCAAAAGGTGGGGAGCAGCATAATATCTAAGGAAATCGGAAAATGTCGGATCTACTGGTCGCCACATTGGGACCGCACCGAATAAACAAAAAAAAAACAACCTAAGATAAATATTATAATGACTTTATTGGTTTTATAGAAACACTACGTTTACTTATAAATAATTTGTAGTTAATGTGCATGGCGAGTTAATGAGTCTTACCATATTATCAAGAACGCATTATAATATCTGGATATTAGTAGTGATAAAATAATATCGTTATGGCTTAAGGTTCACTGTAATAGCGATACCGATCGTACCGAATTTGCAAAAAACTTCGTTTAAGCCTTCCACATGACAGTAGCGTCAGTAGAACAGCTAGAGTTAAAAATGTATAGTTACTCCATAATTTTGCATAATGTGTATTTTATACGCCACCAGGTAGTAGGTACTAATTTGAGTATATTTTGAGTCTATTTACAGAAACTGTAACATATTTGAGTAAAAATAAAAAGTTCATTATACTAGTCTTAACGTACTTTGTAAATAGACAAATATGTATATCATACGTACTGTAGGTATGTTTAATTATTAATATACACATTTATGCTTTTGAAAGCAGTAATAAAAACACGGTGTTCAAATAAAAAGTTGTAAAAGTTGGTGTAAAATGTAAATTTAAAAAAATCGTATCATTTTTTCAGCATAACTTTTTTGTTCTTGCCGTCGGTACCGTGTGTGACGGTATACAAGAAGCAGGTTAACAGCCACAGCCGCTTAAGTCGGGATCCGACGGAGTTCATTTATACACTACACCATCACGGCCAATCGCTAAAAAAACTTTTATTTTTTACCACAATTACCATTTACGAAGCTTTTGCATTTCTCTGTTAAGTAGATAGGCGCAATATTATAGTAAACTATAGCGTAGATTGGACAACGCGTCCATAGATTATGTCCTCACTCCTCACATCATTAGAGAATCGTACTTGGATACTATACTGCTTTAAGCACTCCCAAATGTAAAGGGAATGCTTTGATGATTATCTATTATTGAAATGAAACTATTCTTCAGCAGTAAATATAAATTTTAAACAATCTGCTGATATTAATGCAATTTTTGTTTCTTTCTGACCACTTCACTGTTTATTGTTACACGTTTAGGGTATTGTTGGCGCCAGAACGTCAATAGACAGCTCATTCATAAAGCTAAGATGTTTCAATTTTGTAAACATTTCACTTCTCACTAGAAACATTATAAATCAACTCGCGAGACACATGCTACGGAAACATCTCTCTCCGGCCAAACGGCTGATGATCGCTATTGTCACCAATTAAGTCGGCCGCAAAAAATGGGCCAATAGTTTGAAAAAAATTGGACCACCGGTATGAAAAAATGGACCACCAGTACGAACAGCTCGGCTAATGTGCGAGCTGACACCGGGTAACTCACCGCAGGGTGCAGCCGTTAATGGTGGGTGACATGTCCAAACAGACCTACAGCATCACGCCACGTGGCAACCCTACACACAATTAAATAGAACTTAGCTGAGGGCTCCTCAAAGTACGTTGAGTGATGTGGGTGAAATGGCAGACGCCGAGGAGCGGTAATGAAGATCTTATAATATGTTGTGGATTGTGGTTTGGTTTTAAATAGATGAGGATATCAACAAATTGCTAGGACACAATTTAATTCAGGCTTCTCTTACCTGATACACAACTTAAGTCTAGTACATAAGGTAAAATAAATTAAGTCTATTTTATTTTACAAATGACATCTGTATGAATTCGCAGTCTAGCATTTTGATAATAATTCAAAGTTTCAATACTTTTAGAACCCTCAGTATAATTTCGCCTCTGGGGAACGTACGGTATTCACTTAAGTATAACCAACTGTATTCTCATGGTACGGTAGGAAGTCGAGGCGATTTATTGGAATATAATGGCACTCGTGACTCAATCAGAAGTGCGGTCAATGGCTATTGTGGAGTGAAATACTGTAGGCGTACCCCGGTATACAAACTCACCATCAAATAATAAATTGCCTTCGAAACGGCAGCTGGATAATGATTGTATTAGACCAGAAGTACTATAGGGACGTACTTACTTTCGATGAGTATAATCTTATGAAATCAGAAGAACAACGTTATAGAGACAACGTTGGTTCCCAACACAACGTTGGTTCCCTGTTGAGAACCAACGTTGTACATACTACGTAATGTAAAGCCTTCAAGTTTCAAATAAAACACTAAGGGCCTGTTTCACCACTTCCTGATAAGTGACGAATAGGCTATCCACCAATTAACTAGACAGATCAAGTATGGAGAATCTGTCAGAAAAGTTGTGACTAGCCTATTCGGCACTTTATCAGAAAGTGGTGAAACAGGCAACTAGGTACCTACTAAATTTTTTAATTTATTGGTTAGAAGAACAAAGGACTAAAGAGTAATGTTGTTTTTAACATTTCAAAGTTCTCTTAGCTGTTTTGACAGCTTAAAATTAATATTAACAAGCCAACCTATTAATAAATTATTCTTATACATATATACAAAAGTATTCCATTTCATAAATTATTACGCATAGGCATCTATGATAATTTTTTATTACTCCAACTTGATTTTGCACTAGTCAAGGACCTCCAACGAACAAAGGATGAACGATTACTCTTAAACAGTTTCGAATACCTTTACACCAAAAACACAAATCAATCTTGTTTAGATTGAGCCACCAAATGTGTCACAACACCAACAACAAAAGCACAACAAACACCTATTGTGAGTTCGGCAATTCATTTTTTGTACGTAACCACTTTAACAGGGAATAATCTGTATTAAATAGTCATTGAGTTCGATCCAGGTGTTTTCTGTAAGATCTTATGGGATCGTTTAATGGCGTACTGTTATGCTCTTACTTTTAATATGTACTTAGCATTTATAACGTATGAGTTATAATATACATTATAATATATATCTTACTAGGTATTACTCTATATATTAATCAACGAATCCTGTCTTATAATCCAATCTATATCTCATAATATAATTAAATCCTGTACCTACTTCAAAAATCAACTATAAAAATTTGTTTTCACTTTTCAGAGTCCTCATTTCCAGATTTTTTATTATTTTACATTCGGAATTGTTTGCTTATAACATGAGAATGGCATATTCATTTGTGGCATGCAAAGCTCTGAGCATTTGTGGTTAGCGCGAGGAATGCGAGTCGTGTAGCAGCTAGCGGGCAGCGCGCGGCTCGGCTAGATATGTCTTCGTCATAATTTACATAAATGATATATTCGAACCGCCTAATGCTGTACACTGGTCATTTATTACGTGCAGTTGCGCATGCGCATAGTGCGCGTGCCGGACAGGCGCCGACAGCGCCGGCGACGCAGGACCACACCGCTCCGACCTCGGTACCCGACCGGAGACCCGTGAGAACGCAACAACCGATGACGTATTGTAGATCGTTATCGACAAATATTTATGTGTGTCATATACCAAAGCAATAAGGAGTCGTGAGATGTCAGGCATTTATCGAAAGTTCTAAACGTAAGCTGTGCAACAGCTAATCGAATCGAAAGCTCGATTATTTGCGAGGTCCACTCGACCAAAATAAATCTTGATAAGGCATTTAATGATACTATCTATTCGGTAACAATATTGTCCTGCAAAAAGTTGGAGTGTCCATCTGTGGTGCACGGCTCGACGCGCCGGGCGGCCGCGGCCGGTGCCGGTGCGGGTGGTCCTCGCCTCCGTTGTAGGCGGAGGCTTCACACCTTTCTAACCACCATAGTACAAAAAATAAGCCAAACTCATTCGTAGCAACTCGGGTTAGAGAGCAAGAGTACCGCAGTACATCGAGCGCGTTGATTTGAGTTCAGAATCAAGTCAAGATCCGTCAGATTGATGGCCGGGGCTTATGGGTGCTAGCTGTTAATTACTCGCTATCTTCGGTTTCGTATTTTTTGTCCGTAATGTCGATTAAAGTTCCGGGTTTTTGTTGGATAATAATCGACCCGTAATGACCGGTTCGGTGGCCGTGTGAGGTGCTTCAATGGAAGGAAATTATTATGTTTAGATCGTCGCCGGTAGTTTTCGTGATTGTGAGAGTCAAATGAAGACATTAGGCCGATCTTTATGAGCCATTGCGTGATTCGCCGCTCGTAATTTGGGATGCAATCAAAAATCTCACGACGTTGCAATTTATGAGTAACTATAGTTTTTAAACGCTGTAAAATGTTCACAGCACTGGAAGTAATTAGGTTTAAACGTAGCCTTACATGATTCAGAGTGCCGAGTGATCACGACACGGTCACTATAATGATGAGAAGCAAACAAATTGTTCCTATTTCAATTCACAATAAAAACCTTGAAAAATGAAAATTACCCAGCAGGTACAAAACTCTCTAATAATGTTTTATGTTACGTCGACTTGAGATTAGCTTGAGATATGTACCAAGATGCAAATAATTTTTATATCTTTAAAAATGTTCCAGACAACAGCTCGTCATAATTCAATTCAAGGTACAAAAAGTAAATTAACGATTCTTCACGTTTTTCAAAACAATTTGTAGTGGTTTATGACGTGTATAAATCACAGAGGTCCTCGTCTCAGCCCACGTCGCCCAAATATTTGAAATGATATCTGTCAGCCGCTGTTTTTTGCCCTCCTAGTTTCGGCAACAGCTATTAATGTTGACACTAATTACAACACGTCAGGACTCAGGAGTCAGGACTCAGGATTGTACATCGAAGAATAAGGAAAAATTAAGAATTTGTGACTATTTATGTTGTTATTAAAATAAAGTTTTGGTACCTTTAGTTAGTCGGGATACCGGAGAAGTTACACTAATAGTATCTATATAGACTAAGCACACTTTAGTATGTATACCTTATACATATTATATAATATTATAATGTATCTAATATCAAGTATGAAAATTTTATTTTTTAAGAGTAAATACGTCTTTTTTCAGCCCTACCTAATTATTTAGCAAAATGCGTGCGTATTACAATAAGACGTAAATAGGTAGTATAATAATTACTTTATTTTAAATAATAAGAGAGCTAGCTATTCAATGTTGAAGGCACAAAAACTCTCTTTGAGACAAGCTTTCAATCATACTCGATAGAAAAACATAAACAATGTTTTATGTATTAAAAATACTTGCGTAATAACCGGGTCTTAAACCTAATAAGTTAACAGAGGTCCCAACCTCGCTGTCCGCCCACGCTCAAACTATTTCGTAACCAAAATGTGACAATGAGAACGAGAAAATTCCGCGCCGTATCCTCGGATTTTCCACGACGAGATTCGCCCCGAATATAAAAATTAGATCCGAACAAAAACAAGGGAATCATCTTGTAAATAAATTTCGATACGGCCACCGGATCCGACAGATGCTATCGCAAAACCCACTATTTCCATGCGGATCGGCCATATTTTTGTCAATTTTTCGTCTGACATATCCCATTTCCCGTTCCGAAAAACACGGAGTAGACACGAAGTTGGAAAACAAGGGAAGGGAAAAAAGGCCGTCCGGTCGGCGGATAATCGTGTTACCGCGGCCGATGCACCGGCGGCGGCGGCTCCCAATGAGATTGCGGTATTTCCCGGCGCCTCCGCGGAGACAAACAAGGGATGCAAATTCGTGTTGACACCGCGATCCATCTTGTTCGCCTCTCCGGAGACCCGAACCGAACAAATAGAGCCGTGATTGAGTTTCTCCGGCCTTTATTTGTTGTTTACCTACGAGCACTGTTTACGTGCTCCTGTTTTTGCTAAGTGATCGGCTACAATTCAGTAAATATTTAATTTTCAACTATCTCGCTGTTGACTTTGCACCGATGAAGGCGAAAAATAGTACTTATAATTACTAATTTAAGATTTAT
The DNA here is from genome assembly GCA_937595015.1 of Polyommatus icarus. Taxonomy (NCBI): domain Eukaryota; kingdom Metazoa; phylum Arthropoda; class Insecta; order Lepidoptera; family Lycaenidae; genus Polyommatus; species Polyommatus icarus. The sequence continues at coordinate 13,023,610 of OW569321.1, forward strand.
GAAGTATGCAGTTAATAATTATCCTTAAACAACTATGTACTTACAAACATCAACGTCACTTACACTCACATTACTAACGAATTATTGTTGAAATATTATACCTACTGTAATTTGAATATGAATAGTATAAAACTAACAAAAGAATAGTAAAATATGTCGTAAATAAGACACATGATAGCAGGGACAGAGTGCAGGTTCCGGTCATAGCAGCATAATTTAGTATAATATAGTAGGTATAGTAAGTACTCAGCCTGTGTCATCTGAGACTCAAACAACTTAGAGCTTTTTAAGCCTAACATTTTTATAGTTTCTATTTGGATTCTAATAAACAAGAAAATTATATTTTGCTGAGAATAACGAAACACTAACTTTGAAGTTTTGGGCTTTAACCAATCACAAATTTTACTGACTTGACTGATTTCTGATTGCTTTCATTAAAAACATCACCAATGTTAAAACATAAAAATTCTGCTAAAAAGCAATAAATTAAACTGATTAAAAGCAATAATTAAAAAGTTCAGCGCGTAGCAGTGCTACGAAATTATTGACTACGCGTAGCACTGCTACGATACCGAAGTTGAAGCTACCGAAAAGCTCGAAAGTTCCAAATAAAGCTTCTAAATCAAGAAGAGCACAAATCATGGGGCGTGTAGATACGGGGCAGTTTTCTGTGCGGCACGTAAGTGCAGCGAATAGATCATGCGGCGGATCGCGCCTCTGTCCAATAAATATATTGTTTCGCGCAGAGCCAGCGCAGATAAAGCAAGCTCGCGCCTCGCTCTGCCTCGCTGCCTCGGGGTGGGGCCTTTTACAGCGGGTAACCCCATTCAGGGTTATTTTGAGGGAAAATGAGTTTTGCGTACTGATGATGAATAGAGATGAAAGCATCTAAGCATAGCAAGGAGCATTTTGGATTTAAGAATGTAAAATTAAGCACCAACTCTTGACACTTTTGGAGGTGCAACATTTGTGATAACCACAGCCTCGCACTTATAGCATAACCTACTTATGCCATAATAAAACTAGGTAATATTCATGTCTAGATATTGTAATTTTCTTTCAAAATTTCTTTTAACAAAGTCATTGTTGCTTATTTGTTATTATTAACTATAATATAAGGTTGTTAAATTATTGTAATAATTAATGCAAATAAACTTAAATAAAAATTGAACACAATCACATTTTATTTTCTTAATTTGTCGCTGGCAGTGGGGCGCTACCCTGTTCTAAGAGAGGCACAGGGCACGGTGTCAGCCAAACGCAGAGAACCCGGCGTTTGCACATTATGACCGCGGCTCTTGTGGACATTTCCTCTTGTAACATTTCATATTATATTATTTAAAAATTACACTATTCCACTGAATAAAATAAATTTAGTAAATTTTCGTTCAATATGTGGCAATGTTACCAACAATCACTACATATATAACATAGTTGTTTAGTCGTAATACATATTATAAATAAGCCTTTATTTTATTACGACTTTGTAACTAGTTTAGGTATGCTTTATAAACAAAATAACACAACAACAAAATAATTAAAGTATCAGTAATAAACTTTCTATATTTGATATCAAAAAGATAGATATACAAATCAAACAAGAGTTATTTGTTACCTAATAATTGTCAACTTAGGATTTATTTTTTGGAAATAAAAAGGGCAGACGTATTTTGCAACTTAAATAGACTTTTCACCTCAGGAGAGATGTATTTGTTGTCGGAGAGAAAAAGCCACACAAAAAGATGGAGATACGTTCGCCGGTCCCGGGGGAGAGCTTCGTCTGTCTCGCGCGGACCGCATTGTCACCCTACACGGTATTTTCACAAAAACCGGATGTGTCTAAACATGTTTAAATTGAGCCGGTTTATTTTGAAGGTGGCAGATTAATAGTGGGTACGCTAGACGCTAAATAAAATCTTAACTTTAAAAAAAATAAAGTTTTTTGTGTCGAAAAAATGAGAAAAGTGTGAAAAATACCTAATGTCACGAATTAACACTGCTGATAGGTGTACTCCAATTCTATTATGTTAATACAACATTAACGCAGCTTTGAACGTTTCAGCTCGTTCGATTCAGTCCGTTGCCAATCAAATAACAAAATGTTTATATTAAAGTGAAATTATTATGTTAATGTCATTGTTGAAATTTCAAGAGAAAACCATTTTTGTGGTTTAATAGGAGAGGGACTGTATCGAACAAGGAAAGAAATTACATTAAAACGATACAGTAGTTGAACTACAGGCCTTAATCGAACAAGGAAAGAAGCTCCATTAAAACAGTAGATTAGTTGAATAGCGGGACTAAAATGGTCACATTTAGCAATTCCTCTCAATCGATTCACAAAAGGAATTGTAAAAACGGTCAAACTCACGAATGTCAAATTAGTATGAATTTAGACATCTGAATTGCAAAATTTTGCGATTTTAAAAAAATGAATCATATTATTTTGATTCATAATATGATTCGCCAAAGCGACCATTTTAGCCCCGCAGGTCTGTACAAAGTACATTTTGCAGTTACTTCGTTACAAGGTACTGTAGACTTCTTTAATAATTTGCAAATTCCTTGAATTTGAACTATTCCAAGTAGAGGAGCATATCGGAGTCACGTCCGGCGCGTTTGCTACCAACTGTGAGATAATTAACGGTCAACCAAAACTTCCGCCATTACTTCACTTTATGGATAGAGTTGGGTGAACACTTCAATAATTGGAATATCAAATCTTTAACAATTAAACATTTTTCCTGAAATATTATGCGAAGGACTCGTTGTTACTTCTAAAATTAACATTTTAAAATTTTAAAAATGTTCTAAGGTTTTTATCAAGTTGATTGGCTAACATCATCAATACCTAATCATCAACAATAACAACAATCAAAAGCACACTGTTGAACAAATAAACTCTTGTCCTGCGCTAACGAAGTGGCTAAGATTTAGTGAGGTATTTATTGTTTAATTATTATTATTGTAGCAGTAAAAGATATTTAATAGTATTATTTTTTTACTGTCCATAACAGAGCATTATACTGACTTCAGCTGGATCGAAGTTATATTGATGTATTCTGCCATATTTATTACCTGCACACCAGTGGTTTGGAACTTTGGACTATTACCAAAACAACCTTGATATCCTGAATTTCTTGGTACAAATAATTTTACAAAATTTCAAAAGAGACAGAAAAAGGTTACCGACAAAAATGTCCTGTGAAACTTGTCTTTGAAAAAAATCCATACCACCTCAACCGCTTTTCTTACGTTCAACATAGCTTCTAGTGATATATACGATCTAATATCTGATATTATAAGTAAACAGAGGCTGCATTATTCCAGGCGGGTACAGTGCACGTGCGTAGATAGTTAATATCGAACAATATTGGATGGCTTATGGAAGGATGTAGAACTTCAAACCGATTTGCTCGCTCGATATAACATACTAAAATTTCATTACCCTTAAATGATTCAATGCCTTTGTTTTGGGGAGGATATTAAAAAATGCACACTATAGGTGCTCGGATAGGGCCATATGGCAAGTTTTTAACCGTCTTCAAAAAAGAAGGAGATTTTATGTTACGCTATGGATTGTTTTATCAGATTTTCTGCTGGAGAAATACACTTTAAGCTTAAAATTTATACCTAATAATAACATAGCAGTATGAATTACTTATTAATTATAGTGATATAAGATGTACTTTTAAAATTTAGGTGCTCGGCTGGGGCTATATGGAAAGTTTTTAACCGTCTTCAAGAAGGAGATTCTATGTTAGGCTGTGGATTGTTTTATTAGATTTTCTGCTGAAGAAATACACTTTAAGCTTAAAATTTATACCAAATAACATAGCAGTATAAATTACTTATTAATTATAGTGATATAAGATGTACTTTTAAAATGTACATTGTAACTATAGAATAGTAGGTAAGCGTAATAATTGTAAACGTATCAAGCGGTTGGAATTTAGGCTCCTAAATGGGTATCTTTAAGCAGAAGAGATGGTAAATTAGTAGTTACTAAATTTTAATTACCTACCTACGGTACCTAATAGGTAATACTTGAGTTTCATCATCATCATATCAGCCTATGTTCGTCCACTGCTGGACATAGGCCTCTACTCAATAAACGCTAAGATGACCGATGTCCTGCTACTCACATCCAACATGGACCCGCAACTAATAGTTGAGTTTCCCTAAATGTTATTTATATATTTACCTAAGTTGTACTGAAGTTGTAATACGTAAGGAATTAAAAGAGGGAAAGCTCGATTTGTAATGATTTAACAACAAGTTTATTAGACACCTCAATCTGCATTATGAGAACCCCATTTCCTCGGGGGGCCGTAATCAAAGCGAATGTTTGTGAGGAAAAACCTTAAATACTTATCCACTTGAATCCTTATTACGCTACTTATCGGGGGCCCTCACTCAAGTTGCATTCGTTGCATCGGGTCTCGACTCGGGATTCTAAGCTCTACGCCCTCCAGTTAGAGTTCGTTTCGTGTCAGCAGACCCCGACCCGCCTCCAAGGGGCGTCTCCCCTCTACGACAGCGTCACATGGAGTCGCTCCACTCTGTTACTTTAAATTTTTTATCATATCGCCCGTTGATTTGTACCAAAGTGAATTGGACGCGGCCGGTAACGAGTATCATGCGATACCGGTGCACGGCCGTTTAAACAAAACACTGCTTTCGTGCGATGCGTCGCCATGTCAGATGTCACTCTTAAGACCCTTATTTTGTTAAACCTTTTGAGGCATAGACGATTAAAAACTAATATTCTTTCGAATGAAAAGTTTTATGTCCAGAGGTATCCTTTGTAATGCAAATTTTTTGTTTTCATTTAAATTAATATTTCTGATATTTATCTACTTTAACGTAATAAACGAGAATTCATGAGTTGTGTTTCTAGTAATAAATTAGTGGCGACCATAAAAGATTGTAAGAAGGGCTGTAACGTGAATAAAACAACTTATTTTATGTATTTGTCGCTGCGAGTAAAATAAATATAACAAATGTTAATTAATTTTATTGCTCATAATTAGACGGTAATTAAATTAATTATACGGAGTCCCATTAATAAATTACAATAACCGAAAATAATAGCCCACCTTATTGATACATAAATTAATTATTTATACTATTTAATGTAATTTCCATTCCTATTATGTGTTTCCGAAGCATTAATTACGAATTACGTAGGTATGTAATAACTAATAAGTGTTTTGTGAAATTATAGGTTACTTATCTAGTTCAAGAGTGTGTCGTCCCAACCGCTGCTATAGTAATTGGTATTTATGTTGGTACTAGGAACGGACGCAAATATAGGTCTACCAGAATCTGATGGCCAAATATCCTTGATCTTTGTATAAATTTTTATATTTGCATGTTTAACACACGGAATCAGCCGCTATAAGAAGAAAAAGGGATCAAAATGTTTTATTCCAATTACCCCGGTATTGCTAGAGTCAATTTATTTTCTCACTTTTTGCCATCAGATTCTGGTAGACCTATAATATCATTTTAAAAAGCTATTATTTTTTACCGTTCAATACATAAGGGTTATTTAATGGTTGTATTTGATCAAAAGTAGGTAGGTACACAAGTTCATCCACAGAGTTTATCAGTGGTTTTACGTTTGTTTGACGTAGGTCAATGATATTCAACTAAATACAGATCTGTTACGTTCATACTATTTTCCGGTTTAAATTGCTTCCGAACAATTTTCAAATTCAATCGTCAAATTTGACAGATAAGTGAAACAAAAGATACGAAATGACATTTACATAAAAGAGACAGACTATACAAAAGACGGGTCAATTGGCCCGTATTTAATGGCTTCACAACGCGCGCGGTAGTACCATATCTGCTTTGAGTTTTTTTATATAATATCATTGACGTAGGTATAGCATTCTTGCTAGTGTATGACTTTGTGTACTGCATCGAAAAGACAAAGCTGCATTAGTGTGTCAATGAAATACCAGAATCGTGCAATAAAAATATATCTACTTATATATTGAGTTAAAAAATTCTACTAGAACAAACATATTAATACATACATACAAAACAAGTTCAATAAAAGATTTTAAAATAAGAGCCAGAGACAGACTTTTGTCATGAAATATTTGTCATTGTTAGCTGAAAGTTTTCTTGAATATGTTACAAAACAAAGTGATTGTACCTTATATAGAGTTTTATGTGAAAGTAGCAGCGCTGAATGACCATTTTTTGTGATTTGTATGGACAAGTGCCTCAGCGTCATAAATTTGCACGAACAAAAGTTACTAAAAAAAAAGTAATTCTTTTAGCGCTGATACTTTCAGAGTAAACTCTATACAGGGGGCTCATACACACCATAAAGTATTACTTATAACTTTGTTTTGTGACATCCTGTATAGGTAAGAACGACTGACAGCCCTAAAGTCAGATTTAAGGTGATCTGTCAATGGGAAGCAACTGTCAAAAATTTTTGGCAGTGGAAGTGGAAATTCCTACAGTTATTCAGAAGAAACTCACATAAAAAATTGAGCTACATTATACTCTATCGAAGGTTGGGTAGACCTCAAGAACTGAATACCTCTTAAAGTAACCGGGACCGAAACTACATAGGTGCTGGTCGTTCTTACTTTTACAGAGTGTAACAAAACTAAGAGATAAAACATTAGGATTTGTATGGGGCCCCTATATGGAGTTCGCTGTGAAAGAAGCAGCGCTAAAAGACAATTTTTTTGTGATTTGTATGGGCTAGCGCGCGACGAGTGCGATGGATTTTCCCATACAAAAGTAAAAAAAAAAGTTGCTCTTCCAGTGCCGCTTCTTTCACAGTAAACTCCACACAGAATATACACACCCTAAAGTGTTATCAGTTATCACTTAGTTTTGTTACACCTTATATCATGTAGGCCCAAAGTGGTCCTAAATCTTAGGATTTTATAAAATGACGAAAGTCTGGCTTTCCATAGCTCTTGGGCCATTCATAAAGATGTCCACGCCAAAACCTATATTAAAGGTACTTCAAGTGTAAATAAACGCATCATTCTGTTTTTTAAATTACCCAAAATCGCAGTGGGTAAAGTGTGCGTGAGTTCAGGCGCTTAATATAAATATAATATAATTAAGCTGTGCTAATGCGCATTATATGTAGCGCAGAGGGCTTATGTCAAAATAATACAAAAGGTAATTAGGTTTTTAAGAAAAACAGAAACATCGAGCTAGTAAATATTATGTTACTTCAAATAAATTCTGGTCAATCGCCAGCCACAAACATCGTTACGACTTCTCCAACAAGCGCAAAGTACGTGGCGCGGTAATCACAACTTTTACGACAATTCAAATTTCCGTAAAATTGGACTTATTATTGGTGTGGCTTGTTTATTAGTGGGGGGCTGAAACTAACCATGTCGCGTCGCAGTAAACCTGTTATCGGAAAACTTTATGGTAACTTTGTTATAAACTAATAAGCAATTGCTTGCGCTAACTTTTCCATGTTCAGCTACAGCTGAATCCTAAAATTCTTAGACCTCCTACAGGAGGTCTAAGAATTTTAGGATTATGGAAAAAAGTCAGAATGATCAGCACATAAAATAATTTTATTTACATTCCAGTTGTCTAATGAAGAAGTTAAGTTTGAGAAATCCCTTATCATAATCTATATAATATATAAAACTCAAAATTTGGCATGCAGGTAGATGTTATGACGTAGGCATCCGCTAAGAAAGGATTTTGATCAATTCTACCTCCAAGAGGTTAAAATAGGGGATCAAAGTTAGTATACAATAATACTTCTAAAGGCGAGCGACGCCTCGGGCAAAAGCTCGTATTTTATAAATATTATAGTAAAGTCTTATTGTTGGCTACATATATATTATATATTACAACCTACCAATTATTTAAACCATAGTTTACTGTTGTGATTTTGCAACACATTCGAAAATCTTATCCTTGATGAGGAATAGAAAGTTTGCTGTTAAATTATTTTCTGCAGTTTCATTTCTATTGCTCTACGTACCTACTTACTTTACTGAATGTACCGAATATTATTAATTTTAAAATACTTTTTTTAGTATAGTATGTGTTCATAAGTAAATTTAAAAAAAATAACTTTCCATATTTTAAATGAAGTGGGTTACCTATTCTATGTGTCGAAGTTTGTTTGTTCCTATCTATTTTAATAATATTTAATTGTGTTTTTGATGAACAAAGAATCCATAAAACTTTGAGTGTTGCTGGTCCATATTATAACATAATAATTTAATAATATAAAACTTTGAGCTGACTAAACAAAACAATAATTAAAATATTAGAAAGTTCAGTGTGCCTGCCTATCTACCTACCTACTATACTATAAACATGTAGCACAAATGGTTTCTACTTACAAGTTATTATTTGTTGTTTATCATAATTTAATATAAAACTAAATTGTACCAAAACAAACATTTAACTCCTCAATATTATAAATCATGAAATCTATAGATACCGTTATCGCGCTTAATACAATTAAATAAGATTTAAAGGCCACAATCGGAGCTAAATCATTAATCAAGATCATAAAAACGTTTAGATTATTCATTAAAGCTAATAAATGTAAGTACACCACTTACATCGCGAACGCATTTAATTCATTAATAGTGATGCGAAACAAGTTACGCGAATAAATACTTCGATAGAAATGGCATACCGTTTAACAAGAGCCTTTTCAGTGCCGCGGTGAGCAATTTAGCGAATTTCAATAGTTATCGCACGGAGAAAAACTCGGCGGGCGAGCGGGACGCCGAGCGGACGGCGACACGAGTGTGAGAGGGACGGGCGTCGTAAGAAAGAAGTAATAAAAAAGCGGTTGTGTGCGTGGTCGGAGTGTGGTGGCGTAGGGCGGTGCAGGCCCCTCCCTGCGGCTCGTCGCCGCCTCGCCGCCGCCTCAGTCGACTCTACATCGCGTCAACTCGCACCGGTCCGCTCCTCGGTTTCCTTTCCGCGCGTAAAAAGTTTATCCGCTATTCGTAAACTTTCGAGCACGGTGACAGCACGCCCGATTTACTTTTCCGAGTAGATTAGGCATTATTGTTGTATCCACACCGACTTCCTCGCGTCCAGTGTGTTGAGCGGTGACTCCTGTATTTTCGAACGCCAGTTTGGTCGTGCGCGCCAATATTTTTCCCCTGTCGCTGGAAAGACTATGTTCAGTCCCACCGATGGGATGTGCAGTCGGTGACGTGTGGGGCCGCGGTCGGTTCGGGGACTCGATGCTGCTGCAGGGCGAGGGCCGAGAGCGGCCGGCCATGGAGGAGGAGTGCTCGGCGCGGCCCTGCGCCACGGACTTCTCCATCGCCGCCATCATGGCCAGGGACAGGCAGGAGCGCCGCGAGCGGAGGAGGCTCAGGGACCCCAGGGAGGACACGCTTACCCCACTAGGTTAGTTCTCATACTCTTAACTTAAGACCCAATTTCACCAACGACTGTTAAAAATAATGCTCGAATTAGTATCGGTTCAGTAGTTCACATTAATATCACGTGACCTCTTTTTCATAATATGAATGAAAGAGAAGATATATCATTTTAACAAGCTGTTAACATTAACAGACGTTGGTGAAATTATGCCTTAGGCTTAGAGATTTAAGTCTACTTCACACGAATTGTATTGGAAAAAGCTAGCTAGATAGTAAACAAATACAGAAGAAAACAGGAATACATAACTAGCACCCATACCTACCACAGTAATGTTGACTTGTACAATATTTATTGTTTAACTACTCGAAAAAACATTTTTAATGGCTTTTGCACACCCCTAATCTCCTACTCTACCTGCATGTTTGGTAAACCCAAGTTTAAGTACCTACCTACTTACCTGGTTAAATACTTAAGTTTAAGTACTAAAGTTTCAAGTTTTTAAACTACTTTTGGACACCTCATGTATAAAGTCTACCTTACTTTTAACTTTTTAAATTGTTTGATAACATCAAATGTCAATACTTTAACACTTTAAAATCGCTTCAAAGTTCTTGTATAATTAAATTATAAATGTGTATTAAAAGCTAAGCAAGCCGAGACGCCCGAGACCCTCGTGAAAATGTGCCTTGTTGAAACTTAAAATGTGCCTGTCTAGGCAAATTTCAAGTTTTAACAAGGCACAAGTTTCCGTCTACCACAAATATACAAACTGATGTAAAGAAAAAACGATACAGATTAACTTGACAATAATAGTTAGAAACTACCATTTAACATAAAATTACATAAAATTACTGGCAAAAAAGGATTTCTTTTCTCCTGAATAACTGACTGATGGCGTATGCATTTGGTATGAAACCAGTTCAGCGACCCATAGGTTATTAGTAATTATTAAGTATATTAATGATTTTTTCCTAGCAGTTATTTATTTTTAACATACTTACTCACTATTGTCATTAAATGCAAAAACTTGTAAATGGCTCTTTGTTTCTAACTTAGTCGTTATTGAGATTTATTTAGCTGTAAGTTTTTCTGGATAAATAAAAAAAAAAAAAAACTATATACTTACTTACTATCTTTACATTATGGTGTCAAACATCAAAATGTACGAAATGTAGATTGTAGAGTCCACTTAAAGTCATCTAAAATAGTTGTTTTTATTAGGTTTTTCAATGGATTTATCAAAACAGTGTTTAAATATTCCAACAACCAGTATACCTATGCCTTCTTTCATATTCTAGTTATAAAATATTCAGTTTATTATACTAAAAAACTGCATGTGTCGTGTGAGAAAAAATATGCATATTTACTTATAGTCTATACTCTACCATACAATTTTTCGGAAATTTTCCTCTTGTACCTTTTGCTGAAAAAGTCTAACGCTAAGTACTGACATACGGTTTTGCTCGATGGTTTTACTTGAAATCAAGTAATAATTACTGTGTAGACCGCAAAACTGACAGCTCTAAGGCTCGCATCGAGCCGCTCGAAGGATTGATGGAACCGGATCGAGCCGGATTGATGGAAAGAAATATATCGATAGAATAAAACTATCGAGCAATACCACTACCACTGAATCTGTGGACGAAAGCCCAAGCCGCGGGTTTTGCTCGACGTGATTGCTCGATCGAGCAAAACCGTATGTGAGTACTTAGCATAAGAAAAAAAACTTCTTTACTGATAGCTTTACATTGTGAAGTTATTGTTTTAAAGCTATTAACACCTTCACTGCGGCAAGTGAAATCTTAAACCTTCGTCTGGTGCGGCGGCGGGCCAAAGTGTGCCCCTAATGATTTTTCCGCCAGTGCGGGTAGGCCTTTCTCGACCCACCAGTACAAGGTTAGATTAAATTACTATAACTTTGCGAAATATAATGTAGGTGTACAGTTTTTGGACTGTTGGAACAACCTTGAACCCAACTACTTTAGATTTGATTCACCCCAGGATCTGCCAAACAGGAAATGAGAAATAAACCAGGGAAAGTGGCGGGCCGATATCGACCCGAACCGCACCAGAAAGTATTTTTAGTAGAGATGGGAAAGACAAAAATAAGGGGATATCGAAAATATATATTTTTATTAATATATTTAAATTCCTGTCTTTACAAAGCCCGTTTTTGTTTGCACATTCTGCAGTATGTTTTATTTTTTTTAATTTCTTTTTGATTCGACACTCCTCATGGTTTCTCCCAGTTTTTCATATCACCCTGCACAATTTCGCCGTTTAACGCTCATCTCAAGGCCATGATTTTTTGTTTCCTGCTATCGTGCGTTGTTAATTTTATAAAATGAGTAATTATTATATTTTAAAAAGATAAAACCGACTTCAAAATCGTACGTAATTGGGAATCAAAATTACCTATTATAAACACTACTGAACCGATTTTGATGAACAGTATTCCCGGAGTTAAATAGTACCCAGTACAAAAAAAGAATTACTTTAATCGGACTAGTAGTTCCGAAGCTGTGCGAACACAAACATAAAAACATACATGACACATATGTATGTCACTTTAGAAATTAGTCACATTTGTTCAGATGCTGATAATATAGAGTAAAACATGATAAACTAGGCAGTTCTGAAAATAATACATACAATATACAGGTTGAATTGATAACCTTTTTTTGGAGTCGGTTAAAAAACGCGACGTACGTCAGCTACGACTTACGATAGATTGCACATCACTAACTGGCGAGGCGGACGTTCGGTGCGGTATCGGGTCGCCAACCGCCTGCTTGTACGGCGGGCCGCAATAGGCCCACTGCCGCACTGAGTTGATTTTTGACACCTCCAGTGCGTGGTGGGCCGATAACGACCTGCCATAATTTTTTATAGGAAAGAGCTATAATTTTAAACACAATCTCAAATATATATTTGCCTCTGTCGTACCTTTACAAACACCTGAGATAATCGTTCCGCACCGAGTGAGAGAACATAGTTTTCTTCGTCCGCATCAGCTGAAATTCCGCGGCGGGCCGATTCCGGCCCGCCCCGCAGTGAAGGTGTTAAAAATTAATGAACATATGCCGTATGAGAAAAAATATACCCATGCATATATTTTATTTAGAGTCTATACAGTCTCTACACAATTTTCCGGAAATTCTCCTCTTGTACCTATTGCTGAAAAAGACTAAGAAAAAAACTTCTTTACTGAATTAAACATTGTGAATTTAAGAAGCTATTGATACTCTGTATTGTTACTCTCTACCTGTCTCTACCGGTACTTATTTTTAATGGACATAGTATACCTAAAAAAAAAAACTTTTTTTACATGCACCTACATTTGGCATGTTGAAACCGACATATTCTTATGCAACTGAAAGCTTTTTATTTAGGCAGGCACATTATATATGATACGTTAAAAAGTAATTTGACAGACAAGGACAAAACATGGTATTACTTTAAAGGGGTGACAGACGTACGAACTTAAAGTACGTGAACTTACTCGGCTCGCGTCGGTGACACACGAGAATCGCTCACAGTGGATTACCATGCCTCCAGGCTCGCGGCTCGCGGCGCGCGGTTCGCGGCTCGCGGCGCTTTGCTGACACACAGGCGATTAAGATCGTCGAGCCATAAGTCCGCGTACTTACTCGCGTGTCTGTCACCCCTTTACATATTCTGTTTACCGTGTGTATCTTCTTATATTTTGTAAGGGAACTTTGAATTACGCTTACCAGTAACCAGTATATTATCTGCTAAAAATACCAACGAATGTTTATATCTAAATTTTTATGGTCGTTTTGAATAATGAAAATTTATGTTTAATTCCCGCGTGGGAGGACTAAGCTTTCATGAGGACAGGACACATTTATAAATCAATTCCCCTTTTATACCTTTAGCAATGGACACTCGTTCACATAAGTAATAAACAAAATTCTTCACCAGACCCAAAATCGAAATTTATTAAGTCGTAATAATATGTTTTAATGTCTTTATACCTTCAAATTGATTAATACTACTTCAAATGTGCCCAGACAATTTTATTTTAATTACACTTTTGTTTTAATATTATTTTATTCTAGCCGCAATTGCCATTTTAATATAAAATAAGGCTAACTGTTTATAATGATTTATTTTATTGAAATATTGTTATAATTATATTATGTGAATAATATTTAAACCCAAAGATTTATTTTTGAATAAGTTTCTACGAGTTTACCTTATTAGTTATTACTTTTCTGAGTTTTTTGTTCTATGCTACGATACAAAAGATATGTACACATAAAAGTAGAGGCAATATTATGCAGATGTCGTATTAATTCAAAAATACGCATAAAATTAGTGTAAAAATTTCTCGTTCAAACACTTTAGATGACGTTTATAGCGGTAACCTGTTTTAGATTTATATCGCGCTGCGCTACACCGACTCTATTAAATTAATTTTATTAATATTACAACTATAATTAATAGTTTATAATATTGTCGATGAATATGCGATGAAAATATACATAATTGTAATAAAATCATACAATATCTATTAATTAATATGAATTAGATGAAAACACATGTCACCAACAGGTTCGCTAATGTTCCATAGAACTCTACGATGCTGCGGCGTGTTTACGATGAGACAATTTTCATAAATTGATTGATTTTACTACTTCTATGCTCTCGTAAAATAGCCAATTAATTGTAAAGTCAATAAGCGAAACATTTTTGAAATAAAATAATAGATTTATGCCAGTCATTAAAAATGTAGAGAGTAGAGGCGTATTGCTGAAGAATTTCTATTTGAGATCGACTCGTTTTGGTGCAAAATATATATAATTATAGATTTTAGTATTGTAGTTAATAATTATTATATACTTTTTAAGGTTCCGTACCTAAAGGGTAAAAACGGGACCCTATTACTAAGACTTCGACGTCTGTCTGTCCGTCTGTAGCCGTTCTTAAGATACACCCTGGAGATAGATCTCCAGGGTGTATCTTAAGAACGGCTATTATAGCCAGATTTCCGAAATTTTCATTTTCATCATCATCAGCAACAGATGTACACAATCATCAGATTGTGTATATCTGTTGCCGCTATAACAACAAATACTAAAACAAAATAAATCAAAATTAAATATTTTAGGGTGGCTCCCATACGACAAACGTATATTTTTTTGCTATTTTTGCTCGATATCAATAGTGGCAATAGGTAGCCAAAATGGGTAAATGTTCAAATGGTAGAAATGTTTACAAAACACTCAGTTGTATTTATATTTTAATAATTAATAATAATATTTAAGAAATAATAATACAGGGGGTCCTAATAAAAAAACACATTTAACATATTTTTGTTCTATAATGGTACGGAACCCTTCGTGGGCGAGTCCAACTCGGACTTGGCTGTTTTTATGACTAGTACCTATTCATTTTTTTTAAATAGGTACATAAGAGTGGGGTTTTTATTTGTACACAAAAAATATTAAGTACTTACCTTATATTTACTGCATACAGCACTTGTCTAACTTTTGTTTTTTTTACAGAAAAGTTTGTGGACGCCGCCGCGTCCGCGTCGGGGTCTCCGTCGCCCACGCTGGCGGAGTTCGAGCGGGATTCCCCCGTGGACGTGTCGTCGACATCCGAGGCGGGGTCCGCGGGGCACCCCAGCGGCTCCCGGGCCCTGTCGCCCCCGCCGCGGAACCCCCAGCTCACGGAGCGCTGGTCCAGCGAGGAAATGAGGCATATCCAGTGCCACCTCGAGACCAAGGAGCTTTGGGACAAGTTCAATGAGCTGGGCACCGAGATGATCATCACTAAAACTGGAAGGTACAGTCAATTGTAGATTAGTTTGTTAATGTAAGATGGTGCTGCAGTATCCTTAAATAAATTATTACATCATAATATACCTAAACATAAATACCTAGGGGAATACCGTTTCGTAAATTATTCCTAAATCCTGGGACTGAAACATAATTTATTATAATGTGATAAATATTCGTTTTTTTTTTTTAAACTTTAAAACTTCGGAAAATTGGATCTCAAGTAAGTACCAATAATTTTTTGTGAGATTACAAATCCCCGAGATTTTTTGTTTTGTAAGTATATAAGTTTTTTTGCAACGTCCTAAATTGCAAAAATATCATTATTCAACAAATGAAAAAAGTAAGGTAAGAAAAAAAAATTTAGAACGATTACGAGCTTACAATTTCAAATTGATTACTATTTTCAATTAAAACATCAAAAAACTATTTCACTTCGCGGTGTTTTAAACAATATAAATTTTTGTATCGAAATAATCATTTCTTATCAATAATTATCGTTATAATATATTTATTATAGGTACCTATTATATATTTTTTTACTTCATTTTTCTTATAGTAGAAGAATCACACAGTGTATTGAAGACATATAATATACATGTATTCAATTACATAAATGTTTCATCTTTCATTTCATGACGAATGTAAGTTTCCACAATAAAATAGTGTTAAAGTTTCGTACATAATAAAATTTTTATTATATTTCTAACAAAATTAATAAATTACTACTTAGTCACATTATGTCACAAAAAATTTAATTAATGCTTTAAAATTTTATTATAAATCAGTGTTACTTTAAAAATATTCTTAATTAATCTTGAAATAAAGAAAAATAATTAAGTATAATGTTTTATGCAAAAATATTATATTTATTTTAATATTAAATCTCACAATGGTGTCTTAATGGCTTTAAACAATAAAAATCTTTAGGTTTACATTTCTGACTTTTTACACTTACAAAAAATAATTCGCGAGTGCCTACGTCCTACATAGGTACTAGGTAGATACCGACAAGATGGAAACATTTAAATTTTATACCTATACTCCGCATAGCAGAATAAAGTCTATTACCGCAATATTTTATTGTCATTTTTCATGGTTCAGTATTCTTTCTTCTGTATCTTCTCTAGATTACGCTTTCACTCAGTATATTATCACAATATTATACTTGCGACAGTGCACCGCTTCATCGCCTGGGATTAACAAAAAAATTAAAAAACCCTATAAAAAGTAAGTTTCATTTAACACCCCACTCGAGTACCTATAATATAAGTATATTTTGCTGAGATATTTGGTAATTCTTCTCCACTTTCACCCCTCATAACCACGGCTCAACCGATTTTCATCAAACATGTATACGAACGCTCGCACGTATTTAGTCACCTTTAATATAAAAAAAAAACTAAATTGAAATCGGTTCATTCCTTCGGGAGGTATGATGCCACATACTGACAGACAGACACACAGACATACTCAAACTTATAATACCCCTCTTTTTGCATCGGGGGTTAAAATCGTTTTTGGGAAGTCTCGTCTTCTAATCCTCTCATGTCTATTTATCAGCTAACACCTACCTTTATGTACTATCAGATAAGTTGATTCATAGGCACATGGTGGCCCTACGTAATTTTGTCGCGGTTTATCAGACAAGACAACAGCAAAGAAAACAACATAATATCACAAATTAAATTGAATTGACTTAAGAGTCCGTATACGAAATTTACCGATATCGCTGATTTTACAGACGTGATTTAACAGTTAAAATACAGTATTTCTATAAGTTTTAATACACAACATGTAACATCATTTCAATTATAATCTAATGTTGGAGCTAGATTTTTTGTTTTTTAATTATTTTTAAATAATCCAACTCAAACAAGCGACAGTTTTGTGATTTTTGCTGTAGAGAATATCACCTGTTTATGGATTGTATTGACGTCTTAACGGTATGAAAAAAATGCAATGTACTGTTGAGAAAGTCATCTATAAAATGTCGTAATTACTTTTTACCACTTTAATATGAAATAGTTGAGTAAAAAAATATGCAACTCGGCAAAATTTTAGAGAAAATGGGCAAAGAATATTGCAGTTAATTTCGGCAACTTGGAGCTGTAATTCATAAAAAGAAAACGACAGAAACAATCTATTGATAAAATTCTATCCAATTCGAGAAAAAAGAAAAAAAAACAAATTGTGCCAAAAAACACGATTCAAAACAACCTAAATCTCACATTATATTACTCGCCGCAAGGCTCGAGTCGGCTTTCCGCGCTTAAATATATTTTAAATCTAATAATTAATATATATATTTTTAAGTCTAATAAGGGGGAAAAACCTAATAATATTTCTGTAGCGAACCTTTGCAATTTCGTATTCATCGGCAAAATTTCGTATACGGACTCTTAACTTGATCAAATAACACAGGTCCGGGCCGTCTGCCTACCAATCAATTTCTTCGATGGTACATATTATACCGTTGACTTCGCCAACACACCAGAGTTTACAGCGAGCATTCACGGTGGTACGGGAAGCAGCTGTTGCGAGCTGTTAAGCGATACCGGCATTGTTAGTGGTTGTCGATAAGCAGTCGCGGGCGAGGCGTGTCGGTCGCGCCGCGGAACAATGGGTAATATCGCAACCACCCACAGCACCGATTCGAACAATACTTCACACTAATTGGATACATTGGGTACATTTCAGAACCTCAATAAAACAGCTCCTATGATTTTATGACCGCACGGCAGCACAATATAAACAATAAACATCTAACACCATCTTCATACTTTACCGCTTCCCACACCACCACCACTCATTTCAGATAACTAATAGTAGCAAGTTATATTTGTATTCACGGGTTCGTTTGTTATTCGGTTGTCCGTCTACTTCCCGTCTGATTACCACTATACTATAGTGACTATACGTAGACAGCCTTGGAAATTCAGTTGTGAAAAAACCCGAAGAAGTTGCAAAAAGTACTAATTACAAGTTCGTCTGTAGGATAAGTATAAGATAGTGTGAAAAGTGAAATGTTATTTGTAATATGGTATGGATAAAAGAAATACTTATTTATTTGGCGATCAAATATTAACTTAAGAAACTAAAATGCTAAGTATTCTGATGTTAAGTTCATGGACCTTACAAGTCTGACTTTATTCGTCTTGATCTTTCCACCGTGGGCGATCAATCAGTCAGCGTCACAACTAGACGACTGACACATAGGTGTGATGTTCAACGCGCGGAGAACACTTACTACTACAAGCTGACACGCTGTTCCTAACCACTAACTATACAATCTATATACGCCCAACTAATGTAACTAAGTACAAGCCATATAACGGGTAAACTCAACCCTACGATATCCACAGATCGTTTCACTCTATGTCCTCGTACGTTGTCTAGCCAATAACGGCTAATAATTAGCGGTTAGCCATTTATGTCATTAGGATTGACTGCGCTCACATGTTTATGGAGAGCCATTACACTCGCTGTAAATTACTAACGCCTTCATATGCCGACTTAATGTGATTTTCGCACATTATGGGAACTATCTCGTAGCTTAAACACATCCTGTAATTCCCGAGTTTTATAGTAAACTACTATAGATTACATACTAGATAGTAATATTATTATGCGTAAAAGTTTCTATCTGATTGTTGCCTTGAGGCTTAAACCGATAAACAGACTTTGATACTATTTGGTGGAGGCACCACACCTGCACAATCTTAGTCCAATCCACACAAAATTTCATAAAAGTCAGCTTTCAGTCTCGGGAAAAACATAATATTGGACATAGGATAGATTTTATCCGGAAAAATGTGCGGTTCCTACGTGAAATCGCGGGCAACATAATGTATAAAATGCAGGATCGTTGAAAAAACTATTGTTATGCAAAATGTGTAAGTGGCAACATCAGCAATAGTCACACCAGCGCGCTTATCGGCTATATATCAAGGTGACAGCCAGGCAACGGAACAAATTCACTATCGTGATAACGGCTTGTTTACTTCATTAGAAAAAAATATTCAGAGCCATAAGAAAACTCCTCCGTGAACGTCGGTGAAAAAGAACTGAACAACTTTTTGCTATAAGTTTTTGTTTATAGGAGAATACTTTTTAGAAACAAGCAGTAGTACTTTGAAATTAAATCGACTAAACTAACATACATGTTCTTGTTTGAAAAAAAAAACCGGAAAAACCATTTAACTTTCTTTTCCTTCGAACCCTCTTTATTATGCTACAGAAAAAGCGCCTAATTAAGGCCGTCCCCCGAGCAAACGACCTTGAGGATTTCACTACCTCACCACCCCGCCTCACCTCTACAATGTTACGTAATTCTTTTTAGCGACACCTATTGTAGACTGCTTGTATTAATATAAAATCGAAGGCGCTGTGGTGCCATCTACTATTTTATTTGTAATACTAACAACAGACACGACTCTTCAGAAACCGTGTAAGTCAAATAATTGTGTTTTTGAGTTATGTAAAATAAAAAATTATATTTCAATATTTATTAAGTACGAATAAGTACACTTTTATTTACAAGACATATAATATTATTCACTTTACAATAATTAAGAAAGAGGCATAATATCGTATCGAAAATGGTCACTCTGCTTGCAATTCATAATAAATGTCTAGTAATTCGCACAATTCGTACTAATTTGACATTCGTCAGTATCACAGTTTTAGCAGTTCATTTTTAGGGTTCCGTACCCAAAGGGTAAAAACGGGACCCTATTATTAAGACTTCGTTGTCTGTCTGTCTGTCGCCAGGCTGTAACTGAAGAACCGCTATAGCTAGAGAGTTGAAATTTTCAAAGATTGTGTATATCTGTTGCCGCTATAACAACAAATACTGAAAATAAAATAATATTGATATTTAAGGGGGGCTCCCACACAACTAAGGTAATTTTTTTGGCCTTTTTTGCTCGGTATCAATAATGGCAACAGGTAGGCACTTGAAATTTTCACAAAGGCCTAAAATATATGTGTACTTTAATAATTAATAATAATGTTTAAGTAAAATAACAATTTAAAGGGTCTCCCATACAAAAAACACAATTTTGTCCAATTTTTGCTCTATAACGGAACGGAACCCTTCGTGCGCGAGTCCAACTCGCACTTGACCGATTTTTGAATTGATTTGAGAAGAATTGCAAAATGTGACCGTTTTAGGTCCGCAGAAAGTAATCGCATGGGTCGTTCTCGTTACATACCAGACATTTTTCATACCGGGGTATGAAACAGCGAAGTACTGTTTTTGAATTGCCTGATTCATACCGCGGTGCATGGAGTGGTATGAAACTGCGAATAATTATTTTTTGGTATGAGTGGATTCGAACCACGAATTTTATTAAACATTTTTAGTCTAATCATTTACAGTTATACTGGCGTATAGAAAAGTGGTAACAAGAAGAAATAAAAAATATTTTGTATTTAAAAGAAATGTCATTTATTTCAAAATCAAAAAAATATATATTATGTTATTAGATTTCTAACTATAGAATCACAGCTTGATTTAAATTACACATGGCATAGAACTTTAAAATTAACCTAACACCTAACCTAATATAATATAAAATTCTCGTGTCACGGTGTGTGTGGTTGAACTCTCTGAAACGGCTCGACCGATTTTTCGTGAAACTAAGCTAGCATATCAGCTAGGCCCTAGGGTGGAGAATCAGACAACATCTACTTTTTATATTGATAAGCTTTTGTTGAATAAATAATAGTAAGTTATTACAAATAGAGACTGACGGTGACCGTTATTGTTTGTGCAACGGGATACTTACTGAAACTTTACTATATAAAATCACAGTTGCAAAATTAAAACAAATCAACTAAAATTATAATGTAAATAAAAAATTCTTTAAAGTACATAATTGTTGCAAATCACAGTCGTAAAATTAAAACAAATCAACTAATAAAAATATTAAAAATGCTAGCGAATTTTTATGGTTATCAATTGCCTTCATCACAACATAAAAAACATGAAATTTTCATGGTAAGTACAATATGTTTTGGCCAATATAGAACCCACATGTTCACGATTTTTATATTTTCATGATTTTTAACTCGTGATTAATGACAGCATTAATCCTTCGATCGCGGATTCTTGGAATCTATTGTCATTCTATTGTTGTCGCGGTCGCCGGTGTCCTTATGGGGGTTGATAGGTTAATCACAAGTCATCAAAATCTAAAGATCGTGAACATGTAGGTTCTATATTTGCCAAAACATCTTCGTCTATGTATCTGTCCATCTTTTGTTCTTGTATATTATGCTGCTCGACTTGAAGTTCTTCCACATCCATACAAATTGCTTCTTCGATACGGGGAGTATCCACGTTTAATTCTTCCATACTTGGCTCCACTACATTTTTACACTACACTTTCGACCAATAAAATACCTCTTCATCATCTTTGTCAGCGGTTTCTTCGATTTGTTGATCATCCATCGCAATTGACCTGAAATGATAATAAATTTGAACGAAAGTTTCAAGTAATTTATGATTTATTTAACACAAATATATTCAAGTAATTTACTGATGGTGTTATATAACTGCAATTAGCTGCCCCGCAGTTTTTTTTTTTGAATCGAAATTGATTTTCTCGTCGGAATGACACATTTTATTTTATTCACAGTAAAAGTAGCTTATCTGTTAAAATTTTCACTTCAGCCTTCTAGGCGTAGAAAGTAACAAACACACTTACACACAAACCGTCAACATTTATAATAATATTAGTATGATTAGAAATTATGTAGTACTTACTCGTCATTACTATCTTGACATACTTCAATAACTGATTGGACAGGTAGTTCATCATGAGTATCATCAGCTATCAAATGTTCTTGGGTTCTAAAATAAAAAAGAATCGTTTAAAACTATAACCAATTAAATATTAATATTACCTTATTAATATATTATTATAGTAAAGGAGTTGGAGTGAACGAGGCTAAAGTTTAGAATAAGACCCCACTATTTTGGGGGGTAAGATGAGAGGAAGGTAAGACGAAGGTTTGGGAGAGGAAAACCCCTACGTACCACTTCCAAATCCAGAAAACTCTCCGTTGAGATATTCGCATTTGAAATTTACGGAATTTTAAGGCTATGTTGACTGTTCTTGGTGTTTACACAGTGCTTTTAAGGCATATAGTGAGCGAATATTTTAGATTTCAAAACGATATAATTTGCACAGTTCACTACGTAGGAATCTACTATCTTGACACAGACATTTCACGTGAGGTTTTTTTTTTATAGAATTGGGATGGTGGTTCTATAATATAATATATTTTTTAAATTGATTTGAATCGTGATTCGTGACCGAATAAATCGATCCAATAAATAACGTAACAACAAAAAAATATTTTTTCCTTTTTGTGCAATGTGCATGTTACTTAATGACTAATATCCGATTAAAAATCAACCAGAAACTTAAATTTAATAAAAAATTAGAGATTGCTTTTATAGTCTAAGCTTCCACGTCATAAAGCACTAACAATTTAAAGATTAGGTGAGTCTGTAGAGACATTTGAAAATATAAATTACCTCCTCCTTTTTGAAAGTCAGTTAAAAAATAAAGCTTATGAAATATGAAGCTTTATTTTCCTTAGTAAGTTACGCAGATATTTTATGTTGCACTAAACTAAATAATTTTATCCTTGTTGTCAAAATATTATTATTTATCAACATTTTTTTTACTTAATGTAAAAAAATATTAGGTCTCTATGACGCTCGACTATCACTAAACTTGGACAATAGCACTCTGGGCTCCCCTTCTATTATAATTTATAATGTGGCCTGAAATTTTGAAACATTCGTCTCCCATCTCACACAATCTTGATATTATGACGAAAACACCGAGAACAGTCGACAGAACCTCAAAATAACAAAAAAAAATAACAAAAAGTAATTTCTTCAAAATTTCTTGAATAATAATCTATTTACTTTTACCCTCGATCGATCTTAGTACTTTTTTTTTCTTACCTGTAATCATTTTCATTCGGTTGCAATGTTGATAATGATGATTGACAGGCTTCTTCTAGACCAGTTGTCTTTTTCTTGCGTCTAAAACAAATAATAATTTTATCAATACATCGATACAATATTAATTGACTTCTCCGAAAAGTGAAATTTTTGACTTACAGCCATTTTACAAGAACAGCTGTTCGATGGTAAAATAACATGGCCAGTGTTGCCAACTATAGGGATTTCTTACTAAAAGTGGGAAAAAATAATAACTGTGGTGTTTGTGGATAAAAATTTTGCAGCGTAAATGTATATTTGTTTCGTTTTTGGTACTACATATTATTTTAATTTTTATTTATTTTATACTCTTACTTCATTACCATTCTTATTATTATTTAATCAATATGATTAAATAAAAGAATGGTAATAAAGTAAGAGTAATGAAGATAATGTAATGAAGTAAGTATTATAATAATTATTCAAATTGAAATGAACCACTTATTTTGTTTGAAATTTAGTGGGTTTCAAAGTTGCTTTTGAGGGAAAGTTTTTGAAGAATTGGCATCACTGAACATGGCTTGAAAGTAGAAACTTCGCAGGCTCAACTCTATAATATTATTTATGTAGCTATACCTATCGTATCACGTATGATGGTGATTAAATTATTACCTAATTTTAAATTTATAATAATATAGTGGTATAATATCAATTAGGTACTTACATAATTTTGTTCATTTTCTCCGCATTCTGTTTCCTTATCCGGACAATTGATTTAGATTTCGGCATTTTTACAAATAAAACGTTTCACCACTTGAACAATTTAATAATTAATAAAAAGGATAATTAATAAAAGAAAAACAGTATTTTTTCAGTCAATAAAACAAAAAGTGTCCTTTCACCGTATTTGATATAATAAATATTTAAAAGCGTCTTTCCGCGGTAAATAACACAATCACAAGCTTCTAAGCGTCCTTTCGCAATATTTAGATAAAAGCGTCTTTTCGCAGTAAACACAATCACAAGATTCAACACTAAACCAAATAATATGATAATATGAAGTTGCAGGCGCATTGACAGGAGGCGGCGGGAACGAGAGACACAAGTTCCCCGTCCGAGAAGTCTCAAGACACTGCCGCCCGTCGCCCGCGCACAGACCCGCGGGCAGCCAGATTGCCGAGTTCACACCTAAATTTATTTAATTTTACATAACTCAGTTCAAAATTGACCAAAAAAAAATTTTAAACGACATATATCTAGCTTATGAAATGGCCTATCTATTGGTGTGTGTTCCAAATAAGATTAACTTCTCAATACAAAGGAGATGCTGAAAGTATGCTTCAATTTTAAATGAATTGGTATGACTTTGGAAGCTAATATAATGTGTTTAATAAACAAAAATAGAAAATTTAAAACGACAAAAGGAATGTTGATGTACTGAAGATTATTGCTGTATTTTTATTATAACTTTGTAGCTTTCAGATTATGAGTTTATAAGGTTTTAAATACGGTCAATTACGGAATCTCCGGACGGAACGCCCTTAAAGGTTCAATATAAAGCTAACTGAACCGGTTATAATGTAGTAAAATTGTTTAGGGGTCTCGAACAATGCGTAGTTTCATAAGTTTTGAGCCGAGTGAACCAAACAATGTGAGCTCTTTCACGGGCTATAAAATCATATTAATACCTTATTTATTCCTTATAATGTTCTCGAGTTAACGACGCCGCGCTGGGGCATTCGGTTTTTCTGGTGTGCGCCGTAAAACACGATATTCGGAGTACCGCGGCTATATTTATTCCGAAATTTAGTAGCGCAGAACAGTCTCAATACTCAACGACTGTTTTATGTTGTGTTGATTTCAAATAACACTCGTATCTGGAATGCTCGATGGTCGAAGCCTTCTTTTTCGAATAATTTAACTTACCATTTAAAGTGGTGGCGTAGCCCGGCTCTTATAACTCCATTCTTACCAGTGTTATTCACTTCTTAAACTTTGTTAACCCTTAACCTAATATCCACCTATGTCCTATACCTATAATATGCAAGGGCTTCCTCTGAAGAAAAACCAAAAATGTATTATTACCATTAAACTTTCCTCATGTAGAGTACCTACTTTCCGGTGTTTGAAGTTACAAATCGTTCTATCGTTAAATTTCATCTTTCGAATACCACCCTAGAACACACTCGTGCTATTAAAAAATAATTATATCTAATTCGAAATGTGCTCAAAAGATTAAGCGCATAAAGGGCTGCACAAAGCGGCACCGGGAGACAATTTGCCACACGCCGTCACGGACTTAGCCGAATCGGCCTCAACGATTAGCATAAATCTTGCCAACTAGCCGTCGCGAATGAGGCCGGGGCGTCGGGTCGGGAGTGTGTGTCGCCGAGCAAACAGTGCGATAGCGACACGTCGCGTCGGAGACGGAGCGCGACGAATCGCGGCCGACGCTCGGACAAATAAATCAGCATTATCTCGCGAGATAGCCGGTGGCCCTCCCCCCTCCCCCCGTATCGCGCGGACCCCGTGTCGTTCGAAAAAATTAATGACTCGGAAAAACGATTCGCTTATGAGGGATCTTTCAATGTAATTGAATTGCTCGGCGGATCTACGGGATCGCGGATGCCGAATCAGGTGCATCTGGCGAATTTGTGCGATGACAAAGTAAGAAAATAAGAAAATGTTTTATTTCCGAAAGGATCTTTTAACAGTCTTTTCGGAATCTCAGAGAGAAATGCTCGGTGCTCACCGAATGCTACAGCTCAAATCTAACAGTTGTTGTACCTAAGCTAGAAGTAACCTCTGATTAAAGTAGTTTGACATTTGAATTCGATGTTACTTTTTAAAAAAATTTTAAATAATATTTTTCCTGCAACAGTAATTTCAAAATCGCGAAATTCTTTATCTGTTTTCACCGTAATTGCTGCACATGAATGCAAATTAAGAAATTAAAGTCGTTTATTAAAAGAATATAATTTAACAAAAATTCAAGGTAGATCTAGACTTTCAAAAATACATACGTCATACACAAGTGCAAATTAAATTGGTTTTTACTCAGTGATGTATAAAGAAAATTTAATATTAACACTCGTTAAAAATAAAGCTAATATCTTTTTAGTTGCTATGATATATTTCAATAAAAATAAAAAAAGATGCTGCATTTAACCCCCACGATTAAGAACATTAAATATCGCTACAGTCAAAACTGTATCAGTTGACTCAAAGCTCTTTATGCACGGAGCTTTTAGTAAGCCGTTTAAAAACCTGCCCTATTCGTTCATTGTTTGGGCGGCGGACTATCCATCATCAGCGATCCCCTTCTGCAAATATTTTGAAACCACGGTGTCACATTTGTAGAATAAATTATAAATATGTCGTTCAAATTATACTACAATATTTATCTTAAATAAATAAAACTTCTGCCACAGTATTTGTTATCAGAAAAAAGTTATTCAATAACTTGTATCTGCAGAGTTTTTCTCATACGTCTTAATCTTTTTCAGGTTTTCACTTAAGTTACCAACATTTTCCTATTTCGGGCATATTGATACTTTAAAATGCATATTATAATATGCATAAACATACTTATTTTTGGTTCCAAGATAGGATAAGATAATACACGGGTGTTACAAAACTTACAATATTAACGACTAGCTGGATCGATTGTCTATTACTTATTACTTAGCTTTTCAATTAAAAATTATATTATCATCGGCTCGTTCGCTGCCTGAAAATGCACGGTTTGCTAAAACTTAGTTTGATTTTGTTCACTTATTTCTTGTTCAGCACAATAGTATATAGTTGTTATGTCGTTCTAACCGCTTTATCAAATGCTCAGTGAAGACGTTCCACGTTTGAATGTTGGCAGCACGTTATAATCTGTAGCTGGCAGTTGGCACACCGCGCCCGCCTTTGATTTACTTCTCACTAGTTCTTTCATCTAAATTACAGCTTCGCCGTACCGTGTCGTGATTTTTATTTGATTGTGAACGTTTATCATTTTGCGTATTTTTTGCATTCAGTAATTTATCTATTCACCGGATTCAACGTATAATTTTCTGTGCATTATTGAAATCGTATTCGTGTCGTAGGTTGCGTTAGGTTAACGATTATTTTTTTACGAGCCAAAAATAATAATGCACCGACAACGGTATAAATGTAAATAATCATGAGCAATATAGTGACGTGACTTTCAGTTTTGCTCCCCTAAATCGTAAGAAAGAGCAACTGTATCATGTTTATTATAAGGCTAACTTATTAGTATATGATATCAAATTCGCACCTTTAAATACTGCGTATCGGCTTCTGGTAGGGAAAATTCGGAGAAAACCTTCATTACGACATTGTCAATTTATTAAAAGACGATACTAAAAACAACAAAGAAATGGAAAAAGTTATGATATCATCTTGTCGGTGTCCGGTGATAATAAATTATTTGCAATTATGATCATTTTATAAAAGTTTTATGTTGATCACAGGAAGACAATAGTAGCTCGTGCTTTGATCTACTATAAATTATTTCGGCGACATCGCGGATATAAATTGAGATGTCATCGTAAAATGTTAGATAAAACGAAGACACAACTTTCAAAACAATACAGTCATTATGAAAACACCACGGTCCGCGCTATTTTGAAACCCGTAAACCATTTTACAGAAAAAAATACTTTATTTAAAAAGTAGTAGGTGATGTATATATTTGAATCTGCAGACGAATTCATATACTGTATACAAACATAAGCAATTTATTTCTCTGGCAACTTTTTAAACCAGAAAAGTTGGCACAAAATAAGTTTTGTCAAAATCAATTTCGAAACGGAACAATAACGTATTTAAAATAGTACTCTACCTACTCTACTAATTGAAATTTGCAATGTTATAGAGTATAGACTATAGTAATAATGTAATAATTAATAATTACTTATTATAAGTTACACTAGATCTCTCTAGTGTAACTTATGATTGAATAAAATACAAGTAACAATAATATAAAATATAAAACATAATATGAAGTAAAAACAAAAGAAAACTATTTGTTTGTTTGAATAATATGAAATTATTAATTATTGTTTTAAGTCTGCGATTGTAATTAAGATATCACAGATCTCATCATGCCATAATCATAATTTATAAACAGTAGAATATATATTTTTATTTAATTAAAATGAAATACGAAGTATTGTATTTTGTGAATTCTGTGCAAAATATCATGTAACATAAAAATAAATTATGATGCTTGTGGTCTAAAATGGTAGGGGCACCCTGGTGGTAGGTACATTGGCCGAGCGTCGAGCGTGCTGGCCCACAGGCGGGGCCCCGATGCTGGGCCCCGGTGCTGGGCCCCGGGCGAGGCCCCGCGCTTACACGTCCGCTCGCCGCCATTTGTCGCGCTCGCACGATAATTGTTGATAGACGATCGCGATCCAGCACGGTAATTGTCAACGCTTAATCTTCTAATTGGCTCGCATTTGCCACTGCCAGTTGTTCCATCTATTCGCGATAGTTCAAAAAATAGTTGACCATTCGCTGCAATCGTTGATAATATCGCGCGTGTGTAAAGCCGTCCCAAAGCTCGTTAAATTCACCTGAAAGTTGCGCGGAGCTTACGTGCTAGTTGATGTCCGTTATCATCTCAAAGTTTACGTCCTATTGTCTCCTATGCTTTCATGCGGGGGAAGATTTAATTAAACTTAAATTAATTACTGCAGTAATGAGTTATGTAGTTACATAAGTACTTTTATTTTGGATCGATTTAACTATTTTAACCAAATAATCTCACCATCTACTTGACTTCTCATACCCAAAGCCAGTTTGAGTATTCACTGTCAAATGTACACATTTATATAATTAAAAATGCGCAACCACAAGCGGGATGACGGCTAGAATTTGCGAAAAACAAAAATTTTGTGAGCAATAAGCGAGATTCACAAGTGCAAGTTGAAACGGCGTTTAAGAGCGAAGGCGGGCGGCGCCCACCGCGCGGCGTCAGGGCGGCAGGGCGGCGGCAGGGCGGCAGGGGTGAGAAACAATTTGGTGTTTTATCGCGCCGAGGTGGTGTCGGTGGTGGTGACCGCGTTACGGCTGATTTATGGCCGCATTAACCGAACCAGGCAAACGTGCAAAATGCATACGCGACCCGCGCCCCTATGTACTAATCTTCTATACATACCTGCTGTTGCCACCGTTGTTTTCATTCTGTATTAGGTATGTATACCGACGGTAAAGATCTAGTTATGTATGTCGAAAGTGATAAATATCTAAAACTTACCTACTGTTACGATCCAGTATTTAAATTCACAGTCGAAAACCACAAAGCTTCGAAGTTCAAACGATAGAGCAAAGAGTAGTAAGCCCGACTTCGACGCCGAATATCCTTGTGGGCGTTCGAATGTCGAATTTGGAAGTAATTTCACTAAAACCTTAAATGAATCGAGCGGGTCGAGGATCGCACGTTATTTAACTTGGCCCAACTTTAAATTGAAAACGGTCCCGAACTCTTTACGGAGTCCGTGGCAAATTTTGAACTTTGCTCCATCGGAAATTTCTATATAAATAACTTATAAAGCTTAAATTCAGTCGGTGTCACGCTGCCGACACTAATTTTATTCGTGAGAGATGGCGGCGGGTGGGGGAGGGGTGGAGACACCGCGGCGGTGTAAATATATGCAAACGGGAAACGCGATATTTGACAGAGCTGAAAACGACAAAAGAAGGATACCGTGGCGCGGCACCGGATGACACAATAGATAATGATAAACAGTATCACAGGTTACGACATACTACATTTGTAACTTTTTATCTACTTGAATAGAAATTGATGTTTGTTCTTAGTGTTTTGTACCATCGAGGAAATCGATTCCTAGGCAGTTGACATACCTACGTCATGTGGTCGTCTTATGTCAATTCAATGTTAGAGATCAACTACGCGCCCCTCCAAATGACTGTTTCAATGTGTGTAGTCACATCCTTATGAAAGAGTTTGTATGTAGTATGTATTCAACCAACCAACGTAGTTATTTGTAATATTTCACTTAATACTTCGATCGGAGGTTCTAGGAATTCTCATTGTATTCTTTTGTTCTCACTTTTCGCGATCACCGGTGCTCGCGCGGGGCCTGAAGGATTAATGTCACTTATTACCAAGATTTGTTGGTCAACTAATCATAACTAGCCAACCGCGCAAGACAATGCACTTCAAACGTTTTGACAACGCACTTCAAACATTTTGAATTTTGGAGGGGCGCGCCATGTTATCGTACTCGTAGTTGATCTCTAGCTGTAATCTGTCGGATGGGTTTGACTTAACGCGACCAAATTACTTAGGTTTGCCATCTGCCTAGGAATAAACTTCACTGATAGTATAGGTCTACCAAAATCTGATCTAGCAATACCAGGGTAATTGGAATAAAACATTTTTATTTTTTTTATTCTTATAGCGGCTGATTATGTGTGTTAATTCTTTATACATGCAAATATAAAAAAAATATCCTATGATCAAGGATATTTTTTGAAAATCTGCTGTCAAAAATTGCCATCAGATTCTGGTAGACCTATACATAATCATAAGCAAACTTAGCGCTATGTTTTTTAAACTTTGTGAGTTCAGAATCATCAAAGTTGTGATCTCGACTACTGTTCCAGCGCTCTGTGTCCGACGTTCGCCTCTTGCTGTCTTAAATTAAGAGATTAGCTGTCACTCCGACTGTTTACTCTGATGCTCTTTTATTTAAATTACCGTCTGCCTTGTCTTCAATTTCGTTGCTGACAATTATTTTACCAGTATCCAAGGTAATGTTTTCAAAGCGGTCGGCATAACGACGTTTAATTTTTTATTAGGACTAATAAACTTTTTAATTACACAATAATTTATGAAACCTAATATCACAAACAAAAAATATTTAATTGGAGGTAGCTACGTAATGACGGGTTGCGCTCAACTATAGGTTAATGTGTCTATTAAAATCGAATAAAGTGGGTGCTCAACCCTATCTGTCGTTTTAGGCTATGCGAAGAGAGCACATGCGGCGTATTGTAGCGCAGCGTGTAATAGATGCGTGATTCATGTAAATGTACCCTTAGCGAGTGTATCGCGGCCATCTCACCCCCGCACCCCTGTTCGCCCCAGCCGCGGGGCAGGGTGGCGCGCGGAGAAAACGTGTAAACTAATTATGTACATTTTCGTAGCCACTTATTTACATAACCACTGCCCGAACCCCGCTTTCACCGTGAATATTTTATTCGTAATCTTTACGAGGAGGGTTTAATATGACAGCTGTTGGTTTGTTCGGTGGAAACTTTTAATTTTCGTGGTCGGGTCGGGGCGCCGCCCTTTGTGCGTCGGCGGACGCCTCGGCGACGGTAACAACACGCGATTGTCACACGAGCTCCTTAGCCGGCAGACATCTGGGGAAATTTCTTGCGGTTATTTTAAAAATTTCGTAGCATATTGTCGGCTGCCGACGTAAGTGCTTATTATTTTAACAATTGTTGTGTCTATTAAATGACACCTTTTGCCCCGGTTTTTATGTCACGGGGGTTACGAAATTGTTTTGTTCGGTAAATTGTATGTTATTCGGAGCCCCTCTGCGGAAGAGATTTTTTGAGTTTCCCGCAACTACTAAATGGTTTCTCGCAGCGACGTTCCGCGTGCGTCCCCGTGCGTTTCTTCTATTTAAACCACGTCTTAAGTAGAACTAATTTATGGAAGTAAGTACGCGGAAAATGTTTATGTACGCCGGTCCCTCCTATGTTGACATCCGGCGGCCGGGGCCCATGTGCCTACTGCCCGCATTATGTACCGCAACGTAAATGTTACATCCATTATTGTCCATCAATTTAATAGAGGACACGCAAATGGCAGAACGAGGAATTTTTTATGCACCAGCGGATTGGCGTGATTCAAGATTTAATTTCAGCGAAAACAGGAATAGTAGGTATATCCCTACCTACCGATACCTACGCCTAGCGTGATATTATGTATATTTAAGACTCTATATTTTAGATATCTTATTCAAGTATTATAATTTACTTCTTGAAGTATTTTAATGTTCATAATCATGTTTGTTCATTTTAATGTTCATTGTCATAAACTAATTAACTCTCTCCCTATAACAATATTAACTCGTTCTGCGAAAAATGTATGTCGTCTCGCGAGGACCGCCACGTGCGCTACTGACAGAACTCGCTTTGATCTCCCACTTCGAAGAAAGATTTGACGATTGACGCTCCTGTTATTACTTTATTAGTCGTTAGCAAATTTAGATCCCAACGAGTGTGGAAATTACCCTGGTCATAATAATACAGGGGTCCTTATCATACCGTTTCAGTTCCCGGTTTCCACTATTTTTAATCCAACGTTAATTTAGATTCGCTTCTTGTTTAATCAAGTGCATTTCCTATTAAATACATACTACAAAATATACAATTTTCCAAAGATTAAGATCGTTAGTAAAGAGTGTTTTATAAAGTAGGTAAACATAATATTATCACAGACCAGATATACATAATATGTATTATATAACTGGTCTCTGATATTATGCAAAAATCACAGTTATCGAAAGAACAAACTTTTATGAAAGAAGTAGCTATTATAATATACTTTAGCTTTTATGAAAGAAGTAGTACCATGCTTTTTTCGTCACGGTATATTATTATATTCATAGTCAGTGTTTGTAGTTTGCAGCACAAAATAGTTTAATTTGCGAAGGTTTAAATATATTTTGTGTCTATTTTATATGCATTAGGTTAATTCCCCAATCCCCGTATGAATTACGGAGGTCATGACACTATCAACAGACCTCCTCGGTTGAGACGCTCCACCCCCGTTGACATGTCGCGTTTTAACAGTCTGTACGTGCACCCCCTACTCCCACCCTACAGGGGGGAGGTTGCCCCCTCCCCCGAGCTGACGACATTAGCAGCCGCAGACATAGGGCACGTAGACACCAGACGTTCGCGTATACAACCGCCTCCTTAGTATCTCAGTTCATATTAATTACTAATTGAAATAATGAAGCAGATGTAATTTTGATACAAATGTCTAATATATGGTGTCAAATAGATGGTAGATTGTAGTCACATGTGTTATGTATATTATTATGAGTTAGTTATATTGAAAAAAAAATTTTTTTTAAGAACTACCGTTACTTTTAAATACACAATCACTATTACAAAATAAATCTTAATATATAAAACTCAAAGGTGACTGACTGACATGGTGATCTATCATCGCACAGCCCAAGCCACTGGACGGATCGGGCTAAAATTTGGCATACAGGTAGATGATAATATGACATAGGCATCTGCTAATAAAGGATTTTGATCAATTCCACCCCCAAGGGGTTAAAATAAGGGATGAAAGTTTGTATATATTATAATAATACTTCTAAACGCGAGCGAAGCCGCGGGCAATAGCTCGTAGTGTCATATTCCTAATCCATGTAATACATTTTATTCGTTACTACCTACATGAGTGTTGCGACTCAATCTAGCCAGTAGCCGAGCTCACATTGCGTGATGAAAAGCTAAACTTAGCTCGCAAAAATTTACAAACACTTTACAGTGAACACGTAGGTTTAGTTCTCACTTTAAGTGACAACATTACACCAAGAAATCGTACAAAAGGAAGAAGCATAACTTTATAGAAATTAGTTACTATTTTAAATATCTTAAGTTACAACCAAACTAGAGCTTATTTCGTTGTTTGAAAGTTTGTATATGTTATAAGAATAATTATAAGTTTAGAACTTTTACTGCCTGCTAATTTACCTAGCGAATAATATAATAGAACCTTTGTCTCGGAATACATTAGGGCTCATAAAGATGATATAGCATTTTATGTTCCTTTTAACGACCCCATAAAGTACACGCAAAGATATATAAACGGGCTGAAAAATATACGCGTACTATGTGATACAATGGAATATGACAATATTATGATAAGTTACCCCTGCTGTATAAAAGTTTACGAACCTTCGCATCACACACCGTTAGCTACGAGGAGCAGGCATTAGCAGTCGTAAAAACTCAGTTTTCGCGAAAACGGGAAGCCCCCTCACTTTATCTTCGTCTTTACGATTACATTATTATTAAGTTCAGCTTTATATTTAAACTAGATAGTCCCCCGACTTCGTTGCGTAGCAATTTATTTTTCGCGCGTCGAAATATAATATACTTTTTACAGTAGCAGTTACTCTATATCCTTTAACAGGAACTCAGGGTCCATACCAATCTAAATTGGCTCAACGGTTTGGATAAGAAGAGATAATAAGACATACGGACAAACATTAGCGTTTAGGGTTGTAAAATTTTCTCTATTGTTAAATACCCAGGAACCTGTCTACAAAACGTATTTAAACTTATTTCTAAACACAGCCTTACGCAGTTTTAATAAAAACAAAGTAGCAAGTGGTAGGTAAGTTATTAGTAGTGAGTTAGTAACATATTGTAAGCATTTTAAAGCTAGTGCAGTGTGTCATTACACCGAATCGCAATTAAAATTGTACGCTTAAGTAATATTTGTTTAAAATCGCTAATTATGTGGCCGCTAATATATACTCACACGCAACATCTGCTACAGTGTACTGGGTAATGTATTGTGGAAACACTCTACGTGCCCTTCGTACCTGGTAATTTTGTGTTCGTGTGAACACAGCCTTTTCATGAGCGCAACCATTATATTGACTTTTCTATCTATCGATGTTTCGTATTACTTTGATGCATTTTAATGGTTATTGAGTATTATGTTCTGTATTTCTTATATCTAAAAATAACTGCATCAATTTCTATAATTGCAATACCGTTGCATGTATTGATTGTTGGATAACTTGTATGTAGTAAGATACGATAATGTTACAAAATGTAGAGAATAGCGTGGCAACAAAAAGTTGACATTTTACCAGCCACAAATAACAATAGGTGTGAAATATTTTTAAAATTTTCATCTATATTTTTGTCTGCACAACTTTCATATACTTACTGTGTTTTTAATTCCCACATAGTATATTCTGTAGGCGGAACTCCAAAAACTGAACCGTGACAGTGCAGTAAATATAGATCCAGGCGAGCAACCTTGCGTCACCTGCTGTAATTTTATTACTTTTTTATCTAAATAATTACTACATTAAAACGTAAATTAGGGAAATTAATTATTATAATCACAAATTTGTTAGCCACTGTAAAATTTATTTGTAGTTTATTTTTGTTAGGTGGCAGGTAGGTAGGAGATTGATGTTTTTATGGTTCTAATTATAAAGCATATTAATGAATTATGGAGACTTGAGACATAAGAATGCTAGCCTTAGAAAATAATATACTATTGAAAAAAAATTTGCTGTCGCTACCGAGAATTTCAAACTATTGATCAGTCCCATTTAAATGGCCATGGAATATTCGCGAGTAATGGTCCTTGTTGATTTTGTGACATATATCAATTAATGGCACGACAGGATTGTGGGATTGTTGCTCTACCGAGTACACGGACCTCCCAAGTGGAGCAATATTTCACTGGATGCGCCATCCGCCCTACCACGCCCAGCCACCTCATTAACTCACTAATACACATTCATCTTCACACATTCCGCCGCACAAAAACACTGGATGAGAAATTTCGGAATGAGAAAAACTCGAAAGTAAAAAGTTATGAAGTCACTTTCCCAAACTACTGTGAAATAAGATTATTGATTTAGGCGGGATTTAATTAAGGCTTCTGATACTCTGTGTTAAAATTATTTTACAAAGTGGAAGCGCAACGCTTATTTCCTATCGACATTTTCTTTTGTAATGTGGGAGAAATCAATAAAGCTTTTATTTTAAGTATTTGACTTATGAGTTGCGTACAAAAATTCTCATTGTTTAGTAAAACATTTAAAATACTTATTCTAATTTGGTAATTATAATTAGAGAAATCATATTTGAAACTGACATTGCTCAAAACGAAACCTTTCCTCGAAAAACATTATCAAAGCATTGCAATACATAAATAGTTGACATACAGCTAAGATGACATGATTTTTATTATGGCTTTACATATTTTCACAAGTCAATCAGATTTTTCATAAATTCCTGTAGTTGTTGAAAAATGAGTTGATGTTTAGTGGTGTAAGTCTATTAATTCGGTGTACAATGTACAGGCGCGAAATGACTCGCGGTCATTTGTCATTGCGTCAGTCACGTCAACGCCTTCGCCACGCCCACCCACGTAATTACATTCTCAAAACTAAAATAATGCGATTACCGTCATTATTGTTAAATGTCATTAACAGCCACTAAAATTGCTATGACTGGTATAAAGACCTACTAATCGACCAAGTGCGAGTTGGACTCGCGCACGAAGGGTTCCGTACCGTTATAGAGCTAAAATAGGCCAAAAATTGCGTTTATTGTATGGGAGCCCACCTTAATTTTTAATTTTATTTAAATATTATTAATAATTATTAAAGTACAACTACATTTAAGGCCTTCGTGGAATCATCCTATCATTATTAATTGCGAGCAAAAAAGGCCAAAAAAATCGCCTTTGTTGTATGGGAGCCCCCCTTAAATATTAATTTTATTTTTATTTTAGTATTTGTTGTTATAGCGGCACCGGAAATACACAATCTGTGAAAATTTCAGAACTCTAGCTATAGCGGTTCTTGAGATACAGCCTGGAGACAGACAGACGGACAGACAGACATCGAAGTCACATGAAAAGGGTCCCGTATTTTACCCTTTGGGTACGGAACCCTAAAAATGAACAAAATATGAATCGCTACAGATTTCCAGTACCTAGGTTTTCGAAATTCGATTGTTGAGGACAGATTTCAGAATTTTGTCCTTATAGGACATTTAAAAAAAATCTTAAAAATTGCCCATTCAAACAATTTATCAAATTAGAGATCATAACAAGTAATTCCGTAATAATTTAATTAGCTCAAACTATCCGTGTACTGGTTGGAAGTGGGTATTGTATTTCAAACGGTCTGATGAAGGCGTCAAGTCGTGAGCGTGTGACACGTCGCTACTCGTTTGTGTCGCGCCGTCAGCTCCGTGACCGACGAGGATGACACAGAAATATGACTCATTAAATGATACCTCTTATCCGGTAGCAGAAATTCTGACACAAGTTTTATTGTTTTCTTCCAGGAGCTTCACAATATATTCAACAGCATTAAACACTGTACATACAAAACGTGATCTCTTTCGTTTCATATCACTACCTACTACAGATTCAGAAGTAGCCCCCAATGTCATTTTTCACACCCATTTATTTTTATAAATAGAATCTGTCATAACATAGACAGCTTGCAAAAGTTCAAGACAACTTAAAACATTTCAATGACGAATCACGAAACAATATTTATGTATCTGTATCAGTAAGCTATTAATACCTAGGTTACGCGTATCTACCTACACCCGTAATAGGTACTGGTGTAATGGCGGCCGTGGAGCCGCAGTGGCCGTAAAATTAGCCGTAAGTGGAACCATTACTGGGTATGAAATATTTATCGGCCACCAGATCGAATTGTTGTCACTTGAATTATGCGACAGAAATCACGCCACCATTACCGCTAATACCAGGTAACGGATAATTGAATTTTTGTTGCAAATCCACGCCTAGTTAGGTCAGACTTCAGTTAGAAATTACCTACAATGGCTTTTCGATGCATATAATGATAATTTTGATGTAGTAGAGCTAAAGTTTTATGACCATGGATTGTTTGTTGTGTAGTACAATTATTATTCTCATTGGGGAAGAAAACTCCGTCAATACTTTTTGAGTAAGTACATGAAATATTCGATAAGTAGGCTTTTTATTTTAGGCTATTCAAATATCAATATAATCTAACTTTGTTAGAATCTAAATAATGTTTCTTATTCTTAGTACTATTGGTTCCGCTAGACCCAGTTTGAGAACTCCTGTTTATATGGTAATATCTGTTGTAGAACACTGTAAGCAATAAGCATAGTTGTAAAATCACTACTCCGCATATTTTCCCGATCGCGTGATGTCTTCACAATGTAGAGCAGACATTAAATACAATGTAAAGTTAGCGTTACAAGACCTTTTTATAAATGGGCGCGTCATTAATTACGAAGCGTTTACCTCAGGAGCGTTAATAAGCAGCGTGCATCTGCAATTTCGCACCATGTGTCCCTATTCGAGTTAATTAAATCACGGCAACATGGCGGCCGGTTATTCCTAATAATAACCGCCCCGTGTTATGAGACGCGATCGGCCCTCGCAACCCCAATCACGACCTGATAAGTGATAACATTCGGCTAATAGTGCTTCACTATTTCGAGTACGATAGAGCCAGATAGGGAGTTTATTTTGATACGACAGCGAAAGACTTCCAGAGTATGGATCATATTCGTGAAAATAAAAATTTCAAAGTGAATGTTCCAACTTCTAATTCAAGGGATGTTAATTTTATGGACAGATAGATTTTCTCGATTTTTATAGCTCATGAAAGATGACAAGGATTCATGGTCGAGGTGCGGGCAATAGTGCGTCGTGCTGGGAACAATGATTAACGAGTTTACACCTCGCTGTCCCTCTAATTAAGACGATATGCGCCCGCGCACCGCTGCAACTCGCGACTCTACGTCCGCGAAATATCTCCTACTCTATTTTAATTGACTGTCCTATATTTCATCGTTGCGAATATTATTGCTTCTCCTGATTTTTGTAAAACATCAGAAACAAAAATTACCCTTGCAATGCAACTGTGTAGAAGCAATATGTCAAACGGTTCAATAAACTTTAGAAGCCTAAGTGAATTACACGGGCTAAGCATTTAATAAATATGATATATTGCTTATTAGAACTTTATGAAGTCAAGTTTTACGACTCGAGATCCAAATGAGCGTGTTTCCTTATTTTCAATTGCTATCATAGAGACGGTCCGGACTTCGGAGCGATGCATTTATTTATGACATGTCTCGATTTCAAACTCGGAATCTACTTTAACAATGTCATAACAATAACGAGGTGCCGTAAAACGGTCGCCCTTATTTCTGTCTTCGGTGTCTGCTCATTAAAACTGGTGTACGTCCGACTCCTTTTGCTCGTGCGGTATTCCGTTAACTTTCGGGTGGTAGAATGATGGACGACGTCGGTGGCCATATATCATTGAGGCAATATATATCAGTGCGTCGAGTGTCGCCATTAACGCATGCGCGCGATCGCCCCTGCCCGCCGTAAGGAGCGTTCGCAAATCGGCGCGCGATCGCGGCTAAACTCGCATAAATCTTATTAATGGTACTCTTATTTTCGCCGCAACCGATCTAGTAAAATCTCCGACGCTAATGACGAGCCGCCTCGGTCGTTCGTTCGCCCACCGGACGCGGGTCGGGACATACATTTCTAGTAGAAATCGTATCTAATCATAATCATGTACAATGACGATCTCGGTTGTCGGACGCCTCGTCACGGATACGTTTCGTTTTATTCGGATCGTAAACCACCAGCCGGCCGCCGTAAAACGCGATCGAAAGACAAATTTTGTAACAAAAACTTCGCGGTGGCACGGTGTCGGGTAACGAACACGGCTTTCGGTCTCTGTTCTAATCGTCACAATGACTACCACTTTGTACCGATTTGGAGATAGCGTTACACGCCCGCTACCGACGTCGACTTTTTGTGTCACCTTTATCTAACAACGAGTTTATTATCTTCGATTGCTCGAGACTTCTATTTCGGAGTTCTGTTTCTCGTTAGTAACCTAAACTCCCCTATTCGGGTGTGTAAAATCATTACGTTCCCTTTAAAAAATGACGGCAGGAAACCGCAGCGGGGTAGAACGTAATAGGAGTGATTGTTCCGACCAACCGCAATCGCTTCCAGTAGTACAAACACACACCTCCAAACGAGGGCCCATCCGTCTTTGTGCAACGAGAGACATTAAAGAATGTCTCGTGAAGGGGAAAGGAGTGGTACCGTATAAAAAAGACGAATGAAAGTATTTGTCCTCTCTTATGTTATACATTTTGTATTCAAACGCATACATATCTCTAGTTAGACAACCTTATTTTTTGTATGATTTCAAGACGCCATTTTGGAATATTAAAGCTGACTATAGAATATACATTGTACGTAAAATATTATGTAATAATATTGCCTATTATGGACTCCAGGATGTTATGATATTACATCCAAATCAGTCTACCGATTTGCCGCAC
This sequence comes from Polyommatus icarus, assembly GCA_937595015.1. Taxonomy (NCBI): domain Eukaryota; kingdom Metazoa; phylum Arthropoda; class Insecta; order Lepidoptera; family Lycaenidae; genus Polyommatus; species Polyommatus icarus. Next base: position 13,063,921 of record OW569321.1, read on the forward strand.
ATTGTCTGAATTGCGAAGGTTTTCATGCAGCTAAATGTTCATTGCAGCTGCGTTTAGTTGAACAAAGTTTATGCTTACCAAGAATAATTAATTTTTATTGCACTGTATGGGAGCATGTGCTTTGCAATTTTCTAGAATTATTCGGTCCTTAATGAGTGCGATTGGATTTGTCACAGTGAACGGCGAACATTTCGACGGAGGCGAGTAATTATCGAGTAATTGCGTTAATGTGAAAATTTACGCTTTAACACAACAATACAATAAGAAAGAGGACATAAAAATACTTCAGAAACAAAATTCTCGCATATTTACCGACGCAAATTATTCCGGTGTTAAATTCTCGCAGAATATTTTATGTGCTGCGACTTGGGTACATAAATATGCAAAATGTGACGCCATTTTGGTTAGTTTTGATTTTTATTCACTTCGGTTGAAATAAATTTGCAAAATAGGTAGGAGGGTTATAAAATGGAAGAGTTTATAACTCTCTGAGATCGTTTATTTTAGTAATATAAAGTATAAACTTTCTTTCGGTTGTTTATAACTATTATTTTTCTTACCTACTTGACTTGATTTAACTAAACCTATGGTTTAATTACAAAATAAAACATCGAACATTTTATTGCGCAGGCGCATGTTCCCGACGGTGCGCGTATCGTTCTCGGGGTGTCGGTCGGAGGCGCGGTACGGCGTGCTGCTGGACGTCGTGCCGGTGGACGGCAAGCGCTACCGCTACGCCTACCACCGCTCGTCGTGGCTCGTCGCCGGCAAGGCGGACCCGCCCGCCCCCGCGCGCCTCTACCCGCACCCCGACTCGCCCTTCTCCGGCGACCAGCTGCGCAAGCAGGTCGTCTCCTTCGAGAAGGTCAAGCTCACCAACAACGAGATGGACAAAAATGGACAGGTACGCAGATTTTTCTGAAACTACTTCTGTATTCACTTCTACGTCGTTAAACGTGTCTTTGTTTAAGTTATACATCGTAGTCATCAGTGACCCTTTTATTTGTAGTTGGTGTTGAACTCAATGCACAAGTATCAGCCCCGAATTCATATCGTGCTGCGACGGGAGGGAGCGATCAACGTGCCCATCACGGACCTCGAGCAGGAGGAGTTCAAGACGTTCATCTTCCCCGAGTGCGTCTTCACCGCCGTCACAGCTTATCAGAATCAACTCGTAAGTGTCTAACTTCCAATACACTTATACTTGGATCTAGAGATGAAACTACGGTGACAATAGCTTTATTTAAGCGTAACATTTCAGTTACCTCAATGCAATTAACGGCTCGCAATCACACCTATATGTGGACGTCATAAATAATTGGATCTTTTATTTGGCTCTAGAATCGTTCGATATCCGAAATAGATCTGAGGACGAAACGTTTGAAATCGCGGCGCGTTGTCGACTATCGACGCTATTTATACCACGTTAATTGCATCTCGCTGAAAGGTATGTCCAGTCGAACAAAGGGAGATTTTTGTGCAGCTCTCGGCCACACGCGGCCGCGCTGATGACGGACGCGTCACGGTGACGCGGTGACGAAACTTTTCAGCCGAGCTAAATATACATTTACATTACGACGACCTCTGTGGCTCAGTGGGTAGAGTGTGTGGCAGCTCAAGCCGGAGGTCGCGGGTTCGAGTCCCGCCGACGGAAAAAAAAGTTTTTCAATGTTCCTGGGTCATGGATGTGTATTAAATATGTGTATGATATAATAAAAATCTTAAATACATGTATAGTATAAAAGTATTAAATATATTTCCGTTGTCTGGTACCTGTAACACAAGTCCTTCAGGTACTTAGCACGGGGCCAGATTGACGTGGTGTGAAGCGTCCATAGATATACATACACTGGCTAAATTAGCGGCACATAGGTAAAAAGGGCCACAACGTGAATTAAAGTAGGTCGGGTTGTGTGAAATCATTTTTATAGTATTTAAGCTCATTTAAGAAATAAAATATTGAACAAAACTTGCAAGTTGACAGATTTTTATTGCAATTTGCCCTACTAAGTGTTTTTCGATGATTGACGTTGTAAGTGTTTCTGATAAGAATGGCGTTTTTAACGGGGTACAAGGTATTCCAGCTCATTTGATTGTTTGGTTTTTGGAAGAACACATTGCTTAGATACAAAATTAGTGATTTTCCAGCATCTACGACAGCTAGAGATGTAACCACGATAGAGAAAGGTCACACCTACCTTTCGGTCAGTCAGGCCTTAGGTGTGTCGACTTTCGTGGTCCATCGTAACTTTCAACGCTACAGAGAGACTGGATCTTACGTTCGGAGACGAGAACAAGGAAGATATCGGGTGGCAAAGGTTCAGGATAACCGTTTTGTAAGGGTAAAAGCCTTAAGAAATCGATCTCAAACTGCTTTGCAGAGACGAAACCTATTGGAACAGGTCCGAGATGTATGTGTAAGTGATTGTACAGTAAGAAAAAGACTCAAAGAAGTTGAATTAAACTCAAAGGTGCCAGCAAGGGCACCAAAACTTGAGACAGGACAGCAAAGAGCCAGGCTAAGATTTGAGCTTGAAAATCAAAATTTGACAAGTGAGTGAAATCGTGTGCTGTACAGTGATGGGAGCAAATTCTGTGTAAATTTTGTTGCAAGGCGATAAAAAATGTGGATAAAACGTAAGGAACGCTATAGACCATCAAACTTAACGGAAACAGTGGCCTATCATGCAGGCTTCGTAATGGTTTGGGTTGGCATATGATTTGGAGCCCGCACAGAGCTGATGATTGTTAATGATGGTACTTTGACAGTACAGGGCTATAGCACAGACATCCTAGAACTGGATGTTGTGCCTTTTACACAGTTTTAGGCAGTAACTTCAATTTTATGCGCGTCCATAGAGTAAAAAAATCGGACACTATGACCTAAATGATGCTAGCGTAGCCCAGGTGGAGAGGTCAGCACGGTCTACAGATGTGGATCCGATTGAGAACGTGTGGCATCAATGGGTGAACGGTACGAGTTAAAACTCCAGCTCCAAAATGTGTTCAGGAGCTCGAGTTGGCGCTACTGGAGGAGTAGAAGAATATCCCACAGGAAATGATTGACAATCAAAATGCAAGCATGTAATGGCGTATCCAGACTCTCTTTAGATCCATAGAAGGCATTACACGCTTTTAACATGGCATTTCTTTAGTAAAAATGAAGAATTTAACTTAGAAACTTACAGCTGAAATTTCAAAGATTTTTCTTAATTTTTGATTTTTGCAGATTTTTTCTATTTTACACGTTTTTATGCCCTAAATTTATATAAGTTTTATTTTTTAATCATCAATTATTAAATTAATAAATAAATATATTAAAACAGCGAATAATTTTCAAAAAAAAAATAAAATTTTCTTATGTTCCGCTAATTTTGCCGGTGTGTTTAGATATAGTTTAGTTTATTTGCACTATTTAATGACTTTAAAAGTCACACGAAGTTTTATACTGCTTTGGCTTATTTGAACCTGTTCAAGTAAGGAACCAAGCTATTTTGTTTCTGAGTAGATTAGACGCTAAAGTTCTAAAATCTAGTAATCTCTTGCAGTAGCCACTTAACTCCTAAAAAATCAATTACAAACAAATTACGAATGCGATACCAGCTGTTCCGCTAGTGATGCTCCGCCCGCCGCCGCACATGTCGCCACGAGCAATTAATTCCCTGTCACAAGAGCGTTTGGGCGTCTCACAGCGCGTCGTTTTGTTCCGCGCGCGGTAATTAGGACGTTTTGAGGTTCATAAAGGAAACGTTACTTTATATCGACAACGCGCCACATAAATCTTCATTCGTACGTTAATTAGTTACGTTTCGTGTGTTTAAAAATTTCTATTGTTTGTTTGTGATTCTTTTGATTTATGTCTGATATCAATTTACAGCAATCTTGAATATCTTTCACAGATATTCAAGATTGCTGAAGTAACGTTGTTTTTTCTTATCCGAATTGCGCGTGAATATTTACATGCATTTGAAATATTAGGAAACTCATGGAGTAACAGAACAGCAAGTAATGATAACTTCACACAAAGTCAACATACATTGTAGCTCTCTCTCTTATATAAAAAATATATCTCCTTGTTTTCCCATGAATCTGATCTAAACTATTTTCCTATTGACGGTACCTGCACGGCGATAAAGCTCCCTACGAAATGGCTCCCTGGAGTCGTATTATTGATATCGATTGATTCTAACGCACTCCTAGATTTATGGGTGATGCCTAAGCGTCCGCTGAGCTAGATTAATCTTATGACTAGTTTATTTTATAATTTCAAACTTGCAGATATATCAGAATATATTTACAAATTATTGAAAAGTAAAGAATGTAAAGGCGCAAAGGCAAAAGAATCAGTACAGTTTCTAGTTTAAGCTAGCAGTTCATTTTCAGGATGTATCTCAAAAGGAAGTAGGTAACCCGAACTAATGGATGATTCCACTAATTCAAACAAGAAAAAAAAAAATCTAACATTAGCCGAAAGAACTCCAAAAACGCCGGAGTCAAACGATTTGTAAACGTTATCACTTATCAGGACGTGCTCACAAAGGTGTTACTTTTAATCCCAACACCCACGACCGATCGGGCCTCGATCGAGATCGAGAATCGGCTGACGTCACACTTCTGACAAGTGAAACATTTGTCGAACGGAGATAGTGTCACTGATAACCCCGCCTCTTAACAATAGGAACACACTTAGCGTATTTGCACCTGCGTTGGGCAATATGTCTTGTCCGTACCGTTTGGTGGTCGACGGCATTCCGACATTCCGTTAGGCTTTTATTGTTGTTGTGTAACTTTTATAGCTTAAGTCTAGTTGGAAAAGTGGAGTAAAATTAGCAGAGCGAATATTTACTTGCTAAAACATTTGAAATGTTCTACGCATGCTCGATTGATTTCCACTTAATATTTTAGCTGAAATAGAACTGCTATACAAATTAAAAATTAGGGATAAAATTAAAAATTAATCATTATTGCACCATCCACCGATTGCGCTTAAAAATGAAGGTGTTATTGGAATTGTGAAAAAACATGTCACCACATTAATACTCGATATAACCTAAATTGATTCGGAATGGAACATCATTATTGGTGCTTTATCAAACTGCTCCGAGTCGCGATAGGATCTGGAACAAAAAATAAAGTTGGTTTTTTGTGGATCGCCGTGTGAGACTCGACGTCGCCGGGCGCGCCGCGGGGTGGTTTCCCTGAAACCCGCCGGCCGGTATCAATATTAACATTTACACCCACCTCTCGTTGCTTCGATCCTTTGTCCGGAATTTACATTGAGGTGACAATGTTTGTAAAGTTTACGCGTACACAATGTGTTTTTTAATAGCCGATGACTTGTGAATTTGTTTTGATCGATCGCCCTTTTGAGGATCGAAAGGATGTGGACAACCTGCTATGACAGATAGAATTTTACAATCTCAGTACCGTGTCTATCATTCATACGATTATCCTGATAGCTGAGACTTTTATACCTGATAAGCTGTGTCATCCTAATCATTATAAAGTCAATTCTTATATTTTGCCTGTAAAATTTATATATGTATTATATTGGATAAAAGGTAGGCATTGGACACAATGATGAGCTAAACGAGAGTAGAGGTACCTAGTTTATTAAGGACAAGTTTAAACAAATCTACCAATAACTTGTCATTAGTAAACAGTAAACACATAACCTTCTGTTCGATACTCTGCAAGAAAAATAAATACAGATTCTATCTCTCGTACGTAAATTCAGATCCAAATACTCAAACTATGCGTAAGTTACGTAGAGCCTTCGAGTAAAATACAATTGCCTCATTGTAGTGACTGGCCTCTAGAAAAAGTTCAAAATGAGATACAATATAGCGATTAGAGGTATCGCGTCAGTTAGTTAGTGACGCCTTCACTGTTAGGCGACTGGAGGAGATAATCACGAAAGTAACAGCGTACGTCGCGTGCGTGCGCGTTAACGCTCAATAGCTACTTAATTGAAATTTATTTCTCATTTCTCAGTATCGACAATCAATATTCTAATTCCAATCCGAAGCTATTCTCACATCGAGCATCCACAACGAGCCTGGCCCGAACATAATCGAACAATAAAGGAGTAAAAGCAAACACGATTTCAATAACAAAAGGCAGCCACGACAAATAAACATATTTCACGGGCCAAAATGGCTGGGTCAGGTGTCAGTTGTCCCTCCCTGCGCGTCTTACTTTTTATTTCCGATAACCGATTCACTTCTAGCTGATCGACTCCATTTAGTTTTATTGTTGGTATTATAATTTAACATTTATAAGTCAATCACTATTCCTCGAGTTTTTATCTCATTATCGGAATAAGTATTTTTGAAGGTAGTATTTAAATTTTAAAATTGATAGGTACTCGTGTCTGCGTCTCATCGTTTAGAGGCTGTTGGTAATGATATTAGATTGAGTAATAATTCTAAAATATGTCCGTTATTAGTTTTACGCTTTTCAAAGTAAGTCGTTTTATAAATGTTTGTATTATGTTTTAAGTTTACGGGAACAGCTGAAATTTTGTGTTGTGCATTACTTTGAAAAGTGACGTCATAGTAATTATAAATCTAGACTAATATAATATGTTAATGTTGTTATAATGTTTTGTTACGACGGATTCTTTTAATTCCTCTTAATACATTAATAATATAAGCAGTTCATTATTTGCAGTTCTGACGAGATTCGAACGATAACGAGGGAAAATATTTTCATGTGAACGTCAGCAAACGCGCTTATTTTCGCATTTTTATAATTTTAAACACATACTGTGCGATTTTTTATATTTAATTATAAATTAAATTTATTTCTAATTTTAACTTTTACATAGATTAAAATATTTTAATGATACCTAAAAATATATTTAAACATGATTTATGTAAGTACTATTGAGAACGTAGGCAACAACGAAAGAGAATATGAACATGAACGTAATGAAAATTGCAATTGGATTAAGTCACTCCTAAAATAAGTATAATTGTTATTAATTATTAGTTATTAGTATCGATGCTAAAACTAAAAAACGAAAATTTATAAAGACAGACTGACACATGGGAAGCTGCAAGAATTCCTGCAGTAATAAAACTGCAAAGCCCTTAAAATATTTCAGACTTTTTCTTGCCACGGATAAAAAATACAAAAATTAACATGCCTTGAGGAAAATGAAGAATATTATATGAAACATGAATTTATGAGGTTATCCCGTTCCTCACATAGCGGGGTGGTAGAGCCGGGAGCGGGTCTCCTGGCCATCGATCAGGCCTGTGACGTCACGGGCGACGTGTGCGGCCGCCGGAATTTATTGCGCCTGCGCAGCCACCTCGGAACCGCATTTACTGAAAAATACAACTACATCTCGAATTAAATAATCCTCGCCGCGATAAATTTTATATTAACGAGGTATTTTTTTAGCTTTCGTTCGTCGCGAAGCTACTGCAAATTAATATCATGTTGTCAGTTAATGTATTTAGCAGTCTTCTTGAAAAGTTTTATTAAAATCATTGGAAATTGTAGATAATTTACGCGATAAATCTTTATCTATTATTTTATTAAAGCTGCTTACAATAATGTTTTTTTCTTTTTACCTTGCGTGCTACCTAAAACGCTATCCCAATATGGTGAAACAACTTTTGACTTATCTGTACGGGCTAATCTGTAAACTGACAACGTCACTTAAATGTGACGTCCAAATTGACACGCGTCAAAATAATTTCGAGATGTTCATGGTTGAAATGAGCGCAATAAACGAAATTGTGGTCAGAAATGTGGCAGATCGCTTACTCCATCATTCTTAGCATATTCAGCCGAACTGCTGGCCATGAATTTAAGGTCGATTTCATAGTATCAGTCGGCCCTCTGAAGGAACTCTTCGATGCTCTGAAGGAACCAGCGCGAAATGCAACATAAGAAAATAATAATTGTTACCAAAAGACTAGCAAAATGCAGAAAGCAGAAAATGAACAAATTCTGGTATCTTTTTGGTATACCATAAAATAATCAGCAAAATGTGGATAGCAAGATTTTTGATAAAAATAATCGTAAAAATTGCAGATGACATTTTTAACCTGCACTTCATTTCTTTGATTCTATCTATTGGCTCTGTTCGCGATAACTTACAACTTTTAGAAATTTTAGACGAAGAAGATGGATTCATATAAATTACTAACAAATTTTAAGCCACAATAAAATATTTTTATAAAACTTTATAATATTTAATTTTAGCTAAATTTTGGTTGCTTCCAAAAGAAAACTTTCCTAGTTTTCATAATTATAATTTAAAGGGGGTACTCTTTCTCCTCAATTATATTTAAAAACATTGGTTTAGCTACTTCCTAGCGTTCAGAGCGAGCTCGAAGAACAAAAAGTTATTAACATAACATAAAATCAGTGCATTCTCCGAACATGTTATATTGGTGTTTAACTGGTTTCGAATACTCATCGGCGTCGCCCATAATTTCGGTACACTTGCGAAATAATATAGCACCGGCATTCTGGAAAGCTCGTTTACGGCCGCGGCAGCTGTTGGTCGTAATAGATTTATTGTCTTTGCCGCGAACTCCGCCATCAACGGTTATGAGCATAACGGTTTTTTATCTAATAACTCCCTTTTTATAGATCTCAGAATTATTCTTCAAAAATTACCTCCGTTTGTAGGGGCTAGCAGCATTAAAAATATTTCTTCTCACCTCCGGGCGGAAAGCGTCAACTTTCTTCCCGCTGCGCTTACCGATGTTGCCGTTTTCCGCCTCCGTCGATGAGGAAAATAGTATACGCACCATGGGCAGTAAATAAGAAAGCCTCAGATCACATGTTTGTTGATGGCATGATGGTTTTGACATGGCTTCGACTGGGCCAACAATTACATATTGTGATCAGAGACATTTCTTATTTTCTTGCCCAAGGTGCGTAATGTATTTCCTACCTATGTGTCTGGTTCATATTGTAAAGTCCGATCTGAAAATGTTATGTTTTTCCTAGAACATTTATTAAAATAATTTCAACTGCATCAAAATTGACTCTCGCTTTTGGTGTCAAGATCTATTTTGTCCTACGGACGTCGACCGACTCCTGATTAATTGGTTCTATTTTTATAATAACCGATTGAAGATATCACTAGATGTATCTCCCCAAAACTGATACCTTAATTACACATAATTTATAGTAGTACTCATAATTCTGATGGTGCCCGCGGCCCATGCATCTATCAGTGGTGCGGCAACGTGCAGCCGCGTTAACGTGACATTTATTTATTCTTTGGAATGTTCCTGTCATGTTCCTTTCTTTGCCTCAACATGTTTACATGTTATTTTTTATTTTGGTACACTTCGAGTCACTCTTTATTTATGCCTTAATAACAATTTTAAATTCTATTATGGATATTTTGCTTTAAAATATTGAAGATTGTGAAACAAAGTATGGGTTCTTCGTGTGTGTTTCGCATTTTCAAGTTTAGATTTTTTTTAAATTTCAAATGTCCTTTTTATTAAAATATAATATGTTTGTTTTCAATTTTATTCTTGTTGAACTCATTCCCGTGGTTAAAATTATGTCGAATGTGTTAAATATTATGTTCCTTATACATATATCCATTTCTCTCACGAAATTTTGGAGTCAATTACATCTCATAAATCTAGTGTTAAAATACATGCGTTCTCGACTTCTTCTGTTTGACGGTTTTTTGTGGGACGTTTTTCCCGCCAGGGAATAATGTCATTAAGGCGCCTTTAATGTTGTAAGTGAGCGGGAGCGCCGCCGCCGCCCAAGGCGAACGTTTGTTGATACTTAAATTAGATTGTTTTGACACGCCTCGTCCTTATGTTTGTACTAAATCTAATAAATGTCTGTTAAATGAAAGCGATACACTCATTAAAAATTTATTCCTTTGGTGGGATTGTCTTGGTTAATTTGTAATGAGAAACTCTATATTGTAATGTTTCAAAAGATTACGGAATAAGATTTTCATTAGCTACAGCAATTCTCGTTGAGTTGCTTATTAATGGTAAAACAATTTCCACTGAATAATTAACAACAGCATGCCAAATCCGTCTCGCCTAGACTACCTACCACATCATATGAAATTAGCAGTAACAGTTACGATCATAACGTTAAACAATCCCAACGTAATATCAACGGAGGCAAACAGTTTGGGAAAGCTTTTGTAGACTGGCTAGCGAAACAATGTGCCACAAATAAAATTAATGTACCATCGGACGTAATGGACAGGAGACAATTAGTAATCATAACAGGCACATAAATTATGCATACGTCAATACACCAGCTACTATTCGCTGGCAAGCAAACTCATTATGTCAAGTGAATGGGACAGGGGGGCCATTGTAGTCAATCGCTCGCCAGGTGGGTGTGCAAGTCGGAGTAGCTATGTGACCCCCGACACTCGTTCTACTCCCGGGGGCGAGTCGACTGACGCGTGACGTAACGATGTTAGCGGAGACCTCATTGTGTCTCAAATCACGCGTCAAGATGACAGCGTGATTCGAAGGAAACCTCCTCCTACTACCTCGATATTACGGAAATCTATTCTTGTTGCAAGCGTTGTAGTACCTACCGCATTATCGCTAGATAATGCGGTACATCTCACTGTTGGATGTCGAATTATAGTATAACAAAAATTTCAAACAAAATTTTAAATTATCTCCCTGCGATAGTAGAATGTCCCGTCGGTGTATAAATAAGACACAGTGACACATAAGCATCAATAACTCACCATACGTTTTGATCCAAAACAATGAATAGCGTTTATGTAGTTGTTTAATAAATTATTGTAGCACCAACAAAAACATCAAAGAAACGTATAAAGTAAACATAATTATGTACTATTTTCTTTTCCCTTCTCACGGTAAAGACATTGAGTTTAATAAAGTTATTAATTATTCACTAATAAAATATGTACAGTTAAAATAGCAGACACTCAAGTAAATCGATAATTGTTAGTAAATAATATTAAAAAAACAACTAGAAAAGCGCTGAAATGAATAATGTCGTTAGTCGTGACACCGACGTAGGTGGTATCGGAAACGCTAATATTCGTCAAGTGAACGTATTAACACAAGCGGATCTATAATTAGCGTAATTATCTGCAACATTCACGGCTGTAAGAATAGTCGAAAAGTTTGGCATAGTCCGGGATCACTCGGCAGGTAATTACGGCTCGTCGGCGGCGGTGCACGCTGCTGAAAGATTGACACGTACGCGACGGCTTCCCGGTGACTCGTTTATTGCGAATACTGCTGAATTCACGCTTCGTCACGGCTCACGATCCCGGACTATAATTAGCCGAACATCTAATGCATAGGTTTATTAGGTTGGGTCCACTTCAAAGGCGACCTTTTCTTTTCAGGTGTAATATAGCTTTATATGTACTTGTCAATGAGTTGCCGGTTTAATTGTTGTTACACGCTGTTAACTTTGACCTTATTTCAATATAAACAACTTTCAGTAACCATCAATACAAATGTTACTCGTCATGATTTATTTCGATTTAAATATTCTCAGTTGAAAATTATTAAAGGTTCGTGTTAACACTGTTAAAGTTGAGTCTATTGAATTTAATATTCTCTACTGATGCATAATGAATGCCGTAATATTTATGTGTCAGAACTCTTTATATTCGTCGATCAAGTATCGTTTGAACGGGGTTTGCTGGTTCCTCGTAAATATCGTCCACAAATTGTGTGACGCCGCAGCGGGAGCGTCGCACAGCGAGGGGGCGATTTCTCATCACACTGCTGGCCTCTGCCAAACGCATTTTTAACACCTCACCTCGGACCTAAATCAGCAATGTATTTTATGGGTGCATTGACTCAGTACCAGTTTGTTATAATATTACTGCACTACATCTAAACACACAGTTTGTTCAAGTTATGGTAGGTAATAACTTTTGAATCTCCTTTTCCAAGTTGCACCTCCATTTTTAGATTTATCGCTGACATTTAAGTTAACAGGCTTTAATTTAATTAAATACTCTGTTGGCAGTACAATGTCCGTAAAATTGAGTTTAAATCGTTACGAGTCCGAAAATTCATTTAGCTCTATTGCCACTACTGTTCGGTCATTTGTTTATGACATAAATATATATTGTTAGGTTCAATTAAATCCAGTTTGCGGTGAACGCTACAGCTTCATAGTATTTGTATGGGCTCATAATACTTTATACTGAGTACAGCGAAATCTATCGAATTTAGTGGAACGTTGTGTAACCAATAATCTCTTTGTTTCAGATTACAAAACTCAAAATAGACAGTAATCCCTTCGCTAAAGGATTCCGCGATTCTTCTCGTCTTACTGAATTTGAGAGGTAAGAATCTTATTTTGTTCTCTTAAAATACTCCTCCATTCTTGCTTTTAGCTGAAATTTTTAGACAATCTGTCATTAATCATTAAAGTTAAGAAATGTGGATTCACTACTACATTAATTAAAAGTCTCCTATTTGCCTTCATATTATCATATACTTAAGTTATTACCAGAGTATGCGTAGGCTTTAAAATTAACGTCGCATAAGTAAGCTAATGTAAAATTAATAATTTTCCGATCTATTGATTGACGCTTTGTTCAATCAATTAGATTGCCACGGATCAGATAAATTGGTAGCCTACTTGTATTCATAATTCAGTGATTGTAGAGACTTGGATTAAATTTCCTATGACGTTGAAACTTGCAACCCCGTTGTTCAGTTTCCTTTATTGACTATTTTGTGGCAGTAGATGCTAATATGCTACTGTAATGCAGTATTTTATTTTGATTTTTTTTCTTTTTGAGATTCTATATCACGGGGGAGCACGATCGAACACCAGTCTTCCCCGAAGACATGCGCTTCAGCGCCGCTAACTCTAGGTATAATATACGCTCATTAATTCACAAACCTGCCACCTGGCGCAATCTCGACCGCATACTGAACGACCGTCTCGTCATTACAGGGAGACGATGGAGTCGATGCTCGCGGAGCAGCACTACCTGCGGTCGCCGCTGCGGCCGTTCGAGCTGGACCAGCACAACAACAACCTTACGCTGGAGGAGAAGGCGATCCTGGCCGCGCGGTCACAGCTGTTCCTGCGGGCGGCGTACCCGCTGTACGGAGTGCCGGCGGCGGCGCTGTGGGGGCAGTGGGCGTGCCTGGCACCGCAGTTGCTGGCGCAGCAGCACCTCGCGTCGGGGTCGGGTCTGCAGCTGCCGCGGCCGGTGTACCCGGGCGGCGTGCCGGCGGCGCTGTCGCAGCACCGCTTCTCGCCGTACCCGCCGCGCCGCGCCTCGCCCGGCTCCTCGCCCGACTCGCTGCGGGACGCGAGCCCGCTGCCGCCGCCGCCGCACCCCCCGCACACCCCACACACCCCCCATCCCCCGCACAGCCCCACTTAGTGCTGAGCCAGCTCTCGGCGCCCACATAAGCTGTATGAAATAGTCAAACGAGTCAGTTTGGTCGCTATTTATTTTCTATCCTTCAGTTTTATGTACTCTCATAAGACGGCTGTAAAATAAAAACGGACAGTATTTTAAAATATCGATTTCTCATAAATTAATTTGTATCATATTGTAAAAATATTTAATTCTATTTTAAGACTGTAATTACTGTTATTTTAGTGTAATTTTATTATGTTCCTAATTCCTTTGTGTGTCGCTGCATAGAAAATGCGTAAAGATAAGGTTGAATTGACAGTTTTTCGATAGTATGTAAAAATGTACATTCGGTGTAATGAAATAAAAGTGTATTATTTTAAAATTTCTGTTATTAGGTGATATGTGCAATAAATTGAAAATAATTGGTAGTAGAAGTAATATGTAGTAAGACATAATATAAAATGTAGATATTATTGTATTAGTTGTGTTTAAGACTTGGAGGATGGTATCGATGCCGCAGACACATAGGTCGATGTATCTATGTAAACTTTAGTTAAATTAAAGCTATTATAAATAATATATTAATTAATGAAAAATTAAATGTTTGTTAACATATTAGTTGTTTTCTTTTACATTTTTAATTTCAACAATTTATCTACCCATTACAGCCTTTACATAAGCAATCTATGTCATGTAAAACAGAGGCAGTATCTCCAGTACGGGCAGTAGCAAGCCACTGTTCACAGTTACCTCTTACAAAGTAAAATATCGTACTGGAAGTATCATCGAGGAAATTGATTCCTAGGCAGTTGACAGACCCACGTCATTTGGTCGGATGTGATCTGTATTTCGGCTGGGTTTGACGTAACGCGACCAAACTACGTAGGTCCCCCATCTGCCTAGGAATGAACTTCTCTGATAGTACATAATAATGATAATAGTTATCCGCCTGCTTTGACGAAATCACAAAAACTTACAAAAATTGATATCTGCTGCAAACTAGTTTTAGAACAATAATAGCTATACCTAAATAAGAAGATTTCAAATTAAATTAAGTTACTACTTATTGAAAAAAATAGTTTTAAAAAACCGGCCAAGTGCGAGTTGGACTCGCCCATGAAGGGTTCCGCAGCAGCAATAAGGTTTATTTCTATGAAATTAAAAGGTTTTTCATTTATTTTTATATTTCAGTTGATTTAATGAAAGTTAAATTAAGGTTTACTATTTATGACGTATAAAAAAACTACTTGCTAGATCTCGTTCAAACCAATTTTCGTTGGTAGTTTTTATAGTAATATACATCATATATTTTTTTTAGAATTATCATGCCCCTACTTTAGAAGTTAGAGGGGGGGGGACACACATTTTACCACTTTGGATGAGTCTCTCTCGCAAACTATTCAGGTTAGAAAAAAATGATATTAGAAACCTCAATATGATTTTTGAAGACCTATCCATAAATACCTCACATGCATAGGTTAGATGACAAAATTTTTTTTTGTTTCAGTTGTACCTATGGGGGCCCCTAAAATTCTTAATATTTTTTTCATTTTTGTATCAAACGGAACCCTAAAAATTGTATTATTCACTTAGTCATCTCACTAGCTAGGTCTGAACTCTGAACCTGCATATTTCACTACAATAAAGATACAGAAAATGGCTATGAGCTTCTAGAAGCACTTTCCTTAGTAGAATGTATTCGGTTATAACCTACCAGGGTTTTCTAACATATTTTTTTTCAACCCTAAGGTTTAAAATATTTTCAGCCCCCATGTAAGTTACTAAGTTCAGTATTTGATTAGGACACTTCGTTATCAGCTTTCATTGATTTCCATACGTGGTTTCATTGAAATATCAAAATTTTCTTGGCAAAATATCAAAATTGACTGGTGAGTAACAAATTGATAATGATAGGAGAGTAACAAATTAGCAATCGCATAAAATTTAAAACTTACACTACTATATACAATAATATTATGCAAGTAGACAGTTGAATATAATTCGATTAAAATAAAACATGTACAACTGAGAGATTTCGACATTAACCTTTTTGTACCATTACAGTTCTGATGCTATTTGAATACCATTAAATGCTATTTCATCTTTATTTAATACACTCCCCGCGGTGTCTTTTCCATTCAAATATAAAACACCATAATAATTTTTGTGTTAATTAAAAAAATATTCAATGTTACTTAATGGCTGTTTATTATTTTTATTAGCGATAAAATAAAGTTAGTGTTGTATTTTAATGAATTGGTATTCGAATTTTAATTTGTGTAAGTTTCTGTAGTGTTAAACTAACATTAAATACTTAAGTACATAATATGCTGTAGAGTGTAGAGTATCAGTCGTGTCTCATATACCTAATATAAAAATAATGTTATACTTACTTAATAATTAACAAAATATATTAATTCCTTTTTAGCATACGTAATGTATATTATTTATTATTTTTGCCACACAATGATAATATTATACTTACCCAAGTAATAATTACTGACCAATAAAGTTGCTTCATGCACCTTTTCGTCGGTCTCAAAACAGCTCTACAAATTATTATTATCACGACTGAGAAACCGGTCTTGTTTGTACAGCAACTCGCTACTAGATGGCGTTACTCGTAGCGTTTTCAGTAGCAAGCTCGGATTGTCCGGTCGCCGAGCTTTACCACAGCCACCGACCACACAACCACTAGACACCTAATAACAGGCGAATGACTTCTGTCAACACATCAGTCTTATAGTTCTGATGTAAAGATCGGCCCGGAAATACTCAATCAGTGTTGACCACGACTTTGACCTGTGCACACGCTTGGTATTTTTGTGAAAAAATATCAAAATGCCTCAATGTAGCATTAAATGGTGCGGTCAAATATGAAGAAAGATGGGATAACATTTCACCTGTAAGTAACTATTTCTTTTATTTGTTTTCGAGAAACAAGAAAACGTTTTCGCAAACGCGGAGTTCACGGTTCACTGGTTATGGTTCTTTCTAGCGTCTCGGGCGCATGTAGCTAGTGTTGTGCATTTTCGTTATCGATGAGGTTATCTTCGCATTTTATTATAATTATTATGTACATATAATATGTATCCCTTATTGAAAATCTTTTTTAAAGAAATTTTTAAACTATCATTCCTAAGTATAAGTACTAAAACAAGTAAAGCTTTTCTCAAGTGTTTGTGAGTGACTGAACTCGGGACATATTTTGATTAAAAATGTGGTTTACCTACATACTTGTACATAATATGGTATTAATGATTTAATTTAAGGTATCCTCAAGATGGAAACATAAAGGAGAAGTGAATCGATGCAACTAAACGAGACGATTGGATGCCATCAAAGTACAGTGTGATTTGTTCATGTCATTTTACAGAAGACTGTTTCATAATAATGAAAAATCGACGGCGTTTAATAAAATCAGCAATACCAACACTATTTTTGCCTCTTTTGGTGAGCTGTATTTTATATTATCTAAAAATACGAGAGCTTAGTGCATCGTTCAGGTACATTTGAAGCCATTTGGTAAACACGTGTTAACACAATAGTCCTCGGGAACCTTTTTTGTTTGCGAGTATTTTTACAATACAATATTATTAGTATGGATATGGATAGTACTATTAGCTAGTTTTTTTATACACGTGTAATATTTTGTAGCCAATCCTGAATGGGCAGATTTCAACTATTTTATTTTTATTAAGTAAGTTAAATTGAACTAAAATATGTAAGTGACTGATCACAGCCTTTAAAGTTTAGCAAGACATTTTCATTTAGATTCAAAGATTTTATTTGTAAACTAAGTAATTATGTCATGACTTTTGAAATCTGTATTATCATCATTTACTTTTGATGTTGACTGTACTTACTTAATTTCATAAATAAAAAATAAAAATAAAATAAAAAAATTATCTATATGTGTATCGACCGAAATATGCTCTGCACATCACTAACTTTCACTGTGCCACCCACCCACACGTTAATTAGCCAATCACGGCGTTGCACCCTCGCTTCGTCTACCTCAGCTAGTTGCCAGAATGCATTCAATGAGAAAAATTAAACATTAGGTGTCTAGTGGTTGTGTGGTCGGTGACCACAGCAGACAGCTCTATGTTTATAAAAAAGTGACTTACTTTTTACAATGACATCATGGTAATAAGTTCTGAATTAGAATACTTTTACATTATGTAATAAGTTCTGACAGTCACGGTACTTAAGTAATATATGAATTAATCGATTCCAAAATAAGTTTTTAAAAGTAAGTAGGGTAGACTGGGTACGTTTGTGCCAGGTTACGGTTGTGACAGTCGTCATAACAGCGAAACTATACGGAATATGGGGATGGGTGCTAAGAGAGAAAGACGCGTCTTGCAAGTCTGAATGCTTCTCCTAGCATTGCTTTTGCCAGCACTTGACGATAACGTTATCAGGGGCCTACATTGCTTTTTAACAGTCAAAAGTAGGTTTTCTCGCTTGGTTTATTTTTATGTTTACTTTTTTTTGTGTACAAATAACCTATGTCGCTTATTTTCTTGTGATAAGTTGATCATTAGTAGTTAACTGCGAGTGATTATTTGTTACGTAAATCGTTTAGCCGATTCGTGGCGATTGTTTAATAATTGAATTTTGTGTTGGGTACGGTTGTGACAAATCTTATGGGTACGGTTGTGACATACATTTATCCAATTTTTTTTCTTAGATGTCCTAAAACGCTCACAGAAGGCCAAACGAGCGCAAAATATTATCAGTCAATACGAAAATACTTACGAAAAAGTCAAATGTAGGACTTATTTACAGAGAACGGCGAAATTCATCAAATTAATCGGATGTCGTTGTTTTGGTCGATAAATATGTTTCAAAATAGAATATATTGTGTTGATACGCTAGATGAATTTCTTTATTGAGAATAATGTTTATGGTGTTTTATGGTACAATTTTATTGGAATAAAAAATATATCAACAATTTTTTATAGTTGTCACTACTGACCCCAATCACTGTCACAACTGACCTTGGGTTGTGGTGGGTTGTGACAATTTCCCTCTTTCTTTAAAATTTGATTCCATGACTTGGTATTTTGACGTCGTATTTTGGCATGATATCATGTATTTTTATGTAGCTAAATAAACAAACTATGGTTTGTGACAAAATTTTCCCAGCTAGCTGTAAAACTAACAAAGTTATTGGCCTCCGAACCAAAATTGTCACATCCGTACCCAGTCTACCCTAAATCTACCTCTTAAGTATAGAGACTGTTTCCATTTTAAATAATTTACAAAATAAGGGGGACAGGTGTTCTATGTTCGGCGGTGGATATTTTTTAAATATGTAAGCTTTGGTTTTAGAGGTAGGTAGGGGAAAAAAGCTAAAATATGTCAACAATAGTTAGACAAAAAATCTGACGTCTACATAAACTATCTACCGGCTAATTAATCGTTTATTACCCGTGATTCAGTTATCAATAACAGCTAACACGGCGTGTCAGATTGCGAGGCAGTTGCGACACGCAATTATGCAAAGCGCAAAGTTATCTAGGAAAACAACGCACCCCAACTATTCAATTATAACGAAACAGCGGCGAGGCGACATTCGAGTCACATAGAAGGGTCGAGGCATCGAATTAGTCCGGCGCGTGGCCACATTACGGGGACAAATTCCTCGTCCCTGGGGCCCCGGCCTGTGGGGATGCAACGCTAATCTAATCTGGATTGTAGCTAATAAATGTTGTACCACCCTGCAAGAATTTATCGCTTGTAAAACTGTTTCCAATCGTAGAAATTGTTCGGATGACGCCGTACTTTCGACATGGTCTGATTGAATTTGCCATTTCGCTGCTCTCGCATTCATTTCGATTAATGATTTGAACATTTGTTAATGTTAAATTTCAATTGTTTATCATGCCAGGATATAATTTTAGTGGTGATTTTCTAATAGAAGAATTCACAAATATCCATTTAACATGGAAACGCTTTTAAACAATGATATTAATGCCTGTAGAGTGTAGGTACAACATGTACTACATTATAATATACTTAGGTACAGTGTTGCAAGGCATTATATTACTATTGTATTTCTAAATTAAACAAGAAGCCCTCCATACCTTCAGCTTAAATAAATCCGTTTGTACATTGGCCAAAACAAGGGCAACGCGATGGATTATCGACGTGGCTCCTTAAAGCGGGCGTATGGTGTTATTGGCCACTCCGCTCATAATCCCCTTTTAACTGCTGCGCCGGGGTCGAGGGACGTGCTTCGAATGGGAATAACCCGGTTTTTCTGTTCGCGAACATTCGCACTCCTTACCTTTAATGTTGAACGTCGTCGGTGCTCGGGTGACCCGGGATAAATTGGCGCCATTCTGTACATACAAACGCGCCATTTTGTTTTTTAAGTTGGGCTGCTTAAAACAAAAATACATGTGACTGTTAAAACAAGTGAAGTAAGGAATCTAGAGATATATAAACTGAGGAACTAGGCACTAGATACTATGCCAATTAATTCTAAGAGGGATGTAAAATTAAACATTAAGTATAACAAACGCGATGTTTAAGTACTTATTTTCAAGAAAATGAGCATTGTAATAATATTTTTAAGTTGCTTATTAAGTAGTTATTATGCTTTAAATAAAACTAGGTAGCTATTTAACCGAGCTTTGCTCGGTATTCGATAAAACACGAATAAAATGACATTTTCTAAAAATTATTCCTAGCTAGATCGATTTATCGCCACCGAAACCACCTATAAACTAAATTTCTTGAAAATCGTTGAAAGCTGATTCCGAGATTGCCCATTTAAAGATATAAGATATACATAATATTATTCCATGTTGGTACTTTAAAATACGTATACTTGTACCTAATATATTTATTCATTAGACGTATTCTTTAATTTTAATTTCGTAAGCAAAAGTAAGCTCTATTTTTTGTGAAGTGTTAGATCTTAACATTATAGAGACTAGAGTGATTGACGATTGATATGACCACTGCTGCGTAGTCTCTACCAGTTGCTACGCGCTACGCGTAACTTAGAAGGAAGGCTTGTTCGTTTTGGCTGTCAGATTGTAATTTATATTCCGAGACATAACATAAGTACTATGTTATGTCAGAGCGTACACATAATATAATAACCTGACACAGTTAGAAAGGTATAAAATGTTAACGTACTGAGGTAAGTTTATCGCAAAAATTGTAAGGCGCAACATCGTAAAACAGTTTATCGTCGTTATAAGTCGCGGAGATGGTTTTTATACGTTGCTACATACTAAACGTGCGAATAAATTTTTATTATGTTTTACATAGGTGTCTATGCCACGCAGCCGATTCTTAAGAAGCCTGTATAATACACGATCAATTCGCTCATTGGATTATGGGACTAGAACAAGATTACTTAACACGTCATATTGCGCGTATAATACGCGTTTGCTGCCTAGAATATTGTCTTAGTTAGAGGACATTTATTATTATTTAGTGCACTTGACACATAAAAACAGATACTCAAACTGAACTAATACATGGAGTAATATTTAGGGAGATTGCACACGTCACACTTTTTGTGTGATCGAGTCTGCGGCTTCCATACATTCTGATGGCGCGCGCCATGCAGATTGTATGTAAGCCGCAGACTATCTATTAATAAAAATATTTCAAGGCACGAAAACGTCCCGTAAGCCCGTTAACTGTATATTTTTGTTTACCATTAAATAAATAAAAAATGTATTGCAAAGTTACACCAGAAAATAAATTTTGCAAAATTATAATAAGTAAGTAACGATAATTTTCATATATATATATTATGCCACTTAGTACCTCCGTTATTCTTTTAATACTAGATGTAAAGGTGTCTTTACACACGTCGAGCCGCGCTAATGTCGCTGTGGCCGCATCTCCGCTTTTCGGGAAACTGTAACGTTGTAAATTCACGTTTATTACCGCAAACACAGGTACTTGACAGCCGCCGGAGTGCGTCGCGTATACTCCGTACAGTTTATTCTGCCCCTGAGTTTCTATAAAGATGGCTCTTATTTCGTTGCCATAAAGGTGATGGTTAAGTAAAATAACACTGAACGCACTGTACGTACAGTGTACGTTCACGTAACGTAGATACGACGTGGCCCCGTGCCAAACGTTGCTAGGATTGGGCCATTAACAAAAAATACCTACTAAAATCTTACACGTACGAATGTGGAACAAGGATTTGCTCTCTTTGCCCGTTCGTTTTCCAAGCTTTAAATCTGTTTTAGTACTGAGTGTTCCGTTTTGGTATGTATCCTCGGAACTTAACACTCTGAATTCTTTACAACATAAATTTTGTAGGTACTGTATACTTAACTAACGACTACACCTGCAGAAATTAAAACTCTACATTATAAACCCTACTTATTCGTATAAAAGCATTTTCTTTGTCTACTAGGCAAGTACTGAAACAATAATAATTTTTTCATAGAAAGCACTAACACTTAAGTACAAGTTAGGTTGTTAAATACATGCATACCTAAACGTGTTTTTGTATAAAAACCGCCTCAATTCTGTTTTCGTCGTGTACAAGGCTATCACGTCGAATATTGCAACTCGATAAAAGTTATTTGCGTTCAATAAGGCGAATGATCCGACTTTTCCCATTTTTCGTTCACAAATGGCCTCGCTTCACCCTTACACCACGCCTCCCACCCCCCTTGCGGTGCAAAGTTGAGGGCATTAGCGTGTTATCGGTGTGAAGAGAGCGCCCACCTGAGTCCGCACCACCGAGCCCGCCAGGTTCGCCATATTGACGACGCTAAGCCGCATCGCCGTTACACTGCTGCTTTTGTTCTGTTACCGAAGCTTTATGAATATAATACACAAGCAATGGACATAAAGTGATGCAATACAGCAATTTCCTAGAGCTAAATAGGTGTAACAGATAGTATCTATAAGCGTTGAGATGTGGAAATAGGTGGGAAGCGTGAACGTGTTTTGCAAACCAGCCGGGAAAATAAGGTATCCCCGAATTTAACTTTGTCGACCGGCGCTGATAACAAGCAATTAGGACCTCGCCTGATAAAAAGATAGCTTTATTTTGTTATTCTGAGCGTTCTTCTTTGCTAAAATTCGTTTTATTTATACCTCTACTTTCGTAACAAAAACGTCTATGCCAGCTCACTTACTCGTAAGATTCAGCACGGTAATTTATACTCTACAATCAATGTCTTAATAAGTTATGATGTTAATCAAACAGAAGAAAGTTTATTTATCTATGAGAGCAATCGAAAGTAGCAATTAATTCTCAATAGCCCTTATTGTTATCGGTTTACAACTTGATTCACACGCACTTAATAGTTTTTAAACAAATCAGTGCGACTGCGGTCACAGACGCCGAGGAGCGGGTCCCTGAGGAGCGAGAGCTCATTGACAGGTTATTGAAACAAATAGCCAATATTCCCTCTACACCCCCCGCCCCCAGCCCCTGCCCTCCGTCTCACCCCCGCCCCCGCCCGCCCCGCCTCGATAACACCAATAAAACCTGATTGATATTGTGTAAGTGCGCCCGGAAAACGCGGGAACTCGATTGATGTAACAGCCAAATTCGATTGCAGGAAAATTGAAAAGAATTTCAGTCTTGTGCGATACGCGACTCTATGTTATTGTGATACGAGCTATTGTTTTTCATTTCGTAATGTTGCTTTTGGGTAGATATTAGCTGGAGGCGTGAATAGTGCTGTTTAATGGTGTGCACGTGCTACTTAAGTACATGTGTTTGTACAAGTGTATGTTATTTTAAAATTTCAATTTCCATTTGACAAATTTTGACGAATTAGTGCAAGTGTCGTAATCAATGATATTATATAAAAAAACTCAAAGCAGATATGTTAATACCGCGCGCGTTGTGAAGCCATTAAATACAGGCCAATTGACCCGTCTTTTGTATAGTCTGTCTCTTTTATGTAAATGTCATTTCGTATCTTTTGTTTCACTTATCTGTCAAATTTGACAATTGAATTTGAAAATTGTTCGGAAGCAATTTAAGCCAGAAAATAGTATGAACGTAACAGATCTGTATTTAGTTGAATATCATTGGTCGTAATAATAATCTCTCGTCGTAATAAAAGTCTCTACCATAATGTTTTCATATGAGCCATCAAAATTCGCAATTCCTACTTAAAAATTTAAGTAAAATTCATATTGAGCAGATTTGCAGCTCATAATTCACAAGCACTATAATGTTTCAAACTGCAATAAAAATTACATCAAACCAAAAAGCTTGTTCAATCAAACTGGGCACTGGATCAATTCACCCTTGGTGTTAAATAATGGCAAGTGAACAATAACTGAGCGGATAATTTCGCCTCGTCAGCCCCCGGGGGATCGAGTTATTCGATTCCGATCACTCCTCCGTTACAACGCTCCTGAGGATCACCCCGTTGTGGGAAAATGTCTATTAAATATTTATGGCGTTCCCACTAAGTGTTACATTAGGATTATGAATTCGATCGACTCTACAACGTGCAGCTATTTTTATTGCTGAAAGTTTTGTTATGGCTTACGTTAACGTGTGTTGGTTTAGCGGAGACCAATGCCCGTTTTCACCAACTACACCTAAAATTTAGGTGTCCCTTTAGCCAATATTCCAAGTTTTGTTCTTGACGAATTGACAACCCCGTAACTCTTAGGTGACGTTTATTTGAAATAAAACAACCTATTATGCGGTTAATCCGTCAAACCATTAGGTGACGTTTATAATTTACGGGATGAATTGACGACCCCGTACACTTAGGTGACGTATGTGGCGACGATGACGGTTGCCTTGACAATGAATATGTTATAGAATGGCCGTCTGATATTTTACTTGTAAAATAGCGAACTCCCATAATTAATATACATATTTATCACAAATCTTCCTCTTTAATCACTCTATCTATTAAAGAAAACCGCAATTAAAGGGAGCAAAGGGACATGAGGACAGAAAGAGCGACTTTGTTCTATACTATGTAGTGATATACGTCACCTAAGAGTTACGGTGTTGTCAATTCATCAAGAACAAAACTTGGAATATTGGCTTAAGGGACAACTAAATTTAAGGTGTTGTTGGTGAAAACGGGCATAAGTTGTTAATTTAAAAACTGTGAAACAAAGCGGTCAAACATTTTAGTGGCATTATATTGATATCCCTCAATTGCGGATTCTTGGAAATCTATTGTTATTATATTTATATCGCGGTCGCATGCGACCGTTTGGGGCTTGAGGGATTTAAAAAAATGCCTTAGCTTTGTCCACACTGTGCCTTTTTCTGTTCGTCAAGGGCATGCGTTATAGCGCAGTCAACAGCAAACGTGAGGCATGCCCGCGACGCATGCTCTCTGACCGTATCCAAAAAACAAAAATAACAATGTTGGCGTTGCGTTCGTTGACGCATTCAATTATTGAATGCACCAAAACGAAAGTTTAATGAAAGGAGATGACGAAAATTGAAGACGAAAGCGCATAGTGTGGATATAGCTATTGGTAATTCATTACTAACTTCTTTTTAAATGACGCCTTCTTGGGGTACATTTTGAAACGCTATTTTTATGAACCCTCTTCAATCCCTTTTTCAACAGAAGCACAAGCATTCATCAAGCCCTACTTGTACATAGTGCACATTCTTGTACCGTGTATGATAAATAATAGGTCAATAAAGAAACGAAGCGAGGCGCCGTGAGACGAGGCACTTTGTAGACGTCGAGGACCGGCCCTTTAGCCACGACATTTTATTTATTTTATTCTTTATAGAATCGCCGATCAAAATGTATGGAATTGAAGCGTTCGATAATATGAAGTTGACGTTCGACTCGTCTAATGTCATTTCTATACATTTTGATTGGCGTTTCTATAAAGAAGCGTTAAAGTAAACGTCTTGGCTACAGGGTCTGAAGCCCTCCGTCATACATGCCGAGTTCCCTGGCCTATCATATTACACCAGTTTTGCAAAAAGCATTTTAAAGAAACATCAAACACGATCAACTTGGATGTTCTATGTGCTAGATTGAACATAATACTTTGAGACATCCAATGCCATGTCAGTCACTTAGTATTTGCTTGGGTCAAATCAAAACTCCAACTCTGTAAAATTGTAGAATTTCTTAGTTACGTAAAAATATTAGTTTTAAATAAAAACATATATTGTTATCTACCTCATCGTATACATAAATAGATTTTTATGAAAAACTTTAAGGAGGTGAGGATTTCTTAAATATCTAAGTATCCACGGAATTTTCATCAGCAGAACGGTACGTTCAGTTCAGAACGACATGTAATAAGGGAAAGGCGCTAATGCTAGACACTGAACTAATAGATGACACTTACGACAAAAATGCCATAAAAATAAGAATTATTCTAATTATTTCTCAACACTGTAAATTTTATAAGCTTCTTAGGCTATCTGTTGATGTGAAAAAATATATTAGGGATGCCTTCGGGAACAAAATTTTAAAATGGGATCAGTTTTCGTAAATGATGTGACCGCGTCAACACGCACCCGGCAATTTCTTAGCAAATAGGTTAAGGAAGGCGAAATTTTGCACGTAAGTTTTGAATACATTTATTAGATTTTTTGTAATTTCTATTGACTTCATTGGATTAATGGTCTTGTTGTTTACACTAATTTATGTTTATTTATGATCTTTTATCCATTTTCCCTAACAATATAAAGGGTGTCTACTATTTGTTCTTGAAAATGTAAAAAACCTAATAGATGACATGGATCTCATCTTTTAGTTTTTCAATACATACTAAAGTTATTTTGTACTTTATTCTACTGCAAATATCATCACTATTCTCTAAAAATATAATTCTATTAACAAACTAAGAACTTGGAACTACTGTACCTAAAAATGGACATGGTGTCTAATATTAGACCTTGCACTGATCTAAAAATCGATGCTTTAGTTTTGTAGCAGTAAAAAGAAGAAAAAGGAGAGCTGAGAACAAAAAGAAAAAAAAGAAGAGGCAAAAGGAGCATGGAGACTAAAGACTGAAAATAAATTTGCTAGGAAAAAAATATGAAAAATAAAAATAAAAGGAAAGATAGTTTCAGCATGGAAGAAGAATGAATAGAATCGGGAGACAACGTGGATAATATTTCTGATGCATGTAGTTACTATGATGAAGTAAATGAAATCTTTTGAAAAACGGCAAATAAAGACCTAATAATATGAAAAATGTAAAATGTAATTTAATGTTCTATGTCAACTATTAGTTCATATTGGTGTCTACTATTAGTGTTGTTCGCTTATTGTGATGTCATCTATTAGTACTTATGACTAAGTTTACAAAAAGACCAATAATATATTTTTTATTGATTTGTCAGAGAATAATTATAATAGTTTTATTTTGTAAGAGTTACTGAAGACATGGAAGAAGTTATCAATCCTTTATTTTCATAAATTATATATTTTATAACATTCGAATGTTTCATGTTTCCTTAAAGTGTCTGCCATTAGGTCTTCTCCCTTAATATTATGTTTAACGGTTTTATACAGCTTTAAAATAGTAATAAATGTACATTAGGGTGTGTCATATTTTCCAACTTTTGATTTTTTACATGTAATAGTTTTCAAAAGTTGCATTTGTCCGTAAAAATAATAACTACATTTATTTTTTCTCCTTAAGTTTACGTTTTTGGCTCGCTCAAAGACCTTGAAATTTCAGAAAAAGCACAAAATCAGACATTCAATTAAGATTTTTTTTACTATTTGCAATTAGAAAAACAAAGGAAACGGAGGGTTTTCATTTTATTAACAATGTAAACAATATCTTAAAAATATTTGGACGTTATGCGACTGTTTCTTTATATTTTATACATACATACCCGCGCCCTGTTTTCATTTAACCTCATTCGACTCCTACAGTTTCAAATAAGCGGTAATTTTCAGTTATCTGAGTGGTTCAATTGTAATTTGTGAACTAAATAATAGATATGAATTAGTAATTCGTTTCGTTTAATTTGATAAAATGATTAAAATCACTTCAAAACCTAAGATAGAAACGAGAGGGCGAACTAAATTACTATAGAGTTATGAAAAGATATACCGTCGCATAATATGAGTAGAAGAGCATATAACAATGGTACAAAAACTAGGTTTAATTTATCTGGGGCATGCAACTTATTCATCAGAATCTCCGAATGCAGTTTCGGAAGCTATTATTTTATATTTGGCGGAAATCGATAAAATTGAATTTGTCGAATGCAGCCGGCTGTAATTTTGCCTTATGTTTAAACTACTTTTCTATAATTTAATGAATTAAAATATTTTTTTTACTTTCTTTCATGTAAGTATAAACATATATTTATAACTGATAAAAATTAATATTTATCACTTTAACCGACTTAAAAAAATAGGACAAAAATTCATTTTTTTGATATTTCAAGACACTTGAGCGAGCCAAAAATAAAAGAAATATATAACTTTTATAACATATACATAATCATATAAGTCCAAGGCAACTTTTGATTCCTATTACGTAAAGAAATTTAAAGAAAAAAAATGGTTGCCTGTAAAGTCGGTTTTACGGGCGAAGATTTTACGTGACAACGTGTGGGAGAGAGACGCAAGGCATTCGGCGGGCCTCTCTCTCGTTCGGTGACTCATCGTAACGTTACCGAGCGTTACACTTTTTCATAAGTGACTCCCAGCCGCAACCTAATTTAAGACGTTGTCACGTCAAAAAAATCGCCCATACAACGTGACACACCCTATTATGTACATTACACACCTAATTCACTTCTGTATAATATGTTTAACGTACATTACACACCTAGGGTAGGAAAATAAGAAAAGTCTCAGATCACAATATACATGTAATCAACAAACATGTGATCTGAGGGTTTCTTATTTACTGCCCTTGGTGCGTACTCGTATACTATTTTTCTCATCGACGCGACGGAGGTGGAAAGCGGCAACATCGGTAAGCGCTGCGGGAAGAAAGTTGACGTTTTCCGCCCGGAGGTGAGGTGAGAAATAGTACTTTCAGTACGAAAAGAGCACTGCAATATCATTAAACAATCACAGTAGGTTAGCAAAAATATATTATTTAATGAAACGAAATATTAATTATTATTTTTTAACTTATATTATTAAGAAATTCGCTCCATTTTTAAGGTATTTTCAAATAACTTATATATAACCATTTAGATTTGACGCGATATTCATGGCCTTTAAATACTTATAAAACAGTTAATTATTAATTTAAAATTTTGGCTGTAACAGCATTCCTTAAAATTATTTTAACATTTTAACTTTTAATTTACATACAGCTGGCATTTTCTTTAATTCAACATTTATTAAGGTATGTTCTCATTTAATAAGACGGTTATCTACACTAATATTATAATGGAATAATGTTTGTTTGTTTGCATCATTATTTTGTTGTTTAGACTTCGGACTGATTTCGATAGGTAGTTGGTTTTACCAGTACCATTAACCATACGAAGCGACATACAAGGTTTTGACTAATGTTGTTCTAGACGTGGGGTTGTAGGAGACAAAGATGTATAGGTGCACTTATTAATATTTCCACATACGAAGTTATTTTTTTTAGAATCGAGAAAAAATTAACAAATTAAGGTACTACTCCCATGGCGCGAACGTCTATGGCGATAGTGTAAAATTAAAAGCTGAAATAACTTTTGGTTGGTAGTTTTAAGTCTTTTGTACCGGATATCATTTAAGAAAATGCTCAAAATATTTGTATTTATTGCTACATTTAGCAGGTAGGTACAGTACATATTTTGGTTTTCCTTAAAATGTGTAAATATTTAAAAGTCTTTTTAATCGAATTTGCTATGATCGCATATTAATTAATTTAATTAATTATGTTTATTGTTTTTAAGCACCTGATTCCATTTGACCTTATTATGAACGTGGGTGTTTTAATCCATCTGTTCATTCAGCTTTTAGAATTTCCATTATTTATATCTGAAATTGTTATCGGAGACTTATTTTACGATCCATATTTATGTTTCTGTCACTTTTCATTAATTCAATGTTATTTTAAAAGCAAAATTTTGGTAACCTTGAAAAATTAAAATATGACGTTGTTTCCATTATTTTAATAACTTTAATAAATTATATAATCAGTAGTTACAAGGTACTTAATTAACAAAAACAAAGTGTAGGAGTTTTCCAATATATGTTAATGTTAACCACTATGGTAGATGTTTTAAAAAATTTGCAACTTTAGAATTCTTCGTTACAAGTGTAGGGTTCTCTACAGTAAATTATAATATTTAAAAGGACCTAGGTTCCAATTATTATCATACCTCGACTTAAGTCATAGGTAACCCTATCAATTGCACACAACTTAAGATTGGAGCAGTACCAGTGTCCAGTAGTGGTCCAGTACCATTAACCATACGAAGCGACATACAAGTTATGAGAATCGGGCCCCATCAGCTACAACCAATGAAATACTTATTTCCGGACACCATGCAAACTTTCAAGAGAGCGAATTCGTAGGCTGGCAACGCACTTGCAACTATTCGGATGTTGCGAGTGTCCATGGCCAACGGTAGTTCCTTTCCATCAGGTGTTTGCTCGTTTGCCCCCTAATTTTCTCTAAAAAAGACGGTTGGAGAGTAGTGTTTTGTGTCGAACTCGAACTCGAACTCGACTCGGACTTGGTTGTCTGTAAAGTCGGTTTACTGACGATAGTTGAACGTGACAACGTCATAGCCTTAAATGGAACGCCTCAGAGCGAGGTAACGCCGCATATTGCGTCATGTTTTTTCGTGCGCGCAGCCCATATCGAATTATAGGACGTTGTCACGTCAAAAAAATGCCTCGGTCTATCTATCGGGGTTTACACTCAACTACACGAACTGACTACGTTTATATCCACATACTTTTTATATTATATCTCAAACATAATAAAATAACACTCAGTCAAATTGTTGTGTTGCAGGAATAAGATTTTTTCTGCAGCGGCGTTTTTGATGGCTTAGCTTGTGTGATGGATTGGGTCTTAGCCTTCGGGCACATACAATGGCCGGCTTTACATAGATATCGGAGGAGATAACTTTCGGCAAAGGTGCGAAGTCACCTTAGCGATAAAATCTCCACTTATGCTGGTATTTTCGACCGTAAATTATGGACATCAGTGTAACAGATCTAAATAACATGTGATGTCAAACCTCGTCGTTTATTATGCTAAACTTAGCTACGAAAGCTTTATGAGTCATCATTAATTCACGAATCGTGATACGTACTTGCATATTATAATATAATCAAACTATATCTCTGTTATCTTATAAATTACTGTAAGAATGAACGAACGACCAAATTTTTGGCATATCGATTGTTATATATAATAAGAGCTTTAATGGCTAATTTTGGCTTTATGGCTCTGCAAAATTCGGGCTACCCCCCGTTTTGGTATTTGAAAATCCGCCACTACCAAAACCGCATCTCAGTAATAACAATAAAACAATCTAGAATAATCATTTATATTTGTGGCATAAATTTGGAGTCGTGTAGGGAGGGCGGGCGATCGCGCGATCGCGGCCTCGCGGCCCGCAGGTGCAGCTGATTTATCTCCGTAAACGCTCACCAAATTACCGTTTAACATCGTAAATACCTTATTACCATAGCCGTATGATGTATTATCCCGTGACGCGCGCTCTGTCCGCAGGGCAGCGGGCATCCGCGCGGTATCGCGGATCACTCCTTCCTGCGGGATGAGATATGACATCCTCAGCGTTATCTATTACGCTCTATGTCATATTTATTGTAATTACGTCCACGTAATGTTATATTCTAGTTATAGTCCGTGCGGAACTACTCGTAGTTGGCCGTTCTGCCCATAATATACTCACATACCGGCAGAGCGGCCAACTAGTTCCGCGCGGACTATAACGATGCTGGCCGATGGCTGAGTGTAAAATTTATCATATGTAAGCTTCGATCAAATATATACAAGATACACAGTCTCATACAAAACCTCTCGGAAATCTGTCGCCGAGTAATTGAGTTTAAAAAAGTATACATTTATCTAAAATCAACCTTAATCATAGTAATTATTAAAGATCTTTTTATAAAACAATGTACATTTGTGTTTACAAAGCAATAAATTTTTACGTCCGATGCACGCTTCATACTAAATTCAACCATCGGCGTATATGTCTTAAAGTTCAAATTCTTACAGAGCCAAAAAAGCACTCCAATTTTACGACCGAAATTCGCCGCTGGAACAGGGCAAAGTGAAGTATGAGAGGAGTCGAACTGTTCAACATTTTTTTGTTGATTGTAATAATTTTAATAGTCCATTTTTTTATTTTTCCGAAGTTTAATGTATAAAGTGTGGACTAATTATTTTTATATGTAATATTATGTTGTTCTAATATGTCTAATTTGATAATTAACTAAAATATAAGTGTAATACATTGAATATAAATGCTTAAAATATACAACGCTCGCTAAAGTTCGCTTGAAAAATTCTTCGCATCTTTGCCGTGCTATAACTGATATCCAATTTCCACATCTAACTGGATCTCGAGGAAACCTAAAAAAAATATAATTCCTCAATAAAAAAATAATAAATAATAGCGACTCCATCAAATGGAACAGAAACACAGCTTATAACCCGAACATTTCAAGTGGGCATGATAAACTACGATAAGTACCTTTAGTATGAGTATTCGCAATTGAGATGGTTTATACCTCGTGTTGATTTATTTACAACTTAATTTTAAAACAGTTTTTTGGTGATTTCTTAACGTAATACTAATATTTACAATACAATTGTAAGAAATATATTGGGATAAAATTAATACTTACCGGAAATATGAAATTCCATCCTTTTTTTGCGTTTTAGACGTATGATTTTTACAATAATTGAACGAGCACTAAGGCATGTTTCCCGGCGGAGCGTTCGAGCACTACTAAATCAAAAGTGCACCAGAATGTTGCGTTTGGTGCTCTTTTAGTGAGGTCGTTTTTTACCGCGGACTGTGTATCTTGTATATTAGTGATCGAAGTATGTAAGGTACAATTGATAAGTAGCTTATAGGTACATGAGTTTTTCTTATTCGCTCATAATAAGCAGTCAAGCACTAAGCTGTGACAAGTCCCAAAACTTAAGGAAAAGGCAACCGTAACGTTGCGTCGTATTAGCCTCTTAGTACAAGTTGGTACAAGTAAGAAAACGATTTTAATTCAGCTACCTACCCAGACTCCTATAAATAAAACAAAACCTGCAAGTTTACACACTTATTGGCAACTTAATTCACCGCAGTTCTGTGCTATAACAAGAAATAGTTAAAATAAATTAGCTCATTATATTACAAGTCGAACGTTTATAACTTAAATATCTACCTCACAGGCGTTCAGACTACGGTGCGAGAGAACACATATCCGAACAGAGATGTCGCCTCATTAGCTTATATTGTTACCTAAAAAGATTGTTTTAGTAGCAGAAAGTATCTAATAGGTATAACATAGGTAACCTTTTTTGGAATGCACTTTTTTTTAAGAAGGCAGGTCACTGTAGCCCTGACGTCACTGCGACCCATGAGGATCTATTGTGACTCCTTCGCACTATAGTATCATCCCCAACCCAATACTGCTCATAAATTCAACGATATGGTTGGGGTTGGTGCAGGACAGTCGAGGAGAAGGTGAATAGGTGTTTCATCCAAAATGCACTTACTAGTGGCTGGATTATGATATTAGGATGAGGTGTAATATTATTACATCTTAAAGTAATATTTTATTACTATTAATCCTAGTTAACTTGTTACAGGGCTCTACTACTCATGCTAAGCATTTTTGGCCTGCACTATACTGACTGCATAGGTACCTACAGAGCAGCACGTAAAACAGGTGACAGTTGGTTAGGTACAAGTTGTTATTGACACAGTGTCACCTCTACATTACCCGCTCAGGTACAGCTCACCGTGCAATAAAACATAATTATGCAAATCAAACAAGATTCAAGTGCAATCGATCGAGTCGCATACACATTAAACGTCGCTCCGTTCTTACATTAAAGGCACCTTTACATAAAGAACTGCTTATAATTACTAACACCTTTGCAGTGCCCTTTGACAGACTATAGTTTATTGTTATGGCCGAGCATTTAATACTAATCACCTAAATTAGAGCTTTGTTCCACATGATGAACGGCTGTTATGATGGACGTCGTGCGCTGGTGATCATGAAATTGTGATATCGATCTTTTATTACGGCTAAAATGTTATTTTTAATTCGAATAAGAAAATGAGTTGAATGTTTTTGTCATGATAGTGTTTCCTTTTCTAAATGTATGATTGAGGGCCTTTTGCACCACTTACTGATAAGTGCTGGATAGGCTATCCACAACTTATCTGTTTCAGAAAATTCCAATATTTGTTTCAGAATTGTTCTATTATGGTGCCTAGTACAACTGGTATGGTAAACAACCCTGTGAAAAAAAATTGCCTAAGAAACACACATAGAGTAATTCTAAGTACTCACATACGGTTTTACTCGATCGACCAATAACGTCAAGCAAGCCCGCGACTCGGACTTTCGTCCACACTCCACACATTCAGCATTGCTCGATAGTGTTACTATAAATCGATACATTTAATTCCATCAAGCTGGCTCGATGCGAGCCTTCGAGCTGTCAGTTTTGCGGTCCACAACGTAATTATTACTCCATTTGGAGTAAAACTATCGAGCAAAACCGTATGTCAGTACTTAGCATTAGACTGGATTTTAGCAAACGGTGGAAAATCGTACTCAATAATCATTAAACGCTCGGCGTTGAGTTAGGTACAGTTAATCTCATCAAGATTTCAAGTGACTCAAAATTTAACTTATCTTCATTAGAATATTTCGCATCACCATTCACCACAACACTTGTCATATCGCAGCTGCCTTAAATAATGCTAATGTAAACTCCAGAATTTGACCTTTAGCACTTCTGCGATCTAAACATATTGCTTCCCTTTTGTCGCGCAAATTAATAAGGCTATTGGTATTCTTATCACTTCCGTCTCTGACCTCGACCTTTTCGAGACCTTAGAATTTGACAGGTGCACCAGGCGCCAGCTTTGCACCCGCGCTATACATCACCATTATTCAAATAATACTTAATTAAATTAATAGTAAAATTAAATAAAACTTATGTCCGTATCGATAGCGGCAGGTGAGGGCTTTCAGGAGCTCCGATTAAGCTATTATTTAACTACTTATATTTTATTACTTTTTTAGTTACTATATTATTCGTCGTTATAATAGCAAGAATATAATTATTAGTATTAATTATTCATTGTTTTTAAGTTTATGTCTTCATAAACTATACATAATAATATAATATTTTTATAGCTATGCTTGTTTCGTGTATTGTTATACGCAGCTGATAGAATATCATTTTATAAATTTTGTGATGTTTATATCCATACTCTAATATGTATTATTATATATGTGCCAAAGTCTTTGGTGGATTTAAATTTTAATCTCTTGCCAATGCTTTTCATCCCGGAAAAATATACGCCTTAGAGTTGGACCTCATCTGGCAGCACGGAATCGCCTTTTTCCGTCGCCCTTTCTCTTTTTGTCGCTTAGAACTGCCATTTGCTAGACCGAGACAGAAAGCATAATGCGATAGCACGCGGCGGAATCCTCAAGGCGATCGGCATCACGGACAAAATGCAATGGTCGGCAGGGAGACTCCGGAACGCTGAAGCGCGCGATAGCATGCTAACGCATCCTTTCACCGACGCGTGCGATCGCTTTTTTTGTCTGCGGAATGCGACAGCGCGCGTTCGCATGCGGCAGCACACTGCAGCACGTGGTAGCACAGGCGGAACAAATGCGATTCCGTGCTGCCAGATGAGGTCCAACCCCTAAAGTATAAACTAATTATTTATGTCCAACGAGTCTATAATATAATTGTATAGATTATAATTCTAGATTTAAGTACTTGATATGCAGTTTGAAACTTGTTGAGTTATCGCGTGATGATTCTGGCAAAAAATGTAAAGCTGCGTATACCATGAACATTGAACAACTATAAAAATACTATAAAGTGCATCCGATTACAGGTTTTAGGGATCCGTATTAAATTAAATTATATTCTAAATGCTATCTAAACGTGAGAGTTTCGTCGCTACGGCATGGCAGCTCTACGAGTTACGAAAAGTTGCGAAGTAACAATATCTTATAATTAATTTTAACAACATCAAGTAGGTAGGTATATAATTTAGTAATTAGGTACTAATCAGTGCTTAAAATTTGTAATCAAAGACGGAAGAACCAGATTACTAACATTTTGTAACATAATAAAAATCTCATTTTTTCCCTTATACTTAATTTAAATTTTAAACAAACCTTGTAACTTACCTACCTACTTCATCATCTAGCTAATGTATTAGGCTACACAAACAATCCACATTTTTTTATTTTAAATAATTTTCCAGGCCCCAAAGCCTCCATTGGTGCAAAAACACGGCAATTTATTTAACTGTTTCTTACCGGCTTCTTCCATTCAATCTTGTATCTGTCTTCAGTAACTATTGTTCGTCATGTCATCAATAATTGTAATGAACAAACATGTGTTCCTGACAACGTTAGGGGGATGAGTTAATATTTAAAAAAAAACATGTGTAACATAGTTGAAGACAGGATATTCTCTGTGGAAGGTTGATGTTACTAAGGCTTCGTTTTCGATATTGCACAGATAGGTTATATACGTTTCATACCTAACAGTTAACAAATCTCGGTTCTTTTCATACCTATGTATGCATTTATCAGTGCGATATTCGATATCGTACCGCGTGATGTGAAAACCCGCTACATACGGAGCTCTATATTTTTTAACGCGACTCACACCTTGCGAGTATCATGGAAACACCTAATATAACGTTATAGTATCGAATTAAACCATTGTCGTACATCATTAAAGAAATTATAAACCTCGCTTCAGTGGTCTCAACGGGCGATTGGCACATTGTAGCTAATAAAATTACATTGTTGATTTCCTACCCTAGTGTAGAGTTATTTTACTCTGATCCTTACGGCCTCGATTTAAGAGTTACGTATAAAATCTCAGAGGTAAACTAGCTGTGAACAGAACGTAGTCATGAGAGCTATTTTTAAAATTAGCGCAATACAAATAATATACAGTAGACTATCTTCACTCTAGAGTGTAGTGTCTAGAGTTCTAGACCGTCTAATTTAACGCACACATAAGGCCAGGCCGCAATACTGCATTGCGGCGTCGCATCGTAATAATCTACGACGCTGCAGAACGCATCGTGGAAATTTTCGATGAGACAGCGACATTTTCACTGAAAATTTTGGGATGCGGCACCACATCGCATATCAGTGCGATGTTGTTTTTGCGATAAAACGCCGCAACGCAGTGTTGTGGCCTGGTCCATACACTAGCGTTATTAATATAATATGTAGTTTGAAGCAGCCAAATGCAGTATCACATCGCACGGCAACTCTTCGTGTTGAGCTAGTTGGATTTCAAGAATACGTCTGAGTTACTCTACTGTATACAGGTGTACTGTGTAATTAGGCTGGCTCAATTTCTCTTCACGGTTCGTAAATCTGCTCAACAACATTGTCGAGTGATGCAATATATCGATGGAAAAATTTTAATTCCGTAATTAACGAGTTAACTACACGAATCTCTTTATCATGATCCACAAAATTAAATACGACACGTAATTGTTACGTCGCCCTGGGAATGTTAACGTAAAATATCGCTTACAAGTTTTAACTGACTTTGATAAATTGAATCAAAGGAAAATAACTAAACATAGACACATATTAAGTTACTTAAGGTTATTAATATTTAACTCATATTTTACTTTAATTTAATCAATAACATAAATTACATAATTACCCTTATTAAAATATAAAAACTGAGTTTAAATGATAATTTCAATAAACTATTTTCCCAAAATAGACCGACTCTCTCATACTCATAGGGTAATTTGTCTAGTAACTGTAGGAATAACTTAATAGGAGCATTAAGGTGAGCTAAGGCGTAAATTATAGTTTTTTTAATAGTACAAGCCAGCAATATAAAGCAGTAACGATATGATCGTAACGAGCCTTTATTGCGGCAACATTAACACGACTACAGCTATTTAAAAAATACATTTGTGATGCTCTTGGCTAATAGTTAACCACCTTGGTAGCACGCGAAAAATGCGGTGATTATTTAAAAAAAAAGAAAACTTTGCAGTGACAATGCAATCTAGTTCTAAGAAGGTTGTAGGCTATACTGTACTCGTCGTAACATGGCGATAGCGGTCATTGATTCGCTGTCAAAAACTTGTCGTTTTCTGTACAAAGCCGCGATTGACAACATCTAACACTTCACTGTCAATCGCGGCTTATATTGAAAATGACAATTTTTTTACAGGGAGTCAATGACCGCTACCGCCATGTTTCGCGGAGTACAGTACATAAAACATTGACGACCTCTGTGGCTCAGTGGTGAGCGCGTTGGTAGCTCAAGCCGGGGGTCGCGGGTTCGAGTCCCGCCGACGGAACAAAAAGTTTTTCAATGTTCCCGGGTCATGGATGTGTATTAAATATTATGTGTATGATATAATAAAAATCTTGAATATATGTATAGTATAAAAGTATTAAATATATTTCCGTTGTCTGGTACCTGTAAGGCTGTAACACAAGTCCTTCAGGTACTTAGCACGGGGCCAGACTGACGTGGTTTGAAGCGTCCATAGATATTATTATTATTATTATTATTTTTAACAAATTACTACCTAGTAATAAAACCGTGACAGCTCATAAAAATTGTTTTAATTATTGGGTACAATGTAAGCAAATTGCGTTAAGTATAATAATGACTTCGTGGTTACATCACCAATAGAAATGTTGATCTTTTAATTACATGCCACCTGACTTACCAACTTAATTATATATAGGAAAGGTGCACTTCGAAGGACTAGACCGCGGGCTCCAGTATACGAGATTGATATAATTCAGTACCCTTGAAAATCCAAATGTCAAGGAAATTCTGATCTAGGATCAGAATTCAGCACGAGGTTCCATTTTGGACTCTACCTTGAAATATTAAAATCGATTTTCGCTTATCAATTCGACTCAGTTTCACTTTTCTAATTGTATTAAATTCGAGTATTTTTTACACAGATGTTCGGGGTAACCTCTAATGCCTAATTTGATAAAACATCTAATCTACTGCACATGTTTTTAATTACGGCTTCGGATCGTTGTATATTCTTTAATTAAACGTATTTACATAAACGTTTGGAGTATGAGAGTGTTAATAGATTTTTTGTGGTTAATTGAAAGTTTTAGTTAATATCCCGGGCGCGGGCGAGGCGAGGGCAAGGCGTGGTCGCGCGATCTTATCGCACCCATTAGCGGACACCGCGCCCAGCCGCTATCTGCCGCATCTCCGACCCTTTCATCCCGCGGAACCACATAAATCCCCTTCAAAATTAACGATTCTAATCCCTATCGCAGAAACATAAAGTCCACATTTCCATCGCGAGGACCGCGTTCCTGTCGCTGGCAAAGAAGTTAGAAGTTGGAATTTTCGTTTTGTCTTGTATCTCCTAATAATGTGTTTTTTGTATGTCAGAATGTTTGGTGTCCTATCTCGGCTTGTATCGCGTAATTTGCGTGATGCGGCCGTTTCGATGATAGGCTACATCGTCGGATGCCTTCGTCGGACGTTGTCATTCTCTCGTTAGAAAGCACTTCGAGGAATTTTTCACCCACGCCCCGACGTTTCACATTTTACTATTCAATGCTATCAGATCTTTTGTAAATAATAATAAATGTTGGATGAAATGCGATCGATCTGAGTGATTTCAATAAACGTCTGAGCTATAGATTTATTTCGATTCTCTTGTTCCGTTTGTTGAAAAATATATGACGCTCGAGCTCGGTGTGGTGAGACGTGACGTGAGACTTGGAAGTGTGCTATGAATCATCTTGGTATTGTAATATTTATTATAAAGCTTCTTTTACAATTTCCAAATTCGTTAATACACATTTATGCAAATTTAAAAAAATTGTCTTCGTACATAATTGCTCTTTCGCTATAATTCTAGATATTAGGTACCTACCTATAATAAATAATTGAAAATGGGCGTCTAAGGTGCAGCGCAGACGACAGACTATCCCTGACGCACTTTTTGTCTGTGGAAAATGGAAATAGAACCTATGCAATTATATGCGGACTTTTTGCGCGTCGTGTGCGCTACTGCATATAATTGCATAGTTTCTATTTACCACAGACTAAAAAGTGCATCACGGATAGTCTGTCGTCTGCGCTGCGCCTAAACATAATAATTGGTAATATTCTTGCCCTGTTATCTTTTAATGGAAAGCAAGTAAACGGTCTACAACTTCCCCTAACTTCCCAGGTCCCTTGAGAAACCACCGTAAAGCATAGATCGATGCGTATTTATGTAAGCAATAATTGTTCATAACTATTGCATCGTTAGATCGATATCTGTAGGTGCGAGTACGTCAAACGGCAGTATTTATGGAGTCGTGACCGGCAGAGACCGGCAGAGACCGGGAGAGAGCGGCGAGGACAAAGGCGCGCTCAAACGCACCGCGCCCGCTAGTAAGCAATAAACAAGGGGGAGGAGTCGGGAGGCGCACCTGAGGGATCATATCGCAACCTCCGGAACCCCAGAGATCCTGAGAAGATGCTGGCAAACTCGAAAATTCCATGCAAACCTATGGATAAAATCGTTATCTTCATCCTCCCAAAGCAACGAATAATTCCTGTGGAGAAGAAGAGATCTTGAAAAAATGCAGTTATTTTAAACCACAAAAATACACTTTCGGTAGATTTTTTTGTGTCCAATAGCTTAATGGATTGTTAAGTAGAAGTAGCTGGTGGATTGGTACAATGGGTACCTATATGAAAATTGCCTATATGAGTATACATCCCTTGGTAAAATAAAATAAATAAAATAAAAAACTCTTTATTCAAACCGCTAATTAAAAAAGTCAGTTTACAAAAGTTACAAAGAATGAAAACAGTTTGAAATGGCGGCCTTACTGCTGGAAGCAGTTTCATCCAGGCAACCATAAACTTAATTAACAAAACAAATAACTGAAAATATTAATTAAAAACAAAGATAACAAATAACGAAATGATAAAATGAGATACAATATATAATTTATATTATGATAAATAAATATAATGGATACAACTTATATTAATTAATAAACAAAATAAACATATAATGATACGAAGAAGAAAATAAAAGAATTCAGAGTTTTAAGAGTTCGCAGATAGATCTAAGTAGTGTTGCTTAAGTCTTTTCTTGAAAGTATTTATAGATTTGGAATTTTGTATGCTTTCGGGTAGAGCATTCCACAGACGGATAGCAGAGACGGTGAAGGAAGAGTCATAGAAGTTAGTGTTGTGAGAAGGGAAGGCAAGAGTTAGTTTATTAGCAGAGCGAAGTGTAGGATGTTTGTGTCCAAGAAAGGTAAAGTTTTGTTTGAGGTAAGCGGGAGATTTTGGATTAAATAAAATATTGTAAAGAAGATGGAGAATGTGTGTATTCCGACGCAACTTCACAGGTAGCCACTTTAGCTCTGTCCGGTAGTTAGATATGTGATCATATTTTCGTAGGCCGAAGATAAATCGGATGCAAAGATTTTGCAGGCGTTCTAGGGAAGAAAGAAGTTGTTCGTTGAGGTCACTGTAGTTGACATCTGCGTAGTCTAATATGGGAAAAAGAAGATCGTGAACTAGTGAGATTTTAGTTGATACAGGAAGGAAGTAACTGAGGCGTCTGAGAGAGGCAGTGGCAGCGAACAGCTTCTTGCGGAGTTCTTGAGTTTGGGTGTTCCATGAAAGAGTGCGGTCAATGTATATACCGAGGTTGCGAACGGAGGGGCTATAGGGAATGATAGACCCGTCAAGATTTATTTCAGGTAAGTTAGCCCAGTCGACTTTAGCAATCAGCTACCTGCTACCAATGATGATGCATTGGGGTTTTTTCGGGTTAAGTTCTAGACCGTAGTAATTGCTCCACTTAAGTATTTCTGACAAGTCAGAATTAAGTTGAGCAATCACGTTAGAGAGTGAGGAAAGTAAGGCCTGTCTATAAATTTGTAAGTCGTCTGCATACATGTGATAGAAGGAGGATATTATTTGGGAAACAGAGTTTATGAAAATGGAAAATAGAAGAGGGGATAGCACGCTACCTTGGGGCATGCCAGCAAATATATTACACCACGAGGAAATTGGTATTGTTTTTAACTAAACAAACTGTACAGTTAGTTCATTTAATGACTGTTTATTTGCATAATAATAGGAAGGAGTATACTTTTATTCATTTATAGATTAATAGTACTGTGAATAAAAGCGTTTTTATTATTAATAAATTGCTTTTTCCGAGTAAAACACGCAGTCACAGTCCAATTGTCCCCGCACCGGAGCGTGGCCCGGCCTTTCAGTGCAATTAAAAACCAATAAATGTTTTAAATAAGCTCAGCACTTAAATTATTGATTAATTTTATTGCAAAATAAAAAGCGTTGTATCCGTTGTCTTATTTCTATTTTTTTTATTTTGTTTTAGTTGTGGTCATCTGTGGTAAAATTGATTTTTAGTTTGCGAAGGTTTTCTTAAAAATATTGCTTGCTAACTTCTAAAAATGTGTATCGCATAAAATAATATTAATCCTTCAATCGCGGTTTCTTGCAAATACCATTGTATTCTATTGTTGTCGCGATCACCTGTGCTCTTATGGGGCTTGACTGGTTAATATTTCTTATAAAAATTAAAAAAATTAAAATTCTTAAGAATTCGACCATAAGTGAAGAGCAGAGCTGCAGTGAGCTTTATTCTTAGGTAAGTATATTAACAGTCTTTAAATAATTGCATCTATAATCTATCTTGCCTAAGGTTTTTTATTGTCTAGGTGTACTAGGCTTTTAAAGTGCATAGTATTAATTAAAATGTGAAGTTATGTATTTGGATTTTGTGAGAATAGGCAGCTTTTCACGCTGCGGTTTTGTGACGAGCCTGACAAATTGTGGTCCACGCTCCACTGCTGAGGCGCTGAAAACGAAGCTTTACTTTTGAACTGAAGCCATCAATATAGGCTAACTGTCAGTAGTATGTTTTACTATCCCAAAGGATATTTTTGCAAAGTTCATATTTTATTGAGTAGATATATTGTATGACCTGTAAACGTGTACTAAACGAGGTCGTGATAATAATATATTGCCTGAACTCTACGAACTCTACAAAAAAGTACGATATACACATTAAATAATCTAGTAAATCTAACTTTCGCCTTATTTTGTTATTTATATGCTACATT
Organism: Polyommatus icarus; assembly: GCA_937595015.1. Taxonomy (NCBI): domain Eukaryota; kingdom Metazoa; phylum Arthropoda; class Insecta; order Lepidoptera; family Lycaenidae; genus Polyommatus; species Polyommatus icarus. Next base: position 13,106,566 of record OW569321.1, read on the forward strand.
CGTGGCGTTAAGTCGTTTCAATGGTTTATAATTTTCGCTATCAGCATGCGAAGACCACCAGGTGGAAACGAGGTAATGACGCGGTTTACAACTAGGAAATTGTAATTGCGGCAAATTCGTGTGCGAGACGTTAAGATTAGCGCTCAAGGATGTGTCCGCATGTCTACAAGTGCTGTAATTGTATGTGGTTAGCCGGTGAGTGACAGAGTGGTCTGTCGTGACCGAGGCGCTGTCGTTACATGTTATAAATACGTTTATCCTAGTTAAACGGTCTATAAATAGGTATCTACAATGTGCCGCTTGACTGATTTAGTTCTAATGTCTGGTTTATTGCATTCCGATTTCCAGTCGCTAGATGAAGACAATCAACAATCGAATTATACACAGCTTAGTCGTTCGAAATTAAGCGATTGAAGAGCGATATATACGAAAATTTATTAGCTCACTTCAAACATCGCTTGCAACAACTTAGGCCGGCAACGCACCTGCAGCTCTTCTGATGTTGCGAGTGTCCATGGGCGACGGTAGTTGCTTACCATCAGGTGACCTGTTTGCTCGTTTGCCCCCTTATTCAATTTAAAAAAAAAAACAATGACGAAACCCCTACAATCCACTATTCTAATAAGAGCTCAGATCAAACATTACTCCATCGGGAGCATCGCTAAATTGGTTACGGTCGTATGAATAAAAATTTAGCGAGGGTTTATAAAAGCTTTTAACATAGTAAAAACGTAGTTAAAACCCTCGCTAAGTTTTTATTCATACGGCCCTTAGACTTTAGAGCGAACCTAGCACAGGAAAGTTTCACAAGCACCGGCCCATCAGTTCGCAGTTCGCACATCTATCAGCGAACAAAGCGATAGGCGGCGTGACGGAATAATTCGTCGTTTCCCTTGGCTTCGACGATTAGCCTCTCTATTTACTTGTCTATCTGGAGCTGGCAGCTGACGCCGGACGTGCCCGACAGACGGACACCGTTACAATTGCACATTGACTTAGAAAAACGTTTGGACGACCGACTTGTCCGTGCCGATTCGACAGGACATCTCACGGAGCGACGGTTCCGCTATCCAATTGTTGCAATCAAAATCTAACCACGCCGTTTCCATTTGCACTATTTTGTGCTGGAATACATTTTGTTTACTAGATTATTTGAGTCAGGCTATTGTATGAAAAAGATACTAAGATTGTTTGTAGACGTTTTTTCTATTAGGTTAAAACCTTAGATAGTTTTTATTATTCGCAGATTAGGTACCAAACTACCAACATTTTCTTACATACAATAAGACCTTATTGTTAGTACCGAACTACTTAACAATCATGTTTGCAATAAAACACAGTGATAGTATTGAGACGTATAAACGTAGGGCAATGAAGCATAAAAGTTTTTATGGTTCCCGGTTCCCACAGGAGAAATAATGCAGATCTCAATCTCCGGGGCACGGGCATGGCGCGATCGCACGTGAAGCCAGACCCGGGATATCTCCAGCTCTTAATCACTGATTATCTGCAATAAGTCGGAACAATATTGCTACGAGATACAATAAATTATCGTAATTAATACCAACATATCCCAGAGATAACCATAACACTAAGCGTTAGATGTGAACTCGATTATGTTTCACATTCTCCGCGCATGAAAAGGATGAGAAAACAAAGGGGATGCTGAAAATGATTTTATTTTGAAATATTTATAGGCGAGTCAATAGCGAGTCAACAATAAAAGTTACGTGCGCGTCGGCCTTTCCGCGAACTAGTGTTTCCTTCGAAAACTAATCAACGTCGGCCATTAAGCGATCGCGCTCTCCGCCAATACGTCTCGCGCCCACCGCTCGGGCGAGGAGAGCTCGTCGGGAGAGGAATTAACTCCGACAACGCTACAATAGACCATAATTATGAAATGTGTTGTGATTCCAAAAGGATACGCAATTTTTCTCTCGCGCCGAACAATGCGGGGCAGTAATGAAAGGAGTCAATCAGGGGACGTCTGCGAAACGCGCCCGCGCTAATTTATGCCGCTCCGCGAGTGCCGGCCTCCTTTAATGCGCTCCTCGCCGGACAAAGGACAATGCAATCGCACTCGAGGTAATGAATGTTTAATAAACATGTGTTTTTAGAGCGTCCTCGGCGGTGTCGTCGGCGGGCGCGGATCGTCGCGTGACGCGCCCGGCCCGATCCTTGGACGCGCAAGTCCTCCTATGAATTTATAGCGAGCGCCGTATTATTTACTAGCATTATACGCACAATTTGCGAGGCTGTCGCGAGGGTCGGCTATAATTTCCCGATGGCAGGAGATCCATCAATACGCGCCCGGGGCCCCGCGCCGGCCGCTTTCAATTTGCACGCCGCCGGTCGCCGCGCCGAGTGCCGGCGATTACCGGACGGAAGGCCATCATCGATGTACGCGCTTAATAACGCCTAATGACACTTAATAAAGATGGAATATAAAAGTGTGACGATTATTTACAATGCACGCTTACCGATAATGGTGGGTTTGGATCGAGCTGTAAGACACCTCAGTAATTTTAGTTAATAAACAAATTTTGTTTAAGGTACCCAATACTCATTTATAAATTGGAAGTGTATTTAATTTAAGTTGTTGCCGGCAACTTCACACAGAAATTCCTTTGTCGCATGAGAACTCTACAATTTGAAGTCCTGTCTTTTGCTGGGCCTTGCAGCCAGCAGCATTTCCATGTTTCATATTAAATCTCTAATTATTCCGTTTAATGGTTTGAGCATTATGAGAGGTAACAACAAATGCAGAAGTATGCTCTACAAAAAGACAGACTAAAAGACCAGACATTTTTTGTACCTACGTATGGATTTAAGTATAAATATAAATTGATGTTGGTAAATAACCTTATTATTTTATGCAAAGTAGGTAACCTACTCCTATCCTATCGTACCTTCTAATTAAACAATTTCTGTGACCGTACATTTTTAAACAAAATAATTAATAAGTAGTTAACGTTGTAGGTTAGGTATGTGATTATAATAATAACAACTAGATGGCGCTAACAACGTTCAAGTAGGAATATGAAAATTGAAATCCTAATATTTGTTATTTATCTGTTTACACTTTTTTCTACCTAATATTAGAACCAGAACCAGAAGTATTACATTCTTACCAGAAGTAATTTTAAAAGATAATCAGCTTCGAGATTCCAAGGAACTCAAAATATTAAATAGAAAAAGTTTTTTTTGTTATGAAAAAATGAGAGACAAATAAAAAATAAAAATGCATCGGCAGTAACAACAAGCTCTACCTACTATAAAAAATCGGCCAAGTGCGAGTCGGACTCGCGTACGAAGGGTTCCGTACAATTAAAGAGCTAAATTAGGAAAAAATTATGTTTCTTATGGAAGCCCCCCTTATTTTTTTATTTTATTTTATTAATATTATTAAATATTAAAGTACACATAATATTATATTAACTAAGGACTTTGTGAAAAACTCAAGTACCTACCTATCTGTTGTCATTATAGTTATAGAGCAAAAAAGGCCAAAAAAATTACGTTTGGTGTATTATTAATTTAATTTTATTTTGTTTTTGGTATTTGCTGTTATAGCGGCAACATACATACATAATCTGTGAAAATTTCAACTCTCTAGCTATCACCGTTCTTGAGTTACAGCCCGGTGACAAACAGACGGACAAACAAACAGACGGACAGACGGACAAACAACAGTCTTAGTAATAGGGTCCCATTTTTTCCCTTTTGGTACGGAACCCTAAAAAATCAATCCTAAACCTATCCGAGCTTCTTTTCAAACGATGGAAGTTTTTTTGTAAATAAAAATTATTTAAAAAAAAACTTCCATCGTTTACCAACATTCGATCCATCATTTAAAGTTTGCTCGGACTTATAAACTTTTCTAAAAATGTAATCAAAACAATGATTTTAAGTTAAATGAACCCTTTTCTCAAATTCAAATATTGGACGTCCAATGTAATATTATGTGCTTACTAACTTAGTTTAAGTTAGTCCTTGTTCTTTCTATACTGACTATTGTTTGAAATGAACTGAAATAAATTTTTAACAAATTCTGCACCCTGTAATATAAGGTATTGGACTTATGGGAAGGCACATCGTCCATTGATTTCCACTAAGATAGTATAGATTCACATTAGGGGTGGTAAAAGGAGCCACCCCTTTTATTCGCTGCAATTATTTCTTGCAGTGGGAACTTACTGCTTATGTTTTTATTTAGTAGAGTGGATAAATTATATTTACCATTTTTAAGAGGAATATGATCAAAATAAAATAAAACAACAATAAATATCACTTGTTTTAATTTATTAACACGTAGGGCGGAGCCCTGATATGTGTCACTACTTACGACTGCTCACATCATATTTTATCATCCGATTATTGCAATACACAATGGATTTAAGTTTTTTAGAACAAGTTAAAATTAATATCTTTATTACAGAATACAGATATAGAGGTTGGCATAACAAATGGAAAAAAAAGCATCCATCTTGTATGGTAAATATTACGTAAGTATTTTGTAACTTTCCCTGTCATCTTTGAAGAAAGAAGATAGGTAAGTACCTACCAAATTTTATGCCTCGAACAATCATCGTGTTTCCAATTTTTATTCTTAGTTAAAATCATACAACACTAATGCTCCGTTACTGAGGTTTTTTCCATGACTTTATTTTTTTTAACACTGCAGCGTTGTGAATTGGATGTTTTGTCATTTGCTAATTAAAGCACTATTGAATAAATAATCTCTTCTCAAAAGTCATCAGAATTCATTTTTAATGTATGTACGTATCCTCAATAATAGAGACTGACTATCACTAATTATCAGCGATAGTCTGAGTAATTGGTATGTTGAAATAATTTGAGTATAAAATGTACATAATCGAGTATTTTATCTAGATGTCATACATCGATGGCGGTGCAGCGTGAACAACACTAATTATAGCCCGCGGGCGTCCGCGCTCTGCGGAATATTGGGTGGTACATTTTTTGCCTAGATTCGTCTTACTTGATCAGCGTGTAACATTAAATTACAACTTCTTCTCATAAAAAATATTTAATACGCGGCTAGATTTCGAAAATAAGAAATCTTAACATAAAACTATAATATGAGTTTATATGAGGCACGTAACGAAAAATTGTTGCTAAAATGTTGATACAATTTTGAATTATGAAACTAAACAAACTTGATCTCTACATTTTTAATCAAAAAAATTTATGGACTGGACTTATTAAACATTGATTCTAGACAATAGATGCAGACAAGTGTGAGCAGTCACTTAAAATATTTTTCTACAATTTGAAAATATCTTATTCGATACAAACATCTAGATGCGTATATACAGTGCTTAATCTACAAAAATAATTTAGTCGGCTACTTTACAATATACAGATATCTTACAGGGATTGAAACATAAATTAATTCTATTTTACAACCGTACAGATCAAGTATCACCCGGACCACCTTTACCACAAATAAAACAACTACTACTTTATTACGTACGAGTCGAATATAAAAATCAAACCAGATTGATTTCGTGTCTTTAATTTTGCATCTTTGCAAAAGCTTTAAAATGATTTCGCAGTGACAATAACAATTTAAGATGATGGAGGTGTGAGTTACAGATACGTAAGTATATCTGCGCAGTTTTGATTTAGGATGTATTTGTTAATTTAGGTAGGTACTAACGAAAATGCTTAAATGAAAATAACTTACAAAGTTTACTAAACTTCTGTATTTTACTGGAATGTATGTAACTGCCCCGACCAAAACAAATCTCGGACAAAGTATCTTACTACAACTTCTGCTACGATCTTTGGTTACAATACTACTCAATACATAGGTAATTCGGACCGACAACTTCAATAAACAATAATTTTGCGTGAAACTGAAACGAAACGGGGGTAACTGTAATTCGTCTAACTATACATTCTCGGGTAGGAACCTTTCGTTATGAATTAAATATATTACTTTACAGCACAACACTAACCGTATTACTTACAATCGCTTCTAGTAATATTTAGGTACATAATTAATCATATAAGCCTTATCCGCTCGCGGGGGGGTTTCACAGCACAATACCATTCGGCGGTTCGACCGTTCACATGGGGTGGCGGGGCGAGGGCGCGTGGTCGGGCCGGGGCGGCGCGGAGTGGTGCGCGGGGGAGGGGTACGGGCAGTAGCGCAGCGTGCTCGGCGGCTTCTGCATCCACAGGTCGGGGGGGAGCGCCAGCGGCTGCGGCCAGGCGGAGGGCCAGGCGCGGCCGCCCAGCGCGAGCAGCTGCAGCGCCGGTGGGGTGCGCGCCCACGCCGCCCGTTTGTCCGCCTCGTCGTCGCCCTGCCCCCCGCCCCCGCCCGCGCCCGAGTACAGCCGCAGCGGCGACCGCAGCAGCTGCTGCTCCATCAGCATCAGCTCCATCGGGTCCCTGGAACCACCAACACGTTTCTATAATACCCGTTTACCTTCATTTTATTGTAATTTATTAGAGACGAGTTAATAAAATGTATTTTATTATAATAAGAGTTTATAAACTACAGTCATCAAACGACATCTGGCAAATTGGTCAGATGTTCTATTTAATGCGACATCCGACAATAATATTGTATCAAATGTATCCGATCCTTGTGTTTATCGTATTGACCTCTAGATCCACATTTATGATTAACGTTTTACGTTTTATGATCCACTCGTTTTGTGTCGATGACGATTTATAACTCACCTAACTACGTTTAAAATAACAATAGTGTGAAGTGTTAACAGTTTCAAAGAAGACATTTAAGGTGCAGGAAGTATTGTAGATAGAAATGCTATTTCGGTGGCTGCGGGATGGTGGGAGTTCCGCGAAGGGAGCGATTCGCGAGCGTTAGCTTTCACCAGGCCATACACTATAAAATATATTTCTGCGAACGGCGGCCACCGGGGCACGGCCTACGTACTCATAAACAGTGGGTACTTCGCTAAACCATAACTTACGAGGCGATAGCTCTTGATTAGGATTAAGTAGTTCAACATAAAAACTTCAATGTTTCGTAAATCGTAGCTCCATGTAACATTGATGCGCGGCAATTCTCCTATACTCTACTATTGTATCTTCACATTGCAAGTGCTAGGCTGTAACTTGTAAATCCTACGACTCCTACGGCGATATAGCCACTATCACTATAACATAGAGCGTATATTCGCTTGCATAATTTACGGTAAAACATTAATAAGAATTCCCGTTCGATATTTTGGTTGAAATTTTACGAGCCGGAGTTACGATGTTAGCACATTCCTGGTTTATTACGAACCAATCCGTGATGCCTTTATTGGTTCTCGGAGGTTGCGGTGACCACTACGTGAACTTGTCGTAAATATAAGCATTTCCGTTTATTGTTAACAGAAGCTATTTTTAAACTATTTCGTACATATTTAAATTAATTTCCGCTATACGAGTTTTCGGAGAATCTTTTGCAGAGACCTGCACTTACACTTTATTACGCTTTTAATTTGCAATGGTCATGAATATTTAATTATTTTTATTAGTTTGAAGACTGGCAATATTTCCAATATGAGTTCGACTTGCAACGTGCATGCGGCGCGGTAAGCGAGCGTGACGAGCGAGACGAGCTCGTAATTGGCGTGACATCACGAGATGCCGTGACGAATTTAATCTATCACCGCAGCGGCCGCAGGCGCCGCCGAATATCTGAAGAGAGATGGAGATACGCCCTCCACACATATTGCATTTCACTTCTGCACTAATGACGCGTCGTAATCAATATCTACAGGTAGAGTTCCTAATTCCTATGAAAACCGTTAAAGTCAATTTCATTGAGGCTATTAGTAACGTTATTTGATTCAGAAGCTACGGCACTTGGTCCTTTTGCGACCCCTAATTGGAAGGGTACGTTGAGACTTGAAAGTTTGAAAACAAGTTTAAAACTTCAGTTCCATATAATTTGGAATGAAGTCAGTCGTCGAGTTGTCTAAGGTTGTCCGAGGTCGTATGATGTTGTATCGGGTGGCACGGGGGCGTTAATGGCGTATTTATTATGATCTCGGTATCGCCGTAATGGCCGCCACTCGCCGCCAAATTACAGGGCGGCTGTTCTCAAGGCGCGCGTAGGGATGTCGGCGAGAATCTATCGATAACAATTTGCTCATTTGAAATTGCACTTCCTTTGGTGTTCTTTTTTTAAATTATTTGTGTATGCTAAATTACCTTTCAATGTATAATATATATGATTTTAAGTTGAGATATCTGCTCAATGAAACTCTTTGTGTCTTGCTTACCGTTACTCTTGATTACAATAATTATTGAACAAAATATATTCCAACCAATCTCTTTTATTTTTTAGAAACTTTATCATATTATCACTCATCACAAGTCACAACTTAATCGTGTGGAAGTAGGCTTGGCAACAATAAACCTATCGACTGTCGACATTAATATTTTTACTAGTCACAACCCTTGCACGTAACCGCTTGAGAAACACGTCTATCAGACGCGATATAGGAATAATTTAGTCATAATAATATTATAGTGATTGTTAAGCATTCCATCATATCCGAAATTTTATATGCAGAATTTACATACTTAAATGTTTCTCTTGTGGTTGAATTTTATTAAAATTTTGAAAAGATGTATAGGCCAAAGAAACTGCATTCCTAATTTACATAATTAGGAATGCAGTTTCTTTGGCTTTCTCCTAATGAAGTGTAAAATATAATAATAATTTTAAATAAGTGTATACCGAACATTTAAATATTAAATAATATCTCGTTCGTTAAAACCTTTTACGGTTGCTTTGATTTTATGAAGTGACAGAATCGAAAGCGGCAATTTGCTGAGAGATAAAATCATGAAACGCGTTCCACTAAATAAGGGGTACAGATCAATACAGAAGCGGCCTGTTTTATAACAACTTTAATTATTTATTATTGTAGGTAAAATGTATCATAAAATAATAACGTTAAATATTTTTGAAATAATAGTTAAATTTTATGAGTAGGTACGTGAACATTATTCAAAATTAGTTTAACCTTTTTTCGTACGTACGTGGAATATTAAAATAAGTAGTAGATAAAAATAATATGATAACTTACTAGTTATCATATTATTTTTGCTAGCTAATGGCCTACTGGCCATTAGCTCTACATACTTATTTGTTTTTAGCCAAAAAAAAAAACAAGTAGGTACACGTAAGATTAACAGGAAACTCACTAACTAGCTGACACTTTTATCACAACGTGCGTCATAAGCTTAATAACTTGCTAAAATATTTAACTCGCGAAACAAAAATAGCCAACAAAGCCGAGAAACCAAAATTTGTATAAACAGGCAGATTTACGACGTTTTATTTCTAACACATATGAAGTTATTTTATATGTAATTATTGTACGATTGTAAATCATTCGTAATAGCGCACATAATATAAGCATCTCGACATCATAATCGTAAAGTGACTTGCGCTCGACGAATTAATTACTTTTATATTTAAACTTCAATCACGCCACAAATTAACGTTATCGAAACGGTTTAACATGTTAATAAGAACGAATTCCATTCGATAAAAAGCTGAGCACTTTCACAATCTGTATCGGTAGCGACGGGCGAAGGAAGTGCGGTAATTGCATCGATAACATCTCGAATTAGCCGTCCATCACTAGCGAGCGGCGGACTATCAACGCTCGTCGCTGTATCAATTAGTCCAAATCGGTAGCCACACACTGACGCCTAAGATTACATTATTAATAGATTCAATGAGCCACTGATTTTGTCCGTGACTCGCGATTAGATGAATCACGATAAGCGATCTGCGATAACCTAGCTTTCAGCTGCGACTATTAAATTACAGGCTTGTATGTAATCATCTCAAAACTATAGGTACCTAATTCATTTCTGGTCGAATCTTAGCATAAAGATAAACTTACTATACTTGGGTATCTTTCAGACCCAGAATGAGGAAGTTCGGTAAAAAAAATCAAATAAGTATGTAGAATTTTGTTTTAAATTCATATCCAGGTATTTAACATATTCACACCTATTGACAAGACAACCGAAGCTTCTTGTTCGTTATATTTATGAGCGATTCGTGGCATTCCGCCAGAATAAATGTTCTGGTAACGGATAAATGTGACGGATTTTATAAACGCTATTAGGCATGTCTTTCACGGCGACGTCTGATTCTACGCTGTAAATGTCGTAATAAATAAATAAAACTGTGGCAATAAACCACCATTATTAAAAGGGCTCAATCACATTAACCCAGGCGGAAAATTTTGGTAACTTTTCAGTTTTCGAACGTAACTAATACAAAATAAAGGCAGAGAAACATTGGAGTGATTTCGGACTCTTTGTCTCTATTACGAGTTGAAAACAGATTTCGAAAACTTCATTCGGGCGAGCTCAACACCTGAAGACTATAATTAACTGGTTTACTCGTCGAGTGCAATTTTTGTAGAGTTATAAAGACTTTTTGCGGCGTTCCGACATTTTCAACACACGACGGCGCGAGAACCGGTACCGCGCGTCGGCTCGACGGTCAAATAATAGAAATACGCTTTAATTTGTCGTTTAGGGCATAATGAGAGCGCGGCCTGTAATTACGCGGCGCCGCGGGCTCGCCCGATCGCTCTTGACGCGCTGTTTCCACAGACCCTACCACGAGTTCTCGCTAAAACGTTGCTGGAAACTCGCAAGAAGCGAGTGTACGGTTAGTAACACAAATGTGCCAACTCCCAACAGATTTACACTATAACAAGATCTTAGTACTCGGACGTTTAAACCTAGGCTAGAATAGCTACATAAATTTATGACCTAGATCTAGACGTAGAGCAGTGGCGATCCTCTTGGTCTTATAAGAAGAAAATCGAGACTTTGTATTTTGCATATTATAAGCTATAACAAGTGTTTACTAACATTAAACATACGATGCTTAAATGCAGAGATACTAGAAATAACTGCATTAAATTTTCATTCACAAAATTTGTGAATTAAAATTTTATGCAGTTTTTTCTAGTAAATCTGCATTTAAGCAAAATTTGATTTAATCAAATTTTGTGAACCATTGGTAGTGGACGGAGGAGGTGAACTAAAAAACAGCCGCACTCGATTATAGCCGAAGGCTCTCGTCTCACAGGGCGGCGCGGGCGCAGTTTTAACATAATAAGTGTGAGTCCAAATTACACAGTCCGTATCGAGTGCCCATAGCCCACATATGCAGGTGTTAATTTTGTCATTATAAGTAATTTATGGTTCCAATAAACACGGACTAAAATGGATGTGTCAAATTAAACGTGGCATATAAATCTCTCAGATAGCTAGCACGTTAAACGATTGCGATCTGTGATATTATGCAATTACTAATAATAATAATAATAACTCTTTATTGCACACCAAAATACAGTACTTAAACGAAAGATACAATAATATATATACTAGTAGTACTAATTGATGTATAAAAGGCGAACTTATTGCTACTAAGCAATCTCTACCAGTCAACCTTTTGTAGATACGATTGAAAATTGGAATGAGGTAGAAATCGTGTAGGTGCGCAAACTAAACTAATCCTAGTGCTTAAAGTATTACTAATACTAAAACTAAGACAAATTCTAAAACTATTACTACTTGTTACTAAAACCAGAACTATTTATGCTGGTAGTTAACTATTACTAAATAGAAAACATAATAATATTATCATATTGCACCTATGTCATATTATCATATTGTATGTATATAGGCTGATATGATGATGATAATGACATCATTATCATCATCATATCAGCCTATATACATACAATATGATAATATCATTAGGTAATCGAGTATTTATCGAAGCTTACAGCCATTACATTGTAATATTTTAATTCATTGAAAATAATTATTTTTCTTTAAGAATACAATATACATACAATATAATATGTATATTGTATGTATATTATATTCTTAAAGAAAAATAATTATTTTTAATGAATTAAAATATTACAATGTAATGGCTGTAAGCTTCGATAAATACTCGATTGCTCTTTCAGAAAAACAAAGAAAAGAGATGTAAATGAGAGGGTAATCGGCTTAAAAGTTTGCAGATCGAATATTTATTCGGCTTCGTCGGATTTTTGAGGCGATTACGGCGATAGAGCATCGCATCCCTGAATCGCCGGTTCGATCGGCGCTCGTCGTATCGGCCGCAATCAGAGCAGGCGTTTTTAATCTTTTATTCATGCGAGAGCCGCACGCCGCACAAATTGCAGGGCGGCCGACCTAATGCCTTTCAACTGCTGCTAATAACCTGCCAATTTATCAAACTCGCCTCCAGCGCCGCCGCGCAGGACACCACGTGCCCGTTGCCTCCCAAACGCCTGAACGCCGAATCCATCGATATTTCATTATCTCACACGTTTAGAGCCCATTCAGACCTCAATTTGCGAATGTTTATCGCTGATTAGACGTTCCCGAGGTGTTTTCTAATTAAGATTCCGCTCGAACAACGTATATTTCATGGGAGCCTAGCAGGTATTTTTGTTCAAATTAACATAATACTAGCTATATGACCGAGCTTTGCTCGGTATTCAAAAAATTCAAAAAAACACACATAAAATGAAATTTTTTGAAAATGATTCCTAGCTAGATCGATTTATCGCCCCCTAAACCCCCTATATACTAAATTTCATGAAAATCGTTGGAGCCGATTCCGAGATTCCAAATATATACAAGAATTGCTCGTTTAAAGATATAAGATAACTGTGATTTCGATTGCTATCTTGTCGGATTAATTTTTATGCGTAAGAACAAAGGAACGAGCCGGACTTACAAAATTAAAACAATTACCTGAATAATTAAGTTACTTTACGATTACGTAATTATTTTACATTTTCATTACAATTACAACTTAGTAGTCATCAACACAAATCTAGCAACTTAATCCTTCAAGCCCCATAAGAGCACCGGTGATCGCGACAACAATAGAATACAATAGCATTTCCATGAATCCCCGATCGAAGGATTAATCTGCAAACCAGCTGCAAGTGCAAACTTTGATAAATATAGCCTCATCAAGAATGTGAAGTATTCCTCACCTGTCAAAATCAGTGAGCCTTGACGAATCCCGGAACCCCTTCGCAAACGGATTGGAGTCAATCTTGAGTTTGGTGATGAGCTGGTTCTGGTAGGCTGTGACCGCCGTGAAGACGGTCTCGGGGAAGATGAAGGTCCTATGCTGCTCCCGGGATAGATCCGTGATGGGGCCACCTCCTTCACGAATCTTCACCAAGTGTATTCTAGGCTGGTAGCGATGCATGGAGTTGAGCACGATCTGAAAACAATAAGTGAACATTAATTGGGTAAACATAATATTATGCTGGGTTTTAACCCAACTGCGCCAGAAGAATGGTAATATTTTTCGAGTTTATGTGTATGAAATATATAAAATGTAGGAATGACTGTGGCCCACAGTAGAGCAGGATTGTCTTGAGATTTTGTTATGTTATAGTCCGGGTTGTTGACCTAATGCTTACAACAAAACATGTTATTGTTATTTTTAACCTACATTTAAAGTACGCTGAGCAATTTGTTTCTGTCAAGAAGTTACAAATTCAACAACAACAATTAAGATACGAAAAGCTCATTTTCGGATACACGGACAGCAAAATCCAACGTTAATATACAATTTAACATCTTATTAACATACAGATAAAACTATTTAATTACAAACGTGATAATTACTTTGAAATAATCACCGTATTATTTAAGACGAGAATCGCTTTACGCATTGTTTTGAATAAAGAATTATGATTACTTCTACGAATCTACCGAGTCGGCGGGTACTCCAATAAGCAGTAACGGTAGCTTAATTCAGAGCCTTGTTAATTAAAATGTAAGTACGTTATCTATTTTAATGATAGAGCCGGTGATTTCTCATCGGGGAGGTACAGATAGCAAAAAAGTTTTTTAATTTGAGTATCTCAAACAGAAGACATGTGCGATATCTTAAAAATACTAGCTCTATATTTTTATACTGTTAGAATCGCATTCCTTTTTCCAAGAAGTTTTTCCTTGTTTGAGTTCAAAAATTTCTTCTATCTTTCAACTTTTCCTCCTAAAGACACCTTCCATTTTGAGCCACTGTATCTATAACGCATGTGATACACAACTACGAGCTGTACAGAGGGTTTTGCTGACTCTACATGTAGTAATTAATACTAGGGTCCTTCGAGCGATGTGACGCGCCGATAGCTGAGCCCGGCAAAACGCTGTCCGTCTGACAATACCATTAACGTTACAATTATTAATTAACTAGAATGCCTCCTATCACAATTTCGATTAAACGGGATAACGACAAATAAGTACTGAAAAAGGACATGTAATAACACCTGCTACGTAATATAGAGAAATATTATTGACACTATCTAATAGTTAAAGGAAATAGTGACATTATTCTAAATTTAAAAGTCTAGGTTTATTTAAGAACTGTGTGTGTGTAAATATGAAATTATTCGGTTTAGGTACTGGTATCATAAAAGTTATTTGAAAAGTGTGACGACGTATCAAAAAATATGATATTTTTCCAAGGAAGAGTCTGGAGCTGGAGTGTAAAGTAGAGTTGCTAGCATTCTACTTTAATTACCTAATTTTCAGAATCTAGCTCCCGAAATGTACAACCTGGATGATTTATTCGTACATCATTAAAGTAATAATAACTAATTAGTAACGTAAGCCGTGTCAAATGTGGCCCTTCTGATTTCAGATTAGGTAGAGTAAAAAGCAAAGGTAACTGAATTCTGAAATGTTAACTACCTTGTAGAGTTGCTACTTATTATCGACAGGAATCGAAATCATTTTCAAAATCTAGCCCTAAATTATGATCTACAAAACTTACGGCCTGGATGATTTATTCGTACATCATTAAAGTTATTAAAAACGTGAGCCGTGTCAAATGTGAGAACCGGCGGTCGTGGGCGAAATCAAAGCGGGCGGGGCGTGGTCGGTGTCATTACTGGGCCTCTAATTTCCTCACCTGCGCCTAATGAAATATCGCCTCACTTATTTATTATCCTCAAGTGGTGTTCACGATTAATACCCAGTAGATTACAGCCTGATGAGATGGGATCTAATTACTGTATTCGCCGATTTTCGATATCGGATGATATCATCGGGATTATTAGAGATCTATATTCTGTTAGTACTATAAGTCGAGTAGATATATCGCCAAAATATTATACTTATTATTAAATTTAAGGTAGGTTATAAGTACCTCTACAATAATTAAGTATTATTAATTAGCTGCAATCACATACGCCATAACTCTACAATAGCAAACCTTATTATCCTTTTTTAGGGTTCTGTACCCAAAGGGTAAAAACGGGATCCTATTACTAAGACTTCGTTGTCTGTCCGTTTGTCTGTCTTTCTGTCTGTCGCCAGGATGTATCTCAAGAATCGCTATAGCTAGACTTCTGCAATTTTCACAGATTGTATATATCTGTTGCCGCTATAACAATAAATACTAAAAACAAAATAATATTAACATTTAAGGGGGACATCAATATCATACAACAAACGTGACTTTTTTTGGCTTTTTTTGATCTACCTATATCAAAACTTGAAATTTTCACAAAGAAAGGCATTAAATATATGTGTACTTAATAATTAATAATAATATATATTTAAATAAAAATTAAAGTGGGGCTCCCATTCAAAAGACACCATTTTTGGCCTATTTTTGCTCTATAACGGTACGGAACCCTTCGTGCGCGAGTCCGACTCGCACTTGGCCGATATTATATTTTAGTTAAGACGAGATTTTTTTTTTTAATGAAAAGAATATCAATCGCGAAAGTAATATAAAATAATATTATTATTTATTACTGAGATTCATTGGTACCCGTAGGCCGTACGCGAGTTTCATGCGACGGGCGCTTCTTCACTGTGCACTCTAAACTTGATATCAGTATTTCTGCACTATAATTTGAATCATTTCAGTTTATTAAAAGTGTCAATCGTTTCTGGTAAGCGGTTCAAGTTCTAGGTACTCTATCCACCTCATACCTATAATCGATTATGATAGCGAGCGACGGTACGCCTTAATAGAGAAATATAATGGTATCACGTACGCGGCTAGGCGACGACATGGGTCGTTCTGCAGGGATGTACTGCCCACTCCCTCCCGCCGAGCAGCAGGCGATATTAATCTTTAATATAAAGAGGTAAGATAATATATTCCTTGGCGGCGGGGGGAGTGCTCGTAATTGCGGTGGGGTGTGAGGGACGTAGGGAGGAGCGGCATGGCCGCCGGAGGGGACACTTCGTTCCCGACCGCGGAGCGGGGAACATGTCTCCTGTTACCCTTATGGAGGGTATTTATACTACAAGGTTGGTTTGTTTCAACCAGATGATTGGTTACCAATATAATATTAACTTCATTATTGCGACATACAAAACTTAGGAACGTAATGCCGACAACAAAACTTTTCTACTCACATTCCACGTCATAATATTGGTAATATAAATTTTGTATTTAGGCCTACGTATATAATAATAATACAGCCGTAATGATGTAACAGTATCAATTACTAAAATGGAAATGGACAGGTCATATGATGAGAAGTAGTAAAGATAAGTGGACAAGGGATGTGACAGAATGTTGCCCAAGATATTATAACAAAAGAAAAAGAGGGAGACAAAGGATTAGATGGGAAGATGACATAAAAAAGATTGCGGGCACCAATTGGAAAAGATTAACACAGGACAGACAGAAATGGCAGGCTCTAGGGGAGGCCTATGCGACGACGCAAGACAATCTCGTAACCGGTGTCAATAATTAATTTATTCTTTTTGTAAATAGTTTGTAAGATTGTCCAATAAAGGCTTTTATTATTATTATATAATATGTAACAAAATTATGTTTCAAATACTTTTATAGTTTCCTTTGTTTAATTTTTTGTTGCTAGTCCTAATTGAGCAATTATTTCAACATAAACGATGAAAATTAATTGTTGTTGTAAAGCAGTAATTTGCAACATGTAAATAAATAATTACATCAGCAGTAATCAGCATACTAATAATTATAAAGCACAATAACCAATGACAGGTCAAGAATTTCCTAATAACATCTAGATTCTAGAACATTAGTCATTAAATTAGGGACTTAATAATTAATAACTAATAAGTAATAACGCATCAGACAAGCAAACATTACTTAATTTGATATTTCATAGATTTTAACCTCTTACAGCCGCACTCAGAGACATTTACTTAATGATGATTAAACTTCAATTTAATTAAGAGCGCACCTGACCCTAACTTGACTACATACTTAAACCTAGATCTCAAAATCTGTAAGGTCTAGAAAACTGATTTTTTGGCACAAGTAACTTCAGTTCATGAAGATTAAATGCTCAAGACGAAAACACGATTACTGAAAAAAATGCTCGATAGTTTCTTTTTTACAAAAAACCTTGTTTTAGACACATTTTCGCTTGGATCTTTGAAGTTTGCTGTCTTTTCTTTAGTATTTTTTAATATCTAAAAAGGCATTGATAAAACCTAAATTTGCTCAAAACACTTTTTTCATAATCATTTTCGTCTTTTATTCAAGTAAAACTAACTTTGCGATGGTTTCGCGTCGTCCTTTTTCACCTGGCATATGAAAGACGGGCGTGAGTGTGAAGAGAGAAGGATGATGTTTGATTTTTTGAGTCAGGAGCGATCTTAAGTGTTTGAGTTATTAAATGATTTGTTCAATCTGTCTATGCCTATCAACATTAAATTGTAATGTGGCAGACAAGAGGAAATTATTATTTATGGACCTTCTGTATGCACAAGGTAGGTTTATTTATTATTAACTATTAAGATTCAGAACATTTTATCATAATAATTAATTATAACCATGGCCAATTTTAATTTACAGTTTATACAAAACTAAAGACACGAAAAAGTGTGTCAGTCTAGTTAACTGCAAATTACGTATTAAATTATTAATTTTTAAAACAGAAGACATAATTTCAATATACTGAGTGGCTAGGACTAAACACAATAATTATTCATCAACCACGCGTAAAAACTAAAAAGTCGAGGAAAATGAAACGGTGTTCAATTAATTTCTAATGGCGAGTGGCGTGTATAAAACGAGTTGGCCGTCAATATAATCTGCGCCGATATTTCGATTAGCGCGGGCTCGGGCGGATTACGCCGGATTTTCGCCTGCCGCCGACAAATTGGCCCATTTGTACCGCGCACCGGTGCCTTGCCCGTGTGCCACGTAACACCTACACCTAATTTTACGGACATCCCCAAATATTTACATACATATCTCCGTTCCCCAGCTAAAAATGTGCTCGTTATGGGAATGAAACTGATTACTAACCAGGTTTTCATCCAATATTGGCTGCGGAGGTGCGACAAAAAGCATATCCACGTCAAAAATCAAACCTAACGAAACGATGACCAGACAAAACAGAGAGTACTTAGCAAGACGCACAAGAAATACAATTTAAATGTCAAATATCATGACGTCACTTGATGTTCAAAGGTAAACGCAGATTTGTGGTGAACGCAGATTTGGCCGCACCGCACGCACCGCAGCCGCCGCATTTCAAATTCTTCATAGAATGTAGAAGTTGCGAAGACTGCGGCGCGGGTAGGTATGCGAGCTTGCCTATAACTTCATATAAAAGGTGAACGCAGATTTGGCCGCACCGCACACACCGCAGTCGCCGCATTTCGAATTCTTCAGAAATATCTTATAAAGAATGTAGAAGTTGCGAAGACTGCGGTGCGGGTAGGTAAGCGAGCTTGCCTATAACTTCATATAAAGAATTCGAAATGCGGCGACTGCGGTGCGTGCGGTTTTCTTTATATGAAGTTATAGGCAAGCTCGCATACCTACCCGCGCCGCAGTCTTCGCAACTTCTACATTCTTTAAGGTGATAGGTGAACGGAGATTTGGCCGCACCGCACGCACCGCAGTCGCCGCATTTCGAATTCTTCATATAAAAGAATGTAGTAGTTGCGAAGACTGCGGCGCGGGTAGGTATGCGAGCTTGCCTATAACTTCATATAAAGAAAACCGCACGCACCGCAGTCGCCGCAGTTCATTTTCGAAAATGTATGGCACCGCTTCCGAGGCCCGCGACAGACGCGAGCGACTGACGACTGTCGTAGGCCGCGCGCGATCGTGTCTTGAAGTTAATGACAGACGCGCGCGACCGACGACGACATTTTCGAAAAAGAATTCGAAATGCAGCGACTGCGGTACGTGCGGTGCGGCCAAATCTGCGTTCACCTTAATTGTATATCGCTGATATAAACTGACAATGAGGCTAAAGGTACAATTCCGTGCATCGCGATCGATCGCGGTCGCGCACAACCTACGACTGTCGTCGGACGTCAGTGTATGAAAATGTATGGCACCGCTTCTGAAGCCCGCGACAGACGCGCGCGACCATCGACTATCGTAAGCCGCGCGCGACCGTGTTATAAAACTTTGACGCGGTCGCGCGGGGCCTACGACTGTCGTCGGTCGCGCGCGTCTGTCATTAACTTCAAGACACGATCGCGCGCGGGCTACGACAGTCGTCAGTCGCTCGCGTCTGTCGCGGGCCTCGGAAGCGGTGCCATACATTTTCATATACTGACTATGGTCGCGAGCGTCCGACGACAGTCGTAGGTCGTGCGCGACCGCGATCGATCGCGATGCACGGAATTGTACCTTTAAGTGGGTGATCGACGTGCGAGTAAGACCGTGGTTTTAAATACCGACGAACCTGGCTCGCGGCTCGTTGGTGCTGATCGATTAGCAAGCAAAACAGTCGCAAACATGTCTTGTTCCGAGTCTGAAGTCTTGTGTTATCTCGCCATAGGATATTACGCAGTTATGAAAAAAAAAAGAAAACGCCCTAAAGTTTGGGTTAAAAGTTAGATTGAAAAAGGGCAAGCTTTGTGACTGAATTTTTTTCTTGATATCGGTTATATCCGAGTTTTGTTCATATTTTTTTGCAATCTCCACAAGTTTATTATATGCTGCAAGCCTATTTGCTTTGTTTTTATACTCGCTTGATTTAGTTTGCCATAAACAGGGACAGTCTCGAAAGGCATTTATAAATTCTATTATAAAATCGTGGCTGCAAGTACGAAGTTTGTAGTAGGTAGGTACCTACACAGCTCTTCTGGCGCACATCCGTCCTCTAGCGCTGTCGCCGAAAAGTGACGGCTCGGCTCGCCGCGCCGGCCGTGATCGACACGCGGTTTTGCATGGCGGGCCGAGTAAAAAATATAGCACGACGACGAGCCGCGAGCCAGGCTCGGCGGTATTTAAAACCGTGGTTTTGCAATGATACACCGGCGAGTTTTACCGACGAGCCATAAAACCGCGGTCTTACTCGTCCGTCGATCAGGGGCTTTAGGTGATAACGCATTACTCCTTTGCGAAGAAATTGAAAGCAAATGCTATTATAAACTAGTTGTAACTAAAAGACCTATAAGACGACAGCATACGAGTACCATTTTTGTTAAGTTTAATGATAGTACTGACTACTGACTACTGACTACTGTGTAGTAGTTAGTGGTTACGATAAGGTAATAATTTGTTCCTCGTTTTGCAAGTTTGAATAAGCATTAACCTCAATAGTAATTACTTAAATATAAACGTATGCTAAATACATTGTAGCAATGATGTTCTGAGAACCGAGAGCCAACAGAGGAAGTGGCCGACTTGTATTAAGTAATTCTACTCAATTAACATGTAATTTAAATGTTGTTATTATCAAAATATATAAATATCATAATTATTATGGCTGGTTATTATAGTTTTGTCGTGCAGGTTTCATACTCGTAGCTACACTTTGACTTTAATGTTACGTTGAACTTACTTATTCTTTTTATTCTTGGCAAACTTTAATTTCTACATTGTTTTAACACATTTATATTTAATCATAACCACTACCTAGCCAATATTAACCATACCTACTTGTACTAATATATTGTATTCTGTGCCACTATAATATAATATTAGTTGGAACTAAAATAAATGAACCATGCATATTACGCATATGGACAAACTGACAGACAAACATTTCAAAATAATAAATGTATTTATTTATGCAAACACTGTTCGCCCATTTAGTATGTCAACGGTTTCTCTAACTACTGTACGTAGGCGCATACAGGCGAACACATAAGTTATAACAGTAGCAAAACAAACAGAATTTTTAAATTTCATAATGATTATTGATTAATGATTAACTGCATTCAGAGACGAATATTTATTACCCCAGGAAAATTAAACATTCGAAATAACATAAAAATTGCTTCAGCAGTTCGTGAGATAAGCTATTTTAATTAATTTTACCCGGTTTTCGGAAAAATAACGGGAAAAACCTCATTTTCATACCTTTGAACTTGAATAAAATTTTTAGCACAAGGAGAATCGCCGTGGACTTTTGAGGTTTTATTTATAATGGTATATTTAACGTCTCTACCAATTTTCAGCTCTATACGAATTATTCCGAGGTTACGATTTTTTTGCGTCTAATTAGACCGGGCTGTATAGGTATAAATTATTATTACTTTATTGTAATTCAATGAAGAGTTTGGCGAAAATGTCCCCATGGGCTTATATCAATATCTTCATTTGATTACAGTTAATAATTATTATTATTCATCCCTGACTCCAGAATAATCTGTATCAAGATTGTATCCACACTATCCTGAGTTAAACATATATGTCTTTTTTTTCATTAAGATTTGACATCCTTTAAATATAGAAAATTCGATTACACATAGGACCTACTGTTTACGCTGCATAGGTTATAATTAGAGACCGGATTATATGCAACATAAAAAGCTTGTTATATGCATGCAAATATACATGAAAAATGCTACAAATATGCACGAAAATTGGCAAAATATGCAAAATTATATGACAATATGCAAATTCAAAATCTACTTACTGTTAGTAATTTTGTTTTTATAGGCGATAATAGACCGTGCAGTAACATGACATTAAAATTATTTAAAAATTTTGTAAAGGTAAGCAAACAAATATTTTTTTCTAAATTTTCAGTAGTAAGATTGTCTCTGATAATTTAGAATATTTTTGTAAATAAAAAAGTTCGCTCCACATGTTCACTGAGGAAACTGAGCAGAATTTGAACTTGGGTGCTATGTAGCACTTACAGTTTCTGGCAAAGTTCTGCCGTTTAATTTGTAGTTAGCGAGCGACTTTCTTCTGTCTCTTTCATTTTATTATCGTAACTGTCAAAATAAAAGATGCGCACATACAGACTGCATTCGAAATGCAGTAAAAAGTCACAACTATTACTCGATAGCCCTTATGTTTTGTAACTGTTATTGTTATTTTTGGTCGCATTTCGGAACGCAGCATTAGTGAAAAATGATGTAAATGTACCGATAATATGCATCATAACTAGATCTTTGGTAAAATATGCTATTACTGCTGAGAATGGCTAAAACATGCAAATGCATATGCAAATATGCAAATGCATATAATCCGGTCTCTAGTTATAATATATGAAATCAAAATAATAAATTAATAACCGGCCGGGTCGTAGAATCTACGGTAAACATAAGTAGAATAATAATCTAATGTAAATTTCTAAAGATAATAACATGATAAATAAAAAAATTACGTAGGCATATTATACTTTTTATGGGCATATTTATCAAAATAGTTTATTCTCATTTTAAGCATTCATGTCAAAAATATTTTTATTAAAATTTAAAATCATATTTTTTTAAATTATATATTAATGAAAAATGTGTATGTACTGAGGTATTAATTATTACTATAGTAAGTAAATGATGTGTTTGTCAAACTTATAATATTATACCTACCCTAAATGTCTGCTTTTGTCAGGAGTTAAAAAAATTGTATAACATTATTATGTTAAACCTACTGTGCACGAATGTACGATAGTATCTAAGGACAGACAACATAGAGGTGGTAAGCGATGAAAAATGATTTTTGAGGTAGAAGATATCAGGTTCCATAATGGACCCTACTCATTGGCAAGAAAAAGAGCATCATTCTTTCGTCATCAAAAACTTATTATAAGGAATATGCAACGAAATATAAAATAAGCACTCAATCTGAATATAAAATTAAATATTACCTTTATAAATTAAGACAATTCATGAGCTTAAATGAGTTAAATACAGTAGCCATTATAATATCGTGTTGAAAAAAGTTAAGTAAGAGTTCTGCATGACATTATCTAAATCCTTTGCAAAGATATAATCGACGAACATGACAAATACATTTTACCGAATTACGCCTTAAGAACCTTAGTAGGAAAAATGCTTCTACCTTGACAATTTTATCATATTGAATATCAGTTTTAATTTATTCAAGCATACATGATTGATCGCGTAAGGCTACGTTCACATTGACGGTGAAGCGTTTTTGTTCTCTACATCGACCTATCGACCGAGAACTGCGTAAGGCGTAAGCTGTTGGTGATTGCGAGTACATATTAGTTAGTAGTATTCATGAGAATCAAAGCTGTATAAGTATGATGGAATTGGCTTAAAATGAAAAAGAATATTTGTGTAACAAGTGTGCACTCTTCCTAAGATAAACATTTAAAACCTGTCATTAAAATACTTAATGCCAGCATATATACGTTCATCATATTAATATCAATAAAATATGAAATAAAATACAAGCTCGTAAAGAAAGTGACATGGGCAGCCGAGTGAAAAAACAGGTAAATTGTTGTTTAACTAGAGACCCGTGCGTCGCGGCCGTCACCCAGGGAGCGACGATAAACGTCATCTCGGAATGAAAAAAAGAAAAAGACGCACTAAAAATATATCGCTCACCGGCTCGTTAGGCGCGTTATACTGGCAGCTTTATTAAATACATATCTAACATAAATATTTGGCCATAAAAAAGCTATGAAACGCTATCTAAATAAATTGGCAATTACAACGAGCGTTTGACATAAATTGGAGTGACTCTATTAAGCTATCGCACTTATTTGAATATTTATATTAGCCACATATTACTTATATTAGTCACATATTATAATAACACGACATTATATTAATTGATAGCGATGAAATTATATTGTAGCAGTCACCACTCACCGGTTAGTGCTAGCCGCTAACCTAGTTCAGTTAGGCTAATTGCCTATTAAGGACATTACTACATTAAATAAATATTCACATCGGGTACAGATTTTTTCCAGATTACAGCACTTATTAGTTATTACATATTTATTTATAACAATGTCCTTTGCAGTAAAATATGCATAACTTATTTCTGTGCATAACATGCATATTCGTTAAGAACCGTACGTCTCATAAAAACATGAATCAAATCCATAGTAGTCTCACGTAAATAAATAACGAAGGGCTAGGCTAGTCTGAGGTCAGTAAAATGAATGTTTTAAAATCCTAAGCGCGATATAAATTTAAACTATGTAACTTGAGAGGGCGATATGTCGCGGTGGACCCCCGCCTGGAGCCGCGAGCCCAGCATCATTACACTTGATTAATACGATTTGTCCTATCATTGGCATCGCGTCATAACACCAGACGCGGCCCATAACTCTGTTAAACGAGCACACATCTTTACAGTAAAACCGATAATGTATTTGCATACAATGAACTCGAAAACTACCGGTCTCTTCCGAGGGTCGCATTCCGAACGAGACAAATTATTTTGGGAGAGTAAAAGGAGATCTAAGTATAAGGTTTAGAGACGAGAAATCCATGCTAAATGCTAATCACAATCATAATGATCTAATTTTATAGACGGTGTTCCTGACCTCTTCACGCTTTACCCGCCGATTAATAAGATGAATTTTGAGGAAAATTATACGGAACCCGTGCGAAACGAATTCCAGTACCGAGTACGACGATGCTATACGCGTAACAAGTAACAAACAACTAATAGAAGAGCATAATATTTTATCTACATAGTATTATTTATATTACAGATATGAAGAAGACCTTTATTACTTCGAGTTTGGGTATCGACTATTGTTATTGAGAGATGGAATACTGTTTTCGAAAACTATAATTCTACCGGTGCCCTGTAATTATTTATAGTAAAGAGATGATAGTTTGTAGTTTCGCACCTATAATGAGTGTGTATTTCAGGTCGGTCGTATAAACCGGTACATTTAACGAGGCAGTTTTGACGTCTCGGGTGACAACGGGCATTCCCATAAATACTTAAACGCGTGCAAACAAATGGTTGTAATTTTAATACACAAAGCAAACGTGTTTATATTTTAAAACCAACGAAAATTATTAGTGACGACCCACATAAATAACGCTTCATTGTACAGTATTAATTTCAAGAAATCCGTTTGTCAGGTATCTATAAATCGATGATAATTAATTTGTGTCAGCCATTTGTCAGCACAGCAGTGTGTCAGCTACTTTATTGGAGCTTCGTGGCTTTCATTATTTCGTGGTATAAAATTATTATATATCTATTTAAAATGTAAACTGTTTAGTGCATTTATTCTATTTAAGCTGATGCCATACCAACGTCCTTTACATAGTTGCTTGTCCAAGTATCGAGTCATTTCTCGCTCCAATATACGAAGAGTGAACGAGATAACATTGGACCTTAAATTCTAACAAGCCTTGGTGAAATTGGCACTCAAAATTTAAAATATCTTCCGACGTTTACATCAGTAATTTCCATAAAAGATTTGAAAACCGCGTCCGCTCACCAATATTATTACTTGAAAAGTTGAAACTTATCGATAACTCTAAGGAGCCAATATAAACTCGAAAGCAGTTCTTTCTGACAATGTAGCTCAGTGAGTATTCCTAAAGTTCTTTATTATAACTAACAAAGGCTATTTAACTTGATGGCTAGCCATATTCATGCGGCGACTAGATCCCAGGCAGCCGCGTTTAGCATTATCATAAAAAGAATTATTGCAAATTGGCATGTATGATCCACCTCTCTGTTATTATACACCATCTGGTTTCTCGAACGTTCTCCGCGAAGGAACACGCTAATGATAGTAGCGAAATGGTTAAGCATTTCGACATATTATATATTTGAAGTCAATTCTGTTGAAACTATTGATTATACAGTACCGAGTACCACTTTTAGAAGACCGACCACCGCGTTTTTCATAAATTGGACGACATTTGGAAGGCTAAGAGCAAAGCCATAATAATAATATATTGCTCCGTTGCGTTGTTTTACATGCACGTGATTATTTTATGATATTATGCGATTTGCCACATTGGCTGCCGGTTGTCGTCGTATTCACACGATGGGTGAGGACTGAGGAGATGAGAAGGGAGAATGTACGACGCTTGCTCTGTCACCATCGCAAACGGCGAAATATGTGTTTAAGGATATTGAAGTAACTTATTTTAATACTTAGTTACAAAGCCATTAGGTACAATAATAATAAATAATATTAAAATTAAAAATTATAATTATTAATACAAATGCCCGAAATTGAATGGAAAAACCGAGATCTCCATTATTTCATTAAAGAAGGAAAAAAATATAGTATTTTCAATATAGGTAATAACCATAATAATAAAGTCGTTAGCTAAATTTGATAAAGTTAACATTGTGAATAACAAATGTAATGTGCACACCCAAGCCACTTCCGTCGATAACTTACCCTCACAAATATTCACATTATGGACTTATTATGATATAAACAACACTTATGATATTTTTGCCGAATAAAGCTATTGATGCCTATTTCATTAAATATATTTATCAAATATTATGACGGACAGTTCTTTTATGGCCTGTTTCACCGCTTCCTGATAAGGTGCCCGATAGGGTTATTTGACAGATTTTCCATACTCCATCTGTCAAATTAAGTGGTGGATAGCCTTATCAGGAAGCGGTTAAACAGGCCCTTAGTGTCGTAATCTTCGGAAATTATATCTATTAAGTATACTTTTATTGATTTAAAATCATACTTTACAGTAGTTTATTGTAACAATAGCTATCGAAATAAATAATATTAATATTACAAATATATGTCAGTATACAAGTTAAGTTAATATTAAGGTTCTGAAGCATAATAAAAGTTATAAAATATAAAGTTGTCTTTAAGTAGGTATATATTTTTTTATCCAGGTTTCACATCCAGAATTTCGCCTAGCAAGCTGCATTACGCTACATTTTTGCAAGAATATCTGTAATTATCTATCTATAATTGTGACTTGTGGAGGCAGTCGGCCTCGAGATGCAAGCGCATTACGACAGTTACATAAAACAATGCCGTAAAAGTGCGTCGTAAATGGATTACAGTATTACTGTTACTTACAAACGATATCTCTTAATTCTAAAGAGGCACGACCAATTCCATTCGTGCCTCTTAGGAGAAACTGGTGAGGGCCGACGCAATCATTATTTTCTTTCATACTTTGTATGGACTGTGGAGACTAAATTGTAAGGGTGCGTCCAGATTAGGGTCACGTGATTGTGACCGGGCAGTGGGCACACAGCTTAGCTCATGTCAGTCAGCTAGTAGTCAGCTATATCAGTACTAACACACTTCTGAATTCTCACGGATGAACACATGACTCTGTAGAATGTACACAACTTTAATTACAGAACCAAATAAATTAAAATACTTAATAAGAAAAAAATCAATTTATCTATGGAAAATTTTATTTCAACTTCAAAGCACATTTTTTTTGTAAATAAGTAAGCAGTGAATATTTAGCATGCTAGTATATTACAAAGCTAAGGGTGGATTGCACCAACTTACTATAACTGTAACAATAAGTAACTGTAACTTTAACTACAGTGCAAAATGTCAAATCTTTGGTTAAGGACGCCATATTTAACGGTAACCAATAACCGCTCATATGTGCCTACTTATATCGAACTTTTTTCGTGAAAATTTACTATGTTTCACAGTGTTGTTATAACAAATATTTTTCCTGTTTTTTTACGGATACTAAAATTCAATTTTTTATACTCTCAATCTCAATTTACTGTAGCTTTAATAAAAAAATAAATGCAACAGACATCTGTCAAATTCTATGGTCAAAGTTAAGTTAGCCTTAACTATAACCATTACTTTAACTTTAACCACGCCTCTGGTGCAACCCACCCTAAATAGTTAAATCATATTACAATTTATAACAATCAAGTAAAAAACTAAACGATTGTGAAAATTTGCTTCATGATATTTTATCGAATAATGAATAATATTAGTAGCTGTATAGATTGTTATTTAAGATTAAAGTTGTAACAAATTGAGGTTTACGAAAGAGCCTTGGATGATGATAAAATCGCATTTTCTAAATGGACACATTTATCTTGATATACTTAACGAAAAAAAAATTAAGTCTAAGATAATATTTACACCTGCTTTTGTAGGTTGACCTTGCTTTGCACTAATCATAATGATTAATATTATGATAAAGACTTCAAAAAGAATTCAAGAAGAATTCAAGAAGATTTACTGCTTAAGAAAATTGTAGAGGGGGAATAATGTTCATTCTAAAGATTTTCGCGTTGCAATGAGTAGGTATATTTTATGTAACACTAAATGTAACAAAGATGCAATTAATATTCAAAACGTACAAAATATTAAACAAAAATTAGACTAATTATTTTTACGACTTTAAGTGAAAATTATTCAAATTGATACGAATAATAAAAATAATTAATGACATGTTTATGTATGTAATTGTCAGGTTACATACTATAATTGCAGGGGAAAAACACGAAAGTTAAGATAATGATTTCTCATATTACGTTTGTTCCTTTTATTACACTTACCTGAGATATAACTATGATAGTATATTACAATGCATATTGTTAAATGTAGTCACCTACTTACATAACAACATAGCCTTAAGATGTTAAAGACGTTTCACGTAGTGAATGTTCATTTAAATAAAACGTTTCATGTTGTGTTATGACGATACTTGGAAATTAGGATAGAAGATGCCAAACTTAGAAAGGAATTGAATAAAATAGAGCTATAATATCCATATTGGATTTGATCCAATAAACGGAAAACTTTATTATGAATAGATTCCATGACAAATGGCAAAAATCATAATATTAATGTTTATGATAAAAATATAATGAAAGCTTAGTATAATATTGTATTTATTACATTATATTTAGTTGTAGCAACGGGAAATGTAGAGATTCATCCATCTACAAAAATGGATAATTTTAAAATAAGATCCCACCAAAAACATGAAATGTAAAAGGATGAGCCAATTGCAGGATATTCAATACTTCTGTCGTAAAAAGTTTTTAAATCACATTCAAGCCAAGCCTTTAAATTATTTTGTAATTTAAATCAACATTCAGTAAAAGTATCAATAGACTTCTTATTTTATAATTATTAAAGTGGCTTGGCAATGAGCACAAGACAAACAAAATATATAAAACTGCATATTTGGAGGAGTTCATATTTACACAGACAGCAAGCGTAAAGTGTTTTTAGTATGTAACGACGAATATGGCTGATGGTACCGAATAATATCCAATTAGTCGCTGATTATTTCTCTAGTGCTCATTGCCAAGCCACTTTAATAATTATAAAATAAGAAATCTATTGATACTTTTACTGAATGTTGATGTAAATAACAAAATAAGTTAAAGGCTTGGCTTGAATGTGATCTGAAAACTTTTTACGACAGATTAAGTATTGAATATCCTGCAATATTTTGCTTGGCTCAACCTTTTACATTTCATGTTTTTGGTGGAATTTCATTTCTTTTTTTGAAGGTTTTTTTTCAAATTTTTTTAGGTCACGTTATAACTTTTCTGTACTTAGGTTAGCACCCATTCTTCACCTCCTTTATATTTTTTCTTTGAGGCTTCCTTAGTTCTATAGGTGGACAACGTAACGTAAATACTTCTGAGTTCTGAATCGATTATTATATTCATATCTTATATAAAATAATTATTGACTCTTAAGCTTCTAAATAAATAATTAAATAAAATATCTTTTTATTCAAAATAGGTATCATGATACTCTTTTTGAAAGTCGAACGAAGAAGCTATGTTGCCTACCACCGGTTCGGGAACTACCCCGCCGAGAAGAACCGGCGTAAAAAACTCGCACGGGGTAATCTTTTACTAAAAAAAAATGGAAAATTACAATGTTATGGCTTACAGCTATGTAACAAAAATAAAAGTAGCCTGCATGGAGCCACCCTATTCCCAAGGTGTGCTGTCCTCGATGAAATCATTGACTTTATAATACGCTAAAGCACACAAACGTTCTTTAACTGCTTTTTTAAATTTGTTTAAAGGTAGATTTTGAACATTTTCTGGGATTTTATTGTATAGGCGTATACATTGGCCTTTAAAGGATTTGCTTACTTTGGCTAGTCTGAACATTGGTATTGCTAACTTGTTCTTATTTCTAGTATTTACATTATGATAATCACTTTTCTTTTTGAAAATATTTATGTTCTTTCTAACATATAAGAGATTTTCCAAAATGTATTGAGATGCGACGGTCAGAATTCTTATTTCTTTAAATTTTTGTCTTGGAGATTCAAAAGACGACATCTTATAAAGATGCATCGGCACATCCATCTACAAGATGGACGCATTTTACATAAGGGCCTTCCTTACGGAGATTCCGTAATTTACCGTATTTAGGGGCTTATAAACTCATAATTAGAAAGCTACAAAGTTATAATAAAAATACAGCAATAATCTTCAGCATAATATCAACATTACTTTTCACGTTTCTAATTTTCTATTTTTGTTTATTATACTAATGATATCAGCTTCCAAAGTAAAACCGATTTATTACTAAAATTCAAGCATATTACATTCAGCATAGTCCTTAGTATTTACAAATTACTGTTATTTGAAACACACGCCAATAGATCGACAATATCATAAACTGCATATTCCAAGTTTTAAATTTTTTTTAGGTCAATTTTAAACTAAGTTAAGGGAGAAGACCTAATGGCAGACACTTTAAGGAAACATGAAACATTCGAATGTTATAAAATATATAATTTATGAAAATAAAGGATTGATAACTTCTTCCATGTCTTCAGTAACTCTTACAAAATAAAACTATTATAATTATTGTCTGAGAAACCAATAAAAAAATATATTATTGGTCTTTTTGTAAACTTAGTCATAAGTACAAATAGATGACATCACAATAAGCGAACAACACTAATAGTAGACACCAATATGAACTAATAGTTGACATAAAACATTAAATTACATTTTACATTTTTCATATTATTAGGTCTTTATTTGCCGTTTTTCAAAAGATTTCATTTACTTCATCATAGTAACTACATGCATCAGAAATATTATCCACGTTGTCTCCAGATTCTATTCATTCTTCTTCCATGCTGAAACTATCTTTCCTTTTATTTTTATTTTTCATATTTTTTTCCTAGCAAATTTATTTTCAGTCTTTAGTCTCCATGCTTCTTTTGCCTCTTCTTTTTTCTTCTTTTTGTTCTCAGCTCTCCTTTTTCTTCTTTTTACTGCTACAAAACTAAAGCATCGATTTTTAGATCAGTGCAAGGTCTAATATTAGATACCATGTCCATTTTTAGGTACAGTAGTTCTAAGTTCTTAGTTTGTTAATAGAATTATATTTTTAGAGAATAGTGATGATATTTGCAGTAGAATAAAGTACAAAATAACTTTAGTATGTATTGAAAATCTAAAAGATGAGATCCATCATCCATGTCATCTATTAGGTTTTTTACATTTTCAAGAACTAATAGTAGACACCCTTTATATTGTTAGGGAAAATGGATAAAAGATAATAAATAAACATTAATTAGTGTAAACAACATGACCATTAATCCAATGAAGTCAATAGAAATTACAAAAAATCTAATAAATGTATTCAAAACTTACGTGCAAAATTTCGCCTTCCTTAACCTATTTGCTAAGAAATTGCCGGGTGCGTGTTGACGCGGTCACATTAGGGCTTGAATATCGGATGGTTTTTCAATTCCGGAATTGGGTTTCGATATTCAGTATTTCAATTCCGGAATTCCGGAATTCCGGAACTCAAAAGTGTCTTTTTTGTAAAAAAAAGTTTAAATTGAAAATATTGAAACCAAAAGATCAACGCGAGTGGGATTTGAACCCACGAGCCTGGCGATCCGTGCCAGCCACTGCTCTAACCAACTAGCACTGTGAGTGCAGAACACAAATAAAAAAGTTTATATTGACTCTATCTATCTAAGTGTAAAAAGATTGCAAAAATGTCATACCTAATATTATTATTTTATTATTTAAATGTATGTTTTCTATCAAATACCATTAATTTTATGCATTTACTTTCTTAGTGTGTATTAGAAATATAATCAAATAAAACAATTGAAATGAAAAGTACTTGAGTTTTATATACTTATAAGAAAAATCAGAAATTATTCATTTGTAGTAATTAAAGTCAATGAAATCGCATAAGAAGCTCACTACACTAACGGAAACGTGCGACAGCTGTTGATGATTTATAATCTAAGTACATTTTTGTTTATAATGAAATTTTAAGAAGGTAAGCGCGTTCAAACTGTCGTCATTGAGTGAGCTTCGTACGCGATTACATATATTGGTGACCACCGAAAAAGCTCTTTCCGCTTCTACGCTCGTTGGCGGTATTGTTTTCAAATATTGGAAACATTTTTGTAGGTACTGTCCTCTAACGCCACCGTTTTCATAAACTGCCATCTCTACTCTTATTAAACTTTCTAAATCTAAAACGTTCGTCTTCCTTCTACTTTTTACTGTTAATTTGTTTTGTATGGTTTGTTGTAATTCTTTTTTAATGTCTTTTTTTCATTTTCTGTATTTGTTACTATTTCAATACAATCACTATTTTCTTCCTCTTCTCCTGGGATTCTTTCACACACATCACAAGAAAAACATGCCCAAGATACAAACACTTGGCAACAAGATCGAGTACCCCAAAACAAGAGAAAAAGAGTTGACACAAAATCTCCACCAACAGAAAATGCGAACAAAAAGATATGGATGCGCCGCGCCTCAAGCCGAATAATATTTTATTTTTTTCAATATCGAAATTTCGATATTGATCTCGCCAATTCCGGAATTGGAAACGATATTGGATTTCTTCGGAATTCCGGAATTATGCCAATTCCGGAATTCCGGAGCTCAAGCCCTAGGTCACATCATTTACGAAAACTGATCCCATTTTAAAATTTTGTTCCCGAAGGCATCCCTAATATATTTTTTCACATCAACAGATAGCATAAGAAGCTTATAAAATTTACAGTGTTGAGAAATAATTAGAATAATTCTTATTTTTATGGCATTTTTGTCGTAAGTGTCATCTATTAGTTCAGTGTCTAGCATTAGCGCCTTTCCCTTAATTAAAAAAATAGGGTTTTGGTACGACCTCGGCGACGCGACAAATGTATGGTCAAGGTCGTTTGCTCGGGGGATGGCCTTATTGCTCAGTTCTTTTTTGAAATTATTTTCAATTTTAATTACTCAATGTATGATATAGTGGCATTTAAAGTTTCTGTATTGGCATACGCAATTAATTTGTGTTATATTCCACAAATATAGAGTTCGATTTCACTTGAAACAGTTTCAGGAAGTTCCACTATTGCGATAGATTTAATTTCCACGTTTGGTACATTGGTCTCTGTGGGGTGTCGTAGGAGTATATTACTAAATATTAATTTATTTTTACGATCGGTAACACACGACTTTACTTACAGTTACGAAACAGATTTTTAATGAGAATCAATATTTACAGTAATTTCTATTAGGATTCCGTACTCAAACTCGACTGTCCATCTGTCTGTCTGTCTGTCTCCAGGCTGTATCTCAAGAACCGCTATAGCTAGACCTCTGAAATTTACACAGATTTTCTGTTGCCGCTATAACTAAAATAGTAAAAACAAAATAATGAGAACCTTTTTCAGCGTTTTAAACTAGATACTATGCAAAACACCAAACACGTGGCAAAGATCTCTTATACCTGTATAATCTAAATTCTAAAAGCACACAAATAATGCATAACATTTGCAAAATATTTCAAACAAGTATCATATTATTTTAAATTATATTATAATTTAAAACATTGAAAATGAAATAACAGTTGAAGACTGAAGTACAACAAGATGAGAACATTTATATGGCAGCGCCTCACCTGTCGGTTTTATAACTCATATTTTGTTATCATTAACGATGTGAAAATGTTAATTATAATTTAAAATGCAAACCAATACAGATATTGATTGAGATCATTATTTGTTCAAACAAACAAGCTGTTTTGTTGTATTTCATTATAGACTCACCATGTTCACTATCACATCTATTTCTTACGACTCTACATTATAACATCCGACATTTATTTTGCCATGAATGGTAGCTACATTGTACACAATATTACCAATATTATGATGTATTCACGATTTAATAAATAAATACGTATTCATAACATAGGAATATTTATAATTTGTATAAATTATGGTTCAAGCTTGTACTAATATGTATTCTGTGGTTTAAGCCACAAGGCTAGTCACAAAATTTCATAGAAATTCAGGCATCAATAACCGTGAAGTTATGTTTGACCATAGATAGTAATTTTTAAAACATTTAAAGTTTGTAATTCTTTCTTAAACAACCCCGATCCACATAAAATTTCATTTACATGACATTAGTATCGAGATTCGATGCGCGCTCATATTATGTCGTTAGGCCATCATCAGGTTTATTTTATTCAACACGGGCCTCAAGAGGGCAATTATATTACACTTAACATGTGTACATAACGTTGCTAATCGCCGCCTCTCCCCGATTATTCCGTTTACGAGCTCATTCCGTGTCTCCAGCTTACACAAACTGAGAACTTACTAATGAGAAATGCCGAGTTCACGTCGTATTCACAAGAAAAATATCGAACAGAAGCCGAATAATATAAAAGAAACTGAAAAAGTTAAGCCACAGCCCACGGTAGGACTAATTAAACAATCAAAATATTCAACAACAAATATTTAAATTATCATAAATTAATTAAAGAGCACGTCTATTGTCCAGTTGCGGTCACAGACGCCGCACATAAATCATCGCCGCCATCATTAATACCTGTTACCTTCACTATTTACATATTTTCATTAATTCTACCTTTAATACTAGATTACGCGTGCCCCGCGGCACCGCGGTCTCCAAAATAAATAATGCTTAGAAAATCGCTTTTCTAATCATTTAACCACTTTATAAGTAACCTTTGCACTGATGACAAATACCTCTAACCTCGCTAAAAAAAAACAACTAATAAACGATAGAGTAAAAAAGTATCCCACCTGTTAAAATAGGGCCTAGTTCCTATAGGCTAATAATTATTGGCCTAAAAAAGAGTTGAAATCTAATCCAATGCCCAGTTCAGATGCACTTCACCGATCATAATCATCTTCATCAACAGCCTGATCCATAATACTTCTAATTTAAACTTGGCAGGTTAATTAAATTCTGTAAATTTTATCGAACAACATAATTAATCAAGTGTTATGTATAGCACAAAAACCGGCCAAGTTCAAATTTAGAAGTATTATGGATCAGGCTGTTGATGAAGATGATTATGATCGGTGAAGTGCATCTGAACTGGGCATTGGATTAGATTTCGACTATTTTTTAGGCCAATAATTATTAGCCTATAGGAACTAGGCCCTATTTTAACAGATATGTTTTTGGTGGGATTTCAATACTTGTTTTTTAAGAAATCATACCTATGTTTTCTTTTTGTGCTACGCCCGATAATATAAACAATAGTTTCGATAGCTGCCGCTAGTAGTATTTGTTAAACTATCAATAGAAGCCAAATTTTTTACGTAAGCAGTATTTATTTATTAAGCCATACAGTGTGCATTATACATGACAATATTTTATAATCTACATCAAAATAATATACTTAACACACGACCTGTGTGCCAAATTTCATAACACTAGGACATTTAAAAGTAGTCTCTAAAGTTCGTAGATGTACCGACTCACGCTTGACCGATTTCTAAATTTTCTTATTTTTTTGTTAATCTACATCAAATTATATAACACACGACCTGTGTGCCAAATTTCATAACACTAGGACATTTAAAAGTAGCCTCTAAAGTTTGTAGATGTACCGACTCACGCTTGACCGATTTCTAAAATTTCTTAATTTTTTGTTAATCTACATATAACAAACGACCTGTGTGCCAAATTTCATAACGCTAGGACAATTGGAAGTGGCCTTTTTTTTTTTTTTTTTTTTTTTCACGCAGTGAAATGCCGTGACGCATTCAACGCAGGGAATGGGGACTCCCGCTGCGGATATGTGGGGCTCGCCGCGGCGAAGATGGTGAGTGCCGCGGCCCTACCCACTAAAACACTGCGATGTTCCTGACTCCTGCAGCTGGCGAAATACACGGGTCCCGACGAGCATTACTCCGTTGTTCCGTCAGCGCAGCGCCTGCTTGGTCTTCGCAGGCCCCTCTTCTTGGTGGGGTGTTGGCCCCCTAAGCCAAACAGAGGCCCCACGGCCTGTTTAGGCCATCCTCCTCCGGTGGTGTCGCGATGCGCAGGAACATGGGCGCATCACGACCGTCTCGGGACTCGGTGCAATGGGCAGCGGCGTCCCCACACCGCCACCCCGAGTAATTGGAAGTGGCCTAGAGGTTTTGATTACCGGTCAGTGAGTGAGTGAGTGAATGAGTGAGTGAATGAGTGAGTGCCAAAATTAGCTATTTTTAAAGGGACATATTTCAGGATCTACCAAAGCTATATCTATGAAATTTGGTATACTGCGTAAGTACTACTATATAATTACGTTGGTATAATTTTATCTTTGCACTTGCAATAGACACTGAGCTACAGGCAAGCTACAGGGGGGTCAAAAGTACGTCGAAACGGTTCGTGTAAATAGTGCACGGCATGCGCGTGGCCTGCTGGAACTAGGCTGCGCACTTCCGTGCGCTTTGATTGACCGATAAGTGAGTTGAAATCGAAGACATAGCTACTCAATTATAGGTCAAAATTTAGATAAACAGAAATGATACAGCTACTTATAAGAAGACAATCAAAACCAGCACAAATTAGGTACCCACTAGTAAGAGAAGATATGTGAATAAATTTAATTTGCATAAAACAAGTCCATGTAGCTTTTACAATATTTTTAGTATTAGGTCAGTACACAATTAACATAATGGAGGTTAAACAGCTCATGTCGACTATTTTCGCCTCGTAAAGTTTTGCCGCATTACACTGCAATATGCACTTTCGTTATAAAACCACATTACTAACGAAAATGAGTAAGGCTTCCCCACTAGGGAAAGTCATGATCAGGCCCATGTTGAATACTTACCAAAAAAAATTTTGTTTGTTACAAAAAAACATAAGAAATCTTGTCAGAAAAAAAGGGAACTTCGGAAGATTCAATGTTTTACAAGACGAAAGATAGAAATTGATTGTGTTAAAAATATTTTTCTTGGTTAATTTATCCTGAAAACAAAAATTAAACTCGCGTGATAGTTAATCTGTAACGGTCACCGAACATGTGCACAGTAAATTATGTTAAGTTACTTTCACATTCATTGAGAAAAGTAAGTTTATGCACTGGAATACGAGTCATAGACAAACGCCCATTTACATAAAACCTATTTCCCATAGAAACCACATTGAAAGCATATTTTTTACGGTTTCTTATTATAACTTAATAGAATATTGAATCACGTATCTGGTGATGAGTTTTGCTACAAAGTGACTTTCTTTCGGTAAATGTTTCCTAGTAAAACCCTTTGCGAAAGGAAGAAGAAGAGTGATTGTAATATAAAATATAATCTACAGTTCCAACTCAGCAGATACTGCAGTTAAGTGATTGATAAATAAGCCGATAAATGTATCGTCAGAAACGAAAACGAAAGATGTGGTGAGGAACCGAAGCACAATACATTTTAGTACAGAAGGGTTACAATTGTAAATAATTAAAGATAGATCAAGCAAATTAATAATAGGAATTCACTCACGCTCTGCAAGGAATGACGAATGAGAGGGCAGCGAAATGGAACAGACAGGGCGTGGTTTCGTGATGGATGGAGCGGTCCCGACGAAAAACGCACCTAGCACTAATTGGCTTTCCCATAAAGCAAAGACTGATAACTATCACATTCGTCATTTTGAAATAACCTTACACAACGAATTTGTTGGCCACTCATTTTTGATCGTAATTATGGAAAAAAAGCGAATGAATTTGAATGCTGTGGAATAGAATTACTGGATCATAAATTATATGTCGTATGTATATACCGAACTCCACAAAGTGATACATATTCATTCTTTAAAAACTTAGATAAATTACTTCATGACGTAAATAATAAAAGAAAACAAAAAAGTATAGTTTTATGTGGTGATTGGAATCTAGACACTCTTAAAAATAACAAAAACACACGCGAACTACGAAGTTTACTTAAAAACTACAATTTAACTTCACACATAACATGCCCTACTAGATTATCATCCTGCATAGACCTAATCGTCAGCAATCTCAAAATGACAAAGTCAAATATTCATCACCTAGCTCTATCTGACCATGAGACTGCTCAGACATTGACTATTAAAGTAAAAAATGTTCCAAAATCAAACATCACATGGGAATTTAGAAGAGATTACAGTGCTGATAATGTTCGTAAATTTCAGGAATGTATTTCAGCCTTGTCTTTTTCAGAGTTAAGAGATGAAGAAAATGTGGAAGTTACGTTCAATACATTTCACGATCAAATAGTCCTTTTTTATAAACTATGTTTTCCACTGATAAAAATACGTAATA
Source organism: Polyommatus icarus (assembly GCA_937595015.1). Lineage (NCBI taxonomy): Eukaryota > Metazoa > Arthropoda > Insecta > Lepidoptera > Lycaenidae > Polyommatus > Polyommatus icarus. Next base: position 13,145,307 of record OW569321.1, read on the forward strand.
ACATTATGTAATAAACAACGAACATTATGGCTAACTAGGGGTATAAAGAAATCATGTTTGGTAAAAAGAAAAATGTATTTAAAATTAAGAATCTCAAAAATAAATAATTACAATACAAAACAGCGTCTAGTAAAATATAATGATTTATTAAAAAAATGTATATACAAATCAAAGCAATTACAAAACACTAAATATATAAATAATCAAAAAAATAAATGCAGAGCAGGGTGGAAGATAATAAATGAAAACTTAGGAAATAATAATGAAGATAATGACATTGCATATATTAAGAAAGACATGAACGTATATACTAAACCTAATGACATCTGCAAAATTTTTAATGACTATTTTACCAATATAGGAAATATAAGGCCTAAAAAAGAAAAAAATATAAACGAAAAAAAGACTTGTGCAATAAACATAAATAAAAACACAATTTTTTTACACCCTACAGATCCTCGTGAAGTTTATAATACAATATTATCTTTAAAGAATACAAACGCTGTGGGTTATGACGAGATACGAACGGACATTATTAAGAAGTGTGCAGTACAAGTATGCTATCCACTTGCCAAAATTATAAGCCAGTCACTAGAACAAGGTGTCTTTCCTAGCCGACTAAAAATTTCAACTATTAGGCCTTTGTTTGAAAAAGATGACAAAACTGAAATAAGTAATTACCGCCCAATAACTTTAATTCCGATTTTAGCAAAGATTTTTGAAAAAATCATGATAAAACGTATAAAAAACTTTTTCAATTCAGAACACCTGCTGGCTAATGAACAATTTGGTTTCCGAGAAAATAGCTCTACTACAGAAGCCTGTTTTTATTTAAGCAAAATAATTCATGACAGTTTAAATAACAAAATACCTATAACGGGGATATTTTTAGATATGACTAAGGCTTTTGACTTAGTTAACCATGACATACTACTGGATAAATTAGAAAAATATGGAATAAGAGGAAAGGCATATGACTTGATAAAATCCTATTTAAGCAATCGGAAGGTATGTACAATTATTACAAAAAATGTCGGTAATTTAAAAAAAACTTACAAATCTAGGTATGCATATTTAGACATAGGAGTTCCACAAGGAAGTCTGATTGGTCCATTTCTTTTCCTGGTGTATATTAATGATGTCACAACGGCAACTAAACACCTTAAACTTCTATTCGTTGACGACACTACAATCTTGGTCAAATGCGAAAATATATTATTTTATGAGCAAGAAATAAGAAATGCATTCAATGACATAATATCATGGTTGGTAAAAAATGACTTACAAGTTAATCTTAATAAAACTAAAATAATGCAATTTAAATATTACAATGCAATGCAAATACCCAAGAAAATCACTTATGACAACATTATTATAGAAGAAGTAGAATCATTAAAATTTTTAGGACTAAAGTTTGACCAACACTCCAACTGGAAAGCACATGTTGACTATATTTGTAGCAAGCTTGACAAATTCGTTTATGCACTTCGACGCTTAGCAAAGACCGTGTCAATATCAGCAGCTCTTTGTGCATATCATGGATATGTGTCATCAATCTTATCTTACGGTCTTATAATGTGGGGCAACTCTGTGGAGTTTGATTCAGTTTTCAAATTGCAAAAGAAGTGTATTAGGGCGATTTGTGGTGTAGGGCCGCTTGAAAGTTGCAAACCCTTATTCCAAAAACTGAAAATACTCACGCTGCCATGTATGTACATTAGAGACATGTGCATCTTTGTTAAAAAGCATCCAAAATATTTTGTACAAAACAAGGATATCAATGATACAAAAAGATCACAACGTTATCCCAATAAATTAATCATGCCCAAATGTAGCAGCACAACGTTTCTTAAAAGTCCTTATTCTATGGCTATTAAAATTTATAACAACTTGCCAAAAGATTTAGAAAAACTGAGCCTAATTCCTTTTAAAAGAAAACTAAATGAATGGCTTATAAATAATTGTTTCTATGAAGTAAAGGATTTTTTCGTTGGTACTTATTTCTGACAGTTCTCTTGTCTTTAAATAATGACATATTGTGACATTTAGTGATGGTAATACTTCTACTTCTTTTCTCGACCTTTTAGATTAATTATATGACATTTGCATACTATTAATTTAGTTGAGTGATATGATCCTATATTTTATTATGAAGACCATATTGTACATCTCACTCTGGCAAATAAATTATTATTATTATTATTATAAAAAAAGTTCAGAGGTTCTGTGAGACTTTCGAGGTAGACCGTAGAGATAATGCTATGGTCGATTTACAATTATTAATAACAAGTATATCGCGTACTATTATTATGCGTATTCCATGAAATTATTATGATAATGTAATGCCCTCTTAACGGGGGCATTACCTAGATTATTGATTATCATAATAATTTCATGGAATTACCTACTGATTGATCATTCTATAAAATTCGAACTTTATATCCTCATAAAGCCATAAACATGTTTCATTTTGTTCAAGCGCAATAAACCAAAACCACGTGAATATGTTATCAGATGAAAACACGATATAAATCTTGAACGGGATTTAATCAGTCCTTCAAACACAAGCAGGTGCTCCCAATTGCACAAGCACGGATCAAACGCGCCGTCTGCCGAGCGGTTATGTTAAAGTCACGGACGAACGTCCAACGCGCTCTTAATTTTGTTATTTATGAACGATTAGGTGCACTGGAATAAAATAATTTTAATAAACTTAATTTCCTAGCAGTCATTAACGAGGAACGACTAAAGTTGATGAACTGTGACTAATAGCGGTCGTAGTTTTGACCCCCAACACGACAAACGGTCGCGCCTGCTACGTGATATTACCGACGATCGCTTTCCACTCTTCAAAACCGACTCATCAATTCATGTCGTCATCGTTTCTTCTATCGTTTTCACTGCAGAAACTGTGAAATTATTTTCTATCCGCATGAGACAACATTATTAGCGATCCAATTACAAAATGATCGATTACGCCGGTGTCACAAGAACTATTACGAGAAAAAAGAAAATAGCATAGCGAAGAATATTCGCGAGATGAAAGCACGAGTTCAATTGCCGGTGCGCGAGCGAGACCAGCTTACGGTTTCCGCTGCGCATCGGAAACTCGCGGACGGAGGGGTCTGGGTGAACTGGCGCGGGTGACATTTACATCAGCACCTGCGAGGCTGATGGTATAGCGAGCCGGCTGTCGCGGCAACATGTGCGACTAATTTGTTGGCAACACACTCATTATGTCCCGCCGCCCGAGGTGTCGCCGACACTGCCAATTTCACTCATAATTCTATAAAATTGCCACACGCATCAGGAAGTTGCTATCTCAATGATGTGACACCGCGTCTTTGTTGAACGTTTTGCATATTTTATTTAAACTTTGTAAATGTTGACATAACTTTTAAAGAACGATTTGCACGCTCGTAACCAAAAATAGAGATCGAAATGATAAGTTTACTTTTAGCTATAGAGTTAATAAAACAACTTTTAGCCCTTTGTATTAGTCGCCTGTTCTTTTTAACAATTTGCTCAAAAATTTAAAATTGCTGACCTGTCCATTTTTGTCCATCTCGTTGTTGGTGAGCTTGACCTTCTCGAAGGAGACGACCTGCTTGCGCAGCTGGTCGCCGGAGAAGGGCGAGTCGGGGTGCGGGTAGAGGCGCGCGGGGGCGGGCGGGTCCGCCTTGCCGGCGACGAGCCACGACGAGCGGTGGTAGGCGTAGCGGTAGCGCTTGCCGTCCACCGGCACGACGTCCAGCAGCACACCGTACCGCGCCTCCGACCGGCACCCCGAGAACGACACGCGCACCGTCGGGAACATGCGCCTGAAATTAATAAAACTTTCCTGAAACCTGAAACCTGAAACCTGAAAGTAGCAAAATATTTCAGACATGGAAATAATGGAAATTTCAGATGGTAAAGCCGTCATTCCACCGCGGCGAACGCTGTGCACGGCCACGCGGCGCACGAATTTATTACTTTGACTACGTCAATTCGTGCGTAGCGTGTCCGTGGGTTGCAGTGGACACAGTCACATAATATATTTTCTTACAAAGCGAAGCTTCACGCACGTGCGTAGTCTCTCCGTGCGCTGCGGTGGACTGGCGGCTTGAGTCTATGACATTAATAGATATAATTTGAGGCATGGACGTATAAAAAAAGGCGGACGGAATCCCACCATACACAAAACTGTGTCGTTCAGAGTCGGCCAGCTGACTGTATGTATGTCGCAGTCCACTGGTTAAAAAAGCCGTCCAATCAAACAGCTAGCCCTTCGACCGAACAACGCCATTCAATCACACGGCTATTCGTCGTTTAGTCGACGTGTTGACTGCAACGTTCAACACTACAGCTAGACGACGCTTAGCTAACTGGTTAAATGGCAAATTAACTAAGGTGACCATTAGTTTAGTGTTATTATTATACAAATGTAATGATAACAAGTAGAATAAATTATTGCATTCTAACTCATTTTGAACAAAATTGCAATAAATACCTTGGTAATGCACTTCACAATCCCGTAATTTCTCCTCGAATATTTGTTTAAATTTTGATTCACTCGTATGTGCTCCCATAATTTCTGTCACTTTAATAACACTTGTAAAGTATATGAACGAAAAATATCTTAATACAATCACAAAATACCGGCTAGTTGACGCCATATTGTAAACAAAATGCACCTAGCGCCGCGGTGGTGAGCGCTGAACTAATTCAATCAAACGGCTGCTTTTGAATCAGCTGTAGTGTTGAACATTTTGAGCGACTGAAATATTCAATTAAAAAGCTAGACGTGTGATAGAACGACGTTGTTCAGTCAAAGGGCTAGCTGTTAGATTGAACGGCTATTTAAACCAGTTGGCTGCGACATGTACACGGTCCACACGCACACATTCTTGCGCTTGTCCATACCATTTGACAGGCGTCAGAATGTGTGCGTGGCCGACTCTGAAGAAAAGTGAAGACACAGTTTTGTATATAACAAGACTCCCTCCGCCTTTTTTTTACGTTCAAGATTTGAGGACTGTTATCAAGAAACGGTCGCATTCGTAAAACAAACAATTTCTATAAAACCACACACCGGAGGCTAGAACATGTTCCCAAAAATGATTAATCTATTAAACATAAAAACCGGCAGTGACCCAGCCGGTGACTCGTATAATTACAGGGTAAACGCGAAGTAGGAAATCAAACAAATATGATGTATTCGATTTTAATGCACCCCTAAATGGGACGACGCGCTTCCGCCTCGGCGCGGGCGATACGATCTCCTCGGCAGTACGGCCATACTCCCGAGTTTTTACAGCCCTAAACGCTACCTCCACGTCGAAGGCTAAACGAGTTATTAGATAAGATAACCCCCAATTTGTTCATTGCCTACGTCACGACCGTTTCGGACCGTCCAAACAAACGAGCGCACGATTGACACGTCGATAGATCGTTATAAAACGGGAGTGAAAGAATGAGTAACTAGTATCAATAAAACGCGGTGTCAACTTTATTTTTGAGCATAAATCGTCATCTATAAAACCTCGGAGGCGATAGTCGAGTGCGGCGATAGAGTGCGGGCCGGGTCGCGGGCGGGGGCCATAAATAAACGGTATTAAGGTGCGTCTGGAGCTGGTATCGGAGGCGCGGATCTCGGCCGGACAATAAGTCGCCGTCGGCCGTTTATGAGCGGCCGGTGTCGCGGTCGCGAGCGCCGAGTCCCCGCCGCCACCCAGCGCGCGGTAATGACAGGAATACGTCACACACAAACACGCTGCCGTAAATTCTTGTAAGCGAAGAATTATGTAAAAAGGCATAGAAATGGGAGCTAAATGTGAGTATGAAGAAACCTTTGAGGCTCTTCGGGGTCAATTGCAGCTCCCGAACGATTTCAATGTATGTACCTAAATCCCAGCTTCACCGAAGTGAGCTGTGAGAGTCATTCACAAATTTCATTATAATCATACAATATGAAGAGTACCAAAGTAGATACGATTAAAATATTTCATTACACTAACGTTGTTGGTAAAATTGCCATAAAAGCTAATAGTTGACAACTCCAACATTAAGTTGAAATACAGTGATGATTAAGAAGCTATAATTATGAACAAAATTAAGTATTACGAAAGCGGAGTTATAAATAGGCATTTGTCTGATGAAACGTAATTGTTTCCGTTAAACGTGTAAACGTTCCCATAGCTCATAGAGCCCTTTGACGGGTTTTTGAAATAATTATTTTTGCAATTAATTTGTGTGAGCGTTTAGCGGGACTTTGCAGAGTGGAAACGGCAATCGGGCATTACTTCACGAGCGATAAACTTGATGGAATCGTTAGCGACAAACACTTGCCACAAAAAGTAATTACTTCGTAAAATACCACCTTATACAGATAAAATATGCGAATTACCGCGGCGCAATTAAAAATATAATAAATCTTACCTATCGCCGGGGCAGAATGCGGGTCGACTTTTTCTACGGAACGAGGCAAAAGTCGTAAGTGTGTAATTGCATTGAATTTTTAAAGAGCTAGTTTGCTTCGCATTGACACTGATACAATATAATATGTAAGTTTATATTATTTCATCAAGCGATTAAATCAAGAATATTAGAAGTTTTAATGAGTGAAAATATTAAAGCCTCTAAGATCATATTTTGCTGAGATCTTACGCTGTAAATCATATTTTTATCGCATGCATATCTGATAGTATTTTACACGCGTGTTAATATGAGCACTGAGCACAGCAAAAAGTTAATTTTTTTTTCATTTTGAGCTAAAATTAATTCAATATGGCTGCTCTCGTTAACTTAGATATAAATCTTTTTAGCGGTGGTCAGGAAAAACTCTACATTCGCGGTTCTACCTAATTAGCATAACACAATCATTGTTTTGATCAAATTAAACTTGATTCAGCCCATAATAATTTATACCGATTTCGGATGTATCGAAGTAGGAGGATGTATTGACAAAGAAAGACAAAGTTCGGTTTTGCGGCCCAATTATGGTGTAACCACTTCCGAGCCTGAGGCGCGAAGTGTACTGAGGGGTCGATGTTTACACAATACTTTGTCCACCAGCTGACTCACTTGTCACAACTCGACTCAATACTTAAATAGTTTTGAATACACGGCAAAAATAACAAGAAATTCTTAGCGCGTGGAGACTAAAATAATAAAGTCTCTACATTTGCCGCAAACATTAATTTTATGCTCTCTATACACAGTTTCAATTCATTTTATTCTACGTATACATGTGAAAAATACTTAATATGCGACTATAATTCTACCAATTTAAACGCGGATTTACCCCATAATACAACATGTGCACATTTAGACTAGTTTAATTTTTAGGGTTCCGTACCCAAAGGGTAAAAACGGGACCCTATTACTAAGACTTCGATGTCTGTCCGTCTGTCCGTCTGTCTGTCACCAGGCTGTAACTCAATAACCGCTATAGCTAGACTTCTGAAATTTTCACAGATTGTGTATATTTGTTGCCGCTATAACAACAAAATATATTAGAACAAAACATATTAAATATTTAAGGGGGGCTCCCATACAACAAACGTGATTTTTTTGCTATTTTTTGCTCTTAATTAATAACGGCAGCACATAGGCAATTGAAATGTTCACAAAATACTTTATTGTATTTGTTCTTTAATAATTAATAATAAAATTTAAATAAATTAAATAATTAATCCCATTCAAAAAAATACAATTTTTGGTCTGTTTTTGCTCTGTAGTGTAATGGTACGGAACCCTCCCTGAGCGAGTCCGACTCGCACTTGGCCGATTATTGATAATTCAAAATGAATCGACAAGGCGTATAGAAACAGCTAAGTTAGACCGTGTAGAAATTCAACCGATTACCGAACGGACGAATTAGGAACTAGTTAGTATCAATACTAAAATATCCACAGGGAGTAAGTACGTTATAACGTTATTGTTATTGTGTAATAACGACGTGTTATTATGGCAAATAATTACATACATTTTCCGCTACTCGCAGTTGATCGTATTAAGATTAATGTGTATCTTATGTGTACATCCGACCTTTACGTACTGTAAATATAAAATGCATTGAGTTTTTATACCTCATAAACTTACAATCGTTAATTGGCATCAATGTTTTTTCTACTCTATAATTGCCCAATGAGTGATGATGCGTGCACCTTCAATAGTTAAATAATAACATGTTTATGTAAAACGGCAATATGAAGGTAAATTGTTACAAAGTCGTGAAAATTATTTAGCTATTTCCTGTGGATTAAGGTTTTAATAGAGTTGATGATTTTTGTCACAAAAATGTAAAATCTCTTCAAAGACGATTTTAGTGAAAAAAAATACAATTAAGGTATCCACTATTTTGATTATCATATTTATCATAATATATCATGTTTAATGATTCATAGCATTAATAAATATTAAAATTAAGAGTTGTATGAAAATGAAGGACGGTCTGTTCCGCTTCCACAACCTGTCACCACAGGGTGTGCAGTCCGCACGCAACAGCATCGTGCGAGTTGCGACTTACGACCTCTCACTTTACACCCAATAATAACACCACCGATGACCTTTATCGATTTATTGCCAGCTTGATCGTTCGCGACTGTGCTGTGTACCGCAAATAAATTAGATTGCTGTAAATTTTAGCGCTTCTGAAAATGTAGAGACTAGAGCCTATATTATTATAGAGTTTAGACTATAGGGAGATACGAACAAAATGAATAACGTTTTTTCTGTTCCTAATTATTTTAGTATCATGATTCGGTGAATATTATCATCATGAAGCGCAATAAATTGTGAGATTTTAATCCTGACAGTTATGAAGATCACAATTAATACTTCCTAATACTTCCCATGTTTATAAAAAAAAAGCTTGTCAAAGTCCCTCACGTGTATGATGTATGGAGCCTCACTTCAAAATACAGTGAATGCTCCTGTTGATGTATATCTAAGAGTAATGTAACAGAGCCGACACAAATTGGGAATAACTGTCAGTGCGCGCGTGCGACGCGTCACGCAGCTGTCGGCTGTCGCTCCGGCGTCGCGTTACTTCAACGACACGTGACTTAGCCTTCGTTTGTAAGACTAATCTGTCAATTGAAAGTAGGCAGTGAGCTTTAGTGCTAATTGTTAAAAGTAACGTAATTGTGGTGTTGTAAAAGCAACAAAACAGTAAATCTAGGCAGATCCGAAGGTAGGTGAAAATCAAAATAACTAATATTGCATTTTCACCCGATTCACAGGATTTCTTTCAGTTTGCAAACAAAAGAGCGTAAAATAAAATCAAATATTAAACATGTTCGAATTTCGCCCAAAATAGCAACCTCAAATACAATGACTCAATTTCAATCAATCAATGCTCTTAATTTTATTGCAAAACTACAAATCGAACCTTCGGTAAGACAAAAGCATATTAGTGCTAAATATTTACAAAATTATTTCTCCCTTAATGTCTTACCGAAGCTACGATATGCAAAATCAACAACCTAAAATAACTTGCTTTGAAATACTGGTACAGTTGTCAGTAAATGAATACAACAACCCCGAGAGGGAACATCTCGACAAAATATCATCTGTCAAGTTAATTTTAATTCTCGCGTAAAATTATGCGAATTGACAGTTGACATGTTTTGTCGTCTCTCGGGTAATCGAGCGGCAAGGAATCCACACTTTATTATGTCGGTTAGAAGTTCTGACGTTCCTTATTATGTTCATAATTTTAATATCTTTGTGAGAAACACTTCTTTGCATCTAGTCCTTTTTAGCTTCAAAATTCCTTGTTAAATGTAGTCACAAAACAAATATTTAAACCAACAACTAGCGAGTTATAAGCTTCATCAATGTCTAGTTATTTCATTTTCGTTACGTAATAAACAACGTTAATATAAATAATGTGAAATGCGACGTTTATTAACGATTTAGAATAACGTGTGTAAAGTAGCAACGCCGCGGGGCGCCGCGCCGGACTCAACTAACGCTTTTGCTAATTAAAAACTAACCAAGTGCACGTAGAGCTACTTTAGCTTTTGGTTCTGTATAGGGTAATAAATGTACCATCGAGGAAATTAATCCCTATGCATTTGAGAGACCAACGCAATTTGGTCGATCATGTCAATTCAATGTTAATTGTGATCTGTCGGCTGGGTTTGACGTAATGCGACCAAACTACGTAGGTCCCCCATCTGCATAGGAATCAACTTCTCTGATAGTACATCGTTCAAAGATAGTTTAAATAGCAGAATCAGAAAGAAATTATCCTCGCCAGAAATATTATGGACCATACAAACCTAACATAAGATTATTACCTATAGGGAGTTAGGAACTACAATATTGGCGTATCTCTTCTAGTTTAAATCTTCTCTCATTGTTATTTGGTATTATCCATACTAATATTATTATTAATATGCGAAATATGTAAGATCTTTTTGTCTGTCTGTCTGTTACTGCGATTTTGATAAAAATTGGCGCCTGTTGCCTGCTTAAGTTAGTATAAAAAACATTTTCTACTCACGCTGCTACGGAACCCTGAAACTTTGCATATCGCATAGATCGTATCGTTGCAAATATATTTTATATAGCTATCGTTAATGTGATTGCGGACAACTACAACCTGCCTTCAACACCTCATGTGAGTTACAACTTAAAATTGTAATTAGTTTTGCCCGCTTTATTGTCCCTAGACTTAATGGCGATATTGCTGTTGTAGCCGGAAACCAGATAATTGCACTGTTAAAGCATTAATAATTTTATATTATCTAAAATTTTAATGACGTCCATCAACATATTTTGAAGCTTTCAACGGAAATTGAATAATAAACAGGACTAATATACACATCAGACTTAATAGTTCGTTTAACTAAGGAAAAAAAATGTTATGTAATGTTATGCCTTATAAGTTATAATATGAGGATTGCTTATGAGTTATGATGGAGTTATGACCTAAAAATTCGTCCACCATACTCTATCAATATTTTTTTCTAAATTTTAACTCCCTTTCTCTGATAATAATATGGCACATAACTCTTTAACCTGATGACTTTGTCTTGTCACAAATTATAATTACTTTATTGCGCACTCAGCAATTGAGGGCACGGAATACATAAAAGTGACGTGGCATAATAAATTTTAGCGTATAATTTGCTCGAAACGAGGATGAAGAAAAACAGAATTAAAGCCCAAATAACTCATTTCCGGTTAACTTTTAGGTTACTCAAATAATTTCTTTAAATAATCCTAGTTATAGTTGTAAGCGGCCTAAGAAAACAGGTGAATTGCCTGAATGTATTCATTTTAATCTACTTTAAATGCGAAACAATATGGACGTGACTAAACGCTTTTAATTTAAGAATTTCGCATGTTATCATAAAGTTTTAATTACACCATAAAAAGTTATTGTGATTGAGTTCGTTATCCAACATTTTAATATCATTATGCGTTGTAAATTAATAAAGATATAGATATTTGGCTAAATATGAAACGGGCGCCATAAAAGCCGAAAATTAACAAGGTGGTGTTTTATATTATCGGCCGGTCAGCGTCGGCTTCGCGTTTATACTTCGTTCGGAGTTGATCTACTTTTGAGAGAGTCTTTAATGCCCTCGATTTAAGGCTCACTTTTAAATGAACTCCGGGGGTAAGATAAGCGTGAACGGACTGTGTTTACTGTTTACGGCGAGGGCGCGCGGCGTTTCCGGGCGGAGTGCGGACCCCCATTCGCCATAAACCTTTGCCCCGCCATTGTTATTCAACATATCTGCCTAAATTATGACGGTTATATTCAAATTTGACAGTCCACAGTAATGAAGCCATCGGAATATCTTAATCGATTATATCACTAGATTATTTAAAGTGCAGCATGTTTTATAGCGTGTAAGATCGTGTGATACAGGCTATAAATTAATATGCTCTACTTTTAACAGTTTTTGGAATTTATTCATGATAGTGTTAGTCACTTTATGAAATTGATACTGCCTTTATTTGGTCACTTCTCAATCTTTTATTTATTCCAAAACGAAAAACCATTTGGACCAATCAGTCGTCGCACCTAGAACCTAGATAGAGTCTAGGAAGAAGACGTGTTTCCTTAGTCCTTGTTTTTGTTTAGCAAAATTATTTTTTTATTTATTCACTCTATAAATAAAATATGAAAAAACAAATTATAATACAATTAATTATTAATTTGTCAGGACGATTTGGATGAAAATTATGTCCTATTAAATATGCAGGGCAATAAAAGGCGAGCTTGTTAGCGTTTACATAATCGCAAAAAGTAAAGGCTTGTTAGTTCATAATATTAAACGATTGTACCAGCTGTATAATGAGGATGATATAACGATGGCCAAGTAAATTGCATATTAAATGTCAACGGATAATTCAATAATTCCCATGCACGGGGCGGCGAGCAATCTTTGTAGCTTTGTATATTTTGTAATTTGTAGCTGTAGCAATACCGCACTATTTAAAATTTTAGGGTTCTGTAATCAACAAGTCCTCGTAGACTTAGGAATCGTAATCATCGAATAAATCGTAAAAGAATCCTAAACAGCTGATTTTTGTATTTTGATTGGTTAAATCCTTTCTTTCTCTGATAGCTACTACTTTCGAGATTTTTCTCAGAGGAAATTGTTGTTCGTCATATCAAAATGAAGCTACCCACGAAAATTATCTTGATAGTAATAAAAAAATGCTCTAGGTAAACTGTACTATTAGCGTAGATCAATAATGATAACCTTAATGTTACCGTTCTGATGTACTAATACAGTATATTGCCTTTATAAAAAGTTTCGGACAGCTTATTCACAAGTTAGGAAAATAAAATCGTCAGGTTGAGTATTTCCGTGTAAGCATGCAATGAAACAGCCGCTTAAAATGAAATATATTAGCAATCATATTATGGATATCAAATCTAAAATATAAATTATTTTAGATTTGATATCTTCACGGACTTCGTGTATGTTTAATGTTTTAATTTAAATTTTATCGTGCCATTATTGAGATATCGGAGCGGCCGTGATAGATCACCTGCAGAACCCTCGCGAGTGTCCTCTGAACGCAGATGACGATTTCGTAATGAATTAAAAATTAAAATTCATCTCCATAAAGCAAATTGCAGTAAGACACGTATAAGTAACATAAAAAAACTGTTAAAATTAAACGCTAATGAGAACGAGTGATTTTAATTTTGATTGCTGTATGAATATTAATGGAAGAAAATACGAAGCTAATAACATATAATTGTGTGTAACAATAGCACCTGTTTACCGCACAGAAGTAGCGAAGCTTTGTGTCAAAATATTTCAAGTTTTTATGACGTAATAATTACAGTAGTTTTTTACGTTTTGCGCCGTCGTCGTAATGATCGCCCCTGTAGGTAAAGCTAGCCGTAGCCGAGAGACGAGCGTCATTAACAGGATGAAGTCATTAGGAGTGCGTAAAACAGTTAATTACAAAGCAATCTACGCCGAGATGGCGCTACGTCGATGAAACTTCATCGATTTATTTGATGGAGATATTTCACTCGTTTGGTGTAGATGAAAGTTGCTTTTAAATAGGATAAGGGTTCAATAAAGTCGTAAGTGTGGTAGCGAATGCAGAAAGACTTATTAGTAAAACATTATATTACTATGTCAGTAGCAGCCTTCTCACGGACGGACCGACAATTAAAAAAGGCATTATCTAACAGTAATCACATACTTTATAGTGGCGCTCAAATACTGGAATAGAAACGTTACAATTCGCGGCGTGAGGCAAATTGAGCTGTGAATGCGAATTGATTAAGCACGCAAAAGGTTCAAAGTTATTATCTGTTTCATTATCTTCGCGATTGTTTATCTTGCGTGTTCGAGTTCCATCGCAATTCGCAATAAAACTGTACTCTTGCTTCATGATCATACAGGTTATTTGTGCACAGATGTAGCTAGTAATTTTACTATCTAGCTAGTCACTTTGCTACCGTAGACGGGTACTGCTGCTTTTCTTGGAATGCAAGTAATCGTCTAGAATTCCGTTTTTACTTTAATATAGGAAATACTTAATGGTGTTGGATAATTTTATGTCGTGCTTGTTTCTTCGTGTTCATAATAATTAATATTTTTAACCCAATAATCATTAAAAATTTATAGGTGTTACCGAAAGATTTGGTCTACCTTCTTCAATGAGGTCCTTGCCCCTAAGTAAACGACTATTCAAATGTTATGATTGTATTTTGAGTGCGATGTCGCGAGTGAAATATTGTCAATACGGTGATGAATCGTGGACGTGCGAGATGAAGTGAGCGGGCGAGTGACGGGTGACGGCGCGGGTCGTTAGTGTGACCGCAGCGTTACCGATGATGGATCACCGGCGCGCGGCGCCGCCGGCCACCCGACTCATTTCGTTCTGGGCGTCTGGCTCTCGCATTATACGGACAAACATGGAAGTCGCATAGTTCGGAAGTAGAAAAAGTAAATTGACTGACTCCTTAAACTGGTATTGTGCATGGGTGACGACTGACGGGCGTAGTGTAGGATAGTGTTAGCTCTTTAAGAGTGTAAAGAAAATCCAGCTTAGTATGCCGCGAAATATGCCCGAACAGTTGATTAGAAAAAAATTCAGTACATAATGGTCTCAACTCTCAGAACAACATGTTCAATAGATGTTTAGATCTTTTGTGGTAAGACCTCTGATGTTTAAATTAAACAATATACTTTCTAAAGGTCGTTGAAGGTAACCTAACAAAGCTTACTCAAATTAACCAAATGAAGAAAACGCGTAACTCATTACAAAAGTTACGAAACCGAAATGTTAATTAGTACCGTGGTTTCATGAACATCAAATAAAATTTACATTAATGTTGAATGAAGTACAATGTTTAATGAACTAATGACAAGGTTTCATTCCTGAACGGACTGAGATTACACTTTGAATTTAATTAGGAAGTATTAGAGACGCTACCATCGAATTTTTAAATACGTAATGCGAACACCGTCTCGAAAACTTCCTCGACGCGTAATTAAAGTCGGTTTTATGGGCGCAACGAGATAATTAGATACCGGAATAATTATAATTTTATGTCACTTCTGACATGCCATAAAACAAAAATTACAACATTCTTTTCGAATGTAAAATAATTAAATTCCGACATTATAAATACATAGGTATACCTAGCCTATTATATAATTTAAAGGAACAATAAGTTTAATTGAAGTCGTCAATTACATAAAAGCACGGCATCATACAGGAGGGGAAGTAACGTTAAACGGATCGGTCGCGGGTGTCGACTCGCGACCGGCGACTGGCGACTGGCGACTGCGAGGACCGCGCGGTCGCTGGTAGTGGCGTGACTATCAGCTACTGGTAGCGAAAGAAGTCGTGCTTAAACAGAAGAAAGCTTTTATTTTTTTCTGCTTTCCAGTTTCGTTTACAGTTTCCATTAATTCGAAAGCTTTTATAGAGCTTTCAATGTGTGTGAAATGAGTTATTTTAAAGGTTTTTACTCTCAAAATGACACGAAAACTATCACTATTCAAAAAACATTATACCAATCTCATCTGCGATCCTACAAAACCCGTTAAAATTTCACGAACTCTACATAATACGTAGAGAATGCATAAAAACTTTCTCCTACGGTGGATGTTCTGAAGTGGCGGTAGACAGGTGGGTAGTATATGACGGGGGTGGGTGGTAAATGCAGTCGGTCGGGGCGATAACGGGCGCGGCGCAGGGCTCCCAACCGTCGGTGCTTCCTCGTGCAGACACGTCTTTGTTTGAAAAAAAATAGCTCGGCGGTTGGCAGCCCTGGCGCGAGGGGTTACGAGTAGAAGGGGGAGGCGGGGGTGCCAGGGGTTGTCGGGGGGTTCCGGGGGGTCCGGGCGGTAGACGTCGTCGAGAAGCGGAGGCTGCGATCGATGAAGCGCGGACACGCCTCGCGCACCGCCGGCCGCGAGCCGCGCTCATTGTTGATTCCCTCCTGACGGTGTTACCTTACTTTGTTTGCTTTTACACCACACGTGAGAAAGATACGCCGAGAATTTAAAATAGGTATGTATTACAAAGTAGTGTATGTTTTTCGTTTTCAGCAATTTTATTCTTCATGATGAAGTACATTCCAGGAGGCACTGCATCAAGCCAAAAACAGAGACAAGTGGAGAGCCCTATCCCGGAAAGCTAATTTTGGTGGTCACGTCCCTCAGCCATGAGAATACGACTAGAAAGAGAGAGAGAGATGAAGTACATTGTAGTTTATAAGCTTTCCAATTAAACCTATGATAGAACTCGACTTCTAACATGAAGCTCAATCTCTAGGCACCTCTAAATAAATGCATCTCTCTAGGCACCTCTAAATAAATACATCTCTAGGCACCTCTAAATAAATGATTTATCCTTATAAGGAATTCTGTTACGAGACGGAATGCTTACAATTTCATAGCTGTCAAGCGATGATCCGTGCGTTGAACGTAAACGGGGGTATTGTCAGGCGGTGCCTTTGGCCTGACACCGCTCTGACATCGCTCTGACACAACTCTGACACCGTCTAGGAAGCTCACATGCCGACACCGAATCCGACAACTATTAACAATTCAACAAGTCACATTGTAATCCGCTTAAATTAAAACATATTTTCAGATATTCGCTTGATGCAGATGAAAGCTTTTGTACCTCTAAAAAGCTTTGGTAGTTTACAGATTGCAGAAAGTGACTGTAATATCGAAATGAGGAATGCAAAACTTTCGTTTTCATATTTAAACTATAGTTTACTACACTCTTCTCTTTTTTCGTCTCTATTAATTTATACCAATGAGAAATAATGTAGCTTGAGTAATCGTAAATCGTAGATCAAAATATTATCTACATTTCGCTCGGGAGAGCTTTTAATCAAACAGTTTTACCAATAAACGACAAAACAAGATAAAAATCTTTATCGCTATATCTAATATCTTGTCAGAGCGGTTTGCTGAGAGGGATTAGGAGACAGCGACAAAACGACGAGCGCTGCCGCCCAAACTGCCGCCGAAACGTGTACGACATCTCAATCTAAACTCTGCGCCACATACGTTTTGGATAAAAATTCGATTGACGAAAGGTTCGACGGCATAATTATATACTGATGTCAAGGAATTCCGAATGATTTTATGGATAGTGATCTGTCACCGATAACGCGGCGCGTCTAGTGACAAGTGAGGCTCTCGCGTGTAATCTGTGTTATTATTTTTTATCGAGCCCACCGATCTATTTCAAACCAAATTATTTATTTATGACGTGGCCATTGCCTGTGGAATTACGTGAAAAGAGACATACGAACCTTATCTGTACAAACAAAATTAAGTTCTGCCACGATAATAAAACTAATCAATGCAATGTTAAAATGAATTAATATTTAATTATGCAAATCAGTAATTATAATCTGTATTAATAACTAAAGTCATGCATTTTCGTTAGTAATAACAGTTCGGCGTAATAACGAGGAAATATGGGGCAGGCTTAATGAGGCGATAGCACAAATCACCACCCGTGAAACATTATTAACGATTATCATGAAATGTCTTGTGTAATGGTGCCGACTGCCGACTGCCGAGAACACTATCGACACTTTTCCGTGCCCTTATAGCTTTGTAAACAATTAAAACAAAATAATATGGAGCTTACTTGCACATAATATTGTTAGAACTCTATATAAAAGCTAGGTTTACCATAAGTTTATACCTTAAGGTCAACCTAGCTTTTCTTTATGGTGTAAATGTAGCAAAAAGCTTAACATTACTTACACATAAATAGAGCAAAGATTTACTAAGTTCTAGAAAATTCCAAGAAAATATTTAATAAATTTATTGTGTATGATACGATATTCAATTTGAATAAAGCTTAGGAACTCTACAATTTCATAAACACCAAATATCAAATACATATTTCATTTGTTTGGAAAAAACTTTATATTTTAGTAAGTAAATCACAAAGTATGTGTTTAAGTGGTAAAGTAATATTTTTTGACATAATAACATACGAAATAACTTTATGTTCCATAATTTTTATCTAATATATTTTCACATTGGCTTTTTGAGATAGCGTTTTTCGTTGTTATTTTAATTTATATTTTAACGCCGGATATGTTTTCTTATCAGGAATAAATTAAGATATATTTCAATCACACCAAACGCACCGCCATATGAAATAATAATTCAATTTACCAATTAAAGAGGGGTGTATACTAAGATATAATATTATATTTATGTTCTTTAAAGTTTAAAGTGAACTTGACTTAAAAATAAAAGCAGATTCATCGAGAAAAGATTTTATGCTTTGAACAAACCTACGCGACCACGCGACTGCGAAGCGGCAGCGTCAATACAAAACACACATTTGACAAGTTGTCAAATCTGTGTTTTGTTTTGACGCTGCCGCTTAGCAGTCGCGTGGTCGCGTAGGTTTGTGCAAAGCATAAAAATGATATCACATTATTTGACTAATACATAATACATTGTCAAGATAGCGCTAAGAAAAAAATGCCTACTCACACTTCGCAGTTATGTACCTAAGTTTAACTAAATGGCTTAGCTTTATTATCGTAATTACAGCTACTTGTACAAATCACAAGCAGCTATCAAAATGCCAAGGCCTTTAGTTATTGAATTTCGTCGCTTGATTAAAGCTTTTATTGCATCTCAAACTAATCATGTTAAAACCATTTTTAGAAATTAGACAAGGTTATACTTAAATTGGGTCAAAGTGTCGCACGTCACGCGACCTTTAAGCCGCTTCTATACATATCGCCGATCTGCAGGAATCATTAAAAGGAGCCCTATTAAAAACTATTGATTTTGATCATGCAAATTCTGAAAATAAAGTGCAACTTTTCTTCGATTGCTTCAATTTAATACGGCAAACTGGCCAGCGTAATAATTCGGCAAGGCAGATGCGTGTAATTGCGGCTTAAGAGCCTTATCAGCGCGTTGTGGACTTAATTAGGGTTGTACTAATTGTTGTTTATAGTTGTAGTATAAGAGGTAGCTACGGCGAGTCAGACCGACACGAAAACGTCGAAATGACCCTCATCATTGGCCCTATTAGCATTTCACATACTACGCATTAGTGATTATTACGGTGGTTAACTTTTACAACTATTAAAAGGCAGTGGCTAGGTAAGATGCTATAGATAGCAATTACAATCCAAGGCTACGTCGGCCATAAATAAGAGGTGCCGCTACTAAAGTTCGTGGACTGTGTTGGGGTTATCGTTAACCGTGTGTGTTACCCAGATATTTGGTCGAACCGTTTACATTTCTACTATGGTTAAACTGCTAGGTTATGGTAATTTGAAAGAATTGTCTGCCTATATTCTTAGGAGAAGTCAAATCGGGACACCTAATTTTTATAGAGCCCCGTTTACGACTCGTGGACCCCCATTTTTTTTCCACGCACGCGTAGACCCCTATCGGGCTCCCGTGGACCCCATGGGGTCCACTTGGACCACTTTGGGAATCAATGCTCTAGAGTCTAGGTTTATCTTTTCAGTTTTTTGGTATATACAGTATACTTAAGATTACTATCGAAAGCAATATTGTGTAACGTTTCAGCTTACATCCTAAAAGCAATATATAATCGCTTTATTATGTCTCCAGCCTACCTAACCTTTACAATCTGTTACGCACGTTACTCATGAGTTACATAAAAATTCCTACCAAATTTAGACCACCCGATAAAGATATGACTACGCATACTTTGAGTCCACAAAAGGAACTGCACAAGTCATTTAGTGGCTACTTAGCAATAGGATTACAAGCGCGATAACGTCACGTCAGTCATGACGAGCAGCTGGACGGACGGATGAGCTGGCGATCCAAGTCGGCCGAATACTAATGAGGTAACTCGACTCTCCACCTGTCTTTCCAACTCCCCTCCTGAAATTATCGGTACCATCGGATATTATGTTTCTATGAGACAAGTAGGTCAGCTTATGCAAATCACCAAAGATCTCTGGGAATTCGCAAACTTCATAACTTACTCAGCAATCTCCAAATATTTGCACCACAACATTGTATTTTTACGTCGTTAAGCCGTGATTTAGTGGAAACGCGGCGGCCGGCGAGACATCATCAGGTGTCCGGTGCGGGGAGACGGGCGGCGCGGGCGCAGCGGGGTCATCAATCATCGTACATCGCTCGCGACGTCCCGTGACCGATTCCAACTCAAACACAATTGTGCCCATGCCACCCACGAGTTCTTGCGAAACGTGTCAAATAAATGTTTCGCCTTTGTCCTCTTTGTCCAAACACTGAATAGGAACACTGGTTTTTTCGAGGTTACATCGTTTGACGTTACTATATATTGTCTTATTATAGTAGGTAATTGTAAAAAAGTGTTAAGCCCCAAGTTAAGCAACGAGTCATTTAAAAATTAATCTTCACGGGGTTTTGACATTAATTACCTCAAATTTTAATTGAACACGTCTTCTATTATTCATTGCGGAGCTTCATTTCCTCGAAGAGTGTTCAAAATGTCCACAAATAAAGTTTAACAGCTTTTATTCGAAAATTATTCATACTTCTTTTCAACAGGAACAGTTTTTTGTGTATAATAATTTATGAACACAAACAAACATTTACAATGGCTCTCCTACCAACTCCCCGCTGAGATTGGCCAACGTAAACGTTCTAAAACTGTTAATAGGGGCCGTATTAAGTTTTTTCTAATATTTTATAGCAGTTCGTTTTTAATTTTAATAATTCTATAACTGACGCCGAGATGGATATCTGTTTGCTTAACACATTTTGCCCGTTAACGTTTTTTCTTTGCATAACATTATAGATAATGATAAAATGAACGATATTAATCGAGAATGATTTGTTTCTCTGTATTTATACAGGTAGAGAATAGAACTATTATTTTGCAAAAATAAAAGACGTGCTAAGGTAGGTAATATGAGGTAACAAAGGCCAGCCAAAGTAATAATTAATCTCGTGCGTCTAGTTTATGCGCGAGTCGCAATCGGAGGAAATTAACGACGACTGTAATTAAAACGGATCGCCTTACCGAATCAATAAAGTCACGATAAGCAAATTAATTGTTCTGGGACCCCGCGCCACGTTGCATTGATTCATAGGTTCGTGAGGCTGCCGCATACGAGCTCTAGCCTCTATTACCAAATTTCAATATTATGAATGCAATCTCTTTCTCTCAAGTATCAACATAATACCTAGTTTCGACTTTCGGACCGTGCCATATAATATACACACCGGCAAAATTAGCGGAACATAATAAAATTTTATTTTTTTTGAAAATGAATCGCTGTTTTTCATATATTTATTTATTAATTTAATAATTGATGATTAAAAAATAAAACTTATATAAATTTAGGGCATAAAAACGTGTAAAATTGAAAAAATCTGCAAAAATCTAAAATTAAGAAAAATCTTTGAAATTTCAGTAGTAAGTTTTTAAGTTAAATTCTTCATTTTTACTTAAGAAATGCCATGTTAACAGCGTGTAATGCCTTCTATGGATCTGAAGAGAGTCTGGATACGCCATTACATGCTTGCATTTTGATTGTCAATCATTTCCTGTGGGATATTCTTCTACTCCTCCAGTAGCGCCAACTCGAGCTCCTGAACACATTTTGGAGCTGGAGTTTTAATTCGTACCGTTCACCCATTGATGTGCCACACGTTCTCAATCGGATCCACATCTGTAGACCGTGCTGACCTCTCCACCTGGGCTACGCTAGCATCATTTAGGTCATAGTGTCCGATTTTTTTACTCTATGGACGCGCATAAAATTGAAGTTACTGCCTAAAACTGTGTAAAAGGCACAACATCCAGTTCTAGGATGTCTGTGCTATAGCCCTGTACTGTCAAAGTACCATCATTAACAATCATCAGCTCTGTGCGGGCTCCAAATCATATGCCAACCCAAACCATTACGAAGCCTGCATGATAGGCCACTGTTTCCGTTAAGTTTGATGGTCTATAGCGTTCCTTACGATTTATCCACATTATTTATCGCCTGTCAATAAAATTTACACAGAATTTGCTCCCATCACTGTACAGCACATGATTTCACTCACTTGTCAAATTTTGATGTTCACGCGCAAATCTTAGCCTGGCTCTTTGGTGCCCTGTCTCAAGTTTTGGTGCCCTTGCTGGCACCTTTGAGTTTAATTTAACTTCTTTGAGTCTTCTTCTTACTGTACAATCACTTACAGGTACATCTCGGACCTGTTCCTATAGGTTTCATCTCTGCAAAGCAGTTTAAGGTCGATTTCTTAAGGCTTGTACCCTTACAAAACGGTTATCCTGAACTTTTTCCACCCGATATATGCCTTGTTCTCGTCTCCGAACGTAAGATCCAGTCTCTCTGTAGCGTTGAAATTTACGATGGACCACGAAAGCCGACACACCTAAGGCCTGACTGACCGAACGGTAGGTGTGACCTTTCTCTATCGTGGTTACAGCTCTAGCTGTCGTAGATGCTGGAAAATCCACTAATTTTGTATATAAGCAATGTGTTCTTCCAAAAACCAAACAATTAAATGAGCTGGCATGCCTTGCACCCCGCTAAAAACGCCATTCTTATCAGAAACACTTACAACGTCAATCATCGAAAAACACTTAGTAGGGCATAATTGCAATAAAAATCTGTCAACTTGCCAGTTTTATTCAATATTTTATTTTTTAAATGAGCTTAGAAACTACAAAAAAGGATTTCACACAGCCCGACCCACTTGAATTCAAGTTGTGGCCCTTTTTACTTATGTTCCGCTAATTTTGCCGGTGTGTGTATTTATTAT
This sequence comes from Polyommatus icarus, assembly GCA_937595015.1. Taxonomy (NCBI): domain Eukaryota; kingdom Metazoa; phylum Arthropoda; class Insecta; order Lepidoptera; family Lycaenidae; genus Polyommatus; species Polyommatus icarus. Next base: position 13,168,049 of record OW569321.1, read on the forward strand.
TGTGTATAAAATCTTAGGAATACATATAAAACTTTACAGAAAAAGCTTCCCTAAAACCAACAATTTAAATACAAATAACAGAACGAAATCGTCATAATGTGAGCAATCAAATGATCGGATCAAAATGATGTTTTCTTCAATAAAGTTATCAATAATCACGACCTCGTTAACCGCTGAGGGCGCAGCGAGTGTAAGTATAGACTCATTCATAATAAAGATATTATATTGCCGGCGGCAAACTCTCCCGAGGGTAACGAATCGGTCGACCGATTAACTCTTAAACGACAAAAAGAGGAACTCCCTGCCCGCAGCCCTCTCGTTCGGGGGAAAACTAAGCCACGACTTCCGCTAATTATTCTGGAGAGTCGTTCCGCAAACATCACCGTCCCTCTCGCACCCCGCGATCCGATGCACATCTCTGCAAAAACTGTCTGAAAACCAAAATTTTCCTTACCTAACGGGCGGCCATATTTCTTCCCTCTCGCTCCCATTAAACACACCGTAAACGCTTTCCTTTTTTCACGCCCTCACTCTAATAGAAAGGCAAATTACGAGCTTACAGGCGCGGACGGGTGGCGATGTACGAAACCGCCGCGACCGTGCATCGCGCGTCCCGCTCTCGCACGTCGCCGGCCATAACTCCGCGCCGTTTCAGTGTAGGGGTGACTACGTGAACTTTCACGTCATATGTTTATGTTCGTGCTTTATACGTACGAGCTACCTTAAAACGGAATACATACGGGAATATTTTGCAACGTGAAAATACTTCTAGTTATGAGAACAAAGAGAAACAAAATTTCACGATAGCTTTTTCACGATAATGTTTGTGAATCGAGACGTAATACCAAAAGTCTTTTAAGGGCGTTCCGTCCGGAGATACCGTAATTGATCGTATTTAAAACCTTATAAACACATAATCTGAAAGCTACGAAGTTATAATAAAAATACAGCAATAATCTTCAGTATGTCAACATTCCTTTCGCCGTTTTAAATTTTCTATTTTTGTTTATTATACTCATGATATCAGCTTCCAAAGTAATACCAATTTGGTAAAATTCGAGCATACATTGAGCATCTCCTTAGCATTTACAAATTACTTTTATTTGAAACTCACGCCAATAAATCGACAATATCATTAACTACATATTCGCCGTTTTAAATTTTTTTTAGGACAATTTTGAACTAAGATAAGTAAAAATAATAGGGTTTTGGCGCGATCTCGGCAACGCGGCAAATGTATGGCCAAGGTCGTTTGCTCGGGGGACGGCCTTAAGAACATTCGATCGAATTAAAGGACGAAGATAATAGGCTTCAATAATTCAACACGGGCTATCATAATTTGTAATAAATGACACAGATAGTCCCCACCGCGCCGTCCCCGAGTGAGCGGTATCCGTGGCGTGTGGTAATGACCACCAGCGCCGACGGTTGATGAGCGCCTCGCGTGACGTCACTAACTATTATGCCTGTCATTTCCCTATATTATTTTCATATACGTCGCAATAACTATAGAGCGCTGATATTAAATGATTGTCACCGACTTCCACGCTCTAACAAGTGGTATAAAATGTAGATATTTGTCAAAATAAATGGTTTATTATAGGTGTGTACCATGAACTTTAACTAAGAGACAATTCAGACCTCAACGCTACGCGTAGATGTATTTCTAAATTTGTACTGAATTGACAGATTTCAATTGCGTGAGACGTCTTGCAAATCTGTCAAATCCATACAAATTTAGAAATACATCTATGCGTCGTATTGCGATTTGCGGTCTGAACTAACCGGAACTCGTTCAATTACACTTGAATTTAGAAAACACAAAAATGTAGAGTTCTTAATATGCCCTACCTAACTCGTAATAATCCCTTGTTGCAACTGAAAACAATAATAAGTAATATTACGTTCAGAAATTCATCATTTAACACTTAATTACACTATTAATAAACGTTAAAGCAGTAGTTTGGGTAAACCTACAATGAAAACTAAGGCTTCGTTATAAGCCCAAATACACAGTTGAGTTCAAACCATGGAACTAAGTTCAAACATACAAGAGAATTGTAACTTGTAATAAAGAGCCCGTTTACTGACTTACAGAGTACCTAGTGGTGACTTCATCTGAATAAGTAACGAGCAAATACTATTACCCCAATCATAATATGGTAGTTGATATGAATGACCGTCATTTTCGAGTTATCGACTAAACGCCACGCCGCGGAAATGGAAAATAATGACTTCATTGCCGTTGCTGGGTGTTGGGTGGCGCTACTAACAAACGTAATTTGGTCACATTAAGCGTCATTTCGAAAAAACTGACTGCCGTGCGTGTACAAACCTCTTTAGTTATTAAAACTTTACTATGAAAAGAAGAGGATTACCGAGTCTAATACCTGAGACCTAGCGTTGCACAGGTTACGGGTACTATTAAGTTTTTATATTAGTAAAAAGCTCATTGTACAAACATTTGAAATACAAATAAAACAATTTAACTAATAATAATAACGAGTAATTACTACTTTCGCATAAAATGATGCTTCCTAATCTGCAGTAAATAAAAACATTTCAAAGTCTAGAGGTGTTAAGGTAATAAACAAAAACAAATTATGAGCTAATCAGTAGAAAGTTAACAGTCCTGTAACATCTGCTCATCATCTCGTTCTATAATCACCGCAAGCTCCTCAGTTCCGACCGCGCTGTTTTTGTCCCGAATCCTTATCGACCACCGGAGTTGACATATTTCATTTTTTGGGGTAGCTGTGAAAATGTAATGCCGGGCTTAAAAATGCACCATACGACAGCTCGTATGCCCGTCCTTGTCTTCGCCGTAGGGGGGAAACGAGACGGCCACACTACGGTAACCATTTTAGCGCCTGCGGCTAGGATCATTTCAGAAAGTTCACGGTGCAACTGCTTCCGCTTATTTTAAAAATTTATGGATACAAATAAATTAAGCTTTATTTCGAAGCTATTTTCAACGTTGTACGTGTTTAAGCTCCATTATTTACAATGACAGTTCTAGCAAGATAGACGACTTTATACAGTGTAAAAGCAACTGTAATTTGGAGAAGCGAAAATTAGATTTTCTTTTGCCATTTTTAAAGAAAATCGCATTAAGCAAACTTTGCAGAAAATAGCAGTTCTGTTCCTTGCATTACTAGAGTCTGGAGACGGCCAAAAACAACTCCACAAGTAACATTCCCAGATGTCAACTATTAACAAGATTCAGAATAAGGTCAGGCACGAGCGGTAACGAGCGGGCCGGCCACAATGGCTCGTTTGGCCAACAATGCCGCCTCCTCGCGGCCCACTTCATTACGCACATATTGTGCTCCTGAACTATGACTCTCCGCCGGTGGCCCACCTTTGTCTAAGATAATCTCGTTTGAGCTTTTAACGCCTTATTACACTCGTACAATAGCCCGATCTATCGCTCGATCGCCCGCTCGATAAACACTAGATAACGATTGATTAGAGCCGTAATCGATTAATCATCGCGTTTTCGTCGGAATCTATGACACAACATTTGATTACTAATGCAATCTAAAATAATTATATTTTCGTTACAGAATCTTATCTTGTAACGATAACTGTGGTCTGTGACTATACGAATAGAAAACCTGCTAAGTGTGAATCGGATTTGCGCATGTAGATCTGTATCAAAAGATAAAAATCATTTCTAGATTATTTTTTTATATTAAGCAAATTATTAAGCTTTAAAAAACTTATTGTGACTTGTAGTATACATAATATGTAAATAGAAATGTGTGATTTGAAATATCTGCTTAATTTATGCAGAGGCGTAGTCACAGTAGGCGTAGGAGGGCACCCCCGCACTTTTCGCATGCAGTTGCCACTTGCCATACAATACCTAACTAATTATACGTCGACAGACCACTGCCACTATCTTGTATCCACGTAAAATATTAAATTACAAAACGAATAGGCATAATGAAACGAATAGACATAGTGAATCATCTTTGTTAACCTTTGTGTAAACTATTTCTTGAGTTTGTACTTTGTTAATCGTTTAGGACGATCGAAAATACCAAATCAAATATTTCATGACTTATGCAAGTGTGCATTCCAGTTTATTAAATTCAAAGAAGATAGAAACTGTTAACAAAAAACGTGAACTCTACAAAAACCTTAATAATTTCGACTCTTTTTAGTCTTTCTCTGGTTTACGTAAGATTTTGCGTGTAATTTACCGTGATTGAGCATTATCTTGTAAATTAGGTATCATAAAAGTCATAACGAGAGTTGTTACGAGAGGTTATCAGATCCAGAGATGATTACGTCATCAATCTCCGTCAGCTTTCAACGGGAGCGGTGAAGAGACGGACATGTGAGGTCACTAATAACGGATAGCCGTTAAACGATTTGATGACTTAAATCATAGTAGTTAATTAACACCTCAATGAGTCAAATAAACTAGTAGCAATAACTTTACAGAGATCATATAACAAGATGAATATTATAATGTTTATAAAGCTGTGATTAACCTTTATCCAGTTTGTTATTAGCTCTACATTCCACAATCATAACATAAACGCATGTAAAAATAATTTTATTTCCGTTTAGTTCCAACAAAACGCAGTCAACATGAATCATTTAACATTCCCAACGGGTTAATATTGTGACAGGTTATTTAGATTATTATAAGATTAATGTTGTACCGAATGTGAAAACCGTACAGGCGGACAAACGAACAGTAGCTGACAGTTCGCGGCGCGGCGAATCGCGGGCGTGGGTGACGCTTTGTGCAGGTATCACTTCATTTTCTCTTATTAAATTCCTCCAGTAGCAGGGCTGGGTAAGCAGCACTTGTAGCATTTGCTACGGGTCTCACGTGTCGCGATCCGCAACTGTTATTTTTAAAATAGTAAAAGCGTTGCGGTGCTTAAATTAACAATAAAGAAAAAGTTAGGCCTTTAACTTAAGAAACTAAAGTGAACCAAGATGGGGGCCCCTCGCCACGCCAGAAATTGCTACGGGCCCCGAGCTACCTGAATGCGACGCTGCCAGTAGCTCTTTTAACATTAATCACAAATTCACGACGCCTTTTATAATTGTCTGACGTGGAGTCGTAGCTCATTTCTCAATACCTACGCATCAATGTTTTATGTTTGTTTTGATATTATGTTCATAACAATAGTATTGGAGCCTTTCAATTAATTGAAACTAATGACTATTCTTACAATAAACAGAATTTATTCTCAAATAATACTGACAATGGCAGAATAGAGTAGTTATAGGCATGCAATATGCATATTATGTTTTAATAATTATTAATTTGTGATTTGTGAACAGGTTTGCTCTGTTCACTCTGTAGTCTTGTATCTACTCTCTATCCTCTACTTTTGGATTTAAAAGTAGTCTTATAAAAATGCGTTCATTTTCAAGTCAGTAAAGTAAAGTGTTTTAATTTATACACAGATTTTTTTGAATGTCCTACAGTGACATCAGTAAACAACATTTTTCGATGATTAAGTACTAAACATCATAATGATGTATTTCATATCATTACCACGTCGCGTCGTCAAATAGTCCAATTATTAATGATAATCATTAACAATAAAATAAATTATATGATCTATAATGATAGTTTCCTATCATTAGCATCACAGGTAGCGAGCGGTTCTAAAATATTTATTTATATAATAAATCGTTCGTGGTTCATTTACCTTGTATTTGCCGGCTATATTGCCAATTAAGGTGAAATAACAGTAAAACTGGGACCATTATTATATCGATTGGCCATATAAAGTGTAGTGATTACAAGGTTTTAACTGGTCCACATTATTTGCTAATTTCTGTTCCATTCAATTCAATTTTAAACACAATAACCGAAAAGTGGACTTTATTATCTTAGTAATATTATTATGTAATTTATACTTTGCTTAATTTTCAATTAAACTGTCTAACTTATTATATAACTTTTAAAATCCCAGTAATTTTGTACTTACTTGATTTTAATTAATCCTTTGTTGGGTAAAACCATTTATGAGTAGTCTCAAATAATATAGCGTGCTTTAATTCCAAATTGTGATTTCAACATAATAATAATTAGTAGGTAATTACTATTATTAAATGTTATAGTATGTTTGGTTGTATGTTCGCTGTTCATCAGATAATTTAAAAATGATTGCAAAATTATAATAATTCCAGGAACTACTATGATTAATATTACAAAATGATAATTTATAATAGATACTCAAGTAGATTGTAACGTAGATTATTATAGGTATTAACAAAACTCGATAATTTTACTTAAGGGCGTTCCTTCCGGAGATACCGTAATTTACCGTATTTCAAGCCCTATAAACTCATAATTTGAAGGCTAGAAATTTAACATTTAAAACGGGGAAAGGAATGTTGATATACTGAAGATTATTACATAATAATTATTGTGAAAGGGCGTGCTAATTTTTATGACGACAAAACTATTCCTTAGGTTCATTCTTGATATAAAATAAATAGAATTATAACTAGTTATTGCCTGCAACTTAATCCTACTTAGTACCATTTAGATACATACCATCGAAATTCAAAACCGTATGCGTATGTAGAATCAATACTTTGTAGATACAACGTTTAGGGAAATCGTATATATTTCATTATACCGATGTGTTTCTGTAGCAAGGTGCAACTGACTCAGCATGGGTCCAGATCGTGGTACTAATTCAAAATTATTCGTTCGAAGACCCAAGACATGCGATAGTGAGAAATAATGATGTTCCATATCAAATGTTTTCATAGCATTTCTATTGGTGGAATTCAAAAAATTTTTTATCTGTCTACTACTATGAGGAAAACAGAAAGTTTGTTTTTCTTTGATCACTATTATGCTTGAACAGCTCGATGCAACGATGTGATAACTTTAGTCTATAGACATAAGTTATAAAATCATTAGATAGTTTGCGCTTAAATTTCAGCTGCATTGCTTAAGATTTAGGGCCTGTTTCACCACTTTCTGATGAAGTGCGGAATAGGCTATTCACAGCTTTTTTGACAGATTCTCCATACTTGATCAGCTAGTTAAGTTAAGTGGTGAATAGCCTATTCGGCACTTATCAGGAAGTGGTGAAACAGGCTCGTATCGTTATATTTTTATTAGCTAATTGTTATAATCTATGTAACACATTTTTTAGGACAATATATTAACATCGCAATCAAAATCTTCACATATGAATATGCGTGCAAAACTCGCGTTACTCATTCGATTAACTTTAATCAAACCACCTGTTGTATTTAAAACGTTTAATAACCATCGGAACCGTCAGCGGCCATTGTAGAACCACCGAGCGGTAATAACAAATACAGTTTATAACGTTCAACACCTTGCCCGAACCAGCTGCGGATTCATAACTCGTGTATTTTTGACTCGATATATTCAATCAAACAAACTACCGGATGAGACTCGTAATTTGATCGTGTTGATATTGGCCTTTAGTCGATTTGCATTCGATTATTTCGACATCGCAGTTAGAAATTAATAGCGTAGTAGTATTAATAGTATTAATAGCCGTATAGGATTTTAACATCCCCGCGCGACGCCATGTCACTAAGGGTGAAGCCAAACGAGCGTAATTTGTGAGTTGTAAGTCGCAGAATTTCGGCTGACAGAAATTCTGCTGCATTCAGTTTCATACAAAAGTCCTGTTTGATTCACACGAGCGTAATTTTGTGAGTCATGATTTGTATGAAAAGATATTTACCCACTCAAACGTCCGTGTCTGACAGCTGCAAACCCCTTGAACGTCCACGCGCGCGCTGATCTATTAATGCGGTCGAGCGCCAGATACCGTCATCGATTTAAAGCCTATTTTCTAACAAGCTACAACTGTTAAGGCAAATTAAAAAATATCTGTATAAAGCTGATATTATATGGAATCAAAATATGTGAAAAGTAAATTATAACTGTTATCGTAAATAGTACAAAAAAAAATGGAACTTTACAACATAGGTGAAAATTGCGTAAAATATTAAATAATTACAAGTTTTAACGTAATATTTCGTAACATACTTTAATACTATTTACATATTAATAAACTAGATTATATAAGCTTTTTTTTGATACCAATATTTAATTACTTAGAGGGATGATTGTATTACAATAAAGGAAAACAAATTGCCCATTTTATGCGACGGCTATGGCCGCCCATGTCTAAATCCTGAGAATTTAATAATGAAAATATGTAATCCTTTCTTGTTTTGCTATATTAATTTCATTTAAATATTTACATATAATAATGATGACCTATTTTTTCAATTACAAGAAGTATTTTACTACATTAAACATACAAAAGCTTAACGAAGAACCGACAAACAACGGCAAAGTTTTTGCTTGTCGATTTTAACTCACTTTTAAGCATCTTATTAGACTGTGGATGCTTATAATTTGTAAGTATTCTGAAATAATGATTGTTCAGGATTATTTCAATATATAACACCTAATACAATCGTATAATAAATACATTTTAAAGACGGCACTCACAGACACTTCAAAACTTTTCAACGCGTGTTTGTAAACAATTTTTACATAATGATTGTGTCGCCCGACGTACTGTTTTACCAACCCAAAAGACGGGTAATTTAATAAAGAACCATCTAGCGAAACACTTGTGTACCTCTTGAACACTACCATAGATAAAAACACGTTTATGTGGAGCGAGTCATCTGGGCTGCTCTAGTCGCCCTAACGGTTGACGCCAAAAAGTTTTGGGCGACTATAGTCGCCCGGACGTTTGAGTGGCTACGCGACCGAAATTCTGCGACTCACAACTCACAAATTACGCTCGTTTGGCTTCACCCTAGCGATGAGTTATGTAAAATTACAAGTAATTTTCATTTCTTACTTCACTTTCGAAATTACTTGTATAATAATAATATACTTAGGTCCTGATTATTAATCGTGCAAACATTAAGTATATAATTCTTACTTAATATTTTGCTTTGCTCGCGTCTTTTACTTTACAACATGTAAATTAGAACTTTTGGCCCAACTATGAGTCGCATTTGATGTTTTTTTTAATAGACTTAAAAATGAAATATACTTGTCCAATTGTTAGTTGGTATACACTTCTACTTTTCGAATCATAATAATAAATTCTAAATTACAGAAACACGTAGTCAGGTACTTTTTGCTGAACTAATTTTCCTTGCTACCGGCTACAGCTAGTACTTTTTGCACCTGGGATAAATCATAAAAATATCGCAACAATGTACGAAGTTGACGACCTTTAATTGTATTTTCCTACTTAACATGTTTATTGGCGATCACACCGCCGTTAAAGTGGCGTCACTCGTTCGTCGATACATTGTATGTACTTCTGTGGAAATCGTGTTTACAATCGCTTATTAACAAGTTATAAGGCCGCTATAAAATTATATTACCCGGTACCCGGTACCTAGATACCGATGTTAGTGGGAAACTGCCAGCGAGTGGTAATCTATGATTTAACGAGAATCACAATTTGTAGGGGCTTAACGGAGCTGCATCTTTGGTTAAAAATTAATAACTGCTTGTGTATATTGTATATCCTTAGTTATAATATTGTAAGGGAAAATGTGTCTGTCTGTTACCTCTTCATACTTAACCGATGAACCGATTTTGACAAAATCAAATATTCAGATACCTTTAATCTCGGACAAGGCCTTAAGATTTTATCACGGAAAATATACAGTTACGGTACAGTTTCCGCACGCTCGTCTTGGAAAAAGTCATCCTTCGATCGCCAATTCTTGTAAATATTTTGTTATCGCGGCCCACTTGGGCCTTACGGGGATTTGTAGGTTAAGTTTATAAAATTAAAACGGTTTCAGCACGATTATCTAAATTTCGGCGCAACGAAGTTACTGAAAATATACAGTAATAACCTATAAAGCCCGTCACAGACTTAGCTAAAATATATATTAATATATTTATAGCAAGGCATATTATTCTACACTAAATCCACATGTCACAGAAATATATATTATAGCTGGGTGTGTGGTCACGCGAAAATTAGTATAGAAAATATATATTAATATGCCTAGCTATAAACATATTAATATATATTATAGCTAGGTCTGTGACGGGCTGTACTCGTCTTGTAAGTTGAACTTAATATCTATTAATATAACAAAGCAGCGTTAGGCCCAAATATAGAGTGTAATACTGAAGGTCAACAACATAAATCGTCCACCAGTTACGTCTTAACAAAGTCGGGTGCGAGGTGGCCGCCAGTAAATCAAAACGACGCCCAAAAAATACAAAACACGACCCAGGAGTTGGGAGTTGGGACAGACTGACGGTTCCCGCGAGCGCTAGTGATGTGCCGTCAAACAGAATACGTCGATATTCGCCACGGTGACTCCGTTCAAAATGATTTTGTATTTTATAAAAACAATGCCTGGGTCAGCTCAGACCGCAACGTGATGCCGGCCGTGATATGAATTTCTAAATATTTTGACTGCGTTTGCACCAAAATTCGCTTACCGCGTGGGAACCGTGCATTTTTTTAAGATAAAAAGTATCGTATGTCCTTTCCCGGGATTAAAATTATCCTTATAGCAAATCTACGAATAATAATTTACTATTACTACGAATAATAATTTATTATTCGTAGTAGCAAATTCAGCAAAATCGGTTCAGCGGCTTGAGCGAAAAGAGGTAACAGACAGACAGAGATACTTTCGTATTTATTAGTATGGATATGGATGTGTTCAAAAAAGCTAATATGTAGAGTTAGTGTTTTTTCTGCATTTCTGAAGAAGCTTCTTATAATAATATTGTCATGTTTATTATATATCGACATTATCGAGATATAATATAGACGATACATCTCTGATAACATGAAAAGGATTGTTGTCCGCAATAAAAAAGATATAGCGTATTACGGAATGTCCGAAGATAAGGACAGCTGAGCATTTCCATAAGGCTGTCGTAAAATGCTCAGTGACACTTTCCACTTTAGCAATAATATTTTCTCATCTCTACATTATCCACCAAAATATTATAGAAACGCAAAAATGCTGTAATTTGTATGAGTTTTTTTAAAGAATAAAATATGTATATTTCTTTTACTTTTAACTTTCATTTTATGAGAATATTTTACCCTAAAGTTTAAACAAAAAATAGTATTTACGTCATGAAATTAATTAAAATTCTAGATTTTTTCATTAGCCGTAGTTACATGCTCGAGCCGCATTACACGGTAGTCGGGACTAAATTAATGCTTGTAATATACTAATTACTACAGATGTAGCAGTCTACACGAAAATATTAAAATATATTTTCTTTTAATTATTATATTTAAATTACGGACCACTTTTTACTCATATGGAATGTTGAGGTTTTTTTACACACAATTTTCATAGTAATTGTGAAATCTAAAGTCAGATAACCGACTCTTTCTCTTTATAATAATATGCTAATTGCTAACTATAGTTGGTAACTTGGTACCCGCAAATCCGTTGCTTGAAAATTCGGTCACCGCGCGAAAATCGCATATTTTTCCAGGATGAAAAGTAACCTAATAAATATGTCCTTTCCCGGGAATCAAAGATCCACACAGAATTTCAGCAAAATCGGTTCATCGATTTGGGTGTAAAGAGGTAACAGACAAACATACGTCCTATATTAGTACTAGCTGTTGCCCGCGACTTCGTCCGCGTTAGCATAGTAGATCACGTCCCAAGTATTATTTATTGTACAAAAATATTCAATGCACAGAATTGACTAACACTGAAAGAATTTTTCAAATCGGACAAGTAGTTCCTGAGATTAGCGCGTTCAAATAAGCCCTTTCACATAATTTCCCCCGTTTTTTCTACATTTTCCTCTATTTCTTCGCTCTTATAAGTCTTAGCGTGATAAAATATAGCCTATAGCCTTTCTCCATAAATGGGCTATCTAACATTGAAAGAATTTTTCAAATCGAACTTGTAGTTTCTGAGATTAGCGCGTTCAAACTATTACTAAATGAGCATTTCATATAATTTTCCCCGTTTTTTTCACATTTTCCTCTATTTCTTCGCTCCTATTAGCCTTGGCGTAGTAAAATATTGCCTATAGCCTTTCTCGATAAATGGGCTATCTAACACTGAAATAGTTTTTCAAATCGGACCTGTAGTTTCTGAGATTAGCGCGTTCAAACTATTACTAAATGAGCATTTCATATCATTTTCCCCGTTTTTTTCACATTTTCCTCTATTTCTTCGCTCTTATTAGCCTTGGCGTGATAAAATATAGCCTATAGCCTTCCTCGATAAATGGGCTATCTAACACTGAAAGAATTTTTCAAATCGGAACAGTAATTCCTGAGATTAGCGCGTTCAAACAAACAAACAAACTCTTCCGCTTTATAATATTATTATAGATTTAGCTCGACGTATGTCCCTATAATGTCATATATTTTTGCAACAGTCTCACAGGAATTTAAAATTAATTGATAGCATTGTAAGCAATTTAAAAACACGCTTCAGCACCCTCCCCGGTTAAATTTGTCTCTGATATCCCATTTTGATTAGATGTCTCGATTTATCCCTTGTTTACAATTTTATACTACGCGTAAACTGCATTGATACTTGGATAATATACGCACTTTTTAATAGTGTAGGGATTAATATGAAATATACTTAAAGATTACATTTCATACAAATGAGATCGGTTATGAAGCTTGATGTTACAAAATTTTACACATGCCTACATGGTATTAAAATATTGCCATTTCAAATACATGAATTTGCATAATCTATTTCATCTATATATAATATAATAAATCTGTAGAAATGAAAATTCTGAACATTAAAGATATTCAAAAAATAATAAGCGGAGGGTGTCACCACATCGCTATAGAAGCCGAAAAGTTAGTTAGTTTTTTTGTCTGTCTATCTGTCTGTATGTTTGTTCCAGCATCACACGAAAACTACTGATCTGATTTGAATGTGGTTTTCGCAGATACATTTGTCTTCTTCCAACTTAACATCTGGTGTATAAAATTTTTCCCCCCCCACCCCTCTAAAGGGGTCAGATTTTGTATCAAACTTTTTTCTTTAATGGATTACTTCATATTATTTACTGTGTTTTCCAACTTAATATCTGGTGTATAAAATTTTTCCCCCCAACCCTCTTAGGGGACAAAAGAGGGGGTAAAATTTTGTATCAACTGATGAAGTAGAAATACTTTATATGGCAAAACAACGTTTGCCGGGACAGCTAGTTATAATATAATATAATTATTTATTTGCCTACTTTCAGAACAAAATTTCATTTGTAAATTAAAAGGTATCTCTAACTTCGACCCTAAATGATCCTACCGCGTAACTATTTTTATAAATATTTATGTGTATTTAAAGTTGACTCAGATCGTATGTCATAATATGAAAACTGAAAAGTATCAAAACTGTTCACTGGTGTCGAGTGTCGAGCAATGAGTGTAACAATGGAGCGTCCCCCGGGAATCGGGATGGAACCTCGCGGCAGTGATTTAGACTAACTACACTTGTTGCGACGCGTCACACAACACTATAATACAGATTAAATGCTTGCTCTGCATTTACAAGTAATTTTATTATAATTTTAAAGTGATACAACCAAACTTTTTCGTCATTATAAGTTATAACGCCATCTCGTACACAGTAGAGTCTCTTCTAATGTACTGACTAGTACCTACAGTAAGAAGAATCTATTACTTTATAATATTACATATTTATAGTTTATACTCTTGCTAGAGTTGGGAGTCCGGGACTAGTCTACGGATATTTGTGGTTTAGTGGTCTTTGACCGCTACATCTATATCGATATGGGTACAAATGACGTGTTCAAGTACCTACAAATTCATAAATTTGTAGGTACTTGATTCAAGTTACTGTCAGAGTATAAAAACTTACAAATCCTCCCAACACAAATAAAAAGTTGAAACGTAACCAAATATAACAAAGGCAATACTTCACAAACTGATTTATGGTATTAAAAGTCAGGGGATCCCCTAAAAGACTTGTTCCCGTCAAAACTAGACGGGGGCTCCCGATGGCAATTTTCCGCTCACCGCCCGCGCCGGCGCGCAATTATTTAGATAAACTCTCGGCGTGACTATAAAAACATCTTCCCCCGCCGCTGTCTCCCGGACAATTTATGTCGGGGCATTACGCCGGTTACGATAAAAATGTACTTTTAATTTATCTCGTTAAAGGGTTGAAGGACGATGGGGTTCGCGGAGTAATTGCTCCAAAATTAGCCACTCCGTCTAATGAATCCATTATGTACCCCATTCCCTTGATTATGCGGAATCGAACTTCGATTTTGTTACTTTGACTGTTTAAATTTTAAAACACGTTGGATACTTTAGTTATCCGTTTTCTGGGTACTTATTAAATTTGCAAGCGTACGGTTGCAATTAGAGGGTAATTTATGACCAAACATAAGTGTCTATAAGTATAGGTCTATAATTATTATTCAGATTTGGTACGTGAACATTCTGATCCGGTGTTGCATAGCTCATGAACTCACCGTCCGGTCTTCGTGATGATCATCTCTGTGCCGAGGTCATGGAACTTGTCCCACAACTCCTTGGTCTCCAGCTGGCAGTCCACCGTGAGTAGCTCCTCACAGTTGCATGACGTCACCGGAGGGGGCAGAGGTCGCGCGGGGGAGGGCGTGTCTCGATCGCCTAGATCTGAAGAAAAAATAACATTAGTTATAAGATAAAATATATTTTGCACTTGAAGAGTACGGAGAGTCCTATTAAATTGGTATTAAAAGTGTTTGAATCTAAAAAGCAAATGACATGACAGATAATTAATGCTGATGTAGTTTTTATAAGCGATTGTGATAGAAATGGAGTCATATAATATACTAGCTGTCCCAGCAAACGTTTCTTTGCCATATTTGTATAAAGTATATCGCCCGTATTATTTTATTGAATTAGTGACTAAACAAGTATGTCACCATGGCAACGTCCATCGCTATCCCGTGACCCGCGTCGCATAAACAATGGTCGCTCTTTATAGACAAATAATTTTCAATAAAATAAAATTGCGACTATTATTAAAGATCTAAGCTATCCTATCTCTCAAGTTGGAGAAAACACACATTTTAAAAATAAAAACATTAAAATCGGTTAAGTAGTTTAGGAATCCATCGCGGACAAACATCGTGACAGGAAATTTATATATATTAATTAGATTAGCAGGGCACCGGATGACGCCAATTTTTATTGGGAATATTGTACTTGTGAGTTGTAACTTGTAAGTATGAGATAGCTGGTCAAGTCAGGAAATATTATTAAGTACAAAGGTATGTACTATGTACCTTAACTTTATAATATCAATATCTGCTGAGGAAAACAGCAAAGTTAACAATGATTACATTCGTCAGTATAGCTCCTTCAAAGTATGAGGTAATGTCTTGTGTAAGCTAATCGACAAAACCTTATTCAGAAAGATAGTTAACAATGAATGAGAGTAATATAATCATGTAATCGACTTGTGCCAATATGTTTTCTGCAGCTATTCTAGTTAATTGCATTCATATTATGTATGTGTGAAAATGTTGGGTTTATGTGAACTGTTTATAGCAAAGAGTATCGGTTACTGGAAGAGGCATTAACGTATGGTGTGTCAATTAACACTTTACTCAACGATGTTTTACACGAATAGTGTTGTATTAGGTTTAAGTTTAATCTATTCTTAAAACTAAGTACCTAGGCGGTAGGCACTAATTAGTTATTGTCATTTGTTAAAAAATAATACAAAATAAGCATCTAATAAATATTATACACATACTTATAATTAATATCTCTGAAAATAATTGGAAGAATAATGTACAAATATATGTTAAAATTTTCTCCGGCCCGCTAAAAATATGATCCATAGACCATACCTTAAACTCTATCTATAGTTATAAATTATATTATAAACTCTATCTATACTATATCTATATTAAGACGACCTCTGTGGCTCAGTGGTGAGCACGTTGGTAGCTCAAGCCGGGGGTCGCGGGTTCGAATCCCACCGACGGAACAAAAAGTTTTTCAATGTTCCCGAGTCTGGATGTGTATTATATAATAAAAATCTTAAATATATGTATAGTATCAAAGTATTAAATATATTTCCGTTGTCTGGTACCTGTAATACAAGTCCTTTAGGTACTTAGCACGGGGCCAGACTGACGTGGTGTGAAGCGTCCATAGATATTATTATTATTATCTTATTCTTAACTTGACAATATTACAGACGTATACTCTGACCGGTTTCATTTGAGGTGTCGTGTGACCAAAACATACTTACCAAAAAATACTAAAGTTGTCACTTTTGTGTCTGCGTTCTAGAATCTTTTCATGTCTATTCTAATACTTGGATAGCTACGTATTCATACTAATATTATACATGCGAAAGTGTGTCTGTCTGTCTGTCTGTCTGTTACCTCTTCACGCTCGAACCGCTGAAACGACTTTGCTGAAATTTGGCATGGAGATTCTTTGAGTCCCGAGAAAGGACATAGGATAGTTTTTATCCCGGGAAAATGTACGGTTCCCGCGCAATAAACGAATTTTGGCGCAACGAAGTTGCGGGCATCATCTAGTTTTATTTATAGTTTAAATCATGAATCAAGTACAATTTAGATTTTACGTTGAGTGTGTACGAGGTATTGTGTGTCAAAAGTGTAATTACTACAGTTCATAATATTATAATATGCGACTTACACTCACATATTTTATGATAACGGAACATTCGTATTAACTTGAAGATTTTAATTTAAAGATAACGTAATGTTAGTTCCGCTGTTTTACAAACAGACGGGTGTAACTTAAAATCGTTAAGATATGAAATTAAAAGGTATCGATTAAGTTTTATGTAATGACTAATGAGTCTAATGACAGTTTTAATAATGATGCGCCAACGGGTAACTGAGGACATTAAACAGTAGTCAAGTCAAGCGTTAGTCTATAAGGAAAGGGAAATAAGTGTCAATGAGTTTAAACTTAAACACCTGAGGATTTTTTTAACGGACGTTGGCCCAGTAGCCCACCACACATTCCCACCACTGTATCTCCTGTGTCGCCAGGATGGACCGCAGTAACCAACAACGAAAACTCTTTGATATGATCTCAGGGAGCACGAGGGACATGCTAAAATTGTATTGGTACCCGCAATTAAATTTATCAGAAGAATAAAGGAGTAGGAAGAATATATTACGAGTAGAAATAATATAGGAGGAGTAGGAAGAATATAGAAGGAGTAGAAAGAATATAGGAGTCGGAAGTATATAGGAGGAAGATGAATATAGGAGGAGTAAGAAGAATATAGGAGTAAGAAGAAAATAAGAGGAATAGAAAGAATATAGGAGTAGGAAAAATATAGGGAGAGTAAGAAGAATATAGGACGAGTAGGAAGAAAAAGTTACCTGATGAAGGCGTCGGCGAGGGTACGTGGTCGGAGGCGTCCCGCTCGCCGTCGGAGCACTGCTCCACGTCCACTTCCACGTCCTCGTCCGGCCCCGGGCTGCGGCAGCTCGACGCCGCCGAGCTCACCGACGCCGGCGAACTCTGCCGGGACGTCGGACCTGACAAAAAAAATATTGGCTCTTAAGGGTCAATTTAGACCGCAACGCGACGAGGCGAGGCGAGACGCGGCGCGGCATTTTGTATGGATTTGACAGATTTCAATTACGTGAGACGTCTTGCGAAGTAGAATTTAGAAGTCGCGTCGCGTCTCGGGAACTAACCCTAAGGCGACATCTTGATAATTTGGCTGTAGCGATATCGATTTTTCTCAGCAGTGACTAAAGCTAAGAAGTTAAAGTTCATTGTCAGTATTCATCATGTCTTTGTCTTTGAATTACCCACAGCATAACACGATTGGTCAACTTTTATACCACAGAATAATCAATCAAAAAGACATCTGTAAAAAAAGGGATTCCTATTTTGCCAACAGAGGAGAGTGATTTAAGCTTCCAAAATTTGTACATAGATTGGTTCAAGCATACCTATACTTTAATTTGCCTATAGCTTATATGAAATATATTTATGGTTTTTAAATTACGCGACAAAAACCATTTTGTCGCTACGCCCTTTCCATTTTTAGCTGTTCCATTACTTGCTTTCTAGACCGGGCGGGCCTCTCATAGAAAACAAGCAGTCTAAAACATATCCAACACGGTTTTATACTTTAACGCAGCGTCACCTTAATAGGTACGTATTAATTGCATACGTAAGTTTTTAAAACATTTCGAAATAATTATAATAAAAATCATGTTCCAAGATTCCGTTACATGTATGTAACACACACCCTAAAAAACTATGTATAGTTTTTTAGGGTGTGTACCAACGGGTTTCTTGTCAAGTTCACTGTGAAAGTAGCAGCGCTGAAAGAGTAACCTTTAGAGCTTTATTAAATGAAATGCAAGCATGTCATTAAACAATCATTTCATGAAGTGAGCAAATATATGATGTGGCCCGTACATGTTCACCACATTCATATCATAAATGCTAATCTATTCCAAAAAATAAGCTGCAGGCTCTGAATAAAATTCACAATATTTTAGTCTTTAGGGTCCGATGTGGTCCAAAATACAAGTTTAGGAATCCGATCGCGCTGACAAGCGTAACCCGAGCCCGACAGAACAGCAGCAACACGGGATCGTCTCGCTCGCTTCCTAGAACCCACTCCGAGGAGGTTTCTCAAGCGAAGCAGAAGTTATTTGTTTGAATACCTGATTAATACAGCGTTTAGATATTAGCTATAGCTTTAGTATTAGACCGCAACCAAGTAAGTAAAAAATTGGAGATGACATCATGAATTTCGTTTGGATCTTTTACGTGAAAAATGTTTTTATCTTGTGCTACCTGATGGTGAGCCCAAGCTTTCTTTGAGCTTGGAAAACTTAGCTTCGTTGGAATTTTCGCTAATCTCAAACATCATAACGACCTGGTGTTTCCACATAGTCTTATTAGGCCTTATTGATGTTTGCAACTTGAAGTGTGAGCATTAGGTCCGTTGACATGTGGCAATGTGGCTAATAATGTTTGTTTCTCCAAACGCGAGGCGATCCGTTGTAACTTGTAATAGTGCACGGGCGTCGGGCAGACGGTGTCGTTGGTTCCGCGCAATTAATCCTAAATAACGAAGTGACCCGCAATACTACGCGCCTGCGCCTGCGCCGCGCAAAGGAAACCACTCCAATTACTCATACCCACAGTTTTGTTAAACCACATTTTACGAGGAATCTTATTTTAACCCTGCAACACTTTTTCAGAGTGATTACAGTGGAGATGGACGTATTCAAGTATTTTAATACACATGTTGCAACACTGGCATTTCGTTAGTACAATATTATGTATCTACATATTTATATTGTTAAGGCCGTCCCCCGAGCAAACGACCTTGGCCATACATTTGCCGCGTTGCCGAGATCGCGCCAAAACCCTATTATTTTTATTTATCTGAGTTCAAAATTGTCCTAAAAAAAATTTAAAACGGCAAATATGTAGTTTATGATATTGTCGATCTATTGGCGTGAGTTTCAAATAAAAGTAATTTGTAAACCCTAAGGAGATGCTGAATGTATGCTTGAATTTTAACAAATTGGTATTACTTTGGAAGCTGATATCTTGAGTATAAGAAACAAAAATAGAAAATTTAAAACGACAAAAGGAATGGTGATATACTGAAGATTATTTCTGTATTTTTATTATAATTTTGTAGCTTTCAGATTATGAGTTTATAAGGTTTTAAATACGGTCAATTACGGAATCTCCGGACGGAACACCCTTAGGAAAAATTCTTAAAAAGCCGGCCAAATGTGTGTCGGGCCACGCGCAATATAGGGTTCCGTAGTATCGCTAGTTTTTGAAATTTTTTGTATGGTCAATGAATGTACATTTATAACATGTTTTAGGTACACTACTAGAGCTTGTCTAACGTAAAATGACGCGCCCCTCCCTCGTATACAAAAAATAGTACAGAAATGTTTCATTTATATATCAACTTTGAAGTGGTGGGGCGCGTCATTTCAAATTAGACAAGCTCTAACAACATCATCAGCTCAGTTACTTTCAAAGGAATTTGAACGAAAAGTTCAAGAATACATATTTTTTAGTTGATCGACTATAATTACTCAACAACTTATTTACACCTTCATTTTGCGCTGAACTGAATGATTTAGTCCTTGTTGTCTAAAATATAATAATAACTGACCGAAATAAGCAATTTTCTGAATATATTTTCTTTTTCAAAACTTTAAAATGGCCGCAGTTTCTGAACCCACCGCTAAAATAAAAAAACGCTCTTACTATTTTTTATCAGTTTTACCTAATATGAGTATTAAAAAAAATACCTACTTGGTCTTCATGACGCTCGAGTGACTACAAAATTAGCACCTTACCTCCCCTACTATAACAACGAAAGTCTGAATAAAATATAGATCAGTTCTTGTAAATATTGATAAATTATCTCAGTAATTTAAATAAATTTGCTTTTCAAATTATTATGTTTAACAAAAAAATTAAAACTGACTTCAAAGGTTAAAACAATAGTAATATGAACTAAAAATATTAAATAACTCTTTCTCTTCAATAGTGCCTTTTTCAGAATTCGTCTAAATCACAACTACTTCTGTACATACCTACTACAGTCTTCATTATTTTGAAGTCGGTACCAGCTTATTTAATAGTGAGTTCAGTAATGTCTGAAACTTTTGGAACTGGTACCGACTTCAAAGTAATGAGACGAATTCTGAAAAAGGCACCATTGAAGAGTAAGAGTTATTTAATACTTTTTAGTTCATATTACTATTGGTTTTACCTTGGAAGTTGGTTTTAATTTTTTTGCTAAAAATAATAATTTCACTCTTTTTAGTTGTCTACAAAATAAGGCTTTATACGTAAATAACTAATACGAATGTTAACTATTCACAGTATGTTACCCATAAGGAAATTGTGGTAAATGCTTGCAGTTATCTAAGCGATGCAGCAATTTCCAAACTTTTATCTATAAAGGTTCAGGAGTTCTGTTCAGTGCCTTTGGACCAAGAGACACCTTCGTATGAAATTTCTCTTATTCGTGACATATGTTTAACTTACTAGAAACAACATTTTAACCACTATGAGTGTTTTGATAAATTTCAAGGATTTCCCTCGATTGTTCATAGATCACATCATCAGCTCACCACTTTCGTAATTGTTATACAAAATTAAGATTATATCCTATACAACAACACAAGAATTTTGAAAATCGGTCCACAAACAGCGAAATCATCATCAAAACATCTGCTTCGATGCAAAATATCACGAAAAGTACCAATAATTGTAATTGGGTCATAGTGTGATGAAACATGATATAATATGGTTGTGACGATGATGATCAATCAAATTGAGGTGTTGGGCTTATGCTTTCAGTTGTTAAAACAACGCCGAAAACCCCGAACCTGTACCTATAAGCATTCAAAAGTTATGTTAGGTACCTTAGGATCCAGGGTATAACCTGATGCGAAGTCTTACTTTTTGGTAGCATTGACCTCGAATGCTTCAAAAAAAATTGAAATCACTATATGTTTCCATACAAATTTCAAGGAGTCCCCTCGATTCCTCAAGGATCCCATCATCAGATCACCACTTTTCTGAACATGGTACCAAATTCAAATCAAACCCTATACAACACAAAAATAATTTTGTAAATCGGACCACAAACGGCTGAGTGATCGTTGAACATACAAAAAAAAAGATACATACAGCCGAACGTATTAATTACCTCCTCCTTTTTTGGAAGTCGGTCAAAAATTAAAAAACTACTACATTCTAAGGATTCATTCTTTCTAAAATATAACACTTAATAGTCACACAACATTTGTGAGTTGTAATTCAACATTACCAACGAAAAAACCAGTAACAGTAACCCGCTGGGAAGCAAGGCTAACAACTTGAAACATATTATTAACATATTTTTACTTCGTTCTTAATTTTAATTTTACTATACATATTTTATCTATAATTAAAAGAAAGTGTTTAGTATTTTAAGAATGAAGGTATTTTTTTCTTCTTTTTTGTGATTAAATCGCGATCGAATAATGGCGGTTGTATCTCAAAGTTTTTATAATTCGATATTACTTTGATGTTTTGCATATGGTTTCAGGGTTGCACTTAGCAGTTACTAGTAGTAGATATAAATCATTAAGATTATGTAGTACCTACTAGAGTTACTTTCTACCCGACTGCATTAGAAACCTAGTGTACCCGATTTGCAAGAAACTTATTTTGCTCTTCATAGAGTACCTATACAATCTTAATTATGTAGATACCTACTACTAGTAGAAAAAAATATACTTTTTTAGGGTTCCGTACCCAAAGGGTAAAAACGGGACCCTACTGCTGAGACGTCGATGTCTGTCCGTCTGTCTGTCTCCAGGTTGTAACTCAAGAATGATTAATAGCTAGAGAGTTAAAATTTTCACAGATTATGTAGGTATATCTGTTGCCGCTATAACAACAAATACAAAAATTAAAAAAAATTAATATGTAGGGGGGAGGGGTTTTGCTCTATAATATGGTACGGAAACCTTAGTGCGCGAGTCCGACTCGCACTTGGCCGATTATTTATATTTTTTAATCTTCGCTGGAGCCTAATCCTCTTTTATCTTTTCAGAATAATTATCTTGTAAATTATATTTAGAAACCGCAGTCTTACATCTTAACTGAGGTGCATGCCGATTGCCGCTCATGACACGTTGGTTGACGACCACTGACCTATCACAGCTAGGGCCTGTTTAAAGTGTTTATTAGTTTTATATACCCTCTCTGTCAACTAAATTTTGGATAACCTATCAGGGCCGGATAATTCGACACTTACTAGTAAGTGGTGAAACAGGCCCCTAATGTTCCAAAAAATAATTATAAAAAACAAGGCCTTTGGGTCCGTCCTGGATGATTTATACAGTACTAGCGACCCGCCCCGGCGTCGCACGGGTATAAAATATATAGCCACTGAAAAAATTATTAAAATCGATAGCCTATGATCCTTCACGTGGTCTATTTCTTATTTGTGCCAAATAACATAAAAAATTCTCCAGTAGTTCGCGAGATAAGCCCTTTCAAATAATTTCTCCCGTTTTTTCCACATTCTCCTATTAGTCTTAGCGTAATAAAATATAGCCTACAGCCTTCCTCAATAAATGGCCCATCTGACACTGAAAGAATTTTTTAAATCGGACCAGTATTCCCTAAGATAAGCGCGTTCAAGTTAGCCCTTTCAAAAAAGTTTCCCCGTTTTTCCACATTTTCCTCTATTTTCGCTCCTATTAGTCTTGGCGTGATAAAATATAGCCTATAGACATGAGGGGAAAAAAGCGACTTTGCTTTATAATAAGTATAGATTTTCAGAGCAAAGTTAAAATAATATGAATGTAGGTTGAAAATAATGAAAATAATATGAATCTAGGTTTGTTTGTAACGCTTTCACGCAAAAACTACTTCGCGGATCATCATGAAGCTATTGCATCAAAGCATGAAGTAAGTATAAACACATTTATATTTTTAAGAGGTATAAATTATAAAAGTAACATCTTATATATAAAATTCTCGTGTCACAATGTTAGTCCACGAACTCCTCCGAAACGACTTTACTGATTTTTACCAAATTGTATATGTATATTCAGTAGGTCTGAGAATCGGCTACTCGGTACTTATTATATTGATAAGTGCATTTGTTGAATAAATTATAGTAAATTATTACAACTCGAGAAAAACGACGACCATGGTAGCGATGGACGTTGCCATGGTGACATACTTTATTTAGTCACTTCAATAAAATAATACGGGCGATATACTTTATAATATGGCAAAGAAACGTTTGCCGGGACAGCTAGTAATATTATAAAATATACTTAATAGAATCTAACTCCTAACAAAAAATACTTGAAAATTAAAAAGATTTCTAAAAATATTAACAAGTTGCTAATTCAACTAGAAACTTGTAATTTTTTTACTCTTATATTGTAGGTAACCACATTTTTTTAATCACTCCTAATTGAGTAAATAAGGGATTAGGGAATCAACGTTGTTTCTACTTTATAGCACTCTGGCGGACGAAGTCGTTGGGTAAAGTATATTTTGTTGAAAATAATATGACGGACTGCATTATTATCATATCTCTATTAGCAAAATAAAATGTACCGTAAAAAACAGCCAAGTGCGAGTTGCAGTCGCGCACGTAGAGTTCCGTACCTTTATAGAGTAAAAATTGTGTATTTTCAATTTTGTATGGGAGCCCCTCGTTATTACTTTATTTTATTTTAAATTTTATTATAATTTATTGAAGTGTGTAACATACTTAATTGAGTACTCATTGATATCGAAAAAAAAATGTCAAAAAAATCATGTTTGTTTTTAAATATGTTATTTTGTTTTAGACTTTAGTACCTATTTGTTGTTATAGCGGCAACAGAAATACACAATCTGCGAAAATACCAACTCTCTACCTCTACCTCTCTCGTTTTTACCCTTTGGGTACGGAACCCTAAAACTAAGTACCTACAGTCTTATGTAGGTAGTGAATAATAGTTATCCATAGGCGGCAGCAGTCATTTGGCATCATAGATTGCTTTTGCTCATTTACCTTTTATTCATAAAAAAGTTTTTATGTAAGTAATAAAACATAGGTATAGTACCTACTGTAATGACAAAACTCAAAAGCTCACCTGTTTTTATAAGGTGGCTTTAGTTATAAGGCAACAACAATAATTATTAACATAGGCAGCCATTTATTATCATTTATCAACATCAATATCAAGATGATCATCAAAAGTAATGATCACTGAAACAGCTGAGCCGATTTTATTAAGGCTCTTACAGGCAGATAGTTTAAGATGTTAAGAAGACGTTAAATCTGGCTAGTTTTTAAAGAAAATAAATTATAATTATTATTCAAATTAGTTAAAAAGGAACAGAATATTATTCGCTTCATCCATTTACGTCTTCAATTACAATACGAGTATTATTATGTTTATAGTTTTATGTAGGTTTTATATATAAATTTGTATATATGTTACTGTAAAAGCTTCGGTAAACTTTGAACTTTGAGCTTTGAACTTCGGTAAATCTTAAGATTTAAATGTAAATCTTAGACCGACATGAGTTGGTAAATGTAAGTATTTCTAATAATACGACGACTTTTTTGAACATTTACCGTTAAACTACCATAAAAATAAATACTACTTTAATCATTTATAATAATATCAAAATAAATAAAAGATTTAACGGGGCCTTCCATACCAAAAACATAATTTCTGGCCTGTTTTTGCCCTATAACGACACGGAACCCTTCGTGCGCGAGTCTTACTCTCACTTTGTCGGTTTTTTTTCAACATAATATACCATGCCACTAACGTAAATCTTTAAAATTTCGTATCGCAAACCTTTTCGGACATTTACCATTAGGAATTGATAGATCTTAGGTTTTACTAGAAAATCTTAGGATTTACTGCAGTTCGAGCTGATTGTATGATTTCAAATACTAACTAATAATTCAACAAGAGACAAATTTGATAGCTTTTTTTCATGATTGAAAACTGTAACGCCCGAAACGTTTTGGTTGTTACAACTTTTTCATACATCATATTTCATCGTAACTTCAATGCATGGTGTGTGGGTGCATGAGGTGATGATTTTTAAGGTTCCAAAGTCAACAAAGAAGGGTTCCTTTTTAACTACGGAACCCTAAGTACCTATAGTTTCAGTCTGTCCGTCGTTTGTTTGCTGTTGCGCTTTTGCTCAGAGATTAAATAATAATACCCACACCGATTTTGGTGACGGTGGCTGGTTTCATTGAAACGAGGCCAGTTACGTAGGAGTAATTTTATAGTGCCCAAGTGTGTGCGCAGTACACAAGAGCACTCTCTATTCCTTTTACTCTCATAACCCACTGGGACGGAAGACCGTGACGACTGGCGAGAGATCAGGCGCAGGACCGACTTTTTACATGCCCATCCGACGCATGGATCATACTTACTTGACAGAGAATCAGGTGATCAGCGTGCATTGTCCTAACCAAACTTGGAAATAACATGCCGGCCCGCCCGGCCTCTCATAGAAAACAAGCAATGGAACAGCAAATAATGGTAAGGGCGTAAGCGACAAAATGGTTTTTGTCGCGTAATTTAAAAACCATAAATACATTTCATATAAGCTATGGGCAAATTTAAGTGTATGCTTGAACCAATATATGTACAAATTTTGGAAGCTTAAATCACTCTCCTGTGTTGGCAAAATAGGAATCCCTTTTTACAGAGGTATTTTTGATTGATTATTCTGTGTTATAAAAGTTGACCAATTGTGTTATGCTATCGGTAATTCAAAGACAAAGACATGATGAATACTGACAAGGAACTTTAATTTCTTAGCTTTAGCCATTGCTGAGAAAAATTGATATCGCTACAGCCAAATTATCAAGGCGCCACATCAAACATTTACATTCATTGCCTAAGTAACAATTTTTTTTAAAAACTAGCGTTACAACGGAACCCTACACTCAATGCGCGTGGCTCAATACGCACTTGTTCGATTTTTTCAAGACGCTGCTAATTTGTGTTAAACTAGAGTTCATTATATTAAATGTATCTAGTACCTAAATTAGTCAAACACTAATTTTGTTTAATATAAAGTGTTAAAATTTTTGTACTCGTAACGCCCAATACAAAACCATGGGGTAACGCCCGAAACGAAGCTAAAACGTGTAAAAGAATAGTAAAACCTTATATGTAACAGTAATTATGTGGTAGCTTGGTAGTAAATATTATACTCTTGGGGGCCTGTAATTTTTAGAAAAGGTTCCCTAAGAAAATTAGCTGAGTTTCATATAAGTGTAACAGTGGTCAGGTCATACAGGCGGAATCGTGTAACGCCCGAAACGCACACTTTTGGACTTATAAAATTGTTAACCTTTATCCTAAACTCTACAAATTTAACAATTAAGATAAAGCAACTTAAAACGTGGAGAATAAGATATTTTAATCGCTACAAATATCATTTAAAGTGCCTGATAGACGTACGCATTTAAAGTACGCGAGTTTTAAGTTCGCGAACTTACTCGGCTCGCGTCGGTGACAGACGCACAAACTCGGGTTTTAAGTCCGCGAACTTACTCGGCTCGCGTCGGTGACACACGAGTACACTGGGTTACCATGTCGTCGACGGAAGAAGCTTCGTCTTATTTAGGAATTATATCATAATATTACGTTTTAAATAATAAGAAAAAACGAAATCGAAAAGTTTGGGTGAAAAACTGGCTTACAAAAAGGGAATGTTTATCACACGTAAATTTAGTAAGAGAGTTACGTGGTGAGAAGGAAGACTTCCATAGCAAGAGAGATGAAACATAAAATAAATTGAGATTTTGTTGATTATTAAAGATTTAAAATTAAAAAACCTTTATTTAACTGAAAAATGTTAGTATAATTTTTAGCATTAATTACAGTAAATTTTAACCGTAGTTTATCAAATTTTGTATTAATCGTGTTGGCAACACTGCCTGATGGCTCGCGGCTCGCGGCTCGCAGTGCTGCCAGACGTAGGTACGAGCTACGAGTAAAATTCCAAGACCGCGAACTTGCGCGGCAATCTTTAAGTACGCGGACTTTAGGTGACAGACAGGCGAGTAAAATCGTCGAGCCGTAAGTCCGCGTACTTACTCGCGTGTGTGTCACCCCTTTCAGAATACATTAAAATGTTAACTTTAGTTGTACAAACGTAACGTTCGAAACGATGGAATTACCGTAAAATCAATATTAGAAGTTTCTATAATGATTTTCTTAATACATGATCATTCATGTTAAGTCAAATTAAAGTTTCTTTACGCTTATCTTACAATGCTTAATTTAATTGCCTAATTGTAGATCTGACTGTACATTTTAATTACCAGCTATTATAGTAAGTAATATAAGTCTAATTATCTTTATTATAAAAACAAATTCCAGGTTTAACATTAAAAACTTCTAATTATTAATACGTATTTTAAAATAATAATATTAAGGTAGAATTCTTTAAAATTAACAGGGAATATGGTAATTAGTAGTGTTTTCTGACATTTATTTATACATAATAATAATAGGTATTAGCTGGTATTAGGTACAATATAAAACTGATTTTTACATTCATTGCTACTAAATTCTAGTGCATTGATGTTGTTAATTTCTGAATAACAGGCATATGTTAGGCCACGCTGTTCCATATAAATATAATAAAATAATAGTCCTAAAATGTAGAGTCAGTAGGTAACTATGAGGCAGTAGGCACTGCGCGTTGCGACTTGCGACGGGAAAACAAAACGCTACCTTGCAATGCGTAAGTGTTCATTAATATTGTTTTTTGCAGGCTCTATAGTCAAATATAATGTGTAAGTAATTAATAATTATATATATATATATATGTGCAGTCCATTTACATTATAATAATACTTTGTAAATAATACACATTTAAAATGAGGGTGGAACTAGAAACAAAATTACATTTTATTGACTTTACATTAGTATTTTTACGCACACGTTTTAGGCTGTATAATTTGGCCCCGCATAATTTTAGACACTGTACATATACGCGGCGGCTTTTTGGTATAATAATTTAACCAATTATTATACCAAA
This sequence comes from Polyommatus icarus, assembly GCA_937595015.1. Lineage (NCBI taxonomy): Eukaryota > Metazoa > Arthropoda > Insecta > Lepidoptera > Lycaenidae > Polyommatus > Polyommatus icarus. The sequence goes on from OW569321.1 coordinate 13,196,659, forward strand.
AAGCCGCCGCGCCGATTCAATTTAAAACAAGTAGGTTCCTTCTATATTCTTTATATATTAGGTTAATAAGTTTCATTTTTAATATTTATTCAGCATTAGCATTTAGCACCTCCTGCCGCAGCAGGATTTGAAGAAAATTTTGAAGGTAGGGAATTGCTGTATATTATACCTACCGTCTTTTTATTATCACGGTATTTTCTCTCTGAAACATGAATATTGTGACTTACCGAGAAAGGGCGGGGACCTGGCGACAGGACTGCGCGGCTGTTCCACGCTCCTGGCCATTATAGCCGCTATCGAGAAGTCCGTGGCCTTCGTCTTTCCCTCTTCCGCCACCATCCTCGACCACCCGTCCACATCCATCAACACAAATACTGTCCGAACGCTAGCACATCACCAGACCGTCCGACACATTGTTCATATCGTTCACAATATCACTAAACTGAGCACATATTTTGCGTGGAGATTCCGATACAGCGCGTTCCGCCCCTCTGTATACAGTATGAATATGCTGTGCGACGCGGCGGTCGGGCGCGGACTGACACGAGCGCGCGCGGCGCGGGGCGGGGCGGCCGACGGGCGGCGCGCGCGGCGCGTGGCGGGGGGGCGGGGGGCGGGCACGCCTCCCCAGCTCTACCACTGGCCGCTCTACCCGCTGTCGCCGGGGGCCGTCACCCCTACTCATAACAATATCACATTATTATTTAATTTGTATTCCATATCACATGCTGACTCTTGTCATAACTCATTGTTAGCGTTCAATATAATTTGTACAATCCGTTAGTAGCTGCCATCGACTAAATCATCTTCGTAATGTTACTTATTGAATATTATTTTTTAAATTCGGTAAGATCGGCATAAGACTATAAATTAGTTTTATGGACTTAAAAATAATTATAAGTATGAAAATTTAAATAATCGTAATATTATGTAGTTCTATTAGAAATTAGAATGTAGAGTTCCTTATTTGAAAGCGCCGCGTACGCAACTCTACCGCCCGCCCATAACAACACGATATGACTAGATAAGAGCGAGACGGCGTATATCATAAACGCAATCAAGAGCGTGTTAGAGAGAGTAGTTTATACTTTTCGAGTTTACGCCGCTGGATGTATTTATAAATGAATTTCTATTTTATGTAAATCCTGTTACTTGCGTGGTCGACAATTATTTACCTAATTATCTAGTAATTACACGGATTTTCTTGAGTAATTATCGCATAAAACTAAATTTCTTTTTAATTATCATACAAATATTTTTATTCACTAGGTACCTACACAAAATTCAGACACGTCACATGTAACATTTTTTTTAACAGTAGCTTTTACTTGCGCCTCCACTTGATTAAATAGAGTAGGTAGTAGGCTATGGCATGAAAATTTTCTCCGATAAAAATCTTAGGTAGGTAAGTAAGTATATATACATTATACATATTATAAGTACCTACCTACCTACTATATACCTTGCCTATGTTCATTTCCGTGGACCGTGTTCTATTTTTGACACAATACGATACTATTTCGGGCCAGTTTTAGGTATAACGTTAGTGGGATCAAAGCCTATTTTATGCAAACAAATAAAAATTACCTTATTATAATATTAATTAGTTACATGCTAGTATAGGTATCCTAGATAGGTACCTATCTAGTACCTACCTAGTAGCATAATTGAAAACGAGATAACGTAGATTATTCACAGCCAATGTTGTCAGTACCTACTAGATCATGGTAGAGTCAGCATGTCAAACGCTTAATTATTTATCGTATATTATGATCCCTTTTTGGGGAATAGAACAAAGTTTCGGTGAGTGTACGCGGGTCTAAAATATTACAGCCAGCTCTGTATGACTGCCAACTTGCTAACTCCCGCGATACGTGCTTTCAGGATAATAATTTATAGGCAACAGTTGAGGTAAGTTCTTATATTAAGTATCTTACTCGTATTTAGGTGGATTGGTAACAAAGATTTTACATAAACTAAGTATTCATAATAATTATTATTATTTAAAAAAGTAAAATTATTCATTGACGATAGACTCTACATTTTTAGGGTTCCGTACCCAAAGGGTAAAAAACGGGACCCTATTACTGAGACTTCGATGTCTGTCCGTCTGTCCGTCTGTCTCCAAGCTGTAACTCGAGAACGGTAATAGCTAGAGAGTTGAAATTTTCACAGATTATGTATTTCTGTTGCCGCTATAACAACAAATACTAAGAACAAAATAAATTGAATATTTAAGGGGGCTCCCATACAACAAACGTGATTTTTCAAACATTTTTTGCTCGGTATCAATGATGACAACAGGTAGGCACTTGAAATTTTCACATAGGCCTTAATTATATGTGTACTTTAATAATTAGTAATAATATTTAAATAAAATTAAAGTTTAAGGGGGGCTCCCATACAACAAACGTGATTTTTCAAACATTTTTTGCTCAGTATCAATGATGACAACAGGTAGGCACTTGAAATTTTCACATAGGCCTTAATTATATTTGTACTTTAATAACAAGTAATAATATTTAAGTAAAATAAAAGTTTAAGGGGGCTCCCATACAAAAAAAACACAATTTTGGCCTATTTTTGCTCTATAACGGTACGGAACCCTTCGTGCGCGAGTCCGACTCGCATTTGGCCGATTATTGAATGTGGGTTATCTATCTGTATTTGGATCATGTAGCATTTTGTAAAACTTAAGTTCAGTTAAGTAATTCTTAGTAAAGTAAGTTAAGTATCAGTATTTGCACATAAAATAGCTCGTAGTATGTGTTCCTACCTACTTCAAAATAAAGTCTTTATTATTTTTAATTTCTATACTTAGTTCGTTCAACTTTTATGAGTTACCTACTTAATTATTTACGTGGGTCATTGACTCTTAGAGAAATAAATCAATCAATTTATCATAATAGGTTCTAGTTCAGTTTCATTTTAAATTTTTCGTTTACAAGTAAGTAAATAAATTAATGACGGATATTTTGAGAATTTGTTTAGGCAAAAAAGTCTTAGGTATTATAGTCAAATAAAAATAATTTAATGGTCAAAAAGTAAATCAAAAAGTTGTTACATATTATTTATTTTAATTAGGTACATATTTAATCTAAACGTTTTTACATAAACAGTAGATCACATTTATCATTGTTGAAAACTCTACACAAAACTATCGAAGGTAGCTTCCCCTAGGAAGTTGCCAATAATCCCTTAAGCTGCTTCAATACAATGCCTACTCCACGTACAAAATGGAATTAAGCAACCGGAACAAAATATTAGGAAAGCCATGAAATATTGCCGAAGTACCTAAACAGGGTATTATCCTTACTCTATCACAAAGGAGGCCGGAGCTAAGTCCCAAAAGTGGGCAAAACACGGCGTTTAGAGATCCATATTCGTCGTCAAAACGTCAATGAGGCATTGAAAATTTGAAAAGGCCTGGGCCACGTGGTGCGCCCACCCATGATGCAATTGCCCATATTGCACAATAAAGGATTTCACACGCATTGTTGCACTTCTTTTTTGCCATCGAACTATAAAATGCAAATTACTTTTTCTTTACGATTTAAAATGGAAATTTTAAAATAAGTGTTTATGGACAACCGTCAACCAGCTTCAAGAAAGTATGCTATACAATGCTATACAATCCGTTTTGAAAATCGGTTAAAAAATGCTGACACGTAGGTAGGTACTAGGTACCTACTTGGTATGATGACGTATAGTTGATGGAAAATAACTTTCAAAAAAATGTTGTCAGAATATTTTTAGTTGTCAATTATGTATAATTATTATAGTCATACCTTTAGGTAGGTACTATACTGTACCTACTTGGCGAAACATGGCGGTTGTAGTGGTCATTGACTCACTGTCAAAAACTTATCATTTTCTTAGATATAAACCGCGATTGACAATGAAGTGTCAGATGTTGCCAGTCGCGGTTTTACGTTTTGTATAGAAAATGACAAGTTTTTGACAGGGAGTCAATGACCGCTACCGCCATGTTTCACCGAGTACAGTATAGGCAGGTAGGTACTATAGAATATAGGTACTTACCCACAAAAAGCGGAGTGTACATTCTCAATATTCTTGACTGCTACTGAAATAGGGCTCTACCTGTAAAACTCAGCTCTTAAAATGAATCACTTCAGTTCTCTACTAATAATAATATATTATGCTAGTACCTACTAGTACATATTTGTTAACTTTTTTTAAATACAAGTGAAGGCAATGAAATCGGCACCGCGACCGTGAAATGAGCGCCGCCCCCCGCTTGTATCAATTCTGAACAACTGTACCTATACTCTGATAATAACGCGATTCGCAATGGTTCGCGTTTGCCTTTCATTACACAGTTTAATGATATCAGCTAATAGACTGTTTGTATCATACAGACTTTTACGCCAGGTACTACGTCCAATATCGTAAACTAGCTAGAATTAAGTATACATGTACCTATCTTGAGTATCGAGTTAAAATGTAGAGTTATGAAAATAATTCACAATAATAAATTAACAGTTTCTTTTATATCAAGGGACTCTTATTATTATTCTTACTTTTTCTTGCCATTACTTATACTGTTCTAAGATCTATATTATCAACTTGGAGCACATTTTACAATGAAAAGAGTTAATCACGGCGCAACGTAAAAAATCGAATAGGTAAAGTAAAATCACAAACAGTAAACATTATAAGTTACAGACGTTATAAATATTTGAATAAAGAATAAGTGAAACATAAAAAGGACAGCGAATTGAAGCAACAAATCGCGCGCATTATACATGACAAATGTACGTAGTGTCGGGTTGCGGCCACCCGCGCGCCGGATTAGTTTCAGCTTACTTTCCGCTGCGAGCTCCCTGTTCCCCAAACACGAGCCCTCTGCCCTTGACGTTTGCCACTCCACTACTCGAAATAACTCTTAAAACGATCTATTTATACTTACGGGGAAATAGATATGCCATTAATAACTTTCCGGAGCTAATATGTATTAGTTAGTACTAAGTAGTTAGTACTAAGTATTACAGTTAGTTGCCTTAGATCCGATGATAAAGCAGAAGAGGGAAATATTATTGTAACTGGTTCCCATGGATAATGCTAACACCAGAAATATTATCAACTTTACTACTTAATAAGCAGCATCATTAGAGCTCCAGCTGGTTCCAACTTCAACATAGTTTAGTCGCCGTAACAGTAATTATTTTTGGGGCTATCTTTATTCATAACTTTAACGGAAATAATTTTATACGTCTGTATCTCTATTCTCTAATCAACACGGTCTCGGGGAAGCTTATTTCGAACCTCTATTAAATTCGAGATTTATACATCTCTCGGCGACTCCCCACCGATTCGCTGACTAAAATTAATAAAATTTTATGCCTAAAATTACCGGAGAGCGGTATCAAGTTTTAATTGCCTCCAGCTCGTATCAAACACTCAATATATTTAACACCCGAACATCTCCGATACAAGCTTGTTTATACAATAATCAAAGAGTGATATGTAGCCAATTAATTGCATATTGATATGGTTGCAGTGAATGTGTTAGTCTCATAAATCATTTAAGAATTATTTTTATAAACGTTTCAAGTAATTGGTTTTAATTACAAACTACTTTCATCAAAATGACGTATATAATTAATAATTATTCACATAGAACTAAAGCGTCAGTCGTCAGTATGCTACTAGGTATCACATTAAGTTACAAAGCTAACTGAAAATCACTTAAATAAGCCTCACAATAAACTTTGAATCCTACGTACCAAATAAATTATCCTTTGTGTATACAAGATTCGATCGATAACAGCGTAAGCACTTCGATCAATCTGAGGAATGGTCGATAATCCCTCATTACCGTGGGCCCGTGGCCTCCACCACGCCCAGGGCTGCCGACAGAGGTTCTAGCAGGAGCTGCAAATAGACGACTATGTACGGGAAATATAGTAACGCTGACAACCCTACCCGCACCATTGTCGGATAAGCTCATTATTTATGCACCTATTACACGATCCAAAGTTTAACCATTCACATTTAGGTACGAACGCCCACGCTTACGCCATCACGAATTCCATTTTAGCCATTATAATGAAGTGCGTTCGTGTCGATATAGACAGTATTATTTTAATCCTATCTTTTACAGTGTTTACTTAAGTTTAGTTATCACTTAATCCTATTTGGGACTGTTCAAGGTATTCTGATGATGCTTTTAGCTCAGGACACTTCATATCTAACTTTACATTACCTTTTCTTGTGGATTGTAGAGCAGGTGGAAAGGTAAATAAAGAAATAATAACTTGTTGAAAGTTATTCCTTTAAATACGTGTCGCTTATCCAGGAACATCCATACTAATATTATAAATGCGAAAGTGTGTCTGTCTGTCTGTCTGTTACCTCTTCACGCCCAAACCGCTGAACCGATTTGGCTGAAATTTGGTATGGAGATACTTTGAGTCCCGGGAAAGGACATAGGATACTTTTTATCCCGGAAAATGTACGGTTTCTGCGCGATAAACGAATTTTGGCGCAACGAAGTTGCGGGCGTCATCTAGTCAATAATAAATAATAATAATAGTAAACTATATGCGATAATTTTAAATACTCAATGTAAAGTTAGGGGACCATGAAAAGGCTCGGCTAAGTTCAACTTAGCCGATTTTAGCCGTCGTCATTGATAGCAAGTCACATTCAAACAATTCCAGTAAGTATTTAAGCTTTTATCGAGGAGGGCCATAAATATGTGCGCAGACGCATAATCCCCCCCGCGCCCCGCCGCCAGCTATAAACAGAAGTCAACGTGTCGGCCCAATAAATCCTGCTCTTAACTATTGTATCTCACGCCACAATAATGAAGTTAGCTCGTTGGGGAAGAATTATGCACCACGTGGGTGGGCGACATCGCCGAGCGAATACGGTCGGTCGTCGGTCGCGGAGTTTTTGTGGCTGTTGACACCCGAGGTCGCGCAGCCGGTGAGAGGTTGCCTCTGAAAAAACAAACGACCTTTACCATAATTTAGAGGTTTCGAATTGCAAACGCAGACTTTTTGTGGATTTAACAAAATCCATTTGACTGCATCAGGATTTAGGCTAGGTAATAAGTTCACGGGGTCAATTCAGACCGCAAAGCGACGCGTAGATGCATTTCTAAAATTGTATGGGATTTGACAGGTTTGCAAGACGTCTCACGCAATTGAAATATTATCTATCAAATCCAAAGATCTCTAAACAGATCAAATCCATACAAATTCAGCTGACTACGGAAATTGGCCAAGTACGAATCGTCCTCACACAAGAAAAACCTCTGAAAAAACATTTAGTTATTACTATTTGTTTTATTCAGAATTTTATTTAAATAATAGGACAGACTATAACAAGCCTTAGTAATTGATAAAATCATGCTTAACCTTTTATACAGAACCCTAAAAAATATCTGGGTAAGTAAAGATTAGGTACTTACGTTAGCATGCGTTAGCTGGTCCTAAAGTTTCAGTCTTCAGATGTAGGTACTAGGTACCTATTTGTGAGTTCTCTTGTTAAGTGATTTGTTATTCACAAATTACAATAACGGTTTAATCTAAAACTTTTGTTTTTATTTTTGTCAACTAGGAGCTACGAGACTAAAAACTTGTGAACAACTAGTAATAAAGCGTGACATTAAACCAATGCTTTTTACTTCGTTCGTGAATGTTTATTTATATGTATCGTAATCTAAAAAACTTTATTAACACTTAAGTATTAACATTCTGGTCGTGGACTTAAAGAACGATGTTGACCTCCATCCTCAATAGGATCGCTCATATAAACAAGAAAATCTAATAAATTTTGGAGTCATAAAACATCAAGTTAGTTTTTTGTGTTTAGTTTTGTTTATGTGATCGTAAATCAGCCGTGATTTGCTCACTGATAGGTTTGTTACGAGATATTGCGAGATAAACATACTCGTACATCAGGTTGTCAGAGAATTTGAATGAACTATCATCATCAACCCACTTTGTTTTCTTAGAAGGTTTAGAAAAGCACTCTACATTATTTTTATTGTGATTTATAGATTGTGTCGTATTAAAATAGTGCATACGCACGCTGTAATTCACCCATCATTATGTAGTGTGTGTCACACCTCCCTCCTATAATATAAGGTAGCTGTAATTAATTATTAAGCCTAGGCCGAAATCTGTCTGACAGTTACGCCCAAAGATGACATTTTAAATTTTGACGTATGAGGGGTTAGTTAATATACCTACAATTTTCGCGAAGACAAGTCTTTTAATTAGTCTCCCTGAAGCCTGCACATTGCAATTAGATAATTTTATCTGTAGACTGTAAGCAAAACATCATGAACAATTTAATAATGTCACAAATGCTGTTCTGTTGGTGAGTCTTTAAAATAAAAAAATGGAGTACTAACGTTTTTAGGGTTCCGTACCCAAAGGGTAAAAACGGGACCCTATTACTGAGACTTCGATGTCTGTCCGTCTGTCTGACTGTCTCCAGGCTGTAACTCAAGAACGGCAATAGCTAGAGAGTTGAAATTTTCACAGATTGTGTATATCTGTTGCCGCTATAACAACAAATACTAAAAACAAAATAAAATTAATATTTAAAGGGTCTCCCATACAACAAACGTGATTTTTTGGCCTTTTTAGCTCTATATCAATAATGGCAACAGGTAGGTACTTGAATTATTCTCAAGGTCCTTAGTTTTATGTTTACTTTATTATTGAATAATAATATTAAAATAAAATAAAAAATTAAAGGGGGGCTCCCATTCAAAAAACACAATTTTTGGCCTAATTTTGTTCTATGATGGTATGGTACCCTTAGGGCGCGAGTTCGACTCGCACTTGGCCGATTATTTACGTTTTGCGGTCTTGCACGTTTACAGCTTATGAGATTACATATACATTTTTAAGAGAAAGATCTAGTCATCAATCATATTATGGTTCATATTTATCACATGTAATAATAATCTTCAGCTGCTGTAATTAAACTGCACATCTCGTGATAGCTCCGGAATAGCGTGATCATAATCGTTCATCATTTTAATTGGAACACCTAAGGTTTTCCATGAACGCGTTACAATCTTATTCAAATACGATATTCGATATTCAAAATAAACATTATGACAAAAACTTTAATTGCACTATAAATACAAAATGTATTATAGACAATTAAACGGCTTAAGGTTCTTACCTCGCCACGAAATAGAGTTAAGTGCTGGGTGGTGATTAACTCGAGTTATTGCCCATATCTGGATCCCAGGATAGTAAAAAACTGTTATAATTCAACAAACTTTTATATCCTACTTAAAATATTACACTTTCCTTAGCACCTTTTGTATGTTTAGAGCGCTGTCCCCATTTTTATGGGTGCGGTAAATCATTGTAGTGGCCGAGCTGTGTAGTATCGTAAAGTACACGGTTCCCGCAGGGAGAGGTAGGTGGCTAGGTGCTGGCGATTAAACTATCTCATTTCCGAGATGAGTATTTTCAATTTCACTTATAAACGAGGATATTTATTTGTAACAAAAAATCACTTACCATAAAAGTCGTAAATGGAAGCCATGGGGGGATGAAAACGATTCGTTGCTTATTGCTTTTTTTTAAATTTAAAATTAGTTGTTGCTCGCGAGTCGCGACTTTGTCTGTAACACGGCGGACTAAATATTTTGGTAGTTTTTTAAGCCCCCGGGCCCCGGACGAATGACGACGAATGTTTGTGCGACATGCCTAGATCTGTCATCATTAGGTATAGGTATTATGTTCTAGGCTCTATAGATCAGCACGAGTCGGCGCATGAGTACCGGAAACTATTCCACCTCAATTTTTTATGCGATCCTCTTCAAATTGCCCTCCTGATGATATAAATGCATGTTACCATGGTGCAACCCGGTGCCATATTGTTTAAACAAACATTGTTTAAACAATTTGTTGTTTGTCTGTTTGATGTTTTTTAACCGGACAATTTGTTTTTTTATATTCTTTATTGAAATACCAATAAAAAAGGTCCTTTTCACGATTAAGTTAATATTTTCAAAGATCTGAATTTTTAAATTTTCGAAAAATCTCAAATTTGGGTACTTTTGACCCATGAAAAATATATTAAAAAACATAATAATGTCTACGTTATATATATATTTAAATTCTCTATACATTAGTTAGAGATTTTAAAAAAATTCATTCTATATATTTTTTTTTCTTAGCAAAAGTATTATAAGTTTAAACACTTACGGATTTTGTCGCGGAGCACTTTTATTAATCCCGACGTTTCGGCTACTTTGCAGCGGCCGTGGTCACGGGTGGACTGAGGTGACAGGTGTCCAATTTCTTGAAGTTATCCAACTACCCGACGACTCATCAATTTTTGTTTGCGTTCCGATCTACGCAGAACGAACTCACAGTGTCTTGAAGCCGAGGTGTCATGGATTTGTGCTTGAGTTTGTTTATTACTGGATCCCAACTAGATGGCAGCACCCAACCATCTTCACGGTTAAAATTAGGGTGTTTTTTAATTTCTATGGCCTCGCGTATCATTCTTGGGCGGTATCGTGCTTCTTTTGCCAGTACTTGTGGCTTATCAAATCTTATGTAATGGCGAGGTTGATCCAGTGTGTGTTCACAAATCGCGGACTTGGTGTTTCTACGGTGTTTGACATCTGCAATGTGTTCCTTGATCCGGGTTTTGATGGACCTTTTGGTTTGCCCTATATAAGAGAGGCCACAATCACAGTCGAGTTTGTAGATTCCTGCATCTTGAAGGGGTAAGTTGCATTTCACTGATGGTAAACATTGGCTGATCTTTTTGGGCGGCTTAAAGTATGTTTTTATTGAAGCTTTCCTTAGAATGTAGCTCACTTTATCAGTGACTCCCTTTATAAATGGTAACACTGCAGGTAATCTTTCGACTGTAGCCGGCTTCACTCGGTTGCTGCTCTGTTTGCGTGGCACCCGAAGCTTATTGTCGCGTAAAACTTGTGTAACATGATGAAGCTCGGTATCCACATGCTGTTCATCGCAGATTCCTCGCGCTCTTTGAAATAAAGATTTTCCAACAGTACTTAACTGTGCTGGGTGATGATGGGAATCACCATTTAAATATCTGTTTGTGTGTGTAGGTTTGCGATACACCGTATGACCTAATGTGCCATCAGGATTCCTTATTACTAATACGTCCAAGAAAGCTAAGGAATTATCTCTCTCCAACTCCATTGTGAACTGTACTGAGTTGGAGAGAGATAATTCCTTAGCTTTCTTGGACGTATTAGTAATAAGGAATCCTGATGGCACATTAGGTCATACGGTGTATCGCAAACCTACACACACAAACAGATATTTAAATGGTGATTCCCATCATCACCCAGCACAGTTAAGTACTGTTGGAAAATCTTTATTTCAAAGAGCGCGAGGAATCTGCGATGAACAGCATGTGGATACCGAGCTTCATCATGTTACACAAGTTTTACGCGACAATAAGCTTCGGGTGCCACGCAAACAGAGCAGCAACCGAGTGAAGCCGGCTACAGTCGAAAGATTACCTGCAGTGTTACCATTTATAAAGGGAGTCACTGATAAAGTGAGCTACATTCTAAGGAAAGCTTCAATAAAAACATACTTTAAGCCGCCCAAAAAGATCAGCCAATGTTTACCATCAGTGAAATGCAACTTACCCCTTCAAGATGCAGGAATCTACAAACTCGACTGTGATTGTGGCCTCTCTTATATAGGGCAAACCAAAAGGTCCATCAAAACCCGGATCAAGGAACACATTGCAGATGTCAAACACCGTAGAAACACCAAGTCCGCGATTTGTGAACACACACTGGATCAACCTCGCCATTACATAAGATTTGATAAGCCACAAGTACTGGCAAAAGAAGCACGATACCGCCCAAGAATGATACGCGAGGCCATAGAAATTAAAAAACACCCTAATTTTAACCGTGAAGATGGTTGGGTGCTGCCATCTAGTTGGGATCCAGTAATAAACAAACTCAAGCACAAATCCATGACACCTCGGCTTCAAGACACTGTGAGTTCGTTCTGCGTAGATCGGAACGCAAACAAAAATTGATGAGTCGTCGGGTAGTTGGATAACTTCAAGAAATTGGACACCTGTCACCTCAGTCCACCCGTGACCACGGCCGCTGCAAAGTAGCCGAAACGTCGGGATTAATAAAAGTGCTCCGCGACAAAATCCGTAAGTGTTTAAACTTATAATATCATGAGTGATACTCGCGAAAACTTAAGAAATCATTAGCAAAAGTAGACAAAAAATTGTGTTTATGTGTATGGGAGCCCCCCTTAAACATTTACTTTATTTGAATTTTATTATTAATTATTAAAATACAAATATAATTAAGGATTTTGTAAAATTTTCAAGTGCCTAGCTATTACTATTATTGATTACGAGCAAAAAAGGCCAAAAAAATAACGTTTCTTGTATGGGAATATTATTATACTTTATTTTATTTTTAGTAAAATAATAATTAATTGGCAGTAATACTAATGTTTAATGAATTTTGTTTATTATATATGTTATTAAAATTTCAATTACATAGTTGATTTCAAATTATTATATTATTATTATTATTGTTGTAATTTTAAGTATAAGTAGTTAAATTTTGATAATTATTGCATGTTTACCTGATTCTTTTATAATGATCCTTATTTTTGTTGAAATAATGGAGACTTGGGACGGCTGTGAGGTCACAGAATGGGTCAAGCGGAAGATCGGCGTTGGATACCTGTTAGGTGTGCCAACACTGCCGAGCTTGGTCCAATTTGCGGCTGATTATTTGGGAATATTAATGTTATTACTTTGTTTTACTCATAATTTAAGTATAGTATATATTCTTGATTATCTCTGTTGTATCTTATAGTATTTTAGCTGCAAATAAACAATTATTCTATTCTATTCTATTCTATTCTATTCTAGTATTTTTTGTTATAGCGACAACAGATATACACAATCTGTGAAAATTTCAGAAGTCTAGCTATAGCAGTTTTTGAGATACTGTCTGTCCGTTTGTCTGTATGTCTCCAGGCTGTATCTCAAAAAACGCTATAGCTAGCTACTTCTGAAATTTTCACAGATTGTGTATATTTGTTGCCGCTATAAGAACAAATACTATAAATAAAATAAGGTATATTATTTAAGGGGGGCTACCAAACAAGAAACGTGATTTTTTTGTTCTTTTTTGCTCATAATCAATAATGGTAACAGCTAGGCACTTGAAAATTTCACAAAATCCTTAATTCTATTTGTACTTTAATAATTAATAATAAAATGTAAATAAAGTAAATGTTTTGAGGGGGGCTCCCATACAAATAAACACAATATTTTGTCTACTTTTGCTAAGAAAAAAAAGATATAAACAATGAAATTTTTTAAAATCTCTACTAACGATATTATTAACTAATGTATATAGAATTTAAAAATATATATAACTTAGACATTATTATGTTTTTTAATATATTTTTCATGGGTCAAAAGTACCCAAAATTGGGATTTTTCGAACCTTTAAAAATTCATATCTTTAAAAATATTAACTTAATTGTGAAAAGTCATAGGACCTTTTTTGTTGGTATTTCAATAAAGAATATAAAAAAAATTGTCCGGTTAAAAAATAACCATTCCTTGCAATTGTTTAAACTATGTTTGTTTAAACAATATGGCACCGGGTTGCACCATGGCAACATGCATTTATATCATCAGGAGGGCAATTTGAAGAGGATCGCATAAAAAAATGGAGGTGGAATAGTTTTCGGTACTCATGCGCCGATTCGTGCCGGTCTACTAAATGGATTAACCGATTTGGTGTAATCATTTGGTGTTAAATATGTTTATTTTTTAAAAGCTAATGTGCTCTTAATTATTTGTAGCTATTTTCGAATCAGCAGCACCCTCACTACTTGTATATGTGTGGTTACTTAATTCCCAACATTCCTGTATTAGAGGCACAGAGTTTTGAGAAAAAAAACCGTACTTGCTTTAAGCTCCAAAACCAAACGGAGCTAGTAAAAATAACATGAGATCGATTTTGAAAATAAAATTACCGATAGAGGCTAAGCCGCGACCCGTCTGCTGTAAATTAAAGTTTATACCATTTTTAATGGCTACTCAGAATGGTGTTTTGATTGCGGCGCACTGGAGGCGTCGACAACTCGACAAGGTGATAAGGCAGCGACGGTTCTCGTGCCATGGGAGAACATTTTATAGCCAAATTATTATTTTTAACAAAAAATTAAAACCGACTTCCAAGGTAAAAACAATAATAACATTAATATGAACTAAAAAGTATTAAATAATTTTTACTATCTAATAGTGCCTTTTTCCGAATTCGGCTAAACCTCAACTATTTCTGTACTCAATCTTCATTATTTTGAAGTCGGTACCAGATAGCTGAATCTTCAGTCCTCTGACAGAATATTTGAAACTTTTGGAACTGGCACCGACTTCAAAATAATGAAGATTGAGTACAGAAATAGTTGAGGTTTAGCCGAATTCGGAAAAAGGCACTATTAGATAGTAAAAATTATTTAATACTTTTTAGTTCATATTAATGTTATTATTGTTTTTACCTTGGAAGTCGGTTTTAATTTTTTGTTAAAAATAATAATAATTTCACTCTTTTTAGTTACACTAGTACGTAAACCTTCGCGTATATTTTACGTAATTTATTACAATTTGTTAAGTGTTGAGATTTGTAATTTTTTTATTTTCTAAGAAAATTTAGTTCCGCAATTCAACAACAGATGTCGTTGTTAAGCTTCTGCATCGCGGTATCGCTTACTCGATTATATTTGATATAACTAATTCGCTACAATAATTATTTTCTTCTCGCTCACTTCAGAGGGATTAACGTCCCAGAACCATAAGACCAGTTTTAGGCGTAAGACGTAGACGTCTATTCTTTACATTAAGAGTCATAACTCACACTCACAAAATAATATATTATCAGTGAAGTGAACAGTAGTTAGTAAAGTATTCGATCTGTATAATATAAAGTAGTAAAATATTCGATCTCTCGTTTGCCGCCACGCGCCGCCCGCGCGACACCGTCGCCTCTGTAGCGCCGACCGCCGTGTATTAAACAAACAGGTGTTGTTATGTAACAATACATAATTATTATTACGAGTTAGTATATCCATACCTATGCCTTGCAGTACTACTATCTATTCTGTGCCATGAGACATTGGTGACCTTAACACGACGTGGTAATGATGATGATGACGATGATGATGATTATGATTATGATGATGAATATTAAGTGCATAGTAGCATATGCTTTCTGTTCTTAAAACAACGCCGAAACTCCCAAACGTGTATCTATAAGGAGTCAGGAGTTCTCTCAGCATCTTCGAAACCATGGTATACCTTGACCCAATATTTGACTTTTTGGTAGCATATTCTTAGTACACTTCACATAAAACCAAAATAACCATATGTTTCCATATAAATTTCGAGGAGTTCCCTCGATTACTCCTGGATCCCATCATCAGGTCACCACTTTGTGAACATGGTACCAAATTGGAGTAAAACCAAATACAACAAAGCAAAAATTTCGAAAATCGGTTCACAAACGGCGGAGTAATCGTTGAACATACAAAAATAAAAAAAAAAAAAATAAAAAAAAAAAATAAAAAAAAAAAAATATCCACAGCCGAACATATAACCTCCTCGTTTTTTGGAAGTCGGTTAAAAAGCGACGAACGACATACGCTCAGACGCGAAACGAAGGCGCGTTTAATGTGAATTCCGTGACACTCAAATTTTACGAGGCTCATTAAAGACTTTCGACTCTTAGGCCATAGCCCATATTCAATAAGTATCCCACTGTTTCTGTAATTTTATAGGTCTCGGCGCGGCGATAATGACGCAACGGGAGAGTGATGATTTGTTTAAATTTTAACAAACAATCCATTTAACGGTTATTAACGTCGAAATTCACGAGGAACCGTGAAACGAGACCACAAAGTGAGCTAAAGAGTATCGAGTGATAACAAAAAGGGCCATTAATCTCTCATTGTGATGCCGGCGAAACGTTCCGTTGTGTTTGCGGAGTCGGCGGGCCGAGGGCGCTCGCCGCCGCTGCCATTGTGTCTAAACGATCGGGTGTGATGCGCACAAAGAGTGCTACAAATGGGGCGAAAATAACTAACAATTCATTATACTTATGTACACAAACTATAAATAACGGTACAGCTGTAAAACAAGTATTGGGAGACTAACGCGACTTCGAGCTCACACATATCACTCGCACATGCTTAGTTGCTTACGAGACGATAATTTCGCATCATATATTTTTCAGATGAAAAATTTTTACAACTTCGTCTGTGAAACTTGACCTCAAAAATTCCTTGTGTTTTGTAAAATTTAAGAAATATTTAAAATATTGTTTCTTGAGTTTGTGGCTTCAGTTACAGTCTACGCAGAGTGTGATCGATAATGTAAATTCACTGTTTAAAATTGCAAAATATAATATTTTCCATTCTAAATCGTAGATTGTAAGAAAGGAGAGCAATTATAGTAGTAAATTGTTTTTGTCTCTTTTTGCTTTTTGCTCACTACTTTTTACAACAATACAGCTTGCATCCAATTAGGTGGCATATCACTAGTTATTATGATTCGTTAAAAAGCAAGTATATGCCTACTGACTTTTTCAATTTACTTTCCCCTGTTTGTCATATAATAACAGCTAGAAAGTAAAGAGCATTATTTATCATATTATATTGATAATATCATTATGATGAAAATTATTCGAACGTAATAAAATGTCATATAATTCGAGAATCGAGGCTTCTATTATTTTCTAGGACTACAAATAGTCGAGATTACAAAGTCAAAGTAGCAGCTACTACGTAGGAAGTAGGTATTAAATTATGTTAAAAATGAAAGTTGATATTAAATTATTAATTTACTACACTCCATCAATAAATCGTCATAATTAAGTGTAAATTATACTTTTATGTGCCCTATTAGTAATATTCTTTTGAAATATTGTTTCCATCAGACGCAATATAGTGATTACGAATGAAAGTTTTACATTTTTATGTAATTAATTACAGACATATGATCCTACAAGTAATTAGCAGTCGTGGGTTTTTTACTTGGTCTTTTAATCACTTTCTGACATAATTTTAAATCCTACCAATTAATATTATCGCCCAATGATCGAAATTCGACCTCATGATAAGTCCTTCATTATAAAGGTTTTATCTCACGAACTACTGGAGCAATTTTTATGTTACTTGGCACAGATGTAGAGTAGACCACGTGAAGGGACATAAGCAATTTTTTTGCGAAAAATGTACGGTTTACGTAAAATTCCTTATTTACGGGCGAGCCGCGCGGGACACCTAGTTTCTCATAAATGACGGTATAGAAGAATAATATACCGACACGAGATTTATGTTTAATTAAGAAGTAAGGAAAAGTTTTGCTATTTGTGATTAAATTACTTACAGAAAATGCAGGTTCCCTTGGCTAGGCTGAGCCTGTATCTTGGATGCCAGTTTCTTCCTCATAAAATAGTTACACAATACTCATTCACTTTCGGAAATTAGAATTACAGTCATCACTCATCACTCATATAACATTTTATACTTAGTATTGAGACATTTACTCAATGTAGTATTAAAACTTAAGAGTCGAATTTCACAAACAAATAACTCGAATAATTACGTCGCAAAATACTTATTTTATAAAACAATAATTTTGACATGGCTACGATATTATGAGGGTACATTTAAATTTGTACACATTTTTGTGCCTGGTTCATATTGAAAAAACAGTGCGACTACGAAAACTATGAACCCGAGACATTTTATAAAATATTATGTTTTGAGGAGTGGTGTTATTAGTGTACATGGACAATAAAATTATTTTCATGTTATAATAGTCGTATTGTCGTATTGTACCTAGCCCTACGAACTATTTCTTGGGATCGGAAACTTTGCCACTAGGTATAGGTAGGCTTTTTTGAACATGAATGATAAATATCAATAGAAGAGTTTATTTTGTTGTATAGCATAGGTCCCAAATAAGATTGAAATTTCTTTATGAAACTGGTTTTAATTTGAATTGTTGGACAAACTTTACTCTTATGGCGGGATGATGATTCTACTTTTGAATTATTAATTTTAGAGTGCTGGACTACGGTGCTACCACAGTTTCTTTAATAAATAATTGTCTAATTGACAAAACCTCACATTCGGAATATAGTTAGGATGTGGGGTACCTGAACGGTTTAAATGTCATAACTTTGAGTATAACCCATTTGTGCCCGCTCTAAAATCAATATTATGTTTTTATGTGTACCTACCCACGATGCGATATGCGTATGTCATTAATATTGTAGATTGTGCCAAGGCATAGTATACTGTTTTAAGCAATTTAAGATCCGCTATGTGTCGTAACTGTTTAATAATATAAATCAATTTCCTAGCGCACTTTGAGATTAAACTTATATGATCTCTCCACACTAATGTCTGGTCGAGGGTCACACCTAAGTTAAGAAGCGACTGACTTCTAGTTAGTGGCAAGCATTGGCAAGTGCTTTCTCGCGCTTCTCCCATATTACATGTATGAGCCTTTACACTATAATCCATAGGTAAATTATGTTTAGACTTTAGACATACCGAAAGTTATTATTTTTGATTTAGTGACGTTCAAGGTAAGTGAGTTGCTGTTCAACCATTCGCCAACTACATAGATGCCCTATTCTGCTTTGTTCCTAGCCTCTTCCCAAGTATCTCCACAGAACAATAAGGCAGTGTCATCTGCATATGAGAAAATTTTACAGTTGGGAATCTTATAAGTTCGCACAAATCATTAGTGTATATAAGAAAGAGGCTAGGACCAAGGACACTCCCCTGCGGGACGCCATATGTGACTAGTAAGTCAGAACTGTAGCGGTCAGAAATCTTTACTCTTTGCTTGCGAATTGTCAAAAAATTTCTTAACAAGTCATATACGACACCGCGAATACCTAGCGTTCAAGTGTGATACAAATAGAACGGTCATAACTACTATTTTCTAAAGTGTGTGAAAAGTGTGTTTTATTAGTGTTCAACATGAATTTCCACGAAGAACCAACAGTAAAATCAATCACATTTACTATTTTCCAACCAAAATTTGAAAACAGATATTAACATTCTGTTTTCAAATTTTGTTTAGAAAATAGTAAATTTTAAACGCACGACTTTTGAGTCGAAAGCCAAAACGACGCAACCTAAACCCCGTCGGTCGTCTCAACCAAAGACGACAGAGGTACATAATAGAGCTAATACGAATTATATTTTCTTAGAACACACCAAAAATGTTAGTGACGAAGCAATTAATGACAAGCGGCTTCCAAAATATTTAGCTTCGCCGGGAGACCGATCGCTCATCAGCTCAATAACAAGATATTTGTGAGTTTAAATACTGGCATTGTTAGCGACGTCGATGCCGGCCGGGAGAGCCCGGGGGAGCCCGCTTCTCATGCTCCGGGATTGACAGCTCCGACGTGTGACGACCATTGTCACGCTGACATGTTGACACTGTCAAACTTGACTTCTGTCCGGATTCCGCATGTAAATACGGAAACATTACCCTCGGTGCCGGCGCACAATGTACCGACAAATTAAATAATAGAATAATAAACTGCCGATTCGGCATGACACATCTGTCGTTTGGAATTTGCCGCTTTTGCAACGGCTCAGCTGAGCCTTAATTAAACCAGCTTTAAAGCAGAACAAATTAAAATCTACACAAGATAAAGTTAACTCGGTACCTGTGTAATGAAAAACTTAAATGTTTTTAAGTAAATTTTATAGCTGTTCAAGTCTACCTACTTTCTACAAATTCGTGACAAGCTAAATAATGGTGTTGTGTAAACTTGGGTGGTCTCGCAGCTACTGGTTTTAAAAGCCATTCTTTAAAAACAATAAATCTTGAAAGTGTAGCAATTACTTCCTTTGTATATTTGCATCTTGTACTCGTAAAAAACTGATGACATCAGCGCAGAGAACGACTCAGTGTGGACCGTATTCGTACAACGTAGGTCGTAGGTGATATTACGACGTTTTAAGATATTATTTTCAACTTTTCTGAAAGTCAGACCAATAAAGATAGCACGATTTTTAAACAATGAAGAGTTAAAATAATAGGACACTTGTTCAAATACGTGTTTGTCAAAAAATAGAGGAACCCTGGAGCGGACCCCCGCGAGCCTCTTCCCCGCCGCGCGTCCCACAACGGTGACAATACGACAATGGGCATTGTCCAAAAAAAATTACATGTACTTTTTATATTTTTTTTTCGTTAAAATAGGGTATTTTAAGAATATAAATTCAATAATTTTGAAATTCATTGGCTAGTTTTTTCTCAATAAATTTTTAAAGTTTCGCTCTGACGTCATCATCGGCGGCCAATTGACCTCTGCAGAATGTTTTTTTTCCTTTGAATCTTATTTATAATGGCTGGTTCGTCAAATACAAGTTCTCATTATGTGAAAGCTGATACGAAAAGCTTACCAAAAGTTCGAAACGTAATGTTGGTCGAATTTATTGCTAATTTAACGCCATTGAAGGTCAAACTAAGGTTAAACATATTTGTTCAAAAATATAAGTAACTAATGGGTATTTTTTTCGTTTATATATAGAAAAACGATCACTGACCTTATTCCTCGAAATGTTTTTGTAATGAGCAAAATTTAAAAAAAATGGACAATCCCCATTGGGACATTCAACTCTAATGTTGTTTGGAACTGTCGAATGGACAAACAATTCGCTTTATATCGTGCCACAATGCTCTCCGCTTGTCTTCCAAATGTACCATTTCCGCACGCAGCGGTCCGGTCCTTGATAATATTATTGTGTATTTCAAAATGCATGTGACGGATCTTTAGTACGCATAGATCGAGTCGGTCGGAAGAATACCGTAGGATCGCATAGGAATTATTGCGTGTGTTACACTTTAGTTGCTCTCACCAGTCACACCAATCCATTCACGTTTGCAAATCGCTCTACTAAAGTTTTCATAACAAGGTCTTTACCTATTTGGAATTTTAGTTACAACCTAAGATTTATATCATCGCTCTCTTTTTATCAACCTATCTTCTTTAATATTCCGGGTCCGTCTTGTAATCCGTATAAATCAAACACGTAAGGGAACATAATGGCGCCCGCCCCATCTATTAGCCGCACTCTATCTTCCTCCGTCTTTGTCCGCTAATCCGCTGGGGAAGTGACTAAATATCTTGTGCAAATAAACATTCGGCTTATTGTCAGGGGAGTAGCCGTTGCGGATCGCCTTATGCGGCGCGCGGCGTGCGGTGTATCACTGCGCCTAATTATGAGAGAGATTTATGGCATCGTCTGGAACTAACTTGTACATTATCATTTTAATATTTTGTTTAAGCTAATTTGGCTTTAAATTAAAGTTAATATGGATCGTCATAGTACCTAGCTGTACGTTGCATACGAATATCTCTAATCCTTGATGAGAGATAGTTCTTAACATGGCTAGTTCTTGAAATGCATTTCACCGTGACTCAGCGTTAAAATTTAAAATAGACGTGAACAGGATTTAAAAGAACGTTAATAGTCAAACGTATTAGGTACTTTAATGAATTAATGAAAAACGTTGAATAATTACTCGCATGATGAAGTCAGCGAAACATGGCATAAATCGCGTGATCACTAGCTACCTACTCAAGTAAATAAACCCTAACGGCTTAATTAATAAACATAGACAAGCGTAAACTACGATTAAATTAATACAACTATTCCTAGCTGATAAAGTCATAATTACCAATGTGCTTAACATACAAAGCCGCAACTTTCATATAAAAAATACTTATTACCTATACTCTATAGGTACAAGCATCAAAACAGAAACAGTGCATAATAAGTAATTTATTAAAAGTTAAGAAATCGTAAACTTTATAAAAATTTCTAATGATTTCTTTGATGTGATAAACTGAAAGTATTGTTCATGCAATGCAGAACGCAGAATAAGAGACGAGTGTCATACCCTATGACACTCAGTCGTCTCTCGCAATAAATATTATATTCCCAGAGAGAACGTTTCATATTTAGACGCGACAGAAAAGATATTATAACAGCAAAGCTTCTAAGGCTCTCTTAATATGTAAAGTCATCACATTCCCAACAAACAAATGCAGTTAGTGAGGTCGTTTGGATCAATTTACATGAGCGAACAATACTAAGCAGGCATTGTCCGCGACTCCGCCCAGACAGACCCGCGCTTACCGTCCTCAATGTAAATAGATCATAGATCAGATACTCAACAACTGGTTATTTATGAGCCCTAAATGATATTTACGACAAACGAACGCATATTTTAAACATAAACGGATTTCGCTTCTTCATTTTAGAAGACTTTTTCCGTTTTAGCTTCACGGTATTTAATTTAAAGACATGTGCCATAATGAAATTGAACTTCTGAAATATAAATAATATAAGTATTTATATTTTAACAGTTTTATTCAGATACTTTTAAAAAATCTGGTTTAGATGGCGGATGCTGAAAAGTTTTGTTCGTAGCAATAAAAGCTTGACAGTAAGCTAACTTACGAGTTACGCTTTAACAACTTTAAGCTGTAACACATGTGGTATTTGCATAAAATAAAGTCAGCCCGAATCTGGTGACGTCAGATGAGTGTGCACATAGAGGGCGATGCTTATGCATGAGGTGACGGCTGCTCCTAGCGAGCTTCTCCCCCCGCATTTGAATAAATACAATTATCTTGTTTGTTTTAGCTTCGGTCACGCCCCGTCGGACGGCCTTCCGGTGACACATTCCTTTTTTCATTCCATGATCGTCTTATACCGTGTAGCTTTACATAAAGGTGAATCGTGCACGTGCGATCTACATCAACAGGTTTTTCTATATCTAGATGAAATAAAAGGTTCACAATATTTTTTTACTGGAATAATTACTGGCACTATGATTCATAAAATTCATTTTTTTTTAATCATAGCAACTTTTGTTGTTCTAATGGCAAACATTTTAACGATTATACAGAAAACAGCAGATAAATGTGATGCCAAATGATCGATCGCATCATCTCGTGAATCCGAGTTTTTGTTGAGGACTAAATTCAATATTGTTTGGTCGAATTTGCATTCAAGATTTTGGTATGCAACAGCGGTGGCTTTGAAGTCGGGAATCGACTGCGGCATCGTGCACTGTTATTATCTCAACACCATCGTACTCTAACCTAACTCATTTCTTTTTTAACTGCACCTCCGTCTCTATCGTTCGTTCTCCGGCAGAGAGGGACTGCGGGTCATTTATACTAAGCTCGGATCGAAGGCGTTCCCTTGACGATTTATCATTTAGCGTAGCCTACAGACATTATTTGAAACGCATTAAAATCGCGGCTGTGTAAAATTTGTCGGCAACTAAATTAGTACTTCTCCCAGAGCGCATAATTTATCGCTGAAACCGCATCCGGCTCGTGGCCTGTGATGTTTTGATTCAATACTCATTGATGTTGAATATTGAATCCTTTGATAAGACATTTTTCTGCAAGAACATCTTATTTGGTACAACTTTTTAGTCAAGAATTAGCTCTTCCTTTTAGAATCTGTTCTAAAATATCTAGTCGCTACTCGCTGGTAAGTAGGTAATGATTTGCGGGTAAGGCTAGTTTCTACGGTAACGTATGTTTTATTATTTCTTCTTAACAAGATATAAATTCCTTAAAAAATCTAGATCAAATTACCACAACTTAAATGGTTCATAACCGTGAAGTAAATCTACGACAAGGCGTAATACATCAGTTTTATGTGACGTGTGACTTAAATTGTCGTCGTAATTGGCTCGTACCGCCGTTTTGGTCTCCGGTCAGCGCACGTAGGTACCCACCGTATCGGCTGTCGTGTAATCATCGATTCGATTCGCCGTCCTATGTATTAGGGGAGGTTCATACTTCATTCTCACGTAAATAATTATCGGCGAGTCACAAATTACAAGGCACCGCGGCTGCCGATATGTGGCCGTCACGTAACACGCGCGTGACCACCGCCGCTCATCTTCAATTTATTCCTTAAGTTAATTTGTTACATAAGTTAAAAGCGCAGGCTGATATCACTGCCATCGCATCGATATAGCAAGACATAGAGAACTCACCTGAATAAAGGAGGTAGAGACTAAGCTCTAGAGTCTAGACTCAAGAGTCGTCTAACAAACTCATTATTCCTTTCACTGATTCTTTATTTTTACTCGGTGGGTGCTACAGACTTGCACATTGATATTTAAGGTGTTTTACATTTTGAAACAAATCGGCACACATTATGATTGACGTCGGTAATAGCCGCATCCATCACATATATTTAGCATTACGAATACATCCTTTATACTTAAAGTAAATTTCGCGCATAAATCATTTCTCATTATCGAGATAATTTAGCGCGAATGAAAAATAAACGGCGGGAAGAAACAGATTTATTTTGTGGAAAAAAAGACGTCGGCGAGTGATGACGGTTGTTTTGACTGGTAGTGACGGTTCGCGTGTGGAACACCAGACTGGCCGCGTGGGACTTGACGACCCTGTCTCAACAGGCAGGTAAGGAATTAATATCGGTAGGTATCGTGTCTGGGGCTAAATATGTAACGAACTTTTGTTTTTCGAATAGGTCCAATCCAAGTAAGTACTAAGCAGATTAAATTCCGAAGATCACGGAATACCATAGGGTTTCAAAATTTGAAAACAGAGAATATGCGGATTACAAACTAGACTATAGCTATACGTCATATTATAGTTGTCTGTTGTAACGAAGAAGTTACAGATATAGCTGGTTATTATAATTAACATCTTAACTCTCTCAGAGAAAAACTTTCAAAATATGCTTTTTTAATGTACTTAGTTAAATGTTATATATTTTATCATTTATGTAGCATTAACAAAGAGGTTTAAAAGGTAGAGTTAAATCGAAGTTGATAATTATATCTATGTTTAATGAAATGAGCTTCTCTAAAGGCTTAAGGCTTCTATACTTTGTTAAGCAAAGAAAATTTCAATGTGTCTCTTGAAAGCATTATTCTTTTATTTTTCCGAAATTACTGATATTTACAGCTCTACATTTATGTTTAAGTATACACTAATTTATGTTTTTGTAGTAAGTAGTTCTTATTTTATCTCCTTCAAATTCAGCTATTTAGCACAGCTGGCAGATTTTATAACAAATTGATACAAAGTACAAACAAAAATATAGTCCTAACATATATCCAGCGCAACAATTTTAAACTATATCCGTATCGCCATCTATCCGATACTATCAACACTAAAGAACGATAAGAATGCCATGCATTAAAATATTAGCTATTAAAATGTTAATATTGATGTTACACTATAAATTATCTATAAATTCAATGCACATCACAACTGAGTGGTTTGTTTGAACAACGAAACATCAAAATAACTGCTTTCAATAAGAGGTGACGTCGAATCTAAATTCTACGAGTTATTGTTCGGCCGTTCTAGTTAGAGGCAGTTTATTGATACCTTATTATGCTGTATTAGATATTAATTTAGCTCAACCTGACTTTAGAGTAGAACAGAACTTAATATGAGAGTTGCGTATTGGGATCGCGGGGCGAGAGACATCCCGCTGAGTCAGGCCCCTAAAAACACACAGACCGCGGGGCGCCGCACTTTACCCGCGCTTTTTACTAATAACACCGTCTTTCCCTGTCATTCCTTATTTCATTCGAACGTCTCTCGTTTTTTCACGTCCTCGTTTTTTATCTCGACCACGAACAATAACAATAAAACGAGTCTCTGATGATAGTAATCCTTCATCTTCATTGTCTTTTGGCAGTTTCGTGGAATAAAATATGTCGAGCTCCCGCGACTCGATATCCAAACGCCTTATTATAAATGGCGTCGCTTAAAATATTTTAATACCCTCTACATCACGGCGATATTAATTCGGTACGCTCGAGTTGAGCGGGCCGGGTGCCACTGCTGGAATGTTAAATGACGAATTACCGACCACCGAGATTGTGAGATACACGTTTCAGATCTTATTGACTCTATTATTTTGTGTGTATAACTATAGTAAATGCAGCAGCGTCGATAAATAATAATTGATATGAATAGATTTTTTTTAAATTCATGAGATCGTGATGGAAGGATTTCATTGTTATTGACACTGGAATCACCAGAGTATAATAATTGGTTACACTACATAACTGTTATTTAAAAATATCTAGGTAAGTTTATATTAAGTATCTCATAATAGTCCTACTAAGTAACGTTTTCTAAGGTCTTTGCGTTTTCTAGATAGGCATTATCAAACTTTTTATTGAAAGTAGGCAGTAATAATAATATCATTGAAAGTAGGTTAGACTACGAATAATAAAAACTAAGGAAGAGTAACTCCGTCAAAAAACATGCTCCAAAATACCTTAGGTTCACTTTTCATACATTTGTAATATTTAGGTGACCTTGAGCGGTAGGTATAAAGGCTGACGTTACATGACAGTTCAAATGGAACCAAATTTGAAACTGTATTAGTATGGGAGTTACGTTTACTTAGGTTTTATTATTCGTAGAGGTTAGATATCAAAGTAGATATTATGCTGGTAGATGCATTGATTGTAAGACGTAGCATTTGTTATCTATGAAGTTTTTCACTTGTATCCGTGCGTTTGTCAATATCGCCTTGGCAACCGTAAACAAAGCGAAAGTTTGTATAGTGAGTTGCGAGCGAGGCATTTGTGTGATTGTAATTTCACATCTAAAACTACAAAATGGTTAAGATCACCGTGGAAATGGTACGTAAAAAAGCGGAACATCACGATTGCTTACTAGCACCATTAGAAGAAATAGCACTGCATCAAGAGAATATTGAAAAGATCGAGTACATTCAAGATTGGTGTCCCAAACTTAAAATATTACTCATGCAAAGTAATCTAATTTCTAAAATAGAGAACCTGAACAAATTAAAAAATCTCACCTACTTGAATTTGGCCCTCAATAACATTGAAGTTATAGAAAATTTAGAAAGGTGTGAATCTCTAAACAAGTTAGATCTAACTCTAAACTTTATTGGGAAAATAATGAGTGTGGAATCCCTAGCTGGAAATTACAATTTGCAAAGTCTATATCTTACAGGCAACCCTTGCACTGATTATGACAATTATCGTTGTTTCATTATCGGCACCCTTCCTCAATTATCTTCACTCGATGGAAAAGATATAAAAATATCTGAAAGAATTACGTGCCTCCAGAACCTTCCAATGATAAGGTCAGATGTACTATTCGAGCAAGAGAATTATAAATACCAACGCCAGTCACAAAAAACGCGACTGGAGAAAAATATACAAAGTAAGTGGGAAAATGAGTACAAGGATATGGACCCAGATGAAAGAAACAAAAAATTTTGGGCAGAAAAATGTGAACATGCTCCAGAAGTGAGACAAGAAATAGAACGCATGCGACAGCTAAAGATTAAATCCGAACAAAAAGAGGAAGATAAGGAACCTAAAAGACACTACAAATTATTTAATGAAGACGGAAGGCCGTTCAATATTAATCAGCCGAGAATAGATTTTCTTTTTAATGATGCGGAGCCAGATAAATTCATTTTAGACTTATCTATATTTAGATACATGGATACGAGTTTAATCGATGTTGATGTGCAACCCAACTACGTGAGGGTCCTGATAAAAGGGAAGATATTTCAACTGCATCTGCCTGAGGACGTAAACGTGTCAAATTCAACTGCTATGAGATCTCAAACTACTGGACACTTGGTTATAACGATGCCAAAGTCTAACTTCGCATTAGAAAAAGTACCAAAGAAAACCACGTCTCAACCTGAAGCAAGTCGCCTTAATTCTACAAAATCTTGTGAAAGTCAATCTAATTCAAAACGTGAATTTCTGGAAATAGGGCCGCCAGTTAATGTTCTTGATTTTACTAAAATGACTAATTCTAACGCGACAAAGTATAGCAAGCTCAAATTGAATATGAAACCTAAGCCACCGTCAGATGATTTTGTTGATAATCCAGAGGTACCAGATCTAATATGAGCAAATGTATGTATTTTAAGTAAGTAACGAATGTCTGAGTATGTAATAGGATTTTTAAATAGGATTTAAAAAAGATGTTTATAGAAACAAAAGTATTAAACATATTGTCATAATATTATTTAATTTATTAGATGCCTACTACAATATTTACAGTTCTAGTTAAAGCTGATTATATAAAATTTGGACAGTTTATAAAATTATTACTAGTGATTAAATATAGAATTATTTCTGCCAGTAGAAAAAACAACATTTAAAATAAATTGTTATTGCTTATT
The DNA here is from genome assembly GCA_937595015.1 of Polyommatus icarus. Taxonomy (NCBI): domain Eukaryota; kingdom Metazoa; phylum Arthropoda; class Insecta; order Lepidoptera; family Lycaenidae; genus Polyommatus; species Polyommatus icarus. The sequence goes on from OW569321.1 coordinate 13,224,963, forward strand.
AATCTATCACGTAAAATTATTATAAGAGCATCATTTATAAACTTATTTCATGTTACAACTAAAGTCACATAGTACAAACACTGTGTACTCGTAGTGCATTCAGCATACTACATTACATAATATACCTGAAATAAATAGGTAATAATAATATTACTTTTAATAAGGAAATTAGAATCTTTTGGAAACATATTTCGCACGCTCATATCATTCAAGTGTCAACCTTCACACTATTATGTTAAACACGATAATACAAATATTACACTCATTCTAAATCTGCCGAGTTTCGTTGGCGTCAATCAAGGGAATTCCATTTGTTTCTGCAGAAGTCACAATAAAGGATAGGAAACCATCAACGTCGTGCATCTCTTTGGATGTGAACTTGGCTGAGATTTGGTGACGTCCACCCCAAGGGGGAGTCAGCTTGAACTCTGCAGTGGCTATAGCACCAGGAGCTATGTTCTGGAATTACAATAAAAGTATGAGATTAATTTGATTGTTAGAATTAAGTGTTAAATATAAATTCAATGTTAATTTTAATCTGAGATAAATACATTTATGGAAGCTATACTGGGTATTACTTTTCCATATTTTTAAATGGTTTAAAATTAAGTTCAAATACCTCTTTTAGCTCAATTTTCAACTGTTCATCTAATCCAGCCCCTTGGATATAGAACTTTCCATTTCTCAACGGGATCGGCAGTGGATTCTCAACTTTGACAGTCACAGTAAACTCCTGCCTGGCTACCGGCTTGCCTTCGTATGTAATCTTGATGTCTGGATTGCGTACTCTAAAGTCATCTTGGGCGAAGTAGTCGAAATTCCTATCAACGATTGTTGCTATACACGCAATGTTGAATGAAGCCTGTAAAACAAGAACTATAAATTTCCTATATTTTGATATAACAATGCACCAAAAAGGAAACGCTGCTGGTATAGCATAGCAACATATTATTATATTATAGCAACACTTATTTGATTATAACGCCTATGATTTTTTTAAGAGCAAATCATCAAAACTGCGATGGCTGGAATATATAGTGAAATTAGTTATAAACATACCTGATCAACTAATTTCTTGTAATAGTCATCAAAGGTTACTAAAAGCGATATGTTATCTTTTCCTTCAGGTTGTATAACCTTGTCGAATTCTTCCCTTTTCACGCCATCACCAGTAACACCGGTGTATGTCACTGTGTCAACTCTTATTACACCTTTTACGTTATGTGAGTTAATAGTTGAACGATTTTTGATATGTAATACCTGAAATAAGTAAATTTTAATGATTTCATTCTATGTGGCACTATGAACCTTGCCTCTCAATTTATTTATAAAAATTTTGAGGATTAAATATTACGTAGAGCAACTGCTAATTCATTATTAAGAAGGCGACTAACCTAAAAAATCAAACGTCGTCCTTCTCTCTTCACACTCACGCTCGTCTTCCATATGCCAGGTGAAAAAGGACTACCCGGATTCATCTCCAAATTAGTTTTTTGTTTTTTTTCAATAACTCGATAAATTTACAACATTTTAAAATCTGCTAGGTCGGTTTCTTTCATTATAGAATTTTATACAATGTGTTAAAATATTAACTAAGTTCAATTCGTGAAAATTAGATGCATCTTTGTGATTTTTTTCTATCGAGAAAATTTTAAGATATCACGTTTTTGCTCAGATCGAATTCTTGGAAATATAATGTTATATCAAATTATATAAAATGAAACAATTCGGGGCTTATTTTCAAGTGAAAATATGAATTATAAAATCGAAAATTTTGGGTTAGTCGCCCTCTTAATTAAATTTAATAGTCAACAGCTTTTTAAATAAAAAAGTGAATGTTATATTTTAATCATCAAAAGTATCCACTTTATGACTACTTACCACATTAAAGTCTTGTCCTATCTTGATATCATCTCTCAACTCGAAGTCGAATTCAATATCATTAAATGCATCATTGAGATAGTATCTTGCGAATATATTTTCAGACTTTCTTAACGCTTTTTCCATTGTGTCACGTTCTTCTCGAGTTCGTTCGGGATATTTGTATAAATGTGTTATATCCTGAAAAATATTTACATTTTTATATCTCCCAGTTCAACTTGAAATTGTAATAAAATAAATGCTTTTATATTGTTATGCGCCTACAATTATCATTATAGCAAAATCACTAATATAAATTTTAAATGCGTTGGATTTTAACTTTTCAAGATTTATGATCATGCTTTTAGTTAAGTAAATGAATTATTATTGATTATGTTTTTATTTTTTATTAGCGAGCAGCTAATCCTATTTAATACAAGTCATACTTAATATATCAATTCGTAAATCGTAATACTTACTTCTCGCTCCATTTTCCCTATAGCCTTAGTTGAAATGTTCTGACCTATTGATGTCATATCACGTGCCAGTAGCTTCAGCGGCTGTATTTCTCCAGAATATTTCCATAACACCTGAAATTACGAAGCAGAGGGGTTTCACATTCCAAAACAAAGCCTTTGTTTATTAGGTATATCAGAAATACTTAATAATTCCGCGCCTTTATACAAAACTAGAATATCAAGTTTTTCTATGACGCAAGTGTTAATTTTAAGTATGTTTGGATGTTTATTTTGCAATACAGTAACATATTTCGTGTCGTAAACATAGTATTAACTTTTTAAGATTCAAGACGTATTTTGCTTGATTTACTACATAGACCTATCATAATCATCAATTTCATAAATATTTTGTTTTTTCTACCTTGTCTGCGTTAACCTGTGCGAATACATATCCGGTATCGTACGGTCTCTGTAGTTCACCGTCTCGAACAGCTCGTAATGAAGATGGTCCACACCGGAACACATCGTCTGAGGTTTCCTGTGGAGTGGAGTCAATTGCCTGCCATCCACTGTACTCTGGGCCTAGGTCAGGTCGATCGAGCCAGACCTGGAATGATTCACATCATTGGACTTACAATCGATATTTATTTTTTTCTTAAAAAAATTAAGCTTCTGCCCAAAGCCACAGTTCAGCTATAAGTACCGATGTTTCTTATGAAAATGAAACACAACTTCGCGATTGAGATCATGCTCATGCACTTTGATAGGTGATTTATGTGTTAAAATATTTTTAACCCAAGTGATTAAGAAATTGTGAAAATTCGTTTAGTTTAATACTTCTGACAAAAATATGTTCTACTAAGTGGTCGTCACTGCCTTTGATTACTTATACTGGTCTGCCTTAACCTTTGCACTATGGTTGCTAAATGTTAACTTTATAAAGTTGCGCATAATTTATAAAAGCGCTGTAGCGTCAAACGTAATCAATATTGTAGCGAGTATTAATTGTATTCCTACGTTTAATATTCTTGGAATACGCTTTATAGTTACTAAATATGTCAACGCCTTCACGGAATATATCTATACTTAATATTATAATTGGGTAGAGTTTGTTTGTTTGTTTGTTTGAACGCGCTAATCTCAGGAACTACTGATCCGATTTGAAAAATTCTTTTACTGTTGGATAGCTCATTTATCGAGGAAGGCTATAGGCTATATTTTATCACGCTAAAACTAATAGGAGCGAAGAAATAAAGGAAAATGTGGAAAAAACGGGAGGAAATTATTTGAAAGGGCTTATTTGAACGCGCTAATCTCAGTAACTACTGGTCCGATTTGAAAAATTCTTTCAGTGTTAAATAGCCCATTGATTGAGGAAGGCTATATGCTATATTTTTATCACGTTAAGACTAATAAGAACGAAGAAATATAGGAAAATGTGGAAAAAACGGGGGAAATTATATGAAAGGGCTTATTCGAACGCGCTAATCTCAGGAACTACTGGTCCGATTTGAAAAATTTTTTCAGTGTTAGATAGCCCATTTATCGAGAAAGGCTATAAGCTATATTTTATCATGCTAAAACTAATTTGAGTGAAGAAATAGAGAAAATTATGGAAAAAACGGGGAAATTATATAAAATTTCTTATTATCTTAAGAACTACTGGAGCAATTTTTATGTTATTTGGCAAACATGAAGAATAGACTACGTGAAGGGACATAGGCTATTTTATGCGCAAAAATGTACGGTTGCGTGAAATTCCTAAATTACGCAAGCGAAGCCGCGCGGAACATCTAAATATAATAAAAAAAAATCATAAGAAAGTCAATTCTGTACATTGAATATTTTTATACAATAAATAATACTTGGGATGTGATCTACTATGCTAACGCGAACGAAGTCGCGGGCAACAGCTAAATTTATTTAAAACTACCGACCTCATTCCAGACGTGATAGTTCCACACTGAATCTCTGGTGAACTCTTCTAGTGTGTTCCCGTTTTCGTCTTTAATGATGTCTATCGTCAGGCTGCCTTGGCTGTCGTGTGCTGCATCATAACCGGTGATCGGCCTGCAGGGTATACCGAGTGCTCTGCAAACTGGAAACAAGATTATCAGTTGTATCACTCTAGCAAATATAATATTATTATTTATTATCTAGCAAATATAATATTGTCTCGTAAGAAAAAAATCTTGATAGAACGCATTTGCATACTTTTCACATAAAAACGAAAGAATTATCTCACTAAGCCTGCAATTTACTGCAATTGTGGAATGAAGATCCAATTAAAAAACAGCTTACTTGTCGTAAGAACACCTGCGTACACCCAGCATTGCGCGTATTTCACGGGTTTTTTCTTCTCGTAATACTTTTGTAGTATAGCCAGAGAGCCCACCCACTTAAGGGGGTGAGAGCCGCCGCTGTAGTCGCTGAGCTCCTTGCCCCAGTTGCCGAACAGCACGCCGTTGTCGTCCTGCACGTTCACCGCCGCGGACAAAGCCCGTACTATTCTAATGGGGTCAGCTCTCGCTCGACCTTTGACCTGGAAACATCAATTTCTTTTAATTATGCGCTAAGATTGGATCCATCGTGGAACGCATTTAGGGTGGAAGATACATTTTTTTCAGCACCTCTTTTATTGCCAAAATATTCTTTAACTCTTTATTTAACGGGAAAATGTCCCACAACACATTCCCACCACTGCAACTCCTGTGTCGCCAGGATAAACAGGGGTAACCAACCACGAAAACCCTTTGATATGATCTCACGGTCAGGGGTGCCCGAGGGACAAGCTAAATCTGTCTATGGACCCGCAACGGATTTAGCTTGTCTAACTCATTTTTAGGGTTCCGTACCCAAAGGGTAAAAACGGGACCCTATTACTAAGACTTCGTTGTCTGTCCGTCTGTCTGTCACCAGGCTGTAACTTGAGAACGGTAATAGCTAGAGAGTTGAAATTTTTACAGAATGTGTATATCTGTTGCCGCTATAACAACAAATACTAAAAACAAAATAAAATAAATATTTAAGGGGGGCTCCCATACAACAAACGTGATTTTTTTGGCCTTTTTTGCTCTATATCAATAGTGGCAATAGGAAGGTACTTAACTTTTTCACAAAATCTTCAGTTATATGTCTACTTTAATATTTAATAATAATATTAAAATAAAATAAAAAATTAAGGGGGGCTCCCATACAAAAAACACCATTTTTGGCCTAATTTTGCTCTATTTTGGTACGGAACCCTTTGTGCGCGAGTCCGACTCGCACTTGGCCGATTATTTATTTATTATAGAAAGTAATCATAAAATGTCTCTGAGTACGGCCTTTAGATTAGCATATTTCATTGATTTTTGTTGTTGTGGTCACAGCTACTCAGTAGGTACAAAATTAGGAGTCGGGAATTAGAATCGTAGTCGTTTCGTAGGAGCTTGAAGAATTACGAACTACTCTTACCTTTCCAATTTCTTTGACTAAGTATAGAGCGCACTCCAATATATCCTTCTCGTACTGCGCGTAGTTCCAAGGAGTGGGTTTGATTCTATTGTACACTCCTCTGAACATGAGGCCAGCATCTTCTTGAACATATTCTTCTCTGTGACTATGACCTGAAGCGTAAGTAAAACGAGTGTAATGATAACTTATATTTTATGCTTAGGCTTTTTTCCATACAATGTAGCGACAGAAGGATGCGGATATGTCATCACTCATCATTGATTCGTCATAAAAGAATAACTAATTAATGTGATATTTCTTACTAACCGGTAGCATTAGCTAAGTTACAATTGGTTATAAATTATTGAATTTGGCACGGCAGTATATAACTATTACATGCCAAGTCAATACTATCACGTTTAAAGGCTTAACAGGTTTGTCATCGGAATATATTTCGATTCTGATGACTCGACAACTATAAGTACCGCTATATTTAGTTGAGTAAGCTTAATTTTATATAGAAAATTCTTAGCAGCTACTTACCAGGCATATAAACGCTGTCATTCAAACACCAAGGATTGAAAAGGACATAAATTGGCAGGGGATGTGTATAGCTGAGCGAACTTCCCCCGGACATCTTGGTGTCGATGTCCATGCGCCAGGCGGCCACGATGCAGTTCGCGGCAGGAGTCACAGCCACCATGAGATGGGAGTCCATCTGGCCCTCGTAAACCGCATTCCACGCTCCGAGAGTTTCGGAGCCCTTCTCTAAAAGGGGGACCGCCGCAGACGTGTCATCGGACGGCCCACGCTTCTCCACATCTGGTACAATAAACATTTAAGTATTTTAACCCAGCTAAAAATAGGCGATAATGCAAAGTGAGCGAAACAAATTTCGAACCTGCAACGTAGAATATGAACGAAACGGCATCTCTTCTGGTGTCGAATGGCCTGTTTAGCAGGATATCCAATTTGAAGGACTGGCCTCTTCTGATCACGAGACACTTGTCGGCCTCTCTCGTCATGAGATGGAATTTGTGCGTGTGATGGTTCTCGCCGTTGGTATCGACGCAGAAGTCGACGCCTTGAACTGCCAGCACGCCTTGTCTCGTGCCGTCGACGACATCTGCATGAACAAACAGAATCGTCCTTAACACCTTAAACGCTTTTGATTATATTATCCTACACAATTTGAATAATGCAATCCACCTACATACAAGTGCTCTATGCGAATTGCAAATGTACTGGTAATAAACTTCAAATCGTAAATGTGGAATGATGATTCATGTTATTTACAAGTAGGTAGTAATTAAAACAATAAATTCTTATATTAATTATAAATTATTATCATTTAATATGCAATCAAAATTCACCTATTAGTTAACAATAATTAAGGACAAACTAGAGTAAAAATCGAAAGTGAATCCAATACTTATAACAAAAATTTTTCACAAGAAAGCTTAAAAACTTTTATAGCTATAATATGCAATACGGTAGCAGAAAGCTTATGCACAAAGCTAGGTAAAAAGGTTGCTGAATAAAATATCTTCAATGGTCGAAATACCTGCGTCCTCCTAGACTGCTAATTGGCTGCTCAATTCTTACGATCCGCGCATTTATTAAATCAATAAAACCAAATACGTGAACCGACTTTATTAGCATACCTGACCTTTTAATGAAGTACTAAAAACTAGGCCTTTGCATCCATTGTGGATGATTTATACAGCATTTTCAGAGCGAAGTAGCCACTCTTCAAATACTGTAGTGCCTGGGACAAGATTTTTAAATGCCTGTATGGTTGCCCAAGCGCATACGGCATTCTCGCAACATAGTCGGCCTAGTCCAGAGGAAAGAACTAGTCAATACGTCTGGGACCAACCATGTGCGGGTTTCCTCACGATGTTTTCCTTCACCGTACGAGCGTCCGTATTATGTACTTGAGATCAGAAAATGTCTCATTGGTACACGCCTCCACCCGGGATCGAACCTGCACCCTCTGCGAGTGCGAACCAAAGGTCTACCCAATAGGCTACGGAATGAAGTACTATACTATGAAGTACTATTATTTCCGTAAAATCGACTAATTGAGCTCTCTTATTGATACGGATATTTGCAGACCAGTCCGGTCCCAGGCTTAAAAGCAGATACCAAAAATTTTGTCACTGACCTACTTCGATTATAATTTAAAACTAATTTCGTAATTAATTATTTTTATAAGTATTTTAACTATCGCGAAAAACGCTAAGTACTTAGGTCTTTTAGGCTTACATATTATGCCTATTACATAATATGTTTCTCTTTTATATTAGGTAAGTACTTACTATAATATTGCTACAATAATTTCAGAGAATTATTCATTAATTTTATCTGAGAGAGCCCAAAAATTGGCAGGAAGCCAATTCAATTAGCCACCAGTATCAGATAGCTCTTCATAGACAGGAAACTTTCGTCAACAAAAAATATCATAAATCTATTGTTTGCCAATAATATATTGCTAAACTACATTTTATTCCTTGCTAAATCCAAAACCGAAATTTCAATAAACCTACCCGGTTGGAAGGGAATTATAATATACTTCTGCCGCCTCCCGAAGTAGTGTTGCCATAAATTTTTGATGTACTCCATTGTCAATCCAATTTTCGGTCACAGTAATCACATAGTCTTCAGTTGGCTAATCGAGTTCTATCGTACTCCTTCACGACTCACAGTTACAGGGCTCTAATTGCTCGAGCTGACGTGCCAATGCTCAAGAATGCCGTCATACACTGCCGGCTCCCGCTGGGCAGCCTCCTCTAATACTCCGAGATGATGTCATGATGTAAATACAATGCCGCAAAACTGTTTAGATCTTTGACAGTTCCTAGATATGCTTATTCATTTCCACATACTTTTTACGTGCATTGAATCATCGTCATCGTGTCCACTGGACCAGCGTATTACATCACAATCTGATTGTGTATGAGAAGCTTTTTGATAACCGTTAGTTTAATCAATTGTATACAATGACTAGAAAAAGTACTGAATTGAAGAAAACTGGAATTTCAGTTCACTTTGGCATTTCTAATGTACAATAGAGTGTAAGTATAGGTCTACCAGAATCTGATGGCAAATTTTGACGGCAGATTTTCAAAAAATATCCTTGATCATTGGATAAATTTATATATTTGCATTTTTCACGCACAGAATCAGCCGCTATAAGAAAAAAAAAGGATGAAAATGTTTTATTCCAATTACCCCGGTATTGCTAGAGTCAATTTATTTTCTCACTTTTTGCCATCAGGTTCTGGTTGACCTATAATTGGCGTTTGCCTATTTTCTTCATAAATATGTTTATCGTCGTGAGTATGAACGAGGTCCGTACAATCGCGTCAATAAATTACCAGGACCCACATCTCGAGATGACTGTATCCTGACCCCTGGTATCGCGGCGCGGCCCCCGGGTCAACTGTCACACCCATTTTAATTGCAACCAAATTATGCCCAACGTTACAGATTGGAACAATCATTCCTTGAGTATTTGCTTCGATGTTAGGTTGGTACATCGTATTTAAATGTCGCGTTCAACTGTATCTTTGTTATGACGTTATTTTCACTGTATGAAGTTACTTCAATAATCAGTAAGCTATTAGCTAAACCTTCTATTTTAGCACAAGAATGTACTGAAATGCCAAGATTAATGTAGCTATTCGAACATTATGAATAGCACCAATTATGAACTTCCATTGGTTATTGGTGGACGCAAACGCTTACACTGGAATTATTTTCAACTAAATTTACAAATCCCGATATTGCGGAAATCACAACACGACGAAATGAGAATTTTGAAATTCTGTACAGGATTATTTTGTTTGATCTTTACAGTTATTATTACATCTAGACACGTCTGCGACTAAATATTAATGAAATTATATCCATTTGAAGTGAAGTCTGTGGGTGAGGAAACCCAAGTACGGTAAAGCACACATCCTCAATCTCCGCTGATTAGTTTTCCCACGCGTGCGTAGGAACAACAGTTAACTAAAATAGCTATCTATGTTAATAACTTAACTTTTAAAATTTTAAAGTTCTTTCAAAATCTAGTAGAAAAACAACTTTTTTCAAAATAGCAATATCTGACGTCAAAATAGTCAATAATTCAGAATCTGCATCTACTAAGGGCCTGTTTCACCACTTCCTGCAGAGAACGTGCTGGATAGGCATATCCACAACTTATTTAACAGATTTTCCATACTTTATCTGTCAAGTTAAGTTGTGGATAGACTATCCGGCACTTATCAAGAAGTGGTAACAGGCCCTAAAATATATAAGGCATGGCATAACAAAAACAATAATATCATACGATTTATTAATGTTGTCACTTGTCAGTCAAACCTACGTCTCATTTGTATTCCACGCGCTCGCCTTGTAAGCTAACGATATCTAAATCTAAATAACGATTAAATGATATTTAATGACTTAAGCCATAAAACTTGATGTCCGCTAATGATTGCGATCCCATCCCATATAATATAAGGATTTTAAAAGCTTCTATAAGATTATTTCTGCTAAGTTTTGTTAAATTAATAATATCGAAGGTTCCAAGTTCCAACTTCCATAGGAATAAATTTTATTTCATTAATTATTATTGTTAACATAGCAATATCTTAGTTACTTAAATGTTTCACCTCACCATAGTATTATGTATTATCATTTGCCTTCAAGAAAAGTTGTCCAAAATTAAAATACAGGTATTATACTTACAGCTTACACCTGATGTTGCTGTAATTAATTATTTCATGTTCTAAGTCCTAATTAGTAAAATATAAAGATTAACTAATTATTATATAAGAACTCAATTCACTCTGTAGTGAACATCGTTAAGGAATCACCAACTCATCTTCGTCCTCATAAGGTAGAAACCGTAAAGGGCAAAAAGTTGTCAGAAAGTTACGTCAAGTTTAAGACTGGGTCAAGACTCAAGGCCTTCTGTGTCATGTAGCTTTTGAGTCTCCGATTGACGCTAATATTTGACTCATGGCCAGTAAACAATCCATAGTATTTCCAAGAAAAAACAAGGTTTATGCCTACTGCCTAGATTCGGTGTCTATATAATTAATAATACCCCTTTTTCCTACATCCAAGTAGCTCTAGTGTAATTAAAAAAAGTCAGTAAACAGTAAACGTGCACTTCACAAAAAGAACGGTGCATTTATCTAAATACTTAAACATCATTTCATAAGTAACATTCTTATACAATGAGACGTAGGCTGCGTGCAGTGGATCACCTTGAGCGGCCGCGGCGTGTAGCCATGCTTTTTGTTGGCTTTTTGTTTATAGACATAGGACATTTCATTCGGCTAATAACTCTATAAAGGTCCTCGAAACAACAGGATGTTCGCTTAAAAGTCGCACGACTGTGACTATACATATTATTATAGTAAGTTAGTTAAAAACACGACGGTTAATTACTTCTACAGAAAAATCCTTTCCATCCATCTAATTTATTGAAAAAAACGTGTGCTCTTAAGGTATTTAATTTTTTTGGAGTGAGAAATTTAACATTTCTCTCTCCACGCAGAGTAAGTTCATAACTAAGTAGTTAACGCACTTCTAATAATAACTTATAATAACTGTGTTCTGTTTATGAAACGCACACGGTTTTGGTGCTGCTATTTGCAAACCTTTGAATGTTATTTATGTACCTATACCATGGACTTATATCTTCTTATATAAAAGCAGCATTAAAGTTAGTTCGCTAATTCCAATGATAGATATATTATAACTTCCGTGTTGTCACACTTCACTGCGATTCTCTACGACTAGATATTATATTTATATTAGTTATCCGTATCTGATTGCTTAATAATACTGTTATCTATTAGTATCATCATTCATCTGCAGTATTCGTAGTCAAGACGGGCAACTCTACTATGTAAACAACTAATGACCTAATAAGGATGTATAATTTGCAAATCAGTAAAATTGTATATGAAAATTAGAATTTTATTTTATTAATAATAGTTTTTTTATATGTAATAATAACCGTAAGTTGTCTACAATTCGCTGAAATCAATCGTATCTTACGATTGCGTGAAACAATAAAACTAACTATACGATACTACTAAAAACCTTTGTGATATTTTGGGTGATTTCACGAGAAGCTAATAAATTTGATCTTGATTTTTATTTGCTCTCCGTTCCATTTTGTGAGTGGACATCAAACCGCACGCATTAATCTCATTTTCGTAGTACTCTATTTTTATTTCATGGAAAACCCATTGTGATGTTTATGTAATATCCATTATCCACACTCCACCGACAAAATTATTACTTACTGAATATTAAGTATTACTTTCTTAGATCTGAAAAATTCGTGTGGACAGAACAACTAGGCATGTTCTGCGATGTTTAAAACTTAAAAATTAGTTTTACAACTAAGTAACTGTTATAATAACTTTGAGATCCTTGTTTAAAATATTTATCAGTTACTTATCAGGGTCTATCACCATTTACCAGTTATAGTATCTGTAGTTAGAGAATAATCTTCAAGTTTTAAATCTCCATGTCGTCCTTTAGAATTAAATTTTCCTTAATCATTTCAAAATCCTCATTCGACATTCATGTGAGAAGTTTTTGCCTTCTACTTTATTTTATACGCTTTATTTACCAATGCATAGTTGCTAATTGCTTCATATAGTGTACACAGCCCACAGGTGCTGAGTACTTAGGTCGTTCGTTGTTATGAAATATCATTTTACATATTATTATTATACAGGCAAAGGAATTGACCACTACTACGTATGTCTTGTCTGCTCGCGAGCTCCAAAGACTTTAAGAGGCTGTGGAGCAAAAAGTTGCGGATCGCGTTCGATGATGACAAAATATTTTCTCGCACAATCCTCCTCAACATTCCTCATATTCCCTAAATTATGTAGTCTAAAAAAAACTAAGTTTACTATTTTTCAACCTTTTACCTAGGTGATACGTTCAAATGTAGAATTCAACAGCTGTGGACTGTGGTGTAATATTAATAATTGGAATTTTGAACCTTATTGTCATTATAAAATTTATTGGTGCTGCCTACACTAGATCTGTATCTGAAAAATAATTCTAAATCTGTTATAACATAGATACTTATTATCTTATACATACCTAATTTCACTTAGGTATAGTATAAAGTTTCAAACTAAGTAAACGCATGCAAATTTAGTTCAAGTCAGTCAGTAAAAGCTGCATCGTAAACAACGTACCATTCGATGTGTCTAATCTGGGGGGTCGAGGTAAGTCTTTGAGGTCGTAGGATTCACTCTTCCTGAACGGACAACAGCACCTCGATGGATGATAATTCGCCAGCTTGCTCTTAACAGTTCCCATTTTCGAGATAATCACTTAATCACCAATTATCAATATGAGATTAGATCACCTCTAAAACACTTGAACAAATTGAAATCAGTCTGTGTATGTTTAAATTTGATCCATCACTATTCGCTGGCCCAAGATTATCGGCAATATTAATTTCCAATAAGAACACGGTAAACGCGTGCGCACACTGGTTCGATTGTGATCCATCTGCGAAGCTGCGGTGCATGGTTACGCCACCTTATGCGAAATCTTATCAGTGCAGTGAAAAATCGGGATGTCCCATTACTTCAATTTCATTATGAATGAATTAATATTAGAACTGAATCATTTCACCGTTAGTCATGAACTCATGACTACTGTAGACCAAGTACGAGCGTCAAAGGTCAGCAATGAGTGGACGGCTGTCTAAAAGTTAACTAAAGTCATAAACGTAGGTTAAATACATAGTAGGTATCTAACTATTGGAGATGATGTTTCCAACGATAAAGACATTTTTTGTATAGATAAAAAAAAAGAAATGTAATAAATAACGGGTTGCTTTTCTGGTATGTTATGATATAACATACCAGAAAAGCAACCCGTTATTTATGTGTGTTACATACATCGTTAACTGTAGATTAAAAAAAGTAAAATCTTGTAATTGTATGCCGTTCTACCAATATTCCACTTATTGTTCAGAAGCTAAGAGATATAAGCACTGCGTCCCAATTTCACTAACGCTCATTAAGGGGCCGGGTACCCTTGGAATTTCTCATACAAACGTAATACCAAAATCATTTTCTCATACGAAAATATTTAACATGTTTGAATTATTTTTCAGTTTAAGATAGTAATTACCTAGGTTCCTACACAAAAATTTACTTCAAAATATTTAAACAAAAAAATATATTTTTTTGTTTAAATTTTTTTTTTGTTAATTTAGTACTAAATATTGAAACACTAAAAAATAGAGTAAAACACTAAAAAATATATAAATAAATAGTAAATTTACTACAAATTATTTAATTTCTAAAAAATATTTTTTTAGTATTTAAATATTTAGTAGTAAATTTACTGTTTATTTATATATTTTTTAGTGTTTTACTCTATTTTTTAGTGTTTCAATATTGAGTAGTAAATTTACTAAAAAAAAATTTTAAACAAAAAAATATTTTTTTGTGTTTAAATATTTTGAAGTAAATTTTTGTGCAGAAACCTAGGTAATTACTATTCTAAACTGAAAAATAACTCAAACATGTTAAATATTTTCGTATGAGAAAATGATTTTGGTATTACGTTTGTATGAAAAATTCCAAGGGTACCCGGCCTCTTAAGGGCGTTCCGTCCGGAGATTCCGTAATTGACTGTATTTCAAACCTTATAAACTCATAATCTGAAAGCTACAAAGTTATAATAAAAATACAGCAATAATCTTCAGTATATCAACATTCCTTTTGTCGTTTTAAATTTTCTATTTTTGTTTCTTATACTCATGATATCAGCTTCCAAAGTAATACCAATTTGTTAAAATTCAAGCATACATTCAGCATCTCCTTAGGATTTACAAATTACTTTTATTTGAAACTCACGCCAATAGATCGACAACATCATAAACTACATATTCGCCGTTTAAATTTTTTTTTAGGATAATTTTGAACTAAAATAAGTAAAAATAATAGGGTTTTGGCGCGATCTCGGCAACGCGGCAAATGTATGTCGTTCAAAGGTCGTTTGCTCGGGGGACGGACTTAATGTTAATGAGTAGTTAAAAATCTTGCCTTTTCTTTCCTTTTAAAACGATAAACGAGAGTATCGTGGTAATCGAGATTTAACTTTAACAGATACTTAATAATAAAATATCATATAATATGGGTGGAATAAGGATGTTATTATGGTACCTGGTAAAGGACAACCATTAAACTGTGCGCAAGATTGTTTGTTGATCATAAATTTGATAGTCTAGTCAACTGATTTACTCGGTTTATGCTAATATACTACGTATGACATCATCCCACAAACGCCGGACTGATATGATGTCAATGGCAACACGAAGGCTAAACATTTGCTTAAGACCACATGAATGAAATTCCAAGTCCCGATCCGATGATGAATTTTCCTAAGAAGAATCGAAGCCCTATTTAGTACGAGTGATGACACACATTACCATTAACCACAGTCCACAAGAGCGATAAATGTAAAGCCCAGTGGCCAGTACGTGTGTTAACTGTGATCAGTGACAAAAATTTTCGGGAGGCTATATATATATATATATATATATATATAGCCTCTATATATATATATATATATATATATATATATATATATATATATATATACTTATTATTAGCCTTATGTAAACGTTTTACCTCAAATATTTCTAAGTAAGCAATCAATAAAATGAAAAATTTATTGATGATGATTGCTTCCTTAGAACAGGGTAGAGTCTGCGACGAAACGCACAATTTAGGAAGCTGTGTGCCTGTGTTCTTTTTTAATTACATGCAATTTAAAATGATACAAGTCAAATTAAATAAAACAGTTACTTCGATAAATGAATAATTAATGAATACCTTTTAAAATCAAGGTCTAGCTAGCAAGTCTAACTAATTATAGTAATCCAAAACAGTTGCAACTGGCTAACCTTACTTTAAGCACGTACCTGACGTTATTTTAGGTTCTTCATGGGTAATTCCAAAACCATACAAAATACAATAAACATTTAGTAGTCCTAATAGTTATTATGGTTAATGTTACTGTTAATGTTTTATTCACTATTTTAGGCATGCATCAATAACAATAATCTTAAAATGAAATATTTTTACAATAAAGCCCCATAAGCTCACCGGTGAGCGAGACACAATAGAATAACAATAGAGTTCCAAGAATCACGATCGAAGGATTATGTTATTAATGACTAACATTAATGTCGAATTTAAACTCAACTTCGTGATGTTTAATCATTACTAAAAAGCTTCAAGCTTCAAAAATATTAAGGAAAAGTAATACATATACCTAAATAATTTTGATAATGATATGAAATTTATAACAACGACCTCAACAAAAAAACTACATTTTAGTTCCATTTTTTTATTTTTGAGATCCCAAAAACACAAAACACGGTGCAAATCCATTACAATAAATTATTATCTTATTCGATATAATATTCTTAATTTCTTAGTAGAGACATAACAAATACTTATCATACGATACTAGGTATAATATTAAGCGTTAGGCCTTAGACTAGAACTTTTGTACAATTAACTGGAATGGCACTCAAAGCGACGGTTTTGTAACGATTCGTGATAAAAATTACACAAGTGCAATGGTGATTTTTTTTTATTTTTGTATTTTTTTAATATAATGTTAAATTATTGTCCTTCAAGCTTCAATCATGTCCGTGTTCACAGCGTTAGGTCTGCGTTAGTTATAGATCCGTAAATGTCTTAGCACTTATAAGTAGACCACTCACTATCACCATAATTAACCCTTAAAATAACCAGTTAAAGTTGTTAGGGTCTGTCTAAGTTGGTAAGAATTTAATTGGAGAAAAGATAAATGCAGTACCATTAATGTTATTAAAAGGCGTTAAAAGAAATCCGTAAATTACGAAGCTGATTTCATGATCACTATTTCCTCCTCCTGCAAGTAGTAGTGACATTCGGGCGCCACGAACGCCATGAGATGCGCTTCGTAGCAGTGGTCGTAGTGTATGGTCTGGGAAGGGCGCGGGGGCTGGTCTTCCCTAGGCCCCGAGGACTCTCGGGACCTAGGGCTTAGCTAGCCCCGCACACTGACGGCCGCGCTGCCCACCACCTCGTCGATCTGCCGCGACGAGAACGTCACGACGACGTGGCAGTCCCCGATCCTCGTCGGAACGAACCTGTCCTGATGGTTCACGAGCTCGTTGGGTTTGACGTCGCGGAACTTTATCTGAAAAAGAAAAACGAGTGTCAGAAGTTTTTTTTTTAATTAAAGGTATAGGTAGACGTTGAATATATTTACCTGTCGTGGTCTCTGTACGCCCAGGCCCTCGAATGTAAAGTAGCAGTCGGTCAGATGAACACTCAAGGGATTCTGGAAACTGAATGCGATTCCATTCTCTTGACCAACGGTGGGATGATTTCTGACCTACAAAAATTATAAATTGGAAATGACAAAGAATATTTTGCAACATGGTTTGACTTTCTTATAAAAAATCAAATCCATCCAGGTAAATACCTGCACTTGCAACTTGGGTTTATTCAAACAGAATTCGTCTTCATCGGACCACGCCTGAGATGTTTGTTTGACATAAGCCATGGCGTGTATCTTCACCATGGAATGGTCCACGAGCTTGTCTATGTACTCCTGCGGTGTGACGTGTAATTTCAGGACTTCCTTCTGACCGGCGCGGACTATGAATTCACCGTGAGCTCTCCGCAATCGGGACGCTATTGCTCCAGTGTAATAACACGATGACGCTGTCAGTACACACCAAATGGTACGGTCCTCGTTCGATTTGTTCTGGGGATTAAAAATACTTAAAGTTGGTATGAAGGTCAAGAGCACCTACCTAGAGCCAAAACATTTTACTTTCTCTGTGTTTAAGTAAAATCTATATCTATATCGATATACTTATTATAAAACAAAGTCGCTTTTTTCCCTCATGTCCCTTTGTTCCCTTTAATCTTTAAAACTACGCAACGGATTTTGATGATTCTTTCAGTGTTAGATAGCCCTTTTATTAAGGAAGATTATAGGCTATATTTTGTCACGCTAAGACTAATAGTCGAGCGAAGAATGTGAAGAGAATGTGGAAAAAACGGGGAAAATTATTTAAAAGGGCTAACTTGAACGCGCTAATTTCAGGAACTACTGGTCCGATTTGAAAAATTCTTTCAGTGTCAGATAGCCCATTTATTGAGGAAGGCTATAGGCTATAATATTTATCACGTTAAGACTAATAGGAGAATGTGGAAACAACGGGGGAAATTATTTGAAAGGGCTTATCTCGCGAACTACTGGAGCAATTTTTATGTTATTTTATTTGGCACAGATAAGAAGTAGACCACGTGCAGGATCATAGGCTATCAATTTTAATCATTTTGTCACTGGCTATATTATATTTTATACCCGTGCGACGCCGGGGCGGGTCGCTAGTTACTCATAAAGTTTACCTGTATATTCATTGTGCAGTCGAAAGGTTGCCCATAATGGATGACCTCCATGTCCATAAGATCGAATGCTACATCTTCACCGCTACGGTCTGGATTCTCGTAGTACTGTTGCAGACGCTGCAAGCCTCGGCAGGCAGCGATGGCAGACTGTCTCTCCGCAGCAGTGCTCTCTGACAGTTTGTATTCACTGGTTATTTCCAGCAAATCCGTCTCGCCTTCGTCGTCCTCTTTGCCCGGTGCCTTTGTTATTATTTTGCGTCCTACTCTATAGACAAAAAGTAATATGTATCTCTATTATTTGATAATTAGCTAATAGTGTCAAACTGAAAGTTTTGAATAGAGCATTGCTTTTGTAACGACTTTAAATCAACATTTTAAGCCATATACTCACTGGTTCTGATTGGAAGGAACTTTAACGAAGCCCCAATCCGACAAGTCGTCTTCTTGGAAGTGACAGAGTTCGGAATTTATTTGGGAGTACATAAAAGGTGTATCGTATTGAAAACCGACTTCCCCTCGCCGAACAGCCTCTACGCTAGCCGGGCCACATTGAAACACAGAGTCGGAATCCTCTTGCGGGGTAGAATCTATTATCTGCCAACCGCCATAACCTGAAATTGTGATTTATGAAATACAATTAAATGCTCATGTTCCAGTTGATTCAGCTGGAATAAACAACAAAATATAGCTAACAATTATTAAATAAAATCTTTTACCGTAAAGATGTCTTGCTTACCTTGAGGTAAATCTGGTCTTTGCATCCAAACATCATTCCAGACGTGGAAGCTCCAGCAAGAATCAAAGCAGTCTTCATCAGGTCCGTTGGGGACCTCATTGCCGTCTTTATCAAAAAACTTATCTATTGTAAATGTCCGATTCGTATCATGAGCCGAGACGTAGTTAGTAACGGATCTACAAGGAATACCTGGAACAATAATTGGGCTTGAAATAAAGTTTCTGAGATACCTTTTTACGAAGTGTGAGTTTTGTTTATTCCAATACTAGATTATGCCCACAACTCTGTTGCGCCAAAATTCATTTATTGCGTGGGAACCGTACATTTTACAGGGATAAAAACTATCCTATGTCCTTTCTCGGGACTCAAAGTATATCCATGCCAAATTTCAGCAAAATTGGTTCAGCGGTTCGAGCGTGAAAAGGTAACAGACAGACAGACACACTTTCGCATTTATAATATTAGTATGGAAGTATGGATTATCTCACCTAGAGCTCTACATATCGTGACTACGAGGCCCGAGTATACCCAGCACTGTCCGTATTCCACAGGCTTTCCCCCGCTTGTGAGATACCGCTCCAGAATAGCGACTGATCCTGTCCAAGCATGCGGAGCTATACCATCTTTGTATTCCCCATCATAACGGCCGACCATGAGGCCGTTCTTACCGTTTGTATTGATCTAAAAAATTAGATTAGGTATATTATATTATTACGATAAGATCTTGATTGTTACAAAATTAACGTATTAAGACTTACCATAGATGAAATAGCTCTAGAGACACGTATTGGATTACTACGTTCAGAATGCTCCAAGCCACTTTGCTCCAACAAATACATGCAAGCCGGTAGTACTATGTCATCGAATTGGCCAAAAATCCATTTCCTCCCTTTTGGCTGTCGCCAGGTACCACACCAAATTTTACCTTGCTCGTTTTGGATGTATTCTTTTCGTGAGGTGTCATTCTCTAGGTAAACAGGATCTTCTTTGCACCAAGGATTGAACAATATGTAAATTTCTTCATCACACTTGTAGTCGTTGCGGTTGTCGCGCTGTCCCACCCGGTTAGTTTGTACCCAGCAGTTCCACACTCCGACTGGAGCTGTGACAGGAATTCGAACTTGAAAAGTGACAGTATTGCCATCCTGTCGCAGAATACTCAGGTCCCATTTGTCCAATTCGGGAGCTATCGCTGCTAAATTTTGCATGGAACCTTGTTGAGATCCCACGCTTCTTGTAAAAGAGTGTTGAGATGCCCCGAACCTTTCAACTACAGGCCGTTCTTGCGGGGCGGGTGGGCTGAGAGGGCTGTTCACAGTCACCGTTTCATTACTAATCGAAGTCCTCCGAATTCCGTATGCAGCTGTTTCTCGAACGGTACTTATTGGACTTATTGAACTTATTGGCATGGAGACAGCCGGTGTGACGCTGGCGCTCGTTTCATGAACTTGTACTCGCGACATTCCTATACCCTGACCGATGACATCTCGGGGATGTGGTATCGCGTTTGGTTGAGGCGTATCAAATTTAACGGGCAAAACGACACGTGTTCCTTTAGTTACGCTTGGTTTTGGTCCTGTAAGAAAAGTAGGATAGTCTATTTCATTAAAAAAATATTTTAAAATTTGTTAGTCTCACTAAAACTCGGAAACGGCTAAACCGTTTTGGCTTATTTTGGAAGTTTTATATTAGCAGGGAAATAATACGAAGTTTATCGGGCCATCTAGTGTAGGATATAAATACACTATCTTAACATTATTTTTATGAAATAAACACAAAATGCTTACCAAAACAAAACACAATACGAACGATGTCTTGTTGCTTATCATGGGCTCTATCAAAACGAACAGCGAAGTAGAAAGTTTGACCTCTACGTAAAACTGGGTTCGCCAGTAAAGTAGAGTTTACTAGATCATATTGATCAGTATGGTGGTCTTTTGCGTTATCTCTGGAGTAGAATTCTGTCAACTCCACCTTTAGGGGTGCTTGAGAATAATAGCTCAGGGAAATAATTTCCATCGCGTCCTGACGACGCCGGCGTTCGTTCTGATCGGCCAGCTTGGAAATAAGATTGTGTGCGTATATGGTGTTAGGACTATTTCTTGATCCTTTTTGAGCAGTCGGTCCAGATTTCTGAACTGGCAGGCGTTGTGTCTGTCCCGGGCGTTGGCAGAAGCTCGAAATATTGTAGTTTGATGATATTCCGGGCACGTAATTGCTGGGCATTCCGCCGATGGTGATTTGTGGTTCCTTCGAGCAAGTCAGAATATTCAATGTAGCCGTGAGTCCAGTGATACCACCGAGTCCCATGCCCGTCACGCTGGACGTCATCCTGGATGACACCTTCTCCGTACAATCTTGGACCATGGATGTTGTGAGTTCGTGCTTACGGGTGAAGTGCGCCCTGGGACTGACCGGAGCAAATAGTATTTTTTAGCCATTAGAATCCCTTTATATACTGTTCCTAGCGAGGATCGTTCACCGCTAAAGTATCGCATGTCGTATGCGCCAGCCGGCTAGTTTTTCTGTTCTATTGTGTGTACTCGCTGACTTATAACACTTCCGGGAACGCTTTTTAATGGAATCATGTATCCTTTAAACTGTGATCAGTTGGGTGTATAAAACCAAGTACCAGTTTGGTTCGCAGACTAGAACGATGTACCACTTTTTAGTCTCATTGTATAGTTACCAGCTTACTATAGTCATAGTAGATACCTAAATATTATGGAATGATACCACCATGTTACCTATATTTTATATAGTTATATTTTGTATAGTTATAAAAGTTAAAGCTAAATTTGATAACCCTTCTCAATTATTTAAATACTGTAATGTCCTACCTATACACTTAAAAGTCCAATACCAACTTCTAATAGAACAGTACTTTCGAGACGATATTCAAATAATAAAAAAACACGTCATTACTACTAGAAGTGTATCCAATAAAAAACTCGAGACACCGAAATTTAATAATCAGTATGGCAAAAGAACTTCCCAATACGTGATAGCTCATCTAATAAACAACCTGCCTAATGCCTATAAAGATTAAAGAAGATATAAATAAATCAAATTTAAAGAAGTCACTCAAGAATTACTTTGCGGATATGGAGCACCCTATATTATACTCATTAAGCAAACTTGTTTACATTATTGTCCTGAGCAACCTATCTGCTGCACCGCGCGCCGCGCCGCGCCGCGCCGCGCCGTGGCGTGAGCGCGGAGTATGATGGAGTGCTCGGCTACTAGGTATGTTGTTATGTTGTTATGGCCGGTTTACACGTGTAGAGTGGATACTAAATTCTAATTGTCATCTATTTCAGTACCTACTATTTTAATTGCTACTAAATTTTGTGTCTACATGCAATTAACAACCTTAAATTAAGTTAAAATTTAGCTAACTATTTATCAACGTAATACGTGTAAACCAGCCCTTACTTGTTATGTCTTGTCATTTCTGTAATTTAGTTAATAATTTTGTTAAATACCTACGTTAGTAATGTAGCTTTAACGTTTGTCTTCCTTTTGTAGCTTATTTATCTTTTAAAATAAGAGAACTTGTATATTGTCTACACAACTCGGTTGCGGGTTAAAGACAATATCTTATCGGAACTGTAAACTTTACATGTAACGAAATAAATCAATAAATAAATAAATAAATATTATGTGATGTTTGTTACCTTTGTAAGAGTAGTACGGTACATCTTAGACCTATGGCTCATACCACAGATTACTAAATAGTTGTTACTACGTAACTCATACTAAGTTAAACGGTTGAAACTTGAATCTATCTTCTATATAATTTATGTCAATACGCGTTTAACTACATAATAATATTAATTATGGTGCTCCCACACCGCCGTTAGAAAATGTTTGTAAACATTTTCTAACATAAAAAAATTTACTAACAAATGTTGTCAATTGTACATTTTGTTAGGAACTGTTACATGTTATAAGTGCTCCTATACACTATAGAAAATGTTTATTAATGTTAACTAATTTTTTAAAATTTAAATCTGGTATTGGCTCACCGCATACCCCGTCGTCCTTTATAAAATGTTTACAAACAAAAGGTAACACAATATGTCTTATTTTGTTATAATTTGTTAACTTACGTTTACTAAACATTTTCTAACATGAAAACATTTTTAACATTTTTTAACATTTGTGATGTTTGCTAACAAATGTTTACTAACGTTAGATCTACACATCAAGCGGGGATGAATATTTTTTTTCGCGCCTAGATATAAAAATTAATCGATAATTTAAAAACATCGAATCACTTCGTAAAGGAATTGCAATCGAAATTATCGATTTCGTACTGACGTTTCAGAGAGGCGCCGGCGATTTAAGATGGCCGCCCTTTTTATCGACTTGATTTCGATTCAACAGTGGCAATCTCTATTGACATAAGTTCCGTTTCATGCATCTGACATTTTTCAAATGTTTTCGTAACAATAATTTTATACTCCTATTTCAAAGACCCTTCGATTACGGTGCGGCCAGATCCGGCCGCGCTATCTAAACGCAGCTATTTTTGTCTATACCCACGCGGCCACATCCGGCCGCGCTCTTTCATTCGATTGAGATACGTATTTCGTCGATTTAGAGACTACTTTTGTATGAAGAAGTTTGGTTAGTTATGATCTATGGTAAATTTGACACATTCTGAATGCAAAATATTATACAATCTGTGGTCGACGAGTATTTTTCAGTCATTAGAAAATCGTGAATTTTTTCGTGTGTGTTCTGACATTTTGTGTGTTTTTTGTGAAATTATTGATAGATTTAACGAATGTTAGTAGTAAAATAAGTTACTTTAGTAATAAGATTAGTTTTAGATAATCATTTGCAAGAAATACTTCGTAAAAATTTGTGAAAGTTCAGAAAAAAGTTGTGTGTGTTATAAGTATTTTGAACGTAATTTGCTTCATATATTGGTAAATTAATTACGTAAAACGCTTGAAGAAGTTATAACAAAAGGTCTACAAGATTTTGAATTACGATAGTATTTCTTACAATTCTAAAACAAAGAGTTCAAAGTCCGCAGGTAACGGCCATATTCTGCCGGCCACGGCCATTTTGAACTTTATTTGTAAAGCCCTAATGACGAAGTTTGCTTGTGGGTAATACGAAACCCATTTTTTTGGGTTAGATTTATGACCTGTTTTTATAAACATCACGAGTAGTAATGATAAACAATTCATGTAAGAGTTTAAAATCAGGGTTCCCTCGAGTAGAATAAAACAAAATATTAACTTATTTCATGTGAAACAGTCAGAAAAAATATATTTCAAAATATATACTTCTGAAAAGAATATTAAATCAGACTAAATACTATATTATGATGGCTTGATTGATAGAAAATTTAACATATATTATAATATTTCTCACAGAAACATAAAATATAGTTAGTATGTAAAGTTATTACATTATTTGTACAAAAAGGGTAGGCCGGGCGCCATTTTTTTTTGCACATTACGTACATTACGTCTTTGCAAAAATTTTGGCACATACAGAAGGGTTAATATTTTTAATTTTATATAGTTAATGGAATCAGGCGTTACTTTGCGGAAATCCATAGCTTAAAATTTAGTTTGTTATTATTTTTAGCAATATTCCGCGAAATAAACTTCCACCTTTAAGTAAATGAGTGAGTGCACGCATAGGCATGCGTACAGCACCTCCCTCCTCCCACACTGCCTATGCGTACACTCGCATGCAAGAACTTGCAAACACCACCACCACACAAGCAATAATGTTGGCAAATCCGTGCAAGGTCCCTCACCACCATGCAGGTTGAAAACCTCGACGCGCGTTTCGCTCCAACACCGGAGCATCCTCAGGATGTGGACTCTACGAACAACGTCCGTCAAGTGCCGCCGCCGGCCAAAACACCGCCTTTTATATCCTATCAAGCCCCGCTACTATCCCCACTACCCCCACTACCCTCACCAGTACCCCCGAACATATTAATAAGCGGTGACGTAGTCAAGCAAGTTTGGTCATTCAACAATGCAAATCTGTTATTTTTCTTTTCTTTTATGATCTCTAATTGTTCCAACACGCTCAGCCGAAAGCCTTTATCGCATTTATGTAAAACTTTATAGGAATGGCCATCGGGCACGGTATGATTACTATCTAAAAGATGTTTAGCAAAATGTGACTTATCAGGATGACCATTCCTATAAGCCGCGATATGTTCTTTATACCGAGTCTCAAATCTGCGTCCAGTTTGACCCACATATACACTATCGCATTCAGGACAATCGATCTTATAGACACCGGACTGATATTTTTCATCAATCCGGTCTTTGTTATGACACAAATGATGTTTTAAAGTATTATTTGTCCTGAATGCGACATGCATATCGTTGTTTTTCATTATTTTGGATAAGCGTGCAGATACCTCTCCCATGTAGGTCAAACTGGACTTATATCTAACTATCTCCTTATCAATAGGACCTGCGTACAAAAACTTAACCAGTTCTTTCTTGTTTTTATTTTTCAAAATATTACTAATAATTTTTGGACTATATCCGTTGGATATCGCAATTTGGAAAATGATATTAAGCTCCTTTTGATAATTATCTTTACTAAGAGGGATCGATAATAATCTATGAATGTAACTATGAAAGGCCGCGAGTTTGTGTTGCCAAGGATGACATGACGAAGCATGAATAGTAGTATTAGTATATGTCGGCTTGCGAAAGATTCCAAAACTGTGTTTATTATTAACTCTAGAAATAGACAAATCGAGAAAATTTAGGGTGTTATTATCTTCACATTCTAATTTGAATTTAATTTTAATATGTTTTTTATTTAGTTCTTTAACAAATACGTCCAGTTGTCTCTGTGTACCCGTCCAACAAAGAAAACAATCATCTACGTATCTAAAGTAATATAAAATACTTTTATTAACGACGATATTTCTTTGTTCAAAATCATCCATAAATATTTCGGCCATCAAAGGACTTAAAGGTGAACCCATAGCTAGACCGTCGTCTTGAACAAAGAATTCGTCGTTAAATCGAAAGTAGTTTTGTTCCATGCAGGTTTTAGTAAGAGTAAGCAATTCATTACTTTCACCAGGAGGTAAACGTTTTTCTAATGCATTCCTTAAAATACCCAATGTTTCCTTACGTGGAACATTAGTGAATAAACTATCAACATCAAGTGAAACTAATTTGCAACGAGGTGGCAAAGTCACATCTTTAATTTTGTTGACTAATTGTAGACTATTTTTTATGGCATAAGGTGGCCGAAATGAGATCTTTTCTTTTATTATGAAATTAAGTGATATTTAAGTCAAAAGAAAAAGCTTCAGACTTTGGTAAATAAAAATAGGATTGTCCAATCACATACAGAATCCAGGTCTGAACCTTTTTCCTTCCACCCTCGCGTCAAAAACTTAACCAGCGTACAATTTGCCAAGGATGAGATGACACTTTTGGAAAAGGGTCTTAAATATAATATCACTCCTAATATTAATCAGAATGCTTTGGAAATGCTTGCGGTGGATTCGGAAATAACTGCCGTAGTTAATAAGAAAGATAACATGGTTAAGGGCCTACTAGCCAACGAAATCAAAGGTACTCCTTCTGGTTCTTCTTTTCACCCCGAAAGAGTGGCTTTGAGGTCATTAAAACAAACAATAGATAATAATAACTTAGTAATATCTAAAGCGGATAAGGGTAACACAGTAGTAGTGATGGAGCGCGACGATTATTTGGACAGAGTTAATGATGTGATTCAGGGTGAACAATTTCTAAGGGTTCCTTCTGACCCAACAAACAAGTTTTTAGCTAAGCTTAAATTAGCAATTAATAATAATCAATATTTATTTCAAACTGAATCATCAAAGAAAAAACTCATCCCAATGAATCCTCGCGCACCATCACTGTACGGCTTGCCAAAGATTCACAAAACTGATATTCCCATGCGTCCAGTTGTCTCATACATAGGTGCACCAGCGTACGAGCTGGCAAAGTCACTTAATTTCATAATAAAAGAAAAGATCTCATTTCGGCCACCTTATGCCATAAAAAATAGTCTACAATTAGTCAACAAAATTAAAGATGTGACTTTGCCACCTCGTTGCAAATTAGTTTCACTTGATGTTGATAGTTTATTCACTAATGTTCCACGTAAGGAAACATTGGGTATTTTAAGGAATGCATTAGAAAAACGTTTACCTCCTGGTGAAAGTAATGAATTGCTTACTCTTACTAAAACCTGCATGGAACAAAACTACTTTCGATTTAACGACGAATTCTTTGTTCAAGACGACGGTCTAGCTATGGGTTCACCTTTAAGTCCTTTGATGGCCGAAATATTTATGGATGATTTTGAACAAAGAAATATCGTCGTTAATAAAAGTATTTTATATTACTTTAGATACGTAGATGATTGTTTTCTTTGTTGGACGGGTACACAGAGACAACTGGACGTATTTGTTAAAGAACTAAATAAAAAACATATTAAAATTAAATTCAAATTAGAATGTGAAGATAATAACACCCTAAATTTTCTCGATTTGTCTATTTCTAGAGTTAATAATAAACACAGTTTTGGAATCTTTCGCAAGCCGACATATACTAATACTACTATTCATGCTTCGTCATGTCATCCTTGGCAACACAAACTCGCGGCCTTTCATAGTTACATTCATAGATTATTATCGATCCCTCTTAGTAAAGATAATTATCAAAAGGAGCTTAATATCATTTTCCAAATTGCGATATCCAACGGATATAGTCCAAAAATTATTAGTAATATTTTGAAAAATAAAAACAAGAAAGAACTGGTTAAGTTTTTGTACGCAGGTCCTATTGATAAGGAGATAGTTAGATATAAGTCCAGTTTGACCTACATGGGAGAGGTATCTGCACGCTTATCCAAAATAATGAAAAACAACGATATGCATGTCGCATTCAGGACAAATAATACTTTAAAACATCATTTGTGTCATAACAAAGACCGGATTGATGAAAAATATCAGTCCGGTGTCTATAAGATCGATTGTCCTGAATGCGATAGTGTATATGTGGGTCAAACTGGACGCAGATTTGAGACTCGGTATAAAGAACATATCGCGGCTTATAGGAATGGTCATCCTGATAAGTCACATTTTGCTAAACATCTTTTAGATAGTAATCATACCGTGCCCGATGGCCATTCCTATAAAGTTTTACATAAATGCGATAAAGGCTTTCGGCTGAGCGTGTTGGAACAATTAGAGATCATAAAAGAAAAGAAAAATAACAGATTTGCATTGTTGAATGACCAAACTTGCTTGACTACGTCACCGCTTATTAATATGTTCGGGGGTACTGGTGAGGGTAGTGGGGGTAGTGGGGATAGTAGCGGGGCTTGATAGGATATAAAAGGCGGTGTTTTGGCCGGCGGCGGCACTTGACGGACGTTGTTCGTAGAGTCCACATCCTGAGGATGCTCCGGTGTTGGAGCGAAACGCGCGTCGAGGTTTTCAACCTGCATGGTGGTGAGGGACCTTGCACGGATTTGCCAACATTATTGCTTGTGTGGTGGTGGTGTTTGCAAGTTCTTGCATGCGAGTGTACGCATAGGCAGTGTGGGAGGAGGGAGGTGCTGTACGCATGCCTATGCGTGCACTCACTCATTTACTTAAAGGTGGAAGTTTATTTCGCGGAATATTGCTAAAAATAATAACAAACTAAATTTTTTTTTTTTTTAATTTTATATTAATAAGTTAGTATTTAGCAACTTTTAATTTTTATTCATTTACAATTATAGGAAACATTTATTTTTTGTAGATGGAATATAATTTATTACATTTAGATTTTTTTTGTTTTCTTGTAAAAAAAATCCGTAGTAAGGAATATGAGAACTGTCACCCATATCATCATAAAACGCACAAACTATAGCGGTACTACGGAACCCTATATTGCGCGTGGCCCGACACGCACTTGGCCGGTTTTTTTTAATTTGAAGTAAGTAACTATTTGTTGTTACAGTCGCAACAGAAATAAACAATCTGTGGCAGAAGTCTAGCTATAGGTAGACGTTTTTTGCGATACAGAATGGAGACAGACAGACAGACGGAACCCTAAAAATCAGACCGTTGTTTGAACTAGTTCTATTCTTTTATAAAATAAAGCGAGGTTTTCTTACAGAAATGGACACCACTTTGCAAATAAAAGAGACTGCATGCCAGTGGACACACTCCAATGTGTTGTTTTAGCTCTCTCTACGGGTAGATTACACGTTCAATGGTGAAAACTGAAAGCATAGATTTACGACAATATTATGTTTGCGGGCTATTTAAATATATTATACTAGCTGTCCCGGCAAGCGTTGTTTTGCCATGATAAAGTATTTTGCCCATATTATTATTATTTTATTGAAGTGACTAAACAAGTATGTCACCATGGCAACGTCCATCGCTATCCCATCGCACAAACAATGGTCGAAAAAAACATAAAGGATTGTTTATGTGATAAAGGACCATTAATTTTTAATATGTATGATATAATGATAGTATATAAATGTAATTATTATTGTAGTCGCTAATGACCTTGGCTGTTGAAAAGCGACTTAAAATAAATAAATGAAAAAAAAAGACAATGGTCGCCGTCAGTCTCCAGTTCAGCGTTGCCAGACATCCCGATTTTGGCGGGATGTCTCGATTTTTTCATCAAAATTAAATGTCCCGCGCTCAGTCCCGCTTTTCAGGAATAACTCGAACGTGTACGTGCAGCGTGCTGAGAAAGAAAGGTAAGCCATGACTCATGAAGATAAGAGTGTGGGAGATAGAGGGGTGGATTTTCTATGGCTACTTTTGCTATCTATTATCACGTTAACGTAATTTTAAGTCAAATAAAAAGAAAAAAAAATCTAAAAACTTTTATTTTTATACGTTTTTTTTTGTCCCGCTTTTGACGGAAAAATCCCCCTTTTTCACTCAAAAAGTTCCAAAGTCCCGACTTGGCAGTTGGCACAAAAAAAATCTGGCAACGCTGCTCCAATTGTAATAATAATTTACCTACTGTTATTTGTTCAACAAATACACTTATCAGTATAAAAAGTAGAGGTTTGTCAGATTATCAACCTAGCCGATATGCTCGCTAAGATTCACGAAAATCGGTCGAGCCGTTTCAGAGGAGTTCATGGCGCACACCGTGGCACGAGAATTTTATGTACTTACTTACTTATTAGACAAAAAATAATAATTTTGCGCTGAGTAATTTTAAAAAATATTTCTATGCTAGGCGCTACCGAAACAATTTTAGCACCTTTTTCACAATTTAATTCGTTTTAATTAAATAAATAAGAAAATTACAGTACCCGGCAATAAATATTGCACATCGACCTTTGGAAAGAGACATTCGGCTAATTTCGGTTTCATAGAGCGTTATCTTTGTAGCACACACCTATTTGACATTATGTCAGTCGTTGTTCAAATTCAATAGAGTGCAGTCGCGTCCAGTTCAGAATATATATCTAGAGTTGTTAACACCCCTAATTTTGCTACAGCTGTAATTTTCCAAACGAATTTTAAATACATAAACATAATTTGAACACCCTTTTTTATTTTATTTTACCCGAGCCTAAAGCCGTAACTTATAAAAAATTTGGTGTATTTTATACAAAGAATAATAAAATTGTTAAAAGAAGCAAACCATAATTGTTTTAACAGCTCCTAATATATACCGGACTTTTTGTATTTCGTGCGTAAGAGATAACGCTCTACAAAACCGAAATTAGCCGACTGTCACTTTCCAAAGGTCGATGTGCAATATTTATCGCCGGGTACTGTACTGAATTTATTTGGAATTTAAAATATTTGGTGCCATCTGTCAAGCAAAAGCAAAATATTTACCATCAAACTTATTTACAAAGTGTTCTGTGTTGGGTTGGGTTCCATACTTTTTGACAACTTTGGCCGTTGGGATCGTTTGCTAATATGAATGATCGGTTGCTTAGTAACGTTTGGTAACCAAACACAAATTTTATAACCTATCCTACCTAGTAGAGTATCGATAAAACGTGTAAAAATACTAAAAATAAATGCTCGTTCTTTGATTTACAGTTTAACAAGATGGCTCTGTATAAACTATTTGGAAACAAAATTGAAATTCAATACAAAAGTTACTTGATGTCTAAAGCCACGTTGTTTATCATTGTAACAAGTTTGCTGAACATCATTCTCCCATTTATCGTCGCTAACAGAAGCAGAGGTAAGTTACGTAGCTGGTTTTGTGAGCCAAAGTAAAAAAGTTT
Organism: Polyommatus icarus; assembly: GCA_937595015.1. Taxonomy (NCBI): domain Eukaryota; kingdom Metazoa; phylum Arthropoda; class Insecta; order Lepidoptera; family Lycaenidae; genus Polyommatus; species Polyommatus icarus. The sequence continues at coordinate 13,256,186 of OW569321.1, forward strand.
TGTAAGCTAATAATTGTTCTATAATATTATAGTTGCGATCCGGGTTTTTGATATCTTCACTCTCCAGGCCTCCAGTTAGAAAAGACTCACGCAGCCAAATACAACATAAGCTTTGTTTTAAACTAGTCTTCTGGAAGTCCGTGGTATTGCTTTGGCCAACTCTTCCAATATTTAGGAAACCACTTTAAATCGTAAGTTTTGTATTTTTAGGCTTTTGGTTGAAGTCGCATTACTTCTATGAGCAACCTACCGTAAGAGCGACGTATGAATATTTACTGATAGCGGAGACCGATGATCCCAGTGTGACTGTAGTGTGTGGGGATCATAAAAACTTACCACAAGTCAAGGATGCTGAAGAAAACTGTTCGGAAGTGCAAGTAGGTTTCTTAATCTTCATTCATTTGAATGTAATATTCTTGTAAATAGAAATCTAAGAAACAGATAAAATAAGTGCTCCTTTATAGGGGCAATTGACATAATCTCAGGAGTCAGGGGTGCCCAAGGGGAAATTGGGGCAGGATAAGTTTTTTGGCGCTCGCAGGCTTCTTACAGACGAACGGCATTTGCCGAGTTCCCGTCGACACGTGCTGTCGACAAGTGCCGCCCATCTGTAAGAGTAATCCGTAGTCGCCACTATCCAGGGTCAACAGCGGTAGCAGACCTCAAAAACCCTTTGACTTAATCTCAGGGGTGCCCAAGGGGAAATTGGGGCAGGATAAGTTTTTTGGCGCTCCTAGGCTTCTTACAGACGAACGGCATTTGCCGCGTGCCGTCGGGCGTCGACAATTGCCGTTCGTTTGTAAGAGCAGTCCGTATTCGCCACTATCCAGGGTCAACAGTGGTAGCAGATCACAAAAACCCTTTGACTTAATCTCATTTTTGGCGCTCTTAGGCTTCTTACAGACGAACGGCATTTGCTGCGTGCCGTCGACTACCGTCAACAAGTGCCGTTCGTCTGTAAGAGAGCTTATAAATAATTGTTACTATATTTTAGATACAAGAATGGGATGCTAATGATGATGGCAACAATGATCAAATTGAATTTAAATTTAAATTAAACCTGATGCCCGAAAGATATGTTGCGTCCTTGAATTTGTTTATTGGCCTTGATTTCCAGATAACGGTAAGTGTCTTAACTGTTTGCATTTAGAAAATGATTGATTCAAGATTATCGACCACTATAGGTATCCGCCGTACTTAAAGACATTTAATTATGATTAACCTTCAATTTAACGAAGAGTTTGACAGATAATGTATTTTTAATTAATTACATTAAGTAATTAATGTTCCACTCTGAGTGCGGCAGGTCTTTGTTCTTTGTACTTATATTTCATTGTTTGTAACATATTTTCCAGTCAACATGCTCTCTTCAAATGCAGTCTTTAGGTATAGTCAGTAAGGAGTTTGCAGTGCCTGCAAATGAAGTCAATATGTACGGGGATCTTCACTTTTATCAATCCACACATTTATCATGCTTCCATAATGTTATCGACGCTAAATACAACGTGTCACTGTTTGAGCATCAAAGTCCTGCGAATAATCAGAATATAATACGCAATATTTACGAAGATTATGTACGCAGAGAAGGTAAGATCACACAGTGCAAGGTTTAGGGCCTGTTTCACCACTTCCTGATAAGTGCCACCACCACTTAACTTGACAGTTGACCAAGTGCTATCCACCACTTAACTTGACAGATGAATTATGGAGAATCTGTCAAAAAATTTGTGAAATTGCCTATTCGACACTGAAGGGTACCCTCGAAATTCTCATACATACGTAATTCCAAAATCATTTTCTCATACGAAAATATTTAACATGTTTGAGTTGTTTTTCAGTTTAAAATAGTAATTATCTAGGTTCCTGCACAAAAATTTACTTCAAAATATTTAAACATTAATTTATTTTTTTGTTTTTAATTTTTTTTTTAATTTTTTATTTTTGGTAATTACTATTTTAAACTGAAAAACAACTCAAACATGTTAAATATTTTCGTATGAGAAAATGATTTTGGAATTACGTATGTATGAGAAATTCCAAGTGTACCCGGCCTCTTAATATCAGAAAGTGGTGAAACAGGCCCTTATAATTTTATAACTTTCTCATGTAAGCCAATATTATTTATTAGTATTTACTTATTTGCTGTGTAAAGCGGCCCATTCACGGCAGTCCGCCTTGCCGGCCGCTGGCTTATGCAGGATAGTGAATGGTGTCGCAGGCCTGCCGCCAATCGCTATGCAGGCCTGGTTATTAAGAAATACAAAAATTATAATCTGGTAATTTTTGCAGCTAGCACAAAAATAAGTAACATTTTCATAAAGACTGAAAATGGTCACACTGGTGGCCTGGACGTCAATGTTAGGCTGAGAATAGCAGAGATGAAGTTCAGGTACCAGCCGAGCATACTGCAGGAGCTGAAGTGGGCCTGGCCACAATATCTCTCAATAGCTGTGATATTCTACTGGATACTGAATAGAGTCAAAGTTTTTGTCTTCAAGAACCGACTGTTGATGGCGTGGGAGATTGAACCATATTCTAAGAAATAGTTTATAGGTATTGTACTGAACTAATTTTACTACTACATACTAGTACTAATAATAGTGATAATAAAATTAATGTGACTAACTATTATTGTTTAAAAACTGTTTATTTATGTAAATAAATTATTAGGAAATAATTGGACAAACAGTAATGATAATAAACAAATTTATTTACAATAAAGTAATTTTCTTTTAGCTATTCTATAATGTAATGTACATAATAAAACTTCCATACCACTATTCAGTATATTTTACTGGGTGAGTGTTAGTGTGGGCAACTGAGATGCAAAATCAGGTTTGGATTTGTCTAACTCGGCTCTATTGTCTTCAATAATGAAAGTTTTGCCACTGTAGTCGTCCAGCTGCACCAACAGATACCGACACTGATAGTTTCCATATTCATTCTGCAAAAGTAACATGAAACTATTATATACAATGCAATATAAATGAGTAAACATTTAAAATACAACAACTAAACGTGAATGCAGATTTGGCCGCACGGAGTCGCCGCATTTCGAATTCTTTATATGAAGTTACAGGCAAGCTCGCATATCTACCCGCCCCGCAGTCTTCGCAACTTCTACATTCTTTATATGAAGAATTCGAAATGCGGCGACTGCGGTGCATGCGGTGCGGCCAAATCTGCGTTCATCTTAAATTGAAGCCGACTTGCACAGAGCTAGGATTATGGTATCTCTTTCCTTGTTAACATATTATAAGAATTGTGAAAGACATTATTTCCAAGCCATTATCTTTAATCCAAAGTTCCCCAGTAGGCCTAAGTCAATATTAACGTTTCAAATCTTCTCATGGCCCAAGTGGGCCATGAGAACAATAAATTTCCAAGAATCCACAAATAAAGGAATAAAATATTTAATCCACACTTAATCCTTTGATCGGAGGTTCTAGGAATTCCCATTGTATTCTTTTGTGCTCACGATCACCGGTGCTCACGCAGGGCCTGAAGGATTAAAGAGATGAATGACAAAAAAACAGTTTTGAGAAAGCCATTTGATGTGAGGCACAATGTGAATTAGCTTGCATGTATATTGTATATATATTTATTATTTATGATAAAACATTATAATATGGTATTTCACACACCTGCTTCATGTCTAGCTCCACAATAGCTTTGTTTCTTATACCTTTGATGTAAAACCTCATCCTCATATGTTTAACACCATCCTTTTCATAAACAGCGTGACTGACATGCGTGCGCCTCCTTCTGGAAGTTTCTTCGCCATATGCCTTGATAGGAGAACCCAGTGCATCTTCCACTCTAGGGTCCTAGAATATATAAAAAAAATTCAAATAAAGCTACGATAATTAGGAAATGCATATATGTAAATAACATTGCTTAACATTTATCCTAAATGCAAAGTGAGTTATAAGTTATGACTTATAAATTACATAAAGTTCTGGACTGTGGTTTTGCTATGGGGGGTCATAAGGTAGGCTAGACATCTTGGTCAGGGAACAAGAATACTATAACATATTCTTGTTTACAAACAAGAATACTATATTAAGCTATAAGCTTTAATACAAAAAAAAATCCTTGTTTTGCAAAGCTGAAATTGTAGTAAAAGTAGCTATTAATTCTACTCACATTTTTACATTTATCGAATGCTACTGAATAAATACTGTTGGGGCTATTACTTGAAAACAATTCCCTTAGTACATAGTAGAAAATGATGCCAGTAACACCAATGCCAACTACTATTATTCCGGTGTACGAAACAGTTTTAGTAGTGTCCTTTATCTTCTCTCCAATAGGACGCACATCTGTGGATACATCTGCTCTTTCTTGACTTTGGGTTAACCTCTTTTCTTTCTCGGTCGAATAGTGACGATGTATTCTAAATTTTGATACACCTAAAATTGCCGGTAACAAGTCAGTTGTTTTAATCGGCCGTAAAACCGGCAACAATTTAGGGATTATATTGTACATTATAAATAAAGAAACTAATAGTACTATGTAAATTTTCTGTTTGATTAAAAATTGTAATTTTCTGGTGTTTATTTTTGATAAAAATAGAATTTTGGAGAATTTGACTTAATTGACATTTCGACAATCAGCTGATCTGTTTTTTTTTACCTTTACCAATGAGGAATTTTCTTAGCTTTTTAATTTGATTGTCAAACAGCTTCCATTTTAGTATCTAGATGGCGTATGGGTAGACAACTATCGGTAATACCAGGGAATACCATCAATAATTGCTACATAACTGGGCAAAAGCATGTAAAACTTGATACATTTCAATTTGAAAAAGACACAATAATATTCCAATGAATAGGATAATAAAGTTATAATAACGATGTTTTAGTTAAAACTCGCGGAAGAAATAGCCCTATTTACCGTTGTTCACACCAAATGTCACAGGAATAATACATTTTGGCTTTGACAACAACTTACCTGCACTTGTGCAAGATAACAGATATTTAGTGGCTAATATTTTACCAATAATGAACATCAAAAAAACCACACCGACAGTAAAAAGTAGAAGTAGAAAACTCTTTCAGTTATCATGTTTTCAGTTTGACAAGTGCAAGCGTGTTCTTAAGCTGTTACCAGTATACTGGCCTAATTGCTTAGGCCAATGATCGCTTAGGAGTATGATATTTTGATTGATATTACACTTGACAGTACACTGATATTTTTTAGAAACACGACCAACATGTAGTCAGTAATGCCAACCTGCAGATAATTTCAAATCGGTGGGGAACCAATAGAAAATTAGTGAGTGTCTACCGTCACACCGTCTGGTGGAGATGATAAAAAGAAAACATCCCATATCTTTACTGCAACGTCTGCAACTGCAGTCTGCAACAGTACAGACCAATGATTTAAGAATTATTTCTGTCAGGGCTTCATCATCATCATCATCATAATATCAGCCTATATTCGACCACTGCTGGACATAGGCCTCTTTCAATGAGCATCAGCGCCAAGATGACCGATCACCGATCTCTTGCTACTCGCATCCGTCCAACATGGGCCCGCGCCCCGTGCCGTAGCGTAGGCCGCACTCCGCACTCTCTGCAGACCGCATGACCACATGACTCACATCATGACTCATGCATGAGTAATTTGTATTCTGTGATGGAGATCGTCGAGTGTCGACTTCTGTTTAAATCTGTAACGGTAAATTCTTGTTTTATGGAAGCCCGTTGGTATTTTAATAAGGATTTAGGAGTCCTGTAACTTGTCAATTAGATAACTTGTACGGATTTTGGATTGTATAGCTTTTCAAGATTCTTTCGTTATCCTAGTAGTCGTACTCTGTTATCGCTTTTTGCTAGTCGTCGTAAAACATTGACTTTTATAGAGTGGACTCGGCATAATGGGAAGTTTTCTTTTTTAAATCTCCACCAGACGGCGCGACGGTAGACACTTCTAGATTTTCTATTGGTTCCCCACCCATCTGAAATTATCTGCAGGTTGGCATCACTGACAGTGTTTCAAAAAAATATCAGTGTACTGTCAAGTATTACGTAAATCAAAATATCTTAAATCTAAGCCATCATTGGCCTAAGCGATTAGGCCAGTATACTGGTAACAGTTTAGGAACACGCAAATTGTCAAACTGAAAACTGACAACTGACAGAGAGTTTTGGCGGGCATGTCACTTTCAAAACTTCTTCTACTTTTTATTGTTGGTGTGGTTTTTATTATTTTTTCCCAAATTGTGTTATTTGTGTTTTTGATGTTCATTATTGGTAAAATATTAGCCATTAAATATCCGTTATCTTGCACAAGTGCCGGTAAGATGTTGTCAAAACCAAAATGTATATTTCCTGTGACGTTTGGTGTGAATATCGGTAAACAGGGCTATTTCTTCCGTGAGTTTTAACTAAAACATCGTTATTATAACTCTATTATCCTATGCATTGGAATATTATTGCGTCTTTTTCAAATTGAAATGTATCAAGTTTTACATTCTTTTGCCCAGTTTTGTAGCAAGTATTGAGGTATTCCCTGGTATTACCGATAGTTGTCGCATACGCCATCTAGTTACTAAAATGGAAACTGTTTGACAATCAAATTAAAAAAACAAGAAAATCCCTCATGGTCTATACCATAAACGTATGATGCTAAAGACCAACAAAGAGTGCGAGAGAGATAAAAATCCCTTATGGAATTATAACACGATAAAAAGAGAGAGGCAGTCTAATGAAAACTTTAACCACTTTCATTTGACAGGTCGGCCACAAGTCATCACCCGTTTTTATGCCCTTTCGGTATTTGCAATGAGGAATTTTCTTAGCTTTTTAATTTGATTGTCAAACAGCTTCCATTTTAGTAACTAGATGGCATATGGGTAGACATCTATCGGTAATACCAGGGAATACCACCAATAACTGGGCAAAAGCATGTAAAACTTGATACATTTCAATTTGAAAAAGACACAATAATATTCCAATGAATAGGATAATAAAGTTATAATAACGATGTTTTAGTTAAAACTCGCGGAAGAAATAGCCCTATTTACCGTTGTTCACACCAAATGTCACAGGAATAATACATTTTGGTTTTGACAACATCTTACCTGCACTTGTGCAAGATAACAGATATTTAGTGGCTAATATTTTACCAATAATGAACATCAAAAATCCAAATAACACAATTTGGGGAAAAATATTAAAAACCACACCGACAATAAAAAGTAGAAGTAGAAAACTCTTTCAGTTATCATGTTTTCAGTTTGACAAGTGCAAGCGTGTTCCTAAGCTGTTACCAGTATACTGGCCTAATTGCTTAAGCCAATGATCGCTTAGGAGTATGATATTTTGATTGATATTACACTTGACAGTACACTGATATTTTTTAGAAACACGACCAACATGTAGTCAGTAATGCCAACCTGCAGATAATTTCAAATCGGTGGGGAACCAATAGAAAATTAGTGTGTGTCTACCGTCGCGCCGTCTGGTGGAGATGATAAAAAGAAAACATCCCATAAGCGCTTTAGGTTACATGACTTACATCTATATATTATATATCCTTAACCTTAATGGTTTTCTTATTCATTGTCGTAAAAACAAACAACGTCAAACTATTCATTTATCTGTCAAAATTGTCAGCTGTCAAAGTTATTCAAGTGTCAACTGAAAAAAGCGCGGGAATCTCCAAAAAGGGCGGTCGTGTTTTTTGTGGAAAAAATAATTTTTCGAATTATTTATTGTAAATATCTTAGTTAGTTAGTTTTCTTTTTATATTTATTTAGTTTCTTTTAGTTTTTATTGTTTTCTGCGCATTTTGGTAAGTCTCTTGTATATAGTATTTTGTAAATATGGATGTGGACCCGGGGGGGCCGGAGTGCCCCCCTGCTGGCCAATTTATAACTGTTCAGACAACAGAAATTAATGATTCTTCTATGGACACTGACTCTTCGATTAATAATAATTCATCTTCAAACCGCAAACGCCCTGCAACATCCAGACGAATTTGTAGAAAATGTAATAAGAAAATTAAGAAAAATCCTAATAAAACTAAACCAGATATCAACTGCCTGTGTTTAAGTGATACAGAAAACATAGAAAGCTTAAATAATATCCAAGAAACACAAGGAGTTGGTATTATAGAGAAACATCAGGGCTTGAATAATCCCCGTGTTAGTCGTTTATTGTACACAGACACCGACTCTACACCCTACTTAGTACATATTCAAAAAGAGATTTCAACTTCTAACGGAAACTGCTCTTTACATCCTGTAGAATTTGGTCGTTTTCTTAAAAATAATAATATAAAAAATGTGGAGAACGGCAGCCTTAAAAGGATTGGCAGAAATAGATTATCGTTATCCTTCTCAGTGTTTTCTGATGCCAATAATTTTATTAATAATGAAAACTTAAAACAGAATAATTACAAGGTTTTTCTTCCTTCTTTCCAAGTTTGCCGAGTAGGCTTGGTTCGGGGTATACCAGCAGATTGGACTGAGGATGACATTTTGGCTAACGTTACTCTGCCTTTTGGTTGTGGGGAAATTTTAAAATTAAGGCGTTTAAAGAAAAAAAGCGTTGTAAATAATACTGCACAGTTTGTTAATACGGAGTCTGTAGTTTTTACATTTGACGGCCAAACATTACCTAAAAGAATTTTTATATGCTATAACTCTTTGCCTGTTGACTTATACATTTACCCTACCATACAGTGTTACAATTGCTGTAGGTATGGGCATGTTAAGTCACAGTGCAGATCAACTCCCAGATGCTTCCGTTGTGGTCAGAGTCACTCGGGTGACAAATGTTCAGTAGATGAGGATTCTGTGTTTTGTTGTTTATGCCAAGCTTCCCATATAGCTACTAGTAAGAATTGTCCAGAGTTTCACAGACAAAAATCAATTAAAGAATCCATGGCTCACAAAAATTTATCATATGCTGAAGCTTCAAAACTCCACCCTCCTATCTCAAAACTGTACTCAACTGTTTTATCTTCTCCTAGTTCTTCACCTGCTTTCATAAACCAACAAAAACAAAATTTATCCAGTAATAACTCTGTAAATAAAGCAACCACAGAATCATACAAGAAAACGGTGTTCAGACAACCTAGGTCACCACCTAAGACTGGAAGTGGATATGACAAAACAGCTCATTTTAATTTAACTAAAGATTATAATCCACCAATGGGTTCAAATGGTTCAGCTTTAATAGCAAACAGCGATAATAATAATATTTCTGTACCGGAATTAATATCAGCTATAATAAGTTACTTAACTCAATCAAATATTATATCCACATCAGTCACACCGTCCAACGTAGCCTCCATTAATAGTAACAAGCCTAAAACCATCTCCCATTATGGATTATCTGATCCAATGGAACTGTCGCAGTGCAGTCAGCAAAAAAAGTGAAATTATTCATTTAATAAACAAATACAAGCCAATTGTCTTTGCTCTTCAAGAAACATGGCTCAAGCCAGATTCTCTTTTTAAGATTCCTGGCTATGCCTGTATAAGAGAGGACAGATCCGATGGGTATGGCGGTACCGCCTTACTCATCAACCATCATCATTCATATGTACATATTCCACTTCCATTACGTAATCCCAATGTCTCTATAATAGCTGCATCTGTAAATAACATCTGTTTTGTGTCATTGTATATTCCTCATCCATCCTATTCAATATTTTTAGAAATTAAAAATGTAATTAGTCATTTACCAAAACCTTTTGTGATTCTTGGCGATTTTAATGCTCAACACTTGTCTTGGGGTAGCAGTAACAACAATCAATGGGGTTTTGAAATATTAGATTTATTAGATTTCCACAAGTTATGCATTCTCAATACAGGGTTTCCAACGAGGCAAACTGCACCCAATGAGGGTTATAGTGCTCCTGATTTGTCTATTTGTACTTCAAATCTTTCTTCTCTTTTACACTGGTCAGTTTTATCATCTAGTCATGGTAGTGATCACTTCCCTATTCTTCTGTCTCTCCCCTGTAAAAATAAAAAGCAGAATCATCCTTCTAATTCTTCATCATTAAAATATAATTTAAAAAATGCAGAATGGGAAAAGTTTCATCATGCACTGGAAAATAAAATGTCTCTTCTTCCTGGTATATCACCAGGAAATGAATCTGTTTGTGCTGATGCTTTAGCGTCTGCTTTAATCGAATCAGCAGATGAAACTCTTCCTATTAAGAAAACTAAGCAATACATACCATCACCTCCTTGGTGGGACATTGACTGTTCAGCCGCTATAAATAAAAGAAAACAGGCTGAAAGAGAATATAATAATAATTCTACATTTGAAAACTACACTATATATTGTAAATCTGTTAACGACGCGAAAAAATTATTTAGGAAAAAGAAGTCTGCAAGCTGGAAAAGGTTTTGCGAATCTATTAGTCCGGACACACATGCCTCCACAGTTTGGAACAATATTAGAAGGTATAGATCTGCATATAAGCCGCCTTTCCATCCTATGCCCGATTCTCTAGCCAATGATTTTTTAAAGAAATTAGCACCTCCCTCTGTCTCACTTCTCCGTCCATCACCTTTAGGCGAAGTTTACCTTAAAGACCTTAACTCGCTTTTTACTCTACAAGAGTTAAAAGGAGTTGTCGCAAATTTAAACGACTCGGCTCCGGGCATTGATGGAATCCCATACTCGTTTTTTAAACACTCATCAGATGAAATTTTAACTTATTATTTGGATTTGGTTAATTCAATGTTATTAACAGGTAATATTCCAAATTCATGGAAAACACAGAAGGTTGTTCCCATTCTAAAACCTGGAAAACCTCACTCTTCAGCTTCCTCCTATCGCCCAATAGTCTTATCATCAGTGCTATTAAAGATTGCAGAGCATCTCGTAAAGAATCGTTTGGAATGGTATATTGAAAAACATAACCTCCTAGCCAAAAGTCAATATGGATTCCGAAAAGGAAAAGGTACAATAGACAATATTGCACTTTTTACCACAGATGTTCGTATCGCTTTTACAGAAAACAAATCTGTTTTAGCGGCTTTTTTAGATATAAATGCAGCATATGATAACGTAAGAATAGATATACTCCAACGAAAGCTACATTTACTAGGTGTTCCCATAATATTAATTAATTTTATTATAAACATATTACTTGAAAGATTTCTCGCTCTGCCTTTGCAAAATGAAACGTCAACGGAATTGCGGGTTGTAGATAAAGGACTTCCACAAGGCTCACCAATAAGTCCACCTTTGTACAATATTTATACATCAGATTTAGAAGAAGCAGTTACTGGCGGGACTTCAGACTTGAAATCATTTACATTAACAGATATAGAGTATGTAGATGATGAACTATATCTTTTGCAATATGCCGATGACTTAACAATTTATGTCATAGACCAATCCATTGCAAGGGCCTCTATTCGATTATCGCGCTGTCTAGCAAGACTAAAAATATGGTTAGATGCAAATGGATTAGATCTTTCGGTTAATAAAAGTACTGCTGTTCTATTTACCCGTATGCGCTTACCTCCGCCTGTGGTGGTAAAATATAATGGATTGCCAATTCCAGTCGACAAGGAGGCAAAGTTTTTAGGGGTAATTTTAGATTCAAAACTCAATGGTAATGCTCATAACGAGTATGTTGCGTCAAAGTGTGAACGCACTTTAAACATAATAAGGTGCCTTTCAGGTGTGTGGTGGGGATCTCACCCGTTTAACTTAAAATTACTGTATAACGCATTGATAAGAAGTGTGTTAGATTATGGAACATTCCTTCTTGAACCCTGTAACATAGCTGGTTTCAAACAATTAGATAAGATGCAAGCAAAAGCTATGAGAATCATTTGTGGAGCCATGGCTTCCTCGCCAATAAATGCATTACAGGTAGAATGTGGGGAACCACCGCTCTACCTCAGGCGACAATATCGGGCTGACAAGTTTTTCATTCGCTGTTTGCAATTTTCAAACCATCCTCTTATTCCGAAACTGAAAAAACTGTTAGATTTAGTAAACAAGGATAATTTTTGGATACACAAATCTCGCCCTTGCTTAGTAAATAGTTATGTGCGATACTCATTCCTTGACGCCCCTACACTTAGATTACCTGTATATCCTCTGTTTCATTCTTCCTTTGAATCCCTCATTTTGGATCCGGATATCCGTTACGACATAGGCTTAAAAAAATCAGATAAGTATTATGCAAAACCATTTTTCAATTATTTAACAACCAATAATTGGGAAGGCTGGCATCACATTTACACAGACGCCTCTAAAATATCAATCGTCAATAATAATTGTGTTGGAGTTGGTATATACCATCTCCAATACAACATAGTCCAAAAAGTCAAATTTCCGCCGCAAACTTCCGTATTCACTGGAGAATGTTATGGCCTATTTAAAGCGGTCGACTACATTTTACTAGCAAAACTTAATAAAACTGTTATTTTTACCGATTCTTTAAGTGCCCTTCAAGCATTAAATGGATTTACGTTTAAGTCAAAATGTTTTCCTATAATCATTCAAATTAGAAACCTTTTGCAGAAATGTATTGTTGCTAACTTATCTGTTACGTTTGTCTGGATACCGAGTCATTGCGGCATTCTTGGAAATGAAAAAGCGGACGCTTTGGCCAAAGATGCTGCTTTTAGTGGAGATGTTTTTCCGTATATGAATTACTGTCATGACTTGCCTTCCCTTGCTAAGAACTTTTTCCAACAGGATTGGAGTAAGGACTGGGCACGAACGAGTCATAAAAAAGGTGTACAATATAGGCTAATACAACCTGAGATTCAGTTCAGACCTTGGTTTTTCAAAATTAAATTATCAAAAAGCACAACTTCTTCTTTAATAAGAATGAGGTTAGGACATGCCCTCACTCCGGCCCACCTAAAAAGAATACGAATTCGCAACAATGATGCTTGCGATTGCGGTTTGGAAGTGGGTGATTTGAATCATATTATTCTTTCCTGTCCTCTGTATGATCACTCCTGCCTTTATGATAGTCTCTCCTCTATGTCTATACCCTTTCCTACATCTGTACCAACTTTATTAAATTCATGTAACAAATCAGTTTATTTATGTTTATCTCAATATTTACGTAGCAATTCAATTAACCTTTAATATATGTACTTAAACCTTGTAAAACTTCCTAACTAGATCCGAAATCCTAAATTCCGTACTTACTTTACTTTTCCACCGCCTATTCCCTACCTTTGCATATGGCAAAGTACACCGCCGGTGTCAGTGCCAAAAAAAAAAAAAAAAAAAAAAAAAAAAAAAAAAAAAAAAAAAAAAAAAAAAAAAAAAAAAGTGTCAACTGTCATTCCATTATTTCCATTTTCCGATTTCCTAAAAACGTCAATTGTAATTTGGAGTTCTGCACAAGAAATATTAGATCGTGTCCTTTGATTTGGATTATTTGAGAATTAATAAAATCGACATCTAAAACGTGTCAATAAAAATATACAACAAAAATGTGCTACAGATCCAGTGTTCATACCGAATTGTAAATTCATTGAATTTATTCATAATTGTGGAATCTTTTGTTAAAAAAGTCAGAGAAACAATGGATTGGATAATTTCTGACGAGTTGGGGCTCACAGTCGGCCATGTAGTGGGTTGGACCGCGGCCGGTGCTATGATCATTGGAGGAGTAGCACCCTACATCCCTCAATACAGGCATATTCGTAAAACACAGGATGCAGAAGGATTTTCACTTTATGTCTGCTTAACACTTTTAATAGCCAACACTTTGCGTATACTTTTCTGGTATGCTTTGTTTATGTAACTAAAAATAGACTTATTCTTTTGTCTTCCCCACTTTTGGATTGCATTTATGAAACATATGTTTGAAAATTTTAGGGCTTATCAAGAAAATGAGACTTGATGAATATTTTTCTGTACTTATAATGTAATGTGCCAGCTGTGTAAACATCATTTAGGTAGTCTTTATACAAAAATCTTCTATTAAAATCTTACATTTAAATAAAGTATTAACATAATATTATGCAAAAGAGTAATGTTATTTTGTATGTAATTTCAGGTTTGGGAAAAGATATGAGCTGCCCCTACTGATTCAGAGCATCGTAATGAATATTACAATGTTTGTGATGATACATCTTTGTGTTACAGTAAGAAAAAAGAACCAAATAATAAGGGCAAGAGAAAGAATTTTCACAGGTTAGTATTGCTCTTTAAATTACTAAATGATAACTATATTCTATGCTCTATAGTAATTTCTACTTCTTGATTTCAATGCCGCGGCCGCACATGCATCTATCGTACAAAGCTTTGTGCTATGAGATGATACCATTGGACGATACAAATTACACGCAGATCATCCAATGGTATTGTTTTAAGTATGAAGCACTACGCAGGTGCGGCCCGGGCATTAGAATAACACAGTTTCTTTAATTAATTGTTAATAGTGTGTATAAAACTTTAATATCTCATAAGAGATGTTTATTTTTTTTTTGCTATTTTATTAAAACAAGCAAAATTAACAGTTGTGCATTATATTGAATTTTACATGCAAATTAATTTTCATATGCCTTTTTCGTTAAATAAAACTTTAACTTTAAATATCTCTGCTTATCTTCTTATTTTCTTTTTATTTTTTGCACCTTTACACTTTACATTTATCCAAATTTTTGTAAAAAGAGCAAACAAAAGTTTTGAAACAAATATTGTTTGTTAAAGACTATGCTACCAAAAATAAGTGGTTTTTCAAGAATAGAACCACACTGGACATTTTTTTCACGATTGTATGCTTACTAAAAATAATAATTGCAACCATTTCCAAGAAACTATCTTAATATATCTAATTCTTCTGTGAGTGTGTATGTCACTGAACTTCTCTCAAACGACTGGACCGATTTTGATGAAATTTTTTGTGTGTGTTCAAGGGGATCTGGGAATGGTTTAGATACACAATTTAGTCCGCTGGACAATGTTTTTTAAATTAATTTTTAATTTATTAGTAGTTGTTGATTTTGGAATGTTTTACATTGGATCCGATAGACGGCGCTACCATCGCAGTGTCAAATTTTAAATAATATTCGAATTCAAATTTTAATTTTAGTCTGTCCCGACATGTATGAGCGCTGCGATCAAATTAAAAAAAAATACTTTATATACTTAATATGGCAAAGAAATGTTTGCCGGGACAGCTAGTTAATGTATATCATAAATATATAATGTATATCATAAATGTTCAAAATGGTCTTGCTTAAAATATAATCATTTAATAGGAGTAACCAAAACAAAATAATTGAACAATATTTTAACTTTGTGACTTTTTATATGAGGCCTTTCAACCAATACTAGGTCAATATGACACTCAAAGTTAACCTTGTGTTGTGAAAAAGCAATCTATTGCTCAGTTATTATAATCTTCAAATTTTTTTTCTTTTTCAAAATTATTATATTTATTGTAATATTTTTTGCTTCTTTTTATTATTTGCTAACATTTTATGTTTTATTTGGTGGTCGGTGCTATTGGTGATATTAGGTGCAATATTCATGTTATATATACTGTTGTGTTGTATAAATGGGTCAGCCCAGCCAGATGAGACAGCCGGCTGGTTAGGACAGCAGAGCGGCATCACTGGCAGTGAGAAGCCGCATCGCTTCTATGGTGAGTTGTTTGTGACATCACAATAAACATTCACTATTTTATGTTACATTCCCATTATTGTTCTGTTGCAGCTGCCATAGATGCTCGTGCTTCTCACTTTGGGTACACCACATTTTTGTTCATATTATGTTGCATTTAAACTGAAATGAAATCTTGCTTTGTAACTGAATTTTATTTTTGTATCTTTTTTTTCTAATATTCATTAATCATTGTTATGGTCAAGAAATATCCAAAATAAATCACAGGGAAGTTAAGGATTTAAAATAAGTATTATCTATACTAATATTATAATTGGGAATTGTTTGTTTGTTTGTTTGAACGCGCTAATCTCAGGAACTACTGGTCCGATTTGAAAAATTCTTTTAGTGTTAGATAGTCCATTTATCGAAGAAGGCTATAGGCTACATTTTATTACGCTAAGACTAATAGGAGCGAAGAAATAGAAGAAAATGTGGAAAAAACGGGGGGAAATTATTTGAAAGGGCTTATTTGAACGCGCTAATCTTAGGAACTACTGGTCCAATTTGAAAAATTCTTTCAGTGTTAGATTGCTCATTTATCGAGGTAGGCTATAGGCTATATTTTATCATGCTAAGACTAATAGGAGCGAAGAAATCTAGGAAAATGTGGAAAAAACGGGGTAATTATATGAAAAGGCTTATCTCACGAACTACTAGAGCAATTTTTCTGTTATGTGGGTCAGATAAGAAGTAAACCACGTGAAGGATCATAAGCTATTTTTTGTGGACTAATTTGTCTGTGAAATATCTAATTTACGCGGGCGAAGCCGCGCGGAACGTCTAGTTATGTATATTCAAATAAATTTAATCATGTCTCTCATTCATTTCAACATAAGTGATAATGGATTTATTTATAAAGCACGTCTATCAGTTAAATGTAAGCATGAGTTGATAGTAAGTTAGTTTACTATTATATTATCTCATTTCTGGTTAGAGCATTGACCCACACGGCCGCATGTTTGTGTATTGTAATCTCTATGTTATGGTTTGTATGCTTCTTCCCTATTGACGTCAATGTTTTTACTAAATTAGACATATAACTGAAGTACTGATAAAAGTAAATGTCAATGAGTTTTTATAGAGAAGTGAAATATTGTATTGCTTTTGACTGAGTAAACATGCTTATTATTATGGGTCTAATTTGGAAGCTTAAGCTAATAAACAATAATAATTAAGTAGCAAATGTTTGTGATTAAAAAAAAACAATGCTTTTTTTAACGTAAAGGTAGAGTAAATCAGCTTGCAGGTAATGTATTGTTTTGTTACTTAAAGTGATCTGAAATTACATTAGTGTGTGCATGCGCCTTTTCTAGTATATATATATATATATATATATATATATATATATATATATATATATATATATATATATATATATATATATATATATATATATATATATATATATATGTTACGCTCAAAGACCGAAAACGCTCAGTGAGCGAAAAAATAGCTCACAACGCGTTGTGGTCACAGTGAAACAGCCACGACGCGAAATTCGCGTTGTGGCTCTAATGAAAACGGCCACGACGCGTTCTGGCAATCACAAAAAGGCCATAACGCGAAATTAGTGTCGTGGCTGATATGCTATTCATTTTTCTTGATTTGTTCTTGATTGATTAATCGTCCATAGGTATGTAAGCAGTAAGATTATATTTGAATTACCACGCGTACTACAAAATATTTTTTCTTATTACTAAATCACTGCTGTTTCACTGTAACCACAACGCGTTGTGAGCTATTTTTTCGCTCACTGAGCTTTTTCGGTCTTTGAGCGTAACATATACAATGTTTTGCTTCGTAAAGTGTTCTGAAATCACATTAATGTGTGCGCGCCCAGTCTAGTATAATATAGCTGATGGTCTTTATTCTTATGTATCTAACATGACGCTACTGCTGTATGTCAAAATCCCAAGTGTGACGTGGGGACTAAAATCCCCAAACAATTGAAACATGTGCTTAATTATGCCCATCTCTCAATTTCCAGATATGGATAGGAAATATTTCTGGGCGTGGACGGACTTCCAGAGCTATGTGGACTGCATGCTGGTGTTCTCAGTACTCGGTGCTGCTGTCACGTACCTGCTCATCGAGTTCTCTCCCTTTGTCGAACTGATTGGCTTCCTCGCTGTGTTTACGGAAGCCATGTTGGGTGCTCCTCAAATAGCCAAAAATCTACAAAACAAGAGCACTGAAGGCATGAGGTGTGTAGATTAATTTTCAGTGAAATTTAATAATTTCTACAGGGTGTAACAAAACTATGTGATAATACTTTAGAGTTTAGGTCGTGGCTGGTTCCCTTATATGTAAAGTTTACTGTGAAAGTAACAACGCTGAAAAAGTTTTTTTTTGTGATATTTTACATGGGCAATTGGGCAAGCACCCTGCTTGCCCAATTGCCCATATAAAATATCTGCTTTCAGCGCTGCTACTTTCACAGTTAACTCAATACTCGGACTCATACACACCTCAAAGTATTATCGCTTTGTTTTGTTACATCCTGTATATTTAAAATTGTGCACTCGTTATCAAGATTGGTGCCATTGTTTCTATCGCTGTTTTTATATCCTCAACAGTTGATAGTTGATCATAAGATAAGAATAATATTACAGCCCATTAAGTAGATGTGACAACCTCGATAACAACCAAAATTTTACCAATATAATAATTATATACTTAATCCTTCGATCGTGGAAAAACTTTCAGTTGCTATCACGACCCACTTGGGCCTTACGGGAGTTGAAGCGTTAATTCTTGTTTGTTTTAATTTCAGTGTAAGCATGGTAATCATGTGGACCTGTGGGGATGTGTTCAAAACGGCATACTTTGTGATCAGAGAAGCTCCAACACAGTTCTGGGTTTGCGGAAGTCTTCAAGTCACCTTGGATATTGTGATATTGTTCCAGGTAATTTTTGTACATTTTATTTAAATGTAATATGTATGCGTGACGTGCATGCAAATAGGCATGAAAAATGCTTCAAATATGCATGAAAATAGGCAGAATATGCAAAATTAAATGATGATATGCAAATTCAAAATCTGCATACAATTAGTAAATTATTTTTGATAGCCGATAATAGGTACAGTAACACAATATGATATTAAAATTATTAAAAAAAATTGTAAACGCAAGCAATAAAATATTTTTCTAAATTTTCAGTTGTAAGATTGTGTCTGCGATCATTTAGAATATTTTTGTAAATAGAAAAGGTTCACTCCACATCCACTGAGGTAACTGGGCAGAATTTAAACTTGGGTGCTATGTTAGCACTTACAGTTTCTGGCAAATGTTCTGCCGTACCATTAATTTGTAGTTGGCAAGCGCGACGTTCTACTTTTTCTTTCGTTTTAATATCGAAACTGTCAAAACAAAAGACGCGCACAACTACTGACTGCATTCGAAATGCAATAAAAAGTCACAACTCACAACTATTACTCAATAGCCCTTATGTTTTGACTTTTGGAAATATTATTGTTATTAAATTCTTATTTCGGAACGCAGAGTTAGTGAAAAATGTTGTAAATGTACCGATAATATGCATCAGAACATAGGTAAATTATGCTATAATCCGGTCTCTACTGATAAGTAACTTATACGTGATAAGCTTAAACTTCTGAACTAAACAAAAAGTCGTACATTAATTCAAAAATTCATAAATATTTGCTAATGCTCTATGGCTTTTGCTTTGTTCCGTAATGTTACAGAGAGAAATCAGAAAGTATGCAAAAAATTATGTTTTTGTATGTTTACCCCCCCTTAAATATTTATTTTATTTAAAACTTATAATTAATAATAATAAATTACAAATATAATTAAGGATTTTGTGAAAATTTAAAGGGTTTAGCTGTTGCCATTATTGATTACGAGCAAAAAAAAGGCAAAAAAAATCACGTTTGTTGTATGGGAGCCCCCTTGAATACTAATTTTATTTTGATTTTAGTATATTTTATTGTTATAGCGGCACTAGAAATATACAATCTGTGAAAATTTCAGAACTCTAGCTATAGCGGTTCTTGAGATACAGCCTGGAGACATACAGACGGACGGACAGACATCGAAGTCTCATGTACAGGGTCCCGTTTTTACCCTTTGGGTACGGAGCCCTTAAAACAATGTAAACTATTTTCAGGTATGGATATACCGACATAACACGTCGGCGGCGCGGCGACTGCGACGCGGGGACTAGCAGTGGACGGAGAGTGAGTTATAGCGCCCGCCGCCCGCCGCCCGCGCGCCGCCGCCCCTCCCCCGGCCACGCCCCCCGCCACGCCCCCGCGCGCGCCCGATCACACGCACTATATGTGATTAATCTTCGTAGTACGTTTGTAGTTTTGCAATGTGCCGTACAACCAACCTGGGACTTATCTTGTACCTTGGAATATAAAGGCGCAAAACATTGCGTCCGAACCAGTTTTACAATCGAACGAATCGATGGTACTGGACCCCTGATGTTATTTAGTAGAGTTGTGGAACTGTTATTGTTGGAAATAGTAGTCTACGCATGACATGCGTATATTGTGATTGGTGAGGTGAATTACGGATTTGAATTGCACCAAGACCGATAGTTCAAAACCGCTCTAAAAGAGCCGCACATTGCAGAATCTGCGTACCGATAACAAATCGGTTTGTACAGTCATTCATGGTTGTTAGTCTTTTTGACTGACCTAAATGGAAAGTGTACA
Organism: Polyommatus icarus; assembly: GCA_937595015.1. NCBI lineage: Eukaryota > Metazoa > Arthropoda > Insecta > Lepidoptera > Lycaenidae > Polyommatus > Polyommatus icarus. The sequence continues at coordinate 13,276,496 of OW569321.1, forward strand.
TGGGATGATGCCAAACCTTTTACTGAGTAGGGAAACTCATATAAAACGAGAGTTAGAAAGAGCTTACACACACTTTGATACTTATATCTTCAATGTTTTAATAACTTCATCAAGTCTAGACCAATATTTTACTGCGTGTAAAAGTTTTTTTTACTTTTTATGTGATTTCTCAGGTACTTCCCATTTTACGTAAGCTCGCAACATCTTTTAAATTGATGCCATAAAGGATGCTAAATTATTAGCGTCCTGCAATAATAATTATTTTTATTTTATAATGTTAGTATTCTACGCAAGAGACGTAACGTATTAAGTGTAATAGGTGCTAGATATTGTGAGCCAAAGAGACCTCTTTCAATTTGAAATACCGTTTTATACTAGTCGAAGTGATGATACTGTTATTTAAATTATGTCCGCGAACAAAATATAAACAAAAATACTGTATAATCCTGGAGGTTATATATTTGTCAATGTTTTATATTATATTGTATTGGTTTCTATGAACTACTTTTAAACACCGATACACGTGCTGTAACGAACGAACTAAATATCATCTTTTGAATAACGAATAGTTCAAACAACATTTCTGTAAGTTTGTCCCTTTTAATAATTTTATTAATTTTGTTATTATGAATAACATATTTTTATTTATGGGATATTGTGTAATTAAATATTTTAACGACGGTTACATTCTACAAATGAGACGTGATGTTTGGACATTTGAAAGTAGGTACATATATTGCACTTACATAAAATAAAAAAGACTGAAAATAGTAAGCATATATCATAAATTCATAACACTTAAAAGTGTATATCATAACACGTTATACTTTGAGTATGTGAAACACTTTTATGTAAGTGCATTAAACCAAAAATGTTTGTAAAGAAACCAACACGTCTCTGCGGAAAGCGTAACATCCGTTCTTGTGTATATAATATTATGCATATTGTTGTAAATTAAACATCGTGCAAAAACGATTATTGTGATAATACCACTTTTTAGTACAATTATTGATTGCGTTGTGTGGTTCGGCGTTTTTAGGTAATGAAATATTGTTATTTATAATATAGGTAATGTAATAGATACTAGATTCAAGGGAAGAAAATATTCCATAGGCTAAGTTAGTACTGCCGAGTCGGTTTACGGCATGTGATAAGCGCTGGGTTCGCTTTGAATTTGAAGACGTAGAAAACCATTTGATCAGTATAATAAAAGAAAGTAGGTAAGATACTCATACTAACAGTACCTCAGATTAAAGAAGTACTCCATTGTGCCATTATCAATAAAAATTTTGACGCCATGCTGCTGTCTTTATCTTTCAAGTGGCTTTTCCAACGCAACATGTGGTGTGCGTCCCCCCAGAAAGCCCAATCGAGCTAGGTGTATTTTCAATATATCAGAATTTAGAGCAAAAATGGAGCACCTCTACAGTCAAGTAAATAAATTGGAGCATTAATACGAACGACGCTGCGAGCTAAAAACCGTGGGCTTGCTGGCGTCCTGTCCCGTCAGCACGCCCAAGCTAGATCTCGGGAACCGTTGAGAGTACTATCGTGTATTAATATTAATGTAGCTTCAATAGTTCTCGAGTTACAGGCCTTTGAAAACGGGCTTGCTGCCGCGCTATCAGCTTTTGCTTGTTGCACGGAACGGCAACGTCGCGCGGTTGTGAAAATCGACAAATTTTGGCGGCTGAAGTGTTTTTCGCTGATAGCGCGAAAACCGTAGAACCTACGATTTTGATCTATTTGGAGCATAGTTCTCTCATTCTAAGCTACGATTTGAGATATTTTTGACGACTCTCCGTTCAGTAGTTTCCACGCTCCAAATGGGCTTGCTGACGGGACGCGACGGCAGCAAGCCCGTTTTCAAAGGCCTGTAACTCGAGAACTATTGAAGCTACATTAATATTTTTTTTGGAGCAGAGTGCTCTAAATAGGGCTCTATTGTAGAGTTTTTAATCATAATCCAAATCGTTACCGACTCAAAGATCTGCGTGGGCTTGCTGACGGGAAAGGACGCCAGCAAGCCCACCGGTTAATCACGTCTAACTCCTTTCACATTCTAGTTTCGAAGTTAATTTCACGGGAGCAGAGTGCTCCAATTTTGCTCGAAAATTTGAACCACAATACACGATAGTACTCTCAACGATTCCCGAGATCTAGCTTGGGCGTGCTGACGGGACAGGACGCCAGCAAGCCCACGGTTTTTAGCTCGCAGCGTCGTTCGTATTAATGCTCCAATTTATTTACTTGACTGTAGAGGTGCTCCATTTTTGCTCTAAATTCTGATATATTGAAAATACACCTAGCTTGATTGGGTTTTCTGGGGGGACGCACACCAACATGTGGTAAAGCTTTTATTAATGAGACGCGGTAATTTTATATCCATTAGTAATTGTTATTAGATTTTCTCTTATTTTTGGATACAAATCTGTATCATTAACGTATTTCTAAATAAATCAAGCAACCTGCATTATATCTCACAGTAATGTCACATTCTAGTTCCACAAGTAGTGAAGTTACAATAGTAGGAGGTAGTATTTTGATGCATTCCGAAGTGCAATTTTGCTTACGTTTTGAAAGAATGCGCGGGCGCATTTCTTTCCATATAAACAGTATCATTGAAGCAATATCAAAAGCAGCACAAAATCTATAGATGTAGTTTACTGTATATCAAACGGTGCTTCGTTGTCGTCTTCTACTAAGATTGGTTTTGATAGCTAGCTGGTTTTCCTGTGTAAAACTTTTCCAATGTGAAACATAGTGGCTGCGTTCCAGATGACGTTAATAACGCTCACGCTCAAGACCTTCGTTTCTCCCGTTCCATTAGCATGTGAGCAAATGTGAGCGTCAATGTCACAAACCCAAGTGGAACGGAATTATGGAGCGTTTTGAGCGCTCTGGCGAGGTGACAGTGACAGGTGACAGCTGAAAGAGGTTAAGTTAGAATTCGTTATTCGAGTCTACCGCTTTTATTTGAATAATATTTAGGTACCTATCGATTATCGAAATGGATATTTTTACGGCAGTTAGACATATTTTGCAGGTGCATCGGAATAATGATTCAGACATTTCTAGTGAATCTAGTTCAGATGAAGAGTGGAATGCACTTTTCCACAATTATGATCGCGAAAAGCGAAAGTTTAGACCACGAATCAATGACTACGAAAATGTAATCAATCTTTATTCTAATGAAGAATTTAAAAGACCAGAAGAGACGATAACTTAGTATTTTATAGGAAAATATTTGATCTTTCATTTAAAACAATTTCTTTTTAATAAAAATATTTTATTTAATTAAATTTAATATATTTCAATTAAAAACATTATGTTTTGCAATGGAATTATATGAAGTTTTTTTGTCGCTACTCGCTCCTGAAAACATTCCGAATATGGTCTTTGCGATATTGTTACGTTAAAAAAAAAAAAAACCTGAACACCCACTTCGACCCATTTTTGTCGTGGGTCGATTTGAGCGTTGCTTGAGCGAAATTGATGACGTCATGAGTGACGTCATAGCCGCTATCAAAACGACCCCGGTCGCCAAAGGGAACGGCAGAAGGGGACGTTTTGAGCTTTTTGGTCTAAATTAACGTCATCTGGAACGCAGCCATAAAGTCCAATGTTTCGTTACTTATCTTTTTCTTCAACTACATTGTTTTGACAGACATGCGATAGGAGCGAGATAGCAATATTTTTGCGTGTTAATCAAGCGAATAAGACAAGAAGCGATAGATAAATGTTTGTACCATCGAGGAAATTTCTTTTTATGCAGTAGATCAGGTGTCACCAAATGGCGGACAGCGGTCCGCATCCGGACCGCCGCGCCGCCGTCGCGCGCCGACCTATTGTGTGCAAACCAAGCATCTACGAAGATGAACTTCGTATAAATTCCGCTCTAGTGATAAACATCTCCAGGATTTAATATCAGTAGATTGCACCAATTTCAGACCAAACAAGTAACAAAAATTATCACTTTTCTCATTGCTTTGTAAATAAAATATATTATTTTACAAAATGTGTGGACCGCGATGGTCATTTCATTTTGTAAAATGGTCCCCGAGCGAAACTAATTGGTGACCCCTGCAGTAGCTTGTAGACGGACCTACGTCATTTGGTCGGCTTATGTCTATTCAATGTTAGCTGTGATCGGTCGACGGGTTTGACGTAATGCTAAGTACTGACATACGGTTTTGCTCGATAGTTTTACTCCAAATCGAGCAATAACCACCGACCACCGTGTGGACCGCAAAACTGACAGCTCGAAGGCTTGCTTCGAGCCGGTTCGATGGAATTAAATATGTCATTTCCTTCGATTCGGAGTAAAACTATCGAGCAAAACCGTATGTGATAACGCATACGCGACCAAATTACATAGGTCCGCCATCTGCCTAGGAATCAACTTCTCTGATAGTACATTTATCTATCGCTTCTTGTCTTAATAGCTCGATTAACATTTCAACACGCTTTTCGACCAGACTTTAAAGAAAAAAAAAACTCATACATGTTGCCTCATGTTGATTAAATATTATTGCAAAAACTAATCTAATTTTTTGCCCTGCGAAGATATGTAGATATTCGATAAGTAGAGTAACTTTTATTTCGTATTGTAGGACCAGAAATTACTTTGTATATAGATAGGGTATGAATTAATATATATACTAAACATAATATGGGCTTAATAAAAGACTTGATACATTTGAAAATTGAAATGATGGCGACGCAACGATGTGATGATGAAACTTTGTTCAATGCCCGGTGTCCGATGTTTTTTGACGGGAGCTTAAAGTTACTTTGTAAAGTGCTCCAAGGCTTTAAATGAACGTGAACGGGGCGCTGCTGGTAAAGGAGACCTGTCAAAAATTGCGTTCTTTTAAAGTTTTATTTTTATATAATTCGTAGTCTTCCTATTTTTAAACGTCGTGCGTTTTGTGAAAATTAATGCGCGCAAATGATTCTAAGGCGCTGAGTCTAGCTACGTTACAGGCGCGGAATTCGGAAACATTAAAAAATATATTTACTTAGACGATAAAAAAAAATGCTAACTTGGTAATTTACTAGATATTGTTGAATACTTAGTAGGTATTTCCTCATTTCACTTCTTAAATCGTTTTGGATGATACCGATACCAACTTTTTTAGTGAAAATCTTTTAAGGCATGACGTAATTAAAGACATAACTAACATTTTTGAAAATCTTCTATGCATAATTCGAGGCTATAAGACCGGGAGAATGGTTTGCAATCATAAAAATATGGATTTTATGTATTACAAAGTTAGCCAGATGATGAAGTAGGTAAGTTAAGTATTGTTCTTTTAAATTAAAAGGAAAGAAATGAGTAATTATGTTATAAAATGTTAGTTAGCAACTTTATCCACTTACGTCCTTAATTATTACTATGATTTTTAAGTATATGAGAACCTCCTCTAGTTACAAGTCACAGAAGTATTATGGTCGTGTTAGTCACGATGTTACCTTTTCGATCGTAAACGTGATGCTACATATCATATTAACACATTTTATACTAGGTACCTGTTTTACCAGCACCAACTTTAATAATGTGACCAGTATAAGACTTTCGACGTCAAAATATTTGATATCTAACTTTACCTTTGTATATGATATAGGCTCCATTGAATGACTACACTGAAGAACAATTTAAACTATTGTGGGTTTGTCACCATAGGATCTTCGTCGGTCGACAAACAAAGAAGTCAAGAAAGTTTTATTATAATATTATGTATTGTCTTTTCGATTTATAAATAATTATAATTTTGTAAATTCTATTATATTATTGCTATGTTTTATTATTAAGGAATTGATGTACCAACTCGTAAAAAATGATATATTGGTATTACGGTATTAACTAGTGACTCAATACAAACAATTTTGTAGGTTCAAGCTTTTACGGGCAGTGTCTGCTTCTAGTCGAGTTAACCTAAATCAAATCAGTCGATTTATGCATTTAAAGAGAAAGAACCACTATGTGAAACGTTTCGTAGATAAATAATTGACGATCGGTCAATTAAATTTTATATTGTATAGAGAAAGAGATGAGAACGCAAAAATTGTTGTGATTAATTGAGCTATTATTGACATTTATTGAATATAAACTTGTTTGTTTTATCGTCGTTTCTGTTCCCCCGCGTCTAACCTATCATTTTATTAATGAACGCGTAATGTGGGAGTCGACGAGGCACTACAGTCTATACTGAACGACAGTATTATGCGGTATCGGAGGACCGAGCTTTGTAATCAGTGTAGCGTCGCTCCACGCGTTTTACGTCAGCACACAAAGCTCAGATTGCTACGGGAATACGAGCCCTATATCTCCTCCGATAGAGGCTAGTATCGCCTCAGGGGTGGTAAGGGTGGATCGATGGTTGGTGTGAGGCAGGTCGGCGGGAGGGGAGGCAGTGTGCCGGGGTCGCTGGCGCGGCGAGGCCGTGGTGTGCTCGTTCCAGGAGCTACATCGTTACAATTTTCTTCAATGACTTACATGAGGTGAGTTGTTTTTTTTCGTCTGAATATATAATTCTTTTCATATTTCAAAGATACACTTTGTATATTGGTGTCTGTTGGAATGTAGGAGTTACGTAAATTTTTTGGGCTAAGTACATACAATATCTGTCGACGCGACGTCGCAGATTATTTTCTACGGAACCCTATCATTTTCTACTGTTAATGTCTATACAAATAATTGTATTTAATTATAAATAAAATATAAAAAGCTGTGTGTATAATACCTAAGTGGTATGTTTTCATGCCGTGCGTATGATAAAGCCAGTACCTAATGTCTACAAATACATAATATTATAATATTAGGTATTAAATTTTAAAACAACAGAAAAACATATATCACCAAGTTATCAGAGCACATTTCAATCTTTCGTGCTTGTTAAAAGGTTTTTTTTGCACAAGCCTCAAATAGGTAGTGTTCTGTGTGCAAGCGTCCTTACGTCATCAAAGTTTATTTGTATTGATATTTGAACAAAGGATCTCCAACAGCCGCCCCCAGACACTATCGTTTACTCGTACTCATTATTTACGTCGTTACTCACTACGACTACGTGATCAAAATTGAGCGCTTAAGCTCATTAATTCAGAAAGTTTTTGCCTTGTCCGCCTGAGAAAAATGCAATAGTGTTGTTGTGTATAGTTCTTGCAAGTTGCAATCTAGGAGTGCGCGTAGCCCTTAGTTGTGTGAGTGACCATATCTATACACGCGTACATGGCTCGCTCGCTACTGACTGCTCCGTCGGGTACGCACACTAACGAAAATGTCTATTCACATTTCCAACTACAAATAAAGGCGACGCGCACTCTTAGATTGCAAGAACTATAACATTTCTGTCTTTACAAGAATCTAAAAAAAATAATTGTAAGAGTTATAGCAATACTAGCTGTCCCGGTGAACTTCGTGTCACTTTAAAACCTTCCCTGGACATCTACGAATATTTTAAGACTAAAATTAGCCCAATCGGTTCAGCCGATTTCGAGTTTTAGCGCGACTAACACATTTGAAAATCCATTTTTATATATAAGATTACATACTTAATTCGAAAAACGCTCCAAACCTAGAGGAGGAAAACGGCGCCTTTTTTGACAGTACTTCTCAATAGGTTTTCGCGATTATACTAATGATATTTAGGTGATGCTTAGTAAAGAACCTTTTAATAAGTCGAAAATGCCTCCTATTATATTTCCTAATTAGGTAGGTAGTGTGTGATTGATCTATTAAAGCCTATAGGAGCTTTTGAAACATGTTAACGGTTAAATGAGGGTATGCAGTCACTATGTGAATGGAGCTGCTGATACACGGAGGCTATTTTTTTAGGGTTCCGTGCCCAAAGGGTAATAACGGCTCCATATTACTGAGACTTCGTTGTCTGTCTGTCTGTCTTCAGGCTGTAACTCAAGAAGCGCTATAGCGCTTCTTGAGTTATAGCCATAGGTATAGCTAGACTTCTGAAATTTTCACAGATTGTGTATATCTGTTGCCGCTATAACAACAAATACTGAAAATAAAATAAAGTGAAAATACAAAGCGGGCTCCCATAGAAGAAACGTGATTTTTTTGGCCTTTTTTGCTCGTAATCAATAATGATAACAGCTAGGCACTTGATATTTTCACAAAATCCTTAATAATACAATATGTTATTTATTAATTGATAATAAAATTAAAATAAAGTAAATATTTAAGGGGTCCGACTCGCACTTGGCCGTACTATTTGTATCTCATTTCTTAAGAACTTCTAAAATTAGCAAACTATTAACAACTTGTTGCCTAATTCTGCGAGCAGTTATATATTCGATATGGTTTTTGAAATACAATTATTAACTGAATCCAAACCGTAGTGTGTCGGAACTCGGAACCAGCTCCTATTTAGCTGTCATTTCAAATGATAGACAAGCATTGGCTCTTGAATTATAGGTGAGAGACTCTTCACTATACCCTTAGTATCCCCTTAGTAGTCTGTGGCTACGAGATGAGTAAACAGCTATCGAATATTAATTAACGTATGGCCTATGGGTAAGTACTACGTTTTTTTTTTGTTTTTTATGCAATAAGGGGGCAGGTTAGATTCTTGTAAAGACAGAAATGTTATAGTTCTTGCAATCTAAGAGTGCGCGTCGCCTTTATTTGTAGTTGGAAATGTGAATAGACATTTTCGTTAGTGTGCGTACCCGACGGAGCAGTCGGTAGCGAGCGAGCCATGTACGCGTGTATAGATATGGTCACTCACACAACTAAGGGCGACGCACACTCCTAGATTGCAACTTGCAAGAACTATACACAACAACACTATTGCATTTTTCTCAGGCGGACAAGGCAAAAACTTTCTGAATTAATGAGCTTAAGCGTTCAAGTTTGATCACGTAGTCGTAGTGAGTAACGACGTAAATAATGAGTAAACGATAGTATCTGGGGGCGGCTGTTGGAGATCCTTTGTTCAAAATATATCAATACAAATAAACTTTGATGACGTAAGGACGCTTGCACACGAAACACTACCTATTTGAGGCTTGTGCAAGAAAGAACCTTTTAACAAGCACTAAAGATTGAAATGTGCTCTGATAACTTGGTGATATATGTTTTTCTGTTGTTTTAAAATTTAATACCTAACGAGCAAACGGGTCACCTGATGGAAAGCAACTTCCGTCGCCCATGGACACTCGCAGCATCAGAAGAGCTGCAGGTGCGTTGCCGGCCTTTTAAGGGGTAATAGGGGAGGGTAGGGAAGGAAATAGGGAAGGGTAGGGAAGGGAAAAGGGTAGGGGATTGGGCCTCCGGTAAACTCACTCCGGTGGTATTTCTCCGGTCGAGCCGGCCCATTCGTGCCGAAGCATGGCTTTCCCACGTCAAAGTTGACTTAAACCGTCTTGGCTATAGCATTCAGAAGTTAACTAAGCCAAATCTATACATATATAATAATATTATAATATTATGGTAAGTTGGCGTAAACTATACTCGTAGAATAGTAATAGGTCGCGTAGACGGGGACTACGCGTAGGCCGGTCTACGGCGTAGCTCGTAGCACAGGAGCATGCAAGATAATAATAACTAATTATTGTTTTAAGAAAGCAATATTTTAAGTAAGCTGTTGTTAATAATTTTATATACATAAATGAGCTGTCATTATTTTTTCTTATAATAATATAAAATGTATTTTTTTCTTTGTGTAATCTGTAGCTGACTAAATGAAAGTTCACTATAGTTGGACATCTCTTCTTTTTTTTTCCTTTTTTCTCTTTCTTTTTCCTATCAATAAAATGCTTTATCATCTGACTAGTCGTTTAACTTATCTCCCGTTATCACTGTTAACGCGCGTGCGTATATTTTCTGTGCACGATTTATGTGCTCTCTTGACACAAATCGAGGGCAAAGGACGCGTCAAAGCCGATGCCCCAGATTATGTGCCATCAACGAGTTAAATAATGATCGCGTTAATTTAAACTACCTCCTTTAATTATGAGTAATTAGAGAGGGTGTATTGAGGTCTATAAATTGTAATTTTAGACCTATTTCAGCTTACCGAACTAGCTTTGATCATTTAAATACTGTTTAAATATTACCTACTAAAGGTTGTTACCCACTTTAATTAATTTGCTCAATATTATTCTTGCATGTTTAAACAGTAGGTACCTCTTATCTATGTAGGTAACTCAAGGGAAATATTTCAGCCTCGTTTTAATATTCAACACATTTACCAACGTTTTAGAATGTTTACGATTGAAATCGATACTACAAATGGTTTGGTAATATAGAAGTAATTTAACGCGTACGTATTAAATAAACCATGTCTATTATAGGGTAAATGACTAGTAGATTGGACAGTACCAGTCATTGGAAAAAGCACAAAAACACCATATTTATTAATGTTGCTTTAAAAACTGACTGTTTTTCTTAAAAAACAGGCGTTCTTTTACTTTAAAAACAGGAAACTTTTAAAACAACATTAATAAATATTGTGTTTTTGTGCTCTTTCCAATAACTGGTACTGTCCAATCTACTAGTCATTTACCTTAGATAGACATGGGTTAATTAATACGTACATTATGTGATTGATAATAATAATGTTTGAGCTTAAGTAAATATTTTCGGTAGGGTACAGTTCATTGTTTCATCAAGACGTAACTTCTAACGAAGAATCGAAGAGGTTCTAATTAAATGTTTCCTAATAAGTTTGTTCGTTTAGTGGTTACTGGTTAGCCTTGCCGCTGAGAGTAAACAAAATATGACTCAACAAATATGCGTACAAGATACAAACGTGTAGGAGGTTCGTTAGACAAAGAAAATCGAAGAATACCTACCCTTTATTGCTGCGTTTGATTTTGCTTTGCGTTTCTCGGCCTTGATGTTTTGCGGAAATCCGCTGCAAAATTTAATTACAAAGAACGAACTGTTTAAATTTTTAACTACGCTTAAAATAAAGACGGAGTGGTCTAGTTAATGGTCCTACAAGATCTCGTCCTAGTATGAGTTATCAGGTGTCACTTTTTAACAGTAGTTATCATTACAGCTACTACTAGTAGTAGATAATATATACAGGCTACCTAGTAGTAGGTACTCGTAATGCTAAGTACTGACATACGGTTTTGCTCGATAGTTTTACTCCAAATCGAGCAATAACCACCGTGTGGACCGCAAAACTGACAGCTCGATTTGGTGTAAAACTATCGAGCAAAACCGTATGTGAATACTTAGCATTAGACTAGACTACAAGCATTACCGACCTGAGACTATACCCTTTTAGACAATGAGACTGATGAACACCAATAAAAATGTCACAAAGGCTGTTCAATAACATGAGTAGAATTTTAATTCCAAATGCTTTCAACATTGCACAATGCAAGCTATATACATATAAAAAGTGGAATTTATTGGAAGCTTGAACATGTAGAATTGTAGACTGCTAGTGTATTTTGTACCGAGTTAATGGTAAAATGTCTACAGGGTGTAACAAAACAAAGAGATAATACTTTAGGGTGTCTATGATTCCCCTGTATCGAGTTGACTGTGAAAGTAGCAGCGCTGAAAGAGTAACTTTGTAAACATTTGTTGGTGCAAATTCATGACGCTGGGGCGCTTGACCATAATAATCACAAAAAAATGTTCTTTCAGCGCTGCTACTTTTTATGCCCAAAATGGGGGTCTGCTTGGAGAAGTCGAAAGCAGAAGTTTTGTCTTTGGTACTTTGTTTAGACTAGTTAGGAGATAAACATACTAAAAGTCCTGACCCCTTTACACTTTGTATCTATCTCCAATCATTGCCTCGCTATGAGCTTCTAAAATTGGCCGAGTGTGTTTTTTAGGGTTTCGTACCAAAACTAGGGTCTGTCTGGTGACGTCACAGGGTGTACGATGCAAACGGGAGGATGATTTTACACTCTACATAAACCCCATCGCTGTTTCAATTTGAATACGCGATTAATTTTATTTGTTTGTGTCTCCAGTCTACTGTCTGACGTATAAACTATAATGAACTTTATTCTTATGCACATTGTTATAACTTATAATACACATATACTTAGATATAATTTTATGATTTTGTCTCTACCACTAGTCACTACTCTACCACTCTACAGTCTACTAGTGTAGAGTACACTGTATACATATAGTGTATACCTTGTGGTTAGTGGTACTTCTAACTCTACTTAGCCTTGGCTTGAGCCAACGGAAAGTCTTGCTAACATCTATGAATTGTAGAAGTGCATTATTTCTGTCTTAAAATCCTTGATTGTGTGATACTTGATACACCTACTAAAACATAATATCAATCATTCTAAAGGCAAAATAATATAATGTTTTGACTCCTTTAATAGAGCTCTGCTTCTTGCTGTTATTGATTTAGATCCGATTCAAGTTATTTCAAGGAGCTTTAGGTATATTCTATCGCATTTGCAGATTCTAGAAATAACATTAGTGTTTGTTTACTTCGAATTTGTTGTCATGGGCGTACCCAGGATTTCAGCTAGGGGGGGGGCAACATGGTATGCACACCCCGCCTCTTTGAAATCCTGGTATATGAACCAAGATGGTCGGTTTGGTACTATTGGTGGTACAAAAAGAAAAAAATAATAATAATCAAAACTTTTATCTAAATTTTTTTAAAATTTGCAGGTCGATGTCTGTCAGTGCGAATATCGACGTAAAGAACATTAAAATAACATTCATATCAGCGCGCCTTGTACAGTGGCGGTTACGACGCTCGCCGCGTCCTTGATAGGGCGAAAGAGGAGAAAATTATATACATTATATTTTATTTTATTAATGACCGAATCATTTATTAAAAAACTATTCGGTTATTACTTATTTCCTTAGAAATATTTTTTCCATATTATGTTCGGTATTTTTTTTTACTTTGTTCCTTTTTTAATTCTACATTAAAAGAGTAAGAGGATTCCACAAAATTTCTTCAGACTGGAAGCTTAAAAATCAATCTTTTCGAACTGGCCTGGCCTTAAAAGATATTTTGTATCCAACACTTCATTTTACGCAGACTAACACGTTTTGAATTCCCACATTCCAGAAAAAATTGCGTTTATTTTAGCTTCCAGGGGGGGCAGCTGCCCCCCCACCCCCTGCCCCCCCTCGGTATGCCCATGTTTGTTGTATTGTGTTGATTAGGCTACTCACCTTTAACCGCGATTACAACACCTCGTCAGGTGATATTTGACTCGTTTTCTAAATAAACACCAGCGTGCAAACCTCTCTTACGTAATTTGTTCTTCGGGCAATTTGCCAATGTGCGTAGGCTCCGATGGATGTCTTTTATCCCTCGTCCTTAAGGTCAAACCACGGGCGTAGCTCCCATAAATAGGGTCTATTTATGTGAGCTACGCCCTTGGACAGTTAATCAGAGGCCTCCAATCTTGAACATAATAATTATGTTATACACCAAAACTCTCGATGATAAATTATATATAATTGAGATGGTAGAGCTCAAATAATGTACGACAATATTAAGTATGAAATCGGAAAGCGCACCGTGAGACTTCATCTGCAGATATGACGAGAACTGAGAAGAAAGTGTTTTCCTGTAGGACAGCGGTGAAAAGTTATACATTTTAAACTCTAAAGTCTTAAACATTCTTTATAGCATAGGCGAAGTTGGGTCAGCACTCAGCATAGGTTTTTTTTCAGGAGTTTAGTTAGTTTAGCATTTTTTTTTGCGTTGCAAATTAATCCCAAAATCAATTATAAGTTTATAACACATTTGAACAATTGCGCAACGACTTTAATCTGACGGTCAAAATCATTGCCACTGTATTGACCCAAATCCTCAAGAAATTCATTGACGCTTATTTCCTTTGTTTCAGGGCTAGGCCGCTCGTTTGATTCACGCAACCCGCGCGGCTCGTAGATCCGGATCGAACTAAAATACAATATACCGAGATAGTTCATTCACACGAGGGCCGCAACGGTCGAGTCCAGACTCCAGCTGATATGCACCTTCGCGTCGTGTCGCGTCTGGGCCGCGAGTGTCTCCCTCGAGTTCCACTGACGATAGCGGACGCGGTGTGCTAGTTTTCGCTTTCATCGACGCACTCACCGTGTAAGTAGTCGCACGTGCGCCGGCGCACGTCGCGAGACTTATGGTGAATTAAAAAAACAGTAAAAGAAAACCACGCAACTTTTTATATAGAGGGGTTTAAGTGAGAAAGTGAATCGAGTGCAGCGAGTCCAATATGACGTCGCGGTCTAAGGAGAAGGTAGCTGCCGCATTCCGGAAATTGTTTCGCTCTCCGGAGAAGCTCGACAAAGACGGAGCCGGACCCAGTGGATCACCGGCCAAGCGCGGCCTGTTTCGTCGTCACAGGTTCGTTCCTATAATTTACCTTATCTGCCTTATGAGCAGATTTTTTTTAATTTAGTGCCTATCCTAAATTCAATGCAGCCTATGCGTTGATTTATCAGTTAATAAGCTTTTCCTTTTATGACTTTGGTGCTATTAGTTCCATTAAGTTATTAAAACTTAATGGGACTAATATCCTGCTGAGATAACGACAAAATGTAGGAAAGATTTAAGTAACTAGCAAACTAAAGGTAAGTAATAAAATATAGAGAGCATACTAAAAGTGCGAAAACTAAATGTGCTTACAGTTTATGTAAATATAGAGTAGGTACACAGTAGAAACTTGGCTAGTGGCTACGTACTTGATATTATCGCTGCATGTTATATATTTACATGATAATGGGTAATACGATAAAGCTACGAATTATAATGCAATGTAGCGTTTCTGCATGTAGGTAATCTTTATTCCGAATGTAGAGTTATCCATGAGAATGTTTAACTATTTGTAAATATTGCATTCAGCATTTCTTTTTTAGTCCTATATTTAGATATTAAACTCGAAATTGACAAAAAATCTCTTTGAAAAATCCGACTGATGCATAAACGCGCTAGCCTTACAATTTCTTTCTTGGTCTACAAAATATGATTGTGTTTACAGTATGAACATAACATGTGCACGATTGTATGTATTATAAAATACTAGCGACCCGCCCCGGCGTCGCACGGGTATAAAATATATAGCCACTGAAAAAATGATTAAAATCCTTCACGTGTTCTACTTCTTATCTGTGCTAAATAACACAAAAATTGCTCCAGAAGTTCGCGAGATAAGCCCTTTCAAATAATTTCCCCCGTTTTTTCCACATTATCCTATTAATTTTAGCGTGATACAATACTATAGCCTATAGCCTTCCTCAATGAATGGGCTATCTAACACTAAAAGAATTTTTCAAATCGGACCAGTAGTTCCTGAGATTAGCGCGTTCAATTTAGCCCTTTAAAATAATTTTCCCCGTTTTTTTCACATTTTCCTCTATTTCTTCGCTCCTATTAGTCTTAGCGTGATAAATTAATATAGCCTATAACCTTCCTCGATAAATGGACTATCTAACAGAATCATCAAAATCCGTTGCGTAGTTTTAAAGATTAAACATTAAAGGGACATGAGGGAAGAAAAGCGACTTTGTTATATTTATGTCAAATGTTATGTAATATGTTTTATTTATGTCAAATTTTTATATTAAAGTAAAAGAACATAAATACAGTAGGGCCTCGTTAATCCGGAGAGGCAAAAACAAGGCCCTTTTCGAATTATCGAGGCATCCTGATTATAAGAATGCAATATTTAATGTTAATAAAACACGTCATGTTTAACCATAGTTTCTTTAGCCAATTTCTAAATTATAGGAAAAAGACAAAATGTACATGTTCATAATAATTACAACCATGTAAATTGTAAGAAATCAGTAAGTTAAAATAAAACATTTAAAGTTAATTATTTTTGAAAAAGTCTGTAATACTCTTCTGTTTATGATTTTCGCACTTCATTTCGAAAGCCCGGTCACAATAGACATAACTATTCTATCTACTCTGGCCCGGTCTCCAAGTCGACGGAGAAACATATAACTTCGTGGCAATCAAATTCGTTATCTTCAGTCTTCACTCTTCAGCCCATTTTAAAGCAGTGTTTAAAGCTCCGGCCGGCCGGATCACAGCGATCACCGAACAAGCGGGAGTCCGGATTACCGAGGCCCTAGTCCCTACTGTACATAAATAAAGTTTGTGATAGGGTTGATTCCGTAATATTTAACCTTACGTGTAGAGAACTACATGTTAGGTTAATATTACAAAGGCTATAAAATATATAATTAAGTACTATTCAATTTCAAAGAGCGGAAACAGACTCAAAATGTAAGAAATGTAGAAAAAAACTCTTCAAAAGTGTTTAAAACTTTAGACAGCAATTTGAATATCGAAGTAATCGAAGGCTGCATAAAGTTCTAACCCGTTCCGACACTAGCTGGTGCAATGCGCTACTGGTATGCGACAGGTGGCTAGCAGTCTGGGGTCAAAACACTGGCCTCAACTCAGATGTTAACGCTCCCAGTCAAGATTACTAAACCATATTTTCACACGAGGAATCCTTATTATGATTTAGAGCAATTTTTTTTAGCTTAAAGGGACCAAGGAGTTCGTGATTGGGTGTTCCTGTCTAGATCGTCGAATATATTATGTGACATTTCAGTTCTAAAAATTACGGTTACCTATCCAAATTATTTCGTAGAAGCGCATGTTAGTGCTAAAACGTACACTCTAGAAAGCGACGTATCTAGTTACTTAAACCTAACTCGTATAGTATAAAGCTACACTAATTAGTAATTGATCACGCCCACAACTCGGTTACGCCCATATTGCGCCAAAGTTTATAGCGCGGGAACTTCGCGGGAACCGTTAATTTTTCCGGAATAAAAAGTATCCTATGTCCTTTTCCGGGACTCAAAGTATCTCTATAACAAAATATTTCAGCAAAATCGGTTCAGTGGTTTGGGCGTGAATTGGTAACAAACGTACAGGCAGACAGAGAGACAGACAAACAGACACTTTTGCATTGATAATATTTAGTATGGAAGTATGTTATACAGACTACAGTTACAAGTTACAACTCGACACATGTTTACCTCCCGCGCGCTCACATGTTTTGCATAGTTAATCAAACTTAGTGCATAAATTATAATTGTAATGCGACACAGACATACAGCTATTAGTTTACTAGTTAGTATTCACTACTAACCTTATAAGTTTAAATCAAACAACATTAATTTATTATCTTACAGCGTTATTGTTGTGTTGATACTTGAATCTTGATTTAACTATATTGCTAGACGAATAACTTTGTTCAGTTGTTGTTGTCATAATCATCCTTAGAATGTAAGATTAAAAATGTAAATTGTAAGTATTTCATAATTAAAATCTCCACCCTCAACTTTATGGATTGATAAAAGATTCTCGAGTGCATATTTTCGTACCTATTTAAATATTTAAATCATCGGTTGTAATAATAGTTATGATTCTCGACTATACATATTTTTGAAAAAAAAAACACATTTTATTTGTTAGGGATTGTATGGTGATTGGTGAGTGGCAAATGGCAATGACCCAAAACCTTAATGGCACCGAACCACCTTTTAGTGCTCTACCGACTCTACATGTTATAGCTCACCTAATTGGCACTTAATAAACCCTCCGCAAGTGCGGTTTTATATTATGGATGGGACATTTTGATTACAGTATTGTATACAGTACTCTCAGAGAAATTGATTTATAGGCTGATGACGGACCTAACTAATTTAGTCGATTTTTGGTAACTCCAGCTAACAGATCACAGGCCTGAGGCCACGGCTAACATTGAATTGACATAAGTACTATCAGAGAAATTGATTCCTATGCAGATCGAGGACCTACGTAGTTTGGTTGCGTTACGTCAAACCCAGCCACAGTATAGCAATATTATCCCTACAGTAACGAAACGCCTTTGATGTCGCACGATGCCGCCACCGGTGTAGGTACCGAGCAGATATGCCAGGGTTGCCACGAAACGGGAAATAAAATAAAAATAAAATATTGTGCTTGTAATGTTATCATTTAATCTGTTTAATCTATATTTACGTGAAACTTTATTTTTAGATGATTTCAATTCTCTACGAGATGATGCCCGCAACTTCGTTGTGCCAAAACTCGTCTATCGTGCGAGAACCGTACATTTTTCCAGAACAAAAAGTGTCCTATGTCCTTTCCCGGGACTCAAAGTATCTCCATGTCAAATTTCAGCAAAATCGGTCCAGCGGTTTAGGCGTGAAGAGGTAACATACAGATAGACACACTTTCGTATTTATAATATTAGTATGGATTTAAAAATTTCATTACCCATCAAGCCCCAAAAGCTCACAGGTGAGCAAGATACAATAAAATAACAATAGATTTCCAAAAATCCACTATCGAAGGATTAAAATAATGAAGACGCATTCGAATATATTATCTACGAATAATAAAGTAGGAATATATTATAAAGTATCCAACAATTAATCATATAACAATTATTAGTAGGTACGGTAGGCCACACGTCAGGTGTAACAGAAGCCATTCAAAACTCGCTCTTATAACGTGCGCGGTAAGGGCGATCCAAAGGTCAAAATGTTACACTAAGTGTAACATTTTTTGATGTATGACCCTGTGTACCTAGCTAGGTAGGTACTAATTAGTATGTAACAGGGTATTTGACAGATTTTTAATTTATTCTTTATTGTTATACTCCATGTTACACTTCTTACAACGTAAACAATAAAACAGATATGCAAATAAATGCCGCCAAGGCCAACACAATATTAGTGTGAACTGTGAGCCGATATTTATGAAAATTTAAATCCATTTTGTTTTATTGAATCAGATTTACATCCGGACACTAAACACATATTACATCCCAATTTTATAATAATTTATAAGATAAGTTATCGTTTTACAACACAAAACTCGTAGACAACGCGCCAACGTCACCCCTGCGCGGGCAGGTACACAAACTCCGCGAGTTTGTGTACGCGGATCCGCGCCGCCCGCTTCCCCGCGGGTACCCCTCCGTTGCTCTGCGCAAGTACATTCGTTTCACTACTGTAGGGATATTGCTATACTGTGACCCAGCCGACAGATCACAATTAACATTGAATTGACATATTCGGCCAAATAACGTTGATCTATCAACTGAATATATAGGAATCAACTTCCTCGATGGTACATTAGACATTGAATATAAATCAATTTCTTCGTTGTTCGTGAATCGTACCTACTACCTACGAATTCATAAAACGCTCAAATCGAGCACAGGGAACTTCGAGCCCGACAATAATTATATTATATTTACGATAACGGAGACATTTACTTGGCAAAGTAGGGCACCACAGATGATTCATAAACAGATTTCTGTAAAACATATTTTCGAAAGCGGTTCAACCTAATTCTTTATTGATTTAGGTAATATTCGAAGCTTGAACTAAACATTTTATTCAAGAAAATTCGACCAAGTACGAGTCGGAAACACGTCGTGGGTTCTGTAGAAAAAGGCAAAGAATCCCACCTGTAGCAAGGTTTAAGTAACAACCAAACTGAGTTCAAAATGGTTCTATCCTTGGCTAACTTGGCTTGAACTCTTAAAGCAGAATCACCTTCAGGAAATTAGTTACATGCAATTATTAACCTACTAATAACCAAAAACACGTCAGTTTAATTGACGATTTGCGCGGTTATTAATCGCGTATTGGTTTGCGTCATATAATGCGGAACAAAATACTGCGAGTGACGTTGGACTTAAACGTTAGTTTCCCTTACATGATGCATAAGGACTTTCTTGCAGTCACAACAAAGAGACAATAAACATACGCATTAAGGTCATCGTTTAATTGTGATAAAGTCACAATTGGACAATGGCCGCGGACGACACTGGCGATCAAAATATCCCGCAGACGCGTCACAAACACCAAACACCCAAGTCCATAACAATTCACATGGCAAAGTTCAGGCAGAGCTAGAGCGATAAAGACCAAATAAAGAGAAATTTTGAGCAATATACCTAACTTAACTACTTGTTCCTTTAATTGCTCGCGTACAATAACAGAAAACTCATGATCTCGATATTTACAATATTATAGCGTTATAATGGTGCGTGAGTTAGCAGGGCTAATGCTACTAGAGAGAATATTATAATATAGAGAGATACTTGCCTGTAAGTTTTATGGTGTAAGTTCTTTCAAAATTTCTCACTATCGGCTGCTAGACTTTAGTACGCAATATTCACAGTCTAAGTATACTCTACACTTTGCATTATTGGATTAAGTAAATCATGCTTTAAAATTGCTATATTACCTACATGCAATCTCATTTATTTATTAGGGTGTAATTTCACAACTATGTAACTATGTACAGTTTACCTACATCAGGTCAAACATGACCATGTGTATTATGTGGAATTCGACCCACACCAAATTGAAACTGAATTTACGGAAGACAGAGGTGCTTGAAATACCAAAGTGAGCACGCGGAATTTCATTAGACGCGACCGCCCATGTTTATATGTATGAGACCCTATTCAGACCTATTTTATACAAGAATTTAACGGACGGAGGGACCCGCATGTCCTGTCGCATAATACAAACTGTTCAATCAAATAAATACCTTAGATAAGCTAATACAGATGAGATAACATTTACTACTACGAGCTTTGATTTTTAATAAATAGGTATCGACATAGACATCGAAGTTTCGTAACAAGTATAGGAAAAGACGATGACAGGAAAGAACACGCTCAGTCAATCAGTAACAACAAGATGTTTGAGTGAAGAGTACGAATGATAGAGAAGTTGCTCATTACAAGCTTGCTCACAAACGTTATTGTGCGAAAACCTAAAAGCTTCTTACAGACGAACGGCACTTGTCGGCAGCACGCGTTGACGGCAGTCGAGGGCAGTGGAGGACACTGATTAACAGTCGAGTGCCGTTCGTCTGTAAGAAGCCTTACGGCTAACCTAACCTTGCCTCTCAGTGACATCCTCATACTTTTATGTCGTACTTCACTCACAGAGATGGCGTGACTCCAGCCGAGGCGGCGGTCAGTCTGCCAGCGAGCCCGGCGTCCTCCGCCCTCGGCAAGAAGAAGTCAGCCGGGGCTGATGTACGGGAGCGGGCGGCGGCGGTGCGGACCAGGCGACTCATGAAAGAGCTCAAGGAGATACAGAGGTTGCAGGAGAACAGAACCGACACTGTATTTACGGTAACTTCTGGAATTATTATTATAGTAGTCTACTTGATCTCTTTCTCTCTATCTCCAATGTTTTGCAGTAGCCATAGTAAGCTCCGCTATTAGCGCACTTCTACAAAGTACTGGTAAGCATTTTTTAAATTTCATAAGATTGATGTGCTCAGTGCTAGTAGCTATATCTACTAGTACATCAATCTTATGAAATTTAAAAAAATGCTTACCAGTGCTTTACTTTTACTCAGTAGTTCCGTAGATAGAATAGAATACTGAATAGTAACTAATAGTTACGAGTATTAATACTTATACGAAGCAACTTTTATAAGGAAGTAAGATATCTAATATTATTTTACTATTATAAATTTTCAAATGTTACAATTTAACAAAACTTTTTCCGCCTGCCAACAAGTATAGTTCCACCAGAAGATCACATTCTTGAGGTAGAGAGCATTAACTGCCTGCTAAAAGCTAACACGAAGTTAGAACTTTAGGAATTGGTTGTACTTAGATTGTATATTATGAAAGTTTTAAGAATGTGTTTCGATTCCCGAAAGGAGCCTATCCTTCTAAAATCGAATTTCAGTTAATCTTTATTCGTTAATACTCAACGCAAGACAAAAATAGAACTTCAAACGTACGGGTGAAACATACAACAGCTTTATTCGCATTAAATATTAATATTATCCGTAGGTGGAGCTCGTAAACGACAATTTATTCGAGTGGCACGTGCGGCTTCACAAAATTGATCCCGAGAGCGATTTAGCGGCGGATCTGCGCGAGCTGAACATCCCCAACATCCTGTTACATCTCATATTCCCGGAGAACTTCCCCTTCGCGCCGCCTTTCATGCGAGTCATCGAACCGAGAATAGAAAAAGGTTTCGTAATGGAAGGTTGGTATAATATTAACGTTATGGCCCACGCATTTTCTTATTAGCTACGTTATTATGATAGAATGATCGTACGAAATTAAACCTCTGGAGCCGGGTACAGTCGCCGACAGTTTCGCTCTACCATTTCTTGTAGGCTCGATTAAACTTTTTCACAATTTGAATTTAGAATTATAAGGTACTTACATACTTACCTAAGATATAGGTACGGCCTATACAATTTTTAAGCTCGTAACTTTCACAGAATTCTAAAATACAAAAATCACAATTCCAGGTGGCGCGATATGCATGGAACTACTGACGCCGAGGGGTTGGGCTTCGGCGTACACTGTGGAGGCTGTCGTGATGCAGTTCGCGGCGTCAGTGGTGAAGGGTCAGGGGCGGGTGGCGCGCGCCCCGCCGCGCTCCTCCCGGGAGTTCTCCAGGCGGCGGGCGGAGGAGGCGTTCAGATCCCTAGTCAAGACGCACGACAAGTACGGCTGGGTCACGCCCGCGCTCTCGGATGGTTGAAGATTTGATGGTAATTGAAGAGTCATAATATTTGAAGTGATTGTGACGAGTGCTGCAGCCTGCACCGCCGCCACACAGCATTACAAATATTTAAATTGAGAAGTCTATCCAACTTCGCACTAATGATTGTCCAGTCTACCGAAATATTATCTTTGATTGTCTCCTAATACTAAATGACAATTCATAACAAAAAAAGAATCTATGCACATTTTGCTTGCAAACTATAGGTGTACCAGAATCTGATGGCAAAAAGTGAGAAAATAAATTGACTCTAGTCTCTAGCAATACCGGGGTAATTGAAATAAAACATTTTGATCCTTTTCTTTTAGCAGCTAATCTGTGTAATAAACATGATATTTTTTGAAAATTTGCTGTCAAAAATTGCCATCAGATTCTGGTAGACCTATAGTTTTGTTTCCAAGGCTTGTGTAAACCAAGACGTACCTATACTTTTAATTTAATGATTTCTTTTTTTCAGATGAAACAAATCTCAGCAACACACCATGGATCTCTTAAAGTTAATTAAACCTTAACTCAATTAATTTTAGTCCTGATAAGTGATATTTAATAGTCTGTAAAAAATTACTTTTTGAGCACATTAACTTATTAAAACTTTTATAAACTTTAAAATTTTAAGTAATTGTACTTACTCGAAATTTAAATGAAGACGTGATAAAAGAAAAAAAATTGCATGAAATGTGAACAAGTTTATCTTTAAAAGTATGTTAATTATGATTAATTATTAGTATTAGTATGTGTCAATGTAAACATGTCGTGCCAAACATCAAGCTATTTAGAGCTCAATCATTAAATTTTAAGGTTTTAAAAATTCTTGTAAAACTATTCTATACCGATTTAAACTTGCAGTAATACTTTTGAAAGCAGTACAAATTTTCGTACGAAATGGTACCCCCGTTCTTGATCTTTCAACACAAATCTTTCTACACATTGATAAAAGTTGTATCATGTATGTTCAGGAAATATATCATAGAAATCGGTCTTCTAGCAACTTCTAGCAACTCATAATTTCTGAATTTGCCCAACAAAATCTTTATAAAAAAAATTATTTGTAATGATCAACATCAAATTAATTGTGTCCTCATTATTCTTCATCACCTTTATAATATATTTTAATTAGAAATAACTCCGTCCCAAATGTTCAACATTTATCAAAATTTAACCAGAGGATAATTACAAAACGAAAGGATCGCATTGTAAAACCCAAGTTTTAAATACTGTCATGTGTCAATTTTTTGGACGCATAGAAAATATAGTCATGAAAAATGTTGTGTTCAAAAATATATTTTAATTAGCAGTTTAAATTGCATGAAAGAATGACATCCTACAATTATATAAAATTGTAAAGCTCAAAATTATAAATCTTTTTCATATGTGTAACATTGATTAGCTTTATAATATCCATTGCTTGATTTTAAAATAGATGTATTTCTAGTATTGTATTATAAATACTTTTGTTGTAGATATAAAATTGTTTAGATATTATTGATGTTGAGTTTGTTTGGTAAACCAAAGATATTTTTGTGCAAATAAATTTTTGTAATGTGTGAATACCTGATGTAAATGTAATATTATGGGTGTAATAAATTTTTTGCTCAAATATTCTTATTACAATATCCCACTTTCTTCTATTGGTGAAGCAGGTTTGAAAAAAAATCTAAATTTTTAAAAATACCCTACACGACATGAGAAAGGTAATGATATCGATATAATCCCTCGATCAAGGATTCGTGGAAATCTATTGTTATCGCGGTCAAATGTGACCGTTTGAGAGTTGAAGCATTATTAATTATTATTTTATTAGACGACCTCTGTGGCTCAATGGGTAGAGTGAGTGGCAGCTCAAGCCGGGGGTCGCGGGTTCGAATCCCGCCCACGGAACAAAAAAGTTTTTCAAGGTTCCTGGGTCATGGATGTGTATTAAATATGTGTATGATATAATAAAAAATCTTAAATATATGTATAGTATAAAAGTATTAAATATATTTCCGTTGTCTGGTACCCGTAACACAAGTCCTTCAGGTACTTAGCACGGGGCCAGATTGACGTGGTGTGAAGCGTCCATAGATACTATTATTATTATTATTATTATACTATTATTTATTTATGATCACTAGACTACTGCCTTGTTGGTTTCTAATGAAGACATACTTAATTATTCAATAAATATCTTATCACCAAATTCTATATTATTATCATCATCACCATGATATTGTAGCTTTTATGATTCCCGATTGCTATGCTCTTGGTAAGTAATTAATATCTATTATGTTTAAGATTATAATTTATACATAATGAAAAATAATATTACAAAATATGAGATAATTAAATCACAAAGATCACTCGCCTCCTCTCAAGGCTAACACCAGATGAAGTACGGAGCCACCTTGTACTTTGTAGTCTTGAGCTGTCTTTTCATCATTCCTGAAATGTATTATATTAAATTAGTAAACTATTTAACTAATACTTTCGGTTACTTCTTAGTATTTAAGGATTATTAATAAATCATTAACAAATAATCCAATTTTGTTAAGTCTCACTCAATCACTATAATATTATACACAATAACACTCTCAATCTTGACAATAATTATTTTTTTCTATATATACAACATGTTAGTGAAAACACTGTTATCTTTGAAACCATCAAATGAGCCTGTCAAAATGAACAAATTTTTCTATGAGAACAATGCTGGGAAATATTTTTAAAAAATCCATCTTCATACCCATACAAATTGCCAATCTGGGCATCCTTATGAGTATGAAGACAGCATTTTTTTGAGTTCCCAGCATATATCTTGGGTTATGAAGGATGATTTCATAATATAGTCACTCATAATTTTTAACCCCCGACCAAAAAGAGGGGTGTTATAAGTTTGACTTGTCTGTCTGTCTGTCTGTGGCATCGTAGCATCCAAACCGGTGGACCGATTTTGATCTAGTTTTAATCAATATATCCAAATAACATTTTTTACAAAATTTATGACTGTTAATGTTCATTCCCTATAAAGCTCACTAGCATGATGCAATGTAATGTTTATTTTTAACTAGCTTTGAACACATTAACATTTTTGTACCTAAATACAAACTAAATCAGAATTTACTGCTTTTACAGATTCTTAGGTGCATACAGATTATAGACAGACGGAAGGACTTTAAATTTAGAGTTAATCATTAAGTGTATTGTTGTGTTTTAAAAAAATACATAGTATTTTGTAATAACACAGGACACTCACATTTGTTTTCCGGAAAAGATTAACCGCTGTTGTTGTGGTGGAATGCCTTCTTTTTCTTCAACCCTTTCTTTTATACGTTCGACTTTATCAGTAGGCTCTATATCTATTTCGATTTCCTTGCCTGTTAATGTCTGAAATAAGAGGTTATTATTCTACCTCCGAATACAAAGAAATTATAAGGTGCACTGCATGTTTTCTTAGTACTCACCTTAACTTTGATCAACATTTTGAAACTTTAATCTAAGTAGTAAATAAAGGATTATAGGTTTTGTATTTAATCTTGGGAAATAAGTTAGCGGTTTCTCTTTTTTGATGATAGCGTAAAATTGTTTGAATCGTTATTTTTCTGTCAGCTTGACATAAGTAGGGGAATTTTTTTTTCTTGTTATGGCTCTCGGCTTTTAAACCATGGCCAGTGTCAAGTAAAGTTTTGGCGGGAAAAAAAATTTTACAAAATTTTCAAGTTGTTTTTCCAGATTATCGTCAAGTCGAAAGTCTAGTCAAAGTCTAAAAAGTAGTCGGTAAAGTCAACGAGTCAAGTTGTTGAGGTAAAACCTCTTTAGTGTAAGATGGTGTTGGCCGTTCAGATTTTAGAAGATGTTTATTTTTGATGTTTTGATATCTGACACCTTGTTATATGAATTTTGTATTGTCTTATGTTGTGAAAACCGATTATACGATATTTTATCCTGTACATTGCTTTTTATTAATTTCATAAAGTACTTCATTCCACCGGAGCCGTAAAAGGTTAGTAAACGGCTCCCCGTAAAAGGTTATGTGCCCAGAACGCAAGAAGTATTAAAAGTATTCAATATGGAATTAAGTAAAATGCAAATCTCAAAGTTGGATGGTACCAACTGGGTGCAGTGGCGATACAGAATGACTGCACTACTGAGAGGTATGGATGGGCTTATCGATATAGTAAATCGTAATGTTAGTAAGCCAGAGAAGCCGACAATCAACAGTGGCGATGCTGCTGCTGCTGCGGCAATGGCGGAATACAAAAAAAATTTAGGAGAATATTTAAAACTAGAAAGTACGGCTCTTTTATTGATTACGAACAATATTTCCGATGAAGCCTTAGATAAGGTGATCAGGTTTTCAAGTCCAAGTGATGTCTGGGATGAACTGCATCGGCTATATGACGGCGTGAATGATGACCGTCTGTATCACGCCTGTACGAGCCTATTTCAGTTGAAGATGGACATCTCAGATGACATTGCAACTCATATATCCAAAGCTAAGAATTTGTGGCATAATCTAAATCAAGAGCTAGTTAAAGCTGATGATGGGAAGGAGCTGCCAGAAATACTACTTATCTGCAAGATTTTGGATACATTGCCGGAAGAATATTTTTCCTTCAAGTCGAGTTGGTTAATGATGTCAAAGAAGGACAGAACTATAAACAATCTGACCAGTCAGCTTTGTGCCCATGAAAGGGCCTTGACGACAACTTCCAAGGAAATTACTGGATGCGTGTCAAGATCCGCTGGTGAAGCACTGGTTGTTGACGGTAAGAGAAGGTCTACTAAGAAAAGAAACAAAGCGTTTAAGTGTCATGGATGTGGTGAAGCTGGGCACTTCAAGAAGGACTGCCCTAAGAAGGAACGCGAAAAAGCAGAAATGACAAGCATGATGGCTGTGCTGGTAAACGTCACAGATTGTAACACGGATCGGGATGAGTGGTACGTTGACAATGGGGCCACACATCATGTTACAATGAGAAGTGACTGGTTCCAGGATTTCGAGCGTTTCCAAGAACCACACATGGTAACCACTGCTGATGGGAAAGTAGTAGATGCGCTAGGAAAGGGTTCGATTCTTATGAAGACGAAGAAAAGAACATTCCTAATGAATGATGTGTGGCTAGTTCCGAAAGTCACAAGGAATCTTTTTTCGGTGCTCTCAGCACATGATATAAACACGGAAAGTTTGTTTACGTCACAAGGCACAACTTGCTCATTCAGGATTAAAGGAGAATTGTGCGTGACTGGAAGTAGACAAAAACATGGCGGTTTGTATAAACTGAACTGTAAACCGATTCAACACAAGAAAAGCGTGATGTTGAATGCAGTTGACACGTTACAGCAGAAGAAACGCCACGTGAAGCGAGTCATAGAACGAGAACTTGATGTGAAGTCAAAGGATAGTCTATGCGAAGGATGCATTTTTGGAAAGACACACAGGAAGAAGTTTGGTGTCCGAGAAAAGGCTGTCAGTCCACGAGAACGCAGTGGAAGCATGTTAATGGACAGGAAAAGCTGATAGTTGCAGCTATGTCGATGTTGGGCTGGTCTCTGGTTCAAGTAAAGGTGTAATTGGGAAGTACCTTGAGCAACTTAAGCGAGGTTCAAAATTGCAACCAAGATAATCTCTAAATATTTCCTGGGAATAGAGATAGAAACCAGAGAAGGTGGTGGTATAAGAATTCACCAGACAGCCTATAATAGTAGATAACGAGGCAGCTGTACGTCTTGCTGAGAACCTGAGTTTCACAGAAGGACAAAGCACATATTACATATTCGGCACTTCTTTGTACGAGAGCTAGTGGTGAATAGAACAGTAACTGTGAAGAGGATCAGCACTGAGCTGCAGCTGGCAGATATTTTTACGAAGCCCCTTGCTAGGGCTTGGTTTAAACATCTGGTAAACTGTCTTGGCCAGCACATCTAGAGAAGGTGTTGAGGTAAAACCTCTTTAGTGTAAGATGGTGTTGGCCGTTCAGATTTTAGAAGATGTTTATTTTTGATGTTTTGATATCTGACACCTTGTTATATGAATTTTGTATTGTCTTATGTTGTGAAAACCGATTATACGATATTTTATCCTGTACATTGCTTTTTATTAATTTCATAAAGTACTTCATTCCACCGGAGCCGTAAAAGGTTAGTAAACGGCTCCCCGTAAAACAAGTCAGTTGTTTTAGTAAAGTGGTAGACCCTTAACTAAAACTTTCGATGGAGTTTTGGAGGGAACACAAAATGGCACGTTTCTTGAAGTTGTATCACTTGCCCACACTTGTGCACGACAACGAATATTTAATGGTTAACCCTTAATAAGGCACTGGGAACTATTTTCCCACCCGATCGATCTTGCTAAAATTCCGAATATTTTTGAAATGGCAACCTTTTATGTTTTTTTTTTACACAAATAGAATCTTAGATAATTACAACATTATCTTAGTAGCAACCCAGCCCTTTCAAGTGTCAAGTGTCAATGTCAGAATCAAATGAATGTCAGCTTTGAAAAAATTGTGCGATTTTCACATAATCGAGACATAAATTTAGACTTTGCTTTTCCGGTCGAGTGTGGTAACAAGTGTTCTTTTCTATTTTTTGTTTTTCAGTGCCTAATTCCGATTATTATTTTCTTTTTTACTGTTGAATCATCTATTTTTGGTTGCGGGGGTGTAAATATTGTATTTGTCCTTGTGTAAGTGTTGTTTTAAGTAGTTTCATAGTTGTTGTTTATTTAACTAGGCGTCATGGACGCCGAACCGCCCGATCCGGGAGGTGGAGGCCGCGACGATCAGGTAGGCAATACTCAAATAGAAGCTATGGAATGTAGCAGCGTTACAACGTCGAGAAAACGAGCTAACCCAGACAGCAACGACATAAGTAGTAAGAAAGTTTCTGACAATGCCCATTCCGTTCCTTCTATACAATTACAATATGCTAGCCCCGAATTCGAGAACAAGAAAATGTACAGTGTTGATGATGCTGCGCCGTTTTTGGTTCATGTGTCCAAACCTGAAACAGACAATGGATCGGCATTACGGCCCATGGAATTTGGACAATTTCTTTTTAAAAATGAAGTTAAAAACATAAAAATGGACGGTATTAAGAAGGTTGGTCGAAACCGCATCTCAGTTGAGTTCACTTTAGCTGCCCATGCCAACGAATTTTTAAACTTACCTGTGCTTGCCAGTGCTGGATATATTGCTGTGATTCCGTCATACAATGTGTCTCGCATGGGTATAGTGCGCGACATACCAGTTAACTGGTCAATGGAAGAGCTGGTAACTAATATATCTGTACCACCTGGCTATGGTGAAGTTATAAGGGCCCGGAGACTGAGCCGGAAGACTTTTAATGAGCAGAACCAACCAACATATGTTCCCACCAAATCCGTAGTCCTGACTTTCTCTGGTCAAAAACTCCCTCCCCGCGCTTATTGCTACTTTACATCCCTTCCAGTCGAATCCTATGTCCTTCCTACTATCCAGTGCAATAAATGTTGTCGCTTTGGCCATATTAAATCCCAATGCCGTTCACAGCCTAGGTGCTATAAATGTGGTCAGTCACATGAGGGTACAACTTGTGAGGTTTCCAATCTGTCTTGTTTGCTTTGTTCAGGCTCACATGCTGCTAATAATCCTTCCTGTCCAGAACACACACGACAGAAGGAAATCAAGCTTGTCATGTCGCAGGAGAATGTCTCTTACTTTGAAGCTTCAGCTCGTTTTCGTCCAGTGAGACGTTCTTTTGCAGATTCAACTAAGTCCTCACCCACTGTGATCTCCGCCACAAGCTCTAGATCCCCACCCAAATCCCCCGCTACAACTTCCTACAGAAAAACCGTTTTTATTCCCCGCCGTCCTATCACCCCTGTGCTGCCTGGATATGATCATCAGGCACACAGAAATATTATTGAAGAACCTACTTCCCAATTACCTAATGGTAGTGCATATCCTTCACCTTTAGAAATCTCCCCAAACGACAACTTTATTGACTCCCTCATCAACACCCTTTCCCAACTAATCTCCCGGTTCAGTGATACCGGCCTACCGAACAAAACTCGTGCTAACTTGACTCAGCTTCTTAATACCGTCCTAAACCATGGATCAGTTCCCGATGATCCAGTGGAACTGTCGTAGCGTCAGAAACAAAAAACATGACATTATTAACTTAGCAAATAGATATAAGCCATCAATTATTGCCATCCAGGAGACATGGTTAAAGCCTGGCTCACGTTTTCGTGTCCCGGGCTACTCATGTTTCCGGGATGACAGAATGGATGGCAAGGCTGGAGTGGCCATTTTGGTCTCCAGCCAATGTATATATTCTTTGTTACCGCTTCCTGTACATAGTAGTAGTTTTAATATTGTGGCTGTCCGTGTTTTAAATACTGTGTATATATCTGTATATATCCCCATTCCAAATCCTTCTATCCTTTCTGAGCTTTCACAGATTATTACTTCTATTACCCTCCCCCGGGTTGTATTGGGGGACTTCAATGTTCACCATACATCTTGGGGCTCCTATTTTAACGACTCCAACTCCTCACTACTAATGGACATTTTAGATGACAATAATCTGGTGGTGCTTAATGATGGATCTCCCACCCGTAGGGTTTCGCCTCTGCAGAATCCTAGGGCGGTGGTGGATCTCTCGTTGTGCTCACCGTCTATTGCTTCTTTGTGTTCATGGTCTGTCCTCCCCAGTACCTATGGTAGCGATCATTTCCCTATCCAAGTTACAATTACTTACTCGACGAGACAGACAATTACCCTAAACCCTCCCCGCCAAAAATTTAAGCTTGACAAAGCAAATTGGTCTGAATTCGCAACTTCCACTGATTCCGAAACTAGTAGACTCTCTTTAGATACAAATAATCCCCACATTCGACTTGAAAGTTTAAAGAATATCCTTCTTAGAGCTGCAGAGAGGTCGATTCCTCAGAAACAAACTGGAGACCGTAGATCATCTCCTCCGTGGTGGGACAGCGATTGTACTTCAGCTTGTAAGCGTCGTAAGGATGCTGAAAAACTTTATGCTAGGTCCATGACCATGGCAAATTTTCTAAATTATAAAAAATTTCGGCTGAGGTTTCTAAATTATTTTCAGATAAAAAGAAAGAAGGCTGGAGACAGTTTTGCTTAAGTCTCTCTCCCTCATCTAAACCCTCAATTGTTTGGAATAACATTAGAAAATTCCGCGGATCCCTTTCGGCAAGCAATTACCGTCCGTCCAATGATCCTTCTGAATGGATTGATGCATTTTCGCGAAGGTTGGCTCCTCTGACGGCTCCATCTCTTGGCGAACTTTGCGTTAGTACTTCTCAAGGATCATCTTCAAGCTGGTTAGACTCGCCTTTCTCTCTGGAGGAATTCCGTCTGGTTTTGAGTTCATTGAAGGATTCCGCTCCTGGGGCAGATGGGATTCCATATTCCTTTTTTGTCAATAGCGGTTCAGTCACTCAACAGCTTTGTCTGAACATCCTTAATGAAATCTACCAGTCGGAGGTTCCCCCGGATGAGTGGCGCTCCCAAATTATTTTGCCGATTCTTAAACCGGGAAAACCAGTTGATGACCCGTCTAGTTATAGACCCATAGCACTTTCGGTCACTCTAGGGAAAATTTTGGAACATCTGATCAAAAATCGACTGGAATGGTTTTTAGAGAGCCGAGGACTGTTATCTAAAACACAGTTTGGTTTTCGAAAAGGCTTTTGCACATCAGACGGCGTAGGAATCTTAGTAACCGATATACGCATAGCCTTTTCGAAAATGGAACATGTGACGGCGGTGTTCCTGGATGTATCATCTGCATACGATAACGTCAGTCTTCCTGTACTCAGGCAAAAAATGCGACAGCTGAGTATCTCAGAGAGGATGACAAATTATATCTGCAATTCTCTTTCCTCCCGTACTATTACGATCACTTGTCAAAATTCCACCCTCCCTCCCAGAACTGTTTATATAAGCCTTCCGCAGGGTAATGTCCTCAGTCCCGCCCTCTGGGGTATTTACACTTTCGATTTAGATTTATCCGTCCTTAGTTTTTGCGAGATACTTCAGTATGCAGATGATATAACCATTTACATTGCCTCGAAAGATATTACAGAATGCTCCACCCGCCTGAACACTGCTATTCAATACCTTAATGACTGGATGGACAGACATGGCCTGTCTATTTCTGTTTCTAAAAGTTCAGTTGTAGTGTTCAGTAGGTCTAAAATAATTCCAAATGTTAACATCTTCT
Organism: Polyommatus icarus; assembly: GCA_937595015.1. Lineage (NCBI taxonomy): Eukaryota > Metazoa > Arthropoda > Insecta > Lepidoptera > Lycaenidae > Polyommatus > Polyommatus icarus. The sequence goes on from OW569321.1 coordinate 13,309,230, forward strand.
CCAATCATCAGGTGTTCCCGGTGAAGGAGGCGACAAAGTTTTTGGGCGTGTATTTAGATTCTAGACTCACTGGTGTACACCACATTAACCATGTAGTTGAAAAATGTGAGGAAAATATTAATATACTCCGCTCACTCTCTGGTGTCTGGTGGGGTTCACATCCTTACACGCAGAAGCTGATGTACAACGCTATTGTCCGCAGCCATTTAGATTACGGCTCTTTCCTTCTTGAACCGTGCAATAAACTTCCTCTTAAGGTTCTGGATAGGATTCAATCCAAATCCTTAAGAATAGTTGTCGGGGCCATGAAGTCCACACCAATTAATGCTCTTCAGGTTGAATGTGGGGATCCCCCACTTAACATCAGAAGGCAATACCTTTCTGACAGATTCTTGTTTAAAGTATTTCAAAATTCTTCCCATCCACTTCTTGATAAACTCCATACCCTTTCGCAGCTAGTTAGCTCTTCAAGCTACTGGCGGCATAAGGACCTTCCCTGCCTTTTGATTAGCTACCTTACTATTACCCGTCTTCCTTGCCCTATTTTCCAGTGCAGGCTCAATCCCCTTTACTCCATTCCCTATAATGCACTTACCTTCCATCCAAAAGTGCTTCTAAATTTTTCTATACATAAGGGCTCTCCCATGGCCAACTCTCAATTTAAACACATCATTCACCAGCACTTTGAGGATTGGCTGCTTATTTTCACGGATGCTTCGAAGCTTTTGGAGAGTGACTGTGTTGGTGTGGCTGTTTGGATACCGAAAGTTAATGTGGTTTTAAATTTCAAATTACCTCCAAACTCCTCAGTATTTACAGGGGAAACCCTGGCAATTTTGGAGGCACTCTCGTTTGTTGAATCCCACCACCTCAACAAATCCATTATACTTTCGGATTCCAAAAGTGCTTTGGAAGCCATAATCGCCAATCAGTTTCGCTCCAGATGCAAATTCCCACTGGTCTTGAAAATAAGACAGCTTCTCTTCAGGTGTCACACACAAGACTTACAAGTAGTTTTAGCTTGGATACCGGGACATAGCGGTATTACTGGCAATGAGGCTGTAGATTCTTATGCTAAAGACGCTATAAGTACAGGAGTGTCAAGTCAATATATGGTCTTTTGTCAGGATTTGGTTCCGCTAGCCAAAAACCACATGTACAATAGCTGGCACAATATATGGGTCAGAACTAGTGAAAATAAAGGAAAACACTATTTTAATATTCAAAATTTTATTCCAGTAAGGCCATGGTTTTTTAAATTCAAAAAGGCAAGCAAAACAGTGTGTTCAACAATTTGTCGAATGAGGCTGGGACATTGCTGCACACCTGTTTTCTTAGCAAAGATTAGGGTCAGAGACAGCTCCTTGTGTGAATGCGGTCTAGACGAGGGCACTCTAGACCACATTTTTTTCTCTTGCCCAAGATTCCAACCTTCCTTATATGAATTCCTTCCCCCTACTATTTCTCGCCCTATCAATTTTATTTCCATTCTGTCCTTTGTAAATACTCCCTTTGTTGAAACTTTATGTACATATATTTATAATAACAGAATTAAGTTGTAAGGTGTATAGGACTAACCCTAAATGTTTGTGTTTGTGTTTGTTTTAGATTGTTCAACAGACACCGTACGCGTCTCAACATACCGTAACCTTGTTCCTTCATAAAGCCATTTCATAAAGCAGAGCCTCCGCCAAAACACTCTGATACTGGCGACTCACAAAGGAGCCATTAATAAAAAAGAAGAAGAAGAAGAAGAAGACATAAATTTACAAAGTTTGTTCAAAAAAGATTCTGGTAAGTAGATAATTGATTTGTTATGTACTAATTTATTATATTCTGTGTGGCTTTGTTATGATTTTCAGTGCAAAAACGTAGTGTTTATGTGGTTTTGATTCATTTGAAATATATGCTTGCAAATGGGAAAATATTTCCCATTGTCCATTAGCAACTTCATTTTGCATCACTATATATAAAAAAATGGGCATTTATTTTTGTCAACTTTTTACAGTGACACTAAAAGGGACCATATAGTATTTAAAAATAAGAAAGGGGGCAATTTTGGTGTTCCAAATGAAATTCGACTCCAAAATGTTGGAGTGCATCTCCCCGAAAAAGGCGCTACCTACAAGAGGTGCCGATTCTGCAGCACAAAAAATAAAGATTAGGTATTTTATTGTTTAATGGATCCTTTATTCACATACTGATACATAAGCTTGTTTTAATTTAAATAATTTTGTGCAAATTTATTGAGGAGAAATAAATTCAAAAGTAGAGTCAGAGCAACTAACTAGTCTATTTATTTATAAATAATTTCCGTAATCGGGCAAAGGCAAATAATTTCCCACCTTGGTTGATCCTAAACAGGCAAAGGGAAATAATAACCCACCCCTAAAAACTTAATTATTTTCAGTTTCAGTAATTTATAATTGATTTTATGTACACAGATATCCTAATTGGCCTAAGAGCAACTACTTAAGTCATGCAAAAATGTTTTTTTCGTTAGGCCCGATTAAGGGTTAATATTCTACCAACATTACACATTAAAAACCGAAATAACACAATATAAATGATTAGCTGTTGCCCGCGACTTCGTCCGCGTGGACTTCAGTTTATAGCGCGCGATGCTTTTATAAAACAATCCTGGTACCCCTTAAGCCAAAACATCCAAAAATAGCTATGCAGTGTGCACATAACTTATTTATTGCCAAATTTTGATTTTTAAAGTATATTTACTATTTAGCCCCCTTTTACAACTTAGCCCCCAACACAACTTTATGGACCATAAACTATTTGATAGCCCATAGGTTTAAGGTTGCGTCACTTATTTTTATTATTATTATAGACAGACAGAGATACTTTCGCATTTATAATATTAGTATAGATAATGTAATACCCCCCTAAACCATGCCGCCGGCTTCGGTGGCAAGGCAGCCAGGAAGGCTGAAAGCCGGCAGCAAACCCGGCGGTACAAGCCGGCGGCATGTGTAGATGCGCCATCAGTATGATCAGTCATGATTAAAAAAAATGAAAAAACAAGAAGGAGAAGGATACAAGTCATGCTGACAGCTGCAGCTGACTGTTCTGAAGTCATGTATGAACTATGATGTAACACATGTAACATGTTACTACTTACTAGGTACATATAACTAATCTGTGGTCATGTTTTTGTTTTGTTTTCACTGTGTATCAGTGTATTTTTATTTTTCGGCTTAATTTTCATTATAATAAGTTTTTCCATACAATTTTTAATCGTAAAGCTTCCTTAAATTCTGCATTTTCATTGCTTTTCACGTAGAAATCCAAGTTGAAATGAGTGACATAAGAATTTTCTTTACAAATTTGAAAAAACTTTTAAATACAGGTATTTTCAGTGTTTTCTATTATATAAACTTCTAAGTTCTATTAAATATTATTGTTTACCTTTGATCTTGCAGATGATAATACCGGATCTATTTTTTCTATCCTCAAGAATGAGCCAGATAACCTAAAAACCTTTACCGAATTGTCTGATTTTTTGGATAAAATAATCAACGAAATCGATCAATTAGCAAGAGAAATTAAAAGAAATGTCAATATTCTCGTTAGTGTCAAGGACCAAAAGTTGTTAAGGACCTGTTTTCAAGTTGTAATTTCATTAGGAGTTTGTCCTTGCTTAATATCAGGATTGGGAGTGAGCTTAAACAAAAGATGTGCCACAGCAGATTATTTGCCAACCCTCAACTTGGATGACGAAAAAAAGTATGAAATTCTTAAAAGGTGTACAAATTTCATTTATAGGAGCTATGACATTCCGGTGCTAAAAAATATAATACTGACATTTCATTTATCAGACTATTTAGCTGCACTTATACAATTAGCATTTGCACCGCTGAAAAAGCCCGGTACCTACCCAAATTATGTTATGACTGAAGAAATGTATAACAAATTTATAGAAGAAAAACAGGACTATAAAAGTAAATATGAATTTTTGGTCAAAAATTGTTTTCAACCAATGCTAATGAAAGAATTACTAGTGCTCCAAAATGTAACTGATGTACAACCACCAGCATTTGCCAAAAGAGTAATCGCTAAAGAGATGAGTCAAAGGCTTACTGCTCCAGGAGGCTTACTCAGTCTTATAAGATGTTTTCTGGAATGTCATAACTTAGATACTGGACTAGAATGGAAGAAAATCGACATGATATGTAGAATTGTCTCCACAAAGCATGGTAATCTGAATGAGAATGATTACATTGCTAACATTTGTGGCCAACTAAAACAGATACTCAGTTTGAACAATGCTCAATATCTAACTACTGCCACTTCCTGCCTTCTAAGTTTATATGAAAAATATAGGGACAATGACCTCGTTAAGGACCTAACTGTGGCTACATTCAAACCATTACATTACGATTTGCTCCTCAACAGGTGTAACCTACCTGGGACTGTTATACTCTCACCTCAAGATATTGAGCATCATGTGCAACTTTTACATTCCACTATAAACATTTGCAAGTCTGATTCATATTTGAAACTACTGTCAAGTAACCTATATGTTCTATATTTCTTAAGCTTAAAATGTAACAAAGAGGAGACAAAAGTTAAAATAAAGGAAATAATTATAAAGAGTCTCGAGTGTTTAGATCAAAAAGAGATCAAAGATATCATAGTTCAAGTTCTTTTTGGACTTGGCAAGGAAGGTTCGACCAATATTTTTGTTGAAACATACGAAGCAGGGCTGGCAATAAAGCTTGTGTCAGATGATGCGGAATATCCAACAGACAAAGCTGTACAGATGTTTATAGAACTTTTTAATGTAATAAATAATGATGCAGTAGTTTCTAATTTGTTCCAAGCTACACTTCATATATTTATGAATCTAAGTGACACAAAGAGGATTGCAAGTGATAGAGAAACATTAATGACTTTGGAAGATGTACCTGTATTAGTAAACAGTGTTGATGAGCAGTATATGAATATTTTACACATTTTGTCAGAAATATCTTCCTCAAAAAAAGTTTTGAGCACACTGAAAACGAACCCACTAGTTGTTGTTGACTTTGTAGAAAATTTAATTCTCAAAAATGCTTTTTCAAGCAACAATGAATGTGTTACTGTAGCCTTAGTGCTCTTAAATACGATTTTAGCTAATACTGACAAAGCGAGCAATATTAAAGATAAACTGCATACATTGCTTCCATTTTTGAGAAAAATGGCTAACAATCAATCAAATCTACTGAGTATATTGTGTAAGGAGACAGTGTCGTTGATTTTATCTGAATATCGGAAACCGATGGAATCTGCATATCAGAAAGCACTAGAGAATGTTTACGATGACCTGCTTCCTGTAAGAGCTCATGGTGTCATGGAACTAACTAAATTAATAGACGCCAATGATCCAGAAACAATATCCAAAAGGCATTTTGTATTTTGTCTTTTGCAGGTAAAATTATTTTAAGTTTATTTTTATGTACCATTGAAGAAATTGATCCATAGGCAGCTGACAGATCTGTGTCAATTAGTCGGATTATGTCAATTCAATGTAATATGATCTGTCGGCTGAGTTTGATGTAATGCGACCAAACTATGTTGGTCTCCCATCTGCCTAGGAATCAACTTCCCTGCTGAATTCTGATAGTACTTTAAAAAATATGAACAAAGCGATTTTCTAACTTTTTTTAGGTAATTAATTCTATGAGTATACAAACTAAGTGTTTGTTGCAATAAATGTTACAAGTTTTCTTTACTTTTTATTTATTTTAGGAACAACTGAAAGATACTGATTCATATTTGTATTTATCTGCAATCAATGGAATATCATCTCTGGCTACGCACTGCACTGATGACGTTATAGGGGTGCTGTGTAAAGAGTTTTGTGGGATGACCATTGAAGATAACATGAAAACAATGGATCAAGAAAATAAGATTGCAGAGTTAAGGATGAAGATTGGAGACATCATTGTTAAAGTGACAAGACACCTTGGTTAGTATCTTAATCAATAAATAAATCTTATGATGCAGGGTGACAATTGACATTATATATAAAAGAAACAAAAGGTCATCAACAGGCCCCCAACGTGAATTGTAACATTTTTTTCTTTTATATATAGTACTAGCGACCCGCCCGGCGTCGCACGGGTATAAAATATGTAGCCACTGAAAAATGATTAAAATCGATAGCCTATGATCCTTCACGTGGTCTACTTCTTATATATGTGCCAAATAACTTAAAAATTGCTTCAATAGTTCGCGAGATAAGATCTTTCAAATAATTTCCGCCGTTTTTTCCACATTCTCTTATTAGTTGTAGCGTGATAAAATATAGCCTATAGCCTTCCTCAATAAATGGGCTATCTAACACTGAAATAATTTTTCAAATCGGACCAGTAGTTCAAGTTAGCCCTTTTAAACAATTTTCTCCGTTTTTTCCACATTTTCCTCTATTTCTTCGCTCCTGTTAGTCTTAACCTTCCTCGATAATTGGGCTATTTAATACTGAAAGAATCATCAAAATCCGTTGCGTGGTTTTAAAGATTAAAGGGAACAAAGGAACATGAGGGAAAAAAGCGACTTTGTTTTGTAATATGTACTAGCAACTCGCCCCGGCGTCGCACGGGTATAAAATATAATATAGCCATTGAAAAAAATTATTAAACTCGATAGCCTATAGGTCTACTTTTTATCCGTGCCAAATAACATAAAAATTGCTCCAGTAGTTCGCGAGATAAGCCCATTCACATAATTTCCCCCGTTTTTTCCACATTCTCCTATCAGTATTAGCGTGATAAAATATACCCTTCCTCAATAAATGGGCTATCTGACACTGAAATAATTTTTCAAATCCGACCAGTAGTTCCTGAGATTAGCGCGTTCAAGTTAGCCCTTTCAAATAATTTTCCCCGTTTTTTCCACATTTTCCTCTATTTCTTCGCTCCTATCAGTCTTAGCGTGATAAAATATAGCCTATAACCTTCCTCGATAAATAGGCTATCTAACACTGAAAGAATCATCAAAATCCGTTGCGTAGTTTTAAAGATTAAAGGGAACAAAGGGACATGAGGGAAAATAATAATCGGCCAAGTGCGAGTCGGACTCGCGCACGCAGGGTTCCGTACCGCTATAGAGCAAAAATAGGCCAAAAATTGTGTTTTTTGTATGGGAGCCCCTCTTAAATTTTTATTTTATTTTATTATTATTATTAATTAATTGACGTAGACATACAATAAGGGCCTTCGTGAAAATATCATGTGCCTACCTGTTGTCCTTACTGATATAGAGCAAAAAAGGCCGCAAAAATCACGTTTGTTGTATGCGAGCCACCCTTAAATAATAATTTTATTTTGTTTTTAGTATTTGTTGTTATAGTGGCAACCAAAATACACAATCTGTGAAAATTTCAGAAGTCTAGCTATAGCGGTTCTTGAGTTACAGCCTGGAGACAGACAGACGGACGGACGGACAGACATCGAAGTCTTAGTAATAGGGTGCCGTTTTTACCCTTTGGGTACGGAACCCAAAAAAAGCGACTTTGTTATATAATAAGTATAGATACTGTATAGAGTATAGACTATAGAATATAGAATATAGAATAGAATACATATTTGCTTGGGCCCCTCCGGGGGACTTTGTAATATTATATCATACAATAAGTGTCGGTATATTAGAGTGGTATATAATGTTAGCGTTATTTTTTCAGGTGAAATGGCGATTGTACATAAAAATATCCTGTTGAACACGATGCTATGTGGATGCAGAGACCAAGACCCTCTCATCAGAGCTTCGGCGTTATCGAACTTAGCTGAAATTGCTTTGGTGCTACACTATAGAATTGGAACTATAATATACGAGGTATTTATGCATTATATCTAAAACATTATCTTAGAAAAGATTTCCAGATAAACTTCGAAATTATTTTGTACAATAATTGGCGTGCAGCGTGCTACATACAGTATTAGGCTGTATTTTCACCAGAGCTGAGCGGAGATGTGTTGCGAGGGATGTGTTTTTGAGAACCAATAGCATCGCCACGCTGAGCGATGTCATGGCAAAGTCATGTCAATAAAGCGATTCTATTGGTTTTCAAAAACACATTCCTCGCAACACAGCTCCGCTCAGCTCTGGTGGAAAGGTAGCCTTACACTTTGCTATTTAATTTCATAGGAAATTCAGCTATCTGTAAGACGATATAATCTCTTCCAGTTAATTCATAAATTAAAAAAAATATGAGTATTGTAACTCATTGAACCTCCTATCCTAAAGTTCGGTCGCAGAGTATGCAGATTTTAAGTTACATAATATCCGTCGTTTCTTTCACACGCGCGTCTCGCACGAATTGATATACAAATTGCTACAGCGCTTATTCCATTTCACTAAATTTAGATATCTAAATGATTTAGTGACTAAATTTAGTCAAGTGGAATAACATTTAGTAACTTTCTAAATGTTATACCACTTGACAAAATTTAGTCACTAAATCATTTAAATATCTAAATTTAGTGAAATGGAATAAGCGCTTTAATAGCGCGCAACATATTGCGTACGTGTGAAAGAGACATAATATTATAGCAAATAGTTATGAATCAATGTACGAATAATAATTATAATGTCTTTTTGAACCGCACTTAATATTAAATAACCACCAATAACGAAGTTTACCATTTTTACAGATTCTACTCTGCGTTTGGAGTATCATAGAGTCAGACTCGGCGGTCGAATGTCGGCGGGCAGCGGTGATGATTATTACAAGTTTGTTGAAAGGCCTGGGTAAGGATGCATTGATTGAATTAAAGGAAAACATACTTCCCATATACAGAACCCTAAACAAACTGTATAAAGACGAAAATGAAGATTCCGTTCTTCGATTGCACGCGCAGCTAGCCCTCGAAGAAATAAACGATATTGTTAAACAGTTTCTCGGTAGTGAACTGCCAATGGAAAAGCAATTCTCGTTGTTAAATGAAAGTGAAATTAAGTTTAAATAAAACTATTAATAATTTTATAAGTACTTTTCTTTTAACACTCACTAGTTGTCTTAAATTAAGCCTTACATACTAATGTTTACATTTGGTTCGCCTGTATCGTACGAACGATGTCTGTAGAATTCCCATGTAGATTTTGTTATACCATCAGTCATCACAGAAACTTTTTTCTCTGATAGAACAACAATATTTTTACTCTTAGGATCTATTGTTTCCATATAAAACAATAAAAAGAATACTAAGAGCCTGTTTCACCACTTACTGTTAAGTGCCAGATAGGCTATCCACAACTCATCATAGAGTATGGAGTATTCGATTAATTTGTAGATAGCCTGTCCGGCACTTATCAGGAAGTGGTGAAACAGCCCCTAATTATTTGTTTTATAATATTGAATGACATAATTTAATCCAAATTCAGTCTTTATCAGGAATAATTGACCTGCAAAGTGCAAGCTGCATAGCAATAGGATCTGTAGGTACCATCGAGGATTCTTCTTATTAATTCCTGTGCAATTAATAAGCTTTGTCCACATTGTGCCTTTTTTCTGTTCAACAAGGGCATGCCTTATAGCGCTGTCAACAGTGAACTTGTGGCATGCCCGTGACGCGCGTCAAAATCCACCCGCGTTGAAAGAAAAGTGTCATAGCGCGCGCTACGATTTCAACGCGCTTTTGACAAAGCTATTGACCGACGTTATTTGGTCGAATAACGTTGTTAATTGTGATCTGTCGGCTGGGTTTGACGTAACGTAACCAAACTACTTAGGTCCCCGATTTGCATAGGAATCAACTTCTCTGATAGTACCTACTGATAAATTGACATTCAATAAATACGAATACATCCATGTAAAAGGGGGCTAATAACTGTAGCCGTTGCAACAATTTAAAAGTGTGACTCTACATCAGGCTCAAACGCAATGTAGGGTCACCCTTCTAGAAATTTTTGTTCTCTGTTTAACCCATCAATGTTCTCAATTTGGTCAGAACCAAAAATATTCATTTGTAAAACTCGGTGAAACCGGCACACATGTGATAAACAATCCGAATTGGACGTGCATCTTAAAATAACAATCGTGACGACCTTAATCTATTTTAGATTTGCACACTTCACGCCTCCGAAGTGTTGTCGCTGTCACTTTTCTTAAGTGTATCATCATTCTTCTCGGATAGGGTTATCGAGTATACGGAACTCCGGTCGGAGAATCTGTCCCTGTTTCGCCTGCTGAATATGCTATTGTTAGAGAGGGACGACGACGTCACAATCGACACGTCGTCCGCGTCTTGTGGCACCATTTTCCAGATGAGAAATGCGACCCCGCCGAAGGCTGCGACCACCAGGAATATCACTAATGTCACTTCCCCGAGCATACCTGAAAATTTATACGCAGATGTTATAGGTACTATGTGTTTCTATGGAACAGTGCTACATGGCAAAAATAGAATTCATTTATTTTATGTTGGCTTAATATGTATGTAGATCGGTAGAGTCGTATATTTAAAATTAGGTTCGAAAAACCGGCCAAGTGCGTGTCGGGCCACGCGCAATATAGGGTTCCGTGGTACCGCTAGTTTTTGACAATTTTTTATGGTCAATGAACGTACATTTATAGCGTGTTTTACACTACTAACAACATCACCTCAGTTACTTTCAAAGGAATTTGAACGAAAAGTTCCTTTATACTTCGCCGAATACATTTTTTTTAGTTGATCGACTATTACTCAATAACTTATGAAGTCTTCTCAGCCGTGATAGTTTTCCTTTTAAATTCAGCATATTTCCTACTCCCGAGAATTTTTTCACATTTCCAGAACCAACTGTTTAGCTGGTAGAAGGGGGGGACACTGGACTCTAACGATTTTTTCCACTTTAAAACTTAATATTTCACGAACGGAACCTGTTCGAGACTGTATTCATCCATAGGTTTTTTCGCCGCTGGCTCGGATCGGACTCGAAGACCAAGGCTACACCGGTAATCTCGCAGAGCGGGGGCGTAAATAAAACACACGAGAGTCGAGGAGAACATTGCTCCCGAAATGCGCCTCGCTTACCTGGCTCGGGAGAATGCCGTATAGAGAGCCGCTCCGATTCGCAGTTTGAGACTGTTTTTTCTGTCTCACTTTTGCTATCGGAGACGGCTATTTTTCCCCCATTTTCCCCATTTTCCGTGAGCCAGGTAATTAAAACGCATTTCGGAAGATTCTTTATTCAATTTTCCACAATGTTTAGCTTAATCTAAGTATCACAACTTATATTTTACGAAATTACAGCTAAGAGAATCTAAAAGTTAACACAATTTACGTACATTTTCACACAACTTTTCTTTATATTTTCCAAACTATCTAGGCTACATTACTAATTTTTCCTGCATCTATTAGACAATTTATTAATCCATTAAATCAATCACATTTTACCTCTTAGGGAGCCACAGATTTATCGTAATTCACTTTTTAAAGTCTATTCGTAAAAACACTAATTTACACTGAGTCTATTTCTCACATATCACTTTAATTAGTTTATATGCACTCACTATACGTTTTTAGGGAGCGAGGCCGCTGTCCTCAACATCCTCCCCCCGGCGCAGTAGCCAGGGTCTACGCAGCCTTCTCCGGTGACTGCGGGCTCGCTGGTCTCGCTGTCGGCTGCCTCGGTGAGCACGAGCTGGCTAAGCTCGTCGCGACTCGTTCCGGCGACTGCGGGCTGACTTGGCCCGCCGCTGACTGCCCGGCTGAGCACGAGCTGGTTAGGCTCGTCGCGACTCGTTCCGGCGACTGCGGGCTGACTCGGCCCGCCGCTGACTGCCCGGCTGAGCACGAGCTGGTTAGGCCCGTCGCGACTCGTTCCGGCGACTGCGGGCTGACTTGGCCCGCCGCTGACTGCCCGGCTGAGCACGGGCGGGCTGAGCCCGTCGCAACTCGTTCCGGCGACTGCGGGCTGACTCGGCCCGCCGCTGACTGCCCGGCTGAGCACGAGCTGGTTAGGCCCGTCGCGACTCGTTCCGGCGACTGCGGGCTGACTCGGCCCGCCGATGACTGCCCCGCTGAGCTGGTGATTGCCCGGCTGAGCTGGTGACTGCCCGGCTGAGCACGAGCTGTTTGAGCCCGTCGCGACTCGTTCTGGCGACTGCGGGCTGACTCGGCCCGCTGGCTCTTCTCCTGGCGCCGGCCGCTCCTCCGGCGGCGATTCTTCTATTACCGCCAGCTTTGATGTTGGCCGGCGGAACACTCCGCTGCGAGTACGCACGTCCGCGCAACGCACTCGTCCGTCCGGGCCCGGGTAGACACGGTGTACGACTCCGCGCGGCCATGTATTACGCGGCAGCGCGGGGTCCACGACGATCACTAAGTCCCCCGGGGCCAGGTTGCGGCCGCTCCTCGGGGCCCCGCAACGGGGCGTGAGCGTCGGCAGGTACTCTCTCACCCATCGCCTCCAGAACTCGTCCGCCAAGGCTTGCGCGACCCTCCACGTCTTCTTGTCGGCCTGCACGCACGGCCCGACGTATGGTTGTCCTGTGGATGACCCTATGAGGAAATGGTTAGGTGTGATCGCCTCTGGGTCGTCGGGGTCCACGGAAACGTGAACGAGCGGTCGAGCGTTCACGGAGTACTCCGCCTCGGTCATCAGGGTCTGGAGCACCTCTTCCTTCGGTGATTTCTCGTTCAGTGTGGTGAGTAGGGCGGTTTTCACTGACCTCACCAGTCTCTCCCAGGCGCCTCCTTGGCTCGGCGCCCCTGGCGGAGTGAACTTCCATTTCATGCGGTGTACGAGGCCCAGCTCGGTCATAGCCGGCATCCACTCGGCGTACGCTTGTCGCAGCTCGACGTCCGCGCCTCTGAAGTTTGTCCCATTGTCACTGTACATGACCGCCGGCCATCCTCGCCGTGCGGCCATTCTTCTCATCGCCATCAATGCTGAATCGGTCGACAGCGAGGCCGCCAGTTCCAGGTGAACCGCTCGCGTCGTCAAACAGGTGAACAGCGCTCCCCATCTCTTCTCGTGACGTCGGCCAATGGTAACGATCATTGGGCCGAAACAATCGAGACCACAGTAGGAAAATGGTCTCTGGAACGCCCCCAGGCGCTCCGGTGGCAGGTCTCCAGGTTGCGGGATTCTTGGGCGCGCCCTCCTCATCCGACAGAAGGCGCAGTTGTGGATGACGCTCCTCACCGTCGGCCGTAGCTTCAGGATCCAGAATTTCTGTCTTAGATCGTTCACTACTCTCTCGCGGCTCCCATGTCCGGCTCTGGCATGCTCCCTCGCCACCAGCAGTCTCGTGAACGGGTGTCTTCCGTCCAGGATAATTGGGTTCTTCATCTCGTCCGGCACCTGCGCTGCTCCGATCCTCCCGTCCAGAGTAAGCAGGCCGTCCCTGTACACCGGGTTGAGCCGGTACAAGGAGCTCCACCTTGGCGCCGTCCCTCCGTTTTTCATCTTCTCTATTTCCCGTGCGAAGCTATCGTGCTGTGATTTTCGGTACCATAACTTCTCCGCCTTCTCCAGGTGCCGCACGTCGAGACTGGCCCGACGATCACGACACTTCTCGACGAATAGTAGAACCATCGCCGTACATCTCACGAGGCGCTCGTACTTTGAAAAGCGACTAACCTCTGGCAGACAGTCCATTTCGCTCGCCTCCGTGGTCTGGAAGGCGACGTGCTCCTCTCGGTCCTCGGCTTGAACGGGACTCTCCGCGGGCCACTCGTTCACAGGCCTGCGCAGGAAGTCTGGTCCATTGAACCACGGATCCTCTTCGCTCTTCGTGACATAGCCCGTTCGGGTGGCCATGTCGGCGATATTATTCTTCGTGCTCACCCACCTCCACTGGTGCACGGAGGTCAGCTCGGCGATCTCTCCCAATCGGTGTGCGACGTATGGTGTGTATTTTCTGCTTCCGTTCTGTATCCACCACAGAACCACCTGAGCGTCGGTCCAGTAGAAAATCGTATCTGTCTTCCATCTGTGTTCAGCTGCGACGGCGTTCCCGAGCCTCGCCCCCACCAGAGCGGCTTGCAGCTCCAGTCGTGGTATCGTCTGTGTCTTCAGTGGCGCCACCTTAGCCTTGGCTGCGGCCAGCATCACTCGAATTTCTCCATCTTCTTGCTCCAGCCTCCAGTAGACGGCCGCCGCGTACGCGTCTTTGCTCGCGTCACAGAACACGTGCAGCTGCCGGTTTCTTGTGGGGCTCCCCCCGTTGTAGCTCCGGGGTAGCGCGAGGTGGCTGATGTGCTCCATGTCTCTCAGCCATCGAGTGAAGTCTTCGGCTGACTCCGCCGGCAGCGGCTCGTCCCAGTCCAGCTTCTGACGCCACAGACCTTGTAGGATGACTTTGGCGGTGATGGTGTAGCAGCTCAGTAGCCCCAGCGGATCGTAGATGCTCATCACCGTGCTAAGGGCCTCTCTCTTGGTCGGTGCACGCTGCAGCTCTCGGACCTCTTCAGGGACTCTCGATAGAGACGTGTTAAATTTCAACGTGTCCCCTCGAGAGTCCCACAGTATCCCCAGGGTCTTCTGCTCGTCCTTGGTGACAGGCTGCGCCACATCATCGGCCAGGCGGTCCACTGGTAGCCCCTTCAGCGCTCGTCGATCGTTACTCGTCCATCCTCGCAAGTGGAATCCGCCCATCTTGTGCACCCGGTCCACTTGTTCCACGACCTGCTTGGCCTTCTCATGGTCTGGATAGCTGTCCACATAATCGTCCATGTAGTGGGCTTCGGTGATGGCGCGGTAGGCTTCTGGGCACGATTCTGCGTGTTCTTCTGCATTTCGATTCCGTACTGAATGTGCCAGGTACGGTGAACACGATGCCCCAAATATCATGACCATCATCTTGTACTTAGAGGGCGGCTCCTCTCGGCCCTCTCTCCACAGGAACATCTGCGCCGGCTGGTCCTCTTTTCTGATCTTCACGCGTAGGAACATTTCTTCTATGTCTGCTTTCACGGCTACGGCTTCCTCCCTGAACCGGAACAATATTCTCGGCAGGGATGTCAGTAGATCGGGCCCCTCCAGTAAGTGATCGTTGAGGCTCACGCCGTTCGTTCTGGCCGCCGCGTCGAAGACCAAGCGCAGCTTGCCCGGCTTGTTTGGGTTCTTGACCGGGAAGTGCGGCAGGTACCATGTGTTCTCGCTCCCGGCCTCTGTCCCGTCACATTTCTCTGCATATCCTTTTCGTATGAGGTTCTCCATCTGCCCACGATACTGCACCGCATCTTGGGGGTTTCTGTCGAGCTTGCGTTCTAAGTTCTTGAGCCTCCTCAGCGCGTTGTTGTAGCTGAGGGGCAGTTTGACGCCATCCTTGCGCCACAGGAGTCCCACTTCGAATCGACCGTCTTCCGTTCTCTTGGCCGTTCTGCCAAACAGGTCGATGGCTCGCTGTTCCTCGTTGCTCAGCTTCGCCTTAGCCGCTATTCCCAAAGCGTCTATGTCGAAGTGTTTCTTCACCATTTCTTCCAGACGATCATTTCTGGTTTCCACCGTAGATATGTGCAGGATGTTTTCGTTCTCGTCCTGCCTTATGATGCGCTTGGGGATGCTGCCATGTATCACCCATCCAAGCTTCGTCTTAGAGGCTGCAGGCTGGTTCCTCTTCCCGATTCTCAGCTCCCGAGACACGATGAGCTGCCAATTGTCCGTGCCGATGAGAAGTTGGGGTTTCTCGTTCTCGTAGCACATCTCTTCGTTCTTGAGATCGCGCAGGTGAGCGAGTTGCAGAAGGGATTCCGGAACGGATTGAGTTAAGAGATTCAACCCGTTCACAGTCCTCGCGGTGATGTCGTGTCTGGTACCGTCGCGACCTCGTACGCCCAGTTGTACGAGGCGGCTCCTCTCTTCCCTTCTCTCGGCGTTGATCCCGTGCATGCGCAGCATCTTCGGTGGACCGTCCGCGCCGATAGCCTTAGCGACGTCTTCATCCAGCAGAGTCACCGTCGAGCCCTCATCGAACAGCGCGAAGATGTCGGCTTCGCCCCGTGGCCCAATGACTTGAATTCTTCTCATCTTCAGCTTCACTGCACGGTCGGAGGCAACCGATGCGGTGATTACGGCGTCCTCGATCGGTGGAGCGCCGTCGGACCTCTCTTCGTGTAGTAGTGGGTGATGAGGCCGCTTGCATCCCTGGATACCACACTGCTTCGCTCTGCAGTTGTATCTTCTGTGTCGGCTCGATAGGCACAGGAAACACAGCCCTTCTTGTTTGACTGTGTCCCATCTCTTCTGCACACTCAGTTTCTTGAAGGCATCGCAGCGAAACAGAGCGTGGCGGTCGGTGCACATCGGACACTTCGTTGGTTCTTCGCGCATTCTCTTTGGCTGGCTGTGGCTCGGTGCGCCTTGGCCCTCTTCTGCTATCGCGAAGACTGGTCTTCTCGTTCTAACTTCGTTCTTGCTGGGAGGTGGACGCGATGTTTCCTTTCTTGCAGCCGGAGCCGTGGTGAATCCGTAGCGCAGCGCTCTGTCCGCTTCTCTCATTAAGAATTCAGAGAGAAGGACGACATCGGGCTCGTTCCGGTAGCGCGATGTCTCTTCTGCGTAGTCGTACCATTTGCTCTTCTCGAACGGGCTGAGCTTCTCCAGGATGTCTCTCACAAGCAACGGATTAAAGAGGTACCCGTGCTTCAACTTCCTCAGGATGGCCACCATGTTCTGGATCTTCACCGCGAAGTGGTTGAGCTCTGCCGCCGTGCCTCCGAGCCTCGGAAGCTTCTTCAAATCTTCCATCATGCGGTCGACCATCACCTCGGGCCGGCCGAAGCATTGCTCCAGAGTCTTCATGATCTGCTCGGGTGGTGTTGCGATGCTCAGCAACGGTGCCACTGCTTCTCGTGCTTCCCCCCGTAGACAGCTTCTCAGGCGCGCCAGGTTCTCGATCGGCTTCAGCTTGTAGAATGCGGTGGTATCTTCCATGGCTGCTTTGAACGGCAGCCATTCCAAAGGAGAGCCCGTGAATATGGGCAACTCCGTCTGATGGCGCGGCTGTCGTTGGTTCAACAGCTTGTCCAGGGTGTCGGCAAGCTGTTCCACCCCGTTGATCCCGGCTGCAGGCGGCGTAGGTGAACGAAGACGGCTTTGTATCGGCCGCTCGAACCTCGATCTCTGCGGCTCGCGTCCCTTTCCCGCAGGTGGCATGTCTTCTGGCTTCGGCGCGTCCCCTCCTTCCTCTGGCACGACCCGTTCCTCGGTCGTCTCTTCGTTGTCAGGACCATGTTCGCTTAGCCAGGCTCGGACCCGTTGCTCCACCTGTTCTGAAGGCTCGTCGTCGTCGGGATTGCTGGTTTCCTCAGCAGTGGCGACATCAGCGATGAGCTTCTTCTTGATAAGTTCTGCTTCGATCTGCAGTTCCTTTTTACGGAGTGCGGCAAGCTTCTCTTCCGCCTCGTAACGGAGGCGCGCGACGACACTTGCTGTCGATCGACGCGACCCAATTGAAATAGCCTTCTCCCTGGCTACAGGTACCGATGGCGCGGGTGTCTTGCTAGTGCCCGGCCTCGGCTTCAACACGGTTTGAAGCAGATCCGCCCTCCCCTCGGTCGGCGGCTGGCTGGTTGCGGCTGCAGACGGCGACCTGGGCGGATCCGAGAATATCTTTGGTTGCTGGTTCTCCTCAGCCCCGCTCTGACTCCTCGTGATGACCATCTTCAATGGTTAAATCTTCTATATTGAATCTTCAATCTTCTATATTGAATCTTCAAGCTTCTATGTCCAATGTTCAATCTTCTGTATTGGATCTTCAATCTTCTATATTGAATCTTCAATCTTCTATATTGAATCTTCAATCTTCTATGTCCAATGTTCAATCTTCTGTATTGGATCTTCAATCTTCTATATTGAATCTTCAATCTTCTCTATTGAATCTTCAATCTTCTATGTTCAATGTTAAATCTTCAATGTTCAATGTTAAATCTTCAATGTTCAATGTTAAATCTTCAATCTTCAATGTTCAATGTTCAATCTTCAATCTTCAAGGAACTTCAGTAGGTTTTATGACAAAATCTACGAATCCTTGCTTCCCCTTGGTGGTGTAGACCTGTATCTTCGAGTCCAGTCTTCGAGTCCAATCTTCTTCGGGTCCGGTCTTCCCAAATTTCTAAGTCCAGCTTGCTCTTGAAAATTTTCTAAGTGTCACCTTCAGTGAAATTTTCTAAGTCCAGCCTGCTCTTGAAAATTTTCTAAGTGTCGCCTTCAGTGAATTTTTCTAAAATCAAAATCAAAATCAAAATCAAAATCAAAATCAAAATCAAAATTGTTTTATTTCTGAATAAATTTAAAATAAATATTTTCAGAATGTCCTACATGATGCCTACCACCGGTTCGGGAACTAACCCGGCGAGAAGAACCGGCGTAAGAAACTCGCACGGGGCCCACTTTTTTACCAAAAAAAGCGAGAAAAAATTAATCTTTTAAAATAAAGTTTACAATTTTGTAACTTAATATTATATACAATATCCACATACATAATTGTAAGTCCTATTAATAATAATGTAGAAGTAGCCTTGCAAGAAGCCATCCTACTCCCAAGGTGTGCCATCGTTTATGAAATCATTGACCTTATAATAGGCTTTGGCACACAAACGTTCTTTAACTACTTTTTTAAATTTATTAATGGAAAGATTTTGAACGTTTACTGGGATTTTGTTGTAAAGGCGTATACATTGACCTTTAAAAGATTTACTGACTTTACTAAGTCTGATCACCGGCATATATAGTTTGTGCTTATTTCTAGTATTCCTACAGTGAATGTCACTTTTAACTTTAAATTTTGTTATATTTTTTCTAACATATATTACATTATCCAAAATGTATTGAGAGGCAACAGTTAGGATACTAATTTCTTTAAATTTATCTCTCAGAGATTCTAAAGCAGACATTTTATAAATAGAACGTATGGCTCGCTTCTGCAGCACAAATATTGTATTAATGTCGGCAGCGTTTCCCCATAAAAGGATTCCATATGACATCCTACTATGAAAATAACTAAAATATACTAATCGTGCCGTGTCTTCGTCAGAAATTTCCCTTATTTTTCTGACTGCATATGCTGCAGAACTGAGCCTACCTGCAAGATTAACAATATGAGGACCCCACTGTAATTTACTATCAAGTGTAATACCTAAGAATACAGTGTTGTCAACCAAATTCATCTTCTCATCATTTAATACTACATTGCTTTGGACTTGCCTAACATTAGGCAAAGTAAACTTTATACATTTTGTTTTACTAGAATTTAAAAGTAAGTTATTAACATTAAACCAATGTACTATTTTTGAGAGAGCACTGTTTACCTCGTCGTAGTTCGACTGTTGTCGCTTCACTTTAAAAATAAGTGAAGTGTCATCAGCAAAAAGCACTATCTCATTATTATTATCCTTAACTAGATAAGGTAAGTCATTTATATAGATGAGAAAAAGAAATGGGCCTAGTATAGATCCCTGTGGGACACCTAATTCTATTTTGGTTCCATTGGACCTTTTACTATTAACCTCAACCCTTTGAGTCCTATTTTTAAGGTAAGAAGTCAAAAGGCTGAGAGCAGAGTCCTTAATTCCGTAGTGGCGCAATTTCCTGATCAATGTAGCATGCTCAACACAATCGAAGGCTTTGGAGAGATCGCAAAACACACCTAAGGCATCCTGCGACTCCTCCCAAGCTTCAAAAATACTGCAAAGAAGTCCTATACCAGCATCCGTTGTGGATCGACCCTTAGTAAATCCGTATTGATTATCATGTAGTAAATTGTTTGAATTAAAATGTGCTAGTAATTGTTTTAAAATAATTTTTTCAAATATTTTACTAAAGGTCGGTAGAATTGATATAGGCCTGAAATTCGTGGGATCCGATTTAGTTCCGCTAAGTCCAGCTTGCTCTTGAAAATTTTCTAAGTGTCGCCTTCAGTGGATTTTTCTAAGCCCAGCTTGCTCTTGAAAATTTTCTAAGTGTCGAAGTGTCGTCTTCAGATCCGGATCGCAAAGGACCAAGTTCACTTCCGGATCGCAAGGACTAAGTTCACTTCCGGATCGCAAGGACCAAGTTCACTTCCGGATCGCAAGGACCAAGTTCACTGTTCGAGACTGTATTCATCCATAGGTTTTTTCGCCGCTGGCTCGGATCGGACTCGAAGACCAAGGCTACACCGGTAATCTCGCAGAGCGGGGGCGTAAATAAAACACACGAGAGTCGAGGAGAACATTGCTCCCGAAATGCGCCTCGCTTACCTGGCTCGGGAGAATGCCGTATAGAGAGCCGCTCCGATTCGCAGTTTGAGACTGTTTTTTCTGTCTCACTTTTGCTATCGGAGACGGCTATTTTTCCCCCATTTTCCCCATTTTCCGTGAGCCAGGTAATTAAAACGCATTTCGGAAGATTCTTTATTCAATTTTCCACAATGTTTAGCTTAATCTAAGTATCACAACTTATATTTTACGAAATTACAGCTAAGAGAATCTAAAAGTTAACACAATTTACGTACATTTTCACACAACTTTTCTTTATATTTTCCAAACTATCTAGGCTACATTACTAATTTTTCCTGCATCTATTAGACAATTTATTAATCCATTAAATCAATCACATTTTACCTCTTAGGGAGCCACAGATTTATCGTAATTCACTTTTTAAAGTCTATTCGTAAAAACACTAATTTACACTGAGTCTATTTCTCACATATCACTTTAATTAGTTTATATGCACTCACTATACGTTTTTAGGGAGCGAGGCCGCTGTCCTCAACAGAACCCTTAATCGGAAAATGATCTATGAATACTCGCAATATTTTTAAAAAACCCATTCAACGAAACCCCACACGATGGGGTGGGCGCGAAAAAAAAAATTCATCCCCGCTTGATGTGTAGGGGAGGTACCATAAAAAAAATATTTTTTTTACGATTTCATGTACCATTTTCATGCCATCATTAATATGTGTATTCATGCTAAATTACAGCTTTGTAGGTCCTATAGTCTCTGAGTAAAACCGCGGACAGACAGACAGACAGACAGACGGACAGACGGACGGACAGACCGAAACTATAAGCGTTCCTTGTTGACTACGGAACCCTAAAAATTAGGTTAAAAAACGTACTTTGTTCCGATTCGTCCTTTCTCGATTCTAACCGGGCCGGTTGCAGTTGATTAGTCTCTAAGTCCTCATCAAATGTGTCGACGACGTCCGCTGATCCTGACAACACGTCACCGGGACTCGCTTTAGGTAGGTTTATCCCGGCTCGCACTGTCAGCGTCTCAGGTTTGTACGTGCATAGCACCAAAAATCTAGAAAAAAAATTAATTTAAAAATAGAATATAGGTAGAGTTTGGATTGTAATACGCAGATGTTTGGTTAATATTGCGGAATCTTCACGTTGATAGCAAGGTGTAGCGATTGTGCAATGTGCATGCTTCGTGACGGTTGTTATCCATTATGGTCAAACGTGTAGAGCGACTTTAACACTTACCGACGCGTGCTATGCGTTAGTATTGGCAGATTTTCTTGCACGATGACGTATGTGGCCACTGTCGTGTCGTTAACATCGGAACCGCACTCCTCGTGGTCTATCCTCAGTATGTAGGCGTCTTGGGCGCTATTTGGGTTGCCCTGCAGGGAGCACCGCTCGGGGCCGCCATCTGCAGCCTCTACGGCTATCCGACCGCCAAAATACGGGCCTGTCGACACTTCCACCTCGCTGGCATGAGGCAAACACTGCGTGGCGCGAGCAGAAACTGTAAAGAAATAGAATAATTTTGGAGATCAATTTGTTTTGTCTAGTGTAGTAATCGTTGTATCTCATAAGCCTATTGTGGTTGCTTTTGAGTAATTAGAGTATTAAGCAGAACAATGTTTACAACTGTTTCGTTTGTTGTTGTTTTCGTTTCTATTGTATTCGTTAGTTTAGATACTCACAACCCTTAGTTGGAACGATGATAATTTTGGAGCCGATAGATTGAGGATCAGCTAGGTCCCTCGCGTCTCTCCGAACTGGTCTAACTTCGAACGAGTAGGTCGTGGCCATCCGCAGGCCGGAGATGTAGGTAGCGTAGGTGCGGCTGCGTCTGACTCCGGCCACAATCTTCGCCGTCCCATTACCATCCTCTGATCTTCCAGACCTTTCTTCTTCAAACGTATCAATAACCTACAATATAAAGGTCGGTTTAGAACAATTTCGGTTTTATAATTTTCTCATAATTCGAAGATTTGTGTACCAATGTCCAATTGCCACTTAACTCATCTTGAAAAACGTCTCTGAGTTCCTATTAAGAGCAGTGTGTGGGCATCTATTCTAAAGGTACCTATACTTAATGCTGGTAGTTTAGTACGTTTACTAAATTACCTAGAGGCAAAACGGACCTTAGTGAATGAAGTTATTATTTAAATGACAACAATTTAAAGATACATTGCAGCAAAGAAGAGTAATATTTCAGCTCTGCATATCATTTAACGCAAAAGGCAGGTGACAGAAAATGGATGAGGACATTAACGGAGTCGGTCTCGCCGCTCGCGTCACGCGTGCAACCGCAGCGCTGATATTCTGCGACCCACTTAGATCAGAGAAAAAAAAGTAAGTAAGTACCTTAACATTAATATAGGTTTAAAATATATTATGCAGTAGCTATTCCGTTATCGGTTATACCCTACTCAGTAAAACTCATAGATAATATAAATAGAGAGTGAAACTCTAGATTTATTGGGCTAGTTTCATGTTAGTCATTAGCATAGGCGCTAGGCTGTAAGGGATCAATCACTCTGGTTGTGCCAACAAATCAGTGCTGAAGCAATTCCCACAGTTAAACCGTGGAATGCTAAGTGCTGCATTTTGCCCCTATCAATAATTCAGAAGGTACTATATCTATACCTATACAGTTTATACAGAGGTTTCTTAACCTCTGATAGGACCTTTACGCATAGACTTGAAGAAGACTTTCGTGGAGCTGATTCTACGGCGTAAAAATGCCTAAAAAATTGGCCATGTGCGAGTCGGACTCGCGCACGGAGAGTTCCGTACTATTATAGAGCGAAAGTAGGCAACATTTCTGTTTTTTTTTTTTTTTTTTTATGGGAGCCCCCCTTAAATATTTATTTCATTTTGTTTTTAGTATATTTTGCTGTTATAGCAGCAACAAATATACACATTCTGTAAAAAATTCAGAATGCTAGCTACAGCAGTTCTTGAGATACAGCCTGAAGACAGACAGACGGCCAGACAGACATTGAAGTCAGTAATCGGTCGGCCCCGTTTTTACCCTTTGGGTACGGAACCCTAAAAACAACACCTGTATATTATTTTTATCTAAGTATTTCACAGTACCTAGTCGTTACGTACCTTTTTTTAACATGGGGAAATGCTTTACGCATCCCCGGCAAATTGTGGATATCGGCCGGGGTATGTGGAACTTCTCCGTAGTCTACCCACTAAAACCCCATGGTGCTCCACTCATCGCTTAAGGCATCGCTTAAACCTACCGTAACTCTACCAGCGATGTAAGTCGTTAGTCGTTACGTACCTTAGTTCGACATCTGTACTGCCCCCACGCCTGGAGCTCGCAGTAGTGAACTTGGAACGCAAGTACTTTTGTCGGATCCTCCCCCTCACTCCTCCCGTACTCCCATCTCAGACGGACATCTCTAAAGTCTGGCTCTCCGATAAGGTGTAGCACTTCTGAAAACAAGTTATTGCAAAATTAATACATAATATTTTACAGAAAATTAAATGTAGAGTTCCAAACTATTGTAGAGTTCACGAAACCCTAAGTGTCTAAGCACACTAGGCCGAAAATACGCGGCTGAAGCTCGACATGATTGCGATTTACGCCTGCAAGCCTGCAACGTATTTTAAATTACTGTGTTATCACTTATCAGTTAACAGTAAGCCGAAATTAGGTCGCGTTATAGTGCGCAGCGTACGGTGCCGAACTTCGGCCGCGTGTTTTCGGTACTGGTGTATTTAGACACTTAAGCGCTTATTCCACTTATCCTAACTAGGTTCCTAGATCCTAAATCGTTTCCGATTTAGTCAAGTGGAATAACATTTAGAAGCTAGGATCCTAGCTAGGATCCTGAATCGTTTCCGATTTAGTCAAGTGGAATAACATTTAGAAAGCTAGGAACCTTTTTTTTTTTTTTTTTTTTTTTTTTTCGTTGGGGAAATGCTTTTACGCATCCCCGGCAGTCTGGGGAGGGCTACCGGGGTATGTGGGACTCCCTGGGGGCGGGAAGCCGCGCCCGGGCATACCCACTAAAACCCCAACGGTGTTCCTGCTCTTCCGCTTACGACAGAGCCACGGGATACGCGGAATACACAACCGCGACCCTGCCAGCAGATGCCCCTAAAGGCTTCAGTGCATGGCTGTTAGGCCCACACTGTCACTACGACGCGATGCGCGGAACACTTAGCGCATCGCGACCAACTCGGGGTCTCGGTGATGTTAGGCAACAGCGTCCCCTCGCCGTCACCTCGAGCTCCCCATCTAAGTCGGGACGTCGGGACCATGTCTGACCCTTTGCCTACGCCTTGGCCTCCTCCGAGGGTCGAGTGACACCGCCTCGCGTCTACGCTCAGACTCCTCTTTCGCTGACATCACCTCCTCGGCAAATGTCGCGACGGCTCTCCAGGAATTTTCGCTGCTCAGCATCGCACGTACGATCGCTGGCAGCGAGATATCATCTCCAATGGCGGCTTGCAGAGCCGCTCTTTGTTCGGTCCATGCGGGACAGGCCAGCAAGGTGTGCTGTGCCGTGTCCCGTTCGTCGTCGCAATGGTGGCAGGCTGTTGTCTGCTCACGTCTGGCAATGTCACACAGGTACCGACCAAAACACCCGTGTCCAGTCAGTACCTGTGTGAGGCGGTAAGTTAGAGCACCGCCTTCTCTGTCAGCCCACTCCCTCAGTACGGGACGCATAGCAGCTAGTAGGTCGACACTAACTGTGGACTCGCTTAGGCGCGCAAGCCACTGCTCAAACGCGTGGTCTTTCGCTTGATTTCTCCACTGTCGTATGTGGTCTGGCGGCGGAATATAGCCTGCCTCGCGCTCAGCCTGGCAACGCCAGTAGATATCGGCCAACGATTTGGCTTCGATGTCCCAAGGGACGCTGCCTGCGAGGACGCATGCTGCGTCTTTCGAGATCGTGCGGTATCCTCGTACCGCTCTGATAGCCAGTGTGCGTTGCAGTCTGACCAGGATCTGTCTGCATTTTGGCGCTAGGTGTTCGGCCCATATTGGAGCTCCGTACATGCACATTGAACGCACTATGCCCATGTACAGGTTTCGACATTTTAGGCTGGGTCCTCCCAAATTAGGGAGCAGCCTCGCAAGTCCTCCGGCAGTCTTCGAGACTTTCTCCGACAAACTTCGAAAGTGCTCTTTAAAAGACCACCGGCTGTCCAACACAAGACCTAAATAAGTCATGGACTGACGCACTTCAATTCGCGTACCTCCCACGATCACAGCAGCACCCACTGGCAGCGCATTCCGCGGGCCATGGAAGCAGATTGCCTCGGATTTTTCCAGGGCGACCTCGAGTCCCAGGGCGCGTATGCGGCGCACCACTTCTGCGACCGCAGCGGTCGCCAGTATTATGGCATCTCGCTGTGTCTTCCCGCGACAGACTACTGCTGTGTCGTCCGCGTAACATTCTAGCTCTACTCCACTTAGGTTGACTCCTCGCAACACCCAGTCGTATCCGATGTTCCATAATTCTGGGCCAAGAGATGACCCCTGTGGAACACCGCATACCACTGCCATTTTAACCCAGCCGTTCTTAGTCGGGAACTCTATGTACCTTACTGAGAGGTAACTTCCGACTGTCTTTCTTAAATACTTGGGCACTTTATGGTACCGAAGTCCCTCTTTGATAGTTGCCCAGGGCAAGGAGTTAAAGGCATTCGATATGTCAAGTGACACTGCCAAGACTACTCCGCCCTGAGCAACTTCTTCCTCCACTATCGTCCGCAACTGAGCAATCGCACCGATGGTCGATCGTCCTGCTCGGAATCCGAACTGGTTCGAGTTCAGGTTCGGGCCAACTCGGTTGAGATGTTCGGTGAGACGTGCCACGATGACCCTTTCCAGCATTTTACAGACTTCATCGAGCAGGACGATAGGGCGGTATGCTGAGGGTCGATTTTCGGGTTTTCCATGTTTTCGGATAAGGACCAATTTTCCACTTTTCCAGCGGCGAGGAAAACGACATTGCGAGAGGCAGATGTTAAGAACCATGAGCACTCGCTCTTCCATTTCTTCCATTGCGAGTGCCCATACGCGACCTGGAATGCCATCTAAGCCAGGGGCCGTATTTCTCTGCCGCATCTTCCTGACTACTATGGCAAGTTCCGCCGACGTTATTGGTGGAACCTCCTCATCGTCATCGGTATCGTCCGGGGATGCCATCGCTGGAGGAGACCACTCTGCTCTTGACGGGAATAAAGTTGAAAGGACCGTCTCTCGTAGTTCTGGCTCTAGACTCTGGGTGAGAGGTGGGGCAGATGGGCGAAGTTTCTGCCTTACAAATTTGTAAGGCCGCCCCCAAGGATCGCGATCTAGAGTCTCTAACCATTCGGTCCACGCTTCAGACTTGGCTCGCCGAATGCCTGCCTTTAAGGCGCTTCGGGCATCTCTGTAGGCTTCATATGCGGCCTCTTCGGTGTCTGCATTTCTATTGCGTCTTCTTCGAAGACGCGTATATCGTCTGTGAGCTGCTATGCATTCCGTTCGTAGCCGATGGATCTCCGAACTCCACCAGTACACTTTGCGTGCGCGCTTAGCTGATCTGATTCTGGGCATAGACGCATCACAGATCTGCGTCATTGCCTCATTCAACCATTCTGCCGCTGTATCTGCATCTTCTACCGGCGGCATTGGTACCAACGACTGCACTATGGCGGCCTCTATTAAGAGGTCCTCGTTCAATTGGCGTAGAGACCATCTGGGCCCGCCGTAAGGTGATGGTTGGCGACCCGGTCTCTCGTGAAAGTCGGTAATGCTAAACCGGATGTACCGGTGGTCCGATAAAGTCTCCACATTTTGGAGAACACGCCACTCTCTGGACCGCTGTGCAACACTAGGGCTAGCGAGTGTGATGTCAATCACCGATTCCCCCCGTTGGCGTACGCAGGTACTGGCATTGCCGTGATTGAGCACTACTAGGCCAGTTTCAAGTCCCCCCGATGGTTGCTCGCCTTGTCGCGGCGGTGGGGCTCTAGTAACCGCGGCTTGGGCAACCGCGGTGAAGCAAAGAGGCAACCAGGGCCGGCCGGTGTCGCCGCCTGGCCCGAGGAGGGCGCTCCCAGCGGACTGGAGAAGTCCGCTGCGGATGCGCACCGAGGTGGGGCCGCAGAGGAAGAGGCAAGTAGGTATTACGGTGCGCCGCTTGCCCTATCCTCTGCGGCCGAGGTGTGGTCGGTGGCAGAGCCACAGTCCTGATCTGCCACATGGCCCCCAAGTAGCAGACTCGGGGGGCGTCTGCTACAGCCCTGGTGGGGGCCGAGGAGGAGCGCGCACGTGTTGTGCGCCCATCGTGGAGTCTTCGGGCCGCTGGCGGGGTCGCAGATGTGTGTATCGTTCCTGTGGCCCCGTCAAAAGGCGGCGAGGCGGAAGATGGGGGGGGTTTTAGTGGGTATACCGTGGTCTCATTAGCTACGGGAGTCCCACATCACCACTCGGGTCGCCCCCTGCGCCTGGGTGGTATGCGTAATGCATTTCCCCCTCCGGAGGAAAAAAAAAAAAAAAAAAAAAAAAAAAAAAAAAAAAAAAAAAAAAAAAAAGGCCAGTTTCAAGTATCCATTCCTCAATTGTTCGGCCTCTAGTATTCGTCGCCGGGGAGCCCCAAAGCGCTGACTTTGCGTTAAAGTCTCCGGCGACGATTACCGGATTAGGCGTTCCGCTTATAAGAGCCGATAGTCGTGATAAGAGCTCCTTAAAATCAGCTATCGGTCGGTTGGGCGAGAAATACACGCTTAACACAGTAAACGAATCGAAATGAACTGCGACAAAGCCGTGTCCCTTCACTGCGCTACTAGATGCTATGGTTCTTGGGCCGGTGACGACAGCAACTAATGAGTCTTCATCACCAAACCAGTTCGTGTTAGGCAAAACACGATATGGCTCAGATATTATTGCTATGTCAATGGACCACTGCGCCATGGACTGGACCAGTAGGTCCTGTGCGGCGGCGCAGTGGTTCAAGTTACACTGCAGGAAACTTATATGGGCCATTATTATTGGGTCTCCGTTAAGCTGGTCTTCTCTGCTGCAGAAGCCGGAGGAGATGTTGTCACGGCTATCTGAGGATTCTTGCTCTTTTCAGAGCTGGTCTTCTTTTTGTTTTTAGAGACTGATTTACCACAGGTTGCGCTTCCAACGCGGTGATCGGCCGGTCTTCCTTTCGATACGCATAGTGCACAATGCGGAGCGTTCTGGCATTGCTGCGATATGTGACCTGGTTGACCACAGCGAAAGCAGAGATCACTGCGGTCAACGTCGCAAGTACACTTGCTCTTCGCATGACCCGACTCCTGGCACTTATAGCACCGCATGGGCCGAGCTGGCAGTAGTGCTACGCGGGCTACAACCCACCCCACGTACAGTTTGGTACTAGGGTTAGAGATGGTCTTTGCGGCTTCTACCGGGCAACTCACCCATGCAGTACCTAGACCATTCCTACCGATGCGTATTTGGCCCACCTTAATTGTCTCAACTGGACATTTGGCGGCTCTTGCGATGGACTCGGCAACTTCTGTGGACGTAACCGAGTCGTCCAACCCTGACACCCGAAGCTCGGCACACTTTTGGGGTCTGGAGATACGCACATTGTGCTCACCCAGAATTTCCTTAAGTTTACCAGCTAGAGCGTCCGCTTTTTCATTATACGCGTCGCCCGAGACCTCGAATATTCGGGCTCCAGTCACCGCGACCTTGACTTTGACCGCAGGGAATTCAAACGCCTGCTGGACCAATCGTTTCTTCGCTTCTTTAAGCACTTCTCCGTATGAAGCGCCGCGCTCCTCTGCCTCCGGCTGTAAAGTGAGGACCACAGCTGCAGTCTTAGGGACGCGTAACTTTCTACTTTTCTTTTTCTTTTTCTTCGGCGCATTGCCATTCTTTTTTCCCACTTGTTCTTTTCTTTTTCCACCTCTTTTCACTACTTCAGTCCACTCTGTGGATTGAAGTACACTTGGAGCTGTTGTTGCTACTACAGGGGCGTCTTGTCTTGCACTTGCCGCCTCTATAGCTGCAGCAGTTTTCCGCGTCTTCTTTACTTTTTTAGGCGCTGGGCCTGGATTCGTCGGTGGCATCAGTGTTGTGTTCGATGCCGTCGGTATTCCTTTAAACTCTGTCTGCGACTGCTCTGCAGACATTGATGCCTTCCTTTTGTCCGCAGCAAGTGGGGGTCTCAGACGTGGCTCCGGTAAGAGTCGAGCCTCGAGGCCTTCCAGCCGTGCATCCAGTCTAGCGCTCGATAGCGAGACTGCCTCACGTACAGCCCGCTCGATCAACTCTTCCGTAGTTAAAGTCTGCTTTGTAGGAGCGCCACGCGGCCGAACGACGGCGAGCTCCCGTTTGACGGTCTCTAATTCTTTTTTTAGATTTGCGAGTTCACGAGAAAGGCGTGCATTTGCCTTTTCCAGCGATCTGGTCTCTATTACTGACGAGCGGGTCAGCAAAACCGAGCAAGCCTCTTGCAAGTTGCGGGTCGCAGTCTTGATGGCCTTGATGCAAGGGTCATTCAGGTTGCTGGTTTTAGTGACTGACTCGGAAATGGCAGCTAGGCTACTTGATATAGTGGCGCCCAGTGCACTTTTTGTCTCCTCATCTGAACCCAGCACTGCATCCGAATATTCGGAGGTCCCTGATGCTCGCGATGATCGGGGCGGTTGAATTCCCTGTGTTAGTTCCAAAACCTCTCTGTCCATTTGGACTTCTGGGAGCTGTCGTTCCATACCTTTTTTATTTTTCAGGCCTGCATGCTCGCCTGTGGTAGGCGGTCGTCCTCTTCCGCGTTTAGCGCGCGAGACTTTTGTTTTCTGCGGACTTGATTGGTTCGACGGCTCAGCATCCGATTCCCCATCCGCATCATCCTGTCCAGGTTTTCGCTTTTGAGCGGTGGTCCTATCTTTTAAATATACCGCCTGCCTCGTAAAAACAGCGGTCTCATTACCGCTTTCTTCAGAAGCTGACGTACATTTACTAGGTCTTCTATAGAAAACCGACGTTTCAATGTCTTTATCTATGTCCATAGTTGTGACTGTTGGCATTATCGCCCTCGAGCCACTTCGTGTCATAATCCGGGTTGTCTTATCCAGTACGGTCATGTCCGAGGTGTCACATTCTTTAAAAGCGTCTTCCGTTCTCACCAAAGCAACTTTAGCCCCCCCCGTATACATGGGGCGACCCCCCGCCGAAGCAGGAGTGTGGGATTCTCCGGCGTCCACCGGACTACCGGAACCCACCCGGGGAGAATTTTTTCCATTGCTTACTTCCATATTTGATCAATTTCTCAGGGTGATTCTGCCCTGTTGTGGTACCCTTGCGGCGCAGACCTCCCGCTCGCCATGCATCCCAAGGTCGGGTACCTATACCGGGGATTGGGGACCCACGGGTCCATCCGTCAAATCATACACTCACTGACATATCCACAGAAACACACACTAATGTAAAGAAGAGGTAAACAAAAAGGAAATATAGAGTAGAGAAGATGGTGAAAATAGACAAAATAAACCAAAGTAAACAAAACGAAGAGTACACTAATAAAAAGATAGAAAGATAGGAAAGACCGACGTTCAGCCATCCTAAGTACCTCACCCCGTGTAAAGTGCGGGGTGGCGCACCCAGGAGCCCAGGGACACCAACGAGGAGGAACCGGTATCGCCCCCGGAAAGCTAGGAACCTAGCTAAGATAAGTGGAATAAGCGCTTTAGACTATAATTTCTTGGTGAATAAGCAATGCATTTTATGTAACTAAAAACAAAAGATTAAACAGTTGTACAACCTCTTACGGCCACACTCAGAAAAATTAAATGGAGATTAAACTTCGATTTAACGAAGAGTATGACAGATAATGTACAGGGCTTAAGTCAAAATATTTATTTAATTACAGTTAGGTAATTAGTAATTAGATAATGTTCGTCTCTGAGTGCGGCAGTTAGTAGCAAATTGCTACTAGCAGTCTATTAATACCTGATAATAATTTTTCGATTTTGTGTAATTAATAATTATGAAACGTCTACGACAAACACCGTTACGCTCGTTTCTATTGTAAAGCTAATTCTACAATGGTTTCTAGCCCTCGATATGCGCTCTGATGAGTCGGTAAGGCAGCGATCCGAGTGTACCATTAACCCAATGACTTGCTCACCGGTCCATTCAGGTATAATGTGACCTCCACGTAATGGGATAGCCATCTCGACACTCATTACACACAGTATACACGGTATGGTAATACTATATTAGAGTATCATAGATCGTGCATTTTCTTTCCTTATTAGAAAAGCAAATTACAATTTTCTCTTTTCAATCATCTCACTGTAGGTTTATCGTCGTAATGCATTAGAAACCTATAGAAATTATTTCCTTATCCACTATCCACCGGCAGTAAATGATCTCGCGATCTAATCGCGTAAATAGTGTACTTCCTCCAGCTACTACGTTACCATAAATAAAACCGGCCAAGTGCGTGTTGGGCTACACGCAATATAGGGTTCCGTATGATCAATGAATGTACATTTAAAACGTGTTTTAGACTACTAACAACATCATTTCAGTTACGCTCAAAGGAATTTGAACGAAAAATTCCTTTACTTCGCCGAATATTTTTTTAGTTGATCGACTATTTTAAATTCGTCATAATATTATTTCCTACTCCCGTGAATTTTAGTATAGAACCGTGTAAACCGGGACCGTGTAGAAGGGGACACTATACTCTAACGGGTTTTTCCGCTTTCAAACTTCATATTTCACAAATGGACCCCTAAATGGGAAAACGATCTATGAATATTTTTAAAACCCTATCCAACCCCATATGGTGGGGTAGACGCGAAAAAAATCATCCCTGATTTTTTTACGTCACCATAAAAATATATTTTTTAAAGATTTTATATACCTATTTGTCGGCACCATCAATATGACGTGTTTTCGTGGCGATTTACAGCTTTGTAGGTCCTTTAGTCTCTGAGTAAAACCGCGGACGGACAGACGAACAGACGGACGGACAGACCGAAACTATAAGGGTTTGAGCCAAACTCGACCAAAATAACATAATGTTACATATTATGTTCACAATCAACACAATATAAATTAACTTTTTTGAAAAATTCAATTAGTTATTAGATAATGTTAATTGTTAAATCACCTTAAAAATTGCTAAACCTAACCAAATACTATGCAGTATGCATAGTGCATACTGCATAGTCACATTTTTTTGGTTATATAACACTATAGTAATATGTGTTATATAACCAACCAGTTTCACCAGCTTTAAATAAATAAGAAAAGGAACAAAATGGGAATTCCTGGTCGAATGTAGCGACAATGTGACTCCAGTCGATACAAAAGTCGCTGAGGTCAAATACGTTTGTTCTCGCTCACAAGTCACATGGAACCGAGACCCCAGTCACGACGTGCGCCGTGCGCCGTGCGACTAACAATGCACTGTTTATTTTGATGAAAATTATTTTTAATACTTATATAAAAAGAAATTGTACTTTCAAAAATAATATATTTTAATACCATTGATTTCATATTTAACGACACATAAAAAGCACATCATAAGAGAAACTTTGGCAGTAAATAACAGTGATTCATTGGTAGGCGTAAAAAGGAGTCAGAAAATATCAGGCAACATCTCCTTTAAGGTCGTCCCCCGAGCAAACGACCTTGGCCATACATTTTCCGCGTTGCTGAGATCGCGCCAAAACCCTATTATTTTTACTTATCTTAGTTCAAAATTGGCCTAAAAAAATTTTAAACGGCGAATATGTAGTTTATGATATTGTCGATCTATTGGCGTGAGTTTCAAATAAAAGTAACTTGTAAATCCTAAGGAGATGCTGAATGTATGCTTGAATTTTAACAAATTGGTATTACTTTGGAAGCTGATATCATGAGTATAAGAAACAAAAATAGAAAATTTAAAACGACAAAAGGAATGTTGATATACTAAAGATTATTGCTGTATTTTTATTATAATTTTGTAGCTTTCAGATTATGAGTTTATAAGGTTTTAAATACGGTCAATTACGGAATCTCCGGACGGAACGCCCTTAACATGCTGCTTGTTTATTATGGATGTTTATTGTTTATACTTTATAGTATGGAAATTTCGTATCCGAAATTATGTGCGTATGTGGCGATGTGATTTGTTCTAATTAATAAATAATGTATGATGGCGACCGGCGCAGGCGCACGAGCACAATATTGTGCCGGGTGAGTGGTGCGAGACGAATTATGTCGACTGCCCAAACAATAAAAGAGCTTCACGCGTTCTGCTCTTCCTGTGTGTATATGAGGTCATTTGATTTCATACTGTCGTTTTGCGGACTGTTCATCACGCATGTTTTATCCGACTGCGATGAGAAAGGTTTTGGTTGTGTAAGCTTTTCGCACATCATCTTGCGACATAATATCATATTATGACTGATTCTACATAAACTGTATATTATCTTAGTAAGAGACACTAATGCAAATGTAGCAGACTTTATATGGCAATCCCACGATTCCACGAATGTGTAGGCATAAATCGTAATTTTCCTTACGTATTTTACTTGGGCGTGGAATATAATATTTTGTAACCTAATCATATCGTGTACAGATCAACTACGATAACATGGCGCGCCCCTCCAAAATTCAAAACGTTTGAAGTGCGATTGTCATGCGCGGTCGGCTAGGATTAGTTGACAAACAAATCTTGGTATTTGGTAACCATATAGTGACATTAAGTAAAATATGACGATTAATATTATCGTAATATTTTACATAATGTCACTATGGTTACCAACCTATTCACCTTCTCCTCGACTGTCCTGCTCTAGTACAGAGCAGGAACAGGCACCTTGGTCGCCACGAATACTCATCCACAGAGGAAATTCGTGGCACCAACCCCAACCACATCGTTCAATTTATGAGCAGTATTGGGTTGGGGAGGATTCTCTAGTGCGAAGGAGTCACAATAGATCCTCATGGGTCGCAGTGACGCCAGGGCTATAGCGACCTGCCTTCTATTAAAAAAAAAAAAAAAAAATGGTTACCAAGATTTGTTTGTCAACTAATCCTAGCCGACCGCGCATGACAATCACACTTTAAACGTTTTGAATTTTGGAGGGGCGCGCCATGTTATCGTAGTTGATCTCTACCTACTGTATTGTACATAATGATTTGTATTTTGTACCTAGTTACTAGTACCCTTGCTAGTACCTATCTTACTAAGCCTTAGAACCTACTAAGTTCCTATGTAAGTAAGGGAGAAGACCTAATGGCAGACACTTTAAGGAAACATGCAACATTTGAATGTTATAAAATATATATTTATGAAAATAAAGGATTGATAACTTCTTTTATGTCTTCAGTAATTCTTACAAAATAAAACTATTATAATTATTCTCTGACAAATCAATTAAAAAATATATTATTGGTCTTTTTGTAAACTTAGTCATAAGCACTAATAGATGACATCACAAAAAACGAACATCACTAATAGTAGACACCAATATGAACTAATAGTTGACATAGAACATTACATTACATTTTACATATTTTTTTTCTATAAAATGAGGTCTTTGTTTGCCATTTTTCAAAAGATTTCATTTACTTCATCATAGTCACTACATGCATCAGAAATATTATCCACGTTGTCTCCAGATTCTATTCATTCTTCTTCCGTGCTGAAACTATCTTTCCTTTTATTTTTATTTTTCATATTTTTGAAGTGAAAACTTCTTTAGCGGCGTTGAGCGCTTTTGTGGGATAGGTAAAAACTGTGAAACTCAGGTCAGATTCTCGTGCTGATCGAAAAACTTTGGAAAAACCGTAAGACGGTTGGAGAGTAGTGTTTTGTGTCGAACTCGAACTCGAATTCGAACTCGAATTGATTGTAAGGGTTTCGATTAAGTAATTAAAAAAAAACGATTTTTAAAAATCGATTTTCATAATAAATGGGTTAAAAATTTAATCGATTGTAAGGGTTTCAATTAATTAAAAAAACCGATTTTTTAATAATCGATTTTGACAAAAAATGAGCTAAAAGTTTAATCGATTATAAGGGTTCCGATTAATTAAAAATATCGATTTTTTAAAAATCGATTTTCATTAAAATTGGGTTAAAAATTTAATCGATTGTAAGGGTTTTGATTAATTAAAAAAACGATTTTTTAAAAATCGATCTTTTGAAAATCGATTTTATGAAAATCGATTTTTTAAAAATCGATTTTCATAAAAAAATGGGTTAAAATTTTAATCGATTGTAAGGGTTTCGATTTATTAAAAAAAAACATTTTTTCATAATCGATTTTCATAAAAAATGCACAACGTTAATAATTAAATTTTCACTTCTGCCGGCATTCCCGGAGTGCAACCCGTCTTTTTTTCCTAGCAAATTTATTTTCAGTCTTTAGTCTCTATGCTTCTTTTGCCTCTTCTTTTTTCTTCTTTCTTTTCTCAGCTCTCCTTTTTCTTTTTTTTACTGCTAAAAAACTAAAGCAATCGATTTTTAGATCAGTACAAGGTTTAATATCTGACACGTCCATTTTTAGGCGCAGTAGTTCTAAGTTCTTATATTGTTAATAGAATTATATTTTCAGAGAATAGTGATGATTTTTACAGTAGAAGTACAAAATAACTTGAGTATGTATTACAAAACTCAAAGATGAGATCCATGCCATCTATTAGGTTTTTTTACATTCTCAAGAACTAATAGTAGACACCCTTTATATTGTTAGGGAAAATGGATAAAAAATCTTAAATAAACATTAATTAGTGTATACAAAATGACCATTAATCCAATGAAATCAATAGAAATTACAAAAAATCAAATAAATGTATTCAAAACTTACGTGCAAAATTTCGCCTTCCTTAACCTATTTGCTAAGAAATTGCCGAGCGTGTGTTGACGCGGTCATATTATTTACGAAAACTGATCCCATTTTAAAATTTTGTTCCCGAAGGCGTCTCTAATATATTTTTTCAATTCAACAGATAGCTTGAGAAGCTAATAAAATTTACAGTAGTGAGAAATAATAAGAATAATTCTTATTTTTATGGTATTTTTGTCATAAGTGTCATCTATTAGTTCAGTGTCTAGCATTAGTTCCTCTCCCTTACCTACTTATAAAATTAAACACCAAGGTAATTATAATATTAATGTAATTGCTAACTCAATTTGTTTTAAACTCATTCGTCGTAGGGTAGAACTTCAATGGACTCATGCGTCCATTGAAGTTCTACCCTACTTAAATATCGTGGGAAAGAGCATGAAATGAAGATGGATTCTTTGAAGATAAGTCATAATGCAGCTAAAGACGATGTAAATCCGAACGCATTGTTCAGTTAGTCGTGCGTGTATAATCACTGTTTTTGCTGAATTCAATTAAAACTTGACCCACTGTCGTTTCTAACAAAACAAAATAAGCTTTTGTGTTGTACAAAGTACCTAAGGTTCGAGGAAAAAATGCCAACTTCGATGAACGACCTTTTGAAAAAAATCTGGTTTGGACTAACTGTTTGTGGGTGAAATTTTTTCTTCTAATCGGGATTCAAGTAGATCTATTTTTTATTTTTTTATTTTAACCCCAGGATCGGCTTTAATCGCTAGAGCGCTCAGGCAATAAAATAGCTCATATTATAACGGCGTATTCCCTGGAGTATCTTAGCAGTACATCGCCGGGGTCTATGGGAATTATCGATGCAATAAGAGCAGCGAGCACGGACCAAGCGCCTGTAACGGAAGATTTTACGATACCGAAAATGAATAACAGTTTAATGTTGCGCAACTGGATGAAGCCGTCATGGTTCCGGTCGTCTTTCACGATTTTTGCTTTATCATAAATTCCAAATTCAAATCAGAGGCTTTCTACTTGCGGCGATATTAAACTTGCGAAATGGTGTCCATTGGAGCAGTTTCGCGTCAAATATGAAGTAAATTAAGATCTTTTACTATGTTAAGGTCGTACACAGAAACGACACTTTAATTTATTGAAGAGTGTGACAACTGACAGACTATGTACCATCGAGGAAATTGTTAATTGATTCCTATGCAGTTGATAGACCAACGTTATTTGGTCGAATATGTCAAATGTCAATTCAATGTTAATTGTGATCTGTCGGCTGAGTTTGACGTAATGCGACCAAACTACGTAGGTCCCCGATCTGCATAGGAATCAACTTCTCTGATAGTACAATAACACAATGAACCAAGGTATGCCAAATTCTTTCTTAAATTAAAGTTAAGTTATCATTTGCCAAATGTCACGTGTTGCCATAAAGTTACACTTAACAACATGCGGTTACTGATACTCATGCAGTACTTAATAGGTATTCATAAAACTGTGTAGATCGCATAAAATATTAGCACTTTAAAACTGGAATAGTAAATCAGTGCAGAGCTACAGACCACTATGCCAGTTGGTAACGAAAATGCAATCTAGCGTGGATAGCCGCCATAAACTAAAATGGCAAATTCAAATAAGGTTATAGAGCCGTTACGTTGTGTACCTATCACTGCGCCTCCACGCCGAACTGTCACACGAACACAAGAACCCACGTTAGGACTCTAAATAGACATACTGGAATCTAAATTCTAGTTACTGTGCGAAGACTGATATAGATTTTGCCCGCTACTACGAGTAAGTAGTTGTCAGAAGCAGGAATCATTGAATCGGTACGACAGATAAGTGGTTGAATATTTTTATGTCTAGTTAGATCGATTTAGAAACGATTAGAAACAAAGATTATATGTGAAAAAAATATTATAGTTAGGTAAAGAAATACAGACACTGAACTTGTTGAATTTAGCCTCTAGCAATCAATGACGAAGTAACAATAAAAATCTTTCATCATTGGAAAACTTTATCAAAACGGAAGTGGGTAAAGTACCAAGATGTGTTAAAATTAGGGGGTACTCTAACGATATTATCTATGACTGACCAATATGTGCATGATGCATACGGCTATTATATTTTTATCGAATTACCAATAATTACCATAGCCGAAAAGATAACATACCTATACGTTCTAAAAAAGCAACGGAAATATATAGCTTTACTGACGTCTATTAACAGCTGCACTTTAGTTATAAACTTAATAATAATAATTAATTAACAATCAGACTTGATTGTCAGGTAACTTTTTCTACACTGCTATATTATAACTCCTTCAATTGACTCTAGTATAGGTACGAATACCTTTTTACGTAGATACTACGAGGGCTGCTATTTATGTATCCGGAACTGGCCACTTACAAGAACAATATTTAAAAAGTAATTACAACATTTGAAAATAGAACTCTTTGGTTGAAGAATACATTTTGTTTCATGTGACTGTCAATTATTTTTCCATTGTGGCGTCATTTTGAAAATTGCGTGTCTTCATTTGCCATGGATTTAACGCGTGAACATTTTCGTGCAATGATTTACTACGATTTTCGGCGTGGGCTAAATCAACAACAGTGCTTTATTCAACTCACCGCAACTTTTGGAGATGAAGCACCATCAAAAACCACTGTTTATCACTGGTACAGTGAGTTTAATCGTGGGCGGTCTATGCTCACGGATGAAAATAAAGAAGGTCGCCCAAAAACAGCTGTTGTCCCACAAAATATAGATGCTGTGCGGGAACTAATAATGCGTGATCGTCATGTTACATATCGCGAGATAGAGGCGTCCTTAGGCATAAGTATGACGAGCATACATAAGATATTACACGAACATTTGGCTGTAAAAAAAATATGTTCGCGTTGGATTCCGCACAACTTGACAATCGATCAAAAACGGGCTCGTGTCGATTGGTGCAAAAAAATGATAAAAAAATACAACCGTGGTGCGTCAAAAGCCGTTTATAATATCTACACAGGTGACGAATCTTGGATCTATGCATATGACC
The DNA here is from genome assembly GCA_937595015.1 of Polyommatus icarus. NCBI lineage: Eukaryota > Metazoa > Arthropoda > Insecta > Lepidoptera > Lycaenidae > Polyommatus > Polyommatus icarus. The sequence goes on from OW569321.1 coordinate 13,348,245, forward strand.
CCGAAACTAAACAACAGTCAACGGTGTGGGTGTTCCAAGATGAGCCGAAACCAACAAAAGTTACTCGTGCAAAAAGTACTTTGAAGCAAATGGTCGCCTGTTTTTTTTGGAATTAATGGACATGTGGCTACAGTGCCATTAGAGAATCGTAAAACGGTTAATTCTGAATGGTATACGACCATTTGTTTACCAGAAGTCTTTGAAGAAATAAGAAAGGACAACCGACAACGCAGAATCATATTACATCACGACAATGCTAGCTGTCACACCTCAGCTGAAACAACTCAGTTTTTGGAGGGTCAAAAGATCGAATTGACTGGTCATCCGCCGTACAGCCCTGATTTGGCACCTAACGATTTCTTTTTATTTCCATACGCGAAGAACAAATTACGTGGTCAACGTTTTTCGAGCCGCGAAGAGGCTGTTGATGCGTTCAAAATGCACGTTTTGGAGATACCTCAATCAGAATGGAAAAAGTGCTATGAAAATTGGTTCCAGCGTATGCAAAAGTGTGTCGATCATCGCGGCGAATATTTTGAAAAGCAATAAAACCATATTAAATGATATATGTTTGTTTCTTTTTTTAATTCCGGATACATAAATAGCAGCCCTCGTAGCTGTCCCGGCAAACGTTTCTTTGCCATATTAAGTATATAAAGTATTTTTTTTAAATTTGGTCGAAGCGCTAACTGTCGGACAGACTAAAATTAAAATCCGAATTCGAATATTATTTAAAATTTGACACTGCGATGGCAGCCGACTGTCGGATCCAATGTAAAACATTCCAAAATCAACAACTACTAATAAATTAAAAATTAATTAAAAAAACATTGTCCAGCGGACAAAATTGTGAATCTAAACCATTCCCAGATCCCCTTGAACACACACAAAAAATTTCATCAAAATTGGTCCAGTCGTTTAGGAGGAGTTCAGTCACATACACACGCACACAAGAAATATATATATTAAGATGTATTGACATAGTATCCACTTGAATGGAATGTAAAGAAGTAAGTAGGTACGCGCTTACTCATATTTATTGTACCTACATTTTGCTTGACCTCGTTATTTAAATCATTAAAAAACAAGAAAATTAAAACACTAATAAAACAAGCTCTACAAACCCAGAGTTGTTAACTTTCTGTTAATGTAATTAATTTGGATTTTGGACCCACTATTCTAAATACTCTAGAATCACGTAGCTTTAATTGCAAGATACCTAAGTGTAAGTCATTCCTGTAAACTGCATGACTAAACTGTTAAAAAGTAGAGGGATAGCATAAGCTAACAAAAAAATATACAAATGACGATAATCACAAAAATGTGTAACCTGTTGGTAGACCGTAATTTTGCAAAATTGGCTTATTTACTGATGTACCTAGCTGTAGTATCCCCTTCCCGAAGCTAAGGAATTGCCGGATTTAAAACAATACGTGGAAAATCATAACAAAGCGTTATATGTATTGTTAGCGATTAGTACAATACTTAGGTAGTAGTTACCGACAACGGGAGTCTTATGGACAAAGTAGCATTAGTTGAGTAGGTCTCTGATAAAAAAATCATTTTCATTGTTGCATACATTCTTGTCTAGCCGCTAGTCGCAGGCTAACTATGTTATAAATTATTAAGTTAATAAAATCTTTAATTAATGTTCTGTCACAGTAAATTCTAAGATATTTACAAAGCTGCATGATGCATCCGTAATGTAGTAAGTATTTACATAGGAGTGTAATCACCTAACATAGTAAGTAGTTTTGACCTAAACTAGGTTCCGTAGGTCCGGTCAGTAACCCCAGTCTATCAGAGCCTGGGCTCACTCTTGTCGACCTACTTCAGGTACACACGTACAATGACTCTACATGGTTATCTGTTTATGGAAATAATAATATACATCACCTCATGATTAGGTACCTCTTGTTCACGTGAATTGCGCTGGGGTCGCGAATCGCGATGTGGCTAAGAAATTATGAATGTCTTATTATTATTATTTACGCATGGTACAGATATTTTGTCAGCTCTGTGAAAGCAAAGACAAACATAAATCGTGCATTGCTGTGCTTGCTATGCTTTCACGTGACAAGTTAGAGAACAAAACAAAGCACTATACGCAGAACTACATTTCGTAGATAGACGACAAGCGAAAGTATCTCGCCCTCCAATTTACATAGAGCAAGGACCTCTTACTCTTGTTTAGCTACATACTGCATGTTTCTTAGTTCGTTAACAAAATATAACAAAAATTACCATTTTGCAATATAAATATTAACTACCAACCTCTCAACAAATGTGAATTAACTAGCGAAATCCAAATTGAATCAAATTGACTCTGACTCTACACGTCTCGCTATTCAGGAGAAATTCGCTCAAGGTTAGCTTTTGGATACTTATAAGTTTTACATAACACAAATTTTCGATTTATAATATTAGCAACATATCATTTATAATTATACGTTATGAAATTATTGAATCGAACAATACTGGCCTCCCTTGGAGGATGTAACCCGCGCTAAGTGAAAGCAAAATTTCACCACTGCGGCTATATGGATGACGTATAGAGAGCAAACTCTAATATTATGGTAATGAGCTTGCTCGCGAGATTGTTAAATAAATATTTAATAATAATATGTGAAAATAATACTATTATTATACTTTTATTTTAACACTACTTATTCATAAAATCATTATTGTTTTAAAAGGGAATTCAGATATTTTAAGTTTTAAATGCGATAAGCTGGTATTTAACTCTACGAAGAAGAATAACGAAGTCTCACGTTTATGTCCGTTATTTTTATAGTTACTTTGAAAATGTTAAATAAATGTAGAGACTAGAGTTCACGACTCTTGAGTTCTCAACATAAGCCCGTATCACATCGTAGACAAAAACATTATGGTGGACAATAAAAGTACACAAACGTTTTTGACAGCCCTAGTAATTGCTTTATTTATTCCAAAGTGCCATGCAGGAATGTTAAATGAGTAATTTTGCGGTTTAGAATGTAAGTGTGGTCACAGGGTTGTCCCAGCGCCGAGCGCCGCACCGCCTGCGCCGGCCGCGGCACCGTTAGCGCATGTTTAATGCTGACCGCGAACTGTTCCACTGACGTAATGACATGCGCGCTATGGGATCACAGCCGGTGCCGTTTTGTTTGTAAAAATACAATAAAGAAAAACTAGGCCAGTAAAATGCTGAGGTCAAAAGACAGACTTACCATTCGCAGCGTCGGGCTGCTTGTTCCAAATTTAAATAAATCGTTTAAAAATCTCGCGAGTCTCATTGATGGATCACATTGTTGAAAAAGTGAACGTGTAACCTCCGACTTAGTTGCAATGAAAATTGATCCAAGGAAACTCAGTCATAAACTCAAATAAAATAGAAAAAGTTACTGTAATAGAATTTAAAAGAAAATAGGCGCTATAGAAACACAAGAGGCTCACAGAGCACCGCAAGACTGTTAGGTGCGGACTGTCCGCACCTAACAGTCTTGAAAAAAACGGGCATGAAAATATAACGTGTGGGATACACGTCACACTTTTTGTGTGATCGAGTCTGCGGCTTACATACAATCTGATGACGCGCGCCATGCAGATTGTATGTAAGCCGCAGACTCGATCACACAGAAAGTGTGACGTGTGCGATCTCCCTTACAGTACATAACTACATGAACTCGTCGAATGAGTTATGGTTTTAGAGGACCGAGGCTCAACCTCAGTTTACACCTTCAATAAATTTATAGTAGAAGTAGCTCTATCACATAAAACTTTATCAGCCGTCGTCATTATAACAAGTAACCCCCAACTTCATTGACTAAACTATTTTTCTTTTAGCAGATAGATATTTCGTCAATGTTGCTATGATAATTACCTACCACATGTTTTCGTTACGAAAATACTTAACCAAAAACTTGAATAATTTGAAAGGATTTATCTCTATCAATGCCGATTAAAACAGTAATAATTTAAACTCAATTATAGTCACGTTTAATTACTTCAACTATTGTGGAAGTTGTAAACAACAAATTATTATGACGATATTTAATTAACAATAAATAACTGTTTCCATAAACGTATCTTTAACTGATAAACTATTTTTCGCCATAAGACAAGTTTACTTTAACAACAATCCTACAGGAATAACTCGAATAAATAGATGGAAAGGGACAAATAAGTAGAGAAACGGCTATATCTGGCTCATTTCACAGATATAAGAAATAATGTAGTGTTTAACTTAAAATATCCACCGGATCAAATATAGTAATATTTGATCCGGTGAATATTTGTAATATTTGATAATTTGTAAGCAGTCATTATGTCATTTAAAACGGGCTGTAACCCATAGAGACAGCAGCATCACCTGAACTGCTGAACATCATAACGAGAGACCATTACAGCGCGCAGACTCCGTAGCTGTGACGATGTAACGTAACGAATATCAACTACCGGGACATTTCAGCTCTACATCTTTATTAAACTAAAATGTAGAGAACTATAGATGACGCCCGCAACTCCGTTGCGCCAAAATTCGTTTATCGCGCCGGAACTGTACATTTTCCGACGTAAAAATTACGTATTACGTCCTTTCCCGGGACTTCAAAGTATGTCCATACCAAAATTCAGCAAAATCGATTCAGCGGTTTGAGCGTGAAGAGGTAACAGACAGAATTTCCGCATTTATTATTAAGTATGGATCATCCATCAACGTTATTATAGAATTGGCAATCACATACCGAGCTCAGTACGTGCATAAATGCTAGTAAATAGAAACGGGATCAAAATGGATGCATTTATTTACGTGACGAAGGTATCTTAATCCAGAATTCCTGATGCAATAAAGGTTTCTCTATAAAAAATTTGAGGAAATTGAGAACTTAAATCGTGCAAATTTTATTAGCCATCGTAAAGGTTGATATGAACTAAATAAATATAAACGGATTACTTATTAGTGGAGTTCCCAGAGCTTAAATATCTTGCAAACCTCAGATTTTTGCAATAGTGGATGAAAATTGAAAAGAAAAAAAGGAATGTGTAGTTGATAACATAAATAATAAAGTTTACCTATTGAAAAGTTGTGCTTTTAATTTTTTATTTATTCTCTTCCACTTCAAGTAAACTCATAAACTGTAAATTTTTGAAGAAAATTTGCATATTTCTTTCTTTTAAATAAGTATATAGCAAAAAAATAAAATATATTTTTTTATTTATATCGTTGCTTATATTTCAAAGAAAGAAAATAAGTTGAAAAAATATATAATTTAGATTTAAAAATAATATTTTTGTATGTAGATGAGCATACCTCCAAATGTACTTATTGTGTGCCTCGCCAGGTAAATGGCGTTCCTATTTTTCTTTGATTTTAAATAGGAAGTTTAAAATTATTTTTTAGGCTTAACAAATCCTTCTATTTCTTAATGTGTATAACTTTTAAGCTCTTACTTTATTAAATTTTCTGAAAATGAAGCACAAACTTTTCACGGATATTTCGAAGAAAATCTGTATTTTATTTCTTTTGGTTAGGTTTTTACTGAATAAAATAGATTTTTTATTTTTTTTTCATAAATTATATTTGCTAAAACATACTTAAAGAAAAAAAAAATACAAATTAGGTTAAGAACTGATATTTTTTGTATTCAGGTAAGCATTTTCCAAACATAGGTCGCAGCATGCGTCTTTAGTATGTACGTGAGATTTGTAGGACCCAAATTTTTTCCTGACTTTAAGTAGGAAGTTTAAATATATTTCAAAGACTAGAAAAAGTATTTCATTTGTCGATGCATTTAATGTTTTAGCTCTCACTTAAATAAATTCTCAACAAATATAGAAAAATATTTTCGGTCTATTTTACACATTTTTAGAGATATTTAAACGTTTTTAAGTACTTAAAAGTTATTATTTCTCTAAAAATTAAATACGCACAACAAGTAAGTTTAACACACTTTTTCTTACAACCCTTAAATCCACACAAACCCTTTTATCTTGGTTACAACGAGCGTTAATCTCTAAAAACTTTGCAAAAACCTTATAGTTGTATTTATATTAGCAAAGCAAACTTTCTTTTTTAAAAATTGTGTATTTGGTTAATTTTCAACGTAAACAATCGGATAAAAGTAATTAAATAAAGGGAACAAGAAAAACATTTTTTTCTGGACCGGTTTTATATGGTGAAAATTTTTAATAAAGTAACTAAAAAATTAAAAGTACAAAAAATTTTTTGGTAAACTTTGCAAGTTATAGTGTAAAAAAGAAAATGACACCTCAAAATCAAAAATCCATTCACTATTACAGTTTTCGGAGGTTAAAACCTCTGGCGACTGCACTATATTATCTACTTTAAAAAAAAGTGTTGTGATCTGTTCCGCAACTCCGTTGCGCCGACGTTTATCGCACCGCGCACGGGAACCCCACATTTTTCCGGGATAAATAGTACCTATCCTATGTCCTTTCCCGGACTCAAAGTATGTTTCTGTAAAATCGGTTCAGCAGTTTGGGCGTGAAGAGGTAACAGCCAGACAAACAGACAGACACACAGCACACTTTCGCATTTATAATATTAGTATAGATAATTAATAAATTAAAAGGAAGGTTTAATAAGTTAAAGAACATTAAATGACAAAATCTACACTAATTTAATAACGAGGTAAAGTTAGTTTTTTTATGTTGAAGGTTGTGTACTAGAAGGTATAATCTCTAAAACTATACTGGTCCAAATCCAAAAAATTTAACAGCGATAGAAATCTGGTGTGTTTCCGTGTGACATAGGCTATATTTTATTACTGGCTAAAAGTTATTTTCGCGTTTTTCATTATTTTCACATACTTACTATTTTTTCCTGAAATCATGTCGTTCTCAAAATTCCACGCGGGCGAAGCCGCGGGCAAAAGCTAGTATGATATAATATTTCCTAATGGCTCCGATGCCTACATAATTTAACTATCTATATTTACGGGACAAGCGAACCATGAAGGAATGAACCATGACATCAATGCGAGCACGAATCCTTGCATGATCATGATAAATGACGCGATCGCTATGGGAGACGAATGACTTCGCGTGTGCCAACTCGTAAAATTATAATCAAGAGCTCACTTATCCTTGCTGTAGCTATCATCATCGGCTACTAACCTCACTGGGGTTTGAACTTCAATGGCCGCACTTGGAGGCATTTAATGATGATTAAACTTTTTAATGAGGAGTTTGACATAAGTTAAGGTCAGTTGGATATAATGTGTGGGGCATAAGCCCTCTAGACATAAGTCTACTCTATAAATATGTATATCTATTATTAGCAATTATAAATCTTAATTTAATTACAGTTAAGCAATGAATTAATTTTGGGATTCTGTTAATCGATCGCTTTTGTTACTATCAGTCACTATTTACCTGCATACTCAGAAAATCGTAGGCGGTAACAACTAACAGCCTACACATTTTAATGTACCTATGCTTAATTTTATTTACTAACTTAAATATGTATAACAAAATTAACGGAATAAAGTTGATGTTATCGTAATTAACATACTTAATATTAACCCATATCTGAGCGATCTTTATTATGAAGCCTGCTCTACATAATATTATTATTTCCCAAATAAAACTTTCCACAAAATATAATAATGACGTCACATTATCACATTACTTGGCGATATAAAAATTATAAAATGTATATTATTAAGACCTTTTAATATTTTAATTTTTATATTAATACTTAAATTATTAAGTATGACCTCAACCTTACCGTCATCTGCCTCAATCTCAGCAATCGGAGTCGCCAAAGTAAGATGTAAAACAAAAATAATTGCAACAAAATAGATCGAAGTCATTTTGCAAAATATTTCTTAACCACTTTCCAACAATAAAAAAAATAAAAGCACTTATTTTGAATATTCAAATTGACGCGAAAAAGTAACGAGTGCGCGGCCGTTCACTGATAAGACTTCAACGTGCGCTTGCGCCGCGCTGCTGCTACCACACGACTGAATACGACAATCCGATTTAACTTAATATACATTTAAATTACGTAGGGATTACATTTATCTTTCGGCAACTGTTTTTATGAATAGCTTACACTATCCTACTACAATAATATTGTGATAACGGTACTTAGTTTGAGAGACACCCAAGTTTTAATGTAACTATTGTAAACACTTAGGTTAGCACGGCGTAATATTTTTGTTGCTATTAATATTTTAAATTAGCTACGACTAACTATCCTACCTATAACCTTAGTGCTAATTAAATTGGCCAAATAATCATAGTGAAAATAATAAACCTACCTACTGTAACTAAATAGTCAGGGAGCCCTAGAACATTTTTTTTTGATTATACTCTCAAGCTAATTTTTGTGAGTAGCTGCATTTTGATAAGACAAACAACCATTTTATCTGCAAAAATGTTGAAAGTGGTAGCTAACAGATATAGAAAGGATTTCATACATAAATTTGATGGTCCTACATTATGGATTGTTCTATTTGTAGAACAATGTTACTCTTAAATTACCTAGGTACCTATATAATATAACAGCTATTAACCTACCAATATACAAAAATAACCTGCTTAGCCTTAGGGTTCCGTTTTAGGGTACCGTAGTCAACCAAGTTTAATTGTTGAACCCTAAAACGGAACCCAAACCAGCTGATTTGTTGTATATTGGTAGATCAATAGTTATATAATTTAAGAGTAACATTGTTCTACAAATAGAACAATTCATATTCTGGGCCATCAAATCAAGTATGAAATCTTTTCTATCTCTGTTAGCTACCACTTTCAAGATTTTTCGCAGATAAAATTGTTGTTTGTCTTATCAAAATAAAGCTACTTTCAAAAATTAGCTTGATAGTAATAAAAAAAATTGTTCTAGGGCTCCATGACTAAAAGCTATAAAACAGAATACCTATAATAAGCAGATATTATATTGTCCATTTATAGTGTCTTGTGTATTATAATAAACGTAACTTAGGGCCAGTCGCTCTACATTCCTATTCCTAACATGAAATCTCTCACAATTGTGGAAATAATATGAGCGGGAATTCGTACTAAGTATGTAGAGCAACAGTTACGTGGTATTTTCGTATGTAGAGCGACTTAAAGGCCTTTTCAAAATTATTTGATGATACGTTATCTACAAGTAATAAATTATGACGCTTGCTATGTTAAGTTATTAGCATTAAAACGGCATCAAAAATAAATGTGTACCAAAGCAATAGGTATTTACAAACAGAACGCCAAGTTATTGACTGGTTCCAGGCAGCGCGCGCATCTCTACTGAACCTCCATTCAGATTTTGGCCCTCAAACTCTCATTGAAACAACAACACCGGCCACCGTGTACCTTAGTGATAAAATGTAAAACATTAAAAATGGGTAACCAATTCAAAAGTGTGGCAGTAATTGCCTGCCTAAAATCTTTTTTGTTTATTTTTAATATTGTGTTTTGGGTAAGTATTCTGTGTGTAATAATGTTAATTCTTGTGACAACTATATCTCGTGGAAATTTTTGAATACCTAACATAGTACTAGTTTGTTTATGTAAGTACTTAAAAAACAAGGAATATTTTTAAAATGTAGAGTCGCATCTTTAGTTAAACAACTATATATACTACTACGATAGCTAACTTTACCAGCTGGAACAAACCGCGTAGCCGTCTAAAAATCAGTTTCTCTGAAGAATATTACGTTTATCTTTTCCAGTTGACTGGCCTAAGTATACTAATAGTGGGTCTCTGGGCGGAGTATGATCTGTACAAGTACATGGAGTTGTCACCAGAGTTCTCAGGGACGGCGCCGCTCGTGATCATCGGTATAGCTAGCCTGATTGTGTTTCTGAGTTCCTTCGCCTTCTCCTGCATTATACAGGGACAACCGGTCCTGCTCTATATGGTAAGAATCGCTGATACAGCGTAATATTATACAGTAGACCATCATCATGTACTACACCCTTAAACCGGGCTAAAACTCCAGAATCGTGAGTAAGAAACATAAGCCTTTCAGAAATATTAAATTAGCAAAACAACGTAGTGAAACGTCGCGCTCGCGAATAACTTGTAACACCGTTAAGGGCCCTCTCTCCCTAAATTAGCAGGTCGATTGTCTTTCAGTGCGAATATCGACGTAAATGACATCTCAAAAAAGTAACAAACCAAATTATTAACTTATGTATTGCAAAACAGTAGATATTTTTTATATATTCTTTTGATAAATAATGAAGGAGTAAAGTGGTTTCATTCAACGATTTGGAGGTGATTTGGTTTTTTATTTCTTTATTATGTGATACCGATAGAAAAAATATGGCAAAACCCAATTACGTATCATATCATGTAGATTACTAATTATTTTTTTCAGATATAATGTTAATGCCGATATGAAAAGTTGTTTCATCTTCACGCTTTTTTCAAAAGAGCAGCCTTAAATAGCTTAATTTTAAGAGTTTGACTACTCTACTGTTTGATTTTTATAATGTTCTATTGAATATGTAGATATACTTAGTAGGTACAATAAGTGCGTTCAAAGTTATTTCAGCCTTATGCTGGCTATAAGGATCACACTCATAGACACACTCCGAGAATCCAATGCAAGGTACGAGTAATATAATTCCAAACGGACTTCGTGTTCTATTTATAAAAAGTAGAGATAGAGTAAAGACTTATTTCACTTTTACAAGATAGATTATTAGCTAGCACCAGTGAACTTTAAAGTTTTTTTATTCGTTGGCTAGCACCTTTTAAAATTAGGAATGTGTATTTTTAATGCATTTTCTAAAAGTTATTAGGCTAATGATGGAAAATTTGCTTGAGTTTTCAGATAAAACCTCTGTATGATTTCCTTTTTTTATTGCAGACGTAAGTTACAATACCGACCGCGGTTTAACTTTCATATTAAAGACATGGAATATAGAATGAGATTATTAGCATTTTATAGAGAAAGTGAAAGATCGACTACATTGTGTGTTTAGTGGGCGTCCAGCGAGACAAACCCACATATCGCTTTATTATCTAATACTTTTACTTTGTGATTTATAGCGTATCACTTACCACTCTAAAACTCTACATCTATCATTAAGATAATTACCTGTCAGTAATAAAGTTATTAAATCAGTGACAGAGGCCACTAGAGTGAAGAGTCTAGCCGTTTAATTAATGGAATTCTCAAAAACTCCAATAATAATTATTATGTCTTATATTATATGCAGTAATTAAATAGGCGCAATGCAAGGTTATTGACCTTGCAAAGCTATATAATAATTACTATCTGCGCCTGATTTTTAGGTAAATAAAGAACTATTGAGATTAATTTAATTACCACTATTGTATACCCGAGGAAATTGAATCCTAGGCAGTTGACACACCTACGTAGTTTGGTCGGCTTATTCAATGTTAGCTGTGATTGGTCGGATGAGTTTGACTTAACGCGACTTAGGTCCGCAATCTGCCTAGGAATCAACTTCTCTGATAGTACAATTTACATAATTATTATTATTAGTCATTTTTTTTATCCTCCCATGATGCAGTAGATACAGATATTAGATATTATACTTACTGTGGAATGTAGATTGTAGACTCTAGATACTGTATATGTCTACTGCGTGAAGCAATTTTGCTCTTTGAAATCGTACTCGCTCAACACAAAAACAATATGTTTTACGCGCACATGAGTCGTGATTTTGGTACCTCAATTTATCTGAAATCACGATAATGTTTTCCCGATTGTCGTATAAAAATATACATAAATTCTTTGCACCGAGAAAATTTACCTAAGTTCGTAACACGTACTTGCTCTTATTTTTCCAGTATGGCGGCTTTCTGGCCTGCATCTTCATGATGGACGTCGGTGTGAGCGCCTCCGTGGTGTGTTATAGAGACACTTTCGCGAAGGGGCTTCAGGATGGTCTAACTCAGACTATCGTGAACTACGACCCACACAAAACTAACTTCGATTTCGCACAGTCAACGGTAAACGTCGTTATTATCAACATGCTAGAGCGCTAACCAAACTGTAGAACAGTCTTAGGGTGAAATCTATAGAGCGATCTTAGACTTAACTCAGACTTTACTTCAAACTTTACTTTAAAAAATCTTAGCTAAGCTTAAGCTTAGCAAAATCTTAAGTGAATAGGAGGACCTAACAATGGATGTTGGGTCCTTCTATTCACTTAAGTTTTTTGTAAGGCTTAGCAAAGATTTTTTAAAGTAAAGTTTGACGTAAAGTCTGAGTTAAGTCTAAGATCGCTCTATAGATTTCACCCTCAGTATAGGTGGTCTGGAATCGGTATACTTACTTGTTATAATATACTGAACGTCATCCTGTATCCACACATGCCGCCGGCTTATACCGCCGGGTTTGCCACCGGCTTTCAGACTGCCTTGCCACCGAAGGCGGCTGCATGTGTTGATACAGCATCAGAACTTATTGTGCCTTGCTTTGTATTGTATCCTGCAGTCTGCACTATAATATTATCAATGATCATTTGGCATCCGTAGGTCACTGGTTCCCAACCAGTCGTCCGTGGACCACCTGTGGTCCGCAGGAGCTAAAATACGGTCCGCGAATGTTAGTCATTAGCCATATTAATTTACTCACTCTCTTAGCAATATTAAATATTAATCCTAAGATAATTGATAGCCATGAAGAAGATTCAAGCTCAGGACTACCTATATACTTACATATATTTTTTGATGTTTAGAATGTTTATTGGTTTATTTTTGTTATGCCTTCTTAGTGGTCCTCGCGATGACTAGAAAAATGTAACAGCGGTCCCTGACCATGAAAAGGTCGGGAACCGCTGTGATAGGTATGTAAATACTTACAACGCGAAAGGTATGACCTAAGAGCCGACTCTACTGTCCCGTACAGTAGCGTACGCAACTTAAACATCATTAATCTGTTAAACATAATGTTCAGCTCCAGTGTTGCGGCGTGGCGAACTACACGGACTGGATGCGGCTCTCACCGCAGCGCGTGATCCCCATCTCCTGCTGCATCGACACCAACCACTGCGTCACCGCCAACTACAGCGACGTGTACCAAAGAGTAAGTTGACAATACTTTAGTCTTAATTCCAATGTGCATTGACTTGGAAAAGACGACAGGGACTATTAATTAGACCTAAACTACTGCAATTAATTGTTAAAAATTTTCATTTGAAAGTTGTAGCCTCTATAGGTACTGTACTCGGCGAGATGTCAATGACCGCTACCGCCATGTTTCACCGAGTACAGTATAGGAATACTTGTTGATACCTCAGAACTTAGATGATATATTGTTACGAATTCCTGCGGAAAAACTTCTGACCGATAATAATCTATTATTTATTTCTCAGGGCTGCTACGAAATAATTGTGGAATATATAACAAGCAATATGAACATTATAATTGGAGTGGCTGTTGGAACTTCCCTCCTGCCTCTTGTTGGAGCTTTCCTGTCCTGCTCTCTCGCCAACTACATCAAAAAATCAAAGTATGACTCTATCGAATAAGAATAGCATTACATATTCTCAATTTACGAATTTCGAATCTCTTTACTTATTTGACTGACTACTTGTTTGAAGTAGTAACTTTTTAAATGTTTTACTCTTAGGGTACTGATATAAAATATAATTAATGATGTTATAATGTTGGGCTACTATACTGTCAATACATGTACTATTGAAGTTTTTAAATCTATACTTTATCATGTTCTTAACTTATCAATTTTAAAGAGTAATTTTACTTATTAATAGTGTTAAATTAAGCCAAATTATTATTATACTATGTGTAATATTATAATATATACAATAATGCAAGCAAACATGTGTTTAATTGTATTTATTTATCAAAGTATTTAACAGTCAATATCTATGAACCAAAAAATTAAGCCCATGAATATGTCTGGGTAAAAAGTCATTGTGAACTTAACATTGTAATATTGTCTCTCTCATTATTACCATTCACTCAGACTGATGCAAGGGCCTCAGAGAATCAAAGTAAACACCCTAATACTAGAGAATAGAGATGTGCCGACTAGTCGGTAAAGCCGACCATCCGGCCACTTTCGTAGTCGCCGAATAGGCGGCAAAGAGCGCCGACTATCCTGATTTTTACTATTTTGCTATTATTGGAATAACATTTATGAAAAACCTTGATTATTTTTATTATTGTTATTTCGCAATCAATCAGCCTTACATGAAGTGTTTCTGAAATTACTTGCTTGCAAAGAAAATCATATTTTTTACAAGATGTAACAAAACTAAGTGATTTTAGTGTGTGTATATTATGTGTCTCTGAGTTCACTGTGAAAGTAGCAGCGCTGAAATAGCCAATTTTCTTTGTGATTTGTATGGGCAAGTGCCCAAGCGTCATGCATTTTCTCATACAAAAAAAAAACTCCTTCAACACTAATACTTTCGAAGCGAACTCTTAATACTCATACTCACCCTAAAGTGGTATCGCATAGTTTTGTTGCACCGTATATAGTTAAGTATTATTATAAAAACAAAAATAAGTAACGTAAGCATGATCGACTTGGTCGACTAGTCGGCAGATTATTTGGCTACTTTGTAACCGATTAATCGGCTATTCAGCTAGTCGGCCAAAGTCATGATGGGCACATCTCTATTATATTACTAATCACTGTCTGAGCTATTTTGTTTTGTTTCAACTGGAGTTTCCTGTTTGTAATGTCTATACTCAGGTTTCAGCTCCCACATGTTCTTGTGGGGATTCTTTAAGTTATAGTTGCACACCTCTTTCAATATCTCCTTTAGATATACAATAGGTTGTTTTGTTATCTGAAAATAAAATATGTCACAATCAGATTTAAGATGATGATATTAAATTCACAATTAATCCCTCGATCGTGGATTCCTGGAAATATATTGTGTAGCGGTCGAATTTGACCACTTGGGAGCTGAAGCATTAATCCTTCACGCCCCGCGCGAGCACCGGTGATCGCGAGAACAAAAGAATACAATGGGAATTACGAGAACCTCCGAACAAAGGATTAACAATGATATTAAATTTACCTTTTGCAGATCTTTAATATTGTAGTACTGATGTTTCTCAAATGCTGCAAACAACACATTAAGAACAGCTTCTTTATCATCACGAGCCTTTTTGCCTTCAGCCTTTTTACGTTCCTGGTATTCAATCTAGAATTAAAGTTAATTTTTTAAATTATTATAATCAATAGTAAAATATAGTGGTAAACATTGACATAATATTATGTTCTGGTGATACTCACATTATGTTTGTGATCAGAAACTGGTTTGAAGTTTTGTACTATTCTGTCTAATTGTTGTACTTGTCTTTGCGGCATTGATGCCTTCCGAATGGATTCTGACTTTAACTTATAGTATATAGAATCAGCATAAGGTCTACATTCTAGCCTCTGTACTATACGCCCCTCCATGTACAGTTTTTCTGACTCTGGTACTACTGAATCAGTATTTGTTGCTGTAAGAAAGATTTTATGAGTTTTCAGTTGCCTTCATGCCTAATTAGGTTGATCATAACAATGATAAAATTGTACGCTTATGAAATACTTACGCACTACGTGTGAGAAAACTCCTAAAGACTGTCGAGTCACATTGGACACATCAAGTCTATGCTCTTTTGGTATGCTTTGCTCGCCGGGGTCGTTTAAACATAAAACTGCTTCTGACAAAGAAAGTTGCACTTGTGCTCGCTGTCCAGGAACCCGAGATATTTTTAATTTGCCTACTTCTATATTACCAGTTGCTTTTTCCCATTTGTTAGCTATGTACTTGGGAACTTTTACGAGCCATACTCCTCTTCCTGTATTTGACAAGTCAAGCTCTCTGTCTACGTGCGGCGTTGTATTTGTAGAAGTCATATTATTATAGCAGAAAAATATGGTAAAACAAGTCACACAAATTGGAATTTACAATAATTATTTTAGCTGCAAAGCTGACAGTACCCCACCGAGAAAACAGTTTACGCAAATTGTCATTGTCAAAGTCAATGTCAATTGTCAACTCCGTTTTTTTTTATTAATTCACTTCGGCTATAAAACATACGTAGTATCCCTTAGTAGTCTGTGTATAAAACCATGGCCAGTGTCGAGAGTTGAGTAAATAATATTACCATAAACTACCAGTCATTGGACAGCTAAGGATTTTTTTTTACAGAAAAAGCTATAAAACATGAAATACTTCGCATGAAATAGAAATAAATATTATATATTTTGTGTTCATAAATTATCTAACTTAAGATACGCAAAGATAAAAATGGGATGGTTTTTCAATTTATACTGATTTTTTGGCAAAAACTGAATGGTAGGTAAAACACAGTCATGGGACGGAATTACAGTAGTTGGGACTTGGGAGACCCAAAACCAGTAGTTGGACAAGCAAAGTTTGATTGAAATTTGGTTAAAATTGGTACCTATTGTACTTGTAGCAATAGGAGAAATAATTCTGGCCGACTGATGTGGTGTACCGAAGGTTCCACAGATTTAATATAATACTCGTATGTCATAATATTGAATAAATACTTGTATTTTTATTGTAGTTTAAGTTAAAGGTTGCCTGGCAGAAACTGCTGTAAGCAGTAAGGCCGCCTATTTGTACAAAGTTTTCTTATAATTGTGTTTTTATTTTGATGTTTAGTTTTAAGTTGTACAAATAAAGAATTTTCTATCTATCTATCTATGTAGCAAGCACAGTGACGATACATAGTGTGGCCGCTTCATCGCATTAATTCTCGCGTTAATCTCTTTGATGTACCGCCACTAGACCTACTGCCTATCGCCTAACGCCAAACGGCAATGTTAACGCCGTTGAAAATTATCACGTTAAATTGTGGCTACGTTATTGCGATAATTAACGGCATTAGACGTTACAGTGGCCCCAGCATATCAAATTATACGTTTACATATCATGCAGCATGCTGCATGCCATACTCGGTATACCGTATGACTTATGAGTTGTAGAGTAGAAAGTAGAAACTAGGATGTAGAGAAATGGAAAACAAGCCAGCTTACCCTAAGAAAAAAAGAAGAAGTAGAATGTTTGTATAGGTATTCATTAATGTCATCTGTCAGTTGTTTGCAAACTGCAAAGTCAAAAGTGCTGTTTTCATCTTGCGACTTTTCGAATCGGAGGCGAGAAATAAAAAAATCTGTTTATGAATTCCATTAATTTAAGGTTTTATTTATTGATATTAAAATGTGAGACTTACACCTAAAGACCGAGATAAGTAATAAAGACGTGCTAGTCATATTATGCATATAAATCATGTTTGGATACAGCAAAGAAGCAGTAAGAGTTAAAGTCAAGGTTTGTATTGTGTAAATATCTAACAATTTTTATTAATATTGAAGGTAATAACTATTATATTTAATTAATATTTCAGAAATGCGAAGGTAAATTACAACCGGAACTTCGCAAGTTTTCTGTTGATCCACAAATTACTTCATTAGAAGTATTGCAAAGTATTTTGATCAAGGCTTTTGATATCAAATCGGATTTCACTCTATCTTATAGAACCGTCGATGACTATGGACAGGAAGTTTATTTGCCGCTATTGTCTGATTGGGACTTGGACGCTGCTTTTCTCAAGTAAGTATAGCAAAATGGGAAACTAAAGTGAGTTTTAGAATATTTTATTTTGTTCTAAAACATTTTAAAATATATATATTTATAAGAAGTATGTTACAGTTTTTTGTCTTGTATCCTAAATATTTTTCTTTTAACTCTTACAGATCTCATAATATAGCTCTAAACCAAAGAGTAGAACCATGTGTTCAGTTAAAAGTGGATATGAAGCCTTTTGCAGAGGCATCAGAGGACTGGGAACCACCTACTATAACAGAAACCCCAACTGTAAACCAAACCACCAGAGAACAACTAGTGGTCCATCAACCAACTACATCAGAAAAAGTAGAATCACAAACTGGTTTTCAAGGATTGATCATGAACCAGGTAAAAAGCAATTATTTTACTTATATTTAACAAAAAACTTGTACCCTCCTTCCAAGGTAAAAACAAAGGTAATATTCTTAAGAATGATCTAAATGACCTTATCAGCCCTTGAAATTACTTTTATTGTCTACCTGGAAGGTTATTCATGGAGATTATCCCATTCAAAGCAGATTCACAAACACTATGCAGTTTTTGTTCAATGCTTACTCAGGTGGTAATAGAGATGTTGCCAAGATCAAAGATTAGCAAATTTTTTAAATAAAATAGTTGTTATGAGCCTTCAAAGTCGGAACTAAAGTTTTTTCATTAAAATTTCTCAATATTTGTATACTATATTTTGTTAAGTTATGCAATTTTAATTAACTATCTATCGGAAACCACTTTCATAAACACAATAGTTAACATAACTATCGGACAAAGTCTACCCACAATACATACAAACTAGCAAAGTGTGACGTCATAATGAATGTGCTGACATTTTGTTTAGAGCCTTTTGGGAAAGTTTATTTTGTGTGACTTTCGAATTGTGTAATCTTGAAGATTTTTTGAGATATCAGAGTCATTCTTCCACCTATGTTTCTATTTATGAGAGTTCCTTAACCCATCAAGCCCCGTGCGAGCACTGGTGATCGCGACAACAATAGAATACAATGGCAATTCCAAAAACCTCCGATCGAAGGATTAATTACCAATAAGAAAAAACATAGGAAACTAGCCTATTATTTATTGGGTGTTATGATGCAGCCTGCATATAACTCGGCCTAAATATTATTCTAGTTAAATAATTAATTGTAATTAAGCTTTGAATTAAAAAACTAAGGAAGAGTAACTATGTCAAAAAATTTGTTCCACAAGTCTACAGAATAAGACCCAAATACATGCATACTTTTTGCATGTATTCGAATGTCAATTTTGTGTATTAATACAAGTGATTTATTTCGTAATTTTGAGTGTTAGGTTAGTGTCTCGTAGCTATTGTCATATTTTAGTGTACGGTTGAAGTATAGGAGTTATGTTTCCTTAGTTTTTATTAATACATCGATCGGGGATTCTTGGAAATGCTATTGTATTCTATTGTTGTCAAGATCACCGGTGCTCTTATGGGGCTTGAAGAAATAATCATAGTAATTAAGGCCCCGTGTCTGATATCTGTGATATGGATTTTTTTAAGGTTGAAAAAACCTTTAACATGGTAACTCGAGCACTTAATTTGTATGAAGATCCAAACACTCCTCCTCGACCACCACTAAGCGATATTGAGTTCCGTGCTTTTCTTGATGCTGTTGGACAAATAAATAATACATCAAAGCTAAGAGAAGTTATTTACTGTGGAGGAATCGAACCAAGTTTACGGTGAGTAACAACATTTCTTTGTTACTAGAAGCTTAATACACAATAATGTTCAGTATACAAAACTATTTAAATTACTTGTGTAATATTAGCATTTAATATTCCCGCAAAGTTCACAATTATAACAATTTGCGAAAATATTCTTTGTAAATATTTTATTGTGGTTTGTTATCAATTATCATTTGACTTGCAAAGTTGCACAGTATCTTTGACAACCAATGATATATATATTTTTTTTTAATTCGTCCCGGTCGGGACAGGCAAAAGGAGGTATTACATGTTGTAATTACTTTTTAAATATTGTTCTTGTAAGTGGCCAGTTCCGGATACATAAATAGCAGCCCTCGTATTATAAAACAAAGTCGCTATTTTTCCCCTCATGTCACTTTGTTCCCTTTAATCTTTAAAACTACGCAACGGATTTTGATGATTCTTTCAGTGTTAGATAGCCCATTTATCGAGGAAGGTTATAGGCTATATTTTATTACGCTAAGACTAATAGGAGCGAAGAAATAGAGGAAAATGTGGAAAAAACGGGGAAAATTATTTGAAAGGGCTAACTTGAATGCGCTTATCTCAGGAACTACTGGTCCGATTTGAAAAATTCTTTCAGTGTTAGATAGCCCATTTATTGAGGAAGGCTATAGGCATAATTTTTTCAGTGGCTATATATTTTATACCCGTGCGACGCCGGGGCGGGTCGCTAGTAATTTTATATTTCAATGTTAATTAATGATTAATAAAACAAATTTCCATGCCTTTATTTTCTTATGTTATAAACAAATAATAGTAAATAGTCATATTATTTCTTTTAATTTGTTATGACATTCTTTTAAAACAAACAATTCATTTAGTTTAAGATACAGCATTTCATTTTCACAACGTCTGCCGCCGATTTTGCACTTGAACCAAAAGTTGTAAGGCAATTTAATCAAGTAAACAAGATACGGCGAAATGAAATGTGTAGGGGCGTGTTATATTTGAGATACGACCTCTCAAAGATACAACATTTCTGCTGCGTAAAATAAAAATATTTTTTGTCGTAACTTGTTAAAAATCAATGAAATATCAACTTTAGAAAAATTTTAACAAACTCATCGTATGGGCCTTAGATTAATTTAAATACGTTCCAATTTTTAAGTTCCTACCTTAATAAATATAGAAGTTATGAATATTTAAAAAAGTTTTTTGGCTCTCCTGTAAAGTTGGGTTTTTTAAGTTACGCCACTTCTGCTTTCACCCGTCGAATTATAATTTATAGTGTACAAAAACGAAAAACAGATGTTGCCCAAAGAAAATTCAGCAATTAGCGAGAAAATACATAATAAACATTTAATATAAATTAACAATTTCATTTACAATTACAGGAAAGTTGTATGGAAACATATTTTGAATGTATACCCAGATGGTATGACTGGTAAAGAAAGAATGGATTATATTAAAAAGAAAGCCAATGAATATTATGTGTTAAGAGCAAAGTGGAAGGACTGCATACAGAAAGGAAAGGTTTGTTTATCACATTATCGCAATCAATTAAAATCTCTTTTAAATATATTGATTGTTATAATAATATGAATATTCATTGGAATTATAATAAATGAATAGCTCAAGAATAATGAACATTCTTGTGTCCAATATTTTATTCTTATTTCGTTTCTCTGCTATAGAAATATTTTTAGATTCATTGGTATTATAAATTATTTTTATAAAACTTAATGCAAGAAATTATTTTTAGGTTAATCCAGATTTGGCCTACGTTACAAGTATGGTACGCAAAGATGTGCTCCGAACTGACAGGCATCACAATTTCTATGCTGGAAGTGATGATAACCAGAACATAGCCTCACTCTTTAACATTCTTACCACGTGAGTTATTCCAGACATTAATAAATATGGAATTGAGCTACAGTATAACTACTTTTTATAATTTTATTTAACTTTATATTCAAACATTCATTTAAAATAGCAATATAATTTACAGGTATGCCATATACCATCCAACAGTGAGCTACTGTCAAGGTATGTCGGACTTAGCCTCTCCGCTGCTCGTGACGATGGGTGACGAGGCGCACGCCTACATCTGTCTCTGCGCGCTGATGACGCGCCTCTATCCCAACTTTCTTCTAGACGGTGAAGCTATGACACAAAAATTTACCCATTTAACCGAATCCCTTCAGGTCTACGACCCCGATTTTTATAATTACCTCAAATCCCAGCAGGCAGACGACCTCCTGTTCTGTTATAGATGGTTGCTCCTGGAGATGAAAAGAGAATTCGCTTTCGACGACGCTCTCCGAATGCTCGAAGTACTTTGGGCCTCCTTGCCCCAGAGAGCGCCTTCCGTCGAGCTCGTGCTAAAGGAGAAGGAATTCGACCCTGACGTCGGCGCCAGCGTCGACCCGCCTCCCCCGAGCCCCCTGATCAAAGCGCCCCGGGAAAACGCCTACACCAAAGTGTGCGCGATAAGGAGGCAGAGCTCGAGTTTCAGTATAGCTAACACGAAAGCGCCCAAGCTCGTCACGATCAAGCAGACCAACCACAGTTTAGACGAGAACACAGTCAGAAAAACGCTCAACAACGCGTCCCTTAAAAATGCGAAGGAATTTCAGAGCTTAGATGATGCTATGTTGAGACATCACAGGAGCGTAAAAGACGATAAATTAGAAAACCATGGGGACAAAGATGTTAAACCGAAGAGAAATATGACGAGTGTACCCGAAGATAGAAAAGTCGTCGATAGTGAGGAGCCGGCTTCTACCGGTTGGTCGAGCACCGGCAACCTCACAAACGGGACTGCGCACGCGGACAATGACGTGCCGCTCGGTAGTCAGATAAGACTTCTGAGGGACAAAATACAAGTTCACAATAGTAGGTTTTTCTCCTCCTTAGATAAATTGGACTCGTCCGGCGGCGACGGAAACGTCCCAAAAGTTAGAATGATAAAAAACCTCAATGAATTTTTGAATTTTGCGACCGGTACCAAATCGAATATCAAACACGATAAATTGCAAAGAACTAACTCGGCCATAGAACACAACCGAACCGACGACTGTCCCAAAATAACCGTCAACAAAACGTCGTACGACGAGAACGACCTCGTAGAACCGAAATACAAAACACCGCAACTGAAAAATATTATAAACAAAACAAGTCTAGAAATCAACGACGGCAGCAGTCCCGACGACTCGCAGGAGTACTACCCGATGACGACCTCCATGACCAGGGAGCTGAGACTCGAATTGGAACATTTGGACCGGCAGGTGTTTGGAAACGCTTACGTGAACAGGTGCAGCGTGACGTGCGATTCCCCCTCCGACTCCACCAACACCGAGGAGAGACCACCGGACTGTAAAGCCAAACGGGACACGCCGACCGACGCCTTGGAGCTAGAGCCGGAGGTGAAAGAAGTGGGACTGGTAAAAAAGTCCCCGCTACTCGAGACCATAAGATCGAACGCTAGAAGCGCCGAGGACATTTACCTCTGGGAAAATCCCCTGCATCGGAACACCCCTCCGACTCGAACGACCGCCAGCTGCCCGCAGACGCCGGATGAACAGGCGGAATTGGATTTTGACATCGACACCGGCGAAATATTCGAGGAGCATTCGGGAAAGAAATCGATAACTCCGATAAGGCTGCTGAGAAAAAATTACTCGTTAGATACGACCGACATATCTAAGGGTAACCGCCAATCGGAAACGCAGTCCAGCGATTCCGACTCCTCGGAGAAGGGGCCGGCGGGAGTCGAGAGCGATCGCAAAAGTGATCACAAGGACGAGAGCGGTTCCAAGTCCCACAAGTTTTTCTCGAACATGTCTCAGGAGTTAGAAAATGCGAAAAGAAACTGCGAATCCTTACTCAACGTAAAGCAACCGAATCTCCATAGTGTGGCTTCCACGATAAACAATTTTCAGAAGAAATATGAGGCACTCAAACCCCCTTCCCACAAAATTGCGAGCGTGTCTGTGAGTAGCGACAATTCGACTAGGAGTAACATCGGCAATCTTCCTGCGCCGACGGTTTTCGGGGGCGGCAATCCGTTCCTGATGTACTTATGTTTGACGGTATTGTTGCAGCACCGAGATTATATCATGCGCAATCGCATGGACTACAACGAGTTAGCTATGCACTTCGATAAGATGGTCAGAAAGCACAACGTGAACAGGGTCCTCAATCAGGCGCGGCAAATGTACGCTCTCTACTTGAAACAACAAGCTAATAAGACTGGAGATGTTAGTACTTAGGTCTACTTTAGAAATTAATTAGGAACTAAATACAAGTATTTTGCTCATACCACTTTATTTTATGAATAATAGAAGTAATTCAATGTTTAATAGATATCGAGTCAAAATCATGGACTTTATAAGGTTTGGTTAAATCGATTCAGTATATTTTGAGGCATGGGATCATCTACTTTAAGACCTATCTAGGCATAAAAATTATCAAGTAAAAATCTTTGGGCATTGAATTGAGAAAATATATTTTTTAGTTTATAATTATTGACAATAACTATTTTTGACTATACTCAAAGTCTTCACAAGAGTCTTCACAAGCAGATCATAATATTCTCAAAATATGCTTAATTTATTTTACGATACCTTTATTTGAATAATTATTATGTTATCCTAATATGCATTGCAATAATTAATTTTCGGGTGAGCTTGTACGTGATGTTAAAATATGAGCCTTATAGTAGTCCTTAGTTAAGCGTAGAAATTTTTGCGATGCATATTATTCAAATATTAAATTAGCCATTAAGATAAAAGGCCTGTAAAAGTAAATTAATTATATTGTAAATGAATCTATTGAAAAGTCAAATTTAATGTGATTTGTTTTAACGCGCAAAAATAAATATTTTCAGCAAGTTGCTTATTGCGGTTTTGTACCTTACTCTAAAGTCTAAACTCTAAAGCCTCGAAATTGTGATATTATTTTTAATTTGTCTATGTTATATCGTACCTATGCGCATTTTATTTATGTCCTTTTAAGTTAACCATTTTACTTATTTACAAGTGATTTTGTCAAGTTTATCGACGATTATTTTTCTAGGAAATATTTGTACCTCTATGGTCAAAAAAATAATATAATTATCTTATGCATTTCTGAAAACATTCCAATTTTAAGACAGTATCTTGGGCTTACATTTACCAAAGCTGTAAGAATATAATTAGTATTAAATAATGAATTGTATCATGTAATCATTACTTTCCTAAGGGCCTAAACCACTTTCTGATAAAGTACCGGATAGGCTATTCACAACTTTTTTGACAGATTCTCCATACTCTATCTGTTAAGTGGTGGATAGCTTATCCAGCACTTATCAGGAAGTAGTGAAACAGGCCCTAAATAATCCTGAAATGTAAATAAATCATTCTTAATCCTACTTCTTTTTAATTAATTATATCCAAAGTGCAAACACAAATCGTGATTTCTTTTCAGTCTCCCAAAAATAAACGAAACATCCTAGGAAAGCCTTGATGAATGCCCACAAAAACATTAATTAACTTTAATCTAATTATGAATATCTAGTAGCTAGGTATTTTTATTTATCACTACAATATCAACTCCTAAATGTATTCGACTTCATATACCGACTTCAAAATTATGAAGATTGAGTACAGAAATAGTTGAGGTTTAGCCGAATTCGGAAAAAGGAACTATTAGATAGTAAAAATTATTTAATACTTTTTAGTTCATATTAATGTTATTATTGTTTTTACCTTTGAAGTCGGTTTTAATTTTTTGTTAAAAATAATAATAATTTCACTCTTTTTAGTTACACTAGTAGGTAAAACCTTCGCGTATATTTTACGTATCTTATTAAAAATTTGTTAAGAGTCACAATTCACACTCACAAAATAATATACTATCAGTGAAGTGAACATATTGTGCTAAGTATTTAACAATTTTAATGCTTCAGGCCCCAAGCGGTCACCGGCGATTGCGATAACAATAGAAAGGCTATTGTGTCTCGTTCTTCCACGATCGAAGGATCCATCAGATAAAAAATTGTATAAACTTGCATAGGATGTAGCGTAGCTACTCATAATAATGTTATTATGATAATATTATATATTATATAATATTATCATAATTATTGACAGCTGTTCTTGTAATCAAGTATTCAATAATTCAAATCGATACTTAGTGCGCCATCTATCGATTAATAAGTATAACTAATTAAAAAGACAATGACTTTGTTTTGTTTAAATGCTATTTTTAAAATAACTTTATTTTAATTCTATTTGTCTATTAAAATTTTATAAAGTATTTAGTAAAGTATTCGATCTGTATATAAAGTAGTAAAGTATATTCGATCTATCGTCTGCCGTGGGTAGGTGTTGTTATATACATAATAGGCTACTTGACCTAATTTTTTTCTTCATGCTAATCGCTTCAAAATCATTCATTTTTACAAAAAAAAACTAATATTTTAATATTTTACACATTAGAAACCCATAAAAATGTTTATTGAAAAATATGCCTCTTAAATGGCGCCGTAAACACTGTCCGCCATAGTGTGACGTCATACGCTTTGTATTTTAAACTCTCTTTATTGAAATTTTTTTAATGTGCTAAATGTACGAGTCTAAAAGTGCCCAAAAATTATAAAATAATTATATAAGAAATTAGAAATCATTTGTAATGTTGAAAACTTTTGGAGAAAAGTTTTGGCCATTTCATTTCCCGTCTACAATAAATGGAGATAATATATATAAAACTGATGTTTTATTTGAATTATTGAAGAAAATATATAATAGGCTTATTCTTATTATTTATGTACAAATAAACTTACATATAGCGAGCGCGATAAATAAAAGATATTAAATTAGTATGAGGATGACGTCACATCCAAATCGGAAGTACCGCAAAAGCGTTTGCGTCAGTACAATTCCTATTTTCATAAAATCATATTTTCAAATCGACTTTATTTATCAATCATAAGCTTTTATTTGATAATAAGGGTGAAATACGGTTTCCTAGGCCAAGTTCTACTGCAGAGGGTAATGGCGACGCGGGCAGTGCGCGGTTACCGCACCATATCGAAGGATGCGGCGTGCCTGCTCGCCGGCAGCATCCCGTGGGACATAGACGCGGGAGCCCTCGCCGACGTCTACTGGCGTTGCGCAGAGGTCCGCGCGGGGGGCAGCAACCCCCTTCCAGACGCCGTGCGACGGTGGAGGGCTCAAGCCAAGGAGAGGACATTGGAGTTGTGGGAGGAGCGCCTGCTGGAGCCACGAGTCAGTGTAGGCCTAGTGGAGGCCATTCGCCCGGTTCTGAAGGACTGGGTGAACCGCAAGCACGGCGCTCTCTCATTCCGCCTTACGCAGGTGCTGACCGGGCACGGCTGCTTCGGTCGGTACCTGTGTGAGATAGCCCGGAGAGAGGAGTCAGCGCGGTGCCACCACTGCACCGCGGACAGGGACACGGCCGATCACACCATCTTGGCCTGTCCCTCATGGACGAGACAAAGAGCGGCCTTAACAGCCGCCATCGGACCAGACCTCTCGCTGCCGGCTCTGGTGCATGCCATGCTGAGCAGCGAGCACCATTGGAGAGTCGTGGAGAGATTCGCCGAGGAGGTGATCTCCTCCAAAGAGGAAGCCGAGCGAGTTAGAGAGAGGGAGGCGCTCGACCCTCGTCGGAGACGACGGCCGAGGCGTAGACGGAACGTCCAAGATGGCCGAAACGTCCCGCCTTAGCAGGGGTACTCGGGGTGGCGGTGTGGGGACGCCGCTGCCCATTGCACCGAGTCCCGAGACGGTCGTGATGCGCCCATGTTCCTGCGCATCGCGACACCACCGGAGGAGGATGGCCTAAACAGGCCGTGGGGCCTCTGTTCGGCCTAGGGGGCCAACACCCCACCAAGAAGAGGGGCCTGCGAAGACCAAGCAGGCGCTGCGCTGACGGAACAACGGAGTAATGCTCGTCGGGACCCGTGTATTTCGCCAGCTGCAGGAGTCAGGAACATCGCAGTGTTTTAGTGGGTAGGGCCGCGGCACTCACCATCTTCGCCGCGGCGAGCCCCACATATCCGCAGCGGGAGTCCCCATTCCCTGCGTTGAATGCGTCACGGCATTTCACTGCAAAAAAAAAAAAAAAAAAAAAGGCCAAGTTCTACTAGAAATATGCATTTGTTCAATGAAATTGAATATAGGTCAAGTAGCCTATTATTATTATTATTATTAGTATATCCATACCTATGCCTTGTACTATTATCTATTCTGTGCCATGAGACATTGGTGACCTTAATACGACGTGGTAATGATGATGACGATGATGATGATGATGATTATGGATATGAATTGCATAGTAGCATAAATGCTTTCTGTTCTTAAAACAACGCCGAAACTCCCAAACGTGTCAGTCAGTCAGGAGTTCTCTCAGCATCTTCGAAACCATGGTATATCTTGACCCAATATTTGACTTTTTGGTAGTATATTCTTTGTACACTTCACATAAAACCAAAATAACCATATGTTTCCATATAAATTTCGAGGAGTTCCGTCGATTACTCCTGGATCCCATCATCAGGTCACCACTTTTGTGAACATGGTACCAAATTGGAATGAAACCAAATACAACAAAACAAAAATTTCAAAAATCGGTTCACAAACGGCGGAGTAATCGTTGAACATACAAAAATAAAAAAATAAAAAATATCCACAGCCGAACATATAACCTCCTCGTTTTTTGGAAGTCGGTTAATAAAATGCATCGCTTGTTTTACTTGCTTACTGTGGGCTTATGTAAACATTGTTACCAACTCATAACTATATTTCTATCAAAAGGACACAAATGATGTCAAATAAAAAACTATGTGATAATGACTTAGATAATTTTATTCCGAAATCATTAAAACCACAAAAACTTAACAGTCATAATATCACATTGCCGACTGGGGGATCGCGAATATTACATTAAAGCTACTAGAATTAGATCACTACTCGAATTTAGTGTGAGCTAAATAATTTATTTATAGTTTCATAAATTAATATTGGAAGCATATCTAAACCAGTATTTATTTTCTTCTATTACCACCAGCACCAGACAGGATCATGGCTATGCGCATAAAGATGTTGAGGACGTCCAAATAAACTGAGATGGCTCTGTAAAAGGGGATAGACAAACATTTTAATATTAAAAAATAGGATTTCCAAAACACATTACACAGCCAACACTAGCTGCCAATAAGACTAACAGCCAGTGTTGGCTTGGCATATGCAACGTGTGCTGTTCACAAGCCAGGCCAACATTGGCTGCCAATACTGGCGAGAATAGAGCGCCCGTCTATTTTTCTAGCCAGTGACATCCGCCCGCATACCCCTCGACCACCGCGCCAGCGTTGCGGACTTGTAGAGTGAAGACGCATCTCGCCAGTCACTGGGGAACGTTTGTACCGTTTTTTGACTTTAACGAAGTTGAAGAACGTTTGACTTTAAAATTTATACAACTTTATAGAGAGCACAAACGCTTGTAGGATAATCGTTGTGATCCATAAAAAATAAACAAAATATGCGCGCTTCGGCACGAGCCCTGCACAAATTGATCGAGATCAATTCGTGTAGGTCGTAGGATCAACTCAAAAGGATTTTCTAATATCCTAAGATCCGACCGTAAAATCCTGCATAAATCGTTTTTTTCGATCAAATATATTTTAAAATAATCTTTAGAGCGTATAGCATGGATTAATGTTGGGTTGCCTTGTCAAAAGTAGCCGCAAGTACCTCTAATTAAGTTTAATGTTCATGAGATAAATGCATAAATTTGCATGTATCTTTTTTTTTCAATAAATTTTACTTCATTTGAAAGAAAATGACGAGACAAAATAAGGGATAAATGGTTGCCAGCTCTAAGTCGGCCGCAACCTAGGGTTGCCAGCCCGTAAACAGACATAGTTCTTCGTCAAAATTGAAGCATCGATTTTTTAAATAATTTTGATACAGAATTAAAGTTTTGTACATACATATCCTACCTACCTACCAGTTGCACGATAGCCGCAAACTGGGGTTGCCATGACTTTTGTATACGACATCGCGTGAGGTTAGGGAGCGCAAGAGAAGAGAAGCACGTATTATTACTTGCGATAAATGAGAATATTGCATAGCAGCTGCGATATTGATAGCCTAGTCAAGAAATATTTGTGGATGGAAAAGTCCAAAACAGAATTTGACTTAGAATTTGAGCGAAAAGTTGCTTTATACTTCCTATTTTTTGTGTTAAACGAGTATCCATACTACTACTTTACTATAATATTATAAAAGCGAAAGTGTGTCTAACTATCTGTTGCTTCTTCAAGCCCAAACCAGATGCTTTGAGTCCCGGGAAAGGACAAAATACTTTTTATCCCCAAACAATATACGGTTCATTCTCATTAATAGGTACTGAGACTTCGTTGTCTGTCTGTCTGTACCTATGTACCTATGTCTGTCTCTCTCTGTCTGTCTGTCAGTCCGTCTGTCTTTCTTTCTGTCTGGCCAAGTGTGAGTCCAACTCGCGCACAAAGGGTTCCGTTCCATTATTGAGCAAAAGTAGGCCATAAATTGTGTTTTTTGAAGTGAAAACTTCTTTAACGGCGTTGAGCACTTTTGTGGGATGGGTAAAAACTGTGAAACTCGCGTCAGATTTTCGTGTTGATCGAAAAACCATATAAAACGCGTAAGACGGTTGGAGAGTAGTGTTTTGTGTCGAACTCGAACGAAATGTACAGTCGGGGAAATGAGTTGTTTAGCAGAAATGTACAGTCGGGGAAAATTGTGCTAAGCAGAAATGTACAGTCGGGTAAATGAGTTGTTTAGCAGAAATGTACAGTCGGGGAAATGAGATTTGACAACTGCTTTTGCATTTATTGTAAGCAGTTTACCTACTAATTTTTATTTTTTTTGTTCAATACTGTATACGGGTGAGCCGTGAGGCCGCCAATTTTTGCTGATTAATTGGTAATATTTTTTCTCCGCCCTTGGTATTTTAAAAATTATTGTTTTTATCTTATGTTCGAAAACTGATTCTAGCGAAGAAAATAAAGCACTCAAGAATGCATTAGGGAGATCGCACACGTCACACTTTTTGTGTGATCGAGTCTACGGCTTCCATACATTCTGATGGCGCGCGCCATGCAGATTGTATGTAAGCCGCAGACTCGGTCACACATTATTATTTTTAACAAAAAATTAAAACCGACTTCCAAGGTAAAAACAATAATAACATTAATATGAACTAAAAAGTATTAAATAATTTTTACTATCTAATAGTGCCTTTTTCCGAATTCGGCTAAACCTCAACTATTTCTGTACTAAATCTTCATTATTTTGAAGTCGGTACCAGATAGCTGAATCTTCAGTCCTCTGACAGAATATTTAAAATTTTTGGAACTGGCACCGACTTCAAAATTATGAAGATTGAGTACAGAAATAGTTGAGGTTTAGCCGAATTCGGAAAAAGGCACTATTAGATAGTAAAAATTATTTAATACTTTTTAGTTCATATTAATGTTATTATTGTTTTTACCTTGGAAGTCGGTTTTAATTTTTTGTTAAAAATAATAATAATTTCACTCTTTTTAGTTACACTAGTAGATAAATCTTCGCGTATATTTTACGTATCTTATTACAATTTGTTAAGAGTCACAACTCACACTCACAAAATAATATAATATTATCAGTGAAGTGAACATATTGTGCTAGGTATGTAATTTAACAATTTTAATACTTCAAGCCCGAAGCGGTCACCTGCGATTGCGATAACAATAGAAAGGCTATTGTGTCTCGTTTTTCCACGATCGAAGGATCTATCAGATAAAAAAGTCTACAAACTTGCATAGGATGTAGCGTAGCATAATATTTAATATTATCATAATTATTGACAGCTGTTCTTGTAATCAATAATTCAAATCGATAGGTACTTAGTGCACCATCTGTCGATTAATAAGTATAACTAATTAAAAAGACACTTATTGACTTTGTTTTGTTTAAATGCTCTTTTTAAAATAACTTTATTTTAATTCTATTTGTCTATTAAAATTTTATAAAGTAGTAAAGTATTCGATCTGTATATAAAGTAGTTAGTAAAGTATTCGATATTCTGTCTTCGACGCCGACCGCCGTGTATTAAAAACAAACAGGTGTTGTTAATTATTATACAGTACATAATTATTATTATTAGTATATCCATACCTATGCCTTGTACTATTATCTATTCTGTGCCATGAGACATTGGTGGCCTTAACACGACGTGGTAATGATGATGATGACGATGATGATGATGATGATGATTATGATGATGAATATGAATTGCATAGTAGTTTATGCTTTCTGTTCTTAAAACAACGCCGAAACTCCCAAACGTGTATCTATAAGGAATCAGGAGTTCTCTCAGCATCATCGAAACCATGGTATACCTTGACCCAATATTTGACTTTTTGGTAGCGTATTCTTAGTATACTTCACATAAAATCAAAATCACCATATGTTTCCATATAAATTTCGAGGAGTTCCCTCGATTACTCATGGATCCCATCATCAGGTCACCACCTTTGTGAAAATGGGACCAAATTGGAGTGAAACCTAATACAACAAAACAAAAATTTCGAAAATCGGTTCACAAACGGCGGAGTAATCGTTGAACATACAAAAATAAAAAAAAATAATAATAAAAAAAAAAAATATCCACAGCCGAACATATAACCTCCTCGTTTTTTGGAAGTCGGTTAAAAAGTGTGGCGTGTGCGATCTCCCTTAGAATTATTTCGGTTCAAATTATAGTCTAAAAATATATTTACAATTAAACATAAAAAAAGAAGACAACAGCTTAAAATATGCCATTCGCCATGGAAGAGGTGCACTTCAACTGTCGCTATAGCAGTAAGTATGACAGATTTGATGATACATCAGATATGTTATGAATACTTATACATATAAATGGCTATTACCTCAACTAATTTTTATAGTGTTTTAAGATAACTTTCTTTATAAACTTTTTAAAATCAAATGAATAGTTAGAAACATCAATTCTAATGATTCTACCGCACGTTTTAAACGTCACCAATAATAACCATTTATTATCGTTATGTGTTAGGGAAGGTAAAATAGGGAGGTGGCAATGCTGAGTTTTTACGTGCTTTATGAAAAATCTCGTAATATCCGCCATTTTTCGACAGTTCACATTTGAACCTCAGACAGGCTGTGTACACACTACACAGTGTTTCAAAGGAAGTGTTTTTGTGACACAAATGTAAGTATTACTGTTTCACATAAAACTATCAATGCATCATGTGAGTAGTCAAAAGGGCCAGGTTTGGGACTATAATACAAACCACATTGTGTATTATTATAATATATATACAGAGGTAAGTTTGATTTTCTCAACGCTACGGTAGCGTAGAAATAAAAGTTCACTACCATTTTAGTATGTACAGTAGCGTAAACACATTTTCTTGTAGTAGAAGTATCTACGCTACCAACGCAATAATTCAGTGCCAAATCAGCAAAAATTGGCGGCCTCACCCATACAATAATAATTACAAGAAATCTTGCCGCAAAAACCACAATGAGTTCATCTGGAAATAACATGACAAATTAAAATTACTATTTAAACAATACTCACGAGTTGATCGGGTCGTAAGGTTGGAATCCATACATTGGGTGGGTTTCTGCCCTCTTTATAATTGCTTGGGTGTCATACAGTAAAAACCCACCAAACACTATGAGACCACCATACAAACTAAGAGAGTATAAACCTGAAAAATTAAAATAATATATGTATTTAATTATTAATATATTAGTGATCGGAATCTGGGTGTAATTTTCAATGTAAAGAATAATGTGGATAAGACTTGTAATCCCGGGAATCCCAGGAAAATCAGAAAATGTCCGAGTATGTCATTTAAAATTTATAAATGAATCAAAATTATATTAAATAGTTTATAAAATTATTTATAATATATAAAATAGTTTGTATAGAAATTTCCAAATATTAGGGCGGAATGAAATAGGAAACATAAAATGAAAAAAAAAAATTCTGTTCTACATATTATACATACATTACATAATATGATGTTGTACATAATTTATGCTGGTAAATAAAATGAAGAATGTTTATTTATTATTTTTTTAGCTCTCTGTAAACTAAGTCGAAAATTAACATGTTTGTCGACGGCGAGTACCTCGAGCGCTCGAAGAGATTCGTGCGGCTCTAGTGGTTAGCTCCCTGGTTGATCCTGCCAGTAGTAATATAATATAATTTGCTTGTCTCAAAGATTAAGCCGTGCATGTCTCAGCGCAAGCCGTATTAAGGCGATACCGCGAATGGCTCAATATATATCAGTTTTGGTTCCTTAGATCTTTCTGAAAATGTTTATTATGTTTCGAATGATTATTTTTCTGTTTATTTGTAATAATCAGTTTTGTTAAGAAAACAATATTGTAATACGCTAAAAAAAATCCTTGTTTTAATTTTGGTTTTAGTAATCGATTTTCGTTGCCCAGTTTAGAAACAAAATAATAGTTGTATACAGACTTTTTTGTGAAAACACTGTAAAATCATGCATGTTCCTAATCCTAGTAATGTTTTTAATTATTTTACTACCTTTCTGGATTCCGAAAAATCTGATCCCGGGAAATCCCGGATTTTTGTGGTCATATCCATATTATTCATATCAATCACACCCATGATTCCGATCACAGATTATTATAATTAACTAAGTGTTTCATAGAAAGGAACCAAAAAATTATTATGGATGTGCTTAAAAATTATAACTTTATAGAATTAAACCTCGCTTAGGTTTAATTCTATAAAGTTATAATTTTTAAGTTAGCATCAACAGTTATACTACTTGGGTCTCTGTAAAACATAGTTTTCTTTACATACCTGCACCCAGAGCAGATGTAGGAGGCAAAAACATTCCAGCGAGTGACGCTGCAAACACGGCACCGAGACCCATGGCCAGTGGAGCCCGCATGTTCAGGAACTCACCAGATGGGGCACAAACCGCTATTGTGCTCAATCCACCAACAACTCCTGCAGTGTACCTGGAAATTAGAACAATTACTTTTAATCTATCATTATTCAACATATTACAATCATCATTGAAATATAATTAATAATTATAATAAAAATTATATTTTAATTATGCAAAACTTACTTATACAAAACTAAAAGTATTTCTTATTTAAAATATCTTAGAGAATTCCAGTATTCTTTACTTGATGGCCAGTATTGAGTGCCTTTGAACACACTTTATCCCTTAATTTATGCAAAAGCATTTTTTCCGAAATAGAAATATCGTCTTCTTCTGCCCATTTAAGGCAGACTCAGCTTGGAGTATCGAGGCCCTACTGTAATTAAATAATTAATATAAAAATTCAAAATATTTACCATGCTGCCCGCATCAGAATTGGGCCCCCAAGGAAGCAGATGGGGGCAATGACGGCTCCCATGATACCGGTGTGCAGCATCCAAGCAAGCTGCTTTCCTCCAAAGCCTGGCTTATATTCCATACCACGGACTACCATTCCAGATCCAATCATTAATGCCATTGTTGCAATGATGGACTAAAAATAACAAATAAATATAATAAATAAAAAATAGTAAGTTTCCTTATAATATTATGTTACTTATCTGAAATGTTAGTAATGTCAAATGTGTGTATTTAGGTACTATCAGAGAAATTTATTGACAGGCATATAGTAATAGCGTTTTCGACATCTAGAACTGCCTCGAACTGGTAGGCCTGGGGTAGGCCGCATGGGTATGAAAATAGCTGAAGTTTAATTTACTACATAAACTACATACCTATTGTACTACAGTACTAAGTCTAAGTGGTTCGTGTATCACGGGTTTTGTTCGGCCATTTCTGTATCCAATTGGCCTGCCCTGCTCCGGGGCAGTTTTAGATGCCGAAAACTAATAATTGTGTTGGGTTTTGTTCAGAAAATAGATCAAAAAACTTACCATCCACCCATTTCTAGCAACTAGGTTAAGAAGAGCTGGAGTCCTAAATACTGTGATAGCGCTGCCCGCAGTCAACACAAGTGAACCAGCAATGTATCCATATGTGGCTTTAATGCGGTCCTTTACATATTGTGGCCATAGACTGAAATTTTAACATAATAATTTGAATAAATAAATGCTGATTAAATAATGACTTTATTATAATTACTACTAGAAGTACATTCTGCTTGTGCTTCCCATACAGCTATTATATAAGTTTGGCACCATAGTGTTAAGAATGAGTCATCAAAACATTTCCTATGATTATCGTAAAACAGATAAGCAAACAGTAAACACAAACAACATTCAATCTGTCTGCTATCATGAAGTAGTTCCAACTACAATCTTAAAAGACTATAACTACAAAATATTAAAATTTATACATACTGTGCTTCTTGCAATGTGCCGGGTTTCACTCCTGACCCGTAGTAGCAAAGGGCTACTAAGCCCACAGCAGATGCTCCTGCCAATGCACCTTTTCCCAAACTGAATGCTGAAATTTAAATAAAACGATAAGAGAATTTATAATAATTTAAAATTTAAAAATAGATTTTAAAAAGCATATAGGTATGTATTATAATATTATGTTACCATTAGGACCAGCTGGGGCCATAAGTTTTTCCCATAGTGTTGGTTGAGTTCTCGTAGCCACTCTAGAGCGAGGTTCACGGGCATAGTTTCGTACCACATAGTTTTTAGGCACGAATCTTTGTGGAACGGGGGTCTTGAGAGTGTGTGTAACATTTAACGCCGAACGGACGACGCACATTCGCGACAACATGATGCAATCTGCAAAATCAAATTGCATAATTTTAAAAGAAATTACTTTAACTGAATTGCATTATCATATAAAATCAGAGTAAATTATAAAGAAAACACATAAATTATGTAAAATGTAAGTAAGTAATGTACTTTTTCATTTGGAAATGGGATTTGAAGATTTCTTACCTGTTATATAGCTTTAACTTCAAATCCAAAATGTAAAACTTTCTCTGGTTTTGTTTCGTAAACTGTTACTTAGGTTCGTTGAGTCTTCTAATTTTGTATAATTTTAGTGATTTTAAGACTAAATTTCTTAAATTTTCGAGTTGTATGATTGCGAATTGCGTTTTTCTAGAAAATAGCTGACGGTTGACAGCTGACTGACACTGACAGTGACGTCTGACAGTTCTTTTTTTTCTTTTTCTTCTTTTTTGGCAACTTGACACAAAGGATGTGTATGTTGTGCCACAGACAAGGTAAAAAGGTAAGGAATATGGCGGGAAAACCATATTCCTCCTATTATATTTTTCATCATCGTTTTCATGTACCGTCAGGTCTAAAGTCTAGTCAAAGTCTAAGTAAAAGTCAATACAGTCAAGGAGTCAAGTCGGTCGATTCAGTAAAGCGTCTACGCTTTACTGAAACTTTCGATGGAGTTTTGGAGGGAACACAAAATAGCACGTTTCTGGATATTACATCACTTTCCTACACTTGTGCATGAACACGAATATCTAATGGTTAATATTCTACCAATATTACACATTAAAAACCCAGCTAACACAATTTTAGGAAAATAATATAAAAACACAACAGCACTCTTTCACATGCCCGCCAAAACTCGTCTGACAGTTCGGCATTCACTCTCTCTTCTTCTTCTTTCTAGTCATGGGACCGCACACTTATTTTCTAAATATAAAGTTACTAAGTTTCCAAAATCTAAAGTACTGGACTACTGGAGAGCAGGGCTTCAAATAACGTTATTTTTTCATAACGTTACTGCTTCAAGGGCATAGAATATAACGTTATGAAAATTTACCCGATATTAAAAATAACGTTAAAAATTGATATTAATAACGGTTAATGTTATAACGTTATATAGGATTTATAACGGTAAATATATGTTCTTTGATAACGTTATAGTCCGTCCCATTTTTAGTCCAAAACAATGACTATTATTTTTATTATTTGTTTATGTATTAAACTCCTAAAAGTAAGTAAGCACAAATCTTGCAAAAAAAGTGGGCTGCGAGTGAGATTTAGTGCACCGTGAACGATTGCATACCTGATACCATAAAATAACGTTATATTTACCGTTATTATTATAACGATATTTGTTCGTTTATGCTTAAAGAAAAAATATCGTTATAATAATAACGGTAAATATAACGTTATTTTACTAGATATCGTTATAAAAAATAACGTTATCTGGCTACCATTATGAAAATAACGGTACGTAACGATATTTTTCTGTTATTCGATAACGTTATGAAGCCCTGCTGGAGAGTGGAGAGCGGAGCTATGAGGCTTAAGGCTATGACCGATGTGTCGGTCATCAACCGATAAGATTCCATAAATAAATAAATAAATAAATAAATAAAGTACGGTAATGTACTATGTAACAGATAAAAAATTCATTTTAAAATATTATTGAATGATAACGCGATCGTTTGAAAGTGAATAGCCACTCCATAGCCACTCTTTTCGTCTATCATGCAAAGTTCGTAAGAAATAGGTTGTCAAAGTGCGAGTTTCGAGTTTTGACTTTTGGGTCAATTGCAAACTTGGATGAAGGATCAAACTGGATTTGACAAGCAAATAATAATACCGAGATTGACAAAGACGCAGCTATACATAAACTCATGAGAGTAATAGAGTCAGTAACATTTTTTTTGTCCTTGTCATAGTTTCACTTTTTGTTGTTGGTCAAGAATCGCACTTTTGACCAACAAAAGATTTGCTCATATTGTACTTTGCGATATTCGTTGATTCTGTGTTTTTTTAGCGAAAAACAATATTGACAGTGTTAAAGTGTGTGTTAAATTTATTGCTAAACATGGTGATTTGTTACGTTTTAGGCTGTAAAAGCCGTAGTGAGCGGAAATATGAAAACATAACATTTCATTCGTAAGCACGATATTTTGCATTTAACATCTCTCAGTTTGCAATAATATTGACTGTATGATTATCTAAGAATATTATTACACGAGGAATGATGTGTTAATTACATTATTACAGCGTAAAATAGTATTTAAAAAACATTGTTATTGTAGTAATACACAACCAAATTCTATAGGTCGTTATTTCAACAGCAAACCAAAGCTTATTAGTACTCTTTGATTTTGTCGCGTTAAACGATTGCAAGGGTTGCCAGCGCTAGTGTTGGAGAATTGCCTAGAATTGTTATTTGTTCATGTTTAATAATTATTATTTTTACAAAAAATATCATAAGTTTTAATACTTAAAAATCATTCAAGAATAATATTATATTGAATTGTCAATTGTCATCCAACATGAACTTAAACATACTACTTCAGATAACATAATATTATTATCTTTCTATTGTAAGATCAAAACATACTTTTAACTTACATTGTATGTTTTACATTCTATGATTTATAATAAAATAAATAACTATTTATTTTAGATTTCCAAAGGACTCCACAACTAGAAATTTATGGATTCAGTCAACAGGACGAGGCAACTGCTGGATTCCAAACAAATATGCAAAAATATGCTCTATACACTTTGAAAAAAGGTGTTTTAAAAAGAGAACTGAAAATAATATCTTGGAAAAATTCTCAGTGCCAACACTACACATTTGTACTGATCAGGTAAATTCTTTCGTTCGAGTCATATTCGAGTATTATTATCCACCGAAAACTATGTCCAGCTGTAATGAAAATACATGACGCAATATGCGGCGTTACCTCGCTCTGAGGCATTCCATTTAAGGCTATGACGTTGTCACGTTCAACTATCGTCACTAAACTGACTTTACAGACAACCGAGTTCGAGTCGAGTTCGAGCCGTTTGGACGTGAAGAGGTAACTGACAGACAGACAGTCAGAAAGACAAAACACACACACATTCGCATTTTTTTGGTAAAAAGTGGGACCCCGTGCGAGTTTCTTACGCCGGTTCTTCTCGCCGGGATAGTTCCCGAACCGGTGGTAGGCACCAGTAGTATCAACGTTCTGAAAGCATTTGTTCCAAATCTATTCGGAAATAAATCATTTTTATTTATTTATTTATAATCTGTTTAAATATAAATACCATATTATATTATATAAGATTCTTGTAAATACCCCACGCCCACAGACTAAGAATTAGTTACTATGGTCTCGCCAGACGTAGTTCTATCGACTGTCTAGGATCGGTATACATTAATTTGTGTGTTTTATTCTCAAATCGCGGAATTCTGTCTGTAGCGGTCATATTGTCATTTTCTATACAGTGCTCCAAGGCTTTAAATGAATGTGTCACGACTCACGGGGCGCTGCTGGTAAAGGAGAACTGTCAAACACACGTCAAAAATGACGTTTTTGTATGATAGAAGCGTTAGTTCCTTTTCTCGCCACATTCATTTAAAGCCTTGTCGAATTGTACAAACAGTGCGAGTATTTTTCACTTAGCTCCTGGACTAGTACTAGAAAGGTCAATGACCGCAAGTGCCACCTTAAATTATTCTGACTATAGTAAATAAATGATACGGTACTGATTAAATTCATATTAAGTGTTTTTCTTAGTTCTTTTGTCTATTATTTATGTTTATGTGCCACCTTAAATTATCCTCCTGACTCATCCTGACAAACTTTCCCGTTTTTAATATTTTTAGTAAGATCTTAAATCTCAATCCATTTAAATACCGTTATTAAATTTACATATAGTATTTATGTATTTATTAAAGTATTACTATATTTTATAGATATAGCGTTTAAAATTATAACATTGATATCTATTATTTACTGACTTGTAATTTTTATGTATTATATTAGTATAATATTAGTTTTGCTTCGATGAGCACATAATATTGTTGTATATTATAATGTAATCATATTTGTGCACGTCCTATCTGCTGTTTTTAATCCTATCTCTCCGTAGGGCTGCTGGAAGAGATTTCTATCTAGAAATAAGCAGTTCCTTTCTGCCGTCTTTCTGTGTTAACTGTAATTATATAATGTTTCCTGTGCACAATAAATTATAAATAAATAAAATAAAAATAGTAAAGCAAGTAGGTACAGTAGTAATTAGCAAACAGCAATTAGTATAGTAAGTAAAATTATAATTTAAGTGCAAAGATTAAAATCCATAACAATTACCCCTAACATTGAGAGAACATTCAAGGCTTAAACATTTTGAAGCTTGACGCACATGCGTCGTCTCTCCGTGCGCCGCGGTGGAATGGAACCCTCACGCGGATGAACTCACGGGAAGATTGCTAATAATAAAAATACAAAAAGTAATGGTAATATGTAAAAGGTATTTTTTGCCATCTGAAAAAATGATAAAAAAAATGATTTGGTGTGGGGAAAATAAATAAGATTTGTATAGTCTGGTAACACCAGACAAAGTTGGCACTTTATATCCATCCCTACGGGTGTACGCCCGTGTCAAGTCTACTAAATGCTTGGTTTTAGATTGCAAATATATACTAGTAATAAGTAATCTGTGGTCAATTGTCAAAGTCAAAAAAGCGTGTTGATTTTTTGGTTATATTCGTACGAAACGTATAATAATATTGCGATTTATCTAAGTTAACTAACCATTTACATTTCAAAAAATAGTGGGACTGTCTAAAATTTGAAATGAAGAGAAAATTGAAAAGTAAAACTGACGTTGATATTTCAGGTCTGTCTAATAAATAATAATGCATCCTAAGTCCAAACCCTCAGTTATACATCATTTCTAACCTCAGGGTATTTAAGATATATCAATATAGTTTAATGAATAATTTGCTTGTAAACTACATACCATGTATTCATACTGTTCATTTAATGATATGAAGTAACTGAACAAGTAAATTATTTGTAAAGCGGTATGTAAGTAGTTAGTACAAAGGCTGCGTTCCCACTTTCCACCAGATGTGTTGCGAGGAATGTTTAAGATCCAATAGCATCGCCGCGCTGAGCGATACCATGGCTAGCTCACGTCAACGAAGCAATTTTCCTCGCAACACATCTCTGGTGGAAATGCAGCCTAACTGTTCCGGAATTCTGACCAAGATTAAATATGAGATTGAAGATTCCTTTACTGGTTCCTTTAGAAACTCATATGATCATATTTTTTTTTTAGGTATTGAAGATAATGAAGTGGGGAAAAGTAAAAAAAAGTTCACAATGAAGTTAAAAGAAGATATACCATCTGAAGATTCAGATATGAATGAAGACTCAGATAATAACGTTTCTGATAATAATGCTTCTGATATTTCAGGTATTTTCTTCAATTTAAGATAATCCTAATTATTACAATGGTAAAAAGTACAAACTAACATTATGTTAATGTCTTTTTTTATATTGAAAATTAGCATCATCTGCAGAAGCTGTACAGAGGCTTATCCACTAATGACATTTACTATTGTACTACAGTAATGTTATTTATAGCGTTCAAGCAAAGAATCAGCATTTCCAAATAGCATATTTGCAAAATTCAAAGGCAATAAAAATTTTTATTGGATGTCACATGTATAAGTTATTATTGTTCTAGATTCTGAAGAAGATATAAATCCAGAAAGCCATAAGAAGTCATTAGAAAATTTAAAGAAAACAGATCCAGACTTTTATAACTTCTTAGAAGAAAATGATGAAAACCTTTTAAACTTTGAGGATGATTCTGATGATGCCGCCTCTGAAAAAGATGAAAATGAAGATTCTGTTCACATCCCAGGGCCCCTTGAAGGAGATAGTGACGAAAGTGACTATGAGGTAAGGACAGTAGCACACTAGTCAATTCTTGTTAAAAAAGTAAGTGGTCAGTACAAACATTAGTATTGACCAATAATTATTATCTGTACAGACCAAGTTGCTTAATTTTTAAAGCATGCAACAGACGCCACAGTCCCAACTTCTCTATTAATTCATGAAGCCCTGAGCAGCCACATCCGGGGCCATTTATGGGTTAAAGGTGTTTAATTGTCACAAACCAGACAAGGTTCCTATTCTGAAAGCTCATATACCAAAGGCATTGTATACTAATAGTAATGATGGTAAGTCATGGTACTAGGACCCTTCAGGCGCCAACACCGTTAGGCTCAATAAAGGACTTCTTTTTATATAATACTAGCTGTTGCCTGTGTGGACTTCAGCTTATAGTGTGCGGTAGTTCCCGTCATAGAGTAACTTATATTATATAGCAGGTAGTTCCTGTTGAACCATGTAGGCTACTTTACTGCAAATAGCAAAATTTGCACGACAGGTGCTTCCGTCATCAATCAAACTTCAATGTTTACACTTTACAGACAGTTACGTCACACATAAGACATCAACTCTTCTTAATAATTCTATATCATATTATAAGTATATTATAGTATATATAGTATAGAACAATAGACACTTTTAGCAATCTAATTATTATTTTTTGTTTTTTACAGGACGATAGCAGAGCACACAGC
This sequence comes from Polyommatus icarus, assembly GCA_937595015.1. Taxonomy (NCBI): domain Eukaryota; kingdom Metazoa; phylum Arthropoda; class Insecta; order Lepidoptera; family Lycaenidae; genus Polyommatus; species Polyommatus icarus. The sequence continues at coordinate 13,390,855 of OW569321.1, forward strand.
AAAATAACTCTAAAAATGGTTTCACAATGGCAAGAGGAATTGCAAAGTGAAAACAAAATCAAACTGTCAACGCTGAATGCTGTAATTAAAGCCTTTAATGCAGCCATGTTGAGGGCCACCAGCGATGATGGACAATCTTCTGGTGGGGAATATAAAGTGGAAGGTAAGCCATAAATTGAAAACCTACACCTATACCTATAACCTATAAATCAAGTAACAAATTTTATTAGAATAGGATTTTTAAAAATGTGAAACTATAATGGTTTTATCGTCTAGCGTTTCGCAGCGCCGTTGTAGCGCGCGCGTTCTAAGCTTTAACCCTCTGCCACTGACGTTACGTCTGACAGACACCAGGATACCTATGAGTAGTTGCTACGTTGCCAATTCGCGCCGTATAATTTTGTTTCTCTCTGTACCTTCCTGCGTGGACACAAGCAGTCCGCCAGTGCAGCGTAGGCAGCTGCAACACGCACATGTATGGAGCTAGAGCTGTTTGGTGTCTACAAGACGTAAGGTCAGTAATAAATGATGGATCTGGCAGACGTAACGTCAGTAATATCGCTATAATTTCGTAGTGTCGTACATACGTCTGGTCAGTAAATAAATGATTGAACCTTTAGCGCAGCTACTTATATTATCATATATTGCTTTTACATGGCAAACAGCTCTCAAAGTAGACCTGCGAGGAAGAGGAAGGCTCCTGAAACCGTCAACATTTTGAATGAGCAGCAAATTCTGCAGTGGTTTGATGAAGATCAGGATTTTAGTGATTGTGACGATGATGTCGCAGACAAATATTTTACCATCGAAGAAGAAATAATAATAATAATAAGCGTTTATACGGTACATGCAACAGGAAAGTGAGATATCGGCAGATGAAGATGAAAGTTTGGAAAATGAGTATGAAACGGAGGAGCCCATAGTGACCAATGATGACACCATAAGAGAGAGAGAGGCAAGAAGTGGTTCAAGTGCCTGTTATCTAGGCAAAAATGGATTTTCTTGGAGTAAAACCGATTTTGCAAGAACTTCCCGTACACCTGCTCGCAACATTATTTCTTTACCATACACCTGCTCGCAACATTATTTCTTACCTCCTCCTAGGGGATCCTGGGAGCCTGAATCATCATCGACAAGAAAATTGCGTCAAATTTGCCCAAGAAAATTGAAAAGACAAACAAGATTAGTCTGTTGTGCTTGCGCAAAACCTATTTGTCTGCAATGTTACGCCCGAATTTGTGAAGACTGTAAGAGCGAAGTTCAAGGCTGATTAAAAAAAAAACTACTCTAAGGATTTCTTTTTTATTGCTTTTTTTGGTTAATTTTATGTTTAAAGAAGACTGATTTAAGTTAAAAGAGTTGATTTTATGTTATGTTTTTTTTTAAAGAATATTTTAAAAGCGACTGTGTCAAATGTTCCTATTATTACTATTATAATAAAGATTTCATATTTTCGTAATTATGTGCTTTATTTAACATAATTAATGTTAAAATGAGTTTTATATAATACTACACATATTATATCTAAACAATTTAATTAAAAAAGTTAACCATAAAAAAAAATATTGATAGTCAAAGTTTACGTCTGACAGACTACTCCTCAGTAGAATTTTTACAAGAACGCCACCTCAGTGGCAGAGGGTTAACGTAACAAAAGTATGGACAAATGGCGCTGCTCAAGCTCGCGACTTTAAAACGTTACTACTATCCCCATACATCTTCGAAACGCTTGACGATAAAACCAGCCTTACTTAAAATGCCATACTTATCATAATACTAGCTGTCCTGGCAAACGTTTCTTTGCCATATTATATTAAGTATATCGCCCGTATTATTTTATAGAATTAGTGACTAAATAAGTATGTCACCATGGCAACGTCCATCGCTATCCTGTGACCTGCGTCGCATAAACAATGGTCGCTCTTTATAGACAAATAATTTGGAATAAAATAAAATTGCGACTATAATAATTAAAGATCTAAGCTATCCTATCTCTCAAGTTGGAAAAAAGCACAAATTAAAAAAAAAACATTAAAATCGGGTAAGTAGTTTAGGAATCCATCGCGGACAAACATTGTGACAGGAGATTTATATATTCATAATATATTAATAATTTCCAGGCTCTTCGGTTTTTAATGCTGTTATACAAATGTGTGTGCTGTATTTACCACCTGCAATAAAGAAATATTTGGGAATGGAATCAAGTGGCAAGGACCCTCAAAAGTGTAAACATTTTGTTAAGATAAAGGGATCTCTTATTGCTTATCTCAAAGACCTTCTCAAACTCCTAACCGGAGTCTCATCAGATAATATTTTGACAGTGCTTCTCAAGCATTTGCATCAAATGTCAGTATATGTAGCATGCTTCAACAGAACTTCCAAACAAGCTCTGAAAAGATTAATCACACTATGGAGTAACGGAGAGGAGACAGTCAGAGTCCTTGCATTTTTATGTATTCTAAGAATAACAAGGAATCAACAGTCGGCCCTGTTGGATGTTGTATTGAAAGCCATGTATCTAACATATGTCAAGAACTGCAAGTTTGTGAGTCCGACCACATGGCCCGGAATAAACTTTATGAGGAGATCACTCGTAGAAATGTTTTCGTTAGATTTGAATTCCTCGTACCAGCATGTATTCTTGTATATAAGGCAGTTAGCTATACATTTGAGGAACGCAATAGTCGTGCAGAAGATAGAGAACAGACAAGCGGTGTATAACTGGCAGTATGTGAACTCGCTACACTTGTGGGCGGACTTGATATCGGCGACGTCCAACAAGCCGCAGCTCCAGCCGCTGCTCTACCCGCTGGTTATGGTCATAACGAACACCATCAAACTGGTGCCGACACACCAATACTATCCACTTAGATTCCATTGTGTCGAAATTCTTATCAACCTATCAAAGGAAACGAACACATTTATACCAATTCTGCCATATATTGTTGAGGTAAGTTATTTACGTTTTTAATATTATAATATTCTATAAATTATATTAATAGATCATATTATTCTATATAATATTATTATTGTAAAAAAGATTTGCTAAGATAGTGGCATAGTTTCTTACAGTCTACCATGGCACTGCATTTACCCACTCGACCTCTGCCTCTGATTTTTCGAAACTCGCGCGTAGAGATGGGCAAAGTACTACATTACTACAAGGATTCATTTAATAATACATTCCTAAATGAATTACTAAATAAGTCCCAAAAGAATTACTAAAATACTTTAATATCGCAGGTTTTGACATCCTATGACTTTAACAAGAAGCACAAGAAAGTTTCTATGAAGCCATTAGATTTTTCGTGCATTCTAAGATTGGCCAAGTCGCAGTTAACTGAGAACGGGTTCAAGGATTCAGTGATCGATAGAATATACGGCTTGCTTCTGGAATATACGGCAAACGAGTCTCACACCATTGCATTCCCTGACACCACTTTATTGGCAGTTGTACAGGTATTTGTGCCTATTAAGAAACTTTGTAAATAAGTAAGGGTCTACACAGACGGACCGCATTTCAACTGCAATCCAACCGCAAATTGCAGTTCAAGTGCAGTTTGAATGCAGTTGACACGAATGCAATACGACTACAATAGAACTGCAAACCAAACGCGCAGTCGGATTGCAGTTCTGGGCCTGGCAAAGCGCTAACGCTAACGCTAACGCTAGCGCTACAAAATGTATGCGATTTGACATAAGTCATTGCTTCGCTAGCGAATACTAATGTCAAATCCATACATTTTGTAGCGTTTGCGTTAACGTTTTGCCAGTTGTCTTAGGAGGCAGTTGCAGTTGGCGTGCAGTCGTGTGAACTGTTTGGTTTGCAGTTCTATTGCAGTTGTATTGCAGTCGTGTCAACTGCATTCAAACTGCACTTGAACTGCAATTTGCGGTTGGATTGCAGTTGAAATTCGGTGCGTCTGTGTAGACCCTTAGAATTTGAATGGTATTCTTGGTAATAAAATAAATATGACTACAAAAATAATTCATTATTTCTAGATAAAACAGTTCCTGAAGACATGCTCGGTGGCAAATTATACGAAAAGACTAAAGCAATTGCTAGAAAAGATCGAAGAAAATGCAAGGTTCATCGAAAAGGAGAGAGCAAAGATTTCCTTCAAGTTGAGCGAAGACAAAATGATCGCCGCTTGGGAAGCGAATATGAAAGCGAAAGGTACGCCCCTGCTTAAATTCTACGAAAGCTGGAGTAAAGTGAACAAAATTCAGAAACGTAAGAAAGCGAGCAAGAATGAGCAGCTGGCAACCGAACTTCCCATGATAAAGAGACCCAAAATACCGGAAACTGAAGAAAAAGTTACAAAACCCGAAAGCAACGGTCCACCGGTTCTGTTTCCGTCCGACAGCGAAGATGAAAAGGATCACTTCAAATTTGACGAAGACGATGAGCCAGAAGAGAAAGAAGAGAAACCTAAAGTGAAGAAACTGAAGAAGAAGGCGAACAAGAAGAAGGGTGCAAAGTCAAAGATCAACACGGATGCTGACAACATTCCCGACAAACAGGATGTCGTCCAAGACTTTAGCGTCTCAGATTGGTAATATTTTTAAATCAATAAACTCTAAATAACAATATCAATTTTGATTTTGTTATCCACACACTGTAGTCTTTGTTAGTTCATTACGTAAGATACACCTATAAAATTTACGAAAAGCATTGGTAAGGTTGGAAAGTCTACAAGCATAAAACACAAGTGATACCACAAAACAATATATTTTCATATAGCTAACTAAATCAAACTTTTCCCTGTAAGAAGTATATCCAATGTATGTTGGGTTCGGATGGTTCTAGCGGCTGGACGGTGAGGCAGGCGGTGGGCGGAGTCGCCCAGCCCCGCGCCGGCTCCTTACATAGACGCACTGTGAGTTTCACTTGCTGACAATCAGAATATTATCATTAACGGCCGTTCCCAATATTAAATCTATCTCTGGTTTGACATACGACCGATCGCAGCTGACATTGAATTGACATAAAATAGATAACTATTCCTATCTCTAGTAGGGCAAAACCAGAGATATATCAAACATTGGGAACGGCCGTAAGTCGTGTGCACACGGGAGATAAAACTGTCTGCTCAAAACTAAGGGGAGGTTCAGTTTTGGATAAGCCAATGTCGATTAACGTCTCCCATGTGCGCTATGGTTTAAATTGTGATTGAATTTGCTCAGGGCATTGTGGCTTTGCTGTCCTCTAGCATACCAGCCAGTAATTAAAGAGGTTGTGTAGTATAGTACAGCTACTAGCTGGTAAACCTATAGTCTGTCAAGAAAGTGAAGAAATTAAAAAGTGGAAACATCGTAGTGTCATCCCTTTCAAATCAATCTAAGAAGAAAGGGATGACACACGATGTTGCCACTTTTTTGACGGACTATACTAGGTTGTAGAATGTAGATAGTTTTAGTTGTGGTAGTAGACTGTAGAAGGTAGTGTGCACGATCAAATTGAACATGAATATTATATTAATTACAGGAATTTCAAACCCTGAAACAAACTTAAAAATTGTGACTCTTGTACGTTTTAGTACCACTTTTGGTAATATCCAAACTCTGTGTAACAGACCACCTCATTTTGCTATTTACCGCTTTTGGACTTATTTTTTCGCATTCCGTATTCACATGGAATTCCTCGCGATCTACGGACACCTTAAATGTTCGGGTCTCCGTAAATACATTTTTAAATGGTACTATTATGTGATCACCGGCTTTTATTTCATATGGCCCCTGCGGTTGGGGCTCCAATCCCATGCCTTTTACGTTAAACCTGTGAAAAAGATATAATAAGTAGATAGAAAAGAGGACAGAAGCTGAGAGAAAATAAAGCAAGAATATAGACAAGACAATTGATTAGCACAACTAGATGAACCAAAATCCCGCCGGCGCGGCGCCCACCTAGGGCGCAACCGCTACCTAAGACGCTGCCGCCCATAGGCCGCGGCCTATGCGGCCTACTTATAAATCCAGGGCTGCACCAAAAGATATAACAACGGAAAACTTATGATTGTTAGGCCCGTATTTTTGGTCAGTACTTAAGATGCCACCCGGTCTCAAGACGCGGTTCGGCTCTGTGATTGGTCCATAAAGTTAATATACCTATCGGAATAGAGAAACAAAGGCCTGAGCAAGCGAGATGTCACTATCAGTAACACTGCGTGGTAGAAAGAGAAGCGTGATTTGAGGTTGCATAGCTTTTTTTTCATCTGTTTGACAGTCTGTCTGCCCCTGGGCCGATCGTTGTCAATTTGGGCTCTCAGAAAAATTGTGATTTTAAGTTAAATAATGAATAATTTTTAGACATACTGCTCTAGAAACATGGTTAAATGTTTGTGGAATGATTCTGGATCCATACATCGAAAAAACCCGGACAAATATTCATTTCACAGGTGAATTATTCTACATCGACAGGACCTAGTTTTAAGTTTATTTTTGCCAATTGCCTACGAGTTATTGGTATTTTTACGTCCGTGTTCACTTCTGTATATGTTTAATTATATGGAAAACATAACTTGACTAGCCATGGTGCACAATTTAAGGATATTTTGTGTAAACAATTTTCATCTATTTTACACTAGGGCTGCATCAAGTTATCGATAAGTTGTGTCGATATGAAAATATTTTTTAGTTAAGTATACTACTTATATAGGAATGTTGAAATGATAACATACTCCTCCGTAGTTTATAATTAGTTTAAGTATATTAATATACTATCATACATAATTTATCGTTTTTAACCAAAGGGTAAAAATTAAGTCCAGTAGTAGTGGGGTCCCGCAGCCCGCTCTACTACTAAGACTTCGTTGCCTGTCCGTCTGTCCATCCGTCCGTCCGTCTGTCTATCTTCAGGCTGTATAACAAGAACCACTATAGTAATAGACTTCTGAAATTTCCACAGATGTAATGTCATTCTACATCCAATACGGCTGCTCATCCAAGATAGGGAAATAGTTGAAAGCACTTCTGCAATATGGGCATCAAATAAAAGGGCTCAGTAGGCTCATTGAGAGTGAATTGAAAATGAATAGGGTCTAGTGAAGTCGTGTCGTGTCGTGTCACTGATGTTACGTGACGTAACCTGTCGTGTCGAATCGTGTCATGACATGTCGTGTCGTATCGTACCGGGTTTTAGAAAATGCCCGGTTGAAACCGGTCACCCTTCATGCGCGAGTCCGACTTACACTTGGCAATTTTTTCAGATTTCCTGCTGACCTGGATACCAGAAATTCATGGCTTAAAATAATTAACCGTCCAAACTGGACTCCGAAGAAAAATTCATGCATACTTAATTACCTATGCAGCAAGCATTTTGAAGAAAAGTCACATTTTACTTCAAAATTACAATTTTATTATATTACTAGCTGTCCCGGCAAACGTTGTTTTGCTATAATATAAAGTATTTCGCCCATACTCGCCCATATTATTTTATTGAAGTGACTAAGTCGCCATGGCAACGTCGATCGCTATCTCGTCGCTCAAACAATGGTCGCCGTCAGTCTCAGGTTGTAACAATTTACTACATATAATTTATTTAACAAATGCACTTATCAATATATAAAGTACCCAGTAGCCGATTCTCAGACCTACTGAATTTACATATAAAATTTGGTAAAAATCAGTAAAACCGTTTCAGAGGAGTTCGTGGACTAACATTGTGACACGAGAATTTTATATATAAGATATCTATGCAGTTTTATTTTATCCCATTTTATAATGCCCGCTGTACACTCTCGCCGAGAGCTCTCGGGCGAGAGTCTCGTGCGAGAGCCCCATTGCCCGAGTGCGATCATGTACATTCTCGCTTAGTTCAATCGCAGATAAGAACTCAGAGAAGATGGACGAAAACGACCATTCACCATTCACCATGCATCGAAAGATATCATTGTAATCCAAAGATTTATAATCAAATTTAATTTTATTTCTCATAGATGATGACTGATAATAACGTTTGTTATTGTTATTTTTCTGTTCTACACTGTCCAACGGCGGGACTAGTACAGAAAGACGCGAGAGTGTACAGTAGTGCGCTCGTTTTCCTCGCGAGACCCTTTGTCTCGGGCGCAAAATACCGACAACGGACCGAGAGGGTCCGAGACAGGCGAGACGAGGCGAGCGCACCCATTTACACTCTCGCACTCGGGCCGCCTCGCTGTGTCTCGGCGAGAATTTACAGCCGGCATTATGTTTACAATCTTACAATTATTATTCGATGATCGATATTTTGTCGAATTACAAGATGTTTGTACATCACTGACACGCACACGTAAACATAATTGTATACACAGATGTAAATCAAATTTTGGTTAAGCTTGACAGCTCGGGATTGTTTCTCTATTCCGGTAGGTATATTACCTTTATGGATTGGTCCAAATTTTGACAGCCAACCAATCACATAGCCTGAACCGTGTCTTGAGACCGAGATGCATCTTGAGTACTGACCAAAAATACGGGCCTTAGATACGCTTACAGAGTTCTTACCTAAAGTGGCCTGCGTCTGGAGAACCGAAGGAGACGACACACGACTGCACACAAAGCTCGGTTGGCTCGAACATCACACGGAATTTGCCTTTTTCATGGCCTCCTAGAGTATAAACTTTCTCCGGTATGATAGACGGGTGTGACACCTGAAGGGGATTTAAAAATTTTCAAAGATCTAGATAAATATATCAAAAATTGTATCTGGATATGACTCACTCACAGATAGAAAATTCTTTATTTGTACAACTTAAAACTAAACTTAAAAATAAAAACAATAATATAGGAAAACTTTGTACAAGTAGGCGGTCATTACTGCTAAGAGCAGTTTCTGCTAGACAACCTTTTTTAATGAAGATAAAATAAATATAAAAACTTTACCGAAACTTTGAAATTCGTTTGAGACTTGGTCTTGTTCTGCACTTTGAGAGTCAAAGGCACTGACGACCCAATAGCCGCAGCGATCTCCACATTCTTTTCTTCGGCAGGAAGACATTTTAGAATCAAGTTATAAGATATAGTCCCAATGACGCTATTACTTATATTCAGCTGATCTTGCCACTCGCCAGCAAACAGTGGAGAGTAAACCATAGGTACCTGTACCTGAAAAATTAAAAAAAAAACGAACTGGATTTACTCCATCGTTGGTTATGATTTGAGTGTGTATATTTGTGACAATTTGGAAACTGCAGAGGTAAAAACCAAACACTAAATGACTTCGTTATTTATTTATCAAAGTCTAGAATGGGCCACTTCCAGTATTAGGTATAATTATTATTGTGAAAGTGTGTTTGTTACTCTGTTGTATGCTTAATCCGATTTAGATTTAGGAAAAAATGTAGTTTTTATCCCGGAAAATAAATTATATAAATTGAGGCGTAAATGAATTTACATTAAAGTGTCTAAATACACTAGGCCAAAGTTATGCGGCGTACCTAAATTCCGCATGATTACGCCCGTCGCCCGAAATGTTTTTTTTTTTACCGATGACACTATTCCGTCGCGTTCCGTTCGTATTTTGTATGCGTTTGACATTGCGTAAGCAATCATGCGGAATTTACGCCGCGTAACTTCGGCCTAGTGTGTTTAGACACCATGGTAAGTTGAGGTATAAACTACCTGCGAGTTAGCTTGAATTCTCAACACGTTAGGGCATTCCAGCTTGTCGCAGCGTATCACGAAATCGGCGTCGACGGACAGCGGGTTCTGTACGACCAACTCCTGCGTCACTGACTCCCGCTCTCGCGTCACGAACGTCAGGGTGTCTTTCACGTTGCTTGGCGTCACCGTCACTTCCACGTCGTAGTATTGCAACTCACGAGCCTCTTCGTTTACGAATATCACCTTGATCGTTACGAAAAAATTAAACAGATGCAAAAAAAATAAATAATTTATCTGATTTAACTCCCTGTATAGAGAGCTACGCAAATGCTAAATCCAAGTCATTTTAGTGGGTTTTAGCCGAAGTTAAGATTTTTGCGCCGATTGGCGCGATGACCTAGACAAATACGAACCAGCCTGCCTAGCATGTACGCCAACGAGATATCTCACTCTCGAAATAATTAAAAACTACTCGTCTCATAATGTCAAAATCTCGACATTATCTCGACAAAACTCTATAAAAATGTGTTATTTCGATGATACGCGCGAAAAAATGTTTGTCATGCTAGGGTCAATAGAGATGAAGATACAAACTATCAAACATCGAGTCTTTCAATAAAATTTTTAAAGTCATAAACCTGGCTATAACTACTTTCTCCTGCTTTTAGAAATAGGGTTATGAATAAGCATTAATCCTTCGATCAGAGATTCTTGGAACTGCTATTGTATTCTATTGTTGTCGCGATGACCGGTGCTCTTATGGGCTTGAAGGATTAATAAATAGTACGTACTCTCATAATAATCTGACATTCGTCGTAGCAGACGAAAGTCCAGTTGCATGTGGCGGCTCGCCCGCACACTTGGAGCGTGTCTGGGCATTTCACTTCGAAGTATCCTTTGAATTTGTCTGGATAAGTCTTTACAACCTCCGTTACCACAGAATATGTTTCAGGAAGCTATAATTAAAAAAAACTTTATCGATAGGTATGTCGAGTGCATAAAGATTTAATATTTGTATCATATAATAAAAATCTTAAATATATGTATAGTATAAAAGCATTAAATATATTTCCGTTGTCTGGTACCTGTAACACAAGTCCTTCAGGAACTTACCACGGGCCAGACTGACGTGGTGTCAAGCGTCCATAGATATTAAATATTATTAAAAAAATATAAAATTAAAATATTTATTTCCAAATAGATTAACAAAGTTAACACTTTTAGAACTGTTTTAGTATTATTTATCAAAAAATCTTCGCTTAAAGGCAAAAATTATGTTATGGCAATACTAATACCGACGTGTTTTGACTTACTTTCGTTATATTGTGGACAAGAAGTTCTTCCGTGTGAAACTCTTTGGCTGGCACAGTGATTTTAACAGTGTCGTTAGGACTCGGTTCCAGTGCTATACCAACAACTGTCACGAAAAGGGTACTTTCGCCAATAGGACAGAACAGAATTTGACTCTGAAATTGACAATGGCTGAATTGATGTTTCAGCGCGTAGATAACATTATCATGAGGAGGATTATAGATCAGCTGTTTATCACGTTACACTTACAAATTTACAATAGCGACGTTTTTTACCTATTGAGTGATTTGTTTATCATTAATTATAGTTTCAATATATTTATTATAGAGAGGTATTATCTATGAATAACAAATAGATTTACTTAAAACAAGTTTTACACACCTCATGTTTTCCCATTTTCTTCGGTTTGAAATGTATGGGTATATCGTATGTAGAGTTCGGCGGTATGCGAACTTCTTTGAGAGTTTCAAACGATCCGTCAGACATCTCTGAGTGTATCACCCACTCATCATCCGTCCTGTGGAAACAGAGATTATAATAAACTAGTTATTGCTCGCAACCTCGTTAATCGTTTGCTCTGAATTCGTAATATTATGCTACGAGGGAATTGTACTTTTATGTCGTAAAAAGAAAATTGTAAATCACGAAACTAATAATTAGTAATAGTTATCATGAATGTTTTTGTTTATATTATATTACTAGCTGTTTCCCGCGACTTCGTCCGCGTTATCATAGTATACCTATATAGACTTTCATTTAAACTTTCAACCCCTATTTCACCCCCTTGGGGGTAATATTTTCAAAAACGCTTAAACACGTATCCAATCATTTTTAATCAGTAGCCCAAACATAAAATTTCATGCGTCTAACTCAAGAAATAACGGACTTCCATTGAAACTTTCAACCCCAATTTCACCCCCTTGAGGGAAGAATTTCCAAAAATGAGGTTTAAATCAGTAACCCAAAGATAATGTTTCATGTTCCTAACTTAAGAAATGACGGACTTTCATTCAGATTTTCAAGCCCTATTTCACCCCCTTCGGGGTAAAATTTTCAAAATTCCTTCCTTAGTGGGTGTCTACTTGATAAAACAACCCTACTGACCAAATTTCATGGCTGTAACTTTAACAGTTTTTGCTCAGCTATGATGAATCAGTCAGTCAGTCAGGACATGTAATTTTATAAGTATAGATAACGCAAAACATAAACATACGGGTTAGTCACAGTGATGTTTTCAGTTTTCGACTCTCTGACGGGGCACTCAATATAGAGAACTTTGTTTTCGACATCACCGACATCCATACAAGCACCGCTCAGAGCCAATTCTAATGTTTTGTAATTTTCGATATTACACTTTGCCTAAAACATATATTTTAATTATTGTTTACGAATTCAAAGCTGCGTTCCCAATGCATCGGGTTTCGATCGTATTTACAAAATGCCAAATGATTTTTGTGTCGATGTTGTGCACGCTGTACCACAAAAATAAAAGCTGATAAAAGCGATGAATAGGCTACTTGACCTATATTCAATTTCATTGAACAAATGCATATTTCTAGTAGAACTTGGCCTAGGAAACCGTATTTCACCCTTATCATCAAATAAAAGCTTATGATTGATAAATAAAATCGATTTGAAAATATGATTTTATGAAAATAGGATTTGTACTGACGAAAACGCTTTTGCGGTACTTCCGATTTGGATGTGACGTCATCCTCATACTAATTTAATATCTTTTATATATCGCGCTCGTTATATGTAAGTTTATTTGTACATAAATAATAACAATAAGCCTAGAAAGATTTGTAAAATATATTTTCTTGAATAATTCACTTAAAACATCAGTTTTATATATTATCTCCATTTATTGTAGACGGGAAATGAAATGGCCAAAACTTTTCTCCAAAAGTTTTCAACATTACAAATGATTTGTAATTTCTTATTTAATTCTTTTATTATTTTTGGGCACTTTTAGACTCGTACATTTAGCACATAAAAAAATGTTCAATAAAGAGAGTTTAAAATACAAAGCGTATGACGTCACACTATGGCGGACAGTGTTTTCGGCGCCATTTATGAGGCATATTTTTCAATAAACATTTTTATGGGTTTCTACTGTGTAAATTATTGAAAAATTAGTTTTTTTTTGTGAAAATGAATGATTAAGAAGCGATTAGCATGAAGAAAAAAAGTAGGTCAAGTAGCCTATTCTGACGTTCCATACTACCCCAGGAAAATTAAACATTCGACCTCGGAATAATTCGCATAGAGCTGTAAATTTGTAGAGACGTTAAATACACCATTATAAATAAAACCTCAAAAGTCCCCGGCGATCCTTCTTGTGCAAAAAAAATTATTCAAGGTCAAAGGTATGAAAAAGAAGTTTTTCCCGTTTTTCTTTCAAACGGTACATTCTATCATAAAAATTGGTAGGACAAGGTTATAGAATATAGATCATAAAATTCTCAACAAAAAACATTCTAACACTTTTTTCATACGACTAGCCATTCCTTATGAAAAACGTGCTTACAGTTTAAGAAAATAGTAAGAGATTCTTATCTATGAATTTATTTTATAAAGCTGAAGAATTGGTGGAAGTACTAGTTCGAGGTTGTGGTACGTGTGGGTTGGCCTTTAGGGTTTAACATACCTTAACATCAACGAAAGGGTTAATTTCCACAGGTTGGAAGGTAACTGTAACAGCAACATTATATTGTGGTTCTATGGTTCCTTTTGTAGGTGATATTGTGAACTCGTTCGCAGAGGTTTGCTGCCAACTGAATCTTTAACATAACAAAAACAGAAAAGATTAGTTTTTCTGGTCAGAACTTGACTCTTATTAGTAACAAAACAGTGCGGCAACTGCTGGTCGGAGTTGGGGGGTGTTAGGTTTTTGTCGTTACGGAATTTTCTTGATTCGGTCGCTGCGCTCAAAGACCACGATAAAAGCTATGCAATAGCTTCAAATACTAACATAATAATCGTTATAAATGATTGTCGATACGAATATCCATATTCAAAAACTGTTTTCTTCTTTACCTAGCACGGCTGTTGCCTTTATTCTGTACCATAACTTTGAGGGTCTTGCAAGCTTTCCTGCGCAGGCAGCCGAACTGCAGGGCGTTAGTGCTCAGACACACGCTCATACCGCTCACCGTGCCGCTCACACGAACTAGGGGCTTCGATATGTGTAGCACGTTCATTAACAACTGTAAAAATTTACAATTTATTAAAAGAATATTATGCATTCGAATCCAGCAGGTTTTATATCTGGAAGGAAGTAAAAATATATTACTGTAATATTGCAGTAAAATAATAAACATTCTCGGCATACTTAATAAAAACAAATACCTAGAGGATTTGGCAAGCGCAACGTCGACATAGTCTACTATATCTATACTTATAAAATTACATGTCCTGACTGACTGACTGATTCATCATCGCTGAGCAAAAACTGTTAAAGCTACAGCCACGAAATTTGGTGAGTAGGGTTGTTTTATTGAGTAGACACCCACTAAGTAAGGAATTTTGAAAATTCTACCCCGAAGGGGGTGAAATAGGGGTTGAAAGTTTGAATGAAAGTCCTTCATTTCCACGGTCATTTCTTGAGTTAGAAACATGAAACTTTATTTTTGGGTTACTGATTAAAAATGAATGGATGCGTGTTTAAGCGTTTTTGGAAATTCTACCCCCAAGGGGGTGAAATAGGGGTTGAAAGTTTAAATGAAAGTCCGTCATTTCTTAAGTTAGAAACATAAAAGTTTATTTTTGGTCTGCTGATTAAAAATGAATGGGTAGGTATTTAAGCGTTTCTGGTAATTCTACCCCTAAGGGGGTGAAATTGGGGTTGAAAGTTTCAATGAAAGTCCGTCATTTTTTGAGTTAGAAACATAAAAGTTTATAATAGACGTTTGCGTTTGCCGTTTGCTTAAATAGGGTCCCGTTTTTACCCTTTGTTTGGAACCACAAAAAGGGGAAAACTATCCATCTTTGTTATTATACTATGTTAAAACGGACGAAGTCGCGGGCAACAGCTAGTTGTGTTATAAAGACTCTAAAGCCTAAACTACAACAAATACTAAAATTCATATTATGTTAGGTAATTTTTCCTCAAAAAAATACAAAAATACTCTGTATTAGCGTGACATAAATCGTTGCAACATTATTTTATTTACCTCAACATTAACATCTTTAAAACCGCGTACTGGCTTGAATAGTATTTTAACACTCGTCTTTTCGTATGGTCTTATTTTGCATTTCTTCGGCGTTACTTTAAATGAAGACAAAAGTGATTCCAACTCCCTCTCAGAAAGTCCTGCAGTTCTATGTTGGTCATTTTCCATGTTGCTATAAGATAAATTATTATGCTTTAAATTCAAATATAATTAAGTACACGGACTGCTATTAATTTAAGTAATCCTCTATTTTAAAAAGAGTTTTTGAGTTTGATGAATAATTATTTATATCATAAACGTATACTTTAGTTTATAGGTGATTGATTATCATAACGTTACCTTAGTTTATTCGATTCCTCTAGATCTCCACTGCTAGTACTGACACTAATATTTCTAGAGACTGCGCTCACTGAGTCTCCACAGCCGTCAACACATTTGAACATGAGTCTAGCGTCGATGGGGACTTTGCTATGATTTATGACCTCTATTTGACGGAGAACACTTTTGCCTAATCTAACGTGACCCAGATTGATACTTCTTTGGCATCCTTCGTAAAGGTCAAATAAGAGTGGTACACCTGTATATAAGAATAGAGAAAAATTGCACGCACATGGATATTAGTTGGCTTGAACTTCAAAACATTACTCAGGGTCATACGCCTCAAGCTATTTAATAATATTATAATACTAGCTGACCCGACAGACGTTGTCCTGTCTTAACGATGATTATTTAATTCGAATTGGTATAATTAAGAAAACAATAGATTAAAAATAGTATCTTCATGCCAAATTTCATCAAAATAGATTAAATAGTTTAAGCGAAAATCATAAAAGTTTATTGTGCAGGAACCGTACATTTTCCGGGACAAAAAGTATCCCTTGTCCTTTCCCGAGACTCAAAGTATCTCCATACCAAAATTCATAAAAATAGATTGAATAGTTTACGCGCAAATCGTAAAAGTATATTGTGCAGTAACTGTACATTTTTCCGAGACAAAATGTATCCTATGTCCTTTTCCTGGTTCTAAGCTACCTCTCCACTAATTTTCAGCCAAATCGGTTCATCCGTTCTTGAGATAAAAGTTTATTGTGCGGGAACCGTACATTTTCCGGGACCAAAAGTATCCCTTGTCCTTTCCCGAGACTCAAAGTATTTCCATACCAAAATTCACCAAAATCGATTGAAAAGTTTACGCGCAATTCATAAAAGTGTATTGTGCAGTAATCGTACATTTTTCCGGGACAAAATGTATTCTATGTCCTATTCCTGGTTCTAAGCTACCTCTCCACCAATTTTCAGCCAAATCGGTTTATCCGTTCTTGAGTTATAAGTGGCGTATATTATATAGAATTTGCGTAACAATAATGCTACTACGTCGCGTAGTGCGTAGCACTGCTACGCAGCAAACGTAGCGGTGCTACGCGACCCCGAGAATTTTTACTTGTAGGTACTCGTAGCCTATTTTAAATGTACTATTTTAAAGTACATACATTATATGGAGTACAATAATACTTAGGGGTTTTTATTTAAAATAAAATTCGTAACTTATAAAAAGTCATACCTTCCCCTATTATTGTAACTGTTTCTTTGCATAACGAATTTAATAAAAATTCTAGCGGAATGACGTATCTTTTAAGTTCCTTTGGTCGGAAGGTTATAGAGATGTTAAGTTTTTGTTTTGGTTTTATAAGACCTTCTTGAGACAGTTTAATTGATAATTCGGGATCATTGCAATTAAAATCCAATCTGAAAAAAAATGTGTTCATTAATAATAATCAGTTCAGCAAACAGACAGCAATAAAAATTATTGAAACTTGTTCTAAAATCGTGGAGGATTAAAAAAAACTGTCCAAGCGACGTTTAGGCACTTTTTGGATCAGTGGTACACAACGGGCCACGGTGTGGTGGGACGCAACCAAAATTTTTAGGGTTAAAAAATAACGTTATTCGAAATTGGCGATTTAAAATTGGAAACATTTTCACGACTTTTAAGACGGCTTCGCAGTATTATGCCGGTAGGCCTGAATTTAAAAATGGTTTAACTTTACGCGGGTCACTGATAAAATCTCCATAAAGTATTTATGGAGATTTAAAAATAATCTGACCCTGACACTACACTATCTAAAACAACAATAGTCAACCTGCGGCCCGTCGAGATTTTATCAGTGACCCAATATAAAATTGTTACAAGTAATAAATAATAATACATACGTAACAGGTTTGGTGTCGTCGTTTCTGAATGTGATAGTCTTGTGGTAGGTGCCATCGGGGGCGTCTAATATACATTTGCCGAAGTCGCATTCCTTGCACGAGAAGTGACAGGCGGGCTTGTCGATGTGAATGTGCAAAACTACTTTGTACTCCGGTCCATCAGATATCTATACATTGGATATAAGTATAACATGTAATATCAATATTCTGAAGGTGTTATAATATTATACTTACTCCATAATTTTTGAGATACTATTGAATTCCGGAACGGACATAGGATTGTATTTATCACAGCATGTTTTTTATTTTTTATTTATGTACCGTTTTCAAAGAGACTTAAAAAATGCATACGCGCAGCGAACTTGCACGCAACATGTAATAAAATATATTTAATCTTCAACTAGTTGGTTGCAGAAGAGAATAGCCCAAGTATTCACTGCATTACTCTAAACTTCATAGTCCTGATAAATAATATCTAAAGCACTAATGCGATAACCCGTTAAGGCTACGGTGTGTCATAGACATACACATCGGTGCGTCCACATTTGTATCATTTGCGCGATCAGATCTCCGTCGCGATCATCGCGCCGTATCAAGTATGAGTATCATAGTGTGGACGCCTATTAGATCATTCTGCCGATAATGCGTGTATTTGATATGACACGTATCAGATACGCGGCTAATAGCGATCGGGGCGTATCATGATACGCGTATCATTTTGACACGCTTCGATGATACGCGACGGAGATCTGATCGCGCAAATGATACAAATGTGGACGCACCCACGCATTCAACACACAGTCACACAGACACAATCGGGTATAAGGATTAAACTTACCGATAGAATGACAGGTATAGTCTGAACAGGAAGCCTCTTGAGCGTGAAGCGCAGCACGCACTCTTGAATCGCACCCGGCACCACGTGACCAACATTTGGCTCGACGTGGCACTGTACGTTCCTCCCGGTGCTGTAACGCCAGGTGTAGTTGAACGATGTAGATCCCTCGTTTGTTAGTGTAAAGGGTATCTCTTCCGAGTAAGGCGGTTGACACTGCAAATTACATAATATAGATGTTAGATTTTTTCTGATATAAGTTCAAAGGGGAGAAAAATACAATACTTATTAACATGAACGTAGAAAAAAAGGCGAACGGAGTCTTGTCATATAGAAAACTGTGTCTTCACTTTTCTTCTGAGTCGGCCACGCACACGTTCTGACGCCTGTCAAATGGTATGGACTAGCGCAAGAATGTGTGCGTGCGGACCGTGTACATACAGCCAGCTGGCCGACTCTGAACGACACAGTTATGTGTTTGGTGGGACTCCGTCCGCCTTTTTTTATACGTCCATGCTTATTAAGTAAAATTTCCAAATAATATAATAATGACGGTTTATACAAATTAGTTTTAAGAAAGGGTGTTCCTGCCAGGGTACACATAAGAGATTTCATTTTGCTGTTTTTATAACTTTATCATACTGGGTGGAAATTGTTCTAGAATACTCAGCAAACAGAGTTGTCTGTGAAAGACGCCACGTAATCGCGTAGGCCATGTTTTTCAAGGGTTTCAAAGGAGTGAAAGAGATAGCGATATTTTGCCTGAAAATAGAGCGAGACAGTTGAAGTGTCAGAAAACAAAAATGGGGCGTGCCGCGCAAGCGAAAAACGCCACGATTTTCTAAAAAATGTTCTCTTTATAAATACATCGATAAAAAGTTTCACATCAAAAATCTAATAATGAATATTAATAAAGATACAAGGTTAAAGTTAATACAATACATGATTTAAGTTGATATCCGTGACGATATCGCTAGTCAGATTGTGGACGTTGCCGAGTAGCGAATACGACACAGCGGGCTTGATGGCGTGGCTGAGAGCGTGCACACTCAACGCCAGGCCTTCGGTCATGTGAGTGACGTCACAGTATATCTTGAAAGACAGCGACCCTTCCTGTGCCGGCGTGTACATTATTCTAGAAACCCGGCGAAAATAATTACATTAAATACTGGTATAATGTATTTAAACATTTATTCTTACTAATATAAAAGCTTGTGACATGAATATTTACACAGCAGATATTATCTTAAAACCATTTTGCTGTGTGTCTGTCTGTCAAGTAAACTTTCCGGTGTATTAGGCAAAGACAATCTGGAGGCTTTATTGAAAAAGTAATAAAACGTACTTGTATAAGTTTACTTGTATGTGTAAATCAAGTGAAAGTTAAATACAATCTTACGTAATAGGCATCTCGGAATTTGCTCTCAACACCCCTTTCTGGGGTTTCACAATTACCGGGTTTTGTTCACATTTTTCCATAATAAGCGAATTGCCTTTGAAGTTGAAATTAAGATTCTCATTCTCGTTGTTCTTGAGAATCACTGTACTTCTGGTGGTGACGCCGACCACTGAATTCCTTATGATGAGTAGCGGGGGTTGGAATGTGACGTCAGATTCCCGAACTACACCCGCAACTTGTAGGTTTAGCGTAACAGAATATTTTGGTATCGAAAATTTCCACTGGGATTCGTATACCTGCAATTTAAAGGAAATTGTAAATATTTTGATAACGAAAGTAAAATAAAAGGTGGCGATTTATGGCGCAGCGCAGACGACATACTATCCGTGATGCACTTTTTAGTCTGTGGACATATAACCCATGCAATTATATGCAGTAACACGGCGGACTTTTTGCGCATCGTGTGCGTTACTGCATACTAGGCTGCTATTTATGTATCCGGAACTGGCCACTTACAAGAACAATATTTAAAAAGTAATTACAACATTTGAAAATAGAACTCTTTGGTTGAAGAATACATTTTGTTTCATGTGACTGTCAATTATTTTTCCATTGTGACGTCATTTTGAAAATTGCGTGTCTTCATTTGCCATGGATTTAACGCGTGAACATTTTCGTGCAATGATTTACTACGATTTTCGGCGTGGGCTAAATCAACAACAGTGCTTAATTCAACTCACCGCAACATTTGGAGATGAAGCACCATCAAAAACCACTGTTTATCACTGGTACAGTGAGTTTAATCGTGGGCGGTCTATGCTCACGGATGAAAATAAAGAAGGTCGCCCAAAAACAGCTGTTGTCCCACAAAATATAGATGTTGTGTGGGAACTAATAATGCGTGATCGTCATGTTACATATCGCGAGATAGAGGCGTCCTTAGGCATAAGTATGACGAGCATACATAAGATATTATACGAACATTTGGCTGTAAAAAAAATATGTTCGCGTTGGATTCCGCACAACTTGACAATCGATCAAAAACGGGCTCGTGTCGATTGGTGCAAAAAAATACAACCGTAGTACGTCAAAAGCCGTTTATAATATCTACACAGGTTATGAATCTTGGATCTATGCATATGACCCCGAACTAAACAACAGTCAACGGTGTGGGTGTTCCAAGATGAGCCGAAACCAACAAAAGTTACTCGTGCAAAAAGTACTTTGAAGCAAATGGTCGCCTGTTTTTTTGGAATTAATGGACATGTGGCTACAGTGCCATTAGAGAATCGTAAAACGGTTAATTCTGAATGGTATACGACCATTTGTTTACCAGAAGTCTTTGAAGAAATAAGAAAGGACAACCGACAACGCAGAATCATATTACATCACGACAATGCTAGCTGTCACACCTCAGCTGAAACAACTCAGTTTTTGGAGGGTCAAAAGATCGAATTGACTGGTCATCCGCCGTACAGCCCTGATTTGGCACCTAACGATTTCTTTTTATTTCCATACGCGAACAACAAATTACGTGGTCAACGTTTTTCGAGCCGCGAAGAGGCTGTTGATGCGTTCAAAATGCACGTTTTGGAGATACCTCAATCAGAATGGAAAAAGTGCTATGAAAATTGGTTCCAGCGTATGCAAAAGTGTGTCGATCATCGCGGCGAATATTTTGAAAAGTAATAAAACCATATTAAATGATATATGTTTGTTTCTTTTTTTCATTCCGGATACATAAATAGCAGCCCTCGTATAATTGCAAAGGTTATATTTCCCACATACTAAAAAGTGCGTCACGGATAGTCTGTCGTCTGCGCTGCGCCTATACTTCATAATATCAATCAATTTATAAATATGGAAACTAGTATTTACCTTTAGTTCTTAGGGTCACCGCAGACATACATGACCGACTATCGTACAACTAAATTGCGTAGTTTCACAATTTAATTGGACAACTTTTTAATTTGTAGGTAATAGGGTCCAATTATTTAATTTTACAATTTAATTAGATGCAATGTGCGAGCTATTGGTATCCTTTGCGATTTAGCTGGCCAACTTGAAATTGTAAGTCTGCGGTCGCTCTTAGATGAAGTCTTAACATTTTATGAAAATACTTACACCGGGTTTCGTAGGTGCAAACGTAAACGTGACTTCTGTTGAAGAACCTCCATCGACGTAGCCTTTGAGAATATTACAATGAATCGGTGTCAGTTGTGTAGTTTTAGGTTTGACCATCACAAAAACGAACTCGTATCCGTATTTTGTAGGATTTATTACTTTGATATTCCTTTAACAAAATGTATCAAATATTATTCGCCGTAATAAAAACGTGTCAATACAATTTTTCCAAAATAACATCTTATAATAGAAGCCGAAATTATACTTTTTGAAGCAGCCTGTTCCCAAAACGTTAAATTGTAGAAGTGATGTATTGGGTAATAGTGCTGTCGTTGAACGTATGTTAAACCTGGATCCAAAATCATCGCTGTCCTCTATAGCCAAATGAACGTAAGGTATTAAGGATTTGGCTTTGACATTGTACGATATCGCCTCGTCTTTAGGATCTAAGTTATCTGAAACAAAACATTGTATTTTGCATCATAGTTAATTCCGAAAAGAACTTATTTCTGTTTTCTAGCTATCATTTTATCTTTAATAAATCTTAGTGTCTAAACACACTAGGCCGAAGTTACGCGGCGTAAATTCCGCGTGATTCCGCATGCAATGTATTTTAAATTACCGATGACACAATATTCCGTCGCGTTCTGTCCGTATACGGTGCGTCCACATTTGTATCATTTGCGCGATCAGATCTCCGATCAGATCTCCGTCGCGATCATCGCGCCGTATCAAGTATGCGTATCATAGTGTGGACGCCTATTAGACCATGCTGCCGATCATGCGTGTATTTGATATGACACGTATCAGATACGAGGTTAATAGCGATCGGGGCGTATCATGATACGCGTATCATTTTGACATGCTTCGATGATACGCGACGGAGATCTGATCGCGCAAATGATACAAATGTGGACGCACCCTTATATGAGTTTGACATTGCGGACGTAATCATGCGGAATTTACGCCGCGTAACTTCGGCCTAGTGTGTTTAGACACTTGCCTGCAAAACGGTACAAATCATGCTGTACTTATTTATCTATGGTAAGTAAGACATTGTTGTTAGAATGGTTTGTTTCGATACTTACCTATTGCGCCCTTTAATCTTACGCTATACACGAAGGCTTCAGTAGGAGAAAATGTTATGACAAAAGTGCAGATTTCCTTAGGTTTAACGCAATGTACTGGGGGTTCAATGCTGAAGGGTAAGTCGACGTCCATCCACGTGTCTATACTTTTGGAGTCCGCACGTTCGCTGAACAGTGTACCTGTACTTGAATCGTCTGAAAATACAACTTGACTTAGCCTGGTTGCCTTCCTGTACTTGGCGTAAAAGTTGGAAATTACAATGTCTGGAATGTTTTGGGTCTTATTTAAAAAACTGGCCACCACCAATATTATATTAAAAACCTCTATTTAGTTTGTAAAGCAGCTTGTTGTTATTAAAACTTCTTACCCGAGCTGTTTTTATTATGCCCTAGAAGAGCGGTACCCTTATTTAAGAGGTATTCCAAAATATCAGCAACTACGTCTTGAGCTACCTGTAACTTTTCAAATTAGCTTTATTTAAGCATCACGGCATCGGTAGTCGACAGTTGTATAATAATAATTATTATTATTTAATAAAGTACTGTATGTCCAGGACCTAGCTATCAGTTATTAATAACAATGAATAGTATAGCTTACGTCACATGCATTGATAGTTGCAGGTTTCATTGGAAATCTATCATCAACGCTAAAAGTCCATTCAATTTTGAAAGGCACTTTTCCAATATTCTCTATACGAAATTCATATTTGTTCGACTAAAAAACGAAATTTCAAATTTAGTAAATCTATCTAATAAACATAGAGAGTAAATAAAATATAGCAATAAATATTATAATAAAACTTTAGTTACTTGATAAATAAATGTGTCGGGGATTTCAATTTCGTCCTTCAAGTCACACGAGTACTTGGAGTAGTCCGACGTTGCGGAACAAACAACAACTATGCTGGTTGTATCCAATACAAGTCTCGAGATCGACTTGTCTATCTTATTTTCCTTTACATCTATAACTTGCTGTCTTCGTTCGTTTATATCGACGTCCCTTTATACAAGAAAAGTTTATTGTACTCAGATCTAGATAACAATCACAGAAAATGTAAAATAATAATGATGAATTATTATGGTCAATAGGCCTTTTACGCTGCGCTACGCAGTGCTTCACTTTAGTGCTACGGAGCTCTATACAATATACCCTATAATATACATATAGATCGTTTATATGCTTAGAATGTAGGTACAACATTAAAGTTATTAGATGTTACAGTATTTTTCAGAGCTTTATACTGTTACATCTAATTATTATTATGGTACCTACATTGTACCTACATTATAATATACAAGGCTCATTAATAAAAAATACTAATAGTACAGTAAATGAAGGCAAAAATCAGGTGCAACCTCCGATTTCGTTGAACCTCCATCGATTTGGATGAAAATTTGGGATTAAGTACATTAAGCCCTCTACTTTAAAAGTGACATACGCTCGTATTGCGCTTTTTTTATTTTAGGGGTGAAATCCACCCCTTTTGTTGAAAATAGAAAAAAATGCAGATTTAACCATTCTGGCTAAACTAATTGGGTTTAATTCGATAAAATAAATGTTTTAATGTTTCCTTCATGATATTTTTGATTACTTAATTAATTTTTCAACCCTTATGGCAACCATCCCTTTAATCGTGAAAAACACTTTTTGTAATTTTCTGAACTTTAAAATCGCATATTTACATTGTATTTAAAACAGTTTGTTTAATATTTATGATATAATTTTTGGATAAGACTGAAATAATAAACCCCCAAAAGTACCCCTTTATTGCGGAATCACGGTAAAAATTGGGTTCAAAAACTTAATAGGTTTATGTTTTTAACACAATTTTTTCAGTTTATTTACTTAGTATTAATTTCTTATTAAGTTTTTTTGCGATATTTTCACCCCTGTAAACTACCAAATGTCTTAAAAATAAGCTCTAAGTTTTTATTTTAAGTTTTTTATATTATCAGCATTAATTAGTTCGAATATTTTTTCATAGTTAAGATAAATTTTATTAATATATTTCAAACATTGATATTATTTAGTCCAAAATATTCAAACAACGATTTCAAACTACTCTCTGTACAAAAAATTTACGCAAAGGCTGAATCTACTAGACTGAAATATTTAATAGACGCACATAATTATAAAAATCCCCTCTCTTATCGAGTCGACATTTTCCGTTTTGCTTACTTTATGAATATTGAAAGACTTGAAAAGATTAACGTATATTTAGTAAGGACTATATGACGCCTGCAATCGCGCTGGAACCGTACATTTTTCGGGATAAAAAGTAGGTATTCTATGTCCATATCCAGTCCTAAGACTCTAAAGTATTTTCATACTAAATTTCAGAAAAATCGGTTGAACCGTTTGGATGTTAAGATGTAACAACTAGACAAAAACACTTACGCATTTATAATATTAGTATAGATGTACCTTTTGACAGGTTTTTCTACAATATTTGCATCCCAAATCTCTGCGAAATCGGAGGTGAAAACCTTTACTGCCTACACTATAAATAGCACTAATCCACTTTGTCATTTTATCAGCAAATGACTATAGCCGAATAATTACTTACTGATTATGATCAAAAACTGTAATTGTTTGTCTGCAATCCCAGGAAGTGTCTTTCTTTGTTACACTAATAAGTGATTCGTCGCTAATTGCTTCTAAGTGTAAATATAGTAACTCCTAAAATAATGAAAATATATAAATATTATTCTTGAAAGTATTTCAATGTTAAAACTTACTTGTCGCGTTAAGTCCCAATTACATAATAAGTTTTAATTATTATAATGCAACGCGAATGTTTAAAATTTCATCTATTTCAATATTCTTGGATCGAAATATTTATTTAAAACTTATATTAAAAAAATTAGGAACGAAGTTCCTTATCGCGCGTTGCGAAAGGCGGCTAGACGGAAAAAATCAAGACCAAAAGTTGTAACGACACGTTTGCTATAGTTGTAAGCCATGCGGCGTGCGCGTGTATCTCTGTCTCTCTCTCATATAAAGCAAATTCGTTCCATTCGGGCTACGAATAATAAAAACTAGGTTTTATTATTCGTAGCATCCGGGTGTCCCTTGATACCTCTCTAGTTTTAAATAATGATATATCAACCTTGTTGATAGTAACAACTTGGCTTGCATAAAACCAAAGCTCCAAGTCCTTCTCCTCCCCCGGGGCGATGTACCCGGCCGACGGCTTCACTACCATATACTCCACTTCGCCCCAGTGGAACTTGTATACTTTTTTCGAATTGTTGACCATAGTGATGGACCTTTTCTTGATGCTGAATAGCTCACAATCTCCTACATGACATTAAAAAATTAATTAACTCTGTGATTGTCATACAAAATGTATATAATAATATGTGTGTAGGTCACTAATAAGTAATAAGTAATAACAAAGCGTGACGTGAAAATTAACATGACGATTGAGCATGAAATTACATTACGGACCACTCTACTATGACTAGAAAATGAACTAAGAAAGCGTGTCATCTATCAACACTTACCGAAATCTAAAATATATTTGAGAGTAGACCGTTCTGTGCTGTACGTTGACATGGTCTCGGCGTAAAAAGTACTCCGTGACTGGAGCTTGCCTTTTTTAATGTCACCTACTTTGGACTTGGACTTTTTCAGGGACGGGGCACTTCGAATTTTCCTCTTAGTTTCACTTATGGTTGTCGATGAAGTAAATGTGCTTAAAATAAAATAAATATTGTTGTTACCGACAGTTAATTATGACATTATTTACCAGCTTTATAATATCGGAACAAAATTATTACCCATCGACAGAAGTTCTATAAATGTCGAGATCAGTGTCCATTGGCAACATTTCTAGATCTTTAATTGTGATGTCCTCCAAAAACGATTCAGCTTTACACAATATCTAAAATTAACTTTGATTATAATATAATACTATTTCATTTGATAAGAATAATATTGACTCGTTACAAGTTCCTACCGTGAAACTTTCAAATGGATTGTTGTAGATTTTCAATTCGATATCACAACTTATTCTTCCTTTTTCGTTTGGGTTAAAATGTACGAACAATGACCGCGATTCATTCGGTCTTAGAATAACTTGTATACTCTTAGTCACTCCTGTGCAAATCATTATTATTATAGATTATATTTAATTTTATTTAAATAATAATTAATTTCATCTTAAATAAATAAATAGTACATAACGCAGCTAGGGCAGGAAAATGAGAACTGAGGCTTTCTTATTTACTGCCCATGGTGCGTATACTATTTTTCTCATCGACGGAGGCGGAAAGCGGCAACATCGGTATGCGCAGCGGCAAGAAAGTTGACGTTTTCCGCCCGGAGGTGAGAAAAAACATTTCCTTCCTACCTTGTCGTAGTAAGTTTGAGACAGAAGCTACCCAAAACTGTTGCCATTCGTCCTTCGGAGCTTGCATTACATCCACAGTGACGACTGCCTTTACGGAACTAACATTTTTGATTCGAATTTCTTGACTTGTAATTGACTCTACGCACGTAAGAGGGAACTCGAGTAGTGCGAGTCCGTGTCGTATGATCGGCGGAGATATTAGAGCTATGCGGGGTATCGCTCCTTCACCCAGTAGGAATATTTTATAAGATTTTGTCTCAGTTTCTGTTAACTTGAGGTTTATTTCAAGCATCGCACGATATTCCTACAATTAATAATTTTAATGCCTTACGTCAACCGTACTCAAATTAAGCATTCATAGTAACAAAAATGGTAACATAGAAACATGCTTACCGTCATCGCTTTTGGCCTAAAATGTATGCACAAAGGCTTATGAAACAGGGATTCGATTTGTGTTTCATACTTATCTAGCCAAAAGACATCTTGATTACAGTTGTTAGAGAGATAGTGAAGCTTTATTTTCAAATAAGAGGGGACCAAGCCGTTGTTGTAGAGGTAGATATTGGCTGCATGGCTGGTGTTCACAATCGCACTTAGAAAGTGTAGTGTCAAAGACTCCTCCACAAAAACGCAGTGTGCTGTTGTCTGTTTATGATATTTTATACGATAAAAGAAATATAATTACATCATAATATCGTAATTTAGTTAATAGGTACTTAATACCATTACCTCATCCATCGTATAATCGCTCAACTTTTTAACTACGACATGTTCTCTAAACGTCACGTCGATGTTCCAAAAGTCTAGGCTGGGAATTGCGCCTCTTCCCATCAGTTTGAATGGGACACCCTCACCTTCTTCTGGTGACGAGTCGCTGATCACAAACTTTAAAGTTTCCTCACATTTTTCATCAGTGGATGCCGTAAACTGTATTCTTATGGTTTTACTCGATTTTGGTGGCACCAAATTGTCGCTGGTTAAAATTGTGAAATTTCCACATTTCAAAATCATATTTTTAAATCTGGAATAAATAAAAAATAACAGTATTAAGGTTTAATGTGCACATTCCACATTTTTTATTTTAATATTATGTTTACAGTATATTTACTTGTTTTTATCTTTGCTTCTTATTGAAAGTGTATCGAGATCAACTCTATATTGTGGTGGCAACACTATTTCGTATGTGAAGGGTGATTTGCCAGTATTAGTGATGACAACTTCTTTAGTAACCTCCCCACCAACCGGTATAACGTAAAAGTTGAGTTCACTCGCTGGGAACAAGGTGAATCTGAAATATATGAAAGAAAATTAAAGTTTCAATGAATATAGTTACTAGTTTGTAACTTAAATAAACATTGCTAAACTCAAATATTATCCGCTGGCCTGCAGTAGCGCTGAAACGAGACAGATGGAACACCTTGGGGGAGGCCTTTGCCCAGCAGTGGGATAGTATAGGCTCATTAAAAAAAACTCAAAGATCAACATAAAATAAGTCTTACGTATTATAGGCACATGTGATCGTAGTATTTACTGGGAACGTTGCAACAATAGTCTGGTTATCACTGTCGTCCAGGAGATTGCATCCGTAGACGGGAGTGTCGGTGATGTCAGTGGCCGCAGTGGGAGTACACTCAAACTCTATGACGACAGGTTTGAGGTTCGGCACCAGAACGCCATGATCGGGAATTACTTTAAATGATTGCAGCAACATCGGATCGGGGAAACCTTTCTTCTTCCTCAATCTATGGAAAATAAGGCAAGGTTACATAATATAAAATTTTAATTTCGACAAATATCAAAAATTTTGGCTCTTGACAACATTAAAAAAAACTAGGCCTTTGCATCCATTGTGCATGATTTATACAGCATTTTTCAGAGCGAAGTAACCACTCTTCAAATACTGTAGTGCCTGGGACAATATTTTTAAATGCCTGTATGGTTGCCCAAGCGCATACGGCATTCTCGCAACATAGTCGGCCTAGTCCAGAGGAAAGAACTAGTCAATACGTCTGGGACCAACCATGTGCGGGTTTCCTCACGATGTTTTCCTTCACCGTACGAGCGTCCGTATTATGTACTTGAGATCAGAAAATGTCTCATTGGTACACGCCTCCACCCGGGATCGAACCTGCACCCTCTGCGAGTGCGAACCAAAGGTCTACCCAATAGGCCACGGACCCAATGACAACATTGCATGTTACTTTTTTGAGCTATTACACGTGGACTGTTAATTTCTGCCGGTACCTATGGTATTATACTTTTGTTTTGTCACAACTCGTAATCAGAATATAATAGACATATCAGATAAAACATACTTGAAATAAACATTGTATTTTCCTCGGTTCAGTAAGAACATTCTTCTCTTGACTGTCGATCGAACTTTGACGTCGCCGTAGTTTAGTATGTAGTCGTTGGGATTATCGAAGGAGTAGTCGACCAGAACGTCGTAGCACTCAGCGGATAAATGCACCACCTCCGTTAAAATGGGGTCACCTCTACATTGTTCGTCGTAAACCTGGTGTAGGTCAAAGTAGTTATAAACTTATAACCAAACATTTATTGAAAAACAAAATCCTAAGCGCGACCATGCAGAATGTATGTGCGCCGCAGACTCGATCACACAAAAAGTGTGACGTCTGCGATCTCCCTAAATGATAGAAAATGTGAATCTAAATCTAAATACAAAGTTCGATTTCAGATCACACTATAAATTATCGATTTTCACTCTTTTAATAAGTATTAAATAATAAAACATAATTTTCGTAATAACTTTGCTAAGTGTTTTTTGGACTTTACTAGAGAGGAACTTTTTAACTCACATCGAGGATTAATGGTTGGTTATCAATAATGCCGACTCTACACGCGTTGTAAACTACTTTGACCGCCTCACTCTCATCTCTCTGCAAAATCCCTTCCGACTGTTTTATCATAAAATCACGTGATAGTTCTTCTGTGTTTCTTATCTTCCATTTGACGGGCAAAACCGAATTATTCTTTACGACGAATTTGTTGTCCTCTTTACGATATAATAAATGTTTCCCATATTCTAAAAACATTGATATAAGTAATATATTTTGTTATTTCCAAAATGTAAACATAACAGAATGTAAAAGATTCGTAACTTCGTTACTATAATCTATACTATAATATTATAAATAAAGCTGAAGAGTTTGTTAGTTTGTTTGAAAGCGCTTATCTCGCGAACCACTGGATTAATATTCAAGTTATTTGGCACAGTCCACAGATGCCGAATAGGGATTTTACCATTTAAAGGGATAAATTCCTTATTTATGCGGGCGAACCCGCACGGAACGTTTAGTGTTTAACTAAATGCTAACAGTACTGAAAACTTTCTGCTGACCTAAGATTTTAGTGTCTGGTAGGACTTTCATAAGAGGAGGTATCCCGGTGCAGGAAACCCGGATAGTTATAATCTCAGGATTGTCACGAATACTCAACAGCAACGTACACTTATGATTGCCGACTTCTTTCGGTGCCACTTGTATCAAAATGTGGCTTTTGGAGCTAGCCTTTAAATATAAAATACAATTCTTAATGAACAAAACAGAAATTGAATAGCCAAACAAAATGTAAATACTAAATAATACGGTAATCTTACCTCTACTTCCACAACTTTATCATTTATGCGAAATGTACTACGGTCTCCTAAAATATCGGCTTCGATGGCAGTACCCATAAGCGAAGTATTTCTTAACGTTATTTGATAGCTTTCTTCAAATACTCTGAATATAAGAAAGTGGTAAGAATTTTTAGTAGTTGAAATATGGCTTAAAATATATTAAAGCTTATTATTTATTTATTTTTTTACCTTTTCTTTCCCACGAAAATATTACCCAACTCGAAAATTTTCTTGTCGTCTAGGAAAGCGCCTTTGTAAGTGTGGTCCTCAATAGAATGTCTTACAAAATTTTCGAACATTTTCTTTGGTCGCGTATCTAGCCTATAAAGTAAGCAAAACCATAAACATAGGCTAAAACTGCATTCGTTATCACTTATCACTCAGTAGTTAAACAGACATAGGTAATATGTCATTTATTTAGCAATTTAAAAACTTGTTTGAATTTCTGATAACCGTTTCTAGGCGGACATACAAGCCAGTATAATATCTTGAGATTTGGCTGGTATGTGACTATATAGCCGGGCCGTAATGAAGTCTCTATATCGAGTCTCAAGTTATTGCGATCGGGTTGTAGTTAAAATTTAAAAGTACTCTTATAATAAGTAGGTTCTTTTTACGGGCTTTGACCTACCACACATTCCCACTACTGTATCTCCTGTGTCGCCAGGATCGACAGCGGTATCCAACCACGAAAACCCTTTGATATGACCTCAGGGAGCCCGAGGGACATGCTAAAACTGGCTTAGGACCCGCAACGAAATCAATCAGAAGAAAATAGGAGGAGTAGGAAGATTCCAATTTCCCTCCCCATAAAAGCGGGAGATAGCACAAAGTTGCAATGACCGAAAGTCAAAGAACTTAAGGGGGAGCACCACGGAAATAATTGTGACTCCCAAGCTAAAGTTAAGTTAATATTGGAGTTTATTGTGTTTGACTGTTGCCAATAATAATTATGGCAAAAACGCTTGAAGGCACGGAAGTTCCTAGCGCTAATATATTCGTTATATTATAACATACCTGGGTAGGTCGCACACCCCGCTGGCACATATCTCAAAGCGCGAGGGCGGCCAGCCGGCCACCTCGACGTAGTGCCGCGCGCTGTATTGGCCCTCCGCCCGCGGACTGAACGTGTACGTGCACCTTAACAGTTCGCCCGGCCGGAGTATGATGCGACTTCGTAGTTCTGTTACATTTTTTTACATTTAAACAATTGGTTGTTTTTATAAATGAATGCTTTAATTTTTTATAAAAGAGCAAAATCATCTGAGTAATATTATGTTAATATTAAAACATACTTTTGGCTTACAAATATTATCTCCCTTTACCTGCACCCGATGAAGCAATATCCTTCATTAGTGAAGACGTCACCTGAAGTTATAAATATGTTAGAATTGAAGCACTAATAAGTATGTGTGAAGCCAAAATAAAAAATATGAATAATTAGTAATTACCCCTTTTCCGCATTTGCATTTCCATTGTGATAATACTTCTAATACTTTTTCTTGAGTAAAATCGTCGGATTTTAGCAAATCCGGAACGTCGTTACACTCACATTTTTCTATCTACAGCAATATATAATATATTTTAATATAATATATAAATAATATGGTGGGATTATAAAAGTACAGTACCCGGCAATAAATATTGCACACCTTTGGAAAGTGACAGTCGGTTTTGTAGAGCGTTATCTCTAACGCACGAAATACAAAAAGTCCGGTATATATTAGGAGCTATTAAAACAATTATGGTTTGCTTTTTTTTGTCAATTTTATTGTTCTTTGTATATACGTGATTATTGTTCTTTGTATGAACGCTGCACGTGACCATGGCGCTCGTGGCCAACGAGTTGCTTGCGTTTATCCAGCACGCCATCGACACTATGGACGAGGTCAGCATCATGCAGATCTGCAAGTCCTCCTTCTCCAGCGAGGAGATTTGCAAGGGCAAGCACCTGCTGTACGAGACGCTCGGACAGAGCGCGAATATGCCGTCGCGGCGAAGAGACGGAACGGAAAGAAGCGTGCAGGACATCATCTCCCTGCTGAAGCAGACGGATCCTGATGAGGTGCCGGCTTTTGTGGCAAAGGAGCTGCACAAGCTGCCGATCGTCACGCTGGACAAAGTCGACGTCGTCAGCCTACTGAAGGACATCAGGATCCTGAAGGAGGAGCTGGCCGGTGTTCAGGGTAGATTGAAGGCATCAGAGTCAACGATCAGTGACTTATGTATTGAATTATCGCAATTAAAAAGCGATAATTCAATATGTAGGTCACCTGATGCCGCATACGTCAACACTCGTCGTGGCGCGGCGGCGGCCACGTTTAGCCCGGCGTCAGCATTATAGGACGCGGACGGGTCAACGAACACTGGTGGAGAGGAGGAAGAAGCCCGCCGCCCGCAACCATCGCGGCACCGCACCATATGTACCTCAGCTGCGTCTGCGGAGCGAGGTCCCCACGACGCCCTTGTACATATCTCGCCTTCACTGGTCCATGGAGATCGAAGACGTCGTGGACGACATCCAGAAGAAGACGACACTGCGCCTGAGGGTCGAGCGTCTGCAGTCTCGGCACAAGGTTAACTTTAGCTCCTTTGTGGTGAGAGTACCGACGATTCTTCTGTCGACCTTCGAGGCGCCGGAGTTCTGGCTGATGGATGTAGTCTATCGGAGGTTCCGGGGGAGACTCCGGAACGAAGCGAGTCACGTCGCCGGCAAAACGTGACAGTGTTAGCTTTTTAAGTATAAAATACGTATGTTAGTTATAAGGTATTTATTATATAATTATAATATGTATGTTAGATTTTAAGGTATTTGTTATATGGGCCTCTAATGCCCGAAATAAATGATTTGATTTGATTTGAAATAGGTGTGTGCTACAAAGATAACGCTCTATGAAACCGAAATAAGCCGAATTTCTGTTTCGAAAGGTCGATGTGCAATATTTATTGTACGGGTATTGTAATTTAGGAACTATTGTCTTTTATTTATTTTATTTTATTTTATTTTATTCAGAAAACTAACAGCTTTTCAAAAATTCTCTAAGATAACAATTATAGAAACATGTTATGTATGTTTGATCACAGATTAATAATTATGTCTAATCTGTAATACCTACGCCGGAAGCGTGACTTCCCCGCGCGCCCGCGCACCCCGCGTTGCAGCGCGCCTATACTTTGTTCCAATAAATGACAGTGCGAAATTGACCACCTGTTTCATTAGACGCATCCCTAATTGCCGCCCCCGTACTTAACACGTGGCGACGAGGCAACCCGCGAGTGCAAATTTTAATTATTTACCATGTCGACAGTTTTCGGAGTTTTATCTTCGTTCGATCATCGTTCTCAAGAATGGAGTAGCTACAAATCACGGATAAATCAGTGGTTTATAGCCAATAACCTCGATGATGAGACCGACAAAATGGCGGTCAAGCGGCGGGCGATTTTATTGAGCGCTATGAGTGAACAAACTTTCATGTTGGTCAGGGATTTGGCTTTGCCGAATAAGGTGGAGGAGATCACCTTTACAGCAGTCATCGAGCTGCTGGACGGGCACTTCACTCCAAAAAGGTTCGGCTTTGCTGAGAAGTCCATATTCTACGCGGCAGTGCAGCACCCTGGGGAAGGCCACTCACAGTGGGCGGCCAGGCTCCGAGGACTAGCAGCGCACTGCGCATTCAAGAATTTGGAGGAAGCACTACTAGACCGGTTCATCATGGGTATGGCCGCAGGCCACGAAAGGGACAAACTGTTCACGCAGAACCAGGAGGATTTAACCCTGGCGAAGGCTATAGATCTGGCGGAAAGCGTCAAAAGCGCGCGCCAGGCGTCTTCTGTGGCTTCACCGGGGGCGAGCAGTGGCATCGGCACGGCTTCGGGAGCAGAAGGAGTTTTCCATATCGACAAGAAGGATAAGTGCAGAGTGTGTGGACTCGCAAATCATAAATCAAATCAGTGTCGGTATAAAAACTACAAGTGCAAAAAGTGTGGTGAAAAAGGTCATTTGCGTAAAATGTGTTCAGGAAGTGCGACAAAGGTCAACTTTGTGGTGAGTGGTGCGGACGATGGAGATGATGATGGTAAGTGCTTTAATATACGGTGTGTAAAAGGCAGGCCTATGACAGAAAGCGTAAAAATTGGTCAAATATTCTTAGAGTTTCTAATAGATAGCGGTTCGGCAGTCAGTTTAATACCTGAAAAAATATATTGTTCGAAATTCAAGGAATTTAAGTTAACGTTGACCGGTAAAAAGTTATTTAGCTACACAGGGGAACGTATTGAATGTTTAGGCACAATTTTTGTACCGATAACATACAAAGGGTTAACGCGGGAATTAGCGGTGTATGTTGTTCAAAATGGCGGACCGCCGCTCCTAGGGCGAAATTTTATTCGCGAATTTAATTTAGAGCTGGCCCCCGCCGCCTCGGAAAATTATATCCGAGCCATTTTTACGGAGTCGCAAGAATATAAAAATGTAACGGAGAAAATTTTAAATAAATTTCCGCGAGTGTTTTCTAATCAATTAGGATTATTTAATAAATATACGGTCGAGTTACGGTTAAAACCTGAATCGAAGCCTATTTTCTTTAAAGCTAGACCCGTGCCGTACGCGATAAAAGAGAAGTTAGATAAGGAACTGGATCGGTTATTAAGTTTAGGTATCATTAAACCCGTCGAACATTCGCAATATGCGTCACCTATAGTGCCGGTTCTAAAAAAAGACGGCAATATTAGGTTGTGTGCCGATTACTCGGTGACTATTAATAAACAATTAATAGTAGATCAATACCCCCTCCCTACAGTAAATGATTTACTTTCAAAATTACACGGAGGCATTAGGTTTAGTAAAATTGACCTTTCGAGCGCCTATAATCAGCTCGTTCTAAATAAGGACTCACAAATGTTAACTTGCATAAATACGCACCGTGGGCTTTTCAAATTTACTAGGCTCGTGTTTGGGTTATCTAGCGCGCCGGCAATGTTTCAACGGGCGATGGAGTGCCTTCTCGCCGGAATAGACGGAATTATATTCCTATTAGACGATATCTTGGTGACGGCGGCTGACACTGAAAAACACATAAGTCGATTGGTGACTGTGTTACAGCGATTGAACGACGCGGGGCTCACGGTTCAGCGTAGTAAGTGCGAGTTCTTTAAAAGTGAAATATCGTATTTAGGTCACGTAATAGATAAAAATGGAGTTCGGAAATCACCGGAAAAAGTCAAAGCTATTTTACAGGCGCCTAAACCGGAAAATGTGACGCAGCTACAATCGTTTCTAGGATTAGCTAATTATTACAGAAATTTTGTACCGGATGCATCCTCTTTATTATCTCCGTTGTACAATCTACTCCATAAAAATGTTAAGTGGGAGTGGTCTAAACTACACGATGACACATTTTCAAAGATAAAAAATATCCTGGCGTCGGATAAAACATTGGCACATTTTAATCCTAAGGCTAAGATTATTCTAACGGTCGATGCGTCACCGACCGGGTTGGGGGCTATTCTGTCGCAAGTCGATCGTGATATGATAGAGAGACCGGTAGTTTATGCGTCTAGAACTCTTTCTCCTGCTGAAAAAAATTATGCACAAATTCAAAAGGAAGCTACCGCCATCGTTTTCGGGGTCAGGCGTTTTCACCAGTACCTCTACGGTCGATCGGTGCCTTTCATTTTAAGAACGGATCATAAGCCTTTGCTAGCGATATTTGGACCTCACAGAGGCATTCCCGAAATTTCGGCCAACCGTCTGCAGCGGTATGCAATGTTCCTAGCGGCTTATAATTATATTATCGAATACATAGGTAGTAAACAAAACAGCGCGGACTACTTATCGCGGGCGTTCGTAGATCGCACCGATCCGCCGCCACCCGACGCGGCGCGCGCGCGGCCGCCCGCGGACGAGTTGTCGGGGTGCGAGGAGCGCGCGGCGTACGTCAACTTCGTAATTGACGGGGATCTACCTATCACGCTGGATGACGTGCGCCGCGAGACCACCAAGGACGAATGCCTTTCTATTGTTAAAAAATATGTTTCTATCGGCTGGCCTAGGAAAATTAACGATGCGAATTTAAAACCGTATTTTAGTTGCCGGTCGCAACTTTCACTCGAAAACGGAATCTTAATGCGCGGTCATAAGGTCGTGATTCCTATGTCTCTCAGAGACGTTATATGCGACGAGATGCATAGTTCCCACTTCGGAGTCGTCAAGATGAAGGCGCAAGCGCGGAAACGCGTATGGTTCCCGGGGCTGGACGCGGCGCTGGAGCGACTGGCGGCGGGGTGCGGGGTGTGCGCGCAGCTGCGCCCCGCCCCGCCGCACGCCCCGCTCCACCCGTGGCCGCTTCCGCCGTGCCCGTTCTATAGGTTGCATCTAGATTTTTTAGGGCCGTTCAACAATATGATGTTTTTAATCGTCGTGGACGCATATAGTAAATGGGTCGAGGTTTATGATGTATCCTTAACGTACAACACTAGGGCGGTTATCACAAATTTATGTGAGTTCATGTCGCGATTCGGAATTCCGAGCGTAGTAGTGACCGACAATGGAACTTCGTTCGCTTCTAAAGAATTTAATAAGTTTTGTTTAATTAACGGTATAAAACACGTTTCATCCCCTGCATATCACCCGGCCAGCAACGGGCAGGCTGAAAGTTTCGTGAAAATTATAAAAAAGGGGTTAAAGGGGTTATTTTTAGAGGGCTGCAACAAAAAGAATATTCGCGAAAAAATGTCAAAGTTTTTATTCGACTACAGGAACTCTAAGAACAGTACCACGGATAAATCACCCGCGGAATTAGTATTCGGGCGCGCTCTGCGCTCGCGGCTGGACCTATTACGCACCGTCACACCGCCTGCGTCGCCATCGTCCGCAGCGCTCGCCTCAACGGTGGACCACAAACAGTACTTGCAGAGTAAGAACTATAAAGGTGTGGAGAGACTGATTTTTAAAAACAATGACCCGGTGTGGGTGATTAAAAATGCGAGTTCTAAAAGAATATGTTGGGTAGAGGGCATAGTTCTAAGTAAAATAGGAAACGTTATATATAAAATTTTTGTACCGTGCTGGGAGGCTGAGATCACCAGACATGTGGATCATATGAGACCGAGACGCTTGAGTGACAATTTCACTTCGAGTGGCAATCGCTGGGATCTAGACCTGGTGCCGGATGTGGCGCCTGACACTAACTCCGCAGCGCCGCCCGATACAGGGATGGCCTCCGACTCAGAGGGGGGAGAGGAGGCTGAACTGGAGAGTCCGAGGTCGTCTGAACGAGTTTTTAGCAATAATGTCGGCGGCCGGCGACGTGAAATAAGTCCCGTGTTTTCCACACCACCGTCACGGTCTCAAGATTAGTCGTAAGGTTATGTTCTTAGGTTTAGTCGTAGAGTTAAGCTAGATATTTCACTTGTGTTAACTCGTATATATCACTTACTAAAAGGGGGAGAGATGTTATGTATGTTTGATCACAGATTAATAATTATGTCTAATCTGTAATACCTACGCCGGAAGCGTGACTTCCCCGCGCGCCCGCGCACCCCGCGTTGCAGCGCGCCTATACTTTGTTCCAATAAATGACAGTGCGAAATTGACCACCTGTTTCATTAGACGCATCCCTAATTGCCGCCCCCGTACTTAACAAAACATAAAGCCAATTATAAAGTTTTCACATATAAGTAACAAGAAAAGTAAGCATTATCAATATTATGTAACGTGCACAGCTGGTGTAAGTCGAACATGAGAATAAGCGAAAAAAGCAACAACACTCAACAGTCAGTAACAACAAACAATATTTAAACTAAATCTAAATACAAATTACAATGATCACTCACAAAACGCACTAATTACTCACTATAACTACTCAGTACCATAAATGTAACAATTTTCATTTTTCAGTTTTAAAATACTCATTTGATAAAAGCCTACAAATCTCGGATGTTTTTAGTTTAAAAATGTCTTCAATATCTCTACCTAAGTAAAACCTATTAAAACGTGCAGTAGCTCTGCACACAAATGCATTACGGCGGTAAAACGTTTTATATGGTGGGACATGAAACGGTAAATAATTACGAAAGTATCTACAAGGAACATTGAAATTAAATTTTGATAGTAAATCAGGGGCATCAATGGCATTGTTGATAATCTTACATAAATAAACTAAATCTGAAATGTCTCTGCGATAACATAAAGGAAGGAAGTGAAATCTTTTACACCTTTCCTCATAATTAGGAAGGTTAAGGTGGCACTTAAACTGAAGAAACCTTAGAAAGCGTTTCTGGATTGATTCAATTCTATTCTTGTATATGTCATAGGAAGGATTCCAAACTTCGGAACCATATTCCAGTATGCTTCGTACATATGAACAGTATAAAATTTTGATGGCCTTAATAGATTTAAAATTAGAACTTGATCTGATAACGAATCCAAGTGCTTTAGAGGCTTTATTTACAATGTAATTTACATGATCATCAAATATTAATTTAGAATCCACTATAATTCCGAGGTCCTTCATAGATTTTTTGATTGTTATTTCCTTGTTTTTAAGTTTGTAAGTATAATTAATTAAATTTGACTTACGGCTGAATGTTATCGCATAACATTTTGATACATCGAGGTCCAGTTTATTCCTAATGCAATAATCGCTGAACCTATCCAAGTCTTCTTGCAAAAGATGGCAGTCAAGAGGTGAACTGATATTTTTCATTATTTTTTTGTCATCCGCATATAACAGAAACTTAGAATAGCGGAAGCACGTGTTGACATCATTAAGAAATATTGCGAATAACAAAGGTCCCAGAAGTGAACCTTGCGGTACTCCAGAGGGCACCAATGTCCACTTTGACATGTATCCATTGATAGCAACCGCTTGAGACCTATTGTTTATGTATGAGGTGAACCATCGGTATAAGTTTCCGTGGATTCCCGCAAGAAGTAGCTTTTGAAGAAGAATGGAATGATCAATACGATCAAAGGCCTTAGAAAAATCAGTGAATACCACATCTACTTGACCACCAGAATCCATGTTGGTGCTAATATAATCATAAGCAAGAATTAAATTTGATGTTGTGGACCGAGATTTTAAAAAGCCATGTTGCTCCAAGATAAACCAATGTCTAAGTGATGGGTAAATCGCGTTATACACGATACGTTCAAACACTTTAGCAAAAATACACAACTTAGATATTGGCCTATAGTTTTTTATACAAGCCTTGTCGCCAGATTTATGCACCGGAGTGACAAATGCTGACTTCCAGATATTTGGGACACAACCTTCCTTTAGGGACCGCGAATATAATATGGACAGGGGAATAACTAAGCTCGAGGCACACTTGACAATAAACAGTGGAGGTATGTCATCAGGCCCGGCGCCCTTATTCAAATTAACTGATTTTAGAAGTTTGAGTAAATTTTTGGAGCTCACTTCGATTTCACCAATAGAACTGTGATTTGGCAGTGCTTCAGTACTAATATTACCATCAGGGGAACTAGAGTTAAGAAAATTTGCTTGGAAGTATGAAGCAAAAAGGTCACAAATTTTGTCACCAGAGTTGGCTAACTCTCCATCATAGCTCATGGAGGAGGGGAAAGTTGATGAGGCTCTCGAATTATTTTTGATGAAAGACCAAAAAGCTTTTGGGTTACTAGCAAGTGCATTTTCAGTACTTTGAATATATTGTTCATAACACGAGCGCTCAAGTGATTTGGCTCTTCTTCTAAGATGTGAGAAAGAGAGGTAATCACTATGATTGCCATAGACTTTATATTTACGGTGGTACTTATATTTTTCTTTTAATACTTTCCTAAGCGCAGGACTATACCATGGGGGATAGTAATTTGGGGTAGTAATTTTATGCGGTATGTGAGAATTTCGCAGATCATATAGTTTATCATAAAAGTATTTAATAGCGTCTTCTAAAGGTTTATTCTTTAGGTATTCATGCCAATTTATTGAATTTAATCAATTGTTGATTTCGTCAAAGTTACCTCTTTTATAGAGGTATTTTTTTAAAAACTATTTTTTGTATCTAGCTACGTGCTTAGCTGTGGTACGCATACTCTAATATGCCCACAAGAGGCACGTAAACTGAAAGTTAGCATGTAAAGCTCCATAGCTTTTGTTTCACAGGTAGTCTCGCAGGTCCGTAACCACGTGTCTACCTATGAAACGGAAAATACGGAAATACGGAAAACACTTAAGATGGAAGGACGTAGCCTACAGTCAAAACGTAGTATGTAAAGCTACAACACTTCAAGCGTAGCAGTGCTACGAGACCTCTACGAAAATAGACTGCTCGTAGCCTACACGTATATTAGCATGTAAAGCTACGACACTTCACGCGTAGCAGTGCTACGAGACCTCTACGAAAATAGACTGCTCGTAGCCTACACGTATATTAGCACGTAAAGCTACGAAACTACAAGCGTAGCAGTGCTACGAGACCTCTACGAAGATAGACTGCTCGTAGCCTATAGTCCGCGCGGAACTAGTTGGCCGCGCCTTAGGTATGTGAGCGGTGGGACGGAGAGGCGGGGGCGCTTGATTTTGACAGTACTGGCTAGTTTAGACAAAACGCACAAGATACTCGTATTGCAATACCAAGATAAGTCCGCCGATAAAAAGACAATCTAAGGAAATAATATTTAAAGTGCATAGGTTTTTAAAAAACGGAAAGCCGATGTCAATAATTTAGAATATAAAACTGATCAATTGTCTTTAATTTATTCTT
The DNA here is from genome assembly GCA_937595015.1 of Polyommatus icarus. Classification (NCBI taxonomy): domain Eukaryota; kingdom Metazoa; phylum Arthropoda; class Insecta; order Lepidoptera; family Lycaenidae; genus Polyommatus; species Polyommatus icarus. The sequence goes on from OW569321.1 coordinate 13,432,306, forward strand.
TTCGATAAATAAATAATATTATTGTTCACGATATCGCAAGATTGGTCGTCACTGTCTAATCTCATGTGCATTGCGAGCAGCAAACAACCCGCCCCCTCACCCCTGTCCCTACCTAAAGCGCGGCCAACTAGTTCCGCGCGGACTAGATAGAGCTACAAAACTACAAGCGTAGCAGTGCTACGAGACCTCTACGAAGACGGAATGCTCGTAGCCTATACGTAGTTTATAAAGCTTAGGAACTACAAGCGTAGCAGTGCTACGAGACCTCTACGAAGACGGAATGCTCGTAGCCTACATGTAGCATGTAGACGTAGAGCTATGAAACTACAAGCGTAGCAGTGCTACGAGACCTCTACGAAGACATACTGCTCGTAGCCTACACGTAGTTTATAAAGCTTCGGAACTACAAGCGTAGCAGTGCTACGAGACCTCTACGAAGACATACTGCTCGTAGCCTACATGTAGCATGTAGACGTAGAGCTATGAAACTACAAGCGTAGCAGTGCTACGAGACCTCTACGAAGACATACTGCTCGTAGCCTACACGTAGTTTATAAAGCTTCGGAACTACAAGCGTAGCAGTGCTACGAGACCTCTACGAAGACATACTGCTCGTAGCCTACATGTAGCATGTAGACGTAGAGCTATGAAACTACAAGCGTAGCAGTGCTACGAGACCTCTACGAAGACATACTGCTCGTAGCCTACACGTAGTTTATAAAGCTTCGGAACTACAAGCGTAGTAGTGCTACGAGGGCTGCCTTTTAAGTTGTGTGATTTGTAAATTTCCCGCGATCATTGAAAAAAAAAACATATGGGATTTTAATCTCCTTGTAATTGGATTTCAAAAACAAAATACTTTTTTTAGATTGCTCGAATAGTCTTTTTGTATTGTCCATTCAAAGGTTACAAGTCGGTTGTGAAAATGGAAATGTTAGAGGGAAATTTTCGTGCGATAATTTTTTACAACTTATGAAGGGGATTATCGCGACTTTAGCGTATCGAGGAAATTATTTCTGTGTTTAGTGATGCAGTACCATGTCTTAGGATTATAGAACGCTTGTATTTAGAAGTTTAAAGTGGAAACCCTAGCCTCGGTGACCAGCCATGTGAAGGTCGACCAAAAACCGCCATGACGCAAGAGAATATCGAAGCCGTTCGGCAGCTTATCCTCGAAGACAGTCATGTGATATACCGTGAAATAGAGGCATCCGTGGGCATTTTAGGGACCACTGTCTAAAAAATCCTGCACGAAAAACTTGGAGTAAAAATGTTAATTTCTCGTTAGGTACCTAATTGCTTAGAGACGTCCAAAAAACAGCCCGTGTTAGTTTTTGTCGAAAAACTCTGCAATGATTCAACCGAGGAGAGTCAAAGCACGTTTATAAATTGGTCAATAGTGACGGGTCTTGGATATATGCCTCATATGGAATATTGTTCTCATCTCTGGGCAGGGGCGCCAAAATACCAACTGCTGCCTCTGGATCGTATCCAACGAAGGGCCGCTCGAATTGTTGACTGTCATAGTGTTTCAAACAGCTTGGACCCCTTGGAATTACGCCGAGATGTAGCTTCACTCTGCATCCTCTATCGGTTGTATCACGCGGAGTGCTCTGAGGGATTGTTCGGAATCATACCACCTGCAACTTTTCGCCATCGTCCCACGCGAAAAACATACCATCCTCATCACCTCGATGAGTGGCAGTCTTCCACAGTGCGTTTTTCGCGTAACTTTCTGCCGCGCACTGTAAAACTCGGGAACGAACTGTCACCAGCAGTATTTCCGGACCTATACGACCTGCAAACCTTCAAGAAAAGAGCGTATTCCCTCTTAAAAGGCCGGCAACGCACCTGCAGCTCTTCTGATGTTACAAGTGTCCATAGGCGACGGTAGTTGCTTACCATCAGGTGACCCGTTTGCTCCTTTCGCCCCCTTATTTAATAAAAAAAATAAAATAAAAATATGCTTATGATCCAAAATGTAAGCAGCAGTCGACTGTCTGGGTCTTCTAGAATGAGGCAAAATCAACAAAAGTCATTGGCTTACTGAGCATTTAAAAAAAAATGTTTGCCTCTATTGTGGCAAAGGGTGGTCACATCGTCACTATTGTACTAGAAGGTTGTAAAACAGTTACTGCGGACTGGTATACCACAGCTTGTTTGCCATGAGCCATCACCGAATTTCTAAAAAACAATTCTAGGCCTCGAATGTCACTGACCCTGACAATGCATTTCCGGGTTTTCGTAGTCAACGTTTCAGCTCACCTGAAGAAACTGTTTACGTGTACAAATCGGCCATTTTGACTACCCTACTTCGGGGTGAAATAAATGTTTTAAAAACTGGTTTGAACGCATGCAAAAGCATATTAAATATCGCAGAGAATTCTTAAAAACAATAAATGGTGATAATCTATTAGATTATCAGTATTTATTTCAAACAACACGACTTAAAAGGCAGCCCTCGTACAAGACCTCTACGAATATAGACAGCTCGTAACCTTTACATAGCATTTATTAGTAGAGCGTAAAGCAAATATATCAGTTCCAAGTTTGAAAAGTGAATAATAAATTTGGTGACAGAACAGAATATATCTTACCGGTTTCTCTCTTAAAAATCTCCACTCTAGTGAATCCTCGTGTTTAATAGGTGGTGTTATTCGCGGGAATAATACACTGCAATCCTTTCTCGATGGCGGTACTTTTAATACGTCATACTTTTCTACATGTAATGCTTCTTGGATATCCTTACATGTTAAGAACATATTTTTTATGGTTTCCTTATATATCAAACAGGGACAGTTGATTATTATTAAGGGAAATCCTCTTTTTGCTAAACCTGTTTCAGATATCTGAAAATATTAGTGCGATAATATAATATATTACACGGCTAATACGTGACAAGTACTTGCAGAAACTATTATGTTAATGCTGTTTATAAATAGCGATTCTGTTATGATGATTCTTTACAAACACATCAAAGTTTTTATATCCATACTAATATTATAAATGCGAAAGTGTGTCTGTCTGTCTCTCTGTTACCTCTACTCGCCTAAACCGCTTAACTGATTTTGCTGAAATTCAGTATAGGGATATAACTTTGAGTCCCGGGAAAGGACATAGGATACTTTTTCCCGTAACGTGTTCCCACGCGATAAACGAATTTTGGTACAACGGAGTTGCGGGCGTCATCTAGTTTTTTATAAATAACCTGTGGCTTTATTTCTGTTTTCTTCTTTCCGCCTTGCTTGGGGTCTCTCAGTCCCCCCAGGCTGTAGAGCGGCGCGGCCATCTCGCCCCCCTCCACCAGCCAGTTAATGGCGACGCTCACGAGCGACGAGAACACAGAGTTCACGTACTCGTTGTACTCCGAACTGTCGCGCACTTCCCTCACCGGCTCCACTGTAAAGTGTGGGAGGTAAGAGGAACATATATTTTACCTATGTCATTTCCTTTATTAAAACATTTCACCACTTAAAAAAATTTGAAGCCATTGTTACAACTTTTAACAATAATATTTAAAATTACGGAATTAAAGGTGAAAGATAATATAACTAAAACAAGTATTTAATTTGTAAGTAAGTTACGTTCAACCTTTAACTGATTCTTCTTTACTGATCTGACTTTTAACTCCAACGGCTTTAACGTAAAGGGACTTTTTCGTCTTCGTAGGCGTTTCAATATGTTGTCTGCAGAATTTTTAATATGAAAATATTTTTACTAAAATTACTAGCTTAATATTATAACTATACTGTAAATAACTGTAACTTTCTCAATGTAGCTATTGTTTTATATAATAACGGTTAAGAAATAAATTTAATATTATAATATAGATACAAACACGACATGTTTTTCATTATATTTTCTTCGTCTGTCTTCTAATCCATATTTGATGTAAAGTGCCCTCAATTCCGGATCTGTAGATTCGTAGTCCGCGTCATTCATTTCCTCGAAGTGTGTTATTATCTCACTTATTTCTTCCGCGCTGTATTCCTTTGACGAGTTTTTCCTGAGTACATGATAAATAATTATATTTCATCATCATCATATCAGCCTATATTCGTCCACTGCTGGACATAGGACAATTATATATATATCGATATAGATAACTTATGAAGTCTTCTTACGACGACGAACGACACCCCACACGATTGTGTGGACGAAAAAAAAATCATCCCCGCTTGACGTGTAGGGAAGGTATAATATATTTTTTTTTAAGATTTCATGTACCATTTTGTCGGCATCACTAATATGTGCATTCATGCCAAATTACAGCTTTGCAGATCCTATAGTCTCGGAGCAAAACTGCGGACAGACAGACAAACAGACAGACAGGCAGACAGACAGACGGACAGACCGAAACTATAAGGGTTCCTTCTTGACTACGGAGCCCTAAAAAAACAAGGGCGCAGTTATAGAAGCTCGCACAGGGCGCAAAAAAGGCTATTTACGGCACTGTTCCCTGGACTTCTACGAATATTTGAAGACTAAAATCAGCCCAATCCGATCAGCCGTTTTCGAGTTTTAGCGCGACTAACACATTTGGAAATCCATTTTTATATATAAGATATATATAAAAGAAAGTTGTGTTAGTTACGCCACTTATAACTCAAGAACGGATGAACCGATTTGGCTAAAAATTGGTGGAGAGGTAGCTTAGAACCAGGAATAGGACATAGGATACATTTTGTCCCGGAAAAATGTACGGTTCCCGCACAATAAACTTCTATCTCCAGAACGGATAAACCGATTTGGCTGAAAATTGGTGGAGAGGTAGCTTAGAACTAGGAAAAGGACATAGGATACATTTTATCCCGGAAAAATGTACGGTTACTGCATAATATACTTTTATGATTTGCGCGTGAACTATTCAATCGATTTTGATGAATTTTGGTATGGAGTGAGTCTCGAGAAAGGACAAGGGATACTTTTGGTCCCGGAAAATGTACGGTTCCCGCACAATACACTTTTATGATTTTCGCCTAAACTATTCAGTCTATTTTTATGAAATTTAGCTTGAAGATACTAATTTAAATCTATTGTTTTCTTAATTATACCAATTCGAATTAAATAATCATCGTTAAGGCAGGACAACGTCTGTCGGGTCAGCTAGTATAAGATAGATTCTTGTTGAGCCCTATACTAGAGCCCATACATTTTTGCCCATCATCATTTGCTTGGTGCCATGTACCTTACCATTAGTTCATTCAACTTTGCAATGGCTAAAGCACTATTATGAAACTTACTCGAGTAAAGCTAAGTTGAATTAAAAAACTTACTGTTTTAGCAATTCCTTTTCTCGTTTCATCTCTTGGTGATTTACCCATTTGGCAAGAGTCATGTGACATAACACCAAACGTATGGTGTGGATCATGGGCTTACACTTCAATGCCATAGAGAGGGCCAGATCCGGATGTTTTATAATCTTACTATTCAGAGAGACTACTATGAAGCCTAGAGCATACTTTGGCTCGTTAAAATATTCTATTAAAAGTTCTTGTACTAAATCCTGTGAAAATTTTTGTATTAAAATTAATGTTTTAAGAAATTATTGAAATTTTATTGAGTATACGAGTACATTACAATATTCCTAATGTTATAAAAAATGTTGTCTTGATAAAATATTATGACTTATGAATTAAAAAAAACAACGTAGGCTGGTGCCTGGTTGTTACTTACAGGATATACAAACAATAAACACTGTTTAGGAAGCAAAAGATTTACAAATTGTTTTTTTGAAAAAAACTTTATTTAAACTTACCAAATCAAACATAGATGTGGCGTTCATAGTGCTTATCGTGTCTAATTTAGAAATAGATTCCTTATTCTTCTTTTTTGTTCGCTTTACGACTGATGCTAAAGACATTTTGCTTATTGTTTGTACCGTGCGTTCAATTTTCTTCCAAATAATATCGAAGTGATCATCCGTCTCATCGACTGTTTTTATGAAAAAAAAAGCAATTGGTTGACTCAACAATATTTGTTTACAATAATTATTATCTTTAATTTAAACAAATAAGAAGTCTACGTGTACCGTTGCGTCTCGCCTCTTATTGCATGTAAACTGTGCATAAACATTTTCGGCTAAAACTCTTCTTTACCTTTTGTCAAGTGACAAGTTTTAATGATAATTTAATAATAAAATACAGTGTGTAACAAAAATAAGTGATAAATACTTTAGGGTGTGTACGTGTTCCTTGTAGAGAGTTCACTGTGAAAATTGCAGCTCTGACAGACGAAAAATTTTTTTCACTTTTGTATGCTATGCTAGGGCCCGAGTGTCACGAGTTTCCCCATACAAAAGTGAAAAAAAAAAATTTGGTCTTTCAGCGCTGCTACTTTTACAGTGAACTCTCTACAAGGAACACATACACACCCTAAAGTATTATCACTTATTTTTGTTACACCCTGTATATAGTTTTATCGATGATCAATATGTTCTTATTTTTTTTTTCTAGGAATTAAAAATACTACCGAAACTTTCTTCACCGCCCTCCGCGTGGTGCGTAGAAACGCGTGCGTACTGTTCATCGAGGGTGTGCAGCAGCGTCGTACGCGCCGCACTTACGCTGGTGCACAGCGCTTCCACGATGCAGTTGTCGATGGTGACCGCAGGTAAGTTCAGCACTTTCCCTACCGAATACGCCATCTCCTGACATTCCATTTCTGCAAATACAGACCGAAGTTTGAGCCAAGTTTAAAACGTGCTATTCAACAAAACAAAAAAGCAAGCAGACTTTCCGAGCCTAAAAAAGGTAGAATTCCTACGAAAAAATTACGATAAGTAAAAAAGTATACCGATGCATTGAGGTCCATGGAATATAAGAAGAACGCCTTTCGCACGTTGCTCGACATCGCATCTATTATTTTCATTTTCCAGTATTCCAAGGGGATCTAATTTTAGTGCCTTCATATTTTGCATGACATCTAAATTATAAAAAATATAATTTAGTAAAGTCCAAGTCCGGTAAGCACTATAAGCAGCCCGCAATAGGAATTAAAGTCTTACCTCTAGCAATTTCAGAATCACTTCGTATTTTTTCTAGAGATGCAGGCGGAAATACTGGTTTTTCAGCTAACGATTTTGTAGGTTTTGTTTTCCTATTAAATAAACTTATAAATAAAGGAAGAATTTACGCGATTGAAATGACAATAATAAAACAAAAAATAATATTATTTTATTTTGTAAATGACTTACTTGGAAGGTTTAATCATAAGTTTTTGGCCATGTTGCTGTTCTTCTTTGAGTCTAAAACGAATTTATTTATAAAAAAATATTTTCTACGACAAGTATTTATTCACATTGAAAACAATAATTGCTACGCTACTCTAAAAATTAAGATACCTTTTAACGCTTTCTTTATATTTGTTATAAAATCTGATTATCTCTTCAGGCCAGCCACATCCAGGTTTTTGGATCGGTATAAGCATTTCATTAGGATCGTCGTAGTATTTATTAAGTAGTTCATAAATTTCCTCATCTTCTTTCCATTGCCTTAAAATTGTGTTGTAAAAGGTTTGTTATAAAGTGGTCCTTCATCCTGCAGTCTATTGTAAGTAATAGTAGTATTTCAAGTATAATAGGTGTACTAAAGCCATGTGCTATTTAACCTCTACAGTTTAGATGTATATAATTTATTGTAACCTATACTTTAAATGATATTACAATTTGTTATCGTTTACGGTATCCTGATCTCAATAAGAAAATCAAGGAATACGCTACCGGCCTGTGTCTATATTATTATAGTATTATATACGTCTACATACGGTAGATACTTACACGTCGTTATGAGCGAATATGAGTTCAACGGGAAATGGGCAGGGGTTGGTGATGCCGAAGTAGTTGTGTGCAGTGTCAGCGTGCGGCAAAGTAGGGGGGAAGGTCACTCGGGGTCCGATGACGACCACGCGAGGTACCATCCCCTTGCCGCCGACGAGTATGGACAGTTTGTTCGGGTTCATGTGAAACGTAAACACAAGTAATGCTTCAAACTTCGCCTGTAGAATAAATATAAGTACCGTATGTAATTGATTGTTATATTACAATCCATTTTCTTCAACTGAAATATTTAGTTAAAGACTAGCGACCCGCCCCGGCGTCGCACGGGTATGGTATAAAATATATAGCCACTGATGGATCGATAGCCTATGATCCTTCACGTGGTCTACTTGTTATCTGTGCCAAATAACATAAAAACTGCTCCAGTAGTTCGCGAGATAAGCCCTTTCAAATAATTTCCCCCGTTTTTTCAACATTCTCTTATTAGTCTTAGCGTGATAAAATATAGCATATAGCCGTCCTCAATAAATGGGCTATCTAACACTGAAATAATTTTTCAAATCGGACCAGTAGTTCCCGAGATTAGCGCGTTCATGTTAGCCCTTTCAAATCATTTTCCCTGTTTTTTCCACATTTTCCTCTATCTCTTCGCTCCTATTAGTCTTAGCGTGATAAAATATAGCCTACAGCCTTCCTCGATAAATGGGCTACCTAACACTGAAATAATCATCAAAATCCGTTGCGTAGTTTTAAAGATTAAAGGGAACAGGGAAAAAAAGCGACTTTGTTTTATAATATGTATAGAAAATTGATTGTATGACATTCTAATTGCTTAGCGATACTCATAAAAATCCTACTGCCAAAAGTTCCAATACGACAAAAAAGTACTTACAATTTTTTTACACACAAATGCACAGTTATCAGGAGTTTATCTATTCACTACAACTTATTATTTATTATTATGTTTAAACGTTAACCAATCAAAAACGCTTTTGAATAAATAAACTCTTGCGAAAAACCTACCAAATATGTGGATAGTTTCGCACATAACAATCACCTCTACTGTAGGGCAAAAAGCTATTCGGAATAGTCCTCCTTCACCCGGCTCGTATCTACCGGACGTCGTTTCCAATTTCAGGGCATTTGGACCTTTCGTTTTCATCTTGACTGTAGCATACCAAATGCATGGAGGCGCCCCACTAAAATTCCAAAAAATACAAGTTGGAATAGACATAACCCGATTGGTATTTTTTTAATCATACATATTATTAAGAAAATATACTAACATGTTTTTCAAGGGTATCGTGTAAAAAATTTTGTCGCCGCACCGCACTGAGCCGAAATAAACAGACTTAACCTTAGTGTGAAGATATGGCAGGGCACATAGTGCTTTTACGTGCACAGGAATTGATATCCCAAATGGTATCTAGAGGAAGTAAAAAGCATTTAAAACACCGTTTGCCCTTCTTAGATTGAAATCATCTTAACTATAAAATATTGTTTTGCTTAAATATGTATTTCTTGTTTTTTTTTTGCTGAAGGCATGTCAAATAGCCCTGATGTCACTGCGACCCTTGAGGATCTATTGTGACTCCTTCGCATTAAAGTACTGTCCCCAACCCAATGCTGCTCATAAATTGAACGGATTTCATTTCCTCGGTGGATGAGTATCAACTAAGGTGTCTGTTCCTGCTCTGTAGTAGAGCAGGGCAGTCAAGGAGAAGGTGTATTATAATATTTCTTGTACCTACCTCCAAAACAATTTGCGCTTCAAATTTTTGTTCCGCTTCATTGATCTCACTGACGTTGGGCGTGTAAGTAATTTCTATTTTTCCTATTTCACCGGAATTGATTTTACCACAAAGCTTAAAATTTAAATTCGAGGGTACAATAGTTTTCCTTGAAATGCTAAGTTTTGTCGGATTTGGACCATAGTTAATAACATCTGCGGACGTTGATGTCTGGAAAGTTTTTTATAAATTGTTTATACAAGATGTTTGTGTAAACACCGTTGTCCTTGAAACCATCAAATGAGCCTATCAAAATGAACAACTTTTTCTATGAGAACAATGCTGGGAATATAAAAAAAATCTGCCTTCATACCCATACAAATTGCCGATCCGGGCATCAGTATGGGTATGAAGACGGCATTTTTTTGAGTTCCCAGCATTGTTCTCATAGAAAAAGTTGTTCATTTTGACGGGCTCATTTGATGGTTTCAAGGATAACGGTGTTCACACAAACACACTGTATTTTTCGAAGGTATAAATATATCCCAGTTTAAAAAGTACACAAACCATAGCACCATTTGTTACTACTCCGAAATCTAGTAAATAAGGAGTAGTTTCAAATCCCGTTATGGTGGAATGCTTTCCACTCATTTTTAGAGTAGATATTACATTAGGGTTTTGCTTCAAATATCTCTTCACAATTTCTCTTTCTATTGCTAAATCAATATCTAATGTTGACGGGTATTCATCCTGAAATATCAATAAAATAAATTTTTGACATTTTGACACTAAAAAAATATAATACAGCGTGACCAAAAATCGTGAATCAAACGAAACAAGCAGATAGAGGAAGTCATTTCCAACAAAAAAATATTCAACAGTATGATCATAATTCAATTGCCTTAAAAGTTATGAATATTTTTGTATTTTTTAATGAAACCCAAGTCCTTTTACATTTAAACCATTTAATTTATTTTTTAACTAGCTGTCCCGGCAAACGTTGTTTTGCCATTTAAAGTATTTCATATTATATTAGTCAGTTAGTCATATTAGTCAGGGAGCCCTAGACTCCTTGACTAATAGGCTTCTGAAAACTGGTAAATTTGAATTATACCATTATTGAACAAATGTGCCAAGTTCCGTCAAATAAAGCGTCTTGAAAAAAATTCTGGTTATATTGTGTTGAGTTTAATAAAAGTTTCGAAATTGTCTTGCCAAATAACTCCATAACAGCGTCTATATACTCGAGAGTCAGTGTCGCTATCGCTGCGTATTGTAACTCCAAATCGCTCTAAAATGTATCAAAAGTCATTTACCGGATTGTAAAATACCCACTTCATCAAAAAGCAAATAACAGTAAAAGGATGAGTAGTAATATACCTCAAATTTACATTTCGGTAAGCTGAGATACACTTGTGGTATCACACCCCATCCGTAGACTTCTACTTGCAGCGGCGGAAGATGTCCTACTTCTAAAGAAAATGATCTCTTAAAGTATCCCATGAGGCCAGGTTTGATCTCCACGCTAATTTCTACTTCTTCTGACGGCTTCAGCAGCTTTATTTTTGGTTTTATATTAACGATAGTCATATCAAGCTCATTTGCATTTTTACTTTCCTTGAGATGGGCGTTAAATTGAAATGGTAAAAACCCTTTGTTAGACAATAAGATTTTTTCAAAAGCGCTCTCATTGAACGTGCGTATTCTAAAATTAATATTTTTTGGACTTAAACAGTACGACAAACTGGCACTGCGCCCAACTATTGATACGTATGCAGATGGACCTCCGAGGACGATACATTCCAAAAGTGCTGTAATGCTTATATTATCAGGCGGCGTAAATATAATATGAACCTCTTGAATTTCATTTGGTTTTAGTAGTCCACCGTTGGGTTCCACTTGTAAAACTCTATTTATGATGTCAGTATTACGATTCACTTTTTGGGACAGTGATACTCTTCGATGAAAACTTTTATCATAGGCTCCAACTATTATTGGCGCTATATTTTCCAAAACTTTGTAATTTATGATATTTTTACTTTCAAACAAAATATCATCTGGCAACGTTGTATGATTATTACTATTGTCCTTGTCATAATTATTTCCATACAAATTTTCTAGGGTTTAAAAATAATAAAATTTAGTACTATAATAATAAATTTCATTCGGATCGTCATATTAAAATACTTACTGTTTAAATCACCAATATTGATACCAACTGGAATTTCTGAATTTAGATTTTCCTGAACTTCCTGTTGTATTTCCTATATGTTTGGAAATGAGATATCAGTAGGCGTGATCGCAAAATAAAAACAATATAATTATACTCAATCAATTAAAACCTTACCGTCGGTACAGCTGTAATTGAATATTCTTTCCACTTCAATTTATAACAAACAAGTAAAGGAGACATGTTTTGTATCTTCATTGATTTGCTTGTAATACTCTTATTCATAATACATTGGAAATCTATATCACGTGTCAGTGCCGAGACATTCGGGTGGTTAATTTCTCCAATTAATTCAACAGCATCCTTAAAATAACGCATGTTAGGTAAAATATATATTTTTATATACGAATAGAGAGTTTAGCCTTTGTTTTAAATTTAACTACTAATATGCGCACAGTATTTCGGGCACCGCTTAGCTCCTCTCCGCCCCGCTCCGCGTCAGTGGAAACGCGGCCTTCAGAGGGAATAGGGTAATAGGGAAGGGGAGGGCAGGGAAGGAAATAGGGTAGAGAATTGGACCTCCAGTAAACTTACTCACTCGGCGAAACACAGCGCAAGCGCTGTTTCACGCCGGTTTTCTGTGAGCCCGTGGTATTTCTCTGATCATTCGTGCCGAAGCATGGTATCTCATATAATATGTATTTTTTGGGATGAGAATGAAAAAAGATAAAAGGAAAAAATGAGAATTCAATTCGAATCATCTTAATAATTCCAATTGAATTCTCATTTTTCCCTTTTCTCAATTTTTTTCTGTAAGTAGAAAAAAATTACCTTGTTCTTGTGGCCTTTTAGTTTTACTTTCAGCAGATCACGATAGATATGCGAAGTCGGAGAAGTATGCTCGGATGTATCGAAAAACACTTGTAGTTTCATTACTTCTTGATGCTGCAGTTGTTCTTCAACTATGTAGGTAAGTTCATACGCCTCTTTAATTTTATTAATGTCTTCAAAAAGACTGAGGCTACTTTTCTTTTGGACGATGTTGTGTTCTTGAGTGACACAGTCCATAAACACTTGTGAGTATCTCAACTCCAAATCAGTTCCATTTGGTCCGTAATTATAGTCTCTATTAATTACATGGCAATCACAAACACTTTCTTCGTAAGGATATATTTTATATGAGCTAGATTTTTTTATAATAGCAAAAGGAGGCTTTGTAGTTATTTCCAAGTCGAGTGGAAGCGTTGTGATGTTTTTTATTGCTACCGTATCTAAAATATGAAATGATTTTATTGAATTACCCAAAAATTTCAAGAAAGTATTCACATACCACATTATGTAAAGGTACACTACCTATTAGCTTATAGTACTCATTGTACGGTCCATGATCAAAACGAAAGTCCATCATCAGGGGTGATAGCATAATTTCTGGATCAACAAAACTTGCACATATTTGACATTCTGCTAAAAGTTCTTTTTTATTAATCCCTTCGACACATCCCACCAAATACCACGTTTCGTCCACAATCATTGCTTTATCGAATGTACCAGAAATGGTTAATTCAACTTTCTCTCCTGCTAACATCTTCCAGGCTCTTGGCTGTAGATCAAATCTTTTCCTGAAATATTCAGCAACGTCACAAAAGTACATACAATTTACATGTAAGTCAGATTTTATTTAAAAATTTCTTTAGATGTGATGCTGCCACAACTTTAAAAGTTTTTGATTATTTTTGAATATTTTAATGGTTTCTATCAAATTTTTTCTTATGTTTAGTTTAATATTATTTTATTAAATCTAACTTGTGGTTGTTAAATCTTAGTAACTGACTGCTCACGTTTCTCGTATGTTTAACGGATTCGGTTTGGCCAGTTTGTAAAAATCACACCACTCCAATGTATGCATGCGAGTGCCAAAGTTTTGCATTGTCACTTGGCACTCAAATGGCAGCTTCGTGAAATGTTTGCCCAATTCCACTCTATCTCTTAATTCACCAATCATGATACTGGTACCAATACCAGTCGCTGTTAAAGGTATGATCTGTAATGAGGCAGGTAACATGAAATTTACCGCCGCGCCTAGAGATATAATTAATAATTGCTTAAAGCGTTCGTCGTCTTCTATGTCAAAGTCATTTGTACTTAAATTTAATTAATGCGTACTCAAATTATAATAAAGTAATGCCCTTGGTATTCCTTTTTTAAATTGTGTGATTTTTTAATCACTTACCAAATCCTTGAGATTTTTTATTTTTATAACAGCTTTATTCGCATAATTCTCTGCGTCCACAAGATATAGACCAAACGTTATAGTGATTTCTGATTCAGGCTCCAATTGGCCATCACTAGGATTGATGATAAATTTATCGTCGTTTTTTGCCTGAACAGAAAATGGGCCAATATAGATAGCGATCCATACTTATATTACAAATGCGTTTGTTACCTCTTCACGCCCAAACCACTGAACCGATTTTGCTGAAATTTGGTATGGAGATACTCTGAGTTCTGGGAAAGGACATAAGATACTTTTTATGCCGGAAAAATATATAGCTAGCTTGCCATAAACGAATTTAGGCGCAACGGAGTTGCGGGCATCATCTAGTTAAATATAAACTCGAATAATAGTTAGAACGTATATATATTGCTCATTATATGAATGTATATTATGCACTACATAATTATTACAGTTTATTCTATTATTGTCAAGGGTATACTCACCAATTGAACTGAAAAGGGTATGACGATAGGCGAAAGGTTATATAGCGTGAGTGACTTATCCTTCATCGTCAGCAGTTTTATTTGACCCCAGCTCAGTGATGATGTGGAGCAAGTAACAGTTGGCGGGACGCCGGTCGCTGTCACGTAGCACACATGCACGGGGTCGGGTAATCCAAAAATATTAAATCTAAAAGACGTTATTAGTTTATTCGAGCATAAAGTCAAAACAGGCACGATATTTCAAGCTGATCGCAGATATTTTGTCAGCACCGTACGCGCCGTCGCGCAAATGCGCGTACGGTGCGGATGAATGTGCGAGGTTTCACAATATCATCGCATACAACGAATTCTAAAATGCGGCTTGTGCTTGCTGATAAATGTGCGCTCATTTTTTAATAGTTCTGTACCAAAATTTAAATATACGGGCTGTCTATTTGGTATGGCGTCACTCCGTACATTTTAAATGAGAAAGTTTACAATGTTTAACGGACAACTTTTTTATCATTCACACAATGATTAACTGCGAACACGCAATTAATATTTTTGGAGGGCTTAACCAATGCAACCTCAAAGCGGCCTTCTTGCGTCCGAGTTCCACAGCCGTGACTGAAATTGGTAACTTCAAAATTGTCTTCGGTTTTATAAAGCCTTCTTTTACGTCTACATCGATCTTAATTTTTGATTGTGTCTGTTGAAGAGTAAAAAAAAACTTTTATTGAAGATAGACAAATTATGGTGGCACATACCTACATAATATTATGGAGATTTACTTAAATCATATTATTATGAAAATGATTAATATTAGGAAGTTTATCATAAACCGCAAAGACAAAACATGTAAAATATATATTTTATGAAAGGTTACTGTAATGAGATACTTAGTTATAATCAGTAACTAAATAGTTATTAATAGATTCTCGTTCGATTTACCTGAGATTCATAAAGTGAGAAATATCCCGTAATATTAGAACACTTGATGTCCAAAACATGCTTGTAAGGATAATCGAGCACACATGCGTCCAATATCAAGTCGGGTACTTTAAGTATCGCAGGTACAGTCGCGATGAAAGTGATAGGTAAAGTGATGGGTAAGTTCTCAGATTCGTCCAGCTCTACTTCAAGCCGGGTCTGATACTCTCTCACTATATTTGCTGTTAATGTTATCTTAAAACGAAAAAATAAGCAACTAATTATATTATTAAACATAACACAGATGCGGACACAAGTATACATAATATTTCGAGCGCGAACTCTGAGGAGGGCCTTAGGAACGTATTTAAGGGTCTTTTAGAGTAGCTCTACACTCGACATCTTCCTCAACTCCCAGATAAAGAATTACTGTGATGCAAAGTTCTATGTCCTTAATAACAATCAGAGAATTAACCTGTAAAATAATACTTGATTCGGATTTTATATTGATCTTGTTTGGTTCAATTATGAATTCTTTAGGACAATGTGTCAACTCTGGTTTAGGGTATCCGGCAAGGGCGTAGTCCTCTAGCGTGATGCTGTTAAACTCTGTCCCATCAGTTGGCACGATGACACTCGCACTCACGTCTACTGTCGACTCATTGACTACTTCTAATTGTATAGTTTTGGGTACTCCTGTAACGAGATTCGAAACAAAATGCATATTTTTAATCTTACGAATTTTATTTTTCATTGACTAAACATGATTGTACGCAGAAGTATGAAAGCTATCACGGTACTGTCTACCTTACGATTATTTTATACCTTACGATCTTAATTCACATCAACTCGTTCTTCAACTTATTTATATTATATAGAGTGTGTACAAACTTTTACTTTGGAACATAATATGTGTATTCGAAAATGTATTTTTTTTAAGATAGTCTACAAAATTGTAACCTCACCTAAACAGACGTGTCCAAAATTAATGAGCGATAAACTAAACGCCAATGATGGGTACACTACGGCGCCCCTGAAATAAAAAAATAGATGCAAACAATAACAAGATTTCAATTGATTGCATACGGTATTCAACAAGATTTTGATAAGTTTAAATTACCTTAAAAATACTCTAACAACTTCAGGCGAATCGCGAATAGCAAAATGTATTTCCTCAAAAAACGATCCCTGTTTTGAGCTACAAAACGAGAGCACAAAAGTATCCATTTCTCCAGGACGTAAGCATAGCTTTTCTGGATGGCATGAAATTTTGCCACCAAATAAGGTGGGTTGCTCTACATAGCCAATTGTCCCATTAATATGTCCTGCAATAGTAACTCTATGGTTAAGGCTTTAGTGTAATGCGTCTAAATGTACCATCAAGGAAATTGATTCCTATACAGTTGATATACCAACGTTATTTGGTCGAATATGTCAATTTGTGATCTGTCGGCTGGGTTTGACGTAACGCAACCAAACTGCATAGGAATCAACTTCTCTGATAGTACATTTCCTCATCTTGGATGAAGTGTAGAAGGGCATATTCGTTACTGATTGCCCAAATGATATTGCTATTATAAGCCTCACAATCATAGTGCCACTCACGGTAATTAATGGTTCCAAGGGTAAGAGGCGTCCGTGTATAAGAATTTTATACTTAGAGCTGGTACACATTTGGTGTTTTGTTGTGCCAGTAACGCGCGCTTGCATATTATGTGTAGATACGCTTCAATAGAATTCGGGGTTCCCGAAACGCGCGTTAGCAAAGCGCGCGCTTCAAATCGCCCAATGTGTACCAGCTCTTTAACATGATTTGAAATAATAATAATGTATTAGCAACTTACCCTTGTTCGTAGCAACTATTTCGTAATTATAAGACTTCTTTATGTAAATACGATTAACGTCTAGGGTCTGTAGGTTTAACGTGATCGCGGGGGGCAGGGACGTCCCGGTCGTTTTCAAGGGAATGCGGCTAGCAACACCATCTACGTCCAAGTATGTCATAGCTTCCAGCTCGCCTATTTTACTTGGAGTAAATGTTACAGTTAGCTCCGCCGAACTGTTGGCCCAAATTGCACCACTCTGTAATGTTGTAATACTATCAATAATAATATTCCTACAATTTATCTGTTAGCCTAGTGCTTGACATCAATTAATGTGTTACTTACTACATTACTGCAAAAAAAAGTTACATAAAAAATATATTAAAGCTACTTAAATAATATTTTTCACGTCCCATCAATAATATTTTTCGCTGTTTAAATCCTGGTATTATACGGACAATTTTCTCTATAAATTCTACATCCAAATACCGCCTCCCTATTGGTCGTCGCACATTATTAATCAGCACCGTACGTTTCGAACGCACTGCATAGTAAGCAAAGAATTCTATTTAAACTTGAAATAGAAGTATTTGATAGTAAGAGGTAAGAGTAGACAGGGTAGTTATATCTATTGTCGTTTGTGGCATTAGAACACGAAATGCGGCGCGTACGGCGCGGATGTATGTGCGAGGTTTCACATCATTTCATACAAAGAATTCTAAAATGCGGCGCGTTCGGCGCGTGCGTGATCAATGTGCGATCACCTTAAGACTAGGCACCTAACATTAATCTAGATTTGAGTGTGTATTTAGTATTGTACCAAATCCGAGCGTGATAAAATTGTATGTAGAAATTAAAAAACGTAATTAGTTCATAGCCAATAACAAAAGAAACATGAGAATGTGATGTCTATAAATAGTACGCAAATTCGGCGAGTCGGGTCTATGACACACTGACCTATTTAGAGTACAAAGACTGCGCTCACGATTTATACGAACTGATCTATGCACTAGCAATCATAAATATTAGATAAATATTAACTTAATTCAAAGACCATTTGATTTGTTCTCGTTATCGCATAACGTAGAGCCTCTACGACGTTACGTAGCAGTTAGCACAACACACAAAGAGACCAACTTACCTAAACAATAAAAATCTACTCTTGGTTTTCAAACTTTTACTTACTAATGGTGTTATAGAAAAATGTGGATGTTTAAAATATAAAGACTCGTCGACGGCTAGAGCTTCAATTTCGTCACAGAAAATTCTTGTGTAAACTCTTTCATGTTCGTCACTACTCGATACATCGTAATACAATAGTTTATTTGATTTTAAACTTTCGAGATCTTTTACATTGTAAAATATATCCGTTAGTTTAAGTTTATTTTCAAAATCTGTAATCAAAAAAGTGTTATAGCAACATAAATTATACTATTTTTCTAGAGTTTTAGGTGTTGTTTTTAAACTAAGACATAACATGGACATTCATAATATCATACAAAACTTTTTTATGCTATCAAATTTTTGCTCCTACTGATTCTGGTAAAATATGTCTTTTTCAACTTTCAACGTCACCTACCTTCAGAGAAACATTCGTTCTTCATACACGTGTATGAGAGAGAATGATTTGACTTGTTTAATATTTTTATTGTCTGTTGCCGCTGTAACTTGTTAAAGGTATCCGGAAATCGTAAGACAGTCTTTTCCAATTCAACATTTACTGCATATTTTGCACCAATTAAATTTATACAGAAAATTTCACCTGTAATGTGTATGATTACTAAAAATTATTAAATAGTATTCCTACAACCTTCACACATTAAATACATCAGCTGCACCTAATAAGTAAGATTGTAGGAACAACCAGCAAAGGAATAATTAACGACCATTAGCTTTGTCCAAACTGTGCTTTTTTCTGTTCTACAAGAGCATGCGTTATAGCGCAGTCAACAGCGAACGTGAGGCATGCCAGCGACGCATGCCCTCTGACCGTATCCAAAACTTCATTATTATTTTTAACAAAAAATTAAAACCGACTTCCAGAGTAAAAAACAATAATAATTATTTTGTAATGAACAAAAAAGTATGAAATAATTCTTATTCTTAATAGTGCCTTATGCAGAATACTCCTAAACCTCTACTATTTCTGTACACAATCTTCATTATTTTGAAGTCGATACCAGCTAAGAATGGTGAGTTCTTAGACAAAATATTTTTAATTTTAAAGACTGGTACCGACTTCAAAATTATGAAGATTGTGTACAGAAATAGTAGAGGTTTAGGAGTATTCTGCATAAGGCACTATTAAGAATAAGAATTATTTCATACTTTTTGTTCATTACAAAATAATTATTATTGTTTTTTACTCTGGAAGTCAGTTTTAATTTTTTGTTAAAAATAATAATTTCACTCTTTTTAGTAATTTAAGTAATTTATAAGGTTTTCTGTAAATTATACTAATGTGTTCTACTAAGTGACTTTGGAGCCAGGATACACATATTTTATGATATGAGAACTATAAAGTTAATATACCTAGCGTCCTCTCGGAATAGAGAATTGCATATTAAGCAACTCCAAGAATATACTTGTATCACTGTATAAATAATAAATTAGGCTTGGCGTTAATCAAGTAATGATAAAATTAATGTTCATGTGCCTATCACTACAGGCTCTAAAGTTCTGTTCAGTGACTTTATTTCTATCACAACACTCCTGGAAAGTCATTAGCACACTATAATGTTCATATACTATTATGCTTAAACTACTTAGAACTACGTTAATATAACTATTTATTTTGTCCCAATAATAAAGAGTTTCCTACATACCTCATAATTCATAGATCTCATGATCAAATTGCTAACTTAGTAACCTGATCACCAAGTTTGAATCATTTACTTTGATATAACAATATAATTTTTGAAATCGTTCGACAAATTAAGAGAACTTATGATTTAATAATTCATGGTGTGGTGACTGGTGGTAGTGGTGATGATGATGATGATGATGAATGTAACTTTCATAGTAGCATATGCTTCGAGTTCTTAAACCAAAGCCGAAACCCTCAAACTTGCATCTATATTCTATAAGGAATCCCGAGTTCTCTTAGCACCTTCGGAACCAAGGTGTATCTTAGTGCAAATGTTTTCTTTTTGGTAGCATATGCTTAGGATACTTCCCATAAAATCGAAATCACCATAATATGTTTCCATATAAATTTTGAGGAGTTCCCTGGATCACTCATGGATCTTATCATCAGGTCGAAATAATAAAATAATTTTCAAAATAGCTTAACTTTTTACAGAACAATGTTTAAAGACATCCGTGATCCGTTTTGATCTAAAATTAATACTATGAATACCTACCAATTATAATAGGGTCATAATGTGAGGGTGTATGGTGGAATGGTGGTGATGATGATGATTATTATTAATGTAATAAGCTTAGTAGTATATGCTTTCAGTTCTCAAAACAACGCCAAAACCCCCAAACATGTATCTATAAGGAGTAAGGAGTTCTGTTCACCACCTTCGAACCATGGTATATCCTGGTGCAAAATCGTCCTTTTTGGTAACATATGCCTGGAATACTTCATATGAAACCAAAAGAACCATATGTTTCCATTTGAATTTTGCGGAGTTCCCTCGATTACTCATGGATCCCATCATCAGGTCACCACTTTTGTGAACATGGGACCAAATTGGAGTGAAACCTAATACAGCAAAATAAAAATTTTGAAAATCGGTTCACAAATGGCGGAGTAATCATTGAACATACATAAAAAAAAATCCACAGCCGAAAGTGTCCTCCTCGTTTTTTGGAAGTCGGTTAAAAAATGACAATGTTGGCGTTGCATTCGTTGACGCATTCAAGTTGAATGAAAGAAAATTACGAAAATTGAAGACGAAAGCGCATAATGTGGACATAGCTATTAGCTTTGTCCACATTGTGGCTTTTTCTGTTCAACAAGGGCATGCCTTATAGCGCTGTCAACAGTGAACGTGTGGCATGCCCGTAACGCACGTCAAAATCCACCCGCGTTGAAAGAAAAGTGTCATAGCGCGCGCTATGATTTCAACGCGCGCGTTACGGGCATGCCTCACGTTTGACGTTGACAGCATGTCCTTGTGGCACAATATGGACAAAGCTAGGTTTGACGTCACGTTTTTACAGTCGCATATCAAGCTTAATCTTAGGGCCTGCTTCACCACTTTCTGATAAAGTGCCGAATAGGCTATTCACGGCTTTTCTGACAGATTCCCCATACTTCATCTGTCAAGTTAAGTGTTGGATAGCCTATTCGGCACTTATCAGGAAGTGGTGAAACAGGCCCTAAATGTAATAAAATTAATTATTCCATAGTACCACAGCATAGTACACATACTTTGTAAAATTATTCACTATAGCTAATAAATAATAATGATATTGAACGTTTGCATAAAACATATTATATTGACTGCTGAATGTATTGAACTAGAACACCGCCGTTAACTCGGGAAACGGGAATGTGTTCGCCGGTTATATTTAACTAAAACCGCATTCTAGACTCTTGTTCGTATATATAAGTACGACATAATATTATTATCTGTTTAATTTTTATATTTGTACATACTATTGCTTATGTTGGCAATCGTAATTTTTATTATTTTAATTGTGATTTGGCACGAAGCGTGCTGTCGTTACTTTCTAGATAAAAATACTGTTTTTAACGTTCTCTACATCCTTACGAAAGGCAATCCTAAAAGAATCATATTATATTAAGGGCCTGTTTCACCACTTCCTGATAAGTGCCGAATAGGCTATCCACTACTTAACTTGACAGATGAAGTATGGAGAATCTGCCAAAAAAGTTGTTATAGCCTATTCGGCACTTTATCAGAAAGTAGTGAAACAGGCCCTAAGTGTCATCAATTATTGATTACTAACAATAAATATATGATTTTATCGGATTGACTTTCGTGAAGATGTAGAGAACGTTTAAAATCTTTCCACTTCATTATTACATTCCTAATAAATTCGTATAAAATGTGATGAAGTTTTACCCGTTTCCAATATAGCATTAAGAACTCCTTTCGTTTCTCCTAGGTGCATTGTTTGGAGACCAATTCTAACATCATTTTTTTCATTTGGGTTCAAACTCAGAGTCTTCGGCTGAACTGTAAAGGGACTGTCGAAAAATTAAGTAGATATAAACAGGTCATTAATTATAATAGAAAAAATAAAGAACCGTATTAAAAAATTTACTTCTTTGTATTAAAAGTAAGTCCTGAAGATACTGCGCCGACATTTTGTATAGATAGTGTTGCGTGGTTCATGACCTTCAGTGGCCCAGGAGGAAGCACCACTTCGTCCGGAAAATTGAATATGGCCCTTGGTCCCATTGCTAAAACATAAGAGAATAATACTGTGGATATTTGCGCATCTAATGACGAAATAAAATCACAAGTTAAAACTGTAAGACGACTACGCCAATGATAATAATTTAACGAATATTATTCGTTAATTAATGGCGAGTGTGAGTTATCAGATTAGTGGTCGATACGATTAAAAAGACACACATATAAATTGCCAATATTATTATCCCTCCTTTTGGTTTTAAAATCGGGTCGGAAAATCTTAGGTCCACAATATTCATAATGATTTCGCGTAAGCTGACGGACACTTTTCAACCTGTTCAACTCGGTTTTGGTAGTAAGGGTGGCTGTGAGGCTGCCGTCCACGCCCTCCGTACGTATTAAAAGCTAAAACGGGGCAAGTAGTCCTTAAAGTTGACGTAAAAAATGCTTTTAATTCTATGTCTAGCAGTGCTCTACTCAGTGAAGTTCAAAAACACGTGCCAGAAATCCAAGAATACATCTTACAATGCTATGGTACGGATTCATCACTCCTATATAGGAGCGATCTTTTACTTTCCTCTACCGGTTGTCAGCAAGGCGATCCTTTAGGCCCAGCTATTTTTAGCCTCACCATACATTCGATCATCACATCTCTATCTTCAGAATTTAACATTTGGTACCTAGATGATGGGACCCTCGGTGGTGACGCAGCCACAGTCCTACTTGATTTACAAGTCCTAATAGAGAAATTCCAATCAATTGATTTGGAACTCAATTTCTCTAAATGCGAGCTTTTTATTAATAATGACAGTCCCGTCGTTCGATCAACCGGTACGATATCAAAATTTAACAATTTGGCCCCTAACATCAAAATTCTTAGTAAAGAGTCACTCCGCTTACTAGGTGCTCCCATTTTTAGCGACGGCTTTAATACCTATATTTCGGAACAAAACAACAAATTTTTAGAATCATCCGACAAGCTCATGACAATAAAGTCCCATATGGCGTATCAAATCATTCGTTTCTGTCTATTTGTGCCCAAATTGACATATGCTCTAAGGTGCTGTCCTCTATGGGAGTATTCAGATCCACTATCTCAACTAGACCCATAAAGTTAATATACCTATCGGAATAGAGAAACAAAGGCCTGAGCAAGCGAGATGTCACTATCAGTAACACTGCGTGGTAGAAAGAGAAGCGTGATTTGAGGTTGCATAGCTTTTTTTTCATCTGTTTGACAGTCTGTCTGCCCCTGGGCCGATCGTTGTCAATTTGGGCTCTCAGAAAAATTGTGATTTTAAGTTAAATAATGTATAATTTTTAGAAATACTGCTCTAGAAACATGGTTAAGTGTTTGTGGAATGATTCTGGATCCACACATCGAAAAAACCCGGACAAATATTCATTTCACAGGTGAATTATTCTACATCGACAGGACCTAGTTTTAAGTTTATTTTTGCCAATTCCCTACGAGTTATTGGTATTTTTACGCCCGTGTTCACTTCTGTATATGTTTAATTATATGGAAAACATAACTTGACTAGCCATGGTGCACAATTTAAGGATATTTTGTGTAAACAATTTTCATCTATTTTACACTAGGGCTGTATCAAGTTATCGATAAGTTGTGTCGATATGAAAATATTTTTAGTTAAGTATACTAATTATCTAGGAATGTTGAAATGATAACATACTCATCCGTAGTTTATAATTAGTTTAAGTATATTAATATACTATCATACATAATTTATCGTTTTTAAGGTTCCGCACCCAAAGGGTAAAAATTAAGTCCTAGTAGTGGGGTCCCGCAGCCCGCTCTATTACTAAGACTTCGTTGCTTGTCCGTCTGTCCATCCGTCCGTCCGTCTGTCTGTCTTCAGGCTGTATAACAAGAACCACTATAGTAATAGACTTCTGAAATTTCCACAGATGTAATGTCATTCAATACGGCTGCTCATCCTAGATAGGGAAATAGTTGAAAGCACTTCTGCAAGATAGGCATCAAATAAAAGGGCTCAGTAGGCTCATTGAGAGTGAATTGAAAATTAATAGGGTCTAGTGAAGTCGTGTCGTGTCGTGTAGGTACTGATGTCACGTGACGTAACCTGTCGTGTCGAATCGTGCTTTGACATGTCGTGTCGTATCGTACCGGGTTTTAGAAAATGCCCGGTTGAAACCGGTCACCCCTCATGCGTGAGTCCGACTTACACTTGGCCAATTTTTCAGATTTCCTGCTGACCTGGATACCAGAAATTCATGGCTTAAAATAATTAACCGTCCAAACTGGACTCCGAAAAAAAAATCATGCATACTTAATTATGCAGCAAGCAATTTGAAGAAAATTCACATTTTACTTCAAAATTACAATTTTATTATATTATTTCTATGCAGTTTTATTTTATCCCATTTTATAATGCCCGCTGTACACTCTCGCCGAGAGCTCTCGGGCGAGAGTCTCGTGCGAGAGCCCCTTGCCCGAGTGCGATCATGTACATTCTCGCTTAGTTCAATCGCAGGTAAGAACTCAGAGAAGATGGAGGAAAACGACCATTCACCATTCACCATGCATCGAAAGATATCATTGTAATCCGAAGATTTATAATCATATTTAATTTTATTTCTCATAGATGATGACTGATAATGACGTTTATTATTGTTATTTTTCTGTTCTACACTGTCCAACGGCGGGACTAGATGCGTTAGCATTCTATATAGTTTGTGGGGACTAGTACTGAAAGACGCGAGAGTGTACAGTATTGCGCTCGTTTTCCTCGCGAGACCCTTTGTCTCGGGCGCAATATACCGACAACGGACCGAGAGGGTCCGAGACAGGCGAGACGAGGCGAGCGCACCCATTTACACTCTCGCACTCGGGCCGCCTCTCTGTGTCTCGGCGAGAATGTACAGCCGGCATTATGTTTACAATCTTACAATATTATTATTATTCCATGATCGATATTTTATCGAATTACAAGATGTTTGTACATCACTGACACGCACACGTAAACATAATTGTATACACAGATGTAAATCAAATTTTGGTTAAGCTTGACAGCTCGGGATTGTTTCTCTATTCCGATAGGTATATTACCTTTATGACTAGACCAGACCCTAAGAAACACACTAGTCAATGTTCTTAACTGCCGAATCTCCGATACCTCTTGGGTTCAAGCTACTCTACCCATCCGGTTCGGAGGCCTAGGTATTAGAACGGTGACGAGTGTGTCTCTGCCTGCGTTCCTTTCATCAGCTCATAGCATTAATTCACTTTTTAAAAAAATCGTCACGAATTCATTAGGCAGCGTTTGTATTGACTCCTTAACCGAAGCTATAAAAACATGGTGTGAAAACCAAAAAAATGTTGATGACCCACTACTAAATTTGGCTAAACTCGACCTTTTAAATTGCTCGTCCGCCGTAGACCGTGCGCGTCTCTTGGCGTCCGCTGAACCAGAATCGGGGTATTGGCTCCAGGCAATCCCGTCATCTAATATAGGCACACTTTTGGACAATAACACCTTCAGCGTTTCAGTTGGTTTGCGTATAGGTGCAGACATCACCGAAGCCCATCGCTGTCACTGCGGCACTTCAGTGGACCGCCAGGGGCACCACGGACTGTCTTGCCGCCGGAGTGCCGGCCGCCAGTCTCGCCATGCCTCCATAAATGACGTCATCCGCAGGGCTCTTGCCACCGTCAACGTGCCGGCTACACTCGAGCCGAACGGTATCGCACGTGACGATGACAGGAGACCTGATGGAATGACGCTCATTCCATGGAGCCGGGGCAGGCCTTTGGTTTGGGACGCCACCTGCGTGGACACGCTGGCGGCGTCGCACTTGACGGCCACCTCGAAAAAGGCGGGAGCGGCCGCCGCTCACGCGGAGACCAGCAAGAGGCGGAAATATGAGTGTCTGGGCGAAGACTTCATATTTCTGCCTTTTGCTGTTGAAACCTTAGGTCCGTGGGGGCCTGACGCAAAAGCCCTCTATAAAGATGTGTCCAAAAGACTGGTCGCCAAATCAAATGACCCCAGGGCTGGCGCTTACCTCGGCCAACGTATTAGTTTGGCCATTCAGCGAGGTATCGATCATATTTATATCATATTCAACGATCATCATTAAAAATATTAATATAATAAAGTCTGTACTTTTATAATAATATCTTCTTCAGTTCTTAAAACTTGTGTAGAACGTAATACGTAGAGGGTCTACGAAGGCTCTACGCAGTTTGTAGACACTTGTAGACCCTACGTAGGCGTTCATTTTCATGACATGTTGTACAATATTCAACATTTCTAAAAAAATATTATGTATTACAACCACTTACCAATAACAGGAAATACATATTGATCTGTATCAGTGTAAAATATAATTTCATGAATGTAGTCTTTGTATAGTTCTGGCAGGAAACTGAGAGTGAATGTGACCGCTATTCCAGGGGCTAGACGGGATAGGTGCTCGCCGTTGGCTCGGACGGAGAAGTAAGAAGACTCCTCGTTCACCATATTCAAATATGTTGACGCCTGGTAGAGAAGAACATATTATGAACAACCATTGCATTCAATACCGAACTTGCTAAGTATTAAACTGTATGCAGAACTATCCACTAGCCAAACTATACCTATTATGTAACATTATAAGGTACATTCGAAGATATTGTGTCATTATTTATGGCAAAAAAGTCATCCTATTTTAAAGCAATACAAAAATTAAAGTATGATTTCTTTGTGTGCGACGTATTACGAATAGAGATGAGATGCAAATATTTTTATGATACTTACGTCTTACATATTTAAAACTTTTATTTTTACTAAAGCTTAAAAATAGAGTTATCAGTTTATCGGCCTATCGCTCAGTTTAATGCGAGGTTAGCTATATTCGAGTAGGCGATAAAATGCTATAAGTCGATAGTAAAAAAATATTTTTCTCGTCTGTTCATAATATTCTAAAGTCAACTAACTTATAGTTTTTTACCTGCTTGGTTGTATTCAAAGTCATGTGAAATGCGAAAGGTAACCTTTTAAGCTCGGGCCAGTTCCAAACTTACCTTGCTTTTATTTTGAACAGTAAACTTTGCAACATATTTTTTATTCGGCTCAAAATTTTGGATTACAATTATCTTTGGAGTAAACGACAAAACAGCTTTGTTTTTGTCTTTTCCAAGTATGTTGTCTAGCTCGATGTTGTTCAGACTTTGTAGTCGTTCTGCCGTACTCATTCTCATCTCTCTCGCATATTCGGATGGCGTTAACTGTAACATTAGTTATAAATTATAATCAATAGTTCAAAGGAGAATATTCGTTTGGCATACGTCCTCACATTACCATAGAAAATGTATTATTTTGAAGAAATATTTACAAGTAATGGCACCATGGTTGTGCCGTATCATCAATTTACATGTCCTATATTTTTTAACCGACTTTCAGAAAGGAAGAGGTTATAATAATATGTTCGTCTGTTTTTTTTTTGGGTATTTACTGTTTTTATAACATGACGTGTTTAGGAAGCTTAATAATATTAATTGTAAGTATTAATTATAAATAATAACAGTGGCATATTTTGCAATGGACAGCTGTTGGGCACCGTGTATGGCGTCCCTTGGAGGGCGAAAAATAGGATGAGTAAACTTATGTACCTCTTTTTCTGCTTGAAGTATTTTCTTCTTTGTAAGCAAAGTAAACAAATCTGCTGTGAAATATCCATTTTCTTTAAACTGATTTAATATTTCCATAATAAAATTAAATAATTCACAACAATCATTCGAATTATATATTTGTTTTGACGTAAATAATCAAAATTCACGTCGTGTATTTGGATGTACTGTCTTATATTTCTCTATGGACGGAACGCAAAAAGTATATTATGAGTTATGACACTATAATTCATCATAATCTTTTTAGGGTTCCGTACCCAAAGGGTGAAAACGGGACCCTATTCATGAGACTTCGATGTCTGTCTGTCCGTCTGTCTGTCTCCAAGCTGTATCTCAAGAACCGCTATAGCTCTCTAGCTATAGCGGTTAAAAAAAGCGGCAACAGATATACACAATCTGTGAAAATTTCAGAACTCTTTCTGAAATTTTCACAGATTGTGTATATCTGTTGCCGCTTTTTTTCACAAAAGCCTTAATTTAAGAATAAAATTAAAATCAAAATAAAAAATTCAGGGTAAGTATAAATTATTACTAAAACACAATTTTTGGTCTATCTCGCTCCATAACAGTACGGAACCGTTCGTGCGCGAGTCCGACTCGCACTTGGCCGATTTTTTTTATAAAACCGACCAAGACGTGCATTTCGGGCCACGCGCAATATAGGGTTCCGTAGCTCGATTATGATAATTTTTGTATGGTCAAAGAATATACATTTATAACAACATCATCTCGGTAACATTCAATCGAATTTCAATGAAAAGTTCCTTTATATTCCTCCGAATACATTTTTTTAGTTGATCGACTATTACTCAATAACTTATGAAGTCTTCTTAGCCGTGATAGTTTTCCTTTCAAACTCAGCATATTTCCTACTCCTGTGAATTTTTTCACATTTCCAGAAGCAACCGTTTAGCTGGTAGAAGGGGGGAGACACTGGACGCCTATCCACTGTAGGGTGGACGCGGAAAAAAATCATCCCCGCTTAATGTGTACTTAGGGAAGGTCTCGTTGCTTAATCTTACCTTTACTTTTAATTATGAATAAATTAATGCATTAAAAATGTACATTTCGTTATGTAATGAGCATAATAACAGAGGATTCAAACACACAATGTTTCTGTATTAAACAGATTGTGTAAGTGTTTAGTTTAACGCCAGCGAGTGGACGCATCGATGAAGTGCGGAAATAGCATCAGTGAAGTAATTTTAGTAGAATCAGGGCAACGCGGCCGCGGATAGAAATAGAGTCGCAGCGTACGCGTCTGAGCGCTGTCAATTTCGTCCAGATAGGGCGCAAGATTACCGGCGCCCGAGTCGTCCGTGGGAGCGCCGGGCCTGCGTGCCCTAGTACAGTGCCGGTGTTCGATTTAACAGTGATTCAATAGTGCATTTTGTGACAATACAAAAATTTGGATTACCAATAGAGGCAAGTCATTTTCGTATTGCATTAATTATGAATTGTAACGCAGAATGTTAAACAAAGATGCTCGTGATGTATGTAGAATACACGTATAATGTTGGACCTACATAATAATATTTGTATTGCCATCGGTATTTTGGGATGTGAGAGGTGGAATAAATGGGTCGACGCGACGTGGCAACGCCCGCCATATCCCGGTCACAGATAGGTACATCGTTTCACCACGCATCTTATGATAAATTAAGTACCTACTTAAATATTAAAAATGACATATTGTATGAGTACGAAAATATCTGCTAAAAATAATACATACCCCGCGTTAAAAACGCTCAATAAATGCCTCCTATTTTTAGCGTTTTGATCGTTTTTAATACTAAAATATGGAAAGCGGGGTTTAATCGAACCTATACCAATGAAACTCTATTATCTGTGATTGGACCCATATCCTCATGTTATGTCAATATGTTCGTTAATATTATAATCTCACTAAAGTCTGTGTATATTACCGAGTTCTGGTACCGAATTCTGGTACCGAATTCTGGTACCTAATTGGGTCCTAACATATAAACGTAGACATGCTTGAAAAAACCTCAAAGTAAATCAGATGAACTACGTACTACCTAAACGTACCAAGTAATTTATCAGAAACCATTAAATTATAAGGTTAGAAACTACCGTACGTTTCTGCAAAAACTAAAAAGCTTTAAGAATTACTTTTTATCAAAAATTAGAGGTTATAATTTACACGGTTGTACTCTATTTATCAAATGACACTTGGTAGGCAGGTACTAGGTATTCAATACGTTTGATATCACGTAGTTTAAATTTTTTAAACATAAACTAGACACGTTTATCAAGCATGTAAACTTTCAGCCGGATTGGCAAGAAGATTTAAAAACATGTAAAGTTGGTTGTGTTAAGGGCCTACGGTCAAAACGCTAGCCCCGCCTACACACAACGCTATCCTCCAATCGTGATACAATAATTCCATGAATCGTGCTCCCGGGTTGTTAAGTGTTTTAGATAATGTAATAGTAATGTGTTTTAGGCTGCAGCTAGGGAATGTTATTATTCGACAAATTTACTATTCGAATAATTCGAATATTTTTCAAAAATTTTCGAATAATTCGAATAATTAAAAAAATTTGAAAAATGCTGAAAATTCAGAATAAAAGTTACAAGAAACTTCGTACAACCATGTACAAACTATTTTGTTAATACTATGAAGTAAGCAATTCTTATTTTTACTTTTATCAACATAAATCTTTGTAAATGACATAGTTAATTTTTATTGTTAAACACTATCAAAATGTATATTTTAAGGTTACAGCCTAGCAATAAAAGAAAGGCTGTAAAGTGTAAACCGTTTTCGATCCTTTTTACCTTTCTCATATTGTGATTATGCTTAGTCTTACTACGCAGCAGTTGAGATTAAATAATAATAATATGATATTCGACGTTATGATATCTGTTCATTACATAATACTTAGCCAGCTCACCTATATTTTTGATATTTTTGATCCACATTCACCTAGTTCACCTAGTCGGCATCACCTGTGTCAACGTGGCTCGAAATTATAAAAAAGGGCCACTAGAAAACAAACATCACAACAAAGAAAAAAAATTGCAACGAAGCCCTGGGGGAGGGTGAAACAATCCTAGAGCTGGTAACTTTAGTTACTTGAAGTTTGATAGCGCCAATAACATGATATTAAGGAGCCATCGACATTTTTAGATACTGTACTAACTGTTTCAATTATTATCAGTCGAGGACTGCCGCGGTAAAGCTATTGAATAGCAAATTTTTATCATATTGTCGAATCATAGATCACAATATTATATCGCGAGCTTCAAGCCGTATAAGATAAAATCGAAGGGCGTATAAAAAAATAGTCTTTTGTATTTTAACTACATATTTTAAAACTTTCAATATTGCACATACATCTATTACCTTCTTAAAAAACGAGTTTGTTTTATAAGCACCCTTCTGGTGAAATACCTCGATCGTGGGAATCGCAGATACAATAGATTTTCAATTGTTATGCGACAGCCGGGTGCCGCTTGGATATTGATGTATAGAAGCCCGCGATATATAGCTATCACGATAGACAAAAAATTTGAGAGAGCTTGAAAGAAGTCTATGGATACAGATTGTGAGCGACCATTACTGACGATACTGAAATCCATGACTGAAAGGAGTTTATATCTTCATTTTCATGTCTTTAGGCAAAATAACGTCTTAAACATGGTCAACGGCGACGATGAATGGTTGTATACTCATTTGTTAGACGAAAAATAGATTCAATTATATCATTAAAGATGTAGAATATTCATAAATAATATAATTTTTCTAAAATAAACTTAATTTGGTTCTTATTCAATGTTAATTTTATGTTTAATAGCATTTTAAACAAAAATAAAAAATATTTTTACTATTCGAATTATTCGAGAAATAATTTGGCGAATATTCGAATAATAAAATCGTCGAATATTCGAATAAAACGAGTATTCGAATATTCGAATAACATACCCTAGCTGCAGCTAATAGTGAACAATATCGCATAACAACGGTGCCCGCATTATAGCACAAAAGTTTGTTATTCGTAGGCGAAAGTAAAGATCGTAAGTCCCAAAACTGTTTTTTGATGATTACTTAAAAACTAAATACAATACTAATATTTCCTTTAGCTTTTATTTTATAAAGTGTGTGATTGTAGTAGTGAAAGTTATTTAATGATAGTAACTCAATAAGTGTAACAGATATTTGTTGAAATGCCCAAAAAGATTCATAATTTCGAAAAATAAAACTATTGAGTCAAATTATTTGACGCTAACGGAAAACACGATTCACTTATGTGAATCGTGTTTTCCGTTAGCGAAGTATCAAATAAATATACAATGATTAAATAAATCTCAATTTCTTTTGAGTCAATCGTCTTCCGGGATCGTAATACTTATTAGAAAACACAGCAAAATTGCACAGCCCGCTTTTAATGTATTTTAATGGTTTTTCAGATGCTGAAAGGCCGCGGCCGAGATCCCCGGCTGATGCCTGGCACCGTGGGCTATCCCGGCTCGCGGGCGCCCCTGGCTAAACCCGACCCTGACTACGAAGTGGTTGACTTTCCTTCCGAGCAGTACGTCAACGCTAAACTGCAGCCGCCGCCCCCGCCTCCCCCGCGCCCGCCGACAGGTGAAGGCGAATGTACCTACCTACTAAGTACTATCAGATAAGTTGATTCCTAGGCAAATGGCGGACCTAAGTAATTTGGTCGCGTTTAGTCAAACCATAGTCAATCCGACCGATCACAGCTAACATTGAATTATAAGTCGACCACATGACTACTGACATGACGTACCTAGGTCCGTCAACTGCCTAGAAATCAATTTCCTCGATGGTACATTACCTACGCTACGGCATAACTTTTGTTTGTATGGTTTGGGATAAAGATGTGAGACTTGCTTTTAACCGTTGCAAGATTACATGTAGAGACAAAGACTATAGTAGTATAGGGCGTTTAGCCATCAGTTAACTGTTAACACATTCCCTTTATCTCTTTTTAATAAAATAATAAAATATTCCTCTACAGAGGCATATGACGATAATAACCTACCGCCCACGCCCTAAAATAAAAACAAGGAGAAAGACAAAAATCGTAGGAATAATATTATTAGGTATGTGATGTAAAGAAAATTTTGTAACTACTTATTATGTTTTTGTACGATACATAATCTATACTACATAATATTAATATTATGAATACGAAAGTGTGTCTGTCGGTTACCTCTTCTCGCCCAAACCGCTGAACGGGTTTTGCTGAAATTTAGTATGGAAATACTTTGAGTCCCGGGAAAGGACAATAGGATACTTTTTAACCCGAAAAACGAATTTTGGCGCAACGGAGTTGCAGGCGTCATATTATAGGAAAAACTGTCCTTTTTGACGTAATACTATAGGACCTACGAATAATAAAACCTAAGGAAACGTAACTCCCATACTAATACAGTTTTAAATTTGGTTCCATTCGAACTGTCATGTAACGTCAGCCTTTATACCGCTCAAGGTCACCTAAATATTGCAAATGTATGAAAAGTGAACCTAAGGTACACTTTTTTGACAAGTATTTTGGAGCATGTTTTTTGACGGAGTTACTCTTCCTTAGTTTTTATTATTCGTAGTATAGGACCCTCAGAAATGTTACAAATCTGGTAATGACTAATGAGTAATGAGATATACATATCTTCATAGCCTTATCTAGGTTTGAGAAGAACTAGAAACACGATCAATGTAATTTTGAAATGACCTCTTAAAAATACGAAATTTGAAGATTATTTTTAAACGAAAATAGATGTATTGTAGAAAATTAGTCTAATTAATAGACACCTTTGCAACTCAAAATCGTATAGAAGCATTTTGCTTAAATGCTCCTAGTTTTGTTTTTCGTAGGCTCCTAGTTATTTTTTAAATAATTATAATTACGTTTTGTCGCATGTTTTCCGAGCGAGCCGATAGCTTCTGGCCGTGACTTTATAGTCATACTAATTAAGTATTAAATTGCCCTTGCGGCATAATTTATTTTCGATATATCGCCTTAAACACTAAACGGCTGTTTATACAAGTTCAGGTCACCCGCTGGACGCGGGCGCGTCGTGCGGTCTGTGCGGGGGGCTGGGGGCGCGCGTGCGCTGCACCGAGTGCGGCCGCCGCGCGCTCTGCGCATCCTGCGACGACATGTACCACCGACACCCCAAGCGACGCCATCACCAGCGACAGGTACCTACTCTCCCACCGGTAGAGCGGGGACTGATGTGCACGTAGCACGTGCAGCGTGCTACAAGTACAGCGGGGCTAAAATTGTCGCTTTGTTGAATCATGATATGAATCATAATATGATATGAATCATAATATGATTCAATTCTTTAAAATCGCAAAATGCAACTCTGCTTGCAATTCATTTCTGTATTTTTGTACTGATTTGACATATTTTGTCAGTTTGACAGTTTTGACAATTCATTTGCTGAATTGATTGAGAGGAATTGCTAAATGTGACCATTTTAGCCCCGCAGTTTGGTTCATTGGGTCTTTCTTTTGTTCAGGGGGCCTACCATGACGTCTTATACCTACTTAGCAGGATTACTTTAATATTAAAATATTACTTTTGGATTTATTATAAACAAACTTTATACTTATCTATTTATATAAACAAAACTAAGATTTTTGTTAAATATTAAAGTAATACTGCTATAAGACCTCGTGGTGGCTGGTTATGAGAAAATAATATATAACCAAACCTAACCTAACCTGTATGATAGACATTTTAAAATTGTAAGAAATAAGGCATTGCACGAGTCGAGCGTCTTGGCTAGGGGCTCAGATAGCAAAAGAGAGAGATAGAGGAATCCCACTTCACTAGTTTTTAGCCTAGCTTATGCAATGCGCTAGGTACCTAATATTTTTTATTTAATGCGCATACTGTATACATATTTAATACAACCATTGATCTATCACGGATAAAAATATCCTACCTTTTACATGTTAAATGAGGGTGGCAGGTCCTAAATTAAGTAATTTTAAAATCGCCATAATATTGGCATGGTGCCTAAAGTACGATGTGCAGTGAACATAATGTCTGTTGCGTTAAGTAATTAGAACAAAGACGTTTGCGGCTTTAAGATCCTTCAACCTATTATTTTCGGGTTCCGTACCCAAAGACACACTAGAGAGTTGACATTTTAAAGTTTCCTCTTCCTATAATTACGTAGTTTATGTACTCTTTGTTCCTATACAAAAACTTGATCTAAGTATTATTGCTTTGCTCGGGTGTAGTAGAAGATTTGTAAAAATAATAACAATTAATCGTACAAAATCATTACCGCAAAAACCATATCAAACTTGGCCGGTTTTTACATTGCACACGGCATCTACTTTTTTTATTTACAACTTATTTCTAAATACAAGTTAGTAAGTATCATAACGTAGTGTACATCCTTCTTGAAGTGAATACTACATGCAAAATAAATCTAAGTTACCAAAATGGTGCTAAATTCTTGTTAAGTACCTAATCATTTCGATTTCGATTTTCATTCGAATGCGGCTGCCCGGTCGAGGAACTGATAAATTGATCTTATTTAGAAGTAGGGTGCTGTCTAAATTCCCGTTAATTAATTTATATGAAAAAACAATATCGGAGATGCGACGTCTATGTTCCAGAGAAACTAAATTGAAGTGTGCTAATCTAGCTTCATAAGAAATTAAATTTTTACAAAGGTTTTGAGAGTAACATAAATGATACAAAAAATGTTTCTGCAGTTTCTCGATTCTCGAAATGTGGGCATAATAAAATGGATTCCACACTTGAGAACAATATTCAACAATAGAACGAACATAGCAGCTAAAAAGTATCACCGGTATTTCTGGATCCTTGAAAAACTTGGTCTGTCGTATTACAAAACCAGCCATTTTAGCAGCTTTAGATGTTATACTATTTATATGTTCTCGAAAATCTAGTTTGCTATCAACTATAACACCCAAATCACGCATGGAAGACACTTCAGTTATAGGATTGCTAGAGATATGGTACATGTGACGGAAAGGATTCCGTTTACGTGAAAATTTTATATAATAGCATTTTACAACATTTAAATTCATTCCGTTTGACGAGCACCAATGAGTCACCTGGTCAATATCTCTTTGTAGTAAAACTGTGTCAGCCATACTTCCTATAGCTCTGTAGATTTTAAGATCATCGGCGAACATTTGATATTTGGATGTTAAGTTCAAACACAAATCGTTAACATAAATTAAAAAGAATATTGGTCCCAAGTGAGAGCCCTGGGGCACACCAGACGGTACCATTTTTAAAATAGACTTAAAACCCCTAATTTTAACTAGCTGAGACCGGTTCAGTAGATAGGATTCACACCATCTCAACAGGGAACCACATATGCCAGCATGAGCTAACTTAGCAATTAGGATTTGATGGTTAACTACATCAAAGGCCTTAGAAAAATCAGTATATATGGCATAAACTTCTTTTTTATTTTCTAATGCTTCATAAATATCCGAGACGTAACCTATCAGGTTTGATGTAGTCGATTTACCCGGAAGGATCTACTTTAGTGTTAAAAAAAGTTAATACCTATGTTTTATTTTTCACAGGCGCTTTCAATGTCGCAGCTACGGGAGGAGCGACCTCCGCTGCCACCGAAAGCGACGCCACCAGTGCCTCCGCCGCGAAGACACAAAGTAATGCCAATTGTTTCAATTTATTCTACACAAATACTTCATAAATTCCTTTTGACTATCAACTTACAGCTTTACTTGGTTATATTGGCAATAAAATCAGAACTCATGCTGTCATAATATTGTGAAGCACAATAATGTATTGCTTTTTACGCCTCCAGCTTCTTCCGGTTGTTTCAACGTCATCCAAGTATTATTTTGAGGCCGATGAAATCTAACGCACGTGTTATTTTAAGACACAGCTTACGCATTAA
The DNA here is from genome assembly GCA_937595015.1 of Polyommatus icarus. NCBI lineage: Eukaryota > Metazoa > Arthropoda > Insecta > Lepidoptera > Lycaenidae > Polyommatus > Polyommatus icarus. The sequence goes on from OW569321.1 coordinate 13,469,335, forward strand.
CGTTCCATGATGACATATTATTATCATTTAAGCACAGATCCTTGTATACGTATTATATTGTTACAAATAAGCGTTTCGGGCATTCCGCAGTATGGCCGTGTTCAAACCAAACTGTCAGCCGCCGAATGTGAGCGAACGTTACGCAGTTTATTGTATTTCCATACATATTCACTTTTTCGTTCACACCTAACCAACAACACGATATTACGCTAGGCGTAGGCGCAGACATTCGATACCGTTTATTTTCAAGTTCACACTTGGGGCTCACAGTGAGCCTGCTCACATACGGCGGCTGACAGTCAGTTTGGTTTGAAAACGGCCTATATCTTTCAATTTCAGATGAGCGGCGACCGCTCTAACCCGAGCCCCGTGCCGTCGACGCCGGAGCTGCGGCGCGCCACGCTCAGCCCCGGCGTCGCAGTCGCGAGGCTCCCCCAGGCGCCCATTACCAACACCAACCACATCACGAACCAACCACAGATGCACGACACCGGCCAACAGATGTCGCACATGCAGCCCAATACCAAGATGGCCGCGCATCTGGGCAGCACGCCATATCTGCCAGGTGCAACCAATCAACATAATGCCCCGATGAATCCGGACAACATGAGACAGTTCTTGACGTGGGGCCAACAGAGAGGATCTCACGCCGGTTTTAACGCCCCGGTCAATATGGTTAGTAACTATTTAAAATGTGTGTTTAATCAGTTGTTTCTTTTACAAAACAAAACCAATTTTAAAACATATAAGACGCTTCCTTTTAACAAATATTAAGGTTAGTTTTGAGATGATAAAATTTTGTATAAAAATAACTATTGTTTAATCATTATTTAAAACTTCTTAATGACAATTAATTCCTACAGCACAAGATTCTTAGTGTAGGGGTTGCGCACCTGAATTTGTATTATCCTGTGTCTATATTTTGTTTTATTTTATTATTATGTATTTACTGAGAGAGACAATAAACTATTTTCATTTTTCATTTCATTTTCATTCGAGACTAATAATTTAGATGCTCGTACAGGTGCCACCGTCCCACATAGATACGTGGAGTTTCCCGGAAAATACACAAAACTGGGGAAGGCCGATGCGGCGGGGAACTTCGGTGATGGAATTGAGTGCGAACCCGGCCAGCTGCGCCGGCTGCAGCCACTGCGCCTCCAGCGCCTGGAGATACGACAGCTGCTCCAACTTGGATCACCCGTGGGGGCCCGCGACGGCTTGGGGCCAGAACTGCTGTATGCCGCACACCCTCAATCCAAGACTGCACCCGCACGCTCACAACTGCGTACCGCAGACCCCGCAGCCGTACAGAAGAGGTGAGTTAACGCATTGTTCACTTAGATACGTCGATACTCGGATAACAGCAAGCACGGCCTCCTACCCTATTCCACTGAGGCGTGCATCGCGTATTAAATTAAGAGTCAATTTGAGAAATGTACGAGCACGCTTCAATAATCAATTACAAGTGATTTTCTGTATTGGCAGACTACCGGGCGATGTCGCGAGCGGGGTCGCGGGCGGGGTCCCGCGCCGCATCCCCCGCCCTCAGCGTGCGATCGCGGGCGTCGCGCCGGACCAAGCACCGCACGCCCTCGCCCTCCCTGCCGTCCAGCGACGCCGACTCCGAAAGCGAGGCCGACGACCGAAACCAAAAGAGTGCCCCCGGGAAGCGCAGCTGCGAGACCGTCCCGAGCCAGCCGGTCCGACCCGCCGAGGACGCGGCCGACGAGGACTCGCTGGGCCCGGCGCCGTCCCCTCCGACTACGAATTGGCAGTGCGAGCACTGCACGTTCGTCAACGAGCCGGGCGTCAGGGTCTGCGCGGTCTGCTGCCGAACGCCCATAGCGACGCCGAAAGTCGTCGCGGCGGACGTCGACAGTGGACTAAAGGAGCTGCACGTCTCCGAAAAATCCTCGGATTCTCGGCGGCAGCCGACCGAAAAGCAGAGCTCGAGTAAACGAGCTACGAAAACGCATTCTACATCTCCGCTACGCGAGAAGCGAACGCCGACCGAGCGAGCCCCTCCGCCTCCTGCGCAAATAATAACCGTTAAAAGCGAAAATTTGGATCGCGTGCGGTTCCCGATCCGTCAGGATATAGCCGTCGGACCTTCTCCGCCTAAAGAATTGGACAGAAACCGTAAAAACGGAGTCGACAAGCCCGCAACCCAAAAGCACAGCGTGTCCGTCGGGCCATCGCCTCCGCGCGACACTCCGTCAAGCAGAACGTCACAAACGCCTACGAAAAGAGTGGAAGTGACACACTCGCGTGACGTAGACACTCGGCCCTTGTCCAGATCTAGTCGCACATCCGTTTCCAACACCGGTACCTCGCCGCCCCCACAGAATATTTCGACCCAGGTAAGTTAATATGAGATGACAAAATTAAAAAATATATTATATACCTGTAAGATACCTTATGGCCGCACTCGGAGAGATTCATTTTGATCGATTGAAGAACTGAATTTTATGTTTTCCTGTTACTTCTGTAAATAGTTAGTTTTCAAATTTTGATACCGTCGTTATTTGAATTTTTAGACGTACGAAGTGCCTGGCAATTGGGAGCGAGCATCGTCGGCGTCGGGTGGCCGGCAACGGCGTCGTCTCCGCGACGACGCGCAACGCGAGCGGTCGCACAGTCGGCTCTCTCTCTCCAGCGACACACGAGTAAATTAACCGTTATATTACACAGAGTCAAAAGCTGGTAGACCCCTTGAATGTCATAATCCATTCGGAGTTATAGTTTAACCTTGAAGTTACTACAGCAGAACATGCAGTCATAACCATTAACCGTGTCCTTTCAGACATAAAGTAACTCTGAATGAAGTACATAGTTTTCTAGTATATTATACTTAACATAAGTTTTGACTCACTACTCGTAGAATTTGCTTAGTTTCAATTGGGTGATTTGTAAATTGTGGCTCTAAAATTGTAGTTACATTTACACGATATCGTGTGTAAAATGAAAATATGTTTTTATTAGGAAAGCGAAAGAAGTGCTCACACGAGTGGAAGTAGATGGGATTGGCCCCGCGACAGTAGCCCCAACGGGGACTGGAGTGACAACGAAAGGAAGCATTCCCGTCTGACTAGACGAGCCTCACACCTGGACGTAAGAAAGGGTCGTCCGTCTCGTCGCACTAGCATATTTGGATCGGAGGTTCTTCTTCTCTTTAATTCTCTTTCTGATCTTGGGTTACCTTCTTAATTATTAAAACAGTTTCTCCTTCTAAAAAGTGTCACAAAAGCAAACTGAACTTTCTGTGTTACGAAATATAGTGTGGTACTAATACTATATTATAACTCCATAACTCATCTTCTAGGCACCCTCTCCAGAGCCTTTGTCGAACAATCGGGCGATTTCATTGGAGGCGCTGGCTGGGACCGGATCGAGAAGAGAAATCGAAAGGGGTTTAGAATTAGTACAACTCATGGAGGAAGCAGAAAAATTGGGTTTTAGTGCAGCCGAAGTTCACGCAGCCCTCGCTCAAAATCCAGCCGCACCCCTCGCCTGGCTCAGAGAGAGATGGCCGAGTCTCTGTGCGGGAGTACGCGCCGCCGCCGCCAGACTCGCACCGGGAGCTACTGTATCAGAGTTAGAAGCTAGGGCGTCCCTGGCAAAACACAGAGGTGCAATGTGGCCGGCAGTCACTGAGTGTGTGGAAAGGGCTCGCCGCAAGGTAACGAAACAATATCGGTCTAGTTTTCGTAATATCTACTTGTTATGCCAGTCTATCATTATCGTTGACTTTCCTTTCAGGCAGACGCAATTGGCGTCAGTGAGGAGGGTCGTTTGAGGGGTCAAGTTTGGGGTCCCCCGGTCGGTATCGACGATGAGTCGGTACCCCCTCTCAATCGAGACAGCCGAACGCGCCGCCTTCGCGGTAATCTTAAACAAACTCAAAAATAAATAACGTTTCACAAAATCCACAATCACCATTGATCGTCATCATAACTTTCACATTTACATTTCAGCAGAAGACAGTTCAGATGAATATGCAGAATCTATAAATAATCTCGAGGATGAAGATTGGATGTATTTGCCGTTTGATATTAAAAATGCATCGAACTTTACTCAGTCGGAGAGAGTTAGCGAACAGTCAACTAAAAATAACGATAACCCAGAGGTTGCTAAGAAATTAAAAAACATTTTACATGAAGCGGGTATTACAAATATTGATGACCAATCATTGCTAAAAAGTTTATTGACGAGTAATTTTTTCACATCAAACGATGCACAAAAGAGTCGTGAAACTACAATAAATCAAATTCAGCATCAACAAAATATAGTAAACCTCGACCAGCAAGAAAATGAATTTATTAATGCCTATAATGAATTAGCCAAATTAGGTCCATCGGTAAATTTTGACAAAAATAACAACTATCCTCATGAACAAAAATCACAAACACTGACCAGTATAACATCGGACCAGAACAACATAATAAGGACTCAAAATGAGAATAATTTAAAAAATATATATGACTATGAAAAGCCGTTAGAACTTGGAACATCTACTAAGCAAGTAAGTAGTACACAAAATTTATCGTCTCTAGATGTGAAAGTAGACAACACAACAATTAATAATATTAAAAAGAAAACTAGCAAAAATTCATTCGATAATACACAGACAACAAGTAATTCGAACATATTTACTAACTCCAATTCTGAAAAAGAAAATGTTACAATAGACCCAAAATTGAATGGCAAATTACACAATAATTCCAAAAATATTACCAACGGAACTGTATTAACCAATCAATTTGAAGCGAATGTACCAGAAGAAAAATCAAATAATCTTAACGAAATATTTGATAATACTCAAAAATTGATTCAACAAATGAAAAATGAAATTAATACAGATATCAGGTCTATAAGTGACAAAGTAGAGTCACATGACGAAGGAGACTATAGTTCTGATAACTCTTCAAATTTGTCGGAACAAGAATCGAGTTATTCAAACACACCAGTAGAAACAGATGTAACATCAGATGAAAAAGAAATGACTAGTAGCGAAGAAGAGTTTAGAGATAAAATGACAAAGTTGCAAAACTCGGAAAGAAAATCAAGTACTGATGATAATGAAGAATTTGAAGAAGCAATGGACCACTTAGATACTCAAATAGATTACATGAAACAATCAAATATAGAAATATTAGACTCGATAGCCAAAAGTTTAAAAGAAGAACACACTTTAAGCTTAGAGGTTAATCAAATGAATATAAATGAACTGGCGGTGGACATGTCACCATCAAAATCAGAAACAAATGTAACTTTAACCGATCAAACGCAATTATTAAATTCTAATAACTTTACAGATTCTAGTAAAAAATTTATATCAGCACAAGGTAATGTAAATCCACCGGCAATCATCGAGAGTAAAGTAAGTGAAGTGAATGCCATGGTCGTAAATAGCTTATCTCAAAAGTCAACAGTAAATAACGTCCAACCTACGACGCCCAACTCCCATTTAAGAATAGATAAAAATCCCCATTGGAATAAAATAAATTTTAAGAGGAATGCATTTACTGCAGTTAGCTCATTTGATGAGATTTACGATGAAATCAGCAGTAACAAAACTCTCGTTCCCCCAGTTGATATACCCACTCATAGAAAGAACCCTTCAAACGAAATAGAAGCTAAAATTGAATCTCGTACAGTAAAGGCCTATGCCAAACATGAAATAATGTTTATTGAAATAAAACCTCAAACGCCTCAGAAAATCTTCGCACACGAAACAATATATCCACGTGTCGTAGCCACAATAACAGAAATAAAAGAAGAGAATCCTGAAAAAAATAGTAATGACGTTCCGCAACATGCAGAAAGTGTAATATCGGAAATAAATGAGACTACCAACTCAAATACAACAATTGCATCTAATCTCGCAAATGACCGCGATGCAGAATATGAAAAAGGCGCAAGTGACGAAGTACTAAGTAGCAGTGGTCCAATCAACTTATCAACAAATCCTGTGCATGATACAAATAAATCGAAAAATTCTGCTTTTAATAGATCCAACATACCTAAACTAGTCAGGTCTTTACAAAGAAGTAAACAAAATGCTGTTCAAAAAATATCTAAAGTAATAACTTCAAAAGTTCCAGTTAGAAAAACTTCCTTGAAGCAATATTCCGCACCACCTCCTCCAAAAAGTCACTTCGGTAATGTTAATAATGGAAATGTCAAACAGCTGCAAACTCGCTTATTTGATAATAAGGTTTCTGCAACCGTCGATGAAGTTAAAGCTTCTACATCTACTGCTATAACAAAGAAAAAACAGGCACCACCTCCACCAACACCGAATTTGCTTGAGCCAAAAATAGAAGAAACCTCAGCGAAGGAGCAAAAGAAACCTTTTTTCCGAGAAACCTGCAGAACTGAAGACGAATGGTCAGAAAGTGATACAGATCAGAATGAGGAGTTGTTTGAGGTGCAACGGAACACAGACGCTCCACCACCCGTACCCACCCCATACCAGCCCGTGACAATTCGACAAGTATCAGGTCAAATTATTGATTTATCAAAAATCAGATTACCAGAAGGATCCCCTGAGGTAAGTTTTAACTTTGTTGATATTATCAAAAGCTTTGTGCTATAGACACTGACATAAACTGAATTATTTGTTTTAGAGACAAGCGCGTATGTTATTAGCTGAAGGAGCGATGGAAAACTGGGACCAAGCTCAATTAGCCGTTGAACTTATATCAAAAGGGAATAACACACCTGATGCACTTTTAGCTGCGTTGGAATGCTCTGATATTACATCGGCTCTTGTTTATTTACACCAAGACTGCGAACTGTGCGCCTCTAAATATCCTGAACATGAGGTACTTAAGTACATATTATTTTTGAAATAAATAAAATGGTTGATTTTATCGTAGCGACAAGAGCAAATTAGTTAGGTATATCTTATACTAGCTGTCCCGGCAAACGTTGTTTTGCCGGGACAGCTAGTATTTCTACTTCATCAGTTGATACAAAATCTTACCCCCTCTTTTGTCATCTAAGAGGGGTGGGGGGAAAATTTTATACACCAGATGTTAAGTTGGAAAACAGTTAATAATATGAAGTAAGTCCATTAATGAAAAAAGTTTGATACAAAATCTGACCCCCTCTTTCTTAGAGGGGTGGGGGGGATAATTTTTATACACCAGATTTAGAGTTGGAAGAAGACAAATATATCTGCGAAAACCGTATGCAAATCGGATCAGTAGTTTTCGTGTTAAAGCAAAAGTCTCATACAAAATCTGACCCCCTCTTTCGTCGCTTTAGAGGGGTGGGGGGAATTTTTTTTATACACCAGATGTTAAGTTGGAAGAAGACAAATATATCTGCGAAAACCGCATTCAAATCGGATCAGTAGTTTTCGTGTGATAGTGGAACATACAGACAGACAGACAGACAAAAAAAACTAACCACATTTTTGGCTTCTATAGCTATGTAGTAACACCCCCTGCTTATTATTTTTTGAATATCTTTAATGTACAGAATTGACATTTCTACAGATTTATTATACATATGTATAGATTATGTAAAGTTAATAAAAGTAGTAATACGGAATACCTATTATATTATGTCTCACATTGGTCTACTATATACTCACAAAAAATAATTATTAAAATATGTTCACTCACCACTGTTTCAGATGGTGTCCATGTTTCGTTGCACGCATAGATGTTGTCGGGAATGTGCCCGACACTATTTCACAGTCCAAATTACTGAACGCAGTATTGCAGATTGCGTTTGCCCATATTGTAAAGAACCAGAGCTAGAAAACCTCCCAGAAGATGATTGGCTCGATTACTTTGCTCATATGGATATACTGTTGAAATCCTTGCTAGACGTTCAACAACATGAGCTGTTTCAAAGAAAGGTAAATTGGCCAAGATCTTCCATACTGGAGATAATGTTCTCCGACCGCAAGTTATACACGTTGCCACACTACACGAAGTTGAAAACCTTTTATGGTCCAATTCTAGTAGATGAAGTATCAAGTATTTATTATTCACGTAACAAATAAGAATAATTATTATGTTTGAAATGCAGCTTCGTGATCGAACTCTGGCTAGAGACCCCAACTTCCGATGGTGCGTGGAATGCTCGTCGGGATTCTTCGTGCACCCTAAACAGAAGAAGCTTCGCTGTCCGGAGTGCAAGTCCGTCAGCTGTTCGCAGTGTAGGAAACCGGTAAACTCTTTTGTTTGCGCTCTACTTTTATTTGAATTCAGATTTGGACCCTTATGTTATGGCACTTAAAACTTTAGGCTTCGTTCAAACCTACGCGACCAAGCGACTGCGAAGCGGAAGCGTCAAGTTACGTCAAGTTGTCAAATGTGTGTTTTGTATTGACGCTCCCGCTTCGCAATCGCATGGTCTCGTAGGTTTGAACGAAGCATTATAGTTTCAAGTGTTACAAGTAAACTTTAGAGATTTCATTTTAGAGACATGTTGATTTTTTCAGTGGACCGCTAATCATAATGGGTTGACTTGTGAGCAATACGCGACTTGGCTAGAAGATAACGACCCGGAGAGGTCGATTGCTGCTGTACAGCAACATTTAAAAGAAAATGGCCTCGAATGCCCGCGATGCCGTTTCAAATATTCTTTATCGAGGTACGTTATTTTAGCAATCCCGTAAAAATAAGTATAACATTATTATTATTAGTTTTTGCCTTTTGGACAAAAAAACTTATATTATACATTTTATTGTCACTTGATTATATTATTATTATATACTTAGTATTTTGTAGATAAAACAATATTGGCTGTACTAACATTGCTTAAAACTAGTAAAGATTATTATTATAACAATGAAGTAATTCATTACTAGCATGTCACATTTAATTATAATCTGTTCAATATTTTTTCGTGAAAAAGTAACAAGTACACACTTACAAACTTTTGCCTTTAAAAATAGTGCTACTACAAAATAGTGCTACTACAAAACTTTCAGGGGCGGCTGCATGCACTTCACCTGCACCCAATGTAAATACGAGTTCTGTTACGGTTGCGGCAAGCCGTTCATGATGGGAGCCCAGTGCGGCCTCAGCGACTACTGCGCCAAGTTGGGCCTCCACTCACACCATCCTCGAAACTGCCTATTTTACTTGCGCGACAAGGAACCTCGAGAATTACAAACGTTATTACAGGTAAAATGGAGAAATATCTAGTCTATTATAAAATTATACTATAATCATTAAACACCGTGATTATATTGCTAGATGAACAACGTGACCTATGAGACTGAAGCGGCAGAGGGCAGCACCGGAAGATGTCCCATTCAGCTGCAGCGGGAGACGCCAACGGGGCTGATAGACACCATCTGTGGAAGCGAGGTCGCGCCGAACCAAGCCGGACTGTGCAAGTAAATAACTTTTGTTGCGTATCTTCTAGCATAAGCTGACGCGGTAGCTAAAATACTTTTTTACATAAACGGAAATTATAAAAACTATGTCTATCGTAAGCTAATAAATATAAATAATAGTAATGATTACTATACTAATTACTAGCAAAAGAAAGTAAGAATATGAAGTATCGACTTTATCTTCACGACGATAGACTATCATACTGTCTCCTAAGTTCTAGTACTTTAAGTTCACAAATAGACAAAATATGTCAGGCGATGGGAAGGCGGTGAGTGGTGACGGTGAGTACGGTATGTGCTTCCAGGAATCACTACCTGGAGTATCTGAGCCGGCTGGTCCGGGGCCGGGCGGTGGACCCGCTGCCGATCTTAGGAGTGGACGATTTAGAGACCGTGGTCCGGCGCGCGGCGCTCCGCCTCCCGCCACGCCCCTACGGCTCGCTGGAGGGCCTCTACAAACGGAGCCTGATCGAGGTGTGTTGACGAGCTATCTACTTTCAGGATGCACTACGTGGAGTACTTGGCCGGGCTGGCGCGCACGCTCGATCCGATTCCGATCATGGAAGTGAGCGAGCTCGTGGCCGAGCTGCGGCGCCGCGCCCTGCCGCTGCCCGAGCGGGGGCCCTGGGACACTGATCCTATATATGCCGGGATGTGCGCCGAGGTACTGCTACCATTACCGACCTCCCGCCGAACCTGCCCGACCGGCGGCTGCGAAGCGAGGCCGTGATGTGATGCCCTGTTAGTCTACGCGAGTGCGACACATCCGCTTACGCTTCGCAGTTGCTTATGTCGCGCTTAGGTTGTCTATAGCTGACCTACATTTTAAAAAAGTTTACAGTCAGCATTACATCTAATGTTGGCTTCTCACGGCGCGTGATATCATAAGTCGCGCCGCGCCTAGCCGATTTGTACGAGCGAGCACGAGCCAAGTGGCGAGTCCGCGCTCCCCGTTCTTACGGCGCGTAATATCACAAGCCGATCCAGCCGCGTTACCGACTTTCACCGGATCAAACGCGTCTGCTCGAGCCAGCCCGCGTCACCTCGAGCCACCCCTTCACACGGCGCGGCGCGGCTCTTGATATTACGCGCCGTGAGATGCCAGCATTACTCTGATTAATTCATTCTGACCTTTTATTTCTCTATCAAGCGACATTTTCGACTTAGGTATCAGTAAAAATACGTCTCAATGTAAAAAACAAGACTGCATTCATCTAATACTATCTCCTGTCACGATGTTTGTCCGCGATGGATTCCTAAACTACTTAACCGATTTTAATGTTTTTTTTTATGTGTGCTTTTTTCCAACTTGAGAGATACGATAGCTTAGAGCTTTAATTATAGTCGCAATTTTATTTTATTGCAAAAAATTATTACAACCTGAGACTGACGGCGACCATTGTTGATTCCATAGCGATCGACTTTGCCATGGTGACATACATATGTATTTAGTCACTTTAATAAAATAATATGGCAAATACATAATATATTATGGCAAAGCAACGTTTGCCAGGACAGCTGGTAACTCAATAAATTAAATAACAGCATCCAATTGATACCTACTACGATCTTCACCAACCTCTGTTTGTTAAATCCTAACAGGGCATTACTTATCGACGGAGAGCTGGCGACCAAATCGGTCATGTGGCTTCAGCTGTATTAAAACTCCGTTAGCTACTTCCCTGAACAACCCTTTCTGATAATCTACGTGCTGGCAGGCCGTGGGTGGTGGGTATAGTGGGGTGGGGAAAAATTAAAAAAGTGTAGGCTCAGCGACTTTAAATTTTTTCCAAACATCTTACACCCAAAAAAAATTTAAATCGATCGGGTGGTGGGAAGGGGTTGCCAGCGTTAATTAAAAGTAGGAAAATAATAATTATTTTCTGACGCGAGATTAGTTACTATATAATCCCCCAAAAAAATCCGATTTTGATGAGATGTTATCACACTAGTAATTTAATATTTTTTATTTAACATAATATTAATGAAATCATTTTTGTTGCAGATTGTAAGAGAGAAAATACCACTAGACTAAGAAACTTAAAAGAAGAATATGTTTTCCTTGTAATATAACAATCATCATTTTGAAACTTAAACTATGTAGTTTTTGATTATTTTTCATAAAAATTAGTTACTTAAAAGTACTTAAAACAAAATATATTTTATAGAATTTGTGTATTCATCATATTATTGTCTTAATGATTAAAAAAAGATAACTTACAATGTGTTTTTTTAATATCACCTCTTAGCGAAATTCTCGTTCATGTGCCGTCGGTCACGTTGTATATAGTGCCGGTTTGAATGGATTCTACTCTCAAGAGAGTCTGGTAATGAACGAGCCTCACTACGGTTAGAATAACGCGGTTTATTTGCGTTCTTTTCATCAGCTGCAATCTCCAACCTTTGTTTTGCTACACGCTCGGACCGTTCCACCTCACGTTCTTTACCCGCTGCGGCCATTTCAGCAAATTTTGCTGCCTTTTCTTCCTCACTTAGACCTGTACGTTTTTTGTGGTTTCTATCCAATGTACTTTCATTTTTATAATTAGAGTCCTTAGAGCTGTGATATTTATCCTTATTGTACCTACTAGAATCATATTTTTTGTCAGGACTTGATCTTCGGTACCGTCTCTTTGCTCCATCAGTATCACTTGCATTGTCTGCATGTCTTTTTCTACTATTTGAATAATCCTCGTCATTTGAACTGTTCACTCTTTTATCTGATTTTCTATCATGTCTTGATTTAGCTTTGTTTTCTCTTTCTCTTTGATTTGCGTTTGATTCTGAATCACTGCTGCGTTTTTCGTCCTTTTTTTTCTTCTTTTTATCTTTTTTTTTCTTCTTTTTCTTCATTTTCTTCTTTTCCTCTTTAGCAGAACTATCAGATGATGAATCATCAGAGTCTAGCAACTTAGCTAAATCCAATTTGCCTTTGCCTAAAGCGCTAAGTTTTGCTGTAAGGATTTCATCTAAGTCTTTCTTTGTTTTCTTTTTAGACTTTTTTTCTGATTTTTCCTTTTTCTGCTCCTGAAAAATGTAAAACACACCTTATTGATTATTCTCCAAAAGTCAATATATTACAAAGTATAGGTCTACCAGAATCTGATGGCAATTTTTGACAGCAGATTTTCCTTTCCTTGGTCATTGGATAAATTTTTATACTTGCATGTTTAACACACAGAATCAGCCGCTATAAGAAATAAAAAAGGATCAAAATGTTTTATTCCAATTACCTCGGTATTGCTAGAGTCAATTTATTTTCTCACTTTTTGCCATCAGATTCTGGTAGACCTATAGATAATAATATATTTTAGATAATATAATATCAGAAAGAGCAATTACAGAGAAATTATATTTTACCGGCTTTTGTAAATAATATGGAATGGCCAATATCTCAAAACAATCCAATATATTAATCCTTCGATCGTGGAAAAAAACGAGAAACAATAGATTTCTATTCTATTATCGCGGTCGCATGCGACCACTTGGGGCTTGAAGCATTAAACCATATTATATTTCTATTGTTATCGTGGTCGCATGCGACCACTTGGGGCTTGAAGCATTAAACCATATTATATAGTAAGTTTCAAAATATTCTGTGACTCTTCATGAGTTGACTATGTTGCACCAAACATGTATTCAAAATTTGTAAATATGTTACAACTTACAATTAATGCAAGAATTAAAATTATTTTATTTTACCTGTTCCTTTCGCAATAGCTCAGTAAGTTTACGCCGTTGAATAGGATTGTTTAATAAAGCAGCTCGTGCAGCTCTCTCCCTTTCTTTCACAAGTAAAAGAGGGTCTTCTCGTAATTTACGGGCCAAGTCAACTTGTAAGTTGTCAGAGGTAGACGTTGTCATACTGGAACCCACGACCCTGCGAGCTACAGCTGCAATCTCATTTTGCTCAGGCTTCATTTCTTTATCATAGTTTTTTTCAATTGATTTTCCCAGTAAATAATCTTCATTTTGGCCTTTCTTATCTGGTTTCTACAAACAAAATATTTGGTTATAATTTTTCTGTACTCTGCCGACAACTCAGTTAAAATCTTATATTATAATGCTTTAACATTAGAATTTTATTGATTTCAAATATGTAAATTCATAACACGATTAACAAAGAAGCAAATTAAAAGACTATTATAGTTTATGAGAAATAGATCCTTGCTATACAAATGTTCATAAATATCATTGTTCAAGCACCAACTACACCTACAATGTATTGGCAATACATTGTAGGTGTAGTTGGTGCTTATTTTACAGGAGAAGGAAAAAACGCTAAACTTTTTAGGTTTTATTTACAGAATATTCCTAAATTTTTGATTAAATTGTCACAAAAATACTTATTATTTTTTTATCAATTGTGATTTAAATAATATCACATATTCTTGTAAAACTGTCAATTAGGAGATTCATCTTGCAACGGACTTCTTGAAAAATGTTAGTTAGGAGGTATTGGCACTTCAAGGATGATATTATGTAATAAAGCTATCTCCAAAAGCAGGTTGTTATTTACAAAAACATGGTGGGGTGTACCATTATCCCACACTCCACCCATTTGTTAATCCTTCAGGCCCCGCACGAGCACTGGTGATCATGAGAACAAAAGAATACAATGGGAATTCCTAGAACCTCCGATTGAAGGATTAAGGGAACAACATAATATTATTTTGACTCAATATTTATATTTGTTCCTAATTACTTATATAATAAGAAGTTAGCACACCCCACTATCCTTTTGAAAGATTACACACATTATACATCCAATGTAATTGGTGATCTATTTGGGTCTCATCTTTTGAATGCCTGTGACTCAATTTTGATAACTTATTTAGCTCATCTCGGTCTCTTTCCTGTGCTCTTTCACGTTCCAAATCTAAAATCTTTTTCTTTTCTTCAGCGGCTGCTTTTTCAGCTTTCCAAACCCTTTCTTGATTTTTCATTGTATTAGGATGCCAGGCCTTTTTAGAGTTCTAAAAAAAAATTAAAGTTTTACAAACTAGCATAAAATGCAGAAAGAAGTAAACAAGGCAACTTCTTTGATAGAAGTTGTGTGTACAACCAAATATTATCATACCAAATCTCCGCCTCCCATGGTGGCTTTTTAAATAAAATTAATACACAACTTCTTTTTGAAATGAAAAATAACAAAAATTATCATAAAAACTTTGTAAAAACCAAATAATAACTAAATATAATAACATTGGCAAATGGCATTTGGCTTGATTCACAGTTCACAGATATGTAGTACAGGTGGATGAAAGTTCCGAACAAAAAAAATTGGGTTCTTTTAAACGTAGCTACTAGACCTAATCGCATAATCTGTACAATTTTTAAGCACGGTCGACTGTGATTGGCTGATAAAAAAGACCATAGAGAATATAAACTACATGAGAAAAAAGAGGAAGAAGAAGTTTAAAACTCAAAGTTCGAATTTCATTTTGTGAAAATTATTTTATAGCAACTCATACAAAAATTGTAAAATAAGTGGATTAATTATTGAAAAACGAAAGGTAAGCCATTGTAAAATGTAAAAGTAACCGTAAATTGATAAATTGAAGCAAAACATAACGATATCATACCATGTTCTAATACAAAGCATGTGGTAGTATTATTTTCATATATTTTGTACAATAATTTACAACTTAAGTCTTAAACTATATTAATATGAAAAAGATAGATTATTATTTCATAGAAAATATTATAATGTACATCAGTATGCAGTTAATTTGGAAAATAATGAAATGTGTATCATGATTCATGTGTATATTGTTTTATCGTAACAATACATAAGGTTAGATAGATAGAATAGATAGAAAATTCTTTATTTGTACAACTTAAAACTAAACATAAAAACAATAACACAATAAAAGAAAACTTTGTACAAATGGGCGGCCTTACTGCTTACAGCAGTTTCTGCCAGGCAACCTTTAACTTAAACTACAATAAAAATAAAAGTATTTATTCAATATTATGACTAAATATACTACATAATGACGTACTACATATAAATAACACATGTTATAATAGGTACATAAATTTTTTTTATATATACTACATAAAATTTACACAAATATAATATTTGAAAAAAAGATAAGTACATTTATAGTTAGTTATTATGACAGATTTAGATAATATTCCTTAACTCGTTTCTTAAAAGTATTTATAGTTTGTGACTTTTGGATGGTTTCAGGTAGAGCGTTCCATAGGCGTATAGCAGAAATAATGAAGGAGGAGTCATAGTGAGCGGTATTGTGAGAGGGAAAAGCAAGAGTAAGTTTTTTGGACGACCGAAGAATAGGGTTATTATGACCAAGAAAAGTGAATTTATCTTTCAAATAGTGAGGAGATCTGAGATTGAAAAGAATGTTATACAAAAGATGCAGTATGTGAGCATTCCGACGCATTCTGATAGGGAGCCACTTTAGTTGGGTCCGGTATTCTGATACATGATCATATTTCCGGAGACCAAATATAAAGCGGATGCATAGGTTTTGTAGGCGTTCGATAGAGGATAGAAGTTATTCACTGAGGTCGCAATAGCAAGCGTCAGCGTAGTCAAGGATTGGAAATAGTAAGGTTTGTGCTAGAGTGATTTTAGTTGGGATGGGAAGGTTATTAACTATATTTAATAATTTATGTAAACTGTATGGAAATATTTGAAATGAAAAATATTTCATTAGTTTCAGATTTTTAGCTCCCTAAACAGCTAGTTTGCAACATTTTAGTCTGCAAGCAATAGCTGTTACCTTGATCGTGGATTCTAGGAAATCTTCTGTTCTCGCGGTTTCATGCGACCGCTTGAGAACGAAAGCAGCAAAGAGATTCAAAGCAAGGAGATTTTAGGAGAAGGAAGGTATGGGATTATGAGTTTAACAGCCACCAAGAAAAAATCCTTTGATCAAGTGAGGTGGTATGCAGCTGGCCTGAGCCCGCGCGATAGATTTCAGCTGTCCTTTGTATGTATGGTAGTGACTACTATGAACTGCACTAGAAGTACTGGAACGTCATTCTGCGCCTAACAAGTATATGACGAAACGACGTGCGGTCCGCACCGTACGTCCCGATTCCAACCTGGTGGACGCGCAGCTTTAATCCCGTCCCTATAATATAAAGTTTACTGTATAAGCCAATCAAGTAGTTAGTAGAGTAGCATAGACAGCTATTCTATTATATTTATAAATAAAATACATAAAACTGTACTGTAATATTATAATATTTAGGGCCTGTTTCACCGCTTCCTGATAAGGCTATCCATCACTTAATTTGACAGATGGAGTATGGAAAATCTGTCAAATAACCTTATCGGGCACCTTATCAGGAAGCGGTGAAACAGGCCATTAATAATATAAATCAACAAAAGCTTGTGGATTAAATCTGTTTTATTGTTTAATTTACCTTATTAGCCTATTTATTAAGTTATGTACAATAATTTTTATTGAAATAAAACATTTATTTGAGCTCATTTCTTTTTTATTTTTATTTTTTTAATTTTTGGTATGTTTAAGTGAAAGGTTTTGCACTTAAAAATTTTAACTTCAGTTTCAAATTAAAAAAATTATGGATGTTTGTTTTTTTTCTTCTAAGTCCGACCTCTTGTTACGTAGTATACAGTTTACATACTCTTTGATGTAGTTTATTATTGGCTTGATTGCGTAGATAGAGTAAATCTTTGCTTGATTGCTTGATATTGGCAATTTGGCATTTTACTTTTTAAATGACTTTTTTTTAAATTCGTCCCGGTCGGGACAGGCAAAGGGAGCGTTGCCCATACAGTTATTTCTATGTTTTCTCTATTTAATGAATGATAGTAAAGGCCGAAGCCGCAGCCGAACGTATTACCTCCTCCTTTTTTTTTATGCAATAAGGGGGCAAACGAGCAAACGGGTCACCTGATGGAAAGCAACTTCCGTCGCCCATCAGAAGAGCTGCCGGCCTTTTAAGGGGTAATAGGGGAGGGTGGGGAAGGAAATAGGGAAGAGTAGGGACCCTAACTTTGACTTTGAATTTAACTTTAACCGGAAAAATTGACAGATTTCGTATGAGCAGGGGTGTTTGGACGCCATATTTAACTTTAACCACGCCTCTGGATGGGTGCAACCATTGAGATACTATACACTAGGAGAGAGCCTTATATCGGGTCGCTTAAGTTGGCGGGGGAAAGTCAATTTTTTGCAACTTTTTTTCGCTAATTTGATTGTTCGTCGTTTGTTCGTGATTGTTTGAACAAAAATAATGTTTGTTCGTTTTTCGTTTTGTTTATTTTAATTTTTGAAATTTTGACCAAAACCTAGCGCCGCGCCGACTCTAGACTTTTTTTTCTTTTTTTCAATCAATCTAAGCTATTTATCGTTTGTTCGATCAAAAAAAAATGTTTGTTCGATCTTATTTACGCTGATAAATGATAATTAATTTTTCGGCGGGAAAAAGTAAATTTTTTGCAACTTTTTTTCGCTAATTTGATTGTTCATCGTTTGTTCGTGATTGTTTGAACAAAAATAATGTTGTGTCTCGTTTTTCCGCGATCGAAGGAAATAGCTGACATCTGAAAATTTTATATTTTTTTAAAATAAAATAATTATTACTTATAAAAAATTAAAAACATCACATGCAGAAGGTTTGAAAAATTATCCGTGCAATTTTTTCTACGTATTTTTTACTTATACACAATAATGTCAGTGCTTGTACATAATTTAATTAATAAAAAAAATCAAAAATTGTTTAACGCCGGCTAATTAGTACCTATCATTCATCAGGATTCAGGATGGGTATCATATTGAGTACAATATCATTGAGTATATTAAGGGACTTGGGTAACTGACATATAACTGTCGAGGATTATTACAATAGGTAATAATAGTGATGCAAATAATCAAAAGTTGTATAGGTATAACAGGTAGTATAATATGGGATATTGTGGAGCATTGTCAATATTGTTGTACGAATTACGTTTGCGACAGTCTGAGGACTTAAAAAAACCAAAAAATGTTTAATAATTTATTTAAAATTAATAATTACAATTTTAAAACTAATTATCCTTAAGCGACTGTCTTAATCGATGTGAGATTAAGAAGTGACAATATTTTGAATGGAAAGTATGCTTCTGGGATTAAAACAAAGGGGACCTAAAAGAATAGCCTATTGTTAGGGATTCGAAGAAGTTGCTGGCCACCGTTGATGGGAAAGTTGCAGGAGCGCGAAGTCAGCTGGTTTGATTCATTAGGGTTCCTTAATTTACGTCTTGTTGTTGTTATTGCATGTAATTTAAATGACCCGCGCAGCAGTCGAGAGTTGGCGCATGCGCAGTCGTGTTTATTTGAACATTTAATTAAGGTGGGTGTCGTGATAGTAAAAAAATAATTATCATCGTAAGATCGAACAAACTTTTTTTTTGATCGAACAAACGATAACTAGCTTAGATTGATTGAAAAAAAGAAAACAAAGTCTAGATACTATTTTCGAAATTTAAAAAAAAAACTAAAAACGAACATACATTATGGACGTGACAACGTCTTATAATTTGATATGGGCTGCGCGCACGAAAAAACATGACGCAATATGCGGCGTTACCTCGCTCTGAGGCGTTCCATTTAAGGCTATGACGTTGTCACGTTCAACTATTGTCAGTAAACCGACTTTATAGACAACCGAGTTCGAGTCGAGTTCGAGTTCGAGTTCAACACAAAACACTACTCTCCAACCGTCTTTTTTTGTTCAAACAATCACGAACAAACAACGAACAATCAAATTAGGGAAAAAAGTTGCAAAAAATTTACTTTCCCCCGCCAAAAAATTAATTATCATTTATCAGCGTAAATAAGATCGAACAAACATTTTTTTTGATCGAACAAACGATAAATAGCTTAGATTGATTGAAAAAAAAAAAAAAGTCTAGATACTATAATTGTCGGCGCTAGGTTTAGGTCACATTTTCGAAAATTAAAATAAAAAAAACGAAAAACGAACAAACATTATTTTTGTTCAAACAATCACGAACAAATGACGAACAATCAAATTAGCGAAAAAAGTTGCAAAAAATTGACTTTCCCCCGCCAAAAAATTAATTATCTTTTTTATCAGCGTAAATAAGATCGAACAAACATTTTTTTTGATCGAACAAACGATTACTAGCTTATATTGATTGAAAAAAAGTTTCTTCCAGGCAACCTTTTAACATTCTTAACAGTGATACATCCAGGAAATAAATAGGAAATTTACTATAAAATATTTAATTACTAAAAAATATTTTGTAGAGTTTAAATATTTTGTAGTAAATTTACTATTTATTTATATATTTTTTAGTGTTTTACTCTATTTTTTAGTGTTTAAATATTTAGTAGTAAATTTACTAAAAAAAATTAAAAACAAAAAAAATTAGTGTTCAAATATTTTGAAGTAAATTTTTATGCAGGAACCTAGATAATTACTATTTTAAGCTGAAAAACATGTTAAATATTTTCGTATGAGAAAATGATTTTGGTATTACGTATGTATGAGAATTTCGAGGGTACCCGGCCCATAAAGTTAATATACCTAGCGGAATAGAGAAACAAAGGCCTGATCAAGCGAGATGCCACTATCAGTAACACCGCGTGGTAAAAAGAGACGTGGAAAAAAGAGACGGCAGCACTCTTTTTTTGACGTCCAGTCGGCACGTGCCGCACGTTGTCAATATAATCTCATAGAATTCATGTTCAATCATACTTGTGTAAGTGTATACGTACACATATTTTTCACACAGATGAAAACCAAATTTGGTTACGTTTGACAGCTCGAGATTGTTGCTCTATTCCGATAGGTATATTAACTTTATGACCCGGCCCCTTAAGGTCTTTTATAAAGTGCTGTGGTAGACACACTTACCCAAGAAAGTGAAGCTAGTGTGACTATATCGTAAGTATACAATAGATAGTTATTTCAAATTTGAAACTGCAAAGTATATACTACCTGATCATCGGAACTACTCGTAATCATATTATGACGACTTCATTACATATTAAAGTTTCTGAGGATAGATTAAAGGAGCAAAAGTTATGAGGCAAGTGTGGCATACTACGTTGGAGGGGGGTAAAAAACATTTTTAACTAAAAATTATTGAATGAGTTATTTCTTTTATTTTGTTGTTAATTTCAAAAATATGATACTTACTTATTTGGGTTACAACTTACAGTTAAGCCTGAATTGTGAAGTTTCTAAGTTTTATTTTTAATTACTAAAAAGTAAACAAAATATAAGCAATCAGAAATTACATAATCACTAATATTAGACCAAATGTTTGCCTCATGCAAAGTAGGCACACTTCCCCAGCACTAAAATTTTGGGGTCAGATTTTTCTAATGGACTTATTTGCAACAATTCCAACAAAATTATAAAAGAAATAATAAGTTTAGTTAGTAAAAAAGCAACTTACCGGTATTCAATTATCAGGTTCTTCAAAATCACCAAGATTTTATTGATTGAAAAACTTATGTGAATTAGAGTTCGTCTTAAAAAATGTGTCAGATTTTAAAATGTCGAGAACTTCAAAAGTGCTTGACAGTTCCATCGGGATTGAGATTGTGTACATTGAAATTAGTTTAACGCACAGTAACAGATGTCGCTGCCACCATAAGCTCAAACAGTTTTTCGAAAAATTAAAGCAGTCACACTTGCCCCCCAGCTACATTTCCCCGCACTGACCTTACTTATTTAATTTTTTTCGAATTTCCCTATAAAATATAAATGAATCATGGATACTATGAAAATTACGCGGCTAGGCAAGTACCTAGGCATTTTTTGACCTAGGCATACTATACCTACCTACCGCGGTGTGGCCGCGTGCGCCACCAAAGAGACACCACGCCGCAGCTACTCTTCCCGCGCGCGGTGGCCATGCGTTGGGATTATTAACCGACTTCCAAAAAACGAGGAGGTTATATGTTCGGCTGTGGATATTTTTTTTTTATTTTTTATTTTTGTATTTTCAACGATTACTCCGCCGTTTGTGAACCGATTTTCGAAATTTTTGTTTTGTTGTATTAGGTTTCACTCCAATTTGGTCCCATTTTCACAAAGGTGGTGACCTGATGATGGGATCCATGAGTAATCGAGGGAACTCCTCGAAATTTATATGGAAACATATGGTGATTTTGGTTTTATGTGAAGTGTACTAAGAATACGCTACCAAAAAGTCAAATATTGGGTCAAGGTATACCATGGTTTCGATGATGCTGAGAGAACTCCTGATTCCTTATAGATACACGTTTGGGAGTTTCGGCGTTGTTTTAAGAACAGAAAGCATAAACTACTATGCAATTCATATTCATCATCATAATCATCATCATCATCATCGTCATCATCATCATTACCACGTCGTGTTAAGGCCACCAATGTCTCATGGCACAGAATAGATAATAGTACAAGGCATAGGTATGGATATACTAATAATAATAATTATGTACTGTATAACAATTAACAACACCTGTTTGTTTTTAATACACGGCGGTCGGCGTCGCAGAAGACAGAATATCGAATACTTTACTAACTACTTTATATACAGATCGAATACTTTACTACTTTATAAAATTTTAATAGACAAATAGAATTAAAATAAAGTTATTTTAAAAAGAGCATTTAAACAAAACAAAGTCATTGTGTCTTTTTAATTAGTTATACTTATTAATCGATAGATGGTGCACTAAGTACCTATCGATTTGAATTCTTGATAACAAGAACAGCTGTCAATAATTATGATAATATTAAATATTATGCTACGCTACATCCTATGCAAGTTTGTACAATTTTTTATCTGATAGATCCTTCGATCGTGGAAAAACGAGACACAATAGCCTTTCTATTGTTATCGCAGTCGCCGGTGACCGCTTCGGGCTTGAAGTATTAAAATTGTTAAATTACTTAGCACAATATGTTCACTTCACTGATAATATTATATTATTTTGTGAGGGTGAGTTGTGACTCTTAACAAATTGTAATAAGATACGTAAAATATACGCGAAGATTTATCTACTAGTGTAACTAAAAAGAGTGAAATTATTATTATTTTTAACAAAAAATTAAAACCGACTTCCAAGGTAAAAACAATAATAACATTAATATGAACTAAAAAGTATTAAATAATTTTTACTATCTAATAGTGCCTTTTTCCGAATTCGGCTAAACCTCAACTATTTCTGTACTCAATCTTCATAATTTTGAAGTCGGTGCCAGTTCCAAAAATTTTAAATATTCTGTCAGAGGACTGAAGATTCAGCTATCTGGTACCGACTTCAAAATAATGAAGATTGAGTACAGAAATAGTTGAGGTTTAGCCGAATTCGGAAAAAGGCACTATTAGATAGTAAAAATTATTTAATACTTTTTAGTTCATATTAATGTTATTATTGTTTTTACCTTGGAAGTCGGTTTTAATTTTTTGTTAAAAATAATAATTTTTACTCAGTGATCAATTGATATTATTTTTTAACTTATTTTTTTAATCTAATATAATAGCCAAATATCACGTCCTCGAGTGTTGAACATAATATATCTCACCAGTCACGCAGTATACGTGAGCACAAATAAAATAGCTCCGTTATTGCCAATTTTTTATTTAAGATAATATTATAATATGACTTAATATTATGTATATTTAAATTGCAACACATACTTTTATAAATACAAAACTTGCTTAGTATTAACTATAATAATAATATTATAATTACTCGTACTTACAAGACAAATGTAAGCTGTATATTTAAAAACTATTAAAGTCTTTTTTTTTAAACAATTTCTATATTAGCAGCTTACTAAAAAGTTACGCATTTTGCAATCTAGACACGCGGTAGAGTGTCAAGCCGAGTTCCAGCATAACAGAATGGCGAGCCGCATTGTGTGTAATATTACACGAACCATTTGCAGCTACTTTTGACCCCCTCATAATTCAGAAACTATTTCACATAAACGTTTCAAATTTAGCTCATATAATGAGACTTGCGAGATAAATACATACTTTAAATTTCATAAGCACAGCTTAAACGGTTGTTGAGATATTAACGTCCGAAAATCTAAATTTTTATCACTGACTGACTGACCTATAGATCAAAATTCTAACCCATTTCCAGATAACCTAGAAGGCTGAAATTTGGAATCCAGCTCGATAATTGTGTGTGACCGTAGGGAAAAATCCGAAAACAAAAAAAATGGTCAAGTGCGAGTCGTACTGAGCGAAAATTGTGTTTTTTGTATGGAGTATTAAATATTTATTTTATTTTACTTTTATTATTTGTTATGAAAGAAGAAATATAATTAAGGATTTTGTAAACATTTCAAGTACCTTTCGTCTGCCATTATTGATTTAGAGCAAAAAAGGCCAAAAAATCACGTTTATTGTATGGGAGCTCCCCGTAAACATTTATTTGTGAATAGAAAAAACTTGAAATGAATAGAAGGTGACTTTATGAAGTGTGTCTGTCTGTCTGTTACGTCTTCACGCCTAAACTGATTGTACCGATTGTTCTTTGGTATGGAGATATAGTTTGAGTCCCGAGAACAGACATAGAATTATTTCAATATTATGTCTGTCCGTCCGTCCGTTTGTCTGTCTGTCTGTTAGACAGCTATAATAATAGCTACTTAACTTCCGCATAGTAAGTTGTACACTCTGCATTTTCCATTCGCTTGGATTTTCTTTGTTTTATTCGTCGGATACTCACGTCTCAACAAGGCTTAGGGGCTGTTTCCCCACTTCCTCATAAGTTTCAGATAGACTATCCACAACTTATCTGATAGATAAAGTATCTGCCAGATAAGTTGCGGATAGCATAGCCGACACTTGTCGGGAAGTGGTGAAACGACACATTAAGGTTGCGAATTGCCATTGAATATAGTCGAATATTACGAATGTTTAAACTGGGAAGATAAAGGTGTCTACCCTTGCTCGGAAAGTTTACTTTACAAAAAGTAGTGATATCCCACCAAAAACATAAATGTAAAAATGCTGAGCCAAGTTCCATACAAACATTATATTTCTTGTCTATGGACTTCGCCGTAAAAAGGATGGAGATCTAAATGAGTGCCAAGTTCCATGGAAAATCGAAATGAGTACGTATAGGAACCAAATAACATTATGAACAAATAATAGAGTCTATTTCTTTGCTTTATTGAATGTCTATAACAATTGATGTTATTTAAATAATGTGAGATCTTAAACTAGATTAGATTTTACTTGGCTAGTTTTCATCAGAATTAAAATGTTCAATAACTTTATGAAAAATGACCGACGTAATGACTATTATTTGTTCATAATGTTATTTGGTTCCTATACGTATTTATTTTTCCATTTTCCATGGAACTTGGCACTCATTTAGATCTCCATCCTTTTCACGGCGAAGTCCATAGACAAGAAATATAATGTTTGTATGGAACTTGGCTCAGCATTTTTACATTTATGTTTTTGGTGGGAATTATTATTATTTATAATATAGTACAAATAAGTTTAAAATAACAATATTGTTTCTTAATAATATTAGTATTATTGTTATCAACTATCAAGATCATAGTAGTACGTCTACAATAACTCTACAAAAACATTATGATAATAATTAACAGCCTTTATTCAGATTAAGCTTTAATTATATTATTATTAAATTATCCTACAAGATGTCTACAGGGTGTAACAAAAATAAGTGATAATACTTTAGGGTGTCTACGTGTTCCTTGTAGAGAGTTCACTGTGAAAGTAGCAGCGCTGAAAGACCAAATTTTTTTTTCACTTTTGTATGTGGAAACTCGTGACGCTCGGGCCCTTGCCCATACAAAAGTTAAAAATTTTTTTGGTCTTTCAGCGCTGCTACTTTCACAGTGAACTCTCTACAAGGAGCACGTACACACCCTAAAGTATTATCACTTATTTTTGTTACACCCTGTATAATATGTTATGTAAAGGACTTATAATAATTATGATATTAAAATAGAGACCGTCAAAAATGCTAAGATAAATCGGAAGCTGGAGGAGCAAATTGTATCACAGACGTGTGTCGAACAACGGGGGCTGTAATAGATGCACTTTCAGGCTCAAAATGAGGAATAAGTTTGCGTTTCCTCGGTGGGAGAGAAGAAGGCTCAAACCTATATTGCTGGGTGATCGTAGGAGGAGATGGCGATGGAGTCGGAAAACTCATAACAGGTGCGGGTGGAGCAGGAGCGGGTACCAGCGCTGGCGGGCAGGGGGACGGCGGAGACCCAGGGGGGGTCGGGGGAAGCTGCTGCAGCGCCGCCTCCACGATATCACACATTACATTGCTATTCATAGCTAAATTATTATATTGCGTTGGTGCAGATTTGGGCGCCTTAGTTCCGTGTTCTTTGTATATGTGAGCTTCCATTTGTTTCTTGGTGTTGAATGTGCCATCGCATACGGTACACCGATAGCATCTTTCACCGTAGTGTTGGAAACGATGCAGTTTCAGCACGTGATTGTACCCAAAGTCCCGGGAACATATATCGCAAGTGTAAGGCCTTTCACCAGTGTGTGTGCGCGAGTGCACCTTGAGTTGCTTGGAGCACGTGAATCCCTTGCCGCAGCCCGGAGCGGGACACCGATAAGGCTTTTCACCTGTGTGGGTTCGTAAATGAATCACTAGCTGCCCAGACTGAATGAATGTTTTGTGGCAGTGAGGACACGCGTGGGGTCTTTCGCCGGTATGAATCCTAGCATGGCGATGAAGTTTTCCGGAGTGCTCGAATGCCGCTCCGCATACCCCACACCGATAAGGTCTCTCCTTAGTATGTATTCGTCGATGCACTTGGAGGTTTTCTTTGACACTGAACATTTTGTGGCAATATTCACATTCGAAAGGCCTTTCACCAGTGTGGGTCCTGTAGTGGCGCACCAGACGAGCGGGAACAGCGAAGGTCTTGTGGCACACGTCACACCTATGGGCGTCTGCCGCGGCCCGATGGGATCTGGTGTGAGCCGTAAGAGCACTGCGTGTCGACAGCGTGAGCCCGCATTCTTTACACTGATGCACACGTTCTTCCTCTCCTGTTAAAGAAACACAGTCCATTTTTAAATATTCTTTCAAAATTAAACTAAAGAAGGCGATATTTAATATATCACAATTCGTTAATGTATTAAAGGAAAGCGCGTTGTAATAAGTTTTGGGTTGCGGATGGTACACGACTGTGACGATAGGGAATATCAGGATACAAACACAATGGCCACGGAGGGGTAAGTCAGAGAGCGCGGAGGTAGAAACGAGGCGAAGTGAATGTCCTCCAGAGCACGTGGAGGCCCAAACTGCGGTTTCGACGCGATAGTGCCGCGGTGCGCCTCCACGTGTATAGGCCAGCGACCCCGTGTTCGCGATATCCACGTCCCGCACCCACCCGCGCACTCTGTCGCCCCTCTTTTCGCCCGGAATTTAAATACTAAATTTAAGTGATATCAATTAAACAATAGCAGGTACCTATAAAATGCATAACTTAATAATAATATTATGATTTTTAAACACAAAATGTTGATTAATTTATGTATCGATCCGCGGACCGCGACTAAAAAGTACTTTTAAAAATATTTAAAATTCAAGAAAAAAATTATATTAAGTATAGGTACGTATCGTAGCCCGTAGGTACCTAAATATAAAAAAAAAGAATAAAAGATTAAAAATGGCTGAATCGAGGTGTAAATTAACTGAATCACCACGTATTTTCACAATTATTAAACATTGTTACTTATTTTGATTTAATATAGTCAGTTAAATTAAGTATCATAATATTATAATTAAGTATTATACTGTTGTATAGTACTGAGCGGCCATCAGCCAAGAAAAAAACATTTTTAAACATTTATCAATAAATAATACCTAAAGGTACTGTACAAGCAATAATATAATAGACACTTACCTATCATAATTGCTGTTGACGATTATTCTTATTTTGTAGAGCGGTTCAATGACGTCAGTGTTGGTGTAGGTTGTGTATGTTTAAACTAACGAGTCAAGCGCGCGCTCCTCAGACGGTCCAAAGCCGAATGCGGAATTTGCAAGAGCGCGCTTCGTGGGCCGTGGAGAGTGTGGACTGTGGAGCGTCGCCGCCGTCGCGTCGAGCCGCGAGCGTACAAACCGCCAGCCGCGTCGAGCTAAGTGCGTCGCGTCGTCGACCGTCGTTGGCCCGACCGCGACCGCCGAACGACCGCAGGCAGCGGCCAGCGCATGTCCTCGCGCTGATACATATTTAAGGCCCAGTAGTCCCGAAAATTAGCAGGTCGATGTCTGTCAGTACGAATATCGACGTAAAGGACATTATAATAACATTCATATCAGCGCGCCTTGTACAGTGGCGGTTACGCGCTCGCCGATTGCCTTGATAATAGGAAATAGGAGAAAAAACCTTTTGTTTTTAGTATTACACAAATCAAATATATCAAATCATTTAGGTTAGGTCATGACAAATGTGCTACATTTTTTGTTTTTTCTAGAAAGTGTGTAATTTAGCCATAAAATGATTTAATTATGAAAAACAGCGTTATATGAGTCATCTTTGAGATTTTTTTCTATAGAGCAGAATTTTTCAAATTGTGTACTGATATACCTTTGCGTATAGGAAAGTTTCTCAATTTTAAAATGGTACTTTTTTATACTTAAATAATGACATTTCCTTAACAAAAAACGTTATTTAAAAAACCCATTTTACGTAGTTGCAACAACCACTGCACCTTAAGTTAGACGTTTTAAATTATTAAAACTAATAAACATTCTATGATATAACTTTAAGTAATATGATTTCAACAAAAACTTACCTACATGCACTGAGTTATAAGTACGCAGTCGGTAGTACTTATAACTCAGTGCCTAAGTACATTACTTTATTTAATAATTTTAGTATGTTCATGACAAAAATGAATAAGAACTTACAATAAAAGATTTTGTTTGAGAAAATAAAAAGATTATTTTAGTGCAAAGATATTATGTATATTTTATCATGATTCTAAGATAACTAACAACCTCTCTACTTAACAAGTGATAAATATAAAATACATAATATTTGAAATCATTTATGTAAGTAAGTACCTATAGTATGTCTGGTCTCTGGTACATACTATAAAGCTATTTAAAATTTAAATACCTACATTACGCTACTAAGTAGCTAACCTAAAATAAGCTCGAAAACTAATCTTAAAACATGTAAGTAAGTACTTAAGAATATTAATTTCTGATGCTAATAAAAAGGTATTTTTCCCTTTAGGCAAAGTTATCTTTATATTTAAAATAACCTACCTACATCTTCTAGATAATATACTGTATACAACAACATGTATAATAATAAAATCCGTACGATAATACGACCGCAGCGCTGTTGAAGGTTGGAGCGAGGGCAGCGGGGAGGGGAAGCGGCAGCGGAAGGGGCAGATACACGTGGAGGCCCACCGCGGTTTCGACGCGCGTGCGAACTCTCAACTGAAATGCGCGTGCGTGGCTTGTCGGTAGCCGGCCGACTAGCCTCCCTCGACTTTTCATAATTATTGCTGTTTTACTCGTGTTTCCTTATTAGAGCCACTATTATGAAAGTATACCGAGTTTAATGTTATCTTTTAAATATTATTTAAGTACTTACACGTTTTTATTTTTATTCGTACGGTATACTTGAAGAACTTCCATAAGATTAATTATTTTAATTATGACTAAAATATCATAAATAAGAATATATAGGTACATGTTACTATCTGTTTGATTATTATTAAGTAATAGGCAATTGCTTAAGTTCATTAATTTTTTAGGATTTATAATGTTTTGTCACTTTGTGACAAAACCTTTGTGACTACAACGCAATAAGTACATAGCTTGTTTATGAAGCGAATTGAGTAGAGGATTAACCATGCTTTAAAAGTTATTAATAACAATAACTAATCAAAGTTAAATAGTTAATTAATTATTATATTTGATTTATCGGCAAATTACAGTAGAAAATAAATTAGTGAAAGAACATTAGGGATGTCACGTCTCTAAAATGGCTTAAAAATAAAATGTAAAAAAATCACACATAATGTGTTGCTGGAAGTTATTGAATAACGCCTATATCTACACTATTCTTAGCTCTATTTATAATAATATAATATTATAATGCAACCTAAAAATACAAGACGGTTAAAAGGGGATGGATCAATAAGTAAGTACCGAAAGCATAGACATAAATATTACTAGCGTAAGGACCGGGTCAACCGCGCGTTGCAATGATGCCGATTCGTCGGTGTCAAAACACTTCGTTTGACACCGACGTGACTTAGTCGTCTGTGGTCCGCAGAACAAATCGGGTGTGTCATCGTATGTGTATACATTGCCATAAAAATGCCTAGTTGTGTGGTAAAAGGCTGCAAAAATTACGTCAAAAAAGTTAAAAAAGCACATGGAATATCACACAACACAAACTGTTTGTCTAAGTAAAGAAATAATTAATTTATAATTTTACCACCGATGTCCGCCATGGCTACTGTTTTACCGAGTAATGGCGCAACGTCGGTAAAACAGCATTCACACGCGGCCGCTTCATAGCCTGTGTGACTTTGCATGGACGTCATTTTGCATGAATATTATTTTTCTTAGAAAATAGATTTATTTTAAGATTTGCCGTTAGGTATGTGCCATAATCTATGGTATGTGCTTTATAATAGATGTATGGATGAAATGAGGCCACCAGCTTTTTTTTTCATAAAACCCCTTAGTTTGTAGCCAAAGTGGCTTATGGCTGGTTTACACGTATAAAGTTGCTAAAATACATTTTTACTTAATTTTAAGTTACAAATTTCATTTATTGGAATATTAAACAAATTTATATTAAACAAATTTCATATATTGGAATATCAATTTGTAACTAAACATAACCCTCCCTTTACAGTTGAGTAAGAATGAATAAATGCATTTATTTATTTACTTATTTTTGTATGTTAATCAAAAACCCTACGCCTAAATTAATATACTTACATTAATTGTCAATATTTAATATTAAAAAAGTGTGTTTATTGTACGTTCATACAAGGTTACATTGTACGCCTGCATATTAGGTCGCACTACGTAGTTCAATCGATTTTTCATAGATGACTCTCTATTTCCTTGTATGAAAAACCTATTAGCAGAATGTTCTAGTAGGCATATCCTTACATATAAATCGATGACCGAAAGTTACGCATGCTACGCAAGTCACGACTACCGAGTCCCGAGTTTCGATGTCTACGTAATAAACCATTGAGGTATTACAGATACTTTGTCAATCGCTGTGTTTTCATGTTCTTCCTGCTATTTTTTAGTAAGTATTAAGTTATTAATTTATACTTAGTTCTGTTGGCGTAAATAACAATGATGATGAAAATGACTTGCGCGTCACTTATGAACATATTTTGTGACCAAAAGTAGGAACAATCAATAAACTTTTAGAAAAGATGTCCAGTAAGTAATTTATCTACAATTATACTTATTATGGTATATAACTTATATATTATGGAGATATAGGTATATCAAGATTCACGTCAGAAATCTCTGGCAAGTTACCACTGGGTATCTTTGTGAATTGTGTGAATACAGTAGTGTAAACTGTTTCATTTCACAGACTTAACTGACTCAAAAATATAACAGTTTTATCATAATTGACTGTAGATTTTTTTATTGTTCATTTATCCACAGACACAGACTTAGGACTACAGCTTCTTCCTAATAAAAATAGTTACTCAGCGAATATTTAGTTAAATGGCATGCTTGTCTTTGTCTGGCTCGTTAGAAAAGTATCATGACTAATGAGGAGTTTGTAAACCAATTTTGAGATCTATTAGGTACTTACCTACTCTTAAACGTCTTACATGATAGAATATCGTTTGTTAAAAGATTTTACCTTCATAATATACTCAACAAGACTATTATACTTATCAGCACCTGTGGGGGCTGTGCCTGTGGAGAGACACTTACAAAGACAAATCACGGTTTAGCTATAAATCACATGAACCAAGAGCCTGCGAAGGCTAGACTTTCCTCATTTTAGAAAAGCTGAAAACAAACTCTTCCGCTTTATAATATTAGTATTGCTGATGTCATTATAATAAAAAAAAACTACTTTGAAATCTCCATCTCAATAAACTTAAATAAAATAAAATAATTGAGATAACATGAATATTGAATTTACTTAATATATTTCATTGATTGTACTGACGGTTCTTGGTAGATATCATCACTGACGATGGTGTATTTCGAAACCGGTCGTGTTATTTGTTAAAATCTATAATTAGGTATTATAATTTATAATATTATCTTAGTATAGTGGAAAAAGTGGACGAAAAATTGTTTTATTAGTGTTCAACTTGAATTTAGCGCTGAAAATATTATGTTTCCGCGCGCTATTTCTTCGTAGGCTACTAGCTATTGCAGTAGTCCTCAACCTTTTTTCATACGGGCCACAAACATGTTTTGGTCTTGGTGTCGCGGGCTGCAACATAATTTTTTAGGGTTAAAAATAATGTTCATGATTTAAAAGTGAAAAAATTTCACGAAGCTTTCACGGCGTTTTTACATTATTTTACCGGTGGGCGTGAATTTCAAAATGGTTCAAAATGACGTGGACCACTGATAAAGTCCCAGTGCAGCGGGCCGCGGGTTGAGGATAGTTGAGCTATTGTATTATAGACTATAGTGTATACAGAGCTAAAGAGACAGAACTTGCTGATAAGCTCTATTCATCCCAACTGCTGCGAGTGCCATTACTGACCTCAGACCACTTCCTTAAAATCGTGAAAATATAATATTTAAGATAACTGCATATCTTCAAACTGATCATTATCGCAATCTAAAATATGTACTAAAGTAAGTAATAATATTGTAGATGCTTCATGCTATAAGCTTCGTTATTAGCTACTATTAGGATAGGTAAGTTATCAACTACAATTTGACAATTTTATTCAAATAGTAAATTATGACCATACAAGAAAATCATTTAAAAGAATTAGGATGTACAATAAAGAAAAGGGGCTACAGTCTACAGACTACACTCTACCTCAGAATACTCGTACATACTCGTACATACAAACAAACTCTACAGTCTTCACTGTACAGTGTGTACAGCGACAGGCGTTCGAGGGGACGCGGTGAGCGGGGCGAAGAAAAGTCGACACGCGCTGGTCGGTCAGCGAACGTTCGAAACCGAGGTATTGAGGCCACGCGGCGCGTGCGCCCGATTCAACCTTCCTCAACGCGACCGAAACTGACCCGCACGACCGCACTTTAACATCGCGAGAAACGACAACAATTAATATACCTACCTACTTCTTGAAAATAAATAGGTTTACAGTTTACACTGTATTTAAGTAATATGAATTATTATTATTGTCTCTATGTTGTCGCCGTGCGTCTAGTTAATTTCACTGTGTTGTAGTTTATATTAATATCATCAATGATCATTATCATAATATTATGACAGTCCCAATCGGCAGAAAACCAGCTGTAAAAGGCGCGGACGATAAATAATTATTATCTGGGGGCACGGCAGTGCCCCAGCCAAGCTTTTTAGCAAAGGCACGGCCGTGCCATACTTTTCTCGAAGCGGTTCGCGGCTATTTCACACCGCCTTTATCTTCGATGTTACCAAAGCTAGGGATTTAGAATTTTGGTCACTAGGAGCAAGTATTAAAAGTAGCTTAACTTCCAAATTACATGAAATTTCGATAAATAGTTTAATAGTTACGGATGGTCAAAGTTACTACATTTTGTTACTCACTGACTGACAGATCATCAAAATTCTAAGGTACTTCTAGCAGACTTAGAACCTTGAAATTTTGTACCCGGATAGGTATTTATTTACAATGAAAGGAAAAATTATGAAACCTGCCAAGTGCGAGTCGGACTGGCGTACATAGGGTTCCGTACCGAAAATTTGTATGGGAGCCCCCCTTAAGAGTGCTCTAAATAGGGCTCTATTGTAGAGTTTTTAATCATAATCCAAATCATTACCGTTTCAGAGATCTGCGTGGGCTTGCTGACGGGACAGGACGCCAGCAAGCCCACCGGTTAATCACGTCTAACTCCTTTCACATTCTATTTTCGAAGTTGATTTCACGGGAGCAGAGTGCTCCAATTTTGCTCTAAAATTTGAACCATAATACACGATAGTACTGTCAACGGTTCCCGAGATCTAGCTTGGGCGTGCTGACGGGACAGGACGCCAGCAAGCCCACGGTTTTTAGCTCGCAGCGTCGTTCGTATTAATGCTCCAATTTATTTACTTGACTGTAGAGGTGCTCCATTTTTGCTCTAAATTCTGATATATTGAAAATACACCTAGCTCGATTGGGCTTTCTGGGGGGACGCACACGATCTGTCCTCTCTTAAACAAGCATAGCCAGGAATCTTAAAAACAGATTCTGGTAAGCCAGAATCTGTTTTTAAGATTCAAGAAACATGGCTTAAGAGCCATGTTTCTTGGAGAGCAAAGACAAGAGGGTGATATTTGTTTATTAAATAAATGACTTCATTTTTTTTTGCTGACTGCACTGCGATAATTCCACTGGATCAGATAATCCATAGTGGGAGTTAGTTTGAGGTGTGTTACTTACAAAGGCTACGTTGGATGGTGAAACTGATGACGGTAGAATATTTGACTGAGTTAGATAATTAATTATAGCTGTAATTAATTCGGGCACCAAAATATTACTATCACCATTTGTAGGCAAAGCCAGTGCCATTTGAACCCGATGGGGGATTGTAATCTTTAATTAAGTTTAAATGAGCAGTTTTATCATACCCACCTACTGACTTTGGTGGTGTTTTAGGTTGTTGGAAGACTGTTTTTTTATAATATGACTCTGTGGTTGTCCTCTTCGCAGAATTTTTGATGACTGATGAGAAATTTTGTTTTTGTGAGTCTATAAAAGAAGAGGATGGACTAGAAGAGGTTAAAACTATTGAGTATAATTTAGAAGTAGGAGGGTGGAGCTTTGATGCTTCGGCATAGGATAAGTTTCTCACTCAGGAACTCAGGGCAATTCTTACTTGTGGCTATATGGGAAGCTTGGCAAAGACAACAGAAAACAGAATCTTCATCTACAGAACATTTCTCACCAGAATGACTTTGACCACAACGGAAACATCTGGGAGTCGATCTGCACTGTGACTTAACATGCCCATACCTGCAGCAATTGTAACACTGTATGGTAGGATAAATGTACAAGTCAACAGGCAAGGAGTTATAGCACATAAAAATTCTTTTAGGTAGTACTTGGCCGTCAAATGTAAAAACAACTGACTCTGTATTTACAAACTGTACAGTATTATTTACAATGTTTTTTTTCTTTAAGCGTCTTACTTTCAAAATGTCCCCACAACCATACGATAAAGTAATATTGGCCAAAATGTCATCTTCAGACCAATCAGCTGGAATACCTCTAACCAAGCCAACACGACAAACTTGAAAAGATGGAAGAAAAACTTTGTAGTTGTTCTGTTTTAGATTCTCATTAGTAATAAAATTATTTGCATCAGAAAATACAGAGAAAGATAATGACAATCTATTCTGGCCAAATCTCTTAAGGCTACCGTTTTATATATTCTTAATATAATTGTTTTTAAGGAAGCGACCAAATTCAACGGGATGTAAGGTGCAGTTTCCATAAGGAGATGATATTTCTTTTTGCACATGTACTACATAAAGTGTAGAGTCAGTGTCGGTGTACAGCAAACGACTAACCCGAGGATTCACCAAGCCCTGATGTTTCTCCATGATGCCAGCTGTACTTCTTGGATATTATTCAGCCTTTCTTTATTTTCCGTGTCACTCAAGCACATACAGTTGATATCAGGTTTTGTTTTGTCGGGATTTTTCTTAATCTTTTTATTGCATTTTCTGCATACTCGCCTAAATGCTGCAGGACGTTTGCGGTTTGTGGATTTGTTATTAACGGACGAATCTGTATCCATACTTGAGTCATTTAGATTTTCACTAGTATGAATAGTTATAAATTGGCCAACAGGGGGGCCTTCCAGCCCCCCTGGGTCCTCACCCATATAGTATGCACAAATAAAATAAAAACTAAAAATAAGATAAAAAGAAAACTAACTAACGAAGATAATAAATAAAACAAAACATAAAAAATTCCAGAAAACACGACCGCCCTTTTCGAAGATTCCCGCGCTTTTTTCGACAGCAGTGTTGCCGCTGGTCATTTGTAGTGTTACCGTACTCAAGAGATGAAATTACCGTATTGGTAGGCTTTTGCCGTTCCGTGCAACAACATTTGCTTGTTGCACGGAACGGCAACGTCGCGCGGTTGTGAAAATCGACAAATTTTGGCGGCTGAAGTGTTTTTCGCTGATAGCGCGAAAACCGTAGAACCTAGGATTTTGATCTATTTGGAGCATAGTTCTCTCATTCTAAGCTACGATTTGAGATATTTTTGACGACTCTCCGTTCAGTAGTTTCCACGCTCCAAATGGGCTTGCTGACGGGACGCGACGTCAGCAAGCCCGTTTTCAAAGGGCTGTAACTCGAGAACTTTTGAAGCTACATTAATATTTTTTTTGGAGCAGAGTGCTCTAAATAGGGCTCTATTGTAGAGTTTTTAATCATAATCCAAATCATTACCGTTTCAGAGATCTGCGTGGGCTTGCTGACGGGACAGGACGCCAGCAAGCCCACCGGTTAATCACGTCTAACTCCTTTCACATTCTAGTTTCGAAGTTGATTTCACGGGAGCAGAGTGCTCCAATTTCGCTCTAAAATTTGAACCACAATACACGATAGTACTATCAACGGTTCCCGAGATCTAGCTTGGGCGTGCTGACGGGATAGGACAGACACACAGGCACACGGACAGATCTGATGGGTATGGCGGTGCTGCCTTACTCATCAATCATCATCATTCATTTGTACATATTTCACTTCCATCACATAATCCAAATATTTCTATAATAGCAGCATCTGTAAATAACATCTGTTTTGTCTCATTGTATATTCCACATCCATCCCATTCAATATTTTTAGAAATTAAGAATATAATTAGCCTTTTGCCAAAACCTTCTGTGATACTTGGAGATTTTAATGCCCAACATTTGTCTTGGGGTACTACTTTGAGTTATTATTTATTATATCATTGGGGTACTAGTAATAACAATCAGTGGGGTTTTGAAGTATTAGATTTATTAGATTACCATAAGTTATGTATTCTCAACACAGGGTTTCCAACACGGTAAACTGCACCTAATGAGGGGTATAGTGCCCCTGATTTGTCTATTTGTACTTCAAATTTATCTTCTCTTTTACACTGGTCAGTTCTATCATCTAGTCACGGAAGTGATCACTTCCCTAATCTTCTCTCTCCCCTGTAAAAATAAAAAGCAAAATCATTCTATTAAGTCATCATCATTAAAATATAACTTAAAAAATGCAGTATGGGAAAAGTTTTATCATTAAAAAATAAACTACCCCATCTTCCTAGTATATCACCAGGTAATGAATCTGTTTGTGCTGATGCTCTAGCATCTGCCTTGATCGAATCAGCTGATGAAACTCTTCCTATTAAGAAAACACCTAAACGTTACATTCCTGATTCCATCACCTCCTTGGTGGGATAATGACTGTTCAGTTGCTATACATAAAAGAAGACAGGCAGAAAGAGAATATAATAATAATTCTACCTTTGAAAACTACGATATTTATTGTAAGTCTGTTAACGATGCAAAAAAATTATTTAAGAAAAAGAAGTCTGCAAGCTGGAAAAAGTTTTGTGAATCTATCTGTCCGGACACACATGCTTCTATAGATTAGAATAATATTAAAAGGTTCAGGTCAGCATATAAACCTCCTTTTTACCCTATGCCAGATTCTTTAGCCAACGATTTTTTAAATAGATTAGCACCTCCTGTATCATTTCTCCGTCCATCACCTTTAGGTGAAGTTAGTCTCAAAGACCTTAACTCGCTTTTTGCTCTTCAAGAGTTAAAAGGAGTTGTTGCAAATTTAAACGACTCGGCTCCAGGTGGATGCAAGTTCCGAACAAAAAAAAATTGGGTTCCAAATTTAAACGTAGCAACTGGACCCAATAACATAATCTGTGCTTGATCTGTGCAAGGTCGACTGTGATTGGCTGATAAAAAAGACCATAAAGAATATAAACTACATGAGAAAAAAGACGAAGAAGGAGTTTATAACTCAAAGTTCGATTTTCATTTTGTGAAAATTATTTGTAGCAACTCATACAAATATTGTAAATTATGTGGATTAATGAAAAACGAAAGGTAAGCCATTGTAAAATGCCGGCTGTACACTCTCGCCGAGACACAGCGAGGCGGCCCGAGTGCGAAAGTGTAAATGGGTGCGCTCGCCTCGTCTCGCCTGTCTCGGACCCTCTCGGTCCGTTGTCGGTATTTTGCGCCCGAGACAAAGGGTCTCGCGAGGAAAACGAGCGCACTACTGTAAACTCTCGCGTCTTTCAGTACTAGTCCCGCCGTTGGACAGTGTAGAACAGAAAAATAACAATATTAAACGACATTATGAGTCATTATCTGTGAGAAATAAAATTAAATATGATTATAAATCTTTGGATTACAATGATATCTTTCGATGCATGGTGAATGGTGAATAGTCGTTTTCCTCCATCTTGTCTGAGTTCTTAATTGCGATTGAACTAAGCGAGAATGTACATGATCGCACTCGGGCAAGGGGCTCTCGCACGAGACTCTCGCCCGAGAGCTCTCGGCGAGAGTGTACAGCGGTCATAAATTGATAAATTGAAGCAAAACATAACTATGTCATACCATGTTTTAATACAAAGTTACATGTCGTAGTATTATTTGCATTATGCAATTTGTACATTAATTTACAACTTAAACTATATAATATGAAAAAGATATATTATTATTTCGTAGAAAATATTATAATGTATATCAGTATGCAGTTAATTTGGAAAATGTTGAAATGTGTATATTGTTTTATTGTAATAATACATGAGGTTATATTAACTATACTTTAATAATTTATGTGAACTGTATGGAAATGTAGTAAATGAAAAATGTTTAATTAATTTCAGATTTTTAGGTCCCTATACTAGTTTGCTACATTTTAGTCTGCAAGCAATAGCTGTTAAGGAGATTTTAGGAGGAGAAGGAAGGTATGGGATTATGAGTGGTACGGCAACCAAGGAAAAATCCTCTGATCAAGTGAGGTTGTATGCAGCTGGCCTGAGCCCGCGTGATAGATTTCAGATGTCGTATACAGGGTGTAACAGAACAAAGTAATGATACTTAAGTGTGTATATATAAAGGTGCACGTCCACTGGATCGGAGAGAATCGGAATGAGGAAGAGGGAGAATCGGAGCGTAGGTACGCAGCGGACGGATTTGTTGCTTTGTATGTATGGTATGACTACTGTGAACTGTACTAGAAGTACTGGAACGTCATTCTGCGCCTGACAAATATATTATGACGACACGACGCGCCATCCGCACCGTCGCGTACGTCCCGATTCCGACCTGCTGGACGCGCAGCTTTAATCCCCTCCCTATATAGAGTTTACTGTATAAGCCAATCAAGTAGTTAGTATAGTAGCATAGACAGCTATTCTATTATATTTATATAAATAAAACTTATAAAACTGTACTGTAATATTATAATACTGAATAATAGAAATCAACAAAAGCTTGTGGATTCAATCTGTTTTATTGTTTAATTTACCTTATCATGGGCGTATATAAGGGGGGGGTCCTGGGGGTCCGGACCCCCCCCATTACTATCCATCTTACTTGTCCAATCGACAATATAATATTACTAGACGTTCCGCGCGGCTTCGCCCGCGTAAATTAGATATTTCATAGACAAATTAGTCCACAAAAATAGCTTGTGATCCTGCACGTAGTCTACTTCTTACCTGTGGCAAACAACATAAAAATTGCGCCAATAGTCGCGAGATAAGTCCTTTCGAATAATTTCCCCTGTTTTTTACACATTTTCCTCTATTTCTTCTCTCCTATTAGTCGAAGAGTAATAAAATATAGCTTATAGCCTTCCTCGATAAATGGGCTATCTAACAATGAAAAAAATTTCAAATCGGACCAGCAGTTTCTGAGATTCGCGCGTTTAAATTAGCCCTTTCAAATAATTTCCCCCCGTTTTTTCCACACTTTCCTCTATTTCTTTGCTCCTGTTAGTATTAGCATGATAAAATATAGACTTATAGCCTTCTTCGATAAATGGGCTATCTAACATTGAATGAATTTTTTAAATTGGACCAGTAGTTCCTGAGATTAGCGCGTTCAAACAAACAAACAAATTCTTCCGCTCTATGATATTAAGTATAGACTAGACGTTCCGTGCGGCTTCGCCTGCAAATTAGATATTTCACATATAAATTAATCCTCAAAAAATAGCCTATGATCCTTCACGTGGTCTACTTCTTATCTGTGCCAAATAGCAGAAAAATTGCTCCAGTAGTTTGTGAGATAAAAGAAAGTGATTTTAAATAATTTCCCCCGTTTTTTACACATTTTCTTCTATTTCTTCGCTCCTATTAGTCTCAGCGTGATAAAATATAGACTATAACCTTCCTCGATAAATGGGCTATCTAACACTGAAAGAAATTTTCAAATCGGACCAGTACTTTCTGAAATTAACGCGTTCAAATAAGCCTTTCAAACAATTTCCCCCCATTTTTTCCACATTTTCCTCTATTTCTTCGCTCCTACTAGTCTTACCATGATAAAATATAGCCTATAGTCTTCCTCGATAAATGGGCTATCTAACAATGTAAGAATTTTTTTAAATCGGACCAGTAGTTCCTGAGATTAGCGCGTTCAAATAAGCCTTTTCAAATAATTTCCCCCGTTTTTTCCACACTTTCCTCTGTTTTTTCGCTCCTAAAAGTCACAGCGTGATGTTATATTGCCTATGCCCTATAGCCTTCCTCGATAAATGGGCTATCTAACACTGAAATAATTTTTCAAATCGGACCAGTAGTTTCTGAGATTAGCGCGTTCAAACAAACAAACAAACAAACTCGTCCCAATTATAATATTATATTAGTATAGATTAAAGTACATATAAAATTGAGGATTTTGTGAAATATTTCAAGTGCCTACCTGTTGCCATTATTGAAGCCTCCCTTAAATATTCATTTTATTATGTTTTTAGTATTTGTCGTTATAGCGGCAACAGAAATACACAATCTGTGAAAATTTTAGATGTCTAGCTAACTAGGTGTATCTCAAGAACCGCTGTTCTTGAGATACAGCTTGGAGACAGGCGGACAGACATCTAAGTCTTAGTAATAGGGTTCCGTTTTTACCCTTTGGGTACGAAACCCTAAAAATACTTTTGTTTTCCTAAACACATTACCTATTTGCTGCTGCGGAACCCTTCATGGGCGGAGCCAACTCGCACTTGGCCGCTTTTTAGGGTTCCGTACCTCAAAAGGAAAAAAACGGAACCCTTATAGGATCACTTTGTTGTCCGTCTGTCCGTCTGTCAAGACCCTTTTTCTCAGGAACGCGTGGAGGTATGAAGCTGAAATTTATATCAATTACTCAGGTCTACTGTCCCTTGAAGCTGTGAAAAAATCAAACTTCTAAGCCAACGCAATCAAAAGATACAGCCGTTTATGCCGCAAATTTTCAACACTTGCAAGGGAATCAAAACCTACAGGGTGCTTCCCGTGAACTCAGAATCTTGAAATTTGGTACGAAGCAACGTCTTATAGCATAGATAAAGGAAAAATTACGAAAACCATAAATTTTTAGTTACATCACATAATATATTTTTTTTTAATAATTTTAAACTTACTACCCATTTCCTCATACTCGATTGTCGTAATGAACGAACTTTGTAAACCTTGCAGGTTTGTACGGAACCCTCGGTGCGCGAGTCCGACTCGCACTTGGCCGGTTTTATTTACATCAGGGACCCACCCCTTATCAGAGCTATATATACGCCCGTGTACCTTATTAGCCTATTTATTTAGCTATGTACAATAATTTTTAATGAAATAAAACATTTATTTAAGCTCATTTCTTTTTTATTTAATTTTTGGTATGTTTAGAGCGAAAGGTTTTGCACTTAAAAATTTTAGCTTCAGTTTCAAATTAAAAAAATAACGGATGTTAATTTTTTTTCTTCTAAGTCCGACCTCTTGTTACGTAGTATACAGTTTACATCATAAAGTTAATATACCTAGCGGAATAGAGAAACAAAGGCCTGAGCAAGCGAGATGCCACTATCAGTAACACCGCGTGGTAAAAAGAGACGTGTGATACATGACAGCAACACTCTTTTTTTGACGTCCAGTCGGCACGTGCCGCACGTTGTCAATATAATCTCATAGAATTCATGTTCAATCATGCTTGTGTAAGTGTATACGTACACAAATTTTTCACACAGATGAAAACCAATTTTGGTTACGTTTGACAGCTCGAGATTGTTGCTCTATTCCGATAGGTATATTAACTTTATGGTTTACATCCTCTTTGCTCGGCTCCGGGTATTGATGGAATCCCATACTCTTTTTTTTAAACATGCTTCAGATGAATTTTTAACTTATTATTTAGATTTCGTTAATTCAATGTTATTAACGAGTAATATTCCAGATTCATGGAAAATACAGAAGGTTATTCCCATTTTAAAACCTGGAAAACCTCAGTCTTCAGCTTCTTCCTATCGCCCCATAGTCTTATCATCAGTGTTATTAAAGATTGCAGAACATCTCGTAAAGAATCGTTTAGAATGGTACCTATATTGTAAAACATAACCTCCTTGCCCAAAGTCAATATGGATTCCACAAACTATAAAGCCGGCTGTACACTCTCGCCGAGACACAGCGAGGCGGCCCGAGTGCGAGAGTGTAAATGGGTGCGCTCGCCTCGTCTCGCCTGTCTCGGACCCTCTCGGTCCGTGGTCGGTATTTTGCGCCCGAGACAAAGGGTCTCGCGAGTAAAACGAGCGCACTACTGTACACTCTCGCGTCTTTCAGTACTAGTCCCGCCATTGGACAGTGTAGAACAGAAAAATAACAATAATAAACGACATTATCAGTCATTATCTGTGAGAAATAAAATTAATTATGATTATAAATCTTTGGATTACAATGATATCTTTCGATGCATGGTGAATGGTGAATGGTCGTTTTCGTCCATCTTGTCTGAGTTCTTAACTGCGATTGAACTAAGCGAGAATGTACATGATCGCACTCGGGCAAGGGGCTCTCGCACGAGACTCTCGCCCGAGAGCTCTCGGCGAGAGTGTACAGCGGTCATAAAGAATGCTAACGCATATCTATGGATTCCGAAAAGGAAAAGGTCACAGATTACAAGTATATATTTGTAGAGAAAAGGTACTATAGATAATATAGCTCTTTTTACCACTGACGTTCGCATTGCTTTTACAGAAAATAAATCAGTTTTAGCAGCTTTTTTATGCCCGCTGTACACTCTCGCCGAGAGCTCTCGGGCGAGAGTCTCGTGCGAGAGCCCCTTGCCCGAGTGGGATCATGTACATTCTCGCTTAGTTCAATCGCAGTAAAGAACTCAGACAAGATGGAGGAAAACGACCATTCACCATTCACCATGCATCGAAAGATATCATTGTAATCCAAAGATTTATAATCACATTTAATTTTATTTCTCACAGATAATGACTCATAATGTCGTTTAATATTTAATTGTTATTTTTCTGTTCTACACTGTCCAACGGCGGGACTAGTACTGAAAGACGCGAGCTCCTTGTGAGTATAGTATTCGTTGGACGCGAGAGTGTACAGTAGTGCGCTCGTTTTCCTCGCCAGACCCTTTGTCTCGGGCGCAAAATACCGATAAAGCCGGCTGTACACTCTCGCCGAGACACAGCGAGGCGGCCCGAGTGCGAGAGTGTAAATGGGTGCGCTCGCCTCGTTTCGCCTGTCTCGGACCCTCTCGGTCCGTTGTCGGTATATTGCGCCCGAGACAAAGGGTCTCGCGAGGAAAACGAGCGCACTACTGTACACTCTCGCGTCTTTCAGTACTAGTTTCGCCGTTGGACAGTGTAAAACAGAAAAATAACAATAACAAACGACATTATCAGTCATTATCTGTGAGAAATAAAATTAAATATGATTATAAATCTTTGGATTACAATGATATCTTTCGATGCATGGTGAATGGTGAATGGTCGTTTTCGTCCATCTTGTCTGAGTTCTTAACTGCGATTGAACTAAGCGAGAATGTACATGATCGCACTCGGGCAAGGGGCTCTCGCACGAGATTCTCGCCCGAGAGCTCTCGGCGAGAGTGTACAGCGTGCATAAATGGGTGCGCTCGCCTCGTCTCGCCTGTCTCGGACCCTCTCGGTCCGTTGTCGGTATTTTGCGCCCGAGACAAAGGGTCTCGCGAGGAAAACGAGCGACTACTGTACACTCTCGCGTCTTTCAGTACTAGTTTCGCCGTTGGACAGTGTAGAA
Organism: Polyommatus icarus; assembly: GCA_937595015.1. Classification (NCBI taxonomy): domain Eukaryota; kingdom Metazoa; phylum Arthropoda; class Insecta; order Lepidoptera; family Lycaenidae; genus Polyommatus; species Polyommatus icarus. The sequence goes on from OW569321.1 coordinate 13,513,122, forward strand.
CAGAAAAATAACAATAATAAACGACATTATCAGTCATTATCTGTGGGAAATAAAATTAAATATGATTATAAATCTTTGGATTACAATGATATCTTTCGATGCATGGTGAATGGTGAATGGTCGTTTTCGTCCATCTTGTCTGAGTTCCTGCGATTGAACTAAGCGAGAATGTACATGATCGCACTCGGGTAAGGGGCTCTCGCACGAGACTCTCGCCCGAGAGCTCTCGGCGAGAGTGTACAGCGGGCATAAGACAATAGTACTACAAAAGATATGGCTGTATGGGCTTTGTTCCCTTTGCCTGTCCTGAATGGGACGAATGAACGAATCAAACAAAAAAAAATGTATATCTGTCATTTGCCGGTGTTTAATAACAAATTCCCGCGGAAGAACTATAAATCCGAAATTATCCAAATAATCCTCTATTTAAAATGGTAACAAGCTTTAAAATATTATTATTGGAGCTAAGTTTATCCATAGTTATCATGATTTTAGGAAGTGGTTTTGTAGTTTGTGAAGATAAAATTTCCATTTTTATTGTTTATACAAATACTTGTATTTTTTCAGACGATCGGCAAGAACAATAAGATGCAACAGCATCTGAACTATCGAGTTCGAGTAATATTGCAAGATTCACGTACGTTCATTGGGACATTCAAAGCCTTTGACAAACATATGAACCTAATCTTAGGAGACTGCGAAGAATTCAGAAAAATTAAGTCTAAGAATGCCAAAACTGCCGACCGTGAGGAAAAAAGAACACTTGGATTCGTATTATTGCGTGGAGAAAATATAGTATCACTTACTATTGAAGGGCCACCACCACCCGAAGAAGGTCTCCCACGAGTTCCTTTACCTGGTGCGATTGGAGGTCCCGGAGCTGGAAGAGCGGCAGGTCGTGGCTCTGGTATGGGAGGTCCCCCGCCAGGATTGCAGGGCCCAGCTAGAGGTGTAGGTGGCCCATCTCAACAACATATGGCACCTGGTTCTCGTGGGCAATTATCTGCTCCACCTCAAATGCGCGGCGGTCCAATGATGGGTGCCCCACCGCCAGGCATGATGGGTCCAGGCATGGGTAGAGGTGGCCCCGGTCGTGGTCCTCCTGGGATGCGTCGCTATTAGTGTGCAAATGTGATTTGTGAGTGATTGATAGTGTGTACTTCTACTAAATAATAAGGTAATAACTATTACAATAGCATACTTTGGTCATAAATGAGGATTATCAAAATTATTTAGTTTTATTGTTTCTAGATGACGCCTGCAACACCATTATGCAAAAATTCTTTTACCACCAAATTTCAGCAGAATTGATTGAGCGGCTTGAGCATGAGGAAGTAACAGATAGACAAACTTTTGCATTTCAGCCAATGTTTAATATTTATCTGTTACTATAATTGAGTGTCCTAAAATTTTCTTTAATTTCATGTATTATTGAATTGAATAAATTCTTATCTCAGTATTTTTACTACATTTTTTATCTATATTTCAGGGTTCCTACCAGAGCAAAAAATGCATATAACGTAAGTTATATGCATTTTTTTCCTGTTGAGAAATCTGAATGCCTTCCTAATGGCTGGTTTACACATATTAAGTAGATAAGTAGTACAGTACCCGGCGATAAATATTGCACATCGATCTTTGGAAAGTGATAGTCGGCTAATTTCGGTTTTGTAGAGCGTTATCTCTTACGCACGAAATACAAAAAGTCCGGTATATATTAGGAGCTGTTAAAACAATTATGGTTTGCTTCTTTTGACAATTTTATTATTCTTTGTATAAAATACACCAAATTTTCTATAAGTTATGGCTTTAGGTTCGGGTAAAATAAAATAAAAAAGGGTGTTCAAATTATGTTTACGCATTTAAAATTCGTTTGGAAAATTACAGCTGTAGCAAATTTAGGGGTGTTAACAACTCTAGATATATATTTTGAACTGGACGCGACTGCACTCTATTGAATTTGAACAACGACTGACATAATGTCAAATAGGTGTGTGCTACAAAGATAACGCTCTATGAAACCGAAATTAGCCGAATGTCTCTTTCCAAAGGTCGATGTGCAATATTTATTGCCGGGTACTGTAACTAAATTTTAACTTAATTTGAAGTGCCTGCCCGAAATGTGTCAAGTGACAAGCCCCGCCTGCCAACTTAACAGAAAATAGTCAAAATTCAAATTTCCTTGTTTAGTACTTAACTAAATTTTAACTTGCTACTTACTACTAAATTGTGTGTTTACACGCAATAGGTAACTTAAAATTAAGTTAAAATTTAGTTAACTAATTATCTACTTAATACGTGTAAACCAGCCCTAAGGGTTTTTTATACGGGGCCCCGCCAAGGTATGCCACGCTTCAGTAGGTCTACTACGAAACCGTTTTGAGACTCAAACAATCGGACAAGAATGCCGCATCCTGCTCTAACATCATTTCTCGTTTGTTGGAGTAGGACACAACATTCTCGTACGATTGTTTGAGTCTCAAAACCGTTTCGTGGTACAGGCCCTGGTTCCTACCAATGTTTGTGCTTGTTTATTCATAGGCAGATGACGGACCTATGTCATTTGGCTTGATTATGTCAATTCATTGTTAATCTTGATCTGTAAGCTGTTATAGGCACCCTAGAGTCTAGACGATCATGCGGCATGACGTGCTGTCATGCACGGATGATTGTTTATTGTATTGATTGATGCGAATGACATGCAAACTACGTGCTGTATATTGATTGACAAGTTTTTAAATTTTTCATCCTGCAATATGTGCCACGTGCCCATGATCGCTTAGTAATCAGAATGTCATGCAACAATTAATACTGTCGCGTAAATGCATGTCATGCTGCATTGGATCAAAATTCCAATATAGAAATAGGTGTTGCCAGTTATTTAATATAAAAAAAGAGTTTTTAATTTCTTGTTCGTTAATATGTTTATATAGTCCGTTCAATCCACGAAGACGCGCCCCACTATTCCTCCTAATCGTTTATCGTCAATATTTGAGTGTTATCGGTACACACTAATTACCGATGAGTGCACGCTCACATTACAATAAATAGACCAATAGAGAGAAAGCGTCACGGTCAAAGGGAAAGATGCTCTACTTCTTTTTTATTATATTTAGGTGTGGATATTTTATGTTATTATTAGTTAATATAATATGATGATTTTACCATTTCTATAATAAGAAGTAATAATAGACATAAATGAAATACGTAAAAAGTTTTATTGAACTTTATTGAAAAATCTAAATCATTAATCACTCGTTTCAGAAATATCTGATTCAGAGCCTGATGAATCACCGACGTTTATATTAAAACTGAAATCAAGACCACAATATCTCAGAGATTATTTTTAACAAAAAACAAATTGAAATTTTCTCAACATATTTAAAAAAAATTAAAGTAGAGCAACTTTCGCTTCAAGTCTGGATTTTTCAATATAGATTGTACTACTCGTGCACCTCGAACCGCTGACCACAGATTACAAGTATATATGCCGCTGACGGTTCGCGACTGACGCTCGGGTGAAACTCACGGGGAGTTTCCCCCGTGAGTTTCATCCCGCGATCCCCTCACCCAAAAATTGGTGGGGCGCGTCTTCGTGGATTGAACGGACTATAATAATGTAATGTAATTCTTTTTCTAAATATATACTTGCATAACCTTGCTGAAATGACAAAAAACAAGCCATATTAAAAATGACAAATCGAATAGGCTACTTGACCTATATTCAATTTCATTGAACAAATGCATATTTCTAGTAGAACTTGGCCTAGGAAACCGTATTTCACCCTTATTATCAAATAAAAGCTTATGATTGATAAATAAAGTCGATTTGAAAATATGATTTTATGAAAATAGGAATTGTACTGACGAAAACGCTTTTGCGGTACTTCCGATTTGGATGTGACGTCATCCTCATACTAATTTAATATCTTTTATTTATCGCGCTCGCTATATGTAAGTTTATTTGTACATAAATAATAAGAATAAGCCTATTATATATTTTCTTCAATAATTCAAATAAAACATCAGTTTTATATATATTATCTCCATTTATTGTAGACGGGAAATGAAATGGCCAAAACTTTTCTCCAAAAGTTTTCAACATTACAAATGATTTCTAATTTCTTATATAATTATTTTATAATTTTTGGGCACTTTTAGATTCGTACGTTTAGCACATTAAAAAAATTTCAATAAAGAGAGTTTAAAATACAAAGCGTATGACGTCACACTATGGCGGACAGTGTTTTCGGCGCCATTTAAGAGGCATATTTTTCAATAAACATTTTTATGGGTTTCTACTGTGTAAAATATTAAAATATTAGTTTTTTTTGTAAAAATGAATGATTATGAAGCGATTAGCATGAAGAAAAAAATTAGGTCAAGTAGCCTTGACGTCAATACCTGTCAGCATTAGCGCCCTCCATTGGCTATTGAAACCACATAATATGACGTAAAATAGGATCAATGAAATATGATAATGTAATACCTACATAGATATACTAAGAATTTTTTGTCACCAACTCCCGGTCTACAACTCATGGATAATTTTACTTGTCAGACAATCAGGCGATCAGCCTGCATCGTCCTAACCAAACTTGGAAATAATAATATGTTCCCAACGCGAGAATGGAACCCACGACCTCCGGAGTCAGGAGACACGCTCTACCATGGAGGAGTTTGTCTATCATGTAATGTATCCAATATGCCAGACAAAGACAAGCAAACAACTACAGTGCTCCAAAATTTACCATGGTCTTAACCAGACCAGTAGATTAGATTACCCTTTCGAAAAAAAAAGTGCTCCAAAAGTGATAATGCGCATAGACATTTTCGTAATTTTTCGGCAATGGTCGTATTTCCAGAGCGACGGTAGACGATATTGCATTTTCTAATTGCATTGCGTTTAAGATACCTACATGTATGTCAAAGTTCGTCGTGATATTCCTGTAGCTTTTGTAACACTGTCATTATTCACGGTCACATTTATGTATATCAGTAGAGGTTGGTATTTTGTCATTATTCTTGTTAATTACAAATAAAAAGTAATAAATCAAAGTTTTAATGGTAACAACTAACAAATTAAGATATACCGAGTTTCAATAATATACTTTTATAAAAATACTTCTTGAAAAGCTTTAATATACAGGGTGCAATTAAACCTTCCTGCCAAATTTTTTACAGAGCTTAGGTAACATTAGGAAGTCCATTTAAATGGATGTAATTTTTATGACATAATATTAATTTATCCCATTTAAAATCGTTGTAGAACGGTCACTCGCGCCGCGGGGGAATATACGGTGGTGACGCGGCGCGGGGGAGGTCCGCGCGCGGGGGCAAGTCACGCGCGGGCGACGCGTCGTATCCACTAATTGTAGTGTTTTTTAGGATAACTTTCGGAAGCTATTTCTCAACATTTTAGTACTGAGTGATTATGAAATAAAAAATACGTGTATCTTTATTTTTAGCAAGGATCAATATATCGAAATTTGGCAGGAAGGTTTAATTGCACCCTGTATGTATGTATAGGTATAATGCAAATCTTATAATACACTAGCTGTTTGTTTCGTCTTAAAAATTAGCTTCAATAAACATAGTAAGTAAATATTTAACTAAATCCTACATAAAATTACTACTACTGACACATACCTACAACCTAATAGTAGGGGAGGTAGTGCTATCGTTTACCTACTAAGTGATTTCACACTGACCAAATTTTTGTCCAGCGATAGCTTAATATTTATCAATCAATATAATCAGCGTCAGTCGCCGCACCCGTGGTGGAATGTTAACTGAGAGTATTTCAAAGTTGTAAAAAAAATAGTTGCGAAAAGTGATTTTATACCGAATGAAACTTTGATGGATGATTATTGAGGTCATGTTTAACCAAAAAATCACCGTCAGCCGTATTGCAGACGAGGGATTCAACGTCAGTCACGTTACTGAACATATAATTAATGTGGTCTAAACATTTATTTTATTGTGATCTTGACATTAATAATAATTATTGTTTTGTATGTGTGATTGACATTATGAATTTGCATGAAAAATAATTATGACTATTAGCTGAATAGCGCTAAGTATAATAAGCATTGTTTTGAGATTCCAAAATATGTTTGTATAATTATCACAGAATTTTATATAATTGGATTAATCTATTTAATATTTATGATTTTAAATTTGCAAAACTAACACTATTTCCACGCCTGAGAGGCAGAAATTTTGTACCACAGTAAACTTGTACCACCTTGTAACAAATTTCTTGGAAATAAATAAATTCTATTCTATTCTAAAAATTTTTTGAATATAAAGTCATTTTATACCGTACAAAATTTATACAGGTGAATGTTTCTACTTTGTTAATAATAAAGAAAACCGTCAGTCGCTAATACGATGGTGGAAAAACCGTCAGCCAGCAAAATAAGTAATGACCAATATAGCCCTACTTTGCGCTCAAAGGTGTCGCGTAGACGACATTTCCGCCTGTAAACATTCAGCTGACGGTGATTTTCGTCTGAATTTACCATGAAATTATCTCACATAGCAATTTTAAGTAATTAATTTGATAGTCAATATTTGTGAAGAAGAATTATATACATCAGCGCCATCTGTTGTTATATACTAAAACTAAAACAACACCTACCCAACCTAGACGTGTATAATCTAGATATGAACCTTTATTGGGTGCTAATTGGGATCTTTTTAATGTCAATTCAATACGATTCCCAACAACAACTTTAAAATGCTCTCAATTTTTATTCCACCCATTATGAAGTGGCTGACGATCAAAGCTGTTAAGTATTAGTGGAATACTATTATTATAACGATTTTCGCTCGGTATGAAATTACTTTTTAAACTGAGCGCGACCTCCCCTACTATCATACAAATTATTAACTCCACTCATCAATGAACGAAAATAATAAGTATTTTACTTTTGATATTATCATCATGTGCGGTCCCGGTGGAAATGGGGAGATGAGCCTCCAAAATCAGGATCTTGCAAGGGTTCCATTTTTACTTTTAAGATTTTCAATAGGTTTGTCCACACTGGGCCTTTTTTTTGTTCATCAAGGGCATGCGTTATAGCGCAGTCAACATCGAACGTGACTCGTGAGGCATGCCCGTGACACGCGTTGAAATCGTAGCGCTCTTTTCACAACGCTGGTGGATTTTAACGGATTCAATTATTGAATTTGCCAAACGAAAGTTAAATAAAAAGAAGATGACAAAAATTGAAGATGAAATTGCATAATGTGGACATAGCTATTAACAATATGTCTGTTTCTTTTGCTGGTTCAGAAAAAAACTTAAGTGAGTATGTCGAATAGATATTAATGACTTTCAGTCTAATGGCAGTAACTACAAGTTGGATGGCAACGCTTTCCATCAATTCCACAACGACAACCTCCACTTGTATCGCCTTTCCCCCCGGGACCCCAGCGTCGACCTTTAGTAATCCAACATATCTCTGTTTTACAAGCTGAACATTTTATCCAATCACATCCCCATTTCTTTGTTATAATTGTATTACATTCAGGACAAGCGAGAGCTTCACCTCTTTGTATAAGGGAATCTAAAAAGGATCGAGTTCCCTCATCAATTTGATTTTTCTCCGCTAATGATACGGCTTTTTTCAATTTTTCTTTATATTCTTCGCATGTGTCACCCTCATGAATAGCCTGTAAAAGAATAAATTAATATTAACATGGCTATTCTTGAGAGAGGGAGTTTATTTTAGGATCCAAAATGTACTACGTAACACCTACTACGTCACACCAGAGAAATTACAAAGTTAGGGTCATAATGAACCGTTTGGAAATTGAAATTAAATGCTTACCTGGCAAGGTATACAGTTCGTATGCTTGCAAACTGGACATGGAAATCTTCTGACACCTTGTTCACAGAAAGCCCATCCATTGCAATCTGCCGTTCGGCAGTGAAAAGTATTGCGCGTTCCGCTTTCCGCAGTTACAAGACCTCTCGCTAGCCAACGTTCATATTCGTCCGAGTTTAAAAGCGCACGTATTTCTCGCTCCTGTAGAGTACCTGAGCAATTAAAAGCAGGACATGCTACAATTGGCTCCTGGCAGTGTTTGATAGCATCTGCCACACATCGTTTACAAAATATGTGTATACATTCTCGAAGGACCACACCATCTCCTCGCCCACAAGCCTCCATACAAACTTCGCACTCAAATGGCTCAGAATTTGGGACAATAGCTTCTTTTTCTAGATTTATTAATTCTTTGTAAACATCGCTGCAACTATCTTTGCTACTAGTCCCTGGAATTTCTATTTCGTCTTGTATACGGCTGATTTTCTTTTTGGTACTTTCTTTAGATTCTGTAATTGAGGAAAACGTTTTATTTTAAAGGGTCATAACAACTTAATTCAACACAATATCATAAGACACAAGTAGCTCTAAAGAATCTCTATTGGGCTTTCAATCTAAGTATATAATTATTAATAGTCCTTTCCCCCTCTTGAAAAGTAATACATTATCCACTTTCATGCAGGAAGATGAAGGAAAGAGACCATGATAAATTATTATTTTTTAAACAAAAAATTGTAAACCGCCTTCCAAAATATATTAAAAAGTTGTTATTAACTTTAAATAGTGGCTTTTTCGGAATTCTCCTAAAATCCAACGATTTCCCTACTCAATCTTCACACTTTTGAAGGCGGTGGATAGATGATGGAATGGATTCCATCATCTTGTCACTATATTATTGTGAACATGGTACCAAATTCGAGTTATGCCCTATACCATAATTATTATATCATTAACATCAAATATTAAATAGTTATAATAATTTTGCATAAGTATTATTAGATGCAATCATGCAACTAAGTATTTACCTGGCTGAACTAAACATAAGTAAAAAGGTGCAGAAAAATCCTCGCCAGCTAAGGCTGATAATGGTGTCTTGTTATCAGTGCATAAATTTTTGCCGACTATCCAACGTTGTAAATGAATAGGTAAACCTAAATGTTTGTCAGCATGTTGCATTAGATCTTCCATAATAGCACGACGACCGATATTCACACTTACCGGTCCCCTTGCAGTTTCTTTATCTTCAATCCAAACTTTTAATCTAAAAATTTACAAATAAAAAACGTGTGCATTTTTAATCGAAATACCTAAATTATATTTGAGAAGATTAAAATATAAAAAAAACTCACGTGAGGGGTCCTTTGTCTTGAACTATATTAATTAATTTTGAAGTTTCAGGTTGTACGGTTTTGGTTGTAGCTATCTCAACCGATTTACTTTTTGTTTCTTTGATCAAAATATCCTTTGATCCAGAAGTCACAACTTTATTGCTTTTGTCTACTTTCGTAATATGAGGTCTCAAACTAGGTTCGGGTTGTGTTTTATCTGTTTTCACAGCATTAGCTGTATCAGATGAAATTGAAATACTAATGTTACTTGCTGGAACTGTCGGACCATCAGCTACAATTTGTGAAGAGAATGATAGTACAGAACACGAGAGTCGGAGCTTTGCTAATTCAGCTGCGGCTTCGGCTGCTGTTTTTACGTCTCCCTTTGATATGGACTGTTCTAATTGGCTGACTAAATTTCTTCGACGAGAGTGATGACTTAAAATTTCTAAATTTCTATTTACAGGTTTTACATTAACATCAGTTGATAAAATAGTTTTACTCGACTTATTAAAGATCGTCTTCTTATCATCATTTTGCCCACGATAATTTGCCTTGTTCTTTTGACCGGCCTCAAGCAATAAACTGGATGATGTCGAAGGCAAGTGCTGAATTAACGATGAGTCTGTTAATTGCTTCTTACTTACGGGTTTTAATTTCTCAGGCGACAAAGTAGGTATTGAAATGTTCTGAGTATTTTTTTCTTGATTACTTTCTTCAGTTAACGGGCTTAATAGAGAGGATATTTTCAAAGGCGCTGACGCTGCTGCACTCATATTTGTTTTAATATTTTGATTGGCTTCAGCTCCTAATATATTATAAGAGTTCACATTTTTATTGTTGGTGATTGCACTAGGCTTTTCTGGTCTGGTCTGGTGTGGTCCATTTTTAATACAATTCTTGTTTAAATTATTCTGAAGAATCGATGAATTAGATAAATTACATGCAACACTTTTGTGTGCCTCACTATTATTAGGTATTATGTTAGTATTGGAAGACCCAGGTAACTCAATTTCTTTTACATTTTTGCTGTGTGGCGATTGAATTTGGACGCTTTTCAGAAATACTGGCTGTGACATAGTATCTGAATGTTCTGATACTGCCTTTGGTATTTCAGGAATTTGATTTAATTCTTTTGTTTTAAGATTTGTATTAACTAAAATATTCGACGTTGTCGCGTGTTGGTTATTCATAATATTATCTCCTATTCTGAGTGTCGACGATTCAGGTATCTTGCTGGCTTCTTTCTGTACCGACTTTTTAGGTAGGGATTTTTTCATTTCTTTCAACATTAATTTTAGTTTTTCTTTTTCACCTGTAGATTTTTCTGTACCTTCTTCCGAAATTTTTAAATTAAGTCTTGATTGCCTGTTTGAAGAATTGTCTTGTTTTGAATCACCCTTGATTTGACAATGAAGACAAAATTCCACTGAAGATTGATATTTACGAAGACATTTTGTACATATCCACGGATTTTCAGAAAAACTTGATAGATGCGAAGTTTCTCCCATTGTATGCTTAAGTGCCTTTTTCCTTTCAATAATTTCCAATGCTTGCTTGTCTAATTCACTTATGCTGGGAAGAAATTTTACGTGACTCGTGTCTATATTCATACTTTTTCTATTATCGAAAATTTGTTTGAGAAAACTTTTGTTGTCCCTAAATATTTTATCCTTGTTAGTCCTGCAAGAAGTTGATTGTAAATCAGAATTGACTTCCGAAATATTACCCGTTTGCATTATTTTTCCTCGCACGAGATTTTCTTTATCGATCTGTGAAACGTTTGGAGGTTTCGGTGCAGGCCTCTTTCTTTTGTATCGTGGAAGCGTCACGGCTGCCGCCGTGGTGGGAGGCAGTGGAGCTCGACGTTTTCCAGGGACGTATGGAGTTCTTCTTTGATAACACTCACTAGTTGCCCTTTGCTGACGAGAGTCTAAGTTGCTTCTTTTGACGGGTAAGGAATCATAACCTTCGAATCTTAACAATCCATACTTGCGATGTATTGTCATGTCATGATCACGTCGTCTTCGTATTTCGCGATCGTACAATCTTTTGTTATATGTATCTGTCGGATCGTTAGTAGATATAGCTAGTGGGGGTCTGCTTGTCACATACTCGGTTGGTCCTAGAAAGTCGAAGCTGGCGACGCTCCGATCCGATCCGACACTGGAAATGCTTTCGCTAGAAGATCTTTCTGAACGCCGCAGCCAAGAGAAAAATGTCCAGATTCCTCCAGACAATGGACGATTACGGGATGAGTGATCTTCTTCGCTTCCGTTCATTCCCTCTGAAATTTTTAAATTAGTCCTTTTATATTTTTAAAATGCAAGCATTTTATGCAAATAAAGACGGACAGTGTGTACTGTCGTCTGTCATAGGGGGGTATTACATTATCATTTATATTGGATCATTTATAGGGTCATATATTGTAGGATCCAATCAAAAATGATTATTTGATCAAATAATCATTTTTGATTGGATCCTATAATATACTAGCTGTCCCGGCAAACGTTGTTTTGCCATATAAATAATTTTTGGTATGATAAATAGATGTTGGCCGATTCTCAGACCTACTCAATATGCCCACAAAATTTCATGAGAATCGGTCAAGCCGTTTCGGAGGAGTATGGCAACGAAAACTGTGACACGAGAATTTTATATATTAGATGATCCTATAAATGATCCAATATAAATGATAATGTAATACCCCCTATAAACATGCGCCAAATCTTCTAATGAACGTAGTTACCTACACACTTTTCAGAAGGACCTCTAGATAACAGAAAGAGGGATAATAAAAATCGGCCAAGTGCGAGTCGGACTCGCGCACGAAGGGTTTCGTACCAATACAGAGCAAAATTAGGAAAAAAATGTGTTTTTTGTATGGGAGCCCCCCTTAAATTTTTATTTTATTTTAATATTATTATTAAATATTAAAGTACACATATAACAAAAGAAAGTGTGAAAAATTCAAGTACCTACCTCTTGCCATTATTGATATAGAGCGAAAAAGGCCGAAAAAATCACGTTTGTTGTAGGGGAAAATTAATTTTAATTTAAACCCTTAAATATTAATTTTATTTTGTGTTCAGTACCAATTTGTTGTTATAGCGGCAACAGGTATACAAAATCTGTGAAAATTTCAGAAGTATAGCTATAGCGATTCTTGAGATACAGCCTGGAGACAGACAGACGGACAGACAACGAAGTCTTAGTAATAGGGTCCCGTTTTTACCCTTTGGGTACGAAACCCTAAAAAGTGTCATGGCTTAGTTTAATCCTTCGATCGCGGATTATTGGAAATCTAATGTTATTCTATTGTTGTTGCGGTCACCGGTGTCCTTATGGGGCTTGATGGGTTAATTAAGTACACAAAGTAACTATAAATAATGTTCTTGAGCAATATAATAAGGATACTCACGTTCTGACTAATCCAGAATAACAACGATTTCAAAATTAGATCACAATGTAACAGATTCCACTTTTAAGATAAACCCCCATTGCTGGAGTATTTTTTAAATCCTGCAAATTAAAAACTTTAAAAGAATGATATAAATTTTTCAATTCAATTGAGTTCACGCACAAAAGACGATGGTTTCGTAGCGTTGATTCGAGCCAACCGCGGCACACTCCGCCCGCCCAGCTATATTTAGCAGTTCCTCGCGATTTCACTTTTGCTGTTTCTATTTCATTCTTAACCGCTTGACCTCACTTACGTTTTAAAGATATAATATGACGTATTTTTCCGTTTATAAAAATTGGCGCAATAAAGATGTTGTCAACACGTTGTATTCAGTTGGTTAGAAAATGTCCTCGTTGTCTGCAATATTCGTAAACGACAAAACGTCTTAATGGATGGCTTCCTTCTTTTGTCACACTGTAATACGTCATTACTCATTTGTTAGACGGAGGCTACTCAATTGAAAATAGCATTATATACCCCCAGGAAAATTAAACATTCGACCTCGGAATAATTCGCATAGAGCTGAAAATTGGAAGAGACGTTAAATACATCATTACAAATAACACCTCAAAAGTTCCCGGCGATCCTCCTTGTGCAAAAAAATTTATTCAAGGTCAAAGGTATGAAAATGAGGTTTTTCCTGGTTTTTTTCCAAACTGTACATTTTATCATAAGAGTGTAGATCATAGAATTCTCTACAAAAAATATTCAGACACTTTTCATACGACTTACCATTCCTTATAAATGGCGGGCTTAAAGTTTAGGAAAAAAAATATCTATGCTTATAATATTATAAAGCTAAAGCATTTGTGGAACTACCGCTTTGAATTGAAGAATTCGTTTTTTGTTGGATAGTCTTATTTATCGAGGAAGACTTGAGCTATATAACGTTGGCAACAATAAGAGCAAAGGACCAGAGGAAAATGGGGAAAAACTAAAGATCTTTGGGAAAAACGGGGAAAATTATTTGAAAGAGCTTATCTCACAAACGGCTGAAGCATTTTTATGTTATTTGACACAGATATAAAGTAGACCACGAGGAAGGACTCTTGCGTAGTGATTATATTCTCTTTGGACTCTTGTATTTTTGTGATAAAATGTACATTTAAAAAAAAACAGGAAAAACCTAATTTTCATACCTTTGACCTTGAATAAAATTTTTTGCACAAGGAGGATCGCCGGAGACTTTTTAGGTTTTATTTTTATTGGTGTATTTAACGTTTTTTAACGTCTCTACCAATTTTCAGCTCTATGCGAATTATTCCGAGATTACGATTTTTTTGCGTCTACATAATTAGACCGGGCTATATAATCGTTTTTGCGAACGAGATAGTAGTAGAACTTTATTTAATACTAGCTTATGACCACGGCTTCGCTCGCGTTAAGATGTATTATTAAAAATTAGGTAGGTATCAAAGTCTCAGCCCCATCGGTTTAAGTTTTAACTCGTCAAGCTCCGTACGGCCCAAGTGGGCCGCGATAACAATACATTTACAATAGATTTCCAGGAATCTGCGATCGACGGATTAAAATTGACAAAGTTTCATACAAACTTTCTTTCCCTTTAGGGGTAGAATTGATCAAAATCCTTTCTAAGTGGATACCTACGTCGTAAGTCATAACACCTACCTGCATACCAAATTTCAGCCCGATCCGTCCAGTGGTTTGGACTGTACGTTGATAGATCATTATGTCACTCTGGAACGAACTGTCACCAGCAGTTTTTCCGGAACTATACGACCTGCAAACCTTCAAGAGAGCGTATTCCCTCTTAAAAGGTCGGTAACGCACCTGCAGCTCTTCTGATGTTGCGAGTGTCCATGGGCGACGGTAGTTGCTTTCCATCAGCCATCAGGTGACCCGTTTCCTCGTTTGCCCCCTTATTTTATTTAAAAAAATGTCAGTCAGTCACCTTTGAATTATGTCAATTGTCAGCACTGCACATCATAGGCGAAGTGTAGAACGGACGTTGGTGCATTATCGGTAGATCGGTAAGTATTACGACGCTGGCCGGCGCGCTTGCGTGCTTGCCGCGCGGTATCGGAAACATCAAAGGACACTTGTCGCAAGCCTTGCGCTCCATCTATATGTCGCAGGGAAAAGAGGATATCAGGGATTTCACGATATCTCTAGGGATATCACGAACTCCCGAGTCCCGGTAAATGTCGAATATTCTTGTTTGTTATGTTTTCTTACTAAAAATATCTAGTGATATGTCATTTCACTAAACTAATGGCCTGTTTCACCGCTTCCTGATAAGGTGCCCGATAGGGTTATTTGACAGATTTTCCATACTCCATCTATCAAATTAAGTGGTGGATAGCCTTATCAGGAAGCGGTGAAACAGGCCCTAAATCTAGTGAAATGTCAGAAACACGGATACCGCCGAATAAAAATCGAGTCACTCATTTCTCTCGCTCGCTCTAGTTCCCACATGTGACACGGGCACTAGTGGGAGTGAAACAAATGCGTCGCCCGAGCTGGCGCGGCTCGTCTAGCCTGGAGACAGACAGACAGACTAACCCTTTGGGTACGGAACCGTAAAAACTAGGATAATCGAAGAGCTGGAGTACCTGTAGTACACCTGTGCCTGTACAAGAGCCTAACCAAACTAGAGATCGACATGCCACCTTCCTGGGGTCCTTTTCGGTGGAATGCGCATTGCACTACATTGTCGTTTGCTATCTTTACCCAAATAGATACCTACCTACAGTATATTATGTTCATCTGGCACTTATTTGTTAATGTTCCTTTTTTATGTTATTTTTGTTTTTTAAAATATTATACTTAGTGTCTTTTTGTGAAATGTTTATTGTAATGTGGTGTAATGTGTTTGTACTGAATAAATGTTTACTTACTTACTTACTTACTTTACAAAAAATATTCAACTTGGTCGGCCGCTTCATTTGACGTCAAAAATCAAAGGTCTGAAGTATCTGATGAAGAACCCTCAGTTGGTTTCAACTGCATGATTCAGAGATATGGTGATGCCCCCTAAGATCTGCTATAGTTGCATTACACGTGTGATAATAATTATAATAACTCCCACTCTGGTTTTGGTGACGGTGGCCGGTTTCATTGAGGCCAAGAGTAATTTTATAGTGCCCAAGTGTATGCGCAGTACACAAGAGCAATCTCTATATTCCTTTACTCGCATAACCCGGTGGGACGGAAGACTGACACGACCGGCGAGAGATCAGGCGCAGGACTGACTTTTTACATGCCCATCCGACGCATGAATCATCTAACATCTTACTTGTCAGATTCAGGTGTTAGATGATCCTATCAAAGTACCCGTGAGTATACTAGAGCAAGCGAGAGAAATGCGTGGCTTGATTTTTATTCGGCGGTGTCCGCTTTTCTGAAGTTTCACTAGATTTAGTTTAGTGAAATGACATATCACTAGATTTTTTTAGTAAGAAGACGTAACAAACAAGAATATTCGGCATCTACCGGGAGTTCGTGATATCCCTAGGGATATCGTGAAATCCCTGATATCCTCTTTTCCCTGCGACATATACATTGGCCGCGCGATCAGTTTGCCCGGAGCAGCGATGAAGAGCGCATGTTTCTTTCTTGTGGCGAATTGACATCCAAAGCATACTGAACGACCTTCCAATGTGTGGATTTCTCACAAGCGCCTATGTGGGGAGGTGGCCTTATATAATATGTCGCAGTCATCTGGTTTCATTTGCTTTCTGTCTGGGAGCACCTTTAGTACCCCGTCAACGGCTACTTAAAAAAAAAATATAGCATCCCAATTCCCATTTAACGACAATTCACTATAAAGTCGTGTTCGTTTGGTTTTTCCACTGCGCATGCGCGGCTTTTTTGTGTGGCAGTGTGAGTGTCATATTCCAAAATACAGATCAATTTCTGTCAGATTTTAGAAAATCTGACAGGTATTTTAGAACATGACACTCACACTGACACCAATTTATAACTTTGCGCATGCGCAATGTGCATTGAAAAACCAAACGAACACGACTCTTGACTTTTAGTCAAGACGTTAAAGCCGGCTGTACACTCTCGAGAGACAGCGAGGCGGCCCGAGTGCGAGAGTGTAAATGGGTGCGCTCGCCTCGTCTCGCCTGTCTCGGACCCTCTCGGTCCGTTGTCGGTATTTTGCGCCCGAGACAAAGGGTCTGGCGAGGAAAACGAGCGCACTACTGTACACTCTCGCGTCTTTCAGTACTAGTCCCGCCGTTGGACAGTGTTATCTGTGAGAAATAAAATTAATTATGATTATAAATCTTTGGATTACAATGATATCTTTCGATGCATGGTGAATGGTCGTTTTCGTCCATCTTGTCTGAGTTATGCGGGCATTACGTTTATGCCCGCTGTACACTCTCGCCGAGAGCTCTAGGGCGAGAGTCTCGTGCGAGAGCCCCTTGCCCGAGTGGGATCATGTACATTCTCGCTTAGTTCAATCGCAGTTAAGAACTCACACAAGATGGACGAAAACGACCATTCACCATTCACCATGCATCGAAAGATATCATTGTAATCCAAAGATTTATAATCATATTTAATTTTATTTCTCACAGATAATGACTGATAATGTCGTTTAATATTGTTATTTTTCTGTTCTACACTGTCCAACGGCGGGACTAGTACTGAAAGACGCGAGAGTGTACAGTAGTGCGCTCGTTTTCCTCGCGAGACCCTTTGTCTCGGGCGCAAAATACCGACAACGGACCGAGAGGGTCCGAGACAGGCGAGACGAGGCGAGCGCACCCATTTACACTCTCGCACTCGGGCTGCCTCGCTGTGTCTCGGCGAGAGTGTACAGCCGGCTTCACAGTCAACGTCTTGACGAATTGTCCATTAGTCATTCGATAGAATGCTGTCATTCAATAAATTCGCTAGTCATTAAATCGAATCGCAGATTGAACCAGATGACTGCGGACACGCACTTGGCCGATTTTTATAATATACTTAGCTAAACATATAAAAAAACTGAAAAGTAATTGTCATAATATTGATCAAATGAAACAAGAAGTACCTAACTACGTAAAAACCAGCAATTTAACATTTTTATTCCATCTAAATAATATATATTATTTAGATGGAATTAAATGTTAAATTGCTGGTTTTTACGTAGGTACTTATTGTTTTATTTGATCAATATTATGACAATTACTTTTCAGTTTTTTATATGTTTAGCTAAGTAGGTATATTATAAAAACCGGCCAAGTGCGTGTCGGGCCACGCGCAATATAGGGTTCCGTAGTACCGCTAGTTTATGATATTTTTAATGGTCAATGAATGTACATTTATAACGTGTTTTACACTACTTAACTAACAACATCATCTCAGTTATGTTTAACGGAATTTGAACGAAAAGTTCTTTTATACTTCTCCGAATTCGTTTTTTTTAGTTGATCGCCTATTACTCAATAACTTATTATTATCTTCTTAGCCATGAATCTAGTTTTAATATTAAATTCAGCATATTTCCAACTACTGTGGTCTGTGATTTTTTTCACATTTCCAGAAGCAACCGTTTAGCTGGTAGAAGGGGGACATAGGACAAACGATTTTTCCACATTAAAACTTCATATTTCACAAATGGATTTGGTCGTTTTTTAGCAGCCGGTGGCGATCCTAATTCCTAGTCTCTTTACGAATTACCAATGGGGATTGTCCATTTTTTTTTTAATTTTGCTCATTACAAAAACATTTCGAGGAATAAGGTCAGTGATCGTTTTTCTGTATATAAACGAAAAAAATACCCATTAGTTACTTATATTTTTGAACAAATATGTTTAACCTTATGTTGACCTTCAATGGCGTTAAATTAGCAATAAATTCGACCAACATTACGTTTCGAACTTTTGGTAAGCTTCTCGTATCAGCTTTCACATAATGATAACTTGCATTTGACGAACCAGCCATTATAAATAAGATTGATAGGAAAAAAACATACTGCAGAGGTCAATTGGCCGCCGATGATGACGTCAGAGCGAAACTTTAAAAATTTATTGAGAAGAAACTAGCCAATGAATTTCAAAATTATTGAATTTATATTCTTAAAATACCCTATTTTAACGAAAAAAAAATATAAAAAGTACATGTGATTTTTTTTGGACAATACCCATTGCATTATGTAGTTCTTAAACGGCGTGTATGAAAGTTTCAAATATGTACCAGCTGTTTCGGCCTTTGGGGATAGGTATATGTAGATAGTTAATGCCTTCACCTAACACTAAAATTAATAATAAATTTCATATGGATTTCCAAGCTAAAATATATTTAAAGAATATTTACATCATTATGTACTTTCTTCAGAGTCTTTTCTTTTGGCAGCAATCGATTGTTTGTCTCCGGAGCAGTGTATGAAGAAAAGCGATGCAGCGACGCGGGCAGTCAGTTCCGCTTGATTCATCTCGTGCGCCCACGGGACTCGACCCCAACTTAAAAGCTGTAAACGAGACTTGTTAGTAGGTACTAGGCAGTTTTGTGCTTTGGTAAATTGATGGATTACAGATTTATCTGTGTGCAATTGAAAAATCTATTCATTAATTAGGGGTAGGTACTTTAAAATCTTCCTCACCACCCACTAAACCTCTTGTGCCATATTTTGACAACTTACATGAATGTAAATGGTGGTCACAGATTCACGAACACGTATAAAGAATGTTTATTGACGTGACAACGTCTTATAATTCGATATGAGCTGCGCGAACGATAAAAACATGACGCAATATGCGGCGTTACCTCGCTCTGAGGCGTTCCATTTAAGGCTATGACGTTGTCGCGTTCAACTATCGTCAGTAAACCGACTTTACAGACAACTGAGTTCGAGTCGAGTTCGAGTTCGAGTCGAGTTCGAGTTAGAGTTCGAGTTCGACACAAAACACTATTTATTTTTTAATTAGTCGTAGTTGGATGAAGTAAATTAATGTACTATCAGAGAAGTTGATTCCTATGCAAATGGGGGACCTACGTAGTTTGGTCGCATTACGTCAAACCCAGCCGACAGATCACAATTAACATTAAATTGACATGATCGACCAAATGACGTTGGTCTCTCAAATGCAAAGGAATCAATTTCCTCGATGGTACTTACATTTAAAAAACTATAATTACTAACTCGGGGAGACAAAGGCTGGACTGTTTAGCCAAGGCTGCTATGAATTTAGAGAAGAAATCTTATCGCAACTGGCGCTAGCGCGTTTCACTCGTCAAGCGTATTTTTAAGACCCCAGGCTTAGCCAACATGTTTTCTATATCGATTGACGCTCCTTTATAATATCGCCGATTAACAGTGTCGAATTTATATTATAACTAGCGACCCGCCCCGGCGTTGCACAGTAAAAATATAAAGCCACTGAAAAATTGATTAAAATCGATAGCCTATGATCCTTCACGTGGTCTACTTCTTATCTGTGCCAAATAACATAAAAATTGCCTAGTAGTTCGCGAGATAAGCCCTTTCAAATAATTTTCCCCGTTTTTCCACATTCTACTATTAGTCTAGACTCTAGCGTGATAAAATATAGCCTTATAGCCTTCCTGAATAAATGGGCTATCCACTGAAAGAATTTTTCAAATGGGACCAGTAGTTCCTGAGATTAGCGCGTTCAAGTTAGCCCTTTGAAATAATTTTCCCCGTTTTTTCCACATTTTCCTCTATATCTTCGCTCCTATTAGTCTTAGCGTGATAAAATATAGCCCATAGCCTTCCTCGATAAATGGGCTAACACTGAAATAATCATCAAAATCCGTTGCGTAGTTTTAAAGATTTTAGGGAACAAAGGGATATGAGGGGACAAAAGCGACTTTGTTTTATAATAAGTATAGAAGATGAGTCATCATCATTCATCATAGATGAGGCGGCGGCGGCGCCGTCGCGTCGGCGCGGGCGGCGTGCCTCAAATGCGACTTTCATCTGTTTTTAGGGTTCCGTACCCAAAGGGTAAAAACGGGACCCTATTACTTAGACTTCGATATCTAAATTAAACAATTAAGCGTGGCTCCTATACAAAAAACCAATTTTCAGCATATTTTTGCTCTCTATTGGTACGGAATCCTTCGTGCGTGACACAGCGAACATTTTGTTCTTCTAATGACGACGACAAAGACGCCATGTTGATGCAAACGTATATTGCTCCTCTACATAATGGACCATCGCTGGCCCATCAAAATATGGCGCATGCGATGGCTATACAATGGTTGCAATGCATCTACACGATGGCCGCGTTCAGTTGTGATCTAAACGTCTTTCAAGATGGACATGTGTGCATTAGCCATTGCGGCAATGCAAAACGCATATTTTAAATTTTTTATCCTCCTAATATGAACCTTCCCTGTACTTCTACGAATAATTATTTCGAGACTAAAATTAGAATAATGATTTATGGTCAATGATGATAATAATTATGAATGTAATAATAGCATTACATATATGCTTTCCGTTATTAAAACAACGCCGAAACTCCCAAACTTGTATCTTTAAAGAGTCAGAAGTTCTCTCAATACCTTCCGAACATTGGTATACCAGATAGGTACACCTCACTGCATACTTGTTGTTAGCATATTATTATGCTTAGAATACTTCCCATGAAATCGACGTCACTACATGTTTCCATATAAATTTTGAGGAGTAGGTACCCTCGATTATTTATAGATTTTTGTGAACATGGTACCAAATTAGGATAATGCCCTATAAACCAAAAGAAAAATTTTGAAAATGGGTTCACAAACGGCGGAGTAATTATTGAACACAAAACAGACGGACAGACATCGAAGTATCAGTAGGTCCCGTTTATACCCTTTGGGTACGGAACCCTAAAAACGAACATAACAGTCATAACACCTCCATCATTTTGAAAGTCGGGTAAAATTTTAGCCTATGTGTATTCTGATGAATAAGCTATACCTATCATTGTAAAGTTTTATTAAAATCCGTTCAGTAGTTTTTGAGTAAAAGAGTAACAAATATCCATACACCCATACAATCTTTCGCCGTTATAATATTAAAATATTTAGGTAAACTTCATTCATTATGAGAGTTGAGACCACGTACTCGTCATTTTGAATGAAATTCGAAAAATTCTGCGACGTCCTTACTCGACCGCGTTCGGGCAATGCAAACTTTGATGATGGTATAGGTCACGTGTAGATGCGTACCGCCATCGCTAGGCCATTCCCTTTGATGTGCGGCCGAAAAACTGACACCGACGCCATTCCACGAGCATCGCTCGCGCCATCGGCCTCCGACACCACTACGTCCTCCACACGCTGGACCTTCATGATGGTCCACTATGACGGGCCATCGTGTAGAGGCGCTATTACCATAGCAACGAGTTCGTTCGTACTGAATACTTATTCATTGAATCTTATTCCAGATATGAAAATTGTACTCCATGGTGGAAGACGCTGGGAGCTGTTTCGCAGTCTTAACTTGACTTAGTATTGCATGATTTACTTATTTCGTATTGAAATTATCTTAAATATGCCTTATTAATAAGCTTTTGAATGTATATGATTTGAAAAAAAATCTTTCCTCTCGCTCGGCGCGGCGCTCATATTATCTACATCATCATCATCATCATCATCATGAGAATTGAGAGTAGGCCACTTTATTTCCGCCGCCGCATGTCATATCAATTCCATTCATTTAATGGGCAGAACCGGATTTATAATATGACATGAGTTGAATGTCGACTTTATATTATAGAATGTTTATATCAGTAAGGCTGGTTTTAGGCTGGTTTTAGTGTCACGCGGACCGTCGGTACGGATCGCTCCGTAGATCGATTTGTATGAAGTTTGCGGACGGGTCCGTACGGACCCCTCCGCATTACTCTAAAACGCTCCTTAAAGCGAATGCGTATTGCATTAAGGCTGGTTTTAGTGTCACGCGGACAGTCGGTACGGATCGCTCCGCGCAGACAGATCTATACAAGCTTCAGGGAGCGTTTTAGAGTCATACGGAGGGGTCCGTACGGACGACCGTTCGCAGCTCCGCAGCCGTCCGCATAGCGCGTCCGTGCCGCGGAGCTAACCGCGCGGACCGCCGCAGGCCGCTTGAGCGCCTCTCGCTTCAGTGAGCGTTTTAGTATCGCACGGACCGCACGCATCACCGTACGACAGTAGTACTGCGTGACAGTAGTCATGGTACAGTCAAGCTGCAACGTACCAGTTTATTTCTTGTCTTTGACAGAAGTTCGTCAAAACTTCTGGTCGACATACGAAAGTTGTTGAAGAACTTTGTTTCGTCAGCCCTCAAACTGCCGTATAATGTCACGAATTCCCCCGCGACGGCTCTCTGCTCTATTAAAGGGTGAACATATAGTCTCCTCCTTTGTTATTTTTTTTTCTTATGTATAGGGCAAAAATTAAAATAACCCGCTGCATTGGAAGCATTATTTATTTTGTCGGGACTTATATTAGTTTGTCGGGACAGCTAGTATATATTATATACTAGCTGTCCCGACAAACGTCGTTTTGCCATTTAAAGTATTTCTACTTCATTAGCCGATACAAAATCTTATCCCCCAAAAGAATTTTTTACGGGAAATTGGAGCCTTCTGAAGAATAGGCATATCAGTAGGGATCATTGGTATTCTTGGTATATGAATTATGAGCTAATTCACCAGCTGCAGTGCCGGTCATAATCTTCGCTACTGCGCACCCCGCCTTGGTAGCGACGAGCGCCTAGCGCCCATTTCGGAACGGGCGTACATCGCAATTTTTAATTTCGCCATAACTGCTAATCCAAACGTCCAATTTTAATCATTCAAAGACCAAATATTATCTAAACAAACTGTACTTAGTGATGAAATAATTTATTTTGATAAGGATTATCAGCATGAGTAAAATAAATGCGTATAAATGTAGTCCAAAAAAAAACTAGATTTTTAAAATAAAAAAATGGTTGTTGTGCCTCACTTAACATAGCTAGGTATAGTGTGTCGCGGACATTTTTGTAGATATTTATAAGATCTACATTTACTTACAACATTGTATGGTTCTATCTTTTATAGTTTAGGCAGCGTACGCAAAATAAGTAACTTTTCTGGTTGATTTTTTCACCTTGTGTCAGAAAAACCCAAATATCTTACGAAACCCTACATTTTCCAAAATAAAAAGTAGCCTATGTCACTCGTAAATAATGAAGCTTTCGAATGGTGAAAGAATTTTTAAAATCGGTCCAGTAGTTTTTGAGCCTATTCATTACAATTAAACAAACAAACAAACAATCAAACAAAGTTTACCTCTTTATAATATTAGTATAGATAACTGTATTATCTATGGTCAGGACGATAACGACATAAGCGGACGATCGGCGCGATTGGTCCGTACGGAGCGATCCGTACTGACGATCCGCGTGACAGTCCGCGTGACACTAAAACCAGCCTTAGTGTCACGCGGGCTGTCGGTACGGATCGCTCCGTAGATCGATTTGTATGAAGTTTTAGGCTGGTTTTAGTGTCACGCGGGCCGTCGGCACGGATCGCTCCGTAGATCGATTTGTATAAAGTTTTAAGGAGTAAGGCTGGTTTTAGTGTCACGCGGACTGTCGTCAGTAGGTACGGATCGCTCCGTACGGACCGATCGTCCGCTTATGTCGTTATCGTCCTGACCATAGATAATACAGTTATATATAATATAGAGAGTCCTGACCGCCGCGGTGTACAGACGGGTGCAATGCTTCCAATGCAGCGGGTTATTTTAATTTTATAAAAAAAATATAAATATCGCACCTGAAACTCCTCTTCCAGTCGAGCAAGCAATACTGCTTCTTTTGGTTCCAGGTATCGGTCAATACAGGCTAACATCAATATTGGCGATTTTAGAGCATCAGTTCCAAAACAAATTGCTGCAAAAAGAAAAGTTTCGTTAACATTTCCACAAATTATTATAGGCAATCAAACCAGACACCTAGGCTATGGTGAATTAATAATGCAGTAAAATATAAATTCCGTACTAAACCTACAAAAGGTACAGCTCATGCGAGCATGTATTATAATATTGTAATATGATTTAAATTTTAAGCTACTTGCATATTACCGTTTAAGGACGCAAAGTCGTACGAAAGAAAATGTCTGGCCAAAACAGCTCTTGTTTCTGTTGTTACTGGTGGTGGCTCAAAGTTTGTTGAAACTTCTTGCTTGATATTAAATCTTTTTTGAAACCAGTCTATGACGGGATCCCACTTTTTTTCCTGTAAGCTTCTTAAATCATCCTCCTTAAAAATAAAAATAAATTTAACAATCAAGTACATCATACTTATTATTAAGTACAATAATAATTATTAAGGGCCTATTCAAACCAGAGCGTTATGCGCTACCGCTGAGGGTGGCGGTATTCTGATGACGCAATTCAATACTAAATATTACAGCGGTACCCACGGCGGTAGCGGATACTGCTCCGGTTTGAATAGGCCTTAAGTTACGAAGCACAACAGAAGCTTAAGTGCACGCCGTTTTTCGGTAGAGCCGCGTTATAATAGATCTGGTCAAGCCGGCCTTCTCATGCAGTGGACTAGCGTAAAAAAAACTTGCACAAAGAAAATACATACCTCTGAATAAAACAGTAGAGTATCCGTTTCAATAAAATCTAAAAGGTGACTAGCAATATCATGAGACGTTAACTTTCCAGGATTATCTTGTGCTGTATTACATAGTGCTGTCTGAAAGGAAAAAAAGAATAAAACTATTTTTTTAATATAAAATAAAACTATTTTTAAAAACATACTTTTAAATTGTTTGTGCCAACTGCCAACCACCAACAGCACAATTTAACCGCTTATCTGAACTGAGCATTGAGCACCCTTTCCCTTTTGACAGGTGGAAGTAATTTTTTTAACCAATTCAATGCCACCAATTCACCTGTAACATACCGGTGGTGCCACTTGATTTTTTGTTTTTTCTAACTTAAAATACATTGTTTAACGTATTTTATATATTAAATAATGCAATAAATAACGAAAACCTCTCTAAATACGATAAACGCACCAATTGCATTGGCGGCACTGGTGAGACAAGTCCAATCACAAGTGCCATTCAACACACCACTTATGTTGACGCTTTTGTTTTAATTGAACTGTGTTATGCAACATAGTGGGTAGCTGAATAATTTTTAAATACAGGTAGGTTTTTTTATACATACAGTTAACTACTTATCAAGCTACCCATGGCAATTTAAAGTCCTTTCTCCCCTTCATTCTTTGAAAAAAAAACTGAAAATTGAAATAAAATCCTTATAAAATAAATAAAGTCCTTAAAATAAAAATCCTTACTTTACTAAAATAAAATAAAAATACTTATAAAGTCCTTAAATAAATAAGGTCAGATAGTAAAAGATTTTGTATCAATTTAATTATAAATACAACAAATTGTTGGTAAAATTTACTAATTTGAACATAGTAGTGTGCATGAAACCATCCAACAAAATTCGCCGACAAAATGCCATTTGCGTTATGGTAATTTTACTCATAAAATATACCATAAATTGAAGAAAAATTGTAATATACCTAAATAAATTGCTTACTTTTATGTTCTTAGTCAAAAACTTCTCACTCTAATAGGCTACTTGACCTACTTTTTTTTTTCATGATAATTGCTTCTTAATCATTCATTTTCACAAAAAAAAACTAATATTTCAATATTTAAGACAGTAGAAACCCATAAAAATGTTTATTGAAAAATATGCCTCATAAATGGCGCCGAAAACACTGTCCGCCATAGCGTGACGTCATACGCTTTGTATTTTAAACTCTCTTTAATGAACATTTTTTATGTGCTAAGTGTACGAGTCTAAAAGTGCCCAAAAATAATAAAAGAATTAAATAAGAAATTACAAATCATTTGTAATGTTGAAAACTTTTGGAGAAAAGTTTTGGCCATTTCATTTCCCGTCTACAATAAATGGAGATAATATATAAAACTGATGTTTTAAGTAAATTATTCAAGAAAATATATTTTACAAATCTTTCTAGGCTTATTTCTATTATTTATGTACAAATAAACTTACATATAACGAGCGCAATAAATAAAAGATATTAAATTAGTACGAGGATGACGTCACATCCAAATCTGAAGTACCACAAAAGCGTTTTTGTCAGTACAAATCCTATTTTCATAAAATCATATTTTCAAATCAAACGATTTGAAAATAAAATATTTATCAATCATAAGCTTTTATTTGATGACAAGGGTGAAATACGGTTTCCTAGGCCAAGTTCTACTAGAAATATGCATTTGTTCAGTGAAATTTAATGTAGGTCAAGTAGCCTATTCAATAAAACTGAAAATATGTTAAATTGAAATCAGGCAGTTTTTGGGCTAACCGTTTTTTCGCTGTGAAAAAAAGAGGGGAGGTCCAGACCAAAAACCAACAGTGTCACCACATGTAAAATATATCTTCAGTAGCTTATGAGGCCAAAGATTAAAATTAAATATAGCCATTATAAAAAAAAACCAAGAAAAATATCAAAGGTACCTCAACCTCAACCTCAACGCATATGGTGTATTGGTGGCACCAGAAAGTAAACTCGCAAAACGCAAATGGTGCGTTGCTGGCACTGAATGGGTTAAAGGCCAAGTAGTTACAACCATGCCAAATTCAAAAAGGCTTGAATTAAATGAAAACAAAATATACAATGCAAAATTACTATTCAAATACCAAGTGCATTGTGGGCTGTAGAATATGTTCCTTTTGTGCATCCCATTCTGCAGCAATAGATCGAGCCAGCTGCTCAGTATTTACATTTAATACTTTTCCACCTGGTGTTTTTAAGCGTCTGTGGTCTAACGTAATTTCCCATTTTTTCTCATTCTGAATTATTCCAGTTTTCCGATAAAACCTTTTATGGGTCGCTGAAACGAGTACAGCACTATTTGAACCCAACTCAAATATAAAAATAATGTAATTAATGTAACAAATCAAAGCCTTTATTAGTATAATAGCCAACCACTATTATTGTGTTGTATCCAAGTTCTCTTACAAAAAAAAACTAGTAAAGAAGATCAGTATTTAAGTTTTATGTCTCTTTGTTGGGCCAAAGAGTAAGGGCAAGAAGTAATACAGGGGGAGAGACACATTGTACGTCAATGCGGCATACTGACGGAGTCCCACCATACACAAAACTGTGTCCTTCAGAGTCAGCCAGCTGACTGCATGTACACGGTCCGCAAGCACACATTCTTACGCTGTGACTGGCGTAAGAATGTGTGTGTGGCCGACTCTGAAGACACAGTTCTGTGTATAATAAGACTCCATCCGCCTTTTTTTCTACGTTCATGATGCGTTATTCCAATGCTACATGACGCAGAGCAATGTGGCCTCGCTCGAGATCATGCTCTTTAGTACAACAGTTACAATTCAATAAATATATCCATATCAGTAAACATGACGAGTGAAAATAGTTACCATAGTTTCTGAAATTGTTCCATAATATTAACTTCGCCTGAGCCGTGCAAGTTACTTTTATACAATATGTAAAAAACATGATGCTGATACTTAGATTTTTAAATAGTTTCGAGTTTTTCACAACCGGATTTTTTTTCTGAGACGTTATACGTTTAAATGTGAAAAGAATGTTATATACTTTTATCTATTTGCTCACAGTTTGTAAAATACATAAATTTATCATGATAAATCTTTCTTTCTTTCTTTTCCTTCTTTTTTTTTTTTTTTTCTTGTTATGGCTCTCGGCTTTTAAACCATGGCCAGTGTCAAGTAAAGTTTTGGCGGGAAAAAAAAAATCATAAAAAATTTACAAAATTTTCAAGTTGTTTTTCCATAGTTATCGTCAAGTCGAAAGTCTAGTCAAAGTCTAAAAAGTAGTCGGTAAAGTCAACGAGTTAAGTCAGTTGTTTTAGTAAAGTGGTAGACCCTTTACTAAAACTTTCGATGGAGTTTTGGAGGGAACACAAAATGGCACGTTTCTTGAAGTTGTATCACTTGCCCACACTTGTGCACGACAACGAATATTTAATGGTTAATATTCTACCAACATTACACATTAAAAACCGAAATAACACAATTTTAGGAAAATAATACAAAAACAAAACGTCACTCTTTCGTATACCCGGCAAAACTCCTTTCCTTCTTTTTTGGCAACTTGACACAAAGGATGTGTATGTTGTGCCACAGACAAGGTAAAAAGGTAAGAAATATGGCGGGAAAACCATATTCCTCCTATTATAATTTTCATCATCGTTTTCATGTATCGTCAAGTCTAAAGTCTAGTCAAAGTCTAAGTAAAAGTCAATACAGTCAAGGAGTCAAGTCGGTCGATTCAGTAAAGTGGTAGACGCTTTACTGAAACTTTCGATGGAGTTTTGGAGGGAACACAAAATAGCACGTTTATGGATTTACATCACTTTCCTACACTTGTGCATGAACACGAATATCTAATGGTTAATATTCTACCAATATTACACATTAAAAACCCAGCTGACACAATTTTAGGAAAATAATACAGATACACAACAGCACTCTTTCACATGCCCGCCAAAACTCCACTGACATTTTGTCACGAAAACATTAGTAACGTGTTCTTCTTTTTCCATGATAAATCCTATGTGACTATTAAGTTGTAGTTCTTCTTCTTCTTCTTTTTGAAGTGAAAACTTCTTTAGCGGCGTTGAGCACTTTTGTAGGATGGGTAAAAACTGAAACTCGCGTCAGATTCCCGTAGGATCGAAAAACCTTGGAAAAACCGTAAGACGGTTGGAGAATTTTCTTAAAATCGATTTTCATAAAAAATGGGTTAAAAATTTAATCGATTGTAAGGGTTTCGATTAATTAAAAAAATCGATTTATTAATAATCGATTTTCATAAAAAATGGGTTAAAAACTGCACAACGTTAATAATCAAGTTTTCACTTCTGCCGGCACTCCCGGAATGCAAGCCGTCTTTTTTAGGTTTCCGTACCCAAAGGGTAAAAACGGGACCCTATTACTGAGACTTCGATGTCTGTCCGTCTGTCTGTTCGTCTGTCTGTCCGTCTGTCTGTCTGTGCATGCATGTGGAAAATAAAAGAATAAAAGAATTCGGCCTGTTAAATTAAAAGGATTTAAGACAATAGTACTACAAAAGACATGGCTGTATGGGCTTTGTTCCCTTTGCCTGACCTGAATGGGACGAATCAAACCAAAAAAAAATGTCTATGGACTCAAACGTCATGTTCAATTGTGTTCATCATCTAAAACAGTTTACCGCCTGGCAAGTTTCAACGAGATGTGATTGGCTACTAAGACGTCAGATCTGGTAAGCTAGTATACTCAGACTAATAATAGAACACTCACTGCATTATTGCATAGCGGTGCTTGGCAATCTCTACGCCAATTTTATTTATTTTCTAAAACATCGATAATTTATAGTAATGTTATTTTGTTTTATGTGTGTACACCATTTATCAAGTTAATCCAACAAAGTGATTTCTGTTTTGTATATTATTTATCATAGATACTGCTTAGCAATATTTTTTATCAATGAATTTTGTATTGGCTTATTTGGCGGTAATATTATTCAGAAGCAAAATATAACGCGTTGCATTTGCTTTAATTCAATAGTTTATCATTATTTGTATTCCACAACTTAATATTAAATGTCGTAAATCATATTTTTACCAAAGTACTGAGAATCTTTCTATAATGAATGACAAAGTTGCTGCTGGTTCATCAACATGGGATAATCCCACAAACCTTAGTGACTCTTCGCCAGAAATTCAGTCATCTCCTGGTGGCAGTGGTGAAACTCCACAAACACCCGGTGCTCCAGTGCCGTTGGCTGCACATCTTGTACCTGATCTGCATCCTGAATTACTACAACAGGGATGGCGCAAATATTGGTCCAAAAGGGAAAATCGTCCATATTTTTGGAACAAAATTACGGGTGAATCAATGTGGGAGTTACCAGCAGTTAAAAGAGATTTTGATCCTATAACAGATCCACTTGGTATATGTCATAATGGACCTCCTAACACTGGTAACATGACTCCAAGTGCTAGCAAACGACGACCATCAGAGGATAATGGACCGCCCCCAAAAAAATTTGTTCTGTCTGGACCATGGGACTTGGATGTGCCAACAAATGTTGTTATTTATGAGAGACCACCGACGATATGTCCGCATCCGCATCCCGAGATAGAGGGTTTTAGGTTTACATTGGCTAACAAACTGAGGCAGTGCTATCAAGAACTCTGTCATACTCGAGAGGGTATAGATGCTCCGAAAGACTCTTTTAACCGTTGGTTTATGGAAAGAAAAGTCAATGATCAAGGAGGTTCAGACCCACTGCTACCGAGCCACTGTTTCCCAGAAATATCTCAGTCTATGTATGAAGAGATCATGAACGACATCCCTATTAAACTGACACATCCAAAATTTACTGGAGATGCTAGAAAACAGTTAACACGCTATGCTGAGGCTGCCAAAAAGATGATAGAGTCAAGGAATGCTTCACCAGAAAGTAGAAAAGTAGTTAAATGGAATGCGGAAGATACATTTCAATGGCTCCGACGTACAGTTGGTGCCACCTATGATGATTTTCAAGACAGATTAGCTCACCTAAGGGTAAATATTTTAGTGATGCTTAACTGAAACATATGATTAAATGACTTAAAAAATATAAACAAAAATTTAACCTACCCAGAAACCAGTTAAAAAAAATCAGGTTATGACAATGGGTGTCTTAAAAATATAATTGTAAGGACGTACTGTCTTTTCAGTCCTTAATAATTATTATTTATTGTACCTACAAAGTGTAATATTGTGCACAATTAACATTTTTAAAATATATTCATTTCAGAAACAATGCCAACCACATTTAGCTGAAACTGCCAAGGCATCTGTTGAAGGGATCTGCCTAAAAATCTACCACTTATCTGCAGAGTATGCACGCAAAATAAGAGAAAGGCACAGTGCCCTACTTAAGGAAAATGGAATTCCAGTAAGTCAAACATTTTTTTATGGTTTGCAGTATATTTTGCTTAATCTCTACAAAGTTTGACTGGTTTCATAAGCTTGCAATGTCAACTTTTAACCCGACCTAAAATTAGGTATTTTACAACAAGTTACAGCATCAGACCATTAAGTTAATATTATACCTAGCAGAATAGAAAAACAAAGGCCTAAGCAAGCGAGATGTCACTATCAGTAGAGATCAACTACGATAACATGGCGCGCCCCTCCAAATGACTGTTTCAGTGTGTGTAGTACATATTAATTGTTGCATTTGATGTATGTGCATACCATTCATTAACTTTAGTAATTTCACGGTATTCCAGTATTGTATTCCAGTCATAATTTGACATGAACAGCTTAAATTCATTTATAAATCTATACTTAATATTATAATTCTTAAAGAGTTTGTTTGTTTGAACATGCTAATCTCAGAAACTACTGGTCCCATTTGAAAAATTCTTTTGTTGTTAGATAGCTCATTTATCAAGGAAGGCTATAAATTATCACTCTAAGACCAATAGAAGCAAAGAAACAGAGGAGAATGTGGAAAATACCGGAAAAATTCTTTGAAGGCGCTCATCTCGCGAACTATTGGATGGATTTTTAAGTTATTTGGCACATAATATGTAGAGTAGATCATGTGAAGGTGAATAGGATATTTTTGGCGGAAAATGTACGGTTTCCGTAAAATTCCTAATTTATGCGGGCGAAGCCGCGCGGAACGTCTAGTTGACAATAAAAAAGTATTATTACAAATTGTAATTGTCCCATTTTCAGGAACTCCCTGCCCCACTTCAGCAGGCTGCATTACGTAAGGTTTGGTGCTACCCAGTGCAATTTGCTCTGCCTGCACCTAGGCCTCCCCTCGTTGAGCATTTCCTAGACAGAGATCAGGCTCTGTTGCGGTACCTCGGGGAGACTCAAGTCATCAATGCTGCATACCTCCAAAAACTTGTTAGTTTTATTTTAATTTTACCATTTTTAATTGTCTACCATTTTCATACTTAATTTTAATGGAACTTAAAATTTTACAATGAGATGGAATAGTTACTATATAGGAGATATGAACCTAACCAAAGATTAATAGGACTGAAGATAATATCCTACAGTGCCTCATACGAGGTTGGCTCACGCTCGCTGGCTTTTTCAGGAGCACCTGTACAGGTACAGCTGCTTCGACGACAAGAAGTTCGAGCAGTTTCTGTCGCGCGTGTGGTGCCTGCTGCGGCGGTATGCGGCGTGGCTCGGCTCCGGCGGCGACGCGCAGCTCACGCAGATGGCGGCGCCCGTGCCCGTGCTCGAGTGCTTGCAGCGCTGCTTCGGAGTCACCTTCGAGTGCTTCGCGAGCCCCCTCGACTGTTACTTCCGCCAGTACTGCTCCGCGTTCGCCGATACCGACTCCTACTTTGGTTCGAGAGGGTATGCTTCTATTTAATACTTTTTTTTTTTCACTTGGGACCTCTTCTTCCCCCTTCAATAAGAAGTATTTAAATTCTTACATTTTACGTTTGTTATTATTTTTATTTATATTCAGTTTATTATACTTCACATTGTATATTATAACATTTATATTATTATCATTATTTCTCTATCTAAACATTATCTTTTACCTTTCTATGGCTTTTATCTTACATATAAAATTCTCGTGTCACAATGTTAGTCCACGAACTCCTCCGAAACGGCTTTACTGATTTTTACCAAATTTTAAATGCATATTCAGTAGGTCTGAGAATCGGCTACTGGGTACTTTATATATTGATAAGTGCATTTGTTGAATAAATAATAGTAAATTATTACAAGCTGAGACTGACGGCGACCATTAAATTTGTACGACGGGATAGCGATTGACGTTGCCATGGCGACATACTTATTTAGTCAGTTCAATACAATAATACGGGCGATATACTTCATAATATTATGGCAAAGAAACGTTTGCCGGGACAGCTAGTAATACATAAAATTACATCGTCATTTACATTTAATACATACGTTTTACATTTTGTTGATTCCATACAATATTTAATTTCGTACTTTCATTTCTATTTAATACTATACACGACTTCTGTGGTTCAATTTGTTGAGTGTATGGCAGCTCAAGCCGGGGGTCGCTGGTTCGAATCCCGCCGACGGAACAAAGTTTTCAAAGTTCCCGGGTCTGGATGTGTATTAAATATAAATTGTCCACACTGGCCTTTTTTTGTTCATCAAGGGCATGCGTTATAGCGCAGTCAACAGCGAACGTGAGTCATGCCCATGACGCGCGTTTAAATCGTAGCGCTCGCTATGACACTTTTTAACGCGGGTGGATTTTGACGCATTCAATTATTGAATATGCCAAACGAAAGTAGAATAAAAAAAAGATGACGAAAATTGAAGATGAAATTACATAATGTGGGCATAGCTAATGGGGCGGAAGACCGACATGACTGGCGAGTAATCAGGTGCAGGACCGACTTTTACATGCGCACATATTTCAGGAAAATCGATTCAGCGGTTTAAGAGTGAAGAGATAACAGACGGTACAGAGTTACAGACAGACAGACACACTTCGCATTTATAATATTAGTATGTATTTATCAGTGGACAATTAGATGTAAGTTGATGTTGTCTGTGTGCAGGCCGTTCCTCGAGCTGCGGCCGGTGTCGGGGTCGCTGGTGGCGCACCCGCCGCACTGCGCGGAGCTAGCGGAGGCGGCGCTGCGCCACATGGAGCGGCTGCTGCACGACTCCGCCGAGCCGCTCAGCTTCGTCGTGCTGCTGCCCGAGTGGCCCGACCGACACGCCCCCGCGCTGCACAAGCTGCAATCCAGCCACTTCAAACGAAAGCAGGTTCGTACCGGGTTGCGTTTATCTCTTCTATATCTATCTATACTTATTATAAAACAAAGTCGCTTTTTTTTCCCTCATGTCCCTTTGTTCCCTTTAATCTTTAAAACTACGCAACGGATTTTGATGATTCTTTCAATGTTATATAGCCCATTTATCGAGGAAGGCTAAAGGCTATATTTTATCACGCTAAGACTAACAGGAGCGAAGAAATAGAGGAAAATGTGGAAAAAACGGGGAAAATTATTTTAAAGGGCTAAATTAAACGCGCTAATCTCAGGAAGTACTGGTCCGATTTGAAAAATTATTTTAGTGTTAGATAGCCCATTTATTGAGGAAGGGTATAGGCTATATTTTATCACGCTAATACTGATAGGAGAATGTGGAAAAAACGGGGGAAATTATGTGAAAGGGCTTATCTCGCGAACTACTGAAGCAATTTTTATGTTATTTGGCATATATAAGTAGACCACGTGAAGGATCATCATAGGCTATCGATTTTAATCATTTTTTTCAATGGCTATATTACATTTCATACCCGTGCGACGCCAGGGCGGGTCGCTAGTCTATAATAATAATAACCCGCACACCGGTTTCGGTGACGGCGGCCGATTTCATTGAAACCAGGCCAGTTACGCAGGAGTAATTTTTGTAGTGCCCAAATGTGTGCGCAGTACACAAGAGCACTCTATTCCTTTTACTCTCGTAACCCAGTGAAACGGAAGACCGACACGGCTGGCGAGAGATCAGGCATAGGAGCGACTTTTTACATCCGACGCATAGATTGCATCTTACTTGTCAGACAATTAGGTGATCAACTTGCATTGTCCTAACCAAACTTGAAAATAACATGTTTCCAACGCTCGAATCGAACCCGCGACCTCCGAGTCAAGAGCCACGCTCTTAACCACCGGACTACGGAGGCGTAGCTGACCTACCTCTTCGGCCGTGTTCACACCAAACCAACTGTGAGCGCCAATCACTTGAAATATTTACAAAATAATAATTATACTGTACTCTACGAAATATGGCGGTAGCGGTCATTGACTCCCTGTCAAAAACTTGTCATTTTCTATACAAAGCCACGATCGACAACATCTGACACAATTCATTGTCAATCGCGGTTTATATAGAAAATGACAAGTTTTTGACAGGGAGTCAATGACCGCTACCGCTATGTTTCGCCGAGTACAGTATAGGTAATAGCGTTTTCATTTTAATAATATAATTATAACTAAGCCACTGAACAAATTTTGCCGAAATTTGCTATGGAGATAGGTACTATGAGTCCCGGGGAAGATTATTATAGGATACTTTTAATTTCGGTAAAAATGTACGGTATTCGCGCCACAAACAAATTTTGTAGCAAATGAGTTGCGGGCGTCATCTTTAATTAATCCTTCGATCGCGGATTCTTGGAAATCTATTGTTATTCTATTGTTGGCGCGGTCACCGGTGTTCTTATGGGGCTTGATGGGTTAAATTATATAATAATAATTGGCCAAGTGCGAGTCGGACTCGCGCACTAAGGGTTCCGTACCATTATAGAGCAAAATTAGCCCAAAATTGTGTTTTTTGTATGGGAGACCCCCTTAATTTTTTATTTTATTTTAATGTTATTATTAAATATTAAAGTGCACATAAAACTAAGGACCTTTAGTAAAATTCAAGTACCTATTTGTTGCCATTATTGATATAGAGCCAAAAAAGCCAAAAAAATCACGTTTGTTGTATGGGAGCCCCCCTTAAATATTAATTTTATTTTGTTTTTAGTATTTGTTGTTATAGCGGCAACAGATATACACAATCTGTGAAAATTTCAACTTTCTAGCTATTACCGTTCTTGAGTTACAGCCTGGAGACAGACAGACGGACAGACAGATAGACAGTTTTTACCCTTAGGGTACGGAACCCTAAAAACCCGCAATTACTCAAAATACATACTTAGATAAATTAATATAGGTAGATACTGAATAAACTGGAGAACGTAACTCACTCGCCAACAAAGAGTACACGCAACGATAATGTAGCTAAACATTGTTCATCAACTGCTCGCCGTTAAATATAAACTAATTATAGATGTCAATACAAACCAATAGTGTATTTTTGGAGGAAATATTTGTATTTTTGTGTGTATGTGTGCCGATTTCTAAAATTCTTTCAGCATAATGAAAAGTACATTCACCTGAGTAATTATTGATGATAGAACAAAAGTATGTTCTACAATATTAAAGAACATATCAATATATACAAAAAACTTCGTATTATCAGCAGCTATTAGAAATATATATACTTAAGTATAAAAAAATCTTATGTCCCGGGTGGACAGACTAGGTGCGAAGCTAGAACAGGCCGCTAATTATAAAATATATAAGCCGTGCAGTGTTTTAGGGAACAGTATCATAAAACTTTACTGGGATAGACATACAATTACAGACCGCACTATATCCTAAGCAACAGACAAGATATTATAACTTAAACAATAAAAGCAGAAAAAAAAAACACTAACTCAATAAATATAGCAGTCCCGAACACCATCAACCTGAAACCAAAAAAATTCAAAAGTACACACTAATAATACTTGTACACGAAATAAAACAAATGTCGTACCAAGAAAGTCTAAAAATCTCGCTGCCGCAGCCGCTCTGAAGTCACTTGCCCTTTACATAAAAACATACAATATACACATGCAAAAACCTATCGTAATTGATACATGCTCCGACATTCGCCGCTTCCTAAACTCACCATTATCTTTTACTCCACCACAATCTTTCTATCATTAATCAGGATACTTGGTACGACCACAAGCCTGTACCGAGTCATACTCATTTCACCGGCTACGACAGTCGACAGACTAGAGTCTAGATACTAATTCTTAAAAAAATCGGCCAAGTGCGAGTCGGACTCGCGCACGAAGGGTTCCGTACCATTAAAGAGCAAAAATATGCCAAAATTTGTGTTTTTTGTATGGGGGACCCCCTTAAATTTTTATTTTATTTTAATTTTATTATTAACTAGCTGTTGCCCGCGACTTCGTCCGCGTTGACATAGTATACCTATATAGACTTTCATTTAAACTTTCAACCCTATTTCACCCCCTTGGGGGTACAATTTTCAAAAACGCTTAAACGTGCGTATCCAATCATTTTTAATCAGTAGCCCAAATATAAAATTTCATGTTTCTAACTCAAGAAATAACGGACTTCCATTGAAACTTTCAACCCCAATTTCACCCCCTTGGGGGTAGAATTTCAAAAAACGCTTAAATACGTATCCAATCATTTTTAATCAGTAGCCCAAACATAAAATTTCATGTTTCTAACTCAAGAAATGACGGACTTTCATTCAGACTTTCAACCCCCATTTCACCCCCTTCGGGGTAAAATTTTCAAAATTCCTTCCTTAGTGGGTGTCTACTTAATAAAACAACCCTACTCACTAAATTTCGTGGCTGTAACTTTGACAGTTTTTGCTCAGCGATGATGAATCAGTCAGTAAGTCAGGACTCAAGACATGTAATTTTATAATATTATTAATTATTAAAGTATATATATATATTACTAATTATTAAGTTTTATAATATTATTAATTATTAAAGTGTGTACTTTATAATTGAGGATATAATTGAGGATTCTGTGAAAATTTCAACTGCCTGACTCATAATTGATATAGAGCAAAAAAGGCCTAAAAAATCACGTTTGTTGTATGGGAGCCCCCCATTAATATTAATTTTATTTTGTTTTCAGTATTTGTTGTTATAGCGGCAACAGATATTACACGATCTGTGAAAATTTTAACTCTCTAGCTTTTACCGTTCTTGAGTTACAGCCTGGAGACAGACGGACGGATAGACAACGAAGTCTCAGTAATAGGGTCCCGTTTTTACCCTTTGGGTACGGAACCCTAATAATAATAATAATAAATCTAAATAAAACACTATATTTTGTCTATTTTCCTCGATAGCAACAAATGGTACAGTATCCTTCGTCCGCAAGTAGTTTTTTTTTCTATTCACGATCTTTGCAAGCAACTGCCAAAACTTTCACATTTTAATTTTCAGGTTGTAATTCCTGCATTTGAACATGAGTACCGACACGGATTTCAACATATTCTTCCAAAGTAAGTATTAATATTCTTTATTGTAATACTTAACGGACTGTCTATTCCTACGCCGAGCTTCTTGTGTGACGGAAATTTATCTTTTCAACATCGTCTTTAAAAGTGCTAGTAAATTAACTTTCTGTCAATAAAACTCAGAAACTAGACGGTTTAAAACAGGTTTAGGTCGGTAAAACATTATAATCAATCCCGAGAGGGAGATTCGAAACAACTAGAGCTCGACAAGGCTTTAAATGAACGTGGCGAAAAAGGAACTAACGCTGCCATCATACAAAAACTGGCCAAGTGCGTATCGGGCCACGCGCAATATAGGGTTCCGTAGTACCGCAAGTTTTAGATAATTTTTATGGTCAATGAACGTACATTTAAAGCGTGTTTTACACTACTAACAACATCATCTCAGTTACTTTCAAAGGAATTTGAACGAAAAGGTCCATTATACTTCGCCAAATACATTTTTTTTAGTTAATCAACTAGTACTCAATAACTTATGAAGTCTTCTTAGCCGTGATAGTTTTCCTTTTAAATTCAGCATATTTCCTACTCCCGTGAATTTTTTGACATTTCCAGAACCAACCGTTTAGCTGGTAGAAGGTGGGGACACTAGACTCTAACGATTTTTTCCACTTTAAAACTTAATATTTCACAAACGGATCCCTAAATCGGAAAATGATCTATGACTACTCGCAATATTTTTAAGAAACCTATTCAACGACACCCCACACGATGGGGTGGGCGCGAAAAAAAAAATTAGGGGGAGGTACCATACAAAAAATATTATTTTAAGATTTCATGTACCATTTTGTTGCCATCACTAATATGTGTATTCATGTCAAATTACAGCTTTGTAGGTCCTATAGTCTCTGAGTAAAACCGCGGACAGACAGACAGACAGACAGACAGACAGACGGACAGACCGAAACTATAAGGGTTCCTAATTGGCTACGGAACACTAAAAACGTCATGACAGTTCTCCTTTGCCAGCAGCACCCCGTTCACGTTCATTTAAGGCAGAGATTTAAAACCTTGTAGTACTTTAGTAACGGAACATTTTATTACAGGAACGAGGTGTACTTCAGGTGGGGCGGCGGCACGGTGGTAGTGTGGCTGCAGAACGCCGCGGGATTCGCGCGATGGGGGCCCACCGAGGACCGCGTGGAGGCTCTGCTGGACGCGTGGCGGCCGCGCGCCAAGCTGCGCTCCCCCCCGCCCGCGCCCGCCGCCGCCACACCCGCACCCGCCCCCGACCCCGACCCTGCCCCCTATCCGGACGCCGCTGACAAGCGCTAACCCTACAGTCTACACTTCTACACCATAAGGTACCAGCCGACCATTCGATGACGTCTATCATCTATGTTGAATACAATATTTAGGGCCGATTCACACCGGAATGGCAGAGGCGAGGCGAGCAGTTTCAGTGTCAATGATTTTAAACTTTATCGTCATTATTGTAATACATAGTATCGCTTGAGAAATCTACGGCCGCCCGTGGACGCTCGTGGCCGCTCATGGCATCTTGCGGCCGCCGGTGGTACCGCGTGACGTACCTCTTTAATCGACCGTTCGATACTAGTTTATAATTACAGTAGTAGATGGTTTATAAATTATTATTAATATTATTGTGATGTAGGTTTACAGTACTTTTACGTTTGCATATTATGATGTTGTTAGGATTATAAAATGCTGCGGCTTTTATCTCTCTTTTCTATGTAGCTATCGGTTGATACAATTTTGTCCAAACTTTTTTTTACTTTTATTGAGATATTGGTGAATTTTGAAATAATATTTTTCCCTAAAAAATTACATAATATTATGTATTGTAGAGAAATCTCAAATCAATTTATTATTTTTTCACCATATAGACGTAACTTTTTTGTTATAATTTTTTCCCACTTATAAATAATATTACTTTTATACAATAGAATGATTTTCTTTTAAAGAATATTACAGTTATTGATTTCACAGCCTGTAAAACATTGCTGTGTATAGGGAATTGTTTTTTCGACACCGTCTCGACTCTCATCCTATACGGGATATTAATGTTTTGTATTCTAATTTCTAAATTGTGTTTAAAGTTTCCGTGACTAATTTACGTTAAGTTAGAAAGGAAGATTAAATAAATACGCCATGTTTTAAGAATGAATGAATTTATTACTTACTGATTAATTGCTGTACCCTGTTCTCTTCCTTACATAATACTTTCGTTTACGTTTACGTTTTCCCATACAAAAGCGCCAGGACGCCTTTTATTCCATAATAAACAGCACTTGGTTAACTGCGCAATAAAAATATTTTTAGTTGTTTGAAAATACTGAATAACTTATTATTTATATCAGTCATGTAGAAAGAGAATTGATGTTATGTAGTGTGATGAGTTGATGACTGATGTCAATTTATATTTAAAGACATATTAGATTTTTGTCTGCTATTTTTCATTTCACTTACATTTATTATATGAATTAAACTATATTTTTGGTTTTATGCCAATGCATTCTCTTCATACGTAAGGTATTATGTCCCTTACGTATGAAGGTACGTAATTAAAATCGATGACAAGTGTTTAATTTATAATTCAGACGTAAGACAAAATATTATAATATTAAGTACCTATATAGATAGCCAAAAATTGAGATGGTGTGAACTAGGACAATCACAATACAATAATTTATGAAATATGTACATAGCACTTTAAATACGGCAAAGGCTCTTGATTGCCGTTGGTAGCGCCATCTCTTCGTCATTTGACTTACATTTTGTATAAAATTATCGGAATTAGAGCTATTTTTATTATGGTTATCAAAAGCCATCCCGAACTTTAAAGTGAGGAGGGGCAAGCTTGAGGCAGCGCTTAAATATTGCAATACACACTACTCCCCCGTTTCGTTAATTTATAAATTATAATCATCCGAGGTTGAATGTAAAATAAACATATAAAGTTTTATTGTAGAAAAATGTTACTATGGTGTATCACTGAACGATAAAACTAATATTGAACGATAAAACTAATATTGAACGATGTTAAATCTATAATAATAATTATTAATTATGTATATTCTCCAAAATGAATGTTATCAAAGTTTTATATTAAAAAAACAGGACACTTCTTGCATTTATATTTTATACTTGATATAATTATTACAATATTTCTTAATCGAATTTCTTATACTTACATACAGGGTGTAATAAGACCACTTCGGTTAACTTTGGGGTATGATTATACTACATTTTCTGATTACGAAAATGTATTTTTTTTATATAATTAATACCCTTTAAACATGATAATAAACCACATAGAAAAATATTTTTAAATATTTTTTAAAATTTTATTGTTATTACTAAAAAACGCAATGTAAAAACGCGCGCTCAATGTCTTCACACTACGGCCTACGTACGCTGTCGAAACTCGAAAGGTCGTATGTGAGGATACACTACGTCAGAACTGTTCTAAACCCTAATGTATGTTGTGTGATGTGTCCTTCCAACTTTAAACCCATGAAGGTGGTCACCATGACTGACCTCTAACCCCTCATCTTGGCTACTTGCAGTGTTAAAAGTTTCATGGTAACTCATGTAGAAAACTGTAATCAATTGCATGTGTAAACTTACAAGAGTAGGTATGGCAAATTTCTAAGATTTTTAGACTCGTTAAAAAGTTCAAAAGTAACGAAACCAATGCGGACGAACTGTCTATCCGCAATCGTCACGTCTTATCAATCGAAATTACAGATGATACACAAAAATCTGGCAATAAACTTACGTGAAAAATGTGGAGTTCAAGACGGGTTCTTACTTCTTTATGCATTTTGAAAATAGTCCTTAACACCAAGCAATAAGACCATTCACCACCAAAAACACTTCCCTTTTTAAACGAAATCTATCACACCACAAATTATTACGTAACACAACTGAAATAATAATCAATTAACACATAACATAATAATTACTACCACGTTTTGATACTTGAAGTACCTAATTGTTAAAAAATCAAACTTATGTCTAACAACGACCTAATACCTCAATGCCCAAATGGCTACTAAATTAGAAAATCTATTTTAATTTTAAAAATAATGTTTAATAGTCATGTACTCATGTATCGGCTTACGGAAGAGGTCAAAAGAAACCGAAGCACGGCGGCGTCCTTTGTGATCGAGCCGACACAGAGCGGCCGCCGTCGGCCGCACTGCAGGTGCACGACGCACGTGTCGCTAATCCATTTCAAGGACAATCTAAGTGTGGTACCCTATAAATTCAAAACGATGTTGTCGATATTTAAATTACCATTATATAATAAAAATTAATAACTATTATTTAGTAGATCTAATCTCATTTTTAAAATTAACTCTATCAAGAGGTTATAAATTCAGAAAATTTTATCGGGATACATAGTCAAGTTGCATTCGATAATTTCAATACCTACCGACATTACCGTGATAAAGTGGTTGTTATACTATGGTACGCATTTGCGCGTCTAGGTATGCGCGTATACGCGTCTACGTACGCAATGAAAATACTTTAATAATACCTAATTAATTAAATAACTTTTAATTATTGTCGCTATTCTTAACATTGAGTAGGTATTTGCTTATTTTTAGTTTGACTGTAATCAATACTTACTCGTATGTAAAACAATTAATACGATCTATCGATAAAAAATTATCGATAACTCAAAATATGCACAGGGATAAATCCCTATTATTTTACAAAGTTTTTTTTTCAGTCGGCTGTAAACACGCGCCGCGATGGTGTACTGTGAAGTTTTTGTTTAAGTTTTGTAATTTTACGGATGTAATACGTCCGATGCATGTGCGAGGAATTAATGTGGATGAACTTTTAGTACTCGTAAACCTTTATGGAACGGGGGTGAACATCGTCGTCGATAGTGCGGTTTAAACAGTGCAGTAAAAAGTGTTTAAAGAATTGGAATGTCTCCTGTTTACTTTTGTTTCGTGTTGAATAACTCTGCAATCTACATTGAGTTAAATGGAGCAGTGAGCACAGTTCGAACTGCATTTCATAAAATCAGACAGCTGATCACAGGTCAGTGAACATGTTATCAAGTATTTTTTCCATAGATAGGTGTAATTAATAAATAGGTGTAATTAAAAAAAAAAGGTAATTAATAAATTCTAACATTATGTTAAATCGTGGAAACAATTGTAATTTAATAATCATTACAATATTGGTGGTTTATTCACTACCTACGGGCTAGGTCATACCACGATCAGCTGTTTTGTCTAGCGCAGGGCCGCGCGCGCGGGCCTCGGCGCGGGCCGGGCGGCGCGTGGGGGCTGACTCGGCCCGGGGGCCGGGGCTCCACTGGCGCGCGATACTATCGCGCATTTACATCAGCGTCATACATTACGTGTTGAAAATTTTGACTATTTTAAAAACTGACGATTTAAAGAAAATTACTTGCACCAATGGATATATCTCATGCCCTATAATAACCCCACGAAGTTATCGGAAGCGGTCTTTTGACACCCTGTATTTGATGCCACTTTTATTTGCGATTTATTTTTTATATTTAATTGTATATGATGGGATAATCGAACGTGGGGATGGTAGACTGCATCAAATTATCCATGCCCAAATATAGAGATGGCCTATGATGCCCAGTGCCCAATTTATAAATTCACGTTTTTAGCACGATACGGTGCGATAATACAATGTTTGCGTAAAACATTGAAATGTAATATCAAGGGCCTGTTTCACCGCTTCCTGATAAGGCTATCCACCGCTTAATTTGACAGATGGAGTATGGAAAATCTGTCAAATAACCCTATCGGGCACCTTATCAGGAAGCGGTGAAACAGGCCATAATAATTATAATAATTGAAATAAGTGATTGATAAACCTTACGCGTAGTTTATATTCAGCCCTGTCGGGCAGGGTCACTACCCTGCCCACTTGCAGCGCGGAGTGACTATACATTCTCGCGCTGCCTACTACCGCTGCCCGCGACGCGGCAAGTATGTAGAGGGCTGAGGCGTAAACGCTCACTCGCGTCGTTACTGCCGCAGAAGTATTCAGGGCAATATTGCCGGCAGCGCGAGAAGCAGCGGCAGTGGCTGAATATAAACTACCATTAGTGTCGTATAACATGTTCAGGCATAACCAGCGATGTGTATCAAATGAGATTGTCAGACGAATGATTTTCGTCTCTGTGTGAAATTGTCTTAAATCTCCACTAAAGTGCTCCTGGTGAATGCCCGAACGTGTCCGTGTGTATAGTAATTACTAATTAGGGTTATACGGATAATGGATCATATGTTGTGGTGTTTGTTGTTGTGGTCTAAGGTGTCTTAATATGTTATTTCTTAGTAGGACCTAGGTATATAATGTGTGTAGGGTATTGGGTAGTACTTACTATTACCGATTTTCACGACGTCCCACTGTGTGTAGATGAAGCAGTGAAAATTATTGTTGAATGTGGTCTCGAATTTCAATTAACTATGTATTTGATACG
Organism: Polyommatus icarus; assembly: GCA_937595015.1. NCBI lineage: Eukaryota > Metazoa > Arthropoda > Insecta > Lepidoptera > Lycaenidae > Polyommatus > Polyommatus icarus. Next base: position 13,558,089 of record OW569321.1, read on the forward strand.
TTGGCCTCTTCAAAACGTTACTAAGTCGCCAGTTACGGTGCGTCCACATTTGTATCATTTGCGCGATCAGATCTCTGTCGCGATCATCGCGCCGTATCAAGTATGAGTATCATAGTGTGGACGCCTATTAGATCATTCTGCCGATCATGCGTGTATTTGATGTGACACGTATCAGATACGAGGTTAATAGCAATCGGGGCGTATCATGATATGCGTATCATTTTGACACGCTTCGATGATACGCGACGGAGATCTGATCGCGCAAATGATACAAATGTGGACGCACCCTCAGACGGTCAAATTTTCATCAATCTAATCCATCAATCTGATTGACTGAATATTAATGGTTATAAAAAGTTCATATTAAAAATATGATCAATCCATCAATCCGTGGGTTAGACGATCAAATTTTCGTCAATCTTTACCGGATTGATGAAAATGTAACGTGTAACCTGTGTCTTAGAACCTAGTATGTTTTGCTACTGTCATCCATGCAATTGTTTATCTGTGGCTCCGATTGCATTGAGATAATATATTTTATGAACACAACAAAAGTGATGAGGATAACCCTTGCTAATTTTGTCACGATAACATTTTTAATCCATTACAAGATTTATAAGTGGAGTGTTAGGCTGCCTTCACATTAAGTCGCGAGTAGTGCGGCAGCCGCGCAGTTTCTATACTAAAAAGTGCCGCGCGGCTGCCGCACTAGCACTACAAACTACTTGCGACTTAATGTGAAGGCAGCCTTAGTACGTTAATTTTCTTTGTTGGTGCTTCACTTTACATATGAAATGGTATTTTCATTTGACTAAGCACGCCGATCTCGTAACAATTTTTAACATTTAAGTAAGCGCCTGTGATAAGTTCTTAAACTAAGAATCTTTTATTTGAGGCTAGTTATGCATTCGGTCAGTAGTCTGATATCGAAGTGAAAGTAGAAAGAACCTTATTCAGATCGAGAATCGAATAATATTATATTGGAGTAAAAATGTTTATTTTGTTTTCTACTTTGCAAACTTTTTACTTTACTACTAAAATACAAAAAAATCTTCTTTGGATTTTGGCTTTGTGCAAAATTTGAATACAATATAATTTTTAAACGACTATTCAAATTGTTTAGTAATAAGTTAATACTATCCCTCGAAAAATACCCATAACCTGCGATTGATATGTGAGTGCACACACTGCACACTTAACTCGTAAATTATATTTAATGTAATTAAGTTATTTTTAATTATTATTCCATGAAGCTTAAATAAAAAGGATTTTTATTTAAGCTTCATGGAATTATTTATGGGATTATTTATATTTATAGTTCGACAAGTCGTTATTATTATATAACGCAAGTGACAAAATTATATTACTAATAAATCAATGTGTCCTGTTAGTTGTCACATTCTATTAAAATTTATAACATAGATTAAGCTTAAAAATGAGTAAAGATTGACATCATATTATTTTTTAAGCTTAATCTCTGCTAAAATGTGTTAAACAGTGTAAACATATTTTGAGTACTTGAAACGGGATTAACATTAAGGTATAAGTCGAGTAGAACTACCATTAAAATAAACCTTAACTTACCATAGCTACACTGTATAGACCAGTGGTCCTCAACCTTTTTGTCATCCGGGCCACAAACATGTTTTGGTCTTGGTGTCGCGGGCCGCAACAAAAATTTTTCAGGGTTAAAAAATAACATTCTTCCAAATTAATGATTTAAAAGTGGAAAAATTGTAACGACTATCACGTAGACTTTACGTTATTTTGCCGGTGGGCGTGAATTTCAAAATTGTTTAACATCACGCGGGCCACAAATAAAGTCGCGGCGGGCCGCGGGTTGGGGATAGCGGGTATAGACTATAGCGTAGCTGCTACAGGTTGGAACTCGAATAATTGTAAGCTAATGCCATGCAGAGGGAGTTCCGAGTTAATATATTAATACTCTGGTTAACAAGTGCCATTTTTGTCAAAACCTGATCTCATGCACCGAAAATTATGATTTTGGTCTCATTCGATTCGGAATACCATCTAGAACATTCTATCAAAATTTCAAGAGGGGCTGAAAAAAATGCAAAAGTTATAAACAATTAAGTAAACATAAAAAGAAGGGTTTGGTTTCTTTTTAATATTTCGAAAACTATTTGAGATAGATCCTTAAAGAGCAGGAAATTTCCTAAAAAAATCCTAGATCCTGGAACCTTATCAACAATCCTTATATATTTAATTCAGCGGCTTTACCGACTAGTCGGCGACTAGTCGGCACATCTCTATAAAAAAGTGAAAAAATAAAAAAATAAAAATTTTCAACGGGAATCTCTTATGAGGCCACGCCTTGATGAAGTAACGGGAATCTCTTAAAAGCGTTTTTATGTTAACATTAAAATGGTGACTATTAACAAATGAACAAAAGCATAACAATTAAACAAATTGTGATAATTTATTTTTGTCGACGGATTATTGTTAGTTAATATGTCTACTTGGTACCCATTTTTAGGGTTCCGTAGTCAACAAGGAATCCTTATAGTTTCGGTTTGTCCGTCCGTGTCTGTCTGTCTGTCCGCGGTTTTGCTCAGAGACTGTAGGACCTACTAAGCTGTAATTTGGCATGAATGCACATATTAATGATGGCAACAAAATGGTACATCAAATCTTAAAAATATATATTTTTTGATGGTACCTTCCATACACATCAAGCGGGGATGAAAATTTTTTTTCGCGTCCACCCCATCGTGTAGGGTGTCGTTGGATAGGTTTTTTAAAACTATTATGAGTATCCATAGATCATTTTCCGATTTAGGGATGTGTTTGTGAAATATTAAGTTTTAAAGTGGAAAAAATCGTTAGTCCAGTGTTCCTTCTACCAGCTAAACGGTAGCTTTTGGAAATGTAAAAAAATTCACGGGAGTAGGAAATATGGTGAATTTAAAAGGAAAACTGTCACGGCTAAAAAAACTTCATAAGTTATTGAGTAATAGTCGATCAAATAAAAAAAAATGTTTTCGGCGAAGTATAAAGGAACTTATTGTTCAAATTCCTTTGAAAGCAACTGAGATGATGTTGTTAGTGGTGTAAAACAAGTTATAAATGTACATTCATTAACCATACACAAATTTTAAGAAACCAGCGGTACTACGGAACCCTTAACCCGGACATGCACTTGGCCGGTTTATTTTTATTTCTTTATATTAATATTTAATCAGTTAAAATATTTTTTTACTTCACGTGGCAGATTGCGGCAATTCACGCGAAACCCGAACTATGCGTTTTTACCGTTACTTTCGCCGCTCAATTAAAGTCATAACTTATAAGGATTGTTGATAAGGTTCCAGGATCTAGGACTTTTTTTAGGAAATTTCCTGCTCTTTAAGGATCTATAATTTCAAATTTTGATTAACTCAAATAGTTTTCGAAATATAAAATGAAAACTAAACCCTACTTTTTATGTTTACTTAATTGATTATAACTTTTGCATTTTTTTTTTCAGCCCCTCTTGGAATTTTGATAGAATGTTCTAGATGGTATTCCGAATCGAATGAGACCAAAATCATAATTTTCGGTGCATTAGATCAGGTTTTGAGGAAAATGGCACTTGTTAATCAGACTATAAGCAAAAAACTGTAATAATTTATTAGGGTATTTTTTACTCAATACTTAAATGTTATTTAATCATTTTGATTGCGGCAAGCTTTTATTCATAATTTGGCTATAATTTTCTTAACTGCAATGAGTACACATATTGTATTATCTAAATGCTATTGTAACTTGTGAGAATAAACAAACAAAAGTCGCCTATCATGAAAATAAAACATTATTTGACACAGTAATTTTTATTCTTTGATGTAGCTAAGAAATCATATTATTCTATGTAAATAGCAAACTTATGTAAATAGCTTTTGGATAGATTTTAGTTATACATATTATTATAGTTCTAAAACCCATTTTTCACTGTTGTATAATTCGATAAAGATTATATTTTGATTGTTTTATTATTAATATATTTTTAGAAAACGATATTGTTTTATTAATTTCGATACAAAGTATTTTGCCCTGCAATTCTCATATACAACGCAGATTAGTTTTTTGGTCATAAGTGAGAAGGGACTGTTCATAAAATACGTTCGCATACAAGGGGGAGGAGAGGTTTTACCGAGTGTGACAAAATGTGACAAGGGGGGACAGGGGGTCTACGGCAGCGTGACGTTCGCCGTTCATTAAAATTTTTTACTGCGTAGGTACTCATTCTCTCGACGCAGACGCTTTTAACTCTCTTCTCAATTTATTGATTTAATATCTACGAATAATAAAACCTAAGCAAACGTAACTCCCACTGTCATATGTAACGTCAGCCTTTATACCGCTCAAGGTCACCTAAATATTGCAAATGTATGAAAAGTGAACCTAAGGTACACTTTTTTGACAAGTATTTTGGAGGTTTTTTGACGGAGTTATTCTTCCTTAGTATTTATTATTCGTAGTTTAATATATTAAAGTGAATTTTCTAATACCAAAATTGTGTAATATCAATCAAAATTTATCATGTTTAGGGGGGAGGGTTCTTAATTTTTGTGATGAAATATTTACAGGGGGGTCACAGAAAGTGTGACACAGCGTGACAACCGGGGGGGAGGGGGTCAAAAAAAGTTAATTGTAGTGTGACGTATTTTATGAACGGCCCCGAAGGAGAACCTCAGTGAACCTGAAAACCTTAGAGAAGCCTTTTGATTTTTATTTTATAAAACGACCAAGAAAGAAAGTAATTCAACAAATATTTTTAGCAAGAGCTCATTATCGGAGTAACTATACTGTATAAAATGCATTTTTTAATACTGCACATACACATATAGTGCAAAAAATGTTTACAAGTGCAGTATATAACGTACGTGTCTTGGGAGTAATTTGCTAGTTGGGTCATGGATCCCATCATCAGGTCACCACTTTTGTGAACAATGGTACCAAATAGGAGTGAAAGTGAAGCCTAATACAAAAAAAACATTTTTTTTTGAAAATCAGTCCTTAAACTGAGGAGTAATCGTTGAACGCACAAAATAATGCACAACCTATTATAGAGAAAAGAGTTAATGATGAGACAACTGCGGAAGTTAAACTAAAAAGCGTAGAAGTTGTTAATAATCATAAATTCATGATGCACAAACTATAGAATCCAAAGATACATCAGTCATCACCATCAATAATAGAAGAAGTAAAAGATGAATCTGACGGGTAAAACATTTGAAATTATTGAAATTTTAGCGACACCACTACGGTTGTACACATATCCCCTTACTAATAAAAAAATTTACACAACTAATAACTATTACAAGGTCTGCTATTTGTCCAGCAGATTGAAAAAGTCCAAATATAGACAAAAAAAATTGGCCAAGGGCGAGTTGGACTCGCGCACGAAGGGTTCCGCACCATTATTGAACAAAAATAGGTAAAAAGTGATTTTTTTTTGTATGGGAGCCCCCTTAATTTTATTTTATTTAAATTTTATTATTAATTTATAATTATTAAAGTGTAAATACAACTGAGTATTTTGGGAACATTTCAAGTGCCTATTCATTGCCATTATAATTAATATCGAGCAAAATATAGCAAAACAATACGTTTGTTGTATGGGAGCCCCCCTTAAAATATATTTAATTTATTTTGTTTTTAATATTTTGTTGTTATAGCGGCAACAGATATGCATAAATCTAGCTATAGCGGTTCTTGAAAATCTTGAAATACAGCCTGGAGACAGAGAGACGCGATGGACAGACAGACATCGAAGTCTTAGTAATAGGGTCCCGTTTTTTACCCTTTGGGTACGGAACCCTAAAACCACAGCCGAAAATATTATAACCTCATCCTTTTTGGAAGTCGGTTAAAAACAATAAAAGTCTCGTTATTTATGAGAATACCTATATTTATTTTGTTATTCAATGACATTAGTGTGACGCCAAATTTATTTACATGATACTAAACCTTAGGCGGATCTTCAGAAGGAATTAAATTCCCTAGTATAAAGTGTTAAAACAATTGAACTACGTATAATTGCTTTTATCAGGATTTTCCGACCAACGATTTTCTTACAACTGGCTCTTAAGACCGGGCTGCCAAAAATATCAAACCACGCTAGCCCCGCCTACACACCCCGCCATCCTCCAATCGTGATAAAATGTTTCCAAGAATCGTGCCCGCACGAATTCTACTTTGCGCTGCAGCTAATAGTGAACAATATCGCGTAACAATGGTTCCCGCATTATAGCACGAAAGTAAAGATCGTAAGTCCCAAAAATGTTTTTGATGATCACTAAAAAATTTAATACAATACTAGTATTTCTTTTAGCCATTATTTTACAAAGTGTGTAATAATTATAGTAGTGCAAGTTATTTAATGATAGTAACTCAATAAATGTAACAGATATTTGTTGAAAAGCCCAGAAATAGTCATAATTTCGAAAAATATAACTATCGAGTCAAAATAAGTGAATCGTGTTTTCCGTTAGGCTAATATCAGATAAAATGTATACAATGATTAAATAAATCTCAATTTTAATTAAGTCAATCGTTTTCCGGGATCGCAATACTTATTAGAAAACACACACTCGCTCATAAAGGACTTGCAGGCTGCAGTGGCCAGTGGCACGGGCGAGAAAAAAGGTTGAAAAACCCTGACTTTGATAATACATTATATTGCATACCTACCTACTATCAAATATCCTAAATAATTTTCTTTTTTTCAAATAAATCTTTTTTATTCTTAAGAGGCATAAAGTTGTTACATCTGCATTTAAAATTTTGCAAATATGCAACAAACACAAAGTAGATGTAAAGATTTAAGGATAATGACTAACCCATGAACGTAGAAAAAAAGGCGGACGGAGTCTTGTCATATACAAAACTGTGTCTTCACTTTTCTTCTGAGTCGGCCACGCACACGTTCTGACGCCTGTCAAATGGTATGGACTAGCGCAAGAATGTGTGCGTGCGGACCGTGTAGGTACATACAGCCAGCTGGCCGACTCTGAACGACACAGTTTTGTGTATGGTGGGACTCCTTCCGCCTTTTTTTATACGTCCATGGACTAACCAATATAATATGTAATACAACAAAGAACAATGAAATAATGACACTGTCAGCGTAGTCATTTATTTTAATTTTATTATTTAATCATTAAAATTAAAATAAACAATTATTCATTGTTACATTGATTTAAATCATATAGCGTACATTTAAAAAGTAATTTAACAACTCTGCTTTGAAAGCTGACAGCAATCCTTCTCTTTCATTAACGCGACAAAAAATGAGAGGTGACATGATGTTCAAATACACATTACAAATTATTATTCTTTACAAACTTCTGAATTCTCACATATTATTAGGAATTAGGATGGCTTCGTGGACCACTTGGAATGCCTTCATAGACCACCAGTGGTCCGCGGACCACCGGGTAAGAACCACTGACCTAAAGGAAAATTTATTAAATAAGCATAATTAAAAAATGTCTATCAGATTAGGAAGGTACCTACATTTAACAGTAAAAAGTATAACAAGTGAAAAAAAATATTAGAACTAAGTATTATTACTTATTTTTAAGTTTAAGTAATAGGCTACTTGACCTATTATCAATTTCATTGAACAAATGCATATTTCTAGTAGAACTTGGCCTAGGAAACCGTATTTCACCCTTATCATCAAATAAAAGCTTATGCAATCATAAGCTTTTATTTGATGATATATTTTTTTTTTCATAAGATTTAATCATAAGCTTTTATATGATGATTATATTTATTTATCAATATAAATAAAGTCGATTTGAAAATATGATTTAATATTTTTTAATTTGTACCTATGTTAATTTACCTTTAATTTACCTATATTATTCTACTGTTAAAAATATTAAAATATTAGTTTTTGGATGAAAATGAATGAATAAGAAGCGATTAGCATGAAGGAAAAAAAGTAGGTCAAGTAGCCTATTGCAATTTGTGCACGTGTGTGGTTAGAACTTAGATCCTACATCATATTTTATCTTATGTATTGCTTTATTTTTAAAATTCATCCAAAATGAATCCTTTTCCCTTATTCAGGCATGTAAGATGCTGATAAAAACGGTTTATTTTTATCTTTTATTATGCACCATTCCCTCGGAGTAAATTCATAACGCGTTAATATAACGCATTCTGAGTGTGAATATATTGAAAGAAAAATTATTGACTCTACAATAGTGCGATTCGAATGAACCGGCAAAATATATACATATTAAGTATAACACACCGCCATAAAGAATAAAATATAAATTCTGTGGGATTGCCCAATTCCCCCTGAAAGATTACGCAAGCACATCTTATATCTTTGAACAATATGTTCAAAAAACCCTTAAACGAGCAATTCTTGTATAACTGGAATCTAGGAATCGGCTCCAACGATTTTCATGAAATTTAGTATATAAATTATAGAGGGTTTCGGGGGCTTTAATCGATTTAATCGATCTAGCTAGAAATCATTTTTTAGAAAATGGCATTTTATTCGTGTAATTATCGAATACCGAGCAAAGCTCGGTCAAATAAATAGTAATTATTGTGTTGGTACAATTTTTCGCTTAACGTTTACGCTAGCTGTAAATACTGTGGACAAGGATTGTGGAATTGATTCTATAAATGATATACCAATGTGTTCCTGACAGAGCAAATTTTTATTGTGGTTTGTATGTCTTGAATTTTTTTATACAAAGGTGAAAAAAAGTTACTCTTTCAGAGCTGCTAATTTGACAGTGAACTCTATATAGGGGACACCGGACACATACACACCAAGTAGTAGCACTTAGTTTTGTTAACACTCTGTATAATATTTGACCAAATCAACAAGCTTGTAATACACAATATAATCGATGTCATGAGAGCGACTGCGATTTGGAGAGTAAAATACAATTACAGTATTCGAAAATCCGGATAATCAAATGTTTGAAAAAAGTTGGCTCGGTGCTCATTATAACATTAAGCACAGTACAAGCTTACATAAAATGGGCATGATGACATTTTTTTTTTGAAATCCTGACAAGACAAATACCTGTCAAAACTAGAAACATCGATGAAAGAATGACTCCGATAGCAATTCACCAAGTTATGACAGTTTAAAAATCTCATAAAACCTTGTCATCATCCCAATTATGCGTTGGTTATAAATGACACCAAAAATAATTTTTTATTTGTTGTTAAGCTTTCTTAATTCTTCATAAAACATGAAAGCTACAAAATAAATTAAAGGCTACTGAATTTATATAAAGCAAGATTAAAAAAAAAACGTAACGTTAATTACGCAGAGCAAGCCCCGTTTTCTTTGCCAAATGATTCCATTATAATTATCCAATGGAAATGTTTTATATTCACAGAATGAGTCTTCGGAGTAAAAATATATATAAATCTTTTTTTTTCCTTATAAGTAGGGTAGACTGGGTACGTTTGTGCCAGGTTACGGTTGTGACAGTCGTCATAACAGCGAAACTATACGGAATATGGGGATGGGTACTAAGAGAGAAAGACGCGTCTTGCAGTCTGAATGCTTCTCCTAGCATTGCTTTTGCCAGCACTTGACGATAACGTTATCAGGGGCCTACATTGCTTTTTATAAATAAATAAAAATTATATCAACAATTTTTTGTAGATGTCACCACTGACCCCAACCACTGTCACAACCGACCTTGGATTGTGGTCGGTTGTGACAAGTTCCCTCTTTCGTTAAAATTTGATTCCGTGACTAATACATCGTATTTTGGCATGACATAATGGTGTTTTTATGTAGCCAAATAAATAAACTATGGTTTGTGACAAAATTTTCCCAGCTAACTGTAAAACTAACAAAATTATTGGCCTCCAAACCAAAATTGTCACATCCGTACCCAGTCTACCCTATATGCATTTTTTATTACACTGAAAATAGAGTTATTTTCACACAACTTCATATGGCTAAACTTAGTTTCGATTTTGGAAACAATAAGACGTCATTCTTTAATTACCCTGAAAGTGTAAAACCTCTCGTTTTTTACCCTTTAAATATTAATTTGCATCACTTCAATTTTAAGAACTACTAGCTGTAGGATAATGATTGATGACGAATCCTACAGCTATAATATAATATGTGGCTTGGCTCATAATTTAAATTACATAATGAAATACTTTTTGGAATTATGAGCCAGAGAGTAGATAAAATTGCTAATCAGGTGAATGCAATCCAACGACCAACACCTTCATCACGGGAATATGAACCTTGCCCTTCCAAAATATATTTTTTAACTTTACAAATAACTGCATTAAGTACAAAATAAAAAAAATATAGAAAGTAATGTCATGTATTTTGTGTAAGTAAGTATATTATATATAATACATTGTAAATACTCTGCTTTCTCTTTACACATTTGGCAGAATAATGAAATGGTACCTAGTAGTTACTTAAATAATATTCTAATTGTACTCATCATCTTCATCCATAGCAAAGTCCACACCAGAATCAGCACACACAGGACTGAAAAAAAAAATGTTGCTTATAATAAACATTTAATTGCTATATATAACAGCAAAGGGTTTAATCTATACTTCTATACTTAAATATTATAAATGCGAAAATATATCTGTCTGTCTGTCTGTCTCGCTTTCACGCCAAAACTACTGAACCGATTATAATGAAATTTTGTACACAGATAGTCCAAGGGCCGCGACACACCGGAATGGCAGCGGCGAGGCGAGCACTTTCAGTGTCATAATATGATTTTAAACTTTATTTCCATTATTGTGATACATAGTATCGCTTGAGAAATCGCCGCCACCGGCGGCCGCCAGCGGCCACGATACTTCTCAAGCGATACTATGTATTATAATAATGAAGATAAAGTTTAAAATCATATGACACTGAAAGTGCTCGCCTCGCCGCTGCCATTCCGGTGTAGTGCGGCCCTAAGTCCGGGTCCAGTATCCATCGGGTTGTCGGTTTTCGCGCGAGCACAAAGGCGCTCGCAGTGCTCGTTTGGCCGGCGTTCGTGACGGTTGTGTCGTGTGTAACATAATCATGTGGAGTGAAGAACAATCGCTTGAACTTATTAGTATGTATGAAGAAAAACCTGTTATTTGGGATCCAAAAAACTTCTGCAATATGGGCTCATAGTATTGAAAGTAATAGAGTCAAGTCGTGTCGTGTCGTGTCGTGACGTGACGTGTCGTTTCATATCGTGTCGTGTCGAGTCGTGAAGTGACGTGACATGACATGACGTGACGTACGTGACGTGTCGTTTCATGTCGTATCGTGTCGAGTCGTGAAGTGACATGACATGACGTGAGTCGTGACGTACATGACGTGACGTGTCATGTCATGTTATATGCTTTCCACGCTTTCCATGTTTCTGGTCTTCAGTTAGTAAATACATGAAAATAAAAGCCGCACCAGCCGTCACGACCTTCCTATTCAGCATGTTCGTAGCAAGTGAGTGGATACAGGATCGCGTACACAATTCGCTGTGAGTTCGTGTGCCGTCCACACTGCTGACGCTAAATTACACGTAATCTTACATTACACGTTACACTCGTCTGGACCCGGCTTAAAGCCTGAGAAAGGACATAGGCTACTTTTTAACTGGAAAAAGGTGTTGTAAGGGGGTGTTTATGCGTGAATTTGTTCAAATTAAGTTATTATTTGCATATTTCAGCACTTTGATCGTGCATATAATCCGATGTCTACTCATAACAATAAAATTACATAAGTTATGAAGCTGAAATTTTGGGAACACCTATTTTTATCATTGTGTCCTTATTTTATTTAAAAACTTAGTTAATTTTTGATCTTGTCCCTATTCAATGTTAGCTGTGATCGGTCGGATGGAACAACTTATGGCTGGTTTACACATTTTAACTTAAATTTAAGTTGTTAAATGCATGTAAACACAAAATTTAGGGCTGGTTTACACGTATTAAGTAGATAAGTAGTAAATAAATCTTAATTTAATTTGAAGTGCCTGCCCGAAATGTGTCAAGTGACAAGCCCCGCCTGCCAACTTAACAGAAAATATTCAAAATTCTAATTTCCTTGTTAAGTACTTAACTAAATTTTAACTTGCTACTTTTTGTGTTTACATTCAATAAATAACTTAAAATTAAGTTAAAATTTAGTTAACTATAGGTCTACCAGAATCTGATGGCAATTTTTGACAGCAAATTTTCAAAAAATATCCTTGATCATTGGATAAATTTTTATATTTGCATATTTAACATACAAAATAAGCCGCTAAAGGAATAAAAAAGGATGAAAATATTTTATTCCTATTACCCCGGTATTGCTAGAGTCACTAGGCTACTTGACCTATATTCAATTTCATTGAACAAATGCATATTTCTAGTAGAACTTGGCCTAGGAAACCGTATTTCACCCTTATTATCATATAAAACCTTATGATTGATAAATAAAGTCGATTTGAAAATATGATTTTATGAAATTAGGAATTGTACTGACGAAAACGCTTTTGCGGTACTTCCGATTTGGATGTGACGTCATCCTCATACTAATTTAATATCTTTTATTTATCGCGCTCGCTATATGTAAGTTTATTTGTACATAAATAATAAGAATAAGCCTATTATATATTTTCTTGAATAATTCAAATAAAACATCAGTTTTATATATATTATCTCCATTTATTGTAGACGGGAAATGAAATGGCCAAAACTTTTCTCCAAAAGTTTTCAACATTACAAATTATTTCTAATTTATTATATAATTATTTTAACTTTACGCTTTGTATTTTAAATTTTAGAGTTTAAAATACAAAGCGTATGACGTCACACTATGGCGGACAGTGTTTTCGGCGCCATTTAAGAGGCATATTTTTCAATAAACATTTTTATGGGTTTCTACTGTGTAAAATATTAAAATATTAGTTTTTTTTGTAAAAATGAATGATTATGAAGCGATTAGCATGAAGAAAAAAATTAGGTCAAGTAGCCTATTTATTTTCTCACTTTTTGCCATCAGATTCTGGTACACCTATACTTATCAACTTAACACGTGTAAACCAGCCATTAGTAGCAAGTAGCAAGTTAAAATTTAGTACTAAACTAGATGACAATTAGAATAAAGTTACTATTTAATATCTACTTAATACGTATAAACCAGCCATAAATGTGATCAAATTACTTAGGTCCGCCATCTGCCTAGGAATCAACTTCTCTGATAGTAAATAACATTATGAAATAGCTCTACATGTAATAGGTTGGGAAAAATCAAAAAAGTCCTTTCGCATTATAGTATGTATGAACTTGTCAAAATCTGTTGGGCTACACTACACCAATAATCGTATCTGGCTGATTTTGGTATCATTAAAAAGTTTATAGGACATTGGGCAGATTGGGATTTGGGACTACCCTTCAATAGCAAAAAGGTACATATTTGTACCTTTTTGCTATTGGAGGGTGGATCACTGGACCGGTCCCCTCAATAGGAACTATTACCACCTTGCTGTAACAACAAGCTGTATTGCTTAAGAAAAATATATTATAAATTAAGAAACACACTTGCTGACATGAAAACTGACACGCAAATAATTCAAAACATCATGGATGACCTTGAAAACACATTGCATGTATTAATTCAAGAATATGACGCGTTTTTCTTGGACCGTGGGTTTGGAGTCTACCGAAACTTGCGGTTATGAATGTTATTAATGGTTCGTACCACCGTACGTGGTTCTAAGCTTCCGTTTTACGTGGGAGAGCCAATCTTCGGCACGAATGGGTTGGCTCGACCGGTGAAATACCACGGGCTCACAGAAAACCAGCGTGAAACAGCGCTTGCGCTGTGTTTCGCCGAGTTAGTGAGTTTACCGGAGGCTCAATCGTCTAATATAATATAATAATAGCTTGGGTAATCAAGTAACTAGCTTGGCTAGCCGTGGTTAAATGTAACCTTTATATCTGAACTTACAAGTATCATAACTCGGGTCGGACAGCTGTAATAACAAATGTGTCTTAGCAATTGTTGTTCCAACTCAAGAGACACATTTCAATGCCATTGGTGGATGGTCCCAGGTTCCATACATTTTTGCCCATTATCTTTTTACAGAAGACAATTATTGTCAATTCCAAATTCAAATTAGGTAAATATGAGATTTTAATTCGTTTTTCTTATTGTTAAAATGAGTGATTCCAATGAAGAAATTCAATATATATTTTAAAATTTTATTACAAAAAGGTAAAAATGCAACACAAGCCGCGAAAAAAATTTGTGATGTTTATGGACCTAATGCAGTATCTATGAGAGTAGCGCGGTTTAAGCGTTTTCAATCCGGAAATTTTGATATCAAAGATGCACGTCGCTCTGGCCGCCCTGTTATGGACAAAACTGATGCCATTTTTGAAAAAGTGGAGCAAGATCGGCATATTAGTAGTTACGATGTAGCTGAAGAACTTGGGATTGACCATAAACCAGCTTTGGCGCATTTGAAAAAAGCTGGGTACACAAAAAAGCTCGATATTTGGATGCCTCATGAGCTCACTGAAAGAAACCTAATGAACCGTGTACTCATTTGTGATTCTATATTACGACGTAATGAAACCTAACCATTTTTTAAGAAGCTGACAACTGGTGATGAAAAGTGGATCACATATGACAAGAACGTGTGAAAAAGATCGTGGTCAAAGGCCGGTCAGGCTTCACAGACTGTGGTCTGTGACGAAACCCGGGTTAACTCGCAACAAGGTGATGGTGGGATTGGAAGGGCATTATGAATAAATTTATGAGCTATTACCGCCAGGCAGGACCATTGATTCTGAACTGTACTGCAAACAACTGATGAGATTAAAGCAAGAAAATGAGAGAAAGTGACAGGAATCAATCAACAGAAGGGGTCTGGTTTTTCACCATGATAACGCTAGACCTCACACATCTTTGCCACTCAGCAAAAATTACAGAAGTTTGGGTGGGAGGTTCAGCTTCCTCCTTCTTCACCTTCAGATTTCCACCTGTTTCGGTAACTGCAGAATTCCTTAGGCAGTGTCAGGTTGACATCACTAGCGGACTGCCAAAACCACTTGTCGCAGTTTTTTTTTAGAAGCCCCAAAATTTTTATAGCAATGGGATCATGTCCCTACCAACAAGATGGCAAAAAGTTATCAAACAAAATGGCACCTATATAGTATATACTTTAGTCAATTGTAAATAAACATTATAAAAAACCTTTTGAATTTTTATATATACACACCGGCAAAATTAGCGGAACATAATAAAATTTTATTGTTTTTGAAAATTAATCGCTGTTTTTTATATATTTATTTATTAATTTAATAATTGATGATTAAAAAATAAAACTTATATAAATTTAGGACATAAAAACGTGTAAAATTAAAAAAATCTGCAAAAATCTAAAATTAAGAAAAATCTTTGAAATTTCAGTAGTAAGTTTTTAAGTTAAATGGGGATTGTCCATTTTTTTTAAATTTTGCTCATTACAAAAACATTTCGAGGAATAAGGTCAGTGATCGTTTTTCTGTATATAAACGAAAAAAATACCCATTAGTTACTTATATTTTTGAACAAATATGTTTAACCTTAGTTTGACCTTCAATGGCGTGAAATAAGCAATAAATTCGACTAACATTACGTTTCGAACTTTTGGTAAGCTTCTCGTATCAGCTTTCACATAATGAGAACTTGCATTTGACGAACCAGCCATTATAAATAAGATTGAAAGGAAAAAAAACGTACTGCAGAGGTCAATTGGCCGCCGATGATGACGTCAGAGCGAAACTTTAAAAATTTATTGAGAAAAAACTAGCCAATGAATTTCAAAATTATTGAATTTATATTCTTAAAATACCCTATTTTAACGAAAAAAAATATAAAAAGTACATGTGATTTTTTTTGGACAATGCCCATTCTTCATTTTTACTTAAGAAATACCATGTTAACAGCATATAATGCCTTCTATGGATCTGGAGAGAGTCTGGATACGCCATTACATGCTTGCATTTTGATTGTCAATCATTTCCTGTGGGATATTCTTCTAGGCTTCCGGTTGGCAGCTGTCAAGAGAAAGTTTATCTAAACAGTGTCTGAAGATTTTCTAAGATATTCCCATCAAAAACCAATTATTACACAGTGAATCATTGTTAATCCTGAAGAAGACCATCCAAACTATCAAGTGCAAGAAAAATTATCACTAAAACTAAATGGTGTTGTGTATAAAAGTGCAATAAATAAGTGAAGAACTATACATCTCCATAACTAGCTATATAACAAATTAAATTTCAAAAATTATCGTTCATCACCATTGAGATGTATGGAGTTGCTATTGCCAACAAAAAACATGTCACACTTGAAGAATGAGCGGGGTGAGAGGCGGGGCGGTGATGGCTATAGATCAGTACCGCAGAAGTGACAAAGTTTTGTGCCTACACTCGAATGAACGCAGACTATTTGAAAGTGGATAAAATAAAACAAAGATTTTTACTAAACATTATTAAAAGCTTTTATTTAACTTGCTCTGTATAATATTATTATTTACATTATTATGTAAGTTCGGGTGGAATATTTGAACTCAATTTCGAAGTAAGCATGTATGTACATATAATATTTCAATCGATTGAGCTGAAATTTTGTATACACGTTTGGTTTGAATGACAATGCACGATACAGTATGTGACATCACTAATAAATATAAAATGGCCGACCATCCAAGATAGCGGAATAGATATATTTTCTATGCCGTCCTATAATAACAGTATAGATATTAAATGAAAGAACTTTTTGAGAATAACTCGAAAACGAATGTAATGTCATTCTCCAATGTGGCGGCTCACCTAACTCCTAAGATAGGGGAATACAAACAAAGTTTCGTTTATTTCTGCATGACTAAAGAATTGGATTTCAGTTAAAAATAGTTAAGTGAAATCCAACTTTTTAGTCATGCAGAAATAAACGAAATAATAATATAACAAGTCGCTAAAATATATAGACGCCGTTTTTTCACTAATCAACATCAAGTACGATTTCTCAAGGACATAGAAGTTAATTAGATTTCTATCTATATCTATACTTATTATAAAACAGTCGCTTTTTTTTCCCTCATGTCCCTTTGTTCCCTTTAATCTTTAAAATTACGCAACGGATTTTGATGATTCTTTCAGTGTTAGATAGCCCATTTATCGAGGAAGGAGTATAGGCTATATTTTATCACTCTAAGACTAATAGGAGCGAAGAAATAGAGGAAAATATGGAAAAAACGGGGGAAATTATTTGAAAGGGCTAACTTGAATGCGCTAATCTCAGGAACTACTGGTCCGATTTGAAAAATTCTTTCAGTGTTAGATAGCCCATTCATTGAGGAAGGCTATAGGCATATTTTTTGTGGCTATATATTTTATACCTGTGTGACGCCGGGGCGGGTCGCTAGTTTTATATAAAATAACGGGGCAAACGAGCAAACGGGTCACCTGATGGAAAGCAACAACCGTCGCCCATGGGCACTCGAAACGTCAGAAGAGCTGCGGAAGCGTGGGATTATGCCTTGTTCTTAAAATGCTTCTGGTGATAGTTCGTTCCATAGTTTTGGTGATGACACTTATCAAGGTGATGGGATGATCCTCTGAGCACTCCCCGTGATACAATTTATAGAGGATGCAGAGCGAAGCTACATCTCGGCACAATTCCAAGAGGTCCAGCCTGTTTAAAACACTATGGCAGTCAACAATTTCAGCGGCCCTTCGTTCAAATTCAATACTCGTACAAAAATACACAATAGCACTTATTAGGCAGCGTACATCGTTGGATACGATACAGAGGGAGTAGTTGGTATTTTGGCACACCGTATGAGGCCGAACCTGCGCCTTGTAGAGTTGTAGGCGTTGGTCCGGACTGAAATCCCTACTGTCGCGCTCTATTAAGAACACCAAAATTCTTCGAGGCTAACTTGGCCTTACTTTTAAACTAGTATATTAATAAGTGCATTTGTTGAATAAATAATAGCAAATTATTACAACCTGCGACTGACGGCGACCATTAATTTTGTGCGACGGGATAGCGGTCGACGTTGCCATGGTGACATACTTATTTATAGTCACTTCAATAAAATAATATGGGCGAAATACTTTATATTATGGCAAAGCAACGTTTGCCGGGACAGCTAGTTATAATAAGTATGGATCCAAAGTCCACTACATACTTACCTTATTTAAATTACTTAAATATTTATAAATACAATTATAATGTACGCATGTATAATGTACACGTAAAAACGTATTTATATTACCAAAATACAAACTAGTCTCCGTGAATACTTCATTCATCGTCGTCTCATCATAGATATCTGTATTCTGCCTACATTCCCCTCTGAATCTACTACTCTATGACAATGCGAAATGGCGCGCGTCTTCGCCTAGTAATTGAATGTTCGTATTTTAATTGAAAATAATTAAATAAGAAAACTAACCGATGAAATGCTATGCCGACGCATTTGGAAGTATTTTTGGAATTATTTTTGCAATATCTTAGGACACACTAAGGCATTTTTGTGACTTTTATTTTGTTTGTTTATAATTGTCATACGTCAAGTGCGCAGAAGAGCTCGCGGCCGACTAAGTGCGCTGCGGCTATATAGCGTCTCTTGAATGTGACCAAGCATTGCGTTGCGGTGTCAACTCCTTACATCTCAATGTTCATCACGTTTTCCAAAGAAATTTCCGGCTTTCAATCAGTGCAGTGACAGTGACACCGAAAAGTGACATTTAAACAAACTGAAAAGCACAGACTAACAAACTAAAACCTGCACAGATTCGGCACACATCTTTGTCACTTTTGTCTTCGATTGGCGCCTCACTAAGGATTAATATTTATATTTGAAGAAGAAGAAGTACTCCAAAACAAAAAGACGAAGACGTTAAAATCCGGACATAAAAAGAATGGAAAACATGGAAAATCTTATAAAACAAATGAACGAGAATTTGATCACAAAAATTATCGAACTGAAAAACGAAGTAAAGAATGATTTTGCCGTACAAACAAAAAATATAACATCAAATATGGTGAAAACAATAGAAGAGAAGCTGAAACCACTGACGGACGATAACTTGAAACTAAATGAAAAAGTAACTACACTTGAAGGCAAAGTCCGTTCCCTCGAAAGGGAAATAAGAAAAAACAACATTATATTACATGGCGTACAAGAAATCGAAGAGGATAGTGTCAAGCTTATGCAATCTGTGCTTCTAACCCTAAACGAGATGGGGAAAAAAACTGGTACTGAGGATTTCGATAAATGGGAAGTAAGCGAAACACGTAGACTAGGGAAGAAGGGAAGCAACAAGACAAGACCTATTCTTGTGAAACTAACGCTTGGGTGGAGAAGGAATGAAATATTAAAGAACAACAAGCATTTCCCTTCAGGTATTTATGCTACCGAAGACCTTCCAAAAGACATCTTATTAATCAGAAAAGATCTTAAAATTAAACAACAAGAGGAGATAAAGAAAGGAAACCACGCATTTATACGCTATGACAAGCTTGTCATAAAAGAGAATGCGTCAGAAAATAAATCAAAAGAATATAGCACTAAATATGGAGAAGAAAAAAGCCAAAAGGGGAAAGAAAACACTGACACGAAAAGAAAAAGGTCACCGACAAACTCGCCAAAAGACTCTGAAATAAGACACAAAGATACAGATGCAAGCGCACCAAGCAAAATAAACAAAAACTACCATATTTTTCGTCACAAAAGTACCGCAGACCAATAATAGTAAATTACAACAACTCAAAACTGTCACCGGAGCCATTACTATAAATGCAAATTGCACAAATGGAAATAAACTAAAACACAATAAGCTAACACTATCAAAAACCACTAAAATAACAAAAAATTTACATAAGAAGCAGATTGATTGCTGGGAAACAATCAATTACTCCCCAACCCGGCTGGTCACCGTGGAGGAGTTAGACCAAAACCCTCCTAACAATAGTATAACAACAACCAAAAATAAAATGAGGTCAAGAATAATAATAGGCACGTATAATGTCAGGTCCCTGGCTACAACCTACCGTTACTTGGAACTCGTACACGGGCTGGATTCGATAAATATTGACATACTGGGACTCTCTGAAACGAGACTACAAGGATGCCAAATCGAGGAATATGCCAACTACATTCTTTGCTACATTGGAGAAACAAAGGGCCTACATGGCGTAGGTTTTTTAATTAAAAAGATCTGGAAGGACAATATCATTAATTTCAAAGGTATATCAGAGAGAGTTGCACTATTGCAAATAAAATTTGAGAAATACCAAGTTTCCATTATACAGGCATATGCACCAACGGAGAGTTACAGCGACATTGAATTAGAAAAGTTCTACGATGATCTTAAACATGCCCACGCTCTAGCCGACAGTAAAATTATTTTATTAGGAGACTTGAACGCAAAAATAGGACAACCAAAACCTGAAGAAAATTTGATTATGGGAAAATTTGGCCTAGGCATCAGAAACAAAAGGGGAGAACGTCTCATAAACCATGCGCAAGAATTTAAGCTCTCCATAATTAACACATATTATAAACTGAAACCTCAAAGAAGATGGACATGGAAATCACCCGACGACAGAACAAAGAATGAAATAGATTATATAATGTCAAATATCCCAAAATCTATACATAAATACGAAGTTCTTAACAATGTAAAATTTCGGACAGACCACAGATTAATACGAATAACTCTTTCCCTGAAACAAACAAAGAAAAGCAGAAACAATTTCAAACCTCAACCTAAAATCCCTAGAACAGAGGAAGAAATAAAACAATACAAAGACAACTTAAAACTAAACATAGAAAACAAACTAAATAACAACGCAAACGTGCAAGCATACTACGACACACTGGAAGAAGTCATAAAAAACAGTCTTGTCACTAAGACCGATAGACAGGAAAATACGAGACACAATGTATTTAGTAACGAAACACTTAATCTAATTAAAAAAAGAAACGAACTGAAAATAAAAGAACATAAAGATAAAAATACTAAACAAGAGCTAAGTAAATTATATAAAGAGACGAGTAAAGCAATAAAAAGAGATTACAAACAACATAGGCAAAGGATACTTACTGAAAATCTAAACAAATTCAGGAGCATAAAAAGAGGTCTAAAAGAGCTAAATCTACACAAAACATGGATACAAAATCTAGACAGACAAAACAAAGAAACCACAAGCAGACAAGAAATTTTACAAGAGGCAACAAACTTCTTCCAACAACTGTACAAAAAAAGAGAAGAAAACTTAGAACTTCGAAGTGACGACGAACATAGAAGTGACATCATAGAAACAGAACAACAAGTAGATGCAAATGAAGTATTAGAACTGTTGAAAAATCTTAAAACAAACAAAAGTCCAGGCCCCGACGGCATTACCAACGAAGTCTTAAAACTTGGAGCTCCAGTGCTTCTTACCCATCTTACCGATCTGTTCAACTTAATATTGGAAACCGAGGTAGTACCTACCCAATGTTATACATCAGATATCATCCTCTTACACAAAAAAGGTAATCCAAAGGACATCAACAACTATAGACCAATAAGCCTTCTAGCAAGTCTATACAAAGTGTTTTCATCTTTGATCTTAAATCGTATTTCAAAAACTATTGACAACGCACAACCTATAGAACAAGCTGGCTTCCGTTCTGGCTTCAGTACCTTAGACCATATTCAAGCATTAGAACAAGTAATTGAAAAATACGAGGAATTTAACAAACCGCTGTATCTCGGGTTTGTAGATTACAGCAAAGCCTTTGATAGCATCAGCCACGCCTCAATATGGACCGCATTAAACAAGCTGAACATCAGCTCGAAATATATAAACATCATAAAACTTATATACAAAAACAGCACTAGCAGAGTAAGACTGGAAACGAAAGGTGAACTAATTAGTATAGAGAGGGGCGTGAGACAAGGCGACCCCCTATCACCGAAACTATTCATTGCTGTACTAGAAAATATATTTAGAAACATCAACTGGAGAGCCAAAGGCATAAAGATAAACAAGAAATACTTAACCCATCTCAGATTTGCAGATGACATAGTCTTGCTATCAGAATCAGCATCAGACCTGGAAAATATGCTTGAATCATTAAACCAAGAAAGTAAAAAGATAGGACTAGAAATGAATGCCTCAAAAACGAAAGTCATGACTAACAGTATTAAACGACCTGTAAAAACAGAGAATAAAATAATAGAATATGTTGACAATTATATATACCTAGGAAAACAGATATCTTTTTATAAGACTCACAACATAGACGAAGTAGAAAGAAGACAAAATATAGCCTGGAAAAAATTCTGGTCCCTCAAAGAAATACTAAAAGGAGACTACTCAATAAACTTGAAAAAAATTGTACTGGATACCTGCGTGCTACCCAGCCTGCTTTACGGTTGCCAAACATGGGTTTTGTCATCAATAACAAAGCAAAAAATAATAAAAACCCAAAGAGCTATGGAAAGGAGTATCCTAAATATAAGGAAAATACAAAAAGTGAGAAGCGAAACAATTAGACAAAAAACAAAACTAACAGATGCCCTAAAACAAGCTCTAAAACTAAAATGGCAGTGGGCTGGACATGTTTCTAGGTATACCGATAACAGATGGACAATAGAAACCACTGAGTGGGAGAAGCCTACTGGAAAAAGAAGAGTTGGCAGGCCAAAAGGAAGATGGGCCGATGACCTAGTAAAGACAGCAGGCAAAAACTGGCTTAAGACAGCTAAAGACAGGGAGAAATGGAAGAACATGGAGGAGGCCTTCACCCGACAAGGGGCCTATACTACACAAGAAGGCTCGGCAGGGCACAGTGGAGGTTCCGGAGGCACAGGTACTGACGGGCTAGGGCGTCAGGGTGACAGATTACCAAACCTGCCACTTTACTCCCAGGGTCCGTCTGGGGCTCTGGGCTTGTGTTACCTCGAGCATCCACTGTGCCACGCCAAGCCACGTGAGGTTAATAAGTAACAAACATGTAATTTTAGAACGTCAGTGTAATTTATAGGAAATAAAGGCTTTTTTATTTTTATTTATTTTATTTTATTCTTCTACTCCTCCAGTTTTAATTCGTACCGTTCACCCATTGATGTGCCACACGTTCTCAATCGGATCCACATCCGTAGAACGTGCTGACCTCTCCACCTGGGCTACGCTAGCATCATTTAGGTCATAATGCTCGATTTTTTTACTCTATGGACGCGCAAAAAATTGAAGTTACTACCTGTGTAAAAGGCACAACATGCAGTTCTAGGATGTCTGTGCTATTGCCCTGTACTGTCAAAGTACCATCATTAACAATCATCAGCTCTGTGCGGGCTCCAAATCATATGCAACCCCAAACCATTACGAAGCCTGCATGATATACTACTGTTTCCGTTAAGTTTGATGGTCTATAGCGTTCCTTACGATTTATCCACATTCTTTATCGCCTGTCAATAAAATTTACACAGAATTTTCTCCCATCACTGTACAGCACACGATTTCACTCACTTGTCAAATTTTGATGTTCACGCGCAAATCTTAGCCTGGCTCTTTGGTGCCCTGTCTCAAGTTTTGGTGCTCTTGCTGGCACCTTTGAGTTTAATTTAACTTCTTTGAGTCTTCTTCTTACTGTACAATCACTTACAGGTACATCTCGGACCTGTTCCTATAGGTTTCATCTCTGCAAAGCAGTTTAAGGTCGATTTCTTAAGGCTTGTACCCTTAGAAAACGGTTATCCTGAACCTTTGCCACCCGATATATGCCTTGTTCTCGTCTCCGAACGTAAGATCCAGTCTCTCTGTAGCGTTGAAATTTACGATGGACCACGAAAGCCGACACACCTAAGGCCTGACTGACCGAACGGTAGGTGTGACCTTTCTCTATCGTGGTTACAGCTCTAGCTGTCGTAGATGCTGGAAAATCCACTAATTTTGTATCTAAGCAATGTGTTCTTCCAAAAACCAAACAATCAAATGAGCTGGCATGCCTTGCACCCCTCTAAAAACGCCATTCTTATCAGAAACACTTACAACGTCAATCATCGAAAAACACTTAGTAGGGCATAATTGCAATAAAAATCTGTCAACTTGCCAGTTTTGTTCAATATTTTATTTCTTAAATGAGCTTAGAAACTATAAAAAAGGATTTCACACAGCCCGACCCACTTGAATTCAAATTGTGGCCCTTTTTACTTATGTTCCGCTAATTTTGCCGGTGTGTGTAAAATGCGAAGAAACTTTTTCCCCAACCTAATAGTTAATACACAAGTAGAAAAAGTATTTAATAATTATTACCTCATAGCCTTGCAGGTAAAGAAAACAATCCTTTTCAATTTTCTGTTGTAAAAAAAGTAGCTAAATGACCATAGACAACCAGGTTCACCAAAGGGATCACTAGCTAGGTCTGGATTGTAACTGTATATTCTGCACTCAGGTAGCTGCACCTCCTCCTCTATGGCAGCCCACAGTGCTGGTTTCAGCTGTCTCCAGCGCACACCGCCAACTGCAGATAATGCTGCATCTACTGCACTTTGCACCCAATTAAGCGATGGCTCTGCACTAAATTCGCTGCTCTGTAACAGATTTTATTTTTTAGAGGGATTTTAAATAGTCTTGTCAATAATATTACAATCACTATTTAAATAAGCTGCTATTATGTACAATGTACTATCAGCAAAGTTGATTCCTGGGCAGATGGGGGACCTACCTAGACAGATCACAATCAACATTGAATTGACATGATCCGACCAAATGATGTTAGTCTGTCAATTGCCTAGGAATCTATTTCCTCAATGGTACATACATGTTTAGATCAGAAATAAAATTAATTAGTAACTATATACCTTTGCCATTGAAAAGTCATAATCAGGGAAAGCTGCATTTAGAGTAGCTATAAGGTAAAATAATGTTTTTCTTGATATAGTGTCACATAGTATCCCATCTTCGTCTCCTGACAAACTGCGGCTAAACAAAACAATATTTAATATTAGATGTCATTAACCATTATTTTTGCAAAGTTATGAAAAATATCAAACAAATCAGTTTTATTTATAGTATAACTTAATCCTTCAGGCCCCGCGCGAGCACCAGTGATCGCGAGAACAAAAGAATACAATGGGAATTCCTAGAACCTCCAATCAAAGGTTTAAAATATTGTTGCACCAGCGAAATCCTTTTACATAACAATAATTTAAAAATGCAGTATGGTGGCAAATCTTATTATGTATGAACTAAGACCTTTAATTTATTGATAAATCCATCAATCATTAAATAAAATAGTTCTTTGTCTACTCCTGAAAATTTAGGAAAAAGACAGAGGCAGGCGGAACAATGATAAATACTATTTTACTGGGTCAGAAAACACATGACAAGAGAACTGATGGTAAATGGTGCACTCGCATTACCAGTCAACACCTAAGAAGTTGTTTCTGTATTTATTTGGTCAGGACCATATACGCAGTAGCACAGCTCTGATATGTACACAAATAAAAATACATAAATTCAATTTAACCCAAAACAAAACCCAAGCCACAGCCGGCCGTCACGTAACAATTGAAAATCAATTGGATACCCATGATGGAGGTGTTAACAAAACTTTAAGTATGATGATTCAAAATCAAAAATCAATTACCTGTAGGATACTCCTTCAGGTGGAGACAATGCATGTAAGTTATGAGTGGTTTCACCATCGGCTGTGAAGCGCTTATAGAAAGCTTTTTCGGTGCCAGCCATTTTGCAACTATAGCTCTCCACACGACCTTGGACAGCGCTATCTCCGTTAAGGATGGACAAAGCTCTGCTAAGAGCTTCTAAGCGCCCACTTTCTAGAAGTTTCATTTTTTTATTTTTAAGGATGATGCAAATTTACCCACTCAAACAATTCTTCGTTGACGATATGATGGCAAGACAAGCGGAATTAACATTACTTCTGTACATAGCAGAAGGGTGTATAAATATTCCTTTTCTTTTAGAGTGAAGAAGTTTAACACTCGGAACCAAATTCGTCTTCAGTACTATTCTCTCGCCGTTAAAATATGGGAACATCACAAATAAGAAAGAATTGAAGTATTCACGAATTTTCTTGTTAGTTTTTAGAATTCTATAAACGTAAGAGTTATCTACGGCTTGTTTATGCAACAATGGCGCGTCACTTTGTCCTCGAAATAAATATACACTGAACTAATGTTTAGAAGTAAAAATCCATAGAAGACATTTTTATCACAAATCTTCAATATTGTAACTATAAATATTCACCAAAACTTTCAATTTTTACACAAATTTCACAAAAACCTTTTGAGAGTTTTCTACTTCTACGAATTTTTATTTTTCTATTGACCACAGATTACTACATATATAAAAAGTACTCTGTGGATTACTAGTATATATCTATTGACAGAGTTACAGGCAGTGTTGCCAACCCATAAAGTTAATATACCTAGCAGAAGGTATAGGTATATTAACTTATCCGATAGGTATATTAACAAAGGGCCCCCGCGCACGAGCAACTTAGTTGCACGGCGATTTATTTGTCTCTTTCGAAAAAATTGCGGCCATGTCGCAGGGGTGCGCGCACGAGAGCGACAGCAACGCAACTTTTTTCCGATTTTTCTAGACAGTCATCAACATGGATTTGGTCGAGACGGCTGTGGTTGTTGCACTCGCAATAAAAAACCGAAGAAAGCGTCGCAAAATAGAATATTGGGCGCATCCATTATGGAGCGATCGCCTGACTCTTGGGAAATTTCATACTGTGTTTATGAAATTGAGAGCATACCCAGAAAATTTTTACCTTTTCTTTAGAATGAGAGTCGAAAGTTTTGATGAACTGTGCAGTATCTTACGACCTGGCCTCGTTCATGAAAATCTAGGGAAAAAACCCGATATTTTGCCCATATTTTGCCCCTATCTTGGTCGAAAACTCCCTAAATCTAGGGGGAAATCCCCTGATCTGGCAACACTGGGCCGGTCGGCGACTTTATTGTTGCCTGTGCGCGCACTTGCATAGAAACCAAACAATAAAGTCGCCGACCGGCCCAGTGTTGCCAGATCAGGTGATTTCCCCCTAGATTTAGGGAGTTTTCGACCAAGATAGGGGCAAAATATGGGCAAAATATCGGGTTTTCTCCTAGATTTTCATGAACGAGGCCAGGTCGTAAGATTCTGCACAGTTCATCAAAACTTTCGACACTCATTCTAAAGAAAACGTAAAATTTTTCTGGGTATGCTCTCAATTTCATAAACACAGTATGAAATTTCCCAAGAGTCAGGCGATCGCTCCATAATGGATTTATTTATTTTATTTTCTTAGGAAAACTTACAGCTATTTACAACTCCAATAAGATATATATTACACAGCGATATGCCAATTAAAAGTTTCCACTAATGTATAAAAAGTTAAAACTTAAATGTAATGTATGTAATGTAATGTAATGTAATGGGATGCACCCAATATTCTATTTTGCGACGCTTTCTTCGGTTTTTTATTGCGAGTGCAACAACCACAGCCGTCTCGACCAAATCCATGTTGATGACTGTCTAGAAAAATCGGAAAAAAGTTGCGTTGCTGTCGCTCTCGTGCGCGCACCCCTGCGACATGGCCGCAATTTTTTCGAAAGAGACAAATAAATCGCCGTGCAACTAAGTTGCTCGTGCGCGGGGGCCCTTATGTGCCAACCACATCACAGAGCTGTAGATTTGCATTTTGCTAGAAAAAAACTGTAGAAAACTGTAACTGAGTTAAAGCGCTTATTTCATTTCACTAAATTTAGATATCTAAATGATTTAGTGACTAAATTCAGTCAAGTGGAATAACATTTAGTAACTTTCTAAATGTTATTCCACTTGACTAAATTTAGTCACTAAATCGTTTAGATATCTAAGGCCCCATTCACTATCCTGCATTGCAGTCCGCCGTGCAGGCCTGCGAAATGGACGTAGTCCACACATTATCCTGCTTTGCAGTCCTGCTAGGGATGTGATATACTTGCAAAATTCAATATCAGGGCTTCTAAGTACGAATACGTAACGAAAAGAAGCATATAAGCATGCTCTACGTGGAAAATTAAGATGGTTTTGTTCAGAGTAGACCTTTCTAAAGTGTAATTTGAGGTAAAAACAATCGTTTTTTTTAAATGATGTAACGGAACGTTACATGACTTGCGTTTTAGTAAGTCATTTTTACGTAGTGTAAGTTAACTATTAAATATTACAATAGGTTTAAAACAAAGCGAACAATCGATTTGCCATTGCACTTATATTTTATTGATTTCCATATAAAAAATAATATATTTTAATTATTTATTACTGACAGTTCTGTTCTCGACTGTACCTCGATTCTAGAACAATAGGCGGTCATTAACGACTCGAGCGCCGTTGTCACCTCGCTCCGCCATTCTGCGCTAGACTACAGGCCGGGCTAGACGTGTACAATAATTAGCAGTATACTCGCGTCGCTGCCGATACTTTTATTTGCCTAAAATTTGCATTTTAAGCAAACCATAATAAAGTAATCGACCAGTAGGTCAAATTGTACCAGCTTCATATATAATAGGCTACTTGACCTACTTTTTTTCTTCATGCTAATCGCTTCTTAATCATTCATTTTCACAAAATAAACTAATATTTTATTATTTTACACAGTAGAAACCCATAAAAATCTTTATTGAAAAATACGTCTCTTAAACGGCGCCGAAAACACTGTCCGCCATAGTGTGACGTCATACGCCTTGTATTTTAAACTCTCTTTATTGAAATTTTTGTAATGTGCTAAATGTACGAGTCTAAAAGTGCCCAAAAATTATAAAATAATTATATAAGAAATTAGAAATCATTTGTAATGTTGAAAACTTTTGGAGAAAAGTTTTGGCCATTTAATTTCCCGTCTACAATAAATGGAGATAATATATATAAAACTGATGTTTTATTTGAATTATTCAAGAAAGTATATAATAGGCTTATTCTTATTATTTATGTACAAAAAAACTTACATATAGCGAGCGCGATAAATAAAAGATATTAAATTAGTATGAGGATGACGTCACATCCAAATCGGAAGTACCGCAAAAGCGTTTTCGTCAGTACAATTCATAGTTTCATAAAATCATATTTTCAAATCGACTTTATTTATCAATCATAAGCTTTTATTTGATGATAAGGGTGAAAAAGGGTTTCCTAGGCCAAGTTCTACCAGAAATATGCATTTGTTCAATGAAATTGAATATAGGTCAAGTAGCCTATTAAGCCGGATAAATCCCCGTCTTAGGGTAAGTTTTGTTTGCACACATATAAGTAGCTTTAAAAGTAATAAGATATGTTTAATTATTCTTAATCGTAATTAACTATTGCTAGATACTTGTTTCATAGCAATTTAAAAAGATATTTTTACAAATTTTCCAAATTTCGTTGATAAAAAGTTTATTCACTTACCGACGTTATTTGTACTTAAATGTAAATTTCTTTGTTCCTATTTGATGAAACACTTGAAAATACAATATTGTAATAGTTAAATTATATAATAATATATCTTGTTTGGTCATTTTTTTTTTGTGTAAATTGTTATTTCCTGACGGCCTACCACGACAATACCGCTGCCACTGTAGGTAGTGGGCGCTCCTCTCGGGGAATCGTGGATAGGCCGCCAGAAGCTTTCGTGGACAGTGCATTGAGACGGAGACTCGATCAATTCCAGGGTTCCCTGCTCCGAGTGGAACCACCCTGCCCCGAGTTTGGTTCCTCGTCTCCGCTGCGGGTGACCGTCCGTCTTCGGGGGTCCATTCTGCTGCTGTCTCCGTCGTCATCGTGTGGAAGCAGAGTCCCTCCAGCGCCCTAGCTGTTCCGGATCTCCGTTCCCCCCCTTTTCCACGGTTGTACCAGGAGAGTAGCCCTACACTCCTTAGTGACGAGCAAGTAGGCACTGTACCACGTTTTATAAATTTGTGTCTCACCTACCGGGCATAATATCATTGTTGTATTGTACTATAATAAATTATTAACTGAACACCGTATTTCATTATCCTTGACGGTAGGTGTTACAATGACACGGCTCACGTGTCATACGCCACACGTTACAAACATATATGACACGGCTGCTGTGTCATCCGCACTGAATCAGTTAAAGTATTTTTTTATTTACACGATTTTGCTCCTTATTTCGATACGAATACAGATCAATGAAGTCCTTTGCAAGTATTTTAGGGAGCCTTACGGGGCTCGGCGCGTTTGCCCCTCTTGCGCCTCGCCGACGTTGCAAGTTGCCCCTTGCCACTCGCAAACGCGTCGAGCCCCGTGGCACCCTGAATATACTTGCATAGGACTCCAATCTGTATATTATTTATAGCAATAAATTTTGCATTTTACCGTATTTCTTATTTGCTTATTACTATAGGCTGGGGATTTTTGGTCCCACAAACAGAGATTTTCTTTATATATTTCGATAAACTCCACTAAGACCGTGTTGTCCATTGTCAACCACGTAGTGATCATAACACAGAATAATTTACTTGTATATGTAGCAACTAGCAAGCGGATTATCACTACATATTAAAACAAAGTCGCTTTTTTTTCTCATGTCTCTTTGTTTCCTTTAATCTTTAAAACTACGCAACGGATTTTGATGCGGTTTTCTTTAATAGATAGAGTGATTCAAGAATCCAGAAAAAGGTTTATAAGTATAATAACATTCATTAAATAGTGGAGAAATACTGTTATTGTTGGGGTTTCTAATGACGTGATGTCGTAAATTATTAAATTTATTCCGCTTACGTTGCAAACGCAGGCTCAACCCTACGAGATTTATCAAAATAATGTACCAAGTATTGTACACATTGAGAAGGTCTACAGAAAACTCCGCGATGGTATAATATGTCTATCTCTCATCACTCATGGACATCCCACAATACAGTTTTTTGTCATTTACTTTTAACGACAAATAATGGGTAATTTTCGAAGCGATTTTAACCAATACGGCATTAATCCTTATTTAACTAAATACTTTAAATACATTATTGATTTAATATAGATCTTAGATATGGTCCTTTACAGCATTACAGCATATGATTTAAATTAATATTTTCTTATTGCATACATCTCGACAAGGCTTTAAATGAACGTGGGTGAGATTAACGGGAGCGCTGCTGGTAAAGGAGAACTGTCAAACACATGTCAAAAATGACATTTTTGCAACGGTTTTGTATGATAGAAGCGTTTAGTTCCTTCGCCACGTTCGTATAAAGCCTTGTCGAACTGTATTTAAAATTTGCGAGACGTGGCTTTTGCGGCGCTACCGACCAATGCGGGCCACGGCTCAGGGGTAGTAATAATAAGTATAAAATATCAAAACTGCTAAATCGATTTTAATTATTTTTTCAGTGGCTATATTATATTTTATACCCGTGCGAAGCCGGGCGGGTCGCTAGTAAATTAATATTAATATTCATATTCTTTATTTCCAAGAAATGGATTACAATGATGTTCTTAGGTCTATGGGTTTTACTATAAATTTTAGTAGTAAGTCCTAAATATGTAGGACTTACTAATAAAATTTATAGTTTAGATTTAATCATTTTAACCAATCAAATAATACAATTATTAAATTTAAATAAACACTACTTCCTTAAAATATTATACTTAGTCATTTAGTCAATTTACTTAAATATTAATTACTAATGTCCATTTTTAATACAATATAAGATTATGTCATTTAACTATTATTTATTAGTCATTCCATTATTAATATAATTTAATTAAATATTCTTTGCTGTCAAGTGTCAAAAAAAAACAAAATGCAGTCCTGCAACCACATTCACGGTCCTGCGCGGCGGACTGCAAGTGGTGGACGGAGCTTGCAGGCTTTGTGCAGGACCCGGGTCGCGTCCTGCAACACTATTTACTATCCTGCATTAGCCGGCGGACTGCACGGCGGACTGCAATGCAGGATAGTGAATGGACCGTTTTAATTTAGTGAAATGGAATAAGCGCTTAAGCGCTTATTCCATTTCACTCAATTTAGTATATTTTCACTAAATTAAGTTTAGTTAGTGAAATGGAATAAGCACTTAAGCGCTTATTCCATTTCACTAAATTTTGATATCTAAATGATTTAGTGACTAAATTTAGTCAAGTGGAATAACATTTACTAACTTTCTAAATGTTATTCCACTTGTTAGTCACTAAATCATTTAGATATCTAAATTTAGTGAAATGGAATTAGCGCTTAAGGCTACCGCGTATCAATTCGCCACTAGAGGCGCTAGCATCGCGGCAGGTCTAGGAAACGTCAAAATTCACTTTTTTTATTCGGATTGTGCTGTTTATTTATAAAAACTGAGATTTTAACTAAATATTTTGGTTTCAAACTAAATAAAGTGCAGGTAAGATGTTGTCAAAACCAAAATGTATATTTCCTGTGACATTTGGTGTGAATATCGGTAAACAGGGATATTTCTTCCGTGTGTTTTAACTAAAACATCGTTATAATAAATCTATTATCCTATTTATTGGAATATTATTGCGTCTTTTTCAAATTGAAATGTATCAAGTTTTACATTCTGTTGCCCAATTTTGTAGCAGCAGGGCAATCGCGTTATTTTTAAACGTTCCAATTCAGGTTCACATCTGCTTTGGTTGTGGTTCAGTTACGGTTCGGTTCCGCTGCGTCTGAGCAAATTTCAGTATCGTGCTAACGTTTCAACCGTAACTCAACCTTAGATGGAACTCGAACGAAGCGCAACGTTTGACCTTTAGACAGACAATGCAGCGGACCAATCAGCGCCCTTCTGATTTAATTTTGATTGGCTTAAATATGAACAAATTTTTTCCGATGCGTTAATTGGTCAATTGATAAATTGTTTATTTACATATGGATAAATATGACACGAGTGAAGTTGTTTTGGTACTTGGTAGTTATGATCAATGATGTGAATGATTATGGGATGTTTTCTTTTTATCATCTCCACCAGACGGCGCGACAGTAGACACTCACTAATTTTCTATTGGTTCCCCACCGATTTGAAATTATCTGCAGGTTGGCATTACTGACTACATGTTGGTCGTGTTTCTAAAAAATATCAGTGTACTGTCAAGTGTAATATCAATCAAAATATCATACTCCTAAGCGATCATTGGCTTAAGCAATTAGGCCAGTATACTGGTAACAGCTTAGGAACACGCTTGCACTTGTCAAACTGAAAACATGATAACTGAAAGAGTTTTCTACTTCTACTTTTTATTGTCGGTGTGGTTTTTATTATTTTTCCCCAAATTGTGTTATTTGGATTTTTGATGTTCATTATTGGTAAAATATTAGCCACTAAATATCTGTTATCTTGCACAAGTGCAGGTAAGATGTTGTCAAAACCAAAATGTATTATTCCTGTGACATTTGGTGTGAACAACGGTAAATAGGGCTATTTCTTCCGCGAGTTTTAACTAAAACATCGTTATTATAACTTTATTATCCTATTCATTGGAATATTATTGTGTCTTTTTCAAATTGAACCGTATAAAGTTTTACATGCTTTTGCCCAGTTATGTAGCAATTATTGATGGTATTCCCTGGTATTACCGATAGTTGTCTACCCATACGCCATCTAGTTACTAAAATGGAAGCTGTTTGACAATCAAATTAAAAAGCTAAGAAAATTCCTCATTACTTGGAGTTTTTAATTTACGTAGATGAATTCTTAATATTGTTTTACTATATTTTACAAACGCCATATAAGTGTTGAATAGTGACACATAGTGTAAATTGTGACTTGTGACAAAAGTTTTATGTGGCGCAGAAAACATTTACGTAAAGAAGTAATGTCAAAATTCAATTCACTTTTTAACAAACTCAAATAACAAAACATAGTCCGTTGCATGTTATTTTACAGCTTTAAAGTAAAATATAAGCTTAAATTATAATTTAATTATAGCCTATGTTATATTTTTCCATCGATTTTTGTCAATTTAACACACCAAAATAAGAAACGTTTCAGAAACGTGCGAGTAGAAGTTGCAATGTATCAACTTTTTGTTTTGACAGCGTTTGCGGTCGGGCTGAGGTTCAGTAACGTCTCAACTAGCTGTCAAAACGTTAGCGCGATACCGAATCGTTCCAAAAGTCGATCAACGTCCGAGTTTCACTTGCGTTTCAGTTAAATAAATTTATCGCGATTGCCCTGCTGGGTATTGATAGTATTCCGTGGTATGACCGATAGTTGTCTACCCATACGCCATCTAGTTACAAAAATGGAAACTGTTTGACATTCAAATTAAAAAAATAAGAAAATCCCTCCTTGACTAAAATGTTTTGAAGAGTTGGCAACACTGCTCTTTGGTTGCCAAAATAGAAGAAGTAGGTAGTAAAAAAACTAGTACGGTATTACTTGCGTAGCATTCTAGTTTGTGCGGTATTAATTAAAAATACTTATTAGGTAGGTACGTAATAAACACGTAGGTAATAAAATATAATTTATTTACTATATTGTAGGAATGTTAGTTCTAACCATAAACGTATGATGCTAAAGACCAACAAAGAGTGCGAGAAAGAAGAAAATCCTGTGAGTAAAAAAAAGTGACACAAATACAGCAGGTCAGTGGTCTACTACGAGACCCGCCCGAAACTAATAAGTTCCAGGCTCTAAAAGACAGATTAATTTCTGTTTATGAAGAGAGCGAAAGCCGGCAGTTTGAAAAGCTGATCATGGAGATGGAGCTCGGCGAGCAGAAGCCCTCACAGCTTCTTCGGCGTATGAAAGACTTGGCCAACGGCAAGATCAGCACGGAAACATTGTGCATGTTATGGCTAAGACAGTTACCTCCGTCTGTCCGAGGCGTTTTAGCTGCTACCGATACCAAAAATCCGGATAACCTGGCATCGATAGCAGATAAGATCGTCGAAACTATGCGGCCGATCGACATGGCAGAAATATCAATGACTTCTGCTACCTCACCTGGCAGTCGAGATCCTGCCGATCTCGAAAGAGAGATCGCGAAATTGACGGCGAAGCTCGAGCAGTTGCAGCGTTCGTGTCGACCTTGGAGAAGAGGACGTTCGAGTTCCCGTTCTCGTTCACGTCCGAGGTACCGTGGACAGTCTGCGTCGTCTACACACCGACGGACACCTGCGAGCCCTGACTGGCTCTGCAGCTACCACTTCAGATACAAGGAGCGAGCCCATCGGTGCGTCGAGCCGTGCAGCTGGAGCAAAAAGCAGACCGCGGAAAACTAGTTCCGGCGCGAATGGAGGCGGAAGTTTGTGCCGGTATGAAGTCTCACCGCCTGTGCGTAACCGACTCAAAAAGTGGTTTACGTTTCCTGGTGGACACCGGTGCTAACGTTTCGGTGCTACCCAGATCCTCGCGAAAAGATCATAGCGTAAGTTTAGACTATAAGTTGTACGCAGCTAACGGAACGGAAATTAAAACGTTCGGTTTCAGAACTCTAGAGATAAACTTAAATTTAAGACGAGCGTTCCGTTGGACTTTTGTTGTAGCCGATATTAAGCAGCCCATCCTTGGAGCCGATTTTTTGAGTCATTATGGTTTATTAGTAGATATTAAGTCGCATAGATTGTTAGACACCATAACAAACTTAAAAACTAATGGCTCATTAATTAATTGTGATCAACCTAGTATTAAGACTTTAGATGATTCGCATCCTTTATATAATTTACTTTCCTGTTACCCTGAAATTACGAGGCCAATTTCGTTTAAAGAGTGTAGCCAACATTCGATATTTCATCACATTGAGACTGTAGGTCCGCCGGTACATGCGCGTGCCCGTCCTTTAGCCATAGATAAATATAAGTTAGTTAAGGAAGAATTTAGGGTCATGCAGGAGA
Source organism: Polyommatus icarus (assembly GCA_937595015.1). NCBI lineage: Eukaryota > Metazoa > Arthropoda > Insecta > Lepidoptera > Lycaenidae > Polyommatus > Polyommatus icarus. The sequence goes on from OW569321.1 coordinate 13,593,926, forward strand.
TGGGCATCTGTCGCCCGTCTAAATCTCCGTGGGCGAGCCCGCTGCATGTCGTCGTAAAGAAGAACGGCGAGCTTCGCCCATGCGGCGACTACAGGCGTCTCAATGCGGTTACTAAGCCTGACAGATATCCGATTCCCAGACTACAGGATTTCACGAACCTATTGACAGGTAAGATTATCTTTTCTAAAATTGATATTTGTCGTGCCTATCATGCTATTCCTGTAAGCCCTTGTGACGTAGAAAAAACGGCTATCATAACGCCTTTTGGCTTGTACGAATTTCCGAGAATGTCGTTCGGACTGCGAAACGCAGCTCAGACGTTTCAAAGATTCATGAGTCACACGGTTTTACAAGGAATAGACAATTTAACTAGTCAAAACAAAGGTCAAAATCAAAATCAAAATTCTTGTTTATTTAATTATATAGACGATATATTAGTAGCGAGTACTAGCGCAGAAATGCATGAATTACATTTAAAAAAGATATTCGATAAATTTACAGAGTACGGTATCACGTTAAATTTAAAAAAATGTTCTTTCAATCAGTCTTCAATAGAATTTCTAGGCTATCATGTATCGCCAGAAGGTTTAAGACCCCTTGACGATAAAATTAAAGCAATTATGGAAGTCCCTCTACCTAAAACTATAGAAGAATTGCGCAGATTTTTAGGGATGATCAATTTTTATCGCTCTCATATTCCAGATGCAGTTAGATATCAGTCAATTTTAAATAATTATTTGCATAACTCTAAAAGAAAAGACAAAAGTCTCATAGCATGGACAGGAAGTGCTGAGGATGCATTCGAACAATGTAAGCTAGCACTCAAGAATGCAGTCACGTTATCGTACCCATGCGACGATGCGCCATATGCACTTATGACCAACGCGTCAAACTTTTCAGTAGGTGCAGTTCTACAACAACGTATAGGCAGTTGTTGGAAACCATTGGGTTACTTTTCTAAGAAGATGACTAGTGCGCAGCAAAAATATTCTACCTACGATCGTGAATTATTAGCAATTTATTTAGCGATAAAACACTTTCGAGGTATGATAGAAGGTAGGGAATTAATTGTATATACTGATCACAAAGCCCTTAGTTATGCTTTTAACAACGTTAATCCTGAGAAAGAATCTCCCAGAAGGACTAGGCATTTATCTTTTATTAGCGAATTCACGACGGATATAAGGCATATTGAAGGAGAACAGAATGTAGTAGCCGATAGTTTGTCGCGTATAGAAACTATAGATTGCCCAAGTATTATTAATTGGGAAGAATTAGCATTAGAACAAGAAAAAGAACCATTAAACATTTCTAATAAGAAAAGTTGTAGCGTTCACTTAAAAAAGGTTGTGCTTCCCTTTTGCAACAAAGCTTTGTTATGCGAGATGTCTACTGACAATATTAGACCTTATCTACCAGAGTCGTTTCGTAGAATTGCATTCGAATCAATTCATAACTTGAGCCACCCTAGCATCCGTTGTACTCGCAGGATGGTTCAAGATAAATTCTTTTGGCCAGGCATGAATCAGGATGTAAGTAGATGGACTAGAGCATGCGTGCAGTGCCAGAAAGCTAAGATAGGTAGACACACATTTTCAGATATTCAAGAATTTCCAACATGCGAACGCCTAGAACACGTCCACATCGATATTGTGGGACCGCTTTCCACAACTAGCGATGGATATAAGTATCTTGTGACTATGATAGATAGACGTACGAGGTGGCCGGAAGCATTTCCCGTTAAAGAGATAACAGCTGAGGTAGTAGCGAAAGTAGTTTACGAAGGATGGATTGCAAGGTTTGGATGCCCTGTAAAGTTAACTAGCGACCAAGGCAGGCAATTCGAAAGCAGCCTGTTCGCTCAACTCATGAAAATTATGGGTATACAGAAGTCACGTACCACAGCCTACCACCCGCAAAGCAATGGGATAGTAGAGCGGTGGCATAGATCATTGAAGGCAGCCCTGACTGCCCGTTTGCAATCATCATCATCGTGGGTTGTAGAGTTGCCAACAGTTTTGTTAGGATTGAGAGCAGTTTCTAGACACGATAATGGCATTAGTACCGCAGAAATGACTTACGGACACCCCATACGTTTACCTAGCGATTTTTATAGTACGTCAAAGAATTTTCATTCGGATGATAATTTTGTCAAAAAATTACGCGATACGCTTAACGATGGCCTATATCGACTAAACATCCTAGTTCTAAAACTTTATTCGTGCATCCGGATTTGAAGGAGTGTAGTCACATCTTTTTGCGAGTTGACCATGTTCGTAAGCCTTTACAACCTCCATACGAAGGCCCTTACCGAGTCCTCGATAGGGGTTTAAAGGTCTACAAAATTTTGAAAGGTAACAGAGAAGTTAATATTTCTATTGACAGGTTAAAACCTGCATATTTGTTAAAGGAAAATATCGAAAGTGAAAGTAGTTACAATTTACGTTCGAGTTTAGGCGAAAATAGTAAGGGTAATTTAGCACTTAGTAACGAGTTAGATTCGAGTTCAGAAAACAATAGTAATGCCACGGTAATGCGATCCGTGCCACAGAACAAAATTACGAGGAGTGGTCGGACAGTGAGACGACCAGTTCGTTTTGACTTTTGAATGTAACAATTATAGTCTAACAATTAATGTAATACATTTATACCTAACACCTAAAAATTTTAATTAAGTAAGTACCTAAGATTAAGAGAAAAACATTTTTATATGTACTTAACACATTATTTTTATACATTGATATAAGTATTATACACCTTTAAAATTTTTTTTTCCATTGTGTATTGTGTAGTTAAGAGTTAGATTACTGTATAAGTTTACTTTTACTTTTGTGGTTAGTACCCGAGTGTTAAATATACTTTGTAACAGGGATATTATTGTAATACTGTTGTTTGTAACCTCTCGTCTGTCACAACGCCCAATTTAAACTTCGTAACACGACCTAATATAAGTAAGCATTGTAATTTGTAAGCCATTAGCCAGCTTATTATTGTTTCTCTCCTTTGTCACAGTATAGCAATCCTTTGTTAATTGTTACACTTTTTACAACTTAAACAAAGAGGCAAACAAATGCCGCCAAGTGCCAACACATAAGTGAAGTGTGAAGTGTGAACACGAGCCGCTATTTCAAGTATAACAACCATTTTTTGTGATATTTTTTTTTCAAGAGTGAACCTGCACTTACTGCGTAAAAATGTTACATGACATATTGACTATTGTGTCGTTACTGATTAGCAGATTTATTGCAGTTAGTACTGTGCTAATATTTTCTTTTTGTATTCCTTTATTTAAAAAAAGGGGGGAATATTGTAAGGGTCGTTATGACGTAAGTCGTAACATGTAGAGTGCAAAGTTCACACCACGGAGCTAAATACAATGCTCCTTTAGAGTTTTAACTTTTGAAGTCAGTATGTTTTAAGGATCTGTAGAGCGTGCCCGCGCGCAATATATTGTACTAGCCGCTAAGTATAGTATTGTGACTTTTGTGTAGTGTTTTAATAAACATTTATCTGAGCCTACGAACTTTCTATTATAATCACCTTAGAACATACCCAACAATCCTTTATGGAATTATAACAAGATGAAAAGAGAGAGGCAGTCTAATGAAAACTTTGACTTTACTTTCATATTTTGCATAACTAAAGGTACTATTGTTCGTAAATTACACAATTTTTAAAGAAAAATTTTTCATTAAAATTGTTTACATATACGCTAGGGCTTGAATCAAATTTATCGATATGCCTATCGGTATTTAACAAGAACATAAAACTAATCTAAAAATGTAATGGTGGTGTAAGGGTATTATGATATGTATTTAATTTAAGAATAAATAATATACTATGTTTGTCGTTTACTTTCAACTTTATATTTGCATTTCTATTAATGTAAGAGCTGATTTGTCAGCTAGTTTTTACCTGAATAACAAGTAAGTAACTTTAAAATGTGTATATTATTTACCGTTATAAGAACCTCATGTTATAACATATCCGACGATTGAAAAAAAGACGAGTTGCACTCAGGGAGTGCCGGCAGAAGTGTGCATTAACGTTGTGCATTTTTTAACCCATTTTTTATGAAAATTGATTATTAAAAAATCGATTTTTTTATTTAATCGTAACCCTTACAATCAATTCAAGTTCGAGTTCGACACAAAACACTACTCTCCAACCGTCTTACGGTTTTTCCAAGATTTTTCGATCAGCACGAGAATCTGACGCGAGTTTCACAGTTTTTACCCATCCCACAAAAGTGCTCAACGCCGCTAAAGAAGTTTTCACTTCAAAAATCACCCCAACCGAAAATGTGTATCTACTTTTCAATCGTCCCCTTTTTACTGCCAAATAAAATATATGATACCTAATTTGAATTACAAAATCTGTCAAAGTTGCATATTATTTATTTCTCATAGAAACGCAGGTAAAATAACACGATCGGACAATACTATCGATAGTAAAATATACATCACTAGCACACGCACACATTGACAGATCAAAAATCGTCACGCATTTTCGGGTTGTTAGGTGGTCTATACGACAGTATATATTATAAGACTATGGTTCTACACGGTCAAATTAACTAGACGCACGGTTTCAAAGAGGATGTAAACTGTATACTACGTAACACACGGTTTGATGACGTCATTACGAGGCTCCCATGCACAGAGTAGGTACTTTATTATTTATAGGAACTCCCATGTTAATTTGACATTTCGACGTTTCGGTGCGTCAAGTTCTAGGTACATATAACTAATCTGTGGTCAAGTTAATTTGACCGTGTTGTACTCTAAATAACTGTGGTGTTTAATTTGTAGCTTTATTTCTTCAATTTTTCAAGTTTCAAGCAAAGAGAATAATAATTATAATCACTATGGTTTCAAGCCCCAACCGCAAAGAGGATGTAAACTGTATACTACGTAACAAGAGGTCGGACTTAGAAGAAAAAAAATAAACATTCGTTATTTTTTTAATTTAAAACTAAACGACAAAATTTTAAGTGCAAAACCTTTCACTCTAAACATACCAAAAATTAAAAAAAATAAAAATAAAAAGAAATGAGCTCAAATAAATGTTTTATTTCAATAAAAATTATTGTGCATGGCTAAATAAATAGGCTAATAAGGTAAATTAAACAATAAAACAGATTTAATCCACAAGTTTTTGTTGATTTCTATTATTAAATATTATAATATTATTACAGTACAGTTTTATGTATTTTATTTATAAATATGATAGAATAGCTGTCTATGCTACTCTACTAACTACTTGATTGGCTTAAGCCATTATTCCACTTATCCTAGCGGCTAGCTAGGTTCCTAGGTAGGATCCTAGCTAGGATCCTAGCTTCTAAATGTTGTTCCACGTCTTGACTAAATCGGAAACGATTTAGGATCTAGGAACCTAGCTAGGATAAGTGGAATAAGCGCTTTATACAGTAAACTCTATATAGGGAGGGGATTAAAGCTGCGCGTCCACCAGGTTGGAATCGGGACATACGGTGCGGACGGTGGCACCACGTGTCGTCACTCGTCATATACTTGTCAGGCGCAGAATGATGTTCCAGTACTCCTAGTGCAGTTCATAGTAGTCAGTACCATACATACAAAGCAACAAATCCGTCCACTGCGTACCTGCGCTCCGATTCCGATCAGTGGATCGCACCTTTATACATACACACTTTGTTTTGTTACATCCTGTATACGACAGCTGAAATCTATGGCGCGGGTTCAGGCCAGCTGCATACCACCTCACTTGATCAGAGGATTTTTCCTTGGTGGTCGTACCACTCATAATCCCATACCTTCCTTCTCCTAAAATCTCCTTGCATTGAATCTCTTTGCTGCTTTCGTTCCCAAGCGGTCGCATGCGACCGCGAGAACAAAAGATTTCCTAGAATCCGCGATCGAGTTAACAGCTATTGCTTGCAGACTAAAATGTTGCAAACTAGCTGTATAGGGACCTAAAAATCTGAAATTAATGAAACATTTTTCATTTATATTCCATACAGTTTACATAAATTATAGTAAGTATAGTAATTAATAACCTTATGTATTGTTACAATAAAACAATATACACATGATACACATTTCATCATTTTCCAAATTAACTGCATACTGATATACATTATAATAATTTCTATGAAATAATAATCTATCTTTTTCATATTAATATAGTTTAAGTTCTAAATTATTGTACAATTATGCAAATAATACTACGACATACTTTGTATTAGAACATGGTATGATATCGTTATATTTTGCTTCAATTTATCAATTTACGGTTACGTTTACATTTTACAATGGCTTACCTTTCGTTTTTCAATAATTAATCCACTTAATTTACAATTTTTGTATTTTTGTAATAAATAATTTTCACAAAATGGAATTCGAACCTTGAGTTTTAAACTTCATCTTCCTCTTTTTTCTCATGTTGTTTATATTCTCTATGGTCTTTTTTATCAACCAATCACAGTCGACCGTGCTTAAAAATTGTACAGATTATGCGATTTACTTTAGTAGCTACGTTTAAATTTGGAACCCAATTTTTTTTTGTTCGGAAAGTTTCGTCCACCTGCCCAACCGGTCAACGGCGCGGCGCGGCGATCGCGATAAAAATTAACAATAGAAGCTATAGTGTCTCGTTTTTCCACGATCGAGGGATTGAGCCTTGAGGCATTGAGGGATATTATTTTTGTAGTAATATCTTTAATGTGGATCACGGAGTAGGTACTTTTTTATATATGGAAAATGTGGATTGTGAAGGTTCTGACCTAAAAATAACATTCAGAAGCAATTATAAAGTATGTACCTACCTATGTCTTGACTTCTGATTACTATGATATAATATATCGTAATATTGAAGACAATCCAAATATGAAGGTCAATATGTCGAAACCAATAATATGGTACCTATGAAAATAACTAGGTAAGGTACTGAGATCTGACTCCTGTTCTTGATGTAAGTACTCACATTATGACGGAACCTCTAATCGAAATAAAAGACCTACCCTTCAGGGCTTTCAAAGACTACCACAGTGAGAACAAAATAATGGGTATAATGCAATATTCTGACTACTCTACTATGTCCTACAATCAGTTTTTCAGCGATGTTATGATGAAGAATATTCCATGTGTAATAAAAAATGTAACTAATTCTTGGGAATGCTCTAAGCACTGGGTAGTAGATGAAAAAATAAATTATGAATATTTAATAAAAGAATATGGTGAACTAGAGGCTCCAGTTGCAAATTGTGATATAATTACCTTTAATTCCCAATGCAAAACTAATATGAAAGTAAAGCATTTTATGCAGTATCTTAAAGAGAGTAACAAAGAAAAGATATTATATTTGAAAGATTGGCATTTAAAAAGACTTCGCCCTGACGATAAATTTTATGAAGTCCCATTTATTTTTGCATCGGACTGGTTAAATGAATTTGCAATGGATAACAAGGATGATGATTATATGTTTGTTTATATTGGACCAAAAGGCTCATGGTAGGTTGGATTTGATAAATACATTTCCATTTCATAAATATATTTGATTAATTAATATTAAGTAGGTATATAATATATAATTATAAATTCCAAATTATACATTTTAGGACACCTTTTCATTGTGATGTTTATTCATCATATAGTTGGTCAGTAAATGTTGTTGGTTTAAAGAAATGGATATTGCTGCCTCCTGGAGAAGAAGAAAAGGTTAGAGACTCTTTAAATAATCTCCCCATATTATTTGAACCAGAAAAATATAAAGATGTTGAATACATTGAAGTATATCAAGAAAGAGGGGATTGTATTTTTGTACCATCTGGATGGCATCATCAAGTATTTAACTTATCTGATACTATTTCAATAAATCACAATTTCATAAATTCTTGTAACATAGAAATGGTTTGGCAGTCATTAGTGAACAATTTAGTTGCTGTAGAAAATGAGATCCATGAATTTAAAGAGTCACAAGAGTTTATGGAGCAGTGTCAGTTAATATTAAAATCAGTTTTTGGGATGGACTTTTCCTCATTTTTAAACTTAATAATATACCTAGGTGAAAAGCGATTAAAGTGCATAAATAGAAATAATAATGTTGTGTTTGAGAAATTTTATTATGGGAAAAATCATTTGAAGTATGATTTGCTTGCATTAAAAAATATTTATACATTAGTTCAAAGTCATGAACTATTTTCACAATTACCTAATTCTATAGTAACAAATCTGGTACATGTAATGGATTCTATTAATAAATTATGATATTTATAAATTTGACTTCACTTTTCCACATATTATTCCACTTTCTAAAAAATTTTTAATTTTTGTGTTATTATATCCCAGCTCTTTCATTATTTCAATTGTGTGTTGACCAGGCTCGGTGGCTTTTAATTTGTTACTTGATTCTCCAGGTGTTCTTGAGAGTCTAGGAGCTGGATTGGGTAACATTATATTATCAACATTTCTGAAAAACATCTGGCGTGACTTGTTGCATTTATGTTTGTCAACAGAATTTATTTCCAAAACTGGAGTAACACAGGCATCCAATTGATCAAAAATTTCACACCATTCTTCTTGAGTTTTGGTTAGAAATACTTCTTTGAATTTTTCTTTACCTATATCTTTTTCTATATAAGGACATTCTTCCTGCGATAGATTTAATCCTTTTAGAAGATTAGAATAAAAATGAGGTTCTATAGCACCCACTGCCATATATTTTCTATCCTTTGTCTCATATGTGTTATAAAAATGATATCCTCCATCTAAAAAATTAGAACCAGGTTCCATTGTCCACAGAAGATGTTGATTTTTAAATATCCAAGATGCAATATATGCCACCCCTTCAGTCATACTAGCATCTACTACTTGTCCTTTACCTGATCTCTGTCTTTCAAGTAGGGCTAATAAAATTCCCACAACACAAAGAACACTACCACCAGCAAAGTCTGCCAGTAAATTTAATGGTGGGCTTGGTGGTATCCTATCTTTTTTAAGCAATGAAAGTATGCCAGACATTGCAACATAATTTATATCATGTCCACCTTTTTGCATGAAATAACCATTCTGACCATATCCTGTTAGCCTGCTGTATATTAGTTTTGGATTATTGTTTAAAATAACTTCAGGTCCAAGGCCTAATTTTTCCATCACGCCAGGTCTATATGTATCTATTAATACATCTGCATTATTGCAAAGACTTTTTAAAATTTTGACACCATCTGAAGATTTTAAATTTATAGCAATGGATCTTTTGCCATTTGATAATGTATCAGCAGGTACAACTTGTCCAACCTAAAAAAGGATGCAATAAAATAAATCTAAATTCTAAACTGATCAATCTTTACAATAATGTTTCATTGTTATACTGCTTTTTAACCCCTGACAAAAAGAGGGGTGTTAGGGGGGTGTTACATTATCATTTATATTGGATCATTTATATCGGATCATATATAGGATCCAATAAAAATGATCATTTGATCATATCTGCATATTACATTATCATATTATAAGTGTCTGTCTGTTTGTCTGTCTGTGTTTGTATCTATCCGTGGCATCGTAGCATCCAATATCAAGGGCGTCGCCAAGGGGGGGCAGGAGAGAGATTCTAAAAAAGTTGCCAAATATAATGCAACCAAAGTCCTAAGTCTTTGAGTTGATTTGCTTGAAGTTCAAGCCTTGAACAATCATTCCCGTACGTCGAAATTTGAATGAATTCACCAATTCCACTCTAATTCATAGAGAATGAGAAAAGTATGAATTGTAGTGGGTAAAGTCAACCTGTCCCCCCGCCATCGGCTGGCGACGCCCTTGTCCAATGTAGTATACATATACACATATTAATGGAAAATTGACCTGGTGCTGCAGCATCACCTGGTAATGTATAGGATATCCAACACCTCGCCACTATAAACTTATAAAGCAGAGGTTTCGTGTTTGGGCTCATTTTAATTGCGACAACCAGTAAGAAGTAGGTAAATAGTAAATTTTTACATGCTGCTGCTGCAGCATCACCTGGATTCGAGCCGAGCTTCGTATGAACCCAAAGTGGAGGTTTCATGTTTGGGCTCATATTAACAGCCTAATCAAAAAGGACATTGATAGATAGTAATCGTGAGAGTATAATTCTAATGATAGGAATAATTATTATTCTGTTCTATAAGCAACACAAGTTTAAAAAGCATGAAATAACATTATATTAAGAAATTTAAAAAACCCCCCGCCAAACAGCTTTAAAAAGTAATGAAATAACATTTACTGCCTTTAAGTTCAAATAATTCCAAACTTGTGTAAAAGTAATATTTTAGTCCATAATTATTGTTGTCAAGGTGTGTCGGGGGACCGCTAATGATGTACATTAGCGGTCCCCCGACACACCTTTGATTTCACATAACATTATATTTAGTTGGAGCAGTTCACAGCGAACCATATCAGGATAATCAGCGATTTGGCAGTCCCCCGACACACTGTGACAACAGTTATTGACTAAAAAGGAATTATTTGTACTTAAAAGGCAGTGAATATTACTTCATTACTCTTTAAAAGTGTTTGGTGGGTTTTTTTTTAACTTCTTAATTTAATTTTATTAGTTTATTAATAGGTACCAAGTTTAATAAATAAAGTCAGTTCAGGTTTTGTCACAAATATGCATTAAATCTATAGTAGCTGGAGCAGGTAGGTTTAATACTTAATAATTACTTAGTTCAAAATATATAATTGTATATTATGTTACCGTTAATGTGTGTAAACTAGTGACTGCAGATTAACAAGGTTTGAAAAATATTTGTTGCGGCCCGCGACACCAAGACCAAAACATATTTGTGGCCCACATGAAAAAAAAAAGGTTGGGGACCACTGCTTTAAAGGATGGTATCAGGGAATCTGCAGGTTACTTAGGTAATGTGCACTTTAACGTATTCTGCATTCTAACGGTAACATATTAAGTATGTATTATGAAATATAAATTATAAAGTTTTCATTTAGACTAGACACCCAAGTTCAGTATGTACGATACTGAAACAAATAAACTATGCGATATAAAATACTTAATACCTTTTGGACTACAGTTACAGCAGCTCCAAAGTCAGCTAAAATAGTTCCACATAAAGGTCCTGGTGCTAATCCCATCATTTCAATAACTCTTAAATTGTGTAGAGCCATTGAGTGTTTGTATTCCTTCTTGGCTTGCTAAATATTCTTATTATTTTACCTTTTATAATATGCAAGTAGGTACATAATATAAAATAATAAATACAACCTGGATTTAACTTGTCAAAGCGAACTGCACATACCATGCACAATATATTCTCAATAATGAGTACCTAGGTATAATTATATTATAACTAATGACCGGGGTAATGAAATGACGGAGCAAAGTACTTTTTGTTTATCAAAAGTTCGCAGTGGGGTCAAAGTCCTTATTTAAAATTTAAATTACCCACAGATATAATACCGCATTTATACATTCGCACGAATAGCGAGGCGAATCACGATTCACGAGGCGGTTATCACGAATGTGTAAAGCCGGCTGTACACTCTCGCCGAGACACAGCGAGGCGACCCGAGTACGAGAGAAATGGGTGCGCTCGTGTGCGTCCCCCCAGAAAGCCCAATCGAGCTAGGTGTATTTTCAATATATCAGAAATTAGAGCAAAAATTTTGCTTTAAATTCTGATATATTGAAAATACAATTAGCTCGATTGGGCTTTCTGGGGGGGCGCACACCGCCAAAATTTGTCGAGTTTCACAACCGCGCGACGTTGCCGTTCCGTGCAACAACATTTGCTTGTTGCGAAAAGCGTGGAACCTAGGATTTTGATCTATTCGTCGAGAATCGTGATAATATTGATGCGTGTAATCCACGCCATTCGCCTCGCACTTCGCCTTCATACGATTCGTGGCATTCGCGTTGGGAGCGGTTTTTCGGGCGCGAATCAAAGGACACGAATTATAGCGAATACGAACTTTTATGCGCTTATTCCACTTATGACTTATCCTAGCTAGGTTCCTAGATGCTAAATCGTTTCCGATTTAGTCAAGTGGAATAACATTTAGAAAGTAACTAAACGTTATTCCACTTGACTAAATTTAGTCACTAAATCATTTAGATATCTAAATTTAGTGAAATGGAATAAGCGCTTTTCTCCTAGCTAGGTTCCTGGGTAGGATCCTAGCTTTTTAAATGTTATTCCACTTGACTAAATCGGAAACGATTTAGGATCCTAGCTAAGATCCTAAATCGTTTCCGATTTAGTCAAGTGGAGTAACATTTAAGCGCTTATTCCATTTCACTAAATTTAGATATCTAAATGATTTAGTGACTAAATTTAGTCAAGTAGAATAACATTTAGAAAGTTAAAGTTGACTAAATCGGAAACGATTTAGGATCTAGGAACCTAGCTAGGATAAGAGGAATAAGCGCTTAAGCACTTATTCCACTTATCCTAGCTAGGTTCCTAGGTAGGATCCTAGCTAAGATTCCAACTTTCTAAAGCGCTTATTCCATTTCACTAAATTTAGATATCTAAATGATTTGGTGACTAAATTTAGTCAAGTGGAATAACATTTAGTAACTTTCTAAATGTTATTCCACATGACTAAATTTAGACACTAAATCATTTAGATATCTAAATTTAGTGAAATGGATTAAACGCTTTAATGTTATTCCACTTGACTAAATCGGAAATGATTTAGGATCCTAGCTAGGATCCTAGCTGCGATCCTAAATCGTTTCCGATTTAGACAAGTGGAATAACATTCAGAAAGCTAGGATCCTACCTAGGAACCTAGCTAGGATAAAGCGCTTATTCCACTTATCCTTAGCGCGTAAGTGGAATAAGTATGTATGTTCAGCTTCGTACACGTCCTGTAGGGTCGGACGCTAGCTGTCAACTGAATGCAGGCGAATGTGTAAAGCGCTTATTCCACTTATCCTAGCTAGGTTCCTAGCTTTCTGAAGCGCTTATTCCACAGATTAAGGATATAGGTAGATGGCTTCTTAGCCCGCCAGCGCGTGGCCATTTTATGCTTGTGTGCATTGCCGTAGTGTGCGTGTAGGGATGGGCGTATATTATGCTTGTATATCGATAAAAATTCAAAATAAAATTAGACTATCGACGAAGAGTGGACCACTTTTATGTTTTAGATTTCTTACTAAGCGACAAAAAAAGGAGGCTATAAATGCGACCCGATTGTTCAATATAGGATAATATAGGTAGGTATTAAGCTCATGAAATAAGTCGCTTTCTTATTTTATTTTTATAAGTATTTTTATAAATCACACAAATACCTAGTTAAAAATATACATATAAGTCACGAAGGCTTGTCCGGAGTGTCATATCAATAAAATCAACCAATTTTTATATTAAAACACAACAGAAGAACAAAATATATACTTTATTATATATAACTATTCACAATAAAAATATACAGCAATAATTTTTATATAATAACAATAATTATTATTAACAAAGAAATATTAAGTACTTACCCCGCAAACGATCAAATTGTTTGTCAAATTTTACGAATTGATTGATCGTGATTACATTCGGGATAATAAATTGTTCGCGTCTGTTTCAAAGTAAGTGTAAATCATAGAATTCGCTGTAGTTTGGCCTCTATCATTTTGAATTTTATCCATACATGGTCGCAAATTCATTCATTCAATAGTATTTTCAGTAGGTATTTGCAAAAGTAATTTGTATAAGTAATTTTTATTATGTACTTACACATGAAATGACAATTCCGGGTTTTTAAGACCTTCCTTTGTCGTCCTTGAAGAGCAATATACGGCAAATAATGTGTACCAACACTGGTGTCCGATCCTTCAGTCAATAAAATATACCATACATCATAACATTTAAGGATCGGACACCGGTGTAAGGACACATTGTTACACACATAGTTATTATTAGAAATGAAATGAAAATTATTTAAACATTTAAGGTTTTATTGAATATTATGTTCTTGATTGCAGCTTTTGAAGGAAATATTACATTAACTTCCAAATGGAGGGTCTCCTGAGGGTGGGAGTGGTACGGGGGGTTTTCCTCATCCAACTCATCCCTCCTCAACCCATCTCACCACCAAAATCGTTGGGCATGATTCTAAACTTTAGCCTTACAGAACCCTAACCAGCAGATTTTTTGTAACATTGACCTACAAATAGAACAACACATATTTTAGGACCATCAAATCAAAGTATGAAATCCTTTCTATCTCTGATAGTTATTCACTTTCGAGATTTTCATTACAAACATGTTTCAAAATATAAAATATAAACCCTCAAATAGAATATCAGTAACCAATAATCATTAATAGCAGCAGCTCACAAAAGTTTGCTCAAGGTTAACTTTTTACTTTAACCTCACTTAGAAAAATTGAATCTATCTTTAATATTTATTTTTTTATAATTTATTGTGCACAGGAAATATAACAATATAACAGTTTACACAGAAAGACGACACAAAGGGTCTGCTTATTTCTAAAAGAAATCTCTTCCAGCAGCCCTACGGAGAGAGATAGGATTAAAAACAGCAGATAGGACGTGCACGAATAATATGATTACATTAAATTATACAATAACTTATGCTCCTTAAAAGTAAAAACTAATACTATACTTACAAAAACGGCAAAAGATAATATTAAATAAAATGACAAAGCAAATACATAATAAATATCAATGTTATTCAAAATGCTATATGTATAAAATATAATAATATAACTATAATAAATAAATACTATATGTATATATAATAACGGTACTTAAATGATGACGTTTAAAGACAGCAATGGTGGGACTGTCACGGACGGTGTGAGGAAGGGAGTTCCACAATCTAACCGCATGAACAGTAAAGGAATAGGAGTAGAAATTGGAACGATGGGAGGGGAGGGAAAGGTTTGACCGGACGTTGGACCTGCATGGAAGATCAGGAGGGCGAGAGAAGTTGAAGCGGTCAAGAAGGTTAGCTAGGATCTTACCTAGGAACCTAGCTAGGATAAGTGGAATAAGTGCTTAAGCGCTTATTCCTCTTATCCTAGCTAGGTTCCTAGATCCTAAATCGTTTCCGATTTAGTCAAGTGGAATAACATTTGGAAGATAGGATCCTAAATCGTTTCCGATTTAGTCAAGTGGAATAACATTTAGAAAGCTAGGATCCTAGCTAGGATTAAAGCGCTTATTCCATTTCACTAAATTTAGATATCTAAATGATTTAGTGACTAAATTTAGTCAAGTGGAATAACATTTAGTAACTTTCTAAATGTTATTCCACTTGACTAAATTTAGTCACTAAATCGTTTAGATATCTAAATTTAGTGAAATGGAATAAGCGCTTTAGTGGAATAAACGCTTTAACCTCATTGGTAGTTGGCTGTCGCCTGTCGGCCAAAGAGAATATAATCACTATGCTGTCGGCTGTCACTTGTCAGCGACAGTTTAGTTTGGGATTTTTGTGGTTTTCGAATTAATTTATTGTAGTGTTTGAACATCGTTTGAACTTGGAAAATAACAATATTGATAGTTATTAGTCTATCTATACTTGGTACTCATTTATTATCTTTCACTAAATAGTAAATATTATCAAAACTTTATAAAACATTCAAATATATTTTCATAAGAAGACGTGTAAAATGTCTGTCGCATTTGCACCAAGGGGAAACCGGCCTCCATTGAATCCAACTCAAATACAAAAGATGCTTGACGAAAACGCACATTTAATTCAAACTATTCAAGAATATCAAGCTAAAGGTCAATTAATGGAATGTCATCAATATCAGCAAGTATTACACAGGAATTTAGTATATTTAGCATCTGTAGCTGATTCAAACCAAAATATCCAAGCATTATTACCGGTAAGTACCTACCTACTGAAGTACGGTATATTTATCAGGGCGAGCGAAGCAAGCCCTAGTACTGATATCCCACAGCTTAGCACTTTTGTGGTACACTTGACGTAAAAACTATTAAGTACAACTATTGATTTGTACCTATTATAATTTATAACAGTAATTTTTATTTACAGTGTAAACTCCATGTAACGTCACATTTAGCGACAAACTCACTTTAGCGTCGAAATCATTTGACTTTGGTTGGTTAAGCTTGTTTACCATACAATGATACACTCTATATATAGCATCATTCCCACTCTCAATAATGACAAAATCACAATGATTGAGTAATAAAAAGTAACAACGACAAAATCACAATGATTGAGTAATAAAAGGAAGACGGACATTAGTGTCCGACCGAAGCTTCGGCTTCGGCCGCCTTCGGCCAAAAAAACCCCTTCGGTGAAGCCTTGCCAAAGGTCCGAGCAACCGTCGAAATTGAACGAACTGTAAATACAAAAGACTGAGTGAGTCGTGAGAGAGCGACGGACCGGTCGTGTATGCACTATGCAGAGGCCGCTGGAAGTCACTGTCAAATACAATAAACAAACACTAACTTCTTAATAAATCATTTATAAAGAAGTTAGTGTTTATTTTATTTAGTAGTCTAGTTTCGGTCTAGTCGAGTAAAACCAGGACTAATTGATTGGTCTAATTATTGATATTTGTGAAATAATAAAGAAATAAAGTAGTTGTAGAATGCGTGAGCAGGAATGTATGAGATTTCTGCTGGAACTTATTCAGGATCCTTAGGGATAAAACACACTAAAAGTCCTGAAGTCTAAGAGGTAGGCTGGAGTGAGGGGAGAGTGCCAGTCTCAATTTTTGGTTTTTGGCTAATAACTAAAAAACGATGCGTTGTAGCCAAAAACATTCTACGATGATGAAAAAAATTGTTTAAAAACACTTTACTTTTTCCGAGAATCCGTTTTCGAACTTACACATTTGAGTAATTCCTTAAACTTAATTAATCATTTATAGTCCACAAATTATTATGTAATAAATAAATCACGAAATCACAAACTTTTATTACCATCTCTAAATCAACTTCTCTATGAGACAGTCATTATAGAGGTAAACCTTCAATATTGAAGTTTTGATGTACTTAATTTTAGTATTAATAGGCTACTTGACCTAATTTTTTTCTTCATGCTAATCGCTTCATAATCATTTATTTTTACAAAAAAACTAATATTTTAATATTTTACACAGTAGAAACCCATAAAAATGTTTATTGAAAAATATGCCTCTTAAATGGCGCTGAAAACACTGTCCGCCATAGTGTGACGTCATACGCTTTGTATTTTAAACTCTCTTTATTGAATTTTTTTAATGTGCTAAATGTACGAGTCTAAAAATTATAAAATAATTAGGTATATAAGAAATTAGAAATCATTTGTAATGTTGAAAACTTTTGGAGAAAAGTTTTGGCCATTTCATTTCCCGTCTACAATAAATGGAGATAATATATATAAAACTGATGTTTTATTTGAATTATTCAAGAAAATATATAATAGGCTTATTCTTATTATTTATGTACAAATAAACTTACATACAGCGAGCGCGATAAATAAAAGATATTAAGTTAGTATGAGAATGACGTCACATCCAAATCGGAAGTACCGCAAAAGCGTTTTCGTCATTACAATTCCTATTTTCATAAAATCATATTTTCAAATCGACTTTATTTATCAATCATAAGCTTTTATTTGATAATAAGGGTGAAATACGGTTTCCTAGGCCAAGTTCTACTAGAAATATGCATTTGTTCAATGAAATTAAATATAGGTCAAGTAGCCTATTGTAGCTTGTAGACAATATTGAATATATTGTATTTAAAAAAATAAAACTGACTTCTAAACTACTGAACCGATGTTGTTGAAACTTGCACTATTCCCTAAGTTGAACAGTCCCTAGTATAACAAAAAAAGAATTACTGAAATCGGAATGGTAGTTCCAGATATATGCGAACACAAACATAAAATATAAACATACACACATAATTACATACATACTGTATACCTACACTTGTATTTTGGCTCATTTGTTCTGACGCTGATACACTAACATACTTATACGAAAATTGGGCAGTTCTGGAAATATTACATACATACACGTCGAATTGATAACTCCTTTTTTGAAGTTGGTTAAAAATTAATTACTGAGAGTCGAGCGATTAAGATTATAAACCTTTGGCTTCGGCCGAAGGTTGTGGCGATTGCCGATTAATCGGCTTCGGCTTCGCCCAAAAATAGACCTTCGGTCGGACACTAACGGACATACATTAAAGTCTCAGTAATGGGGTACCTTTGGGTACGAAACCCTAAAAACACACTTTTGAAAATCGGTTAATTTTAGAACCTCATAGCGAGGTAATGATTGCAGATAGATACAAAGTGTAAAGGACAAAGTTGTATAGAATTTAATTAGCTTTTATTATGTAATGCAAGAGAATTTTGTACGAAGCACCGTTTTTGACAAGTAAGCAAAAAACCAAAAAACGGGACCTTCTCTTCCCCGGGAACCCCTTTAGTATGTTTATCTCCTAACTAGTCTTTACTAAACAAAGTATCAAACCCAAAATTTCTGCTTTCGACTTTTCCAAGCAGAATCATTCGTTTACTAGGCTATTAGTTTTTATTATTCGTTAAAGTTATAAGTACTTAAAGTATGCAATAATTATTGCAATCTTCGAAGCTGTTCCAATTAAAAGCACTTACCTTTCATTTCAGCATAGGAACAGACAACTTGAACAATAGGGAATATTACACAAAGGTCGTAGCAGAGTGACCAGAATATTTTTTAAAGTAACTATTTTTTATTATAGCCACCACATCAGTTAGCTGCTGGAAATTTGCAACAAGGTCCAATGAATATGCCAGCTAGTGGTGCTGATGTTCCTGGATCTCCTCAGCAGCCTTATCGCCCACCACCTGGAGCTTCTACAGCACCCACAAGACCTACTCAGTCTTACAGCCAACGGCCTTATCCTCAAAACCAATATCAAGGCCAGTATCAAGGTGGGCCTGGGTATCCTCCACAAGGTGGTTATGGACCACCTGGACAAGGTTATGGGCCACCTAATTCCAGTCAACAACCACAAGGTTACCCACCAAGTTCAACATATGGTCCTCCAATCACAACTGCACCAAGTAATTATCCACCTTCTACACATCCTGGCCCGGGATATCCACCTGCTTCAGGTCAACAACCTTACGCACCGCCTCCGGGCAGCCCAGCTGCAGCGGGCTCACCATATCCTATTAGAGGTGCCAGTCAACCTGCCTACACAGGTAACTCAGGATATCCTCCTCCTCAGTCTGGATCTAATTATTCCAATGTTGTAAGCACTTATAATTCAACATCTGCACAACCCCAACCGTATCAATCTCAACCTTTCCCAAGTACAACCCCAACATCTGCCTACAGTTCTACTCCAGTTTCACAACCCAATCGCTCACCACAACCTCAGCCCAGTAATTATACCTCGCAAAACCCAACGAGTACAGGTTATGGGTCGCCTTCTGCTCAATCACCGACATACAACTCTAGTGCACATGGAAACAATCAACCGCAGACTACAGCTTCTGGACCTCCGCCGCAAAGCGGCCCACCCGGTCAACAATACCCACCATCAGGGCAACCGTCAAACTATCCACCCGCCACACAACCTCCTTATTCAAATCCATCATCTCAGCCGGGTAGTCCTGCTCCGTCGGTGTCATCTGCTCCGCCTCCACAGTCGTCATACTCCCAAAACCCACAGAATTATCCACCCGGAAGTGGATCATATCCGCCGCATGCTTATCAACAGGGATATCCTCCTGCACAATATCCCCCATCTCCATACCCGTATGCCCGGCCCCCTGCTCCTGGAGCTCCCCCTCCAGGAGGACCACAACAATATCCTGGCTACAGTTTCCAACCACCAAATCAACAGTAGGTTTTGCAAAAGAAATGAAATAATCGGCCAAGTGCGTTTGTTGTATGGGAGCCCTCTTAAATATTTATTTTGTTTTAATACCTATTTGTTGGTTTAGCGGCATCAGATATACACATTACACAATCTGTGCAAGTTTCAGATAGCGGTTCTTGAGACAGCCTGGAGACAGACAGACGGACAGACATCGAAGTCTTAGTAATAGGGTCCCGTTTTTACCCTTACCTAAAGGGTAAAAACAGAACCCTAAAAAGATTCAACAAGTTATAATAAAATTAGTACCAACTAAAGTAATAAACGGGGTTAAAAAAAAATTGTTTTTACATACAGTCATTTTGGGTAACTTTGAATTGCGGTTTTAACTTGGAACAATACATTTTTGTATTGTTCAAAGTTTAAACCGCAATTCAAAGTTACCCAAAATGAGCTTAATTGAACTTATTTTTTGAGTTATGTCTGTAGTCTGTAGTTCTGTGCATAAAAACATTAGTATATAATATTAACATTTATCCTAGATTTAAATGTACGTAAGCTCAAATATTTTTAAATCATGAACTTTGAATTGAGTATTTTTGTAGTTAAACATTATTAAGTACAGTACTCCCAAATTAATAATGCGCATGGAAATCTTCGCTAATTGTCGTAATCACGAAAACACCCGAATCTATGAAACGTAAGAGCCCCAAACAATGCACACGCCGGGAACTGGGACGCCACCAGTGTTATTCGTTGGACGCCATGTTACCATTGTAACGTCCAAGCAACGTCAGGCGCCTACCTCGCTGCAAAGCGCTGTTTTTCATAAAGCCGCCAATCCACCGCAGCGCACTAGAGACTACGCACGTGCGTCAAGCTTCGCCTTTGCAAGAAAATATAATATGTGACTGTGTCCACTGCAACCCATTACCCACGGACACGCTACGCACGAATTGACGTATTCCAAGTCATAAATTCGTGCGCCGCGTGGCCGTGAACAGCGTGCGCCGCGATGGAATGACGGCTTAAAGTTAAGTCGGCGGCAACTATTAGAAAATCGTGGTGGCATTAAATGTGTTAAACCGCGCTTGCAGCGACGTCTTCCGACTTCCGACTTCCGACCGTTATATACGACCGTTGCCGAAAAATTAGAATTTTTTTATGTGCATTATCACTTTGGGAGCACTGTATGATATATTAATATTATGTAATGATAAAAGCTGTATGTTATATTTCTGAAATAATAGGTAAATATGTATATTAAACTAAGTTAATAATAAGAAACCAGTAAAGCTGACCCCAGATTATGTCGGCACTACAAATAGGCGAACGCGTTAGTCAACGCATTGGCCAACGCGTCGGCCAACGCGTTCGCCTATGTGTAGTGCCGACAAAACGCGTCGGCCAACGTCTAAATACCTACCGCCAACGCGCGAGTCGCCTGTTCTACACATTGGGTCGACACGTTGGCCAACGCGTTCGCCTATATGTAGTGCCGACATTAGGCGAGCGGCGGCGAGCGCGTTACACGGGCGTATGAGCGACGCGAGCGTGCCGCGACTCGCGAGCGTCGCGCTCGCGCCTCGCTGCGTTCTCTCGCTCACAATTATTAAGCCGGCTGTACACTCTCGCCGAGACACAACGAGGCGGCCCGAGTGCGAGAGTGTAAATGGGTGCGCTCGCCTCGTCTCGCCTGTCTCGGACCCTCTCGGTCCGTTGTCGGTATATTGCGCCCGAGACATAGGGTCTCGCGAGGAAAACGAGCGCACTACTGTACACTCTCGTGTCTTTCAGTACTAGTTTCGCCGTTGGACAGTGTAGAACAGAAAAATAACAATAATAAACGACATTATCAGCCATTATCTGTGAGAAATAAAATTAAATATGATTATAAATGTTTGGATTACAATGATATCTTTCGATGCATGGTGAATGGTGAATGGTCGTTTTCGTCCATCTTGTCTGAGTTCTTAACTGCGATTGAACTAAGCGAGAATGTACATGATCGCACTCGGGCAAGGGGCTCTCGCACGAGACTCTCGCCCGAGAGCTCTCGGCGAGAGTGTACAGCGGGCATAATACATCACACGCCCGACGAACGCGCATGCCATGTAATGTGGGGGACGCCGAAAACGCCGTCAAACGACCGTAAGGGCTCCATTCCACCGCGGCGCATGGAGAGGTTACGCACGTGCGTCAAGCTTCGCTTTATAAGAAAATGTATTTGACTGTGTCCTTTGCAACCCACGCACCCGCTACGCACGAATTGACTCAAGTCAAAGAAATAAATCCGTGCACGTACACGTGTGCGCGTGGCCGTGCACACAGCGTGCGCCGCGGTGGAATGGAGCCTTAATTTTGTGAGTCGTGAGTAGCAGAATTTCGATCGCGTAAATTATTTTTCATATTAATTTTTCATGTTAAGTACTATGATCGTCTCACAAAATTACGCTCGTGTGAATTTTCTATGAAACTGAGTGCAGCAGAATTTCGGTTGGCAGAAATTCTGCTGCACTCAGTTTCATAGCAAAAAAACTTAGGGATAGATTTTTAGTTACTAGCTTAAAACTGCGTTTGTGACTGTTGCGTGTGGCCCATGTGCGGCGACACTGTTATGTTTATATGACGGAAAGAGAAGATACAATAAATTTGTGAGACAGACTAATTTTGTTTTATTTATTTTGTTTATAGGCGCTACTCTCTAGTGCAGTTGGGACTTTGCAGGGCATTAGTCATTACCCAACTAGCTAATGTATAAAACAACAAAAGTATCTACTCTTAAATTATCTCAAGACCATTAATGTCTTACTTACACTTAAAATGAGGAACAAATATAATGACCACCAAAACTATGCACTGATACCCTAAACTTGTTTACCAAAAAAAGAAAGTCTAAAATTGCAATACTACCAGCTGTAGTCCATTGAAATGTTACATTTGCTTTGCTTTTATAAGATGACGCAATTTTATTTTTAGAATATGTTGGGGGGTCAATAGAAGCTTAACCTCAAGTTTGTGGGGCCGCCATCTTGAAAAAAGGGGTGACAACTGACAACACTATTTTCGTGATATCTCGGAAGCTATCCGTCTAACAAAAAAATCTGTAAGAACATAATTTGTTGCAAATTACTTTGCCTACAAATATATTCATATAACTTTTTACCCTAAATTAAAAATTTTAAAAGTTATACTTAAGTAAAAAAGGGAGAACATTTTTGAAAAGGTTTATTATCAGTTATCACTCTTTAACTTTGTTTAATACATTTTACAAAATTAACAAAAAATTAAAACCGACTTCCAAAGTAAAAACAATAAAAACATCCTTTTAATATGAACTAAAAAGTATTAAACAATTTTCCTACCTAATAGTGCCTTTTTCCGAATTCGGCTAAACCTCAACTATTTCTGTACTCAATCTTCATTATTTTGAAGTCGGTACCAGATAGCTAAATCTTCAGTTCTCACTTCTCTGATTCTTTTGGAACTGGCACCGACTTCAAATAGTTGAGGTTTAGCCGAATTCGGAAAAAGGCACTATTAGGTAGGAAAAAATAATTAATACTTTTTAGTTCATATTAAAAGGATGTAATTATTCGGAAAGTGTTTTGGAAGTCGGTTTTAATTTTTTGTTAAAAATAATAATTTCAGTCTTTTTGTTTTTAGTTACCTAGTAGGTAAACCTATCCTCATCACCTTGATGAGTGGCAGTCTTCCACAGAGCGTTTTTCTCGTAACTTTCTGCCGCGCACTGTAAAACTCTGGAACGAACTGTCACCAGCAGTATTTCCGGACCTATACGACCAGCAAACCTTCAAGAAAAAAGAGCGTATTCCCTCATAAAAGGCCGGCAACGCACCTGCAGCTCTTCTGATGCTGCGAGTGTCCATGGGCGACGGTAGTTGCTTACCATCAGGTGACCCGTTTGCTCGTTTGCCTCCTTATTTAAAGAAAAAAGTGTGTCAGCTCCGACGCACGACTGGAGTTTACTCCTTAAGTACGAGTATCTAACCATACGCAAAAAGAGTTTAATCAACTGAAAAAAGATTAATATCATATGAAATCCTTCTCCCCCCGGACCGCGAAAGCGTATAGACGTGTCCACTGTATTTATTTCGTTTTCAAAAATCAACGATAGGTACTTAGTGCACCATCTATCGATTAATAAGTATAACTAATTAAAAATACACTTAATGACTTTGTTTTGTTTGAATGCTCTTTTTAAAATAACTTTATTTTACTGCTTTATAAAATTTTAATAGACAAATAGAATTTATTTGTCTATTAAAATTTTATAAAGCAGTAAAGTATTCGATCTGTATATAAAGTAGTTAGTAAAGTATTCGATATTCTGTCTTCTGCCGCCACGCGCCGCGCGGCTTCGCTGGGCGGCGACGCCGACGCCGTGTATTAAAAACAAACAGGTGTTGTTAATTGTTATACAGTACATAATTATTATTATTAGTATATCCATACCTATGCCTTGTACTATTATCTATTCTGTGCCATGAGAGATTGGTGGCCTTAACACGACGTGGTAATGATGATGATGACGATGATGATGATGATGATTATGATGATGAATAAGAATTGCATAGTAGTTTATGCTTTCTGTTCTTAAAACAACGCCGAAACTCCCAAACGTGTATCTATAAGGAATCAGGAGTTCTCTCAGCATCATCGAAACCATGGTATACCTTGACCCAATATTTAACTTTTTGGTAGCGTATTCTTAGTACACTTCACATAAAACCACCATATGTTTCCATATAAATTTCGAGGAGTTCCCTCGATTACTCATGGATCACATCATCAGGTCACCACCTTTGTGAAAATGGGACCAAATTGGAGTGAAACCTAATACAACAAAACAAAAATTTCGAAAATCGGTTCACAAACGGCGGAGTAATCGTTGAACATACAAAAATAAAAAAATAAAAATAAATATCCACAGCCGAACATATAACCTCCTCGTTTTTTGGAAGTCGGTTAAAAATTGTATAAACTTGCATAGGATGTAGCGTAGCTACTCATCTAATATATAAAATTCTCATGTCACAGTTTTCGTTGCCATACTCCTCGGAAACGGCTTGACCGATTCTCATGAAGTTATGTGAGCATATTGTGAGGATATTGGTCTGAGAATCGGCCAACATCTATTTTTCATACCAAAAATTATTTATATGGCAAAACAACATTTGCCGGGACAGCTAGTAATATAATATAATATTATCATAATTATTGACAGCTGTTCTTGTAATCAAGAATTCAATTTCAAATCCATTCAAATCGATACTTAGTGCGCCATCTATCGGTTAATAAGTATAACTAATTAAAAAGACACTTATTGACTTTGTTTTGTTTAAATGCTCTTTTTAAAATAACTTTATTTTAATTCTATATTTTGTCTATTAAAATTTTATAAAGTAGTTAGTAAAGTATTCGATCTGTATATAAAGTAGTAAAGTATATTCGATCTGTCGTCTTTCGCCACGCGCCGCGCGGCGGTGCCGCGATACCGTCGCCTCCGCGGCGCTGACCGCCGTGTATATTTAAACAAAGTGTTGTTATACAGTATAATATTATTATTATTATTAGTATATCCACACCTGTGCCTTGTACTATTATCTATTCTGTGCCATGAGACATTAGTGACCTTAACACGACGTGATAATGATGAAGACGATGATGATGATGATGATGATGATGATTATGATGATGAATATGAGTTGCATAGTAGCATATGCTTTCTGTTCTTAAAACAACGCCGAAACTCCCAAACGTGTATCTATAAGGAGTCAGGAGATCTCTCAGCATCTTCGAAACCATGGTATACCTTGACCCAATATTTGACTTTTTGGTAGCATATTCTTAGTACACTTCACATAAAACCAAAATCACCATATGTTTCCATATAAATTTCGAGGAGTTCCCTCGATCACTCCTGGATCCCATCATCAGGTCACCACTTTTGTGAACATGGTACCAAATTGGAGTAAAACCAAATACAACAAAGCAAAAATTTCGAAAGTCGGTTCACAAACGGCGGAGTAATCGTTGAACATCAATGATATAATAAATAATAACTCAAAGCAGATATGTTACTACCGCGCGAATTGTGAAGCTTCAAATACAGGTCAATTGTCCGCTCCTTTATTTAGTCTGCATCGAACCATCGAACGCACTTCACGAACGTACCGCGTCTTGTCAAGTACCAAAATAAATTGAAAATGCCGTCGTGTGTATTTAGAAATTGTACGAACTATGGCTCCAAAGTAAACAAAACACATGGAATCTCTTACCACTTATAAGAATGCAATAAATACCTCGATTGATTACATTTTCAATTATTTTTTCGAACAATCTGAAAAAATCGAATTTCCGCCATGGTTCAGGCAAGGAAAGTGACAGCGATATGGTTTTGACGCAAGAACGATAAGGATGGTTGCGCTGCTGCAGCCATAGAGTAGTTAGTGCAGACTCGCCACATGACTGTTAGATGGTGACTTAAATGCCTACAATTGCAGTTTATTTGTATTCTATTTTTATACGCTATGCGATGTCTTATGCAACTGTACTGTACTGTAAAATGAATGAGGAGTACATTTTGCTACCAATGATGAAGCAAAACAATTGAAGTATCGCATTTTAAAATCATTTTTGAATTCCAATGTTTTTGACTCGCTCTTAGGGGGGTATTACATTATCATTTATATTGGATCATTTACAGGATCATATTATATAGGATCCAATAAAAATTATCATTTGATCATATCTGCATATTACATTATCATTTAACATTAATCCTATTTTACGTCATATTATGTTGTTTCAATAGCTAATGGGGAGCGCTAACGCTGACAGGTATTGACATCAGTGTTACTAGATCTCAGAGAATTCGATTTGTCAAAAGACATTGTCATTTTTAATATGGCTTGTTTTTTGTTATTTCAGCAAAATTATTCAAGTATATAATTAGAAAAAGAATTACATTACATTATTTGAAACATACTAACGAACAAGAATTTAAAAACTCTTTTTTTATATTAAATAACTGGCAACACCAATTTCTATGACCGTATTGGATCCAATCTCTCAGCAAATGTTAAAAATCTATGATCAAGGAAGAAATGAATCATTTATCTATATTACATGATCCAATATAAATGACCCAATGATCTAGGATCCAATATAAATGATAATCTAATACCCCCCTTAGAACATTCAAAATAACAGACCCCTATTTTTAATCATAGAGCTCATCTCATACTAATATTATAAATGCGAAAGTGTGTCTGTCTGTCTGTCTGTCTGTTACCTCTCCACACCCAAACCGCTAAACCGATTTTGCTGAAATTTGGCATGGAGATACCTTGAGTCCCGGGAAAGGACACATGATAGTTTTTATCCTGGAAAAATGTACGGTTCCCGCGCGATAAACAAATTTTGGTGCAACGGAGTTGCGGGCTTCATCTAGTAATTGATAAATACACAAATATTCGTCTCCATTTGGCACATGAAAATAATCCGGAAATACAAAAAATTTCAAAGAGACAGAAAAGAAATAAATTAAATCTTTTTGATGGTACATAAAATATGTATTTTAAATAGTAAAAAATGATTAAAATCGATAGCCTCGATCCTTCACGTGGTCTACTTCTTACATGAACCTGTGCCAAATAACATAAAAATTGCTGCAGCAGTTCGCGAGATAAGCCCTTTCAAATAATTTCCCTCATTTTTTCACATTCTCCTATTAGTCTTAGCATGATAAAATATTGCCTATAGCCTTCCTCAATAAAGGCGCTATAATATCTAACACTGAGAGAATTTTTCAAATCGGACCAGTAGGTAGTTAGCGCGTTCAAGTTAGCCCTTTCAAATAATTTTCGACGTTTTTTCCTCATTTTCCTCTATTTCTTCGCTCCTATTAGTCCTAGCGTAATAAAATATAGCCTATAGCCTTTCTCGATAAATAGGCTTTCTAATACTGAAAGAATCATTAAAATCCGTTGCGTAGTTTTAAAGACTAAAGGGAGCAAAGGGATATGAGGGAAAAAAGCGACCTTATTTTATAATAATATGTATAGATATAGATATTTATTATTACTTAAATATTTTGGTGTTAAAATTTTCAATTAATGTAAAAGTAACTCTTACATATGTTCTTTCATTTCTTACCTTATTTTAAAGCTGGCAACGCACCTGCAGCTCTTCTGATGTTGCGAGTGTCCATGGGCGATGGTAGTTGCTTACCATCAGGTGACCCGTTTGCTCGTTTGCCCTCTTATTTAATTTAAAAAAAACCTACTAATTAATATAATATACATATTTAGCCCGGGCATACGACCGATCCTAAAGTAATTACTCTAAAAAAATATTATGTAAATACAAAGAAACAAAAATTTACACGTTATATACCCCAAGTACTAATATTTTTAAAAATATTCAATGTGTACTTTTGTTTTCCTACGACTTTATTATAATATGTATAGAATATAGCACAAAGTTTAATAAAAAATAATCTAACAAACAATTAGTTTTATTCAATGTCTCTTCTGTTCAACAATAACAATATTCTCTTATTCTTTGTCGCGCATGCGCGCCGATGCGCCTGTCAAGTGCAATTCAAAACCATCTCAAAACATATAGTTATTCTATTCTATACCATTCATTACGTATTATCTGTCGCATTCATTGTTGTAACTATGGTAACCTTTAGATATGACAGAGGTAAGTACGTATTTGAATTTGAAAATTGTTTGGAAGCAATTTAAGCTGGAAGATAGTATGAACGTAACAGATCTGTATTTAGTAGAATATCATTGTTGAACATACAAAAATAAAAAATAAAAATAAAATATCCACAGCCGAACATATAACCTCCTCGTTTTTTGGAAGTCGGTTAAAAATAGTTTTAAGTTAGTTAAATAAATTTTAAGATAAATTTTGGTTTTTTTTTGGGAGTCCGGGCTGCTAAAAATATAATTTGTTCCACGTGATTTATATTAATAAAACTAAATATGTACAATGATATTCTACTAAATACAGATCTGTTACGTTCATACTATCTTCCAGCTTAAATTGCTTCCAAACAATTTTCAAATTCAAATACGTACTTACCTCTGTCATATCTAAAGGTTACCATAGTTACAACAATGAATGCGACAGATAATACGTAATGAATGGTATAGAATAGAATAACTATATGTTTTGAGATGGTTTTGAATTGCACTTGACAGGCGCATCGGCGCGCATGCGCGACTAAGAATAAGAGAATATTGTTATTGTTGAACAGAAGAGACATTGAATAAAACTAATTGTTTGTTAGATTATTTTTTATTAAACTTTGTGCTATATTCTATACATATTATAATAAAGTCGTAGGAAAACAAAAGTACACATTGAATATTTTTAAAAATATTAGTACTTGGGGTATATAACGTGTAAATTTTTGTTTCTTTGTATTTACATAATATTTTTTTAGAGTAATTACTTTAGGATCGGTCGTATGCCCGGGCTAAATATGTATATTATTATATTAATTAGTAGGTTTTTTTTAAATTAAATAAGAGGGCAAACGAGCAAACGGGTCACCTGATGGTAAGCAACTACCATCGCCCATGGACACTCGCAACATCAGAAGAGCTGCAGGTGCGTTGCCAGCTTTAAAATAAGGTAAGAAATGAAAGAACATATGTAAGAGTTACTTTTACATTAATTGAAAATTTTAACACCAAAATATTTAAGTAATAATAAATATCTATATCTATACATATTATTATAAAATAAGGTCGCTTTTTTCCCTCATATCCCTTTGCTCCCTTTAGTCTTTAAAACTACGCAACGGATTTTAATGATTCTTTCAGTATTAGAAAGCTTATTTATCGAGGAAGGCTATAGGCTAAATTTTTATTACGCTAGGACTAATAGGAGCGAAGAAATAGAGGAAAATGAGGAAAAAACGTCGAAAATTATTTGAAAGGGCTAACTTGAACGCGCTAACTACCTACTGGTCCGATTTGAAAAATTCTCTCAGTGTTAGAATATATTATAGCCCCTTTATTGAGGAAGGCTATAGGCAATATTTAATCATGCTAAGACTAATAGGAGAATGTGAAAAAATGAGGGAAATTATTTGAAAGGGCTTATCTCGCGAACTGCTGGAGCAATTTTTATGTTATTTGGCACAGGTTCAGGTAAGAAGTAGACCACGTGAAGGATCGAGGCTATCGATTTTAATCATTTTTTACTACATAAAATACATATTTTATGTACCTTCAAAAAGATTTAATTTATTTCTTTTCTGTCTCTTTGAAATTTTTTGTATTTCCGGATTATTTTTATGTGCCAAATGGAGACGAATATTTGTGTATTTATCAATTACTAGATGAAGCCCGCAACTCCGTTGCACCAAAATTTGTTTATCGCGCGGGAACCGTACATTTTTCCAGGATAAAAACTATCATGTGTCCTTTCCCGGGACTCAAGGTATCTCCATGCCAAATTTCAGCAAAATCGGTTTAGCGGTTTGGGTGTGGAGAGGTAACAGACAGACAGACAGACAGACACACTTTCGCATTTATAATATTAGTATGAGATGAGCTCTATGATTAAAAATAGGGGTCTGTTATTTTGAATGTTCTAAGGGGGGTATTAGATTATCATTTATATTGGATCCTAGATCATTGGGTCATTTATATTGGATCATGTAATATAGATAAATGATTCATTTCTTCCTTGATCATAGATTTTTAACATTTGCTGAGAGATTGGATCCAATACGGTCATAGAAATTGGTGTTGCCAGTTATTTAATATAAAAAAAGAGTTTTTAAATTCTTGTTCGTTAGTATGTTTCAAATAATGTAATGTAATTCTTTTTCTAATTATATACTTGAATAATTTTGCTGAAATAACAAAAAACAAGCCATATTAAAAATGACAATGTCTTTTGACAAATCGAATTCTCTGAGATCTAGTAACACTGATGTCAATACCTGTCAGCGTTAGCGCTCCCCATTAGCTATTGAAACAACATATGACGTAAAATAGGATTAATGTTATATGATAATGTAATATGCAGATATGATCAAATGATAATTTTTATTGGATCCTATATAATATGATCCTGTAAATGATCCAATATAAATGATAATGTAATACCCCCCTAAGAGCGAGTCAAAAACATTGGAATTCAAAAATGATTTTAAAATGCGATACTTCAATTGTTTTGCTTCATCATTGGTAGCAAAATGTACTCCTCATTCATTTTACAGTACAGTACAGTTGCATAAGACATCGCATAGCGTATAAAAATAGAATACAAATAAACTGCAATTGTATGCATTTAAGTCACCATCTAACAGTCATGTGGCGAGTCTGCACTAACTACTCTATGGCTGCAGCAGCGCAACCATCCTTATCGTTCTTGCGTCAAAACCATATCGCTGTCACTTTCTTTGCCTGAACCATGGCGGAAATTCGATTTTTTCAGATTGTTCGAAAAAATTATTGAAAATGTAATCAATCGAGGTATTTATTGCATTCTTATAAGTGGTAAGAGATTCCATGTGTTTTGTTTACTTTGGAGCCATAGTTCGTACAATTTCTAAATACACACGACGGCTTTTTCAATTTATTTTGGTACTTGACAAGACGCGGTACGTTCGTGAAGTGCGTTCGATGGTTCGATGCAGACTAAATAAAGGAGCGGACAATTGACCTGTATTTGAAGCTTCACAATTCGCGCGGTAGTAACATATCTGCTTTGAGTTATTATTTATTATATCATTGAAATATGTACCTAAATTATTATTTTTAACAAAAAATTAAAACCGACTTCCAAGGTAAAAACAATAATAACATTAATATGAATTAAAAAGTATTAAATAATTTTTACTATTTAATAGTGCCTTTTTCCGAATTCGGCTAAACCTCAACTATTTCTGTACTCAATCTTCATTATTTTAAAGTCGGTACCAGATAGCTGAATCTTCAGTCCTCTGACAGAATATTTGAGTGTGCGTCCCCCCAGAAAGCCCAATCGAGCTAGGTGTATTTTGAATATATCAGAATTTAGAGAAATCTCAAATCGTAGCTTAGAATGAGAGAACTATGCTCCAAATAGATCAAAATCCTTGGTTCTACGGTTTTCGCGCTATCAGCGAAAAACACTTCAGCCGCCAAAATTTGTCGATTTTCACGACCGCGCGACGTTGCCGTTCCGTGCTATAACATTTGCTTGTTGCACGGAACGGCAAGCAACAGCAACAAGCAACGGCAAACGGCGATTTGAGATATTTTTGACGACTCTCCGTTCAGTAGTTTCCACGCTCCAAATGGGTTTGCTGACGGGACGCGACGTCAGCAAGCCCATTTTCAAAGGCCTGTAACTCGAGAACTATTGAAGCTACATTAATATTTTTTTTGGAGCAGAGTGCTCTAAATAGGGCTCAATTGTAGAGTTTTTAATCATAATCCAAATCATTACCGTTTCAGAGATCTGCGTGGGCTTGCTGACGGGACAGGACGCCAGCAAGCCCACCGGTTAATCACGTCTAACTCCTTTCACATTCTAGTTTCGAAGTTGATATCACGGGAGCAGAGTGCTCCAATTTTGCTCTAAAATTTGAACCATAATACACGATAGTACTGTCAACGGTTCCCGAGATCTAGCTTGGGCGTGCTGACGGGACAGGACGCCAGCAAGCCCACGGTTTTTAGCTCGCAGCCTCGTTCGTATAAATGCTCTAATTTTTTTACTTGACTGTAGAGGTGCTCCATTATTGCTCTAAATTCTGATATATTAAAAATACACCTAGCTCGATTGGGCTTTCTGGGGGGACGCACACAATATTTGAAACTTTTGGAACTGGCACCGCCTTCAAAATTATGAAGATTGAGTACAGAAATAGTTGAGGTTTAGCCGAATTCGGAAAAAGGCACTATTAGATAGTAAAAATTATTTAATACTTTTTAGTTCATATTAATGTTATTATTGTTTTTACCTTGGAAGTCGGTTTTAATTTTTTGTTAAAAATAATAATAATTTCACTCTTTTTAGTTACACTAGTCGTCGACCTCTGTGGCTCAGTGGTGAGCGCGTTGGTAGCTCAAGCCGGGGGTCGCGGGTTCGAATCCCGCCGACGGAACAAAAAGTTTACAATGTTCCCGGGTCTGGATGTGTATTAAATATGTGTATGATATAATAAAAATCTTAAATATATGTATAGTATAAAAGTATTAAATATATTTCCGTTGTCTGGCACCTGTAACACAAGTCCTTCGGGTACTTAGCACAGGGCCAGACTGACGTGGTGTGAAGCGTCCATAGATATTATTATTATATTATTATTACTAGTACGTAAACCTTCGCGTATATTTTACGTATTTTATTACAATTTGTTAAGTGTTGAGATTTGTAAACTTTATATTTTCTAAGAAAATTTAGTTCCGCAATTCAACAACAGATGTCGTTGTTAAGGATCTGCATCGCGGTATCGCTTACTCGACAGCATTTGTTATAACTAATTCGCTACAATAAATTTTTTCTTCTCGCTCACACTCACTGGTTGTCTTAATTGATATTACGCCAGAGGGATTAACGTCCCAGGGTAACCCTACAGAACCATAAGACCAGTTTTAGGCGTATGACGTCTTTTCTTTACATTAAGAGTCACAACTCATACTCACAAAATAATATATTATCAGTGAAGTGAACAGTAGTTGGTAAAGTATTCGATCTGTATAATATAACTGCTTCTGATCTGCCGCCACGCGCTGCGCGCGCGACACCGTCGCCTCTGTAGCGCCGACCGCCGTGTATTAAACAAACAGGTGTTGTTATGTAACAATACATAATTATTATTACGAGTTAGTATATCCATACCTATGCCTTGTACTACTATCTATTCTGTGCCATGAGACATTGGTGACCTTAACACGACGTGGTAATGATGATGATGACGATGATGATGATTATGATGATGAGTATGAATTGCATAGTAGCATATGCTTTCTGTTCTTAAAACAACGCCGAAACTCCCAAACGTGTATCTATAAGGAGTCAGGAGTTCTCTCAGCATCTTCGAAACCATGGTATACCTTGACCCAATATTTGACTTTTTGGTAGCATATTCTTAGTACACTTCACATAAAACCAAAATCACCATATGTTTCCATATAAATTTCGAGGAGTTCCCTCGATTACTCATGGATCCCATCATCAGGTCACCACTTTTGTGAACATGGTACCAAATTGGAGTGAAACCTAATACAACAAAACAAAAATTTCGAAAATCGGTTCACAAACGGCGGAGTAATCGTTGAACATACAAAAATAAAAAAAATAAAATATCCACAGCCGAACATATAACCTCCTCGTTTTTTGGAAGTCGGTTAATTAAAACGGGAGACGCATCACGGGCAATAGGATAGAATTTTCCGGGCTCCGCGCGCTAACTTGTTTTCGGATATTTTTTTAGTTTAATTTTAGATAGATAGATAGATAGATAGATAGACTCTTTATTGCTCACATTTAAATTAAGTACAATCAGTTACTAAAATTAAAACTTAAGAAGAACATAAATGTGGGCAAGGGCGGCCTTATCGCTATAAGCGATAAGGCCGCTAATTTTATTAGTTTATTATTTTATCTTTTAATTTTATTGTCATAATTTAGTGTTTTAATGTGTTTTGTTCAAAATATTTTAATTAACTTCTACGCGAGTGTGTTTCTTATGACAAAATGTCTCGCCACCCGTGTACAGACACCAGCACTAAATATTCATTACAATAAATGGCAGAATGTTCCCTTTGTTCACATGAACCAGAACAAGAAGTGATCTTATGACTGGACACCCCTTTACAGTGTCAACATTATTTTATTTTAATTTTAAATAATATTTTATATAATCTGTATGGGTACATTTTAATGCCTGAAATAAAGACATTTTATTTTTTTTATTTATTTATCACGCAAGACAACCCGACAATCGACAATCAATGTCGATTCTACAAATATAATTATAATTAATAACTAATAAGAAACTGAAAATAATATTAGGTACAATAAATACATAATAATTTGTAAAGCCGCTCAGTCTTATCGGGGACCTAAGTAATTTGGTCGCGTTACATCAAACCCAGCCGACAGATCACAATGGGGATTGTCCATTTTTTTAAATTTTGCTCATTACAAAAACATTTCGAGGAATAAGGTCAGTGATCGTTTTTCTGTATATAAACCAAAAAAAAATACCCATTAGTTACTTATATTTTGAACAAATATGTTTAACCTTAGTTTGACCTTCAATGGCGTTAAATTAGCAATAAATTCGACCAACATTACGTTTCGAACTTTTGGTAAGCTTCTCGTATCAGTTTTCACATGATGAGAACTTGCATTTGACGAACCAGCCATTATAATAAGATTGAAAGGAAATTTAAACATACTGCAGAGGTCAATTGGCCGCCGATGATGACGTCAGAGCGAAACTTTAAAAATTTATTGAGAAAAAACTAGCCAATGAATTCCAAAATTATTTAATTTATATTCTTAAAATACCCTATTTTAACGAAAAAAAATATAAAAAGTACATGTGATTTTTTTTGGACAATGCCCATTATTAATATTGAATTGACATATTCGACCAAATAACGTTGGCCTATCAATTGCATAGGAATTTTTGTCGTGGGAGAGCCATGCTTCGCCACGAATGGGCCGGCTCGACCGGAGAAATACCACGTCCTCACAGAAAACCGGCGTGAAACAGCGCTTGCGCTGTGTTTCGCCGAGTGAGTGAGTTTACCGGAGGCCCAATCCCCTCTTTTCCCTTCCCTACCCTCCCCTATTACCCCTTAAAAAGCCGGCAACGCACCTGCAGCTCTTCTGATGCTGCAAGTGTCCATGGGTGACGGAAGTTGCTTTCCATCAGGTGAACCGTTTGATCATTTGCCCCCTTATTGCATAAAAAAAAAACAATTTCCTCGATGGTACTTACCAACCTGTCGTTACACAATTAATGTACTTAGGTAAGTACATTTGTGTAACGACAGGGTATCCATAAACATCAGAAGACTGAGCGGCTTTACAAATTATTATGTGTTTATTGTACCTACTATTATTTTCAGTTTTTTATTAGTTATTAAGTATCTAAATCTCTTCGAAGTTAATAGTATTATCTTCAAACCGGTGAATTGATTCATCATAGTATTCCAAAGGTAAGTCGTCTGCTGGTGGATGCGTAGGGAATGGTGGAGGAGTTTTTAATTTCCTTAGTGGTAATACTGTATCATACACATAACACATGGCTCCTGTTTCGCCTGGTATCCCGACGCCCAACATCCATAGAATATTGTATTTCGTGTTTATTCTAAGAACTTTAACACCACGAAGTATTCTCCAACTAAAAAAAATAAATTGTTAGAATTAAAATAAAATAAAATCAGCCAAGTGCGAGTCGGACTCGCGCACGAAGGGTTCCGTACCGTTATAGAGCAAAAATAGGCCAAAAATTGCGGTTTTTTTTTATGGGAGCCCCTCTTAAATTATTATTTTATTTAAATATTATTTTTAATTATTAAAGTACACATATAATTAAGGCTTTTGTGAAAATTTCAAGTGCCTACTTGTTGTCATCGTTGATACCGAGCAAAAAATGTTTGAAAAATTACGTTTTTTGTATGGGAGCCCCCCTTAAATATTTAATTTATTTTGTTTTCAGTATTTGCTGTTATAGCGGCAACAGAAATACATAATCTGTGAAAATTTCAACTCTCTAGCTATTACCGTTCTTGAATCTTGAGTTACAGCCTGGAGACAGACAGACGGACAGACATCCAAGTCTCAGTAATAGGGTCCCGTTTTTACCCTTTGGGTACGGAACCCTAAAAACGATAAAAAGTAAAAGGTTGCTTTTCGTCTTAGACTGTCTTAGGGCCAGTCCACACGGCGCGTTGCATCGACGCAGCGCTGCCTTTGCGTTGTTTTACATACAAATAACCAAAGTGTTCACACGGCGCGCTGCTTCGTGACAGTAGCGCGCAACGCACACATGACGGACATCAGCCCCTGAGACGAAGCGGGAGGGCGCTGCTGTCCGTCATGTGTTCGTTATTTTTTAACTTAAGGGTTAGTTTAAGACTTTAAGGGTCAATTCAGACCGCAACGCGACGCGTAGATGGGTTTTTTTGTACTGAATTGATAGACTTCATTTGTGTGCGTCCCCCCAGAAAGCCCAATCGAGCTATGTGTATTTTCAATATATCAGAATTTAGAGCAAAAATGGAGCACCTCTACAGTCAAGTAAATAAATTGGAGCATTAATACGAACGACGCTGCGAGCTAAAAACCGTGGGCTTGCTGGCGTCCTGTCCCGACAGCACGCCCAAGCTAGATCTCGGGAACCGTTGATAGTACTATCGTGTATTGTGGTTCAAATTTTCGAGCAAAATTGGAGCACTCTGCTCCCGTGAAATCAACTTCGAAACTAGAATGTGAAAGGAGTTAGACGTGATTAACCGTTGGGCTTGCTGGCGTCCTGTCCCGTCAGCAAGCCCACGCAGATCTCTGAAATGGTAATGATTTGGATTATGATTAAAAACTCTACAATAGAGCCCTATTTAGAGCACTCTGCTCCGAAAAAAATATTAATGTAGCTTCAATAGTTCTCGAGTTACAGGCCTTTGAAAACGGGCTTGCTGCCGTCGCCGCCAAAATTTGTCGATTTTCACAACCGCGCGACGTTGCCGTTCCATACAACAACATTTGCTTGTTGCACGGAACAGCAACGTCGCGCGGTTGTGAAAATCGACAAATTTTGGCGGCTGACGTGTTTTTCGCTGATAGCGCGAAAACCGTAGAACCTAGGATTTTGATCTATTTGGAGCATAGTTCTCTCATTCTAAGCTACGATTTGAGATATTTTTGACGACTCTCCGTTCAGTAGTTTCCACGCTCCAAATGGGCTTGCTGACGGGACGCGACGGCAGCAAGCCCGTTTTCAAAGGCCTGTAACTCGAGAACTATTGAAGCTACATTAATTTTTTTTTGAGCAAAGTGCTCTAAATAGGGATCTATTGTAGAGTTTTTAATCATAATCCAAATCATATTTCAGAGATCTGCGTGGGCTTGCTGACGGGACAGGACGCCAGCAAGCCCACCGGTTAATCACATCTAACTCCTTTCACATTCTAGTTTCGAAGTTGATTTCACGGGAGCAGAGTGCTCCAATTTTGCTCGAAAATTTGAACCACAATACACGTACTATCAACGGTTCCCGAGATCTAGCTTGGGCGTGCTGTCGGGACAGGACGCCAGCAAGCCCACGGTTTTTAGCTCGCAGCGTCGTTCGTATTAATGCTCCAATTTATTTACTTGACTGTAGAGGTGCTCCATTTTTGCTTTAAATTCTGATATATTGAAAATACACCTAGCTCGATTGGGCTTTCTGGGGGGGACGCACACACTTCATTTACGTGAGACGTCTTGTAAATCTGTCAAATCCATACAAATTTAGAAATACATACATCTACGCGTCGCGTTGCGATCTGAATTGACCCTTAAGAGTCAGTCCACGCGGCGCATTGCGTCAGCGTTGCATTGACGCAGCCGGCCACACGGGCGCTGCGTCATCGCAGCGTTATTACGAAGCAGTCTAAGGGCCAACCCACACGTACCACAACCACACCACGTGTTCGGGCGTATATTTCGTATTGTAAATGAACTGGACCATTCACACGTACTACATTTTGCAGTCGTTGTCGACCACTTATCAGATAACTTGTCAGACGCAACCACGGCCGACCACATCGCAACCACATCGCAATCACGTCGCAGCCACATCGCAACCACAACGTTGCGTCGATGCAACGACAGTGCGCGCACACCGCCCGCGCTCTTCCCCCCCTCCATTTCATTGACTTTCGTACGTAACCACATCGCAACCACTGGCGACAACGCAACCACGTCGGCATTTTGTCGGTACCACAACGTAACAGCGACACCATTCACACGTAACCACTGCTCGACGACATTTTGTCGTTGCGATGTGGTGTGGTTGTGGTACGTGTGGGTCGGCAGTCGGCACTAAGGGCCAGGTCACAACACTGCGTTGCAGCGTCGCATCGCAAAAAAATACATTGCTTTTCAAAGGTTGTTTTTGCGACGACGTCGCAACGCAGTGTTGTGGCCTGGCCCTTACGTTATGTGTGCGTTGCGACTTGCGACGACAGAGCGCGCTGTGTGAACACCTCCGGTATGGCCGATCGTTGAATATGAATGATGATGCTAGCACAACACGCGCTGCAGCGTCTGCTGCGGGCAGGCAGGCATTGGTGTGCGAGGTTGCGCAGAACTATAAAAAAAATTGGAATGCGGCGCGTGCACGGCGGCCTAAATTTGCGTTTACTTTTAGGCAGACGGGCCACCGGCCACAACCACAAAACGCCGCTACCGGCATATTTCCTGCAGTTTTCATACATTTTTTGACGCCGGTGGCCGCCACACGCTACAACGATTCACTTTACGACCAATAGACTAGCTTAAGGCTGCGTTTCCACCAGAGCTGAGCGGAGCTGTTGCGAGGAACATGTTTTTGAGAACCAATAGCATCGCCGCGCTGAGCGATGTCATGGCAAAATCATGTCAATGATGCAATTCTATTGGTTTTTAAAAACACATTCCTCGCAACAGCTCTGCTCAGCTCTGGTGGAAAGACTGCCTAAAACGGCGTTTGTGGCTGTCGCGTGTGGCCCGTGTGCGGCGACACTTATTGTGTTTGGCGTGGATTGTCCCTTAACATTACTTGGCTTCCCCCAAGCCCATCGCACACGTCGCGTTTACAAGTACTTCATACTTAGGAAGTTATAGTCGGGGCCTTTTAATAGGCCACATTTGACAGTTCATCAAAATTGCACCACATAACCTTGTGGCGACGTGCATAGTAAATAAATATTTTCGTTTTGTTATAACTGCACAATTGATTAACTTTTTTCAATTACGATTACATATTTATTTATAACAATTCTAAACGTAATAAACAAATTCTGATCTTAATAATTGCACGTCGTTACAATGTTACGTCAGCTGACCTTTTTTCTTTTTAAACTCTAGGGATGCTACTCTAAAAATCGAAAGCTAATAAATAGTATCGATGCATTTATTACTTGTAACGAAATATCCCCATAAATCAATAACCACGTTGTGAAAAGTAACACATATTTATGGGAAATGAATAATGATAATACTAAATTTAACAATTTTTATAATTCAAGCGAATAAATGCAATGTTTTTTGTAAATTATGTACTTGTCTTATTTTGGTCCTTGAATTTGCAAAGAAAAAGTAATAAAGGGACAGGAATTTGTTTTTGGTTTTACAAATAACGTATAAAATTCAAATATTTTATTTCAAGTCCGTATCGATTTATTCGTTTTGGTCGATGTTTTTACACAGTTCACCTCACTATGGAGATTAATCTGACAGATGTCAAATGTGACCTATTAAAATGCCCCGACTGTAGTTATAAAACTTGTCAATAAATAATATAATTTGCATTTTGCTTATCCACCTAATTTTTTACTGATAAACACGAGTGTATTCGAAATTCAAATATACTAGATCTAGATTGTATTGTATTAAATTATACTGTACCTGTTACCCATGTGACCTGGCATTTTGGTCCCAGGCCAAACTCTTGCTTTCTCACCACCAGCTCCAATATTGCCAGGTCGTCTATGAGTTTTAGTTACACCATGAGAGGCTGGCATGCCTTTAAAGCCCCACCTTTTCATAACACCTTGAAATCCTCGGTCAATGCTGAAATTTAAAAATCAATTTCATATTTCATAAAATTTACATAAAATAAAAAAAAAATTGTATAAAAATTTTGGCTTACGTTTTAGCCCTTATATCAACATAATCACCAACTCTAAAATGTGTAGCAAATAAAGGTGTTCCAGTTTGTAATTTTGCTTCTGGAGAAACCATAAATCTACATATATGTTTCTTAGGTAGCATTCCAACCGTTGAAAATAATCCTGAATAATCTTTTGTGACAGTACTGGGGTCTACTGTTTCAGAACCAACTAGCAGACACCCTAAAGTTTTCTTATCTTTCCATTTTCTGTTTTTAATAACCATAGGATCATAATTTTCTGGAGGTATATACTTTATGACATGATTATCTACAACCTGCAAATACCAATACAGGAATTATCTGATAATGTTAGTTCTGGTCAATCAGATTCTGACTTTATGATCATAGGGACAGGAAGTACAGTCTTGAACATAATATCTTTGTGGCTATATAGCTTTAACCTCTCCAATACCATATCAATCAATATTCGATTTAGCCGTAAAGCCCGAGTTCTATGGCGCCATTTAAATTTTCGTAATTTTTTTTTTCAAATTTTACAAAAATTCGCCAATTAGAAACAAAATTTAGGGCATACATTTTGTAGCCAACTTCATACTCTTAAAAATTATGGATCCAACAAACGAAATTAATTCTTATGTTCATTAAAATAAGTCAAATAAAATTGCATGAGGTCGAGTGTATCAGGCGGCTCATTAACGTGCCGGTGGTACACAGAGGTATTTTTACTGTTGGCATGTTAAGGTGATGCAGCGTTAAAGTAAGAAACCGTGTTGGATATGTTTTAGAAGCAATGGAACAGCAAAAAATGGAAAGGACGTAAGCGACAAAATGGTTTTTGTCACATTATTTAAAAACCATAAATACATTTCATATAAGCTATGCACAAATTAAAGTGCATGCTTGAACCAATTTATGTACAAATTTTGGAACCTTAAATCACTCTCCTCTGTTGGAAAAATAGGAATCCCTTTTTTTACAGAGGTCTTTTCAATTGATTATTCTGTGCTATAATAGTTGTCCAATCTTGTTATGCTATGGGCAATTCAAAGACAAAGACATGATGAATACTGACAATGAACTTCAATTTCTTAGCTTAGTCTGAGAAAAATCACTTCAGCCAAATTATCAAGGCGTCGCCTTAAGGTGCCGGTGGGGTTCAAGAGGTTAAATACTTTTAGGGCTTAGGCACAAGAATCAATGTGCCTAAGACTTTATTGAATACACCCAATGTATGTTGTCATAATGTTTCTTTGACAAAATAAAAACATTATATTTTCTCAAGTTTCTTACAAAAACATCTCCATACAGAATTAATATACAACAGTTGGCATTTTTTTCCTGTCCCCACTTCTCACAGATTTACAACTCATGTCATTGTAGCTAACTGTTCAGTCTCGGAATCTTTACAGCTTCATCATGTTTTTCAAACAGTTTTTACTAAAATGAACTTTTGAACCTCAAGTTCAATGTTAGTTGAATTCAAAAAAGAACCAATGGTGACAGTTTCTTTAGAAATTACTTGTGATGGTAAATTGGTGCTTGCAAATTTGTGAGTCAACATACCTGTAAAAGTGTAGTTTGGAATTTTTTGCCATCTTTAGCCCACATAGGGTAATTCCCAATTTTCCGAGCAATAAGTCCAACTCTACGCATAAAAGGATTCCATTGAACTTGTTCCTGTGTTTCACTTTTAACTAAAGGTGACTCTAATGAACATTGCAATGCAAGTTTATCTTGTTTTACTTCTTCAATGAAGTCTTTATTATCTTGAGTAAGAAATTCATTAGTCATCTACAATAATTAAAATAACATTATTACAACTCACAGGGTTAAGAACATGGACTTTAGAGTTATTAATATCTATACATATTATAAAACAAAGTCGCTTTTTTGCCTCATGTTCCTTTATTCCCTTTAATCTTTAAAACTATGCAACAGATTTTGATGATTCTTTCAGTGTTAGATAGCCCACTTATCGAAGAAGGCTATAGGCTATATTTTATCACGCTAAGACTAATTGGAGCGAAAAATAGAGGGAAATGTGGAAAAAACGGGGAAAATTATTTGAAAGGGCTAACTTGAACAAGCTAGTCTCAAGAACTACTGGTCCGATTTGAAAAATTCTTTCAGTGTTAGATAGCTCATTTATTGAGGAAGGAAGGCTATAGGCTATATTTTATCACGCTAAGACTAATGGGAGAATGTGGAAAAAACGGGGGAAATTAATTGAAAGGGCTTATCTCGCGAACTACTGGTGCAATTTTTATGTTATTTGGTACAGATAAGAAATAGACCATGTGAAGGAAAAACGATTATAATCATTTTTTCAGTGGCTATATATTTTATACCCGTGCGACGCCGGGGCGGGTCGCTAGTTTTAATAATAAATTACGATACACGGCAACTGCAAATTAAAAATACAATTTTTACTCACAACTCTCTCCTTTGGCACATACCAGTGAGGTGGTCTGTACCTTGGCGGAGTATAGTTTCCATGGCATCTTATTTGGCCTATTGGAGAATTGATCCTAAAACAATTCAAGTGTGGGCTTATTGTGTGCTATTTT
Source organism: Polyommatus icarus (assembly GCA_937595015.1). Classification (NCBI taxonomy): domain Eukaryota; kingdom Metazoa; phylum Arthropoda; class Insecta; order Lepidoptera; family Lycaenidae; genus Polyommatus; species Polyommatus icarus. The sequence goes on from OW569321.1 coordinate 13,637,159, forward strand.
TTTATCACATATACCTACTATATATTTATAACATGTTTATAACGATGAACAAACCTTAATCTTTTGAAAAGAGATATTAATTTAAACTTTGTATTGGCCATTTAAAAAAAACTTATTTTTCAGTACACTTTAGAAAGAAACAATCTTATTTCTATAATGATAAAATTAATTATCAGCACGCTGCGACCAAATTTTTTCGCCTGACTTCTTCTTCCCCTTTTTTTTTCTTGGGCGCTCGGCTTTAACTTTGCGGCACAGTTTTTTATTTTACAGAGTTAAACGGTCCAAGGTCTATTCACTATCCTGCATTGCAGTGATCATGCTGCAGTCCGCCGTGCAGCCTGCAGGCCTGCAACACCATTCACTATCCTGCGTGCAGTCCGCCGGCATAAGCAGGATAGATAGTGAATGGTGGGAATGGTGTTGCAACTTGCAGGCCAGCACGGGGCTCCCTTAAGTTAGCGGGGGAAAGGCAATTTTTTGCAACTTTTTTTTTGCTAATGAGGAATTTTCTTAGCTTTTTAATTTGATTGTCAAACAGCTTCCATTTTAGTAACTAGATGGCGTATGGGTAGACAACTATCGGTAATACCAGGGAATACCATCAATAATTGCTACAAAACCGGGCAAAAGAATGTAAAACTTGATACATTTTAATTTGAAAAAGACACAATTATATTCCAATGAATAGGATAATAAAGTTATTATAAACGATGTTTTAGTTAAAACTCACGGAAGAAATAGCCCTATTTATCGTTATTCACACCAAATGTCACAGGAATTATAAATTTTGATTTTGACAACATCTTACCTGCACTTGTGCACGATAACGGATATTTAATGGCCAATATTTTAACAATAATGAACATCAAAAACCCAAATAACACAATTTGGGAAAAAATAATAAAAACTACACCAAGAATAAAAAGTAGAAGAAGTTTGAAAGTAACATGGCCGCCACAAGGCCGTTCAGTTGTCAGCAATGATTGTCAGTTTTCAGTTTGACAAGTTTTTATTTTAACAGCATGTTCCTAAACTATTACCAGTATAGTAGCCTAATCGCTTAGGCCAAAGATCGCTTAGGTTTAAGATATATTTATTTATGTCATACATGACAGTACACTGATATTTTTTAGAAACACAACCAATATGTAGTCAGTGATGCCAACCTGCAGATAATTTCAGATCCGGTGGGGAACCAATAGAAAATCTAGAAGTGTCTACTGTCGCGCCGTCTGGTGGAGATTTGAAAAGAAAACAACCCATTATTTAACAACAAATAATTGGCATGGTTGGCATCACATTTACACGGATGCCTCTAAAATGTCAGTAGATAATAGTAATTGTGTTGGAGTAGGTATTTACCATCTCCAATACAATATAGTTCAAAAAGTAAAATTTCCTCCACAAACTTCTGTATTTACTGGTGAATGTTTTGGTATTTTAAAAGCAGTTGACTACATCTTACTAGCAAAGCTTAAAAACACTGTAATTTTTACTGACTCTTTGAGTGCCCTGCAAGCACCTGTTAATCTTGAGGCCTAGTTCTAAGCTTATCTTTCTCATTCTATCAAGAAGCTCTGCCATTTCTTGTGCACTTGCGGCCAGTAGCGTGGTGTCATCTGCATAGCGAAGATTGGATATTTTGGTGCCACCTATTGAGACTCCACCTTTCCAACCCTCGCAAGCTTTTCTTATTATGTACTCTCCGTAGGCGTTAAAGAGTATTGGTGACAGAATGCAGCCTTGACTGACGCCTTTTCCAAAGCTAAATGGTTTTGAGTAGGTCTTGTTAACCCTAACAACGGCTTTGTTACTCTTGTACAGTGCCTGAATAAGAGCGATGAGGTGGTGTGGCACGCCAACTTCTTTCAGGACTCTCCACAAGTCAGACCATACAACACAATCGAAAGCTTTGCTGCAATATAATGTATATATTTTTTCACCATTGGAAAGTAGAGATTTCAACGAATAGAAAGCATACCAATTTTTTTAAAACAGCTGATATTTTGACGGGTGAATTTTCGATTGAAAATTAGGGTATTTTTTCGATATAATTTCGAAATAAGGTGAAAAATAAAATATATTTCTTATCAAATAAATAACAGCGTATTTGGTATAAAAAAGGTAAGTTTTCACGTAGATTTTCACCGAATTTCATGAAAAAAAAATTGTTTTTGAAAGATATTAATAAAAAACCAAAAACATGTTTTTTTGAATTTTTCACATAAATTTTAAGGTTATGTGGAAAAAGCGTAACTACAAAAGTTTTAGATCTTTCTATTACCTACAACTTTTCAATTTAACTTTTTTTCATAGGATTTTAAGTTTTACCGGAAATCGAGATAAATCGTTTTTTTACCCTTAAAAAACCCACCCCACACCCTTCCCGAACTCAGATCGCCCGTAAATTATTTTCCCTTAATTTTTCTATTATTCTCCTCCTTTTCTAATGGGTCTCATCCTACTATTATTCTTTTTCACTTTTTATTATTTTTGAAGGTATCGGCACTGGTCTACATTGTCTTCATTTTACTTAAAATTATGAATCTGTTAAATTATAAGTATTTTTTATTATTCTGTAAATGTTCAATGTAATTAGAACCTAAAATATTGAATAAAACGTTTTTACTGTGTCCAATGAGTAAATACTCATACAAAAAAGTAAATACTCAGTATTTACTGAGTCTGAGTTTTAACTCTGACTCAGTTTTTACTGCCTTCCCTATCCCTAACTAGAAGTAGAGGTACAATATCTATGCCTTTCAAATTACCGATAATTGTCTACCCATATACGCCATCTAGTTACTAAAATGGAAACTGTTTGATAATCAAATTTAAAAAATAAGGAAATACCCTCATATAAAAAACTAATCTGTCATCAAATGCTGTCATCCTGTGCTGTCATCTGTCATGTGTTTATGTTTAAAATTATGGTTGTTATCCAGTATTGGGTAGTGGTAATCCAGTATTTCTAGCTAAAATAAGGGTGAGGGATAGCTCATTGTGTGAATGTGGCTTGGATGAAGGCTCTCCAGACCATATATTTTTTGCTTGCGAAAACAACCTTTCATTGTACGATTACCTTCCTCCTAATATTCCTCGTCCCACTAATCTTAAATATATTTTATCGTTAGTATATTCTCCATTTATAGACACCTTAAGCTCGTTCATTGCTCATAATCACATTAGGCTCTAGTTATAGTTAGAATTCTCTTCCTTTTATATATTAAATTATTTATTGTATATATGTTTATGTATTTCGTGTATATTTAAAGGCTAAGAAACAATATTTTGCTTCATATTTGCTTGTTCTGGTTTTTTTCTGGTTTATTATTATATCTTGTATTTGCATGGTCGCATGAAGTCATCACTCATCCGTGCCCAGTGCATGGCAATCAGTTTGCGTTATAACTGAGCATAATAATATACATATTTTTCGCCTCAACTCTGACGCTGGCAACTCCTAAGTGGAAAAAAAGCGCGGGAATCTCCAAAAAGGGCGGTCGTGTTTTTTCTGGAAAAAATAATTTTTCGAATTATTTATTGTAAATATCTTAGTTAGTTAGTTTTCTTTTTATATTTATTTAGTTTCTTTTAGTTTTTATTGTTTTCTGCGCATTTTGGTAAGTCTCTTGTATATAGTATTTTGTAAATATGGATGTGGACCCGGGGGGGCCGGAGTGCCCCCCTGCTGGCCAATTTATAACTGTTCAGACAACAGAAATTAATGATTCTTCTATGGACACAGACTCTTCGATTAATAATAATTCATCTTCAAACCGCAAACGCCCTGCAACATCCAGACGAATTTGTAGAAAATGTAATAAGAAAATTAAGAAAAATCCTAATAAAACTAAACCAGATATCAACTGCCTGTGTTTAAGTGATACAGAAAACAAAGAAAGCTTAAATAATATCCAAGAAACACAAGGAGTTGGTATTGTAGAGAAACATCAGGGCTTGAATAATCCCCGTGTTAGTCGTTTATTGTACACAGACACCGACTCTACACCCTACTTAGTACATATTCAAAAAGAGATTTCAACTTCTAACGGAAACTGCTCTTTACATCCTGTAGAATTTGGTCGTTTTCTTAAAAATAATAATATAAAAAATGTGGAGAACGGCAGCCTTAAAAGGATTGGCAGAAATAGATTATCGTTATCCTTCTCAGTGTTTTCTGATGCCAATAATTTTATTAATAATGAAAACTTAAAACAGAATAATTACAAGGTTTTTCTTCCTTCTTTCCAAGTTTGCCGAGTAGGCTTGGTTCGGGGTATACCAGCAGATTGGACTGAGGATGACATTTTGGCTAACGTTACTCTGCCTTTTGGTTGTGGGGAAATTTTAAAATTAAGGCGTTTAAAGAAAAAAAGCGTTGTAAATAATACTGCACAGTTTGTTAATACGGAGTCTGTAGTTTTTACATTTGACGGCCAAACATTACCTAAAAGAATTTTTATATGCTATAACTCTTTGCCTGTTGACTTATACATTTACCCTACCATACAGTGTTACAATGGGCATTGTCCAAAAAAAATCACATGTACTTTTTATATTTTTTTTCGTTAAAATAGGGTATTTTAAGAATATAAATTAAATAATTTTGAAATCCATTGGCTAGTTTTTTCTCAATAAATTTTTAAAGTTTCGCTCTGACGTCATCATCGGCGGCCAATTGACCTCTGTAGTATGTTTTTTTTCCTTTCAATCTTATTTATAATGGCTGGTTCGTCTAATGCAAGTTATCATAATGTTAAAGCTAATACGACAAACTTACCAAAAGTTCGAAACGTAATGTTGATCGAATTTATTGCTAATTTAACGCCATTGAAGGTCAAACTAAGGTCAAACATATTTGTTCAAAAATATAAGTAACTAATGGGTATTTTTTTCGTTTATATACAGAAAAACGATCACTGACCTTATTCCTCGAAATGTTTTTGTAATGAGCAAAATTAAAAAAAAATGGACAATCCCCATTGCTGTAGGTATGGGCATGTTAAGTCACAGTGCAGATCAACTCCCAGATGCTTCCGTTGTGGTCAGAGTCACTCGGGTGACAAATGTTCAGTAGATGAGGATTCTGTGTTTTGTTGTTTATGCCAAGCTTCCCATATAGCTACTAGTAAGAATTGTCCAGAGTTTCACAGACAAAAATCAATTAAAGAATCCATGGCTCACAAAAATTTATCATATGCTGAAGCTTCAAAACTCCACCCTCCTATCTCAAAACTGTACTCAACTGTTTTATCTTCTCCTAGTTCTTCACCTGCTTTCATAAACCAACAAAAACAAAATTTATCCAGTAATAACTCTGTAAATAAAGCAACCACAGAATCATACAAGAAAACGGTGTTCAGACAACCTAGGTCACCACCTAAGACTGGAAGTGGATATGACAAAACAGCTCATTTTAATTTAACTAAAGATTATAATCCACCAATGGGTTCAAATGGTTCAGCTTTAATAGCAAACAGCGATAATAATAATATTTCTGTACCGGAATTAATATCAGCTATAATAAGTTACTTAACTCAATCAAATATTATATCCACATCAGTCACACCGTCCAACGTAGCCTCCATTAATAGTAACAAGCCTAAAACCATCTCCCATTATGGATTATCTGATCCAATGGAACTGTCGCAGTGCAGTCAGCAAAAAAAGTGAAATTATTCATTTAATAAACAAATACAAGCCAATTGTCTTTGCTCTTCAAGAAACATGGCTCAAGCCAGATTCTCTTTTTAAGATTCCTGGCTATGCCTGTATAAGAGAGGACAGATCCGATGGGTATGGCGGTACCGCCTTACTCATCAACCATCATCATTCATATGTACATATTCCACTTCCATTACATAATCCCAATGTCTCTATAATAGCTGCATCTGTAAATAACATCTGTTTTGTGTCATTGTATATTCCTCATCCATCCTATTCAATATTTTTAGAAATTAAAAATGTAATTAGCCATTTACCAAAACCTTTTGTGATTCTTGGCGATTTTAATGCTCAACACTTGTCTTGGGGTAGCAGTAACAACAATCAATGGGGTTTTGAAATATTAGATTTATTAGATTTCCACAAGTTATGCATTCTCAATACAGGGTTTCCAACGAGGCAAACTGCACCCAATGAGGGTTATAGTGCTCCTGATTTGTCTATTTGTACTTCAAATCTTTCTTCTCTTTTACACTGGTCAGTTTTATCATCTAGTCATGGTAGTGATCACTTCCCTATTCTTCTGTCTCTCCCCTGTAAAAATAAAAAGCAGAATCATCCTTCTAATTCTTCATCATTAAAATATAATTTAAAAAATGCAGAATGGGAAAAGTTTCATCATGCACTGGAAAATAAAATGTCTCTTCTTCCTGGTATATCACCAGGAAATGAATCTGTTTGTGCTGATGCTTTAGTGTCTGCTTTAATCGAATCAGCAGATGAAACTCTTCCTATTAAGAAAACTAAGCAATACATACCATCACCTCCTTGGTGGGACATTGACTGTTCAGCCGCTATAAATAAAAGAAAACAGGCTGAAAGAGAATATAATAATAATTCTACATTTGAAAACTACACTATATATTGTAAATCTGTTAACGACGCGAAAAAATTATTTAGGAAAAAGAAGTCTGCAAGCTGGAAAAGGTTTTGCGAATCTATTAGTCCGGACACACATGCCTCCACAGTTTGGAACAATATTAGAAGGTATAGATCTGCATATAAGCCGCCTTTCCATCCTATGCCCGATTCTCTAGCCAATGATTTTTTAAAGAAATTAGCACCTCCCTCTGTCTCACTTCTCCGTCCATCACCTTTAGGCGAAGTTAACCTTAAAGACCTTAACTCGCTTTTTACTCTACAAGAGTTAAAAGGAGTTGTCGCAAATTTAAACGACTCGGCTCCGGGCATTGATGGAATCCCATACTCGTTTTTTAAACACTCATCAGATGAAATTTTAACTTATTATTTGGATTTGGTTAATTCAATGTTATTAACAGGTAATATTCCAAATTCATGGAAAACACAGAAGGTTGTTCCCATTCTAAAACCTGGAAAACCTCACTCTTCAGCTTCCTCCTATCGCCCAATAGTCTTATCATCAGTGCTATTAAAGATTGCAGAGCATCTCGTAAAGAATCGTTTGGAATGGTATATTGAAAAACATAACCTCCTAGCCAAAAGTCAATATGGATTCCGAAAAGGAAAAGGTACAATAGACAATATTGCACTTTTTACCACAGATGTTCGTATCGCTTTTACAGAAAACAAATCTGTTTTAGCGGCTTTTTTAGATATAAATGCAGCATATGATAACGTAAGAATAGATATACTCCAACGAAAGCTACATTTACTAGGTGTTCCCATAATATTAATTAATTTTATTATAAACATATTACTTGAAAGATTTCTCGCTCTGCCTTTGCAAAATGAAACGTCAACGGAATTGCGGGTTGTAGATAAAGGACTTCCACAAGGCTCACCAATAAGTCCACCTTTGTACAATATTTATACATCAGATTTAGAAGAAGCAGTTATTGGCGGGACTTCAGACTTGAAATCATTTACATTAACAGATATAGAGTATGTAGATGATGAACTATATCTTTTGCAATATGCCGATGACTTAACAATTTATGTCATAGACCAATCCATTGCAAGGGCCTCTATTCGATTATCGCGCTGTCTAGCAAGACTAAAAATATGGTTAGATGCAAATGGATTAGATCTTTCGGTTAATAAAAGTACTGCTGTTCTATTTACCCGTATGCGCTTACCTCCGCCTGTGGTGGTAAAATATAATGGATTGGCAATTCCAGTCGACAAGGAGGCAAAGTTTTTAGGGGTAATTTTAGATTCAAAACTCAATGGTAATGCTCATAACGAGTATGTTGCGTCAAAGTGTGAACGCACTTTAAACATAATAAGGTGCCTTTCAGGTGTGTGGTGGGGATCTCACCCGTTTAACTTAAAATTACTGTATAACGCATTGATAAGAAGTGTGTTAGATTATGGAACATTCCTTCTTGAACCCTGTAACGTAGCTGGTTTCAAACAATTAGATAAGATGCAAGCAAAAGCTATGAGAATCATTTGTGGAGCCATGGCTTCCTCGCCAATAAATGCATTACAGGTAGAATGTGGGGAACCACCGCTCTACCTCAGGCGACAATATCTGGCTGACAAGTTTTTCATTCGCTGTTTGCAATTTTCAAACCATCCTCTTATTCCGAAACTGAAAAAACTGTTAGATTTAGTAAACAAGGATAATTTTTGGATACACAAATCTCGCCCTTGCTTAGTAAATAGTTATGTGCGATACTCATTCCTTGACGCCCCTACACTTAGATTACCTGTATATCCTCTGTTTCATTCTTCCTTTGAATCCCTCATTTTGGATCCGGATATCCGTTACGACATAGGCTTAAAAAAATCAGATAAGTATTATGCAAAACCATTTTTCAATTATTTAACAACAAATAATTGGGAAGGCTGGCATCACATTTACACAGACGCCTCTAAAATATCAATCGTCAATAATAATTGTGTTGGAGTTGGTATATACCATCTCCAATACAACATAGTCCAAAAAGTCAAATTTCCGCCGCAAACTTCCGTATTCACTGGAGAATGTTATGGCCTATTTAAAGCGGTCGACTACATTTTACTAGGAAAACTTAATAAAACTGTCATTTTTACCGATTCTTTAAGTGCCCTTCAAGCATTAAATGGATTTACGTTTAAGTCAAAATGTTTCCCTATAATCATTCAAATTAGAAACCTTTTGCAGAAATGTATTGTTGCTAACTTATCTGTTACGTTTGTCTGGATACCGAGTCATTGCGGCATTCTTGGAAATGAAAAAGCGGACGCTTTGGCCAAAGATGCTGCTTTTAGTGGAGATGTTTTTCCGTATATGAATTACTGTCATGACTTGCCTTCCCTTGCTAAGAACTTTTTCCAACAGGATTGGAGTAAGGACTGGGCACGAACGAGTCATAAAAAAGGTGTACAATATAGGCTAATACAACCTGAGATTCAGTTCAGACCTTGGTTTTTCAAAATTAAATTATCAAAAAGCACAACTTCTTCTTTAATAAGAATGAGGTTAGGACATGCCCTCACTCCGGCCCACCTAAAAAGAATACGAATTCGCAACAATGATGCTTGCGATTGCGGTCTGGAAGTGGGTGATTTGAATCATATTATTCTTTCCTGTCCTCTGTATGATCACTCCTGCCTTTATGATAGTCTCTCCTCTATGTCTATACCCTTTCCTACATCTGTACCAACTTTATTAAATTCATGTAACAAATCAGTTTATTTATGTTTATCTCAATATTTACGTAGCAATTCAATTAACCTTTAATATATGTACTTAAACCTTGTAAAACTTCCTAACTAGATCCGAAATCCTAAATTCCGTACTTACTTTACTTTTCCACCGCCTATTCCCTACCTTTGCATATGGCAAAGTACACCGCCGGTGTCAGTGCCAAAAAAAAAAAAAAAAAAAAAAAACTCTTATGTGGGGAGGCTTACGCCAAAAGAAGAAGAAGAAGAAGATTATGGTTGTTACATAATATACAGTTGACATCCTCTTTGATATAAGGTAGAACTTTGGAAGTTGGTGAAGTTTAGGAAAATTTATTATTTAGGTCTTTAGTAAAATAGTAATGCTTCAAATGGCCAATTTTTAATTGAATAGTTTGAGTAAATGTTAAAAAATGTATTGCCACAATCATTTTTAACATAAGTACTATAAATTTTATACCAAATAAAAAGGTTCTTCATTGTTGTGTAAACATGAATTTGGCAGCCTCATTTATTTGCTTTATTGGAATTGTTTTTAACGTATCTTACGCAAGTATACACGTCTATGGACCAGGTTTAAAACCCAAAGAAATAGTTATGCCTGCTAGATATTTTTTCATTAATACTTCGCTTACCCAGGAAGAGCTGTATGTATACCTATTATTTTGCTTCATAAAAATAATTTGTTTTAGAAACATTATATGTATTAAGTACATTATTATACTCAATGTTGGAAAGACAGCCAGCAGAAGAAATCAAATTAAAGAAATAAAAACATTTAAGTAATATTGTTTTCGTCATCTGAACTGCCCCGGGGCAGGGTGGGCCCACAGGACACGGAAACAGCCAAAGATTAAATTAAGAACATAGGTAACTATGTATTGCACTTATAGTACTATGCATTGACATAAGTTAGTACTATGCAATACCACAGAATACATAATATTACTTATGTAGTTTAACAAGCAATACATATATTATGTTCTTAATTTTTATCTTCGGATGTTTCCGTATCCTGTCGGCCCACCCTGCCCTGGGGCAGTTCAGATGCAGAAAACGCTATAAGTCAATTTCAAAAAATCAAATTAAGTACTTACCTATTACATTTCAGGTATACAAATTCACAAAAAAATATTGCTGTAGAAATATCTGGAACAACAAAATTTAAAGATAGATGTAGAATTTGGACTAATGTACTAGATCGGAAAGATGGATCATTTATAGTTCGTTATAAAGTCTATGAGACGTGTTATAAATTGTTGATTAATATTTATTTCAAGAATAAACACATAGAGAAATCGCCATTTGTATTTGAAGGTAAAATCTCATTTCTATTAAAAACCTTTTTTTTGTTTTTATTCTTTACTTTATGTCTTTTGTTACAATTTCTTAGTGGATCTGAATTCATAAATAATTTCCTAATGCTTACCTAATTTTGAAGTTTATTTGTTAGGTCCTATTCAAGGTGATCTATGTAATTGCCCTGCTCTGAATATGGAGAGTTGGATGTTGGAATACGGATGTGAGTTATCAGATAGTCAAATTAATGAAGATCTAAAACTGTTTACTGAATCGTCAATGCAAGACTATGTCAGAAAAGTGGTTAAGAAATATCACAAGCCAGACAGCATAAGCTTCTGCCACTATGTGATAAAGGACAATGAACTATTTAGAGACTGCTATGGCAAACATGTAGGTTTTAATATGTTTGCTGATAACATATTTTTATCTATATTGCGCAGAGTGAAGATAGAAGATTTACAGCTTGTTATGAATTTAGGCGATTGGCCTTTGGTTAAAAAGACTGATGAAATATTGCCAATATTTTCATGGTGTGGTAGTAACGAAACATTTGATATTGTTCTACCTACGTATGACATAACTGAGTCAACATTGGAGAATATGGGAAGGTGTGTTTACAGGTTTAATCTGTTATTTTGAACTGGCAAATAGCGATTGTTTGTCTAAAATGGTAAAGCCACTGCTATATTATTCATTTTATTACTCAGTTTGCATTAATTTCATTTATTGTTCATAACATAAAAATATTACAAAATTTCAAGAAATGTTGCTGCAAAAACTACCAACCCATTATACTGACTTACACATCTGAGCTCTGTTACCACGGTGCCATTGGTATCTTTAGCACATTCAAACACCCCAGTTATTGTTATGTATTAAAAATACACTTTTTGAAATCAAACATTTTAAATTAAATTATTGATTTTTTTTATTGCAGGGTAACACTGGATACATTGTCAGTTCAAGGTAACATTGACAAAAAATGGGAAGAAAGAGAATCACGTGCATTTTGGAGAGGACGGGATTCTCGTATGGAAAGACTGAAACTGATAGATATTGCTAAAGCACACCCACAATTATTTAATGCCTCCCTTACTAATTTCTTCTTTTTTCGTGATAAGGAATCACATTATGGACCTAAGGTCCCACATGTATCATTTTATAAATTTTTTGATGTATGTATAAATTTGCTCTTTACGATTAAACATTAGTTTCCATGTTTTTTATAACACGATATCGTCCATATCGAGCCGAAAAGAGTTTGTTTATAAGTAACAGATTTTTCTGGACTGCCTCTACGTCGCGGTGTCGCGAACTTATATATTTAAATATAATATATTTGAATTTTAGTACAAATACCAAATAAACATCGATGGCACTGTAGCTGCGTATAGACTGGCTTATTTGCTAGCTGGAGGAGGCCTTGTTTTCAAACAGGATTCACCATATTACGAACATTTTTACCGACGACTACGTCCATGGGAACATTATATTCCAATAAAAAGAGATCTGTCAAATCTTGTCGAACGTATCAAGTGGGCTCGTGACAACGACGACAAAGCTCAAAGGATAGCACAAAATGCTAGACAATTTGCAAATGAATACTTGTTACCGCAACATGTTATATGTTATCATGCTCTCCTCCTGTCAGTAAGTATTTACCTAATTAAAGACTGATAAACCTGCCACATAACTTGAATAAGTAAGAGTTGGCTTTTCGACTTTTTCATATTGACTATTTCATTTTTATGTTATAGGAATGGAGTAAGAAGATGCATGGTGAAATAACCCTCCCTGAAGGTATGACACATATTCCCCAACCGAAGTCAGAATGTGATTGTAAATTGAAGGTATCGAATCATGAAGAATTATAAGACGTTATACATTAAAAGGGACCAAAGCTGCTAGAACAAAATATTATACATAATGTAAATCTATATTTAGCTCAGTTGCTTGCATTGGTAGGTTTTAGTCATTAGTCATTACTGATTAGGTATAATATATTAGGCAATTATGCAAATGAAATTCTCATAAAACAATAATATACTTAATAACTTTATTGATAAGTTAAAATAGTCAAACAATTTACATAGAAATAAAATTAACAATACTTATAATAATTTATATTATTATGTATTACGATTTACACGTTACTCCGCCAGTAGTCATAAAACTGCCAAAATTTTAAATACCACACCAATAAAAACATTTACACACAGAAATATATACAGATTTATTTCTCGCTTGATTGCACTTATATCTTGTCGATTCGTTCGAAAATTTGCTTGATGCTTTAGACCCAGTTTCATCAAGCAATGTTAAAGTAAAGTATAATTTACACAGAGCCAGTGCTGGCTGCCAATAAGACTGGCAGCCAGTATTGGCTTGGCATATGCCGTGTGGGAACAGTTTGGCCTGGCTTGAAAAACTGTTCACACGCGGCATATACCAAGCCAATACTGGCTCTGTGAAAACTATACTTAATGGCTTCAGTTACCGGCATTAAGTATTACGATTTTACTGTCGCTGTACTAAACAATACTTAGGATGTATTGATTTAGTACAGCGACAGTATAATCGTTTATTGAATGTCAAACGGGACATTTGTCTATAGTGGTCTGTGACATTTTCAGCTAAAGGTGAACGCAGATTTGGCCGCACCGCAGTCGCCGCATTTCGAATTCATTATATGAAGTTATAGGCAAGCTCGCATACCTACCCGCGCCGCAGTCTTCGCAACTTCTACATTCTTTATATAATGAAGAATTCTAAATGCAGCGACTGCGGTGCGTGCGGTGCGGCCAAATCTGCGTTCACGTTTAATCTACCTGTATGCACTTTGGAACGACAAATAACATGAGACGAAACGGGTGTACGTACTAAGTATGTTCGCTTACATGTGTTGAACATTATCTGTACATGGCGACGTCGGGGCTGCGGTAGAAGCACATGTAGGCGTCGGCGAGCAGGCGCTTGGCGGGCGCGGGCAGCTGGCGGTCGTGTGGCGCGGCGGCGAGCAGCGCGCGCGCACCCTCCTCGCTCAGCCACCCGCTCAGCTCCTCGATACACACTATCTCGGGAATGTTGTAGCCGTTGCGTTCACCTGTGTCATCACTCATCGTTATTGATAAACGTTGAAGTACTTGAAGAAGCAATCCAGTAACTACGTACCGAGGTCACTAACAACAATACGTTTAGGATCTATTTTAATTTTCGTGCAGATTTGGCGCGCCGCAGTCGTTTTACTTTTTGTGTGATCGAGTCTGCGGCTTACATACAGTCCGCAGGCGCGCGCCATGAGGACTGTATGTAAGCCGCGCGCGCCTTTAACTAGCATTTAGCATCTTTGAATTCAAAATTATTTATACGACTTGTATTCTTCGTGGTTCAGTGAAGTCGTAACTCGTAACCTATATACAGATTTCAAAGTTTACAATTGATAAATTAATAATGCTCATAAACAAGAAACAAAAAAAATATTGTACCCACCTTTTCTGTCGGCCATGGAATCAAAAAAGCACCACGGAGCATCGTGACTGACGCCGGTCTTCACAAATGCCACGTAATGACTAGTTTCTATACATAGAACGGCAAACAGTTCCATATACACTCTCGGCACAGGACAAGATTCCAATATGCCAGCGTATTCGTCACTTGTCGCTATAGGTGTAGCCTAAAACAATAAACATAGTCACACGCAGCCCACAGCACTAGAAGGATCTTTAGTCGCGCACTTATTGTGAAGTGTCGCTTGCCTCCTTTCGATGTGTATGAATGCCAAAAGACAGCAATATATTTTGTTATAAGTATTTATCACATATTGTTGTCTTTGTCATTATGTTGTGAGTAGTAGATACAATGGACGCTGAGGCAAGATGGCTCTTGCCACAGAGTCCTCTATACATAATAATTAACGAAAAAGGTACACGATAGATATGAGAAAGCGTAATATTAAACAGATAGGGGATTATGTATACGGTAGGCAAGATGGAGTATAATATAGACCTGGGGCCAGTGACAGATTTTCACGACCAAGTCCCTCCCAACCGAAACTTCGTAAAATGAACAAGGGACTTATACTATGAATACTAGTAGCGACCGTCAGTTTATCAGAGTATTGTTAAAATACTCTTGTAAACAATTTAAAAAATTAGCTAGCTGTAGCCTGTAAGTCAGTGGAAAAGTCGTCAGCTGATAAGTTTTAGTAGGTATAGATGCTGTTGCCTTACACCTTTCAAGGTACCAGCTGACAAACTTTCCACTAAGATACAGCAAGCTGACATACATTTTCATTCATAGTAGCATATAAACGATACCAGGTCAATTTTTAGCTGAGAGGAAGTCATTGATTATTATTTTTAACAAAAAATTAAAACCGACTTCCAAGGTAAAAACAATATTAATATTAATATGAACTAAAAAGTATTAAATAATTTTTGCTAGCTAATAGTGCCTTTTTCCGAATTCGGCTAAACCTTGACTATTTCTGTACTCAATCTTCATTATTTTGAAGTCGGTACCAGATAGCTGAATCTTCAGTCCTCTGACAGAATATTTGAAACTTTTGGAACTGGCACCGACTTCAAAATTATGAAGATTGAGTACAGAAATAGTCAAGGTTTAGCCGAATTCGGAAAAAGGCACTATTAGATAGCAAAAATTATTTAATACTTTTTAGTTCATATTAATATTAATATTGTTTTTACCTTGGAAGTCGGTTTTAATTTTTTGTTAAAAATAATAATAATTTCACTCTTTTTAGTTACACTAGTAGATAAATCTTCGCCTATATTTTACGTATCTTATTACACAGTTCACACTCACACATTAATTTATATTAATAAGTAATTTAACAATTTTAATACTTCAAACCCCAAGCGGTCACCGGCGATTGCGATAACAATAGAAAGGCTATTGTGTCTCGTTTTTCCACGATCCAAGGATCTATCAGATAAAAAATTGTATAAACTTGCATAGGATGTAGCGTAGCTACTCATCTAATATATAAAATTCTCGTGTCACAGTTTTCGTTGCCATACTCCTCGGAAACGGCTTGACCGATTCTCATGAATATTTATATGAGCATATTGTGAGGATATTGGTCTGAGAATCGGCCAACATCTATTTTTCATACCAAAAATTATTTATATGGCAAAACAACGTTTGCCGGGACAGCTAGTAATATAATATTATCATAATTATTGACAGCTGTTCTTGTAATCAAGAATTCAATTTCAAATCCATTCAAATCGATACTTAGTGCGCCATCTATCGATTAATAAGTATAACTAATTAAAAAGACACTTATTGACTTTGTTTTGTTTAAATGTTCTTTTTAAAATAACTTTATTTTAATTCTATATTTTGTCTATTAAAATTTTATAAAGTAGTTAGTGTAGTATTCGATCTGTATATAAAGTAGTAAAGTATATTCGATCTGTCGTCTTATATATTTAAACAAAGTGTTGTTATACAGTATAAAATTATTATTATTATTAGTATATCCACACCTATGCCTTGTACTATTATCTATTCTGTGCCATGAGACATTGGTGACCTTAACACGACGTGGTAATGATGAAGACGATGATGATGATGATGATGATTATGATGATGAATATGAGTTGCATAGTAGCATATGCTTTCTGTTCTTAAAACAACGCCGAAACTCCCAAACGTGTATCTATAAGGAGTCAGGAGTTCTCTCAGCATCTTCGAAACCATGGTATACCTTGACCCAATATTTGACTTTTTGGTAGCATATTCTTAGTACACTTCACATAAAACCAAAATCACCATATGTTTCATATAAATTTCGAGGAGTTCCCTCGATTACTCCGGGATCCCATCATCAGGTCACGACTTTGTGAACATGGTACCAAATTGGAGTAAAACCAAATACAACAAAGCAAAAATTTCGAAAATCGGTTCACAAACGGCGGAGTAATCGTTGAACATACAAAAAAAAAAAAAAAAAAAAAAAAAAAAAAAAAAAAAAAAAAAAAATCCACAGCCGAACATATAACCTCCTCGTTTTTTGGAAGTCGGTTAAAAATATATTTTTTTTCATGTTCAGCCAGCTGACGTATAATCCACCGTGTTATGGTCAGCTGACTATGTTTTTCTTTCAAAATACTACATAAACTATACTCTGATAAATTTTCAAATGAGAGGAAATTACTAAAAATATTTTTCTTCATGGGTAGGAGGCTGCCACTGCCCAGTGCCCACCCCACCCACGGAGTCGCAGCTGACGATCGCTAGTATTCATAGTATAAGTCTCTTATGTATTGTACAAAGCTTCGCCCAGGAGGAAATCATTGACCAAAAATTTATTTATTTATTCTCTTTATGTACAAAATTAAAACATAACATTTATAAAAGTGACAATATAACATTGGCGTACTTATCTCTTTAAGAGATCTCTTCCAGCAAACCATAAACAGTAATGGATATAAAATGGTGTGAAAACAGGGCAATGTACACTAAAGACAACATTTAAACTAGTACAATAAAGACATAATACTAACACTTAAATCCTATAGCTAAATCCATAATATATTAATATACCTACATACTTAAATAAGTAACATATATAAATAAACATACATATACATACTTACATACAATATAAATGAACGTAATTTTAACATAATAAAAATTATAGATATTATGTGATATGAAGAAGCAAAATTTTGTTACTAAAATATAAATTAGAAATAAGTTAAACCTGTGATAAATAGTAACGTTTTAATCTTAATTTAAATGTGGAAACAGTAGGTGCCTCACGAATGTGATCTGGCAAACTGTTCCATAGTTGCGCCGCCTTACACGAAAATGAGCCCTCATAGAAGATTGTGTTACAGTGAGGAATAACTAGTGGTCTCTTAATTGTACAGGAGTGAACTGGTCTCTCACTAGGTGGAGTAAAAGAGAACCTTTCGTGTAGATATTGAGGTGAGTGAGAACGAAGCAGTTTAAAGAGGAGCGTGAGGATGTGCGAATTCCGACGCTGACGTATTGGGAGCCAGTTAAGACGCTTGCGAAACTCAGTAAAGTGGTCATATTTGCGCAAACCGAATACATGGCGAATACAAAGGTTTTGCAGGCGTTCCAGTTTGTTTAGTAACACTTCGGTTAGGTCTAAGTAAACCACATCAGCATAATCAAGCAACGGAAGAATGAGCGACTGTACCAGTAGCAACTTAGTCTGGAAAGGGAGAAAATTCTGAAACCGCTTTAGTGAATGCATAGCACCATTTACACGGCTGCTAACACTGTTGATCTGAGAACACCAAGATAAGTGGGAGTCAAAAATTACACCCAGATTTTTCGTCTCGTTGGATATCTGTATTATGTTGCCATTATAGTTGATATTCTCTAGGCTATGGAAGTCAACTCTGCTACGAATTTGTTTGCTGCCTATGATAACAGCTTTCGATTTGTTAGGGTTTACAAGGAGACCGAAGGTATTTGCAAAATCGTTGATTCTCCTGGCTCCCGGGCCAATATAAACATAATAACCTTATGTCTGGGTCTCGCGTGGTGCTGTCTGGCGAGGCAGGCGGCGCAGAGCGCGCCCGCGTCGAGCCCCGCCCCGCCCTCCGCCGCGCACGCCGCACACTCCCACCGCGCCAGCGACCCGCACACGCAGCACGCGCGCGGCACTGCCGGTATCGATCAATATTTTAAGGCACGTCAAACGGCAATAGCTATGTCCACATTATGCGCTTTCGTCTTCAATTTTCGTCATTTTCTTTCATTCAACTTAAATGCGTCAACAAACGCAACGCCAACATTGTCATTTTTGAAGTTTTGGATACGGTCAGAGGGCACGCGTCACGAGCATGCCTCACGTTCACTGTTGACTGCGCTATAACGCATGCCCTTGACGAACAGAAAAAGGCACAGTGTGGACAAAGCTAATGGGTTCTGTTTTTACGACAACGTCAATATGAAAATGACACAAAATAAATTTTATAGTCGGGGCATTTTAATAGGCCACATTTGACAGTTCATCAAAATTGCACCACGTAACCTTGTAGCGACGTGCATAAAAAATAAATATTTTCGTTTTGTTATAACTGCACAATTGATTAACTTTTTTCAATTACGATTACATATTTATTGTAAACATGACCGATACGAATTATTTAACGATTTGCTTTTATAATACTAATATACTGATAAACAATTCTAAACGTAATAAACAAATTCTGATCTTAATAATTGCACGTCGTTACAATGTTACGTTAGCTGACCTTTTTTCTTTTTAAACTCTAGGGATGTTACTCTAAAAATCGAAAGCTAATAAATAGTATCGATGCATTTATTACTTGTAACGAAATATCCCCATAAATCAATAACCACGTTGTGAAAAGTAACACATATTTATGGGAAATGAATAATGATAATACTAAATTTAACAATTTTTATAATTCAAGCAAATAAATGCAATGTTTTTTGTAAATTATGTACTTGTCTTATTTTGGTCCTTGAATTTGCAAAGAAAAAGTAATAAAGGGACAGGAATTTGTTTTTGGTTTTACAAATAACGTATAAAATTCAAATATTTTATTTCAAGTCCGTATCGATTTATTCGTTTTGGTCGATGTTTTTACGCAGTTCACCTCACTATGGAGATTAATCTGACAGATGTCAAATGTGGCCTATTAACCGATTCATGGCTAATGCCGCGCCCAGCGCGTCATTCAAAAAGTTTTAGTAAGGCCGATGACGCGCCAGACGCGGCATATAAGAATTGTTAAAAAACACGTTAAAACTAATTTATTATACTGTAATTACAATTCCTTTGTCTAAATATACATGTTGAACTCAATTTTATGCGTGGCCGTTTATTTTAGAATTAAAGGCTACTAGTCAGAGATCGTCAATCATTGGTTCACTCGAAGAATCCTTACTTTTCTGCGATTAGCGTATTTATGAAACTCTTTTTTCTTATTAACACTCATCTTCATCAGCGTCAGTAATTTAGCTTCGATGCTACTGTCTGTTGAGTTATTTTTTGCGTCATGACAAATACGAGAACTTTCAATTACTTAATGTCCTTTTCAATGTAAAGTTTTGCAATATTGAGTGACTATATTCTGGAAAACTTTCATTCTCCTTATTGTCGTTTTCCAGGCAATTTTCATTTGAGTATGTTTGTAAATCGTGGCTGGCTATATTCAGGAAAGTCGTTATATTCCTGCTGATTATCCAAAACAAGCGTATTTCATTTGTTTAAATAAACGATTTCCTGAGAGCTCTTAAATTTTAATACAAATTTATATTGTACACAACTACTCTAAGTTATTTATTCTTCAACTAAAATAGATGAAGTTGCTAGTCATAATAAACCCCACAACCTTTACGGAAAAACTATCATGCCTATTGATTTGTGCTTTAACATGTAATTAGGGTTCTAACTTCCGTACCCAAAAGATAAAAACGGGACCCTATTACTAAGGCTGGCCTCACACAGCCGGAACGTCTCTCTGAATAATTCATAATCGGAAATTCATAATCTAAATTTCGGCACCTTGCCTCACACACATCTTTGAAAATAAGATTGATCAGTAGTCTCATGATTCCTGGCACATATTTAAACGTCTTTATGGAAGAAGAATTAATACTAATAAATATTATTTTTCTTTTACTTTCGTTTTCACTTAATGTTTCCCAATTTGGAATTAAACTTTTAAGAATTTCCAACCACGCTATGTTTTTTTCCCTGTCATGATAATCCTCAATGGATGTGTCCTATATTTCAATGCTTAAGATTAAATTTTCCGTGTCAGACATCACGCCAGCAGGTCACAACACGTCCAGGGGTTAGCTTCTTGCAGTGTCAACTGAAATAATTCATAATCTGATTCCAGTATGTGTGTGCCGCTCTATTAAAATGTATGGGAATACGCGCGTTATGAAATCATAATCTTAAATTTATCGAGCCGGAATTCAGAACGCTCGTCAGTATCATTCTTACAGATCGATCTGAGAAACATAATCTGAAAAAAATCAGACTGTGTACGTGGAGCATACTTACTAATATTGTATGGAATTCCAGTCTTTCTGAATTAATAATATGAATTCAGAAAGACATTCCGGCTGTGTGAGGCCAGCCTAAGACTTCGTTGTCTGTCCGTCTGTCCGTCTGTCTGTCTGTCTGTCTGTCTGTCTGTCTGTCTGTCTCCAGGCCGCAACTCAAGAACGATAATAGAATTGAAATTTTCACGGATTATGAATATCTGTTGCCGCTATAATAACAAATACTAAAAATAAAATTAAATAAATAAAATAAAAAATGAAGGGTGGCTCCCATACAAAAACATAATTTTCGGCATAATTTTGCTCTATAATGGTACGGAACCCTTCGTGCGCGAGTCCGTGTTATATGTGTTATCATCAGTCAGTCAAGGTGTGACGACGTGAGCCCTCACAAAGCTCGGCTTTTAGTAACCAGCACTAATTAGAATCATTAATACCTACATACTCGTATGAGCAAAATTTGTGCCAAAGGTTGACGACTACTTACACATTTTGTTAACAGTATGAATTACTACTTTTATACGCCATATCAGCTTTGAATTACAACTAATACGAACACTGCACACAAAATTTATCTTTTCCCTCTCTGATTTACGCCTATTTACAATAAAATATGCATAAAACACAACCAGTGGCCAATGCCGCACGTGGCGCGTCATCGTTTAGCAGGGCCGATGACGCTTATGGTGCGTCATCGAACAAAGTACTTGGCCTGTCGTAAGAATTTGTTGAAATGAAGGTGGCAACGAATCGGTTAAAATGCCCCGACTGTAGACTACAGACGGCATTTCTAGGGTTGACCCACACGTACCACAACCACACCACACCGTCGCGACAAAATGTGGTCATCTGTATCACACACGCGGTTGATAATGACTGCAATATGTAGTACGTGGGAATAGTCTTATTCATTTTCAATGCAAAGTATGCGCCCGACCACGCAGTGTGGTTGTAGTCGTGGACAGTGGTGTTGTTTTGATATGTGTGGAACAGCCCTTAGACCACCGATATATCCATGAAAAATAGTGAGAAAACAGCGCCGTACAAACGGTACAGATTACAATAATACTAGTTCACAAAGAGTAATTTTGTTTACAAGAACAAGGGGCTGCATCGTTGCAATAAACTTACGGTCTTCGATGAGATCCGTGACATCCAACAACGGAGATGGCAGCACCCGTGGGTATAACTTGTACTGCTTACCAAACCGTGGCATTTGGATAATAAATGTCGAGGGAACCTTGAAGAAAATTAAAAATTAAGAAAAAAAAGTAGGTACGTGTGGCACTCAAAGGCAGTTACCAAATAAATACACAGTGCAGCGGTGCGGCAACGCCGCATGCCGGTCGGTCGTCGGAGTGGGGGGTGTTAGTTTTTTAGGGTTCCGTACCTAAAGGGTAAAAACGGGACCCTATTACTATGACTTCGATGTCTGTCCGTCTGTCTGTCACCAGGCTGTAACTCAAGAACCGCTATAGCTAGACTTCTGAAATTTTCACAGATTGTGTATATCTGTTGCCGCTATAACAACAAATACTAATACAACAAACATGATTTTTTTCTTTTTTTTTTGCTCTTAATCAATAACGGCACCACATAGGCAATTGAAATGTTCACAAAATACTTATTTGTATTTGAACTTTAATAATTAATAATAAAATTTAAATAAATTAAACAATTAAGGGGAGCTCTCATACAAAAAATACAATTTTTTGCCTATTTTTGCTCTGTAGTGGTACGGAACCCTTCGTGCGCGAGTACAACTCGTACTTGGCCGATTTTATTTTCGTTACGGAATTTCTTAATTCGGTCGCCACGTTCAAAGCCCGCGATAAAAGCTATGCAATAGCTTAAAAAAAATCACTGACCATTAAAGAATAATTTCTTCTTAAGTTAATACAATCTAAATCTGTTGACGACAAAGATTTAATTTGAAATCAGTCTGCGATATCTCCCAGAAACACTATCGGACTGTGCGGTGCGTACTTTACTACATACTTGTAGATATTACGTGTTTTTAAATTCCAATAAATACTAAACAACTAACAACTTTATTAGTAGCATGTACGCTTCTTACCTCACTAAGTTTGACTCCGGACGTCGCAAAAGATTGTTCCAACAACTGTTGTACACTTGGCAATGTGATCTGTTCATCCTTTTCCACAAACAATTGATAACAATAAGCCTCTTGACCCGAAGATAACTTTAAGAACGGCTCCGCGCGTAGCAGTTGAGCCACTAGTCCGTTTAGGAATTCCTCTGGATCCTATGAGGAAGATAAAAGACGAGTTAATAATAATCGAATCTGACATCATCACATCAGCAAAATATGCCGCAGAAGATCAATCTTAAAAACATAACGCGTTAAACTCGACGGTAAGTGATTCGCGCTAAAACACGAGAAGAATTTTGTGTTACGTAAAAACTATATTGAGCACGTTTCTTTGGGCGTTTCCATTCAGGGCGTTTGAGAACCTAGTGTAAAGATCTAGGGATCAAATTCTTTGAATTGATTTTAACAAACCGTATAGATTTCGACTTTCGTTCAAATGCTTTATACTTTGTTTTAAATAAGTACCTACATAACTGAATTTGGTGCTCGAATTTTGCACACTCAGTTCCGTTAGGTTGTGTCCCCACTCGCCATGGTGTCGCCGGGACAAGGGGGGTAGAGCTTGTCTAATTTGAAATGACGCGCCCCACCACTTCAAAGTTGATATAAATGAAACATTTTTGTACTGTGAATACGAGGGAGGGGCGCTTCATTTCAAGTTAGACAAACTCTATTAGATTATCATTTATATTGGATGCTAGATCATTGAGTCATTTATATTGGATAATGTAATAAAGATAAATGATTCATTTCTTCCTTGATCATAGATTTTTTACGTTTGCTGAGAGATTGGATCCAATACGGTCATAGAAATTGGTGTTGCCAGTTATTTAGGTAATATAAAAAAAGAGTTTTTAATTTCTTGTTCGTTAATATGTTTCAAATAGTGTAATGTAATTCTTTTTCTAATGATATACTTGAATAATCTTGCTGAAATATTACATAAAACAAGCCATATTAAAAATGACGATGTCTTTTGACAAAACGAATTATCTGGGATCTAGGCTTTTAATTGGCTATTGAAACCACATATTATGACGTAAAATAGGATCAGTGATAAATGATAATGTAATATTATGCAGATATTATCAAATGATCATTTTTATTAAATCCTATATATGATCCTATAAATGATCCAATATAAATAATAATGTATTACTCCCCTAATAAAGTCTAAGGTGAGCCGTGAGACTGCATCAGGCGACACTACACTGCAGCGGAGCGACGCGGCACATCACGGTAAAATTTTCTTTGTATATAAAATTGTAATGAAATAGGCTACTACGCGGCGAAGCTATGCGACCTAAAACGTCAGTGCTATGGAACGTGACTTACCGCGTCGCTCCGCTGCTGCGTCATGCGTGTCGCTTCACAATCTCGCCTCGCCTTTAACGCCACTTAATTCTATTTTATAGGTACTGCAATTTATTTTTACTTTATAATATCTATATTATTCTAGAGACGCTTCACACCACAACAGTCTGACCCCATGGTAAGTACCCGAAGGACTTGTGTTACAGATACGTACCAGAAAACGGAAACATATTTAATACTCTTACACTATACTACTACTACTACTTACACTACATGAGCGCTATTTCACATTGTACCATCATATTGTATCTACCGTGTTTTTGCATTTATATCTAAAAAAAATATTATAAGTATCATACATATTTAATACACGTCATGTATGATCCAGAAACATTGTAAACTTTTTGTTCCGTTCGCGGGTTTGAAAACGCAACCCCCGGGTTGAGCTACCACGCGCTCAACTACTGAAGCACAGAGTTCGTCAATAGCCGCGTACTGACCAAGCGAGCAGCCTCGCTGCCTCACCCGAGCGTGCCGCGGCTCGAGCCGAGAGTTGTCGGTTTTTGTCGATGCTCAAAGGCGCCTCGGTACGTTTTCCGCGCTCTAACACGTACTGACCGACCGAGCAACTGCTGCGCGAGGCTGCCTCGCGAGGCGGCTCGCTTGGACAGTACGCGGCTTATATGCGGCGGCTTCATAAATCATAATCCATACTTATTACTTACTAATATTATAAATTCGAAAGTGTGTCTGTCTGTCTGTCTGTTACCTCTTCACGCCCAAACCGCTGCACCGATTTTGCTGATATTGGGTATGGAGATACTTGGAGTCCCAGGAAAGGACATATTATGATACTTTTTATCCCGGAAAAATGTACGGTTCTCACGCGATAAACGAATTTCGGAAATGGAGTTGCGGGCGTCGTCTGGTACTTGATATTTCTACTAGATGTTGCCCGCAACTCCGTTACGCCAAAACTCGTTTATCGCGCGTACCTAATTTATTTCGGAACAAAAAGTATCCTATGTCCTTTCCCGGCTCCGGGACTCAAAGTAACACCATACCAAATTTCAGCAAAATCGGTTCGCGGTTTGGGCGTGAAGAGGTAACAGACAGACAGACAGACAGACACACTTTCGCATTTATAAAATTAGTATGGGAGTATGGATCTCTCCTTTACTGTATACCTTCTCCTCGGATGTGAGGCCGGGCACGTCAGACAGTCGGTTGAGGAGCGTGCGCAGCTTCATGACGCGGTCGGCGCGCACGTAGCCGTGACGCCGCAGCGGGTTCACCACCTCCTCCCGCAGCACGCGCTGCACCTCGCTGTAGTGGGCAGAGTCCTGTAACACGAATACATCATTACTTTCCGTTAAACATCTAGATCTTTCTAGAGGAACTTGCGTCAGTTCTGAATACGAAAAAAAATGTATTTTTTGTAAAAAAAAAAGAGGGTTAAGAAAATAATTTAAATTAGTAAAAAACGCACACTACAACGAATTTACTACCACTATAATAATATATTTCGAGTGTTGTGCAGCACTTGTGCTTTGTTGTTCTTTGTTATGCTTTCACTTACTTCGGGTTCAGGAGGTCGGTACAGTAGCGCGTCGAACACGCTCGTGAATGTGAACATGGCGAACAGTGTAGCGTCCAAATAGCATGAATTATGATGACCTTGGATGCCTCGATTTTTTCCAGCAAGGTCGCCCAAAGAGTTCAGCGGGGGAACCACGCCGGTGACTATTGGACAGTCCGGCTGAAAGAAATCAAATAATTAAACACTTTCGTTTTAACAGCGCAAGCGCAACTGCAATTACCAGCAAACATACTTATTACTTTCATTCTCTTGACTCTAAGGCCCGTATTTTTGGTCAGTACTCAAGATGCATCTCGGTCTCAAGACATGGTTCAGGCTCTGTGATTGGTTGGCTGTCAAAATTTGGACTAATCACAGAGCCGAACCGCGTCTTGAGACCGGGTCGCATCTTAAGTAATGACCAAAAATATGGGCCTTACTATCTTCTATACTAATATTATAAATGCGAAAGTATCTCTGTCTGTCTCGTTTTCACCTCAAAAGTACTGAACCGATAGTAATGAAATGATTTTGTACACAGATAGTCTGCCTGAGAAAAGACATGGGCTACTTTTTAACTGGAAAAAGGTGTTTTAAGGGGGTGTCTCTGCGTTAAAATCAAATTAGTTCCAAAAATGCATAATAGATGGCGCTGTGCGTCACCTACATCGCACAAGCGCTAACTCAAAATTGTTCGACCCCAGGTTTTAACCTCCGACGCAAAAAGGGGGACGTTTTAAGTGTGACGTGTCTGTCTGTCTGTACATTGAAGTTTGAAGTAAGCGTACCGCGTAAGCAACCCTGTCGTAGAAATTTTGCAATTTGCAGTAATATTGCCTACATGGAAACTGGAACTACGCGCTATAAGCTGAAGTCCACGCGGACGGAGTCGCGGGCAACAGCTAGTTAAAAACATTTATATTTTATACAGGATCTGCTAATATTATTTTTGTATGATACATTGAAAAAGTCACATCACAAAACTGCGTAAATATCTTTATTACTTCTCCCATATAAACTGGCCGTCACTCTCGCCTGGTAAGTTTGCAATATGGTGGTAGGTTACCATTTGGAATACTTTCGAAATTCGAAGTTTATGATAAAAACATTGCGTAGGACTGCGCATCGCATCAATGTGGCACATTATAAAACAAGATGCCGGAACGTTGTATTGCGATGTTTTACACATGTTTGCAATATCAATAGATTAGTCATTAGAGCAATGTAGGCTCGTTACCTGTTCGAAGTGTTCGTCAGTGTGTGCGGGGCGGTCGGGCGGCGGCGTGTCGCGAAACCGCGCGTCGCGGCGACACAGCGGCAGCGGCACGAAAAGCGCGCGGCCGGCGCCGCACGTGAACAGCCGCGTGCCGTCGCGCGCGCCGTCACCCAAACCGCACACGCTCTGCTCCAACTCCACGCCCGCTGTCGCTATGTCTGTAACATGAGGTACTCACTCTATTATACCTGGGTTCATAAAATATACATACATTTTGTTTCACTCAGCCATGAAAAAAATTTAAAGATAATAATATTGTGGCGTTGGCCGTTGCGTAATTTTTTTTATTGCTATGCAATGCTTGTTTTTGCGATACGTCGCCGCAACGTAGTGTTGTGGCTTGGCCCATTATGATTTCCCGTTTCATCACATACGATTCCTAAACCAAACTTAAATTTAATCCGTCGATCACCAATTCCTGGAAATCTTTTGTTATCGCGGACTTACGGGGCTTGATGGGTTAAATAAAAATTCACCTATAATATTAATTTAACTACTTAAATAATATTGTTTGGTTAATTTAGACTGTGGACGTCCATGTAGCTCTTTTTCTAAAAGTTAAGTTTTAACCCATCAATCTCCAAGTGGCAGCCGGGTGCCGCATAACAATTAAAAATCTATTGTGACTGCGATACCCACGATGGAGGTGTTAAGCTTTAATATTATGTAAATAATACTTGTTACTTACCTACATCAAAAAATTATAAACAGACTAGCTGTCCCGACAAACTTTTCTTTGCCATAATATTATAATTATAAAGTATATCGCCCGTATTATTTTATTGAATTAGTGACGAAATAAGTTTGTCACCATGGCAACGTCCTGCATCGTTATCCCGTGACCCGCGTCGCATAAACAATGGTTGCTCGTTATAGACAAATAATTTGCAATAAAATAAAATTGCGACTATAATTAAAGATCTAAGCTATCCTATCTCTCAAGTTGGAAAAAGCACACATTTAAAAAAAAGAAACATTAAAATCGGTTAAGTAGTTTAGGAATCTATCGCGGACAAACATCGTGACAGGAGATTTATATATATATATATATATATATATATATATATATATATATATATTAGATTACCAAACTTACCATCAATGATGCCGATCCATCTTACAACGCCATAGTAGCGCTGATCGACATCTGTTGCGACTTCCACCAGGGAGCCGACGCCGATATCATCTGGGACATGCTGAGATGTCTGACACCACTGTTTCGGCGCCGCACGGGGAGATCCTAGCGGAGGGGAATCGTACGCTTCCTCCGTGTTGTCATTGCTGCATACGTCTACAGATAACACATACAATATAATATTAGTTTCACACGTCATACAACTAAAGACTTTGAGAAGCAAAGTACTCGGGCATACTTTGTTCGTATTGAAGAACGCATAGGGGTATTTCATCAAGTGGTAGATCGCGCACATACAGCGCGTTAGCCATTTCGAGCGTAACTACTGCAGCGCCGAGCGAACGACCGCTCTATCGCGGCCAAATAGCTAAAT
Source organism: Polyommatus icarus (assembly GCA_937595015.1). NCBI lineage: Eukaryota > Metazoa > Arthropoda > Insecta > Lepidoptera > Lycaenidae > Polyommatus > Polyommatus icarus. The sequence continues at coordinate 13,665,625 of OW569321.1, forward strand.
TTAGAGAATTGGAAAACAAAAATAGTTCGTAGTTGAATTGTGTTAGTAAAGCCAAGTAGTAGTTGAGTGTATAGGTGCCTAAATTTATTTTATAATGTGATTTTTGTGCTCATAATCAAAATGGTTGATAGCGAATATTGCTTTGCGCGCCCCTCGGAGATGGTAATTATTTTATTTTTAACAAACCATATAAACAAAATAATTAATCATAGTCTATTCCAATTTTCAAGTGTTTAGCTTTATAATATTGACTCATTGATTGACATTGCTATTTCCATGCTACTTCAGAGTTGCATGTTGCAAATTATATGGTCTTATTTTTTTATGCCTTTAATAAAAATAAAAAATTTAATTAATTGGCTTGTGATACAAATTATTATTTTTTATTTAGTTATTTAATAATGTATGTACACAAAACTACTTATTATATTAATGATTGTACTGGATTGTACTACTTCGGTACCTATAGTAAAAGGTATAAGATATTTACAATATCTTTATTTACAAATTTTGCTACGCAAATTACATTTATTAAGTTGAGCAGAGCAGTCTTTTACAGAGAATGCATACTATATAATTTGTAAATTGTAATATTACATACCTAAATGTAATTGTTACATTTTTATGCAAAGACATTTTTAATGTAGGTAATATGGTAAATTATAAAATTAGCAAAGTCAGATCACATATTCATTTTTTTTTTGAAGTTTCATCTTTTAAGCATTTAAGAATCAAGATATTATTATGATTTATTTTTATACTTAAATTAAATATTCATTACTCTAATATGATTTTTTATTTTAATAGTATGATCAATTTTGCTACATTTATAATTTTAGTATAAAACAATTTTTATTAGGCAATAATTGAGACCTGCAGACACCAGCCTGATGTTACTCCAGTTCTCTCTAAACGAATCTTAGATACGACAAAGAATTAAGTTGTTTGAAAAAATTGATTTTTGGGGCTATGCAAATGAATTTGTAAATTTTTATGTACCTATGTATGGCCTGTTTGACTTTTGCTAAACTCGAAAATGATATGCACAAAAAAAACAATAAAGTTGGTCATGTTGGCTGCTCTAATAAAGAAACCACAATGGATTTTTTTTAAATAATTTTGATTAATACCACCCTATTGCAACATTTAATAGATAAAACTAATTAAAAATTAACTTGAGAGGAATCAAGGGACACGATGGAATGAAGTTATAAAAAACACCTTCTATTGCAACACTAACAATGACACTTTTGTGGAATTGTAATAAAATTTATGTAAAAGTCCAGTAGATGTCACTGTTTATTCTCAAAAATGGGTTCTGGTTGACGCTCAGGAATACTATCAACCCAGGAACTACAGCGCAGGAAGTAATAAAAATGTGTTGTTACAACTTTTTCTGTCTAGCCTCCTTTCGCAATGCGTGATAAGGAACTCCGTTCCAAAAAAGTGAAAAATAGGCCCAAAGTATTGATAGATATCATACTTACCAACCAAAATTCCAGTTTCAACTTTTTTATTTGACTCATGAACCATTTTTGTGTTTTGTAAATTTTTTGCTCTTGCACTTTTATGTTGTCTTTTTTCTGGGGTAATATGATTGAGAAGATTTATAGACTTTATTCTTCTATGTTGGGATAGTTGCATATTGCTTCCAAAATTTGCTGGTACTGAGCCATGCTCAAAAATTTCAGGTGGTTTAGGAGCAGGTGGCCAATTTCCTCCAATGAGATTGAAAAGTTCTAGCTAGAAAAAAACACAAAACTTTAGAATATTGGCATTTAAATAGACAGTAGACATTTTTAAATTGGGTCATATTGAAATCAACGTTTGTTGCAGCTTTTTTAGTCTCAATCAAATAATTTTTACTCGGTTTGGAGTAAAACAATCGAGTAAAACTGTATACGAGTACTTAGCATTATTGTGATTATATAAAAATTTTATTAGGGCAGTTAGTATAATATGTAAAATATACATTATATTTTTTTTTCCTTTTCCCAAAATAGCTTTTATAATTAGTAAACGTGCAAGTTATTTTTATTAGAATCAAGTAAAATGCAAATTCAACCTGTGTAGTTTGCCCGCTTAATTTGTTAACTTTGTCACAATCCTTATCACGGTCATGGTCTTGACTCATATTTTTGCCAACCGCTTATCGTTTTAGAGAAAATGTTGTTTATTCTATTACAACAGAGCAGTACTTATAAATTACTATCATTTAACACACCTGAATAGTATCACAATGTTCACAACTTTCTATTTTAATGCATTGGTAACAATATTACCAAAGAGGATACTACTTGTCTCTGATATTACATATTATACAGTACAAACTTTGAGTTTTTTTATATAACATTGAGTACAAACTACAAACGAAGACAAACTATTAACACATTCGAATTTGATTTTATAACTTTTTGGAAACAAATAAATATCTTAAATATAATTATAACTTTCAAACAATTATATAAAACATAGGTATTTTATTAGAGAAACTGGACATTGTTGTTATTTCATTTCATGTGTGTTCCTAACATAAACCATGCATTATAACATTCTGGACAGCGCTGTCTGACATCTGGGTAGCTTATCATATCTTCAAATGGCACTGGCCGGTATACTGGAAAAAGATTTAGAAATAGAATACACTTTTCTTATGACACGTTTGACAATGAGTTTGACACTGTACTATTTAAAAAATTTAAATGTCAAAACAATAAGTGGGTCCCAGTGCTGCCAACTATGGGGATTTCCTAAATTTAGTGGGAAAAAATAAATACAATTTTAGGAGGTAAAATTTGTTTGGGGATATTTTTGGGGGTAAAATTTTTGCAGAAAACTCAAAACACGCCAAATGATAAATATTTAGATTTTAGGGAGTTTTGATGGTAGTGGGGTTTAAACTTTAAAGTTGCTTACGGAGGAAAATTTTTTGAGTAGTTGGAAACACTGGTGGGTCGTGACACTTGACAGGTTCTAAAAAAACTTGAAGGCTTTCCACAATGAGGGGAACTCCCCCTTTTGAGGGGAAATTAGAGTCCAGAGGGGAAGAAAAAGGGGAAAGACTATAAGTCGTATGGGAGTATATAAAACCTAGAGAAACTAATATGAACGAAAGTCTGTAATAAATCATTAGAATTTGAAACTGGAATTAGTGTAAATATAATATAATATTATTTTAGTACCTATGGCATAACCAGAGGCGTAAGTGGGCAGGCTATAGATGAAAAACGATAAAGTCTCTTTTTAGTTAATATAATATTACACTCCACTCGGGCTAACTTGTCGCTAGCGGTCATTGACTCCCTGTCAAAAACTTGTCATTTTCCATATAAAACCACGATTGACAATATCTGAATCGCGGTTTATATGGAAAATGACAAGTTTTTCACAGGGAGTCAATGAACGCTAGCGACAACTTAGCCCGAGTGGAGTATAGTGCCAAAACTTAAAACTATAGCAAAATAATAATTTTTAGGGGAAAAAAAGGGAAAATCTGAATTGAGGCGTGGGGAAACGAAATCATTTTAGTGGAAACACTGCTTGGAGGTCAAACTTGAACTTCAAAGGCAAAATCAAAAACATAAAACATTATCACAATTTTTTTATTTTACAAGGAATAATTAAATATATACTAGTAATCTGTGGAATAATTACAATAAATAATTAAGGTTCTTTAGTTCACTGTTCAGTTTTTCTTTCTACAATAGTTTATCTTTCTATGTCAATTATATTGTGTAAAAATTATGATATATTAGGTATACATAATACACAATATTATAGTGGTGATACAGTGATAACTGATAAGTCAGAAAGCTTACAGGTACAAATAATTATGTATGTTTGTTTGGTCTATCTTTTATCCTTAACCACACGGTAAAGTCCTAAATAACAAACTGTATTCTGATGTTCATAGGTATTACAAGAATGTTTACTTCCAAAGTTTTTCACGTCCTGATTACTCCAAAATCAGAGACATAGATAAAATAGATTCTTTTGCAACTTTTTAGAAATTTTAGTAAGTACTATAAAAAGAAATAAAATGTACATACTTACTGCTATGTTTATTATTACAGATATTTCACGATATGATCAGGCAAGGAAGCATTGACGACATTCATGCCCACCAATATCTAAAAATCTCAAATTATGAGGATACAGTAAGGCAGTTAGATATATATTATGCTATAGGTAAGAATAAGAGCATCTACAAATATAAGAAGTTTAAAACAGTATGAATATATATATATATATATATATATATATTCATACTATATATATATATATATATATATATATATTTTTTTTGTAGTTAAGCGGCAACTGTTAAGATTCCAAAGTCCTATAACAGGATTGTTCCCTGTGCTGTCATCAGATTTGCACATTGGCAGTGTGAGAGACAGTATCTATTGCGCCTCTGCTGTGTGGGGCTTATATCAGGCATACAGGTTAGTCATTCTTTTTAACTGATATCCATAGGCATATCCAGGTAGGGGCAGGGGAGGGCTGCCCCCCTAGAAGATAAAATAAAAGTAAATTTTTCTGACAAGTGGGAATTAAAAATGTGTTACTATTGAAGCCATGATTTTATGTTTCAATATACCAGACCGACCGTCTTCTCCAAACAGGTATGCTGCCTTCCCTAGCTAAAATCCTGGGTACGCCTATGCTGATATCCATCATTCTACATTTTAAAACTAGGTGCATTTGGCAACTGCAGGCAGGCTATTAATAAATACAATGAATTATTCTTCAAAATTTTTTGCTGTCACTACCAGCAGTATGGATTATAAATTGTAATATCAAAAAAAGGATACAAGTATGAAGACAGAATTATACATTATATATTTTATATTTTGTTTAAATAACAATAATATGATGTTTGTCTTCTTATTTTAGACGCATTGATGATGACAGGGGAAAATCTTATGAACTTGGTCAAAGTACAGTTAAATGCATGCGAGGAATATTGGAATGTTGGATCAAGCAGTCTCCAAGAGTTGAAGCATTTAAGACCAGACAGAGCGCAGCTCATGCCTTACATGTGAAGTTCCATCTTACTACAGGCGAGCCAGTTCTTGCCGACGATCAGTATCATCATCTACAAATTGATGTTATTTCCCTTTACCTGCTGTTTCTTGTGCAAATGATAACTTCTGGGCTACAAATTATCTATACACAAGTAGGTAGGACTTGTTAACATTTTATTGCTCTATCATTTTTTAGACCACATCCATATTCCATACTATATTAAATGTATAATATAGTATGGATGAGGTCTAAAAATTGCGTTAATAATAATGCGAAATTGCGTCTATTTGTCTGTTACCTCGTTGTCACGCCCAAACTCGTACACCGATTTTGCTGAGATTTGGTATGAAGATACTTTGAGTCTCAGGAAAGAACATATGACACTTTTTATCTCAGAAAAATATATGACTCCCCCGCAATAAACGACATTTGCCGTAACGGTGTTGCGGACATCATTTTGTATAAAATAATGCTTTCACATATAGATTCATATGTAATATTATGATTTCAGGATGAAGTAGCCTTTGTTCAGAATTTGGTTTATTATGTTGAGCGAGCCTATCGCACACCAGATTATGGCATGTGGGAGAGAGGAACAAAATACAATGATGGAAAGCCGGAGATCCATGCTTCATCTATTGGTATAAAATTAACAATTATACTTAACAAAAATGACATACTTTACAACTGCTATAAAAAATCATTTTTTATTCATATAGACAGATAGTAGAAGTCATGGGCGTATATAATGTATAGCTTTGATAAGGGGGGCTCCCTAACGTAAAAAGCGGCCAAGTGCGAGTTGGGCCACCCATTAAGGGTTCCGCAACAGCAAATAGATAATGTGTTTAGGAAAACACATTACCTATTTGCTGAATAACAGAAGCTCTCGACAAAAATGAACACATAGCAGCCGTCCTTTTAGATATGAGCAAAGCCTTTGACCTTGTCAATCACGATCTGCTACTAAAAAAATTACAAAAATACGGGATTAGAGGTAACGCGCTTAACTGGTTTAGGTCATATCTGAAAAATAGGTCTCAATGTACAGAGATAACAAATATTATTAATCATAAGGCTGTTAAACATCGTTCTAAATATAAAATGAATAAAGGTGGCGTCCCCCAAGGGAGTATCTTAGGCCCAATACTATTTCTTTTATATATAAATGAATTGCCAGATGCCACTGATCATAGTTGTTATATGTTTGCTGACGATACAACCTTATTAATTAAGTCTACCAAAGATAAAATCAATTTTGAAATAAAACGTGAACTTGACAAAATTACTAAATGGCTTAATCAAAATTATTTACATATCAATATTGACAAAACTAATATAATTAAATTTAACAATTCACATAATACTGATGACATACCAAATACAAATAATAATAATTCTAATAATTCAATCAAATACGTGCCGTCAGTATCATTCTTGGGTATCACACTTGATAACAAGTTAAAATGGAAAGACCATATCAAGAAAGTGTGTAATAAACTTAATAGCTACGTCTTTGCTTTAAGAAGAGTAAGGAATACTGTGTCACAAGATGCCGCTCTTACAGCATATCACGGATATGTAGCGTCCGTTCTAAAGTACGGTCTTGTTTTATGGGGGAACTCCCCAGATATAAATAATGCATTTCTGACACAAAAAAAATGTATTCGGGCGATGGCAAAAGCGGAATACCTGGCTCCCTGTAGGCCGCTTTTTAAGAAATTTAAAATACTGCCACTAGCATGTCAATACATACTGGATACATGCATGTTTGTCAAAAAATACAGCCATCTATTTGAAACAAACAATAACCAAAAAGTAAATAGGTATGTAAGTAGGGATTGCAATAAATATTATATACCTCGTCACAAGAAACAATTATTTAGTGAGAACAGTTACTGCATGTCAATAAAAATTTTTAATAGTTTGCCTAAAGACATAAAAAATATATCTGTAATAAATAAGTTTAAAAATTTTTTATTTAATTGGTTGCTGGACAAATGCTTCTATAGCATTAAGGAATATTTTGAACATTTTAATAATGTAAGAAAATTTGACATTAAATAATTAGATAATTATATCGTATAATTTATAATAATTTATGTAATAATTTAAAAAGAAATAATAAATAATTATACTTGAATTCAATAATTATACTTATGTGACATTATTGCATTACTATTGTAAATTAAATTGATTTTAAATATACTAACTTTAAAGAAGTGATAAATTGTGTGATAAATTTTGTTAAATGGTATTAATGGAATGATGTACAAACTACGAATGACTTAATTTACTATAATAAACTGACATTAGTATTAATTGAAATGGGAAAAATTAACTAAATGACTATATATTTTTTAGGGAAGCTTTGTGATTAACTTAATAACTAATATTATTTGATAATTGATTGACTGAAATTATTTAATTTAAGTATTAGTTTTAAGAAATTGTAGGTATGTCACCAGGAGGGACATAAACTCTTAATATTTCCACACCTCATCGAGGTAGAAATTGTAAAACGTATATAGACATAAGAACACCATTGTATCAATTTCTTGGAAATAAAGGATATGAATTATGAATTATGAATTATGAAATTCTAATACCACAGTATATTATTGTACTGTGGTCTGTGAAACAACTGGACTAATAAGATTGTAATGGGGGAGGGGGTCCAGACCCCTTATAGTATAAGCCCATGGACTAGAAGTATATTTGAATTTGAAACTAAACTACGATCAATTTCGCAGGCATGGCCAAAGCTGCTCTAGAAGCGATTAATGGTTGTAATCTATTTGGGGACAAGGGCGCGTCTTGGAGTGTCATTTATGTAGACATCGATGCTCATAATCGTAACAGGAGCATATTCGAGACCATGCTGCCACGAGAATCCAGTTCTAAGGTGGGTTCTATTCAAATACTATAAAAACTATCCTTAAAGACTTATCAATAGGCTACTTGACCTATATTCAATTTCATTGAACAAATGCATATTTCTAGTAGAACTTGGCCTAGGAAGCCGTATTTCACCCTTATTATCAAATAAAAGCTTATGATTGATAAATAAAGTCGATTTGAAAATATGATTTTATGAAAATAGGAATTGTACTGACGAAAACGCTTTTGCGGTACTTCCGATTTGGATGTGACGTCATATCTCATACTAATTTAATATCTTTTATTTATCGCGCTCGCTATATGTAAGTTTATTTGTACATAAATAATAAGAATAAGCCTATTATATATTTTCTTCAATAATTCAAATAAAACATCAGTTTTATATATATTATCTCCATTTATTGTAGACGGGAAATAAAATGGCCAAAACTTTTCTCCAAAAGTTTTCAACATTACAAGTGATTTCTAATTTCTAATATAATTATTTTATAATTTTTGGGCACTTTTAGACTCGTACATTTAGCACATTAAAAAAATTTCAATAAAGAGAGTTTAAAATACGAAGCGTATGACGTCACACTATGGCGGACAGTGTTTTCGGCGCCATTTACGAGGCATATTTTTCAATAAACATTTTTATGGGTTTCTACTGTGTAAAATATTAAAATATTAGTTTTTTTTTGTAAAAATGAATGATTATGAAGCGATTAGCATGAAGAAAAAAATTAGGTCAAGTAGCCTATTGTAAACATATCCAAGACATAAGCAGCTTATGTTAAAATTAAACTAATTATAACAATAATAATCTATTATAGATTTAAATCCTGATTAAGAATTGGGATGAAAACTGGAAGTTGAAAATATATAAATTTTTATGATTTAAAAGTACTTAAGTTTATTGTATTTTTTAGGGTGTCGATGCTGCACTGCTGCCCACAATATCGTTTCCAGCGTTCGCAACCCACGAGGAGATTTTAGTTCAGTTAACGAAAAATAATATTCTCAATCGCCTCCAAGGCAGATATGGCTTCAAGAGATTCAGCAGAGACGGCTACAAGTGTGTGATTGAAGACCCCAACAGGAGATACTACCACGAGGGCGAGCTGAAGGAGTTCGATGGATTAGAGTCCGAGTGGCCCCTGTTCTATGTGATGATGATCATCGACGGTGTGTTCAGGACCCTGCCTGATCAAGTTGAGGAATATCAGAAGCTTCTTAAATCGAGAATTTATATGGATGAAAATGGAGGTTAGCAACATTTTTTTATTTCTAAAATATAGTAAATACTAAAACTAGTGCTATTAATATTAATTAGTATTCAGAAACTCTAAATAGTAAGTAATACTAATAAAGCGGTAATTAAAAACCTAACAAATTCCAATACTTGATATACCCAGTATTACGCGGGCGAACAAAAATGGGGAGAATGAGAGCCGTAGCCCGTAATGCTTCGGAGAGCCGTAAGTCCACGAAGAGCCGCAAGGCTACGAAGAGCCGCAAGGCCAAGTCTTCTCGACCTGGCAAGGACGAGAGCAGGGGGCAAGCGAGGGCGAGGGCAGCCTGGCAAGGGGGTGCGATGAGGAGGGCTTCATACTGGTGGCGGGGAGAAGAAGAAGCCCGTCGCCCGCAACCATCGCGGCACCGCGCCCTATGTACCCGAGCTGCGTCTGCGGAGAGAGGTCCCCGCGACGCGCCTGTACATATCTCGCCTGCACTGGTCCATGGAGGTCGAAGACGTCGTGGACACACATACATACTGATGTAGTCCACGACGTCTTCGACCTCCATCCCTCCACTTGAGGGTCGAACGTCTGCAGTCTTGCCACAAGGTCAACTTCAGATCCTTTGTATTGAGAGCTGACGCATCTTCTGTCGACCTTTGAAGCGGAGGAATTCTGGCCGACTGATATGGTCTACCGAAGGTTCCGGGGGAGACTCCGGAATAAAGCGCGCGTCACGTCGCCGATAACTAAGTGACAAAGTGTAGTTATTAAGTGTATATAATTTATATATATGTTAGTCATTAAGGTATATAATATATTGTATGGGCCTATGTAGCCTGAAATAAATAAATAAATTAAAAAAATAGTCTCACAGTGTACACGAATTTAACAAAACCTCTCCAACTAATTAAGCTGTATTGTCGGGTAATAATTTAAACATTAAACATATTTTAATATTAATTGGGCCAAAATCTAAGCACCATTTTACATATAATATTTCAGATCCTGTTATACCCTGGTATTACTACGTGCCTCGCGACGGAATAGAGAATGAACGCAATGAACCATATTCAGTTCGCAGAATACCAGCTAGTAAGTATAAAATTTTTTGAGAACTTTACTTCTTTTACTTTATTAATACTAAAAATATAATGTTAAGAAAGTACGAATCATATAAAATGAATAAAAGTATTAAATAAATTTACGAAATTCCAGACAAACGCGATGACAACGACGGCAAAGGTAAACCAGAATACTGCGAGATAAATGCCTTCGTTTTCTTATTAACAAATTGATCTTTCAGCCTTTGCCTTTTAAAATGCAATTTTTTTTTGTATTTTTTTTTGCTCGCACTAAAACCTCTTTTGCGGATTTTCAAGCTCACGCATTCGAGAGATTTTCGAAAAACCTACCATTTACAAGAGTGCTTGTTACCTATACTCTATACGCCTAACTCCTAAGTTTCCCATTCTCTTTTTCATGGAGCCCTAATGGGTCGTTCTATTTTTTCGGTCCCATTTGGCCATTTTTGTAGAATCATTTTTTTTAAGATATTACGACAAAATTTTGTATTTAGGCTTGTGTACGTATACTTACTCTGATCCCTGAATTGCCTTAGTCTGCTATATGGTAATGACGCAACATACGGAAATGAAAATCGATAAGATGGAAATTTAAAGGATTGGATGGAAATGATATATGAAAGCGAAAAAATTAAGGAATTTCATGTTAGATAAACAGAATACTTATTATTGTTTTATTTTTATGAGTAATAAGACCAGTGTTAGTTATTTAAATCTCCTCTACTAAAAAATTAACAAAAATATAAGACTTTTGTTAAAAAGTAGGAAACAGGTCAGACATTATTATTTTATTTAAAAAAATGCGACCAATCTATAGTTATCCTATATAATCGTATAAAATCAACATTCCATGTATTTTACCTCACTATTAACTTACTAGAGTTTTTAAGGAAAACACTATTTTAAGAAATAGTTTCACTAATCGCAGTTCTATGCAATTTAGCGACGACTAGTTTAGTAAACTTTAGTAAACTCTTGAAAATAATATCCCAATTTGTTACACACCACTTAATACATTAACAGGCATTAGATATACTGATGTTTAGCAACAAGAATATGTATTATGTTCCTGTAAGTAATAAAATCTGAAATTATTAAAAAACAGTTTAAAATCTTAAATATTATGTTTAATCACTTAATTATGAAGTACTAGCTAGATTAGTACTACATGGATAGGTACTTATTAAAAGGAAAATACTAGTTATTTGAAAATAATCACAAATTTGGTTTCATTATGAGATTTACATGAATAATACTATTCGAAGATATATTTTCCATATTTATTTGTCAGAAATGTGTGCTCGTCGGTTCATTGAAGGCTCCAGAAGCATATCTTTGACAGGACGTTAATCTACAATATCGATATAGAGTTCCACAATCCACATGCTAGGTAAAAATCTTTGTTTTGAACGTCAGGGACTTCTCCTAAGTAAATATTGTCTCAGACGTAATTAAGCCCCCCTTTTCTATCTAATGGCAGATAACAGTGATGAGACAGACAAGGAACGCCCAAAATAGAACCGTTCAAGTGAACCAACTGATGATGAAGCAATCCATTCTCTGTTTTTGAGATTAGCGGTAATTTGGTACAAAATGACTCGCAGCCAGAAATATTAAAAATGGAATGTAATATATAGATAAGATTTGGACAAAATCTGTTATAAAATACTAAATAATACCAAAAAATCGGAAAATTGGTTTAAAAATCGGAAGGAATGGATGGGAATGAAGTGGATGGAAATGAAGTTTTGGCATTTAATTAAAATTTTTGTTGCATTCTTATATTTTTCAAAAGCCATGCAAAATATCTTTAGAAGGTATTTCAATAGCCTTTATCATAATGTATTTAAAAAATCACTAGCAACAAAAGTCATTTAAATAGGCAATGGATGGTAATGAAGGCTTACCCGTGACAAAACGAAAATTTGCAACTAAAAATTAAATTTTCTCCGAGAAACAATGCGCACATATTATCTCGCCTATAATGTATGGCAGACATGGGCCCAGGGGTTCCGAAACATGTTTGCACGTAGATCTACAGATCCAGATTTGGTCAAAAATATAAAAACCATTTGCTCGGAACGATATGAAAAATTTCGCGTGACAAAATTAAAACCTGCGTTCTCTCAATGTTGCACATGCACAAGTTCATTCTTATGTTTAAAATGGTTAATATGAGTATTTAAGCTAATGTTCCAGTACAAAACATGACAAGATTAATTACGAAAACTCTAAGAAAATTGTGTTTAAGCTAAGCAATGTGGGAACGTACGGGGGTGGGAAATGAAATTTTGGCTATTTGATGTTAAATATCTTTTTGATTAATTATCTTACGGAAATACACAATACGTGGCAAAGTAGAACACTATAGACTTAACATTTTAAAAGTATTTGATCGAAGAAATTTATTTCGTAAATATCAAATTTTGACCTTGAAAGCAAATGGGAACGAAAAAATAGAACGACCCTAATCTTTTTGCACTAGAAAGCAAGTTACTAAACATTGGTTCACCTTTAACATATAGAGTGATAATACTTTAGGGTGTATACGTGTTCCTTGTAGAGAGTTCACTGTGAAAGTAGCAGCGCTGAAAGACGATTTTTTTTCACTTCTGTATGGGCAAGGGCCAGAGCGTCACGAGTTTCCCCATACAAAAGTGAAAAAAAAAAATTGGTCTTTCTGCGCTGCTACTTTCACAGTGAAATTTCTACAAGGAACACGTACACACCCTAAAGTATTATCACTTATTTTTGTGACACCCTGTATAATAATATATTATAAAGTTCGCAAGGGCTGTTTTGATGTCTGCTGAAGTTTAAAGCTTATTTCTGTAGTAATTGAGGTGTTGTGTATACTTGTATAATATGGAGTTTTTTGTTATTTTCTGCGCCTATTAATTTGCACTACATAATATCTTTATTGCCTCAGCACTCTTTCGCATTTAACTGTAAAGGTGAGACCGCATTAGGCGACACTACGCTGCAGCGGAGCGACGCGTCACGTCACGCGACACGTCGCGGTGGGTAATTTTATTAACCGACTTCAAAAAAGGAGGTGATCAATTCGACGTCTATGTATGTTATATTTCCAGAACTGCCCAGTTTTTGTATATGTTAATCTATAAATAACTTGCTTCTGAACAAATGTGCCAAATTTCAAAAGTGCATGTATGTATACAGTATGTTTTTATGTTTGTGCACGCATATCTCCGGAACTACAAGTCCGATTTAAGTGATTCTTTTTTTATTGTACTAGGTATTGTTCAACTTAGGGAATACTGCAAGTTTCATTAAAATCGGTTCAGTAGTTTTTGAGAGGGAACTTCATTTCTCAATTACGTACACGGTTTTATCTTTTTTAAAATACTGTTATTTGTATGAAATCATATGAGGTTTAAGTCGCTGTCAGTGCTATGGAACGTGAAATGCCGCGTCGCTCAGTGCGGTCTCGCCTTTATTACACCACTAACTTCTTTTTCAGGCTGCGTTTCCACCAGAGATGTGTTGCGAGGAACGTGTTTTTGGGAACCAATATAATCGCTTCATTGACGTGACATTGCTCATCGCAGCGATTCTATTGGATCTTAAAAACACATTCCTCGCAACACGTCTCTGCTGGAAACGCAGCCTAAAGGTACTGCAATTAGTTTATACGTTACATATTGATATTTTAGATACGGGTGGTCTGTTCCTGTGGGCGCAGTCTCTGTTCGTGCTGGCGCAGCTTCTGACGGGCGGTCTGCTGCACGTCAACGAGCTGGACCCGATCCGCCGATATCTGCCCTCGTACAACAGACCGCGACGCGCCGGACGGTACTCGGCATTCCAGGTGACTTTATCTATATGTCGCAGCCAACTGGTTAAAATAGCCGTTCAATCAAACAGCTCGCCCCTTTACTGAACAACGCCATTCAATCACAGGTCTAGCTTTTTAATTGAATATTTAAGTCGCTCAAAACGTTCAACACTACAGCTGATTCAAAAGCCGCCGTTTGATTGAATTAGTTCAGCGCTCACCACCGCGGCGCTAGGTGCGTTTTGTTTACAATATGGCGTCAACTAGCCGGTGTTTTGTAATTGTATTAAGATATTTTTCGTAAATATACGTTACAAGTATTATTAAAGTGACAGAAATTATGGGGGCACATACGAGTGAATCAAATTTAAACAAATATTCGAATTTCGAGGAGAAATTACGGGATTATGAAATGCATCACGAAAGTATTAATTGCTATTGTGTTCAAAATGAGTTAGAATACATACTTAGAATAAAAATTTATTCTGCTTATTATCATTGCGCTTGTGTAATAATAAAACTAAACTAATGGTCAGCTTAGTTAATTTGCCATTTAACCAGTTAGCTAAGCGTCGTCTAGCTGTAGTTTTGAAGTTGCAGTCAACAAGTTGGCTAAACGACGTATAGCTGTGTGATTGAATGGCGTTGTTCAGTCAAAGGGCTAGCTGTTTGATTGATCGGCTATTTAAACCAGTTGGCTGCGACATATATAACGCGAAAGTGTGTATATCTGTCTGTTTCTATGTTACCTTTTTACGCCTAAGGGCCCTTCCATAGGAGGTTTTTTTTGTGCACTGACGACGCTCGTTTCTGCAACGCTCGTCTTCTGCGCGTTTTCATCGCGTTTTGGCAGATATAAAGTAAATAAAACTTTAGGCTTCCTTGCGTTTACTGAGCGTTCAACTTGCGTTTGTATTGATACAAACGAGCGTAAAAAACGCCGTGTGGAAGGGCCCTAAATAGTTTAACAGAGGTATGGGAATTCTTTTCCGTCCCGAGGAAGAACATAGGATATTTTTTGGTTCCGTACCCAAAGGGTACAAACGGGTTCCGTTATTACTAAGACTTCGTTGTCTGTCCGTCTGTCTGTCTGTCTGTCTGTCGCCAGGCTGTATCTCTAGAACCGCTATAGCTAGACTTCCGAAATGTTCGCAAATTGTGTATATCTGTTGCCGCTATAACAACAAATACTAAAAACAAAATAATATTAATATTTATGGGGAGCTCCCATACAACAAACATGATTTTTTTCCCTTTTTGCTCGATATTAATAATGGCAACAGGTAGGCACTTGAAATTTTAACAAAAACCTTTAATTTATGTGTTATTTAATAATTCATAATAATATTTAAAGAAAATAAAAATTTAAGGGGGGCTCCCATACAAAAAAACTCAATTTTTGGCCAATTTTTCCTCTATAACAGTACGGAATAATTCGTGCGCGATTCCGACTCCCACTTGGCCGATTATTAAAAAGAAGACGGATTACATACAATATTGCTTTGAGACATTACTATAAAATAATTTTATAATCTGATCAAAACTCCTTTCATGCATCATACTTCAGGCGAAACCGACATTCGTAAGTACTCTTCTATGTGATTTTAAAGTGTCAATAAACGCAATAGCTTTTATGGTATTTAGTAATCTGCGCTATTTGTACGTAACTACTTTTATTAGTAGGGGAAATAATGTGTATATGGATGACGTTGTGTGTGCAGGGTATAGCGACGGACCTGGTGGTGCAAGTGGTGCTGATCGCGGAGTCGATGCGGCTGCAGGCGATGATGGGCACGTACGGCATACAGACGCAAACGCCGCACGAGGTCGAACCTGTGCAGGTGAGCCGAGGCTTAATTTGTTACTACGTTTTCGTTAAGTACATTATTTTATACAGTGGCGTAGCAAAGAGAAGGCGGCGGGGGCGAGCCGCCACAGGCGTGGACAGGTTTTTGACATAGGGTAAGCAGCGGTATCGGTTTAGTAGTTTTGGCGTGAAAGCAAAATAGACAGACAAACGGACAAAAAGAGATATTTTCGCATAAATTGTAATATTAGTGTGGATATAAATTAAAAACTATGTTTTCTAAACTATTATAATATATGAGTATGTTCTGATATGAAGAAACAAAAAAAACGCCATCTGTTGTCACGTGTTGGAACTACAATGAAAGTTCATTTGCGTTCACATGTGTGCTAAGCTAAAATAAATAAAAACGCCATCTATTGTTATATATTAGAAATGCAATGTGAATTCATTTTCATCGATATTTCCATGGAAATTAGACACATAATATATAGGCGTGAAAGCGAGACAGACAGACAGAGATACTTTCGCATTTAATATAAAGTATATAATATTAAAAAATTATAAAATAAATTAGTACATGAATATGAGTAACATGAAACTTTCGAGTTACTTACATTTCATTTTTATTGCTGGTTTAATTGTTGTAACTCAGGTACACGTACCTACCTTTCGACACAAATCACAATTAGAATCTTTTCACTGAATGACAATTGTGAAAACTTGTTATTTTTAATTTTTAATAAACACACATATTCACACAAACCTCACAGTCAAATAACATTTTTAAGAAATCAAAAAACGCACTTAATATAGAAATTAGAAACTCAGTAATAACTAAATCTAATATATAATAAACTGTAAAATGTACAAACTTTTAAATGTTAAAATAATAAAAATCTTCTAAGGAAACTATATATATACTGGCAAAAACAAAAATAATATGTTACAGGGCTCATCACATGAAAAAATGGCCTCCCAAAATACAAAACACTTCTGTAATGTAAACAAATATAAACCGTACTAAACAAAAATGCACTATGTGCATATGTGATTAATTAGATTTCCGTCTATTATTTTTACTCGGATTATAGGCAACGAACATATCCGATTACTTCCGAACGCGCCATTACGCCGGCTCTCGGCTAAGCTCGGAACTCATGGCGCAGGACCTGGCCTAGTAAATCGCACACGCACACACGTTTGCGAACAGTGTACGAATACGAAAATCTTAACTCACACATATAGGCGGGGTCTGCGTGACATCGAGTGCCTGTAACCACAGATATGTAGTATAATATTGGTGCGTACCTTCGCGCGGCGCGCTTAGTTACCACTTATCGACTTATGTTTAAGTAGTTTTGCAAATCAATTGGTGCTATTTTATAAATGTAGGCGTTAATGTGTATTCATATTTTTACTATTAATAATAATTAAAGTCATCTAAAACGTACGAAAGTTAAATTAAAATATGTGTATAGCAAGTATTTATCATTAGGTAAGCACTGCTTTTATGCCTTCATAGTATGCACGCCCATGTGAGCCGCACCCACCCGGTCTCTCAAAAATAAATTGCTAGCACAAAAAAATCTTTTTCGGGGATTCCTCCACTAGCACTAGTTCAGATCTATGTATAAGGCTGCGTTTCCACAAGAGATGTTGCGAGGAATGTGTTTTTAAAATCCAAAAGAACCGAAGAAAAGAAAGAAATGCGCTGAGCGAGGTCACGTCAATGAAGCAATTCTTTTGGTCTCTGGTGGAAACACAGCCTAATTCGGGGATTCTCGCAAAAGAGCCTGACGCTGTCGTAGGGGATTCCCCGTCCTATACTCGCGACCTTTTTAGTTTTTACTTTCGATGGGGTGACTCCACCAACTTCCACACCGGATGCCACCCGAGGTAGCTACGCCACTGCTTTATGTATTGAAGCTTTGTATCGTAATATTAAGTTAGTGTTGTGACATTTTTATTCACAAAACGTTTTTAGAGAATGAGACTTTATTATTTTATTCATAATGTCGGGGGATTTCTTAACGAAACATAGATGATAGAAGTGAAAAGTGACTCTTTTAACGCTCTTCATAAGGACATATTATACGCATATAAACACACCCTAAGGACACGTTCAGACGATCTGCTGTAGCTTAGCCCGTTGTTAAGAGATTACACGCGCGGCACGCGTTGAACATGCGCGCGCTCAAACATTTAAACACAGATATTATTATGGTTTTATGACCAATGCATTGTTTTCAGATATGTAGCTCCACTCAGCTGGTGCACGTGTACCGGGAGCTCGGCCTGTGTCCCAAGTTGAAGCTGACTGGGCGCCCCATCAGACCTGTCGGTTCTCTCGGTACTAGTAAGGTTAGTGATGTCTTTAAAAGTTATTTTACATAACTTGAACATTACTTGACTGAAATGTTATTACTGATTCTTTGTAGGTCTAATCAAGTAGGTACTACATCTGTACCTACTTA
This sequence comes from Polyommatus icarus, assembly GCA_937595015.1. Taxonomy (NCBI): domain Eukaryota; kingdom Metazoa; phylum Arthropoda; class Insecta; order Lepidoptera; family Lycaenidae; genus Polyommatus; species Polyommatus icarus. The sequence continues at coordinate 13,683,939 of OW569321.1, forward strand.
ATTAGACCTACAAAGAATCACTAATACACTGATATAATATATGGCTTATAATTTTTAATGACACAAGCTTTACAAAAAATATATATTGTAGATATATAGAGTATGCGGTATGACGGTGCTGTGCTATCCGCTCATATTCGAGGTCTCCGAGTTCTATCTATACCGAGACATGGCCCTACTCATAGACGACATCAAAACTGAGCTGCAATTTGTCGGAAAGTAAGTTGTCATAATAAAAAACTATAGATTTTAGGGCTCCTATACAATTCAGAAAACTGCGAATTCGCATCGCATTGCAATGTTATATTATTGAAGTGAAAACTTCTTTAGCGGCGTTGAGCACTTAATTTGTGGGACGGGTAAAAACTGTGAAACTCGCGTCAGATTCTCGTGCTGATCGAAAAACCTTGGAAAAACCGTAAGACGGTTGGAGAGTAGTGTTTTATATCGAACTCGAACTCGTACTCGAACTCGAACTGAAATTGATTGTAAGGGTTAAGGGCACAACGATAATAATCAAGTTTTCACTTCTGCTGGCACTCCCGTAGTGCAACCCGTCTTTTTTTTTTAGTATGAGTTTTGTCGCAGATATTTGCGATGCGATGCTAATTAGCAGTTATGTGTGGGAGCCCGTATAAAGGTGCGTGAGTGTGCAGGTACTGGCGGCTGTCGGGTCGTCCGACGGTGTGTCTGTTGGTGCGGGAGGAGCACATGCGCGACCCGCACTTCAAGCAGATGCTCGACCTCTACGCCATGCTCAAGAAGGGCTACTGCGACGGCGTCAAGGTGCGCCTAGGGAGGCTGCAGAATCTCATATCGAGCTCTTGTATAGGTATGTTTAAAATGTCAACGATTGTAATAGGTATACATTGGTTATATTCCTGTAGATTAGGCTAAGTACCGCCGCGACCACTGTGGTCCTAGATAAGGTAAACATTAAACATACCTTTGTTGGTGACGTTGAAATACATCTCACATCTTTTTTATCGGCCACGCGAACGTCGCAAACTTTTTGCGACGAGCTCGTGGCTCATAAATATGTTTCGCCGACAGAGCACCTGGACTTCATGAGCCAGGGCGACTTCCCGTCGGAGAACTTCGCGCAGTTCAAGCAGCTGGAGCACGAGTACATCGGGTACCAGTCGCTGACGGACGTGCCGCGGGCGTTGGCGGCGCGCGACGACCCCGCCCCTGACTACCGCGCACGGGACACGCCCGCCGTGCTCGCCGCGCTGCGTGCCGCCCCGCCCGTCCTCGACCAGTGCCAGCTCTGGGGCATACTGCTCGAGCGCGAGGGCCCGCTGTATGAGGTGAGATGCAAGATGTGAGCCGCCCCGCCCGTCCTTGATCAGTACCACCTTGTAGGCCCGCCTACAAGGCCCGCTCTGGCCTCTAGGTATGATCTTAGATTCGCCGCAAATGACTAATGGTATTTTTTTAATAAAGAGATTTTACACAAAACGTAAAACCCGAGATACGAGTAGTATCTTTTACTCACGCTTGTTTGATGATATTTTTGACGATATCTAAGTTAGAAATGTTTGCTGTTTATGTGTTAACAGCTGTATCATGTCCAGCTGTTGGCACGGTTCAAAATACGCTCCTGCTCAGCACTACAGTGTTAAACTCGCAGGCCGAGCAAGAACTCCGTATGGATATTTACGGGCATTTTCCCTCTGAACGTGCAGGTGAACGGCACATCGGTGCAGTCGGCGTTGAAGTCGCTGTACGCTGCGGCGGGCGCGGCGCGGCACTGGCGCGCGGTGCGCTACTGCTCCTCGCTGCTCAACCACACCGTCGACTCTATCAGCCCCTTCATCACCACTGTGCTCGTCAGCGGGAAACAGGTCGGAAAGCTTATCGTTAACGAACTTACAAATCAGTAAATGTATAGATCAAAATGCTGTATGAGTGTTACTATAGTCTATATATCTTCGCAGCTAATCAAAACTTCAAAAAGCACTGACCGTCACTGTTAGTTTATGAATATTCTATTTAGCATTGTAAATATCAATTCAAGTTTTTATATTATCTTTTATAGCTTTTGTTATTGGTATGGTAACATTTGGCTATTATGGAGGCACTTCACTTGGCTATTTGTATTTGCGTATTTGATGTATTCGCCAAACAATCACCATGTGTAGACGGTATGTTTGACAAATATTGGCCTTATTTGCCTATTGGTATTTGACGTCCATGTGTGGAAGGCCGTATTTACCTTTATTTGTTTGTTTGTGTATACGTCAATAATTTTGCCAAATGCAACAAATAGCCAATAGCAAAATATACAAATAGCCATATTAGTCTAAGATCCCACTGCAAAATTGTGCAGGTATCGAGTACACGCTTAAAACCACATTTTTACAAATATTTATGATAAGGAGAACATATTTCTACTGGGGTGCCAGTCCAAATGTGGCCGCAAATATTTTTAAAATTTGTATGAAAAATTGAGTTTGCGGGATAAAATGTAATCATCAGGTATTGAAAGCAAACATAATTCATTTCATGGCAATGAGTATAGAGATTTAGAAAAATCCGGTGTGCCGTTGGGCACCCGGCCGCAACCCTATTGTAACCAGGTGTGAACAGGTACCATTCCGATACGTTTTTGCATCCATAACGTATATTGATCTTTTATATATCAAATGGAAGCTTATTTCCCTCTTATTATTATAATATAGGTGTGCCTAATTAAATCTGGCCGCAAATAAGGGGTGCCGGCTGTCAAAGATGGCAAAGTATCGAAGGTTGAGGGAAAGGGAGCTAGCGCAAAACATTACGGGATAGTGATAGTACATCATGTTAGTGTACTTAAACATCGGTTCAAACAATAGTAATAATCGGCCGAGTGCGAGTCGGACTCGTGCGCGAAGGGTTCCGTACTATTTTTGTGTAGTGTAGTGAGCAAAACAAGGCCAAAATTTGTGTTTTTTGTATGGGAGCCGCCCTAATGCTTTAATTTTTCTTTAATTTTATTATTAGATGGTAATTAAATTGCACATATTTTACTTGAAGATTTCGTGAAATTTTAAGGTGCCCATCTGTTGCCATTATCGACATAGAGCGAAAAAGGCCAAAAAATCACGTTTATTGTATTCAAATTCAAATGTCTTTATTGCCAGAATGTTATAGTTATTGAATATAGTAATTAATGTAAACTTGAACATACTTAAATTTTATTTTGTTTTTAGTATTTGTTGTTATAGCGGCAACATATTATTATATTATATTATTACATAATCTGTGAAAATGTCAACTCTCTAGCTATTACCATTCTTTAGTTACAGCATTGAGCCTGGAGACATACAGACAGACGGACAGACAACGAAGTCTTATAAGTAATAGGGTCCCGTTTTTGCCCTTTGGGTACGGAATCCTAAAAACGACCAAATAAATTAATACTCTATAAGAATTTAAAAGTTTATTCAAGTGTTAAATTGTTTGTTACATAAAGATTAAATATTCATAATATTATGTACTAGCGACCCGTCCCGGCTTCGCACCCGGGTATAAAATATATTATAGTCTATGTCACTCACTGAAGAAATGATTAAAATCGATTCAGTAGTTTTTAATTACATAATATTTTTATATTCATTATTACCCGCCTGCATTGATCGGTACCGCCACAAAAGCTAGGTCCCGCAATTTTAGAATCTTTAATTTCTTCAAAAATATATAAATCGTATGCCGTAAAGGGCCATATAGATCTATATATAAAATCAATAATGTATTTAATAAAGTATTTAATTTAATAAGGATTATTGCCGTATTGGTTAAAATTGCTTCGAAAATTAACCATTTCGGTTTAAAGATCTTTATTATTCTCAATAAGACAATTAATGTCACTTACATGAGAAACAATATTATAACCTTAACACTATGTACTTATTAGGAAAGTTCACAATACATAAGAAAAAATTACAGTTTCCTAAGGTTAAATAGTAATTAACAAATAACGTCGGCCCGATTTTGTCGGTAGTCTGAAAACATTTTTTATAACGAGACGTGTTCGAGAATGCAAGTTCGCCAATATAAGCCGGTGGTCCAAGTGATTAACTTTTTACGAGTTGCAACAAAATATGTGATCGGTTAATTTTTTCTTGAAGATATTGAGCGAGCTTGCTTCTTTAACAATCTTAGGTAGTGCGTTGTTTAGCTGTGCTATATGTGTTATATGTTAATGAATTTTTTCCGTAGTTTGTTCTTATTTTAGGAAGTACAAGGTGGTCCGCGCGACGAGTTTTATGTTTAGTTGTTTTGTTGAGTGTTGTAAATGTAATTTGTGAATGTGTAATATAGTGTGTAGTATATATATATATATATATATATATATATATATATATATATATATATATATATATATATATATATATATATATATATATATATATATATATATATATATATATATATATATATATATATATATATATATATATATGTATATATATATATACAGGGTGTCAAAAGACCGCTTCCGATAACTTCGTGGGGTTATTATAGGGCATGAGATATATCCATTGGTGCAAGTAATTTTCTTTAAATCGACAGTTTTTAAAATAGTCAAAATTTTCAACACTGATGTAAATGCGCGATTGTTTCGCGCGCCAGTGGAGCCCCGCCAGCCCGGGGGCTGCGCCAGCCCCCCCCGCGCCGCCCGCGCCAAGTCCCGCGCGCGCGGCTCTGCGCTAGACAAAACAGCTGATCGTGGTGTGCCCTAGGCCCTAGCCCGTAGGTAGTAAATAAACCATCAATATTGTAATGATTATTAAATTGTTTTCACGATTTAATAAAATGTTAGAATTTATTAATTACCGTTTCTTAGGTTTATTTCTCAAAAATACTCAGTTTTTACTTCCGGCCAAAAAGGAAAAGTAATCATGATTCACATCCGAATCAAGTTGTAAAAATACAATACACAGTTACTATGGACAAAATACTTGACAACATGTTCACTGACCTGTGATCAGCTGTCTGCTTTTATGAAATGCAGTTCGAGCTGTGCTCCATTTAACTCAATGTAGATTGCAGAGTTTTTCAACACGAAACAAAAGTACTCGTAAACAGGAGACATTCCAATTCTTTTAAAAACACTTTTTACTGCACTGTTTAAACCGCACTATCGTATTGACGACGATGTTCACCCTCGTTCCATAAAGGTTTACGAGTATTAAAAGTTCATTCACATTCACAGACGTATCACGTGAAAAAATTGTTATCAATGTCACAAAACAAGCAATTAGACCAGAACATCCGTAAAATTACAAAACTTAAACATAAACTTCACAGTACACCAGCACGGCGAGTGCTTACAGCAGACTAAATAAAATTAAAGAAAAAACTTTGTAAAATAATAGGGATGTATCCCTCTGCATATTTTGAGTTATCGATAATTTTTTATCGATAAATCGTTATTGTTTTACATACGAGTATGTTATGATTACAGTCAAACTAAAAAAAAAAACAAATACCTACTCAATGTTAAGAATAGCGACAATAATAATTAAAAGTTATTTAATTAATTAGGTATTATTAAAGTATTTTCATTGCATGCGTAAACGCGTATACGCGCATAGGTACGCATAACGCATAACGCGTACCAAAGTTTAACAATCACTTTATCACGGTAATGTAGGTATCGAAATGCATCACTGTTTGTCATCCCTATAACACCTCCCCTCCCGCGCCTCAGTCGCCACGGACCGGCGCCGACCGCTGGACACTGGACAGCCAGTGCGAATTAGACAAGCAGGCGGTGCGTAGCGATTTTCGCGCTTCTTCGTTCACGCGATCCTCTGTGCCACTCTTTTCGTTGGCTTCTTGTTTTCTCTGTGTGTATGATATTGCAATATCTGTGAAATTGTAATGCTCTTGTTTGAATAAACGATGTACGAACAAAAGCGTTAAAAGTGTTAATTGATTATTATTTTAGTTGTGTTAAAATACTTTGTGGTGTGATAGATTTCGTTTAAAGCGAGAAGCGTTTTTGACGTTGTTGGTGGTGACTGGTCTTATTGCTTGGTGTTAAGGACTATTTTCAAAATGCATAAAGAAGTAAGAACACTTGAATTCAACATTTTTCACGTAAGGTAATTAATTGCCAGTTTTATGTATGAGGTTTTTTCGTGTATCATCCGTAATTTCGATTGATAAGTGACGATTGCGGATAGACAGTTCATCCGCATATTGGTTTCGTTATTTACGATGAAATTTTTGTAACTATGTAGTCTAATAATCTTAGACTAGTTACAAGTAAGTACTTACAACAGCATGGCAAACTTCTAAGTTTGCCATAAGTATTAAGTACTGTAGTAAGTTGTGCACAGACAGTTGCTTACAGTATTCTACATGAGTTACTATTAAACTTTTAACACTGCAAGTAACTTAGATAAGAGGTCAAAGGTCAGAGGTATAAGTTCCACGTCATGGCGACCTTCATGGGTTTAAAATTGAAAAGACACCACATACATTAGGGTTTCTGTGTGTTCTGTCGTAGTGTATCGTCATTCGTCGCATACGACCTTTCGAATCGTGCGTAGGCCGGAGCTAAGTGCTAACAGCTGATTGTGCGTCTAACGTTCTCGTAGGTACTTCGTACACACATTAACGTTGACCGCGCGCTGCGGCGCTGCATATTGCATAATGGAGTAAAAATTTTTTTTTAATTTTAATTTTTAATTTTTTTATAATTAATACCTTTTAAACATGATAATAAACCACATAGAAAAATAATTTATAATATTTTTTTAAATTTTATTATTATTACTAAAAATCGCAATGTAAAAACGCGCGCTCAATGTCTTCACGCTAGGGCCTACGTACGCTGTCGAAACTCGAAAGGTCGTATGCGACGATACACTACGTCAGAACTGTTCTAAACCCTAATGTATGTTGTGTGATGTGTCCTTCCAACTTTAAACCCATGAAGGTGGTCACTATGACTGACCTCTAACCCCTCATCTTGGCTACTTGCAGTGTTAAAAGTTTCATGGTAACTTATGTAGAAAACTGTAATCAACTGCATGTGTAAAAACTTACAAGAGTAGGTATGGCAAATTTCTAATATTTTTAGACTCGACGTTAAAAAGTTCATAAGTAACGAAACCAATGCGGACGAACTGTCTATCCGCAATCGTCACGTCTTATCAATCGAAATTACAGATGATACACAAAAATCTGGCAATAATTAACTTACGTGAAAAATGTTGAGTTCAAGACGGGTTCTTACTTCTTTATGAATTTTGAAAATAGTCCTTAACACCAAGCAATAAGACCAGTCACCACCAAAAACGTCAAAAACACTTCCCTTTTTAAACGAAATCTATCACACCATACAGTAAATTACTTAACACAACTGAATAATAATAATCAATTAACACATAACACAATAACTACTACCACGTTTTGATACTTGAAGTACCTAATTGTTAAAAAAATCAAACTTATGTCTAACAACAACCTAATACCTCAATGCACAAATGGCTACTAAATTAGAAAATCTATTTTAATTTTAAAAATAATGTTTAATAGTCATGTATCGGCTTTCGGAAGAGGTCAAAAGAAACCGAAGCACGGCGGCGTCCTTTGTGATCGAGCCGACAAAGAGCGGCCGCCACCGCTCTGCAGGTGCACGACGCACGTGCACGTCACGTGTCGTTAATCCATTTCAAGGACAATCTAAGTGTTGTACATTCAAAACGATGTTGTCGATATTTAAATTACCATTAAATAATAAAAGTTAATAACTATTATCTAGTTGATCTAATCTCATTTTTAAAATTAACTCTATTATGAGGTTATGAATTCAGAAAATTTTATCGGGATACATAGTCAAGTTGCAAGATAATTTCGATACCTACCGACATTACCGTGATAAAGTGGTTGTTATACTATGGTACGCGTTTGCGCGTCTAGGTATGCGCGTAATGCGTATACGCGTCCACGTACGCAATGAAAATACTTTAATAATACCTAATTATTTAAATAAATTTTAATTATTGTCGCTATTCTTAACATTGAGTAGGTATTTGCTTATTTTTAGTTTGACTGTAATCAATACGTACTCGTATGTAAAACAATTAATACGATTTATCGATAAAAAATTATCGATAACTCAAAATATGCACAGGGATAAATCCCTATTATTTTACAAAGTTTTTTCTTCATTTGTTCAGTCGGCTGTAAACACGCGCCGCGCTGGACGTGTACTGTGAAGTTTTTGTTAAAGTTTTGTAATTTTAAGGTAATAAGGGTAATCTGTGGTACTCGTAAACTTTTATGGAACGGGGGTGAACATCGTTTTCGATAGTGCGGTTTAAACAGTGCAGTAAAAAGTGTGTAAAGAATTGGAATGTCTCCTATTTAATTTTGTTTCGTGTTGAATAACTCTGCAATCTACATTGAGTTACATGGAGCAGTAAGCACAGTTCGAACTGCATTTCATAAAAACAGACAGCTGATCACAGGTCAGTGAACATGTTATCAAGTATTTTTTTCCATAGATAGGTGTAACTGTGTAAGTGTTGTATTTTTACAATTTCTGATTCAAGAGATCAACTGATTCGAATGTGAATTATTATGATTTCTTTTCCTTTTTGGCCGGAAGTAAAAACGGAGTATTTTTGAGTAATAAGTAATACTTAAACTAATAACCTAAGAAACGGTAATTAATAAATTCTAACATTATGTTAAATCGTGAAAACAATTGTAATTTAATAATCATTACAATACTGGTGGTTTATTCACTACCCACGGGCTAGGGCACTGTGGCACACCACGATCAGCTGTTTTGTCTAGCGCAGGGCCGCGCGCGCGGTACTCGGCGCGAGCGGCGCGTGGGGGCTGACTCGGCCTGGGGGCCGGGGCTCCACTGGCGCGCGATACTATCGCCCATTTACATCAGCGTTATACATTGCGTGTTGAAAATTTTGACTATTTTAAAAACTGGCGATTTAAAGAAAATTACTTGCACCAATGGATATATCTCATGCCCTATAATAACCCCACGAAGTTATCGGAAGCGGTCTTTTGACACCCTGTATATATATATATATATATATATATATATATATATATATATATATATATATATATATATATATATATATATATATATATATATATATATATATATATACTACACACTATAGTGTAGTAGTATACACACTATAGTATATATATATGCATATGTTGTACGAGTAGAGTTGTTGGATGTCCATAAATTTAGTTTCCTTGTAAATTTTTTTTGATGGTGTTAAGTAGTCGTAGTGGTATAGAATTTTGATTATTTTATTTTGTAGTATTTGGTTAGGTTTTAGGTTACTTTTAGCAGCACAACCCCATATTTCTATGAGGTATAATAAATGAGGTTTTACTAAGGAGTTATAAATAAGGGGCCGAACTTTTAGTGGAATGCTACTTGTCAGATTGTGAAGTGACCCTATTAGAGATGAGATTTTGGTTTCTATGTGTTTTATGTGTGCACTCCATGTCAAGTTTTTGTCCAGTATCAGTCCAAGGTATTTTTCTTCGTTGGTTTGTTGTAGATTTTGTCCGTTCATGTGTAGCTTTGTGTCGTTAGATACCTTTTTATTTTTAGCACCAAATATTATATAGGATGTCTTAGAGGTATTTACTGTTAAGAGATTAAATTGGAACCATTTATATAGACTATCTAAATCTTTTTGAGCTAGATGTATAATTTCGTCCAATTTCAGTCCAAAATAAAACACATAAGTGTCGTCTGCATATAAGGTAAGTTGGCCGTGCAAATTTAATTGACAGATGTTGTTTACATAGATAAGAAATAATAATGGCCCCAGGATGGAGCCCTGTGGCACGCCACATGTTATTGGTTGATGAGAACTTTGATAGTTTTCGAGTTTTACCACTTGATACCTATTGGACAAGTAGGATTGAAACATTTTATACGCCGTTCCAGTGATGCCAATACTCTTCAGCTTTTACAAAAGTAACTTACGACTGACTGTGTCAAAAGCTTTTTTTAAATCGATAAAAATACCAAGAGCTACATGTTTTTGGTCAATTTTTGTCTGGATTGTATTATCTAAGTCTATAGCTGCACTTAGCGTGTTTGACTTTTGGCGGAAACCGTATTGTTTTTCATAAAATAAATTAATTTTGTTAAGTAGTTATCTAGTCTCTTATGTATAACATTTTCTAATATTTTTGATAATATTGGCAACACTGAAATTGGGTGATAATTTCCAGGGTCCGATTTTGTCCCGCTTTTGTAAATGGGAGTGACCTTTGCAATCTTCAAGCAATCGGGAAAAGAGCCCTCAGCTAGTAGTTTATTTAAACAGTCTGCAAGATTTGAGTCTGAAATATTTTTAAAAATGTGGTTTTAAGCGTGTACTCGATACCTTTACAGTTCTGCAGTCGTATCTTGTACTATATGAAGTGCCTCCATAAGACGTTAAAGTTTTTTTTGTCCAAACTTCTGAATTTATTGTATTCATAACAGATCACCGTCGGCGTGATCGGACAGAAGGAGACGGTGTTCGACAAACCGATGACGCCCGGCGAAATACAGTCCGTCATGTATTCGACGATACAACCTTACGACATCATAGGTGCAGTCTTGCAGCAGGTAATAACACGCATCTTTCCACGCAACTTGATAGACGACCTAAATAATAACTAGCTAAAAGCCGAGCTTTGTGAGGGCTCGCGTAGTCGCACCTTGACTGATGATAACACATCTACATTTAAAACTGATAGACTGATATAAAATATTTAAAACTACTATGTTAAAGTACAAATCAATAAGCGTGGCAGTTTTTCCCTAAAGTGTAGGTACCACAAAATGTAAAGGTTGTGGTATACAGGGTGCAATTAAACCTTCCTGCCTTTCCAGGGCTTAGGTATCATTTAAAGGAGAGTCCATTTAACCAAAAAAAATTAGGTGTTATTTTTTTCAGTGAATATTTTATCCCATTTAAAATCCTTGCAGAACGGTCACTCGCGGCGGGGAGAATGAGCGGGGGTGACGCGGGGGTGCGTGCGCGGGGACACGTCGCGCGCGGCCGACGCATAGTGTCCATTAATTGCAGTGTTTTTTAGGATAACTTTCGGAAGCTATTTCTCAACACTTTAGTACTGAATGATTATAAAAGAAAAAATACGTGTATTTTTATTTTTAACAAGGATCTATATAATATCAAAATTTGGCAGGAAGGTTTAATTGCACCCTGTATACTAGGACTCGCTTCGCTCGCCCTGAATATTGTATTTATTAATTTTTTTAACCCTCGACAAAAAAGAGGGATGTTATAAGTTTGATTATTATATATCGGTAATCGGATCGCGCTCGCTCGAGATTCGTTTAACGACTCTCGCGGTTCTAAACTAATTCAGTGTGCCTTATTAGTTACTAGCGACCCGCCCCGGCGTCGCACGGGCATAAAATATATAGCCACTGAAAAAAATATGCCTATAACCTTCCTCAATAAATGGGCTATCTAACACTGAAATAATTTTTCAAATCGGACCAGTAGTTCTTGAGATTAGCGTATTCAAGTTAGCCCTTTCAAATAATTTTCCCCGTTTTTTTCCACATTTTCCTCTATTTCTTTGCTCCTATTAGTCTTAGCGTGATAAAATATAGCCTATAACCTTCCTCGATAAATGGGCTATCTAACACTGAAAGAATCATCAAAATCCGTTGCGTAGTTTTAAAGATTAAAGGGAACAAAGGGACATGAGGGAAAAAAAGTGACTTCATTTTATAATAAGTATAGATTAGTTAATGTCATAGACATAACCCAGTATTCCCTGTTCAACTTGTGGTCAACTGTGTGCATCAGGAGATCGTGTTGTACTGCGGGCGGCTGATCGGCACCAACCCGGAGCTGTTCCGCGGCATCCTGAAGATTCGCGTGGGCTGGGTGCTGGAGGCGATGCGCGCGTGCCTGGCGCTGGGCGGCGCCGACCCCGCGCAGCTCGAGGGCCTGTCGCCCTACCGCCTGCGCGAGCTGCTGCAGCGTGTGCTCTCCGTCTCCGACTGGGCCGACGACGAGGGGTGAGCCCTGCACCTCGCTCCATCTATACCACCTATAATAAATACAGGTTGCAATTAAACCTTCCTGCCAATTTTATTCCAGGGCTTAGGTATCATTAGAAAGAAAGAAAACGTTTATTTGTGCAAGAAAACATACATAGCTAGTTTTTTTTTTAGTTTTTTTATTTTTATGCAATAAGGGGGCAAACGAGCAAACGGGTCATCTGATGGAAAGCAGCTTCCGTCGCCCATGGACACTCGCAGCAACAGAAGAGCTGCAGGTGCGTTGCCGGCCTTTTAAAGGGTAATAGGGGAGAGTGGGGAAGGAAATAGGGAAGAGTAGGGAAGGGAAAAGGGTAGGGGATTGGGCCTTCGGTAAGCTCACTCACTCGGCGAAATACAGCGCAAGCGCTATTTCACGCCGGTTTTCTGTGAGGACGTGGTATTTCTCCGGTCGAGCCAGCCCATTCGTGCCGAAACATGGCTGTCCCCACGTCTAAAGTTACAATAAAAAATTAATTACAATTAGTTACAATAAATAATAATACATCATAAAATGTCTGCGAGCACAAGCCGACGCAGCTCAGCATATGCTGACTGCAAGCAATCAGCGCTGATCTTCCGCTGGGCCGACAGGTGACGTCACGGACATCAATCCGGGTTCACAGATACAATTAAAGTTTATAGAGTTATGACTTATGACACCACAATAATATAGAAAACAGCAAGTCACAAATGTATATTTTTAAGTTGAAAAGAATAAAGCAGGTGGACGCAAGTTCCGAACAAAAAAAAATTGGGTTCCAAATTTAAACGTAGCAACTGTACCCAATCGCATAATCTGTGCTTGATCTGTGCAAGGTCGACTGTGATTGGCTGATAAAAAAGACCATAAAGAATATAAACTACATGAGAAAAAAGACGAATAAGGAGTTTAAAATAACAAAGTTCGATTTTCATTTTGTGAAAATTATTTGTAGCAACTCATACAAAAATTGTAAATTAAGTGGATTAATTATTGAAAAACGAAAGGTAAGCCATTGTAAAATGTAAATGTAACCGTAAATTGATAAATTGAAGCAAAACATAACTATGTCATACCATGTTTTAATACAAAGTACATGTCGTAGTATTATTTGCATATTTGTACATTAATTTACAACTTAATACTATTTAATATGAAAAATATAGATTATTATTTCATAGAAAATATTATAATGTATATCAGTATGCAGTTAATTTGGAAAATGTTGAAATGTGTATATTGTTTTATTGTAATACGTAATAATACATGAGGTTATATTAACTATAATTTATGTGAACTGTATGGAAATGTAGTAAATGAAAAATGTTTAATTAATTTCAGATTTTTAGGTCCCTATACTAGTTTGCAACATTTTAGTCTGCAAGCAATAGCTGTTAAGGAGATTTTAGGAGGAGAAGGAAGGTATGGGATTATGAGTGGTACGGCCACCAAGGAAAAATCCTCTGATCAAGTGAGGTGGTATGCAGCTGGCCTGAGCCCGCGTGATAGATTTCAGCTGTCGTATACAGGGTGTAACAGAACAAAGTAATGATACTTAAGTGTGTATATATAAAGCGGGGAATTGACTACCGGGCCGCCCGCTACGGGCCGCCCGTCGCGGGCAGGTCTGTCGCATGTCTGCTCGTCAGTTCCTAGGTCAACGGGCATGTCTGTGCCCATACCTAGGAATTGACGAGCAAACATGCGACAGACCTGCCCAGGACGGGCGGCCCGGTAGTCAATTCCCCGCTTTAAGGTGCGCGTCCACTGGATCGGAATCGGAGCGTAGGTACGCAGCGGACGTATTTGTTGCTTTGTATGTATGGTACTGACTACTGTGAACTGCACTAGAAGTACTGGAACGTCATTCTACGCCTGACAAATATATGACGACACGACGCGCCGTCCGCACCGTTGCGTACGTCCCGATTCCGACCTGGTGGACGCGCAGCTTTAATCCCCTCCCTATATAGAGTTTACTGTATAAGCCAATCAAGTAGTTAGTAGAGTAGCATAGGCAGCTATTCTATTATATTTATAAATAAAACTCATAAAACTGTACTGTAATATTATAATACTGAATAATAGAAATCAACAAAAGCTTGTGGATTAAATCTGTTTTATTGTTTAATTTACCTTATTGGCCTATTTATTTAGCTATGTACAATAATTTTTAATGTAATAAAACAATTATTTGATCTCATTTCTTTTTTATTTAATTTTTTAAAATTTTTGGTATGTTTAGAGTGAAAGGTTTGCACTTAAAATTTTTAACTTCAGTTTCAAATTAAAAAAATAACGGATGTTAATTTTTTTTCTTCCAAGTTCGACCTCTTGTTACGTAGTATACAATTTACATCCTCTTTGGAATAAAGACACAAATATCTGAAATGTACCTAAAAATATACCTATAATACCTATAAAATATACCTAAATATATATCGACGGGTGAAAGCGGAAGTGGCGTAACTTGAAAAACCCAACTTTACAGTAGAGCCAAAAAACTTTTTAAAAAATTCATAACTTCTATATTTATCAAGATAGAACGTTGAAAATTGGAACGTATTTATATTATTCTAAGTTCCATACGATGAGTTTGTTCAATCTGTTCTAAAGTTGATATTTCATTGATTTTTAACAAGTTACGACAAAAAAAAACTCTGTTTTAGGCAGCAGAAATGTTGTATCTTTGAGAGGAAATGTATGGATAACTTAAAAAGGCATATTTTTTTGGGCGGCGGATTTGTCATATCTTCAATATAACACGCCATAACACATTTCATTTCGCCGTATCTTGTTTACTTAACAAAATTGCATTACAACTTTTGGTTCAAGTGCATAATCGGCGACAGACGTTGTGAAAATGAAATGCTGTATCTTAAACTAAATGAATTGTTTGTTTTAAAAGAATGTCACTATAACAAATTAAAAGAAATAATACGACTATTTACTGTTATTTGTTTATAACATAAGAAAATAAAGGAATGGAAATTTGTTTTATTAATCAACATTAAAATATAAAATTATTATAATAAAATGAAAATTAATGTAATAAAACATTTATTTCTATTGTTTTTTCTACTTTGTAAAGGTTCAGGCCCTAATATATTATTCATGCTCATGAATTTAAAGTTATTCTTTTTATTTTATAAGATATGGGGACAAATGAGCACACGGGTCACCTGATTGAAAGTAACTACCATTGCCCATGGACACTAGCAACATAAGAAGAGCTGCTGGTGCATTGCCGGCCTTACCCGGTACTAATATGCTATCTTTTTGAAGGTTTTCAGGTCGTATAGGTTTGAAAATACTGCTGGTGACAGTTCTGTGTTCAGTGGAAGACTGCCACTCATCAAAGTGATGAGGATGGTATATTTTTCGCGTGGAACGATGGCGAAAAATTGCAGGAGGTATGATTCCGAACACTCCCCGTGATACATCACGAAGCCGATAGAGGATGCAGAGTGAAGCTACATCTCGGCGTATTTCCAAGGAGTCCAGCCTGTTTGAAACACTATGGCAGTCAACAATGCGAACGGCCCTTCATTGTATACGATCCAAAGGGAGTAGTTGGTATTTGGCGACTCTTTCGGAACCCGTACTGTTTGTCCCTGGCCACCCAAGTATCGAAAGAGCTGGGTATTGATAATGGATTCCATAATCTTCGAGAAGACGGAGGTTATAGCGATTGGTCTGTAGCTGGAAGGATTTGAGCGGTCACCTATTTAAACCAAGGCTGTCTTCCAAGAAGCCGGGAAGAGTAGGAGAACCGAAAAAGACTACTAGTTGGAAGGATTTGAGCGATCACCTTTTTTGGGGATCGGGTGCACCAAGGCTGGATCCAGGAAGCCGGGACGATGCCAGTGGAATAGGAGAGCCGAAAAAGACGCGTCAAGACCGGAGCCAACTCTGGCGCACACTTTTTCAACACATTAGGAGGGATTCCGTCAGGCCAACTCTGCTTTTGGATATCAAGGGAAGGCTCCTGCCTTCCCTGACTGAGCGCTGATGAAACTCCGACATGATGCTACTGTATCGTGGTATGGTCGGCGTTTTCTATCCCCCGTCATCTAGGGTCGAGCTTGACGCAAAGAGCTTGACCAAAAGAACGGTTTTGTATTTTGCATCGTGGGCCAGTGATCCATTTTCTACTTGTAGGGATGGTAGCGATGGCTTGCAGAAATTGCCTTCAATAGCTTTTGCCAGAGATCATGTACGGGTTCCCGTAGGGAGTCTCGAGTCTCTCACAGACAGAGACATCTCTCTCTCTTGAAGGACCTAGAGGCAAGGTTGTACTCTATTTTATATTATGTGTTTGTCCACGCATAGACGCGAAGGAGCTCAATATCTATTAAGAACAACAATTATAGCTCAACAATATTTTTCATTGAACCATCAACAAAAAAAATATTAGCAAATTTACATTTTACACCATATACTAATAAAGTCGAATACGACTTTATTAGTGCATGGTATAAAATATCGACTCATTTTTTATATAATAATATATAAAAAATGAGTCGATATTGTTAACAGAAAATATACGGGCTTTTATCTTTACTAACATGTAAAATCAACAAAATATGTATACAAGAATAAGTGTGTAGATGTCCAGAGCAATGCTCAGGGGAAAAAAATATACGTGGACACATACGTGGACAGAAATTGTGAACTATAAATAATAATTATAATAAGATCGTTGTAACCAATTTCTTGGAAATAAAGACTTATTTACTTACTTACGTGCCACATTTCACTATACGTCTTTAAGCTTCATTTAAGAATAAGCGTGTTCAGTTCCATTCAGAATAAACGTGCATTGATACACACAAACACGTTTTCTCAAATCGACGCTAACAACCAACTAAAAGGCGTTAAGAACGGCGTATATGGTGCGGCGGCGAAGGTATCATACAGGGGTGGGAGGGAGATGAAATGGCGTTACTTATCTCTGTACTCATTACTTAAGTATATTTATTGGTTGTAAGTATAGGTTTAAGAATAAAATTATGTGTTTGAAATGTAATAACTTTCTCATACCTATAAAATTTGTATGAAAAAAATTGTCGTATCTTTGTGAATGTTGTATTTTAGGCGACGAAAATGTCGTAACTCATTCAAATCAAACTAGAGAGTTAAAAAATCTGTGTCGTATCTTTTTCTAATTTTTCACGCATTGTCGTATCTATCTTTTATCCAAAAATTGCAGTTTTTCGTCTAGTTACGACAAATTTTTTTAAGGTCTGTGCTAAAAGATGATCAAAATCCATGGTCGTATCTTTACTAGAATTTATCGTAGAAAGACGAGATATAGACCATTCGACGCAGAATTTTTTTTTATACAACAATCAATTAAAAAGTGATTTTGGCCAAAATTCAAGTTACGCCACTTCCGCTTTCACCCGTCGATATAATTGATATCTTCAATAATAATTGTAGCTTTTTATAATTAAGATTTAAAACCAGAGTAAATAAAAAGTATAGTTAAAACAATAAAAGGGGGGAAAACGACATCTAAATCAATAACCCAACAACTAATCTAAAATAATAATAATAAAATTAGAACTAAAACAAGAATTTTATTGAGTAACGTAACTTCAGAATTTCATTGTATAACGTAGTAGGTAAAAATAAATAAATAAGGTTAAAAATAAATAAATAAAAAATATAAAATTGGTGTAATAGCATATTATTATGTAAAATAAACATGCAACATTAACCTGTACTAATAAATATTGTGAAAAGGTGAACAATATAATAAATAGGTATAAATAAAATAAAAGAAACACATCCTTATTATATTGCACTAGTGTCTATTTTCAAGGAAGCTTCAGCCATTTGGTGATCAAGAATAAATCTCCTAAGTTTCTTTTTAAAAGTATTTAAACTCTGCGAGTTTTTTTATTGGGGGTGGAATATTATTCCAACACTTGGTCGCGTTATAGCGGAAGCTGCCTTTGAAGGCGGCTGTTCTGTGTCGCTCCAAAGTTATGTAAGTAATGTAATGTAAGTAAGTCCATTAGGAGAGTCCATTTAACCAACAAAAAAAAATGGGTGTTGTATTTTTTTTATTGACATATTTTATCCCATTTAAAATCGTTGCGGGAGGCACGCGGGCGACGCGTCGTGTCCATTATTGTAGTGTTTTTAGGATAACTTTCGGAAGCTATTTCTCAACATTTTAGTACTGAGTGATTATAAAAGAAAAAATACATGTATTTTATTTTTAACAAGGATCGATATATCAAAATTTGGCAGGAAGGTTTATTTGCACCCTGTATTATAGGGTTTAACAAAACTAAGTGATAATAATATGTTAGGGTGTGTAATGTCTATGTATGGAGTTCACTGTAAAAACAAAGTAACGAGTCAATCAATAAGATTGATGGGAATCTGGTCAAATCCGCTCGGATTGAAAATGACGCCGGATTGCAATCCCTACACAGAACAGAAAAAACTATTTCGGGAAGTTACAAAACATCTTTATCGAAATCTATAATAGTACAGCTATTCCCAACCCGCGGCCCGCCGGGACTTTATCAGTGGCCCGCGTCATGTTAAAAGATTTTGAAATTCACGGCCACCGGTAAAATAATGTAGTCGTGATTTTTTTTCCACTTTTAAATCGTTAATTTTGAAGAACGTAATTTTTTAACCCTAAAAAAAATTGTTGCGGCCCGCGACACCATAAGACCAAAACATGTTTGTGGCCCGAATGAAAAAAAGGTTGAAAACCACTGCTCTAGACTCTAGTATGATAATGGGCATTGTCCAAAAAAAATCACATGTACTTTTTATATTTTTTTTCGTTAGAATAGGGTATTTTAAGAATATAAATTAAATAATTTTGAAATTCATTGGCTAGTTTTTTCTCAATAAATTTTTAAAATTTCGCTCTGACGTCATCATCGGCGGCCAAATTACCTCTGCAGTATGTTTTTTTTTCTTTCAATCTTATTTATAATGGCTGGTTCGTCAAATATAAGTTATCATTATGTGAAAGCTGATACGAGAAGCTTACCAAAAGTTCGAAACGTAATGTTGGTCGAATTTATTGCTAATTTAATGCCATTGAAGGTCAAACTAAGGTTAAACATATTTGTTCAAAAATATAAGTAACTAATGGGTATTTTTTTCGTTTTTATACAGAAAAGCGATCACTGACCTTATTCCTCGAAATGTTTTTGTAATGAGCAAAATTTAAAAAAAATGGACAATCCCCATTTCGTTCGTGTGTCGAGGTTTGTGCATCATTAATTGGAGCCACTTCTATTGCAGATTGACGCCGCTACAACGGCGACGCCTGGAAGGATGTCTCTGCAGGGTTCCTAAGAATTTCTACGTCCAGGTGTGGGATATACTCGTAAGAACACCGAAAGGAATTATCGTCGAGGTAAGGGGAAACTTCTTATTCGAGATCTAATGTATTGATACCTATTGAGCATTGTTATTCGTCATTTTATAAAGGTCCGCAATAGTATGTATTCAATAGCAGTTAAATTGCTAGTGATATTTCCGGACGTCTTAAGCACTGTGTCTGGTTTGCTCCCTTACGTGCCGAAAGTCGAAACCCACTACACATAACCGCGTTTGCGGCATCGCGCCGCTGAAATGTGGCGGCACTGCCGATTTTAGCGGCGCGGCGCCGCAACTTGTGTTCTTAATAACAAATAAGCATAAGCAATAAGTTTATTTCGACGATGCCAGAGACACGTCCATTCACAATAAAAAAATCACGAGGACCTGCCTACCCTGCCAAAACGCTGTTTTCCGCGACGCCAAAACGCAAGCTGCCGATTGAGTGGTACGGCCCTAAGGTTTTAACACACAAAACGACGCCACAAACAGTCGGCTGATCTATGCACATCATCATCGTTTTTTTTTGCGGGGTTTAAACGTCTTCGTAACTATAACTAGCTGACCCGGCAAAGTTGTTTTGCGATATAAATTATTTCTAGTATCAATATAAAACGTAAAAACCTATTCTCAGGCTAACTACATACAAAATTTCATTAAAATCGGCTGAGCCCTTTTGGAGGAGTTGGCACACAAACACTATGAGTTGTGACCAGTGGCGGATTTGCCCTAAGGCCCAGTAGGCCCGGGCCTAGGGCGGCCAGATATAAAGGGCGGCAAATCGTGCAAACAAATTGTAATTGTAATGGGTGCGGTGCAGTGCAGCTAGTGGCAATGGGCGCGAATCTGATGGAGTCTGGACAGACGCTATATTTTGATAGTGAATAAGGTCTCTTTTGGTGAGATATTTAAAGGCTCGCGTAACGTATGATTATAATCTTCCTATTTTTGCGTTTCAAAATTAAGTATTATAATTTCGTACATCGTTCAAAATAGTTCGTACGTTTGGCCCAGGACACCACTCGAGGTAGGTACACCTCTCTTCAGTGGCTCATAAATCATAATTCATAAGCATAACTAATGCTATTCGCGCCTAAGAACAATTTTACAGGACGTCATAATCTTTTAGTATAATACAAGTAATCTAGGAAGAATGGGTGGGTTATAGGTGGGTAATTAACACGTTCGCTGTGAAGCAAGGCATTATAGGCCTGGTTGATTGATTTTAGTCTGTGCGCGCTCTAAAATCGTGCCTTTTTGCAAGGTGCCGGCGCTGTAACTCGAGAGTACTATGTGTACGAGAGATATAGTTTTATATCTAATGGCAATATTTAAAGCTTATGACGTTTAACGATTAAAAAATGCAACAGGTTTTTTAAACATAGTTCGCACTGAATTAAAATAATTGAATAAGCTCAGTGCGAATACCAGGCCTTGATTTGTAGGCCTGGTAGCCTGAACGGGCGAGGGGCGTCGCGGCTAGTGCTGTCAAATGCTTTGTTTGTTGTCGATAGTGCGCAAGTGTTTGCAGTTGTGATATTTACGTTTTAATCGCGTGGTAAATATTAAAAAGTGTTGTGAAGTGACGATTAGACCTGTTATTAAGCCAAAAAAAAATCGAAAAGAAGAATGCAGCCCGAGAAAAGCATCAGCACAGCATTGAATCAGTTTTTTCTTATCATTATAAATGCGAAAGTGTATCTGTATGTCTGTCTGTTACCCCTTTGCGCCCAATCTGCTTAACCGATTTTGCTGAAATTGGTATGGAGATACTCTGACTCCCAGGAAAGGAATTCATCCTGGAAAAATGTACGGTTCCCGCACGATAAACTAATTTTGGCACAACGGAGATATGTGCGTCATCTAGTTAAAAAGAAATGACGATATTATGATGCATTTTTTTTACATTGTCCCATCCCTAATCCCTATTATTATATCTTTGTAGCGCTTGAACAGGTCTGGTAAACCTGGCATCTCTTTATTTTTAAAAAAAGGCATCAATTTTCTGTCCGATTCCCGGGCGAAGATAGTTTCAAATAGGTCCACTAATGAACTTTATACACGTGAAATTTTATTTATTCAATCCTAGCATTGTTGATCTTGGGCTCATATATCTATGAACAGCTTTCATCAGGCCATTAAAACCTCGTTCGCATACGATGAAACCTTATTACCAGATCTAAAATACCTGGTATCGCATGGTATGCTACAAAAATCAGTCTCGCAGCTAACATGTTAAAAATAAAACCTAAAACCTTTGTTTTATTTTTTCCAAAACTTTATATGAGCTAATACTTTTAGTTATACAATTTTCAGAATCAATTAAAAATGGGAATAGAGTAATTCATGAATTATGTTACATCTAGTAATGATGGGTGCTGAGAAAGGGGCGGCACATGGCTTGGGGCCTACAGCGGCCAGGACTGCAAATCCGCCACTGGCTGTGACACGAGGATTTTATTTATTAGAGTAGCTGTCCCGGCGAACTTCGTGTCACTTAACTTGCCTGGATTTCAACGATTATTTTAAGACTAAAATTAGCAGAATCGGTCCAGCAGGTATCGAGTTATAGCGTTACTAATACAAATGGAAATACATTTTATATATATAGATAATGACAGTGGTTTCGAATATGGTATTATCAGGGTCACTGCATCGAGGCGCAGCCGACGCTGGTGAACATGTCGCGGTCGGAGCTGTCGTTTGCGCTGGTGGTGGAGGCGGCGCTGGTGCGCGTGGCGAGTGCGGAGCGGCGGCAGCTGGTGGTGGAGCTGCTGTGCGTGCTGCACGCCATCCTGCGCCGCAACCCCGAGCTGCTGCTGCACCACCCGCTCCACCTCGACCGCCTGCTCGACCTCGCGCACGCCACTTACGCCAAGGTACGCCGCCCTCATCCCCGCCCGCCGGATCGGGAACATCCGCCGGACTGCGGACAGTGTTGGTAAAAATAGCATTAGCAATAATATAATTAACTGTTAAATGCCCATTATCAATAATTAATTAAATTAGGAGTTTACTCCTTAAGAATCGATTTTCATATATAAGGCGCCCGGTATGAGAAAAATCCGAGGGGTAAAACCTACTAACAAGTAACGAAAATGTGTCACGTTTTTGGTGCGTACCTTTAGTGCGCTACTTTCTAATTTGGCTGTGGGTGTATTAAGACCATAAAGGTATTACCTATCGGAATATAATATTATATAAAATACTTAATATAATAATTATATAATTATATTATATTGCTAGCTGTCCCGGCAAACGTTGTTTTGCCATATAAAGTATTTCTACTTCATGAGTTGATACAAAATCTTACCTTCTCTTTTGTCCTCTAAGAGGGCTGGGGGGGAAAAATGTTATACACCAAATGTTAAGTTGAAAAACACAGTAAATAATATGAAGTAAGTCCATTAAAGAAACAAATATATCTGCGAAAACCGCATTCAAATCGGATCAGTGGTTTTCATGTGATGCTGGAACAAACATACAGACAGATAGACAGACAGACAAAAATCTAACCACCCCCCACTTATTATTTTTTGAATATCTATGTACAGAATTCTCATTTCTACAGTTTTATTATATGTACAGATTTATTATAGGGTGTAAAAAGACCACTTCCGATAACTTTGGGGTATTATTATACTACATTTTCTGATTACAAAAATGTATTTTTTTAAACTTTTTTTTTTCAAAAAAAAATTTTTTATTATATTTTTTATAATACATAACCTTTAGACAAAACGATAAACCATTTACAAAAAATATTTAAAATATTTTTTTTACTTTTATTTTTTTTATCCCGATACGTAATGTTAAAGACGCGAGGTATTGATATCAACTGTAGCGCGCTTAATAACATAAGGTCGTAAACGACCATACTGTACGGTCGCGGCAGTTTTCAACCTTATGCTCTTTCCAACCTATCAAGAACCATGACATTCAACTGTCTCAAGTAACTCAGAACTTTGACCTATGATCTCTTACCTAGGCTAATTTAATCCTTCGATCGCGGATTCTTGGAAATTCTATTGTATTCTAGAGTTGTGTCGATCACTGGTACTCGTATGGGCCTTAATGGGTTAAAACTTTAATCCTAACTCATGTACAAAACTGTAAGTAACTTTCTGAACATGAGTAACAACTTATTTATCGATTAGTTAAAAAGTTATTCGTAAGGAACAAAACCGATATTGTGTGATATGCGGATGCACCGTCTTCCGCAATCTCAGGAGTCAGGCTTTCTATCGAAATTAAAGACGATGCATGAAAACTTCCGTACGTAAATCTATGGTAATAAAACTTACGGGTAAAATGTTAAGTTCTTAAAGTGTTCTTATTTCTCTAGACTCTATGCATTTTGTAAGTATTCTTTAATCTTTAGCACTAAGCAATAATTGGTATTATTGCTTAGTGCTTAGAAACGTGTTGTTGTTGGTGGTCCAACAACAACACGTTTCTTACACGAAATCTAACAAAACACAAAGTTTAAACAAAAAAATAATAACACATTTTCCGTGTTATGCAGAAAGATGATTGTAGATGGACAGTACCTAGATATGCAATTATCGCTTTTTATCTACTACAGACGATACAGTATGAAAAAACTAGCAATTAATTTACTTACGTGAAAAATGTTGAATTCTGATTTTTGAATGTGCTCTCTATGCATTTTGAAAATAGTCCATATTATCACCAATCAATAACACCACCAATAACAACACATCTCTTTTTACACGATATCTTACACGACACGTCTTAGTTTTTTAATGCAAACAAATAAGAAATAATAGTTAATTAATTTACATTTTACACATTTAGTTATCACAATAATACGTTTTAAAAAGATCGTAATACGCTTATTAATTAAACATAACTCAACGGACAACCTTATCGACTTTCGGTAAATTCAAAGATACCGACGAGACGGCCAGACCGCTTGTCAAAGACGCCGCCGCCGCGCCGGCCGCTCTGTCTGTGTGTGTGTGTCGCTAATCCTTTTCAAGGACAATCTAAGTGTTGTACCCTATAAATTCAAAACGATGTAGTCGATATTTTTAAATTACCATTAAATAATAAAAATTATAACTATTATTTAGTAGATCTACTATTCTCATTTTTAAAATTAACTCTATTAAGAGGTTATAAATTCAGAAAGTTTTTATCGGGATACATAGTCAAGTTGCAAGATACCGACATTACCGTGATAAAGTGATTGATAAGCCATGGCACGCGTTATGCGCGTCTACGTACGCAATGAAAATACTTTAATAATACCTAATTACGAGGGCTGCTATTTATGTATCCGGAATTAAAAAAAGAAACAAACATATATCATTTAATATGGTTTTATTGCTTTTCAAAATATTCGCCGCGATGATCGACACACTTTTGCATACGCTGGAACCAATTTTCATAGCACTTTTTCCATTCTGATTGAGGTATCTCCAAAACGTGCATTTTGAACGCATCAACAGCCTCTTTGCGGCTCGAAAAACGTTGACCACGTAATTTATTCTTCGCGTATGGAAATAAAAAGAAATCGTTAGGTGCCAAATCAGGGCTGTACGGCGGTTGACCAGTCAATTCGATCTTTTGACCCTCCAAAAACTGAGTTGTTTCAGCTGAGGTGTGACAGCTAGCATTGTCGTGATGTAATATGATTCTGCGTTGTCGGTTGTCCTTTCTTATTTCTTCAAAGACTTCTGGTAAACAAATGGTCGTATACCATTCAGAATTAACCGTTTTACGATTATCTAATGGCACTGTAGCCACATGTCCATTAATTCCAAAAAAACAGGCGACCATTTGCTTCAAAGTACTTTTTGCACGAGTAACTTTTGTTGGTTTCGGCTCATCTTGGAACACCCACACCGTTGACTGTTGTTTAGTTTCGGGGTCATATGCATAGATCCAAGATTCATCACCTGTGTAGATATTATAAACGGCTTTTGACGTACCACGGTTGTATTTTTTTATCATTTTTTTGCACCAATCGACACGAGCCCGTTTTTGATCGATTGTCAAGTTGTGCGGAATCCAACGCGAACATATTTTTTTTACAGCCAAATGTTCGTGTAATATATTATGTATGCTCGTCATAGTTATGCCTAAGGACGCCTCTATCTCGCGATATGTAACATGACGATCACGCATTATTAGTTCCCGCACAGCATCTATATTTTGT
The DNA here is from genome assembly GCA_937595015.1 of Polyommatus icarus. Taxonomy (NCBI): domain Eukaryota; kingdom Metazoa; phylum Arthropoda; class Insecta; order Lepidoptera; family Lycaenidae; genus Polyommatus; species Polyommatus icarus. The sequence continues at coordinate 13,709,535 of OW569321.1, forward strand.
GGGACAACAGCTGTTTTTGGGCGACCTTCTTTATTTTCATCCGTGAGCATAGACCGCCCACGATTAAACTCACTGTACCAGTGATAAACAGTGGTTTTTGATGGTGCTTCATCTCCAAAAGTTGCGATGAGTTAAATAAAGCACTGTTGTTGATTTAGCCCACGCCGAAAATCGTAGTAAATCATTGCACGAAAATGTTCACGCGTTAAATCCATGGCAAATGAAGACACGCAATTTTCAAAATGACGCCACAATGGAAAAATAATTGACAGTCACATGAAACAAAATGTATTCTTCAACCAAAGAGTTCTATTTTCAAATGTTGTAATTACTTTTTAAATATTGTTCTTGTAAGTTGGCCAGTTCCGGATACATAAATAGCAGCCCTCTTAATTAAATAACTTTTAATTATTGTCGCTATTCTTAACATTGAGTAGCGATTTGCTTATTTTTAGTTTGACTACAAATCAAAACGTACTCGTATGTAAAACAATACGATTTATCGATAAAAATTAGCGATAACTCAAAATATGCACAGGGATACATCCCTATTTATTTTACAAAGTTTTTTATTCAATTTTGTTCAGTCGGCTGTAAACACGCGCCGCGTTGTGTACTGTGACGTTTTTGTTTAAGTTTTTTGTGTATTGTTAACTATTTTTTTATGTTTGTAATTAATAACGGGCCGTGACATGATACGTGTCCGATGAAATGTGAATGAACTTTTAATACTCGTAAACCTTTATGGAACGGGGGTGAACATCGCGTCGTCGTCGATAAACGATAGTGCGGTTTAAACAGTGCAGTAAAAAGTGTTTAAAGAATTGGAATGTCTACTTTTGTTTCGTGTTGAAAAACTCTGCAATCTACATTGAGTTAGATGGAGCACAGCTCGAACTGCATTTCATAAAAGCAGACAGCTGATCACAGATCAGTGAACATGTTATCAAGTATTTTTTCCGTAGATAGGTGTAAGTAACTGTGTATTGTATTTTTACAACCTGATTCGGATGTGAATTATGATTTCTTTTCCTTTTTGGCCGGAAGTAAAAACTGAGTATTTTTGAGTAATAAACTAATAACCTAAGAAACGGCAATTAATAAATTCTAACATTATGTTATTTAATAATTATTACAATATTGGTGGTTTATTCACTACCTACGGGCTAGGGCACACCACGATCAGCTGTTTTGTCTAGCGCAGGGCCGCGCGCGCGGGACTCGGCGCGGGCCGGGCGGCGCGTGGGGGCTGACTCGGCCCGGGGCTCCACTGGCATGCGATACTATCGCGTATTTACATCAGCGTTATACATTGCGTGTTGAAAATTTTGACTATTTAAAAACTGGCGATTTAGAGAAAATTACTTGCACCAATGGATATATCTCATGCCCTATAATAACCCCACGAAGTTATCGGAAGCGGTCTTTTGACAGCCTGTATATAATCTATACATATAATAAAACTGTAGAAATGAGAATTCTGTACAGTAGCAAAGTACTGTACTGGATTTATAGTAAACTCCAGTCGTGCGTAATAAATGTCTAGGTATATAATAATTAACTAATATACCTAGACATGACCTAGACAAATAAAATTAATCGTACTTGCTAAAGAATACGATTGCTATTATTATCGTGCGCAGCAATATTCTGCGATCATGATAAAAAATACACGTCCGCGCTGTTACGCATAACGCACCGCGGCGCTAACTGTTAATGAATTGCTATTTTTTCTCGATGCGAAATAGGTAGGTAATACTTGAAGCGATCGAGCGGTGCGATGCGAGCCGATAATTCACGATGCCGCATTTTTAACAAATAGCAAAGCAATAACACGTAGCATGCTGTAACATCAAAATTAGCATGTTAATAAATTAATAGAAAATAGCAATCCTTCGATCTTGGATTCTTGGAAATCTATTGTTATTTTATTGTGTCTCGCTCACCGGTGAGCTTATGGGGCTTGATGGGTTAACCGATTCATGGCCAATGCCGCGCCCAGCGCGTCATTCAAAAAGTTTTAGTGAGGCCGATGACGCGCCAGACGCGGCATATAAGAATTGTTAAAAAACACGTTAAAACTAAATTATTATACTGTAATTACAATTCCCTTGTCTAAATATACATGTTGAACTCAATTTTATGCGTGGCCGTTTATTTTAGAATTAAAGGCTACTAGTCAGAGATCGTCAATCATTGGTTTACTCGAAGAATCCTTACTTTTCTGCGATTAGCGTATTTATGAAACTTTTTTTTCTTATTAACACTCATCTTCATTAGCGTCAGTAATTTAGCTTCGATGCTACTGTCTGTTGAGTTATTTTTTGCGTCATGACAAATACGAGAACTTTCAATTACTTAATGTCCTTTTCAATGTAAAGTTTTGCATTATTGAGTGACTATATTCTGGAAAACTTTCATTCTCCTTATTGTCGTTTTCCAGGCAATTTTCATTTGAGTATGTTTGTAAATCGTGGCTGGCTATATTCAGGAAAGTCATTATATTCCTGCTGATTATCCAAAACAAACGTATTTCATTTGTTTAAATAAACGATTTTCTGAGAGCTCTTAAATTTTAATACAAATTTATATTGTCATAGCTACACAACTACTCTAAGTTATTTATTCTTCAACTAAAATATATGAAGTTGCTAGTCATAATAAATCCCACAACCTTTACGGAAAAACTATCATGCCTATTGATTTGTGCTTTAACATGTAATTAGGGTTCTAACTTCCGTACCCAAAAGATAAAAACGGGACCCTATTACTAAGGCTGGCCTCACACAGCCAGAACGTCTCTCTGAATAATTCATAATCGGAAATTCATAATCTAAATTTCGGCACCTTGCCTCACACACATCTTTGAAAATAAGATTGATCAGTAGTCTCATGATTCCTGGCACATATTTAAACGTCTTTATGGAAGAAGAATTAATACTAATAAATATTATTTTTCTTTTACTTTCGTTTTCACTTAATGTTTCCCAATTTGGAATTAAACTTTTAAGAATTTCCAACCACGCTATGTTTTTTCCCTGTCATGGTAATCCTCAATGGATGTGTCCTATATTTCAATGCTTAAGATTAAATTTTCCGTGTCAGACATCACGCCAGCGTCACAACACGTCCAGGGGTTAGCTTCTTGCAGTGTCAACTGAAATAATTCATAATCTGATTCCAGTATGTGTGTGCCGCTCTATTAAAATGTATGGGAATACGCGCGTTATGAAATTATAATCTTAAATTTATCGATCCGGAATTCAGAACGCTCGTCAGTATCATTCTTACAGATCGATCTGAGAAACATAATCTGAAAAAAATCAGAATGTGTACGTGGAGCATACTTACTGATATTGTATGGAATTCCAGTCTTTCTGAATTAATAATATGAATTCAGAAAGACATTCCGGCTGTGTGAGGCCAGCCTAAGACTTCGTTGTCTGTCCGTCTGTCTGTCTGTCTGTCTCCAGGCCGCAACTCAAGAACGGTAATAGAATTGAAATTTTCACGGATTATGAATATCTGTTGCCGCTATAATAACAAATACTAAAAACAAAATAAAATTAAATAAATAAAATAAAAAATGAAGGGGGCTCCCATACAAAAACATAATTTTCGGCATAATTTTGCTCTATAATGGTACGGAACCCTTCGTGCGCGAGTCCGTGTTATATGTGTTATCATCAGTCAGTCAAGGTGTGACGACGTGAGCCCTCACAAAGCTCGGCTTTTAGTAACCAGCACTAATTAAAATCATTAATACCTACATACTCGTATGAGCAAAATTTGTGCCAAAGGTTGACGACTACTTACACATTTTGTTAACAGTATGAATTACTACTTATATACGCCATATCAGCTTTGAATTACAACTAATACGAACACTGCACACAAAATTTATCTTTTCCCTCTCTGATTTACGCCTATTTACAATAAAATATGCATAAAACACAACCAGTGGCCAATGCCGCACGTGGCGCGTCATCGTTTAGCAGGGCCGATGACGCTTATGGTGCGTCATCGAACAAAGTACTTGGCCTGTCGTAAGAATTTGTTGAAATGAAGGTGGCAACGAATCGGTTAATACTTAATTCCCATTACTAGGCCGGGTATGTCGGACTCCTCAGGTGTAGGGTCTAAAACCCAATAGGCAAATATGCGGGACGTAAAAGTTATACGCCGCCCCAGTGGTGTGCGTCCCCCCAGAAAGCCCAATCGAGCTAGGTGTATTTTCAATATATCAGAATTTAGAGCAAAAATGGAGCACCTCTACAGTCAAGTAAATAAATTGGAGCATTAAAACGAACGACGCTGCGAGCTAAAAACCGTGGGCTTGCTGGCGTCCTGTCCCGTCAGCACGCCCAGGCTAGATCTCGGGAACCGTTAATAGTACTATCGTATATTGTGGTTCAAATTTTCGAGCAAAATTGGAGCACTCTGCTCCCGTGAAATCAACTTCGAAACTAGAATGTGAAAGGAGTTAGACGTGATTAACCGGTGGGCTTGCTGGCGTCCTGTCCCGTCAGCAAGCCCATGCAGATCTCTGAAACGGTAATGATTTGGATTATGATTAAAAACTGTACAATAGAGCCCTATTTAGAGCACTCTGCTCCAAAAAAAATATTAATGTAGCTTCAATAGTTCTCGAGTTACAGGCCTTTGAAAACGGGCTTGCTGCCGTCGCGTCCCGTCAGCAAGCCCATTTGGAGCGTGGAAACTACTGAACGGAGAGTCGTCAAAAATATCTCAAATCGTAGCTTAGAATGAAAAAAATTGTCGATTTTCACAACCGCGCGACGTTGCCGTTCCGTGCAGCAAGCAAATGTTGTTGCACGGAACGGCAACGTCGCGCGGTTGTGAAAATCGACAAATTTTGGCGGCTGAAGTGTTTTTCGCTGATAGCGCGAAAACCGTAGAACCTAGGATTTTGATCTATTTGGAGCATAGTTCTCTCATTCTAAGCTACGATTTGAGATATTTTTGACGACTCTCCGTTCAGTAGTTTCCACGCTCCAAATGGGCTTGCTGACGGGACGCGACGGCAGCAAGCCCGTTTTCAAAGGCCTGTAACTCGAGAACTATTGAAGCTACATTAAAATTTTTTTTGGAGCAGAGTGCTCTAAATAGGCCTCTATTGTACAGTTTTTAATCATAATCCAAATCATTACCGTTTCAGAGATCTGCGTGGGCTTGCTGACGGGACAGGACGCCAGCAAGCCCACCGGTTAATCACGTCTAACTCCTTTCACATTCTAGTTTCGAAGTTGATTTCACGGGAGCAGAGTGCTCCAATTTTGCTCGGAAATTTGAACCACAATACACGATAGTACTATTAACGGTTCCCGAGATCTAGCTTGGGCGTGCTGACGGGACAGGACGCCAGCAAGCCCACGGTTTTTAGCTCGCAGCGTCGTTCGTATTAATGCTCCAATTTATTTACTTGACTGTAGAGGTGCTCCATTTTTGCTCTAAATTCTGATACTTATATTGAAAATACACCTAGCTCGATTGGGCTTTCTGGGGGGACGCACACGCCCCAGTGGCTCGAATTTAACCCCACACTTGTACGGTCTTAACGTCTTTTGTCTATCGAGGGACTTTACCAACGCAATGACGATGGCAGCATTTCGCAAAGGAAATAATTGCGACGATGGACTCTTTATTTCTATTAGAAGCTTTTGACAATGGTTTACTTTTCTATAGGATAGCGGAATCACCGACACAGATTCTCCACTAGGCGCGGCTGCGCCCCCCGTGTCCATTGGGTACCTAGCGCGAGCGGTAGTTAACAGCGTGCTACAAGCTACCACAACGCCTCAGCTGGCGCCATCTGCTCACGAATCCTGTCTTGTAACATAGTCTATGGCCGCCGTATAGACTACGGCTCGATGTGCCATAGCTGTTTTATGCTAGGTAAGTACTCACATACGGTTTTGCTCGATAGTTTTACTCCAAATCGAAGGAAATGATATATTTGACATATTTAATTCCATCGAGCCAGCTCGAAGCGAGCCTTCGAGCTGTCAGTTTTGGCGGTCCACACGGTGGTTATTGCTCGATTTAGAGTTATACTATCGAGCAAAACCGTATGTCAGTACTTAGCATTAGATTAAACTTTACTTACAGAATACATAATAGACTTAGGAGTTATTGTGATATAGTCCATTTAGAAGATAATGTAAAGATATTACCTATAATATATCTATTTTTTAAATATTGGTTTTGCTGTGAAATGGAGTTAGATATATTTAGAAATTTTATATTAACACGTTCTCTGCCGCGTAGGTCACATGTGCCCGGACCCCTACCTGTATCTACCCGCCGCGTAGGGCACCGGTGACCTCAGAGCAGACCTGTTTTTGAATCGAACTCGTAGGCCATAGGACACGTTTATCTTACATTTCTCTGTAGTAAGTGACCGGTGCGGCGCTGTACAGCAATACTCTCACATGGTATTCACCTGTGTTCATTATACGTGAAAATTTTAATGCAAAAACCCAAAGCACTGGAAAAAATGACGGTTTCTATAACTTTTTATCCATTTATCAATAATGGTATTAACAATTTATTATTAATAATTAGACAACAGATAAAATTAAGCATATTGTAAACATTTCAAGTCCCTAGCTGTTGCCATTATTGATTACAAGCCAAAAAGGTCAAAATTATTACGTTTGTTGTATGGGAGCCCCTCTTAAATATTAATTTTATTCCATTTTTAGTATCTTTTGTTATAGTGGCAACAGAAATACATAATTTGTGAAAATTTCAGAAGTCTAGCCATAGCGGTTGTTGAGTTACAGCCTGGAGACAGACAGACTGCGGTGACCGGAAACGTGACCGGAGCGGCGCAGTGATAAAGATTGCGTACTTTCCGTACTACAGCGCCGCGTAGGTCACATGTGACCTCAAGGGGTTTTTTTAATATATCTCAGGAACCCTGCACCCCATCGAACCCTAAATGATGTCATGGTTTATGTCTTGACCTAATACATCTATTTCGACCAAAAAGATTTTTTGTAATTTTTCTTGTTTGTACTACCGGCAGAGAACGTGTTAAGGTTTGTTACTCACAAAATCCAAAAACAACTTTGAATAGTATGAATATTTCATACTTTTTAAACACAATTTTCTTATTGAAAAGAGGTTGGTATCAAGTTGGTAATACAAATACCCATATTAAAAATTGTCAAGAGGGAAATAAACAATAAAATATATTTTGAAAAACACTTTTATCCTTTTTATAATTTATTTGTAAAACCTGCATAAACCTTACATTCAACACAAATCACATTACACTTTCATCATCTGCAGCACACACTTCTCTCACTACTTTGGAATAAATTAAATTGGAATATATTCAAAGTCCATTGTATACTTTATTATTTGGTGACTGTGCAAGAATTTTGCGCAGAGCTGAAACAAAAAGTTAAATGTTAATAAGCTTTTTTTAAAATATTAACATGAATGCAGAATTGATAGAAATTTTAACAAAGTTTATTGTACAATTAAAAATTACTTTACCTTCTTTATCTTCATCACTAAAGTCTTTTTTAGGAAATTCAATATCAAAAGTAATATAAAGATTTCCATGTAGATTGTTATTTTCGAAATTGGGCATGCCTTCACCCTTCTTCCTTACACGCGCGCCAGCCCATGTCACTTTATCGCGAGAAACTGTCACTTTGTGTCCATCCAAATGCACCAGTTCAAGGCTAAAGCCAGTTAATGCATCCTGAAATAGTAACAAACAGGATTGTAAAATGTGATATTTGAATTCGATAAAGAGTGGCCAGCAACATCACAGGATCGTGAACTTTGGAAAGAAAGAGGGGAGGCCTTTGCCCAGCAGTGGGACACTGTAGGCTGGCAATAATAATAATAATAATAATAATAATTTGAATAAAGAGTATCTAGTTTAACTAAACTTTAGGCTGCCTTTACACTAGCACAGACGCCGCGACAAAATGGCGCGTGCGTCACGTCTCTACTGGAACAATCAGTATGCTGCGCTAATTGTGTAAGGTCTCTGCGCTGAACATATGTTCATCGAACGCCTATGCTGGACAAACGCTAGTGTGAAGGCAGCCTTAATCTGATAAAAAATCAGAAAGACTTGTATCATCAAATTACCTGTAATGATATGGTAACATTTGTGTAAAGGTCATCTCCACGACGAGTGAAGTGTGGATGCCGCTCAGTCTTAAACACAATGACTAGGTCACCAGGCTCACCATCCATGTGGGGTTCACCCTCGCCTCTTAACCTTGACTTATGATTGTCAGGAGCACCAACTTCAACCTATGAACAATAAATTTAGAAAAAATATATAAGAAGCTAATCGAAGCCATTTTGTCACTTAAGGCAATTTAATCCTGAGTTTACTTATTAAATTACACAAAAATCATTAATTACCTCAATTTCTAGTAACCTCTCCTCATTGACTAATTTGACATTTGGACATTCATCACAAACAGTTTGCTGCATCATTTGGAACCGACCCGGACCCAAGTTCCTTGTAACCATCTCTTGACGACAGTTACATTTCCGGGTTCCAGATGCTGGTTTTATGACTGGCTTATTTCTTGTTATCTGTAAGAAATAATTTTTTATCAAACGAACTACCACATGACTGTCTATTAAACCTAAAACTGTAACTGTAACATACTTCTATAAAGTTTCCATTATACAGTTCTTCCAGTGAGACAGTCAGTTCCATGACCACGTCCGCCCCCCGCGGAGTTTCGTGTTGTTGTTGCTCTCCGCCGAAGTGGAAGCCAAAATCTCCAAAAAAGCTTGCAAAAGGGTCATTGTTATTCATCATACCATCTTTTTTCAAACAATCTTCGCCGCATCTGTCGTATAACTCTCTTTTGTCAGGGTCTGAGAGAGCTTCGTACGCCGCTCCAAGATCTTGGAACTTTTGAGATGCGTCTGGATCATCTTGGTTTTTATCAGGATGCAGGGCTTTTGCTAATTTTCTGTAAGCTTTTTTGATTTCATTTGTACTAGCTGACCGCGACACCCCAAGTATTTGGTAAAAATCTCGACCGGCAAGAGTAATTAATATACATGATAAAAAATATATTAGAAATATGTAAGCAGTATTAGTAATCATTTTTATTTTTTGCTAATCTAATTCAAAAGAAAATTCATTTAAATTTGGGCCGAACTATAGTACGCGCACCGTACACATTTTTGTAGTTTTGACAGTTTTCTGAAGATTGTCATGTCTATTTTGACATAATTTACCAAAAAGCAATTTGTCCTTCTGTGATTGGATACTGCTATACCACAGAGTACAAAATATATATAATATAAATAACAATCTGTGGCAAAATCACCTTTGCATATCTACCTTTTTTTTTTTAAATAGAGGAAGAAGAAGCGTTGTGTTGTAAATTCATGTTTCACTTTTGATTTTGTCAAATCATTGTGGATTGTGAATTTGTGATTTTTCAAGCTCATTTCCAACTCATATTATTTACTCGTATTATATATTAACCATGGCATCAGTTTTGGTTCCTGAAGTACCGCTTCCGGGGTTCTCCTTTGAAAATTGTAGCAGGTATGTAAGACCTGTTGTAAGACATACAATTTTTATTTATGAAACACCAAATATGTGTCTAATAACGCTTTATATTTTTATAGGAATGCTTTTCTCGCTCAAAAAGGTTTTCCCGCTCCAAAAGCGACTAAGACCGGTACCACAATTGTGGGTATAATATATGCTGATGGCGTTATACTTGGCGCTGATACTAGAGCAACTGAAAATACTGTTGTATCGGACAAAAACTGTCAAAAGATTCATTATTTAGCATCGAACATGTACTGCTGTGGTGCTGGTACTGCCGCTGATACAGAAATGACCACTCAATCAGTAGCCTCACAGCTAGAGTTGCAGCGCCTTCATACTGGTCGCACTGTACCTGTCGAAACTGCGGCCACGCTTTTGAAGCGCATGTTGTTCCGTTACCAGGGCCACATAGGAGCTGCCCTTGTTCTCGGAGGTGTTGATCGCACTGGTCCTCATATTTACTGCATCTATCCTCATGGTTCTGTAGATAAGCTACCTTATGCTACAATGGGTAAGAAAATTAGTTTTAAACAGTTTTCTTTATGCGAGTATAAATTGTAATGGTTACATGTAATCTATATTTTTAGGATCGGGTTCTTTAGCAGCCATGGCTGTTTTTGAAGCTAACTGGAAACCCAATATGTCTGAGGAAGAAGGGAAAAAATTAGTAAGGGATGCTATTGCTGCTGGTATCTTCAATGACTTGGGATCAGGATCCAATGTAGATCTGTGTGTCATCCGTAATACTGGACCAGCTCAATATCTCAGAACTTATGAAGAAGCAAATGTCAAGGTATGTGTAATGTATATGTCGCAGGGAAAAGAGGATATCAGGGATTTCACGATATCCCTAGGGATATCACAAACTCCCGGAAGATGCCGAATATAAAAATATCTAGTGATATGTCATTTCACTAAACTAAATCTAGTTAAATGTCAGAAATGCGGATACTGCCGAATAAAAATCAAGCTACTCATTTCTCTCCCTTGCTCTAGTATACACACGGGTTCTTTGATAGGATCATATAAAATCTGAATCTGACAAGTAAGATGTTAGATGATCCATGTGTTGGATGGGCCTGTAAAAAGTCGGTCCTGCGCCTGATCTCTCGCCGGTCGTATCAGTCTTCTGTCCCACCGGATTATGCGAGTAAAGGAATATAGAGATTGCTCTTGAGTACTGCGCACACACTTGGGCACTATAAAATTACTCTTGGCCTGGTTTCAATGAAACCGGCCACCGTCACCACAAAATCAGAGTGGGAGTTATTATTATTATTATCACACGTGTAATGCAACTATAGCAGACGAAACCAGCTGAGGGTTCTTCATCAGATACTTCAGACCTTTGATTTTTGACGTCAAATGAAGCGGCCCACCAAGTTGAATATTTTTTGTAAAGGTGGCATGTCAATCTCTAGTTTGGTTAGGCTCTTGTACAGGCAGAGGTACTACAGCTCTTCAATTATCCTAGTTTTTACGGTTCCGTACCCAAAGGGTTAGTGTGTCTGTCTGTCTCCAGGCTAGACGAGCCGCGCCAGCTCGAGTGACGCATTTGTTTCACTCCCACTAGTGCCCGTGTCATGTGTGGGAACTAGAGAGAGCGAAAGAAATGAGTGGCTCGATTTTTATTCGGCGGTATCCGCGTTTCTGACATTTCACTAGTTTAGTGAAATGACATATCACTAGATATTTTTAGTAAGAAGACGTAACAAACAAGAATATTCGGCATCTTCCGGGAGTTCGTGATATCCCTGATATCCTCTTTTCCCTGCGACATATACAAGATCAAATATCTGTCCCAAAAAAACTAAAAACTTAAGTATTTAGTTTTCCACTTCCGGTAAAATTGTATAGGACATTTATTTAAAATAACTAGGTGACCCCTATAAGTTATAACTCAATTGTGCAATTCGTTTTTTGCGAGGAACCATATATTTTTCGGGGATGGAAAGTATCCTTGTAATTTCCCAGGACTAAAAGTATCTCAATACCAAATTTCAGCAAAATCAGTTCAGCAGTTTGGGCATGAAGAGGTTATACACAGACACACACTTTCTCATTTATAATATTCATAGTTCAAACTGCTGAAATTTGGTTTTTTGGAAAACTGATTTTGCTGGGTATACATACAGTGAGGAAAGGACATAGGATACTTTTTATCCCGGAAAATGTACAGATGATACACGATAAACGATTTTTGGCGCAATCGAGTTGCAGGCCTCATATCAATAGAATCAAACATCAGTCCTAAGTACCCAACAAAGTGGCCCTAAGACATAGGACAACTAATCTTATTAAATTGTACTGTAATAAAATGCACAATTAATATATTTAATATACATAGAAGATAATATACTAATTATTATAATTTCCAGGGCAAAAAACAAGGATCATATAGATATCCAATCGGAACAACTGCAGTTTTGAAGCAAAAAGTTATTCCTCTCGAAATTGAATCAGTTTCTGTTTATCCGGTTCAAGCAATGGAGGTTGAGGAGTCAAGCAGCAAGCGTTAACATTATTTAAATATAAAAATTTTAAAACATGTATTAAAAATAAACGCCTTTTTTATAAATAATAATTGTTATTGTTTTCATGCTACTACAGTTCGACAAGGCTTTAATTGAATATGTCAATGATGTCAATGCCCAATGGGCGCTGCTGGTAAAATTTTTCGCCTCAACTCTGACGCTGGCGCCTGGCAGCTCCTAATTGAGATTTGCCATTTGGGGAGGCTTACGCCAAAAGAAGAAAAAAGAGAACTGTCAAAAATGACGCTATTGTATGACCAAGGGTTATATTAGTTCCTTTTCTCGCCACGTTCATAAATAGCCTTGTCGAACTGTTATGCCCGCTGTACACTCTCGCCGAGAGCTCTCGGGCGAGAGTCTCGTGCGAGAGCCCCTTGCCCGAGTGCGATCATGTACATTCTCGCTTAGTTCAATCGCAGTAAAGAACTCAGACAAGATGGAGGAAAACGACCATTCACCATGCACCATTCATCGAATGATATCATTGTAATCCAAAGATTTATTATCATATTTAATTTTATTTCTCACAGATAATGACTAATAATGACGTTTATTATTGTTATTTTTCGGTTCTACACTGTCTAACGGCGGGACTAGTACTGAAAGACGCGAGAGTGTACAGTAGTGCGCTCGTTTTCCTCGCGAGACCCTTTGTCTCGGGCGCAAAATACCGACAACGGACCGAGAGGGTCCGAGACAGGCGAGACGAGGCGAGCGCACCCATTTACACTCTCGCACTCGGGCCGCCTCGCTGTGTCTCGGCGAGAGTGTACAGCCGGCTTAATATTGTAAGCACACTGAACTAATTTTTATGAAGTTGGCAAGGCAGTGTATAGTACAGTACCACAGTACAAAATACAAACTACACAAAATATAGTCTGTCAAGAAAGTGAAGAAATAAAAAAGTGGCAACATCGTAGTGTCAAATCACTAAGAAAAAAGGGATGACACTACGATGTTGCCACTTTTTTATTTCTTCACTTTCTTGACAGACTATAATAAATAATTATTATAATATCTGCAACTTCCAAAACTAGTATATTTAACTGATTCACTAAATAAAACAGCTTTACTATTTTTTCGATACCCCAATTTCCTGGCCATGATAAAAAGGAAAGGGCTAATGCAATAATAGGAGTTATTTGTTACATATTATTTCAAATTAAAACAAATTAGACTAGGAAATCAAGTAGAGTAGCTGCGCTCAACCTGCGGCCCGCCAGGAGCAGGACTGTAAAATAGTACAGGGTAGCTACAGGTTACTAAGCAATATAATCGTCGTGAGTCTTGAAAAATTTTCCACTTGGTTGCGGCCCGTGACTCCCAGACCAAATCGTGTTTGTGGCCATGGGCGTAGCCAGGATTCTATATAGGGGTGGGCCGCGGAACATAGGTTTTTTTTGAGGTTGATTTAAAAAAAAAAGATTTATTTTAACTTCATAATAAATTGGTTTATGAGATTGAAATTCAAAAAAAATATTTTTAACATAATATGAGTATCTTACAAATCACAATAGTATTGAAGGTGAGGTAAAAATTAAAAACAAAATATGAGCGAGCGAACTGGGATTGAATGCCTCTCATGCGGCATCTCTCTCCGCTCCACGTTTAGGTATGAAACTTGTGAGCATTAGTGACCGATCGCTCTTGTAACCCCCATGTAGAGAATAAACAGCTTTTAATGTAAATTCTTTATTGAAAATGATATAAAAATATTTTTTGACTTTAACATATTAAATTGTATTAAATCTATTAAAAATTATTATTATTATGAGTATTAAATACACTTTTACAAAAATATACAGGTGATTATTCTAGACTCGTCTTATGTTTCTTTTTACTCAGTACTTAAGTATAGGCAAAAAATAAAAATATAAGTACCTTATCTACGAAGCCTGATTTTTTACGAAAGTTTAATATAGCTATAACAGTTGTAGCAAGAATTATTATACATGTTAATTAAACAAAAATAATGCCATCAGTGCATTTTGTTGGTGAATAGGGAACATGCGATATTTTTGTGTTTATTAAGAACTCCATGACGTGGAATAGACCACAAGAATATAAATAAATTAAAACACTAGAATTTACTGCAAAAAAAATCGGTTTATAATTATTGTCAATTTAAATTTTGGCGCCAAAACGGATCTATAGTCTGTATTTTTTTTTAATTTTGATAGTAAACTTTTCATAAATATTATATTTGCATGTTCCCTATTTTTAAATTACTTATTACACCTCTAATGGCTAGTTAAAACTTATGTGTAGTGAGTGTAGTTTGCGAAAGAGCATTACAATTGGGACTAGTTATTATTCGACTATATAATATGTCTCGCTGCGCTGAACGAGGTCACGGCAATTAAGCGATTCTATTGGTTCTCAAAAACACATTCCTCGCAACACATCTCTGGTGGGAACGAAGCCTAATATTATCAGTTAGTTACATAAATCCAGAGGCGGATTATTTTGTGTTTTAGTAAATAACTTTTTAAGAAACAACAAGACACAATAGTGTTATAACTTGAGCCATAAAACACACAAGTCCACTGGTCAGTGGACAGTTACAATTTGCGACAGAGCTACTGAAGCTACAAAAATAAATACTTTACACTTAAGTAGTTCTCTATTTTTAGATTCAAATGAAATATCTTTACGATCTACCCACCTCTATAATTAAATTGGCCATTATAGTAGCCAAAAATAAGATGAAGCATTTAAAATAAAAATTATGTTGTAATATAAGCCTATATTGTCTTAGAATTAAAAATAAATTATTATTATTTTATACATACCTAAGTTGTATTGGACGGAAAATAATTATTTTAATACTCTTTCGGCCGCACTCAGAGACATATAATGATGTTTAAACTTCAATTTAATGAAGAGATTGACAGGTAATGTATAGGGCTTATGTCAAAATCTTCATTTGTGTAATTACAATTTTACAATTAAATAATATTCGTCTATGAGTGCGGCAGTTACATTTGTAAATAAAATTACTTAAGTATTTGATATTACATAATAAAAATTATTTTCGAATTAACTGTAGGTAATTAAACTACATACTTACCTACTAACAAAATATAAATACTTATTCAAAAACAAAATATTTGTATTCTGTTATTGAAATACATAATATAATATTATTCTCCAGTTAACACAAAGATTGTCTGGAGACTGGAAGAAATCACTTTTAGCGATAAGATCACCGTTGCCCACATATTAACTAATATCATCTAATAGCGTGTGTTTAGTGTAATTTGTACACAAGCAATAAAGTGTTTTATTATTAATATTAAGTACTTATGATACATCAATAATAATTATTATAATCAGTCAAAAATATAAGAATAATGGAATGAGCGACTATCGTTTGTTGAAATATATAATATACCTATAATACCTACAAATATATTGAATTGAGCGAGAACTATAATATAGTTATAATATAGTATACAGCTCATATTATTCTCGCATTCTTAAAAGATTTTATTTAAAGTATGTTTATTTATTTATCGTTGTGAGGACACCAAACAGTACATACATTAAAAACTTATAGAAATATGTAATCATAAATAGTCGACAAGAGCTGATGCATGTAACTTAGTAGGTGACACAGCATTTACAATATCAAGTCAATAATAAAAAACACAAAATAAAACAAACAGCAGTCACATCTATACTTATAAAATTACATGTCCTGACTGACTGACTCACTGATTCATCATCGCTGAGCAAAAACTGTTAAAGTTACAGCCACGAAATTTGGTGAGTAGGTTTCTTTTATTAAGTAGACACACACTAAGAAAGGAAATTAGAAAATTTTACCCCGAAGGGGGTGAAATAGGGGTTGAAAGTTTGAATGAAAGTTCGTCATTTTTTGAGTCAGAAACATGAAACTTTATTTTTGGGTTACTGATAAAAAATTAATGGATACGTATTTAAGCGTTTTTGGAAATTCTACCCCCAAGGGGGTGAAATTGGGATTGAAAGTTTGAATGAAAGTCCGTTATTTCTTAAGTTAGAAACTTCAAATGTTATGTTTGTGCTACTGATTAAAAATTATTGGATACGTGTTTAAGCGTTTTTGGAAATTCTACCCCCAAGGGGGTGAAATAGGGGTTGAAAGATTAAATGAAAGTCCCTCATTTCTTAACTTAGAAACATGAAAGTTTTGGACTGCTGATTAAAAATGAATGGATAGAATATATTTAAGCGTTTTTAGAATTTCTACCCTCAAGGGGCTGAAATTGGGGTTGAAAGTTTGAATGAAAGTCCGTCATTTCTTGAGTTAGAAATAATATGAAACTTTATTTTTGTGCTAAGTACTGATTAAAAATGAATGGATACGTATTTAAACGTTTCTGGTAATTCTACCCCCAAGGGGGTGAAATTGGGGTAGAAAGTTTCAATGAAAGTCCGTCATTTCTTGAGTTAGAAACATGAAAGTTTATTGACGTTTTCGTTTAACATTTGCGTTTGACGTTTGCTTAAATAGGGTCCCGTTTTTACTCTTTGTTTAAGGAACCACAAAAAGGGGAAAAATTATCCATCTTTGTTATTATGCTATGTTAACGCGGACGAAGTCGCGGGCAACAGCTAGTAGGATATAAGCAAACATATAAATAGTTAAAAGAATACTAATTAATGATTAAAATTAATAAAATCTAAAATGACAATATACATGTATATATAATTCACACAAATATGTACTTATGTTAATCACTGTGATGTTTATTTTTAAAGCTTTTGTTTAATTGATTTTGGAAACTGAAAATTAGTTAACAATGTCTGGCCACAGCCCACGACGACTACGAAAACTGTCAACAATACAGTTCTATATTTTCGAAAGAAACTAGTAACACTCGGTCAGTGGCCGTTTCCGCCTTCGACGGCCCGGCCTTCAGCCCCATTCATTGAGCTGGTTTAATTTATTTTACATAGTTTTTACATAGAGTTGTATGCAGTATTTTTTAATATTAATTACCTATTTATGGCTGCATCTCGATTTAATTATTTTGTTATAAAACTATGAGCTTACGATATTACATTAACCTTTTTTGTGTAGTATAAAGTCCCAAGTATCTTTCCACCTCAGACTCAAAAGGTCAGTTTCAGTTAAATCGCTATTCCCGAAACTTAATATAGAGAATTTCTTGAACGTAATGAGAATATAAGCCATCCACACAGACACACCGACGAGGAAAACATTATTGAGGCTTCTCGTGCTGTGACGAATATTTAGGACCAAAAAAATATGATCGATAACAAAAGCTAACAAGAGTAGTTTGAACATGTAGGCGGGTAAATAGTGATGAAGGAATAGAGTACGGTCCATGAAAAAATATGGTAAGTAGTGTATCCAGTACCCGAGAAACAATACAAAACCTGCGTCTTCAAATTTCTGAGCCGCGTAGCTGGGCAAGTCTTCACAAGCACGTCTCGATCGTATTGCATAAAAAGCGAGCAACGCGGCGTACAGCACCACCGACACCGTCCCAGAGTACCAAGTTACAAGGTTTCCGATAAGATGTACTTGAGCCTGAAATGTCAAAAGATAAACTTTTACTTTACTTAATAGTTAATGGCCCTTCCACACGACGTTTTTTTCCGCTCGTTTGCATCAATACAAACGCAAGTTGAACGTTCAGCAAACGGAAGGAAGCTGACACGTTTTAAACTCTATATCTGAAAAAAGCGGTGAAAACACGCAGAAGACAAGTGCATCAGAAACGCGCGTCGTCAGTGCGCAAAAAATACGTCGTGTGGAAAGGCTGTGACTAATTAATAAAACCGTTACAAAATTGGATATCATATTATACAACATTTTGTCTTTATTTTGAGGTGGTTTTAATTTTAAATGACGTCACACTAGAGAGCCCCCCTCTCTACTTGCCCAGCTACGCGGCTTGCGGTTGTCACAAATGTGAGACGTGTAACTTGTAATAATTTTGATATAATATTGTCTTGTCTATCTGAGTATGTTCAGGGCATTATAGCATCCAAACGAGGAGATGGGGACATTTGATCTAGTTTTTTCCTAACACGATTCGAGAGTGTGAAGCTATACTTCATCATCATCGGCTCGACAGCTGGTACAATCTTTTTTTTTCAATTATATTTAAAGTACACTTACATTGGAATCCGGCGAGAGCCAGTAGGCTATGGATCGCACGAGGAGCGGCCAGTCGAGCGGCTCGCTGGCGAACATGTGTCCGAGCGGCGCGTCCGCCGCGTGCGCCGCCATCTTGTACTGCAGCTCGACGAACTTCTGCCAGAACGACAGCTGCGGCACGCTCGTGGGTATCATCTCGGCGCTCACCAGCTCCCTCTCTCTTTCCCGTCGGTCTTCGGCTGCGAACAAAGTAATGCATTTAGGCTATGTTCCGAAATGTACTGCGACCACTGGAGAGTGTGGCGTCATTTTAGTATACTGCGAAACCGTTCCTTTATAATTAGTATACTGTTGGTATACTGGTTACTATTTAAAACGGAACGCAATCCAGTATACTATCAGCCGCATTTTTGACAGCTCGTATTGAACATTTTCAACACAGTCTAATAAGGTTAATTTTTGCAATTCTTCCAGTGTTTTATTATTATTAATCCAAATTAATTACAGAAATTTATAACTTTGGGATTAAACTGTAGGTATTGTTTTAAAACGTTAGACACTCGAGTGGTTTTGACACTTGACAGTTGAGTTTTGACAGTTGACTGATCACGTGATCAAAGTACTGCGAGTGCCTTACCTCGAAAAGGCCAGTGCTCACAGTACAATAATATGGCGACGATTGATGACGTCATATATTTCACTTAAGTACTGCGGCAGTGTACTGCAACTCCATTACGGAACGATTTTTTCTACAGTGATAGCACTGTGCAGTGGTCGCAGTACATTTCGGAACATAGCCTTAGCCATATATTTTTTTCCGCAAAATTCAAGTTGAATTTTGATTTTAGAATAACGTGATCGTAACTCGTAACTTATAATTTCTATTATTTACTAATGATCGACGTTTGTGACTTGCGCCTTTAGAAATGTTTTCTGTCATATTCTGATAACACTGATAACTGATAAACCGAACTTCCACCGTTTACAGCTTCTCGCCTGATGATCGAGTCCATTATTAGGCTGCGTTTCCGCAGGAGATGTTACGAGAAATTAAACCTTCCTGCCAAATGATATTGATGTGCCCCCGCGCGTCATCTCGTCTCATATCCACGGCCGCGAGTGATCGTTCTGCAACGACTTTAAATTGGATAAAATATGTCATTACAAAAAAAAATAACACCCAAGCTTTTTTGGTTAAATGGACTCTCTTAATGATGCCGAAGTCCTGGAAAAAAATTGGCAGGAAGGTTTAATTGCACCCTGTATAACTACTGTTATACAGGGTGCAATTAAACCTTCCTGCCAATTTTTTTCCAGGACTTCGGCACTTTATGTGTCTGCGATTTTACACTACTATGCTACTGCATAGTAGTGTAAAATCGCAGACACATAGTGATTCAATTACTACTATTTATTTATTATTAGTCATGGACGTATAAAAAAAGGCGGACGGAGTACCACCATACACAAAACTGTGTCGTTCAAAGTCGGCCAGCTGGCTGTATGTATGTACACGGTCCGCACGCACACATTCTTGCGCTAGTCCATGCCATTTGACAGGCGTCAGAATGTGTGCGTAGCCGACTCTGAAGAAAAGTGAAGACACAGTTTTGTATATGTATAACAAGACTCCATCCGCCTTTTTTTCTACTTTCATGGTCGTAGTTCTGAAAAACACTCTCCTCCACTTCCGTGTTACATATACACAACTATAAGAGACCAACGAACCTTTAGTATAGCGATGTTCCTCGACGTTCCATAGCACGTCGCGGTGGTCGAGCGCGCGGTCGGCGGCCACCTCGTGCTGGTGGAAGCCCCAGGCGGGCAGTTGGCGGCCGGTGTAGCGCAGCGCGGCGCCGGACCCCGCGTGCACGAGCCGCACCTGCAAGATCATTCCACTTGACACCACCAAAACGACACCTCACACCACCTACTATTAGTGGTGTCACATAGTTGCTCAGGTGGGCTATTATGACATCTTATTTCCAGCCAGTTTACGCCCAAAATGTACCGTTTTCGGGCGTAAACTGGCTGGAAATAAGAGGTCATAATAACCCACCAGATATGAAAACTCCAATTAAGTTTAACCTGCAGTAAAGTTTATTTTTATCTGTCACTCGAATGGTCATCTTGACATCACTAGGGTGTCATATGGACTAGACTCTAGTCACTAGAGATTCCATATGACACCACCGGTGGTGTCGTTTTGGTGGTGTCAAGTGTAAGGAAGCACCTGCGACCGGATGCTGTCCCACGTCGCGCGCTCCTCCTCGCGGTTCACGATCTCCACCCGCCACAAGTTCTGCGCCGACATCGACACGTTGTAGTCGATATAGCAGGAGACTTCCTGAAACCGGAAACGTACAAATCTAATATATATAAATCTCCTGTCACGATGTTTGTCCGCGATGGATTCTTAACTTAACCGATTTTAAGGTTTCTTATTTTTAAATGTGTGCTTTTTTCCATCTTCAGAGATAGGATAGCTTAGATCTTTAATTATAGTCGCATTTTATTTTATTGCGACCATTGTTTATGCGACGCGGGTTACGGGATAGCGATGGACGTTGCCATGGTGACATACTTATTTAGTCACTTATTCAATAAAATAATACGGGTGATATACTTTATATAATAATATGGCAAAGAAACGTTTGCCGGGACAGCTAGTAGAGTATAATACTTGATGCTTGTAGTGGTCGTAACATGATAGCTTTGGCAGATTTGATTCTAAACTGAGGCCCGTAATCCTTTCATAAAATTAATAAACCGCTTTCACACTCCCACTAAATAAGTAAATACTAATCTTAGCTTATACACTCCCGACTGTCAGTCTTAAAATGGTCATTTTTAGGGTTCCGTATCCAAAGGGTAAAAACGGGACCCTATTACTAAGACATCAATGTCTGTCCGTCTGTCTGTCTGTCTGTATGTCTCCAGGCTGTAGCTCAAGAACAGTAATAGCTAGAGAGTTGACATTTTCACAGATTATGTATTTCTCTTGCGGATATAACAACAAATACGAAAAACAAAATAAATTAAATATTTAAGGGGGGCTCCCATACAACAAACGGGATTTTTTAAACATTTTTTGCTCGGTGTCAATGATGACAACAGATTGGATTGATTGAGCTGAAAATTGAAATGTTCACAAAATACTCAGCTGTATTTTTTAAAATTGAGTAATAATAACATTTGATAACAATAAATATTATTAAGGGTGGCTTCCATACAAAAATTAATTTTTTAATATTTTTGCTCTATAATGGAACGAAACTGTTCGAGCGCGAGTCCAACTCGCACTTGGCCTATTTTATTGATTACTAACTCGATGTTGAAAGCCTGTCGTACTCGAGTCGTTTTTACCTGCGACTGAGGGGAGACGGGTGCGGCGACGTCGTGCGAGTTGAGAGCGCGGCTGGTGATGCCGTGCAGTAGCTGGACGGTGTCGCCGTGCCGGATGACGTCGGGCGGCGCGTCCACGGCGAGGGCGGCGCGCTCCGGCCGCTTCACGATCCACCAGTTGTTGACGTCCTTGAAGCTGTAGCAGGTCACCTGCTGCTGGTGCGAAGAGCCGCGCCCGTCCGCGTACCGCACCGGGTACACGTGCGCGTGCGAGTGCAGCCAGCAAGTACGCCCGTGCGAATGCCTACGGTCAACATACATAAATTCACTTTATGTATAGCCATAGACAAATTTGTGTCTTTACTCCATGGTATAGCTCCGCTATCCCCAACCCGCGGCCCGCCGGGACTTTATTTGTGGCCCGCCGCCCCGCGTGATGTTAAACAATTTTGAAATTCACGCCCACCGGCAAATTAACGTAAAGTCTACGTGATAGTCGTTAAATTTTTTCCACTTTAAATCGTTAATTTTGAAGAATGTTATTTTTTAACCCTAAAGCCGGCTGTACACTCTCGCCGAGACACAGCGAGGCGGCCCGAGTGCGAGAGTGTAATGGGTGCGCTCGCCTCGTCTCGCCTGTCTCGGACCCTCTCGGTCCGTTGTCGGTATTTTGCGCCTGAGACAAAGGGACTCGCGAGGAAAACGAGCGCACTACTGTACATTCTCGCGTCTTTCAGTACTAGTCCCGCCGTTGGACAGTGTAGAGCAGAAAAATTACAATAATAAACGTCATTATCAGTCATTAACTGTGAGAAATAAAATTAAATATTATTATAAATCTTTGGATTACAATGATATCTTTCGATGCATGGTGAATGGTCCTTTTCGTCCTTCTCTGAGTTCTTAACTGCAATTGAACTAAGCGAGAATGTACATGATCGCACTCGGGCAAGGGGCTCTCGCACGAGACTCTCGCCCGAGAGCTCTCGGCGAGAGTGTACAGCGGGCATAAAAAATTTTTGTTGCGGCCCGCGACACCAAGACCAAAACATGTTTTGTGGCCCGCATGAAAAAAAGGTTGGGGACCACTGGTATAGCTGAATTTGTTTTAAATATATTAAACTACTAGCTGTCCCGGCAAACGTTTCTTTGCCATAATAATATAAAGTATTTCGCCCATATTATTTTATTGAAGTGACTAAATAAGTATGTCGCCATGGCAATGTCGATCGCTGTCTCGTCGCACAAACAATGGTCGCCGTCAGTCTCAGGTTGTTATAATTATTTACTATTATTTATACAACAAATGCACTTATTAATATATAAAGTACCGGGTAGCCGATTCTCAGACCTACTGAATATGCATATAAAATTTGGTAAAAATCAGTAAAGCCGTTTCGGAGGAGTTCGTGGACTAACATTGTGACACGAGAATTTTATATATAAGATTTACTATTTTATTCGTAATATTGATGCAATGGCATCCTTTTGAGTTTTGACCTTATAATTTTAAGGATGTCATGTACACAAAAAAAAGCTTTCAGCTTGCTGGGCACTCTGCCAGGTGGGGACGACTTGGGGAACTTTTTCTTTTCACAAAAATATACTTTTAAAAAGGTAATATTAAGTATGGAGTACCTTAGGGTTATTTGTGAACCGTGGGCGACGTGTAAAGGTTGGCCTCGAGTGATGCTAGCCAGGCCACCTTGCAGTGTGGCCTGAAAGGCACTCGTCATCACGCTATCGTGTGGGCCAGCTTTCGGGAGCATAAGTAAATGAATGTAGAATACACTGACATATACACTTAGAGGTATTATGATGAAGGTTAAAA
This sequence comes from Polyommatus icarus, assembly GCA_937595015.1. Lineage (NCBI taxonomy): Eukaryota > Metazoa > Arthropoda > Insecta > Lepidoptera > Lycaenidae > Polyommatus > Polyommatus icarus. Next base: position 13,732,940 of record OW569321.1, read on the forward strand.
ACCTCCATACGGTTGATATCGTTAGCCACAAACAGGAGTCTCTCTGGCTCAATTTCTTCCACATTTGCCTACCGACTAAAAATATGGCTAGATAATATGTATACAGTCCAGAATATTTCACTCTGAAAAAGACAAAAATAGTTTATATTAACAATTTTTATTTTAACACTTACATAGACAGAGTTAAAACTGTAATATAGTGTTATAAGTGTATTCAGATAAAACTCTTCACACGGAACTTACGAGAAACAACACCCAAGCGACACTGTCCCAAAAGCTAGCCACAAAACAGCCGAAATACTTCTGCTTCGTGTGCTCTTGATTACACAGTAAATGCCCCACATACCGAACAGTATTTGAATGCTCTCTAACAACATAAATCTTGATTGTGTTAAAAAAGAGTTTTCTGAAAGAAAGATATTTCTGTCAATGAATGAAATCATAAAAGATAATATGATTTTCGCAAAACAAGAAATGAGAATCTGCATTTCTTAGTATTTTGAGCTTTTATACATGTTCTTTAAGGTTTTTAATAAATTTGAAAAATTATTTGTACAATTTGAAAAATTATTTGTACACTTTATAAGTTTTTGATCTAGCAATAATCGTAATATACCAAATTTTTAGTTTTTCTCTGAAAGGCTTTAGATTTTAGAAGATAAACTTCTATAACAGCAGTCAGCAACAGACAGACCAAAGGTCCCCACCTAAAACTACTTGTCGACCCCAGCTGTTCTAGGTATAACCTATAGGAGAAAATTTTTCCATTTGTTAAATATAAATCTATATTTTACATTTAACATTTACTCACCAAATAAAACCAGCAGAGCTGCTAATATTGCAGTCCATTGAAATGTATTAAATTCTAACATTAACTGATAAGTTAGTGGGACAATTAAACTTCCACTGATGGCAGGTAAAAGTCTTAATGCTTTTACTGGCACACCTTCATTGTAGGGTGACCCAATTCTATCAAAGGTGAAGTTTCCATCATATCCAGCAGCTCGGCCTGCTAAGTAAAGCAACTGCTTGCCCAAAGGTGGATGGGCGTCAAAAAAGAAAACACCCTTGGTATATAGCGAAACATACCTCCCATAGTGCAGTTCATCAAACCTAAACAGAAGCAATATATAATTCATAAAGTTTTAATAAAATTTTAATCAAGCTCTATTTTAAAAGTTCCATTAAATAGGCCTTCAAAACATTTTGATGATTACAGAGGCGTAACTATAACATCCGGGGCCCGTGGATAATTGATGGGGTCCTATTAGTAAAAATTGTCATGTTAATGCTTCAACCCCCAAGCGGCCAAAATCGACTGCGTAAACAATAGATTTTCAAGAATCCACGATCGAGGGATTAATATAGGGCTACCATCCTTCCAGCTTTCCCCAGATTTGTCCTAGTTTGAAGGGCGTCCGGGGACCGTCCGGCAGGGTTTTTGTTAAGTGTCTGGGTAAAATTCAGACACTTTTTATGAAGGAAATCTAAATTTTAGTCCTGCAGCAACAAACAAACGATTAGAACTCGCTAAACATAGTGCATACATACAATTTCTTCTATGATCAGGATGAAGTACAATTTCGAGGACTTGAGTTGGTCAGATTTTAACAAATTATTCTTGTTTACAAAAAATTTATGTATGCTTTTTAAGAGCTGTCCGGGGAAATAACCACATTTTGGCAAGATTTTTGTCGTGCTTGACCGGCGACTGCAATGTAGATGATGGCAGCCCTATGTTATTATAATAAAACAATGTACATATAAAAAATTCTAACCGCACAGCGTAACATTGTGTTAGGGGCCCGTGTCTTTTTGCCAGCCCTGCCCTACAACTGTAGGCTATCATCTAGTGGGGTAACTACCCCACTAGATGATTATTACTAAGTAGAATAATTTGTATCTAAAATAGTTTTGAGAAAATATTTTTATAGGTTTATCTAGTTTATTTTAATTAAAACTACATATTAATAATTGAGACAATAAAAGAATTGTTTTAGTATATTTATTTGATGAGCCTAGTAGGCATTTGAGCAGGAACAAACAAGGAAAAACACTCTAAACCTAGTGGTTATGCAAAGTTTTATGAAAGGTTGATCAGCTGTAATTTGTTAATTTTGTAATTTTGTAAGATAAAATAAATTAATGTTTACTTACACAATATAATGAGGCTCACTTAAATTGTAAAGTCTGGTACAAAGGGCTAATAAGAGTAGTGCTATAAGGACTACATCAATTTTTATATTCAAATAGTAGCTTTGAATAGGTTTGCCTTCTAATCTTAAATTTGTCATTTCACTGAGTTCTTTAAATTCACACTCTGCTGGTGCTCCATCACCCTTTAAATTTGAAAGTAAATAATAATGTAAATGACTGACACAAAACAAGCATTTCAAAACTTTATCAAAACTAAGTACATTTTATTCCAGTTTCGACTAGTAAAATAAAACTTGTAGTATTATATAATGTATTATTTAAAATTCTTATTATTATAACTTATGTTTACCATTACTCTATCTTCACTTGTACGTTTCTCTGTTAATTCCGTATTTTTTTCAAAATTATTTGATGTATTGACCTCATTTTGTTTTCCTTTATTTAAACGATTTTTGCTTCCCATTGTGCAAAAGAAATTGTAAAACAGATTGATTTTAGTGTAAATTAGTCACTGTTTATTCATTATTTGTAAATTTTAAAATTAAACAAATTCCAAAACAAATTCCGAAAAATGAAGGATTTTATCGAGCTAATGAGGGATTTTCTTAGCTTTTTAATTTGATTGTCAAACAGCTTCCATTTTAGTAACTAGATGGCGTACGGGTAGACAACTATCGGTAATACCAGGGAATACCATCAATACTTGCTACAAAACTGGGCAAAAGAATATAAAACTTGATACATTTCAATTTGAAAAAGACGCAATAATATTCCAATGAATAGGATAATAGAGTTATTATAACGATGTTTTAGTTAAAACTCACGGAAGAAATAGCCCTGTTTACTGATATTCACACCAAATGTCACAGGAAATATACATTTTGATTTTGACAACATCTTACCTGCACTTGTGCAAGATAACGGATATTTAGTGGCTAATATTTTACCAATAATGAACATCAAAAACACAAATAACACAATTTGGGAAAAAATAATAAAAACCACACCAACAATAAAAAGTAGAAGAAGTTTTGAAAGTGACATGCCCGCCAAAACTCTCTGTCAGTTGTCAGTTTTCAGTTTGACAATTTGCGTGTTCCTAAACTGTTACCAGTATACTGGCCTAATCACTTAGGCCAATGATGGTTTAGATTTAAGATATTTTGATTAACGTCACACTTGACAGTACACTGATATTTTTTGAAACACTGTCAGTGATGCCAACCTGCAGATAATTTCAGATGGGTGGGGAACCAATAGAAAATCTAGAAGTGTCTACCGTCGCGCCGTCTGGTGGAGATTTAAAAAAGAAAACTTCCCATTATCGAGGTAGGTACCTAGTCGATTGACATTTGACAGTTTTGGCTTTTTCATATGCTTTTTTTAAGAGTGTTTTCACACGACACACGACCCGACACGACAAAATGCGGTGACGATTCCGTGCGCCATACATTTCTATGTGCCGTTTTCAGTTTTCACACGGAACGACACCGCACAGCACGACACACGATTTTGAGACGACAATCCGCTAAGTCGTCACGTTTTTTGTTAACAGATAATAAATAAATATATTTTTTTAATACCTATATTATTTTGACGACCTCCGTGGCGCAGTGGTGAGCGCGTTGGTATCTCAAGCCGGAGGTCGCGGGTTCGAATCCCGCCGACGGAACAAAAAGTTTATTAAGTTCCTGGGTCATGGATGTGTATTAAATATGTGTATCATATAATAAAAATCTTAAATATATGTACAGTATAAATATAAAAGTATTAAATATATTTCCGTTGTCTGGTACCTGTAACACAAGTCCTTCAGGTACTACAGGTGAAGCGTCCATAGATAATATTATTATTATTATTATTATTATTATATCATTCAGTATAAATAAAAAAATTAAATAAAATACGTTTATATCAGGCTTTTCAACCCATATTAAGTTACTAAACAATAAACCTAAAAAACTAAGTTAATAATAGTTAAAAAAAAAGTTAGTTTAAGTACTTACCACCTTCTGGCGCTCCGAACACATGCACATGTGTATGGATCCAGTGCCCCAGAAGGGGGCTGTCCAGCTTGACGCTGAGCACTTTCAGGATGCTGTGGGGCTGCTCCGCGTGCGGAACATCAGCGATGCTATGCGACGTCGCAGTACGGTGTGAAAGCCGTCTGTACGTGCGTGCGCAAACATCGCTGATGCACTACACCAGTGAGGGAGCCCCACCAACACCCTGAAAGCATTATTATATTGTACTCGGAGAGCGTTGATGGCCCGTTGCGTATAGTTGACCCACAGATTGCAGGTGTAGAGTGTCGATTTCTGCGACGACACCGCATTCACTTATGGCTGGTTTATACGTGTTATGTAGATACTTGTCAACTAAATTTGGACTTATAACTATAATTTTATACTTACTTAACTAAGTATGAACTTGCTATTTAATACTAAATTTTGTGTTTACAAATTCCAAATTTAAAATTTAGTTAAAATTTAGTTAACTACTTATCAACTTAATACGTGTAAATCAGCCATTAGTACTTAAAAATAAGTCATTTATTGTTGAGTTTTGTACCTAGGCCTAAGTAGGACTTAGGACTAACATAGTTTAAGCTTAATAAAAATCGTAGTCATTTACTTAATATAATATTATATTATTTATGTATTAAATAAAGTATCAGAATATGGTAGTATAAAACATACTTATATTATTATATTACCACAATATTATAAATTATAATACTAGGTGTAGGTAATTAAGGCCCGTATTTTTGGTCAGTACTTAAGATGCGACCCGGTCTCAAGTCGCGGTTTGGCTCTGTGATTACTGATTGGTCCAAATTTTGACAGCCAACCAATCACAGAGCCTGAACCGTGTCTTGACTCTTGAGACCGAGATGCATCTTGAGTACTGACCAAAAATACGGGCCATTATATAGTAATAATGTGACCGCGTTTAGGTCGCCGACAAATCGCTATAAAATTTGGCATTCTGTTAGAACTTAGATTATAATTTATCATTTACTAGCGACTGGCCTCGGCTTTGCACGGGTATAAAATATACATAATATTATATAGCCTTTGTCACTCACTGAAGAAATGATTATCGATTCAGTAGTTCATTCCTACCCGTAGAATTAGTCGGCCTGCATTGGTCGGAACCACCACAACAACGTACCACGGAGCTAAAACAAAGCTCTGTGGTCGGTACCGTCGCAAAAGCTACGTCGCGCAATTTTAGAATCTGTATTAAGGGAGAGGAACTAATGCTAGACACTGAACTAATAGATGACACTTATGACAAAAATACCATAAAAATAAGAATTATTTTTATTATTTCTCACCACTGTAAATTTTATAAGCTTCTCAAGCTATCTGTTGAATTGAAAAAATATATTAGAGACGCCTTCGGGAACAAAATTTTAAAATGGGATCAGTTTTCGTAAATAATATGACCGCGTCAACACACGCTCGGCAATTTCTTAGCAAATAGATTAAGGAAGACGAAATTTTACACGTAAGTTTTGAATACATTTATTTGATTTTTTGTAATTTCTATTGATTTCATTGGATTAATGGTCATGTTGTATACACTAATTAATGTTTATTTAAGATTTTTTATCCATTTTGCCTAACAATATAAAGGGTGTCTACTATTAGTTCTTGAAAATGTAAAAAACCTAATAGATGACATGGATCTCATCTTTGAGTTTTGCAATACATAATAGAGATTATAATATAATATATATTATATTATAATAAATTATATTATATATATATATATATATATATATATATATATATATATATATATATATATATATATATATATATATATATATATATATATATATATATATATATATATATATATATATATATATATATATATATATATATATATATATATATATATATATATATATATATATATATATATAAATAATATAAATAATAATATATAAATAATATATATATAATAAATCGAAACCCTTACAATCGATTAAAATTTTAACCCATTTTTCAAACGATCGATTTTTAAAAAATCGTTTTTTTAATTAATAGAAACTCTTACAATCGATTAAATTTTTAACCCAATTTTTAAAAAATCTATATTTTTAATTAATCGAAACCCTTACAATCGATTAAATTTTTAACTCATTTTTTGTGAAAATCGATTATTAAAAAATCTATTTTTTTTTTGTTAATCGAAACCCTTACAATCGATTAAATTTTTAACCCAATTATTATGAAAATCGATTTTTAAAAAAACGTTTTTTTTAATTACTTAATCGAAACCCTTACAATCAATTCGAGTTCGAATTCGAGTTTGAGTTCGACACAAAACACTACTCTCCAACCGTCTTACGGTTTTTCCAAGGTTTTTCGATCAGCACGAGAATCTGACGCGAGTTTCACAGTTTTTTCCCATCCCATAAAAGTGCTCAACGCCGCTAAAGAAGTTTTCACTTCAAAAATATGAAAAATAAAAATAAAAGGGAAGATAGTTTCAGCACGAAAGAAGAATGAATAGAATCTGGAGACAACGTGGATAATATTTCTGATGCATGTAGTGACTATGATGAAGTAAATGAAATCTTTTGAAAAATGGCAAATAAAGACCTAATTGAATAGAAAAAAATATCTAAAATGTAATGTAATGTTCTATGTCAACTATTAGTTCATATTGGTGTCTACTATTAGCGATGTTCGTTTTTTGTGATGTCATCTATTAGTGCTTATGACTAAGTTTACAAAAAGACCAATAATATATTTTTTAATTGATTTGTCAGAGAATAATTATAATAGTTTTATTTTGTAAGAGTAACTGAAGACATGAATGAAGTTATCAATCCTTTATTTTCATAAATATATATTTTATAACATTTAAATGTTGCATGTTTCCTTAAAGTGTCTGCCATTAGGTCTTCTCCCTTATATTATTATCTTCGAAATTATTCATTTAAATCATATGCTGTAAAGGGCCATATAGATCTATATTAAATCAATAATGTATTTTAAGTATTTAATAAATCTCGTAGGGTTCAGCCTGCGTGTGCAAATTTTAGCGGAACTAACTAACTAACTCCGCTGGCTCAGCGACCCGAAGTGGATCTTGAGCTTCCGCTATTGAGCCCTGTCCTGCGCTACCTCTTGCCAGTAATTACTGACTTGAAGGCCACGCAGGTCAGCCTCAACTGCATCAACGTAAGCAGAAAAAAATGTAATTCACATTAGAAACCCCAACAATAACAGTATTTCTCCCCTATTTAACTAATGTTATTATACTTATAAACCTTCCTCTTTAATCACTCTATCTATTAAAGAAAACCGCATCAAAATCCGTTGCGTAGTTTTAAAGATTAAAGGGACATGAGGGATAAAAAAGCGACTTTGTTCTATATGTTGGCGCGCAGATTCGCAAGGTGTAGTACAGATGTTAAAATTACACTATTTAAAGCATTGTGTGACGTCTGTCGTGCAATTTATAATTGTCTATGAATCGTGTCGTGTCGTGTCTCGTGTGAAACGCCGTCATGTCTCGTGTGAAAACACTCTAATGGTCTATAGCTATACCAAATCAAAATACTGTGGCCGGTCAGCCATTTTATGTTCCGGTTGATTTTATGTTGATTGGTTGACGCTGGTTGACGTTTAGTGATGTACTTTTTTATTGAACTTAAAAAATATAAGGTGAAGAATCTGATCATATAATATTTTAAAGATTTTAACCTTAATCCGCCTCGTTATCTGTTTGACAATACATAATCATAACAAAATCAATGTCATTTCAATAGTCACTTTGTTTTCATTCTAATAATAATAATTTTACTCATTATGTAAACATCAAACTTCTATAACCCAAATTAAAAGTGATAATACGTACATCAGTTTATTTAAAGCATCGCTGTACTATAGTGTTTGATGTTAATTAGTAATTACACTTAAAACATCTTAGTTTATCGATATCCTCGACAAATATCAACTGAGTGTCCCATCACTAAAGTCCGCCATGTTGAGGCCATTTTCAAAAGAAGAAGAAGAAAGCGCGGGAAACTTCGGAGTAGGCGGCAGTGTTTTCTCGGAAAATTTTTTGCAAAATTATTAAAAATAGGATAAGGAGGGTTAAAGTTGTAAATTATTAAGTATTTTTATTATTTATTACTAATTGTATAAATAAATATAGTGTAGTTAGCTGTATATATTGGTAAGTTTTTTCTTGTATAAGTATATATTAGTACGCTGGTTCTGTTGTAAATATTAAACTATTTTGGGTGGTTCAATGAATGAGCCACCCGACCCTACGTCGGGGCCGGGCCCGGGGCCCGGTCCTGATGTAGGCATGAATGTAATTATTACAACTGATATGGAGTATGAACATGAGATGAGTGGGAGCCGCAAACGGCCGAAAACATCATACAAACAAGATTTTATTACTGTTAATAATATAATATCAAATACGCCACCTAAATCATCAGAAACTACTGATTCACAGAATATTAAACCCCGAATGTATACAACTACTGACAGTTACCCTTATGTTGTACATGTTCAAAGGATAACAGCATCTTTACAGGATGGTACCACTCTGCATCCCCTTATCTTAGGCAAATTTTTTAAAAATAATAATGTAAATAATATTATACCAGGTAGCATTAAGAAAATAGGTAGGAACCGGTGTACAGTAGCTTTTAAGTCACACATAGATGCTAATAATTTTGTAAATAATAAAAATTTAGAATCTTTTAAGTTAAAGGCATTTATACCTAATTTTAATGTTACCAGAATGGGTGTTGTTAAAAATATTCCAACAGAGTGGACAGACTCAGAAATATTAGAAAACTTAGAAACTCCAGTAGGTTTTGGAAAAGTATTAAAAATAAGGAGGATTAATTATAAGGTAAAAATAGATAACATTGTCGAATGGAAACCTTCTCGTTCTGTGGTCGTTACTTTTGACGGGCAAATATTGCCTCCTAAAGTTTATATTTGCTATAATTCTTTACCTGTAGATTTGTATATATATCCGACTATACAGTGCTACAATGGGCATTGTCCAAAAAAAATCACATGTACTTTTTATATTTTTTTTCGTTAAAATAGGGTATTTTAAGAATATAAATTAAATAATTTTGAAATTCATTGGCTAGTTTTTTCTCAATGAATTTTTAAAGTTTCGCTCTGACGTCATCATCGGCGGCCAATTGACCTCTGCAGTATGTTTAAATTTCCTTTCAATCTTATTATAATGGCTGGTTCGTCAAATACAAGTTCTCATTATGTCAAAACTGATACGAGAAGCTTACCAAAAGTTCGAAACATAATGTTGGTCGAATTTATTGCTAATTTAACGCCATTGAAGGTCAAACTAAGGTTAAACATATTTGTTCAAAAATATAAGTAACTAATGGGTATTTTTTTCGTTTATATACAGAAAAACGATCACTGACCTTATTCCTCGAAATGTTTTTGTAATGAGCAAAATAAAAAAAAAATGGACAATCCCCATTGTTGTAGATATGGCCACACAAAGGCAATTTGTAGATCAACACCACGATGTTTCAAGTGTGGACAGGAACATACAGCAGAGTCATGCACGAGTGAGACAGAACATTGTATAAATTGTTTAGGTGAACATTACGCTACAAACAAAATTTGTCCAGAGTTTTCAAGACAAAAAGCAATCAAAAATTGTATGGCTGAAAAAAACATATCTTATGGTGAAGCTAGTAAGTTGCAGCCTCCAATTCTGGTCGGAAGAAGGTCTTATGGAAAGGTTTTGACATCTGATGTACAGAGTTCTGATTATATTATGACAACTCAGAATAATAATGCACGGTCATATAAAAAAAGCTTTTATTCAAAGCCACGCTCCCCACATAATCCTGGTAAGGGTTATGATAAAAATTTCCATACTAATTTTATAAAAGAGTATCAAATTCCAGCTTCTGAGAATGGTTGTGCATATGTTGACCCTGAAACAAGAAAAGAATTAGTAAACAATAAGATAGACACAAACACTATTTTAAATGTTTTATCTGCTCTAGTTAGTGCTTTACAGCAAAATAATACCTTAAAACCGTCCAACGTTGCTTCTATAAACAATTTGATTAACTCTGTTGATAACATCAACAATGGATTCCAACATAATACAATGGAATTGTAGAAGTATACTTACTAAAAAAACTGATTTGATTTACTTAGTAAATAAATACAACCCTATAGTTATTGCCCTTTCTGAAACTTGGTTACGACCATATTTTTCGTTTCGTATTCCAGGTTATTATTGTGTACGAGATGACAGACCTGACGGGTATGGTGGGGCTGCCATGTTGATTAAAAATACCATACCATTTAGAGTGCTGACATTGCCACATTTAAATAGTACAAATTTCAATAGAGTCGGTGTACAGCTATTAAATCCTAACATGTATATTTTCTCATTGTATATAGCACAAAATTCTTCTTCTTCATATTTAGATTTAAATAACTTGCTTAATTCATTTTCTGGCCCAAAATTAGTAATGGGTGACTTTAATGCTCATCATCAGAGTTGGGGAAGCGATGTGTCAAACAGGGATGGAGAGGATTTATTGGACATCATAGACAAATTTAATTTATGTGTGCTTAATACAGGTGATCCTACACGGGTCGTAAATATTAATGGAAACAAAAGTGCAGTGGACATTTCCATTTGCTCTCCTTCATTAGCACCAAATATATCATGGCAAACTTTGTCTTCTTCATACGGCAGTGATCACTATCCTATATGTTTATCTTTGACTTATAAAACTAACAACATAAATAACAAAAGAATAAGAAATAGATATAAATTAGATAAAGTTGATTGGAGTAAGTTCAAAAATGAAATAGAATCTCAAATCAATTATCTTCCTGAAGTTAGATTAGGTAACGAAATAACTGCTTCTAAATTGTTAGCTAAGACAATTATCGATGTTGCTGAGAAGCAATTCCCCACAAAAAAAGCAATGGGAACAAAAGTCCCATTCCCTCCATGGTGGGACTCCGAATGTTCGGAAGCAGTTAAAAAAAGAAAAATTATTGAAAGGGAATATGCTGACAATATGTGTAGTGAAAATTTTGATAAATTAACGCAAATTAATAAATCCACTCGGATTTTTTTAAAACATAAGAAGCAACAAGGTTGGAAAAAATTCTGTTCATCTCTATCTCCATCCACATGTCCATCGGAAGTGTGGAAAAGTATAAAAAAATTCAGATCTGTATTTAAAGAACAGACTATGGTACTGCCTAAAGAATTTTTGAGTAGTTATGTTGGTCAGTTAGCTCCATCTTCAGTAGCAGAATTTTTTCCGGTCTCTTCTCCAACCTGTTACATAAGAGAACATTCATATTCTGCACTAGATTCTCCTTTCACAATGGTTGAGCTTAAGGGTGTTTTAGCATGTGTAAATGATTCTACTCCAGGCATGGACAGTATTCCGTATTCTTTTTTATCGAACTTAGGGGATAAAGCGTTAGGTTACTACCTAAATCTTATTAATAAGGTCATGATTTCTGGAAACATTCCTGACTCGTGGAAATCACAGGAAGTAATACCAATATTGAAACCTAATAAACCCGCTGACGAAATTACTTCTTATAGACCAATAGCACTATCATCAGTTTTAATCAAAGTGGCTGAAAATTTAATAAAAAATAGATTGGAATGGTTCCTTGAGCATCATAAATTATTGTCAAATAGTCAGTTCGGTTTTAGAAAAGGTAAATCTACTATGGATAATTTAAGCATATTTACTACAGATATTCGTTTAGCCTTTGTAAATAAACAGTACGCTGTGGCTGCTTTTTTAGATATTAAGTCTGCCTATGATAATGTCATAATATCAATTTTAGAGAAAAAAATGCACAAATTAAAGGTTCCCCCCATTCTTATCAGGTTCATTATCAATATAATAAAACAAAGATTAATTTATGTATTTGTTAATGATATTGAATATTTTCTACGTGCTGTATTTAAAGGATTGCCGCAAGGGTCAGTTTTAAGCCCGTTACTTTATGACATTTATACATACGATTTGGCCCCCGTAATTGCGAAATTTGTAAAAAAATTGCAATACGCAGATGACCTAACAATTTACGCTATTGATGCAGACATTAAGGTCGCTTGTAATTTATTAAACCAAAGTCTTGCTGTCCTTAAAGAATGGCTTTTCGATAATGGGCTAGATTTAACAGTGGAGAAAAGTAGTGTAGTAGTATTTACTAAAAAGGTTTCTATTCCAAATGTAAACATCTCTTATGATAATAAATTAATTCCAGTTAAAACAAGTGCAAAGTTCTTAGGTGTTCATCTTGACAACAAATTAAATGGTAACTCACATATTGAATATGTGATTTCTAAATGTGAACGTAACTTGAATATGTTGCGATGTCTTGCAGGAGTTTGGTGGGGAGCTCATCCATTCTGTTTAAAACTTATTTACAATGCTGTTATTAGAAGTGTCTTAGACTACGGTATATTTTTATTAGTAGGTGATAACTTGTGTGTTATGAAGAAATTAGACAAAATTCAGTCCAAAGCTCTCCGAATAATAGGTGGAGCTATGAAGTCAAGTCCCATTAATGCCTTACAAGTAGAATGCACTGAGCCACCTTTGACTCTAAGGAGACAATATTTATGTGATAGATTTGTTTTTCGTCTGAAACAGTACAAATTCCATCCATTACTAGAAAAACTTGATCAATTGAATAGCGTTTTAGAGTCACGTTCCTTCTATAAAAGGTCTTTGCCATGCCTTATCGTAAGTTACCGTAAACTTCTTTCAATATCTGCTCCTATTTACCAATCCGATGTGCTACCTTTGTTCTCATATAATTTTGAAAGTTTGCTGATTGAACCTGATGTAAAATATGATTTAAGTTTAAGTAAAGATAACATTAATAATGTTATAAATACCCTATACAGTAATTGGCATCATATATTTACTGACTCTTCTAAGTTACAAGAAACAGGAAATGTAGGAGTAGGTATTTATCATAGTCAATATAACATACATCAGAAAATTAAAATGCCTATAGAAAGTTCGGTATTTTCCGGAGAATGTTTAGCCATTTTGAAAGCTTTGGAATATGTATTAATGTTTAAATTAACCAAGACCATCATCTTTTCAGACTCCAAAAGTACATTACAGGGCATTGAAAAGTTTCCGTTTCGCAGTAAACCCTATTACCATATTATTTTTGATATCAGATATAAACTTTATAAATGCATTGAGAAAGGATATACAGTAGCATTTTCTTGGGTTCCTAGTCACTCAGGAATTTTAGGCAACGAAAAAGCAGACGAAATAGCTAAGGACGCAGTGCAGAGTGGTGACATGTTTCCATTTAAAATTTATCCTAGTGACCTTTTGAGTTTACCGGCAATAGATTTATATAACGAATGGAATAAATATTGGGAATTTACTGGACAACAAAAGGGTAACCGTATGTACAAACTACAGCCTCGAGTACCTAAAAAGTCTTGGTTTAATAGAATCAATAGTTCAAAACGAGTGATTTCATCCATTATACGAATGCGATTAGGACATGCGTGTATTCCTAGTCATCTAAATAGAATTGGCGTATTCAATAGTGATATGTGTGATTGTGGGGAGGACACGGGAACTTTAGATCACATATTTTTCTCGTGTCCTTTGCTTGATCATGCATCGTTTTTGTCCTCTTTGTACTCCCTTCATGTTCCTCTTCCTACTTATATGATGTGTATATTAAGTGACCCTATAAAATATTTAAGTATTTTATCTGAATTTATAGTAACCAATAATTTAAGTTTATAAAATATATAATTACCGATTTTTATTATATTATTATTTAAAAATATTAGTACCAAAACTTTCCTGATTCTATCCAAATTCCGTCCTTGAAATCCCTACTTTTACCGCGTCATAATGTTTCCCTACCTTTACACCACTCGACACTGGCAATAGTTTTATGCTGGTCGCCATAAAAAAAAAAAAAAAAAAAAAAAAAAAAAAAAAGAAGAAGAAGGAGTTTTGCCGGGTATACGAAAGAGTGACGTTTTGTTTTTGTATTATTTTCCTAAAATTGTGTTACTTCGGTTTTTAATGTGTAATGTTGGTAGAATATTAACCATTAAATATTCGTTGTCGTGCACAAGTGTGGGCAAGTGATACAACTTCAAGAAACGTGCCATTTTGTGTTCCCTCCAAAACTCCATCGAAAGTTTTAGTAAAGAGTCTACCACTTTACTAAAACAACTAACTTGACTCGTTGACTTTACCGACTACTTTTTAGACTTTGACTAGACTTTCGACTTGACGATAATCTGGAAAAACAACTTGAAAATTTTGTAAATTTTTTACGAAAATTTTTTTCTCCCGCCAAAACTTTACTTGACACTGGCCATGGCTTACAAGCCGAGAGCCATAACAAAAAAAAAAAAAAAAAGAAGAAGAAGTAGTTCCTGGCAATATGTTATATGGCGCCGCCACACTTTTTTGTAGTTATGTCACTTCCAGGTTTTGGCGGGCATGTGAAAGAGTGCTGTTGTGTTTTTGTATTATTTTCCTAAAATTGTGTTAGCTGGGTTTTTAATGTGTATTATTGGTAGAATATTAACCATTAGATATTCGTGTTCATGCACAAGTGTGGGAATGTGATGTAATATACAGAAACGTGCTATTTTGTGTTCCCTCCAAAACTCCATCGAAAGTTTCAGTAAAGCGTCTACCACTTTACTGAATCGACCGACTTGACTCCTTGACTGTATTGACTTTTACTTAGACTTTGACTAGACTTTAGACCTGACTACATGAAAACGATGATGAAAAACATAGAAATGGCTGCATGGGCAACGCTCCCTTTGCCTGTCCCGACCGAAACGAATTAAAAAAAAAAGTTATGTCACTTCCATCTGTTTCCTTTTTCATTGATTCAAAGTAGAATCTCAGACCAAAGAAAAAAGGAATATAGGGACTTCAAGCTGCGTTCTCGAATGTATGATACAAGGTTTTGAGGTTACGTAGTTTTTTTCTGGTTTGGTTGTTTCTTTCCTTTCTTTAGTTAGTTATTTTTAACCTTTAGCTTAAATATACGTAGGATAGTATTTAGTTTAGTGTATTTTTATAATAATTAGTCAATATGGATGTTGATCCGCCGGATCCTGGTGGTGGGGATATTTTATTATTGGATATGCCCGACACTAGTTCGGACGGGTCTATAATTGCTAGAAAAAGACCAAATGCGGATAGTATTCCTCCAATTATTAACTCCAAAAGAAATACAGCCGTTAATCCATCGATTCAGCTTATTTACAATCATCCGGACTTTATGGCTGATAAAAAATATTCTGATGGCGATGTTGGCCCGTTTATTGTCCAGGTTTCAAGGAATGAACCGAATAATGCTTCTGGGGTGGTTTTAAAACCTATAAATTTCGGACAATTTCTGTTTAAAAATAATATCAAAAAAATTGTGACAGATGGCATTAAAAGATTAGGTCGGAATAAGGTTGCAATAGAGTTTGAAGATTTTGAAAGTGCGAACTCTTTTGTTATTAACCCTATTTTACAAGAAAATGGATACTCTGCAACGATTCCCGCATACAACGTTTTCCGCATGGGAATAGTCCGCGATGTCCCCGTCGAGTGGGCCATGGAGGAATTAGTAGAAAATATAGAAGTCCCTAATGGTTTTGGTAAGGTTGTGAGGGCACGGAGACTGAGCCGGAAATCAGTTGTCAATAATTCTCCGACTTGGATTCCTACGCAATCAGTTGTGTTAATTTTTTCTGGGCAAAAGCTGCCTAATCGAGTTTTTTGCTTTTACAATTCGCTGCCGGTTCAAATTTATAGTTTACCGACTATTCAATGCAACAAATGTTGTAGATTCGGGCATGTAAAGGCGTTGTGTAGATCCCAGCCAAGATGTTTTAAGTGCTCTGGAACTCATGAAGGTGAGACTTGTTCAGTGCAGTCTGTATCTTGTCTTTTTTGTTCTAGTCTCCACCAGGCTAACTCTATATCCTGCCCCGAATATTCTAGGCAAAAATCTATTAAATTGTTAATGTCTCAGGAAAGCATTTCTTATATGGAGGCTTCTACAAGGCTCCCCAAGGTAAGTCGTTCTTTTGCTGATGCCTCGAAAACTTATCAGTCTCCGTCCTCCTCGCTACCTTTGCATCATGCCGATCTGAGTTCCCAAGCGTCTACGGTTCAGCGCTCATATCGCAAAACCGTTCTTTCTCCTCGCCGTACTCCTCCTCCAGCGGTTCCAGGCTATGACCATCTCGCTCATCAGGATTTAATAAGAAGCCCAAATTTTTTCTCGCAAAATGGAAGTGCCTTTCCTAGTCAGGGACAGGCATCCCAGGTGTCCACTGAAGGTTTTGTCCCTACACAATTGTCACCTAATGACAATATGATCGAGTTTATGTTTGCGTTTATCATCAATTTTGTTTCTAGGTTTAGTGACGGCTTACCGGACAATATCCTAAATCATTTATCTAAGCTTTCATCTTTCATACCTCAAAATGGCACTCAAAATTGTCCAGTGGAACTGTCGTAGTTTGAAAAACAAAAACCAAGAGATTAGGACTCTACTTCAAAATTTTGATCCCATAGTCATGGCCGTTCAGGAAACATGGTTGAGACCTGGTGTTCGTTTTAGGATTCCAGGTTTCGACGAACCAACGAACTGTCACCAGCAGTATTTCCGGACCTATACGACCTGCAAACCTTCAAGAAAAGAGCGTATTCCCTCTTAAAAGGCCGGCAACGCTCCTGCAGCTCTTCTGATGTTGCAAGTGTCCATGGGCGACGGTAGTTGCTTACCATCAGGTGACCCGTCTGCTCGTTTGCCCCCTTATTTAATAAAAAAAAAAAAAAAAAAAGGTTTTTCATGTTTCCGGGACGATCGGTATGATGCAAAGGCTGGATCGGCTATTTTAGTTCGTAATACTTGTAAATATTCACTCATTGCATTACCTCCCCATAGTGATGGGATAAATATTGTTACTGTTCGAGTTATGGATGTCACATATGTTTCTGTATATATTCCGAATCCTAACGCTTCTTTACTAACTGAGTTTTTTTCAATTATATCCCCTTTACCACCTCCTGTTGTGTTTTTGGGAGATTTTAATATTCACAGCATGGTGTGGGGTTCCCATTTCAATGATAATCTGTCTAGTTCTTTGCTAGATTTTATTGATGACCGTAATTATGTCATTCTTAATGACGGCTCCCCAACTCGAAGGGTTGCACCATCACAGAATCCTAATAGCGCTGTCGATTTATCATTTGTTTCTTCTACTCTTTCTTTGCAGTGCTCTTGGTCTATTCTTCCTAATTCGTATGGAAGTGATCATTTTCCAATTGTTATATATTTTCAAAGTTCCAGTAGACCTTGTTCCGTTGACATCCCCCCGAGGCAGAAATTTAACCTGGCAAATGCTGATTGGGATCTGTATTCTATTACAACGGATGAGGAGTTTCGATCTATTCCTCAGGTTACAACGGATAACATCTATGATATTTACCCGTCTATTAAGTTGGCTTTATTACGAAGCGCTGAAAAGTCTTTCCCCGTCAAAAAGCATGGTCCATTTAGAATGCCGTCTCCACCTTGGTGGGATGCGGAGTGTACAGAGATCTGTAAAAATAGAAAGGAGGCAGAACGAGCCTACTCATTATCAATGACTTTGTCAAACTTTCTTACGTATAAAAGAATTGCTGCTCAGGCTAAGAGGCTTTTCTCTAAGAAAAAAAGACTTGGGTGGCAACTTTTTTGTGAAAGTTTATCCCCCCAATCTCACTCTTCCCTGGTATGGCAAAAAATAAAAAGATATCGCGGGTCATTTTCTTGTGAGATCCGGGATTCTAGTAGTGATCCTTCATGTTGGATTGATTCCTTTGCAGAAAGGTTGGCGCCTCCTTCAGCTCCTCTACAGGAGGAATTAATGGTATATGAAAATTCTGGTACTGGGAATAGTGACCTAGATGCTCCATTTTCATGGAAGGAATTTCAGTTGGTTTTGGAAGCCTTGAGGGACTCTGCCCCCGGTGTTGATGGGATACCGTACTCATTTATTGTTAAAAGCGGAACTTCAACGCAAAAAATTCTTCTAGAGGCTCTCAATGTAATATTTCAGACAGGTCTTCCTCCACAAGAGTGGAAGACTCAAGTTATTATCCCAATTCTGAAACCCGGTAAACCTGACGGTATCCCATCGTCATACCGTCCCATTGCCTTGTCTTGCACCCTTTCGAAAATTTTGGAGCATCTCATTAAAAATAGATTAGAATGGTTTGTGGAAGGTAAAAATATTCTTCCATATAATCAGTTTGGCTTTCGGAAAAACTTAAGTACTGCAGACTGTCTGGCAACCTTTGTGACCGATGTTCGTTTGGCATTTTCTAAAAATGAGTCAGTGGTAGGTGTTTTCCTAGATATACAGTCAGCTTATGATAATGTTCTCCTCCCCGTTCTTAGACATAAACTACTCAGATTAGGTGTGTCAAGAAGAATTGTTAATTATATTTGTAATTATCTATCGTCTAGGATCGTTAATGTACAATATAAGAATATATCCGTCTCTCCGAGGTATGTTTGGAAAGGTCTCCCTCAAGGTTCTGTCCTTAGCCCACTTCTATACAATATTTATACCAGTGACCTTGAAAGCTCTGTAAGCTGCTTCTGTAATATACTCCAGTATGCTGATGATTTGGCTCTGTATATTATCTGTAAGGATATTATTCAAGGTTGTGATCGATTAAATTCTGCAGTGTCCTACTTAAGCGACTGGCTGGAGAATCATGGTCTCTCAATATCCATAGAAAAAAGCTCTGTAGTGGTTTTCTCAAGAGCTAAGTATATCCCGGATATTTCTTTAGTTTACAGCAACCAAGTTTTTCCCGTTAGGGATTCTGTTAAATATTTAGGCCTTCATTTGGATTCGAAATTGTCTGGTATAAGCCACATTAATAATTGTTTAAAAAAGGCGGAAAGAAATTTAAATATCCTTCGATCATTATCAGGAGTTTGGTGGGGTTCTCACCCATACGTCCAAAGGTTAATGTACAATGCTTTAATTCGTAGCCATTTGGATTATGCGTCCTTTTTATTGGAGCCTTGTAGCAAATTTGCTTTAAAAATGTATGATAAGCTGCAGGCAAAATGTTTACGGGTAGTCTTAGGTGCAATGAAGTCATCCCCTATTAATGCGCTCCAAGTGGAGTGTGTGGAACCTCCTTTATCTCTTCGTCGACAGTATTTGTCTGACAGGTTCATATTTAAGGTCTACCAGTGGTCTTGCCACCCTCTTATTAATAAGCTGTCATCTCTCTCACATCTTTTAACTAGTAGTTATTGGACGCATAAAAGTTTACCCTGTGTTATGAAAAGTTATCAAAAGATAGTTTCTCTTTCATGTCCTGTGGTTCAATTTTCAGTTAATCCGCTGTTTGAAGCTTCATTTTCCTCTCTTGTATTTTCTCCAGATGTTATTTTAAATTTACCCATAGTGAAGGGTTCCCCCGTTGCTAATAACCAATTTAATACCATTATAAGTGATAAATTTAAGGATTGGACTTTGATTTACACGGACGCTTCAAAACTATCAGATACTTCTTGTGTCGGTAGTGCCGTGTGGATTCCAAAATTTAATGTCATCCTTAACAATAAATTGCCTTCGCTTTCCTCGGTTTTTAATGCTGAATCTCTAGCGATTTTTGATGCCGTCTCATTTGTAGAATCGCACAAGCTTAACAAGGCAATTATTATGTCCGATTGTAAAAGTTCCCTGCAAGCAATTTTGTCAAACCCCTTTAGAAGTAAATTTAAGTTTCCTTTAATTTTTAAAATTAGGGAGCTACTATTTAAATGCTATTGTAGCAACATTCAGGTTATACTTGCTTGGATCCCTGGTCATAGCGGGATTATAGGAAATGAATGTGTGGATATATATGCCAAAGAAGCTGCAAAGTCTGGTGGTTTAAGCAATTTCAAAATTTTTTGTCAGGATCTTTTGCCTCTGGCCAAGTCGCATTTGACTTTGGAATGGAATACTATTTGGATTGAGTCGAGTAGAAATAAAGGACGTTTTTACGCTGAAGTTCAAGATTCAGTACCTAGTCGACCGTGGTTTTATAAATATTTGAAAGCTAATAAGCCTGTTTGCTCTACTATCTGTCGGCTACGTCTGGGGCACTCCTGTAATCCAGTATTTCTAGCTAAAATAAGGGTGAGGGATAGCTCATTGTGTGAATGTGGCTTGGATGAAGGCTCTCCAGACCATATATTTTTTGCTTGCGAAAACAACCTTTCATTGTACGATTACCTTCCTCCTAATATTCCTCGTCCCACTAATCTTAAATCTATTTTATCGTTAGTATATTCTCCATTTATAGACACCTTAAGCTCGTTCATTGCTCATAATCACATTAGGCTCTAGTTATAGTTAGAATTCTCTTCCTTTTATATATTAAATTATTTATTGTATATATGTTTATGTATTTCGTGTATATTTAAAGGCTAAGAAACAATATTTTGCTTCATATTTGCTTGTTCTGGTTTTTTTCTGGTTTATTATTATATCTTGTATTTGCATGGTCGCATGAAGTCATCACTAATCCGTGCCCAGTGCATGGCAATCAGTTTGCGTTGTTATAACTGAGCATAATAATATACATATTTTTCGCCTCAACTCTGACGCTGGCAACTCCTAAGTGGGGAGGCTTACGCCAAAAGAAGAAGAAGAAGAACAAAGAAAAAAGAGTAGAATACAAACATTTGGTTTTCATTTCTTTGGTTCTCATCTATTGTTTGTTTTGTATTAAAATGGATTCAAAAACTGGTAGTGATATAAATAAAGCTGGTAACTCAATTATTATACATTGTCCTGTCTGTCAAAGAACCTTCGATAAACAAGAAATTGAACAACATGTAAATAAATGTTTATTTTTAAACACCGCTGAATCCGACACTTATAAAAGGGACTGTTCACATTTAAAGCAAAGCACAACACCTTCAAAAAAATTAAAGGTCGATAAAGACGAAACTCTTACAAAAGTGAAGGTAAATGCAATTATTACTACTTACTACTTTCTCATACTAATTTTACCATAGCGTACTTTCGGTAAGACATAGGCATGTTGAAAACATTATCAATATTATTTACTGCCCTTTAAAACGAAACAGTTATCAATAATCCCATTATTTTGGTACCCAATCTAGTTTAATTTGTGGGGGTAATCTAGAGAATCATGGAAATATATTAAATATTTATGCATTCTGCATGCAGTTTATAGGTACCGCATGCAATACATAATAATATGATGTATAATTTAATTTAGTAGATATATTATACATTTCTAGTTATTTTATTTTTTTAGAGTGAAAGATTGAATAATGAAAAGTTACCACTTGCTGAATTTATGAGACCAAATATTCTTCAAGATGTTGTTGGACAACATGATTCTTTTGGTACTGGTTCAATGTTGCATTCAATGTTATGGCAGAAAAAAATCCCTAATATGATTTTATGGGGCCCACCTGGTTGTGGAAAGGTAAATTTTAAGTTATATACATCTTAATCCTTCACCGAGCACCGGTGATCGCGACAACAAAAGAATACAATGGGAAATTCCTAGAACCTCCGATCAAAGGATTAATTTTAAGAGCCGGTACACATTAGGCGTTTTGAAGAGGCTTAAAATTAATCCTGTTGCTAACTCGCGTTTTGAGAACTTTCTCAAAACGCGCGATAGCCAAGCGCGCGCGTGACTCGCGCTTCAAAACGCCTAATGTGTACCAGCCGGGCTAGCACGGCCACCAGTAGAAATGCGAAAGTATAGACAAACTGTGGACATTAACTTAAGGTAACTTTTAACGCGGCTAATCGCAAGACAGAAATACAATTAAAATGCCACTTTATGACAGACTATAGTATAATATGTCATAAAGTAGGATATAATTGAATTTTTAGGACTATAGTCTGTCATAAAGTGGTATTTTAATTGAATTTTTTGAAACGAAAAAAGATCGGAACTTCACCTTAAGTTTATGTCCACAGTTTGTCTATACTTTCGCATTTCTACTGGTGACCATGCTAGCCCGGCAGCTCTAATAATTATAGTGCCTCCAGCCTCCTTCACTGGTCTAAGTGACCATTGCCAGTTTCATTGAAACCAAGCCAGCTATGCAGGTGTTCCCTATGGTGCATTAACCCAGCTATGGTTCCCAAGTATGTGCAGTAAACAGGAACACTCTCTTTTCCTTTGTTCTCACAATCCAGTGGGATGGATGACTGACACAACTGTTGAGAGATACCATGTGACACATTTAGAAATAACTTTATTTCCATGAGGGAATCAAACCCAACCTATTCTTCTAGTTAAGAGCCACACACTAGACAAGCAGTACTCAACTATTTTTTTAGACGGGCTACAAACACATTTTGGTGTTGGTGTCATCAAAATGTTACTTGACGCAAACTGCCAGTGGGGCACAGGTTGAGTAAACCTGCTCTAGACTTAATGGAACATCTCTTTATTTTATCCAACATCAGTATTAATTAGTTAAAGTATATCCATTTTTACACAAAAATACAATAATCATGGACCACATAAGCAATCTAAACATGATGTAGCTAGCCGTACCATGTCCTACACTACAAAAACCACTTCCATTGTAGCCACTTATGGGTCCAAAAAATTTGTGTAATTCAAAAATGTAGAATGTAGTGTAAAAAAATAATAATTTTTATACAATAAAAATTTCAGACATCAATTGCAAATGTTGTTGCTAACATATGCAAAGAAGATGCCAATCTGCGATTTGTGAAAATGTCCGCTATTATGTCAGGGATCAATGATGTGAAAGAAGTTGTGAAGGTAGCAAAAAATGAGTCAAAGTTTAAAAGACAGACTGTACTGTTCATGGATGAAATACATAGGTAAATATACCTAGACCTATAAGAAAAATATTAAATATAATACTCTACTTGGTTGGCCCTGAAGTTACGTGGAACTTAATTTTTAACACCTGGTTGATATATTGACTTAACAGTTTGCTACACCTTTCATGCAAAATCAG
Organism: Polyommatus icarus; assembly: GCA_937595015.1. NCBI lineage: Eukaryota > Metazoa > Arthropoda > Insecta > Lepidoptera > Lycaenidae > Polyommatus > Polyommatus icarus. The sequence goes on from OW569321.1 coordinate 13,756,195, forward strand.
GCTATTTGTACATAAAACCTCTGTCCTTCCAGATTTAACAAACTACAGCAAGATACATTTTTGCCTCATGTTGAAAATGGTACAATAATTCTAATTGGAGCTACTACAGAAAATCCATCATTTAGTTTAAATAATGCTCTACTAAGCCGTTGCCGTGTTGTAGTTTTGAATAAGCTGTCAGTGGATGATATTCTTAAAATACTGCAGAAGGCTGTTGATAGTTGTAAACTGGGGAAAATTGTTGATACTGTTCAAGATAACTTATATGTTACAGATGTCAATTCCAGGTAAGGCTTATTTTTTGTTTTACTACTATATACATACTTAGTAATAAAAAAGGAAGGAGGGGGGTCTCATGTGACTACTAAACTAAATAATCACCATACCTAATTATTACCATTTATAGTCGCTGATTGTTTTTCCTGTAAGACGTATATGGGTAATGGGGCATTTACAGGAAAATAATCAGGTTTTTTTTAAATCTCAAAGACCTGGCTGCCGACTCTTGCTCTTTATGCGTACATTCTACAGTTCCGGAAACTTTTAGGTGTATTATAGAGAAGAAATCATTAAAATGGCTTGCCGAAATATGTGACGGTGATGCTCGAGTGGCGCTTAGTGCTTTAGAGATGGCCATTTCAGCTCTTAAGGCAGATGCAATAACTACACATGTTCTTACTTTGGACGATTTAAAAAATTCTATTCAGGTATGGTGTCCCTTAAAATTATGGAAAGGTTATACAGTTTTAAGACGTGTCAAAATTAATTAATTTGGGTTATAGAATTACTAAGTGAGCTACTTACTACGAGTGACGAGAAATCAACAGAACAGCTACTTACAAACATTAATTTGAGCTACTTAAAATACAAAATGAGCAGCTTCATAATATTTGAGCAACCTAATATAATTTGTTTGAGTGTCAGCGTAACGTAAAAATGGGACCCTATTAACCTGGGACCCTAATAGGACTGCGATGTCTGTCCGTCTGTCTGTCTCCAGGCTATGTCTCAGGGACGATTCATATAAGCTATGGGCAATTAAAGTGTATGCTTGAACCAATATATGCACAAATTTTGGAAGCTTAAATCACCCTCCTCTGTTGGCAAAATAGGAATCCCTTTTTTTACAGAGGTCTTTTTGATTGATTATTCTGTGTTATAAACGTTGACCAATCGTGTTATGCTGTGGGTAATTCAAAGACAAAGACATGATGAATACTGACAATGAACTTTAATTTCTTAGCCTTTAGTCATTGCTGAGAAAAATCGACATCGCTACAGCCAAATAATTATCAAGGCGTCGCGTCGCCTTAAAGTATTGACTATTTCAGATTAATTAAAAAAAATAATCGGCTAAGTGCGAGTCGGACTCTCGCACGAAGGGTTCCGTACCGTTATAGAGCAAAAATAGGCCAAAAATTGTGTTTTTTGTATGGGAGCCCCCCTTAAATTTTTATTTTATTTAAATATTATTACTAATTATTAAAGAACACATATAATTAAGGCCTTTGTGAAAATTTCAAGTGTTCAACCTACCTGTTGTCATCATTGATACCGAGCAAAAAATGTTTGAAAAATCACGTTTGTTGTACAAACAAAATAAATTAAATATTTAAGGGGAGCCCCCCTTAAATATTTAATTTATTTTGTTTAAAGTATTTGTTGTTAAGCGGCAAGAGAAATACATTATCTGTGAAAATTTCAACTCTCTAGTTATTACCATTCTTGGGTTACAGCCAGACAGACGGACAGACAGACGGACATTCAAAACAACAGTCCATTTTTAATTTGACAACAGACTTCAACCATAAATAAAAGAGTAGGTACTTGTAATAATTATTCGTGTACTATAGGCTTGTGTGTGTGTAATGTTTTATTTATTATAAATATTTAAAGCATAATAATTTTAAAACAATATTGGCTCGATGCACTCTTTCTCCATATTTAAATTATAAGCTATAGAGCAGGGTTTCTCAAAGTGGGGTACACCATTCGACGGCAGGGGGTTCGCGACAAGATTTACGTAATGGTGGCTTGCGCTTGATAACTTGCAGGCACGCGCGGCACTCTTTTGGCACTTTACCTGTTACCTTTATTTATTTATTTCGATTCACCAACAGAATATCATCTCACACATTAGATAAAATACAAACAATAGTAACTTATAGGTTAAATGACTTCTAATGACAAGTGAAATACAGCATGTAATGGCGACAAAGAAATTAGTGATGAAAGAGAGATGAGATGAAATGAGATGAAAAACGATTGTTACATTTTTTTCAAACCTTTTATTCAAACAAAAAACCTTATGTTCTCAACAGTCAATTATTTTATTATTTTCTTGGGAGAGGGGTGGTTTCATTAATTAGTAAGGGCCAAGGGGTTCGCTGCCACCTGGAAATTTAACGGCGGTTCGTGGAGCCGGTGGGCGAGTTCGTTTCGCACTTGACCGTTTTTTTTTCAATTCGAACCGGTGGTTCCTGAGATAAGCGAGTACAAACAAACAAACTCTTCAGCTTAGTAATACAAGTATTTTTTATATTATCAAATTCTTTATTAAACATGCAATAATACACTTTTACACTTACACTTATTTAAATTGCGTTAGGAACTACAATATTATTATTTAACCTGGGGACCCCAAACTAGGCAAAGCCTGTATCTTGGTGGTCCGTTTTATTTTAGTTTAAGTATAAATATTATTGTCACGAACACAGATAGCACTTTTAAGGATTGCGCGTTAATTTATCCGCTGAAGGAAACTTCTTTATAAAAAAATATAATAATACTAGCTGTCCCGGCAAACGTTTCTTTGCCATATTAGTGACTAAATAGTATGTCACCATGGCAACGTCCATCGCTATCCTGTGACCCGCGTCGCATAAACAATGGTCGCTCTTTATAGACAAATAATTTGCAATAAAATAAAATTGCGACTATAACTATAGATCTAAGCTATCCTATCTCTCAAGTTGGAAAAAAGCACACATTTAAAAGAACAAAACATTAAAATCGGTTAAGTAGTTTAGGAATCCATCGCGGACAAACATCGTGACAGGAGATTTATATAATATATTAGATGTAATTACAGAGAACTCATATGTTATACGATCGAGGTGGCGAAGAACACTACAACATTGTGTCGGCCATACATAAGTCAATACGTGCGAGCGACGACAACGCAGCCCTGTATTGGACGACACGCGCTCTGCACGGCGGGGAGGATCCCTTATACATCGCTCGCAGGCTTGTGCGTGCAGCATGTGAGGATATCGGTAGCTATTAAATCTATACTAATATTATAAATGCGAAAGTATCTCTGTCTGTCTCGCTTTCACGCCAAAACTACAGAACCGATTATAATGAAATTTTGTACACAGATAGTCTAAAACCTAAGAGAGGACATAGGCTACTTTTTAACTGGAAAAAGGGGTAGTAAGGGGGTGTTTATGCGTTTTGTTCAAATTAAATTAGTTCTAAAAATTCATAATAGACGGCGCAGTGCGTCTCCTATATTGCACAAGCGCTTACTCAAACGTGTTTTATAAGAGGTGGTAAGGATAAAAAATCTTTTTGCTTTTTTGAAGTTTTAAGAAGATTCTTGAAGTTTGAAGCAATCGTACCGCGGAAGCAATTCTGTCGTGGAAATTTTGCAGTAATGTAGCCTACATGGAAACGGGAACTACCGCGCGCTATAAGCTGAAGTCCACTCGAACAGAGTCGCGGGCAACAGCTAGTATTTCATAATTCTACAATCGTATTGCTATATTTGATCAAAAATACTGTATTGATATTATAATTTAAAGTAAGTATGTATATGAAAGTTGAAACTATAATCTTCCATCGCTGGCGCTATTTTTTAGGACTTCACTTCATTTCAAATTTTGTATGAAATCATTGCTGATGCTGATTGCATTCTTGGCGCCCATCACGAGCCTTGTCCTTGTTTAATCAATATTTGCTGACATTAATAATATTGCTATCTTTCAGGATTAGGTGATCCTAATGCATTGGTTGAGGCAGTAGCGTGTCTACAGGGGTGCCAAAATATAGGCATGCCAGAATGTGATGTATTATTAGCTCAGTGCGCTGTAAGACTAGCTCGATCTAATAAGAACAATGATGTATACAAAGCTATGCAAAGAGTACAAAGGTCCTTAAAAGAAGCAAAAGGACCATTGCCTTCAGTCCCTTTACATCTACGAAATGCTCCCACAAAACTTATGAAGGATTTAAGTATGTTAATTTACATTATGTCGTTTTTATAAAGACTCAAATCGTAATAAACGAAAGCTATTCCATAATCCGTATATGATGAGATGCATGACCTTTTTTTTTTTTTTTTTTTTTTTTTTTATTTTTTTTTTTTTTTTTTTACGTAGAGAAATGCTGTGACGCATTCCGCAGGGGATGGGGACTCCCACTGCGGATATGTGGGGCTCGCCGCGGGCGGAGATGGTGTGTGCCGCGGCCCTACCCACTAAAACTCTACGGTGCTCCTAGCCACCGCTTCCTAACGAAGTCGCGGGAACTGTACGACACCACAACTTCATCAGCGGACGTCTGCTTAGTGGGCTGCAGACTCTTCTCGATGGGAGCGTTATACTCGCTCCCCAGGCCGAGCAGAGGCCCCACTGGGGGCTTGCTTCTAGGCCATTCCGCTGCGTTTTGTCGCGATGCGCAGGAGCACACTGCACATGCGACCCTCTCGGGGACTCAGTGCAATGGGCGACGGCTTCCCCTTATCGCCGCCCTGAGCACCCCGGTTATGGCGGGACGTTGTTGTCGCCATTGTTGGCACGACGTCTTCGCCTTGGCCGTCTTCTGGGGTCGAGCGCCTCCCTTTCTCTATGCGCTCGGCCTCCTCTTTGGCGGAGATAACTTCTTCGGCGAAGTCTTCCACCGCTTTCCAATCCGGGTATGAGATGCATGACCTACATTATTTCGTCGAGTGGTATTAAGACTATTTTACCCATGATCTCAGGTCGGTTGGGCTCGACATAACACAACGTAGGACAGTAACCTGCCTATCATTTCTTTGATAGTACTATCAGAGAAGTTAATCCCTAAAGGCTATGAATCCCGATGGCGAGTACTTTTCTCGAAAATACAAATCATCAAAGATAGACGAAAATAATTTATTCGTCTACTTTAGATCATTCTATACTTATGTATATTATTATTATTTGAAGAGCTATTAAGTGGGTTATCAAAGTATATAAGTACAGGAAAATAATGTAAAAGGAAGGAAACCTGTTACTGCTTTGGAAATGCTGGGCTTGACTATAAGGTGAAATAAAAAAAATAAGTACTTTTTATTAGGGTTCCGTACCCAAAAGGTAAAAACGGGACCCTATTACTAAGACTTCAATGTCTGTCCGTCTGTTTGTTTCTCTGTCTGTCTGTCTCCAGGCTGTAACTAGCTAGAGAGTTGAATCAGATTATGTAGTTCTATTGCCGCCATAACAACAAATACTAAAAACAAAATATGTAAATGAAATATTTAAGGGGGGCTCCCATACAACAAACGTGATTTTTTAAACGTTTTTTGCTCAGTATCAATGACAACAGATTGGCACCTGAAATGTTCAAAAAATACTCAGCTGTAAGTATTTATAGTTTCATAATTAATAATAAAATTTAAATAAAATATAATTAAGGGGGCTCTTATACAAAAATATTTTTTTACTATTTTTGCTCTATAATGGTACGGAACCCTTCGTGCGCGAGTCCAACTCTCACTTAGCCGATTGTTCATTGATATTTATTACACTAGGAATCCCAGAAACCAACTGAATCATTGTTTCTGGGATTCCTAGTGTAATTATTATTTTTAACAAAAAATTAAAACCGACTTCCAAGGTAAAAACAATATTAACATTAATATGAACTAAAAAGTATTAAATAATTTTTGCTATCTAATAGTGCCTTTTTCCGAATTCGGCTAAACCTCAACTATTTCTGTACTCAACCTTCATTATTTTGAAGTCGGTACCAGATAGCGGAATCTTCAGTCCTCTGACTGAATATTTGAAACTTTTGGAACTGGCACCGACTTCAAAATTATGAAGATTGAGTACAGAAATAGTTGAGGTTTAGCCGAATTCGGAAAAAGGCACTATTAGATAGCAAAAATTATTTAATACTTTTTAGTTCATATTAATGTTAATATTGTTTTTACCTTGGAAGTCGGTTTTAATTTTTTGTTAAAAATAATAATAATTTCACTCTTTTTAGTTACACTTGTAGGTAAACCTTCGCGTATATTTTACGTATCTTATTACAATTTGTTAAGAGTCACAGTTCACACTCACAAAATAATATATTATCAGTGAAGTGAACATATTGTGCTTTAACAATTTTAATACTTCAAACCATAAGCGGTCACCGGCGATTGCGATAACAATAGAAAGGCTATTGTGTCTCGTTTTTCCACGATCGAAGGGTCTATCAGATAAAAAATTGTATAAACTTGCATAGGATGTAGCGTAGCTACTCATCTAATATATAAAATTCTCGTGTCACAGTTTTCGTTGCCATACTCCTCGGAAACGGCTTGACCGATTCTCATGAAATTATGTGAGCATATTGTGAGGATATTGGTCTGAGAATCGGCCAACATCTATTTTTCATACCAAATGGCAAAACAACGTTTGCCGGGACAGCTAGTAATATAATATAATATTATCATAATTATTGACAGCTGTTCTTGTAATCAAGAATTCAATTTCAAATCCATTCAAATCGATACTTAGTGCGCCATCTATCGATTAATAAATATAACTAATTAAAAAGACACTTATTGACTTTGTTTTGTTTAAATGGTCTTTTTAAAATAACTTTATTTTAATTCTATATATTGTCTATTAAAATTTTATAAAGTAGTTAGTAAAGTATTCGATCTGTATATAAAGTAGTCGAATATACTTTAGTATATTCGATCTGTCGCCTTCCGCCACGCGCCGCGCGGCGCTGACCGCCGTGTATATTTAAACAAAGTGTTGTTATACAGTATAAAATTATTATTATTATTAGGATATCCACACCTATGCCTTGTACTATTATCTATTCTGTGCCATGAGATATTGGTGACCTTAACACGACGTGGTAATGATGAAGACGATGATGATGATGATGATTATGATGATTATGATGATGAATATGAGTTGCATAGTAGCATATGCTTTCTGTTCTTAAAACAACGCCGAAACTCCCAAACGTGTATCTATAAGGAGTCAGGAGTTCTCTCAGCATTTTCGAAACCATGGTATACCTTGACCCAATATTTGACTTTTTGGTAGCATATTCTTAGTACACTTCACATAAAACCAAAATCACCATATGTTTCCATATAAATTTCGAGGAGTTCCCTCGATTACTCCTGGATCCCATCATCAGGTCACCACTTTTGTGAACATGGTACCAAATTGGAGTAAAACCAAATACAACAAAGCAAAAATTTCGAAAATCGGTTCACAAACGGCGGAGTAATCGTTGAACATACAAAAATAATAAAAAAAAAATATCCACAGCCGAACATATAACCTCCTCGTTTTTTGGAAGTCGGTTAAAAACGATTGGTCAATTTGGGCACCGCTAAGCTCCTTTCCGCCCCGCTCCGCGTTAGTGGAAACGAACGCACCCTAACGGAGCGCAGCGGAGAGGATTTTATTAACGTACCTGTAAATAAACTTTAGCATTAAAATGCATATAAATGCTTGAACCTTACAAAAAATGCTCGCGCGTCCTCGAAAAACCCCTTATCGCATTGGCATTGTAGTGTAATAATTTTAGTTTATTTTCAAGTGCGTTAACAATATCCTCTCCGCTGCGCTGACCCTATCGCTTCCATGGCGTAAACTAAAACTTCCGAAAAATGTAACCTTAGCCCGGCCATAGACGGACCGCAAGTTGCTGTCGGGACAGACTGCTCTAGAGCGGTCGCGTTGAAATTTTCACCGACCGCTCAAGAACAGCTCGAGCGGCCCGTGTTATGCGGATATGAATGTATGGAAACTGCAGATCGCCGTGCGGCAACCGCATCTTGCTGTCGAATGTCGAGTTTCGAGTCGGTCCGTCTATGGTCGGCCTTAGGTTTTTAGAAACCAACTTTAGGTATCCATGGAGCCTGCTGTAGTGTAATGTATTTTTTAAATTTTCAGAATATGGTGTTGGATATAACACACGCCACAAAAGTATATCTGGCCTTACCTATATGCCTGATGGATTGGAACATGTCAATTTCTTTGATGAAGATTAAAAGGAAGCTTACAGATCATATTACTATTCATTTAAGTAAACTTTTGTTTTTCTTTATTTAAAATTGTATTTAAAAATAAAACTCTTTGAAATCTAGTGTCACAGTTTTTATTGATAATCTCATTTCACGATTGAACATGGTAAAAATTTGTATTTACAGATGCACACACACATATAAATTCACCTACTTGTACCTTTTCGTGCTTCTCGTGCTCTATTGCATTTGTTTGTATTTAATTGTCCTGTTTGTGGTAGATGTCCTATATATAAAAATAAAACGACGAATATTCTTATTTTACAATTATTACTACTGCACATTGTGCACTAGAACCATAGCAATATCCTATTAAGATTTTCCTTCTTTAGAAACAATGTTTCTAAATGAGTACATTTGGTAAAATTTACTTGAGTGTTTTATCTGGAGCAATATTTGCATCACATCTGGATACCAGGGACAACAGAGTTATATAACTAATTTTACTTGCAAGTCATTTCTATAACAATTTTAAATATTACTAACTTATGTTACTAACAAACTAACTTTTAGTAGGTACAATTTCAAATTAACAAGAATGTAGGAAATCAATTCAAACTAAAACAACTCACAAGTTTGTACAATCCTGTTAATCTACAAAAATGCCAATAATTACTATTATTGAATTTTCTAATATGTAAAAAGAAAATAAATTACCTACAATCAGACTTAATTTTGAAAATCCAAGGAGAAATTATTTGTAGTTTCATGTCTTTAAATATGACATTTAAAGTACAATAATTTTAGCAACATCCGTATTTAGCTAAATAATAAATATTGTTAGTCCTTAATGACTATTAAGGTGGAACGTCTGACAATATGTATATGAGTATAGCTACTGCTAATTACAAATCTAGAAGATATAATCCGGTCCGGCCATGTCTATGGCCCATCTGAATTTGTCTCGTTGTGTTTTGTTATAAATCTTTTCAATTGGGACCCCATGTTTTTTACACCTGTAAACAAAAAAGATAGTTAAATTATTTAAAATAGTTTCCTCATTACAAATTATTTATAATCACTCACCATGATACAGATATTCGAGGATCTAAGTAATTCAATTTTGATGTTCCAAGAGCAATGGTTTTGTTTTCATCCCTGTCTGTCTCTTGCAGTTCTAACTTCTTAAGCTGGTCTTTAAGACGTTCGAGAGCTTTCTTTTTCTTGTCACAAGCCAGTTTTTCTTTTACAGAGCCCCTTTTAGCTGCCTTTGTAGCATCTCTCAAATCTTGTTCCGCTTCATCAATTTGGTCACGTTTAGCTTGAATTTTTTCTTTTAATGCTTCCATGGACTTAGAATGACCTAAAATAATGAAACCATGTGTACTATTATAAATGTGATAATATATTTTGATTTATTAGAACAGTGTTTTTTAACCTTTTTGATGATGCGACCCTGATGATAATGGTACGTAACTATGTACTATGTAGTAGGCTAATTTTAACAAATGATTAAAATACGTGATAAAACGTGTGCGTCCCCCCAGAAAGCTCAATCGAGCTAGGTGTATTTTCAATATATCAGAATTTAGAGCAAAAATGGAGCACCTCTACAGTCAAGTAAATAAATTGGAGCATTAATACGAATAGGAGTTAGACGTGATTAACCGGTGGGCTTGCTGGCGTCCTGTCCCGTCAGCAAACCCACGCAGATCTCTGAAACGGTAATGAGTTCGATAATGATTAAAAACTCTACAATAGAGCCCTATTTAGAGCACTCTGCTCCAAAAAAACACAACAGCTCCAACAACATTTGCTTGTTGCACGGAACGGCAACGTCGCGTGGTTGTGAAAATCGACAAATTTTGGCGGCTGAAGTGTTTTTCGCTGATAGCGCGAAAACCGTAGAACCTAGGATTTTAATCTATTTGGAGCATAGTTCTCTCATTCTAAGCTACGATTTGAGATATTTTTGACTACTCTCTGTTCAGTAGTTTCCACGCTCCAAATGGGCTTGCTGACGGGACACGACGGCAGCAAGCCCGTTTTCAAAGGCCTGTAACTCGAGAACTATTGAAGCTACATTAATGTTTTTTTTGGAGCAGAGAGCTCTAAATAGGGCTCTATTGTAGAGTTTTTAATCATAATCCAAATCATTACCGTTTCAGAGATCTGCGTGGGCTTGCTGACGGGACAGGACGCCAGCAAGCCCACCGGTTAATCAAGTCTAACTCCTTTCACATTCTAGTTTCGAAGTTTATTTCACGGGAGCAGAGTGCTCCAATTTTGCTCGAAAATTTGGACCACAATACACGATAGTACTATCAACGGTTCCCGAGATCTAGCTTGGGCGTGCTGACGGGACAGGACGCCAGCAAGCCCACGGTTTTTAGCTCGCAGCGTCGTTCGTATTAATGCCCCAATTTATTTACTTGACTGTAGAGGTGCTCCATTTTTGCTCTAAATTCTAATATATTGAAAATACACCTAGCTCGATTGGGCTTTCTGGGGGGACGCACACTGATAAAACAGCAAAGGGAAAGGAGGGTCATGAAAAATAAAATCATGACCCTCCTTTCCCTTTGCTGTTTCATCGTGTATTTTAATCATTTGTTAAAATTAGCCTACGTTTTTAACGGAAAAAGTTCTGTCAACCTTAGGCGCCCCCAACAGAAGCTTCGCGACCACCCTAGGAGGTTGCGACCCACAGGTTGAAAAACAGTGTATTAGAAAGAAATTAATTTTACCTTTAGGAACAGCACGTTGATGGTTACAGAGTATAGCGACAGCACGATTAGCTCTGTTGTATGCCAGTATCTTTTCTGGTACCGATGCATCGGCATCAGTTAACTCCTCTAATTGTCTTTGTAAGGTTATGGAAGCATTATATGTACGGAAGACCTTAGCAGTTAAACCAGGCATTAGATCTTTTAGATGATCATTCAATGTTTGAGTGCTTAATCTATCAAAAAGGTCATCACTGCCCTTTTTGTTTTCCATAAAAAGTTCGAGATTCTTAAACACACGTTTTTCGACTGGCACTTCATTATAATATCTAATTGAATCTTTACCTAGGAAGTCGAATACAACCACATACTCTTTTCCATCTTTTTCTTTATGTAACTCAATATGTTCTACACGCAAGGAACAACAACCTACTGTATCAGCTTGATCGTCATCTTTTTCGTTACCGGCTCTTAAAGCCAGACGATCAATAAAATACAGTGCCACTGCTCTCTGTCTTACACGCATTTCTTTTGCTTTCCAATCGGTCCTGTAGTTTTCTCTTATTTTATCAATACACTTGTGCAACTTTCTTGCTGTTTCATATTTTTGCCAATCTTTTTCGCCTTTTAGTTTAGAACTGGGATTCAACATAACATATTTTGGCTGACCTTGTACATTTTCAGTCCACGATGCTAGCCATGTTACAGTATTATCATGTTTAACTTCTCTCCATTTGTGACCAGGTGGCGGTTTTGGAACTTTACTATCTTTAGAGCAGTTGATTAAAACATCCTCTGGCATGACCCTCCTCTTAAGCATTCCCATTTTTGGATGCTCTCCTCTACCTCTAAAAAGACCTGGAGGTTCAATTCTAAAGTTTCCAATTTTTTCTTTATGACCATCAATAATACAAAAACCATATTCTTTTTGTATTTCCTCATTTTTTGCTTTCAAAGCAGCTTTTTCCTCTTTTGTCCGGTTTTTGTTTTTTTCCGATACACTTTGGAAGTATGCTTGCATTTCTTTAAAATCACACTTTGAAAGGTCCTTTATGATTTTTTGTTCTTCGTGAGTCATAGCCTTGCGCCAATCATTAAAAAAGTTATTATTGAATACTGGTTTGGTTGTATAGTCATGATCTAACATGCGGGCATAAAATCCTGCTATTTCTTCACTGTCTTGAGAAAGTCTCATCTCTTTACCATCATATCTAAATTTGACATTGCCTGGTAATGGTTCATATTCCGGAGCAAACAAAGGACCTTTGTGTTCCAAAAAGTGCCATTTAGTGCCATCATCTTTCTTTTTTTCCTCCCACCTATAATTAAATTCTTGTTTTAGTAAAAATGTTATTATATAAATGTATAGTAATTATTAAATAATAATTTACATTTTTTTTAAACTGTTATATAAACAACAACCAGTTTCGTTTCTAACTGTTGTTATAACTTATAACTAAAACAGACATGCAAATTTCAGTATTTACTTCAATAATAATTATTATTTAAAATTACTTTCAACATCAAGTTCACACAAGACTTAAGTCTGTGTTGGGTTTACTATAATAATAATTTATACAATGATATTTACTTTCTTCGAAAAACACGTAATTGTCTCGGTTTAAATAAACACACGTAATTCGCACTCAACAAACAACTAGATTCAAACACTTTTATTGCTCTAAACATAATTTAGGTTAACTCAAATCTAACCTATTCCATGTTCCGTCTTATCTGACACTGACAAGTGACAGCTAATAGCTATGCACGAAACATCGCGTCATGGCAAAGCGACATCTATTAACATATGACGAAGTTACGAAGAATGACCTCGTGTTATAGTTGAAGTCATACTGATTGTAGATGGCGTCCCAATACAAATTTTGTGCGTTCTAAAGCTCCGTTTAGACCAAACGAGCGAATGCTCATTCTAGTAAAGCTCTTTTGATGTAAACTAACAACGAGCATTCTTTCGTTGTTCTAGTGTGTTCACCACGTGTTCGGCGGTAAATAGGTAGAATGCTCTAAGAATCTCGCTCGTTTGGTGTAAACGACGCAAGAGCGCTCGAGCAATGGGCATTGTCCAAAAAAAATCACATGTACTTTTTATATTTTTTTTCGTTAAAATAGGGTATTTTAAGAATATAAATTAAATAATTTTGAAATTCATTGGCTAGTTTTTTCTCAATAAATTTTTAAAGTTTCGCTCTGACGTCATCATCGGCGGCCAAATGACCTCTGAATTATGTTTTTTTTCCTTTCAATCTTATTTATAATGGCCGGTTCGTCAAATGCAAGTTATCATTATGTGAAAGTAGATACGAGAAGCTTACCAAAAGTTCGAAAAGTAATGCAGGTCGAATTTATTGCTAATTTAACGCCATTGAAGGTCAAACTAAGGTTAAACATATTTGTTCAAAAATATAAGTAACTAATGGGTATATTTTTCGTCTATATACAGAAAAACGATCACTGACCTTATTCCTCGAAATGTTTTTGTAATGAGCAAAATTAAAAAAAAAATGGACAATCCCCATTGCCTAGAGCGTTCTTTCGTGTTCGGACGTGCTCGCTCTTCGAGGCGGTCTCTTCAAAGGGATTTTAGTGTTCTTGATATTTTTACTTTTTGGCGGCTGGTTTTAGGTAGTTTATGAAAGGTTATTTCATAAATATTGATTGGAGTAATGAATAATATTTACAAATGATAGAATTATACCATAACAAAAGATGTTTATGAGATCCAACCTTTGATGACTATAAAAATAAATTTAACTACTTATCGTTGACTGAGCAATGAGCATTCGCTCGTTTGGTCTAAACGGAGCTATATGATTCTCATCTATAGAGCAAAAAATCTTATTCTTGATGTTCTTGTTGATTTGATTGGTGTAAACGATCTAAAGTATGTTGTAACGAATTATAGTTTACACTAAACGAATACGAAAGAATGTTCTTGTGCTGTTCTTGCTCTATGTTCTTTTGGTGTAAACCCACCTTAAGATGATATGGCCTATGGGTGACAGTTCTCATATTCCTTGCTACGGATTTTTTTTACAAGAAAACAAAAAAAATCAAAATGTAATAAATTATATTCCATCTACAAAAACAAATGTTTCCTATTATTGTAAATGAATAAAAATGAAAAGTTGCTAAATGCTAACTTATTAATATAAAATTTTAAATATTAACTCTGAAATAGGAGTATAAAAATATTGTGACAAAAATATTTGAAAAATGTCAGATCATGCATCTATACGGAAACAATACGGAACTTATGCCAATAGAGATTGACACTGTTGAATCGAAATCAAATCGATAAAAAAGGGCGGCCATCTTAAATCTCCGGCGCCACTGAAACGTCAGTACGAAATCGATAATTTCGATTACAATTCCTTTACGAAGTGATTCCATATTTTTAAATTATCGATTAATTTTTTTAGGTAACTTCCCTATTATTGTCAATTATTATGTGTCACCCATATCATCATAAAACGCACAAACTATAAATGCCAACAAAAAGCCAAAGAGCTCAAAAACACATCAAACCTCGGTCTGTTCACGGACCACCCTGTTCTCTTGACAGCTTCCAAGAAACGGTCATAATCCAATTTTTCGAGAAAATCGCAACAAATCTGAGCTCGCGAAAAAAGAAATGAACCCTTACCGCAATTTATGCAAAATGTCATTTTTACGTGATTTAATTTTCGACCTTTCAAAGAATAAGCGACCATATACTAGGAATATCCACATCCGAACATATAACCTCCTCGTTTTTTGGAAGTCGGTTAAAAATGAGGCAAAATTCCTTACCATTTCCAGACTTCAGGTTGTTCCTCTTCTTTTTTCTTACGTTTTGTAGGGCTAGCCACTTCATCAGGTTCCTTTTTAACAGCTTTCCTCTTTTCTGTCTTCTTTTCTTTCTTCTTTTTCGGTACCTCTTCTTCATCTTCACCCTCATAACTTTGTTCTGATAACAAAATTAGGAATGATTATTCTACTTACTTCAAACATTCATATAATATCTATTCTATATACATACTTATTATAAAACAAAGTCGCTTTTTTTCCCTCATGTCCCTTTGTTCCCTTTAATCTTTAAAACTACGCAATGGATTTTGATGATTCTTTCAGTGTGAGATAGCCCATTTATCGAGGAAGGTTATAGGCTAGATTTTATCACGCTAAGATTAATAGAAGCGAAGAAATAGAGGAAAATGTGAAAAAAACGGGGAAAATTATTTGAAAGGGCTTACTTGATCGCGCTAATCTCAGGAACTACTGGTCCGATTTGAAAAATTCTTTCAGTGTTAGATATCCCATTTATTGACGAAGGCTATAGGTTATATTTTATCACGCTACGACTAATAGGAGAATGTGGAAAAAACGGAGGAAATTATTTGAAAGGGTTTATCTCGCAAACTACTGGAGCAATTTTTATGTTATTTCATATTTGGCACAGATAAGAAGTAGATTTTAATAATTTTTTCAGTGGCTATATATTTTATACCCGTGCGACGCCGGGGCGGGTCGTTAGTTGTTAATAAAACATTGCTATGTATGTATATTTCATTATGATCCAATCAGGATATTATGTCCGTTATAGTGTTATGTTATAGTGATAGTTACCATTATACATAATATCTCAGAAAAAGTTCAACACACGGTGTTAAACCTAACAACTTGTATAGGTCCAACTAAGAGAAGTTCTAATGATTGGTTTTTACCACCCAGACTTTTTTTGCAAATTATGGTCTACCAGCAGACCCCCTGTATAAAAGATTTACCGTTTGATTTTTGAGATGGCTATTTTTTTTAAATAGGCTGGATACTTGAGGTCGGATTTAGCTTGGCTTTTTATCGGTTAAGTAATCCTCAAAATTGGTTTATCAAAACATCATTATATTAAAAATATTGCAAATAAAACCCTTTTAAATAATAAGCTAGATGACGCCCGCAACTTCGTTGCGCTAAAATTGGTTTATTGCGTAGACACGGTACATTTTTCGGGAATAAAAAGTCTTTCAATGTCTTTTCCTGGGACTCTAAAGTATCTCCATACCAAATTTCAGCAAAATCAATTCAGCGGTTTGGGCGTGAAGAGTTGACAGACAGACATACTTTCACATTTATAATATTAGTATTGAAGTATGGATATTATGTAACACATAATAATAAATAACACAAATTTTATGAACAAAATGAAAACTTAAGTTTACCTTTTTTAATTTTTTTCTTGGGTTTTTTTCTTAGCAACACTGGTGTGTCATCATCACTTTCATCACTGACTTTTCTTTTAGATTTACGCGCAAGCTGAAAAAATATTTTCTTCATAAAATAACAAACATCTGTGTATCTTTGTAGAAACTTGATTAAGCAGACTATATTTTGTTGTTGTTAGGCATTTGGATATTCGAAAATCCGAATAATTTAATGTTTGAAAGCAGGAGGGTTTTGTGTAGTATTTTGTACAATACATTATATTGTGTTTGTCAAAAACATAGAAAATCTATGTTTCAAACTTGCATGTGGACATTGAATACTACTACTTGTTATTCCGGCAAAATCGTTTTGCCGCATAAAGTATTTCGCCCATAATATTATTTTATTGAAGTGACTAAATAAGTATTCCACCACGGCAACGGCCATCGCTATCCTGTCGCACAAAATATAATCACAGAACAATAAAAACAGTAGAAATGGTAAGTGGGCGGGGCACGCGTGTTACTAGCTTGCGTTGTAACGCCAGCTCGCTAAGTACTTACGCAAACTCGACATCAGTCGAGTCATTTGTTTGTACGAGGCAACACGTGTAGTCGATTGTAAAAATTCAAACCTAAAACAATCTTATTACCTTAGAAATAAAGCATAATTTTGAAGTAAACATTTGATGAAAATTGTTTGCCGTTAAAATACCGACATCTAGCGTGAAATTTTTCTACATATTGTGCAATTACTAAAAAGTTTAGTTACTTTTTAGTAATTGCACAATATGTAGAAAAATTCAAACCAAAAATAATCTTATTACCTGAGAAATAAAGCATAATTTTGAAGTAAACATATTTGGATGAAAATTATTTGTGCTTATAATACTGACATCTAGCGTGAAGTAACTAAACTTTTTAGTAAATGCACAATATGTAGAAAAATTCAAACCAAAAAACAATCTTATTGCCTGAGAAACAAAGCATAATTTTGAAGTAAACATTATAATACTGACATCTAGTGTGAAGTAGCGAAACTTTTAAGTAAATGCACAATAAACTGATGCTCAAATACGAAATGTCTTAAGTGTCTGTTTTGTTTATTGCATATCAAACTCTATTATAAAGGAGTAAAGGTGTGTTTTTGTTTTTTGAGTTTATTATAAATTTAGGCTTATTTGGGTTTAGAATTGCGCGTCCAATCAAAACATTTGTTTGTTAGTAGTGCAACGGTCTATTCTCTGTTTGTGTGAGTTTGGCGACAGTGGTAAACAAATTGTAGTATGTCATTTCTACTGTTTTTATTGTTCTGTGAATATAATGGTCGCCGTCAGTCTCAAGGTGTAATAATTTACAATAATTATTTATTCAACAAATGCGCTTATCAATATAAAGAGTACCCAGTAGCCGATTCTCAGACCTACTGAATATGCATATAGGTGAAAATCAGTAAAGCCATCTCGGAGGAGTAAGGTAACTAACATTGTGACACAAGAATACGACGACGGTATATGACTATGGTAAATGACAATAATATCAAAATTACCAGGGGAATATCTCCTTCTTCTTCACTTTCATCTGGAGGCAGCTCAGATAGTGGCTCATCTTTAAACTGTGACAGAGAATAATCACAAGACGATGCTGTAGTGTTTGCTCCAGCAAAGCCATCTTCACTTTCTTCATCTTTGATTTCTTGTTTCATGTCATAATCTTCTTCTTTTTTAACTTCTCTCTGAATTTTACTTTCATCTATCTGTTAAACACACATATTGTTAAGTAAAGATAAAGACAAAGTGACATGCTTTAAAAAATTATTGAGGTGGCTATTCATAGTAAGGTAAATAATCACATTCAGTGAGCGTGTGGGAATATGCGTGGCCGCCGCAAAGGAAGATCTTACGACCGAGCGAGGTGGTATGCCCAGTCAGGCCGAAGTAGACAAATTAAACAAACCTGTAATTCTTTAAAGGAATCAGGAGAGCTCACTTCTGTTTTAACTTTTTCATGTTTTTCTTCATTATTACTTTTGTCCTTGCTTCTACTTGAGCTGAAATCATAAATTATGTTATATCCTTCTGCAGCCTTAACCCTTTTGAAATACTTAGAGCATGTACTAATAATTATAATACCAATATTGTCCTATTGATGTTATGTAAGTGTAAGTAACAAGGACTACGCCAACTACAGTCTGTCAAGAAAGAAAGAGCAGATGTAAAAAAAAATATCTAAGCGTAATCACACTCAAAAGGTGGTTTTATCTCTTTGATTTCCATAGAGAACACTAATTATACACTTTAAATATTATCACCTTGCACATTTATATCACATTATAATAAGGTTTTCGTATATTTTATGTGATTACATATTGTGTACAGCATTTTTTACAAGCTATGTGAGAATGCTATATGAGCTTGGGCAACCATACGGACATTTAAAAGAATCTTGTCCTAGGCACTACAGTATTTGTAAAGGAGAAGAAATAAAAATTTTGCAGAGAGGAGTGAGGCAAGGCGACCCACTATCGCCAAAATTGTTCTCGGCTGTGCTTAAAGAAGTGTTCCGAAAACTCTACTAGAAGGACCTGGGCCTCAATTATAATGGCGAAAAACTGACACATCAGAGGTTTGCTGATGACATTATAATCTTTGCCACATCTCATAGTCAAATGCAACACATGCTGGAAGAACTCAACACAGCAAGTAAAGAAGTACGAGTGACAATGAACCTCCTCAAATCAAAACTTATGACCAATGGGAGTACAACCAACATCATTAATAAAGGTAACAATATGATCAAATATGTTACCAAATATGTATAATATATTATCTAGGACAACTCATCTCAATATAATATGATCAAACAACCAAAGAAATACAAAAAAGAATTGGCAATGCCTGGAAAAGATTCTGGTCCATTAAAATAGTAAAATGTGAAAGCATAAACATGTATATGAAAAGAAAACTATTTAATCCTTCGATCGCTGATTTTTGGAAATCTATTGTTCTCGCGGCCACATGTGGAGTTGAAGCGTTAATACATGCATTCTACCCATCCTAACTGGATGGCTGCCTCACTTAGGCACTTACAAAAGCTCAACAAAAATGATTACACCTTGGTATCCTATGGCTAAAAGGAAATTGGGCAGACCTCTGAAACTATGGGGATATGAAATAGTACAAATGGCTAGAAAAATGTGGACAAGAGTGGGATGCCAGAGTCGAATGTTACATGTTCAGTTTCTCATCAATCTTATCCCCAATCCGGTGAAGAATGACGCGAAATTGAATGGATTGATGAATGAATGGACTGATAATTTTTTTTATGTACTTTTTAGTCATCAATCTGGCGTCAATCTCATATTGATGGACTGAACTGATTCCAGATTGAGCATGTAACCCCTATGACATATGACAAGTTGTTGGGGGAGGTCTTTGCCAAGAGGCACACAGAAGCAGAGACCGTGCTACCAAAAAAAAGGTGAATTAGAAATGTATATAAAATAAATGTATTCTTGTTCTGAATAAAGGCTAATAATAATGAGCCCAAAAATGCCATGTTTTAACTTATAAATTTCCAGGTTCTTTCTTGGAACCTTTTTTGAGAAAGCAGGTGTGGCACAAAAATTTGGCAAATGATCTGTATGGTTTGGGGGTTGTTCTTTTAATAAACGTTTGGATAGTGTTCCACACAGAATTTACAAATATATTTGACAGATAAGTGCCTATTCCTAAGACACAATAATTATTAATTATTCTAACAAAGAGAGTTGCAGAAGTACTTTAGGAAAGATATCATACACTTAATAGCATAATTAATCACAGTTTCACATTGTGGAGATTCAAGTGGGATAGGATAAGTAAAATATGAAACACAAATTATTCTCATCTATGCAGTCAAGTTAAAAGAAGAATGTAATAGTTAGTAGTTACCTATGCTTATCTTTTGAACTGGAGTACTTGTCTTTACTGCTTCTGTGGTCTTTATCATTCCTGTGACGGTCTTTGTCACGTTCTCGGTCCTTATCTTTATCCTTTGATTTGTGTTCCTTATCCTTTGAAGAAGATGAATACTCCTTGGATGATTTCTTTTCTCCATTGCAGCTAGATTTCTGCTTTTCACTTCGTTCTTTACTTTTATCTTTATCACTTCTATGCTTTTCTTTATCACTATGTTCTTTGCTTCGGTCACTTCTATCCCTGTCCTTATCGGAACGGTCCTTGTCTCTATCAGACCTGTCCCGGTGCTTGTCACGGTCTCTTTCTTTTTCTTTATCTCTGCTGGAGGATTTATGAGAGCTGCTATGATTTTTACTGCTCGAGTGTTTGTCCTTTTCTTTGTCCCTGCAAAATCGAATAACGTAGTTAGTGATCAACGTTTTTAACCAAAACGTAAGTCACAAAGAATTTTCTAGAATAACCTGCTAGAACTACTGCTATGCTTGGATGAACTTTTATGATCTCGGTCTTTGTCACGATGCTTATCTTTACTTGAAGACTTGTGACTACTTTTGTGTTTGTCGGAGGTACTGTAAGCGTTGTGGATGCCGTTCACGTGTTCATTTTTAGTACCATTTACCTTCCCCTGCAAAAAGAGCATTTTTTATAGAACATCTTAAAATAAATGAAGATATTGTAGTTAGTCATCAGCCAACTTAAATACATTGAGAACCTTATATTAAATTATCAGTACACGGAAAACCGACGCTTGGGTACAGTTAAAAAGTGCTTTATCAGACGCCATATTGGGACTTAGAAAATATTTGCTTCGTCGTTGGAACTAGTCTCGTATGAAATATTTATCGTATTGAGTTTATTAGATTAAAACATAGACGCTGTATAATACTTTTACTTACAGAATCACAATTATTGTCACTGGTAGGATTTTCCACACTCATATTGCCTACGTTTATGTTAACGTTGGTAGTAAGAATTACATGAGAACCGCCGACCGGACACAAATCGTGTCTCGATGTGATGTGAGTTGTGACGAACGTGCAAATCAAGTGTTGCCAGAATATGGTCTCGTCGGCGTATCTACCCCTGGGCCCTGAACTAATAATTTGTTTTCCCCCCCGAAATCCCCTAGAATACATAATCACCAAACGGACGGTAGCATGCCGTGATTTTTTGAAGAGGCGTTCATATTGTAAAATTATGGGGATTGGGGATATTACAAAAAGTATTTATAATAGAACATTGATTGACAGGACTGGTGTAAGTTTAATTTGCTTTTTGGTTACAGAAGACTTTGGTTATCCCATCAAGCCCCGTAAGGCCCATATGGGCCGCGATAACAAAATATTTCCAGGAATTGGTGGTCGACGAATTAAAGATTAGTTTTGACATACATTCTAAATCACAAGCTCAAAGCTCTCAGCTCCCATAGCTCGACTCTAATAAATTTATTATCCGGGAAAACATCTAGGGTTCCGATGTCACTATCGTTGATATTATTATAAATGTTCTCGGAATTAAAAAGCTTCAACATTCGAACTGTCGGCTTAAAATCGCTAATTTATTCCTCATCTTTTCAACATCTCGAATCTTGACCTCGATTAGTTGTTGTGGCGCTCAAGTAATTTAAAGATATGGGAAAAAAAAATTGACGACGTCTGTGGCTCAGTGGTGAGCGCGTTGGTAGCTCAAGCCGGAGGTTGCGGGTTCGAATCCCGCCGACGGGACAAGACGGTTTTTTTTATGGCCCCTCATTTGGGATCTCTTGTTCCCCCTTTAGGAAAAAGGGACAATTGTTTACTATTTTAGGATTGTTACATATTTGTTAGTTTTTTAATAATTATTTACATTTCTTTTTATCGCTATACTTTATCTTACATTTTTTAATAATATATGCGTTATTACAATTTAATAATTTCTATTTATATTATATACTTCATTTTACATGTCAAATTAGTCAACTTTTGTATCTATGTAACATTTGTCATTATTTAATTTAACAGTTTTATACTAACATATTTCTTTTACCAGTTCTTCTTAACAATTGCCCTCTTTTACATATTAATTAGATTATTAATTTTTACATTATAATATTCTTCATACATTCTTACATTAATTTATCATTTCTAGTTACATTTATTTGTTTTATTATACTATTATACAATTTTCATAATTTAATGTTTTATGCAATATCATAAATGTCTAAATACATTAGATTTGGCAATGGTTGTAAAGTTTCCAATCTTATAGTTACTATATTCTTGCGCACATGCACAGTTTTTATAGTCAGAGCTTAACATCCAGTACGGAGTGTCCGGGAATTGGTTGCATACAAGGTAATCTATTATTACGTGTCACAACATAGTGAAGTGAAGTCTATAGCGCCTGCGATCGTTGTTAATGAAAAGTTGGTGTCATTTACATAATTTACTGAAGTGTGTTATCCTGTTTTAATATGAACTACATAACATAAATAAAATAAATATATATTAATAACTATATATGAACATAAATTTTTTATGGGGTGAATAACTAAATTACTAATTATTAACTAAAATTATATATCTTAGCCATTACAAGGATTATCATTATTAGGACAAGACGGTTGGAGAGTACTTGTTTTGTGTTGAACTCGAACTCGAACTCAAACTCAAACTCAAACTCGAACTCGAACTCGAACTCGAACTCGAACTCGAACTCGACTCGAACTCGAACTCGAACTCGACTCGAACTCGAACTCGACTCGAACTCGGTTGTCTGTAAAGTCAACTTACTGACGATAGTTGAACGTGACAACGTCATAGCCTTAAATGGAACGCCTCAGAGCGAGGTAACGCTACATATTGCGTCATGTTTTTTCGTGCGCGCAGCCCATATCAAATTATAAGACGTTGTCACGTCAAAAAGTTTTCAATGTTCCCGGGTCTGGATTTTATTATAATTATATATATGCTCCGCGTGGCTTCGCTTGCGTAATTTAGGAATTTCACGCAACCGTACTTTTTTCCGCAAAAAATTGCTTATATCCCTTCACGTGGTCTATTCTTCATGTTTGCCAAATATGTAACATAAAAATTGCTCCAGATAGTATTTCTTAAGATAATAAGCAATTTCATATAATTTCCCCCGTTTTTTCCACATTTTTATCTATTTCTTCGCTCCTATTAGTCTTAGCGTGATAAAATATAGCCTATAGCCATCCTATATAAATAGGCTATTTGACACTGAAAGAACTTTTCAAATCGGATCAGTAGTTCCTGAGATTAGCGCGTTTAAATAAGCCCTTTCCTATAATTTCCCCCGTTTTCTCTTCATTTTCCTATATTTCTTCGCTCCTATTAATTTTAGCGTGATAAAATAAAGCCCATAAACTTCCTCGATTAATGGAGTATCTAACACTGAAAGAATTTTTCGAATTGGACCAGTAGTTCCTGAGATTAGCGCATTCAAAAAAGCCCTTTTAAACAATTTTCCCCCGTTTTTTCCACATTTTCATCTATTTCTTCGTTCCTATTAGTCTTAGCGTGATACAATATAGCCTATAGCCTTTCTCGATAAATGGGCTATCCAACAGTAAAACAATTTTTCAAATCGGACCAGTAGTTCCTGAGATTAGCGCGTTCAAACAAACAAACAAACTCTACAGAATTATAATATTAGTATAGAAGTATAGATGTGTATGATATAATAAAAATCTTAAATATATGTATAGTATAAAAGTATTAAATATATTTCCGTTGTCTGGTACCTGTAACACAAGTCCTTTTAAAAACATTATTAAAAAACATAAGGAACGTGATGTATGGCATAAAAACTGTATATGACGTGTTTTTTTAATTTCCCCTAAAAAATGGTTGCCTGTAAAGTCGGTTTTACGGGCGAAGATTTTACGTGACAACGTGTGGGAGAGAGACGCAAGGCATTCGGCGGGCCTCTCTCTCGTTCGGTGACTCATCGTAACGTTACCGAGCGTTACACTTTTTCATAAGTGACTCCCAGCCGCAACCTAATTTAAGACGTTGTCACGTCAAAATCTCCCAAATGTTTTTTCCCCCTATCATGGTTGAAAACCTCATAAATCTAGGGGGAAATCCCCTGATCTGGCAACACTGATTAATGCCCCCTCGCAGTCGCACTCGCAAGTCGCAAAGCAAATTGCGATTTGCGAATGTCTTCAACTTCACGGAGGTTCGGTCAGTGGCCAGTGCACTCTCTTTGTATCTATTTTGTCTGTGGTTTTACATTTCATTCCTCTATAGTCTATACCCGACTGTCTGTTGACAGCTTGACAGTCGAAAATCGAAATCCATAGATAATCTCAACAGCCAACAAGTAAACTAGGTAGTGTTCATAAATCATAACCTCAAAAACTTATATTTACATTTATTTCAAAAGTTTTATTTTCAAAAAACCTAGGTATAAAACAAAATTTTTCATTTTCATAACGCCATGAATTTGTCAAAGGTTCAGAGCGATGTTGAAGAAAATGCGTCTACCAGTATTAGTAAAAAGCGAAAACATCAAGATACTATTCAAGAATCTCAAAGAAAGGAGAAGGAAGGCCATATTTCGGTAGATAGTATTCAAGAATCTGATATAAATAAAAAACAAAAACATCAAGACACTATTCAAGAATCTGAAAGTAAGGAAAAGGAAGGCCATGTTTCGGTAGTTGCGGCCCATTACAATCATTTAGAGGAAAAAGGAATTCACGAAAGATTTAATTCCCCAATTTTTTACCTACGAAATATAAACAATTGGGTTAAAAGTGTTTTGATACAAGAATATATAGATAAAATACGCGAAAAAGATTATGGAAGACGTCTTAGGGTTCTTGATATATGTTGTGGTAAGGGGGGTGACATGGGGAAATGGCAAAAGTCTCGAGTAGAGCATGTCGTATTTGCAGATATAGCTGAAGTGTCTGTTAGACAATGCCAGGAACGTTACAATGATTTACAAAAACGTGCTGGTCATTTGTTTTCAGCAGAGTTTATAGCAGCCGATTGTACAAAAGATACTCTTAGAGACAAATACAAAGATCCATCGATAAGCTATGACCTAGTCAGTTGTCAGTTTGGTTTACATTATAGTTTTGAGAGCCTAACACAAGCAAGATGCATGCTCACTAATATATCTGAATGTTTAAAACCAAATGGCTACTTTATTGGTACAATACCAAATGCATATGAAATTGTAACAAGATGTCGAAAATCATCTAACAATTCTTTTGGCAATAGTATTTTCAACATAAAGCTGTTATTTGATCCAAAAGATGGTTACCCGCTTTTTGGAGGGAAATATGATTTTAATCTAGAAGGTGTCGTTAACTGCCCAGAGTTTCTAGTAAATTTTGAGTTACTTGTTAAATTAGCATCTCAGTATGGGCTAGAATTAGTGTATAAAGCACGGTTTGCAGATTTTTATAGAGAGCATTCATCAAAGTATAAATCTTTATTGCATAAAATAATGTGCCTTGAGTCTTATCCCGCTCCTCCAGGAAAGACATTAATTGCTGAGGAATCTGACTATAAACATGCTATGGAATATTTAGAGAAATTAGAGCAAAGAACAGAAAACACACATCTAGGAACAATGTCTCTAAGAGAATGGGAGGCAGTTAGTAAGTATTTTTTTTATATCATTATTATCCAATCATTTAAATGTATTTAGTATGTATCTTCATCCATAATTTAATGTACAAACAAAGGCAGCAAATCATAAATTACACCGAGATGGCTACTATGTTCAAAACACAGAATTCTGTCTGTAGCGGTCATTGACCCTGTAAAAAAACTTGTTATAATAATTATTCTGTCATCTTAATATATATAATTCTTCTGTGAGAGTGTATGTCACTGAACTTCTCTCAAACGACTGGACCGATTTTGATGAAATTTTTTGTGTGTGTTCAAGGGGATCTGGGAATGGTTTAGATTCTCAATTTTGTCCACTGGACAATGATTTTTTAATTAATTTTTAATTTATTAGTAGTTGTTGATTTTGGAATGTTTTACATTGGATCCGATAGACGGCGCTACCATCACAGTGTCAAATTTTAAATAATATTCGAATTCGAATTTTAATTTTAGTCTGTCCCGACAGTTAGCACTGCGATCAAATCAAAAAAATATACTTTATATACTTAATATGGCAAAGAAACGTTTGCCAGACAGCTAGTTTTTAACCGACTTCCAAAAAACGAGGAGGTTATATGTTCGGCTGTGGATATTTTTTTATTTATTTTTTTTATTTTTGTATGTTCAACGATTACTCCGCCATTTGTGAACCGATTTTCGAAATTTTTGTTTTGTTGTATTAGGTTTCACTCCAATTTGGTACCATGTTCACAAAAGTGGTGACCTGATGATGGGATCCAGGAGTAATCGAGGGAACTCCTCGAAATTTATATGGAAACATATGGTAATTTTGGTTTTATGTGAAGGGTACTAAGAATATGTTACCAAAAAGTCAAATATTGGGTCAAGGTATACAATGGTTTCGAAGATGCTGAGAGAACTCCTGACTCCTTATAGATACACGTTTGGGAGTTTCGGCGTTGTTTTAAGAACAGAAAGCATATTATGCTACCACGCAATTAAAATTCATCATCATCATCATCGTCATCATCATCATTACCACGTCGTGTTAAGGTCACCAATGTCTCATGGCACAAAATAGATAATAGTACAACTTACAAGGCATAGGTATGGATACAATAATAATAATTATGTACATAACAACACCAATTATTAATATAGGCTGTTTATACACGGCGGTCGGTGCGGCATCGCCGCACGCCGCCGCGCGCCGCGCGGCATGTGCGTAAACATCGCGGCATTGCGTCGTACCTATTCAAGTTCTAATGTCAGGGCATGCCGCGCTGCGAGCATTTTGAGTGTCATAATATGATTTTAAACTTTATCTTCATTAATGTAGTACAATATAGTATCGCTTGAGAAAGGCGCAGGCGGCCGCGAGGCCGGCTTTCCAAGTTTCTCATGCGATAGTACTATGTATTACAATAATGAAGGTAAAGATTAATATCATAATGTTATTATGACACTGAAAATATACTCGCCGCGCCGCTGGGTGTGATTCGGCTCATCCTTCGATCGCGGATTCTTGGAAATCCATTGTTCTGGCGGCCGCTTGGGAGTTGAAGCATTAAATTGTTAAATTACCTAGCACGCATAGGGTTGTGTTCACTTAGATATTTTTAATGTATTGTTTAAATTTATCTACCTGATATTTGGGCCTTGGGGTATGACTCTTAACAGTCTTAACAAATTGTAATAAGATACGTAGAATAAACGCAGTAATTCGACGCGTAGGGTGGTATGGTCACTAAGTCACAACTCACTAGTTCACTACCACCGACGACCACTTATAAACTCGCGGACTGTGACGGAGGTCATCTTGGAGGGTTAATTAATATTTCTAATAACAATACGAGATCAATAATTACCACTCAAAATGTTGACAATTCAAATTTCAATGCTCACTGCTCACAGCAATGGTGACACATTTCTGATTTCACACAGCCAATACAACTATATAAAACTCCTAGGTACAAGCGATACTGCGATTCAGGAGCACCTCAGCGAAATCTATTGAATACATCGTGTAACTAAAACTATATGAACAACAATCGGAGTTCGGACAAGCGATAGCGCCGACAGAGCGCCTCAATGACATATAGTGAAGACAATATAAAACTATTTTTTTTATACGATTTAAAATGGCACTAATTATAGTTTATCTACTAGGTAACTAAAAAGAGTGAAATTATTATTTTTAACAAAAAATTAAAACCGACTTCCAAGGTAAAAACAATAATAACATTCTTATGATATGAACTAAAAAGTAAAAAGTATTAAATAATTTTCCTCTCTAAATGTGCCTTTTTCCGAATTCAGCTAAACCTCAACTATTTTTGTACTCAACCTTCATAATTTTGAAGTCGGTGCCAGTTCCATAAGTTTCAAATTTTCTGTCAAAGAAAATATAAAGATTCAGCTATATCTGGTACCGACTTCAAAATGATGAAGGTTGAGTACAGAAATAGTTGAGGTTTAGCTGAATTCGGAAAAAGGCACATTTAGAGAGGAAAATTATTTAATACTTTTTAGTTCATATTATAAGAATGTTATTATTGTTTTTACCTTGGAAGTCGGTTTTAATTTTTTGTTAATCTATAAAAACCTTGATTGACAATGAAGTGCCACATGTTTCTAGTCTAAGGCCGTGTTCCACTGACGCGTAGCGGAGACCGGAGAGAAGCTTAGCGGTGCCCGAATTGACCAATCATACTATTCCAGCGGAATGACAGTGAAGCGGAGCGAAGATTTCGAGCATGGTTATTGGTCAATTCGGCACTGCTGAGCTCCTCTCTGCTCCACTCCGCATCAGTGGAAAAGCGGCCTAAGGGCGATATCGTATTTTGCATACACAATGTGAACTGGGTATGAATTGTATCATTTCAAACCCATAAATAGTTGGAGATTATCATGTTAAGAGTTACCAAGACATTTTACGATGAAACTACAATAGTCTGTTTGTAATTTTTATACAAGAATTCAATTTTATTCCTATGATAACAGAATTGTTAACATAGGAATAAAATTGAAATGGAAAAAAAATTGTGACAAACAACTTTCTAATTTATATTATTATGAAAAAATCATTTTTTCCTATCGAAAATACTGTTGTAACATTTTTGATCCATTAGCACCCTCTACTTTTTGTATTTTAAGCCGGATGACGTCACTCCAATGACAAAAAATGTAGTTCGCAATGCCTTCTACATTTTTTATTTAAAAATCTTTTTCCTAAAACCAATAGTTTCCGAGAAAAAAGCATTTCAAATTTTTTAAATTAATTTTTTGGATTTCTCAAAAATAGCAATTAGCGCGACCTTTTCAATTTTTCTGTGACCTCTTGACATGCCCCCCTAACGATTCATCACGTCAAATAACGGTAGGTCTTTATTCGGAGGGCACTCAATTTTTCGTTACATATTGACTGTATCATAGTGCAAGTATTTTTCTAGAAAGGTCAATGACAGCTAGTGCCACCTTACATTGTCCTTTCTATATTTTACTCTACATGTAAATATAACATTGAGATTATTTAATAATTTTTTTTTGTTTCAGCAATATATGTAGCTTTCGCGTTTAGAAAATGTAAGAACACGTCATGGACTGCTGATGGAAAGCCTTTATATTTAAAGACTGGTCACAAAGACGAATCTACCTCCAAAAAGAATTGAATGTTAATTATTGTTATTATTTAAAGGGCAATAATTTTACTAAATTACATATGTAAGGTAATTAGATTTTGTTATAAAAATTATATTATTAAATACTTATAAGTAAATAAAATATTATCAAGTGGTTTTGCATTAGTCTCTTATATTATATTATCTGAGATCATGGAAAAATTTACGGTTCCAGTGGGATTTTATTTTGAGTGTACAAAGTTGTAGAAAATGTTTAGAATAATACCTACAAGAACATAGTAAATGCTCGTTTTGAATAACCACCACCTAACTGACCTATTGGCTATTTATGCCTAGTTTCGGACTTGCGCACGAAGGGTTCCGTATGAGTAACATAATATACCATTACTTCTAAAGCAAAAACAGGCAAAAAATGTGTTTCCTTTATTTACTTTATTTGAAAATTTAAATGTATTAATAATATTTTTTAATATATTATATTATGTTACCGTTTATGTGCGTAAACCAGTTATACTGCAGATTTGAGATTAACTAGGTATTCTGCAGATTATCTGGGTGAGTCAGTGCAAAAAGTTTATTCTATTCTCAATAAATTACATGAACCGTTCTTGTTTGAATAAAACAAGTTACAATATGTTTAGTTGTAGATATATTATATTTTTTTTGAACAAAAACAAAGGAACAAATTATTAAATCTAATATCCTAAGATCCGACCGTAAAATCCTGCATGAATCGTTTTTTTCGATGAAATATATTTTAAAGTACCTAATCTTTAGAACGTATGGAATGGATTAATGTTGGGTTGTTAATGAAATCAGGCGTTACTTTGCGGAAATCCATAGCTTCAAATTTAGTTTGTTATTATTTTTAGCAATATTCCGCGAAATAAACTTCCACCTTTAAGTAAATGAGTGAGTGCACGCATAGGCATGCGTACAGCACCTTCCTCCTCCCACACTGCCTCGTCAACGCTTGACGGACGTTGTTCGTAAAGTCCACATCCTGAGGATGCTCCGGTGTTGGAGCGAAACGCGCGTCGAGGTTTTCAACCTGCATGGTGGTGCAGGATTGCACGGATTTGCCAACATTATTGCTTGTGTGGTGGTGGTGTTTGCAAGTTCTTGCATGCGAGTGTACGCATAGGCAGTGTGGGAGGAGGGAGGTGCTGTGCGCATGCCTATGCGTGCACTCACTCATTTACTTAAGGTCGTCCCCCGAGCAAACGACCTTGGCCATACATTTGCCGTGTTGCCGAGATCGCGCCAAAACCCTATTATTTTTACTTATCTTAGTTCAAAATTGTCCTAAAAAAAATTTAAAACGACAAATATGTAGTTTATGATATTGTCGATCTATTGGCGTGAGTTTCAAATAAAAGTAATTTGTAAATCCTGAGGAGATGCTGAATGTATGCTTGAATTTCAACAAATTGGTATTACTTTGGAAGCTGATATCATGAGTATAAGAAACAAAAATAGAAAATTTAAAACGACAAAAGGAATGTTGATATACTGAAGATTATTCCTGTATTTTTAATTTTTATTATAACTTTATAGCTTTCAGATTATGAGTTTATAAGGTTTTAAATACGGTCAATTACGGAATCTCCGGACGGAACGCCCTTAAAGGTGGAAGTTTATTTCGCGGAATATTGCTAAAAATAATAACAAACTAAATTTTAATGTTGGGTTGCCTAGTTAAAAGTAGCCGCAAGTACCTCTAATAGTAGAGGAGGGGAGGGTGCTATTTATGCAGTCACTTGAGCGTCATGGAGACCTAGTAGGTTTTGTACATTAGGTAAAGCTGATAAAAAATAATAAGAGCGTTTTTTTATTTTAGTGGTGGGTTCAAAAACTGCAGCCATTTTAAAGTTTTGAAAAAGAAAATATATTCAGAAAAATGCTTAATTAGGTAAATTATAAATATATTTTAGACAACAAGGACGAAATCATTTAATTTAGAGCAAAATAAAATATCTGCGAAGCTTAGTTAAGAATATATGAAGCTTTATTTTTTATATTTTAAAATGTCCCTACAGGCTTACCTAACCTTTGAATCGTCAGTGCTTTATAATATGGAAGCTTTTTTGGGGTATACTGAACATCCCCTATCTTAATCTGACAGACCCGACGAGATTTCAATATTAAAAAAAAAAACGGTTGTCTATAAAGTCGGTTTACTGACGATAGTTGGAACGTGACAACGTCATAAGTAAATGGAACGCCTCAGAGCGTGGTAACGCCGCATGAGTCATGTTTTTTAGTGCGTGCAGCCGGCTCCATCGAATTATAATGCTTTGCACCAACCTACGCGACCACGCGACTGCGAAGCGGCAGCGTCAATACAAAACACATTAATTGACAAGTTGTCAAATGTGTGTTTTGTATTGACGCTGCCGCTTTGCAGTCGCGTGGTCGCGTAGGTTTGTGCTAAGCATTAGACGTTATCACGTCAAAAAAAAAAATTACCCACCACGTGAGAAATTTTATTTCTATGTAACCATGATAACTGGACACAATAACTGTCGGAAGCCTATGCAAGCTTAATCTGACACGCTCAAGCTACTCCCGAAATCCCCTCTTCCCCTCCCCAACTATAATTAAGTATAATGTTCATGAGATAAATGCATAATTTGCATGTTTTTTTTCAATAAATTTAACATTATTTGAAAAAAAATGACGAGACAAAATAAGGTATAAATGGTTGCCAGCTCTAAGTCGGCCGCAACCTAGGGTTGCCAGCCCGTAATCAGACATAGTTCTTCGCCAAAATTGAAGCATCGATTTTTTTAAAATAATTTCGATACAAAATTAAAGTTTTATGCATTTTGTACATGAATATCCATGGTTGCCAATTGCACGATAGCTTCAAACTGGGGTTGCCATCACTTTTGAAGCTGACCCAGAAACTGACCCAGCTGATGCCAGACAGACAATTAACTATACAAGACATTGACACAATACATAGCACACAACAAATAGATGAAGCAAATAGCAATAGACTGATACACAGAAGCCATAACACAGACATGCAGAGACACTATGCCGACCAAAAAACACACACAGACAGAAATTCACGTTGTCGTGGTGGAATGATGAGCTCGCGCAGATGAAGAGAGAAGTCGCTACGAGGAGACGCAGGATCCTTAACGCAGCGCCTGATCGCAGAAACCGCGTAATTGGACTGTACCTGGGAACGAAAGAGAAGTATGAAAAGGCAGTGAATGATGCTCAAGTGGAGAGTTGGAAGGAGTTTTGCCGAAAACAGGATAGGGAGGGGGCCTGGGAGGGCATCTACAGAGTGCTGAACAGAGTTGGAAGGAGGGAGGAGGATCTGCCCCTAGCAAGGGGCAGTGAGACTCTCGACGCCCGAAGCTCCGCAGAATTGTTGGCGGAGACCTACCCCGCGGACCTGGAAAGTGATGAAAGCGAGGAACATCGACGGACGCGCCGGCGTACGGAGTCCTTGGACTACGAATCGTCGACGGGCCCGGACGACCCTCCTTTCATCGTGGAGGAGTTGAAGAGAGCCGTAGGGTCCATCAACCCCAAAAAGGCCCCCGGGGCGGACGGTCTCACGTCCGACATCTGCCAGCACGCTGTAGATTGTAACCCGGAATGGTTCCTTGCCCAGCTGAACAAGTGCCTCACTGTCGGCTATTTTCCCGAAAAGTGGAAGCATGCGACAGTGGTGGTACTGAGAAAGCCGGGCAGGGAATCATACCGGGTACCAAAAGTATATCGACCGATCGGCCTCCTTCCTGTTCTCGGCAAAATCTTCGAGAAGATGCTGGTCGCCCGACTTAGGCTCTACCCGTAAACTTTTTTATACCAAATTTTAAGGCCCCATTACACAACTCTAGCTTTACCCATAAACTATTTAGTAATTTATCATTGGTAGGCTGTTCACTGCTGTTTCTGATATCTATGTTGGTAGGTGAGTTATTTAATAACGTGTATAACAATCGAAAAATCTAACTCAACATGGTACCACCTCTTATAGAAATACGCATGAGCAAGCGATAGCGCGATCTAGGCGACTCTTGGCGCCATCTGTTATGAGTTTTTGGAACTAACTTAATTTCAACAATTAACAAATTTACGCTTAGACAATAGACACCCCCTTACAACCCCTTTTTCCAGTTAAAAAGTAACCAATGCCCTTTCTCAGGCTTTATACTGTGTACAAAATTTCATTACAATCGGTTCAGTAGTTTTGGCGTGAAAGCGAGACAGACATACAGACAGACAGAGATACTTTCGCATTTATAATATTAGTATAGATAGAAGTATACAAGTATAGATAATAAAACACGTTATTAGTGTACATTCATTGAGCTTATAATTATCAAAAACTAGCGGTACTAGTTACTACGGAACCCTATATTGCGCGTGGCCCGATACCCACTTGTTATCCTTTAACACGGAACCCTAAAAACAAATTAAAATTGAAAAGCGAACTTTTTGATAAGCAATATTGTAGTTTTTTAATACTTTTGGTACGGCGGCGAAACATAAGACATACTTATATTTTCTTTATATTATGTTAGGGTGTAAAATACATACTTACCTAGAGTTATCTACGTAGCTTGTACTTATATCACTTATGTGTCAGTCTCAGTGGTAAAATATCTAAAATAAACTCTCTTTGCTTAAATACCTTTAAATTAAGGTCATTTTATAAGACGAGACTCGAAACGGTTTCGCTATTCGGTAAATTCTTTGATCAATGATCATCAAAGCCAAAAAATCATTGTTACATCGGCATATTCGATTTCCTATTAAAATAGTGATTAAACTCATTAAGTACGTTCTGTAGTTATAATACGTAGAAAATACGAATATTCGATACAAAATATTATAATGTCATGTAATGTCATGGTTCGAGACTGGTTTGTGGGTTTGGGCCTATACAACTTACAAGCGGGTGAAGGCGGGTGCGGCGGGGGCTGTGCGGTGTGCCGTTACGTGTGCGCGCGCGACGGTGGCGTTGCCACGAAGCGGACGTGCTTCATTCAGTTCGTGCGCGAAAGTTGTTACCTGCGTCACACGGTCGCATTTCCCTCACGCAAACACTTTTGGATGCAATTGGCGCATTCAATATTGTTTCAAAATACAATCACTAGTCATATTTACGTTCCATGCTATGTCGAATAAGCGACTTATCAGTGCCTTAAATGCAATCGTATCTTACTAGTGTTTAATGAAAGTAAGTGACGTCAGGCCCGGCAACAGTGATCATATGTTTAACACGGATGCAGTGTTGGAATGTAGACTGTTTTGGTGATGGACTATGATTAGTTGGATCTGTTTATTTGGTGGTTCCTGAGAGTGACGAAAGAGCGCAAGAGCTCTTTGAAAACCATGCGTGGAAAAAGATGAACCAAGATGCCGAAAGCTTGGTAATATCACTTTTTAATTTTATTTTGTGTCGTAACTCGTATCCACATAAGATCTAGCAGCCTTGTCAGACTAGACGTTGCCCTGTACAGTGTACACACGTCTTTAAATATTTTTTTTTAAATAATCTGTTACAAAGTTTTAGAATCTGGACTTATACCTAATTATTGGAAAACATTAAAATCTAATTGACCCGACTTTGTATCTAAAGTCTAAACTCTAAACCATTCTTGAAGTTACCAGAACACACGAAAATAATTTATTACTTACTTAATTTAAAATTGTCTAATAAAAAAATCGGCCAAGTGCGAGTTGGACTCGCGCACTAAGGGTTCCGTACCATTATAGAGAAAAAATTGGAAGCCCCCTTAATTATTTATTTTATTAAAATAATTATTTATACAACTGGATATTGTCTAATCTGGGTAGTGCCTACCTGAAATGTTCACAAAATACCCAGTTAATATGGTAACAGGTAGGCACCTGTTACCATATTTATTGAATTCAAGCGAAAAATAGCAAAAAAATCAAATTTGGGGCATACCGTTACAGAGAAAATTAAGGAGAATTTTTAAAATGTGTTGTTAGTTACATTTTTTTCAATTGGAATATACGTAAGAAGATGTATATTTACTAACAAAACAACTTTTATCGGTAAAAAATGGTATTCGAATAATTTAGAGCGTTTTTAAGCATTATCATCTGAGGGACGCGATGTTTTTTCCCATATTTTTTAATTAAAATACCATATATTTCAAATTAATGTTTAGTTGTAGTATAGTTATACAGTAATACGTCGAAATTTTTTGTATAAATTACACTATTCATTTTTCAACCGTTTTTAGTGATTTATGGCCTGTTTCACCGCTTCCTGATAAGGTGCCCGTTAGGGTTATTTGACAGATTTTCCATACTCCATCTGTCAAATTAAGTGGTAGATAGCCTTATCAGGAAGCGGTGAAACAGGCCCTTAGACGATTAATTTTGTCAGGCCAATAAACAACTGAAAAAAAAACTACAATTTGGTGCAGTTTTATTACAAATTACTATACTCCACTCAGGCTAGCTTGTCGCTAGCGGTCATTGACTTCCTGTCAAAAACTTGTCATTTTCCATATAAACCGCGATTGACAATGAAGTGTCAGATATTGTCAATCGTGGTTTTATATGGAAAATGACAAGTTTTTGACAGGAAGTCAATGACCGCTAGCGACAAGCTAGCCCAAGTGGAGTATAGTATAATTATATATATTCCATATCAAAAATTTTAAAATTTGTTAGAGAATTAATACGATTTAATTCATCTTGAGGAGATTAGAAAATTTTGATGTTGCACCCGCAATCCTACAAATGGTTAATAATTATTTTCTAGTACAGTTTATTACTATAATCACTTTTATCTTGTTACATAGTTTCTTTGTTTTATGCTCTTTTGAAATATAGGCAATTTATTTTGTAAAAGTTTCGCAATAACCAGTACTCACATATGAACTCATCACAGTTCTTGTCCTGTATCTTTCTGAAATTTTCGCAGATTGTTTTATTTCTGTTGCCGCTATAACAACAAATACTAAACACGAAACAAAATTAATATTCAAGGGCAGCTCTACACGGGGGTCTTATGGCCCTGCATGGACCGCTCCCGTATCAGGCGGAAGGCCTGAGCGTCCAAAAACGCTTCTGAAGGGTGTCCAGCGGGTAATGGCGTTGCGAATGATCCGTGGCTACTGGCTATCGCACGATAGCTGATGACGCAGAACTCACTCTCGCGGGACCCCGACTTGGTACATCGAGGTACAAGGGCAAGCGGCGCGCGATATTTATTTCCGAACAACGGACTACGGAGATTAAAAGGATAGGGGAACGGGTGGAATCAGAGGTGGCAGCCCGATGGCGCCGCCAGACGCACATTATCACAAAGCGTACCTGGGAAGATAGGCTCTGACAGTGTAGCCGAACGACGAGTTGTGGAGGCGATTCGGCCTTACATACGACAGTGGGTACACCAGAGGCGTTCTCTCACATACCTGAAGGATGTAGGATGTTGCAGATGTTGATCTGGCATGGCTGCTTTGGTGCACCAGTGCGATTCCATACATGACACAGCACACGCTCCTGGATTGCCCAGTCTGGGTAGAACAGCGAGCGGTGCTTGTTGCGACCACCGGCATTGTCACACTCCCGGCCATAGTTATAATTATTATGGTCCGGTCTACATCTGGATAAGACTCGGGCGGCGGATTGGGGAATCCATCGCCCATTGCACGAGTCTTTCCGGTTACATAGCGCCCAGTGCCTTGGTCAGCTCTCCCGGAGTGAGCGGCAGCAGAATTTTCGTCTGAGACGGGTTCAGCGGCCCAGCACAAAGCGGAGGAGAAGGCACGGACGGGTTTTAGTGGGTAGAGGCTGCGGCCAACTTACCATGTTCTCGGCCGCTGCGAGTCCCACTGCCCACATGGGTGGTCCTTCCCCAGTGGCAGCACTTGTCACATCAAATATTCACAAAATCCCTACGAATAATAAAAACTAAGGAAAAGTAACTCCGCCAAAAATATGCACCACAATACTTGTCAAAAAAGTGTACCTTACGGTGCGTCCACATTTGTATCATTTGCGCGATCAGATCTCCGTCGCGATCATCGCGCCGTATCAAGTATGAGTATCATAGTGTGGACGCCTATTAGATCATTCTGCCAATCATGCGTGTATTTGATATGACAAGTATCAGATACGCGGTTAATAGCGATCGGGGCGTATATACGCGTATCATTTTGACACACTTCGATGATACGCGACGGAGATCTGATCGCGCAAATGATACAAATGTGGACGCCCCCTTAAGTACACATTTCAATACATTTGCAATATTACGTTACATGACAGATCGAAAGGAACCATTTATTTAAAACGGTAATAGTATGGGAGTTGTGTTTCCTTAGTTTTTATCATTCGTAGCAAAATCCTCAATTATATAAATTATTGTACTTTAATAATAATTTACTATTATTCAAATTTAAATTATAAACTAATAATAATAATTCAATATTAAACACATTTTTGCCTATTTTTTATCTGCGGAACAAGTTACTTGACGGACGTTGTTCGTAGAGTCCACATCCTGAGGATGCTCCGGTGTTGGAGCGAAACGCGCGTCGAGTGTGTGGTGGTGTTCAACCTCCATTTACTTAAAGGGTCTCTTAATGTAAAGACGTCATACGCTTAAAACTGGTCTTATGGTTCTGTAGGGTTACCCTGGGACGTAAATCCCTCTGACGTTATATCAAATAAAACAACCAGCGAGTGTGAGCGTATTGATAAGACTAACTGTAGCGAATTACTTATATCAAATGCTGTCGAGTAAGCGATATCGCGATGCAGAGGCTTAACAATGACATCTGTTGTTGAATTGCGGAACTAAATTCACTTAGAAAATATAAAGTTTACAAATCTCAACACTTAACAAATTGTAATAAGATACGTAAAATATACGCGAAGGTTTACCTACTAGTGTAACTAAAAAGAGTGAAATTATTATTATTTTTAACAAAAAATTAAAACCGACTTCCAAGGTAAAAACAATAATAACATTAATATGAACTAAAAAGTATTAAATAATGTTTACTATCTAATAGTGCCTTTCTCCGAATTCGGCTAAACCTCAACTATTTCGGTACTCAATCTTCATAATTTTGAAGTCGGTGCCAGTTCCAAAAGTTTCAAATATTCTGTCAGAGGACTGAAGATTCAGCTATCTGGTACCGACTTCAAAATAATGAAGATTGAGTAAAGAAATAGTTGAGGTTTAGCCGAATTCGGAAAAAGGCACTATTAGATAGTAAAAATTATTTAATACTTTTTAGTTCATATTAATTAAAGGTCAACTTCATAACTGCTTCCATATGACCACGATCCTGACCAAGACAATATATGTTCGCACATTGCCGGTCAAACAAAGATGTATATTGTATTGTGAACCCAAAACGTTGAAATTTTAGGTCATCCGCCTTACTTGAGCCAGGATTTTATTATGTTCCAAAAATTTAAGGTTAATGGTGTGATAGTCTATTAGATAGTCTGTATAATTATTTCAAACAACAAGCCCTCGCAGTATCAGTTTTTGTGCTCCGCGCCGCTGTCGCTACTCGCTGTAGGGCCGAAGCGATTTTCCCGCACATGCGTATTTTCTTGTCGGCGGAGTGTAATTTCCGTGTCGAGCCTCTCCGTAGTCCGTACTCCGTACAGTGTGGCGTGTGCACTCTGACAGACCGTGCGCGTCCTCCGGCGAGCTCGCAAGGGCTATGTGATTCGGAAAAACAGTATAAGTAACAAATATTTATGATAAACAATTATTGGATTTATAATCTAGTGTTATGCATGAGTGCGTTTCCAAGTGAATAATTTGTAGTTGTGTAATCTTGTCCAATTATTTGGCAGCGTGGATTTTATGCGATAACAATAATTAGGGTATGTAGATGGCTCATGGCAGTCATGGTAGTAAATTTGCCCATGCGACGCGCCGTAGTCAATGTCAAAAGTGAAGAACAGTTCTATGTGAGAACAATAATATATTTTCATAGATAATAAGTTTAAATTCAGCAAGAGATACGGGACACTTTGTATAAAATATAATATATTCTCCTTTGCTTCTTCTTTTTACACACCAAAAAATATGAAGGATTACAATTTAGTAAGTATGTAAATATTGTAGGTAATCGTTTGAATATATTTGGTGTGTAAATATTTTACAGTGAATCTTAAGGTTTACTCTTTAGTAGAGAAATCATTTTTTAACCGACTTCCAAAAAACGAGGAGGTTATATGTTCGGCTGTGGATAGTTTTTTTTTGTATGTTCAACGATTACTCCGCCGTTTGTGAACCGATTTTTGAAATTTTTGTTTTGTTGTATTTGGTTTTACTCCAATTTGGTACCATGTTCACAAAAGTGGTGACCTGATGATGGGATCCAGGAGTAATCGAGGGAACTCCTCGAAATTTATATGGAAACATATGGTGATTTTGGTTTTATGTGAAGTGTACTAAGAATATGCTACCAAAAAGTCAAATATTGGGTCAAGATATACCATGGTTTCGAAGATGCTGAGAGAACTCCTGACTCCTTATAGATACACGTTTGGGAGTTTCGGCGTTGTTTTAAGAACAGAAAGCATATGCTAGTATGCAATTCATATTCATCATCATAATCATCATCATCGTCATCATCATTACCACGTCGTATTAAGGTCACCAATGTCTCATGGCACAGAATAGATAATAGTACAAGGCATGGATATAGATATACTAATAATAATTATGTACTGTATAACAACACCTGTTTGTTTAATACACGGTGGTCAGCGCTGCGGAGGCGACGGCATCGCCGCGCCGCCGCGCGGCGCTTGGCGGCTGACGATAGATCGAATATACTTTA
Organism: Polyommatus icarus; assembly: GCA_937595015.1. NCBI lineage: Eukaryota > Metazoa > Arthropoda > Insecta > Lepidoptera > Lycaenidae > Polyommatus > Polyommatus icarus. Next base: position 13,796,378 of record OW569321.1, read on the forward strand.
CTACTTTATATACAGATCGAATACTTTACTAAATACTTTATAAAATTTTAATAGACAAATAGAATTAAAATAAAGTTATTTTAAAAATAGCATTTAAACAAAACAAAGTCATTAAGTGTCTTTTTAATTAGTTATACTTATTAATCGATAGATGGCGCACTAAGTATCGATTTGAATTATTGAATACTTCATTACAAGACCTGACGATACATGAAAACGATGATGAAAAACATAGAAATGGCTGTATGGGCAACGCTCCCTTTGCCTGTCCCGACCGGGACGAATTAAAAAAAAATGTTTCTGGTTGTTCTATTGTTATAAACAATTTAAATGTAAAACACCGCCCGCTTGCCACCTGTCGTCACTGGTTGAACTTGTTAGCGGCGAAATTTTTTAAAATCGATTCATTTTAATTTTTAATGCATAAAATTCTGGTGTCACGTGTAGCCAAACACCTCCTCTAACTCTACAGTCTAAACGGCTTCGAAAACTATGTATATGCAGTTGCGAGAATATTGTTTCTTTTTGGTGATAATTTTAATTATTTTGATGTAGGTTTAAGTTTTATGGTGGGGAGTTTTGGCGGGCATGTGAAAGAGTGCTGTTGTGTTTTTGTATTATTTTCCTAAAATTGTGTTAGCTGGGTTTTTAATGTGTAATATTGGTAGAATATTAACCATTAGATATTCGTGTTCATGCACAAGTGTAGGAAAGTGATGTAATATCCAGAAACGTGCTATTTTGTGTTCCCTCCAAAACTCCATCGAAAGTTTCATTCGGAATCTGCCAAACATTTTGATATATAAAATTTATAAAACTTAGGTACTTAAGTCGCAGAATCACAGATAGTAGGATACCCCTATGGCCTGTTATAGAAACTGATTTTACGCCCCCCCCCAATCCCAATTAAAAACAACTTTAGGCTATCCACCACTTAATTTGACAGATGGAGTATGGAAAATCTGTCAAATAACCCTATCGGGCACCTTATCTGGAAGCGGTGAAACAGGCCATAAAAAATCAGAAACTGGTCCTACACGCCTGACGCCAGGTGTGTGTAGCCGGTAGCGTCGTCCGTCGTCGTACCGTCTACATTTTCTTTAATATTTATTATTTATGTGAGGTCGCCGACCTTAACTGACCACAAAAGCTGATTTCAAATTAATTATTGTACCTACGTAAATTATAATTTCAATGATTCGAGATTCGAGATCCTTTTGTCTGAAATCTACACCTGCCTTAATAAAACTTGCGTTAAAAAGTAGCTCGCGGATTCTTGGAAATGCTATTGTATTCTATTGTTGTCGCGATCACTGGTGTCTTATGGTATGGGTAACGTGACCATTTATTTTATTTGTCAGAGCGGGACATCTCTGGAAAACATTAACACTAAAACAGATAGATATAGTACCTGTAACCAAGGTGCATCCATGATGCAGCATCATTCTATCTAATTCTATTTAAGTACCTAGGAGAACGTACTTGAGTCGAAACTCGAACGGGACCTTAGATAAGTTTTAAAACAATGAAAAAAATATAAAAAATATAAATATATATTTAATAATAAAAATAATAATTTTGACGACCTCTGGCTCAGTGGTAAGCGCGTTGGACGCTCAAGCCGGGGGTCGCAGGTTCGAATCCCGCCGACGGAACAAAAAGTTTTCAATGTTCCCGGGTCTGGATGTGTATTAAATATGTGTATGATATAATAAAAATCTTAAATATATGAATAGTATAAAAGTATTAAATATATTTCCGTTGTCTGGTACCTGTAACACAAGTCCTTTAGGTACTTAGCACGGGGCCAGACTGACGTGGTGTGAAGCGTCCATAGATATAATTATTATTATTATATGTTACAGTCATAGTGATTAAATAGCTATTATACATATAACTAACTGGTCATTATATATAATATCTAAATTGAATAGACAATGTGATTAATTAATCACTTTATCCGGATGTTATTCATAATAGCTGGTCGAAGTAAGCCAAAGTAATAAAATACGGTATAACCGACTTATGGCCGATTTACACGGGTGACTAAAGCCGCATGATTTACGCCGCACGGCGAAAATCGACCGTGTAAATGGCAATTCGACTACGCCGTATGCGGCTAAAATCGCAAGCCACAAAGTCGTGCGGCCGATGGCCGCATGCGGCTGGTGACTAAAATCGACCGTGTACAGTTGTAAACGCTCAGTCGCAAGCGATCGCTTGCTGTGAATTGCTGCGAATACTACTGTAGCGAGCGCAGACGCGACATATCTACGCAGAATGAACTAGTCGCAGGCGATTTTTGTAAATGGGGTGGCGATTCGACTTGGACAGGCGATTCGACTAGTGACTTGCCGGGTGACTAAAATCGACCCGTTAGTTACCCGTGTAAATCGACCATTGACACCCCTCCTCACTTGTAAGAATAAATTATATTAATTATGACCCAGTCATCATAATGTAATTTCAGTTCATTTTAAATATTTGATTTTTTTAGTCTTTAAAGAGTGATACCAAATATTATGTGAATTGATCTCTGTATTTTTAGGGTTCAGTACCCAAAGGGTAAAAACGGAACCCTATTACTGAGACTTCGATGACTTTCCATTTGTCCGCCTGTCTGTCTATCTTCAGGCTGTACCTTAAGAACCGCTATTAGCTGGACTACTGGAATTTTCACAGATTATGTATTTCTGCTGCCGCTATAACAAGAAATACTAAAAATAAAATAAAATAAATATTAAAGGGATTTCCCATACAACAGACGTGATTTTTTTGTCCTTTTTTGTTCGTAATCAACAACGGCAACAGGTAGGCACTTGACATATTCACAAAACACTTAGTTGTATTTATAATTTATTAATTCATAATAAAATTGATAATAATTAAGGGTTACAATCCAGGTCCATTCTATAAAGGTACAAAACCCTTTGTGCACTCGCGATTGGTTGATATATTTTTTCTTTTTTTATGGCTTTATACATTAAAATTTACTTTATACATTAAAAGTTAAATAACTTTCAAACAATATTAATTAACGTAGCTTAATATTATATTATGTGGCAATGTTATTTTGATTCTTAAAATAAACTTTATAATAATTGTTACATTTTAAATAACAGTATAATATTGCTACACATATAGTTAGGTATTCTCAAAGCAAATTGAAATATAATTTTATAATCTTAACCTACCTGTTTTATTACGTTATCCAAGTCTTTGAAGCCATTATGTAAAATTGCTAGTTAATGTGATTAATTCTGTGTCATTTATCACTTTATCTAAATTGAGTAGACATTATAAATAATGGCTAGATAATATATATAATATCCAGATTTATTACTTTGGCTGTAACATATATATTTCTGTATTCATACAGAAATCAGTATATTATTTCTATTAAGTATTGGCCTTTTTATCCTTGTCCTTTTTGCTAAATCATAAAAGATATCTACGAATTATGAAATAATGAGTAATAGAACCTTTAAAGGAATAGTACAAGTTGGAGACCGCTCCCTTCCTCAATTATCCAATTTCATCATCGACGGTGACCTACTATTCGGATACATGTACCTAGTCCTAGAGCGACAGTTTTCAAATACTTACACTTCTTTTTATGTGCATAAAACTTTATGTATGTCTATGGACCGCTTACTAGATAGAAATAGATAAATTACACTAGACTTTCCATGCGGCTCTACCTGCGTGTATAAGGAATTCCCAGAAACCTTACCTACTTTACATCTTTCAAAAAAAAAGTACGCCAAATTACATGAAAATCTGTGCAGTAGTTAGTTCGCGAGATTATCGCGATCAAACTTCAAACAAACAAACTCTTCAGCTTTATTTAAACAAAAAATTGCCATTTTTTTCGGACTGGTAGGTACTGGGGCTGAAATAATTGGTTTGTATTTTCTCCTATGCCTAATAATACCTATATTAAGTAAGTATACCAAAACCCTGTATGGTGTTTAAAACGCAATTTTCGCCTCAAAATTTGCATTTAATTGACACGATAAACTTTAATTTACCCATGACTCAAAAACGAAACAATTGGCGTTTTTCATTGTACTTCGCACGGCTAAGTTATTCCGGTTTCCTATCGTCAAAAACATTATGTAGATATTCCTCAAATGACTCGGCATTGACTACGTAGCGTCTGCGCAATACCTACACGAAAGAAGCGATATTCAGTTAGATAACACCTCTGTGAATTGACGCGTGTGATGTTATAAAAAACATGAGTGAATTAGGTGAAGAGGATCGGTCGGGGAGGCCGGGCGTGGGGGGTTGAGGCCGGGTCGAGCGATGCTGGTGCGAGGGTGCGCGGCTGGCGACCTGCGGAGCTCCATCGCGGAGCGCACCAAGGCGTTGGCGGCCAAGTGCCATGCCCTGCGGTCGCCGGCCCGCGACCATCGCAGCCTGGAGCGGCGCCGCACCAGATACCGCAAGTCCCAGACGCGATGGTATGTGAAGGTTAGTTGCGCTCTTCGGCCACGTCACCCACCACCACGAATGTTTACCCGCAGGCTACATCTGTAATAGAGATTAGGTAATGTTATGAACTTAGTGACTATGTACTTACAGTGCCGTAAATAACCTTTTTTGCGCCCTGTGCGAGCTTCTATAACAACGCCCCATGGTTTTTTCAGATATTATAGGTACCGAGAGCAACGCTATGTTTAGGCCCAGACTATTTTCTTCCATTCTTGGCGATAAAACAAAACTTGGTCCAAGAATTATAATTGGGGCACTAGGAGCGCAGCGGGATTTTATCGGGAGAAAACAGAAAAAATAATATTATGCCCAGGATCTGGTCATTCTTGCACTCCCCAGAGCACCCTGTGCCTGGGCACCAGTGGCACTGCCCTATTTACGGCACTGTGTACTTATTGCCATACCAATATTATGTCAGGTATGCCCATCTTTTTTAAGATCAATCGGTCATGTTATTTCGGATACATTTTGCATGTACGGTAGCCGAAATGACGCAAGTGTTTGACCGGTGACAACGTTTCGGTGACGGTGACCGGTTTCATTGAAACCGAGCCTGCTATTTCGCAGGAGCTGCAGAAGCTATTTTATAGTGACTGAACTGTAAGTGTATGTGCAGCACACAAGAGTAATCTTTCTCCCATGGACGTATAAAAAACGGCGGACGAAGCCCCACCATACACAAAACTGTGTCTTTCAGAGTCTGCCAGCTGGCTGTACACGGTCCGCACGCACACATTCTTGCGCTAGTCCATACCATTTGACAGGCGTCAGAATGTGTGCGTGGCCGACTCTGAAGAAAATTGAAGACACAGTTTTGTATTTAACAAGACTCCGTCCGCCTTTTTTTCTACGTTCATGTTTCTTCCTATATTCATAACTTCATAAGTAATAACCCATTACCCACCATTACCCAATGTTTGTAGAGCAAATCGTCGATCGCCAGTTGTCATCGTCACCTACGTTTTTAGGTTTTAACAAGAAACTGATGAGTTTAACGGAAACTGACACTTGATTCATTGATGAATCGATAAATATTATAACTATCTTTGTGAGCACTTCATCACATCACTCGTGGATATAGAATAATAAGATAATATTATTATATGTCGATACGTCATCATAACTCTTAATAAAATATGCAAAAATAATATTTTAGATTTTTTTGCATATTTATATAATATAAACGATCGATCGAACGATGAGCGACATGGCGAACCATTGCTAAAAACGCTCTCTATCAAGGCAGCTTTCGAATAAAAAACAACTAATTAGATCAAAATCGGTTCATTAACACGCACACGCGCACACACATTCAAAATAATCGGCCAAGTGCGAGTCGGTTCGCGCACGAAGGGTTCCGTACCGTTGTAAAGCAAAAATGGGCCAAAAATTGCGTTTTTTTGTATGGGAGCCCCCTTAAATTTTTATTTTATTTAAATATTATTATTAATTGTTAAAGTACACATATAATTAAGGCATTTGTGAAAATTTCAAGTGCCTACTTGTTGTCCTCATTGATACCGAGCAAAAAATGTTTGAAAAATCACGTTAGTTGTATGTAGATTAGGAGGTCACGACATTTTTGGTAACGATATCCAAAATGACTTATTTTAAATCGACAAGATAAAGAGCAACTCTCTGATGCCAAATATGTCGGTCTGCCTGCGTAAAGTAGTTGCGTTCTCTGTATAGGGCGCCGGAAAACCCAGTTATCATGACCAAAAAAAATGATAAGGTAAATGGCTGAGTAAGTTATATTAGGTAAGTACTAGTTGTTCTCATATCAGTAGCGCAAAAACTTACCAAATATTCGGTTGCGTTATAAAGCAACGAGCGTTCAAACGTGATTTATCGTGATCTATACAGGGTGCAATTAAACCTTCCTGCCAAATTTTTTCCAGGGCTTAAGTATCATTAGGGGAGTCCATTTAACCCAAAAAATTTAAAATTAGGTGTTACTTTTATTTCAATAACATATTTTATCCCATTTAAAATCGTTGCAGAATGAATTACTTCGAATTACTTACCAGAGTTTTCTTTTTCTACTACCGTTTCGAAGTCTAACAAATAAGAACAAGCTAAGTTTGAAAACGCAGACAAGATTACGTGTCATTGTAAAGAATTTAATGGCGTCAGAGGGGCAGCTGCAAGTAAGTTGCGCGTACTGGTGCCTATTTTAGTAGGTATAGATAGGTAACTAGCCATATCAAAATTTACGGTTCAGCCTTTTTACGTCTTAATGCTGGGATGACCTACTCTAATAAAGTTGATACATCCAGTTTTTCGTCACGGTGTTTTCCTCCACCGTAAGAGCGTCGGTTACTATGACAAGAATTAATATAACTTCCGAAAAACTTATTGGTACAAGGTCCGGGTTGGAATTCGAACCCACGACCCTACGATCACGATTATTGGGATCATGATAAATACATATTATGTAAATCGAAGAATCTCACCTGTGTGGGTATCTTGACACGCTTTTTTATTAGCTTCACCTGTAACTGAGTCACAATGTAAGAAAATCTTGGAATTCAATTTCAGCCTACTTCTAATTATCGTATCGATTTGAAACTTTGTAAGCTTATAACACATGTCACGACTGGATGAGGAGGGCACAAGATCGCCGTAAAGGATGGAAATGGAAGAGGCCTATGTCCAGGAATGGACTCTTAGTGGCTGACGATGATGATGATGATGAAGTTTATAAGAGTCCGTTGATTATTGCAATTGCTACCATCGAGCTGATCGATAATGGTGTCGTGGTGGGCAATATAACTCTTCCATGGCTGTTGCGAAACCCCTTGAGCTTGGGCTCATATTTTGTTTTCTGCTGATGACCTAATTCGCTACACTTGGTTGGTGGTGAGAGTCTGATGACGGAGCAGGGTGAGATTTCAGATTTTTAGCGATTAATATGAAGATCCTTCCTCTAGACCCGACTCATTGTACCCCCGGTTGCCGTCCCTCCCTGTTCGACTTAATCATAGTCTCCTCACCTAATCTTGTTGCTAAGCATGGGCAGTCTTCGGCAGAAATATTTTCTTACCACGACCTTATCTATGTTGCCTACAGTATTCGTCCTCCTAAAGCCAAAGTAAAAACTCTCATGCAGCGAAATTTTTCCGCTATGAATGTTGAGAGCCTTAGGGAGGATGCTCACAATACTGATTGGACTGGGCTGATCAATTCTGATTGCATTAATGATACAGGTGCCAAATTCAATGAAACCTTAATATCACTCTTTGATAAACACGCCCCTGTTAAGCCAGTAAGGATGAAATATCTTCCAGCCCCTTGGCTTTCAGACGAGCTTAAGGCACTGATCAAGGCTAAGCATGCAGCGAAATCTAAATTTAAAAGAAGGAACACTGAGGAACTTCGTAACAAATATATTAAAATACGCAACCGATGTAATACATTATGCCGTGATGCCCAGCGGCGCCACATCCACAACTCAATTGAGAACGGTGATCCGGCTAAAACCTGGAAATTTCTAAAGTCTCTCGGTGTGGGTCGTTCTGAAACACAGGATTGTAATACCATTGATCTTAACCTTCTAAATAAGCATTTTACCTCTTCCTCAAACCTTGACCCTCACATTAAATCACGCACTCTGCAATTTTTATCCTCTTTACCTTCTCCCAACTTTGAACCTTTTCTTACTGCCCCCGTCACCGGATTAAAAGGCATATATTGTCCATCACTTCTAATGCAGTCGGTGACGACGGCATCAGTCGTAGTATGATCATTCCCATTTTAGACACCATTTTACCAATACTTTCTCACATATTTAACACCTGTTTAGAGTCCTTTACCTTCCCCGATGTCTGGAAAACAGCCTATATTATTCCTTTACCTAAATCTTCCCGTCCCAAAACTCCATCTGATTTCCGCCCTATCTTAATCCTACCCTATTTATCCAAAGTTCTGGAGAGGATAATCCATCACCAGCTCACAGAATATGTCTCGCGCAATAGTCTGCTTACTCCGTTACAGTCAGGCTTTCGTATTGGCCATAGCACAACAACTGCTCTAATAAAAGTTGCTGATGATATTCGGTTAGGAATGGATCAAAGAAAGCTCACTTTACTCACATTACTGGACTTTAGTAATGCTTTTAGCTCTATTGACCACGATATTCTTTTAAGCCGACTTGCGTCGTGTAACCTTTCGCCATCGGTAATTGGTTTGCTACGAAGCTACCTAGTAGGAAGACGACAAAGAGTTAAAGTATCTGATAGCTATTCTGACTGGAGTAATATTTCGGGTGGTGTTCCGCAGGGTGGAGTGCTGTCGCCTCTTTTATACTCTTTATTTATTAATTCAATAATAGCTTCAATTAGAATAGAATAGAATAGAATATACTTTATTGCGTTCAAAAAGTTGTAGTACAAACAAATAATATACATTCAACAAGGACACATGAACACAAAGGCGGCTTTATTGCTAATGAGCAATTTCTACCAAGCAACCTTTGGTATAGGAGTACAATAACAATTAATGTAGGGTATACTGTGCACTAAGATCTAAAAGTACTTAATGAAACTTAACAACAAAATTGTATTCTAATATATTGTACCTAATTCATATATAATACCTATTTTATATATTGTAATCTAATATATATCTATATACAATATATATATATATATATATATATATATATATATATATATATATATATATATATATATATATATATATATATATATATATATATATATATATATATATATATATATATATATATATATATATATATATATATTCTCAATTACTTCTTTTTATCACCCGTACTGACAGTTTACGATTTGTAATTTACCCGATCATTTTTTTTGGTCACAATAAGTCACGTTTGAAAGCTCGTTGCTTCATAACGCAACCGAATATTTGGTCAGTTTTTACGCTACTGATATGAGAACAACTAGTACTTACCTAATATAATAGCTCATCTGTCAAGCGCCCAAAATGGGCGCCTTACCCTAACTATTCAAAAGTTCTTCTTCTACTTTGCAGACCACCGGTTTAGTATTTTGTTTCAAACATAAAACTTTGTGTAATTCGCGACTAATAGCTTATTTATTAAAATTTCTAATTATATAAAAGTTATGTATAGCTTTCATGAATTTCTTTATATAATTTGATCAGTTTAATGAGAGTAATTGGGAATTGAAAAAATTTCGAAAAACTAACTGTCAAATCTGACAGTTTTATTTCCATCCATTCCATTCATTTACCTCATCATTTTTTTTTGGTCATGATAACTGGGTTTTCAGGCGCCCTAAACAGAGAACGCAACTACTTTACGCAGGCAGACCGACATATTTGGCATCAGAGAGTTGCTCATTATCTTGTCGATCTAAAATAACTCATTTTGGATATCTAAGATATCATGGGAGCCCCCCTTAAATATTTAATTTATTTTGTTTTCAGTATTTGTTGTTATAGCGGCAATAGAAATACTTAATCTGTGAAAATTTAACTCTCTAGCTATTACCGTTCTTGAGTTACAGCCTGGAGACAGACGGACAGACATCGAAGTCTCAATAAACGGGAGTTTTTACCGTTTGGGTACAGAACCCAAAAAATGTGAATGATTAGGCCCTGTTATAGTTATACAGATTATTTTACAGAGAGTTATATTATTATACAGAGATGTACCTACGACACGCGTCGTAAAAAGATTTGAGCCATGTTTGCAGAATGCAGGCTGTAGTATCGATTGCAGAGGTGTAGGGAGCAACGACCTACGCTCCCAGACCTAGTTCAGCTGTTTTTAATTCCTACGATATTATACATTCATTATTCAGCCTCAAACCTAGATAATATTTAAAGCAAGTGATTTTATGAAACTACGTAATGTTTTTTTAATTTGTATGCTAACTTGGTAATGTGTGAATTTTTGTAAGGAGATAAATTAATAAAACACGTGTCGAATAGTACATTATATAGTTAATGTTTTAAATGTGCCATTTACAATAATTATTGAAATGGCAATCAAATCAACAGTAAATAAGGACGTGTACGTCCTGTGATCCCCGGGGTCCAGTTACTATTTGAGATCTGAATTCTTGAGAACTCTTTCTTTCTTTCTTTTTCTTCTTTGCCTTGTGCCACAGACAAGGTAAAAAGGTAAGGAATATGGCGGGAAAACCATATGCCTCCTATTATAATTTTCATCATCGTTTTCATGTATCGTCAGGTCTAAAGTCTAGTCAAAGTCTAAATAAAAGTCAATACAGTCACCTTGAGAACTCCTGGATTCGTTTATTCACACAATATCTTCTTCTTCTTCTAGTGCCTCTCCAATCACTGAAGGTTGGCAGTCATGCTCCGAAACTTTTCCTTGTCCAAAGCGAGTCTGAAAAGTTCTTCAATAGACTTTGTCCGTGTCCATTATCGGATATTCCTCAGCCAAGATGTTTTGCGTCTCCCTGGTTTTCGTTTCCCGGCAATCTTTCCCATCATTATGGTTTGAAAAAGCTTGTACTGTTTGTTCCTGAAGATATGGCCTAGATACGCCACTTTTCTGTGCTTGATGGTACGAACAAATTCCACAATATCTTGGTCTACCCCAAATTACTTAAAAATAAAATATAATAAATTATAGATCATGGAAGTGGAAAAAAAATAAATTATGCGAAACGTCATGATTCATGTTACGATTATAGATCTACCAGAATCTGATGGCAATTTTTGACAGCAGATTTTCAAAAAATATCCTAGGGTTTAGATAAATTTTTATATTTGCATGTTTAATACACAGATTAGCTAAATAATTATAAGAAAAGGATCAAAATGTTTTATTTAAATTACCCCGGTATTGCTAGAGACTAGGGTCAATTTGTTTTCTCACTTTTTGCCATCAGATTCTGGTAGACCTATAGCTATGCCGTGGCTCGTGACTCGTGAGTCGTGACTATGCTACGGAGCTCTTGAACCCACTTTGGGAAACTCGGTTGTAGAGTCCAAACTGTAGACTTATGCCCGTTTTCACCAACTACACCTAAAAAGATGGGGAACAAATATAATGACCACCAAAAAATGCACTGATACCCTAAACTTGTTTACCAAAAAAATATATTTAGCACCAAAAAAAGAAAGTCTAAAATTGCAATACTACCAGCTATTTTAGTCATGAGAACACTTCAAATTGTAATTAAACACCAAATATAGTAAATGATCACCAAATATAGTAAATGACCACCAAATATAGTAAATGATAACCAAATAAAGTAAACGATCACCAAATATAGTAAATGACCACCAAATATAGAAAATGATCACCAAATATAGTAAATGATCACCAAATATAGTAAATGATCACCAAATCCTTGTGAGCAAATCAATGCGATATTTCTGCCCAAATAAATCAGTACGATTGACAAAAAATGTAAGCATATTATTAACAAAATAATCGGCCAAGTGTGAGTCGGACATGGAGGGTTCCGTACCGTTATAGAGCAAAATTAGACCTTAAATTGTGTTTTTGTATGGGAGCCTCCTTAATTTTTTTTATAGTTATTATTAATTATTGAAGTAAACATATACACATAGCTGGGCACCGTTAATCAAATAGTTAACTTCGTTAATCGTTAATCCGCTACAAAAAAAGTTAGCTTCGTTAAACGTTAAAGCGTTACATTTCGGAAGAATTAACGCAAGTTAACGTTAATCGTTAATCCGTTAATTATTGTAAAATTGCATTTTTATATCGTTGCTTTAGTGTAGGTACATTATAAAACCTGTTGGTTTAGGTTCTGGAAGTTAACACAACTTTAAAATGTAACACTTTACATAATTTTGAAATCACATAAAAATATGAAAACCTTATTAAATCGAGATAAAAATGGGCAAGGTGATAATATTTAAAGTGTATAAGCGTTCTCTGTGAAAAAACAAATAGAAAACCACCTTTTGAGCGTGATTACGTTTAGAAAATTTTATACTGCGTCTACGCTTTCTTGACAGATTGTACTTCTGAACCTGTTTATCGCGCCACGCCGCTGCGGCGCTGTGCGCTAAATAGTAGGCATTGGATTAACGATTAACGGACTTCTACATATTAACGGAAGTTAACGTGTCCGTTAACATTTTCTAAATTTAACTTAAAAGTTAATTCGTTAATAAAAATGTTAACTTCGTTAATTAACGATTAACGGATTAACGAGTTAATGCCCAGCTATGCATATACATATTATAAACAAGGCCTTTGAAAAAAAATTAACGTGCCTACCGGTTGCCATTATTGATATCGAGCAATAAAGGCCAAAAAAATCGCGTTTGTTTAATGGGAGCCACCCTTAAATAATAATATTATTTTGTTTTTAGTACTTGTTGTTATAGCGGCAACAGATATACATAATCTGTGAAATTTTCAGAAGTCTTGCTGGAGCGGATCTTGAGATACAGCCTAGAGAAAGACAGACGGACAGACATCAAAGTCTCAGTAATAGAGTCCCGTTTTTAGGGTTCCGTGCCCAAAGGGTACAAACGGGACTCTTTTACTAGGACTTCGATGTCTGTCTGTCCGTCTATTTGTCTTCTTCTCATTAATAGGATTGTTAAATAAAAATAGATTTGGTTTTAATTTTACATTAAAATTCTAACGTATAATGTTGGTGATCATTTACTAATTTTGGTGATTGTTAACTACTTTTGGTTTAACAATGATTTATTTGGAGTCATATTGCATTAATAGGATAGAGAAATCATAAATCTTTGGTGTTCATTTTACGTTAAGATGCTAGTATAATGTTGGTGATCATTTACTAATTTTGGTGATCATTTTACATTAAAATGCTAGTATTATGTTGGTGATCATTTACTAATTTTGGCGATCATTTACTTATTTTGGTGATCATTTACTATTTTTGGTTTTAAGATGTTAAATCTTTGGTTATTATTTTACATTAAAATGGTGGTCTGTGTTTTGGTGATCGTTTACTATTTTTGTCTGTGAAATGTTACTATTTCTGGTGATCAGTTAAATATAAGCCAAAAAGATGTCCCTTAAGCCAATATTCCAAGTTTTGTTCTTGATGAATAATTGACAACCCCGTAACTCTTAGGTGACGTTTATTTGAAATAAAACAACCTAACATGCGATTTATCCATCAAACCATTAGGCGACGTTTATAATTTACGGGATGGATTGACGACCCCGTACACTTAGGTGACGTATGTGGCGACGACGATGGTTGCCTTGACAATGAATCGCTTAAAGAATGGCCGTCTGATATTTTACTTGTAAAATAGCGAACTCCCATAATTAATATACATATTTATCGCAAACCTTCCTCTTTAATCACTCTATATATTAAAGAAAACCGCAATTAAAGTGAACAAAGGGACATGAGGACAGAAAAAGCGACTTTGTTTTATACTATGTAGAGATATACGTCACCTAAGAGTTACGGGGTTGTCAATTCATCAAGAACAAAACTTGGAATATTAGCTTTAAGGGGACACCTAAATTTTAGGTGTAGTTGGTGAAAACGAGCATACTCCCCTAAGTATTTAGCAAAAGAAGCACATATTAACTAACCGTCCTTGTCATCGTGTCGTGTAATTTTTTAATGTATTAGAGTTAGACAAAGATCCCGAACCTTAAAAGGGCCAAGAGGGTTCTAAGAGTGTAGTGAGGTTGGCGAGTGTCGACCAAGCGTGACCGTTACGCTTGTGGCGCTGATGACGGCTGGGATACAGAATAGTCATCAGTGTACTATTAGACTATTATATAATTTATGATTTAAAATTGTCTTTCTGAATGTAACATTTTAAAGGGTTAACGTGAGTACCTGACGTTGACTAGACATTACTAATTCTTACCCCACAGTATCAAGAATTTCATCAAGCCCCGTAAGGCCCATAGGGGACGCGATAACAAAAGATTTCCAGGAATTGGTGATCGACGGATTAAACTCTTCAGTAGCAGAGTCAATAAAATCAGCATGCCCAATATTATTAATTATGATACTATTTTTACAGTATCATACGATACTATTTTACAATATCACGTAGATATAAGTGCCCCAGTATAAAAATCGATTTTGAGTGATGGTACCATTGTAAAATCTTAAATCTAAATATAACGGCGAATGCCGAGGATGGCAGTCTCCGCCCACCACGCCACCCCCTCCCCCTCCCCCTTCTTTAGCTCGGACTACCGATTCTACAGAAAATAACAGGTAAAAGCCCTCGATAAAAACATTACTGTCTGCACAATGCAGAAACCTTTACCTATTATTTCACTTTAGGTAGATTCGTCATACGACATAGGAAATACCTCTGCGTCAAATAATTTTCTGGTTTCAATAGGCTACTTGCCATATATTTAATTTCATTGAAAAAATGCATATTAAATATTTCTAGTAGAACTTGGCCCAGGAAACTGTATTTCACCCTTATCGTGAAATAAAAGCTTATGATTGATAAATAAAGCCGATTTGAAAATCTGATTTTATGAAAATAGGAATTGTACTGACGAAAACGCTTTTGCGGTACTTCCGATCTGGGTGTGACGTCATCCCATTTGTAATTTAATATCTTTTATTTATCGCGCTCCTTATATATTAGTTTATTTGTATATAAATAATATGAATAAGTCTAGAAAGATTTATAAAATATATTTACTTGAATAATCAAATAAAACACCAGTTTTATATTATATTATCTCCATTTATTGTAGTTAGGAAATGAAATGGCCAAAACTTTTCTACAAAAGTGTTCAACATTACAAATGATTTCTAAATTCTTTTCTAATTTTTTAAGCACTGTTAGACTCGTACGTTTAGCACATAAAACTTTTTTCAATAAAGAAAGTATAAAATACAAAAAACATGACGTCACACTATGGCGGTACAATGGCGGACAGTGTTTTCGGCGCCATATAAAAGGCATATTTTTCAATCAACATTTTTATGGGTTTCTACTGTTTAAAATATTAAAAAATTAGTTTTTTTGGTGAAAATGAATGATTAAGAAGCGATTAGAATGAAGAAAAAAAAATTGGTCAAGTAGCCTATTATTCCAAGAACCTCAATTCCATACAGAAAAAAAAACATACCTACATCCATAGGCAATGGCAGACCTATAACCGTATGGCGTATATATTACTGTACTAGCGACCCGCCCCGGCGTCACACGGGTATAAAATATATAGCCACTGAAAAAATGATTAAAATCGATAGCCTTCACGGGGTCTACTTCTTCTCTGTGCCAAATAACATAAAAATTGCTACAGTAGTTCGCGAGATAAGCCCTTTCAAATAATTTCCTCCGTTTTTTCCACATTCTCCTATTAGTCTTAGCGTGATAAAATTATAGCCTATAGCCTTCCTCAATAAATAGGCTATCTAACACTGAAATATTTTTTTAAATCGGGCCAGTAGTTACTGCGGGGCTAAAATGGTCGCATAGCAATTCCTCTCAATCAATCCTCTCACTACAGTGAGTTCACTGTGAAAGTAGCAGCGCTGAAAGACCAAATTTTTTTCACTTTTGTATGTGCAAGCGCCCCAGCCAGCGTAACGAGTTTCCCATGTACAAAAGTGAAAAAAAATTTGGTCTTTCAGCGCTGCTACTTTCACAGTGAACTCACTACAAGGAACACGTACACTGCGTACACAATACACATCCTAAAGTATTACCACTTATTTTTGTTACACCTTTTAGATAGAATACTAAGGGTTGGACCTCATCTGGCAGCACGGAATCGCATTTGTTCCGCCTGTGCTACCACGTGTTGCAGTGTGCTGCCGCATGCGAACGCGCGCTGTCGCATTCCGCAGACAAAAAAGGCGATCGCACGCGGCGGTAAAAGGATGCGTTAGCATGCTATCGCGCACTTCAGCGTTCCGGAGTTTCCCTGCCGACCATTGCATTTTGTCCGTGATGCCGATCGCCTCGAGGATTCCGCCGCGTGCTATCGCATAATGCTTTCTGTCTCGGTCTAGCAAATGGCAGTTCCAAGCGACAGAAAGAGAAAGGGCGACGGAAAAAGGCGATTCCGTGCTGCCAGATGAGGTTCAACCCTTATACGTATTTAGGTTGCGAGTTGTCTTTTTTTTATTATTAAATAAGGGGGCAAACAAGCAAACGGGTCACCTGATGGTAAGCAACTACCGTCGCCCATGGACACTCGCAACATCAGAAGAGCTGCAGATGCGTTGCCGGCCTTTTAAGAGGGAATACGCTCTTTTCTTGAAGGTTTGCAGGTCGTATAGGTCCGGAAATACTGCTGGTGACAGTTCGTCCCAGAGTTTTACAGTGCGCGGTAGAAAGATACGCGAAAAACGCACTGTGGAAGACTGCCACTCATCAAGGTGATGAGAATGGTATGTTTTTCGCGTGGGACGATGGCGAAAAGTTGCAGGTGGTGTGATTCCGAACAATTCCTCAGAGCACTCCCCGTGATACAACCGATAGAGGATGCAGAGCAAAGCTACATCTCGGCGTAATTCCAAGGGGTCCAAGCTGTTTGAAACACTATGGCAATCAACAATTCGAGCGGCCCTTCGTTAGATACGATCCAGAGGGAGCAGTTGGTATTTTGGCGCCCCTGCCCAGAGATGAGAACAATATTCCCTAAGAGGCCGAACCTGCACCTTGTATAGTTGTAGGCGTTGGTCCGGACTGAAGTACTGTCTCGCTCTGTTAAGAACACCAAGCTTCTTCGAGGCTAATTTGGCCTTACCCTCTAGATGATATCGGAACTTGACTTCGCTCGATGGTTAAAGATGTGCCCTCGAAACGAGGATATACGACCATTGGTGACTTTTTAGTGGTGAACGCGCAGACTTGTGTCTTGGCGGGGTTGAATTGGACCAAGTTACGTCTACCCCATTCAGAGACCTTCTCCAATGAATTCTCCACCTTAGACACAAAAAGTTCGTTTCGACTCTCAGTGACAAATATTGGGGGAGCCGGTATATACAGCATCACCTGTGTTATCATCCGCATAGCAACGAATGCCGCTGGTCTGCAACATGTCATTGATATGCAGTATGAATAGAGTAGGCGACAGCACACAGCCCTGAGGGACATCAGCATCAACAGACTGAGTTTCAGAGCATTCGCCGTCAACTACGACCTTTATGCTTCTGTCTGCTAAGAAACCAGTGACCCATTACATAATTTCTCGGGCAGCCCGTATGATGGAAGCTTTGATAGCAGCGCAGCGTGTCTATTGTGGTTGCGTTTTGTTAAAACCAGCCAACAGGTGTCGACCATGTAATAACTGATAATAATGTCAATTTGTACTGAATTGACAGATTTGCACGACGTCACGCAATTGAAATCTGTGGGTGGTTTTTATTTTCATTTGTATCAGGGCCCTTCAGAGTTCAGAGTTCAGACTACATAACGGCCTTGTCCTTGCGTTATCATTGTTGACTTGTCGGCCTCACCTCACCAATTATTGCTGTCGTGTAATTAAGTGCTATTAGGTTCCATCACCGCATAACGTGTTGCGGTACGGTAGATATATCCGTTACATATACATGTCCGTTGTCATATCCGTTACACAACAATGTGTCTACCCGCTGGACTGCAACATTGCTACCTATTATCTATAGTCTCCTACTATTAAATCAAGTGATTATATAACACTATTACGTAAGCCTGTATTTTTTGGTTATTGCCTATTGGCCTTATCATTCGGCAATCGGCATCTTTAACTACATATGACTTCTCTGACTTCTGAATACAAAATAAAAAATTCACTTGAATGAAAATTTACTCAATCGAGCAGTTTTATATCTTCATCAAAATGTACAACACGGGAGTCCACGTGGCATGTGCAAGCTTTGAAATGTGAATTATCCAATAAATTATTATAGGGACCTCTACTAATAGCTTATATTAAAAATTATAACATTTAAAATGTGACTCCTATCTATATCTATATATCTATACTTATTATAAAACAAAAGTCGCTATTTTTTCCCTCATGTCCCTTTGTTCCCTTTAATCTTTAAA
This sequence comes from Polyommatus icarus, assembly GCA_937595015.1. Taxonomy (NCBI): domain Eukaryota; kingdom Metazoa; phylum Arthropoda; class Insecta; order Lepidoptera; family Lycaenidae; genus Polyommatus; species Polyommatus icarus. Next base: position 13,814,855 of record OW569321.1, read on the forward strand.
ACTACGCAACGGATTTTGATGATTCTTTTCTGTGTTAGATAGCCCATTTATCGAGGAAGGTTATAGGCTATATTTTATTACACTAATGGCCTGTTTCACCGCTTCCTGATAAGGTGCCCGATAGGGTTATTTGACAGATTTTCCATACTCCATCTGTCAAATTAAGTGGTGGATAGCCTTATCAGGAAGCGGTGAAACAGGCCCTAAGACTAATAGAAGCGAAGAAATAGAGGAAATATGGAAAAAACGAGGAAAATTATTTGAAACGCTTTTTTAAATTTTGAAAATTTGAAAATTTTTTTGAATGCGCTAATCTCAAGAACTACTGGTCCGATTTGAAAAATTCTTTTAGTGTTAGATAGCCCATTTATTGAGGAAGGCTATAGGCATAATTTTTTCAGTGGCTATATATCATTTATACCCGTGCGACGCCGGGGCGGGTCGCTAGTAATCTATATTCCCTACCATCTAACTTTTAAGGATCCTATAAGGACACGGGTAAAAATTATACTGATTATTATTAATTGATCAATTCTGGGAAATTGTCGGTTGCGACGGACATAATATCAGCAATTTACGGCAGCTCAGCTCACATAAATTTGGGGACAGTGGCGACCTTAGGGGATAGAAAAGGACAATCGCTCGGGGCCTCGCTCTTGCAGGAGCCTTGCAAGTTGCAAGGTATTTTTTCTTAAGACAAAGGGCCTCGCAAAGAACTGCCGCCCAGGGCCTCGCAAAAACCTTCCGCCCCGGGCCTTGCAATGGGTAAGGCCGGCTCTACTATAGTCTATAGCTCTATTTTGCACCATTTTCTCCCCGTAGGTCCATTCTAGTTGCCTTACAATTAAAAAAATTGTCCTTTTGTGGCAACACCTCATAGATAACAGTTTTTTTGAGATGGATTGATCATTGAATCGCTCGATTGTGGCCGCCCGTGCCCTATGTTTTTATGTTTTTTGGGGTTTGTTTTTATGGCCGAAATGAATAATTAATTTATTATGTAAGTAAATTATTATCAGTAACTTATGGATGTAATGTAATGTATGTAAAGTATGGATAAAGTTATCATGTAATAACTTATAATAATAATAATTAATTTTTTATATCAACATTTTATGATAATTATTATATTTTATGTTAAACTAGTATCACGCTAGTAAGTATAGTATTTTGTAACTCTGCGGTGTCAAAATGATTCACTACAATGCACAGTAATGACGTAGTTAGTAGTCGCGATTACGAGGTATTTACCGGCAGCTGGCTTCATTGATGCTGTATTGAAATTAGTTTTCCACGCGATCTCTCCTGTAGAGCAGTGTAGAGCAGTCTCCGGACGGCCGCGGCTGATTGCAGTAAATTACTATATTGTATTACTTAGTGCTTGATTGAAATAGTGCAATATTAAATGTGAATTTTTATTTAAAGTGATTTTTATATCAAGTTAATGTGTGTCGTGGAACGTACTCGTGTAAGCCATAAGATTTTTTCAAGGAAACAGTGTGCAAGGTGACAGATACATTAAAACCTGCACCTACTGCAGATGCTCGTGCAGCCTAATAGTGTAAATGTTTTAATAGTGAAACATAAATTAGATAACTCCGATTACGTCCGAGGGAAAGAGGATGTGCTAAATTCGAACACGTTTAAAATAGTTTCGCCAATCGACGAGAACACTTTCGAGTTTTGTAATAGGTATAATTAGTGATTTCGGTGATAGTGGCAGTATTAATGGGTTACGACTGTTACGAGTCGCTCGGCGAGAGAACGCGTCTAGCCGGATACCGTTTGTAAGTGTGCCGCCCGCGGACTGCCGGCGATTTCTCCCGCGTCACGCGTGTCTGAGCTCGGAGCTCGCTACCCCCGGGCCCCGGGCCGATTGATTCCGCCACCGTAGTATTAGCATGCGAAGACGCGACATGGTAGTGAAAGTGCGGCGCTCAGCTGAGCAGTGACGCGACCGTCGCGGACATGGGCCATGTGGAGAATCTGCGGCGTCAGTAGAGCCGAGCCGGTGCTATTCGACAGTGGCTTCGATGACGACTATGTAAGAGGCACTAAAGTGTACGGATTCTGCTAAATTATTATATTTGCAGCTACTGAAATAAACTCATTGCGTATTCGCTCTAACACTGGTGCCGTCTGCCGTAAATGACCTACATTGCTTCTAGATAGATACAACTGTCGGCGAATCAAAATCTTGCACTGACTTTCGGCACCACCACTTTAGAACGCCACTTGCACGTTTAATTCCTATTTAGTTTACATATAATATTACACAGATTTCCCATGAAAGTTATGACTTATGGGTCGCAACTCGCAACCCTTACTTATAACCTCACTGTGTACTCACCTGTACCGCTGAGAAATGTCGACGACATAGTGCTCAGAGTTATTTTCAGAGTTCAGACATAGTAACAGCCTCCTAAGCGATATTCACCTAGGTTCATTCCACCCGTTAATTTTCTTCATAAGCTTGAAGTCTATTAGATATTATTTTTAAAACTGTATCTCGATTCTTTAAGTCACCTTATATTTGAACAAACTGATAAGTAACAATAGCAACCAGGTACTTTTTAGAACCCGTGAAGCCTCTTTTAATCCACATAGACGGACGTTTCTATAAAAGTCATCTGCATTCTTCGCCCAACGATTTTAACAAGGACATCAAAAGATGCGTTCTCTTCCTCTTACCTCTGAAAACTATTTCTTCACTCATAGTCCGGTTTGTTATCTACTACGTGCTCTACTCTTCGGACGACTTTTCCAGGACTATTTAGATAATATAAGATTTTGCTGTATCCCATAATTGTAGTAACATAATAATAAATATATATTACACGGGTATTTAGCAATTGTTTGTATGTTCCAGCAGCCGACATGGCGGTTATGGGGCGAGGAGCGCGTCGATGGTGCCATATATACAGTCTATTTGAAGAAAGTGCGCTACCATCGTCCCACCCGTTGCGCTTCTAGTGTAAGTATTATAGTTATACCGCACTAACAATATATTCGATGTTTGCGAACGGATAATGTAAAGGCCATAGGTATGTGTACTTTATACTGCCATTGGCTATTATGGATATTATATCAGCAATCGACATCCGATACGATATTTGTACTTTTAATGTTTAAGAGAAAAATCCTCTTTAAGAACAAAATGATATCTATACTATACAATAATTATGCATATCATTTTGTTTAAAGAGGATTATTTCTAGGTATACTTATAAAATTACATGTCCTGACTGACTTTGCTCAGCTTTTGCTTAGCGATGATGAATCAGTCATTCATCATCGCTGAGCAAAAACTGTTAAAGTTACAGCCACGAAATTTGGTGAATAGGATTGTTTTATCTAGTAGACACCCACTAAGGAAGGAATTTTGAAAATTTAAAGATTCATTGAAAGATAAAAATTGAAATTTTTATCCTTCAATGAATCTTTAAATAATTAAGGAACTTCGTTCAAAAAATTTTAAGATTATTAAATTAACAAAAAATTAGAAGAATTAACAAAAAGATAACAACAACATAATATTCAAATATTCAGATAATTAATTATTTTGAACCTGAATAAAATTAGGTGTCAAACAGTATGAATTTCCATACACAGTTAGCATGAGTGTGTTGGGTGACTCACGCGTCACAACTCACAAACAATGATATTATCCGTTCATTCGTCATTCCTCATCCAAACAACCATAATATCATCTTTGTGACGACTGACGAGCACATATTGTAGTCACTCATTACCTACAATCTACATCGACCTTATTAAAGCAGATTTTTTAATCGTCTGATAAGTGATAGGTACCTTTCCCCAAACGAATATATAATAAGTAATAATATAATATTTCACTTGACATATTATATTTTAGATAAGCGTTATCTGGGAATTCTTTTAGACTTCCTACGTTTTTGACTAGTGCAATGGGCATTGTCCAAAAAAAATCACATGTACTTTTTATATATTTTTTCGTTAAAATAGGGTATTTTATGAATATAAATTAAATAATTTTGAAATTCATTGGCTAGTTTTTTCTCAATAAATTTTTAAAGTTTCGCTCTAACGTCATCATCGGCGGCCAATTGACCACTGCAGTATGTTTTTTTTCCTTTCAATCTTATTTATAATGGCTGGTTCGTTAAATGCAAGTTATTATTATGTGAAAGCTGATACGAGAAGCTTACCAAAAGTTCGAAACGTAATGTTGGTCGAATTTATTGCTAATTTAACGCCATTGAAGGTCAAACTAAGGTTAAACATATTTGTTCTAAAATATAAGTAACTAATGGGTATTTTTTTCGTTTATATACAGAAAAGCGATCACTGCCCTTATTCCTCGAAATGTTTTTGTAATGAGCAAAATTAAAAAAAAATGGACAATCCCCATTACCGGCGCGACGTGCATTAGATTAGTGGATAGTTAGATAGATCACGCTACGAGAAAACATTAATAATATTAAGTTGTTTAGCAGCTGAGCCATAGGATATTCTACAGTTATTATAATTAATAATACGCCCATGATCCATGTTTCTAGTCAGCACAGCTCAGCACTCAATAGGCTGCAGGATTAACAAATGATAATACCGAAATTGTACGGCTTTACCTACTTAAAGTATTAAATCCTAAAAATTCCGTGTATTTTTGGCGTTTTTTCCAAATTCCACTAGAAGTATAACGAATTTCTCTACTCGTATCTACACTGCTGGCACCTCGTTCAAGTTTTTATCTCCAAGGTTGAATTTGTTATTCAAATTCAATTAATTTGGGAATCCAAATGAGGTAAAATTAGAAGTATAATAATTAATAAAGCGACCGTTTTCGAGTTTCTATCATTGCAGAATATCACCTCGTTATATTTTTTACACTATCATTAGCAATGCTATCTTATTTCCCCAAATGGAACGATCCCAAATGCTTTTTTTAGGGTTCCGTAGTCAACAAGGAACCCTTATAGTTTCGGTCTGTCCGTCCGTCTGTCTGTCCGCCTGTCTGTCTGTCCGTCTGTCTGTCTGTCCGCGGTTTTGCTCAGAGACTATAGGACCTACAGATCTGTAATTGGTCATGAATGCACATATTAATGATGGCGACAAAATGGTACATGAAATCTTAAAAAAAATTTTTTTTGGTACCTTCCATACACATCAAGTGAGGAATTTTTTATCGCGTCCAGCCCATCGTGTGGGGTGTCGTTGGATAGGTTTTTTAGAAATATTATGAGTATTCATAGATCATGTTCCGATTTAGGGATCTGTTTGTGAAATATTAAGTTTTAAAGTGGAAAAAATCGTTAGAGTCCAGTGTCCCCCCTTCTACCAGCTAAACGGTTACTTCTGGAAATGTGAAAAAATTCACGGGAGTAGGAAATATGCTGAATTTAAAAGGAAAACTATCACGGCTACGAAGACTTCATAAGTTTTTGAGTTATAGTCGATCAACTAAAAAAATGTATTCGGCGAAGTATAGGGGAACTTTTCGTTTCAATTCCTTTGTACGTAACTGAGATGATACAGTTGTTAGTAGTGTAAAACACGTTATAAATGTACATTCATTGACCATACAAAAACTATCAAAAACTAGCGGTACTACGGAACCCTATATTGCGCGTGGCACGACACGCACTTGGCCGGTTTTACTTTTTGCTTTTCATTACGTCATATTATTATACCTAGTATTTTTTTTTAAATAAAGTAAAGTCTTTAATCCTTCGATCGCCGATTCTTGGAAATCTTTTGTTATCGCGGCCCACTTGGGCCTTACGGGGATTATATTATAGTATGGGATCCCACCGCAAGATCCTGCATGAATCGTTTTTTTCGATGAAATATATTTTAAAGTAATCTTTAGAACGTATGGAATGGATTAATGTTGGGTGGCCTTGTCAAAAGTAGCCGCAATTAACCTCTAATTAAGCTTAATGTTCATGCGATTAATACATAATTTGCATGTATATTTTTTTTCAATAAATTTAACACCATTTGAAAGAAAATGACTTGACAGAATAAGGTATAAATGGTGGCCAGCTCTAAGTCTGCCGCAACCTAGAGTGGCCATTACTTTTGTATACGACATCGCGTGAGGTTAGGAAGCGCAAGAGGAAAATACGCCTACTTTAACGCCTGTTAAAAAAAAGGCAATCTTGCGGGTTCTCGACGTCCTCAAATCCAGCCAGGCATCTACATAGTCGATATTCAGCAAAATCGGTTCAATGGTTTGGGCTTGAAGAAACAACAGACAGTCACACAGACACACTTTCGCTATAATATATAAATATTACAGTTGTGGCGGTACCCACAATTCGCCTATTACATTCCTGCATCGCGCTATCGAAGTTTTCTGAGCGCGTCGGTATTAATGGCGTTCCTTACGGAGATACAGTGATTTACCGTATTTCAGCCTTATAAACACATAATTTGAAACCTACAAAGTTATAATAAAAATACAACAATAATCTTCAGTAAGTATATCAACATTTCTTTTCCCGTTTTAAATTTTCTATTTTTGTTTATTATACTCATGATATCAGCTTCCAAAGTAAAACCAATTTATTAAAATTCAAGCATACATTCAGCATCTCCATAGGAATTACAAATAACTTTTATTTGAAACACACGCCAACAGATCGACAATATCATAACTACATAATATTCCCCGTTTTAATTTTTTTAGGACAATTTTGAACTAAGACAAGTAAAAAAATCGGGTGTTGGTGCGATCTCCGCAACGCGGCAAATGTATGGTCAAGGTCATTTGCTCGGGGGATGGCCTTAAGTATATATTATAATATACGACAGCTGAAATGTATCATCACGTGGGTTTCGGCCTGACCGGGCATACCACTCGGTCGGAAGATCTTCCTTTGGCCTCTACGCATATCCGCACATACTAAGGGATATCTGCATGGCACGCGCCATCGGACTGTATGGAAGCCGTAGACTCGATCACACAAAAAGTGTGACGTGTGCGATCTCCCTAAAAGTGTATAGTATGGATACTCGTTTAACAAAAAAAAAAAAAAATAATAGGAAACATAAAGGAACTTTTAGCTCAAATTCCTTAGTCAAATTCTGTTTTTATATCCTCTAATATTCGTTGACTAGGCCACAGTATTACAATATTCCATATTGTAATACTGTTGAGTGTCGCAGCTGCTATTCAATGTCCTCATTTATCGAACAACGCGTGCTTCTTTTCTCTTGCGCTTCCTAACCTCACGCGATGTCGTATACAAAAGTGATGGCCAGTTTGGCCACCCTTAGTTGCGGCAGGCTTAGAGCTGGCCACCATTTATACCTTATTTTGTCACGTCATTTTCTTTCAAATGATGTTAAATTTATTGAAAAAAAATATACATGCAAATTATGTTTTAATCGCATGAACATTAAGCTTAATTAGAGGTACTTGCGGCTACTTTTGACAAGGCCACCCAACATTAATCCATTCTATACGTTCTAAAGATTACTTTTAAATATATTTCATCGAAAAAAACGATTCATGCAGGATTTTACGGTCGGATCTTAGGCCATTATAATAAGCTTCGTATTAATTTACATTTTGTAGTGATTACCTATTCTAAACATCTAGCTCTAGCACATACTCAGGAATGACTGTTGAAAATTCCAGGAATCAGACGATGAGATCTCTCACTTGGAGTGGGAGACGGTGCGCGTGAGGTTCGTGAAGGCGGGTACCGTCGAGCGGCTGGTCGAGGCGCTGGCCACCGACGACGGGGAGCTCGAGTCCACATACGTCAATGTCTTCCTCGCTACATACAGGTAACTGCCTTGTCATTACGAGCTCTTTTACAAAGAAAGTTCACATTTTCGAGCTCGTTTAATTCAAGATACATTGAAGCCGTTTCTAGTTCCACATATTTAAATCTTTTTTCTACCAAACAAATTGAAAAGGTACCTACCTATATTCTTTAAAATAAAGTAAGTTTCTTTAAGTTCACCAACTAAATACTATTTAATTTAATTTAATTTATTTTATTTAGGAAAACTTACAGCTAGATTAACAAATAGTTTTAAAATAACACAGGAAGGCCAATTACAAGTTTTCACACACATAACATACACTAGAAGAGTTAAACAAAGAGACAAACAGCAAACAAAGAATAGAACATAATATTATATTATATGATTGTATAATAAGTCTATGTAAACTATGCCTATAATTTTTTAATAAAAATGTATTTTCAGATCATTTGCTGAGTGCAGCAGAGTGCTGGACCTGCTCCTGCGCAGGTACGAAGCCCTAGCCGCCGAGGATGTGTCGTCAGCGGGCGATACCTCTCAGCAGCACAGAAAGTCAGTACCGAGCTCGCATTACATTGTGTTTCGTTGTGTTCTCTGTTTCTTCCTATATTAAACTTTGCTGAATGGCATACGTCTTCTAGGACTCTGGTGGCATGTCTCCACGTTTGGTTGGACACCTACCCGGAGGACTTTCGCCAGCCCCCGCACCACCCCGCACTGCAGCAGCTTCTCGCCTTTACACAGCTTCATTTGCCTGGCTCTGAGCTACATTCGAAGGTTTATTGTTTTTATTGTAAACATATTTTTATGTATCCTAAAGCCTTAAATGTTTTATATATAACGTTTTAATTGTTGTCTTTGTATAAATTTTATAGGTATGAATTATTTCTATCTTAACTATCTAGTTAACTGTTTTGTTTGACGGTGTTTTATATAACGAGAGTTAATTCACTAAAATTCGAAAGACCAAAAAGTGATCTACAACTATTTAGCTAACCTTTATTCGTTTTTTTCAGGTGTTACAGAAGCTAGCATTTTTCAGTGCCGATCGCAATGGCAGCTCCGCCGGAGGTGCCGCGGGGGTGTGCCTGGCGCCCGGCATGCGCCTCCCCGCACACCTAACCAGCGCCTACCGTCTGCCCCACGTACCCCACCGCCATTTTGCCGAGCAACTCACTCGAATGGATATGGAACTATTTAAGAAAGTCGTGCCCCATCAATGTTTAGGAGCGGTCTGGTCTCGCAGGGACAAGGATAGATCGCACGACGCCGCGACGGTCCTAGCTACGGTCAACCAGTTCAATGCCGTGTCCTTCCGTGTCATATCGACCGTCCTAGTCGAACCGAATCTCAGGCCTCTGGAGAGATCGGACATACTCGCCGCCTGGCTCGACATAGCCCGAGAGCTGAGGGTACTGAAGAACTTCTCGTCGTTGAAAGCTATCATTTCGGGTCTGCAGAGCAATCCCGTTTATAGACTGAAAAAAACCTGGGCTCTCTTATCCAAGGAGAAGGCCGAGCTATTCGAGGAGCTGGCTAGAATATTCAGCGAAGACAATAACAGGTGGGCCCAACGCGAGCTTCTAATGCGAGAGGGTACCGCAAAATTTGCAGACACGGTCGGCGAAAACGATAGACATTTGCAAAAATTATTGCACGAGCGGGGGTCTCCCGGGGTCAGTCACGGAACGATACCCTACTTGGGGACTTTCCTGACGGACCTGACGATGATCGACACGGCGATCCCCGATACCGTAGGAGAAGGTCTCATCAATTTCGATAAGAAAAGAAAGGAATTCGAAGTGTTGGCCCAAATAAAACTGCTGCAGGGCGCCGCCAACGCCTACCACTTGGCCACCGACCCGATGTTCGACAGATGGTTCGATTCCGTTCTAGTTCTCGATGACAAGGAGGCCGACAAGCTGTCGTGTCAAATCGAGCCGCCCACGAACGTCCCCAAGGAGCGTCGTCCCAAAAAGGCGAGTGAGAACAATGGGCACTGCCATAGAAAGAACGACTCCATCGCGAGCACCAGCTCCAGTAACAGCTCACAGTTTTACTGCGAGACCGACGGCGGCGGACTCGCCAAGAGGGACAGCCTGGAGAGGCGAACGTCTCCGACGAGGCTCTCCCACGGCTCCTCGTCGTCGTCGATACCCTCGCTGGACGTGTCGCTGTCGAGCGCGAACAGCGGACAGAAGGGGGCGAACGGCAAGGGCGTCGGGATCAGTCCGGCTCACAATAGGTGCGGGCCAGACTTTTATATAATTCGTGTCACGTACGAAACCGACAACGTCGAGACGGACGGCGTGGTTCTGTACAAGTCTATAATGCTGAGCAACAACGAGCGCACGCCGCAGGTGATACGCAACGCGATGCTGAAACTGAATCTCGACGGCGATCCCGATACATACACGCTCGCGCAGGTGTTACCGGATAGAGGTAAGGATCGGTCATCATTTCTGCCCCTATCTTTTAGGGTGATAAAAATATAAAATAATATTGTTCCTTTTTTCAGAAATGGTGTTGCCGGCGAACGCGAACGTGTACTACGCAGTGAACACGGCGTACAACCTGAACTTCATCCTGCGGCCGCGGCGGAGCGGGCAGGGCGAGGCGCTCGTGAACGGCAAGGCGCGCAACAAGCGGAGTTGATCGTGTCCCCCCGACGCCGTCGCGGCATTGTTCTGTGGGTTTTTACCTTGTAGTGTAATATGATTGCCATGTGACCTGATTGTAGACAATGTGCGCGTATTTGTTTGTGTGAATGCAATTTACTAAACATACCTATTGCTTTACTGCCGTTAACATCTTGAACGTTTGAATTTTATACTGTTACTGCTTCGTATACGACTGAATTCTGATATTGTGCTTTGTTAATCCTAAACACTAACGACCGCACGAGATATTTTATAATTACTGAACTTTAATAAAATGTGGAAAATGTATAACAGTTTATCCATGTTAAAATGTACTTACCATCGAAGTAATTGATGATAGGCTTAGACTGGGTTGCACCAACTAACTTTAACTTTGACTGTACAGTGCAAAATGTCAAATCTCTGGTCACAGAGTGCTATACCTAATACCTGGTTAAAGTTAAATATGGCATCCAAACACCCCATATGCCCATACGACATCTGTAAATTTTTGCGGTTAAAGTTAAGCTTAAAGTTAAAGCTAAAGGACGCCATATTTAACTTAAACCATAACTTTAACTTTAACCACACCTCTGGTGCAAGTTGCAACGCAACCTTAGGGTTATATGTCAATTCAATATTATTCGTCATCAATCGGTTGGGTTTGACATAACGCAACCAAATGACTTAGGAGATAAAGGTCCCTTCTTTGCCTATGAACCAATTATTTATTCGATAGTACATTAACATATAGTAATCATTATCTCTGAGGCGGTTGTAAGTAACTTTAGATTTCATAATAGCTTTAGCTTTTACATGACTACTTAATTATTTTCTTTTAAATATTCAGATCGCTTTTAAAATCGGAAAGAATTTGTAAGTACTTAGGTACCTACTGAAATAAAAATAAAAACACTAGGATGATACTATTTTTTTAATTTTCCCGAATGTTTGAAAAACATTGGAAACTAACAGCTATAAAGACTTCTTACATACTTAGTTCGTACAAATATTTTTATTTAATTTATACACTTAGTAAATAAAACTACTCACTCATAATATTACTTTTATAGATAAAATGGACACAATGCATTTTGTTGTTTATGTACTTAATGATCGTGTAAGTGTTTATAATAAGTATTGTATTTAAGCTCTCAATGCCACCTGTAACTGTTAGTCCTATTTTTACGCGTCTCGTAGTGTTAGCTAAATATTTGTATATAGTGGTTATATTTTGTTATGTATAAAATATGTGAATCTCCTAAGTTAATATAAAAATAATAAGCCAAAGGCAAAATTACTATCTAATAGCGGGTGCTATCTCACATTAGCTTTAAAATTTCTTACCATGATTAGATCGACATGATTAACCTTAAAAATTCTAAAAATGTTTTGTAAATGAGAAATACCTACTAACTGATAGGAAAACTAGCGTAGGTAGGTAGACTCTCCATGTATTGGTGTTCATAAAATTGATGTTTTTCAAGGAAAAGACTTAAACATGATATTGATATTGTACTGTTTACACTTTATACTCATTATACTTTATTCTGCCTCTCTAATTTAGAACAATATTACTTTTTAAAAATGTATGATACACAATGTGCCTAATACTATACTTAACTTTTTATGTGGTTTACTCGGGGTATTCTAAAATCGACTCTTTCATTATTGTCTTATATATAATTATTAGATACAAAATAATATAATATTTTACCAAAAGGAGTCCACGTTTTCGAAGATTTTTATAATCTTTTGCAATAGGTTGCATAAAATGAAAATATTCGATAATTAGCACTTAATTCTTCAAATATTTTGCATGGTTTAGATCCCTTACCTACCAACTCTGCCTTAAGACTTAAATTTTTAGAGTTCCGTAGTTCAGCCCTTACTACCTAGAATCTATATGTTGATTCGACTTTCATCACGATGAATGTCCGTCCATTCGGCTTTCCTTCTAAGCGGTTAATGAAAGAAAAGAAATATGAAATTTCGCCGATCACTTGCTAAATAAAATTTACGAAAAATGTTTTTTGAGGTATAACTTTCCAATATAGTTTGATAGGTAGCCAAGACGGTTTTTAGAATTCCCTGCATTCATTAACTGTTTATGAAATAGTTATTGCTTAATAGTTAATTATAAAATGTGCTATACAAGCTTGAGCATAAAGCACATTTTATAAAAGGCCTCAGCCCTCTACCTCTTATCGTATAAATACCTCCGTATACCTGTTAAATATCTCTTCAAGTTAACACCGATTAGAACCGATTTTGAAATTTGGTTGGTTTCAAAAGTACCTGTCTTGGTTATTTTGATCCCCGTAAAAGGGCAAAGGATAGAGTTTATCGCGAAAAAGTGTACTGATCCTGCTTTATAAATTATAAAATAATAGGTATTATGATCAGTGGCGTGACTATAACATCCGGGGGCTATGGCAAATTGATGGGGCCCTATCAGTGAAAATCGTCACGTTAATAATAATAAAACAATGTATAAAAAAAAATCTGACTTCACGGCCTCTTGGACCGGTGCCTTTTTGGGTCGGGGGCCCGTGGCATTTTGCCAGCCCTGCCTTTTCTTTATAGTTAAGCCAATGATTATGATAGCAGACTATAAGTTACCTTAAATAAAATAATAACATTCATTGGTGACTACGGAACTCTATACCTACTATGCGTACTATTCTGGTGGTATAACATACCCATCGTCAAATCTTATTTGTGCATCATAAGTGTTTCGTCTTATGGAGACAATACGCCTATTTATTTCATTTAAGTAAAAATACTTTAACATTATTGCCTCTAACTAATATATTATTATTTAATAACTATGTTACCCATACTACCAAGAAACAATTGTAGTTCGATAGTGAGTTGAGTTGTAAATAGCTAACAGTGTGAATGTAGATTACTCCAGTGTCCCCATTTAATGTGTTATGTATTTGTAATAAAATATTAATTATTATTAAAGTGTTTTAATTTTTTGTTTTCTACGGCGACAATTAAGGTAAAAGACCTAATGCTAGACACTGAACTAATAGACACTTATGACAAAAATACCATAAAAATAAGAATTACTCTAATTATTTCTCATCACTGTAAATTTTATAAGCTTCTCAAGCTATCTGTTGAATTGAAAAAATATATTAGAGACGCCTTCGGGAACAAAATTTTAAAATGGGATCAGTTTTCGTAAATAATATGACCGCGTCAACACGCGCTCGGCAATAAATTTTGCACGTAAGTTTTGAATAAGTACATTTGTTCGATTTTTTGTAATTTCTATTGATTTCATTGGATTAATAGTCATGTTGTATACACTAATTAATGTTTTTTTTAGATTATTTATCCATTTTCCCTAACAATATAAAGGGTGTCTGCTACTTATTAGTTCTTGAAAATGTAAAAAGCCTAATAGATGACATGGATCTCATCTTTGAGTTTTGCAATACATACTAAAGTTATTTTGTACTTTATTCTAAGTGCAAAAATCATCACTATTCTCTGAAAAACTATTCTATTAACAATCTAAGAACTTAGAACTACTGCACCTAAAAATGGACATGGTGTCTAACATTAGACCTTGTACAGATCTAATTAATTAAAATCCTGGCATGAAACTCGTAAGCAAGAGTCGTATTAATTAAAACATGGATTCGATGCCTCCGGCAGAATTAGGTCTTGTAACCTGTTTCGTTCTTTTTAGTTAACATTTTTTACAGTCGGGTTTTTTTATTTTTAATTAATTTATTTTATTTGCAACTTTTTAGTTGTAGTCATCTAACCATTTCGACAATCAATCTAATAAAAAATTGAAAAACTACCGTGCTGATATAACCATATATCGTAGGTAATACGTTATAATAGGTACATAGGTTTGGTACTGTTTCAATGTATGTTTCTAGTTTTAAGTACTTACCAATTAATCATTGTTTTTTTAATACTTTGTCATTGAATTATCATCTTGTTTGAATAATGTCAGTTAATTTTAAATTACTATTGGATTTATCCATGCAGGCGGATTTTGGTTTTTTCTTATTTTACTAGCGGTCGGCCGCGGCTCCGCCCGCGTGGATGTCGGTGAGCTCTGCAAAAAGCATACCCAGGAAAGACTCGGTCAGCAAAATGATTCCCAGGTCAATTCACAGACTCCGACACTAACATCGACGACGCAGTCATTATACGCAGGCTGCACCCTGCACAAATTGTCTTCCTTCCCTCACGCGGACCCGCCTTGGTGACGCCAACTACCGTAATATTTTAATTTCGCCATAATTTCAAACCAAATGTCCAATTTTATTCATTCAAAGACCAAATATTATCTACATAAACTGTACTTAGTAATGGAATAATTTATTTTTATAAGGATTAAAAGAATGAGTAAAATAAACGCGTTTAAATGTAGTCCAAAAAAATTCAAGATTTTTAAATAAATAAATGGTTATTGTGCCTCACTCGGCATAGATAGGTATAGTGTGTCGCGGACTTTTTTGTATATATTTGTAAATTCTATAATTACTTAGAATTTTATGGTTCTATCTTTTATAGTTTAGGCAGCGTACGTAAAATAAGTAACTTTTCTGGTTGATTTTTTACACCTTGCGTCCGAAGAACCCAAATATCTTACAGTACTCTATTTTTCCAAAATAAAATTCAGCTTATGTTCAGCAAAAATAATGTAGAATTCCAATGGTAAAATAATTTTTCAAATCGGTCCAGTAGTTTCGGAGCCAAACCAACAAAAAATCAAATCTTTCCTCTTTATGATATTAGTGTAGATTTTTTGTTCTATTTATATTAATTAAAACTGTTGTGTAATGTTAACTATTAGTTAACTATTAGTTCATATTGGTGTCTACTATTACTTAGTGATGTTCGTTTTTTGTGATGTCATATATTAGTACTTATGACTAAGTTTACAAAAAGACCAAAAATATATTTTTTAATTGATTCGCAGAGAATAATTACAATAGTTTTATTTTGCAAGAGTTACTGAAGTATGGAAGAAGTTATCAATCCTTTATTTTCACAAATATATATTTTATAACATTCAAATGTTTCATGTTTCCTTAAAGTTTCTGCCATTAGGTAGGTCTGTTCCCTTACTTAAAGGAAAACTTGTAGTAAGTAATTATTATTTTTAACAAAAAACGAATAACAAAACTACAGGAAACATAACTCCCATACTTCAACCGTTTTAAATTTGGCTCCTTTTCGAACACTAAAATATGACAATTCAGATTCTCGCCAAGGTCGTTTCCCAGGTAACGTATCATAATATTGCGCGCTGGACGACAGCCTGCGCGGTTATTATCAATGTCACAGTTATGAAACAAAGCGGATGGCATTATGCAGTATACACCAAACATATCTACTATCACGAAGAAAGGAGTACATAATTATTATTTTAAAATCAAACATTTTCCTCTGATCCTTAAATCGTCGATAATAATAATATATAATAATTTTGAACAAACCGTGTACGACTCGGACGAATTTAAAACTATCCAGAGCACCTAGACAAGACGTTTTCAAATTTCAAAAATATATGTGCTTAATTATTACAGAACTAGCTGTTGCCCACGACTTCGTCCGCGTGGACTTCAGTTTATAGCGCGCGGTGTACAGTTTTTTACAAAACTGCGCAGTTTTTTGAAGAGATATGTACAGTTTTCGTAGAGAACTGCACAGTTTTTACAAGAGATCTGTACATTTTACATACAGAACTGCACAGTTTTTTCACAGAACTGCGCA
Organism: Polyommatus icarus; assembly: GCA_937595015.1. NCBI lineage: Eukaryota > Metazoa > Arthropoda > Insecta > Lepidoptera > Lycaenidae > Polyommatus > Polyommatus icarus. Next base: position 13,831,009 of record OW569321.1, read on the forward strand.
GTTTTTCGAAAAGATCTGTACAGTTTTCGTAGAGAACTGCACAGTTTTTACAAGAGATCTGTACAGTTTACATACAGAACTGCACAGTTTTTTCACAGAACTGCGCAGTTTTTGGAAAAGATCTGTACAGTTTTCGTAGAGAACTGCACAGTTTTTTCACAGAATTGCACAGTTTTTTCACACAATTGCACAGTTTTTTCACAGAACTGCACAGTTTTTCGAAAGAATCTGTACAGTTTTCGTAGAGAACTGCACAGTTTTTTCACAGAACTGCGGAGTTTTTCGAAAATATCTGTGCAGTTTTCACAGAACAGCGCAGTTTTTCAAAATGATCTGTATAGTTTTCATAGAAAACTGCATAGTTTTTTCACAGAACTATACAGTTATTGAAAAGATCTGTCCAGTTTTCGTAGAGAACTGCACAGTTTTTACAAGAGATCTGTACAGTTTACATAGAGAACTGCACAGTTTTTCACAGAACTGCACAGCTTTTTCCCAGAACTGCGCAGTTTGTTGAAAAGATCTGTACAGTTTTCATAGAAAACTGCACAGTTTTTATACAGAACTGCGCAGTTTTTTGAAAATATCTGTACAGTTTTCGTAGAGAACTGCACAGTTTTTACAACAGATCTGTACAGTTTACATAGAGAATTGCACAGTTTTTACGGAACTGCGCAGTGTTTCAAAAAGATCTGTACAGTTTTCATAGAAAACTGCACAGTTTTTTTTAACAGAACTGCGCAGTTTTTTGAAAACATCTGTACAGTTTTCGTAGAGAACTGCACAGGTTTTACAAGAGATCTGTACAGTTTACATACAGAACTGCACAGTTTTTTCACAAAACTGCGCAGTATTTCGAAAAGATGTGTACAGTTTTCATAGAAAACTGCACAGTTTTTATACAGAACTGCGCAGTTTTTTGAAAATATCTGTACAGTTTTCGTAGAGAACTGCACAGTTTTTACAACAGATCTGTACAGTTTACATAGAGAATTGCAGAGTTGTTTCAGCTGAGGTGTGACAGCTAGCATTGTCGTGATGTAATATGATTCTGCGTTGTCGGTTGTCCTTTCTTATTTCTTCAAAGACTTCTGGTAAACAAACGGTCGTATACCATTCAGAATTAACCCTTTTTACGATTCTCTAATGGCACTGTAGCCACATGTCCATTAATTCCAAAAAAACAGGCGACCATTTGCTTCAAAGTACTTTTTGCACGAGTAACTTTTGTTGGTTTCGGCTCATCTTGGAACACCCACACCGTTGACTGTTGTTTAGTTTCGGGGTCATATGCATAGATCCAAGATTCATCACCTGTGTAGATATTATAAACGGCTTTTGACGTACCACGGTTGTATTTTTTTATCATTTTTTTGCACCAATCGACACGAGCCCGTTTTTGATCGATTGTCAAATTGTGCGGAATCCAACGCGAACATATTTTTTTTACAGCCAAATGTTCGTGTAATATCTTATGTATGCTCGTCATACTTATGCCTAAGGACGCCTCTATCTCGCGATATGTAACATGACGATCACGCATTATTAGTTCCCGCACAGCATCTATATTTTGTGGGACAACAGCTGTTTTTGGGCGACCTTCTTTATTTTCATCCGTGAGCATAGACCGCCCACGATTAAACTCACTGTACCAGTGATAAACAGTGGTTTTTGATGGTGCTTCATCTCCAAAAGTTGCGGTGAGTTGAATAAAGCACTGTTGTTGATGTAGCCCACGCCGAAAATCGTAGTAAATCATTGCACGAAAATGTTCACGCGTTAAATCCATGGCAAATGAAGACACGCAATTTTCAAAATGACGCCACAATGGAAAAATAATTGACAGTCACATGAAACAAAATGTATTCTTCAACCAAAGAGTTCTATTTTCAAATGTTGTAATTACTTTTTGAATATTGTTCTTGTAAGTGGCCAGTTCCGGATACATAAATAGCAGCCTAGTACAGAATTGAAATAAAAAACTTACGGTACAGATGCAGATTTTCGTAATCTCTTTAATTTTCTGTCATTACTCATACAAAATATATCATGAATAGGGCCCGGAAAAATATGTACTAAAAAATCCAAAATATGTACATAAAATATGGACAAAAAAATCGAAAATATGTAAAAATATGGAGTATTAAATAGAAATATGGAAAAAATATGGAGATAAAATTCCAAAAATTAAACGTTGTTTTAGTGTTATATGTAAGAAAAGAGTCACTCGTGACAGTTAACAAAGAGATAGAGGCCAGAAATATGCTATGCTGGCTTTGCCTTTGCATATTTGGTAGGCCAGAAATAAGCTATACTGGCTTTGCCTATGCATAAATGGTTTGGGAATAAACATATGTGACAGTATTAACTGTACAACTTGCATGACATGCTGATCATAATATTGTAACCATGACAGCACGTAACGCACGTCATGCTGCATGATTTGACGTGGGAGAGCCGTGCTTCGGCACGAATGGGCCGGCTCGACCGGAGAAATACCACGGGCTCACGGGCGTGAAATAGCGCTTGCGCTGTGCTTCGCCGAGTCATTGAGTTTACTGAAGGCCCAATCCCCTACCATTTTCCTTTCCCTGCCCTTCCCTCTTAAAAGGCCGGCAACGCACCTGCAGCTCTTCTGATGCTGCGAGTATCCGTGGGCGACGGAAGTTGCTTTCCATCAGGTGACCCGTTTGCTCGTTTGGCCCCTTATTTCATTTAAAAAAATGATCGTCTTGGTTTCGCTTAATATTGGCTAAATGATCCCTGCACGTCACAACTCACAATGGGCATTGTCCAAAAAAAATGACATGTACTTTTTATATTTTTTTTCTTTAAAATAGGGTATTTTAAGAATATAAATTAAATAATTTTGAAATTCATTGGCTAGTTTTTTCTCAATAAATTTTTAAAGTTTCGCTCTGACGTCATCATCGGCGGCCAATTGACCTCTGCAGTATGCTTTTTTTCCTTTCAATCTTATTTATAATGGCTGGTTCGTCAAATGCAAGTTATCATTATGTGAAAGCTGATACAAGAAGCTTACCAAAAGTTCGAAACGTAATGTTGGTTGAATTTATTGCTAATTTAACGCCATTGAAGGTCAAACTAAGGTTAAACATATTTGTTCAAAAATATAAGTAACTAATGGGTATTTTTTTCGTGTATATACAGAAAAACGATCACTGACCTTATTCCTCGAAATGTTTTTGTAATGAGCAAAATTAAAAAAAAATGGACAATCCCCATTCACGATATTTTTTTACTTCAGTTTTTGTTTAGCCATGTCAGTAACATGACCTTCAGCATAGCTAAAACTTTATTTTCTATTTCTTCAATAATCTTCTTTGAAAACAGAATACCGAAAAAATATAATAAATAATAATATAAAACGCGAGAGGAACGAAATACGCAGCCGCATGGTGGCGGGAACGTATTTTTTTTTTGTATTTTAGTGAAAACATGGACGATTGTGACATTTTCTTGTAAAATATGGACTTATCTTTGTAAAACCCTAAAATATGGAAAAACCTGGAAAATAAAACTTGGGATTTCACAGTCTAAATATGATAATTCGTGTAAAAACACATTCCCTAATCATGACTATTAAAGTGTATGCTACATAAACGAGTAATCTGGCTCGGCATCCAATTCAGTTCGTTTCTTACTAAACGAAGTACGAACGGCATGATTATAAAAATAAGATACTCCATAATGATGTCAGTCAGACCCCCGGTTATGAATTATGATTAAATTGTTACATCTTGCATAACACTGTCCATGGCGACTTTGTAAAAATTTTGTAAATATATTATTTTTTGATTATTGCATTTTTACAATAACATGTAAACTTAGTAAGATAAACACAAAGAGACCAGCTTAATTTTACGCAAATACCCTGGCATCCAACTTAAATAAACCATCTTTTTGGGCATGTTTTTGGGTCGGAAAAAATACAAGAACTTTACCTAAGCATAATTTAAAAAAAATCACTTACTGATGAAACTTGAAAGGTTCCTGTATTAAAAGTCGTATCTGTATGACTTCTACACCATTTCACAGGGCATTTAGGCATTTTAACAACGAAAATTTTGTAAAAAGCTACGTAAAAAGTAAATAAACCAAAAGTAAACAAATTGTAAAATGAGTGTGACAATAATTATCATGTCAACCTGGTTGAACGTCACTCGAGTATATATACACGAAAATGCCATTAGGTGCACTTTTTTTGACGGAGTTACTCTTCCTGTAGTTTAAAGTTCACTGACAAAAAATTAAAACCGATTTCCAAGTTAAAAACAATTATTATAACATCCCAAAAAAGCATTTAATAAATTTTCCTGTCTAAAAGTGCCTTCATCCGAATTCTCAATCTTCATCATTTTGAAGTCGGTACCAGACAGCTTAATATTCAGTTCTCTGACAGAATATTTTAAACAACTGGCACTAACTTCAAAATTATTCTCGGAAGATGGAGAACAGAAATAGATGAGGTTTAGCCGAATTCGGAAAAAGGCACTTTGAAATAGGAAAATTTAATACTTTTTTTGTTCATTTAAGGATTTTATTATTGTTTCTACCTTGGAAGTCGGTTTTAATTTTTGTTAAAAACAATAATAATTTTACTCTTTTTAGTTACTTCGTAAAACCCCATAGGAATCCGGAGTTCTCATAGCACCTCCGGACCATGGTACATCTTACACCAAATTTTATTATTAATTATTTACTAATTGAAACAACATTATAATTTTCAAAATCGTTCGACAAACAGAAGTTTCGATCTTACGATGAAAACTACCAAAAAAGGGCCATAATTTGATGATGCATGGTGTGGTGGTAGTGATGATGGTGATGATAACGAATGTAACTTGCATAATAGCATATGCTTTCAGTTCTTAAAACAACGCCGAAACTCCCAAACTTATCTATATTCTATTATTCTATATTCTATTTGGAATCCGGAGTTCTGTTAGCACCTTCGGAACCATGGTATATCTTGGTGCAAAACCAAAAAGTAAGGTTTTGCACCAAGATATACCATGGTTCCGAAGGTGCTAATAGAACTCCGAGAAGAAGAATATGCTTAAGATACTTCTAATAAAACCGAAATCACCATACGTTTCCATATACATTTTGAAGAGTTCCCTCGATTACTCATGGATCCCATCATCAGATCATCACCATCACCTTCGTAATAATTTCACCAAATTCGGATTAAGCCCTAAAGTCTATAGTCTATACAGTATGACATTATACAACAACAAAATAATTTTCTAAATCGGTCCACAAACAGCGGAATGATGATCAAAGAACCGTACATTTTTCCAGGATAAAAAGTATCCTATGTCCTTTCCCGGGACTCAAAGTATCTCTATACCAAATTTCAACAAAATTGGTTCAGCGGTTTGGGCTGAAGAGGTAACAGACAGACAGACAGACAGACACACTTTCGCATTTATAATATTAGTATGGATAGTGTCTGGATGTAAAAAACTATGAAAAACACAAATAATATAATAATAGAGTCATAATGTGTTGTTGCAAGATGTTAAGGGTGGAGACGATGATAATAATAAATCTAATGTACCATTAGCATAATATGCAGCCTTCAATTCTTAAAACAACGTCGAACCCCTAAACACGTATAGTATATAAGGAGGCCGGAGATTTGTTCAACACCTTCGAACCATGGTAAGTATAATATCTTGTTGCTAAATCTTACTTTTTAACCGACTTCCAAAAAACGAGGAGGTTATATGTTCGGCTGTGGATTTTTTTTTTTTTATTTTTTTTTTTATTTTTTATTTTTTTTTTTTGTATGTTCAACGATTACTCCGCCGTTTGTGAACCGATTTTCAAAATTTTTGTTTTGTTGTATTAGGTTTCACTCCAATTTGGTACCATGTTCACAAAAGTGGTGACCTGATGATGGGATCCATGAGTAATCGAGGGAACTCCTCGAAATTTATATGGAAACATATGGTGATTTTGGTTTTATGAGAAGCATCCTAAGCATATGCTACCAAAACGCAAGATTTTTCACCGAGGTATACTATGGTTCCGAAGATACTAAGAGAACTCCGGATTCCTTATAGCTACAAGTTTGGGAGTTTAGGCGCTGTTTTAAGAACTGAAAGCATATTATGCTACTATGCAAATTACATTCATCCTCATCATCATCATTAATTCATTACCACGTCAGGGTCACCAATGTCACCAAATTCAACCTTATCTCCAGAGCATAAGGCACACATTTGACATTACTTCTGAGAAGTTAAAGTTGCTTCGATTAAACGTAACATTCTGCCTCACTTACAAATTACAAATTCCAGAAAAATACAATATACAATTTAAGATTAAGACAAATCCCCACACTAGGCATAGCCTGTCCTGTGGGGCCAGAAACTTCGATGAGATACTCTGGAAAACAACCTAATTTCAACCTTTTGCATTGCGTTTAGCGTTCATAGTACAATATTATAATTGCCTGGGCTGTCAAGCGAGCGCGAGCGGCGCGGCGCGGGCCGGGTACTATGTGCGATCAGCGATGCGTCACGTGCGCGGTGCGACAAGTCGAGCGATTGAAACTAGTCCGGTGACCGGTTACTTAGCACGTCACACGTGTTCATTTCGATTTTTTTTTAATGTATTGTTTAAAATTATCTGCAGGCTGCAGCTGATATTATATTTTGTAAGTGTGACTGTAATAAGATACGTAGAATAATAATATACAGGTGTATTATTCTACGTATAGTACGCGTTGGCTTACTAGGTAACTAAAAAGAGCCGCTTGGAAGTTGAAGCGTTCGAGACCGGTTTCAGCACGATACTTATAATTTGTTGCTAATACCTAGTTTGTATCCTTCGATCGTGGATTCTTGGAAATCTATTGTTATTCTATTGTGTCTTGCTCACCGGTAAGCTTGTAACCAAGATACGTAGAATAATATAATACAGGTGTATTATTTACCTACGTACATAGTACGCGATAGTTTAGGACTAGGTAACTAAAAACTAAAAAGAGTGAAATTATTATTTTTAACAAAAAATTAAAACCGACTTCCAAGGTAAAAACAATAATAACATCCTTATAATATGAACTAAAAAGTATTAAATAATTATTCCTATCTAATAGTGCCTTTTTCCGAATTCGGCTAAAACTCAACTATTTCTGTACTCAATTTTCATAATTTTGAAGTCGGTGCCAGTTCCAAAAGTTTCAATTAATATTCTGTCAGAGAACTGAAGATTCATCTGGTACCGACTTCAAAATGATGAAAATTGAGTACAGAAATAGTTGAGTTTTAGCCGAATTCGGAAAAAGGCACTATTAGATAGGAATAATTATTTAATACTTTTTAGTTCATATTATAAGGATGTTATTATTGTTTTTACCTTGGAAGTCGGTTTTAATTTTTTGTTAAAAATAATTGGTAAGATTTACTTGGAATACATCATTATTTATCCAAAAACACTGTTTTAATTTGAAATACTTCAGATTATGAATCGAAATCACAATATCATCCAGATAAATGGGGTTTTAGTATAAATAGCGAGGAATTCCCTCGATCACTTATGGATCCTATCATAAAGTCACCTTTTTATGAACATGGCACCAAATTCGGATTAAACCCGATACAATAGTGAAAAAATCTTGAAAATCGGTCCACAAACGGCGATGTGATCATTGAACATGCAAAAAAACAGACGAACATATAACCTCCTTAACCGACTTCCAAAAAGGAGGAGGCTCCTCCGTTTTGGAAGTCGGTTAAAAATTAAGAAGCTCAGCCCCTATAGACTTGGTGGGAAAGATGACAGTATTTTTATTATGGGTTACATTAAATAATTAATTCCATGTAGGTAATAATAATAATAATAATATACTTTATTGCATTCCACAAAATTATACAGAAATAACAGTAAAAGCAGAAAAAGACAACACAATTCTGGCGGCCTTATCGCTAACTAGCGATATCTTCCAGGCAACCATCTCACGACTAGTACATTGATATTTGATAACTTTAAAACGAGTTAATGCATAATGTGCATAACAAACAAAAGCTAATAAGCACACACACAAAACAATTAAAGCTAAAGAACACGATGAAAAACTATCAATTACCTACTACTAATGGTTTAAAATAGATGTTATAAAAAGACTAAAAAAAAATGCGCACTGCTTTTTCTTAACTAAAACGTGTTTGTATGAAGAAATTCAAATAAAAACGGGGCTAGTGCGAATCGGACTCACGCACAATGGGTTCCGTACCATTATCACACTATCCCAATTCTCACTATATTATAATGATGAAAGTTTGAGAGTTTGTATGTTTAATGTTTGTTACTTCTTCACGTCTATACGGCTGGAGGAGATTTGAATAAAATTTATTAGGGGTTAGTTGTGCTGTTCCATTATAAAATGGAAAAAACTAGATATATCTTAACTATTTCTTAAAAACTATATTATACCTACCTTTAAATGACGTTTGTAATACAGTACAATCCACGGAGTACAATCCTTATTACCACAAAATACAAATTAGAAACTGTTACAATACAATTGCAAGATCCGAGCCTCTATCCGTCACAGTCGGTTGCCTAGTAACCGTCACTCACCCGGACTGGGTTGCCTACTCGCTACACGTTGTTTTAAATATAACCATTTTAAAAATCATTTGATAAATAATTAACCCTTGCATTAGGTACTTAACTGTTCGATAACTTAACCCTTGGATAACTAAACTGTTCGATAACTTAACCCTTGGATAATTTAAATATTCGATAAATTAACCCTTAGATAATTTAAATGTTCGATAAATTTACCTTTTGATTAAATTAACCTTTATTCATTCGATAACTTTATCGTTTGATAACTTAACCACTTGGTAGGGTAACCTTTGTACAACTTAACTGTTCCTCTTAATCCTTGGATAACTTAACAGTTTGATAAATTAATCCTTAGATATCTTAACTGTTCGATAACTTAACCGCTTGATAACCTAACCCTTGGATAACTTAATCATTCGATACCCCCTCAAGGGTTAACCCTTGGGTGACTTAACTGTTCGATAACTCAACTGTACTATAACTTAAGGTGACGCTTTGATAATTTGGCTGTAGCGATATCGATTTTTTCAGCAATGACTAAAGCTAAGAAATTAAAGTTCATTGTCATTATTCATCATGTCTTTATCTTTGAATTACCCATAGCATAACACGATTGGTCAACTTTTATAACACAGAATAATCAATCAAAAAGATCTCTGTAAAAAAGGGATTCCTATTTTGCCAACAGAACTAGCAACCATGGATTTTCGTGTTCAATAAAATACAATTTTAATTCAATAAAAATAAAAATGTGAGTAAGTACAGTTAATTAACAGAAATATGAAAATCTGACAACCTGTATAAAAAGTATAGTGGCCGATGCAATGGTGGCGACTGAGAACTAGCAACCCTTTTTATTTTCAATATAATATTTTTAATTTATTTCTTTCAGATGATGTAAAACTGAAAAACTTAGAGCTGCAAGTTATGTATTATTATATTCATAACATTGAAATTAATTACAGGTAATTGCAGCTAATTTATTTCATCAAAAAACATTATTTTTTTTGTACATATTAGATGTTGAGTTCGAAGAAGACAAATATATCTGCGAAAACCGCATTCAAATCGGATCAGTGGTTTTCGTGTGATGCTGGAACAAACATACAGACAGACAGACAAAAATCCAACCACATTTTTGGCTTCTATAGCGATGTAGTGACACCCCCCACTTATTATTTAATTGACATGATACAGAATTCTCATTTCTACAGTGTACAGATTTCTCATTTCTACAGTTTTTTCTACAGTTTTATTATATGTATAAATACATCCATGACCCAGGAACTTTATAAACTTTTTGTTCCGTCGGCGGGACTCGAACCCGCGACCTCCGGCTTGAGCTACCAACGCGCTCACCACTGCGCCACGGAGTCCTCTTCGTCGTTGTCGATCTTAGGCTATAATTAATCGACACTATAAAATAGGGCATTATTAGGTATTCGTGCGAGTAATGTTTAATACTCGTGAATCTCAAACGTTTTCTAAAGTCTAAAGGTATTTGATCAAAGAGAAGGTCCCAATTTCCTTTCCATTTGTCGAACTAAGCAAATAGACCCTCGCTCGTTATTGGATCTCTGAAAGGTTTCTAAAACGTTGAGCAGAGAGCTCGATCGTCGTCCGGTTTTGGGTTTAATTTTTTTAAATCATTCGTTATTTTCTAAAAGACGGTAAGTATATCATTAGCTTTTCAAAACTAAGCAGGTATTTTGTTGGTGGAATAAGTACTTACCTATTTTTAACTGGAAAGACTCAACGAAACCTTTTTTATTTTTTTTATCCATTCTTTAGCTTAAATACCCTTAGAAATATTATCTAAAAAACGGTAAAAAAAATGAAAATTCCTAAGCTCCGGAGCGTGTCCAATTGCTCAAAATGCATAGTCGCGTCGCACACAGGCAGACGCCAGTAATTACGCTCAAAGAGGCCGGAGTCGGGAGTGTCAGCTCAAAATAAGATGAAACACTCTAAAGAGGGCGAATTGAGAGTGCAACGAGATGTGTGGGAAAGGTGGGCGCGTGACCTGCGTGCCGCCACCGGTTGACAGCGGCCAGGCTGAAAATTTCATGGCCATCGTATCGAGCGCCGAGCGAGTCCGCGCAGTCGCGCCGCGCTCCGGCCGCGCTCCGCCGCCGCTCGCACACGGCACAGAGCGACTCCCTCACAACAACAACAGGCGCGCGAGCCCGCCGGGTGCTCCGTTCTCGTCGTGTCGTGTGCCACCACGTGAACCGCCCGCCGGATATGTGAGAGCCGTCGTTCGTGTCTGCTGCCGCTGAAGCTATGCGGCGACATCGGAGCGCGCGCAAAATGAAATAGTGAGGTAAGTAGCCCCGACTGACCACCACGACTCCCGACTTCCGGACCGTTTCCTCCGAAACAGGAGCTCCGAGATCCGACGGAACTAGCACGAATTTTAACAAAATATAAAAAAGGTAGGAGACGACGTAGGCCGCGGGTGACGTAGGTACAAAAGCTTTCAAAATAATGTTCTTATTGTTGTCGTGATATCGGCTTACCGAGGGAGCGGCCACCTCAACGACGAAGCTCTACGACTGCCGCAATCTGATTATGGCACGCCCGCAAAACTGTAGATAATGTACTCAATTTTACTGTGGTATCATTCAGATTGTGAAGTCAGGTGGCAGGTGCGACGTACTCACTACTTCAGTTCTATAATCTATATTGCCTGCGTCCGGCAAAAATCGTTCAATCGCTTTACTTTAGATGCGCAATTAATAGATCTCGTGGCTTTCACTAATTAGTATGTAAAGCTGACACAAAGTTAATGAATGTACTTACTGTATTTGTACAGTGTACTGTATTTGTACAGAATGTACTTACTGTATAGGTAAATTGATCGTCTTGTAAGATTTTTCATTATAGCAGCAGGTGCCGTCTTAGAAAAATTATAATTATGCACTCATGTAATCTGACTCCCTTTCTAATTTTGGAAATATTATAAGTCTATGGGAATGCATTCTACTACTGGAATACTTTAAATTATTCTAGAAATAATCCAGCGCTGGATTTGATTACTGAATTGGAATAATGTAAGCCCGATTTTATACTGAAAATTAGATTAACTATACCTATCTAAATATTTTCAATTGAATACAAAAACGAAACCAGATTTTTAATTTAACTACCTGTTAACAGTTAAATTATAAATGCATTAGAGGGTCGGCCGAAGTCCGAACGAAGTAGTAGGTATAATAAAATCCCTGCTTTATTAATTTATAATTAAAACAACCTAGGTAAATGCCGATGATGATAATTGGTAATATTTTATTATTTAAAGATGATAAAAAAAGTTTGTTCTAACTACTGCTACCTCCAATTTTAATACATAACAAAATATAACAATTTCTCGATTGTAGAGATTGCGCTTCACAATTTTGCTCTACATTCGTGCTACACATAAAATATATTCACTGAAATAGAATTTGGAAAAATGAGGTCGACAAAATTGACGAAAACAGCAATTTTGTTACAACTTACAAGCCTACCTACCTCAATTTATTTTTGTATGCCTTTATTATAGATACCTTCGCTGTTTCGAATCTCATATTTTATTTACTTACCCAATTATTCTAATATTATGAAATTATTATTTGTATGAGAATTTATGTTTCGGCTCTGGACTCGATGGCTGTTGGTTCGATTCCCGCACAGGAACTGGATCCTGATTTTTTTTTGAAAAAAAAATCAGGATCCAGTTCCTAGGGGGTAAATTTTGTTTTCACCTAATTTTCTAATGAGTATGTAAGTAAGATAACCGTAATAGTAGAGGAGGGGAAGAGGGGATTTTGGGAGTAGCTCGAGCGTGTCAGATTAAGCTTGTATAGGCTTCCGACATGAATTTATTGTGTCTAGTTATCATGGTATAGAAATCAGATTTCTCACGTGGTGGGTTAAATTTTTTTTTAAATATTGAAATGTCATCCGATCTGTCAGATTAAGATAGGGGATGTTTGGTATACCCCAAAGAAGCTTCTATAAAAAGCACCAGCTAACGATTCAAAGATAAGGTAAGCCTATAGGAACATTTTAAAAAATAAAAAAATAAACCTTCATATTGTCATAAACTTCGCATATATTTTATTTTGCGCTAAACTAAATGATTTAGTCCTTGTTGTCTAAAATATTTATAATAACTGACCGAAATAAGCAATTTTCTGAATATATTTTCTTTTTCAAAACTTTAAAATGGCCGCAGTTTCTGAACCCACCGCTAAAATAAAAAAAAAGCTCTTATTATTTTTTATCACTTTTACCTAATGTATAAAACCTACTAGGTCTCCATGACGCTCGAGTGACTACAAAATTAGCACCTTTCCTCCCCTACTATAAGTAAATCCATACGTCTGATAGGCATGTAAGACTATCCTTCGCCTGATTTCTCCCGGCCAGTCGTGTCGGCTTCTCCGTCCGCCTGATTTGTACAACTTACAAGCACGGAAACGGACTGCCTTGTGAATTGAGCACACACTGGATTCATAAAAAATACTCCTGGGTTCATTTGGTTTCAATGAAATTGGCAACAGCCAACACCGAAATTTGTACGGAAGCTGTTATTATCATGATTCATGACGAATACTATATAGGTATTTGCCGTTATTAAAATCAGTAAATCAATAAACTTGCTAATTTAAAAAACCGGCCAAGTGCGTGTCGGGCCACGCCCAATATAGGGTTCCGTAGTACCGCTAGTTTTTGATAATTTTTGTATGGTCAATGAATGTACATTTAAAACGTGTTCACTACTAACAACATCATCTCAGTTACGTTCAAAGGAGTTTGAACGAAAAGTTCCTTTATACTTATTTCTTTATTCACCTACTTGATTCATTTTTTTTAATTGATCGACTTTCTTTTTCTTTTCTTAGCCATGATAGTTTTCCTTTCAAATTCAGCATATTTCCTACTCCCGTGAATTTTTTCACATTTCCAGTAGCAACTGTTTAGCTGGTAGAAGAGGGGACTGGACTAACGATTTTTTCCGCTTTGAAACTTCATATTTCACAAATGGATCCCTAAATCGGAAGTTGGTCTATGAATACTCGTAATATTTTAAGAAAAACCTATCTAATGACAACCCACACAATGGGGTGGATGCGAAAAAAATTTCATCCCCGCTTGATTTGTAGGGGAGGTACCATAATTTTTTTTAAATAGTTTTTATAACATTTTGTCGGCTTCATTAATATGTGCATTCATGCCAAATTAAAGGTTTGTAACTAGGTCCTATAGTCTCTGAGTAAAACCGTTGACAGACAGATGGACAGACAGACAGACAGACAGACAGACGGACGGACTGGCCGAAACTATAAGGGTTCCTTGATGACTACGGAACCCTAAAAAGGCGACAAAGTAAAAAGTTGTCTGAAAATAATTAGTGCAATTTATATAATCGTTATGTTTTGTAATAATTGTAAGTCGTTATTTACGATATTATTATGCGAGCCGTAAGGAGTTTTCAGGTGAAACCCGGTGAGTTTCCGAGTTGAAAAGTAAATTATTGTGACGTGATGTATAATCGCGTGAGGTCAGGACACGCACGCCGCGTCGCACGGACTACGGCCGACCCCATAACTACACTCACCGTTTATGTTGCTCGCTACGAGACGGGAATTTCAAACAACCTATATATTTTATTCCATTTTTACGTCTTTTGTCCACGATTCCGTCTTTATCTAGGAAAAAATCCTTTGTACGTCTGAAAATAAATAAGTAAATAAGGGAGAAGACCTAATGGCAGACACTTTAAGGAAACATGCAACATTTGAATGTTATAAAATATATATTTATGATAATAAAGGATTGATAACTTCTTCCATGTCTTCAGTAACTCTTAGAAAATAAAACTATTATAATAATTCTCTGATAAATCAATTAAAAAATATATTATTGGTCTTTTTGTAAACTTAGTCATAAGTACTAATAGATGACATCACAAAAAACGAACATCACTAATAGTAGACACCAATATGAATTAATAGTTGACATAGAACATTACATTAAATTTTACATATTTTTTCCTATTTAATTAGGTCTTTATGTGCCCTTTTTCAAAAGATTTCATTTACTTCATCATAGTCACTACATGCATCAGAAATATTATCCACGTTGTCTCCAGATTCTATTCATTCTTCTCCCATGCTGAAACTATCTTTCCTTTTATTTTTATTTTTCATATTTTTGAAGTGAAAACTTCTTTAGCGGCGTTGAGCACTTTTGTGGGATGGGTAAAACTGTGAAACTCGCGTCAGATTCGTGCTGATCGAAAAACCTTGGAAAAACCGTAAGACTGTTGGAGAGTAGTGTTTTCTGTCGAACTCGAACTCGAACTCGAATTGATTGTAATGGGTTTCGATTAATTAAAAAAAAAAACGATTTTTTAAAAATCGATTTCCATAAAAAATGGGTTAAAAATTTAATCGATTGTAAGGGTTTCGATTAATTAAAAAAAACGATTTTTTCAAAATCGATTTTCATAAAAATTGTATTAAAAATTTAATCGATTGTAAGGGTTTCGATTAATTAAAAAAAATGATTTTTTAAAAATCGATCTTTTGAAAATCGATTTAATGAAAATCGATTTTTTAAAAACGATTTTAATAAAAAATGGGTTAAAATTTAATCTATTGTAAGGGTTTCGATAAATTAAAAAAAAACTATTTTTTAAAAATTGATCTTCTGTAAATAGGTTTTATGAAAATCGTTTTTTTTTTAATCGATTTACATAAAAAATGGGTTAAAAATTTAATCGATGGGTTTCGATTAATTAAAAAATCGATTTTTAAAAAATCGATTTTCATAAAAATTGGGTTAAAAATTTAATCGATTGTAAGGGTTTCGATTAATTAAAAAAATAGATTTTTTTAAAATTGATCTTTTGAAAATCGATTTTACGAAAATGGGTTAAAAATGGGTTAAAAAATGGGTTAAAAATTTAATCGATTGTAAGGGTTTAAATCAGAGGTTCCCAAACTTTTTTTTGTCATAGACCATATTAGGAGAAGTCATGTCGGGTCATCTTAAGCGCTTATTCCATTTCACTATATCTAAATTTAGTGAAATGGAATAAGCGCTTAATTTTCATAGACCCCCGTTAACGACCATTTTTTTTCCACGCAAGCGTAGACCCCTGTCGGGCTCCCGTGGACCCCATGGGGTCCACCTGGACCACTTTAGGAATCAATGGTTTAAATGCACAACGTTAATAATCAAGTTTTCACTTCTGCCGGCAGTCCCGGAGTGCAACCCGTCTTTTTTTCCTAGCAAATTTATTTTCAGTCTTTAGTCTCCATGCTTCTTTTGCCGCTTCTTTTTTCTTCTTCCTTTTCTCAGCTCTCGTTTTTCTTTTTTTTACTGCTAAAAAACTAAAGCAATCGATTTTTAGATCAGTACAAGGTCTAATATTAGACACGTCCATTTTTAGGTGCAGTAGTTCTAACTTCTAAGTTCTTAGATTGTTAATAGAATTATATTTTCAGAGAATAGTGATGATTTTTGCAGTAGAATAAAGTACAAAATAACTTTAGTATGTATTGCAAAACTCAAAGATGAGATCCATGTCATCTATTAGGTTTTTTTACATTTTCAAGAACTAATAGTAGACACCCTTTATATTGTTAGGGAAAATGGACAAAAAATCTTAAATAAACATTAATTAGTGTATACAACGTGACCATTAATCCAATGAAATCAATAGAAATTACAAAAAATCAAATAAATGTATTCAAAACTTACGTGCAAAATTTCGCCTTCCTTAACCTAATTGCTTAGAAATTGCCGAGTGCGTGTTGACGCGGTCAAATTATTTACGAAAACTGATCCCATTTTAAAATTTTGTTCCCGAAGGCGTCTCTAATATATTTTTTCAATTCAACAGATAGCTTGAGAAGCTTATAAAATTTACAGTGGGGAGAAATAATTAGAGTAATTCTTATTTTTATGGTATTTTTGTCATAAGTGTCATCTATTAGTTCAGTGTCTAGCATTAGGTCTCTTCCCTTAATAACACACGGTAGATATTATAATAAACTAGCTGTCCCGGCAAACGTTTCTTTGCCATATTATAAAGTATATAGCCCGTATTATTTTATTGAAGTGACTAAATAAAGTATGTCACCATGGCAACGTCCATCGCTATCATGGTCGTCGTTTTTCTCGAGTTGTAATAATTTACTATTATTTATTCAACAAATGCACTTATCAATATAATAAGTACCGAGTAGCCGATTCTCAGACCTACTGAATATGCATATAAAATTTGGTAAAAATCAGTAAAGCCGTTTCGGAGGAGTTCGTGGACTAACATGGTGACACGAGAATTTTATATATAAGATAATAATTATTGTGGTAGGTACCAGCAATTAGCAAACTTCAAGAGTTTTAGTGATTTGTTTTAGTGATTTGTCTATTTTGATCGTAGTTGGGAATTTTCTTTCTTGTACTATTTTGTTACTTGGTTGTATGCTTTCCACATATTTTATCAAATATCGTGGCGGCATATTATGCCTAAGGATATATAAAACTTGGTTACCTGGTTGGAAAATAACTTTTTGGTTTAGCTACAGTAGCAAATTTACGACATTCTCAATTCGAGTTAGGGCTCGGTAATAGAAATTAGACTTCTAAACGGGACCGAGACGTCGTAAACAAAGCAATAAAGTGGTTCTAATAAAATTCAAAACGATTCTTTCCTTTGCCACTACTTGCTTCTGTTGTGAACGTTTTGCTATACTTAGCGTATTGTGGTATAACTGCTGAAAAAGAATCGTTTTCACTTTTCATGACAATATATTCGAATTAAAATTTACTTTATGTATTCAGTATATGGAAAAGACCTAATGGCAGACACTTTAAGGAAACATGAAACATTTGAATGTTATAAAATATATATTTATGAAAATAAAGGATTGATAACTTCTTCCATGTCTTCAGTAACTCTTAGAAAATAAAACTATTATAATAATTCTCTGACAAATCAATTAAAAAATATATTATTGGTCTTTTTGTAAACTTAGTCATAAGTACTAATAGATGACATCACAAAAAACGAACATCACTAATAGTAGACACCAATATGAATTAATAGTTGACATAGAACATTACATTAAATTTTACATATTTTTTCCTATTAAATTAGGTCTTTATGTGCCCTTTTTCAAAAGATTTCATTTACTTCATCATAGTAACTACATGCATCAGTAATATTATCCACGTTGTCTCCAGATTCGATTCATTCTTCCTTCATGCTGAAACTATCTTTCCTTTTATTTTTATTTTGCATATTTTTTTCCTAGCAAATTTATTTTCAGTCTTTAGTATCCATGCTTCTTTTGCCTCTTCTTTTTTCTTCTTTCTTTTCTCAGCTCTCCTTTTTCTTCTATTTACTGCTAAAAAACTAAAGAAATCGATTTTTAGATCAGTACAAGGTCTAATATTAGACACCATGTCCATTTTTAGGTGCAGTAGTTCTAAGTTCTTAGATTGTTAATAGAATTATATTTTCAGAGAATAGTGATGATAACTTTAGTATGTATTGCAAAACTCAAAGCTGAGATCCATGTCATCTATTAGGTTTTTGACATTTTCAAGAACTAATAGTAGACACCCTTTAAGTATATTGTTAGGGAAAATGGATAAATTTTTTTAAATAAACATTAATTAGTGTATACAACATGACCATTAATCCAATGAAATCAATAGAAATTACAAAAAATCAAATAAATGTATTCAAAACTTACGTGCAAAATTTCGCCTTCCTTAACCCTTTTGCTAAGAAATTGCCGAGCGCGTGTTGACGCGGTTATATTATTTACGAAAACTGATCCCATTTTAAAATTTTGTTCCCGAAGACGTCTCTAATATATTTTTTCAATTCAACAGATAGCTTAAGAAGCTTATAAAATTTACAGTGGTGAGAAATAATTAGAGTAATTCTTATTTTTATGGTATTTTTGTCATAAGTGTCATCTATTAGTTCAGTGTCAAGCATTAGTATCTTTTACCTTATGTATAATTAATGGCCTGTTTCACCGCTGCCTGATAAGGTGCCCGATAGGGTTATTTGACAGATTTTCCATACTCCATCTGTCAAAATAAGTGGTGGATAGCCTTATCAGGAAGCGGTGAAACAGGCCACATTTTAGAGTTAATCATAACGATTTTTTTTTAAATAATCAGGTGGGTTATTATGACCTCTTATTTCCAGCCAGTTTACGCCCGAAAACGGTACATTTTGGGCGTAAACTGGCTGGAAATAAGAGGTCATAATAGCCCACCTGTAATGAATAAAACTTGGTTGACTACTTATCCCTAAAACGGAACCAGCTGATTTTTTGTATATTGATAGGTTAATAGTTACTTATGTAACATTTTAAGAGTAACTGCATTGTCCTACAAATAGAACAATTCATATTTTAGGACTATCAAATCGAAATATTAAATCCTTCCTTTCTCTGTTAGCTACCACTGTCGCGAATTTTCGCAGATGGAATTGTTGTTCTTCTTATCAAAATGAAGCTACTCACGAAAACTTTTCTTGATAAATATACATTTTTTTCCAGGAAACCCGGACTATTAATGTAGTCACTTCGTGCATTTTGAATTATACAATGTGTCCCGACACCGGTGTCCGATTCTTAATGTTGATGTATGGCATATTTTATCGACAAATTGGATTTGAAAATTTATCTTTCTCTCAAATGGCAGCCATTTTAGTTTTTCTCGGACTTTCACGCTAATCTGGTCCAATACTTCTCATGTAAATATCCTATGAAGATAACAAGGTCTGATTTGATAGCTAAACTTGTGAACTACGCTTATACAGACAATAGGTATGTTACAAATTTCGTGGATAGAAATATAGAAAAACCAAATATGAAATATAAAGTAGTGTATTTTTTAATAAATCGCTTTTTGTGAAATATGTAGCGCATTAAACTGGTTATTTTTTATTTTAAAAAGATATAGAGGAGGTTTTCATCTTAAATAAATTCCTTTACTTATATTATGCTCTAAGTCTTTAATTTAGAAGTTATAACGATTTTCTTATGACTTGTCAGATTACTATGAGAGCTAGAGATTTCTTTTTCATAAGTTACAAAAAAAAGTTTGGTAGCTAATTTGTCGATAAAAATATCGCACGCTGAGAACGAAAGTGACTCAACTCGAAATTGGCAATTTTTGGGAAAAGACGAAAATGTGTCTGTGGGACTAAGCATTTTCTGTTCATTTTACGATTACACTAAAACATGATTACGAAAGTTATAAATTTCTTTTGCATTATATTGTTTGATTTAATAGCTTTAGATATACAAAATATTTTTTGCCAAACAATATTACTTTCCTATATAAAATAGCGCTTGAAAAAAAACTCGGAAAAATAGGTCACTTTAGTATTAGAAGTTTCTTTATGTCTACTGACCTTTTAAGGTAAAGGTCTGTTCATTTATAATATTGCTTAAGAAAAAAAGGTTATTTCTAAAAATCAGTCAGTTTCCCTCTTATGATTTTGTATATTTTCTCAAAAGAGCCGAATAAGACAGTGAAGTAGAGTTAAATGGCATTTATTAAATCACTTCTTAGACAGAATAGGAACCTGTAATCATCACACTAAACAAAATAATATCAAAATCGTATCAAAAATTGGTAGGAAACAAGGCTAAACAAATGACAACATTAAGCAAACCATGCTTTAACTGGTTTCGATAGTAATTACTAAATATAACATAGGTAACATCTATCACGATAATATTTCTGTAACAACAATAAAGTATTTATCGAATTCAACAATATGCCGTTATTAGCACTAACTTATCAGTCTAACATAGTACTTAGTACAGTTTTGTAATTACAATTCGGTTGTATCACCGAATCAAATAATTTTAATTAAACTCTGCTTAATACACTAACTCAGATAAACAAAACAATGAGTACCTACCTACTGTTTTCACTGGTTTAGATAATTATATTAGAGTAATTCTTAAATTAATTGTATTATTAGCACTAACTTATCAGTTTAAACAGTCTTGTAGTCATAGTCATCAAATCATTTTAATTAAACTCTGCTTAATACACTAATTCAGACTTAAGAAGAATTCATAATTAACTTCTTTGACTATGAAAGGTTGTCCAGACTTCCGAGCGCTTTTGATCAAGGTAGCAAATTGAACTGGTATGTATATAGGCTCTGCTTTTTCGTTCTTCTTGATTTCTTTTTCAATCAAACTATGCACATTATCTGCTTCATTTTGGGTGTGCCCTTTTATTAGATACTTATGGGTTATACTTTCGATGTTACCAAAATGAGCGACAGCGTATGAATATAAACTAGCTATAACTTTATTTTTGGTCTGGCCAGTGCAGTTGTCAGAATAAAAAGTTACATGTAACTTTTTATCTGCGTTTTTTGCGCTAAGAGTTCGTAAGTAATCAAAAATACATGAGCCTATTTCATTGGCTCCCCTTTGTCCCTGGGTCTCGTCCCAAAAATAACAGTAAACGTCTCCGTAAGACTTTTTATCCTCTTCCCCATTTTTTAATTCTGTTATTGTGAAATCAAGACAGTTTATTTTTGAAGAATAGTAAAAATAACTTGGACTGGGACATAACATGACGGACTCTAAATCATAAATTGCCCAAATGTGGGTCTCGTCAATGTTTCGTCGGTCTGTCCGTTTTCTTGGCGACAAAGCTCTTTTTCTTGGAGGTGTTTATCATAGTTCGGCTTGAGCAGTGTTTTGTTACTTTCGGGAGCAAGTTCGTACGCAACACATGTTTCACACCTGTCTTTTTTAGGCTGAAAAAAACTTATATAGAAGTCTTTGTTAAAAGTGTTCAAGTATAACCAATAGTCGCACTGTGGCAGACTTTTTTCTTTTTGATCATTGTTAAAATCAGTCCAGAGGTCCCTTATAGTTTTGCTGTCAGATATGTACTCCTCACTTGAAGTAGCTCTTAAATAGTGAGATTCTACCCTCGGTATGGACCCTATGTGTTTCCTGATGCTTTGGAGCAATTCAGGGTCTACCCTCTTTTTGTTGTCATGCTTTCCTCTACCCTCAGGCTCTACGATACCATGGCTATTGGTTTTACTCTTAACGGTTGTTGGATCAGAGTCACTTAGATCCACATCACTTTCATTTGGGTGTATTGGTGATTGAGCGTATAAACGTGGGTTACCTGTTTGAGGTCTTAAATTTCTGGTACTAGGACCAGGAATAGTTGTATTTTAAATTTCACTTGTAACTGAAGTACTTGAAGATGATGAAGTACTGCTACTACTTGTGGATGAAGAACTGCTCGTACTGGAACTTCTTGAACGTGGTCGGACAGCATCTGTAGTTTCCGAAGTTTTGTCAGTAATGTCTGGTTCTGTATTTATTTCTTGACAAGCTCTTTCAGGCTCCTGAAACATGAATAATTTAACATTTTATCATAAGATAGAAAAGTTGATGTTAATGACCCATGTCTTACATTGAAATTAATAACTTACATTTAAAGGATTTTATTTTTTGCTTGGGTTTTGTATTATCTGATATTCTTGGCCCAGACGTGGAGATGTATTTTCGATGATTGAAGGACTAGATGGTATGTTTTCTTTGTCGATTTCCAAAGCCTCTTTAAGATTCTGCAAGCAAGTATAATATTAAATTCTTTTACTAACAATAAAACATAACTACTGACAAAAAACGAAGCATAAATAAATAGTATCCCATATTACCTCATTTTGCTGTCTATCCTCCACCATTTGAAGAATTAAAGCGCTTCTTTTCATTTTTAGCTTTTGGGATAGCTGACTCAGTAGAAAACATTAAACACTGAAAAAAGTAATGAATTGCACTATTACTGGATGTGCCTATTGAAAAACAAACTTGAAAATATTAAACAGACTTTCTTTTGAATAGCACAAAATATTTTAGAGTATACTTATAACTAAACAGACCTGTTTCAAAATGGGACCATCACTTAGACTAATTTCTTAATAAATAGGTGACCAAACTTGACATATGCCACTGGAATTGCTAATACACAAAACATAAAAGGGACCTAAATCTAAATCGGTCAGTTTATGAATATAAATTGTAATGTAACTTACCTCCAACATTGACAAATAAACAGACTCAAGGCGTAATCGGTCACTGCGGTACTAAACTTGTAACGTCCTGCTACGACAACTCACGGTGCAACACTGATTTCGTCACTTTGATTCGGGCGCGGGGGGCGAGAATGCTTGAGTGACAAAGAGACCGAAATATAGCTCTATCCTTTTCTTACCATAATTAGCCAGTTTTCTATTATAAGTATGATAGATTGTACTTTTTTAAGTCATTCTGTATATTTAACTCATTTAACCAAAATTTTGATATCGGTCACTTTCGTTCTCAGCGTGCGATATATGCTTCATCATAACCTTAGATATAGGCTCGGCCGGTGTCGGGACACATTGTTTATTTTTTTAATAATGACCGTGGAATAATTATGCCCTGGATAGGCTCTACCTGAAATTTTTAATGATCAAGAATGCAAGTGACCAAGACAACAGCTTGTAAAATATTACAATTTACAAGCTTTATGACGCAAGTTCGCTCTTGTATTACAGTACAAGAGCAAAGTTGTGATCTTTATGAAATCTGTCTTCTTTTTTTTTATAAAATAAGGGGGCAAACGAGCGAACGGGTCACCTGATGGAAAGCAACTACCTAGCCCATGGACACTCGCAACATCAGAAGAGCTGCAGATGCGTTGCCGGCCTTTTAAGAGGGAATATGCTCTCTTCTTGAACGTTTGCAGATCTTATCGGTCCGGAAATACTACTGGTGACAGTTCATTTCAGATTTTTACAGTGCACGACAGAAAGTTACGCGAAAAACGCACGGTGGAAGACTGCCACTCATTAAAGTGATGAGGATGGTATATTTTTCGCGTGAACGATGCGATGGCGAAAAGTTGCAGGAGGTATGATTCCGAACAATTCCTCAGAGCACTGCCCGTGATACAACCGATAGAGGGTGCAGAGTGAAGCTACATCTCGGCGTAATTCCAAGGGGTCCAGCATCATACCCGAAGTAATATATATAGTATTATATATTCCATATGAGGCCGAGCCTGCGCCTTGTAGAGTTGTAGATAGGCGTTAGTCTCGTATCCGGTAGGCTTACCTACTACGAAGTTGTTCTGAGACTCAAACAATCGGACGAGAATACCGTGCCCTACTCTAACAACATCATTTCACGTTTGTTAGAGTGAGACGCGGCTTTCTCGTACGATTGTTTGAGTCTCAAAACGGTTTCATGGTACGGCCCCTGAGCCATTGACTTCACCAAAAAATAAATTACTGTATAGGTAAATAACATGTGAGTTAATACCTACTTGCGGTCGTTTGAGGAGGATTCGTGTCAGCAAATATGCGGTGTCTTAAGTTGGAGGGCTTCATAGTACAGACAAGGTTAAGGCAAATGTCCCCCAGCGTCCGACTCGGATTATCTATGTTCAAGTTTGTAGGAAAACAGAATTACAGGCTTATTGTACACAGCCTCTTATGTCAGCCGTGAGATTGCTTTCAGTTCGTGATTAATCCATCTATCACCAATTCCAGGAAATCTTCTACTGTCGCGGCCCATATTGGCCTTACTGGGCTTGAGGGATTAATCTTGGAATTCGACAAGAACTTGCAAGTACAAATGTTCCGTTGTTTAATGTAATTTTAAGTTTTGGTTGTCCCATATGAGTTGAGACAGATCATAGCATAGTTGAAACCACCGATATTTGAGACTTGAAAACTTGCAGGGTCCGTCCTTTGTGTGTAAGCATCCTTTTAGAAAAGATTTTTCGAAAATTCAACTGTAGCCGAATCGTAGTTTTATTTTTGCCGTTAAAACTGAACCAGCCTATATAGTGCAGTAAATACCAGTATATTGGCTACAGCACTGCCCGAGCGGATGTATGTACATTTCGTGGTATTATAATATAATTAGGTAAGGAAATGGCGGTTTCGTGACACGCTAAGCTGTTAACCCGCAATGTGTTTTGATGTTTATATTGATATTGCCGGTTAATAGAGGTAGAGTTTTCGGGCTATTTTGCGGAATGTCGTGCTTTTTATGTCGTTAAAAAGAAATAACACTTGGTTTACCGTGAATTTCGACATCTAGTTCTCAAGCCAATTTTTAAAGTCTCAGGTACTTACTATATATAATATCTACAAGTTCTTTGTATACAGCTGTATTTACATCATTACCTCTTTTACTTATACCTCTTTTAGCTTTTTGAAAACTATCAAAAGCCGTGAATACTTTTAGTCAAGTTATACTCGTTTTCACAAAAGCTAAGTAGATCATTAATCAACGCGAACAAGGGATATCATTTTAATTCAGTTAAACGCGGAAGTTAAATAGGTTAATAGTTTATGTATCAACCAAAAATCTTCTTTTGTATGGCAGCGGTTTAATCTTGCAAATATGTTTTAATGTGGTCGTTATAGTATCAACGCCGCCATTTTGCAGAGTGTCACGTTACTAGTACGAGCTAGAGCTGTTTCACACCCACGCTTTCCTGTCAATGTCCTCCAGGTATTGTGCACGTGTGACGTGGCCGAAATCAAAACTAACGCCGCCGCCGCTTACGTTAGTCGTCATGTTCAGTTGTTCACTGACAGTTGTACGGCCCCATGACTATATTAAAGGTGCCAAAACATCCTTACGTTGGTAAAATCTGTGAAAATTACTAAGTAAATAAAAACTATTAGAAGCGTCTTATTTATTAAAATCCAGACTGTAGTTTAGCCGTTACGATGACATGCACACATTCATACATAGACTGCCAAAATCATGAGTCATGACCCTTCCCTCTGGCTTCGACGTAGGCGGGTAAGAATTAAAACGCGAGTTTTAAAAAAACTTGAGTAAACTGTGTGTGTAATGTGTTGGTGTTTAATATTGTAATAGATACAGTGGCCGGTTTCTGAGGGTTTGAAATAGAAAATCGATTCAACAGCGTTCTTTATTGGTTAATATTTTTACGTCGCCCAATAATTACTAGTATAAAATACTTCAGACAAAAAAGGTTCACCAACTTGACATAAATCAGTTTTGGTTCTGTATAGACTACAAATTACAATAAATGTATAGTCTCTACTTGATGTAGAGTAACTAAAAAACGGCTCGCGACTTTGAACAATGAATACTGCACGATTAAAGGATGAAAATTACCTAGCTATATCCACACTGTGCCTTTTTCTGTTCATCAAGGTCATGCGTTATAGCGCAGTCAACAGCGCACGTGAGGCATGCCCTTGATGAACAGAAACAGGCAATACAACTGAACAAAATGACAATGTTGGCGTTATGTTCGTTGACGTACATTCAATTATTAAATGCGCCAATACGAAAGTTGAATGATAGAAGATGACGAAAGCTGAAGATGAAAGTGCACAGTATGGACATAGCTGTGCAATGTGTTGTATTATTTCAAAGCAATTTTCGTAAGGGAGTTATAAACGTAATATCCATACAAATTACAGGACTCTATGATTCTTTTATAATATTTAAAAATATCTGTATATCTATATATATATCTATAAAAATAATATCTATGGACGCTTCACACCACGTCAGTCTGGCCCCGTGCTAAGTACCTAAAGGACTTGTGTTACAGGTATCAGATAACGGAAATATATTTAATACTTTTATAATATACATATATTTAAGCTGATTTTTATTATATCATACACATATTTAATACACATCCAGACCCGGGAACACTGAAAACTTTTTGTTCTGTCGGCGGGATTCGAACCCGCGACCCCCGGCTTGAGCGTCCAACGCGCTTACCACTGAGCCACAGAGGTCGTCAAACTATAGGCTAGATTTTATCACGCTAAAATAAATAGAAGCGAAGAAATAGGGGAAAATGTGGAAAAAACGGGAAAAATTATTTGAAAGGGCTAACTTGAACGCGCTAATCTCAGGAACTACTGATCCGATTTGAAAAATTCTTTCAGTGTTAGATAGCCCATTTATCGAGGAAGGCTATAGGCTATATTTTATCACGCTAAAACTAATAGAAGAATGTGAAAAAACGGGAGAAATTATTTGAAAGGGCTTATCTCGCGAACTACTGGAGCAATTTTTATATTATTTGGCACAGATAAGAAGCGGACCACGTGAAGGATCATAGGCTATCAATTTTAATCATTTTAACAGTGGCTATATATTTTATATACCTGTGCGACGCCGGGGCGGGTCGCTAGTATTATATAAATTGCAAAATATTTGATTTTATTCCTTCAAAACAAAATATCATAAGTAATGTTGATGAAATTCTCATACACTAATTTACGAAAGGCATTAACATAATCACATACATTCAAGCTGAAGCTGCACATGTTGAGCGATTAAGTGCTCTTCATTGCGGCAATAGCGCTACAACCTTTTCGCTTGCAGGTACCATACTATTAGTATTAAAAATTATCGAATGGAAAATAACCACAGAAAGTAACCTGACTTTCATAATGAAATTAGCGATATATATCTGTCTGTTTCGGCTTTTACGGCTCTTATGGCTTTCTAACCCAGCCAGTTAAAGAGTCTATACTTAGTTATATAGTACAGATTTTCTCTGAGCTTTTCATTATATTGTAGGCTATTCCTACACGGAGCTCTCTCTAATACAATATCTTTCGCGATCGTTACAGCCTTTATTGTCTTCCCTTTGACTACTGTAACCTTCCCGCCGGCGTAACTCTCGTGCTCTCGCTATTGGATGTGTTACGAAATGTTCATTTTAATGAGTGTCTTCTCTGCTCATTTTCTTTTCCCTGAAGGCTAAAAGCAAACGTAATGATATTGTATTGTTTTGTGTACGTTGTGAATTCTTAGGCTGTTACTAGCAATGCGTTTTAATGCTTTAGTCACGTTCCTTTTTTTTATAATATTATAACATAGGTCACGTTAGCGTCTCTATTGATTTCAATATTATTTCTACAGATTTTAAAATGATAGGAAATTGAGCGTACTTTATATATTTCATCAATGATATAATATGCAAACGATATAGGACATTTTAAGCATGATAATTAAATGTTTTATCCAAAATTGTTTTAGGACATAAAACGTAATAATAATAATTGACCAATTACGAGTAGTCGGACTCGCGCACGAAGTCCGTACCGATAAAGAGCAAAAATATGCAAAAGATCGTGTTTTTTGTATGGGAGCCCCCCTTAATTATTATTTTTTTTAGCATTTGTTATTATAGCGGCAACAGAAATACATAATCTGTGAAAATTTCAGAGGTCTAGCTATAGCCGTTTTTGATACAGCCTGGAGACAGACAGATGGACAGACAGACGGACAGATATCGAAGTCTCAGTAATAGGGTTCCATTTTTACCCTTTGGGTACGGAACCCTAATAAAATGATAATGGGAATCAACTCTTTGATGTTCGGGTTCGCGAGAATCGCGGGCGGAGGGATGCTGTCGCGCGGAAGATATCGGCGGTTGTGAAGCGGAACGGAAAACTTCCAGTAATTACACGCTCAGTGGCTTATTATGTAAATTGTAAATGCATCGATGTTTACAAACTGCTAACAATATAATTTATTTAATGCGGACAATGACGTAATACAGACGAATTTTATTAAAATTTTCACACAACTGTTGCCCAAACAGAACATAATATTATTAATATGTATTTATTGATAAAATCGGCCAATTCCGAGTTGGATTTGCGCACGAAGTATTCCGTACCATTATTGAGCAAAAATAGGTAAAAAAGTGTTTTTTTTTTGTATGGGATTTAATCATTTATTTTACTTAAATTTTATTATTAATTATTAAATTATAAATACAGCTGAGTATTTTGTGTACATTTTAAGTGTCTACCCATCGCCATTATTGATATCGAACAAAAAATAGCAAAAAAAATATCGGTTGTCTGTAAAGTCGGTTTACTGACGATAGTTGAACAACGTATGACGTTGTCACGTTCAACTATCCTTAACCCCTTAACCCTCGCTTCCGAATCTCTATAAATAGAAACAAACTTTTTCGACTGTAACCTAAAGTTATTTCGATGTATTTCTTTCAAATCGACCTATACAAAGAAGAAAGTTCTATTTGAATATATCACCAAAGTACTTTTATTGTATTTTTTATTGCTATCGGACCTCTACATTTTATAAAAAAAATAAAAATTTAAAAATGTTACGTAAAAACAATAGTTACTACAAGTGTCACCTCACTACCAACTTCGAGTAGCAATATATCGACAATTGCAGCACTTACGTCAGCGTCTTGTTGGCCCAGCGGGACAAGCTAGATATCAAAGCGCCAAGTTCCAGGATCGCGTCCACTTTTCGCTTTCTTTAAAAACATATTGTAAATGTACTATAGTATATAATATAGCAGCTGTCCACGCAGACGCATCGCTCACTCAAGTAGGACAGGAGAGAGACGGATGTCGAACGCTGCCGAACGCAAAGGCCGCTTGTGCTTCCTTGTCGCTCGTTCCGCGCTCTTGCTTGCACTTCAAGCCTTATATGGAACGCCTCAGAGCGAGGTATAGTTCTTGCAATCTAAGAGTGCGCGTTGCGCACATTTCCAACTACCAATAAAGATTTGCAGTTGGAAATGTGAATAGACATTTTCGTTAGTGTGCGTACCCGACGGAGCAGTCAGTAGCGAGCGAGCCATGTACGCGTGTATAGATATGGTCACTCACACAACTAAGGGCGACGCGCACTCGTAGATTGCAAGAACTATAACGACACATGAACAGTCATGTTTTTCGGGCTTTGTTGTATGGGAGCCCCATACAACAAACGTTTTTTTTTATTTTGTTTTTAGTATTTGTTGTTATAGCGGCAACTGATACACATAATAAAGCCATTTAGTAACAATTGTTCTTTAGATGATTTATAATAATAATAATAATCTTTATTTCATTTACAAAAGTTACAGCTAAAGTACAATGATGGAAGTTACCTAGTAGGCTTAGCCTGTATCAGGCAACATCCCTCTTCCACATCTACAAGGGAAATAAAGAAAATATTTAAGTAGCGTGTAGCAAACTAATCTTAAATACTACAAAAGCTCTTAATCTAATAGAAACTTATTTTATTATAATAGGAAAAAGCTAAGACAAAGAAAAAAAAAATATAATAATAATGTTACGGTATACATATTTAGCAAAACAATAATAAGTACATAATATTATTATTATCTACTAATTTATGTGTGTGTGTGTGTGTGGATGTGTATGTGTGTGTGTGTGTGTATACAATATTGAACTATACTTTAATCGGCTCTATCAGTTTCTCTACCTCATTGTAGCTTAAAGAAATTAGATATTCTTTGACTATTAACTTTACCTGACTGTTCGTCTTATTTTTAATATTTATAACATTGATTAATTTATTATATATTATAGTGGAGCTAAAATCAAATTGTCTTGTTGCAAAATCTGTTTTTACTTTAGGTACTTCAATTTTCATTCTATTTCTCTTTTTTGTTATTAAACAAAGTATTGGTACTGGTTTTATGCTTTCTTAGAGTCGTTAGTAAAATATACAATTTTCGTACTGATAATACTTTACTAATTCGATATATCTCTTCTGTTGGTGTCCTCCTATTTTTAAAATGTATTATTTTTAATAGAGAGCGTTGTGCCCTTTCTAAATCTAACATTTTCGTTTTATGAGCCCCTCCCCACACAGGAATACAGTAGGCTAATATAGATTCTGCCAATTGTAGTCTTATTCTTCTTTACAATGCCTTAATACGTAGCGGCCTGGAATACTGTTCTAGTGTATGGTCTCCCTACTACTCGAAATACATAGATAGCATTGAATCAATCCAGGCTCGTTTCATAAGACATCTTTGCATAAGAAACGGACTCCGAAAAGACATACCTATCTATACAGATAGATTGTCTCACTTTAAGATGATTTCTTTAAAAGAAATACGAAATAACTCTGATTTACTCATGTTACATAAAATTATAAATGGCAACATTGATGCGGAATTGATTAACCACTTTAATTTTAGAGTCAATAACCATATTAGGCGTAAACAACGATTATTTGAAATTCCAACCTCAACTTTGAATACCACGTACAACAGTAGACTAACACGCATGGCACGACTTTATAATGAAAAACTTTCCACTGTAAATGATAATAATTTTGATATCTTTAATATGAAACTTTCGTCATACAGACACTACCTTTTAAATAGTAAGTAAATACTTAGTTAGATACCTAGTTAAACTATTTTGTTGTCTCGAATGTTTAATAAAGCTTAATTTGATAAATGTCATGAATACCTATAATTTGTGCATATACTGCTGAAAATATAATAATTGTATATGATATGTTTTCCAAAGGTGCTATTGTATATGTACTGTTGGTGTGCTAAATAAATAAATAAATAAATAAATAAATAATCTGTGAAAATTTCAGAAATCTGGCTATAGCGGTTCTTGAGATGCAGCCTGCTGACAGACAGACGGACAGACAGACATCGAAGTCTTAGTAATAGGGTCCCGTTTTTTACCCTTTGGATACGGAACCCTAATAAAACAAGTACCATAGCTAATTTCAAAAAATAATTCAAGGCTCTAAGAACACCCAAAATCAGACATTTTATTTAACGTGTCTCCAAGCAATATAATAATAAAATAATAATTATAGCTATGTTCGTAGAAGCGGCAACCTCGTAGAGCTAGGCGTAGTAAGCTCGTAGCCCATCTTCGTTTATGTCCCATTGACCCAAATTCACGGCCTTGAACCCCCTCCGCCCCTCCCCCGCCCGTCACCCGCCGCCCGCCAGCTCCCGTGACGTCACAGAAGCTCTTTGTACATTCATTTACCTCTATGGCCTATTCTTCTCGCCCTGACAATACGGCTCATTCGAATGTCGAGGCTTTTATGTAATTAGTATTCATTAAGGCCGCTTATAACATAAATGAAACATGATTTGACCGAATTTCGTTATTTACATGCTTCGTTAGAGTAAAATATCTATTCAATATTGAATTTCTTTCCGCCTTCGCCAAAATTGCTTGCAATATTAAGGATAGCTCATTAGCTATCCATATTGCAAGCAATCTATCGGATATCCCATAGGATCGGATAACTGTCAAATTCTGTGGTCAAAGTTAAGGTTAAAGTTAAGTTAGCTTTAACTATAACCATAACTTTAACTTGGTGCAACCCACCCTTAGGCTGCGTCCCCATCAGACACGGCACGGTGCCGTCACCGTGTTACGGCACGACGCCGCCACCGTGACACTGTACGGCGCCGTACCGTAACACGGTGCCGCGTACGGTGCACCGCGCGCTCCTATTCTGGGTGAAACTTCCGAACAAAAAATTTGTCCAAACATAAACGAGGCACTTATTTGGAACACATAAAATCGGCCAAGTGCGGCTTAGGTTCGCGTAGGAAGGGTTTCGTACCATTATTATAGAGAAAAATAACCAAAAAATTATGCTTTTGTATGGGAGCCCCCTTAATTATTATGTTTGTAAGTAATTTGTAATACGAATTTACCCAAAATTTCCTCTGTTTCTGTTTTTTTTTTTCAATCTTCGTTTTAGTAACAACAAGAGAATAATTCTTTCGCGATCCATATGCAGACAAGCAATCTCGTTCGAGCGCAAATATCGACTGAATAGAGACGCACCGTACGCGGCTCCGTGACACGGTGCGGCGCCGTACCGTATCACGGTGGCGGCGTCGTGCCGTAACACGGTGACGGCGCCGTGCCGTGTCTGATATGGGGACGCAGCCTTAGGGTTTCGTAGTTTATTTTACTTACTTCTATTCAAGTTTACCTATTTTTCACACTCAAGTCAGTTAAAACTTAAAACCACGCTTAAAACATTTCAAAGAGGCAGAAAGGTTAAAGATTTGAGTTGAGTGTTTTACCAAAAAGTAAGTGTTCCTCGTCATAATGATGTTTATGCAGTTAAATACCGTATCAAAGTCAAGACATGTAGTTACTTAAATTCATATATTTTTTCAGATTATGTACTTACTTGACTCAGCGACATTATATTAACATATTCAACTACACCAAAACAACAGTGTATAAAATGTATGTTTTCCTAAGCGTATAGGTACTTAAATCATACGTAAGTCTATATTTTTTTACTATCTGTTCAGAAGTTAAAATGTTTTGACTCTTTTAAATGCTGATTGCAAACCTGATAAGTCGATAATAATAAAGCCGAAATCAAAATTGGCCGATACCTAGAATGTTGGTGATGTTGGCGCTTCGCCAGCCTCTCCCTTGGGCTTATCAGCATGAAACATTTCGTCAATAAATTCCTCCCGTGCTTGGCAAATTTCCTGATACATCTTTTCAAAAGTTGGTGTTCATACCAATTTTTGATTTACTCTGTGAACTCAGTTATGTATATTTGCAAACTTAAAGTTGAAAAGAACCTAGCTGATATGTATCTGAATAATATTATAATTATTGATGTGGAAAAAATGTATATTCAGCAGATAGAAACGATAACTATGAAAGTCTAATGACCACATTCAAAATAGATATCTGCAGTGCGGTTAATTTTGATCATTCCGGACGTTTGCAATGAATCGATACAAATTAGTTAATGTATGTATTTAAATAACAACTTGTTACATCAATAGTGTAACGTAGCAACAGATATATTATT
The DNA here is from genome assembly GCA_937595015.1 of Polyommatus icarus. Taxonomy (NCBI): domain Eukaryota; kingdom Metazoa; phylum Arthropoda; class Insecta; order Lepidoptera; family Lycaenidae; genus Polyommatus; species Polyommatus icarus. The sequence continues at coordinate 13,864,317 of OW569321.1, forward strand.
AAACCGACCATGGAATCAACACCATCAATAATCTTTGAAAGTCATTGAGAAAGTTTAGACTAGAACTCGAAATTCGAACTGTGCTCGAGCTGTTTTAGCATTGTTTGATAGACTACAGAGCCACGTAAGTGTATACTTAGAGGACATTATGCTGACATGTAACAGAGTTTATAGCGCTGTAAAATATGTGTTGTTAATACGTTTTAAATAGTTGTTTGTTGTTTAGCTGTACATTAAAGTGTAACGTAAAGCCGGAAGAGGGTCGGTCTGCGGTGTGCGGCGGGTGGGGCGGGCGGCGCTGTACAAACGCGAAGTCGGAAGCCTCGTCCAACGTTCGGAAATACGTTTTAGCTCTAAACGATCATTACGTCGTGTGTCGGCAGGAGGGAATTTATTTTTATTACCGTACTTTTTGCTGATAAAAACCTACACGGTTTAGCGTTTTAGATAGTCGTAACAAAACACGTGAAATGAATTTAATGTTACGATTTTGCATTAACTACTGCAGTTAAAATAGAAATGTAGAGTTACCAGGCAACCACAACCGATAGTCATCGTCCGAGCCCAGATGCCACTAGGCCCACTACTGACAATCCACTACATATTGCATCGTAAAATGCGTGACGCATGGGCAACATCGCGGTAAAATCGCAGGTGTTGTTGCACATACATGTTGCACATACATGTTACTTAGTAACTTTTGTTGTTCGAAATAGCAACCTATCTATAGAGGTCTTGTTAATACCGTGTGAACCCTTAAAAATAAACGAATTACGGCATGTAGCAGTTAATTGCAGACCGCAGTGAAGTAATAAAATACATATTCATGGGGCGCGCTCCAGCGAAGTTCACGATCGAAGTCGCAAGTCGACGGACCCATAAATTGGCCTCGCCCAGCTTACCACCTGGACATCGGCCCGGCCCAAATTATACCTGCACCTCCAATTTATACCTTCTCTCTTCGCCGTGATTGCGCAATAAATTCCCATAAATAATAAAGTTCAAAAGGTGAGCTTTTTATGCATTCATCAAAATATAATATATCTATACGCTACATATCGTAGAATAGTATAGTAATTGTAGGTTGCGCTAGTGCGAATTACCCAAGAGATTTAAGCTTTACTCTAGGTAAAGTTTTTCAAAGGTTTTCAAGGTAAGTATATTTCTTCGCAGCTTTAGAAAATAGATATGTTGAAACTTGAAAATAATACAGCCGAGGCCTCCCCATTAAACTATACAATAGGTTGGTATATAAAAAGGTTTTATGTACTTTTAATTGAAAGGCGGACTTTTCCTTCCTTTTTCCATTGTCATTTTCTCGTTAATCTGCGCTATTGAGTTTCTCTTAAATCTTAATTTAACGGCTGCTATAAATGCAATCCATTAAGGCCTGCATAATTGAAAAGATAGTGCTGATTAATTCTAGGTTTAATTCTAACGCAACTTTTTATAATAATATAATTTTATTTTGCTAGAAGCGGTAATCCTTTTTCTTGGCATGACAGCTTTTTTTATTATTGAACTAAATGATCTGGAAAGCGTTGTTTTGCTATATTATACATTAAACGGTGTGGGAATAGTTCTTGCACGAGCCAACAGTTATTATTTCAGGTATATTGCTACGAATTATATTGTCATGAAGACGTTGCGTATGTCACGCCAAACTTAGAAAATTCAATCCCACCAAAAACATGAAACGTAAAAGGTCGAGCCAAGCAAAATATTGCAGGATATTCAATACTTCTGTCGTAAAAAGTTTTCAGATCACATTCAAGCCAAGCCTTCAACTTATTTTGTAATTTAAGAGGCCGGGTACCCTTGAAATTTCTCATACACACGTAATTCCAAAATCATTTTCTCATACGAAAATATTTAACATGTTTGTGTTGTTTTTCAGTTTAAAATAGTAATTACCTAGGTTCCTGCACAAAAATTTACTTTAAAATATTTATACACAAGTTTTTTTGTTTTAAATTTTTTGTAGTAAATTTACTACTAAATATTTAAACACTAAAAAAATAGAGTAAAACAGTGTTTAAATATTTTGAAGTAAATTTTTTTGCAGGAACCTAGATAATCTTATATCTTTAAACGAGCAATTCTTGTATATATATAATTGGAATCTCGGAATCGGCTCCAACGATTTTCATGAAATTTAGTATATAGGGGGTTTCGGGGGCGATAAATCGATCTAGCTAGGAATCATTTTTAGAAAATGTAATTTTATTCGTGTTTTATCGAATACCGAGCAAAGCTCGGTCAAATAGCTAGTTACTATTTTAAGCTGAAAAATAACTCAAACATGTTAAATATTTTCGTATGAGAAAATGATTTTGGAATTACGTATGTATGAGAATTTCGAGGGTACCCGAGGTACAAATCGTCGGGCCATCTATCATTAACGCAAGCGAAGCCGCGGGCAAAAGCTAGTTATATAATATAATTGACTTTTAAGCTTCAATACTTAAAGGTAGTCATTTTAGCATTACCGTTGAATAATAGCAGCACTGATATTATAAGCGTCTCAACGTTCCTCGCAGGAAAGTAGCACACCTTATTTCATGTGATATTAACTTAAAACTCCCTTATTATATCGAGCGAGTAAGGACTAAGGAGTGTATTATATTGCAGTACTGATTACATATAAAATATTTTTAAATTTAATTATTGTTTCATTGTCAACGTTGTTAATACTATTTTTTATTTAATTAATACCATTTCATTAAGTACATAACTAACTTAAAGCCTTTTGTACGTACCTAAAGCAAATATGCAGTCGAAACTCATACTGTTCTTGCAAAGTTACAAACATAAAAATATTTTATTGTAATAAAGTATTTATTATTATAATAATTTTTCAGTTTTTAGGTTTCCCTGCCCAAAGGATGAAAACGGGACTCTATTATTAATAAGTCTGGATCTCGAGAACCGCAATAGCTAGAAAGTTGCAATTTTCACAAATTATGTATTTCTGGTGTCGTTATAAAAGCTCAAAGTCCAATTAAAATAAAATAAATTATAAATGGACATTCAACAAACACGATCTTTTTCACTTTTTTGCTCTATATCCATAATAGTAACAGTTAGGTTTTTGAAAATTTCAGAAAATACTGAATTATATTTTAACTTTAATAATTAATTATAAAAATTAAATAAACTTATTATTACGATACAAATTTACGGTACAGAACCCCGTGTACGCCAGTCCGACTCGCACTTGGCCGGTTTCATAATTTTTCCTTTCATTGTGAATAAAGACCTATCCGGGTACCAAATTTTTAAGGTTCTAAGTCTGCTAGAAGTACCTTAGAATTTTGATGATCTATATGTCAGTGTACTTTGACCATCCGTAAGTATTGAACTATTTATCGAAATTTCATGTAATTTGGAGGTTAAGCTACCGAAATTCAAAATCCCTAGCTTTGTTAACATCGAAGATAAAGGGGGTGTGAAATAGCCGCGAACCGCTTCGAGAAAAGTATGGTATGGCCGTGCCTTTGCTAAAAAGCTTGGCTGGGGCACTGCCGTGCCCCCAGATAGGTGCGATTCCGAACGCGCTGTTTGAATGTTATTTTGAGAAGGAAAAATAGATATTGACCCCGTCTCAGGCCCACAGGGTGGACGAATCACATTTTTGATAGACTTCGGTTTAATGGTTTCTCTGAACTTAGCTAACCAGTTCCTTATTGTTGTCAGAGTGAGCGGCGACCCCCGGCATGAGGTCGGGGGAGGGCGAGGGCTCGGAGCTGGCGGAGTTCGGCGCGCGCTGGCCGCCGCCCTACGCGCAGGGCTACGGCTGGCGCTCCGCCACGCCGCAGCACCCGCCGGCCCACCACCTTGCGCGCCACTCGCGCTCGCAGCAGGTGAGATGGAACCCGCACTGTGGCCGTCATACATCCTCTACTTATGGGAAAATGCGGGCGAGTACGTGAAGAGAGCCATATATTCCTAGGCTATGATTGTTTATAATCGGCGTCGATTGTATACTGCTTACACTAGTATACACAGTACGCCAGCAATGGCGCATTTTGTGAATGTCTATCATGGGCCATGGCCCAATGTGTAGAGAAGCCCACTAACAAATATCTAACAGGGCCCTAAGAATCATGATAATTTTTCCTAAACCTTTAAATGTTCTGTAGGACAATCGTCACACCAGCTACGAGGCGGAAGACGCGCGGGGGCGGGCGCGGGGCGGCGTGTACTACTCCCCGCCCGGCACCTCCTACACCATCGTCGAGCGGCCGGCCTCCTCACACGGCCACCACGCGTCCTACTCCCAGCACCACTACCAGGGGAAACTCAACAGGACACCGTATCTAGGCTCCACTACTATAACCAATAATGCAGGTAATGATGATGCTTGCGAGCATTTTCAAAGCACGTTTCCTCCAGATCAATTTGAATTACTAAAACTATATTCTTCTTTACTAGGGCCCGCAAGTTTAAGAAACAGTACGAATCACCTGAGCACAAACGGCAAGAAGCGGCCGATATCTCCGGAGCAGGTGCTGCGGCTGTTCGGTCAGGGCGGTGCGGCGGCGCTGGGCAAGGCGCTGCCGCCGTCGCACCCCCCCGCGCCGCTCCCCGCACCCCTCCCCGCGCGACGACACTCCCCCGCCAGCAGCCCCAGCAGCACCACACATCATGTGAGCACTATGGTTTTGAACTTCTGATTTAAGTTACACTCGTTTTGTGTAACTTGTTCATAACATTATCATTGCAGTTGTATTAAAGTCGTAAAGTTTGGAGCTATTGCGACATTGCGACATAAATAGACGACTTTCCGACTCGAGGTTGGCGAATAAATTGCAACCCAAACAGCGACTAGTTAATAACAAACTTCGTGGTCCAAAAATAGAACGTGTCCGTCGAGAGCTGTCATACATGTAAATAATTCTGCGGCCGAGCGGTGTCGGGCGCCAGTCAATAATGCTCGTTTATTCATGACAGCGGGTGCCAGCGTTTAGAGCAGTGGTCCTCAACTTTGGCTACTGTGGAGCCACTGGTGCGCTAATGTTTCAATTTTTGCCATTCTCATTTAACTCCAAGCATCAATTTTGTGTCGCTTAATTTGTGGAATTTCACTCTCTTTGCTTTTCCCGATTCGACGACTACGAGTAATACGATATATTCGAATCAATACGAAAATAGCATATGCACGATGAAATTTAAAACGCAAACAAGGTGAATTATTTATTCCTTTTAAATATTATAAGGGAAGAGACCTAATGGCAGACACTTTAAGGAAACATGCAACATTTGAATGTTATAAAATATATTTTTATGAAAATAAAGGATTGATAACTTCTTCCATGTCTTCAGTAACTCTTACAAAATAAAACTATCATAATTATTCTCTGACAAATCAATTAAAAAATATATTATTGGTCTTTTTGTAAACTTAGTCATAAGTACTAATAGATAACATCACAAAGAACGATATGAACTAGACACCAATATGAACTAATAGTTGACATAGAACATTACATTACATTTTTTCCTATTATTAGGTTTTTATTTGCCATTTTTCAAAAGATTTCATTTACTTCATCATAGTAACTACATGCATCAGAAATATTATCCACGTTGTCTCCAGATTCTATTCATTCTTCTGCCATGCTGAAACTATCTTTCCATTTATTTTTATTTTTCATATTTTTGAAGTGAAAACGCCGCTAGCGTTGAGCACTTTTGTGGGATGGGTAAAAACTGTGAAACTCGCGTCAGATTCTCGTGCTGATCGAAAAACTTTGGAAAAACCGTAAGACTGTTGGTGTGTAGTGTTTTGTGTCGAACTCATACTCGAATTCGAGCTCAAACTCGAATTGATTGTAAGGGTTTCGATTAATTAAAAAAATCGATTTTTATAAATAGATTTTCATAAAAAATGGGTTAAAAATGTAATCAATGGGGATTGTCCATTTTTTTTAAATTTTGCTCATTACAAAAACATTTCGAGGAATAAGGCCAGTGATCGTTTTTCTGTATATAAACGAAAAAATATCCATTAGTTACTTATATTTTTGAACAAATATGTTTAACCTTAGTTTGACCTTCAATGGCGTTAAATTAGCAATAAATTCGACCAACATTACGTTTAGAACTTTTGGTAAGCTTCTCGTATCAGCTTTCACATAATGAGAACTTGCATTTGACGAACCAGCCATTATAAATAAGATTGAAAGGAAAAAAAAAACATACTGCAAAGGTCAATTGGCCGCCGATGATGACGTCAGAGCGAAACTTTAAAAATTTATTGAGAAAAAAGTAGCCAATGAATTTCAAATTATTGAATTTATATTCTTAAAATACCCTATTTTAACGAAAAAAAATATAAAAAGTACATGTGATTTTTTTTGGACAATGCCCTGGACAATGGAAAATGGGTTAAAAATTTGATCGATTGCAAGGGTTTCGATTAATTTAAAAAATCGATTTTTTAATAATCGATTTTCATAAAAAAATGGGTTAAAAATTTAATCGATTGTAAGGGTTTCGATTAATAAAAAAAATCGATTTTTTAATAATCGATTTTCATAAAAAATGGGTTAAAAATTTGATCGATTGTAAGGGTTTCGATTAATTTAAAAAAATCGATTTTTTTATAATCGATTTTCATAAAAAATGGGTTAAACATTTAATCGATTGTAAGGGTTTCGATTAATTAAAAAAATCGATTTTTTTAACTATCGATTTTCATAAAAAATGGGTTCAAAATTTAATCGATTGTAAGGGTTTCGATTAATTAAAAAATCGATTTTTTAATAATCGATTTTCATAAAAAATGGGTTAAAAATTTGATCGATTATAAGGGTTGCGATTAATTAAAGAAAACGATTTTTTAATAATCGATTTTCATAAAAAAATGGGTTAAACATTTAATCGATTGTAAGTATTTCGATTAATTAAAAAAATCGATTTTTTTATAATCGATTTTCATAAAAAATGGGTGCACAACGTTAATAATCAAGTTTTCACTTCTGCCGGCACTCCCGGAGTGCAACCCGACTTTTTTTTCCTAGCAAATATATTTTCAGTCTTTAGTCTCCATGCTTCTTTTCCCCCTCCTTTTTCTTCTTTCTTGTCTCAGCTCTCCTTTTTTTTACTGCTAAAAAACTAAAGCAATCGATTTTTAGATCAGTACAAGGTTTAATATTAGACACCATGTCCATTTTTAGGTGCAGCAGTTCTAAGTTCTTAGATTGTTAATAGAATTATATTTTCAGAGAATAGTGATGATTTTTGCAGTAGAATAAAGTACAAAATAATTTTAGTATGTATTGCAAAACTCAAAGATGAGATCCATGTCAACTATTAGGTTTTTTACATTTTCAAGAACTAATAGTAGACACCCTTTATATTGTTAGGAAAAATGGATAAAAAATCTTAAATAAACATTAATTAGTGTATGCAACATGACCATTAATCCAATGAAATCAATAGAAATTACAAAAAATCAAATAAATGTATTCAAAACTTACGTGCAAAATTTCGCCGTCCTTAACCTATTTGCTAAGAAATTGCCGAGCGTGTGTTGACGCGGTCGTATTATTTACGAAAACTGATCCCATTTTAAAATTTTGTTCCCGAAGGCGTCTCTAATATATTTTTTCAATTCAACTGATAGCTTGAGAAGCTTATAAAATTTACAGTGGTGAGAAATAATTGGAGTAATTCTTATTTTTATGGTATTTTTGTCATAAGTGTCATCTATTAGTTCAGTATTCATTAGGTCCATTCCCTTAGTAGTGACTCCAGCTGTACGCTCAACTTACTAATTAATATTATTTGCGTGTAATTCAGAGCTTTTACGACTCACCCGACTGGCTCAAAGCTTTTAATTACCTGTGAAAATTGTAAATACACAGTTTGACGTACTGCTGCGCTAAAATTAACATCATTCAGCCGAGAACTGCACTACAACTAATATTTCATAAGGGCGAGGCGTTTTAATAGGGGTTATACCACTTAAGTTGTGAAATATATTCAGTTGATTAGAATAACGAAATCCATGCTACTCTTAGGTTGGGTTGCACCAGAGGCGTGGTTAAAGTTAAAGTTGAGGTTAAAGTTATGGTTAAAGTTAAATATGGCATCCTTAAGCTTTAGCTTTAACTTTAACCTAAACTTTGACCTTAACTTTAACATTAACTTTAACCGGAAAAATTGACAGATGTCTTATGAGCATATGGGGTGTTTGGACGCCATATTTAACTTTAACCAGAGATTTGATATTTTGCATTGGAGTAAAAGTTAAAGTTAAAGTTACAGTTAAAGTTAGTTAGTTAGTTGGTGCAACCCACTCTTAGCCGCGGCAAATAGGCGTGTCCACGGAGCCACCCCTGGCCACCGCACCGCCAACTCCTCAGTTGACAACTAACAATCAACCACCGTGGCCATACAAAACGCATATCGATCGATTCACGCTGTTAAAATACCTAATATTACTATTTTATATTTAAACACACACACAATATTTATATTTGTTTTGTTTGCGCTGCTTTCAATTTCAAATTATTCAGTATAAAGTATCAAACTAATAAAGCGGGATTGCTCCAAATATTTGGTGTTTCACACAAAGGCTGTAACGCTCGTCGTGTTTTAATATAATGTACCGAAAATTCTAACAACGTCATAAACAGTGCTATTAAATGTGCTATTATGTTAAACGGCTGAGTGGGTGTATGTGTTGTACATATTTTCCAAATTGGATTTCACTGAAAGATATGAGGTAACGTGCAGTTTATTACGAAACGGTACGTTAAAATTACAAAATATTAGCTAATCGTTTAAGGCTGGTTAGTGAAGTTAGACAAATCAAGTATTGTAATAGCTCAAGTATATATTAAATAATAATAATTACCTACTATTATTAACAGACGAAAACAATAAAATTATTAAACATAATAATAATAATAATAATAAACAGTTACAAAAGTCAATTGTTATAGATACCTGCTCTATAGTCCGCCGCTTCCTTAATTATTCATCTTCATCATTCCCTACAACTCATACCAATTAAACTTCTATCATAATACAATATGAACAGGATACTTGGCAAGTGCCCGTACCTGCTTCATTCTACCGGTGAAAGCCGAGACAAAACTCTTTCAAATAATAATAATAATAAAAGCCTTTATTAACAATCTTAATACATATTTACATGGTTAAAAAACAATGTTTTTATTTTATTTATTAGACATCGGTTTCTTGACTGTCTTGCTCTTTGGCATAGCATTGCATATTTAATAGCAAACTATTAAATATGCAAATGAATAAATTTATCAAGAAACTTTTTTAATACTATATTTTTGAGCTTTAGCGTGACATTCATATTATGCAGTTAACGTGATTAATTAATCTTATATATAAAATTATCGTGTCACAATGTTAGTCCACGAACTGCTCCGACACGGCTTTACTGATTTTTACCAAATTTTATCTGCATATTCAGTAGGTCTGAGAATCGGCTACTGGGTACTTTATTTATTGATAAGTGCATTTGTTGAATAAATAATAGTAAATTATTACAACCTGAGACCCGGCGACCATTGTTTGTGCGACGGGATAGCGATCGACGTTGCCATGGCGACATACTTATTTAGTCACTTCAATAAAATAATATGGGTGAAATACTTTATATTATGGCAAAGCAACGTTTGCCGGGACAGCTAGTTGAATATAATTATTTATTTTAATTGAATATTAACAAGTTATTTAAATATGTAAAAAAATGTAACGAAAGATTTTAAAGATAATAAATCAATACAGCAGCATAAAATTGTACCTCTTAAAATTTGGTTCAGTGCCAGAATAAGGGAAATTGGCGCAATTTAATCTGGATTTAACTAAAAGTATACGGTGCCAAGATTTACCGCTCTTTGCATTGTCACCTTCCGCGGTGTAATGATTATAGTGTATCCTTAAAATGCGAAGTTCATTATCCTGCCATTGCGTCTAAAAATTTGTTTTAGTTTAGTTATAGCAGTCGTTTATTTTATTGAGACTTTCTTATTAATTTTTGCAGCTTCAGACACCACTTTTGACTGCACTGAGTGCTTAGTCAAAAAGCATTTGCCGGTTTCGAAAGCGGAGTTAAATGTCAAAATGTCTGGGACTTGGCTTCACGCGTCTACAAGCGACATGAATGTGTTATTATATGATTATATTCCTAGAACCTCCGATCGAAGGATTAATAAATTCATTTCTGACATACCTACTACCGCTACCGCTACTACTACGTACCTAACTTCACTATTGAAACTGGCGATTGCATTTTGACAATTTTGGGTCTCAGTAAGAGCTCTAACGTGTGTGTGGTCGCAGGCGATCTATCGCGGCGCGGGGGCGGTCGGTGGGGCGGTGGCGGAGCGCGAGCGGCCGTACTCGTCGGGCGGGGGCGCGCCGCCGCCGGCCGAACCCGCCACGCGCACCGTCACCATGAGCCGCGACCCCGCTGACTCACACGGCTTCGGCATCTGCGTCAAGGGCGGCAAGGAGGCCGGTATGTACCTTTTTTTTCTTTTGCGCCGAGGTGCTTTCAAGTATCTTGCGGAGGATGTAAGTGGACCCACTTACCTCCTCCGCTACGTCCACTCTGCTACGTCCGAAGATGGTAGTGGCCGCAGCCTCTAGCCATTATAAACTCGGTGGTACTCCACTTTACGCCCTGTGCGAGTCGCGTAATAAAGGCCCGTTATGTACCTGACCGTTCAGGGGAAATTTTAGTCCAAATGCTTTAAGCCTTACGGCAAAGGTCTTCTTCAGTCTCTTCAAGAGTTCTGCAGTAGGCTAGCAAAGATGTTTGCCTAAACAGCTCCCGTAGTCCACGCGTAATCCTGGGATAGATTGTCTTAAGTCTTCATAAGTTAAAATAAGATTAAATAATAAATAGTAAATAAATAAATAAATTAAGACTAATAAAAGTTGTAAGTTCGAAATAAATAATAATTGAAGTTTCTGCGACTGCGGTAGACGGGTCAGCTCGTAAAACTAAAAATGTTTACGAACTCCAGCTGTAAACCGCAGAATCCACGCGCAGATATAAAAATAACGTATAAAATGTCCAGGAGCACCAGTTTGCCTCAAAACCTTCTCAGCCCAAAAAAATTATCACCCACCTGTAAATCTTACATCAAATAATAAATTAAGTCGAAATTTCTTGCGTACCCACTACTCGTACGTAGTTCGATGTTCCTATAATGGAAGTCTTTAGAGACTTATTTGAGTTATGGCTCTTGTTGGTTACTTTTAGCTTATGTTTGCAGTTCGTAAATATGACGAATGGACTTTTTAGCTTTAATTCAATTAAAGTTGGGCGGCATTGTACTTTTAGTTTCAATCATAATAAGGCTACTTTAGTGTAAACATTTTGCAATATATGAGCAGCAGATAGGGTGAAACTTGGCACGATACAGATCATCTTGAGGCGCTATCGACGGCTATCGGACTTCATGACAAAAGAAAACCTACTTTCTTAAATAAGTTCTTGTCACGTAATACTTATGAATTGTGTAAGCTTGAAAACTTTTGAAGAGTAAATAAGTATTTTCTATATTTTTCAGTTGAACGAGGAAAAATAATTAAAAATAATAATAAAGTACTTAACAGCAATCGCATATTTTAATACATACTAAAAACAGGTATTTTTATTATTTAGTAGCGTATATGATGTTCTAAGAATTTTATATTTTAAAATTGGCATTTCTGTCCGTCGTAGAGGGTCGTAGCGCCGCGTAGCGAGCCGTAGCGCGCCGTAGCACCTCGGACGAGCTGTCGTAAAACGGCATTCAAACTCTTTTACGACAAGTAAAATTTGTAGTATTGTTTATTTAATTTAAAAACACTTAAATGATATCTTTTAGAGAAGTTTTCCCTTGTCTTAAATAAATAATGAAAGAAGACGCGGAGCACATAACTTATGACTCACGTGTAATCTTCTTGAAAAATGTATGACTTATTTCTTTGTCATTTGCTAAAATATCAGCAGCCTTTCGGTTAAAATATTTAAGTTGGAATTCTGTTAGAAAATGAAAAAAAAAGTGATTTATTGAGCTGGTGAGTTACCGGAAGAGGATGTGATGTGTGGTGTGGGCGGCGGGTACAAGTTACAGCACAAGCAGCTATCGATTGGAAGTTCACGTAACACTGGTATAAATAGACAGCAACTGACTTCGCAGAGATAATATTGAGCAATAGTTTTATGACTTTCAGGGCTAATTCCATATTATGGTTCATCTGGGTCCTTTCAACCATGATCGCACGTCATGTCGTAACACCTTTACATAATAATTATACGATTTATTGTAGGAAGAAGTTGTTTTATTATATTTTATGAAGAGTCAAACTGTTCATAAAATATAGTCAAAATTACTCAACCTATGTATTGTTTAATGAGTATTAATGACTAATGACTAAATACTCAGTGCTGTCGAGAAATGCAACCATTGTATCATTACAAGGTGTGCATTGTAATGCTCGGTTCTTCTAACTCACTGATGTAATGCTCGACTCTGTAACGTTACATTACAAGCGAAGGCTACCGGTGAGGGAGCACATTTTTTGTTTGGTTAACAACTCATCATACTGTATTTAACACACAGTTTAATGTTTCATAATAATTGGTGTTCCGGCAATTATTGCGACTACGAGTGTTGGATACACATTACAGGAATTATTACATTTGTTGATAAAATAAATATAAGTATTTAATATCGTGTAGGTTTCAAAAGCCGCATTTATTGAATTTCTATACAAGACTTGCGAGGATTCTAGCAGGGGTCAATGCCCTTTTACCTTAACAATTAGGGAACTCATCCAATTTCGCTCCGGCAAGCAGAAAGGTTCTCGCTCGGGATATTAAAGTATTTATAGAATTATAAATAAATAAATAACTACTTAACTGACGCGGATATTTGGGAATAAGAATTCATTACTTTATCAAATTTTACATTCCACAAGATTTTAAGCCGGATTAAACTTTAGAACCAAATGAAATTTCATAATTCAAAGCCTGTCTCGGAAATAAGTTTTTATTATGAATTCAAGATGGAGTGCAGGACGCAGATAGATAAGTTTTAAAACCTATAAAACAATTTTTTTTTCAATCTATAATGAAATTGAACAAGAATGAAATTAATAATATTAATTCAAGAATCAAAGTAATAGCATATTCGATGAGGAAGAATACTATTAACTACTTCCTTCAAGTGAAACACTGTATAAAAGCTTAAGCCAACACTAGTTTAAGAGTAATATCTTAATTCAATTTTCGTTTTTAACCTCCGACAAAAAAGAGGGGTGTTATAAGTTTGACGTGTCTGTCTGTCTGTCTGTCTGTCTGTTTGTCTGTGTGTGTGGCATCGTAGCATCCAAACGGGTGGACCGATTTTGATCTAGTTTTTTGTTCATTGTTTTGAAACAACAAAACATATTAGCTTATGATAATAGAAAAGCTAAAGGGTTTGTTTGTATGCAGGTGTGGGTGTGTACATATCGCGCGTGGAGGAGGGCTCGGTGGCGGAGCGCGCGGGCCTCCGCCCCGGGGACTCCATCCTGCAGGTCAACGGCACCCCCTTCTCCGGCATCTCACATGAAGATGCTCTCAAGGTAGGAAGCATTTATGATATCATTATTGTTATTGGTGGAAAAGGTGTCAGTGTGGTTGGACTGAAGCCTGGCCAGCTACGTTTAAGTTTTACAAGATCCTATTTGAATAAAGATAAAAAATGTATTTTTGCGACATTAATGCCCCGTGGTAAAGAAGAATGCTTATTGTTTATTTTATCAATGACAATTTGTCACAAAAAAAATAAACGGTTACATAATCATTTCCGATGTTGAGAATATAATTCAATTCGTAATATTTTCCAAGGAACTAAAATGTTCTCAATTTTCTCGCATGTCGAAAATTCATAAGCCTTTTAGTTTGCTTTTAACATGGCATTTAGACATAAGAGTGGCGTTTCCTATTCAGTTTTCTGTTTAGCTCGTACCATACTGTATATCTGACGAAACAATTATACGATTCTTGATTACGTCACTATTATATATTATATCCCTATTTTATGAGAACTTTTAAAATAATATTCTTCTTGATTTCTTATGAAGTGTCATTCGTTTAGCGCTGCCACGCTTAACAAATAGCGGAGCACGAACAGGGGGGGACTATTCATATAATAAACAGTGGAGATTTACCCGCTTTTTACAACAACGTCAACTTCCCAACTCGCCGCAATCTCTCACTGTTGTCCCGTGCCGGGGCCGCACGGAAAGAATATGGGGCCCATTTGTGTGGCGTGCGCCAGGGCCGCCTAATGAAAGAATTCATATCATTTTAAAATAGGTCTGTAAGGCCTCGCACTCGCGAGATTTATTTATGGTCTTTACGGGAAATGAGGTCGTATTGTTCAGTAATGCTATTCATTCGTTAAAAGTAAGTTTTAATTTAATGACTTCTTAAGTTTTCGCGAGTATCACTCATGATTTATAAGTTTAAACACTTACAGCTGCCGTGGTCACGGGCGGACTGCACCCGTGACCACGGCAGCTGTAAGGCAGCCAAAACGTCGGGATTAATATAAGTGCTCCGCGACAAAATCCGTAAGTGTTTAAACTTATAAATCATAAGTTTTAATTTGATCGTTATTCTACTCCCTCTAGATGCTGAAGTCGTGTCGTCAGCTGACGATGATAGTGCGGACGGCGGGGGCGCTGGTAGGGCGGGCGTCGTGCTCGTGGATGGACCGGTACGGCCGCCCCGCATCGCCGCCCGCCCAGCGCCCAGTTAGATCTGCCAGCAAAGATAGATCTATACGAAGGGTAAGTAAATTTAAAATTGTTCTGAGAACTTTTTAGGATAAGAAGGCGATAAATGTATTCTATTTCTAATAAGAAATAAGTTTATCAAGTATCGTCTTTTCTGATGTACCAGACAATAACAAACATTGTTTAGCTATAAAGCTTATATACATAATATCGTGGGTTTTTTTATAAATAAAGGGAAGGATTAGCACCTAAGTGCATATAAGTTTACATTCATCTATCTATACAACTCACAATCAAATAGTTTGCCAAGTATTTTATTATTGGATTTTATTCTAAAAATATGCTGTTAATAAATATGCAATCCACAATCCGCACGATGGGATTAATTTGTCACGTCTCCGCAGCGGAGCCATGTTCGGGGTACAAAATATGAGCACGTACTACATCCGTCAAGAGCCAGCTATATAACACGACTACATTAATATTAGATAATTTAATTTGGCTGGCTTCTTGACGCTGCAATAAATTTTGGCGAAAGTATTTTGGCCGATATCGCGTTCGGCGTTATTGGACAAATGGGGCGATCTTTTATCGTAATCGAACGCCAGCTTAAGTCAGCAGTTGCCCAAAATGCTTCCAACATTCACTAGAAGATATTATTCATACGTTCAGTCATTACTGTCGCTTGGATATGTTAGTACAAAACGTGGTGATTTGTGATGAATTCCAAGTACATAGAATGTAGATCCATATTAATATTATAAATGCGAAAGTGTGTCTGTCTATCTGTTACCTCTTCACGCTTAAACCACTGAACCGATGTTGATACTTCCCGGGAAAGGACATAGGATACATTGTCATCTCGAGAAAATGTACGGTTTCGGTGCGACAAACCAATTTAGGCGCAAGGGAGTTGCAGGTGTCATGTATTTTATGTAACAAAAAAATTGCTTAGTTATGTGTTCAAAACACACTAAAATCCATAACCACTCTGTAATAGGATTAATACCTATTTAAACTCCGGATATAAATAGGATTATTATCGATCGTTTCGGTGGCTGGTGATGTGTGAAACGAATGTTGTGATGACGTAATCGGCAGTGATTCCTAAATCCTAATAGGACTTAATATAATATTACTGCAATGTTTTCACACTAGAGGCAGCACCCGCATAGACAGTAAACAAAAAATCTTTGTTCGTTTTGACAACGTTCCTGTCGATAATCTGATATGATTATGATGTGTGCAATAAATTATTGCACACATCATAATGAAACAAGACGTGAGTGGAAGAATAAGGTAAGTGACATGAAAAAGCTTCCCGTTTTTTGCTTAAATGGAGGGCTTAGGGCCGGAAAAATTATTTAAAATAGAAAAACTATGGATTACATGTGTAGCCAGATATATTAGCTAGGTTATGAAGTAGATAAGTTACGAGTTTTTTTTTTTAATAATTAGGGAAAAAAATAGTTATTGTCCGAATGTTACGAAATGTTACTTGTTCGATTCTTCCACCCACGTCTTCTTATTATTTACCGTATGTGCTAGTAGCGCCCTCTACCTTTGCGTAATATTCTCTTTTGCCGTAGGGCAGTGTAGCAGCCGGTGAATGTAGCTATGGGTAGTCCGGTGACTGGTGAAGACGCGCCCGTATCGATCGTCACATCGCGTTTGCCCCAAATGTGCCCGCTATTAATAACTTTGAATTCAAAACAATGTCATTGATCAAATCTGTGGATCGACTCGATTCGGGTTAGAATTCTCTTTATTTCGACACGTCTATTAATATAGATTATACAAAGGATATAGGTATAAGACGAAATACATGAGGAAATCACAAAAAGTCAATTGATCATGTGGTCAGACATCAAGGGATTTCTAAAATTTAAAAAGACATGGACCTAAACGAAGAGTTACAGTAGTTTTATTATTTTGTGTACTCTCCTAGAATAAGATGTTACTTTGACCAACTTAAGATGTGTAATTAGCTCTACTGTCTATCTTTATCCCGAGAGAGAGGCTGGAGACAAATAATGTAGTCCTTGAATGAGATGTGACTTTGTACATAATATGGTTAACAAAGTGTGTTTATGTCACATATCTAATGAGGATGTTGTCTAGGTAGATATTATATTATCTTATATATAAAATTCTCTTGTCACAATGTTAGTTACCGTACTCCTCCGAAACGACTTTACTGATTTTTACCAAATTTTATATGCGTATTCAGTAGGTCTGAGAATCGTCTAAAAGTAGTCAGTATTTTTTATATTGAAAAGTGCATTTTGTTGAATAATAAAAATTAGTAAGTTATTACAACTCAAGACTGACGGTGACTATTGTTTGTGCAACGGGACAGCGATGGATGTTGCTATGGTGGCATAATTATTTAGTCACTTCAATAAAATAGGGCGAAATACTTTATATGGCAAACAACGTTTGCCGGGACAGCTAGTTATAATATACGATTTCCGAACGACTCCTCCCTTCCTTCCCTCGTCACTCTTTATCTGTAGAGTTTTAGAATCATTTGTTGTTTGTTGAAGGTGGATCTATGCATTGAGCCCGGGCAGTCCCTGGGTCTGATGATCAGGGGTGGTCTGGAGTACAACCTGGGCATCTACATCACAGGGGTAGATAAGGAATCCGTTGCCGACCGCGCAGGACTGATGGTGAGCTCTCTATGTTCAATAATATACAATATATTAATCAGTCAATCATTTTTGCGAGAATGTGGTATGATCACAAACCATAAAATATTTTTGAATCCAACGTTTTGTCATAAGAACTGAGCAGAAACAAAAAGTTCTTAGTTCGTTATGCCAAGTTATACCTACTCGCTACTTCAGTTCTATTTTATTTAATGTAGCTTTTGTCTAGACCAAAATATCTTATTTTTCATTCACTTTATGTTCTATACACAAAATACATTATATTTTAACTGACATGCCAGTATACTGTATGCTATCTTGCCATGTCAAGATAATATTATAATATGTTTGCTAAGAATACATTTAAGGAAACTTATTCATAAATCTACTGCATAGCATAGCCGTAGCGGTAACGCAAACGTAATGTATTATTTATTACCTACGTATTATGTGTATCAAGATTTAGTAGAGCTATCAGCTATTAAAAGAATTTCCTTTCATGTTGTTCGTTATTTTCATGGAGGAAAATGAGATTTGTGTTTATTGATATAAAATATAACTTTTCACGAAACTAGGGCAAAAGGGTCACCGAAAATCCAACAGCAAGAAATATTTTGTTTTTGTTGGATTTTATATCGACGCTTACTCGGGCTTTTAGGTTTGCTATTTTATGAAATGTGTACGGTTTTGATTTGTTACAATTTTCGAATGAATCTTGGCAAAATATTTTTTTACTGTGAATAAGTGAATAATTCGAATTATGTAAGAACGATAAGTCTATTCGTTTAAATTACTTAAATTATAAGGGAATTATATTTAATACTAGATGACGCCCGCAACTTCGTTGCGCCAAAATTAGTTTATCGCGCGGGAACCGTACATTTTTCCGGGATGAAAAGTATCCTATTTCCTTTCCCGGGACTCAAGGTATCTCCATACCAAATTTCAGCAAAATCGGTTCAGCGGTTTGGGTATGAAGAGGTAACAGGCAGACAGACAGAAAGACAGACAGACAGACAGACAGATAGACAGACAGACAGACAGACGGACAGACACACATTCGCATTTATAATATTAGTTAGTATGGATACTGACTGTACCTATAAAACAAATAAATAAAATGTTAAGTGCAAAACTTTAGACTACTGCAATAAAATGCTACGTGTTTATAATAGACCGATGGGTTTAAAAATTAATGAAGATGCTTACTTACGTCAGAAGTTTCTTGAATTCTTCATGTCTTTCTCAGTTAGATAGCGCACGTGCAGACTAATCAATAGTTTATTCTTCGACAAAAGAACTTCGAGATTCTGTTCTTAGTTCGGAGATAGTTCTAGGAGATATTTCCAAGCAATATTTTTCTTTACTCCTTGCTCATTTCATCACGTGGTTCCGTCCGGGTTTTTGCAATTGTCAAATATATGATAATTTTAATTCGCGACCGAAAAATGAAAGAAATAAAAGGAAACCATAATTGGAAAAGGATTTTTCATATTTAAGGATCATGATAATAGAGATTAGATAATAGAGAGCCTTTAATGTAGGTAATGGTAAAATTATTATCGTAGTTGATTTTTTATAATGTCGTTTATTAGGTAAATTAATGTATTCCGCATAATTTAACGTATAATTACATATTACCTTTCCATGTCTGATAATAAAGTGGATAAACTTTGCACTGTATTAGGTACGATTTTCGAACCTGCCCGGCTTAGCTAGTCCCGGCGCCGAGGGGAAAGTTTCAGTTTGCCGAAGCGTTCCCTAACTTTGGTTGAAGTCCGGTCCCTTGGGGTAGACCGGCCAGTCGTGGAGGGAGTCCTGTGTTAGACAGATCCAGGACATCCGTCCGTATACGGCTGAACGCAAACCGCAGGTGGTTTTAGTGGGTAAGCCCGACGTCGGGAGTCCCACATATCCCCATGGTGCTTCAGCTTAACTGAGGCACGTCCCCAACCCGGGGCACCCATAAAGGGTTTCCCCTGCGCACAAAAAAAAAAGGTACGATTTACGAACAACTTTATTTTTAATATTATTATTAGGAGGAAATACTTAGTTTGCTTGCTTTAAAAGCTGAAAAGTATTAGTACAATTTTTTAAACTTAATGTCAAATTTTAATCTTGAGAATAGTCTCGTAGCTTCTATAATATATAAGTACCTCATAATATTACCAGATTCGTAGATGAAGCAAATGATGTAAGGTGGAAACTTTGGCTGACGTCTTAATTGCTCGTCATATATCAGGCGCCCGGGAGTCGAGATTATCAGGCGACACGGCTTGATTAATGTGTAAGGTAGAGTCAAGGTAGAGTTAACTTAATTCAAGTAGGTATGAGAGTTATATATAACTGTTAGCTGTCTTATATCGATACGGTATGTCTGTGACGTACTGAATATGAGTTATTACAAGACTATATGCCAGAAGCGCCTACATTCAACAAAAATCATGATTAATACATTGCAGTAATTGTTATTACGGGTATCAACGTTTACCTACTTTGTTAAGCCGGACCTGATAGACGTGCTCATTGCAGACCGCTATTTAAGAACTTGAAAATACTTCCTCTGGCGAGTTTATATATTCTCGAATCTTGTTTATTTATAAAAAAATATTATACACATTTTGAACAAAAAAAAAAGACTTAAAAAAGAAACAGACACAAAAGAAGTATTAAGAAAATTATAGTTCCAAGGCAACGGTTAGCAATCTATAGTAAGAATGCGTACTGCATGAGCATTAAAATATACAACAATATACCAGATAAATTCAAAAATGACGATATTTAAGAAAGAATTGTTCAACTGGCTCTTAGATAAATGCTACTACACGACCCAAGATTTCTTCAATGATATTATTGTTACAAAGAAATTTAATTTTAATAGATTTTAATTATTAAATAAAGTAGTTTTTTTTAAAGAATTGAAATGGAGTATACTATTAATTATGAATTTATGATATTAATGATTTGAGATTTAAATTTTTTATTGTATTTTAACCACCTTTATTGTATCTTTTTTTGCCGTATTATTATATTATATATTATCCGTATTTTAATTGTCATGATTATATTATACTGTATAATAATTATTATTTAATTGATTGTATTTTATTTTAAGGAATTAAAATGAATTTTACCAACTTTTATTTGATTGACTGTATTTTTTTTATTCTTTTTGAAGGAATTTAAATGAATTTAACTGATTTTAATGTGAATTGATTAACATTTCATTTATTTAATTGTATCTTTGGCCATTAATTGATTGTTTTTTTTTTTATGGTTTGAGGATGTTTTGACTGAGTATTTGTATTTACATAATTTTTTGAGGATTGTATTAAAATTTAATTTAGATTCTATTTAGATCATAAGTTTGTTATGGTTAAACTCTATAGTAATTAAAGCATGATTTTCTATATTTAAAAATATTTCCACGCCCTAGAGGCAGAAATTGTGAACTATAAAAATAATAATAATAAGAACATTGTAACCAATTTCTTGGAAATAAAGACTTACTTACTTACTTACTACGATACAAAAGTGTTTTAAACATTTAGTTGCTTACGCTTTTTTTTTTCTAAAATAACAAATTTACCAGGTTGGGGACCAGATTTTGGAGGTGAACGGGCAGTCGTTCATCGACGTGACGCACGACGAGGCGGTGGCGCAGCTCAAGTACCACAAGCGCATGTCGCTGCTGGTCCGCGACGTGGGCAAGGTGCCACACGCCTGCACCGCCTACGGCGAGCGGGACGCCGCGCCCAGGTACGTCGTGTTGCGGGAGATGAGCGAGTGACCACGACGAAGCGGTGGCGCAGCTCAAGTACCACAAGCGCATGTCGCTGCTGGTCCGCGACGTGGGAAGGTGCCGCACGCCTACACCGCCTACGGCGAGCGGGACGCCGCGCCCAGGTACGTCGTGTTGCGGGAGATGAGCGAGTGACCACGACAAGGCGGTGGCGCAGCTCAAGTACCACAAGCACATGTCGCTGCTGGTCCGCGACGTGGGCAAGGTGCCGCACGCCTGCACCGCCTACGGCGAGCGGGGCGCCGCGCCCAGGTACGTCGTGTTGCGGGAGATGAGCGAGTGACCACGACGAAGCGGTGGCGCAGCTCAAGTACCACAAGCGCATGTCGCTGCTGGTCCGCGACGTGGGCAAGGTGCCGCACGCCTGCACCGCCTACGGCGAGCGGGACGCCGCGCCCAGGTACGTCGTGTTGCGGGAGATGAGCGAGTGACCACGACGAAGCGGTGGCGCAGCTCAAGTACCACAAGCGCATGTCGCTGCTGGTCCGCGACGTGGGCAAGGTGCCGCACGCCTGCACCGCCTACGGCGAGCGAGACGCCGCGCCAAGGTACTTCGTTTACCTAAGGAGATTGAAATTTATTCATTTTCTAGACATTGATGGAAAGGGCTCTATAACCTGAAAAGTCACAAGGATTACAAAACAGATTATTCCATAATATGTACCTTTGCAGGAAGGACGTATCTAGTTTCTACCTGTGAGATAACTTCCAGACGCTATAGGTATATTCCATTCGCATAAGATCACCACAAGCACGTGTCACTGCTGTCTGCTGGTGCTGCTTTATGAGTAAAAGTGTCAAAACTGACCAAGACCCATGGTCCATGGAAGTAAGAATATTTTGAAAGTAAAGTAGTCATATCATTCCTTTTGTTGTAGAATAAGCGGGTGGGGGAGGAAGCGCGGCGCGGCTGCGGTTGCCGTGGAGCAGAAGGCCAAGTCGCTGTTACCGCAGAGCGACCTGCCGGCGCTCGCCTACTACATGGAGGAGTACGCCGGCCGCCGCCTCGCGCCAGACGCCTTCCTCACCGTCCTCAGGGACCTACTGGATACGCCGCAGAAGGTACTAAGTACCCCTTATGGTACCATCGAGAAAATTGATTCCTAGGCAGTTGACGGACCTACGTCATGTGATCGGCTTATGTCAATTCAATGTTAGCTGTGATCGGTCGGATGGATTTGGCTTAACGCGACCAAATTAAGCTTAGATCCGCCATTTGCCTAGTGATCAACTTCTCTGAGTACAATGTTCCCCGCATATAGCAGAATGTTCCTAAAGTTTTCTTTGACCAATCTCAGAATATCTTGTAAATATTACAGCACCTGTGTCATAAAATATTTCACATCATTGTTAACATTTAAAAAAGTTACCACATTTTCATTGATTTGGCATATTCTTGTTGCAGTATTCTTTACTGACTGAAATTCGGGAGTTCTTGTTGCCCGAGGACAGACCACGTTTCGACGAGCTAGTTTACAGAAGAAACGAGGAGATAGCGGATCATCATAATATTAAGGTATTTAATTATTTATTTTCTTCGGCCTGTAATTTATATTATACTATTTAGTGAGTTTGTGTTTATACAGGTACCAATACAAAATATTACTATAGGGCAAACGTTTTTAATATTAAACATTGTATGCACCTACTGCATTGCTGAAATGTTTGCATTTTAGCTATTAGAGGTTACAGTGAAAAAAGGTAAAATGTCAGGGGAAAATGTTAAAGGTCAATTGTTGTAGTTTTCATTTATTTTAAATTAAACTAATTTTGAATGAGAAATACGTGAATAGTTTTTATTAGTCATTTATAGTAGAGGAGGGGAGGGTGCTATTTGTGTAGTCACTCGAGCGTCATGAATCTAGTAGGTTTTGTACATTAGGTAAAGCTGATAAAAAATACTAAGAGCGTTTTTTTATTTAAGCGGTGGGTTCAGAAACTGCAGTCATTTTAAAGTTTTGAAAAAGAAAATATATTCAGAAAATTGCTTATTTAGGTAAATTATAAATATATTTTAGACAAGGACTAAATCATTTAGTTTAGAGCAAAACAAAATATCTGCGAAGCTTAGTTAAGAAAATATAATGCTTTATTTTCTTATATTCCTTCGATCGCCAATTCTCGGAAAGCTTTTGCTATCGTGGTCCACTTGGGCCTTAAGGGGATTGATAGGATATTTTAAAATGTCCCTACAGGCATGCCTAAACTTTGAATCGTCAGTGCTTTATATGGATGCTTCTTTGGGGTATACCGTATAATACTAAATATCTTAATCTGACAGATCCAACGACATTTCAATATTCAAAAAAATTTTTTTTTACCCACCACGTGAGAAATCTGATTTATATACCATGATAACTAGACACATGTCGGAAGCCTATGCAAGCTTAATCTGACACGCTCGAGCTACTCCCGAAATACCCTCTTCCCCTCCCCAACTATTAGTAGAAGTTTTAGAATAGTTTACATTGTACAGCTATGCTTCGACGCATCGGTATCAAAATCTATAGGTATCATCTACGTATCATATAAACTGTGAATTTTGACTTTCAAGACAATGTCAGGTAGTAGACGAAAATATTAAATGTGTTCCCCGTTCCTTACCCAAACTTTCAAACATAGTATACAGTTTACATCCTCTTTGCTTTCAAACATGAAAAACATACATTTAAAATGTTAATACGAAATTATGTTTGAATAAGGCAAATAAAAGTTGTTAGGTACCGTAATTATTTTTCATAATTAGCGTGCCCCTTTTGTGCTGCTTTTTTATTTCAGCCCCGACTTGAGAGTTACGTCCAATCTCCACTGCAACATTTAAAAGGTTTTCTAACCGCTCCTTTAAGGTTCTTTTTCCTTCCAAGGATTTTACTTTGTTCTTAAATAGGTCAGCTTTATTTCATGCCTTTTGTACTATGCAATTTCATATTAAATAATGTTAATAGAGAAGTAAGCTGCAAGTACAAAATGCCATATTCATATAACATAGTTATTTATTATAACAGGATATAATAAAAGTAAGTGACATTAACGATGTGCATGTGTGATGAGGATCCTACAACCTGAACATTTTGAGGTACACTTTTCGGAAAAACTAACACGTCTATTGATGTATGCTTTAACATAGCTCAACAAGCAAAACAAACTATACAGTTTGTCATACATATTGCGTTTTAAAACAGACACTCAAAGTCTAGACCAAAATAAAAATGTCAGGCGTCTCTAGCTGACATTTGTGTAAGTACAAGTTGTTCTTTGCAACGTTTTCAAAGTATCGGTTACGCTCTAATTTTTGTGTTGTGCCACGCCAAGCACTTTCTGTATATAAATGTCAAGTAAGCGGGGCAGTATTATGTTTTAAATACGCCTTAAAAATGAAACTTAGCATTTACTGTCGCACAGTTTAGTGACGATATTGCAATAAAACCGCATTTTCATAAAAAATGGGTTAAAAATTTAATCGATTGTAAGGGTTTCGATTAATTAAAAAATTCGATTTTTTAATAATCGATTTTCATAAAAAATGGGTTAAGAATTTAATCGATTGTAAAGGTTTCGATTAATTTTAAAAATCGATTTTTTTAAAATCGATTTTCATAAAAAATGGGTTGAAAATAGGGTTTCAATTAATTTAAAAAATCGATTTTCATAAAAAATGGGTTAAAAAATGCACAACGTTAATAATCAAGTTTTCACTTCTGCCAGCACTCCCGGAGTGCAACCCGTCTTTTTTTTCCTAGCAAATTTATTTTCAGTCTTTAGTCTCCATGCTTCTTTGCCTCTTTTTTTTTCTTCTTTCTTTTCTCAGCTCTTCTTTTTCTTTTTTTTACTGCTAAAAAACTAAAGCAAACGATTTTCAGATCAGTACAAGGTCTAATATTAGACACCATGTCCATTTTTAGGTGCAGTAGTTCTAAGTTCTTAGATTGTTAATAGAATTATATTTTCAGAGAATAGTGATGATTTTTGCAGTAGAATAAAGTACAAAATAACTTTAGTATGTATTGCAAAGCTCAAAGATGAGATCCATGTCAACTATTAGGTTTTTTACATTTTCAAGAACTAATAGTAGACACCCTTTATATTGTTAGGGAAAATGGATAAAAAATCTTAAATAAACATTGATTAGTGTTTGCAACATGACCATCAATCCGATGAAATCAATAGAAATTACAAAAAATCAAATAAATGTATTCAAAACTTACATGCAAAATTTCACCTTCCTTAACCTATTTGCTAAGAAATAGGCTACTTGACATATATTTAATTTCATTGAAAAATTGCATATTTCTAGTAGAACTTGGCCTAGGAAACTGTATTTCACCCTTATCGTGAAATAAAAGCTTATGATTGATAAATAAAGTCGATTTGAAAATCTGATTTTATGAAAATAGGAATTGTACTGACGAAAACGCTTTTGCGGTACTTCCGATCTGGGTGTGACGTCATCCCATTTGTAATTTAATATCTTTTATTTATCGCGCTCGTTATATGTAAGTTTATTTGTACATAAATAATATGAATAAGTCTAGAAAGACTTATAAAATATATTTTCTTGAATAATTCAAATAAAACATCAGTTTTATATATTATCTCCATTTATTGTAGTTAGGAAATGAAATGGCCAAAACTTTTCTACAAAAGTGTTCAACATTACAAATGATTTCTTAATTCTTTTCTAATTTTTTAAGCACTGTTAGACTCGTACGTATAGAACATAAAACTTTTTTCAATAAAGAAAGTATAAAATACAAAAAACATGACGTCACACTATGGCGGTACAATGGCGGACAGTGTTTTCGGCGCCATATTAAAGACATATTTTTCAACCAACATTTTTATGGGTTTCTACTGTTTAAAATATTAGTTTTTTTGGTGAAAATGAATGATTAAGAATGAAGAAAAAAAATAGGTCAAGTAGCCTATTGCCGAGCGCGTATTGACGCGGTCATATTTTTACGAAAACTGATCCCATTTTAAAATTTGGTCCCGAAGGCGTCTCTAATATATTTTTTCAATTCAACAGATAGCTTGAGAAGCTTATAAAATTTACAGTGGTGAGAAATAATTAGAGTAATTCTTATTTTTATGGTATTTTTGTCATAAGTGTCATCTATTTGTTCAGGGTCTAGCATTAGGTCCATTCCCTTAATTTCTCAGTAAGCTGAGTATTCGCTATTTAGGCGATTGCGAAGCAACTCCTCAGATATATGTAATACATTATTTATTATTCGTAACTCCCAATGTAAGTGATGAGATGTAATGAATTGTTGTAGCGCGGCGTGGTCGGTGGCGCGGAGCGGCACATGCTGCCGTCCTCAACCCTTCACGACCTGCACGACCCGGTGAGTGCTGTGCACGCCCCCAGTAGTTCATGTTGCATGTGTATGTATAGACTTCGATGACCCGATATGATACAATGATACTTTATATAGTCTCCCTAGCTACACATATTCGTATTATACGAGTATTAGATCATTATTCTATGTAAAGGTTTCCTAT
Organism: Polyommatus icarus; assembly: GCA_937595015.1. Classification (NCBI taxonomy): domain Eukaryota; kingdom Metazoa; phylum Arthropoda; class Insecta; order Lepidoptera; family Lycaenidae; genus Polyommatus; species Polyommatus icarus. The sequence goes on from OW569321.1 coordinate 13,891,041, forward strand.
TTTCTATGTAGATTGTCTGTCTATGCCGAATTCGCCTAGAATTTGTCGCGAACGCGAGCGATCGGGCCCGGTGATCGAATATGTGTAGATCCGATTGTGTTGCATCATATCGCTATAGAGATAACGGCCTTTTAAATTTTGTTGCTTCTATATGAGCATATCATAAATTATACTGACCTAATTAGACACTAGTGTACTGTACAATCAGTCGAACGAGTCATTTCAAATTTTTCACATTGGAATTGGAGCTTCACTCCCGTCGGAGAGTCGAGGGATCGCGATAAAATTCAAAAGGATATACTAACATATATACATGTACGATGAGAGGTGACAAGACAGACGTTGACGGTTCTGTTAGTAGCGACTAGCGATGTTATCTCGGAGCGGTCCCGGCTAACGTCGCACAGGCGGTGAGGTAGAGATTGTTGTTATAGGAGGTGCCGGCGGAAGTACCGCTAGTGGTTGACCACCGCTCGCCCTCCGAGGATTCCGGCCTGGGTCTCCCGCCCCACGATCAGGCTTACAGGTGACCGAAAACAACCACTACAACTCAATATTCTCCTCCTGACCAACTTTTTTCTTTTAGATTAAGTGTAAAATTACTCCGAGGTTTGTTTTCCAAAATTGTATTAGGACTCAATGCGACCAGATAATTCGGCGTAATAGGAGCCATAAATTGTAAGTTAAATGCAAGACCGGCGACGGTACAAACAAAGTCTCTTTGACGGACGTATATTCGCCCTCGCATTTACATCGGCGCGCGAAAGCTTTTCCCGGTTCTGGGCGATCCCGCCGCCACCGCTGGATCGATGCCAGCCCCGAGCCTTTATTTCGCGATCCAATTGATTGTTATCATCCAAAAACAACATTTAACGATCGGCGACGTCCTAGTGATGCCGTTCCGGGGCTGTAAAACGCTTCATGATTGCTGCTCGAAGAATGTAAACATGATAATTTAACTTTATTAAATTTTCTAGTGCTAGCAGTTAATTATTTAAAATCTGGGAAGTAGTGAATGTCGATGTTGGCAGTGTTAGGTACTTGTCGATGTGTTGTGGCCTTGTCAGCTAATCACTCCGCGTCCAGTGTGACTAACTCAGCGCATCACATTTCGATGACGAATGCTACGAACTACGAGCCTGTTTGTTGTCGCCCTCTTTTCCTTGTATGTGCTTTTACTATCAAAAATTATATAGAAATAACGAGTACGACGAGTATTATGTTTACGCTTTTAACGGTTGAGTTTAAATTTAATCAAGCCTGAAGGTTCCATACATGCGTATATATGTTACTATTATTTGCTCAATTTTCAACATCCTAATATAAACTTATATTTAAGTATGTATATCGAAAGTTATCTATGTATCACTCGAGTACGTTCGATGCGCATACTCGCCAGATAGTAAAAACTGACTGTTGCTATCTATAACATTTATATCATCGCTCCCGAATACGATCGTACACTTAACACTGTAGCTCACCGAGCGCCCTCGCTCGGCACGAGACTAATCCAAATTGTTTCATAGAGAATAGTATAGCATAGACGGGGAAGTAGTTAAGGTGGTAACAGTCGCGCGGCGGCTGGCGTTGTATGTGTGGTGTGACGGTGGTGTTGTGTGGGCCAGGAGCAGTCGCGCGTGGCGGGCCGGAGAGCCTCCCCCGGACGAAGACCTGGACCCCCCGCCCGAGGTGATTTTGCCAGAGTTACTACACTATGATCACCTGCGCCTATCTGTCACCCGGGTGCCCCTGGCGCTCGGCACGAGTAGTGGCACTCGTCGCTGTCACCGTCCCTCTTGCATGCGGCGGAGACGGCTAGATGTAGACCTCACCTCTTTGCGTGGCCGTTATTTCCTATACACGAGTAAACTCGGAGGTGGTAAATCTGGCAAAATTTTGAACTTTACGAAAACGATCGATTGGCACAGTTTTGGCACGATAATGCAAAGAAAATATCGGCAATAGCGGCCAAGACACTTTAATTTCAGCTGTTTTTTTAGTACGTTTCCAACCAGTATTAATATACTGTAAGTACATTCTCTACGCTATCTCGATGCACCTAAATGGCTTCATTTTTTAAATCATATTGCACATTCTAAAAAGTATATGCGCTACAGCAGCTATAAGCACAGAGATAGAAACGTTATGAATAAATCATATATTATTTCATGCTCGATAAAAGAATTTTGGTCGAATGTTATATTGTGGGGAACGCCAGTGGGGATGAATATAAAGGGCACTGTAGCTGTGGGACGAGGCGCCGAAGGGCTTAGAAGCCAAAGTATGTATTTACTTTGTTTTTCCTATTATTTATTATCATATTATTACAATATTGTTCATTATATGTTATTTATGGCTTCATAGATAGGTATTATATATTATGTAACCAGCAATATGTATACATATAGTCCGGAATTGTATACACTGCCTAAGCAATATAATAGGCCTAGGCAATGCATAGAGAATGCCTAAAACGCGTAAGCAATCAGCAATGTATGAATTAATGTTATTTATTTTATACTTTGCCTAGACATTCTATGCAATACCGAATTCGCAGCCGGCAATATATGAAATCTTTAACTATTTTTATAGACCATATTCAATTATGTCGTACTAGAAACCTAAGTTCTATGCCAAGAATCTCAATGTTTCGGGCTGGTTCCGACTTCAACATTTGAAGATAGAGTACCTATAGAAATTGTTAAGTATATAAAATAAGATGACGCCCGCAACTCCGGTGCGCCAAAATTCGTTTATCGCGCGGGAACCGTACATTTTTCCGGGATAAAAAGTATCATATGTCCTTTCCCGGGACTCAAAGTATCTCCATGCCAAATTTCAGCAAAATCGGTTCAGCGGTTTGAGCGTGAAGAGGTAACAGACAGACAGACTGACAGACAGACACACGTTCGGATTCATAATATTAGTATGGATTACCACTTTGCTTGCCACAGCAACAAGTTCGAATTATGTATATCAGAATTTCCAAAATTAGCCATCAAGTGGTAGAAAAATTAACTAAGTAGGTACCTTTCGGTGTAAAAGACGTACTTACGTCACTAACTTAGCACCTACAAATGAGAAGTCACTAGCAGAGTCATGGATAGTATATATTAAGGAGTAGTAAAAGTCTTGAATAATTATACATTGAGCGGTATTTATTCGAGCAGAGTTTCACCTTACACGTTTCAAAGTTATTTACAGAATGCCCCCATCAATGCAATATGGCTGGCTTTTATACCATTTTACACAAAAGAAACTAACTTCCGTTGACAATTCAAATATAGTAAAATCATTAAAGAATACATTAAAAATTAAGAATGGCTAAGAATAAGTGGGTATATAATTCTAAATATTAATTAATGTACTTCTCATATTAAATATAATTATTTACTTAAATATGAGAAGAGGAAGTTATAACGGAAGTAAATAATCCTCCTGTCCATTTATAACTAACTATTTGTCAAAATCAATTACCTTACTTATACCTATTCAAAATATAATAATCACTAATTAAACTCATATATGGTGACTAACATAATATACAGATTTATATAAAATAATTATAATACTATGTAGCTTGTCCATTGACATCCGCTAACACTCGGCCATCCTGCATTAGGAGTGTCCCACGACGTTCCCATGGTTTGCTACCCTGTGCTGTACCAGTGCTAGAACTGCCAGTGGTCTGAAACAGATGAAGACATCGGAACAGTATTTTGTAAACAAAAAAATAATAATATAGGTATGCATTGATGTCAGAGAAATCTAGTATCCCACTTCTGAAATATTAAGGAGTAGTAAAAGTCTTGAATAATTATACATTGAGCGGTATTTATTCGAGCAGAGTTTCACCTTACACGTTTCAAAGTTATTTACAGAATGCCCCCATCAATGCAATATGGCTGGCTTTTATACCATTTTACACAAAAGAAACTAACTTCCGTTGACAATTCAAATATAGTAAAATCATTAAAGAATACATTAAAAATTAAGAATGGCTAAGAATAAGTGGGTATATAATTCTAAATATTAATTAATGTACTTCTCATATTAAATATAATTATTTACTTAAATATGAGAAGAGGAAGTTATAACGGAAGTAAATAATCCTCCTGTCCATTTATAACTAACTATTTGTCAAAATCAATTACCTTACTTATTACTATTCAAAATATAATAATCACTAATTAAACTTATATATGGTGACTAACATAATATACAGATTTATATAAAATAATTATAATACTATGTAGCTTGTCCATTGACATCCGCTAACATATAATAATTATAGTGATGATGATAATTAATATCATTAATACATTGGCATAAAGTATGCTTTGATAAACAGTTTATTTTACAATTTGCGGGGAGAATTGCAGGTATTCTATACAATGTCTAGGATTATAATTATTATTGTATAGATTACCTAGGCCAAGTATGTAATGGATTCATAATATTTTATACATTGCCTGGACGCTCCAGGTATTGTATACATTTCCTAGGTATTGTTTGCAATGCCTGAGTTATAGTATTATTATACATTGCCGGTAACATATACATAACAAGTTTATTTTGGCATATTTATGATTTGTGGTTAAGTTAATCCCTGTATTAAATACGAGTATCATTTTTTTTCCAAGTATCCTCGATAATAAGCCTCCATTTAAATGCGTCCGCAGAAGCGAGCGATTTGGTCGGCACACCGCAAGATCTCAATCTGAAAAGAGCTATCGTAGCTCTGACAGCAGCACGGTCGCGATTTTGTTGTCATACAATTGCTTGTATCGCGGTGTACTCGTAACAGCCAAGCCGCTCGTTCGCGTGGACCTACACAGAGTGTAACAAGAATAAATGATAACAGTTTATAGTCTGTATGGGTCTCTTATAATACAGGGTTCACTGTGAGTCTGTGAAAAAAGCAGCGCTGAAAGAGCAATGTTTTTGTGATTTCTGATGGCCAAGTGCCCCAGTGGCGCAAATTTTCCCATACAAACGTAAAAAAGTAACTCTTTCAGCGCTGCTACTTTCACAGCGATCTGTATTATATGAGGAACCCATACACACGTCACACCCTAAAGTTGTACCACTAAATTCTGTACACCCTGTATAAATCGAGCCGTACATACCAGTTATTTTTATTTATGAGAACATTGCCACTTCTTAAAATTCAACGCTTATAATATACCCTGTAGTTATCATTCAATCTTAATTCTTAAGTCATGAGCATGACTCATGAGTCATGACAAATTATTTATTTTTAAAGTGACCGTATGCAAACATGGCCATAATAATAATTATTGTTATGGCCATTATGAACGGTGAAAATAATACATAAACACTATCTCTTTGTTTTCATAATATTATTAACTAGATGATGCCCGCAACTCCGTTGCGCCAAAATTCGTTTATCGCGTGAGAACCGTACAATCTCCATACCAAATTTCAGCAAAATCGGTTCAGCGGTTCGGGCGTGAAAACGTAACAGACAGACAGACAGACAGACACTTTCGCATTTATAATATTAGTATGGATATGAAAGAAAAGGGATAGTGTATTGTTTCCACCAGATACACTATTTCGACGATTAAGCCATCGGCTCGTTGGTCTAGGGGTATGATTCTCGCTTCGGGTGCGAGAGGTCCCGGGTTCAAATCCCGGACGAGCCCGAGTGACACTTTTTTATTTACTTCGAAAATGTTGATATTATATTGGAGGATCACATAAAAATTTAACGTTAAAATTGAGTCAAAAAGATAATTTAATGTACCCGTATATGCGTCGGTCAAATCATAAATATTTTGGGCGAGTAATTGGTTATACCGATTGTTTTATATTTAAATTAAATTTCAATTATCATAATATTAGTAACACCTTTTAATAATATAAACATTTTATTTGTATATACAAACTCCACTGTGTAATAAGGTTGTTGTAGAATTACAATATTTTGCCCTTGTCTAATTCGTTGTCAAGATCCAAAAAAAATTGTCATAGATTTTTTTCAGAAGAGGATTCAGAGAGGGAATAGGGATATAATAACGATAAAATAATGGATAATTTTCATAATATACTTCAGTTTATCGTATTTTACATTTGTGCTACGCGTTTCGTAGCGGCCAGCGGGTCTACGAGCTACGCGTAGTCGTAGACATTAACTTCTTTACGTTTTATCTTTTTCATTAAAACTTTTGCAGTGTCATTTTATGAGCCATACAACTTTGTTTAGGCTAAACAATAAACAGTTTGTCCGTAGTTTTAAATTATATGTTTTAATATTGTTATTCTGCGCGGCCGCCATTCTACACGTAAATTAAAAAACTTTTACTAAAATTATTTATGTTTGTGTAAAATTGTGGGAGTACTTTTGTTATTTTTGAGTAAATATGAGTTTCTCTCTGAATTCTCTATGTGATTAAATATTACTGTGTGAGAAGCCCTTAAAAAATACTATGTAAGTCAGCTGCAAAATCTTGTGTTAATTAGCTCTTTCCATAAGAGCCTACTGGGTTTATAAACCAATCTTAACGTTCACACAGACATGTGAAAATGTTTTATCTGATGGAATCAATATATATATGCTATAAGGGGGCAAACGAGAAAACGGGTCACCTGATGGAAAGCAACTTCCGTCGCCCATGGACACTCGCAGCATCAGAAGAGCTGCAGGTGCGTTGCCGGCCTTTTAAGGGGTAATAGGGGAGGGTAGGGAAGGAAATAGGGAAGGATAGGGAAGGGAAAAGGGTAGGGAAGGGAAAAGGGTGGGGGATTGGGCCTCCGGTAAACTCACTCACTCGGCGAAACACAGCGCAAGCGCTGTTTCACGCCGGTCTTCTGTGAGGACGTGGTATTTCTCCGGTCGAGCCGGCCCATTCGTGCCGAAGCATGGCTCTCCCACGTCAAGATGTATTACCTAATCTCATCAATCACACGAAGGCCGATGGACCGGAACGGAGGCAATGAGCCGAAGCCTGGGGGTTATAGATGTAAATGTTACAGCATCTCACTGTATAGTGTACATACAAGTTCAATGAAGAGGAAGAACTTCCAAAATTATGTTTATGGCCATTAAACGCTTGATACCACATTTCAATAAACATTCTAATAAATTTAGGTCTAATTCTTTGTGCTAAAACAAAAGAGTAACGTTAACGTTATAGTAGATATAGGTCTACCAGAATTTGATGGCAAAAATGAGAAAGTAAAGTGATTCTAGCCATATCGAAGTAATTGGAATAGAACATTTTGATCCTTTTTTTCCTTATAGCGGCTGATTCTGTGTGTGAAACATACAAATATATACATTTATCCAATGATCAAGGATATTTTTTGAAAATCTGCTGTCAAAATTTGCCATCAGTAGCTGGTAGACCTTTACGTTTTAAATATTTCTAACATAATGTTGAACCTTAATTGTAACAAGTATCAAGTAGTCTAATAGTTTATCGAACATCCATTAGACAAATAGCTTGACTTCCTCGTCTTAGACAAATAACTTACACGCCCTCGGCCGAGTAATAGCCCATTATGCTGCTCCTCATAGGGGATGCTTTTAACAGAATTATAATATTATACTCGTTCTTGCTTTAAAATATTATCAATTCTACTTACTTTAGAAACAAATTGTCAATTAAAATGCCCTATCGGTTACTACACAACTTTAATGGACAAACTTCTGTATATTAATAGACTTCGTATGGCGAATGTTTGTTATCCGGAGGGAGTGAAGTAATTTATAATAACCCCGTGGAATATTAATTGAGCTCTCTCGGGGGAGCATCGTTAATGAGTAGAGCATAGCTCTTTAACTCTCTTTAACGAGATATACGCCGGGTGGAGTTACAAATTCAATGGAATGTCAGTTTCGCGCTGGGCGCGGGGCGAAGATAACGTCGCTAATTTTGTGGAAATTGAAAAGTGAAACTGCGCGGGAACGTAGGGGCGTGTGGGGCGGCGTATCGTCGCGTGTCGTGTGTTGTGGTCCCGCGAGCGCGCGTCAGTGGACGGACAGACGAGCAGACGGCATGTCGCGCCGCCGGCGACGCGTCGCTTTCCGCGACTACATACTCATGGACATACACGCCATGGCCAAGGTACTCGATCCGATTAGTTCCCCGTGAGTTCGATGCGAGAGCGATCTAGAATTTCAGCCGGAAAACATCGGAAACTCGCGTCGACGTCGGCACATTAGTCGCTAATGATATGTAAACACGAGCCCCATCGTGCCTGCCGCCCGGTTGTACCAGTTTGTCATTAGATCTACCGTTTGTGTTTTCATGTGGATTACTCAGTAAACATGTAGTTAATGGCCTTTTTTGTATACGAGCCGTAATAGTTACATTAGTATTTAGTAGACACAAATTAGGCTAGATAAATTTTATCGAGCGGTGTCACTTAACGTTAAAATGGCAATTTTTTCGCAGATCCCGAACTAAATACAGGACGTATTTAGTTCGGGATCTGCGAAAAAATTAAATCATAGAATGTAGATCAGCAACATTAAAAATCGAATGTGAGGACATAATACAGCTGCCTTAAAAATATTTAAACTAATACTTTATTAAACTGGTGACACCCAACAATGTTTCAAAATTGAAAACTTATTAAAATTTAAAGCTACTTAGTCGTAGTAGTTTTCTCTATAATATTCATTACGTTTACCTGGCAAGGGGTTGGCAACTTATTTATAACAAAACCGTGAATTTCTTCATAAACTTATTATTACGAATAATACTGTTTTTCATGTAAGGCACGCTAAAGACACGTCAGAAACACTTCGGCCAAAAATGTAAGTTTCATAGATTTCCGTTGCAATTCCTGAAATCACAATAAAAAGTGATCTCGAAGGCTGCTGCATGAACAATAACGATCGATCATTCAAAGGTAGACTGTAAATCAATTAAGCTCCGGGTCGGGAAGTCAGGGATGGTCCTAATCTGCGACACTTACCTGAACGAAATAGCGAGGCTATAAACCATGCGCCTTCCAACTGCTGCTCCGATTTTATTTTCCGTGTACATTCCAGGTAATCTGCTTAAGTGGAGTGTGGTTTCGAAAAAATACACATACGAGAAGCTACATTACGAAAGAAAATTATTTTAATTAGCTGGAGTGTTCTGTATAAAATCACGATTGAAATTGTAAGTTTCATACTAAATTTTATATACAAGAATGAAATTGTATATTTATAGCAGGTAAAGTCAATAGCTTGATTATATTACGAACAAATGTGACATATTTTATAGTAGCTTCATTTAGACGTCACGCAAGAATCCGCACGATGCAACTTATTCTACACCCTGAAAGAAACCCTCCGGGAATAAATGGGATGGTCTTTCCCTTTCAAGATATATTGATCATACTAGAAGAGAATATCAACTAAATTCTACAATTTTTAAGCGATGGCTAGTGCCGCACGTAGTCGTGGAGTTGTTCTATCCAACCTAGCTTTAATCTTATTACAAGCATAGTAGTAAACATAGTAGTTATATTAATATTACAAGCACCGTGTATAACTTTTGCCCCATTTGTAGTTCCGGAGACAGGGTGATTAATTATTAGTTAAAGTAATAAAGTTTCATTCACATTCGCGTACCTACACGTTAGTAGAGAGTTTGCGCAACGAAGACTTACACTACTCATAACGTAATTATGCAAATTTATGTTCAAGTAGGTATAATCTACTCCAGAATATAAGGTAATTGCCAATTTTGCTTATGTCGCAAAAACTTTAAAATCATCAATAAACAAGTTTGAAACGAATATGTGCACGAAAGGCTTCGTACAAAATATTATATAAAACTAAATTCTTTGTATGTGAGCCACCCATAATGATATTTTAATTATAGCATTTTTTGTAATAGTGGGAAATAATGTTCATATATATTTCTTAATTTAACTTGGTCTTACGGTAACAGTAATACAGTCTATAGCGACAGACAGAAAACAAACGGATACACGCAAAGATTTATGGCTAACTTGCTAAGTCTTCGCTGGGTTTTTGTCCTTTGTCAGATTCCTATCCGATTCCCTAAAAATAAAGTTGCGTCATAATATTACGAAGTAGTCATATTTTACCTTTACATACGATTCCCCAAAAATCAAGTTTTCTGACATTATAATACTAGTACCAGCTGTGGTATCAGGTCAAATAATATTCACCTACAGGAGCGCTTACGCACTCATAAATTATTGCTGAATACACGGAGTCACGTCCGACATATCGGGTGGTAATAAATCAAACTATAATCGTCGTAAGCAGAGTGAGATAATCCCAGTAACTTGGTCTCAACAGCCACTAGTGAATCACACGGCACACCCCAACGCATATGAAGTTTCCTCTTGGAGCAAATTCAATTTCCGTGTATGGAATTTACTTATATCGACTGAATTTCTAGTTGAAATCATATCGTTCGCTCTCGAATAAGGTAAGTATGTGATTTGAACTTTTTTGTCAGTCCCGAGAAAGTATAATTTCAATTCATTGGCCGGGTATAGAAGTTATTTTAGAATTATAAAATCGCAATTCCTGCTTAGAATGCAGAAACCAATATTTTGAGTTTGAAAATTCAATTAAGCAATTTACTATTTGCAAACTATGTAATTGAAAGCAAACAAAATGGCAACCTAAATGTTATAAATTATAATAACAGTGCACATAGTTCTGACATAATAACCACTTATACAGCGGGCTCATTGTTCCCCGCGACCCGATCCTCGACGTTCCCTCTTCATCCTGTAAATTATTTAAATTGGCTCTCTCTTATAGCTTTCTATAATATCTGTAGCTGTTTGGCAAAATATTCAATATGCGGTGTCGCTATATTCAATAGAACGTTGGAACAGCCCTGAGTAAAGTAAATATTTTTATCATTATTGTTTGTAATAAATGTTTCTTACAAAAAATATTTTCGGCGGTGTGTAATCTTTTCACGTTTACACACCGCCGAAAAAACTTTAGGCTCCGGGAAAGGATTAAGGATATAATTAGTATTAAGTAGGTTATAGTGTTTGTCAGAAGAAATGTAATTCCCTTGCCACAAACAAATTTCTGCTCGAAGGACCGCTTCATCTAGTTTATTAATATTTTGATGAAGTAATGTGATAACTGACTATCTATTATAATAGTAACACAAATAAAGAATGGATAAAAAATGCCTCAAGATGATTTATTATAAACAAAACAAGAAGAAACATTAGTAACGCCTGACAAGTATATTGCGTTTAAGTTTAACCAACAAATTGTTAAATGGAAGTGAAAGGCGCCTGCTGCCTGCAACTTTTATACAGCACAAAAAACTCACATAAAATATTTTATATTTATAATTTATGTATAATTATATAATATCTTTCATTATAAAACATTCAACAACCATAGGAATAGTTACAGATTACCATGGGCCCAAGACACATACATTAAAAACGGACAGACAGACAGACATTTCAAACTTAAAATACCATTCTTTTTCTACTTAAAATACAAATACTTTTAACGAAACATAACTTTGAAAACTTTAACAAAACATTTAATGAATACACTTACATTACCAATTTCCATTTTGCAAGCAGTAGGCTAAGGGTCAATTCGGACCGCAACGCCACGCGTACCTAGATGCATTTCTAAATTTGTACTCGTATGGATTTGTTAGATTTTTTGTATAGATTTGATAGATTTGTATATAACTTCTGTCTGGGAGCACCTAATGTCTCCCGCAATTATTGACGTTGGTCAATTCAGTACAAATTTAGAAATGCATATTCTACAATTCCTAATTTGAATTGACCTAGGTGGTTAAGTCATTCTAAATAGGACGATACAAGTCAATAGTAATTGTAACATGAATTCTCGTCTCAGATACAAGTCGCTCATGATGCCCTATTTAATATTCCCTCTCAAACGAGATACACGCGAATAGGTCTTAAGGGTGTTCCGAGTGTGTTTATCGCATGCACTTGACCTCGAAAACACGCCACTTATGAAACAAGTTTTAAATGAGTATTCGACCTTTCACAAACTACTTCATTACCTCTGAAGTACTTTAAGTACTACTTACGAGAAAGCTCGCGATAAGTAGCAAATTATAAGTTGCTACTAGACAATGCTGATACCATAGAAACTATGTTCAGAGTACGCAGATTTAAATTCTTATCGTAGTTATTGTTATGCTTTTCAATAAGTGTCTATTACAATAAATGTAGAATCCTGAATAAAATAAAGTTTTATATCAGGTGGTTTTTATTATCTACCGATGGATATTCAAAATTATATTTTTAAATGTTTATTTTCTGATAGAAACAAAATCAATCTTCGACAACAGCTATTTTAAAGTAGTGCATAGACCATTGGTCCCCAACTATTTTTTTTGACGCGGGCCACAAACATGTTCTGGTCTCGGTGTCGCGGGCCACAACAAAAATTTTTGGGGGTTAAAAAATAACATTCTTCAAAATTAACGATTTAAAAGTGGAAAAAATTTAACGACTATCACGACGACTTTACATTATTTTGCTGGTGGACGTAAATTTCAAAATGGTTTAAGATAACGCGGGCCACAAATAAAGTCCCGGCGGGCCGCATGCGGCACGCGGTTGGGGATAGCGGGCATAGACGGTGTAGATTTACTTTATACTAGTAATCTACTTATTACTAGATGATGCCCGCAACTCCGTTGGGCCAAAACTCGTTTATCGCGCGGGAACCGTACATTTTTCCGGGACAAAAAGCAGCCTATGCCCTTTTCCGGAATTCAAAGTATCCCCATACCAAGTTTCAACAAAATCGATTCAGCGGTTTGGGCGTCAAGAGGTAACAGACCGACACACTTTCACGTTTATAATATTAGTATGGATTCTTTTATGTCTATGTAAAAGCAAACATGTGTTAATTTTTTATTAACTTTCATTATAATATGTGTTAAAGGTATATTTTTATTTTAAATAGAACATTATTAATCTTTTTATTTTTCAATTCATCAAATGGCTAATTAACCAACCGTCAGCTTCAAACACTAACTAAGAGACCAAAATCAATCAATTTCATAACAAGACCTAACTAAGGTCAAAGTTGAACAATTCATCGCGTGACTACAATATCAGAGAACTTTTATAACTATAAGAATATCAACCAAACGATAACGCGAACAAGAAATTCTAGTCGAGTCTCACGCAACCCCCGCAGGTGCCCTGTGCCCGGGTACCGCGATGAATGCTGTTATACAATAATATATTCATAGACATGCATGTGTAACAAGTAACAACCGGCGATTGTCCTTGCTCGATACCGACTCAAAGGATTTTTAACAGCGATCACACATTTCTTGTAATATAATCGACTCCTTAGATTTATACCCGAGCTTTATTTATACGTATTCAAATATATTAGACAATTTTGTACTAGTACCTATCTTTTGGTCTATGTAGAGCTCGTGACTAGTTTACTCGGAAATAGCTTGAAAATCAATGACAGCATCCAAACACATTTAGCCCCCGTCCCTTAGTCTCACTGAGCTTCGACACCGCTTCACACCTTTTTGATCGTATCTTTGATTTTCTCTCTGAGAGTTTCGTACTGACGTTATCTACCCACACCACACCGTTCTACTCTGTACTGACCCACTCTTGAGCTTTTCAGTTTTCTTTCCTGCATGTGAGTGTATGTGTTTTCGTGTGGTGTCCTAATTCGGCTTAAACGCAATACTTACTGTTCTATTGGTCGCTGCGACGACGGTGGTATCTGACGTGTTTGTATCTGTCCAGGAGTACGAGGAGGAAGGTCGCCGTTCGAGGCGGCATTCTTCTCCATGTAATTCCCGGGAGGGCAGCACCACCGCTCTGCACACGCAGCACTATGACGACGCTGTGAGTATTCCCGACATTTATCTCCCTGTTACTTTTAACCCCCGTCGCCGACGACATCGGGCTCGGCTGAAAGCGCCCTCAGTTTGCGAACAAAATTAGGTTATGTATACTTTTTGAATAAAAGAACGCTTCAAGTTATTTAATTTGATGCCGACGGCAACTTTTCCTGTTTGTAGACTTTTTGCACAAATTTCTCGTGGAGTTCCGAACTATGGTATGAAACTCATTTTTACGACCGTTTATATGGATGGGCTCGCTGCGGGTTGCCCGTAAATCAAATGGGAATATGATTTTTTTATTTTTAGGCTTGGATAATTTCGCAGATGATGAAGCTTAGTAATATTTATGCTTCTCACTTTATCGAAGTGTAACTGAACTTTGACAACACATTAAAATGTGGACATTGTAGTGGCATTAAATATTGACCTTTTAAGGTTTGTGAAAATACTTAGTGGTCATCCTGAAGCATCAAAAATTCACAACATTAGGTAATGGTATATACATTGAGATGGGTATATAATTGTACCTTATTATATTATTTTTAGGCATGAGTCAATGTCATATGGGGCTCAATGACAAAATTACAGGAACATAATATATTATGAGTTAGTGATAGGATTTACCTAATTACTGCAATGCCAATAGGTACAAATAAATAAAAAGCTTTGTTCGACAAGTACAACATGCCAGATTTTGTTCAGATTATTTACTGTATGTGCTAGTAGCGCCCTCTGCTCCTTTGAGTAATATTCCCTATTAAGAGTCCGGGTGCCATCTCAGTTCTCATACAAACGTAAAGATAATTTCCCATACGAGAATATTTACCATATTTGAGTTATTATTCAGCTTAAGATAGTAATTATCTAGGTTTCTGTACAAAGATTTACTGCAAAATATTTACATACCAAAAATATTTACATACTAAATTGTAATCGTTCATATTTTTGGTAAGTATGTAAATATTTTGCAGTGAATCTTTGTACAGGAACCTGGGTAATTACTATCTTAAGCTGAATAATGACTCAAATATGGTAAATATTCTCGTATGGAAAATTATTTTGGTACTTATTACGTTTGTATGAGAACTGAGATGGCACCCGGACTCTTAAGTAGTTATTTTTGCCGAACACATTTCTCGTTATATTTAATGAGTAAATTCAGATAGATCTCTCATAGCGAGTGTGTACAAAGAAAAATGATGCGGGAATTGAATTGAGCTTAATAGCATAGAAGTTTCCCCCCGTGCCCAGCACTTTGGCTGTCGGCCAAATGTACGACACTGTCACTCGTGTTTTGCTGGCTTCTCAAGTTTGTATGAATGGATATATTAGGTCATCAACGATTCCTTTGCGTTATGGTTACTGCTTCGATGAATTATGATTTCTTATTTCGATGGATCTTACTTTCGCTTCAAAGCAACTTACATAATTTTTTTTTTACTCACAATATTAATTGTAACAAGACGTAGTTCACATTCTTTTTACGTAATTAGTTGCGTTTAGGTGTGAAATTTTTTAGAGATAAAAACGATATCCGTAGGAATGTGTTCATAATTTGAGACATTTCAATTTCTTATGTTCGGTCGCTGTAAGTTATTATTTAATACTCAATAACTATATTAATTAAATTAAAGATAACGAAACATTGCTTAACCTTTTTTAACACAAAACTTAAATGATAGTCGTAATAAAAATACATAATTTCAATAAGATTTTATTATCGTACCTAATTTAACTTAATTAAATCTCAATCAGTCTTACTAACTACAGTATATTAAAAATAAGCTTAAATTAAACCTAAGTTGGTAAGTATAATTTACTGTTCTTGTAAATTATATTGTGTCAATAATTTTGTCAATAATTCTCAGGAATGTCATGTCATTTAACCAATAATTCGTTTTTAAACAATGACTATTTTTAAAAGCGTTTTACCGTATTTATGAAGATGAAAGGCAAATGAAATATGACGTCAGGTGGGTGTGTCGTGGACGGTCATAGAATACACGGTTTATGGTCGGCAGTTAGCTATTCAAGTGATTTGCAGCGCGGCGCGCGGATATTCACCGGTGCGACCAAAACGTATAACGGTCATTAATTTCACGAAATTTACAACAAAACATTAAAATTATTCTAGGATTATAGTCATATTAAATGAACGAGAGAAAATGTCGGTTAAAAGTGCCCGTATTTCAATTTTCACTAACGATGCATTTGGAACAATTTCGCTAACCTCTTCAAACGTATTCACAATAAATGAAGGATAAGGTTTATTTCTAAGGGCTTTAACAACTAATATTTATAAACTAAAGTTTCTCCTGGAGAGACCGTCTGAGCTCCTCCGTGGCTTTAGTGATGTCCTTGTTGTCGCGGATCCTGGCGCGGGCGAGGTCTGGGCAGTCGTCGAGGTAGTCTTTGGGCGGCTCCGTGGGGTACTTGCGCTCGAACTTCGGCCGCGGGATCCTCACGCGCTTCACGTCGCCCAACCAGCTCTCCATGATGGGGGTGTTTGTGTAGCCTGAAAATATTGAATAATAAAAACATTAATAGAGTACATTGGGTCATACCCACTTAGCTGGCCGCTTGACCTACAATAATATTGAACAATATTTTATTAAATTATAAACTTATTTGACAATAATATTGAAAAGCGGGCGCGATCAATATTAACAGTAGACGGTCAATAACATTGCACAATAAGTGATATTGCACAATAAAATTGATCGTCTACGGGCCCCCGTAGGTATTGTAACAGCATTTTAATCACAAAATCTATTGATCAATATTAACGTAATATGTACAAATCTAGTAAGAAGTATTTATTATTTTTTGTAAATCAAATTTAATAAATTCCAAATGCCGCTGCAACTTCTGTGCGAAAAATGTCGCTGTTTGCGGTATTTTTAAATAAAATGCCCTTTTTGAAAATTGGGAGCAAAAGGATCTCATCATCGAATTCAATATAAATATTGTGTTTATAGGCTTAACCGTAAATAAGTAATATACAAAAATATACACTTTCGCATCTATAATATTAGTATGATATGATATAATGTATACAAGGTATAACAAAACAAAGTGATAATACTGTTCCTCGTATAGAGTTCACTGTGATTTGTGAAACCGTTTTAATTTGTTAAAATGTCTTTTAATAGATTCCCCTCTATTACCTTTATGTAACTTTATGTATGTCGGTGTTACGCGATCATGTAACTATGTATTTCCTTACTAAAATAATTGGAAAACGCACGTCCATGACATTAGTGAATTAAGTGGAGTTCCGTTTAACACGTGAGCAGAACTCTACATATTAGTTACGTTACATAATTATATTTTTATCAACAATATATTATATATTTTAGTTCGTGTCGTGTTTTATTTTCATCATTAGACGTTTAATTAGAGCAAGGTTTAAAAAAGAAATTATACCGTAGCTAAAGATAGAAATAATATGAATTATGAAGTTAATCGTGTCTGCCTCGTGCTGTCGCTCGCTATAGCTGGAACAATATGAGAGCCGAGATTGTAAACCGTCACCGCAGGCTGCCGTGATTAACCTAAATTAAAACAGCACAGATGCTGTGGCCACAGGTGAAGGCCATTTTTTACAAAACCGCCGCTTAAACTTTTGCCAATTAGTAAATATAAACTTTCAAAAATAAACCCTCTGTTTACGACCATTGTCCCTCGTTTTGCTTAGAGGGTTAGGTTTTTTTAGTAGAGTACGGTTACTGGCGTATTAAAAGTTTCCAAATAGGTAATTGAAATTAAATACCCGCTTTTATTGCTAGGAGTAACCAAAGTGGTAAAAAGGCAGTTGCCAGTTACAAACGAGTAAAACTTAAATGCTGGCTCATGCAGTTGCATGAAAGTGGGTTAATATAAGTATAATAAACCTTTATTAAATTATGAAATATCAGCAGTAGGCCGTAGTGTAGCCGATGCGAGATAGCCGTAGCGAACGCCGGCGGTTCCAATGTCATTACATTCAACAGAAAAAAGTTGATTGTGCTATTCTATTGTTCCTAACCATCGCCATAAGTAGGTTAAATTATAATCAATTAAATGATAATTAGCGGACACTTACTTAACTCTCAAGTACGTATTCACTTTGTATTTTTATCTACGATATGTAAAATGAATTCATTTACATAAGACATCGGTGATCATGTTGAACTCACCAGTTGGAGTAGTCGAGTGAGTGGATCTATCTTATGCACTTACTTTAACGACCCTAAATTTTTTTAACTTATTATAGGTGTATTTTTTTAATTTTTAAAACTATATAATGGCGGATTCTATATGTGGACCATGACTAAGTACCTAATAATATACATAATACCGTGGAAGCCGCAACCGACAATCTCTATAGTGACTCTCAATCGTTAAAACAAAGATTTAATGCACGATTGAACTTTCTCCGGCGAAAGTGTTGCTAAATGTCTCGAACTTGGTACGCTTTCAAATATTGCACTCACCAGCTTAGAATTCAAATTCAATATCAATCCTACCGTCATAATATAATTTCAGGCCTTGTTAGACACCGAAAAAAATTCGTTACCGATGGAACTGGGTATGTACCTAATTCTCTTATTCGGAAATACAATAATACGTACTTGTCCTGTCTGTCACCCCTTTTATGTTGGATCAAATATATGAATAACAATAAAGCATAATATAAAGACTACGTTTGAAAATATTTTATTCGAGTTTAAGAAGAATTTATAAGCAGTTTAGTTGAGTAAGTTAGCCCTGTTGATTCGATAGAGTGTAATTGTGATTGCGCGCCATTATTGTTGGACGTGAGCTGAACAAATTTAGGTGTTCGTTGTATAATTTCCGTTTCTGTCAATATACTATCTGATTTTGCTGTCGCTTTTGCGATAAAATAACAAACTGAGCATTTAAATTGTAGGTATGTACTTTAAACAAAAGTTCGATTTACCAATCGAGTAATATACAGTACCTACCCTGTATAAACATAAAGTTACAATAACTTTACCTACTCTCTTCTATACTTATTTATTTAATTTTATACTAATACCATTTACCTGGTAGCTACAGTCAAAAATAGCATGATTTAAAGATCACAACATTAATATCTGTCTTCTATGGGTAGGTAAACGAGGCAGATAGGTGTAACCTAAAAAATATTCGGCGAAGATAAAAACCGTTTGGCAAATAAATGGGAATAAATAATTAATTAGTAACGAGCTAACGGCAGTTTCGTCACCGCCAGCGCTGGCTACTCGCTGCTGGCTAGCTGTAAATTTTGATGTGAGCGCTCGTACACTTCAAATATTACCTCAGGCTAATGATTTTCAAACAACGGTACCTCAGTTATCTCGATCTACGTCCCTGTGTCATTAGTTTTAAACTTGTTTCCTGCTTCAAATCCTCAAAATCGTCGTTAGCATAAACGAACTCTATCTAGAGCAAAATAGTAAAAGAATACTCGGATTGCCTGCGAGAATTGCTACTTACTTTATGCACATACGCATCAGTATACCTTTGTCACGAACAAAACTGGTAAACCCTTAAAATAATTAATTTGGAGTCTGGATAATGTTTGTCGTGAAAGCGGCGGGTGCAGTTCCGTCGTTATTCGGTGGAATAATGGTCTGAGTCATGGTGTGGTGGCGTGGGCGCTGCGCCGCTCGCCGTGTCACGTGACAGACTCCCATAACACGACGCGCGCTAATTGTTCCGTATGTGACTCAATCTGAGACCACCTATCGTTTCTCTTTTGTTCTTACATATCAATTTCAATACATTGCAGCCTGACTCATTTAGGTCGTGTTTGATTAAACAGTTATAAATAAGATACTTTTAATAAAGATTAGCCCTTAAACATATATGTTTATTTAGTAAAACAAAGATAAAATCAATAATAATTTGAATACTCGTTAAGAGATTAAGCCATCGTCTATAAATAATCGATCTCGTTGAACTCTTTTCCTCCGCGCAATAGTTGCGATTGACGCATGAAAGAAAATTGGAGTTGCGCAAAGTTCTTGAGCAAGTATGGAAGTTAATTAGTGTCTCTGGCCTGTACAATGTTATTAACGAGTTCTGGAGCCGGGCGATCGGGCAACACGAGCTAATAACAAACTGCACGCATCACTAGACCCGCGAGACAATCAGAAAGTGTACAACTATTTGTCGTCATATTCTCTACCTGATTGCTCGCTTTTCTTTTAATTATACAGATTTAAAGACGATCTTGTTTACCGGCACTGGGTAATGGGTATATGTACCAACTTATTATGTTAATGTACATTATAACAGTCTATATTGTGCACTCATACACAGTAATAAATTAAAAAGTATTAAAAATTAAAATGCTCGTTTTCACTAACACATAAAAACATTACATTAAAATGGTTTTGAAATAATTATAATAATGTTATCTTGTAACAATTCGTAATAAAAGTGTGATATCATGTCATCGCGGAGAGAAACCCCGGGAACCGTGTGATGTGAACAATGGCCTCTACTTTCGTAAGAGGTAATTGTATCGGAAGGAAGGAATCATATTTGCTCGCGTGTAAATTAGTATTATTTTCACTAGCTTGCTTATTACAAAACGGTACTCCTTTGTGAGCTACTAAAATTTTGCGGTGCTCGTACAGTAGAAATAAAATATTGAGAAGCGGGGAAAAAGTCAATTGACCTTGCTACTAAAAATATTTCTAACAAGATGTTTTGTGTTTAATTTTTAAACAAACACACAATGACATGACTTTTTAAAAATATAATAACATACAAAGTAATGACACTGTGTAGTGACTGCGGAAACTGTACGTTTTGCTACGGTACTATTCTGTAATATTAAATAGACCGACACTTTCGCGTAAGTGGTAATGATTGATAACATATAGTTGTAATGAACGGTGGTTTTTGTTAAGAGTCCTTAATTTATCTCCCGTGGAGTAAGCCCAACAATCAACACTAACAATTTGCTATAAATCACGACAAAAACTTCGACCCCATTATTCCTTTGGCAGTTTTTTAGTAAAGGAATTCATAGTTGGTACAATAAATAAAGATAGGTTTAGTTGATACTTTATATCGGAGTTATCCCTCTGTAATAACGGCTTTGCCGGACGTGACAGTTTCCAATTTCATATCTAGCTCGGCTCCTCTATTTGTTATGCCCCGAGCCTTTCGAGATTTATACGACTTAAAACTAGATTACTAAAACTTCATCTTCAAAGAACTTTTTTGTACGAGTGGACTGAGCACACAAACGGTTTTTTTTAATTCGTTGCTACAAAGGATTTTAGCATTTATATTTATTTTTACGTTTAACCAGAGTTTATCTTAATTTTTAAATAAAAATGATGGGTCAATTAACGTTTATAATTTTAACACTTTAGCATTAGGTATACCTGTCGTAATATTTAGGGAGACAGAAAAATACACCCTGGCGTAATGGAAGTTTAATTTAAAAAGGTTGCTATCAAAAAGCTTTGCCTTCCATTTACATTCATTGTCAGGATAAACTCAGATCTCACCCGAAGGGATTATTGGGGTTGTTCCGAGGGATTTTATTTTTGTGACAGGAGGTACAGCGAGGGTTTTTATTTTGAGCTGGCACGAAAGAGAATTGTAGCGGTGCTACTGCCGCATTGTCCAATTAAAATATGTAATCTGGTAATACTTTATGCTATTTTTATCAATAATGTTCGAGTGCTTAATCTAGATCAAATCACAGCCTCAGACTTAATAAAAAAACCCATGACCTCGATTCTGAGACCTACCTATACCGTCACTGTAGTGACTCAGGACCAATTACATAATATTTTACACTAAAACTAATTTGCTAATAGTGTCGGCAATCTGTATTTTTGAAAAGGCTGTGGATGGATGAGAAACGACGATTTCTGAAAACTATTGACGAAATGCAAAAATAAGAACTAATACTGATGAGCACTATTTTAGGATAAAACAGGGGAAAAGATATTGCTTGCCTTAGGGCCGGGACGTAGAAACTCATCTTGAATTTCTACGTGAGTTTCTACGACGCGACGTCGACGCCGTGCCGTGGTTTTTTACGACGCGCGTCGTGGATTCCCACGACACGGCGCCGTACGACGTCGTGCCGTGATTTTGTGTCCCGGCCCTGGGTCAATTCAGACCGAAATGCGACGCGTGGATGCGCATTTCTAAATTTGTGCTGACTGCTGAAGGCTCCTCTCGCGAAAAAAGCGTGCAGATGAAACCACTTTTCATCGGCATTAACAGAGAAATTATATCTGAAAAAAATAATTAGTAATCTACATGATATGATACGTAACGTGGTTTTGCCATATTTTTTCTATCGGTATCACATAATAAAGAAATAAAAAACCAAATCACCTCCAAATCGTTGAATGAAACCACTTTACTCCTTCATTATTTATCAAAAGAAGATATAAAACTATCTACTGCTTTGCAATAGATAAGTTGATAATTTGGTTTTTTTACTTTTTTGATATGTATTATATTAAGCCTTAAAAAGGTTTTTTCTCCTATTTCGCCCTATCGTGGACGCGGCGAGCGTCGTAACCGCCACCGTACAAGGCGCGCTGTTATGAATGTTATTTTAATGTCATTTACGTCGATATTCGCACTGACAGACAATGATCAAGGTCATTGGCGGATATAGAGGCCTGAATTAACAGATATCAATTCCGTGAGACGTCTTGCAAATCTATCAAATGAAATGCATCTACATTCTACATTATACGCGTCGCGTTATAAAGATCTAAATAATCCCAGGGAAAACCTGAAGTTAGCTTCAGGTTTTCTAACCTAGATAGCAGACGCTTTACCTCACTTATTAAACAATAAACAATGTGTAATATTTTGTACCTAACTAAAACAATATTTGCTGTACTCACATTACTTAAAACAAATAAAGATTATCGTATGAAAAGTGATATGGAAATAACGTAACGGTCATCCCTAATTGATTTTAAAGGTCGATGCACTCTATTTAATACAAGGTTAATTATTACATTACTGTGAATTAATTGTTGTAATATTCTTTGAAACTAATTAATTTAACGGTCAAAACATTGTCCATACTACCGTTACTACAAAAGTTAGGTAAGGCAAAAAGGTTAATCACAATAAAAAAAATACCTCGGGAACTATATAATACTACGGGTATTTCTATGGTAACGACAGATGCCTGCGACGATTTCCGATAGTCGTTAAAATGTTGATAGAGATGTACGTGATTAACTATTATTAGTGATAAGACTATGAATATGTATAAAGATGAGAATGTAATTATTTTTAGTTTTATCAGATTTTTTCGTGTTTTTTATATTCATTTCGCAAGTGAAAAATAGCCGACTCTTTTACTCAGTAAAATCACGTTGCTAAATCATCGGAGTTTTCCTCCGAGTCCGGAGTACGTATATTAAATTATAAATAATATGAAATACGACTGTCATTAAACTCAAAAGCCAATAATAACGTGTTCGTGCTGTAATTTAGTTAAAGGTAGTCTATTTTTAACGTAATAATTACTTATTAGCGACACGCTACATTTAAACGCCATTTAACCATAATAATGTTAAAAATTGGCGTATTAAAAAATACTTAGGGCCTTATCACACTGGCGATTAGCGAGCGATTTGAAAGCGACGCGATTGCGCAGCGCCGCGACAGCGCAACGGCGCGCGGCGTCGCGGCGTGGTGTGGACGCCATTTTGTACACTCGTCTAGGGAATTCCCTAGACAAGTGTACAAAATTGAGTCCATTCGTCTAGGGAATTCCCTAGACGAGTGTACAAAATGGGGTCCACGGCACGCCGCGACGACGACGCTGCGACGACGCTGCGCTGACGGCTCGATTCCCACGTTGGAAACATGTTATACCCAAGTTTGGTTAGGAACTTTTTTTTTTGTTTTTTTGATGTCGCAGGGGAAACCCATCATGGGTGCCCCGGGTTGGGTACCCCGGGGGTATGTGAGACTCCTACTCACTAAAACCACCTGCGGTTCGCCTTCAGCCGTATAAGGAGGGATATCCCGGATCTAACAAGCACAGGACTCCCTCCACGACCGGCCGGTCTACCTAGGACCGGACTTCCACCAAAGGTAAGGGAACGCTTAGGCAAACTAAAGCGTTCCCCTCGGCGCCGGGGCTGGCTTTGGTTAGGAACTTAGGACAATGCAGGGTGATCACCTAATTGTCTGACAAGTAAGATATGATCCATGCGTCGGATGGGCATGTAAAAAGTCGGTCGTGCGCCTGATCTCTCGCCAGTCGTGTCCGTCGTCCGTCCCACTGGGTTATGGGAGTAAAGGAATAGAGATTGCCCTTGTGTACTGCGCACACACTTGGGCACTATAAAATTACTCCTGCGTAGCTGGCCAGGTTTCAATGAAAGCGGCCACCGTCACCGAAACCGGCGTGGGAGCTATTATTATGAGCAAAATTATAATGGTATGCTTGCTAGTCGCTATGGTACTATACTAGATATACATAATATTATAATTTATTACTAAGTTAGGTAGCTTGTACTTGGAATAACATGTAACAAATCAATACTGGCAAAGTCGTCGTGACTGGGACATAATATTTGCTGACCAATGATACTTGGCATGTCACACAGCCATAAATTTTAAAATTTCTCTCGCAAAATTGTAACTAGGAGGTTACTTAACAGTGTTCTTCTGACTTTCTTATATAAATACGTCGTGTAATAAACGCACGTCACGATGTCGACACGAAAATTAGCATTTATTTTTGCGTTCATTGGGCAACGAGACAAAATGGGCCAATAAGGCTAATTCTAAGCAGAAAGGATGTCAACCGGGCGACATCTGCGGCGGAGGTGTTTACGTAAGTGCTAGGGCCGTGATTGTGACGAGTCGCATCGGGGTTAATGTTACACGAATGAGATCCTTATTCCCCGCAGACAAAGTGAGCGGCCGTCAACCTTCCGGCCGCGGCCCTACGAGAAAGTGCCGTTGCCGTATCTCGACCAACACTATTATGTGCTATTAGCGAGTGAGTCACACTCCAACTTCGATTATTTTGAATAACTATCGTGTTAAACGAATAAAACTAAGTAAGTACTAGATAAATGGATAAAAAATCTTGATAATTACGATCTAAAAAGGCTTATAATTCGAAATGTATAAAATTAAACAATTGAATGCTGCAAATTGCAATCACTCATCGGTAATTGCAATGGAGGTAAATCGAACTTATGGTTACCCGGTTACATAAAAGGAACGCCAAAGCTGCGCTAATCGCGATTATTCTCGGCTCTCGACCCGAGGGTCACCGCTCACCATTGACAGTACCCGCACAGCACCGCACCGTACACGACCAGCGAGGAAGATCGCAACGAGCCCGGCCCTAATGATCTCTGTGTGTTCACCTATCTACGTTGTACCCGTTTCTATACATCGACGTCCGATACGTCGCTAGATTAGATTCTGAAATATCGCTTCCGTGGATGCCTCGAAGTCACGAACAGACTGATTATAAAATAAAGTATACGATATTTTACGAAATTTATTTTGTAAGTTGCCCAAAAAGAATGTATAATTAGTTGTGTTACCATGAAGTACGTATTTTATTATGCAGTTTGTGAACAAAGGAGCGGTTTGTTTTGGGTGAATAATTTTTTATGTCGAGGATAACTCCCGATTACGCGTTCGCGGTCGAACACACGAAGGAGCATTTTTTGTCCGTGGCCCGAAAAGAACCGGCCGCGGCGAGCTCGGCTAGTTTTTGTCCCAATCATGGGAACCGTGCGAACGACGAGTGTCGTGCTAACTACGTTACGAGATTTTTATGTTTCGCAACTGCGGGCATTCATTCCGCTTATGCGATTACTGACGATGTCCTTTATAATAAATCGAGAACGGTGAGGTCGGAGCGGCGGCACCGGGGCACATAAAACATGTAAACAATCGAAAACTTAACCTCAATTCGAGCTTCACTCACCTGTCACGAGCGTGGAACACGGCGGCGGCGGCGAGGCCCGCGCTGTTTGTAAACAAGTCGGGGGCGACAGACGGACAGACGTGTTCGGCGCCCGCCGCTCGCTGCGAGACTGCTGGCTCTCGAGACTCGAGTGCGGCCTGCGGCTGACGATGGAGCGAGGTCTGTGCGAATCGAATTAACCCGATACCGATACTCTCTCGAGTGGCTCACGAGCTGCGCCCGCCGGCCGGCACCGTCCGGAGGCTCGACCTAATGAGCGAATCACGACCACCCACTCTCAACTAGGTAACCCGGACGAAAATACTCACACAAAAAAGCAATTGCTACCTATTCTTGGTTTATGTTTGGCTTTTGTTATCGAACCCATCGTGATTCCTCAAAGCGTGATAGAGATGAAAGCTACGAGTAGGCCTGTATTTCTATGAATAGGAAACAAAGATCAAAGAGTAAAGACAAACAGAAGTTCTCACCGATGCATTGGGACCTAAAATCGTGTCGTATACAAACGCTTAGCTCTATGTGGAATGTGTTGAAATATAATAATTAATGTTGAGCTCGCTATGACCTAGACTCATTTCAGCCTTTCAGTGCCAGGCCAGGCTTTAGTTTGGACGTAGCATAATTATTATTATTCTTGAAAGCAATTTCAGCGTATCTGGGTGTGGTAGTGCACCCGCCGAGACGAGCCAAGCGAGGCGCAAGGGCACTTTATTACCCTTGTTCCTTACCCTACCTTTTTTTAAAGCCGGGTCCAGACGAGTGTAATGTGTAATGTAATTCACCATGTAATGTAACACGAATTCTACGTGTGGACGGCACTACGAGCATTACATGTAACACTCGGGGTTTATCCATCGGCTGTCGGTTTTCGCGTGAGCACAAAGGCTCGTTTGGACAATTCGCTTTGAGTTCGTGTGCCGTCCACACTGTTAACGCTAAATTACACGTAATCTTACATTACAAGTTACACTCGTCTGGACCCGGCTTTAGTTAGTAACGAAACAGCTGAGCCATGCATATTTACTGATTTATAGAATTTGGGTAAGTTAGGAATTAGGATCAACGTTGGTAGAGTTAGGTAGATTCAGAAGCTTGGCTATACATGAGATCTCAGATTATCTTTTTCACAGGGAAAACATTATCGGCAACATTTTACGAAAAATGGCAACATTTTACGAAAAATCGGAATTGGGAAGGTACATCTTTCGTCAACAAGATTGTTTTGCTGGAAACGCAAAAATTATTACACGTTTTTGACCTCAAACAATCATTAAATATTATAATTTTTAATTAGTCAATCATATTTATTATTATACTTATAAGCTTACAGCTGTTATTTGAGATAGTAAATAGCTCTAGGAGTTAATATCCATGATGTTAGACTATAAAAGCTGGAAAAGGTTAGGTACACGACCTGCTGTGAAAGTGCGCCTAGAAGATATTATAACTTAAATTAAATACTATAAGTATCTAGTTCTCTACATCATACCTGGTGTCTCTATATTATTATGATTCATAAATAAGCGGATTATTCGTTGAATCAATTAGTATTGTATTGTAATTTGTATGTATGGTGACAAGAGACCTACGACACGAAAATCCCATAGAAGCTGTATAGTTTCCTGTGATGAAGAATTAGTGAACAGTGAACTCTATAATAATTTTATATGTATTAACATATAATCAATTATATGTTTATACCTTATACAGCATGATTGGTGTGACATGTTCATATATCACGTCCTCGAGTATTGAACATGTCTCTACAGTCATGCTGTACAGTCCTGGAACATTACTTTATAAGCTACTTAATTTAACAATGTGTTGTACATATTTTGATAAATAGCTATATATAATTATTACAAATTACAATATGGGCAGTGGGCACGCTGCGGTAGAGTAGTTAATACCAAAGCCAATACTATAAATCATCATTGCAGAATGTCTATTGACAGTCCAATGAATTTTAACGAAGGATGTTTTTGTTGGTTCAACAGTGGACTCCCGTTAGTTCCCACGTTTCAGTTGTTGTCGTCCAAAACTGGAAAGACTAGATCACGAACCTGCACAATCTCCTTTTATTAGGGCCCTAACGTTTGGAATGTAAAATACATAAACATCTTGGTCGATTTTCTTGTGGCCCCGAATCTATGACTCATATGGTTATGGTGTATGTACATATCTAAATAATTGAAATACTTATAAGAGAAATGCGTATATGTATTGATTTTTTTGGTGAAAAATTGTATTAGGTTACTTAAGAATTAAGATTAAGCAAAGATGTAATCGGCATCTTTAAAGTTTTATAAAAGATTGAATTACTTAATAGCTTAGCGCTGTTGTACACGTGTACTACAACACTTACTCGGTACAGTACGAAAGAAACAAAAGGTAGTTTGCATAATTTTGTTCGCTACAAAAGGAAAACCATTACGAACTAAACTACCTGCACCTGACAACGTACTAACATCTGATATCACCTCGTAGAAAGCTAACGACAGGAATGGTAGTGCTCCTTAAAACGATTAGTGAAGCGTAGGTACTTGGAGCAAAAATGCGACGACAGCAAAAGTGAAAATCGACCAATATCGACTGCTATATCGAGTGCATACTTTCTATATTAATGTGACAATATTGACCAGTACCACAATCAAAACAATAAACAAACAACAATGAACGTAGCGCATACTTGCTGACATTTTTAGCAACATATTGTATAACAAGTTAACAACCGACCTAGCATTTCGAGGTTATAATATTATCAACCTAAATTCTAAAACCTCATCAGTAACAATATAATCTAACAAAATATATGAAATAGGTAAACATAACATCAATAATAATTGTTTATTCACATTTATAACAACAAGTTATCGTTGTAAAAATTCACTCAACGATAATAAACAATGGATTTATTGTACAAAAGTCGGTTGCATATCGGAGCAGTGTGCTGCGTGTAGATGCTATCTCGTTGTATATAGAACGCTAACGAGAGGCACCGCGGCCGCGCGATGTGCCGAGATCGATCCAGGCGATACGAATAAGGACTATCGCTCACTAGAGACAAGACAACCTTAAGACAGACAATATTTGCTATACAGAACACATGAAGATAATGCAAAAAGTATTACAAAAGTCTGTCTCAATACTGTCGTGAGCGAGAGCCCTAACAATCTCGTCATGTCCACGGGCATTCTCCGCAATCATGCTCGCAGGACAAAAATAAATTACCATAAGTCCGCGTCTACGATGAGTTTACATAATCTACTAGACAGTTTTATAAAACATGGCCCTCGGTTTTGTCTATCTTGTTTTGTAATTTATGTTGCCCTCGTAGGCAAACTAAATGAACCAGCAGGCTGAAGTCTTTGTAAAAAACAAAAAGTACACTATCATATTTAAATGAGAAACATAGAGTCTTCGTGTTGCCGAAAACACATCAATTGCTTTTGATTGATTAAATATGATATTATTTAGAAACAATTTTGGGCTATTTACTTGAACTCTCCATAATCTTTGTTAACGGTCAGTAACAAAATATGTTTTTGGTCTTGTTTCACGCTTTCGAATCTAATTAAAGGACCAGGTATGTATTGATGCAATTGTAGCTTACGAGTTCATATATCCTACTGATATCATTACTTAATTCCACTTTACACCGATATAACATATTTAGTACCTACATTTAATCGTATCGTTATCTAGAAATAAGAGTAGAAGTACTTTTGTCATTTATTAAAATATAATCTTTTAGTAGAGACCATTATGCTAAAACTACACTTATAGTAAGTTTTATAGTGAGAGTGTTGACATAGAATTTGCTAATGCCCCTTGTTGTAACTTAGTGCACTCTGTTGATACCCTTTAGTCTTATCGATGCGTCCCCGCGACGAAGCGGGAGTCGGGACTGCCGGCTAGGCGCTAGTCAGGCCAGGGTCAGGGGTAGGAATGAGGTTCGGGCGCTGAGTGAATGTGATGTTTCAGTGCGGCTATCTCGAGGGTCTGCGCTCATCACTCGGTGGCTGGACGCAGAAAGTTAAATCTTGGTACTGGGGACGACCTCTAGTAAGTTGCCCGATCCGCCGAAGCGACGATCAGCGAATCATCCTAGCACATTGATATATTTGCACGAATCTAACTCGACTTAAACCTATTCCAAATTTCGCTTAAACTAAAAATCGCTTGATGTTAGTTCTATGTATTTTCCACGTTGATCGCACATTTAATCGGTGTTCATTTTATATTTTCATTTTTATTTTTTATATTTTCAGTAGATACCCTCATCGACATCGAAACGAAACGATTGGTTCCAAACGAATACGATTCAGTAGCTGTAGACAGTCTCGACTTAAGTATTGCATGAGAAGTTAGTTTGAAAAGACACGCATTCTTCGAAGTCCCTTCGAAAGTCGTCCCGAACTACTTCCGCGACAAACGACCAAAGAATGTTTTGTAATATAGTGCATGTTTAAAAATTGAATTATTTATTTATTTGAATTATTTCTGCTTCGTTCCTACGTTCGAGTCCTTTAATTGCAATTCGAATTTATTTCTCTGTGTGAGTACGCAAATTGGGTTAACGACTCTACCAAAGTATCTACTCGCAAAGTACCCTTGGACCACGCCACCGAGTGATAGATCCGCATGTTTCCAAGCCCCAGCTCACATCTCACTTCCAGCTTCTCAACACATTCGAAGACAATCACTTGTATTTCTGTAACCGAAAGCATAAGGTGGACCAGAAATGAGTCGTGCACCAAGTCCAGATCGGTTCCCCGGAGCCGGACACCGCCTAGTTCCAGCAGCTACAGTAAGACCATATCAATATGGCTGCAACGCGATACCAATCTGCGGGACGGATTTGTTCATTTTCTATGAGGAGGATAGATTTAGTCGCCTAGTTGTATCTACTGTTTATTTTGATTACGTTAACGATGAATCGCCGTAGACTAAGCTGTGATGTGGTACCGTATCTACACTTTAAGTAAAGTATGTTATTTAGCTCGTAAGCGTTAAACGTGTGAGTTGCCATATTTTTGGTCGTACTGTACTGTACTATATTGAATTGTTCTCTTAGCACATAGACGTTAGCGGCTGACTTTTCGCTGTTAGAGTAGCAGTAAATAGTGTGATGTGGTCGATAGAATCCTAGGACTTAGAAGACGTTCACAGTGTCGAGTGCTGCATATTTCAATTTAAGATCCTCGCAAAATCATTAAAGCACATTCGTTTGTAAGCGTTAAGATTTTAGAATAAATATAGAACGGCACGTCACTCACACGAACTGTATCGACAGGAGCTGGCCCACAAGCTGTCGCGGAGTTTCGACATGAAGGAGGAGGGCGGTGCGTTGCTAGACGAGCGGGGAGGAATCCGGAGGCATCAGTCGATGCAGAGGCTGCAGCACGGCGAGAACCAGGTCGACGAGAACAAAGCCGCGAAGGTGGTGCCGGATCACCACGGCAATCTTCACATCACAGTCAAGAAGACTAAACCGATTTTAGGCATAGCGATAGAGGGAGGTGCTAACACCAAGCACCCCTTACCGAGAATAATCAATATCCATGTAAGAATCTTTCGCATTTTATTTCGGTTTCTGTTGTTACTGTTTAGCAGACACATGCCTACCACATATTTATGAGCAATCTTTGGATTTTTTTCGATATTGCTCATAAAATTTGACCAGGCTTGTTACAAGTAAAACGTTTTCGAAATTCAGGGAGACCCTCGTTTCTAGAGAAACAGATGTCTTCGTTACAATCTGGCGTTATGACACTTTCATGAAACAACAACTCTCGTTTAAGTGAGACTTGCAAATGTAATTAATATACAAATACGATCTTAATGTGTTTAGAACAACTTCTTGCTCTGTGAAATGTCGGCCCCTATTATCTTAAGGCAATTATTATACAGATGAACTTATTGTACGGCTCGAGCTACAAACTTTTTTATCATCACATTACTTTTAATTCCAGGAGCACGGTTCCGCGTATGAAGCAGGGGGTTTAGAAGTTGGTCAATTAATATTGGCGGTGGACGGTCACCGGGTGGAGGGAATGCAACATCAAGAAGTGGCCAGATTAATAGCAGAATCCTTTGCACAAAGAGATAAACCAGTAAGTTAATTCATATAGATTGCAGAAGAATCAGAAAAAACATACTTTACATTGATTCCAAAAATATTTGACAAAACATAAAAATCCATCTAACAAAATTGTTGCATATGATTCGCTTAGTGATTAATAAATTTAATTGTCTACAATTTATAATAACTCATGTAATAAAATTTGCTTCGCAATCTTAAACTAACCTTTAGCACTAACCTGTATCGTAGCTGACACGTATAAGTGAATGCTATTGATAGGTATCACATGACAAACACAACCACTAATGTGCTACTCGGTAACTAGGTACTCGTATTCTCTAGGTAACTCGATAGTCGATACCGCGCTCTAGGTTTATAGGATCACAACCTCACAACGCACTCTTGGATTTACATACTTCTAGAAACACGATAGGCATTCGGTTACGATCAAGAACTTACCTACGATTTTTTTAAACTCTTCAACGCACCTCACCTCACCTCACCTCACCTCAATTAATTTGCCACATTGAGTTAAACTGCAAGT
Organism: Polyommatus icarus; assembly: GCA_937595015.1. Lineage (NCBI taxonomy): Eukaryota > Metazoa > Arthropoda > Insecta > Lepidoptera > Lycaenidae > Polyommatus > Polyommatus icarus. The sequence continues at coordinate 13,923,482 of OW569321.1, forward strand.
GCAGCAGTGTTATTTCATAAAACCCTTCTTTCAAATTTCAGGATATCGAGTTTCTAGTCGTGGAAGCGAAGAAATCGAATTTGGAACCGAAGCCTACAGCCCTTATTTTCTTGGAGGCCTAACATCTACTTTCCCTCCCCGCCAGCGACCCGCCGGCCGCGCAGGGCAGCGCGACGCCGGAGGTCGACCTCACCGCGCACACCACGGAATAGCCAACTCCAACCTGCGCTGCCACATGCTCTTCTAGGCGCCCGGCTCGCCCCCGCGACCGCGCGCCGGACACGTGGACAGAACTCGTTTGCTCTACGGAGGATGGACATGAACGATAATCACATTCAATATTCACGACTCCTGACGTGACGTCGCAACGGACTGAAATGAGACACAAATTCTGAGGCGATACTGTGCAGGTTCTGGGCTAATATTAATGGCACAAGGGAGGCAATACAATTTTTATATCTCGATAAACTTTAAAATAACTAAACTTTTAACTCCAAGAACTCTGCCCAAAAATCCAACGTTCTTGTCTTGTATAATAAACGTCCCGGCCCTCGGCCCGGGACGGTACGGGTAGATTCAAAAATTTTTAAATCGTTTTCTAGAGAGTAGTAGTACCAATTTACCGGTAGGCAGCGACTGAATTTTGTAAAAATTTCCTACGATCAATTGTAATTTATTACGTTGATATTGTAATGCATCAAAGTAACGAATCAAACGTAGTATTTTAAATACGATTTCACAAAAGTAAATAGAATTATTACTAGATTCGTCATCGGATCGATCTCAAAACGCAGCGTACGTCGAGGCGCTATAATTTGGGCAACACAATTTTTCATCTCCTATCTCAAATCGTGTAAACATTTTTTATTAGAAATCATTAGTAACGGTAGTGCTTGTCGTCGAAGCGTCAGCGGCCATTCCACGCGGTTCACCTCACTCGAGTCATCCATGTCACCATGTGCCATCAACGTCGCCTTCGGTTTAGCGCACGACAGTCGAAGGTACTCTCATCCCAGATCGTTGTGTCGGTGGTTAAGTTAACATCGTCGTCATCAGTAGAGCGGAGCTTGCAGCACGCGGACCACTTCTAAGCAATCTCTACTTTACATCCGAACACGGGTACCGATAGAATAGTTTCGTTTTCCCCAATTGATGAACCTTATCATTAGATAGACCGTCATCGGCTCCTAAGAAACTAGCGATTAGTTCCGATTACATATAGACTAACACCGATCGTCTCAAAGTTAAGTTTGCTTAGAATTAAACAGTGCGTCATTCCATCGGTAGAAAAACGGTGAGTTAAGGAAATTATGGCGGAGAGGGATTTGCCCACTCTATTTGAAAACATAGGTTTTAAGTGTGTGTTTGCCGTGTATTATTTATTTATTGTTAGCTCTTACGTGTTTCGGCTTTGTAGTTTATTATGATGATGTGAAATAAAAAAAAATAAGAGCTTGAGAAAATCATATTCGCGTCACGTCGTATTCAGAATAATGTTCTTCAATCCACCGATTAATTAAAGTTTAAGAACTTTCTCTTTTTAACTTTTTCATGTCCAAAACTGTGATTTTAAACCACTTTATAATTCCTCTTAAAATTACATGTTCCAAGTAGAATTTTACATTTCTTCGGTCAGACATCATAGAGCTGTATACGTGGGTTGAAGATCATTACAAATAGAGATTGTTTACATAAGCTATTTATGGATTTATATTAACCATATTATAATCGACAAAACAATTACTAATAAATGTGACTTTCGCTTGTCCTTTAAATATTGTACAGCAGCTGTAGATACCATACTGTCACTCCCCGCATTGTACGTACCTCTTGTAAATTAACTTTATTATATCTCTACTTATATAAAGAGCATTTAACGTGTAAATATATCCGTTAAAAATTAAGCTGTAAATATGGATGTAATGTAAAATATTATTACCTATTTGAAGTTAGTGCCAAAAGCATACGACCTTTAAATAATTCAGCGAGTAAACTCGGGTACAGCAACTGCATAAAATATTAAATTATTTACAATATTATGTAGTTTATATCTTTAAGTTCCTAATTATTTAAGCACAACGGTGATGTTTTGTAGATTTGTTTGCTGGAAATATATTATGTCTATAGTCTATTTACATTAACTTCAGACCTTAATCGTATAATATTATAAATTTTATACCAAATATATTATTATAAATAATTATAATAGCTACTATCCATTAATTTACGTGCTACGAAAATGGTTTACTTTATAATAACAGCAACTTTTATATTAATATGTAGGTATGTTTAATGTTTATCACAAAATTGTATTTTAATTTTATGTCAATCAGATTATAATTTATAATTATTACTCCATTAACTTCTTAAAAATTCTACATAATTTTGAATTTGTAGATTACCTAAATTATAATCTATATGTACAAAATATTACAAAATATATTATGTATATTTCGACGTAAATATTTTTACCCTACGCGCGGCTCAGTCGCTAAAAAGTCAATTGTTTTAATTCTATATTAAAAACATTAAAAGCAATTTTATCATAAGAAAATTCTTTAATAAAGATATTACCTACCTATTAGACTTTTTTAAACTGGTGTTAAAATTGTTTACTATTATATCAAGTTTTGTTTGTAGTGTATACCTGCTCATAAACCTACCATATTCTTACTAAATGCAAATGGCATTTAGAAAGTTAGCATCCTAATTATTAGCGTACTAAATCAGAAGAAATGTGGCTTTTGATTGGTGAATCACAAGCTTCTAATTAGTCTTCTTTTTAGGATCCTAATTAGTACGACTAAATTTAGTAAGATGCAATAAGCACTTTATATACCAAACCGATTCAAAACTAACAATTTATTAAAATTAAACCATGATTTATGCTCATTTTGGGTAACTTTGAATTGCGGTTTAACTTTGAACAATACAAAAATGTATAAAAATGTATTGTTCAAAGTTAAACCGCAATTCAAAGTTATCCAAAATGACTGTACTTAAAACTTTAAGCTTAGACATTAATTTTAATAGTGACCACATAATTAACATCATATTAAAGGTATTCATTTACGATACACCAAGATTTGTGACACCATTAAAATTAGGTAGAACTCTCAATTTTTTTAATCGGCTGTGTTTTCCTTCTGAGCCGTCCATTTATTTTATCCTTTTAAGTCTTGCTGTTGCTAAAATATATTTTGTAATCTTAAATGTGTTACTATAATCTTTGATATTAATAAACAAGAGTATGAAGCTGGACAGACTCCTCACAGATCTGTCGTAGATTGTTGTTAAGTTTGCCGTTGATGACAAAAATATATTGTTATCTAGATAATGTATGCATTGTTTTATTTTTTCTTAATTCCGTTTGGAAACTTGTTTTTTTTAATTAACAATTTATACAGGATGTAACAAAAATAAGTGATAATACTTAAGGGTGCGTACGTGTTCCTTGTAAAGAGTTCATTGTGAAAGTAACAGCTCTGAAAGACGATTTTTTTTCACTTTTGTATGGACAAGAGTCCGAACGTGACGAGTTTCCCCATAAAAAAGTGAAAAAAAAAATTTGGTCTTTCAGCTCTGCAACTTTACCTAAGTGCGATCGCACATTGGAGACACGACTGTAGTTTGTCTTGACTGTAGTCTTGTCTCACTTACGGCCGTTCCCAATATTTGATCATCTCTGGTTTTGCCCTACTAGAGATAGGAATAGCTCACATTAGACATTAGAGACATATATTTTATGTCAATTCAATGTCAGCTGCGATCGGTCGTATGTCAAACCAGAGATAGATTGAATATTGGGAACGGCCATTAGACAAGTCAATCTTACGACACAATTAAAACAGTTGTGTCTATCACGTGGCGCACACCAAGTCAAAACTGTCTTGACTCCGATGACGCAACGCATACAATTGTATAATATTAAACAGTAGAGAACGCCCGGACAGAATAGGCAGAATTAAAGAGTATGCCGACTTAGAAGTTAGAAATTCGCTAGGGTTGTTAACTTGTCACTACGGACTTAAAACTATGACATATGACAGGCATTAGGGATTCCTATTACTGTATTTCTCTGGGATGTTAAACATGTTAAACACGTTAAAAACGGGATATGAAACACGTCAATTTGAAATAATTTATGTTTACAACTTAGGTAAATTTACAAATAACAAGTTGTATATTGATAAAATTAAAACCGAATTCAAAACTACTGAACCAATTTTGATGAAACTTACCTAAATTGAACAATACCTATCACAACAAAGTCAACAAAACAAAAAAAGAATTACTTAAATCGGACATGTAGCTCGGACGATACGCAAACACAAACATAAAAACTTTTAAAAGTTTCTACATATTTTGTTCTGATGCTGATGAAATGTACTCATAATATACGAAAACTAGGCAGTTCTAGAAATATTATTCATTTCATCATACGAAAAGTCCTCGCCCCTAGGGGGTGAGCCGGGGTGGGAGGAGGGGGTTAAAGTTCCCGTTTTTGAGTTTTTGGCTCATATCTTTAAAACGGTACGTCGTATGGAAAAAGTGTCTGTTACATAATAAAAGCTAATAAAATTTATTACAACTATGTCATTTACACTATGTATCTATCTCCAATCATTGCCTTGCTATGAGCTTCTAAAGTGGCCAATTTTCAAAAACGCACATCAACCAAGTCTAGGGGCATTTGTATTTTATGAAATCTATCAGGATTTTTGAACACAGTAAATGAAAGAATTATAGCTTATTTTATAGCATTTCATAGAACATAAAAAACTTTCCGATTTTTTTTTGTTTTTAAGAAAATCATTGGCTTTTCTATGGTCACAGAAAAGTTATATGGCAAAATATCCTTACTTCGTTTTATAAAACCGAAAATTTCATTCGAATGAGAGAAAATCTTTTACATTTTTATTGCTAATAGTCAAATTATTAATAATGAATTTTATTCGTTACTTTGTATTGAGTATTTTTACCTAAAATACATTTTTTAGTCTTTCTTCGGTAAAGGCCCTATGTTCTTTGTGATTTCGTTTTTTCTAGTATCTATCTTATTAGAAAATCTCTGAAATGTATTTAACACTGCATATTCTAGTCGCAGTAAATAGATTTCATGTCAGAAAACCCTGGAGACCAGACCAAAACCAGAATAATCTGGTCGAATCAACCCAATATTAAGTCGATGCAACTAGTAAAAAGGCTCCAGGAGAGCAACCAGTCTATAGAAACCGACCAAACCGTGCAGATGGGTTTCCATCAAGTTAGTCCTTATGATGACAAAACATTTTGTATTCAAGCATTGAAATGTGGAAAATGCGGAAGGTTCCTGTTTCATGAGTTTGGGAGATTACATTATTAATCAAAATTAAAAATCGTAAAACCTAATCTGACGAATAATGGCTCTCCATAGCTGGTCGAAGATGGTAAACTCACTGCGGAATTATCCGAACAAGTGATTTTAGTAAATCGAGATGAAATTCAAGCCGAGATTTTCATCAGCACCAGCATCAGAGACAATTTATTAGTGATACCATGGTCAATCTCACAAACTCATGAAAAAGCAATCTTCCGCATTTTCCACATTTCAATGCTGGTTTACAAAATATTTTGACGTCTTAAGGACCAACTTAATGGAAACACCTCTGCACGGTTTGGTCGGTTTCTAGAGACTGGTTGCTCTCCTGGAGCCTTTTTACTAGTTGCATTGACCTAATATTGGGTTGATTCGACCAGATTATTCTGGTTTTGCCCTGGTCTCCAGGGTTTTCTGAGATGAAATATATCTACTGCGACTAAAATATGCAGTGTTAAATACATTTCAGAGATTTTCTAATAAGATAGATACCAGAAAAAAAACGAAATCACAAAGAACATACCTTTACCGAAGAAAGACTAAAAAATGTATTTTAGGTAAAAATACTCAATACTAAGTAACGAATAAAATTCATTATTATTTAATTTGACTATTAGTAATAAAAATGTAAAAGATTTTCTCTCATTCGAATGAAATTTTCGGTTTTATAAAACGAAGTAAAGATTTTTTGCCATACAACTTTTCTGTGACCATAGAAAAGCCAATATATTTTTCTTAAAAACAAAAAAAAACGGAAAGTTTTTTATGTTCTATGAAATGCTATAATATAAGCTATAATTATTTAATTTACTGTCTTCAAAAATCCTGATAGATTTCATAAAATACAAATGCCCCTAGACTTAGTTGATGTGTGTTTTTGAAAATTGACCACTTTAGAAGCTCATAGCATGCTAATGATTGGAGATAGATAATATGTCGCAGCCAACTGGTTTAAATAGCCGATCAATCAAACAGCTAGCCCTTTGACTGAACAGCGCCATTCAATCACACGGCTATACATCGTTTAGCCGACTTGTTGACTGCAACGTTCAACACTACAGCTAGACGACGCTTAGCTAACTGGTTAAATAACTAAGCTGACCATTAGTTTAGTTTTATTATTACACAAGCGCAATGATAATAAGCAGAATAAATTGTATTCTAACTCATTTTGAACACAATTGCAATTAATACCTTCGTGATCCCCGAAATTCGAATATGTATTTGTTTAAATTTTCATTCACTTGTATGTGCCCCCAAAATTTTTTGTCACTTTAATAAGACTTGTAACGTATATTTACGAAAAATATCTTAATACAATCACAAAACACCGGCTAGTTGACGCCATATTGTAAACAAAACGCAACTAGCGCCGCGGTGGTGAGCGCTGAAGTAATTCAATCAAACGGCGGCGGCTTGAATCAGCTGTAGTGTTGAACGTTTCGAGCGACTGAAATATTCAATTAAAAAGCTAGCCGTGAGATTGAATAGCGTTGTTCAGTTAAAGGGCTAGCTGTTTGATTGATCGGCTATTTTAACCAGTCGGCTGCGACAGATACATAGTGTAAATGACATAGTTGTAGTAAATTTTATTAGCTTTTATTATGTAACAGACACTTTTTCTTTACTACGTACCGTTTTAAAGATATAAGCCAAAAACTCAAAAACGGGAAACTTTAATCCACTCCCCCCACCCCGGCTCACCCCCTAGGGGCGGGGACTTTTAGTATGTTTATCTTCTAGGCATCCTTAACACATTTCTGAAGAAATTGCTTAGGTTGCAGCTCACGCACTCTACACCTGCTTTTATTCTTTGGGTGGACTATGAGCAATTTTACATAGCACTAACGATATTGGCATAGCCTGACATTACACAACTAGCAACATCGCAATTCGCCACTTCTAGTGAGGTAGGTAAGCTTTTTAAAGAAGGCGTACGATATTAATTATGAATTTTATGACTCCAACAGCCAACTTATATAATATGAATTATCAATGAATATTTATTTATGACATATTTCCTTCACTACTTGCAATAATTATAGCACCTCTCCTTTAATCTGTTAAATGTATTAACTATTAACCGGACTGGCGACGGCGCGAGGAGCTGTGTTTATTTTTAACCGACTTCCAAAAAACGAGGAGGTTATATGTTCGGCTGTTTTTTTTTTTTTTTTTTTTTTTTTTTTTTTTTTTTTTTTTTTTTTTTTTTTTTTTTGTATGTTCAACGATTACTCCGCCGTTTGTGAACCGATTTTCGAAATTTTTGTTTTGTTGTATTAGGTTTCACTCTAATTTGGTACCATGTTCACAAAAGTGGTGACCTGATGATGGGATCCAGGAGTAATCGAGGGAACTCCTCGAAATTTATATGGAAACATATGGTAATTTTAGTTTTATGTGAAGTGTACTAAGAATATGCTACCAAAAAGTCAAATATTGGGTCAAGGTATACCATGGTTTCGAAGATGCTGAGAGAACTCCTGACTCCTTATAGATACACGTTTGGGAGTTTCGGCGTTGTTTTAAGAACAGAAAGCATATTATACTACCACGCAATTAAAATTCATCATCATCATCATCATCATCATCATCGTCATCATCATCATCGTCATCATCATCATTACCACGTCGTGTTAAGGTCACCAATGTTTCATGGCACAAAATATGTAATAGTACAACTTACAAGGCATAGGTATGGATACAATAATAATAATTATGTACATAACAACACCAATTATTAAGGCCGTCCCCCGAGCAAACGACCTTTGCCATACATTTGCCGCGTTGCCGAGATCGCGCCAAAACCCTATTATTTTTACTTATCTTAAGTTCAAAATTGTCCTAAAAAAAATTTAAAACGGCGAATATGTAGTTTATGTTATTGTCGATCTATTGGCGTGAGTTTCAAATAAAAGTAATTTGTAAATCCTAAGGAGATGCTGAATGTATGCTTGAATTTTAACAAATTGGTATTACTTTGGAAGATGATATCATGAGTATAAGAAACAAAAATAGAAAATTTAAAACGACAAAAGGAATGTTGATATACTGAAGATTATTGCTGTATTTTTATTATAACTTTGTAGCTTTCAGGTTATGAGTTTATAAGGTTTTAAATACGGTCAATTACGGAATCTCCGGACGGTATAGGCTGTTTATACACGGCGGTCGGTGCGGCGTCGGCGCGCGGCATTGCGTCGTACCTATTCAAGTTCTAATGTCAGGTAATGCCGCGCTGCGAGCATTTTGAGTGTGAATATGATTATTTTAAACTTTATCTTCATTAATGTAGTACAATATAGTATCGCTTGAGAAAGGCGCAGGCGGCCGCGAGGCCGGCTTTCCAAGTTTCTCATGCGATAGTTCTATGTATTACAATAATGAAGGTAAAGATTAATATCATAATATTATTATGACACTGAAAATATACTCGCCGCGCCGCTGGGTGTGATTCGGCTCATCCTTCGATCGCGGATTCTTGGAAATCCATTGTTCTGGCGGCCGCTTTGGAGTTGAAGCGTTAAATTGTTAAATTACCTAGCACGCATAGGGTTGTGTTCACTTAGATTTTTTTAAATGTATTATTTAAATTTATCTACCTGATATTTGGGCCTTGGGGTATGACTCTTAACAGTCTTAACAAATTGTAATAAGATACGTAGAATAAACGCAGTAATTCGACGCGTAGGGTGGTATGGTCACTAAGTCACTACTCACTAGTTCACTACCACCGACGACCACTTATAAACTCGCGGACTATGACGGAGGTCATCTTGGAGGGTTAATTAATATTTCTAATAACAATACGAGATCAATAATTACCACTCAAAATGTTGACAATTCAAATTTCAATGCTCACTGCTCACACCAATGGTGACACATTTCTGATTTCACACAGCCAATACAACTATATAAAACTCCTACATACAAGCGATACTGCGATTCAGGAGCACCTCAGCGAAATCTATTGAATACATCGTGTAACTAAAACTATATGAACAACAATCGGAGTTCGGACAAGCGATAGCGCCGACAGAGCGCCTCAATATAAAACTATTTTTCATACAATGTAAATTGGCACTAATTATAGTTTATCTACTAGGTAACTAAAAAGAGTGAAATTATTATTTTTAACAAAAAATTAAAACCGACTTCCAAGGTAAAAACAATAATTACATTCTTATAATATGAACTAAAAACTTAAAAGTATTAAATAATTTTCCTCTGTAAATGTGCCTTTTTCCGAATTCAGCTAAACCTCAACTATTTCTGTACTCAACCTTCATAACTTTGAAGTCGGTGCCAGTTCCATAAGTTTCAAATTTTATGTCAAAGAAAATATAAAGATTCCGCTATATCTGGTACCGACTTCAAAATGATGAAGGTTGAGTACAGAAATAGTTGAGGTTTAGCTGAATTCGGAAAAAAGCACATTTAGAGAGGAAAATTATTTAATACTTTTTAGTTTTTAGTTCATATTAAAAGAATGTTATTATTGTTTTTACCTTGGAAGTCGGTTTTAATTTTTTGTTAAAAATAATAATTATTGTAGGTGTGTTATTACTATGCATCCTCTTGACCTAGATCCTAGCTACACCTTTTTCAGCGAGCCCTTTGATAAAAAAAAACCTTATACGTTACCTGTTGCATGAAAATCAATAATCATGTTACAGGAAGAGGGAAAAATTTGTTTACTATGTTTTGCAATTTTTAAAAGAAATTATGTATACTATAAATTATAATGTTACGTGCTAGGGTTCGATGATTCGGAGAGAAAGACCTGGTGACTCTCTTGAAAACTTTACAAACACTAGCTCACACAAATCACTAAGTCCAAACACTAAGCTCTAGATTCAAATCACTGAGCACTATCACTGTCCTAGGTCGTAGCCGAGTCACTATCACAATCACAATCACTCACTATTGATCACTTGTTTTCTCTTCGAAGTCGCCTCAAAGATCGCTCAGACGAAACTGAATTGCCGGCTCGACTGTCTGCGACTCCTTTAATCTGTTACGGACCGGATCGAATCTCAGAATGTTCCGGAACATCCCAGAATAACCCTGATATGCGTAAACAAGTGTGGGATGTTGCTAACGCCATTTAGTATCGAGTAGAGGATTTAGGTTATCTGTGTTCCCCTGATTTGCCGCTAGATGGCTCTGTGTGTCCGTAACAATACTATACTTAGGGCCTGTTTCACCACTATCTATCTATAGGCTATCCACAACTTATCTGGCGGAGTGTGGAGTATAATATATTATATCAGATAAGTTGTGGATAATTCGGCCCTTTTTTATGAAATAAGGGGGCAAACGAGCAAACGGGTCACCTGATGGAAAGCAACTTCCGTCGCCCATGGACACTCGCAGCATCAGAAGAGCTGCAAGTGCGTTGCCGGCCTTTTAAGAGGGAATAGGGTAAGGGATTGGGCTTCCGGTAAACTCACTCACTCGGCGAAACACAGCGCAAGCGCTGTTTCACGCCGGTTTTCTGTGAGAACGTGGTATATCTTCGGTCGAGCCGGCCCATTCGTGCCGAAGCATGGCTCTCCCACTTACTCGTATCAGGAACTGGTGAAACAGGCCCTATATTATCTGGCATAAACCCTATTATAAGAATAAAATCTAAATTCTAAATCATGCCTGAGTAGAAAGTTCGGTATTTGACTATTTGGTTGAAAATTACTAGTCAAATAATGTCTATAAATAATTATTAAATTTTGTTAAAAAAACTACTTGTTTTTAGGTACCTAATAATTTATCTACTAATACTTTTTTAATCTATGAATAATAAACACAATAATTTTGTTTTTACAGTGAAGTATAAGTTATAACAATTAAAACTTATCTTTGTTTAGACGAAATAAACTCATATCATCATAACCTGTTTGACCCCCTATATTAGTGAGTTTAACGAAGCGAGCATTTACATTCACTAACTGCCGCACTTAATATGATTACATGACTTTTTAATAAAGTTTTTGACATTAGCTCTATAAATTTTCTAAGAAGCTTTTCATCAAATTAAAGTTTAATAATTATTAAATGTCTCCGTAGCAGCGGTGAATTGTGCTGAAAATCGATACCCACTGTCGAAGCAGTAAAAAATAGTGTCTGATGCAAGATTTTCTATTCGTCTATCATGCGCGCGAGTCGCGAGGAAGCCCCCCCGCGGAGACCACGTGACCGGCGCGTGCGCACGCGCAGGCGGGGACGAGTGCCGAATCGACATAATATTATTATGCATTGACGATTTGGACGCCGGAATTTACATCAGCCGACTCACATTCCGCTGCATAACTATTTTTGCCTGTACGACCTTTAATGAGATCAGTAGAATAACGAATTGTCGCGTTATAATATTCTTATTTAATTAACACGCTTTTATTAGCTTGGGAATACTTGGGTTGTATGTATGTAACGGAATCTTTGAGCACGATTTTTACCTATCTCCAGTAGTCTAATTAATTCGAAACTTTGCGTGAGGTAATGACAATGCAAATTTTTTTTTAAATATTTAACCCTTAATCGAGCACAGGGAACTATTTTCCCGTCCTCTCAATCTAGCTAAAATTCCGAATATTTTAGAAATTACAACCTTTTATGTTTTTTTCTTTACACAAATCCACCAACCAGCCCTTTCAAGTGTCAAGTTGTTAGAAGCAAATAAATGTCAGTTTTGAAAAAAAATGCGCGATTTTCACATAGTGGAGACATAAATTTGTAAAGTTTCTTCAAAAAAGATTCTTATAAGTAGATATTTCATTTGTTATGTACTGATTTATTATATTCTGTGTAGCTTAGTTATGATTTTCAGTGCAAAAACGTAGTGTTTATGTGGTTTTGATTCATTTGAAATACATACTCGCAAGTGGGAAAACAGTTCACATTGCCCATTAGCAACTCCATTTTGTGTCACTATATATAAAAAAATGGGGATTTATTTTTGTCAACTTTTAAGATTTGCCAATTATCTTATTTTATTATTTTTTTATTTTTTATTTGTTTATTTTAAATTTTTATTTTCAATTATTTTGGATAATGCCTTAAAAAAATTCAAAGTGGCAATATGTCCGCAGGAGTATTTAAAACAGTTTCATTTGTCTGGTTAATGTTTTTTGAATAAATACCTCGTAAAGATTAGTTATTTTATTGTTTATTAGATCTTTTATTCGCATACTTATCAGTATGCGAATAAAAGCTCGTTTTAATTTAAACAATTTTGAGCACATTTATTGAGGAAAATAAATTTAAAAGTAGAATCAGAGCAACTAACTAGTCTATTTATTTATAAATTTGTTTCGTAATCGGGCAAAGGGAAATACTATCCCATCTTGATTGGTCGTGAACAGGCAAAGGGAAATAATTTCCCAACCGTAAAAACATAATTATTTTCAGTTTCAGTAATTTATAATTGATTTTATGTACACACTAGCTGACCCGACAGACGTTGTCCTGTCTTAACGATGATTATTTAATCCGAATTGGTATAATTAAGAAAACAATAGATTAAAATTAGTACCTTCATGCCAAATTTCATCAAAATAGATTAATAAATAGTTTAAGCGAAAATTATAAAAGTTTATTGTGCAGGAAGCGTACATTTTCCGGGACAAAAAGTATTGTCCTTATTATACCTTGTCCTTTCCCGAGACACAAAGTATCTCCATACCGAATTTCATAAAAATAGACTGAATAGTTTAGGCGAAAATCATAAAAGCTTATTGTGCGGGAACCATACTTTTTCCGGGATTAAAAGTATCCCTTGTCCTTTCCCGAGACTCAAAGTATCTCCATACCAAAATTCATCAAAATTGATTGAATAGTTTACGCGCAAATCATAAAAGTATATTGTGCAGTAACCGTACATTTTTCCTGGACAAAATGTATCCTATGTCCTTTTCCTGGTTCTAAGCTACCTCTCCACCAATTTTCAGCCAAATCGGTTCATCCGTTCTTGAGATAAAAGTTTATTGGGCGGGAACCGTACATTTTCCGGGACAAAAAGTATCCCTTGTCCTTTCCCGAGACTCAAAGTATATCCATACCAAAATTCATCAAAATCGATTAAATAGTTTACGCGCAAATAATAAAAGTATATTGTGCAGTAACCGTACATTTTTCCGGGACAAAATGTATCCTATGTCCTATTCCTGGTTCCATGCTACCTCTCCACCAATTTTCAGCCAAATCGGTTCATCCGTTCTTGAGATAAAAGTTTATTGGGCGGGAACCGTACATTTTCCCGGACAAAAAGTATCCCTTGTCCTTTCCCGAGACTCAAAATATCTCCATACCAAAATTCATCAAAATCGATTGAATAGTTTACGCGCAAATCATAAAAGTATATTGTGCAGTAACCGTACATTTTTCCGAAACAAAATGTATCCTATGTCCTTCTCCTGGCTCTAAACTACCTCCCTGCCAATTTTCAGCTAAATCGGTTCAGCCGTTCTTGAGTTATAAGTGAAGTAACTAACACGACTTTCTTTTATATATATAGATATATCCTAAAGGCCATAACCTATGAAGTGTCGTGCCTTGGTTTACCATTTAAACGTCTAATATTAACTCGTTTTGTAATTTGCTGTATGGACGCTGTTAGGCATTCGTGTACTAACACACAAAAAAAAAAGACGTATTGAGTTATCAATGCAATTATGCTCTTTAGATGATCTAGAACAAGACTGCATCCAAAATATAACAAAAAATATGGGTTAGGGCACTAATGCTTAACAAGCGACCACAATATATATATATATATATATATATAATTTTTAATAAGTGAATATAAAATAGTATTTAATTGTCTAATTTGATTAAACATTACGTTATAGCCATAGTATTATTGTTTAAAAAAGAGCTGTCGAAGACGAATGGCAGTGTGCGGAAAAACCAGAAATGGTTTATGATACACTGCATTGGATTAAGTTTGTGTTTGTATTTTCTTTATAGTTTAAAAATAAAAAAAAAATAAAAAAAATTGATCTAAAAACATCTACTTAATCCATGCAAAACTGTTTTTTTTCGTTAGGCCCGATTAAGGGTTAAAACGTATTTTTTTTAGTTTTTTAACTATTATTTATTTTATAATTTAATTTATACACATGGGCGTATATAAGGGGGGGGGTCCTGGGGGTCCGGACCCCCCCCATTACTATCTATCTTACTTGTCCAATCGACAATATATTATGTACCTACCGCACCGATTTTAACCGGCGACGTAGGTACATGTGTTTTTCTTTTAATTCACAGTATAATAATAGAATGTAGAGCGTGTCCATAGGCAGAGTAGGTACCGCGATGCGTTCGTAGTTCGTCGCAGGGGCGCCGGGAAATGGCTGGCTGGTGGCACCACTGCACATTTCCCCGCGCCCGTGGCGGTGCATCCAAACTATACAAGTTTAGATGCACCGCCGCCAACCGCACAGACTCACTGGACTGGCGGCGCAGCTTGATCCCGAAGAAATTATTTAGTAATCAATTAGCAATAAAACGTAAACATTCATTCCGATATGCAAATTTTTAATAAATATTGAGCCAAGTGCGAGTCGGAATCGCGCAAGATGGGTTCCGTATCGTTATAGAGCAAAATAGGCCAAAAATGGTGTTTTCTGTATGCCCTTAAATATGTATACACACCGGCAAAATTAGCGGAACATAATAAAATTTTATTTTTTTTTGAAAATTAATCGCTGTTTTTTATATATATATTTATTAATTTAATAATTGATGATTAAAAATAAAACTTATATAAATTTAGGGCATAAAAACGTGTAAAATTAAAAAAATCTGCAAAAATCTAAAATTAAGAAAAATCTTTGAAATTTCAGTAGTAAGTTTTTAAGTTAAATTCTTCATTTTTACTTAAGAAATGCCATGTTAACGGCGTGTAATGCCTTCTATGGATCTGAAGAGAGTCTGGATACGCCATTACATGCTTGCATTTTGATTGTCAATCATTTCCTGTGGGATATTCTTCTACTCCTTCAGTAGCGCCAACTCGAGCTCCTGAACACATTTTGGAGCTGGAGTTTTAATTCGTACCGTTCACCCATTGATGTGCCACACGTTCTCAATCGGATCCATATCCGTAGACCGTGCTGACCTCTCCACCTGGGCTACGCTGGCATCATTTAGGTCATAATGCCCGATTTTTTTACTCTATGGACGCGCAAAAAATTGAAGTTACTACCTAAAACTGTGTAAAAGGCACAACATGCAGTTCTAGGATGTCTGTGCTATTGCCCTGTACTGTCAAAGTACCATCATTAACAATCATCAGCTATGTGCGGGCTCCAAATCATATGCAACCCCAAACCATTACGAAGCCTGCATGATATACCACTGTTTCCGTTAAGTTTGATGGTCTATAGCGTTCCTTACGATTTATCCACATTCTTTATCGCCTGTCAATAAAATTTACACAGAATTTGCTCCCATCACTGTACAGCACACGATTTCACTCACTTGTCAAATTTTGATGTTCACGCGCAAATCTTAGCCTGGCTCTTTGGTGCCCTGTCTCAAGTTTTGGTGCCCTTGCTGGCACCTTTGAGTTTAATTTAACTTCTTTGAGTCTTCTTCTTACTGTACAATCACTTACAGGTACATCTCGGACCTGTTCCTATAGGTTTCATCTCTGCAAAGCAGTTTAAGGTCGATTTCTTAAGGCTTGTACCCTTACAAAACGGTTATCCTGAACCTTTGCCACCCGATATATGCCTTGTTCTCGTCTCCGAACGTAAGATCCAGTCTCTCTGTAGCGTTGAAATTTACGATGGACCACGAAAGCCGACACACCTAAGGCCTGACTGACCGAACGGTAGGTGTGACCTTTCTCTATCGTGGTTACAGCTCTAGCTGTCGTAGATGGTGGAAAATCCACTAATTTTGTATCTAAGCAATGTGTTCTTCCAAAAACCAAACAACAGCTGGCATGCCTTGCACCCCGCTAAAAACGCCATTCTTATCAAACACTTACAACGTCAATCATCGAAAAACACTTAGTAGGGCATAATTGCAATAAAAATCTGTCAACTTGCCAGTTTTGTTCAATATTTTATTTCTTAAATGAGCTTAGAAACTATAAAAAAGGATTTCACACAGCCCGACCCACTTGAATTCAAGTTGTGGCCCTTTTTACTTATGTTCCGCTAATTTTGCCGGTGTGTGTATTTATTTTATTTTAATTACTAGACGTTCCTCGCGGCTTTGCCCGCGTAATGGCGCATTTTCACTGGTCGATAGGGCCCGCATGCGGGGTGCGGCAGATTTCTAAAATGCATGCCACGACCAATCAAAATGCGCCACTAGTTGTCATAGAAACCCCGTATGCTGTATACCGCACGAGATAACGACTAATGAAAATGCGCCCTAAATTAGATATTTCGCAGACAAATTAGTCCACAAAAAATTGCCTATGATCCTTCACGTGGTCTACTTCTTATCTGTGCCAAATAACAGAAAAATTGCTGAAGTAGTTCGTGACATAAGCCATTTCAAATAATTTCCCCCGTTTTTTCCACATTTTGCTTCATTTCTTAGCTCCTATTAATCTTAGCGTGAAAAATCATAACCTTCCTTTATGCTTCGTCGTAGTCGGGTAATAAAATATAGCCAATAGCCTTCCTCGATAAATGAGCTATCTAACGCTGAAAGAATTTTTCAAATCGGACCAGTACTTCCTGAGATTAGCGGGTTCAAATAAGCCCTTTCAAATAATTTCCCCCCGTTTTTTCCACATTTTCCTCTATTTTTTCGCGTGATAAAATATAGCCTATAGCCTTCCTCGATAAATGTTCTATCTAAAACTGAAATAATTTTTCAAATCGGACCAGTAGTTCCTGAGATTAGCGCGTTCAAACAAACAAACTCTTCCGCTTTATAATATTAGTATAGATTTTTCCACATTTTCCTCTATTTCTTCGCTCATATTAGTCTTAGCGTGATAAAATATAGCCTATAGCCTTCCTCGATAAATAGGCTATCTAACACTGAAATAATTTTTCAAATCAGACCAGCAGTTCCTGAGATTAGCGCGTTCAAACAAACAAACATTAGTATTATAGATGAGGATTTTCTGAAAATTTCAAGTGCCTATCTGTTGCCATTATTGAAGCCTCCCTTTAATATTAATTTTATTATTACAGCTGTAACAGAATTATACACAATCTGTGAACATTTTAGATGTCTAGGTATATCCTATAGCGGTTCTTGAGATATAGCCTGGAGACAGACAGACGGACAGACAACGAAGTCTTAGGAGTTAATAGGGTTCCGTTTTTATCCTTTGGGTACGGCACCCTAAAAATACTTTTGATTTCCTAAACACGTTTGCGATTTGCTGCTGCGGAACCCTTTACGGGCGAGTCCAACTCGCACTTGGCCGTTTTTTTACGTTAGGGACCCCCCCCTTATCAAAGCTATATACGCCCGTGTTTATACATAAATACCTTGAAACCGGTTTTGCTTCCCTTCGAACTTCCATTGGTGCCTCACGGACACACCCATATCAACGTAATATACTTACATAATGGTTTTGTTTTGATGTAAAGTTACTTGTACTAATAATATGTACTCTGTGGTAAAGTGATAAAAGCTCACCGGTGTCTTACATCGCAGCGTAAGCTTTGGTCAAGAATGAGTCACTATAGATGAAAAGGCTTTTAAAGCGTGTAGGATATAATATCGTTCAGAGGTAGAGTTGCAGTGGGTTGATCGTGCCCGTAACTATGCCTATTGCCTAAGCGGAGAGTGGAGCTCCATCATGGGGATACACTTTTGAAATTTAGCACATTTGTACAGACACTGATATAGACCAACATATTATTATACGAAAACTAGGCAGTTCTGAAAATATTACATATTATACATACGCGTCGAATTGATAACCTCCTGCTATGAAGTCGGTTAAAAAATAAAGTCATGTAGAGCTAAGAATAACAAATCAAGCCACGTAGAGTTGAGAATAAGAAAGAAGTTATGGAGAGCTATTTAAAAATTATGTAGGCGCCGCGTTTTAGAAAAGCTCTATGTAAACAGGTGCCAAGTTAATTTATGTTTGATGTAAATAAATAATTGTATTGTAGCCTATTGTAACTCTATTGATATGTAAAATCATAGTAATGATTGCACATTGAACGTAAAGACACAACCTTATCGAATCTGAACCAGTTTGGAGTGGAGCTGGGCAGCTCATCAGTGCCCCAGCCCCCATCGTATCACATACATCGCTAGCTGCCGCGTGCACTAATATCAGGTCATTAAGGCCAAATAATGTAAACATTGCTCTATGTGCTCTATTTGAAAATTGAAATGCGGTTACTACAGAATTAAAGATTAGATTCAAGTTACAAACTTTCTAACTTACTACTACTTGTTAGTTGTTACTAATATTATGTACTAGCGACCCGCCCCGGCGTCGCACGGGTATAAAATATATAGCCACTAAAAAAATGATTAAAATATATGATCCTTCACGTGGTCTACTTCTTATCTGTGGCAAAATATAACATAAAAATTGCTCCAGTAGTTCGCGAGATAATCTTAAATAATTATATATAATAATTTCAAATAATTTTCCCCGTTTTTTCCACATTCTCCTATTAAAGGTTAATAGGAGAATGTGGAAATCAATTAACTAAAAAAACCGGTCAAGTGCGTGTCGGGCCACGCGCAATATAGGGTTCCGTAGTACCGCTAGTTTTTGTCCATTTTTTATGGTCAATGAACATACATTTATAGCGTGTTTTACACTACTAACAACATCATCTCAGTTACTTTCAAAGGAATTTGAACGAAAAGTTCCTTTATACTTCGCCGAATACATTTTTTTTAGTTGATCGACTATTACTCAATAACTTATGAAGTCTTCTTAGCCGTGATAGTTTTCCTTTTAAATTCAGCATATTTCCTACTTCCGTGAATTTTTTCACATTTCTAGAACAAACCGTTTAGCTGGTAGAAGGGGGGGACACTGGACTCAACCGATTTTTTCCACTTTAAAACTTAATATTTCACAAACGGATCCCTAAATCGGAAAATGGTCGGAAAATGATACTCGCAATATTTTTAAAAAACCTATTCAACAACACCCCACACGATGGGGTGGGCGCGAAAAAAAATATTCATCCCCGTTTGATGTGTAGAGGTTTTTTTACGATTTCATATACCATTTTGTTGCCATCATTAATGTGTGTATTCATGGCAAATTACAGCTTTGTAGGTCCTACAGTCTCCGAGTAAAACCGCGAACAGACAGGCAGACAGACAGACAGACGGACAGACCGAAACTATAAGGGTTCCTTATTGACTACGGAACTCTAAAAATGTATTCGGCGAAGTATAAAGGAACTTTTCGTTCAAATTCCTTTGAAAGTAACTGAGATGATGTTGTTAGTAGTGTAAAACACGCTTTAAATGTACGTTCATTGACCATAAAAAATATCAAAAACTTGCGGTACTACGGAACCCTATATTGCGCGTGGCCCGACACGCACTTGGCCGGTTTTTTTTTTTTCACTTTCTGAAAATTGAAACGTTCGCTTATGGTTTGGCAGCCCTCATTAAAAAAGTTACAAGTATATTTTATCCATTGAGATGTAATTTATTCATATTTTATAGAAGGAATATATTACCCATATTTGAGGAATATATTATTACGTTTTTTTGATGATGTATTTAGAATGCTATGTTCGTGTACGTATTGAATTATTCTCTCATTATGTAAATTATGTCAAGTCATGATGCAATAATTCGACGGATAAGCTCAGTAACTCATATAATTACCACCTAAACAAAAATACTATATTTTCCGTGTTATTCTTTCTATCGCGTTGTCAAAAATAATTGCATCATCTTTTGTTTTTGTTAATTTTATACTAGCTATGGGTCGCAAATCATCAGTAATAGTCGCTTTAAATTGAAGCAGCAATGTTATATTAATTTGTGTTATGAGGATCTATTGATTTCGATTTGTTTTCATTTACTGTTACTTTTCATTGATCGATTCGTTTTCATTTTATCCATAGATCTGGGTACTAACAAGCCTTAATAATAAAAAACGTAGCTTAGTGGACCTTAGTAGTTAGTGTTTTTTTGCATAACAAGTACATACACATGAGTGATTAAAATATCGCTAGTTGCTGACCAAACACACTGTATTCTGTTAAAATATAATTCTTACAAAAAAGGTTTATGGCCTTCGAAAGTTGTCTGGATTAGATTTCCTATTATGTTACCAGTTACCTACTAGGTATATCACCTATCTCGTACTTCATACTTCACTTACCGTCAGTAAGTAAACACCTCAGAGATCGTGGGACACCAAGGTTAATAAAAACATTAGGTAATTAATACTAATAAGAACTTACGTAAGTACTAAGCTAATAATAATAAATATGATATTAAGTATATCTAAATGGCTAATACCTATATTGGTAACCGTACCGGGTCTGTTTCAGACCCGGTACGGTAAACGTACCGCTGAGACACTGCGTCCAGTTCTTGTGGCGTGGATGCGCCGCAAGAAGAAACCCCTCTCCTTCCGCCTACAGGTACTCACCGGGCACGGGTGCTTCGGTGAATACCTGTGTAGGGTTGCCAGGAGAGAGCCAACGCCAGCCTGCCATGAATGTGGCGCTGCGGAGGACACGGCCCAGCATACCCTTGAGGTGTGCGATCGTTGGGCCGTGCAGCGCCACGATCTCGTGGCGGTGCTAGGTGGAGACCTCTCACTTCCGAGCATGGTGCGCTGCATGCTCGAGAGTGATGAGGCCTGGCAGGCGGCGGTCTCTTTCTGCGAATTTGTCATGTCGCAGAAAGAGGCCACGGAGCGGGACAGAGAGAATGATCCCACCTCTCTGCCGCTCCGCCGGCGTAGGACGGGAGTGCGGAGGCGTCGCTACGCGAACCTCCTAACTTCTGTCTAACGGGGCTCCGGGTCAGGATGGGTACCTGCCCGGCTTTGTCAGTCCCGGCGCCGAGGGGAAAGCTTTAGTTCGCCTAAGCGTTCCCTTACTTTGGTGAAAGTCCGGTCCGAGGTAGACCGGCCAGTCGTGGAGGGAGTCCCGTGTTTGTTAGATCCAGGATATCCCTCCGTTATACGGCTGAATGCGAGCCGCAGGTGGTTTTAGTGAGTAGGAGTCTCACATACCCCCGGGGTACCCAACCCGGGGCACCCATGATGGGTGTCCCCTGCGTTAAAAAAAAAAAAGATTCGAAACTTTGATAGTAAGTACTTAGTACCCTAATATCGATAGTCGATACTCGATACTAAATACTAATCAACTTGAATGTCAACAGGCGAAAATCTTAACTTGCAAAAAATATGTGAATTCTAATCTAATATATATAAATCTCCTGTCACGATGTTTGTCCGCGATGGATTCCTAAACTACTTAACCGATTTTAATGCTTTTTTTTTAAATGTGTGCTTTTTTCCAACTTGAGAGATAGGATAGCTTAGATCTTTAATTATAGTCGCAATTTTATTTTATTGCAAATTATATCAAATAATACAGGCGATATAATTTCTATAATATGGCAAAGAAACGTTTGCCGGGACAGCTAGTATTATATAAAATTCTCGTGTCACAGTGTTTGTGCGCGAACTCCTCTAAAACGGCTCAACCGATTTTAATGAAATTTTGTGTCTTTATTCGTTAGGTCTGAGAAAAGGTTTTTATCACTGACATAATATAAGGTTTTTATCTACTTTTTATATTGATACTAGAAATAATTTAAATGGCAAACTCGCGCGGAACCATGGCGGAACTCTAAAATTCACACTTGTTATTGGATAGTGGATACATCTGATATAATTTATACGACAATCTAATATGTTAGATTGCCGCGGCCGGTACCAGTCTAATAATAATTTTAAAAGGAGAAGAGGGACTCTTATCATTGGGGCGACATGGATCCTTCAATTTATTTTATTTTTATTTGTTCTTTATGCACATAGTTAGCAAAGACCGAAAGAAGAAGAATAGAGTGCCGTACTTATCTCTTTAAGAGATTTCTTCCATAAAAACTTTGAATAATTTGTAGATGTTTTGTGACAGACAGATGCATGGATTTACTATTAGTTACTTAGGTAATTTCTAATATTATGTCTGTACATAATCGGTTGTTAATTAGGCAACAATATCTGCTAACTTTTGAAAAGATTTTAACTCACTGTACGTGGTTGATACTTGATCATCTGTTTGATTAGGCCTAAACCTTCATGGCGTCAACCGTGAGATGTGGGAGCAGTTTAGTGACGGTCTTATTTTTTTAGAGGCTGGATGTTAATACTATAAATTCTTCTCTAAATTAGGGAGTTTCAATTAATATTAGCAATTTTTTCCCTATGTCTTATTATTTTTAGAGATTTTTCCCAATTCAATTTTCGCCTTATAACTGATAGGTACTTACTTATATCCATTTATGTTGCCAATAAATAAATTAAAAATATTTAAATCCCATATTCCAAGGCCAATGCCATTTTGATAAGAATAAAGGTCCTATTAAAGAAAATAATAAAATAGAAAAAATAAGGAAACTAAGAC
This sequence comes from Polyommatus icarus, assembly GCA_937595015.1. Lineage (NCBI taxonomy): Eukaryota > Metazoa > Arthropoda > Insecta > Lepidoptera > Lycaenidae > Polyommatus > Polyommatus icarus. The sequence goes on from OW569321.1 coordinate 13,946,402, forward strand.
GACTTAAAATAAAAGTCGATAAAAAGCATCACGTGTGCCCAGTTTCCCCATATCACGAAATTCGAATTATTATTATTAGAAGTTTTGTTGCTATGGAAAACTTGTAGTGGGTAGGCATATTATAAAGATGAGAATAGCAATAAGAATATATTCGTCTCTATACCGGGTGTGACAAAACAAAGTGATAATACTTCAGGCGCGGTCCGAAGGGGGGGGGTCACAAGGGACATGACCCCCCTCAAAATCTAAGGTCAAATTGAAAAATCTCAAATCTTGCCAAGTAATAAAAGGAAATTTTTGCCAATAAATTTTTTGTATAGTGAGTGACCCCCCCCCCCCCCCCCCCCCAAAATGTCAGGCTGCGACCGCGCCTGTAATACTTTAGGGTGTGTATGGGTGTCCCTTATACAAGATATCAAGATGTTAAGAGATGTTAAGATATTATTAATTTATTTATATGTATAAATAATTGATTTGGTTACTTCCATCTCATTTTCTCCCTCCACAATATATGCAGGTTTTTGGGTATTCTCCCCAATTTGACCCCCGGAGCTTTTTCTCAGCACAACCGATATTCATTGAACATATATTTTTTTTCACTCGAGTATATTTGCAGAAAATTGGTAATTCTTCCGAACTTTCACCCCCCACAACTTATAAACGGCTCAACTGATTTTTATCAAACACTAGCTGTCCCGGCAAACGTTTCTTTGCCATATTATAATATAAAGTACTAGCTGTCCCGGCAACGTTGTTTTGCCATATAAATAATTTTTAGGGTTCCGTACCTCAAATGGAAAAAACGGAACCCTTATAGGATCACTTTGTTGTCCGTCTGTCCGTCCGTCTGTCAAGACCCTTTTTCTCAGGAACGCGTGGAGGTATGAAGCTGAAATTTATATCAATTACTCAGGTCTACTGTCCCTTGAAGCTGTGAAAAAATCAAACTTCTAAGCCAACGCAATCAAAAGATACAGCCGTTTATGCCGCAAATTTTCGACACTTGCAAGGGAATCAAAACCTACAGGGTGCTTCCCGTGAACTCAGAATCTTGAAATTTGGTACGAAGCAACGTCTTATAGCATAGATAAAGGAAAAATTACGAAAACCATAAATTTTTAGTTACATCACATAATATTTTTTTTTTTTATAATTTTAAACTTACTACCCATTTCCTCATAAACGCGTAGAGGTATTAAATTGAAATTCATACCAAATACTCAGGTCTATAATACCTTTAAGCTGTAACAAAATCAAACTTCTATGTCAACGCAATCAAAAGAAACAGCAATTTAAGCTGCATAATTTGAAACTCGCAAGTACTCGCAAGGGAATCAAAACCTAAAGGGTACTTCCAGTCGACCTAGAATCTTGAAATTTGGCATGAAGCAACGTTTTATAGCACACATAAAGGAAAAATTCCGAAAACCTTAAATTTTTAGTTACATTACAAAATATATATTTTTTAATAAATATAAACTTATTACTTTTTTCCTCATGAACGCGTAGAGCTATCAAGTTGAAATTCATATCAAACGAACTTTGTAAACCTTGCAGGTTTGTACGGAACCCTCGGTGCGCGAGTCCGACTCGCACTTGGCCGGTTTTTGGTATGAAAAATAGATGCTGGCCGATTCTCAGACCTACTCAATATGCTCACAAAATTTCATGAGAATCGGTCAAGCCGTTTCGGAGGAGTATGGCAACGAAAACTGTGACACGAGAATTTTATATATTAGATATCGCCCGTATTATTTAATTGAATTAGTGGCTAAATAAGTATGTCACCATGGCAACGTCCATCGCTATCCCGTGACCCGCGTCGCATAAACAATGGTCGCTCTTTATAGACAAATAATTTGCAATAAAATAAAATTGCGACTATAATCAAAGATCTAAGCTATCCTATCTCTCAAGTTGGAAAAAAGCACACATTTAAAAAAAGAAAACATTAAAATCGGTTAAGTAGTTTAGGCATCCATCGCGGACAAACATCGTGACAGGAGATTTATATATATTAGATATAAAAAAACACTCGCACGTAAGTCACCTTTCATCTACGAATAATAAATAGTTTTTATTATTCGTAGCTTTTAATAAAAAAAACTAAATTGAAATCGGTTCATCCGTTCGGGAGCTATGTTCCCACAGACAGACAGACACGCAGACAGACACGTCAAACTTATAACACCCCTCCTTTGCGTCGCGTCGGGGGTTAAAAATAAGGTAGTAATAGTCGCATGGTACTTTAGAATTTAGATGTCGAATTAAAAAAAATCGCATAGTACGGGAGCCCTAGAACCTACGAATAACCTAGAACAATTTTTTTTATTACTATCAAGCAAATTTTTTGTGAGTAGCTTCATTTTGATAAGACGACCTTTGTTTTATTTGTTTTATTTGCGAAAAATCTTGAAAGCGGTAGCTAACAGAGATAGAAAGGAAGGATCATACTTTGATTTTATGGTCATAAAATATGGATTATTCTATTTGTAGGACAATATTACTCTTAAATTATATAACTATTAATCTATCAATGTACAAAAAAATCTGCTTGTTAGGGTTCCGTTTTAGGGTTCAGTAGTCAACCAAGTTTTGTTGATTTATTTTCCATACATTAACTAATTACGATAGACTTTTATTAGGACAAACAAGGAAACAGAGGTGACATGACTTAAAAACACATTACAATAATTTTGTTATTGTAATAATAAGTAATCATTGTTATTATTTGAGTATTTGCAATATATATTGTTAGATAAAGTAGACGTAGCAACCGAGTCATAACATTATTTTGATGTTATTGGACTTGACTCGCAGCATTTGTTTTGAAATGCATATTGTGATGCTCGTTGGAATAATAAACAATTTTATCTTTGACGCAACTGACCTATTTATAAGATTCTTATCTTTATTTAAATCCTACCTCCTTGACGTCGTCATGCAACGTGCTGTTAGGCCTAAAGTCGTACTTCAGTGACTGTGCCTGTTTTTTACTCAGATTTCGTCACATAACACAATGTAGAGCCGCTATTAGAAGGACCTGACAGACGCCGATAAAACTCTAGGACCTGCAGGGCGCTCAAATGACAGCAATTAAGCTTTTTACGTACTGATATTTCACAGCTAAAATAAAATTACATATGTAACTTCAAAACAAGCAAGAATTCAGATCTCAGCCGTAACACAAGAGTATGTCTTTCCAATGAAATACTTTCTGAGGAAAATTTTATAACTTTTTGGTATCCCTTTGAACTACTGATATGAGAAGATGTTTGTAACCAGTTAACCATCTTACATCATACAAACAATAGATAATATCATTGTCATGAACTCATGATATTTACAAGAGGAAATTTTTACACATTTCATCTACAAGTTATTAAATGATTAGTTCCCCAGTGCAGGGTTATCGTATTCATATTGTAAGACAATAACATAAGGCAGAGGTTCCCAAACTTATTTTGTCTACCGCTTACTTTAAGAACGAATTATATTTTAGCGCCCCCATTGTTTCAATTTAAAACGCATCCTGATTAAATAAATCACCCGCCAAGCCAACACAACGCCATTTTTTTCTGGGTTCCACACCGCTCTTTCCACCCTTCAGACCTACAGCGCATCAAGGGGGCGTTATTGCCCACTTTGGGAAAGGCTGACATAAGGTAATAAAATTTTCCATTTAAGACTTTTAGATAATGGGAAACGGGGTTTGCCCCCGTCTAGCGTCAACTTTTTGAATAATATTTACATTTTTCTTACGAGAGTTTGTTTTTCCGCTCGCATCTTTAAACTTATTATTTCGACGATTAAAAAAAACAACATAGTTCCTTATAAATTATTATTTATGTAAAAAATATTATATTAGGTAATTACAAATCCTGAATAGCTTAGCTAGTCGTCCCATGAGATCTCGTCTTATTAACGCTAAGAAAATACGCATTTACGCATTTCGCGGGAGATGGGGATCCTGACGCGGATATGTGGGACTCGCTCGAAAGCCCTACCCACTAAAACTTGGCGGTGCGTCTCGTCCGACGACGGAGCCACGTTGCGCATCACGACTCTCGCGGGGGCTCGGTGCTGTGGGTGACCCCTTACTGTCACCTTGAGCTCCCTATGAGATCTCGTCCTGGCAGGACGAAAAGACAAGACAGAAAACGCATTTAATGAGAATAGTATTTACTTTTTCAATTGTATCCACTCCCTAATCCCTTTCCATACTAATATTATAAATGGAAAGTGTGTTTGTCTGTCCATCTGTCTGTTTGTCTCTTACCTCTTCACGCCCAAATCACTGACCGATTTGCTGAAATTTGGTATGGAGATACTTGAGTCCCGGAAAAGGACATAAAATACTTTTTATCCCAGAAAATTGCCCGGTTCCAGCGCTATAATAATATGTAGGTACATAAGAGTGCAACGGAGTTGCGAGCGTCACCTAGATTTTACTTCCTACAACAACATTCATTTTCAGAATATTCTGTAAAAAAAATATAGCTTCAAAGAAAAGTATTTACTTAACGTTTTAAGGATCGGTAGTTCGGTACTTTAGTATGATGCGATTTGTTCACGCTCGCCTTATGAAACCCATACAATCATAATTCATAACCGATCCGCAATTCTAACTTCCTCTGTCCTCACCGCTGAAAACAAAATATTTACCAAAGCTTTTAGATCGAGGGACAAGAGTGGAGTAGAGCGGTCAACAATGACGCGCGGATATGCAGATATCATCTAAGACGATCTGTGGGTTTATTAACCGGCCTACGTCACGGACCTCGCGCGATAACCGACCAATGCCGGTCGACCAAAACAATACATCGCGCCCGATCAAAATATTTTCATTATCGGCCCATTATTCTTGTTATTCGAAGCTGTGACGTCCTTTGCATAAATGTCATCATCGATTTCATCTGAAACCGCTCCCAATATTATTATTTTTTAACAAAAAATTAAAACCGACTTCCAAGGTAAAAACAAAAGTAATACTTATTCTTAATCTAAAAAGAATCAAATAATTCTTATTCCTTATTATAGTGGCGTCTTCAGACTTCGCCTAAACCTCAACTATTTCTGTACTCAATCTTCGTACTTTTGAAGTCATTATAGCCAAAATATGGTTATTGTGCCTCACTCGACATAGATAAGTATAGTGTGTCGCGGACTTTTTTGTAGATATTTATAAGATCTACAATACTTAGAACATTTTATGGTTCTATCTTTTATAGTTTCGGCAGCGTACGCAAAATAAGTAACTTTTCTGGTTGATTTTTTCACCTGGCGTCCGAATAAAACAAATATAATAAACCCTATTTTTTCCAAAATAAATTTAGCCTATGATCAGCACAAATAATGTAGGATTTGCTTGGAGTAGTTTAAATAAAGCCAAAATCCTCAAACTTGTATCTATATGGATTCAAAAGTTCTGTTGGGTACCTTCAGAACCAGGGTATATCCTGGAGCAAAATCTTACTTTTTGGTAGTGTATGCCTGAAATACTTCGGAAAAAATCGAAATCACCATAATATGTTCCCATATAAATTTCAAGGAGTCCCCTCGATTCCTCATGGATCCCATCATCAGATCACCACTTTTGTGAACATGGTACCAACTTCGGATTCAACCCTGTACAGCAACAAAGGAATCATGAAAATCTCTCCATAATTAAGTTATGGTTGAACATACAATATATATATATATAACGCAGACGCATACAATATATATATATATATATATATATATATATATATATATATATAACGCAGACGCATACATATATATATATATATATATATATATTGTATGCGTCTGCGTTATATATATATATATTGTATGTTCAACCATAACTTAATTATGGAGAGATTTTCATGATTCCTTTGTTGCTGTACAGGGTTGAATCCGAAGTTGGTACCATGTTCACAAAAGTGGTGATCTGATGATGGGATCCATGAGGAATCGAGGGGACTCCTTGAAATTTATATGGGAACATATTATGGTGATTTCGATTTTTTCCGAAGTATTTCAGGCATACACTACCAAAAAGTAAGATTTTGCTCCAGGATATACCCTGGTTCTGAAGGTACCCAACAGAACTTTTGAATCCATATAGATACAAGTTTGAGGATTTTGGCTTTATTTAAACTACTCCAAGCAAATCCTACATTATTTATATACTAGCTGTTTCCCTGATACTAATCGTCCATAGATACTACTAGCGAGACGCGTACTACAAAATATTTTTTCTTTTACAAAATCACTGCATAACGTGTTTATCATTATTATTTATAAAATATCCATAGTTCCATACTATCCGTATTCCGTACTAATATTATTAAAATTTTATAGTACGCGTGGTAATTCAAATATTATAATCTTCCATACCACGATTAATCAATCAAGATCAAATCAAGAAAAACGTATATCAGCCACGACACGAATTTCGCGTTATGGTCTTTTTGTGATTGCCAGAACGCGTCGTGGCTGTTTTCATTAGAGCCACAACGCGTCGTGGCTGCTTCACTGTGACCACAACGCGTTGTGAGCTATTTTTTCGCTCATTGAGCGATTTCGGTCTTTGAGGGTAACATATTATAAACAGACGAACGTATAACCTCCTCCTTTTTGGAAGTCGGTTAAAAAAACAATTTGAAATAAATTTTTATGATGAAAACATGATGAAAACAATGACTTGTTTTTCTTCTATTATAATCTTTTATCTTATAAAAATTGACGACTCGTGCGACTACACATGCTCATAATGAAATCGCAGGAACCGCATATTTTCCCGCAATAAAAAATGGGACATTGGACCGATTCCCATGACTCTATGTGACTCTATAATATTATTTTAAAGCCTATTCGATACCCAACAATCAAATGTTTTCAAAAGGAAAGTAAAAACATTTTATTCTTGATAATAAAGTTATTTGGGTACCCAACCTAAAGACTTGCTTAGAAAAGTGTCCAGCCGATGTCCGTTCCAATACTCGCAACTGGAACCCCACAATGGCATGGGCATGGCGCGCGCGCATCTATTTTGAGGTGTCTCAAAAAGTTATGCCCCGAAATCAGTAGTAGACTGTAAGTGTCTTGTGAAGTTGCGTCATCTTCGAGCGAACGCGCGGACGCGGACGCCATGCCATGGGAAATGTGCAATCCATATATAAATGCGAAAGTGTGTCTGTCTGTTACCTCTTCACGCCCAAACCGCTGAACCGATTTTGCTGAAATTTGCTATAGAGATACTTAGAGCCCCAGAGAAGGGCATAAAGGAAGGGAAGGACATTTTATCCTGGATAATTCTACGGTTCCCGCGCGATAACCGAATTTTGGCGCAACGGAGTAGGGGCGTCTTCTAATAATAATTATTATATAATTTAGTTCAATAAACTATTACATATTATAATATGTAAAGATCGAATTAAATTTCTGCATTACTCATGATAAATAAATATTAAAATTATTATTATTTATTAGATACGATAGCGTGTTTTCGGTCATCAATCATCATACACAAATGAGGAAGGAGGAGGAAAAATTCATTGATAAATAATGTCGAGTGGTGAATATACACATATTTTAACGCTAGATAAAGTGTGTTATGTTATCTATCGTGTATATTAATTATGCATTTAAACACTGACCTTTTATCAATTAAAGCGACGTGAAATTTCGCCGAGCAATTTTAAACTATTTTAATACGTTCTATAGCAATTGTTGTAAAAAGTTGCTATATGATATTTAAAGAACATACATTACACACAATATGATTGAAATTATGGTAAAGTTAGTAAAGATCCAGACTAATATTATAAATGCGTAAGTGTGTCTGTCTGTTAGCTCTTCATGCCCAAACCGCTGAACCGATTTTACTGCAATTTGGTATGGAGATTGGAGATACTTTGAGTCTCGGGAAAGGAAAAGAAAAGAAAGGAAAGGAAAGGTTACTTTTTATCCTGTAAAAATTTACAGCTCCCACGCGATAAACGAATTTTGGCGCAAGTCGCAACGGAGCTGCGGGAGTATTTAAATTAAAAAAATTACAGTTACAATAAAATAATATGTACCTAATGATTCTAACTGGATTTTTCTTGTAGCGCCTCAATCTTACTTATTATCTGAAGAAGTTATTTTGCACAAAATTGGAATAACAACTATATTATCAAGTATGATAAAGAAATTTTAAATAACGACGTGGACCTTTCGAATTAAAAGATAAAGAAAAAATAATGTTTGATTTGATTTTGGCTATACAGTTACAGTTAAGTATACAAAAATGTAGAGTTTGGGAGGTGCGGCGCGGCGCGGCGAGGCAGCGTGGCCGGTGCAGCGCGGGCGCAAGATAACCGCGCTGTTACATCAGACGGCGGCGCGTGCGCACGCCGGTATATAAGCTCGCGCGCCCCGAACTCGACACTCATTCACAAATCGCACGTTATAGATGAACCAAGTCGATATTAGATTGTGGCAATGATCTACGCTCCCATGCATTTGCTTGAAATATTTGACTCCAAACACAAATACGAACAGTGGTGGCACAGTGATAATTGGTGTGAGAATCGTTCCCCGGATTTCGAGCATCAGCAGAGATAGTACAGATCGCGATCGAGTGACTCGATTAAAAGGTAAATAAACAAAACCGAGCTTTCATGAATGAACGTAGTGATCTAATATCTTATCGATATCGTTCACGAGCCGGCCCGTCGTTGTGATTCCGGCGAATAATCTCCCCGAGATTAGGTCGATCAGTTCGAACGACTCGTTTGCGTCACCGCTTTTATCGGCGGATAGCGCAATATCAACAGTTTTCTCAAGATGAGATGAGAGTCGGCGAGCATAACTTGCGATACCGCTATCGACAGCCGGAGCTCGCTACTGTAAACATCTTTTGACGGTTTCGATAACACATTTATTTCTCTTTCAGTTCTGAAAATCAGTAGAAGACATCGGTCGGCTACCGAAAGTCGCGTAGAAGAGTAAGAGAGTATTCCAGGGGAACCTTCCGAAGCGAAAAGAAAAATGGCGGCTGTACAATCACCGACCGAAATTAAACTCTCGTCTCCGATACCGGTGAAACAGGATTCGGAGATCGACTTGATGGCGCTCACGATGGCGGCGCTGCGCATCGTGAACCCGTGGGCCGTGGAGCCCCGGAACGAGTGGCCGGCGAGCCCGGACCCCGGCACCGACGACGCCAAGGACCGCGTCATCAGCCTCGCCGAGGTGGCCATGCACGACACCATCGACGACTGCTGGGTCGTCATCTATGACCGCGTCTACGACATCACCACCTTCTTCGATGAGGTAACTATCACCTTAACAAAGCACCATCTCGAATATCATTATGTTACTATAAATAAAATGTTGAATAATTTACATCCTCGTCCTACCTAATCAGTATTAATTAGCACTTCGCAAATTTAATTTTTTTCGCAATTAAAAATATTTTCGAGTTTGAACGATGGTTTTCTCGGTATCTAACGAGTCGTCTCTTTTTTTGTAGCACCCGGGTGGAGCTGAGATCATGCTGGAGTACGCGGGGCGGGACGCGAGCACGGCCTTCCGAAGCTCCGGCCACTCCAAGATGGCGACCAAGGCCCTGGGCAGATTCCTGGTGGGTGAGCTGCCCATGCAGGAGCGCATGTACCGCCGGCCCGGGGGCATCAAGCTCAGCGACATGCCGGAGTGACCCCCAGTACTTACTAATGCCGGTGAAAGCCAAAAATAGTGTTAGGTGTAGGTCCGCTTTTATAAAGCGAGCCGATCGTATTAGTATTTCTGCCTATTAGCATTTAAAACTAGTTTTATGTGTAGTTGCTAGGTAGTTTTGTTTGTTTCGCATTCCTTATCTGTCCCCTCTCGGGCCGTGTTGAAGTATTTAATATAGAATTAATTGTTAACCTCGGAGCATAGTGTCGATGATAAGATGTACGTGCGGAGGAGTTATTTATTAAGTCATGAATAAAGAATTGATATTAGATATACAATTTTCCTCTTTCATTACATTTTCCTCGTGAAAACTTCATGTTTAACTAATTGCGACTAGCAGTTCTGCTATGAACAGAACATCATAGACCAAAATATTATTTATTAGAGTTAACATTCTACAAGAGAATTAAGACTTATTGCTACTAAAAATCAGGTGGTGAAAGCATTTTTTTTACAATGGCGCAAAACGGTGAAAGGACCTGCGAGCTCGATTTACTTAAAAACTAAAACGCCAACAATACAATGAGTCTTATTTGTAAAACTTCCCTGGTTATGAAAAATATTTATTTCACAATTCACGTATATAATATGTAAATTCATATTACTGTCTCTATCTGATACGTTGGACTTGACAAACAATGCCAGCCACATGGATTGCTGTAAGCGTTAAGTATATAAAATAAATATTCTTATTAAAAATCTTTTACTAAGTTGACGAATGACATGAAAACATGAAAATTGGCAGTTGTATTATGTAAACCAAATAACAACACATCAGATGATGGCGCTTGTAAAATATATGTATTAAGTATAGTATAGTAGTGGCCATAGAATTTCTGCAATAAAACAACACAACCCTATCGAGTTTGGGCTCGTTTGATTCGTTTTGAAGAGTATATTTACTACTTAGGACCAGGGTTGTTGAGGAAGTGATTATGAGGAAGAGGAGGAGGAAGAGGAATTGTCACGCTCAAATTTAGAGGATGCGGATGAGGAAGAAGATATTTTATGAGGAAGAGGATGCGGATGAGGAATAGGATGATATAGGAAATTATGCTATATATATAAATACTAGCGGACCCAACCCAAAAGAATTTGTCCTGTCTGTACATAACAATACTGAATACACAAAAAAATATTAAAAGGGCATTTTCCAGTGGACCAAACTATGAATCTAAACCATTCTCGAAACACACACAATATAGAATCATCAAAATCGGTCCAGCAGTTAAGGAGGAGTTCGTGTGCCTAGTGTGAATTTTTTGTGTTTCACATCTCGATCGTGAACGCGTTTGGCGTTTACTAAGATTTTGTATGGGATTTGTACAGCGCCACCTGCTCACGGGAGTGAGCCCAGCCCAGTGAGTAATCCCATACAAAATCTTAGTAAACGCCAAACGCGTTCACAATCGAATGTGAAACAAAAAAAGACGGTTAGAGAGTAGTTCTATTGTGTCGAACTCGAACTCGAACTCGACTCGAACTCGGTTGTCTGTAAAGTCGGTTTACTGACGATAGTTGAACGTGACAACGTCATAGCCTTAAATGGAACGCCTCAGAGCGAGGTAACGCCGCATATTGCGTCATGTTTTTTCGTGCGCGCAGCCCATATTGAATTATAAGACGTTGTCACGTCAAAAACTCACACTCTACACACAGTAACATACACAACACACGCACACAAAAAAAAGATGAACGAATAATACAATTCTCGCGCTCTGGCGTGTGCGTTGCCATGATTGGATACGCGACGCGCATGCGCAGTGAAATTCCTCATAAATTCCTCTTAAATGTTGAGGAAGCGATAGCGGAAAATATCCGGAAAAATATTGCGGAACTTCCTCATTATGAGGAAGCGGAAGAGGAATCCTCAGCAAACCTACTTAGGACACATCTATAATACTAATATTATAAAGCTGAAAAGTTTGTCTGTTTGAACGTGCTAATCTTAGGAAATAGGTACAGGTACGATTTGAAAAAGTCAGTGTTAGTTCATTTATCAAGGAAGGCTATAGCCTATAGGCTTTATTATATTATCACGCTAAGACTGGAGCGAAAAAACAAAGGAAAAATCTGAAAAAACGGGGAAAATTATTTGAAAGGGCTTATTCTCACGAACTACTTGAGCAATTTCTATGACTAATTTACGCGGGCGAAGCTGCGCGGAACGTCTAGTTACTGGTATGACATTATAATAAGATACGGCTGCCGTGTCGGAGGGGGCGGTGTGGGACCCAGAAAAAAATGGGAGCGTTGTGTAGAGGCTTGGGGGGGTGATTTATTTCATCTGGATGAATTTTAAATTAAAACAAAGGGGACGCTAAAACATAATTGGGTCAATCAACTTTTATGTGTCCTAAGCACTATGTTTTGTCCCAGGCCAATAATCGCAGTTATAGAGAAAATTATGTGGTTTGTTGGCATATGTCGCATTTATCTTTTTAATAAGCAAACATACGACTAAATTATTTTAAATAAATCACTATTATACTAGAATTTTAATGGTTGTCCGAATGACAAAACCTCTGATGAAGAATTGAATTGTTTGTCCCCAAGTATAGGTTACGAGGGCTGCTATTTATGTATCCGGAATTAAAAAAAGAAACAAACATACATCATTTAATGTGGTTTTATTGCTTTTCAAAATATTCGCCGCGATGATCGACACACTTTTGCATACGCTGGAACTAATTTTCATAGCACTTTTTCCATTCTGATTGAGATATCTCCAAAACGTGCATTTTTAACGCATCAACAGCCTCTTCGCGGCTCGAAAAACGTTGACCACGTAATTTGTTCTTCGCGTATGGAAATAAAAAGAAATCGTTAGGTGCCAAATCAGGGCTGTACGGCGGATGACCAGTCAATTCGATCTTTTGACCCTCCAAAAACTGAGTTGTTTCAGCTGAGGTGTGACAGCTAGCATTGTCGTGATGTAATATGATTCTGATTTCTGCGTTGTCGGTTGTCCTTTCTTATTTCTTCAAAGACTTCTGGTAAACAAATGGTCGTATACGATTCAGAATTAACCGTTTTACGATTCCCTGATGGCACTGTAGCCACATGTCCATTAATTCCAAAAAAAAACAGGCGACCATTTGCTTCAAAGTACTTTTTGCACGAGTAGCTTTTGTTGGTTTCGGCTCATCTTGGAACACCCACACCGTTGACTGTTGTTTAGTTTCGGGGTCATATGCATAGATCCAAGATTCATCACCTGTGTAGATATTATAAACGGCTTTTGACGTACCACGGTTGTATTTTTTTATCATTTTTTTGCACCAATCGACACGAGCCCGTTTTTGATCGATTGTCAGGTTGTGCGGAATCCAACGCGAACATATTTTTTTTACAGCCAAATGTTCGTGTTATCTCTTATGTATGCTCGTCATACTTATGCCTAAGGACGCCTCTATCTCGCGATTTGTAACATGACGATCACGCATTATTAGTTCCCGCACAGCATCTATATTTTGTGGGACAACAGCTGTTTTTGGGCGACCTTCTTTATTTTCATCCGTGAGCATAGACCGCCCACGATTAAACTCACTGTACCAGTGATAAACAGTGGTTTTTGATGGTGCTTCATCTCCCAAAGTTGCGGTGAGTTGAATAAAGCACTGTTGTTGATTTAGCCCACGCCGAAAATCGTAGTAAATCATTGCACGAAAATGTTCACGCGTTAAATCCATGGCAAATGAAGACACGCAATTTTCAAAATGACGCCACAATGGAAAAATAATTGACAATCACATGAAACAAAATGTATTCTTCAACCAAAGAGTTCTATTTTCAAATGTTGTAATTACTTTTTAAATATTGTTCTTGTAAGTGGCCAGTTCCGGATACATAAATAGCAGCCCTCGTAGTACAAGAAAAAATTAATTTAAACCAGCGGTCGGCAACCTTTTGGCAGGCAAGGGCCACAAGGTGGCAAAACGAACTAAAGGCGGGCCGCAGACCTCATGCTAGTATTAACCCTAGCTCAATATACCTACCTATAACCTACACATATTAAAAGGAAATATTAAGTAAGTTTTTATTAAAAAATAAAAATGGCACAAACAGCTACGCTAAGCTACAGCTAAGCTTCAGTGGCGATAACTACTGGCAGTATTAGAAAACATTGTTTTTGATATACATAACTTATTCACAAAACATTCACGGGCCGCAGGTAAGACGTTCGCGGGCCGCGTGTTGCCGACCGCTGCTTTAAACAAAAAACAGTATATGACAATTAATTATGCTTGTAAATAATTATTTATTACAATGTCTATAATTATGCTTACATATAGATTTCTGTTAACTTTATAATTGTAACGAGTGTTTTGCATGTTCATTTTGGTCCCTATTATAATTTATTATACTGACGTCCATCGGACAACTGCATAAAAGTTTTGAAACCACAACGCAGATGACGTGATCAGTATATTAAGATAAAGTCGATTCATTTGGTGACAAAACTCATCCAAAAACCATTTTGATTTCATTTTTGCCACGGCATCGGCTGACCGAGTGTGTTTGGAAAGAGCGGGTGGCTTTTTTGTGTGTCTCAACTCAAAAACTCAAACTCAAACTCAAAATTTTTTATTCAGAATAAATTTTTGCAAATATTTTCTGAAAGTCTACATGATGCCTACCACCGGTTCGGGAACTAACCCGGCGAGAAGAACCGGCGTAAGAAACTCGCAGGGGGCCCACTTTATTTACCAAAAAAAGTGAGAAAAAAATTAATCTTTTAAAATAAAGTTTACAATGCTGTAACTTATAAAATTATACAATTAATTTATTATACATACATAATTGTAAGTCATAAAATAATGTAGAAGTAGCCTTGCAAGCAGCCATCCTACTCCCAAGATGTGCCGTCGTTTATGAAATCATTGACCTTATAATAGGCTTTGGCACACAAACGTTTAAATTTACTAATGGAAAGATTTTGAACGTATTTTGGGATTTTATTGCAAAGGCGTACACATTGACCTTTAAAAGATTTACTAACTTTACTAAGTCTGATCACCGGTATTTCTAGTTTGTACTTATTTCTAGTGTTACTTCCGTGACTGTCATTTTTGATTGTAAATTTACTAAGATTCTTTTTAACATATAAAACATTATACAAAATGTATTGAGAAGCAACAGTTAGAATACCAATTTCTTTAAACTTTTCTCTCAGAGATTCAAAAGCTGACATTTTATAAATTGAACGTATAGCTCGCTTCTGCAGCACAAAATTTTTTTAAAAACAGAGGAGTTATACTCTTGTATTTGGCTTTCTAATGACTTGATTTGTGTATGGGCTTTATCACATCTTCGCTTCCACAAACTAGTGCTGTTCAGCGCCTCCACATACTCATCTCTGCACTGGTCAAAGCTGTCTACGATTTCCTGTAATTCTTTTGTTTTCTGGTATAACTCCTCATAATTTAGATTTAACTTGTTTAACTCATTTTTAAGTTCATTATTTTTTTGGATAATTTTTAACATTTCTTTCTCACTGTCCTCGCGTTCAGAGAGCAATAGTTCATTTTGTTTCTTATATTCTTTAAGTACAAGACAGACGTCCCTTCAGGAGGTCCCTCGTCATACTGAGGAGTTGTTCCTCAGTCTGACGAGCCAGTTTTCCTCTGGTCATCATGTTAACTAACAATAATGTAAACTATAAGATAATCAGTTAATCAATTGACTTATATATATATATATATGTCTATCAATGAACTAACTATCTATTGGCGTGCAAGCCTGACACATTCCAGTACCTTCAGATAGACCCAGCCACTCGATATCTTTAGATGGTGAGATATATGCTCGGTGTAGAGGGGTCACGCAAGCTAGAGTGGGGTGTGTAAGATGTTAAAGAAGATACAAGTCTATGCCAAGCCTACAAGCCAACCTATAAGTAAATTTATCAATGTTGGATTAAAATACTCAGGATAAATGTGAATATAGAATTATACTACAAAAGCAGTGGAATCAACAATACCAAGTCCTCCTTAAATGAGCCTATCACTCGATATCTTTAGATGTTGAGATATTTGCTCGGTGTAGAGGGGTCACGCAAGCTAGGGTGTAAGGGTTGTTAAAAAGGAATAACAAGGTCCATCAATCCCACTGACCAGCCTATGTAACCTTTGACAACTGATAACTCAGAAACAGCTGATCTATTGCTTTCCTCCCACGGTTATAATTACTGCCTATCGTCAACCTAAATCAACTTTTAATTATTTTATTGCATAATAATGTAATAACTGTAATGTCTTTCGAATTTAAGCGTTTTTAGTATAAAAATTTAAATTACCTTTGAGAGCTGATCACCGTTGACGTAAGGCACTTTATATTTTGGCGATTTTCACAAACAAACTTGTATATAGCACAAAAACGTATTTATTATCTTATCACTAATACTTAAATTTATAATATACTTAATAACTTTTTAAAACAGTATTAATGGAAATATTTAAATAAATATCAATTTTTTGTCGGGAGACTTTACAAAATAATTGTTATTATTTTTAGACTAGCTGTTTCCCGCGACTTCGTCCGCGTTATCATAGTATACCTATATAGACTTTCATTTAAACTTTCAACCCCTATTTCACCCCCTTGGGGGTAATATTTTCAAAAACGCTTAAACACGTATCCAATCATTTTTAATCAGTAGTCCAAACATAAAATTTCATGCTTCTAACTCAAGAAATTACGGACTTCCATTGAAACTTTCAACCCCAATTTCACCCCCTTGGGGGAAGAATTTCCAAAAACGCTTAAATACGTATCCATTCATTTTTAATCAGTAACCCAAAGATAAAGTTTCATGTTCCTAACTTAAGAAATGACGGACTTTCATTCAGACTTTCAAGCCCTATTTCACCCCCTTCGGGGTAAAATTTTCAAAATTCCTTCCTTAGTGGGTGTCCACTTAATAAAACAACCCTACTCACCAAATTTCATGGCTGTAACTTTAACAGTTTTTGCTCAGCGATGATGAATCAGTCAGTCAGTCAGGACATGTAATTTTATAAGTATAGATAACAGGTTTGTCAGAAAAATAAAAATCAAGACGCTATAGAGAAAAACTTAAAGGAGACCCGGAAAATTTTGCTGAGAGAAAGAGGAAATAATCGGCCAAGTGCAATTTGGACTCGCGCACGAAGGGTTCCGTACGGTATAGAGCGAAAGTTGGAAAAAAATGTGTTTTTTTGTAAATTGTGTATTTTATTTAAATAAACGTTCTGTTCTATGTGAATTCTTAAAATATATTTAATTATCTACAAAAATATGTTAAATTATTTAAAAAAATCAGATAAAATTTAAATAATAAAATTTGTCATTGATGTACACTTAAAAGTTGATCGACCCAATTATTAATTTGTGCTCAAAGTGGGCGGTAGATAAAAATATTTTAGGGAACCCCTGGTATATGACAATTATTTTTTTGGTCTAAACGTCTACATAAGCAGTAGGTATATCATATTCCCAAAAGCTTCTGAAGTTAATTTTACCACCATGCAGTATAATTAGTATATTCGGGCAAATTGGTACTGGTAGATATATTTGCGGAATTGGTGCCCGGAACATAAAGAAGGCCGAATTTGATAAATTTTTTTTTATTACTCTCAAGTAAAACTTATTAAAACTGAATAACGTCATAAGTCTTAAGTAGTTTATCTTATTAACTGACCCTTATATGATCCAAGTTATTAAATTAAACCAGATTAAACTAGTTTTGAACGCCACAATGGACGACAGAATATAGAAGGTCACTGAGCGGTACCTACTAGATTTTTGATGAAATACTCTAGCTATGTAGGTGGATAGATAACGCATTCTCGCGAACTTTTGCCTTGCAACTATGTAATAATTGTATTATGTACATACGGTATTGTGCCGACAATTAAGTTAATCATAATTATTTATTATGAACACACGTCAATTAAGAATATATTATTATTTTTTAAATATCTATACAAAAGTAGGTTAGTAAAACTTTATAAAGTTAATAGCGACCGCAAGTTTGTTTCATTTAAAAAATGTTTTATTCAACCATTTAATAAAACGTTTTTGTGCCAGTGTTAGAATCTCAACAATCGTTTTCTTTTATTAAGCCATAAAACAACAACACCTACCTAATAGACAAAAATCAAGTTTTACCGCCTAGCAAGTGATAATGTTTGTGAATTTTATTTTCAATTCTGATTTATCCTAGGAAAACATAGATTTTGTTTCTTTGCGAACAACGACTTTAGAATGACTAGGTACTTTAGAAAATGCAAGTAGCATTTTATTTAATAAAGACAGGGTTCTAATAACTCTATTCTTATAGGCTTTACAATACATACCTTTTATAATATGTTGAAAACATTTACCCAAATCCCTGACTAGACTAGACTGACGTAATCATGCAGATTTACGCCGCGTAACTTCTACCTAGTGTGTTTATACACTTACACAGACGGAAGCATCCACTTAAGCAGAACCAGTCTTCGCCACAGTTTAAACTAGCATTCTAGCTTGAAAACCACGTGCTTTCAATGAATATTGAAAGAATTTCAATGAAATTTCAGAATGCTAGATATAAATTATATGCCATACTTTTTGAATAAACATTCTTATTCTTAAGAGAAATATGAGCCTATATAACTACTGTGTATGGATCTCTTAATACTCTACCTTTTTGTTTAAATTATATAAGGGAAAGGCGCTAATGGTAGACACTGAACTAATAGAAGACACTTACGACAAAAATGCCATAAAAATAAGAATTATTCTAATTATTTCTCAACACTAAATTTTATAAGCTTCTTATGCTATCTGTTGATGTGAAAAAATATATTAGGGATGCCTTCGGGAACAAAATTTTAAAATGGGATCAGTTTTCGTAAATGATGTGACCGCGTCAACACGCACCCGGCAATTTCTTAGCAAATAGGTTAAGGAAAGCGAAATTTTGCACGTAAGTTTTGAATACATGTATTAGATTTTTTGTAATTTCTATTGACTTCATTGGATTAATGATCATGTTGTTTACACTAATTAATGTTTATTTATGATCTTTTATCCATTTTCCCTAACAATATAAAGGGTGTCTACTATTAGTTCTTGAAAATGTAAAAATCCTAATAGATGACATGGATCTCATCTTTTAGTTTTTCAATACATACTAAAGTTATTTTGTACTTTATTCTACTGCAAATATCATCACTATTCTCTAAAAATATAATTCTATTAACAAACTAAGAACTTAGAACTACTGTACCTATAAAAATGGACATGGTGTCTAATATTAGACCTTGCACTGATCTAAAAATCGATGCTTTAGTTTTGTAGCAGTAAAAAGAAGAAAAAGGAGAACTGAGAACAAAAAGAAGAAAAAAGAAGAGGCAAAAGAAGCATGGAGACTTAAGACTAAAAATAAATTTGCTGGGAAAAAAATATGAAAAATAAAAATAAAAGGAAAGATAGTTTCAGCATGGAAGAAGAATGAATAGAATCTGGAGACAACGTGGATAATATTTCTGATGCATGTAGTTACTATGATGAAGTAAATGAAATCTTTTGAAAAACGGCAAATAAAGGCCTAATAATATGAAAAATGTAAAATGTAATTTAATGTTCTATGTCAACTATTAGTTCATATTGGTGTCTACTATTAGTGTTGTTCGCTTATTGTGATGTCATCTATTAGTACTTATGACTAAGTTTACAAAAAGACCAATAATATATTTTGTTATTGATTTGTCAGAGAATAATTATAATAGTTTTATTTAGTAAGAGTTACTGAAGACATGGAAGAAGTTATCAATCCTTTATTTACATAAATTATATATTTTATAACGTTCGAATGTTTCATGTTTCCTTATAGTGTCTGCCATTAGGTCTTCTCCCTTACATATTTAGTAGTTATTACAAAAAAAATACAAAAATGGCATTAAGGTAACGCCGCGTTAAAGTAAAAAACCATGTTGGATATGTTTTGGTATATGTTTAGGTTATAACTTATAAGCAATGGAACAGCAGAAAATTGAAAGGGCGTAGCGAGTAGCGACAAAATGGTTTTTGTCGCGTAAATTAAAAACTATAAATACATTTCATATAAGCTATGGGCAAACTAAAGTGTATGCTTGAACCAATTTATGTACAAATTTTGGAAGCTTAAATCACTCTCCTCTGTTGGCAAAATATGATATTTTACAGAGGTCTTTTTGATTATTTTGTGTTATAAAAGTTGACCAATCGTACGCTATGCAATTCAAAGACAAAGACATGATGAATACTGACAATAAACTTTAATTTAGTCATTGCTGAGAAAAATCGATATCGCTGTAGCCAAATTATCAAGGCGTCGCCAGATACGGAACTTTTCTTGTTTTAAAAAGGGGAAAAAGTCTGTTTAGCATTAGGTACATAAATGATACATTTCACCTACAGTGTCACTTAGAATTTAGATAATGGCCGATAAACATTTGAAACTTGTTGCTAAAAAACAAGTGTTATGCCAGAACTAGGCTCTAGATTCTAGAAGCTGCTATCTACGCTAATAATAATAATGATATGCATAAATAAGCGATTTACGTCACAGCCAAACCCATTTTCATCAAAATAATGTAGTGAACAATAAACACAGATATACAAAATATAAATAAAGACAGTATACAATCTTCATATTAGTGGCCCGGCAGAATCAGCGCATACACACGTTTTTATGTGATTTCAAATAATTAGAGAGCAAAACAACGCAGTTCCATGTTATTATTTTTTATATGAAATAAGGGAGCAAACGAGCAAACGGGTCACCTGATGGAAAGCAACTTCCGTCGCCCATGGACACTCGCAGCATCAGAAGAGCTGCAAGTGCGTTGCCGGCCTTTTAAGAGGGAATAGGGTAATAGGGGAGGGTAAGGAAGGGAAGGGAAGGGAATAGGGGAGGGTAGGGAAGGGAATAGGGTAGGGGATTGGGCCTCGGGTAAACTCACTCACTCGGCAAAATACAGCGCAAGCGCTGTTTCACGCCGGTTTTCTGTGAGAACGTGGTATTTCTCCGGTCGATCCGGCCCATTCGTGCCGAAGCATGGCTTTCCTAAGTATAACGTTATGCGTGTGTAGGTATTGTCTGTGTATTGAGTGAGTTTGATTTCAGGGACACGGGTGGGTTTCCCTACTGTATGTATTGTTTTTGTGCAGATATCGTACGATATAGTTTACATTAAAACAGTAATTCATGAACTCGGCTTCAACGACCTCGGCAGAACAAACAAAAGAAATGTTTTTCTAAACTTGTTCCCCTTTAACCGTTGTTTTTATCTTATTGCTAAAGGGTTGGAAAGTTATCTAACTTTTCCACCTAACAACTGTCAACGCTTTAGGGGAAGGGGCCAGGCCCCCTCTTGTTTATCTCCAAACCAACTAGCAACAGACTAGTTATAACCACGAAACTACCATTGTCTTAATCATACCAGTAGCTTCTGAGTAGCTTAGACCCTTTTGAAAAAAAATACTGTCACCTACGCTTATGTTGTATTTGGTTCACTAATATTATTTCTCCTTTATTTTCCCTGTATCTAGCTATATAGCTAGTACCTACTTTATGCTGTACATCTACTATAATAGTAATATTTACTCCACACTTACAATAATTAATGTTGAGCGTCTTTATCTGCCACTCGATAGACAATGTTACCAGAAAAATTAGTGTACCTAAGCGTGTTGTAGGTAAATATGTTTATTAACCCATCAAGCCTTCGATCGGGGATTCTTGGAAATGCTATTGTATTCTATTGTTGTCGCGATCACCGGTGAGCTAATATGGGGCTTGAAGAATTAATAAGGGTTATACTAAGAACCTGAATAAAACTCATTCTTAGTATTTTTACGAGTATATTATGGCATAATAATTACCTGAGGCAGTACTACGAAATCAAACTTGTTTTCTCATCCAACAAGCAACAAAATGGTTGCCAAGCATAGGCAACCAAAAACCACATCATTTAAGTCATCAATGTAGTGCAATAGCTACACCTTCTTACCAGATCTGTAACAAAGCAATGTCCATTAACTAACAATTAAAATGTGTTTTAAATGATAGTGAACACTATAGTCTGTGCGCAACTAGTTGGCCGCTCTGCCGGTATGTGAGTATATGGGCAGAGCGGCGAACTAGTTGCGAACAGACTATAATTATTATTTTATGGATTCAACAACTATTGGATTTAATATGAAAAATTGTTTGGCTATAGCACGGTCGCCGAACATGGTCGTGAAAATTCGTCCATTGACCTATAATATACTATAGTCTATAGGTTAATGGACGAATTTCCTACGAAAATATACATATAGCCATTACGCTTCTATCGTAAGTATGTTTGTAGAAGGCAAAGCAAGCAAGAAGTGTTAGCAATACATTCGTAAGATAATGAAAGATACAAGTAATCGCTAGGTCTATTGCCGAATTTCTCTACCATCTGCGTACCAACTTTAACCCATCAATCCCCAAGCGGCACCCGGCTGTCACATAGCAATGGAAAATCCATTGTGTCTGCGTTTCCCGCGATCGAGGTATTAATCTATCGTTAATCGTTTAAATGGTTTTTTTTTAATGCAATAAGGGGGCAAACGAGCAAACGGGTCACCTGATGGAAAGCAACTTCCGTCGCCCATGGACACTCGCAGCATCAGAAGAGCTGCAGGTGCGTTGCCGGCCTTTTAAGGGGTAATAGGGGAGGGTAGAGAAGGAAATAGGGGAGAGTAGGGAAGGGAAAAGGGTAGGGGATTGGGCCTCCGGTAAACTCACTCACTCGGAGAAACACAGCGCAAGCGCTGTTTCACGCCGGTTTTCTGTGAGGACGTGGTATTTCTCCGGTCGAGCCGGCCCATTCGTGCCGAATCGTGGCTCTCCCACGTCAAAAACTTATGGTTACGCTTTATGAGTCAGACGCGGTTAGGCTAGGTTCCTTCCAAAATCTCTAGGTCTTTTCAAATTGTATTTAATGCGAAAGAGACACAAAAACCATCTCGATCGGCCTCGTTCTCATTAAAGGGTAAAAACACGAGTTCAATGTTGTTTGTTGCACATAGAGGCAGGCCGCAGGGCGCATGATAAACAAATTACGTACAGATGTTTACGACTGAAGTCGGAGGCGGTTCGAGCGAAGCGCGTGTAGATCACGAGAGCGACGAACATGAGCGCCGCCGACGCCTTTATCGTCCACTCCCGGGGGAGCTCGCACTTCGCTACCTTCACTTCGTCGGGGGTTACACTTATCTGCGAACATAACGTTTTACATGCAGTTACTCTCGTTTCTGTTTAAAAGCGGGAGGTCAAGGCGAAATCTGCCGTTATGTAATAAATAACAATTATCACTTTATCGTTTTGTAGCCTAGTGAACTCCAGGAAAAATAAAGACTAATGTCGAGTATTACATAATTTCGTGAGCGGCGATAATAATTAAACTAACCAAGTAATATTTTGGATCCAGTCGGTACCGCCACGAGAACGATGGTACAGTATACTCGATAAATTCGATCTTATGTTTGGCGGTAGGCATGAAGCTGTGGCGAATCACGCAGCTATGGTGTGTATGCGCGCCGAAAACCGATCGCGGCCGCAGGCTCTCCACCAAGTAGTCTGTGGACTCTCGCGACAGGCAGTCCTTGCGCTCTTCAAACAGCGCGTTTCTCTCGGGCAGCGGTGCCGAGTCCGTCTCTGTACATATACTGTCAGATTCCCTGTACAACGGATAGTGCTGTAAATAGTCAAAACCACAATGTTAAACCAAAACAGCCGCATATAGCATAATACCACTGAAATCCAATCTATTATTAATTATGACATTTTTATTAACAAAAAAATGTTATAGATATACCTGCATTAGTATAGGCCTGCTATATTGTTCTAATTTTATTCTGCTCTTACACAGAGGAGAGCCGCTACTGCATTTTAATATATCTGGAAATTAACTATATTTACTACTAATATTACTAACAAAAACATCAATATTCTGCATATCAGTGGATAATATATTATTACTTTTTTGGATCCTCCAGCCAAAGTAAAAAAATTGAAAAAATGCATGAATGATAATATGACTGAGCATCAGCCTGAAACAACAATATTTTAAATTCTTGTGTAAAATATTAAAGTTACCAGATATCTTATCAATTTCAGCAACAGCTCTTGAACACAGTGAGCAGCCATCTCCCTCCAGGGCCATTGAGTTAATCAACACAAAATGGTTCCCTCTGATGCTCACCAGTTGGACTGGTGGTGAATTTAATTTAGTCTCAAACCGACTAGCTAGCTGAGGTGTTATGCTAAAAATATTGAGTTTTCATTTACC
Source organism: Polyommatus icarus (assembly GCA_937595015.1). Classification (NCBI taxonomy): domain Eukaryota; kingdom Metazoa; phylum Arthropoda; class Insecta; order Lepidoptera; family Lycaenidae; genus Polyommatus; species Polyommatus icarus. The sequence goes on from OW569321.1 coordinate 13,970,446, forward strand.
ACACAATTATTTTGTCATGTTTTTTTTTTTTTAATTAACATCAACATCCAAAAGAAAAAGAAACTTTTATGGTACCTGTAATGGAAACCTATATCATGGTTACCAACCACAGCATACATAGTGGTACCTTCAGGTACTTTGAACAAATAATTAAATCTTTTCACATAGTCCTCAAATTCATTTTGAGAACACCATTTCCCCTCATCAAGAAGATCACCTAAAATTATATTTTTTAAATGCAAATTACATATTATTCCCTCGATCACCAATTCCAGGAAATCTTCTTCTAAGACTATCTTGGAATTCAGATTAAAAGGAAATAAAAACCTAAAACAAAGACCACTTCAGGTTTATGTAGAGTCATAGCAGTTTGAAAAGCTCTGTGCATTTGCCATTCTCTTCGCCACCGATCTATCCAGTGACCATTGCGAGTTCCCAAGAGATGCGTGTCAGCCAGCGCCATGGCATATACAGGTTTTGAGTCCTCATCCTCGACATTCAAAGTAGGCCAGTCACACTGAAATTAAAATAATAAGTACCTAAATATTTTATATACTGTATTATAGTACTAGTACTTATTTTTAATTACTTATTACTAATGTCACGTAAGCTTTAATTACTTACCTGAATTTGTATAACGTAGTAAATAATATATTCAGAATAAATGTAAATAAACAACAGTCCTAAAACAAAACGGGGAATTTTTTTAAGAAATAATCTTCGCTGCCACCTTCTCATACACAACACCATGCTCTCTCAATAACTAATTAAAATTTCTATAATTCTTTAACAATTGTGGTTTATTTTCGGTTTATTTCTAAAACCAAGCATGGTTTATTTATTTAATAATTTTATTTTTGTTTCGGACTGACTTTGACATAATTTCAATAATATCTTGTTCTTCTTCTTGCGTGTTGCTAAAATAATGCATTTGCCATTTAGATTTTTATGGAGGCACTTCATAATATAAACAGGCTATAATGCTATAATTATTATTGGAAAACCATAAACTTAAGATCCAGACGACCAACAAACAGTGCGAGAGAGAAGAAAATCCTTTATGGAATTATAACAAGATAAAAAGAGAGAGGCAGTCTCATGAAAACTGCAACCACTTTCATTTGACAGGTCAGCCAAAAGTCGTCAACCGTTTTTATGCCCTTTCGGTATTTGCAATTTATTGTTTGAATCCTTTATTATTTTCGACAAATGCAATTACATATTATAACATTGGTAACTTGTTCTGTGAGTGATTGCAGTGTAAATCATAGGAGTAATCCTGAAAAATATACATTTCACAGGTAATTAATCTTCATGTCCTAATGGGTTGTTTTCTTTTTTAAATCTCCACCAGACGGCGCGACGGTAGACACTTCTAGATTTTCTATTGGTTCCCCACCGGATCTGAAATTATCTGCAGGTTGGCATCACTGACTACATATTGGTTGTGTTTCTAAAAAATATCAGTGTACTGTCAAGTATGACATAAATAAAAAAATCTTAAACCTAAGCGATCATCGGCCTAAGCGATTAGGCTACTATACTGGTAATAGTTTAGGAACATGCTGTTAAAATAAAAACTTGTCAAACTGAAAACTGACAATCATTGCTGACAACTGAACGGCCTTGTGGCGGCCATGTTACTTTCAAACTTCGTCTAATTTTTATTGTTGGTGTGGTTTTTATTATTTTTTCCCAAATTGTGTTATTTGGGTTTTTGATGTTCATTATTGGTAAAATATTGGCCATTAAATATCCGTTATCGTGTACAAGTGCAGGTAAGATGTTGTCAAAACCAAAATTTATAATTCCTGTGACATTTGGTGTGAATAACGATAAATAGGGCTATTTCTTCCGTGAGTTTTAACTTAAACATCGTTATAATAACTTTATTATCCTATTCATTGGAATATCATTGTGTCTTTTTCAAATTGAAATGTATCAAGTTTTACATTCTTTTGCCCGGTTTTGTAGCAATTATTGATGGTATTTCCTGGTATTACCGATAGTTGTCTACCCATACGCCATCTAGTTACTAAAATGGAAGCTGTTTGACAATCAAATTAAAAAAATAAGAAAATGCCCCATTGCTACGATGTGTTTATTTTCGCTATATTCTGTCTTTAGTTCTTTAATAGGTTGTTTTCTTTTTATCATCTGCACCAGACGGCGCGACGGTAGACACTTCTAGATTTTCTATTGGTTCCCCACCGATCTGAAATTATCTGCAGGTTGGCATCACTGACTACATATTGGTTGTGTTTCTAAAAAATATCAGTGTACTGTCAAGTATGACATAAATCAAAATATCATAAACCTAAGCGATCATTGGCCTAAGCGATTAGGCCACTATACTGGTAATAGTTTAGGAACACGCTGTTAAAATAAAAACTTGTCAAAGTGACAACTGACAACTGAACGGCCTTGTGGCGGCCATGTTATTTTGGAACTTTTTCTACTTTTTATTGTTGGTGTGGTTTTTATTATTTTTTCCCAAATTGTGTTATTTGGGTTTTTGATGTTTATTATTGGTAAAATCATTGCCATTATAATATATCCGTTATCGTGCACAAGTGCAGGTAAGATGTTGTCAGAACCAAAATTTATAATTCCTGTGACATTTAGTGTGAATAACGATAAATAGGGCTATTTCTTCCGTGAGTTTTAACTAAAACATCGTTATAATAACTTTATTATCCTATTCATTGGAATATCATTGTGTCTTTTCCAAATTGAAATGTATCAAGTTTTACATTCTTTTGCCCAGTTTTGTAGTAATTGTTGATGGCATTCCCTGGTATTACCGATAGTTGTCTACCCATACGCCATCTAGTTACTAAAATGGAAGCTGTTTGACAATCAAATTAAAAAAATAAGAAAATGCCCCTTTCAAATAAAATATTGTTAATCCTTCCCTTTACTTTCATATTTTGCTTAACTAAAGGTACTATGGGGCATTTTCTTATTTTTTTAATTCGCCGCCGTCTGGTAGAGATGATAAAAAGAAAACAACCCATTGTTCTTAAATCACACAATTTTTGAAGAAAAAATTTTCATCAAACATCAAATTTATCGATATGCCTATCGGTATTTAACAAGAACATAAAACTAATCTAAAAATGTAACGGGGGTGTAAAGGTATTATGATATGTATTAAATTTATGAATAAATAATAAACTATGTTTGTCGTTTACATTCAACTTTATATTTGCATTTCTATTAGGGAGTGCCTCCGCTGCCAGCGTCGGGTCCAAAAAATATCAGTTATGGGAGCCAGCGGTAAGTACACTGCCGGCAGCCGAGATATAAAACAACGGCTTCCGGCGCTGGCACTCAAAATGGGAGCCGGTGATAATGCGTAAAGCACTAGGTTCCAGTCCCGATACACAAATTTTAAAAAGAAATAATTATAATCTTAATTTATATAATATTCGACTTTACCGACTTCCAAAGGTGAAAGTTAGTTAAGTAGGTACCTATTTGTTCGGCTTTGGATATTTTAGTTTTTTGTGATGCATTTTCTTAGCTTAGCTTTACCTTAGCTACTTTTTTTTTTTTCAAAAAAGTAAGATTTTGCACCACAGCTACAGTTATAAACCCCGTGATATACTTCCGAAGGTACTGAACAGAACTTTAGGCCCGTATTTTTGGTCAGTACTTAAGATGCGACCCGGTCTCAAGGCGCGGTTCGGCTCTATGATTGGTCCAAATTTTGACAGCCAACCAATCACAGAGCTTGAACCGTGTCTTGAGACTGAGATGCATCTTGAGTACTGACCAAAAATACGGGCCTTAGATTCCTTATACATATTAGAGAGTTTCAGCGTTGTTTAAAGAAGCAAAGATAATGTATTATGCTACTATACAGATCACATATTTTATCAGCATCATCAATATCAGTACCACCATTAATCCATCAAGATTCAAGCCCCATACGTCGAGCACCGGGGATCGCGTCAACAATAGAATACAATAGCATTTCCAAGAATCCCCGATCGAAAGATTCAAATATGCATCCTTACAATATGACTATTTATGACCTTATTATTAGTACTTTTCATAGTCCTTTAGCTCAAGACTCATGTTTTTTATCATTAATCTGTCATTTGACAAGCGTTGTTTGCCGAATAGGCGCCGGCGCGGCAGCCTATTCGGCAAACATCGCGTGGCTTCGGCAGGAGTTCTGAAAACAGCGCCGGCAGCCATTTCAGCAACCGGCGCCGGCAGCCATTTCGGAAGCCGGCGCTGGCAGCAGAGGCACTCCCTTTCTATTAATGTAAGGGCTGATTTGTCTGATAGCTTTTACCTGAATAATAAGTAAGTAACTTTAAAATGTGTATATTATTTTCCCTTTTAAGAACCTCGTGTTATAACATATCTGACGATTGAAAAATCACCCCAAATGAAAATGTGTATCTACTTTTCAATCGTCACCTTTTTTCTGTCAAATAAAATATATGATACCTAATTTGAATTACAAAATCTTTCAAAGTTGCATATTATTTATTTCTCATAGAAACGGAGGTAAAATAACTCGAACGGACAATACTATCGATAGTAAAATATACATCACTAGCACACGCACACATTGACAGATCAAAAATCGTAACGCATTTTCGGGTTGTCAGGTGGTCTATACGACAGTATATATCATAAACGTATGATGCTAAAGACCAACAAAGAGTGCGAGAGAGAAGAAAATCCTTTATGGAATTATAACAAGATGAAAAGAGAGAGGCAGTCTAATGAAAACTTTAACCACTTTCATTTGACAGGTCGTCACCAAGTCGTCACCCGTTTTTATGCCCTTTCGGTATTTGCAATTTATTGTTTAAATCCTTTATTATTTTCCACAAATACTATTACATACAACAATGGTAACTTGTTCTGTGAGTGATTGCAGTGTAAATCATAGGAGTAATCCTGAAAAATATACATTTCACATGTAATTAATCTTCATGTCCTAATTGCTACGATGTGTTTATTTTAGCTATATTCTGTCTATATTTCTCTATTTCAAATAAAATATTGTTAATCCTCCCCTTTACTTTCATACTTTGCATAACTATAGGTACTATTGTTCTTAAATTACACAATTTTTAAAGAAAAATTTTTCATTAAAATTGTTTACATATACGCTAGGGCTTGAATCAAATTTATCGATATGCCTATCGGTATTTAACAAGAACATAAAACTAATCTAAAAATGTAATGGGGGTGTAAGGGTATTATGATATGTATTTAATTTAAGAATAAATAATATACTATGTTTGTCGTTTACTTTCAACTTTATATTTGCATTTCTATTAATGTAAAGTCGGCACTACATATAGGCGAACGCGTTGGCCAACGTGTCGGCCCAATGTGTAGAACGGGCGACTCGCGCGTTGGCGGTAGGTATTTAGACGTTGGCCGACGCGTTTTGTTGGCTAACGCGTTCGCCTATTTGTAGTGCCGACATAAGAGCTGATTTGTCAGATAGTTTTTACCTGAATAACAAGTAAGTAACTTTAAAATGTGTATATTATTTACCGTTATAAGAACCTCATGTTATAACGTATCCGACGATTGAAAAAAAGACGGGTTGCACTCCGGGAGTGCCGGCAGAAGTGAAAACTTGATTATTAACGTTGTGCATTTTTGTAACCCATTTTTTATGACAATCGATTATAAAAAAAATCGATTTTTTTATTTAATCGAAACGCTTACAATCAATTCAAGTTCGAGTTCGACACAAAACACTACTCTCCAACCGTCTTACGGATTTTCCAAGGTTTTTCGATCAACACGAGAATCTGACGCGAGTTTCACAGTTTTTACCCATCCCACAAAAGTGCTCAACGCCGCTAAAGAAGTTTTCATTTCCAAAATCACCCCAACCGAAAATGTGTATCTACTTTTCAACCGTCCCCTTTTTACTGCCAAATAAAATATATGATACCTAATTTGAATTACAAAATCTGTCAAAGTTGCATATTATTTATTTCTCATAGAAACGCAGGTAAAATAACTCGATCGGACAATACTATCGATAGTAAAATATACATCACTAGCACACGCACACATTGACAGATCAAAAATCGTCACGCATTTTCGGGTTGTCAGGTGGTCTATACGACAGTATATATTATAAGTCTATGGTATATATTATAAGTCTATGTGGAAAACACTCTTGAGATTTTTCTTTACTGCAAAGTGCAAAATATTTAGTTATTTACATACCTACCTACTGGGAATCTGGGAATGAAACATCTGATACCGTGTTACGTGTACCATTGCAAAGAATTAAAAAAATACAAAACAGCTGACTGTCAAAGTGATGTCAAATGTCAAGTAATTTGTCAAAACTCGAAATTTTTGGAAATACATTTTGTTGTTGTTTTTAATTTATATTTTTATTTAATAATAGGGTGTTATATCCCCGAACCCGAATAATTATTGATAGTAATGCTAGTTTTTTAAATTATAATAAAAATGTCAGTCCATTGGAGTTCTGAATTAATGAAGTGGGAGTATAGGGAGTTGCAGGCAACTGCTATGTCTGTTGATTACTCCGGCAATAATGTTTTGCTGGCTGGACGAAGGTGGTTAGCTATAAAACAGATAAGCTTGGACGAGGAACCAGGTGAAATAGTAAAAAAATACCCACGACATAGCAAATACGATGCTGCAGGTGCAGAATGGTGTCAAACTTATGCAGGCCAAAGGCTTTGTGCTATTGCGGTAATGGTTTTTTTAAATGATGCCATGAAAAATTTCTTTTTACTTATTGTAACCTATAACTTTTATAATAATTGCAGAGCAATCAACGTGTTGATGTGTATGAATGGCGAGAAGGCAATGACCTTACTAATATCTGCTCACTAAAAGGACATACCAGAGTTGTCAGTGATACTCACTTCCACAGACAAGATCACAACTTGATGGCAACTTGTTCAATTGATACCTTTACACATCTTTGGGACTTGAGAGATGCAAGAAAACCAATGATTTCATTATGTGCTGTGGGTAAGTAGTGTCAAAGTGTACAAAATATGAATAGTATGCTAAGTCCTCTTGCTTAAAGACCTTTATAACCTTACAATAATGCTACAGCCAATGATATTATATAAAAAAAAAAAGCAGATATCCACTCAAACGTCCGGGCGACTATAGTCGCCCAAAACTTTTTGGCGTCAACCGTTAGGGCGACTAGAGCAGCCCAGATGACTCGCTCCACTTAAACGTGTTTTTATCTATGGTAGTGTTCAAGTGGTACACAAGTGTTTCGCTAGATGGTTCTTTATTAAATTACCCGTCTTTTGGGTTGGTAAAACAGTACGTCGGGCGACACAATCAATATGAAAAAAATTGTTTACAAACACGCGTTGAAAAGTTTTGAAGTGTCTGTGAGTGCCGTCTTTAAAATGTATTTATTATACGATTGTATTAGGTGTTATATATTGAAATAATCCTGAACAATCATTATTTCAGAATATTTACAAATTATAAGCATCCATAGTCTAATAAGATGCTTAAAAATGAGTTAAAATCGACAAGCAAAAACTTTGCCGTTGTTTGTCGGTTTTTCGTTAAGCTTTTGTATGATATAATGTTTAATGTAGTAAAATACTTCTTGTAATTGAAAAAACAGGTCATCATTATTATATGTAAATATTTAAATGAAATAAATATAGCAAAACAAGAAAGGATTACATATTTTCATTATTAAATTCTCAGGATTTAGACATGGGCGACCATAGCCGTCACATAAAATGGGTAATTTGTTTTCCTTTATTGTAATACAATCATCCCTCTAAGTAATTAAATATTGGTATCAAAAAAAAGCTTATATAATCTAGTTTATTAATATGTAAATAGTATTAAAGTATGTTACGAAATATTACGTAAAAACTCGTAATTATTTAATATTTTACTCAATTTTCACCTATGTTGTAAAGTTCCATTTTTTTTGTACTATTTACGATAACAGTTATAATTTACTTTTCACATATTTTGATTCCATATAATATCAGCTTTATACAGATATTTTTTAATTTGCCTTAACAGTTGTAGCTTGTTAGAAAATAGGCTTTAAATCGATGACGGTATCTGGCGCTCGACCGCATTAATAGATCAGCGCGCGCGTGGACGTTCAAGGGGTTTGCAGCTGTCAGACACGGACGTTTGAGTGGATATGTTACTACCGCGCGGGTTGTGAAGCCATTAAATACAGGCCAATTGACCCGTCTTTTGTATAGTCTGTCTCTTTTATGTAAATGTCATTTCGTATCTTTTGTTTCAATTATCTGTCTAATTTGACAATTGAATTTGAAAATTGTTCGGAAGCAATTTAAGCCGGAAAATAGTATGAACGTAAAGCCGGCTGTACACTCTCGCCGAGACACAGCGAGGCGGCCCGAGCGCGAGAGTGTACATGGGTGCGCTCGCCTCGTCTCGCCTGTCTCGGACCCTCTCGGTCCGTTGTCGGTATTTTGCGCCCGAGACAAAGGGTCTCGCGAGGAAAACGAGCGCACTACTGTACACTCTCGCGTCTTTCAGTACTAGTTCCGCCGTTGGACAGTGTAGAACAGAAAAATAACAATAATAAACGACATTATCAGTCATTATCTGTGAGAAATAAAATTAATTATGATAATAAATCTTTGGATTACAATGATATCTTTCGATGCATGGTGAATGGTGAATGGTCGTTTTCGTCCATCTTGTCTGAGTTCTTAACTGCGATTGAACTAAGCGAGAATGTACATGATCGCACTCGGGCAAGGGGCTCTCGCACGAGACTCTCGCCCGAGAGCTCTCGGCGAGAGTGTACAGCGGTCATAACAGATCTGTATTTAGTTGAATATCATTGGCTACAGCACAAACATATTTTTATTGTAATTAAAAAAAATGTTTCCATGTTCAGCGGGTGCATCTCAAGTTCAATGGAATAAAGTAGCCTCCCACATGGTGGCCACTGCACATGATGGTGACATTAAAATATGGGACTATAGGAAAAGTTCATCACCACTGCACTACATATCTGCCCATTTGTGTAAAATTCATGGAGTCGACTGGAGTCCACATCATGAATATCAATTAGTAACATCTAGTCACGACGGCAGCATCAAATACTTTGATATCAACAATGCACGAAGGCCTGAGAATATTATAATGACAAATTTCCCTGTGTGGAGAGCAATTTACACCCCATTTGGTTGTGGACTACTGACTATCGGAGTTGGATGGGGAGGCCTGCCGAGAGTGGAGCAGGCCGGAGTTATTGGTGTATGGATAGGTGGTACTTTAACCCACAGACTAGTAGGTCACACCGACACTGTACAAACTATGGTTTGGAGGCCAAATACTTTACCATCCACGTATCAATTGATAACGTGGGGCAGGGACCAGACCCTAAGACTTTGGTCAATGCATCCTTCTCTTTTAAAAATGTGTTTACATTACTTACCTGATGAATCAGAAAGTGAAGATGATAGTAATAGTGATGGTAAGGCATACTTTTTGATAAATACAATTTCTCAAAACAGATACATAATGTAATATAAATTGTTTTATACTTACACACTACAAAGGCCACATTAAATTAATATCTTTTTATGCAAATTTCAGCCGTCAGCTATGCCTCAACAGTTAGTTCAATGAATGATTTGTCATTAAGTGATAAAACCCAAGAAGCTGTAATGGTAAGTTAAAAAAAAATTACATAAATAAATAAATATAATTCCATAAACAATCATGATAAATAGCTGAAGTATAAATGTCTGAACACACTAGGCCGAAGTTACGCAGCGTAAATTCCGCATGATTCCGCCTGCAATGTATTTTAAATAACCAGTGACACACTATTCTGTAACGTTCCGACCATATTTTATATGCGTTTGACATTGCGGACGTAATCATGTGGAATTTACGCCGCGTAACTTCGGCATAGTGTGTTTAGACACCAATACTCCAGCTGTGCATCATGATTTTCAACCCCAATGCTATGACATTACAGAACAAAGCCAACAAAACCATTACCTCAATAGATGAAGAATTTGAATCAATAAGAGAGATGGCTAACATTGAAGTAACTGACATGAACATTGAAACTAGGACTTGTCAGATACATTCGGAGAGAAACGGATACACTGCCAACCTTCAAGTGACCTTCCCCAGGAATGTCACAGAACAAACCATACCAAAGTTCTCCTGGCTTTCCGGCACTAACGTCGATAGCACCACCACAATCAAAATTCTCCAAGCTATAAACAGAACAGCCTATCGGAAGAAAAAGGAGGGACATAGATGTCTATTACATTGTTTGAAAACGCTGGCGACATCTATAGATGAGGTATCTATTTTAGCTCTTAAATATCTTTCACAAAATAAATTATTATTTTTAACAAAAAATTAAAACCGACTTCCAAGGTAAAAACAATAATAACATTAATATGAACTAAAAAGTATTAAATAATTTTTACTATCTAATAGTGCCTTTTTCCGAATTCGGCTAAACCTCAACTATTTCTGTACTCAATCTTCATTATTTTGAAGTCGGTACCAGATAGCTGAATCTTCAGTCCTCTGACAGAATATTTAAAATTTTTTGAACTGGCACCGACTTCAAAATTATTAAGATTGAGTACAGAAATAGTTGAGGTTTAGCCGAATTCGGAAAAAGGCACTATTAGATAGTAAAAATTATTTAATACTTTTTAGTTCATATTAATGTTATTATTGTTTTTACCTTGGAAGTCGGTTTTAATTTTTTGTTAAAAATAATAATAATTTCACTCTTTTTAGTTACACTAGTACGTAAACCTTCGCGTATATTTTACGTATTTTATTACAATTTGTTAAGTGTTGAGATTTGTAAACTTTATATTTTCTAAGAAAATTTAGCTCCGCAATTCAACAACAGATGTCGTTGTTAAGCGTCTGCATCGCGGTATCGCTTACTCGACGGCATTTGATATAACTAATTCGCTACAATAATTTTTTTCTTCTCGCTCACACTCACTGGTTGTCTTAATTGATATTACGCCAGAGGGATTAACGTCCCAGGGTAACCCTACAGAACCATAAGACCAGTTTTAGGCGTAAGACGTAGACGTCTTTTCTTTACATTAAGAGTCACAACTCACACTCACAAAATAATATATTATCAGTGAAGTGAACAGTAGTTAGTAAAGTATTCGATCTGTATAATATAAAGTAGTAAAATATTCGATCTGTCGTTTGCCGCCACGCGCCGCCCGCGCGACACCGTCGCCTCTGTAGCGCCGACCGCCGTGTATTAAACAAACAGGTGTTGTTATGTAACAATACATAATTATTATTACGAGTTAGTATATCCATACCTATGCCTTGCAGTACTACTATCTATTCTGTGCCATGAGACATTGGTGACCTTAACACGACGTGGTAATGATGATGATGACGATGATGATGATTATGATTATGATGATGAATATTAATTGCATAGTAGCATATGCTTTCTGTTCTTAAAACAACGCTGAAACTCCCAAACGTGTATCTATAAGGAGTCAGGAGTTCTCTCAGCATCTTCGAAACCATGGTATACCTTGACCCAATATTTGACTTTTTGGTAGCATATTCTTAGTACACTTCACATAAAACCAAAATCACCATATGTTTCCATATAAATTTCGAGGAGTTACCTCGATTACTCATGGATCCCATCATCAGGTCACCACTTTTGTGAACATGGTACCAAATTGGAGTGAAACCTAATACAACAAAACAAAAATTTCGAAAATCGGTTCACAAACGGCGGAGTAATCGTTGAACATACAAAAAAAAAAAAAAAAAAAATATCCACAGCCGAACATATAACCTCCTCGTTTTTTGGAAGTCGGTTAAAAATAGACAAAGAGTACATTTTGTTAAATGTACACTGTGCCTTTGTATAATATCATGCCACAAAAAATTACTTATTGAGTTTTGAATGCAGTCATGTTCTTTAGACCATTTAATTTTAAAACATTTAATTTCATAATTCAACAAAAAACTTTTTTGTAGGTAATTACACAAATACTTAGCAGCGACAAAATCTCTTTATGTATGTTGGAGATCTTTCTATTAATACGAGGTTTGTTTAAGATACCAGTGAAATCGAACGACGACTCCGATTCCATGAAATCGAGCCAAAGGAGTCAGTCGGAGAGCGAGAACGCGGGGGACTCGTGCATACCGTTCCCTCGGACGTGCGGCGCGAAGTGGTGCGGCGTCAGTACGTTAGTGGTGTTCAACCGGCCGCCCAACGCTAAGCGGCTGTCGCTGAAGCACGACGGGACGCCGCGCTCGATGTCGTCGTTATCGCTGGGTGTGTTCGGCGCCGGGTATACGTCTGTTTCGCCGCACGCGACCACTACACCCTCGCCCACCAACTCCGCGGGATTCCCCCAGTTACACCACAGACACGCCTCCAACTCCATAACGACGTTCTATTTTCAAGATCGCTGGGTAATTATTATCTTATATACTATGTGTTTTCCAATTTATTGTCCACGTAAAGCTCCGTTTACACCAAACGAGCGAATGCTCATTCTAGTAAAGCTCTTTTGATGTAAACTAACAACGAGCATTCTTTCGTTGTTCTAGTGTGTTCGCCACGTGTTCGGCGGTAAAATAGGTAGAATGCTCTAAGAATCTCGCTCGTTTGGTGTAAACGACGCAAGAGCGCTCGAGCAATTGCCTAGAGCGTTCTTTCGTGTTCGGGCGTGCTCGCTCTTCAAGGCGGTCTCTTCAAAGGAATTCTAGTGTTCTTGAAATATTTTACTTTTTGGCGGATTTTTTAGATTATCGAGTATTCTTCTTTTATTAAATTCGTCACCCACCAACGTCTTTTTCTTCTTTTCTTTTTCATTAATTGTGTTATAACAATAAATACAGCACTTGAAATCACAATACCGCTATTACAGTCAGACATAGTGTAGTTGCTACGTAGTTTATATACTCTTTGAGTGTAGTGTGAACCCTACTACTTATCGTTGACGAATGAGTAATGAGCATTCGCTCGTTTGGTCTAAACGGAGCTATATAATTCTCATCTATAGAGCAAAAATTCTTATTCTTGATGTTCTTGTTGATTCGATTGGTGTAAACGATCTAAAGTATGTTGTAACGAATTATAGTTTACACTAAACGAATACGAAAGAATGTTCTTGTGCTGTTCTTGCTCTATGTTCTTTTGGTGTAAACGCACCTTGTGGATAAGAATGAGATGAAAAGAAAGGAAGGAGTAAACTTTTTACTGTTCTTTCTTGGGTCTTCATCAATCCCCAAGGCTGCCGCATAACAATTGAAAATCTATTGTGTCTCATGTCTGCGATACCCACTATGGAGGTGTTAAGACTTAAGACCCAAGAAACCTCTTTATACCTTTCATCAAAATTGGTATGTAGTGTCGGGACAGGGAAACATACTAATAAGTAATTTACGTTTTCTGTGAGCATAAAATATTAATAAACAAATGTTGTAGAAAGCACAAAGTCGTCGCGCGGGCAGCATGCGCAGTCGCGGCAGCATATCGGGCTGCACCTCCCCGCGCGTCGTGCTGTACGAGGGCGAGCTGCTGTTCCCGCTCAGCCGCACGCTGGCCGACAACTACGTCATCAACCCCGACAATCCAGTAGGTATGGAAGCTCTAGTGTTCACTCTGAAACTTTAATTTAATGTTTCTAATACAAACAAATAAGGGCTGTCACTTTTTGAAAGCCCTCATCAAAACGTAGTGATTATATTCTCTTTGCCCTCATCTTTGACACCATATCATGGACCTTTTGACACACCTGACACCTGGTCCCTGGCAGGTGTCGAAAAATTCTTATAGTGAGCTTTCGAAACCACAAAGCCAGGTGGCGCTTCATGTGAGTCAGTCTGTCCTACCGGCAAATAAATATCGAAAACTCTTATAAAAATACAGTTAGATAATGATCCGAGTAGGACTTATGAAATAATGCTACAAATGTTTTTTGTGTTACGATAACCAAAATATGAACTACTAGCGACCCGCCCCGGCGTCGCACGGGTATAAAATATAATATATAGCCACTGAAAAAATGATTAAAATCGATAGCCTATGATCCTTCACGTGGTCTACTTCTTATCTGTGCCAAATAACATAAAAATTGCTCCAGTAGTTCACGAGATAAGCCCTTTCAAATAATTTTCCCCTTTTTTTTCACATTCTCCTATTAGTCTTAGCGTGATACAATATGCCTTTGCCTTATGTAATATATATATATATATATATATATATATGCCTTCCTTAATAAATGGGTGATAACCTGAACACTGAAAGAATCATCAAAATCCGTTGCGTAGTTTTAAAGATTGAAGGGAACAAAGGGACATGAGGGAAAAAACCGGCCAAGTGCGAGTCGGACTCGCGCACCGAGGGTTCCGTACAAACCTGCAAGGTTTACAAAGATAGACCTGAGTATTTGGTATGAATTTCAATTTAATACCTCTACGCGTTTATGAGGAAATGGGTAGTAAATTTAAAATTATTAAAAAAATATATATTATGTGATGTAACTAAAAATTTATGGTTTTCGTAATTTTTCCTTTATCTATGCTATAAGACGTTGCTTCGTACCAAATTTCAAGATTCTGAGTTCACGGGAAGCACCCTGTAGGTTTTGATTCCCTATGCAAGTGTCGAAAATTTGCGGCATAAACGGCTGTATCTTTTGATTGCGTTGGCTTAGAAGTTTGATTTTTTCACAGCTTCAAGGGACAGTAGACCTGAGTAATTGATATAAATTTCAGCTTCATACCTCCACGCGTTCCTGAGAAAAAGGGTCTTGACAGACGGACGGACGGACAGACGGACAACAAAGTGATCCTATAAGGGTTCCGTTTTTTCCTTTTGAGGTACGGAACCCTAAAAAGCGACTTTGTTTTATAATAAGTATAGATGTATATAGATTCTGCGAACTGAAATTCATATTTCTTGCTAATTACAGCATTTTATCTGTTACGTTACTTTACAAAACGCTACAAGTATTCGCCAATATAGTCATCTCTTTCCCTCTTACACGTACAGAGATGTGCGAGCGGAACGCAGCTATATCGTCGGCGGAGGGCGAGATGGAGGTGACGGAGGCGTGGCGGCTGGCGGGCCTGGCGGCGCGCGCGCTCGCGGCCGCGCCGCACGACCACCTGCTGTCCAGCGAGGAGAGCATGGGCTGGGCCGGACACCCGCTATGCTGTAGCCTCATACAGACATTGTTAGTTTGATCAAATATTTGCCGTCTGCTTATACTATCAGAGAAGTTGATTCCTATGCAGATCGGGGACCTACGTAGTTTGGCTGCGTTACGTCAAACCCAGCCGACAGATCACAATTAACATTGAATTGACATATTCGACCAAATAACGTTGGTCTATCAACTGCATAGGAATCAATTTCCGCGATGGTACATTTGTTTTTTTTATTGTTTAATTTATAAACGCCATACGTCGTAAATATTAAGACAGCATATCTTCTCATATTTTACTGCCATATTTTATGGCCATACAGGTGTAAGAGACGTTGTTCTTCAGTCTTTAACAATTTCTAGCATTTTAGGGTTGGTTTTTGCAGTTTGTAGTAATAGAGCATGCACTTGCTTATTTTATTCTTTGAGAGTACAATCATTAACAAAATCATTTATCTTATAATAGGATTTAGCACACAAACCTTCTTTAACTACTTACTTTTTAAATCTGAATTAATTAACTGTGATTTTTTCAACTTACAGAATATCTCATTACGCCAAGTCATCGGATCTGCAGACGGCCGCCATGTTGGCGTGCGCGTTCTCAGTCTTCAACGACCCGACCGTATCCAGTTCACAATCTACTATTAGTAATTCCAGTAATGTAAGTAGATAATGTTCAAAACACTTAAACAAAAAAAAATATACCAACACCTATTAGGTATTTTAGGTCACTTTAGGGATTCCGCACAAAACTGCGAATTCGCATGCCATCGCAGATATCTGCGATAAAACTTATACTAAAAATGACATTGCGGTGCGAATTCGCACAAATTCGCAGTTATGTGTATTATCTACTACAATCCTTACGGTAGATAAGTTTTATTATTTGTACTATCAGAGAAGTTGATTCCTATGCAAATCGGGGACCTAAGTAGACGTCAAACCCAGCCGACAGATCACAATTAATGTGAACGCAGATTTGGCCGCACCGCACGCACCGCAGTCGCCGCATTTCGAATTCTTCATATAAAGAATGTAGAAGTTGGGAAGACTGCGGCGCGTTTAGGTATGCGAGCTTGCCTATCTATACTTATAAAATTACATGTCCTGACTGACTGACTAATTCATCATCGCTGAGCAAAAACTGTTAAAGTTACCGCCATGAAATTTGGTGAGTAGGGTTGTTTTATCAAGTAGACACCCACTAAGGAAGGAATTTTGAAAATTTTACCCCGAAGGGGGTGAAATAGGGCTTGAAAGTCTGAATGAAAGTCCGTCATTTCTTAAGTTAGGAACATGAAACTTTATCTTTGGGTTACTGATTAAAAATGAATGGATACGTATTTAAGCGTTTTTGGAAATTCTTCCCCCAAGGGGGTGAAATTGGGGTTGAAAGTTTCAATGGAAGTCCGTTATTTCTTGAGTTAGAAGCATGAAATTTTATGTTTAGGCTACTGATTAAAAATGATTGGATACGTGTTTAAGCGTTTTTGAAAATATTACCCCCAAGGGGGTGAAATAGGGGTTGAAATGATAACGCGGACGAAGTCGCGGGAAACAGCTAGTAACTTCATATAAAGAATTCGAAATGCAGCGACTGCGGTGCGTGCGGTGCGGCCAAATCTGCGTTCACCTTTAACATTGAATTGACACATTCGACCAAATAACGTTGGTCTGTCAATTGCATAGGAATCAACTTCCTCGATGGGACATAATATAATTTTATTCACTGTCACAAAAGGCACTAGATTGTTCTTATTCATTTTAATGTATTTTTTTTTAATTCAAACAGGGCAACAGCACGTCGCCATACAGCATAATAAATCAGTACAGCGAAATAAGCGCCGACGGTTGGACGCTGCCCATCATACTGCGCAGCAACTCGTGCTCCGAGGCTGAAAATCTGAACACCGACTACACGGCGTCTAAAGCCGACTCCACCGAGACGGTGGTGGACGAGTCCACGGCGCACCTCTACCAGTGCTTCAAACGAGTCTACGCCGACATACTACATAGGTGGCAGCTTCTTTATAAGAGAACTGAGGTAAGGAATAATAATATACAGTTTGGAATTTTAGTAGAAAATAAAATTAGGGGATATTTTCGACAATAATTTCTGCTTTAAAATGCAACTCGGTTGCGCGGAAATTCGTTTGTCTCGCAGGAACCGCAATATTTATTTCTAAACGAGCTTTTGCCCGCGGCTTCGCTCGCGTTAAGAAGTATTATTATATACAAACTTTCATCCCCTATTTGAACCCCTTGGGGTTGGAATTAATCAAAATCCTTTCTTAGCGGATGCCTACGTCATAAGTCATAACAAATACCTGCATGCCAAATTTCAGCCCGATCCGTCCAGTGGTTTGGGCTGTGCGTTGATAGATCACCATGTCAGTCAGTCACATTGACTTTATATATATGTATATATGACGTCCGCAACTTCGTTGCGCTGAAATTAGTTTATCGCGCGGTAACCGTACATTTTCCGCAACAAAAACTATCCTATGACCTTTCCCGGGATTCAAAGTATCTGCATACCCATCAAGAGGTAACAGACAGACACACTTCGCATTTATAATTACATACACATAACATTTACATACACATAACATTATATATTTTAGTAAGTATGGATACATCATACAAGTATCTTAAGAACAAAATATACTTTAGGTAATGAAGTTGGTGCGGTCGGCGCATGATGCGGATCTGCTGACGTGCGCGCGGTGCGGGCGCGGCGCGGGCGGGGCGGGGGAGTGCGCGCACTGCCGCCGCGCGCCGCTCCGCTGTGCCGTGTGCGCGCGCGCCGTGCGCGGTCTAGCGGTCGCGTGCGCGCTCTGTGCGCACGCCGGACACACACAACATCTGCTCAAATGGTGAGTACCCATTATGAAAACTCAACCAATTTATTACTACAAACATAATTGGTTATTGCTTTTTTGCGTCTAGCTAATATTTTTTTTTTTTACTTTCTATTATGAACATAATATATAAGTTATAACACATAACATAAAACATAGGCTACTTTTATGAGTTTTGCGAGTTATAGTTTTGTCCTTCTAATTTTGCAAGCCTAAAATGAGTTCTGTACTTTCAATATTGTATTTGGTGAGTGAATGCTCAGCTCGAGTATACGTAGAGCTAAGGCCCGTAACGGTTATAAAATATAGTCAGTACTCAAGATACATCTCGGTCTCAAGACATAATTCAGGTTCTGTGATTGGTTGGCTGTCAAAATTTGGACCAATCACAGAGCCGAACCGCGTCTTGAGACCGGGTCGCATCTTAAGTACTAACCATTTATACGGGCCTAAAACGTTTCCATCGACTGTCCGGTCAGGTTCTCGGCGCACGACACGTGCCCGTCGGGGTGTGGCTGCAAGTGCGTCATGGAGGGCAACTCCGTGTGGAAGGGCGTCAAGTACGTATGACGAAATGTCAAAAATTAACACAACTGTAATCAAAATGACGTGACTGGGGCCAGTCACGTCATTTTGATTACAGTTGTCACTGGGCACGCTGACGTTTTATACAGGGTGCAATTAAACCTTCCTGCTAAATTTTGATACATTGATCCTTGTTAAAAATAAAAATACACGTATTTTTTCTTTTATAATCACTCAGTACTAAAATGTTGAGAAATAGCTTCCGATAGTTACCCCAAAAAAACTCTACAATTAATGGACACGATGCGTCGGCCGCGTAGGCGCGGGGGCACCGCGCGCGCGCCTCCCCTCGCGTCACCCCCTCTCATTCCCCTGCGCCACGAGTGACCTTTCTGTAACGATTTTAAATGGGATAAAATATGTCATTGAAAAAAAAATCACACCCAATTTTTTTTTTGGTTATATGGACTCTCCTAATAATACCTAAGCCCTGGAAAAAAATAGGCAGGAAGGTTTAATTGCACCCTGTATTTAGTTTTTTGCCTGGATACGGCGTTTTGACTCTAGGCCTTACACGTAAATCGAAAATTTCTAAGCTTCGATGTTCGCGCAATAAGTACTATATTGTACAAATTTATATGTATATCTAATATATATGTTGTTATAATTTATTTATTCCATTAACATTTTACACCATTTATAGCATTTTTATAATCTAAGAACTTTTCATACTAAAGGCTAGCTAGCGCATTTGAAAGGGTTCTATGAAATCTAGCTAATCTAGGAGTATTTAGTACTACTTTATTGAAATTCTCAGCCAATGTTCACGTTAGTTGCGATTTGCGCATTGCTAGATTGACTTTAATAAGGTTTCTTAAGAAAACGGGAATTGTATTATAATTATTTATGTAGTTAAGTTGCATTTTTAAATTATTGTGGGATGTGAATGCTGTTTTTATTTTCCTTGAAACTATGTGTAACTATGTGACATACCTGATAGCCTCAGAAAAGGAGAGTTTATTTACCTATTTTTGACATTTAGTTAATTTATTGTTCGCTGGGCTGTAAACAATGATACGATACTTACCTACGAATAAGTTTAAATAGCGAAGACTGCCGTTTTTGTAAATAGTCGATAGTAAGTTAATAAATAAGTAATTGACAAATGGATGTAATCTTTTATTTTAAAACTTTATTCATTAAAATTTCCTTAAAATACATAAAATTAATGTGCGCTACAAATATTAAAGGTTGTGGAATGTTTAACTTATTAATAACTATGCAAGTAATAAACTTCAGTCTCATACCTATAAGCAAAACTGAGACTTATAAAATAATTCATAACAAATTAATCGAACGATTTTTACAAACACTTTAACTATTCTGTAACTTAATAGCCTTATTTCATTAAATGCATAAAATAAACGAGTAGGTACCGAGTAGGTTTTCATAGAAGACGTACATTTCTAAGTTGGTTTAGGACTCGCTTATAGCTGAAAAAATAAAAAAAATATACTTACATGATTTTTAGGGCCTGTTTCACCACTTTCTGATAAAGTACCGAATAGGGTATTCACAGCTTTTTTGACAGATTCTCCATACTTCATAGCTGTCAAGTTAAGTTGTGGATAGCCTATCAGGAAGTGGTGAAACAGGCCCTTAGTATGATATTTCATATTTCTGTTAAATGTAGATTTGGCTCGACAATATTCGGCACATTTATATTTAACAACATCGAAATCTGTTTAGGAGGTACCTAGATTCTGTAGGCCGTTATTGCTGGATACTGGATAGTAAGCTGGAACCAATTAAATATTGTGACTTTCTACTTGTAAGTTTTGGTTACAGTCACCTGAGTGAAAAAAAAGTCTCCATTGTGACACTACGATCTCTTATCATAAATTCTTAATTAATAGAAGTACCACCAGAGAAATGGATTTTTAGGCAAAGACAGGCCTACGTTATTTCGTCGGATTATGTTAAGTCGGTGTTGAGTGTTGACATAACCCGACAAAATTACCGAGGCCCGCCATCTGCCTATGAATCAATTTCTTTGTTAGTACAATAAACAAATTACTTACAAAATACATTGTACAAATAGGCACCAATTTATCAAGCAACTACAACTATGAAGGATCAATACAAAATTAATTTGTTCAAGTAAATTTGTAACGTTTGGAATTAGCTAGATCAATATAGTTATTTATACAGATTAAACTAAACTGTAGAATATTCTGTACTTTCTATAATAAATATTTACATGCCCACTACCAAACCTATTAAATGTCTATAGGCACAAGTAGGTACTCGATTGTATTGGGTCACGCCACCCACGGTCGAGGTACTAAACAATAATAATCTTCAGATACCATTACATTCAAAATTACGAGGGTTAAAAAGCAGGGCCTACTGCCAAAATATCACTAAAATTGTAAGTAGTGTGCGTTAATATTAAAATTATTATCGTATTAAAGAAACCCGAGTAATTAATCTCTATATAATTACAAAGATTCGAATTATAAAGTACAGAACCATCCACAAACACTACTCGTATCCGCTCCAGTCAGTCTACCTTCTACTGGTCTAGTGTAAAACCATGCACGATCCAGACAGAAGAGCTTTCGCGTCTCAGAGTCGGGTCGTTCTATTGTAGCAGCTAAAAAAACAATAACACATATTTAATATTAGTATTTCTAGATTGACTAATCTAAAAGCTAACCTAACTATAATCTAAGTGGTCCCGGTTAAAGGCTGACCCCACATTAAGGCTGTGTTTCCACTGAAGCGGAGCGCAGCGGAGCTTAGCGGTGCCGAATTGATCAATCACCATGCTCGAAATCTTCGCTCCGCTTCGCTGTCATTCTGCTGGAATAGCACGATTGGTCAATTCAGGCACCGCTAAGCTCCGCTCCGCTTCAGTGGAAACACAGCCTAAGCGTGCGCGTTCCTCGGGCCGCGGGCATATATAAGCGACGCGACTGCTGCGTGTGTGCCGCGGCCCGCGAGCGCACCTCGTAAGCGTCGCGCTCGCGGCGTTCTCTCGTTCACGCGCCCGAGGGTGCTCACGCCTATGTGGGGACTGCGGACACATAATGTGCGATGTAAGGGTTAGTGGTGTAGCAATATATTTTATAACATCATCATGAAACTTGAAACCCAGTTACAAGCATAACTATCGTCTATGCGTTTTAAATCTAAATATATCCGTGACTCGTTTACTGAAAAAAGCACTAAAATAAGGAATAAGTAAGTACTATTAAAGAATTTAATATAAGTTAATACTTTCATGTAAGTTATAACTTTACCCGTTATAGCCAGTTTGTAAAGACTGTAAACGTCTAAATGAGAATTAATTTTATACGATACAAATGCAATAAAGTGTATTATAATATCGTATGAGAGTCTCGAGAAAAAATTGTGAGTAATAATAATATTTTAAAGAGTTTCAGCTGAGATGGACGACGTAGTGTCTCACAGAGAGTGGTAAAGTGTATGTAGAATGTTGAAGTCGACGCGAGTAAGTCTAATGTAGGGTGTTGAAGAGTAACAGTTGACGCAAATTAGTCTTATAATATATTTAAAGTCAAGTTAAGCAAGGGGGGGGGGGGGGGGGGGGGAGGTGCGTGCGACGTTGGGCGCCGCTTGAGCTCGGGCGGGTAGGTGACGTAGATGAAGTGAAAGAGCTGTTATATGTGACTCGACGTGGGTCAGAGCACTGAATCGACATGGATCTATCTGATGTAGAGCAGTTAAGTGTATCAGTCGTCGCTGGTCTGCCCGGTATATGGCGAGAGCAGGATGATCGTGCAGCGATCGTACCTTTCTAGCAGGCGGCGTTTGAGCTCGGGCGGGTAGGTGACGTAGATGTAGTGGTCGTCGTCGTCCAGGGCGTCGTCGGCCGCGAGCCCCGCGCGCGCCGGCGACGAGTGCGTCGTCAGAGACACTGACGCGCTGCCCGCGACGCTGCTCTCCTCGGAGCTGATACATTATAGTACATTGTTATCTATATTCTATATCTATATATTATCTATTCTATATCTATACTTATTATAAAACAAAGTCGCTTTTTTCCCTCATGTCCCTTTGTTCCCTTTAATCTTTAAAACTACGCAACGGATTTTGATGATTCTTTCAGTGTTAGATAGCCCATTTATTGAGGAAGGCTATAGGCTATATTTAATCACGCTAACTGCCGCACTCAGAATGGAACATTAATTAGTTAAATGTAATTAATTCAAAATTTTGACATAAGCCCCATACATTATCTGTCAAACTCTTCATTAAATTGAAGGTTAATCACAATTAAATGTCTCTGAGTACGGCGGTAAGACTAATAGGAGAATGTGGAAAAAACGGGGGAAAGGATTTATCTCGCGAACTACTGGAGCAATTTTTATGTTATTTGGCACAGATAAGAAGTAGACCACATGAAGGATCGTGATAGGCTATCGATTTTAATCATTTTTTCAGTGGCTTTATATTTTATACCCGTGCGACGCCGGGGCGGGTCGCTAGTTTACTATATTCATATTTCACCTTATGCGATCTGTTATGTACCAACCCTCTAGACTCTAGAGTCTGGCTCTAGAGGCTAGTGCTGACACCAGCTGATATCAGCAATCTAGATCAGCGGTCGGCAACACATGCGGCCCGCAAACGACTTACTTGCGGCCCGTGAATGTTTTGTGAATAAGTTATGGTATATCAAAAACAATGATTTCCAATACTGCCAGTAGTTATCGCCACTTACGTACGTAGCTGTTTGAGCCTTGGGCTTTTAAGGTTAATACGAGTATGAGGTCTGCGGCCCGCCTTTAGTTTGTTTTGCCACCTTGTGGCCCTTGCCTGCCAAAAGGTTACCGACCGCTGATCTAGATGTTTAAACTAGGTCTGCAGTTGCGGGGAGTCAAAGGCTCTGAATCTTCTAACGTGACGGTTCTGCCAAGGGCTGCCATTCGTATATCCACATTCTCTTGTGATTTTATTGCCAAATAAAAGTGTTAATCCCTAAAAATATTTTTAAAACTTAATCCGATAAAAGGGCTCCAGCATTCAGATTAATCAATCAGATATCATATTATTTTATAAAATCAAAGAGTAATGGCCGATTTACACGGGTTTAGTCACCCGTTCGAAAATCTACCGTGTAAATGGCAAGTCGACTATAACGCCGCATGCGGCTAAAGTCGCAAGCCCCAAAGTCGTGCGGCCAATGGCCGCATGCGGCTGGTGACTTAAATCGACCGTGTAAACGCTCAGTCGCAAGCGATCGCTTGCTGCGAATACTACTGTGGTGAGCGCAGACGCGACATTTTCACGCAGAATTTGTCGTACGAGTGCTTGGCCGAGTGTACTGTCTCGCCACTCTACTCGGTAGGTGTCGATGATAAACATACCGAGTGCTTGGCCGAGTGTACTGTCTCGCCACTCTACTCGGTAGGTGTCGATGATAAACATACCGAGTGCTTGGCCGAGTGTACTGTCTCGCCACTCTACTCGGTAGGTGTCGATGATAAACATACCGAGTGCTTGGCCGAGTGCACTGACTCGCCAATATACTAGACATATTGTGTCGATGATAAACATACCGAGTGCTTGGCCGAGTGTACTGTCTCGCCACTCTACTCGGTAGGTGTCGATAATAAACATACCGAGTGCTTGGCCGAGTGTACTGTCTCGCCACTCTACTCGGTAGGTGTCGATGATAAACACACCGAGTGCTTGGCCGAGTGTACTGTCTCGCCACTCTACTCGGTAGGTGTCGATGATAAACATACCGAGTGCTTGGCCGAGTGTACTGTCTCGCCACTCTACTCGGTAGGTGTCGATGATAAACATACCGAGTGCTTGGCCGAGTGTACTGTCTCGCCACTCTACTCGGTAGGTGTCGATGATAAACATACCGAGTGCTTGGCCGAGTGCACTGACTCGCCAATATACTAGACATATTGTGTCGATGATAAACATACCGAGTGCTTGGCCGAGTGTACTGTCTCGCCACTCTACTCGGTAGGTGTCGATGATAAACATACCGAGTGCTTGGCCGAGTGTACTGTCTCGCCACTCTACTCGGTAAGTGTCGATGATAAACATACCGAGTGCTTGGCCGAGTGTACTGTCTCGCCACTCTACTCGGTAGGTGTCGATGATAAACATACCGAGTGCTTGGCCGAGTGCACTGACTCGCCAATATACTAGACATATTGTGTCGATGATAAACATACCGAGTGCTTGGCCGAGTGTACTGTCTCGCCACTCTACTCGGTAGGTGTCGATGATAAACATACCGAGTGCTTGGCCGAGTGTACTGTCTCGCCACTCTACTCGGTAGGTGTCGATGATAAACATACCGAGTGCTTGGCCGAGTGTACTGTCTCGCCACTCTACTCGGTAAGTGTCGATGATAAACATACCGAGTGCTTGGCCGAGTGTACTGTCTCGCCACTCTACTCGGTAGGTGTCGATAATAAACATACCGAGTGCTTGGCCGAGTGCACTGACTCGCCAATATACTAGACATATTGTGTCGATGATAAACATACCGAGTGCTTGGCCGAGTGTACTGTCTCGCCACTCTACTCGGTAAGTGTCGATGATAAACATACCGAGTGCTTGGCCGAGTGCACTGTCTCGCCACTCTACTCGGTAAGTGTCGATGATAAACATACCGAGTGCTTGGCCGAGTGTACTGTCTCGCCACTCTACTCGGTAGGTGTCGATGATAAACATACCGAGTGCTTGGCCGAGTGCACTGACTCGCCAATATACTAGACATATTGTGTCGATGATAAACATACCGAGTGCTTGGCCGAGTGTACTGTCTCGCCACTCTACTCGGTAGGTGTCGATAATAAACATACCGAGTGCTTGGCCGAGTGTACTGTCTCGCCACTCTACTCGGTAGGTGTCGATGATAAACATACCGAGTGCTTGGCCGAGTGCACTGACTCGCCAATATACTAGACATATTGTGTCGATGATAAACACACCGAGTGCTTGGCCGAGTGTACTGTCTCGCCACTCTACTCGGTAGGTGTCGATGATAAACATACCGAGTGCTTGGCCGAGTGTACTGTCTCGCCACTCTACTCGGTAGGTGTCGATGATAAACATACCGAGTGCTTGGCCGAGTGCACTGACTCGCCAATATACTAGACATATTGTGTCGATGATAAACATACCGAGTGCTTGGCCGAGTGTACTGTCTCGCCACTCTACTCGGTAGGTGTCGATAATAAACATACCGAGTGCTTGGCCGAGTGTACTGTCTCGCCACTCTACTCGGTAGGTGTCGATGATAAACATACCGAGTGCTTGGCCGAGTGTACTGTCTCGCCACTCTACTCGGTAGGTGTCGATAATAAACATACCGAGTGCTTGGCCGAGTGTACTGTCTCGCCACTCTACTCGGTAGGTGTCGATGATAAACATACCGAGTGCTTGGCCGAGTGCACTGACTCGCCAATATACTAGACGTATTGTGTCGATGATAAACATACCGAGTGCTTGGCCGAGTGTACTGTCTCGCTATTCTACTCGGTAGGTGTCGATGATAAACATACCGAGTGCTTGGCCGAGTGTACTGTCTCGCCACTCTACTCGGTAGGTGTCGATGATAAACATACCGAGTGCTTGGCCGAGTGCACTGACTCGCCAATATACTAGACATATTGTGTCGATGATAAACATACCGAGTGCTTGGCCGAGTGTACTGTCTCGCCACTCTACTCGGTAGGTGTCGATGATAAACATACCGAGTGCTTGGCCGAGTGCACTGACTCGCCAATATACTAGACATATTGTGTCGATGATAAACATACCGAGTGCTTGGCCGAGTGTACTGTCTCGCCACTCTACTCGGTAGGTGTCGATGATAAACATACCGAGTGCTTGGCCGAGTGTACTGTCTCGCCACTCTACTCGGTAGGTGTCGATGATAAACATACCGAGTGCTTGGCCGAGTGCACTGACTCGCCAATATACTAGACATATTGTGTCGATGATAAACATACCGAGTGCTTGGCCGAGTGTACTGTCTCGCCACTCTACTCGGTAGGTGTCGATGATAAACATACCGAGTGCTTGGCCGAGTGTACTGTCTCGCTATTCTACTCGGTAGGTGTCGATGATAAACATACCGAGTGCTTGGCCGAGTGCACTGACTCGCCAATATACTAGACATATTGTGTCGATGATAAACATACCGAGTGCTTGGCCGAGTGTACTGTCTCGCCACTCTACTCGGTAGGTGTCGATGATAAACATACCGAGTGCTTGGCCGAGTGCACTGACTCGCCAATATACTAGACATATTGTGTCGATGATAAACACACCGAGTGCTTGGCCGAGTGTACTGTCTCGCCACTCTACTCGGTAGGTGTCGATGATAAACATACCGAGTGCTTGGCCGAGTGTACTGTCTCGCCACTCTACTCGGTAGGTGTCGATGATAAACATACCGAGTGCTTGGCCGAGTGCACTGACTCGCCAATATACTAGACATATTGTGTCGATGATAAACATACCGAGTGCTTGGCCGAGTGCACTGACTCGCCAATATACTAGACATATTGTGTCGATGATAAACATACCGAGTGCTTGGCCGAGTGTACTGTCTCGCCACTCTACTCGGTAGGTGTCGATAATAAACATACCGAGTGCTTGGCCGAGTGTACTGTCTCGCCACTCTACTCGGTAGGTGTCGATAATAAACATACCGAGTGCTTGGCCGAGTGTACTGTCTCGCCACTCTACTCGGTAGGTGTCGATGATAAACATACCGAGTGCTTGGCCGAGTGTACTGTCTCGCCATTCTACTCGGTAGGTGTCGATGATAAACATACCGAGTGCTTGGCCGAGTGTACTGTCTCGCCACTCTACTCGGTAGGTGTCGATAATAAACATACCGAGTGCTTGGCCGAGTGTACTGTCTCGCCACTCTACTCGGTAGGTGTCGATGATAAACATACCGAGTGCTTGGCCGAGTGCACTGACTCGCCAATATACTAGACATATTGTGTCGATGATAAACATACCGAGTGCTTGGCCGAGTGTACTGTCTCGCCACTCTACTCGGTAGGTGTCGATAATAAACATACCGAGTGCTTGGCCGAGTGTACTGTCTCGCCACTCTACTCGGTAGGTGTCGATAATAAACATACCGAGTGCTTGGCCGAGTGTACTGTCTCGCCACTCTACTCGGTAGGTGTCGATGATAAACATACCGAGTGCTTGGCCGAGTGTACTGTCTCGCCACTCTACTCGGTAGGTGTCGATGATAAACATACCGAGTGCTTGGCCGAGTGTACTGTCTCGCCATTCTACTCGGTAGGTGTCGATGATAAACATACCGAGTGCTTGGCCGAGTGTACTGTCTCGCCACTCTACTCGGTAGGTGTCGATAATAAACATACCGAGTGCTTGGCCGAGTGTACTGTCTCGCCACTCTACTCGGTAGGTGTCGATGATAAACATACCGAGTGCTTGGCCGAGTGCACTGACTCGCCAATATACTAGACATATTGTGTCGATGATAAACATACCGAGTGCTTGGCCGAGTGCACTGACTCGCCAATATACTAGACATATTGTGTCGATGATAAACATACCGAGTGCTTGGCCGAGTGTACTGTCTCGCCACTCTACTCGGTAGGTGTCGATAATAAACATACCGAGTGCTTGGCCGAGTGTACTGTCTCGCCACTCTACTCGGTAGGTGTCGATGATAAACATACCGAGTGCTTGGCCGAGTGTACTGTCTCGCCACTCTACTCGGTAGGTGTCGATAATAAACATACCGAGTGCTTGGCCGAGTGCACTGACTCGCCAATATACTAGACATATTGTGTCGATGATAAACATACCGAGTGCTTGGCCGAGTGTACTGTCTCGCCACTCTACTCGGTAGGTGTCGATGATAAACATACCGAGTGCTTGGCCGAGTGTACTGTCTCGCCACTCTACTCGGTAGGTGTCGATGATAAACATACCGAGTGCTTGGCCGAGTGTACTGTCTCGCTATTCTACTCGGTAGGTGTCGATGATAAACATACCGAGTGCTTGGCCGAGTGTACTGTCTCGCCACTCTACTCGGTAGGTGTCGATAATAAACATACCGAGTGCTTGGCCGAGTGCACTGACTCGCCAATATACTAGACATATTGTGTCGATGATAAACATACCGAGTGCTTGGCCGAGTGCACTGACTCGCCAATATACTAGACATATTGTGTCGATGATAAACATACCGAGTGCTTGGCCGAGTGCACTGACTCGCCAATATACTAGACATATTGTGTCGATGATAAACATACCGAGTGCTTGGCCGAGTGCACTGACTCGCCAATATACTAGACATATTGTGTCGATGATAAACATACCGAGTGCTTGGCCGAGTGTACTGTCTCGCCACTCTACTCGGTAGGTGTCGATGATAAACATACCGAGTGCTTGGCCGAGTGCACTGACTCGCCAATATACTAGACATATTGTGTCGATGATAAACACACCGAGTGCTTGGCCGAGTGTACTGTCTCGCCACTCTACTCGGTAGGTGTCGATGATAAACATACCGAGTGCTTGGCCGAGTGTACTGTCTCGCCACTCTACTCGGTAGGTGTCGATGATAAACATACCGAGTGCTTGGCCGAGTGTACTGTCTCGCCACTCTACTCGGTAGGTGTCGATAATAAACATACCGAGTGCTTGGCCGAGTGTACTGTCTCGCCACTCTACTCGGTAGGTGTCGATGATAAACATACCGAGTGCTTGGCCGAGTGCACTGACTCGCCAATATACTAGACATATTGTGTCGATGATAAACATACCGAGTGCTTGGCCGAGTGTACTGTCTCGCTATTCTACTCGGTAGGTGTCGATGATAAACATACCGAGTGCTTGGCCGAGTGTACTGTCTCGCCACTCTACTCGGTAGGTGTCGATAATAAACATACCGAGTGCTTGGCCGAGTGCACTGACTCGCCAATATACTAGACATATTGTGTCGATGATAAACATACCGAGTGCTTGGCCGAGTGTACTGTCTCGCCACTCTACTCGGTAGGTGTCGATGATAAACATACCGAGTGCTTGGCCGAGTGTACTGTCTCGCTATTCTACTCGGTAGGTGTCGATGATAAACATACCGAGTGCTTGGCCGAGTGCACTGACTCGCCAATATACTAGACATATTGTGTCGATGATAAACACACCGAGTGCTTGGCCGAGTGTACTGTCTCGCCACTCTACTCGGTAGGTGTCGATGATAAACATACCGAGTGCTTGGCCGAGTGTACTGTCTCGCCACTCTACTCGGTAGGTGTCGATGATAAACATACCGAGTGCTTGGCCGAGTGCACTGACTCGCCAATATACTAGACATATTGTGTCGATGATAAACATACCGAGTGCTTGGCCGAGTGCACTGACTCGCCAATATACTAGACATATTGTGTCGATGATAAACATACCGAGTGCTTGGCCGAGTGTACTGTCTCGCCACTCTACTCGGTAGGTGTCGATAATAAACATACCGAGTGCTTGGCCGAGTGTACTGTCTCGCCACTCTACTCGGTAGGTGTCGATGATAAACATACCGAGTGCTTGGCCGAGTGCACTGACTCGCCAATATACTAGACATATTGTGTCGATGATAAACATACCGAGTGCTTGGCCGAGTGCACTGACTCGCCAATATACTAGACATATTGTGTCGATGATAAACATACCGAGTGCTTGGCCGAGTGTACTGTCTCGCCTCTCTACTCGGTAGGTGTCGATAATAAACATACCGAGTGCTTGGCCGCGTGTACTGTCTCGCCACTCTACTCGGTAGGTGTCGATGATAAACATACCGAGTGCTTGGCCGAGTGTACTGTCTCGCCACTCTACTCGGTAGGTGTCGATAATAAACATACCGAGTGCTTGGCCGAGTGCACTGACTCGCCAATATACTAGGCATATTGTGTCGATGATAAACATACCGAGTGCTTGGCCGAGTGTACTGTCTCGCCACTCTACTCGGTAGGTGTCGATGATAAACATACCGAGTGCTTGGCCGAGTGTACTGTCTCGCTATTCTACTCGGTAGGTGTCGATGATAAACATACCGAGTGCTTGGCCGAGTGTACTGTCTCGCCACTCTACTCGGTAGGTGTCGATAATAAACATACCGAGTGCTTGGCCGAGTGTACTGTCTCGCCACTCTACTCGGTAGGTGTCGATGATAAACATACCGAGTGCTTGGCCGAGTGTACTGTCTCGCCACTCTACTCGGTAGGTGTCGATGATAAACATACCGAGTGCTTGGCCGAGTGTACTGTCTCGCCACTCTACTCGGTAGGTGTCGATGATAAACATACCGAGTGCTTGGCCGAGTGTACTGTCTCGCCACTCTACTCGGTAAGTGTCGATGATAAACATACCGAGTGCTTGGCCGAGTGTACTGTCTCGCCACTCTACTCGGTAGGTGTCGATAATAAACATACCGAGTGCTTGGCCGAGTGCACTGACTCGCCAATATACTAGACATATTGTGTCGATGATAAACATACCGAGTGCTTGGCCGAGTGTACTGTCTCGCCACTCTACTCGGTAAGTGTCGATGATAAACATACCGAGTGCTTGGCCGAGTGCACTGTCTCGCCACTCTACTCGGTAAGTGTCGATGATAAACATACCGAGTGCTTGGCCGAGTGTACTGTCTCGCCACTCTACTCGGTAGGTGTCGATGATAAACATACCGAGTGCTTGGCCGAGTGCACTGACTCGCCAATATACTAGACATATTGTGTCGATGATAAACATACCGAGTGCTTGGCCGAGTGCACTGACTCGCCAATATACTAGACATATTGTGTCGATGATAAACATACCGAGTGCTTGGCCGAGTGTACTGTCTCGCCACTCTACTCGGTAGGTGTCGATAATAAACATACCGAGTGCTTGGCCGAGTGTACTGTCTCGCCACTCTACTCGGTAGGTGTCGATGATAAACATACCGAGTGCTTGGCCGAGTGCACTGACTCGCCAATATACTAGACATATTGTGTCGATGATAAACATACCGAGTGCTTGGCCGAGTGTACTGTCTCGCCACTCTACTCGGTAAGTGTCGATGATAAACATACCGAGTGCTTGGCCGAGTGTACTGTCTCGCCACTCTACTCGGTAGGTGTCGATGATAAACATACCGAGTGCTTGGCCGAGTGCACTGACTCGCCAATATACTAGACATATTGTGTCGATGATAAACATACCGAGTGCTTGGCCGAGTGTACTGTCTCGCCACTCTACTCGGTAGGTGTCGATAATAAACATACCGAGTGCTTGGCCGAGTGTACTGTCTCGCCACTCTACTCGGTAGGTGTCGATGATAAACATACCGAGTGCTTGGCCGAGTGCACTGACTCGCCAATATACTAGACATATTGTGTCGATGATAAACACACCGAGTGCTTGGCCGAGTGTACTGTCTCGCCACTCTACTCGGTAGGTGTCGATGATAAACATACCGAGTGCTTGGCCGAGTGTACTGTCTCGCCACTCTACTCGGTAGGTGTCGATGATAAACATACCGAGTGCTTGGCCGAGTGCACTGACTCGCCAATATACTAGACATATTGTGTCGATGATAAACATACCGAGTGCTTGGCCGAGTGTACTGTCTCGCCACTCTACTCGGTAGGTGTCGATAATAAACATACCGAGTGCTTGGCCGAGTGTACTGTCTCGCCACTCTACTCGGTAGGTGTCGATGATAAACATACCGAGTGCTTGGCCGAGTGTACTGTCTCGCCACTCTACTCGGTAGGTGTCGATAATAAACATACCGAGTGCTTGGCCGAGTGTACTGTCTCGCCACTCTACTCGGTAGGTGTCGATGATAAACATACCGAGTGCTTGGCCGAGTGCACTGACTCGCCAATATACTAGACATATTGTGTCGATGATAAACATACCGAGTGCTTGGCCGAGTGTACTGTCTCGCTATTCTACTCGGTAGGTGTCGATGATAAACATACCGAGTGCTTGGCCGAGTGTACTGTCTCGCCACTCTACTCGGTAGGTGTCGATAATAAACATACCGAGTGCTTGGCCGAGTGCACTGACTCGCCAATATACTAGACATATTGTGTCGATGATAAACATACCGAGTGCTTGGCCGAGTGTACTGTCTCGCCACTCTACTCGGTAGGTGTCGATGATAAACATACCGAGTGCTTGGCCGAGTGCACTGACTCGCCAATATACTAGACATATTGTGTCGATGATAAACATACCGAGTGCTTGGCCGAGTGTACTGTCTCGCCACTCTACTCGGTAGGTGTCGATGATAAACATACCGAGTGCTTGGCCGAGTGTACTGTCTCGCCACTCTACTCGGTAGGTGTCGATGATAAACATACCGAGTGCTTGGCCGAGTGCACTGACTCGCCAATATACTAGACATATTGTGTCGATGATAAACATACCGAGTGCTTGGCCGAGTGTACTGTCTCGCCATTCTACTCGGTAGGTGTCGATGATAAACATACCGAGTGCTTGGCCGAGTGTACTGTCTCGCTATTCTACTCGGTAGGTGTCGATGATAAACATACCGAGTGCTTGGCCGAGTGCACTGACTCGCCAATATACTAGACGTATTGTGTCGATGATAAACATACCGAGTGCTTGGCCGAGTGTACTGTCTCGCCACTCTACTCGGTAGGTGTCGATGATAAACATACCGAGTGCTTGGCCGAGTGCACTGACTCGCCAATATACTAGACATATTGTGTCGATGATAAACACACCGAGTGCTTGGCCGAGTGTACTGTCTCGCCACTCTACTCGGTAGGTGTCGATGATAAACATACCGAGTGCTTGGCCGAGTGTACTGTCTCGCCACTCTACTCGGTAGGTGTCGATGATAAACATACCGAGTGCTTGGCCGAGTGCACTGACTCGCCAATATACTAGACATATTGTGTCGATGATAAACATACCGAGTGCTTGGCCGAGTGCACTGACTCGCCAATATACTAGACATATTGTGTCGATGATAAACATACCGAGTGCTTGGCCGAGTGTACTGTCTCGCCACTCTACTCGGTAGGTGTCGATAATAAACATACCGAGTGCTTGGCCGAGTGTACTGTCTCGCCACTCTACTCGGTAGGTGTCGATAATAAACATACCGAGTGCTTGGCCGAGTGTACTGTCTCGCCACTCTACTCGGTAGGTGTCGATGATAAACATACCGAGTGCTTGGCCGAGTGTACTGTCTCGCTATTCTACTCGGTAGGTGTCGATGATAAACATACCGAGTGCTTGGCCGAGTGTACTGTCTCGCCACTCTACTCGGTAGGTGTCGATAATAAACATACCGAGTGCTTGGCCGAGTGTACTGTCTCGCCACTCTACTCGGTAGGTGTCGATGATAAACATACCGAGTGCTTGGCCGAGTGCACTGACTCGCCAATATACTAGACATATTGTGTCGATGATAAACATACCGAGTGCTTGGCCGAGTGTACTGTCTCGCCACTCTACTCGGTAGGTGTCGATAATAAACATACCGAGTGCTTGGCCGAGTGTACTGTCTCGCCACTCTACTCGGTAGGTGTCGATAATAAACATACCGAGTGCTTGGCCGAGTGTACTGTCTCGCCACTCTACTCGGTAGGTGTCGATGATAAACATACCGAGTGCTTGGCCGAGTGTACTGTCTCGCCACTCTACTCGGTAGGTGTCGATGATAAACATACCGAGTGCTTGGCCGAGTGTACTGTCTCGCTATTCTACTCGGTAGGTGTCGATGATAAACATACCGAGTGCTTGGCCGAGTGTACTGTCTCGCCACTCTACTCGGTAGGTGTCGATAATAAACATACCGAGTGCTTGGCCGAGTGTACTGTCTCGCCACTCTACTCGGTAGGTGTCGATGATAAACATACCGAGTGCTTGGCCGAGTGCACTGACTCGCCAATATACTAGACATATTGTGTCGATGATAAACATACCGAGTGCTTGGCCGAGTGCACTGACTCGCCAATATACTAGACATATTGTGTCGATGATAAACATACCGAGTGCTTGGCCGAGTGTACTGTCTCGCCACTCTACTCGGTAGGTGTCGATAATAAACATACCGAGTGCTTGGCCGAGTGTACTGTCTCGCCACTCTACTCGGTAGGTGTCGATGATAAACATACCGAGTGCTTGGCCGAGTGTACTGTCTCGCCACTCTACTCGGTAGGTGTCGATAATAAACATACCGAGTGCTTGGCCGAGTGCACTGACTCGCCAATATACTAGACATATTGTGTCGATGATAAACATACCGAGTGCTTGGCCGAGTGTACTGTCTCGCCACTCTACTCGGTAGGTGTCGATGATAAACATACCGAGTGCTTGGCCGAGTGTACTGTCTCGCCACTCTACTCGGTAGGTGTCGATGATAAACATACCGAGTGCTTGGCCGAGTGTACTGTCTCGCTATTCTACTCGGTAGGTGTCGATGATAAACATACCGAGTGCTTGGCCGAGTGTACTGTCTCGCCACTCTACTCGGTAGGTGTCGATAATAAACATACCGAGTGCTTGGCCGAGTGCACTGACTCGCCAATATACTAGACATATTGTGTCGATGATAAACATACCGAGTGCTTGGCCGAGTGCACTGACTCGCCAATATACTAGACATATTGTGTCGATGATAAACATACCGAGTGCTTGGCCGAGTGCACTGACTCGCCAATATACTAGACATATTGTGTCGATGATAAACATACCGAGTGCTTGGCCGAGTGCACTGACTCGCCAATATACTAGACATATTGTGTCGATGATAAACATACCGAGTGCTTGGCCGAGTGTACTGTCTCGCCACTCTACTCGGTAGGTGTCGATGATAAACATACCGAGTGCTTGGCCGAGTGCACTGACTCGCCAATATACTAGACATATTGTGTCGATGATAAACACACCGAGTGCTTGGCCGAGTGTACTGTCTCGCCACTCTACTCGGTAGGTGTCGATGATAAACATACCGAGTGCTTGGCCGAGTGTACTGTCTCGCCACTCTACTCGGTAGGTGTCGATGATAAACATACCGAGTGCTTGGCCGAGTGTACTGTCTCGCCACTCTACTCGGTAGGTGTCGATAATAAACATACCGAGTGCTTAGCCGAGTGTACTGTCTCGCCACTCTACTCGGTAGGTGTCGATGATAAACATACCGAGTGCTTGGCCGAGTGCACTGACTCGCCAATATACTAGACATATTGTGTCGATGATAAACATACCGAGTGCTTGGCCGAGTGTACTGTCTCGCTATTCTACTCGGTAGGTGTCGATGATAAACATACCGAGTGCTTGGCCGAGTGTACTGTCTCGCCACTCTACTCGGTAGGTGTCGATAATAAACATACCGAGTGCTTGGCCGAGTGCACTGACTCGCCAATATACTAGACATATTGTGTCGATGATAAACATACCGAGTGCTTGGCCGAGTGTACTGTCTCGCCACTCTACTCGGTAGGTGTCGATGATAAACATACCGAGTGCTTGGCCGAGTGTACTGTCTCGCCACTCTACTCGGTAGGTGTCGATGATAAACATACCGAGTGCTTGGCCGAGTGCACTGACTCGCCAATATACTAGACATATTGTGTCGATGATAAACATACCGAGTGCTTGGCCGAGTGTACTGTCTCGCCACTCTACTCGGTAGGTGTCGATGATAAACATACCGAGTGCTTGGCCGAGTGTACTGTCTCGCTATTCTACTCGGTAGGTGTCGATGATAAACATACCGAGTGCTTGGCCGAGTGCACTGACTCGCCAATATACTAGACATATTGTGTCGATGATAAACACACCGAGTGCTTGGCCGAGTGTACTGTCTCGCCACTCTACTCGGTAGGTGTCGATGATAAACATACCGAGTGCTTGGCCGAGTGTACTGTCTCGCCACTCTACTCGGTAGGTGTCGATGATAAACATACCGAGTGCTTGGCCGAGTGCACTGACTCGCCAATATACTAGACATATTGTGTCGATGATAAACATACCGAGTGCTTGGCCGAGTGCACTGACTCGCCAATATACTAGACAGATTGTGTCGATGATAAACATACCGAGTGCTTGGCCGAGTGTACTGTCTCGCCACTCTACTCGGTAGGTGTCGATAATAAACATACCGAGTGCTTGGCCGAGTGTACTGTCTCGCCACTCTACTCGGTAGGTGTCGATGATAAACATACCGAGTGCTTGGCCGAGTGTACTGTCTCGCCACTCTACTCGGTAGGTGTCGATGATAAACATACCGAGTGCTTGGCCGAGTGTACTGTCTCGCTATTCTACTCGGTAGGTGTCGATGATAAACATACCGAGTGCTTGGCCGAGTGTACTGTCTCGCCACTCTACTCGGTAGGTGTCGATAATAAACATACCGAGTGCTTGGCCGAGTGTACTGTCTCGCCACTCTACTCGGTAGGTGTCGATGATAAACATACCGAGTGCTTGGCCGAGTGCACTGACTCGCCAATATACTAGACATATTGTGTCGATGATAAACATACCGAGTGCTTGGCCGAGTGCACTGACTCGCCAATATACTAGACATATTGTGTCGATGATAAACATACCGAGTGCTTGGCCGAGTGTACTGTCTCGCCTCTCTACTCGGTAGGTGTCGATAATAAACATACCGAGTGCTTGGCCGAGTGTACTGTCTCGCCACTCTACTCGGTAGGTGTCGATGATAAACATACCGAGTGCTTGGCCGAGTGTACTGTCTCGCCACTCTACTCGGTAGGTGTCGATAATAAACATACCGAGTGCTTGGCCGAGTGCACTGACTCGCCAATATACTAGGCATATTGTGTCGATGATAAACATACCGAGTGCTTGGCCGAGTGTACTGTCTCGCCACTCTACTCGGTAGGTGTCGATGATAAACATACCGAGTGCTTGGCCGAGTGTACTGTCTCGCCATTCTACTCGGTAGGTGTCGATGATAAACATACCGAGTGCTTGGCCGAGTGTACTGTCTCGCCACTCTACTCGGTAGGTGTCGATAATAAACATACCGAGTGCTTGGCCGAGTGTACTGTCTCGCCACTCTACTCGGTAGGTGTCGATGATAAACATACCGAGTGCTTGGCCGAGTGTACTGTCTCGCCACTCTACTCGGTAGGTGTCGATAATAAACATACCGAGTGCTTGGCCGAGTGCACTGACTCGCCAATATACTAGACATATTGTGTCGATGATAAACATACCGAGTGCTTGGCCGAGTGTACTGTCTCGCCACTCTACTCGGTAGGTGTCGATGATAAACATACCGAGTGCGTGGCCGAGTGTACTGTCTCGCCACTCTACTCGGTAGGTGTCGATGATAAACATACCGAGTGCTTGGCCGAGTGTACTGTCTCGCTATTCTACTCGGTAGGTGTCGATGATAAACATACCGAGTGCTTGGCCGAGTGTACTGTCTCGCCACTCTACTCGGTAGGTGTCGATAATAAACATACCGAGTGCTTGGCCGAGTGTACTGTCTCGCCACTCTACTCGGTAGGTGTCGATGATAAACATACCGAGTGCTTGGCCGAGTGTACTGTCTCGCCACTCTACTCGGTAGGTGTCGATAATAAACATACCGAGTGCTTGGCCGAGTGCACTGACTCGCCAATATACTAGACATATTGTGTCGATGATAAACATACCGAGTGCTTGGCCGAGTGTACTGTCTCGCCACTCTACTCGGTAGGTGTCGATGATAAACATACCGAGTGCTTGGCCGAGTGTACTGTCTCGCTATTCTACTCGGTAGGTGTCGATGATAAACATACCGAGTGCTTGGCCGAGTGTACTGTCTCGCCACTCTACTCGGTAGGTGTCGATAATAAACATACCGAGTGCTTGGCCGAGTGTACTGTCTCGCCACTCTACTCGGTAGGTGTCGATGATAAACATACCGAGTGCTTGGCCGAGTGCACTGACTCGCCAATATACTAGACATATTGTGTCGATGATAAACATACCGAGTGCTTGGCCGAGTGCACTGACTCGCCAATATACTAGACATATTGTGTCGATGATAAACATACCGAGTGCTTGGCCGAGTGTACTGTCTCGCCACTCTACTCGGTAGGTGTCGATAATAAACATACCGAGTGCTTGGCCGAGTGTACTGTCTCGCCACTCTACTCGGTAGGTGTCGATGATAAACATACCGAGTGCTTGGCCGAGTGTACTGTCTCGCCACTCTACTCGGTAGGTGTCGATAATAAACATACCGAGTGCTTGGCCGAGTGCACTGACTCGCCAATATACTAGACATATTGTGTCGATGATAAACATACCGAGTGCTTGGCCGAGTGTACTGTCTCGCCACTCTACTCGGTAGGTGTCGATGATAAACATACCGAGTGCTTGGCCGAGTGTACTGTCTCGCCACTCTACTCGGTAGGTGTCGATGATAAACATACCGAGTGCTTGGCCGAGTGTACTGTCTCGCTATTCTACTCGGTAGGTGTCGATGATAAACATACCGAGTGCTTCGCCGAGTGTACTGTCTCGCCACTCTACTCGGTAGGTGTCGATAATAAACATACCGAGTGCTTGGCCGAGTGCACTGACTCGCCAATATACTAGACATATTGTGTCGATGATAAACATACCGAGTGCTTGGCCGAGTGCACTGACTCGCCAATATACTAGACATATTGTGTCGATGATAAACATACCGAGTGCTTGGCCGAGTGCACTGACTCGCCAATATACTAGACATATTGTGTCGATGATAAACATACCGAGTGCTTGGCCGAGTGTACTGTCTCGCCACTCTACTCGGTAGGTGTCGATGATAAACATACCGAGTGCTTGGCCGAGTGCACTGACTCGCCAATATACTAGACATATTGTGTCGATGATAAACACACCGAGTGCTTGGCCGAGTGTACTGTCTCGCCACTCTACTCGGTAAGTGTCGATGATAAACATACCGAGTGCTTGGCCGAGTGTACTGTCTCGCCACTCTACTCGGTAGGTGTCGATGATAAACATACCGAGTGCTTGGCCGAGTGTACTGTCTCGCCACTCTACTCGGTAGGTGTCGATAATAAACATACCGAGTGCTTGGCCGAGTGTACTGTCTCGCCACTCTACTCGGTAGGTGTCGATGATAAACATACCGAGTGCTTGGCCGAGTGCACTGACTCGCCAATATACTAGACATATTGTGTCGATGATAAACATACCGAGTGCTTGGCCGAGTGTACTGTCTCGCTATTCTACTCGGTAGGTGTCGATGATAAACATACCGAGTGCTTGGCCGAGTGTACTGTCTCGCCACTCTACTCGGTAGGTGTCGATAATAAACATACCGAGTGCTTGGCCGAGTGCACTGACTCGCCAATATACTAGACATATTGTGTCGATGATAAACATACCGAGTGCTTGGCCGAGTGTACTGTCTCGCCACTCTACTCGGTAGGTGTCGATGATAAACATACCGAGTGCTTGGCCGAGTGTACTGTCTCGCCACTCTACTCGGTAGGTGTCGATGATAAACATACCGAGTGCTTGGCCGAGTGCACTGACTCGCCAATATACTAGACATATTGTGTCGATGATAAACATACCGAGTGCTTGGCCGAGTGTACTGTCTCGCCACTCTACTCGGTAGGTGTCGATGATAAACATACCGAGTGCTTGGCCGAGTGTACTGTCTCGCTATTCTACTCGGTAGGTGTCGATGATAAACATACCGAGTGCTTGGCCGAGTGCACTGACTCGCCAATATACTAGACATATTGTGTCGATGATAAACACACCGAGTGCTTGGCCGAGTGTACTGTCTCGCCACTCTACTCGGTAGGTGTCGATGATAAACATACCGAGTGCTTGGCCGAGTGTACTGTCTCGCCACTCTACTCGGTAGGTGTCGATGATAAACATACCGAGTGCTTGGCCGAGTGCACTGACTCGCCAATATACTAGACATATTGTGTCGATGATAAACATACCGAGTGCTTGGCCGAGTGCACTGACTCGCCAATATACTAGACATATTGTGTCGATGATAAACATACCGAGTGCTTGGCCGAGTGTACTGTCTCGCCACTCTACTCGGTAGGTGTCGATAATAAACATACCGAGTGCTTGGCCGAGTGTACTGTCTCGCCACTCTACTCGGTAGGTGTCGATGATAAACATACCGAGTGCTTGGCCGAGTGTACTGTCTCGCCACTCTACTCGGTAGGTGTCGATGATAAACATACCGAGTGCTTGGCCGAGTGTACTGTCTCGCTATTCTACTCGGTAGGTGTCGATGATAAACATACCGAGTGCTTGGCCGAGTGTACTGTCTCGCCACTCTACTCGGTAGGTGTCGATAATAAACATACCGAGTGCTTGGCCGAGTGTACTGTCTCGCCACTCTACTCGGTAGGTGTCGATGATAAACATACCGAGTGCTTGGCCGAGTGCACTGACTCGCCAATATACTAGACATATTGTGTCGATGATAAACATACCGAGTGCTTGGCCGAGTGCACTGACTCGCCAATATACTAGACGTATTGTGTCGATGATAAACATACCGAGTGCTTGGCCGAGTGTACTGTCTCGCCTCTCTACTCGGTAGGTGTCGATAATAAACATACCGAGTGCTTGGCCGAGTGTACTGTCTCGCCACTCTACTCGGTAGGTGTCGATGATAAACATAC
Organism: Polyommatus icarus; assembly: GCA_937595015.1. Lineage (NCBI taxonomy): Eukaryota > Metazoa > Arthropoda > Insecta > Lepidoptera > Lycaenidae > Polyommatus > Polyommatus icarus. The sequence continues at coordinate 14,011,762 of OW569321.1, forward strand.
CGAGTGCTTGGCCGAGTGTACTGTCTCGCCACTCTACTCGGTAGGTGTCGATAATAAACATACCGAGTGCTTGGCCGAGTGCACTGACTCGCCAATATACTAGGCATATTGTGTCGATGATAAACATACCGAGTGCTTGGCCGAGTGTACTGTCTCGCCACTCTACTCGGTAGGTGTCGATGATAAACATACCGAGTGCTTGGCCGAGTGTACTGTCTCGCTATTCTACTCGGTAGGTGTCGATGATAAACATACCGAGTGCTTGGCCGAGTGTACTGTCTCGCCACTCTACTCGGTAGGTGTCGATAATAAACATACCGAGTGCTTGGCCGAGTGTACTGTCTCGCCACTCTACTCGGTAGGTGTCGATGATAAACATACCGAGTGCTTGGCCGAGTGTACTGTCTCGCCACTCTACTCGGTAGGTGTCGATAATAAACATACCGAGTGCTTGGCCGAGTGCACTGACTCGCCAATATACTAGACATATTGTGTCGATGATAAACATACCGAGTGCTTGGCCGAGTGTACTGTCTCGCCACTCTACTCGGTAGGTGTCGATGATAAACATACCGAGTGCTTGGCCGAGTGTACTGTCTCGCCACTCTACTCGGTAGGTGTCGATAATAAACATACCGAGTGCTTGGCCGAGTGCACTGACTCGCCAATATACTAGACAGATTGTGTCGATGATAAACATACCGAGTGCTTGGCCGAGTGTACTGTCTCGCCACTCTACTCGGTAGGTGTCGATGATAAACATACCGAGTGCTTGGCCGAGTGTACTGTCTCGCTATTCTACTCGGTAGGTGTCGATGATAAACATACCGAGTGCTTGGCCGAGTGTACTGTCTCGCCACTCTACTCGGTAGGTGTCGATAATAAACATACCGAGTGCTTGGCCGAGTGTACTGTCTCGCCACTCTACTCGGTAGGTGTCGATGATAAACATACCGAGTGCTTGGCCGAGTGTACTGTCTCGCCACTCTACTCGGTAGGTGTCGATAATAAACATACCGAGTGCTTGGCCGAGTGCACTGACTCGCCAATATACTAGACATATTGTGTCGATGATAAACATACCGAGTGCTTGGCCGAGTGTACTGTCTCGCCACTCTACTCGGTAGGTGTCGATGATAAACATACCGAGTGCTTGGCCGAGTGTACTGTCTCGCTATTCTACTCGGTAGGTGTCGATGATAAACATACCGAGTGCTTGGCCGAGTGTACTGTCTCGCCACTCTACTCGGTAGGTGTCGATAATAAACATACCGAGTGCTTGGCCGAGTGCACTGACTCGCCAATATACTAGACATATTGTGTCGATGATAAACATACCGAGTGCTTGGCCGAGTGTACTGTCTCGCCACTCTACTCGGTAGGTGTCGATGATAAACATACCGAGTGCTTGGCCGAGTGTACTGTCTCGCCACTCTACTCGGTAGGTGTCGATGATAAACATACCGAGTGCTTGGCCGAGTGTACTGTCTCGCCACTCTACTCGGTAGGTGTCGATAATAAACATACCGAGTGCTTGGCCGAGTGCACTGACTCGCCAATATACTAGACATATTGTGTCGATGATAAACATACCGAGTGCTTGGCCGAGTGTACTGTCTCGCCACTCTACTCGGTAGGTGTCGATGATAAACATACCGAGTGCTTGGCCGAGTGTACTGTCTCGCCACTCTACTCGGTAGGTGTCGATGATAAACATACCGAGTGCTTGGCCGAGTGTACTGTCTCGCTATTCTACTCGGTAGGTGTCGATGATAAACATACCGAGTGCTTGGCCGAGTGTACTGTCTCGCCACTCTACTCGGTAGGTGTCGATAATAAACATACCGAGTGCTTGGCCGAGTGTACTGTCTCGCCACTCTACTCGGTAGGTGTCGATGATAAACATACCGAGTGCTTGGCCGAGTGTACTGTCTCGCCACTCTACTCGGTAGGTGTCGATGATAAACATACCGAGTGCTTGGCCGAGTGTACTGTCTCGCTATTCTACTCGGTAGGTGTCGATGATAAACATACCGAGTGCTTGGCCGAGTGTACTGTCTCGCCACTCTACTCGGTAGGTGTCGATGATAAACATACCGAGTGCTTGGCCGAGTGTACTGTCTCGCCACTCTACTCGGTAGGTGTCGATGATAAACATACCGAGTGCTTGGCCGAGTGTACTGTCTCGCTATTCTACTCGGTAGGTGTCGATGATAAACATACCGAGTGCTTGGCCGAGTGTACTGTCTCGCCACTCTACTCGGTAGGTGTCGATAATAAACATACCGAGTGCTTGGCCGAGTGTACTGTCTCGCCACTCTACTCGGTAGGTGTCGATGATAAACATACCGAGTGCTTGGCCGAGTGTACTGTCTCGCTATTCTACTCGGTAGGTGTCGATGATAAACATACCGAGTGCTTGGCCGAGTGTACTGTCTCGCCACTCTACTCGGTAGGTGTCGATGATAAACATACCGAGTGCTTGGCCGAGTGTACTGTCTCGCCACTCTACTCGGTAGGTGTCGATGATAAACATACCGAGTGCTTGGCCGAGTGTACTGTCTCGCCACTCTACTCGGTAGGTGTCGATGATAAACATACCGAGTGCTTGGCCGAGTGTACTGTCTCGCCACTCTACTCGGTAAGTGTCGATGATAAACATACCGAGTGCTTGGCCGAGTGTACTGTCTCGCCACTCTACTCGGTAGGTGTCGATGATAAACATACCGAGTGCTTGGCCGAGTGTACTGTCTCGCTATTCTACTCGGTAGGTGTCGATAATAAACATACCGAGTGCTTGGCCGAGTGTACTGTCTCGCCACTCTACTCGGTAGGTGTCGATGATAAACATTCCGAGTGCTTGGCCGAGTGTACTGTCTCGCCACTCTACTCGGTAGGTGTCGATAATAAACACACCGAGTGCTTGGCCGAGTGCACTGGCTCGCCAATATACTAGACATATTGTGTCGATAATTATAAACTAGTCACAGGCGATTTCGACTTGGACAGGCGATTCGACTGGTGACTTGCCGGATGACTAAAATCGATCCGTTAGTCACCCGTGTAAATGGGGTGGCGATTCGACTTGGACAGGCGACTCGACTGGTGACTTGACGGGTGACTTAAATCGCCCCGTTAGTCACCCGTGTAAATCGGCCATAAGATTGTGGCGGCACAACTAGCGACACATTCCTGCCTCGCGCTCTCGAAGTTTCTGAGATTGGTAAGTCATATTATAGACGTGAAATGACGTCAGTGGGCTCCGGCCTGACCGAGCATGCTATTTCGCTCGGTCGGATCGGAAGATCTTCCTTTGTGCCCACCCCGCATATCCCACAAGATTAATATGTCCATTAAATAATAAACCTTGCTATATTTTCTAAAATATGATATCTACTATATGAACTCACTCGAACACAATCCATATGATGTAGTAGCACATGCAGAGCGCGAGCGCGAGGCCAGTAGCTAGCGCCAGCAGCAGCGGCCAGGGGAAAGCGCGCGCGGCCGGCGTCGTGTCCTCCCAGTATCGGTCGCAGCTCAGGTACCAGCACACAGCGCGCTGCATCTCCTCTGTTATACAATTATTGTTACAAGACGTTGTTTTAGGCATGGATGTGCTGATTCAGCCGGAGTACAACGGAGTAGTATAGTGACATTACAGAAAACTGGCTTAAAACAGCATTTTATGTGTCAGTACAATATAATAATGAATAATCTATCGTAAAATCTATATTATCAGTATCAAAATATTGTTTCACATACCTTCAAGTTCTACAAACTGATGATGCGTGAGGTGTAGAATAAGTGTCGATATGCAGGAGTGCACTATTCGTTCACACCGCACCTGAAAATGTAACAATTTTTTAAACTTAAATATTAACTTGAATGGTCCCCTAGGAATCAATTTCTTTGATGGGACATGCATATACTGAGTAAGTATAATAGTTAATATTATGTCCCATAGTAAATGTAAATCAGCACGTGCATTGAAATGTAGTTTTTTCGAACCTTGAGCCCCTGTAGGTGTGCGGGGTCGCATGCGGCCCGCTCGGCCTGCAGGTCGGCCAGCTTCTTCTGGCGGCTGTCGGGCGGCAGGGACGACTCTACCGTGTCCGCGTCGCACAGCTCCACTGTTTGATTCGCTTCGCCGTCGCTGTCTTCTCTGGGCTTAGGTTCAGCATCTACAATGCGAATAGAACAATTACACAATATTTGACACGAAATAGAAAAGATAGTCGAAGGTAACTAGAGGTAGGTAGTAGGTAACTTATAACACTTTCTGTAGTTAATAAAAATTCGATGGCACAGCAAGAACAAGTATTTTCATGATATGTGAGCGCTCACTTTTGAGTTATGACTATGAGTCACGTCTGACCTTGGACAGTTAAATGTCTTTCAACGTCATAGATTACAGCACTTACTGGGACCTCTAGCAATCAATTTTGGGGCAGTACTCGCCTAGGTTCTCATAATATACATAGCATAAATGTTTTAAGTTTTGAGGCATTTCTCGTATGGGTCTTCTATGTAATAACTCATCAATCTTACAGCATTACTTGCCTGTCACTCCATGGACTTTATCTCTACGACAGCTATCCCCAACCCGCGGCCCGTCGGCACTTTATTTGTGGCCCGCGTGATAATATGAAGTATGAACCATTTGAAATTCACGGCCACCGGCAAAATACATAATGTAAGTCGTGTTTTTTTTTTCATTTTTAAATAAGTTATTTTTTAACACTAAAATTTTTTGTTGCGGCCCGCGCAACATGACCAATACATGTTTGTGGCCCGCATGAAAAAATGGTTGGGGACCACTGCTCTACGATATAGTCTTGACCTTTAGTATTGGGACAGTACTTGCCTGGGTCCTCTACATGATCAGTCTTGGGGCAGTCGGGTAGCGGCGGCGGCGGCGGGCGGTGTCGGCGGCGGGCCTTAGCGACCTGTCGGCTGGTGGCGGGCGCGAGCGCTTTGCGGGCCGCGTCGCCGTCCTGCCACACCTCGACGTCGGTGCCGGGCGCGCTGCCGGCGCTCAGCAGCCCGTGCGCCACCAGCACGCCGCACCGCATTATGTCGCAGTAGTCCGCCAGGCATACTGCGTCCTCCGCCTGCTCAAAAAAGTTACAGCTTCATTTCATTACAAAAATATTGTTTGAATTGCCTTATGAGCTGGAAATTGGAATACGCGATGTTAGAAAGACGCTATCCTAGCTATTTCGCAGTCGTAGATTTGAGTATTAGGCAACTATTAAAATCAAATATTTAACCAATCAAATGTTGCCTTTTTAGGCTTCTTACAGACGAACGGCACTTGTCACGTCACGCGTCGACAAGTGTCGATGGCTGCCGTCGACGAGTGCTGTTCGTCTGTAAGAAGCCTTAGTTCTCTATGGACGCTCCAAAAATGTATGTGATTACTTTGTTAATCTGGTTCTTGTGTCGCTGGTCGAAGTGCGTGTCGAGGTGTCGCTCCTCGTAGAAGGACTTGCCGCAGAAGGCACAGGTCCACTGGGACGGCCTGTGCTGCAGCTTGGCCGCGTGTTGCGGCGCGAAGATGTCGCGCGCGGGGTGGAACGGACACTCCAGCGGCAGCTTCACCTGAACACACAAACTTAGTGTAAGTGTGCCTCTAGACTTAGATGTAACTCTTAGTTCGCTCTTTATTTTGACGGTTGGGCAAATACAGTAGGTAGAGTGTAGAGTGTAGACCATACAAGTATTATACAACATCTGTAGTTAATTTTTAATAGGTGTAACTGCCGCACTCAGTGGAACATTAATTACTTCAAAATTTAGACATAAGCGCCATACATTATTATCTGTTAAACTCTTCATTAAATTGAAGGTTAATCATAATTAAATGTCTCTGAGTACGTCGGTAAGTATAATTAAAAATGTTCTTACAGGAAATTTTTGACAGAGGTGGATACTGAATTTAAGTACAAGTTCTAGGTTAAAATTAAACGAAAAGTTCATTTGGATAACTTACCTGAAATCTTTCTAAAACCGGCAACCATTTGTTTTGTATGACTTTTCTTACGATTTTGGAGTTGTCACGAGGGCAGGTGATCTTGAAGACGGAGGGTCCCGGCCACGGTATCAGCGTGAGTAGAATCAGGGCCAGGACCTACAACGTTATTATCAATTGCCATTTCAGCTGAACAAATTAGTCGTATTAGCTGAGAATACATAATAAAAAACCACACACATGCATGAAAACTTAAGAACAATTAGTAGCTGCGAGCCCGAATATAAATAATCACCTTTACCCGGCATTCCAAATTTAGTTTCTAAATTATTGTTAAATAGAACGTCATTTTAAAGTTTTGTGTTGAAGCTTTGTAAGTTGTAACAACATCAAACCTGCGTGTGAAGTTGCTATGAACTTTACATATTCGGCTCTACCTCCCCTGGAGACCGTACCTAATCGTTTATTGAAGTAATATCTAAAATTATTTCATACCTATCTCAAATTCCTCATAATGCCTAAATAAAGAAACAACTCATACAAGCTTCAAAGCTCTATTTTTAAACCTAACCTTGAGCAGTCGTAATTATTGAATTGATAGACTTTTTTAACTTAACGTAAAAATTATAGGTTAGTTTCCTTTATTTATTGATTTTTGATACTAGCTATAAATCCCAATCGACTATGGAACACTCACCTCGAAGGAGAACGACGTGGTCCTCATTCATATCTTTTGAACGACTATATTGTATAAAATTTGTCCGACACGATTAAAACTAGAATCCAGTTAACACGGAGTCAACTGTAGTGTCTGACATTGCCGTGCCGGGGGCGCATGCGCGGCTGGTCCCCTCTAATGTTATTTCGTTAATAAATTAAACTCCCTCATACACTTTCGTAACATTTTAAGAACACACCTAAACCACATTTAGAGGCAGGGAAGGTGGACTGCGTTCGCTATATTTGATTGCTAACACCTATTACACAACTTTACGGGAATTGTAAAACTTAGAGCGTCATAGTAAAGTTATGTCGATTTTTGTTAAAAAGGATGTATGGGACTAATAAATATTCCCCACAAAAACTTGCATAACGCACTTAACCGAACAATTTTCTGCGGTAAAAGGCTATGGAATCAAATTATGTCCATACTAAATTTCATAAGAATCGGTTTAGTGCCATTATAATTATTTTTAACAAAAAAATTAAAACCGACTTCCAAGTCTATTCCAATATTATGAACTAAAAAGTATTAAATAACTCTTACTTTTGAATAGTGCCTTTTTCAGAATTCGTCTTAATCTCAACTATTGCTGTGCATACTACAGTCTTCATTATTTTGAAGTCGGTACCAGCTAATTTAATCGTGAGTTCAGTAATGTCAGAATATCTGAAACTTTTGGGACTGGTACCGACTTCAAAGTTATGAAGACTGTATTATGCACAGAAATAGTTGAGATTTAGACGAATTCTGAAAAAGGCACTATTCAAGAGTAAGAGTTATTTAATACTTTTTAGTTCATAATATTGGAATAGACTTGGAAGTCGGTTTTAATTTTTTTGTTAAAAATAATAATTTCACTCTTTTTAGTAATCTACAAAATAAGGCTTTATGCGTAAATAAAAAATACGAATGTTAACTATTCACATTATGTTGCTGTAAGCGAAATTGTGGTAAATGCTTGCAGATATCTAAGCGATGCTGCAATTTCCAAACTTTTATCTTTAATGGTTCAGGAGTTCTGTTCAGTGCCTTTGGACCAAGAGACACCTTCGTATGAAATTCCTGTTATTCGTAACTCATGTTTAACTTACTAGAAACAACATTTTAACCACTATGAGTGTTTTGATAAATTTCAAGGATTTCCCTCGATTGCTTATAGATCCCATCATCAGATCACCACTTTCGTAATTGTTATACAAAATAAGGATTATATCCTATACAACAACACAAGAATTTTGAAAATCGGTCCACAAACAGCGAAATCATAATCAAAAACATCTGCTTCGATGCAAAATATCACGAAAAGTACCAGTGATTGGGTCATAATGTGATGATGCATGGCATAATTAAAGTTGTGATAATGATGATTAATCAAATTGATATATTGGCTTATGCTTTCAGTTGTTTAAACAACGCCGAAATCCCCGAATCTGTATCTATAAGGATTCAAAAGTTCTGTTCGGTACCTTCGGATCCAGGGTATAACCTGGTGCAAAGTCTTACATTTTGGTAGTATTTACCTTGAATGCTTCAGAAAAATTGAAATCACTATATGTTCCGATACAAATTTCAAGGAGTCCCTTCGATTCCTCATGGATCCCATCATCAGATCACCACTTTTGTGAACATGGTACCAAATTCGGATTCAACCCTGTACAACAACAAAAGAATCATGAAAATCGGTCCACAAACGGCGAAGTTATGGTTGAACCTACAAAAAAAATATATATACAGACGAACATATAACCTCCTCCTTTTTGGAATTCGGTTAAAAATATAATCTAATTCTAAGGTATGCGCTACCCTTTAAATATCAAATCTACTGAGTGACCGCACGCGAATCGTTTCACGACCCCTTTCACCCGGCTCTACAATCTACACTTGTAGGCCTTGGTAGCACGAAGGTCTGCGATCTTTAATTATTTTTCTAATATAATACCTATTATAAAATTCTCGTGTCACAGTGTTTGTGCGCGAACTCCTTCAAAACGGCTCTACCGATTTTAATGTTTGTATGTACCATCGAGTAAATTGATTCCTAGGCAGTTGACGGACCTACGTCATGTAGTCGGCTTATATCAATTCAATGTTAGCTATGATCGGTCGGATGGGTTTTACTACGTGACCAAATTACTTAGGTCCACCACCTGCCTAGGAATCAACTTCACTGATAGTACATTCGTTAGGCCTGAAAATAGGTTTTTCTTTTTATCTTCTTTTTATTGAGACTAGAAATAATTATTCATATGGCGAAACAACATTTGCCGGGCCAGCTAGTATACAGTGTGTAACAAAAATAAATAATAATACCTTAGGGTATGTACGTGTTCCTTGTAGAGAGTTCAAATGAAAAAAAAATTGGTCTTTCAGCGCTTCTACTTTCACAGTGAACTCTCTACAAGGAACACGTACACACCCTAAAGTATTATCACTTATTTTTATTACACCCTGTTTATTATAAATCTTCAAATGATACTACAATAATTTTTATTGCTCCGTATTCTGGAAGTATGAAAGAATTGATTTTTAGGGTTCCGTACCCAAAGGGTGAAAATGGGACCCTATTCAATATTCATGAGACTTCGATGTCTGTCTGTTCGTCTGTCTGTGTCCAGGCTGTACCTCAAGAACCGCTATAGGTAGAGTTCTGAAATTTTCACAGATTGTGTATATCTGTTGCCACTAGGGAATGCAATCTCGTTCTCGCGAGATCTCGTTCTCGCGAGGTCTCGGCCTTTTTTAGCGAGATTGATCTCGGACGAAAAAAAGGCGAGATCTCGCGAGTTTGACGAGATTGCACTTGAGCATAAAAACGTCTTATTCGAAGCGCGGACTGACACGGACGGAGTTGCGATCACCGAGTAAAAACAGAAGAGCTGGCCTAAGCAACTATGCACTTCAACTAGGTCCTGAATTTGAACTTCTCTTTGTTTTGTTTGTTATAAAAGAACTGTTTTATTACTAACAGATTTGTGTTTGATAATGTGCGCTATTATAATTCTGGACATCACGTTATCGTGGACGCCGGTTTCCACGATAAAAGTTGGGTACGTTAAATGCCCTTTTGATTTTACGCACCGTGGACGTTTTGTGCGGTTCAGAAGTGTAGACGTCGTCGTGATGTCCTCTAACGTGCACGTTAAAAAGCTGTTATCGTCGACGGAAAAAAAGCGTCTCCCATACATTTTACTTCTCTATGTTATCGTTTTACCGCGGACGTCCACGATATTACCGCCAAGTCCAAAATTATAAAAGCGCACATTAGAAGAGAAGATTGGTTGTTTCTTTCATTTGTTATTTGATAGATAGTAGATAGGTACGTATGTCAAAGTTTACTACTTAAAAATTAGAGACTTACGTCAAACAATGTTTGATGCATAAAATTCTATTGAAAAAACTCGTAAAAATGAATGTTAATCTTATAATACTTATATAATTTATTACTTTTTTCGAAGTTTATTCAAATATTGTGATTATTTGCAAAAAAAACCCACCAAACTGCTAATCTCGCGAGATCTCGAAATTGGCGAGATCTCGCGGTATTGTATTCATAAACTCGCGAGATCTTGCTTGAGTCCCAATCTCGCGAGATTTGCATTCCCTAGTTGCCACTATAACAAGAAATACTAAAAACCAAATAAAATTAAAATTACATATATGGCAAATAATTACATAGGTATACTTATATGTAATTGATTGTCCATAGTACATAGTTGTAGTTTGCCTAATCTGAGAGTTATAAAGATGCAGCACGCAGCCAGGGATAAAAAATTAAATTAAGAAATTAAAAAAAAACCCCCGCCAAACAACTTAAAAAGGTAATGAAATAATATTTACTGCCTTTATAATTCCTAGCTTGTGTAAAGTAATATTTTAGTCCATAATAATTGTTGTCACGGTGTGTCGGGGGACCGCCAAGTAAACTACAATATACAACCACCAAGTCGCTGACTATCTCGATTGTTCGATTGTTTTATGAATTGATTGTGAAATGAAATCAAACATCTACATTAGCGGTCCCCCGACACACCTTGACAACAATAATGGACTAAAATATTACTTTACACAAGTTAGGAATTATAAAGTAAATATTATTTCATTACTTTTTAAAGTTGTTTGGCGGGGTTTTTTTTAAATTTCTTAATTTAATTTTATTTCATCCTTTTTAAACTTGTGTTGGTTATAGTGCAGAATAATTCCTATCAACAGAATCATAAGTATTCTCATGATTACCCTATGTATGTCCCTTTCGATGAGGCTGTTAATATGAGCCCAAACATGAAACCTCCACGTTGGGTTCATACGAAGCTCGGTTCCTATAGAATCCAGGTGATGCTGCAGCAGCTGCGTGTAAATATTTACTGTTTGTCTACTTCTTACTGGTTGTCGCAATTAAAATGAGCCCAAAACGAAACCTCTACCTACTCTAAGTTGGCGAGGAGTTGGATATCCTATTGATTACCAGGTGATGGTGCAGCTCCAGGCCAACTTTCCATTATTATGAGTATACTTATATTTTATATTCACAAATGTCACGAACTTGAATGAAATATAAAACCCATCAAATGACTACAAGTTGCTAACGGCCTTTAATGAACCAGATAAACCCTGACTGTCCAGCACTGAGCAGGCTGATGATGATGAACTATAGCTAAGAACACTCTCGATCATGTCAGCTTTCAAACAAAAAAAACTAGATCAAAATCGGTCCATCCGTTTGGATGCTACGATGCCACGGACAGATACACACACAGACAAACAGACAGACAGACAGACACGTCAAACTTATAACACCCCTCTTTTTTGTCGGGGGTTAAGAACACTCTCGATCAAGTCAGCTTTCAAACAAAAAAAACTAGATCAAAATCGGTCCACCAGTTTGGATGCTACGATGCCACGGACAGATACACACACAGACAAACAGACAGACAGGCAGACAGACAGACACGTCAAACTTATAACACCCCTCTTTTTTGTCGGGGGTTAAAAATACAATATCAATTGAGTACAGTAAATGGGAACGTAATTTTTTTTTCTATTAAACGTTCCATAATGTCTATTTTAGTTAAATATGCACTTAAGTCCACACATTTAAATTTTTATGTACAGGCTCTACATTTTTCAACCGACAAGCAGTTAAGTGGGACATACAGCGACGTATAAACCTCATTCCAATACAATCTATTATTATCAACGTTTTACATTACTATTTGCCTCGGTGACAAAACAGTTCAAAATGCAGTAGTTAAATACTTAAGTAAATAAGTGTAAAAAATGGATCAAATTAAAAAAATATTTATTACCGCTACGGCCTCTGACATGTTGTCTCCCCTTATTTTATATATCATATTTTTTATGTGAAAGTAATTAGTAAAATAATGTTAATTTAACAAAAAACACTGTTAATATAACAAAACACTATATTCAGAATTCAGGAGCCGGTGCAGTAAGTCAAAACTACTGCTCTATCTCAGTGTCCCGCAAACTTTTTGTGTTCAAGGTACATCTAGAATTAAATTAATAAATTAAAAAAAACCCCGCCAAAAAACTTTAAAAAGTAATGAAATACTTAATATTTACTGACTTTAAGTTGAAATAATTCCTAAGAATCCATACTAATATTATAAATGCGAAAGTGTGTCTGTCTGGGAGTTTCAAGTAATTGTGTATTAAGTTTTTGAATTTTGAGGTTATAAAGGTAGTTAATAATAAGCTGTACTATCATTTTGAGTTATGGAATTAGTTTAAATTATATGAAACACACGTCAGATTTTTAAAAATAAAAGTAGGAGGCAAACGAGCAAACAGGTCACCTGATAGAAAGCAACTACCGTCGCTCATGGACACTCGCAAAATCGGAATACGCTCTCTTCTTGAAGATTTCAAGAAGAGAGCATATTTAAGCAGGCCGTATGGGTCCCTATAAATGACAGAATATGCGTTCAATAAAAAAAAACATTATCCTGCGTTAAAAACGCAAATTCAATATTCATATTTTTAGAGACGATTATCTTTGTTTTCCCAGCTTCTAAAAATAAACTGTTTTAATTTAATTATAGCATTTTACCTAAACTACATTTTAGTAATAGTTCTACCTAGGTAACAAGAACCTTTTTTTTTAGTCCATTTTGGCCATTGTTCTTTGGCATGGAGATACTTTGAGTCCCGGGAAAGGACATAGGATACTTTTTATCCCGGAAAAATGTACGGTTCTCGCGCGATAAACTAATTTTGGAGCAACGGAGTTGCGGAAATCATCTAGTAAAGTAATATTTTAGTCCATAATATTGTTGACACGGTGTGTCGGGGGACCGCCAAGTAAACTACGACAACAGCGACTTTTGCATTTTGTATCGCCATTCGCCATAATAGTCGCTGATTCTCTCGATTCGGGTCGCTGTCAGTGAAATCAAACATAGATGTTTGATTTCACTGACAGCGACCGCAACTGAATGTAGACATTAGCGGTCCCTCGGGCCCCGAGCCCGCTGCCCGACACACATTGACAATATTATAATTATTATGGACTAAAATATTACTTTAAGCCGTCATTCCACCGCGGCGCACGCTGTGAACGGTCACGCGGCGCACGGACTTGTTACTTTGACTACGTCAATTCGTGCGTAGCGTGTCCGTGGGTTGCAGACTGCAGTGGACACAGTCACATCTATTATATATAAATCTCCTGTCACGATGTTTGTCCGCGATGGATCTGCCTAAACTACTTAACCGATTTTAATGTTGTTTTTTTTTAAATGTGTGCTTTTTTCCAACTTGAGAGATAGGATAGCTTAGATCTTTAATTATAGTCGCAATTTTATTTTATTGCAAATTATTTGTCTATAAAGAGCGACCATTGTTTATTGCGACGCGGGTTACGACTTACGGGATAGCGATGGACGTTGCCATGGTTACATACTTATTGAAGTGAAAACTTCTTTAGCGGCGCGGTTGAGCCATAAAGTTAATATACCTATCGGAATAGAGCAACAATCTCGAGCTGTCAAACGTAACAAAAATTGGTTTTCATCTGTGTGAAAAATATGTGTACGTATACACTTACACAAGCATGATTGAACATGAATTCTATGAGATTATATTGACAACGTGCAGCACGTGCCGACTGGACGTCAAAAAAAGAGTGCTGCTGTCATGTATCACACGTCTCTTTTTACCACGCGGTGTTACTGATAGTGGCATCTCGTTTGCTCAGGCCTTTGTTTCTCTATTCCGCTAGGTATATTAACTTTATGGGTTGAGCACTTTAGTCTTTAAGTAAGTAAAAACTGTGAAACTCGCGTCAGATTTTCGTGTTGATCGAAAAACCATAGAAAAAGCGTAAGACGGTTGGAGAGTAGTGTTTTGTGTCGAACTCGAACGAAATGTACAGTCGGGGAAATGAGTTGTTTAGCAGAAATGTACAGTCGGGGAAATGAGTTGTTTAGCAGAAATGTACAGTCGGGGAAAATTGTGCTAAGCAGAAATGTACAGTCGGGGAAATGAGTTCTTTAGCAGACGCGCTGATTAAGGCCGTGTTTCCACCTGCAAGACAACTGTCGCGAGAAGTGTCTGACAGTCTGTCTGACAGCAGCTTTTTTTTTCGATTGTCGATATTTTTTAATCGATTGTAAGGGTTTCGATTAATTAATTAAAACGATCGTTTTTTTAGGGTTCCGTACCCAAAGGGTAAAAACGGGACCCTATTCATGAGACTTCGATGTCTGTCTGTCCGTCTGTCTATCCGTCTGTCTGTCCGTCTGTCTGTCCATCTGTCTTTTCGTCTGTCTGTCTCCAGGCTGTATCTCAAGAACCGCTATAGCTAGAGTTCTGAAATTTTCACAGATTGTGTATTTCCGGTGCCGCTATAACAACAAATACTAAAATAAAAATTAAATTAATATTTAAGGGGGGCTCCCATACAACAAACGTGATTTTTTGGCCTTTTTTGCTCGTAATCAATAATGATAAGAGGTAGGCACTTGAAACTTTCACGAAGGCCTTAAATATAATTGTACGTTAATACTTATTAATAATATTTAAATAAAATAAAAAATAAGGGGGCTCCCATACAAAAAAAACATTTTTGGCCTATTTTTGCTCTATAACGCAATGGTACGGAACCCTTCGTGCGCGAGTCCGACTCGCACTTGGCCGATTATTTTAAATCGATTTTCATAAAAAATGGGTTAAAAAATAATGTACAACATTAATAGTCAAGTTTTCACTTCTGCCGGCACTCCCGGAGTGCAACCCGTCTTTTTTTTAGTCACTAATTCAATAAAATAATACGGGCGATATACTTCATATAATATGGCAAAGAAACGTTTGCCGGGACAGCTAGTATTATTAATTATATATATTTTCTTGCAAAGCGAATCGTGACGCACGTGCGTACTTAATAGAATTTCCAGGTGTTATGTACATACAGTACATACAGTCCTCCCTAGACGACAGAATACAAAATACACTGAGTATAAAAATAAACAGATACTAACATTTTAAGATGTTTGGTCCAAACGGAGAAAATAAGTCAATAAATATTTATACGTCTTCTTCTGAACACAATTCAAAGATTGATATATTAGTCCATTGAAATGTTACATTTGCTTTGCATTTATTAGAGGACGCAATTTTATTTTTGGAATATGTTGGGGGGGGGGTCAATAGAAGCTTAACCTCAAGTTTGTGGGGTCGCCACTCTTGTCCCCCGGCCGCCATCTTGAAAAAGGGGGCGACAACACTATTTTCGTGATATTTCGGAAACTATACGTCTTACAAAAAATTTGTGGGAATATAATTTGTTGCAAATTTGTTTGCCTACAAATGAGTTTATATAACTTTTTACTCTAAATTAAAAATTTAAAAAGTTATAAGCAAAAAAGTGATTTTTTTTTTTGAAAAGGTTTATTATCACTTTTTAGCTTTGTTTAATACATCTAATATATAAAATTCTCGTGTCACAATGTTAGTCCACGAACTCCTCCGAAACGGCTTTACTGATTTTTACCAAATTTTATATGCATATTCACTAGGTCTGAGAATCGGTACTTATTATATTGATAAGTGCATTTGCTGAATAAATAATAGTAAAATATTACAACTCGAGAAAAACGACGACCATGATAGCGATGGACGTTGCCATGGTGACATACTTATTTAGTCACTTCAATAAAATAATACGGGCGATATACTTTTTATTATATGGCAAAGAAACGTTTGCCGGGACAGCTAGTTTTACCATAAAATTACCTTAAGCTAACCTTGTAGATGATCTTTTGAAAAAAAAATCCCCCTATCTCCCTGATTTCATGAAATTATTTTTCTGCAGATGCAAAGGAAACTGTGGAACTGTGTGTGGCGGCAGAAAAGCAGGCCTGAAATGCTTTATAGTATAGTAGGCAAGTGCAGACTAGTATAGTAGGCATACTACAATATAGTTTGCACATATTTATGTAGTGCAGTAGGCATACTTTACACTGTGGCTGCAGAAAAGTAAGCCTGAAATGCTTTACAGAATAGTATGCATACTGTAGAGAACTCGTCCTTGGAAACCAAGGTAGCCAATATGGAACGCGAATTACTGGCCGCTAAAACTAATCCCGTCGTACAACCAGTCTCCGCCGCGCCTTCTGCCTCCTACTCGGACGCGCTTAAACTAAGACTTGCGAAGTCAGTGCCGCCAGTCGAGACGCGAAAACCACTTCCTTGCGTTATTGCCTATCCGACACAAGAAAAATCGGCGGAATTAAAATCGTCGTCGGAGACTAAACAAGCTCTGATGAAAGTCATCAACCCGGCCGATGGGTTCCAATTTCACGGCGTCAAAAAAACCTCAAATTCGGGTGTGATATTGCGACTTACTAGCGAGTCGCAAGTCAATAAATTAAAATCGGTGGAAGCACTTAAATCGGCCGGTCTGCGACTCGAGTCGCCTAAAGGTCGTAACCCGCGCATTCTCGTAAAAGATGTCCCGCAACATATGACGGACGATAATTTCCTAGTCGCACTTTACAATCAAAATATAAACGGCGAAATTAATATGTCACAAGAACAATTTTTGCGCACTACAAAAATAGTGAGGCGCCGTAATTTAAACAAAGATTATAACAACAGGAAATGGATAGGCATTGAATTAGACCCTCTTGTTCGTAAACACCTGATCGATTCCAAAGAAAAACTATTCATCGATTGGGCGATGTGTCGCTTCGTGGACGACGTTGAGCTGGTCCGCTGCGGCAACTGCCAACAATACGGGCACGTCGCTAAATTCTGTCGTGATTCTAATCCGTGCTGTTATCACTGTGCCGAAAAACATAGCTCGTTATCGTGCCCCAACAAAGACAAAGACAATTTTAAGTCGGTCTGTGGTAGTTGCCTTCGTTATAAAAAACCCTCCGACCACTCCACGGGCTCCCCAGACTGTCCAACATATAAGAGCAAAATGGAGCAACTCATTTTAACAACTAGGTATGGATAGTTTAAATATAGGACAGTTAAACCTCCATAATAGCAAGCACGCGACGTTAGAATTACAGAAGTTAGTTTCTGATTATAATTTAGACTTAGTACTAGTTCAAGAACAATATCAACTCGCGTCGCTACGGCCGAACATGATACAATTTAGTAACGTAGCTCGCGCGGGTATTTACACACCTCAGTCTAGATTTTCAATCACGGCCCTAACTAACCTATCGACAACGCACTGTGCAGTAGCAGAGGTTTCGTGTCCTCAGTTTAAGCTTTACGTAGTTAGCTGCTATTTCCAGTACGCGGATCCTATTAGCCCCCATCTACATCAACTTCGTTACGTACTACAGACTCTCGCGGGCAATAAAATCATTATAGGCGCCGACGTTAATGCATCCTCGCCCTTATGGCACGGCCAGCTAAGGTACACCGATCGCGACCGACGTTGCGCCGTCGAAGACTTTATTGCGGAGTTTAACCTCCAAATTCACAACACCCCCGATGCACCACCTACTTATAGTAGCCCAACGGGCGAATCGTCAATTGACGTCACGCTATCTAGCGCGTACGTCCAGATTAGGCATTGGCGTGTCCTTCCCGATGCGTCATGTAGTGATCACCGCTTACTGGTGTACGAGTTTTCTCGTGCGGTCCCGAGTGATACCGTAGTCAATTCTAATGACTATAAATACAATGTAAAGAACGGCGATTGGAATTTATTCCGCTCCCTCATTACCGCTCATGCCGGAGACTTCACTCGGCCGGATTTAAACGTTAACGAGTGCGCGGAAATTATGACAAACACATTTGTTTACTGTGCCGATGTAGCCTTGGGTCGTAGACCTCTGAAAAAAGATCACAACTGTAAATGGTGGAACAGTAAACTTCTTAATCTTCGTCGGGAATTTAGAAGGGCCAGGCGCAAAATTAATAATCTTCGTAAATCTGGCCTCAATCGTTCGGATGATACTTACATAATTAGTTTAAATAACCTACGCATCTCAAGGTCACGCTATCGCGCCGCCGTTACGTTAGCAAAAAATAATATGTTGAAGAATGCCGCGAATAGACTAGATAAAGAGGGCCCCTGGTCCTCGTTATATCACGAGCTTAAACCCAGTAGTAGTAATGAGCCAAGCTTTTTCTCAAATATTAAAATTAACAACTCTTACACTTGTAGTTTAGATGAAACGGCGAAGGCATATCTAAACGTTCTCATCCCAGACGACGAGCCCTCCTTGGATGATGAACACCACCGCGACATTAGGAGTAGAATGTTAGACCCCATTCATACACCGGTCTCAGATTTACCAACTTCGGAGGAGTTTAGTAAAATAGTAAACCTTTTGCCTATAAAAAAATCTGCGGGCGAGGATAAAATATCGAATATTATGATAAAACAAGCGTGCTTAGCGGCCAATTCATCGATTCTACATGTTTACAACAGATGTATCGCAGAAGGCATATTTCCAAAAATTTGGCGCACCGGTTGCTTAAAATTAATACCTAAAGCGGGAAACAAACCTCCAGACGACCCAAAATCTTACCGTCCGATAACGTTACTGCCTTGCTTAGGTAAATTACTAGAACGTCTCATCGTACCTCGCCTGCTACCCGGTGGCCCTAAATTTCATAGTCATCAGTTCGGTTTCACCGCCGGGAAATCGACTGTTGACGCGGCTATGGAAGTTAGAAAAATAGTAAATCTTTCGGAATCCAAATACGTGGTCGCCATTTCATTAGATATCTCCGGCGCGTTCGATCATGCTTGGTGGCCGATATTATTATTAAAACTAAAAAATCGAGGTTGCTACTCTAATATTTATGCCATAATACGTTCTTACTTTTTTAATGGTCAAACTAAGCTTCGACTTGGCCATTGTACACACGCCAAAGATTTAACTTGCGGCTGCCCTCAGGGCTCTGTTATCTCGCCAAAGCTATGGAATTTCGGATTTGATGATTTATTAAGTCTTCCCCTACCACCGCTGTGCGTACTAGTTGGCTACGCCGATGACGGCTTTCTCATCGTTCAAGCAAATTCACGTTCCGAAATTGAATCTAAAGCCAATGATAGTCTTAATTTAATATCGAGCTGGGGTAAACGTAATCGCCTGAAATTCGCCGCGCATAAAACTTACCAAATCCTTTTAAAAGGTTCCCTTATATCTTCCCCTAGCATTAAACTTGACAATATTAACGTTAAACGCAAACAGTCGCTCTGTTATCTTGGTTTTTACTTGGAAAATAAATTTACATTTTTAGAACATATAATTCAAACTGGTGAGAAAGCGAAGCGCAATTTTTACTCCTTTACCAAAATATCTACGTCGACATGGGGCCTCTCTTTCAAAACCCTAAAATTAATATACACCGCTACTTACCTAGGCAGCATTTGCTACGGGGCCCCCGTGTGGGCCGACAGAGCAACTATCGGCGCGGCTCGTCGCAAGTTGCTACAAAGCCAACGTCTTGCTCTTATATTCTTATGCAAAGCTTACAGGACCACAAGCACCGAAGCCTTGCCTGTGTTAGCCGGAGTTTTACCCGTTGACCTTGAGATTCAGCGTCGTGCGACAATGTATTATCATAATAAAAACATTGACAACCCGTTCTTTTTAAGCGCTCGCGATAAAATTAAAATAGCAAGATTGTTTGAACCTTTAGAAAACTCTGTGCAAAGCCTAATCTCCGAATGGCAGTCGCGTTGGGACTGTTCCACCAAAGGGCGTCATCTTTATAACTTTTTCCCTAATATTCGTGAACGGCTATCCAAACAGTGGATGGATATTGATCACTGCGTTTCTCAATTCCTGACCGGTCATGGAAATTTTAAGGCCAAACTTTACGGTTTTAAACTAGTGCCTTCACCCATGTGCGAGTGCTCGACCGAAGGCAACATGTTTGAACAAACCGCTCATCATGTTCTCTGGGAGTGCAGTCTCTGGCAGGACGAAAGAACTACTATGCTAAACAACCTATTCTGTACATCTGGAGTCGCATACTACGGTGATCTCGTGGACAGCGCTAGGAACTTCCGTGCCTTCAAGCGTTTTGGGAATGTGGTGGGAATGTGTGGTGGGCCAAAGCCCGTTAAAAAAAAAAAAATACTGTAGAGAATTTTAGGCCTGCTTTTTTGCAGCCACACATGCTTTCACAGTTTCCTTTGCATCTGCAGAAAAATAATTTCGTGAAATCGGGGGGCATTGGGGGATTTTTTTTCAAAAGATCATCTACAAGGTTGGCTTAAGGTAATTTTATTGTAAAATGTATTAAACAAAGCTCAAAAGTGGTAATAAACCTTTAAAAAATTTTTGCTTATAACTTTTTAAATTTTTAATTTAGGGTAAAAAGTTATATAAACATATTTGTAGGCAAAATAATTTGTAACAAATAATATTCTCACAGTTTTTTTGTAAGACATATAGTTTCCGAAATATCACGAAAATAGTGTTGTCGCCCCCTTTTTCAAGATGGCGGCCGGGGGACAAGAGCGGCGACCCCACAAACTTGAGGTTAAGCTTCTATTGACCCCCCCAACATGTTCCAAAAATAAAATTGCGTCCTCTAATAAATGCAATATTCGGTCCTTAAATTGTAACATTTCAATGGACTATATGGTTAGATATTTTGATAAGCCTTAGGTAGTTGTCAAAAATGTATAGTAAGTAGCATTAAATTTGTTTTGTAAGAATATATATTTCAGTTATAAAGAAAGATCTTCTAAAAATACACAAATTTTCGTTTTAGGTACAGCAGATAGTGACTAAAAGATTATAGGACGTGTGTTAAACATTGATAAGCAATGCAATACGTAGTGTCTGAAATATTATCGATAAAATTACATTCAACAATAATAAATCTAATAAAACTTTAAAATCATGGCGCTGATGGTTTCTGTTGAAATAGCTACCTACCTGAAATTAAGTTTTTTTAAAAGCTTTTATTTAACTTGCTCTGTATGTATGTAAGTATGTATGTTAAGGTGGAATTTAACCGATTGAGCTGAAATTTAGCATGCACGTTTGGTTTGGATGACAATGCACGATATTTTATGTGACATCACTCTTAATCCAATATGGCTGACCATCCAAGATGGCGAAATAGTTATTTTCTATGCAGTCCTACAATATGGAATATAAAATGAAAGGGAATTGCTACGAAGGCTTACAGTTTCCCAGGTTCTACTGAATAATCAGTGTTAGTGTAACACGAGTAAAAAGTGTGGGCGTAGCTATATGCCGATAATCGTCAATTAGCAAGCCAAACAATTGGTGTTTGATAACAGCCGCCGCCGCTGCCTTGCCGCAGCCCGCAACAGACGCTCTACATACCCTCGCTGGCCATCACTCTACAACTAAGGTATGTTATATAACTTCATAAGAATAATAACAAATAAAAAATATATTAAATTACAGATAAAATAAGTTTATAAACACAAAATTACCTAGTTTTCTTACAAACAAAATAATTTTCGCGGCCCAAATATGGTTTATAATGTGTGCAGTGTAAGGACACTATTAAAAATAAAATTAATAAAAACAAGTACTTATTCAACTATTTTCGGATTTGTAAAGTTAGTAGTTAATAATACAGAATATTATGTCGCTGACCGCTAGATTTACGGCCGCACTCAAAAACATTTAATGATGATTAAACTTCAAATTAATGAAGAGTTTGACAGATAATGTAAGGGGCTTTATGTCAAAATCCTAATTTAATTACAGTTCAGTATTTTTTCTCTGAGTGCGGCAGTTAGAGCTACGGCAAACCTGAGACAAGACTATCGCATAATAAAATGCACTAGATGCGCACATTTGAGACAAGACGTCTATTAGACAAAATTGTCTAATGCGCCCCGGGACAAGTCTGACTAACAGTCGGCTTCCCTTTGAAGTGTATGCGAGCGCGCACATCTACGACAAAACTGACTAGCCACAACTATAGACATAACTACTAGTTCGACTTAGGGCTCGGAAGTCGGAAACCTGGTTAATCTTCGCGATCCTGTTACGCCATACATTTCCAAAAGAGCGTTTTCATTTCGATTCCGCTCTGAACGGACCAAAATTATTTCTGGTTTTGTTCTAAGTTAAATTGTGTCGTAACTGACTTGTCTATCTGAGACAAGACTGTCTAACTACAGTCGTGTCTCCAATGTGCGGTCGCACTTAGCAGTCGAAAGGATGCGGGTTAAAATTTAAATCCCTAGTTGGCGCGTGTCACTAGAGTCTAGTCTCTACTTTATACAGGGTGCGATTAAACCTACCGGCTAAATTTTCTGTCTGTCCGTCTGTCCATCCGTCCGTCTGTCTGTCCGCGGTTTTGCTCAGAGACTATAGGATACTTACTATAGTAAGTATCCTATAGTCTCTGAGCAAAACCGCGGACAGACATCCTATATATAGGACCTACAAAGCTGTAATTTGGCATTAATGCACATAATTATGATGCCGACAAAATGTACATGAAATCTTAAAAAAATATATTTTTTATGGTACTTTCCCTACACATAAAGCGGGGATAATTTTTTTTTTGCATCCACCCTATCGTGTGAGGTGTCGTTAGATAGTTTTTTTTAAATATTATGATTTATTAACTATTTACTGTCAATGTATTCTCGGGGCTATGATCATTGTTTAAATATGATAATAATAAATGATCGCATATTCTTGGTAGCTCCGATTTTTTTTTCTTGTGATTGATAAATTTCAAATTCAAATATCTTTATTTGCACAAAACATGATAAAAAGGTATTACAATTTAGCGTAAAATAGTACATGTTTTGCCGTGTTAATGGCATAAAAATATTACAATAAATAGGATCCTAAAGTAACTAAAGCGACCCGCCCCGGCGTCGCACGGGTATTATTAACCTATTAAATATATAGCCACTGAAAAAAATATTAAAATCGATAGCCTATCACGATCCTTCATGTGGTCTACTCTCTACTTCATAACTGTGCCAAATAACATAAAAATTGCTCCAGTAGTCCGCGAGATAATCCTTTCAAATAATTTCCCCCGTTTTTTCCACATTCTCCTATTAGTCTTAGCGTGATAAAATATAGCCTATAGCCTTCCGTAATAAATGGGCTATCTAACACTGAAAGAATTTTTCAAATCGGACCAGTAGTTCCTGAGATTAGCGCGTTCAAGTTAGCCCTTTCAAATAATTTTCCCCGTTTTTTCCATATTTTCCTCTATGTCTTCGCTTTTATTAATCTTAGCGTGATAAAATATAGCCTATAACCTTCCTCGATAAATGGGCTATCTAACACTGAAAGAATCATCAAAATCCGTTGCGTAGTTTTCAAGATTAAAGGGAACAAAGGGACATGAGGGAAAAAAAAGCGACTTAGTTTTATATTAAGTATAGATAAGGATATTATCATTATTCTTTAATTGTATTGCGAGAAAAAATCGAAAGTCACTAAATATAGTGACTTTACATTGTTTAATAATACAATTATAATATAAAGTTATAAACTTACATTCACAATCAATATTCAAAAGTCAATCAGAAAGTTAGAGCACAGTTACGAGTAGACGTAGGTTACACGATCAGTTTTTCATCAATATGATCCATCAATCTGATTGAAGGAATACTTACTGATGGTTATAAAAAGTACATAATTTATTATTTAAAAAATATATCACTCCATCAATCCGTGGGTTTCTAAATTCTTTATTTGTACAACTTAAAACTAAACTTAAACTTAAGAACACAATATAGGAAAACTATGTACGAATAGGCGATCTTACTGCTTACAGCAGTTACTGCCAGATAACCTTTTAGACGGGTTAGACGAGTTTTCCATCAATCTTTACCAGACTGATAGATCAGATTGATGAAAAACTGATCGTATAACCTACGTCATAGAGCTCTACATTCGGTAACTCTACGATCTAAAATATTTTCTTATCGTAATTTAAAGCGTAGACAAAGAAATTTTTATTAGTTACGGACGCAAATTAAGCTAATATAAATAGTTACTATAAATAGCAGAAATTATTGTTCATTGTACCTAATCTTTTGCAAGCCTTGATAAGACTGCTTTGAAAATCGTTTTGATTTCTAAAAAAAACTCGAACTCGACTCGAACTCTGTTGTCTGTAAAGTCGGTTTACTGACGATAGTTGAACGTGACAACGTCATAGCCTTAAATGGAACGCCTCAGAGTGAGGTAACGCCGCATATTGCGTCATGTTTTTTCGTGCGCGCAGCCCATATCGAATTATAAGACGTTGTCACGTCAAAAAGCCTTAAAATTGAAAAGGAATACAGAAATCATGACGAATTAATTTAGAACAAATATTATGCATTATTTCCAGCGTAACGACCGTATGTTTTACATTTACCAGTTTTATTATTTCTTCAAGGGTCTGCACACCTACTCGATAAGTGATAAGTGGTAACTCTGCGCCAAATATATATATTTTTATATTTTACCACAAAGATTATCTTTTGTAAATTCGACATTGTGCACAATATAAAGGAATACTTCATAGAAAAATCTCCCTAAAAAGTTATGTAGGTCATCACTTGAATCCGTAAAATGTCATAGTACGATGATCTCCGCGAGTATTGTGGGAATGTAGGGTGAGTAGTAACGCGGACTGCGCATGCTCCGTGCAGCCTCCCTCGCGACTGCCGCCGGCACCTAAGCTTCTCCGGACTCCGAAAACAAAGCCACGACCAACAAAACGTGCGCCCCGCACGACCTGCGATGTGCTCCACATAATATACTACATCACATCCGAATATTTCATATCGATCTACATATCAACATGAATATCATAATAAGGAGCTATAAAATGTGTAACTAGAGAAGGATTTCAAGAAGAACGATCTATCAAAATGTAGTTTAAAACGCTACTAGGTGAGTTTAGTTATATTTAAGCATATAATAAAGTTATTCAGTCATTTTTCTAACTCTTAAACCTTTGTGTGATAAGAGTATACATTTTTCAATAACCCTAATACGTTCATAGAAGTTTACCTACATATTTTATGATAACGTTTTTTCTTACAAAACGAAATAAATAGTTTTGGGCTTTTAATGACTATTTATGTTATCGGAAAAGTCATTTATAGTTTATTAACTAATTAAATTATTTTCAGAATGTCTTCATCGACAAAACATTACTTTGGGCGCAATAGTTTTCTACTCCTACGATTTAGATGTTTATTTTTGATCCCAATTATACTGGTAGTCACCTCTTTGATATTTTTAATGAGCAACGGATCTGATATATTTTTGATGAACGACAACGTGATCGGCTACCCTTGGAAAATTCATCAGCAAGGACCTCACGGCTCGGACGACGTTTACACGATCAAAACCGAGGGGTGTACGATACCCGGTCTTAAGCCTTTCGATGCCAGCGTCAAAAAATTTATTGCGAAGCCTAAAAATATCAAACCATGCGACAACGCAAAATCTGCCTTACTGGAGTACAATAGCACAAACATTTGGATTGTGAGGGAAAACTTGGCTTATCATCAACTATCGGACAGTGTTAACATTTCCTGCTGCTACAAAGCGTTCTACCGACCCTCATCGGTTACCGACATGACGCTCGCGGTCGACGATAGAGTGGAATACCATCCGTGCATTTATTTTTTTGATACTATTGAAGTCAAAGATGAATTCGTGAGAGTGATCTGTTACTACAACGAAAAACTTGTTTACGAACAATTCTTCCCCTTCACCCCAAAGAAATCTAATAAATATGAGCTCACGAGGGATCGACCGGAAACTTCGTACAACGTTATTATTTTAGGCATCGATGCTATTTCTAGATTAAATTTTTACAGAACTATGCCTAAAACTTTGGCCTACTTGAAAAGGAAAGGTGCTATCGAATTAAAAGGTTACAATAAAGTCGGTGACAATACGTTCCCCAACCTCATACCGATGCTGCTCGGTATAAAAGAGGCTGATCTGAAGAAGACCTGCTGGCCCAACGACAGAGTCACGTTCGACAAGTGTCCCTTTATATGGGACTTGTACAGAAATGCTGGATTTCTCACCGCATTCGGCGAGGATACCGCCAGCTTGGGAACCTTCAATTTCGAGAAATTAGGTTTCGGTCGGACACCCACAGATTATTATTTACACACTTTCGTCCGCGAAGCCGAAACCCATTCGGGTAATAATAGAGACTTTAATTCGTATATTTGTATGGGCAATAAATATTTTTACAAAGTTCTTTTGGACTATATACAAAGTTTGATCTCATCCATGGGAACGTCCAGGCTCTTCGGCTTCTTCTGGGAGGTCACGATGAGTCACGACTACTTAAACTACCCCCTGGCGATGGACGATCGTTTCGAGGCGTTCTTTGAGAACTTAGATTCCTCGAACGTTTTGAATAGCACAATATTCATCCTCCTGAGCGATCACGGCATGAGATGGGGTGACATTCGTTTCACGAAGCAGGGGAGACTAGAGGAGCGCCTGCCCCTCAACTATGTTCTTCTGCCTCCGTCCTTTCGGGAAAAGTTTTCGCTGGCCTACCGAAACATAAACCACAACAGTATCCGCCTCACGACACCCTTCGACGTCTACGCCACTCTCCTGGACTTGGTGAACCCCCGGCGAATAAGCGACAAAAGTATAAAGATGCGTTCCGAGGATTTCACTCCCAACGGGGGCATGAGCCTGTTCCTCCCCATTCCCGGCAACCGCACCTGCCGGGCCGCCGCCATAGACGAGCACTGGTGCACGTGCCACAGGGGGATGAAGGTGGCCGCCACGAGCGCGGAGGCCCTCAACTCGGCAGGCTATCTCATATGGCACCTGAACGATCTGCTCAAGCGGCACCGGCGGTGCGCGCGGCTGGCGCTGGAGGAAATCCTGGAGGTGACGGAGATGGTGGCGGGGGAGCCGGCCGAGGGGGAGGAGGGGTGGCGCGAATACCTCACGGTGGTGCGGACGACGCCCGGGGGCGCGGTGTTCGAGGCGACGCTGCGGCACGGCGGGGGTGGCGGCTGGGCGGTGGCGGGCACCGTGAGCCGGCTCAACCTGTACGGCGCGCAGAGTCGCTGCGTGCACGACTACCGGCTCAAGCTGTACTGCTTCTGCCTGTGATCGTGCCCGCTGCGCCCCGACTATATCTGTGATACTATATGTATGTGAATTGGCAATTTTATGTGAAATATTTTATTTTCACGTTATATACTGGATGGAGGCCTAATCACTAGTTGAAATAGCACAGAAAGCTAGTAGATTAGTAAATATGTAACTAATTATCACTAGGTAGTACGGGCAGGAATGTATGCATATCTTTTACAATATCACATATTAAGATATTTTGTTTCATATCATTTACATTTTAGGTACGTAAGAAGTGTAAGGGGTACTTTTAGTTTTTTTTTTAATATTTTATTGCTTATAAATGCATAATTCATAAGCAATCAAATATAAATCTATCTATATATCTATCGTTTAATTTGGTATGTTGTATGCTACGAATAATAATAAGTATATTTATTATTCGTAGGTTGTAACTTGTGTGTGATTACTTATTGGGTATATGACATATTATGTAATAATATAATGTTGATACTCCCTTTTTCAACAGCCGTATTTTGTACCAAAATCGTCAGAGCCACTTGCAGAATCTACGTCAGTCGTCAATATTTTTAATATTATTCTTATCAACAAAGTAAATATTCATACGAACTCTATATGATATATTATTATAATAGAGTTGAAATCTTTAACCAAACTACTAATTCTAACTAACTAATATTTATTTCATTTTATTGGACCCATGGTCCAGTTTAACTTTGAGAAACTTAACGACACATTTCAATAAACGATTAATCCAAAAAATATTTTTATGTTACATTTCAATTAAAATAATATTATGTATCAACAGGACCATGCAGTG
This sequence comes from Polyommatus icarus, assembly GCA_937595015.1. Lineage (NCBI taxonomy): Eukaryota > Metazoa > Arthropoda > Insecta > Lepidoptera > Lycaenidae > Polyommatus > Polyommatus icarus. The sequence goes on from OW569321.1 coordinate 14,039,829, forward strand.
TAGCCGTAGCCCGTTGCCCGTAGCGCGTACCGCGTAGAGGCGCTACGGCAATCTACTGTCCTATTCCGAATTCCGAGTGACGTAATTATTATTATCATCGTTGCCAAGATTTATTGTAGAACTAAGTTAAGAGTAGCTTATTTACTCGAAATATAATAAGAGTATTCTGTTATAATATTTCGTTATAAACACGACTATAGTCTATATCACTGTCACACCTGTGCCGTAGTAAGTTAATATTATACGGTTTTTTGTGTACTGCCGGCTGTATTTTCAGGAACGAACGCCATTTAAAATGTATTATTTTCAGGAACGAACTATTAAACGACGAGATAATAGTTATGCATAATATTAGAACCGATTATTATTTATAGAAGGTTTTTTGTAGCATATCATTGTGTAACTAGGGAGACATTATCAATTTTGCTCCGTACTTAGTGTTGATTTTTTGGTAGGTCCGTAGTTCAATCTGTTTACAGTACATAATATTTAGAAATGTTGGAAATATAATATAAACAACATTTTCGCTTTTTATTACTCCCTATAATATATAATACCCAGCAATTAAAAACCTGCAAAATTCCTTAAAAACCTTAAAAATATATTTCCACCGATTTAAGAGTCGGTGGTCCGTTTCACTAAAACCAAAACAGTCTTTCAGAACAAACCAATCAATAAATTTTGAGCACGTTCGGGTCAATCAAGTCGACGCGATGTAATCAATGCGCTTACACTTGGTCCACTACTGGACGTATAGCTGTGCGAGCCCAGCTGCGGCGAGTTGAAGCGATACTAGTTTAACGTTCTGACTAATATTCTAATATATACAGGGTGCAATTGAACCTACCTGCCAAATTTTTTTTGGGGCTTAGGTATCATTAGGTGAGTCCATTATACCAGAAAAAATAGGGTGTTAATTTTTTTACAATAACATATTTTATCCCAAAAAATTTGGTGCACAATGGTCACTTCATAAGTTCATAATAATTACGATATTGCGAGAGCTAGCTAGTCCATCGCCCCGCACCGTTCCAGTCGGGAAACCGGTTACGCGGGGGTTACGCGCGGGGGGAGGCGGGAGGCCGGCCGGTCGGGCGGCCGCCGGGGGCCGTTTAGTACCACGCGCATAGTTGTATAGCTAACATGTAATTATTTTGTTTGTCACGGCCCCGCGGCCCCTGCGCTTTTAATAATTAGTGTCTGTGAAAATGTACTCTAACCACGATCGAGTGTTATGAACTGTGGAGGTGCTACATTTTGAGTGGCGAAAGTTTACGCGGAACCCAGAGACTGTGCGAGCTCTTGCTCGTCTTCGTAACAGCTGATTAATTCGCAACACCTGCACACGCCTCGCCAGCCTCGAAGACATGCCTCTGTCGAGGTTAAAAGTGACAAAGTTATGCTTTACAAACTTTTAAAGTGTAACGGTTTAAAGGTTTAACGCGGTAGGCTCTGCTTCGAGCAAAACGGATTGCAGTTTGAAGTTTGAACTATGTTAAGTGTAGACAAGATGGAAGTAAACAAGATTTAGATGGGTGGTTTTGATTTCAATTAGTTGTACTGAGTACATAAGTTGATTGAATTTTTAAAATGCGCCTAAATGCAAAGGATGTGGTTTAGATAGTTCGTAATTAAAAAGTTGTAATTTTCCATTCTTTTGATGTGTATCAATTAATTTTATTCTAAACATACCTCTCTACGTCCTTTACATTTTGACGGTCCTATGCCCGTCAAAGTATGAAGGGAAAATTCGCAACTTATGATAATAACAAGAATGTCAATCGAAGGGCGGGGCGGGGTCGGGCCGCGCATGTGTCCATATTTTTTGGTGTTTGGTAGGATAACTTTCGGAGGCTATTTCTTAAAATTTTATTACTGAGTGATTATAAAAGAAGAAATACGTGTATTTTTATTTTTAACAAGGATCAATATATCCAAATTTGGCAGGAAGGTTAAATTGCACCCTGTATAAATCTCCTGTCATGATGTTTGTCCGCGATGGATTCCTAAACTACTTAACCGATTTTAATGTTTCTTTTTTTTAATGTGTGCTTTTTTCCAACTTGAGAGATAGGATAGCTTATATATTTAATTATAGTCGCAATTTTATTTTATTGCAAATTATTTGTCTATAAAGAGCGACCATTGTTTATGCGACGCGGGTCACGGGATAGCGATGGACGTCGCCATGGTGACACACTTATTTAGTCACTAATTCAATAGAATAATACTTTATATAATACTAGCTGACCCGGCAAACGTTGTTTTGCCATATAAATAATTTTTTGTATGAAAAATAGATGTTGGCCGATTCTCAGACCTACTAAATATGCTCACAAAATTTCATGAGAATCGGTCAAGCCGTTTCGGAGGAGTACGGGAACGAACATTGTGACACGAGAATTTTATATATAAGATGACAAAGAAACGTTTGCCGGGACAGCTAGTATAATATAAGAATGTATACTTACTCGTAATGGGTACATTATAATCATAATATTATGATTTAAAGACAGACAGATTGTAACTTTTTAATATTGTGTAGGTTGTTTTTAATAGATTTTAGTCTTGCATTGAGCACTGCACAATTTTATAAATACAAATAATTTATTTCCGAAAAATTACATTAATCACTTCAGTTTAAGATACTCACTTCAGCTTATAAATACATAACATAAATCGTTACATTTTAAACTTCGAAGAATTATTGTAAGTAACCGTATAATTTGGAATAAGTAGTAATTCGTATTGATCAGCCAACTGTGACCGTGGGGCATCTGCACTATAACAACCAAATCACGCACCTATTGCTCTGAAAAGAAAGAAACTAAGCTACCTTGAATCTAAAAATTGTTCTCCTTAGACGGACACAAAACACAAACAATAAGCGGAATACAAAACGAACGTCTCACAAAATCAAGGTGCGCGGAAAATTGTTTGTTGTCTATCGTTATGTAAACGTTAAAAACGACATTTTGTAATTTCAGTATGTCGCAGTTCGCGGGACCGATGTCCGCGGGTTTGAAGGCGGCGTTGGCGCCAACAAAACTTCGCTACCTCTTCTTTTGTACCACCGTTTTTGGTATCATTTATTTTCTCTACATCAGCAACGTAGCACGTGTACTGAGAACTAAAAGTTTCATACCGGATGGGAGGAGGAGCCCCCATATCAGAGATGACTCCGAGAGATTCACCATACATACGGCCGGCTGCTCTATACCGTACTTGGATCCGTACGACGAAACCGTCAAACAGTTCGCCAAGTTTCCTCAGCTAGACGAAGTATGTCCGAATGCCACCATATCTTTCCTGGGTGACAATCAAACTCACATTTGGGTGAAAGAAGAGAACGAGCAGCACTACAATTTGAGTGACTCGGACGATATAATTTGTTGCTACCAGCCGTTTTATAGACCTTTATCAGTAAAAGACGTAACGTCTACCTACAATGATGATCGAGTACAATATGATAATTGTACATTTTTTACCGACGTCATTGAGGCAAGGGATGAATTCGTCAGAGTGACGTGCAGTTCTAACACCACTGAGCCGTTCTATACGCAGTACTACTTGTTCGCGCTGAAGAAGGACCCTCCCGCTAGCTCCGAAGTTAAAACTAGTGATCCCGGGTTCAATGTTCTAGTGATGGGAATAGACGCCGTATCGAGGCTAAACTTTCATCGGACGATGCCGAAGACGCTCAAGTATTTAAAAGAAAACGGTGCGGTCGAACTATTCGGGTATAACAAGGTCGGTGATAATACGTTTCCCAATCTCATACCGATGCTGCTGGGCATCTCAGAAAAAGAACTCAAAACGACTTGCACGCCGAGAAAGAAGTCTACCTTCGACAATTGCCCTTTCGTTTGGGAACAGTACAGGGAAGCGGGGTACTACACCGCTTTCGGTGAGGATACCTCGTGGCTCGGTACGTTTAATTACGTCAAACCGGGATTCCTCGGCGGACCTACGGATTATTACATTCACACGTTTATGAACGAAGCGGAGAACAACGTCGGTACCGTTAAAGATTTCAATTCATACTTGTGTATGAACGACAAATATTTTTATCGAGTTCTCTTGGATTACATAAATAATCTTTTCGCTTCCTTAAGCCCCGATAAATTTTTCGGATTCTTTTGGGAGGTGTCCATGAGTCACGACTACTTAAATTATCCCATGTTAATTGACGATCAGTACGAAATATTTTTCAAAAATCTAGAGGAAAAGAAGTATCTCGCTGAAACTATACTGGTGTTGGTCAGCGATCACGGAATTAGATGGGGAGACATACGGCAAACGAAACAAGGCCGGCTAGAGGAACGACTGCCGTTCGTTTATGTATTAACCCCTTCGTTATTCAGGACGCAGTATACTGACGCTTACAATAATTTGAAATTAAATTCTAGAAGACTGACGACACCGTACGATGTTCACGCGACGCTCGCTGACCTAAGCGATATGACGAGGATCAGCGATCAAAACATTACGCTGAGGACAACACAATTTTACAGCCACAACAGAGGTATAAGTCTATTTTTACCCATTCCGAGTAATCGGTCTTGCGCGATGGCGGACATCGAGGATCACTGGTGCACCTGCCACAGGAGCGTGCCCGTTGCGACCGACAGCGCGGAGGCAATCGAAGCTGCGGGAATGCTAACCAGAAAAATTAACTCGTTTCTTCAAAACTATAAACAGTGTGCAAAATTAAAAAATAGTCGTGTAATAGAGGTGAATAAAGTAACAGGAGGAAGTGCGGACGACGACTTGAAAGGCTGGCACGAATACATGGCGATCATCGAGACATCACCTGGTAATGGAGTATTCGAGGCAACTTTGCGACGTTACAGCACGGAGTGGACTTTGCAGGGGTCCATTAGCCGTCTCAATCTATACGGTGAGCAGAGTCACTGTGTTAACGATGCTAAACTTAAGTTATATTGTTTTTGTCAGTAGTTATGCCTTACACTTAAGAGATTTTCAAGGAGTTCCTAATAGTCTAAGATCCCACTGCAAAATTGTGCAGGTATCGAGTACACGCTTAAAACCACATTTTTGCAAATATTTATGATAAGGAGAACATATTTCTACTGGGGTGCCAGTCCAAATGTGGCCGCAACTATTTAAAAAAATATATTAAAAAATTGAGTTTGCGGGATAAAATGTTTTCATCAGGTATTGAAAGCAAACATGCTTTGACTGGCACCCCAGTAGAAATATGTTCTCCTAATCATAAATATTAGTAAAAAGGTGGTTTTAAGCGTGTACTCGATACCTGCACAGTTCTGCAGTCGTATCTCGTACTATAAGTACAAGGTGGTTGCTAATCTGTGATATTTAAATGACATTTAAGTTCGAGTATTTAGTTGAGCATTACGTACTATGCAACATTATAATTTTGTGTGTACAAACAATATTATGTTTAGGGAATGCAATCTCGGTCTTTTTTAGCGAGATTGATCTCGGACGAAAAAAAAGCGAGATCTCGCGAGTTTGACGAGATTGCACTTGAGCATAAAAACGTCTTACGGTGCGTCCACACACGTGCGTATCATTTGCGCGATCAGATCTCCGTTGCAGTGGCGTCTTCAGACTTCGCCTAAACCTCAACTATTTCTGTACTTAATCTTCGTACTTTTGAAGTCAGTACCAGCCCGGAAAAGTTCTGAGATCCTTGACATAGCAATTGCGCTAAGGTAAGCTGGTACCGACTTCAAAAGCATGAAGATTGAGTACAGAAATAGTTGAGGTTTAGGCGAAGTCTGAAGACGCCACTATAATAAGGAATAAGAATTATTTGATTATTTTTAGATTAAGAATAAGTATTACTTTTGTTTGTACCTTGGAAGTCGGTTTTAATTTTTTGTTAAAAAAGAAAAAAAAGATTTCGCCCTGTGAGAAACAATTTGTGAGAAATGCTATTTATACCCCTGTAGAATTATAGAAACTACCACTTCTCTACATTTTTTAAAGCTAACAACATGTGACATCATATTTTATTAAAAGGAAAAAGTGTCAGTTTCCCTCTGTGTCTTGTTGATTTTATTTTGGTCGTCTATGTTTTTTGTGAAAAAAATCCTGTGAGAAACGCACTTAACTTCAAGAAAATAATTAATATTTTTGTTTATTATTAGTGCAAAGCATTTTGATAGTAAAGTGATCCCGATACAACAGGATCACCCTTTCGTAGCATCCGATTTTTAGCTTATGATCAAATAAAGTGATTTAAAAGTTGCATGTTGGCATCATGTTACATATGCCCTGTGAGAAACGGTCGAACAAAAATGTAAAGCTAAGGCACGTTTATACTGGTCATATTTCTCACATGGCCGTTTCTCCAAGTATTTAATTATATTCCTATTTACGTACTTTTTTGTCTTACATAAAAAGACCGGAATGTGATATATTTTTACCGGACTTCAAAAAAAAGGAGATTCTCAGTTTGTATGTATGTATGTGTGTATGTTTGGCTGAGATTATCTCGCGTTTTGGCTGAACCGATTTTAATGTGTTTTTAAAAAAGTATTTGTTACATATCGAAGAAGGTTCAAAAAGTCAGCAAAAAACTTGATTGTCTTTTGAAGGTGGTTTTATTTTTAGCCGACTTCCAAAAAAGGAGGTGGTTCTCAATTTGTCGGATTTTTAAAAGTATGTTCCTCAATTACTGGAAGACGCCTGAACCGATTTGAAAAATTCTTTTTTTGTTTGAAAGGGTATACCTACAGATATACTTTACAGATGGTCCCGTTGTCACCAAGTCTCTGATGATGGAAACCTAGAGATATCGAGGGCGACCCTCAAATTTTATAGGCACGCACCCCGTGTTTTTAAGTATTTAATTAAGTTGTTCTGGTATTTAAGTCTGATAGCTATGATGTCATGGAGCTAAGCTTATGATGGAAGGTCCAATTCCTAAGAAGTTAGGAGTTAGGGTACAACAACAACATAATATCTATATGAGTATACGTATACACATTATATTGGCCTAAATATCTTCCTTAGACTTAACACAAAATATAATGTACATATTTGAATCCTATGTTTATTCCTGTACATCTAAATCATAATTCATAATATGTCATAGGTACCTATTTGTTCATCAGTAAAAAGTTACCTAATATGTGAACGCATCTTTGTGAGAAATGTGAGAAACGTTTTTAATTTTTGTGAGAAACGTGAGAAATGTTTCTCACAGGAGTCATGTGAGAAAGGTACATTTATTTTGGTTCAAACCCATATTATAATACTTACTTTTAATATTTTTTTACTGTTTTTAGGGTTCCGTACCTCAAATGGAAAAAACGGAACCCTTATAGGATCACTTTGTTGTCCGTCTGTCCGTCCGTCTGTCAAGACCCTTTTTCTCAGGAACGCGTGGAGGTATGAAGTTGAAATTTATATCAATTACTCAGGTCTACTGTCCCTTGAAGCTGTGAAAAAATCAAACTTCTAAGCCAACGCAATCAAAAGATACAGCCGTTTATGCCGCAAATTTTCGACACTTGCAAGGGAATCAAAACCTACAGGGTGCTTCCCGTGAACTCAGAATCTTGAAATTTGGTACGAAGCAACGTCTTATAGCATAGATAAAGGAAAAATTACGAAAACCATAAATTTTTAGTTACATCACATAATATATTTTTTTTTATAATTTTAAACTTACTACCCATTTCCTCATAAACGCGTAGAGGTATTAAATTGAAATTCATACCAAATACTCAGGTCTATAATACCTTTAAGCTGTAACAAAATCAAACTTCTATGTCAACGCAATCAAAAGAAACAGCAATTTAAGCTGCATATTTTGAAACTCGCAAGTACTCGCAAGGGTATCAAAACCTAAAGGGTACTTCCAGTCGACCTAGAATCTTGAAATTTGGCATGAAGCAACGTTTTATAGCACACATAAAGGAAAAATTCCGAAAACCTTAAATTTTTAGTTACTTTACAAAATATATATTTTTTAATAAATATAAACTTATTACTTTTTTCCTCATGAACGCGTAGAGCTATCAAGTTGAAATTCATATCAAACGAACTTTGTAAACCTTGCAGGTTTGTACGGAACCCTCGGTGCGCGAGTCCGACTCGCACTTGGCCGGTTTTTTTTCGTAATTTATTCAAATATTGTGATTATTTGCAAAAAAACCCACAAACTGCTATTAATCTCGCGAGATCTCGAAATGGGGATTGTCCATTTTTTTTTAATTTTGCTCATTACAAAAACATTTCGAGGAATAAGGTCAGTGATCGTTTTTCTGTACTTATATAAACGAAAAAAATACCCATTAGTTACTTATATTTTTGAACTTATAAGTTTGACCTTCAATGGCGTTAAATTAGCAATAAATTCGACCAACGTTACGTTTCGAACTTTTGGTAAGCTTCTCGTATCAGCTTTTATATAATGAGAACTTGCATTTGACGAACCAGCCATTATAAATAAGATTGAAAGGAAAAAAAACATACCGCAGAGGTCAATTGGCCGCCGATGATGACGTCACAGCGAAACTTTAAAAATTTATTGAGAAAAAGGTGGCGGCAGAAGACAGAATATCAAATACTTTACTAACTACTTTATATACAGATCGAATACTTTACTAATTTATAAAATTTTAATAGACAAATAGAATTAAAATAAAGTTATTTTAAAAAGAGCATTTAAACAAAACAAAGTCATTAAGTGTCTTTTTAATTAGTTATACTTATTAATCGATAGATTGTGCACTAAGTACCTATCGATTTGAATTCTTGATAACAAGAACAGCTGTCAATAATTATTATGATAATATTAAATATTATGCTACGCTACATCCTATGCAATTTTTTACAATTTTTTATCTGATAGATCCTTCGATCGTGGAAAAACGAGACACAATAGCCTTTCTATTGTTATCGCAATCGCCGGTGACCGCTTCGGGCTTGAAGTATTATGCCCGCTGTACACTCTCGCCGAGAGCTCTCGGGCGAGAGTCTCGTGCGAGAGCCCCTTGCCCGAGTGCGATCATGTACATTCTCGCTTAGTTCAATCGCAGTTAAGAACTCAGACAAGATGGACGAAAACGACCATTCACCATTCACCATGCATCGAAAGATATCATTGTAATCCAAAGATTTATAATCATATTTAATTTTATTTCTCAGAGATAATGACTGATAATGTCGTTTATTATTGTTATTTTTCTGTTCTACACTGTCCAACGGCGAAACTAGTACTGAAAGACGCGAGAGTGTACAGTAGTGCGCTCGTTTTCCTCGCGAGACCCTTTGTCTCGGGCGCAAAATACCGACAACGGACCGAGAGGGTCCGAGACAGGCGAGACGAGGCGAGCGCACCCATTTACACTCTCGCACTCGGGCCGCCTCGCTGTGTCTCGGCGAGAGTGTACAGCCGGCTTTAAAATTGTTAAATTACTTAGCACAATATGTTCACTGGAAAAAGCGCGGGAACTTGAATAAGGCGGTCGCGGTATTTTTTCATAAAATTTTAAAATTAACTTTTATATGTAAATAGTTAATTATATAGTTCATTTTTAGTCATATTTTTTGTATTTAGTAGTGTAGTTAAGTTTTATTTAGGTAAGTTTTCTTTTATTTTGTATTTATAAGAATACCATGGAGGAGCCCGACCCGGGGGGACCTGGTCCCCCCGTTGGTCATTATGTGACTATTTCAAACGATTCGAGTATGGATACAGATGCTTCATGCTCAAATCCACGTAAACGTCCAGCGACATCTAAGAAGCGCTGTAGGAAATGCATGAAAAAAATTAAAAATGACCCAAGTAAAGCTAAGAAAAATAATTGCATGTGTTCTAGCGACTCTGATAACAATGTAGCTTGTAAAATAAATGATATAATAGCTGAGAAACAGACATCATTTGATAATACCGCGAAAAACCAAGGCTTAGTTGATTCTAGGGTAAGTAGGATAATGTATAAAGACACTGACTCGTCTCCATATGTTGTTCACATACAAAAAGTAACCAAATCACCTAATGAAAACGTTAACTTGCATCCAATTGTTTTTGGGCATTATTTGAAGAAAAATAACACACAAAATATAATTGATGGTAGCATAAAAAAGATCGCCAGAAACAGACTATCTATTTCCTTTTCTATTTATTCGGATGCCAATAACTTCATAAATAGTCAACAACTAAGTACAGACCAATATAAAGCTTTTATTCCCTCCTTCCAAGTCAGTAGAATAGGCCTAGTCAGAGGGGTTCCCGCTGATTGGTCCGATGAGGACATTATTGATAATATAACAGTTCCCTTTGGTTGTGGGGAGATTTTAAAAATTAGAAGGTTAAAGAAAAAGACTGTTGTCAATGGAACAAATCAATTTATTAATACAGAGTCAGTTGTAATAACTTTTGACGGACAAGTATTACCCAAGAGGGTATTTATGTGTTACAATGCTCTTCCAGTAGATCTGTACATATTCCCTACCATACAATGTTATAACTGCTGCAGGTATGGTCATGTAAAAACTCAATGTCGATCCACACCTAGGTGTTATAGGTGTGGTCAAGGTCATGCTGGAGAAAACTGCTCAGTGGAGGAGGAATCTGTTTATTGCTGTATTTGTCACGGTTCTCATATTGCTACAGACAAAAAGTGTCCTGAATATCAACGTCAAAAGTCCATTAAAGAGTCTATGGCTCATAACTGCTTATCATATGCTGAAGCATCCAAACTCCATCCAACTGTGTCCAAATTATATTCAGATGTACTTATATCTTCCAACACTCTGTCAGCTCCTGTAAATAATATGCAAAAATCAAGTTATGTAAATAACAATATTAGAAATAATAGTAGTTTAGTTCAAAAGTCATATAAAAAAACAGTTTTTAAACAACCTAAATCTCCACGTAGACAGGAGTATGGGTATGATAGACAAGTTCATAATACTTTAATAAAGGATTATAATCCTCCTTCAGGAAGTAACGGTTCAGCTTATCCTGCCCCTAATTTTGATGTTAGCTCTATACAAGATACTATTTTAGCTTTAAACAAATTACTAACATCTATATCTAGTTTTTCACCGTCCAACGTAGCTTTATTGAATATAGAATCAAATACAAATAACCCATCCAATAATGGACCATGTAATACAATGGAATTGCCGAAGCGCAGTCAGTAAAAAACATGAAATCTTATATCTGATTAATAAATATAAGCCATCTATTCTTGCCTTACAAGAGACATGGCTAAAACCGGGATCCCTTTTTAAGATTTCCGGGTATACCTGTCTTAGGGAAGATAGATCAGATGGGCATGGTGGTACAGCCTTGCTCATCAAACATCATCATTTATTTCATCACATTTCTCTTACTCCACATCACTCAGACTTCTCAATCATTGCTGCATCTGTAAATAACATATGTTTTGTTTCATTGTATATACCTCATCCTTCATATAACATTTTTTCTGATATTCATAATTTGATTAGCCAATTACCCAAACCGGTAGTAATACTGGGTGATTTAAATGCACAACATAGGTCATGGGGCAGTCATATAGACAATCCATGGGGACGTGAATTACTAGACCTAGTAGATTATCACCAACTATGCATCCTTAATTCCGGGCAGCCAACCCGTCACACTGCTCCTCATGAAGGTTGCAGTGCTCCAGATTTAACCATCTGTTCACCCCATCTATCATCTATTTTTCACTGGCATGTTTTAGAATCTAGTCACGGAAGTGACCACTTTCCTATCTTAATTTCATTTCGTGGTAAAAAATCTAATAAACCATCCAATCATATTCAATCATCAATAAAATATCATCTAAACAGTAATTCGAATTGGGATAAATTTCAAAATTTACTTTTAGATCAGTTGCCATCTTTCCCTGATATAAAATCTGAAAATGAATCTATTTGTGCAGATGCCTTGGCCTCTGCATTTATTAAGGCAGCAGAAGAGTGTTTTCCTAAAAAAAAAATATTCATCTAACCATATACCATCTCCACCTTGGTGGGATCAAGAATGCACAGTGGCTATTAGGAACAGGAAAAAAAGTGAAAAAGAATATAACAGAAACCCAAATATAATTAATTACCAACTTTATCTTGATCGTGCTCGTGAAACAAAAAAATTGTTTAAGAGAAAAAAGGCAGAAAGCTGGAAAAAGTTTTGTTTATCTTTGAGTCCAGACGTACACCCTACCACAGTGTGGAATAATATTAGACGATATAGGTCAGCCTTCAAATCTTCCTTCTATCCCATTCCTGAATCTTTGTCTGATAGTTTTCTTGATAATCTAGCCCCTCCTTCAGTTTCCTGTCTATCTCCATCTCCGCTAGAAAATGTAAGTTTCAAGGATTTAAACTCCCTTTTTACTCTAGAAGAACTTAGAGGGGTGGTAAAAAATTTAAAAGACTCATCTCCTGGCCTGGATGGCATTCCTTATAGTTTTTTTCAGCATGCTAATGACGACATTTTAGAATATTACCTTAAATTAATTAACCAAATTCTTTTATCAGGGAATATACCAACTTCATGGAGGATGCAAAAAGTAATTCCCATATTAAAACCCAATAAACCACCTTCTTCGGCTACATCGTATCGGCCCATAATATTATCTTCTGTATTATTAAAAATTGCCGAACATTTAGCCAAAAATAGGTTAGAATGGTTTGTTGAAAAACATAACCTCCTGTCAAATTCACAATTTGGATTTCGGAAAGGTAGAGGGGCCATAGACAACATTGCCATTCTAACCACAGACATTCGTATTTCATTTACAGAGAATAAATTTGTTCTTGCATGTTTTCTGGACATAAATTCCGCTTATGATAATGTAAATATAAGTTTATTAAAGGAGAAGTTAATTCTCTTAGGTATACCAATAATTTTAGCAAATTTCATTATAAATCTATTGTTAGAAAGGATTATAGTTTTAAATTTAGACGAATATACACTAACAAGAGTTGTTCGTAAAGGAATTCCGCAAGGATTTGTTTTAAGTCCTTTATTGTACGACATATACACCGCTGACATGGAAAAATGTTTGGACTTGAATATAATAAAATTATTACAATACGCAGATGATAAAGCTATTTATATAATTTCTCATTCTATACGTGATGCTTGTAAATATCTGTCGATTGCTTTAAAGAAACTAAAATCCTGGATGGATAAGAATGGCTTGGAGTTGTCAGCCAATAAAAGCTCGGTAGTTTTATTTTCACGAATGCGTATTCCACCTCCTGTAACAATTCTTTATGATGGAACTCCAATTCCTGTAAAAGAGAATGTAAAATTTTTAGGATTATATTTAGACTCAAAATTGAATGGTAACGCACATTTTGACTACATCTATTCAAAATGTGAGCGAAACTTAAATATGTTAAAAAGTCTTTCTGGTGTTTGGTGGGGATCCCACCCTTTTACAATGAAACTAGTGTACAATGCAATGATAAGAAGTGTATTAGATTATGGGACTTTTCTTTTAGAACCGTGTAACTTGAGTGGACTGCAAAAAGTTGATAAAATACAAGCTAAAGCTTTACGCATAATCTGTGGGGCTATGAAATCATCTCCGATAAACGCTCTTCAGTTGGAGTGTTGTGAACCCCCTCTTCAACTCCGACGACAATATCTGGCAGATAAATTTTTTCTTCGCTGCTACCAATTTCTTAATCATCCTTTAATTCCTAAACTTAAAACTCTATCTCAACTTTGTTATAATAATAGTAAATACTGGCTACACAAATCCAAACCCCCACTCATTCATAGCTATCGTAAATTTTTGACTTTGGATGCTCCTACTTTTCGCTCCCCTTCTTTTCCTTTATTTGAATCGTCATACGAAGCTCTAACTCTGATGCCCGATGTCCGTTATGATATCGGTATCAAAAAGTCTGATAAATATTTTGCTAGTAATATATTTAAATACATTACTAACAACAATTGGCAGGGATGGCATCATTTATACACTGATGCATCAAAAAATTCTGCAGACAGTCATGTAGGAGTAGGAATCTATCACTTACAATATAATATTGTGCAAAAAGTTAAATTTCCTCCTGAATCCTCTGTTTTTACCGGGGAGTGTTATGGTCTTTTCAAGGCTATTGAGTACATTCTACTCGGTAGGCTTGAGAGGGCACTAATATTTTCAGATTCCCTAAGCGCTTTACAATCTTTAAGTAAGTCTCCTTTTAAATTAAAAAATTGTTTTCCTATCATCATTCAGATCAGAAATCTTTTATATAAATGTAAAAGTAAAGGTTACTCTGTAACATTCGTATGGATTCCTAGCCATTGTGGTATTATAGGCAATGAATTAGCCGACAAATTGGCAAAAGATGCTATTTTAAGTGGGGATGTATTCCCCTTTCAAAATTACATTCACGATTTGGTTGCTCTTGCCAGGATCTCTCTCATGGACTTGTGGGATGAGTCATGGAGACTGAGCAGTCAAACAAAAGCAATTCATTACCAAAAAATTCAACCCGTGATCCCAACTAAGCCTTGGTTTTCCAGAATTCATCTTTCTAAAAATGTAACAACTTCCATTATTCGAATGAGACTGGGTCATTTGTGCATTCCAACGCATCTTAAGAGAATCGGCGTACGACGTGATAATTTATGCGAATGTGGTGAAATTGGTGATTTAAACCATATTATTTTATCTTGTCCCCTCCATGATCATTCCCATTTATATCACAGCTTATCATCTATACCTATCCCATTTCCTACTTCTGTAAATATATTGCTAAGTTATAATAATAAATATGTATATATTTGTTTAAGTAATTACTTATCTTTAAATAACATTAATATTTAATTTTTTAGTTTATTATAATATAAGTAACTTGTATTATAAATATTTTATATTACTCTTTTGTTTTTTTTTAATTTATGTTTAATTTTAAACTATAATAATTAACTTTTCCAAATTCCGTTCCTGTTATTCCTTCCGCTAGTTCCTTACCTTTTACTCGTCTGTGGCACAACATACGCAAAATTGTGTCAAGTTGCCAAGAAAAAAAAAAAAAAAAAAAAAATATGTTCACTTCACTGATAATATTAAATTATTTTGTGAGTGTGAGTTGTGACTCTTAACAAATTGTAATAAGACACGTAAAATATACGCGAAGATTTATCTACTAGTGTAACTAAAAAGAGTGAAATTATTATTATTTTTAACAAAAAATTAAAACCGTCTTCCAAGGTAAAAACAATAATAACATTAATATGAACTAAAAAGTATTAAATAATTTTTACTATCTAATAGTGCCTTTTTCCGAATTCGGCTAAACCTCAACTATTTCTGTACTCAATCTTCATAATTTTGAAGTCGGTGCCAGTTCCAAAAATTTTAAATATTCTGTCAGAGGACTGAAGATTCAGCTATCTGGTACCGACTTCAAAATAATGAAGATTGAGTACAGAAATAGTTGAGGTTTAGCCGAATTCGGAAAAAGGCACTACTTATTAGATAGTAAAAATTATTTAATACTTTTTAGTTCATATTAATGTTATTATTGTTTTTACCTTGGAAGACGGTTTTAATTTTTTGTTAAAAATAATAATAATTTGGTCTATATTGCCATCGCTTCTTCATTCATTTTCATCAAAAAAAGTAATTTTTTAATATTTTAAACAGTAGAAACACATAAAAATATTGATTGCAAAATATGTAAGTACCTATTTCAAATGGCGCCGAAAACTCTGTCCGCCATATTATATGTGACGTCATATTTTTTGTATTTTATAATTTCTTTGTTGAAAAATTTGTATGTGCTATACGTTAGAAAAACGTAAAATTAGAAAAGAATTAAATAAAGAATGAGAAATCATTTGTAATGTTGAAAACTTCAACTTAATCATAAGCTTTTATCTATACTTATTTTATTATAAAACAAAGTCACTTTTTTCCCTCATGTCCCTTTGTTCCCTTTAATTTTTAAAACTACGCAACGGATTTTGATGATTCTTTCAGTGTTAGATAGCCCATTTTTCGAGGAAGGTTATAGGCTATATTTTATCACGCTAAGATTAATAAAAGCGAAGAAATAGAGGAAAATGTGGAAAAAACGGGGAAAATTATTTGAAAGGGCTAACTTGAACGCGCTAATCTCAGAAACTACTGGTCCGATTTGAAAAATTATTTCAGTGTTAGATAGACCATTTATTGAGGACGGCTATAGGTTATATTTTATCACGCTAAGACTAATAGGAGAATGTGGAAAAAACGGAGGAAATTATTTGAAAAGGTTTATCTCGCGAACTACTGGAGCAATTTTTATGTTATTTGGCACAGATAAGAAGTAGACCACATGAAGGATCGTGATAGGCTATCGATATTAATCATTTTTTCAGTGGCTATATGTTTTATACTCGTGCGACACCGCGCCGGGGCGGGTCGCTAGTTTGATGATAAGGGTGAAATATGGTTTCCTAGGACCTAGGCCAAGTTCTACTTGAAATATGCATTTGTTCATTGAAATTGAATAAAGGTCAAGTAGCCTTAGCCTTCGATTATTATCAAAACTAAGATATTTCTACCACTGTTTCTATACCTCTTATAATTATTGGTTGCTACGTTTTGGGGTTCTTTTTTTTTCACGAGGGACCCCGTGCTTTGCTTACTGACCGATCGTTGTAGCCTATGGCTGCCCAAGTTTGCTGTTCAAGCCAGACACGGGTTCGACCGGCGCGGACGCCCAACGCGACTTATGGTCAAGGCAACCCGGTTATGCTTGATGTCTGCTGACGTGGTACGGAGGGGCGGGGAGTGCTGATTATTGATGTCCAGAAGGATGCGTGTTCTTGTCGGTGGTCACCAATTTAACGATGTCAGTGGCGGCCGAAAAGGAAGATCTTCCGACCGAGAGAGATAGCATGCTCGGTCAGGCCGAAGCCCACTGACGTTATTTCAGACGTTGTATATAATATCTTGCCGTTCTCCGAAACTTCGTGTGCGATACAGGATTGTTAGGCGAATTGTGGGTACCGCCACAACACTAAATTGACGTCATACTCTACAGCCGCTATCCCAAACCCGAGTTACAATTTTAACTTTATTTGTGGCCCACGTGATGTTAAAAAATTTTAAAATTCACGCCCACCGGCAAAATAACGTAGTCTACGTGATAGTCGTTAAATTTTTTTCACTTTAAATTACAATCGTTAATTTTGAAGAATGTTATTTTTTAACCCTAAAAAATTTTTGTTGCGGCCCGCGACACCAAGACCAAAACATGTTTGTGGCCCGCATCAAAAAAAGGTTGGGGACCACTGCTCTACAGTCTACAGTGGTCGCAACTCGCAGTGCATAACGGAACATAGCCTGTTTGTAGCATATTATTATTAGATATAAATGTAAAAAAAACTAAATGTCATAATATTATGTCATTTGTCAATGTTTTTACTTTTGTCAAAGTCACATTGTCAATCGTGAGCAGTTTTTGTTGTTACATTTCGTTACATAAATTCATATAAATTAAGTATGTACATAAAAGTTTTTACGTCTTATAAGTGTACTAAATAATTAATCAAATAAGATGTCTTTATTATTTAAAGTTGTGAATAGGCAATACTTTAATTTTCAAAATATAACCAAACCGGTTCAGTGTTGTGGTATAAGAAGCTTTTCAAGAAGAATAGTTAGAAGTAGCACTTATTGTGGACAAATTTCAATAAATCAAGCTATAAATAGCAGTAGATTTAAGGTTTCCACGACCATAGCAAGGCCTTTTTCAGCTCAAACGAACAGTAATAATGAAAAACCTTCAGACGAGCCTACTAAGAAACCTGGTCTTGTACAGAGATTTAAACAAATGTACAAAGATTATTGGTATGTTGTATTACCTGTTCATATGACCACATCGGCCATTTGGTTTGGAAGCTTCTACTACTGTGTTAGAAGGTATTTGTTAGCATTTATGTGCTGTAAAACTTTAGTTATTTTATACTGTTAACCTATATTAATTATACCCTTTCAGTGGTGTCGATGTTATAAGTTTGCTTGAATCACTGGGTATAAGTGAAAAATTATTAACACCTATTAGAGAATCTACTGCAGGATATTTTGCATTAGCATTTGCATTATACAAGTTGGTTACACCATTGCGCTACGCTGTGACAGTTGGTAATTATAACTTTGTTTATATTGTTTTAAGTGTCTTTGTTAATTATATAATGCTTCAACTCCCAAGAGGTCGAATTTGTCCATGTAAACAATAGATTTCCACGAATCCACCATCAAGGGGTTAAATTGTAATAATTGCTGTTTTGTTTATATTTTGTTTTTCGTTTCCCTTAACGGCTTAACCCATCAACTTCCAAGCGGAACCCCGGTACCACATAACAATTTAATATCTATTGTGTCTGTGAATTGTGATTCCCACAATTGAGGTATTAAAACTTAAAATTTTACTGCATAATTATTACTTCATGATGATTGCACAATTAGACCAATTGTTGCAGTAAAGTTAACAGTCACAATAAAGTTGAATGTCACTGCTGCTGTGTTGTTATTATTTTTAATATCCACTTGTACACCTTTTACATAGAATTGATTTTTCAGGGGGCACAACATATGCAATAAAGAGACTTACAGCAATTGGGTGGATAAAACCCATGCCATCAAGAGAAAGACTTAAAGAAATGCTACAGGAACAAAGAGATAATATTCAAGACAAATTTACAGAAAGCAAACAACATTATCAGACTCAAATTAAGGAAAAAAGCAATCAAGTTATGGATGAGATGAGAAGATATAAGGCAGAAATGAGAAATGCCAAAAAGAAATCAAAAAAATGATGTAAGAGTGTATAATGATGTGAATCTATAATATATCAACATTTTCATGCAAAAAAACAAGTTCCACATATTTGTAATATAATTTATTGTTGTCACTAATATAAATATAAACATACTTATTAACAAAATGATATTTATTTCATCTAAACTTAAAATAATCACATGATAATTGTCAAAATTTACAAATTAAACAACAATTACAATTAAGTACCTATAATTATTGTAATAAAACAGGACAGCACAATGCTGGAATGTAATAATGGTGCTAAATAATTTGTTACTATAAAGTATAACATATTTCCTAATAGGCAACAAACTTAACCTCATTAATATCCTCAAGAGTGCTGTCATGTACTATCAGAGAAGTTGATTCCTATGCAGATGGGGGACCTACGTAGCTTGGGCGCATTACGTCAAACCCAGCCGACAGATTACAATTGACATGATCGACCAAATGAAGTTGGTCTCTCAAATGCATAGGAATCAACTTCCTCAATGGTACATACATGTTTGTAACCATTAATTATTATTAATAAATGCACACAGACTTCCTCAGCAATTCACACTGATCATATCACACTTGTAATAAAAGTTAAACAACTGATTAAAATGTATGTGCCTAAGTGTTACTGTTTTAGAAGACTTCTAATTGCAATAAGACTATGTTAAACTAAAATATTACTATGGCATATTTTTACAGCCATATTCAAAAACTTGTTTTATTGATCAGTACACTTATTAATGAACATAATAAATGTGTATGATTTACTACAAGTCAAGTTGTCAACATATTTTTATACATCAAATAAGAAATTATAAATCTTCATGCATTGAAACTTGTATAAATGTTTTAAAAAATTGTACAGTCTTATGTTGATAATTGAAATAGATATCCCGGCCTTATTTTATTGTTCATGGAACTATGTCTATATTTTTTAACCTACTTGTAGTTTACCCATAGCATTATTCATAAATCAAAATTAATCTAGTGGCATATGTAAATATTATGTAATTAATAATTATGTCTTAAAGTTACTTACTTGTAAAGAATGATTACCAACACTAACATAATATTTCTATATCATAGTAGTCCTAATAGTCCACAGTATTGTAGTGTATGTTTATTATCAAATATATAATAATATAACCTCCTCGTTTTTTGGAAGTCGGTTAATAAACTAACTAAAACCGTGAATCCAAACATCAGCCTTGGAGAACTTTATAAGATTTACAACTTAGTCAACATTTGATGTAAAATGTATAGATCCTATTTCTGACAACACACTTTAGACAAAATAAAATTTCTATTTAAACAAAATTCAAAGCTATGAATATGTATAATATGACAATAATTGTATTATGTAATTTGTTCAAGCTACTTGTATCACACCTTATGAACTATTTAAAGTTTTATAAAATAATTTCAAAGTCATGGTAAGTAATCTTACTTAGGCCTTTACAGTTGATGGAGTGAAGGTAAAATTATTGCAACATTGTTGTATTTAATTTTACCTAATAGAATATGCAGTTTATTCTTGTACTTATAATCTCACAATTTTGCTTACCTGAGAGCCGAGAAACAAAAACACGGTACGACGTGTTTTTGTGTCCCGGCTCTTAAGGTACAATTCCGTGCATCGCGACAGTCGGCCGGACTGTCGTCGGCCGCTCGCGACAATAGTCATTGTATGAAAATGTATGGCACCGCTTCCGAGGCCCGCGACAGACGCGCGCGGTCGACGACTGTCGTAAGCCGCGCGCGGCCGTGTCTCGAATTTCATACGTGTCTTGACGGCCGCGCGGGGCCTACGACTGCCGTCGGCCGCGCGCGTCTGTCGTAGGCCCCGCGCGCCCGTGTCAAAGTTATATGACAGCCGACGCGCGGCTTACGGCAGTCACAATAGACATAACGACAGTCGTCGGCCGCGCGCGTCTGTCGCGGGCCTCGGAAGCGGTGCCATACATTTTCATACATTGACTATTGTCGCGAGCGGCCGACGACAGTCGTCAGCCGCGCGCGGCTTACGACTGTCGCGATGCAGGGAATTGTACCTTAAGTGCTCGCGCTCACTGTCGACACATTTGCATTTTAGACTCAAGTCAAGTTTTCTGTACGTGGTCGCATTACAAGTGGTCCGTGTCAGCGTCGTTTCTGTCGATAGTGTGCCTGGCCTTTATTTGATAAATGTAATAAATAAAAGTAATCTCGTCTTCAGTACTTACACACTTATTACTTACTCACATACTTATTTCACTCCGTCCTCACATCAATTTTAATTATTATTAACCCATGTATTGATAAGATGCTGGGGAAAGATGTGGAGCGGGCGAATTTCCTGGGCCACCCGCTGCCCCAATAGTTGCCAGGTGACAAGCTCTACACATCAATTTTCCTGTAAAAAAACAATTTAATGCAATAACCTTCCTTCAAAAAAAGTTCTAGCTCTACTCTAAGTCTAATGTGATAACTGATAAGGGAAGTTTATAATTATAGGAATAGTATTATAATGCTATTATTATTTAAAAGTAATTACCTGCCAATGGATAGCAACGCTTGTCTGGTTCATCAGTGAGCTGCATACCACAAACGCAACACATGTAGCAGTCTACATGAAAATCTCTATCCATAGACACAACACGCACAGTCTCATCAGTTCCTTCAACTGGTGTTATGCCTAAAAAATATACAAATTTAATACAATTCATTTTTAATAAAATGAATACTAAAATTGTTTTAGAAACTTATAAGTTATAATATAATTATTTATATAACCTTTGCCGCAACTTGCACACTTTGGAGCAAACATGCGATGATAATCATTAACACAGTAAATTTTGTTGTCCACATCTACTGTGAATGGTACACCATCTAGACACTCATTGCAAACACAGCAGCGGAAACATCCAGGATGGTAAGATTTTCCCATAGCTTGTAAAATCTGCAAGAAAATTCAAAATAAATAACTGCATCAACCTAAAAAATATATACCTACCTAGAAGGTATTTTCAGATCTACAAACTGTAGATTTGATGTTCTGTGGTTTTAAGATAAATCAATACTTACCATCTCCATGATAAGGTGACCACAGATAGCACATTTCTCTGCTGTCTGCTGGAAGCCTGAGTACTGTAAAATAATGGCAGTAATAATTGTAGTTAGTTACATTTTGTAAAATAAGTCAACACATCAACATAATAATATAATAATATCTTTACTGACATAGGAGGTAAAATTCTACTACCTATCTGTTTGTTTACATTGGAATAAACTCCAAAACTACAAGGCAGACTTTATTATTAGATATACAAAATATTATAGAGTGAACAAATAAAGGAGAGTTTACTGGAGCAAATATGTTTCCGGAATGATTTCTTTAACACAAATCATGGACTATTTCTATACTTCATAAAGTCTCGCTCACCGGTGAGCTTATGGGGCTTGATGGGTTAGTTAAGATAAATAAGATATTTTTTTTTCAGAAAATCTCTACTATCTATATGTAGTATACAAAAAACTAAAAATAGTAGAATATGTACTTACTAAGTAGTCTTCTTCACAATAAACTTTTCCGTGTACATTGTAAAAAGCTTTTCCCCTCAAAGCTCTTCCACAAGAGCAGCAGATGAAACAGTTAGTGTGGTAGAGGTTCCCCATAGCCTGACAGGCCTGTCCCGCCCCTGTCACACCCGCTCCACATGTGTGACAAATGCCTGAAAATATTATTGTAAAATAATATCATTGTTCATCAAAAAAGTAATAAACAAAAACAATGTCATCATTAATCATGCTTTACCAAAATATTCTCCTTCTTCGTCTTGCTTTTCCATTTCTTCCTCTAGTTGTCTTGTTAACTCTTCTATTTTCCGTTGAGCTTCACTAGGGCCAGGTGGTCGGGGGGGAGTAATACTATATGGTAGAAGCCCTTTACCCCGACCTCCGGATCCACGTGACCCTCCGGACAGTTGTGATACAGAGCTAGGTGTAGGACTGGGTGCTGGAGATGGAACCGGTGAGCATAAGGGGTTAATGCCCGAAGCTAAGTTCCTAGATGGAATTGAGTCTGATGTAATTGATACATTGTCTTTATTTGCAGCGGCTACCACGGCTGCCGTAGAGCCACCAGTCATACAAACATAATCTGAGCCATTGCTGTCTTCTACAATTTGCATCCTGTTAGCGAGCTGCTTAGAGCCAGGGACGAATCCCCCATTAACTGAAGGTGGCTTCCCTTTTGCAATGCCATTGCCAATAGGTTTTGGGTGAAAAAATTTTGGTGCAGAAGGCATATCAAGGGGTATTGAACCCTGCACTTCAGTAGCTATATTAGCTTTAGGTCTTTGAGCACTTGGCGCTATGGATGCATAAATAGCAGTAGATGGAATTGTTGTAACTTTGTTATCAAAACTTACTGAATTATTGTTTTTTAATAAAGCAGTTACATCAGTATATTTAGGAGGTGCTGACTTCATGATGGTATAATCACTACTAGGACTATCACCAGAATTATATGGTGGTGGTGGTAAAGATTTTTCAGCAACTTTAGGTTTATCAATAAATATTTTTTGAGGAATAGCTTTATTTAAGCAAGTATTAGGTACCTGAGGACCAGGTACTGACCCCTGCTGTATGAAATGCTGATCTTGATTTGCTTGTACTTTGAAATCAGTCTTTTTATCATTTTCTGGACAAAGCATATTTTCATAAACGGTTGGATTCAATTTTGGCTTACTGTTTACAGGTACTTGGGGTTGTGCTTTACTATATCGAGTGTCGTAATATCCGTCAGAAACTATCGACGATCCACCTTGCTCATATATTGGGTGATAGAAAGGTGGCTGTGATGTCTTTTGTTCACTGTAGTAGTCGATATTTTCATAAACGGGAGGGTATTGCAACGGTGCACTCACAGGAATTTCATATAAGTCTTCAGATTGATAACTGAGAGATCTTTGTGACACAGAATCTGCAGACCGCGTTGGGCTGGCCGACAACGCCGAGGTGTTGAAGTCTCTTTTGTTATTGGAGGCTATTGTTTCAACTCGTTTGGGAGTCGCGAATTTTGATGCTGTTATTACATTTGATCTTTCGTAAAAACTATAATCCTGCCGATTGGTGTTAGAGTTTTCTAAAGTAAAGCTCTCGATGGCTCCCACTGGTCTCGCCGACTTCACTTGAGAACTGATATCAGAGGTTGTAGCAGTTTGCGCTTGCCCAGTATAGTTCTCGTCTTTGTTGAATATTTTCAAATCTTGCAAACTTTGTATACATCTTTGTTCATCAGATGTATTTCTTCTTGAGGACTCCATTACGAGGATTATGTTTTTGTATTGATTCAACTTTTAATTTAGAACTAATTATGTGAATAACACAAAAAACGCCAAATGATTCATTTTTATGATATAATATTATCTTCCGAAAACATTATTCACTACATTCACAAGCATGAAGAACGGAGGTGAAGAAAACGAAGAAATTAAAAACTACAAAAAACAACATTGAACTGTTAACATAATGAACTTAGCCAATAGCCATTTAGCCATTCGAGTTACAACTTACAAGCCAGCGGTAAAGTTGTGAAAAATATAATATGTCAACCAGTAGCCAAGCCCAAGTGCCAAATGCCAATTTTATCGCGATCACGCGATGCCTATTAAGTTGGTTTCAGACTACGCTATATCCATACTTATTACTTCCATACTAATATTATAAATGCGAAAGTGTGTATGCTGTCTGTCTGTCTGTTACCTCTTCACGCTCGAACCGCTGAACCGATTTTGCTGAAATTTGGCATGGAGATACTTTGAGTCCCGAGAAAGGATATAGGATAGTTTTTATCCCGGAAAAATGTACGGTTCCCGCGTGATAAACGAATTTTGGCGCAACGGAGTTGCGGGCGGCGGGGAGGAGAAAGACTGTTGGAGAGTAATGTTTTGTGTCGAACTCGAACTCGACTCGAACTCGACTCGAACTCGACTCGAACTCGACTCGAACTCGACTCGAACTCGACTCGAACTCGACTCGAACTCGACTCGAACTCGACTCGAACTCGACTCGAACTCGACTCGAACTCGACTCGAACTCGACTCGAACTCGACTCGAACTCGACTCGAACTCGACTCGAACTCGACTCGAACTCGACTCGAACTCGACTCGAACTCGACTCGAACTCGACTCGAACTCGACTCGAACTCGACTCGAACTCGACTCGAACTCGACTCGAACTCGACTCGAACTCGACTAGAACTCGATTCGAACTCGACTCGAACTCGACTCGAACTCGACTCGGACTCGACTCGAACTCGGTTGTCTGTAAAGTCGGTTTACTGACGATAGTTGAACATCACAACGTCATAGCCTTAAATGGAAAGCCTCAGAGCGAGGTAACGCCGCATATTGCGTCATGTTTTTTCGTGCGCGCAGCCGGCCCCATCGAATGGGCATTGTCCAAAAAAAATCACATGTACTTTTTATATTTTTTTTCGTTAAAATAGGGTATTTTAAGAATATAAATTAAATAATTTTGAAATTCATTGGCTAGTTTTTTCTCAATAAATTTTTAAAATTTCGCTGTGACGTCTTCATCGGTGGCCAAATGTCCTCTGCAGTATGTTTTTTTTCCTTTCAATCTTATTTATAATGGCTGGTTCGTCAAATGCAAGTTATCATTATGTGAAAGCTGATACGAGAAGCTTACCAAAAGTTCGAAACGTAATGTTGGTCGAATTTATTGCTTATTTAACGCCATTGAAGGTCAAACTAAGGTTAAACATATTTGTTCAAAAATAAAAGTAACTAATGGGTATTTTTTTCTTTTATATATAGAAAAACGATCACTGACCTTATTCCTCGAAATGTTTTTGTAATGAGCAAAATTAAAAAAAAATGGACAATCCCAGTGGTCTTTTTTTATGCAATAAGGGGGCAAACGAGCAAACGGGTCACCTGATGGAAAGCAACTTCCGTCGCCCATGGATACTCGCAGCATCAGAAGAGCTGCAGGTGCGTTGCCGGCCTTTTAAGGGGTAATAGGGGAGGGTGCGGAAGGAAATAGGGAAGAGTAGGGAAGGGAAAAGGGTAGGGGATTGGGCCTCCGGTAAACTCACTCACTCGGCGAAAAGCCGGTTTTCTGTGAGGACGTGGTATTTCTCCGGTCGAGCCGGCCCATTCGTGCTGAAGCATGGCTCTCCCACGTCTGATTCCGATCTGGTCTGATTCTGATCATATTTGTCTGCTCGTCTAGTAATAACGCACAAAGATTTTTGACGTGAAAACGTCTTATAATTCGATATGAGCTGCGTGCACGAAAAAACATGACGCAATATGCGGCGTTACCTCGCTCTGAGGCGTTCCATTTAAGGCTATGACGTTGTCACGTTCAACTTTTTTTCAACAAAGTTCAACAAATACTTTTTTGCGGTGACGACACGACGTTGCAAACGTGTAGTCACCGCAAAAAAGTAGAATTGACTACTGGACGCGTGTATATAAACGATGCGATCAAGTACCAGTGCCAGTGCAGCGACGGAATCCAGTGATGCTGGCAGTAATTGGCACCAGCTGCTGTATCAATGTAAATCAGCCTTAAACGTCTAAACTGATTTTAAAATGACGACCTCTGTTCTGTGGCTCATTGGGTGGGCTGTCGCCTGTCGGTAGCTCAAGCCAGTGGTTGCGGGTTCGAATCCCGCCGACGGAACAAAAGTTTCCAAAGTTCCTGGGTAGGTTCTGATTGGTGAAATCCAAATCAGAAGCTTTTAATTATTATTAGTCTTCCTATTAGGATCCTAATTAGGACGTCTATTACAGTCAAATGGAATAGTGCTGTTGTGTTTGTTGAGTTGTCTATAACCCAATACAATAATCTTTACCATATTAATAGATGATTATAACTTGAGTCTATGACAAGCTGTCACCTTTTTTATCTGTCATCTTCCGGTGCCGGCTTTTCGTTTGGTTGTCACGATCTCCATAGTGTTTATTTTTAATCCAATATCATCCTTAATTAAAATAGTATTGTAATAATTTTAGAACAACATTTAGTGAATAAATGTTTGTCTCTATTTGCTGGTTTTTAATTTTGATCAGTCGTCACTTCTCTCACCACAATCAAGGATCGCTCCTGCACTCTAGCTCTGCTCAACAGCTTGGACTATAAATATCTTATAAAACGTAACTTGATGAAACATCTGTAATTTCAATTGCCTATATGAATGTAACATAGCACGGCCACAGTATAGCAATTATATCCCTACAGTAGTGAAACGAATGTACTTGCGCAGAGCAACGGAGGGGTACCCGCGGGGAAGCGGGCGGCGCGGGCCCGCGTACACAAACTCGCGGAGTTTGTGTACCTGCCCGCGCAGGGGTGACGTTGGCGCGTTGTCTACGAGTTTTGTGTTGTAAAACCTTCGATCACTAATATACTTATTGATCGAAGTGTAAAACGATAATTACTTATCTTATAAACAATGGGATATAATATGTTTTCAGAGTCCGGATGTAAATCTGATTCAAAAAACGAAAAGGATTTAAATTTTCATAATTTATATCGCCTCACATTTCACACTAATATTGTGTTGGCCTTGGCGGCATTTATTTGCATATCTATTTTATTGTTTACGTGTTGTAAGAAGTGTAACATGGAGAGAAACAATATAGAACAAATTAAAAATCTGTCAAATACCCTGTTACATACTAATTAGTACCTACCTAGCTAGGTACACAGGGCCATACATCAAAAAATGTTACACTTAGTGTAACATTTTGACCTTTGGACCGCCCTTACCGCGCACGTAATAAGAGCGAGTTTTGAAGTGCTTCTGTTACACCTGACATTATATGATTACTTGTTGTATATTTTATATTATATTCCTACGAATAATAAAATATTCGAATGCGTCTTAATTATTTTAATCCTTCGTTCGTGGATTCTTGGAAATCTATTGTTATTATATTGTGTCTTGCTCACCGGTGAGCTTATGGGGCTTGATGGGTTAGTGAAATTTTTAAAGCCATACTTAGGTATATTATAAATGCGAAAGTATATCTATCTGTATGTTACCTCTTCACGCCCAAACCGCTGGACCGATTTTGCTGAAATTCGGCATGGAGATACTTTGAGTCCGGGGAAAGGACATAGAACACTTTTTGTCCTGAAAAAATGTACGGTTCTCGCACGATAAACGAGTTTTGGCACAATGAAGTTGCGGGTATCATCTAGTAGAGAAATCATCTAAAAATAAAGTTTCATCAAAATAAAGTTGAAATCATCTAAAAATAAAGTTTCACGTAAATATCGATTAAACAGATTAAATGATAACATTACAAACACAATATTTAATTTTTATTTTATTTCCCGTTTCGTGGCAACCCTGGCATATCTGCTCGGTACCTACACCGGTGGCGGCATCGTGCGACATCAAAGGCGTTTCGTTACTGTAGGGATATTGCTATACTGTGGCACGGCATTCAATATATTTTTAAAAGCTGGGAGTTTCAAGTAATTGTGTATTAAGTTTTTGATCCAGCCATTAAAGAGAAACCCATTAAACCCCCCCCTATCTTCGTAGATAAGGTAGAGAATATTAAACCTTTAAAAAACCTACTAGATGAGCACGCCTGTGGAAACTACGAAATACGGGTGCTAAACGAAAACAGAGTTAAAATTCAAGCTAAAACATCCGAAACGTACAAAGAAATCGTCAAACAGTTAGAGGCAAGACAAACAGAATTTTATACCTATCGCCCTAAGCAGGAACGTTCATTTAAAGTTATTTTAAAAAACATACACCCCTCCACGGACAAAGAAGATATCCAAATAGCTTTAAAAGAATTAGGACATGACGCAGTCAACATTTGGAACATCAAACAAAGAATAACTAAGAAACCTCTACACATGTTCATAGTAGAACTGCAACCAAAAAGTAATAACAAAAAAATTTATGAAATCAACAACCTTCTAAACTACCGCATAAAATTCGAACCACCAAGACCGGTGCGTAATATACCACAATGCGCAAACTGCCAACATTACGGACACACAAAATCATACTGCCACCGTACCCCAAAATGTATCAAATGTGCCGGAAATCACCTATCAGCCAACTGTCAGCGAAAAGAACGCTCAGACTCTGTTAAATGTGCCCTTTGTGACGGAAATCATCCGGCCAACTATAAAGGCTGTATGGTATTTAAGGAGCTGCAAAAACAAAAATACCCACCTATTAGAGTCAGGAAATATCAAGACCCGCAAAACCCTATCAACTCGGCTTCCACAATGACCAGGCAGCACCAGCCTATGAAAAATAACCCAGCAACAACCAAGGAGAAAAACAATAAAACCTATGCAGATACCCTGAAATCGCCAAAACCTGACAAAAATACGGAAACCAATGACAATACCCAACGCCAAACAAATGAAATGAAGGACCTTTTTGAAATGCTGAAACAAATTATGAATCAGATGTGTGTTATGACAAACTTATTAACTAACCTAATGACCGCAATGAGTAAAAATTCGACAGACTCAAAATAGCCCTCTGGAATGCCAATGGCTTACCACAACACTCATTAGAGGTAAAAATGTTTATTGAGACCAACCAAATCGACATACTTCTTGTGTCCGAAACACACTTCACAAAAAAGACATATTTTAACATACCTAGATACAAGATGTACCACACACTGCACCCTGATGGTACTGCCCACGGAGGTTCGGCTATACTAATAAAAGAAACAATTCGTCACCATACAACAAACTCTTTCCAGACTGAACAAATTCAAGCCACTAACATAATAATTAATGACGCCAAAGGCCCTCTGTTGTTATCAGCACTGTACATACCACCTAAACACAATATGAAGTATGAAAATTATACTGCTTTCTTCAAATCCCTAGGACCTCGGTTCATAGCTGGTGGAGATTTCAACGCAAAGCATACAGACTGGGGGGCTCGTATTACCACTCCAAAAGGACGACAGCTCCTTAAATCAGTGCAGTCTATGAGGCTAACAGTCACCTCTACTGGGGAACCAACATACTGGCCAGCTGATACAAATAAGAAACCAGACCTCGTAGATTTCTTCATTTGCAAAGGGATAACGAGCTCTTCAATTAGATGTCATTCTTCCTTCGAGCTTTCCTCTGACCACTCACCAGTCATAGCCTACGTCAATTCCTCAGTGGAAAATATAGAAAAGAACTGTAAGCTGCACAATAAAAAGACAAACTGGCTACTTTTTCGTGAACTAGTCACAAATTCTCTGAACCTTAATATACCGCTTAGATCAGACGATGACGTGATCGAGGCAGTTGAACATTTTAACGACATCATTCAAAAAGCTGCCTGGTCGGCTACTCCTCTCCCAAGCATGAAGACGCAAAACACAAGCCACTACACAGAAGACATGCTAGACCTAGTAAAAGAAAAGCGTAATGCTAGAAAACTCTGGCAGATTACAAAATATCCAGAACACAAGGCAAATTTCAACAAAATCGTGAAAAAACTAAAAAACGTGCTAGAAAAACAGAAGCAGCTCGCAACAGAAAACTTTCTGAAAAATCTAGATGCCACACCAGCCACTGATTACTCTTTGTGGAAGGCTGCAAAAAATCTTAAAAGGCCTGTCTATCACCAAACAGCCATTAGAAAACCGGATGGTACCTGGGCTAAAAGCGACAAGGATAAAGCCGAAGCATTTGCAGAACACTTGTCAAAGGTATTCACGCCTAACGTAGACTGCGGATCCACAAAGACGAACGATGTTACAAACGCTCTTACGCAAACTCATCAAAATGATCTACCAATCAATAAAATCACAATAAAAGAAGTAATCAGAACTATTAGAAAACTAGACGTCCATAAATCTCCAGGTTATGACCTAATTACGGCGAAAATCCTTAAAGAACTGCCAAATACAGGCTACAAATATCTTACCCAAGTGTTCAATGCCTGCCTCTGGAGAAATTTTATTCCACCGCAATGGAAGGTAGCTGAAATAATCCTCATTCCAAAACCAGGAAAAGACGCAACGAAAGTCACATCTTACCGACCTATCAGTCTCCTTCCAACTCCCTCTAAAGTACTGGAAATTTTATTTCTAAATCGTCTGACTCCAAAAATCGCAGAAGCTAAACTGATCCCAGAACACCAGTTTGGATTTAGACCTGGTCATGGCACGGAATCGTGGAAAAAATCAACAACACGTTTGAAGGAAAGAGGTGGTGTTCTGCCGCATTCTTAGACATCTCTCAAGCATTTGATAGAGTCTGGCACGATGGACTGCTATTTAAAATCAGGAAGAACCTACCTATTAATTACTATCTCTTCATAAAAGCGTATCTAAGTGGAAGACACTTCTACGTAAGACAAGGCGACGGCATTTCTAATTTGTACAAAATAGAGGCAGGGGTACCCCAAGGGAGTGTGATGGGCCCAACACTTTACCTGCTGTACACATCAGACTTACCACACACAGAACACGTCCTGACGGGAACATACGCTGACGACACCGCAATATTAGCAACCGACGAAACAGCTGCTGGAGCTTCCAACAAACTTCAAAAAAGTCTAGATAAACTGTCTCGATGGTTAAAAGACTGGAAAATAAAGGCTAACGAAACAAAATCCGCCCATGTTACATTCAGCTTACGACACGAAACATGTCCTGAAGTCGAGCTAAATGGAATCAAAATCCCACAATCTGATGATGTACGATATCTGGGCGTATACTTAGACCGAAGACTGACGTGGAAAAAGAACATACAGACAAAAAGAAAGGCACTCGATCTCCAACTCCTGAAACTGCAATGGTTAATAGGCAAAAAGTCACAACTAAATCTTGAAAATAAACTTCTCCTCTACAAAAGTATACTAAAGCCTATCTGGACCTACGGGATCCAGCTGTGGGGAACAGCCTCTCCATCAAACATAAACATCCTGCAGAGGTTCCAGTCAAAAACCCTGCGAATGATAACTGGTGCCCCCTGGTACATCTCAAACACGCAACTCCACAGAGACCTAAAACTAGAATCTGTAAAGGAGGAAATAAAAAACTCCCTACAAAAATACTCTAAAAGAATAGAAAACCACCCCAACCACCTGGCTAAGAATCTAATGAGCGAAGAACCAAATGCAACCTTCAAAAGGCTCAAAAGACGAGCCCCTCAAGACATGCTTTAACAGAGCTCTACTAACAAAATGGTCATATCACTGGATATGTTCCATACACGCCAAGAATAAAATTACATAAAATCCAGCTCAATGTCTTAAAGACAGATCGCAGGACTAAAGGAGTTAAAAAAAAAAAAAAAAGTTTTTGAATTTTGAGGTTATAAAGATAGTTAATAATAAGCTGTACTATCATTTTGAGTTATGGTTTTAGTTTAAATTATATGAAACACACGTCAGAGTTTTTAAAAATAAAAGTAGGAGGCAAACGAGCAAACAGATCATCTGATAGAAAGCAACTACCGTCACTCATGTCCACTCGCAAAATCGGAATACGCTCTGTTCTCGAAATCCTCAAGAAGAGAGCGTATTTAAGCAGGTTGTATGGGTCCCTTTGAATGACAGAATATGCGTTCAATATAAAAAAAAACATTATCCTGCGTTAAAAACACAAATTCAATATTCATATTTTTAGAGCCGATTATCTTTGTTTTCCCAGCTTCTAAAAATCAACTGTTTTTATTTAATTATAGCATTTTACCTAAACTACATTTTAGTTATAGTTCCACCTAGGTAACAAGAACCTTGTTTTTTTAGTCCATTTTGGCCATTGTTCTTTATTGCAAAACATGGTGATTTGTTACATTTTAGGCTGTAAAAGCCGTAGAGAGCGTAAATATGAAAACATAACATTTCATTCGTAAGTACGATATTTTGCATTTAACATCTCTCAATTTGCTGATGACTGTATGATTAACTAAGAATATTATTACACGAGGAATGACGTGTTAGTTACATTATTACAGCGTAAAATAGTATTTAAAAAACATTGTTATTGTAGTAATACACAACCAAATTCTATAGGTCGTTATTTCAACAGCAAACCAAAGCTTATTATTATTGTTTTATAATTATTATTTTTACAAAAATATGTTTTAATACTTAAAAAATCATTCAATAATAATATATTATTGAATTGTCAATTGTCATCCAACATGAACTTAAACATACTTCTTCAGATAACAACTGCTACAAGATAGATTTTGGCAAACTTGGGTATTGTTTGGCATTAGCTGCCCACCAAGAATAGGGTCACGATTGCGATTAATTCGCACTGACTTTCATTTCATTTGCTACCTCATCAAAACAATCCCAAAACGTATCATGAGCTTTGCGAGATACACCTGATTCCATCTCCTCTCCTCTACTCTTTTAGCCGGCGTTGATGATGAACTGCTACTTGAGGACTCTTCACAATACATTTTTAAAATATATATCTCGTTTGCACCAAACGGCTAAGTTCCACCGGATATTCGGCGGCCGGATGTCCGGCTATCCGGCCATGTGGTTGGCTGAATATCCGGTATCTGGTATCCGGCCAAACTACTATCCGTTTCATCTCTAATTATTATCCACCTCTTGCGAAAACTATGTCCAGCTGTAGACTTCCAACATCAAATATCACAACTATAATATTATGTGATTTAACTTAGACATAAAATATGGTCATGTTTCATGACATAAAAATACTACACATAAATTTTATAAAACAAAGTGATAAAAAATAGGAGATAATTTATCGATCATTCTTTTCAGAGTCTACAGAGATGTGATGACAGTATTAAATGCTCTGAATCTGAAAATCAAAGAACGTTTGTGTGCCAAAGCCTATTATAAGGTCAATAATTTCATAAACGATGGCACATCTTGGGAGTAGGATGGCTGCATGCAAGGCTACTTCTACGTTATTATATGACTTACAATTATTATGTATGGATGTTGACATTGTATAATTTTAATTTACATTTATTGTAAATTTTATTTTAAAAAGATTAATTTTTCTCTCACTTTTTTGCGGTATTTATATTAACGGATCCATTCCACCGCGGCGCACGCTGTGCACGGCCATGCGCACGCGTGGACGTGCACGGATTTGTTTCTTTGACTTGAGTCAATTCGTGCGTAGCGTGTCCGTGGGTTGCAGTGGACACAGTCACATATATTTTCTTACAAAGCGAAGCTTGACGCACGTGCGTAGACTCTCCGTGTGCCGCGGTGGAATGGAGCCCTCACGCGGATGAACTCACGGGAAGATTGCTAATAATAAAAATACAAAAAGTAATGGTAATATGTAATAGCGTTTTTGCCATCTGAAAAAATGATAAAAAAATGATTTGGTGTGGGGAAAATAAAAGTCTATTGATGCTTGGTTTTAGGCCGTATACGTAGTATCCCACTAGTATCAAGTATCATTTAGTAGTCTGTGCACCAGTGTTGTTCTTGATACGGCAATTAGGCTTCCGAGTTCCGAGGCATCTTAAATACGGTATACGGCAGCTCTCTGATTACCGTATTAAATTATACGGCAATATTGGCACAATTATTTACCAATTTTTTTTTTGTAATGGAATGCGTTAAATTTGCGTTCCATTGCGTTAAAAATTTAAATCATAGACAAAGAAGAAGCGTAACGAAAAGAAACGTCAACAGAATTTAACGAAATGCAACCTTATCTGCGAGATTTTAATGTCTAAAATCTTTTATTTGAGTAGGTCCTAGGTTGTCTCTATCTAGGAATTCTCCTAAATACATTTTCTATTCTTTTCTAATAGGCTACTTGACATATTATATTTAATTTCATAGGAAAAATGTATATTTCTAGTAGAACTTGGCCTAGGAAACCGTATTTCACCCTTATCATCAAATAAAAGCTTATGATTGATAAATAAAGTCGATTTGAAAATATGATTTTATGAAAATAGGAACTGTAGTGACGAAAACGCTTTTGCGGTACTTCCGATTTGGATGTGACGTCATCCCATTTGTAATTTAATATCTTTTATCTATCGCGCTCGTTATATGTAAGTTTATTTGTACATAAATAATATGAATAAACCTAGAAAGATTTATAAAATATATTTTCTTGAATAATTCAAATAAAACATGAGTTTTATAATATTATCTCCATTTATTGTAGATGGGAAATGAAATGGCCAAAACCTTTCTACAAAAGTGTTTAATATTACAAATGATTTCTAAATTCTTTTCTAATTTTTTGGCACTGTTAGACTCATACGCTTAGCACATAAAACTTTTTTCAATAAAGAAAGTATAAAATACAAAAAACATGACGTCACACTATGGCGGTTCAATGGCGGACAGTGTTTTTGGCGCTATATAAAATGCATATTTTTCAATCAACATTTTTATGGGTTTCTACTGTTTAAAATACTAAAATATTAGTTTTTTTGGTGAAAATGAATGATTAAAAAGCGATTAGAATGAAGAAAAAAAATAGGTCAAGTAGCCTATTCTCCTACATTGCGTAGCTACATTGTGATTTTTCTCTCATTACCTACTTCATTGTTTTGTGCATATTCAGTATTCATGTTACAGAAACTATTAAAAAACCAGGTGATGATTAAACTATCAAGCCCCATAAGATCACCAGTGATCGCGAAAACAATAGAATAACAATAGATTTCCAAGAATCCACGATTGAAGGATTAATCCTTCGATTGCAGATAAAAGTAGTAGGTACATGCATAGTACATACATTTAAATTTTAAGTTGTATTTTTTCTTTTTTTAAACTTTACAAATAAACATTTTGCACAATACGGCAATTTTTTAAATTTTATCTTAAAATCCGGCAATTTTAGAATTAAAATACGGCAACCCTAAATTTGTCAGGAACAACTGTCGTGATTGAGACTTGCGCAGTAAAAGTGTTCTGTGGACTTGCGCTCTACAAATATATACTAGTAATCTGTGACTTGCGCCATTTTGTTATTTCTCTTCGTCATTTCGCATTCGTGGAGTAATAATTATTCACGCTGAATAAGATTTTTAACTATTTGTGTACGATTTTGTATTACATAATTTAAAATAATGTATGATACGGAAGATGACCAGTATGAAGAGGAGGAGGTCGAGGAAATATCTTCTGAACTATGGCAAGAAGCGTGTTGGATTGTAATCAACGCTTACTTTGACGAAAAAGGTTTAGTTCGACAGCAATTAGATAGTTTTGATGAATTTATTCAAATGTCCGTTCAACGCATAGTCGAGGACTCTCCTCCTATCGAATTACATGCTGAGGCCCAGCATTCATCAGGTGAAATTGAAACTCCTCCAAAATATCATCTCAAATTTGACCAAATTTATTTATCAAAACCAACACATTGGGAAAAAGACGGTGCTCCATCACCTATGATGCCTAATGAAGCACGTTTAAGAAATTTAACTTATTCGGCGCCACTTTATGTAGACATAACAAAAACGATAGTAAAGGAAAATGAAGACCCTATTGAAACCCAACATCAGAAAACTTTTATTGGAAAGATACCAATTATGTTGCGTTCTACATATTGCCTTTTGAGTAATTTGACTGACCGAGATTTGACCGAGTTAAATGAATGCCCGCTCGATCCAGGTGGCTACTTTATTATAAATGGATCAGAAAAAGTGTTGATTGCTCAAGAAAAAATGGCTACAAACACTGTATACGTATTCAGCATGAAAGATGGAAAGTATGCCTATAAAACAGAGATCCGTTCATGTCTTGAACATAGTTCAAGACCCACATCTACTTTGTGGGTAAATATGATGGCTAGAGGAGGTCAAAGTATTAAGAAATCTGCCATTGGTCAAAGAATTGTTGCCATTGTACCATACATCAAGCAAGAAATACCGATTATGATTGTCTTCAGAGCTCTTGGTTTTGTAGCAGATAGAGATATTTTGGAACACATAATTTATGATTTTGACGATCCTGAAATGATGGAGATGGTCAAACCTTCTTTAGATGAGGCATTTGTTATTCAAGAGCAAAATGTTGCTTTAAGCTTTATTGGTGCTCGTGGAGCTCGTCCAGGAGTTACTAAAGAAAGACGTATAAAATATGCTCGGGAAATTCTTCAAAAGGAAATGTTGCCGCATGTTGGTGTCTCTGATTTTTGTGAAACCAAGAAAGCTTATTTCCTGGGTTACATGGTCCATAGACTGCTGCTAGCCGCATTAGGACGTCGTGAACTGGATGACAGAGATCACTATGGAAATAAGCGTTTGGATTTAGCTGGGCCATTACTGGCATTTTTGTTCAGGGGTCTGTTTAAAAATTTGCTAAAGGAAGTAAGAATGTATGCTCAAAAGTTTATTGATAAAGGTAAAGATTTCAATCTTGAATTAGCAATAAAGACGAAAATTATTACCGATGGTTTGAGATATTCTTTAGCTACAGGAAACTGGGGTGATCAAAAGAAAGCTCACCAGGCAAGAGCTGGTGTATCTCAAGTATTAAATAGATTAACATTTGCTTCAACTCTGTCACATTTAAGACGTGTTAATTCTCCTATTGGTAGAGATGGTAAATTGGCAAAGCCTCGACAACTTCATAATACTTTGTGGGGTATGATTTGTCCAGCAGAAACACCAGAAGGAGCAGCTGTAGGTTTGGTAAAAAATTTAGCTTTGATGGCTTACATTTCTGTTGGAAGTCAACCATCACCAATATTGGAGTTCTTGGAAGAGTGGTCTATGGAAAATTTGGAAGAAATTGCACCCTCTGCTATAGCTGATTCCACAAAAATATTTGTAAATGGTTGTTGGGTAGGTATTCACCGAGACCCTGAACAATTAATGGCCACTCTACGTAAACTTAGACGTCAGATGGATATTATTGTATCAGAAGTTAGTATGATAAGAGATATACGAGATAGAGAAATAAGAATATACACTGATGCTGGCAGAATTTGCCGTCCTTTACTTATTGTTGAAAATGGAGCATTACTACTTAAAAAGAAACATATTGATCAACTTAAGGAAAGGGATTACAACAATTATGGTTGGCAGAACCTTGTAGCCAGTGGTGTTGTCGAATACATTGATACATTAGAGGAGGAAACTGTAATGATTGCTATGAGCTCAGAAGATTTGGCACAGGTTAAAGAATATGCCTATTGTACTACATACACACATTGTGAAATCCATCCAGCAATGATATTGGGGGTATGTGCTTCAATTATTCCCTTCCCTGATCACAATCAGAGTCCAAGAAACACATATCAAAGTGCTATGGGTAAACAAGCCATGGGAGTTTACATAACAAATTTCCATGTGAGAATGGACACTCTTGCTCATGTTCTGTATTATCCTCACAAACCATTGGTCACTACAAGATCCATGGAGTATCTACGGTTCAGAGAGCTACCAGCTGGAATTAATTCCATTGTAGCAATCTTATGTTACACTGGATATAATCAGGAGGACAGTGTTATTTTGAATGCATCTGCAGTTGAAAGAGGGTTCTTCAGATCTGTTTTCTACCGTTCATACAAAGATTCTGAATCCAAAAAGATAGGTGACCAAGAGGAGCAATTTGAAAAACCAACTCGCCAAACATGTCAGGGTATGAGGAATGCTTTATATGACAAACTAGATGATGATGGGATTATTGCTCCGGGTATAAGAGTATCTGGTGATGATGTTGTCATAGGTAAAACTATAACACTTCCAGAAAACGATGATGAATTAGAAGGCACTACTAAACGTTTCACTAAAAGGGATGCATCTACCTTTTTGCGTAATAGTGAAACCGGTATTGTTGATCAAGTGATGTTAACCTTGAATAGCGAAGGCTACAAATTTTGTAAAATAAGAGTCAGATCTGTTCGAATTCCACAAATTGGTGACAAATTTGCCTCAAGGCATGGACAAAAAGGAACATGTGGAATCCAATACAGGCAAGAAGATATGCCATTTACTTGTGAGGGTCTTACACCTGATATTATTATTAATCCACATGCTATCCCATCTCGTATGACAATCGGTCACTTGATTGAATGTATTCAAGGCAAAGTGTCTTCTAATAAGGGAGAGATTGGAGATGCCACTCCATTTAATGATGCTGTAAATGTGCAAAAGATTTCGTCCCTGTTACAAGAATATGGTTACCACTTGAGAGGTAATGAAGTTATGTATAATGGCCACACCGGACGTAAAATTAATGCTCAAGTGTTTTTGGGACCTACATATTATCAACGTCTGAAACATATGGTTGACGATAAAATTCATTCCCGAGCGAGAGGACCAGTACAGATTCTTGTGAGACAACCAATGGAGGGAAGAGCTCGTGATGGAGGTTTACGTTTTGGGGAAATGGAGCGAGATTGTCAAATTGCACATGGTGCTGCACAATTTTTGAGAGAACGTCTTTTTGAAGTATCTGATCCATATCGCATACATGTATGTAATTTCTGCGGATTGATAGCAATTGCCAATTTAAGGAACAATACATTTGAGTGCAAAGGTTGCAAAAATAAGACGCAAATTTCTCAGATACGATTGCCTTATGCTGCTAAATTGTTGTTCCAAGAATTAATGTCTATGAATATCGCTCCAAGATTAATGGTCGTAAATTAAATAAGAAAATAATTACTTAGTCGTAAATGGTTTGTTATCTTAAATAATATAAATAAATTTCATAATATAAAATCGGACTTTTATTATCACAAATTACAACATTAAATGCAGCTTACTACAACATTCACAATACAAAACACTCATACATTCACCTGCCAATTTTTGTAAGATTCTTTATATTTTGACTTCATGGTAAAAATAACTTACAATATTTTCATAAATAACAATAAATAAAATGTATATAATATGAAAAACAGTCGATTATCAAAAACTAATCTCTCTGTTTAACAAAGTGATTTTATTTAATAATATATTAAAATCATTTGTAAAAGTAATAGAGGCTATTATAAAGGAGAGAAAATTTTTGTTATTGTGCTATGATTGCTATGAACAGCAGAGATAATTACTCTGTAGTCAGTGCTTTTTATTACAAGTCAATTATAATGTTTCTTGAAAGGAACTACCTCTAGATTAAAAAAAAAAAAACAGGTAACAGCTAACATTGATATAAAGATCTGTGATGAATAAAACATGAAAGTGCGCAAGTATAAAACAATGTATAGAGAGCGTCTACACTGAACATATTATATCAAGTCACTATCAAGAATAATATAAGTACTTAATATTATATTATTTACTATGTACTTAGTTGACATAATTAAGTGCTCCAAATATAAAGAGTATATTCTCATAATCCACATAATATATAATAATATGTAGTTTCAATTGCATAAGTCTCAAGTATAGTCCGTCAAGAAAGTGAAGAAATTAAAAAGTGGCAACATCGTAGTATCGTCCCTTTTTTCTTAGATTGATTTGAAAGGTATGAGACTATGATGTTGCCACTTTTTAATTTCTTCACTTTCTTTACAGACTATACAGCACTAAAAAAAATATAAGGTGCATCCAGATTAGCTGCAAGTGACTGTCCGGGCAAATGGTCACTTTTGATATTGTATGTCATGACAATCTATGTTCTTATAATATAGATACATTACTTCTGAAATGCAATGACCGTCACTATGAACATGGCAGCCGTGGTCACAATCAGATGTAATCTGGATACATCTTTAAGTTTGTAATAAAGGCCATAGGATATAATATCATGCATCACGTAGTGAGGTAGCAACGGGTTTAAAAAAAGAAGTGAAGTCTTTCAAGTGATTAATTCGGCGCCGGGAGTGCTCTCTGCTCCTGTTCCTCGTCCTTGGGCCGGCTCCACTTGATCATAGTTTCGGGCGACCGATACAGGAACACTAGTTTTGCGAACAGATCCTCCTCCAGAGCCAACTCGAGGGCTTCTCTCACCTTCAAACATAATAAGCTTATTACAAGTTGAATAGATATATCAGTATTACAAAAAATAACGTAGTAACTAATTAGGCCTTTATTAAAATGGGCTTTAACCATCTACTACTCCGTGAAATGGCCGATCGACAATTCGACTACGCCGCATGCAGCTAAAGTCGCAAGCCCCAAAGTCGTGCGGCCAATGGCCGCAAGCGGCTAGTCACTAGTGACTAAAATCGACCGTGTAAACGCTCAGTCGCAAGCGATCGCTTGCTGCGAATACTACTGTAGCGACCG
Organism: Polyommatus icarus; assembly: GCA_937595015.1. Lineage (NCBI taxonomy): Eukaryota > Metazoa > Arthropoda > Insecta > Lepidoptera > Lycaenidae > Polyommatus > Polyommatus icarus. The sequence goes on from OW569321.1 coordinate 14,080,797, forward strand.
CAGACGCGACATTTTCACGCAGAATGAACTAGTCACAGGCGATTTTTGTAAATGGGGTGGCGATTTGACTGGTGACTTGCCGGGTGACTAAAATCGACCCGTTAGTCACCCGTGTAAATGGGGTGGCGATTCGACTTGGACAGGCGATTCGACTGGTGACTTGCCGGGTGACTAAAATCGACCCGTTAGTCACCCGTGTAAATCGACCAAAATACTCCACACTCTCTCCCGCTACATGCATATTAATTATTTTAAATGCATCTGTGAGTCAGTTTAGACAGGACAGTTTTTAATTAGGAAAGTGTAGGGCCACCTCATTTTCTTTATGATGCATAAAGTTTATATTAATATATAGGTGTACCAGAATCTGATGGCAAAAAGTGAGAAAATAAATTGACTCTAGCAATACCGGGGTAATAGGAATAAAACATTTTCATCCTTTTTTATTCCTTTAGCGGCTTATTTTGTGTGTGAAACAGGCAAATACAAAAATTTATCCAGTGATCAAGGATATTTTTTTAAAAATTTGCTGTAAAAAATTGCCGTCAGATTCTGGTAGACCTATAGTAATATTACCAAGTATATATCGAGACATAGCTGCAGCACGCGGTCGACGTTGGGCAGGTCGTCGAACATGATCTTGGTATATATCCCGGAGAAGAAGCCGCGCAGCATCCGCGATGCCAGGAACACGAACGTCGTGTACAGCCCGATTATACTAGACACAGAACATTAATAGTTAGGGTCTTTAAGTTGGTGATATTTGACACGACTTCGGAACGGAGCTTCGCCTGATAGCAGGCGGGCACTTGAAAAGGATAGGATTTTTTTTATTATTAGATCCTTAAGCACAAAGTCTGTTGGAGTTTGGTATCGGATCTGCCCCCAAACCGCAAAAATAACTTATTTTTCTGCGAATAGAGGCTCCAAGTCTATTCTAAGATGATTTGGTTGGGTACAGAGAATATTACCACGGGTAAGGCGTTACAAATCTTAGCAAACTCTTATATTCTGCTATCGCAGATAAAATGAACGGTTCAAGTAGTAGTATTATTTCGTATACATACCCTCCTCCTGATATAAAGTTGAGTGTTTCCGGGAACAGTTTGTCATTGAAAGTGTACATGACTAGCATATTACAGTCGTTCTTAGGTATCGACGCCAGCCTCGTGTCCTGAAAGTTGTTGCAAAATTTTCTGATACAAAATCTTGTACTCGTAAATCGAAGTCAGAGTCTTTCAACATCGCATCGCATTGCAATGTCATTTTTAGTATGAGTTTTGTTGCAGATTTTTGCGATGCGATGCGAATTGGTAGTTTTATGTGGGACTTACCGGCGGATCGCAGGACTCCTCGACGCGCCAGTACACAGCCTTGCCCTCGCGCTCCAGACGCAACTTCACGTCGCGGTAGTAGCGCCGATCGTCGTCTTCTGCTAAAACAACAATGGCATAATTATAATGATCATTGATATTTTGATTTCTTAGATGGTACGATTGGTATCGATCGTTAAGGCAAAACCCTAGGCATTAGATTTAAAAAATGATGTCTTTATGGATGTAAAAATCGATTGATTACCTTCTCCAAATTGAGGCATCAGTTGGTAGGCTGGCTTCGTCGTCCCCTTGTTAAAAACTTTAATAAACTTCGGAAACAAAGTCTTTACAGTTATCCTGAAAAAAATTGGTTTAGTGAAATTATTACTAATTTTATACAGTTGAACATAATGTTATAATTAATAATACATATATTATTAACATATTCATAACATTTTAAAATGATTTTAGAAAAAGTTGCAGCGGTTGGATAAAACCTTAATTCAGAATGTTTTTACCTTATAAGTACCTATTACAATAGGGATGCTGACAAGGTCAAAGATTAGCAGATTTTTAAAAAGTAGTTATTATTATTTGTAGAAATAAAGTAATAAATCGATCAAAGTTCCCGCGATGCCTACAAGCTACTCTACGGTGACGTCATAATCGAGTAGCAGTTTATATGGAGCATTTCGGGCATGTCTATTTTATGAGATTTTTGAATTGTTCTATCTTAGAAAGTTGTTAAGCAAACACAATAATTCTTTCACTGATTTACCATCTACGAATTATATACTTAAACTAAGGAAGAGTAACTAAATCAGTGCATAACGTGTTTTTCATTATTATTTATAAAATATCCATAGTTCCATACTATCCGTACTAATATTATTATAACTGACTGTCTGTCTGGCGCAACGTGTTATTGTTAATTGTTGTTTTTTTTAAAATAAAGTATATTTTATAAAATATAATAATGATAAACACTATATGCAGAGTGATTTAATAACAGAAAAAATATTTTGTAGTACGCGTGGTAATTCAAATTTGATCTTCCATATCTATGGACGATTAATCAATCAAGAACAAATCAAGAAAAATGAATAGCATATCAGCCACGACACTAATTTCGCGTTATGGACTTTTTGTGATTGCCAGAACGCGTCGTGGCCGTTTTCATTAGAGCCACAACGCGAATTTCGCGTCGTGGCTGTTTCACTGTGACCACAACGCGTTGTGAGCTATTTTTTCGCTCATTGAGCGATTTCGGTCTTTGATATATACACAAGTGACATTCAACCAGGTTGACATATTGTGATAATTATTGTCAAACTAATTTTATAATTTGTTTACTTACTTTTTACGTAGCTTTTTACAAAATTTTCGTTGTTAAAATGCCTAAATGCCCTGTGAAATGGTGTAGAAGTCATACAGACATACGACTTTTTAAGCGTGTCCCACACAGACGCGGCCTGCGGTGGCGATCTGCTGTCGCCTTCTTGCTTGACCGCGATAACAATAAACTGCCGCGGCCGCGGTGGCGGTCATTCCCTACGGCGCGGCGGCTCATAGCTCTCGAGTCTCGCCTGCGAGTGGATGTTAGTAATGGCCAATCGTAATGAAGTTTTATTGCTTTTATTATTGGCGCTTGAAGAAGATGAAATATTATTTTAACAAAAAAATTAAAACCGACTTCCAAGGTAAAAACAATAATAATATGAACTAAAAAGGATTAAATAACTCTTACTCTTTAAGAGTTCTTTTTCAGAATTCGTCTAAATCTCAACTACATATTTCTTTACATAATACAGTCTTTATTATTTGGAAGTCGGTACCAGCTAATTTAGTCATGAGCTCAGTCAATGTCAGAATATCTGAAACTTTTGGGACTGGTACCGACTTCAAAGCAATGAAGATTGTATGTACAGAAATAGTTGATACCTATTTAGAGTTTAGACGAATTCTAAAAAAGAACTCTTAAAGAGTAACTGCCGCACTCAGAGTGGAACATTATTTAGTTAAATGTAATTAATTCAAAATTTTGACATAAGCCCCATACTTTATCTGTCAAACTCTTCATTAAATTGAAGCTTAATCTTTATTAAATGTCTCTGAGTACGGCGGTAAGAGTTATAAATTAATACTTTTTAGTTCATATTATTATTGTTTTTACCTTGGAAGTCGGTTTTAATTTTTTGTTAAAAATAATAATTTCACTCTTTTTAGTTATCTACAACATAAGGCTTTATGCGTAAACAGCCACTTCGAATGATAACTATTCACATTATCTTACTGTAAGCGAAATTGTGGTAAATGCTTGCAGTTATCTAAGCGATGCTGCAATTTCCAAACTTTTATCTTAATAAAGTTTCGAGTTCTGTTTAGTGTTTTCGGATCAAGAGACACCTTCGTATGAAATTTCACTTATTTGTAAATTATGTTTAAGTTACTAGAAACAACTTCTTAACCACCTGCAGGGCTAGCATAACAACAGTAGACATGGGAAAGAATCGACATACTGACAGATTTTATCGCCCAAATGTCGGATTTCCATTGTCTAACAACACAAAAATTTTAAAAATCGGTCCACAAACAGCGAAACAATCATCAAAAACATCAGCTTCGATGAAAAATATCACGAAAAGTACCAATAATTGGATCATAATGTCATGATCCATGGTATAATTATGGTTGTGGTGATGATGATTAATCAAATTGATATAGTGGCTTATGCTTTCAGTGATTTAAATAACGCCAAAATCCCCGAACCTGTATCTATAGGGATTCAAAAGTTCTGTTGGGTACCTTAGGATCCAGGGTATAACCTGGTGTGAAGTCTTACTTTTTGGTAGCATGTGCCTCGAGTACATCAGAAAAAATTGAAATCACTATATATTACCATACAAATTTCAAGGAGTCCCCTCGATTCCTCAAGGGTCCATCATCAGATCACCAATTTTGTGAACATGGTACCAAATGCGAGTTAAACCCTATACATTGTATAGGGTTTAACTTGAATTTGTATAGTATACAACACAAAAAGAATTTTGAAAATCGGCTAACAAACGGCTGAGTAATCGTTAAACATACAAAAAAAAACATACAGCCGAACGTATTACCTCCTCCTTTTTGGAAGTCGCTCAAAAAAGGTACATAAGTAAATTCAAAGTAATAAAAGCAAAGTTTAGAAGAAAATATTTACTAACGTCGTTGTATTTAATATTTTGGTTATTCTTTTCAGAAAAAGAGAATTGTGGGTCCATAAAATTAATAAAGAACGGCAGTAACATGGGGAATTCTGGACATAGGCATAATTTACAGGCATAATTTCACGCGGTACACGCGGCCTGTTGTAAATATTTACAACTGATCGCGTAATGGCCGCCTCATGTCCGCGCGCTCATTCACACAGAAGCAGTGGTGGAGGGGCAGGGCCGTCTCTAGCCCATGTGGCGCCCATATGCAAATATTATCCTAGCGCCCCCTAGCAAACGCGCGGCCAAAATGAAATGGGGTACAGAGTACAAGTACAGTTTTTCCGGCCGCTTAAGGGTGGGGACTGGGGACCAGTGCCGGTCCTAGTCAAATTAAATAAAAAAAATCGGCAAGTGCAAGTCGAACTCGCACACGAAAGGTTCCGTATGATTATAAAGCAAAGATAGGCAAAAAATAATGGTTTTATGGGAGCCCCTTGAATGTTTATTTAAGTACAAATACAATTAGGTATTTTGTCAATATTTCAAGTGCCTACGTGTAGCCGTTATTGATATACTTAATACCTCGATCGTGGGAATCGCAGACACAATAGATTTTCAATTGTTATGCGGCAACCGGGTGCCGCTTGGGGATTGATGGGGGTAAAAAAGTCACATTTGTTGTATGGGATTGTATCCTTCAATATTCAATTTATTTTGTTTTTAGTATTTTTTATAAAAATTATAGAAGAGCTTATAAATGCGTTGGGGCTGCGCTGCGAGTCGCAGTCGAAAAGACGTAGGACATGTTTTTCTATGGGCCCCGGAAGCACCGCCCTCGCGGAAGCATCACTGCGCATCGCAAAGATGTGGAGGAGAGTGTGCTGATCGGCGCTGAAATGTAGTACTTGGGTTTGGTCCTGGATTCTGAATGGATCTTTGCCCCTCATTTTCGTCGATCGGCACTTAAACTGAAGAAGATGGCCATAGCCCTGAATCACCTTCTGCCAAAATCTGTGGTCCAAGGCCAACCTGCAGATGACTTTGTACCGGGGTCCTGCAGTCCTGTTTGGGCGGAACACATAGGCGCCCGGAACAGACAGCTGCTCAGAAGCCCGCAGCATACTTTAGCGCTGCGGATACTACGCTGCTATCGAACCGTTAGCTGGCGAAGCGGCGTTGGCGCTGACAGGGTCCCCTCCGTAGGATCTGGAGGCTCGCGTGTTGTAGGAGGGTGTATCAACATACAGCCGAGTTTAAAAAGCGAGGAGAGCGGGTGCTACCAGAGCTGGTAACCCGATGGCGCATGTCATTTCAATACGCACCTGGTAAGACCAGATGGCGTCCCCAACTGCCGGCTGCCGAACTGTGAAAGCGATCCGGTTGAAACTACAACAGTGGATGGCACATTCAAGGGTCACCCTTACCTTCGGTCATTACCTGGACCATACGGACAGGAGGAAACCATCGCCTAGGTACCACCACAGCCTGAGTAAGACGATACGGCGCAGCATACACTCATTGAATTTTGACGACCTCTGTGGCTCAGTGGTAAGCGCGTTGGACGCTCAAGCCGGGGGGTCGCGGGTTCGAATCCCGCCGATGGAACAAAAAGTTTCAATGTTCCATGGTCTGGATGTGTATTAAATAAGTGTATGATATAATAAAAATCTTAAATATATGTATAGTATAAAAATATTAAATACCACGGGGCCAGACTGACGTGGTGTGAAGCGTCTATAGATATTATTATTGAACGCTCTGCTTGGGCTGAGCAACGGGCTGAGTTTTGCGCCGTCCTTGGATTTTGGACCTTACTACTTATTGGGAGGCAGTAGCTTATACCCTCTGCGAAACTGTTATGCACGCTGTACACTCTCGCCGAGAGCTCTCGGGCGAGAGTCTCGTGCGAGAGCCCCTTGCCCGAGTGCGATCATGTACATTCTCGCTTAGTTCAATCGCAGTTAAGAACTCAGACAAGATGGACGAAAACGACCATTCACCATTCACCATGCATCGAAAGATATCATTGTAATCCAAAGATTTATAATCATATTTAATTTTATTTCTCACAGCTAATGACTGATACTGACGTTTATTATTGTTATTTTTCTGTTCTACACTGTCCAGCGGCGGGACTAGTACTGAAAGACGCGAGAGTGTACAGTAGTGCGCTCGTTTTCCTCGCGAGACCCTTTGTCTCGGGCGCAAAATACCGACAACGGACCGAGAGGGTTCGAGACAGGCGAGACGAGGCGAGCGCACCCATGTACACTCTCGCACTCGGGCCGCCTCGCTGTGTCTCGGCGAGAGTGTACAGCCGGCTTTATGTCGCAAACGGAGGCTGCATAAAGAGAGCGGGAAGCAGATTAATATGAAGATCCCATGAAAAGGAGGCACATAGGGCCCGGTGCAACCGCAAGGGCGCCGCGGCCAAGAGTACATATTTTGCTTGTGATCCATCTTGACGAAAAATATAATCTTCATTTATATGTTTTAAGTTTTTAAAAAAAGGTTCATTTTAAGTTGAAAAATAAAGTTTAAATTTATATTACAAAGTATACGCCGAGTGGGGCTCCCTTGCGAGCGGCGCTCGGCGCCCCTAGGACCGCGGCGCCCGTGTACAACGCACACCTTGCACCTAAGGGAAAGACGCCCCTGGTCAGGGGGCGGGGCTTGCGGCCGCGGTAAGCCGCGCTGTGACCGCGTCCAGGCCGCGTGTGTCTGTGTCGTTCCTAGAACTCTCAAGTCATCCAACTGACCGCTACCGCCACCGCCACCGCAGGCCGCGTCTGTGTGGGACACGCTTTATACAGGAATAACCTTTCAAGTTTCATCAGTAAGTAAATTTTTTAAAATTATGCTTAGGTAAAGTTCTTGTATTTTTCCGACCCAAAAACATGCCCAAAAAGATGGTTTATTTAAGTTGGATGCCAGGGTATTTGCGTAAAATTAAGCTGGTCTCTTTGTGTTTGTCTTATTAAGTTTACATGTTATTGTAAAAATGCAATAATCAAAAAATAATATAATTACCATCAAAATTTTTACAAAGTCGCCATGGACAGTGTTATGCAAGATGTGATAATTTAATCATAATTCATAAACGAGGGTCTGCCGTCTGACTGACAACAGTATGGAGTATCTTATTTTTATAATGCCGTTCGTACTTCGTTTAGTAAGAAACGAACCGAATTGGATGCCGAGCCAGATTACTCGTTTATATAGCATACTTACACTTTAATAGTCATGATATTATATTTTGTATGAGTAATGAGCGAAAATTAAAGAGATTACGAAAATCTGCATTTGCACCGTAAGTTTTTTATTTCAATTTAGATTTTTGTAATCTGAAAACGTCTTGTCTAGGTGCTCTGGATAGTTTTAAATTCGTCCGAGTCGTACAAGGTTTGTTCAAAATCATTATATATTTTTATTATCGATGACTTAAGGATCAGAGGAAAATGTTTGATTTTAAAATAATAATTATGTACTCTTTTCTTCGTGACAGTAGATATATTGTTTGGTGTATACTGAATAATGCCATCCGCTTTTGAGAATTATTGTCCACGGCTTTGTTTCATAACTGTGACAGTGACAATAACCGCGCAGGCTGTCGTCCAGCGCGCAACCTGGGAAACGACCTTGGCGAGAATCTGAATTGTCATATTTTAGCGTTCGAAAAGGAGCCAAATTTAAAACGGTTGAAGTATGGGAGTTACATTTCCTGTAGTTTTGTTATTCGTAGCTAAAAAATAAATAAATTACCACTTTCGCTGCGGCACTTGGAAATGTAATATTCCATTCTGGTGCGTTACAGGACGACATTGTCATGTACTGGAAAATTTTCTAGTGCGAAACAAGACTGATTTGTCCGGTATACAATTTTTTTTAAAACTCGTATTTCTCATTCAATTTTTATTTTTCGATATTTCTTTGACTTTTATCTATATCTTAAAACCTTGAACTATTAATGTTTATTCTGGTTCTAAAATTGGACCAGTAATGTTTGACTTATACTACAAAACATCTTACCGGACTTATATGTCATGTAACGCACCAGAAGTGTGGAAAATTTTCGAAAAGTCGATAAACAGTAGTGATGTGAAATAAGAAATCAAATATTTATCGATAAAGTTTTTATTTATAATCAAAATTAAACAATATTATTATCATGTGCTTTATTGAAACAAGCGAGACAAAATACTTTCTTGCATTCGGCGCACATTAACTTAACTTTTGGCACCTTTTTGTCTGCTTCCCGGCTTGTCATTGTTTTTATTAATTCTTTATAGCAAAGTGTGCATTGTTTTCTTTAGTAATCCTTATATCTTCTAAAACTTTGATTTTCTTACCAGGAGTAAAGATCTTTTTTGTTCTGCTTGTACCGTCGGTTCCAATATTATAACCATAATCTTCCACTTTATCGTCAAAAATACGCGACAATATTTTTCGGGAGCGCTTCATTATTATCAATTCGAGGAGGAAACTATTACGTTAGTAAAAGGGCGGGAAATATAACAAGTGTCGACAAACGTCTAATTGCTAATAAGTTCTTCTCACTAATGAATACGCGCTCGCCTGCAGTGCGATACCGGACATGCATGTACAAGTCGTATTCGTCCGGTAACGCATGGAATGCAAAATGTTTTCGTTCTGTACGTACAGGGCAAATATGCCCTGTACCTTTTTTTTATTGAAATAAGACCGTTTGAAAGTAAGAAGCAATAATGTATGTTTGTCTCTATTCAACTCATAGAATATCATGCCTAAAATGACGCCGCACCAGCGCGCAAAACTAGTTTTTTGACGCCCGCACCAGGGGAGAGTTCATTACCAGCTATATGTGTCCGGTGCCGCAGCGAAAGTGTTAATTAAAGCTATAGTTTTTATTATTCGTAGTTTACCATCAAGAAAAAAAGTAGCTAGCATACCAATAGGTTATTGGTACGCTAGCTACGCCCCTGGGTGGGAGTAGTGGGACATACCAGGCGTCGTCTGGGGCGGTGCCGTTGAGCAGGCGGAGCAGCGTGGCGCGGTCGGCGGCGGCGTCGATGGGCACCTCGCGGTGGTCCTCGATCGTGGGCGGGTTCTGCGCCGTCGTGCTCGGGTGCGTTATCACGTACGTGAACTTCACCAGGAGACTAGACTCTGAAATTAGACCACATCATTATATATATAATTCTTTTGTGAGTGTGTATGTCACTGAACTTCTCTCAAACGACTGGACCGATTTTGATGAAATTTTTTGAGTGTGTTCAAGGGGATCTGGGAATGGTTTAGATTCACAATTTTGTCTGCTGGACAATGTTTTTTTAATTAATTTTTAATTTATTAGTAGTTGTTGATTTTGGAATTTTTTACATTGGATCCGACAGACGGCGCTACCATCGCAGTGTCAAATTTTAAATAATATTCGAATTCGAATTTTAATTTTAGTCTATCCCGACAGTTAACGCTGCGATCAAATTAAAAAATATATACTTTATATATGGCAAAGAAAAGTTTGCCGGGACAGCTAGTACTTATAGATAATGTAATTAATATAGTAGTGGGTAATTAAAAAAAAACTTTTTTACTCTCAGTAATCACTGAGGGTATTTGTTATAATATTACACTGAATCAACACATTATTTTATTTCAACTTTATATACATTGTTAAAATCTCTTTGTAACGATAATATAGAACCTACAGAACCTTCTATTTCAATTATATGTGTGAGTACTGAGTAGTGGGAGTGGAGCGTACGTTGCAGAATAGCAGGTTGCTTCGTTGAATAAATCAATGGCTTATGAGGATAATACCATCTAAGAAGTTGTTGAAGTTGATTTATTTGCAGATGACGAATCTACGTCATTTGGTCGGATTATGTCAGTTAAATCAGTCGTGATCTGTAGGCTGGGCTTGACGTATAGTTCTTGCAATCTGCGAGTGCGCGTCGCCCTTAGTTGTGTGAGTGACCATATCTATACACGCGTACATGGCTCGCTCGCTACTGACTGCTCCGTCGGGTACGCACACTAACGAAAATGTCTATTCACATTTCCAACTACAAATAAAGGCTTCGCGCACTTTTAGATTGCAAGAACTATAACGCTACCAAATCAGAGCCAGTCCACACGTCGCGTTGCGTCGACGCAGCGATGCTGTTTCGTTTTTTACATACAAATAACCAAAGTGTTCACACGGCGCGCTGTCGTCACAACGCACGCATGACGGACAGCAGTCCCCGAGACGAAGCGGGAGGGGTTGTTGACGTTAAGACTGCTTCGTAATAACTAGGGCCCGGAAAATATGTATTAAAAAAATCCAAAATATGTACATAAAATATGGACAAAAAAACGAAAATATGGAAAAATATGGACTAAAAATCAAAAATATGGAAATAATATGGAGTATAAAATTACAATAATTAAACATTGTTTTAGTGTAGGAAAGAAAAGAGTCACTCGTTACAGTTAACAAAGAGACAGAGGCCAGAAATATGCTATGCTAGCCAGCATATCATGTTTATATAGCCAGAAAGCATATTATTTGGTTTGGAAATAAACATCTTTATTATAAAAAATAATGGGTCCGCTTAATATTGGCTAAATGATTTCTATTCTCTGCACGTCACATCACACATGACGTGATAGTTGATAACGTCAAACATCAAAAATCGCCACAGGTTTTTGACGTGACAACGTCTTAAATTAGGTTGCGGCTGGGAGTCACTTATGAAAAAGTGTAACGCTCGGTAACGTTACGATGAGTCACCGAACGAGAGAGAGGCCCGCCGAATGCCTTGCGTCTCTCTCCCACACGTTGTCACGTAAAATCTTCGCCCGTAAAACCGACTTTACAGGCAACCATTTTATTTTTGTGTATTATTACTTAAATCCTTTATTTTATCCGAAGACCCAAACATACTTCAGTTTTTGTTTAGCCATGTTAGCAACAGGACCTTTAGCATCTGAAAATTTATTTTCTATTTCTTCAATAATAATATCTCATTTGGAAACAAATACGACGATAAAACGCGAGAGGAACGAAATACGCAGCCGCATAGTGGCGGGAACGTATTTTTTGTTGTTGAATTTTTATGAAAACATGGATGATTGTGACATTTTCTTGCAAAATATGGACTTATCTGTGGCCGGCTACGCGTGACACGGCAGCGCTGCGTCGACGCAACGCTGACACAACGCGCCGTATGGACTGGCTCTCACGTAGATCTGCGTTCTTCCTATGGATGGTGTAATAGATGTTACTGACTAGATCGGGCCTCCTGCTCGAGTCGCGCGAGCTCCGGCGGCGAGATGACCCACTCCATCGTGGAGTTGGGGTTGATGGTGACGACCGCGACGTCGTTGTACATGTAGTTGGACAGGAACGTCTGCGCCGTGCGGTCGCGCAGGTACAGGTTGCTCAGCTGCAGGTACTCTTGTTCCGTGTATCTGTGGTGTTACACAATAATTATATTATATTTTAACCGCACATGGACTTAATAAACGTAAGGGATTGTACTTAATCCATACTGATATTATGAATGCGAAAGTGTGTCTGTCTGTCCGACCGATTTTGCTGAAATTTGGTATAGAGATACTTTGAGTCTCAAGAAAGGACCTAGGATTTTGGCGCAACGTAATAATTACGGGAGTCATCTGACAAACTGGGTGACAAACAAAATATTAGTAGAGATCAACTACGATAACATGGCGCGCCCCTCCAAAATTCAAAACGTTTGAAGTGCGTTGTCAAAACGTTTGAAGTGCGTTGTCTTGCGCGGTCGGCTAGTTATGATTAGTTGACCAACAAGTCTTGGTAATAACTAATAAGTGAAATATTACGAGTACTGGTTGATTGGTTGAATACTTACTACATTAGTTTGTAACTAATTCATAAGGATATGACTACACACATTGAAACAGCAATTTGGAGGGGCGCGCCATGTTATCGTAGTTTATCTCTACACTTGTTTATATAGGCTTGGATTTGGCAATTGTGACGAACATTTTTTAGTCCAAATAGGAATTCTGAATAGATGCAATCGAGACAAAAATTTATAGAGTATCATTGCGAGTTAAAAGTGTGTTGTTCTTACACGTCGATGTTGTGTGACTGTGCTGACATCTGGTACACGGGTAGGAACGGCCCTATACGAATGTTCACGGTCACATCGGTGGGTGGATTCGGTTTTCCAACCTAAAACACAAATTAATATATATTTTTTCTGGGTTATGCAATATACCTGCATCAAAGTTACAATTTATTGCGGCTTTTAAATATTCCTGGCCCTTTAGCCAAGACCTTTTCTTTATTGCTTCTTTATACTTAGAATCGCCGATCAAAATGTATGGATTTAGATAGTATATTATTATTTTAGTAACCTATAGATTTCCGCAAAGTAACGCCTGATTCTATTAACTTTTTAAAATGTATGGAATTGACATTACTTTCGTTAAATAACGTTGACGTTCGACTTGTCTACTGTCAATTCCATAGATCGACGATTAAAGAAAAAGTCTTCGCTACAGGCTCTAATCTCTAAATCAAGGAATCTGAGCGTCTAATAACTGCAGACCTTTAAACAACTTGCATTCGATAATTAATACAACAAAGTAAAAAATAAAAATGTTTGGGATTTAATATAACTAACGCATCGCAAGTGTCTATGTCACAGGGATAAGTTTAAAACATTGCTGAAAATAAAAATGAAAAATGTTTCTATTGATGATTTCTATCTTCGTTCGTTGTTGCATTACATGTAGATCGCGAAATGATCATGCGTGCATGCACGTAACGCATGTCATGTTGCATCACCGTCTAGGGACCGCTTAATTACCTTGATGATTTACATCAATTTATCGTGGATTTATTTACGAAACACTTACCGAGTTCCCGAAGGCGAAGAAGACGAGCGGGAACCAGATGATGGCGATGACGAAGGCGAGCACGCCGCCGCCCAGCATATACTTGGACACGCTCGACTTCTTCGCGCCGCGCGGCTGCGGGAATTTGTCCTCCACGTACCGCGAACACTGTTCAAACGACAGGCTTTTTACTAACTGACTCTTAGAGGGCCCCTAGACGATCAAATTTATTGCGCAATATCACGTATTGCGTAATATTATTGACCGTCTAGGGTTTTATTAAACATCGCGCGCCTTCAATCTAATTGGCACATAAACTGTTTAATAAAATTGAAGCGTGATATTGCACAATACAATTGATCGTCTAGGGGCCGGCTTAGATAAAAGAGTTCGAACCTTTTTATATGGAGCGTGGCATACCTAATTAGTTTCAAGTACTTAAAATTGTACATTTTCGTGTACACCTATGAAACATACGTCAATCGACAGAGAAAATAATTACAAAACAACAAATACTCTTCTACAAAATGTCGTAAATGTTATACTTATTTAAATATTTCGGGTTCTTTATCTAAAATGTTATTTATTTTACATTTTAAAATTGAAATAACTCAGAAAGTATATTATTATTTACGACATTTTGTCACAAAATATTTATTGCCAATATAATAGGTAAGTATGCCAATAAGGTTCGTTGTTCTTTGCTTTTCAGATAAAAAAGCTCTTAGAATCTGAGTTTGCTATGATACATGTCCTTATGAATCCAACTTTATTTATTTTAACAATACAAATATTGAAGACAATTCGAGTAAAAGACGTAGAAAGCGATTTCCAGAGCCCTATCAAACTGTTTTATGTTTAGAACATAACTTGATCTCAGTCATTGGAGGTTATGTTTTTTATACTTTAAACAAAATTAGAATAACTTTTAGAATAAAGATATTGCTACGGACGTGTTTAACTCATCAAGCCCCATATGGACACCGGTGACCGCGACAACAATAGAATAACAATAGATTTCCAAGAATAGATCCGCGATCGAAGGATTAAACATTTACTCACTTTCAGCAGGAAGACGCTAGCAAATATATCCTCCATTTTGAGCCAGTCCATTAGTGTCATAGAAGTGTCCGTCCAAATCCAGTCCATGAGAGTCCGCAGTTCGAATAGGAAAGGTACTGCCATAAACCTGTGTTAAAATATGATCATTATTATTCGTAAGATATTTAGCACCGGTATGGGTTATTGCTGATTGTTTGTCTATGTATCTCTCTCTTTAATTACTAGAAAGTAAAAGAGACAACATTATATGAAGCCAACTTTAGGGCTCCATTCCACCGCGGCGCACGGAGTGACTAAGCACGTGCGTCAAGCTTCGCTTTGTAAGAAAATATATAATGTAACTGTGTCCACTGCAACCCACGGACACGCTACGCACGAATTGACTCAAGTCAACGAAATAAATCCGTGCACGTACACGTGTGCGCGTGGCCGTGCATTGTGCTGGCCGTGCGCCGCGGTGGAATGGAACTGAGAGTAGCGCACGTGGGCTTTAAAATATCTTACATAGGTTCATATAAATCTTGGAGATTCGACATAACAAAATCAATTTAGTTTATGACAAAACTCATCTAGTTAGACGATATTACTGGTATGTCTGTCTGGCTCAAAGGTTTTACGAACTTTGCAAGACTTCAATTTTGTTTATTAAACAATGAAATATGCGTACCACGGCATTCCCACGGACACGGGAACCACCGCATCCTATGAAGTCAACACGAATTGAGTCGCGGGCAACAGCTAGTATGGTATAAATACGTAAGCGTACCCTCTAAAGCAGATCATGTTGAGGAAGCGGTAGGACTTGCAGAGGAAGTTGCCGATGATGCGGCGCGGGTAGCCGCAGCGGATCTGGTACGCCGACAGCAGCAGGTACACGCACTTCACCATGTACCACATCGGCGGCGGCAGCAGCGCGTTGAACTTCCTGCGCATAGCGGAGCATAGCTTGTTTTATATTGAGATGGAGAGAGAGAGAAATGCTTCTTCATCATTTCGTCCAACGAGGAAATTGTTGAGGCAGTTAAGGGTTGGACCTCATCTGGCAGCACGGAATCGACTTTTTCCGTCGTCCTTTCTCTTTCTGTCGCTTAGAACTGCCTTTTGATAGACCGAGACAGAAAGCATTTCCGTGCTGCCAGATGAGGTCCAACCCTAAAGCCCGTCACAGACCTAGCTATAATATATATTAATATGTTTATAGCTAGGCATATTATTATATATTTTCTATACTAATTTTCGCGTGACCACACACTCAGCTATAATATATATTTCTGTGACATGTGGATTTAGTATAGATTAATATGCCTGTTGCAGCGCCTTAAATCTTCATTGTTAATTTAGTTTTTTTTGTCTTTGGTAGACGATAGTTTATTCTATTATCTGTGGTTGTCACTTGTTGCCGACATCTTTTTTATCCATTCTCTTTTTTTGTTACGCGTAATGCGTATCGCCTTGTAAAAGTTGTAACGTTGATCTCGTTGTAATACAAAATTTAAAATAATCTAAATAGCATTTTTTTTTGCCATCAATACGAAACAATGCCTTGCTATAAATATATTAATATACTAGCTGTCCCGGCAAACGTTCCTTTGCCATATATTTTTTTTAATTTGATCGCAGCGCTAACTGTCGGGACAGACTAAAATTAAAATTCGAATTCGAATATTATTTAAAATTTGACACTGCGATGGTAGCGCCGTCTGTCGGATCCAATGTAAAACATTCCAATATCAACAACTACTAATAAATTAAAAGCCAAAATTGTGAATCTAAACCATTCCCAGATCCCCCCTTGAACACACACAAAAAATTTCATCAAAATTGGTCCAGTCGTTTAGGAGGAGTTCAGTCACATACACACGCACACAAGAAATATATATATTAAGATATTATAGCTATGTCTGTGACGGGCTTACTTAACAGACCAACGTCATTTGATCGGATCATGTCAATTCAATGTTATTTGTGATCTGTGAGCTGGGTTTGACGTAACACGATCAAACTACGTAGGTCCCCCATCTGCCTAAGAATCAACTTCTCTGATTTATATGCTTGTATATATTATGATATGTCATTGCATTACTGGCACGACTTATTTGTGCAAATAAGCAGAAAGAAAAATTGGCGATTTAATAGCAGAAGAATTCCACTTATTTTGTTTTTGCGTTTCCGGTCCTGTGACCGACGAGTCACCTCACTTACTTAGCATAATACATAATTTTAAAACTGGGGTATTCATTGACGAGTCCGATAGAGCTAAACGTTTCGTCTGTTTTTGACTTTCGTTGTATGTACTATCGGAGAAGTTGATTCATATTTATCAGATGGCGGACGGTCCGCGACATCAAACTGTCAAACCAGCTGATGGATAGAAATCAATTTCTTCGATGGTATCTTATGGTATTATATCTATACTTATTATAAAACAAACTACAAAGTCGCTTTTTTTCCCTCATGTCCCTTTGTTCCCTTTAATCTTTAAGACTACGCAACGGATTTGGATGATTATTTCAGTGTTAGATAGCCCGTTTATCGAGGAAGGTTATAGGCTATATTTTATCACGCTAAGATTAATAGGAGCGAAGAAATAGAGGAAAATGTGGAAAAAACGGGGAAAATTATTTGAAAGGGCTAACTTGAATGCGCTAATCTCAGGAACTACTTGTCCGATTTGAAAAATTATTTCAGTGTTAGATAGCCCATTTATTGAGGAAGGCTATAGGCATAATTTTTTCAGTGGCTATATATTTTATACCCGTGCGACGCCGGGGCGGGTCGCTAGTTCAATTATAAAAAGAAACCTTATACTATACGCAACAAATGTCTCATACCGTTCCGTGATGAATGGCAGCACGAAGAACATCCATATGTGCACGCCGATGATGAGTATGTACTGGAAGAGGATCTTGCCGAGCATGAACTTGCGCAGGTAGAGCGCGCGGTCCACGACTATGAGGCCGAACTGTAGGATCAGCATCACCAGGAACGGGATCGGCACCTTGTTCTCCTCTAAATACGTCTGTACGCCGCCGTCGCCTTGGTGCGTCTGAAAAAAGAGCGTAGTCCTTAAATAATTTAAGAATTTAGTGGAAATAACGTTCTCCTTAAATAATTGAAGAATTTAGTGGAAATAATTTTGTCCTTAAATAATTAAGACTTTAGTGGAAGAACCAGGTAAGTAACAGTTACAAAATTGCCGTTTTTTGCATAAATGGAGGCTTTAGGGGCCGAAAATTATTTGAAATAAAAAACTGTGTGATTGTGATTTTATGTGTAGCCAGATATATTAGCCACATGATGAAGTAGGTAAGGTACAAGGTTTGTTAAGATATAAGGGAAAAAAAGAGCAATTGTCCTTATGTTACAAAATGTTACTTTTCTTCCACATACGTTTTTAATTGTAAAGGTTTGGAGTTTGAAACCACGATTCGCTAGACAAGCTATCAATCAACATAATGTAGCTGTATATACAACTAGTTGAAGCCCGCAACTCCGCCGCGCGAAAACCGTACATTTTTCCGGGATCAAAAGTATCCTATGTCCTTTAACGGGACTCAAATGTATGTCCATACTAAATTTCAGCAAAATCATTTCAGACAGACACACCTTCGCATTTATAATATTACCTAGTATGGATACAAACTGCAACCAGACATGTTACCTGTTCTTAGAAATTGTGGATGATTTACACAGTAGCGGGCGTTAGATTATCTCTTTATTTATGTCATATTCAATAGCTGTAGCTTCTGTACCTAGTGTGTCTTAGTTCTATCCAGCCCAATATGTAGCTGGCGTTCGCTAAAAAATCAAAGCACTCACCCCGAAGGCCGCGAAGCCGAATATGACAACGAGGAAGTTGAGGAAGTCACATAGGAACATGTAGGCGTAGATGTCGGCCGTGACGCGCGCGCCCGGCGCCAGCATGCGCATGAAGAACCGCCGCGTCGGACGCAGATACCGATTCACACTACACCAAACACTTACTTGCACTTACTTGTTCACATAAAGGAAATAAGTTCTACAAGTTCTACACAGGGTGTAACAAAACTAAGTGATAATACTTTAGGGTGTGTACGTGTTCCTCGTTGAGAGTTCACTGTAAAAGTTTGGGAAACACTGCCCTAAAGTATTATCACTTAAGTTTGGTACACCTGTATATTCTTATATTGCTTCCTTACTAGTAAATAATAATTAATAAAGTTAAAATTAACACAACGGATAATCGACACAAATGTTTTGTCTCGACTCTCGAGTGACTTTTTGAGGTATTAGAAAAAGATTATACAAACTACCCTAAATATAAACAGAATTCAATCAATAGTATACTTACGACAGCATTAACATTTGAGGATAATGTTTGTAGTTGTCCTCGAGGTTCGTCGTTACTGCGATTATGGGTTCTTGATCGTCGTTAACTCTGAAATGTTTGTTTGGCACACGTTTACACATGTCACTTTCCACTAGCGCCAGTCTTAGTTATAGGTGGATACAGTTAATTGTGAATTAAATAATAAGATTTCTCTTTCATTCTTTGTATTTATGAAAGAGAAAGCATGATAATTTCACAAATGATTATTATCAACTCAGACTGGCGCAATTGATACACTTTACAAATGTGTTAAAAGTACCGCAATAGCTAGGCTGCTTGCAAAAAATGTAAAGGTTAGGTACTAATTTTCACTGCAGTCCATATTCATAGTCTAGTATAGGTTCAGGTTTTTAGATATACATATTTTATACTTACTCGTAAGACATGCAATATGTACTATGTGTAAATATTTACAATGTTTTGAAGGCAGTAGGTACCTTATTATTAAACGGTATACTGTATAAAGTATACGTTGTCAAAAATATATGAAAAGTAAAAAAAATATATTATACAACTATCCATGTTTGTTACCAAAAGTATCTCTGAATATTTGCTGAAAAACTAAAAATAAATGAGATTAAAGTATACTGTTTTTATAGCTGTTGATGATTTAATATGTGTTGTAAAATATTATTTATAGTGTATTATACAATCTCTTGTTTTTTAATTTTGCGAGCTATTGTTGAGTGGTTTGCAGTGAAAATATTACTTCGTATGAAAAGTTGATTAATTGTGTAGGTATGTATATTATGACTAGTTGTAATTTTTATGCAGTTTGTGACATGCTCTAAAGTATTTGATCTAAGCCTAAAAATTGTTTTTAAGGTGCCAATCGATTTTTCACTGACCTTAATATTTTACTTTTTAAATATTTTAATGCCGGTCTGAGCGCTTTTACTACCGACCTGAACGCATTTACTACCGTTCCGAACGCATTTACGACTGTTCCGAATGCTTTTCTGTTAAATAAATTGTGAGTTAATGTGATGTTTAAAAACGAGGGTGTGTTCAATGTTTAGTTCATAGAGCGTACGGACGACGAAAATAGTTTAGCGCCTAAGATTTGCATTCTAATTGTCGTCTTTATAACGCACACAAAACGGCGAACTAAAGTCCGGTTGCTGGATAGAGAGAAATCTCGCCTTGTAGGTCTTAGTATCTCTTTCACTCGCACACAAAGGTATGGGCATCTTGTTTCCACGCACATTTCTGAATATGAGCCGGATACTAATATACTCAATATTAGTATCCGGCTCATATTCAGAAATGTGAAAGAGACAAGCAGCTTTATGGTTGAATTTCTTTCCAATCCAGTGACCGAATTTCACTCCGCAAAACTTGACCTCTTTCTAGAAACATTCAACAGAGAACTATAGACTATATTATTGCGGATGTGATAAAGTCGTTACCATCAATGCAAATGGATGGGAGTAAGTACTAATATTGGGGCCAAACGCGCTTGACTTAATTTTATTTTTTATTTTTAAGTAAGGTTCAAAAGACCGAAGGTAAGTAGAAAATTAAGATGTCCTTACTTATAATGGTCGTCTTCTGGTAGTTTGGACGGTCCTGGTTCGTCGTCTATACCTGAGGCTCCGTTTAGCATCAGCTGCTGGTTACCTCCGTCCGGCTCCCTGTTCGAAGCCGGCGGACTACCGTCAGGATGTTCCCTGGTAAAATAATGATAACTAAATTACCAACAACGTTAATGTTACAAAGTTACAATATAAAACTATAACATACGTATAAATATATGCAAGTAATAATACTTACGGCCGCACTTAGAGAGATGATAATGATTACTTAACTTAAAATGTATCAGAATTTTGATGTATTCCACACATGTCTGTTAAATTTAATTAAAGTTAAGTAAAAATTTCAACGTCACTGAGTACGGCGGTTCGGCCGCATTCCACTGACGCGAAGCGGGGCGGAGAGGAGCTTAGCGGTGCCGAATTGACCAATCGCTGTGCTCGAATCTCCGCTCCGCTTCCGCTGGAATAGCACGATTGGTCAATTCGGACACCGCTAAGCTCTTCTCCGCCCGGCTCCGCGTCAGTGGAAACCCACCCTTAAACTCATAATATTTACTTTAGCAACTATCAACACAGCTACATGACGATACAGAAATAATAATTACAGAAGTAAGAAATCGTTTTTAAAATAAATACGGAGCCACATCCACACTACCTACAGCTTACTAAAAATTCTTAACTACATATTATTATTTAATTCCACCTATACTACCCAAATACGTCAAATAATAAAATAAGTACGTTGGTTGTCGGAATAGCAGATAGTTCAACAATTCTAGGGCAAGTTGAAAAAGCGTCTGCGGCGAGAAGGTGTAAGGCGAGGGTTGCTCCTCATTCGTATCTTCTTCCGGCAGCACCGTCACAGAGTGGACCATTTCAGCGGAAACTGTACTTGAGTATATGTGCCTTAATGCTTCCCGTTGGAATGTGTCACGAGACACCACTCTTCTCTGGTGATAACTGTCTGTCCGCACACATGTATGGCTTAATTTAAATGCATTTTATATACCAGTTTCACCAACGCCTCTTTGGTTAAATATCATGGCTTCTCTTCCATGAATACGATAAATGAGAAACATGTTATTAAATATAAAATTTATTTTAAAGACTTTGGTGAAATTGGCATATAAAACGCACATAAACGATATTTTCGTTAGAGAAAATAGTAAAAAAGCACATCAGAAAACTTGACTGATACCAATAAAACTAATAAAATTGTTAAAATAAAAACGTGTTACGTGCATGTAAACGCTTATCGCCTACTTGTGGGAATCACTATCTAGCAATCTGTCACCTAGTTTTATTGGTATTTAAATAGGTTAATAAAAACTTCCTTAACTCATATGGTATACTCAGTACTCACGGACTAGTCCCCTCGTGTAGTTGGACATATTTCTTGCCGACCTCGGCTGATTTTCCCTCCACAAGCATCTGTGTGTCCTCTGGACTCAAACTGTACTCCATATCTTCCTGCAACTCCAACTCTGGGGTTGCCTCCTTCCATAGACCCAATGATTTCAGCATAAATCTGTTAAAACGATACGACATTGTTAAACTGAGATATTGTAATGAAAACACACAAAATGTTAATTAAAATATAATTATATATAATTTTATATATAGATATAATTTTGTTTACACAGAGTGTCTATCATATGTCATATCTATACTAAAACTTATAAGAAACTTACAAGTTACAAAAAGATATTGACTCTTAAAAGCGTACCCACTTCACAGTCACACTATCTTATTTAGTTGTAATAATCTACAGATAAAGGTTCTTACAATAATCAAAAGAAGAAAGTGTTACGGTACCCACAATTCGCCTAACATTCCTGCATCGCGCTATCGAAGTTTTCTGAGCGCGTCGGTATATATACGACAGCTGAAATGTATCACGTGGGCTTCGGCCTGACCGGGCATACCACCTCTCTCGGTCGGAAGATCTTCCTTTAGCGTCGCCACGTATTTCCCACATTGGTGACCCTCGACAGAACACGCCTCCTTCATCATCATCACTCCCCGCCCCTCCGCACCACGCCAGCCAGCATCGCCTCATCGGGTATCTCGTCCACTAGCCGCAATGTACCGCGGCCTGGGCGACTCCGCATCGGCCTCAACGGGCTTTCTCACTACACCAACACCAATCGATCAGCAAGCAGAGCACGTAGCATCGGCCATCTTCGGCCTGACCGGGCATACCACCTCTCTCGGACGGAAGATCTTCCTTTAGCGTCGCCACGTATTTCCCACAAAGGCAAGAGACTAACCTGTGCAAGAATATAATGAGCAGCAACAGCAGGTCGTAGAGGGCGTAGTTGTGTTTCCGCTCAATTCCGATGATGCGCGGCGCGGTGAAGGGGTTGTTGGCCGGCACCGCCTTGATATTCCACGGCAATATTTCGAATTGGAACATGCTTTTGATTAAAACGATAACCTGAAAAAGAAAACATTTTTTTACTTAACCTAACTAATATCATGAATCATGATAGATTTAAGTTATGTATCATCTCATCATCATCACAGGGGTACCTTATACTAATTGCATTGCGTTGAGTGTTAATTTATGTGACCATTAACGGAGAAGACATACACTTGTAAGGTATCAAATTAATAGCCGTTGTTTTTCACTAGTGGGCGCTTTTGATGCCATACAAATCAATATTCTTCATGCTCAGTAATGAAAAAAATAGTTTTTTATACAACTAGAATTTTTTTTACCTCAGTGTAAGCAATAAGTGTGACCCAGAAGGTTTTGGTAGGCCGAGGAATGGACAGCGTACCCCACAGGAATACCATCAGCGGTAGAGGAATTGAGAGGATTGTTGCCGATTGTATCTGAAAATAAATGTAAAATTTTAATGTTTACTATTTACTAATTTTTGTATTTAAGTACTTGATTTTTGTAAGCTTGCATAATCTATCAACATTTTTAAACAAAAAACTACTGTATACGCTATTTAGACGTACCCAGTTTCTCTCATTAACCTGAGCTCAAGACTTGTCAGTGAAATACACTTAAATACAGTCTTAAAACATAACCCATCTTGTGGCTTCGTCAGGTAAAATATTATAAAGACGGTTACCTGATTAATAAAAACCATGAGGTAGCAGACGATATCCGTGTGCGCAAGAATAGCGTACCACAGTGCGTACAGAAGGTACAGCAGCGGCGACTTGCCCTGTTTGAACATCGACTCGTCTTGCTCCTCTAGAGTCGTCACGTCTTTGCTGAAATGTTATAATATAATCATTATATTATAATGTTACAATCAAATACTGCTAAGATGCGATCTTTTAGAGTATAGCGGCTCGATGTTAACGACCAATAGCAACGCTATCGGTAAAGCACACATATCAATGACGAATAAAAATATATGTCTAACTACTGTGTGTCGCGTAACGCAGCTCCAAAAGGACGCATGTTACCAGCATTTTAATTGATATTTTTAATCGAAAATATAAGTGATAGGAACTTTAGAACACCAACTCAGACGCCTCAGTCTCTGACTGTTAAAAATTGCTCATAAAATGAAACATCGAAGCGTCATAATTGCTCATAAAAATACAATAACATTCATTTATAAAAATGAGTACACAAAATTACTTAACATACGTGCAGATTGATGAAATTTAGAAACTTTTACCTGTTTTCACGAACCTTATAAACTAAGGTACATACCTAAATTTTTAATAAGAATTAAATACCAACTGACGTAGAAAAATAAACTCAAGCTACATCCATTACAGTGACGATTGTTAAATAAAAAGCGGGTGCAAGCGACGCGACGACACTCTGTTATTCTGAACGTACGTTGCATCATGGTTGTGATGCTCTACATTTTTATTAAAAATCACGTATACCTTGATTCTGCTAAATAATCTTTAAACATGACAGGTTTGATATAGTTTTAATTCAGTCTTATTATAGTAGACCACTAAATAATATTTTCATGAAATTTCAAATTTCAAAAATCGGACATTTGACCTGAAAAGTTTTATTTTGCTATTTATAGGATCCGGCTTGGATCGGAACAGTATTTGTTTTGAATGAAATCACAACATCCGGTTACAGCGTACGTCCAAAACGCGAGACAGGCTTAGAACCTTGCGGTGGTGTGCAAGCTATAGACGCTCTCGGGGTCGGAGCTGTCCTCCGAGGACGACGGGGAGGGCGGGCGAGACGGGCGGGGCGAGGCGCAGGGCGAGGCGCGGGGCGTGGCTCGGGGGGAGGGGGAAACGTCCAGCCCCCTTTCCATACTCGGCGCCAGTATACGGATCGCCGGCACGCTTATCTGACTAAATTTACGGCTGCAAACACCCCGCGTTTCAATTTACGACTGTCATTTGTATGAATGTCGTGGAGTGCGACCCGGAAAATATGTTCCGTGTGTCAAATGTTGACCAATTCATTTATCCGTTTTCTTAACTTTCATCCAAAATATATGTTTTTGTAAATTAAATAAATAAACATGTGTTTGTGAGTGTGAGTAAATAATTATATGACTGAGTCTGTCAGTGTAGGCGTGTGTTAGGTAAGCAAATGTGTAATACCAACCCCATCTCCAGCTCAGGCAGATTGTTATCGCTAGTGTGCTCCTCTTCCCTATTCATGGAGGAAGCATGCAAGTACAAATCACTATTTGCTACATTTCAATTTACTAATAAAATCGTAAAAAATAATATCACTACAAAACCAATATCCCAACTATTCTAAGAACATGTAAGACTAGCTAAGCTTTCTTCGATGATATGCCATAAAACTATTAAGCTCTCAGTAGTCTATACTCTAAGTACCCATTTTAAAGCAAAACAAATCTTATAAGAAGGTAAAATACTCACTGATATACCGAAGTCTCGGGCAGCGGTTCCCAAATCATTTGCGAACCTTCTCTAATACCAATGCCGAAGCCTTCCTTTTCCTGTAAAGAGATCAAATTATTAATAATCTTTTCATAATCATAAATAAAAATAAATAAAAAAAAAACAATACAGAAGCAGAATGACTTTTTATTATGTACACACATAATAATAGCTCATCTGTCAAGCGCCCAAAATGGGCACCTTACCCTAAAAGTATTCAAAAGTTCTTCTTCTACTTTGCAGACCACCGATTTAGTAAATGTGTATTTGCGACTAATAGCTTATTTATTAAAAATTCGAATTATATAAATATTATATATAGCTTTCATGGTAATCTTATATATTATATAAATCTCCTGTCACGATGTTTGTCCGCGATGGATTCCTAAACTACTTAACCGATTTTAATGTTTTTTTTAAATGTGTGCTTTTTTCCAACTTGAGAGATAGGATAGCTTAGATCTTTCATAATTATAGTCGCAATTTTATTTTATTGCAAATTATTTGTCTATAATTAATTGACAGTCACAATTATCTGTTAACTCCAAAAGATTCCAACAGATGTCGATACTTTTCAACTGGATTGAGTAAGTAACGGCTACTGGGTACTTTATATGTATATTGATAGGTGCATTTGTTGAATAAATAATAGTAAATTATTACAACCTGAGACTAACGGCGACCATTGTTTGTGCGACGGGATAGCGATCGACGTTGCCATGGTAACATACATATTTAGTCACTTCAATAAAATAATATGGCAAATACATAATATAGTATTGTTAAAATTTTTTGGTAAATAAATATTAATATTTGTATTATGGCAAAGCAACGTTTGCCGGGACAGCTAGTTTCTTTATATAATTTGATCAGTTTAATGAGAGTAATTGGAAATTGAAAAATTTTCGAAAAACGATCTGTCAAATCTGACAGTTCGTGACAGATGAAAGGATATGTCGCAGTGTTTTCATAAAATTACCTTTAGGATTTTCTTCTCCACGGAAAGCGTACGGGACACGTATCGGTAGTCCCGGGAGTACCTCATGATATGTCTCGTCAGCGAAACTAGAATACTCGATATGAACGCGCTAGCTGTCTCCATGTGTGCTTTCATCTTGTCGATGAATGTTTCGTCCTCTGAAAATTTTATTCCATGGGATGGGATAAACAGATGGCGCCACTTTGGATAAGCGTTTTATACATTAATGTTAATTCGTACATTTACCTATCAGTTCTTGCTTCTTTAGTGGCACATTGTGATTTTATTTTCTTACCTGTGCGAGCGAGGCAGCAAAATTATTTATGCGCGTGAAAGAGACAACGCAGCGATAGGTCAATATAAGAATTTTCGCATACTCCGTGACCATTATACGTACATATTATATTCTTATCCATTAACC
Organism: Polyommatus icarus; assembly: GCA_937595015.1. Taxonomy (NCBI): domain Eukaryota; kingdom Metazoa; phylum Arthropoda; class Insecta; order Lepidoptera; family Lycaenidae; genus Polyommatus; species Polyommatus icarus. Next base: position 14,107,389 of record OW569321.1, read on the forward strand.
CACAATAAAAGAATCCATACTAATATTATAAATGCGAAATTGTGTCTGTCTGTTCTTCAAGCTTAAACCGCTGAACAGAGTTTAATGAAATTTTGTATGGATCCACCTTCAGTCCCGAAAAAATGTACGGTTCCCGCACGATTATAAATTTTGGCGCAACAGAGTTGCGAGCGTCATCTAGTAGTTAAATAAAAGCAAGCAAATCTACCTGGAGGCGGTGCGAAGTCATCAATTTCGGAGGAGGGGCCGGCACGGCTGCGGTCCGTCACCGTGACGTCCGCATCAGCGTCACCACGCGACAGCACCGATCGTGACTGAAAATTTACTGCTTGGTTATAATGATACAAATAATAACGGCGTGTATTACAGACGTAAATTATATAAGAATTCAGCAACATTGTACTACGTATCTGGGGGGCGATTTCCGGTTACCTCCAAGTGTGCACGAATACTTCTCCAGTCTCTCGGTGCCGCCGACTAACGGATTAAATCTGTATGTCGAAGGTTCTCTGGGTTCTGGTGAAGTAATCGTGACGGTGTCCCTGGGCAACGCTCGCTTGAAACATCTAGCGGATGTGGCAAGCGGGCGGCCGATCGACCGGCGGACCGGCTGACCCCGGACCTGACTGCGGCGTTGCCGCCGTTTGGGGGAGGGGCGGGCTCGGCTCGGCTTGTCGGGGCTTGGCTGTGTAAACAGCCTGGTCTCGATGGGCAGACGAGTGCGTCTCTACCCCCAAAAGGCTGCGACAAGCTGCTGTCAGATTTGGGATCAGTCGGTCTGGGTTGGGTTGAGGTCTGGTCTGGTTTGGAGTTCTAGTGCTCACAGCATTAGAACCCCAACCCAGACCAGAACTCAACTCGACAATAAAAACTCAATCCAATCGGTGTTATCCGACCCGTGCCGAAGGATGCATGGCTGGGGGAAGTCAGCCGCGAACGGAGGACCCTCGATACCAGGCGACCTCGAGGAGTAAATAGCCTTACCCTTGCAAGCGGGGCTCTGTGGGGGTGGACCTTTTATTTCCCTAGCTACTCGTGGGATTTGAATGGAGATTGAAAAGGACCAGGAAAGTCTTGTGGCCGAACTGGAAGCTTTATGCTCCACGGAGGCGATGGAAATCGGCGTAGCCGAGGACCACCTATTGTCTGGGTCTGTCGGGGCAGAGGACACTGCTGTGTCTGGTACCCCTTCCGACCCTCTACCGTCTAGCGCTTCTGCACCTTCTTCTTCTGAAATTGGGGCTGGCGCTACCGCTAACGCCCCTAAGAGAAGAAGAAGACAACTCAGTGGGGCAGCCAAGAGACGCATTGAGTGGTGGATGGCGAGGGGTAAGAGCCTCGAAGAGGCGAAGACCCTTTGTCAGAAACCACTCAGTGAGTTTCCTGAGTATGCCGAGGAGTTGGAGAAGCGTTCGAGCTCCAAACGGCAGCTCTCTGACACCGCCAACTCACAGGAAAGACCGACGAAGGCAGCCAAGCACGCTAGTGCTCAGGCGCCCAAGCCGAGTTTCAGTGAGGCGGCGAGTGCAATTCGTGTGGGCATCCTCGATGCTGGGGGACCTCTCTCACGGGAGGCCGCCGAGGGCTTGAAGAAATGCATTCTTCGAGTCATCGATGATCAACCGGAGGGAGAGGGACCTAAGCTAATAGGATGCGTCCACAGATCGGGTGGACTTGTCTTCACCTGCGTCGACGCTGCCTCTAAGCAGTGGCTGGCGCGGCTGATCGACATGATCCATCCCTGGGATGGAGCAGCCCTCCGCGTCGTTGACGAGGCGGAGCTGCCCAAGCCCCGTTACGCTACGGCGTGGGTTCCTGACCTAGAGGTGGACGAGGTAGGAATCATCAAGCGACTGACCTCGCAGAATGGAGGTATGGGAATCCGGCTTTGGAAAGTGGTCAGCAGGAAAGCCGATGGAAAGGGTCAAACTTTTACCTTTTCCTTCGACGAATCTGCGGTCAAGCTGCTTTCCGAGCGGGATTTTCAGCTTTACTTCGGGTTTAACCGGGTTCAGCTTCGCTTGAAGGGACCAAAACCGGCACTCCCGTCGGACCCCGTAGGGTCTGACGGAGTGACGGCAACACCTCAGCTGGGCTCAACTTCCCAGCCCCACACCTCATATAAAGGACGACGGCCAGCACCTCTTATAAAGCCAATAGGCTATAGAGGCACGGCGCCGCCCCAAGCTGGCAGCAGCGGCACAACATCTGCCACTGTTACTGCTCAGCCCGAAACTCTACACGTGCAAGCACAAAACTTGCACGTGCACACCAGCAGGGGAGGCGGACGCCCGGCTGCTCAGGCCGATCCCAGACCTCAAGTTCCCCTGAAAGGGGCAACTGTGAGTAGGGGCAGGCCTGGACAGTCCCGTGGTGGACGCGGACGCGGACGCGGCGGCTCTGGGGACGTCTGCGCTGTGAGGAGGCCAGCACAGCTGCCCTCATTAGCGCAGGAGCACTCAAGTCGCAAGGTGGCGCGAAACCCCCTGCTCCGACTACCCAACCTACACCACACAGACTAAACACACTCACACACACATCCAGATAGATTCACTTTAACACTCTACAGCTACACTCCACAGTAACACTACACAAGAAAAAAAAAAAAAAAAAAAAAAAAAAAAAAAAATGATTAAAGTAATAAAAGGCAACTTACGACACGCGAAGGCTGCCACTGATGTACTCTGTCAGAAGTTCATCCGAGAGGCGCTCGATATTGCTTTAATCCAAGAACCGTGGGTCAACGGGAACACGGTGATGGGCCTAGGACTGGCAGGTAACGTACTCTATTTTCAGCATGGCCAGAGGCCCAGATCCTGCATCCTCTTCAGCAAGAGGATGAAATTTTTGTGTGTCTCTTGCTTGTGTACAGATGACACAGTAGCTGCGTATATTGAGGAGCCCGGCGGGATTGCAGGCAGACTGATGGTTTGCTCCGCTTATCTACCAGGAGACACTCAGGACCCCACAACGCAGCTATCACCGGTAATAGACCACGTCGGGAATCAGCGCATCCAACTTATCCTGGGAAGTGATTGCAACTCACATCATACAAGTTGGGGCAGCACCGGCGTGAACTCCAGAGGTGAGAAACTATTTGACTTCTTACTTACTAATAACCTCCACACTTTGAATCAGGGTACGAAACCAACGTTTATTAACCCACTGAGACAGGAGGTCCTCGACATAACAGTATGTACAGGCCCTATACGACATCGCGCCTGTAACTGGCATGTATCGGACGATAACTCACTGTCCGATCATTGTTACATTAGGTTTGATATACATGACAGTATGCCTGGGAAAGAAGTAACTTATAGGAATCCAAAGGCCACAAACTGGAATGTATTCAAAGAGGAATTACAGATAAACCTCGCAGCTGTCAACAAAGCTGTCAAGACCGTAGAACAACTGGAACTAACGGTGGGAGAGCTGGAGCATAGCTTGAATGATGCTTACCTCAGAAGCTGTCCTGTTAAGAAAACGTCAAGTAAACGCAACGTACCTTGGTGGAACGGTACTCTGGGGCAACTCAGGAAAGAGACCCGAGCTCTTTTTAACAGAGCCAAAAGAGACGGGAACTGGGATGCATACAGAACCGCCCTGACGACGTTTAATAGGGAGCTAAGGAAGGCCAAAAGACGCTCTTGGGCAAGGTTCTGTGAGGAAGTGAATAACACCTCGCAAACCTCCAGACTATATAAAGTCATATCTAAGGCCCCTAGCTCTCATCCCAGCACTCTGAAGAGGCCAGATGGTACTTATACTAAAACGGCGGAAGAAACGCTAAGATTACTAGCCGAAGTCCACTTCCCCAATAGTATCCATCTCGAAAATCACGAAGCCTTCTCTCACACGATTGTTAAAACGAGACCATCACTTGACGATTGGAGAAGAGCTTCCGTGATCTTTAAGCCTGACCGAGTCACATGGGCAATTGACAGTTTCAAGCCTTACAAGACCGGCGGCGAGGATAATATATTTCCGGCCCTCTTACAGCAGGGCAAGGATATTATCCTTCCTCTGCTACTGAAAATATTCAGAGCAAGTTTCGCGTGGGGCTACATCCCATTGGCATGGACAAAGGTAAGGGTGTCCTATATACCCAAGAGTGGGGACAGGGACAAAGCCCTACCAAAATCATACAGACCAATTAGCCTCACCTCTTTCATGCTTAAAACAATGGAGAAGGTGGTCAACCTACACATAAGGGACACCTATCTCACTAAAATGCCGCTGCATGAAAGACAACATGCCTACCAAAAAGGCAAATCTACCGAGACGGCCCTAATGGACTTGGTAGATCGGATTGATAGAGCAATTGAAGATAAAGAGATTGCGTTGTGTGTCTTCCTAGATATTGAAGGCGCATTCGACAACACTTCAACCAGCTCTATCACAAATGGCCTGGCTTCAAAGAATATAGATCCAACTACTAGGAAATGGATCAAAGCCACGCTCGACAACAGAGTAGCCTCATCGACTATCATGGACCTGACACTCAAAATCAGGCTGACACAAGGTTGCCCACAAGGAGGTGTGCTGTCACCCCTGGAATGGTCCCTGGTAGTGGATGAACTACTAAGGGAACTGAACCTCTTAGGTTACTACGCTCAAGGGTACGCTGACGACCTGGCGATCATGGTGGTGGGAAAATGCGCATCGGTGGTCGCTGGGTTGATGCAGTCAGCACTAAGAGTCGTCGAGGATTGGTGCCAAAGGGTCAAGCTAACAGTAAACGCTGATAAGACGGTCTTGATACCTTTCACCAAAAAGAGGAAGTTGGAGGGACTAAGACCCCCAATACTCTTCGGGAAAACTATTAAGTTTGCGGGTGATGTCAAATATCTAGGAGTAATCCTAGACAAAGGACTCACTTGGAATAAGCACATCGAGTACATTACGAAAAAGGCTAGATGTGCCCTGGGTTCCTGCTGGAAGCTTGTCAGCTCTAAATGGGGTATTCGGCCGAAGGCAATGCTATGGCTATATACAGCCGTAGTGAGACCGATTACCACATATGGCTGCGTAGTGTGGCATAAAAAGGCTGAACAAGTATACTGTAATAAAAGTTTAAACAGCGTACAGAGACTGGCATGTCTTATAATCACGGGTGCACTCTCGTCAACACCCACCGCTTCTCTCGAGGCCCTGATCAACTTAACTCCGCTTCCTCTGCTTGTTCAGATGGAGGCCAGAAAGGTGGCTCTCAGGGCCAGGACGGCGGGTAAGACGAATTGGACCTCCACCCCATTTCGACAGCTGGAACAGTCTCTCAGTGAATCACCTGTCATGGCCATGCCATCAGATGCCATGATCAAGGTGAATAGCTTTTCGAAGCAATATCAGGTTTTTATACCTTCCAGGGAGGACTGGGAAAGAAAAATCCCAATCGATGTCCGCCCTAGCGACATAGTTTGGTTCACGGATGGATCAAGGAAAGACAACCGTGCGGGAGCCGGATTCTACGGGGGCAGGCCACCGAAAGGCAAATACGCCTGTTTGGGGGAGTTTGCGACCGTGTTTCAGGCTGAAGTCTTCGCTATCCTCGGTTGTTCACTAGAAAGCCTGGAGATGGCCCTAGTTAATAAAAACGTGTTTATCTTCTCCGATAGTCAAGCTGCACTTAAAGCACTGACTGCCGTAGAAGTCTCGTCCAAATTAGTTCTGGAATGCATTGAGACGTTAAACATGCTGGGAAGGAACAACAGCATCCGCCTAGTATGGGTCCCGGGCCACAGTAACGTCCCCGGCAACGAAACCGCTGACGAACTGGCTAGGCTTGGGGCCGAGAGTCTCATATATGGCCCAGAACCTGTCTGTGGTATAACTCCCAGTACCACAAAACAAGTGCTCAAGGAATGGGGCCACACACTATGCAGGAAGCAATGGGCTGAGACCCCTGGCCTTGAACACTCCAAGGCACTAATTCCTGGCTTCAACAAGAAACTAGCAGAATTAGTGCTCACCCTGGGTAGGAACCAATTAAGAATCCTTACCAGAAGCCTAACTGGGCACTGCAAGCTCAACAAACACCTAAACAGAATGGGTATTTGTAGCATAACGACTTGCAGATTCTGTGAGGAGGAGGATGAAACACCTATACACCTTCTCCTCGACTGTCCTGCTCTAGTACAGAGCAGGAACAGGCACCTTGGTCACCACGAATACTCATCCACAGAGGAAATTCGTGGCACCAACCCCAACCATATCGTTCAATTTATGAGCAGTATTGGGTTGGGGATGATTCTTTAGTGCGAAGGAGTCACAATAGATCCTCATGGGTCGCAGTGACGCCAGGGCTTTAGCGACCTGCCTTCTATAAAAAAAAAAAACAAAAAACTACGTATCTTGTAATATACAAATATTTTTCTAAATTAACAATCATTTCCGTATTGTCAATAACTTACACATGCTCATTTAAAAAGTGTATAGTATAATTTACATCTGTAATATATATAGCCACGTCCATAAAAAATATTGTTAATGAAGACAGTTTTTCCTCATTATTCTATTACGTGAAAAGAAAATGAAATTTAATAAATTAAACTTTGAATAATGTTATATTTCTTCTAATTATCAAGAAGGTAATAAAAATGCTGTTGAAATCATATAATTAAAAATAATAATAATAGAAGATATTTATTAATAACTAATAACGATGTATTAAAGGAGTATGAAACCTACAGAAATAAATAAAATAAAAACACAAAAAATAAACACAAATCAACATAAAACAAAAACAAGACAGTTAAGTAAAGTGCAGAACAAAGCCAAGCATGCACCAAAATATTATTTTCATGAAGAACTTACCAATCGTAAAAAATTTAAACTTGAGTAACTCACTCAAATTTAATGTGTAGGTATCAAGAGTATGCATGATTTTTAAAAAGTGTTATTTAAATTCCAAATACATAACTGTTTTCAATTTTGTCAAAACTGTGCAGTGTTTCCCTAATCATTTGTTATGGAGTATTATATTCTCTTTGTTACCAGTTATCAGTCTAGTAAGTCTGCTTGAGTAAGACTGCCAATGCAAATTTTCTTCTATTACTTTTAGCATTAACCCTTGGGGCTTTATAGCGCGAAAGTCGCAAGAAGACTGAAGTCTATGTAAAATAACTTAATAACTGTATAGTGTTTCTGTTTTGCGAGTGTACCTTAGCCGGCGTGCAGAATGAAGGGGGACGCAGCGACGGCGCGGACGCACGGCGGAGCGACACCGCGCGACGCAGGTCCGTACGTATCGCCGTTGACACCAGCTAAGGCGTTACGTGCACACATATTCGTTGTTTACTGACCTTTATAATACAAAACTGATCACGCTTTTAACAATAGTAAGTACTTTTAAATGTGGTCTGTAGAAATAGTCTACTATAGGAACGTCATCAGTTTTGTACTGTTTTTGTCAAAGAACAACACGCAGTAAACAGCGAACATGTCGGTAAAACATGTTATGGCAACTGGCCAGGCATATTAGTCACCACAAGCTACCATCACACCGCATGGTGCAATCTGCGACACAACCCACTCCCACAAACAGCCAAATATTCAAGCCAAATATAATAATTATAATCCCAATTGCCATATTTTAAGAAATAATTCGTTTTCTTGTATCTCTACAAATAAAGATAAAGGTATTAAATTATCAGCTGACCTCACCCTGAACCACCCTTGTAAATATAGAATTAAGTGTAGGTACACTATAATTTGGAAGCTACTATACATACTAACATATTTACTAACATATTTTATTAGCAAGCTTTTATTATGCTTGAGAAAAATGTCGATTGATAGTTATGTCATGTCGACTTTATGAATCATTAAAATCTTTGCTTACATGTTTAATAGTTTTAAAATATCTTTATTTTATTAGCAAACTTTTATTATGCTTGAGAAAAATGTCGATTGGTAGTAATGTCATGTCGACTTTATGAATCATTAAAATCTTTGCTTACATGTTTAATAGTTTTAAAATATCTTTATTTATGGCTATCTTTCGTATGTCAGATCTAACTGTAAGTAGTGACTGGATAAAGATATGGAATGTTGCTTGTCATGAAAAAGCTTAATGAATTCCGTTCTAGATCTAGAAAATATTATTGTCTAAATATGTATACGTTGCATGCTCCAACAACATGTAAGTTACAATACTTCTAAGCCCTAATAGTAATCTAAATCAGTATCTATGGCATGCAACTGTATATTCAAGAAAATACTGCTAACGTTTTTAATATTACTCAACTATCCTACCAATACGTAAAAATACTCTTATTTCATACCCAACCTAAATATTTACCCAAGGCCACGATGCTTGCAATCAAATATCTGGAACTTACCTTTCCGAAGCCCAGTTCCTTGGGAATATTTTCTTCGTCGGAACTCGACTCGTCGTCTTTCATGTGCAGCTCAGTGTCGTCGAACTCGTCGAACATATAGTAATCACCGGAACGCACCGCTGTTTGTAAAAAAAATGTTTTAGAACCAGTCATTGCAAAAGAGATATCACAAGCATGCTTATATTATTTACAGCTTTATTGTTGGACATTTCTGATTATGCATCCCATCTACAGTGTAAAACAAGCACTTAGAAAATATTTACAAATATTATTAACTACTACACACATAAAAAATACCATTATAAAGTATAGTAATACTTCGATATAAAAATATTAATCAATAAGTTATTTAAAATTGTCACTGTTGTCAGGCATGGTATGCTGTATTTTGAAGTAAATTCTGTCCATTATGTTTATTGCATTGTGCGCTAAAACTACGGATTTGATTTTATGAAATGAAGTATAAAAAATGTATTGGGCCTGATAACAATCAAGGCTATGCGACTGTCTAGATCGGGTTATAGATTATACATTTTAATTATTGAATTGAATTTAATTAAATTCAATTTAATAACTTTCAATAATTAATTCATACTACGTCACTAAAATTCATTTTCATCAATTTAATTATTGAAAATGACTATGAAATACATTACACTTAGAGAGTTGCGCTTTAAAACATAATGTGCTTTTATGTAAGTAGTCTATAATGTGATATTATGGTCCCAGCTGAGTTAAACAGTCCAATCAAGACAATATGTGATTTAGGTACTTCATTTATTAAAATATAATAATAATCATAAAAATATTGAATTAAGTAATATATAACACACAAAATGCAGATTAAAATTATTGACATGCAACAGTAATACCGACAAAAAATAAGTATTAATAAGGATATATTTTATAGTATGAATCAAAAATATACCAATAATAGGTAATCATTAAAAAGATTGCGTTTTTTTACATAATAGATATTTTAAGTCGGTTACGGATCACAAAAAAAAAACACAAACACGAGTGATACAAAGAAAAGATTGCAATATTGATGGCTATAATGCAAAAGCATCATGGTGTAAGTAACAGACAGCACAAATAAACGTCAAGCTCGTATCGCAGCCGCAAACATAAAAACGTGCACACAATAAACATTGCATTAAAGGCTCTGTCTTAATATTGTGGATTAGATGTGATTTATACAAATTTACATTTTTACAAAAAAAATAAGACAGCACCCGTCAAACACAACTCGCCTACCAACTCCCAAAAGCTGTAGAGATATTAGTATGCAATAATGACGTTAGACCGTTATTAAGTCGTTACTCAACGTTACCCTTCTGATGGCTGGAAGGCGGCCTATACAGCAACCTGCCCCGAGCTACAAACAAAGGTATAACTCAACACTCAGGCACAGATCAAAGCTGCACATCCGGCAACACGCTTCCGGCAAAAACCTTGCTTTAATTCAGACGGGACTAAGAGACGTTTGGACAGAACATATTAATGTGTGCCGACGGTCGTTAATGGATCGAAGGGTGAAAATTATGTCATGGTTCATGTTAGAGAGAAAATTTAGTCGTCGAATCTTAGCCTATTGTCATTTACAGGTACGTATACATTAGTTTTGCAGCAATATCACCCCACCACAACCGATACTCGCCAGACTATACCTTCGTGCCTTTTTGTGAAAACTCGCTCTTTACTTGACGGAACGCTTCCTCCTAGATCAATAAAAAAAGTTCAACTAGTTGCTTTAAAATATTTACATTGAACATCGAGTGTATGTATAAAACATTGTCTGTGTGGTGAGTCTACAGGCATATAGAAGTTCCGGGTAGTTACACGTGTGATGAGAGTTCGGTTCGGCGCGACTCGAGACCGATATGATCGAGGTTCGCTGGAGTAGGCTGGGGCTGGCCACAGTGTGTCGGCGGCGGATGGGGGGCGGGGAGAACACGGGATAGGATTCCTCGGGGCTCTGGGCGCGGGGCAGCAGCTCGGAGGAGGGCGGGGACTCGAAGGAAATGCGCCGGGGCTCGAGATACGCGTCGAGCGACACGGTCATGAGCGCGGAGGAGGGTGAGGGCGGGCCGGGCGGCGCGGGGGGCGCGGGCAGGGGGAGGGGCGCGCGCGCGTGCAGCGGGGTGGGAGGCGCGGAGGGCTCGCTGAGCGGCGTGTGGAAGCCGCGGGGGGAGGTCGGCGAGCGCGGGGAGGTGGGGGAGGTGGGCGTGTGAAAGCCGGGCCGGGAGTCGTCGGAGTCTGCTTGCACGAGGGGAACCTGCTGTGATTCACCGGGCTGCGTTTCATCTTCGTCCTCGTCCTCGTCTGTCGTTTGCGTGACAAGTAGAGTAGTAAATTTTGAAGAAATTGTTTACTAACTAACATAATTTAGTTTTCCTAAGTCAAAAGTTAAATAGTTTTCAAAACAGTCAATAAACACTTTCGATTCAATTATTATTTTATTAAATACCACAAGTTTTTGGAGTTTACTCCTTAAGAATCGATTTTCATATTATATAAGGCGCCCGGTATGAGAAAAATCCGAGGGGTAAAACCTACTAACAAGTAACGAAAATGTGTCACGTTTTTGGTGCGCACCTTTAGTGCGCAACTTTCTAATTTGGCTGTGAGTGTATTAAGACCATAAAGGTAATATACCTATCGGAATATTATTATTATATTATTATATAATATTATATTCCGATAGGTATATTAACTTTATGATTAAGACGTACATATGGTATGCTATATAGGCGACTATACCTATCTAATATATATAAATCTCCTGTCACGATGTTTGTCCGCGATGGATTCCTAAACTACTTAACCGATTTTAATGTTTCTTTTTTTAAAATGTGTGCTTTTATCCAACTTGAGAGATAGGATAGCTTAGATCTTTAATTATAGTCGCAATTTTATTTTATTGCAAATTATTTGTCTATAAAGAGCGGCCATTGTTTATGCGACGCGGGTCATGGGATAGCGATGGACATTGCCATGGTGACATACTTATTTATGGCCGTTCCCAATATTTAATATATCTCTGGTTTTGCCCTACTAGAGATAGGAATAGCTCTCACTAGACATTAGCTAGAGACATATATTTTATGTCAATTCTATGTTAGCTGCGATCGGTCGTATGTCAAACCAGAGATAGGTTGAATATTGGGAACGGCCGTTAGTCACTATGTCAATAAAATAATACGGGCGATATACTTTGTATAATATGGCAAAGAAACGTTTGCCGGGACAGCTAGTATCCTATATGTTATTGGGCTTGTTTGTTTCTATCAGTGTCGATGTATTTATATTGCTATTTTTGTTATAAATATCAATAATTAATGTTGTTATTGTGAAGTTATAATTTTTATCATTATACTGGCTAAAGTGAACTAAAAGTATTTTGAAATAACTATGGCAGAAAGGGGTGTAGATAATATTGCCGGAACATCTGATTTCACATGATATTAATCTTTTTTCAGTTGAATAAACTCTTTCTGCGTATGGTTAGATACTCGTACTTAAGGAGTAAACTCCAGTCGTGCGTCGGAGCTGACACACTTTTTTTTGGATTTATATTATATAGGAAATCTGACGTATTGTATATTTTAGTGAATAGTAAATCCAAAAGGGACACATACCTCTATCGTGATGTCCAGGCTCTTTAGCCATAGCACCCTGTATCTTCTTTTGATTAGCTTTTATTCTCTCCATTTTCACTTTAATTTTTTCTAATATTTTAACTTCCTGTTCTTCTTGAACCAACATTTGTTTTTGACGAAGTTCTTCGATCAAATCAGCACCCCTGGAATATATTTTTATTATTATTAACAAGAGGCTATTAAACACTCTTTTAGCTTTATAAACTATGCAAACATTCAAATTAAAGTACATACATACGAAACTTTAAAAAAAAGTACCTGGACGCAAGAACCGTAGTGGCTTTGCTCTCGTCAATGACTCTATAAAAGTAGTAGCTGTTGAAGAGCCTCCTCTGTAGGATGAGGAACGCGAAACAAACTCCATCCCACGCCAGACCGATATCTTCTTGCGGCACCATGCACGGAGAATCCTGTCGAAAATAATTGTAAATATTGCGGGATAAGTAACTTTTTAGCCCAATTTTGTGCCATACTTTAAATTGATCAACAGAGGTATTATAACTTCCATTGATCCTTAAGGGTCCCACACATTAACAGTCCGCCTGCAGGCTCTGGTCGGCACGGCAGGCTGCCTGACAGTCATTGACTGCCAATACAAAATCTACAAAATCGTCCGGGGAACTGCGAGTCAGTGGTCTTTTCCGATTAACAGCCGGGCGACGGCCTGCCGGCGAACTGTTAATGTGTGGGGCCCTTTAGGGTCAATTCACACCGAAATGGCAGCGCAGCGGCGAGCATTTTCAGTGTCATATGAATTTAAAATTTATTTTGCTTTGTTTAAATTGGCCCTTAGATTATTATTATTAATCATTGAAACCTCATACTAACGCAACACATACCTTGTTATATTCCACTTTAAGAAACTTGGAGACGCTGCGGCCGGCGAACTTGTCGATGCAGCCTATACCGAGCAGCTGGACCAGCCAGCACGCGTGCTCCTGCAGCACGTCGCTGAACATGCAGCCCGGGATCTGCAGCAGCGTCTTCACGCCAACCACGCACACGTTGTAGCGCACCAGCCACGACCACCTACACATTATAACTAATAGTTGAACCCCTAATAGAAATAGATCCATTATAATTTATTTATTTATTTATTTATACTCTATACAATGTACTATCGAAGAAATTGATTCGTAAATCGTTGTCAGTTGACGGACCAACGTCATTTGGTCGAATTATGTCAATGCAATGTAGCTAACATTGCAGTGGGCTGTGGCCTGTGAGCTGTCGGAACAGTCGGATGGATTTGACATAACGCGACCTACAGTCGGGGCATTTTAATAGGCCACATTTGACATCTGTCAGATTAATTTCCATAGTGAGGTAAGCTGCGTAAAAACATCGACCAAAACGAATAAATCGATACGGACTTGAAATAAAATATGTGATTTTTATACGTTATTTGTAAAACCAAAAACAAATTCCTGTCCCATTATTGCTTTAATTCAAGGAGCAAAATAAGAAAAGTACATAATTTACAAAAAAATGCATTTATTCCCTTGAATTATAAAAAATGTTAAATTATTATTATCATTATTCATTTCACATAAATACGTGTTACTTTTCACAGCGTGGTTATTATTTTATGGGGATATTTCGTTACAAGTAATCAATGCATCGATACTATTTATTTGCTTTCGATTTTTAGAGTAACATCCCTAGAGTTTAAAAAGAAAAAAGGTCAGCTGACGTAACATTGTAACGACGTGCAATTATTAAGATCAGAATTTGTTTATTACGTTTAGAGTTGTTTATCAGTAAAAGCAAATCGTTAAATAATTCGTATCGGTCATATTTACAATAAATATGTAATTGTAATTGAAAAAAGTTAGTAAATTGTGCAGTTATAACAAAACGAAAATATTTATTTTTTATGCACGTCGCTACAAGGTTACGTTGTGCAATTTTGATGAACTGTCAAATGTGGCCTATTAAAATGCCTCGACTATAAACACATTGGTCTGCTTTTTGCCTAATATCTAGGTATCAACTTCTTTGATAGATATGATGTACGAGGCAAAGATTAAACAGTTCGTTATGGAAATAATTTTTAGCTCATCGATAAGAAACGCGAAAAGCTATAGAGCGAGATAAAACATAACTCGTTGCCTTTTTATATCGGCGAAAATATATTTGTCAGCCCCTTGTAACAACGATAGGCCAGAGATATCGCTTTTAAAAAGCCGGAAAAAGAAAGACATGGTGTGGTTGGCATTCGGTAACTGCATTAGATGCCCTTAACACTGGGAAAATCACGTTGCTGAGCTGTCAAACACAAACGCATATACTTACCATTGCAAAATAGCATCCTTAGGTCTGAGGTAGAAGTCTGTGCCTTGCCAAAGGAATATGAACGACCCGATGAGATAGCCCATAGAGAAGAGATTGACCCGATTCGTGCCCGTCATGAACATAATCGCCAACGTCACCCATAGCATTCCTAAGAACACCATTCGTTTTATAACATCTAGCCACGTGCTGAAAAAGATAAAAATATTTTGAATTAAGATATCTTCTTGTTTTCTTTTAATTAATAATGTGATGGCAATAACCTTACCCGACATAACCAAGGAAATCTGGAACTGGATTAACAAAGTTCGGCGTCTCCCAATTCTTGCCGATATCTTCGCTATTAGACCCACCGGGGTATGAATCTCCCTGAGACTTCTCAATCCGGAACACTCTCAGTTGTCTCGCAGCAAACATCAGGAGGAAGTAGTCGAAGATAAGTTTTACAGCGTACGGCGGGTCGTCAGCATATGGCAGATAGAACCACGTTCGGATTTGCTTCATTTGCTGTCAAATTAATATAGTCAATCCTTTATTCAGTTTCAAAGAACTTTCCTATTTATATATTTTATTCATCAGACAAAAATAATCGGCCAAGTGCGAGTTGGTCTCACGCACGAAGGGTTCCGTACCATAATAGAGCAAAAATAGACAAAAATTGTGTTTTTTTGTATAGGAGCCCCCCATGTTTATTTAGTTTATTTTAATTTTATTATTAATTATTAAATTACTAGCTGTGCCCCGCGGTGTTACCCGCGGCTTATTAGGGAAAATAAATTATAATATTTTCCCGCAATAAAAAGTAGCCTATGTGTTATCCAGAGTAACAGCTAACTCCATACCAATTTTTTTTTAAATTGCTCCAGCTGTTTAGACGTGAAGAAGTAACAAACATACAAACTCACAAACTTTTGCCTTTATATTATAATATTAGTAGGATAAATACAATTAAGTATTTTGTAAACATTTCAACCTACCTGTTGCCAATACTGAGATCGAACAAAAAAAGCAAAAAAATCACGTTTGTTGTATGCGAGCCCCCTTAAATATTTATTTTGTTTTTAGTATTTGTTGTTATAGCGGCAACGGATATACACAATCTGTGAAAATTTCAGAAGTCTAGCTATAGCGGTTCTTGAGATACAGCCTAGACTCTAGAGAGTAGACAGACAGACGGTCAGACGGACTGACATCGAAGTCTTAGTAATAGGGTCCCGTTTTTACCATTTAGGTACGGAACCCTAAAAAGTGTAATTTTACATACAATGGATGCTACCAACATGGTATCCAAACATTACGAGTATAATGTCAACGAATAAAATAGATATAACAACTTGTATAAACCACAGACACGCTACATAGTTATTATCCGTACCGTTCCATCGCCCGTCCACGGATAATGCACGCACAGCTGCGGCAGGAAGCCGAGAGCGAGCATGTACTGTAGCGGCAGCAGCACGACCATGCAGCCGGTGAAGGCGGGCCAGAGGAAGGGCAGCCGCGCGCGCCGCACGCCCACTAGCGCCAGCAGCCAGCACGCGTAAAAAGCCGCCGCCGCGTCCATCCGCGACCCAACCACGCCCATCAGGCAGATTAAAGATATCTGGAATTAGGCCAACAGTATATAACTAACTAGACGATGCCCGCAACTCCGTTGCGCCAAAACTCGTTTATCGCGTGGGAAACGTACATTTTTCCGGGACAAAAAGTATCCTATGTCCTTTCCCGGGACTCAAAGTATCTCCATGCCAAATTTCAGCAAAATCGGTTCAGCGGTTTGAGCGTGAAGAGGTAACAGACAGACAGACAGACACACTTTCGCATTTTTAATATTAGTATGGAAGTATGGATTGCACGCCATTTGTGTAGTTGAATGTAAGTAAAAGAATGTCAATATATATTTTTAACTTTAAGACCTATGTATCATTATTGTCATAAAATATTTTATTCAATTCAACTGTAGCAACTGGATATAAGCCTAAGTTATTGACATGTTTGCAAGGTAGATTGTGTATTTCGAATGATATTGATCAAATTTTAGTAAAAAAAGGTTGCACTTATTTCTAAATAGGTCTTGTTTAATTTTGAAAAAAAAAGTTACCTCAACCCCGAATTTATAGAATCCATAGTTCATAAAAAACTTAACACAGTGTATCAAGTCTTTATCAGCATCAGCTCGAGTTATTTCCGGAAACATTAGCGTCTCCTTGTGGTTTGGTAGTATACCTACTGCCCTAAAATAAAAAAAAATACTAAAATAAAAAAAAGAATTAATATATCTAATAGTCATCATATCATAAAGCAAAGTATTCGAGAAACGTTATGTAGATTACACAAGCGTTGATTATGTGGATTATTTTATTACTTCATAGAACTTTGTCTGTAGTTGACCAGCGAGTAAAAGGTAATGAGTGCGATTAACGCAATGTATCCTTTCAGCAACACGACTAGCGGCCGATCGCGACTCGCCTTCACAAATCCCACCCACTCGGCGTTATTGTATGTCGTTATATTCACGCCTTCTGACTGAAAAAATATGACAATGAGGCAATGGGGGTACAAATAATTGCTGTACAATATTAAAAATTAAACAAATAAAATGAATTACTTACATCTGTACAATTCACATCAAAGAAACTATGCTTGATGTATTCTATTTGATACACCATTTTCGCCATAAAGTATACACTTATGAGAGTCGAAATTAAGAGTATACAGATTCGTTGCTTTCTTGGATTGAGCAGTAGAGCCGGAGATATGATAAGCATAATCGGAACGTGTATAGCGCTCACCTAAAAGTAAAAAGGTTTTTTAAAACGTTTTCTTTTTGTAAAATTCGGTGATGTTTAATTGTGGAGTCTTGTAATAGTAACTCTCTTTAGTGAATCATCTAAAACAGTTTGATGAAAATTTTAAGTTACACTGTTCTACAGTGTCTTCTATACGTCTTATAACAATACATATTCCTTGCGGTTACAACAAAATCTTTTATCTTATCTATTTAACAATATTCTGAGCAGTTTTATAACACGAAGTATATAAACTTACATTCAGTACGCATAGCAGCATAAGAGCTAGGAAGATAATTTTGACTAGATGTATGTCTAGGAATATGAAGGCGTAGTCTGCGGCGGCGGCGAGCACGCGGCGCGCGGCGCGGACCCGCTCGAGCAGCCACGGGCGGAACGCCGTTGACGTGCGCGTCGACCGGCCAGACGGGGCCGAGCGACCCGACGCCGTCGCCGCGATTGAACGGCTGCGAGACGACTTCCTATGATTGGCAATAAATGTTAATAAAAACTGTTTATAATTCATATTTTTTTTAAAATTATCTCTGGTAAGTCTAGAGAATAATTCAAACAGTTTATTCATTTTAAATTATCAATTATGGCAAATAATACAAGAAAGTAGAAATCAGAAAGAAAGAATTCATGACTCCCGTGGTTCTGTAATGGGATGAAAAACAAAGCATAAGTAGGTAGTAAGGTTAATACACATCCTAAAGTATTATAATTTTGTTTTATGACACCCTGTATAGTTACTTGATTAATGATTACCATTTACCTGTGTATGGATCGTCTGGCGGCGGTGTTGACGGAGGAATTGATGGAATGTTCGGCCTCCGTGTCGCTGCCGGTCGGTGACTCGCGACCTTCTTCCTGTTCCTCCTCTAGTGGCAAAGCCGGGAGCTAAAAGTGTTTTACAATAATATTCATTGTAACCTTAGGTATGTAAAAAGCTACATAAAAGTATAAAATAAAAAATCGGCCAAGTGCGAGTCGGGCTCGCTCACGAAGGGTTCCGTACCACTAGAGAGGAAAAATAGGCTAAAATTTGTATTTTTTGTATGGGAGCCCCCCTTAATTATTTAATTTATTTAACTGTTATTGATTAAGAGCAAAAAATAGCAAAAAAAATCACGTTTGTTGTATGGGAGCCCCCCTTAAATATTTAATTTATTTTGTTTTTAGTATTTGTTGTTATAGCGGCAACAGATATACACAATCTGTGAAAATTTCAGAAGTCTAGCTATAGCGGTTCTTGAGTTACAGCCTGGTGACAGACAGACGGACAGACATCGAAGTCTTAGTAATAGGGTCCCGTTTTTACCCTTTGGGTACGGAACCCTAAAAAATAATAATATGAAAACTAGAAACTTCGTTTATCGCGCAGAAACCTGCATTTTTATGGGATAAAAGAAATAAAAATCCTATGTCCTTTCTCGGGATTCAAAGTACATATCTCCATACCAAATTTCAGCAAAATCGGTTCAGCGGTTTTGGCGTGAAAACGTAACAGACAGACAGACACACTTTCACATTTATAACATTCAGTATGGAAGTATGGATATTGGATATGGATAGTATGGATTAAAAACACACAAAAATAAGTTTTTGTTAAAAAAAGACTTACGTCATCTTTAATAGTGGAAGCGCCCGCTTGACTAGCTCTTCTTGACTCTATCTCTCTAGCCAAACTCTCTGTCCTACAAAAATAACAACATTAATAACATTGATTCAAGAGATTATTTATTTGGGTTGAACTTTTAGATTCCAAGTTACCTCGTTTTTGGATCAGAGAGCGCCATGAAGTCTTTATGGAAGTAATGCACCTGCATTATGGTTATGATTAGGAACAGGGTTGGCGTTAGTAGCTTCACGAAAAGATCAGCTTTATGATATGTGTCCAACCCTAGGTCGTGTTGCCTGAAAGGAAAAAACATTTGGCAAAGTTCATGTTTTTGTTTCGTATGAAAATGGAAAGCAACAATGCAAATTATTTTCACACTTACAGTCTTTCGTTTATCATGAGGTAGGTTTCAATCATCTTGGAGAAATTGTCGAACTGGTAGATGTAAATGAGTATAAGATTTATCATCGAGTAAATGATCACAGTGATCCAAAACACGTACATGAAACGCCGCCACCAGTACCAACTTATCTAAAACAAAAACAAAAAAACGTGTAAGCTGAAAAAAAAAGAATAAGTGTGTCAGCTCCGACGCACGACTGGAGTTTACTCCTTAAGTACGCATCTAACCATACGCAAAAAGAGTTTATTCAAGTGAAAAAAGATTAATATCATATTAAATCAGATGTTCCAGCAATATTATCTACACCCACTTCACTTTAGCCAGTATAATGATAAAAAAATTAAATTATATATATATATATATATATATATATATATATATATATATATATATATATATATATATATATATATATATATATATATATATATATTATATATATATGTGATAAAAAATTATAGAAAAAAATACATATAATATACTACATATATATAATTATATAATAATATAATATTCCGATGATTCCAAAAACGTGACACATTTTTTCGTTACATGTTTAATAGGTTTAATAGGTAACCTAACTCCTAGGTAACCTCGCATTTTTCTCATACCGGGCGCTTTATATATGAAAATCGATTCTTAAGGAGTAAACTCCAAAAATAAGTAAAGTCTAATCCCGGGTCCAATCCATCCAATTTTTATTGTTTTTTAAGCACTACAACTTTTAACTGTGATATAATATATCAGTCATAATTAATCATAATAAACGTACCTGTAACATGAGTATAAAGATCAGGAACAGGGCCATGTATGTTATCCGGAATATCGTCATCCTTTCCCCGGTGATGCCGATCACAAAGAGCATGATCACCACCACGTAGATCCAGTACCGCGCGCACGCACCGCGTAGCCACTCCCCTATTGCGGCCAGCAGCCGCGACCGGTTCTCATCCTCCCGCTCACCCTCTATAGCTGTACAAGTATCAAAATACTATATAGCTAGTCATACAGTAGGTTGGAGTGACAAAGACGAAAATAGATAGAAGAGAGTACGAGTGAGAGAAAAGACGCAACAATATTGTGCATAATTTAAGATAATGAAAGGTACACAGTAAAAATTGTTATACAGAATGGATAAAGTCACAAATATAACAAAAACGATTATTAAAAAAATATATCAGAAATGTAGGTAATATAAGGACATACAATTTAATAATTCAAAATACCGTAGAGGTGTATAAAATGGGTAAAACAGTATAAGTGTTAAAAAAGTTTAAATAGTAAATAATTTTCTAAGCTCCTTTAGTATTTACCATGTACCCAACCTGATTATTGAGTAAGCGAAAATAAAAAATTCAATTTAAATATCTAGTACTTAACATGATATTAAAATTTAAATATGTTTAGTAATAAACATGACTTGCAAAACAGAAGCATAATATACTATACTAGCTGTCCCGGCAAACGTTGTTTTGCCATATAAAGTATTTCCCCCATATTACTTTACTCAAGTGAGTAAATAAGTATGGCACCATGGCAGGCGTCCATCGCTATCCCGTCCCACAAACAATGGTCACCGTCAGTGTGGAGTTGTAATAATATACCATTATTTATTCAACAAATGCACTTATCAAATAAAATGTAGGTGTTGTCCGATTCTCTACCCTAGCCGATATGCTCGAAAAGGTTCACGAAAATCGATTGAGACTCGAGCCGTTTCAGAGGAGTTTAACCACGCACACCGTGACACGCGAATTTCATACATTAGATAATAATTGATATGAGTGTAGTAAAAAATGGCAACACTGACCACTAGCGGCGGTGGAGGCAGTAAGATGTAGGGGCGCGGCCATATTGGCGACGAGGGTGGAGCGGCGGGTCGCGCGCATCTCCGTCACACGCTGCCGCAGCGTCACCCAGAACATGCACGCCATCACTGACTTGACCAATAGCGGCACGCACGCCTCGCCCGCCTCCCGACCCAACCCTATCTGCTGTAGGTTCACCGCCTGACAAAAGATTTTTATTCAGTGAATTCACCTTTGCAATTTAGTATAATAATCTAGTAATACAATTTTAATTCAATAAACTTCTTAATTTTTGGTAATCTTTTATTTATTTCTCTTAGTTTCAAATACAACATGAGGATTTTTAATGTTATGTTTTGTATATTTTGTATGTAGGCGCAACGCACCGTCTGGTAAAGAAAGAGTTCCTTAAAACTTATAATATAAATATTTACTTCAACACAATATGTATAAAAAATCCTTTCCAGCAAGGCAAGTAAAAATAAGGTAAATCAATGTTTAGTGGAGTGCACTACTTTATAAAATCATTACGTCAGTATTTTGACGGAACGGATAACCGCTATGCCGTCATTGCAATTTTCCTGGAACGTATGACATCATTTCGCAACAAAAACTCGTAATATAACAAACTACCAACCGTTATATTCGACGGTAACTCGGATTCGAGTAAGTCCATTCCGTAGATATACTGCGCTAGGAGTAGGAGCATGGCGTAGCAGACAAGCACCGGGCTGGTCTTGAGCATGAACGAGCGCTGGTCCTGGCACAGCCACACGATGTTCGCCCACATGAGCAGCACGAACGTCAGCCACGAGTGGTACATGATGCTCCACGCCATCATTGTTATTGTAGTCGCGATGTAGGATGATCTAAAATCATTAAAGTAGCCAGTTTTGATAACGGTGGCCATTGAAAACAGGCTAAGGAGTAATTATATAGAGCTCAAGTTTGGCTCAGGACCGTCCTTGAGCTTGATATTGCCAGTTATGTCGGCTATTTTATGCTTATCCGACGTATTGATCACATTTCTTGTCAGACAATCAGTCTCCATTATTTTGACCAACCATTTTTCAGCGTGGGAATCGAGCCCACGATCCCCGAGGCCATGATCTGCACAACAAATGACAGGACAAAATGTACATAGTGTATAGACTGTGTACTGAATAATTTGCATAAAGTTAATATACCTATCGGAATAGAGCAACAATCTCGAGCTGTCAAACGTAACCAAAATTGGTTTTCATCTGTGTGAAAAATATACACTTACACAAGCATGATTGAACATGAATTCTATGAGATTATATTGACAACGTGCGGCACGTGCCGACTGGACGTCAAAAAAAGAGTGCTGCTGTCATGTATCACACGTCTCTTTTTACCACGCGGTGTTACTGATAGTGGCATCTCGCTTGCTCAGGCCTTTGTTTCTCTATTCCGCTAGGTATATTAACTTTATGATAATTTGCAAACCGTAACGTCATAAATCTTTTTTAATTTTAGATATCTGGTGATTAAACGAGCAACCCAAGTTTGAATGCAAATGTTCAATTGAATTACTTTGGAATACGAATTAATTATATCAGTTTGTCAGCAGAATAACTATGCACATTTATCTTACCTGACAAGAACTTGGAAGAAGTCGACAATGGCCGCTAGGATCTCGTCTATCAAAGTTGGTTCTTCATCTTCCAGTATTGATTCTGGAAGTACAGATTACAGTACAGGGCAATAAACATTTTTGGGTTAGATTTCTGGCAATGAGATAAAATGAAATATGTTTTTATTTCCAAATAGGCTAGCAACAAACTCTGTCAGAGTGTCCTACTTGGTGCCTACCAATGGTTCCGGGAACTAACCCGACGAGCAGTACTGCCGTTATAAACTCACACGGTGATAGTATAGGATATAGATTTAGTAAGGGTAGCTAAAATGTCCTAAATATGTTTAACCCACCTTCGTCTGGAACGACCACAGATCCTGTCGAGTCCTGGTGTAGTTGTCGCTTGGATCGGACACTTGACCATTTCTTACTTGGACTCAAGTTCCGTATAAGCTAAAAACATAATATTACTGCTTGTTAAATTCATTTTAAATAACTATATCACTTTCAATTTAGCAGTAGTTTATGTACAACACTTGAAGCATTTGGCGTGACTTGGAAGCTTCCTCTTTTATCGAAACTCAAGAAAAGGTTTTAATAATTTAGTACAGTAAAAAATTTACAACCCACAAAAACTTTACAATTTACTGGAAGAAGAATAAAACACAGTAACGGTCGGATACTGAAACAATAGGGCTACAGCTGACTGGAATTCATCTATTAAAAGATGTCGCAACTCTGTTACGCCAAAATTAGTTTTTTTTAGAATCAGTAAATTTTTCCCGGATTAAAAGTCCTTTATGTCCTTTGCCGGGACTCAAAGTATCTCCATACCAAATTTCAGCAAAATGAAGTGAAGAATAAAGAGGTGCCAGACAGAAAGACAGACAAACTTACGCATCTATATATAAACATTAAGAACCTACTAGATGTTCCGCGCGGCTTCGCCCGCGTAATTTAGGAATATCACGGAAACCGTAAATTTTTCCGCAAAAAAAAGACTGTGTCCTTTCACGTGGTCTATTCTTCATATGTGCAAAATAGCATAAAAATTGCTCCAGTAGTTTCTTAAGATAAATAAATAATTTCCTCCGTTTTTTCCACATTTTCCTCTATTTCTTCGCTCTTATTGGTCTGAGCCTCTAGCCTTCCTCGATAAAAAGGCTATATAACACTGAAAGAATTTTTCAAATCGGACCAGTAGTTCCTGAGATTAGCGCGTTCAAATAAGCCCTTTCAAATAATTTCTCCCGTTTTTTCCACACTTTCATCTATTTCTTCGCTCCTATTGGTATTAGCGTAATAAAATATAGCCTATAGCCTTCCTCGATAAATGGGCTATCTAATACTGAAAGAATTTTTCAAATCGGACCAGTAGTTCCTGAGATTAGCGCGTTCAAACAAACAAACAAACAAACTCTTCCCAATTATAATATTATATAGTATAGATGGATTTTTCACACACTTTTGATTGGCTAACGACATGAACCAATCAATTATGGTGTTGAGTATATAAACTTCCACCTGAAAAACCTCAAAAACTGGACAGAAATAACGCGTAGTATGAATAACAAACTGACAGGGATAGCTCATGTATTAGAGAGCTCTACATTAGCGTTTCAGTATTCGGCTGTATGCAATTACAATATAAGGCTTTTGAAACATTGAAAATACTGTACAGCACCACCATAGACACTCACACAACATATTGAAAATAATTAAGTTATTACTTACTGATTTATATGCCACCCAAATGCGACAGATCATAGGCAAAAATCTAAACTTATGCAAGATTCTAAAACTCTATTAGAAGCTACAGATAAGCACATAAACATACAGACAAAAGTGCAACCAGCTTCCCCATAAAATTGTTCTAGAAAATTGTTTTAAGATCATGAACAGTTAAAAACAAGAAACACGTGAATACCTACAGGATAGCTCTCGTTGGCGTCCCCTCGGATGGTACTGGAATTTATGTATGAATATGCTACCTATAAAAGAACGAAAGCAGGTTGCAAAATAATGTTTATATACGAAATCGTGCCAAATAAAATCACACTGTTAAAAGGGTTATCACCACATGCACATGCCTCCAAATGCTATATTTACAATGCGTTTTTCGGGTTTTCTACAAATATAAAAATCTCAAGAAGTAATAAGTACACGGTGTTTTACCGTTTGATCTAAATACGAGCTGCCGCAATACTGCAACGTCTAATCAAAAGTACAATATCTACAGTGGAAACAAATCGCTAGAGAATATCTACAATAAATCGGTGCACATTCTATAGGGTCTACGTGATGCGAGTACTAAGTGCACAGCCAGAGGCGGCCTTACTCGGACTTTTTTGGTGGCGCTCTTCCAGCGGTCGCGCGACGTGTAGCGGCTGGAGCGGTGGAAGGACACGCCCCGCATCAGCGCGCCGTTGTTTTTCCCCGCCTCTATACCCGTCAACGCGCTCTTTTTCTTCGCCTACCCCCCGTTACCAAAGGTTAATATTGCCGTACTATTGCGGAGGTTAAAATGTAAGTTTGCGACTACAGCATTAGCCTACTGAGCAGCCAAACCCGATGGGATGATTTGAAAAGCAAATCAGCGTTTTGTTAATAGATTCGTGTTAAAATTGCAGTAATTTTAAAATTTTGTAAACTACGTATTTGACTTGATCGTTACGTACCTTGGGCTTGAAAAGCTCACGAGATTCGACGGCAAGAAAATAATACGCTACTAAAATTACGAAGGGGCTAGCCAGAGTCGCCCACATGTGGTCCTCCGACACTTCGTATACGAATGTCGATGGGAGTGTTTCGTTCAGTATCACTAATTTTGTCAAACCAAAGTATCTGAAATAAATAATAAACTTAATTGAAATAAAATTTATATTTCCCATACTTAACATTCTTCCTGCTCATACGGCATACCAAGTATGCGCTAGCTATGTATGATTTCATGTAAATATTAAGTAATTAAAATTTCGTATTGCCTCGTTTTTGTGATGATTTAATTAATTATTTATTTATTATTATTTATTTCATTAATTATAATGCTGCATATATACAATTGGCGAATAATAAAAGACTGTAAATATACCTATACTTATTTTAGTATTTCCTACCGTTTGATAAAATTTGATATCTTTATTAACCTATCAAGGCCCATAAGAGCACCGGTGATCGCGACAACAATAGAATAAAAATAGATTTCCAAGAATCCGCGATCGAAAGATTAAATTTTCAGTTAATTGTACACATAAGTCGCATACTAACGCGCATAGGTATACAGTTATACATATCCATAGTCCATACCCATTTAATATTATGACATCATCAACTTCATTACTCACAAACAAAAGCTTGCAATTATACAAACAACAGTCTCCAAACAATTTACGTGGAAACCAATCACATAAATGTGTTATGCAAATGTTGCGTGTCAAGAGTATTACAATTATAATAACTTTTGTATGTCACAGCCCACATCCCTGCGCGTGTACCGTTTAAAAACTCAACATATCTAACCTTCTACCATTACATTTCCACAAATATAAGGTTAATCTACTTTAAATATTAGATCTTAACATCCACTACTACGGAATGCAACAAAATTAAGTGACAATACTTTACTTTAGAGTTTGTGTGTTCCTTATGGTGTAACAAAACTAAGTGATAAATGATAATACTTAAGGGCATTCCCTACGGAGATTCCGTAATTTACCGCATTTAAAGCCTTATAAACTCATAATCTGAAAGCTGCAAAGTTATAATAAAAATACAGCAATAATCTTCAGTATATCAACATTCCTTTCCCCGTTTTAAATGTTCTACTTTTGTTTATTATAATCATGATATCAGCTTCCAAAGTAATACCAATTTATTAAAATTCAAGCATACCTACATTCAGCATCTCCTTAGGATTTACAAATTACTTTTATTTGAAACTCACGCCAATAGATCGACAATATCATAAACTAAATATTCCCCGTTTTAATTTTTTTTAGGACAATTTTGAACTAACAGCCGCACTCAGAGTCATTCATTAAATCATCATTTAAAAAATTTAAATTATCCGCTGCCCATACAAACCGCAACACTTACTGCCGCACTCAGAATGGAACATTAATTAGTTAAATGTAATTAATTCAAAATTTTGACATAAGCCCCATACATTATCTGTCAAACTCTTCATTAAATTGAAGGTTAATCACAATTAAATGTCTCTGAGTACGGCGGTCAATGCTCATTAAGCATGAAATTCCCTCTCAGAGTCAGTTAATGATAAATTAACACCTTAAAATGGCGATTAAATTTAAATACAGAAGAAGCACCATTTAACTCGATTGAGTCGCTAATCGTGGATTTTGCTGTCAAAGGGGTGCGACATAGAGGATTTTTTTTCATTCGTCCCGGTCGGGACGGGCAAAGGGAGCGTTGCCCATACAGCCATTTCTATTGTGACATAGAGAAATATAATACACGGTGACGGGGGGCATGATCTTCTTCTTCTTCTATTTTATATGATTTTATTTATAGGTTGTCGAAAAAGAGTTGACACTCTACGCAATTTTTAAATCATGTAACAAATACGAAAACCTTATTTAATTGTCATCTCTGAGAGGGACATTTCATTTTAAATGAGCATTGAGTCTTAATTGACGTCTCTGAGTGCGGCGGTAAGATAAGTAAAAATAATAGGGTTTTGGCGCGATCTCGGCAAACGCGGCAAAAATCGGCCAGTCGTTTGCTCGGGGGACGACCTTAAGGGTGTGTACGTATTTCTTGTAGAGAGTTCAGTGTGAAAGTAGCAGCGCTGAAAGACCAAATTTTTCACTTTTGTACGTGCAAGCGCCCCAGTGTCGCGAGTTACCCCATACAAAAGTGAAAAAAAAATTTGCGTCTTTCAGCGCTGCGACTTTCACACTGAACTCTCTACAATGGAACACGTACATACCCTCAAGTAAGTATTATCAGTTATCACTTTGTTTTGTTACACCTTGTATATAGTACTTTGAAAGTAGCAGCACTCTCTAGTCGAGGTAGAAACAAATACATTCACTGTTTGTGTGTGTCTGTTCCTTAATTTAGTTATAGTTCTTGCAATCTACGAGTGCGCGTCGCCCTTAGTTGTGTGAGTGACCATATCTATACACGGGTACATGGCTCGCTCGCTACTGACTGCTCCGTCGGGTACGCACACTAACGAAAATGTCTATTCACATTTCCAACTACAAATAAAGGCGACGCGCACTCCTAGATTGCAAGAACTATACCTCTGTATAACAAGCCCCTTTAGCTAAAAAAAATTACTGTAGCTACCTCGCAAAATCATTATCCGGTGGGTAGATATCAATAAGCCAGGAGCATTGGTAGACTAGCTGCACGGCGACATGGGCGGCCATGATGGCCATCAGGCAGCGGCTGACCACGGCGAACCCCCGCTCCAGGGGTTTGCCCAGCGCCCACGCCGTCGCCGCGCCCATCCACGTCAGGTAGTAGATGCCCGACGTCACACTCGGCCGCATTATACCAGAGAACATTATCAGGCATAATGCTATGTACTTCCCTAGAATTAGAACGTAGGTAAATTAAATCTATATTAAATACGTCTCATAAAAAAACATAATATTAGTTAAGTACTAGATTGGACAATAAGGGCCTGTTTCACCACTTCCATGATAAGTGCCAGTTAGGCTATCCACCATTTAACGGCCATTCTCCGGAGAGCAAAATTTAAGTGTCCCGGGCTTGGATACTCTGTAATATTATCTTATTCAAGTATGTAATATTTTTAAACGGTGGATAGCATCCGTAACTAGCTACGAAGTTAAACACAGGCTTCTAATGATGAGGGGCAAAAATGTATGGGCTCTGGTATAGTGCTCAACAGCAATGGATTATTTATTTTTAGGAAGGTATACCCATTCTACATTAATGACCAATAGGGCGCTTGTCAAGATTCGTTGTATTTTTTGAGTAAAGCCATGTTAAAAGTGACATCAGCGCTCATAAATTTCATGCATAACATCACGTTACATTATAAGTTAGAACATGATTATTTTTAGGGTTTCGTGGTCAACAAGAATAATATTATATCGGTCTGTCCGTCTGTCCATCTATCCGCGTTTTTTTTTCTCTTTCTTCTCTCCTCTTTTAAGTCTTATTATCTAAAAAAAACCGGCCAAGTGCGTGTCGGGTCACGCGCAATATAGGGTTCCGTAGTACCGCTAGTTTATGACAATTTTTTATGGTCAATGAACTTATATTTATAGCGTGTTTTACACTACTAACAACATCATCTCAGTTATTTTCAAAGGAATTTGAACGAAAAGTTCCATTTATGATTTACACTTCGCCGAATATATTTTTTTTAGTTGATCAACTATTACTCAATAACTTATGAAGTCTTCTTAGCTGTGATAGTTTTCCTTCTAAATTCAGCATATTTCCTACTCCCGTGAATTTTTTCACATTTCCAGAACCAACCGTTTAGCTGGTAGAAGGGGGGACACTGGAATCTAACGATTTTTTCCACTTTAAAACTTAATATTTCACAAACGGATCCCTAAATCGGAAAATGATCTTTGAATACTCGCAATATTTTTAAAAAACCTATTCAACGACACCTCACACGATGGAGTGGGCGCGATAAAAAATTTTCATCCCCGCTTGATGTGTAGGGGAGGTACCATAAAAAAATATATTTTTTTACGATTTCATGTACCATTTTGTTGCCATCATTAATATGTGTATTCATACCAAATTACAGCTTTGTAGGTCCTATAGTCTGTGAGTAAAACCGCGGACAGACAGACAGACAGACAGACAGACAGACAGACAGACAGACAGACAGACAGACAGACAGACAGACAGACAGACAGACAGACAGACAGACAGACAGACAGACAGACAGACAGACAGACAGACAGACAGACAGACAGACAGACAGACAGACAGACAGACAGACAGACAGACAGACAGACAGACAGACAGACAGACAGACAGACAGACAGACAGACAGACAGACAGACAGACAGACAGACAGACAGACAGACAGACAGACAGACAGACAGACAGACAGACAGACAGACAGACAGACAGACAGACAGACAGACAGACAGACAGACAGACAGACAGACAGACAGACAGACAGACAGACAGACAGACAGACAGACAGACAGACAGACAGACAGACAGACAGACAGACAGACAGACAGACAGACAGACAGACAGACAGACAGACAGACAGACAGACAGACAGACGGACAACTCAACGAAGAAAAAAAAATGGTAATGGTAATTAGGCAAATAATGCCAAACCTGAGAATGGCCGTTAACTTGACAGCTAGAGTATGGGGAATCTGTCAAAAAATTTGTAGATAGCCTATCGGCACTTTATCAGGAAGTGGTGAAACAGGTCCTTAACATCGCAAGTTTGTACATTCAAATCTGTTCAAATCATATCTACGTAAAACAAATCGAAATATATATGAGTATGCCAGTTGCCCCAATGGCAAGGAGTGTGTCTTCTGTAGGGGGGTTTACATTATCATTTATATTGGATCATTTATAGGATCATATATATAAAGGATCCAATAAAAATGATCATTTGATCATGTCTGCATATTACATTATCATTATTGATCCTATTTTACGTCATATGTGGTTTCAATAGCCAATGGGAAGCGCTAACGCTGACAGGTATTGACATCAGTGTTACTAGATCTCAGAGAATTCGATTTGTCTAAAGACATCGTCATTTTTAATATGGCTTGTCTTATGCCCGCTGTACACTCTCGCCGAGAGCTCTCGGGCGAGAGTCTCGTGCGACAGCCCCTTGCCCGAGTGCGATCATGTACATTCTCGCTTAGTTCAATCGCAGTTAAGAACTCAGACAAGATGGACGAAAACGACCATTCACCGTTCACCATGCATCGAATGATATCATTGTAATCCAAAGATTTATAATCATATTTAATTTTATTTCTCACAGATAATGCCTGATAATGTCGTTTAATAATGTTATTTTTCTGTTCTACACTGTCCAACGGCGGGACTAGTTCTGAAAAGCGTACTGCCCGCTGTACACTCTCGCCGAGAGCTCTCGGGCGAGAGTCTCGTGCGAGAGCCCCTTGCCCGAGTGCGATCATGTACATTCTCGCTTAGTTCAATCGCAGTTAAGAACTCAGACAAGATGGACGAAAACGACCATTCACCATTCACCATGCATCGAAAGATATCATTGTAATCCAAAGATTTATAATCATATTTAATTTTATTTCTCACAGATAATGACTGATAATGTCGTTTATTATTGTTATTTTTCTGTTCTACACTGTCCAACGGCGAAACTAGTACTGAAAGACGCGAGAGTGTACAGTAGTGCGCTCGTTTTCCTCGCGAGACCCTTTGTCTCGGGCGCAAAATTCCGACAACGGACCGAGAGGGTCCGAGACAGGCGAGCGCGCCCATTTACACTCTCGCACTCGGGCCGCCTCGCTTTGTCTCGGCGAGAGTGTACAGCCGGCTTTATGTTATTTCAGCAAGATTATTCAAGTATATAATTAGAAAAAGAATTACCTACATTACATTATTTGAAACATATTAACGAACAAGAAATTAAAAACTCTTTTTTATATTAAATAACTGGCAACACCAATTTCTATGACCGTATTGGATCCAATCTCTCAGCAAACGTCAAAAATCTATGATCAAGGAAGAAATGAATCATTTATATATATTACATTATCCAATATAAATGACTCATTGATCTTGGATCCAATATAAATGATAATCTAATACCCCCCTTAGACAGGTGTAGCCTGTAGAGATTTGGAGGAGAATACAATATTATGTGAAGTCGATAGGAATAGAGTTAAATGAACTTCGCGCCACAGATACCACAGATATAGGGGCGTGATATATGGAACTATGTTATTTACGAAAACCAATTTCGACTTTTAAGTAATAATGAAATTAAAATATTGTACATAATAAATAATAATATCAGTATTAATAATGATACCACTGCATGCTCTAAATATAAACCATGTTCATTTTATGCAACTGAAGTTTGAAAATGACTCACAGAAGGAAACTAATCTATATATATAAAAGAAAGTCGTGTTAGTTACTTCACTTATAACTCAAGAACGGCTGAACCGATTTGGCTGAAAATTGGTGGAGCGGTAGCTTAGAACCAGGAATAGGACATAGGATACATTTTGTCCCGGAAAAATGTACGGTTACTGCACAATATACTTTTATGATTTGCGCGTAAACTATTCGATCGATTTTTATGAATTTTGGTATGGAGATACTTTGAGTCTCGGGAAAGGACAAGGGATACTTTTTGTCTTGGAAAATGTACGGTTCCCGCACAATAAACTTTTATCTCAAGAACGGATAAACCGATTTGGCTGAAAATTGGTGGAGTGGTAGCTTAGAACCAGGAAAAGGACATAGGATACATTTTGTCCAGGAAAAATGTACGGTTACTGCACAATATACTTTTATGATTTGCACGTAAACTATTCGATCGATTTTTATGAATTTTGGTATGGAGATACTTTGAGTCTCGGGAAAGGACAAGGGATACTTTTGGTCCCGGAAAATGTACGGTTCACGCACAATAAACTTTTATGATTTTCGCCTAAACTATTCAGTCTATTTTTATTAAATTCGGTATGGAGATACTTTGAGTCTCGGGAAAGGACAAGGGATACTTTTTGTCCCGGAGAATGTACGGTTCCTGCATAATAAACTTTTATGATTTTCGCTTTAACTATTTTGATGAAATTTGGCGTGAAGATACTAATTTTAATATATTGTTTTCTTAATTATACCATTTCGAATTAAATAATCATCGTTAAGACAGGACAACGTCTGTCGGGTCAGCTAGTATACTATATAAACATAATTTTATCAATCAACACCACTCACTTACGTTATTTAGTTCTTAAAATTCTGTAAAGTAATGAAGACTATATTGTTCGTAAATTCATATTGAAAATTATATTTTTAAATATTAACTGAATAGATAATAATAAATATTATGTAGGAACTTTGAATTATGATATCATATGCCAAAGCGACGAGAAAACAAATTATTTACCTGCACTAGTCAGTAGCGGAAAGCTTTGATGTTTGGAGTCTTTCTTCACAACTTCATCGTCGGGGGTGCCGACTAAAAGTTTTCGAACCACCAGATAAACGACCAATGAAGCAAACGTCATTATTAACTGAAGAGAAAAAAACATAGTTACATTATTGACTGGAAATAAAATAAAATAAAAAAAATTTAGAGAACTAATACTGGAGAGCAACTATCAGGATTTAGGGCAGGTGTGCTGGGGACCTTTTTTTTTTACGTAGAGAAATGCTGTGACGCATTCCACAGGGGATGGGGACTCCCACTGCGGATATGTGGGGCTCGACGCGGCCCTACCCACAAAAACTCTACGGTGCTCCTAGCCACCGGTTCCTGACGAAGTCGCGGGAACTGTACGACACCACAACTTCATCAGTGGACGTCTGCTTAGTGGGCTGCAGACTCCTCTCGATGGGAGCGTTTTACTCGCTCCCCAGGCCGAGCAGAGACCCTGGCAGAGGCACTGGGGGCTTGTTTCTAGGCCATTCCACTGCATTTTGTCGCGATGCGCAGGAGCACACTGCACATCGAGACCCTCTCGGGGACTCAGTGCAATGGGCGACGGCATCCCCTTACCGCCGCCTTGAGCACCCCGGTTATGGCGGGACGTTGTTGTCGCCATTGTTGGCACGACGTCTTCGCCTTGGCCGTCTTCTGGGGTCGAGCGCCTCCCTTTCTCTTATGCGCTCGGCCTCCTCTTTGGCGGATATAACTTCTTCGGCGAAGTCTTCCACCGCTTTCCAGTCCGGGTCGCCGCGCAGCAAGGCTCGCACCAATGCTGGCAGCGTGATGTCAAGTCCGATTGCGGCCGTCAGTGCCGCGCGTTGTCCAGTCCAGGCGGGACAGGCCGTCACGGTGTGATCGGCCGTATCCCTGTCCGCGTCACAATGGTGACAGCGTGTATTTTCCTCCCTTCCGACGTTCTCACACATGTACCGACCGAAGCACCCGTGCCCGGTCAGCACCTGCGTGAGGCGGAACGAGAGTGCTCCTGTCTTCCTGTCGAGCCATTCCTTGAGTACCGGGCGGGTCGCCAGCACCAAGTCTACGCTGACTTGCGGGTTCTCTAGCCGCTCCCTCCACATTTCAATAGCCGTCTCTCTAGCGTCATTCAGGTGTGCTGGAGACCTGGCTGGTGGCTGATCAGTCAGACAAAATATAGATGTTAGCAGCTTTACAGCAGCTAAATGAGTAATTTCCTTTCTTGGAGTACCATGATAGAAAAAATTTAAACATAACTATGACATGATTTCAGCTTCGTCAAAAAGCTGGTATTAAGGGTTATATTGTTATTTGTTACAATTATAAGTTATAATAACCGTTATGCGTGTTACAGTTTACGCAATAATACATGGGAACTAGATGCTGCATAGAATGATTTAATGCATTGTGTACTAACTCCTACTTGTTGCAAACTTACTTCTGGTGCCAGAAATTGTACAGCCATCAGCGGATCTATGCCTCGATACGAGACGAGACCCAGGTTCAGGCCGATCTCCTGGATGATGGGGTACTGTTCGAGCAGGGAGCCATAGCTGCCGAACGCCGCCAGCACGCTGTGCCATGCCGCGTGGACTAGGAGCAGCAGCACCGACACCACGATGTTCAGCAGTAGGAACTTGCCGCGCCAGCCTACAAAATACAGTTTATTTTTATTTTGATGGCAAGTACCAGGTCGCAGGTCTGCGTTTACACCAAACTGGCTGACAGCCGCTGAAAAGAGCGAGCGCTATACGCAGTTTACAAATTATAGTATTTCCATACGAACCATGAAGTTAATATACCTTGTTTTTTTTTTTGAGAGGGGAAATGATACACCTAGCGGAATAGAGAAACAAAGGGCGAGATGTCACTATCAATACAACTGCGTGTTAAAAAGAGACGTGTGATACATGACAGCAGAACCAATTTTTTTCATCTGTTTGACGTCCAGTCGGCACTTATCGACACGTTGACAATTTAATCTCTTAGAAAGATGCTTGTGTAAGTGTATAAGTAAAAAAAAATTACACACAGACGTAAATAAATTTCGGTTTCGTTTGACAGCTCGAGATTGTTGCTCTATTCCGCTAGTTATAGGTCTACCAGAATCCGATGGCAATTTTTGACAGCAAATTTTCAAAAAATATTCTTGATCATTGGATAAAATTTTATATTTGCATGTTTCACACACAAAATAAGCCGCTAAAGGAATAAAAAAAGGATGAAAAAAATTGAAAATGTTTTATTCCTATTACCCCGGTATCGCTAGAGTCAATTTATTTTCTCACTTTTTGTCATCAGATTCTGGTACACCTATACATATTAACTTTATAATACGAACTCGCTTTTTCATCGCAATACGTCATTTTTATACTTTGTTATACTTTAAGCTTGCTGACGAAGCTGACGTTTGGTATGAAGGTAGCCTGCAGAGTGCAGACTGCAGACCCATATTATGTTTTCATGAAATATTTCGGGAGGGCCATTATAAATGCATTGCGTGAATAAAATTGGCACATAGCCTAAAATTCCTAAAAACATCTAAAAAATGATGTCATCGACCGGTCATTGTAAAACAATTGAAGCTTGTCGTGAGTCGTGACTGATGCTGGACTGGGCGTTAACTAATGAGTTTAACTGAGTAACTCTTTAAAAATTCTTCTAAAATTTTAAATAGAAGTTTAAAGAAAAATATACAATTTAGTAAACGCAAAAGTTTAATAAACAACAGTAACTAAACTAGACTTCAAATAACTTTCTGCCAACTGTTACACATTAGGCGGGTGCAATTTTAAATTTAGCTGCGTCGCGTGTATTTCCGGGCTTTTTCATGACGATTAGATCATGCTTATAAATTTTAAGTTACTTATAATCGCCTAGCCTAGAGTTGAAGGTTAATAAACGCAGCCGGCCGTAATCAAAGACTAATGTGTTTCGTAGAACAAAGTTAACAATAGTGAGAAAACTGTCAAAACTCATAATTTATAAATAGTTGGCAAGAAAATTATGTTTATTAAGGAAATATATTTGTATTTTGTATGGATATAAATTGTTAGACTATAAATCTAACTAGCTAAAAGCCGAGCTTTGTGAGGGCTCGCGTCGTCACACGTCACACCTTAACTGACTGATATAAATCTACATACGTAATTTAAATAAAAATCTGTGAAATCAGTAATCACTAATCACTATGTTAAAGCACAATAGGCTACTTGACCTATATTCAATTTCATTGAACAAATGCATATTTCTGGTAGAACTTGGCCTAGGAAACCGTATTTCACCCTTATCATCAAATAAAAGCTTATGATTGATAAATAAAGTCGATTTGAAAACATGATTTTATGAAACTATGAATTGTACTGACGAAAACGCTTTTGCGGTACTTCCGATTTGGATGTGACGTCATTCTCATACTAATTTAATATCTTTTATTTATCGCGCTCGTTAAATGTAAGTTTATCTGTACATAAATAATAAGAATAAGCCTAGAAAGATTTGTAAAATATATTTTATTGAATAATTCACTTAAAACATTTGTTTTATATATTATCTACATTTATTGTAGACGGGAAATGAAATGGCCAAAACTTTTCTCCAAAAGTTTTCAACATTACAAATGATTTCTAATGTTTTATTTAATTCTTTTATAATTTTTGGGCAATTTTAGACTCGTACATTTAGCACATAAAAAATGTTCAATAAAGAGAGTTTAAAATACAAAGCGTATGACGTCACACTATGGCGGACAGTGTTTTCGGCGCCGTTTAAGAGACGTATTTTTCAATAAAGATTTTTATGGGTTTCTACTGTGTAAAATAATAAAATATTAGTTTATTTTGTGAAAATGAATGATTAAGAAGCGATTAGCATGAAGAAAAAAAGTAGGTCAAGTAGCCTATAGGCGTTATAGTTTTTCCGTAAAGTGTAGAACCACAACATGTACAGGTTGTGGGATATACTAGGGCTCGCTTCGCTCGCCTTGACAATTTTATCATACTAATATATTATATATTCTGTGTCCATATCACATATTTACTGCTAATAGAATGTTAATTACATCTCAAATAAATATCAAACGATGCTGTTTACTAATAATTCAGCAGATAAAAATTGATGTAAGTAGTAATGTTCATACTTTATTAATAAATAATACCTAAGTAACGTAGAGACAACGTACCTTTAAATGTATGTGAGTCCGGAACTTGTGGAAACGGTGCTATTAAGTACAGAAGTAGATATATAAGGGAGAGTCCGAATGGTCGTAATGCTATACCTGTAAATAAGAAAAAGTGTGTTTAAAAACTTAAAATAATAATGACATACGTCTACCGTCTATCTATGATAACTGAAGTCTGAATTGCTGATACTGTATAGATAACTTCATAATAATTCATGTCGACCTCAGAATACTTACATAATAAAGTTTATTCTGTATTCTGAGATGTCGACATGGCTCAAGGATTTTGGGTTCTATTCTAATGTTGAGTGCTGAACCCAAAATTTGTTAGAAGTACTTATCTTAATATAATATATAATTCTTCTGTGAGTGTGTATGTCACTGAACTTCTCTCAAACGACTGGACCGATTTTGATGAAATTTTTTGTGTGTGTTCAAGGGGATCTGGGAATGGTTTAGATTCACAATTTTGTCCGCTGGACAATGTTTTTTTAATTAATTTTTAATTTATTAGTAGTTGTTGATTTAGGAATGTTTTACATTGGATCCGACAGATGGCGCTACCATCGCAGTGTCAAATTTTAAATAATATTCGAATTCGAATTTTAATTTTAGTCTGTCCCGACAGTTAGCGCTGCGATCAAATTAAAAAAAAATACTTTATATACTTAATATGGCAAAGAAACGTTTGCCGGGACAGCTAGTAATATAATGTTACTGAACCAAGCATGCGCTTTATAAGTACTTTATCGGTGCATTCTACAATAACATCCCAATCTTATCTAGGTAAGTATTTTTGAGACTAGGTACGTTTATTTAACAACCTATATCGGGTATCACAGGTGTTCATTCTGTCAATAGTTTACAAGACTACTGTAAACAAACGCCAAGCCCTTCTTTCAAATGTAACATATCGACGACGGACAATTTCATCACATAATATTATGCTCTTATGACGCAGATCGTAGATTAATGGCCCATATTTCTAGCGTATAACAAGTTTTTAACGTTTGTCTCTGTCGGTTTTATGTAAGTTCTACAATGGATAAAAACTGCACTTTTGATCCTGGGATATAAAGGGTAGACCTTATTACAAGTGCTGTTTTATACTAAAGCGCAAACTGCGTAATGGTACCGACTACCGTATGCTTACCACTTACTACGTATTATAACATAGTTCTCTTTATTTTTTAACCCCCGACAAAAAAGAGGGGTGTTATAAGTTTGACCTGTCTGTCTGTCTGTCTGTTTGTCTGTCTGTGTGTGTGTCTGACTGTGGCATCATAGCATCCAGGCAAAGGGTGGAGCAGCATAATATCTAAGGAAATCGGAAAGTGTCGAATCTACTGGCCGCCACATTGGGACCACACCGTTCAAAACATTAACAATGTAATTAATTAAAATTACTTAATAATATTATTTCAATTATCCTTGGTGCGAAAAATCTATAGAATAAATAAATAAAAAAAGGATATGGGCGAACAGCCCATAGACGGCCCCAATTTTTATAATAAAAAAAAAACGGGTGGACCGATTTTGATCTACTTCTTTTTGTTTGAAAGCTGACATGATCGAGAGTGTTCTTAGCTATAGTTCATCATCATCAGCCTGCTCAGTGCTGGAAAATCGCGGTTCATCTGGTTCGTGAAGGGCCGATTAGCAACTTGCAGTCGTTTGGTGGGTTTTATATTTTGCATTCTAGTTTGTGACATTTATGAATAAGTATAATAATAATATACACATTAATGGAAAGTTGAACTGGTGCTGAAGCATCACCTGGTAATCAATAGGATACTCAACTCCTCACCAACTTAGAGCAGAGGTTTCGTGTTGTGGCTCATTTTAATTGCAATAACTAGTAAGACGTACAGTAAATATTTGCATGCTGCTGCTACATAATCACCTGGATTCTATAGGAGCCGATCTCCATATGAGCCCAAAGCGGACGATTCATGTTTGGACTCATATTGACTGCCTGATCCAAGAGGACATTCATAGAGTATGGTATTCATTGGGATATGATCATGTTGATAGGAATTCTGCACTATAACCAACACAAATTTAAAAAGCATGAAATAAAATTAAATTAAGAAATTTAAAAAACCCCCGCCAAACAACTTTAAAAAGCAATGAAATAATTACCTATATTTACTGACTTTAAGTTTAAATAATTCCTGAGTGTTAAGTCATATTTTAGTCCATAATTGTTGTCAAGGTGTGTCGAGGACCGCTAATGTAGATGTTTGATTTCACATAACATTATAATTTAAGGTTCAGTTCACAGCGAACCGAATCGAGACAATCAGTGACTTGGCGATACAAAAATATGGAGAAGTCGCTGTTGGCGGTCCCCCGACACACCGTGACAACAATTATGGACTAAAATATGAAGAATGAAATATGAATCTTTTGAAGACTCTACTCCCAAAGAGGTAGACAGGAGGATCGCTACTGCTTGGAGAAAATACCTAATAATAAATGGCCTTTACCCATTCTTGGGTTCCTTAAATAATTTACCATTATATTATTTAAGCAACGTATGTATTGTTAATTTTATAATTAAGGCAAATAAAGGCTATTTTATTTTATTTTATATTATAGTGCAGAATTCCTATCAACATGATCATATCCCAATGA
The DNA here is from genome assembly GCA_937595015.1 of Polyommatus icarus. Classification (NCBI taxonomy): domain Eukaryota; kingdom Metazoa; phylum Arthropoda; class Insecta; order Lepidoptera; family Lycaenidae; genus Polyommatus; species Polyommatus icarus. The sequence goes on from OW569321.1 coordinate 14,146,846, forward strand.
ATACCATACTCTATGAATGTCCTCTTGGATCAGGCAGTCAATATGAGTCCAAACATGTATCATAACATAAACATAAATCAGTAAATATAGGTAATTATTTCATTGCTTTTTAAAGTTGTTTGGCGCGGGTTTTTTAAATTTCTTAATTTACTCTACCATATTTTTGTCCCAGTGCAGCGATATGTAATTCCACTCAGCTCAGTTTAGGTAACCAGTTACTACTAACAATGCAACATAGATTAAATATAGAGACTACGCAACTTGGACTTGGGACAGATTTTACCTAAGACATTGGTCTACCTAAGACATAGATCCATTTTCAACCATAATTTATCTTTGCAGATGTATACATTTTGATTTCGCATGTCCATAGCCATTATCAACATGAACTCTAATATTGGACAGCATACATGACTCACTCGCAGTACACACCCAAAATATAATGGCACTTATATTTCAACAAACATCGTGCAAAGCTTCTGTTTTCGTATATCGTTTGATATACAAAAATCAAAATACCGACATCGTCCACAAATGCCACGCTAACATTTCGGTGCGGTGCGGCGAAATTCTGCCATTTTATTTTATGCTTGGCCCCATTTCGCCGTATTACGAAACTGTCCAAATTTTATTGCTTTCTTGAGTGTGGGCTATATAACTTGATTTGCCTTTATGAATCAACACGCTCTTTTTGATCTGAACGCTAAGTTGTATGTAGTTTTTTTAATGATTTCTAAATGCTGCAACCTGCGTGTAAAATAAAATATGTAAGCACTGGGGCGTTGGCTCCCGTCTGGCCGTATGGTGCCTTGCAGGTAGTGACCGAAACACCCATGTCCTGTCAGCATCTGCACCATCCGGTAGGAGAGAGTGCCATTGCGCTGTGCCACCCAATCCTCCAGAGCAGACCGAATTACTGCAACAACTCTAATATGGTTTATAGAAATTTTTGAGAAATACTTTATGAAGGATCAATTTTCAAGTCCTACTTTTAGTACCTATTGAAAATATAAAATATTTCATATTATGCATTGTGTATTACTCTACCAGAGGTCACAAGATATTCTCTACATTAGCTCAATACATAAAATTACATATACGCTAAACCAGATATTATGTTAATGTTTGTATTATTAACAAGACGTCCCCAATCTGGTTTAGGAATAGCATTTCTCGCATTGCTTCTTATATCTACATTTGAAACAAACAGTGTTGTTAATTCTCATTGACCTATTGCGGATTGTGTTGACGCCTGACGGATTAGGTTTAATATGGGCGATTCCGCTATACGACCTATGGCCTAGGTAGAGTTGCCACTCTGCCTACTCTACCTTCTGCTACTCGCACCTTTCTTCCGATTAATTTCGTCTTCTTTGCTAAATAGATTTAGCTTGGGTTGGGACTTGGGACGCATTGATCATAATATGAAAGGGTTTTTCGTGTTTTGTTACTACTGTTGATATTCGCGAGTCGCGACACAGGACTCAGGAGTTGCAGTATTCAGAATGTGTGGTGGGCCAATCACCGCAAAACATGCATATTTGCACATGCACAGTGTTTTGAATACATCTAACTTCTGCTTCGTAAATAGGTCACGTACTTTAACAGAAATAGAAAAACACACACTTTATAAATGGCGGCTGACCATTCGATTACTTTCGAAAACACAAAACGTTAGATATTTTTGCCGACTTCAAGTTTAACTAGTAAGGTCATACTCATAGAGATTAGAGAATAATAGAGACATGATAAACTTCATGGCTAGCATAGTAATTGCTTTAAACTAGGTATATAATGAACAAGTAGCTAGCTAGGAACACGAAATACTTACCTTAAAATAAAATTAATATTTTTACTTTATCATACTTAGTTATTATCCAAATCATATGACAAGGCTTGAATATAAAATGAGTACGTAAGAACTGTAAAAGTACGTAGTTTCTTACATTTTTTAGTACTTAGTAAGTACTTATATAGATAATTTAAAAAAATACACGGTAACGGAACAATTAATATTCAAATGTAGAGTTGATGTAGACTGTAGAGAATAAAATAAAGGCTGGGGTCAAGGCTTCAATAAAACGGCCAATGGCTCTCAAAATAGCTGTTTGCAAAAATAGGGGACCCATAATGACCGCCAACGATAAATATTAATTAATACAGTAAGGCGGGACTTCGAAATTCGGCTTCCCTAAATAAATCCTAAAAATGCTAACATATTCAACTTAATTTTGGTGTGTAAAATTTTTGTATTTTTAAATAGGCGATAGGCAAAAGCGTATTCATCCAACGATTGGACCTTTACTTTTTTGTATTCTACGTTTGACTCACAAGCCACAGTACAAGGAACCAATAGTCTTCACTTCGGAGTGGTAAAAAGTAAACACAAATATTTTCTTGTTTTGTAGCTATTTAACACAAAAATTACCCACTTTCACTTATTTCTACATCTCCTCGCTCTGTAATATTTAATCTGCTATTTTGTATAACATTGTCTGCCTATATTTATAGGAGAAGTCAAATTGGGTCACCTAATTTTCATAGATCCCCGTTAACGACTCGTGGACCCCCATTTTTTTTTCCACGCGAGCGTAGACCCCTATCGGGCTCCCATGGACCCCATGGGGTCCACCTGGACCACTTTGGGAATCAATGGTCTACACTCTCTAGTATAGAATCTATTGGGACTGGACTGGCAATTTTAAAAAATGTGGAAAGAAGAAGGCAAAATCGACCTAGTGATGAGATCATGTTTATGTATGTCAGTCGCCCGATGAACTACAGCGTGACCTTGTGAATCACATCCGATAAGGCGCTCGCCGAATGTAGCTAAACCTCGTGGCGACTCGGCGAGCCGTGGTGTGTCAATACTCAATTCTCGTAACACTCATAACATACAGGTACCACGATAATTAGCACCGTATGATTCACAGATAAACTAGATCGATAGGTAGCGTTGAATAAGGCGAAACCTTTATAGACAATTCAATATGTATGTCATGGTAATTAGGTGGGATCTAATTAATAACGCCAACATACTCATTTTATTATGCATGAAAAAAGTGCTAGCTCTATCTTTATTCAAACTAAATTAGTAGAATTAAAAACTCATTTTCATGGACATCGATTTTGTTTCCGATTCATGCAACCGGTAATGACGTGCTGAATAAAGTTAGTAAGTTTCCAGCATACTGTATGAGTTATGACACAGGCAGTAGTCTGTAGAACAGTTCACAACTACTGTGCCTTGAAGTATCTATCTTTATATATTTTCTTGTACATAAACAGCAATTTGTAGTCCCAACACCAATTAACAACATACAACAGGCACAGACATAAAGTTATGTATATAGCCTCTATAGTCAATACCTAAGAGCCAACATGCTTCTTGTTTTACGCACTACCGCGGCTCACACACTCGCGTGAAGGTTAACGGCATAGTTAAATTAACTTTTAAGATAATAACATAGACACCACCGACGATTACACGGAACGAGTTAGTCGCTGGCAAAAGGAAACATCAGATAAAGAATATGTTTTAAATATTCTAAAGCAGGGTTTTTCAATCTTTAGGTCACCAGTATTACAAATCAAAGGGGCATCATGGAGCCCTTGTAGGAGTCTTGTAGTAAATCTATTAGTAGCAAAAATTAATGACAAAACTATGTAGTATGTTTTAAACTGAGTCAATAACATCATATTTGAGAGAAAATAAAATGAAAAAGCTACAGGTAAGGAGTAAGGACGAGAGCACGCCAACGGCCAACGTTTTTCGTGCCTGCTAAAAGGTTGAAAAAACACTGTTTTAGATGACAATATCTAACTTGCATGCCAAGTCTGCAATAACTGTAATCATGTATAAAATCATAGTAATTAGGTTGATGTTAGTAGCGTGTCCTGGTGTTAACTGACGGCAGCTTTCATCAGCAAATTATTGTTAAAAACTAACACAAATATATTTTTTCGAAAGGGTCTAAGCTACTGGGCTGGTTAATACCATGGTAGTTTAATCGTGGTTATAACTAGTCTGTTGCTAGTTAACACAAAGAACAAAGATGTTATCTATAACAACTCCCTAGTTAAGCAATTATTAGCATATTTTCAGTTATTAAAATAAACGTTTCCACTGTTTACACTAACATTATTTGATTATAAAATTTAATATTCAATAAAAAAGTTCAACACACTACCTTTGACTGCCTTAAAAGCGTATCGTAAAATATCATTTTAAATATTACAGCTACGGCTATTTGCAATTTCATTACCGTTTCTTTAGTGGTACATGGTGGTACTTATTTTAATCCTTCAAGCCCCATAAGCATAATGTACTATTATGTATTCTGTGCCATAAGAGCACCGGTGATCGCGACAACAATAGAATATAATAGCATTTCCAAGAATCCGCGATCGAAGGATTAAGTTTTATAAAAGCGTAGACTTCCTGATTCGAAGTTAAAATTTTAATATTTTTTTTGGCCTAAGAAAATGTGCTTAGCTGGATTTGAACGCAAGCATGAAACAGAAGTAATTTGTACGGGAAAAAATTTTAAATTTAAATATTTTGTAGTACTTAAATTTTTGTGCAGGAACATAGGTACCTAATTACTATTTTAAGCTGAAAAATAACTCAAACATGTTAAATATTTTCGTAAGAGAAAATGATTTTGGTATTAAGTGTGTATGAGAATTTCGATTTCACCCGGCCTCTTATAACAGTATGTTCATCATCAGTCGCAAAGTAATTTTTTATTCGCTCGTTTTATAATTTCCCAAATAAAAATACCATAACCTAGTGACAGGGAGGAAATGCAAAAGTAAAATATTATATGTGCCAACGTGTTATGCCCAAAATAGGGAGCGTTCCTGTCGTTCTGTTGGTGTGACAATAATATATTCGCAAGTAAATAATGAGCCCGCCAACAACCGCGAAACATCGCATGAGCCAGACACTTTCATTAAGTAAAAAGCTTCAGTGTAATTAATTTATAATCCTTGGAACAATTATGGTAACACGACTATTCACCGTTAGATTAAACAAATGCAATATTTTGTATGTAATATTATTTCAGGTCAAAGTTTATCAAAAATTTTGTTCGCAAAATAATGGCAAAGAGGCACATTAAAAATTAAAATACAGTCAATTGATTGAGTGTGTGGCAGCTCAAGCCGCGGGGGTCGCGGGTTCGAATCCCGCCGACGACGGAACAAAAAAGTTTTTCAATGTTCCCGGGTCTGGATGTGATGATATGAGGTACTTAGCACGGGCCAGACTGACGTGATGTGCGTGCGTCGTAAGCTGGGTATCCACTAGACTCACTGGTGGTTCCCAACCTTTTTACAGCTGACACCCCCCCTGACTTAAATAACAAGTCAACGTCCGATATCAACTATATAAATCTTTATCACATAAAGTGTATTATGTCTAGTTATATCACAGTTCATAAGATACCGTAAATTGGCCAGGTCGAGACTTGGTTTAATTGAATCAAACTGATATGTGTGTAGACTTGAGAGTCGTGAGCGCATATTATAGTGTCCAAGTATGATAATTGATATACAAAGGATGTAGCTCGTATTTAGAACCATAATTTTTAGCAACGGCACGGCCGTACCATGCTTTTCTCGAAGCGGTTCGCGGCTATTTCACACCCCCTTTATCTTCGATGTTAACAAAATCCACTATAATAATTATAAAATAAAGAAATATATTGATACATTTACTGTATGTTGATTAAAATTACAAAATAAGTTGAAGGCTTGGCTTGAATGTGATCTGAAAACTTTTTTCGACAGAAGTATTGGGTAGCTATGCAATATTTTGCTTGGCTTCTTTTACATTTCATGTTTTGGTGGGATACTAGCTGTCCCGGCAAACGTTTCTTTGCCATCTTATATACAAAAATTCTCGTGTCACAATGTTCGTTCCCGTACTCCTCCGAAACGGCTTGACCGATTCTCATGAAATTTTGTGAGCATACTCGTATTGAGTAGGTCTGACAATCGGCCAATCGGTATTTTTCATACAAAAATTATTTATATGGCAAAAAAAACGTTCGCCGGGTCAGCTAGTATTAAATATAAAGTATATCGCCCGTATTATTTTATTGAATTAGTGACTAAATAAGTATGTCACCATGGCAACGTCCATCGCTATCCCGTGACCCGCGTCGCATAAACATTAAACAATGGTCGCTCTTTATAGACAAATAATTTGCAATAAAATAAAATTGCGACTATAATTAAAGATCTAAGCTATCCTATCTCTCAAGTTGGAAAAAAGCACACATTTAAAAAAAGAAACATTAAAATCGGTTAAGTAGTTTAGGAATCCATCGCGGACAAACATCGTGACTGGAGATATATATATATATATATATATATATATATATATATATATATATATATATATATATATATATATATATATATATATATATATATATATATATATATATATATTATATTTTCATATACATTATATCATTAGATTTAAAAACAATATTATGCAGTCTTCTGGGAAAAAATTCTTTTAAAAATATAAAACAACATAATAAATAAAACACTTTCCTAAAGTTTGCCATACTTATACAACATCCTGTATTATTGCACCATTCTTTAGTATTGCTCATTATAAACAATTTCTCCAAAGTGATAATATATACGATAAAATCCTAGAAAGGCTTGATTTTTAGCATCTTATTGTTTTCTCATACATTTATTTAAAATATTATGAAATATACTTACTTAAATATAACACTTTCCTCAAGTTTGCCATATATTATTACTCTACAGAAATGATTGCTTATCAGCAACACTATAAATTGATGCAATAATACAAGGTGTTTTTTTATGATTTTTTTTTTACCTTCTACCCTCGTTAACTTTTTCTCCCACGGTTTAAAAATTTTACGTCATACAAAAAAATGTTCAGCTTTTCAAATCCTTTCATTTGATATACTTACAGGGTGCAATTAAACCTTCCTGCCAAATTTTTTCCAGGGCTTGTGTATCATTAGGAGAGTCCATTTAACCAAAAATTATTGGGTGTTATTTTTTGTGACATATTTTATTCCATTTAATATCGTTGCAGAACGATCACTCGCGGCGCGGCGGAATGAGCAGGGATGACGCGAGGGTGACGCGGGGGGAGGCGCGCGCGGGCGACGCGTCGTGTCCATTAATTGTTCTTTCGGAAGCTATTTCTCAACATTTTAGTACTGAGTGATTATAAAAGAAAAAATACGACAAAATGCCCCCTGTTCTTTATTATTGGCACGAGGTTGGCATGAGATTTGGCAATATGTAAATGCAATTCCGGATCATATTATTATTTTGTACGTTGGAGCTCGGAGAATTATTACATCAAGTTAAATTAAGACAATCTGAATAATAACAGGATCTATGTATAATATAAATATTATAACGTCGTTATGTAAAAGCTTTTAATGAAAGAACATTTCATTTTTGAAGAACCATTTAGATATCTCTTTAATCAATCATCCTTTATAGACGTACTTTCCCCCAATCTTCAGCAAAGTTCTAAAGATAGCGTGACCTATTTCTATTAGCTCACTTTGCGTGCATTTTGTTAGTGAAATATGAATGGCAGATTTTTGAGTGCCTTGCGTGATTCCCACACCAGTCATCCACGAAAAGAATGAAAACAAAAACTAAGAATTTAGGTAACATACAATCGTAGGTATTATGAGATAGTGGACACTTAAAGTTAGGGGCGATTGACGGAAACAGGCATAATAGTCCAAATAGATTTTTTTTCCATTAACTTGTTAGAAATCCGAGTTGCGCGTGCCAGGTTTACCTGTATTGTACTTGGCATTGTTTACACAACTAATGGAACCTGCCTTCTTGCACTTAAACTTAATGCCATTAGCTTTTATGTTCCGACCTATCTTCCAATATAAATTTCCTAGTAACTATTATAGGTTTGGTTTGGACATACGATGAGTCCAGAGAAATGTAAGGATATTATTATTACTGCAAAATGTACTTTACAGGGAAAAACATTTTGTGCGCGGAAGAAGTTTGAGTAATAAATAAAGTAGTAAAATATAGGCAATCAAATTGACGCACAAAAGGAACACTGAGTTTACCATTGGGAATTACTGAAAATACGCACATTGGGGTACTTATAAGTATTCATATTTTTTTCTTTTTAAAATTAAAATTATTTTGGGCAGTTATAGAGCTCAGTTAGACCACTAAATTCGGTCATCAGGTCACAATACCAGAAGCGAGGACGCGCCCAGAAAAAGGCGCTCCCTAGGGTTGTATTACCAGTCGCCGCAATGCGACGTAGAAAACGATATCTCCCTCCCTGGCTAATTTGTTCATACGTAGTTTATGACCAAATTAGCGTGCGTCTTAGGAATTAGGAATAGAGCCATAAAGTATACAGTTAGGAACGTGCGTGTCAAAAATATTTATTTAAAGTACTGTATTACATAATAGAGGATTACATTTTTTATATAAAATGCGTAATTATAAAGGCGCGTTCATAAATCATGTATGGCTCGCGCTTTACTCCGATCAATTTAAACATCCAAGGTTACATAAATTCCGACAAGGCTGAATATTGGTAGGACTCTATAATAAAAGAAATGTGAAAAGTCCTCATCGATCCGGCACGTGCAAAAAATTTACTGGGGGTCAAAGTTCTTTTTTGCAATTTTCAGCAAAACAGTAAGTTTTATCATAAAATCAGCTCAGACAAAATTTGTAGATCAGATAATTATCTATAAAAATGTCTCAATTCTTTTTTTTTTCCTAAGAGCCACCATTTTTGAGATATAACGATTCAAAAAGTTGAAAGAGTTTGAGGTACCTATAAGTGTACTTTTGTCTACGACGATGTATCGCATGCATCAGACTAGATACACCGCTAGTCAGTTTTGTCGTTGATGTAACTTTTAAAAGGTGTAACTTGAAAAAAAACGCGCTAAGTACCTACACTTATACCTCAAACACATTCAACTTTTTGAATCGTTATATCTCAAAAATGGTGGCTCTTAGAAAAAAAAGTATAACGACATTTTTATAGATAACTAGCGGTCCCGGCAAACGTTGCTTTGCAATAATATTAAAGTACCTATTACGCCTATATTATTTTTTTGATGTGACTAAATACGCTAAAAACGTCTATCGCTATCCCGTCGCATAAACAGTTACGCCCTCAGTCTCAAGTTGTAATAATTTACTGTTATTTATTCAACAAATGCACTTATCAATATATAAAATACCCAGTAGCCACAGAAATAAGATCTAGATAGAAGCGCTATGTCGCTCCATTTGTATGAACACGAGCGTGTCACTTTTTTCATACCTACTGTGACGTCACAAGAGCGCTTTAGTGATGGGAATACCCGTACGCGCGGAATCGATTCAAAGGAATCGCCGCGCCCCGCCTCTTTTGCCATTTTAATAGGTATATCGATTTTTAATCGATTATTAGTCGAGTTCATAGACAGAGGAATGATAAATCTTAAGATACGTGCTTGCCAGGACAGCTAGTAATCTAATCTAATATATATAAATCTCCTGTCACGATGTTTGTCCGCGATGGATTCCTAAACTACTTAACCGATTTTAATAACTTTTTTTAAATGTACGTGCTTTTTTACATTTTATTGAAAATTATTTGTCTATAATTAATTGACAGTCACAATTATCTGTTAACTCCAAAAGATTCCAACAGATGTCGATACTTTTCCACTGGATTGAGTAAGTAACGGCTACTGGGTCCTTTATATCATATTGATAGGTGCATATTTTGTTGAATAAATAATAGTAAATTATTACAACCTGAGACTGACGGCGACCATTGTTTGTGCGACGGGATAGCGATCGACGTTGCCATGGTAACATACATATTTAATCACTTCAATAAAATAATATGGCAAATACATAATATATTATGGCAAAGCAACGTTTGCCGGGACAGCTAGTATATTATATTATTCTAAATTAAATCACTAAACAGGAACATAAATACATATTACATAACTAGCTGTCTCGGCAAACGTTGTTTTGCCATTTAAAGTATTTGTACTTCATCAGTTGATACAAAATCTGACCCCCTCTTTGGTCCCCTTAGAGGGGTGGGGGGAATTTTTTTTTATACACCAGATGTTAAGTTGGAAGAAGACAAATATATCTGCGAAAACCGCATTCAAATCGGATCAGTAGTTTTCGTGTAATAGTGGAACAAACGTACAGACAGACAGACTGACAGTAGACAAAAAACTAACTACAGTTTTGACTTCTATAGCGACACCCCCCGCTCATTCTTTTTTTAATACCTATATGGCCTGTTTCACCGCTTCCTGATAAGGTGCCCGATAGGGTTATTTGACAGATTTTCCATACTCCATCTGTCAAATTAAGTGGTGGATAGCCTTATCAGGAAGCGGTGAAACAGGCCCTTAATGTACAGAATTTTTATTTCTACAATTTTATTATATGTATAGAAATATAATTACCGAGTCACAAAATATCCCAAAGCGAACATTATCATTCCTCTGTTTTATGTAATATGTTTCGAAAATCGATTAATTAGAATCGAGAATATGTACAACACTATTTCCTTCATGACAGAAAAATGAGAATATTGACTGTACCTCGAAACTAAGCAATGAGTGAAAGTATCGATTGTTTTATTTCCATTGCGCGCTCAATAGCGGACAAACAGAACGAGCTCTATAATTTTCTAACTAAAGCGGCAATGTATTATGAATCATGCGGTACACACGCAGTTACGTATTTCATGGTAAAAACTACAGCCACACACGATTTACATTAAATAATTGATTTTAAAATAAAGGACACATGATTTAATAATAAAATTACTTACCGATGATAAGAAACGTGTCCACTATTTAGACCAACGTTTTTAGTCCAATTTTCACAGCCCAATACGGCACAACTAGGCATTTTTAAAATTCCGATTGACGTCCGATTCCGTTAACGGTGGAGCGCAGACTAAAGAATAGACTTTCGAAAGAATATAGTTTATATTCTTTTGGGAACGCGATGGCACGCGAAGTACATACACATGCGGGATCTAATTAGATAGGAGATCTGTGCCAGTAGCCGATTCTCAGACCTATTGAATATGCATATAAAATTTGGTAAAAATCAGTAAAGCCGTTTCGGAGGAGTCCGTGGACTAACATTGTGACACGAGAATTTTATATAGAAGATTATCTGATCTACAAATTTTGTCTGAGCTGATTTTATGATAAAACTTACCGTTTTGCTGAAAATCGCGGAAAACCCGTTTTTGTAACCTTTGACCCCGAGTAAATTTTTTTGCACGAGCCGGATCGATGAGGACTTTTCACATTTCCTTTATTATAGTGCATCGAACAATCCTACCAATATTCAGCCTTGTCGGAATTAATGTAACCTCAACCCTTATTTTTTAGTCTAATTAGACCGGACTATTTTGATATCTAGGGAATTTTACATACATACATATAATTTTGAAGTTGGTTTTATCTTTTTATAATAGTATTGGAACGAAGTTCTTTAAGGCGCGTTCGGCGTAAAGAGCGCTAGACAGAACGATATTTGACCTCTACACTTTTTTATTAGTACCTGCATTGTAGGGGCAGAGGGCGTTGATAGTATTCCTGTGCGTCAACTAGATGGCGTTTTTTGAGAATAAATAGCGACGCGTTGTTCCTGGGCGTCAATAGATGGCGTCTTTTAATAATATTTTTGAGTGTATATGTAAACAGGTTTTTTTTACATAAGAAATACTTAACTTCGTTCCATTCGGGTGTCCCTTAGCACCTCTCAAGTTTTTTGAAGTGAAAACTTTAGCGGCGTCGAGCACTTTTGTGGGATGGGTAAAAACTGTGAAACTCGCGTCCCAGATTTTCGTGTTGATCGAAAAACTATAGAAAAAGCGTAAGACGGTTGGAGAGTAGTGTTTTGTGTCGAACTCGAACTCGAACGAAATGTACAGTCGGGGATATGAGTTGTTTAGCAGAAATGTACAGTCGGGGAAATGAGTTGTTTAGCAGAAATGTACAGTCGGGGAAATGAGTTGTTTAGTAGAAATGTACAGTCGGGGAAAATTGTGCTAAGCAGAAATGTACAGTCGGGGAAATGAGTTCTTTAGCAGACGCGCTGATTAAGGCCACGATTCCACCAGCAAGACAACTGTCGCGAGAAGTGTCTGACAGTCTGTCTGACACTTCTTTTTTTTTAGATTGTTGATATTTTTAATCGATTGTAAGGGTTTCGATTAATTACTTAATTAAAACGATCGTTTTTTTAATCGATTTTCATAAAAAATGGATTAAAAAAAATAATGCACAAGTAACAACCTTAATAATCAAGTTTTCACTTCTGCCGGCACTCCCGGAGTGCAACCCGTCTTTTTTTTAATTTCAAAGATAAAACCGATTTCATAATTCAGATGCTGATATTATAGACTAATATGTACTTATACGAAAATGAGGCAATTCTGGAAATTTTACATACATACGGTTCGAAATTCGAATTGATAACCCTTTTTTTATGTCGGTTAAAAATACTATACCTACCTACTATTATTGTTTTTAAAATTAGTAAGTAGGTACTTACCTACCTGCCAATGCCCAATGTAGAGAAAAAGACTGAATGCAAGAGAAATTATTAACCTTAAGATAATGTTGATTTGAAATAAAAATATTTAAGTATTTAAAACTTTAATTGCAGTTTAATTTACTATTTTTAAATATAATGAACTAAGCTATACGAATCTTTACGAGTCTTGCTTTCCTATAATATACCTATCTTGAGAAAAGAAGACTACACAAATATTTACCTACATTTTGTACATAGTATTGTATTGAGTTACATTACAAGTTTACCCGAGCGAAGCCGGGTTTTCGTCTAGTATATAATATATTGTCGTTGCGCTTGCCAAATCCTCTATCATGTGTTTTTACTCAGAGGTGAACAATAAACTTTAATTGAATAGTGGTTGGACTTATCAATAATATATTAAAAATGCAGTATAGTGGCAAATCTTGATATTATGTTTGAACTTTAATAGACTTGTTAAATTATTGATAAATCCATCAATCATTCAAAAAAATACCTAGTTCATTATCTACTCCTGAAAGTTTGACTAAAAAGCAAAAACACATAGAGGATTTGGCAAATGCAACAACTATTTATGGGTGCTTTCACAAAAATAGGGCAACTTTTAGGGTATTTTGTCCTCATCATTTTTAATTTGTTATTAAATTCCCTGTTAGTGTACATGATAGGTGATCAATTAATTGCGTCTTATCGGGCCAGTCACTTTATGCCTTATTTTAGGAATTTTTTAGAGTTTTGCTGATTTACGCATCTAGGGACTGACAACTTTAAAGCCTTCATACGCGAGTCTGACTCGCACTTAGCCGATTTTATATTATTTTAGGACTACTTGGTCAAAACTTCTTTTAGGATATATAAAGAGTGGAACTGTATCACCAAAGTATACATTTTTCAACATTTGGGCCAGACCAAAGCTGTTTGTTTGACTGCTCTTGATGAGTTTCAGCTTTTGATATAATATTTTCAATAATTGTTTTTCTTAAGTCTATTATATTTTTTCAGTTGAGAAGGCTTAAACAATTTTTACTTAAACAATATTTCGTTATAGTACTGATGTTTTTATACTAAAAGTCAGTGCCTTTAGAAGCTAGGGCCTGATGGTCTAGGGACTGATATTTTGGAATAAAATTGAACTTAAAATTCTGTAGCAAATAACATTATAAAGTCTAATATGATATTGCGAACAATGCCGACGTATTACTTATAAATATTGATTAATTCATAAGAATTTAATATCAATAAACAACAAAATTACTTAACTAGGGATTGAACAAGTGACTGGAATTACCACGTGGTGGCCCACAAACTTTCATTTTTGCACTGATTTATAAAATGACCGCCGCAAAGCGAGTGTTGTCAGAAAATAACTTCATGTAATACTCTGAAATTCCCCAACAATATTCAACGCACATTCTAATGATGTCGCGAAATTTTAAAATTCGTAAGTGGCTAGGGCCTGGCGAAAAAAGTTGAGGACACTAAACTCATTCGAGAAAAAAATATTATTGTTTATTTTAACTACAAAATACTCACATAATTAGCTGCGAGTACTTAAACATTTTAAAAAATATTAATAAAAATAAGTATAAACATAGTACTTTTTTAAATATGGATTCCTAAACACAAAATTTCGGAGAACGGACACGCCTAGGACATATAAAACAGATTTTAAATATATAATATAATGTTAATTTTAACATAATTTGGGGGATAAATTAAACACATTGTAAACTATTATTTAAAATTGTGGTAAGTAGTAAATAATTAGTATTGATTTAACTGAAATGTGTTGCGGAAACAGAGTTTCCATATTTTTGTGTGTTATATGTACAATACATTTTTTAAATAAATAAATAATAAATTTTAATTTAGTTTTGAATTATCTATAGTAGCTTGGTATGGAATAGTTCTTTGGCTTAGAATTTTTAGAAATTAATTTAAAAAATACTGGGCTTGCATAACCTGTGCCAGTATCAATAGAATAAGGTATAATGCATAGATATAGTGTAGTGTGGTAGGAACCATGAACCATGTATGTATATATGCCAAGACCTTTTGTTATTTAAATTTATGCAGTGTCATGTTATGTTTAAAGCTATATTTTAAAGTTGTTGTATTATAACATCTATTTTAACAATTTTATATTCTTATATTACATATTATTATAATATGTATTGTATTAGTATGGGAGCCCTAGAACATTTTTTTTAATTACCTACTAACAAGCTAATTTTTTGTGAGTATCTTCATTTTGATAAGACAAACAACTTTTTTATCTGCGAAAAATCTTGAAAGTAGTAGCTAACAGAGATAGAAAGGATTTCATATTTGATTTGATGATCCTAATGGATTGTTCTATTTGTAGGACAATGTTCCGTTTTAGGGTTCTGTAATCAACAAAACTTGGTTGACTATGGTACCCTAACCAGCCGATTTTTTGTATATTGGTAGGGTAATAGTTATATAATTTAAGGGTGACACAAAAAATTTGCTTGTTATTAATAAAAAAAAAATTTTTCTTGGGCTCTATTTAATTAATTAATAATAAAAAAAAAAAATTTTCATGCACTTTCTATATTCAGATAAATCATTTTATAGATGACTACTTTTGCAACTATTTTATGCTAAAACTACTGTAAGGCTCTGAGTTGAGAACTGAGATTTAGCTTAATATAAATCATATTATATAGGTACTGAGAATAGTGTTCCCATGCGAAAATATTATATACTAGATGACGCCCGCAACTCCGTTGCGACAAAATTGACGAGATCGTAAATTTTTGGTGTGTGGCAACTCAAGCCAGGGGTCGCGGGTTCGAATCCCGCCGACGGAACAAAAAGTTTTTCAATGTTCCTGGGGCATGGATGTGTATTAAATATGTGTATGATATAATAAAAATCTTAAATATATGTATAGTATAAAAAGTATTAAATATATTTCCGTTGTCTGGTACCTGTAACACAAGTCCTTCAGGTACTTAGCACGGGGCCAGACTGACGTAGTATGAAGCGTCCATAGATATTAAAAAAAATTTGTTTATCGCACGGGAACCATACGTTTTTCCGGGATAAAAACTATCCTATGCCCTTTCCCGGGAATCAAAGTATCGCCATGCCAAATTTCAGCCAAATCGGTTAGCGGTTTGAGCGTGAAGAGGTAATCAGACAGACAGACAGACAGACAATATAGACAGATAGACGGACAGACAGACACACTTTCGCATTTATAATATCAGTATGGATGTCACATGGCCGGCGCTGCGGGCAACATGTAGTGTCATATCATATTATTTATAACATATCGCGCGGAAGAAGAATTTAGAGTAGGTACTTACTGATGAGGAGAGCAGATGGAAGAACCAGCCTCACCAAAAGCAGTGAGATGTAGTACTTATGCATCTTGTCTGAAAAAAACAAATTAAACCTTAGTAACCTACTTTTTTCATATTTTAAATCGTCTCTAACATTTTGTTACAAACCTTATGAATCTCAAATCTTTGAGAACACCATTGAACACTTATCATAACACTCTTAACACTGGAAACTTATTAAGGTTTATTATAATTTTCTACATTAAAATAAGAATTTTTCACAGTCATTTTATTCACATTTTATGAATTAATAAAAATTTTCGTAATAACAACAACACGACTGGCGCTCACACGTACTCCGGTAAATAAAAAATTTTGTGACACTGATAACTGAGTGACAATGACAAATGCAAATGACAAATGACAACTCACAAATGTTAACTCACCTTGGATGAAGGATCAAACTGGATTTGACAAGCAAATAATAATACCGAGATTGACAAAGACGCAGCTATACATAAACTCATAAGAGTAATAGAGTCAGTAACATTTTTTTTGTCCTTGTCATAGTTTCACTTTTTGTTGTTGGTCAAGAATCGCACTTTTGACCAACAAAAGATTTGCTCATATTGTACTTTGCGATATTCGTTGATTCTGTGTTTTTTTAGCGAAAAACAATATTGACAGTGTTAAAGTGTGTGATAAATTTATTGCAAAACATGGTGATTTGTTACGTTTTAGGCTGTAAAAGCCGTAGTGAGCGGAAATATGAAAACATAACATTTCATTCGTAAGTATTAATTTAGTATAATAGATATTTTGCATTTAACATCTCTCAGTTTGCAGTAATATTGACTGTATGATTATCTAAGAATATTATTACACGAGGAATGATGTGTTAATTACATTATTACAGCGTAAAATAGTATTTAAAAAACATTGTTATTGTAGTAATACACAACCAAATTCTATAGGTCGTTATTTCAACAGCAAACCAAAGCTTATTAGTACTCTTTGATTTTGTCGCGTTAAACGATTGCAAGGGTTGCCAGCGCTAGTGTTGGAGAATTGCCTAGAATTGTTATTTGTTCATGTTTAATAATTATTATTTTTACAAAAAATATTATAAGTTTAAATACTTAAAAATCATTCAAGAATAATATTATATTGAATTGTCAATTGTCATCCAACATGAACTTAAACATACTACTTCAGATAACATAATATTATTATCTTTCTATTGTAAGATCAAAACATACTTTTAACTTACATTGTATGTTTTACATTTACATTCTATGATTTATAATAAAATAAATAACTATTTATTTTAGATTTCCAAAGGACTCCACAACTAGAAATTTATGGATTCAGTCAACAGGACGAGGCAACTGCTGGATTCCAAACAAATATGCAAAAATATGCTCTATACACTTTGAAAAAAGTGTTTTAAAAAGAGAACTGAAAATAATATCTTGGAAAAATTTTCAGTGCCAACACTACACATTTGTACTGATCAGGTAAATTTTTTCGTTCGAGTCATATTCGAGTATTATTATCCACAGAAAACTATGTCCAGCTGTAGACTTCCAACATCAAAGTATCACAAAGTTGTAATATTATGTAATTTAACTTAGAGATAAAATATGGTCATGTGTCATGACATAAAAAATACTACACATAGTCTCGCCAGACGTAGGTCTATCAACTGTCTAGGATCGGTATACATTAATTTGTGTGTTTTATTCTCAAATCGCGGAATTCTGTCTGTAGCGGTCATATTGTCATTTTCTATACAGTGCTCCAAGGCTTTAAATGAATGTGTCACGACTCACGGGGCGCTGCTGGTAAAGGAGAACTGTCAAACACACGTCAAAAATGACGTTTTTGTATGATAGAAGCGTTAGTTCCTTTTCTCGCCACATTCATTTAAAGCCTTGTCGAATTGTACAAACAGTGCGAGTATTTTTCACTTAGCTCCTGGACTAGTACTAGAAAGGTCAATGACCGCAAGTGCCACCTTAAATTATTCTGACTATAGTAAATAAATGATACGGTACTGATTAAATTCATATTATGTGTTTTTCTTAGTTCTTTTGTCTATTATTTATGTTTATGTGCCACCTTAAATTATCCTCCTGACTCATCCTGACTCATCCTGATAAACTTTCCCGTTTTTAATATTATTAGTAAGATCTTAAATCTCAATCCATTTAAATACCGTTATTAAATTTACATATAGTATTTATGTATTTATTAAAGTATTATTATATTTTATAGATATAGCGTTTAAAATTATCACATTGATATCTATTATTTACTGACTTGTAATTTTTATGTATTATATTAGTATAATATTAGTTTTGCTTCGATGAGCACATAATATTGTTGTATATTATAATGTAATCATATTTGTGCACGTCCTATCTCCTGTTTTTAATCCTATCTCTCTCCGTAGGGCTGCTGGAAGAGATTTCTATCTAGAAATAAGCAGTTCCTTTGTGCCGTCTTTCTGTGTTAACTGTAATTATGTAATGTTTCCTGTGCACAATAAATTATAAATAAATAAAATAAAAATAGTATAGCAAGTAGGTACAATAGTAATTAGCAAACAGCAATTAGTATAGTAAGTAAAATTATAATTTAAGAGCAAAGATTAAAATCCATAACAATTACCCCTAACATGGAGAGAACATTCAAGGCTTAAACATTTTGAAGCTTGACGCACATGCGTCGTCTCTCCGTGCGCCGCGGTGGAATGGAGCCCTCACGCGGATGAACTCACGGGAAGATTGCTAATAATAAAAATACAAAAAGTAATGGTAATATGTAAAAGGTATTTTTTGCCATCTGAAAAAATGATAAAAAAATGATTTGGTGTGGGGAAAATAAATAAGATTTGTATAGTCTGGTAACACCAGACAAAGTTGGTACTTTATATCCATCCCTTACGGGTGTACGCCCGTGTCAAGTCTACTAGATGCTTGGTTTTAGTAACTCACAAATAGGTATGGGTAGTCGTATGATTTTGACGTTAGTTTTTTTAAGTACCTACAAAGCGATACGGCTTATATTTATAATAAGACGTATTCAGCCAGACTGTCAAGTAGAAAGACGGGAAAAATGTTTTCTAAGGTTTTCTATTATTATTTTCTGACTTCTGTATCGTTTTTCTAAAACTCATCAGTCATCACAAGTCAAAAAAATTGTAAAAGCATGTAAAAGTTTAAATAAAAGATATGAATCGAGAACCATCAATCAAGTCATGACATGTGATTTGACTTTTTATTTTGTTTTTTATTATTATCTGTAATATATATTTTGTCAAATGGCTACATTTTTCAATTTTATTTTTATTACGAATTAATGGCGTAGCCAGGTGAGGTTTTTGTTTATTTCTTAGAATTTATAATGTTCTATAGTTTTCAATTGTTTTGCCTACTTATATAACTATTGAGTAAAAAATCCAAATTCCAAAGCAGTCAAAATCTTATCTTTCTTTACGTAAAATATATAATACTAATTTAGAAGTGATGAACACGTATTGCAATTATTATTCTCATTTTGTTCAATAGGAACATTGTCATCACTTTCACTTTTACGCATTTCGCTACAACATAGGATTTAGTGTGCATAACCCGCATAGGGGCGCAGTAGCTATGGATGAGTGAGTTTTCAGTTTTTCTAATTATTTTGTTCCTTTTCATTGTTTCGACAC
This sequence comes from Polyommatus icarus, assembly GCA_937595015.1. Classification (NCBI taxonomy): domain Eukaryota; kingdom Metazoa; phylum Arthropoda; class Insecta; order Lepidoptera; family Lycaenidae; genus Polyommatus; species Polyommatus icarus. The sequence continues at coordinate 14,166,484 of OW569321.1, forward strand.
GCATAATAATTATGACAGGACTAACAACAATGCAATTACTACAGCCCTTCACGTCATGAATTATGTTGACTGTTGTATGGAATATGATGTGTAATGTTTTTGGTCAACAGCATGTCGACTCTAACAAAGATGACTCGGACAGTGAAAAAATTAGAAATCCCTAGACCTCTCAAATCGACCACAAGTTCAGCTCACAACAGGAATTCAGTACTGGATGTGAAAATTAACTCTGGTAAGAATACACAATTTCTTGTCTGTTTTTAGACATTTGATTCTGGAAGAAAACTTAACTGCAAAGATATTTTGTTTTAGTGGACGACCTAATTGTGTTAACTGAGGCTGTTGCTTATCAAATGATGCAAGGCAACTATGATCGAGCACTTCAAAGCAATGTCTCCACTATGTATTCTAACCTTAAATTATATGGAGCACAACTAGAATCTCTGTATAAAGAATTTCTTGACAGGTATTGAAAATCTTTATTTATTCGACAACATACATTTTACTACTGACAGTTAAGCTTTTTAAATTTTAAGTATATTATGACAATGCGAAATTGTAATTTTAGGTACTTTGTTGTATTCCGAAATGGATCTCAGGATGAGAGGCTTGATAAGAAAACTCGACTTCATCTACTAGAACTGATAGAGTTACGTGCTAAACATTGGCAGGGGTCTGATTACATGAGCCAGTATTACAGACACCGTGGTACACATGCAGAGGTATGATTCTTATTTTGGTGCATTTAATTGCTTGTATAAATATAATTTTGTGTAAAATGATTATATTTTTATTATTACACAGCCACTTTTGGTACCTACAATGGACGGGTCGGGCTCAGGTGGCTCGGTATCCCCTACGCTGGCTACGCCTGCCGAGCCTCCGACAATGCTCGGGCCCGGGGAAGTTATCAAACCATCTGGCAAATTTCCAAAACCTACCAAGATTCCTGGCAAAAACTATTCCAAAGACGAAGTTGTAATAAGAAATGCTGACTCTGGAAAAGGTATGTTAACACCATGTTGATAATGTCATTAAAAAAGGGTTTTTCATATAAGATAATAATGTATAATATAATTTTGGTCAGTTAATCTTAATGGTCTCACAGTCTAAGAATATAGAATATAGGAATATTGTTGCAAAATAAAGAGGCCAAAATTTAGGTATGTTTAGGTACAGCGCAGATGACAGACTATCTGTGATGCATGTTTTAGTCTGTGGGAAATAGAACCTATGAAATTATATGCAGTAATGCACACGACGCGCAAAAAGACCGCCGCGTTACTGCATATAATTGCATAGGTTCTATTTCCACAGACAAAAGTGCGTCACGGATACGAATACGAACATATATCATTTAATATGGTTTTATTGCTTTTCAAAATATTCGCCGCGATGATCGACACACTTTTGCATACGCTGGAACCAAATTTTCATAGCACTTTTTCCATTCTGATTGAGGTATCTCCAAAACGTGCATCAACAGCCTCTTCGCGACTCGAAAAATGTTGACCACGTAATTTGTTCTTCGCGTATGGAAATAAAAAGAAATCGTTAGGTGCCAAATCAGGTCTGTACGGCGGATGACCAGTCAATTCGATCTTTTGACCCTCCAAAAACTGAGTTGTTTCAGCTGAGGTGTGACAGCTAGCATTGTCGTGATGTAATATGATTCTGCGTTGTCGGTTGTCCTTTCTTATTTCTTCAAAGACTTCTGGTAAACAAATGGTCGTATACCATTCAGAATTAACCGTTTTACGATTCTCTAATGGCACTGTAGCCACATGTCCATTAATTCCAAAAAAACAGGCGACCATTTGCTTCAAAGTACTTTTTGCACGAGTAACTTTTGTTGGTTTTGGCTCATCTTGGAACACCCACACCGTTGACTGTTGTTTAGTTTCGGGGTCATATGCATAGATCCAAGATTCATCACCTGTGTAGATATTATAAACGGCTTTTGACATACCACGGTTGTATTTTTTTATCATTTTTTTGCACCAATCGACACGAGCCCGTTTTTGATCGATTGTCAAGTTGTGCGGAATCCAACGCGAACATATTTTTTTTACAGCCAAATGTTCGTGTAATATCTTATGTATGCTCGTCATACTTATGCCTAAGGACGCCTCTATCTCGCGATATGTAACATGACGATCACGCATTATTAGTTCCCGCACAGCATCTATATTTTGTGGGACAACAGCTGTTTTTGGGCGACCTTCTTTATTTTCATCCGTGAGCATAGACCGCCCACAATTAAACTCACTGTACCAGTGATAAACAGTGGTTTTTGATGGTGCTTCATCTCCAAAAGTTGCGGTGAGTTGAATAAAGCACTGTTGTTGATTTAGCCCACGCCGAAAATCGTAGTAAATCATTGCACGAAAATGTTCACGCGTTAAATCCATGGCAAATGAAGACACGCAATTTTCAAAATGACACCACAATGGAAAAATAATTGACAGTCACATGAAACAAAATGTATTCTTCAACCAAAGAGTTCTATTTTCAAATGTTGTAATTACTTTTTAAATATTGTTCTTGTAAGTGGCCAGTTCCGGATACATAAATAGCAGCCCTCGTAGTCTGTCGTCTGCGCTGCGCCTTAGACATACCTATTACCCAAGCATGTTTTTACAATAAAATTGACATAATTGGGAAACAAAAAACATGGGAATATTATAATATTATATTTTATTGTTTTCAATTTATCCATTTACTTTTGTTTATTTTGTTATGTAAGTATACATTTTATATCAATTACCTGCATGAGTATTATTTTTTAAACTGTAACCAGGACCAAATATTTTTTATTGGGTACTTATATTTTATTTAATTTTTATTGTTAATGCTATATGAAGGAACAGTATAAGTATGCTGTGTGTGTATTAGATTTGAAATGTATAATATAATATTACAGTGATGGGTATCAAGGGCAGACGGGTGCATATGATCGAGGAGCTTAGTGATACGATTATATCGTTTCAGAGAGGTATGAATGCACGGTGGCCAGGATGGCTTACGCATGGTGCCCGTCAAATACTAATATGCACATTTTTATTCATAAACATGCCTTTTCTAACATGTTCTTTAACTTAAACCAATGTGGTTTGGTAATTTCCTTCTTCAATTTATTCAACATAATAATGCATGTCCAATGGACAGGCATAATACAAGTCTGATATTGCCTTCTTGTCACAAGTTTCGAAAAAGGCTTTGTACTGTATTTATAATTCCTCTGACATAATCTTTTATTTCATCTGAATCATGCTACTAATAAAAATACAAATAACAGGTTTGGATTAACACTCACTAATGTGCTTGAAGCAGTGAACTAACAATGGCAATTTGAAAAATAATAATAACACAATATCAAAATACTATTATAAAAGTTTGTGTTTGTAGTGAGTCCCGGTGCAAAGGAGCGGCTCGTCCAAATTACTGGACCTAACGAGGAGAATGTTAAGTAAGTATTGCTTAAGGTTCACGCACACTTTGACGGGCCGTGCCGGGGCGGGTCTGGATTCAGCGCAGCGCAAAATGCGTATATTATATAGCACACTATAGCCGGGTCGAGTCGTATCGCATTGTCGGATTTTGAGTGCGTTTGGATAGCTCCAGTGTGACCACTTTTAAATCACTCGTGACTCGAGATACGTACCAAAAACGTTGCTATATTCTACTAAAATCTACTAGACCGTGTTTAGCTTCAACAAAAAATCTACTTTTACGTATCAATGTATTCTACGTGGTTAAAACTATTGGACTGTCTTCATTATCTTTTTAAAATTTTTATATTATTTATTCTGTAATATCGATTTACTACTAAAATCTACTTAAAGATTTTAGACTACTAATTACGATTGACCTCAAATCTACCAAAAAGTAGAAATCTACTAAATGTGGTCACACTTTTCGCTGTTGCCGGCCGGGGCGCAGCGGGTCTTGCCGGGCCGTGTCGCATTGACGGAAATGGCGGATTTACGCGCCGATGCGCCCCGAGGCTCGACATAGTGTAGATTGTATGCAGGCGGATTTTTGCAATGCGCCCCGGCGCGCTGCGGCCCGGCATAGTCTGCTCACTCCTTTAAACTTCAAAACACGTGTTGAGGGTTCATTCACATATTACGTTAGGGGGGTGTCATACAAAATCGTTAGATTTTTAATCTTTTATTTAATTTTTAAAGGGGAGGCCTTTGCCCAGCAGTGGGACACAGTGGGCCAATAATAATAAAAAATAATGATATTTAAGTTATTATACATGATTTACACAATGTGTTCATAAGAATTTGACATAGGTTCAAATATTCTAGTGCGAGTAATATGTGGTTGGCTCCTAAGTGAAATTGTAGCCGATAGTGACGTGATGTTTGTGCAGTCACGCGAAGCATCTGATCGGTGACACGATTCGGCGCAACGCGTCGCCGGTGCGGCTAGAGGGGGCGCTGGAGGGCGGCGCGCTGGCCACCTCCCGCGCTTCGATCGACTCCAACGGCTCCGACGAGGCTCGCCCGAGGGAGGTACGTTGTTCCTAAAAACCTGATTTTAATTTTTTGCTCCCTATTTACTTTTCTATCATCAAAAAAAAATGATTCATAGGTTGATGAAGGAGCTTCGTTATTTTGTCGAGTTATGTCAAGTAAGTGGTGAGCTATCAGCTTCAGCTTGATATAAATCAACCAAATAAAATGAGTCCTTCATCTGCCTATGGATCAGTTTATCTCATAGTTTTTGAAGTAAAATGTTAATTAGCTTATTTAAATAATTTTAAATTTTATTTCTTTTGTTTTCAGAAATCTCCACATGTTTCGAGGGCTCTGATGCATAGCTTCTCCACTAATGATGCAGCTTTAAGCGAATACAAATACACTGTTATGTTTGGTCAACATTCCATCAAGATTACTGGAGCCAATTTAGATCTTGTTAAGGTATTTAACCTACATTTCCAGCAGCAAATAAAATTGCTTAAACTACAAGAAGTGAATTTTGTTTAAACATACTTTTTCGCTGACAATTTATTATAGTATTACTAGCTGTCCCGGCAAACGTTGCTTTGCCATAATATTATAAAGTATTTCGCTCATATTATTTTATTGAAGTGACTAAATAAATATGTCGCCATGGTAACCTCGATCACAAACAATGGCCGCCGTCCGTCTCAGGTTCTAATAATTTACTATAATTTATTCAACAAATGCACTTATCAATATATAAAGTACCCAGTAGGCAGTAGCCGATTCTCAGACCTACTGAATATGCATATAAAATTTGGTAAAAATCTGTAAAGACGTTTCGGAGGAGTTCGTGGACTAACATTGTGACACAAGAATTTTATATATAAGAAGAAGTTTAGGATCTGTTTTAGTTTAACCACTTAAATTCCTGCACGTACTTTTCAGACCGCAAAACTGGTGCTGGACGAGTACTTCGAGAGCGCCGGTGCGCTTGAGGCGCTGGGCGCGGGGTCGGGCGACTTCTTCACCCTGTCGCAGCGACCCGGCGCCGCGCTGCTGCTGCGCGATGACACCGCGCTCAACGGCGCTGACGACGACGTGTTCGCGCCGCCCGACGCCACGCCCACTACACCGGCCGCGCCCGCAACACCCGCAACACCCGCCACACCGGCGACGCCAGGTATGTTGGCTACAATTATCAGGACCCTAAGTAATACGAATGCCACTTGTATGCCACGTGTATAAGAAAGTATTTGAAAATACATAGTGACTTTGTAAAGTTTATTAACTTACACTTTACAGTTATTGTGACGGCGTCGGATTGTAATAAAATTATAAACTAAAATTATAATAGGATAAATAAATATTATAAACTAAATTAGTGAATTCTGTGAATTCAATCTTCTATTTTTTTAAAGCATATATGAAAGTTTGAAATGTTTTCACTATAGGTAGATTAGGCATGTCTGGTTTCCAGCTCGGAGAGAGTATAAAATTTTGAAATTCAGTGCATGAATTTTTAAATTTAACTCGAAGTGGTGTGAAAATGTTTGATTTTTATCAAGTAGTGGCTGACTGACGCATCATATTTCTTGTAACCTAATAGAAACTCGAACATTATCATGACATAAAGTTTGTAGTTTATTATATTTACTTGTTATAATATATATTTCATGTCATATCGTTAAAAATTAATAACATTTTCCGATAGTTTTATAATATACATTGTTTCTTAATATCTTAGCATATTCTTTGGTTCCGAGCTACGGTCGCTGCAATTCTTCCAAATTTTACATTTCGATTCGGCCATTTTTAACTCATTTCATTCATTCTAATACAAGAACGACGTGAAACCAGCTACCAGATATTTTTTGTGACTCATTCGTTTACAATAGAAATAAAGAAGGTAGTGAGTTCCACGTAGCGTATAGCGGGACCGTGGATCGTGGTAAGTGCGTACGCTCGTGCGTGCATGCGTGTGCGTGCGCGGATGCTTGTGCGTGTGACGCGGTACGTGTTACAGCGGAGCCGGACGCAGCGCCGCGCCGCCCGCGCTTCTCGCGCGCTGCCTCCACCGATAAGTACCACGGTAAGAGTCATCACACTAACTGCTCCGCCGCTGCGGCCAAATACTTGCCAGTCGTGTTTGATATCAGTACGTAATATGTCATATTATGTAAGCAGTAAGCATGTTTGTAATGGTTAGAATATACTTATACTTTAGGTGGCTGTACTTGGAAGCATTTTGCACATTAAGGTGGGTATCCTATCTGCCGGTCTATTGCAAGGACGACTAGTGGTAATAATGCATGCCTAATGGAAAATATTTTATTTAGAATTTTAAATACCTCACCCCATCTTGTCATTGAATGTGTCGTCACGCAGATCGTCCGCTTGTCATGTTGTTTTAGTTTATATGTTTTATATCTATTTATGTATGTTATAACTTATGTAATATTTGTGGTGTCATGTCATAAAAAATTATGCAGAGGTCAGTCAATAATAAACTAAACTTTGCCTATGTTTTGTACTGCACGAATTTGGTTTTGATTAAGTCGCTTATACATACAATTGACATAATTCATGACCAATAGGCAATAATTGATAAATCAAATGATTAAAGATGTAGTGACCTTATATTACTACTACCACTAGCGCTTTAGAATAATATGATGTAAGTTTGTATGCTTATCAAAAGTTATGCTGCTTCACCACCTTTCACTGGCCAAAGCACCCAGCTTGCAGAACGCTATTTCCTGAAACTCAGAAACATTATAGTTTATAGAAAGTTCCTGACTGACGAGGACCGTTTGTCTATCTCTATTGTTAAGTGGGTAAAATATTTGCATGATCCGCATGAGAATGCTATCACAATAGTCGAGCCATCTATGTTTTCTATATCACCAAGAATGTAGATGTCGCGATTGCTGTAAAAAGTTGGCCTCAATTATAGCTAAAGTGGGGTGCTGCCTAATGATCTCTTAAAATTCGTTCCCCTAAATGAGAATTGCGAATATCCAATTAGTTACATTTGTAAATGCCGGTGGAGGAATTTTGATGGACGTACGGGTAATCGGGCCGTGTCGTGCGCAGGTGGCGGCTCGTCGCGGCAGACTTACTCGTACGAGACGCTGGTGCAGTTCGCCGACTCGCCGCTCAGCAAGCTGCCGCCCGCCGGCCTGGCCGCCTTTCCGCCGGAGCTGGCCCGCAAGGTAACGCCCCCGCGCCGCGCCCCGCTCCGCGCGCCCCGCCCCCACCTCCCGCCCAACTACCTCGCCGCGCTGCTCTGTCGCGGCTTCTACTGATCCCCGCTTACGCTCCCTGAACTAACGAACGAGTCTTTGACTGGTTCACACGGCACAATCCTGCACGTTCTTTTGCAGTATACGAGAAACATTCATACGACGATTGTACTGCAACAAATCGTGCAGTACAATCGACGTGTGAATGGTTCTACATGTATTTGTATGTGCCACTATTTATCCTTTAAGACGTATACTGCAAAAAACGTGCAGGAAACGTGCAGGATTGTGCCGTGTGAACCTGGCCTTTCTAGTTAAATGTATGGTGTGAACATAGCGACGCACATATCTACTAAACTTGAAATCAAAGTTTTAACGGTAGCCTGTGTGGTGTCGTGGAATAAGAATATGTTTTGTTTACACTTTGCATTTTTCCCTAACGAGATTTGTGATTTAGAGCTGGCAAGTTTATTACTCTTGATTTTAAAAACTTAAGGTTGTGTCTATTATTTTGCTAATTTATTAAACTTGCCTCCTCGATAACATGTTTGACAAATGTAACTCAGTTGTAATTAAATTACTGTGATAATTCTTCTTCATTGATTAATAATATACTGTAACTAATTGTGGCGTCATAGCATCCACATTTCATATTATGTGAAACATTATGTGAAACATATTCTGTGACGTCACAACTCATATTGCTACTTTCATAATATTTACATACTGCTTGTGTGCACACTAATGTTATCCTATCCTATTGACATGGAATGTATGTTTTGTGTAAAGCTTTGCCACGCGCGTGCGCACAGTGTGTTCAATACTGATATTTTGATCCTATTTAAAATGGGTTTGATAAACAAACTGTCAAATTTAAATAGTATCCTGCAGTATTGGACACACTATATTCACCTCCTGCACTATGCACAAAGTTGTAGCCGTTGTGTTAAATTGAATGTTACCACAATGTCTCATCGAGCTAGTCCTACCGATAGCCAAGTAATATGAACAGACTGATTAGGAGTAAATTATTGTAAGCGTTACGTACCTTAGTACCTGTTATAAGACTGATGGCCACGAGGCGTCTATGTTTGTTGGTATTCGGCCACCGGCTTATTTATAATGTCAGTATAAATTCAAGTTCCGGTTGGCAAATATATTTTATATAGTCCTGTTGATTTTTATCTAATATAATTGATATTTTTGCTTGACGCAATGTAACTTGTATTTGGGTGTGTATGACTTATATTATTGTGACTGAATATTTGTGTTCACGCTGCCTGCAGAACGGATATTCGAGAGAGGTTCGAAACAGGTAGACCGGCACGATTAAATTGATTGTCGATAATATTTCATAATATGTTTGTTAAACAATTGTTAATGTTTTGATTTTAGCGGAAATTCTTAGTGCATAATATATTGTGTTTTTAAATATAAAATTGTTTCAAAATATCTTATGTTTTTGCTTGCACCTGGGCTTCTTAACGGATGCGGGAATTCTGAGATTTTTATTTGCTTATTACTTTCTCTTGCTTGCTTTCTTTTAAGATATTGAATAGATAATTATCATAGTTTTTATCCATGTTAACAGTTCGGAAAATCTTTATAATAATAATTTAATTAATCCTTCAGGCCCCGCGCGAGCACCGGTGATCGCGAGAACAAAAGAATACAATGGGAATTCCTATTTCCTAGAACCTCCGATCGAAGGATTAATATTATTACTTTTAAACACTGAATGAGAGGATTTTGTTTTACTTTTGCACCCTGGGCGGTTCTGATTACCTTGATACTTTTATTTTATGTGGTTTATCGCACGGGAACCGTACATTTTTCCGGGCCAAAAAGTATACTATGTCCCTTCCCGGGACTCAAGAGTATCTCCATGCCAAATTTCAGCAAAATCGGTTTAGCGGTTTGAGCGTGAAGAGGTTACAGACAGACAGACAGACACACTTTTGCATATATATAATATTAGTATGGATAATTATTTGCTTGGGTAGGGTATCTGTACAAAATAACCTGCTAAGAATGATACCAAAGGTAAGTTGAGTGTAATATTGTATTTAATATTCATCATTAGAAAACTAATGCATCATAAGTCATAACTTTCGAATGCTGCTAAATAACTATCATTTGACTAACGCTTTTATATCATAGTTAATTACTGCTCTCTCACTAATAAAAATACTACACAACGTATACACTCATTTTGGGTAGCTTTGAATTGCAGTTTAACTTTGAACAATAATAATGCAAGCTAAGCAATGTTTCGTCTTTGTCTGATCTAGAAATATCACTTGACAGACTACGACAAATATTGAATAGCATAATATGCATTATAATTTTTTTATCTTTTTTCTTAAAGCTTAAGTAGTATATAGATTTGACTCAAAAATGCTATAGAAATTAGAAATATGAACCTATAGATACATTAAATTTTAAAACATCGTATAATATTTGCAGGGGTGCCTGGAGTTCGACAGCGTTAGCTACTTGAAGAAAGTCCGCGCGGCCGGCGGCACTACCGTCGCGTCAGTCGACGCGCCCGACTCGCCCGAGCCCGAGTAACCCGACCCCACTCGACCCGACACCCTGTTATGGCAACATCTATGGCTTGACAATCCAGCTATAAGGGCTCCATTCCACGGCGGCGCACGGAGAGACTACGCACGTGCGTCAAGCTTCGCTTTGTAAGAACCATCCGTCCACTGCAACCCACGGACACGCTACGCACGAATTGACTCAAGTCAACGAAATAAATCCGTGCACGTACACGCGTGCGCGTGGCCGTGCACAGCGTGCGCCGCGGAGGAATGGAGCCTTAAATTGAATAGTAAAAGGCTATCGAGGCATAGGAAATAGTTTTCGAGAGCGTCTAAATACGGCTTGAGTGCTTGACCGAACCATGTAACTTGAATAGTTACTACTGGCTCCATGGGCTATCCAGGTATAAAAATTATTTGATAATACCAAAGCCAGTTGGCCTCGATAGTGAGCTATGTGAGCTACACTTTAGTATAAATACTCGGAGATATGGCTAGATACTGTTGTCAAGTTGTCATGATCTAGTAGCGGATGCGTTAAGTTTCATGTAGAGAATAGAATCACAAGGACCAAAATATTGTGTAGTTTCGCACCAGTCGTCTCATCTTTGTGGCATTTTACAAGACAAGTTTTCGAGAGCGTCTAAGCACAACCTACTGCTTATTAGAGTTTATGCTCGAAGTTGGTGAGGGAACATTGCGCTGTCTTTGAAAATATAAAAGAATGAGTTTCTTATACATCGCGTTCCATTTAGCGTTAAAAACGATCTAAGCGCTCAAAATAGGAGACATTTTGAGCGTTTTGATAGTTTTTAACGCTAAATGGAACGCGGAAATAGTATTCTATTAGAGTGCCATTTCCGCTTCGCGTTTTCGATTTTTAAACGACTACACTGACATAGTTCTCCTTCCCTCTATTCTTAAAAGATTTTTACTTTTAGCGACTATTATAATACTAAATATGTTTGCTTCTTTTTCGTGATTTCGATGTTGCCATAACAGAGGTTGTTTTAATTTCAATAGCCATTATTCACACGTACTTTTTCAACGCTCGCCCTTCGCACTTGCGCTACTTAAGTATTTTTGTTTTTATTTTATGGATATTATAAAGATGATCAGGAAAATAAATTTAGCGCACTGCGCAACAGTGCAGCGCCATCTACAATGATTTATTTTGTTTTTAAAGATTTATTTTGTAGCGTCTACTAAATGTGTTTATTTTTAAGTTATAATAATGTTACAATTTTATATCAATTATCCAAATAGAAACTGTGATTGTTTATTTTCCTGGTCAAACTTCACAAAAGAGGTTTGCAGCAAAAAGTTTTGTGTGAGTTAAACCCAGACGAGATATTATTTTAAGCTTGTTACGATTTTATATATAATTTGATGAAACTTTTTGCTGCACCTTTATTATTATCGCACTGCACACGCGGCGAGCTGGGTACTGGGAGCAGTCTTACATTTTATAGTTTAGTGACACACGAACGAGATTCGACCACGAGGCTTAAATTAACTGAATCATAGCGGCCACTCTTACAACCGTCCGTTTTTATTATTTGATATTTTATTACTAACGTAGCGGACGTCGATTACTAAAAGTATTAGTTTACCAAATTATTTATTTATTGTTGGTATATTTAAATTTTTTTAAATGTTATAAGTAACGATGTTGTGTCTCGAAGTGCCTCCTAATCTCGAAATACCTAGTTTGAATCTAATTCACAGGCAACTGTGTTGTAAAATTGTCGAATTATTATTTCGAGTTGTATTAATTTTCCAAGTTTGAATTAGCTGTCCGCAGCAAATGATCTCTAACAGAAGCAATCTTAAGTGGTAAATCCTCATTAATTTAGAACAATGAAAGTAATCAAGTTTTTCGAGACGTAGTTTTGCGTGTTATTATCTTTTTATTTTATTACAGCAGAATACATTTCTGATGTTTAGACTCTAGAGTGATTCCATTTATTTTAAGGTGAATGCATGCATTTCTTTGTGTTTCTGTGTATACTCATTCAGATATGTATAATAAGTCTAGTCCTATGGACGGCAGTCGATCTTACGTCGACTCGTGTCTATATTCTGAGGAAGCCTATCAGTCGAATCGTCATGTTATTACATTGAAGTATTCTGTATTTATTGTAAAATATTCCTATATACAAAATTATTTGTTTTTTGTTTGTAGTATTTTACGATTACACAATATGCTGTGCACTAAAACCAAATAATTTGTTATGTTTTAAGAGAAAATCTAATTTCTAAAATACGAGTCTTTCTTCTAAGTTGAAATTGAGAGTTTTATTCCATATTTGTTATTTAGATGATTTGTGCATCAATGCCACAATATCATTGGACAATATATCTGGAGATGGAATATTGCACTGTACATAATATATTTTCTCCACTATAGTTACTATATCATACAAGTGCTATCTCATTATATTATTATTACTAGTATATTGGATAGTGACGTTTTTAAAACAGTAAACTAAGTTTATACGTCTTGTAACTTCCATATTATGCTAGATATACTACATAAATTAATTTCATACTTTTATTACCCAAGAATAAAGGCTTATGTATTGTAAAAATATAAATACACTAAATTTTCTAATACAAAGTGTTTATTTTTATTTAAACCATCATTAAATAATTATACCCAATACCCATTATCCCAGTATCCTCTTATATTTTAATAGGACTTATACTTAGGTCATAATTTCATAAAAATACATTTTCCCGATTCAAACATTTATTGAATAATAAATATTTATAGAAGTAGATAATGTACAATAATTAAATAATTTATATTTCCAGTATTTTACAAATTATTAAACACGGAACTGAATGCTTCATTTTAACCTAGCTAGCTGTCTATACATAATAATATTGCAACCTAATGGCAACCTACTGCTCTATGTACTCGAGCTCAAATTGCCCTTCTATTACCTACTCGTACAAGCATGCCTTTTCACGGCGCGTATTATCGCAAGAGCCACGCGCCGTGTGAAGGGGTGGCTCGGGCTGACTCGAGCAGGCGCGTTAAATGTCCGTAAATAATCCATGAAACAGACCAAAATGCACCCTAGGTATATTAGAAGAGCACAACTCAAAAAACCCACCTTTCGGCAAAAAGCATTTAAATAGCTTTGGGAACTTCATTTTTTTATTAATTTATGTGTAGCTTTTTTATAATTACTAATAAAAAAAAATAACTAGATGGCTCGTGAACTTCATATCAAAAACTTCATATCACAAATTTTCTACCATAATATGAAGTAAGTATAAACCTTCGCTGGATTTGCACGAATATTTCAAGGCTAAAATAAGCAAAGTCGGTTTAACAGTTCTCGAGTTTTAGCGACACTAAAAAAGTTCAAAAATGAAAAATCGACGTTTCCAAAAATTTATACGCGTTTTCCCGTTTGAGTTTTTTGGGTTGTGTCCTAATACTAAGGGTTCGAAAAGCATCATAACGTAACATAAAAAATATACGTTTTAATAATATTTATAGACCAGGACCAATACCTTCAAAAATAATGAAAAGTGAAAAGAAATCACAGTAGAATGAAACCCATTACAAAAGGAGGAGAATATTATAAAAATTAAGGGAAAAATAATTTACGGGCGATCTGAGTTAGGGAAAAGTGTGGGGGGAGGTTTTAAGGGGGGAAAACGGTTTATCGCGATTCAAAAAAAGTCAATTGGCAAAGTTGTAGGTAAGAAATAGATCTAAAACTTTTCTATTCACACTTTTTCTCCATAACCTCAAAATGTATGTGAAAAATTGAAAAAACCATGTTTTTGGTTTTTTATTTGTATCTTTTACAAATTTTTTTTTCACGAAATTTGGTGATAACTTACATTTTTAAGTACCGAATACGCTGTCATTTATTTGATTAGAAATATTTATTTTTTCACCTTATTTTGAATTTATATTGAAAAAATACCCTAATTTTGAATAGAAAATTTGACCGTCAAAATATCAGCTTTTTTTTTTTAAAATGGTGTGCTTTCTACTCGTTGAAATCTCTACTTTCCGATGATGAAAAAAAAAATATTACACTATAGTAAATCTTCTCAGAAAATGCAAAAAATCGAAACAGTTTTTGCTCAGCGATGATAAGTCAGTCAGCGGACATGTTATTTTATGAGTTTAGATTTACATTTATATTTACATATAATGATATTTTCTATGACAGAAATAATATAAATCAACTTTTAAATTAAAACTAATTGCAGCAATTACATTTTTATATACAATTATTCATAATGATTAATAAAGAATTTTCGAATTTGAGTTTTTTTTTTCGATTTTTTGCGTTTTCTGAGAAGATTTACTATCGTGTAACAATGATATTGTATGTTACTAACGTAGTTACTAACGTAAGAAACTCATTGTCGTGTAATGTATATTTTTTTCATCGTCGGAAAATAGAGATTTTAAAGTATAAAGAGCATTACAATTTTTAAAAAAAACGTGATATTTTGACGGTCGAATTTTCGATTGAAAATTAGGGTATTTTTTCGATTTAAATTCAAAATAAGGTGAAAAAAATGTTATTAGACTTGACTAAATCGGAAACGATTTAGGATCTAGGAACGTAGCTAGGATAGTGTGCGTCCCCCCAGAAAGCCCAATCGAGCTAGGTGTACTTTCAATATATCAGAATTTAGAGCAAAAATGGAGCACCTCTACAGTCAAGTAAATAAATTGGAGCATTAATACGAACGACGCTGCGAGGTAAAAACCGTAGGCTTGCTGGCGTCCTGTCCCGTCAGCACGCCCAAGCTAGATCTCGGGAACCGTTGACAGTACTATCGTGTATTATGGTTCAAATTTTAGAGCAAATTTGGAGCACTCTGCTCCCGTGAAATCAACTTCGAAACTAGAATGTGAAAGGAGTTAGACCTGATTAACCGGTGGGCTTGCTGACGGGACAGGACGCCAGCAAGCCCACCGGTTAATCACGTCTAACTCCTATATTTTGAAGTAGAGTAGTACAATAGAGTATATATTGAAAATACACCTAGCTCGATTGGGCTTTCTGGGGGGACGTACACGCTAGGATAAGTGGAATAAGCGCTTTACGCGTACTTGTATAATGGAGGTCAGTGTCTACACTAGATATAGAGGTGCTGTAGTTAAATAATGTTTTGTTTCTGTCTTCCATGGTGGAGGTGGCTTGATAGACAAGGACCAAAACATTGTGTAACTTAGATACCAGCGATTAAGATCTTTATAAAATACACAATACACATACAATAATAATGCTTCGCTCAAACCTACACGACCAAGCGACTGCGAAGCGGGAGCGGGAGTTCAATACAAAACACACATTTGACAACTTGACGTAACTTAACTTGACGCTTCCGCTTCGCAGTCGCTTGGTCGCGTAGGTTTGAACGAAGCCAAATAATAAAATACTGTAATTTAAATGCAAGTTCAAACTTGAGACAAAGAAAGCTGGTTAATATAGTTTATGGATACATTAGCTAATCCAAGGATCTAAATTTATGTATTGTCCTTCTAACTAAAACGCATTTTAATAATAATTGTATCATACTCTTAGAACGAGTCTTCAATATATTTATCACCTGCAGCGACCCTAGCATTGCCACACCGTGGTAGGGCTACAGGTCGGTAATAATGTCATTTTCCAGCCAGCATTATATTTTTAGGGTTCCGTACCCAAAGGATGAAAACGGGACCCTATTCATGAGACTTCGATGTCTGTCCGTTTGTCTGTCCGTCTGTCTGTCTCCAGGCTGTAACTTAAGAACCGCTATAACTAGACTTCTGAAATTTTCACAGATTGTGTATATCTGTTGCCGGCGCTATAACAACAAATACTAAAAATAAAATAAAGTTAATATTTAAGGGGGGCTCCCATACAAGAAACGTGATTTTTTTTGGCCTTTTTTACTCGTAATCAATAATGATAACAGTTAGGCACTTGAAATTTTCACAAAATCCTTAATTATATTTGTATTTTAATAATTAATAATAAAATTAAAACACAGTAAATATTTAAGGGGGGCTCCCATACAAAAAACACAATTTTTTGTCTACGTTCACTCTATACCGGTACGGAACCCTTCGTGCGCGAGTCCGACTCGCACTTGGCCGATTTTTAATTATTCTTATAAGATGTTAACAATTCAAATATTAAGCAGAATTTTAAAAATCCATCACAACTCTGCAATATTCACGACACATTATAAATCGGTAAATAAAGGATTAATATGTCCACCATATAAAGGGTTTATTTTTACGGTAAAACAGAAGTTTATAGATTATGAAAAGTTTGTCAGTTAATGCTCAAAAACTGCCAGCGTTTCTATTGTTTCGCATATCTACTGTGGACATACTAAGCCTGATGCAGTAGAGATCTGGCAAACGACAGTTTAATATTTGCCTATGTGATTGGAAATAGCATAATATGCTAATCTTAACATAATACTTAATAGTAAAAGATTAAACATTACGTGGGCTCCTTACGAACCAACTAATGGCAGTTATTGTGAATACATCATATTATAATAGTTGAGGGGTAACATACTCAGAGTGAGTCGACTGTCGAGACATAGTTAGATGAACTAAACGGAAGATAGCGTGAAGCAGCGTAGGTTTATTCATGTGGGACGGCCACGGTTGCCATCAAAATTCTTATGTAACATAGATACGTAATACTTACCAAAATCATTTTCTCATACGAAAAATATTTTTAGTGTCTAAATATTTTGTAGTTATTTTTTGAGCAGTCCGAACCTCTGGTAATTACTATTTTAAGCTGAAAAATAACTCAAACATGTTAAATATTTTCGTATTAAACTGATTTTGGTATTACGTAGACCGTATGTATGAGAATTTCGAAGGCACCCGGCCGCTTAAGCGCGTGCAAATAAGGTGGCTTCAGTTTTGACGAAATCCGAGCGTTTCTGCATTTCTATTTGATCTGAGGCGACATACAAGGGGTGACAGACGTGCGAGTAAGTACGCGGACTTATGGCTCGACGATCTTAGGGTGTGTTTCCACTGAAGCGGAGCGGAGCTTAGCGGTGCCCGAATTGACCAATCGTGCTATTCTAGCGGAATGACAGCGAAGCGTAGCGAAGATTTCGAGCATGGTGATTGGTCAATTCGGCACCGCTAAGCTTCACTCCGCGTCCGTGGAAACACGGTCTTAATCGCCTGTGTATCAATAAAGAGCCGCGAGTCGCGAGTCTGGGGGCATGGTTATCCAGTGTGAGCGATTCTCGTGTGTCACCGACGCGAGCCAAGTAAGTTCGCGAACTTTAAGTAACCCGCGTGCTTTAAGTTCGTACGTCTATCAGGCCTTAAGAAATAATAATCTATGATAATCTGATGTTGGTCGTTCAGTTTTCACAGTTCAGGGACGGTTTTGAGTTTGGTGTCCAAATGACATGTAAGAATCTAAGCACTTCTGATAACATATTATTAAAAAATACTTTGCCATTACACATAAAGTAGAAACTTAACTACAGCAGCTGACATTTGTTCCTTATTGCTTGAGACATTATTTTACTCCACAGACAAAATATCTTAAGGGGCCGGGTACCCTTGGAATTTCTCATACAAACGTAATACCAAAATCATTTTCTCATACGAAAATTTTTAATATGTTTGAGTTATTTTTCAGTTTAAAATAGTAATTACCTAGTTTCCTACACAAAAATTTACTTCAAAATATTTAAACACAAAATTTTTTTTTTGTTTAAATTTTTTTTTAGTAAATTTACCACCAAATATTTAAACACTAAAAATAGAGTAAAACACTAAAAATAGAGTAAAACACTAAAAATATATAAATAAATAGTAAATTTACTACAAAATATTTAAATACTAAAAAATATTTTTTAGTTTAAATATTTTGTAGTAAATTTACTATTTATTTATATATTTTTTAGTGTTTTACTCTATTTTTTAGTGTTTAAATATTTAGTAGCAAATTTACTAAAAAAAATTTAAACAAAAAAAATTTTTTTTTGTGTTTAAATATTTTGAAGTAAATTTTTGTGCACGAACCTAGATAATTACTATTTTAAGCTGAAAAATAAATCAAACATGTTAAATATTTTCGTATGAGAAAATGATTTTGGTATTACGTTTGTATGAGAAATTCCAAGGGTACCCGGCCTCTTAATACTGGCACGCGATGACACGGCCACGTAATCAGTGCCGTAAATAGCCTTTTTTGCGCCCTGTGCGAGTTTCTATAACTGCACTCATGTTTTTAACAGACTTCCAAAAAGGATGAGGTTATATTGTCGGATGTGGATATTTTTATACTACATCGGGAAACATCTCTGGGGCGCAGCGAGAACTTATCGGGAGCAAGCCGAAAAAATAAGAGTCTGCCCTGGTCTGGCCATTCTTGCACCCCTCAGAGTACGCCCTGTGCCTGGGCACCGGTGGCACCGCCCTATTTACGGCACTGCACGTAATGATGTCCATTATCAGGTTTAAATGCTATTAGGGCACGTCCTTTTGGAACGGAGCAGAGACGCAACAGCTCCTAAACCATTCAAATGTATACAGATACTTTGACCGTCTCATACGTACATATTCAATAGTCAACGAGTACACCTAGTTACGTTCGGCGAGCTTTTCTGTGATATTGGCGATCCTGGAGCGCGCGTGCTGCATGATATCTTCGGCCAGGTCCTCGACGGTGGTGTACCGGCACTTGTGGAAGCTGAACAGGTCCGAGATGAAGCCCACGATCTCCGCCTGGAAGGTGTCGCAGACGTCGCGCAGGCGCTCGCTCGGCCCCAGGAAGCCCCACACCAGCACCGGTAGCAGGTGCTCCGAGATGGAGTAGAAGTGCGCCATGAACCCGTCCGGGAACTGCAGGTAGCGCCGCTTCGCCTTTATCACCGACCACACTGCTGTCGTCAGCGCCTGAAATATTATGTTTACATTACAAGTCCTAGCTTATATTTTATGGAAAAAAATATTGAAGTGAAACTCCTCGGTGTGATAAGAGTGAAAGAAAAGTTGAGTCACAATTTGTCATGACTAGAACGTAATATGAAAAGTTTCATTTACGAACATGTGAATTGTAATACATTATACATGTCCTGTTCTAATGAAATTATCGATGGTTGAAACATGTACAATGAGTTGTTAATAAATTATTCCTTGCTATTCATTGTGTGGGAATATGCGTGGCCGCCACAAAGGAAGATCTTCCGACCGAGCGAGGTGGTATGCCCGGTCAGGCCGAAGCCCACGTGATACATTTCAGCTGTCGTATATATACCGACGCGCTCAGAAAACTTTGATAGCGCGATGCAGGAATGTTAGGCGAATTGTTGGTACCGCCACAATTGAATTAATGATCTTTTTAGACGTAGGAAAGAAATTCAAACATTTCAGACAATCTGTGTCTCGTTGCAGATATAGAATGTAACAGGTATGACATCCACACAGGGGGGCAAGTAACAACTGTACATGTCATGCAACAGTGCAACATGTTACTCACTTAATAATATTCGACGACAATAAGGCGTCATCACCAGCCTTAAATAAAAACAAATGACGAATGTAAGAACTAAGAACTCTTACCACATGACAATTCATAATAATTAATAAGTATTATACTGCAAATTCATGGATAGTTTTGACCTTCACGAGATCAAAACGTATAGATTGCCATCGTCCTACGCGAAAAATATACCATCCTCATTCCTCATCACCTTGTGCGTTTGTCGCGTAACTTTCTGTCGCGCAAAGTAAAACTCTGGAACGAACTGTCACCAGCAGTATTTCCGGAGCTATACGACCTGCAAACCTTCAAGAAAAGAGCGTATTCCCTCTTAAAAGGCCAGCAACGCACCTGCAGCTCTTCTGATGTTGTGAGTGCCCATGGGCGACGGTAGTTGCTTACCATCAGGTGACCCGTTTGCTCGTTTGCCCCCTTATTTCATAAAAAAAATTCGAAAAATCGTTAGTGTACAACATCCTTTTTTTTCTGACTGTCGGTGTTGATTATCCGCAACTTCCTTATTACAAAGTCATGAGCGATTTGCACCCGAGAAGTGAAAAGGCATGTCTCTAAAACGATACTTACGCTTTCCTTGAAGCCGTCGGAGAGCCAGCGGTTGCGGACGACGGCGAGCACGGAGGCGGGCGGCGACGCCAGGTCCTCGAACGCGTCCAGCAGGATGAAGTCCAGCACCACGTCGTAGAACGACACCACCTGGAACAAAAAAAAAGTTTAATAAATAAACCGATGAGCGGAAGGCGTACCAGTCGGGCTGGCCAACGGTGGCCCTGGAGCGAGACAAGTGGAAGACCCTGGGGGAGGCCTTTGCCCAGCAGTTGGTATAGTATATGCTAACAAAAAACCACTAAAAAGCTGGCCTAGGACCTGCAGGCTTGGCATGGCCTTAGTAGAAGATACCACCTGGAATTTAAATAATAATGTTCAACAAACAAACAAGCATCCTAGAAAAGCTGGCCTAGGATCTGCAGGCTTGGCATGGCCTTAGTAGAAGATACCACCTGGAATTTAAATAATAATGTTCAACAAACAAACAAGCATCCTAGAAAAGCTGGCCTAGGATCTGCAGGCTTGGCATGCCCTCAGTAGAAGAAAGAGAAGAGAGCGAAAGAATAGAAGTTAGGGACAAAATGACAGGTTTTCTTTGTCAATCGGTGAGTTTGTCTATTCTTCAGTAAAATGAAACTCATTCTATGCTGAGCGTGGTGGTGGACCGTTTGCCTCAGTAAAATCAGGAGTAAAAATAGGCACGGATGTGGTCGATCTTGATTCTTATATATATGAAATAAATGACGAATAGTTAAAAACAATAATTGTAATCACAATATTTTATTTATTAAAAAACTCAGAAGCAAACTCACTTTAACTCCCTTACTGGAGAGCTCCTTTTCGATCATATTCCAGTTTGCCAAGTCCGACGTCCATGAAACCATCTCTTCATACGCAACTAAGAACTCCTTTGGTTCCTGAAATGGAAAAGACATCAAGGTTAAAAGTAGATCCGACGCAAATTAAGACATATCCAGAATATAGAGTCCGCTTAAAGTTATTCTTTTTAAACTAGACTATTCTGATGAGACCGCTATTTTGGACTATCAGAGAAGTTGATTTCTAGGCAGATGGGGGACCTAGTTTGGTCGCGTTACGTCAAACCCAGCCGACAGATTACAAATAAAATTGAATTGACATGAGCCGACCAAATGACGTAGGTCCCCCATCTGCCTATAAGAATCAACTATCCTGATGGTACATAATTGTTCCACGTAAACGTTTACAACATCAAGTTTTTAAATTCAGTTAATGTGTACCTTGTCAGCGAAGAGCAGCAGGTCAGTGAGCACCTGGCGACCGGAGTCGACGAACCAGTTGCGTGCGTGCGGGTCGGCGAACACGCGCCGCAGCCCCCGCCGCAAACAGTGCAGCTTGCACGCAAAATCCGCCTCTGACGCACAACCAACCACATCCGAGCGGAGAGTCCTGGGAACAGGATAAGGGAGAAGTTATTATCTGAGGGGGCAAACGAGCAAACGGGTCACCTGATGAAAAGCAACTGTCATTGCCCATGGATACTCGCAATATTAGAAGAGCTGCGGTTGCGTTGCCGGAATACATAGTTTCTAATGCATATCTAATAATAGCAGCGTAATTTTTAGTAGGCTATCTCTTTAATAAACAAGACATTGAGAATTCTTTTTCTTGTAAGAAAAAATAAAAATGTTGAGCGACTAGCTGAAAAGAATTTCCCTTGAGAAATTTGGAACATCACATCTACTACCACATGTTGCTTTTAAAATGAAGTTATTTCCCTCTGTACCTACTGAATACTCGTAATGAACCAACCTGTAGGGAATGCCAGATTCGAATTCTTTCAGAGCCTGCTGATACAATTCTAAATTCTCTAGTTCCGGTAGTGACTCCGTCAGGTCGTCAAATTCTCTTAAATCTGCTACCTGTAATAATAGAGTAATAAAATATATAGGTCTCTGCTGTAACGTAGAAAACATAGTAAGCAATAAGTAATAACTAGGCCGTTTCATGCTGACTGCTGTTACAATACGTCTGAAGAAGTGAATATCTACCGGTCATAGGATAGAATGGCGACTAGTAAGTAGTAGTTAGAGACGTAATTTTCTTTGATTTCAATCGTCGATCTTAAGAGCTCGTACTCTCTTTTCTACTGCTCTCTTCACACTCACGCCCGTCTTTCATATGCCAGGTGAAAAAGGACTATCGCCAAGTTAGCGGGCAGTTATAGGTATTCGGTTTTTTAAAGGGTTTTTTATATGAAAGTGGTAAAAAGTAATTCCAACATTTTATAGACGACTTTCTCAACAGTAACTACATTGTATTTTTTTCATACCGTTAAGACGTCAATACAATCCATAAACAGGTGATATTCTAAACCTTTTACAGCAAAAATCACAAAACTCTCGCGGGTTTGAGTTGGATTATTTAAAGATACTTAAAAAAAATCTAGCTCCAACATTAGATTATAATTGAAATGATCTTACATGTTGTGCATATTATTTATTGCTGTATTTTAACTGTTAAATCACGTCTGTTAAATGAGCGAAACCGGCAAAATTTCGTATACAGACTCATAAGGGTCAAAAAGATAGAAGAAGCTCTTCACCGTCTTCAATCGCAGTAAAATCATCAGCTACCTGATCCTCGGCGGAGGCGAAGGACTCGGCGCTGGAGTGGTGTTCCTTCTTGGTGTGGTCTGATGCGGTGTGCGAGGAGAGCAGGCGCGTGCGGCCAAGCGAGCCCTCCCCGCCACCCCCGCCGCCGCCACCGCCGCTCTCAGACCGGAACAGCACCGACCGCTGGTCTAGGAACAACAGCTCGCAGCGCTCCTGTAAGACATACCAATCATTCATATGATATCATTCATAGGCGTGGAAGGGTTTTCGTAGTTTACAACCATTTAAGCTGTGTTGATAAATAAGTAAACTATGATTGTCATAAGAGACGCACTCAGGTTTGATGATTACTTAAGTTTATTGAAGTTCTTAATTTAATAGTTTAACAGAAAGTGTAGCAGCTTACGTCAAAATGTTTATTAAATTAAAATTAAATTTTCTTAAATGTATAATATGTGTGAGGCCGTAAATCTCACGGATATATTGTGTTGATGATAGAGCGCAAACGCGGACCACATAGGTAGGTAGATTTTTTCCCCATGCCTCGTGCACAAGCATACAGATAGATACTTTAGTTATACTTACTGTATAGTGTATACATGAGCTGGACACGTAGGCCCGTATTTTTGGTCAGTACTCAAGATGCATCTCGGTCTGAAGACACGGTTTAGGCTCTGTGATTGATTGGCTGTCAAAATTTGGTCCAATCACAGAGAAGAACCGCGTCTTGAGACACTGACCAAAAATACCGGCCATAGTCCTCAATCACTGCTCAGCCAGCAATAGTTAACACGGACAGCTCACCTGTAGCAAGTACGCGTTCTGCAGCAGGTCCTGTATCTCCCTGCAGAACTCGGCCTCCTCTGGTGACGTGAGCGCGAGCGTGCCCGACACCCCGCCCCGCGCCCCCAGCGAGAACGCCGCTAGAGCGTCCTCCCAGTAGTTTATACTCGTCTCTAGTGCCTCCATACCTGTTGACAATTTTTTATTTGATTAAGGGCTTGTTTCACCAATTCCTGATAAGGTGCCGGATAGTTTATCCACAAATTGACAGATGTATGGAGCATCTGTCAAATAAGTTGTGGATAGCCTTATGCTCTATACTCCATCTTTCAGATAAGTTGTGGATATCTGGCTATCAGAAACTTGAAACAGGCTATAATAATTTATAATATGCTAGCGTAAGTTACATGACAAGTGTGCTGAGCTGTATTTCGGTGGTAACGGACCTGTAACTCACGACTATGAACCGACATACGTACAACTTTGTAAAAAGGCCATTCATTTTATTTTGGTATAAGTAGTGTCACTAATGTCATACCAAATGGATTTTATACCAATGTAAAAATACTAATGGCCTGTTTCACCGCTTTCTGATAAGGTGCCCGATAGGGTTATTTGACAGATTTTCCATACTCCATCTGTCAAATTAAGTGGTGGATAGCCTTATCAGGAAGCGGTGAAACAGGCCCTAAGTAAAATTTACTAATAAGCATAAAATCTATTCAGTATGACAGCAGGATATATTAGGAGGTTTTAAAATAAACGATATAACTCTATTTTTAATCAATTTATTAAAATAATACTCATTTATATAATATACTAATTCTAATAATCATAATAGTGGCATCCTAGTTATATTAGTTTAAAATGCACAGGTAAGTACAAAGTAGGCAGGTAGTTACTACAATAACAATTATTATTATTATTTATTACTAATAAATAATAATAATAATTACACTAAGATGTAGAATTAGGGCGCCATAATATACAACGTAACATAAAAATCAAAAATTTAATTTTGAGTTAATTTTTGATGTCCCAATGGTATTCGGACTAGAATAACTTTATTTAATCTAAGGTTTCTTTTGCACTTCGCAGCTTTAAGCTGTACAAATTATGAGACCAACGTATTACCAAATTTGGCCCGTATTTTTTTTTGGTCAGTACTCAAGATGCATTGGTTGGCTGTCAAAATTTGGACCAATCACGGTGCCGAACCACGTCTTGAGACCGGGTCGCATCTTAAGTACTGACCAAAAATACGGGCCTTAGCTTATCATAAATCCTATAGAAACAAAACCTCTTTCTTAGGCGGTTCGTTGTACGACAGTTGATTATGGTGTATATGTTGTATGACTTCTTGCAAGCCGCTGTTTATGTCCTGCAGGCTGCCGGCGATGCTCGCCATGGCGTCCGACAGCCTCTCCTCTGCCATCCCTCTCCTCTCCTCTTGCCTCTTCATCGTCGCCGCTATGGACTCCAAAGCTGAGGCCATCCGTTCTTCATACGCGAGCCTACGTTCCTCTAATTGCATAGCCCATTTCGGTGGAGGTGTAGCAGCTCTGCCTTCGATTTCTGAAAGTATAATGATTTGGCGTTAAAAGAATTACCGTTAGAAGTTGGGAAAACTCGACGAGCCGGTAGAAGTTTTTATTTTCCCTTTATTAAATGTTGCTTTTTATGGACCACATTAATACTAATTTTCATACAAATAAAATATCAATAATGTGAATATTAACCTGAAGATGTGTATTTAGAGTCCTGTCGCGTTTTAATATCCCAGGTATAATCGTCCTGCATTTTCTGGTCGGCGTCAGAATCATCATTGGCGAAGGTTTCCATTGGCTCTGATGATACCGGGGCGGACACCGCGCCTTCCCCATTGACCTTCAGCACGCGAATCTCCAAGTCGTTCAAAGGCACAGCTCTCTGGGACGTCGACGCGTCTGGCGACAACTGTTTCCTCTTGGCGTTCGCGGCTTTCTTCCGGCACTTGTGTCGCCACTCGAACCAATACTGAAAATTATTCATTGAAAGTTCAGCTATATGGGGTGTAACAAAACTAAGAGATATCACTTTAGGGTGTGTATGTGTCCCCTATATAGAGTTCGCTATGAAAGTAGCAACGCTAAAAGAGTAACTTTTTTCATTTTTGTATGGAAAGCTCATGACGCGCGGACGCTTGCCCATACAAATCACAAAAAAAATTTGCTCTTTCAGTGCTGCTACTTTCACAGTAAGTAAACTCTATATAAAGAACACACACGCACCCTAAAGTATATTATCACTTAGTTACACCTTGTATAAAACAAAAGTGAGGTCGTTAGCTTAATCGTTCTTTGGTTATAACTTATAAGTTATAACTTATAACTAGAACCAATACAAAGAAAAGTTGATTGATATCGAAATAGAGATAGAGCAATCTACCGAGATAGAGCAAATGTCTAAAATGAGAAATTACATCCGAGGTCGGACTATTCTTTACTGCATTTATTTAAATTTTAAAATCATAATACTTTATGCATAGACTAAGGAAAATAGGTAAATGCCTTTTTCCAGTGATCGGGGGCCTTAAAGACCCCAGATGGTACCGCGTTGAGTTTCTTGGCGAGCACGGCCCACTTGTGCTTGGTTCCCTGGTGAGCGATCCGCGGCCCAGGGGGGAACCCTTTCGACATGTCCTTGTTGGCTTCTATAAAGTCTATCAGTATCTCCAACTGCTGTCTCAATATTTTTCGTGGAGGCGCCATCTAAAAATACAAATTATTAATCAAAACAATAATTAACATTGTTTGATGTTTACATAAAAATATGTTTTACTAAAATTATTTTAATATTACTCTATCGAAGCTTACCTAGTTATAGTTTACTAATACTACTTATTTACTAAAATGTAGTAATAATTAACAATCATTTTTGCGTTTGTTTTATTGACTGCTTTAATTCCGTAACATATTTTAAAGTAAGTTAATTTATCGTTATAATTTCTCATTATATGTTCTAATATTGCATTGTTTATTAATAGAAACAGTAATAATTTGCTTACCTTTTAATGTTGTTTCCAGACAGACAAAATTTTAAATAATCGGCAACAATTATCTTCAAATTACAATTAAATTACCCGCTTCATTTTGACAATAGCAATTTCTTTCAAGATCACAAATTAATAGTGATTTGTATATGTAATGGCGACTGCTGCAATGACGTTTGGTTTCCATTGGACATTTTATCGAATAGCGTCCCGACGTAGACATAAAAAGAGGACTGAGCTTGGTCAATGGAAGGGAACTGTATAAAAAATAAACTAGTACTTAGAATGACGGCAAACTAAAATGCATAGAATATGAAAAAGTTACAAAGCATGGTTTTTAAAACATTTTAAAATATAAATGCCTCAAAATGTAAGCAAAAACTTTCGACAAAGCTGCTTGCATGAAATAGAAGCAATGGACAGAATGAACTATCTCGCTCCTGCAGAAATTAAACTAATGTAATATAGCTCTAAATAGTTTGAGACAAGGTTCATTTCTGATTAGTACAGGGGAGACGTTAGACCTGCTGGACCTGAGCAAGCAGGCAACTGATAAGTGCAACGACATCACTGAGGATGTTTGACCTCACATTTACGCCAACAGATGTCGTAAAACATGTTTTAAAATCTCACTGTGATTTTTTTTCAGCAATTTACATATATCATTAGTTGGACTGAAGCGCAACAATTTTTGAAAAATAATAATTAAATATAGACACATTGAATATCATATTGTAATTTGTACAAAACAAATATCAATTCGACAAAATTAAAATTATTAATCTCTCAAGGATAAGAGACATCTAGCGGCGAGTAGCATAACTAGCACAAGCGGTGTAATCTCTACAAAATATATAGAGACGCGCAGTATTTCGCTACTGAAATCGAAGAAGTTTCCAATGTATAGAGAGTATAAGGTAGATGTCACTAAGGATTAAATTTCGCTTTCCTAAGTCCTTAGTTCTAACAAGATTACATAAACATCCAAAAATTAAAAATGTAGAGCTGGTAAACCTGCTCAAAAAATTATAACTTTTGTGACTAGAAGATTATCAAATTTGGTTTTTATACAATTGTAGTTTGGACTTATACGCCGATTGCCGAATATGCCTCACATTGAACACAATAATAATATAATACAACACATCTCACATTTGAAGACGAAAATCTATCTAACCAGCGAAAAAACTATCAATGAAATGAAATAGACTTCAACGCCACCACCAGCGCTAACTGATTGCGTCGCGTCGCCTTTTTCGCGGTTTTATGCGTAACATTTTTTAGGGTAGAGTTCGTAACCTGAATATTAGGAGTTTTACAGATATTACAGTTTCAATGTCACGTGTTAATATTTTAGCGGCGGAAGACGCGACGCGAGGGTGCGGCGGTGTCGGCTTACCGCTCACCTGTACGCGTAAGTAATTAAATTATTTACCGCGAACTTTCAACCGCCGCGGTATTTTCCTTCCAAAGCAATATCCTTAGCGGGAAATTCGGTTACGGTGACATCATGTCGTTCGGCACTTCCCCCAACCTTGAACGCTGTCAGCAGCGCATAATTTTAAGATCGTTCATCAATCGGTCGTGTTTCATATCTACCAATAACGGTAATGTCACCGTCTTATTGCAATATTAATTACCAAACATGTAATTAAATAAAAATCCTAATTAATAAGAAAAGTCAGAAAACCAACAGCATCTTCCGTGTATTCGCCTCGAGCATCTGCTCGCCGCCGCGCCCGTTCAATGAGACCTAGAAATCGAACGCTGCGCCTTTGTCGAGCGATCTTAAATTACTGAATAATAAATATATATTTTACCAATTTTCGAACATTTAAGCCTAAAGATTTCATGTTTTCTTTAATTATTTCTAGAGTGAATTTTATTTGATATGTTCTTTTTCTTCAGAACTTAACCGTAAAAGAGCAACCATCAACCGTGTTATCATAAATCCTTGATGTGGTTATAACGACAACCACATCAAGGATTTATATTTTCTCACTTGGTTAGTTATTTTGGGGAACGATAATCTATGTTAACTAATTTAAAATTTTGTTTATACATTTTTAACTTCACTTAATTGTAAAAAGACGTATAAACGTTAACTGATGTATTTCAAGCAAAGGTAAAACGTAATACATAATATTATCCATAGACTTATAATATATACTGTCGTATAATTAACTACATAATTCATATTTTGTTAAGTACAGGTAATAGTAAAATATATAATAAACAACTAAATACTTGTAACTAGTAAACTACCAGTAACAACATTAAAATTATTATAACATTATTTTCTTCCTTATTAACTTGTACAAAAAGTTGACTAGCTGCTTACGCGCGTTAATAATAAAATTATATAAGCAAAGGTCATTAACGTGAAGTTCAGAACTAGCGGAGTGTTAAGTCGGTGTGATATGGTCCGCGGACGAGGCGCGCCGGACGGACGGACGGACGGACGGACGGAACCTGCTGATGATACGCGCGAGCCGCGAGACCCGCGCCCGGCGCCCGCCGTCAGTCCTATAGAGGCTCTGCTACGCAGCGCTACCCTCCTCGATAACCGTTCTCTACGTCTCTACGTCGATATTTCAGTGGGATCCAATTACGATATTGTGCCGTAGATATAAACAGTGTATGTGCGTATTCGGGAATTTGCAGCTCAGTGCCCTATAACGACTCCACCATTTTGAGTTAAAAGTCGCCGGTCTTTTCTAGCAGGTAAGAAAATTCAACGAGGAATTTTAAGAAACCAGTTACAACTTACAATCAATCTTTTATTTTTTGTTCGGGTGACGAATTCGGTGCAGATTTAACCACGACATTCGGTTCCAGCTTAGGTTCTTGCTCACTGGAATTTATTCCTCATATTTTACTTTAGTTTAGCTACTAGATAGTAGCTATTTTTTGTCCAATCGAAGTTTAAACAGAAACAATGTTAAATATGCTGCAAACCGTATGGAATACAATTGATATTTTTATGTAGAGTTATAAAATTTTAAATGCCGTTGTGCTTTAACGGCTTAACGGTCTCCAGCACGTTTAATTTGTGATGTTTTGTCGAGTTAATATGAAACAACGCGTTTGTTCATTGCTCCTTGTACGGCGCGATAGTATCGGTTGTATCGTAACTCGTAAGTGATGCAGTCACGTTAAAATACAAGGACCTCCTAACACGTTTCTTGTGAACCGGTTCCGGAGATTCATAGTTTTTAGACGCCAAGACTTATGCAACATATCCTCGTTCACCTACTTTATCCGGACCTGGAGGAGCCGGTAGGATAGCCTGATTCTGATATTTTAATCCAACATTAATATAGCTTCGATATGTTTTCATGCAGCCTTCAATTTAATTATTATTAATAATTTATCTACGCGTAACATGACCCTGTATGACTGTCCCCCATAAATAATAGTTAATCTGTTACATTACAAGAATTTTGGTTCTAAAATATTTTACCAATTGACATAAATATATATTAAAATAACTAGCTGTCCCGGTGAACTTCGTGTCACTTTAAAACCTTCCCTGGACTCCTACGAACATTTTAAGACTAAAATCAGCCCAATCCGTTGAGCCGTTTTCGAGTTTTAGCGCGACCAACACATTTGAAAATCCATTTTTATATATAAAGATAAACAAAATATTTTTCGGTAAAGACTAAAGTCACAAAATGGTTTTCACATGAAAACCAACTTCTTGTGCATCTTCAAAAGTTCTCATTCATCCAAAATTTCAAAAGGACCTTCGTCGTATATGAGACTGTGGTATGAGATATTTGCTGTTTCTTACGACTCTAGCTGAATCACAGCTGTGTTGGTCTAAAATAACAAAATATCAAGTAACTGGTAGTCCGCTATCTCGTATAAAATAAGAATATCTCCACAATAAAGTTACGTATTCTGACGCAACTTCTGCAGAAAGGCGTGACTTATCTACTTTTCCAGCGTAATCTTGGAGGAATATTTTCACAAGTTCGGCGCAACGTGCGAGGTGAAATGGCAACACACGTACAAACGCGCGAAATAGGCGAAGAATTTTTGGCTAATGTATATTTAATGCTCGGGCGGAATTTAATGTATGTTCACAAAAAATGTTCCTTCCTTTAACGGGCGTGCTGACTGTTGAGTGCGTACTCATTCGTATTAATTTTATTCACGTAAAGATTAGTATTACCAACATAACACATTATTTCAAGATATAAAACCTCCGTCTTATATTACTTGCATTAAAATTAAAAATGACATAAGCTGAAAACAATTTGTATTAGTCATCCATATTAATATGAGTATTTTAAATATTTGCACAGGTTTTCGCGCTCAATAGTTTCTTTTTCTGTTTGTCGAGCTTTTATATTATGTTTAGCCCCATACTAATAAAAGTGTCCACAGTCCACACATTCTATAAAGTCGTTTTACTTTTTAGTTTTGTCCTTATCCGATAAGTTATTAAAGTAGCTCGACAACAAAGACAAGACATTGCATATCTATAACGATACATACACTGTAAGGACTTACATCTTTTTATAAGTAACTAGATGATGCCTGCAATTCCGTTGCGTAGAAATTCGTTTATCGCGCGGGAACCGTACATTTTTATCATAAAAAGTATCCTTATGTCTTTTCCCGGGACTCAAACTCCGATCTCCATATCAAATTTCATCAAATCCGTTCAGCGGCTTAAGCGTGAAGGTAACAGACAGGCAGACATTACACACTTTTTAATTTAAATATTTTTAATCTTGCAAAGTATGCAAGTAATAGGGTGAGTGTACTTAATTAGTGGGAATGTGTTTGAAAGGCAGCTCTACAATGCGATGGTATTGGGAGCAGCAGACGTAAGAGTCTAGCAGCCGTCGCGCCATCGGCCACTTGGCGTCGAGCTATCGATCTGTAGCCCACACCGCTCACGTCATTTCAATTAGGGACTTCGCAAATACTAAGTACTCGTGTTGCTTGCTCGAGGACTTGGCTCTACACAAAAGGAATCATACGTATCCCTTTAGTAGATTTGTTTACCGGTAACTAGAAATTACGATATTATAAACAACGTAATTCCAAGCGTTCAGTCGCGTTTAGAGAGAAGTCAAGAGAGTCTCAATTTTTAACTGACTTCCTAAAAAGGATTATGTACTATATTTGGCATGATTTTTTTTTTCTTGTTGATGAATTATTATATCTAATCAAACTCTACATTTAAATTATGCGTGTCTGTCCAATCGCGCACAATTGCAAAGCCATTAGAGGCTCTACGGAACCAGCCGTAGGTTACGCCGTACACGCTATACTAGTACTAGTGAGCTACACGATAAGCCGACAATAAACATTTCATTTGCAACAAGTCGCCGTTAAGGTTTAATGCAATTAATAAATATAATCGCGAAGCACGAAGCTCCGAAGGAAGAATTACGAGATGTAGAGATTAATCAATTAGCGAACCCTGTGTCGGCATAATTTACCTGTTTCCGCTGCATCACTCATCTAATTCCGACGTTCGTTAAGTACGCACCAATTGACAGCCAATAAGAGCGGTTCGACGACCTACAAATTAGCCGTTTGCATCTTTGATCGCTTTCGACTATTTGGCATAAGATCAAACGAATAATTCCTCGAGATAAAAAACTGGGATCTATATTTGGGTCGCCAAGATTAAACATCGATTTGACCTTATACGATTATACAATTTAAACGGCCTACTTCGGCGGCAAAGGCACCGCGCGGCCATTTCCGTAAAACAATACGTAGCTTTGTCGGGCGGAAAATTGCACCAATTTTAGGGTGAAACCTCCGGAGATAAAAATTTAAATGGAAAAATTTCAGAATAAATGGAATACGTTTCGATGCAAGTAAGAAATAGAATTTCATTACGTTTTATAGGATTACGGGAATGTACAAAATTTGAAGGGGACATCGGGAAAATTCAAGATTGTTATGCTCTACTTTCAGCTTCATAAATATGTATTGTTCGGGTGACCTCTCAACCATGATTTCCATATAGTGGTATCAAGTTTGTTCGCGGGAGACCTTAGTCGAGTATACTTTTTATATACCTACATTTGACCTAGATCAACGTAATCAACCAAAAACACGACACCGTAAAAGTGTCAAACTTCAAAGTGGTGGTGGTGCAGGAAGTGCACCACTTATGGTGTGTGCTCATTAGTCTGGTGTCGCGATACAATGACATATTGACATAATAGTAAACGAGGTCATTGTTGTAACAAAGGGTTTAGGGTCGGCAGGTCTGAGGTCGGAGGTCGGAGGGACAGAGTCGTTCGCATGCAGGCCACGCTGCGGCGGGCGATCGATACGCGCCCGCGCGACGATACCGAGTGTCGACTCGCCTCGCTGCTGCTGCTTACGAACGTATTGCGAAAATCGAACGTCTTCACAAATTAGATACCTTTTTACTTTTTAAAAATTTAGGGGTCCAGGAAATACACTTTTGAGACAAGTTGTAAGTTAAATGTGACTGTACTCTGTAGGCGGTTTTGGATTGGTACTATGATATTTGACTGTTTATAAAAACCAAAGGACTCTTAAAAGTATCTAATGTTAATAACAATTATACGCATTTGGTAAATACAGAACACAAACAAATTATTAACTAAACTTAACGCTTTAAAATAAGAAACTACACCAAAGGCACATAGGTAAGATAATCATTATCATACTCTATCTTTTTCGTAGAGTCATCATAATTTTTCTTATTCCTAGAGTACTGTGTCTCAGAATGAGATGCCAGAGCAATTGGTACACGAGGCCTACATTTAGATAGCATGACTTGTAAGCTAGAGCAAAAAACAAGAGAGATAATATAGCTATTACAAGTGTAATACGTACTTAATTAATCATCTTTTTTCCGCCTCTATAGATGACTACACGTATTACGCAGGCGAGTCAGCCGGCAACAATTTAAGAACACGTCACTACAATCAGGGCCCCCGTGTGGGCTCTATCTAACTGGAATATCTTCTGATACGTGACCGATAAATTTTATTGAGCATCATTAGTCAGCTCTTTGCCGCGAATTTGGTTAATTAGCAAAGAGATAACTTAGGAGTTATGTAATGTTGTTGGGTACTAAAAGAATGATTAATTGGCGTCCGCCTAAAATTCTGTCCAATTTATTTTAAAGACGCGCTTTAGAGGACGTTTCAATTGCATGGCCACTTTAAGTAGGACATTGTTTGAAAATGTAGCACGTTCTGTGATCGATAAACTGTATGGTATTGGATTATAATGGATATGCTCTTTGTTCCGGGGAGCACTAGCTGTTTACTAATAGCTTGATGCACTTCCAATGCCCGTCACAGCCCTCGGTGAGGGGAAGAGGTGGGAAGAGTCCATTATGGTATTACAATGTTGATGCAGACATATCAGATTTAGTATTGTGCTGCTTCTCTAGTAAAGGTTGACACTGGAGACAATTTGAGAGTACTCTAGTCTCTAGCATCAACGAATTGCTATAAAATGTTTAATGTTACACGATATAATAGTACCAATATATTCGAATACTAGCATTTACCATAATAGCCTTGTGATCAGTTACTTAAATACATTTATAAATATTAAACACGCCAAAAATATACTTCATAAATTCCATTTGCACCGTACATATTAAGATTAAACAATTTTAGGAGATACAAAATTTAACCACGTAATGACTAACGAGATAAAAACAAATCAGCATGTGTAATTTTATTTACATTCAAAGCGCGAGTTTGAAATTGTTATTCAGTTCGAGTTGATCTTACGGCATCTTCTTTATAAAATAATAGAGCTCATATAAAATCAGCACGTGAGGCAGACCTCTATTCAGATTCCAACCTACTTACATCTAAGGATCATAACATTATCCTCTTCGGATGAAGTTTTTGCGTTTTATTAAGCACATGCAGCTGTTGGAGCTTTAAGATTAACATCGTAAAGTCTCTTCCACTACCTATCGGCTTCAATAATAAAGGAGAATATTGTATCACATCTTTGAAGGAGGATACCTCTAATTTTATAATAGAACTATTATAATAGTCTGTGCGTGGGTCCCAGACTGCAATTCTATTATATTTTTCACCCAGCTCCCTTTATTGGGCGACCCTTGGCCGAACAATCGGGGAGGGGAGCGACGCGCAGCTGTCTTTCCTTTTGAGATAGTGAATTATTTGCTCAGTTGATGTTAGTTTGTTGCAAAATTTACTATGAGGAGTATCTTATTTACTCGACGGAGATTTTTAGAATAACAACTTTTATATCTCGGTGAAACTTTACGTAGAAAGAAAACTACTTTTTTGCCTCGTCTAGTTTGAAGACATGACGCCAGGAAGAAGAAATTTCCAATCGACGTCTTCATAAAAAGTGATATGTCCAATTCTGGAAGTGTAGCATCGCTGTCTAATATTTTTATCTAAATGTACTTACTCTCATAAGAATATAATTTGATTCGACGCGTAAAATCGAGTCGTATTCGATTCCACATCCGTAACGCGGTTTTTGCCTGTTCCGATTGAAATTTCCGTGAAATGCTCGGCAGCGAGAGGTTTGAGTTCATGGCCAGTGGAACAATCGATTTGCGTGATTTTGCGAGTCTCGCCGTTGCTATACGCTTCAAAAATAAACGCGTTCCTGGATGTTATTGTTCATTATATGTATCGACGGTCCCTACGTATAAAAGGTCATATTCAAAATAGCAAAAAAATTTTATTGCATCATGTATTTCCGTATAATGAGACGCATATTCCTACATTATTATTATTTTTCTATCACAAGTAATTCCAAAGATAAAAAGACGTAAATGAGGACAAGTTGGGCGTTGTATTAGATTTTACTGTTGTATATACGGACATCTATACTTACCGCCTTGTACCGCGTTGAAAATTACACGCCATTCCGCGTCATGTCGTACATGTCCGTTTCTACCTCTAAGGTAGCGAATTATTTATATACTTGTTACCATTTACGTTCAGTTATTATGAGACTTTAATTCTTTTTCAGTGGGACTCGTGGCACAAATTCAATTAAAATATGAGCATCTGAGTGTTATAAATAATGAACAACGTGAAATAATAGTTGCAACGGATGCTGAGGCTTCTTTTCATGATGAAAAACCATCTTGACCTTACCGTTATCGATATAGAGCAAAAAATCGCGTTTGTTGTACGAGGCCCCGCAATAATCATTTATTTTATTTTTAATATATTTCTTTAAATATCGCCAACAAAATAACGTAATTTGTGAAAATGTCTACTATTGCGGTTCTTGAGATATAGCTTGGTGATAGACAAACGGACGACAGATAGAAAGCGAAGTCTGATATATTATATTTATTTAATTATGAATATGAATGTTATTTATTTTACATAAAACAGTATTAAAAACGCTAATAAATTATAGAAAATTAATTAAAAACTATTAAGAACACTCCTTGTTCACTTGATAGATGGACTCCCTCTACAACGCAGTATCGCGCCGCTTGGTTGTCGGGTTGAGAAGGGCTTGAAAAAAATTCCGGAAAAGCTCATTATAAAAATCTAAAGTGACATCGGTGCATGATTAACCTAGAAATTAAAAAAGTTTATAGGCTATTTTTTTTATCCAATAGAGTTTGTAAGATAAGATTTCAAATTATTTCCCCCGTTCTTTTCACATTTTCCCCTGTTTCTTTGCTCCTATTAATCATAGCGCTATAATTTATAACGTATATAGCCTTTCTCAATTAATGAGCTATCTAACACTGAAGGAATTCCCAAATCGGATAAGTAGTTCCTGAGATTAGGGCGTTCAAATAAACAAATCTCAGCTGTATAATATTAGTATAGAATTGATAAGGTGTTCTGTAGTTAATTTGTCAGTCGCAAATTGGGATGAAATACTATTTTCTTCCTGCGAGGAACGTGTTAGACGATTACATCAATGAAGCTCTGTATTCAACGGTAATACTAAAAAATTACGACCTTCAGAAAAGCTCAAGAGTCAGTTAAAGCTGAATATAATAATCGACTCAGAAATATATTTTACTGTCCAGACTTGTCCACCGTAGAAGTTATAACGAAGCCTCAAAGAATTTGAGAAAGAAGTCTTAGGTAGTGAATGGTCACCTAGGTCTCAAAATTGGAAAAGGAATGGGCATTCGTTATCTTCAACAACATGTAAAATATGTTAAAAGTTTTTTTTCTACATTATATTCATATACAAGTATCATTGACAAATTTTCAAAAATATTATACAAAAAAATCTAAATCATAGCAACGATGCATTTTGTTACAAATAAAGTCAATCTTCTTCATCTTCAACATCATTATGTTTATGATTTACCCTTTAGTAAAACAGAATTAATGAATACATAAATACTAAAATTTGTAGACTTTTTAAAACTAAACAGTTTAATTTATCAAATAATCACATTTTATTACAATTATTCATTGTGGACCTAAAGTAATTGATGACATGTCCTTTTATTCGATCATTATAACATTGAAAAAACTACTTAAATTAGCAGCGTATAAAAAGATATGTCTGTGTTTTTTAGTTTTTCTCACTGAAGAGCCAGAATTTGTATTACTAGTATGTTATGAACTTATAAATTATGGCAATACGAATCATTTTATATAGTGCTGAATTAATTTAGGACCTAATATAATATTTTAATTCTTCCAAAGTAAAAACGGATATGTACGACTTAACCGTTATGGGCAGTCTTGAATTTTCACCGTAAAAACGGTCATCTTGCAATTTTGGCGAAAATACAGTAAATATTTAAAATCGTATTATATCATGACAAACGGCCTACATTAAGCTTTACAGATCAACAAAAATAATTGTGTTTATATTTTATGGTAATCTACAGTAACAGTTTGAATCTTAAAAACGCTCTCCTGAAAACCACTACTTTTTAACCGACTTCCAAAAAACGAGGAGGTTATATGTTCGGCTGTGGATATTTTCTTTTTTTATTTTTTTTTTTATTTTTTTTTTATTTTTGTATGTTCAACGATTACTCCGCCGTTTGTGAACCGATTTTCGAAATTTTTGTTTTGTTGTATTAGGTTTCACTCCAATTTGGTACCATGTTCACAAAAGTGGTGACCTGATGATGGAATCCATGAGTAATCGAGGGAACTCCTCAAAATTTATATGGAAACATATGGTGATTTTGGTTTTATGTGAAGTGTACTAAGAATATGCTACCAAAAAGTCAAATATTGGGTCAAGGTATACCATGGTTTCGAAGATGCTGAGAGAACTCCTGACTCCTTATAGATACACGTTTGGGAGTTTCGGCGTTGTTTTAAGAACAGAAAGCATATGCTACTATGCAATTAATATTCATCATCATAATCATAATCATCATCATCGTCATCATCATCATTACCACGTCGTATTAAGGTCACCAATGTCTCATGGCACAGAATAGATAGTAGTACAAGGCATAGGTATGGATATACTAACTCGTAATAATAATTATGTATTGTTACATAACAACACCTGTTTGTTTAATACACGGCGGTCGATGCTGCAGAGGCGACGGTGTCGCGCGGGCGGCGCGTGGCGGTAGACGACAGATCGAATATTTTACTACTTTATATTATACAGATCGAATACTTTACTAACTACTGTTCACTTCACTGATAATATATTATTTTGTGAGTGTGAGTTGTGACTCTTAATGTAAAGAAAAGACGTCATACGCCTAAAACTGGTCTTATGGTTCTGTAGGGTTACCCTGGGACGTTAATCCCTCTGGCGTAATATCAATTAAGACAACCAGTGAGTGTGAGCGAGAATAAAATATTTATTGTAGCGAATTAGTTATATCAAATGCTATCGAGTAAGCGATACCGCGATGTAGATGCTTAACAACGACATCTGTTGTTAGTTGCGGAACTAAATTTTCTTAGAAAATATAAAGTTTACAAATCTCAACACTTAACAAATTGTAATAAAATACGTAAAATATACGCGAAGGTTTACGTACTAGTGTAACTAAAAAGAGTGAAATTATTATTATTTTTAACAAAAAATTAAAACCGACTTCCAAGGTAAAAACAATAATAACATTAATATGAACTAAAAAGTATGAAATAATTTTTACTATCTAATAGTGCCTTTTTCCGAATTCGGCTAAACCTCAACTATTTCTGTACTCAATCTTCATAATTTTGAAGTCGGTGCCAGTTCCAAAAGTTTCAAATATTCTGTCAGAGGACTGAAGATTCAGCTATCTGGTACCGACTTCAAAATAATGAAGATTGAGTACAGAAATAGTTGAGGTTTAGCCGAATTCGGAAAAAGGCACTATTAGATAGTAAAAATTATTTAATACTTTTTAGTTCATATTAATGTTATTATTGTTTTTACCTTGGAAGTCGGTTTTAATTTTTTGTTAAAAATAATAATAATGACATGTCGCTTTATACGTAGGGACCGTCGGTATTCCAGTGAGAACGCTTTAAATGGACATTCCTTGTTTTGTGCATTTTACGAGTAAACTGAGTAAACGCAAGCCCTTGCTATAGGAAGGTATAGAAAGATTTTAGAAACATAGGAAATTATGATTTTGAAAAAATAATTAGAAATCGTTAATCGACATGTAAAAAACTAGTATAGTTATTACTTAAGAGGTGTGCATTTCGTACAATTTTCGAGAAGATACGCTAACGTTATAAGTTATAACACCATAATATTTATTCCGAAAGTAAGAAATATTTCTCGCAGTTAGTGAAAAATTAACATTGAGTGTGGTCATTCATTTTATGTGAACGTGTGTAATTACAGGGAACTCACATAGATAGTACGGTACTTTAAAATTAATTAATTCACATTGAAATAACAAGCTGTTGCCGCGGTCAACGCGAGGAAATTAAATGAGCCAGCAGTACGGATGCGTCTTCGTCTAACTTATTCTTATTTGAATACTTAGGGCGAAGTCAAACGAGCGTAATTTGTGAGTTGTCTGTCGCAGAATTTCGGTTCGGCAGAATTCTGCTGCATTCAGTTTCATACAAAAATCCTGTTAGATTCACACTCGAAGCGTAATTTTGTGAGTCATGATTTGTGTGAAAAGATATTTACGCGGCAGAAATTTTGCGACTCACAACTAACAAATTACGCTCGTTTGGCTTTACCCTTAGCCCTACATGCCACATAGTACTGATTACTTACTAGTTACTACTAACTACTGGTACTGAATACTACAAGTCGCATGGTTAAATAATAATATACCAATTACCATATTCCATTTAGTCTTTTTCTAATATTGAGGATGTTTTAAACTAAAAGCTTATAATTAAAAATATACGAGATAAGTCAAAACTAGGTTTTAAGAAGACTGTCAAGGCTCTACATTAAACTTGATATGAGTCTCATTGTTATAATATGAGATAGTTTTGTCGTTTGTTCCTTTTTCTCTTGTACTTTGATATCATATTATTAGTTGAATGAAGCTTTTATTCTTAAAATAACTCTCATTATTTATAATTATTCATTAATAATTATCTATTCTGCTCTACATTTATTTTCATACTGTTAATATGATGCATCACATCTCTAAGTAAATCTGCTTCTGATTCAAACGGAATTTATTTTACGAGGAATTTTATGGATCACAATAGACTGACTACGGCTTCTCCATTGAAATAATGCTCGTAGATAAATAAGGTATGACCAGAGTCTATAATCTCTGGTAAGCCGTGGTCACAAAAGAGCCCGCACCCTGTCCGTACTAACGGTTTATAATTTAATATCCGTTCGAGATAATTTATATCCTCAGCACCATTATGAAGGTATAAAACGCTATTTGGAGCCCATATTAGTAGTAAACGCAGGTTAAAACGATCGAGTGAAAGCCACTCTTGTGCAATATTTGGTTGCGGGTATGCGGCGCATGCGAGTAAAAATTACCGCGCCATATACGCCAGGAGAGGCCTAGTAGTATTGTACATGGTATTTAGTGCACCTACATGTTGTTTTTCCGAAGCTTCCGTTTCCAGTGATTTGCTTCGACAGACTTCTTTATACGATGATTAATGATGTAAACAAATTGTACTGTATACTGTATACATCTAGCGTGATTAGGAGTTTGTTTACATAATAATAGAAGCTGTATTGTTGTTAATAGCTCAATAATACTTCAACGTTTTTTGCTCCATCCACGTCTTTTACGAGAAAATTTTACAAAAATAATACTTGTTGATAGGTACAAAATAAACCTTGAACAGCCTCAAATGTAAGCGTAGACCGTTTCGCCACAAAATTACATTATTTAATAATAACATGCGATATTAATTTGAAGCACAAAAGCTCCAACAAGGGACCTCAAGGTCACTCCGACATTTCCTGAAGGTTATTTCCAAGGACTCGGCCCATTAGAACGCCCTCTACTATCCACATTTCTGTTCAACTTGTCTATATTTACATCGTTCTTTCCCTTTCGAAATCATTACGGTTCACTAAATTTCTTACATCAAAACAAAGGAGTTACGAGGTACAACTCTACATATCTGTGGTTGAATACATTGACTATCGGAGAGGATTACGGGGTGTGGAAAAGAGCACAGGTAATTCATATCTGCATCCACTTTATAAATAAACTTCAATCTTTTCGTATCTGGTATGTTTTCAAATTGTTTTAACGATACAAAATATGAACACAAGTTACAACACAGGAGGATTAACTTTTGGCGAAACGAGGGTTCTTTTTGGCACAGAGCCCCAAAATTCGTATATTCCGGAAGCAGTTCTACTCGTGCTTCCTGTTAGTCCCTTTTTGCGTCTGCGCCGTCGCTAACGGTCGTCCGTACTATCCAATTACACTCATCATGACTATCACGATGTTCAATTAATGTGCTCTTATTACTGCATTATAGTGTAGAGTTGCAACTTGCACCGATGCACGATCTAAAACGATCTCCATAATTGGTACGCAAACTCTCCGAGGTCGTACTACAAAACCGATCGAATTATAAATGCCGTCGAGATAACAACTATAATATTAATTTGTATAATTACACAATTTATAAGTGATGAGACGCCTTCGAGGTCGCCTCATTAGATAATTCTTGGGGAACTGGGAACTATAAATACGGAGGCGTGTCATAAGATATAGAGACTATAAATATTTCGCGAATTATCAAAAAGGCAAAGTTCAAGAGGCATATATCAGCGGTGATGGCATAGCTATAATTAACACGGGGTTTCAAGTATCTCCAGTTATGAATATTATATCTCTCCGGGCTTCCAGGTTAACGTAGCGTGGCGAACCCAACAATGAAGCACTAACGGTACGAGACACTAATTGTGAACGAGCAAACTCTTCCGTTAGCTGTCGATAAGTAGTTACAGTTTCCCGGGATCTACCGTCAACCTGTCAAGCGGTGAACGGAGACTGACTTGCGTATTTAAATCGGGTTCGTTTATGCGTAACATTTGGTTTTGAACTAGAATCTATTTAAAAAGTATTGTGTAGAGAAGTTTTATGGCACTCTTTGTTGAGTATTATGTATTGTCAAAATTGGTTCGAGCACGATACTTTAACATGAAAGTTACAGTCGCACTAACAATTTCGACACACAAAGAAAATATCACAAAGGTCGATTTATGGTTGGAGCTCGGTACCCGCTCTCCGGCGTCGATCATCACTCGGTGCATCTAACGGTACCCGATTCGGAGTCATGGCCGCTCTGTCACGAAAGTAATCGATTAAAATATCTTTTTAAAGTTGAAATTTGACGTACGGCCCCAGTCCTATAAATTACAGCCTGCCAACGTATAGAAATGAGTGCGTTGTAACTTGCAGCTAAGTTTCTCTTTATATTATTAACTGCACCTGAAGGACGCGGACGTCGGCAATCTCTTAAATTATATGTGGTACCGCAGCAGTCAGTCAATAGGCGAACCTAAATTATTTGCAATATAAACGAGTTAAGCGATAATTTAAATAAGGACATACATATTAAAAGCCGCATGCTATAATTTGTGACGAACGTGCTAAGAATACACACCGTACTCGCTACCCTATTATTACAGCAAGTCACGAATTAAGAACATTGCACGTGTTGTTTAGTTATAGGATCGTAATAGTTTTGGTAGGGCATTCGGTTTAAATTAATTAATTACTGAGAAGCGAGCGAGTCTTATAAGGCCTCGAGTGAGGCCTTATTAGGCGAAGTTTATTATCTATCTGAAAATAGCAGTTATTAATACTCCTACAAACTTAATCTAAAATCTCAAAGCCGAACAAATCGAATACGTGGTGGAAATTCGAAGACAAAGCGAGAAAAATTAGAAGAATGATTTTCTTTTAACCATTTAAAGGCTGCCCGGCCGATTAAAAAAAACAGTTCAAATAAAACATTCCTTTTTAAATAAATCTACAACATTTCAAACGTTAATATTCAAACAAAACAACTGCATTACGCAGACATACTCTCGGGTATGGAGAGGTTTGTTGAGCAAACAAAAAATTCATATTCTCAAACACTCCAACAACACGAGCACAAACAAAC
Organism: Polyommatus icarus; assembly: GCA_937595015.1. Classification (NCBI taxonomy): domain Eukaryota; kingdom Metazoa; phylum Arthropoda; class Insecta; order Lepidoptera; family Lycaenidae; genus Polyommatus; species Polyommatus icarus. The sequence goes on from OW569321.1 coordinate 14,209,718, forward strand.
CTCGTATAGGTCCGGCTGCAGGTGCTCGGCTAAAAGAATGCCAATCACTAAATGGCCCATTCGATATTCTAGACACGAATGCCATAAGTTCACTCTAAAATATTGGACACAGTTTTATATTGCACACAACCTTGCAAATACTTTGTTTACCGCAATACACTACAATTCACATTCATTTATTTCAGAAATATCTATGAGATATGTACACGTACCTTGTATGTTAAATGTCGAAACCTTTAAATTTGTTTTTAAATACATACTTTTAAAGGGCCTAGCGAGAATTTAACTTCTAAGTTTTAAGATGACCTTCGACAAGCCACAATTTTTTCAGCCAACCTAATTTTACTATAGAAAATCTAAGAAATACCTTACTTCATATATTCTGGGCAAGAACAGAAAATATAAAGACGAAACTGCAATAAGGAACTATATTTTCTTTATTTCACGCAGAATGTCTTAGACGTGCCAAGACTAGCCCATAAGTAGGCATAGGACGAAATGTAGGTACTAAGGAGACATCTTCAGAAGAGACGTGTTGAGTTTAACAAGCACTTGACTGCGGTAACAGCGAGAGCCGCGCAGCTCAGCCGGAGTGCCCTCCTGACTCATCAGACAGGCACAAACCGCACAAACATCTGCGATCGTCGACACTACTCGGTGCTATTTTGACTCACATTAGCCAGCAAATCGTTAATATTAAATTGAACTCCTTCCGTAAATAGCATACTGATAATACCATAAACCGCAGTAATTGTTGTAACCACAAATAAGTCACCGAATCGCGAAACGTGGCTAAACCGCAGAATTATAGAGACAAGCATCCAAACCATAACTCATCGAAAAATTATTTCGTTGTATCGGTTATGCTTTTTACGTTGTTCTTTGATTAATTATTATCTCCAAGCCAGAATACGGTAGTAAATCAAAATGAGAGCTAGTGATTAATGTGAGAGGTAATAGAAACCTGAAGACACATATTGATTACATTGACTTTCGGAGTGTCGTGTGACCGGCGGGTATGCTGCCGTTACTGCATGCTCCGCCAATCAACCATTTCGAATTACGCAAAATATTAGCTATTGAATTGCATAAACCCTATTCACGATATCGATAATCCTGGCAAGTGCATAATCAAAGTTTATGCAACTACTTCATTACAGTGATATCTTCTAGTGGTACTCAACATTTCGAGTCGGATAAAAACAAATTCAAACGAATCGGATACGAATAAAAAGCTGCAAATGTAACTTGATGTAATATAGGTAATAGCATATTTGCAGAGATTATCAAGATAGAGACTAAAGGCAGTGCAGCTAAATATGGAAAAATGACTTTTGTAGAATTTACAGAAATAAAATATAAGTTGTAGATATATAAATAAAGAAATAATACCCCTTTAAGTAGTTGTATAACAGGAATTTCATTATCTCCACAAACACATTCTCGTAAAGTGTCGTATGGATGGGAATATGGAATATTTACCCGTGCATATCGAAACGCAAATATTCCCGATGGAAAATGACGTTCTCGTATGTATCCCGTTATGCCGGAATATATGAATATTCAGTACGCATTGTTTTATTATCAAAGGTACTGGCCGTATTGACTAATTATAGCTAGTGGGTTATAATTGAATGTCACGCTATCACAAATCTTTAAAATATTTGAAATTAATCAATATGTATAAATGTATTTGAGCTAAAATTATTTGTATTTAAGGTGGTCGTTTAATGACCTTGATGTTGAAAACGACCTTAAATATTTAATAAAAAAAAAAAATCACGAGACCTGCCTAGTCGTAAGTGGGTATCTCCTTATATTAGAAATTAATGATCGCGACAAAATTTAATATGTTTTAGAGTGTTAATGAAGTTCATGCCGGCTCCTTATCTAACGGTCTTTTATTATAATACGCATCATGCCTACTCATTATCTTTTTAAATCTATTTCCTGCATAAACGGATAGCCGTAGCACAATGCAACTACAATATTTCCCTCGGGAACAGTTGTTTTGTTGTAAAATCCATACCCGCCCTGACGGGTGTAAAAATTTTCTGATGATCGATTACATTATAACAGGCGTTCAAAATTACATTCGCTACATGGGAGAATTACGAGACGAGACGAAATGGCTGAGTTATTTTCTCTCGCATGCGTGAACCTTTTTGCGAGTGAAGATGCAATGGTGACCGATGCGTCATCACAATCGCGTTCGTCGACCTGCCCTCACGAAACCGAACCGCTATCGTTGAAATTGCACTCTTTTTTTCTACACTCAATGTAGGTAGAAACAGGAACTTATATGGCAACTGGTTTATCAGTCACATATTCGTATAAGATTATACAATCGGCGTGGTAAAGCTGAATGTTTATGTGATTGGATCGATCTAGAGGTTTTCTAACCCTAGATGAGTCACTGTGTAGTGAGTAAAAAATGACGTCATTTATCTGGATACAACTTCAAGGTAGCCCGTAGCAGTTAATTGATAATATCCCAGTGATTCATACAATAATGATTTAAATATTGGTTTTGCCATTTCAAGCTTGTCGAATTCAAGTTTCTCTAGCCATAAACTATTATTTAAACGGTTAAACTTCTGTATCGAATTTAATACTACTCAAGGATGAAATACATTCCGTAAAACTATTAAATTTTTACAATACCAATCACCCAAGTTGATTACATACACGGTCTTTGTTTCCATCGCAATTTCTTTACACGTCAGCCTTATCGTTGTGTTTTGTGCTAATGTGTAAATTCTACCGATAGCGAACACTGCAAATTGCTATTAGATGTCCTTAAACTTTACAATTCAAGAATTCTTTAAAAATGCAGAGGCCACAATTAGCATGGAATATAAGCCAATACAAATACTAATACATATATTTATACGATGTAATCTTGTTTTTTATTAATATTTTGAAACTAAAAACAATTCCACCAGCATTTACCCTATTTATTTGCTGACACGACCATTGCAAAGTCCATTGAAATGTTTCCACATTTCGAAGGACTCATCCATAATGGTTCGTGATGGCAAAGTTTGTCATCGAGCATTCTCGTGTTAGGAAGTTAATTAGTGCAATATTACGGTGTCTATTGCCGCAGTTGTTCGGTGAAGTTGGGCGGGAGTAATTACCGCCCAGCTACAGAGGGCCGACGAGGGCTGGAGCTCGGCGCCAGGAGTGCTACGACACTTACTCCTCATTATTGTGCATTATTTATGATCTGCTTAGTATACTCGCACAAATTGAGGCATTTAGCACGAGGCTTTTGATCCTTCACTTTTAATAGGGCGATTCGCTTTGTCACCCATGTATTTCAACAATTTCGACATTTCAACCTTGGAGTGTTTAAAAAGCTTAAACCATTTGCGCAACGCTGGGACGAGAAAATAAACTAAAGCTTTGCTGTTAGAATAGACGGGGCAAAAATATCTCGCATCACTCGGAGTGATTAGGAGCAGTGTCATTAGCCTCGCAATTATTTCGCCTTACGTTCTGGATGACAGATGTTCGCTATAGTTAATCCGAAAGATAAACATCCAATGGAGCATAATCTTCTAGTCGTTTGATATTAAGCACGCTGGCGGTTCCGGATTAGCGATATAAAGCAAAACACACCGACACACGACGTTTCTCGCAGATCGTTTGATTTAATCACAGCCTCGGTGGTTCCATCTTATTCGAGCCTCACGTGTCGAGGTCGTTATATGAATTCGCGCAGTTAATACTTAACAGACACTTGCGTTTTCGCAAATGATGCGCATGAAATATTTATGCCCCTTGCGGTTACCGGCGGTTGGTGGATATTCAAATACAGCCAAACCTGGATAAGATAGAATTCAAGGGAACACAATTTCATTCTCGCCCATAGAGGTTTCTCACTAAAACAGGTTTTGGGAGCTTAAAATGACAGGTCTTAGCTATTACTCTCACTTAAACAGTTTTCTCACATATCCAGTTGTCACTTACCCAGGTTTAGCTGTAAATGTATAATGTGTGGTAAGAATCGTGAATATAAGTCATAATATTCGGTACAAAAGACTGCATGACTCGTCACATCACTAACATGAAAATATATCACACGATTTCATCTGAGCACGTTTTGCAGTTAAATGACCGGGTGATGGCAAAAGTTACTTCTATCAGTTAAGTGTTACGTTGAGTTTGTAACACGTATAACTTGTAGTACACGTTAACTCGTAGTACTGTACAGTGTACACTGTAGAGCACGGGATCCCAAACTTATTTTGTCTACTGAGCACTGAACTTACTGACTACTGCCCACTTTGAGAACAAATTATGTTTTATCGCCCCCCATTGTTTGAATTTAAAATGCATCCAGATGAAATGAAATTATAAATCACCCCCCAAGCCTCTACACAACGCCCCCATTTTTTTCTGGGTCCAACACCTTTAGACCTTCAGCGCCCACTTTGGAGACAGCTTTAGAGTCTAAAAATTAAGGTAAATCATAAAATAAACAAATTAAATTACAATTTGTCATCAATGATTGCGATTAAATCATGTAATTGTTCCCCACGAACCCAAACTCTGGGCGCAATAAATACGTAATGTACCCCGTATCGATTGCAATTCGCCCCTCCTCCATTTTTATTACTCCCCTGTATGACATCACTGAAATGCAAAGTTTGCTCTTGACGTTTATAATGAAAATAAACGAACTCTGCTTTCCATTTTATGCATTTGCCAGATTTTAACTAATTTTAGAATACAAGCGACATTTGAATAGGAGTAACAATAGTTTCCATTAGATAATATCGTTGTTAACAATTTATATTAGCAAATGGCACGCTAAAAGCAAACACGATTGATTGAATTTGAAATACTTACTGAAATCTGAAATATAATTCCGCTCACTTATACTTGCCTTATAAATAATCGGAGTTAATTACAACTCTTGACGGTGTTAACAAGAAAAAAATCTCGATAATATTAACAATTAATTTCTTAACAACATAATCCGTTGTTTTATCACATTACGGAATCAAAGAGGCGTGTAATTCGGAATGCTCAAGTGCGCTAATTTGGAGTCGGCGAAGAGGAAGCGGGCCACGTGCGGGGCGTTACCATGGCAACGGAGGAACTACGTCGTTTGCGCCCCAACCTCTTTACGGCCTACCAGAGGAGGTGCCCCCGGTACTTCTTTTTAGCAATCAAATCATGTGCCAAAACCTAAAACGTTATTAAATTAAATTAGGGCAAATTCGGTCCAATGGGAGTAAAGTTTTCCTCCGATTCCCTGTGGCAGGAATCACGTGAAATTGGTTACTTGCAGTTACTAAACTAAAACGTATTTAACCTCACCTACAACTTTAGACGGTAGTTTTGATTAATTTTAATTATTGTTTTATGTATCTAAATTAAATAATAAACTATTATTTGTTATTACTTTTATGAGAATAAGTACCTTTAACTGTAGAGCTATCATAGATAGGTATAGGATCGATTCACCAGACATGTAATGCGGCTCTTTTGTTTTTCAACCCCTGTCAGCTTGCGGCTCCACCTCTAATCGCATTCCCCTGCTGCCGGCTGCTGGCCGCATCCATGTGTGATTTTATGGATAATTGAACGATTTGGGATTCTAGATGAGAACCCCAAATGAGCACATATTGTTATTTTTGCTGGTGTCCATTATTATTAGTGTAAAGAGGGGACTTTTTAATAACATTATTCATGATTTTATACGAAAAGTTTCCATGTTAAGTTAAGGGCGTTCCGTCCGGAGATTCCGTAATTGACCGTATTTAAAACCTTATAAACTCATAATCTGAAAGCTACAAAGTTATAATAAAAATACAACAATAATCTTCAGTATATCAACATTCCTTTTGTCGTTTTAAATTTTCTATTTTTGTTTCTTATACTCATGATATCAGCTTCCAAAGTAATACCAATTTGTTAAAATTCAAGCATACATTCAGCATCTCCTTAGGATTTACAAATTACTTTTATTTGAAACTCACGCCAATAGATCGACAATATCATAAACTACATATTTGCCGTTTTAATTTTTTTTTAGGACAATTTTAAACTAAGATAAGTAAAAATAATAGGGTTTTGGCGCGATCTCGGCAACGCGGCAAATGTATGGCCAAGGTAGTTTGCTCGGGGGACGGCCTTAAAGTAATTATATGTAATACCAAAAGTTTTAAAACGATTGATGAGTTCAAAGTTTTACATTGTTAAGGCTTAAGACCGTTAAGAGTTAAGACACTTATATTTTAAATGTAGCACTTAGAGAAAAACCATTAATTTTTTTCTATTCCATTGTTGATTCACGACGAACAATGAACTATGATAGTGAAATACTAGCACGTAGTGGATTTTGTAACACTACCATCAATTAAGAAGTCAATTATAAAAGTGGAGTTGTGTACAAAGACGTCGATATCCAGTTTCTAAGTGTTCATTGTGGCGGTTCACAATGGGTCCGTTGCCGTGGCGAAGGCCGACCCACCGCTGCATAACGACTGCATTATCACCACTGCAACGCGACAAAACACCCGATAACAACTACCAACCTAAAACAACATAACCTTTTTAGAACATTTCAGCTACAAGCAAAAACCCCGTTATGATGTTCAAGGTGTTAAAACATTAAAAGACAAAAATTTTACGTTTTCAAAACATTCCAATTACAGGTACACAAAAACAAATCCCCCAATGACATAAAAGGTGTTAAATTAAGCGGCGTGAATGGTCCGTTTTAAATACGAGTTGCTTATGTTTTTGGATAGGATGACGAATGGATTGAACGGAATGCTAAAATATACGGAAATCGTAAATATGATATCTACGAACGTATTTTTTAAAATAAGTGAACTACTGACATTGACACTGATAAAAATTAAGCATTGATTTGTAAACATATGACTGTACTGTACGTTGTTTATTAAAATAGTTCAGTTATCAGTAGCGGAAAACAACGACAGTTTGCACCAAGAACTTGTTTTTTTTAAACAATTAATCCTTCGATCGTGGATGCTTGGAAATCTATTGTTATTCTATTGTATCTCGCTCACCGGTGAGCTTATGGGGCTTGATGGGTTAATATAAGATTTTATAATAAAACTAGCTGTCCCGGCAAACGTTTCTTTGCCATATTAAGTATATAAAGTATTTTTTTTAATTTGATCGCAGCGCTAACTGTCGGGACAGACTAAAATTAAAATTCGAATTCGAATTTAAAATTTGACACTGCGATGGTAGCGCCGTCTGTCGGATCCAATGTAAAACATTCCAAAATCAACAACTACTAATAAATTAAAAATTATTTAAAAAACATTGTCCAGCGGACAAAATTGTGAATCTAAACCATTACCAGATCCCCTTGAACACACAAAAAATTTCATCAAAATCGGTCCAGTCGTTTGAGAGAAGTTCAGTGACATACACACTCAAAGAAGAATTATATATATTAAGATTAAAGACTCTTGTGGTTTTTCTGAATGTGAGCATATAGATGTTGAACAGACGTAAAATGCGATGGAAAATGGGAACCCCGATAAACCAAGTGCGGTTTACACTTCATTATGCATATTCAATAATAATAGCCGGAGCCTGGTTGTGAATACAATTTCAACGTGCACTATATTAAATTTAAGCAATCTCGTCAATTATTTGATACTGTAAATAACGCGATAATAATACCTTCTATAACTTCATTAAAGCTGAACTTTAGTGAGACAAGTCTGATGAAAGATGAAAGCCCCTGCATAATTGACATGAGTGATGACTGATGACGATGACACACCAACGAGTAGCGCCACAGTACGTTGCGTGAAGCTTAGATAAAATTAGCCTGCAACTAATTTAGAACAACTAGAGTACATTAAAAGCCTGGACCTATTACACTCGAGACATGTAGGGCAGCTGCAATCCACAGTTTTATTACAATCAAGTGCACTCAATCATTAATTGAAAGCATCTTCAAATAGATTACTTTCTTTTTCTAGTGGAATATAAAATTATGCATTACTATCTTGCAGTCCGCCCGCTGGTAATGATGAAAAGTTAGGGCTACCGGAAGTTCTATCTCTATCTCCTCAATTGACTGAGCCGAGAGCATTATACTATAATGACTGTTATCGCAACAAACGATTTGGCAACGCATCCTCTTCTGGTAGATATAAGATTAATAATTGCGTATCTTGAAAACGATTCTGACGAGTAGATTCACAAGGACACTGATGTCACGAGTTCAAGGAGTTACTGTAGCCAGTTGGCACCATAATAACTTGGAAGTTGAAATGCATTTTAAATAGATCTTTCGCTATTTGGATTCATTAACAGAATTGCGTTGTCCTTAAGTTATCGAACATTTACAATAATTGATTAATTTAAAGTTAATTCCAGTTTTTGACGATAACAATTACTATTATTACATGTTTAATATAATATCAGCATAAACCAATCGCTTAGAAGAAAACCAATAGGAAAATGTGTATAAAAATTTTTTTAAAGCTTTTAAGACAAGAAGAACCCTCCATTACATAAGATCGTTTAATTACAGAGTAGGTACGGATAAATTAAAATAGCTTCTTTGAATTTTCTCCGCCGGCTCTTACGTTTAAGAGTACTTCTAAAGCCGCAATACTTCTTAGGACGAAAGTGCAGAATTTTTTTATTTTAAAATTTATAGTCCACTTAAAAAAGCAGGTGTAGAGTGGGTGAGCTGTAACCTAAGCAATTTCTTCAGAAATGTGTTTAGGATGCCTAGAAGATAAACATACCAAAAGAAGAAAGAAGATTTTTTGCCATATAACTTTTCTGTGACCATAGAAAAGCCAATGATTTTTTCTTAAAAACAAAAAAACGGAAAGTTTTTTATGTTCTATGATATGCTATAAAATAAGCTATAATTCTTTCATTTACTGTCTTCAAAAATCCTGATAGATTTCATAAAATACAAATGTCCCTAGGGACATATTTCGACTTAGTTGATGTGTTTTTTTTGAAAATCGACCACTTTAGAAGCTCATAGCATGGCAATGATTGGAGATAGATACATAGTGTAAATGACATAGTTGTAGTAAATTTTAGTAGCTTTTATTATGTAGAAGACACTTTTTCTTTACGACGTACCTTTTTAAAGATATGAGCCAAAAACTCAAAAACGGGAACTTTAACCCCCTCCCTCCACTCCGGCTCACACCCTAGAGGCGGGGACTTTTAGTATGTTTATCTTCTAGGCATCCTAAATATATTTCTGAAGAAATTGCTTAGGTTGCAGCTCACGCACTCTACACCTGCTTTTGGGCTATTCTTTGGGTGGACTATTAGGAAACACAAGAACATACTTACAAAACATACATACATATAAAAGTAGATACTTTTATATGCATTTAAAACATGCAAGTAAAGGATTCAATGGAATACTTAGTGAATGTCGTCAGCAAACTAAAAATAGACTATTTCACAACTGGCCCACGAGAGCTGGCGTCACGCGCGTGTCCTGACAGGAGCAAGGATGAAAAACAACGTCCAGTCGCTCAGCTATTACAATGACAACCTTATGTCTTACCGGATGTATTCATTCTAGTTTTTACGGTTTCGTATGTCCAGCAACAAGGACAAGGTCGAAGAAGTCACCTTTACGCCTGATACTGTCCAACCTTTACGCCTGATACTTTCCAAAATATTTATCTAATAACTAGAATTATTGTAAATCAAGTACCATTTAATAATAGATTCGATTATCATAATAATGAAGAGGTACCAAAAAAAATCTCTCCATTCCATTCTCCATAACAATTTCGTATAACTTTAAATGCTAATCGAATTTCAGAATAAGATTAAAGAGCTCATTCTGTCTGTTACTTATGTTTCATATTTGTGTATGAGTTGATAAAAGTTCCCGAAATAAGTAAAGATGACGTAACATAAAATTCTGAAAACGTCGCGTACGTTTAAGGCAAGGATGTCAGAAAAATATGAAAGGATAAATACTCGGGCATAAGTGAGGCGATGTGCCGTCGCTATCATAAGTGCCACTATTATCGACAATCAGACGACGACCTTGCAGCTCGTTGGCGCAAATCGTGGGGAGCCCCAGATTGTCATCCTCCATTCTGGCATCCGCCTTAAGTGCATTTTATCACGTAACACCTTGTATGACAGTGATATTGTCGATTTTATTCCGATTTTACATAAGTATAGGAAATTTAAATTTTTGGATATGATCCGAACCATAGCGAACAATGTAGATGTCCATATTATGTACTTCTTAAAAACCAGTAGTAAGATATTGTTACATTGTTATTGACTAAGTTAATAATGTTAATCAGAATCGATACCGGCAATAATGATTCCTTTCGAATTGCTACGCAATGGAGCTTGTCGAACGTCCATTAACCAGGTGTGACATTACCAGATGCCTCGTTCGCTTCTTCGCTAGTGCTAATTAGTCCCGTGCCGCTTGATTTATCGTCTTGTATTGTCTCGCCATTATTGACGTTTGCATTTTCCCGTACTGTAACAGGGTCATTGACTTAATTAATGTTCAAATCGTTTTGTAATCGCTTTCGAAATGCTATACAATTGTATTTTTAGTAATGCTCTCGAAACGGAAATGAACGTATGAATGCCATACCATTTTATCCTGCAAATCTCCCGACATCGTCACGCGTCGCGGTTACTGTTTATGACACAAACGCACAGTAATGTTCCACGAGATATTAATTTTTGCAGCAACGTTATTTTTATGTGCATTTATAAATAATTTATTGTTCGTTACTTTTCGCATAAGCATGTTTGTGGTCATAAAATTATATGAAATCACGTTAATAAAAATATATAATATCTTCTCATGTAACCATTATTTTTAACTAATTTCTAAAGCATCATTGAACTGAAAACAAACCTGTGACCATTTCGAGGTCTACCTAGAAATGGATCGCGAATCGAGATCTATCTCGTTAACGACATGGATAAACAATTCGGGGGATCCGAATTGGTCACCATTGGCCGGTCATTTAATTAATTCATCAAACAAGACTCACAAATATGGGAGCCAGACAGATGCCAGAAGCGCCCGCATCCTTTTGTTTCAGGTCAGAGCCTGTCTATTTAAAATGCTTTATTGCAAATTGTATGAAGAACAGATAATAGGACATATCTTTTGCTTTACTCGAGCTTTGTAAGTATATAATGGTATTTTGTGCAGTTACTTTGTCTTATCTACTTATTTCTAGATTTCTAAGTAAGATAACACAATTTTTGTATTCCAAGATCTGGTACATTTTTATACGCTTACGAATTGTTTTAAGTGTACACTATACGATACAGGTTTATCGCCGCGTGCTCTGTATTCAGCTACCGTTACACAATTACGTGAGTCGTACTTTGTGGAATTAGAGTGGATGACCAATTATTATGACATTACGCCGGTTTTCTGTTATCAACAATACAAGTATTCATATATGGCGTCGTTCCCACGCTATCAACTGGTTTACGCTCAACTGCTCTACTACCGGCCTACGACGCCATATGCATGAGTTTTGCTTGATCCCCGATAAGGTCACACCACTGCCCTAGTAATTCGTATCCGGGACACCTTGTAATTATTATCATTGTGATTTGTATGCAAAATTTCGCTCGATTATTGCGTGGTATTTACATCAGGTGGATCAAATGTAAACTATGAATGAGAAAAACTAACAATGGAACAATTAATTTGATATATGGTCATCGGTGCATGTCCGTCACCATCCCCGGGAAGCAATTTGCACCAGCACAAAAAATGAGCGTCCGCGCGGCGCGCAGCCTACCGGACACCATTGTCACAGTGCAGTACCGTTTATGACTCCTATGGGCTTAACTAACGGAAAATACGCGTCCAGTTCACACCGACGCTCACTGCACTCGCATTCGATAGGGGAGATAACTTTAATTAATATTCATATTGTACATTATACTCAAATGTGGCCATAAATTACAATGTTTATTATTAATTTGCATTAATTTGTAGTTATTTTAAGGGATAGTTTTTTTCATATCACAGACAAACCAACATTTTCTTCGAGCATGGTAAATATTACGCCGTAATCCGTATTTATTACTCTATGGCCATATGTACGAAATTGTAGAGCTGAGCGTAGAATACTAATCTAAGTTCATAACTTAGTTCCATGAAACAAATGTGATTACAATCCACATGTACATTGTACAGTATGAACGACCTAATCAAAAAGTGTATCTCTCTTATAACGGTTAAGTACTATTACCTTAATAACGTGTACCGTTACCTAATAACAAACAATTCAGTAGAGAAAATAAGTAGCAGAATAGCAGGCGCCAGCGTACTTGTAACGACGACGATAGCGACCTTATTAACAATCTCATATCTGTAGAGCTTTTATTATGGAAGACAAAGCGCACCTTTAGATTAGAAAATCAGAAAATTTTTATAAAGATGTTTGCGTATTTAGAGTAGTGAATACTATATCACCAACTTGTGATGATGAACCTTCTAATTCCATAATGCAACACTCTACTCTACGTATAGTATAACGCTTAACTTTTATGATTAGATTTAGTTCAACGGATTCGTAAATTGTAATACTATGAAAAAAATCGACTAAAGATCTATACATATACACGCAGTTAAGTAGTGTTAGTAACTTTATAAGGCATCATGAAACTATTACAAAATATTTGTAAGACATTCAGATTTCCCATGAAGTTCTTACTTGGTCTTAATAACCCGATGATTTTCCTTTACGGTGCCGCCTCGCGACAATAATTGCCAAGCTGTATATTAATTATACAATTAAAATGCCTAGTCTAGTTTTTATGGGAAATTATGTAATATTCTATAGCAACTGTGTCACGAATCACGAAAGTTGAATTTCAAGGTCTTTGTCGCAATTACACGCTAGTGCTTTATATGTTACGACCTTAACATGTTTAGGTACGAACCAAGCCTAAAATATTAATACACATAACCAGTTAGATATGTTGACTGGCAGACAGGCGTGTAAGCAGATTTAAATTTTAAACATGTTATGATATCAATGGTAAAAAAAGATACTAAAAAATTGTACCATCTCGTCGTTGTTTCACTTGTTTCGTTGAAATTGTGATTTAGCAATAACTTTTACTCATATAACACATATAACACAGTTATTATGTATTTTGTTTCTTATAAGTTATACTTATACAGTAAGTACCTATATACGCCAAAGATTCTAGTGTGAAAACAGAGAATAGGTTTTCCGCGTGATAGACACTTTCAAAGAGACCTATACAATTATAATGAACCGTGTATTGTAGTAATCGAAATAAAATAAAGTGGCAAATCAAGAGAAGAATGAGTTATAAATCACTTTATCAGTCCCTCGTTATATTTAGATAGGTCCCTCAGCGAGCTTTCCTCTCGAGTGCATTGTTACTTGTGCATTCAAGTGCCCCACTAAGTGTTACTTTATTTCCCGTCACTACCTTCTACTTCTATAACAATTTATAATAAATTAAATCAAGTTAGCTCTAGCTTTTTAATACTAACTTATTTAAGGTTAAAACTTATAAGGAATCAAATAGAGATAATTTTACATGAACATTGTAGTTTGAAAATGTACAGAAAGTGTAATTTTCAGTTTTGTACTGATTTTTCTGAAACTAAAAAATCTTCATCTATATTCTTCGGGACCAGGTTACTGTTCAATTAATTCTTTGCGTCTCATAATAACCACTGAATTAAATAATTTACATATTACCTAAAGTGGTATCCGCTATACACAATAACCCAACCCACCAACTTGTTCTGCAAATTAATTAACATTGACATTGAATGTATTACGACAGTAAAAAGTGGTTATGTCATTACATAATGTACGCTAATACGGTGTCCTTCAGTGACACGGTCACGCAAATCGAGCCGCGGAAAATATAAGCTTAAAAAAAATAACAAAACTAAACATAGAGTCGCACGAGTTGCTTGTACACACACACAATATTTATATAATAAATATACACAAGAATTAAACGTATAGTCAGTCGAGTTTACCTTCAACTAAAATCTCACATAACTTAGCCAACTTATTCTGTTTAAATCTGCCACATTCTCATAATTATAATGCACAAAAATCAAAGTAATATTCAAATGCAGGAAGTAAACATTGAAGCATGTAGGTGGCTCGAGGCGTACATCTACAGCTATAGGTGGTGAGCGAGCGGGCAATTGTTCATAACAAGTGAGGAGGATTCAAACGAGAGATTTCCTTGTTTCAATGAAAGTGGTGTTTCCCCTCGTCACTTTGGGCGCTAGAGCAGACGCTGCAGGAGACTATTGTATTGTAATGCGCGAGGCGATGTTTGTGTAAAATGTCTGGGTACTTCATTAGGTCTGTAGGGGTCCTCGACGTTCTAATTGAGTAACAATCATGTTTATTTCAGATTGTATTCAGATTACGTCATTTCCATATCATTTTATGATTTTAATTGCTCGTTTAACCTAATATCTTAAAGTGTAGAGTATGTTACTACTTTGTATGAAGCTTACTGCAATATTTATAAAACGTAACGGACAAACGGCCATCTTTAAATGTATGAATAGCATCTTTATGTTCTTTAATTTTCTTATCACATTAGCAAGTAAAATGACATAGGGTATTCGTATAGGAAGTCACTGCGGGAGGTCCCGACTCCCGATTAAGGACTTCATTTATACATAATACCCATTATTTTCATAACGAGTCCACCTACGCAACGCCATGACTTCATAACATTCAATGTCACCCAACAATTGTGTCAATACTGGTTTTTCTATATTAGAGGCTATTTCGTGTATTTATGTGAACACACTCATAATGCTTAATGATGAGTTATAAGCCTGCTATTTTATGGACTTTTTATTGCTGTTTATTGATGTCTTTACTGTGTTTTGTATTATTGGAGGACTCATGTTTATTGCCAAAGTGATCACTTTGGTCGGGATTCGGGATCGTATAATGAGATCGGACCTAGAGGCGATATATCATTTCGTTATCGAATACCGAACGAATGGGGCATCCGGATTTGTGTCAAGCCAACTGGGCCGTGTCAATCCACAATTGAACTTATTAAATTGAATTAAATCCACTCGTGGCGGCACTAACAATGATTTATAGATTCAATTAGCTAACGTTAACTCTGTAAGGGGGCTAATAAAGATCATACTTATTATCATTATACTAGCTGTTGTCCGCGACTTCGGCCGCGTTAACATAGTACATCACATCCCAAGTATTATTTATTGTACAAAAATATTCAATGTACAGAGTTGACTTTCCTACGATTTTATTATAATTATATAATATATGCTCCGCGTGGCTTCGCTTGCGTAATTTAGGAATTTCACGCAACCATACATTTTTCCGCAAAAAATTGCTTATGTCCCTTCACGTGGTCTATTCTTCATGTTTGCCAAATAACATAAAAATTGCTCCAGATAGTATTTCTTAAGATAATAAGCAATTTCATATAATTTCCCCCGTTTTTTCCACATTTTTATCTATTTCTTCGCTTCTATTAGTCTTACCGTGATAAAATATAGCCTGTAGACTTTCTCGATTAATGGAGTATCTAACATTGAAAGAATTTTTCAAATCGGACCAGTAGTTCCTGAGATTAGCGCGTTCAAAAAAACCATTTCAAATAATTTCCCCCCGTTTTTTCCACATTTTACTCTATTTCTTCGCTCCTATTAGTCTAAGCGTGATACAATATAGCCTATAGCCTTCCTCGATAAATGGGCTATCCAACAGTAAAAGAATTTTTTAAATCGGACCAGTAGTTCCTGAGATTAGCGCGTTCAAACAAACAAACAAACAAACTCTAGAGAATTATAATATTAGTATAGATTATTATTTGTCTCCGTATTAGCGTTTTTATTTGTTTGAAACATTGTAAAACACGGTATTAGTTATTCAGTCGGTATTGCACTTGTTGGCACGTCATAAATTCCGACGTTTCCACAACATCAACACGCACTGGCTGCAGCCTGCAGGAGCCCGACTCCGTATTCAGTTATTAATCGCAATGGGTCCGGCTGGATGCGTTCGCAATTATGATGCACTGATGCAATCCACTTCATGCAAATACTGTTGTCTGTTACACATACTGTCGATTTGCGTGTTTTAATGTTATTAATGGGACAAGTATTTCATATATTTTCATAAAGCGTTGCATGCTTGCCGTTCTGCTATGACGCAAAAAGCATTCTGCCTTCTAGTGATACAAAAATAATTATTTACAGATTTTTCTATTCCAACTAGCTCTGAAGCTTTTGTGTGTTAAATGTTAAGGGATTTTAATATTATAGCTATCAATACCTACCAGTTAAATAATCGGATTATGTATCGAGTTTATTATTAATCCATTGTCAATAATTCTTGAGCTTAGAATTAATTATGCCCGCTGTACACTCTCGCCGAGAGCTCTCGGGCGAGAGTCTCGTGCGAGAGCCCCTTGCCCGAGTGGGATCATGTACATTCTCGCTTAGTTCAATCGCAGTAAAGAACTCAGACAAGATGGAGGAAAACGACCATTCACCATTCACCATGCATCGAAAGATATCATTGTAATCCAAAGATTTATAATCATATTTAATTTTATTTCTCACAGATAATGACTCATAATGTCGTTTAATATTGTTATTTTTCTGTTCTACACTATCCAACGGCGGGACTAGTACTGAAAGACGCGAGAGTGTACAGTAGTGCGCTCGTTTTCCTCGCGAGACCCTTTGTCTCGGGCGCAAAATACCGACAACGGACCGAGAGGGTCCGAGACAGGCGAGCGCACCCATTTACACTCTCGCACTCGGGCCGCCTCGCTGTGTCTCGGCGAGAGTGTACAGCCGGCTTTACACTTCACAACCGGTTTAAAACAAACTCAAATATAAAACATACGAAACATTGGATAGCCTTCGCTCGTATCTAAATTATATTTGCATATTATACGGGTACCGAATTACCGATTGCCGAAACAAACTGAAATTGGTTTAATTTAAATTTGGACGCATTGAATTTGATTACATAATTGTGAAAAAATAAAGTGTGCGGATAGAATATTTTACCGAAACACACTGAAAATAAATATTTACTTTTCATTGCTTTCGATTTAATCAGTATCTCGATCTGGATCTCACCCTCCTGATTTACGAGCGATAACCGGGGGGAGATAACGAAAACCTCTTTTCTTTACATAAAGTTAATAAAAACTTGCTCGAAATGCGACGCATGTTTTGTTTCACGATTCACTTTCAGTCACTGCTCGCGATTCGAAACCTGTAATGGGAACGCGTTTCAGTAAATATTTAACAGTCGTTTATGCGGTGGGCTATGCAGTGTGCACGGTGGACAGTTGCTGGCTCGTGCATTCGATCGATTTCCCAGGCGCCTCTGAGTCCACCCTCCCGTAACAAATATAAGCAATGTTAATAGATCTTGCGAGCGATGCGATCTATTTGTACAAAGATTTCTAATCAATGTTAGCATTCTATTAATCGGTAAAAAAATACGAAAGAATTTCTGTTATTAAGTATCATATATTAATAATAAGAATTTCAGTATTGAACAATATCTAGCTTTAATTAGTAATTACATAGTCCTCGCGTTTACCTGATAATTATTAAGTCAATTAATAATGAAACAAGACATTAATCAACTTTAATAACAGTAAAGTCTCGACAGTTCAAAACAACAGCAAACAATAATGTAATTTATGTTTAAACTTGAATCACACCAAAGTAAACTCGATATAAATTTTCATTTGCAGTTTAGTTCGTAACAAAATTGTATCTACGATATAGAAACTCTGCTCTCGTAACAAACTGACACCCTCCCCGATCCCCATCCCCCAGAAAATGGCTTCGGTAACTAACTCAGGCAAATTGAGTTTCAAAGCGATGGCTGCACCGCAGCCTGTTTACTCAATCCCGTGCCATATTTTTTAAATTATATTTAGCTCTTTATTACTTTACCTTATAGTTATATTTTATGATCAACTAGTCGAGCTGCTGTCGATCTAAAAACAGAAAGCGCACCTAAAGGTCAAATATATTGAACGATCTGTCAAATGCTAAGATAACAAAATATATTAACTTATTTTTTTCCTATTGTTCGCAGGTTGCAACGATGACGTTAACGAGAAACTGTGCAAGTGGATTGTGGGTGGTACTGTTAACGGCGACCTTAGCGATATCAGTTTCTGGCGATGCCGGGGTGGGCCTGTTCAATGCTCGACTCAAACAAGTCGTAACTTCCAGCACGCTGAAGTGGGCTAACATGAAGAAAGAAGCTATGAGCAACTACGTCATCGGTGCCGACTCTCAACAAGGTAATTTTTTGTTATTTAAATAATAGAACAATAATTGTATTAATAGAATTTGCAAAGAAGAAGCTCAAACTTTTTCTCTTGTTATAGGACCCATATACCTGTGTCGCGCCCGACACGAAGGTGACATGCTACTCGGACAGCTTCGACCGGATTATACCTCCTGTGCTGTGTCCGGAACCAAGGCATACAATGTTTTCGAAGTCCTGGAAAACATAGAAAATGCTTCCCTTATAATATGGAAACCCTGGTACAAATTTAATGCAAAGCCGAGTGCCGCGGTAGTCGTCGACCCCTCGGTGGACTCCGTTTTTGTGGGCAGAGTTAAAGCAGAGGAAGGATTCTCTCACAACATTGGGAGAATAATATACGAAAGTACGGTGGGACAGTTGATAACGTTCGATGAAAAAAATAATGAGCTCAGTGTAGAGCAAGGAGAGATCCTCGTTGAAATCGAACCGGTCAGCTATAAAATGCATAACGTCGAGTTGGATTCGTCAACCGAACACGTCAGACAAGCGGATCCGCAAATACTAGAGGAACGTGTCCTAAGAAACGACGAGGAAGTTGCCGCTACCGTGACTACCGAAATAGAATACAAATTCAATTATACTTTATCTTGGGGACACGGCCACGGGATAGCTACCGGGTTGAATACTAGCATAGAGATGGTCGACGGAACCGTTTACCAAATAGAGTGGGCTAATCCTATAATGGAGGTAAAGAAAGAATTGTTTAAGTTGGAGAAACACCTCGAACCGGGAACCGCTTGCAATGTCACATTCAGAGGGAACAACACCGACAGGGACGTACAATACACCGCCAAGGTGCAAACCTTCTACAAGGAGGATAACGTCAGGTCGAGGCAAATGCGAGGAGAACGTATCGAAAACACTCTGGAAGTGGAGGCTATTTATGGTGAAATTTACTACACCGTTAACAACACGCTCGTGCCGACTACTACGACGACCACTACGACCACCACCACCACGACCACCACCACAACACCGGAGCCTCCCCCGCCGTCGGTAGTGGAAACGAACGACGTCGGAATGATAATGGACAGCAATGATATTTTAGGGGACAGCAGTGAGGAGCACGTGGTCAAAGATTCCCCCGCAAAAGAAGACAACATCGACCGCGCCGTCGTCGGCGGACTCGGCAGCAAACCCAACGGTCCCAACAGCGCCAGTACTAAAATCGTGTCTTACACTATTTGCGTACCCCTGATTGCACTTTTATTTTAAAAACATTACCAGTTTACGCCTATTTTGTTGTAAATAAAAATAAATGACATTAATGTTGCTAAATGTTATTATAATAATATTATGTGTTATGGCCGTATAGCTTCATTCTGTTGAGTAAAATTAAAAAGTTTCTCAACAAAATATAATGTAAATACTAACATTCCTGTTATATACTTTCATTCCAATTGTATAGATGTGGAGCCAAAACACAGAATGTATATAGATATAGATATTGTATATTGTAGATAAGAATCGGTCGCACAGCGACCACTCCTTTCCTTATCAAAATAGGAAAGTATTGTTATTTATAATAATAAAAGTAATAAAGTATGGCGCTGTTACCGTATAATGTTGCCCAGTTTCAGTATTTTTCAAAATAACAATCTAAATGTAGAAAGAATTTAAAATGCTAATAATTTTGTTTATATTCTTCGAAACGAGAATAGTATAATGAATTTGCCTAAAATAGTAGCACGGTTACAATGATATTATTTGTTATAATTTTTGAATCTCGCAACATAGTTAAGACTGGTACATGTATTATGTGATAACAATTGAAATCATCATTCATCATTTTAAACAAGAATCACCGGTTCTACTTTCTCATAATTGACATTCTTCCTTATGAACTCGAGTATAATCTGTAAAATAACTTTTCAGTACCTCGTAGTCATATTTTAGATTTTAATTCGTTTTTGTTGATTTAGTTATACTTTTGAAGAGTTTAAATCCAGAATTAATGATATTACTATTAGAATATTTTGTAATGACATTTGATCGTCTTTTATTTATTTTTAAGTTAGTTTGTGAGCCTGATCTAAAGCTAGTATTTAGGATTTTTTACTTTTAGCAATTTCTTTTTTCGGAAATTAAACAATTGCAACCCCGTTTTCCCTTTGATAGGCCATACTTAGTACATTAAAGTTCTATGACAAATATATAAGACTAAATCTCATCTCATTCGAAATGTCATAGTATATTTTAATAAGTACCTATCTAAAACAGTATATTTCCAAGCTATCGTAGAAGTTAAACGTGTCCAATGTCTCTTGCTGTAAGATATATCCATAGATAGCCAAATATAAAATTAGTATCAGAATAGATGTTAAATACAGATTTAGATGTTTGAAATGCTTAGTGGTTTGTGAATGTAAAAGAAAGATATTTTTGTATGGGCAATCATGATCGCGTCAGATGTCATGACGCCCTTAAGATCTATATTTTTTCTATACTAGCATAGGGAATGGAATGATACGACGGCTTCGCAACAATGAAACTCATCGATACTGCATTTCATTGTGGATCAGTTTGGCGGGATGATGTTGCGAGCTTCCCGTATTATTCCTGCGTTATATTATATGTTACAGTATTTACTATGGATATTGCGTTCTAATCCTCTTATTTCATTTGTAAATCTATTATCCCACCTAGTTTAACGATGTAGAGTAAGATTAGATGTTTATTCCAGATTATTTTAAAAGATGTATAACTTATTAAGGAACAATCTTACTTTGCTAAGTATAGATTGCTAAAATTATGAATGTTCGATTGGATTTAACTTGTATAATAATAATAATCATTCGAGGCAATATAAAAGGCTTTTACTGCGCTTCAAATTTCAATCACTGTATTAAATAAATTCGGTTGTTTAAATGAAGTAGCTTGTTCGACCTTTAAATATCATTTGCAAAGCATTATTGTGATGTTCAATGTAATTATTATATTTCAGTTTTATTAAAGTGTAACTTAAACTGTGTGTACTCATTTCCGAATCCACTCAACACAAGATTAAAGTATGACAGGAAGGTATGATATTTCTTCTCTACTCCCTCTTACAGGTTACCACCTAGTGAGTTTGGTTTTTAATTTTCATTGATAGTGGAAAATGTAGATTGCAGATCATTCATAATATCAATTTGACAGATGCTAAGCACAAATTTTTATTAATTGTCTCGAAAATTACAATTTAGTATTCAAATTATAAAAAATATAAAATTGTTTTAAGGCTTTAAAATATAGCACGAGAATGGTTTGATATCATAAGTAAATTATTATTATTACTAGCTGTCCCGGCAAACGTTTCTTTGCCATATTATTAAGTATATAAAGTATATCGCCCGTATTATTTTATTGAATCAGTGACTAAAATAAGTATGTCACATAAACAATGATCGCTCTTTATAGACAAATAGCTGTTGCCCGCGACTTCGTCCGCGTTAGCAATTAGCATAGTAGATCACATCCTAAGTACTATTTATTGTACAAAAATATTCAATGTACAGAATTGACATTCCTACGATTTTTATTATAATTATTTAGATACTCCGCGTGGCTTCGCTTGCGTAATTTAGGAATTTCACGCAACCGTACATTTTTCCGCAAAAAAATGCTTATGTCCCTTCACGTGGTCTATTCTTCATGTTTGCCAAATAACATAAAAATTGCTCCAGATAGTATTTCTTAAGATAATAAGCATATATACTAATATTATAATTGGAAAGAGTTTGTTTGTTTGTTTGTTTGAACGCGCTAATCTCAGGAACTACTGGTCCGATTTGAGAAATTCTTTCAGTGTTAGATAGCCCATTTATCGAGGAAGGCTATAGGCTATATTTTATCAGGATAATATTAACAAGAGCAAAGAAATAGAGGAAAGTGTAGAAAAAACGGGGGAAAATTATTTGAAAGGGCTTATTTGAAGGCGCTAATCTCAGGAACTACTGATCCGATTTGAAAAATTCTTTCAGTGTTAGATAGCCTATTTATCGAGGAAGGGTATAGGCTGTATTTTATCGTTTAGACTAATAGAAGCGAAGAAATAGAGGAAAGAGTGGAAAAAACGGGAGTAATTATTTAAAATGGCTTATTTGAACGCGCTAATCTCAGGAACTACTGGTCCGATTTGAAAAATTCTTTCAGTGTTAGATAGCCCATTTCTATTCATTCATCGGTCTTTGAGCGTAACTAAGCAACAGTATTCAACTATAATTAATACTAAACAAATATAACTGAATATAACTTAGGAAATATTAAATTTTTGTAGTGTCTTGATAGAGCCGATGGAGCTGAGGGGCATCCTCGAAGACCCCGACATGAATAGCCGAACATAAATTTCATGATAGGGGCGGAACGAACCATAACGTTTATTCAAAAAAGTACATAAAGCTTTCCCTTCTAAGTTCTAATCTTCGACACAAAGTCGGAAAACTTACGCAACGTGACGTAGAATAATTTCTCGAGATGTAGGCAAGTACTAAAAGAACATCCAAATTCGTAAATCTATATTATATTTACTGCATAGACTATAGAGTTACTTCAACTTTATTTATGCAAAACATACAATTATTGTGTATCTCAGATAGAAAATATTATATGGTAGTCATAAAAATATAGTAGGACAGGGAGCGGAGAATTAGAGTCCTACTTGTTAGCTACAGCAAACAAGATATACATAATATACTGATATACATATCCATACTAGTTAATATTATAATTTATAAATGTGAAAGTGTGTAGTCTATTACCTCTCTACGCATAAACCTAAATCACTTATGGTGAAATTTGGGAAGGAACTTGGATACTTTTTACCCCAATAAAAATGTACGATTCCCGCGCGCTATACGAATTTTAGCGCAGCGGAGTTGCGCTTGCGGGCATCAACTTGTAATCAAAGCGCACGGAAGTGCGCAAGCCTAGTTCCAGCAGGCCGCGCGCATGCCGTGCACTATTTACACGAACCGTTTCGACGTACTTTTGACCCCCCTGTAGCTCAGTGTCTATTGCGAGTGCAAAGATAAAATTATACCTACGTAATTATTTACGAGTACTTAAGCAGTATACCCAATTTCATAGATATAGCTTCAGTAGATCCTGAGATATGTCCTTGTAAAAATAGCTTATTTTGGCACTGACTCACTCATTCACTCACTCACTGACCGGTAATCAAAACCTCTAGGCCACTTCCAATTGTCCTAGCGTTATGAAATTTGGCACACAGGTCGTGTGTTATATGTAGATTAACGAAAAATTAATAAATTGTAGAAAATGGTCAAGCGTGAGTCGGTTCATCTACGAACTTCAGAGGCCACTTCCAATTGTCCTAGCGTTATGAAATTTGGCACACAGGTCGTGTGTTATATGTAGATTAAAAAAAATAAGAAATTTTAGAAATCGGTCAAGCGTGAGTCGGCCTATCTACAGCCCATACAAACTTTAATGTCATAGCGTTATGAAATTTGGCACACAGGTCATGTGTTAAATGTAGATTAACAAAAAATTAAGAAATTTTAGAAATCGGTCAAGCGTGAGTCGGCAGATCTACGAACTTTAGAGGCTACTTCCAAATGTCCTAGCGTTATGAAATTTAGCACACAGGTCGTGTGTTATATTATTATGTATGTGTTACGATAAATTAAGAAATTTAAGAAATCGTCAAGCGTGAGTCAGTTCATCTATGAACTTTAGATAAAAATTCTTATGTACCAGTGATATAATGAGGCATCTATTGAAAGTATTGTTTATATCGGGCGTAGCACAAAAAGAAAACATAGGTAGGATTTCTTGAAAAAAAGTATTGAAATCCCACCAAAAACATACCTGTTAAAATAGGGCCTAGTTCCTATAGGCTAACTGTTGGTCTAAAAAAAGAGTTGAAATCCAATCCAATGCCAAGTTTAGATGCACTTCATCGATCATAATCATCTTCATCAACAGCCTGATCCATAATACTTCTAAATTTGAACTTGGCAGGTTTTTGTGCTATGCGTTACACTTGATTAATTATATAATTAGATAATATTAATAGAATTTAAATAACCTGCCAAGTTCAAATTAGAAGTATTATGGATCAGGCTGTTGATGAAGTTGATTATGATCGATGAAGTGCATCTGAACTTGGCATTGGATTGGATTTCAACTCTTTTTTTAGACCAACAGTTAGCCTATAGGAACTAGGCCCTATTTTAACAGGTATGTTTTTGGTGGGATATAATATTCCGAAATATCTGGAGGCACGGCAGTGCCCCAGCCAAGCTTTTTAGCAAAGGCACGGCCGTACCATACTTTTCTCGAAGCGGTTCGCGGCTATTTCACACCCCCTTTATCTTCGATGGTAACAAAGCCAGGGATATAAAATTTCGGTCACTAGGAGCAAGTACTAAAACTAGCTTAATTTCCAAATTACATGAAATTTCAATAAATAGTTTAGGAGTTACGGATGGTCAAAGTTACTACATTTTGTCACTCACTGACATATTATAGATCATCAAAATTCTAAGGTACTTCTAGCAGACTTAGAACCTTGAAGTTTGGTACTCGGATAGGTATTTATTCACAATGAAAGGAAAAATTATGAAACCGGCCAAGTGCGAGTCGGACTGGCGTACATAGGGTTCCGTACCGTAAATTTGTATGCCTTAAATAATAAGTTTATTTAATTTTTATTATTAATTATTAAAGTTAACATACAAATGAGCGTTTCCTGAAATTTTCAAAAACCTTAGTGTTACCATTATGGATAAAGAGCAAAAAATGGGAATAAATCGTGTTTATTGTATGAGGCCCACTTTTAATAATTTATTTTATTTTGATTGGACTATTAGCTTTGATAACGACACCAGAAATACATAATTAGTGAAAATCGCAACTATCTAGCTATTGCGGTTCTCGAGATCTCATACAGATGTACGACGGACAGACAGCGAAGACTTATTAATAATAGGGCCCCGTTTTCATCCTTTGGGCATGTGCATGCATGGCATGCAAACCTAAAAACTGAAATTGAAAAATAATATTATAGGTAATAATATAATAATTTATTAAATAAAATAAAAGATTTTTATGTTTGTAACTTTGCAAGAACAGTATGAGTTTCGACTGCATATTTGTTTGACGTACAAAAGGCTTTAAGTTAGTTATGAACTTAATGAAATGGCATTAATTAAATAAAAAATAATATTAACAACGTTAATAATTAAACAATAATTGAATTCCATTTAAATATAAATGTAATCACTAATCAGTACTGAGATATACACTCCTTACTTGCTCGATACAATTATTATGGGAGTTTTAAGTTATCACATGAAATAAGGTGTGCTCCTTTCCTGCGAGGAACGTCGAGACGCTTACAACAGTGCTGCTATGTATTCAACGATAAAGATAAAAATGACCACATTCAAGTATTAGCTTCTAAGAGTCTTTTATATAATATGAATATAATAATCGACTCAGAACTCAGAAGTATTTACGTTACGTTGTCCACCTCTAGAACTAACGAAGCCTCAAAGAAAAAATATAAAGGAGATAGGGAATAGATGCTAAGCTAAGTACAGAAAAGTTATAACGTGTCCTGAAAAGAAAAGAAAAAAAAACCTTCAAAAAAGAAATTAAATCCCACTAAAACATGAAAATATGTAAAAGGAGCCAAGCAAAATATTGCATAGCTATTCAATAAGTACTTCTGTCGTAAAAAGTTTTCAGATCACATTCAAGCCAAGCCTTCAACTTATTTTGTAATTTAAATCAACATTCAGTAAATGTATCAATAGATTTCTTTATTTTATAATTATTATAGTGGCCTGGCAATAAGCACAATAGAAACAAATATAAAACTGCATATTGGGAGGAGTTCATACTTACACAGACTGCAAGCGTAAAGTGTTTTAATGTGTAACGACGTATGTGGCCGATGGTACCCAATAAATCCAATTAGTAGCTGATTAGTTCTCTAGTGCTTATTGTAAAGCCACTATAATAATTATAAAATAAAGAAATCTATTAATACATTTACTGAATGTTGATTTAAATTACAAAATAAGTTGAAGGCTTGGCTTGAATGTGATCTGAAAACTTTTTACGACAGAAGTACTTATTGAATAGCTATGCAATATTTTGCTTGGATCCTTTTACATATTTTGATGTTTTGGTGGGATCTTAACTTTCAAGATTATGTTTAAAGCTTATCTCTGGTTCATAATATTTCCTCTTAACATTTTTCATAGCCCAAGCCCCAACTGCCCCAAGGCTTGCGACAGGTAGCTACTAATACTAATATACTACATTATCCACATTCAATTAAACATTATGTTTTATTGCAGCATATTATAATTTATACCTCGTTATATTCTGCACCCAACTCAGTGAGACATAAAAAGAAATGATCCAGAAATACGAGAAATTGCGTAAATGGCAACCTTTAAGCGCACCGCGCCTGTGAAAAGCACTAGCCGACGCAAAAGGCATGAAGCCGTATACTGCATAGATAATAATATTTAACGGCGCGGCTCGGCGACGACATTGACAAATATATACCATACATACAGCTTATACTTACTAGCAGCATTGAAAGAACATTTTTTTTCCACTTTCGTATGGGCAAGCGCCCCAGCTGCAGCGTCACGAATTTCTTCATACCAAAGTGAAAAAAAAATGGTGTTTCAGTGCTGCTACTTTCACGGTGATCTCTCTACGAGGAATACATACATAGTAATGTTCGAAGAAGAACTTCGTTAAAAATTAATTTCGGTCTCGACATGGTACTTACTGATGAACATGTGGCAACAAAAATTGACACATTTCTCATTAATACAAAATATAAACACCTCTGTAAATTCCGAAAGTAACATATTTTGTTTAATAATTTTTGAAGTGAAAACTTCTTTAGCGGCGTT
Source organism: Polyommatus icarus (assembly GCA_937595015.1). Lineage (NCBI taxonomy): Eukaryota > Metazoa > Arthropoda > Insecta > Lepidoptera > Lycaenidae > Polyommatus > Polyommatus icarus. Next base: position 14,236,980 of record OW569321.1, read on the forward strand.
GAGCACTTTTGTTGGATGGGTAAAAACTGTGAAACTCGCGTCAGATTTTCGTGTTGATCGAAAAACCATAGAAAAAGCGTAGACGGTTGGAGTGTTGTGTTTTGTGTCGAACTCGAACGAAATGTACAGTCGGGGAAATGAGTTGTTTAGCAGAAATGTACAGTCGCGGAAATGAGTTGTTTAGCAGAAATGTACAGTCGGGGAAATGAGTTGTTTAGCAGAAATTTACAGTCGGGGAAATGAGTTGTTTAGCAGAAATGTACAGTCGGGGAAATGAGTTGTTTAGCAGAAATGTAGAGTTGGGGAAATTAGTTGTTTAGCAGAAATGTACAGTCGGAGAAATGAGTTGTTTAGCAGAAATGTACAGTCGGGGAAATGAGTTGTTTAACAGAAATGTACAGTCGGGGAAATGAATTGTTTAGCAGAAATGTACAGTCGGGGAAAATTGTGCTAAGCAGAAATGTACAGTCGGGGAAATGAGTTCTTTAGCAGACGCGCTGATTAAGGCCGTGTTTCCACCTGCAAGACAACTGTCGCGAGAAGTGTCTGACAGTCTGTCTGACAGCAGCTTTTTTTTTCGATTGTCGATTTTTAATCGATTGCAAGGGTTTCGATTAATTAATTAAAACGATCGTTTTTTTATTAACTTTTTTAAATCGATTTTCATAAAATATGGGTTAAAAAAATAATGCACAACGTTAATAATCAAGTTTTCACTTCTGCCCAACTCTCGGAGTGCAACCCGTCTTTTTTTTAATGTGTGGACCGCGAAGGTCATTTTATTTCTTAAAACGGACCCCGAGCGAAACGTATTGGTAACCCCTGCTCTAAAGTATTATCAATTAGTGTTGAACAATTGACAACACTTTCTGCGAAAAAACATCCACCTCCTTTACTGGGACTCTAGTATGCAGATAGAGCTTGTCTAACTTGAAATGACGCGCCCCTCCCTCGTATTCACAGTACAAAAATGTTTCATTTATATCAACTTTGAAGTGGTGGGGCGCGTCATTTCAAATTAGACAAGCTCTACTATAGTAATTATACCGATTAATGTGTTATAGAGTGTAGACTGTAGAGAGAAGAGACAGTATATTCCAATTTCATAATATTATTCGGTACAGGTAAAAAAATAGATAGACAGAAACACTTTCGAACTTATATGAAAGTTTTGGAACATGTACAAATTACAATATTGTCAATCATTTATCACTTAGTTTTATTATTATTACACAAGCATGACAAGGTGTAACAAAACTATATGATAAATGATAATACTTAAGAGGTGTGTATTGACAATGAAAGAAGCAGCGCTGAAAGAGTAACTTTTTTTTAACTTTTGTATGGAAAAATTCCCGTCGCAGGAGCGCGAAATCACGAATCATAAAAAAATTTGCTCTTTTAGAGCTGCTACTGTCACAGTGAGCTTTATTCATAAGAAACATAATTATTATACACACCCTGAATTATGATTTGTGATATAGTGATAATATAGTCTACAAGGTGCATTGGGGTAATTTTGTTAAGTTATTGGAAGAGTGAGCTATTGTGTCATTGTTTCAACTTTAGAAGACGAATTTGTACATATTTTTACCTATAACTCTAACATTTTAGTAATGATAAACATATTTCCATGTGAATTGTATCTTTTTTAGTTCAAAAGTATTTACGGATTCTGGCATAACTACCCCTTTAAAATATTTAAGGCACACATTTATTTTGATTCTATTTTACCCTAACTAAGTTTTAGACTGCAAAATTTTCGAAATTACCTTATCGGGGACGCAGTCTATGTCCTCAACATTTGGAGCAAAGAAGTAAATAGATAAGAACAATAAAAAAGCCAACACTAGATATTACTGTATTTATTTAATACCCAACAAAACTAAGGGAGAAGACCTAATGGCAGACACTTTAAGGAAACATGCAACATTTGAATGTTATAAAATATATATTTATGAAAATAAAGGATTGATAACTTCTTTCATGTCTTCAGTAACTCTTACAAAATAAAACTATTATAATTATTCTCTGACAAATCAATTAAAAAATATATTATTGGTGTTTTTGTAAACTTAGTCATAAGCACTAATAGATGACATCACAAAAAACGAACATCACTAATAGTAGACACCAATATGAACTAATAGTTGACATAGAACATCTTTCCTTTTATTTTTATTTTTCATATTTTTGAAGTGCAAATTTCTTTAGCGGCGTTGAGCACTTTTGTGGGATGGGTAAAAACTGTGAAACTCGCGTCAGATTCTCGTGATGATCGAAAAACCTTGGAAAAACCGTAAGACGGTTAGAGAGTAGTGTTTTGTGTCGAACTCGAACTCGAATTCGAACTCGAATTGATTGTAAGGGTTTCGATTAAGTAATTAAAAAAATGATTTTATAAAAAACGATTTTCATAATAAATGGGTTAAAAATTTAATCGATTGTAAGGGTTTCGATTAATTAAAAAAATCGATGTTTTAAAAATCGATTTTCATTAAAATTGGGTTAAAAATTTAATCGATTGTAAGGGTTTTAATTAATTAAAAAAACGATTTTTTAAAAATCGATCTTTAGAAAATCGATTTTATGAAAATCGATTTTTTAAAAATTGATTTTCATAAAAAATGGGTTAAAAGTTTAATCGATTGTAAGGGTTTCGATTAATTAAAAAAATCCATTTTTTAATAATCGATTTTCATAAAAAATTAGTTAAAAATGCACAACGTTAATAATTAAATTTTCACTTCTGCCGGCATTCCCGGAGTGCGACCCGTCTTTTTTTCCTAGCAAATTTATTTTCAGTCTTTAGTCTCTATGCTTCTTTTGCCTCTTCTTTTTTCTTCTTTCTTTTCTCAGCTCTCCTTTTTCTTTTTTTTTTACTGCTAAAAAACTAAAGCAATCGATTTTTAGATCAGTACAAGGTCTAATATTAGACACGTCCATTTTTAGGTGCAGTAGTTCTAAGTTCTTAGATTGTTAATAGAATTATATTTTCAGAGAATAGTAATGATTTTTGCAGTAGAAGTACAAAATAACTTGAGTATGTATTGCAAAACTCAAAAATGAGATCCATGTCATCTATTAGGTTTTTTTACATTTTCAAGAACTAATAGTAGACACCCTTTATATTGTTAGGGAAAATGGATAAAAAATCTTAAATAAACAATAATTAGTGTATACAACATGACCATTAATCCAATGAAATCAATAGAAATTACAAAAAATCAAATAAATGTATTCAAAACTTACGTGCAAAATTTCGCCTTCCTTAACCTATTTGCTAAGAAATTGCCGAGCGTGTGTTGACGCGGTCATATTATTTACGAAAACTGATCCCATTTTAAAATGTTGTTCCCGAAGGCGTCTCTAATATATTTTTTCATTCAACAGATAGCTTGAGAAGCTTATAAAAAAAAAAAAAACTTGACGGACGTTGTTCGTAGAGTCCACATCCTGAGGATGCTCCGGTGTTGGAGCGAAACGCGCGTCGAGGTTTTCAACCTGCATGGTGGTGAGGGGCCTTGCACGGATTTGCCAACATTATTGCTTGTGTGGTGGTGGTGTTTGCAAGTTCTTGCATGCGAGTGTACGCATAGGCAGTGTGGGAGGAGGGAGGTGCTGTACGCATGCCTATGCGTGCACTCACTCATTTACTTAAAGGTGGAAGTTTATTTCGCGGAATATTGCTAAAAATAATAACAAACTAAATTTTAAGCTATGGATTTCCGCAAAGTAACGCCTGATTCCATTAAGCTTATAAAATTTACAGTGGTGAGAAATAATAAGAGTAATTCTTATTTTTATGGTATTTTTGTCATAAGTGTCATCTATTAGTTCAGTGTCTAGCATTAGTTCCTCTCCCTTATAGCTAACGAAATAAAATAGGAACACATTTTTTGTTAAAAATAAAAATAATTTTTACTCAGTCTCGTAAATAGCTAAATCAAAATTAAAAGTAAATTAAAACAAGTGCGAGTCGGACTCGCGCACCGAGGGTTCCGTACAAACCTGCAAGGTTTACAAAGTTCGTTTGATATGAATTTCAACTTGATAGCTCTAGGCGTTCATGAGGAAAAAAGTAATAAATTTATATTTATTAAAAAATATATATTTTGTAATGTAACTAAAAATTTAAGGTTTTCGGAATTTTTCCTTTATGTGTGCTATAAAACGTTGCTTCATGCCAAATTTCAAGATTCTAGGTCGACTGGAAGTACCCTTTAGGTTTTGATTCCCTTGCGAGTACTTGCGAGTTTCAAAATATGCAGCTTAAATTGCTGTTTCTTTTGATTGCGTTAACATAGAAGTTTGATTTTGTTACAGCTTAAAGGTATTATAGACCTGAGTATTTGATATGAATTTCAATTTAATACCTCTACGCGTTTATGAGGAAATGGGTAGTAAGTTTAAAATTATAAAAAAAATATATAATATTATGTGATGTAGGTAACTAAAAATTTATGGTATTCGTAATTTTTCCTTTATCTATGCTATAAGACGTTGCTTCGTACCAAATTTCAAGATTCTGAGTTCACGGGAAGCACCCTGTAGGTTTTGATTCCCTTGCAAGTGTCGAAAATTTGCGGCATAAACGGCTGTATCTTTTGATTGCGTTGGCTTAGAAGTTTGATTTTTTCACAGCTTCAAGGGACAGTAGACCTGAGTAATTGATATAAATTTCAGCTTCATACCTCCACGCGTTCCTGAGAAAAAGGGTCTTGACAGACGGACGGACAGACGGACAACAAAGTGATCCTATAAGGGTTCCGTTTTTTCCATTTGAGGTACGGAACCCTAAAAAGGAAGTAGTTTTCAATTGCAGAGGAAAGGCGCGCCTTAGCTCTGCATTTAAAAACCACGTTAGCAATCAGCACCCGAGCAGTTGACACCTGCAAATAATTAAAGTGGCTTCTTCACTTAAACCATATTTATATAGCCGTACAGGTTCCCTAGAACAATTTTTTTTTATTACAATCAAGCTAATTTTTCGTGAGTAGCTTTATTTTAATAAGACGAACAACAATTTTCTCTGCGTCAATTCTTGAAAGTGGTAGCTAACAGAGATAGAAATATTAACCTATCAATATACAAAAATCAGCTGGTTAGGGTTGTGTTTTAGGGTTCCGTAGTCAACCAAGTTTTGTTGATTAATGAACTAAAACGACTAAAACGGAACCCTAACGAGCTGATTTTTTGTATATTGATAGGTTAATAGTTATAAAATTCAAGAGTAACCTTGTCCTACAAATAGAACAATCCATATTTTAGGACCATCAAATAGAAATATTAAATCCTTTCTATCTCTGTTAGCTACCACTTTCGAGAATTCACGCAAAGGAAATTGTTGTTCGTCTTATCAAAATGAAGCTACTCACGAAACATTTGCTGGATAGTAATAAAAAAAATATTTTTGGGAACCCGGATTATAGGTAAGTAATCTTTAAAACTGTTTTTTTTTTATTTTAACAACAATAAAATTGATTCTACACTATTCAAAATACGTTTTAAAAACCTCTCAATGTCAAAAATCGACATGATTTATACGAGTCGAGTCAAATTTGGACTCTGTATTTTCATTCGTTTATGTTTGTTTGTTTTTTTTTATTGAATAAGGGGGCAAACGAGCAAACGGGTCACCTGATGGTAAGCAACTACCGTCGCCCATGGACACTCGCAACATCAGAAGAGCTGCACGTGCGTTGCCGGCCTTTTAAGAGGGAATACGCTTTCTTGAAGGAAGGTCGTATAGGTCCGGAAAAACTGCTGGTGACAGTTCGTTCCAGAGTTTTACAGTGCGCGGCAGAAAGTTACGCGAAAAACGCACTGTGGAAGACTGCCACTCATCAAGGTGATGAGGATGGTATGTTTTTCGCGTGGGTCGATGGCGAAAAGTTGCAGGTGGTATGATTCCGAACAATTCCACAGTTTGTTGGTAAAGGCAGGTAAATATTTTATATTATGTTGCGCACCCCTGCAAAAGACTATGAAAAAATTATTGGGGAAATTTCGTTAACAAATTGGGCTTATTTAGAATGTTTGTTAAAAATCATAGCTAGAGCAACATTACCTATTCTTAAGAAAGCAAAAAACGTCAAAGCTTCTTTAAAACAAACAAAATATTACGTAACTTACCTAATTTCTGTGTAAATCAAAACGGGGTAATTCGATAATCCCAAAAAATCATAAAATTGCACTTGGCGCAAAAAAATGAACTTAGCGCACACGCACTCCCGGTTGGAGGGAAAGGAAGCGGGGGAGGTGATTAAATTGGCGTCTCGGTAAATGTGGCCAGATCTCAAAATTACTTTCTGTTTGGTAATTATTTGCCATTTTCGAAATATCCCCATTTTTCTTCCGAAGTTACCCCAATGCACCTTACTCTATAGTCTATACTCTATACATTCTCGATGTAACTAGTTAGGTACAAAAATGAAAACCGCTACTCCTGAAATATGACTCAGGTTAGGATAAGGATGGGTAGAGCGTGGATGTAGAGCTGTATCCCAGCAAAAACAAATGCAAAAAGGGAGAGACAGCCAAGTTCCATACAAACATTACTCTTGTCTATGGACTTCGCCGTAAAAAGGATGGAGATCTAAAAGAGTGCCAAGTTCTATGGAAAATTGAAATATGTATGTATGTAGGAACCAAATAACATTATGATTTATGAACAAATATACTTAGTATCCATATCCATCCATCCATACTAATATTATAAATGCGAAAGTGTGTCTGTCTGTCTGTCTGTTACCTCTTCACGCCCAAACCGCTGAACCGATTTTACTGAAATTTGGTATGGAGACACTTTGAGTCTCGGGAAAGGACATAGGATACTTTTTATCCCGGAAAAATGTACAGTTTCCGCGCGATAAACGATTTTTGCGGGCATCATCTAGTATGTTATATGTATATCTGTAACAATTGATGTTATTTAAATAATGTGAGATCTTAAACTAGATTAGATCTAACTTGGCCAGTTTTCATTACATCAGTCATTTATTTTATAAAGATATTGAACATTTTATTTCTAAGGCGTACTATTCGTAAGGGGGGAGAACAGAAACAAGTGCGAGTCGGACTCGCGCACCGAGGGTTCCGTACAAACCTGCAAGGTTTACAAAGTTCGTTTGATATGAATTTCAACTTGATAGCTCTACGCGTTCATGAGGAAAAAAGTAATAAGTTTATATTTATTAAAAAATATATATTTTGTAATGTAACTAAAAATTTAAGGTTTTCGGAATTTTTCCTTTATGTGTGCTATAAAACGTTGCTTCGTGCCAAATTTCAAGATTCTAGGTCGACTGGAAGTACCCTTTAGGTTTTGATTCCCTTGCGAGTACTTGCGAGTTTCAAAATATGCAGCTTAAATTGCTGTTTCTTTTGATTGCGTTGACATAGAAGTTTGATTTTGTTACAGCTTAAAGGTATTATAGACCTGAGTATTTGGTATGAATTTCAATTTAATACCTCTACGCGTTTATGAGGAAATGGGTAGTAAGTTTAAAATTATAAAAAAAATATATATTATGTGATGTAACTAAAAATTTATGGTTTTCGTAATTTTTCCTTTATCTATGCTATAAGACGTTGCTTCGTACCAAATTTCAAGATTCTGAGTTCACGGGAAGCACCCTTTAGGTTTTGATTCCCTTGCAAGTGTCGAAAATTTGCGGCATAAACGGCTGTATCTTTTGATTGCGTTGGCTTAGAAGTTTGATTTTTTCACAGCTTCAAGGGACAGTAGACCTGAGTAATTGATATAAATTTCAGCTTCATACCTCCACGCGTTCCTGAGAAAAAGGGTCTTGACAGACGGACGGACAGACGGACAACAAAGTGATCCTATAAGGGTTCCGTTTTTTCCATTTGAGGTACGGAACCCTAAAAGTACACACTTGTACACTCCACATACTTTTTGTTTACTTCTTTTTGACAACGAAATCAGCAAGTGTATTCAGTCCTGGCCAGTGGCCTTACGTCAAAACTCAAAAGACATTATTGGTATTTGGTACTAATTAATCCTTATACGCTTGGCCAGATAGGTTCGTGCGTGTGCACTTTAAAATGACCGTTGTAATATGGTTGTAAAATGTAATCGTATCACGATCCACGACCCTATTGCTTCCCCGGAGATTTCCGTAACGGCTAACAGCAGGTGACAATAACGGCAAGATATGGAGGGATTAGATAAAGAAGTGAGCGAGATGCTCCAGATTTTTTTGATAAAGGTATACGTATTACGTACACTAATACACTCCCTCATAACATATTGTGCGGAAGTTAATTTAATAATATGTAATTAGTACTTACGTAAAATATAGAGGATCACCTTATGTAACTAGTAAACAACATACGAAAGCTACAACGCAGTGGATAATTAATTTAGTTGGGTTGGGTATACGATTGTATAACCACCACTGATTCTACAGACACAATCTGCTTATGGGAACATCTATGGCTTTTTACCGCCCACTCGAATTCTGAAATTAATTGGTTACGCAAAACTATATCAAAGGCCACAGCGCAAGATATAAGTACTACTTATACAAAGCCATAATGTTAAGGCTAAGCCAATAAATAAATTTAGGTAATGAGAAGTGCCTATTACGTAGCGTTATGTCAACAAGTAACGAGTCACCACTCACCAATCACCTAAGGCAAGCCTTTGTGTGTGAAATAAAAAAAATATAAAGAAATTGACTGTCTAAACTTCTAAATCTAGCTCTCAAACTCATCATCATTCGTGGGTGTGCCTTTTTAGCCGACTTCCAAAAAACGAGGAGGTTATAATATTATGTTCGGCTGTGGATTTTTTTTTTGTATGTTCATTGTTGCAGGTAAACTGTGTAATGCGTCTAATACCTCATTGGATTCGGAATCTCGACTAGAAAATAATTGTCAATGCTTAAAGGTTTAAAAAGAAAAACGCATACCTATTAGAACATCCAAAGTTGCAAAAGTAAAGACAATATAGGCTTTCAAACAGTATAATAAACGGGGGTTAAAGAGTCACAAAAGTAACTTTTTCAGCTAGCTCGTAGACTGCGAGCAAAATTTCAAATTCCACGTAAAAAAAGAAACGCCGCGTTCAAAATGTAAAGAAACGTGGAAACATGACTTAAGACGAAAGCACCATGATATAGGCTACATAAACAGGACACAGTTTGTGAAACATTAAACATTTTTTGAGTCGTAATCCTGGCGAGGAAAGGACTGTGTAAACTGCGGGCAATCCTTTTTACCCGGGGCGCTTTCAGATCCCTTTGTAGACACATTTGAGCTAAGTCTAGCACAAAGGTAGGGCTGTGCGCTCTTTAATTATTTCTAGCGAGCCGGGGGAGACGATCGCAAAGGGTTCCCAGCTCTTTGGGTAACTTGCCCCCGACATTTTGCGTTGCAATAATATAATAAATCAGACACCCTTACGACTTCATTGGATAGCGCCGGTACACGAAACTATAAATTCCTACTCGGAACGAGGTACCACCGGAATCAGAATAATATTGGTTACGCTTGTAAAGGATACTGAAATCCGTGGTGCTCCCGCGGTATTATAATAATTAACAGATATATACTAGTTAATTAATTATTAATTAATATTATAAAGCGGAAGAGTTTGTTAGTTTGTTTGTTTGAACGCTCTAATCTCACTAACTACTGGTGCGATTTGAAAAATTATTTCAGTGTTAGATAGTCCATTTATCGAGGAAGGCTATATTTTATCACGCTAAGACTAATAGGAGCGAAGAAATAGAGGAAAATGTAGAAAAAACAAAGGAAATTATTCAAAACTAGACGTTCCGCGCGGCTTCGCCCGCGTAAATTAGATATTTCACAGACAAATTAGTCCAGAAAAAATAGCCTATAATCCTTAACGTGGTCTACTTCTTAGCTGTGCCAAATAACAGAAAAATTGCTACAGTAGTCCGTGAGATAAGCCCTTTCAAATAATTTCCCCCGTTTTTTTCCACATTTTCCTCTATTTCTACGCTCGCTCCTATTAGTTGTAGCGTGATAAAATATAGCCTACTAGATGACGCCCGCAACTCCGTTGCGCCAAAATTCGTTTATCGCGCGGGAACCGTACATTTTCCCGGGATAAAAAGTATCCTATGTCCTTCCTCAGGACTCAAAGTATCTCCATACTAAAGAATCAAATTTGTATAAACTCGACTTTTATTTTTGATGTCCTAAAATAAACTATAGTTAGATTTGGTTGTTCTTATGCTCTAAACATAATTCCGTTTGAGAATTATGTCTAAATAGCCACGGTTTTTTACAATAATTAATAACATTAACAATTATTTTGAGGTTAGACTTAAGAACTACCTTCCCGACTGCGGTGTAGCCTACAATTGTATATTCGGCGATCTCGTTTCTAATTATTTCAATTTTTCCTAGAGTATTACCCAAAAAATAGAACGAATGCGAATAATCGCCGGCTGTCAGAACATAAAGAAACTAAAATATATTGATCTTTTTTTTGTGGCTATTTACAGACACATTTCTAATATTTTTCGATGTCTTAAAGTATTAGAGAAATTTTTGCATATCGGGCATATCGGGACGCCATTTATCATCTGGTACGATTTGGCCATTGTTCTTTCAGCAAAATCGGTTCAGCGGTTAGGGCGTGAAGAGGTAACAGACAGACAGACAGACAGACAGACAGACAGACACACTTTCGCATTTATAATATTAGTATGGATAGTCTTTCTCGGTAAGTGGACTATCTAACACTAAAAAGTTTTCAAATCGGACCAGTAGTTTCTGAGATTAGCGCGTTCAAATAAGCCCTTTCAAATAATTTCCTCCCGTTTTTTCCACATTTTCCTCTATTTCTTCGCTCCTACTTAAATTTGTCCTGCCTGAATAAAAAAAAGTAAAAAGAGGTTTGGGCTCGTCCGGGATTTGAACCCGGGACCTCTCGCACCCTAAGCGAAAATCATACCCCTAGACCAACGAGCCGTTGACAAAATCGGCGAAATAGTTGAAACAATGATGCAGTTAATTCACCATTTCATCACCATCAAAATGACAAATACAAATATAAGACATTTAATCAAAAAAAAATCGACTTGATTATCCAACTTTGAAGGCGCATAACAAAAAAAAAATTACAAATGTTATCGAGCTGAAATTTTGGTAACACTTATTTTTTACCGTGATTTCTTTATTTTATTAACAAAATTCGCTTATCTTTGATCTTGTCATCATCCCTATAATTGTTGTAATAGAAGACTATTAATTACATAATAATATTATTAAACTTAGTTTTTAGGCTTCCGTACCCAAAGGACAAAAACTCCCGTTTTTGCCCTATTACTAAGACCTCGATGTCTGTCCGTCCGTCCGTCCGTCCGTCCATCCGTGTCTGTCTGTCTGTCTCCAGGCTGTATTTCAAGAACAGCTATAGCTAGACTTCTGAAATTTTCACAGATTGTGTATATCTATTATATGTGTGCATAATATTGAGCTGTAGTCGTCATAACCTTAGGTTGAAAAATGACAGTTTATAATAAAATTATGTAGAAATCACAGATACAATTATTGTATTCCCTGTAAATAAATTCCCTTTAACAAGGTAGGTACGTAAGATTAATTTTGGTACAGATGGCATCCAGAGCCTCATACTGCATCATGTTTTCAAACGACAGACTGTAATCAAACGGGAATAAGAAACAAACGCCTTTTTGTTTGCGTCGGACTTGACAATTTGAAATGGGATAACCATGTAGGGTCTACACAGACGGACCGCATTTCAATTGCAATCCAATCGTAAATTGTAGTTCAAGTGCAGTTTGAATGCAGTTGACACGACTGCAATAGAACTGCAATCCGACTGCGCGTTTGGTTTGCAGTTTTATTGCAGTCGTGTCAACTGCATTCAAACTGCACTTGAACTACAATTTGCGGTTGGATTGCAGTTGAAATGCGGTCCGTCTGTGTAGACCCTACATGGTTATCCCATTTCAAATTGTCAAGTCCGACGCAAACAAAAAGGCGTTTGTTTCTTATTCCCGTTTGATTACAGTCTGTCGTTTGAAAACATGATGCAGTATGAGGCTCTGGATGCCATCTGTACCAAAATTAATCTTACGTACCTACCTTGTTAAAGGGAATTTATTTACAGGGAATACAATAATTGTATCTGTGATTTCTACATAATTTTATTATAAACTGTCATTTTTCAACCTAAGGTTATGACGACTACAGCTCAATATTATGCACACATATAATAGATATACACAATCTGTGAAAATTTCAGAAGTCTAGCTATAGCTGTTCTTGAAATACAGCCTGGAGACAGACAGACAGACACGGATGGACGGATGGACGGACGGACGGACGGACGGACGGACAGACAGACATCGAGGTCTTAGTAATAGGGCAAAAACGGGAGTTTTTGCCCTTTGGGTACGGAAGCCTAAAAACTAAGTTTAATAATATTATTATGTAATTAATAGTCTTCTATTACAACAATTATAGGGATGATGACAAGATCAAAGATAAGCGAATTTTGTTAATAAAATAAAGAAATCACGGTAAAAAATAAGTGTTACCAAAATTTCAGCTCGATAGCATTTGTATTTTTTTTTGCTATGCGCCTTCAAAGTTGGATAATCAAGTCGATTTTTTTTTATTAAATGTCTTAATATTTGTATACCATTCGATAACTTATGCAATTGAAAGCAACTTTTGGTATGAAACCACTTTCATAAACGCAATATTTAATATACCTACCGAACAAAGTTCTCTCCCGAATCCCGATCCGTACAAACTACGAAAGTCTTTCGTAGCACTTTGTATGGAGCGTTTCGGGCAGGTCTATTTTATGAGATGTTTGAATTGTTCATATCTTGGTGAATTTTTAAGCTATCAGAGTCATTCTTTCAGCGATGTTTCTATTTTTTAATGGTCTTTCAATTACCATTAAGAAAAAAATTAGTCATCAAGCCTATTCAAAAAGTGGGCTCGTCCGGGATTTGAACCCGGGACCTCTCGCACCCAAAGCGAGAATCATACCCCTAGACCAACGAGCCATGATGTTTAGACTCGAATACATTGATATTATTTCACATTTCTTTGTTAATTCAAATTATAATCCCATAATTGAAGTCTCAGGTCTTGTCTTAATTCTAAACGTAAAATTATTTATAATTATTACCGAAGGTTACCCAGTGTCAATTCCGTTGCCACGAGGGCCGCAAAAATAATCCACTCGTGCCATCTACAGTTATTAGAGATAATCTTTATGTTACATGGTTTGTTACGCAGTACAACTACTCAATAATAGATGGCGCTGCAAAATTTTTTTTAAACCCCCCCTTCAAGAAATTTTAAATTGATCCTAACATAGTCACTTTTTATTAAAATATTATGCATATTATCAGTTATCTCCCATTAGTTGAGAGATCAAAATAGTAAAACTTGTTTCAAAGTACCTAATACAAGATGGCGCTAGATTGTAAAATAATTTTTTTTAATTTACTTACCCATAACGCCTAATTGCTGGGGCGAGAGGGGAGCCGCATCGCCTTCTCCCCCTGATCCTATTGAGCCTGACGCCATAGACAATCTTTCACTCATTCCTAGAGGACTGCTTCTACCCCCACTGCTGGCAACGGACCCCACACCTAAAACATTTAAGCAGATATTATTTAAAATATTATTTTATAAGGATGTATTACATATATTAAATACTTGTCAAAAAAAGAAAATAAGCTACAACATTAACCCATCAATCGTGGCAAAACGAGACACAATAGCTTTTTCATTGTTATCGTGGCCGGATGTGGCCGCTTGGGGCTTGATGAATTAATGCAAAATGAGGAAATAAAATTCTGGGGGAGGCCATAAGAAGCACATTTAATATCATCTTTGTTATCTATATTAAAATACTACTTGTTACGGATGTGAAATATATTAAGAACTTTAATGTTACACTTTTTGTGTATTTTTAGACAAATATCAGTTGTTCATAATAATTTATGTTTTTAACTGAAACTATCATTATCATGCAATACTGAATTTTAAACATTTTGGTATGAAATTACAGACCACCGCTAGGACTTCTCATTCGTGATATCCTTTTATTGATGGCCCTTTGAATCCTTGGGTTAATGATGGGTTTGGCTCGTCTTCTGGCTAGATATCTTGATAATACACCTACTACTACTGCACTTGTCCCTACCACACCAAGACTCCACAATACAACCTGAAAAAGAATGTAACATTGTTTATGACTTTAACAAAGGGTGGATATTAAAATCTTTTTTGTTTTTGTTATTGTTCCATATACAAAAAAATGCAATCATTGGAAACATAAATTTGAGCATTGAAAATACCCTATGTCCTTCACATGGTATACTCAATGTCTGTGTACAAACATGATAATATTATGTTTGGTCTTTAAAATATTAACAATTAACAGACAGAATATAGACAACTAGACGTTCCGCGCAGCTTCACCCACATAAATTAGATATTTCATAGACAAATTATTCCACAAAAATAACCTATGATCCTTCACATGCTCTACTTCTTATCTGTGCCAAATAACAGAAAAATTGCTCCAGTAGTTCGTGAGATCAGCCCTTTCAAATAATTTCACCCGTTTTTTTCCACATTTTCCTCTATTTCTTTGGTCCTATTAGTCTTAGCGTAATAAAATTATTATTATTGCCCTCCTCGATAAATGGGCTATCTAACACAAAGAATTTTTCAAATCGGACCAGGAGATTAGCGCGTTCAAATAAGCCCTTTCAAATAATTTCCCCCGTTTTTTCACATTTTCCTCGATTTCTTCGCTTCTATTATCTTAGCGTGATAAAATATAGCCTTTCTCGATAAATAGGCTACCTAACACTGAAAGAATTCTTCAAATCGGACCAGTAGTTCCTGAGATTAGCACGTTCAAACAAACAAACTCTTCTGCTTTATAATATGAATATAGATTTATATCAAAATAAATCAAAACATAACTGGAATTAAGGTATTGGTCATTTAAATGTAACCTCATTCCACATTATCTCCCTCATCTTCCATGATTGTCTTTATGTTAGTTTACGATTATTATCAAATATAATGCAGCTATAGAACTAACATAATATATGAATAGGTGTCTATTGATTTGTGTAACAAAACAATATTTTTATTAATTATTATACCACAAACCCAATTTTAAACTAACCTTTTGAGACGTTGTCAGTTGCATTCTAAATGATAAAATTTGCTGTATATTTCTCAATCTGTCCATCACAGGTGTAGCTTGCATAATATGCTGCATTTTTAAATATTATTTAAACAACGATGATCCAAATAAATTCAGTGTTTACAAATTAATAGTCAAGTACAATAGGTTATCTGTCAAATTTAGAGATGGTTGCTCTCTAGTTATATAATTTTAAAGTTCTAAAGAATACTGAATCCCGTGTACAATAATGCACTTTAAACTTAAAGTACCCAAGGTAAGTAAGTCCATTAAAATCATGAATAATAAGTGCTAAAACCGAAATTAAATATTCCCGGTCACTTTCGACAAATTGACAATTGACATTTGACCAAATTTGACACTGACAGCTGTGAGCTGACTGACTGTGACATTTTTTTTCTTATTATGGCACTTCGGCTATAAAACCATGGCCAGTATCGAGTAAATGGCGGGAAACAATGTTCTAAGGTAAATGACTAGTCATTGGACAGTACTAGCGTGGTACTAGTAATTGAACAGAGTACAAAAACACAATATTTATTATGATTGCTTTAAAAACTACCTGTTTTCCTTTAAAATCAGGCATTCTATTACTTTAGAAATGGGCAGTTTTTGAAGCAACCTTAATAAATATTATTGTGTTTTTCTGCTTTGTCCAATGACTAGTACTGTCCAATTTACTTGTCATTTACCCTAGTTATTTGGTAATTGGTTACATTATACATACAACCACAATACCTAGTACAATTTTTAGCATTGTTTTCATAATAAATCGTCAGGTCTATAGTCTAGTCAAATTTTAATAAAAGTCAACACAGTCGAGCGTTTTCACACGAGACCCGACCCGACACGACAAACTGCGGTGACGATTCCGTGCGCCATACATTTCTATGTACCGTTTTCACACGGAACGACACCGCACAGCACGACACACGATTTTGAGACGACAATCCGCTATGTCGTCCCGTTTTTTAGCACAGATAAAAAAATTACAAAGATATTATGAAAGTTGTCTGTGGTTCATTGATTCAGTTTGAATTTTGAACCAGGCCACTAAATTACTGCCTTAAATAATACAATATGCCCCGCGTACCACTTGACGTTAGAAAGGATCATCGAACTATCTTTTAAAATTATATTGTACAAAACCCAACAATAGATGACATAATATTTTTAAGTACTAATGGCTGGTTTACACGTACTAAATTGATAAGTAGTTAACTTAATTTTAAATTTGTAAATTGTAAACACAAAATTTAGTAGCCAATAGCAAGTTAAAATTTAGTTAAGTAAGTATAGGGTCATAAGTTAAAATTTAGTTGACCATTTATCTACTTATCACGTGTAAACCAGCCATAAGTGAATGCGGTGTCGTCGCAGAAATCGTCGCTCGTGTGAAAACGTTCAAACGACACGGTTCATAGACAATTTATATTTGTCTATGAACCGTGTCGTGTCGTGTCTCGTGTGAAAACGCCGGAGTCAAGTAGGCTGTCGGTCCATTCAGTAAAAGGGCCCATTCACGGCAGTCCGCCGTGCAGCCTGCAGGAGTAAGGACTGCAAATAGCTCATATGGACATAGCTCACTGATTACTTGATTAGTTCACACTCGGTGTTTCCGGTCGTGTGAACCAATGACTAATGAGTGAGCTATGGCCTATGTCCATTTGCAGTCCTACACGGGCCACGGCTGACTGTCGTGAATGGGCCCTTTAAAGTGGTAGACGCTTTACTGAAACTTTCCATGGAGTTTTGGAGGAAACACAAAATAGCACGTTTCTACTTTCTGGTTTATACATCACTTTCCTATAATGCATGAAAACCACAGAACAATAAAAATAGTAGAAATGACATACCACGTTTTGTATTTTGTTTACCAGAACCACGTGGTGTAAAGTATCCAGTTATCCACACTGGTATACATAATATAATATACAATGTGTCCCGACACCGGTGTCCGATCCTTTTAATAATAATAATATCTATGGACGCTTCACACCACGTCAGTCTGGCCCCGTGGTAAGTACCTGAAGGACTTGTGTTACGGGTACCAGACAACGGAAATATATTTAATACTTTTATACTATACACATATTTAAGATTTTTATTATATCATACACATATTTAATACACATCCATGACCCAGGAACTTTGAAAACTTTTTTTTCCGTCGGCGGATTTCGAACCCGCGGCCCCCGGCTTGAGCTGCCAACAGCCTACCCACTGAGCCACAGAGGTCGTCGAAAATATTTTTTTTCAAAAGTTGGAGAAAAAAATAATTTGAAAGCCAATTTGTCACTAATATAAGCCATACATCATGAGTTCAAAATTTTTTTCTCCAACTTTTGAAAAAAAAAATTCTCTGGCTTCATACTAATATTCTGACCACCTCATCATAAGAAAATCGTTATAACTTCTAAACTATCTGACTTAGAGCATTGAAGTAAAAGAATTTTAGAAGATGAAAACTTCCTCTATCTTTTTAAAATAAAAAGGAACCAGTTTAATGTGCTAGATTTTTTACAAAAAGCCATTAATACAAAATACACATTTTTTTTTCTTAAACTTGGGTTTTTCTATGTTTAACTCCACGAAGCTTATAACATATTGCATGTGTAAGTGTAGTCCACAAATTTAGCTATCAAATGAGACCTTTTTTATCTTCATACGATATTTACAAGAGCAGTTCTGGTCAGATTAGTGTGAAAGCTCGAGAAAAACTAAAATGGCTGCCATTTTACAACCCTAAGAGAGAAAAAAAAATTGAGGGCCAATTTGTCGATAAAATATGTCATAGATCATGACATTAAAGGATCGGACACCGGTGTCGGGACACATTGTATATAATATTTTACCTTCAATAATCAAAATCAAATAATATCTTCTGGCAAATTAAACAGCATACTTGCTTTAAAAGAAAGTGACGTATATATTGTCATAGTTGACAGCGTCACCGCTATTGAGATCGGTCAACACTCAACAGTCAAAGTCAAATAAATCGATAGTTTTGGTAAAATAAATATTAAAAATTCACATTACTTTTGTAATTATTTACTTTGTTAAAGCTAAAAAGCTTATTAAATTACAATTAAGCCATATCTGTTAACACTTATTATTTAAAAATGTAAAAATTAGAGATCCTAGGACGTACTGCAAATTTCAAAACAATGGACATAAATAGTCAATCAGAAATGCATCGAGCTAGCGTTGAAAATCTTCCTGATGAAGTATTAGAGTTTATTTTAGGCTTTCTTCCCCCATATAAGGACTTGCAGAACTGTATGAGCGTTTGTAAACGATGGTGTAATTGTTCTCAGAGTAAGCTGGATGATATTTTATGTTATGACACTATCATTTTATGGTTACCAGTATGTTATAAAAGAATTTTTTTTACTTTTCAGATGTTTTGCGTAAAACCTCAATGAAACTAGTGAAAGCAGTTGCAGAGTTTAATATTCTTTGGAAAAATGTTTCATCTGTAGATATGATACCTACAATTACAAAAAGATTTTCTCATGCAGCATGTATTCTAGGAAACAATATGTACATTTTTGGAGGATGTACTACAAATGCCACTTCATTTAATGACTTATGGAGATTTGACTTATCTAGGAGGCAATGGGTAAGACCACTAGCAACTGGCACATATCCTGTGCCAAAGGCATATACCACTATGGTAGATTACAAAGACTGCCTGATTGTATTTGGTGGTTGGACATATCCATCATTATCACAGTATTACCAAAGTGTTTCCCTGTTTAATGATATACATTTCTACTGCATAAAAACAAATAAATGGATTTTAATTAATGCAACAAATTCACCTCCCCCCATGGCTGGACATTCAGCTTGTATAAAAGATGATGAAATGGTGGTGTTCGGTGGACTTGCCATGTCCCCAACTCAAAATTTTCAAATGCATTGTTCAAATGATGTGTGGGTCCTGGATTTGATAACCTATAACTGGAGAAAACAACCAACAACTAAACCAAGGCCTTCTCCGAGGTACGCTCAGTCCCTTATAAGGTTGGACGATGACAGATTAATGCTTCTAGGAGGAGTACAAACTCTGCACAATCGTTTTGTATACAGTGACTGTTGGATATTAACAATGAAAGGTCCTACATGGACATGGAAAGAAATTGCTGTTAAAAACAAGGAATGGGCTTCTCCTAACATTTGGTGCAATCCAGCCTGCAGAGTTGGTGATAAAGTTGTAAGCTTAAGTAGAAGTAGAAATGCCTGGAACAGTGCTAAGCCATTGGTAACATCAGCTGTGAGATTGTCTAATTTTACCAGGCCAGAAGGTGCTCCTATATCTGTGAGAGTCGAGCAGAGTCTTCAGAAGCCTCTAGATAGAGACCATAACATAAATGGTAGGCGTGGTGTCTTACCCAGACAGAGACAAGTTGGAAATGAGCCTGTACCAGGACCTAGCAATGAGCTAAATGAGAACCAAGAACCGAGGTTTGCTAGTGATAATTCACACTTGAATGGAGCAGGACCAAGTTCTGATAGCAAAAGAAGTAGCTTTGACCTAAAAAAAGAAAATGCTCTTAGGCATACAAAGAATAAGGTTAGTCTATACTCTATGTTGTTATTATTTATTGCATGTAAATCATACATATTTTATTATTGCCTTTGTGTGTAATTCACTTATTTGTTCAAGTGGTTGTGGTTTAAAAGTGTTTCTTGTTTCAATTGTAAATTGTAATCATTTAATTTCAGAACAAAGGAATGAAGATAGTAAGACAATTACAAGAAGCAAATAAATATAGAATGGCTGCATTTGCTTGTGAAGCACCTGGAAATAACATACCTCCAGAGAATGATCTAATCAACCAAAGACAAATTGCCCACTTGGAAAATCTAGAAAACCAACCAGAAGCTGCAGACAATCCACAACAAAGACCCCCAGCTGTTAAAAAGATTAAGAGAAACACACTGGCAGTGCATGTTTTAGATATTTCAACAGTTGTTGATGGGAACTCTATGAACTATGTGTCATGGTTGTGTCCAAGATTGGGTGAGATGAGTGGCGCTCCAGAGGAACTAGTGATGTACTCTTTAGTGAAAGGAAATGGAGAACTGATCATGTTTGGTGGAGTTCATAATGATATAAGTATTTTAAATTATTCAGAACCACAAAATGTATATTCCAATTCCCTTCATTTTATTACACCACCAAGAGACATTATCTAAAATGTTTTGTTATTAACATTTTTTGTATGCTTTTAAATTCTGGTGCTCCAGCAATATTTCATTAAGTATAATAATATAAAACATACTTGTCCAGTTACTTGCTAATGTTGTTACTGAATTTTGTTAATTTCATACTTTAATTTGTATTTTGTACTGTTTTTAATTTCAAACATTGTTATTGCATTTTGTGTCCTAATAATAATTTAATCATAACAGTAAGTGTCTAATAATAATTCAATATTATTATACTGGCCCTGCATTGTAACACAGCTTCTGACCCTGAAATTTTAATGTCATTAAAAAGTATTTAAAAAAAAGTATCGTTTTTACAAGCACAATAATAATATGTTAATTGATAACTTTTGAAATCAAACATAAAATTATGTAAAGGTGTTCATCAAAATATATTTAAATGTAAATTGCATTGCATGAATCTATGAATTTATACAAGTTTGTTTGATATTTAAGTTATAAGCATTAAATAATAATAATAATTATTATAAAAATATTTTGGATAAATGGACAACTAATCATTACAAAAATCTCATGGTGGAAGAACTGTCTTACCTGTTTGGAACTTGATTATTTTAAGAAATAATTTAGATAGTTTGTGTTATATAATTTAGTAAACTACATAATATTATTATATAACTATACATGAATCTGTGATTTTTATTGTAAATAAGTATTTGTCTAAATATAATTAAAAATATAAAAATATGAAAACTAAGATTATTATTGTAGCCATTTATTGGAATTGTTGCATAAAAAGATTCATTTATTCTTTATCTGGTACCAGCCCTCCAAAAACAGCAGCAGGGATTTCTTTTTTCTGAACTGGTTCATCTTCTTCATCATCTCCACTGTTTTCATCTTCATCAATGTCAATTTCATCAGGATTAACCACTTTGTCACTCTCCTTGAGGCCTTGGGTTTCCCCTCTGACAAATAATATGTTACCTTTACTTTGCACAGCCATTTCTGCTGCCTTTGCTTCTAGCATTCTCATACCGTCTTTCATGCCTGGTGCAAGATCAGAAATAGTACCTGCAGCTTGTGCTGCAGAACTAAGCATTTGTGCAGACATCATATTCACTTGAGTGTTATATGTGGCCTGCACACTTCTCTTTATTCTTAGCATTTCACGCATTGTATCCTCATTTCCATGTCGTACTTCAAACTCTTTCCAAGTGTTCCAGAATTCTCCAGTAATTCTTGGGTCACACATTTGACTACAATGTGCATAAATAGCACGAGCTCTATCAATTTCGCCTAGTTTTGTTTCCATTTCAGCAAATCTTATACACATTTCTCGTGATTTCTCATCTGTAAGCGTTTCTATTGCTTTCTCATATATTTGCCTGGTTTTAGGTACACCATATATTTCTGCAGCTTTTTTAATATAAATATTAAACATTTCAAACATTTGTTCAGGAAGCACTGCTGTGGTTGCGCGCTCATATACAGACATTGCATGTCTAGCTAAGCCATGTTCTTCTTCTAATTTAGCATAAAGAAGAAAAATGGCTTTAGCGAACTCAGGTGGACAGTGTTCCAAGCATTGTTCAAAAAGATCTCTGGCTCTTTCCAATTTTGTTCCACCATATCTTTTCAAAAACTTTGTTAAATATGTGTTCCATATATCATAGACATTTGGCCATTTGAAGAGAGCTATACCTTTTTCGTAAGCTCTAAAAGCTTCCTCAAAATAGTTGTGTTCCTCTAGAAATAAACCATAATTTATTATAATTTGGGGAGTGGCAATTTTTAAATCAATAATATGATCATAAACAGCCTTGCAAGATTTATAGGTCCCAAAACTCTCTTCTAAGTCAGCATACATGGACCATACTTTTAAAGATTTATACAAACGCATTTGCACAGTTTCTTCATCATCATGGTACGCAACCTTCCTACTAGGTAAAACTGTAGCTTTCTGCATTAATTTAAGAGCTTCTTCATAGTTTTCATGGCGTATTTCCATTTCAGCCCATTCACACCAAACAGATGCCAAGTCATCTACTTTAGCATAATTTACTTGAGTAGCCTTTTCAAATATAACTCTAGCATCGTCTATTTGGTCATTGTTTTCATAAAATTTAGCAAACCCAACCCATAATGTATACAGTTTGCCCACAGCTAGCTTAGGATCTACAGTTTGTACTGCTTCAGTATAGGTGTCTATGATTTCATGAGGTTTTCCTTCATACAGCTTTACTCTTTTGTGCCATTCTGCTACATTATGAGGGTTTTGTCTCAACAAAACTGAGTTAAGAAGTAGGAGTCTCCTCTCCATTAGATATTCGAATCTTGCTAATCTTAATTCTAAATCAACATCGTCATCTTCAGAAGGATTAACCTTTTTGGCAACTTCCTCCATCTTTTTGCTTAAGCTTAACTCTTCAAATTGTGCATAAGCATCAAATACCTGTGTAAAATCTCTAACTGTTGTTACAGTTTGTATAGCTTCCTCATAAATATCTCTCGCTCTCTCAAATAGGCCACTCCTTACATAATAATCTGCAAGAGAATTCCAAAGATGGCCTAATTGATCAGTATATCTTCGTAAGCCGCCCCTTATAATTGCATCTACATTCAAAGAATGTATTTTATCTGGATTCTTTGATATCAGCTCGCATAACTCATTCCACAGCTGATGGTTAGATTTCCCATGCTTGGATTGAAAATTTTCATTATTCACAAGTTGGGCTAGCTTTAAAGCTGCTTCATCTAACTTTTCAATTGAAATCAAATAATCAATATACTCCTCGGTATCTTCTGGACACAACTTTAAGTACCTTCGAAAAACTCTTACAGCAGTTTCTGGTATATTATGTTTTTTGAGAAACTTTAGATAAAGAGGCCAAATTCTATGATGCTGAGTTATAGGTAGTGCTCTTAATGCACTATCAAATGCTTTTCTCGTAACTGTGACCTTGTATTGGTCCGTTAAAAAAGTACAATAATCCATCCAAATTCTAGGCATTTTGTGCATAAACACTAAAGACCTTTCAAAGCAGTTATTGACATCTTCATAAACAGGATCAGTTATACATTTGCCTCTTATTTGTGACCTTCTCAGCTTTAAATAATTATACCATAGTTTAAAAGACCCTGGTAGTTCTTTGAGAGCTCTTTCATAAATTATATTTATTTCATTTTTAGCAGCCCCCTTTTTGTGTTCAATATATCTAAGCCAATGTTTAACTGAAAATGGATTTCTTAATATTTCTTCTTCATACGGCAAATCTTCTTCACTCTGGAATATTAAACAAAAATCATATTAAACCCTCGATTGTGGATTCGTGAAAATCTATAGTATATGTTGTCAAATTCGACTGCTTGGGTGTTCAGGCATTAATTAATTAAACTTATAAAATTGTTGATTCAAGACCTACCAATGATTTAACTGTAGAAATTAACACCCAAAGGCCAAAATAAACCTAAATTGCAAAACATGTAGCAAAACATAATATTGTGTTTTCTAATTTAGGTTTATTTTGGTACCTATATTACAGCAAAATATGCTGCCGACAAGGAAAGGCATAATATAATTTGTGTATCCCACACAGAAACTAAGCTATGTAGAAGTATAATAGGCAGCTAAGCCTTACAATGCGAAGGTAATAGGTATTGCACCCTATGTAAAATTCTGACTACAATCTGGGTGCGAAATACCTGTAAAAATTAGTTTGCACTAAAATGGCTGTAGTCTGAATTATCTAACCTTCATGCAATGGAATGGATTTTTATAAGAATATTGTGAAAATACTTACAAAGAATATGTCAATTTCTTTTCCATCCAGAAGAGGCATTGTGAATGAACAGAACTAGGTATTCTGTTCGACTAAAAGTATGGGCTCACTGGTATCCCGAAAATATTTTCACTGGAAATACCATTTATAGAGCAAAAACGTCGAAAAATACAAAATATTTTGCATCCACAAAAAAATTTCATGAACAGTGGAACCGAAATCCCTTATCCCACAGACCAAAGAGGATGTAAACAAAGAGGATGTAAACTGTATACTACGTAATGCCACAGACACTAAGGCCTAAGGGATACTACGTATGCGAAATCCACAGATTAAGATAGTGTATATTAACCCATTCAATGCCACCAATCATACGTAGTATCCCTTAGTAGTCTGTGCACCAATCCACCTGTAACATATCGGTGATGCCACTTGATTTTTTTGTTTTTTCTAACTTAAAATAAATTGTTTAACGTATTTTATATATTAAATAATGCAATAAATAACGAAAACCTGTCTAAATTCGATAAACGCACTAATTGCGTTGGTGGCATTGGTGAGACAAATCCAATCACAAGTGCCATTCAACGCACCACTTACGTTGACGCTTTTGTTTTAATTGAACTGTGTTGTGTAATATAGCGGGTAGCTGAATAATTTTTAAATACAGGTAGGTTTTTTTCTACATACAGTTAACCGCTTATCAAGCTACCCATGGTAATTCAAAGTCCTTTCTCCCCTTAATTCTTTGAAAAAAAAAACTGAAAATTGAAATAAAATCCTTATAAAATTAATAAAATCCTTACTAATTTGAAATATTTTTTTTTCTTAAATATGGAAAAATACAACTGGTCAGTTAGTAAAAGATTTTATATCAATTTAATTATAAATACAACGAATGGTTGGTAAAATTTACTAATTTGAACAAAGAAGTGTTGCGTCATGCATGAAACCATCCAAAAAAATTCTCCGTTAAAATGCCATTGAACGCACCATTTGCGTTATGGTAATTTTATTCATAAAGTATACCATCGAAGCAAAATTTTAATATACCTAAATATATTGCTTACTTTTATGTTGTTAGTCAAAAACTTCTCACTCTAATTCAATAAAACTGAAAATATGTTGAATTAAAGTCAGGCAGTTTTTGGGCTAACGGTTTTTTCACTGTCAAAAAAAGAGGGGAGGTCCAGACCAGAAATCGACAGTGTCACCAATATGTCAAATATATCTCCAGTAGCTAATGAGGCCAAAGATTCAAATTACATATAGCCATTATAAAGAAAAACCGGGAAAAATATCAGAGGTACCTCAACGCATACGGTGGCACCAGTAAGTAAACTCGCAAAACGCAAATGATGCGTTGCTGGCACTGAATGGGTTAACTCAATGCCGAAATCCGAATGCGATACACCTTCTTCTTCTCCACAAATTCTTCTCAAGGTAGGTACTTTTTTTAAATGTGTTTTGTGGTTTGCCAGGTATGAAATTATAGAGTCATGCGGGTCAAGTGTGCGCATTTAAACTTTGATGCTTTGAAAAACTCAAATATTATTAGTACAATGAAACAAATAGACTACAGGCCCACGTCGAAAATGGATGGGTCATATGAACCACCTGGGGACGTAAATAGGACGATATTAGAGCGTTAAAATAATAAGATTTAGCACTATGCGGTCACTTGTAAGTTGTAACTTGTAAGCTGTCCATATATATATATATATATATATATATATATATATATATTTCATGTGTCATGTGTATGTAAAAATGCCGTACAGGATCATATGACCAAAATGTACTAACCCTACATTTACCGTTGGACAGCTTACAAGTTACAACTTACAAGTGACCGCATAGTGCTAAATATAGCCGCAACAAGTCGGTATTTTTATTTTACACACACCGGCAAAATTAGCGGAACATAGGTAAAAAGGGCCACAACTTGAATTCAAGTGGGTCGGGCTGTGTGAAATCCTTTTTTTTAGTTTCTAAGCTCATTTAAGAAATAAAATATTGAACACAACTGGGAAGCTAACAGATTTTTATTGCAATTATGCCCTACTAAGTGTTTTTCGATGATTGACGTTGTAAGTGTTTCTGATAAGAATGGCGTTTTTAGCGGGGTGCAAGGTATGCCAGCTCATTTGATTGTTTGGTTTTTGGAAGAACACATTGCTTAGAAGCAAAATTAGTGATTTTTCAGCATCTACGACTGATAGAGCTGTAACCACGATTGAGAAAGGTCACACCTACCGTTCGGTCAGTCAGGCCTTAGGTGTGTCGGCTTTGGTGGTCCATCGTAACTTTCAACACTACAGAGAGACTGGATCTTACGTTTGGAGACGAGAACAAGGCAGATTTTGGGTGGACACTGGACATGGTTCAGGATGACCGTTTTGTAAGGGTACAAGCCTTAAGAAATCGACCTCAAACTGCTTTGCAGAGACGAAACCTGTCGGAACAGGTCCGAGATGGACGTGTAAGTGATTATACAGTAAGAAGAAGAATCAAAGAAGTTAAATTAAACTCAAAAGTGCCAGCAGGGCACCAAAAACTTGAGACAGGACCGCAAAGAGCCAGGCTAAGATTTGCGCGTGAACATCAAAATTTAACAAGTGAGTGAAATCGTGTGCTGTACAGTGATGGGAGCAAACTCTGTGTAAATTTTGTTGACAGGCGATAAAGAATGTGGGTAAATCGTAAGGAACGCTATAGACCATCAAACTTAACGGACACAGTGGCCTATCATGCAGGCTTCGTAATGGTTTGGGGTGGCATATGATTTGGAGCCCGCACGGAGCTGATGATTGTTAATGATGGTACTTTGATAGTACAGGGCTATAGCACAAACATCCTAGAACTGCATGTTGTGCCTTTTACACAGTTTTAGGCAGTAACTTCAATTTTATGCGCGTCCATAGAGTAAAAAAATCGGGTATTATTACCTAAATGATGCTGGCGTAGCCCAGGTGGAGAGGTCAGCACGGTCTACGGATGTGGGTCCGATTGAGGACGTGTGGCACATCAATGGGTGAACGGTACGAGTTAAAACTCCAGCTCCAAAATGTGTTCAGAAGCTCGAGTTGGCGCTACTGGAGGAGTAGAAGAATATCCCACAGGAAATGATCGACAATCAAAATGCAAGCATGGAATGGCGTATCCAGACCCTCTTGAGATCCATAGAAGGCATTACACGCTTTAAACATGGCATTTCTTAAGTAAAAATGAAGAATTTAACTTAAAAACTTACTACTGAAATTTCAAAGATTTTTCTTAATTTTTGATTTTTGCAGATTTTTTCTATTTTACACGTTTTTATGCCCTAAATTTATATAAGTTTTATTTTTTAATCGTCGATTATTTAATAAATAAATAAATATATAAAAAACAGCGATAATTTAAAAAAAAAATAATATTTTGTTATGTTCCTCTAATTTTGCCGGTGGGTTTATTTTCAGCCAATTTCCATGGTAAAGGTCATTTGATTCTATACAGCATACGTTTCATACTGTTTAGATACAGCTTAGAATCAATTATTCCGCAATGCCGTACAAAAATAATGCGACAATAAAAAAAAATCGAGGGTAACAAACCCCTGTTTTTCAGGGGTCCGGGGGGTCATCTGAAACAGTACGGCTTCGGTTCCAAACATTATTTTAGCACTCAAAAGTACTATTAAAAATAATGCCGTACATTTTCGTTAGTCCAAAGGTTTGCAGGAGAAAAAAAAACTCAAGCAAATATCCATAGAACGAAATGTAAGAAAAGTCCATACAACGAATATATCGATTTTTTTCTAAAAATGGTTGTTTTATTACCAATGGACCATAGTAGTCTTAAATAAAGATATTTGTATTTGTATTTGTTATTAGGGTTCCGTACCCAAGGGGTGAAAACGGATACCTTTTACTAAGACTTCGATTTCTTTCTGTCTTCAGGCTGTAACTCAAGAACGGTTATAGCTACAGAGTTGAAATTTTCAGAGATTATATATTTCTGTTGCCGCTATAACAACAAATACTAAAAACCAAATAAAATAAATATTTAAGGGGGGCTCCCATACAACAAATGTGATTTTTTCTATTTTTTGCTCGATATCAACAATGGCAACAGGTAGACACCTGAAATGTTCACAAAATATTCAAATTTATTTTTAATTTAAAAATCAATAGTAACATTTTAAAAAAACAAAAAAACACAAGTTTGCTGTATAATGGTACGGAACTTTGCTTACTCTGCATTAAAATGTACGGCATATTTTTTTCCTATTTTATTTATCTTAATACTATTTAAGACGAAGGAAAAATGTAGAAAATTGCATAATTTTATTAATCTATGAATATTTAAAATTTCAGATATTGTATTTCTGTTTATTTTTTTTAGTTTCTTTTGAGCGGCAATACTCTATAACAATTGTATTTTACAATCTATTATAAATATAAATCTCCTGTCACGATGTTTGTCCGCGATGGATTCCTAAACTACTTAACCGATTTCAATGTTTCTTTTTTTTAAATGTGTGCTTTTTCCCACCTTGAGAGATAGGATAGCTTAGATCTTTAATTATTGGTCGTCCCAATTTTATTTTATTGCAAATTATTTGTCTATAAAGAGCGACCATGTTGATTATGCGACGCGGGTCACGGAATAGCGATGGACGTTGCCATGGTGACATATATTTTTTTATATCTATCGACGCTTCACACCACGTCAGTCTGGCCCCGTGGTAAGTAGCTGTTTTTTTTTTCAATAAAATAATACGGGCGATATACTTTATATAATATGGCAAAGAAACGTTTGCCGGGACAGCTAGTATTATATTAAAAATAAAGTCGCCGTACAGAATCAAATAATTTTACAGCTTAAAAAATCAAGAATACTATACCATGTATATAATTAAGATTATTATTAAAATGGACAAAAAAATTTTGACGGCATTATTTTTAATAGTACTTTTGCGTTCTAAAATAATGTTTGGAACCGAAGCCGTACTATTTCAGATGACCCCCCGGATCCCTGAAAAACAGGGGTTTGTAGCCCTCGATTTTTTCTATTGTCGCATTATTTTTGTACGGCATTGCGGAATAATTGATTCTAAGCTGTATCCAAATAGTATGAAACGTGTGCCGTATAGAATCAAATGACCAAATTTACCATGGAAATTGGCTGAAAATAAAATAAAAATACCGACTTGTTGGCGCATCATTTTTGTACGGCACTGCGGGTTTTCTTATTATTTTTCATGTGTCTATCGATAAAAATGCCGTACAGGATCATATGACCAAAATGTACTAACCCTACATTCACTTTTGAATTCTCACCAGTACTCAGTTGGACAGCTTACAAGTGACGGCTTAGTGCTAAATCTTATTATTTTATGCTCTAATATCGTCCTATATACGTCCCCAGGTGTTTCATATGACCCATCCATTTTCGACGTGGGCCTGTAGTCTAAAAACTGTGTTAATTTGTAAGCCTGTTTATTTGTGACCAACTTAAACACAACAATTGTATTTTTCAGTAGCTTATATTTTAAGAAACTTAAGAAAACCATAACCCTTCCATTTGCGCACTTTTACCCCAGTATCGGGGTATGTGTACGCAGCACTTTGGGTAAGTGTACGCAGCAACAAAATATATATTTTAGAACATTTAAAGTAATATTCTTTTATATATTTTATTAGTAACCACAGATTTCTATCTAATTCTTTTATCTGTGTTTGTAACTCACAACTGATAGTTACTAAATTATAACAAGTGGAATAAGAAGCTTCTAAATTGTCTTCTTTTTAGGAGCGCTTTATCTAATAGGAGGATTCAGGATACACCATAGACTTATAATATACTAGCTGTCCCGGCAAACGTTGCTTTGCCATAATATAAAGTATTTCGCCCATATTATTTTATTATGACTAAATAAGTATGTCGCCATGGCAACGTCGATCGCTATCTCGTCGCACAAAAATGGTCGCCGTCAGTCTCAGGTTGTAATAATTTACTATCATTTATTCAACAAATGCACTTATCAATATATAAAGTACCCAGTAGCCGATTCTCAGACCTACTGAATATGCATATAAAATTTGGTAAAAATCAGTAAAGCCGTTTCGGAGGAGTTCGTGGACTAACATTGTGACACGAGAATTTTATATAATTATAAGATACCTACTGTCGTATAGACCACCTGACAACCCGAAAATGCATGACGATTTTTGATCTGTCAATGTGTGCGTGTGCTAGTGATGTATATTTTACTATCGATAGTATTTTCCGTTCGAGTTATTTTACCTGCGATTCTATGAGAAATAAATAATATGCAACTTTGAAAGATTTTGTAATTCAAATTAGGTATCATATATATTTTATTTGACAGAAAAAAGGTGGCGATTGAAAAGTAGATACACATTTTCGTTTGGGGTGATTTTTCAATCGTCAGATGTGTAATAAACTAATAACATGAGGTTCTTAAAAGGGTAAATAATAAACACATTTTAAAGTTAAGTACTTACTTATTATTCAGGTAAAAGCTATCTGACAAATCAGCCCTTACATTAATAGAAATGCAAATTTAAAGTTGAAAGTAAACGACAAACATAGTATATTATTTATTCTTAAATTAAATACATATCATAATACCCTTACACCCCCATTACATTTTTAGATTAGTTTTATGTTCTTGTTAAATACCGATAGGCATATCGATAAATTTGATTCAAGCCCTAGCGTATATGTAAACAATTTTGATGAAAATTTTTTCTTCAAAAATTGTGTGATTTAAATATTACCTTTAGTCATCTTTAGTTATGCAAAATATGAAAGTAAAGGGGAGGATAAACAATATTTTATTTGAAATAGAGAACTAAAGACAGAATATAGCGAAAATAAACACATCGTAGCAATTAGGACATGAAGAAGAGAATTACCTTTGAAATGTATATTTTTCAGGATTACTCCTATGATTTACACTGCAATCACTCACAGAACAAGTTACCATTGTTATATGTAATAGTATTTGTCGAAAATAATAAAGGATTTAAACAATAAATTGCAAATATCGAAAGGGCATAAAAACGGTTGACGACTTTTGGCCGTTACAGTTTTCATGAGACTGCCTCTCTCTTTTTATCTTGTTATAATTCCATAAGGATTTTCTTCTCTCTCGCACTCTTTGTGGGTCTTTTGCATCTTAAGTTTATGGGATACACTATCGCTTTATACTCAGTCACTACTCACTGAGTATAAAGCATAAAGTTAATATACCTATCGGAATAGAGCAACAATCTCGAGCTGTCAAACGTAACCAAAATTGGTTTTCATCTGTGTGAAAAATATGTGTACGTATACACTTACACAAGCATGATTGAACATGAATTCTATGAGATTATATTGACAACGTGCGGCACGTGCCGACTGGACGTCAAAAAAAGAGTGCTGCTGTCATGTATCACACGTCTCTTTTTACCACGCGGTGTTACTGATAGTGGCATCTCGCTTGCTCAGGCCTTTGTTTCTCTATTCCGCTAGGTATATTAACTTTATGGTATAAAGCGATAGTGTATCACTGAGTCTGTGAAAAAAAAAAGAATGTCATAAAATGAAAATGGTGGTGATGGTGTGATGGTGGAATGCTGAAATTATTTGCTAAAACGTTAAACATTCCATTTTTAAGATTTTTTAAAATAAAATTAATTAATGAAACACTCAGTGACTTTGTTGCACTATGTAAAGTATGAAATAGTTCTGCAGAATGCATTTTCATTTAAAAATAAAGTGATAAATAGGACTAATGTTTTTCATTTATAATGTCAAAACAAGGAAAGAGAAAAATTACTGTTGAGCTACCGAAATCTAAAGATTTAGCGAATAGACCAAGTGTATTTGAACGTCTAGGTACAAAAAAGTCGTCAAACACAAAAAAAGCAGCCGAGTGTTGTAGGCAGTGGGCGCAACACGGTACTTGCGCTTATGGTAAAAATTGCAAGTTTGCCAGTAGTCATACATTAATAAGTCCATCTAAACAGCGGGCAGCAAATAAAGATACTGAACCGAAACGCACAGTTAAAGATGATGGTAAAAACAGGCTCCATTCTACTGTGGTGGTAAGAACGGGTCGTAGTCCTGATGGTGAGATTGATAACTGGGATCAAAATGACTTAGAATATGCTGACACTGATGTGCTCGAAAAAAGGAGGCAGCAGTTACAAAGAGAATTAGAGTTACAGTTGAAAATGGATTCAAGCAAGGATATGAGGAAAGATAAGAAAAAGACTGTATCAAGTTCCTCTTCCTCTAGAAGTTCTAGTTCTTCAAGTATTTCTTCATCATCTTCTGATGGAAGTTCTTCGTCATCTTCATCTGGCAGGTATGCATTTTCTTCTATTAATCCTTCGATCGCGGATTCTTGGAAATCCACACAGGAAGGCCACATGTGACCGCTTGGGAGTTAAAGCATTCAGTTGTTTTTGGCAGCATTATGGTCGAAACAACTATCTTAAAAATAATGCATATTAGGTTGAAGTGATAAAATTAATAAAATTCATGTTCCTAAAAACAATGTTTTGACAAAAAATTTTATTTTTTGATGCTGAATTAGGTACAAAAAGTAATAAAGTGTGTATTATTACACAATAAAGTGTGTATTATACACTTTATTAAAATTTGAATATCGTTCAGGCACAATGTATGAAAATAAATTGTGCCTGAATAGAATTTTCTCATTTTCTAATTATAAACCATCCATGTAGTATGTCACATGATTTTCATGAATTTTAGACCCCTCCCCTCTCCTTGTTGCAGTTGGTCACATTTGTGAGAACTGTGTTTGCATTCTTTGTGTTGTATTTTATTGAAATAGATATACTATACTCACACATGGGTTGTACTTAGGGAATGCAATCCTGCAAGAGAATTTCAATCCCGGTATTTGCGGGATTGAACCATCACAATCCCGCTGGATCCCGGTATTTGCGGGATCCCGCTGGGTGGATTCAAACTTAAACGGTCTTACCACAAAAGATTTAAACATCTGTTGAACAGTTGTTTTGAGACAATTTTGTATGAAATTTTTCTCTAATCAACTGTTCAACGGGTGTTTAAATCTTTTGTAGTAAGACCGTTAAAATTTAAAATTAAAAAAAATATTCTTAGAATCTCAAATAAAACAAACTTTTTCGGACACTTTTTTCAAGGGTTTAATTATTAACACCTCCATACTTCAGACTTTATAAAAAAATGAAAGGAAAACTAATCATTTTTTTTTGGAAATGGCTTCATAATAATAATAGTTTAAAAAATAATAAAAAAATATCGCTTATTTATGTCCATATTTTATCGATGTTTTTTTCCGAAATATAGGTAATAATTGTGCCCAAAGATTCCGAAACGGTTCCTGATATTCGACACAAGGTAGCTAGCAGCTGAAAATGCTCGCTCAGCATCCACACTGGTTAGTTCAATTGTCATTTAAAGTGAATTATAGGTGAACTGAAGCTAAATTGTTAAGCGGGCTGCCTGTAGCCAGTTCACGCACCCCCGCGCGCAAAGTTACGCATATGAATCACATTTCTTTGTAATCATGTGATTCATATGCGTAACTTTGCGCGCGGGGGTGCGTGAACTGGCTACAGGCAGCCCGTGAATCCCGCAAATTTTTCGACCGGGAATAGTCCCGCATAATACATGCGGAATCCCGGTATCCCGGTATTGCATTCCCTAGTTGTACTGTTCTGACTGTGTCAGAATTGCTCCTGTGTGACGGACGGCTCAAACGTAGAATGCGAATGCATACTTGCCCGCTCTCTGTCTGATAAGTCCCTTAGAGCCAGTCCACACATTGCGTTGCGTCGACGTAGCACTGCCGTTGCGTTGTTTTACATACAAATAACCAAGGTGCTCACACCGCGCGCTGCATCGTCGCAACACACGCATGACCTACCTCAGCCCCTGAGACGAAGCAGGAGCGGGTGTTGACGTTAAGACTGCTTCGTAATAACGCTGCGATGGCGCAGCGCCCTTGTGACAGGCAATGTGTCAAACGGCAGCGCTGCTTCGACGCATCTCTGACGCAACGCGCCGTGTGAAGTTGTGAAGTGACTCTTAGACTTCCTATTACTTTCTTATAATAATATTATGTAGTTATTTATTTAATAATAATATGAAATTTTATCCCTCTGATTAGAGATTCCAAAAGGAGATTAAAGAAAACAAAATTGAAAAGGAATTCTAGTTCCTCTTCAGATGGAGATGTACCTGTGAAAAAAAAAGCTTTTAAAGCCGATACACTTAAACGTGATAAAAGTGAAGCAAAGAAAGTTGCAGTGAAGAAAGATGATAAGTCTTTAAAAAAGCATGACAGTGGAAAGAAAAAGCCTTTAACAAAATCTGTTACTAAAAAATCTATATCACCGGCCAAAAAATCTGGTGGAACTCCACCAATAACATCAAAGGCCATATCATCAAAAAGCACAACAAAAAGTGCTAAATCACCTCAAAGAAGGGATAGAAATAGAAGTCCTTCAGCTAGTAGAGAAAAAGATAGGGATAGGGGTAAGGATAAGGATAAAGAACGCGACAAAGATCGTGACAAAGACAGAGATCGTCTAAGGGCTCGTAGTCGTTCACCTAAAAAAGGTAGATCTAGATCTCCGAGGCGCCACAGCTCCAACTCTAAAGATCCGAGAAGGAAGGATAGCTCAGAGAGAAGTCGACCCGTGTCACCGAAAAAACAAGGAAGAAGGGATACAAGTCCCGAACGTCACCGGAAAAGTTCAATCAGTCGCGACAGAGATAGAGGACGAGAACATAAAGATCGATCTTCTGAGAGAAAAAAAGATAAACACGATGATAAAGATAGGCACGATAGAAAAGATAGGGGACGGGATAGAAATAAAGACAAAAGAGATGACAAAAGGCGGGGGCGAGATAGGGGCTTGGGTGGTAGAAGTGGCTCAGACAAGGGCTTAGAGAAACCAAATAAACCTATGCAAAGGTTGCTTCCGCGTCCAGAAGAACGTTTAGCAGCACTTGCGGCTATTTCTAATAAAACATTAGAGACAGATAAAACTTTAACCACTTCTAAGGATCGCCAAGATACTCATTCTGAAAGAGGTGGACGAAAACAGGATAGGTTAGAGAGAGGTCGATCTAGCAAGAAAGAAAGAATTGGTAGCTTAGATAGGGATACGGGTGACTACGAAATTGGCTTGGATCGTCAATACGATCGCGGACGTAGCATAGATCGATATGAAAGGGATGATCATTACGATGGCGGCCCCAGAGATGACGATAGATCACCGGGATACAATCTTCCAGGAAGAGACCGACATTATGAGGGATACGACATGCCTGGCCCATCAAGAGGTTATCCAGATGATGATGATAGGATGTATGGTGAAATGGATCCACGGGCTGTTGATATGGGTATGTTACATTAAATGAATAAAGTTTTATTAAAAAATACTTTAACTATTCCTAAAATAATATACTGGACGGACGTTACGTCACATCCAAAATAATTTTTTCGCTCTCTGTAGGCTACGACGACCGACGACCTCATCGCAATCATTCGTGGGAGGGTCGAGCTGGTTCAATGGATCATGAAAGGGGTTATATTCACGGTCACAAGGATTGGGACAACGACGATTACCGTGGTCCAGGAGAATGGGGTCGCGACCGTAACTGGCCCATGCACGATCCTCAGGTAAAATAAAATATTAAGTGCAGCTTTTTTAAAATTATAATATTATGTTCTTTATTAAATAATACTTTCTTTTTCATAGGTATACCATTACATATACTGGAACGAACTAATTGATTATCGCAAAAGATATTTTCCCATTGCCTGTCATATCCTATCCCACATTTTCCTTGGATGTCCTTATCCTCATTGTGGTATGGCTTATATTAATTACTTTAGTTATTGAAAGATATATTTTATTTTTAAATTATATTAATAAATAATTATACAGATGGGCGATTGGGGCGATAAGGACCCTGATGCAGAGGGTTGGCACCATCGCGGACATGGGCCTCACCGTGGTCGTACACGAGGTAAGAAGTTTAGATTTTAGACTGCCCAGTAATCTTGAGTATTTTAAATTTTTTTTAACTAAATAAGCAATGCAATGTTCAATTTGCACACAGATGACTACGGGCGTGGTGGACGACTCGACCATAATAGAAGTGAGGGTAATAAAAGGCGGGCTCCTAGAAATGAAAGCCAAGACACAAGCACAAAGGAAGCTCCATCCGCAACCCACAACGCCACGGCGTCTGAAGATCAAGATGTAGAGGACAAACCTATCCCGGACGACTTGAGCGAAATAAGTGACGATCCTGATGATATTCTTGAAAGAGAAGATGTAAGGTTTATGTCATTTTAAACTTGCTAATGTAGTTTGGAATCAATTTTGTCTTTAAATCAGTCTTTTTCTTTCCTTTGCAGATGGCTGACCAAAATATGCATGATGACAGCCAACAAGAACCGACTCCTGACGTTGTTAATAATAAATTAGAGGCATCTGAAAAGGAGTCTACACAGGTAAACCGTAAAACATTTCAAATATTTTTTTCCTTATTATGGTAGTAGGCATAATGTAGACTTTCAGACAATATTTGCAAAAATTTATTCTGAATAAAAAAAAATTGAGTTTGAGTTTTGAGTTATGATCAGAGGTATATTGTAATACTGACACTATTTGATGGCTGATGCTACTATAAATAGTTTATATAAGCGGGAGTAAAATGTAAACTAACAAATCATTCCCAAATATATTTTAGGATACCAGTGGTGCTGGTGAGGAGAAGGAATCCCAAGAGGGAAAAGACGACGAAGAGGGCAACTTGGACTTTGAGGAAATATCTGATGGTGAATTGGAGGAGGAAAGAACACGTGGTATGTTATCTTCTTTAAAAAATCGGTTGTCTGTAAAGTCGGTTTACTGACGATAGTTGAACGTGACAACGTATGACGTTGTCACGTTCAATTATCATTAACCCCTTAACCCCTAGCTTCCGAATCTCTGTAAATATTAAATAGAAACAAACTTTTTCGACTGTAACCTAAAGTTATTTCGATGTATTTCTTTCAAATGATTGTCTAAAAATGTTTAAAATGAGTAAAATAAACTATTCGCAATACAAAACGCTACATACATTCGTGAAATCCAGTAAAATCTTCGAACAAAGCACAAGTCATACCTTTGCACGTAGGAAATAGAGCACAATTTTAAATAGCCGAAATAATACTAATAGCTCACAGATTGTTTATTTGTTTTTCATTCAGAGTGTGGTCAATGTATCAAAGGTCATAACTAACCAAAGTTCTTCATACAAAAGTATTCTCTATGTCATCGAAATACGTAATATAATCGAAACAAAGAGCGCGGCCCAGGTGGGCCTTACGGTTGTTGAGAGACTTGAGAGTGTAAATGGAACGCCTCAGACCTGTCAGCGAGGTAACGCCGCATGAACTGTCATGTTTTTCGGGCGCGCACCCCATATCGAATTATAAGACGTTATCACGTCAAAAAATTCGAATGCTCTTGGAAATGCATAATTGTTGGTCTATGAATTGATGTCGCGCCATTAGGCATAATAAGTTGTAACACAAATTAGTTGTCTCATATTTTTCAATCACGGTCCAATGTTGAGAGACCACACTCTACCACACCCATGTAGATTAACCGCCTATCCTCATTTTATATTTTTACTAATTTTATTTTTTATTTGTGATGTAGCTGGACTAGGAGATGCTTTGGGTGTGGACTGGGCGAGTCTCGTGGCCGACGTCCGTCGTCGAGAACAGGTGCCACCGTCCAGCGGCGCTAGAGACAGATGGCGACCCGAAAGAGTTCTGACTCGCCTCGGTTTATCCCTCGAAATGGCCAGCAAGGAAACTGTCGAGGAAATTCTGAAGAAGAATGCGGAATCAATCGCATCAGAGAAGGCATCAAAGGCTAACAACGAAGACAAGTCTCCGATACAAAACGGAACTGCTGAAACTGAGGAAACTGAAAAGACTGTAGCTCCAGTTGATATTGAATCCTTGCATCCAGTAGCAACCATACAGGTATAACAAATGGAAAAATATAATAAAATTTACTATAAAGTGAATTTTTATGCCATTTTATAAGTTCAATCATAAATTTTTACCACTTCTATTAACAACCATATAAATTATTATATAAATAATTACATAATTATTATTTCATTATACTGTTTATTAAAAATACTATTTAAAATTTAAGGTTGCAACAGAGAAACGTAAGAGACAACGTGCTGCGCTGTTCGGGTCGGGTTGTGAAATAACTCGAGGTCTGAGTGCTAGGCGCGACCTGGCCCTGCGTCGCTACCTCTGCCACCTGCCAATAGCCGAGCGCTCCGGTCAGTCCAGAGTCGCACCGCAGCCAGCCCTGTTCAAAGCCGCGCGAGCTCTGCTCATGCAGGAACCGGTGTCAGGCTGACGAATACTAAAGTAAACCACTAATGGGTTTTCTCAATAAATCTATTAATCCAAATTCAAGAAATTAAAATACTAGGCCTTTAAAAACTGCTGAGGTGCACAATAGTAATGTAACATGTGATAGTAACAAATTATTATTTTTTGGGTGCCAAATGTTAAAATTAGCACTAGTAAATAGTAATAGTTTCAGCAGGATGGATGGATGTAGAGGTACTTTAGGGCCTATCAAATTAAGATCTTTTATTCATTACAGTGCTGACTGAACTAATCACATAATTTTATATCAGAGTAGAAACTTGAATGCACCCATTTTCCTTTACTTTCAAAGTTGTTTTACAATTAATTATTTTTCTAGTATTGGGTCAATTTTCACAATGCTTGTAATAATTATTAACTATTAAGTAAAACTTGTTATTTTATATTTAGTCCAGCAGAGTTAGTTCAGCCTTGTATGGGAATCTGAAATTAATTATAGTCAGTTTTTTTTGCACCAGTGTTTAGCTCCTCTAAAGTCATAAGGATCAAATTTGTAGGAAATTTAATGATCTATCACCTACAACTTTGTTTCTACAATTTAATACTTTCGCTAAATTCGATAATATTTGACATACAAGTGAAATTATACATTGACTTGTTTTTTGCATATTTTATCTCCATAATTAATATTGATTTTACAATGAAAATTATAATAATTCAAAATGTAGAAAATTAAATTTACAACAAATTCGTAAAAAAATAAAATAAAGGAGATAATAAAGCTAAAAAACCGGCCAAGTGCGTGTCGGGCCACGCGCAATATAGGGTTCCGTAGTACCGCTAGTTTTTGTAAATTTTTTTATGGTCAATGAACGTACATTTATAGCGTGTTTTATAACACTTCTAACAACATCATCTCAGTTACTTTCAAAGGAATTTGAACGAAAAGTTGCTTTATACTTCACCGAATACATTTTTTTTAGTTGATCGACTACTACTCAATAACTTATGAAGTCTTCGTAGCCGTGATAGTTTTCCTTTTAAATTCAGCATATTTCCTACTCCCGTGAATTTTTCCATATTTCCAGAACCAACCGCTTAGCATTAGCTGGTAGAAGGGGGGGACACTGGACTCTAACGATTTTTTCCACTTTAAAACTTAATATTTCACAAACGGATCCCTAAATCGGAAAATAATTTATGAATACTCGCAATATTTTTAAAAAACCTATTTAACGACACCCCACACGATGGGGTGGGCGTGAAAAAAAATATTCATCCCCGCTTGATGTGTAGGGGAGGTACCATAAAAAAAATATTTTTTTACGATTTCACGTACCATTTTGTTGCCATCATTAATGTGTATTCATGCCAAATTACAGCTTTGTAGATCCTATAGTCTCTGAGTAAAACCGCGGACAGACAGACAGACAGACAGACGGACGGACAGACCGAAACTATAAGGGTTCCTTGTTGACTACGGAACCCTAAAAAGATTGGACCTTCAAATCAATATGGCGGCTAACTAACTCGTCGGATTTGGTTGAGTTTTTGAATTTAAGTTATTTGTGACCTCCTCTAAACACTGGTGCAAAAAATTCTGACTATAATGAATAAAAAAAAAATCTAAATCTTCTGGGGTAATTATACTGATGCAAGAGTAGATAATATTATGATATTACTCGAAATAATTAACACTAACAGGCATTGGTAAAATTGGGGGAATTGACATAAAAAATATTCACGATAGATGCCGAAGTAGTCTATTGCAAAACAGTAAAAACTATTATAAGAATACTTAGCTTTTACTATTATTATAATATTTTTTACAAACAAGAACATGTTGATAAATATTTTAGCATGTTCTTGTCTTTGTCACAAGAATATCAATGTACCTATGTAAATGTATTTAAATTTCTAGGTACTTGAAGTAAATAAAAAAGTAGACAAGTAATGCATTTAAGATAAAATCTAATAATTTTAGAATGATCCTTGAATGTGTGAATTGTCAGAACATAATATTATGTAATTACGAGTAGGAATACATTTTTAAACAATTAGCAATCTTTTTATTAATTATTATCTTTGTTTTGTCAGTATAAAAATATAATATGTATTATGCTTAAGATTTAAACTATATAACTATTGAAGGTTTATTAGTTAATAATCGGCCAAGTGCGAGTCGGACTCGCGCACTAACGGCCTGGCCACGGGGATCGGCGATGCGACGCGGTGGGCGCGACGAACATTCGCGCGGCGCCGCTTGCAGGCCACGGGCAGTCACGTTCGCCGCCGCGACCAGGGAAGTCCGACAGCAAAATGTCTATTGAAATTATTTCAATATTGCTTTGGCCTTAGACAGTAATCGTTTTTTTGGTCCAAGACCTAATATTTAGAGTAGTACATGATTTGAATAAGAATCGGGGTATAGATGGAGAATTCCTCAAGAAGTACGAGAAATACAGAATATATTATCCAGAATTTTTTTTAACTATAACAGAATGAGTATTGAAACCTTCTTATATTCTTATGAAATAGCTGGCTAGCTCCAAATAGCTGGTCTAGCTAGTAGTTCAGCAATAAAAGTCTCTGTGTTCGTTTTTCGCGGTCAAAACGACTAAAGTCGTTTGATCACTGCAATTTTCGCCGCGACTGCCGCCCGTTCCCGTGGCTTGCGCCGTACTGATTCATACTTTTGTTTTGCTCGCCCGCC
This sequence comes from Polyommatus icarus, assembly GCA_937595015.1. NCBI lineage: Eukaryota > Metazoa > Arthropoda > Insecta > Lepidoptera > Lycaenidae > Polyommatus > Polyommatus icarus. The sequence continues at coordinate 14,278,310 of OW569321.1, forward strand.
GCGCCGCAAGACGCCGGCGGCGCGAACCGCTCGGTACATTTCGCCGTTGCGCGTGGCATGATACGTACATTGCTATAAGTTTGTTTCAGTCGCAAGACGCTTCGCCGGTCGCACCGCGCGAAATTTCGCATAGGCGAATTTCCCGTGGCTAGTCGGTAAGGGTTCCGTACCATTATAGAGCAAAATTAGCCCAAAAATTGTGTTTTTTGTATGGGAGCCCCCCTTAACTTTTTATTTTATTTTAATATTATTATTAAATATTAAAGTGCACATAAAACTAAGGACCTTGAGTAAAATTCAAGTACCTACCTGTTGCTATTATTGATATAGAGCCAAAAAGGTAAAAAAAGGCAGTTTTTTGTATGGGATTAAGGGGCCGAGTACCCTTGGAATTTCTCATATAAACGTAATACCAAAATCATTTTGTCATACGAAAATATTTAACATGTTTGAGTTATTTTTCAGTTTAAAATAGTAATTACCTAGTGCACAAAACTTGACTTCAAAATATTTAAACACAATTTTTTTTTTGATTTTAAGTTTTTTTTAGTAAATTTACCACCAAATATTTAAACACTAAAAAATAGAGTAAAACACTAAAAATATATATAAATAAATAGTAAATTTACTACAAAATATTTAAATACTAAAACATATTTTTTAGAGTTTAAATATTTTGTAGTAAATTTACTATTTATTTATATATTTTTTAGTGTTTTACTCTATTTTGTAGTATTTAAATATTTAGTAGTAAATTTACTAAAAAAAATTTAAAACAAATTTTTTTTTGTGTTTAAATATTTTGAAGTAAATTTTTGTGCAGTAACCTAGATAATTACTATTTTAAGCTGAAAAACAAATCAAACATTTTAAATATTTTCGTATGAGAAAATGATATAGGTATTACGTTTGTATGAGAAATTCCAAGGGTACCCGGCCTCTTAAATATAAATATTAATTTTATTTTATTTTTAGTATTTGTTGTTACAGCGGCAACAGATATACATAATCTGTGAAAATTTCAACTTCCTAGATATTACCGTTCTTGAGTTACAGCCTGGAGACAGACATCGAAGTCTCAGTAATAGGGTCTTTTTACCCTTTGGAAACGGAACCCTAAAAATTACTATGAAATATTTTTTAATTTCATGTAAGTAATCACATTAAAAATACAGTCAAAACCGTTTTTGGCGACATTGTTTAGAACAACATACTGGTTAAATTGACCAAAATCAAAGGTCCCGGCTGAATGCTACATGATCACCTGTCACTGGATATTACAACTATCGGTTTTTACGACTAAATATTATGAGTAGTCCCTTCGATGTTGTTATAATTATAACAGATTTTGACTGTATACATATTTTATAAAAAAAAAAATTCGGATTACAATCCAGCTCCTTCATTTATTAAATAAGTTGATATATAACTGGTCATCCAAATAGAAATTCATTCATGTAATAAGTAGGAGACATCTTCTCCAACAGGTATTTCACATTTGTCTTGTCCCCTAAAAAATGGAAACAAATATTATTTATTTACATAACATTATTATTTTAAGTGTAGTGTATAAAAAAGTTTAATGAATATTCTTACTTTTTGAATAATACAGCTCCAGCAACACCTTTTATGATTAACAAATTTTTATTGACATGTAAAATAGAGCCTTCCTTTAAACCAAGAACATATTTAGCATGAGGCATCTGTAAAAATTCTCCTATTCTTTGATCCCTTGTTTCTCCTCTATGTTCGTCTGAATCTGGTTTTTCAATATAATGAGGGTTAATATTGAATGGTACTAATGATATGGCATCAAATGTAGGCGGATACACTATAGGCATATCATTGGTAGTGTGAATACTTTTTGTTGCTACATTGGTTCCTGCACTACTTCCAATATAAATTAAGTTTTCATATAATACTCTTTTCCGAATTTGTTCAACTAAATTATTTTCATATAGTCTCTTCAAAAGAAGAAATGTGTTTCCACCACCGATAAAGATTGCTTTAGCAGAATTTATAGCAGTATTAGGATCAGAAAATTCTTGAATTCCTTTTACAGTAAAGCCCCAAGGAACCATGGCGGACTGTATAGTTTTTGTATATTTTTCATAATCATTCTGAGCATATGGAATAAATATAATTTCACTTATGGCATTCCTAAAATATGATAATATGAACATAATTATGAATATAACTTATTCAAAAGATAAAATTATGATAGGACTGAAAATAAATTCTAATTACAAAATACTTGCTTTTCCAAAACTTCACTAATATCTTTTTTGGCGAATTCCAATAAGTTAAATCCAAAACAATTTGAAGATGACAGAAGCAGTGCTTGAGGATTTGGTTCCATTGTTACGCTAGTATAATTAGTGATAGTTCGTGTTCCTAAGTAGATGTTTCTGGTACACTTTAATAAATTCAATGCAAGATAAGATATCGATTGACTCATCACATTACACTGCACAGTTTAAGAAATCACAGCTGAGTTTTATCTTATGCCATAAATTTCCATGTTTATATACTTCTTCTTCGTCTTGAGCTCTATAAAATCAATGGTCTTGAGCGTCAGTTTGACACATGAGAATTGACATTATATACTTTTTTTTTCTTGTTATGGCTCTCGGCTTTTAAACCATGGCCAGTGTCAAGTAAAGTTTTGGCGAGAAAAAAAAATTCGTAAAAAATTTACAAAATTTTCAAGTTGTTTTTCCAGATTATCGTCAAGTCGAAAGTCTAGTCAAAGTCTAAAAAGTAGTCGGTAAAGTCAACGAGTCAAGTCAGTTGTTTTAGTAAAGTGGTAGACCCTTTACTAAAACTTTCGATGGAGTTTTGGAGGGAACACAAAATGGCACGTTTCTTGAAGTTGTATCACTTGTTGTTTTAATAAAGTGGTAGACCCTTTACTAAAACTTTCGATGGAGTTTTGGAGGGAACACAAAATGGCACGTTTCTTGAAGTTGTATCACTTGCCCACAGTATATATTATAACTCTATGCTTGTGCACGACAACGAATATTTAATGGTTAATATTCTACCAACATTACACATTAAAAACCGAAATAAAACAATTTTAGGAAAATAATACAAAAACAAAACGTCACTCTTTCGTATTCCCGGCAAAAAACCCATTATATAAACTTATAAACAAAGGACATAGGCTGCGTTGCACCAGAGGCGTGGTTAAAGTTAAAGTTAAGGTTAAAGTTAAATATGGCGTCCTTTTAGCTTTAACTTTAACATTAACTTTAACCGGAAAATTTGACAGATGTCGTATGAGCATGTGGTGTGTTTGGACGCCATATTATTTAACTTTAACCAGAGATTTGACATTTTGCACTGTTGTCAAAGTTAAGGTTAAGGTTAAAGTTAAAGATACAGTTAAAGTTAGTTCGTGCAATCCACAAAAATAAGGGAGTGCCTCCGCTGCCGGCGCCGGTGGCCGAAATGGCTGCCGTTTTCCGAACTCAGAAGTTTGCCGAAGTCATAACAAATAGGTACCTAACCTTCACCTTTGGAAGTCGGTAAAGTCGAAACTCTTTGAAATATTTGAGATTATAATTATTTCTTTTTAAAATTTCAAATTTGTGTATCGGCACTGGAACCTAGCGCTTTACGCATTATCATCGGCTCCCATTTTGAGTGCCAGCGCCGGCAGCCGTTGTTTTATATCTCGGCTGCCGGCAGTATACTTACCGCCGGTTCCCATTACGGAAACGCGGCGGACATTAATACAATATTTGTGCTGCAGAAGCGAGCTATTCGTTCTTTTTTTTTTTTTTATTCTTTTTTTCTTTATTCAATACCAACAGCGTATTACAATAAGAACATAACACTAAACATGTAACAATTAGTATGGCCAGTAACAGGTATTACATTGTTTGACAATTAGTAGTGCTATTTAAACATAATAATAATAATAATAATAATAATAATATTTATAATAATAATTCTATTTATAAGATGTCGTCTTTTGAACTTCTAAGACAAAAATTTAAAGAAATAGGAATTCTGACCGTCGCATCTCAATACATTTTGAAAAATCTCTTATATTATGTTAGAAAGAACATAAATATTTTCAAAAAGAAAAGTGATTATCATAATGTAAATACTAGAAATAAGAACAAGTTAGCAATACCAATGTTCAGACTAGCCAAAGTAAGCAAATCCTTTAACGGCCAATGTATACGCCTATACAATAAAATCCCAGAAAATGTTCAAAATCTACCTTTAAACAAATTTAAAAAAGCAGTTTTAAAGAACGTTTGTGTGCTAAAGCGTATTATAAAGTCAATGATTTCATCGAGGACAGCACACCTTGAGAATAGGGTGGCTCCATGCAGGTTACTTTTATTTTTGTTACATTGCTGTAACCCATAACATTGTAATTTTCCATTTTTTTTAGTAAAAGATGGCCCCGTGCGAGTTTCTTACGCCGGTTCTTTTCGGCGGGGTAGTTCCCGAACCGATGGTAGGCAACGTAGCTTCTTCGTTCGACTTTCAAAAAGAGTATCATGATACCTATTTTGAATAAAAAGATATTTTATTTTACTGATATTTTTGGGGGAGTGCCTCCGCTGCCGGCGCCGGCTCCCATAAATATCAGTAATGGGAGCCGGCGGTAAGTACACTGCCGGCAGCCGAGATATAAAACAACGGCTGCCGGCGCTGGCACTCATAATGGGAGCCGGTGATAATGCGTAAAGCGCTATATTCCAGTCCCGATATACAAATTTTAAAAATAAATAATTATAAAAAAAAAATTAGTTTGCTATTATTTTTAGCAATATTCCGCGAAATAAACTTCCACCTTTAGGTAAATGAATGAGTGCACGCATAGGCATGCGTACAGCACCTCCCTCCTCCCACACTGCCTATGCGTACACTCGCATGCAAGAACTTGCAAACACCACCACCACACAAGCAATAATGTTGGCAAATCCGTGCAAGGCCCCTCACCACCATGCAGGTTGAAAACCTCGACGCGCGTTTCGCTCCAACACCGGAGCATCCTCAGGATGTGGACTCTACGAACAACGTCCGTCAAGTCCGACTTGAGTGTACACATAGGCAGTGTGGGAGGAGGCAGGTGCTGTACGCATGCCTATGCGTGCACTCACTCATTTACTTAAAGGTGGAAGTTTATTTCGCGGAATATTGCTAAAAATAATAGCAAACTAAATTTTAAGCTATGGATTTCCGCAAAGTAACGCCTGATTCCATTAACTATAAATAATTATATTCTCAATTAATATATTATTCGACTTTAATTGAGAATATAATAATTATAGACCCCCAGCCACATGGTGGACCAGTATGACCAAAGCACTAACTGTAGATAAATTGCCTAAATCGACAACCCAAGATAGAATTTCTTGGCGCAAATGTACTAGGAGAGCCGACCCTACGTAAAGTGGGAATGAGCTAAGAAGAAGAAGAATATATTCGATTTTACCGACTTCCAAAGGTGAAAGTTAGTTAAGTAGGTACCTATTTGTTCGGCTGTGGATATTGTAGTTTTTTGTAGTTTAATGCATTTTCTTAGCTTAGCTTTACCTTAGCTACCTTTTTTCAAAAAAGTAAGATTTTGCACCACAGCTACAGTTATAAACCCCGTGGTATACTTCCGAAGGTACTGAACAGAACTTCAGATTCCTTATACATATTAGAGAGTTTCAGCCTTGTTTAAAGAAGCAAAGATATTGTATTATGCTACTATGCAGATCACATTTATCAGCATCATCAATACCACCATTAAAGTGGTTGTAAAAAATTCAAGCCCCATACGAGCACCGGTGATAGCGTCAACAATAGATTATAGAATACAATAGCATTTCCAAGAATCCCCGATCGAAGGATTCAAATATGCATCCTTACAATATGACTATATTTTATGACCTTATTATTTGCACTTTTCATAGTCCTTTAGCTCAAGACTGATGTTTTTGATCATTATTCTGTCATTTGACAAGCGATGTTTGCCGAATAGGCGCCGGCAGCCTATTCGGCAAACATCGCGTGACTTCGGCAAACTTCGGAGTGCGGAAAACAGCGCCGGCAGCCATTACAACAACCGGCGCCGGCAGCGGAGGCACTACCTATTTTTTTTGGGAGCCGGCGCCGACAGCGGAGGCACTCCCTAAAAATAATCTAAAAATAATAAAATCTTGTTCCTTATTTATTGTAGTGCCGTCTTCAGACTTCGACTCCTCGAAACTATTTTTGTATTCAATCTTCATTCTTTTCAAGTCGGTACCAGCTGCAGAAATGAAATGAAAAACAGATGAGATCTAGAACTTACGCTAAAGTAAGTAAACTGGTGTAATTCGCGCGCGATCAGAAATATGGGATGTGGTTGGATGTGGTGTAGTGGATGGTTCCGTACCCAAAGGGTAAAAACGGGACCTTATTACTACGACTTCGATGATGTCTGTCCCTCTGTCTGTCTGTCTCCAGGCCGCTGGCTGTAATATTATTATCTCAATAAACTGTGACCATCAATGCGTTGTGAACAATTTTTCCGCTCATTGAGATAGATATTTTAATCATCATTAAAATAGGTATGTCTCTAAGTGCGAAGCATATTTCCTAATTCCTACCCCTGTGAATTTTTTTCACATTTTCAGAAGCAACCGTTTGGCTGGTAGAAGGGGGACACTGGACTCTAACGTTTTTTTCCACTTTAAACTTCATATTTCCTAAATGGATCCCTAAATCGGAAAATGATCTATGAATACTCATAATATTTTTTAAAAACCTATCCAACGACACCCCAAACAGTGGGGTGGACGCGGTTTTTTTAAAGATTTTATAATATTCCATTTTGGCATCATTAAGAAGTGCATTCATGCCGAATTACAGCTTTGTAGGCCTTATACTAGTCTCTGAGGAAAACCGCGGGCAGACAGACGGACATATACAAACACACGGACAGACCTACGGGCAGACCGAAACTATACCTAAGAGTGTCTTGTTGACTACGGAACCCTAAAAATAAAACAATTCGGGGCTTATTTTCAAATATAAAAATTAATTATAAAATCGACAATTATTTTGCTTTAATCGCCTTCGCCAAAATTCGTTTATCGCGTTGGAACCGTACATTTTACCAGGATAAAGGTATCCTTTCCCAGGGCTCGAAGTATCTCATTACCAAATTTCAGCAAAATCAGTTCAGCGGTTTGGGCTTGAAGAGATACTAAACACCCAACGGCAAACATACAGACAGACAGATACACTGTGGCATTTATTTGTTAGTAAACTGTATTGATTGAAATCGGACAATAGCTTTTGAAGTAAGGTACCTACTCGTACTTGATTTCCAAAAAAAATCCCGAAGCGTGTATCGGAAATTAGTAGGCGTACCTACATAATACTAGGTAGGTATTATTTAGGCAGATATTTAAATTTATTATTACATACAAAACTCAGTTATATTTTGACCTAAATAAACGTCACTTACACTGAGAAATTATTTGTCTTTGCACAAACACACTTTAGTAATTATTTTTCGTTGCTTCACTTAAAATAAAAAATCTTTCTTCTTGAGGTTTGTCACAGCCTGGTCCAAGATATTTGCGCCTCAAATCAAGATCTGGAGGCGCCGAGAGATCATCTTGTAGTATACTATGAGCTTGTTCAATAGTGAACTCGATTTCAGATTTCAGCCCCTGAAAACAAATTAATTACTAAATTGTTTGACTACGCTTCTCATATATATTAAGTATAAATTTTAATATGTATGTACTAATTAGGTGTTACAAGGTAAATTTTACCCGCAATTTCAGTTGTTATCATAAGTTTTAGTCTAAACATCGATATAATACTTATTTTTTTTATCTAGGCCGGCTACGCTCTTAAATATAAGAGCGTAGCCTAGATAAAAAAATAATAGTTTGGTCTTTACTACACTTTGTTTTTTCCAGTATGTTGCGAAAAGAGACAATGCTATAATAATATTATACTAGACGGGTTATAGCGCAGCGCGTGATCCACCCTGATCACTGTCTACCACATGCTATCATGGTCCATGACTGTCCAACACTTCAACTTCTGCCTGTGGTTTAGTCAAAACAACGCGTTCGACCGCACAACGCATCAATATCTATCGCATCAATACCACTGATGGCACGCATGCCATTGATTCGCCATCCCTGCTGTAGGGCCAAGCCATAACACAGCATTGCATCGTAACAAATTATCTACATTACTGTGCAATGGTTATTTTTGCCATACGACGCCGTAACTGAGTGTTATTGTGTACTACCTCATAGAGTTCCGGCGCACGTCGAGCGCGCTCGGCCAGCGCGGCGTGCAGGTGGTACAGCAGCAGCCCCCGCAGGTGCGCGTCGCCCGCGCCCAGCGCCGCCAGCGTGCGCAGCGTGTCGCGGCACAGACTCTCCTTCAGCTCCAGACGACAGTCCGATAGCTCTGCAATGACACAGCCGTCGATTAGTAGGTATCGGCCAATTGGACCTCCCACAGGCTCTGAATAAAGCCGGTAAATTGCGAGTAGTAATTTCCGGCTTTATTCCGGTAAGTTCCGCTGCAGCCATCTAAGAATTCTAAGATCCTTCTCCACCTCCACCTCCCCCTCAACCACATATTTTGAGTTGATGAACTAAAATGTAAGAGACGCGGAATAGCTACATATTAAAGGCATTTTATTGTGGCAATGAATTTGTAAGTAGGCGCCGTACAAATTCATTGCAAACATATTGTAATAAGTTGCAGCGTATTTAAACACAAGAAAGAGGCTAATTTTGATTGCGGCGAAATATTATAATATCTATGGATGCTTGCACACCACGTGTAAACTTAGCAGGAATTGCAGGAAAATATTATATTATCTATACATATAATAAAACTAGAAATGGAAATTCTGTACATTAAAGATATTCAAAAAAAAAATCCCTCCACCCCTCTTAGAGCACAAAAGAGGGGGTAAGATTTAGTATCGACTGATGAAGTAGAAATACTTTAAATGGCAAAACAACGTTTGCCGGGACAGCTAGTGAGGTATATTTTCCTGCGATTCCTGCAAATTATATTGCGATAGTATATTGTACTTAGACTATAAAAGCCAGAATGATCTTAGTAAGTACCTTGTCTAACAACCTTCCATTTTAGTATGAAATATTTACACCTGCTATACTATTGTAGTGCAGACTGCAGTACAATGCATGATAATACGGTGTTGCAATAGGTCGTTAGTTAAATCTTGGCATTGGAATTCGATGTAATGTAACAGTTGGCAGGAAATGCATCGACACAGACCTTCAAATTCACTAACGCTTATTACACAAAAATAAATAGCGAATATGATGGCGCTATCACTTATTATTTAATAATAATTGCCACTACAAATCAACACACACCCTATTAATAGTGGCGTAATTTTAATGATCGTTATGAGTTAATTAGTAAAGCTAATGAAGTACATTACGTGCTATTCAGTAAACACTAAACCAGTGAACTTGTAGTTTTGTTATTCGTTGCACTAAACATATCAATAATTAATTTGCTTTAAAATGATAATATGGTTTAAAAACTAGTGAGCGAACAAGTTTAAAAGTTATTATCGACACAATATAACAATGTAAGAGCTATTATGTAGAGATGTTTTGTATGTCACAAAAAATAGTGTATGTTGTGGCTTTTAATTGTAATGATTTAATATCATGTACATAGGTATATAGAGGGTTATTTACTGACGGCGAGGGCTGGCAGATCCACCGCGTCACGACGTGGGGGCGCGCGTTCTTCGCGGCGGCACCCATGTCTCCGCTCACCACTTATCAATCGAACGACTGAACACCGCGATGTATACGTTACTGATTTTATTCACACGTTGCGCAGTACAGTTGAGACATACGAAACAAAATGCGGTCGCGAGTTTAAAAACCCATTGCAGCCTGCGATCCTCCTTTTGTGAGCGTTAAGGCGATGCGCAGTTTCTGCCCGCGCGTCATTTGTTCGACTAAATATACGAGCCCGTTTTAGTCAATTCCACTGTAAGTGGGTGTTGTAAATGAGTGAATATTTATATAAATCAGACCAAATCTTATTATTTACAAGTCGTTAACCCGATTACGCGGAATTTGACGCAGATTATATAGTTTGAATGAGGATACGTTAGTAAATAGTGTACTCACGATTCTGTCGTGTTTACAAATAATAATTAGAAAGGAATACATTACTTTAGAATAACAGTCCCAAGGCAATTACGGCTACGCCTAGTCCAAGCACTAAGCAGCAATAATTAATGCGTAAATCAAAGTCTTTGTAACAACTTAATAAAAATGTAGAGCACAGCTTTAACAACATTTCCCAGGCTTCAGGCGTCCCTTACGTAATAAAGAATATTTTTCCCTACAAGTTTCACACTGACCTGAAGACTAGTTATCTATTTAGGATTGTAAAACAGTCGACCTTAATGACTACTATGCGCGACGAAGTGACGCAGCGTGAGCTCATGAATAGAGCAAGTCGCGTGCGCTCTCATGTGGCTTACTCGATGGCTGCTCGTACGCATACCACTTAGTACTGTTGTTAAGTGACTATAATTTTTATGTAGGCATCTATTTATTACAATTTATATGCAATTGTATAAATATAATTGTAACAATTTAGTCTATGCTGGCGTCAGGCAGTGTAGATGATGATCTTCTACATGACGTAGAGTATACGCTACATTTCCACATTTCTTGTTGTATACTTTTATTTAACCCGTCAACACTAGAACGAAGATTCTTTTTTAATACATACTATGTATGTTTCACACCTTTACTTTATTTTTTAATTATTATTAGTATTTTCTGTCAGGTATTTAAGTTTTATAAATCCTTGACACGGTGGTGACCGCAGCTCGCCCTAGAGCCGCCAACGAAGTGTGAGATTTGGTGTATGTTACAATATCACACTCACTGTATTACAATGTTGCATTTGACAAGGATGTACAACAAGAAAACTAAGTATTTAATTGTGGCAATATTATGTATGGAAATATATTTTTTTAAGAGTCGCCATTATAATTAACCCTGGTGTATCTGTAATTTAGTATCATGTGGATACTACAATCTTAACGATTTTATAACCTACGTACAATATCGTTTTATTGACCTAGGACCTAGGTACATGTCGTTATCATTCCCTACAATTAATTATATTTTAGAATCAATGATAGACACAAAGCATTGAAGTAGTTTTAGTGCTTGCACATTTCTATAATCTTAAAGTTTTTAGGAGTATTATATTATATCATAGTAGATTTTAGGAAATACTTATTATTTTAATAGTTAAAATGAATAATTAATATGCTTTACTTAGAATTTTAGCAGTTAACAATTCGGCTCTATTAAAACCACCAAACCTTTTGTCCCGTCATATGTATTTCCTAATAGTATGGCTCGTCTCAACCTCAGTTCTACTAAAATATGATTACAATCGGGAACGAACATTTGAATTTTTCGCAAAACGTTTTCATTTAACTCTAGATCATCTACATCGAGTGCACCGACGAGACTTCCTAGAATACTCTGGACAGTGTTAACTCTACCCGACGGCACTACGGCGCTACACGCCCCACACTTCCAAATTGATTTTGGGTTGAGTGGATGCGACGGTAGTAAGTAGCCACTACAAGCGGAGTCCATACATTTCAAAGCCCCGAGGTGTGTTCCCAATTCGCTAGGATCGCGGCACCTCGCGCACTCGCACCAGAAGCTCTTGGACTTGTAGAGCTGGATCCGTCTCATGGGAGTGCACCACAGCAGGCCGGTGTAGCAGCACAGTATCTCCTCCCCCTCCTCGATGTCTCGCGCCGCGTATACCGCCATGGAGTAGTCTTCCAGAAACACGTTTCGGGTGTTCGGGAGGCAGCTGTGATTCAGAAAGGACGAAACCGGGTAGACCCCTCTCAGAGGGACTTTGTTCCGTGCCTTGCTATTTACTCTAAACGAATTGGCTCTTAATATTCCATACATGTCTTTCATGAACTCTATCTGCCCATCGGGTACGGAGTACGTTCTGCGCAAATCATCAAAATCACAATTTGTCGTATTTATTTCACACCTCTGCAACAGATTCAAGACATCCTTCTGGTCTTCCTGTAGGAGAATGCTACGTAAATAAATAATTCCCTTTGTAATGATGGTGCTTGGAACGTTGACAAAATTTCCTTCGGCTTTCCAATTGTCGCAGATGTAGGAGCACTCTCGGACGTGGTTTTGGGATAGTTCACAGTTTAGCGAGCACACAGTAATTAAACACTTGTCACACGGGTAGCACGTCGAACTTACGTCGTAACAATACGCACAGTAGTTTTCTACGTCACAGGTCGGCCGGGGGCCCAGCACGAGGGGTTTGTTCCAAAATATTAAGCACCCTTTCTTTATCGGAACCCGAGCAAATAGACCTCTTCCTCCGAGATCGGATTTACGGATGACCCAGGACCTCTCTTGAGTATTTGAGAAATACTGCGAGAATATATTGAAATTGTTCGGTATTTCCATATTGAACCGACTAGACTACCGAGTGCCAGTGTTTCACGATTGAATGCTCCCGTGTGAAACTGACGTATAACGTAGGTTAACCATTAACATCAAATATCTGGTATGAAAATAGCTCCTGGATTTCTCCAGTAAACTGATTTAGAGCAAGGTCCGTGTGCACAGCGGAAACACTCGTAAATAAACAATAAACTTTCTAGTAAATTCAATAAAGTTTAGAAGACGTGTATGATAATAAATTTATTGATAACACTAGTAAGTATTTATTAAACATCGTATAAAAGTAATATTTGTTAATTTAAAGGTTGTTGTCAATACAATTAATAATCAATATTTAGCAACACACAGCAATTTACCAATAAACCTAAATATTATATAAAAATAAACTACTTAACCGATTTTAATGTTTTCTTTTTTTAAATGTGTGCTTTTTTTCCAACTTGAGAGATAGGATAGCTTAGATCTTTAATTATAGTCGCAATTTTATTTTATTGCAAATTATTTGTCTATAAAGAGCGACCATTGTTTATGCGACGCTAGTCACGGGATAGCGATGGACGTTGCCATGGTGATATACTTATTTAGTCACTAATAATTCAATAAAATAATACGGGCGTTATACTTTATATAATATGGCAAAGAAACGTTTGCTGGGACAGCTAGTATCCTTATAAGGAAAAAGCAAAGCGAGAAGGTGGGCATGGGCAATATAATAATATTATATGGGTTCGGTTTGTTGTACCCAATCCCATGTTCACGCTTAAGTATAGCTACGGAGTACCATTACAAAATAATAATAATAATAAGCCCGCAGGGCAACTTGTGGCGAGCTGTTGGGGAGTAGCGACCCCACGAAGCCGAGTGCTCCCAGGGAAGCCCCTGTTCTCCATCTCCGGCTTGCCTTCACCAGCCGGCCGTAGCTTAGTGAACACTGACGGAGAATCAGGCTCTACCTCTGCTTTGCCTTAACCGGTCGGTCAGAGTGGAGTCGCGAGAGATTCGGCTCGAAGGGAGGATGTGAAGCGTAAGTGGCGAGTGGGCGACGAGATGGGACCCTCTGAGGGTGCAAATTGGGCGCAAATTATCGGCGGTTAGAGTCCAGCGACACCTCTCCTGCCTCAAGCCGCTCTGTCAATGTTGCCGCCTCGGTGCACCGTGCCTGCGGCCATTTTGAGGGGCCCATTTAAAGAGTTGGCGAGTCACCGTCTGCCAAATTTATGATACATGTTACAACGTTGTATCGGCAGACGCCATAGTCTTTCCATAGTCCCATGTTACCCAGTCCCCTAGCACCTCACCCCCATAGCCCGGTATCATTTCTAATATCCATTCCCTGTAATAGTCCTACACTGGCCGCTGGCTTTCCTTGGTCGTACTCTCATAGCGGACAGGTAGAGTCGCCGGCCAGTGTCACATAACATTTAGATTAAAATTGTGTAACGGGCCTCTACGTTATTGGCTTCGGCCCCACGCATGCCTTCCAAAGGTCCGGGACTTAATTGCCCGTGAGCAAGGAATACCTTACACAAACATCCATACTAATATTATAAATGCGAAAGTGTGTCTGTCTGTCTGTCCGTCTATCTGTCCGTCTGTCTGTCTGTCTGTTACCTCTTCACGCTCGAGCCGCTGAACCGATTTTGCTGAAATTTGGCATGGAGATACTTTGAGTCACGAGAATGGACATAGGATAGTTTTTATTCCGGAAAAATGTAATGTTCCCGCGCGATAAACGAATTTTGGCGCAACGAAGTTGCGGGCATCATCTAGTAATAATAATAATACGTTTATTGACATCCCAAAAACTTACATCTTGTTTACAGGTAATGAATTTTGTACAAAAATTAGGATTTAAACATAGATCCCTTTATATCACACTCTCGGGCACATTGTAAAATACGTTTAATTCAATTAGTTTTAATCGATGTCTAAAAGACATTAATGAGAAAGGAAAAACAAATAGAGACATTTCTAATGCCGGAAACTAATCAAGTGAACCGGGAATAGAGTTTTGGCTCCCGTCCCTGTTGTGAGTGAGGGAGACGGGACCTGTCACTATCTCGCTCTGTCACCAAATGGACTTTTCTCGTCAGTTATTACAGTCATTCGCCGATAAAATTTTAGGCTTGATGACTAATTTTTTTTCTTATTGGTAATTGAAAGACCCTTAAAAAATAAAAACATTGCTGAAAGAATTGCTCTCATAGCTTAAAAATTCACCAAGATATGAACAATTCAAACATCTCATAAAATAGACCTGCCCGAAACGCTCCATACAAAGTGCTACGAAAGACTGACGTCAGTCTTTCTTAGTTTGTACAGATCGGGAGAGAACTTTGTTCGATAGGTATATTAAATATTGCGTTTATGAAAGTGGTTTCATACCAAGATTTGCTTTTAATTGCATAAGTTATCGAATGGTATACAAATATTAAGAAATTTAATTGAAAAAAAAATCGACTTGATTATCCAACTTTTTTGACAAAAAAAAATACAAATGCTATCGAGCTGAAATTTTGGTAACGCTTATTTTTTACCATGCTTTCTTTATTTTATTACTTAACAGAATTCGCTAATCTTTGACCTTGTCATCATCCCTATTCCTTATCAGAAAAAATATTAAAGTTGTAACACTGCACTGACCCACATCACATTGCTATATTATCTCTATGAAGAAACAACATTTTTTTCTCTACGCAATAAATTCCTCATGCATCAGTTTGTAGTAGATTTCCTAGAATATTCCACTGTGACGGCGATTTGAGGAATGACTGTGATAGAATCTCGTTGTACTAGTACCTAACAACTAGATATTTAAATGTAGATATAATAATTATTGAGACTTTATCGAGTAAATATTTTTAGAATCGCATTGACAGGGACGACAAAATCGACGAGACCAATGTTAGTATAATATTGCTATTAATATTGTTAATAAAAAAATATAATATTGCTAGTAATATCGTTTGTCATTTGTTTTCGTTTGATCTTAAATAGATCATGTCAAACTACAGGTATACGCATATTATGTCAAATAAAAAATATTCTGTAGCTTATGTAAAAATAATACATGAAAACTATGAATAACTAGAAGAGTATATTTACCGTGCCACTGCAGACCCTCAGCTTCTCCGAATTCCCATACGAGGCAGCACTGCAAATCCACCACAATCTGATTCGTTCTCGGAATGAACTTTAAAACTTTATGCAGAAAGAACTTTTCTAAATCACACACATTTTCAAAGTTCAACGACCCCATGAGACTGCCTAGGGCGCTTTGAATCGTGCAAATGTTACTATACGGAACTCTCATGGTACAGTCCAAACATCGCCACGCCGAGTTCATCTTTAGTGGTTCAATCGGGAGGATGGATCCCGGGCACTCCCTGGAAAAACACTTGAGAGCGGCTAGGAAGGTGCCCCGCTCGGTTGGGTCGGCGCACCGCTCGCACGTGCACAGAAAATGTTTGGTCTTGTACAGGTGTAGTCTCCTGGCCGGCGTCCCCCACAGCATTCCCGAGTAACACGAGAAGATTTCTTGTCCAGCCCGAATCGGTTTGACTGCGCGCACTACCATCTCACGTTTATCGTTGAAGGCGTATCGCGTGTTCGCTACGCAGTTGTGATTCATGAGGGACGCGACAGGATACAGTCCCCGGGAGCTCGTCTCCCTCTTCCCGTATGCCGTCGCCATTTGAAAAGCGTTCGTATCCAATGTGCACGAAACTAGGGTCATGAACTCCTCGTCCTCGGGAGGTACTTCGAAGAATTCTTTCATCCGTCTCACTTCGCATCCGTGTTTAGGAAGGACGTGCGCTTGGAGAGATTTTAAAAAGGCCTTGTCGTCGTCGCTCAAAAGAAGCGCTCTAATCGACGTCAACGCGTGGGACATGACCGCATCGTCGATATTTTCTATCGGTACCTTGGGAGCCCACGAGGAAATCACACAGCAGTCGTCGTAGTGCGTGCTGGTGCTCTGGCACCTCGTCGAACACAGGAGTAGAGCACATTTTTCACACTGAAAGAAGGTGTCGCTGTCAATTTTATTGCAAACGGTGCAACCTCGCTGCACGTTCGTCCCGGATCGGGGGCCGTAGACGAGCGGCCGGTCGACGAAAATGATTTCGCCCGTTTTGATGTCCTCCGTGGCCACCAGGCCTCGACCTCCCAGCGGAGACTCCCCGATTATCCATTTATGAGCACCGTCTTTATTTTCACGAGAACCGTACACGCCCAAATGTTTAGCTACCATTAGTGACAATTGCTTTATCGACAACATCCTGTCGTCACTTTCCTCGTCGGCACTGCACTGCGAACTGGCCACGAGTATACATTAGCGGTTTGATAACATGACGGAGCTAGTGATCATATAGTGTACGTTACGAACAAAAACTCGCTAAAAGTCTATACCAAATTAACTGCGCCTGATGGACGTGCGCCCACGTTCTGAGGTAAGAGCGAGTCGTGTACCTGTGGATTCTCTCTCAACGTTGCCAAGCGGATCCACTATCCGCGTAGATTATATCGGGAAATAAATAGCCCGATTGGCGATTGGCTATAGACGACACGAGGTACACGATATTTATATATTTAAGAAATGTAAATACACTTACTATTGTTTTTACAGCACATATTTATGCATGATATAATATTTTTATCTCTTTCATGATAAGCTTTTCCTTTACTGACTACTAAAATGAGGGCATTCCAAGTTAGGTTGTAGAAACATAGTTTTTTGTTGTGCTAAATTTAACTAAAATTACTGAATAATTTTTTGAAAACTTTAATAATTGAGGTCTTCCTAAAAGTTTTTATTAAAGTATTAGGGTTAATTAATTTCAAAATAAACAAACCATTTTCATATTATTGCTTTGTGAGAAATACTATTGTTTTATGTTCGGACAAATTAAGTTTCAATATAATAAATACAATAGGCGTCCTAATAGGAAAGCATCGTAGCGTTGTATTGGCACTGCGGTTTGCTGGTAGCATCTAAATTTGGACTTGAGATACCTAAATATAAATGGCATGGTAAATTAACCAGGGTCTACGACATACACACTGTTTGACAATATTTTATTTTTATCCTACTAAAATTATTGTTTGAAACGGCACAAAACCAGTAATTTTAAGATCAAACGTTTGTTGTAATTTTGAAAAATGCGGTCATTGACATGACAGAGTCTACGCGTCATATTCCCGTATACAATGTGATACAGGGAAACATGATCCCTCTTTTGTCTAATAGAACCTTCTGGTCCATAGCCCGACCAGTCTTTGTGACCGATTCTCCTATGTGGACGTTGAAAACGTGAGTTTTATTTGGTGCCTATTATAGCGTTAGACTGATTTAAATAATGCAAACAATATTTGACTACACCGAAGATGAGTGTCCCTGGTATTACTTCGACAGTTCGTACAAAGTCCTGATGGGAGCTTGTCTCGTTGTCTTCGGTAAGTTTTTTATGTATATTTGATACAATAATTGCGTGTGATTGAATGTTAGTCCTAACGACAAAACCTGGCGAAGATTTTACTCACGTCTGTAAGTTATAACTAGCCTTAGAACATCGGCAACGATAAAATTAATTAATAGTTTAATTTGAGTTTAAATTATTTTCTCTTCTAAGTATAATAATTACTCCTAGATGTTTTCTGCAACTTCATTGTGTCGAGAATCTATTATTGTGCGGGATCCTTACGTTTTTCCTTTAAATGAAAACTACTCTATATTTTTCTGCCCTTAGGAAAATTCATCAAAATGGGTTTAGTGGTTTAAGCGTGATGACTGATAAGTTAGCAGACAGACACAATAAAAAGATTATAATTAAAATAGTATGGATGGAAATGATCATGCTGATATTACGCGACGCCTCATTTACGTTGCATCTCGACGCGGCGCGGCGTCTGTAGTGTCGTTATGATGGACGACGTGACGAGTCATCATAATATATGCCCACTGATTAGATAATTGATGGCAGGTGTATTCGGGGTGCTGCTCAACGGTTGGCTGTTTGCCACGTTCGTCCACAGTCACCTACTTGTGTTTAAAAGTCACGTACTCGTACTCAATCTATGTTCGGCGTCGTTTGGCCGGAATTTACTTGGATTTCCATTCGCTGGATCATCCGCAATAGCTAAAAGGTAAAGATAATTCATTAAACTCTTTTTCTTTAAAAAAAAATGATATTAGATTTTACATTCACGCAATATACTTCTAGTCTACGGTCTAATAAAAATATTTTTTCTTATTCATCATCATTCTTTATAATATTTAAATTAATATCATTCTGTAAACGTACTTCTTTTGCTATAACAATTTTTTAAATATATTATTAACATCTATGGACGCTTCACACCACGTTGGTCTGGCGGTCTGGCCCCTTGCTAAGTACCGGAACTGAAGGACTTGTGTTACACGTACCTGACAACGGAAATATATTTAATGCTTTGATACTATACATATATTTAAGATTTTTATTACACGATACACATATTTAATACACATCCGTGACCCAGAAACTATTAAAACTTTTTGTTCCGTCGGCTTCGCGGTCGGCGGGATTCGAACCCGCGACCCCCGGCTTGAGCTACTAACGCGCTCACCCACTGAGCCACTGAGGTCGTCAATTATTATATTTTATTACTATTCAACTTCCTTTCTTAAACTCTTGTTTAAATTACAGATGGCTGTTTGGTCCAACTTCTTGTCAACTTTACGCATTTTTGCATCAGTTTTTCGCCGTTTTCCAAATAACTGCTCTATTTTGTATCGTCTTAGAGAGATATCTTTTAGCGAAGTTCTACAAACTTGGTATGTTTATTTATATTTTTATTTTCACTTTTTTAACCTTTTGTTACGTATATACGAGTGCCTAATTAGTAATTATTCTTTTTTAAATATTATGTACCCGGTTTTTTTAATAGCAATAATGTAATTTGTAGCGTGTATTTTATTTAATAGAGCGCTTATTACGTTTAATTATTAACACCTTTACTGCGTAAGGTAATTTGTAAGATCTGCCATATTGGCGTTACGAGACCGAAAAGTATTCGTTACTTTCCTTTCGCAATGACGCACCGAGACCCTTTAGATCTCGTACGAGTGACTTCCTTAAAACCTTAATATTTTTCTGAAAACTGACTGATTTCGTATTTTATTTATATGAAACGATAAACAATGAATGTATCTTATAGTATCTGGTCCCGCCCGGAGATAGCAGTAAAAATGATTAAGAAAAACTCAAAATAAATTTACGAGAACTTAAGGGCCTCGTAATTGCAAAAATATACGAGTTCATTTGGATCTCGTAAGTCACATTTTGGTTAAATATCGATAAATCAACAGTGATGGGAAATTGAACAATTCAAAAATATCGATAGTATTTATTGAAAAAAGGTAGCAAGTAACAAAATATTCAATGTTTTTCATTAAAACATGACGAACATAAAGTTTTCTTGCATTTATTATACAACTCTTTTATTTGTTTTGTTTTTTGTCGGCCTCCCTGCTCGTCATTGTTTATCTGGCCTTCTCTTAACTATCAACACAGCGTCTTTTTTACTATATTTTATTGTATATTTATGTTCGGATACTACTGTTTCACTATTATCAATATTTTATCAAAATAGCTCTCCCTTGAATTTCTGAATTAAACTTTCAATAAATATCTTTTTCGATAGCACAACATAGACACAACACTAATAAATTTCCGGGTGCGCGTCTTACGAGTGTTTATGGATCTCGTAACGCATTAGATGTTGATTTTTACTCTATTGTCGCTACGAGACGCATCAGGTCTCGTACGATTTTATTGATAAAAAATATTACTACCAATATACCTAATCATCATACTTTCAGTTATCTCACTCTAACTTGAAAAATTCGTATAGAAAACTAATTTGCCGGAACGAGTAAAACATACAAATTCACCTCCGCAGCGAACGTGTTAATAATTATTCTTGAGCGACTTGGCTTTTGCAACGTAAACAAAATATAAAAACTATAAGGGTTCCTTGTTGACTACGGAACCCTAACAACATTGATAATAAACACATTACTTACCTATATTTTATTTGGTTCCTTCCGTTGTTTATATCAGTCTCTCTGTTTTATGGGAAATATAAATAACTAGCTGACCCGACAGACGTTGTCCTGTCTTATCGATGATTATTAAATTCGAATTGGTATAATTAAGAAAACAATAGATTAAAATTAGTATCTTCATGCCAAATTTCATCAAAATAGATTAATAAATAGTTTAAGCGAAAATCATAAAAGTTTATTGTGCAGGAGCCGTACATTTTCCGGGACAAAAAGTATCCCTTGTCCTTTCCCGAGACTCAAAGTATCTCCATACCGAATTTCATAACAATAGAGTGAATAGTTTAGGCGAAAATCATAAAAGTTTATTGTGCGGGAACCGTACATTTTCCGGGACCAAAAGTATCCTTTGTCCTTTCCCGAGACTCAAAGTATCTCCATACCAAAATACATCAAAATCGATTATATAGTTTACGCGCAAATCATAAAAGTATATTGTGCAGTAACCGTACATTATTCCGGGACAAAATGTATCCTATGTCCTATTCCTGATTCTAAGCTACCTCTCCACCAATTTTCAGCCAAATCGGTTCATCCGTTCTTGAGTTATAAGTGGCGTAACTAACACAACTTTCTTTTATATATATAGACTACACTAGGCCTGCTTCTCTTTGTCTGGCACATTGGAAAAGTCATATCATAATATTATAGCAGAAAAAGACATGCTAGTTTACACTTTAAATATTGTAAGTTTTTCCTGCAATAATATTTTTTTTCTTTCAGAAAGATGTCTTTATTTCAAATACTATTGGACTCTCCTGGGAGTATGTTGGGTGAACTCGGTGGTGTTCTCTGCTCCTCCCTTGTTCGGATATGGAGTATACTCCTGTGACTCCACGGGAACATCCTGCACACTGTTGTGGCCGTCACTCGACTCTGGTGCCAAACAATTAGGATTTTCCGTGCCATACGTAATTGTTTGTGGACTCATACCTGTTGTTGGAATGTAAGCTGTTCCTTATTCGCTTTATTGCATTGATTATTTAGTTTTTTAATATGCTGTCTTTATCTAATTCAGCGTGTTTTGTGTTTCCAGATTTTATTACATGGGAAAAGCTGTTCGCTTAGAGAAAATTTACTATCGTGGTCCATATCTCAAAGATGAGAGTCGATTTACAAAGGTATAGTTTTTCAATTATTATCATTACGTTACCATACTAAAGTGTCTGACCAAACATCTTCCCACTTTCCTTCCCTAGTTTACGTTTTGTGATACCTATATTGATTATTGTGTATGAAATATATTATACTATTATGTTTAATTATAGTCATGTATTTTGGTTTTCAGACTGTCCACGCTTTAGCCGTGATCACTCTGACACTATGGATACCTGCTGCTGTGTTGGCTGGATGGCAGTGGCTCCCAGTACTTCTTTATGGCTATCGACCACACGTACCACAGGTGTTAGCCATCGTGGCTCCTATTTCAGCTGAGGTAAAAGCTTAAAACTTTTATCATTCGTGAAAACTATCAATAATTAAAAAAAAACCCTTTAGTCTAGTACAAAATGTGTAAGTGTATTTAGTATACAAAACTAGCGACCCGCCCCGGCGTCGCACGGGTATAAAATATATAGCCACTGAAAAAATGATTAAAATCGATAGCCTATGATCCTTCACGTGGTCTACTTCTTATCTGTGCCAAATAACATAAAAATTGTTCCAGTAGTTCGCGTGATAAGTCCTTTCAAATAATTTTCCCCGTTTTTTCTTTTAATTCTTTTTCTTTGCTCCTAATTGAAAAAAATATTTGCTCCTATTAAAGCGCGACCGCTTTAAGCGCGACTCTCGTAGCACACTCGTAGCGTGATAAAATATAGCCTTCCTCGATAAATGGGCTATCTAACACTGAAAGAATCATCAAAATCCGTTGCGTAGATTTAAAGATTAAAGGGAACAAAGGGACATGACGAAAAAAGCGACTTCGTTTTATAATATGTACTAGCTGTCCCGGAAATCGTTGCTTTGCCATAATATATTATGTATTTGCCATATTATTTTATTGAAGTGACTAAATATTATGTATGTTACCATGGCAACGTCGATCGCTATCCCGTCGCACAAACAATGGTCGCCGTTAGTCTCAGGTTGTAAAATAATCTATACTAATATTATAAAGAGGTAAAATTTGTTTGTTTGTTTAATTGTAATGAATAGGCCCAAAAACTACTGGACCGATTTTAAAAATTCTTTCACCATTCGAAAGCTACATTATTTACGAGTAACATAGGCTACTTTTCATTTTCAAATGTAGGGTTCCGTAAGATATTTGGGTTTTTCTGACACAAGGTGAAAAAAATCAACTAGAAAAATTACTTATTTTGCGTACGCTGCCTAAACTTTAAAAGATAGAACCATACAATGTTCTAAGTAAATGTAGATCTTATAAATATCTACAAAAATGTTCGCGACACACTATACCTAGCTATGTCAAGTGAGGCACAACAACCATTTTTTTATTTAAAAATCTTGATTTTTTTTGGACTACATTCAAACGCATTTATTTTACTCATGCTGATAATCCTTATCAAAATAAATTATTTCATCACTAAGTACAGTTTGTTAAGATAATATTTGGTCTTTAAATGATTAAAATTGGACGTTTGGTTTAGGAGTCATGTCGAAATTAAAAATTGGGCGCTAGGCGCTACCAAGGCGGGGTTGCGCAGTAGCGAAGATTATGATCGGCACTGCAGCTGGGGAATTAGCTCATAATTCATATTATACCAAGAATACCAATGATCCCTACTGATTTGCCT
Source organism: Polyommatus icarus (assembly GCA_937595015.1). Classification (NCBI taxonomy): domain Eukaryota; kingdom Metazoa; phylum Arthropoda; class Insecta; order Lepidoptera; family Lycaenidae; genus Polyommatus; species Polyommatus icarus. The sequence goes on from OW569321.1 coordinate 14,301,688, forward strand.
ATACTCTTCAGAAGGCTCCAATTTCCAGTTAAAAATTTCTTTTGGGGGTTAAGATTTTGTATGGGCTAATGAAGTAGAAATACTTTAAATGGCAAAACGACGTTTGCCGGGACAGCTAGTTTGCAATAAAATAAATTTGCGACTATAATTAAAGATCTAAGCTATCCTATCTCTCAAGTTGGAAAAAAGCACACATTGAAAAAAAAAACAACATTAAAATCGGTTAAGTACCTAGTTTAGGAATCCATCGCGGACAAACATCGTGACAGGAGATTTATATATAATAGATAGATAGATATAGATATCTGCCCTCTGATCTGATCTGATGATCGTGACGACGCAAGCCCTCACAAAGCTCGGCTTTTAGCTAGTTAAATATATATTTCAGGCGGCGACTAGCGTCCCAGTTCTCTGCTATCTAGTGGGAGACGACAGACTACGAGCGGCGTTGATAGGACGCATGCAGAAACAATACGCGTTACTGCATCCCAAATATGCCAGAAAGTATCAAAGAGACATGTACTAGATGAGACAAAGTGATGTCTGGTGAAAAATGCGACGATGCAGCTGGTTAGAAGTTTCAGCAGCAGCTGATGGAATAGTTTTTGAATGTTATGAATTGTTGCGCCCGAAAAAGAGTTTTGGTTCCTGCATTAAAGGATTAAAGCGTTTATCTTGTTTTTTTTGTTTTAATCTCCTCTCACTGGGTTCTAGATTTTTGACAAGTGTCGCGGCCTACAAGCAGACGCAAGTTTTCAGACACTGTGGTCTGTGTTAAGTTAGAATTTCGACTATTTAGGAAAGTAGGTTATATTTTACTGCTTATGTTCATATGTCAATCCTTCGAGAACAAGCTTTTGTTTACAGGTAGGATACGTCCTGTAACGTTATACGAGGAACTGGAGCGTGAAGGAACCTGTGCCACTACTGACATGGAATATGAGACTTAGTTCATTACTAGCTATTGATCAGTAAACAGGTTTTATAGATAAATCGATCAAGCATTAAGAATGGCTGACTGCTTTTGGAGTGAAGTTTTTGATAGTGATTCAAGAAGCATTCTAGAAAATGGCAATACTATTATTGGTGAGATTTTATCGTTATTTTGCATCACCGCCAGTTTAATAAGTAAAATGTAATTAACATTTTATTTTTTTAGATTTAATAAACCCTAAAATGTGATTAACAATTTAGGGTTTATTAAATCTACTCGCAATAAATTGTTTACTATTTTCAGCCTCCATTTCAGCACTTCTAAGTGCTTGGTTTATGGCAACTATTTTTTTCAGTAATTTAAAAGCGGATTTGAGCTATCGTAATCTCGGATTTTTTGCATCAGCGTTATTTCTGAGGTCTTCCGTTCACGTCTTAACATATTTGCTGCTGCCTCAATATAAGGAAGGGTATGAACATTTCAATGCAAGGAATATTAAAATTTAAATTGTTACTATCTTAATAATATTTTTATACCAACATTTTAGATACACCCATAAAATTCCATGTAATTTTCTTGGATTTTGGGAGTCGTTCTTGTCGGTTTACGAGGTGGAGTGTCTCACGCATGTCTGTATAGAGCGCTATGTCGTAGCCAAGTATATTGTTAATGGTAAGTTGTTTTACTAATTTCTTACTTAAATTAAGTTATTTAAGAATTGTATAATGAATTAAAAATATTTTGAATTATTTAGACTTAGGGAATAGGATTATTAGCTTAATATAATATTAGGTTGACTAGAAAGATTTTGCAGTAAAACTTAAAACTATTATCACAGAATTGAGACAATCTCTTTCAGAAGATTACCATCTTTTTAAAATAAAGAAGAAAAATTAGCAGTGTTTATCTAATATAATGCTATATTCTTGCTTTGCAGGATGGGAAATCCAAAGGAAACACTACGGCCTGTATCAATTTCTGTGCGTGATGTTTGCTGCGGCATACTCAACACCTCCCCTGCTAGGAATGGGCAAATTCGCTTTGGACTTCTCCTGTAACAGCTGCATTTTGGATATGGTGCTCTCGGATACTTGGGACAGATACGTAGTGGTTATTATTTATTTACTCCGGAGTGTAAAATCTACGGGATTTATGTAAGTTACTTTAATTAGTTAAATTCTTAAATCACATTTTGTCTTTAAAAGAAATAGATACCTATAAATTATAATATTAGACCCTACAAAAAATATAAAGTAAAAAAATAAAAGGCACAAAACAAATCTCAGGATATCTCGCAATAGGGATCAAACTTCCTCAAAAAGATTAAAGTTGCACGACAAAATAAAATATATTTTATGCACGACCATTGTGTAGAAATATTATGTAGATAGTGAAAACTATTTTTTTTTCAGGATCATGATGTTGATTTGGGCTCATCAGCGCGAGGCTAGGTTTAATAGTTCCAAAAATTATGCAAGCGTCTCTAAGTTTACTAAGGTACAAAATATTTATATGACTTTTTTCTTTTTTGTCATATTCTTAATAAATAATAATTAGTTTTTACGTAAGTCCTTTCTCGTAGAATGTCATCAAAATAACCATATTAAACCTTTCTTTGTGGCTGCCTATAACGGTAATAAGAGGATGGGTGATATTTTCTTCTTTGGCTTACAACCACCTAGAGTTGGTGCCGACTTCGTTTTGGATACAGTGGGCCATGTGGACACAGTCGGTTCGTATTCTTTATACAAAAGCTAAGCTTGTTATTTTATTCAATTTTATTGTTATGATACTAAAAATAACAGTATATATTATGTTTTAGGTCTCGCCTGCATTGACGGCTCTCACAATGTTTTATTTGGACGACACGCTGCGGTACAAAATGAAAAAAATATTTCCCGCCAGCGATAGTCAAACAGAAAGAAAAAGAGACTAATATATAGTGTCTATTTAAAAAAAGGATATTTTTGTAAGTATCTTTTTTATTAAGGGCCTATGGTCAAAACGCTAGCCCCGCCTACACACAACGCTATCCTCTTATCGTGATAAGCTTTGTCCACATTGTGCCTTATTTCTGTTCAACAAGGGCATGCCTTATAGCGCTGTCAACAGTGAACGTGTGGCATGCCCGTGACGCGCGTCAAAATCCACCCACGTTGAAAGAAAAGTGTCATAGCGCGCGCTACGATTTCAACGCGCGTTACGGGCATGCCTCACGTTTGACGTTGACAGCGCTATAAGGCATGCCCTTGATGAACAGAAAAAGGTACAATGTGGACAAAGCTATTCAGTTATTCCATGAATCGTGCTCCCGGGTAATGTGTTTTAGGCTGCAGCTAATAGTGAACAATATCGCGTAACAACGGTTCCCGCATTATAGCACGAAAGTAAAGATCGTAAGTCCCAAAACTGTTTTTTGATGATACTACTTAAAAACTAAATACAATACTAATATTTCCTTTAGCTGTTATTTTATAAAGTGTGTGATTGCAGTAGTGCAAGTTATTTAATGATAGTAACTCAATAAGTGTAACAGATATTTGTTGAAATGCCTAAAAATATTCATAATTTCGAAAAATAAAACTATCGAGTCTAAATAAGTGAATCGTGTTTTCCGTTAGCTAAGTATCAAATAAATATACTTACAATGATTAAATAAATCTCAATTTCATTTGAGTCAATCGTCTTCCGGGATCGTAATACTTATTAGAAAATACAGCAAAATGCACAGCCCGCTCTTAAATAAATGATGGTTTTAAATACCTACGCTATTTTGAGCTACTTAATGTAGGATTAAGTCATTAGATAATATTTGGATCTGATTGGAAATTTTAATTTATCTTTACGTGATTTGTTTGAATATTAAAAAGTTTTGAAATGAAATTCTGTGTATTGTGTATATTATTTTTATGTACAATTCATTATTAATAATATAATTCGATCACATTTACTTAATGACAATATAATACGTATTATTAGAAGTCTTACATCGCATACGATAACTTTACATCACAATTACACATAAACATTAAACTTATTCAAACATAAAATAACAAAAATTGACCTAAGATAACATTTTATTGCTTTTGTATGCTATACTTAAACTACTATAAGTATTGCACCTCTTTCGTAGCACATGCTACGCGCTACGAAAATGCTACGAAGTATATCATAATAACCCATTTTTATACCGTTATTCAAAAATGAATACAATATTATTAATATTACATTAAAATGATATGCATAATGAAATAAGTCAGGATTATGGATGTCTGTATTAAAACCTGTCGTCGTTTCATTGAGTGAGTCAAGTCAAGATTGAATATTGTAAAATGTATATAGCGTGTACGGTATTTAGATGTGGGAATTAGGTAAATTGTTATTGAAAACGACATTAGGATTCGAGACATCCTTCGACGATTCGACAATTTTATTATTTCAGATTATAAGACTCGGAACTTTTCATAAAGCTCTAAATAGAAAATGTGCATTACATTATAACACTTAAGCTTATTGCATTAAAATAGTTTGATAAAGCAATGCCGTTATATTGTCTGAATATTCGACGGAAGAATTTTTGGTGAACTTTCACATCATTTTCACAACATTTACATCTTTAAGGGCGGGAAACAGGGAGTTACTAGCTTTTCATACAAAAGGTCTGATTTTGGACCTCAATTCCTGTTTAAGTCTTGGTCCACGTTAAGGCTATAAACAACTTACACGATATTCAGATACCCACTAGTAGATACTACGGTTAAATGTAAAATGTAAAAAATTGTAAAAAGTCGAAGTTGTGTGAAAGACAAAAATGTTGCTTTTTGGCATGGCACAATAGAAGTTAATAGTACAATGTTTGGTATTTAAATTGTACTTATGTATAGTTCTTGCAATCTAAGAGTACCCGTCGCCCTTAGTTGTGTGAGTGACCATATCTATACACGCGTACATGGCTCGCTCGCTACTGACTGCTCCGTCGGGTACGCACACTAACCAAAATGTCTATTCACATTTCCAACTACAAATAAAGGCGACGCGCACTCTTAGATTGCAAGAACTATACATAATATAGTATACTTATCTATTTACTTAGCTTAGTTGAAGGTATTATTATACATGGGCTACAGGTAGGGCTACAGAAAGTTAAAGCGATTTGATACGTCATTTTGTTGTAACTAGCGTTACTTTCTGTTACTTACACCGTGTCTGGATTTACCAAGAAATATAATATTTACAGCGGTATAATAATATAATATAATTATTTTTGATTTGATTTCTTCTACCTACTGTGTAAGATACAATCTGCTATTAAAATTAAGGTAACGTTTAACGTTACGTACAAGATAATTTACAAAGAAATATATAGCCTCAAAATTAAATTTCATAATGTTGGTGCTTACTGCTTGCGGCAAAATATTTGGACTTTTGTACTAAATGGTTTGATCTTCTCAGAATTATTACGATTATATTTCTCTATATATACACAAAGTTTTTCTTAACAATATAATAAAATTATATTAATATTTAAATTGGTTATTATTTCGTCATAATCTCCACTTTCTTGAACTATAACAAAACATATTTACACCATACATTGGAATGACCTCGCATAAGTAACTTTTATGACACAATAATAGCTAACTTAGAACTATTTTATGAATATATATATTATTGATATGAACATACAACATTCACTCGTTACTGTAAGTGTCCTCAGTGGAGTATTTTGAAGAAGGCGTAGAGGGGCTATTGAGCACGATAATGGGTGGGTGCTTCGCCCCCCTGGAGTTTTCCTGCTAAATCTGTTCTAGCACCGTATCCTGCATCCACCTCTGGCGGTTGTTGCGCTTCTCTAAGACGGGTATGAGGAACAGGATGACTCCACTCAGGGAAATCGTCCCACCCGCGACGAAGAATCCGGGTGAATATGACTGCAGAGTGTCGTACAGCCAACCTGGAAACGATATGATAAAATTGATAATAATCGTATTGAACTGTTTGTATAAAGATACGCTTAATCTTATCATCGGATTTAGTAATGCACGCGTCCCCAGAATATATGCATCGTATTGGTGGCTTATAGAGATTATATTGTAGCTGTACGAGTACGGCTTCGTGCACAATCTAAGACGTGCTTCTTGTGTAGCCTACATATCTATTTATGGAAATATGGATATACTAGCAGTTGCCCGCCACTTCATCCGCGTACACACAGTATAATAATCTATACTAATATTATAAATGCGAAAGTATCTCTGTCTGTCTGTCTCGCTTTCACGCCAAAACTACTGAACCGATTGTAATGAAATTTTGTACACAGATAGTCTAAAGCCTGAGAAAGGACATAGGCTACTTTTTAACTGAAAAAAGGGGTTGTAAGAGGGTGAAAATGCGTAAATGTGTTCAAATTAAGTTAGTTCCAAAAATTCATAACAGATGGCGCTAAGAGTCGCCTACATCTCGCTATCGCTTACTCATAAGTCTTTCTATAAGAGGTGGCACCATAAAAAACCCGGTTTTTCGATTCTTTCGATTGTTATTCACGTTACTAAATAACTCACTACTCAGTACTTTATCTATGCAGTGACATAACCTTAAACCTACCAATGATAAATAGTTTATGGGTAAAGCTAAAGTTGTGTAATGGGGATTGGGGTGCTAAATAAGCTTTAAATTTGGCATAAATAAAGTTTACTTAATTAAAAAAATTAAATATTATCTGCACACTGCACAGCTGTTTTTGGGTATTTTGATTTAAGGGGTACCAGGGTTTTAAAAAGCTTTTAAATTTGACACCAATTTTGTTGACACCGCGCGCTATATAAACTGAAGTCAATTATAAAGATACATAATTTTCCCCGTTTTTTCCACATTTTACTAATTCTTCACTCCTATTCTTTTCTACGCGATGTTATGCAGCCTAAAGCCTTTCTCGATAAACAATTCATTAGATTTATAAAGATTGAAATCGTTAGCCTAACCTGCAAATGGCGGTCCAATAAGGGACGCTATTCCTTGGAACAGCAGAAGCAGTCCGAACGCATTGGTCAGCTTCTCGATGCCGAGGAGGTCGACTAGCACCACGGAGGTGAGGCCGACGTAGGCGCCGATCGTGAACCCGAACACGGCGGCATACATCGCCAAACCCCAAAACTCCCAGCATGCCATCGCCATCGCGGTACCTGAAATACACAATCATCATCCACGTTATAACGCAGTCTTTTACTTGTTCAATTAAGAAGGAGAGAACCAGTTCTAAAACGGTAGTTTTAAATGAGAAACTTCCAATATACTCTTAATAAATATAATATTATGTTTTATATTATAGTACTTACTTATTCCTGCAATCGTAAGGCACACGTTGTACGCCAGCAACCGGTTGACCCAAGGCTTGTCGCTGATGTACCCCAGGACTATTCTGCCGACTAAATTGGCAGCCCCTATGATCGATATTAAATATTCTGGATTTTCGACTCCCAATTTCTTGCTCATGTCCACAGTGTAAACATACGGTATATAAAATCCTATGCTCGTTAAAAAGTTAGATAAACAAAATAGGACGAATATTGGATCTACGAGTAGAGATATGTCCAACATTTCCGATAGCGCAGCTTTAAATTCTTCCGAGCACGGGAGCCATCCGCAGTTCTGTTTGTGCTCCTCCGTTTTCACCGAAATCTGTATTCTCTCGGGCGACGCCCCCCGGTACCTCGCCAGGCTCGTCATACTTCCTTGATAGAGGACATCCGGCCTCTGCATTATTCCACTTCCATGGCGAGATTGAGCCAAGCTTCTCTGTTCTTGTGAGTCATTGAGTATGGGCTGCGATAACGTCAATCTAGAGACGTCCTCTTCCACTTTCCCGTTGGCCCGGGCGACGTGCTCGGAGCTTTGGGACCTTTGCAGCGGAGATTTTGGTGTTTTCGGCAGCATCGGCTCGGTCACCGGGCTCTGCACTCTCTCCGGTACCGGTCGAAACATGATCCCCAGGGGAACGCAGTTCAATATGAATGCGCCGATCAAGGCCATTGCACCGCGCCATCCGAAGTTGGATATCAGAGCTGACGTGATCGGAGGAAATAGGAAGGTCCCTAGGCCGGACCCGCAAACGGCAATACCTGAAATAAGAAATGTGTAAAATGTACTATACACGCCTGTATGTTTTTACGTATAGCAACAGATTTCAGATAATATTTTATGTGGAATCATATTGTTTAATCCAGCCATCATTTTACAAATTTATTACTAAAGGAACATACACAGTACACACCTGTAGCGAGGCTTCTGTAGCGTTCGAACCAAACTGTGACGCTGACGATAGCGGGTAAGTATATGAGGCCGAAGCCGAAGCCGGCGCCGACGCCGATGGTGAATATGAGTGTGGTGACGTTGTTGGCGAAGGCGGAGAGCACCACGCAGGCGGAGGAGAGGAGAGCGCCGGCCACCGTCACCTTCCGACATCCCCATCGGTTCACGAATGAGCTGGATAATGGACCTGGAACGAGCGTGATTGATAGGTAAGAAAATCTGAAAATCAGTGCTGTATAAGGGAGAAAGAGGTATATTTAAGTTAACTTATAACACGATCAAAGAGGGCGGTCCTCTTTGATCATAATGTTATGAGTTAACTGTGTAAGTGTATAGTATACAAACATTACAGACATACAATGTTTCGTTCTTTTCTATCGAATCGAACTAGAATTAATATTCTGAACCAGATACTGACAAAAAAGTCAAGTTAGGATTTCGTATACAAACGGTAAAATCGGGACCTATTACTGAGACTTTATTCGAATGTTCAAAATCAATAACTAAGGCCACGACGAAAATAATATGACAAATGAGATATAACTTGCCTGAACTTAGTGTGACGCCGACCATAATGGATACGATCCATGCCGTCTTGCCTTTGCCTTCATTAAAATAGGTCAGGAACTCCGAATAGAACACCCCGAACGAGTAGGTCATGCCGTCAGCTGGAAAGGATAAAGTACCGGTTAATATTAATGATGATATGAAAGCTTCCCAGGTTTTTGCTACGCAGGTTGTAAATATATTATAAGGCCTGAATAAAAAATGTGACGTATTAAAATACCGAAAAATTATACTCTTTTATCTATGGACGCATTCTATACGAACAATACGCAATAAAAATGTCTACAGCTAGCAGCTAGGAACGTATAATAATGTAACTAAACAAACCCAACCTTTCATATTTTGTGCGTGTTCTTTATACATTTAGGGCAAATTTCCCTAATAATTAAAGCAGTATTCGTATTATGGCTTGCCACGACGACCTAATATTTAGGTCTCTATTTATATTTAGCTTTCCCGCAGCCTTCTTGAGTTCCCTTGAGTTTCGTAAACTTAGGGTCAATTAAATATTTATTAGGCATAACCGCAAATATAACTGCTTCGTTAATATAATACATATTTAGTTAACCTATTAAAAATATCTCATAAAATATAAGAAATGTGCTTTTCAATGCATGTAGATTTTAGGTACTTATGCCCGTTTTCTCCAACTACACCTAAAATTTAGGGGTCCACTGAGCCAATATTCCAAGTTTTGTTCTTGATGAATTGACAACCCCGTAACTCTTAGGTGACGTATTTGTTTTATACTACATAGTATAAAACAAAGTCGCTTTTTCTGTCCTCATGTCCCTTTGTTCCCTTTGATTGCGGTTTTCTTTAATATATAGAGTGATTAAAGAGGAAGGTTTGTGATAAATATGTATATTAATTATGGGAGTTCGCTATTTTACAAGTAAAATATCAGACGGCCATTCTATAACAGATTCATTGTCAAGGCAACCGTCGCCGCCCCCACATACGTCACCTAAGTGTACGGGGTCGTCAATCCAGCCCGTAAATTATAAACGTTACCTAATGGTTTGGTGGATGAATCGCATATAGTTGTTTTATTTCAAATAAACGTCACCTAAGAGTTACGAGGTTGTCAATTCGTCAAGAACAAAACTTGGAATATTGGCTTAAGGGACACCTAAATTTTAGGTGTAGTTGTTGAAAGCGGGCATGTATAATTTAATATGTTTTATTGACCGCTATATCCTATAAGATCTATCACATTTTAGCTGAGACATCATATTTTACTCGTATTATAAAATATGTAAGTAAGTACTTCAAATTTCCATAACATTTCCATTCAGAAAAGTTTCATGCTGTTGCTCGAGTATTCAGTTGTTTATCAGTGAGACTTTCTAAAGTAGGTTAACATGATAGAGACGTTACATGAAACGTGTCGAAGTGACATGTCCCACGTGGGACAATAGCGTGGGCTTCCATTGGACAAAGGCACGCGTCCGAAGAATCCCCGCTGGCAACCGCACCTCCTATAAATAGGAACTCATATATGCTTTTATCACATTGATTAACAGACTTGATTTATAATTGATGTCGATTTGATCGTAATTGGTCACTATTTAGAGAAATGAATGTTTAAGTATTACTCGTACGTACTACGTACTAATCAACAAAGGTTATGCTGGACTGCATTTTTTACTTCTTAAAAAGGAGCTCAGTCAAGATCAACTTGGTTTACAGATACTATCGAATAGAGGCGGATGTATGAATTTCCTATTGATTGTAATTATGTCATTATTATGAACTAATTTAGAGATAATAATATAATCGATACTTTATCGAAACCTGCACAATTGAAATCACGTTTTTATGATAAAAAATTATAGAATTGCTAGGGTCCACAGATTAGATACCGTAGCCGATATGGCTGTGAGTAATTTATTGTAATTATTATATTATTGATTAAGTTAATGAGCCATGCAGATTTATGGATTTCAATATAGATAAAATAGAATACGATTTTTACTCAAAGATATAACATGGAAATAGGATAGGTATAATACGCCTTAAATTACGCATATTTACGTTTTTTCGGGGTCAGGAAATGAGAGTAATATTATGAAGTTCTGCTAGAGAGACCCAATGACTATGAGGGTAGGAAATCCCTTTTTGTATTTTGTAGAGCACATGTTTAAAATTATATGTTTTACAATACAATAATAATAAAATATTACAATCAATTTTATTTTAAGTTTAATAGATGTTACTAAATTCTGTGTGATATGTGTTAATTATATTATAATATCAGTCAATAGAATATTAGTTATTAGTTATTACTTATCTATCAGTTATTACAATACAAGAAGGAGTGCGGGTTTGCGACATCTTATTCATATTTTATTTTTAAATTTAATTTATTACTTTTCATTCCTATTTTTAATTTATATCTTCAAATGCCAAGATAATATAATATGGATCGATGTTTATATCATTTCTAAAAGCGTATTATTCATATAAAGGTTGTCAACCGGAATAGTGATACTGAAAATCTTTATCGAGTAACCAAATCAAGCATACAATCATTTACAACATCAGCGATATTTTTATCACTGTCTTCATCAGATAAGGTCTAAGGATATTCAACTGTCCAACAAAGTTCTGAAGGATATAATGTAGTCTATATACCTATTACTATCAAGGTTTCGCCAAAATTATTTCTTATATTCTTACTTACTTACTTCGTGATTAAGTGAAGTTTTAGCTTTACTTAATCACGATTGTTATAAGTTTATAATTTTAAGACGAAAGAGACCAATTAATTTTACATCAAAATGAAACATGGGATTTTTTATTTAAACTTTGTATACGTTGTATTTTATATTGCGATAACTGATGATAACTTATTATCTACCACAATTACTATGTTTACACAACAGATAGAGAATGTTTGTAGAAGGAAAAATTTGTGTCATTTGACAAACATGCGTTTACTTATTGGACAAGCATAATAAAAATAATTTCACATTTTCCTGGTTATTTGTAGAGCCGTTGAAAAACTCTTCAAATGGACTCATGTTTTCGACGTTATAAATTGTATTTCAGTGAAAAATTCTGTATGCTTTGTGGTGCCTGGAGCCGGTTGCTACGTGATTGATTTATTATTTTGCTTTGCTACTTACTAACCACTGACTTTCTATAAACTGTTAGTGTTAATACTAAAAAAACATTGCAAAGTATAGACTAATTGCTCTCTCAACTTTAATTCCTGTAATAGCTATTAAACTCAGTTTATTGAATATTTTACAAATCTTAAATACAATTTCTTTTAAACAGGTTACTAATAAAAAGCTTTTATGGGTGGTTTCACAAAAATATGGAAACTTCGTTTCCGCAGCACATTTCAGTTAAAATCAATACTAATTATTTACTACCACGATTGCTAAATGATAGTTTACAATGTGTTTAATTTATCCCCCAAATTATGTTAAAATTAACATTATATTATATATTTAAAATCTGTTTTATATGTCCCAAATGTTAGGCCCTAGGCGTGTCCGTTCTCCGAAATTTTGTGTTTAGGAATCCATATTTTAAAAAGTACTATGTTTATACTTATTTTTATTAATATTTTTTAAAATGTTTAAGTACTCGCCGCTAATTATGTGAGTATTTTGTAGTTAAAATGAACAATAATTATTTTTTCTCGAATGAGTTTAGTGTCCTTAACTTTTTTCGCCAGGCCCTAGCCACTTAGGAATTTTAAAATTTCGCGACATCATTAGAATGTACGTTGAATATTGTCGGAGAATTTCAGAGTATTACATGAAGTTATTCTCTGACAACACTCGCTCTGCGGCGGTCATTTTATAAATCAGTGCAAAAATGAAAGTTTGTGGGCTACCACGTGGTAATTCCAGTCACTTGTTCAATCCCTAGATAAGTAATTTTGTTGTTTATTGATATTAAATTCTTATGACTTAATCAATATTTATAAGTAATACGTCGGCATTGTTCGCAATATCATATTAGACTTTGTAATGTTATTTGCAACAGAATTTTAAGTTCAATTTTATTCCAAAATATCAGTCCCTAGACCATCAGGCCCCAGCTTCTAAAGGCGCTCGGACTGGCGTTTAGTATGAAAACATCAGTACTTTAACGAAATACATATATTGTTTAAGCCTTCTCAACTGAAAAAATATAATAGACTTAAGAAAAACAATTATTGAAAATATTATATCAAAAGCTGAAACTCATCAAGAGCAGTCAAACAAACAGCTTTTTTCTGGCCCAAATGTTGAAAAATATATACTTTGGTGATACAATTCCACTCTTTATTCATCCTATAAGAAGTTTCGACCAAGTTGTCCTAAAATAATATAAAATCGGCTAAGTGCGAGTCAGACTCGCGCATGAAGGCTTTAAAGTTGTCAGTCCCTAGATGCGTAAATCAGCAAAACTCTAAAAATTTCCTAAAATAATGCATAAAATGACTGGCCCCTTTAGATAAGACACAATTAATTGATCACCTATCATGTACACTAACAGAGAATTTAATAACAAATTAAAAATGATGAGGACAAAATACTTTCAAAAGTTGCCCTATTTTTGTGAAAGCACCCTTATAAGGAAAAACCTGGAAAAACTATGACATTTTATCGTACATCTATTTATAGTTAGTCAACACGCTATCTCTGAGCCAAGTATAAATACCTAGCTATTATTTAATTCCAGTATACCAGAGTAAGTAGCGTGTAATTTGACGGTGTTGAGTCAATATTTTACCGGAATGAACTGTCGGAATCTAGTTAAAATAGAGCAGGGCAATATACGACGATAACGCTCATTATTGAGTTATTCTGGAAGGACGGAACGTCATAATAAATCCGTTCCGGGTAATAGTCGGGGATTTCCTCGGGGAACGATCATAAGAACTGTTTCTGGCCGTTCGGTAAATGATAAGACAGTTATATACTGTGGGAATTGGGGTTCAAATAATGTTAAACGTTGCCACTCGATTACACCAACTACAAGTTTATTATTGTGGCAACGTAACTTTACCATTTATTTCTACATCACAATAATAAATCATAAATTGTGTTTGATTCTATAAATTATATCCCAAATAATAGTTGACAGGTACTCTCGGTTAGGCCATAATCTGCCCTATGCCCGGATTAGCTTTATTGAAAAGGCGTGAAAGTTAACACGAGTCAGATTATACGGCTTACATGGATCTCGTTAAACCCATATGAAGCGTGCTTCGTTTTTACTTGCAATTTATTTACAGAGGCAGTAAACTTATATTATTAGCTCTAATAAAGCTACGGAATTTTATGTGTCTCAGGTTTTTTCATGTGTGAGCAATGAGATATATTTTCTCAATTGTCACCATAAATGTGTACGTATATACGAGATTTTTTAATGCACTTTGTAGTTTATTTAAAAGCTTGATTAAAATAGATTTTTAATCTTGCCTCTATAAATAATAATAAAACAACCCTACTCACCAAATTTCGTGGCTGTAACTTTAACAGTTTTTGCTCAGCGATGATGAATCAGTCAGTCAGTCAGTCAGTCAATCAGGACATGTAATATTATAAGTATAGATTTATTATGTAGATACCCACTAAGCAAGGAATTTTGAAAATTTTACCCCAAAGGGGGTGAAATAGGTGTTGAAAGTTTTAATGAAAGTCCGACATTTCTTGAGTTAGAAACTTGAAACTTTATTTTTGGGTTCCTGATTATTGATTAAAAATGAGTGGATACGTATTTAAGTGTTTTTGGATATTCAACTCCCAAAGGGGTGAAGTTGGGGTTGAAAGTTTGAATGAATGTCCGTTATTTCTTGAGTTACAAACATGAAATTTTATGTTTGGGCTACTGATTAAAAATAATTGGATACATGTTTAAGCGTTTTTGGAAATTCTACCCCCAAGGGGGTGAAATTGAGGTTGAAAGTTTGAATGCAAGTCCGTCATTTCTTGAGTTAGAAACATGAAACTTGATTTTTATGCTACTGATTAAAAATGAATGGATACGTAATTTAAGCGTTTCTGGTAATTCTACCCCCAAGGGAGTGAAATTGGGGTAGAAAGTTTCAATGAAAGTTCGTCATTTCTTGAGTTAGAAACATGAAAGTTTATTGACGTTTGCGTTTGACGTTTGCTAAAATAGGGTATTGTTTTTACCCTTTGTATAAGGAACCACAAAAAGGGGAAAACTATCCATCTTTGTTATTATACTATGTTAACGCGGACGAAGTCGCGGGAAACAGCTAGTGTGTACATATACGAGATTTTTAATGCACTTTGTAGTTTATTTATAAGCTTGATTAAAATAGATTTTTAATCTTGCCTCTATAAATAATAATATTAGATGGCAAGGTGAACGTAGTATCCTCCTAATATTATAAACTCCATGGATTTACAGTTTCCACGACAACACTAAAATTGCCAAATCGGTTCGTTCTCAAGTTTTAGCAACACTAAAAAATTAAAAAATAAATTATTTGCATAGAATCATAAAGTTAGCAAAGTTTTAACCAGCCTGATAGGACCGTATCGTCTTCATTATAATATGTACTTAGAAACTATTAAGTAATAACTCTTATTTGAATACGTACTCGAGAGCATAATATATAAGTTTTGATCTTAGAAGCATTTAAGCCTTTGTAAAAACCACAGAATACAGCCTATGCGTGCTAAACTTTGTACGAGTAAGCAAGTTTGAAACCGCCTACGGAGTGTATGCGGGCAAGTGCGAATTGTGCAATTAAGGAAGAGTAAAAATCGCTTCAAAACTTCAACATCATTATAATATCATTTTAGATTATATATTTTTCTACAACTTCAGTTTAATTATTGGACAAAGCAATATAACTGTACTATAAAGGGAACCTTTGGGTATTAAAATATGCTAAGTTTCGTAGCTCAGCTCTGCAATGCAGATAAATAATACAGTGCAAAATGTAACTGCGAGTATGTCGAGTGCACGTAACCAGTTACATTCAGGCAGAGAACCACCGACATATGCAATTTCGTACGAAGGACGTGTGTTATCTAGAACAATATTGTTTACAGCATGTTTGAAGCAATACGGTCTACTGATGAAAGCATGTGATTGATAATGTCACATTAAATGAATTTCATAAATATTTGATTTGTTGGATTATTTTGTAAATATGTACAGTCACACAAAACGTGAAGGCAAACCATATAACATGTAACATGTATAACATGTTTGTTGATGAAATGCAATGGTTGGTAAATGATAGCTCAATAGCTAGCTAGTAGCTACACTTAAATATTAAGTTATGAGGAATTATTTTACCAACTTAAATAAGTACGTCCTAAAAGTTATATTTTTATACAACAGAACAAAGTCTATATTATGTCTACATATACTTTTTTCTGTTAAACCCAGTATAAGTTGTCTTAGATATAATAATATATAATTAAGTTGTCTATATGTGACAACTTTCAATTGGCCTTCATGTGTGTGTTCTTCTGTTTATATTTGTACTAGCGACCCGCCCCGGCGTCGCACGGGTATAAAATATATAGCCACTGAAAAAATGATTAAAATCGATAGCCTCTGATCCTTCACGTGGTCTACTTCTTATCTGTGCCAAATAACATAAAAATTGCTCCAGTAATTGGCGAAATAAGCCCTTTTAAATAGTTTCCCCCGTTTTTCCCATATTCTCCTATAAGTGTTAGCGTGAAAAAATATAGCCTATACATAGGTATAGGCTATATTTTTTCACGCTAACATTTATTGAGGAAGACTATAGAGTCTTCCTCAATAAATAAGCTATCTAACACTGTAAGAATTTTTCAAATCGGACCAGTAGTTCCTGAGATTAGCGCGTTCAAGTTAGCCCTTTCAAATAATTTTCCCCGTTTTTTCCAAATTTCCCTCTATTTTTTCGCTCCCATTAATCTTAGCGTAATAAAATATAGCCTATAGCCTTCCTCAATAAATGGGCTATCTAACACTGAAAGAATCATCAAAATTCGTTGCGTAGTATAAAAGATTAAAGGGAACAAAGGGACATGAGGGAAAAAAGCGACTTTGCTTTATAATATTTGTATAGAAGATGTATAGATGTAGATTGTAGCCGTAAGATATCCGAATTTAATTCAATAAAAATAAAATAAAAGTTAATTAATAAAAATACTGTGTCCCATACAAAGAGTTAAATGTGAAAGTAGCAGCGCGAAAAGACCAGATTTTTTAAATGATGTGTATTTTGTATGAGCTTGTGCCCCAGCATTACGACCAGGGCTGGATTTATATTTTTTATAAGTATAACAAACCATACCGCCATCCTAGGACGCTGTCACCCCCCTAGGCCGCCATATAGGTCACTATTGCCTATAGGCCATGGCCTACACTGTCTATAAATAAATCCAGGGCTAAATATGACTCATGAGTTTGCTCATAGAAAAGTTTAAAAAAATGTTACTCTTTCAGTGCTGCTACGTCCATGGACAGTACATAATAATAATACAGTACGTAATATTATACTTCCACAGTGAACTCTATACAGCAAGGGGACTCTTGCACACCCTTAAGGCCCAATTTTACATGACTTTGAATCAATAATAAACAAACAAATAGTGACTTTTGAAAGCCATAAAAAATACACATTGTTTTTTACTTTATGTACTTTGACAATTTGTGGCTCGAAACATAATATTGAAAACTTCACTCGATCAAAAATAAAATTCGAATATTTTGTGATATTTTTCTTATTTTTCATGAAGCTTATGATAGTTTTACGTTCAAAAATCATATCTACGAACAGCTCATAACTTAAAGAAGAATAATTTGTGGTTACATTTTGCATTTTGGTTAATATATCTAAGTAAAAAGGTTTTTTTCTCATATTTCGCCCTATCAAGGACGCGGCGAGCGTCGTAACCGCCACTGTACAAGGCGCGCTGATATGAATGTTATTTTAATGTCCTTTACGTCGATATTCGTACTGACAGACATCGACCTGCTAATTTTCGGGTCTATAGGGCCTTAAGTATTATTATCACTTTGTTCTGTTAACCCTGTACAAATATATTAAATTGCTTAATTCTGATCCTAATCATGTTAATAATTTCTAGGTATTCATCTATTATATTAGTTCACCACAGATATAAAACAGGTTATACCTAACTAATCACTACATATAAATTATTATTGTAGCTTTTGTCTTTTGTCATGTTTACTAATTGATAACTTTAATTGTTTCAAAAATTTCCAATGCCTAAGAAAATATTCTTAATAGCTTTCGACTTCGAAGAGATGAAAAGAGAATCGATGATCTCGCTGCTCTTTGCTATATTTATTACTAGCGACCCGCCCCGGCGTCGCACGGGTATAAAATATATAGCCACTAAAAAAAATATGTCTATATCCTTCCTAAATAAATGGGCTATCTAACACTGAAAGATTTTTTCAAATCGGACCAGTAGTTCCTAAGATTAGCGCATTCAAGTTAGCCCTTTCAAATAATTTCCCCCGTTTTTTCCACATTTTCCTCTATTTCTTCAGTCTTAGCGTGATAAAATATAGCCTATAGCCTTTCTCGATAAATGGGCTATCTAACACTGAAAGAATCATCAAAATCCGTTGCGTAGTTTTAAAGATTGAAGTGAACAAAGGGACATGAGGGAAAAAAAAGCGACTTTGTTTTATAATAAGTATAGAAGTAAGTTCCAAAAAGGAGGAAGTTATATTATGTTCGTCTGTTTATTTATTTTAAGAAAAGCTAAATAAGTAGTGTAGTAAATAACTTGTTGCAACATAAGCTTTTAGCTTCATGAGCCACGATTTTATATGTCTTTAAATATGTCAATCCTGCATAAAAATATTTTGCTTTCTTCGAAAAATTGGCCCAGCATTTACATTTATAATATACCTAATAGATTTTATTAAGGTCCAGCAAGGTCTAATTCCTACATTTTAAGCTTTTTAGGGTTCCGTAGTCAACAAGGAACCCTTATAGTTTCGGTCTGTCCGTCCGTCTGTCCGTCTGTCTGTCTGTCTGTCCGCGGTTTTACTCAGAGACTATAGGACCTACAAAGCTGTAATTTGGCATGAATACACATATTAGTGATGGCAACAAAATGGTACATGAAATCGTAAAAAAATATTTTTTATATGGTACCTCCCCTACACATCAAGCGGGGATGATTTTTTTCGCGCCCACCCCATCGTGTGGGGTGTCGTTGAATAGGTTTCTTAAAAATATTGCGAGTGTTCATAGATCATTTTCCTATTTAGGGATCCGTTTGTGAAATATTAAGTTTTAAAGTGGAAAAAATCGTTAGAGTCCAGTGTCCCCCCCTTCTACCAGCTAAACGGTTGGTTCTGGAAATATCAAAAATTCACGGGAGTAGGAAATATGCTGAATTTAAAAGGAAAACTATCACGGCTAAGAAGACTTCATAAGTTATTGAGTAATAGTTGATTAACTAAAAAAAATGTATTCGGCGAAGTATAAAGGACCTTTTCGTTCAAATTCCTTTGAAAGTAACTAAGATGATGTTGTTAGTAGTGTAAAACACGCTTTAAATGTATAATCATACGCTTCAAATGTATATACATTTGAAGCGTATGATTCACACACACACACACACACACACACACACACACACACACACACACACACGTACTATGGAACCCTATATCGCGCGTGGCCCGACACGCTCTTGGCCGGTTTTTTATAAATTACTAGCTGTCCCGGCAAACGTTTCTTTGCCATATTATATAAAGTATTATTAAGTTTTTGATTTCTTTTAAAGTTTTGGTAAGCTCATTTGCCCTGGTTCTACAATCTACTCTATGTAGAACCTGCGGGGCTAAAATGACCGCTTTGAAGAATCATGATATTATGAATCATAATATCATTAATTTTCCTTAAATCGCAAAATGCAACTCTGCTTGCAATTCATTTTTGTATTTTTGTACTGATTTGACATTTGTCAGTTTGACAATTCATTTGCTGAATTTATTGAGAGGAATTGCTAAAGGTGACCATTTTAGCCCTGAACTTTGATTATTTAAACTAGAATTTTATGCCTTATCGACAACCATTATATCAGGTTCAGAGGATACCTGTACCTGTCCTGTGGTGTGGTCTCCTGTGAGGTACCTGTCCTCTATAGTCCTGTATGGAAGACAGGGCCTGAGGTGTGATTGAAAGAGAAACGACATCCCCAAAATTTTACACATGTAAATATAAGTAAAAATGATCATACTCACTGACTATGTGTATCATGAAGGATGCGAAGACGACGACCCAGCCCCAGCCGCCGTCGGGGGGCGGCGGCAGGCTGTCGGCCGGGGACTCCGCCCCTGCGTGCCCGTTCCGGGAGCTCTTCACGCTGCCGTGCGACATTGCGATCCACTACTCTGGCACTATGCTCCTAAATATACCGCCTAAGTCTTATCTCTGATATGATAACGGAACTTACTCAATAAATATTGTCGCATAAATATATTTAAATATTATCGTTAAATTATCTAATTACAGGCACTTATTTTAGTATTTTGATTTGTGGTATCGAGGGTGACTAGTGAATTACTATCTATTAACGATCGTTTAGGCCATGCTTGTTATTTCATCTCCTGTTGCGCACCTCCCTTTGTTTTCTTGTATCGGCCGTTTTGTTTGTGAGACACATTTCGTTACTTTATCTGAAACAAAAGATGAATTGATCGTTAAACATCAGTGTTTCTTTTAGCATTCTTTTGTTTCCCGTAATGAACCGAGTATGACTTAAGTTTTTATACGTAGAGCTAAGAGGTTCTCTTAGGTACTATTTTAGAGTAATGATTGGTCTACGCGTCGGTCGTAGCGCCGCGCGGGTACTATTTATAAAAAGTTAATTTAACTCAATTTTAATTCATACTTTGGAATGCCACGTAGTTTAAAACTTTGTTAGCAGTATACTTTGTAGAAGAAAACTACATAAAATATTAATAAGTAATAAAATTTTTTTTAGGGTAAAAATATGTTGATTTCAACCTGATCTCTTAAACTTATTCTAAGGTTGATATTGAAATCGTCAAATAGGTAACTTTTACCTAATCTCTGGCTTTTGGACATAAATTTATTATTGTGTATGAAAAAAGCCAACGTTAATCTCACGATAATACTTAATAAACTATGAACATACTTGGTATGCATTCGGGACTTTAATATATTCTGTTCATATCCCCAATATAGGTTATTATTTTCTGCTAGCACCAAATTTTGACGTTATCTCAAGTGGATACCAGACATCGAAGGTCATCGTGATCACAATATTATTATCGGCATATCATATTGATGGATCACTGTTATCGAAATCAAATAGATAAGTACTAGATCACTATCTATACGATGGGAGGTATTGCTAGGAGGATAAGATTGTTTGATCATCGTGTCCGAAATTCAAAGCTATTTTTAGTATTTCACGTTAAATTTAAAACAAAACCAACGAAGATGCTTATTATTAGGGCCTGGTCATCAGCTTAAACCTCAAGATATGGACGGTATGGTGCGACGTATATTTAAATGCATGAATCTTCATACAAGAAATGCTTCAGTATATTTTGTCAAAATAGGCAATGGCCAATGACCCAAAATTGTTGCCTAAACTCAACCTATTTTTGTTGTACGAAAATTATTAATTTTATCCTTATGTGTATAGTAATATGCAAGGAACTTCCTAGTTAGGGAGCCCTAGAACAATTTTTTTTTGATTACTATCAAGCTTTGGTAGAATACGTGTGATTCGACGTTAACTCCAAGTTCGTAGTTGTGATAAAATTTGATTATGAATATGTTACAATGATATAATTATGGTATTTGGCAGTGCTCCTAGCATTTAAGTGTTTGCTAAGGTATTTATATTCCCATCATCATCGTGCTAAATACGTGTTCATAAAATAGCAGGTAGCAACAAAATTCATTGAATCATTGAAGAATTCACGGGTCTAATGGGAGTATTACATTGTACGAAAGGTTGTCTATATAAAAAAAAAATGTGTTTTTTATATAGGCCCCCTTAAATTTCTATTTTATTTAAAATTATCACCGATTATTATTGAAGTACATAAATGAGACATAATATTATAATTAAGGTCTTTGTGAAAATATCAAGTGCCTACCTGTTGTCATCATTGATACCGAGCAAAAAATGTTTGAAAAATCACGTTTGTTGTATGGGAGCCCCCATTAAACATTTAATTTATTTTGCTTTTAGTATTTAGTGGAGTTCCCAGAGCGTAAAAATCGTGCAAACCTCCGATTTTTGCAAAAGTGGATGAAAATTGAAAAGAAAAAAAGGAATATGTAGCTGATAGCATAATTACTAAAGTTTACCTATTGAAAAGTTGTGCTTTTGATTTTTAAAGTATTCTCTACCACTTCAAGTAAACTCATAAACTGTACAATTTTGTAGAAAATTTGCATATTTCTTTCTTTTAAATATATAGCAAAATAATAAAATAATATATCATTATTTTTTTGATTTGTATCGTTGCTTATATTCCAAAGAAAGAAAATAAGTTGAAAGAAATATATAATTTATATTTAAAATTAATATTTTTGTATGTAGATGAGCATACCTCCAAATGTGCTTGTTGTGTGCCTCGCCAAGTAAATGGCGTTCCAATTTTTCTTTGCTTTTAAATAGGAAGTTTAAAACTATTTTTTAGGCTTAACAAAGCCTTCTTTTTCTTAATGTGTATAACTTTTTAGCTCTTACTTTATTAAATTTTCTGAAAATGTAGCACTAACTTTTTACGGATATTTCGAAGAAAATCTGTATTTTATTTCTTTTGGTTAGAGTTTTACAGAATAAAATTGATTTTTTTTTCATTAATTATATTTGCTAAAACATACTTAAGGGAAAAAATACAAATTAGGTTAAGAAATGATATTTTTTGCATTCAGGTAAGCATTTTCCAAACATAAGTCGCAGCATGCGTCTTTAGTATGTACGTGAGATTTGTAGCACCCAATTTTTTTTTCTGGCTTTAAGTAGGAAGCTTAAATATATTTCAAAGTCTAGAAAAAGTCTTTAATTTATCGATGCATTTAATGTTTTAGCTCTCACTTAAATAAATTCTCAACAAATATAGAAAAATATTTTCGGTCTATTTTACACATCTTTGGAGATATTTAAACGTTATTAAGTACTTAAAAGTTATCATTTCCCTAAAAATTAAATACGCACAACAAGTGAGTTTAACACACTTTTCGTTACAACCCTTAAATCTACCCAAACCCTTTTATCTTGGTTACGACGAGCGAACATCTCTGAAAACTTTGCAAAAACCTTATAGTTGTATTTAGCTTAGCAAAGCCAACTTTCATTTTTAAAAATTATGTATTTGGTTAATTTTCAACGTTAACAATCGGATAAGAGTCATTAAATAAGAGGAACAAGAAAAAAAAATTTTCGGGACCGCTTTTATATGGCGAAATATTAATTTTTAATTATGTAACTAAAAAATTAAAAGCACAAAAAATTTTTTGGTAAACTTTGCAAGTTATAGTGTAAAAAAGAAAATGACACCTCAAAAACAAAAATCCATTCACTATTACAATTTTCGGAGGTTAAAACCTCTGGCGACTGCAGTAATTATTTTGTTATAGCGGCAACAGAAATACATAATCTGTGAAAATTTCAACTCTCTAGCTTTCTCTTTCTCTTTGACATCATAGCTCCTCATTTAGCAATGATTTTTAATAACTGTATAGAGAATGGTGTTTTTCCTGACTTAATGAAGCACAGCAAGGTTATACCTTTATTTAAAGCGGGAACTAAGTCTGATCCGACAAATTACAGACCTATATCGATTTTACCGACCCTTAGCAAAATATTTGAAAAAATAATCTTAAAACAGCTATTGGTACATTTTAATACAAATAATTTATTACACGAAAATCAATACGGTTTTACTAAGGGTCGTTCCACAACGGATGCTGGTATAGGTCTTCTATGTAGTATATTTGAAGCTTGGGAGGAATCGCAGGATGCCTTAGGTGTCTTCTGTGACCTCTCTAAGGCCTTCGACTGTGTCGAACACGCTACATTAATTAGGAAATTGCACCACTATGGCATAAGGGACTCAGCACTCAACCTTTTGACATCTTACCTCAAAAATAGGACTCAAAGGGTTGAAATTAATAATAAGAGATCTAATGGAACCAAAATAGAATTAGGTGTCCCCCAGGGATCTATTTTGGGCCCATTTCTTTTTCTCATCTACATAAATGACCTACCTTATCTAGTTAAGGACAATGATAATGAAATAGTACTTTTTGCTGATGATACTTCACTTATTTTTAAAGTGAAGAGACAACAGTCTAATTACGACGAGGTAAACAGTACTCTTTCAAAAATAGTACATTGGTTTAATGTTAATAATTTACTTTTGAATTCTACGAAAACTAAATGTTTAAAGTTTACTTTGCCCAATGTACGGCAAGTTCAAACCAATGTACTATTAAATGATGAGAAAATTAATTTGGTGGACACTACTGTGTTTTTAGGTATTACACTAGACAGCAAATTACAGTGGGGTCCTCATATTGCTAAACTCGCAGATAGACTCAGTTCTGCAGCATATGCAGTCAGAAAGATTAGGGAAATTTCTGACGAAGCCACTGCGCGGTTAGTATACTTTAGCTATTTTCACAGTAGAATGGCATATGGTATCCTTTTATGGGGAAACGCTGCCGATATAAATACTATTTTTGTGCTGCAGAAGCGAGCTATACGTTCGATTTACAAAATGTCTACATTTGAATCTTTGAGAGAAAAGTTCAAAGAAATTGGTATTATGACAGTAGCTTCTCAATACATTTTGGATAATGTATTATATGTTAGAAAAAATATATGTAAATTTAAAACCAAAGGTGACATTCATTGCAGAAACACCAGAAATAAGCACAAGCTAGTTTTGCCAGTGATCAGACTTAGCAAAGTCAGTAAATCTTTTAAAGGTCAATGTATACGCCTTTTCAATAAAATCCCAGAAAACGTTCAAAATCTTTCCATTAACAAATTTAAGAAAGTAGTCAAAGAGCGTTTGTGTGCCAAAGCCTATTATAAGGTCAACGATTTCATAAATGATGGCACTTCTTGGGAGTAGGATGGCTGCTTGCATGGCTACCTACACTATTGTATGACTTACATTATGTATGTGTCTTGACATTGTATATTTTAAGTTACAGCATTGTAAATTTTATTTTAAAAGATTAATTTTTTTCTCACTTTTTTTGGTAAAAAAGTGGGCCCCCTGCGAGTTTCTTACGCCGGTTCTTCTCGCCGGGCTAGTTCCCGAACCGGTGGTAGGCACCAGTAGTATCAACATTCTGAAAGTATTTTTTTAAAATCTATTCAGAAATAAAACAATTTTTATTTTATTTTATTTTCCAGGCTGTTACTCAAGAACGATTCTTGAGTAACAGCCTGGAGACAGACAGACGGACAGACAGACGGACAGACGGACAGACATCGAAGTCTCAGTAATAGGGTCCCGTTTTTACCCTTTGGGTACCTTAGTATAAGTCCGCGCGGAACTAGTTGGCCGCGCCTTAGGTAGGGACAGGGGTGAGGGGGCGGGTTGCTTGTTGCTCGCAACGCACATGAGTTTAGACAGTGACGACCAATCTCGCGATATCGTGAATAATAATATTATTTAATTATTAAAAAGAATAAATTAAAGACAATTGATCAGTTTTATATTCTAAACTATTGACATCGGCTTTCCGTTTTTTAAAAACCTATGCACTTTAAATATTATTTCCTTAGATTGTCTTTTTATCGGCGGACTTATCTTGCTATTGTAATCTCTTGTGTGTTTTGTCTACACTAGCCAGAACTGTCAAAATCAAGCGCCCCCGTCTCTCCGTCCCACCGCTCACATACCTATAAGGCGCGGCCAACTAGTTCCGCACGGACTATACCTAGTAAAGTATATAGTTTTAGAAGTACCTACTGTAACTTCAATGCAAAAAGTTGTCCTATAGACCTACTAAAAATAATCATAGGTTGCATTACTCCAATGTAAAAGTTCTATCGCAAGGTCTGCTAATGGTTCACTGGCAAACAACAACAAACTACAACATGGGTCACCAAATGGCGGACCGCGGTCCGCATCCGGACCGCCCACCCATTGTGTGCGGACTGAGCATTTTCACACTTCGTTAAAAATAAATTTCGGTCTCGACTTACTGATGAACATCTCCAGGACTTAATATCAATAGGTTGCACCAATTTAATTCTAAACAAGCAAAGGTCATTTCATTTCTTAAAATGGACCCCGAGCGAAACTAATTGGTGACTCTTGAACTACAACAATAGGCTGTATCAACGTGAGCTGATGGTGCGATTGTAATTGCTGCTTAGGCGTTAACGGCTTGGTAGAGTCTAGTTAGCTACGAGTATAGTCCGTGATATAAAGTTCTAAACAATAGGAAATTAGCAAAAGCCTGACTTGTCGTTATGAACAAAAGTAGCTAACAAGGAATTACTTATAAGTTACTAGATGATGCCCGCAACTTCGTTGCGCCAAAATTCGTTTATCGCGAGGGAACCGTACATTTTTCCGGGATAAAAACTATCCTATGTCCTTTCTCGGGACTCAAAGTATCTCCATGCCAAATTTCAGCAAAATCGGTTCAGCGGTTCGAGCGTGAAGAGGTAACAGACAGACAGACAGACACACTTTCGCATTTATAATATTAGTATGGATTAGTTATAATGACCCTACTTCTTGTATGTACTCTACTATTATAGTCTATATATGAAATCCTTCCATAAATAAATAAATAAATGAATTATACATGGATTGCCATATTCATTAATTTTTATTATTTATGATCAAGGCGGTCAAGCGGCTATTCTGACTGATGACCATATCTCACAGTGTTGTTATTCCTATAATATTCTCTTAAATCTTTATATTAATTTCTTTTGCAGTGCTTTTTTCATGAGTCATCAAGAACAATAAGTAGATAATGTGGTATTTTTCATTTGTTTTGAATGATATACTGAGATTCTAATATTCCGATTCTATATGATACTAAGCTAAACGACACAGTTTCTAATATTGGTGAATGGTGTCAGCAGTAGTGTATTAACTCGTTTTGTTCGAAATTTAAAACAAAACTAGTACTTATCCTCGAAATTCGCGAATAACTTCCCGTGGCTCGCCGGTATCATATTATTTATTTTGTTTATCATCATGTCGTAATAGTTACATAAAATATATCAGTGTATTCCTTATCGTGCAGCAATTATTATAACACTTATTAAAATTGACCGAGTGACATTTGATTTTCATTGGTAACTAGCTGTGCCGGTGAACTTTATGTCACTTTGAAACCTTCCCTGGACTTCTATGAATATTTTAAGACTAAAATCAGCTCAATCCGTTCAGCCGTTTTCGAGCTTTAGCGCGACTAACACATTTGAAAATCCATTTTTATGTATAAGAAGATAGTCGGGTGTCACACATGCCTAATAGATCACTTAGATGGTGTCTCGCCCGATTTATTCTAGCCGAGTAACCCCCACATGACACTGTGACTCAATAACTGGGTTGAGTGTCGAGCAAAGTATCACACAAAGTCGGTGTTGTTTACAATATGATTCAGCTTTTTCGTACATAAGCAGTTCATCGCGATATACATTCGTTTATTAACCAAAACAGAACTGAGATTGTTTTTCGAGTTCATTTGCATTTTGTATATTCTTTGTGTCAATGAACAGTTTGTCTTTTATTCGTATTTATTTCCTGGCAATACAAATGTGTTTGTCAGTTATCTTTTTACGCTTGAACCGTTTTTGACAAAAGGTACGGTGATACATTTGAATTCCAAAGAAAGGCCATGTTATGATAATTCTTACCACGGAAATGTACGGCGCGGTCAACATCTTATTAATAATGCAAACACGTGCACTAATTGTTTCATTGTTATTGTAATGTAATAACAACATGTAGAGCAGTAGGCAATTAATTACGTATTTAAACATTATCCAGATAAATGGAGTACAAAGATTACATTTGGAATGACATTTACACAACAATGTTAACTAGAGTAATATTGTGCTGTTAAATATATACTCGTATGTGATATCTATACATACTCATGCCAGAATAAAATTAAATGTATTAATGTTATTAATAAATTTATAACATACCTATGGAAGTATTTTTCTTAAAATCATGACATAAACAGTGAAGTACTTAAACCGCCCATTATAAATGCATTTAAATCGTCCAAAAGTTCACTTTGCGCGTATAAATACTAACTATACGATGTGCACACTAAATATCACGGCGGGCGTTCACTCGCACGCGTAGCTGTCCTCTGACTGACAACAAAAATAGCAGAATGCAGATAACTAAAGAGACAAGTGTTGGATAAATAAAACATTTACAACAGCCCTGAAAACGTCTTTAATGCATTCGTGTATCCCCTATGTTTGGTGCTGTGTCGCACCTCACAGGTAGCCCTTTGTAGTTGTACAGCTGCAATGAATTGTATTAGAATATTTTCTAATTTCTTTACTAAAAAAAATTTTAAAGCAAAAAAAAATTTTTTCGTGTTTAAATATTTTGAAGTAAATTTTTGTGCAGGAACCTAGGTAATTACTATTTTAAGCTGAAAAACAACTCAAACATGTTAAGTATTTTCGTATGAGAAAATGATTTTGGAATTACGTATGTATGAGAAATTCCAAGTGTACCCGGCCTCTTAAGGTCGGATAAATGCTTTACAATCAAATGGATAAAGGGTCAAAAACTTTTTAACGTTTTAGATTTTTCCAATGCAATGCCTCGCACGATTAAAAAATATCTTATATCTTTGTAGGGGCTACTGCTGCAGCCTGCCCTACAACTAATATTATAGAAAAGATGTATGATAAAGATAAATGATAATTAAGGGAGAACGATTAAGGATGATAAATAAAACCGCTCCCTTTGATGGTTAAATGATAACTAACTTTATTTCACGTAATACAAATGAATATGATCCGCGACAATATTGAATCTTAACGTGTAAGCATAATTATTTATGTACGGTTGGCAACAACCCGTACATCCTGCGCCCCCCGAAAGATGGCGAGGTTGATATAAATTGAAAACTACATCATACAATAATACACTATAAACTATTCAATACAAATTGTATACAAGATATTTTTAAAAATGTAAATAGTAAAACATAAAATTTATATAAAAAGTGATAGGTAAAATTCTTGTTCAATATAAAAGCAAAAGAGTAAATAATTTGCAAAAAAACAAAATTTATCTTATGATATTATAAGCATGATAGTTTTAGTCATTCAATTCACTTAATCTAACAGAACGACTAAACATAGGGGAAGTGCTTTTATCGAGGCTTAACACTGATTGTCTGATTTCACCTGATACATTTCGAACATTCGGGACACTCGAGAACACTTCACTAATTGCCTTTTTATTTAGCACATTCACATCACTAACACTAACACTGCGCTGGACTCCCGCGCCAGCGGCAGGGGCGGGGGCGGCAACGAGGGCGGCGGCGGGGGCGACGTCCGTGTCGCGCGTGCCGCGGGACGCCTCCCCGCCCGCCAGCTGGCGCCTCCGTCGAAGCCGGCGAAACACTACCACACCGCCGATGATGATGAACAAGCTAACCATGATATATCCCAGAGCATAATGATGGACATCGTGCACACTAAAGTCCATACTATTAGCTGATTGTTCCTTTATTTCTGATATCTGCGTCTTTAATACTTCCAACTCACCTTCATGGTTTTCTAACTTAGGTATATCGATCGAGGAAGTGTTAATGATATTATTCAAGACGGAGGACTGGGGTATTTCGAGCTTTTGATTGATATCTAATCGGTTGCTAAAGTAGTTGTGGGAATAAATTGTGAAATCATTACCCTTCAAAATGCACATAGGACCTAAGCGTATGACTCCGCTGCCTATCAGTACCTGTGACGTAATCCCAGCTGGGCAAATCAGTCGGACACTGCATTGTTCGCAACAGGTGTACAGCCACTCGTTATCTGCGTGTAATTTTATCCAGCGCTCTGTGCAACGCGATAGCTCCGACTTGCATAGCGGTAGGTCAGTATCGCCGTCGACGATGTTGACATCACAAATTGATTGTTTAATCTTCGTAGTATAAACAGGGCTATTAAGAAAGCATAAAACTTTCTCGTTTGATAAATGCCGACATGATTGAAGATCCGATTCTGATAAAAGGATAAGGGAATCCTTGTTGATATTAAACACAATATAGGGAAATTTCGTAGTTAATTGATAGTATTTCTGATCTTTCTTCTTAGTTAAACTTATGATCTTGTCGAGCTCAAAAATTTCGTTGTTTAATATAGGGATCTTTACCTCAGCAATAAGATATTTGTCTGTGACTCTCGCGGCAACTCTCAGTACCTTATAAAGCTGAATGATATTTGAGCCGTCCGTCGGTAGCACGAGCTCCCTTTGCAAACGACCTGATATTATATTTAATTGATCTTGCAGTTGTTCTGGTGATAAAAAGTTTGTGCTGATATGACCTTGATTAATTTCGGTGAGAGTCGCAATTATAGTATCCTGAATACGTCTAATTTTGGAAATGATGATATGAGCAACTAACGACGAAAAAGTGATATACGTGGAACGTGATGAATATTGCTTAACTTGATACACCTCAGAAGCCAAATCCTTGATATGATTTTCGATAAGAGAAAATTGTTTTTGCATAATATCCTCGTGCCTCTTCACTATGTTATACTCGGCTTCTATGACAAGAGTTTGGTTATGTAAAAGTGTTTGTAAATGATTCTCATTTTGCTTAATATACTCTATGTCCTGCTGATACTGCGTGGCGAACCTTTCATCTAGGACACCAAATAGGGAGTTAGCAATGTAACCAACGCCATTAATTAACCCTCTCTACTGTCTTCAATTTAATTGATTTTTCAGAAGCTGATTAAAATGATCTATCTCGTCGAGTTCATGTTCCAGTTGCAAGATAATAGTTTGATAATCTTGAGAAGATCCATTCTCCTTTATGTGCGTAACATATTTTTTAATGAATTCATAGCCTTGCCAATATGTAGACATATTATAAAAAATAACAAGAGTCCATTCGTCTCTTATATGTTGCAGGTCCGCGATTTTGTCAAAATAAATGCTTTGATTTGTGCTTACAGGCGTGATCATAAAATTCTTCTGAACTTGTTGCAAGCTCGGTGATAAAAGGAATGACATAAACATGAAAATAGTCATGAAAAAGTTTTTAAAGTTGATACGTCGAGGACGACGAGACCTCGTGTTACTTGATTCTGGAGTAGATATCTCCTGATTGATAGATGCTGGTGTCTGATCTTTTACCTCTTCAGACAGTAATGGAACTAATTTGATAACTGGCCTCTTAATTATATTATTTTTAGTTTTCAGTGATACAACTCTGACCTGTCCGTCTTTTCCAGGGTAAAGTTCCAGCACCCGGCCCATAGCCCATTTTCCAGGAGGTAAGTTCTCTTCTTTAATGAGTACAACGTCATCTATTTTGATATTTTTTCCTTCTTTCTTCCATTTAGATCTAACCTGTAGCTGCTGCAAATAATCAGACGACCAACACTTCCAAAATTGCTTATTGATAGATTGAACGAGCTGCCATCTCTTTGACAAACATATGGACTCAGGTTCCGTTTGAGGCCTGGTGATGATCGGACCGCCAATTAGAAAATGTGCCGGCGTTAAAATAGGATCCTCTGGATTTTCAGTGAGCGCGCAGAGTGGCCTTGAGTTCAGGCAAGCCTCTATTTGATGAAGAAGTGTAGTAAACTCCTCGTACGTGAGCTTCTGCTCGCCGATGACCCTCTTGATATGAAATTTTAAGCTTTTTACAGCAGCTTCCCACAAACCTCCTGCATGGGGGTGAGAGGGAGCGTTAAAATGCCACTCTACTTTCATCTCAGTGATGTTATCGAAAAATTCCTGATTGATGATAGCTGCAATCTCATGATACTCCTTTTTAAGTAGCTTGTTGGCGCCTATAAAATTAGTTCCGTTGTCACTATAGACGTGGGATGGAACCCCTCGTCGTGAACAAAATCTCCGGAATGCACCAAGAAATGATGGCGTACTTAGATCTGGTACTAACTCTAGATGAACTGCCTTCGTTGCTAGGCAGATGAAAACTGCAATGTAGCCTTTGGTGGTTCGAACACCTCGTCCTTTATTCAATTTTAGGTCTACAAGCCCGGTGAAGTCCACTCCACTATTAGTGAAAGGTCTAGAAGGAACTACTCTCGGCTGAGGTAAGTCTGCCATAATTGGTTGATATTTATACTGACTAAATCGACGACATTTAACACAGCGCCTCAATTCCCTCTTCACAGTAGACATTCCACTAATGATCCAATAGTTATTTCTGATATAAGCTAGTGTCAGTCGGGCTCCACCATGTAACGTAGTGATATGTGCTTGATCAATGATAAGAGAAGTAAATCTACTATGGCTACTAAGTATGATAGGATGCTTCGCGGTCCAATTTATATGTGAATTCTTCAGACGACCGCCAACTCTTAATAGTCCATTTTCATCAATAAAAGGATTCAAACTTGATAATTTGCTGTTCTGATGAACATGTCCTTTTGACTTGATAAATGACAAATCCTCGCTAAAATCTATAGCTTGGATATTTTTGATAATAATATTGTAAGCATTGTTTATTTCCACGAGTGACAATGTTTTTGCTGTGTTGGACGGTTTCCGACTTCGGGTGATGAAACGTAATACCCATGCCACGGTTTTCGCAATAAATGTAACAGAACTGTGATTATTTAACAGTTCTAATATAAAATCAACCTTACTGCAATGTAAGGCTGTGTTCACACTGTAAGAAACTTTTTTAATTTCAATATCTGGTTCTGCGTATGATGGTCTAAGAATTTGGTCAGGTTCGAAGGAAGTGAGCCATTCCGGGCCCCCCCACCACAAACGATCGTCAGCTAACTTCTTGACTGATTCTCCTCGTGTCGCACTGTCTGACGGATTTAATTCCGATGGTACATAGTTCCAGTTCGACGATGGTACAATTTCCTTAATCTGTCGAACCCGGTTTGCAACAAATTGCTTCCATCTTGATTGATCGCCATGAATCCACCCTAACACGATCATGGAATCCGTCCATGCGTATGTTTTAACATGTATGCTAGGCAGGGTATTCTCCACCTTCCGAATCAGTTTTGATAAGAGTAGTGCACCTAATAATTCTAGTCGAGGCAGCGACAACTTGCTTAAAGGCGCTAATTTTGTTTTTGCAGTTATTAACCGCGATGTGCGCTCGCCTTTATAATTTGTTGCAACACAATATACTGTGCAAGCGTACGCTTTTGCTGATGCGTCGCTGAAACCATGTATTTGATACGTACATTGAAGGTTACCGATGCATCGTGGGATTTTTATGTTCTTGATATTTTTAAAATCTGTTCGTAATTCTGTCCACTCTTGAATGATATCACATGATAACTTTTCATCCCAGGATTCCACCGTGACCCATGCTTTTTTGAAAAGTAACTTAGCCTTAATTGATAATGGTGATATCCAACCGATGGGGTCAAATAACTTAGAGATATCTGATAATAGTTCCCGTTTAGTGTGATATTTAGGTTCCGATTCAAATTGATAATCATATGTAAAAGTATCTGATGACGGATTCCACTTAAGGCCTAACGTTTTACGTGATTCCGAGCAACGAAACTCGTACGGATTATTTAATTGGTCGCATGATAAATCTTGTAAAAGCTGTGGCTCGTTGCTTGACCATTTGCGTAGGTTCATGCCAGCCCCGCGTAAGATGCTTATCAACTGCTTCTGCACTTCCTTCGCCGTTTCTAGATCGTTACAGCCTCCCAAATAGTCATCCATATAAAATCTATCCTTCAAAGCCTTCGCACCCAAGGGGTACTTCTCAGCATCGTCTAAAGCCAGCTGCTTCAACGTCCTCATTGCCAGGAACGGTGCTGCCTTCGTCCCGTACGTCACAGTCGTGAGTCTATAATTTTGAAGAGGTACATCTCTTGAGCTTCTCCAGACCACCGATTGAAGATATTGATGAGCCTCTTGGACCAGAATTCTTCTGAACATCTTCTCCACATCAGATGTCATAACAAATCTATATTGGCGCCAAGATATGATAAGAGCCTGTAGGTCGGCTTGTAAATTCGGGCCTTGCTCCATCACGTCATTTAAACTCAGACCTGATGATGTCTTGGATGAGCCGTTGAAGACCACCCGCAATTTGGTAGAAATGGAGTTTAAATTGAGTACGCCGTGATGGGGAAAATAATATGATGGACCCTCACCAGACTTGGTATACGGCACCATGTCTCCTAGTTCTTGATATTCCTTCATGAAATTTTTGTAGCTGTCCGAAAATGATTGATTTTGAGCCATTTTGCGCTCTAACTGATAAAATTGGGCAACTGATTTCGGACGTGATGAACCAAGTTTTTCCTCAAAATTTGGTTTCATAGGAAGACATACTTCATACATGCCATTTTCCAAACGTTTTGTAGTCGAAGCATATAAATCTTCACAAAACTGTTCTCCGGCTGATAGTGATGATGATTGTTCGACTAAGATCTCCTCCATCTCCCAATACTTTGATAAATCTGATACATTGTTGATAATCACGTGGCAGTTAAATCTCCTAACATTACCAGACAATATCCAGCCTAGCCTGGTCTGCTGTGCAATAGGAGCCTGAGGTGGCCCTCTGATAAGTCCACTCATTAATATTTGAGAATAGACGCTGGCATCTAATAATATATCAATAGGACGGGAAATATTATAATCCGGATCCGCTAAGTTGATATGCTGCAAGTGTGACCATAATTTTTTAATAAAAGAGATATTTGGCAAATTATTTACAACACGTGAATTAATGATCATAGCTTGTGTCGTAAAGCTAAAGTCATCATAAATAGAGTGACATTCAATTTCCAGCAGTCCTTTGCTCTGCTTTGATCCGTAGCCTATACCTGATACTGATGCATGATATTTATGCCGTCGGAGTCCTAACATCTGTGCCGCATTTTCTGATATCAAAGAAATTTGAGACCCTTGATCCAAAAGCGCTCGAAGAGTGATAAGAGAGCCGTCAGCTGATACAACCTTTAATAAAACTGTGGTCAACAAAATTTCTTCATTTTCTCCGGCGACGAAATTAACGTTATGCTGCTTAGTAACATGATTAATGTCATTTTGGCTACTTTCGGGGCGAACTAATTTAGAACTAAAACTACCAGTATTTACAAAAGCCTCATGCAACAAAGAATTATGGTCACCCTGGCATTCCTTACAACGCTTTGTAGAAATGCATGGATTATCAAAATGCTTGTATAGACAATTCCTACAAACTTGATGTTTCGCAATTGTTTGTAATTTTAACGCTGGTGTCATACTAATAAATCGCCTGCATTTAAATAAATCATGATTAAAATAACATAATGGGCATTTCGTAGAACGAGTATGATAAGTTTTACCCTGATACTTTTCGCGACTAAAATTTCTTGCAGGTTGATACGATGATGATGATGACTTCGGGTTGGTAACACGCTTCGATGTTGTAGGCGGAAAAACTTCTCGTTCTTTTTTATGCATCGGTTCCAACGCAATAAACTTCGATTCTAAAAATGTGATAAATTCAGATAACTCAGGTAATTCTCGCGGCGCCTTTCTGGCTTCCTTATAATCTTTTAACGTTTCGACGTCCAGCTTTTTTGATAGAAGATGAACGAGCAAGGGATCCCAGGTATTCGTGTCCACCCCCAGGTTGTGAATGGCGTGGATGCACTCGACGGACGTGTCGTGTAATTTTTTAATTTCATAGGCCGACTGCTTCTGAAGACTCGGCTGATTAATCAGCGTCTCAATTTGGTTGGTGAATAAAAGCTGCTTATTGTCATACCTATGAACTAAAATATCCCAGGCTGTTAAATAATTTTCAGATGATATATGCAGGTGCTGGATCAATCGCTCGGCTTCTCCTCTTACCTTCCCTTTTAGGTGCTGCATTTTCTGGGCGTTCGTCAGCGAGCTATTATTATGTATAGCTTCGCTGAATAAATCAAAGAACGTGGGCCACTGAGAGTATTTACCGGTGAAGATAGGTATCTCCAGCTGCGGCGTTGATTGCTGGGTGTGAGCCGTAGATGATAACTTCCTATGGAGCGCCCGCTTGATATCCTTGTACTCCTTCTCGTAGGTGTTATATTCTTCTTCGTATTCTAAATCAGAACCTTGCAAGAAGTCATCTACTTCTAAATGCTGCGTGTCAATAACATTCCAACGACTTTTCAGATTTCGGAGCTCCTCTTCTATCTCCCACTTCTCTGCGATTTCTTCAATATTGATACTATTGATTAAGCGACTCAATGCTCGAAAATTAGTGCGCTGCTTTGATAATAATTCCTGAATCCTTTCAGGCGGAGCAGTCGAAGATTTGTCTTCTTTAGGCTGATAGGTCAACAAGGTGTGCTTAAGGGTTTGATAAATGCTTTTCATCTTCGCGAAATGATTTTCCGTAAAATATGGATTATTTTTGTCCGAACTACCTAACAAAAGCTCGTTATTCTGCTCAAATTCTACCCACAGCTCCTCGACAGTGCTAAGTCTTCTTTGAATATATTCCGGAGATTTTCTACTCGCGGAATCTTTTCCGAAATTTATTTTGATAGTATTAACTGCCTTGATAATTTCAACTTGCCGTTCAAATATATTTTCCATCATGATAAATCAGAAATAAAATTATATTATGATAAAAAGGAACAATCTTACTTGAGTCAGCTGCGCTCGGGATACGAAACAGCAAACCTGCGAGCTGCGACGTCACGATGATGATGATCAGCGATGATGAGCAGACCTCCCGGCCCGCCAAATGATGATAACACCACACAAACACTCCACCAATGCACACACAGTACAGTACACCAAAGCTTGAGCTTTGCAAAAAGTCACTTAAAACTGATATGATAAAAGTTCTGATTATGATTTATTTACGAAGGACCAAAAAAAATATATAGGTGTAGGGGCTACTGCTGCAGCCTGCCCTACAACTAATATTATAGAAAAGATGTATGATAAAGATAAATGATAATTAAGGGAGAACGATTAAGGATGATAAATAAAACCGCTCCCTTTGATGGATAAATGATAACTAACTTTATTTCACGTAATACAAATGAATATGATCCGCGACAATATTGAATCTTAACGTGTAAGCATAATTATTTATGTACGGTTGGCAACAACCCGTACAATCTTAAAAGTTTTATTATATTGACTTAATGTTTAAATAGTCTGGAAAATTATGCGATGTATTTCTGATAAGTTTATTATTGAGACCTTAGGATAGAGTTCAGTGACGAATAGAAATAGACGCGGAAAACGTACACGGTCAAGACTCATGACTCGAGAGAACTGTACGAAATTCTGCATAATATTATATAGTAGCTAGTAGCTACCTTACATACTAATGTGTGTACTTATAAGGAGTAGCTGCTATATATAGGTGATATGTACCGGAAGCGATAAGGACGTCATAACAGGAAAATAGCGATGCACATCTGACAAAACTAATCGAAATTTCAATCAAATAATGATAATATCATAATTTATATCCTTATCAAAATAAGACGATCTTAGTTAAAAGAAAATATTCTACCCCTAATATTTTAAGATGGGAACATGAATGACAAATTTAAATAATTTTGAACCTTTTCGATAGCCGAACTATTTAATAAGATAGTTTAAACAAGGCTCTGATAAGTCTGATAGAAATATCAAATATCATACTGGGAATGCTTGGCCGCGATCTTACGAGCGAGACGTCTGGAAAGCGCTAGAAAAAGGGGTCTGGAGATGTCTGAATACATAGCTCTAAAGGCTTTTGTCTATATTAATGATTTTTAGGAGAGGAAGGGGGGGTCGAGGGCTTAATAGTTTGGTGCATGGTGCTTGTGCAATGCCTATGTTATGTCTTATTTGAGATATGGTGTTGTCTTTTGGGGTAATTCATGCAATAGGGAATTTGTTTGTTGTCTCAGAGCCGTTTTTCGTATAAAACAGAATGAAAGTTGTGTACCATACTTTAAAAAATATAATATAATATAAAACTCCCTCTTGCAAGCATATATATACTTGAATGCGCCTTATTAGTTAAAACCAATATAAATATATTCCCAAAACATAAAAGCAATAGACTTAAACTAAGAGTTGGGACTATAACTCGTAACACAACATTTATGCAAAAGGGAGTACTAGGCATGGTAACATGGTAAATAAAAAAATTTGAAAACTTAAATATGTTTAAAAGAAATCTAAAAAAAATCTTAATTGACAAATGCTATTATGCTGTAAATGACTTTTTAAATGAAAATATTTTTTAATGAATTGTATGACATTATGATATTCTTCTATTTTGATAATTAATAATTAATGTAATGGGGATTGTCCAATTTTTTTTTAATTTCTCATTACAAAAACATTTCGAGGAATAAGGTCAGTGATCGTTTTTCCGTATATAAACGAAAAAATACCCATTAGTTACTTATATTTTTGAACAAATATGTTTAACCTTAGTTTGACCTTCAATGGCGTTAAATTAGCAATAAATTCGACCAACATTACGTTTCGAACTTTTGGTAAGCTTCTCGTATCAGCTTTCACATAGTGAAACTTGCATTTGACGAACCAGCTATTATAAATAAGATTGAAAGGCCGCCGATGATGACGTCAGAGCGAAACTTTAAAAATTTATTGAGAAAAAACTAGCCAATGAATTTCAAAATTATTTAATTTATATTCTTAAAATACCCTATTTTAACGAAAAAAAATATAAAAAGTACATGTGATTTTTTTGGACAATCCCCATTGTAAATTGACTATAATTGACATAATAAAATCCATTCCTATAACTTGACTTTTGAAATAATAATATTAATTCTACATTAATAATATTAATAATAATAATTCTACAAATAAATAAGTACTTAATGAATTCTTTGATGAAAAATAATAGATTTTGTTATGTATAATTACTTACCTATATAATTACTTATTAGTTATTACTATTGATAATTTGTAATATATATGTTAACCATGATACAGCACAATTATTAGCTTATTTTATAATAACACATTTGGAATAAAATTTATACTCTGTTAATTTGTAAGAATAGTAATAAGTATCTCATAATATTATATTGTAGTTTATAAGCTATAAACATATGCATGCTCGATTGGGCAAATGTTATGGTACCATTGTAAAATCTACTAACATCTTTACTAACTCACATTTGGCAAATAAAGAAATTGAATTGAATTGAATTGAAAGCATTCAGCTGTTGAACAAAAGGTAATTAATATTCTATTGTGCCTTCTAAGAATAGCTTAATCTTGTGGTCCGCTGTGATGAAAACAGAAAAAGATAACTAAGATATAAGAAGGACCCGAGACTAATCGAATGATTCATAAAATATTATCAATAGTACTAAAAATGAATCACATTAATAAACCAGTAAAATAAGTTGGCTGTTTACGTCGTAACTTGTGATTCCGATCAGTTCAAGGAAAAAGTAAAGATTCTAGGTCATGGATGTTCCGTCTACCGCGAAAAAGCCGGCCCCCAGAGAAGAGAAGGCCCCGTCCAAAAAGGCTCGGCAAAAGCCGAAGCCTAAGGGCGCGCGGGCTCCGCCCGTCTCTGCCGCGATGGAGACGGAGGCCTAGACCCGCGGGCGGCGATCGGGGGATCCCCGCCCGCATAAAGGGTCCCGAGTAGACAGCCCCCCCTAGCCCGGGGGCTGTCGGTGAGGTCAGCGGCCGAAGTCGCTGAAAGAAGAGGCCGGTTGCGGCTGCGCGCGGGAAGGGGCGGAGTGAATTGCTCTGCGGTACCCGTTCCCTCCCGCACTAGGCGCATGACAAAGGGCTGGGGGGGTTTTAGTGGGTAAACCTCTTGTAGGGAGTCCCACATACCCCCGCCCCTTCCCCCGAAGGGGTGGAGGATACGTAAAGTATTTCCCCTCCTCAAAAAAAAAAAAAAAAGGTCATGGATGTTTGTAAAACAAAAGAATTGCATAAAGTTGATAACTGCGTAAGATATTAATAAAATTATAGTAGGCTGTGGTCACATATACTGATATACATTTTAGCATGTTGCATATTATTATCACAGAGTACTAGTATTATTACTAGCGTAATTATTATGGAACAATCCTTATGATGGTGAATCCTTTAAAGAAAAGGTTTCTCTTTCTACACAACACAACTTTTTTGGAAAGTAAGCTCTATCTTATCTTACAGGTTCGTAATGACGAAAAAAGGCACTCGGGTAAAAACTAAGAACCTTTTTTTGTAGTCGGTTAAGAAGCTAAGTAATTTTTGTGACGTCCGATGCACGACTTACAAGATAGGCAAGGTTATGGGTCGCGTGATATTTGTTTCTTCCTTATCTCATTACAATAATATTTATGATAATGTTTGTCATCAGTTTAAACAACAGGATCCTGTCATCCTATAAATAAATTTGATGCAAACTTACGTCCAAACCACAGAATTTGAAAATATCTCAAACAGGTTAACGTGATCAATAATAATGTTATCACTTATCAATAATATCTACGGACGTTGGTCTCTTGTAGTCTGTTACTACTTGAGATATTAATTATCTTATCTCGGCGAATGACATATTTTGGAGAATGGGACCCATTGGTCCCATTCTCCAAAATATGTCATTCGCCTCTTCTCTCTATCTTATCCCATTGGATAAGATTTAGCTGAAGGACTTTCATGATTAATATTGTTACAATCCAAATAAATGAAATCAGTTGTTAATATTGTATTATGTTATGTCACCTCAATTAAGAAATATTGATTTCTTTGAGTTTCATTGCTACGATCTCTACTTCAAAAATTAATTGAAGAAATAAAATTACAAAATAAAGTCAGGAAGATTTTAAAGTATCTTGATGAAATAGGATTATTTTTTAATTTTTCACAACCCCCATGCTCTCGGCGAGGGGCGCGATAATTTTGTTATAACTTAAATGAAAATTTGTTCAATCTTTCTATATTTACTTTGGCCCTTAGGACATGTAATGATTTTCGTACCCTTACATTAAAAAAATGTTACTGATATTGGTTATATACGTGTACCCTAATACACAGGGTGTAACAAAACTAAGTGATAACTGATAATACTTTAAGGTGTCAATGTGTTTTGTTACACCCCGTATAT
This sequence comes from Polyommatus icarus, assembly GCA_937595015.1. Classification (NCBI taxonomy): domain Eukaryota; kingdom Metazoa; phylum Arthropoda; class Insecta; order Lepidoptera; family Lycaenidae; genus Polyommatus; species Polyommatus icarus. The sequence goes on from OW569321.1 coordinate 14,342,772, forward strand.
TTTAATCATTTTGTTTTTTAAATATCTTATGATTTTTTAAATAATATGTATATATTATACTAAACCTTTTTACAGTTATTATACAAAAGGTACCTGGCATATTTGACGGGAAAATCGATAAACAAATGTCACGTACTTTAGATCACGTTCTGTGTCACGTGAAAATCAAGATGTTGAAGAGTTTATGAAATTTCAAGAACGTAGAACGTACTTACAATAATATGATTTATGATTATTTTTATATTCAGAGATAAGAAAGAAAAAATTATCTTCGTAAGTAGTCTTATAGTTCCCGGAGCCTTAAGAGATAATGTTTTTCTTTAATATTTTTTTGGTGCAACTGATTTATAGAAATAGATGTAAGTTACAAAGTAATAATATATACTTATATAAAACAATGCAATACATTCGTCTTACAAAGTTTTTTGTTGTTCTCTAGAAACATAGGTATGTGCGGTATGCCATGCCGGTAGTCACGAATTAATATACTATTAACACAGAACGAAGGTTAAAAAATATCCATGCTTCCATACTAATATTATAAATGCGAAAGTGTGTCTGTCTGTCTGTCTGACCGTCTGTCTGTCTGTCTGACCGTCTGTCTGTCTGTCTGTTACCTCTTCACGCTCAAACCACTGAACCGATTTTGCTGAAATTCGGCATGGAGATAGTTTGACTCCCGGGAAAGGATATATAATACTTTTTGTCCCGGGAAAATGTACGGTTCCCGCGCGATAAACGAGTTTTGGTGCAACGGAGTTGCGGTCGTCATCTACTTAGTTTAATATGTAGGTATCTACTTAAGCTAAAAGTTTACATTATTTGTCTAAAAATCCTTGGGAGTATAATAATAATAATAACAATTTTTGATCGATTAGGTTTCTATATTCGATAAAAAAATGACCATAGTAATAAAATTTTATTTACTTAATTTTAACTTGATGTTGCCTACAATACTACTTCAGACAGAAATTCTTTTAACACGCGGGGATTACGAATCTACGTCGTTTAATTAATTGTGGGAAAAGGATATACGATAGCTTACACGCATGTAAGCTATGGTATGTCCTTTTCCGATACACAAAGTATCTTCATACATATAAATATTTAGTTGTTTAAGCTCAAAGAAAAACAAAACAAATACGACTTTCGTGTTTATAATGTTATATTTTGTTCGTTTTATGATGATATGCGTGACACATTTTAATTGACAATAGTAGGGAAGTTACCTAAAAAAATTAATCGAATAATTTAAAAATATCGAATCACCTCGTAAAGGAATTGCAATCGAAATTATCGATTTCGTACTATTGTTTCAGAGTGACGCCGGCGATTAAGATGGCCGCCCTTTTTAACCGACTTCCAAAAAACGAGGAGGTTATATGTTCGGCTGTGGATATTTTTTTTTTTTTTTTTTTTTTTTTTTTTTTTTTTTTTATTTTTGTATGTTCAACGATTACTCCGCCGTTTGTGAACCGATTTTCGAAATTTTTGCTTTGTTGTATTTGGTTTTACTCCAATTTGGTACCATGTTCACAAAGTGGTGACCTGATGATGGGATCCAGGAGTAATCGAGGGAACTCCTCGAAATTTATATGGAAATATATGGTGATTTTGGTTTTATGTGAAGTGTACTAAGAATATGCTACCAAAAAGTCAAATATTGGGTCAAGGTATACCATGGTTTCGAAGATGCTGAGAGAACTCCTGACTCCTTATAGATACACGTTTGGGAGTTTCGGCGTTGTTTTAAGAACAGAAAGCATATGCTACTATGCAACTCATATTCATCATCATAATCATCATCATCATCATCATCATCGTCTTCATCATTACCACGTCGTGTTAAGGTCACCAATGTCTCATGGCACAGAATAGATAATAGTACAAGGCATAGGTGTGGATATACTAATAATAATAACAATTTTATACTCTATAACAACACTTTGTTTAAATATACACGGCGGTCAGCGCCACGGAGGCGACGGTATCGCGGCGCCGCTGAATATACTTTACTACTTTATATACAGATCGAATACTATACTAACTACTTTATAAAATTTTAATAGACAAAATATAGAATTAAAATAAAGTTATTTTAAAAATAGCATTTAAACTAAACAAAGTCAATAAGTGTCTTTTTAATTAGTTATACTTATTAATCGATAGATGGCGCACTAAGTATCGATTTGAATGGATTTGAAATTGAATTCTTGATTACAAGAACAGCTGTCAATAATTATGATAATATTATATTATATTACTAGCTGTCCCGGCAAATGTTGTTTTGCCATATAAATAATTTTTGGTATGAAAAATAGATATTGGCCGATTCTCAGACCAATATCCTCACAATATGCTCACATAATTTCATGAGAATCGGTCAAGCCGTTTCCGAGGAGTATGGCAACGAAAACTGTGACACGAGAATTTTATATATTAGATGAGTAGCTATGCTACATCCTATGCAAGTTTATACAATTTTTTATCTGATAGATCCTTGGATCGTGGAAAAACGAGACACAATAGCCTTTCTATTGTTATCGCAATCGCCAGTGACCGCTTGGGGTTTGAAGTATTAAAATTGTTAAATTACTTAGCACAATATGTTCACTTCACTGATAATATATTATTTTGTGAGTGTGAACTGTGTAATAAGATACGTAAAATATACGCGAAGGTTTACCTACTAGTGTAACTAAAAAGAGTGAAATTATTATTATTTTTAACAAAAAATTAAAACCGACTTCCAAGGTAAAAACAATATTAACATTAATATGAACTAAAAAGTATTAAATAATTTTTGCTATCTAATAGTGCCTTTTTCCGAATTCGGCTAAACCTTGACTATTTCTGTACTCAATCTTCATAATTTTGAAGTCGGTGCCAGTTCCAAAAGTTTCAAATATTCTGTCAGAGGACTGAAGATTCAGCTATCTGGTACCGACTTCAAAATAATGAAGATTGAGTACAGAAATAGTCAAGGTTTAGCCGAATTCGGAAAAAGGCACTATTAGATAGCAAAAATTATTTAATACTTTTTAGTTCATATTAATGTTAATATTGTTTTTACCTTGGAAGTCGGTTTTAATTTTTTGTTAAAAATAATTTATCGATTTGATTTCGATTCAACTGTGTCAATCTCTATTGACATAAGTTCCGTTTTGCATGCATCTGACATTTTTCAAATATTTTCGTAACAATAATTTTATACTCCTATTTCAGAGTTAATATTTATAATTTTATATCAATAACTTAGCATTTAGCAGTGAACTTTAAACTACAGGAAGAGTAACTCCGTTAAAAAAAGTGCACCAAATGGCTACAAAATGTGACCCGAATGCATAAATGTGCATGTGTTCGGTACACATTTTTCGTGTATGTAACACGAGTGACATTCAACCAGGTTGACATGATAATTATTGTCAAACTCATTTTACAATTTGTTTACTTACTTTTTACGTAGCTTTTTACAACATTTTTGTTGTTAAAATGCCTAAATGCCCTGTGAAATGGTATAGAAGTCATACAGATACGACTTTTAATACAGGAATCATGGACGTATAAAAAAAGGCGGACGGAGTCCCACCGTATACAAAACTGTGTCGTTCAGAGTCGGCCAGCTGGCTGTAGGTACACGGTCCGCACGCACACATTCTTGCGCTAGTCCATACCATTTGACAGGCGTCAGAATGTGTGCGTGGCCGACTCAGAAGAAAAGTGAAGACACAGTTTTGTATATAACAAGACTCCGTCCGCCTTTTTTTCTACGTTCATGACAGGAATAACCTTTCAAGTTTCATCAGTAAGTGAATTTCTTTTAATTATGCTTAGGTAAAGTTCTTGTATAATTTCCGATCCAAAAACATGCCCAAAAAGATGGTTTATTTAAGTTGGATGCCAGGGTGTTTGCGTGAAATTAAGCTGGTCTCTTTGTGTTTGTCTTATTAAGTTTACATGTTATTGTAAAAATGCAATAATCAAAAAATAATATAATTACAAAAATTTTACAAAGTCGCCATGGACAGTGTTAAGCAAATGTAACAATTTAACCATAATTCATAAACGAGGGTCTGACTGACATCAGTATGGAGTATCTTATTTTTATAATGCCGTTCGTACTTCGTTTAGTAAGAAACGAACCGAATTGGATGCCAGAGGATTACTCGTTAAGGGCGTTCCGTCCGGAGATTCCGTAATTGACCGTATTTAAATCCTTATAAACTCATAATCTGAAAACTACAAAGTTATAATAAAAATACAGCAATAATCTTCAGTATATCAACGTCCCTTTCGTCGTTTTAAAATTTCTATTTTTGTTTATTATACTCATGATATCGGCTTCCTAAGTAATACCAATTTGTTAAAATTCGAGCATACATTCAGCATCTCCTTAGCTTTTACAAATTACTTTTATTTGAAACACACGCCAATAGATCGACAATATCATAAACTACATATTTGTCGTTTTAAATTTTTTTTAGGACAATTTTGAACTAAGACAAGTAAAAATAATAGGGTTTTGGCGCGATCTTGGCAACGCGGCAAATGTATGGCCAAGGTCGTTTGCTCGGGGGACGGCCTTAATGTAGCATACACTTTAATAGTCATGATATATTTTGTATGAGTAATGACCGAAAATTAAAGAGATAACGAAAATCTGCATTTGCATCGTAAGTTTTTTATTTCAATTCTGTAATAATTCTGTAATAATTTAGCACATAGATTTTTGTAATCTGAAAACGTCTTGTCTAGGTGCTCTGGATAGTTTTAAATTCGTCCGAGTCGCACAAGGTTTGTTCAAAATTATTATATATTATTATTATCGATGACTTAAGGATCAGAGGAAAATGTTTGATTTTAAAATAATAATTATGTACTCCTTTCTTCGTGATAGTAGATATGTTTGGTACACCAAACATATCTACTGCATAATGCCATCCGCTTTTGACAATTATTGTCCACGGCTTTGTTTCATAACTGTGACAGTGACAATAACCGCGCAGGCTGTCGTCCAGCGCGCAATATTATGATTCGTTACCTGGGAAACGACCTTGGCGAGAATCTGAATTGTCATATTTTAGTGTTCGAAAAGGAGCCAAATTTAAAACGGTTGAAGTATGGGAGTTACGTTTCCTGTAGTTTTGTTATTCGTAGGCATTTAGCAACTTTTCATTTTTATTCATTTACAATTACAGGAAACATTTATTTTTGTAGATGGAATATAATTTATTACATTCTGATTTTTTTTGTTTTCTTGTAAAAAAAATCCGTAGCACGGAATATGAGAACTGTCACCCATATCATCTTAGAACGAACAAACTATAGTACTAAATATATTATAGTAATAATCCGTAAATGATTAATTTAGCTTGTTGCAGTTATTATTTAACATTTAAATGACCACAGTAATTAGTGGTTCTGGAGCGAGGTAGGTAAATTCGACTGTTAAATTATTTTATTTCGAGAGTATTGTTGGCAAGTGGCCAATAGTGATTTGACTTTAATACGCCTACCGATTATTACAAAATATTCCTGGATTAAATAGAAATTGACCTTGTCCGATTCTCCGCAATATGAACCCACAGTTAGCTTAAAACCTTAGAGTACGTTTGATTACATTTAGCTTACTCTTTCAACCAAATATCTGGCGTTATTCGGCGTCGACAGTAATTGATTATGCTAAGCCCTTAACATTATACAAATTAAAATAAACATTCTGTAGGTAGGTTAAAAATTTCAGGTTTTCAAATTCATTATCGATGACGATACCACGTTCGTGTGATATTAACAAGGCGAGCGAAGTAAGCCCTAGTATATCCCACAATATTTACATTTTGTACACTTTACGGAAAACTATCATGCCTATTGATTTGTGCTTCAACATAGTAATTTTTATTAATATGTAGATGTGCTATCAATAATTATCATCAGTCAGTCAAGGTGTGACGACGCGAGCCCTCACAAAGCTCGGATTTTTGCCAGTTATACATATTATGAGGTTTTATTACAGAATAACACCTGTATGAGTTGTATGTAGGTAGGTATTATTAAATACTAATTCGAATGTTAAACTGAGGTCGACCAGTACGCCGTGTCGAGGTAACTGAGAGCATAACTTGACTGTAATTAGCTCAATAACTATGTCGCTAATTGTGTAATGAAACAAAGTTACGTTCAATTGCCTGACTGATTTTATGTCCGCTATCTTCAAAACGCTATGCTACAAATCGCTAACTAGTTGAACGTTGAGGGACGATCGTTTAATCGACGTTCGGCCGAGTCATTCAATTGAATGGTGTCATTCAATGAATACGCTAGTCATTCAATGGAATCGTAGATTTAACCAGATGACTGCGACATTAATACCAGCTTGTTCGATAAATTTAATGCTTGATTAAAAATGCAAAGATAATAAAGATGTACAAGTTCCATCATCTATACTAATTATAAATGCAAGAGTGTGTCTGTCCGTCTGTTAGCAATTCACGCCTGAACTACTGAATCGATTTTGCTAAAATTTTCTATGGAGATACTTTGAGTCGAGGGAAATACCATACTTTTTATTTCGGAAAATGTACGATTCCTGAGCGATAAACGAATTATCTAGTACATTAAAAATACAATGGCTTAAAGGAGTATAATAAATTGAGTGCTCAGTAAAAGACACGGCTGGCAAGTGGTGCAAGTAACGCGATTACGGCGCCTGATTGAGCGCACTCTGCTCGCTGAGTTCACGATCACCTGTCGATACATTTAACAAACATATTACTTACTCTGTGCTAATCCATGTTATACCGTATTATAAATAAATAAAATTGCTATTGCAATTATTAGAGCCGTGAATGGAAAAACCAGATAACTATCATTTTATAACATAAGGAAAATCAACCTTTTTACCCTTAAAATTTCAACAACCTTGTAACTTACCTACTAATTCATCATCTAGCTAATATAAATATATGACTACACATAAACCCACAGCTTTTTGATTTCAAATAATAATTCGGACCCTAAAGCTTCTATAAACGGCAATTTTTTACTGTTTCTTCCACTATCGTAAGGAGTAAGGAGGTATTTACATTCTCGTCTGAGAATGAGAATACTCGCTTTCAAACTAGATGTACCCACTCAAAAGACTAAATACTATGGTAATTCTTTTGCGTCCGTTGCCGTTCGTCTATGGAATTCATTACCCAATACTATAAGAAAAGCGCCATCTCTTAGCATTTTCAAAAGAGTACTCAAAGAATTCTATCTGACTGACAATCTTAGTCAACAATCTGTGTAAATAATTACATTATTTTTAGTTTAATGTTTACTTATTTGTCCACCCTAATTGTTATTTTCTTAATGTGACGCTCTCTGAAACGTTTTGATGGTTGCCTGGAAGACATCGCTTTTAGCGATAAGGCCGCCAACATTGTACTTCTATGTAACTTATGTGTATGTATAACTGTATGTATATATTCGTGGTGTACAATAAAGATTATTATTATTATTATTATCGTGTTCATTCTCTGACTGTTTGTCTGCTTGTTACCTCTTTAACCAATTTTGATCTTTGTTGTAGAGACTCAAAGGAATTTCAGGAAGGGATATTGGATAATTTTTATCCGGAAAATGCTTAAATTACAAAATTCAGAGCAACGAAGATGTCAGAAAAATGTTATGTAAGTACTAAATTAAAAATACAATTACATAAAAACTTCTTAATATTTGTAAAACTGATTAGGTACCTCAATTGTAAAAATTTTGGTAACAAAACGAAGTTTAAAATCTAGCCATTAGCCTTGTCACGCAATGTTCGTACATATTTAAGGTATTAAAAATAAATACCTACCACAATAATACATATTAAGCATCGAAGTCATTCAAGAGTCCTCTTACACGAATAATATTATTATATATTCTTTTAGTCCTCATTTGAGAATAATAGATATAAAACGGTATTACAGATTGTACGCTCTAGGAATAGTAATACCAATCACGTTAAGTTAGACCCAGTCCTAACAGTGTGGTGTGGTGGCATTACACTTATCAATGATCTCAGATATTTTGATAGAGTCGTACAATTTTAATCCAATGCATATACTAAACCAAGATCTTTGTTGAGTGTATTTTGTTCCTAATGGTAGGAATAATTTTTAAGGTAGGAACATTTACATTAATACAACTCACCTATTAGTCAAATCAAGCAAAAATCACGTCCTGGCTTAATCTTATCTAACCAAGAAAAATCTTTTGAATAAAATTCCCCAGACACGTTTATGGCACATTTCGCGCATGTAAATAGTCTAAGATTTCTACGAAAATTCGCTCATGGAAATATGTAGAGACCGGTACTTGATAAATATGTGAAAACGCTAGATGTTTTTATATTTTCTGAAGAAACAATACTGTTTTCACTCTCGGAGAAAATAATTGACTTAGTTTATTGAGTGCAACAGGTCGCAGTCAAGACGCGTTCGATTTTATGTGACACTTAACATTTTCTAATAGAATATTTATTTAAAAAGAAGGGCACGTAAATCATTTTTAATAGGTGTGTTTTAAATACAGTATTTGCATTGAGAAAAAATGTACAAACCAATGTTACAGGTGTTTAATATATTACTAATCATATTATTATTGTTGGTCTACTTACCGGATTTCGAGTTGTTTATGTCGAGTGTGATGATAATCGTGTGTATTATAATCCTTCAAATCGATAACACCTTGATTTTGTTTTCTAAATGCTATGCTCGACAGATCATAAACCAAAATTTACAATAATTTATAAATGTGTCGCCTCATTTTCCTACGACTAGTGGAACTAAAATTATAATGTTTTTGTTTTATTTTAATACACAAATCATGTTAGAATGTTTTTATTATAAAATAATAGGCCGAAATATGTGTTGTGTCGGTCGAGCCGGGCGCGCGTGGCGCTGTGGTCGGCCGGGCGGGCGACTGGCGCAAGGGCGGGCGGTGGCGGTGGGGCGGGCGGCGCGGCGGATCCATCTCCTACCTTGCAGCTCTATGCTATTGTAACTTTGAATAACATATCCATTTAGTGCGAGCGAGACGGAACATCACGCGAATAGCGATGTCATGTTCTTTTAATATTCGGTTATGGCTCGTATTGTTTGTTGTTGTTTCTTTGTTACAATTGTTGTATTATTAAGATGATACCTAAGTTTCAAAACTATAGAAAAGTTTTTAATGTATAGTATTATTTACATTTGAGTTGTTTATTAGGATTTTATTTAATTTACATTTATTGAGTAACTACTAAGTACCAGCTATGTAGTATAGTAACTTGTAAGAAAATCTTGAGTTTTTAATATTTACCGTCGCACTCACAGTCATATTTTAATAATTACTTAACTTTTAATTAATCTAAAGTTTGGCAGTAAATATACAGAGGTAGATTTTGTTTATTTTTTATGATTAAAAAATGTCAAAGCAAGCTGGTGCAATAACGCTCGCTAAACTTTGATGTAATTATTATTCTCGTAGGATATAGGTATTGGCGCTATCACGAAATTCGTCATTATCGCTTTACGATGTGTACTTTACACACATTTGTGTTTCGGTTTTATTGTTCATCTCGATAACAGTTGTTTGCCGTGATTAAATATGCAATGTAGAAATTTTGTCGCCATATTACTCTGTTTGGTCTTAGGTGAACATTTTTCGGTGTGCATTTTAAAAAAGAATGTTGCTAAGTCTAACCCTAGTGTGACTCGACTACATCCCATAGAGAAGAGAGTCATCGGTGGTACACCGACAAGCCCTAATCAGTACCCCTTCACGGTGCAATTCATAAATTTAGGTGCTCTATGCGGGGGCTCCATACTCAGTCAGAAGACGGTGCTCACTGCGGCTCACTGTTTTGATTTAAATCAAGATAAGGAAGAAATGATTATAGTAGCAAGTACGTATACAAATATGTATGACTCGCAGAAATTTACTTGGCACCCGCTTTCATTGATTTCTGTAGAATAAGGTGCCTAAAATTAACATACTGTGTTACAAGTTGGGGCTAGAAATACATACATGCATTTAAATATATTGATTGTTCAGGCGTGTACTCGGGGCCATTTAGGTTGAGAGCTCGGTGCGATCTTGACATAGCTTTACCCTTAACCCTTATTTATAGTCCATACATTTGTCCTAAAAGCCGCTCGCTTCGTAAACTCGAAAACATTTTGAATACTCATAACATTAGACGCTTACATATTTCATATTATATGATAAAGTAGCAAAACCACTAAGTGCGACTAAGAGTCAAACTTCATACTTTTTACATCTTAAAATTAAGTAACGTAAGTAAAACTTAACACCTTCACTGCGGGGCGGAATTTCAGCTGGTGCGGACGAAGAAAACTATGTTCTCTTACTCGGTGCGGAACGATTATCTCAGGTGTTTGTAAAGGTACGACAGAGGCAAATATATATTTGAGATTGTGTTTAAAATTATAGGTCTTTCCTATAAAAAAATTATGGCAGGTCGTCATCGGCCCATTACGCACTGGAGGTGTCAAAAATCAACTCAGTGCGGCAGTGGGCCTATTGCGGCCCGCCGTACAAGCAGGCGGTTGGCGACCCGATACCGCACCGAGCGTCCACCTCGCCAGTTAGTGATGTGCAATCTATCGTAAGTCGTAGCTGACGTACGTCGCGTTTTTTAACCGACTTCAAAAAAAGGTTATCAATTCAACCTGTATATTGTATACTATTATTTTAAGAACTGCCTAGTTTTGATATGTTTTACTCTATATTATCAGCATCTGAACAAATGTGACAAATATCTAAAATGACATACATATTCATGTATGTTTTTATGTTTGTGTTCGCACAACGTTAAAGTTTTTATTTTTTTTGTACTGGGTACTATTTAACTTCGGGAATACTGTTCATCAAAATCGGTTCAGTAGTGTTTAAAATAGGTAATCTTGATTCCCAATTACGTACGATTTTGAAGTCGGTTTTATCTTTTTAAAATACAATAATTATTCATTTTATAAAATTAACAACGCACGATAGCAGGAAACAAAAAATTATGTCCTTGAGATGTGCGTTAAACGGCGAAATTGTGCAGGGTGATATGAAAAACTGGGAGAAACCATGAGGAATGTCGAATCAAAAAAGAAATTAAAAAAAAAAACATACTGCAGAATGTGCAAACAAAAACGGGCTTTGTGTTTTAAAGACAGGAATTTAAATATATTAATAAAAAATATATTTTCGATATCCCCTTATTTTTGTCTTTCCCATCTCTACTAAAAATACTTTCTAGTGCGGTTCGGGTCGATATCGGCCCGCCACTTTCCCTGGTTTATTTCTCATTTCCTGTTTGGCAGATCCCGGGGCGAATCAAATCTAAAGTAGATGGGTTCAAGGTTATTCCAACAGTGCAAAAACTGTACACCTACATTATGTTTTCGCAATTCGTTATACTAATTTAATCTAACGTTGTGCTGGTGGGTCGAGAAAGGCGTACCCCGCACTGGCGGAAAATCATTGGGGGCACACTTTGGCCCGCCGCCGCACCAGACGAAGGTTTAAGAATTTACTTGCCGCAGTGAAGGTGTTAAATAAGATTGGGAGCCAACATAAAGATCATCACCAAAGACTGATAAAAAGTAGATAGATAAGCATACCCAATTCACCGTATACTGTATGTATGGAGAATATACGATTAATAAATTGTTACTCTTTGTAGCAATCATAGCAGTTTAAATCTCTGCTATGAATTTGCATATCAGAGATTTAAAGCGAGAAATTCAAAAGTTTAAAACAAACAAACAATTTAAAAGCAATCTTTTAAATTTAAAATTAAATATTCAGATGCACGATTTGTAATGGATTACCGAGGCATCAAGTATGAAGTTTGGGACTTCAAAGTACACGAGGGCTACATAGCAGACAATAAAGAATCTTATTCCAATGACGTAGCGGTCATATTGATCCAGGAGGATTTTGAATTCAACGAGTCGGTGCAGACGGCCCAGCTGTGTACCACCTCTGTATGGATGAGACGAAATGAAACGTTCTATGCTACAGGCTGGGGAGAGACTGAGGTAAACTTGAAATAAAAACCGGCCAAGTGCGTGTCGGGCCACGCGCAATATAGGGTTCCGTGTTTTTTTAATGGTCAGTGAATGTACTATCAGCGAAATTGATTCCTAGGCAAATGGGGGACCTACGTAGTTTGGTCGCGAGTTGCGTAATGAAACCCAGCCGACAGATCACAATTAATATTGAATTGATATGATCCGACCAAATGACGTCGGGCTGTCAACTGCCTAGGAATCAATTTCCTTGATGGTACGTTTTCGTGTTTTACAATACCAACAACATCATCTCAGTTTACGTTTAAAAGAATTTGAACGAAAAGTTCCTTTATACTTCTCCGAATAATTTTTTTTTAGTTGATCGACTATTTCCAATAACTTAAGGAGTCTTCTTAGCCGTGATAATTTTCTTTTTAAATTCAGCATATTTCCTCTACTCCCGTGAATTTTTTCACACTTAGAGAAGAAATCCGTTTAGCTGGTAGGGGGGCGGGAGTGGGGGGAGGGACACTGTGTCTTTAAATTTCATTAACATTATGTGCATTCATGCCGAATACAGCTTTGTAGATCCTATAGTCTCTGAGAAAAACCGCGGGCAGACAGACAGACGGACAGACAGTCGGATGGACAGACCGAAACTGCAAGGGTTCCTAGTTGTTTATACGGAACCCTAAAAACGACACACTCGTCCTGAACACATAATATACGGCGCTCGTGTATTATGTGTTTAGGGCAAGAGGAAGTTACAGGTAAAAATAATGGGTGTAGCCTTTGAGTAGAAAAGTACTTTCAAGTGCCATTTAAATTATGCAACTGTCACGCTGTCCAGCAATTTCTTATACATAATATTATGATACAGGAAATATAATAATAAATCTTTGTTTGCTCACATAAAATATCGCAAGAAAAAAATAATCGGTTGTCTGTAAAGTCGGTTTACTGACGAAAGTTGAACGTGACAACATAATATTATGACGTTGTCACGTTCAACTATCCTTAACCCCTTAACCCTCGCTTCCGAATCTCTATAAATAGAAACAAACTTTTTCGACTGTAACCTAAAGTTATTTCGATGTATTTCTTTCAAATGATTGTCTAAAAATATTTATAATGAGCAAAATAAACCATTCGCAATACAAAACGCTATATACATTCGTGAAATCCAGTAAAATCTTCGAACAAAGCACAAGTCATACCTTGACACGTAGGAAATAGAGCACAATTTTGAATAGCCGAAATAATACTAATAGCTCACAGATTGTTTATTTATTTTTCATTCAGAGTGTGGTCAATGTATCAAAGGTCATAACTAACCAAACTTCTTGATACAAAAATATTTTCTAAGTCATCGAAACAAAGAGCGCGGCCCAGGTGGGCCTTACGGTTGTTGAAAGACTTGAAAGTGTAAATGGAACGCCTCAGAGCTGCTGTCAGCGAGGTAACGCCGCATGAACTGTCATGTTTTTCGGGCGCGCACCCCATATCGAATTATAAGACGTTATCACGTCAAAAACAAATAAGTATTATAGAAAGAGCGCAAATTAGACAACCATTGTTATTTGTTACAATAATATGTTAGAGATTTATGATTTATCACACTGGCTGTGTGATCACTTGATCAGTGATCACTGATCTATCATGACTTATAGCCATTTTCTGATTTACTCAACAGTGCTGTGATTGGTTAATAATTTGAACATGGTCAATCAAAATCGTTATTAAGTTGATAAACTCTTGGCTAAAAACCTTAGTGACCTGAACGCCACTCTTGTCCAGTCTTGTATGGAAGTTACCACCATAAGACCTTTATATCGGTTTCAGTACGGCAAATCCGTACTCGGGAACGCTCTCAGTTCAGCGTCACTTAGCTTCGTGGATACTCGCAAGTGCACGGAGTGGAACAAGCTGGCAGTCAGCGCGGACCAGTTCTGTCTGTACGGGGACGGTGAGAGAGACACGTGCCGGGGAGACTCGGGCGGGCCGATCCTGTGGAGAGGGTGAGTTATTTCAGGCAGATCGATAATGCTATAGTTTATATAGTAAACAATATGTTATAGATTCACTCAACTAAAAGCTTGGTAAGCAAGATTGTTTTCCGTTTTAAAGTGTTCGATGTTCCGTTCTTTTCCATTTGGTTAAAGTAACAGAAATGCCTTTTTTGGGAAAATGAGCCCATGCTCATCCAGAAAGCTTTTTCAACCCCATGGTTGAAAAAGCTTTCTGGATTCTCCAGGTGCTTGTTCCACGACTAAACCCAGTAATAGTGCTGCACTCCATGGTTACGGCAAAGTTGCGGGAACGATGAAAGTGAAACCCGACGCAGCAACTGCCTAATGCCTAAGAAGTCTCAAAAAATGCAATAAAATGTTTAGCAAGCATAAAAATTTGACCAATATTTTCACTATGTGGGATAATTACAAAGGAAACTGAATGAAAAGGTATTTTCAGGCTGATTGTCGGTATGACATCGTACGGGCGGCGCTGCGGCACGGCGCCCGGGATGTACATCAACGTGGGATACTTTCACCGCTGGATACAAAACGCAGTCACTGCACTCAAACAAAAATTTTGTTTATTTGAAGATGAAAGTTAGAAAACTGAATATAAATTCTTAAAATCTGTACCTACTGATATTATAAAGCTGAAGAATCCGGTTTGAAGAATTTATCAGTGTTATGCTAAATACTCACATACTGTTTTGCTCGATAGAGCAATAACGTCGAGCAAAACCTGCGGCTCGGATTTCGTCCACACATTCAGCATTGCTTGATAGTTTTATTCTTAGAAATCGATAATATATTTAATTCCATCAAGCCGGCTGGATGCAGGCCTTCGAGTGGCTGGATGCAAGGCTTCGAGCTGTGAGTTTTGCGGTCCACACAGTAATTATTACTCGATTTGGAGTAATAAATACTGTATTTTTATTCCGAAAAATTTTACGGTTCCCGCGCGATTAACTTATTTTTGCGCAGTTGCGGGCGTCATCTATAGTTGGCTAAATATTATCACGCTAAGATCAATAGAAGCGCTGCACCAATGAATAATGTTTCAAAATCGGGGGATCTTTATTCAAGAATATGGTGTTTGAAAGATTAGAATATTCGAGACCAATCTGTTCGAGATATCCGTCATACCCGTTTGGGTCAATGCGTCCCTACTCCCTAGGGTCATTATTGACATTCGTCAATCAAAGTACTGCTAACTCACCTTGAGTTATCGATATTAGTTCATAAGCCAAAAAAGTTTTCCAATTTATTAAGTTTCAAACTATTGATTGAATGCCTTTGAGAGCCCGAAATTGTCCGTTGTTTTTTGTTTCAGCTTCATTTAATTTGCAATGATAAAAAAAAATAAGTTGTAAGTTCTTATCATTCAAAGCTTTAAGGATTTTTGTGACAAGATACTTAATATTATTTTACAAAATATGAAGAAAATAAAGTAGTGTAGTGAGATCCACGCCGATAGACGCCGATAGACGCGTAAAAAAGCAATGCCGCTTAAATTAAGGTTGCTTTATTGTTTTCGAAGGGGCATTAAAAATATAGTAATGAAATCTGCAAATATTACCTATAATATTTTTGGAGAAAAACACCATCTAGATAGTAACAATAAAACCTTCTGCACATTAGATTAACGTAAATATCTTTTAGAACGACAACGTAGCGTCGATGCGAAGTTTGTAAGCTTGTATAGTTTTTAGTTAGTTATACAAAACGTAGATGGCGCTTACACTCGTGATCCTGGATCCAATATCATAAATAAAACCCGTTTCATCATGAATGAAAGTCTATAATACATTAGTATTGTAGTTCATTCATGATGAAACGGAACTATTAAGTATAACTGCTAAAGTGTGTCTATATGTCTGTCTGTTACCTTTTGTAGTTTTAACGCTTAAACCACTGAACCGTTTTTGATGAAATTTGGTTTTCAGGCTATTTTATTTAGATTACTTTGAGACACTTTGAGTCCCGAAAAGGACATATTTTGATACTATATTTTGTGCAACGAGGCCAGTGACGTCACCATGGTAACATCCAAGCAACGACTGGCTCCTTTACGTCGCCGCAAAGCGGGGTTAAGTTTAAAAACAGCGCTTTGCAGCGACGTTGCAGCGCTTTGCAGCGGCGCCAGAAGTTGCTTGGACTTTGCCATGGTAAGCGATAACGTCTTCACTGGCCATGTCGCGATGGCTTACCGATGAGTTATAGCTCTTTATGTCGATGGCATTAACTAGTTATTAAAAATAATAATTGATTACCTAAATAAGTAAGTAGGCACTTACATAAAAATTTGTGCATTACATACATAACGAGTCTCTCAGAAAAATAGGACTACGATCAGACATTTTGTAGGCCTTGTGTGGGTATCGCACAATGAACAAGAACTAAATAACAATAATCAGAAATAGTTTTTATTACAATTCACAGAACCACACTCATTCACCAAACACTTTCACAATCAAACTTCTCAGGAACACTTTTACACTTTACTAAACGCTTCACAATAATTATCACTTCCTAACACACTTTAATCACTTCACTCAGCACAAGTAAATGAAACTAGGGACAGTTCCGGAACGTGTTGGCTAGTTGGAATCTCAGACGAGGGTGATCGCATCTTTTGGCGACTGGCACAGGAGGGGAAATTTCCCTCTCCAAATCTCCCACTTCGACACGCCCCGACTCTGTCAAAGCACGCCACTAGTTTCATAAAGATGGCGCACTTAAGTTCCGTTTCCGTTTTTGACCGGATGCGACACGGCCATCCTGCGACGACGTGCGTCCTCGCACGTTAATCTGAAACAATATTGAAACAAGCACAGTATGCGCTCGACCATTCTTGACATTTCGTAATGCTGTCAATGTAATATGTTGAAAGAAATTCATTGTTTATCAATCAAACTGGATTATTATAACCAACTTTATAGTCTATTAGCCAAATATTTAAATCTTAAACAAAAGTTGACAGCATTAATCTAAGTCCTAAGACATCATTTGATTTTTAACTAGTTAAGTTTCTAATACTAAAACTTAAGGTTAAACCTCATAATTGAAAACGGGTCAAGTACCATTGATGAGATGTATCCTCAAAAATCACATTTTTAACTTCAGTTACTCATTCGTGGTCAAAATACACTCAGAAAAACACAAAACTCAGAAAGCGAGTCACATACTGACTCTATGGTCTTGGCTTCGAGGCTAGACCCGACCACAGCATCCAGAGCTACTGCTGACCGCGAACCCACGGACGACCACAGGGGTCGATACCGATTTCTACAAGGCTACGGCTACAGTACACTGTAGCCGTAGCCTTACTACACTGTAGGTCTCCGACCCAGCGAACCGAGTATCCGAACAACACAACTAAAAAATGCACTAAACATCTTCAACAACATCAATAGGTACTCGGCCCTCAGACATTTTTCTAAGACGATCGTGAGCGTAATTGTAAGTGCGTTTATTAGCTAACGACTTTAAAAGATAATGGCCACCATCTAGAAGTTCTACAATTTGAAACGGACCTCTAAATTTGGCATCTAATTTGGTTTGGTTACGTTATTCATTTTCTATCAAAACGAAATCACCCAAGTGAAAACTTATTAACGTTGGCCTTTGATCGATCAAATCGGTTTTTATCAAAATAAAATCAATAACAAATCAATGACAGCCTTAAGATCCACATTCTCAATTCATAGGTTTGCAAACCTGCGTAAACACATAGCTACTCATAAAGAGAGCTCGAGTCACACTACGACTCTATGATCAGTGCTACACGGAATGATCCGACTGTACCACCCAGGACTACCGCCTACCGCCTATCCACGGACTACCCATAGGGCAGATGCCGATTTCTACCGGACTACCGGCTACAGCATCCTGGTACAGTCTCCACACACACACTTATGTGAATGTGAATCCTATACTGCTTTTAACTATGGCTCTTTGGAATACTGAAATAGCATTTTTGAGACCAAACGGCATTGTTAAAAATTCATACTGTCCCTCCAGAGGGACTGTACTGACTGACCTGTACAGGCAGACTCAATTGAGCGTATCGCATTTATTATTGAGTCTGCCTGTACAAGTATTAAATGGAATTCACTGGCGCAGTCCAATTTCGTAAAATGATTGGCACCGTATAACCTTGAAATTTGGTCAGTAATAACGGCAAAGGAAAACGATCCAGAACTGTATTAGAATTCAACTCCCTATAATATAACACATGCGCTGTGAACCATCTTGTTTATTTACCAAGATCGCAGGACTAGCAAATGCGGATTTACTAGGTCTTATTATGTTTTCCTGAAGTAATTCACTAACTCTATCTCGCATAACTTGACGCTCACTTGGAGACAATCGATATGGGCGTCTTTGGATGGTACGGTTTGGGTCTATCAATCGTATTTCTAATTCACCAGTGTTAACTCGAGTAGTTGGAAAACCGGTAATAAAATAGCAGGAGTAATTTTGCAAAACGTCTGAAAGATCGATTAGTCTATTAGAAGGAATGTCTGTATCAATACAATTTAAATCATTCACACTCAATAGGTCAGTCAAGGAATATGTGTTAACAATTTTGTCTCGCGTCAAAACAAAGTCAGTTTCAGTCATGTTTACTCGAAAACCATTGTTTAATATTTCTCGTCCTAACAAAATATCACTGCGTATAAATTTTTCAGGCACAACGTGGAATAATATTTCCATGGTGAAATCGTTGATTTGAACTGGACACAGTAATTGAATCGTACTATAAAAGTTTACTATTGTCAATACCAAAATCAAAAATCAAAATCAAAATCAAAATCATTTATTCACATAGGTCACACAGTAACACTTATGAACGTCACAATAATTGCAATATAAATTAATTGTAGTAAGTACTTATAAGATATGCGTTAAATTATTATCACAAAAAACCCATTGTACAATTTACATTCCTGTCACCACTTATTACTATTACCAAATACAACAACATAATATTTTACCATATTGACATAAAGATAAGTCATACATACCTACTTAATAATTATTATTTAATGTCATACTTTGTTTTATTATATAAAGTCCAAAAATAAAAAATAAATTTAAAATAAATTACTTACTACTTAATTAATTATTAATCGTGAATGTCATAAATATTAAATACAATAACAATTGAATTGAATGTCGTAAATATTATGATTGATGTCAGATAATCAGATAAGATAATTGCAACTAACATTTAACAATTACAGTAATTATAACTCACATTACAAATAATTAGTACCTAATCATTTCCATGGTTGAATGTCTTCAAAATATTCATTTGTTGTGTAATAACCTTTAATCAATAATTGATTTTTGATACATCCCTTAAACTTAGTAAATGGTAAGTCTAGAATCTCAGCAGGCAATCTATTATAAAAACGTATGCCGAGTCCCACAAATGTATTTTGAACTTTATGAAGCCGTGAATAGTTACTAACTAACTTGTTCTTATTTCTGGTATTGAAAGGGTGAATATCAGCTTTTTGGTCATAATTGTGAATGTTTTTTCTAATGTACATGATATTGTCAAAGATAAACTGAGATGCAATTGTCAAAATATTTATTTCTTTAAATTTTTCTCTTAGAGAATCTCTGGGTCCTAGTCGATATATGGCACGTATTGCTCGTTTTTGCAGAATAAATATAGTCTGAATGTCAGCTGCACTTCCCCATAATAATAAACCATAAGACATGATACTGTGGAAGTAGCTAAAATATACCATACGTGCTGTTTCAACGTTCGTCAAAAGTCTTACCTTCCTAATAGCAAATACGGCTGAACTAAGTTTCTTAGCTATGTTAGAGATGTGAGGTCCCCATTGCAATTTACGGTCAAGCGTAAGACCTAAAAACATTGTAGAATCTACTAAGTTTAAATTATCTGTACCAATTTTAATATTAATTGTGCTAGTAGACTTAACATTTGGCATAGTAAATTTGACACATTTAGTTTTTTTTGGGTTTAGTAGAAGATTATTAGAATTGAACCATTGTAGTATGAGAGTAAGTATTCTATTTATGCTGTTGATATCTGGATTTTTACGATTGATTTTGAAAAGAAGGGAGGTGTCATCGGCAAATAACAAAATTTCACATAAATGTTCTATAAAAAATGGAAGATCATTGATGTAAATAAGGAACAAAAATGGTCCTAAGATGGAACCCTGAGGAACTCCCATTTTTGTATGCAAACCCGATGATTTCACACCGTCAACATCTGCGAATTGTATTCGGTCTGTCAAATAATCTTTAATTAAATTAAGTGCTGCATCTCTAATACCATAGTACTTTAGTTTGAGTAGAAGTGTGCGATGATGAACGCAGTCAAAGGCTTTTGACAGATCACAAAATACGCCAATAACATCGTGAGAATCTTCCCAAGCTTTAAATATATATTTAATTAATGTTACACCAGCATCTGTTGTTGAGACACCCTTAGTGAAACCGTATTGACGATTGTGGAATAGTTTATTGATATTAAAGTGACTCTGTAACTGTATAAGTATGGCCTTCTCAAATATTTTACTTATTGCTGGCAAAATAGAAATTGGTCTAAAATTTGTAGGGTCACTTTGTGAGCCTTTTTTAAATAATGGTATAACTTTAGACTGCTTTATGAGTCGGGGAAACACCCCAACATCTATACAGCGATTAAATAAGGCGGCTAAATATGGCGATAATTCAGTAATAATATTTTTGAGCAATTTAACTGAAATACCCCATAAGTCTACAGATTTCTTCATGTTAAGAGTCTTGAATATCTTTAAGATGCCATTAGGGTGAATGTGTTTGAAGTTAAACAAAGTCACATTTTCTTGCACATTAGTTCTTAATAGTTCAGTAATAGTACCAACTAAAGGAATCACATTATTTAATCGTTTACCTCTAAATTTACTTGCAATATTTTATTTAATCAATGTACACTCGGCACCAGAATCAAATTGAAAGTTAAAACGCTCACCGAAATGTTCTAATGTACCGGATGGAGGCTGGACAGTACACACGTCTATCCGTTTCTCCACAGGGGTTGATGGTCCAGGCGTGGAGTCAGTACAGCGACTTGCGACGTGACCAGCAGTGCCACACTTGTAGCAAACGACTGGGCTGATTTGGTGACGTTGATTGGGCGTAGAAGCTGACATCGCAGATGGCTTTCTGGCTTCAGTCTTTTGAGAACGACAGTCCGATTGCTTGTGTCCCAATTTTCCACAAGAATGGCACCCTATGTTCGTTGATCTCGAGAACCTTTGTCGTTTTTCCATTCCCAATAGCATTTGAGTCATCCACAGGTATCTTTCGTTTCAGATAAGAAAACGCTTGCAGTTCTTGCTGCAATATTCATCAACCAACTCGAGGTCTATCCAGTATTGATCAAATCGCGAGCAATATAAAGTCGTTTAAGGCAGAAGTGCATAACTTGGCTCTCTCGGATCATGAAACGGGTCAGACTATAAAGTTTCCAGTGATAAGTAGTGAGAGAAATAAAAAAAACAGTTTCTATTTTGTAAAAAAACGCGATTTTCATGAAAATAACATAAAAAAATTTCTAGATGCAATGGCTTCTCTAAGATTCACTGAAACTTTCAAAGAAAAGGATGCAGAAAAAAGTTTTAATCACTTCTATAATATCTTTGTTTTATTTTATGATCTTTGTTTTCCATGGATAGATGTTAAAGTTAATTGTAGACCCAAAAAGGTACGTTGGCTAACGAAAGGTATAAAAAAATCATGTGCGACTAAACGTATCTTATATTATAAATACAGACACAGAGCGGAGAACAAGAAAGAATTAAAGAAAAAATATAAAACATATGCTAGAGTATTAAAAATGTGTATCAATGATTCTCAAAAGAAGAACAACAGTAATTTTCTAAAAAACGCAAAAAACAAATGTGCAGCTACATGGACTATAATTAAAAATAATATTATTGACGGTAATAGAACACGTAAGAACATTGACGCTATAGAAGTAGACAAGAAACTATATACAAATATGAATGACATTACAAAACTATTCAACAATTACTTTATTGACATTACAAAAAATAATTCTTCTGACATAAACAATATAACTACTATTAATAATAATAATCAATCAAACTCGATATATTTAGCTCCACTAGTTCCACATGACATTTGTAAAATTATTTCTTCACTTAGAAATACTCAATCGACAGGATATGATTATATCTCCACAAAAATAATAAAATTAGCTGCAAAATACATATGTTATCCTCTATGCCACGTTATAAATCTGTCTTTTGAACAAGGTCACTTTCCATCTAAATTAAAATTTTCTGTAGTAAGACCACTTCTTAAAAAGGGCAACCCAAAACACATGTCCAATTATAGACCAGTAACACTAATCCCTATAATATCTAAAATTTTTGAAAAAGCAATGCAATCGAAACTAATTAGTTTTTTAAATATTAATAATATACTGTCTCAACAGCAATTCGGATTCACAAAAGGAAGTTCAACAACACTGGCCTGTTTCTCTTTGGTAAAGGAGATAACACAAGCGATCGATCAAGGATTATCTGTAGGTGCTGTCTTTCTCGATTTAAGTAAGGCCTTTGATTTTGTTGACCACAAACTGCTATTAAACAAATTAGAAAAATGTGGTATTCGTGGCAACGCATATAAATGGTTTGAATCGTATCTCAAAGGTAGAAAACAATGTGTAGAGATAAGCAAAGTTGAGAATAATAAAGAGATTTCTTACAGATCCGATTATGAAAACATAGACTGTGGGGTACCACAGGGGAGTATACTAGGTCCTATCCTTTTCCTCATTTATATAAACGAATTGCCCAAAGTAACAAAATATCTAACCTTTATGTTCGCAGATGACACTACTTTACTAATAAAATGTTTAAAAAATTTATTAAATAATGAAATAAAAAATGAAATAGAAAGAGTTAAAAATTGGCTAAAATGTAACAAATTGGAAGTGAACTTAGAAAAAACAAAGATTATTAAATTTCAAAAATCAAATTCTGAATCTGATATAAAGGAATTAGAAAATAAGATCAGTCCTATAAAATGCGTGCCGTCTACCACATTCTTAGGGTTCAATATTGACAAAAATCTAAATTGGAAAGAACATATTGACAATATTTGTAATAGATTAAATAGGTTCGTATTCGCACTAAAAAGAATACAAAATATAGTATCTAAAGAAGCAGCCTTAATATCTTATCACGGCTATGTCTCATCTGTCTTAAGATATGGTCTGATATTATGGGGAAACTCAGTAGAAGTGGATAGAGCATTTATCATCCAAAAGAAATGCATTAGAGCTATGGCGGGAGTAAAAAACCTAACACCCTCTAAACCGCTTTTTAAAAAATTTAAAATTCTTCCTTTAGCCAGCCAATACATATTAGAAGCGTGTTTATTTGTTAAAAAATATGATTATCTGTTCGAAAAAAAAAGCAATACCCGAATCAAAAACAAACTTAACATACCCGTACAAAAGTCGTCTTTAAACAGCAAAAATGCATATTGTATGACAGTAAAAATATATAATAATCTTCCCGATAAAATTAAAAAAGACCACACTACCTATGATAAATTTAAGAAAGCTCTTTCTGAGTGGTTGTTAGAGAAATGCTACTACACGGTACAAGAATATTTTAATGATATAATAACTTCAAAAAGGTTTAAATGATATTTTATTAAAATTGATTTATTTATTTTGTACTCTCTGACATTAAATGTATTCTAATAAATAAATTTATATTAAGACAAAACACTAGAATTACTATGTTGCTTATCATAATATTTTATTCGATTAAATTGACATTGTAAATTTAGATTAAATTATTATTTTGACATGAACATATTTACTTAAATTTATTTATTATTGTATGACATGATTATATTATGATATTTTTCTCTCTCAAAAATTTGTTATAGTATAAATTGTATTGATAATATTGTAATGTTATGAATTTCATTAATATTTGACTCTATTGAAATGATAAAAATGTTTTGGCTTGAGTTGACAATATTGATTATAATTATTGGATTTTTAAAATTGATTCCTTAATATCCGAACTATTGTAATACTGTATGTTAGAAATTTTGTATGACATAACATGACAATATTTCCACGCCCATGTGGCAGAAATTGTGAACAAACTAAATTGTAAGACCTATATGTACGAATTTCTTGGAAATAAATAAATAAATCTAAATCTAAAAATCTAGATGATGGCGCGTTTTAATTGGGGCTGTAAACGCCAGGCGTTACAGACGAGTATCCATTTGAGCTAAATGAGCAAGCACCGGAGATACTGCAATTTCTTCTAAATTTAAATCTTTCCACTGATTCAATAATGAAGTAACCAGCCGACTTGAATACGCAGCATAATTTTCTTCCTCTAATCTTCCTTTGGGCTTTCGGAATTTATTTTGATGAGAGTTGCCGCAGGCGTTTCAGTACTCGAAAATCTGACTTTAAACAACGCTTTAAATTGTGCCCATGTCATCCCAGGATAGGCTATCTGAGACAACCACGTGGAAGCAGAACCCTTAACGGATTTGCTAAGTGCCATAACTAATTGACTACCTTCCATCACGTGTTCACCAAAGCAAAGGTATTAGGTCTGCAGTAGTACACCAAGAGGCAGCATCAGATTCCTGCACACCTGGATTAAAATCTGGCAACACCACAGCGTTATCGGTCACTGGAGTCTTCAAAGTTTGAATCAACCCTTGTATTTGTTGATTTTGCATTTCTAGCAAAATACGCCATTGATCTCCACCGTTGTTGCAGTTATTTTGTTCATTTGCGCGATTAGATCCCGCTTCTGATAACGAGTCTCTTGGTAAAATAGGACTACGATCAGACATTTTGTAGGCCTTGTGTGGGTATCGCGCAATGAACAAGAACTAAATAACAATAATCAGAAATAGTTTTTATTACAATTCACAGAACCACACTCATTCACCAAACACTTTCACAATTAAACTTCTCAGGAACACTTTTACACTTTACTAAACACTTCACAATAATTATCACTTCCTAACACACTTTAATCACTTCACTCAGCACAAGTAAACGAAACTAGGGACAGTTCCGGAACGTGTTGGCTAGTTGGAAGCCCAGACGAGGGTGATCGCATCTTCTGGCGGCTGGCACAGGAGGGAAAATTTCCCTCTCCAAGTCGCCAAAAGATGCGATCACCCTCGTCTGGGCTTCCAACTAGCCAACAAGTAAACGAGACTAGGGACAGTTCCAGAACGTGTTGGCTAGATGGAAGCCCAGACGAGGGTGATCGCATCTTTTGGCGACTGGCACAGGAGGGGAAATTTCCCTCTCCAAATCTCCCACTCCGACAGGCCCCGACTCTGTCAAAGCACGCCTCTAGTTTCATAAAGATGGCGCACTTAAGTTCCGTTTCCGTTTTTGACCGGATGCGACATACATATACGAGTAAAAAACATATTTTTATTTTATTACCAGATGTCCGAGCAAATGTTGTTTTGCCATATAAATTATTTCTAGTATCAACATAAAAAGTAGATTAAAACCTATTCTCCGGCCTAATGATTTTATTTAAATGAAATTTTGTATGTAAGTTAACGAACGTACACATACAAAATTTCATTAAAATCGGTTAAGCCGTTTTGGAGGAGTTCGCGCACAAACACTGTATTTTTTTGACGTGACAACGTCTTATAATTCGATATGGGCTGCGCGCACGAAAAAACATGACGCAATATGCGGCGCCACCTCGCTCTGAGGCGTTAAGGCTATGACGTTGTCACGTTCAACTATCGTCAGTAAACCGACTTTACAGACAACCGAGTTCGAGTCGAGTTCGAGTCGAGTTCGAGTCGAGTTCGAGTCGAGTTCGAGTCGAGTTCGAGTCGAGTTCGAGTCGAGTTCGAGTCGAGTTCGAGTCGAGTTCGAGTCGAGTTCGAGTCGAGTTCGAGTCGAGTTCGAGTCGAGTTCGAGTCGAGTTCGAGTCGAGTTCGAGTCGAGTTCGAGTCGAGTTCGAGTCGAGTTCGAGTCGAGTTCGAGTCGAGTTCGAGTCGAGTTCGAGTCGAGTTCGAGTCGAGTTCGAGTCGAGTTCGAGTCGAGTTCGAGTCGAGTTCGAGTCGAGTTCGAGTCGAGTTCGAGTCGAGTTCGAGTCGAGTTCGAGTCGAGTTCGAGTCGAGTTCGAGTCGAGTTCGAGTCGAGTTCGAGTTCGAGTCGAGTTCGAGTTCTAGTTCGAGTTCCAGTTCGAGTTCGACACAAAACACTACTCTCCAACAGTCTTTTTAGGGTTCCGTAGCCAAATGGCAAAAAACGAAACCCTTATAGATTCGTCATGTCTGTCTGTCTGTCTGTCTGTTTATCTGTCTGTCCGTCCGTATGTCACAGCCACTTTTCTCCGAAACTATAAGAGCTATACCATTAAAACTTGGTAAGTAGATGTAGTCTGTGAACCGCATTTAGATTTTGATACAAAAATGGAAAAATTATTTAAATTTTAGGGGCCCCATAGGTACAACTGAAACAAAATATTTTTTTTTTCATCTAACCCACACGCATGTGTGGGGTATCTATGGATAGGTCTTTAAAAATCATATTGAGGTTTCTAATATCATTTTTTTCTAGCCTGAAGAGTTTGCGAGAGAGACTCTTCTAAAGTGGTAAAATGTGTCCCCCCCCCTCTAACTTCTAAAGTAGGGGCATGATAATTCAAAAAAAAAAAATATGATGTACATTACTATAAAAACTACCAACGAAAATTGGTTTGAACGAGATCTAGCAAGTAGTTTTTTTATACGTCATAAATAGTAAACCTTAATTTAACTTTCATTAAATCAACTGAAATATAAAAATAAATCAAAAACCTTTTAATTTCATAGAAATAAACCTTATTGCTGCTGCGGAACCCTTCATGGGCGAGTCCAACTCGCACTTGGCCGGTTTTTTATTTTAATTTTAATTAGCCTGCACACAGAGTCCAATACAAGTCAGTCTAATTAAATTTGCAAATGAGAGGAAATGACTGAAAACAACAACAAGAATTTTTTCTTCATCTTTGGCAGGCTGCCACTGCCCAGTGCCCACCCCACCCACGGAGTCGCAGCTGACGGTCGCTAGTATTCATAGTATAAGTTCCTTATTCATTTTACGAAGTTTCGGTTGGGACTTGGGAGGGACTTGGTCATGAAAATCTGTCACTGGCCCCAGGTCTAGTAGCAGCACGTTAATGAAGTTTTAATATTTCGATCGGGGATTCTTAGAAATGCCATTGTATTCTATTGTTGTCGCGATCACCGGTGCTCTTATGGGGCTTGAAGGATCAAATAATGTAGTAAATTGTATGTTATGCCAGAGCCACTACAATATATTATATATTACTAACTGTCCCGGCAAATGTTGTTTTGCCATATAAATAATTTTTGGTATGAAAAGTAAATGTTGGTTGATTCTCAGACCTACTCAATATGCTCACAAAATTTCATGAGAATCGGTCAAGCCGTTTCGGAGGAGTACGGGAACGAACATTGTGACACGAGAATTTTATATATAAGACTAGCTGTCGCTGCAAACGTTTCTTTGCCATATTATATAAAGTATATCGCCCGTATTATTTTATTGAATAATAGTGACTAAATAAGTATGTCACCATGGCAACGTCCATCGCTATCCCGTGACCCGCGTCGCATAAACAATGGTCGCTCTTTATAGACAAATAATTTGCAATAAAAATAAAATTGCGGCTATACTTAAAGATTTAAGCTATCCTATCTCTCAACTTGGAAAAAAGCACACATTTAAAAAAATTAACATTAAAATCGGTTAAGTAGTTTAGGAATCCATCGCGGACAAACATCGTGACAGGAGATTTATATATATTAGATGTGCGCTGTGTGTATATGGGTGCTTACGGTACCTGAAACAAAAGTAAAAAGTTTCGACGCCTGCCATTAGGGGCGCGAAATAAAAAACCTACGAATTAGATCGTGCACCTACAATGGTTTGAAATGTAACACAGGCCTTTGAGAAAATAATACGATTAGTTGCTTTCCAAATCAATGTACTCCTTTATAACATACAGACTAAATAATTGCAATAGGTTGCAGTGTCATAGGGTTTCTAAAACTTTCCAAAACTGTCATCCAAACACTTGGCTATTATAAAGGGCCTTTATTATACAGAGTGGGGCTTCCATGTAGAGATGAGCCCGCCTTGGTGATTGGTCACTGATCGGTTCATAAAATATAAGCAATAACAATTTACCAGAGTTATATAGTTTATAGTTCATAACATAACGTTTATAGTTTTAAGTTCAAAACTATATTATAGTTCAGTGCTCAGACGCTTTGTCGGAGCCTATTGCTTTATTGTTTGATCGATCTGTAAAGGAAGGCGTTGTTCCATCAATCTGGAAATCTGCTTATGTATCTCCAATCCATAAAGGTGGCAGTATGAATGAAATTAAAAACTATAGACCTATCTCTAAATTATGCATATTTGCTAAGCTTTTAGAAAAAAATATTTTTGGTCAAGTTTACGGCTCACTTTCTACTTTTTTCATACCTCAACAGCATGGTTTCCTACATCACAGATCAACTACATCTAACCTTCTATCCTTCGTTGACTTCCTTACAGAAAATGTGGATTCGGGTGGTCAAGTTGACGCCATATTTACAGACTGCAGTAAAGCTTTTGACCGTATTTATCACTCCCTGCTCCTTGAAAAGCTTTATAACGCTGGAATCCATGGAAACCTCTTCAGATGGTTCACATCATATGTCCGTAATAGGTCTCAGGCGGTGGTTGTCAACGGTTTTACCTCTCAGTGGAGTACAGTACCTTCAGGCGTTCCTCAGGGCTCTCTGCTAGGTCCTTTGATGTTCAACATCTTTATCAGCGACATACATACATGTTTCCTCCATTCGGAATTCCTATTATATGCGGATGATATAAAAGTGTTTAAAAAAATCAAGGGACTTACCGATTGTCACCTGCTGCAGGAGGACCTTGAAAGGCTTGAGAGATATTGTAAGGCTAATAAACTTGATTTGAACGCTGGTAAATGCAGCTCAATAACATTCAGCCGCACGGTAAAGGCCGTTGGCAATTACTCCTATTACCTCAAGGAACAAGTGCTGAAAAAGGTTTCTGAAGTGCGTGACTTGGGCGTCATCCATGACTCAAAATTAACTTATGTTAATCATATAGACTACATAGTTTCCAAAGCTAACAGGTCTCTGGGCTTTGTCATAAGAATGAGCTCTCAATTTAAAAATATCAAAATACTCAAGATATTGTATTGCTCATACGTACGCAGTATTCTTGAGTATTGCTCTCAAGTATGGAGTCCTCAATATAGCACCCACATCGATCGACTAGAGTCTATCCAAAGAAAGTTTACAAGATTTTTACAATTTAAGTGCGGGTCTTCTGATCCTAATTATGAGTCTAGATGTTTAAGGTTCCACCTCCTTCCACTTTACCACAGACGTCGAATATCAGACATCTCGAGTCTATTAAATATAGCCCAACATAAAATCGACTCTCCTCTTCTCCTATCAAAATACACCTCAAAGTCCCTTCGCGGTCCTCTAGATTATCTTCCTTTAACCCCTTGTTTACTTCTTTTTCCCATACTAACTATCGCAAAAACTCGTTTTTTGTTCGTTCACCTAACATTTTTAACGACATAAGCAAACTTACGGATCTTGATTTATTTAATTCTTCCGTAAGCGTTACAAGAAAGCTAATGACTAAACAATGGTTTGAGACTGTTTCTTAACTGTTGGAATTGGTACTTGTCAATTTGCTAGATATTTTTTTGTTGGTATAATAATGTTATTTTTCAGTGCGCATGGTTACTTTCTCGTATATATAAATTAAAGTACTTGTAACTACCATACTGTAAACTTACCTCTTATTAATAATTAGTAATACTTTATTGTAAGATCATAAGCTTTTGTTATTATTGAGTGTCTAACTGTGAAAACGTGTCAATAGTGTTAAGAGTTTATGTAGTATTTTAGATTGTTAATTAAATCACTGTATGTTTTCCTAAGAAAATAAAAATAAAAATAAAATATTGAGTACTTACCTACATGACTTTGCCAATATAATATTTTGTTATTAACCTGAGGCGGCGAACGCGCCGCGTTAATCTATACATTGGAACCATAAAGTTAATATACCTATCGGAATAGAGAAACAAAGGCCTGAGCAAGCGAGATGTCACTATCAGTAACACTGCGTGGTAGAAAGAGAAGCGTGATTTGAGGTTGCATAGCTTTTTTTTCATCTGTTTGACAGTCTGTCTGCCCCTGGGCCGATCGTTGTCAATTTGGGCTCTCAGAAAAATTGTGATTTTATGTTAAATAATGAATAATTTTTAGAAATACTGCTCTAGAAACATGGTTAAATGTTTGTGGAATGATTCTGGATCCACACACCGAAAAAACCCGGACAAATATTCATTTCACAGGTGAATTATTCTACATCGACAGGACCTAGTTTTAAGTTTATTTTTGCCAATTCCCTACGAGTTATTGGTATTGATTTATCAAGTTCACTTCTATATATGTTTAATTATATGGAAAACATAACTTGACTAGCAATGGTGCACAATTTAAGGATATTTTGTGTAAACAATTTTCATATATTTTACACTAGGGCTGCATCAAGTTATCGATAAGTTGTATCGATATGAAAATATTTTTTAGTTAAGTATACTAATTATCTAGGAATGTTGAAATGATAACATACTTATCCGTAGTTTATAATTAGTTTAAGTATATTAATTTACTATCATACATAATTTATCGTTTTTAAGGTTCCGCACCCAAAGGGTAAAAAGTCCAGTTATAGTAGTGGGGTCCCGCAGCCCGCTCTACTACTAAAACTTCGTTGCCTGTCCGTCTGTCCATCCATCCGTCCGTCCGTATGTCTGTCTTCAGGTTGTATAACAAGAACCACTATAATAGTAATAGACTTCTGAAATTTCCACAGATGTAATGTCATTCTACATCCAATATGGCTGCTCATCCAAGATAGGGGAATAGTTGAAAGCACTTCTGCAAGATGGGCATCAAATAAAAGGGCTCATTAAGAGTGAATTGAAAATTAATAAGGTCTAGTGAAGTCGTGTCGTGTCGTGTACTGATGTCACGTGACGTAACCTGTCGTGTCGAATCGTGTCGTGACATGTCGTGTCGTATCGTACCGGGTTTTAGAAAATGCCCGGTTGAAACCGGTCACCCTTCATGCGCGAGTCCGACTTACACTTGGCCAATTTTTCAGATTTCCTGTTGACCTGGATACCAGAAATTCATGGCATGGCAATAATTAACCGTCCAAACTGGACTCTGAAGAAAAATTCATGCATACTTAATTATGCAGCAAGCATTTTGAAGAAAAGTCACATTTTACTTCTAAATTACAATTTTATTATATACCTATGCAGTTTTATTTTATCCCATTTTATTATGTTTACAATCTTACAATTATTATTCCATGATCGATATTTTGTCGAATTACAAGATGTTTTTACATCACTGACACGCACACGTTAACATAATTGTATACACAGATGTAAATCAAATTTTGGTTAAGCTTGACAGCTCGGGATTGTTTCTCTATTCCGATAGGTATATTACCTTTATGATTGGAACGCCAATGTATAGATTTATATTGAAAGCAGCCGCGCACCGCGCCCAGGCCTGTCTATATATTGGATCGCGCTGCCGTCGCTCCCGCCCCGCTGCCCGCTGATTTAGAGATTTAAGGCTGCACTGGTGCACGACGGTCGAGCAGTTCGTGGACTACATCAGGAGCAAGACCCACTTCGTCTTGAGGGTCGAGCACTTGGAGTCCCGCCACAAAGTGAATTTTAGCTCCTTTGTGGTGAGAGTCCCGACGCACTATCTACCGACCTTCGAGAAGGAGGAGTTCTGGCCGATTGGAGTCGTCTACAGGAGGTTCCGAGGACGACTTCCGAACACGTCGCGCCCCACGTCGCAGACAATACGTGTTTAGTGTTTTAGTATTTTAGTGTTAGTGTTAGTTTTCGAATAATTGTATGTCTGTTAGTCTATAAGGTATTTATAATATGGGCCAAGATGCCTGAGCTAAATAAATAAATAAATAAAAATAAAAAATAAAGCCTTAGGGCGAAGCCAAAAGAGCATAATTTGTGAGTTGTGAGTCGCAGAATTTCGGTCCGGCAGAATTTTGCTGCATTCAGTTTCATACAAAAGTCCTGTTTGTGAAAAAAATTAGTTGTCTGCCTGCTCACACGCATTATACCGACCGAATTCAGTTCGCGGGGAGCGCGGGCAGTATAGTCAACTCCATAGTTGGCAATACTGCCCACGCTCCCCGCCATTGATTTTCTATTTTTAGTAGGAAAAATAAAAAACAGTGGGTTTTAAGAGGGTAATTTGGGGATATTTGTGAGGGTAAAATTTTTCAGCGTTAATGCAATATGTATATTATTTATTTTGTTTTTGTTTTTATTATTATTATTATCATTTTTATTTCTTTTATATTTACTTATTATTCTTACTTCATTACCATTTTTATTATTTTATAATCATATTTTATTATAATTTTTCAAATTGAAATGAATAAATACGTATAAATATTTTTATTTCTGCGACACAAAACTCACAAATTACGCTCGTTTGGTTTCACTCTTACACCTGGCGACAGCTGCCACGATGCGTGTGGACTGCGGAGGCGAGGCTGCTAGGTCAGTAGCGGCTCTCTTTCACCATTACCCAGCTATGTGTAACCTTATTATATTCCGGAACTTTTGATTTTAAAAACTGATCTTCAGACACCTTTGATGAAGACTGTCTCGGCAGGTATGCAAGCTAAAAATTAAACAGAATCGAACAAAAACTGAACCCACAAGACACGGAAAATATCTACATGCAAGTAAACATAAAATATACATATATCTGACAACAACCAAACTTAATATCTTAGCTCGAACACAAATTGTTAACTCATAACTTCAAATAATTTTCATGTCCTGTACAAAGCGATAATGAGCTTCGTGCTAAAATTGAAAAGGTGGGCTTTGAAAGTTAGTTCGTTATTTAATTTGAAACAAGTAACGCAGGAAACGTAATCCCTCTAGAAAAGAATAGAGTTCGGGGCGCTGGGGATTTATTTGAAAGTTTCCTTTCATCCCGAATTCCCTTTCGCACTTACTAATGGACTTGCTGTGAATACGGCGGTTAAACATTTTGTGTAGCATTAGCTCCGACTATTCCTTTGTCCAGGGGATTTTCATTAATTAACTGCTTAATGAATTTGTATTTATGAGTGTTTATGTAGTAAGAGTGGATCCTTGTGTTTAATGTTCCCGCGTAATGTAAATTGATTTTTTTCCTTTAACTACCTATTAGATATATCATAGGTATAGCCTCTTTTGTATCTCGTCACAACAAAGCATTATCGCAATTACTGCAATAATTCACAGCTTTACAAACAACGCAATAACTGCAGTAATGCAGTTTTCCGATACAAACAAATAAACCAACATTAATTACCATGCAAATATTAAAACTACTTACATTATCATTGCACTCGACCATGAATTTTAATGCCAATTAATTTTATTCAGCCACCGGGATCGGCATAATAGCGAATATTTTCAAGAGGCCCGCTTGTTAGCAGCGAGGTTCCGCCAAGCTATAAGCCGGTAAACAAAAACACGGCTATCACAACCGTAAACTCAATAGTTTATGGATACATAAATATACGAACGTATAGATCGCAATCGCACAGAGTACAGACCCACTATAAAATGTATGTGTGTAGTATACAGTGTGTTGGCACATAATATATTTTGGCTTTTCTGATTTTCTATTGCATTGGCAGTAGAATTAAAAAAAAACTATCGTCCACAATTTAAACTATACTCAACATCGTATCGTTTATATCCAGATTCTTATTTGTCCGACGAACACAAAATACAGTTTTTACAGGAATTTGTACAACTGGCTCGATACGTTGAAACGATCGTAGCTGAGCCAGACATCTAATTTAATAGAATTTAATTCAATTTTTCATTCTAAACACTGCCTTCCCTAGAATATAAACTTTCGGGTAACTTTAATACTATGAAGTTATAATTAAATTCATGAAAGTTAGCCACAATAATTGTTTATAAAAAGAGGTACGAGGAAATCCGCCGCGTCGGAAAAATTGTGTTCTTATTTTGTTCTACCTCGTAGGCTTAAAACTCTTTTTTCTTTGTGTCTGAAACTGGTTAGTTTTTATAGATATTATTAATGACATAAAGGACGTTTAAATATATGATTTTAACTACTATTGTTTGCATCTATACTAATATTACAGTAGCTCGTGAGAGAACGCGTTTGTCTGTATGTTGCCTCTTAACACTTAAATATTTGAGCAGCGGGGCTAAAATGGTCGCTCTGAAGAATCATGATATGAATCATAATATGATTCATTATTCTAAAATCGCAAAATGCAACTCTGCTTGCAATTCATTTCTGTATTTTTGTACTGATTTGACATTTGTCAGTTTGACAGTTTTAACAATTCATTTGCTGAATTGATTGAGAGGAATTGCTAAATGTGATCATTTTAGCCCCGCAGATTTTTTGGAGATTTTATATCAAGCAACTATGAGTTCCGGTAGAAGACAAAGATGATACTACCATTGTAAAATGTACAGTTCCCGTACAAATATTGCAGTGTAATTGAAGGCAACAGTCGCTTATATCATATTTTCTTATAACAGAAGTGATATGAGTTAAGGCATGATAAAAACAACAGGCGTGGATGAGAAATGTTAAGTAACGGTGATAGCCATCTCGTTTTTACGAGTCGGGATAAAAGGAAGCTGATTCATAATATTAGTCAGCGATAGAACGAGAAATGTCCCGCGCATCTGTCACGTCACGTTCACGACTTATATTAATCTAATAACACGCATTACGTTATTATGTTGAATTGATATTAAATGGCGCTTAATTCGATCAAACTTAATTACGTCATGCGGTGACATAGCGCTTTGAACAATAGGCTGTTATATAATTATATTATTTGTGTGATAAATATGATTATCTCGTTTGATATTACAATATAATATTACTAATAATTGCTTTTGGTAAGATCAATAGATGTGTGATATTGATTTTTGATCTATACGTCTTTATTAAAACTTGGTACCGTATGCTGTGTATACTAACATAACATACTAACATAATATTATGCGTTACACAGGTAATTCGTAAAAAATACAAGTACACAACTGTAAATGTGCTTCACCAGGAGCATTCGCTTGTTATTGTAATGTTACAGAGTCGAACATTACAATAAATCAGTGAAGGAGGAGAACCAAGCATTACAATGCGCTTCCTGTAATGATACAATGTGTAATATCTTGATACAACTTGTAACATAAATGCTACGTGAGAGCGAAGTCAACTTGCTACATAATCCTCAAAGTCGAATCTATAATGTTACGTTACACGCGAATTCTCGTCAGTCAGCGAGGTAGTATTGTAATGTAATGCTCAAAGTCGAATCTATAATGTTACGTTACACGCGAATGCTCTCAGGGAGCATTGAATTTGAATTGAAATTGAATAGGGTTGAATTTCGTTAACCGTGACCGACGTAAACAAAAAGCACTAACAAAAGTGGGTTATCCTTATTTTAGTCGGGCAATATTTGTCGGATGAAATGTTTGAGCGAGGCGAGGCGCGGCGCGGCGAGTCATCGGCTCGCGGCAGTCACGCGAGGGCTCTGGCCGCTACGGGCCGCTACGAGGGCGCTACGACGTTGCTACGAAGCTACGCCGCTACGAAAGCTACGAAACCGCCTGCTACGTGATGTGGTGCTTTCTGCTTTTCTCGCTGTTCGTAACAGTACATGGACGTGCGGTGAGTTTTTGGACTGGTTATCTTGTTTTATACTTTTTTAAGGAGTAAATTAAATTAGATTTATTATTCGAAAAAAAAATTAAAGAAAGTTCTAAACATATTACGTATGTTTTTTTGCTGTACATGTATAAAAAAGATAAAAGAATACAATATAATAAAATTATATTGATATATTTTAGCTTCCTGTACGTCAAAAGGATTAGTTTTAGATAGGATTCGTTTTTAAATGTTAAGCAAAAAACTAAACAAATAAATTAAGGATTAGGAACAAAAACTCAACTCCTCAGTCTCAATTACTCTTAACTTTCTTTAAATTATAAAATAAAATGTTCAAGAACAATGAATACAATAGCTAGCAGTAAACTCGAGATCTTATCTTTATCTGTCTGCTATTCTTTCACAAATCTACACCGTATTAAAAAAGTAGATAACTTTTTAAGATTGATAAAATATTTCGCAGAAAGTTATGTCACTATTTATATTGCATACTATTTAATTAAAGTCAATAACTATCTACAATATTTATGTTTCTTTTTTATAAATATTTATTTTTAAAAAGAAACATAAATATATTATCATTTTAGTGTGATCTACACTTTATTTATATTTCGTTTTCTTTGTTTCTTCTCATTAATAAAATAACAACATAAAAATGTCAACATTGCCGTACAAAAAGACGTACAATAATAATGAATTCCATGAGACATAATATTTGAATAATGAACAACATGGCTGACCGGTGGCGAGTTCGGACTCGCGGGGGCAGTTTGCTCACACGCGACCCCACGTGTTACATTCATTATGTTTATTAACTTTTTACACACTTTTTTCAACCCCATCGTAAACAGAGGGGCGTAATATGATACATTCAATATGTGCGTGTGTATAATATGTAAGCTTGTTTGTGGTATCGTTGTATGAATTGTTGAATGAATAAATTATAATATCTAGTTTTAATAGCAATTTTCCATATTTTTTGGTAAAAGATGCCAGCCGGGCTAGTTATTGTACAATACCAATTGTAAGTATTTTATTTTGTTTTAATGGGTGACTTAATTGAGATGATTACTATGGGACCGCCCCACTCTCGGCTTTATTGGATAAAATATACAGACTATATAACGAATTAGCAGAGGAGCCTATTCGTCTTCAATTGACTACGATATGTTCCTGGATGGTTTTCAATTAATTATGGTTAACCATGAGACATCGTGAAAAGAATCCCTATTATATTCCTTGTTGCTTGCTAATGTGTGGTGTGAATATTATTAAATCAGTTTATAGGTTGTGATATTGTATGCAATGCATACCAATTAAGAACGCAAAAAAAGGATTATTTGCGAATTAGATAAAACTAGACAAAGGATATCGGTTCGTTATTTCCGCACGTTTCAGAAACGAATAGTGAACTCTACAGAAAATTCTAAATATTCAACACGGGTTTGCTGAGACTGTAATTATATTACATATCCGTGTACATTAGTAATGAGGACTAATACCAGTTTCTTTATCAGAAGGGTTCAATCTGCAAAGAAAAATGTATTCTCTCGCTATTCGCCTGAACCTTCTTTATCTGCGCATTGAAAAATCGACCCCGAGATCTAAATCTTAGCTGGGTATAAAAGTTTCAAAAGGAGTATAGACCTAAATGCAATATTCAAAAGAAACAGCGTTGCAGTGCTCACTATAACATGGCGAGGGTCGGGTACAAAACTTCTTATCTCTTTTGGCCTTTGGGTCCGTATTTTATAGCCAATTTACTTTTATTGCTACTAAAACATGAAAGAGAAAGGTAGTTAAAGAAAAAGGGAAGATATTATAGTTAATTTGAATCACGTTTCGTTTAATTAAAAAGACCGTGAGCTCCTGGATTTATTTTAACGTTGTATTATCGTGATGTTATTGATAATGTTTTAATTTGTTTCCTAATCTGTTGTTAATAATACAGTAAGATATTTTGATAATATGAGAATACAAAACACTAGTGGTAGTTTACAAATTATCAATGACCGCAGCAAATGGTACATTTAAATCCATCGATAAGTTCAATTCATCTCCGGCTTTCAAGGCACAATCACGTTAAAATATCGGGTGAGCGGCGCCGGCGGGATTCCGCCCTCGCAGGTGAACGGTTAACATCAAAGAGAAAGCAAACTCACACATTCATTAGCACGCCGAACACAATATCTCCCATTAAAATAATACTCCTGTTTAATGTCGCGAATTATCAAGCATTGAATATAAACGATGTAACTTTTCGCATAGCCGTCTTCGCCGCGCGTACAAAAGCTATTTTAATGCTCCCGAGTAATAACCACTTTCAATCATCTTAAATTTGAACATTTCTGCGGAGATATTCGGAGCGTACGGCTGCGTTATTATCATGTCACGGAGTAATGATCCCCCCTTCTATTCCCGGTATAATGCGAGAATCGCAGGAGTCGGAATCTCTTCATCCATATAAATTAACTCGTTAGGGCCCGTGCTTCGTCTGATTAAATTGTTTTTGGAATTCTAACTTTTACAATTCAAACAGCTCGGCTTCGATGAAGACGTATTGAAAAACTCCCGCAAATAAATCATTCCTTTACAAAAACGAACGGAATATTGATGAAATTCTACGAAACGTAAGGAGCTCTATGAAATTTATCAACCGAGAGGAGTTCTATTCCGAGTCAAAAAGTTATTTTATGAATGGAATAACTTTAATAGGTAGGATGTGTTGCGATGAAACTCCTCGAAGGGATATCGCTTTAGCAGGATGCCATTATTGAAAGCTTATTATAAGCTAAGTTTAACGAGGTTATATTTAAACTGTTTTGTAATATTTTCATCCTTTAACAAGTTACCACGTAAACACTTTATAGTTTTCCAACTTATCACCTCCCTGATCCCCGTTTCGTCAGTAAACAAGCGCATGGTGTTTACAACCAGACTGATACACAACACGATGTGAGCTGATGGCTTATACTTTATTTCGGCGAAAAGTTTTAAATCACTTTATTTTGCCATAGAAAATAAGTTTTCTGCGCGAAATCCAGTGAAATTTAATAAAAGGTTCCAGTTCTCAACTCGACAATATTTACAAGGAGAAAACTTTTATTAATTTCACCTTTAATTTTATTCCACCTACAAACTTGCTTCGCTATTTTTTCCGGTCCTAGTAAATTGTTTCATATTTTCATTCTAATTCATTCAATGATAATAAATGCCTGCTTCTTGATAATAAAATTGATATTGAAAAAAATATCTCATCATAAATCTAAATAAAATAGTCATCAAAATTATGATTAACTCACAAAGAATTTTCTGAAAATAAATTTGGAATAAGTTTTTAACAAAACGATTGCGAACAAATTACCGTAATATCGATAGATTAAACAATAGTGCCTACAGAAAAATTGACTTCTCAAAATATAAGAGAGAGTAAAATTTCATAACACATTGTTGGCCATTACGCTGCCACAAAATGACTTTTGTGGAGCTCATAACGGGGAAGATTTACCTGTAATGTGCTCGGTTATAACACGCAGTTAAAGCCAACTTAAGTTCGTAAACGGCGCCTCGGAGCCATTCGACAACACGTCATTTAATATTATTACATACTAATGTGACATTAAATTTTTATTTCGTCAATGAAATAAATAAACTCTGATCACGGAAGCAGCGCAGAAAGTAATTTGAAGTTATTTCAGAGTTCCGGCGCACCGAGCATAG
The DNA here is from genome assembly GCA_937595015.1 of Polyommatus icarus. Classification (NCBI taxonomy): domain Eukaryota; kingdom Metazoa; phylum Arthropoda; class Insecta; order Lepidoptera; family Lycaenidae; genus Polyommatus; species Polyommatus icarus. Next base: position 14,382,484 of record OW569321.1, read on the forward strand.
TTCATTTGTGCGAGCGGCACATCACCCCGATTGTAATTCTGTCCTGATTTTCTAAGAATAGAGAAAATGCATGCACGACCTTTCGATGCGGAGAAAATATGAAATCTATTTTTGAACTTGAAGAAACTGCGAGATATATTGTATTATCCAATATCTTTTCTCTAAATTCGCAAACAGCACATATTTCTTTTCTGGTTTAAGCTTTTGCAGATACGTTTTACTTCGGCACAGAAAATACATTGAATTCTGAAATACTTTCGCAGTTTGACTTTCGATAAAATGGGCTATTCGGTTTCAATTCAAGTTTTAATCAGTCTCCGTTTTATTCTGCCATTTAAAATTTACTTTGTATGTAAATTGTTCCTTTGTCGAATAATGATCAATATTTGGTGAGACTTTTATACGTTATGACTACGATAGTATGTGTATAGCTTCTGTACGGTCAACAGTTTGTCGACAGTACATCACCAAACCAAACCACCGTACAGCTGCCAACTTGCCCGTAGTTCTAAACATTACGTATTGATCTTTTGTGTTACATCTAGTAGGTACGCACATTAATGTATATTTCGGATAGCGAAATTTCAGCCTTTTCTTTACTTTACTACTACTATTTTCGGCAATTATTTATATATGTTATTGTTTGTAGACAGTGTCGCAGGTTGTAACTAGTCTTTCCGTATTGTGTTCTTAATTACGCGTGAAAATTGAAATTGTCCTTGTTACCTCACACTGTTGGGTGACGTGTGTGAACGAGTGACGTCGGGTCACACACTACTAAATACACCTATTAATATTTAATTATTTAATTACGCATTCTGATATATTGTTCCTATTATATCAAAATGAACACAAAATTGTGAATACAATACCGTAATTGCAATTTGGTAATCAGATAATTATAACATTTATTAATTAGCGGATTGTCAATAATTTTCCAAAACTGATGTTTACGTCTTAAAACTGATTCTAAACGAATCGAGTGAAAAACTTGCAGTGTGACCTGACGTTGACAATATAACAATATAGATAATAATATGAAGATACAAAAAATTTGGAGATCATGATAGTAATAATAGTTTGAAAAGTTTTCTATACTTGTAGATTATGATTCATGACAAACACTCTTTTATGAATGGCAAGATGTAAAATAACGATAAAATGTAAAATCAGGGATATTTTAAGCAAAAATAATAATTAATTACGCCTATCACTAACGTGCGGGTTATTTTCTAAAAATATATTTCTGATATGCTTTTAGCTGGCTTTTAGTTATTTTTTATTTCCCTAGCTTTGTTTTATTTTCCACTCAAAAGTTACAATCCCTCAAAAAGTTCTGCTTTTTCATATTATCCATTTTATATTTTTTGTACACATATTTTAAAGCTTTTATTTACATTTCCTGACTTTTACGATTATTCACCAAGAGGAGTGAATTATGACCTACTTTCATACTCATATCACTCGTATATTTAGTTGTATATCTCTGCACGACGAGGGTTTGTTCTTTGAAAACTTTTTGTGCAAATATGGGTAAAATGTAGACAAAGTAAAATGAAATCCGGATATTATTTTTCATATATTACGGAGGTAGAAGTTAAACAAAGTACGTGTTTTTTTATATTAATATTATGTTTATCAAAACGAAAGCAAATGATAGAATGTATCTAAGACTTTGTAAAAATAACTAGCTGTCCCGGCAAACGTTTCTTTGCCATATTAAGTATATAAAGTATTTTTTTTTATTTGATCGCAGCGCTAACTGTCGGGACAGACTAAAATTAAAATTCGAATTCGAATATTATTTAAAATTTGACACTGCGATGGTAGCGCCGTCTGTCGGATCCAATGTAAAACATTCCAAAATCAACAACTACTAATAAATTAAAAATTAATTAAAAAAACATTGTCCAGCGGACAAAATTGTGAATCTAAACCATTCCCAGATCCCCTTGAACACACACAAAAAATTTCATCAAAATCGGTCCAGTCGTTTGAGAGAAGTTCAGTGACATACACACTCACAGAAGAATTATATATATTAAGATAATTGCTTTTGTTACCTAGGTAATGGAATCACAATTAACAAGTTATGTAATATGTACACGATAATGTAGCGTACACTTGATATTATTAATTATTATCTGGCAATATTATTATAACCAGAGATCTACGAGTATACATAATATTATATTACGTGATAATATGATATTATGTGATAGGTACGACGTGTTGTTAGTTGTACTACACTATCTTCGTTATTAATTAGATGATCTGTGGATCATCTAATTATAATTAGTAACAAATTTTATCAGTAATTAGTAATCTAATTAGTTACTGATGTATAGTGTTTACCGACATTTAAACTGTTTTGTCCTTCTCTAATTGCATTAGAAAAGTAGCTTGAAAGACAAAGACAAAACGTAGCTTATTAATTAGAAAATATATAAGTAACATTTTTATATCTAAGGTAAAAAATGTATGAAAACGCACTTTTTCATTAAAGAGGGGACAAGTCGAGGAACAAATACATATAAATTATGTTGTTTCTATGTACCATCAAGGAAATTGATTCCTAGGCAGTTGACGGACCTACATATTATGGTCGGCTTATGTGAACTCAATTTTAGCTGTGATCGGTCGGATGCATTTGACTTACGCGACCAAATTACTTAGGTTATGTTGTTATTATGTTTGTTGGTCCAGGTGAACATCAGCAACACATGGGTGCTGCCGGAGGAGGGGTTCCCGGTGTTCTACCGCTACTTCCGGGACCGCATCTCCTGGTACGAGGCCGACGCCGTCTGCCAGTTCCACCACGCTAACTTGGTCACTGGTGAGTTGCAAATACTATTATCCCAATCATCGTTCATTGTCATCATTGTCCAAAGCCAGACCAGGCTAGATTTTGTCACTTCGAAACGACGATTTGATTAAATAATTTATGATAGTAACTTTAGCTCTGGACACGTATACAATTTACTTATCTTAAAAAGGCTCTTAAATCTCCCAAAAAGCTATTTATATTTATACACTGTATTTTACTTTAAAAATAGCAAAATAATGTCTATTTATTTTGTAAGTCATATTTGAATTGCTAATATCGCCTAAACGAAAATGTTGTGACAGCAATTATATGAACCGAGAAAATGGGGTTTTTGCGCAATAAATTTTTCCGGCAATGAAAATGTAATGATGCAATTATATTATTTGTGGAGGTTGAAATTATACAAGAAATTATGGTATCAGTGGCTGGAGCTCGCTCCCGGCGCGACGCATTCAGCTATTGTTTATAAAAACGAGGCCGAGTTGTTTGAGACCGGAACAAGCAGCTTCATACTGTTTAATGCTGGAAATGATGTTAATGAGACCCAAATAAAAATAATAAGCATCCACTGAGTAAAAAATCATTCGTGTCTTTGCAAGGTTTTATACAAGTTTGCTGTTTTACATTAGCTCCAGATGTGTGCCCGGGAACATAACTATTATTATGCACACAGCGCAACGTTGTTATACTTTGTATTGTTGTATCTTATACGAGTATTTTATTATTTCGTAAATGCATATTGTGACGAATGAAATATAGACACAAAACACTAGGTTTTAGCAGGCTAAAGATACTAAGGTGTTTTCTGAAATATTTTGATTTGTAGTTTGTGCAAGTTTGTAGTTTGATGTAAAGATCTTTAAATGTAATAAATCCATTGGGATCATGAGAGATCTATTTACTTCATAGCATATTGAGACAAGCGAACGTCTCATCACAAATGTTCACTAGACTGAGAGAGACGTGACATACATTTTTTATACGAGTGCCTACATTCATCATTTGATATTTCCCGGTGATATTAGCTGGGGATGAACGTCTATATTCTGAACATTTTGGGAATTGGTAATATCAATCCATATCTATCCAATTCATCATATTTTATTGAGATAATCTAATAAAATTAAATTCATACTTTTCATAGAAACTTTACGCTTCAAGTACTAAACTTATTTTAGGAAAGGGCATAGGATTATTTTTATGAAAGCAAAATATGATTTTCGCGCGATAAACAAATGCCTTTCCGAACGAATCCAAAATATCTATAATACAATATGCAAATGAATAATTGTTTTGAGGTGAAAGTCTGATGTCGTCAGACGTCCAGCTATTATGATCATACAAGATCAAAGTGAATGTAGTGTGGGAGCCATTGCCCGTCGCGCCGCAGTAAACCGTAATCGACTTCTGTACCCGGACCTTCTTACATGTCCCTACTGCGGTTGTATCTCGCAAGACATTCAAAATTAATGCTGACCCCGATGGGACGATAAGATACATACGACGCGCAACCGTATAGTAATAATATTATTAAGTAAATATACCTCTTCAGTCAACACTTACCCACCATAATACATACAATTTATTATAGTTTATGCTAAATTAAAAATGTATCAAAAAACTTACATCTGAAGCTATGATAAAAAATAACGATGAAGTCAATTAAGGTATTCGCACGCAGCTATGACGATAATTCAAAAAGGTTTTGTAACTCACAAAATCCCTGGCAACAAATTGAAAAAAGTCAATTATTAAAATGGACCAAAAGAAAAATAAAATACAATTTTTAACGGCTATATTCTGATTGGTTGAGCACAATCTCCGAGCTTCAAAATTATAATAATGAAATAAGTAATCATTTATCTAATCATTAACCGTTCGTTAGGCATTACCGGTAACGAAGGAAATTAATTCATTGCTTAATTAATAATTGCAAGATATAATTTGTGAATTGCAAGCTGCCACTAATGCTTCGATAAAATATAAAAAATCAAAATGGCTAGTGATAACCACAAAGTTAGCTAGATGTGGCGTTAGAATAATATTTCACACAAAACGTTTGGTTTATATGGCTGCAGGCGAATGCTGTACGATGGCTGTACGAGGCGAGGGTGTAGGAATGTAGACACAATGTGTCGGTTACGGCTGTACGTGGTCATTTTGTGAAGCGGAGCGGTACCCCGTTTAGCTATTGTTCGCTGTGTGAAGCCGCCGTAATGGCTGCCTTTCTGTGCGACTGACTTCATTCGTTATTATCTTGTATGTGCCCTTTCAATAAAATGTATTAGGCACGTGAAAATTCTTATTATTGGCTGGAAAATTGTAAACGTTTGCGAAGCTGTATTTTATAATGGTTGTTCAGATATTATGTACTATCCGATAAATTTAGTCTGGTTATTTATTTGGTCGGGTTACATCTTGGATTGCAACTTGCACGCCGTTAAATTTCAATTATTATCGTCTTGACGTAGTATGGCCAAATGGCGTAGGCACATTTTTATGATAACACTTTTGTGTGTGAACTGTAAGTATCTGCGATGCCTGATATAGGTATTCTAACTTAGTTAAACGCTACAGTTGAAAACTCTACGGTACCCCTCGAGACGTAGAGTGGGATATGAAAGCAATTTTGCAATTTCACAAAATATATCGTTTCATGAAATGTTATCTACATTTTAATTTTCTATTAAAGTAGAAAAGTGAAGTGAGTGTATAAAAGATTTTACAGCATACAGATGAAGAATGTTGTACTTATTCTGTAAGTTAGACGAGTGACAGTTTGTTAGTCCCTTTTTACTATCGACTCGATAGTAAAAAAGGGAGTAACAAATTGTTACACCTTTATTTTGTACACTTGTACTGAATCTTATATCAATGTCTATAAATCGCGGCAGAATAGCATCATTGAGCTCCTGTAACATCGCGTTCGCGACACGGAATTAGCCCGCCATTGCGTACGCCCGTCACGTCGCGAAGTCACTTTCGCAGCGAGAGTTGCGTTATCTTCGTATTCCACGGGATTCTCTTTTATACGTGCCCCGAGCTCCGCTCCACTTTCTGAAAAAGATAATATTACGTCGCATTATCAGAACCGCTTTATGTGAGGTGTATTCTCAATTATAAAATTGTATATTGTGATATTGTTAGGGCTATATCGATATTAAAGGAACGCTTTACCACAAAAATAATTATGTGCCTAACATGCTTTGCTTAACATGATGACACAATATATTGTATGAGGTTTGAAAAGGTATTCATTCGTTAATCTTGTTTAAAAGTATCTACAAGTGGACAAGTACAACTTTCAGCCGCGCACTGTAAAACTCTGGAACGAACTGTCACCAGCAGTTTTTCCGGACCTATACGACCTGCAAACCTTCAAGAAGAGAGAAGGCCGGCAATGCACCTGCAGCTCTTCTGATCTTGCGAGTGTCCCTGGGCTACGGTAGTTGCTTTCCATCAGGTGACCCGTTTGCTCGTTTGCCCCCTTATTTTATATAAAAAAAAGATAGACACACAGTTCCATGAGATCTCAAGGAAATTAAACGTAATTCAATGATGTATTGTCTATTATAATAGCTTTTATATTGAAACCATAATATAACGACGCGCGACGTTAACAATGTGATTCACGGTAACACAAAATTGTTAATAAATTTTCTTGTGCTTCAATTTATTATGCCTTTGATTATTATTTTATGAGGAAAAATTTGGCGAAACGTGTTTTCCATTTGTCAAGCTTTTAATATTAAAAAAGGAAGTCTTTTATTTCATATTTTAAGAACGTGGCAATTTTGTGACACGCCTATTATAACAATACAGGTTGGTCTTTTTATTTTTAGCCCTAAAAAAATCTCTAAGATTCTGTAAAGTAAATTTTTCCATAAAATTACAGCGAGTAGTTTTCTAAAGCTGAAATACGAACACAATACTTTGTTTCTATAACATTCACTGAAAAAATAGGTATAGTATTTTATGTTTTCTGAAAAGAAAGAAAACAATTTTTATTTACTGTTCTTAAACGTGTCACTTATGAAAATGTCGAATGAAAGAAGCAAGAACAAGATTTAGTGGTTTGAAGAATTTCAGCTTATCATAATTATAAGAATGTATGTACTTGTTTACACAATATCGTAAACTTGCATAATGTTAATTGCGGGTTTACCTAAATTATTCCAATGCCGTGTAAAAAAAATAATAATTTATAAACCGGCCATGATATCGGGTGACGGATTCCTGAGTTTCTTCTTGGGTTGAACGGATTTTTAATTGTTCGAACATAATAATTGTAGGTAATGTATTTTAAAGGCATTTCAAATTAGACAATTACAAAGGCATGCCAGCAACAGTAGCAAATAGACTATAATATAGAACACAAAGACTATTTAGCCTGTGTAACGCGAACCCGCCAAGCCGCGATCAGCTCAAATTGTTAGCACTGTAAAAGTGGATGGAAAATTGGACTGCAGCCATTTCTGTTGTTCGCAATATTCTAAACACTTATTTTTATGACTTACTAGCACTCTGAATTAAATTAGGGATAAAAGTTTTTCCACTTAAGAAATATACAATTCTTGACCAAACAAAGTCTTTCTTGTAGTTAAATGTGATAACTGATAAAATATATTATGTTGTACAAAATAAATTATCACTATTGTAACTGAAGCGGAGCGGATGGTGATCACTAGACTCATATAGACAGATAGTTATATAAAAAGTAAATGACTCAATATTATGTTGTAGCTAAGGAAGGATTGCAGGTACGTACCCGTTTAAAAATTGTAAATAAATAATAAATCCTAATTTAATAAAACCATGCAAAGGAAAATCTTGACGAAGGTTAAAAGAAATATTATTATATCATGGGCTTGGGCATAGGGCAGTTGAGAGTGAAGGGTGAAGAGTTATGTTTGAGCGATACGTGGTTACAGTAATTGGGGTGGCTGGAAAACGGTCATCGGTCTACCCGGATTGTAACCGTTGGGCCTGTCCACATCTCCACGTCACGACGTCAACGTGGAACGGTGCGGTATTACGTGGCACGGTACGTTGACGTGACGTGTCAATTTACGTCAACGTAACGTAAAAATGCATTTTTTATTTCGTCTCTTTCTCCGTTTTTAACAGTAGCAAAAAAAAGATATGGGCGAACAGCCCATAGACGGCCCCAATTTTATATTTAAAAAAAAACAATAGCAAAAGCAGAATACATATTGTGCGATCCAGTGAATACACATCTAGATCAGTAGTGAAGAATGTAGCAGTTTTGCAAAGTATGGTGACGTGCAATTTTGCTATATCGTGATGTGCATTTTACGTTACGTTGACGAAAATTTGCACGTCACGTCATCGTACCGTGCCACGTTACCACACCGGTTTACGTTGACGACGCCGTGATGTGTACAGGCCCTTAGGCCGTATGTCTACCGCTGCTGTCACCGGGACGTCACTGACAAAAATTCAAATAAAATGACACTTTATGATCCAGGCTATAAGAATTTATTTTGCTCTACGCCACAACAAAGCAGCGGCAGCACGAGTCGCTGGACCAATATCGGTAGAAAATGAAACCGATGGCCTAGGTCAAAATGCTATTTTATTTGAATTTTTGTCGGTGACGTCCCGGTGGCGTATTGCCAAACTGTATACTGACCCAGACCGGGGTTGCTCTGAGTTCGATCGCAGTTTGCCTTTATAGTTGAAGAGCAAACTGTATACCTATTCAGAGCGTGTCTGAATCGAAATACATTTTGCTTTAAAATACTTGAGCAAAATACATACGAGTCCAGACGTCCATACTTTTCGGCGTCTGGTTAAATAAATAAAAAAACAAAGAGTTAAATATTGTAGATCAAAAAAAAAATTGGTGTTCAGCCAACTTCTATTACAAGGAGAAAAGACAGAGGAATAACTAAAGGAAAAGGACGTATACAGAGTGGCAGAGACGTAACTAAAAAACGAAAACAGAATTTATCAGAAAATATTAATAAAAACAGCCGAATGCAAAGAAACATTGAAAAAGATTGATGGTTAATGTGGTAGTTGTAGTTGATTAATGATTACATTTACTTTAATTATGATTATACATGATTACACAAATTTATGTATTAAAGACACTTTATTTTTCAATATCGACCCCTTTCTGTGACCCCTTTAGTAAGAAATGTAGTAAAAGCCAAAATTCGATGTTACAATACAGGCAAAAAACAAAAATAGTAATTATGACATTTTTCTGTTCTTGATTCATTAATTTATTTGTTTGTTGTTGATTGAAGGAACCCTTTATTATTTTCAGTGAACATCGATTACAAATAGGTACCTACAATTTATTGTGTCAGTCAGTACATCTTTCTTATGAAAAATGAATAAATACTGTCATTGGAAACACTTACATTTTTTTTAACAGCCTGTACCTATAATTGTTACAATTCAAATTTTTACAGTTCAAATTTTTCAAAATACTTACTCGTACAACGGGCTTTCTTTCGTTATAACCCAAAATAATTCACAATAGGTATGTTTTAGGGAAAGTTGTTCAGTTTCACGGATAGGTATAACAACCACACACAACAACATAACAAAAATATACGGGAAATTATTAAACACATTGTATAGGTAGTTACAGATATTCGCATGTCACAGTTAATTGCTTTACATACAAGCGAGCAAAGTGCATACCTACTCAGATTGGTCTGAGCTCGTATATACTTTGCTCCAATTTTCAATGAGCGCGACGTAGTTCAGTACAGACTATGGGCGTCTGGGTCAGTATACAGTTTGGCAATACGCGTCCCGGTGACCGCAGCGGTGGACCAACGGCCTTATACCAATATAACCTTTCCTTTCTGTTATTTAATTCCATCTGATTTTCTTTTACCTACGAGAAGTAGGGCGAACTACCCCATCGTTGGCAGTCATCTTATTATTGGCTTATGGCTGTCATCAGTTTCTAACTGAATAGTGAATCCTAGTGTAGAGTTTTGTTTGAAAATACTACGTCTATTGGCACGAATATTTTATTAAAGGACTTCCTAAAAAAATTGTGTGAATTCTCAAGATGGCAATAATTGAATATTTCACCTTATTTTTAAATCTAACAAATTATCTTTATTAAAATGTAATACTATAAATAATATAAATAATATAATATAAAATGTAATAATATAGTATTTTTAACGACTATCACGCTTTTCGGATAAAATGCAATCGGTTACCGGAATGATGACGAGAGTCGATTTGCGTTAAATCGCTGACACAGGGCTATTGATTTTGAATTCGTAAATCTATAAACACTGAAATATCCGGCCGGCCGGCTGAAGCTGTTTTAAATCCGTTCCGTAGCCAAATGCCTGTTTCTCCGTATTTTTCTTCAAAACCATAAAGACTACTCTTGAAACTTCATGAGTAGGTGTATTCGGTAAACCGCATTGAGCTTTTTGCACAAAACTAGAAAAAAAAATTGGGACCCCTCACACATGGCCAATTTTCTCTTTTAGTAACGCTGCATTATACATTGCTACCTACGTTTATAACATTAAAAAAACCGCACGCCAGAGACGAAGAAGAAATGAAAAACCTAATTATAGACCTCCTGGTAAACCATCCGTGAGAAATAATTAGGGTGTGAGCATGAGCTACAAACAAATAAAATAAGTGAATTACAAATGAACGAAAACAATTTCAAATTAACACTTAGCGATAATATTAAAACCTTTTATTGTAGGTACGTAATCAGAAAACATAATGCGTAATTTGAAAGCATTTCACGCCATATAACTTACAACACTTTTCGAGCATAAATGAATTTTTTTAATTATATCCAAAGTAATTTATTTATTTTTGAAAATGACATCTTATATATAAAATTCTCGTGTCACAATGTTAGTCCACGAACTCCTCCGAATTGGCTTTACTGATTTTTACCAAATTTTTAATTTTATATGCATATTTAGTAGGTCTGAGAATACTACTGCTACTGGGTACTTTATATATTGATAAGTGCATTTGTTGAATAAATAATAGTAAATTATTACAACCTGAGACTGACACACCAAAAGCTAATATTTGATTAACACAATAGCGTAAATTAAAACATAAAAGCCTCAAGTGTTGCGGGCTTCTTCAAACATCCTTTGTATCGCGAAGCGTTTCATCTTTTGTATGAAAACTTAAATTGCTCCGAAATACCAACCGAAGATTTATCCCACAAGTCAAAGTTCAAGACCCGCCCGAAATTCGTAACCTGAATTCGCATTTAACGTATAAGGGTAATTTTGCAAGGAATTAGTTATATCAAACGGAACTTAGTTCGCTTTATGACTACTGTCTAAACTCTAAGGTCTTGTGCTTTAACGTTTTCAACAAAATATTTTAATGTTTATCATGTAAATTATTATGTAAAATAAATCAATTATTAAATAATTTAGGTAGGCTACACTTAAGCTAGTCAAAACTGATTAGGAATAACAATGAATAAATACTCAGGACAAAATAAAACTTTATTTCAAGTACCGATATATTAATAGATAGATATCATCAAAAGCTACTTAGAAATTTCAACAATTCTATTATCTAGGATATCGTTATAAATTAATTGAGCAAACATGATAATATTTTATACACGTTTTATGAAAGCACAGGGCATTTGAGTTTTTCATATAATATCATTGCACAGGGCATAAATAATACTAAAATGACGGTGAAAAAGTATTTTATGAAAGATACAGTTTTTATTAATACCAGCTCGTCACGTAAAACGGCTTTATGGATGTTAATGCTGGTTTAACTTTTAAACGAATCTGCGGTAGTGACTAAATAACATAAGACTGCACCAGCCTAGCAACATGATGTCCTTGTCTTTGTCAACAATAATAATTATGTATTTCACAATAATTTTATAACAATTATAAATGAATCAATACCAATCGCAAAACTTTTCGTAACTTTACTTTCGTAATAAGTACATGCAAGCAAACAACACTATGGGCATTCTAATGCTACTAATTTGGTATTGGCTCTTCAGGATTACTCTTAAATTAAATTAGATTAAAAATGCCTCTATTTTTTATCTACTTATCTTAGAAGCTAATGATGACTTCGTGGCCCGTGTAGCCTGTACGTATAATAATTTATCCGCATTTCAGAAAGATAAACATTGTTTTATCTTTATCCACATTGTCGTTCAGGCGTAAAGTCGTTTTACTTATCGCAAGGCCTATTGTTATGAGCCTTCCTCCACATTAACCCCACAACATATCGGTAAAAATATGAATAGCAAAAGGTTTCAATGTTTTTTCGATCAGATTCGTAGATTAAGCGGCTCATTTACTTTTATATCACGGATTTTGTTTGGTATATTGAATATAATACAGTGAAACCTGGTTAATTGAGATCTTAAGGGACCAAGACTTTTTTACCAATTATTAAGGGCTCCCAATAATACAGTTATCCAATTAAGTAGGTTCAAATTATGGGTATCTCATTTACAGAGGCCGGCACTCACAGAGGTCAATGTGTGTCGCTATTCAATTATAAAAGCTTTTGTTCCTTTTAATTTTCGATCAATACACTGAGACCGAATTTCTTCGTTGTTTTTACTTGTTAATAATTCTACTAAGGGTCGACTATGGTGTGTTATTCTCACTACACAGTTCACGACGCTTTCCACTAGCATAATCTGATAGGAGTTTAAACTGATAATGTTTTATATTATTTACGTTTGAACATTTTTTACACTTTTATACCCTTGTTTTTAGATCAAAAACTGAGATAGTACTGATAAAACGCATGCACAACAGGCGACCTGAAAATTAGTGACGTATGTAAACAAACATGTCAAAATTTGTTAGGTACATCTATCGTAATTTGTCTCAATTATACAGGTTAATGAGCTACAGAGTCTCAATTATAGAGTTAAATATCGAAAAAGTCTTAGAATTCAAATCTCATTTAATCAGTTTCGAAAAATCCAATAACACAGGTAATTTAATGAAATGGTGCCGGGACCTCATTGAAACTATCATTAATAGAGGTTTCTCTTTTAGCCAGGTCCCGATTAACCAGGTTTCACTGTACTAATAAAATGATAACGAAAGTTGGAGTGTTTTATAGTTGAACACTAATAAAACACACTTTTCTTGCACTTTTTCCACTGAATGATGAATAATTTCGAAACCGGTCGTGTAATTTGTTAAAAGCTATAATAATATCTTAATATAGTGGAAAAAGTGCAAGAAAAGTGTGTTTTATTAGTGTTCAACATGAATTTTCACCCGAGAACCAACAGTACAATCAATTATATATGTTTATAGTTGATACATAATTTAGCTAAAATAAACACTGATAAGACTTATCAACTAGTAAGAAAATTTACTGGTTTTTATAGGACTTTATAGGTACCACTATTCGCGGTATATGTGATTTGACCGACTTGACTGGTCGGCGGTCGCTGATCCGACTTCCCATAGTGCCAAGATAGTTTCGGTATCCAACTAGGTATTTTTACAACCGTTCGGAAGTCAGTCTATTATTGATTTATGTTGTGAATAAAACTAGAAATAGCGCAGCTCCGCGCTTGAACTATACGACTGTACCTATCTTAAAAATAAAATAGGTTAATACCTAATTTGTTATTCTGGGTAAAATAAAATGAAAATTCGCCAATAGATATTGTAAAATATTTCCCCCAAAAACGACAATCTCCTTGCCTTCCGGTCCTTTCGGGAGAGCCCGATCAAATATTGATTAGGTTTTAGCGGAGGCCCGCCGATGTCGAGTAAAGGGTGTGTAAAACTATGGAAAAGTTTTATTTACTTACTTTGAGTTATTTGAGTACTTCACTTAGTCTAACATGGGCTTTAGGTAATAAGACTTCTGTCCTATCTTATACCTAGGTATCTATCCTAAAATTCCTATTATATGTATAGATTTTACAGAAGGTTCCAAAATTTTGGTAAATTACTTTTGACTAGGCTAAAAATTCATATTAACATATCTTTTCTACATAAATTGTGCTTCCATAAGAGTCAATATTATGTAATTAAATGGGTTTTTAAATGAAATGTAAGAATAAATCTCTAAATATTATAATAAAAGTGGTGTCGTGTCGCGTGACAAGTTGAAAGTGCTACTCGTACCGTGTCGGCTGCTGGCGGTACCGTTTATTATAAAATTTAACCCCTTAAAGAGGTCTGCTTACATTATTCAAGAATCTACTTAGCAGTTCGGCCTTTCAGACGAAAGTTTTGTGTAAATTGCCACTCAAACTTCCAATATCAAGTTAAACAATCACGTTTGCGGGAATTTCTTTAAACTTATTAAGTATCACGTAAAATACGAACTTTTGTACGAAATATATTATATGAAATCGAATGTTTGTCAGATTTTGAAAATTTTCCAAATTGGTGCGTGTTATATCGAAATATTTTATCGATTTATTTACAAACACAAACCAAATACTCATAATTTAACTGCCAAACCTACAATAATTAATTGTTTCTTGTATTTATAAAGGGAACAGTTTGTAAATTCTACAAAAAAGAAACCATTTTATTACAACATTGCGGTTTGTTGTCCCATCAGGGCCTCATCAGCGAGGTAGGTACTCGTATGGGCTCGCGGTTCCAGCGGTTCAGATATTTTAGATTTCTTCCCTCATAAATATTTATTGTGACACAATATCAGCGAATCAGTGAAGTAATTCGCGAACCGAAAATTCCATTCGCCTCGAACAAGAATCGATATTTCGAGTAAAACTCTGCCAAACAAAAACAGATAAGTATATATTATAAGATATCAGTTAATATAAATACCTTAGTTTTATCTAGAATTGATAAACTCTTAAAATCTAATATATGAATATTATATTATTGTACTGGTCAGTTACAAAATAACACTAATACATTATTTTGGCCGACATATTGTAAGTAATAATATGTTTTTGTGAGTAAAATCTGTGAAGTTTTTGCCGAGGCGGATATAATATAATAGTTGGCGGGCCGCCCTTAGACGACCGACCCTAAACCGTTTATCAAGAAAATTTATCGGTAGGCGGAGATTGTGCGCCGAAAATATCCTGCCTTATTGTACTTACCTTTCTTATTAAAAATCAACGAATTTATCAAAAAATTCTACGAAAACGTACTCAGATGTAGGAAAGAATCTAATTAAATCTAATTTTACTACCATTATTATACTCGTTTCTACGACGATCACGGTCCTTACAATTCAGATAATGACTTTATAAGGACCGTTTAACCTGAGGCGGGCTGATAAATTAAATTAATTTTGTAATAAATTGTGATATAATACAGAGTCGATGAATTAGATTAGTTTTATAAAATATTGCATTGTGCATTGAAGTCGATAAATAAAAATACTGAAATGCTTTTAAGGAGATTAGTACAGTATTGAGATCGAAAGATAATGTAATGTGAAAGCCCTGAGGGCGAGGGCGCAGGGCGAAGGGCGGGCGGTGAAGGGCGGAGGGCGCGATATCAACATTAATTAAAGCCGATCATGATCAATAGCTTAATTGCTTTTGTTCCGATACAGTAAAATAACATGCCCCGTATGTACAAATTGGACATAATTGAATGAAGGATTTGAAATATTTTTTGTTTCAATTAAACTAAAAAATGTTTTTTATCAAATATTTTTACAGCAACTTTTATTTTGTACTACATTTTAATAACTAAAAAATATATTATATTTAGGAATAGTCAAGTTTGGTAACAAAATAAGTTGAATTTCAAGAATATTACAAGTTATTTACAACTCATAATACTTCATTTGAAATAAATGAAATCCAAAGAACATTACAATTCATTCAGCAGTCGCTACCTTAGAACGTAATTTTCTTGGCCGGAGGAGAGCGTAGCATTCAAGTTGCAGTGCGGTGATTAAAGTTTCCTTCAAAAAGTGAGCACAATGGTGTTGATTGCGGTTTTGAAACTCGAGCGACTCATTCCGCCTCAGCCTCCGGTGAGTCCCGAGGCGAGTCACGTCCTCGACTTAAGGAATATGTTTCGGGGCGAACTTATAATTTTCCTCGACGTAAACAGTCCGTGTGCGACTCGAATTCTAATCACGGTACACGTATGAAGTACTCCATGAATGTACCGGACGCTTTGACATGTGAAATTGGGACATTCTCGCTCACCGCTCGTCCCGTTTTTGATAACATTTTACTTTTTTAGTAGCATTGAAGAGTTTTTTGTTAAAATATTTATTTGTTAAATATCTAGTAATTTATTTTACTGGTTAGTCGGAAGCCGCGGAAGAAAACACAATAGCATCTTACGATTCAAGTCGCTCTGGTCCGCCTCTGTAACAAAGTTAAATCAATAAAATTTTAACGAGGACCATCAGGATCGTTTTATGGAAGGCCTTACAAGTTTCTTTTACGGTTGTTAAATTATAATTAATGTTTCATTAAGTAATTAAGTTTTAATGAAGTTTCATGTCGATGTCAAATTTTCTTTACATTTTATTTAGGTACCAGCTAGGTACCAGTCTGATATTTTGTTAACAGGATAACTAAATTAATTAAAATAAAATATTATAATTAAGATGTTATATAACAACATAAATCTATTTGCTAAATATTTC
Source organism: Polyommatus icarus (assembly GCA_937595015.1). Classification (NCBI taxonomy): domain Eukaryota; kingdom Metazoa; phylum Arthropoda; class Insecta; order Lepidoptera; family Lycaenidae; genus Polyommatus; species Polyommatus icarus. The sequence continues at coordinate 14,398,919 of OW569321.1, forward strand.
TTGAGATACTTAATACAAATTCATATTCAAGAGTCAACAGAGATTTGAATAATAAGTCACTGTGACGTAAGTTGTTAGACACGAGCATCCTCAAAGGATCCCTGAAGATGTCCCATCATTTATTAACCGCAAACTTGCCTTATATCCTTACAATGATTAATACATCACAGAGACGATCAATCATAGACACCACAAGTTTCTGCGGCTGAAATCAAAGTTTCTGAAAAATAACAATGCACAGCTTACAACACAGGTAAATTTTAACAGTGAAAGTGAGCTGTGTAGTGAAACCAAACCTTGTAGTTTACACTTATTTTATTTTTTTAGGTTTTACTTTTTTTTTTTGCTTTAGTCATTTGCAGAAGCCCTCAAAGGCTGGTAAGAGATGGACAAAACACGAAAAGCGCTTAGTTTTTGTTACTTTGTTTTGCACAGTACATGACCTATTACTTAGAAGATTTTTCACTCACAAACGTAAGTGCGCGTTTGTGAAAAAATATTCTTCTTTTTCTAATATTATTCACATATTGTTTCCTATAAATGACCATGAAATGATGAGATGTTATTATGTACTATCAGAGAAGTTGATTCATAGGCATTGATATGTAATTTGGTCGCGACTCACGGTCAAACAAAGCCGACAGTTAGGCTGACGCGGGGCGGAGCTTAGCGGTGCCCGAATTGACCAATCGTGCTATTCCAGCGGAATGACAGCGAAGCGGAGCAAAGACTTCGAGCATGGTGATTGGTCGATTCGGCACCGCTAAGCTCCGCTCCGCTCAGCGTCAGGGGAAACGCGGCCTATGACATACAAACATTGAGTTTACATAATCTAACCAAATAGGTCTGCATCTGCCTATGAATCAATTTCTTCGATGGTACACTTACTAAATCTACCAAAGAAAATTTCGTTGTTTTTTACTATACACGTTAAACAGCGACTATCCAAAATAATCGGCCAAGTGCGAGTCGGACTCGCGCACGAACGGTTCCGTACCAAAATTAGGCCAAAAATTTTTTTTTGTATGGGGGCCCCCCTTTCTCTTTAATTTTATTTTAATATTATTATTAAATATTAGCACATGTAACTAAAGACTTTGAGAAAAATTCAAGTACTTACCTGTAGCCATTATTGATATAGAGCAAAAAAGGCCAAAAAAATGACGTTTGTTGTATGGTAGCCCCCCTTAAATATTATTTTTATTTTGTTTTTAGTATTTGTTGTTATAGCGGCAACAGATATACATAATCTGTGAAAATTTCAATTCTCTAGCTATTACCGTTCTTGAGTTACAGCCTGGTGACAGACAGACGGACAGACAACGAAGTCTTAGTAATAGGGTCCCGTTTTTACCCTTTGGGTACGGAACCCTAAAAACAATATTATCAGACATCTTCTGAAAAAATGTGAAATCACCGCATAAATAGTAAACCTGCCAGCTCAATAAGTGCACATGAAATCCTATCAGCAATAAAATGTAAAAACATTTTGCCGTATTTTAATATTCCAATTCTATTTTCCCTACGTGTATTTTTCTACGGGTTTTATTTATTCGCCGGCGACCGCGAAATCATTTCATTGGCTGAAAGCAAATATAAAATAAGCTATCTCCACTGCCTAAAAGCTTTTTCAATTTACTCTACTCGATCAGATCGTCTGGGTTTTGAATTTTTTAATTGAAGATCCCTTTCGATGCATCGATCAAAAGTGAATACCAAATTCAGTCAATCATTTAATTTTAAATTAAACATTTGATATACGAAGATATCACTTCATTATCATAAAAGCTTACCATCATTATTTTCATAAAAATATTGGTATTTTTATCATTCTTTAATTTGAAATCGCTTCTAAAACCGATTTAATGAAAAATCTAACGAACAAAATATATCAATCATTATTTCAATAAAAAACCAATGAATCTCTCCGATTTAATTTTGTAGCGGACTCTTCTCGGTGAATCAAAAGAGGATTATAATAATGAGGATTTTGTGTTTTCATCAAATATCGCGCTAGAATCGCTAGCAGATTTATTAAGGTTCGTTAACAACAGCAATCTGGCCCTACCTCCGGCGGTATGGTGTAAACAAGTCATTATCACTAATTAAGCTGAAAGCGATCGAGCAATTTTTTTAAAGATCCACTTTCGCAACAGAACCAAAAATTTCAAAACAACAACTACGACGATGAAACACAAAAATCGGCATAAAATATCAAATTTATATGAAATTTTGTGTCCTTGCTCCTGCTTTAAACCATAATTTTCCGTTTTTAGACGGGACCCTATTACTAAGACTTCGTTGTCTGTCCATCTGTCCGTCTGTATGTCACCAGGCTGTAACTCAAGAACGGTAATAGCTTGAGAGTTGAAATTTTCACAGATTGTGTATATCCGTATCCGCTATAACAAAAAACACTAAAAATAAAACATGTTTTTGGCCTTTTTTGATCTATAACACTCTATATCAGGTTGAATTTTTCACACAATCTTTAGTTTTATGTTAACTTTAATATTTAATAATAATATTAATATACAATAAAAAAATTAAGAAGAGCTCCCATACAAAAAACACAAATTTTGCCCTAATTTTTCTCTTAAATGGTACGAAACCCTTGGTGCGCGAGTCCGTCTCGTACTTGGCCGATTTTTACGTATAATTTGCGAGGAAATAACTATAAGGGACTAAATATGGACCGTGACCTACAGAAATGAAATAGAGGAAATAAGGAAACGTTGAAATAAACGTTTATCTGATTTGGATTTACGAATGAAATTAAATTTAAAATAATTATAACTTTGTTGTTTTTGCTTCAGTGGATTTTTGTGGGTAAATTCAAACTGAGTAGTTATTAAGATCGGAGATCGTGTATAAATAACCAGTTAGATAATAATTGACAAAAAAGAATAATTTCTCTTTGACTTTAAAAAGGAGAAAGATCTTGTTTTTCGAGTAAGTACAAAGGATTTTTGTTTTAGATTTCTTTATTTGATATAATATATTTAGATTAGAATTATCACATATCACATAAATAAAAGGTCTTATGCCTAATTTTCATCAACTTAGGTAAAAAAATAGGTACTAATTTACAATTTACACAAACTAAAAAAAACTGTATTTGATTATCTAGACACTAACTACAACTTCAAGGCTCAAGCTTAACAAGGATTTTGAGATGATGCTAAATAATAATAATAATATTGAAAACGGGGCAAAAAAACCATAATAATAATAATATGTTATAAATAATGTTCCACTAAAAATGTTTTCGCTTTAAAACAAACAGTACACAAAATACTAACTTTTCTCATCAAAGCGTTAACTCTGTGCCATGATTCTATTCCATATTGTTTACAGTTGAGCTCTATTGTATGAGAGCTAATAACTGCTTTGACCTACATGTCCCGACTCCGCTGTTTGTGCCGGAGACAATCAATCACGAGTAGGTTTGGGTTTCACCAGCTGTTATATACGACTTAATTAAAGCTCTCCACGATCGAAATAACTATATTGCTAATGTATTTTCTATGTCAATAATGCTCTCATATAAACACAGGAAACGTGGAATTTCAAAAATATCGACGAGGATGAAAAAATAATCATAATTTGCCATGATTGTTTTTTTCTATGTAGTACAAGATTTTAGGTCGGCAACGCACCTACAGCTCTTCTAATGTTGCAAGTGTTCATGGGCGACAGTAGTTAATTTCCATCAGGTGACCTATTTGCTCGTTTGCCCCTTTATTAAAAAAACAACTACGTTGAAATTCGTTTGTTGCGCATACCTACTGTAGATTACATTTTTCGGGATAATATCCTGTATTCTTATCCTACACGAAATCTCATCAAAATCGGATCAGGGGCTGAAGCGTGAATATGTAACAAACATAGAAAGCCCGGATGACGAGGGGAGCATAACATTATTAAAAATATATATTCGGCTAGTGTAAGCATTGCATAGATTAAGTAGATTTCTTTTTAATTTGTTTTCTTTTTCAAATAACAGAAAAACAGCAAATTGGAGGCAATTATAGGATGTTAAATTACCATAGTTAAAATCTTGTCCAGAAGTAATATTATAAAATAAAAGCATAATAGCTAGAGATCCATTAACTTACATTCATCTGCGGACAGTATCGGACATAGATTGATGACTGATACGCTCGAGCTGCTGAAACCTATCATAATAAATCATGAATCAGTATGCCGTTTGCAATCAAATATAAAGATATGGGAAAATAATGGCAGATAATAGTCGTATGTTTTACGACCAAAAAGTTTATCTTATCTATTATCTATACACTAGCTGTCCCGGCAAACGTTTCTTTGCCATATTATAAAGTATATTATTTTATTGAAGTGACTAAATAAGTATGTCACCATGGCAACGTCCATCGCTATCATGGTCGTCGTTTTTCTCGAGTTGTAATAATTTACTATTATTTATTCAACAAATGCACTTATCAATATAATAAGTACCGAGTAGCCGATACTCAGACCTACTGAATATGCATATAAAATTTGGTAAAAATCAGTAAAGCCGTTTCGGAGGAGTTCGTGGACTAACATTGTGACACGAGAATTTTATATATTAGATATAATTTGATTAGATATAATAAAATCGTAGGAAAGTCAATTCTGTACATTGAATATTTTTGAAAAATAATACTTGGGACGTGATCTACAATCGATATGGAAGCCAAAAATACTTTTTTAGATTTTTTGTCTTGTTTGTCTGTTTATCTGTTTGTCTGTATGTATGTCCGGGATAAACTCAGAAAGTACTGGATGGATTAACTTCAAATTTTGCACGAATATTACTTAGAGGTGGGGTCAACACATAGGCTATAAATTTTAACGATTGAAATGTTGGTGATTCTGTAGTCTGTAGTGGGGGAATATTGACTTTAATTAAACACTGAAGTTAAATGCAAATTATATTTATATTATTCAAAAATAGGTACATTCAATATTTATTATTATACAATTTAAGCTTTAGATAAGCTTCAAAACAGTTAACAGACACAAGCGCCTCTATCTCGAGCCACCTATGCTCAATTTTCCATATTTTTAGTTTTTGCTCATATCGCATAAACGGTTAGTTGTAGCAAAAAAATGTCCTGTACAAAAAGAAAGCATATAAAATTTCCTACAAATTTGTTTCGGGGGGGCGAACCCCCCGCCCCCCACTCTTCCTTCTCATGACACGTCTTATTTCTGCTCTTTAAGAACAAAGTAAGTCATCTATCTATCTATATCTATACATCTATATCTATACATATAATAAAATCGTAGGAAAGTCAATTCTGTACATTGAATATTTTTGAAAAATAATACTTGGGACGTGATCTACTATGCTAACGCGGACGAAGTCGCGGGCACCAGCTAGTATTTATTATTTATTGTGATCAAACTAGTGTCTCCTTCTGAAAGTTGTCAATCATGATGCATAACGGAGCTACTTATTATGTATATTATCTTCAATATACTTGAGTGCAGTATTTTACCAAGAAAACTATTCTAAGCCACAACTCACAGGTAAAACCAGCATGAAAATTCATACTTGAAAGCTCCCGTATGCCGGTCACCGATGTGTCTGAATATTTTACGAAGCAAACACAATATCGGTGTATAAAAGGTGACCGTCGAGGCACAGTAGCTATAGACACCGCCCTCGTTAAGCCACACTTTCCCTGACACTTGACACCGGACTCCGGACACCGGACAACGGACGACGGGCAAACAACGCCCCCTTAATTGCTGTCAAACGAACACGACCCGGCAATATTAATTTATTTTACACACATTGAATTGCCAAAATAAACATTGTGATACGCTCCATGTTGAAGTTCGTCGAAAAATCATTTTTATCCAGTCAATGCCTCGGACATGTTCTGTAGTTGAAGTTACTCGTAGCATAGGAAGTATCAGTTACATGTAAAAACTCGTCAAGCGCCGATAGAGATCCGTATTCCGTAGTGACTCTGTTAACATGTGGACAAAAACACGGAGAGATTTATTTAACTTTTATTTTAGCAACTTAGCGTCTAGCGATCTTGACAAAAAGTATGGCGGACACAGAGAGACAATTTTTGGTGGGAACACACAGGAAATATGATCATAGATTAGAGTCACAGATAAGTTAAAAGTTCATCATAGATTGATAATTACCATGAACAATATATAGAAGGCGCGGGATTTTAAAAATTTAATTGACATTTTACTTTAACACTCTTCCCAAATTCGAGCCTTCTATTTAATTAACAATTTCAAGACAGTTACAAGTTACAACAAACTTACTATAAACAAAAATAAACTTAACAGACATATTCAGAAAGTTTTTCTTATGTTACCACCTTTAACATACCAATTTTATGTCTCATATATTTAAATTTATCTTTAGGCAAAGCTTTGGTAAAAATATCAGCATATTGATTTGAACTGTGTACATAGTTTAAACTTATTATTTTGTCATGGTACTTCTCTTTAACAAAATTGTACTTAATGTCTATATGTTTGCACCTTTTATGAAATTCACTATTTTTAACCACACTAATAGCACTGTGATTGTCAATATTGATACACACAGAGTTCTGTTTAAATTCTGAAATTTCACTAAGTAACTGTCTAAGCCAAATAGCCTCTTTAGTCGCTGCACACAAGGCCATAAATTCTGATTCAGTAGTCGACAATGCCACAGTTTGTTGTCGTTGTGTTGACCAAGTGACAGCTGCTTCATTTTTCATAAAGACATAACCGGTTATGGATCTCCTTGTTTCTATATCATTAGCAAAATCAGCATCGCTATATCCAATTAATTCTGTATACTCTGCTTCAGATTTATAATTTAATCCATAATCCTTTGTGTCTTTAAGATATTTTAATATTTTCATTACAGCATTCCAGTGCGAGTCATCATATGAGTGTAAGTATCTGCTTACCTGACTCACTGCAAACATGAGATCGGGTCGGCTTACTGTTGCTGCATGTATCAGAGATCCAACCGCCTCTCGGTACGGATAATCCTTTTTAGGTCTGTCATCCGCCTTCTGGAGTTTTACATGCGGATCAGCAGGAATACTATTGGAATTAGCATTTTGCATATTAAATTTCTTTAATAAACTGTTAATATAATTTGTTTGATGAATAATAATTCCTTTTTCATGTCTCTCAATTTGCATACCAATGAAACTTCTTAAATGAGAGCTTACTTTCAGATCAAAATTAGATTTAAGATCATTAATCACTTCCATTATCACTGATTTATCTCTACAAATTAATAGTCCGTCATCGACATACAGACATAGGTAACAAGTGAGTCCTTTTATTTGTGCAATATACACACATTGATCTGCATTACTTCCCTTGAATCCAAATTTCTTAAGGGCTGAATCAAATTTCTGATTCCAACACCTGGGCGATTGCTTTAGCCCGTACAAGGATTTAACAAGTTTACATACCTTGTTTGGCTCGCAGTCCAGTCCCTCAGGTGGCTCCATCAGTATATATTCATTCAGTTGTCCATACAAGAAGGCAGTGGTGACATCCAATTGGATAATTTCTAATTTTTCTTGAGCTGCAATAGATATTAATAGTCGAATGGAATCGTATCTTACTGTCGGTGAAAAAGTCTCCTCGTAATCAATTCCTTCTTGTTGTGCATAGCCCTTTGCACACAAACAAGCTTTGTATATAGGACCTGTAGGATCATCTTTTATGCGGAAAACCCATTTGCATCCAATCAGCTTGGCATTCGGGGGCTTTTCTATCATTGTCCAAGTTCTATTATGATGGTGAGCTCGAAGTTCTTTTTCAATTGATATTTTCCATTTTTCAGAATCTGGGGAAGCAATTGCTTCGTTATAATTGAACGGAACAGTAATATCTTCATTAGAACACAAATAACTCTGCCCATAATCAAGTTTTGAAATAAAATTTTTGTTTCTAGGTCTGAAAGTAATATTTGTCGGAGATGGTGTTTTAAACTTTTCATTTGGTGAGTAATCACTCGTAGAATCATTTGTTTCAGTAAAACTTTCTGTGTTTGTGGATTGTGGCGAATCAATAGCTTCAGAGACTTCAGGTGATTGCCCGTCATTTGTTTCAGATGATGAATCACATGTAGAACTGTCTATTGTCAAATCCACCGGAACATAATTTCTTTTAATTGTTGATTCTAGAAAAACAGCATCTTTACTTTTTATTACTTTTCTGGATCCTTGTAATAAAAATCTGTAACCTTTTGTATACTCACAGTATCCAATAAATATAGCTTTTTGTGCCATGGGATCCCACTTTCTTCTTTTCTCTTTGGGAAGATGTATCATGGCTTCGCAGCCAAACACCCTTAGGTGTTGTAAATTTGGTTTCTTTCCTGTCCAAATTTCTTGTGGAGTCTTGTAATTCAGTGACCTTGTTGGTGTCCTGTTGATGAGATATGTAGCAGTGTGAATGGACTCCGCCCAGTACATCTTTGGTAAGTTTGCATTAATTAACAAACACTTTGCTTTCTGTACTAATGTTTGATTCATCCGTTCGGACACTCCATTTTGTTGGGGAGTGTATGGATTGGTCGTTTGATGTATTATTCCTTCACTTTTAAGAAACTCAGAGAAGCTGGAGTTGACATATTCAAGGCCATTATCAGAGCGAAGGCATTTTATATGACATTCTAGTTGTTTCTCTACTTGATTCTTAAATTCTTTGAATTTCTCTAAAGCATCTGATTTATTATGTAAAAAGTATATAAATACCTTTTTAGAGTAATCGTCGATAAATGTCATAAAATATCTTGCACCTCCTAGGGATCTTATTTCCATCGGGCCACAAATATCGGAGTGCACCAATTCTAATAGTTTTGTAGTTTTAGAAACACTTTGTTTGAACGGCAAGCGTTTCTGTTTCCCTTCTAAACAAGTAATACAGGTTAATTTATTATCTTTCTTAGTTATTTTAACACCTTCAGTGTTTTCAACTACTTTAGTCAAATCTTGGAAATTTAAATGGCCCATGCGTTGATGCCATGTATAAATATCCTGCTCATCAACATCTGAAATATATGCCTGTTCACATTTCACATTTAACTTGTACATATTGTTGATTAAGCTTGCGGTGGCAACAATCACATTATTTTTATTCAAAATAATACAGCCTTTACTGTTAAATTTGACTTGTCCTCCATTCTTAATGATCTGACTAACAGATATTAAATTTGTTGCCAGCTCAGGCACATATAATACATCTTGAAACATAATTTTATTATACTGACCTTTGTCATTGCAAACTTCCAAAACCAACTGTCCTGCACTCTGTTCTGATAATAACTTGTCATTCGCTACCTTTATTGTCTTCGTAGAAGTTGTCTTTTCATTTTGAAGCATATTTTGACAATTTACCATGTGCATGGAAGCGCCGGAGTCTACATACCATGACTGATAGCTGTTGTTTGTTGTAGAAGCTGAAAAAGCTGCAACATAGCTTGTATTTTTAGTATCTGTATGTTTATTATTTTCATTTGACTTTTTATGCCAACAATTTTTACTCAAATGTCCATATTTGTTGCAATTAAAACATCTTGGACCTTTCTTATTACTTTTGGACGTTTTGGGCTGATACATTTTTGAGTTTGTATAAAGTGCGGTAGTGTCTGATGCCTTTACTTCCTGTAGCAATTTGTTTTTTACTAAATCAGCACTAATCTTCATACCAGAACTTTCTAAGCCCATTATCATCGGCCTGTATATGTCAGGCAAACCTGCCAGCATTAAAGTACCCAACCATTCGTCGTCCACATGAAATTTTATATTCCTCAATTTGTGTGCGGCTGACATTATCTTATTAACATAGTCTTCGACAGACATACTATTCTCTAAATTAGTGTTAATAAGTTCCTTTAATAAACCCACTTTTCGGGTCAGTCCGCTGTCCTCAAATGCTTTTGCTAAATTTTCCCATACCTGTTTTGCATTTTCTGCTTCTTGAATGTGCACATATAAAATTGGGTCTACCAATAATATTAGCTTACTTTTGGCTCTGACGTCTTGTTTAACTGCATTAGGATCTGCAGCGTCTGGTTCTTTTATAATGCAACTATACAAGTCCTCGTGTTGCAAGTATGCTTTGACCGCAAAACTCCAACTTGACCAATTGTCACGGCCAGTTAACTTTTCGATCGACATCATTGAATTATTATTTCCAGCCATATTTGTATTTCATTCACATTCAAAAGCTAAAATGTAAAGAAAACTCACTTGCGAGCGCGGTAACCGAAAGTGAGGTTATACTCGCCACTTTTACTTTTCTTGAATCTTCGGCAGGTCGGGGCGGCTCTTATTTTTGTCCACTTTTACAAACCACGCTCTGCTACCATGTTAACATGTGGACAAAAACACGGAGAGATTTATTTAACTTTTATTTTAGCAACTTAGCGTCTAGCGATCTTGACAAAAAGTATGGCGGACACAGAGAGACAATTTTTGGTGGGAACACACAGGAAATATGATCATAGATTAGAGTCACAGATAAGTTAAAAGTTCATCATAGATTGATAATTACCATGAACAATATATAGAAGGCGCGGGATTTTAAAAATTTAATTGACATTTTACTTTAACAGACTCTCTACATCTCTAGGTACTATTTAACTTAAGACGATCTTTGATATATCTAATTTTAAATTAATCGTACTTCAACCTATCGTAGAGCTTTCTTTATTAAGCTTTTCCTTAAATAAATAATACATATATAGGTATAACATTTAAGTACATAATATATTTATATTTCTACTAGCTGTCCCGGCAAACGTTGCTTTGCCATAATATATTGTATGTATTTGCCATATTATTTTATTGAAGTGACTAAATATGTATGTTACCATGGCAACGTCGATCGCTATTCCGTCGCACAAACAATGGTCGCCGTCAGTCTCAGGTTGTAAAATAATCTGCAATGAAATAAAATTGCGACTATAATTAAAGATCTAAGCTATCCTATCTCTCAAGTTGGAAAAAAGCACACATTTAAAAAAAAAACAACATTAAAATCGGTTAAGTAGTTTAGGAATCCATCGCGGACAAACATCGTGACAGGAGATTTATATATATTAGATTAGGTTTTTTATCATATTATAAAAATTTTAAAAAAATATTCTTTGTTTTTCAAATCCTCTTATTAGAATAATAAGAAGATTAGTAATGAAACAGTACCTAGTTACTTTTTTTCTAAATGTTTCATATTTTATGGACACAAAGTATTAACTCGCATAAATATTAAACGGGAAAAATGGCTCGCGTTTTATTTTGTTAAAAGAGATGCTTTAGAACGAGTGCACTTTATTTAATTAAATTACCATTGGCAGAATATTAGAAGAGACGCGAGTGAGGTCGTGTGCGAGCTTGATACTGTAAATGTTGCGCTATTTATTTTTCAGCTAACTTTTTCGACAAACATTTAAAATTTTAATTGAACGAATAAAGCGAAACGCTTTGAACGAAAATGAAATAACTAAACTAATGCGGAAAACAAAAATTAATTATTATCATAGCGTTGCAGGAGTTCAAACGATACTCGTATTAAGGTTGAAACTTGTAGATATAAAATTGTGTTTAAAACATTGTTTTAAACACACAGCCTGCTAAAATCTATAGGTTGTTCTTTATAGCGACTATTCAAAAGTTTTAAAAATCTACAGAATGGCACATACTTTATTAAAGTACATTAAAACTAACAATACCATATTCCCAAAAGAAGCGTTTACCCAAAAGTTATTAGCGATAAGGTTAACTTGAATGTAACGTTTAATTATAAATATTATTTAGCTGTACCTACGTGAAATATTATGCCCCATATCAGTGTTATTTATCGCGTTCATTTTATACTTTTGTTGTTGATGTTATTTTAGTAGCCTGTAGGTATTTAAGTACTTAAGTAGTATCGAACTTTAAGCATTGTTATTTTTGACGTGACAACGTCTTAAATTAGGTTGCGGCTGGGAGTCACTTATGAAAAAGTGTAACGCTCGGTAACGTTACGATGAGTCACCGAACGAGAGAGAGGCCCGCCGAATGCCTTGCGTCTCTCTCCCACACGTTGTCACGTAAAATCTTCGCCCGTAAAACCGACTTTACAGGCAACCATTTTATTTTTTCGATTAGTTTACATACCTACAGCAGCCAGCCAAGCGCCGTCAAAGTCTGTTTCATCAAAGGGGATCATGACATTTTTTGGTGGTGATGGGAGGGTACTGGGTAGCAATACCCCTGTGATCGCACCAAAGCCACGGAAATATAATATAATAGTACTGTAAACAGTACTACTATATTATATTCTGTGGCTTTACTTACATTCATTATAGGGAGTGCCTCCGCTGCCGGCGCCGGCTCCCAAAAATATCAGTGATGGGAACCGGCGGTACGTATACTGCCGCCGCCGGCTGGCACCGGCACTCAAAATGGGAGCCGGTGAAAATACGTAAAACGCTAGGTTTCAGTGCCGGTAATCAAATTTTAATAAGAAATACCTATATGCTATAACCTCAAATATTCGACTTTTTAACCGATTTCCAAAGGAAAAGGTTATATGTTCGCCTGTGGATATTTTAGATTTTTTTGATGCATTTTGATCAAATGCTACCAAAAAGTAAGATTTAGCAATTCAGTTTACACCACGGTTCCGAAGGTACTGAACAGAACTTCGGACTCCTCATACAATATGTTTGAGGGTTTCAGCTTTGTTTAAAGAAACAGAGGCGACGCAAGGCGTGGGCGGTGTGGGCGACCGCCCACGGCCTCGCGGTCTAAGGAGAGTCGCGCCCCTTGGACCACGAGGTTTTTTTAAAGGATTTACAAGTTTTAATACTCAAATGTTCATAAAAAAAGTTTTATATATAAAAGTTTGAGTATCAAAAAATTCTTTCTCTCAAAAATCCGTTTTCTCGCGTCATGTATCAGGGGGCCTCGCAAAATATATTTCAGGGGGCCTCGCAAGATATATCTTGCCCACATAAAATTTAGGTCTTGCCCCGCCACCACTGTAAAGAAACATATAAGTACCAACTTATGTGCCTAATACTACGTCTACTATGCAGATCACATTAATCATCATCATCATCATCACTACCATTAAAACATGCATCCTCACAATATTATGACTGTATTATTGGTACTTTTCATAGTCCTTTAGCTCAAGACTGATGTTTTTGATCATTATTCTGACATTTGACAAGCGATGTTTGCCGTATAGGCGCCGGCAGCCATTTCGGCAACCGGCGCCGGCAGCCGTTTCGGCAACCGGCGCCGGCAGCGGAGGCACTCCCTTCATTATATCCATATTATGCATAATATTTATAATTTTATCAGTTTAAGCTTCTGCTAATCGATTTAAGTATAATCGAATCCAATCAGAATACTAATAGAGCATTGGATAATGAGTGTTATTAATAACAATTTAACATTATGATGAAGGTAAATATACTTCAAATCGTACTCGTGTGCTTAATTGTCAGTTTGAAGCCGCAACCTGTAACCGCAGCCCCCGCCGTGATATCTACCGTCGCGATCTCCTTAATGGCGCCCTTGAGCCTTCAGGGTGCTCTTATCTGAACAATATTTGTCATTTACAACTTATATTACACTTTTAATACAGGAGTAACATCCACGGGAGTAATATAAGTTGGATTATTGGTAAGCTCGTTCCTTAAGAGTCCGTATACGAAATTTTGCCGATTTTGCCGAAATTGCAAAGGTTCGCTACATAAATATTATTAGGGTTTTTCCCCTTATTAGACTTAAAAATATATATATTAATTATTAGATTTAAAATATATTTAAGCGCGGAAAGCCGACTCGAACTTGCGGCGAATAATGTAATGTGAGATTTAGGTTGTTTTGAATCGTGTTTTTTTGGCACAATTTGTTTTTGTTTTTTTTTCTTTTTTCTCGAATTGGATAGAATTTTATCTATAGATTATTTCTGTCGTTTTCTTTGTATGAATTACAGCTCCAAGTTGCCGACTCTATTGCCAATGCACTCGGTACGTGTTTGAAATGCCCTTAGCACTGAAAAAGTGACAAATTCCCTCTAAAAGTTTAATGCATACTAACCAACGCATACTTACATAATATTACAGAACCAGAAAGAGCCGAAGTACTGCCAATTTTTCATGCTTTGACAGGATGCGATACCGTATCTTTTTTTAATGGAAGAGGTAAAAGAGTGCGTTTGATGCCTGGATTGCCTACCCAGAAGTAACTTGTGGGTTTAAGGCATTGTTGGATGGAAGAATAGAAGATGCGGATAGTTACATCCACAAATTTGTTTTGACAATGTACGACCGGTAAGTATAAAGTAGTTTGATACAGATTCAGCTTACCTATTTCAATATAAGAATGACTGTAATATCTTATTTTTCAGCTCAAGCCCTTGCACTACAGTGAACGAATGCAGAAAGTATCTGTTCACAAAGAAGGACAGACAGTTGGAGAATATTCCTCCAACGGAAGCCGCTCTAAACCAACACACACTTCGGGCAATATATCAGGGAGTTCATGTCTGGGGACAAGCCTTAGTGCCTATTGCCTAAGCAAGACCTTCCGAGTCCTTCTTCCTGGGGCTGGAGGATGGAAGAAAATATTTGGACTCCTGTTTGGTCTTATTTACCAGAATTTTGTTATTCGTAGGCACAGAGTTATGTCTGTGTGACGGCAACTGTGCCCGATAATTAAATTATTTTATAAAAAAAACATTGATTCGTGTTTATTCACAAATTAAGCATGTTTTGCAAAAAAAAACAACCGCAGCGCGAGCAGCTACACCCGCCTAGCGCGAGTGTAGCTTCCCGCGCTGCGGTTTTTATTTTTTTTTAGCATCTTTTTGTAGAAGGTGATATTATTTAAAAGTGTATATATTTAGAATCTGCATAAAATGCGCTATATGATAGTATTTTTTGTATGATATTTTTAAGCACTATATAAAAGTAATGAGCTCTCAAAGCAAAAATCTCCAAGTGAGATTTTCACATTTTTACGTTTTTCTTGTAAAATTACTATGAAACTTAGTATAATTAATATCAGAAACAGATTCTACGTCTTTGGTTTATACGAAAATGATACCAATCTTGCCCTAGTAGCCACCAGGACGAAGATAGATTTTTTTAAAGAGACCGGGTGGCGGTCATTTTTGAACCCCCCTCTCCCCCGCTAGCCGCATGTTTCGTTTTGCCTCCCGGACTGAAAATGCTTAGAATCACTTAAGGAACATATGTGATGAAGCTCATAGCTTAATACAATTTTTAAAGGTTCTGTATGGGAGCGATGCGTAAAGTGCCTGATAGACGTACGCATTTAAAGTACGCGAGTTTTAAGTTCGCGAACTTACTCGGCTCGCGTCGGTGACAGACGCACAAACTTTAAGTACGCGGGTTTTAAGTCCGCGAACTTACTCGGCTCGCGTCGGTGACACACGAGTACACTGGGTTACCATGTCGTCGACGGAAGAAGCTTTGTCTTATTTAGGAATTATAATAATAAATTATATTAATAAAGTTTTAAATAATAAGAAAAAACGAAATCGAAAAGTTTGGGTGAAAAACTGGCTTACAAAAAGGGAATATTTATCACACGTAAATTTAGTAAGAGAGTTACGTGGTGAGAAGGAAGACTTCCATAGCAAGAGAGATGAAACATAAAATAAATTGAGATTTTGTTGATTATTAAAGATTTAAAATTAAAAAACTTATTTGTCAAAATTTATTTGACTGAAAAATGTTAGCATAATTTTTAGCATTAATTACAGTAAATTTTAACAGTAGTTTAGCAAATTTTGTATTAGTCGTGTTGGCAACACTGCCTGACGGCTCGCGGCTCGCGGCTCGCGGCTCCCAGTGCTGCCAGACGTACGAGCTACGAGTAAAATTCCAAGACCGCGAACTTGCGCGGCAATCTTTAAGTACGCGAACTTTACAGACAGGCGAGTAAAATCGTCCGCGTACTTACTCGCGTGTGTGTCATCCCTTTAACTTCCTAAACATGTATTTAAGATTTTTATTATATCATACACATGTTTAATTATACACATCGAGACCCGGGAACATTGAAAACTTTTTGTTCCGTCGGCAGAAATCGGGATTTGTTCAGATAAGCCATAGTACCAAGTAGGTAGTGTTGTTGAAAATTAGAGTAACATAGTAAGTACTCAATTTTCAGACTTAGCCGAAATAGCCGAAAACACAAGCATGACCCAAGATTTCTTCTGCTTTTTTGGGAGCCGATTTAAAATATACAGAAAGACAGAGTGCTTTTGAAATATAAAAGAGTAATCTACTATTTGGTATTCAATTGTCAGACGAACTTTTTTGAGCACAACATTTTGTTCGTAAAATATATTTTTAATTTCTTTGAACTACAATTATTTGTTCTTTCATTTAATTCTATCTGTAATCTGTATCATACTGTATACCGCTGCTGTAGTCGCTAGTATCGTGACATGCTTAATCCTCATTTACATAATACCTTCAACTATAACTGGAAACTTAGTTCAAGGCCTCCCTTCTTGTAGCATAACATCCGCTTTTAATCGGGTGTTTACCTTGAAAATTCAGGAATTACCGAAAATGAGGTTACTCTACATAATTGTTTATCTTTACCAAATAATTTAATTTATTCTGACTACTGAGATAATAGGGATGAAATAAAAAAAACCGGCCAAGTGCGTGTCGGGCCACGCGCAATATAGGGTTCCGTAATACCGCTAGGTTTTTTTTTTTAATTTTTGTGTGGTCAATGAATGTACATTTATAACGTGTTTTACAGTACTAACAACATCATCTCAGTTACTTTCAAAGAAATTTGAACGAAAAATTCCTTTATACTTCGCCGAACACATTTTTTTTAGTTGATCGACTATTACTCTAACTTATGAAGTCTTCTTAGCCGTGATAGTTTTCCTTTTAAATTCAGCATATTTCCTACTCCCGTGAATTTTTTCACATTTCCAGAAGCAACCGTTTAGCTGGTAGAAGGGGGGGACACTGGACTCTAACGATTTTTTCCACTTTAAAACTTAATATTTCACAAACGGATCCCTAAATCGGAAAATGATCTATGAATACTCATAATAGTTTTAAAAAACCTATCCAACGACATCCCACACGATGGGGTGGACGCGAAAAAAAAAATTCATCCCCGCTTGATGTGTATGGAAGGTACCATAAAAAATATTTTTTTAAGATTTTATGTACCATTTTGTTGCCATTATTAATATATGCATTCATGCCAAATTACAGCTTTGTAGGTCCTATAGTCTCTGAGTAAAACCGCGGACAGACAGACAGACAGACGGACGGACAGACCGAAACTATAAGGGTTCCTTGTTGACTACGGAACCCTGAAAATGCTAACTTACATTATTGCTAGAAAGCTCCTCCTAAAGGTGACTTTATATCGCATCTAAATTCATCACACATTGCAACGTGGATTGACCCTATAAGTTAATTGGCTAAATAATAATTTGTACTGAATTGACATATTATTTCGATTGCGTGAGACGTCTTGGGAATCTATCAAATCCATACAAATTTAGAAATGCATCTACGCGTCGCGTTGCCGTCTGAATTGACCCTAATATTATGTTCTCAATCAATAATCTAAATTGACTATAACATATAAATCAATGAGTACCTACGTTAAGTGCAGTTAAATTTTTGAAATGTAGAGTTTGACGTTAAATTACTTTATAAGGGTTGATATACTTTAATACTGGTTTATTTCATAGTGATTTAGCTTATACAGGGAAGTTTATAATTACCGTAATAAATAGCACAATACTGACACATAAACGCGCTTAAAGCAGCATCACAAATACAAAGTTGGCGACGATTTGAGTCTCGTCGGTTGGCAGCCGCAGCTCAGGCGGCGTGCTAGGTGACTGGCTTGCTGCCAATCTATGAAACGTTTGGAAGGACACAAAATCGCTTAAAGCACTTTTGTATAATTCCTAATTTTAAATGTGTCTCTCCTTAATTTACAATTAAAAATTGTAAATTAAGGAGAGTTAAATATTTTTTTTCCTAATTCACGATTCACCCGAAAGCTAAAAATGTTGCGACTCATAAAAATATTATTATTCTCTATGAACATTAGGCTCATCTAGTAATTACTAATTACCTACGAAATAAACTAAACCCATATTATCGCGACTCTATCATTAATTTATGTTCACTAAAAGTAAATTAACGCGCTCACCCTATGTTACCTTCAGGGCGTTAAACGAACGGTTACATTGTTTGGCATCCATCGTCCTTTGACCTTTCTCCTGGCACTTATAACAGAATGCGGAACATTTGTCAAGTAAAATCCTGATAAATGGTTACCCTAAGCGTGCTCCGGTTAATGGGGTCAATTTGAATATGTCTAACAGACGTGGCATCTCTCGGTGGTAATGCAAATTTCCTTCTCGTGATCGCTGACTTGTGGCGCTTCCTATTTGACACTAGAATGGGTTGTCAACCAACACCGTCGTGTTAGTTTAGGCTGCGAGGGTACTCGTATGTAGATTCACTCCTCATTGACTTGAAGTGATTTATTTGCAATTTGTGCTATTATTACTCTGTGATGTGCACAGGGAGAAGTTTAAGACGTTAGAATTTACATTCTCTAAATCTAGAACATATTAAACCTAATGCAAGTGCAATATAGTATATTGTTTTATTGTTTCAGTGGACACCACCGCACAGTACGATGCAGTTCGAGCATACTTGAAGGAGTTGGACATATCGAGCGCTGTGTGGGTCGGCCTCATTCGAAGCAATCCAGATGGTGACTTCACTTGGACGTAAGTTAATAAAATATAACAATAAATATTCGCGAATAAATTTATGACAAATTAAAGCATGATGTAAAAGGTCGAGACCACTTCTGAGAACGAATAAATTCATCAAAAATATTTCTTGCAAAACATTTTGTATCTAAATTCAGAGAAGAGTGCTTCTAAATGAAACATTCCTAAACATTGAGTTCCTAAACAATATCCCACCAAAAACATAAATGTAAAAATGCTGAGCCAAGTTCCATACAAACATTATATTTCTTGTCTATGGACTTCGCCGTAAAAAGGATGGAGATCTAAATGAGTGCCAAGTTCCATGGAAAATCGAAATAAGTACGTATTAGTATAGGAACCAAATAGCGTTATGAACAAATAATAGAGTGTATTTCTTTGCTTTATTGAATGTCTATAACAATAATTGATGTTATTTAAATAATGTGAGATTTTAAACTAGATTAGATCTAACTTGGCAAGTTTTCATTACGTCAGTCATTTTTCATAAAGTAATTGAACATTTTGATTCTGATGAAAACTAGCCAAGTAAAATCTAATCTAGTTTAAGATTTGCATTAATTGCCATTCAACAACATGTTGAATGGCAATTCGCAACCTTAATGTGTCGTTTCACCACTTCCCGACAAGTGTCGGCTATGCTATCCGAAACTTATTTGGCAGACTTACTTCATCTATCAGATAAGTCGTGGATAGCCTATCTGAAACTTATCAGGAAGTGGGGAAACAGTCCCTAAGCCCTGTTGAGTATCAGACGAATAAAACAAAGAAAATCCAAGCGAATGGAAAATGCAGCTACCATCAGAAGGCATTGGAATAATACGGTATAACACAAGACGTGTATTTTCAACCAGTAACTATATAGTGTACAACTTACTATGCGGAAGTTAAGTAGCTATTATCATAGCTGTCTAACAGACAGACAGACAAACGGACGGACGGACAGAGAAACGGACAGACATATTGAAATAATTCTATGTCTATTCTCGGGACTCAAACTATATCTCCATACCAAAGAACAATTGGTACAATCAGTTTAGGCGTGAAGACGTAACAGACTAATGGCAGCCGAAAGGTACTTGAAATGGTCACAAAATCCTTAATTATATTTCTTCTTTCATAACAAATAATAAAAGTAAAATAAAATAAATATTTAAGGGGGGTCTCCATACAAAAAATACAATTTTTGCTCTGTACGACTCGCACTTGACCAATTTTTTTTTGTTTTCGGATTTTTCCCTACGGTTACACACAATTATCGAGCTGGATTCCAAATTTCAGCCTTCTAGGTCATCTGGAAGTGGGTTAGAATTTTGATCTATAGGTCAGTCAGTCAGTGATAAAAATTTAGATTTTCGGACATTAATATCTCAACAACCGTTTAAGCTGTGTTTATGAAATTTAAAGTATGTATTTTTCTCGCAAGTCTCATTATATGAGCTAAATTTGAAACGTTTATGTGAAACAGTTTCTGAATTATGAGGGGGTCAAAAGTAGCTGCAAATGGTTCGTGTAATATTACACACGGTGTGGCTCGCCATTCTGTTATGCTGGAACTCGGCTTGACACTCTACCGCGTGTCTAGATAATTTGACATTGAGTCTACGTAAAATAAAAAGGGAAAAAATACTTTTATGAATTTTATTTATTTAGAGTAAGATATATTGATTGGTATTACTTGTAGGGATTACCGGGGGCTGAGTGGCGATGGGTACTGGAGCTCCGCCCCGGACTCGCGGTCGGCGCCGCTATGTGCCGCAGCGGACCCGGCCTCCGACTACCGCTGGGAGGCCCGAGCGTGCGGTGGACCCTCAGTCGCCTCCTTCATATGTGAACTTCCTGGTAATTGGTTCCTGGTAATTCTAGCCAGCAAAAACTAGCCTTATTTTATCACGTAACGAAATCATAACATCATCGTAAAAATGTTAACTTGAACGCAACGTCATCAAAAAAAGAATTAAAAAGTAAATAATTTCATTGGCCTATCTACGTATCAATAACTGAAAAAATATATTTGCAGTGCCGCAGTGGGCGCTCGGTAATGAAGGCTGTATGGTACGAGAACTACCTGCATTAACAATACTATATTTGCCTGAAAGCGCAGCTGTTCAATTAACTGCAGATTGCGGCCTTGCTGGAGTGAAGCGCGTACAGTGCACAGGAAATAAGGTAATATTCGATATTCATATTATATTATAACAAGATACTAAATTATAACTCTAAAATATATTATGTTATAGATCTTGAATGTAAATATTAACTGTCGTTACAGAAACGAGAAGACTTGCTTAAAGAGCTATCTTGCGGCGTTGAAGATCAGGGCATTACCACTTTGTCCAGTGTTTCTAGTGCTACTCAAACTACCACAGACACAACACTCACGAGCCAAGAATGGAGTAGTGAATCTCATTCTTATGATTTTGCTACGACAGAACATGACGAAGAGTTCAACCAGACGATATCTATTGAATCCACGCCAGTATTTCAAAATTCTATCATTTATACACCAAGTAATGTTACAGATAAAAATTCTAGAAACGATGAAACCTCCGACAGTATTTCAGTAAAGAAAACAAATATCCCAGAAATATTAGATAACAACAATCTTCATAGCAATGAAGTTCCCAAAGTATTTGATAAAAACGATGACTTGGTAAATAACATCAAAGAAAACACAAACAATGATAACGACTTAAAGCATAAAAAATTACAAGAAGAACTGGCTAGGTTGGGTAATTTGGACACAATATTCAGCCAGACCACTGACCATTTTGTACCTCCCTTAGTTATGGCTAAAGCTAAGCTCAACGATGATATGGTTGCTTTATCCGTGGAAGAAAAAATCGCACAACAAATCGCCGAACACCACTTTAAAAAGAATTTCGAGGAAAATATTTCTAGTGAAACTGGAGAAGCTGATTTAAATGCATCCAAACAAGTAGGAAATAATTTCAATCAAAAGCCTGCCTTTGACGACCGACTAATAAAATCACCTTTGGTGGAGAAACTCAGTATTGAAAAAAGTAAAAACATACAGAAGCATATCATACCTAAAAAGAATAACAAATACGATGACAACAAAGGAGATGTTCCAAAAAAAATTAACTTGAAAAATGAAAAATATTTTAAATTGATAACCTCTACTAGCAAAAGTACCGACAATATTGAAGGACCTAAAACAACTTCACCAAACACACACAATGACAATAATACCTTGGATGACACGTCTATGGAACTTTCTATTATTTTAAAGGAACCAGAACAAAAAGTGGAAGAAAATGTAAAATCTGTCACTGATAGTTTTATCATTGAAAATCAAACAACTAAAAATACATTAGGCATGAATGATGAAGTAATCAAAATTGTTTTATTTAGAAATAGTAACGAAACAGATGCTACTTCGACTGTAGTAGATGTAACCACAAGAATACCAACTATTGATATTAAGAACCCCGAAAATACTCATTCTGCCTTATTCGATAACAAAACTGAAATTCACATTAATACAAGTAACATTTATAATTACACTTCGTCCTATTCCGATATTAAAGATACTACTGCGCCAACGTCAACTGATAGCTTAGTCACAAAAATATCGAACATGGATACTACAACAATCACAAGTGCCACAGAGACTGCAAATATACAATATGAACAAAAAAACAAGAATAACTCCAATAATTCTACTGCAGGAGAAAGTACTACTAGCCCGTCTGAACTTGAGTTAACATACACAAGAATAATTGATATTAAACATGACTCGTCAAACAAAACCGAATGGAACGAAGCACTCAATAATACGATGGAAACTACACCGGAATTCGATGATTTTCAATCTCCTCTGCTATCGGCTGCAAATGAACCGTTACATAAGCCTAGTCGATCCAGACGACCGCAAACATCACAAAATCGAGCAAACAAATTCAATCCATTTCGTATCCTAGGTTAAACGTTAACCAATAGACATACCTCAGAGTAGGTTCACACGGCACAATCCTGCACTTTTTTTTTGCAGTATACCTCTTAATTTCCATTAACCATTCATACGCCGATTGTACTGCAACAACTCGTGCAGTACAATCGACGTGTGAATGGTTCTATATATTTACATTGTATGTGCCACTATTGTTTGTTAAGACGTATACTGAAAAAAAAACGTGAAAAAGACGTGCAGCATTGTGCCGTGTGAACCTAACCTTAATGATGTACCTCGACTGCCAGAGAAGGAATTCTTTACATCGTTCTTTACAAAATCCTTGTACGACTGAAGTTATCAAAATAACCTTTTTTAGATTAAGGAAAAAATCACATTCACAATTAGATACAATTGTGATGGCACAGTGCACTTAGTTTTACTTGTAGTATTATGTTATCAGTGTTCACTTACATAATATGGGGCAATTAGTACCTACTTAGCATCACTTCAAAATTTCCATTCTGTATGTAAGTAGGATCATGTAGAACGACACTTTCCGTTAGGTTTAGTCAAAATTGATATTAGTGTTCTCTCGAGTGTTGAGAAAGTTAGTAGTCAATTGTACTTTAACAGTAGTTATTATTTTGTAGTTAAATTATTTTTGTTTTTATAAAGGCTTTCCGAGTTGGAATAAGCCAGTTTCATATATTGCCACAGACCTGAATATGCGACACAAAAGTCAAAGTTCGAATATATAAATTTAAAATATTTAAAACAATAATTATAACATGATCATATCAATTTAGTCTAAGCATATATAATAAATTATTTATTCTATTTATTCTATACATTATTTAAGAATTTATGTGGATAACAACGCTTGGCGTTAAGTATTGTTAGTTGTTACAACATGCTCTGTTATAACAATAATATTATATTGAAATAAACTCCGCGTATTCTTTCATTTAAATTGTAAGATTTAACACTTAATTACCACAGCATTTATATTTATGTAGATGATAAGAATTTTATAAAATAAAGAAATAAAATGGAACCCGTTTTTTAATCATCGCTCCTTCGATACTGTGTTACAAACGTTATATATACAGTATACGAATTATACGATACGATAATATAAGCAATAAAGAGAATATTATACCAAAGGAGCAACCCAAGAAGATGTACAAGTTTAATATTACGTAATAAAGAGCAAAGTTTAAGAATAATGTAGCTGTAACTGGAACATTCCCGGCGCTGGGGGACAGGCGCAGTCAATATTAGCTGTACACTTGGGTGAAACTGACAGTCCCAAGTGAAGCCGTCTTCTTTAAAATAACAAGCTTTGCAGTTAAAATACCCTTCCTAACATTCGTTCGTTAAGGTTTGATTGGGAAAATGTAATTGTGAAAGTTTAGAGATAAAATTTCAACTATTATGATGGTTGGTGATTCTAAATTAGTTATTTCATGCACAGTGGCATTATAACTGAAATATTATAATATTGCATTTGAGGAAGAAATTAGCGCAAAATTGTTATTAGGCAGTTACTTGATTTCGTAACGATTTAGCTTCATTTCACGCAAGAGATGTGATCGTGATAATCGCGAGTCGAGCTAACCAGACGTAGCAATTACAGTCTTATCATAGCAATGCTTAAAAAATTAAGAACTATATTTAAATTTTAAGTTAAGCATACAGTCGTACCTGCAATTAATACTAACCCTTTAAACTAATATCTACCTCTGTAGGGCCCGTATTTTTGGTCAGTATACTCAAGGTGCATCTCGGTCTCAAGACACGGATCAGGCTCTGTGATTGGTTGGCTGTCAAAATTTGGACCAATCACAGAGCCGAACCGCGTCTTGAGACCGGGTCGCATCTTAAGTACTGACCAAAAATACGGGCCTAGGATACAACTGTTAGCTCTACATCGTCTACTCTATTTTTGTTGAGATGATTTTATAAGACCTACCCTGAATCTCAACACATCTCCAAAGACTAAAAAGCTTAGTACCTACTCACGTTGTCTGTATTAAAAATGAAAAATATTTTATTGCGATGAAAAATATTATATTCGATTGTTCTCATTATCAAAATATCAAAGAACACGTAGTCAATTTATTTGAATTACATGAAAATTATGATTTATTCGCTCGAATATATTATCGGTAAGCTGCGATTTGAAGTGAAGCCCATAGATTACTGTCGAACATAAATAATCCCACAAATTAGTTGGGAATTAATGTCGCAGCTCACAGCAGGACGCTTCGTTACGTCATATTGATCAGCCGCGCTTGAATAACGTTTATTAGGGCGAAATGTCCAAATTCGACGAATTCAATTCAATATTGACCTTTATATTTCGAATTAGGAAGGTCGGTAAGAAATCAAAGTTTATTTCTAATTCGAATCAAAAGCATTTTACTTTACAAGTCAATGTAATTTTATGAATAGTACACATAAGTTTTTCAGGATGCTGCTACTGAAAATGTTGAATGTGAGAATTTACTAGGTGTTATGCTATGTTTGGCACAATACTCATGATAGTTTCTACCTGTGGGTGGGGTAGGTGTCACTCAGGAGTTGTCACCCAAAATTGGGTCACACGCGTCTCGATCCCATCTATTATTCAAATATATTAGCTGCGACACTAGCCTGGATCATTGGATGGGGCACTGAAATTACTATCGACAGCCTCGTCGGGCTCAAATAGCTACTAAATTACCATTGACAAGTTTATTCGATTCCATTTCCCTATTGAGCGAGTCAATATGGAAGCATTGACAGAAATTGGAATTGTAAGGGTATATTGATTTAACCTGTTGTTATTACATATACCGCATAGATATTAAATTAATACGTATACAATGGACACAGAAAACCATTTTGTTAAGCTTAACCGATTCGTTGCCACCTTCATTTTCACGAATTCTTACCACAGGCCAAGCAGTTTGACTTTGTTCGATGACGCGCCATAAGCGTCATCAGCCCTGCTAAACGATGACGCTCTACGTGCGGCATTGGCCACTGGTTGTGTTTTAGGCACATTTCGACTAAGGAATTGTAATTAATTTAGTTGTTTTAACGTGTTTTTAACAATCCTTGTATGCCGCGCCTGGCGCGTCATCGGCCTCACTAAATCTTTTTAAATGACGCGCTGGGCGCGGGTGTGGCCACGAATCGGTTAAAAAAGCAGCGAAATCTCTATAAGCCAAACTCTAAAAGACTGACTGCAGCGATTGAAAAATTGTACAACAACAAACTGAAAACGTTACACAAATAAACTTTACGAACTACTGACAAAAATTCAGAGACCAACTAGTTTAGCGTAAAGCCGAGTTTCAACAAAGGATTCGAAAAAACTATGCACTTCGCCACAAAGGGGATATACATCGCATGCTTATCGCATAGTCGGGATGGATTTCGCTCGAGAATTTATCGAATTTCGAAACTCAGGCGTAAGTGGCCCTGTAATTGGGTTGGCGAGCGGCGAGGTAGATAGCTCGTAGCTGTTGACTGCAATATCACTTTTATAACCTCTAGTGCCTATATAGTTCCAGACCGACTTTATTGCTCTATGGTTTTCAACACAGAACACATAAGAGAGGTTTTCAACTAGTTCCGATCCCTGCGCTCGGCTTTGTGTAACGAATTCTTGATACAGTGCTTTTTAATTCGGACGAGATTTATTTTCCAAATTAATGCCTGTTCCGCAACTTTCATTCAATCAGAAAGTAAGTATTAGAAAAAGAAATTGCAAAAAACATTTTATAGAAAGATAAATATTATTGTAATTCACGAATAAAATAGAAATACGTGCATATAAGAAAGTTCTATTTTTCTTATCCTTTCACTTCCATCTTTTGGAAGCATTCCAAAACTGTTGCAAGTAGAAAAATCTTTTTATTCCAAAACGCTGAATAGAAAGTAGTATTTTCAATGCTGGTTTTTGTTCCTTTACAGCTTCCTTTTTCGTTAAGCTGTGGCTCAGCCCATGCACACAGTAATGCATTTGAAAGCTCTTATAATATATGCCTGTATGTCTGTCGACCATCAGGTCGACTTTATCACAAACCCTCTGAATCGATACAGATGAAATATGCCATGCAGAATGCAGATACTTTGAGAGATAACACTTCACACTGACCTAAAATAAACTAGTAGATTTCATTATTAGATTAGAAATGTAAAAAAAAACGTCGTCATCATTTAAATTGGCCGACACGGCCAATATAAATGATGACGACCTCCGTGGCGCAGTGGTGAGCGCGTTGGTAGCTCAAGCCGGAGGTCGCGGGTTCGAGTCCCGCCGACGGAACAAAAGTTTATAAAGTTCCTGGGTCATGGATGTGTATTAAATATGTGTATCATATAATAAAAATCTTAAATATATGTATAGTATAAAAGTATTAAATATATTTCCGTTGTCTGGTACCTGTAACACAAGTCCTTCAGGTACTTACCACGGGGCCAGACTGACGTGGTGTGAAGCGTCCATGGATATTATTATTATTATATATAAGCAGAGTGATATCAAGACATAAATTACTAATACCACATTAATTATTACGGGAAAATGTAAGTATAACCAGAGGACATACATAGAAAGCTTCACAAATTACCTGATACGATGTATAACAAAGTAATGCTTAATAAAATACAAGGTAAAGTAACAAAAAACTAGTGGTAAGTATGTGTCCCTTCTATACAGTTCAAAATGAAAATAGCAGCGCTGAAAGAGCAAATTTTTTTGTCATTTGTACTGTCAGAGAAGTTGATTCCTAGGCAGATGGACCTAAATAATTTGGTCGTTAAGTCAAATCCATACGACCCATCACAGCTAACATTGAATTGGCATAAGCCTGCCTCATGACGTAGGTTCATCAACAGCTTAGGAAATCAATTTCCTAATTGATACAAGCACCACAATGTCATAAATTTTCCCATCCAAAAGTTAAAAAAAAAGTTACTTTTTCAACGCTACTTTTACTAAGTGTTAATACTTCAGGGTGTGTATGAGTCCCTTTTATAGTTCACTACTATAAAAGGGACTCATACACACCCTGAAGTATTAACACTTAGTTTTTTTACACCCTGTATAAAATGATCGATCAAAATATGATTGTCCAGAGCCTGCACCTGCGCCGCGCCGGGCTGTGTCCGAGCTGGCGATCGAAACTTATTCAATTACGAAAACATCGATAGCCGTTAAACACATTTCCCGAAGCACAATGCGGAAAACTTTGTTAAAACAACGTAAATCTACGTATCGAGTTGTTTAAAGTACGAACATATGAGAACATACCAACTTATGAGAACAGATGCCACGTTACATCTAAACAATATTGAGAATGATTGGTGGGTCTTTACCAATCCATACTAATATTATAAATGCGAAAGTGTGTCTGTCTGTCTGTCTGTCTGTTACCTCTTAATGCTCAGATTTTGCTGAAATTTGGCATGGAGATACTTTGAGGCCCGGGAAAGGACGTAGGATACTTTTTATCCCGGAAAAATGTACGGTTCTCGCGCGATAAACGAATTTTGGCACAACGGAATTGCGGGCATCATCTAGTTTTTAATAATCGCTAAACCGATTTGATGAAATTTGGCACAGGGATACTTTGAGTTAGTCCTGTGTTAGACAGATCCAGGATATCCCTCCGTATACGGCTGAAGGCAAACCGCAGGTGGTTTTAGTGGGTAAGCCCGACGTCGGGAGTCCCACATACCCCCGGGGTGCTTCAGCTAACTGAGGCACATCCCCAACCCGGGGCACCCATAAAGGGTTTCCCCTGCGCAACAAAAAAAAAAGGGATACTTTGAGTTTGGAGACATAATTTACCGTTTCCGTGCGATAAACAATTAATTTCAGCGATTTTAATGTCCAATCATTCATTATTCAATTAGAAATTTTCTACGTGGATCATAATTCCTTCAAAGTACATAAAAGTCCGTTCTTATCATAGAACTTTGGCGGGAAACATTATACAACTTTTCCACTATTAATGAATGCACTACGAATGAAGATTCTTACGAAACTTTGTTACTACAGACTAATTACGCCAGATACAGTCTTCGTTAATTATGCGGTGGAAGAGAATATTATATTATTATGTCTTATGGTAAATTTTTCTACCAATTATGGCTGGCATTATTTCAGTACAGTAATCTAATCCAGCGCTGGTTTGGACCACTGGAATGGAATAATGTAAGCCAGCTATTATGTAAAGTTATAATAAATTATAATATAGTTCATATTTAACCCATCTCAATTCTCAACATTAAAATCATACTGCAAACACACATCCCAACACTAAAATAAAAATGTACTTATGTAAAACTTTTATTTGAGTCTAACACAAATTAAAGAAAACAACAATTACTATTCGAGATATTTTAATCGCACACTATTTCTCGGCAAATGTAATTTAGCCATGTTTGTTGTGAGGCAGGGCTGGTAAACTTTATGTGATAGCACACATCTCAAGGGCGCTCAGCCTGAATCTCATGCATTTAAGAGCCCTGAAAGATTTAATAACATTTTCTTTGCTTTATTTTTAAAATCTTCAAATGAAATTCTTTTTTTAAATGTAATTTGCTATGATTTTAGTGGAGTTATACATAATACTTTAGGGTGTGTATGGGTACCCTATTTTGAGTTCGCTGTAAATGTAAAAGCACTTTATGATAGAGTAACTTCTTTTTTTCTTTTGTATGGGAAAACTCATGGCGCTCAGGCGCTTTCCCATACAAGTCACAAAAATATTTTTGCTCTTTAGCGCTGCTACTTTCACAGTGAACTCTATATAAGGGACACATACACACCCTACACTCTACAGTATTATCACATAAATTTGCTATACTCTGTATATTCGTTCTGTTTTTGGGAAAATAGATTCTGCGTAGGTACGTAACGTAGATTGCACTGGCTCACTCACGTAACAACGTTACGAGTACTCGTTAAATTTCGTTCTGGATTATTGCAATTAGTATTGCGATTAAATATTCATTTCTGAGCCGGTCCCTCGTCAGGACCCGTCTTAGCGGAATTCACTTTGAGGTTTGCATGAAGGTACGAATTAAATCTACATAAGGCAATTAGATGGGAACCAATTATTCAGCGCGTTATTTTGAAAAGCAATTTACCTGAATAGGTTAATCTTTTAACGGGGAAAACGGAAAGTTTATTTTGAGGTGATTATCTAAATATGATACTGATATTAATCATCAATACTATACTAATATTAAAATTATACTATTTTAAATCCAATAAACCTCTTTTTAATATCAGGAAGAAATTTTAGTTTTTATCACGGAGAAGGTATTTTTTCTGCGCGACGTCCTAGTTTCTGCACAAACCAGTTGCAGTCATTTGCAGTAAAAAGTATTACAAAGTACATTGTTACATAACCCATACTAATATTATAAATGCAAAAGTGTGTTTGTCTGTCTGTTACCTCTTCACGACTAAACCGGTGAGCCGATTCTGCCGAAATTCGATATTGGGATGAGTCCCTGGAAAGGATATAGGATAAAAAGAAACCCGGAAAAATGTACGGTTTCCGCTCGATAAACGAATTGAGTTCCGGCGGCATCTAGTAATAATAATATAACTAGCTGTCCCAGCAAACGTTTCTTTGCCATATTATGGCCATATTATATAAAGTATATCGCCCGTATTATTTTATTGAATTAGTGACTAAATAAGTATGTCACCATGGCAACGTCCATCGCTATCCCATGACCCGCGTCGCATAAACAATGGTCGCTCTTTATAGACAAATAATAATTTGCAATAAAATAAAATTGCGACTATAATTAAAGATCTAAGCTATCCCATCCCACAAGTTGGAAAAAACCACACATTAAAAAAACATTAAAATCGGTTAAGTAGTTTAGGAATCCATCGCGGACAAACATCCTGACATGAGATTTATATATATTAGATTACTGCTTTTAGCGTAAACCTAAACGTAACTGGATCAGTGGGTAATTCATATAGATTTAACATCAGTTACGTTCCTTACATCAGCTGAGGGTTATGACCACCGCCATTCTTGGTTGAGACTCACAGGGTTCCTCCATTTTCGTGTATTAAACTGCTGAGTGATTTGCTAATCTGATCGAACCATCGCATCAGGCCTTGTACCATGAGACAGTTTTGAGACTCAAACAATCGGACGAGAATGCCGCGTCCTACTCTAACAAACGTGAAATGACGTTGTTAGAGCAGGACGCGGCATTCTCGTCCGATTATTTGAGTCTCAAAACAATTTCGTGGTAGGCCTACAGGTTTGAAGCACGCGCCACGGAGACTTTGGAGTTTGGCCTTCCACATCGCCAGTGATAAAAATAAGTTTTTCTAGGTACACAAAATTAAATAGAAGCAAACGTATTTTTCATATTTTTTCATTTTCCATTTACGAGCTCTACATGTTTTCTTTGTTTCACTTTGTAGCTGTTCCTTTGCTACGAGGCCGAGGGATGCAATAAAACTCAGAAAATCTTGAACACATACAGCCTTTCTATGCCCTAATTTATGCTTTTGAAATATTACTTGCATTCCTTATTTATTGCACGCTTTAAAATACTTACCGCCTGTTTCGCAACTTCCTGACAAAGTGCCGGATAGGCTCTCCACCACTTAACTTGACAGATGAAGTATGGAGAAGCTGTGAATAAAGTTCTAAATATCCTATTGGACACTTATCAGGAAGTGGTGAAACCCCATATAGCGCTAAAAATAAATCAGTAGGTTCATACAGCCATTCTCAAAGTGTGCTCCGCGCGGAGCTCTGGGGCTCCGCAAAGGCCATATAGGGTGTCCGCGAGCGTTACATTACTTGTTGTTGGAAATTTTACTATTGGCATGGAAACAAATCATTATTTTTTTCGGGGAATCAGTCAAAAATTTTACTTCTTAAAAGGCATCTCCACCAAAAAGTTTGAGGACCGCTGATGTAGAGTATAATATTATAGACATCTTTGCATTAACGAATACATCTAATTACAGGGTACATAATATCGACATAATGGGCATTGTCCAAAAAAATCACATGTACTTTTTATATTTTTTTTTTCGTTAAAATAGGGTATTTTAAGAATATAAATTAAATAATTTTGAAATTCATTGGCTAGTTTTTTCTCAATAAATTTTTAAAGTTTCGCTCTTACGTCATCATCGGCGGCCAAATGACCTCTGCAGTATGTTTTTTTTTTCCTTTCAATCTTATTTATAATGGCCGGTTCGTCAAATGCAAGTTATCATTATGTGAAAGCAGATACGAGAAGCTTACCAAAAGTTCGAAAAGTAATGCTGGTCGAATTTATTGCTAATTTAACGCCATTGAAGGTCAAACTAAGGTTAAACATATTTGTTCAAAAATATAAGTAACTAATGGGTATTTTTTTCGTCTTTATACAGAAAAACGATCACTGACCTTATTCCTCGAAATGTTTTTGTAATGAGCAAAATTTAAAAAAAATGGACAATCCCCATTATTAATAATTGTAACGTCTATTGCCATATTCTGAAGTCGGTGATCCTTCATGCTGCAAAATTGAATATATTTACAGAGCTATTGGATCTATTTAATAATTTAGTACGTTAAATATTAACATTCTAGCATCTACAACTAATTTAGCAGGAATCCAGTTAAAAATACAAAACGTGTTCGGCTAGTGTAAATAATAGCGAGTACTGAGTACTGAATACTTGTGGCCCCCAGTGTGTACTTACATGTTTGTTCCTCTCAGGTAACATCTGTGCTAGACTGAAACAGTTCAACTTAGATTTAAATAATAATAATCTTATTCTTGAATTTTATCATTTAAAAATACGTGACCTTTTTATAATGATGTAATAATTCGAAATGCGACAGAGAGGCAAGGCGTGTAGAGAGTAGAGACACATAACACGGAACTGGTAACTACATAGTTCTAGTAACTTTAAAGGAGTAACATACATTTGACGGAAACACCATTAAACGATATACAAATACACTATTTTAACAAACCAATAAGTTAAACTTTCTATCATAAAACACTATTTTTTAAGTTAACTACCACTTATAGATAAAGCTATTTTATTTATTTTATAGATACTGTTATCACTTATCACATTACAAAACACGTCATCCGGTAATTACTTTTTAACTATCGGAAGTATGTGACAAATAAACTTCAATAATGATTATTAATTATTTTGCCGATAGTTACACTGATGCTGCAAACCGCAGAAAAGGGCAGAAAAAGAGCAAGAATAATAGAACGAGATCCAACATAACGATTAACGGTTCGTCGTTTGACGTGTGAGGCTGTAGATCTTTAAATAGCCGCTTTTTAACGGGCCTCAGGTAACAATCTAAATCCTATATACTGATGCCGCGAACCGCAAAAAAGCGCAGAAAAAGAGCAAGAATAATAGAACGAGATCCAACATAACGATTAACGGTTCGTCGTTTGACGTGTGAGGCTGTAGATCTTTAGATAGCCGCTTTTTAACGGGCCTCAGGTAACAATCTAAATCCTATATACTGATGCCGCGAACCGCAGAAAAGCGCAGAAAAAGAGCAAGAATAATAGAACGAGATCCAACATAACGATTAACGGTTCGTCGTTTGACGTGTGAGGCTGTAGATCTTTAAATAGCCGCTTTTTAACGGGCCTCAGGTAACAATCTAAATCCTATATACTGATGCCGCGAACCGCAAAAAAGCGCAGAAAAAGAGCAAGAATAATAGAACGAGATCCAACATAACGATTAACGGTTCGTCGTTTGACGTGTGAGGCTGTAGATCTTTAGATAGCCGCTTTTTAACGGGCCTCAGGTAACAATCTAAATCCTATATACTGATGCCGCGAACCGCAGAAAAGCGCAGAAAAAGAGCAAGAATAATAGAACGAGATCCAACATAACGATTAACGGTTCGTCGTTTGACGTGTGAGGCTGTAGATCTTTAGATAGCCGCTTTTTAACGGGCCTCAGGTAACAATCTAAATCCTATATACTGATGCCGCGAACCGCAGAAAAGCGCAGAAAAAGAGCAAGAATAATAGAACGAGATCCAACATAACGATTAACGGTTCGTCGTTTGACGTGTGAGGCTGTAGATCTTTAGATAGCCGCTTTTTAACGGGCCTCAGGTAACAATCTAAGTCCTATATACTGATGCCACGAACCGCAGAAAAAGAGCAAGAATAATAGAACGAGATCCAACATAACGATTAACGGTTCGTCGTTTGACGTGTGAGGCTGCAGATCTTTAGATAGCCGCTTTTTAACGGGCCTCAGGTAACAATCTAAATCCTATATACTGATGCCGCGAACCGCAGAAAAGCGCAGAAAAAGAGCAAGAATAATAGAACGAAATCCAAGGTAACGATTAACGGTTCGTCGTTTGACGTGTGAGGCTGTAGATCTTTAGATAGCCGCTTTTTAACGGGCCTCAGGTAGCAATCTAAATCCTATCCTACTTCCTACTATCCTTCCTACTAATAATATAAAGGCGAAAGTTTGTGAGTTTGTGTGTTTGTTACTTCTTCACGTCTAAACAGCTAAAACAATTGTAATAAAATTTGGTATAGAGTTTAGCTGTTACCCTGGATTAACACATAGGCTATTTTTTACTGCGGGAAAATATTACAATTTATTTTCCCTAATAAGACGCGGGTAACACCGCGGGATACAGCTAGTTTATATAAAAAAAATTGAATGTTACGCCAAAACTCGAGAACAGCTGAACCGATTTACCAAATGTCTTAAAATATTCGTGAAGCACGTCCAGGGAAGTGGAATTACTTGGAAAGTGATACAAAGCTCGCCAGGTCGTCTAGTATTCCATAAATATACTCATTTTTGCATTTACTAGAACGCAGCGTTTTCTATGCTAGTGAGGACATAACCTTTATTTCTATCTATCTATCAAAATGTGGCACCATAAATTACATTTATTTTTATTGCCCTGCTATAAAATAAGTAAAATAGAATTCAAAAGTAGAGAAGAGTGTGCGTGGTCTCGTGTGTAAAGT
This sequence comes from Polyommatus icarus, assembly GCA_937595015.1. NCBI lineage: Eukaryota > Metazoa > Arthropoda > Insecta > Lepidoptera > Lycaenidae > Polyommatus > Polyommatus icarus. The sequence goes on from OW569321.1 coordinate 14,433,699, forward strand.
CGCTATGTATTCATATTTTAAAGTATCGTTATTACTGGTAAGTTAAAATAATTTAGGTTTAAAGAATTCTGTATACCCCTGAACAAAACCACTAAATTAATTCTTAAAACAATATTCGAAGGTTTTATCCCAACTTCTTTAACTTTCAGGTGACGTTGGCGTACGTCAATTGTTTACCAATAAGTGATGATCAACCTGGTGAGGAATATTATATGCATAACTTATATAACGATAACGTAATTTGATATAATTGTACAGTATTAAAAAATATAACTCCCTCTTTATACTTTATCAGCAATCACCTAAAGTAAACGAGGATATGTTTTAAAGTTATAAAAGTACGAAGTACTATTATAATATTATATTCTGTGCTTAAAGTCGAAGAAGAGAATAAAATAATTACTATAGAATGTATTAAAGAATATGTTGAGGAAGTTCATAATATAATATCATGTTTTACAAAAGCTAAAATCTTTTGAATAATTTTCATTAATCTTTGGTTAGCAGTTGACGCCGGTTCCGACGTGGAGGCGTCTACTCCAGGGGGAGAAGAAATAGGTAAAATATTATCCATATCATACTAGCTTGTTGTCCTATGTTTTTGACGGTTAAATTAACTACCACACATAACTCTTCGCACCGGTTTCCGTCTGTTAGTCTGGTTACGAGTAATTATATAGTGCCCAAGTGTGTCCGAAGTACACAAGGGTACTCTCTCTTCCTTTTCTCTCATAAACCAGTGGGAGGGTCGACCGACACGACTGCATCCGACGCAAGGATAATCTTATTTGTCAGCAGTCAGACAATGAGGTGATCAGACTGCACTGTTCCAACCAAATTACTTAAGGCATTAATAAAATATAAATAACCATTAACCACATAGAAACATCCACGTCGTTAAAGCTATATTATAACTTGTAAACTACAAAGTATTTTAATATCGCTTATTTTCAGATAACACTAGCGATGGTTACGAAGGCACTGACACAGGTATATATTACCTATGCATTTTACAAGAGGCTCAATTGTTTTAGTTTACTTACTTATAAGTTATATCGCTTTACCTAGGATTATCATTACTTTAATAAGTATTGGCACGTAAAGGTTATACAAGAGTAATAAAAATATGTTTTGTACAACGTTTTAGGCATCGAAGAAAATGGTACTCATATGCTGTCCTTAATGTATGCCCACAAGAATGATATAGCACTACTAATGAAGTTTATAGGTAAGAAACAACTAGTGTAAGAACGATAAAGGTCTTAATTAAACAACTATTATGTGAGCTGTGACTGTATAAACGTACTGTAATGTAACGTACTGTAGCAATTGACTATAAACTATAATAATATAATCAATATACCCAAATGTTAAGTTGAAAAAACAGAAAGTTTAATCTATTCAGTTTTCATATCATTTAACACTGTTTCTGTAGCCAGGAGTAGTGACCAACGCAAATATTTCCAATGTCTCTAGGAGCCCAGAGAACCAGCAAATTATTGTATTTTTCACTACGTCATCCACGTAGCGATGATTTTATTAATAGCAGCAATAGTAGAATTTTATTTTTAGAAAACATACAGTCACAGTACAACAGTACAATAATACAAATAAACAGTAATATTATGAGTTGTGTTGTGTCACGTAATATTTTAATTTTTAGAGGATGGGTTTAACCTCAGAGGCGGAATGGACAAGATATCCAGCGGAGTCGATGCCAAAAAACAGGGATACAGGGATATATTCTGTAAGTTCCTACAGAGGAATCGAAAATCAAACTTTAGATTTTTTTAGAATCTAGATTCTAGGTGAATGGTGATGGAAATCAACAGTAAACAAAATATATCTAGAGTGACTTTGCTTTTTTTACTTTTTTATTAAATTTTCTAGATAGGAGAAGTTTTAAGTCTGGGTTGGAGAAGACTATACTAGGGGACGAGATGGTGGTGAGGGGCATGCGGCAGGGAGGCAAGGCACTGTTCAACCTGGCGTTGGATAACGTGTATGCGGTTGCGCTCAATGAACTCCGTGACAGAGGGATCGACAGACAAATTTTATTAGATATGGATTAAAATTGTTACGACTGATTTGTGTGCGTTTTCGAAATTTTTGTTCTGCCTTTATGTGTGACAACTTCTCGAGTTACCTCAGAGACACAATAAGGACTTCAATAACCATCTTAAACATTTGACTCTCAAATATAATTTACACGTTGAATAAGGAGCAGAAAGCCAACGACCTAAACTTTTAGCGGGTTTTACTTTTTGAAGTAAAACCTGGTAAAACTATCAAAACTTGATAAACGTCCGAAGATTAAAGATAAAAAGTGACAGAAATTCTATAAAAACATTTTCCTTCAAACCAACGTCGAAAGTAGTTTGGACAGCAACACTTGTACAAGTTAAAGTTGTTCAGATGTAAGACTCTTATGGATCGATGCTTTAAACTTCCCTGACTTGTCGAGGACAGGGCGATAAGAACTTTTAAGATTGATGAATCTTCAAACTTAATAATGGATTTTTCTCTTACAATATTCTCAGTGAGGAGGAAAATTGTAATCAAAGCTGCTTTCCGTTTGTTCTTATAGTTAAAAGCTTTATCAATCAGAAATAAATATTATGAATTTTCTGGGTAAAATATTTCTATATCAATTTCTTTAGAGCTTTTTTTAGGATTTTTACGCTATTTCAGGTACTGAATTCAATTGCTTCTGCATTATTTATGGTATCGATATTTTAAGACGAAGATACCGCTTTCTGCTCTTTCCTTTAAAAGAGGGCGATAAAAACTGTAACTCTTAACCGAAACTTGCTTTAATTTACTGTATACCTGAATATTATGAATCCCGATTTAAAATAGTTTTCATCACTAAAAAACGTACGGTTCCCAAGTAATAAGCTGCTCTCTTCGCGCAAACTACTTCTAAATAATATCAGTGACTAGTGACCCGCCCCGGCGTCGCACGGGTATAAAATATATAGCTACTGAAAAAATGATTAAAATCGATAGCCTATGATCCTTCACGTGGTCTACTTCTTATCTGTGCCAAATAACATAAAAATTGCTCGAGTAGTTCGCGAGATAAGCCCTTTCGAATAATTTCCCACGTTTTTTTCCACATTCTCCTATTTGTCTTATCGTAATAAAATATAGCCTATAGCCTTTCTCAATAAATGGGCTATCTAATATCGAAAGAATTTTTCAAATCGGATCAGTAGTTCTTGTTCAAATAATTTTCCCCGTTTTTTCCACATTTTCCTCTATTTCTTCGCTCCTATTAGTCTTAGCGTGATATATAGCCCTCGTTAAACTCCTCCAATAACCTCCTAACCATCCTCGATAAATGGGCTATCTAACATTGAAAGAATCATCAAAATCCGTTGCGTAGTTTTAAAGATTAAAGGGAACAAAGGGACATGAGGGAAAAAAGCGACTTTGTTTTAGAATAAGTATAGATAGATAAGTATAGAAAATATATAATAAGTAGGAATGGAAAAAGTAGACGTAATAATGATTTAATCTAAGTTAAATTATTATTATTACCTTTTTTGATTACCTTGCCGTATTTCTACCAAGATTTTTTTTAAATAAAATAAGGGGCAAACGAGCAAACGGGTCACCTGATTGACAACAACAACTGCCGCTCATAGACACTCGCAATATCAGAAGAGCTGCAGGTGCATTGCTGGCCTTTATTTGTTACAACAGTTTTAGTTTAGTTGCAACAGAAATCAACAATTCTAGAAATCTTACATAGGTTTCTAGAATCGTTGTATTTACAATGTTTACCAAAGCAACTTATTACACTAAGGTATTAGGTAAGTAGGTAATTGGGCCTGAAGAGTCCAGCGCCAGCGCCCCCCGCCGCGGCCCCACTGCCCGGGGCAAAGCAATTAATGCGGGGCTCTTGCTGATCAAATTAGCCATTAATTAGCCCAGCGATCTGAGACGCTTATAATTACCTGGCAATCAGTCAACGGCTAATCTCATTATGTCGCTCCAGTAAAAAGTTAAATGGCTCCGAACAAACTTTGAGCGCCTAATTTATAAATTGAATTGCTAAAATAAGGTTTAGATTAAGGCTCGGCGTATACCGACGACTGCTACCGCAACTGGCAAATCGAGTGACCGACGCGACGCGACACTAGTAGGGTCGTGACTTTACAGCTTGTAAGAAATATGTGAGCAAGCAACGTTCTCCGGCCCGCCTCCAGCTAGAGTCAAGAAGGCTTTTGCATTAGGCTTAGCTGCTGGTCAGATGGATAATAAAACAGCAAAATTTAGAAACAGTAAGGCGCATTAAGCAACCCCTATGTTCTTTTTAGGGTTCCGTACCCAACGGGTAAAAACGAAACTTATAACTAAGACTTCGATGTCTGTCCGTCGGTCTGTCTGTATGACTCCAGGCTATACCTCAGAAACGCTATAGCTAGACTTCTGAAATCTTCACAGATCGTGTATATCTGTTGCCGCTATAACAACAAATACTAAAAAGAAAATAAATATTTAAGGGGGCTCCCATAAAACAACTCTGATTTTTTTTGCTATTTTTTGCTCGATATTAGTAACGGTAACACATAATGTATTCACTTGCAATATTCACGAAATACTCAGTTGTATTTTCACTAATATTTACTAATGACACAAAATACTTTAATAATTTATAATATAATTTAAATAAATTAAATAATCAAGGGGGGTTCCCATACAAAAGACACAATTTTCAGCCTATTTTTGCTCTACTGTGGTACAGAACCATTCGTGCACGAGTCCAACTCGCACTTGGCCGATTTTATTTCAGTTACGTGGCTGTGTTTTTGAGTAGTTTGTGTAAAATTTTGATTTTGTGCTAAGAAAATAATAAATTTAATCCTAAAATTAATACATTTTAATAAACCAATTAACCAATATGACTTTTAATAAGGTCAAGCAGAACAAATTCGTTTTAATTTGTCAAAAGGAGACTTACAAAATTTGTTTTCACATCCCTAGATACACGAGCCTTCAATTTAATTTAAAATATAAGTAGATAAAGTATCGTCTGTGATCCCTTCCATTATCGTCAATAATCCCGAACATCATGGGCGGTGGAGTTTTCACCCTATATCGGTGGTCCATTTATCCCTACGTTGATATTACTAAGCCTGTGCTCTTATTGATACGCTCTACCAATTTATTTCGGATCCTGTAGAAAATAGAATACTAATTTTAACATTTACTTGTAGTTATGTATTAATCCTATTACCTATATTGTTTATTAATTGATGCATGTAACATATCCAAAAGTGAAATACTACACTCAGCATAGTGATCTTCTAAGTTTTATACCCTGCTTTTCATCCCTTAAGACGTTGGTTGTGAAAAATTCGTCATAATATTATGCTTTTGAAGTAAGGGCCAACCCACACGTACCACAACCACACAACAACCGCAACCACACGACAAACACACGACGTGGTCGGGCGTACATTTCGTATTGTAAATGAACTGGACCATTCACACGTACCACATTTAGCAGTCGTTGTCGACCACTTGTAAAATACCGACCACATCGCAACCACATCGCAACCACGTCGCAACCATGTCGCAACCACGTCGCAACCACGTCGTAACCACATCGCAACCACAACGTTGCGTCGATGCTACGAAACGCCGCCCTTTATAAGAACGAAAGGAGCGAAACTTTAAGAGCCCGTACTCTCTTTACTACTGCTCTCTTCACACTCACGCCCGTCTTTCATATGCCAGGTGAAAAAGGACAATCGCCAAGTTAGCGGGCAGTTATAGGTATTCTGTTTTTTAAAGGGTTTTTTTTATATGAAAGTGGTAAAAAGTTATTCCAACATTCTATAGACGACTTTCTCAACAGTACATTGCCTTTTTTTCATACCGTTAAGACGTCGATACAATCCATAAAAAGGTGATATTCTAAACCTTTTACAGCAAAAATCACAAAACTGTCGCGGGTTTGAGTTGGATTATTTAAAGATACTTAAAAAAAATAAAAAATCTAGCTCCAACATTAGATTATAATTGAAATGATCTTAAATGTTGTGCATTAAGGGCGTTCCGTCCGGAGATTCCGTAATTGACCGTATTTAAAACCTTATAAACTCATAATCTGAAAGCTACAAAGTTATAATAAAAATACAGCAATAATTTTCAGTATATCAACATTCCTTTCGCCGTTTTAAATTTTCTATTTTTGTTTCTTATACTCATGATATCAGCTTCCAAAGTAATACCAATTTGTTAAAATTCAAGCATACATTCAGCATCTCCTTAGGATTTACAAATTACTTTTATTTGAAACTCACGCCAATAGATCGACAATATCATAAACTACATATTCGCCGTTTTAAATTGTTTTTAGGACAATTTTGAACTAAGATAAGTAAAAATAATAGGGTTTTGGCGCGATCTCGGCAACGCGGCAAATGTATGGCCAAGGTCGTTTGCTCGGGGGACGGCCTTAAAACTTATAGAAATACTGTATTTTAACTGTTAAATCACGTCTGTTAAATGAGCGAAATCGGAAAAATTTCGTATACGGACTCTTAACGAGAAAGAAAGAAAAAATTCCACGCCTTGTTTAAAAGTAGAAATTTAAACAAGGCGTGGAAATAATATGGTGCGGGAGCCCTAGAACAATTTTTATTTGATTACCATCAAACTAATTTTTTGTGAGTAGCTTCAATTCAATTCAAATATTCTTTATTGTGCACACAATACAGAGATAATGCAAACAAATATAAACAAGATATTACATAGGTGTCACAATGGCGGCCTTATTACTAGGTAGCAATCTCTTCCAGGCAACCACGAGCGAAGGTGAAATTGAAATAGAAATAAGCGTGCATGTGCAAACAAAAGAATAGAGATCTATAATAGTAATGATTATATGAATGAATATACCTATAATATATATAATAATGCTATACATAAATACTAAATATATCATAAAATAATACAATATTTATATAAGTTAGGGATAACGACATAGAAAAGACGGACATCCAAAATGATTTTAAGTGTAAGTAATTAAAAACATATTCACGAATTATTTTTACAAATATTTAAGTAGTGTAGCTTGACTAGACTTTTAAATGCATTTAACGTTTTAGCAAGTTTTACATGCTTAGGCAAGGAGTTCCAGAGCTTAACACCGGTAACGACAAACGAGGAACCGTAGTATTTGGTTTTATGCACGGGCATTTCCAGATGATAGTTTGATGCAGATCGTAACTCCTTTACAGTGGCTTGGCGAAATAGAAATTTTTCTTTGAGGTATAAAGGTAAATTAGGGTCATATATGGTACAGTAAACGACTGATAGAATACGAGCATCTCGACGAAAACGTATGGGCAACCACTTCAGTCGTGTTCGATATTCTGATACGTGATCGTATTTCTTTAATCCGAAGATAAATCTGATTGCGAGATTCTGGAGTCGCTCGAGCCTATTTAATTGATCCTCGGTGATATTAGTCAAACAAGCATCAGCGTAATCCAGAATAGACAGGAATAAAGATTCAGCAATCTTTATCTTGGTTGGGATAGGTAAGAGGTAGCGCAGCCGACAGACAGAGAACCAGGTTGCATAGATCTTTTTGCTAATTTCTTTTAAGTGATGAGACCAAGATAATTTGTCGTCAAAATAAACACCTAAATTTTTTACGCATTTTCTAAAAGGAATCACTACATTATTAAGGCGTACGGGAGGCAAGCTGTTCCAGTCAATCCTAGACACAAGGCCAGGGCTGCCAATAATAATTAACTGTGTTTTCATAGGATTAACTGCCAGGCCGTGACGTTTGCTCCAGTCATATATTAATTCTAATTCCCTGTTAAAAGAATCAATAGTACCGCGTAGATTGAGCGGTGAGGTATGGGTATAAACTTGGAAATCATCAGCATACAAATGAGATAGTAAAGAAGTGGATACCGTGATTGAATTTATAAATATTGCAAAAAGAAGTGGGGACAAGACCCCTCCTTGTGGCACACCGGCAGATATAAAGTCCCAATCAGAAAAACAATCGTCCAACTTAACTCTTTGACGTCGACCAGTGAGATAGCTACGGATTTAGCACACTACGGCAGGTGATAAGTTGATAGACCTTAGCAAACTCAGCAAAATGTCATGGTCGACTGAGTTAAATGCATTGCTAAAGTCTAACAACGCCAGCATAGTTAGCAGTTTATTGTCCATACCATAACGAATGTCATCAGAGACTTTTATTAATGCCGTAGTGGTACTGTGCCCCCGACGAAAGCCTGATTGAAAGGTGCTTAGAATGTTATTTTGAATTACAAAGTTAGTAAGCTGATGACTGATCAACCGTTCCAAAACTTTAGAGAGGAAAGGTAAGATTGAGATAGGACGGAAGTCAGACACCAACTTTGGCTTAGAGGTCTTAGGTAATGGGATTACATAAGCATCCTTCCAGGCACTGGGGAAAAGACATGTATCAATACAGTGATTGAAGATATGGACCAGAACAGGAGTGATAGAGTCAAGAATAGGGATAATCATCTTGCGGCTGATTCCATCACCGCCTACGGCATTCGAAGAAATTGATGCAATATGTTTTAGCTTCATATACGATACGATAAAACGAACAACATTTTTATTTGCGACAAATCTCAAAAGTGGTAGCTATCATCAGTCAAGGTTTTTTATATTATGTAGATATTGTGTTTTCATAATTCATTAGAGCTGTAGCAAAAGTTGGTACGTACGCCATCTAGTACGAAACGTTATTCACGAATGCGTTTCACGAATTTTGAACGAAAACCAACTCAACGGCGGATTTTTTTTTATTTAATGTTTTTTTTTAAATAATAATAATATTATTATGTTTTTTAGGATTCCGTACCCAAAGGGTAAAAACGGGACCCTATTACTAAGACTTCGGTGTCTGTCCGTCTGTTCAGTCTGTCTCCAGGCTGTATCTCAAGATTCGCTATAGCTAGACTTCTGAAATTTTCACATATTGTGTATATCTGTTGCCGCTATAACAACAAATACTAAAAACAATATAAAGCTAATATTTAAGGGGTTCCCATACAACAAACGAGATTTTTTGGACTTTATGGCTCATAATCCATAATGGCAATATGTATATATAAGATAATCAGTACGAAATTGGCTTTGACTTTTGTTTACCAATAAAGGATGTACCCAATAAATTCTATTTCGACAATTACGCTGACATCGCCGTCGTTTTCTTCTTATCAATAATAATACATAATATAATTAATATAGCAAGGATAGCAACAATAAAGTGTCCTCTTCGAAATCCGTGACTTTGGGCAAGACGTGTTTCCGCTATAAAAGCAGGAGTCAAACTACAATAGTTCGACTTGCACACGACGCAACTACGTCGCAACCACATCGCAACCACGTCGCAACCACATCGCAACGTCATTTTGTCGGTACCACAACGCAACCACAAAATGCTGCAGCGACACCATTCACACGTAACCACAGCTCGACGACATTTTGTCGTTGCGATGTCGTGTGGTTGTGGTACGTGTGGGTCGGCCCTAAGAGTCTTGAAATTGAAAATAAATTATGCTTTAATCAAATATTATCATTATAATATTATATTAGTTGAGTTGTTAATGTAACTTTAGAATAAATATCAACCCACTTTTCAGGGGATAAACTTAGAAAATTATTATTTAGTATTTAGTATTAATATTATGTTTTGAAAAGACTTTATTGCGCTAAAATGTACGCTTCCATGCGGTGTAAACGAATTTCGTTGCAAACGAAGTGGTGCATAATATCTAGTGCTATTTATTATAATACTAACACTTAGTATGCCATCAGAATTAAAAACATTTTAAGTTTCTAAAAATTCTAAACAAAAATTCTGTATTTAATGTATTGGTGTATCCCAAGAAATCTAGAGAAAGTCGTAGAAAAAATAGCACGGATTAAATTTTCTCCTCGGAATGACAAGGTGTATGTACGAGGCAGGTGTAGCGCGCGTCGTACCGAGCAATTTAGCGCAGCACTTAGCCCGCGCTACTCGGTCACGCCCGTTGACTCCGCCACTCCGCCGCAACTTATGATCCTACGTCCTACACATATTATACATATTATATGTCACAGCTATACAGGGTTCCAATTCGTTTCATGTAAACAGATCTTAGCAGTTAGCGTCTATAATTCTATCAATTTGAATGCTACTTGCAGATGTAAAGTCACACAATAATTGCACATTCAAGATATTCTCACATTTTCGGATTAAATTTGCATTTTGGGATAAAATGAATCAAAACTATAATTACTCAATATCAAAACTAATATTATACTTACTGGACAAGTTCAAATTATACTGCGATTTTGCCCTAGCAAGATTGAGGAGCGGACATTAGGACATTTTAACACCAAAAGATTTTTTTTTTATTTGAAAATACACTCCAAAGCATGGACGTATAAAAAAGGCGCACGGAGTCCCACCATACACAAAACTGTGTCGTTCAGAGTCGGCCAGCTGCACAGAGTACTTTATTATATATAGGAAGCCAGCTGGCTGTATGTACAAGGTCCGCACGCACATCTTGCGCTAGTCCATACTATTTGATTTGACAGGCGTCAGAATGTGTGCGTGGCCGACTCTGAAGAAAAGTGAAGACACAGTTTTGTATATAACAAGACTCCGTCCGCCTTTTTTTCTACTTTCATGCTCCAAAGTTAGACATTCCACTATAAGGAATATTGTTATCTAATATCAGACAATATGTATTAGTAACTATTTTCGTATGAGAGTCTCTATGAGAATCGATGAACGCGTAAATGCTTTTAGAGATAAACGCATTACGTTACTCTGTATAATGTGCTTATCCTAATTATATCATTAGCCCACATAAGTCTAATGCGCTAGTAAATAATTTGTTAATGTTATGTCTATGTTTGAAATCAAAGTTATTGTGCAGGAATATAAGAAAAAAATTATCTTCATAGTTCAAACTTATCCAAATCGGTTTGTAGTAGTTTTTGACGTGACAACGTCTTATAATTTAATATGGGCTGCGCGCACGAAAAAACATGACGCAATATACGGCGTTACCTCTGAGGCTCTGAGGCGTTCCGTTTATGTTTAAGGCTATGACGTTGTCACGTTCAACTATCGTCAGTAAACCGACTTTACAGACAACCGAGTTCGAGTCGAGTTCGAGTCGAGTTCGAGTCGAGTTCGAGTCGAGTTCGAGTCGAGTTCGAGTCGAGTTCGAGTCGAGTCGAGTTCAAGTTCGAGTTTTTTAGGTAGAATTAGTGTCAATTCAGACCGCAACGCGACACGTAGATGCATCTCTAAATTTGTATGGATTTGACTATCAATAATTGCGTGAGACGTCTTGCAAATTATCAAAACCATACAAATTTAGAAATACATCTTCGCATCGCGTTGCGGTTCGAATTGACCCTTATTGTGAAGAGATAATGAATACTCGTAGGTACATTTATGTATTAGCATTCACAATATAGTAATAAGTATCCTAAACTAGGTGCTTACCTTTAAGTAAGGGTCTATATAATATACTAGCTGTCCCGGCAAACGTTTCTTTGCCATATTATATAAAGTATATCGCCCGTATTATTTTGTTGAATTAGTAACTAAAAAAGGATGTCACCATGGCAACGTCCATTGCTATCCCGTGACCCGCGTTGCATAAACAATGGCCGCTCTTTATAGACAAATAATTTGCAATAAAATAAAATTGCGACTATAATTAAAGATCTAAGCTATCCTATCTCTCAAGTTGGAAAAAAGCACACATTTAAAAAAAGAAACATTAAAATCGGTTAAGTAGTTTAGGAATCCATCGCGGACAAACATCGTGACAGGAGATTTATATATATTAGATTATAAGTTTAGATGGATTTTATCGCTAAGACAAGAAGAGAAACGATCTCACAATAATGCAAAAATATAAATATACATGCGCACCTACAAGTGTGATAAAATACGTTTCTCACGCGCTCCCGAGTCCCGGGCCCCGCACCCGCACTATATACGGAACCATTTTTCATCTGGGGAATTACTCAACTGAGCGGAAAGCGCCAAGTGTCTTGAGACGCGTACATAACTTTTTTAGGTCGGCAGTCGGCACAAGCAACATTAAGATTCGAGACGTTCTCAGCGGGAGTCCTTGGGGGTTTTTGATTGCTGTCGATATTTTAACTCAAAGTTGAGGATTGTGTTTGATTTTTTTTATTTGTTCAGATATTACCATTGACATAAGAAAGTTGGATACTCCCGACCCTTACTACCTAAAACTTGGTACGCCTCACTTCTGTCTGAAATAAATTACTGTGGTCCAGTGGGTCCAATTAGGGATTTCCTTAAGTAGTTTAAAGTAAAATTCCATTTGAAATAACTTCACTGTACTATTTTGTACCTCTTCCCTCGAAGCTTTCTCTGGGCTTAATGTTTAAATTTAAGTCCTCGCTCACGGCAAGCTTCATTGATTGCTCCGCAGGGACTTGCAAGGTTCTCATAACTTTGCTCATTTGTCCACAAGGAAATTTTAGATATTTGTAACCCATTACTTCTACTTCTCATAGCTTTTAACCGACTTCCAAAAGTAATGAAGGGTTGTATTCGGCCGTCTATTTTATTTCTTATTGTATTTCAAGTAGTTTTACCTTAGTTTTACTATCAAAAGCTGCTCATAACGACTCTTTTATGAAACGTAATTCATTTTAACGTAAGCCGTCTTGGAGTAGGAAGGTTGTTTGCCGACCACCGCCTTGTTTGCTTCTGCGTCAACAAATATTGACACGAGCATCGACTTACGTCCCGCAATCAACTTCACTGAAAGTCCCCAAATAACTACAACTAATTATTTCCTCTATGTAGAGGCATATTTTCTATATCACTATATCCATATGTGTACCAAAAATAAATAGTAATTGTATAAAGAAGTTGGTTAACATATTTAAACTAATATTTGATTGATGATGCAAAAGCTAATAAGTATATTATGTCTTCAAATACAGCATAATAGGGATTCAGGAAAAGTAATGATCTGTGTAAGAAATGTATCCAGGAAAGTAAAATCTTTGAAGAAAGCTCTAACTGATTCAACATGTCGTGTTTTATGAAGGTCAGCCGTGTTTGTTCGGGATGAATAAATATTGAAGTTCGCCTTTTAGTTCATAACATACATAAGGATAGACCGATAGAGGATATTAAAATGTTTCATCAATATGTCATTTCTAATAATTATCTACATAATACTATTTAATAATAAACCTACATACTTGAAGATAATTATTAGCAAGATATATTATTATCATGTGTTACAGTTTTTACATTATATATCTTGCAGGTACTCGTTAAAAATATGAAACAGTTTCATTGTAACACAATTTATAGAACAAAAGAATGCTCAAAATCGAACGAACGCGCTAAAATTAATATCGCAAAAAGTTGTTCCATGATGTGACGCCGTCGCATTACATTAAAGCTATTAATCCTGATAATGGAGGCTTTATAGGCCCCTTTACTACGTACAATAAATATTGGGGTTTATAGTACACTGCCAACAATATTTACGGGATTTTAAGGGATTTATAGTGAGCACACCTTCCCTTTCGTTGTTTATACTTTCTGTTTTTCATTTACTTAGTTTTCGCGGCATGTATATTGTATATACTTTATAGTTTTATAGTAACCACTAATCATACTTAACCTCGGAAGGTAAACTGTAACTTATATTGGTGAGGGCAACTGCCAACTGCCAACTACTACTTACGACCGACTGAATAGTAAGCTTACCCTATTGACATGTTTAAATTGATTTAAAAGTACAAGTTTGTTGAACTAAATTATCTCATAAGTTATGTAATTTTAATCAAAGTTTGTTTAACATCGGAAACTAGCCTAGGTGAGCTAAAAAACTTATAGTATACGTAGATAATCCTCGTTGATGCGTATCAAGTTGTAACTAACTACAATATAGTTAAACATCACAGATCTCCTATCTAATCATTTCTGTGTTAAACATCCATACGGAGTACGGACTACGGTTTGTACGTAAGTACTATAGAGGAGTTGATTCCTAGGCAGATCGCGGACCTAAGTAATTTGGTCGCGTTACGTCAAACCTATCCGAGAGATCACAGCTAACATTGAATTATATAACATTAGCCGACCACATGAAGTGGGTCTGTCATGAGTGTCAACTGCCTAGGAATCAATTTCCTCGATGGTACATGGCTGGGTACTATTCCAATTTATTTCCAGCGGAATGACAGCGAAGTGGAGCTAAGATTTCGAGCATGGTGATTGGTCAATTCGGCACCGCTAAGCTCCGCTCCGCGTCAGTGGAAACGCGGCCTATCAGTAGGAAATAAGAAACAGAATGACAGTCAGTTTTTCGTTATTGCTTTAAAAAAAAGTTTTGCGTTGACAGCTCCCATACATTTGACAATATAATATTCGATAACGTTATGGTTGCCTATCGAATTTCCGCGCCTACCGCACCAAAGTTACAGAGATAATATCTAAGTACTTGATCTTGTAATCGCATTACCCTAAGCCAGTATTGTACATGCCGAAATTATTACCTCGCAACAACACAATGTATCCCATTAAATCCGCCACTAATTATGCAGGATCATAGTTCTTACCTTGCGGAGGCCTCTCTCCTTAATCAGTATGCGGCACTCGCAGAGCTGTAACAAATTTCCCTAACCGACCGTGGAATAAAATGAAGCTGAGTGCTTCGGGTAGGATCACGTGGCTAATTACTACTTATTTAATTATATCCAAGTATCTGGCAAGCCTTTTATTAGGGGATTAGTGAAATTGTCTGGTTCATAGACCATACTTAAAGACTTATAATAATACTAGCTGTCCCGGCAAACGTTTCTTTGCCATATTATATAAAGTATATCGCCCGTATTATTTTATTGAATTAGTGACTAAATAAGTATGTAATTAAAAAAAAAACTAAAAAAAACAGCTACTTACCACGGGGCCAGACTAAGGTGGTGTGAAGCGTCCATAGATATAAAAAAAAGTATGTCACCATGGCAACGTTCATCGCTATCCCGTGACCCGCGTCGCATAAACAACATAGTCGCTCTTTATAGACAAATAATTTGCAATAAAATAAAATTGCGACTATAATTATTAATTAAAGATCTAAGCTATCCTATCTCTCAAGTTGGAAAAAAGCACACATTTAAAAAAAAGAAACATTAAAATCGGTTAAGTAGTTTAGGAATCCGTCGCGGACAAACATCGTGACAGGAGATTTATATATAATAGATATGCGGATGCTTTGAAATATTGCCTAGTATAGATAACTATATGACTATAAAGTCATAGCTGATAGAATAGGAATAAAGTATGTGAATAGGACTTCTAGGATTTCCGTGGCCTAGTGGGTAGACCTTTGGTTCTCTCTCGTAGAGGGTGCAGGTTCGAACCCGGGTGGAGGCGTGTAACAATGAAACATTTTCTGATCTCAAGTACATAATACGGACACTCATACGGTGAAGGAAAACATCGTGAGGAAACCCGCACGTAGTTGGTCCCAGACGTATTCACTAGGTCTTTTCTCCGGATTAGGCCGACTATGTTGCGAGAATGCCGTATGTGCTTGGGCAACCATACGGCCATTTGAAAATCTTGTCCCAGGACACTTACAGAATTTGAAGACTGGTTACTTATTAATATTTTTTTTAAATAAGGGGGCAAACAAGCAAACGGGTCACCTGATGGAAAGCAACTACCATCGCCCATGGACTCTCGCAACATAAGAAGAACTGCAGGTGCGTTGCCGGCCTTTTAGGAGGGAATTCGCTCTCTTCTTGAAGGTTTTCAGGTCGTATAGGTCTGGAAATACTGAAAATACTTTATGTATACAGTATTTTCAGAGCGAAGTAATCGTTGTGGATTTTGCTGAAATTTGGCATGGAGATACTTTGAGTCCAGAGAAAGGACATAGGATACTTTTTATCCCGGAAAAATGTACAGTTCCCGCGCGATAAACGTATGAACGTCACATTAATTAAAGTAGGTACTTTAGGGAAATCGGTTCATATCTGATTTATTAAAAGACATAAAAACTTATTTACCAAACGGACAAACTGAATTTACTTTGTCAATTGAATAATTTGTTTAACAATGTAGGAATTAATTTGGGATTTTACTAAGTTACGTGGGGAAATAAAACTTTTACAGACTCCGTACATGACTTCCGATAAAATCCTTTCATAAGAATAAGCTTTGTAATCTGAAACTTTTGAGTTTCCCAGATAAGGATATTGTTGGAGAACATTTTGGCTCAATTTTTATACTGTGATATTTGAAAGGTCACAGAGTTTACTGAATTACTATTAGTGATATAGAAGAATATTGGATACTCCTTCAGATGAAGAGTTGTATTGAAAGCTGTGGTTGAAATGCCAAAGAAAATAAAAAATGCAGATTGTAGAGTATAGGAAAAGGTACTGGATATTTTTTTAAATAAAATGTAACTAAGAAACTAAAGTATTCTAACTTTAAAATATATTAGTTGAGACCGACTGCTACTTTTTATTTTAGATATAATAAATATTCATTGTTTAATTGACCAGAGTAATGAACTTAATTATGACGATTTATCAAATTCAAGTACTAAAAAGCTACATTTTCTACTTGGCTTAGGTTTATAGTATTCAAATAATAAAATACCTATAAGGTTTGTTATGTAACTTAGATAGTTTATACCCTGTAGATACTTGAATACAATATATAACCCAATGTTTGGTTTATACGGGCATTGAATTATTTAGCTTGTAACTGTTCATTTTAAGTGGGTCAAGCCATTTGTGCCAGAAATAAAAAGGTAGTCGCGACTCGGGAGTCGGGGCAGCCGACGTTTAGGGTTGCCGACCGTGCCAAACTTCTCGTGCAATATCCATACAAATAGCGGACAGAAGGTTCTCAGTGTAGCAACCCTGCTGTCATTAGCAGCCTCGACCGTCCCTCACGTGTCTCATTAACTTCATGTAGTAATAACTCCTTTTTTACGCCATCCATTAGTAAATTGTGCTGCCGAGGTAGCATTTTTTACGATTGGTAGGTGTCGAAGTAAAATATACTGAATAATAACCCATCAAGCCCCGTACGAGCACCGGTAATCGCAACAACAATAGAATACAATTATTATAGCATTTCCAATAATCCCCGAACGAAGGATTAATACTCAAGATTAAAGTATAAGTTTGTAGTTACTAAGTAGTTGAAATTACAAAACCGTGTGAACGTACTTTGCGAGTTGCGACAGTATAAAACTATACTACACTTAGATAAAAACAAACTGCGTTCAAATAATTTTATCAACAGATGTGTACCTTAACGTTAAAAATGATTTAATAATGCGGGTTCTTTATAACATTAAGATAGACTGCCTCAATTTGAATACGGTTAAACTAATCTCTAAACTAAATTAGCATATGAAAATTGTGGGAGCTCAGCAGAGCCGGCCGACATTATGAGCCTTTTCAGACTAATAAAATTATATGACTGTTTGTTACTTAGCTCGGGCCGCGGCTCTCAGTGAGTAATTATAAAAGCTTCGCCCAAATTTATTACTGACCTTCTAACCATAAATCTTTATTCAAACATTCCTAAACCAAGACTGACGTAATACCAAACATTTTATTAATCGTTTTTTAAAGGAAATCGTCCAGTGTAGACATAAAATAAAAAAATGTGTTCATATGTTTACTTGACTATCAACAAACATTAAAATAGAAATAGTACGTATTAAAGACAAATTACCAAATTTTCCAGCTTTTCGGCTAAATATGTCGTCATATCCGCCTGTGCGTCCATCCTTGGTTTACCAGGAGGGGGAGTAAAAAGGACCTATTTTCGTTTTCGTATTTAGTGTCATCAAAAACGCTTAACAAAAAATATTTAATTAATTTCAAAGGCGCCAGTGGACGGAAACCGCTGTAGCCCGTATCCGGTATGAAAAAGTATGCAGATGCTTCATACGACGATGATACAGATCCCCTAGCCAAGACGTTTTCTTTATCGCATCGCCGATCAAAATATATGAAATCGATATACCTACATAAGCATGCGAGAAATTTAAGTCGACATTCGACTCATATTGTGTCAATACAATACATTTTGATTGGCGATTCTATAAAGAAGCGATGAAGAAAACGTCTTGGCTAGGTGCTCTGGATAACAAACTACTTTCGTTAAACTTCAACTGAAAATACGTTTTGTGGGAGCTACGATAAGTGTTAGCAATAGTGTTGGGCGCCTGCGGAGATTGTCTCTCGAACATTCTCTACAGCGAGCATGTAACTGCGTCGCAGGCTCCGCCCACATGTCTTGAGGTTTACTTTCCAAATAGAACTAATACTTATCTGTAACTAGCGACCCGCCCTGGCGTCGCACGGGTATAAAATATATAGCCACAGCTGAAAAAAATATTAAAATCGATAGCCTATGATCCTTCACATGGTCTATTTCTTATCTGTAATCTGTGCCGAATAACATAAAAATTGCACCAGTAGTTTGCGAGATAAGCCCTTTCAAATAATTTCCCCTGTTTTTTCCACACTCTCCTATTAGTCTTAGTGTGATAAAATATAGTTTATAGCCTTCCTTAATAAATAGGCTATCTAACACTGAAATATTTTTTCAAATCGGACCAGCAGTTCTTGACATTAGCGCTTTTAAGTTAGCCTTTCAAATAATTTTCCCCGTTTTTTCCACATTTTCCCCTATTTCTTCGCTCCTATTAGTCTTAACGTAATAAAATATAGCCTATAGCCTTCCTCGATAAATGGGCTATCTAAGACTGAAAGAATCATCAAAATCCGTTGCGTTGTTTTAGTTTTAGTAAAAAGATTAATGGGAACAAAGGGACATGAGGGAATATGTATAGAAGTATTCAGTTACGTAACGCAAATAAGCGATAATTAATTGTAATTTGTAAGTTAATAAAGTACCCACTCGGTTTTGCTCAATATTATATTTAAAGCAAAAATATGATAATTTTATAAACATAAGTAATACATATTAATATATTATTACGAGCTGTCCCGGCAAACGTTGCTTTGCCATAATATAAAGTATTTCGCCCATATTATTTTATTGAAGTGGCTAAATAAGTATTGTCACCATGGCAACTTCGATCGCTATCCCGTCGCACAAACTTAATGGTCGCCGTCAGTCTCAGCTTGTAATAATTTACTATTATTTATTCAACAAATGCACTTATCAATATGTAAAGTACCCAGTAGCCGATTCTCAGACCTACTGAATATGCATATAAAATTTGGTAAAAATCAGTAAAGCCGTTTCGGAGGAGTTCGTAGACTAACATTGTGACACGAGAATTTTATATATAAGAAGTACTAATTGCATTCTAGATTCTTTAATTAGGTCATTAACCAGTATTAATCTTCAATCGTGTATTAAAAAAAATCTAAAGTAACATTGTATTTATCAGTATTTACCCATGCATATAGGTTTATTGAAATTTGAAATAATAATACTCGTAATTATAACAATAATTGTAAATACTTACACCAAAAAAGAGATTTGGGCTCGTCCGGGATTTGAACCCGGGACCTCTCGCACCCTAAGCGAAAATCATACCCCTAGACCAACGAGCCGATGACGAATTGTCGAAATATTAAAATTGTTAGTAAAATAATATTTTAATCTTAATAATACCACTTTTTTTAAAGAAACAGCTGCGTTATAATAAAAACCTATGTAAAATAATAATATACACACACACTACTAACATAGTAACAACATAATATTATATTGTATGTTGTTACTATGTTAGTAGTGAGTATTATTATTATTTAAAAAAAAGGTGGGCTCGTCCGGGATTTGAACCCGGGACCTCTCGCACCCAAAGCGAGAATCATACCCCTAGACCAACGAGCCACCTGATTAGTCATCAAAATAAATAATCTGTTTCAATTACAATTTAAATTAAAAGAAAATTAATAAAATTAATAAAAACAAATGAAAAAAACAACCTGCCGAATAAAGTTTTTTTTTTTTTTTATTAGGCGGTGTACGTACTATATTTTTAGTTTTGATAATACGGCGCGCATAACTGTTATGCTGGAGTTTTGCCGGGAATGTAAAGTGTGCTGTTGTGTTTTTATATTATTTTCCTAAAATTGTGTTAGCTGGGTTTTTAATGTGTAATATTGGTAGAATATTAACCATTAGATATTCGTGTTCATGCACAAGTGTAGGAAAGTGATGTAATATCCAGAAACGTGCTATTTTGTGTTCCCTCCAAAACTCCATCGAAAGTTTCAGTAAAGCGTCTACCACTTTATTGAATCGACCGACTTGACTCCTTGACTGTATTGACTTTTACTTAGACTTTGACTAGACTTTAGACCTGACGATACATGAAAACGATGATGAAAAATATAATAGGAGGAATATGGTTTTCCCGCCATATTCCTTACCTTTTTACCTTGTCTGTGGCACAACATACACATCCTTTGTGTCAAGTTGCCAAAAAAGAAGAAAAAGAAAGAAAGAAACTACGCGACCACGCGACTGCGAAGCGGCAGCGTCAAACACACATTTGACAACTTGTCAAAATATGTGTGTTTTGTATTGACATTTGACGCTGCCGCTTCGCAGTCGCATGGTCGCGTAGGTAGGTTTGTGCTAAGCATAATATTAACATCATCGCGTCTATTGATTTCATAGATAATGGCTTAGCGAATATCAAATTGTTAACGTTTATCAGGATCGGTTCTGCGTAAAAGTAATGTTGATAAATAAAATTTATGAAATGGGCCATGCCCAGAGTCCAGACCCTCCTTGAATTTGACCCATTTACATCCCAATAATTTATTATCCAACACGAAAAAGAAGATCTGTTTTTTTTTATAGTACCTACTTACAATAATCTTATTATACAGAATACAAAATGTACTCATCTACGCTTCCTAGCGAACTTCATAAAACTACAAACAATGAAGCCAATTTTAAAATAAATATTATATCTAAATCAAAAATGCAGGCAAATAAAAAGACATACAAAACATTAAGTTTAAAAGTAACTAACATTGAGTACTTACAACTATTAAAAAAATATCGTCTGAAAATATTCGGCTCCTGAAAGTGTGGGGGTAGGTCGTAACTCGTAAAGTCGAAGATACTAGGTACAGTATAAATATCATACAGTAGAGTAACTTGACCATGTCCTTGGAATCAAACTTATTTATCACAGAGACAAATTATACGTATGGTATGCACGTGTGACGTGATACTGCCTTATTTTATTGCCTATTTCAGGTATCTGAAATCACTTTATTGTGAGCGTGTGTCCAATTCAGCGCGGTGTGGTATGAAGATGATAGGACTTGTCTAACTTAAAGCTGCTTCTTTTAACTCTAAAAAACACACAGTAGACAACGTGAAAAGATTACATTTTATCGCGCGAAATTGCACAATTTCAACGGGATTTTACGTTTAGAGCGTGCAATGTCACGGGGAACAGCTATACTATAGTACTGTATATAATTTATACTGTGTGTAGTCTGGGAGCGGCCCGCACGCCCGGGGCAATAAATGTATCGCGGCTCGATTTATTTATTCGATTCTCCCCAACCGCGCGGGGCTCGGAAAGCACATCTTGTTTATTCTACAGAGAAGTTGCACGGAATAAAAATAATACGACTTATTTAAATGGCGTGGAAAGCTTTTGCATAGATTTTACTTTAAGATAAAGTCTCGCCCATCTTAGCAGTATTGATTTGGAAAGTTAATAATATTTTCAGGTTTTATAGATCGTGACTACGGTCGTTGCAACACGGCCGAAACGTCGAGGAAAGAGTATGTAGTAGCATTACTACTAAGTACTAGAATAAGGGCCTGTTTCACCACTTTCTGATAAAGTGCTGATTAGGCTATTCACAACTTTTTTGACAAATTCTCCATACTTGATCTGTCAAGTTAGGTGGTGAATAGCCTATTCGGCACTTATCAGGAAGTGGTGAAACAGGCCCTAAGTCGCGTTAAGTCCCGAATAATAAGTTTCAATCCCTTGAGGAATCAAATTATTCGCACGCAGCTATCCGGTTGAATCTGCTATTTGATTGAATGACTAAAATCTAACTCTTCAAGTTGTTCATTGCTATGTTCGCAAAACTAAAGGCCAACTCATCAAGTCTTGTTGACAAGTTCAATGGTTTCATTCAATGAATTCGCTAGTCAACCAGAAGACATAATATAAACTTGTAATAATTGGTATACAATAAAGGAAACATTGAATGTCTACAAGGTCTTTAACATATCAGACATTTAATTAGCAAGGGAAGTTGCCTTATTAATTATTATTATAGTAACGACCCTGAGCCATGTAAGGCGATGTTCCTTTGAAGGCCAACTATCAAAAAGTCGCAGTTATCGTCATGTAAAGACATTTTCCTTCTACTACACACTTAGATCCATCAAACTTATGGCTACAAACGCGGCGGCGAGTCGATCGCGCCGCTATTGTGGCAGTGAGATCTCACTGTTTGTAGACTTTGGTTGTCGAGGCTATAATTGTAATTTCCGCACCCTGAAAAACTTTAGTGTTTAGTTACATAACCTATATCTATCTCAAATTTTATTACAGGGCATTATCGCATAGCGATATATGTATGGTACTAATAAAAGAAAATCTACTTATGCCTCGATTTACGTTAAAATATTGGTAATGTTCCTAGGAAAGGCCGGTGGTTCCTGATAAGGCCCAAACAAAGATTTGAAAGTTGGCCTTGCTAGGGAACATAAACTTTACAAGGAACATCTAAACATCATTAACATATTATTATAAACAGTTATTTTTAGTTATAGATGGGTACCGTAACAATTAAAATAATGTTGTTTTTATAACATCTTTACTTATTAGGATTATTAAACTTATACACGCATATTGAACATTTTGGCCTTATAAAGAACGGGCCCCTAAGAAGGCCATTTTAGATTAATTTTTTTTTTGTTTGTATTATAAAACGCATTGGCAATTAGTTATAAGGTGACAAGTGACAACGTGACACTCATTGCTACTATTTTTAAAGAAATTCCATTTATATATTCTTAGTTATAAGATGATGTTCAAGCAATGTTCGTCATAGTTTTTTTAGATGATATAAATATCGCCGCCCCCACCGAATAAAATCGTAATCAAAAAATCTAAATTTTACAGGAAAAAATAAAAACGGTTTTTGGCTCATAACTTTTTAACAGGTTCACACAGGAAAATTATTTTTATACCAAAGGAAAGCTAATTTTTTTTGCGATATCTTTATGTTTTTAAAAAAATATAATGATATTTCTTACTGAGATTATAAGTCAAAAAGTATAATACCGAAATTTAAATAGAATTTTTGTCCGTAGCACATCAACACGATATTATTCGGGTAAGTTGTCGACAACGAACTACACAGTAATAGTTGGATGCGATCCTATTGGCTGTCTTACAGACATGTTTACTGGCTCTGTAATCGACTGTTACCAATATATTCGACGCTAAGAGTAAGTCACATGTTAATCGTAAAATATATTAACTTTATTATTCCATGGCAAGCGAAACATACTTTATATATGTAAAAATATAATACAGAATTTAAAAAACTTAAAATATATTGTAATAATTAACTGGATTCTTAAATAAAACCATTTTTTATTTTTATTTTATAGGTATTTTAATAATTTTATAACAAAAGGTAAGTATATAAAATTTTACAGTAATATAACAATCAGTTATCCTTTTTTTATACCTCCGAAGCAGAGTAGACAGAATGATAGAGTATGCCGACTTAGAACTGATGTAAAAAATTTTAAGTTTGACGTATTATGACAAAAGTCGTCGCTAGGGTCGTTACCTACGAATTTAGTTGTTTATATTTTGGCACATGCAAAAAAAACTGTCAGAATTCAATTTCAAAATCTTATTTTTAAAAATAAATTATACCAGCCAGCACGCCAGCCTCTAACTTATTACCCCCAAACCCGACGAATTTGACAGATATTGAAACCTGTTCATTTCTTTGCAGTCGAACTACTGGTAGTTATGTCTATTGTGTCCGAAGCCTCATCTAGGTTTAATAACTAAAAAGGTCCAAACACCGAAAACAACATTTAAAAACTTTTTTAACTAATAGTCTGATTAACAAGTGCCATTTTCCTTAAAACCTGATCTAATGCACCGAAAATTATGATTTTGGTCTCATTCGATTTGGAATACCATGTAGAACATTTTATGAAAATTCCAAGAGGGGCTGAAAAAAATGCAAAAGTTATAAACAATTAAGTAAACATAAAAAGAAGGGTTTAGTTTTCTTTTTATATTTCGAAAACTATTTGAGTTAATCAAAATTTAAAAATAGATCCTTAAAGAGCAGGTAATTTCCTAAAAAAAATCCTAGATCCTGGAACCTTATCAACAATCCTTATAACTTTAATTGAGCGGCGAAAGTAACGGTAAAAACGCGTAGTTCGGGTTTCGCGTGAATTGCCGCAATCTGCCACGTGAACTAAAAATATATTTTAACTGATTAAATATTAATATAAAGAAATAAAAAAAATTGGGTACTAAGTAGACATATTAATAAACAATAATCCATCAACAAAAATAAATTATCATAATTTGTTTAATTGTTATGCTTTTGTTCATTTGTTATTAGTCACCATTTTAATGTTAACATAAAAACGCTGATTATTTCAAAACAAGAAATCTATAAATTTTTATTATTCTTTTGAGCTAATTTTAAAAGGGCTTAGAAGAGATATCCGGTGGAAAAATTCAACAATTTTGATTTTTCACTTTTTTATGAACAATCAAAGGCATTCAATAAATTTTCATGTAAATATAGCAATTAGGGGTTTTTCATCAATAAAGATGATTATTTATATTTTATTAGTTATAAATAAAAAATATATATATATTGTTATCTGGCTTCTAACAGTAACAAAACAAAATAGTAACAATAATTGGATATAAAAGTACCGTAATAATTGCTTTATTTACATGAATAATTTTGGAATGACTTTGAATGTTAATAAAAAAGTGAAAAATAAAAAAAAATGAATTTTTTCAACGGGAATCTCTTATATGGCCTATTAAGATTAGTTCTAAAGAATAATAAAAAAATCTAGATTTCTTGTTTTGAAATAATCAGCGTTTTTATGTTAACATTAAAATGGTGACTATTAACAAATGAACAAAAGCATAATAATTAAACAAATTGTGATAATTTATTTTTGTTAACGGATTATTGGTTTATTCATATGTCTACTTAGTACTCAAATTTTTTAATCCTTAATATCAATATTTAATCACTTAAAATATTTTTTTAGTTCACGTAGCAGATTGCGGCAAATCACGCGAAACCCGAACCACGCGGTTTTACCGTTACTTTCACCGCTCAATTAAAGCTATAAGGATTATTGGTAAGGTTCCAAAATCTAGGATTTTTTTTAGGAAATTTCCTGCTCTTTAAGGATCTTTTTTTAAATTTT
The DNA here is from genome assembly GCA_937595015.1 of Polyommatus icarus. Taxonomy (NCBI): domain Eukaryota; kingdom Metazoa; phylum Arthropoda; class Insecta; order Lepidoptera; family Lycaenidae; genus Polyommatus; species Polyommatus icarus. The sequence goes on from OW569321.1 coordinate 14,459,233, forward strand.
GATTATCTCAAATAGTTTTCGAAATATTAAAAAAATCCAAGCCCTTCTTTTTATGTTTACTTAATTGTTAACTTTTGCATTTTTTTTCGCACTTCCGTAAACAAAATCACAAATGAAGATAATGTAAACAATTATTATTGCTTGACCTTCGAAACACGTGACGAGGTTAAGGCTATCACTTTCTTTTATATGCCGACAAAGCGAGAGCAATGTATAGTACTTTTTGATGTAAGCATTAGCAAATTGTCGCAACCTGTAAAGTAAACCCTTGTCGCAATGTACGCAAAGTACTATCGTGAGATGCATTACTACATTTATGTAGGTCCGCTTTAGACAGTATTCTATAATAACCATTATTACTTTTAGAACATAAAATCGCAATATATAATTACTAAAAATATGAAATGTACTTTTTACCCGAATAATATGGTAATGTCCTGACTGACATCTGTTTTTAGCCGCCTTTTGTTTTTTGGTACCGGAATAAGATCGCGATATCAGTTAGCCATATTAGTTTGGTCATTCAGAAAATAGTAATATTTTATTGTCATAGTGTTCGTCGTAAAGTTTGTTGCTTATGCGTAGGCGAATAATACATGTATGTTTATTACAAAATATCTATCTCAAAAACTATCAGTCCGACCGCTATGAAAAAAATTCACGAGGTGGAATTGGCCTTCAAAAGCAATAATCCGTTATAAAAGCACTTCTATAGTAATAGTCGATTACGATACTATTCGGTGGGGGCGGCGATATATTGAGCACGTAATGTGTTGCTTAATTGTAAGAAATTATAATGTTGTTATAGTAAAAGCAAATAAATAAATAATTGTGACTCTATTTTCAAGTTAAACGACTGACGTATAATATTGGCCTTGTTTGGAGTTGTGTGTTCCTTGCAAGGCCATTTGGAAGAGCCTTAACAAAACTTAAGTTTATTGAATGGCTATTGAAGTTAGGTTAAAAAGAGATTTATAATATGATACCTTATGAAACAGAGCATCACTTGATAGTTTGTTTTCTTAATTTATTTAGTTAATAAACGAATAACAAGCATTTTCCCTTTAGATTGGCCTTACATGGCTTAGGGTCCTTACATCATAAAACATAGTGTGTATGTCATATATATACAGGTTAAACATGTACACTCGGGGAAGTTGATTCCTATGCAAATGGGGGATCTACGTAGTTTGGTCGCATTACGTCAAACTCAGCCGACAGATCATAATTAATATTGAATTGACATAATCGACCAAATGACGTTGGTCTCTCAACTGCATAGGAATCAACTTCCTCGATGGTACACGTAGCAAAAGTCTAACGTTATATTAAAGATATAAAAGATTTTATGCGCATTCAGCGTATAAAATAAAACTATCACTGTGCGAAACCTCTTTCACAATTTGCGTTATAAAAAATGAAAACATAAAAATAATTTTGCATATTAATCGCGATATAAAAGCGGAATGAAGAGTTCATTCTCGCGGAATATTCCCTTCATTCAGGATATTATTTATGCAGAACTTTTAAATACGTCCCAGTGTGTACCAAAAAGTTTTTCATTGAAAGTTTTTTGAGGAAATTCCGCTTTTTACGATATTAATGAAGCTGGTTTTAGAGTAGTCAAGCACTTTATACCAAACAAGGGAAAGGGCAAACTTTTATAAAAGCTTCCCATAAATCTATGAGAAAAACTCTTAATTATTCCAATACGGATCCCTAAATAAGAATTATGCATACTGTGGAGTCGAACGTTATGGTTATACTGCATTTGTCTTTGTCTACTTGAAAGACCCTCCCTTCTCTTTTTAACCGAGTTCCAAAAAGGAGGAGGCCACATATTCCGAGCCCCTAGCCAACACGTTTTCTTTATGGCTTCTTTGATGAAAATGCATGGAATTGACGTGACATTAGTAAAATGTCGACTTCACATCGTCGAACGCTTATGTTGACAATTCCATACATTTTTGATCGACGATTCTATAAACAGATGATAAAGAAAACGTGTTGGCTAGGGGCTCTTGTATCTATATGAGGCACTCGGAGATCATTCCGTCCAGCTGAAGGACGATCAATAGCCAATATCCCTGGCACGGACGGGGCTGGCGTCTGCCACTCACTCACTATTAATATCCACCGCTATGTATTTCAATATTTGAATCCGTTATATTCGGACCACATTCTTAGAAGAAAATAGAATGTTTATGGTAGCAAAATATATAATTAGGCGATAGAAATGACACAAAAAGATTATAAAACTTGTCTTTATACAAATCCTTACACTTTTCCTAATTAACGTCTATCACTACACTCGAAGAGTTAAATATTAAAAATTATACAAAAATACGTTATCAGTTCGTCGGTCTGTCCGTAAATAGGTCGTGTAACTTAATCAAGGCGGAATGAGAGCCGGTCATTATTGTCATTATTCATACCATTTGTCGCGAACGCTTCTCGGCTAATGGCGGAGTCGCGATTCATTTGTTATCGTCTTTATGTTTATACCGCGCAGTAATGATGCTTTATTTCCACTGCGAGGCAGATTTATTTTAAAAATTGTCATTCGAGACCACTGCCAGGGAGATATTCTCATTAATGTTAATTATTGTCGGTCATTAGTCCCTATTAACTGAGCGACGATGTCTCCATTTACATATTGTCTTCTACTGTACATTTTGTACTATCAGAGAAGTTGATTCCTATGCAAATCGGGGACCTAAGTAGTTTGGTTGCGTTACGTCAAACCCAGCCGACAGATCACAATTAACATTGAATTGACATATTCGTCCAAATAACGTTGGTATGCCGTATGTCAATTGCATAGGAATCAACTTCCTCGATGGTACATAAAATACAGGATTTCGAACTTGTAGTTCACATAGGCCCATCCATACTAATATTATAAATGCGAAAGTGTGTCTGTCTGTCTGTCTGTCTGTGTGTCTGTTACCTCTTCACGCTCAAACCGCTGAATCGATTTTGCTGAAATTTGGCATGGAGATACTTCGAGTCCCGGGAAAGGACATAGGATAGTTTTTATCCCGGAAAAATGTAAGGTTCCCGCACGATAAACGAGTTTTGGCGCAACAGAGTTGCGGGCGTCATCTAGTTTTAAATACTTACAATTTTTAAATAATATGTGTACATAATTTTATTTCTAATTTATTACATAACTAGCGACCCGCCCCAGCGTCGCATGGGTATAAAATATGTAGCCACTGAAAATATTATTAAAATCGATAGCCTATGATCCTTCACGTGGTCTACTTCTTATCTGTGCCAAATAACATAAAAATTACTCCAGTAGTTCGCGAGATAAGTCCTTTCAAATAATTTCTTCCGTTTTTTCCACACTCTCCTATTAGTCTTAACGTGATAAAATATAGCCTTCTTCAATAAATAGGCTATCTAACACTGAAAGTTCCTGAGATTAGCGCGTTCAAGTTAGCCCTTTCAAATAATTTTCACCGTTTTGTCCATATTTTCCTTTATTTCTTCGCTCCTAATATGGGCTATCCAACACTGAAAGAATCATCAAAATCCGCTGCATAGTTTTAAAGATTAAAGGGAACAAAGGGACATGAGGGAAAAAAGCGACTTTGTTTTATAATATCTATATATATAAAAGAAAGTTGTGTTAGTTACGCCACTTATAACTCGAGAACGGATGAACCGATTTGGCTGAAAATTGGTGGAGAGGTAGCTTAGAACCAGGAATAGGACATAGGATACATTTTGTCCCGGAAAAATGTACTGCACAATATACTTTTATGATTTGCGCGTAAACTGTTCAATCGATTTTGATGAATTTTGGCATGGAGATATACTTTGAAGCTCGGGAAAGGACAAAGGATACTTTTTGTCCTGGAAAATGTACGGTTCCCGCACAATAAACTTTTATAATTTTCGCCTAAACTATTCAGTCTATTTTCATGAAATTTGCTATGGAGATACTTTGAGTCTCGGGAAAGGACAAGGGATACTTATTGTCCCGGAAAATGTACGGTTCCCGTACAATAAACTTTTATTATTTTCGCCTAAACTATTCAATCTATTTTGATGAAATTTGGTATGGAGATACTTTGAGTCTCGGGAAAGGACAAAGTATACTTTTTGTCCCGGAAAATGTACGGTTCCTGCACAATAAACTTTTATGATTTTCGCATAAACTATTTAATCTATTTTGATGAAATTTTGCATGAAGATACTAATTTTAATCTATTGTTTTCTTAATTATACCAATTCGAATTAAATCGTTAAGACAGGACAACGTCTATCGGGTCAGCTAGTGTAAAGATAAAGATATCTTAAAACTCTACGATTTAAAAAGTTGGAGGACAGAGAAAAATTATAATATTGTTTTCTTATTGGCATCTGCCGATCGAGGATAACGGTCGTCTTTGAAAGTCCTTCAGTCTCCATGATCTCTTTACACAGTTTTATTTTCCTTCAGTAATCTGCTGTCCGACCTTTTCATGTTTCGCCCTGATTGAGGAAGGTCAGAGCGGTGGAAAAAACGGAACAATGTAAAAAGAAATGTTTCACATTTTTCACTTTCTGTCTCGCAAATGGAATGAATGAACGTATCAGTTGCAGGCTGGATACTTTTACAGTACATTCGTTATTTTAAATGTTAAAATTACACTTGGAATAAGAAAATAGCACACAAAATTTTAATATATTTTATATTGTATGCTTGCTCTGTTATATTGTACTTGCATTTTAATTTTTAAAATATACTTTTGAAAAAAGGTTTGTTTTCACTTATTCACTTGCGTAGCTTAGGGCGAGCTCACACTGAAACGACAACGAGCAAAATTGATTCGTTAAATAAACGCCGCTTGACATTTCAATTTCGTATCGTTATCATGCATCATCGCGTCGCGCCTTATGTCGTCTCCTTTCGGTGTTAATTAACACTAAAATAGAATCTCAAATAAATGTTCTAAAACGTTAGAGTGTATCATTTAAAGATACTTACAGAAAACTCTACCATTATTAGGTTTGTTTAACGCAATCTTTTCAATTTTCCTGATCATTCCATCTGGTACATCCATATTTTTTAAATCGGACGTAGGTACTATCAGAGAAGTTGATTCCTATGCAGATCGGGGACCTACGTAGTTTGGTTGCGTTACGTCAAACCCAGTCGACAGATCACAATTAACATTGAATTGACATATTCGACCAAATAGCGTTGGTCTATCAACTGCATAGGAATCAATTTCCTCGATGGTACATCGTCCTATCAATCCGACTGTTATGAAACAAAATTTTCAGCATAAAATGGCTGAGTGGTTTTGAGAGAGGCGGCCCTTGAGCGGCGAATGGAGTAACCCCACTCAGTCAGCGTTCATCACCGCTCCATGGTCTGTGCGATCGAATGGAGTTCTGTTCATTCATCTGTTTGTTGATTTTAAATCAATTTCAATAACTTAATAATATAGAAAAAAATTCAAAGCCTTTTCATTTTGCAAATTGGTATAGAAAAACGCTTGAATATTTCATATTTAATACGAAATACTCGAGCAAAAATACATCTCAGTATCAACATCAACTACCTTGGTACAACTAAATTTTTTCAGCATGTGACATCATATCATCAAATTTTCTTCATGGATTCATAAAATCACATACGAAAAGAATTCGATTCCGATTTCATGCTCGTATGAACATATAGCTACATCGAGAACATTGGATGTAAAACTTGCATGACGTAACCCACTGGAAGCTATTATACTCGTATCAGTCGGCAAATCTAATTTCCGTACCCAGAAAACGGACTCGCAGGCTCCACGGATCTGGGTCGTGGGTCGGCCCGAGTGCCCTTATGCAGACGTCGATGTGGAGTTTTTAAACGATACGAATCGTATGCGGTTCCAGATTCGTTTTCCGAGGAAATGTACTACTTTTCAAATGCGGGAACGTGTGCAATGTTTTATGCGGATTTCCACGTTATTTCAGAGGCAGAGTTTGCTTAATTAATTATGCCTTAATCAAATGCTACAGGCGCTGAATAATTTATTTAGACTTCATTTCCGCTTTATTGTTTAACAGCCGTCTGGCTCACTAGCTCTATATTAATTATATCCACAAATTTAAAAGAATATATATGTTAAAATACCGATATTTATTTTGGTTTCTTGTCTATCACGATCACGAAAGATGTAATGAGATCGGTTCTCGAGACGTTTAGAAATTTCGTTTCTGGTACCGACAAATTTACAAGCTATAATTGAAACGAGATAACTGAATTGTATTTCGAAGTAATCTTCGTTTCATAACGTCGCGGTATTCAAATTTGTATCGGTATTTGAGCCCTGCGGTGCTCGTATCAAAATATGATAATGAAAAAAGGTTTGTGGTACCGTATATTATTATATTTCTGATTCAACGAAACGTATCCGTAATAATATGTCCGTAATAATCAGAATTAATCTTTCATGCCCCATAAGAGCACCGGTGATCGCGACAACAATAGAATATAACAGTTAATCAGTAGTAGTAGTAGTAGTTAACAATTAATCAGATTCGGTATAATATCCTGTACGGACATTTTATAATAATACTTATTATAATTTTATATAATACTAGCTGTCCCGGCAAACGTTGCTTTGCCATAATAATTATAAAGTATTTCGCCCATATTATTTTATTGAAGTGACTTAATAAGTATGTCGCCATGGCAACGTCGATCGCTATCTCGTCGCACAAACAATCAATCCAATCCAAAATCCAAAACCAATTATTTATTGCTCTTATCAATATATTAAGTACCCAGTAGCCGATTCTCAGACCTACTGGATATGCATATAAAATTTGGTAAAAATCAGTAAAGCCGTTTCGGAGGAGTTCGTGGACTAACATTGTGACACGAGAATTTTATATATAAGATAATATTTATTTGTTTCAAAAGTTTTGGGAAGTAACGTGCTAGCAGACGAAGGCGAATCCGCAGTACCTTCTCCTTGAAGGCTTCGGGGCGGGACTGAGATGCCAGTGAGAGCTGAGAGAAGCTGAACTTCACTCCCCTATTAATCTTATATATAAAATTCTAGTGTCACAATGTTAGTCCACGAACTCCTCCGAAACGGCTTTACTGATTTTTACCAAATTTTATATGCATATTCTACTGAATATGTATATAGTAGCCGATTCTCAGACCTACTGGTCTGAGAATCGGCTACTGGGTACTTTATATATTGATAAGCATTTGTTGAATAAATAATAGTAAATTATTACAACTCGAGACTGACGGCGACCATTGTTTGTGCGACGGGATAGCGATCGACGTTGCCATGTTGACATAGTACTTATTTAGTCACTTCAATAAAATAATACGAGTGAAATACCTACTTTATGTGACAAAGAAACGTTTGCCGGGACAGCTAGTTATATATAAATAATTATATTTGAACTTGAGAGACAGATGTTTGTTGATGACCTCATGCAAAATTAAGAATTATCGTATGGTTATAATATTATCTGACTATTATGATCAATACTTTACCACTAGAGTCAAATGTATCGAACACGTCTCGCCAGGTACTCAGACTTGAAACTATTCTGGAGTGTGGTGGTGTGGGGGAACTTATAGCCTCTTGGCGCCCGAACCTACTTTTGACTCACGACTAAGCTGTACTTAGGGTATAAGTTACAGGCTGCTTTCGGAAATAAGGGATACTATAAGTAAAATAGCCGTACCGAATAACAATTTGTTCATTTGACAACTAAAACAAGAAAATTGCTTAAGGTTGGATTTATATGCGTCCGCCGGCACGCGCGGTTTGCCGGCTGGCGGCTACACCGCGAGATTCCAACCACATGTAGGTAATGACTAATGATTTGTTAAAATAGCGGCGCGGTCACGCTGTCATTTTCATACTTGAATCCATACTAATACTATAAATGCGAAAGTGTGTCTGTCTGTCTGTGTGTTTGTCCGTCTGTCTGCTACCTCTTCACGCTCAAACCGCTGAACCGATTCTGGCATGGAGATTTGAGACTTTGAGTCCCGGGAAAGGACATAGGATAGTTTTTATCCCGAAAAAATATACGGTTCCCGCGCGATAAACGAATTTTGGCGCAATGGAGTTGCAGGCGGCATCTAGTTGCTTATAATATAGCGGTGTAGCTGGCAAACCGCGCGTTCAGCGGGCCGATTCTGTATCGTACATTTGTGAGTTAATAACTGAGTTAGTAACGAAACCGAGGAGTGAGTAACGGAAAATGCCACTTTTTGTATTCACTTGCATACAAAAGTGAGACTTTCGGTTGCTCACTCCTCCGTTTCGTTACTAACTCAGTGATTAACTCACAAATGTACGATACAGAATCGGCCCGCTGGTGGACTTTTATAATTCCAGCCTTAGGTATTTTTAAAAAGTCAATTAGCAGACAAATACTACTGGCATAATTTAGTTATAAACTGTGTAAATAATTTTATTAATAGCAAAAGTTAAAGTTTAACTTCTACTAAATTATTCAGTAATAGAATCGAATATGGTCCGCTGCCGGCGACTGTACCTATGTCATTCTGTCTACTCTGCCTACGTCAAATATTGATAAATTGAGATAAAAAGTAACAGCGATGCAGAGGTAACAATGTTAACATTTTTAAAAGTTCCTCTAACATTGCCCTTTGCGAACCAATTTTCATTAAAAGTTTTTATTGATATTTACGTTCGAAAAGTTCACGCTAAAAGGTGTACCGAATTACGGAAATTGGACCTCCATTTTCAAAAATAGATGAAGGTTCCCGATTTATTGATGTAAATAAGTTTGGCCGTTATTTCAAAGTAGGTTTGAGTCATTATTTTGAAATATTTCTCGCGTTAAGAAAATTCATTTTTCGATGGTTTTAGCGGTAAAAAGTATATACTTTGACTATTTCTTATACAAACTGAAAATGTAATTATATTTTTACCTCACCTGATATTAAAATGTAGTCGTATATCGTCGTAATTCGTAATCAATATATTGTATTTAAACACTGCACATTGTTTGTATGAACATTTGTTTAAACAGTTTAAAAGCACTTTTTCCAGCTATCACATACATTGTTACGTGTTATTCGTGATTTATTTGAGGAGGAACGTTTAAACTGATTACTCTCGGCCGCTCATTGCCGCTGTTTGTCTCGCCACACGTCCACCAACTGTTGTACTATCGACTTTATTGCGATAGCAATAAGGTTTAAAAAGTCGGGAATGTACATACTTTTCCTAGATCACCGTGATTAATGCCGGAATACTCTCACAGCTACCTATAAACTTTTCACTTAGAAAGGTTAACACCATTCTGTATTATAAATATATTTTTGTGTACATGAGATAAATGTCGCCCTTTGAGACCTTTTACTGACGTCACTTTAATAAGTAATTCTTAGTTATGACGAAGTTACAAAAAACTCAAGAATGTGTGGTTTTTATGTATCGCTATGTCACTCGGCTCGACTTAACTTAGAGACTGCGATCTTAAACATTCTTGTTTAGTTTATTTTAATTTATGAAGAAAGGCCCTAATATGAAATTAGCTATCACTATACTTTGTAACATTATAGATTAATAGCAAAATAATAGACTAGTCTGAACTAGTTTAAAATATCTTTACGAATATTTAGTTTTAGTATTAAATCAAGCTTTTTATTATTCCTCCCTCGCTTTCTTCCTTCCTAAAAGTTTTATCGAATATAAATGTAGAGTAGCAGTCAAATAGAATAGATATTTATAACCTAATGTAGTTTAAACTCGACTGGTGTGTATTTAAGTCTGGAGGTCCGACGTCCGCGGTCGACGTTTTCGACAGACTAATGTTTTACGTGACCGATCGAAAACATCGACCCAATGAATATATTAAAGCACTAATTTATATTTCTTATCTTTATTAATGAAGATACTTTTATTATTGAATCAATCGTGATTCTTCGCGTTTAGAAAATCCTATGTTACTCCAGCTTTTTCATTCGGTGCGTGATACTGTACTGAATTTTTGCTGAAGGTAGTTGATAGTTAATTTTAACATAGATATTTTAACTACACTAGTACTAATATTTTCTAGTCGTAATTTTTTTGACTCTTTGTAGAGCCTTCGTAGACGTAGAAAGTCTACCAAGATAGACTTTCGTAAACTCAATTTTTATTTCATAGGTAACAGTACAATGTTATCTAGGTTATGTACATTACTACCTTACATGATTTAAATTTAAAGAGTGATTCACATAAATACAAATACTATTCAAAAAATTACACAAATCTTACGCTAGCAGAGTTTGTGAACCACCAGCATCTGTGTATAAAGAGGATACTTATTAATTATATGAGTTAATAATAATATACCTCTAACATAAAGTTATCTCGTAGAAGGGGTGTAAAAATAATCGAGCATGATATAATAAGTTAGGTAAGCCGGTCGGTCGTGAGAGCGGACGCGGCGGACCGGGCGCCGATCACACGCCCGAATACATTCCAGCTATAAGCTGCTACACTATATTTATACGATACTAGCTGTCCCGGCAAACGTTTCTTTGCCATATTAAGTATATAAAGTATTTTTTTTAAATTTGGTCGAAGCGCTAACTGTCGGACAGACTAAAATTAAAATCCGAATTCGAATATTATTTAAAATTTGACACTGCGATGGCAGCCGACTGTCGGATCCAATGTAAAACATTCCAAAATCAACAACTACTAATAAATTAAAAATTAATTAAAAAAAACATTGTCCAGCGGACAAAATTGTGAATCTAAACCATTCCCAGATCCCCTTGAACACACACAAAAAATTTCATCAAAATTGGTCCAGTCGTTTAGGAGGAGTTCAGTCACATACACACGCACACAAGAAATATATATATATATTAAGATAATATGGCTTATTAATACAGCTTACTTGTACGTAATAAGTAACTACCTTAGGTATATTAATTCTATATTAAACTAGATGACCCGGTGAACTTTGTATCACTTCCCGCCTACTCGTAATATAAACCTTCCCTGGACTTCAAAATATTTCAAGACTAAAAAAACCGGCCAAGAGCGAGTCGGACTCGCGCACGAAGGGTTCCGTACCGTTATAGAGCAATAATAGGCCAATAATTGTGTTTTTTTGTATGGAAGCCCCCCTTAAATATAAATATTATTTTGTTTTTAGTATACATACATATTACATATTTTTTGTTACAGCGGCAACGGATATACATAATCTGTAAAAATTTCAGAATTCTAGCTATAACGGTTCTTGAGGTACAGCCTGGAGACAGACAGACGGACAGACATCGAAGTCTTAGTAAATATAGGGTCCCGGTTTTAACCTTTGGGTACGGAACCCTAAAAAAGACAAATTGGTTCAAGTCAAGTTTTAGCAAGACTAACAAAGTTGCAAAATTGAAAATTTATTAGTTTTATAGATTACAGTATATTATGCAGGATTCATGTTTTCATAGGCAATCTTCGTTGTGAATTTTATAAAGACTTAAACGATACTATTATAGTACCTACCTATTGATATCGGTTCTTTAAAAGATGAGATTTGAAAGTATGATCTTTTACCCTCTTCCTTCGATTAGTCACTTAAATAGCTGTATTTAAAAAAGATAAAACCGACTTCAAATTGTACGTAATTGAGATAAGAGAAAACTTCCTATCTGCAAAATTAGTTTTGGAGATAGTAAGTTTTAGTGAACCGATTTTGATGAAACTTTCACTATTCCCTAAGTTGAAAAATACTTAGTACAACAAAATAAGAATTACTGAAATCAAAATGGTAATTCCAGAGATATCTGAACACAAACATAAAAACATACATACATACATACTTTACATACATACATAAATTTGACACATTTGTTCAGAGGCCGATATAGACTAACAAAAATCATAATTTTCGAAAACTGGACAGTTCTGGAAATATTATATACATACGCGTCTAATTGATAACCTCCTTTTTTTTGAAGTCAGTTAATTAAGTAAAAAGACAATTAATTTAACGTTTCACAGCTCTATTGTGAACAATATTCTTTTTACAAAACTTTCAAGAGTTTCAGTAGCAAGAACTCTTATAAAAATTATTCTCCTCAAATAAAAAGATCTCGTTACATATCTCAAAATTTTTACGAAGCCACATTTATGTGGATTCCTTTATTTTTGTTTCGAACGCCTTTTTCCGTGGAGACAAAGACGTGGCACAAAAAATATCGTGCTATTCCTATTTTAGATGTATACATATTTAAAACATGCATGAGGTCACAAAAGTCAAGGTACCACGGGGTCAGTATCCATAGATATTATATTATCATTATAAACTAAAACCACTTCATATATTATACCTCTATTCAAAATCATCAATCATCAAAGTAGTAACCATACTAGGCCAATAGTGCCTAGTATGGTACAGAATGAACCACTACGAAGAAAAACTTAAAATTTTTGAAAATAAATGGCTATCTGCAGATGTAATATGGCCGTAGATCTTGATCGAGCGCTTGTCTTCGCTGAGATGTAGGTACGAGAAGAACATGATATTAAGACCGAAACCATTAAACCAAATGGCGACTGGATACATTCGTCTAACGAAAACGGGTTATTTACTTCATAGTTTATACCGATTTTTTCCTAAAGAGGTGATTACATATTTGACCGGTGTGAACAACTTAACTTTAAGCGCGAACTTATTTCAAGTCTTTCAATTATTACGAAGAAGTATTCTGTACTTAGAAGCGTGAAGTGAAGAAAAAAATTTACAATGCCGAATTCCGCGCCTCGTGTATGGGCAGGAACGAATCCTAGCTTTAGGAAAGTACAAAAAAATAAACAAAAAGGCAAGCGATGAGTATTGATTTTGAAAGACACAAATACTATAGTTTCCTAGTAAATTATTACCTACAGACTACAGTGAATAAATAGTATATTTTGTAAAATAAACAAATACGCGCTTAGAAAAGTGCTACGTTAATGTGGTACGCGCGTGCACGCTCGTAGCATTTCGTAGAGGTTTTGTAGAGGCTACGTTCGTAGCACTCGGTCCAGCTTTTTTGGACTCAATTTTTCTGACGAGATTTATGTGCAAGTCGGTACAGTAAACTGTGCCACGGTTCGTAAGTTTGCGGTTCAACTTTGGGATTGCGGGATTTAATTTACGACTGCGCTAATGCAGCGTGTGCAGCTGTTTTACACGGAGATTCATTATAATATTTACATCAAAAGTCTCTGAAGATTGATATTATGTAGATCTTATTATGGTGGCCATTAAAAGTTACTTCAGAAAAAATTTGGTGCTTTGTTTTGATTGTTTGTTTTGATTAGATGTTGTAAAATATAACTTCGGTATGGCACCTAAACCCTATACAAATAATATTTTACCCGCTCAAACGTGTAGCATTTGGTAATAAAATAAAAATGATTGATGTAGGAAATTTTAATTAAACCGGACCGTCGGCCGGCGCCGTGTGTACACGGGCATTGATCATCGACCGATCCCCGTCCTAATTCTGGACGCTGACGAATGCTTGCGGCGCTATACTCATTGTATTCCTTTCAGGTGGACATTGTAATCACGTTAGTATAAAACAAATACCGCTGTCTATGTCTCTGTATAATGTACGAGTTTTTGCACGCGGCTCCGCTCGCGTTAAGAAGTATTAATAATTATTTATTATTATTAGTTAAGAAATATTAGTAATTTCCATCCCCTATTTTAACCCCTTGGGGTTGGAATTTATCAAAATCCTTTCTTAGCGGATGCCTACGCACAGTGTGATAAAAACCTCGATTTTGTATCACCGCGTTTTTCTTTCAAAATACTATAGTTGATAGCTATATAAACATGAGAGTAGAACTCCGAGATCGATATTCTTTGTAGTAATTTTTTTAAAGAGTATCAAAGTTGGCGTTTTTCCGGGTAAAAAAATTGCATAAAAATTAATTAAAAAAAAACTAATCAAGTAACATTAATTTTGTTTATACCAATTGAACAAGCACTTAATACTTTACTTTTTCTCCAAATTTGGTTAACCTACTGTGATCAAGTAGGGAGGTATTTATTTATTTAATAATAATTTTAGTTTTTCATTTTGAACCCCCGACAAAAAAGAGGGGTGTTATAAGTTTGACGTGTCTGTCTGTATGTCTGTCTGTCTGTTTGTCTGTGTGTGTATCTGTCCGTGGCATCGTAGCATCCAAACAGGTGGACCGATTTTGATCTAGTTTTTTTTGTTTGAAAGCTGACATGATCGAGAGTGTTCTTAGCTATAGTTCATCATCATCAGCCTGCTCAGTGCTGGACAATCATGGTTTATATGGTTCATGTCCCTGGCATCGTAGAATCCAAACGGGTGGACCGATTTTGATGTAGTTTTTTTTTGTTTGAAAGCTGATATGTTCGAGAGTGTTCTTAGCTATAAATCATCATCATCAGCCTTTTTTTTTTGTTGCGCAGGGGAAACCCTTTATGGGTGCCCCGGGTTGGGGATATGCCTCAGTTAAGCTGAAGCACCCCGGGGGTATGTGGGACTCCCGACTCCGGGTTTACCCACTAAAACCGCCTGCGGTTTGCCTTCAGCCGTATACGGAGAGATATCCTGGATCTGTCTAACACAGGACTCCCTCCACGACCGGCCGGTTTACCTCACAGGGACCGGACTTCCACCAAGTTAGGGAACGCTTAGGCAAACTAAAGCGTTCCCCTCGGCGCCGGGACTTGCTAAGCCGGGCAGGTTCCCATCCTGACCCGGAGCCCCGTGGGACGGAAGTTATTGGAGGTTCGCATAGCGACGCCTCCGCACTCCCGTCCTACGCCGGCGGAGCGGAACAGAGGATGGATCATCCTCTCTGTTCCGCTCAGCGGCCTCTTTCTGTGAAAGGACGGTTTCACAGAAAGAAACCGCCGCCTGCCAGGCCTCATCACTCTCGAGCATGCAGCGTACCATGCTCGGGAGTGAGAGGTCTATCATCATCAGCCTGCTCAGCGCTGGACAATCAGGGTTTATCTGGTTCATGAAAGGCCGTTAGCAACTTGTAATCATTTGATGGGTTTTATATTTCATTCTTATAGTTCGTGACATTTGTGAATATACAATATAAGTATACACATAATAATGGAAAGTTGGCCTGGTGCTGCACCATCACCTGGTAATCAATAGGATATCCAACTCCTCGCCAACTTAGAGTAGGTAGAGGTTTCGTGTTAAGGCTCATTTTAATTGCGACAACCAGTAAGAAGAAGACAAATAGTAAATATTTACACGCTGTTACTGCAGCATAACCTGGATTCTATAGGAACCGAGCTTCGTATGAACCCAAAGTGGAGGTTTCATGTTTGGGCTCATATTAACAGCCTCATCGAAAAGGACATTGATAGATGGTAATCATGAGAATACTTATGATTATCTGTTGATAGGAATTATTCTGCACTATAACCAACACAAGTTTAAAAAGTATGAAATAAAATTAAATTAAGAAATTAAAAAAAAAACCCCGCCAAACAACTTTAAAAAGTAATGAAATAATATTTACTGCCTTTAAGTTCAAATAATTCCTAACTTGTGTAAAGTAATATTTTAGTCCATAATTGTTGTCAAGGTGTGTCGGGGGACCGCTAATGTAGATGTCTGATTTCATTTCACAATCAATTCATAGCGAACAATCGAGATAGTCAGCGACTTGGCGGTTGTATGTTGTAGTTTACTTGGCGGTCCCCCGACACACCGTGACAACAATTATGGACTAAAATATTACTTTACACAAGTTAGGAATTATTTGAACTTAAAGGCAGTAAATATTATTTCATTACTTTTTAAAGTTGTTTGGCGGGGTTTTTTTTTTAAATTTCTTAATTTAATTTTATTAATTTCACGATAGTGTGAGTAATCCTTTATCAATGTTATTAAAAATCCCACTCTAATAACATCTATGTCAGAAGTTATATCCAATTAATTTTTTTTTCATAAAAATTCGGTTTTTTTATACCTAGGGTTGTCACTAAAGTTGATATTTTATTTTCCCCGACTACATCAGAAGGTGATTACTGGTTAGATACTGCTTGGGCATATAAAATCATTAGTTTACGTTATATTTTTTCACTTTTTAGATTTTTTATTATTAGACCTACCTAAACGTGATCATGACATTTTTCGTTTCGTTTCGGATATCGATTGCGAATTTGCGTATCAACCGGATAAACCAAACAAGAGACCTTTAGTGACAACCCTAGGTACAAAAAATCCGAATTTTTATAAAAAAAAATTAAATTGGATATAACTTCTGACACAGAGGTTATTAGAGTGTGATTTTTAATAACATTGATAAAGGATTACTCACACTATTGGTTCATGCTTAAAACTTTTTCTAACTCGATTTAATCGCGAAATTAAAAATGAAAAACTAAAATTAGTAAATAAATAAATATTTCCCTACTTGATCACAGTAGGTTAACCAAATTTGGAGAAAAAGTAAAGTATTAAGTGCTTGTTCAATTGGTATAAACAAAATTAATGTTACTTGATTAGTTTTTTTTTAATTAATTTTTATGCAAATTTTTGACCCGGAAAAACGCCAACTTTGACACTCTTTAAAAAAATAACTACAAAGAATTTCGATCTCGGGGTTCTACTCTAATATTTATATAGCTATCAACTATAGTATTTTGAAAAAAAACGTGGTGAAACAAAATCGAGGTTTTTATCACACTGTGCCACGTCGTAACATCTACCTGCATGCCAAATTTCAGCCCGATCCATCCAGTGGCTTGGGCTGTGCGTTGATAGATCACCATGTCATCAGTCACCTTTGAGTTTTATATATATTACTAGCTGTCCCGGCAAACGTTGCTTTGCAATAATATAAAGTACCTATTTCGCCCATATTAATTTTTTGATGTGACTAAATAAGTATGTTACCATAGCAACGACTATCGCTATCCCGTCGCACAAACAATGGCCGCCCTCAGTATCAAGTTGTAATAATTTACTATTATTTATTCAACAAATGCATTTATCAATATTTAAAGTACCCAGTAGCCGATTCTCAGACTTACTGAATATGCATATAAAATTTGGTAAAAATCAGTAAAGCCGTTTCGGAGGAGTTCGTGGACTAACATTGTGACACGAGAATTTTATATATAAGATAATATATAATGTATTATTGCTTACGTCTTTGTACTACACATTTTGATGCGATTGTCTTTATTACTCGTAGAAAGAGAAGTTTAAGTGGAAAGTATGGGTATATTTGAGGAGTTCAGTTCATGTCGGGTCAGCTAATTATACTTTCGGTATAAAATAATTCGAGAAAAGTATGGTACGGCCGTGCCTTTGCTAAAAAGCTTGGCTGGGGCACTGCCGTGCCCCCAGATTTGCCTACATAGATTTTTTTTTCAAATCTGATTAAATCGCTTTCATTAAAATTAGACTTGTAGCTTAGGCGCTACGATGAATCAAACATAATATTATTACGTAGACTGCCATAATTATTATGAACCTTTCTAGGATTCGCTTATTTCTTTATCGGTTAAAAAAAAGTTCAAGGAGTTAAGTGCAATTATTTTTCATTTCTGAATTTTAATTAAAGACTGGTTAGGATGACTGAGTTATGCAATTATAATATTATTAAGTTACATAAATGCTAGTTGCAGTTGAATAAAATATTATGTTGTTTAACTCATCAATCCCCAAGCGGCACTCGGCTGCCGCATAAAAATTTAAAATCTATTGTGTCTGCTATTCCCACGATTGGAGTATTAAGGTAAGGCGGAAAAGATGATGATTTCATGGTACATTAACAAAAGGCGACTACGCACGTACATGAGCATAAACTACTATAATATCTTGGGAATCATAAACAGTCAAAGTGGCGCAGGTGTCAAAATCCCTCGGGTCCTGTCAAAAAGTCGGGACAAACCTAAAAGGGTATTTATTTATGAAGATACTAATGTAATACATAATATTTATTGTTACGTTTGATATATCCTAAAATAGAAACAAATCTATCCCAGATTTCATCTGTGATGGTTTTTTTTCTGTACATTCAGATCTTTTCTCAAACATTTTTATTCAAAAGACTTCTTAATAATTTGTGCTTGAAACAATAAAATTTATTCATAATTCTTGGTGTAACCATGGGTAGGTTCTGGTGGTGTCTCTGTAGATCCTGTTCGCTCTTTGTAATCCGTCTTTTGATCTCACCTTTGACCAATCTTTCTCTCTACATAAATAAGCTCATACCTCGACGCTCTGCGACTCTCAGTATTAATTTGAAATTGTCAAAAGCATTCCCAATCAAGAGCACGATCGTATGTTTTGAATTCATTGGGTAGCTCAAAAGATACTTCGTTCCAGGGCCTTTGGTAGTAAAAATTTAGGATCCCGATTTCTAGAGATGTTCCGATCATGACTTTGGCCGACTAGTCGGCCATGGCCAAAATATACCCGAAACTTTCGGCCCTGCCGAAACTCCAGTGTTCGTGAACATTAACTTTTTACAAGACTGAAGAAGATTCCTGAAATAACTAGAGATGTGCCGACTAGTCGGTAAAGCCGACTATCCGGCCACTTTCGTAGTCGGCGACTAGTCAGCAAAAAACACCGACTAATCGGCTTTTTATTATTTTACTATTATTGAATTTACATTTAACAAAAACTTGCTCTCGGTTTTGCTCGCGTTGAGAAGTATTATTAACTAGCTGTTGCCCGCGACTTCGTCCGCGTGTCAACAAAACCGGTGTCAAATTTAAAAGCTTTTTAAAACCCTAGTACCCCTCAAATCAAAATACCCAAAAACAGCTGTGCAGTGTACACATAATATTCAAATTTTTTTAAATTAAACTTTTTTATACCAAAGAATGATGGGCACTTTTGTATGGACCCTGGCCGGCATAGCCAATAAAGTTCTAATGTCTGTTAACCTATTGCTTATAACCTAAAGTTACCGAAATGACACAGTTTATGTTATGAATGGACCGGAAATGTACAGTCTGGAACATTGAAAGTTATATTTTTGGCTCCTATTTTTTTTGTAAAAATCAAATCTACAATGGAAAAAATCATTCTATGCTGTATTTTAGTCAACTTATCACTTGGGTAATTAACCTTAGGGTGATACTACCAAAATAAACACTTATTTTTTAATAATCATTTACTACAGTTACAACTTCCATGGTCTATATTATGATGCAGTCATCTGGTTTAATCTGCGATTCGATCGAATGACTAGGGCATTCATTGAATGACTAAAGGACAACTCGTCAAGACGTTGACCATAACGTTTAACGTCTTCACTAAAAGTCTTAAAGCGATGTCGTTAAATGAGATGCTATTTTTTTCAAGTAGCCGTTGTCGGGGTAGTTATAAGTAAATCCACGCTTTCATATTATTATTATATTCGTTATTACAAATAAAGCACTTTAATGTAAATGTAATCGATAAAATATCAATACAGTGCTATCGGCTGTGCGAGCTGTTTGACGCCATATTTGTTTTAGTGACTAGTAGCGCCGCCGTAGGAAGAAAATGAAATACGTACAAATCGCTAACTAGTTGAACGTTGAGGGACGATCGTTCAATCGACGTTCGGCTGAGACATTCAATTGAATGGTGTCATTCAATGAATACGCTAGTCATTCAATCGAATCGCAGATTGAACCAGATGACTGCGACATATACACATTCATCGTCAAAAATGATGTCATCCAAATATAGTGCCGGGGGAATAAATACATATTGGCGACCAACGTCTAAACACCATATTATTGAATTAATATGGGCACACGCACCGATTGTGCGCCGCCCTTTCAATCACATACAGTCGTACAATTATAATTATGAACTAAAGCATCCCTCCCTTGTTGTTGACGGTCTACGAGTCTATGAGTACGGTCTATGACGTCAGCGAAGACATTTTTTGAGAATAGCTTTCGTACTGAAGTGGTTTTAGTCCATGGGCAGTCCTATGAAGTCAGGTGTGATATCTTTTATCTCCGGTTGTTTACCGTGTTCTGTCCATAATAAAAATTGAAGCTTATGATATAAGGTTTCATTTCATAGGTGGTTTTTATTGGATATACCGGCCAACTTGACGCATCATTATTTTAAAGCTTATTAATAGTTTATGGGTAAAGCCATCTAAGAGACCAGTACTCTTAGATGGCTTTACCAATAAACTATTTAGTATTTATCATTTGCATTGGTAGGCTGTTGTTTCTGATATCTATGTTCGTAGGTGAGTTAATTAATAACGTGTATTAGACTATCTGTGTAAATTTCATTACAAACGGTTCAGTAGTTTTGGCGCTGTTGTTTCTGATATCTATGTTGGTAGGTGAGGCATTTCATTACGTGTATAACAATCGAAAGGATCGAAAAACCGAATTCAACATGGTACCACCTCTTGTAGAAATACCTATGAGCAAGCGATAGCGCAATCTAGGCGGCTCTTATCGCCATCTGTTACGAGTTTTTGAAACTAACTTGATTTGAACAAATTTACGCATTTTCACCCTCTTACAACCCTTTTTTACAGTTAAAAAGTAGCCTTTAGACTAGGCTTTAGACTATCTGTGTACAAAATTTCATTATAATCGGTTCCGTAGTTTTGGCGTGAATGCGAGACAGACAGACAGACAGACAGAGATACTTTCGCATTTATAATATTAGTATAGATTATAATAATTATTGTCTTAAATAAATGTATTATGGTCAGTCCAATATACGACGATTCAAGTTCAGAACGACGATTTCGGATAAATGATATTATCAAACACGTACTTCTAGATATCAGATTGCCAACTGCTGACGCGGAGTAAGCTGTCTTTACCCAGGCTGTCTGGCTGACGAGATGCAAACCTGAGTACCGAGTAATTCCGGCATTGCGGTCACGTACTCAGTGGAAAAGCGACATTCTCACCGACTCACTCAGCAAATAACCCCGCTCCTTGTTATTAATTCCGACGTCAGATACAATATTATTCAGTGTACTTATCTTTAATTATACTCGTGTTTCTTTAATATAACCTGACCGAAATAGTTGAATGAAGTATTAACTTCAAAAATTTACTTTTATATTACTTGGTCATTTTCACATCGGTTCACAAAACAAAACGCGATGTAATGTGGGGATGCAATTCAGTTGCAATTTTGTTGCGATTCTGTCTGTATCGTTTGCTACTATAGCAGACGATAAAATATAACATTCAGACGTATGTAGTCGGAATATGTACAGGTCGCACCTTTTAAAAGTTCTAGTAAATTTGAAGATTTCTTTAACAACTCGCTCATTTTTTATAGACGCACGAATTATAGTGTTTTTCAAATTAGCGAGCTTCAAAATGCGCGTTAAATTTACGGTCAAAGCTAGGGTTAGTGTGATGAATATTCAAGCAAAATGGTTAAATATGAAATAATGGTTAAAGCTGAATAACACACCCGCAACCTCAGCCGAGCCGCGGCGGGCCTGAACAATGCACTGAATGAAATTAAAAAACAATATTAAGTACCTGTCTGTTTTTATGAAAAGATTCTTTAAGCGGGGTTAATTCTGAATCTGATTAATTAGCGATGCTCCCCAGCCTTCTTTTTACGGACATTTTTGTAAGAATGTTTTAACACTTATAAGATTATCATTAATTTTAATTTATAAACGCTTTTGGGATGAAGAACATCCTAAATCTTCCAGTGCTACGTTGCGTAGCTTTGTTCTACGCCACGTCGGATGTGTAGAGGATAAAACCTGAGGTAGACAGGCTTATATTTTATTCACAGGTTAACATCAAGGCGAAAAGGTATCCAAGGTTTATTTTATCTGCATTTTTGTACAATACCGAAGACTCTATTCTAGAATTTTCCATGTCTAAAATTTACATGTCCACGAACGTGTCGAGGCATATAAATTACAATAGACACTATATCGGCAACTTGGTATTCGCTACACCATCTCCATCGTGTTTACTCATGATGTACTGCATAGTGATTAGTGATCTACTGTAAAATATATCTTTCATGTATATTATTATGTCAATCACAAGT
Organism: Polyommatus icarus; assembly: GCA_937595015.1. Lineage (NCBI taxonomy): Eukaryota > Metazoa > Arthropoda > Insecta > Lepidoptera > Lycaenidae > Polyommatus > Polyommatus icarus. The sequence goes on from OW569321.1 coordinate 14,481,245, forward strand.
TACTAGATAATATTATATTATGACGTATATTATACTGCATTATGTATACCTACAACATACAAGTCCGTACATCGAAAATCGTACACTTTAATTGTGCTAAAACCTATCCTGAATGTCCTCTAAAATTCACCCTTACTGATCTTAATTATTATTTTCACCGGTTTATGCGTAAGGAGATACTTAAGGTACAGACACATTGTCGCAATCAGAATATTATCAATACTAAGGTAGGTATATGGATTAATACAGTGTGTAACAAAAATAAGTGATAATACTTTAGGGTTTGTACGTGTTCCTTGTAGAGTCACTGTGAAAGTAGCAGCTCTGAAAGACGATTTTTTTCACTTTTGTATAGGCAAGGGCCCGAGCGTCACAAGTTTCCCCATACAAAAGTGAAAATATTTTTTGTCTTTAAGCAAAATTGTCTAATAAAAAAATAACTAGATTTTAATAAGATTCAAAAATAAGAAACTTGTCCACAAAAAAGTTATGCTGCCCCAAGCTAGCGAGAGGCAAAATAACACAATCGGTTGTCCTTCGATACGATACCCTCGGAGACCGCATTAACTGAGTCCGGTAGTCCACGGTCCACCGATACAAATTACATTAAGTGGATGTTCCCGGGGGATACCTGGCCGGCGAAAATTGCTTTATAAACGTCAAGTGATGTTAGTGCAGCGCAATATGAAACGAAACTGAGGGGCAGCGGGCGTGAGCTGGATGGAAATTGCAATATCCGAGCCAGCTAAATTATTCTCATCGGCCTACCGCCCTGGATGTGCCATCGGAATACAGTGCCTGGCTTTTAGCTACTTGTATGCAATTCTCTGGAGTGGCTAGTACCACCTGGATACTTAGACGAATTGCATTAAGCGAATGCAATATATGTATGTATCCGTTTTAGGGTACAGTAGTCAACCAAGTTTTGTTGATTACAGAACCCTAACCAGCTGATTTTTGTATATTTGTAGGTTAATAGATGTTTAATTTAAGAGTTACCTTTTCTTACAAATAAAACAATCCACATTTTAGGACCATCAAGTCAAAGTATGAAATCCTTTCTATCTCTGTTAGCTACCACTTTCGAGATTTTTCCAAAATAAAAATGTTGTTCGTCTTATCAAAATGTAGCTACTCACAAAAAATTTGCTTGTTAGTAATCACAAAAAAAAATCTAGGGCTCCCGTACTATTATCATATCAGCTTTTGTCAAATTATATCTCATACAAGTTTTCGATGCGATTGCAAATAATCGCTTTCGACCAACTTTAACAGCCTTCTTTTTGTGTTTGGTCACTACATCGAACATTTCACGTCTCTGGAGTAATGCCGCAGCATCTTGGACATCACATTCAGATCACTATAAATCTCTTGCCCCCGACAACCTTACACACACAATGTAAGTATATACAGTATGACTATCATTAGTAGACCACCAAATTCGTCGTACGCAGATATTAGCGTGATTTCAGATAACGGAATATCAAAAAAATACAGTATCACCGCGCACAAGCGTAAAACTTGCATCTGTGTTGATCTAACATAATTTTAAAGGACAAGACTGTGTTTATCTTACTGTTAACTTATATTGTGCTGCATCGAACTGGGAGTAACTTAAACCATGTCCCCCGCTGAGCCCAGAAGCTCGTCCAGTGAACATTTTGTGACGTATTAGGCCCAGCCAGAGATTGGATCGACGGGCTTAACTAAACTTCATTAGTCTGGTTCGGTAACAGCGACGTCAGAATATTATGTCATTAAAATATGGACGGCAAACTACACCACGTCGATGTGTTCGATAGGTACTTAAGTAAATAAATATTAAATTATTATTAATTTAGGTACTTACTTACCTATCGGTACCGGTTTAAGATAAATATTTTAAACCGGATACACTTATTTGCAAAAAAAATATAGGTATATTTGATAAATCAAAAGGTATCGTAATCCTATTGCATACTCAGAATTCAATATCATAAGATAATAACATTATCAGTAAGTATCACAGTTATTACTTTTCTTTTTAGGGTTCCGTACCCAAAGGGTAAAAACGGGACCCTATTACTAAGACTTCGATGTCTGTCCGTCTGCTCTGTCCGTCTGTCCGTCTGTCTGTCACCAGGCTGTAACTCAAGAACCGCTATAGCTAGACTTCTGAATTTTTTACAGATTGTGTATATCTGTTGCCGCTTTAACAACAATTACTAAAAACAAAATAAATTAAATGTTTAAGGGGGGCTCCCATACAACAAACGTAATTTTATTTGCTATTTTTTGCTCTTAATCAATAACGGCTACACGTAGGCAATTGAAATGTTCACAAAATACTTAATTGTATTTGTACTTTAATAATTTGTAATAACATTTGAATAAATTAATTAATTAAGGGGGGCTCCCATACAAAAATACAATTTGTAGCCTATTTATTATTATTTTTTTTGCTCTGTAGTGGTACTGAACCCTTTGTGTGCGAGTACAACTCTACTTGGCCGATTTTTTCTAAATTTCGAGTTCTAAATTCTTTCAACAAACAACAACCATTCCTACAAAATTATACAATTGATGATTTCGTGTGTCTTCGCTAAAGATAAAATATGACTGAAGCTTTAATGCCCAGAATTACCGTCCTCTGTTCCGGACGCAGCTCTTGGTGAAACCAACCGTTTTCTTCTTTGTGAATCACTTCCATATTCTCCCGCCAGCTTACACTTTAGATAATATTTATTCAAGCGTAAAATTTAAAGGAATATGTAGTCGGATTAGTAGAGTATTATACAGGATGTAACAAAAGTGGTATACTTTAGTACGTGTATGAGTGCCCTGTAAGTTCACTATGAAAGTGGCAGCGCTGAATAAGTAATTTTTTTCTTACTTTGGTATGGGAAAATTCATCACGCTGGGGCGCTTGACCATACAAATCACAAAAAAAAAGTTTTTCTTTCAGTGCTACATAATACTTTCACAGTGAACTGTGAGCTCAATATTATGAGAAACCCATACACACTCACCCTAAAGTATTATCACCTTGTTTTGTTACACCATGTATATTTAGAATTTTAGATTATTCATTATAGTACAGGATAATATTATGTAATATAATATCTACATATTTTTTTTATATAAATGTTTATGTACTGGTTAAGTCTGAGCTCTGAGGAGGTAAAGTTATTTAAGCAAAACTGACTTTTATATAATACTCAGGCCTAAAGATATTTTAACCGCAATTTCCACTATTTCAAACTAGAAGGGCTTTCAATGAACTAAGACTTTGGAGTTTGATGGAGGAAACCGTTGCGGGCAGTTTTTTGATGGAAGTACATGTCTAAGGATAAAGGATAATATTTAAATTATAATGACATTATACCAAGAGGGCACTGCACAGCTGCAAAACAGGAAGCGCCAGTATACGCTACGTAAATTCTACTATAAAGACGAAAGTTTGGATGTATGGATGTTTGTTACTCTTTCACCAAAAAACTACTGAATGGATTTTAATGAAACTTTACAATAATATAGCTAATAATATAGCATAATAACACATAGGCTACAATTTTAACCGACTTTCAAAATGGAGGAGGTGTTATGTTAGTTTTTAATGTTCAACGTTTACTCCGCCGTTTGTTAACCGATTTTCAAAATTTTTCTTTTGGTGTATAGAGTATCATCCTAATTTGGTACTATATTCATAAAGGTGGTGACCTGATAAAGGGATCCATAAGTAACCGAGGTAACTCCTCAAAATTTATTTAGAAACATGTGGTGACTTCGGTTCGTGAGAAGTATTCTGAGCATATTATATGCCACCAACAAGTAAGATGGTCCGATTTCAAAAAAATCTTTCAGTGTTAGATAGCTCATTTATCGAGGAAGGCTATTAGGGTATATTATATTATCACGCTAAGACTAATAGGACCGAAGAAACAGAGGAAATGTGAAAAAAAAACGGAGAAAATTATTAGAAGGGGTTTATATCACCAACTACTGGAGCAATTTTTATGTTATTTAGCTCAAATATAAAGTAGAACACGTGAACAATAGCTTATGTCCCATAAGCTATTGTTTTCCGGGAAAATGTACGGGTTCCGTTAAATTCCTAATTTACGCGGGTGAAGCCGCGCGGGACATCTAGTATTTTATATTAGCAAGCGAAAAGAGGTTAAGGTACATCTACTGCAAACTTAACAGCAACAGCTTTAAGAGAAGCAAATATTTAAGACGATGACGTTGAGAAAATATTATGTTCAGACGTTCAGTCCAGCGACCAGCGACACTCGAGTTTGTGGCGTACTCGAGGAAAAGAGCGAACATTTTCCTAAATTTGCAAAATACATCCTAGTCTTAAATGTAATTAAACCACGGTTTCACTTGACAAAGTATTTATGTTCTTTTACATTATTGTTAATCCATTTTAACACTAACCGTCGACTGGTTAGTAGTACCTAGGTACCTACTAACACCAATACAAAATATTATAATAATAATAGTATAATAATACAGTAATTGTTAGTAAGTAATTCTCAGTTCTGACTGTTAAAAATTGTATGAATGGATTCCTTTATTTTTAGCAGTTCAATAATATTAATTATTGTCTTTCAACTTTCAACAAAGTGCTACGGCGGCGGTACCTACAAAAAGCCTCACACAATCCTGCATCGATTTCGATAGACGCACGCACGCACGAGTCGGCGCATGAGTACCGGAAACTATTCCACCTCAATTTTTTTTATGCGATCCTCTTCAAATTGCCCTCCTGATGATATAAATGCATGTTGCCATGCTGCAACCCGGTGCCATATTGTTTAAACAAACATTGTTTAAACAATTGCAAGGAATTGTTATTTTTTAACCGGACAAAATTTTTTTATATTCTTTATTGAATTATCAATAAAAAAGGTCCTATGACTTTTCACGATTAAGTTAATATTTTAGATACTGTCTGTCCCTTTGTCTGTATGTCTCCAGGCTGTATCTCAAAAAACGCTATAGTTACTACTTCTGAAATTTTCACCGATTGTGTATATTTGTTGCCGCTATAAGAACATATACTATAAATAAAATAAGGTTATTATTTAAGAGGGGCTACCAAACAAGAAACGTGATTTTTTTGGTCTTTTTTGCTCGTAATCAATAATGATAACAGCTAGGCACTTGAAAATTTCACAAAATCCTTAATTATATTTTTACTTTAATAATTAATAATAAAATTAAAATAAAGTTAATGTTTAAGGGGGGCTCCCATACAAATAAACACAATTTTTTGTCTACTTTTGCTAAGAAAAAAAAGATATAAACAATGAAAATTTTTAAAATCTCTACTTACGATATTATTAACTAATGTATAGAGAATTTAAAAATACAGTGTAAACTCCATGTAACGTCACTCAATTTAACGCCAAACTCTTTAAAGCGTCGAAATCATTGGACTTTGGTTGGTTTAGCTTGTCTACCATAATATTACAATGATACACTCTACATAGCATCACACTCACTCCCAATAACGACATCATCATAACAAATAAACAGTAAAAAGTACCTTTTAAATTACTAAAATTAGTAAAAACTACGCAGCTGTGTACTTTTTTTGTCGCATTGTTATCCTAGCCCGCAATAAACTCGACTTTCGGCATCATGCATACAGAACTTTCTAAGAAATTCGTTCTTTTGTTTACAAATTGAGATTGATTGTACGTGTAGGCTGTTTTAGACCCCGAACTAATAATAAAGAGTCATTGATTATTATGTATTCGTTATCATATTCTCAGTTAAACATTTTACAAACACAGAAAATCACTTTATATTGACGAAAAAGTATTGATTTTCCTTCTCTCCATTTAACGGCCACTCTATATAACGTCATAAAATGCACGGTCCCTTCAGTGACGTTAAATAGAGTTTACACATACAGTGTAAACTCTATTTAACGTCACTGATAATAATGTCTGAGTTATATATACATATAACTCAGACATTATTATGTTTTTTAATATATTTGTCATGGGTCAAAAGTACCCAAATTTGAGATTTTTCGAACCTTTTATAAATCATATCTTTAAAAATATTAACTTAATCGTGAAAAGTCATAGGACCTTTTTTATTGGTATTTCAATAAAGAATATAAAAAAAATTGTCCGGTTAAAAAATAACAATTAATTGCAATTGTTTAAACAATGTTTGTTTAAACAATATGGCACCGGGTTGCACCATGGCAACATGCATTTATATAATCAGGAGGGCAATTTGAAGAGGATCGCATAAAAAAATTGAGGTGGAATAGTTTCCGGTACTCATGCGCCGACTCGTGCTGGTCTACGAGATTTCTTTGTGGAAAATGTTTTCTATTATTATTTTTTCATCTACACTAATAGTATAAAGAGGAAAACTTTGTTTGTATAATTGTAATGAATAGGCTCAAAAACTACTGGACCGACTTTAAAAATTCTTTCACCATTCGAAAGCTACATTATCCACGAGTAACATAGGCTTTTATTTTGGTTTTCGTAAGTTACTTGGGTTTTTCAGACACAAGGAGTAAAAAATCAACCAGAAAAGTTACTTAATTTGCGTACGCTGCCTAAACTATAAAATATAAAACCATAAAATGTTCTAATTAGTTGTAGATCTTTATACCTATCTATGTTGAGTGAGGCACAGCAACCATTTTTATTTTAAAAAATCTTGTTTTTTTTTTTGGACTGCATTTAAACGCGTTTATTTTACTCATGCTATTAATCCTTATCAAAATAAATTATTTCATCGCTAACTACAGTTTATGTAGATAATATAGGTCTAATGAATGACTAAAATTGGACGTTTGGTTTTGAAGTTATGGCGAAATTAAATTATTACGATTTCTACTGCACGGCCCGTTGCGAAGTGGGCGTCATCAACGCGGGGGATGCGCGTGCGAGAGCGAAGTTTAGTGCACTTTCATCTTCAATTTTCGTCTCCTTCTTGCATTCAACTGTTGTATTGGCGCATTCAATTATTTTCTTAAATATTTGAAAATGCCTAAGAGAGCCAGGTCGGACGACCATGGCGCCATACTTATATTTTAGTCACTTCAATAAAATAATATGGGCAAAACAATGTTTGCCGGGACAGCTAGTAGTTACATAAATTTGCAGTTACTAGTATAGTTGCATAAGAACTTCACGTTATTTAAACGTATAACGTAACACTTGTAAGTACCTACAGCAAAAATTAATCTTCACGTTTTAACGTAACAATTTGCAACATTCAAAGACGTACTAAATAATTATTTTACCGTTTATCTCACTGTATTTTTCTTCCTGCGAAAGGCTATCTAATGGTGTCAAAGTTTATCCTTAGAAAAAGGTCGAGGTAAATAAAACTGAGAAGATATACGTTGGGAGCGTTGACCGGTTAAAATTGCACTAGGCACATGAGACTTTTGAGGGCCAGCACGCGTAAAATATTCAGACCGCTTGGCATTTTTTATTTACGGAACCAGACTCCAGCGTGATCGTGGATACCTACCTATGTAGGCATGGAGTGTAGACTATGTAACCAGTCTGTCTTACTTTATAATTTGTAGCTACTGCCTACTACCTACCATTACATAGTCCAATATTGTACCAATATAATTAATAATTATGTAACTTAATTTATTATGTAAAGCGTAAAGTAATCCATACATCTATATTCCATACTAATAGGATCAATTACGAGTAATTAGAATTTTTCAGTAGAGGGACACTTTACACTTTGATCGTAAAAATAACAGTTTGTGGTTTTTATACGATGTAAATAATAATGGAATTATTATTGAGGGGCATTCGCGCTACAATAGAAATAGAGTATTTTTATCAGGTTGCGGTGTAACCAAAATAAAACATCTTTTTGTTGTCGCCATGGTCATCACGTGCGCCTTGGTTTTGCAAATGAAAAGAAAAAAATTTGAAACATGCTAAAGTTTTTAATAATAATATTTTTTATGATACACATTGTGTAAGTTATTATAAACGTGTTGATGTATAAATAACAATCTATTGAGTATTTTTTGTACAGTCAACGTTCAAAAGTCCAGTAGCATCGTAACGACCATATTCGTTTGCCGGTACAGTGCATATTTATGTGTGCGCCATGTTACCGTGTACACACTTAAATGTCGTACAGTATCAATACAAGGAAGTTGCGTGTAGTGGATGAAAGACAAAGATAACATAATATATGTTTGTCTTCTTCATTCATTCTTCTTCATTTATTGCACTGCACTGTGTCAATACATGCAAAAATTTCACTAAACACGTAAAATAGTTCGTAGCTCCATCGGTAAATAGTTGGCCTCGCATCATAGCTAGGACGAAAAATGGTCACGGTTCAAATCTCAGTTTATCATATTATTTTAAAGTTTTCATATTGTTTTTATTATCTCAGCATTTTATAAAAACTTAATGAAATTACTATTTTGAAAGTTTTATTTAATAAGAATAATATTAAATTATAACATAGTGATAATATATTATAAATGTAAAAGTATTTTAGTTAGATAATTATATATTAAGTATAAGAAAACAACACTTTCAAAAAAATATATTTTTATTTCAATGACATAACAATTATTATTGAACAATTGAATTGATTGACGGATGACGGTAAAATCTTTGATTCACAGATCTATCAATATAATAATAACTATATCTATTGTGTTATCAATATTTCATATTGTTGAGGTTATAGTTTAATTATTCGTTTTCCGAGGAAAAGAGGATTAAAACTTAACCTCAACCTTAAAATCTTAAACCTACCAATTACTGGCCAGCACGTTCCTTTGTAGAATGTCCAATTGAAACTTACGAAATATAAATATTATAACAATTACTTTACACTTATTATTGCGACATAGAAATACATTTTTAATTTAATATTAATAATGATTCTTAATATTTTGTGTAACCTCCATTATCTCCATCCTCCATCTCGTCCAAATTAGTTCTGGAATGCATTGAGACGTTAAACATGCTGGGAAGGAACAACAGCATCCGCCTAGTATGGGTCCCGGGCCACAGTAACGTCCCCGGCAACGAAACCGCTGACGAACTGGCTAGGCTTGGGGCCGAGAGTCTCATATATGGCCCAGAACCTGTCTGTGGTATAACTCCCAGTACCACAAAACAAGTGCTCAAGGAATGGGGCCACACACTATGCAGGAAGCAATGGGCTGAGACCCCTGGCCTTGAACACTCCAAGGCACTAATTCCTGGCTTCAACAAGAAACTAGCAGAATTAGTGCTCACCCTGGGTAGGAACCAATTAAGAATCCTTACCAGAAGCCTAACTGGGCACTGCAAGCTCAACAAACACCTAAACAGAATGGGTATTTGTAGCATAACGACTTGCAGATTCTGTGAGGAGGAGGATGAAACACCTATACACCTTCTCCTCGACTGTCCTGCTCTAGTACAGAGCAGGAACAGGCACCTTGGTCGCCACGAATACTCATCCACAGAGGAAATTCGTGGCACCAACCCCAACCATATCGTTCAATTTATGAGCAGTATTGGGTTGGGGATGATTCTTTAGTGCGAAGGAGTCACAATATATCCTCATGGGTCGCAGTGACGCCAGGGCTATAGCGACCTGCCTTCTATAAAAAAAAAAAAAAAAAAACCTCCATTATTTTCGATACAACTAAGAAGACGTCTGCGCATGGAAGCCACAATATTCTTACAGATATCTGTTCCACGTAAATCCTCCCACAACTGCATGCAATGAGATTTGAGCAGCTCCGGACATCTATCGTCGCGTGCTCGCCATCTTTGCACCATTAAACCCCATATATTTTCAATCGGGTTTAAGTCTGGGGATCGTGCTGGCCACGGAATAACTTTAATATTAGAATGTTCACTGAACCAATTGCGAACTATGGAGGCTCGGTGAATTGGACAATTATCATGCACAAAACTTATTTCGCTATCACCATACACATTTCGCACAGTAGGTAACATAATGTCCTCTAACACTTCTACATAATTTGCACTGTTGGCTCGCGTAGGTATAAATTCAAGTTCACCCGGCCCTTGAGCACTAATCCATCCCCACATGTTCACACTTATTCTGCCAGATTCAGTGTTTGACACCACGTTATTTTCACACCAACGGGTGTTATCTTTACGCCATAAATGTAGTCTTCCTTTTTGAGAGGATTTAAAAGTCTTCTCATCGGAAAAAATTGTTGTTTCCCAATCAAAATCTAAATACTCTCGTGCAAAGCGTAGCCGTTCGTCTTTATGCCTTTGAGTCAAAAACGGTTTTTTCGCCGGCTTTCGGTGGTGTAATCCCTCGTCATGAAGTGCACGACGAACGGTGACCAATGACGTGTTAAATTCATCGGCAAAACGACTTGTCGGTATGAAACCACATGTTTCATACTCCGCTGCCATATAACGCCGCTGAGTCTGGTTAATAAGAAGTGGCCTTCCACTTCGTTTACGACTCTGCAAGCCAAGGTGGCTTGCAGAGTCCTTCCTCGAATCTTTTCACCCATCGACTTACAGTATTTCTCTAAAAAAAAGAATAAATTGTAAAAGACGATTTTAACCAATGAAAAAATACACATCACAATAATAATATAATTAATTACTACTTACTGAGAAGCCAGTTTCGTTAGAAATTTGAGAAATATTCAGGCCATTTGAATATAGGGCCACAATTTTAGCTCTTGCTTCAATAGTAATATTTGCTTGCATATTGGATAAATTGTATTGCAACAGTAAGAACACAAACACTCGTAGCTAAGTTCACCAACCAACAACATTTTAATATTTTGTTATCTTCAAGCAATCGTTCCATTTTATTTTAAATCTACCCTCACATTCTTTGCTGTGACTAGAATGTAACGTTTCTAACTAAACGTTACTGTGCTTTTAGTTAGAAACGTAATTTTTTTATTCTACATAGTTGTATCAACATTCATAATCATAATAATTTTATAATTAATATTTCTCAAAAATTGTTTTACGTAAAAACGACGCAGACTCAATACGGGTCGGATTCGATCCTGCAACTTAGCTGATGCAGATGATCTTAGAATAATCACACGCACTTGCTTAACCACTAGGCCACGGCAGTGCTCACATGCTGAGACGAAATTGACGATATGAATATACATCCAAACAAAGTGTTTGTGTGTGTGTGAATTGTCTTTATAGAGAAAGGTCACAAGTAACGTTAAGTGTTGACGCTATAGCTGCGTACGATTGCTACTGGACTTTTGAACGTTACTGTACATTCATAATAAACTTTTATCTCATTTGAAGTTTTTTTTACCTGTTCTTCTACTGGTATTGTAAAAGTGCTGAAAACAGTTATTGGACGTTATTAGATGAAATAAAACAGCTGATGTACTTGATATAATATTCGAAAGATGAGAGTATTATTCAATTACGAAAGTTAATTTTCAGCTGACTTATATCTTCTGAATACTTCAATGAAGTGTGACTTCTGAATACTTCAAAAACCTACTTGTTGACGTTAGTTGTATTGTATGGAATGAATAAGGGAACGTAACGCAATGGGCATTGTCCAAAAAAAATCACATGTACTTTTTATATTTTTTTTCGTTAAAATAGGGTATTTTAAGAATATAAATTAAATAATTTTGAAATTCATTGGCTAGTTTTTTCTCAATAAATTTTTAAAGTTTCGCTCTGACGTCATCATCGGCGGCCAATTGACCTCTGCAGTATGTTTTTTTTCGTTTCAATCTTATTTATAATGGCTGGTTTGTCAAATATAAGTTATCATTATGTGAAAGCTGATACGAGAAGCTTACCAAAAGTTCGAAACGTAATGTTGGTCGAATTTATTGCTAATTTAACGCCATTGAAGGTCAAACTAAGGTCAAACATATTTGTTCAAAAATATAAGTAACTAATGGGTATTTTTTTCGTTTATATACAGAAAAGCGATCACTGACCTTATTCCTCGAAATGTTTTTGTAATGAGCAAAATTAAAAAAAAATGGACAATCCCCATTTGGGAGCCTCATAAAATGCTACGGTGCGTTACACAAGGGCTGATATTTAAACAGCGCGTTAATTTTTTTCAGTTCTATAGTGGAATAAGAATTTTAAAAATCAGCTACCCTTTTTTTATGTTTTTTTAGGAAATCCCTGGATTTTGGACCCTTTTGTTTATGTTTTTGTAGGAAATACCTAGGGATTTGCTTCCACTAGCGGAAGCATAAGCGGAAGCGGAAGCATAAGCGGAAGCGGAAACATAAGCGGAAGCGGAAGCATAAGCGGAAGCATAAGCGGAAGCGGAAGCGGAAGCATAATCGGAAGCGGAAGCATAAGCGGAAGCGGAAGCATAAGCGGAAGCAGAAGCATACGCGGAAGCGGAAGCATAAGCGGAAGCGGAAGCATAAACGGAAGCGGAAGCGGTAGCGGTATTGAAATGTATAATGAATATCTTGAAGGTGATAGTCAGAAAAAATTGTTTATTTCATTTGTGTTAAAAACTAGGATATCAAAATCTGCTAAGTTAAAGTTAAAAAGCGAGTATAGTGATGTAACGAGTCTTATTCAAGACATTAAAAAATATTTACTAACTAAGAAATCGGCTAACTCTATACAGCCAAATAAATAATTTGTCACAAAATAATAAATGTCAATCAATGAGTTTGGTGATAAATTGTCACTTATAATACCACAAGAGCTTCAAAATTATCGGGTATTTCCCGATAGGTTCGTTGCAAACAAATGAAGGATTAGTCTTCGCGCTCGTGATTTTTTAACCTGAAAAACTTGACGACTTTATTTGTTTGCAGGGAACCTTGAGGGAAATGCCAGATAATTTTGAAGCTCGTGTGGTATTCGGGGGATTATTTTTCCGTCCCAAATGTCGGCCAATAGAATTGCACCATTCGACGTCACGTGGTAACCAGAGAAAATTTTCAAAAAATTATCAGTATAATACCATGTAGGTTGTACCACGTGACGTCGAATGGTGCAATTCTATTGGTCGATATTTGGGTCGGAAAAATAATCAGATTTATTCGTAGGCGTCACTATCGCTCTAATCTAACCCGAAAGCTTGTGAGATACTGAGACCTATAAATGAAAAACTTGCAATTAAAAGGTTTGCAGATGGTTTGCGTAATAGGCGGCTGAGTACCATCATATCAGCCAGGGATTATTCGCAGCTGAAGGACGCGGTACGTGCGGCCGAGGATGAGGAGCTCGGACAACCTTCGTCATCCAATAACGTTTTTAACGTACAAAAAAGAGGTAACAATTTTAATTACTCTAGGTTCCCGCGAAAGAGCCGACCACCATCAGGTCAAATGACTAGAGGTAATTTTTATTCGAATCGAGGACGGAATTATAACACCTATAATACGAGAGGCAGGTATGTAAACAATAATTAGGTATAATTGGAGATTTAATAACGCTCGCCAAATACGTGGTAATAATTACCATAATAATTTTGTGACTTCGAATCGTAATCGATTTAACACTGCTAGGGGTAATAGTAATAATAATCGAAATATTTCTTCAGTACAAGTCGAAAATGCCCAAGAAATAGAATCCCATGAACGGAGTCAGTTTTTTCGGACCTAAACAATATAATATAAAATATATATACTTAAATATAGGTACTCAAAAATGTTCATGGTTATTAGACACAGGTGCTTCATTATCAGCGATTCGTAGCAACTCTTTATCGGAACGGATACCAATACCTACATCGAGATTCGAGACCCTTTAGTTATAAATGATATAGGCGGTAAGACTTATTCAAAAGGTTATGTTTATTTAATTTACAAGCGTCCGACGAAACTAATTTTGAACATAAATTTTATTTATTTGACAGTTTACCTTGTATCTCAGATGGAATAATTGGGTTAGATTTTCTAAATAATTTTAATTCTACTATTGACTTAGAAAAAATATTTTAATCTTAAATAGTGAAAAACAAAGTTTGTTGCCTTTATATACTTCACCTAAACTATGTACCGATTATATATCAATACCAGCGAGATGTGAATCTATTCATTACATAAAATTAAATTCAGATGTGAAAGAAGATTGTGTGATTATACCGAAAGAGTTGCAAGAAAATGTATTTTTAGCTGGATTAATAGTAAAACCTAAAAATAACATAATCCCTATTAGATTAATGAATACTTGTGAAAAGGAAATAATCATTTCTGTTTTTGAGCCTGAATTAGTGTCTTTATATTATTATAATATATGTTCATTTGACGAGTGCACTTATTATCTTATGCTTATATATCTTATTCCACACGTGCAAAAACATTGTTGCAATCTTTGAAACTTGATCACTTAGGTACAAGTGAACGGCATAGCCAATGATATAATAAATAATAACTCAAAGGGCATAGCATAGAAAGCATTTGTTCAAAGTATGCTGACATATTTCATTTGCCCGCGATAAACTGAATATCACGAACTTAGGTGAACAAACAATTCAATTGAAACAAAATGTTAATCCGGTTTATGTTAAACCATATAGATTACCACATAGTTTAAAACCAGAAATAGAGAAACAAATTAAACAAATGTTAGATGATGACATAATTGAACCATTTCAAAGTGAATGGTCCAGTCCGATTTTATTGGTGCCTAAAAAATCAGATACTAAAAATAATAAAAATTGCCGTTTAGTGATTGATACAGAAAATTAAACGAGATAATACAAGATGACAAATTTCCACTACCAAACATTACAGAAATTTTAGATTCGTTGTCTGGCGCTAGATCTAAATGTGAATAATAAATATTATTATTCACATTTAGATCTTAGTCAATCTTATTATCAGTGTTCATTAAAACCAGATTCAAGACCAATTACAGCGTTCACTACCAGTACAGGACAATATCAAATGAAACGCCTAGAAATGGGATTGAAGACGAGTCCCAGTGCTTTCTCTAGAGTCATGTCTATATCTATGTCTGGACTTAACTTTATAAATTGTTTTATCTATTTAGATGACCTTATTTGCTTTGGTAGAAATTTAGAGTCTCATAGCAAAAATTTAATCGAAATTTTTGAACGTTTACGTAAAGTGAATCTTAAATTAAATCCAAATAAATGTCAATTTTTAAAAACTGAATTATTATACTTAGGACAAAGAAAAAATTAAGTGTATTCAAAATTATCCTAGACCAACGAATATTGATGAAGTCAGACGTTTTGTCGCTATGTGTAATTATTACAGAAAGTTTATAGAAAATTTTGCAGATATAACTGATTGTTTAAATAAATATATAGAAAAAATACTAAATTTGATTGGACGGAACAGTGCGAAAACTCATTGAATATTTTGAAAAATGCTCTCATTTCACCACCCATTCTACAATATCCAGACTTTTCTAACGAATTCGTATTACAAACAGATGCGTCTGGAACAGCGATAGGTTCAGTACTTTGTAACAGTAACATGAAACCAGTAGCTTATGCTAGTAGACCTTTGAATAAAGCAGAGTTAAATTACCCTACTATTCAGAAAAAACTTCTTGCTATTGTCTGGAGTGTTAAATATTTTCGACCGTATCTATACGGACGTAGTTTTATTATAGTAACTGACCATAAGCCACTAATTTATCTGTTTGGGATGAAGGATTCATCGAGTAGACTTTTAAAATTTCGGTTAGCATTAGAAGAGTATAATTTTAAAATATCTTATGTTAAAGGCAAATAAAATGTACTAGCAGATGCTTTGTCACGAATAGTTATAACGTCACAAGATTTAAAGGACATGAATGATAAAATAGTAGCAGTTACAACAAGAGCTCAAGCTAGAAAAATGAAAGAGATGAATGAACATAAGAATGAAAGTGGTAATGATAGTGAGAAAAGCGGTATACCAAGTATCAACCCTAACGACTGGCCTGATCAACCAATAGTTGTGGAGATACTTAGAATACCGAACGGATCAGTTGAGTTATGTTTGATTGAGGGAGAAGTATTTAAAAAATGAGAAAGAATAAAAGCATAGATGTCGAATCTGAATGCTTCGCATTTATTGCTAATAAAAAGGTATTATATGTAAATCTCGATTTTAAAGCACAATACACGCGAGACGTCATTGTGGAAAAATTGAGAAAATTATGTGAAAAATTAGAAATAAAAGAGATTTGTATAATAAAAAGTGAAGATAACGCGTTATTCATTAAAAATATGATAGAAGAAATAAAGAGTATTGAAAAGTGGTCCGGACCACGCATTTGGATTTTAGGAGGAATAAAAAGAATAGATAATGACGAAGAAAAGCAATTTATTTTAAATGACTTTCATCTGCTGCCAACAAGCGGACATGCTGGGGTACGCAGAATGATAAATAATATAAAACGTAAATTTTACTGGACAGGAATTGAAAATGACGTCAAGAATGGGCATTGTCCAAAAAAAATCACATGTACTTTTTATATTTTTTTTCGTTAAAATAGGGTATTTTAAGAATATAATTTAAATAATTTTGAAATTCATTGGCGAGTTTTTTCTCAATAAATTATTAAAGTTTCGCTCTGACGTCATCATCGGCGGCCAATTGACCTCTGAAGTATGTTTTTTTTCCTTTCAATCTTATTTATAATGGCTGGTTCGTCAAATGCAAGTTCTCATTATGTGAAAGCTGATACGAGAAGCTTACCACAAGTTCGAAACGTAATGTTGGTCGAATTTATTGCTAATTTAACACCATTGAAGGTCAAACTAAGGTTAAACATATTTGTTCAAAAATATAAGTAACTAATGGGTATTTTTTTCGTTTATATACAGAAAAACGATCACTGACCTTATTCCTCGAAATGTTTTTGTAATGAGCAAAATTTAAAAAAAATGGACAATCCCCATTTTGTTCATAAATGTGAAAAGTGTCAAAAAATGAAACACTCTGTACATAAGAGAACCGATGGTTATAACAACCACGGCAAGTTTTGCTTTTGAAAAAGTATTTTTAGATATAGTGGGTCCCTTAGATTTAGATTTAGAACATAATAAGTATATCTTAACAATTCAGTGTGAGTTAAGCAAATTTGTCGAGGCTTATCATCTTAGAAATAAAGATACGGTAAGTGTAGCTAGGAGTTTTGTGAACAATTTCATTTTAAGGTTTGTCATTCCCAAAATCATCACTACAGATCGTGGAACAGAGTTCATTTCGGAGACGATGGAACAGGTATATAAATTACTTAACATAGAAAAACTAAGCTCTACAGCATACCGTCATCAAACTATTGGTTCACTTGAAAATACGCATAAATATCTAGGTTAATTTTTACGCATACAATGCGATAGTCATCCTGAAACATGGAGCAGCTGGCTACCATTTTAGTGTTTCTCGTACAATAATACCGTTCATTCAAGTACAAAATAGGTATGCCCCATATGAATTAGTTTTTGGTAAACCATGCGAAATTCCGAGTAGAATTTCTTCTCATATAGAACCATTGTATAATCCAGATAACTATAGTTTAGAATTAAAATACAGGTTGCAAGTAGCTAATAGAGACGCACGAGAAAATTTGTTAAAGTGTAAAGAAAAACGAAAGCTAAAATATGATAAGAATGTTAATAAAGTAAAATACACCGCGTTCAATTTCAATACGAAACATTCAATGAAAATAAGAGTAATTTAATTTTTCATTACCAAGTACCGTATGTCTGTCCGTCCGTCCGTCCGTCCGTCTGTCTGTCTCCAGGCTGTATCTCAAGATTATGTCTTAGACCACAACACAGAGTCTAAGTGTCTAAACACACTAGGCTGAATTACGCCGGCGTAATTTACGTGGCCGAAACTACGTTCAGCCGCTCACGTCTGATGCGACACACTATAAATTACGCGAAGAGCCGAAATTTCGCGGTGTAATTTCCGTTGCCGAACGCGCGCGTAAGTATTTAAAATTCTCAGATGTAATGTGTGCGTTAACGCTTTGGAGATAAGGTTGGATTTGCTATGTTCGGTTTTGATAATTCCGTCGCGTATAGTATGTTGCTATACAAAACATTACCGCCAAATCTCTGCCGAACTTTACGCTCGACTTGGCTCGACGGAAATTCGGCTCACGACGGAATTTCGGCATAGTGTGTCGACTGTCGCGTTCCGCCCATATTTTGTATGGATTTGAAACGCGGCGTAAACGCGGCGGAATTTACGTCATCGTAATTCAGCCTAGTGTGTTTAGACCCTTAGGGCCGTCTTAGGGCTGGGACACAAAGTCGTGGGAATCTACGACGCGCGTCGTAAAAAACCACGAAACGACATCGTACGACGTCGCGTCGCAGAAACTCATCGTTGAATTTCTACGTGAGTTTCTTCGACGTGACGTCGTACGATGTCGTGTTAGGGCCGGGTCACAAAAACACGACACGACGTCGTACGACGTCGTATCGTGTTTTTGTGTCCCGGCCCTTAGGCTGGTATAAATAGTCAGTACATAAGATGCGACCCGGTCTCAAGACGCGGTTCGGTTCGGTGATTGGTCCAAATTTTGACAGTCAACCAATAACAGAGCCTGAACTGAGTCTTGAGACCGAGATGCATCTTGAGTACTGACTAAATATACCAGCCTTACTTTCGCTTTATAACGGTACGGAACCCTCCATGGGCGAGTTCGACTCGCACTTTGCCGATTTTATTTTATTTTACTACCTCATTGTTTAAGGCGTCGCCTTGATAATTTGGCTGTAGCAATATCAATTTTTCTCAGCAATGACTAAAGCTTATAAGAAATTAAAGTTCATTGTCAGTATTCATCATGTCTTTGTCTTTAAATTACCCATAGCATAACACGATTGGTCAACTTTTATAACACAGAATAATTAATCAAAAAGACCTCTGTAAAAAAATGGATTCCTATTTTGCCAACAGAGGAGAGTGATTTAAGCTTCCAAAATTTGTACATAAATTGGTTCAAGCATACACTCTAATTTGCCCATAGCGTATATGAAATATATTTATGGTTTTTAAATTACGCGACAAAAACCATTTTGTCGCTTACGCCCTTTCCATTTTTTGCAAGCAGTCTAAAGGGCCCCCGAGACGGTCAAACGGTTTGATTCAAACATTACGTGTTTGATGAAACCGTTTGATGTCGGTTTGAACTTTGAATGGTTGTCAAACGGCATTGCGCATCTGGTTCAGTGCGCCGCCATAATTAGACGTGTGTGATGCAGACAAGATTGCTCTCAAACTTCAAAATCCAGTACTAAACTAAGCCGAGTTTGTTCAAACGCATTGGAAGTCGGAACACAATCAAACGGCGCGTCAAACACAACAAAAATATGAAATTTCATCAAACGAGCTTCAAACACGTAAATGTTTGAAAAACCGTTCAAGCTAGCTTTGTAAACGATCAAAATGGTTTGAATGGAACCAAAATTTACGTGTTTGAATCAAACAGTTTGACTGTCTCGGGGGCCCATAAAACATATCCTTCACGGTTTTTTACTTTAGCGCGGAGAACTGCTTAGAATGAGATTTCTTACTGATAAATTCCGATTTGTTACTGCCCAGACGTAACCGCTCATTCATTAATGTTTACTGCTCATTTAATTATTTTACTGTTCAATAATGTTTTCAATTATCCATTTCATTATTTTTTACTAGGTACTCATTTTTGTTTAATTTACTGCTTAGTTTTAACTGCTAAAGTAGTTATTGAACGTGCCATTTATGATTGTTAACTTACCAAGACTGCTATTTACATCTGCCCCTTTAAATCAGTGCCTTTTCATACAAGTAGTGTGCGTGTATTTTCTTGAATATTTCTATTTGTCGATCATTTTGAAGCACATTAAAATCCAGAAAAGAAAGTCATTTAGTTCATGATATCGATAAACTATAATTCAAATAATTGTGAATCCGTAAACACACGTAAAAAGCTATGCAATTTTTGTAGTTAAATTATTAATTAATGTGTCATTTTTAGTACCTACTAATGCCTTGTATAGCACGATTAAGGGATTATTAAACTTATAAATTATCCTTTTAGCTCACAAAAATACCGATTGAAAAGCCCAAAAAACGTTGTTCAAAACTTACGTATTTAACGTTAAATCCACGTGTTTGAGGCATTGTTTAGCCATTCTTATGGTTTATTATTTAGCGGAACCACAAAACTCAACAATATCTAGCATAAAGTGTTCATTAAAAACCTTTATTAACACTTTTATTACATGAAATATGCAGACCGACTCCTTTGTTATGTCCTAGTAAGTAGGACATAACATTACACGCTTTTGACGCTTATGTACACCATGCTTGGTCTTAAGTCTCCCGCAAACGATCAAACATCAAACCGTCAAACACGTCAAATCACGTAGTAAATCCAAATTTTCTTCAAACGCGTCAAACATGTCAAACACGTAGTTTATATGGTGTTTGACGTGTTTGATGTTTGATCGTTTGCGGGGCGCTTTACAATATGTATTGAATCTATTTTTGTTATCAAAGATCACGATTTAGTCAGAATGATAAGATTCTCAGTACCTATATATACTGTATTATCTATGGATAACATACAACACATAGCTGTCATAGCAAATATTTTACAGCATCTCTATTTTTGTTTTGAGCATGATGTGGACTTGGGTATAACTGCAGACTTGAAAGTTACATAGGTAGTAATTTACATTGTAATAGTGTACCTATTATACAACTGGTTATTACTGGGTTTCAGGGCGCTAACTCCCATGGCCAGTTGGGACTTGGATATGTTAGTGAACAAGTGGATAAACCAACAAAAATCACTTCAATTCTTTGGAATGGTGTGAGCAAAATTAGTTGTGGTGGCGGGCATTCACTTCTTATTGATAATGAGGGAAAACTTTTCTCGTGTGGATGGAATTCAAAGAAGCAAACTGGTCATCCAGAAGAAAAATATAAATTCGAAAGAACATGGTGTTTAAGTGGTATCAAATTCACCAATGTTACATGTGGGTGGGATTTTAGTTGTGGCATTACTGATGATAATTTTATGTTTGTATGGGGATCTAACAGCCATGGACAACTAGGACTACCAAAAGAACACTTTCAGGAATCACTTAAACCAATAAAATTGCAAGTCAAAGCGTGTGATGTTTCTATGGGCTTGCGGCACTCTGCTCTAATAAGCTGTAAAGGGGAGGTATGGACCACTGGATGTGGAAAACATGGACAGCTCGGATTAGGTAATGATGTGTTAGAGTCAGACAGATTTCAAAAAATTTCTAGCTTATGCCATATAACTCATATTGCATGTGGGCAAAATCATACAGTGGCCTGGCGAAGTAGTGACAGATCACTCTTTGTGTGGGGTGATAATAAACATGGACAACTGCTTTTAAGTTCTGATAAATATAGGAAAATATTCAAACCTGAGAAAATTGACATTGATGCAAAGAGTAATGTAAAGAAACTTTTAAGTGGCTGGACAAATGTTTTACTGTGGTTAGCAGATGGTTCCCTACTAACATGGGGTAGAAACAATTATGGACAATTAGGTACAGATACACCATTTATAGGAACTTTAATTAATATCAAATTACCAGGTATGTTTCCAGTTTGGCAATATTACTTTTTTAATATAATGACTTTGTATCGAGTAATAACATAAATCTCAGATTATTGTCATTTCATTACAAAACTTTTAAATTTTCAGATAGAAGACAAGCCAAAGATGTGGTATTAGGATCTGAGCACACTGTATGCTTGGCAAATGATAACACTTTGTGGGCTTGGGGTTGGAATGAACATGCTAATACAGGAGTGGATTCAGCTGAATGTGTCTTCAATCCTACATTGGTACCATTAGAAAATTTAACAAATATTAGGGCTATTTATTCTGGTGCTGCTCACAATTTTCTAGTTGTTGATGAAAATGAAGTACAAAGTGAATAAGCACCTGCAAATTCTTTGTAAATTATTTTTTGGGATAAAATCTCAAGACAAAATTTAAAGTTCTTATCATCCAACAATTAACCCTTAATCGGGCACAGGGAACTATTTTCCCATTTCTCAATCTAGCTAAAATTCCGAATATTTTAGAAATGGCAACCTTTTATGTTTTTTTCTTTACACAAATAGAATCTAAGATAATTACAACATTATCTTAGTCGCAACCCAGCCCTTTCAAGTGTCAATGTTAGAAGCAAATAAATGTCAGTTTCGACAAAAAATGCGCGATTTTCACATAGTGGAGACATAAATTTGCAAAGTTTCTTCAAAAAAGAAAGAAGCAACTCCATTTTGCGTCACTATATATAAAAAAAATGGGGATTTATTTTTGTCAACTTTTAAGATTTGTCAATTATCTTAGTTAATTTTAAATTTTTATTTTCAATTATTTTGGATAATGCCTTAAAAAAAATTCAAAGTGGCAATATGTCCGCAGGAGTATTTAAAACAGTTTCATTTGTCTGGTTAATGTTTTTTTAATTAATACATCTTAAAGATTAGTTATTTTATTGTTTATTAGATCCTTTATTCGCAAACTGATACAAAAGCTCGTTTTCATTTAAACAATTTTGAGCACATTTATTGAGGAAAATAAATTCAAAAGTAGAGTCAGAGCAACTAACTAGTCTATCTAATATATATAAATCTCCTGTCACGATGTTTGTCCGCGATGGATTCCTAAACTACTTAACCGATTTTAATGTTTCTTTTTTTAAATGTGTGCTTTTTTCCAACTTGCGAGATAGGATAGCTTAGATCTTTAATTATAGTCGAAATTTTATTTTATTGCAAATTATTTGTCTATAAAGAGCGACCATTGTTTATGCGACGCGGGTCACGGGATAGCGATGGACGTTGCCATGGTGACATACTTATTTAGTCATTAATTCAATAAAATAATAATATACTTTATATATGGCAAAGAAACGTTTGCCGGGACAGCTAGTTTGTTTATAAATTTGTTTCGTTATCGGGGAAAGGGAAATACTTTCCCATCTTGGTTGGTTGTGAACAGGCAAAGGGAAATAATTTCCCAACCGTAAAAACATAATAATTTTAAGTTTCACTAACTTATACTTGATTGTATGTAGGTACACAGATATCCTAATTGATCTAAAAACATCTACTTAATCCATGCAAAACTGATTTTTTCGTTAGGCCCGATTAAGGGTAAGTTATTATTTAAGTACATATTTTACATTATAATCAATCCATTAATTATTATGAATAACACAACCATTTTTAAATTTATTATGATTCAAATAAAAAAGCTTTAAATATAATTGTTGAACAAAAATAAAAAATTAATTGGTGTTTTTGTTGTTTTTATTTTCTGTCATTTAACTGCAAAATCTCAATACTTTAATGTGTGTAAAAATATTATCTGTGATGAAAAGTAACAAGATATAACGATAGGGCACTGGCTGAAAGCTGGACTAGATAGTAGATGGTCAATTTAAACAAGCCATAATAATATTATGACATAGCATAGGTCATAGGAAAGAACATTTATCATCATATTCTGTTCTTTTGTTTTTGCTAAAATAAGTATGCTAATACAAAAAGGACAATTCTTTAGAGTTTAGGCATATTATTCCATCTGCACAGTAGAACAGATGTACAGTGCAAGAGAAACCTTTCATAAAATGTATGCTTTTAAAAAACCGATTTATGCTTTGAAAGTATCAAGTAAGTGCCATGCCAGACGATGCAATGCGGCGCCTGACCGGTGCCGCTCCGATTTCCTACATATAAAAATGTATCCGGTGCGCTCCGGCGCTGCTCCGCACGCAAACCAAAATCGAGACGAGGTGCGGAGGGGTGTATGTATTGGTGGAGCTCGTGTCCGTCGCTGCTGCGGTACTGCAAAACGTTGCGGCGCCGCACTCACCGTGTGGCCGGTAGTCGGCGAGATGACCTCCGGTGAGGCGCCGCACCGCGTCGTGTGGCACGGCAGTTAGTTGAGCCACTTTTCTACGCTCCTTTATTACAAATGATAATACTACCTTATTATACAACGTTTATTAAAGTAAGTAATAGTTTTAAAATCTTAGATAAGCAGCATAAACATAAACCATTAGCAATCTGCTACCTCTTCCTTTCACCTTTTTGTGTTTTTCGTTTCTCCTTTTTTTCCTCTTTTTGTTGTTTTTGTTTTTCTCTGAAAAATTATAAAATCAAATTTAGTATATGCTTCTTCTGTAAATAATAAATAATAATAGTATTATAGTTTTGTTTTTAACCAATTCAGCATGGATGACACTGCAGCCGTGTCATATTATATTTTTTTAATGTGTGGCATATGACATGAGCCGTGTCATATTTTAGAAAACGATTGTATCTCCCGCAAATTACACTTTAGAAGGTTCTGCTCTGAACAAAACCATCTTAATTTTCCACATAAAACAAGCCTATAGGATACCTATAAAAAGTAGGGGCTGTCAACCTTTTTACCCAACTGCCATGCCAGGAGGGTTATTTAATCCCTTCATTGCGGATTCTTGGAAATCTATTGTTGTTCTATTGTTATCGCGATCACCGGTGCTCTTATGGGGCTTGATAGGTTAAGCTGCATTCATTGCAGATGACACGGCAGCCATGGGAGTACCCAGGATTTTAGCTAAGTAACAACTTCTATGGCATATGACACGGCTAACATGTCAGGAGAAAATTGTATGGCGCCACTACTAAAAGTTTTCGAAAATGTGCGCCGCAATGAATTGGTTAATTAAAGCTTTTTATGATAATCTTACCTGTCTTCTCTATCCTTCTCCTTTTTTCTTTGGGCTTCAAGTCTAGCTTGCTCACGTCTTTCCCTTGCTGCAGCTTGAACATCTGATACATTTGTGTTTTTCACTAAGTCTGAATTTGTTTGTTCATCTTCATTTTCTTCACTGTCCTGGTAAAATGAATAGTTGGATTAAGTTACACATTACAAACATAATGCCTGCCATACACGCTATGGTCTACCGGACACCTGGGCAGGTATGCCTGCGCAGTTAGACCGGAATGTGTGTGGAAATACACCTGTGCAGTTTTTTCCACCTGCACAGGCGACCGGCCCAAAATTCATTCATTCTGGTCTACCTGCATCAGTGGACCTTTCCTGTAGAGTGTAGACCGTAGCGTGTATGGCTTACATAAGTAAATGATCTCTTACCTCTTTATCAGAAAGTTGACTGTATTGGGACAATATAGCTTCTCGTATTTTTTTCTCTTCATCTGTATATTCTTTACGTGTTGTTGTAGCCAATGACTGGGAGTCCAATAATTTGGCAAGTTGAATATCTACATCAGCAGCAGGTTTTGATGCTTCTTCATCTTTTGGTTGACAAAGTTGCCATTTATCAATTATTTCATTGACATGTTGTGAAATGTCCTGTGTCTGGAAATTGCAAAAACTATATTATATAATTATTTTTATGTAAACAATAAACATTATTCAACAATTAAATGAATTAAACTAATGATTAAAATATAATTGAATGGAATATCCAAATATTATATTAGATCCCTACTAATATAATAAATGTGAAAGTGTGTCTGTCTGTCTGTCTGTCTGTCTGTCTGTCTGTCTGTCTGTCACCTCTTCACGCCCAAACCGCTGAACCAATTTTGCTGAAATTTGGTATGGAGATACCTTGAATGCCAGGAAAGGACATAGGATACTTTTCATCCCGGAAAAATGTACGGTTGCCGCGCGATTAACTAATTTTGGCGCAACGTAGTTGCGGGCATCATCTAGTAAGTAATAAAATATACTGAAACACATATGAAAAAGTATATTTTTATATACTATAAAAACTAAAATTAAATGTTCTACATAAGAATGTATTATCTTATTTTGATATAATACCCCATATAACTCCGAAATGAAACAAATCTAATTATAAATTTCAAGCTCACAAAATATAGTACTTATACATTTTTAGACTTTATAGCTGGCCAGAGGAATATGCATACAAATACTCAAACCTCCAAGAACAGCCAAGTAAAACTATAAAATTAATGTTAATTCCAGAGTATGATAGTACAGTTTAAGCCCTCATGTTCTATTTTATGGCGAATGTGGATTGATGTTACTCCAACCTATAATTAGTGCATAACTATTGAGTTGCAATAATATTTATCTTCTTTACCTGATCTGTGTGTCATGCAGTAGAAAGCGAACAAAATGGAATTAAGACAAAATCAAAAATCTAGTGTTAAAATTGTAAAGTATTCACGGTTTCTACTTACAACAAATTCCGATAAAATCCCTTCCAGTGCCTCTTTTTTGTCCTCAATCGAATCATCGCTTTCTAAAATACCAGAAATATAGGAACTAAATACATTTTCATCCGTTTTAAGTAGTTTTAATTTATCAATGAGCCACGGCTCGAACTCGCTCACCGCTGTCGCCATATTTATGAATAGATTGACAATTGACAATGACAATTATTGACATTGACATCGACCTGCAGGTGATAGATGACAATTGTTTTTTTATTAACGGATGATATGCATTGAACCATGACAGTGTCAAGTTAAAAATACGGGAAATAAAATAAATCAACTATAGCACTAATATTGCTATACTGTGACTATAGTGAATAGTCCTCGCGGAACTAGTTGGCCGCGCCTTAGGTATGTGAGCGGTGGGACGGAGAGGCGGGGGCGCTTGATTTTGACAGTTCTGGCTAGTTCAGACAAAAAGCACACGAGATTGCAATAGCAAGATGAGTCCGCCGATAAAAAGATAATCTAAGGAAATAATATTTAAAGTGCATACGTTTTTAGAAAACGGAAAGCCGAATATGTCAATTATAGTTTAGAACATAAAACTGATCAATTGTCTTTTATTTATTCTTTTCAATAATTAAATATTAATATTATTGTTCACGATATCTTGAGATTGGTCGTCCTCGTCAGTCGTCACTGTCTAATCTCATGTGCGTTGCGAGCAGCAAGCAACCCGCCCCCTCACCCACGTCCCTACCTAAGGCGCGGCCAACTAGTTCCGCGCAGATTATATCAATTAGGTACTGTAGACGGTTAGACTGACTATAATTTATATCAAAATTTTTATACATTTTTGCCACTACTTGCTCGCAGCTTTAAACGAGACGGTCAAACGGTTTGATTCAAACCTTACGTGTTTGATGCAACCGTTTGATGTTGGTTTGAACGGTTTGTCAAACGACACTGCGCAGTTTAATTCAATACGCGCTGACGAGTACACGTCTTGGGAGTTGGGATGCAGACAAGATGCTCTCTAGAGTCTAGATTCTAGAAATCTAGAACGAAGATCGCGATTTTCTTATGTTTATAACGTTAAGGGGCCGGGTACACTTAGAATTTTTTTTTTTTTAAATATTTTGAAGTAAATTTTTGTGCAGGAACCTAGGTAATTAGTAATTACTATTTTAAACTGAAAAACAACTCAAACATATTAAATATTTTCGTATGCGAAAATGATTTTGGAATTACGTATGTATGAGAAATTCTAAGTGTACCCGGCCTCTTAATATTATGTCCTCTGTCAAAAGAAAAAAAAAAAGAAAAAGACGGCTCCGAAGAATAGAATATGAACTAAGATATCGTTTTATCGACGAACATTTACAGAAAGTGCTAGAAACTATAGCTTCTTTCTTTTTTTTTTCTTCAAAATCCAGCACTAAATTAAGCCGAGTTTGATCAAACGCTTCGGAACATGATCAAACGGCGCGTCAACAGAATAAAAATATGAAATTTCATCAAACAAGCTTCAAACACGTAATTGTTTGACAAACCCTTCAAACTAGCTTTGTACACGATCAAAATGGTTTGAGTCAAACCAAAATTTACGTGTTTGAGTCAAACCGTTTGACCGTCTCGGGGGCCCTTTAGAGTTTAGAGATCACTCAAAGAAACTGAGTAAAAAATAAAAATCAAAGGTTAAAATAAATCCATAAGGCATAACTGTAGCAAATAATAAAAATTAAAAAATATTTTGGCTCAGAGTTCAGACTCTGTGGTCACTGTCCCGAACTCTGTGGTCAATGGTCATAAATATGACAGTTCGCTAGCCACACCATGACTTGTCAAATAATCAAAAAATTGTCAAAGCGGCTTTGAAGTTTGAGTTGTAATTACAAAGCAATTTTACATCAATTTTATGATATTTAATAAATACTTATTCAAAACCGTTTAAACATGTCTGCAAGATATGATAGAGCTATTACAGTGTTTTCTCCTGACGGTCACTTGCTACAAGTGGAATATGCCCAAGAAGCTGTTCGGAAAGGATCGACTGCGGTATTCACATTTGCATTATTTGAATTGAGGAGTAAGTAGGTACCTAATAACTTTACGTTTTATTAAAATTGTTACATACTTTTAGGTTGGAGTAAGAGGCAAAGATGTAGTCGTATTAGGAGTTGAAAAGAAGTCTGTTGCTAAACTGCAAGAAGAAAGGACTGTTAGAAAGATTTGCTTGTTAGACGATCACGTTGTTATGGCTTTCGCCGGTCTAACTGCCGATGCTCGCATCTTAATCAATAGAGCTCAAATCGAGTGCCAGTCGCATAAGCTTACTGTGGAGGATCCAGTGACATTAGAATACATCACTAGGTACATTGCGGGCCTAAAACAAAAATATACTCAGAGTAATGGACGTCGTCCGTTTGGCATATCTTGCCTTATCGGTGGATTTGATTATGATGGCCAGCCCCATCTGTTCCAGACTGAGCCTTCTGGTATATATTATGAATGGAAAGCTAATGCCACAGGTAGATCAGCAAAGACTGTCAGGGAATTTTTAGAGAAGAATTATACAGCTGAAGAGGTTGCATCAGAGAATGGTGCAGTTAAGGTACAACCTAATTATACAAATAATAGTAAAAATTCTAGATAATCTGATACTTATATTAAAATTTTATTTAAAATATATTATGCATTACTCATTTTAATAATTATATTTGGAAATATTAGTTTTTATATTATTATGTCCATAAATTTATTGTTTCTCAAATTTTTTCAGCTTGCAATTCGTGCACTCTTGGAAGTTGTGCAGTCAGGTCAGAAAAATCTTGAGATTGCAGTCATGAGGCGTAATCAGCCAATGCAAATGCTGGATGTAGACACTATCAACTCTTATGTTGCTATTATTGACAAGGAAAAGGAAGAGGAGGCTGAGAAGAAAAAACAGAAGAAGTAGTCTTTTTTTAATTTCATAAAACCAATAAATGGATAACTTTATACTATATTACTATATTCAATTCAATTTAAACTAAATTCAATTTAATATCTTTCACATAAAGGATATCATGACTTATTCAATCAATTTAAAAACAGTAAAAGTACAAGACAGGTGCTAAAATTATTAAAATTTAATAATTTTGGTACCGTAACTGTTTTGTATTTCTAGATACTTTAATTTCTGTACATGAAAAACTAAATTCATTCATTAAATAGAAACTAAATTATTTCATTAAACACCATGTTATAGAATGCTTACATATAAAAACTTAAATCATCATTTTCAAATAAAACATGGAACACAACTTTATAGTGTTAGAGAACATAACTTATTTAAGAAAAAAGTAACATATTAAGTGTCATGCTCAATCTAGATAGAAGTAACGATGAAAACGATCTTTTAGTTTTAATAAAAGTTTTCAGGATTCAAAATATCATTTGCCATTGAGATTTGTGAATAGAAGGAATGTTTGTTGGCATTGATGTCATTAAACATTTGTTCCCACTCACCATGGAAGTAATTTTCGTTATTGTTCTAAAACAAAATAATAGTAGGTACATATTAAAAAAATTGCTTCATTAAAATGTATTATGTATTAACAAATGTGAGATTGTTTTATAACTTACCTCATTTACTGCATTGTCATCAACATTGTAATTTCCCAAAGATGGTAATATGCAGTTTAGTAAACTAGTATTTTTGTTTACATTAAATTCTGCAAGCAATTCCATTTTGGATATATCACAGCTATTTGCTTCTACCAATTGGATGGGTTGAACTCCTTGATAAGGGTTCTGTCGGCAATCCCTGTTTGAGAAACTATTTTGATATTTTAAATTTCGTTTATGTATTTTATTTTATACATAGGTAATATTTATGTGTTTTTACCTTGAATTATTACACCAGGAGTATTCATTTTCTAATTTGATCTTCACTGAATCTGTGGAAAGGTGAGTAATTGGAGAGTGAGAAGGTATGATAGGATATTGTGGTATAAGGTTAGTAGAAGGTCAACAAAGGATAAAGGACCTGTTTTAGGGTTTACTTCATCTTCTTTTGGCAACATGTTGATGTAATCTTCACCATTATCACTGACTTCCTGAGCATCTGAAACAATTTTTTTTTTCAGTTCAGCTGTAGGTATATAAATAGATGAACTTGATAAACTTAACCAAGTAAGTTAACAATTTTTTTTTACTTGTATGTATGTAAGTTAATACCTTCAAACTCAATTTTACATTTATTATCTGCATAGTTATGAAGATAATAGTTCTCCACTGCTTTGTTCAAAGCAACTCGCAGAGCATGGCGGGCTTTTTGCAACGGGGTGAGTGATATTTGACCTCGCATATTGCACTTCTAAAATACAATTCATTACTCAAAGTTAACTTCTTTAACAGCTGTCTTGACTAATACTTGGATATAAAGTGTACCTACTGGATCAATTTGTAGAATATCACCTCTCTATACCTACCTAATATGTATAGAGAAGTGGTATAGTTCTTGTAATCTAAGAGTGCGCGTCGCCCTTAGTTGTGTGAGTGACCATATCTATACACGCGTACATGGCTTGCTCGCTTCTGACTGCTCCGTCGGGTACGCACACTAACGAAAATGTCTATTTACATTTCCAACTACAAATAAAGGCGACGCGCACTCTTAGATTGCCAGAACTATATTCTAAAAAATTGATTCAGTAGGTTTATATACATTGTATTATGATACCAGTTACCACCCTAAAGTGATATTTGAGTGGTATTACCAGTTTTATTACAAATTGTCATCACTTTCCTAGTTCCAGATTCACGCAGGTACGGTACCTAAGTTAGAAACTTTTAGCCCTGTACAGTGTAAACATACCTTGAATTTTGAGGTTTTAAAGTTCAATGGTTTTCTAGATATCTTTTTAAGTAGCTCAGGGCGTCCGTATTGAAAATAATCATGCATATATTCGTGCATAAATGGGTTGCTTGAATTGCATAAAGGATCTTGTAAATGTGATGTAACTTTTCGAAATCCATATAAATTAAGTTGTCGAATAAAACTTGATATATTTGAAGTTTTAAAAAATGAGTGATGAGTTTGTAAATAAAGGTGAAGTATTTTATAATTTAGAAGAATAGATTGCCCGTTTCCACCCCACATTATTGCTTTAGAACCTAGTTGAAGTAATTGCCATAACTTCTGAGGAAACCTCATATTTTGGAATACCATAACTTTTGTATCATTTGTATCTTGCATATTTTTGCTATCTAAAATTTCAGTCTCACTAATACTTTTAATAATTACCTACTTTACATTAATTAATACTTATTAATCGTTGCAATAATTGATATTTGAAAATTTAATATAATCATAGATTAACGGAATTTGCGTCAGGGTGACAACGAATTTAAATTCCCGCGTTTTTCCACTCATATTTAAATGACATATTATAAAGGCTCCCGCAGACAGGCGCGATTTATGGCCTAAATTACACGGTCAATATTATCACGATTCTAGTATCACGGGATCACAGACTACTAAGGGATACACGGGATTCACAAAATATAGTACTGCGATACTGCGATTCGGCCTATTACACCATCAATATTATCACGGAATCGTGATAATATTGATGCGTGTAATCCGCGCCTATCGCGCGATCGATCGCTTATTTCGTTTTTAGTACTATTATTATCATTTTTTTGTTATATAATCATTAATCATATTTTATTATAATAATTAGAGAAAATAAAGTTTTATTATTATTTATTATTGTTGTTCAAATTCAAATACTTAAACTAATTATTTTGCATAATATAATAATATGTAAAGATTAAAGAAGTCCACTTCAACCCAGCTCTTAAAATTTTGAAAATCGCATAAGAGCATTTTCACACGACACACGACCCGACACGACAAACTGCGGTGAGGATTCCGTGCGCCATACATTTCTATGTACCGTTTTCACACGGAACGACACCGCACAGCACGACACATGATTTTAAGAGCGTTTTCACACGAGACACGACCCGACACGACAAACTGCGGTGACGATTCCGTGCGCCATACATTTCTATGTACCGTTTTCACACGGAACGACACCGCACAGCACGACACACGATTTTGAGACGACAATCCGCTATGTCGTCACGTTTTTTAGCACAGATAAAAAAATTACAAAGATATTATGAAAGTTGTCTGTGGTTCATTGATTCAGTTTGAATTTTGAACCAGGCCACTAAAATTACTGCCATAAATAATACAATATGCCCCGCGTACCACTTGACGTTAGAAAGGATCATCGAACTATCTTTTAAAATTATATTGTACAAAACCCAACAATAGATGACATAATATTTTTAAGTACTTATGGCTGGTTTACACGTACTAAGTTGATAAGTAGTTAACTTAATTTTAAATTTGTAAATTGTAAACACAAAATTTAGTAGCCAATAGCAAGTTAAAATTTAGTTAAGGAAGTATAGGGTCATAAGTTAAAATTTAGTTGACCATTTATCTACTTATCACGTGTAAACCAGCCATAAGTGAATGCGGTGTCGTCGCAGAAATCGTCGCTCGTGTGAAAACGTTCAAACGACACGGTTCATAGACAATTTATATTTGTCTATGAACCGTGTCGTGTCGTGTCTCGTGTGAAAACGCCGTGAGACGACAATCCGCTATGTCGTCACGTTTTTTAGCACAGATAAAAAAAATACAAAGATATTATGAAAGTTATCTGTGGATCATATTTTGTTCTTTGAATTTTGAACCAGGCCACTAAAATTACTGCCTTAATTATATACAATATGCCCCGAGTACCACTTGACGTTAAAAAGGATCATCGAACTATCTTTTAAAATTATATTGTACAAAACCCAACAATAGATGACATAATATTTTTAAGTACTAATGGCTGGTTTACACGTACTAAGTTGATAAGTAGTTAACTTAATTTTAAATTTGTAAATTGTAAACACAAAATTTAGTAGCCAAAGCAAGTTAAAATTTAGTTAAGTAAGTATAGGGTCATAAGTTAAAATTTAGTTGACCATTTATCTACTTATCACGTGTAAACCAGCCATAAGTGAATGCGGTGTCGTCGCAGAAATGAGCGTTTTCACACGACACACGACCCGACACGACAAACTGCGGTGACGATTCCGTGCGCCATACATTTCTATGTACCGTTTTCACACGGAACGACACCGCACAGCACGACACACGATTTTGAGACGACAATCCGCTATGTTGTCACGTTTTTTGTCTACAGATAATAAATAAATATTTTTTTAAATGAAAAGCATGATAAATCATAATTTAAGTTTTAACCTACTGTTTAAAGATCTTTGGTTTTAACAGCCTGCCAAACTGTATAGCGGTTTGCCGGCGAACATTACGCCACCATATTACTATAATATAATAATATCTTATATCACCAATACCAGTATTGTCACTCGTCGTCACTCGTCAGTAAATCGTCACTCGTGTGAAAACGTTCAAACGACAGACTGTGTGACGTCTGTCGTGCAATTTATATTTGTCTATGAACCGTGTCGTGTCGTGTCTCGTGTGAAAACGCCGTAAGCGTTCCCTTACTTTGGTGGAAGTCCGGTCCGAGGTAGACGGCCAGTCATGGAGGGAGTCCCGTGTTTGTTAGATCCGGGATATCCCTCCTCTATACGGCTGAAGGCGAACCGCAGGTGGTTTTAGTGAGTAGGAGTCTCACATACCCCCGGGGTACCCAACCCGGGGCACCCATGATGGGTTTCCCCTGCGAAAAAAAAACGTTGTCACGTTCCACTATCGTCAGTAAACCGACTTTACAGACAACCGATTTTTTAAGTTTCTTGTCT
The DNA here is from genome assembly GCA_937595015.1 of Polyommatus icarus. Taxonomy (NCBI): domain Eukaryota; kingdom Metazoa; phylum Arthropoda; class Insecta; order Lepidoptera; family Lycaenidae; genus Polyommatus; species Polyommatus icarus. Next base: position 14,515,230 of record OW569321.1, read on the forward strand.
ACAGCCTGGCTACAGCCCACAACTAAAATTTAATGACTGTTTTAGACGAGGTGACGCCAGTGCTTAGACACTGTCTTGTGAGTTGTGAGTTGTGACGACGCATCACGCGAGCCCTCACAAAGCTCGGCTTTTAGTTAGTACCTATTAATATCGTCAAGTCCAAAACGTTTCATTTACCATTGATGGTGAATAAAACGCTTTTTGCGGCCGCAGGCACCCATGAGTCATGAGTCATGACTCATGACTCATGAGTCATCATGACCCAGTCCCAAGGCCCGCGGCGCGGCCGTGGGTACATCACTCACTAGTCACTACGCATTCCCCTTGTGTCAAGCTGCAAAAACAAAAGAAAAAAAACAAACTTCAAAATCAAATATATACTTGTAATCTGTGTTCAAAATTCAATACCTACGAATATACGTAGTATCCCTTAGTAGTCTGTGGTCTGTGCTACGAATCAGGTGGACGAAACTTTCCGAACAAAAAAAAATTGGGTTCCAAATTTAAACATAGCTACTAAAGTCAATCGCATAATCTGTACAATTTTTAAGCACGGTCGACTGTGATTGGTTGATAAAAAAGACCATAGAGAATATAAACTACATGAGAAAAAAGAGGAAGATGAAGTTTAAAACTCAAGGTTCGAATTCCATTTTGTGAAAATTATTTATTACAAAAATACAAAAATTGTAAATTAAGTGGATTAATTATTGAAAAACGAAAGGTAAGCCATTGTAAAATGTAAATGTAACCGTAAATTGATAAATTGAAGCAAAACATAACGATATCATACCATGTTCTAATACAAAGTATGTCGTAGTATTATTTGCATAATTGTACAATAATTTAGAACTTAAACTATATTAATATGAAAAAGATAGATTATTATTTCATAGAAATTATTATAATGTATATCAGTATGCAGTTAATTTGGAAAATGATGAAATGTGTATCATGTGTAATGTGTATATTGTTTTATTGTAACAATACATAAGGTTATTAATTACTATACTTACTATAATTTATGTAAACTGTATGGAATATAAATGAAAAATGTTTCATTAATTTCGGATTTTTAGGTCCCTATATAGCTAGTTTGCAACATTTTAGTCTGCAAGCAATAGCTGTTAACTCGATCGCGGATTCTAGGAAATCTTTTGTTCTCGCGGTCGCATGCGACCGCTTGGGAACGAAAGCAGCAAAGAGATTCAATGCAAGGAGATTTTAGGAGAAGGAAGGTATGGGATTATGAGTGGTACGGCCACCAAGGAAAAATCCTCTGATCAAGTGAGGTGGTATGCAGCTGGCCTGAACCCGCGCCATAGATTTCAGCTGTCGTATACAGGGTGTAACAAAACAAAGTGTGTATGTATAAAGGTGCGATCCACTGGATCGGAATCGGAGCGCAGGTACGCAGTGGACGGATTTGTTGCTTTGTATGTATGGTACTGACTACTATGAACTGCACTAGAAGTACTGGAACATCATTCTGCGCCTGACAAGTATATGACGACACGTGGTGCCACCGTCCGCACCGTATGTCCCGATTCCAACCTGGTGGACGCGCAGCTTTAATCCCCTCCCTATATAGAGTTTACTGTATAAAGCGCTTATTCCACTTATCCTAGCTAGGTTCCTAGATCCTAAATCGTTTCCGATTTAGTCAAGACGTGGAACAACATTTACGGCGTTTTCACACGAGACACGACACGACACGGTTCATAGACAAATATAGATTGCACGACAGACGTCACACAGTCTGTCGTTTGAACGTTTTCACACGAGCGACGATTTCAGCGACGACACCGCATTCACTTATGGCTGCTTTACACGTATTAATTAGATAAAGCCGGCTGTATACTCTCGCTGAGACACAGCGAGGCGGCCCGAGTGCGAGAGTGTAAATGGGTGCGCTCGCCTCGTCTCGCCTGTCTCGGACCCTCTCGGTCCGTTGTCGGTATTTTGCGCTCGAGACAAAGGGTCTCGCGAGGAAAACGAGCGCACACTCTCGCGTCTTTCAGTACTAGTCCCGCCGTTGGACAGTGTAGAACAGAAAAATAACAATAATAAACGTCATTATTAGTCATTATCTGTGAGAAATAAAATTAAATATGATGATAAATCTTTGGATTACAATGATATCTTTCGATGCATGGTAACTGGTGAATGGTCGTTTTCGTCTATCTTCTCTGAGTTCTTAACTGCGATTGAACTAAGCGAGAATGTACATGATCGCACTCGGGCAAGGGGCTCTCGCACGAGACTCTCGCCCGAGAGCTCTCGGCGAGAGTGTACAGCGGGCAATAAACCAGCCATTAGTTCTTAAAAATATAGTCATCTATTGTTGGGGTTTATTTTTTTAAGAAGAAGGCAAATACGAAAATCTTATGCAAATCGGATCAGTAGTTTTCGTGTTAAAGCAAAAGTCTTATGTAACAAAATCTGCCCCTTCTTATCCCCTTTAGAGGGGTGGGGGGAAAAAATTTATACACCAGATGCTAAGTTGGAAGAAAACAAATATATCTTCGAAAACCGCATTCAAATCGGATGACTAGTTTTCGTGTGATGCTGGAACAAACATACAGACAGACAGACAAAAAAACAAACTAACTTTTCGGCTTCTATAGCGATATTGTGACACCCTCCGCTTATTATTTTTTGAATATATTTAATGTACAGAATTGACATTTCTACAGATTTATTATATTATTGCTAGCTGTCCCGGCAAACGTTTCTTTGCCATATTATATAAAGTATATCGCCCGTATTGTTTTATTGAATTAGTGACTAAATAAGTATGCCACTATGGCAACGTATATCGATATCCAGTGAGGCCGTGACCCGCGTCGCATAAACAATGGTCGCTCTTTATAGACAAATAATTTGCAATAAAATAAAATTGCGACTATACTTAAAAAGCTATCCTATCTCTCAAGTTGGAAAAAAGTACACATTTAAAAAAAAGAAACATTAAAATTGGTTAAGTAGTTTAGGAATCCATCGCAGACAAACATCGTATTTTAATAACAACAGGACATTTATATATTATTCCTTCAGGCCCTGCGCGAGCACCGGTGATCGCGAGAACAAAAGAATACAATAGGAATTCCTAGAACCTCCGATCGAAGGATTATAATAGATTATGTATTATGTATATTATGTATTATGTTATTATGTAAAATTATGTAATTATGTATATTATATATATTATGTATTATGTATAGACGTAGTCTAATATATGAAATATGAATAGGTACTATGTAGTATAGTATTATAATATGGTAGTAAGTATAAAATATAGTTATTATAATATTATTTTATATTATTAATTATCATATTATTAGGTACGTATAATACTGGTATAGGTGATATAAGATATTATATTATAGTAATATGGCGCCGTACCGCGTAATGCTCGCCGGCAAACCACTATATAGTTTGGCAGGCTGTCAGAACTTAATTAAATTATGATTTAACATACTTTTCATTTAAAAAAATATTTATTTATTATCTGTAGACAAAAAACGGGACGACATAGCGGATTGTCGTCTCAAAATCGTGTGTCGTGCTGTGCGGTGTCGTTCCGTGTGAAAACGGTACATAGAAATGTATGGCGCACGGAATCGTCACCGCAGTTTGTCGTGTCGGGTCGTGTCTCGTGTGAAAACGCTCTTAGAAGCTAGGATCCTACCTAGGAACCTAGCTGCTAGCCGCTAGGATAAGTGGAATAATGGCTTAAGCCAATCAAGTAGTTAGTAGAGTAGCATAGACAGCTATTCTATCATATTTATAAATAAAATACATAAAACTGTACTGTAATAATATTATAATATTTAATAATAGAAATCAACAAAAACTTGTGGATTAAATCTGTTTTATTGTTTAATTTACCTTATTAGCCTATTTATTTAGCCATTTACAATAATTTTTATTGAAATAAAACATTTATTTGAGCTCATTTCTTTTTATTTTTATTTTTTTAAATTTTTGGTATGTTTAGAGTGAAAGGTTTTGCACTTAAAATTTTGTCGTTTAGTTTTAAATTAAAAAAATAACGAATGTTTATTTTTTTTCTTCTAAGTCCGACCTCTTGTTACGTAGTATACAGTTTACATCCTCTTTGCTACGAATTATGAAAACAAATTTTGGAAACTCGTAACAAACTTGTTTTTAATACTTTCTTGATTTTTATATTAGGTTTTCCTTACATTGTCTTTTAAATTAGCTGAAATTTATGTTGCAAAATCAATCTTATCATGAATAAATGCAGGTATGGATAATACTTAAAAATACACATGTTTGAGTGACTTTGTAAACTGTATTATCATTTTTCATTTCTTCAACTAATTTCAGATTTTCAATGTTATTATTAGAGCCTGGAGAGATATATTTTCAAGATTATTCTTGTTCCATGCACGATGATTTATCCTTAAAAAAGGGAATAATAAGACAGGGTCGCCTAAAACTTTGTTCAAAGTCCCTTGTTTTTGAACCGCGAAATTTCGTGGAACCACTTCTAAAAATCCATTTTAAAGAATGCTTAGATATCTCCACGGTTCCATCTAAAATAAATAAGGCATGTAATGTGATTCAAATAAAAGTTAAGCAATATTGTGAAATGCTGGAAGAAAATATTTTAACGCCATACAAATTTCAATACAAAGCTAAGGATTTTTTCTTTATCTTCGATTTTGCCTCAGCTGAAGAATGCTTAAATCAGATGCAACAGCTTTTGAGGGCATCAACATTGCATGCTCCTGAACACAACAGTATGGTGGCTACAATCCTTTACTCTAGGTATATGAGAATGGTTTTTGACCCTGTGATGATGGATGACTTTACAGAAAAAATAATATATGAATTTCAAGTAGAAAAAATATCACCACTTGTACGACATCAGGGCAAACTAGCACTCACACCTACAACACTTTATTTTCAACCCTTTAGTAATATAGAAAATGTAAGTGATTCCAGCCTTTTTTCAATAAGATATACTTAACATATTTTTGAAACCTTTTTTTTTGTCATTAATCCCTCGATTGTGGATTCTTGGAAATCTATTGTTATTCTATTGTTATCTTGGTTGCATGCGACCACTTGGGGCTTGAAGGATTAAATATCACAAAACTTAGGAGTTTCTTCATCTTGCATCAGTGTTTATTTCCTAATGACAAAAATTAAAATCTTGATATATTCAAGATGTTAGCCCCAAGCCCCATAAGGACACTGGTGACCGTGACAACAATAGAATAACAATAGATTTCCAAGAATCCTCGATCGAAGGATTAGTATAGGTATAAATTAATATTTGAGTTTTATATTACTTTATGTTATTTTGCAGAGTCCAATTCTAAAGGTTAAGTTAAAGGATATAAATAGGATGTACAAGAGAAGATTCTTGCTAAGGCAAGTTGTATGTATCATTGTGTGTTGTGCTTTTGAATAATTTTATATGCTGCAACTTTTATTAGAAAAAATTTACACTTCTAGGGTCTTGAAATATATTGTTTAAATCAAAGCTCAATTCGTCACATTTACTTGTTATTCTTGAGTGAAGATGAAAGAAACACCATCTGTGAATTTATAGAATCATCACCTAATAATAATTTAGAGCAAGTTCATATCGAAGAAATGACCCTCCGGTGGCAAAATGGGATCGTATCAAACTATGATTACTTGGTGTACCTTAATTGGTGAGTGAAATTTAATTGTAAAATTAACTTTCAATCATTTTTCTTTCTTTTATCAAATATTTTCTTTTAGCCTTGCAGACAGAAGTAAGAATGATTTAACTCAGTACCCAGTTTTTCCGTGGATTCTATCTGATTACACTTCAGAAACTCTGGATTTGGACAGTTCGGAAACATTTAGAGACTTATCTAAGCCCATGGGTGCTCTTAATAAAGATAGATTAGCAAAGCTGTTGGAAAGGTATCAAGAAATGTCTGAACCTAAGTTTCTTTACGGATCTCATTATTCAGCCCCTGGCTTAGTGTTGTTTTATTTAGTGAGTATATGAGTACTTACATAGCCATAATTAATTCATAATTGAATGCATGTAACATAATATTATGTTATTTTGCAAATTCAACAATTCCTGTATGATTATTTTCAAATGTATTATATAGAATATTTTATAGATTATGTTTATCTAGCTTATTTATTTTATATAATATCTATCATGTAAATTGGCTTAGTCAATTTGTTAAGCTGGTAACAGATAGGTATACTTTCATACTTGTCTAGACATGTGGTAGTGTGTTATGCAAAGTTATTTATTACATACATAATAATATATTAAAAGTATGTAATAATTTGGGATTAGGGCTGCCATCTGTCCAGATTTGTCCTAGTTTGAAGGGTGTCCGGGTACTCAGTCAGGGTTTTTGAAAAGTGTCCAGGTGAAATCCAGACACTTTAATTGAGTGAAATCCAACTTTTAGTCAAGCAGCAATAAACGAAAGGTAAAATCTTGGTAAAAAAATCGGTTGTCTGTAAAGTCGGTTTACTGACGATAGTTGAACGTGACAACGTCATAGCCTTAACCCCTCAGTTCCGGGAAAAACCTATGCAAAAAGTTGGCAGGTCAATGTGCAAAATAAAAAGGCGCCCGGCCTACCCTCTTTGTAAAATTTATGTAATATCCTACATACAATCCATATTTTATGTTTGTGTGAACTACATTATATTATATTATGTTAATATTAATTAATATTATGTTAAATTTTCTATCTAGCAAGCCATCATAATATAGTATTTAGTCCGATGTGATATTAGTTTCTCAATTATAAACTTTCGAAACTATAATTAGTGACTTGTTCAGAAAAAATAAACGAATAAATTACTCATTATAAATAAAATCTTTATAATGAGTAAAATAAACTATTCGCAATACAAAACGCTACATACATTCGTGAAATCCAGTAAAATCTTCGAACAAAGCACAAGTCATACTTTGACACGTAGGAAATAGAGCACAATTTTGAATAGCCAAAATAATACTAATAGCTCACAGATTGTTTATTTATTTTTCATTCAGAGTGTGGTCAATGAATCAAAGGTCATAACTAACCAAACTTCTTCATACAAAAGTATTCTCTAAGTCATCGAAATACGTACTCGTAATATAATCGAAACAAAGAGCGCGGCCCAGGTGGGCCTTACGGTTGTTGAGAGACTTGAAAGGGTAAATGGAACGCCTCAGAGCTGTCAGCGAGGTAACGCCGCATGAACTGTCATGTTTTTCGGGCGCGTAGCCCATATCGAATTATAAGACGTTATCACGTCAAAAACGAAATGTAAAAAGGTAAATCTTGCTAAGGCTAAGGGGAGTATTACATTATCATTTATATTGCACTGAGGTAGTAAGTACTACGTACTAGAGCAGCTATTGCAAACAAAAAACATGTCGCACTTGAGGCATGAGCGGGGTGGGAGGCGGGGCGGCGATTGCTATAGATCAGTACCGCAGAAGTGACACAGTTTTGTGCCTACACTCGAATTAATGCAGAATCTATTTGAGTAAGTGGATAAAATAAAAATTAACTTTTTTATAAAATTTATAATAAAGTATGGATCCATAGTCCACTATATCTAATTACCTTATTTAAATTACTTCAATATTTTCAAATATGTACCATAATAAAATAATTATAATACGTACGCATGTATAATGTACGTAATATTTTAAATATTACCAAAATACAAACTCGTCTACGTGAGAAAGTACTTCATTCATCGTCGTCTTATCATAGATCTGTATTCTGCCTACATTTCCCTCTGACTCTACTATTCTATGATAATGCAAAATGGCGCGCGTCTTCGCCTAGTAATTGAATGTTCGTTCGTATTTTAATTGAAAATAATTAAATAAGAATGCTAATACCGATGAAATGTTATTTCGTTGCATTTGGAAGTGTTACTGGAATAATTTTTGCAGTATCTTAACCGACAACTAGGCATTTTTGCGACTTTTTTTGGTTTCGTTTTTAATTGTTGTACGTCTGGCGCGCCGTTGAGCTCGCGGGCGACTAAGTGCACTGCTGCTATATAGATTACGTTAAATGTGACCGAGCACTGCGTTGCGTTGTCGAGTCTAGTACGTAGTACATACTATGTCAGTTTTATATTGGATCATTTATAGGATCATATTATATGTATAGGATCCAATAAAATGATCATTTGATCATATCTGCATATTACATTATCGTTTATCATTGATCCTATTTTACGTCATATGTGGTTTCAATAGCCAATGGGGAGCGCTAACGCTGACAGGTATTGACATCAGTGTTACTACAAAAGACATCGTCATTTTTAACATGGCTTGTTTTATGTTATTTCAGCAAGATTATTCAAGTATACAATTAGAAAATTAATTACATTACATTATTTGAAACATATTAACGAACAAGGAATTAAAAACTCTTTTTTATATTAAATAACTGGCAACACCAATTTCTATGACCATATTGGATCCAATCTCTCAGCAAACTTTCTATGATCAAGGAAGAAATGAATCATTTATCTATATTACATTATCCAATGTAAATGACTCAATGATATATGATCCAATATAAATGATAATCTAATACCCATGGTTTCATATACATATACACATGGTTTCTTCTCCGATCAAAATCATTTGAATTATTCAGATTTTTACATATTATTCTTGTTGGAAAAGAAAGACGTTTTATTAAAAATTGGCAAGAGGTAATCTTAATACGTAAGAGGTGTTTGGGGAAATAACCACATTTCGGAAAAATGTCTGCAATTTCAGTTGTGCCTGAATGGCGACTACAATTTAGGCGATGGCAGCCCTAGTAGCGATTATTGGATTATGTTACTATCTAATACTAGCTGTTGCCCGCGACTTCGTCCGCGATAGCATAGTAGATCACATCCCAGGTATTATTTATTGTACAATAAATGGTCTATCTAACACTGAAATATTTTTTTAAATCGGACCAGTAGTTCCTGAGATTAGCGCGTTCAATTAATAAGCGTTTTCATATAATTTCCCCCGTTTTTACCACATTTTCTTCTATTTCTTCGCTCTTATAAGTCTTAGCGTGATAAAAAATAGCCTATAGCCTTCCTCGATAAATGGGCTATCTAACACTGAAATAATTTTTCAAATCGGACCAGTTGTTCCTGAGATTAGCGCGTTCAAACTATTACTAAATAAGCATTTCATATAATTTTCCCCGTTTTTTCCACATTTTCCTCTATTTCTTCGCTCCTGTTCGTCTAAGCGTGATAAAATATAGCCTATGGCCTGCCTCGATAAATGGGCTATCTAACACTGGAAGAATTTTTCAAATCGGACCAATAATTCCTGAGATTAGCGCGTTCAAACAAACCAACTAACAAACTCTTCCGCTTTATAATATTAGTATAGATCTATACATGACACACTTGGTAAAGGTTTGCTAATGCTAAATTCTTGGTCAACGTTATGATTCCATTGACTGCAGCTATTGATTGATATTAATATTATTAGGAAGTAAAAAGATAATTTATTAATTTCCAGGTTCGCAAATACCCACAGTACATGTTATGTTTACAAAATGGAAGATTTGACCATCCAGATAGAATGTTTAATTCTGTGGGGCATGTTTATCATAATTGTTTGAAGAATATGTCAGACTTTAAGGTATGCAATATTAGGATGTTTTAAATACTCCTTATAATAATACTAGCTGTTGCCCGCGACTCCGCCCGCGTGGCTTATAGCGCGCAGTAGACAGTAGTTCATAGAGTAACTTATATTATATAGTAGGTAGTTCCCGTTGAACCATGTAGGCTACATTACTGCAAAATTGCAAAATTTGCACGACAGAGATGCTTCCGCGGTACGCTTACTTCAAACTTCAATGTTGACACTTTACAGACAGACACGTCACACTTAAAACGCCCCTATTTTTGCGTAGGGGGTTAAAAACTGGGGAGTGGGGTTGAAGTCGAAAAACAACTCTTAATATGTACCTACTTCAAAAAATGTAAAAAACATCCTTCATCCTTCATCCTTACCACCTCTTATAGAAACACGTTTGTGTTAGCGCTTGTGCGATGTAGGAGATGCACGGCGCCATCTATTATGATTTTTTGGAACTAACTTAATTTGAACAAATTTACTCATTTTCACCCTCTTACAAACCCTTTTTTCAGTTAAAAAGTAGCCTATGTCCTTTCTCAGGCTTTAGTCTATCTGTGTACAAAATTTGACTACAATCGGTTCAGTAGTTTTGGCGTGAAAGCGAGACAGACAGAGAGATTATATACTTTCGCATTATAGATTTACTATAATAGTGTCTAATCACACTAGCCGAAGTTACGCCGGCGTAAATTCCGCATGATTACGCCTGCAATGTATTTTAAATTGCCGACGACACACTATTCCGTCGCGTTCCGTCCGTACTTTGTATGCGTTTGACATTGCGGACGTAATTTACGCCGCGTAAATTCGGCCTGGTGTGTTTAGCTTTAGACACATATACTAACAACATTTTAAACTAAAATTGTAACAGTTGGTGTGATAAAAATTTCAGGAGTTGGTACCAGAGTTTTATGATACAAGTGAAAAAGGTGATTTTCTTGTCAACACGTATGATATCGATTTTGGAGTCCGGCATGATGGAAGGAAAGTTGATAATGTGGAACTGCCCCCTTGGGCAAGTTCACCAGAAGACTTTGTGACTAAGCTTAGAGAAGCTCTAGAGTCGGATTACGTTTCTAGTAACATACACCTGTGGATCGATCTCATATTTGGCTACAAACAAAGAGGAGCTGAGGCTGTGAAAGCAAATAATGGTGCGTAAATAATTTTTATTTATGGGTCATAAGTCATAACTCATAACCATAATATTAAAAAAAAATCTAAAGGCCTTTACAACGTTTTTTTCAGTTTTTCACCATGTGTGTTATGAAGGTTCAGTTGACTTGGAACTTATCTGTGATATGAATGATAAGCACGCTTTAGAAGTGCAAATAATGGAATTTGGTCAAGTACCAAAGCAGTTATTCACCCAGCCCCATGTTAAAAAAATTATACATCAAGTACCCAAAAGTATTTCAGACGTAACACCGTCAGTGGATAGATACGATATGGAATTATTAGATACAGTGAGACTGCATAAGGAAGCTGTGACTTGTGCTATTTGTGATAATAACAGAGTTATATCCGTTGGAAAGGATGGGGCTTTAAAAGTTTATGATATGGAACAGAGCAAACAAATAAGGAGTGTCATATTGTGCTCCACCCCTCTCAGCTCTTGTGTCATGGTGGATGAAAACTTAGTGGCTGCTGGGTCCTGGGATAATGAAATGTGAGTTTTTATTATTTCAATACTGATATATATAAAATAAGTATAGAGATTAACTACGATAACATGGCGCGCCCCTCCAAAATTCAAATCGTTTGAAGTGCGATTGTCATGCGCGGTCGGCTAGCATTAGTTGACAAACAAATCTTGGTAACCATAGTGACATTAAGTAAAATAATATGACGAATAATATTACTCGTAATATTTTACTTAATGTCACTATGGTTACCAAGATTTGTTTGTCAACTAATGCTAGCCGACCGCGCATGGCAATCGCACTTCAAACGTTTTGAATTTTGGAGGGGCGCGCCATGTTATCGTAGTTGATCTCTACCATAAAGAAACTACTAATTATTCTATGGGATTACTATTCTATAGGATTTAATAACTATAGAGTAAAGACCACCCGATCAACAGTCTTAAGTTACTGATATTACAACCTGCGCGTTACAACAGTATTATCGCAAAAGTATTGACGCTGGATCCATTCCTATTATATTATAATACTAGATGATGCCCGCAACTCCGTTGCGCCAAAATTCGTTTATCGCGGCGGAACCGTATATTTTCCGGGACAAAAAGTATCCTATGTCCTTTCTCGGGTCTCAAAGTATCCCCAATCCCCATACCAAATTTTATCAAAATCGGTTCAGCGGTTTGGGCGTGAAGAGGTAATAGACAGACAGACAGACAGACACACTTTCGCATTTATAATATTATCAACTTTTTGCAGTATCAACTTTTTTGCAGATATTTATACGACGTTGAGTATGGTCGTGTGGTGGATAGTTTTCGAGCACACGACGACTCTGTCAGCTGCTTGATGTGGTTGCCAAAAGGTAAATATTATTATTGAGCGTGGAAATACAGCATTTAGAAGTGTATGCTATAGACAGTTACACAATAAAGAGGCAATCATGGGTAACTATCGTTAACTGAAGTATAGTGGAGCATTTAAGTATAATTATTTTATTAGGCTTTTGATCATTACATTAGCAAATTAGTCGATTTTGTTTTCAGAACATTTGTTAGTGTCTGGCGGATGGGACGCCGTTGTTCGCGTATGGGGAAACCTGGGCAATACCGGACAAGCACTTCGTGGGTTGAAGGCCGAGCTTGACCACGATGGTAACATCACCACTATAGCACATAGGTAATTATTTTATCATTTTTTGTATCGCTTAAGTATAAAGTTTAGACCAGCAGCCTCCCCCGAAAAAGATATCAAACTGATATCAGATTTTTTACACTTAAAGCTGGGTATCCACTAGAGGCAGCCTCACCCTGAGCCTGCCGCGACACGCGAAAAGTTAATGCGTCTCCACTTGAGCTCACGAAAATAACTTTGAGGGGTAAGCCTCGAACCTGAGCCGAAATTTCCTTAGTATTTCTTTTACCACCATGTGTGACAGACGTAAAGTTGCTGCAGCATTGGTAGCTATATATTATGGCAATACAGATGGAAAAATGTGAGAAACCACAAAGTGAAATCATTTTCTTTTTTAATTCTGGCCCCGGTAGTTTCATCATCGCTTATTAATTTCCAAGAACTTCCTTGAAATTACTATTATAATGATTTGGTGAAGTTGGATCCCACAATTCTCTATGCTTTTCATACAACTTAATTAATTGAACACATTTTTCTTGCCGCAATCCGAGCATGCGCAAGACCGTCTCCACCGAATGCACGCCGCCCACTGAGGCTCCTTTGAGTACACCCGTTTACCGACAAAGTTTGGCTCGCGCCGCGGCCGCACATTTTGCCTCAGAGTCGCGGCAGCCTCGACTCGAGGCAACGTCTCCATAAGCGCAGCCTCGGGTCGAGGCGCCCGCTCAGCCTAAGGCTGCCTCTAGTGGATACCCAGCTTAAGACATCTAAAATATGAAGAAATAGAATGTCTAAAGTGTCAAAAATTTGATATCAGATTGATATCAGTTTTGGGGGTAAGGCTGCTGTTAGTCGTTTTGAATTATGTAGTTGAAGGACATGTTTTACAATTTTCATAAAGTGACGATCCTTGTCAATAAAGAAATTGCAATAATACTTTAGAGTTTAGGGTGTGAATCAGATATTATATATGTATAGAGTTAACTGTAAAACTAAGTAGTGTAAAAGAAGCTAGCATAAGTATTTCACTTTGTTTTGTTACACCTTGTATAAGCTGTATATATAATGTATTAATTATGATAAAAATACAAAATCAATCTACGATTACAGGTACAGAGGCGACAAGCTGGACGTGATATCGGGCACAGTGGACGGCGAGGTGGTGGTGTGGGAGGTGAGCACCGGCGCGGCGCTGGTGCGGGCGCGCACGCTCGCCGCGCCGCTCGCTGCGTGCACGCTCACGCACGAGCGCGCGGTGTGCGCCGCCCGCGACGGACTCTTCAACGTCACGGATCTCAATGTCATGAATGTGGTGAGATTTTGTTGTTTCTTCACTACTGACACTTGCCTGTTAATTTCACCAGCCACTCGAACAAAACCTTAAAATATAAACTAATACATAAAATATTTAATACAAACACAACCCAGTACACAACTCAACCCTTAGTGGAGCTTCTTCGAGAGGAGAAGCTTCCATCCCAAGATATGAGATATCGTAGGGCTAGGGCTACACAGTACACAGGGTTACACCCATACACATTAATTTCATACCCCCTAGCGGAACTGGATCCTATAGGAAGCAGTTACCATCCCAAGAATACTCGTAGGGCTAGAATCATATTTTCCATACACGACACAGAGACAGACAACACAATATCCGAGCGCTAACATGACTAAAGTTAAGTAAGTACCTATAAGAACAGGTCATGTGACCTAGTTTAGGTACTTAGTACCATAAAATTGTTTATATTAAAGTTAAGATATTATTGTAACAATAATTACTGTCAACAATGTAAACAATGTACCTTTGCCTATATTGTTATCAATTATCATTAATAAAGATTATTATTTTTATTAACTATTAACCATATAGATCTGTATTAAATCAACAATGTATTTAAAGTGTTTAATTGAATAAGTGTTTAATAATAATGCCGTATTGGTTAAAATCGCTTCGAAAATGAGCCATTATTTGTCGTTATAAGTAAATGACAAAAAACTGTTATTGTGGGATATACATAATAGCATATACCATCGCGGAGTTTTCTGTAGACCTTTTCAATGTGTACAATACTTGGTACATTATTTTGATAAATCTTGTAGGGTTCAGCCTGCGTTTGCAATGTAAGCGGAAAAATGTAATTATTTATGACCACACGTTAGAAACCCCAACAATAATAACAGTATTTATCCACTATTTAATGAATGTTATTATACTTATAAACCTTCCTTTTGAATCACTATATCTATTAAAGAAAACCGCATCAAAATCCGTTACGTAGTTTTAAGAGCGAGCTGTCAAATTTTGCTGTGTTTTCTAATAAGTATTACGATGCCGGAAGACGATTGACTTAAATAAAATTAAGATTTATTTAATCATTGTATATTTATCTGATACTAGCCTAACGGAAAACACGATTCACTTATTTTGACTCGATAGTTTTATTTTTCGAAATTATGAATATTTCTGGGCTTTTCAACAAATATCTGTTACACTTATTCAGTTACTATCATTAATTAATTTGCACTACTACAATCATACACTTTGTAAAACCATAGCTAAAGGAAATATTAGTATTGTATTTAGTTTTTAAGTAATCATCAAAAAACTGTTTTGGGACTTACGACCTTTACTTTCATGCTATAATGCGGGAACCCTTGTTACGCGATATTGTTCACTACTGGCTGCGGCTCAAAGTACAATTCATGCGGGCACGATTCATGGAATCATTATATCACGATTGGAGGATAGCGGAGTATGTAGGCGGGGCGTGTTTTGATATTTTTGGCAGCCCGGTCTTAAAGATAAAAGGGAACAAAGGGACATGAGGGAAAAAAGCGACTTTGTTTTGTAATATTGTTTTGTAATATTATGTAGTGATAACTACGCTATTATTAACTACTACGAGTAACATCTTCCTGACGCAACTTCCAGATATTCGAGAAGCGCGTGTCGTCGACGCTGACAGCGGTGCGTGGCGACGGCGGCCACGTGGTGTGGCTGGGCGCGGCCGCCGGCGCGCTGCTGCAGTGGAACATGGAGACCGTCACACAGACCGATGAACGCACTATACACGAAGGTGAATGTGTTCTCTAGCTAGTAGCTACTCGTATTACGTATATATTATACAGTTCAGTTTAACGCCTCCGTGGTCTAGTGGTATAGAGCGCGGCTCTCGACTCGGAGGTCGTGGGTTCGATTCCCGCGTTGGAAAACATGTTATTTCCAAGTTTGGTTCGGACAATGCAGGCTGATCACCTGATTGTCTGACAAGTAATCTGATCAAAAATGATCCATGCGTCGGGTGGGCATGTAAAAAGTCGGTCCTGCGCCTGATCTCTCGCCAGTCGTGTCGGTCGTCTGTCCTACTGGTTTATGAGAGTAAAGGAATAGAGAGTGCTCTTGTGTACTGCGCACACACTTGGGCACTATAAAATTACTCTTGCGTAGCTGGCTTGGTTTCAATGAAACCGGCCACCGTCACCGAAACCGGCGTGGGAGCTATAATTATACAGTTCAGCCATCGTTCAGGTCGGGTTGTCAGGTTTCACCGTTTTGTTGCGTGGCTGGCCAGTAATATTATTGTCCGGCTTGTATACTATGCAGTATGAGCTTCTTACATTTCTCAAATAAGCAAAAGTCGAAATAATTGGGATACTTCTCCAACTCAAAACCGTGGTTTGTAACCTCATATTAAGAGGAAAAATGTTTTATCCTGATTTTCGGCAAACCCATGTCCTATGGTTAAACGTTAAATAATAAAGTTGTGTGTAATAAATAGATCTATAAATCTTGTATTTGTATGTTTTCACTATTATCTGTTTGTCCGGCTATAATATTGGCGACCCCTAGTCCGAGGCGTACTCGGCAATCATTTTGAGTCTATTTGATGTCTGCAGAGCCAGACATATGGCTACATCTATTTTGGTGTTCCTTAATCTGGCAAACTTTGTTGTTTCAGATGAAATCGAGAGCATATACTTTGACAGATCGTCCAATAGGCTAATAACAGCAAGTAAAGACAGGTCTTTCAAAATCTGGAGATTGTCCAGTGACTGCTGACAAATAAAAGTAATTATTTTTTGTTATTTCAGTATTATATGTTTATATTATTTGTGTATATTGGATTATAGAAGATGTATAAATTAACAGGTACTGTAGAGGTAAATAAATTTTATAAAATATGTAGTATTTTTTTTCCCATCTTGAAATTAATGACGATTCTGTAGTAGCTTGTTAGTTGTTATACTTTTTCTAAACTTATATAACTGCAATTTTTTGATAAATAAATATTATTTATTGTATTATAAGTTAGTTTATAAATACCTATTTAACAAAGAGATCACCCCAAGTGGCCCTAGACTTCCCCACGATATTAATACTGAATATTATAGCAATAATTTTCCTGTTCGCTACTTTATCAACTAAACTGCTGTGATAAGCGCAGGAATGAATTATACCTATTCTCGCTCAAACGGCTGAACCAATTTAGAGGAAATTTGGTATATAGATAGTAGATACTTCGAGAGACAGGTAAGGACATAGGTTAGTTTTTTGTAAAAATGTACGGTTCCCTGCGATAAGCTAATTTCAGCGCAACGTAGTTCTAGCGTCGTCTATCACCATCGTACAATTCGCTAAAAGTTTGTCCACGAATATGTGATACGTTTTCGCGGATTTTTTTAACAACTCTTCCTTGCGGATATCTTGAGATTCGTCTCGGACAAAAATCACAATGCAGCCGTTGCACTGGTCCGTTTAACCTCAAACCAGATAAACGAATGTAGGGTAAATAATGAATTAAATAACCGAAGTTTGCTAATAAACCCTACCGCTTAAACGCTATGATTTAACTATGCTTGTGTCGTTCTTCTATTTAAATCCACACTAATATTATTATAAATGCGAAAGTGTGTTTGTCTGTCTGTCCGTCTGTCTGTCTGTTACCTCTTCACGTCCGAACCGATTTTGTTGGCTATTGGTATACTTCGATTCTCGGGAAAATGTACGGTTGTCGGTTCCCAAGGGATAAACGAATTTTGATTTTTGGCACAACTGAGTTGCGGCTGTCATCTGCTAGTCCCTTATAATTTGAAACTACGAATAATAAAAACTAAGGAAGAGTAACAGCTGTGTTAAAAAATTTGTTCCGCGAGCTACAAAATAGACCCGAATACACGCATACTTTATGCAGGTATTCGGTACACAATTTTGTGTATTTATACAAGTGACAATTATTAACAACGGCTTTATTTCGTGAGTGTCAGTTTC
Organism: Polyommatus icarus; assembly: GCA_937595015.1. Taxonomy (NCBI): domain Eukaryota; kingdom Metazoa; phylum Arthropoda; class Insecta; order Lepidoptera; family Lycaenidae; genus Polyommatus; species Polyommatus icarus. Next base: position 14,532,937 of record OW569321.1, read on the forward strand.
GTAGCTGCTATTGTCATATCGTGTGTGAAAAGCTACGCGAAAAGGAACCAAATTCAAAACGGTTGAAGTAAGTATGGCAGTTACGTTTCCTTAGTTTTTAAATTTTTATTATTCATAGATTCTCAATTATTAAATTCTCTTTTTAAAAATTATAACAGTAAATCACTTATGCCCGTTTTCACCAACTACACTTAAAATTTGGGTGTCCCTTAAACCAATATTCCAAGTTTTGTTCTTGATGAATTGACAACCCCGTAACTCTTAGGTGACGTTTATTTGAAATAAAACAACCTATTGTGCGATCAAACCATTAGGTGACGTTTATAATTTACGGGATGGATTGATATACATATTTATCACAAACCTTCCTCTTTAATCACTCTAAAAATAAAACCGCAATTAAAGGGAACAAAGGGACATGAGGACAGAAAAAGCGACTTTGTTTTATACTATGTAGAGATATACGTCACCTAAGAGTTACGGGTTGTCAATTCATTAAGAACAGAACTTGGAATATTGGCTTAAGGGACTCCTAAATTTTAGGTGTAGTTGGTGAAAACGGGCATTAATCATACTATGTATGTAATATTATACAGTCTATAATATTATATTCTGCAAGACATAGTTGAATACATGACTTGATGACTTTCATCAATAAACCTCCTGGAATCAGCGGTAAGCACATGCGCCCTGCCACTGGTCATTGTTGCACTTAGGCACGTATAGACTTTCTTACTCCACGTCTAGTTAAATTTCGTTATCCATATTATACAGCTTCTATAAATGCGAAAGTATGTCTGCTATACCTCTTGGCGCTTAGACCGCTTAATCGATTTTAATGAAATTTCAAATTTGGAATGAAAATTCTTCGAGTTTCAAAAATATTTTCGTTTTGTTCATATTTTTATTCGGGACGATGTATGGTGTCCGCGTTAAATGAATCTCAGTGCAAGGAAGATGCTGACAACATCTAGTGGTGTTTAATATTATGAATAACGAATAACTCAACTATGTTCTTGGTTGCAAGTTGCAAAAGGGTGCTACGGTCGTTATTTTTGTAAAATCGAAATTAGCTTACGCTTCGGCTTGGGGTAGAACAGGCTAAATGCGTGTCGGATATTTATGAACACCGGACGTATAATAAAAGTATCGACACTAATGTCGAATGCATATTATATAGGCTCGTGCATATTCTATAAATATGCCAGTACCTATAGGCAATAATGCTGGAAGCTGCGTGGTACTGATGTGCAACATAATATGCACGCAGGGATATGAACATAATAATATGATGTATAAACATACCATCTAATTTAATTTGTTTAAAAAAATAACATCTACTTAATTAAATTAAGTTTGACAAAATTATTAGACTTTGTTACTTACTCTACATCGATTAGTGAGAGATGAAGTAGAGCAAGAGTCATGGCCTATGCGGACTTGGTGTTATCAAATAATAACAAAATACAAAATATCGGTAGTTTTATAAAAGGAATAAGGAACTTGTATATGGATTAAATAAAACTACTTACCTAGATGAGTTCGTCCGTTGCCGTTGCGCCAAAATTCGTTTTCGGAATAAAAAGTTTCCTATGTCCTTTCCCGGGACTCAAAGTATTTTCATACCCAGAAAAATCAGTGTAGTGGTTTAATCGGGAAGAGGTAACAGACAGACGGACATACACTTTCGCATTTTTAATATTAGTATGGATAACTGGATATACAGGGTGTCACAAAATTAAGTGACAATACTTTGGGTGTGTATGTGGCACTTCCCTTATATGTATAGAGTTCACTGTGAAAATCACACTGAAAGAGCAGCAAAAAAATTTGCTCTTTCAGCGCAAGCGCCCGAGTGTCATGGATTTGCCATACAAAAGTAAAAAAGTAAGTTACTCTTTCGGCACTATGCTAGTACTTTTACAGTAAACTCTATACAGGGAACTCACACACCCCTCTTACACTCACATCACTTAGTTTTGTTACGACCTGTATAGTGTATACTAATTGTAATAATTAATTGATATTAAAAACTTTATATGTACTTATTATTTTAATGAAATATTAGTTTTCACGTAGCTATCAACTAAATGCTGGGTGTATCTAACTTTATAGAAGAGTGTAATCTGCAGTGCAGTCGTTGTGATGAATCAGGAAACTAATAAAATATTCAGTACCTAGATAGTGAAACAGTTACAGTTACTCTAAATATAAATAAGACGGTAAAATTCAATAAAACTTGTATTATTATCTATATTTTAACATAATTTATTTACTTATAATATGATACATTAAATAAAGTTTTTTATTAAATTAATATGTCCAAATGATTAATAACAAGATAATTATTCAAAGATAAGAATACAACAAGTGATTCATCTACACAGTAACAGACTCTACCATAGTTTTTTTAATAAGTTCCCCTAAATTTTCGGTTTCACTGGCGCTAGCGTCGGTGGTCGGTTGGGCCGGGTCGGGCTGCTGCTGCGGCGCGTCCTGGGCCGATTGGTCGAAGTTATCTAGATTCATTAGCTTATTCTGACAAAACCAATTCTCATCGTTCTCTAGCGGTTGTAACTTGTTGTTCTGTTGATATGGCAACGTCATGAGAGTCGTGTAATGAGAATCGCTTTTATTTTCGCTGCTCCCGAAACTATCCGAACTATTTCTATATACGTCGTAGTGATTTTGGTGCATCGGATATTGCGAGGTGTGCTCGGAAACGATCGAGTTTTGTTTTTGTATATAGTCGGGCATGTACATGTGGCCGTAGTGATTGAACATCGAGATGTGCGAGCTGTGCGCGAACTCCTCGAAGCTGCTCGCCGAGAATGAATGTATTCCCTTGTACTGGTGGTTCTCCGTCGAATGTTGATCGTACATGTAGTTGAGATCGCAGTGGTACCTTTGCGTGTTGCTCGGTACCGGGTTATACTCGGCTACCGCGGCCGATGCGTAGGGCGGGCCCTTTCCCTGAAGAATGTTGGAGGTGTAGGCGTCATGACACCGAGGATCAGATTTACCTTCGTAGCTAATTACGTTGTGTTCTCTTCTCGGAAAACTAAAGGAAGATTCGTTTTGAACGCTAGCGCCAGGAACGTTTGAGGTGTGTTGATTGCAATGCATGTTGTTGAATATTTCTGTGCTAGTTTCGCTTTTATTTGACAGAGTATTGATTACTCTTCCAGTACTGTTATCTTGAGTATGACACGTTTTATCGTAAGCTATGTTTGTATGGGGTATGCCTGTGCCTGAGCTTGTACTGTGTGCTTCGGCCCATTGTCTCTTGGCTTCCTGCTGCTCCTCGTTTTTCTTTTCTAAACTTACTCTCATTAAAGTATTGATAAAGTGCGTCCTAACTCTCAGTGGATTGAATTCTATTCTGCCGGTAGTATTACCACAACCATCTCTAGTACAACCACACGGAAAATTCAGTCTATCGACCTGGCATTTAATACCCGCTAAACTACATGAACAATTTTCCGGATCACAAACTCCTTTACACGCACAACCACAAAACTCCCGCGATGTCCTTATATCTCTACATTCGTCTTTCTCGTAACCCTCAATTTTTCTTACGCCTGCAGCTCTCAGCAAAGCCCTCCTTTGTCGAGTAGGAACAGGCTGAAGAAAATAGTAGCTATCTAAGTCGAGCTCTGATTCTGAAATATCACTGGTCTCTTCTTCCGTGTCGCTATCTTCACTAGAGGACATTGACTCCCCTTGACCGGAATGTCTTTCGCTTTTTAGCTGTTGTAATATTTGTCTATGTAACCTTCTTTGCTCCATAGCATGCTCAGTTAAGGTGAATTTTTGTGTGTGACTGTGTTCCCATTCCATTCCCAGCGTGGATCCGCCTTGTGATGGCACGCAAGTAAAACCTTGTGATCTCGGAAAATAATAAACAGTAACATTATCGAAGGTTATGTTTCCTTTTCTTCTTTTTGGTTGTATATTTTCGCAAATTTCGTTATCACACTTTCTTTTAAGGTTACTTTTTCGTAGTTTTTCAATTTTGACATTGTGTGTGTCGTCCTTGGTATCTTCAACTTTATCGCTACCTTCAGCTGGCATGTCTTCGGAGTTTATTTCTGGTTTTTCGTCTTGGATAGGCATATTTTCTAATTGGGGTAGCTTAATAAACTCGTTTGTTTCAGATCCTAAACCAGAGTCACTACCATCCGATCTGTCAGCCCCGTCCTCTTCCCTCTCGTGTAATGCTACATCCGGAGGTAAACTTCCAAGAGCCGAATCTTCACTGTCCGCCGAGGCGGTGTCGGTCTTAATATCTTCTATATCACTCAAAGTGTCATTATCGTCTATTTTAACCGCATAATCTACTTTACTGTCACTACTCTCATAAAACTGAGAGACATTACTATTTACATCGTTTTGATCATCAGTGAGGTTATCATTAGAATCGTCACTATTAGCGTCACTGTCACTTTTATCGTTTTTTATCACAGATGAGCGAGCTTCTTCTTTATCGTTCTCCATTTTCATCGACCGCGTATCATCGGTGCCCGCCAGCTCCGTTTTATCTTCCCGATCTTCCATCATCTGTAAAAGATTGAAATTTGTTACTAATCAGTTTATTAGAACGGCCGAGTCAAGGTCAACATGTACGAAATGTTTTAATTCTACTATCTACTACATAATAATATGAACACGAAAGGTTTGAATTTTAATGTGTTATATGTATATATTTTTGAATCCTTGGGTGCAACGGCTGGACAAGTGCAAAGGCCCGAAGGAAAGAAGCGAGCAGCACTATAAATCAAACAAAATGATAATACAAAACCGGTACCTGATTTAAAAGGTTTATTCTTAACGGCCTCTCGAGTTTGTATGTAGTTCTCTACTTCTCCTGACTCATGTGTATACTCGGTACGTCTTAAATACGTACAATTGAAACAATTCTGTACAAGATATGAACGCAACGTTCACATTCATATTTTTCATATCCAAGAGACAGCAGCGAGGACGATAACTTGAATCAAATATCCGAAGTAATAAGGTTTTTTATCACTCGTAACCCGATGACGCGCTGTTGTGTTTCTCATTTATTTATTTACTGCACTGATGTTCTATATCCACATTTTAATCACTCAGAAATACTTGTTCTCTACACTGGACCGTGTCACTACTTCAAACTTTTCCACGCATTGACAATCAACAGTAAATAAACGTTGACTTATTACAATTCACTCGCACAGCACTGTACTCTACGTTCCCACCTCGCGTAATCATGTTGGTCGACACTCGACTCTCGAGCGACGCAGGCAAAAAGAACGCTACCGAGTGAGAGAGACACGAGGAGCGCCGCTAGACGCGTACGAATACGACTCTTTAAAATGGTAGCGTAAACTTTAGGTTGTTCGACGTGACGTTACCCCGCCCTGCCCCCTCCCCCCGGCCTTGCGTCTCTCCGCACCGTCTCCACAGACGAGTTCGCGCAGGCGCTGTTCGTTTCTCACAATGCGATAATACCAGCTCTACTATTCAATGCCCCGTCAAGTTATATTTTACTTGTTTATCTATATTTATTATAAAATATAGTCGCTTTTATTTCCTTCGTGTCCCTTTGTTCCCTTTAATCTTTAAAACTACGCAACGGATTTTTATGATTCTTTCAATGTTAGATAGCCCATTTATCGAGGAAGGCTATAGGCTATATTTTATCACGCTAAGACTAATAGGAGCGAAGAAATAGAGGAAAATGTGAAAAAAAACGGGGAAAATTATTTGAAAGGGCTAACTTGAACGCACTAATCTCAGAAACTACTGGTCCGATTTGAAAAATTCTTTCAGTGTTAGATAGCCCATTTATTGGGGAAGGCTATAGGCTATATTTTAATACGCTTAAACTAATAGGAGAATGTGAAAAAAACGGGGGAAATTATTTGAAAGGGCTTATCTCGCGAACTACTGGAGCAATTTTTATGTTATTTGGCACAGATAAGAAGTACCCTAGACCACGTGAAGGATCATAGGCCATCGATTTTAATCATTTTTTCAGTGGCCAATGGCTATATATTTTACACCCGTGCGACGACGGGGCGGGTCGCTAGTTTATAATAATTTGTACCTAATCTCTTTTAGAGACTTACCAGTTTGATTCCTCAGTTATTTATTACCAGTCTAATATTATAATATCTGTACTTAATAATATGTTATTGTATTTAATAAATATGTATTTTAATACCGATAATTTCCTTTTTCTATCTCTACGGCCTACGCTACAATAAATCGTAAAATATACAAAATACATTATAATATTCTCTGCTTTTTGCATGGTCAAACGGTGTCTAGACATTTTTTGTTCACCTTTGTTAGCTTCGAATTTACCGTATTGAGGGGAGATTTGTTTTACCTGCTCTCGACCGTAGGTACAAGCTTTTGCTCTTGGTCTAACTCGGTAGGGCTCGTTCAAACCTTTACGTCTACGTCACATAATTCTTATCTATATGTAACACACATATTTATTATCTATATAATATTGTAACAACAGAGTATGCTTTCTAATAATAACCCAGATCGGGTGAGTCAGCCCTTGCATTTTTTAACTGACTCCAAAAATGGAGGGGATTCATCATCATTCATCACCCTCGTGTAATTGTATTGTTGTATGAGCTGGTTTTCTAGTGGCTCGAAATATTTTAATGTATTATTACCTATTTGTGATGGTTGTGGTTTATGTGTCTCAGAGGATTTTAATCTGTTTTAATTATATTATTAACTTCAAATTACTATAACAAAGTTTTAATGTAAAATGCTACAAAATCTTTTTTTGTATCATGTATCTTCATTTTACGAAATGAAATATTTTTAAATCATACAAAACGAGCTACAAAAATGTGCTAAAAGTACTTAGCAAATAGTAAAAATTATACAATGACATGTTCGGTATTATTATATCAGAGGAAACGTTAGAAATTAGAATAAATACATATTTGATGTTTCTATACCGGCATTAAATTAATTATAATATACCTAAATCATAAGTAAATTTGCATAAATTGAGTGCCAGATACTAATATTTTCTTATCGGGCGAGTGAAAGTAGCATATTATGTTACTCAATACAAAATATTAATTTACAAAATAACCATCGAATGCTAATGTACAAGGAAGCGGTATATAAACCAGGGTAAATTAAAATCTCGTTCCTCTTTACTTAGCCCTTTAAACTGCTCTACATTTCCTTACTGTTAGGAGGCCGCTGAATCGTACAATTTTTAGGTTGGTACACCAAAAAAACTGATATATTACTTTAAATATATTATTAATTATATGTATAGATTAACATCATTTGAATACATTTTACAAAGGAAAGCTAAAATATTCACTGACAATTTTTGAGTCCTGACAATTTCGAAAGTCAATTTTGTAGAGTTGTAGACTATTAGAGTCTACAATTCTACAAAATTGACTTTCGTAGATCCTTCTGCTGCCTGTATCTTTCTTTAGAACTACGGCGTCAATAAATATAGTTTCTTTGCTCGCTATCATTTTATCATTATAATAAATCTGAACATGTACTATCAAAGAAGTTGATTCCTAGGCAGATGGGGGATCTACGTAGTTTGGTCGCGTTATGTCAAACCCAGCCGACAGGTCACAACTCACAACTCACAATTAACATTGAATTGACATGATCCGACCAAATGACGTTGGTCTGTCAACTGCCTAGGAATCAATTTGCTCGATAGTACATAACAAACAGCTTGAACTATAGCAAGATGCCAAATTCTTCGCTAAATATCACGGAATTAAAAAACAGATATTCGGTGAACAACACGCATTCAGAACATTATAAAAATAGCAGTATGTTACTCAAGGTAATCGACGTATTAATCTATTTTCAGTCGGAATACGTACGCCGCATGTGATGTAGAACATTCTCACTTGTAGTTGTACCTCACAAAGAATGTCCCCTCTGGATTTAAGGCGTATAGAGTCGTGAAATGGTCATTTTGTTTTTGTAACTACTCATTCATTTCTGGCAGGAAAAAGTTGAAAAAAATATATGTGAAAGATCAGTTCAACAACTAATATATCAACATTTTTTTTCTGCTTTATGTCTTACCCTTGCTTCAATAAAAAAATAATACGTGACATCGATTTTCGATTTGAAATCGGGACTCCTCCTAAACGGCTGTGATATACGGTATTTTTTTTGCGTAGATATATTTAGAATCTGTTTTTCTTGAATATCAGCATTTTTTATAAAAATCAAACAATATTTTCTTTGAAAAGATATCGAAAAACAGTATTTCCGAACGATTTGGTTCAAAGGTGGTCTGCGCGGGCGCGGGCGGCAGTCGTCCGCTAGCATTCAGACGGGGAGGCTGTGTCACTCGTTGCTAAATCTTGCGCCTGTGTGTGTGCTATCGAGCGTCTGTTTGTGTGCATTAGATCACTACAATATTTGCATGAGTGTTTATGTAGAGTAGTTAGACTTAGAGTACAATCAACGTAAAAAGGTTGTAATGTGGTTCGCGCATGGACGCTCTTATGAAGAGTACCTAAATTGTTATTTACTTCATGATTATTTTTAGTTAAATAATATAATATCTAATATAATATGTGAAGCGTCCATAGATATTATTATTATTATTATTATTATTAATATCTATGTACGCTCACATCACGTCAGTCTGGCCCCGTGCTAAGTACCTGAAGGACTTGTGTTACGGGTACCAGACAACGGAAATATATTTAATACTTTTATACTATACATAATATATTTAAGATTTTTATTATATCATACACATATTTAATACACATCCATGACCCAGGAACGTTGGAAAACTTTTTGTTCCGTCGGCGGGATTCGAACCCGCGACCCCCGGCTTGAGTTGCCACACACTCTAACCATTGAGCCACGGAGGTCGTCAAAGTTATAAGTTGATTGTTCCACGCGTATAGACGTTATAGTATTAATATTTTAAGTATTTAAATAAAACAAGTGTATAGGTGTATGGACGCTCTTATGAACAGTACCTAAATTGTTATTTACTTCATGATTTTTGCAATTCGCGTTTTTAAGATTCAAACTGTTACTGTAGATTATCATTAAACATGAACACAGTTATTGGTTGATTTGTAAAGCCTAATGTAAATTTAAAATTGTGTTATATCATCCAATATAACACAATTTTAAATATTTTTAATATTTTCGCCAAAAATACAAGATGACCGTTTTTACGCTCTGTCAATTCAAGACGAGTCTTGAATTGTCAGCGTAAAAACGGGTAAGTCGTACGTGTCCGTTTTTACGTTGTAAGAATAAAAATACTATATTAGGTCCTAAATTCATTCAACACTTTATAAAATTAATCTTATTGTCATAGTTTATAATATTTATGTAATAGAAATTTTGGCTCTTCAGTAAGAAAAACTTAAAACACAGACATATCTTTCTATACGCTGCTAATTTAAAAAAAATTTTCTATGTTATAATGAACGAATAAAAAGACACGTCATCAATAACTATAGGTCCATAGTGAAAAATTCTAATAAAATGTGATTGTTTGATAAGTTAAACTGTATAGTTTTCAAAAGTCTACAAATTTTAGGATAAAATATGTATTCACTAATTATTCTGTTTTCACTAAAGGGTAAAACTAAACATTATAATGTTGAAGTTGCCTTTTTCTTCGTATTGGTCTTTTCGGATACGTCTTGAGCAAGATAAATTTTTACTGACTCTTAAGAATTTATGAAAGTCATAATATTAACCGACTTCTAAAAAACGAGGAGGTTATATTATATTAGGCTGTGGATATTTTTTTTATTTTTTATTTTTGTATGTTCAACGATTACTCCGCCGTTTGTGAACCGATTTTCGAAATTTTTGTTGGTTTCGTGCAGGGGTACGATAGACTCGATCGAAACCTTATGTGAATAATAGAAAATATTGATTTCGAGTCGACAACTTATATCCGCAAAATTCGTATTATGGAGTATTTCGTTAAATTCTAATGGCACTGACAAACAAACTTCACGCGCCATCTTGCTGTAAACTGACACATGCCGCATCATGTGTCATTGACGTAAAGACAGAGTTGCCAGAATAATAAAAGGCACACCCTTTTTTTGTAGTTCCCAGTATTACATGCCTATGTCGTTATAAAAAATAGAAGTATAAAGTTTTAACTGATGAATCCTGATGTATTTATTTTGTATTTCCATTGGCTCATAAATCATAATACGTATGCAAAGTTTAGAATAATTATTAATTCATCATGCAAAGAAGCCTCAAGCCTCAGCCTCCGTCGCAGCTATTATATCACGTCGCAGATTATTTATAACACTTAAATATTCATATTAGTCCAAATTTGATTGAATGTGTGGCACTAGTCCCACTAAAAACGAACAAAAATCTTATAATAACTGAACGTAAATGATGACAAGTCTATAAATAATTCTTTACCTTAGAGGTAGAAACGGACAAGTACGACATGACGCGGAACGGCGCGTAATTTCCAACGCGGTACAAGACGGTAAGTATAGATGTCCGCATCTACCACAGTAAAATCTAATAAAACTCCCAACTTGTCGTCGTTTACGTCTTTTTATCTTCGGAATTACTTGTGATAGAAAAGAAAATGTAGGAATATGCGTCTCATTATAATATTATGGAAGTGCATGATGCAATAAAAAAATTGCTATTATGGACATGACCTTTTATACGTAGGGACCGTCGATAGAAATACGTCGTTACATACGTCTTTAAAAAAACGCGATTGCCTAGCAAATAAACAAAGGACTACCTGTTTAATTAATATATCGAAGAATGAAGCGAAGAAATATAATTAATGTTAAAAAAGAAAAAAAATCGGGTAACCAGTTTTCAATCAACAAAAACCCGAAAACCCGGGTTTTGAAAATTGGGCCCGGGTTGCGATGCCCTAGCTTAGGCAAGACAAGCACGGACCTAACTAAGACAGCCAAGACTTGAAAAATTATCTAGATACCTACTGATTAATTTTTCATTTTTTTTCAGTGCCTCTTAATAAATTAGACATAAATATCATACTTGATACTAAGCGTAAATCGTAATTCGTGTAGCATTAAACGTATTAAAGTCATTCGTCAAACATCTATTTATTCACAATAGCAATTCATTTTCATATAAATTGCACATTTTAAAGCAAGTAGTAGGTAGGTAGTGGATTCGAGTAAAATAGGCAGTGATAAGTAAGGAGTGCTTCTGTTCGTCATACGCGCGCTTAATCTATGTACGATGTTTTCGTGCGGGGAGTGCAGAGCAGGGGGACCTAAGCCACGCCCAAACGTCCAAGGTCATCGACGACTCTATGCGCCTTAAAAGATAAAAGTTCGGCGAGAAAAGGGATTCGGCAAAGAGGTGGCTTACAGTCTCTTGCGTGATGCGTCACACTAGTCACTACACTGTCTTTCAAGACATTTTCGAACGTATCAGATAAGGACGAAATATTGTACAACTACAACGTCTGTATAGTGTATGTAACAGTGTGGACCTTCTTAGTAGTAAAGGGGTGCTAAGATTTTTATTTTATAACACTACAATGCCCAGTCTCCGCTTATGTTTAATTTTGTAGAATGTAGAGTGTTTTAGAACATAATTATACAAAAGTTTTTTTGAAAATCGCTCCACAAACGACGGAGTACGGAACAAACAAAAAATATAGGTGTACAGGCGAACATGTAACATCTTCCTTTTTTACAATTCCGGTTACAATACAAACTACCTAGGTATGGCAGAAATGACAGAGAACTGCGATAAACTAAAACCCTTAATACAATGTAACTTTATTTTTAGCGGGTGGGTACCTATATGAAAATTCTTGTCACATTGTGTAACGAGCGTACGGCGTACGGTGCTAGTGCCTTGAACTTTTGAAACCTTCCGTCAGTGTCGAATCTGGGTTAGAGCGGGCGACTGCGGGCTGACGGTGGGGACTGGGGACCGGCCCGACCCAAAGGGTCACTGGGGGCACGAGCACTTTAGCAAACATCATACATCAATTAGGCTTTAAAATTTTTGCCAACTTTCGCCTAATGTGTATCATTTCTTTAAGACAGTAGATATGACATATTGTAATATTATAATATGCATAATAATCACAAACTCAGCAAGTAACCTTCGAATCATCAAGCAGTGATCGAATTGAAGGTCACCTCGGCTTGCAGCTTCCAAAAGAGCTAGATCAAAATCGTTTGCGAGGTACCATGCCATTGATACACATACTAAGTCAAACTATATAAATGTACACTATGTTTTTAGCGGGGTGGGGAAACGATTCTAGAGTCACAGGTGGGCCTTTGCCTGATCAAGTGATCACACATTTATCAGCACCGTATGCGCCAACGTATGCCTCGAACGCACCTCATATAGTACACGAAATGCGGCGCGTGTGGCGCGTTAAGGCTCTATGTTCTACCTTTTTTTTTCGTTAGGGAAATGCCTTTACGCATCCCCGGCAGTCTGGGGTGGGCTACCGGGGTATGTGGGACTCCCTTGGGGCGGAAGGCCACGCCCGGGCATACCCACTAAAACCCCGACGGTGTTCCTGCTCTTCCGCTTAAGGCAGAGCCACGGGATTCGCGGAATACACAACCGCGACCCTGCCAGCGGATGCCCCTAAAGGCTATGTTCTACCTAAAATATATCTATCGCTATTTACTACAGTTTTTAAGGTACAACACCGAAGAATGCTTATTTTTATGTACTGTTGCCGTTGAGTGGGAACTTTAGCATTACTAATGCACCATCTAACTGATAATGATTTTGATATTTATTCGTAGACTTTTAGTGGACCTAGGTCCTAGATCTACTCTCACAACTCATTTTCGATCGAATACGGCGGGAGCAATGGCCAATGGGCTTAACAGAACCAGACAAAAATTCACCAGTGAATACACTTCTCTAATTATTTATAGTACCTATTATACTGCCTACTGGCTATCAAGCCAGTAGGTAGTATAATAGGGTACGTATTGGCTTGAGCAGGTACCTGCTCAAGCCAATACGTAGAAAATGGAAGTACTAGCTACCTGAAAGGATTTTTTTTTATACTCACCCCTAACATTATTAGGGCTTTGTTATTTAACTTTTATTTATTTCTTCTTTCTTTTCTTTCTATTACATACCTGAAAGGATTACGTGCCAATGGGCATTGTCCAAAAAAAATCACATGTACTTTTTATATTTTTTTTCGTTAGAATAGGGTATTTTAAGAATATAAATTAAATAATTTTGAAATTCATCGGCTAGTTTTTTCTCAATAAATTTTTAAAGTTTCGCTCTGACGTCATCATCGGCGGCCAATTGACCTCTGCAGAATGTTTTTTTTCGTTTTAATCTTATTTATAATGGCTGGTTCGTCAAATATAAGTTATCATTATGTGAAAGCTGATACGAGAAGCTTACCAAAAGTTCGAAACGTAATGTTGGTCGAATTTACTGCTAATTTAACGACATTGAAGGTCAAACTAAGGTTAAACATATTTGTTCAAAAATATAAGTAACTAATGGGCATTGAGATGTAAATGGGTATTTTTTTCGTTTATATACAGAAAAGCGATCACTGACCTTATTCCTCGAAATGTTTTTGTAATGAGCAAAATTAAAAAAAAATGGACAATCCCCATTGCCAATACGGATTACAAATTTAAATGTTCTTATCTTCTCACAGGTCTTTTTAGGGTTCCGTACCCAAAGGGTAAAAACGGGACCCTATTACTGAGACTTCGATGTCTGTCCGTCTGTCTGTACGTCTGTCTCCAGGCTGTATTTTATACACCAGCCTGTATAGCACTACGAACTATATTTTTTACATCTACATGTTTGATGTTGCTTTTACTAATTAGCTCAATGTTACTTAGCTATATTTTGAACGTGTATTATTTTCCTCTATGTTTTGAACTAATATAATATGACAATTTCACTTGTCATTATGGTATCTTTTGTTAAAACCTAAATAGGTTACATACTGCCGCACTCAGATGAAACATTAATTATTATTACCCATGTTATTACTTAGCATAGGTTTAAAGGTCTTTGTTACTTAGATGTAATTAATTAAAAAAGGGAAATAATAAAACGAGCGAATAAAAAATTACTTAGCGACTGATGATGAACATACTGTTTTAATAACTTGAGCGGTATAAATTTGAGTAAGCGAAAAATAAACTAAACTAACGACTAATTTTGATTTATAATAAAATCCAGAACGAGCTTACAAAAAGTGGATTGTGATTAATCTATTTCAGATATTAAAATTCTATCCGAGCGACTGTATTACTAAGTGAGCGACTGGAAATACATAGCGGGCAACTTTAATATGAAAGATAGATTCAATTTTTCTAAGTGAGGTTATACATTACGAACAACTAAAAAGGTCACTTTGAGCAAACTTTTGTGAGCTGCTTTATTAATGATTATTGGTTACTGATATTCTATTTGAGGGTTTAAATTTTATATTTTGATACGTGTTTTAATGAAATCTATAGATTGTTAAATGCGCACGAATTCGAATTTTCCAGGCAGGGCGATGAATCGTTGCAGTCAGGTGAGTTGGGCTGCGGATATTTAAACTCTAAAAATATTTTTTAGTTTTTTAATATTTTGTAGTTAATTTTTGCGCAGGAACCTAGGTAATTACTATTTTAAGCTGCAAAACAACTCAAACATGTTAAATATTATATATACCAAAATGATTTTGGTATTACGTAGGTATGTATGAGAATTTCGATGGCACCCGGCCTCTTAACAGAAGGCCTACTTAACTAAGGTCACCGAAGCGGGGGGGCTCGGGGGGCGCAGCCCCCCGCCAATACAAAAACAAACACAATCCGGAAAGTCCAAAAGTAGGTTAGGTTAGAACTTAGACCACAACACAGAGTTTAGGTTATAACTTAGATCACAACACAACAAAAAATTTACTCGTAAAAAAATGTTTTAGGGATCCCTGTTTAATAGTGTTTCATCAAATAGTTATTTCATATTCATTTTTTTGTTTTAATATGAGCTCATTATACTCTGCTCATTAATGTATTTTTCAAAGTGGTTTTAGTATTCGAAATACTTCGTTTAATTTGCCCAATATTGAAAAAAATGCAGGACGTAACGTTGACACTCAAACAGATATAAGGTAGCTCAAACATTATGAAGCTGCTCATTTTGAATTTTAAGTAACTCAAATATATAATTTGTAAGTTGCTGTTTTGTTAATTTCTCATCGCTCACAGTCAGTCGCTCAAATAGTAATTCTATAACCCAAATTAATTAATATTGACACTTAAAACGGTAATTTACAGTCACTCGATTAAATACTACCCATTAAAAAATGGACATAGCCATCCAATCATACAAGTCATACATTATGCGATTCTGTCAAACTCTTCATTATGTTAAAGGTTAATCATAATAATTAAATGTCTCTGAGTACAGCGGATAATTCGAATGAAAGGTAGCTTTCAGATAGTTTGGCGCTAGCTACCGCGACCGACAAATATTCAAATAAAATAACACTTTATGACCTAGGGCCTAGGCTGTAGGTAGGTTTTATTATGCCCTACGTCATTACAAAGCAGCGAAGGCAAGGGTCGCTTCGCCAATAACGGTAGCAAATAAAACCTATAGCGTAGGTCGGTCGGTCGCGGTCGTTTCCGCCTTGATCGGAACGGTACCAGGTGGGTTATTATGATTTATGACCTCTTATTTCCAGCCAGTTTACGCCCAAAATGTACCGTTTTCGGGCGTAAACTGGCTGGAAATAAGAGGTCATAATAACCCACCTTACAGGGAACAATCTTGTTGATAACCACTAGCCAGGCAGCAAAAGCAAAACAATCTCCTTTGTAATATGCACCTGCGCCCGCGCAGGCTGTCGGCATATCGGTTTTTTTCTAATAATATTAGAGAAGTCATTGCCACATTTTTAGCTGATATCTTTTGGGAGCTACTAAATTCCTCAGCTGAATTTAATGCGGTTGGTGCTTACTGTTAAAAGGATCTAATGTTATTTTTGATTCAAAATATGCAAACGATATAGATAACTATATCGTTTGCATATTTAGTATATACTGTACTCTTGTATATACATACAAGAGTAACATCTTGTATGTATATTGTATAAACAATATACATACAAGATGTTACTCTTGCTTGATACGCTACAAAGTAGCTTGACAGAGAAGAACAAAACATTGAATAGCTATTATAAGTTATAACTTCAGCCTGCCTAGCATACGCCAACGAGATATATCTCGTATCTCACTCTCGAGATAATTAAAAACTATTCGTCTCATAATGTCAAAATCTCGACATTATCTCGACAAAACACTATAAAAATGTGTTTTTGGATGATAGATCTACACGAGAAAAAATGTTTTTCATGCTAGGGTCAATAGAGATGAAGATACAAACTATCAAACATCGAGAAATATGTAGAGAGATATATTTCGTTGGCGTATACTAGGCAGGCTGGAGTAGAAGTACTAGTTAGCTCACCAGAAGCGCTCGCTCGCAGTATGCTTCAGCAAGTTCAGCAAACTTCCTGCCCAATAATGTGGAAAATAATAAATCAGGCCACCAACTGACCAATGACCATCTATATTTAGTCTATTGTCGTGTTTGCGTCATTTCCAAATTAGTGTTATGTGGGGTATGGAGATTTTTTCGTGTGATATCGTCGGTAATTACACGTAAGCTGCCGTACAATACATAGCTCTTCAAATAAATTGGCACTCGTCGCTAGACATAATATAGGGCGAGGTGGTGACTATACGTACCGAGCGGCATGTATACGATAATCAATAGATATTTTCAGGAGGCTTTCGCGGAGGGCGAACGCGACGCTCGCATAGGGCTTTCTCGCTCCCGCCTGTAATTTACCTTGGCCAAGCGAAATTCGAAGATAAAACATTGTAATATATTTTCAAATTACCACACTGGTTAAAAGACATTAAAGTGTTTTATCTTCTTTGTTGGTGAATCGCACTTATAGAGTCACACTTTTTTAAATATGTTACTACAAATTAATTTATGTTTTATATGACTATTTCTATCATAGATTCATAGTGATCTTCTATTTTGTGCTTTTTGCTTTTATTATTTGCAAGTAAATTTAATTTTCTATGTACCACGTTTACTCAAGTACACATTCTATATGCAATTAATTAAAATATATACATTAATATTACTGTACCAAATATTGTTAACATTGAACAAAATTATAATATCTATACTTATTATAAAATGAAGTCACTTTTTTCCCTCATGTCCCTTTGTTCCCTTTAATCTTTAAAACTACGCAACGGATTTGGATGATTCTTTCAGTGTTAGATAGCCCATTTATCGAGGAAGGTTATAAGGCTATATTTTATCACGCTAAGATTAATAGAAGCGAAGAAATAGAGGAAAATGTGGAAAAAACGGGGGAAATTATTTGAAAGGGCTAACTTGAACGCACTAATCTCAGGAACTACTGGTCCAATTTGAAAAATTATTTCAGTGTTAGA
Source organism: Polyommatus icarus (assembly GCA_937595015.1). Classification (NCBI taxonomy): domain Eukaryota; kingdom Metazoa; phylum Arthropoda; class Insecta; order Lepidoptera; family Lycaenidae; genus Polyommatus; species Polyommatus icarus. Next base: position 14,550,450 of record OW569321.1, read on the forward strand.
TAGCCCATTTATTGAGAAAGGCTATAAGCTATATTTTATCACGCTAAGACGAATAGGAGAATGTGGAAAAACGGGGGAAATTATTTGAAAGGGCTTATCTCGCGAACTACTGAAGCAATTTTTATGTTATTTGGCACAAATAAGAAGTAGACCACGAGAAGAATAGGCTATCGATTTTAATCATTTTTTCAGTGGCTACATATTTTATACCCGTGCGGCTGGGCGGGTGGCTAGTTTTATAATAAATGTGTTAGGTTGGTAGGTACTATAATTAACAGCTAGGCAGTGAACATATTAAAAATAAATATTGCATATCAATAGCATTAAAATATGAGCTAGCATTAAAATATGGGCTAGTTTTATAATAAATGTGTTAGGTTGGTAGGTACTATAATTAACAGCTAGGCAGTGAACTTATTAAAAATAAATATTGCATATCAATAGCATTAAAATAGGAGAAGAGAAGAACCCTGCTTCTTGTATTTTCATTTTTCTATGAAAAGAAATAAACAAATGACTATTTTGTTTTATCTTGTATTTTGGGGTGTACCCTTTAGCTACCAGTGCTATGTACTGTGTAGGACTGTGCTATATGTATATAGGAACGTCGTGTCGTGTCTAAATACTAGTTATATGGCCAGGGTTGCATCGAATCTGAATCACCGTTCACATGGCAACGGGGAAAAACAAACTTTGCATAATACGATAGTTATTAGGGTATGCGTAGGAAATTTCATAGGGTTTTTAACAACAAACGTAGGTGCAGCCTGCAGTGGGAGGGAGGGGTGGCAGACGGGGGTGGATTAAATTTCATACCACACAGCTACCCGAGGTCGCCTCTATTCATCATCGTTAGGTCCGCTATTTCTTCCTGGTTTATATTTAAAAAAATCATTTGCATAGATACCTACCTGCAAAATATTTTAAAGTCGATGGTCATATTTGCAGTTTTTGGTGTGTCTTAAAAGTGGCGCTTAGTGATTGTTATTTTATTTATACAACGTATTTAATATTAATTCATATTAATATTATAAATGTGAAAGCGTGCCTGTCTGTCTGTTACCTCTAGGCTCTAGCCTCTAGCTGCACACACAAACGGCTGTTTGTGTGTGCACCTAGTAAACCTATTTTGCAGAATTTGGCATGGAGATACTTCGAGTCCCGGGAAATAGTGTAGGATACTTTTTAACCAACTTCCAAAAAGGAGAAGGGTAGGTTCGTCTGCTTAAAATTTTAAATTTTGTATCATCCCGGAAAAATGTACGGTTCCCGAATGATGAATGATTTTCGCGTAACGGAGTTGCGGGCCTCTACCTAAGTTAGACTAGAAAATTGGAAGTGATGTCGTGTAATAGCTGTTAATTCCTTAGGGCCTCGTTGTCAATATTTTAAGTTGGCAATTAAATGCAGTTTTGTCTTGCTTTCCTTGACCGCGACTCAGCGCAGAAATGTGAACTCTAGAAGTGTTGAATGTTAACACGGTTTAATTTCTAACTTTTCTATAATTCCTGTCTACTTACTACAGTATTACACGTTCCTCATCACGATTTTTAATAATATAATGTATAATAATTCATAATAACGTTTGTTTTTACTCAACATTTTTTTGGGTTCCGTATTTAAATTCGTCATTAACTAACTTATTTGAACTTAATTTCTCTAACAACACTATTGCAATCGAATTTCAAGTTTTTATAATGTAAGAAGTTATATAGGTACAGCTATTATTGAATAATAATTCAACTATGTTATTTAATTATCACTCATGAAATGATAACTGGGGGCTAAAATGGTAGCAACTAGCATTTTGCAATTCCTCTAAAATCAATTCAGAAACTGAATTATGAATCGACAAAACAGTCAAACTGAGGAATGTCAAATTAGTACCATTTTGTGATTTAAAAAGAATCGACCTAGTGTGAGTCGGACTCGCGCACGAAGGGTTCCGTACCGTTATTGAGCGAAAGTTGGCAAAAAATTTTGTATGGAAGTATTTATTTATTATATTTTTTTATTAATTATTATTAAATTACATAATTATATAATTAAGAATATTGTGAGTATTTCAAGTACCTACATAGCTGCTACCATTATTGATTACGAGCATATGTCGTATATGAGAGCCCCCTTAAAATAATATTTATTTATTGACATAATCTGTGAAAATTTCAGAAGTCTAGCTATAGTGGTTCTTGAGTTACAGCCTGGAGACAGACGGACAGACGGACAGATAGACAGACATCGAAGTCTCAGTAATAGGGTCCCGTTTTTACCCTTTGGGTACGGAACCCTAAAAATTAACCATATTATTATGATTCATAATATGATTCCCTAAAGCGACCATTTTAGCCCCGCTGGTAATGAAAGGTACTGACTAATGCCCAGTTTCTGAGTTTTTTTACCGGAGTTTATCTTTTTACTATTACTTTTGATTGGCTAGCGTCAAAAAATTAACCAATCAACAACGCTAATGAAAAGATAAACTCCTGACGTCAAAAAACCTCCGAAGTCCGTAACCGGGCATAAGACTATCTACTCATAGGACTAATTATTTATTATTGTGACCGGTTTCTGAGGCTTATGACTGGATTTATTTATCTGTTGAGAATAGCTATAGGTTTAGGTCTACCAGAATCTGATGGTAAATTTTGACGACAGATTTTCAAAAAATATCCTAGATCATAGGATAAATTTACTTGAATATATTTTTTGCACACAGAATCAGGCGCTATAAGGAAAAACTACGGAACCCTAAAAAGGATCAAAATGTTTTATTCCAATTACCCCGGTATTGCTAGAATCAATTTACTTTCTCACTCTTTGCCATCAGATTCGGGTAGACCTATTATAAGACCTATAAATTAAACTTAAAAGTATGTAAGTATGATACAACGTTCGTTCCAATTTCCACTCGTAGCAATGGCTTATAAGTTATTGGTTCTATTTCCGAAGCAAAGGGTATTTTATGGCGATGCCATTATACCACGACCTTGGTGGTGTTTAAGTATCAAAGTCACGAAATGTCAGTCAGTTCATTAAGTAAGCCGTTATAAATGAACCTGGATATTTCATGCATACTTAAGCCGGGTCCAGACGAGTGTAACGAGTAATGTAATTCACCGTGTGATGTAACACGAATTCTACGTGTGGACGGCTTTACGAGCATTACATGTAACGCTCGGGGTTTATCCATCGGCTGTCGGTTTTCGCGCGAGCACAAAGGCTCCTTTGGACAATTCGCTTTGAGTTCGTGTGCCGTCCACACTGTTGACGCTAAATTACACGTAATCTTACATTACACATTACACTCGTCTGGACCCGGCTTTAGAGACCTAATAATTCTCAATATCACAATTTGATCCTAATTTGATCAATATCTATCAAACACAAACTTTCGTGTACCTACTCAGCGAATAGAGACGGTAGCGGTGATTGACCCCCTGTCAAAAAACTTGTCATATTCCATCATTTCTAAAGCGCCTGGAGTCTGGACTTAAAAGATCAATGACCGCTACCGCCTCGATTCGCCGAGTAAACTTTAGTTCCTAGTAATTGGCAAACTCACTACTCATAATTATAGAATATAGACGTTCCACACGGCTTCGCCCGCGTAAATTAGATATTTCACAGACAAATTAGTCCACAAAAAATAGCCTATGATCCTTCACGTGGTCTACTTCTTATCTGACCCACATAACAGAAAAATTGCTCTAGTACTCGTAGTTCGTGAGATAAGCCGTTTCAAATAATTTCCCCCCGTTTTTTCCACATTTTCCTCTATTTCTTCGCTCCTATTAGTCTTAGCGTGATAAAATATATCATATAGCCTTCCTCGATAAATGGGATATCTAACACTGAAAGAATTTTTCAAATCGGACCAGTAGTTCCTGAGATTAGCGCGTTCAAATAAGCCCTTTCAAATAATTTCCCCCCGTTTTTTCCACATTTTCCTCTATTTCTTCGCTCCTATTAGTCTTAGCGTGATTAAATATAGCCTATAGCCTTCCTCGATAAATGAACTATCTAACTTTTCAAATCGGACCAGTAGTTCCTGAGATTAGCGCGTTCAAACAAACAAACTCTTCCGCTTTATAATATTAAGTATAGATAATCCGTTGTAGTACTGTCGATTAGCAAATATTGTTTAGCAGTACCTACATGGCCGTATACTGTTGTTACGCTGATTCCTAGGAAGACCGCCGACGCAACACCTGACCACCATCACGCGGCAGCGGCACGAGGCCCGGTTCGGCACTCATTTCACGTTTTGTGCAATAGCAATTATTTGTCATTACTCATTATTCAATCGTTGATTTTTTTTAAGAAGGCAATTGGCCCACCGTACACAACATAAACGATAACCAACCACGAAAACCCTTTGATATAATCTCAGGGGTGCCCGAGGGACAAGCGTCTTGGAACCCGCAACGAAATTAATCAGAAGAAAAGTAGGAGTAGGAGATATCCAATTCCCCTCCAAGCGAGTGGGAGACAGCCAAATTGTAATGACAATAATGTCCAAACAAGAGGAGGAGCACCACGGCAAAAAATTCTAGTTGAAGTTTATAATGGCAAACTTTAAGTTGATCTTTAAAATGGCAAAATTATGTTGGGTTGTTCCAATAGTATTTATAACAAAAACGTTTGAAAGCACGGAAATAATGAACGATCCTAGAATCACATTGGAGGCCGTTCAAGATAAATCAGTTCTTTCATCATGCCAGAGATCACATTCCAAGATTATGTGATGAGCAGTTTGTACTTGCGGGCTGCCTTCGGCCGATTACTCGCAAAGAGGAGATGGACTAACTTAAATCCATGAGGTTTGGTTTAGCTTTGAAATATGGTAAGTCGTTTGCGAACTGAAGGGAAGAAATTAAAAAAAAATAATACAAACCTTCCTGTAAATCACCATTTTTGTTAAAATCTTTAGAGAAGCTCTTCGAGCTGGCGGCTGAACATTACGAAACATCTAGGCCTGTGCTTCTGAAACATTTTGGTGGCGGAACAAATTAAAAAAGCCACATTTTCGACAGAACAATTATTTTAAAAACTATTCATGTATCGCCCGTGGAACTCCTTTTCGGAGCCGCGAGAAAGCACCGCGGAGGACACTTTGAGAATTGTTGAGCTAAGTAACAATCATGGTTTTGAAAAAATGTTCACAAGAGCCAGAGGTAATACAAATTTCTATTTCTATAATGGAAATGATATTGTATTAATTTATAGTAAGTACTTACTAACTTTTTACATTATGATTTATGACGTCATCCATTGCGTGACATTATATTATTATTATAAGTAATGATTTTTCTAACAGATACATCTATCGAACACGTGAGAAGTTACAAAAGCTAAAAGGAACGACTTGTTGCTTGCCGCCTACTTGTGTAGTACTACAATAATCCGACAGGTAGCGTTTTGAGAATGAACTAAGTTCCAAGTAGAGCAGTTTGGATACAGTCATGTAAAAATCTACGGTATAAATATGAGTTTAAATGCCGCACTCAGAGTGGAACATTCTTATAATAATTATTTGAATGTATTATTATTATTACATAATTCAAAATTTTGACATAAGCCCCATTACAACCTGCAACCTACATTATCTGTCAAACTCTAAATTAAATTGAAGGTTAGGTTAATCATAATTAAATGTCTCTGAGTACGGCGGTAAGTAGGTCCATTTTCATTAAAACATTAATATACTTTACCTATTGGCCATTATCGGAGAGTTGGTGTACCTACGATTTGAACAATACAAAAAGTAATAGTAGGTAGAGGAGGGGAATATGCTATTTTTGTAGTCACTCGAATGTCATGGAGACCTAGTAGGTTTTTTACAATTAGATAAAACTGATAAAAAAATAATAAGAGCGTTTTTTAATTAAGCGATAGGTTCAGAAACTGCAGTCTTTTAAAGTTTTGAAAAAGAAAATATATTCACAAAATTGCTTATTTAGGTAAATTTAGGTAAATTATATAAATATAGTTAAGACAGCAAGGAATAAATCATTTAGTTTAGTGCAAAATAAAATATCTGTGAAGCTTAGTTCGCAAAATATGATACTTTATTTTTTTATATTTTAAAATGTCCCTACAGCCTTACCTGACCTTTGAATCGTCAGTGCTTTATATGAAAACTTCTTTGGCTAATCCCGAAATCCCCTCTTCCCCTCCCCAACTATAAAGTAAAATGTTTAAATTAATATGAGTTTTTAATGTCTCATAAGTCATAACTCATAAGTGATAACAGATGGCGCTATTAAACTTTTTTAAACTTCCCTAAAAACGAAGTGAAGAACTAAACTAAAATATGGACTCTATCTCATACTCTACAAAGTCAATACTCGTGTAATTTTTATTATTTTAAAAATAAAAGCCTGTCTCGTGTAAATTTTTATTTAGATTGACATAGATAGTAGATACCTCTATATAATATTTTCATTATTGCTACAAACAATCACATTACTTTGGCTTACGTTTTTACTAATTCTTATCTTATCAATAATGGCGTAATTTCAGTAGGTGTGTCTATGTAATGAAACTTTTACACAAAGTTTATAAAGTAGGGATGCAATATATTCTTATAAAATACGTTATATCGTAACACAACCTACAATACTCGATTTTCTTAATTAAATATACGAATTTAATTTATACTTAAACTCTACATTAATTTGGCACATACATTCACAGTTTGCCTTCTTAAGAAAGAAGGTTAGGATAACTCTAAATTACAACTACCACAGTCTAAACTCTAAACAATGAGAAATTAACCAAATAAAAAAATCGACCAAGTCCGAGTTGGACTCGCGCACGAAGTGTTCCGTAGGTATCACAATAGAGCAAAAATAGGCTTTAAATTGTGTTTTTTGTATGGGAGCCCCCCTTAACTAATTTATTTATATAAATAAAATAATTATTATTAAAGTACAAATACAACTGAGTATTTCGTAAATATTTCAATTGCGTGTATATGTTGGCGTTATTGATATCGAACAAAAAATAGCAAAAATCACGCTTGTTGAATGGGAGACCCCCTTAAATATGCAATTAATATACACAATCTGTGAAAATTTAAGAAGTCTAGCTATAGCGGTTCTTGAGCTACAGCCTGGAGACATACAGACATATAAACAGACAGACGGACAGACATCGAAGTCTTTAGATTTTACCCTTTAGGTACGGAACCCTAAAAAGAGATTTGTTATAAACTTAGACAATTCGTATTCTCACTCACGAGTCAGGACTCTCTACATTTTTATACAACCAATGTGATCGCTACTTCAGCTTAATATCATCTTGAAATACTTTCATTACAAAATCACGATTAATAAGACATTTTATTTCATAACAGAATCGAATATCTCGAATAAATATTTAAATAAACATAAATAAATCATTTTCTATTATAATATCAAATCTCATTACGAAATACCATGATAGCTAGGGTATCTATTTACATCAATTATAATATTGTAATGTCATAATATGTATTATAATGTTGTAGACACTACAATAATATAATGTAGACGGGCAGGGTTTATAACTAAATTATTTAACTAACTTATACGTAGTTGATTGCAAATAAATCTTTCCTTAAACATAGAGGTATATATTAATTCGAGCAAATTGAAGGAAGGTACTACTAACATACCTAGTATGAATATTGAGCAATAATAATCATTTTCAACATAGCATTACAATTGGTTTGTTACCTAAGTCATAAATTGAATAAATAAATAATAATGTTTATAAGAAGCTAATTTAGCATTCACTACTAATGCTCTGGCAGTCGAGTCTACTTTTCTTTTTTCCTTCTTTTCAAAAGTTTATGTACTTGTGAAACAAAATTTTAATGTTGGCGAAAGTGACCAATCACCAAATAAGATCTTATTTTATGAACAGACATATTCGTCATTAAAAAATACCCTAATTTTAATAATTCAATTCATTTTTAATGACACATGTATTTCTAATGAGTAATGACGGAATTAAAACCACCTAAGTTACATTTCGATCCTAAAATTCCTTACATTGTAGCCTTCAAAATTCTTATTGCAAACTTATTATATTATACTTAGGTAGTAAATATAGTTTCCGTAGTTCTAGGGCCTCAGGGCTCGGTTTTGATGGGCGGTTCTCAGGAGGGCGGGTCGGGGGGTGGCGGCGGGCCGGTGGCGGGGGGCTGCAGCAGCTTGGCCGCCGCGGGGAAGCTCGTCAGGTCGAACCCTGGCGGAGGAACTATGCCGGCTGCTGTGGCGGTGCCCTGGAGGTACGCGACCAACCTGAAAATTTAAGCAAAGGAACTTTTGAGTTTGGGTAGAGTATACGGATCATTGCGATGTCTTCTGCGGCGTAGGCATTACAAAGTTATCTAGTCCGTTCTATATCTTGGATACATCCTGGACCGGGAATCTTTTACCACGTCGACATTCACTTGAAACTCTTCTGGTAATGGATGTTCAACGTCTGGTAATCAAATTGATTAATTATTATATCACCACCACGTCAGTCTAGCCCCGTGCTAAGTACTTAAAGGACTTGTGTTACAGTAGGTATTAGACAAAGGAAATATATATATTTAATACTTTTATACGTATATTTAAGATTTTTATTATATAATACACATAAATGACCCAGGAACATACGAAACGCTAACCACGTGCTCAATCACTGAGTCACAGAGGTCGTCAATACACAGGTCACAGATAGTACCTCTATCAATTCAATCAGTTGGGTATTTACCTCCTCAGTTCTTCCAGAGCGCTGGCCTGCATGAGGATGTAGTTCTTGGCGAGCAGCAGCGTGGCTATCTTGGACAGTTTGCGGACGGAGGGCGAGTGCGCGTACGGTATTACCCCTCGCAATTCGTCGAGGGCGTCGTTCTGTAATTTTACAGTGGATAAGTTAGTTTATTGCTAGAGCAAGAAAATCATGATATCAAAAAATAAAATGTTTTATAAAATAGAAGTTCCAAAGGAAGCCTATAAAAACTAGAAGTTAGATTATAATATTTTTAAATAAAAAATTACCAAGTCGTGCATTCTTCTCCTCTCCCGGGCGTTAATGTTAAGTCTAACATTTTTGCCTTGACGCATCTTCTGTTTGGATTTCCCATCTCCAAGTGACCTGGAAAATAAACACACCACTTTCGTGAGAATGCCTTAGTTTTTCAGTTATTCATTAACATTGTTTTTAGTAACATTTAAAACATTTTGTAACAGTAACATTTATATGGACGTAGTGCAATTGTCTTATTTCAACCACGTTAAAGTAAACAAATATACCTATTAGGAGTCTATTTTAACACTGATGACTGATGAGTGATGACTCTTAGCAAAATTAATGCGAATATAATGCAAAACTAACATCTAACAATATTAAACAGTACATAAGTCTAGGAATATCACATAGTATTAGCTAATAACGGAATGATTCAATAATAATGGGACCCTCATCCCGGCGTCCCCATTGTTTCCACGGCCGGTGCCCGCGGACTCGTCAGGCGGAACAAGTGCCGTTTGTTCTATTCAGAACGGTCCTGACTAATGTGTTTCACGAATGTTCCACTGAAAATTGTATCAGGGGATGAATAATGATCGGACCGTATATCTAGATACATATAAAGTTCTCGTAAGTCCATCCACTAATGTGGGATTTGTTGTGGTTGGTACTAAGTACTAATATAATATATTCTGTGCTTGTGATAAATTACTGAATGAAGCGCACTCAGAAACAATAATTATTATTAGAGTTCCTTAGTGAAGTTTTGATATTTATCTAAGGTCCATAATATTAAGTCTTTATATAATTATTTTCTGTCAAAGTCCATTCATCATTATTATTTATTACAATAATAAAAACTTAGTGTAATTAATTAATATGTAATTAATTTAGTTGGACTATACTCGTAATTAAAGAGCGTTATGATTTATTCAGAACACTAAGATTGGGTTGCACCAACTTATTTTAACTATAACTGTAACTTTAACTATAACTACAGTGCAAAATGTCAAATCTTTGGTTAAAGTTAAAGTTAAATATGGCGTCCGCTCATACGACAAAATATATCTAAATTTTTCGTGAAAATTGACTATGTTTTACAGTGTTATATTTTTCCTGTCTATTTTCACGGATAATTCAAATTTTTATTACGTTACCTGTAGCTTCAATAAAAAAATAAACGCAACAGACATCTGTGAATTTTTCCGGGTAAAGTTAAGGTTAAAGTTAAAGCTAAAGGACACCATATTTAACTATAACCATAACTTTAACTTTAACCACGTCTCTGGTGCAACCCATCCTTACAAAGTTAGAAGATTTCTACGCTAAAATATGAGAAATTAGAAAATATTTTGCTCTACTCTTGTAAAGTCTGCAATACGACTGTTCAATCATATTATCGTTATATCAAGTGCTAGAAGGGTGTCCTTTGTATAGTTGGTAACGAGCGGTTAATACTGTGGGGTTGTGATTGTGTACTTGATACCTTACACCGGCCGCTGAACAGATGGCGTTACATCTGAACATGTTGGGTTATTATTGGATGTCATATTATGTCATTTGTTTTGGTTTTAAAGTAGTATTGTGTTAGTATCGGCGACATTGCTGCTCGACCAGGGTCCAGGGATGAAAAACAATTAAAAGCGTCGTAAAATTGGGCTCCTGAAAACATTTGAGACTTCACGTCCAAATGTAGTTGGTAGAGTCTGGTAAAGTCAAATTTTAAAGTGGTCGAAAAGGAACTTTCACCTTAGATGTAAAATCAAAGCACCAGCAAAAATAATATTTATTGAAACAATAATTTAAACTGCATAGTAGGTCGGTTCCTTAAGGTATCTAATATAACTGATGAAAGGGTGCAAGGTAGTCGTAAGGTTGGAGGCAATTTTCATGCCTTGAACCTATAATGGTTTTAAGACGTAATCATTGAAACAGATTATTTATGAAATTATGAAGTTTGAAACACACAAGAAAGTACAGGAGGTACCAGTTACCACTAGGAGGCGTAGAAGTAACCTGCGCATGACGGAGCTACTAATTAGTAGACGTAAACAAACGTATATATTCACTATTCAGACCAGTTGATCCCTAGGCGACCTATATAAGTTGGTCGTCTAGGGATCAACTTGTCTGAGTTTGGTTTGGTCGCGTTATATAAAACCTAGCCGTCACGACTAATATTGAATAATTGACATATATCGACCAAATGATAGGTCCGTCAACTGCCCAATTAATTTATTCGATACTACCTCTGTCCGTAGCTGGTGCCGGGCTCGGGCTGGTTCTCGTCGGTTGGGTAGCAGTGCTGCGGCGGAGGCTGGCCGCCCTGCATGTAGAAGCCCCCCAGGCCGACCGCCCCCAGCGGCGTGCGGCGCCCCGGCACCGACTGCGGCGGCGAGTGTGCCTCCCCCAGGGGCACCCCGTCCCAGTTCCTCCGCCCGTCCATAGTGGGTACTAACTAACGCATAACACTACACTAAATTAAAAAAATTAGAGCATCGCGGACGTTCGAATCGGATCGGAGATGACAGCGAGTGAAGCGGCGAGAAGTCGGAGCGGTCCACGATCGATCGCGGCACGCAGCTGGGCGGGGGGAGGCTGGGGCGCGCACCCCTCGCATCTCGCCCATTGTTCTCGCGACGCGGTGATTTATTTTGGCGCGTGCATCGCCCGGCGTTTCATTCAAAGTGCAATCCAACTAGTGTACTGATAGTATAGAAGAGCTATTAGATTTAATATTTTTTAATGCTTAATTGATATATTGTTATGTTTATTATTCATAATCATTATATGTTATGTGTTGCATGCCCATGTTGCTAGCTCTGCGCATTCATCAAATAATAACTCATAACTGAAAATTCGTTAAGGCTGTCACAGACAGAGCAGGTAATGTAAAGATGTACATTATAGCACGATACATCTTTCTATAGAAATCGTACACAACAGCTTTAATGTTAAAATATACATTATAGCTGTTGTGTGTGGCCTCCTGACGATTTCTATAGAAATATGTATCGAGATTCGAGATGTATCGTGCTATAATATACACCTTTACATTACCTGCTCTGTCTGTGACAGCCTTAATATGGACGGAGGACGTCGGCCAATCAGCGTCACGAAAACTAATAAAATAATGATTAATTGATTAATAACTAATGATTATAATATTAATAGACTTCATTATAGTAAAAATAATACACTTATTTTATAAATGTAATTTGTAACCTTAGGTCTACCTTTTATGAAATTTATACTTATCATGTAAATTTTATACCAAATAGAAATTATTTTAAATTAATGCTATTTTTGATATGATATTGAATGTACTGTCACTTCTTGGTGGAAATTCATGTTCAATTAAATAATTATACACTTTACTTGCACTTATTCCACTTTATTTTAATATAGTTCATTAATGTAAGTTGTAACAATAGCAAAAATTATTGTTATGAAGAAAAATACAGGTATCTCTTGAAAAGTATAATATTTAGTCTATTTTGAACACTTCACGCTTTTACAGCTTTTCATTGAGACAAGAGCAATAAACAAGGAGGCGAGAGATTTATGTATCTCGTACTGTAATGGTCAATGGAAGACATGATTGGATGAAGTGGGTAATAAAAATTTTGAAAATGTCTTTCTTTGCAGAAATTGAGACTTTAGGACCGGAAAAATGAATTGAATTAAAAAAATGATTCTATGTATAGCTAGATATATTAGCCAGATAAAGAAGTTTTTTTATGAAATAAGGGGGCAAACGAGCAAACGGGTCACCTGATGAAAAGAAACTACCGTCGCCCATCGACACTCGCAACATCAGAAGAGCTGAAAGTGCGTTGCCGGCCTTTTGAGAGAGAATAGGCTCTCTTTTTGCAGGTTCTACAGGTCCGGAAATACTGCCGGTGACAGTTCGTTCCAGAGTTTTACTTTAAACTTAAGTTACGCAAAAAACGCACGGTGGAAGACTGCCACTTATCAAGGTGATGACTGATGAGAATGGTATGTTTTTCGCGTAGGGCGATGGCGAAAAGTTGCAGGAATGAATGAATGAATATGCTTTATTGTGCTCAAAAGTCAAAATATACAAAAGAAAAAGGAAAACACGCACATGACAGCATGAGCACAAAGGCGGCTTTATCGCTTAAAAGCGATTTCTTCCAAGCAACCTCTGGCGCATGGAAATAAATTACAACACAGTGCAACTTAGTTGGAATAAAACTAAAACTAGAAATTAAATAAGGCTTATCATACATCCTAATTACTTAGGAATAATCTTACACATTAAATTATTACACTTACACTAAATCCTATTCTAAAATGTTAAATCATAATATAATATTTTTGTTAGGCGGGATTATAGGCGACTGACATTTTAGAATTTGAGACAAACTAGCTCAATAGATGGCGCTCGAAAGGTACATATTTACATATCAAGCCGTAGTCGATTTTAGTATTTTCAGAAATAATGTGATCACGTGGTAAACTCGACATACAGAGTAATGATTAACAGAGAGGCCATGTTCATAACTTATGCATAACTTGATGAACGAAATCTTTAATGAATTTTGTATTATAATAAAATGATGTATTTATAGATATTTAAATATGATGTATGTTCTGTACTCACGAACATAAAAAAGTATTTCCTCAATAATACATATACAAATTACAATGTATAACAAAATAAAGTATTACCCATACATAATTCATCGCAAATGTTCATGATATTGGCGTATTTTCCATAGAAACATTGGAATTCAAAAGCAAGTCTTTTAACGCTGCTACTTTCACAGTGAACTTTATATAAGGGACACATACACATCCCAAAGTATTAATACCGAAGTAGATTTAAAATTCGGTAAGTAGATTCAAAAGTTCTTAACTAGAATAAAACAACTCGCTTACTGCTGGGAAATAGGGAGCTTATTTTATGACCTCAATGAGATTCTTGTGCTTGAGTTTATTGCAATAGCTTTAATAAATAAGATGTAGAGTGTAGCCCCGTGATGATCACTTATATCACCTGGAATCAATATACCTAACACCCTCCACAAGTTCAAAAACGATAACTCTACTTGCAGTAAAGGTAACGTTTTTGTTTTCATTATAATAATAATAATGTATTATGCTTATATGCAGATCATATTCATATTTTCTTTGTCATTTTAAATTTTTAGGAATCTGTTCCCAAAAGAGATATCCGTCTGTAACTTAAATTTTCAAGAATATTTTATTATTTTTGCTGTCACCAATCACCATAACAACAAAATATAGAAACAAGATATTTAAATAAATAATTAAGAGGTCTGAAATATATTCAAAACCAAAATACAATTTTTAGGCCTTTTCTGCTCGACATTAATAATGACAACCGGTAGCGGGTAGGTGTTTGAAATACATATTTACGAAATGTGTATCTTATTAAATTTAAACTTTAATAATAATCTATACTAATATTAGAATAGTCTGTTTGTTACCTTTTCATGCCGAACCATTTTTTATGAAATTTGGTGAAGAACGGACGAAGGATACTTTTTGGTCCGGAAAAAAATTACGGTTCCTGTACATTGCATCAAATTGTCGTGAGTAAAGAATAAATAATTGCATAAATGCAATCTCTTTAGTTTTTACTTTTAAATGCCGTCGCGATTTTTATTCATAAATGATAAAATATATTTTTTGATAAAATCAAATAAGGTTTTAGGGCATTTCATTTCGATCACATTATTTTTTGTTAAAGAATTTTGAATCCTTAGTTATTTCCTCCCGAGGTGCACCAAAATCATGGTGTAGTACTTTTAAATGCCGTCGCGATTTTTGTTCATAAAATATATATTTTTTGATAAAATCAAATAAGGTTTTAGGGCATTTCATTTCGATCACATTATTTTTTCTTAAATAACTTAGAATCCTTAGTTATTTCCTCCCGAGGTGCACCAAAATCATGGTTTAGGTATCTACAAAATATCTAAATCTATCCGCATGATAATATTATTTTTACGATTTCTTGTGCAGACTTTATTACTCCAGTGCTAAGATGTAATAATTCTTTCTATTGCTATGGATTGGACATATCATATATCATTTTACAATGTTTTGACATGTATACGTAAAAATCTGTCTCTGTGTTGCTGTAATCTGTACATTGTTTTCTGACTGGCTGTAATGTTTACATTTTTTGACTTTCAAACCTACGAAAACCGTAAAAATGATCGTTTGGTGAATATAAATTATCGAACAGCATCTTATTAGGTAGTCTCTCGCTAAATAATTTAGGTTACAAAGCAATATTGTAGTATTTGTCAATGAGGCTGATAGACAATCAGCCTCTGACACACAGATTTGACTGATGTCATTGAGATGTACTGATGTCCTTTATTTATTTTCTATCAAGTGCCTGTGGATTTTTTGTACCAAATATTCATGATCAGGCGTTGCTCTCACATATCAACAGATTGTTCAAATTTGTAAACAAAGCGATTTATCTTTATAATTGGTATATTTTATCAAAAACGAAGCTGATGGGTGCCTCCGGAATCATGATTGAAACATTTTGGCGTAAAAATATTTATTCCTGTATTTGTTTTCGCTGAATTCTAGAAGAAATAAAATTTTGAAAGGATTATTTTTAATGCACATTTTTTTAGTGGTAAATGGATTTAAATCAAAATTTTAAGCTGACCCTAACCTTGGTAAGGAACGTAACTAACTTACAAAAAATGTTTGAATGCTTATAATTACTTGTGGTCAAAGTTCTAGTGAAAATAAAAACACGAAATTTCACTAATCCTCGCTGTATGCGGCCTTAAATCATAATAAAAATAAAATATTGGGTTGCAAACTAATTTAAACGAATACTAATACTGTATACTAGATATAAACAAACTAATATATATTTTAATAAAATACAATACATAAACGTAAATAAATACAATACTTATTATAATATATATACTTATTTATATAGGTATAGTTTACAGTTCCTTCGCACGAAATCTTTACTGGATACCGAGGTAATGATTTTTGAGCATTTTTTTGAAACCTTCGATAGTTTTAGCTTGCCGGATTTTGGTTGGAGGTATGATTCCGAACAATTCCTCAGAGCACTCCCCGTGATACAACCGACAGAGGATGCAGAGTGAAGCTATATTTCGGCGTAATTCCAAGGGGTCCAAGCTCTTTGAAATACCATGGCAGTCAACAATTCGAGCGGCTCTTCGTTCCAGAGGGAGCAGTTGGTATTTGGCCTTTGTTCAGAGATGAGCACAGTATTCCATATGAGGCCAAACCTGCGCCTTGTAGAGAAGTAGGTAAGTTACAAGGTTTGTTCAAATTATAGGGGAAAAAATGAGTAATTATTGCTCTTATTTCGGAAGATGTTAGTTACCTACTTCATTCACTCATGTCTTCAATGGCGGTGTAAGTAATATTTCAATGTAACTATTTACTATTCAGATCACGCATTAGAAGCGTGTTGGTTTTACTTCGGTACTTTCAACCCACTTTGAGCAAGTTTGTTACAGTCATAGACATAAATATTACTAGCGTAGTAAGTACCGATAATGTTACCCAAATAGTTTCCTACAAACGATATATTTTGTTTACCACATAAAGATATTTTTATATTTAGAATTTAACAAAAACTAAGATAGATATAACTAAGGTAAAATAATAGAATATAAGATTTACAATAACAGTAATCTAGATAAATAAAAAATAATTTAACAATGATAATAATTACCATAAAAAAAAGGAAAAACAAAAGATCTTAATCAAAACCACATAAATGTATTAATAATAATAATAATAGTTATTTACTTATGCCTAGTATCTGAGGTATTTTGTGTCAAGCTTTTCTGTTCTATAGCATTGTGTTTAACTGTTCGACACTAATCGAAGCGCTAGAAAATATAAAAATTCCTGTTAAAAAACCTAACATAAAAAGCACACCAATCCCCCTGCCTATTATAGCACGCTAACTGTAAAGTAATAAGATTAATGGATCTCTCTTCATCTTCAATTAGACAAAAGTCGTATGTTGATTGAAGATAATTATAATATAGTACCTACATATAGTACATAGTAAACCTTCGATAAAAAACAGATGCACACATTGTATGCAAAAAGGTTCACTTATAATGTAGGTAAAGGACAATGAGTATGCATTAGACATTCGCAAGTGGGTTAAACAAGATACTTATTCGATGCGATAAATCAATCAGAATCGACCGTTATCTAAATTGATCCCGATCTAAATTGATCGGGGATTTTCCCGAGCCGCTCGAGGAAAACATCACGCAGACATTTCACACCTTTAAACCTTCATGAATATTGAATGAGTTGTTGAAACACTTTGTTTTTATTGCTTATAAACTTGCGAATTTTATTTATTTTTGCTATTATGTAGCGAGACTAAATTTATCAGTTTGTTTTGATGATATGTTCGAAGTTTTTACGATACCAATATTATTAGGCTGACCGTATACACACGTTTTACGTATTCGTTTTCCTAATCCGGAAAACGAATAACAAGTAGTAAGTCTAGTAAATAGTAATATAACAGCTGCATGCAATGTACCGTTAAAGTTAGTCATGTTTTATGCCGAGACGGGGCCGCGCCTACGCCGTAGCTAGATTGTAGTAGGTGTGCGATGCGCGTAGGCCCTGCCTGTCTCCTGTCTCACCTTGTTTATGATAAGAATATTAATCAGTCTGATATTTATGATAAGAATATTAATCAGTCTGATATTTATTACCCGATAAGAGGGCGAATAAAGCAAAAAACAATCATCTCTTCACACTTACTTTCATATGCCAAATGAATAAGGGTGATGCGGAATCAGCGAAGTTAGTTTTTTTTTAGTCCGCTAGTACAGTCCCTCAGTAATACAATTTTATTATATTACTTCTTAAAATATTGACTCAGTTGAATACACCGTTTTGAAAAGAAATGAAATATTCGTGAAGTTTAGATGCATCTTTGTGAATTTATTCTGACGAGAAAATATTAAGATACTTATCGTGTTTTCGCTAGTACGGACCGTCGCGTCGTAATATAATGTGTGTGTAAATGTTTAAAAAAAAAAAAACAACTCGTTGACTTATTATCGAGTATAAACATTAATCCCTCGATCGTGGAAAAAACGAGACACAATAGATTTCTATTGTTATCTTGAAGGGCTTGAAGCATTAATTATAAGATCATCAATGTTGTCCCCCTCTTAACAGTGATGGATATAAAATAAAAAACAAATTATACGTTACTTCAACATTTAATAAAGAGATATTTACAACTTAATCCAATCAGTTCAGATTTTTCTCCAACTTACAACAACTCGTTTCAACGACAGGGATCCTTGTTTTTGCTGATTATACAACATATAATTTACTTTTCAATATAATATATTAACACTTTTAATATTCGATTAGAATAAACTTTTGTAATTTTTAATTTTCAATATGTAAATAGCAGTTTGTATTAAAAGAACTCTATGTTTTAATATGAAATATCTAACAATAAACGTAATATTTAATAGCTTTGCTTCCATATTTTTGGTATCCTTGAGATTGTCCCTTTTCATGTCTTTTCACAGCCTAAACCCTAATGACTAGACAAAGACTAACATTTACGATAATATAAGAGATTACAACTTGATAATACATCATTGGTCATTATAATTTAAAGATAATAATATTATGTTTTTAAAATAGGTTTGTTGTACAATCGATAAATTAGAATATTAGAAAACATATCAAAGAGAATGTTGTAGAACTCTATAAAGTGAAAAACAAAAGTCTTCGAAGAATAGTTTACACAGCTGTAAGTATAACATATTTAGTAGTCGATTGTATAACGAACACTACTAATACAACTAAGTACTCGATGGTATTAACTACATTTAAAATTAATCGAAAATGTACCAGTTTCATTTTGACTGTGATAAAGTTAATCAGAAAGTAGTATTTTACACAAACCACAAATATTATTATTTTTAATGTATTTTGAATGTTTTTGGCATCATTAATTAAAATTTTATACTATAATTCTAAACTTATATTACGATAATACTGTGTAAAAGTAGAAAAGTTGAAAGATGTGCGTACATTATATTATAGTTTATATAAAGTACCTTTGTATTATGTAAAAGTTTTCTACATGTTGAGATACTATGACGTTATGCTGGTGGTTAAAAGATTTTAAAATGTTTATAGTACAAAATCCTTTAAGGATTATAGTATAATTTTAATACTTCTAGTTTTTGTTCATGACCCAAGCAAGTATATAAATTTATAAACATTAGGCACATACATATACGCAGAAATCTGCCTTATGAACATTATATTATCGAACTTTATCTATTAAAATTGTTTCCAATTACACCTATCTACTTAATAACAAATATCTTTTGATCTGCCACTAAGCAAGTGACATAGAATATTATAATATAGTATCTTACATAATGAAATTCATAAGTCCTTGGCTTACATCATTCAGGTAACAAATTTGCCATGACTTACAGTTATTGTCAATTTCTTATAATATACCATCTTTGGAAATTCTGTCTACAAATTAGCTTATTCTAGTTACTTTTCTAAGGCCTGTTGCACAATCTACTGATAAGTGCGAGATAGCTTAATTCCACGGTTTTTCTCTGTCGCTTGTAGGTAGGTATATAAGCCGCTGCTTACCGTACCGTAGCGGAAGTTTGGTCGCTACCAAACTTCCGAATTCCTATTCGACACTTATTATGAGATTGTGAATCAAACGGCCAATTCTTGAAATCCGAATTTGTTTCGAATCTCGAATACAAATCGAAGGTAGGTACCAGAATTGGGCCTCAGGCCCATCAATACTTAAACCTAGACTCACTAGTGAATGTTCAAGCAAGATCGCTTTAAAGCTCAGAGAACCACGTTCACCTCAACTCGTTTGGAGTTTTCAAGTTCAACCACGCACTAACTAGACGGAATTAATTTTAAGAGGGAATGATCAAAGTTTACAAACAAAATATAATTGTTAGTAGCAAACTAAGATTAAAATTACGGTTAAAACTAAGTTTCTTACAATAATTTAATCCTATGAGAATTTATTTATGTAATGTAATTTGCTTTAGAGAATATTTTTTATAAACTATTCTATGATTTTATTTTCTTTGCGCCCAATATAACAGAATCTTTAAAACACGTTCAGAAATAACTTTAATGTTTTAAACCAATTTTGTGAATTCTGAAATGGGACTTTGATCATTCCTCCGTTCCGCGGTACTAGACGGTGGCGGGCAGCGGCGTGAGGCAGGCCAGGCGCACCGGCAGGCAGGTGAGGCAGGAGGCGGCGGGCAGCCGTCAGCGCGGGGCCGGTCAGGGCGCCGCCGCCGCCAGCGGGGGGCGCGAGGGCGCCGGCACGCGGGGACACGCCACCACCGAGCCCCGGGGCAGCTGGTTGTTGTTCGTCGTGCCGCCTGGGAAGAAACAGAGGATGTTATGAGCACATGTTATGAATAGTCTGGTTGCTACGAAAGCAAGGAGTCAGAGACAATCCAAAGTTATATAGGCGCGACTCGACTGGTTGAACATTTTGGGGTTAAACCAAAGACCTTTGATTTTTATCTCAATTCTATGCTAGAGCCTGGATGTCAGTCGCAACTTCCTTCCGCTAAAGTTAGTTTTTCACGCGAGATCTTTTCATTTCGTCATGATAAAAAATATCCTGTGTTTCGGGACTCGAAGTATCTCCATGCTTTTCTAAATTCAGCGGGTGGGTCGCAAAGAGACAATAGACAGACAGACTTGCGGATCTAATATTTTTCAAATTGATACATACCTATTAAAGATCCGAGCATCTTGGTGACAGAGAACTTCCTCGTCCTCTGCGGCGTGCGGACCTCGGCGAGGAGGCGGTCCACGCACCGGTACAGGTCCCCGGAGTTGTCCGCCACGCTCGCCTCGCTGAACGACGCGCCGTGAGCAGCGCTGATCGCCTGACCTTCTTTGAACGGGACCTGCAACAATAGAAGAACATTTGACGACCTCTATGGCACAGTGGTTGAGCGCGTGGCCAGCGCTCAAACCGGTGGTCGCGGGTTCCTTATTATTATTACTATAATAATAGACTAGAATAATACCCATTGATTTTCCTTGTCCTTATAAGTAATTAGTGGCCTTCATCGATTCATCCTTGGGATGAATATAGTTACTGTGTGACACCGAGGTTAAGTCACTTATCGTATCCGATGTCTACTTACAAAGGATGTAGATGCGATACTTTATTATTAAGTCTATAATTTCGAAAATGTATATTCCTTTCACAAGCATTGATATTGGCCTTTGCATTATAAGATAATATCACAGAATGGTAATATCCACTTCTTTTATACGGTGTATTTTCTTCTTGCATGTTTGTATAACTAACTAGCTGTTGCCCGCGACTTCGTCCGCGTTAACGTAGTATAATAATTAATAACAAAGAGAGTGGTTCCTTTTTATGGTCCCTTTTTGTGGTTCCTTATACAAAGGGTAAAAACGGGACCCTATTTAAGCAAACGTCAAACGCAAACGTCAATAAACTTTCATGTTTTTAACTCAAGAAATGACGGACTTTCATTGAAACTTTCAACCCCAATTTCACCCCCTTGGGGGTAGAATTTCCAAAAACGCTTACATACCTATCCATTCATTTTTAATCAGCAGTCCAAAAATAAACTTTCATGTTTCTAGCTTAAGAAATTACGGACTTTCATTTAAACTTTCAATACCTATTTCACCCCCTTCGGGGTAAAATTTTCAAAATTCCTTCCTTAGTGGATATCTACTTAACAAAACCACCTTACTCACCAAATTTCGTGGCTGTAACTTTAACAGTTTTTGCGCAGCGATGATGAATCAGTCGGTCAGTCAGTCAGTCAGTCAGGACATGTAATTTTATAAGTATAGATTAACATTTAATATGTTGAATCAAACTAGGTTCGATAAATTGCCTTGCAATTAATTTCGAACGAATAGATGTTTGTAAAAGCTGACATAACTGGGCAGAGCCGTAAAGTTTATGTATGTTTGTTATACCACCCACTGTACATAAACACGGGTATATCACAAACTTGTTTGAAAGCTGTCAGGATTCGAATAGCGTTGTTTCTCGTTCGCATTTTATCTCTATAGAGGTATAGAGAGACGAGAGAGGCACCTACGCTATTGTTCCATTATTTCGCGACGTCTCGACGAGCTGTCTCGTATCGAGACAAGTACTAAAGGCGACTCTTCAAACTAATGACGTGAATGTGGCAACTGAAAAATATATTATTTAGTGTTCATTACGACGCTCGGTATTTTTAGTTTCCCTCACCAATTAATATTCTGATCAGTCAACACTGGCAGATTTCTTTAAAGGCTCGTTTGGAAGTTAGAGATACGAAAAAGTTTATTTTTTGCAGGCACCTAGGCTTCATACAACTCGGTTCCCTATTTGACCGCTATGTTTATCTAATAAATAAGTTTCTTTTACAGTTAGAGAGATGGCCAATTGGTAAACATTAATATGTAATAATGAAAGTAGCTCCTAAATTATTTGTAAATCTAAAATAATTGTTATAAAAGATTTTACGTAATGCTAGATGACCCCCGCAACTCCTTTTCGGCTCAAAGTATCTCCCTGCCAAATTTCAGCAAAATCGGTTCACTGGTTTGAGCGTAAAGAGGTAACAGACACATAGACAGACATACTTTCACATATGTATTTCATAATATTTGTATGGATTTACTCTAAACCAAACAACTGCCTCCAGTAACACTTGTTTTTTAAACGAAGCCGTAAAAGTACCTACTTCAGAATATTATCTCACATAGAATGCCTATTTATTATTTACCAACTGTCTTTTTATACAATTTTATGTCAATTCATACAATAGTCATATTAAATAGCTAGTCTTTACAAATGATACATAGTAACAAGATATTTTGAAGATGTAGACCTACGCGTGCTATTTTTAGATCCTTTTATGCGAATTTATGTAAATTCAAGCGTAGCAACTTTAATTATGTCTTCTCGCAGTTCGGTGAATAAAAATAGGCAGACATTCACTAAGGCATTCGTTTAAAACATTTATATAGCGTCAATTAAATCGTGACCTATTTTAAAGAATAATTTATACAAGAATAATGAAACGCTGAAAGCTTTCACTAGTTAAATGGAGTAATAAAGCCCACACACTTGTTCAACAAACTCCCCGATCCGCGGTAATGTTTTATAAGTTTTTAAATTCTACTGTCGCCCCAAATTTTATAATACGCTAAATGCCATGAATTTTATATCGTCCCACAAATTACATAAATACATCTTCTGGCTTCAGAATATCTTTATATTTAGTTTTTGTTGCTTTGGAAACGTTCCTGGTGTGAGTCACATCGTTCGTTTGTAGAGATATTATATTATACCAAATGAGTGTTTCATTTACCTGTCTCAAGTGGTCGAGGTCGGTCTTGTTGGCGAGCAGGGCGACGGGCATGGCGGCGGGCGAGGCGCCGTGCGCCGGGCTGCCCTGGAGGGACGACGCCTTCAGCGTGTTCAGGATGTCCACCGCGTACTCGAAACTGCTCCGGTCCGTCACCGAGTACACCAGCAGGCACGCGTCCGCCCATTGAATCTACGACAAAAGTATTGACATTGAATTTACCACTCAAAAGGCTCGCGTAGCACCCGCTACGGCGTAGAGTCATCCCTGTCATCGGGGCGCTGGTCGTCGATGTTCATGATTTAATAAGCCTCCACGGTATTTTCATTACAGTATCAGCGCAATACATTGTGTAACGCAATATTAATAACCTCGCCGTGAGCCATAATACGGAAGCACTTACAGGGAATTGATTAAAACGAGCGAACGCCTTATCGACAACTTTGTCCCTGAAATAGTATGCGTGCATTAAGTATGTTTTTATTACCCAGTAACAACGAACGTCCATATAATACAAAATATTATGAGCACGAAAACAGATTCACAAATTAGCAGTTTGTAGCGACAGGCGTTTAGAAGTTTCCTGGTTCGGAAAATGAAACGTTACGATAACACGAAACATCGTGAATAAGCCGAAATAAATTTGTTACAGCGAAACATTACGGCGTGGACGTACAAACGTCGGCGCTGAAGCGAGTCATATAATTGTGGCCGTAAACACTGTGACTCACGACGGGTCACTGGAGCGCACTCGTCCGTTCCATCCACTACGATCTACTATTAACCCACTTGCCCGAGCATTCGATCTTTTAATCCGCTCCAACACGGAAGGGTCCATATTTTTGATAGCTTCCAGACGTCCAGCGCGTAATGTATTCGTGATTTATGTGGTACCATTTTGCACTAACTAGCAACTATGTCATACACTAATGACCGAACTCGATAAGTCAATTATCCTTTCTTAATTTAGACGTGGCGAAGAAATACGGAGCAGCGAGATTAACGAAAATGATTAACGTTCGCTGTAGATATCGTTTCCTAGATTAAAGGCGTTATTAAAGTGGAGCCAAGCTCTACCTATTTAAATTATAACAATGTCGTATTGTCATTTTACCTTGGAGCCTATCCTTTTATTGTATATTTGAATATTAAGCATTGCAGCGTCTGCCAAAGGCCGCTTCATAGATGTAACGCGGAGCAAGACAAATTTAACCGACCGAAACAAGGACTCAAAAAGCTCTGCATTAACCTAGTTTAAACTCCTTGATCCTAATTATGCTTCATTATAACGTATTCTGTCACGTTTGTACTACGACTTTATAAATTATATCATTCAATTATATTTTTGGCAAAGTATTCGTATAAGTTTTTGAATTGCTGTTATCAATAAAATAAATTAGAACTCAGCTCGTTTAATTCGAGGAAAAATAAAAAGATTGAAGTTTTTCCTTAAAAACTAAAGCATTGTTGTATGGGCGACTTTGCGTATTTCTTACCTGTTCTGCTGGGAATTTATCTAAGCTCGATCCAGATACATCAATTACTTCTAATTCTATTGAGTTGCCGTTTATTGGAACTGTCTGCCGGTATAGGAGATCTGAAACAAGAAAATCAGTTATTATAAGAAGGCCGTTATTATTTTTTGCTAATTAAGTAATTTACTCTGAGTAACAAACGAAGGTGGCGTAAATTAGGGCAC
Organism: Polyommatus icarus; assembly: GCA_937595015.1. NCBI lineage: Eukaryota > Metazoa > Arthropoda > Insecta > Lepidoptera > Lycaenidae > Polyommatus > Polyommatus icarus. Next base: position 14,575,602 of record OW569321.1, read on the forward strand.
GTCACTTATTAAGTTTTGTTTCTACGTCTGGCGTCTTAAGTGGAGCACTTTTTAAGGTAGTCGCTATCTTATTATAAAACAAACAGAAGCGTGTTACCAACCTGTATTAGAATGATATTCTCCTATGTACCTTCTGGTTAGGTAGCGAACGATGAGAGCTGCAAATAAAAATGCTTTATTATTACATACATAATATAAAGATTCCAGTAGATTCCAACCATGTTAATTCAATATTATATCAGCAGTAGCAGTAAGAATATTATTATGGTTGCCTGGAAGAGATCGCTTATATATAAGGCCGCCCTTGCCCACATTAATGTCTTAGTTTTAAGTACTGTAAGTCTGATTGTATACCCATTGTTTATGTGAGCAATAAAGTGTTTATCTATCTATCTATCTATCTATTATTTATCGACTTTATCGTACATTACACAAAATATAGAGAAATATCGCTTCATGGGTTTCTTTATAACAAAGAGTATAGGTCAGTGGGTTGCAGTGATATTATGTTAAATGTAACACAAATATTATTCTATCAATGAAAATCGAATCATAACAATATGGTATTCGACTTCGTCGATACACCTCGTATTGATAAAATAAACTATCGTAGCAGTATTGAGGCCAAAACGGAAAATATTTGTTACATTTCTAACGTAGATATTCGCTCACAGATCCACCCAGAAGCATTACTAGAATTAAAACAATACCCACGTACCTACCACTTGTTTTCTTGTTACTCTAATTTGACTTGGAAACGTAAACACTTATCTAACCGGAATCTAGGTTGAACAATTTTCGGATTGAATGTGATGTGTTTTTTTAATTTATGATGGACGTCTCATATTTAGGTCAGGTAATGGAATTTAGCTTTTTATTACTTTAAAAAAGGTAACTCAGTAGTAAAATATTTACCGAGGCTAAAAGCTTGTCGTTTCGAGTGTTTATTAAAAGTTTATAAAGCTCGACGGAGAGGCAGAGCTTTTATTGCTTGTTTTGTATTTACATTATTTTAAAATATTTAATTTTAAATCAACGTTGGTGTTATTACGGAGTCGGTATCCGAGCGGACATCATTATCACCTAGATTGATTTATTGCTTGCGTACTTTGTAGCTGTTAAAGTAAATACGCAACACGATTCTCTGACGGAAACGATGCTTTCAGCCATCGCAGAAATATAAATAATGCGGTAGGATTATAGTGTAGCTCACCGGATTTACCGACTCGGGAGCTGCCAATAACGGCGATACGAACACGCTGCGGGCTGCTGCGCTCCTCCTTCATCGTTACGACGACTTCTGTAACAAACATGAATATTTCAGTGCTAAATTTTAAAATATTCAAAACAAACGCAGACGGAGTTTTTTGGCATCTCCCGCTGGCGGCCGACCGCTAATGCGGTAACAGTTGCGAATATATCATTCACTGATAGTGCGACGTGCGTGCGAACTTGTTAGCCGACGTAAACAGCCTTGTATCTTTTGTTTACGAAGTTGTTTGCGTGGGTTATGAGTTTACTGCACGATGCAGATACATTTGCGATAATTTTCCAACAGTTTTCCCAGTCAATCAGCAATTACGGGTTTAGTATTGGCAGAGGAGCGACGCGCTTCCGGTTCGCACCTATTATCCCGCGCGTCAGTTTCGTCAGCTGTCCCGATATTTGTCATGCTATTTTAGATCTGCGAGAAACGCCTGTGGGTTTTGGCTCACTATTTAAGTTAAAGAAATAAGCCCCGCTGATATTATAGAGGACAATTTGCGATGGCCGAAATAACTTTGGTATTGCGAAGAGAAATAAAGGAAAGTCTGTAACATAAAGGATGAAGTTGTATCAAATACAGACTAAATATGCTGCTACTAGTTGTAGTAGAGAAGATAATCACACTCTACAAACGTCTATTGGATGTTATAAATATAACATAAGTTCAGTTTGCAATACTTGATGCTGGTAACATAAGACTTATTTACTGAGGGCCTGTTTCAGCACTGCCTGAAAAGTGCCGAATAAACTATCCACAACTTATCTGATAGATACTCCATACTCGATCTGTCAGATAAGTTGTGGATAGCCTATCCGCCACTTATTAGGAAGTGGTGAAACTGCCCCTAAGTGTTTTAATATATCGTGATTCGTGATATTTAAACTACGCTCCTTTCAAATTCGATTATTATTATAGTAGATACGTTGCAGGTGTACATTTTTGAGACGTTGACTGGTCTGAAAAACGACAATAACGTCTGTAAAGTATGCGATATATTTATAGGATCAGATGTTCTCGTCAGTAACGTACAGTTGAATAACCGTCCAGCGATACTATGCGATTCATAATCTCTATTTGAATGAACGATTTATGTTCTCTAGTGTATGTTTTGAATTAAACAAAAAAGATATAAAATGCGATTAATAAACGGTTAACGCTTAACTCCCAAGTACATAACGATAACAATAGATTTCCAAGGATCCGCGATCGAAGGATTAAAGTACTTAATAGAAATTAAAAGCAAGCTTTTAAAGCTATAGCTATAGCTACGAATATCTAGAATACAAACATTTCGATACCTGGAAAACTACATTGATGATAAAAATATAGTTTTCGTCATTTTCCTGACATTATAGTTTTTGCAATTCTATTACACGTCATACCAAATGCGCAATTTTTGTTTTCAACTTGGCAATTTATGGAATTCTTAGTTTATTATTAGGTAGGCGAGTCAAATAATTCAGGAGAAAAAAAAAACTGTCGTCGCCGGCGTCGAGAGGTGGTGGCGTGGCGGCGACCGTCGCGACAAGAATGTCAAGCTTTATTTATGTTTGGCGCCAATATTTGTCGGAGTTTTATCGCTGAAGCCCGCCGCTGCCAAAAGAATCCTCTGGCGTAGCATAGTTTAAATTATTTTAAAAAGCATCGTTATTATTAAAGTAATACGTATTTGATCAATGTAGATGTGTATTATGCAGTCTTTTTCAAACTGAATGTTGTTAAAGTAAGTACTAAGTACCTAGTTTAAGTTTAAAGTGAATAATTTATTACATTGTTTAAGAATTGCATCATATTATGTAAATTTTGAAAAAGCTATTATATACCTAAGCTATTTGCTCTCTCTGGACATAACATTATTCCTTCAGGCCCCGCGCGAGCACCGGTGATCGCGAGAACAAAGGAATACAATGGGAATTCCTAGAACCTCCGATCGAAGGATTAATTAATCATCTTCAGATCAGAATAATGTATTAAAAACATCGAATTCTATGCTCATGAAAGGGCTAAGTCATTGTATAATAATATACAGTATCATCGTCAAAATAAATGCCCCGGGGCAAACGGCCGAGTCGGTGATTGGTCTGTGAACAAGAAACAAGGGAACAATCGCAGGCCCAATAAAACCAGTCAGGTGTACCCGGCACGTGATCTACCTGTACAGTGTACTGCGTAATCACTCATCAGTCATCACGCCAGCTATAATCGGACTACAAAAGATTACCAACGGAATTGGACTTTAACTACGAAATTAGACGTGCCTACCTACCCGCTACCTACGAGTTGTAGATTTAAGAATGTTTAGTTCCTAGTTTAAGGTAGGTAGGTACATGGCTAATTTGAGCTTCTCTACAAAGGAATATTTAAGTTATTCTTATTGATTTGAGGCATCTAAGCTAAGTTTATATCGGAATAATTTTATAATAAATTGATGTCAGTATAGTACTGCTTACCTTCAATATTATAATATTATGTTACGCGTATTAGCAACACCTTCCTGCTAGCAACCTAGGATACTCGTTATAATTATTCATACCTTGAGATCGCGACGCTACGTGACTCTACGAAATGTTCCTTAATACTTTAAAGTAGAAAAGCAACTCTATTTTTTTCTAGGAAAAAATAGAGCTTAAGAAGTATTAAAATTATTAATTAAGTAATTACTTTAATCGCGTTAAACTTAATAGACATTAAAAAGCTGTATCAAGAATGAAGATAAGCTAAATGCTTGTGCCGAGTTGTGCCCACACAATTTCACGCCTACACTATTTAACTCCGCGAAAGGTCAATAAGTCCTGCTATGTAGTTTTAATCTAAGCTTTAAAAAAAGTTATAATGGAAGTTTCTTCCAGTGTATATCTATTATAAATATTGTTATGAGTCACTTGTTACCATAATAAAGTACCAAATTCTAATATAATATTACTGATTGCTATATTTCGTTGAAAATATACAATCTATGAATTCTTCTTTCAGCAAATCGCAGCCATACATCACCGGCCGTTTGACCTGGACGCCAATAAATCTCGTACGAAAGAAGATTACAAGCGTGGGATATGATCTGTGACATTTATACAGGAGGCGAACCCCGCCCGTGGGCGGCCAAAAACATTGAACTTCAAAAGATCGAAACTAAAATATTATTTTAAAGTTATGAAGCCTAGACATTAAAATAATTCAGTAATTATAAGTTACCTACTAAAGTTATGATTTATAAGCTTAAACACTTACGGATTTTGTCGCGGAGCACTTATATTAATCCCGACATTTCGGCTGCCTTACAGCTGCCGTGGTCACGGGCGGACTGAGGTGACAGGTGTCCAATCTCTTGAAGTTATTCAACTACCCTACGATTCATCATTTTTGAAACCGAGGCCAAGACACTGTGAGTTCGTTCTGCGTAGATCGGAACGCAAACAACAATGATGAATCGTAGGGTAGTTGAATAACTTCAAGAGATTGGACACCTGTCACCTCAATCCGCCCGTGACCACGGCAGCTGTCAGGCAGTAAACGTCGGGATTAATATAAGTGCTCCGCGACAAAATCCGTAAGTGTTTAAACTTATAAATCATGAGTGATACTCGCGAAAACTTAAGAAGTCATTACTAAAGTTATTTTAACACATTAGACATGGAAATTCTGCTACGCAAATGTAAAAGTTTTGAAATGAGAAGCTATGACATAGCAGAGCTGCTCCCATTTAAAGAAAATTAATTAGTGGCAGAAGAATCGCCTTAACGATTCAACAATTACGAGAAAAACTGTAACTAAGATTTACGTTTCCTCAAATCGAAACAACAACAAAAATGTGGGCACTCTTCAAAGAATTCTCGGAACCTGACCTGAATGTATTACGCAAAGTACGCACTTATGTAATTGCTCTACAAATTCTACAACAATGTTATCCAAATATCGTACACATCAAAGATGATTTGTTATTGCCATACAATCGCGTGCACACATTTTTTCACCGACTACCCGAGCAATAAACCTATATTTGCGCTGAAACAAAACCACAGCGCGCAGCACTTTCGGCTTTGAATTACCTTTTTGCCCCATATAGACGAAACGTAGGAGAAGCTTCCATTGGTTTTAATCGAATTGGAACAAAGATTGTTAGGTAACTGATTGCTATTATGAATTTTAATAATGTTAAGACGGTAACATCTGACTGTATGTACCATAGAGGAAATTGATTCCTATGCAGTTGAGAGATCAACGTCATTTGGTCGATAATGTCAATTCAATGTTAATTGTGATCTGTCGACTGAGTTTGACGTAATACGACCAAACTACGCAGGTCCCCCATCTGCATAGGAATAAACTTCTCTGACAGTACATTGTGCCTATGTCAACTGACTTTTTTTGTACTTTAGCTATATACCTATTTCAATACTTTTGATATTTAATGTTTAGATCTACTAATCAGAAGCAATCAGAAAATTGTTTTACAAAATCAATAAATATTACATCGATGCACATTAATCAATGTCTAGCTAATAAGAACAGATTGCCTTTATATTTAGCGAGGCGAACGCCTTATGAACAGAAATAATAAAATTTATTTTAAGCCCTGTGTAATTGTTGAAAGGAATAAATATTATGTTATGCACTAACTAAGAAATGCGTAGTTTCTGAAACATTGAAGTGAAAGAGTACGTTGGCGTTGTCCAATATATTATTTAGTATCAATGTAGTATAGTTAAACTGAGACAATATTATCAAACCAGGCATTAGTAACATAATGTCCATCAAAATGAGCGCTCATAAAGGTGAACGCAGATTTGGCTGCACCGCACGCACCGCAGTCGCCGCATTTCGAATTCTTTATATGAAGTTATAGGCCAGCTCGCATACGAGTACCTACCCGCGCCGCAGTCTTCGCAACCTCTACATTCTTTATTTATGAAGAATTCGAAATGCGGCGACTGTGGTGCGTGCGGTGCGGCCAAATCTGCGTTCACCTTAATATAGCAGCGCTCTGACAGTCGATTTTCCAGTTTTTTCACGGCAAAGTTCACACGAAAATATTCGTCCTTACATACCACATAGTTACTGTATATTTAGAAGGGGTTAATACACTTCAAACACTTGACCCACTTTAAAAAACTGCACCTGACAGATAATTTCAGATCCCGACGATTGTTTAAATCATCGCTTACGAAACAAATTGTTTAGGTTTACGAAAATATCGGAGGTTAAACGCTATTAAAATACCTTTTAAAAATAGCTGCAACACTAATTGGTTTTAACAATATTAATTTAATTTTTATAGTGTTAAAATGTTTACCTTAATTTAGTCAACTTGTTGATAACGGTTAGATATTTAAAATACATTCAACGATACTGAAACGTAGGGCAATTTATTTGCTGAGTTATTTTTCGGCTACTACATGCACTAGGCGTAAGTATAAATAAAATATTTATAGTACCTTGGGAAAATTTAAAATAAGCAGACCCTTTGTGTCGTTTTACTGTGTAAATTGTTATATTGTAATTGTTTCTTGTGCACAATAAAGTATTAAATAAATAAATAAAATAAAATAAAATTTCTAAAAATGTGCAAAATTACGAACAAATTATTTAAACAGAATTCAGCAAAGAATATAATTTTACATGAGAAAATAACATTTCAAAGAAAAGCAATTAATGTTTACTTAGAGTTTGTCATGTCAATGTTACTTAGCTACATTAGCAGTACACGTCGTAATCCTCGAAGTTTCAAACCGTAGCCCGTGGCATAAAAAAAAATGAGCATGTAGAGATAGACTTTGAACTTGAACCGAACAAGTTATATGAACACTAATCGCGCGGGACCGTAATTTTTCCGCGATGAACAGTATCCTGTCCTTTCCTGGAATTCAAAGTATCTCCGTATCAAATTTCAGCAAAATCGGCTCAGCAGTTTGGGCGTGAAGAGACAGATAGACACACTTTTGCATTTTTAAATAATACTAGCTGCCCCGGTGAACTTCGTGTCACAGGTCACTTTAATATCTACCCTGGACTTCTACGAATATTTTAAGACTAAAATCAGCCCAATCCGTTCAGTCGTTTTCGAGTTTTAACGCGACTAACACATTTGAAAATCCATTTTTATATATAAGATTGTGGATGTATATCGTACTGTAATCAGCACGCATCGGCAGTCGTAGTGGGTACCGGTTTGCGAACTTGGCCTATATTTGAAACCTAACAATAAATTCTCACCGAGTTATGAATTACACAATGTTCTGACTTCTGAGTTCTGACTCACTACAGTTTGTTTATATTCGAATAAGTAAATATTTTAATGTATAATATTATTACGGCAAATATCTTAAATAAGTTCTAAGTTGTAACCTGGGTACGCCATTCATATAAAACAAATTATGTTTTTATATATTTTTAAAGATATTTAAGCTTTTTATTATTTACGGATTAAGCTTTTTTTACTTTAGTAACTGAGGATTTTTATAAATATTAAGGGACTGTTTCACCACTTCTTGATAAGTGCCGGATAGGCTATCCACCGCTTAACTATCTGTCAAATAAGTTATGGATAGCCTAACCGGCACTTTATCAGGAAGTGGTGAAAGTTGAAACAGGCCCTCATATTAGTATGCAAAAGTGTTTCTGTGTATTATATTTGTTGCATCTTTATACCCTATAACAGCTAGCCATTGTTTTTTAGTAAATGTGAAATAGAGGTACTTGAGGTCCCGGGGAAAGGATATAGAAAAGTTTCCATGCCGGAGTACCTAATTAACGGCTCCCGCGCGATGAACAAATTTTTGTGTAACAAAATATACAATATCTACTTCATTATGTAACTGATAAAAGAGCCCCACGTTAAACGAAAAATAGTTGGTCATTACATTTTAATTAAACTAAGTTTAGATCTCTGACAGAATAATTTAGAGTTTAGAATATTTTAATGAACTGACTAGTCAGCACGCAGGTGGAATATAAACAAACATCTGAAATACATTGAGCGTGTTTATCCTTCCATCGCGACCATCACCGCCCGTCATCAGCTGCAGTCAGCGTCCGGTCACATGGCCATGTCTCTCTATCGTCGTATCATCATGAGATGTCAATGATCTTTTCATTCATTAATCACTTTATGGAATTTTGGTTTTAATCTTCAAATTTTACGACCAAACGACCTTTATGAAGCTGCTAAAATGTTTTATATATTTAATTGTGATTTTTTATTGTTAGATTAATTTTGTCACCAAAAAAACCCCTCAAAATAAAATATAAAAGAAAACATACGGATCCAATTACAAGATAATATAGATGATAGGTGATTGGAAAAATATTTAAGTACTTAATTAAATTATTATTGTACTTTGTAATATTGAATCGGTGTTAAATATTAAAAACAGGTGATTTAAAGGTGACGTGAAATATTTCGGTAGTCAAACCGAAAAATGTTTATTGAAAATCAGTAAGTTCATAAAACATGTTTACCAAAATATTCAATGTACCCTCCGGTACATTGAACATGTTGATCGTTTACATAACACAGATGTTTATTCAGAGGTTCATTTCAGCGCTGAAAGGTGTTGACGAGCTTTCGTATTCAGAAATTTTCCGATGCTAGTAATCCATACTAATACTGTAGACATCTTAACGCAGTTCATACTAATATTATTAATACAGAAAGCCTGTCTATATCTATAATGTACTTATCTGAACCGTTTTTTTTTGTATTCCGTTTTAGGGTCTGTAATCAACAAGTCCTGTAATCTTTTACTACGGAACCCTAAAGCGGAACCCTAATGGATTCCTAAACTACTTAACCGATTTTAACGTTTTTTTTAATGTGTGTTTTTTTCAACTTGAGAGATAGGATAGATTAGATATTTAATTATAGTCGCAATTTTATTTTATTGCAAATTATTTGTCTATAAAGAGGGACCATTGTTTATATGCGACGCGGGTCACGGGATAGCGATGGACGTTGCCATGGTAATATCATATTTAGTCACTAATTCAATAAAACAATACGGGCGATATACAGCTAGTAGTTATATAATTTAACAGTAAAATTGTCCTACAAATAGAACAATCCATATTTTAGGACCATCAAATCGAAATATTTAATCCTTTCTATCTCTGTTAGCTCGGAGGAGGTGTTTTCCCAGCAGTGGGACAGCATAGGCTCATAAAAAAATCTCTGTTAGCTACGGTTACCACTTTCGAGAATTTTCGCAGAGGAAATTGTTGTTCGTCTTATCAAAATGAAGCTACTCACGAAAAATTACCTTGATGGTAATCAAGTCAAAAAATGTTCTAGGGAACCTGTTAGGTTAATTAATTACATCGCGATAAACGAAGTCCGGAAATAAGAAAGTTGCGGGAAACATCTAGTTTCAAGATAAATGTACAGGGCCGGTAGTTGTTTACAAACGATTTGCTCGATTTAGGAAGTCTACACTACATACACTTGTGCATTCCGAATTACTGGGTCATATCGAACATTTTGAGGTTAGTTTCAGTCCTGATGTGATTCGATGATAAAAACTATACCTTATCTACGCTTTCTTTTAGGTATAACATGAAGAATAAAAATATTAATCAGTTACAGTGTATGTATTACTAATTAGTAATTACCACTGAAGTATGAATAATGAATATGAAGACGAAAATATACCGGTAGGTGACAATGTTAAATGTAAAACCAAAGAAAATGAATAGAACAAAGGCCTATAATTGTAAAATAAAATATATAATATTAACTATACCTTATATATTTAAAAATCAAGTGCAGATATTTTATTAAAAAAATATGAATTTAAGCTCAAAATAAAAATGGATAACTTAACATTGATTATGATTAAAAACTTACCTTTTCCAAATAATAAACCAACGGTAGGCCCGATTATCTCGTAGCACTGATAGTCTCAACACACCACTTAAGTTTATCACAACTTAGAACAGTAGCAATATAGATTAGTCAAAACAAGTGAATGCTGGGTACTGTCACAGAGTAGACAGCGACGTGCGTTCAACGAGATCCGGAGAGCGACTGACCGGCGCGCAGTCGTACAAAGTCTTTATATAAAGCTCGCTAGCCGCAGATTTTCTCGTTCTCCGAGAGCTTTTCATACAAAAATATCAGTGGAATGCGCGCCTAATTCGCTGTCACTACTATCCGACACAATGGGAGCGTTGATCTCGCGTTTGCAGCGAGACCGCTGACCAGGTTCTCTTAATCCGATCCTTATGACCTAATTGCTGAGATGTATGTTCTAGTTGTCGGGGACACAAATGAGATTTGATACATTATATCAACGCATTAGCCATTAGGGAAGCGTGACATGAGATATTTCTTCATTAACGTTGTTTTTTTTTTTCGATATTCTGTAACCTATATAAAGTATGTTTGTTACTATTGAATAGGTACATAATAAGTGTATGTCTCATTTGAGTAAATTTTAAATGTGGATAGTAGACTGTAGGTAGCACCTACTCCATCACTTCTAAATTTAAATTTTCCGAAATTGTTAAGAACGTGCACTATTCGTAAAATTTTCATTTAAGTAACATACTTATATAATATAACAATGTTCTTGTTTTGTTTATGATTTTCTGTACCCATCCGATAGCATGATTATGTAATTTCATACAATTATTAAGTAATCATGTGTCTTATTTAACTAAATTAATCCTTCGATCGCGGATTCTTGGAAATCTATTGTTATTCTATTGTTCTCGCGGTCGCCGGTATCCTTATGGGGGTTGATAGGTTAAACGTAGATTGTAGTTAACACCCTGCTCTGTCATTCCTAAATCAAATTTGTCTTTCGAATGTATACCTATTACCTTGTTAAATGAATGTTTTTGTACCAAATAGGCCAGTCTAAAAGCCAAAACCCGAAAGAAATTAGTAACTTGATAAAATTTTAGGGGGTTGTTATAGAAGATAAAATAACTTACCGTGTAAATAAAATTTGTTAATAACAGGGGTAAAAAATTAGTAACACGCTGCAAATTTAGAATTAAATTGTTCTTACCGTTTTGTAAAGTGTATTAATTTTGCAGCGTTTTGCGACAAACGGAACATTGTTTATTACTAAATTGCTGTAAATTTGATATACGTTAGAAAACGGTAAAAACAACTTAATTATAAATTTGCAGCGTGTTACTAAATTTTTTTACCCTTCTTAATAACAAAATTCATTGTTATTTGATAATAAACAATGTTCCGTATGTTGCAAAACGCTGCAAATTTAAAACACGTTAGAAAACGGTAAGAACAACCTAATTCCAAATTTGCAGCGTGTTACTAATTTTTCTACCCCTGTTATTAACAAATTTTATTGTTTTTTCATCATAAACAATGTTCCGTGTATTGCAAAATGCTGCAAATTTAATACAAGTTACAAAACGGTAAGAAGAACCTAATTCCAAATTTGCAGCGTGTTACTAATTTTTTACGCAATGTTATTAACAAAAAACCTTTTTCACCCCTTTTCAACCCTTTCCGTACACCCCAGAACGCTGCAAAATCACACTGTAAGTTATTTTACCTTCTTTAACAACCCGCTAAAATTTTATCAAGTTACTAATTTCTTTCGGGTTTTGGCTTTAATGACTGGCCTAAAAGTAAATAACACGTATCTTGCAGCAATCATGTGCCCTGCAACTTTTATAATATAAATGTAACTTTGCAACATTCCTAATAATTGCATATAATATAATAATGTATCTGTTACATAATAGAGGAACTGCGCCTCAATCCTTGAAAGTTGTAGGGGGATGATCCACGATCCGGCAGACGCACGTGGATCGGAAACGTGGCGCTCGCGATCGTTCAGTAAACAGATTAACTTGAGCAATTTTTCCTAACCCTTTATCCTGAAAAATAACTCAATTATAAGGATATTTCTTCGTCATCTTTGATATCCCTATCGACAATATTTATATTTTTTGGGTATTCGTTTATTTATCCTTGAAAATGGATAAACCGAAACGAAAACAAAGTTTTAAAAGGCAGCGGTCTTGATTTGTGCTTTTATGTTTATTGTTATAATCAAAATAAAAAGAAAAGCTTCACAGTTTACACCTATAAGGTATTCTTTGTAGAGTCGAAAACTTATGACTTTGCTTAATTTTAGTCAACATTCAAGAACTGATGCCTATTTTAAGTATATCTAGTATAACTATATCATTATTTTTCGATAATATGAACTTTAAAATATATTAAAAAGATTAAATACTTTGTTATTACTTATCGAGATTGTACCGAATAATCTTATTACCGCTAAGCCAAAAATTGAGATGATGTATAGAAAAATGATAGCATAACAATGAAATGTTTATAAAATCTATGACAATATGATAAATTATATTATCCTGTCAAGCCCCAAGCGGCCGAATCCGTCCGCGATAACAATAGAATAACAATAGATTTCCAAGAATCCGCGTTCGAGGGATTATTACGTAACCCTTTGATTTAATACTTTAACCTGCTGTAGTTGCAGGTGATTGAAGCATGCATATCTTTATATTTTCATTATTCACATGCTCTTTCTCTCCCCACTCAACAAACGAGCGTAAATAACCGAAGATAAATCTTACGAAATTTCGCTCAAAATTTGATTTATTCTGTTCTATATTAACACTCGCATTCCGAAATAGATTATGAAAACTAATGATGGAGGAAACGAGGGGAGGCAAGTCGTATTAATGCCGATTGTCGAAGTTGAAGGTGAGATTGTTATTTGTTGGTAAGCGACAGTAACACGCCACTTCCGGGAAATGCACCGGCGACGTATTCTACATTATCGACTCTCGATGCTGAGCTAATATTGACTTTGAGCTCAATTTATTTACTCTTAAGGTATATAAATAATATGTACTTATAATAACTGTGGAAGTTTCCAGAAATTACAGAGATTTTTGTATCTGTTAATTGAAGCGAGGCAATCTTAATGTGTAATAATTATTCGCTTTTCGGCAACGCACGCAAGTATAGTTTTACAGGTATGTTTGGTTTGGTTTTCGTCGAGAAAAAATGCGATATAGATAGGTCTTATCCCAGGCCAACTATGCATTTATAGTTGTTTATGTTTTACTGGTTTGAACACCAAACAAATATCGTTCTCCCAAGTACATCAGCTGTAAGTATAATTACGAGTCTAGTTGAACCCAAACTGCGTAAAATGCAGTCTTTTCGAGTTCTCTACATTAAATCAGTCTACATCGATTTTCATGTTTCGTCGAAAATAGAATAATAAATAGATTGACCTGGAGTACGTAATATTGGGTCACTTTTGCCAACCTGACATACATTTGCAAGTTAGTTACCGTAGTTAATGTGTGCTCCCTGGGGCGATCCCGATACTGACGTTCCAATTGAGTTACGTATACCGAACTAAGTTAAGGCCCCCGTATACGGAAGCCGATCGATCTGTGGAATTTGGGAATAATTGTAGGTTAACGTGTATGTACCGAAGTCAGGTCAGATCAGCCCGCGATCAGTTTGATCGGCCTCCTCTTATGTAGGGGCCTTAGGCTGCATTCCCTCCGGAGCTGAGCTAAGCTGCGTTGCGAGGAATGTGTTTTTTAAAACCAATAGAAACGATTCATTTGCCTGTTGACGTTCAGCGCAACGATTCTATTGGTTCTTTGTAAAACACATTCCTCGCAATGCAGCTTAGCTCAGCTCCGGTGGAAACGCAGCTTCAACGTTAAACTTCGTTAAACCGACGTATAATTCAGTTTACTATGACCGAGTTTGCGCGCGTTTCACAAAATTGTCACGCGCCATTGGCTAATGCGAGACGAAAATAAATTTTATGAATGAAGTAGTCGGAAATTAAAATGATATAATAAACAAAGCGCTAGATATGAGGAATTCTCAGTTATGTTTATATTCAACGGAATTGATTATTATAATTTCCAGAAAAGTTTCTCAGATTCGTTCAACATGGTCCAACATAAACTAAGGCAATTTTTTTTCATATTGTTACTAGGAAATGATTATATTTGAGTTATGGTATAGACAGAAATGAGTAGAAAGTGGCTACGCAAAAGTTAATGTTTAAAAACCATTATGGTTTTCGATAAAAGCATGTGAAATAAATTTATCAATATTTATTGTATCACGTGGTTTGATTTTTAATGGAATTGTACCGAGCGCGCCACGATGTCGCTGTTGTCGCTCACCAGTGACCACCAACATTTAAATATTATACAATAGATACTGGAGTAAGGACGTGGGATCTATCATGACTCGTGAGCTAAATTGTCGCTAACCTGAATGCCCTTGATATAAAAATATGTCACAAGTGGTAATAGAAAAAGGTTTTTTATGGAATATTCCTGCAACTTCGTTCTTTGTTCGATCAATTCCGTTTCCAATCAAACACTAACAAGCTATATATTATTACGTCAAAACACTTGGTTGAGCTCTTCATGACAATACAATATAATATAATTATAGACAATATTATGATAGTTCATCCATATACTAATATTATAATTTATGCGAAAGTGTGTCTATCTGTCTGTCAGACAGACAGACAGATAAACCTAAAAACAGACAGACGTCTGTTTTTAGGTTTGTCGGTCTGTTACTTCTTCACACCTAAACCGCTGAACCGATTTTGTTGAAACTATGTATGGGGATACTTTGAAACCCAGGAAAGGACAGGCTACTTTTTATCCCGGAAAAATGTTGTTGCGGGCATCATCTAGTATTGCATAATAAAGATTCTGTTCATTATTTTTTTCTCTGTAGGCGCAACATGGACGAGTATAATGACAGATTTACAAGTTTACAAAAAATGTTCGTAGCCTATCCTTCCTTAGATATGATTGACGGCCACTTGATGATGTTTGCGGAGGCTGGCGACGGTGTTGAGCACACATCCATAACGCTCGCATCATGATTGTTTAATTGCCTACCTCTATTAATGACGTCCAGTTGCGCTAAATATAGTTCCGATCGATTAAAATCTAATTATAAATCAGGCTTGTTTATGTTACTAGTATATCTGAATATATTTAAATTTTCCATTATTTATAGTAAGTATGTATCTCCCGGTGGACTGTAAATATAATATAAAGCTATAATATTATGTTGGCCGCAACTCCGACTAATTCGACAAACTTTTTCTTATGAAAAAAAATCATAATGATTTCATCAGAATATTATGATTAGCCATTTTTTAGAGATGTGACAGATATATAATGATAAGTATAGTAGGTATAGATATAGTTCGTGTACGTCAAGTAAATAAATCATTAGCTTTGTCCACATTGTGCCTTTTTTCTGTTCAACAAGGGTATGCCTTATAGCGCTGTCAACAGTGAACGTGTGGCATGCCCGTGACGCGCGTCAAAATCCACCCGCGTTGAAAGAAAAGTGTCATAGCGCGCGCTACGATTTCAACGCGCGTTACGGGCATGCCTCACGTTTGACGTTGACAGCGCTATAAGGCATGCCCTTGATGAACAGAAAAAGGCACAATGTGAACAAAGCTAACATGATGTTACCTGAACGAACAAAACCGCCAGTAAAATCTAGCAATAAATCAATTAATTGACTGGATGGAGTTTATTATAATTTAACGATGTCAGCAATTCCGTATAATCCTTTGAAAGCTAAATGGTCTGTTAATATCGACCCCCGCAGTAATAAGTACATACATTGTTCCCCGACATTCCCGAGAGTTCGAGGTCCGCCGGCCGTGGGCGGAGAAAAACGACGGGCTGTAGGGACGGAAAACCGCCCGCCCTACAGCGCAGAGGCGTACGCGTGCGGTCGTTACAACTTAACTACTAAACTATATTACACTTTTTAACTGCTCAGTAAGTGCAATATAGAACTATAATACCCTAGCTTAATATTTATAACTGACATTTATACAAGACCGTGTTATTTAAAAGGTCAACTGCTGTTTGCCGGAGTTAATTTTTTCTCTGAACGCTGTTTTCTTTGTGAAATTCAAACCCATTTATCAATATCCACAAGGAAGTCTGCGCAAACAAATAACAACGATCCAATCCAGTCCTGACGTTTATTAGAGAAGGATTTGCTCATAATTGCCCCATTGGACTCAACGGCCATTTATGGCTGCGTAAAACATAAGACCTAACATAATTTTGCGAGACGAGTGTGCAAAAGTACGAGGAAATAATAATTGTGGTACATTGACACCCTTAGAGTAAGCCGATTTGTTTCACGACGCGCTTATTATAAGCTGTAATAAAACGTCGTGTTCCCGAGAAAAATGGAGACGAATTTGTAAGTGACGACCTCGGGGGGATCATAAAGATAATTACTTAAAGTCATGTTTGTGTGCGTGAATTTTATGATACATTAAAACTGTTCTAAATTTTTCAAATTCCCGAGATTTCATTAAAATATATTTATAGATTTTTTTTACGTAGTATCGTAACTTAAGATTTGCGCAGGTTTTATATATGTATTCGTATACATTTACTGTTGAAAAAATCTCTTTGTGTCTTTATATATGAGTGGTAAATGGCGATACGAGTGCGAGTTATTATATTTTTTTGGCAGTATTAAAATTATTATATAATCTGAACTAAAAGTTCCAACGATCTATCACAATTTTACAGAAATAGGCTTGATAATGGAGCACACAAAGATTATTTAGTTATAATAAGTACAATAATAATACAGCTGTTGGATATGTCAATGTTTCCCTGGAATACCCGATGACATTTAGTATCGGGTAACGCCTACACTATCTAGAAACCAGTAATCTTCGATAACAACACAAGTTTATGCTTCAATACATCTCCAAGACAGATTAGTTTCAAATGGGTAGTGAACCTATACTAATACTTTTACATGGATACCTTTACTAAAAACATAATCTTCCTGGCAGTCGGGTAAAAATGGTTTTTGCTGTAAATACTGACGATATAGTTATACAATGTTTTGTCCTTGTCTGATACGTCATATAAGTCAATCAACAACTAGATAAAGACAAAACTTTGTTTCACTATAACGTTCGTTTATTAGTAAATAAAAAACTTAGCACATAACTCAAGGTTCGTTGTCTTTGTCTCTCATAAGACTTCAATAGACAAGCAAACCTTTTAAAGATATTTTTATAAGTTGTAGATTTCTTCGTTAGTAAGGGCAGGTTTTATATCAAATGGATATATTTTTGATTGACACGGCGAGGTGTACGACCGCGACGTTGGGCGAATTGGGGCGCTTAGATTAAACTCAGGGATGAAGTCGGAGAAACGACCTGCACAGAGGTAAACGACTTTGTAACTGTTGTTTATAATCTTTCCCCTTAATTACGACTTCTTTTGATGGTATAGGCCACTTCAAAGTTTAAATTAAGTAATTTATTTTTATGTCTATTGACATTACTTACCTACTTGCTTACTTTAAAAAAATCTTTTACGGTAAAAGTTGACAATCTTGTAGGGACTCAATGATATTATATAAAAAAGCTCAAAGCAGATATGTTACTACCGCGCGCGTTGTGAAGCCATTAAATACGGGCCAATTGACCCGTCTTTTGTATAGTCTGTCTCTTTTATGTAAATGTCATTTCGTATCTTTTGTTTCACTTAACTGTCAAATTTGACAATTGAATTTGAAAATTGTTCGGAAGCAATTTAAGCCGGAAAATTGTATGAACGTAACAGATCTGTATTTAGTTGAATATCATTGTAGGGACTCGAGTCTCGACGTCGTTGTTAGATAAAAAAAATATCTACAGTCAAACATAATATAACCTCCTCCTTTTTGGATGTCGGTTAAAAAATGTAGAATAAGACGTTTGATAAAATATTATATTTGAACGTATAGGACTGCTTTGAATCACCTTTATACATCGCGTAAAGTAGTAAAGTCACTGTTGACGACACAGCAAGTCACTTTACCGTAAATATTTTAAATTTATCATAGATCTAATAGTAGGTCTGTATGAAAAAAAAATTGCAAACATTTTTCGAGTAGTGACAACATGTCGTAGATATAAATCAGTAATCACAATAGCTATTCGATATAATATTACGCAATATCGCATAAAATCATTGCGCTGTCTCCGCATACCTGGAAAATCATTTATCACGTGCCTGCCACCTGAATCACCAAATGAAAATAGTGGGCGACAGTCCGTTTATTTATACCAAATCTGGGGGCACGGCAGTGCCCCAGCCAAGCTTTTTAGCAAAGGCACGGCCGTACCATACTTTTCTCGAAGCGGTTCGCGGCTATTTCACACCCTCCTTATCTTCGATGTTAACAAAGCTAGAGATTTAGAATTTTGACGACTAGGAGCAAGTATTAAAACTAGCTTAACCTCCAAATTACATTATATTCTGATTAATAGTTTACTAGTTACGGATGGTCAAAGTTACTACGTTTTGTCACTGACTGACAGATCATCAAAATTCTCAGGTACTTCTAGCAGACTTAGAACCTTGAAATTTGGTACCCGGATAGGTCTTTATTCACAATGAAAGGAAAAATTATGAAACCGGCCAAGTTCGAGTCGGTCTGGCGTAGATAGGGTTCTGTACCGTAAAATTGTATGGGAGCCCCCCTTAAATAGAAGGTTTATTTAATCTTTATTATTTATTATTAAAGTTGAAATACAATTGAGTATTTTCTGAAATTTCCAAAAACCTTACTGTTACCATTATGAAGATGCAAAGATGCATGAAGCAAAAAAAGCAAAAAAATCGTGTTTGTTGTACGAGACCCGTCATTCCTAAATTATTTTATTTTAATAGGATTATTCTATTTTATAGCGACAGCAAAAATACATAATTTGTGAAAAAATCAACTACCTAGCTATTGCGGTTCTCGAGATCCAGCCTGGTGACAGACAGCGAAGTCTTAAGACTTTGTTAATATAGTAGAATAGTTTTAACGTGACCTGAAAAGAAAACCTTAAAAAAGAAATGAAATCCCACCAAAACATAAAATGTGATAGGAGCCAAGCAAAATATTGCATAGCAATGCAATACTTCTGTCGTAAAAAGTTTTCAGATCACATTCAAGCCAAGCCCTCAACTTATTTTGTAATTGAAATCAACATTCAGTGAATGTATCAATAGTAGAAATAATCAGCGACTAATTGGATTTATATGGGTACCTGCATCGACCAGATGCGTGATGCGTCGTTACGATAAACTAAAAAAACACTTTACGCTTGCCGTCTGTGTAAGTATGAACTCCTCCAAATATGCAGTTTTCTAATATTTGTTTCTTAATAATTATGTGCTCATTGCCGAGCCACTATAATAATTTTAAAATGAAGAAAACTATTGATACATTCACTGAATGTTGATTTCAATTACAAAATAAGTTGAAGGCTTGGCTTGAATGTGATCTGAAAACTTTTTACGACAAAAGTATTGCATTGCTATGCAATATTTTACTTGGCTCCTATTACATTTTGTGTTTTGGTGGGATTTATTATTACACCGAGTTAAAATTAAACAGTACCAACTTAAAAAAAACGCCCAAGTGCGAATCGGAATCGCGCACGCAGGATTCCGTACTGTTATGAAGCGGAAGTAGGTAATAAATTGTATTTTTATGGGAGCATTCCTTCAATATGTATTTTATTTTAATTTTATTATTAACTATTGATTAAATAAGGATTCTGTGAATATTTCAAGTGTTATTGTTTATAATTATTTTTTTCACCTGTGTTGTATGAGAGCCCCTTTAAATATTAATTTTATTTTTGTTATAGTGGCAACAGAAATCAATTATCAGAATTTTTCACAGAAAATAATCTGTGAAAATTTCAGCAGTCTAGCTACTTATACCAATTCTTAAGATACTAACCGGAGACAGACAGACAGACGGACAGACATCGAAGTCTGTCCATCTGTCTGTCTGTCTCTAGTACTAGGGTCCCGTTTTTACCCCTTGGGTACGGAACCCTAAAAATTTATTTTCAGCCTCCCCGCTCTCTTAATTTTCGATACGATTCGTTTTGCGCTGCACTTCGTTGATTTGCGTCGGATTATGTTTGAGTCATATAATCTTACAGGCGCCATTTTGTGCACATAATTACTAATCTCCTTTGATCACCAGACCGCACCGCGAATTTGGGTTACTAAAGTATTCCCTGTTTAAATTCATTGTTGGACGCAGTCATAACTTGGGCATTTTAAAAAATTTATGCTTCCTTATTATAATTTGTGAGTTTTGGATGTTTAATTTTGTTTAATATAGATAGTATTAATTTATAGCATGAACTACAAAGTATAAATATTACAAACCCATTTGTGAATTAAATCCATACCAGTATGAAAAGCTACAATATTAGACTCAAATTATAATCGATAAAAAGTAGAAACTAGTGCGTTTTGTTTCTTACTCCATGACATAATATGTGTGTATGTGGCAGCCAGCTGGTTAAAATAGCCGTTCAATCAAACAGCTAGCCCTTTGACTGAACAACGCCATTCAATCTCATGGCTAGCTTTTTAATTGAACATTTCAGTCGCTCGAAACGTCCAACACTACAGCTAATTCAAGCCGCCGTTTGATTGAATTAATTCAGCGCTCACCAGTCACCACCGCGGCGCTAGGTGCGTTTTGTTTACAATATGGCGTCAACTAGCCGGTGTTTTGTGATTGTATTAAGATATTTTTCGTAAATATAATATGTTACAAGTGTTATTAAAGTGACAGAAATTATGGGGGCACATACGAGTGAATCAAAATTTAAACAAATATTCAAATTTCGAGGAGAAATTACGGGATTATGAAATGCATGACAAAGGTATTAATTGCAATTGTGTTCAAAATGAGTTAGAATACAATTTATTCTGCTTATCATTGCGCTTGTGTAATAATAAAACTAAACTAATGGTCAGCTTAGTTAATTTGCCATAAATGGCACTTAGCTAACTGGTTAAAACCAGTTAGCTAAGCGTCATCTAGCTGTAGTGTTGAACGTTGCAGTCAACAAGTCGTCTAAACGACGTATAGCCGTGCGATTCAATGGCGTTGTTCAGTCAAAGGGCTAGGTGTTTGATTGATCGGCTATTTAAACCAGTTGGCTGCGACATGTACATTTATTTCCCTACTTATTACCTTTTTAGTAATCTAACAAAATTAAAAACACCCTGATTAAGCTATGTAATATAATAGTGCAGTCGCCAGAGGTTTTAACCTCCGAAATTTGTAATAGTGAATGGATTTTTGTTTTTGAGGTGTCATTTTCTTTTTTACACTATAACTAGCAAAGATTACCAAAATTTTTTTTGTGCCTTTAATTTTTTAGGTAAGTACTTAATTAAAAATTTATATTTCACCATATAGAACCACTCCAGAAAAAAAATTTTTCTTGTTCCTGTTATTTAATGACTCTTATCCGATTGTTTACGTTGAAAATTAACCAAATATACAATTTTTAAAAAAGAAAGTTTTGCTTTGCTAAGCTAAATACAACTATAAGGTTTTTGCAAAGTTTTTAGAGATTAACGCTCGTCGTAACCAAGATTTGGGTGGATTTAAGGGTTGTAACGTAAAGTGTTTTAAACTTACTTATTGTGCGTATTTAATTTTTAGAGAAATGATAATTTTTAAGTGCTTAAAAACCTTTAAATATCTCCAAAAATGTGTAAAATAGATCGAAAATGTTTCTATTTTTTTTGGAAAATTATTTAAGTGAGAGCTAAAATATTAAATGCATCGACAAATGAAAGACTTTTTCTAGTCTTTGAACTTCCTACTTAAAGCCAGAAAAAAATTGGGTGCTACAAATCTCACGTACATACTAAAGACGCATGCTGCGACCTATGTTTGGAAAATGCTTATCTGAATACAAAAAATATCAGTTCTTAACCTAATTTGTATTTTTTTTCCTTTAAGTATATTTTAGCAAATATAATTAGTGAAAAATAATAAATAAAAAATCAATTTTATTCTGTAAAAACCTAACCAAAAGAAATAAAATACAGATTTTCTTCGAAATATCCGTGAAAAGTTTGTGCTACACTTTCAGAAAATTTACTAAAGTAAGAGCTAAAAAGTTATACACATTAAGAAAAAGAAGGCTTTGTTAAGACTAAAAAGTAATTTTAAACTTCCTATTTAAAACCAAAGAAAAATAGGAACGCCATTTACCTGGCGAGGCACACAACAAGCACATTTGGAGGTATGCCCATCTACATACAAAAATATTAATTTTAAATCAAAATTATATATTTTTTCAACTTATTTTCTTTCTTTGGAATATAAGCAACGATACAAATCAAAAAAAATAATAATATATTTTATTATTTTGCTATTTAAAAGAAAGAAATATGCAAATTTTCTTCAAAATTTTAGTTTATGAGTTTACTTGGAGTGGAAGAGAATAATTTAAAAATCAAAAGCACAACTTTTCAATAGGTAAACTTTATTATTTATGTTATTAGCTACATATTCCTTTTTTCTTTTCAATTTTCATCCACTATTGCAAAAATCGGAGGTTTGCACGATTTTTACGCTCTGGGAACTGCACTATAATTGTTTCTCAGTAAAAATGCAGCTAGTCGTTCTAGTTTGTCCATCTAAGTCGCGTAGTACTTAGATGGAGGTACGTACTGGAGACAATGAAACTATCACTGATACTGGCATTAGACGAAGACAATGTACTTAACTGTATTATCATAATAAAATGTATTAAAGTACAAGACGTTATAAACGGATTTCAGGGTTGTCCTAAAGAAACAAATTTCGTTTTAAAATATGTGGACATGTCAAGTACGTATTGAGTTGATATTTACGATAATGACGGGGGATGTCTGATATGCGCTCCTATGTGATGAATCGCGATGCCTCGCTGAAGTAAAATATTTGTTGCAGTCTGTCGTACCTCGGTCGAGACAAATAAATCATTATGACAAGCAGTGCACCACTCATTGTATCCTTACAGTGCTAATCTGAAAAGTTATATTTACAAGTAAAAGTAAAATTAAAGCACTCAATTTTACTTTTACTTCCCTAGATTAATATAGTTAAAACTTCAGTTATAAAATAATAATTATAGTTGTTTAAGTATGCCCCAGAAGTAGATTGTCGTAGAGCTTCTACGACAATCTACGACGATGCAATGCTGATACTACATAACCTCCTTTTTGGAAGTCGGTAAAAACAATAAATTGTTTAACGTTTGACAACCCTAGGATGCAGTCGTCGTATTGAAGTCATTCACCGTCTAAGTAAATTATTGCTACTGTAACAGGCTAACGAGGGAAAACAATGAACCTAAGTTTATGAGGTTGGAAAATTTCCTGCTGGAAATGTAGAGTACCTATTCTGCATTGCAGATGTTCTATTTACTAAGGAGCCTTTGTTAATGGATTGCTGTTATAGTACTTCGCAAATATTGTATTTATTTATATGATAATATGTAGATAGGCATTTAATTAAGTAAATACCTACATATATTGATTTTTGTACTAATTAAAGCTTAACTAGTGTATGTGTAGGTTATTTCCTATTTCTGTATGAACTTAAACGTATTAATATATTTAATAGTAAGTATATTAATACGTTAAAGTTCATACAGAATAAAAATATTTTAATGCCAATAAAAGAGGAAAACAAAAATAACTTGTAATTTCGTTTGAATCGTTCTCATTTAGATATCCTTGGCCTTTAAGCCATGTTATTATAAGACTTTGAGAACTTTCTTAGAACCAAATACCTAACACCTATTTCTATCTAATAAGTTCAATTCTTTCATGAAAAAATAAAGCAAGGTGTAAACGAGTTATAAATTACTAGCTGTTGCCCGCGACTTTGTCCGCGTGGACTTCAGTTTATAGCGCGCGGTGTCAACAAAATCGGTGTCAAATTTAAAAGCTTTTTAAAACCCTGGTACCCCTTAAATCAAAATACCCAAAAACGGCTGTGTAGTGTGTAATATTGTTTTTTTTTAAATTAAACTATTTATACCAAATTTTAAAGCTTATTTAGCCATTACACAATGCACAACTTTAGTTACCCATAAACTATTTAATCTATTTATCATTGGTAGGTTTAAGGTTACGTCACTGCATAGATAAAGTACTGAGTTATTTAATAACCCATCGATCCGCAAGCGGCACCCGGCTGCCGCATAACAATTGAAAATATATTGTGTCTGCGATTCCCACGATCGAGACATTTACGTGTATAACCATCGAAAGAATCGAAAAGTAGGAATTGACATGGTACCACCTCTCATAGAAAGACGCATGAGCAAGCGATAACGCGATGTAGGCGACATCTCTTAGCGACATCTGTTATGAATTTTTGGAACTAATTTATTTTGATCAAATTTACGCATTTTCACCCCCTTTAAGGGAGTGAAAATGCGTAAATTTGTTTTTAACTGGAAAAAGGGGTTGTAAGGGGGCCCCTTACAACCCCTTTTTCCAGTTAAAAAGTAGCCTGATGTCCTTTCTCAGGCTTTAGACTATCGGTGTACAAAATTTCATTACAATCGGTTCAGTAGTTTTGGCGTGACAGCGAGACAGACAGACAGACAGACAGACAGAGATACTTTCGGATTTATATCAAAATCTATATCTATATATATAGTATATATATAGATATAGATTTTGATATAATGCGGAGCCGCAAGCTTGAAGGCTTGCATAAATTCATTAAATGAGTAAATTGTAAAATAATAATTTCCAGGTTCCTAAGGTTTATTGTTTGCATTAGAAAAGTCATAAAAATGTACGTTAGATACGCATATTGATAAGATGAATAGCCATATCACGGGCTAAAAGTTTCAGAAGTCTGTAAAGTTCCTCCGAGCAATCAGATAATATTATCAAAATTAAATTGTCAAAAGCAGCAAAATGTTAGTTAGAAGCTGCTGGTCAACGCGTATATTATCAAATCCTGCATAATACCTATATCGATTTCGATAAACTGATCTCCTTTATGTAATGGGCGTATTGCGATGTCGTGTGTTTCCCCGCACGAGCCCGGCGGCGGACGGCCATCAGGCTCACGTTTGCCTCACGTTTACTGAAAATTTCCACGCGATACGTGTTGCGTAACGCTTTGTTCTATAATCCTTGCGTTCCATATTTTGATGTTAAAAACGATCAAAACGCTCAAAATAGGAGGTATTTTGAGCGTTTTGATCGTTTTTAACATCAAATGGAACGTGGGGAATATGATTAACCTTCAATTTATGGTTAAGTGTATTATTATTAAATACAGCTTGAGCAAAAGCGTTATGATCTTCTGAATTAATCAGAGGTTGATTATAAAAGCGCGCAAAACAAAGCGAGTTTCCTGACAAATTGAGAGCTTGTCTCTAAAGAATGGAATAATAAGTCTTGGGTTTTGTCTATTCGGCATTGAAGTCTTAAGGGGAGCTAGTTCAAGAAACGGACGATTTTCAAGATTTAAACGGGACAGGAGACGTAAAAATACGAAATTGCCCTACTATGTCCAAATTATTTGGAATTTTTAGATAATTTTTGTACTGAATTAAAGACAAATAATATATCTAGCGAGTATCGTTTATTTGACTAGATTTAATTGATGTATAAAATAACGACGATCAAAAAACTATAAAATTGCAGGCGCAAAGTGTGTTGAATGAAAGCACCAGCCGAGATTCTTTGAGGTCGGTTGAGGCCATAATATTATAGGCATTTGGAGAGACAAATTTTATAGCAGTGCGAATATCTTCCATTTTAAAATGTTGATTACGCACCAAATTTTTAAAGTATTTTTAAGTTGAGTATAAATCTGAACCCACCGTTACTTTTCGGTGTAAGATTAATGGATGAAATAAATTGATCAGGCAATTATTACATTATACTGAAATAGCACCTAATTGTTTAAGTTTACAAGCTTTGCTCATCTGACTCTTTGAAAACTGTGAATTACTCGGTATTATATCCCCCAACGATCGTGGCAAAACGAGACACAATAGCTTATCTATTGTTATCGCGGCCGGATGTGGACGCTTGGGGCTTGATGAATTAACATACGATAGCACAGTGCTGTCAGAGGTAATCAAAAGCCAATTGCGTAAAAAGAATTGAATGCGGCCAGCGTGAGGTACCTCTAGTAGCGGCGTCTCCTGTCGTTGCCCGGTCTGGCGCTCGCGTAGGGGCGGGCGCGGCGCGGGGGCTGCTGGGCCCTCCTCGCCAC
Source organism: Polyommatus icarus (assembly GCA_937595015.1). Classification (NCBI taxonomy): domain Eukaryota; kingdom Metazoa; phylum Arthropoda; class Insecta; order Lepidoptera; family Lycaenidae; genus Polyommatus; species Polyommatus icarus. The sequence goes on from OW569321.1 coordinate 14,601,983, forward strand.
GCCGACGCGGACGGCTGCTGCTCGTGCGGACGGGCGCGGCGCGGGGGCTGCTGGGCCCTCCTCGCCTACATGGACAGCTGCGGGCTGCGGCTCGTGCGGGCGGTCCGGCGCTGCTGGCGCTGGCCTCGCGTACTGCTGACGAGGAGGAGCTCGGGAGTTGCCCGGCGGTGCTTGTTGCTTGCGCTGCGAGAAAGCTTGTTGAGTGAAAGGTTTCTTTATTTGAAGACCAGATCTTTCGATATCCTTGGTACTTTTAATATTCTCACCGAGCTTTTCACCGAAAAGGTAGACGTCCCTTTTCACGCCTTGGATTGTATTCCAAAATTTTTGTCTAAACTGGGCAATATAAGCTTTTTTCGATTGACCTCATAATTCAAATTCCTCATAATGCAAATTTAGAAGAATCTGAGCGGTTTCTGAAATCTATTTAATTATTTCTAGTTTCGGAAGGTCTCCTTGGATAAGTTGTCGCGCTAAATTCGCGAGGCTGGCTATTCCTAGGCCCAGTTGATTCTGTGCATTCCCTAACCATTTTTTGCAGCCTCCTGTAGAACTGCGGCTACCTCTTGATTGAGTTTAGGCGCTTGTGCCAGCGAAAAGTTAATCGGTATAAGAATCTTCGCCACAAGCGACTCCTTATATTCCTTAGCCAAACCATCGACCAGGATTTTACCCCAATGTTCAGAGACAGAGAGTTCAGTGGATATGCATTCACGATTCGTGGATATTATCACGTTAAGAAAGAACTCAGTTTGTAACCAGGGTATTAATATTACATAATAACAGGTTAAGATAGTCATTTTGTAACGTATCATAGGTTTACCTTAGCTGAGGACAAAGCAAAAATTCATAACATTTTTAAAAATGAATGTGGGTAGTTTGGTACCTTTTCCTTTGTTGCGGCGTAATTTACTTTCCAATCGCCGTATTTTGCGGCGAATATGGTCGTAATAGGGATGATGACAAGGTCAAAGATTAGCGACTTTTATTAATAAAATAAAGAAAGCACGGCAAAAAATAAGCGTTACCAAAATTTCAGCTCGATAGCATTTGTATTTTTTTTGTTAGGCGCCTTCAAAGTTGGATAATCAAGTCGTTTTTTTTTTCAATTAAATTTCTTAATATTTGTATACCATTCGATAACTTATGCAATTAAAAGCAACTTTTGGTATGAAACCACTTTCATAAACGCAATATTTAATATACCTATCGAACAAAGTTCTCTCCCGACCCGTACAAACTAAGAAAGACTGACGTCAGTCTTTCTTAGCACTTTGTATGGGGCGTTTCGGGCAGGTCTATTTTATGAGATGTTTGAATTGTTCATATCTTGGTGAATTTTTAAGCTATGAGAGTCATTCTTTCAGCAATGTTTCTATTTTTTAAGGGTCTTTCAATTACCAATAAGAAAAAAAATTAGTCATCAAGCCTATTATCCTTATTCTTCCTTTTTCCCATGATATTCGGCGATTTACACAAATTACAATACTTTAACACTGTTGAAATTAATTTAAAAACACTAAGTTTTGACGATGTCGCACACGAAAAACGAATGAAGCCGAGCGGGGGTTCGGGATCGGTCGAGCGGTGAGTGGGTGAACGAGTAGCTTTTAAATATTTTTAAATACGTATTGAAACAGGAGTCAGGTTAGCAGCAGCAGTAGCAGCAGCAGCAGCGGCCAGCAGTAGAATTTAAAAATACACTTTCAGAATTATCGCCTTTATTGGTCAGCTTGCACATGCAGAGTGAACCCCTTTTTACCGTTACCACCCTTTTTATACATTCTATGATTATACATTATTAACAAATACCATCTTACATTTTTAAATATTAAATATTGTTAATATATTCTGATTATTATTATTATAAGTATGACATTATTTTAAATTATATTTTATGATTATATTAAATTATTTTATAATTATTAAGTATTATTATAGATTTGAACAAAACCGGAAGCTAAATAGACAGGAACCAATCATTAATTAGGAAAATAATATTATAGGTGTCATCACAGGAAGTCAGTTTTGTAACAGTATCTAAAAAGCGTGTGGCGATGTTGTAGGTCGTAAACGGACTACATGGCTATTATGAAGTCTCTCAGATCACAGATGCAACATCGAAATAAAATTTGAAGAAGAAAAAAACTAAGGAAGAGTAACTCCGTCAAAAACATGCTCCAAAATATTTTTCAAAAAAGTGTACCTTAGGTTCACTTTTCATACATTTGGTGACCTTGAGCGGTATAAAGGCTGACGTTACATGACAGTTCGAATGGAACCAAATTTGAAACGGTAATAGTATGGGAGTTTCCTGGTTTTATTATTCGTAGCAATTAAGTCATTAATGTTCCACTTTGAGTGCGGCAGTGAGACCCATAATAATATAAATATGTAATAATAATAATAATAATAATAAAATGCTATGTGTTTTATTAGGTTGGGTTGCACCAACTTACTTTAACTATATCTTTAACTATAACAAAATATCAAATGAACTGTCAAATACTTAATTAAAGTCAATAATGGACGCCATATTTGACGATAACCTTATCCTTAATGCCCGGGACACACGAGGCTAGTTTTTCAAGCTAGGATAGCAAGCTAGTGTTTGTAAGCTAGTACTTCTGGCTTCGTGTAGACAAAACTATCTTCATTTGTAAAACAGAACTAGTATGCTCCAAGCTAGGTCAGCAAGCCAGGACAGTTTGGTAAAAAACTAGGTTGCTATATCCCAGCTTGAAAAACTAGCCTCGTGTGTCCCGGGCATAACAGCTATAACAACGCCTCTGGTGCAACCCACTCTTAGTTTGGTGAATATTAATACAAAGTTAAGTTTAACTCTCCTATTAATCAGGCTCACAGCAGTATTTTAGAGTAGTGTTACGCAAACTTCTTGTGTTGAATGAAAATTTTTGGAGGTACACCAGCGTGTACGGTGGTGCTCTGTTTCCAATTCGTCTGTTCTTTTGTCGATCGTCCTGAGATGTTGCCTTTTTGGTTCTTATAAACTAGCAATAAAATGTCATTTTTGTGGCCACGGTACACCAGTGACCAGTGTGCCGCGGAACACTGTTAGAGAACTACAGGTTTTAGGGTACCATACCAGCCCTAATTGTTATTAGAGTACCATACCAGCCCTAATTCTTATTAGAGTAATTGAAATTGCTGTACTATTTTGAACACAATATATATGAAATTCGCATATAATACCGTGTTTTAAACCTTTAGGTATGGAAGCCTTATTCGACAATGGGATATTAAGATACAATACCGGCATTAAGGTGTATAGATTTAGCGAATTCTCGTAAACACGGCGCGACTGAAAGACCTGAAACAATGAGTCATTGTCGCACCCTGAGCTGAATACAGGTCAGACGGCGGGAGAGGTCGGCGCAGAGGTCACGTCGTGGCCGTCAGCACTTATATGCATGTAAATCGCATGCATAAATCTCTGCCTGCAATTTTAATGCCACATTTACGAGCTGACTCTCAGACTACTTTGTAAATTAGTTTTATAATGCTCTTAGTCTAACCGTGATTTGTGTTTGAGAAAAAACCTTGAGCCTGAGTTTCATATTTGTGATTATTCTGCTTAGAACGGAGTTCGGTCGTGGCGGACGCTGTAAGCTGTAAGTCATCAGCTCATTACCAATATCGCCTTGTAGAAGATGCAGTCAGACATGTAAATTTTACATTGTTTGTGTATGTGTGCGGATTTGCTATGTCAAATTCAAAGTTGAAAAAGCTTTAAAATAAATATAATCACTCAAAGTATGTGCTTTTTTCACAAACTACACTGATATTCTATCCCAGGACTGCCCAGGAGATAGCCAGACCGGGATAGAATCGTAAATATTAGGTGTAATTTATCATAAACAGTTTATTAATCTGGCTAATAAGTTTGTAATGAAGGGAAATGCCGCGTTGTTGGCTGACACACGACGCGACGCGGCTGCAAGCAGATGTCGCCGCTAATTGTCACGACATGACTCGGACATCGCGCCACCTGACCTTTACGGGCTTCCACAAGATTTGTACCAAATGTTTGGCATATTAGTCACTAAGGTAAGATGGCTTCACAATGGCAATAAACTGTCCGACCTGAGTGTTCAAAATACATAGTTTTTCTGCAGCTACCATTTTGAAATCTTTCGTAATATTTTGCAACATATCAGGGCGAACAAATATAATGGACGGATAAGGTTATTTGGATCGAGTAAATTAAATGAAAGCCAAACAAAGGATCGACATAAAGGCTTTGTTTTTCAATAATATTGAGAAGCCCTTGGCCGATGTTATATGTCCGTTATGAGAGATATAATTACTGGTTCCATATTTCAGCCTCGGCCGAGTACGACATAAAGCCATCTCTCAGCCGCGCCCCTGTCAGCGAGTCCTCCGAGACTCCCGACTGTCAGGAGGACAAATTATGATTCAAGCGAAAGTTCGCTTTCAGTGCCCCGCAAAGTGCTTATGAAAAGTAAATTTATAGAGCCACTGAAAGAAAGTGGCTGTGGTGCGTATTCAGTGTTACGTTGTACAAATAGCACAAACAACCATAAAAACTTGGTGTAATAAATAAGGGAAAGGCGCTAATGGTAGACACTGAACTAATAGATGACACTTACGACAAAAATGCCATAAAAATAAGAATTATTCTAATTATTTCTCAACACTGTAAATTTTATAAGCTTCTTATGCTATCTGTTGATGTGAAAAAATATATTAGGGATGCCTTCGGGAACAAAATTTTAAAATGGGATCAGTTTTCGTAAATGATGTGACCGCGTCAACACGCACCCGGCAATTTCTTAGCAAATAGGTTAAGGAATGCGAAATTTTGCACGTAAGTTTTGAATACATTTATTAGATTTTTTGCAATTTCTATTGAATTCATTGGATTAATGATCATGTTGTTTACACTAATTAATGTTTATTTATGATCTTTTATCCATTTTCCCTAACAATATAAAGGGAGTCTACTATTAGTTCTTGAAAATGTAAAAAAACCTAATAGATGACATGGATCTCATCTTTTAGTTTTTCAATACATACTAAAGTTATTTTGTACTTTATTCTACTGCAAATATCATCACTATTCTCTAAAAATATAATTCTATTAACAAACTAAGAACTTAGAACTACTGTACCTAAAAATGGACATGGTGTCTAATATTAGACCTTGCACTGATCTAAAAATCGATGCTTTAGTTTTGTAGCAGTAAAAAGAAGAAAAAGGAGAACTGAGAACAAAAAGAAGAAAAAAGAAGAGGCAAAAGAAGCATGGAGACTTAAGACTAAAAGTAAATTTGCTGGGGAAAAAATATGAAAAATAAAAATAAAAGGAAAGATAGTTTCAGCATGGAAGAAGAATGAATAGAATCTGGAGACAACGTGGATAATATTTCTGATGCATGTAGTTACTATGATGAAGTAAATGAAATCTTTTGAAAAACGGCAAATAAAGACCTAATAATATGAACAATGTAAAATGTAATTTAATGTTCTATGTCAACTATTAGTTCATATTGGTGTCTACTATTAGTGTTGTTCGCTTATTGTGATGTCATCTATTAGTACTTATGACTAAGTTTACAAAAAGACCAATAATATCTTTTTTTATTGATTTGTCAGAGAATAATTATAATAGTTTTATTTTATAAGAGTTACTGAAGACATGGAAGAAGTTATCAATCCTTTATTTTCATAAATTATATATTTTATAACATTCGAATGTTTCATGTTTCCTTAAAGTGTCTGCCATTAGGTCTTCTCCCTTAGTTTATCGGTAACTCAATATTATTCAAGATTTTGAGATCGAAAAATATTATATTTTAGACTTTCTATTGTTATTATTTATTGAAACAGAATCAAGGGGCGCACCTTGTACAAAAACATTTGGCAACAGTCGCGTAATACGATGTGAACGATCTTTCCCTTGTAAAAATGATTCATCTGCTTGCTTAAAATTTTTGCGAAATCGATGCAGTTTTCATTGACAACCGTAATAAACATTTTATGTTTTGAACGTATTGGCGGTGAACTCGACTTTATTATAATATACTTTAGAGCTTCTAATGTTAAGAAGGATTGTGAGTTTTCATAAGAAATCGTCATATCTGCGTTTACGCTGGCGTCGTCGTTCGAAATTCAAATTCTGAAGACTGTCCAGCTTCCGGCGCGAGTGCAGCTGGCGTCGCGCCAACAATGCGCGCGCGCGGCTAATATGCTGTGGAATCTACCGGGAAAGTCTCGTTTTACAGCTGTGATTCCACAGATGTTGTCGTGGATGTAAAGTTCATTATGTACCTAATGATTGTTCCAAACCGCTCGGCATTGAAGTTTAAAAAGAAAATTGTCATGGCCGGCTTTAAAGACGAATAAAAAGGAGTCATAAAAATATTTTTGTGAACGAGCAGAGAAGAAATAGTTAGATATACAATATACATGCTGTATCCTGCTGTAATTTGTAAACATTACTTTTATTGGATTAGATAAATACAGCTGTATTGTAGACTTTGAATGTAGCAAGTGTCTCCCTCAAAACTCATTAAGTATGTCAAAGTAACAATATAAGTAAGTAAGGGAAAGGCGCTAATGGTAGACACTGAACTAATAGATGACACTTACGACAAAAATGCCATAAAAATAAGAATTATTCTAATTATTTCTCAACACTGTAAATTTTATAAGCTTCTTATGCTATCTGTTGATGTGAAAAAATATATTAGGGATGCCTTCGGGAACAAAATTTTAAAATGGGATCAGTTTTCGTAAATGATGTGACCGCATCAACACGCACCCGGCAATTTCTTAGCAAATAGGTTAAGGAAGGCGAAATTTTGCACGTACGTTTTGAATACATTTATTAGATTTTTTGTAATTTCTATTGACTTCAAGTTCATTGGATTAATGCTCATGTTGTTTATACTAATTAATGTTTATTTATGATCTTTTATCCATTTTCCCTAACAATATAAAGGGTGTACTATTAGTTCTTGAAAATGTAAAAAAACCTAATAGATGACATGGATCTCATCTTTTAGTTTTTCAATACATACTAAAGTTATTTTGTACTTTATTCTACTGCAAATATCATCACTATTCTCTAAAAATATAATTCTATTAACAAACTAAGAACTTAGAACTACTGTGCCTAAAAATGGACATGGTGTCTAATATTAGACCTTGCACTGATCTAAAAATCGATGCTTTAGTTTTGTAGCAGTAAAAAGAAGAAAAAGGAGAACTGAGAACAAAAAGAAGAAAAAGAAGAGGCAAAAGAAGCATGGAGACTTAAGACTAAAAATAAATTTTCTGGGAAAAAAATATGAAAAATAAAAATAAAAGGAAAGATAATTTCAGCATCGAAGAAGAATGAATAGAATCTGGAGACAACGTGGATAATATTTCTGATGCATGTAGTTAATATGATGAAGTAAATGAAATCTTTTTAAAAACGGCAAATAAAGACCTAATAATATGAAAAATGTACTTTAATGTTCTATGTTAACTATTAGTTCATATTGGTGTCTACTATTAGTGTTGTTCGCTTATTGTGATGTCATCTATTAGTACTTGTGACTAAGTTTACAAAAATACCAATAATATATTTTTTTATTGATTTGTCAGAGAATAATTATAATAGTTTTATTTTGTAAGAGTTACTGAAGACATGGAAGAAGTTATCAATCCTTTATTTTCATAAATTATATATTTTATAACATTCGAATGTTTCATGTTTCCTTAAATTATGCCATTAGGTCTTCTCCCTTATTTTCACTTTAAAATTAACTTTACAAAAATGACCCAATATAGACTTCATTGAATTTAAAGAATAATAAAATTAATCAAAGCTATTATTAAGTGTATTCTAAAGATAAATAAATTTCATGAATCAGGTTGTGCAAAAACAAACAGAAAAATGTTTTTTTAGTATTTTAGTGCCAACTGCCAAGATCACATTGGAATCATTCATAGGACGGGGATGGCGTAACTGCCACTGTAATGAATCATAGCTCGTCAACATACCGACATGTATTTGCAGAAAAGTACTTACCTATGCATGAGTGATGATACATAACCAAATAGATACTGGGTTACGTTCCCTACCACATACTATAAATTATAATATTATTATACTGAGTACTATAACGGGACTTGGGACAGAAATATTACGCATATGTATATGTCGCAGTCATTTGGTTTAATCTGCGATTCGATTGAATGACTAGCGTATTCATTGAATGACTCCATTCAATTGAAAGGACATACTCGTCAAGAAGTTGACTGTAACGTTTAAGGTTTTGACTAAAAGTCATATTATAGCGAAGTCGTTAAATGGGATGCTATATTTTTTTCAAGTAGCCGTTGACGGGGTAGTTATAGGTAAATCCACGCTTTCATAATATTATTTTATTAGTTATTACAAATATAGTACTTTAATGTAAATGTAATCGATAAAATATCAACACAGTGCTATCAGCTGTGCGAGCTGTTTGACGCCATATTTATTTTAGTGACTAGTAGCGCCGCCGTAGGAAGAAAATGAAATACGTTCAATTACCTGACTGATTTCATGTCCGCTATCTTCAAAACGCTATGCTACAAATCGCTAACTAGTTGAATGTTGAGGGACGATCGTTCAATCTGCGTTCGGCCGAGTCATTCAATTGAATGGAATCATTCAATGAATACGCTAGTCATTCAATTGAATCGCAGATTGAACCAGATGACTGCGACATATACATGAAGAGTTAGTATACTATTTTGCCTAATATTCAGTTTGATTTTTTTAGTCAACATTTTTTTTCAACGCGCACTGCTGTTTGACCTTACATATTTTGATGGATGATTTAAGTTGATCTTAATTTTTAGCTATTAGTAAAGCATAATATACCTAAAATGAGTGCTTACATAATTAAATTTGTGACGGTCAAGTTATTAAACTAAAACCTATATAAACATTTTAAGATTTCCTGCCTACAAAGTAGCGGGTACTCTCGTCGTCTCAATATCATAGTCATGAAATAAAATTTATAGTCGCAATAATGAGCTTTATGGTTTTCGACGTTTAGGATTTTTGTGTGGCACTGCTTTAGAACAATAAAACAGATTTTAGATGCAATAAAGCCGGCTGCATGGCAGTGGCATAGCTACTGAGGCACAAGGGGCCCCGGGGCTCCAAGCTTCAAGCGGGATCTCTCCATTCATCCATCTCTCAATACTCATCATTATTGCGTGTAACATGAAAAATAAATCAGATCTTTGCATAATAATTATACAATATAACAATTATTAATTTTCAAAATCACATGTATAATTTTTCTATTACTACTATAAGTTTTTCGTTCTACTTTTGCAGTGGTTTAAATACTATATATGTGTATATATGTGTACATAATATATATATTATCATTGTTTTGATAAAGTTTAAAGTTATAGCTAATGTATATACATTGATTTTCACTTCTCTCTTTTTATTAGTATTTTTAGTATTTACTCTTTTTTTTAGTATTTTTAGTATTTTTAGTATGTATTTTTATTAGTGGAAACTTGTAATTGGCTCTTAGCTTTATAGTAATCTTTGTTATAGTTATTTTAAGTAGCTGTAAGTTTTCCAAATAAAATAAAATAATATAAAATCTCTGATATGCAATCTACAATAATTGAAGATGTTTTGTAGCATCTATTACTTCAGCAAATTTAGCACAACAATATTAGAAACGGGAAAGAATGGACATACTGACAGATATTACGACAAAATGGCGGATTTCCTTTGTATTTAAACTGTCACCTTGTCTATTCTTCCGTAGAAAGAAACCGCTTCTATGGTGACTACTTCTATGATCTGCAGATAGTAAGTAACGTAATTAATAGATTTTAACTTGCAAAAGTAAACGGCACGAGTTGTTAAAATTACAAGTACTCCTCTAATCAGAGGCCCACGCTGACATAAATTTTATGTCTTGCAAGTTGCATTAGGACTTGGGGCCAAAATTTTTAGCTACTGCACAGTTTTTATCACGGGCTTTGAACGCGTTGAATAAAGAAATTCCGTAACGAAAAACACCTAACATTCGTCTAACATCGTTTCCGTTCGGCAGACTTCGGATAGGTGTAGCTCGCGGCGTAGTGCTCGCTGCACCGACCGGCACAGCAGTGCGGCGTTGCCACTTGCCAGACCTCGACACGGTGTTTGTGTGCATGCGACTAGACGTTTTATTACACGAATTAAAATTGCATAAGTTGATAAAAATTTCTATGTAATAGCTTTACCGCGGCAGGCCCCGAGTGCCCCACATATTTTTTTTGTTTAGGTCCCCCGATTACCTAGCTCCGCCACTGGTGCATGGACAGATGGAGAATGTATGAGTCATGTGGCCCCGATCCGAAGGGCCCGTCGATCATCTGGGCCACGGCTATTTTTTAACCGTCAATATGTTTCACACTGCAGTAGCGACGAAGCAGGCAACTAGAAATACTACCGATAGTAATTCATAATAATTTATTTATTTATTTAATCATTCGTCTGAAAAGGTCCAGAGGTATAGCATTTTACTATGGATAGAAGTAGGAATCATTTTTTTTATGAATTTCTCTGATAGTAAGTACAAATAAGTCATGAATAAAATAAATCATGAAATCAGAAATTAAAATGTGATATTTTATAGTTATTAACTTATTACCATAATTATTATAATATCGAATAATATTAATAATTAGTGAAGCGTTATATTGTACGAAGTAAATAGTAATATTCATGGTTTATGTAAGTTGTCATTAAAAAGAAAATATATAACACGAAATAACCAGTGTTTTAAATGATTGAAATAAAACAAAACTTTTAAGGAACAAAATTTGACAATGTGCAGACGTTTGTTACCAGATGGCCCATCTAGATGCAGGGAGTGTTAATCAACACGCTGGTCGCTGGGAGTCTGAGACATTCACAACTGGGTCGACTTTTTTCCATCCTTCCGCGTAGCTATTGCCAAACAATGGTGTTGCGTTATGTTTGAGATGGGAGTGGTATATCTGTCGCATTCATCTGGTTGAATCTGCTATTTGATTGTATGACTAGCGAATTGATGCGAACGCGCTAATTCAATAAAATAGCTGATTCAACAAAATAACTGCGACATATTATATCTATGAACTCGATCACGTTTTAAAATATATACAATTTGAACCCATCTCCAAAAAATCATATCCCATTCTTTTTCTTCCAACAATATATGATTTAACAGCCCGAGAGAAATGTAATTCATATTGAATGCAATTCGAAGTTTCTTGGAAGTAATAACATATTCAGAATGAATAGTCAAATTGAAAACATACTTTACCGAAGTCAATGACCGCTTAAATAAAATGAAAAGAGATTGATCTTTTGTCACTAGAAAATGTTTGATCAAAATTTAACATAGCTTTTATGATGCTCTCTTGTTCAAACAAAGAAACAGAAAATATAGTTAAACATTAAATTACTAATTTAATAACCCATTTCCATCGCCAGTTTGCATTTTGACTTTGTTCTATAATTGTGCATATTGTGTGTACATGTGTGAACTGACCCTAACTCGTAGAGCGTGTTTACGCGCTACGGCGTAGGTGATAAATCTGCAGGCGCCTACAGTGGTAAAATTAGTTTGTTTTTAATGGCCAAAAATTATATTTAACAGAACAGCACACAAAAATATAGCTATATTATAATTATTTAACCTTCAATTATAAGGCGTAATTGCAAAAAAATAGTTGATACGATAATAATTAATAATATTGCCATCCCGTTCGGTTTTTTTTCGGTTTTTCGGGTTACAGTTCAAATGAGTCACTTCACTTACTTTATGAAAACGCCTAGAAAAAAATATTGCTATAATTCTCCGAAGTCTTCGATCACTAATATTTGATCGAAGTCCGCAGTATACAAAATTTAAATCTGCATGCAGCAATGTCATATTTTGCTGAATACAGATTTAACACGATAAAATATAGCTATGTTGCAGGAGCAGGGAAGTAGGTAGAGCAGTTATTTAGTAAATAAATTACAACATAATTGGTAGTAAAAAGGTTATTATTGTACCACTGGTCATAACTGCGAAACAGAGCAGTAAACGTAGCCGGAAAAGACGCTCAGTAAACATGCCATTGAAATTGTTATAAAAGAAATTTAAGGTGATCGCACATTCATCAGTACGCACGCGCTGAACGAGCTGCATTTGAATTCTTTGTATGAAATGACGTGAAACCTCGCACATTCGTGCGCACCGTACGCGTCGCGTTTTGTGTACTATGCATTTCTGTATTGCATTGACAGATTTGCATGGCGTCTCACGTAATTGAAGTCTGTCAAATCCATGCTTTAGAAATGCATATATGCGTCATGTGGCGGTCTGAAATCTGGCCTTGTACCATGAAACTGTTTTGAGACTCAAATAATCGGACGAGAATGCTGCGTCCTACTCTAACATACGTGAAATGACGTTGTTAGAGCAGGACGCGGCATTCTCGTCCGAATGTTTGAGTCTCAAAACAGTTTCATGGTAGGCCTACAGAATTGTTGACGCGCCGCGCGTACTATGCTGACAAATCTGCAATCCGCTTTATAGAATGTTGTATCTGTAACAATTTTTATTGATCGTTCACACCGTGTTATCGATCGAAACAAAACAAATATCTAATTTCGTCGTTAGAATATATTGTGTTCTTCCTTGTTTACATAAACTTGCAATAAAAACGCGAATGTTCTTCCCGGCGAAGGCCTTTTATTACTAGCCACGGTCTCACACCTGGCCTTGTCTTCGTCGGACAGCTTCATTTATTATAATCGGGAGATCTATCTCAGGATCTTGACTAATGCTCACCATTATTGAATCGACGAGATCTTTCGGCGTTCCAATTTGTTTTTAGACCTCGCTGAAAAGAATAATATTAGCATCCTATTTGTAAGAGAAACTGTAATGTTTTGCTCACTTATCCCTATCATTGAACGTTACAAGATCCAGCGTCTTTGATCTTTACACCTTTTTCGCGGCCGTTGTTGCGATTCTCAAGGTGAAACAAAAATGAATTCTTTTACGACTCGTAAGTTTGATACGCTCGGTAGTTCTCTGAAAAATATATCGTAAATTCAAAAGCTTCGAAGATGTTAATATCTTCGGGAAGTCGTCGTTTTACTCGACTTTAGCGAAGTCGCAATTAGGGGTTTCCTAAAGCCCAATAAACGTTAGGAAATCGGTTTTACTGTAAAATATTAAGTAAAAGATTCAGCCATTTGATACATCGTAATAAACTCAGAAAATAAAACTTTTCAGAGAAATTATATGACGTCTAAAAAATACAATTCCCGTGACAAAAACAATGTTTTTATTTCCTGCGCGTGGGAAATGAACTGTTACGTGAGTCACTAAAAGCGCGGAACTGTGTCAAAGAAAACAAGCGGGAGATGTGTGGCCTTCGCCTTCGCCGGAGCAGACTGGCTGTGGCTACTGGCTAGTCACTATATCCGTTACTCAAATATTTACGTGACCCCGCCACTACACGTTTTCATCAATGACCATTTCGTTGTTATCGATTCTACTACGCAGTTACTGAAAGAAAAGTTTATGATGTGTATTGAGAAAATTTAACATATATAAATATTTCGCCTTGGCATTTTCTTTTGAGGTGAGTTTTAAGAATTGGGATAGAAATAAACCTAAAGAAGATTAGCAAAGAAAACGTATTATAATATACTTATGTACTTGCGGTGCGACGGTAAAGTCATCAGCAGAGGTAAGACTTTTAAAATATATCCTTATTCATTAGGTATTGTTTAAAAGGAGTTTTATCATTTTACCGAATATTTTCCCATTTGATTTCACAAAGAAGTCAGCTCTACAAGTCGCGTATAAGGGTGAATTTCCCAACCGCTTTTTTTCGCGGCTACTGTGAAATTGGGGGTGTGAAATGGCTTTTTAGGGTTAAATAAAATTTCATCGTATAGTTTGTGTGATTATCCATATGAGGCAACAGACACGTTTTTAATTCGATAACTAGAACATAAAGATAAAAAATTCTAAAGGTGGAAATTAGGCCACTCGGTGACTGTCCCAACTATTCGTTTTCTAATAATTATACTGAAATAAAAGCAAGTAAGACTTCTCACAACCACAATATATTTTCAAGTGACACAATACAAATTTTTCGTTTGATAGCTACATCAACTTATTTCTTAAACTATAATGTGCCAGGAATGTAAAACTACTTCTAAATAATATTTACACCTTAACACTCCCACTTAAATATTATAATAAAAGCCGTAGGAAACATAAAAACCTAGAGGCACAAAAACTAAATAATAAAACACACAAACTAAAGAAACAATTATTCAAGAAGTCAAAATGCTATCTCTATTATTAACATATTTAGATGTGGGTAGAGCTTTTGTAAGAAAATCAGCTAACTGAGAGGAGCTTTCTACAAATTCTATATTAATAATGTTATTCTCTACCTTTTCCCTGATGAAGTGGTATTTAACATCAATGTGCTTTGTTCGCCTGTGATACACTGGATTGCGAATAAGTTTAATTGCGCTCTGATTGTCTAAATACAACTTAACGGTCATTTGTGGTTCTTTAATATCTGCCAATAATTGTCTTAGCCATAGAATTTCTTTGGCAGCTTCACAGGCTGCCATATATTCCGATTCTGTCGTTGATAATGCAACCGTATTTTGTTTTCTACTTGCCCATGTGACAGGACCACCATTCATTAAAAAAATATATCCCGTATTAGATTTTCTGGTATCCAAATCAGAGGCAAAATCAGCATCAGAATAACCTATCAGTTCACTACTACAGCTATAAGAAATACATAAGTCCTTGCTTTTGATCAAATACCTAATTATTCTTTTTACAGCATTTATATGGCAAGACTTAGGATTATTTAAATATCTGCTGACTATATTTAAAGCAAATGCTATATCCGGTCTCGATACTGTTGCTAAGAACATTAAAGCTCCCACTGCTTCCCGATACGGAAACTTTGAAACATCATTATCATCATCATCAACATTTTTAGTTAATGTGACATTATTATCAGCAGGAGTACTGCAAGGGATCGCTCTTACCATGTTAAATTTTTTAATGATACTTTCTATATAGTGTTTTTGACTTACTTTTATGGCACTTTCAGTTCTAGTTATTTCCATGCCTATAAAAGAATTTAATTCCAATATTTTTATTTTAAAACTCTTTTGCAAATCAGCTAAAATATGCTGTAATATTTGTATGCTGTAGATTTTGAAAAAACTAATGCATCATCAACATACAAAACTAAAACCACCTTATAATTATTAAAAAGCCCTACAAATATACAACTATCAGCCTGACACATTTTAAAACCATAACTGGTCAGAAAAGAAGAGAATTTCTTATTCCAGCACCGAGGGGATTGTTTCAATCCATATAAAGATTTATTTAACTTACAGATGTACCCCGGTTCTGCACTTACGCCTTCCGGTACTTCCATATCCCCTCACCAGTGGCATGCAAAATGGCAGATTTTGGCACATCTGTGGCACCCTGAGGGGGGTTCCGCACAGTCCGAGGTTCCTACACGACCAGTATACACTAAAACTGCAATTTCTTGTTCCTTGGTCTTGCAGGAGCCCATAAAAGGATCTAAATCATTTTTTAATTAAATTTTCTACCTAGAAAATAGTACTTTTATGTTATATTTGACGGCAATAATGTTATACAGCTGGTATAATTACTGGGTACCAAAATATTCAGTAGATTTTGGGTCATAATTTAATAATAAACCACTATGTAGCGAGCCAAGAGTATTTATTTATAACCTTATAGTACTACTTACAAAATAACATCACTCAAGTCATGACTCTCATACAAATATTTTATAAAATCAAAGATTTAAGTACAGAACAAAAATGGAGGCTGCCTTTCAAACAGCTTCAAGTAGGCTGTGTATTACATGATATCTTAAAGTAATTTCATACTCTAGGCGTTACAATACTACATAAACAATAAATTAAGGTTATTATCTGGGTGGTACAAGAGTATCAATATTGTAGGTTCAGTAAATAATATGTAGGAGTTACACAAAAAGATATCTGTTTTGTTCATGAAAAAACCTACTTTGATACTAATGCAATTTACAAAATAAGTAGTCACTTTTATCCACAGAAGTTTGATTTTCTTATAATTATAATTAACAAAGTACAAAGTAAAATCCTCCAATTTACATGAATTAGAGGAAAACTGAGTAGAAACATGAAAAGAAAACTTGCAAAAATGCTAAAATTTTCATAAATGAGTGTAAGATTAGTATGGATAAGACCTTTTTCATCCAGTACTTGGATGCATTGTGCAAGCGTTTGACCATCGCAGACAAAAAAGAAAATTTAATAAATCAAAATCTAAATAATATCAACAAAAATAAGTGATAATATTTTAGGGTGTGTACGTGTTCCTTGTAGAGAGTTCACTGTGAAAGTAGCAGCGCTGAAAGACGAAATTCTTTTTCACTTTTGTATGGGCAAGGGAATGAGCATCACAAGTTTCCCCATCCAAAAGTGAAAAAAAATTTTGATCTTTCAGCGCTTCTACTTTCACAGTGAACTCCAACAACAAAATGATTCGGCTATTCCATGTTATGCGAACAGTCTACTAGCGGCCATTAAAACTCAGAGGAGGCGTCTGTGAGGCCCCCCGATACGGTATGTCACCTGTCTGTGACAAAACCCTATTCGGGGCTCTAATCGGACGGTACTAGTTTTCGTCATTATTTAGAAATTAAAGAACGTTTTATTAGTGTTAGAGTTTAGTTAAACGAAACTACGTTAAATTATCATTGCAGTAAAGTAATATGAACTGCATAAATATGTTATTTAATGCTTTAAAAGCCAAAATCATTGTGCGAGTAAGGGCCATGCACGGGTTAGATTGCCGTTTCAACTCTTTTTTTTTACTTCTATTTGTTAAACACACACTTCATTCTAATAAAAACTGAAAGATTACTTACATAATATGCACTTCCCAGTTCTTTTCAGCTATTAACTCTGTTTTTATAACTTTTTAACACTCTTTTAAACTTCGCTGTCCTTACTCGTCGCGGCCGTTTTTTGAAGTGAGATTTCGCATTCCGTCCTTGTCTACCGAGAACTCAAATGACGCTTGCTAGCTGTCTTGTTCTACTTAGACGCGTTTTAATAGGATAGACAAATACAAAAGAAGTTTTATCGCTGTGTTTGCACATTAATCATGTGAGGGTACCCATCGCCCCGGAAAGGGATTGCGCACAGTATCGAAATTTTGAAGTGCGCCCCCTAGCGGGATTCGCCACTGGTGAGGGGATATACACATCTTCGGTTAATTCTCCGTACAGAAATGCTGTTTTGACGTCAAACTGTTTTATATGGTACTTTTCACGAGCTGCAACGGATAACAATAACCTTATTGAATCGTACCTTGTCGTAGGCGAAAAGGTTTCTTTGTAGTCGATGTCTTTTACTTGTGTAAAGCCTCTTGCGCATAAGCGAGCCTTGTATCTCTCAACAGTACCATCCGGGTTTTTCTTAATGGTAAATATCCATTTAGACGTAACAGTCTTTTCATTATTTCTTTTAACAAATTGCCACGTGTTGTTCTCCTCGTGTGATTTTAATTCTTCATTTATTGCCTCCTTCCATTTGTCGCAATATGTCATTCTAAGAGCCTCTTGATATGTCGTTGGTTCATTTAATTCACACACATTTATCTCATCTGCTACCTCCCTTCGTGATCTCAATATCATGTCATGTCTTACTCCGTTTATAGACTCATCAGAAGAAGGTCCATATGTTTGGTCATTAGGATCTACATAACTTTGAAAACTTTCGTTAGTACTATCGTATTCATTATTTTCATTACTAACTTGTGGGGTCTGCGTCATTGGTTCTGATGCTACTTGTACTTGTTTTTCCTTTTCAGAGGTTTGATTATCATCAAGGGGAATGTGGACGGTATGCTTTCTTATTAATGGAACGTTATTTTCATTGAAGTTCACATTTCGACTTATGGATATCTTTCCAGTTTCACCATCATACATTCGATAATTTTCATTATGATACCCAACAAGCATCATTTTTACACTCTTTTTTTCTAGTTTCCTTCTCTTTTCATCAGGTATATGAACAAAACCCTCGGACCCGAATACTCTGATATGATCTAATGACGGCCTTCTGCCGTTCCACAACTCGAATGGAGATACATTAATTGTCTGGCTCGAAGAAGTACGATTTTGAAGGTAGACAGAACAGTTTACGGCTTCCGCCCATAAATTCAGCGGAATATCTCTGGAGTACAACATCGACCTCGCACTTTCCATAATAGTGCGCAGTTCTCGTTCCGCTCTCCCATTCTGCTCTGGGGTGTACGGAGCAGTGCGTTCATGGACGATACCTTCACTATCCGTGTACATTTTAAATTCATTGCTTACATACTCGCCCCCATTATCCGTGTGCAATATTCGCACTCCATGTCCAAATTTATTTTTAATAATCGCGTTGTATCTTCTAAAACAATCTAAAACATCACTCTTATTATTAATAAAGTGGACAGTTTTGTAACTCGTAGCGTCATCTTTAAAAAGTACAAAATATCTTGCACCACCACCAGACGGTTCAAATGGTCCGCAGACGTCACTGTAGACGATATCGCCTGGCTCGTTATCACCTCTTTGCGACCTGCGAAAAGGCAAACGACTTTGCTTACCGTACTGGCATGCTTCACATATGAATTCTTTATCATCAATTAATTTCCCAGGTAGTGCACCATATTTGTGCATATTTATAATCTCTTTAAAATTCAAATGGCCCAACCTTTCATGCCAAGTTTTTAAGCTTGCCTGGACTATATTACAATTAATGGCATTTCTAATAGTTCTTATATTCAATTCATACAAATTGTTGTCATTTATGTTCCCGGTCATAACAATTCTACTGTCCTTTTTTATGAATGCGAAAGTGTCCTTCTTAATTATTGTATATCCTTTCCTTGTTGCCATGCCTTCTGAGAATAAATTCCTAGTTAGTTCGGGTACATACAAAACGTCTTCTAATATACTCTCTTCCCATTGATCTTTTACGTATCTTTTGAAAACAATGCTTCCATGGCCGCTTACAACAAGCTCCTTTTGGTTTCCCAGCCTTACATTATTATTCTCGTTACTGTTTTCATAGTGAACATACTCATTAATACTGGTAGGCAACATGTAGCTCAACGTTCTGAAAATATTTGATTCAAATTTATTCAGAAATAAAACGATTTTTATTTTTTTATTTTTAAAGAAATCTCGCCGGTATGTTATGTGTGCCGAAGCCCCGCTGTCTAATATCCAAATATCACCTTTATCACCATTATTAATCATCTGTGGGTACTGTACTGTATTAAATGCCAATCTTTTCGAATCATCATTGTTTAAATTTTGGTAATAATTTTTCCTTGGAGCTCTACAGTCTCTAGCGAAGTGCCCACGTTTGTTACAGTTGTAACAGACAAACCTGTTGTATTCTCGTGACATGCCAGGACGTGATTTAAATTCATTTCCTTGATTCATTTTTTTATTTACCGAAATGAAAGCATTTGCACTCTCTTCCTGGTTAGTGAGACTTGCCTCCTCATCCAACAGTCTAGCTGTTAAGTTATTTATAGTTTGACACTTGGGATCTAGTGACATCCATGCTTGCCTTACTGACCGATATTTAGACGGTAACGTGCTTAAAATCTTTGTAATCACAGCCATATCGCTTATTTCTTCGCTGTTGTCTTTTAATTCTTTGGCTAGGCTTTCTACTTTCGAAATATGTTGCGCAATGCTATCTGATGGCTGCATTTTATACTGATAAAACCTTTCATGTGTTAGTAATTTGCATAGTTCAGATTTCTGTTCATATATTGACTCTAGTCTTTTCATTACATCCTGCGCCGTCTCACAATTCTCGACAAGAGAGATTTGGTTGAGGTCGATCGATGATGTGATGATGAACATGGCCATGCCATCAGCCTGTGACCACACTTTAAACTGATCATCATCAATAGATGGCTGAGGCGCAGATATGTCGAGACCTTTTGCCTTTAATGCACACTTAATTTGGAATTTCCATTGCCGAAAGTTTTTACCGTCAAATTTATCTACACGCATTTCCATTTCTGTAGTAAATATATAAATCTCGTAATACCTCTATCCAACACAAAGTTTCGTAGTAATTTTTCCAATCTTCTTTTATCAATTCCGCTGCTCTTTACTCTGCTTTATATTTATAATGTCTGGGCCTCCATAGCCTATTCGTTTTCTAATAATTATACTGAAATAAAAGCAAGTAAGACTTCTCACAACCACAATATATTTTCAAGTGACACAATACAAATTTTTCGTTTGATAGCTACATCAACTTATTTCTTAAACTATAATGTGCCAGGAATGTAAAACTACTTCTAAATAATATTTACACCTTAACAATAACGACCTTTTTAGTCCTAATTTCGTCAGCCGAGGAAAAAATATTAGTGGAACAAACAAACGGATTCTTTTATTGGATTCTTAAAGAATGGAGGTATAATCAATACAAATTTCATAATCTCAATCGTTATACTTTCAAAATAGCGGAAGAAATAAAACTGTCCCAACATTTTGTCTTGATTCGGTGAATAAAAAAGAAACATGAATTGTCGAGACCAGAAGTATTTTTGAACGTAATGCCGCTTCTCGAACTCAAGCGCCAGTCATTCTTGTGCCTTCGGACCTAGAAGTGGTTTGCTGCGTCGCTGCGTGTTCCCGCTAAAAACTTAAGTATATCGTCTCGGTGACACCCGACACTTGTCGGGTTAATTGAACCAGCTAGAAGTATTAATTTATTTTCTTACAAACACTTTTAATAATATGTGTCAGTATGTAGTATAGATATCGGTATAATTATTATAGGAGTCAAAATATTCAACAATTTGTCGCAAATTTTCATATTGGTGATTCCGTTTCGGTGAATTCGGTGACCTATTTGGTCACCGAAATGAAAAAAAATCACCGATATGAAAAAAATTACGGAAATGGTGACTTGGTGACTTTCGGTGACCTTCGGTGACAATAGTTTTCATATCGGTGAATGCATTTTCATCTCGGTGATTTTTAAAGTTGTTTTATACAGGATGAATAATAATCTGCGAAATCGTATAAAAATGTTAATAAATAAAAAAGAAATATGGTGCTTCTTAGTGCTTCATTTTTTTGAGCTATTGTATAGCTTTGATCGCGTTTATCAAGAAATTCCATAACGAAAAACACCTAACATTCGTCTAACGTCGTTTCAGTCAATATTTGTATTTTTTTTACTTTAAATATTTATAGGGACACAATATTTACCTTTCACTTTATGAATAAGAAACTCAGAGACTGATATTTTGACCTCATGTAGTTTATTAGGATTACCTAAAATATTGACTTTTATTGATTAATGAATTAGCAAAAACAATACGAGATAATATAATAGTTATTTAATATTAGAATTTAATGAATCCTATCAAAAAGTAGTTTCAATGGTTATATTAATAATATTAGAATAATAGTTACTCATTTTTTACTTTAACTGTTTAACTTATGTATATTTTTATGACGAAAAATTTTAACTAAGCACTAGAAGATACCTTTTCAAAATAGTAACAGCATTTATTCTTTGCCGAGTGAAGTTGGCGCGTGGTAATTTTTATTCAAAGCAAATGTGTCAATTATTTCCCAGTATTAATATATTTTGTTATTTGTAATTAAAATCGTTTGTAACATGAATTTTTTTTGATAAAAATACATTGTTCTATCCACAGATATAGATCAAGATAGATACCGCATGTGTATGTACTTCGCGTGAAATATCGCATTCGCAAACGCTCGTCTTTTGAAAGTCTGTTTCATTTTTTCATTTTTTTCATTTATTTAGAAAAAGACACTTAAAAATAAAATACAATTTGATGTTCTAGTACTTAAACTAGGCCTAGCCTGTCTTTTAAGTACTAGTTACTTCCAGTGAAACAAAGTACATATTATAATATGGATATTGTGTATTAATAATAAATTTCGCAACCACTATTTACTGAGGGTAGTAAGAAATATTATATCTACTTAAAGTGGACCGCGGTGCAAGCGCTGACGCGGGCGGTACAACCGATAAGACCCGATGCGACACGAAGCGGTGTTCGTAAATACTGATTACGTCACAAACAAGTTACTTATGGTTAGACCACCGAAACTGTGGACTTGTATGTTGTGACATACTATCTTAAATTTATTTTATTGTTTTAAATTTTACATAGTTTTAAAATGTAAGTAACTATTTTAACACTAGTAATGTTATATTTATATCTATCTCTTATCTGAAGTTTTAAACATAAATAGTAAAGAATTAAGAATGGTATCAAAGTAATACAAATAATGATAAAAATACGGTTTTTACACAGTAGTAAGGCTAAGATAATATATACTTAATAGTTAATACTTATACATTATATTATATTATTGCATCCCATCATAGTTATACTTCATCATACTTCATTATGAACGATACCGGCATGCATGACAAAATATACTACTGGCAGACCCGGCATACATTATTTTGCCTTATAAACCATTTCTAGTATCAATATAAAAGCACATAAAACCCACTCATTCAATGTTTTATTTAAAATTGGTTGAGCCTTTTTGGAGAAGTTGGTGCAGAAACCGTGAACAAGAATAATATATTATTATATTATGTCATCATGCTGTCATATCCATCATGTTCTTTAGTCTGCTATCGAAATCGGACGTAAGTCGGAATTTTAAAAATGCATCAATGCCTAAAATGGCCGTATTGAGCTGTAGAAATTCAAATAGAAACATTAGCCTTGATAATGGACACGTTTCTTATCATCAGTACGTCACGGAGGCAAAAGAGTTGTGCAATTATAGCTGATTTCGTGATGGATTTTTTGTGATGGATATAGGCTATGTTTTATTCTGAAAAATATTAGAGATAATTTCGAAAATTGCAAAAGTGTAACCCAAAGTGTCAAAATTTTTCCATAAAAATACATTATTTCGCTTGTTTTACAATCACGCTGTATACTATTTCGGTGAATTTACATTTCGGTGAATTTTGTTTTCATCTCGGTGACTGACTTTTTCATCTCGGTGACACCTAAAATATAAACGTGTGTGCTACGATTGTTTATTATTTAATTTTTATGTCATTAGTTTCGTAGTCATAAAACATTAAAATTGAGAGGAAACTTCGGTAAAAACTAAAAAAAAACATAGGAACAAAAAAGTTCACCAAATGAAAAATAATATGGACATGTTGAAATTCACCCATAAACTGTATAACTTACTGCTATACATTTTCAATATTATCCAAGGCAAGTTTATCGAACTTATTCGGTTAAAAAGATATTCAAAGAGATCATTAGCTGTGTGGCTAATGTCGTTTTATGGAGTAAACAATATAAATCGTATTAACAACTTCACATAAATCAATCAAACGTTTACTGTTGCCACGCGCACTGACCTCGACAACGCTTATCAGTAATGGATATCGCTCTAACCACCTCTAACATTAACGTGAATGATCCAATCACCCGATTACACACTTTCATAGCGTCCACTACTGAAACTTCCAAAATGCACCTAGCAGTAGCAGTGACAAAACTTTAACAGTGCAAAGCACTTGGCATGTTTTTTATGAGTCTCGACATTCTATTCGGTAGAGCATGTCATAATTGTTACTTTAAATTTTAACGTGACGTGGCGATAATATATTTCTGAATGAGCCATTCAAAATTGGAACAGACTACAGAGTAACCCAAAACTGCGGGCAGCAAGTAAAGTTTTGTTTTAAATCTCATTTTTAAAAATGCATCGCTTCTCATCTTCACGTTGGAATATAAACTAATCCTATGAATATATTGATCCACATGCAGCAGACGATATCATATACTAAATATATGGCATAATAATATAGTCATTAGATTAGTGCCAGGAAGTTTCTTCTGAGGTCGAGAGATCAGAATTCATGGCAAAACATGGCTGTCTTTTCAATAGCTGTAGGTGACACACGAAGGTCACACGAATTTTATTCGATTCGACCGTGAAACCGCGAATCATTGTCACACTTGAAAAATATCGTAAGAACCGATGTAAATCGAGCAACATCTCAATGTCGCGTGTTTAATGTCCCACATCCTGTTATGAGTGTTTTGTCCTCTTGTGTTCGGGCCGTGATGAAGCTGGCTAATATTTTCAACTACTTATTCATGCGATGTCCTGGTATTGTAGCGTATGGCTCTTGTTTTAGACAGAGGTGAAGAGGTGGACTGTAATTTTTATTGTACCAATAGATCACGCACGCAACTCCGTTGCGCCAAATTTCGTTTATCGCACGGGAACCGGTCATTTTTCAGGGTTAAAAAGTATCCTATATCCCGGGACTCAAAGTACCTCCATACCAAATTTCAGCAAAATCCGTTCAGCGGTTTGGGCGTGAAGAGGTATAGGTATACCAGGATCTGATGGCGGATGCGAGATTTTCAAAAATATCCTTGATCATTCGATTTTTTTTAAATATTTTGCATAATATATTATATCACACACAGAATCAGTCGCTAGGAAAAAAAACAAAACGTATTACTCCAATTTCCCCAGTATTGGTAGCGTCAATTTCTTTTTCCCTTTTTGCCATCAGACCTGGTAGCAGACTTATTACAGACAGACACACTTTCCGCATTTATATTAGTATGGATGAAAGAATCGATTTATAGGCAGATGTCGGACCTACGTCGTTATTAGTACGGACTAGACCTGTACCACAGAATATAATATATTAGCCTGTACGTAAAGTGGTCCGTTATGTGCCTACAAATTAATTTACCTAGGTCATTGGTATGAGCTAGAGATATTAATTTACGGGTAATTACGTACCTTACTGGTGTAAGTCCACCCGTGACCAGTGTGGCTTCAAACATTATGTAAGTGCTTAAAGTATGAACATTAACCTAAGAAATAATTAGGTTTACCAAGTTTAGACTGTTATCTGCCCTGCGAATTACTTACTTACTTACTACGATTGCTCAGCGAACCAAAGAGGATCTTGGCCTCCGACACGAGCCTGCGAATTAAAAAACTATATTTAAAAAAATATCTTGATTATCAAACAACTAGATTATACGTGTGAAAACGGTTCAAAGTCAATTTACAATCCTAAATAGATCAGGAGTATGCATTAACCCAGTGATGAATAGTAAGTTCAAATGCAATGCTTATTTTCGCCTACGCAGTCAATATCGTAGCATTGACAGAATGTGTATCGAAGTTTCAACTATACCCTGATTCTACTTACTTAATGTGACATTAATGCAGTTTTGTTCCATGTTTGATCCAGTCCTATCAAACAGTAATAAACAAACAAACGTTATATTAAAGGAAGTTTGACATTTTATGAAAATATCATGATAAAGTCGCAAAGAAAATGGACTGGATCGAGATTCGAGTTTGACATTTTGTGTAAATGTCATGTCATAAGTTGGAAAGAAAGTGGACTGGATGATGGAAAGAACAAGGAACGAAGCTGCATCAATATTGCACTAACATAGAGGAATCGGGGTACTGGTGTTATGTTCTAGGCCGGCGTGCAACGTCCAGCTACGAATAAATAACCTTAATGTGTTTCATTGACCAAATTTTCACGAACTTTTCCGTACAATTCGAGAATTTTCCTTGTTACTACTTCATTGAAAATGAACAAAAGCTCAAAACAGCTATTATGAGGTACAATAAAAGGCTTTGTGAACAAACCCATTTTGTAGTGTGTACCTTATCATTATAGACATTTTCTTTGCCGTTATTTAAGGACATTTAAGTAGAGATAGTACAAGTTGGCTATGTCAATCAGTGAAATAACAACATTATTTAACCTTAAAAGGCTAAATGTGTAAATATGTAGAGATGAATCACACAATCAAGATCATGTGGAGTGAGATTCAGTTGTAAATAGAGCAGACGGGCGCCGCAGCGAGTGCCGAGCTGAAGATTTAAGGTCAGATTTCAGACTGTTTTTTGTTTCAATTGCAAGGACTACCTCATCCGATCACTTACTAATCGCTGTCGGACATTTCTAGGTTAAGCGAGCCACTTCCTGGATGAGTTTATTATAAATCAAGGGATAACACTGAGCCACGAAATAGCTATTGCCGCTGCCTAAAATTTGCTCAGTTTTTGCGTGAAAAAGTTTTGCGTGCACACACATGTACATTCTATATAATGATCAATATTTATTTTTTATTTCATAATATATGGCGGTAGGTAGGATTAGTTTAAATAAACGCCTTCTAAGAATTACATTCATGTAGTCACGTAGTACTGAACGATACGTTTTCGGAAATCAATTTTATAGAATTACACATTATAAGAAAAAACAGAGTCATTACTTGCTATTTATGTTGAATACCAATGTCGGCTATAAATTACAGAATGTTTGGTCTGTAAATATCATAAATTTTTAATAGCCTTTGATGTGTGCGATAGATAAAATTAGGTGTGTATAATAAACATTCGTGATGGAGATAGGAAATCTAGAGACACTGGACGCGCTAAGCCTGATGACTGAGTGTTTGTTTGTCACTCCCGTAAATATAGGCCATCTTTAATTTAGCGGAAAAAAATAAAGCAAAGTGACACATCAATGCCGCAAATAAAAATCTAGATATTTTCTAAGTTTTGCCTACCGGTGGTGTACGTGATTTTCAGATTCTGGAGAAGAAAGCCTTTATATTTGGAAATTATTTCAATGGCTAGTCAACAACCAAACACTTGAACGAGCCCGATTTTCATATATCTTTGTACATTCATTCGTCAGTATTCATCCATAAATCTTTTCAGATTGTGTTTGAATTTTCTGTCGATCCGGGTGTCCACTCTGTATACGAGTACCGAAAAAGAATTGTTAATATTTATTTTCTGTAAATGTGAAAGCACGCCTTGGGTCTTTGAACTTAATATATCCATACTTTCAGATTGTTTTTGTTTCAGGTTGGGTTTTTCGGGGGTTATTTATTGTTTTTAAGTAAACGCAGGACAGTGGCCAAAGTACCATGAAATTCCGAGGGCACATATTTATTTGCCATCGCTTCTTGAATGTCATGTTTATTTGTTTATGCAAAAATTCTTATGATTTCAGATTGCTTTTGAATAAAAGTCTTACGATTTGTACGGTACAAATTGCTAAATATTATTGTTGCGTTTACTTTTATTGTTATCCGAGTAGTTCGAGTAGGAGAAGATGAACAATATTATAATTACCTATGGAAGATTCAGGGCCTGTTTCACCACTTTCTGATAGAGTGCCGGATAGGCTATCCAACACTTTTTTGACCGATTATCCATACTCCATCTGTGAAGTTAACTGGTGGATAGCCTATCTGGCACTTATCAGGAAGTGGTGAAACAGGCCCTTAATATAATAGGGAAAAAATTAACCACCTTCAGAGTCCAGTGCTCCAGTGCGAATGAAAAACGTATCGCAATTCGCATATTAATTTCATTTCATCACGGATGTTTGCTATCGAGTTAATATTAGATTTTATTTTTAATATATCCCGTCGGTATATTCGCCGTGGCGCCACATTAGCTGCATTTAAATCGTCGCTTCACTTTTACTAGCGGTTTCCCCTGGCTCCGCCCACGTGGTCGCTCATTAAACAGCTAATAAATTTTTTCAGCCCATCTACTTTGACAACTGGGTGGGGCAAATTTATGTAGCATGTGTTGAAGAACTAGTATATTTAAAAACTACAAATTGTAAATTACATAAAATATATCAACGACTTTTCACCACACAATAAATATAATATAGATCTACTACGGTAGTAATAGAAGTCTATTACTTTGACAAAACACATTCAATTATTATTAAATATAAGAGAAAGTATTGTTTACTTTACAACAACTGTTGTCATATAAGAATTCCCAACAAAAAGAAACGAGAAAGAATACGCGAACAATAGGAAAAGCTTCCTTTGCATGGGAAATTGTACAAGCAATACTTGGAAAGGAAAAAAGGAAAACTCGCCGGGATGGAAGGCTATGGTATTTCTGACCCACTGCTATTTGAAAAACGATATCTAGTTTAAATAAACTTAACCTAATTCCGCGCGTTAATGTACTGCAGAGTGGAATGTCCCGCTCCATTGAAACGTCAAAAGATAACAAACAGGCTATAGGAAAGTTTCGCGGTAGCGGCAGCGTTACTGTTACTTCAATTAATTATATCCGGAGCTAAAATTGTACAGATTTATGTGAAGATGGCCGCATTCCCATTATTCAAATTGAGGAAAAATTTCCCTTGCTGAACGATGTAGGTACAAATCGGAAAAACCAAAAAAACTTTGAGAAATGAAACTTTTAAAAGTTTACAAAATCATATGCAATTTTTTTTAAAAGATAATCCAGACTCAGTAGTAGGAATCAATAATTTCTGCACTTAATACAAATATTTAAATGTACAACAAATATTTTTTGCCACTACAAGACTGCATAGATTAAAAAATTATAGAGAACCCGATTATGTTGGGGTCGCGGTCATAGCTCTACATCAGACGTGGCCGGGTATACTGGCCAAAGAAAATTCAAAATAAGCCAAAAAAAGACGTAACAAAATTGGTTAAACCATGTATTTTAAAAATCCAAAGTTTTAATGGTAAAAAAAATGTGTTAAAATCAGAATGCAGTTTACATTATACAATATGTTCTACATAATATCAAGTTTCAACCGTATAGTTCTTTTAGTTTCGTAAACGTAAACAGACGTGATCAAATGACGAATCTATAAGGATTCCATTTTTTTTTTGGCTACGGAACCCTGAAAACTTATACTTTAACCAATGTATTACCTGGTGTTACTGTTTATTAGTAAAAGCACGTAATACATATTAGTACAAAAACCTGTATTAAATACTTCATCGAAGATTAAATATTGGAAAGTTAAATTTCAAAACACGGCACGGCCTTCAAATGTCTTGCGAAACAATTCAAATGTGAAATATGAATTCGCTGAAAAGTTTTCTATTCATTCTATTTCATTGAACTCGAATGCGTATTTAGAAGATCAAACGTAAGCCCTATAAGTGTTTATTAAGTGTGATTAAATAAGAATGAAAACGATTAGTAACTCTCCGATCCCCATCCGAGGGTACGGGAGCACACGGCGATGACGGGGTTCAAAGATCGCAGGCGGCTGGGGCGATGAACTGCTCGACCCTTCTCAGATGTTCACCTTCATTTCCGGTCCCACTTAAGTATTTGCTTAATCCATTGTAACTCTATGTATAGAAATTTCATGTAATCGATCTTCGGTCAATCGCCTTTGCTGATAATATTTTTACCTGTCACATCATATTATTCAGTACAATTTTGAATTTACCCTTTTTGATATTATTTCCTGTCACTTCCTATTCGGTACAATTTCGAATTTACCCTTTTTGATGTTTCATGACGAAGATAATGCATTTAAAAACCTTAAAATATAATTATTTACCTGAATCTTGCTGTCCTCAACCACAGAATATATTAAAACAGTACCTCAACCAAATCCTATTAATATTTTAGAACTAATTCCTTCTTATTACAGATAGATACTGTGACTACATAATAATATGCATAGGTTGCAGCTGTGGTGCAGGTGTAATTCTTATGGAACCTACCAAAATAAATTGGCAAATAATTTTGGTTACAATTTAAACTTATTTAAAGTAAAATTTTAATTAAAAGGTTTGCGTTTACCGGAAACCTCCGGTAAACGCAAATCTTTTAATTAAAATTTTACTTTATTTTAATTTTTTTTTAACAAAAATAGCCTCAAACCGGAGGCTATTTTTGTTCTCTACGACGGGATCTAAATACGGAAGTAGGTAAATAATATAGATTGATAGCGGCAATAACGAGACATGGGATGTTATTTCAGGCAAAGTCTTTGGCCCTATTAAACTTACCGCAGCGGTCACCAAGTTCACGAAACGGACGCAACGTAATTAATTACCTATACGTGTGCACAAAGTTTTTCTTCGGCAGTAAGATCATTGCCATGTGGCAACTATTTGTAGTCTCTATCTATTCTATCTATACAGGTTGTAACAAAACTAAGTGATAATACTTTAGGGTGTGTACTGTGTACTGTGTACGTGTTCCTCGTAGAGAGATCACAGGGAAAGTAGCAGCGCCAAAAAAAAAGACCATATTTTTTCACTATTGTATAGGAAAAATCGTGACGCTGGGGCGCTTGCCCTTACAAAAGTGAAAAAATAAGGTCTTTGTGTGGTATGGTGGTGTGTGTCTGTGAACTCTCTACAAGTAACACTTACACACCCTAAAGTATTATCACTTATTTTTGAATATTATGTATAACTACTTTGTTGCGTAGTTTAGGCTGTAAATTCTGAATATTTAATTAGACATAGACGAAAAATAATTGTTACCAGCGAGGTTCATTGCTACCTGGCGGTAATTACTTATGTTAACGTTCCTGAGAGCGGCAGTAAATCATAACAATCAGCAAATAACGATTCGGGAGACGAAGCCCGGGCCCGAAGCCCCCCCTAGCGATAGCGGTGACACACAAAGCCTCCACGTGTAATAATTAGAAGTGAACCGAGATAACGTTTGATAGAGCCACAGCCCACGGGGGCCCGATTCTCGTATAATTATATACCTCGGATGACGATTCGATTGCAAGCTGTCCAATAAATTTATTTGAAGACCTCTGTCATGGCTCAGTTGGTGAGCGAGTAGGTAGCTCAATTCGGGGGTCGCGGGTTCGAATCACGCCGACGGAACAAAAAGTTTTCAACGTGCCTGGGTCTTGGATCTTTATTAAATATAAGTAGGTATTTATAATATAAATCTTAAATACATAAATTATGTATAGATTAAGAGTATTATTCCGTTGTCTGGTACCCGTAACACAATGTCTTTCAGGTACGTGGTACGGGTACCACGGGACCAGACTGACGTGGTGTGAAGCATCCATAATATACAATATACATAATATTATTATTATGTTATAAATCCAGAGCTGAGGCCCTCCAAAGGCCTCAGCCTGAGCCCTGAGGCCTTTCGAGGCCAGCGATTTTCGACATTGGGGGCTTGAGAATTGGACCCCAGCTTCGGGTTTATTTGTAGAGGTCACGGAATTCAACAATGGGAATAATGGACCCGAAGGAATGTTTGTGAAAATAATTTACCAATTCATTTCCTGATCGCCTCGACTTGAGTTCGAGCACCTGCATTGTAAATAAATGGGATCAAATATATTTACTACCATATAAGGCGTTGAATATTAATACATAAAATTCATTAGAGCTTATTTCAAGTTAATTTGTGTGTTAATTCATAATATTTTTCTTATATACTTAAGGCTGCTCTTTCGAAAAAAGCGTGCAGATGAAACAACTTTTCATCGGCATTAACAGAGAAATTATATCTAAAAAAAATAATTAGTAATCTACATGATATGATACGTAATTTGGTTTTGCCATATTTTTTCTATCGATATCACACAATAAAGTAATAAAAAACCAAATCACCTCCAAATCCTTGAATAAACCCACTTTACTCCTTCATTATTTATCAAAAGAATATATAAAAAATATCTACTGCTTTGCAATACATAAGTTAATAATTTGGTTTTTTTAACATTTTTGAAATATGTATTATATTAAACCTTAAAAAGGTTCTTTCCTTCTTCTTCCTTCTCCTATTTCGCCCTATCATGGATGCGGCGAGCGTCGTAACCGCCACCGTACAAGGCGCGCTGTTATGAATGTTATTTTAATGTCATTTACGTCGATATTCGCACTGACAGACAATCGACCTGCTAATTTAGGGAGAGAGGGTCCTTAAGGGAAATTGATATCTTTTATATTATAAGGATAATATCGATTCTGGCGACACAGGAGATACAGTGGTGGGCCAAAGCCCGTTAAAAAAAACCGTTTTCTCGCGTCACAATAGTCGCTTGGGCTGTATAGACGTGGTGATTTATAACGCATTCTTGCAAAACAGCGCTTTTCAATCGCATGAAATTTAATGGAGCACGTGGTCGGTCTTTCCGACAGCAACAGCATGCAATAGCCTATACCTATAGCCTATAACCGGTTTCTCGCGTCAAAACAGTGGTTTTTCGCTGTATAGACGTGGTGTGTCCGCTTACGGCGGTTTTCAGATAGTAATAATATGGCTTTAACCGGTTCTCACGTCACAGCAGTCGCTTGGACTTTGTAAAGACGTGGTGTTTTACCGTTTACGACGGTTTTCAGATAATAATATGGCTATAAGCGATACACACGTCACAAAAGCTCCGCCAGGAGTAAATGTGTTCAAACACCAGGAGTAAGTGTGTGTAAATGTGTTGTGCACAAAAGTCGCTTGGACTTGTAAAGACGTGGTGTTTTACCGTTTACGACGGTTTTAACTTATTTCAGATAATATGGCTTATGATCTTATCCAAAACGTGCTTCCTCAGACGTCTTACGCCTGCGCCTTAGCGCCTCAGTTAGAGGTGTAAATAAATTTCGATGAAATTTGCTTCAGAGTAAAAATTTACCTATACAGCCTGAAAGGGCTAGATATAGAAGCTCAAAAATGTAGTAGAAATTTTGCAAATGCCCAATAATAGCAAAATCATAGCAGCACAAAGCTCAAAGCTGAAGGTCATAATCAAAAGGGCAGTAAAATGTGACAAGTCAATTAAATTTAGACAATGTGAAATAGCAACAGATATCTCATTGCTGGGGACTATCAAAGCGCACGGAAGTGCGCAAGCCTAGTTCCAGCAGGCCGCGCGCATGCCGTGCACTATTTACACGAACCGTTTCGACGTACTTTTGACCCCCCTGTAGCTCAGTGTCTATTGCGAGTGCAAAGATAAAATTATACCTACGTAATTATTTACGAGTACTTAAGCAGCATACCCGATTTCATAGATATAGCTTCAGTAGATCCTGAGGTATGTCCTTGTAAAAATAGCTTATTTTGGCACTGACTCACTCATTCACTCACTCACTGACCGGTAATCAAAACTTCTAGGCCACTTCCAATTGTCCTAGCGTTATGAAATTTGGCACACAGGTCGAGTGTTATATGTAGATTAACGAAAAATTAAGAAATTGTAGAAAATGGTCAAGCGTGAGTCGGTTCATCTACGAACTTCAGAGGCCACTTCCAATTGTCCTAGCGTTATGAAATTTGGCACACAGGTCGTGTGTTATATGTAGATTTAAAAAAATAAGAAATTTTAGTAATCGGTCAAGCGTGAGTCGGCCTATCTACAGCCCATACAAACTTTAATGTCATAGCGTTATGAAATTTGGCACACAGGTCATGTGTTAAATGTAGATTAACAAAAAATTAAGAAATTTTAGAAATCGGTCAAGCGTGAGTCGGCCGATCTACGAACTTTAGAGGCTACTTCCAAATGTCCTAGCGTTATGAAATTTAGCACACAGGTCGTGTGTTATATTATTATGTATGTGTTACGATAAATTAAGAAATTTAAGAAATCGTCAAGCGTGAGTCAGTTCATCTATGAGCTTTAGATAAAAATTCTTATGTACCAGTGATATAATGAGGCATCTATTGAAAGTATTGTTTATATCGGGCGTAGCACAAAAAGAAAACATAGGTAGGATTTCTTGAAAAAAAGTATTGAAATCCCACCAAAAACATACCTGTTAAAATAGGGCCTAGTTGGTCTAAAAAAAAGAGTTGAAATCCAATCCAATGCCAAGTTCAGATGCACTTCATCGATCATAATCATCTTCATCAACAGCCTGATCCATAATACTTCTAAATTTGAACTTGGCAGGTTTTTGTGCTATGCGTTACACTTGATTAATTATATAATTAGATAATATTAATAGAATTTAAATAACCTGCCAAGTTCAAATTAGAAGTATTATGGATCAGGCTGTTGATGAAGATGATTATGATCGATGAAGTGCATCTGAACTTGGCATTGGATTGGATTTCAACTCTTTTTTTAGACCAACAGTTAGCCTATAGGAACTAGGCCCTATTTTAACAGGTATGTTTTTGGTGGGATTATTTCTAACAATAATGAGAGCCTATGCAAAGTATATGATGGACCTGGGCTGGATATTGTGTGATAATTAACACAGCAGTCCATAATATTATGTAAAATACCTTATTTTAAATCATGTAAGAAAGGTACTTATAAGACAAAATCTTTCTTCAACAAATATGGAGAATCACTTGACTAAAAATTTGAAGAAACCATAAAAACTGCAAACCAGAAGCATGGACGCTTCCTCAAATTTGTTTCAGCAAGTTCCTTATGAGGTAATGTTAAACTTCAAGGCGAGGCCCATTGCTAGGAAAAATGCCACACCAACAACAGCCTGCTGCAGCCAGGGCCAGACCCGTGCCAAAGGACTGGTCAACCTTACTCGGGGACATC
The DNA here is from genome assembly GCA_937595015.1 of Polyommatus icarus. Lineage (NCBI taxonomy): Eukaryota > Metazoa > Arthropoda > Insecta > Lepidoptera > Lycaenidae > Polyommatus > Polyommatus icarus. Next base: position 14,636,505 of record OW569321.1, read on the forward strand.
CAATCAGTACTGCATCCAGTCAAGGCCCATTATGCAGGTACACTCACTCAATTTTATAAGCAGTGGAGTTTAATCCCCTCTATTAGTACTTTAGTATCAGTGTTATCAACAAAAAATATTTTAAAACTTCTTCAATTTATATATGCTAGATGTAAAAGTGTTAGAAGAACATGATAATTAAATAGTTAACATCTGCAGCTGTGGAGATCAAAGGGCTAGCAGCAGTTGACCTCAAGATAGAATTTGACTTTCATATAAATCATTTAAAACTTTTTGCAGCCTATTTTGCCTTCAAGATAATTTATTTGAAAAAAATTACAATAACTGATAAATTTTATTGACAATTGATAATACAACAGCTACTAGTTACATCAATTGTTTGGGAGATAGACATACAATACCCTCATCTTCCAAGGTAGCAAGGGACTTTTGGTAATGGTTTAAAGTATTCATAATAATTATTCTTAATGTTTTTGCTCTATTATATTAAATACTCTAATAATAATATAATTGCAAACAGAGTCAAGAAGGACCCATCTAGAGGTCAAATAGTCCTTAAAAGGCTATAACATATTACCATTTTTTGGTACTTATCAGCAATGACTGTCATTGACTTGTGTTCATGGCTCAGTGATCCAGATTCTTTTGCAATAGATGCTTTTATATCAGATTGGTCCGAAGTTGAATTATTTATTTATATTTTTTTACATTCCCTTCAGTAATAATTATTCTCCAGTATTCAATAAAATAATTATCTTATTCAAGGCACAGGGTATTGTAGTTGTACCGCTGTGGTCTACACAACCATGTAATCGGAACATCCACAGAAACAATACCATGGTTGCAGGGATTTTATCAGGACTGCATTATTACAATGAGAAAACCCAAGTGCTTCAACAGATGTAATTTTAGCATTAATATAGAAAAGTACCTTAAATCAATATGATGTATGCTACAGAAAATGGTATGTTTTTTATATTTTTAATATGACTGTATGGACCTTCAGTTCCTATGGCTTATACTTAATTAATACCAAAACCTTTCTTTCTAAAGATGGTGCCCAATATAGGACTATCAATTCTTATAGATCTACATAACTATACCTTTTACCTGATAATGTTAGGATTTCCAGGTTTTGTAAGGGTGTGTTTTGATTAAGACCATTACCAAGCTATAATTTTACTTGAGACGCAGGTGTTACAATTAACTATTTAGCTATTTAGCTACATTATTTCCAAAGGAAAAGTTGACACTTGAACAGTTAAAGTTGGGAAGTGTGTCTTAGTTTTAGTCAATGCACACAATAGTAAGTACAAACATTATCTAAAATTAAATAACAGGCTACTGTAATGATAAAAATCAGTAATTTAATTAAAAGTTCAAGACCAGGTACGAAACCGTTAAAATTATACATAGGTACTTTATTTTTATTTTATTGGAACACTCTCAGATCTTTAATGCTCCCGCATTAGGAGCACAAATAGGTCTAAACATATTACAAGACCTGATAATTATCTTTCTCTTAGGTTTAGAAAACCGTATTAGGCATAGAGCCTTAGAACCTCTTTCTTGGGATTAAAATTACATTAAATTATAGTGAAATTGACGTTTTCAGGTTTAAGTCTAATAGTACAAGGCATACAGCAACTTTTGTGGCCAAGAAAAAAGGCATTAATATTAATAATATCAGACAATCTGCTGGGTGAACCGGCAAGTCTTCTACCTTTGCTAAGTCTAGGATAGACCTATTGTTAACAACGTAACCTGGCTTTTACGTATACATTGAGGTTCTATAAAAATAATGACAAATAAATTAATTAATTGTTTATTGTTCATTAAAATGTATTTATTTTATTAGGTATAACAAAGTATTGATAAAAATAATGTTATAAGGTATGGACTATGGTACATTATAATCAATAATGGACATCATTTGTGATAAGTATTTCTTACTCTAAACATCTACAAATGTGTTCATATTCTAATTATACTAATCTCGAGGACGAAACACGAATATAATTAACGATCAAACGAACTTACCTGTACGTGAAGTTCGATCGTACTTATACGAGTGTTTCGTCCGAAGAGATTAGTATAACCCGCCCTCCCTAACTGGTATTGGTACCTATAGTTGAAATATCACAAATATTTCTCAAGGAATGAAGTCGAATCATGGCGGTTGGCCGAGGTAAGACACCGGAACAGGAAGCCGCGGACCATAGAGTATATACCAGAGAGCAACTGTAAGTTTTTTATTTGTATTTTTTTAGAGTTATAGTCTCTAAACATAGTGCTTTTTGGAGTGGAGTCACTGGCGTTTCTACAAATGTGTTCATATTCTAATTATACTGATCTCGAGGACGAAACACGAGTATAATTACGATCGAACTTCACGTACAGGTAAGTTCGTTTGATCGTTAAGAATATTCGGGAATTTAGTAGCTGTGTAGGTAATTTAAATTTTGCGGAAAACTGAAAAATTAAATCTATGAATAAAATATTGAAGACATAAATTAAATGTGTTTAATATTAATTTTTACATGTAATGATAATTAAAATAATCCTAAGATGATAATAATAACAACAGTACCTGCCTTTCTCATACCTATAAATTAAATGTACTTAATTATATTTCCTTATGTTGATAAAAGAATGGATTTTTAATAATATGAACTACAAAAAACACGAATTACATCTAGGTAGATATCACAAATGTTGTAGTTTGATTTTATTAACACTCCACTAGTCAGACTAAATAGTCTTAGACCATTGTGTAACACAATATCAGATATTTTTATGAGCGTCAAGCGAAAAAAAGGGAGAAGTGATCTTAGTGATGCGTGACAATTTTTGTCTTAGAGTAGGAAAGGAAAAAGTATGTTATCTATAATAATAACTATAATTTATAATAAATCTATGTAGAATTTTTACATACGTCTTATATATTTTTTTAAGAATTTCCTACTAGTACCTATTACAAACACTATACTTTAGTGTATGTAATTTAGTGTAATCAAATTACAAAAGAAGTATGATACTTTCATGTACTTACCCATTATTGTAGGAGCCCTACACAATAGAGCCATTAAACTACACCTACTCACGAGTCACAGATACACTTTACAGATAATACGAGATTTTCAATGGCAAAGTGACATCATGGGTTCTAGAGTTACCTACTATTTTTATAATAAAACATTAGCTGTAAATTTTTATCATCTAAAGCCTTAAAAATAAATAAGCACAGCAATATAAACACAAATAATAATTTAAAATCCACCTAGTAAAAGGAAAGTTCATCCTGGTCAATTCATATTTTCACAAAACCACTCAGCACTTCTATAATTTTTTTTGTACAGAAATTATTGTCTCCCACATTTCTACTTCCCTCCAACCTCTCGTATGTGTTTGGCTACGTTCAGGCCGACCTCGTGTTCTCTAAACTTGTAGCCGCACGCCATCATCTCCTTTGCTATCGTCAGATTATCCTTCAGGGCCTCCAGCCAGATCGTGTAGGCGTAGTCCTGCCAGGTCCCGCCGTACCGCTCGGGCAGGTGCTCCGGGTGTATGTATTTATGTAGCGAGGCCATGTCGTACCCGTGGAAGAATATTCTGGCCTGCATGCTCTTGGTGAGGAACGGCCGGAATATGCTGTACATTTTGTCGAATATCCAGGAGTTGTTCACGATGTGGATCGCGTGTGTCGTGGCCGGGAAGCTCGACTGAAAAGTAAGAAGATTGATTTTATGAAAGTATTTTATTTATTTACCTACTCAGCTGGAAACAGTCCCGAGCACCACGGCAAAAGAAACCTTTTGCCACGATAAAAGGTGTACTTTCATTCAGCATCACACAAACATGTTATTTATACAGTATAACATTGTTACAACATTATCTAGCTACTTCCTACTCAAATTATAACGCATTACGCGGCCACATCTAGGTGACAAATCTACCACAGGATAAAAAAATTCTATTTACCACTAATAGTTTGACTATCTTGGAGGCGACGGACGGCGTGATCTGCCAGACGTGCTGCATGGTGAGGTCCTCCAGGTCGAACAGCGCCACGCCGCCCAGGATCTGGTTACGCGGCTCCAGCGCTCCCAGCTCTAGCGCGAATATCGTACCCTTCAGTATGTCATTGATTGGTATTTCCTTTGGATCCCAGGGCCCTGAAAGTGCCAGAAACCAGGAGTCATAGATGAGAGTTAGTAAAACCGTTGATTGAATAAGAACTGCGATCAAAGGGAGCGATTTAGGGCTCCCACACTTCTGCGAATTCGCATCGCATCGCAAAAATCTGCAACAAAGCTCATACTAAAAATAACATTTCGATGCGATGTGATGCCAATTCGCAGTGTTGTGTGGGAGCCCTTAGGAACTCAAGAACATAATAAGGGCTTTGACTTTCGAGACGTACACTTAGGAGTACGGACCATAATATTACTATCCACCTATATTTACTAACCAATTATAATAACAACGATTTTCATTGATATTATAGTCTTAGATTGTTTCACTTTATATAAATTGAAACTTTAAGTTTTTATTACCCATTCTATAGAAGAGTAGTCTGCGCCCATCTTGATCCCTATAAGGGGGCACGGCCACGACGTGCGCGTCGCCGATCCGGCGCAGGTCTAGCGGGTACACGTCGAACAGCTCCGGATAGTCGTCCTTGAACTTGTAGTAGTTCACCATCTGGAAATATATTTAAATTAATGTCTATTACTAGGTGACCCGTGACTCATGAACTTTGTATCACCTAACTCATAAATTTACTCACCGTATGAACCTTCTGTAAAATTCCATGAATATTTCGAGACTAAAATTTGTCATATCGATTCAACCGTCCTCGAGTTTTAGTGAGACAAACAAAATTGAAATATTTTTCTAATTATTACTGCAGTCGCCAGAGGTTTTAACCTCCGAAAATTGTAATAGTGAATGGATTTTTGTTTTTGAGGTGTCATTTTCTTTTTTACACTATAACTTGCAAAGTTTACTAAAAAATTTTTTTTGCTTTTAATTTTTTAGTTACATAATTAAAAAATAATATTTCACCATGTAAAAGCGGTCCCGAAAAAATATTTTTTTCTTGTTCCTGTTATTTAATGAAATAATGACTCTTATCCGATTGTTAACGTTGAAAATTAACCAAATACACAATTTTTTTAAAAAGAAAGTTTGCTTTGCTAAGCTAAATACAACTATAAGGTTTTTCGCAAAGTTTTTAGAGATTAACGCTCGTCGTAACCAAGATAAAAGGGTTTGAAGTGAGTTAAACTTACTTGTTGTGCGTATTTAATTTTTAGAGAAATTATAACTTTTAAGTACTTAAAAACGTTTAAATATCTCCAAAAATGTGTAAAATAGACCGAAAATATTTTTCTATATTTGTTGAGAATTTATTTAAGTGAGAGCTAAAACATTAAATGCATCGACAAATTAAAGACTTTTTCTAGTATATTTAAGGGCATTTCTCTGTAAGGTCGTCAGGTCCCATACAAATTTTGTCTTGGGAATTATTTTTGACATTTGCCAATAAAATATGTACTATTTTAAAGAAAATTAACTTTTATTTAAGTTAGATAAGGAGGTCCACTAAATTTATGCGAGATATTAGCGATTCTCTTAGAAATCGTGACAGGGGACTGTTAAGTGTGACAGATTTTTGTATGGTAGCCCCCACTAAATATTTATTTTATTTTAATTTTATTATTAATTATTAGAGTACAAATATAATTAAGGATTTTGTGAACATTTCAAGTTTACTAGCCACAGGTAGGCTGTGGCCATTATTCATATAGAGCAAAAAAAGAAAAAAATCGCGTTTGTTGTATGGGAGCCCTCCATAAATATTTATTTTATTTCGTTTTTAGTATTTGATGTTATAATAGAAACAGAAATACATAATTTGTGAAAATTTCAGCTGTCTTGCTATCGTAGTTCTTGAAATATATCTCAGAGATAAATAAACGGACTGATGGATAGACACTAGACAGGCAGGCAGACAGACGAGATAGCGAAGTCTTAGCAATAGGGTATTGTTTATCTTTTGGGTACGGAACCTTGCAAACGGTTTTTTCGCTTAAAATCGATAATATCCAATCAAATCGTACAATTTAAGACAGGGGACTGTTGACAGGGTACTGTTTATTTCGGTTAGATTTCAAGATATATCCTGAACGGATGTAAAATAGTTTTTAAAGAATCTACTAATCAGTTTAGACATGAAAAATACAAACAATAAACTAAATATTCAATTCGTAAAATAATAAACACACCTTTTATTAGTTACCAGAGGACTGTTTGTGATAGCGGTCCAAACACGTGTTCATCTTACAAATGACTTTGTGACACTTAAAAAAAAGGCGTCCTTTCTCCGCATTCGACAAGGTTGCCATTTTCACACTGATTACGTTTTGTTTCAATCAAGAAAACGTTCGTAAATATTATAGTTTTTCGTTTAAATGGATTGAAATTTTTGGCAGGGGACTGTTTAAAAATTCTGGGCACAAAGTTTACAGAAGCCTACTAAATATATAAATTGGCAGTGAGGCTTCGTTTTACGAAAATATTATATATTAACCCTTAATAAGGCACTGGGAACTATTTTCCCACCCGATCGATCTTGCTAAAATTCCGAATATTTTTGAAATGGCAACCTTTTATGTTTTTTTTTTTACACAAATAGAATCTTAGATAATTACAACATTATCTTAGTAGCAACCCAGCCCTTTCAAGTGTCAAGTGTCAATGTCAGAATCAAATGAATGTCAGCTTTGAAAAAATTGTGCGATTTTCACATAATCGAGACATAAATTTACAAAGTTTGTTCAAAAAAGATTCTGGTAAGTAGATAATTGATTTGTTATGTACTAATTTATTATATTCTGTGTGGCTTTGTTATGATTTTCAGTGCAAAAACGTAGTGTTTATGTGGTTTTGATTCATTTGAAATATATGCTTGCAAATGGGAAAATATTTCCTATTGTCCATTAGCAACTTCATTTTGCATCACTATATATAAAAAATGGGCATTTATTTTTGTCAACTTTTTACAGTGACACTAAAAGGGACCATATAGTATTTAAAAATAAGAAAGGGGGCAATTTTGGTGTTCCAAATGAAATTCGACTCCAAAATGTTGGAGTGCATCTCCCCGAAAAAGGCGCTACCTACAAGAGGTGCCGATTCTGCAGCACAAAAAATAAAGATTAGGTATTTTATTGTTTAATGGATCCTTTATTCACATACTGATACATAAGCTTGTTTTAATTTAAATAATTTTGTGCAAATTTATTGAGGAGAAATAAATTCAAAAGTAGAGTCAGAGCAACTAACTAGTCTATTTATTTATAAATAATTTCCGTAATCGGGCAAAGGCAAATAATTTCCCACCTTGGTTGATCCTAAACAGGCAAAGGGAAATAATAACCCACCCCTAAAAACTTAATTATTTTCAGATTCAGTAATTTATAATTGATTTTATGTACACAGATATCCTAATTGGCCTAAGAGCAACTACTTAAGTCATGCAAAATGGTTTTTTCCTTAGGCCCGATTAAGGGTTAATCATTATTATTTGTAATATTAACCGCCTTATGTATGTAGTTTCATCAACTTCTTCGTAAATATCAGTTTAGGTGGTGACGGTAGTGATGGGGACAGCCAGGAGACTGTATTTTCAGACCTTCTATCGCTTCTAGAAAAAAAAATTAAAACAGTTATAGTTCTGAAAACAAAGGGACTGTAAAGTTTAGAGGTGAGAGTTTCATTAGGAGTGATTACTTTATTAATTATTCCAATACTTTTTGAAAAAATCGGTAGGGACAGCCATTTACGAGCTTACAGAGAATCGCAAAGTGGGTGCTACAAATCTCACGTACATACTAAAGACGCATGCTGCGACCTATGTTTGGAAAATGCTTACCTGAATGCAAAAAATATTAGTTCTTAACCAAATGTGTATATTTTTTCTTTAAGTATGTTTTAGCAAATATAATTAATGAAAAAAAATAAAAAAACAATTTTATTCTGTAAAAACCTAACCAAAAGAAATAAAATACAGATTTTCTTCGAAATATCCGTAAAAAGTTTGTGCTACATTTTTAATAAAGTAAGAGCTAAAAAGTTATACACATTAAGAAATAGGAGCCATAGGAGGCTTTGTTAAGCCTAAAAAATAATTTTAAACTTCCTATTTAAAACCAAAGAAAAATTGGAACGCCATTTACCTGGCGAGGCACACAACAAGCACATTTGGAGGTATGCTCATCTACATACAAAAATATTAATTTTAAATTTAAATTATATATTTTTTTCTACTTATTTACTTTCTTTGGAATATAAGCAACGATACAAATCAAAAAAATAATGATATATTTTATTATTTTGTTATTTATTTAAAAGAAAGAAATATGCAAATTTTCTTCAAAATTTTACAGTTTATGAGTTTACTTGAAGTGGAAGAGAATAATTTAAAAATCAAAAGCACAACTTTTCAATAGGTAAACTTTATTATTTATGTTATCAGCTACACATTCCTTTTTTTCTTTTCAATTTTCATCCACTATTGCAAAAATCGGAGGCTTGCACGATTTTTACGCTCTGGGAACTCCACTATATATGTAATAATAATTATAGATAGATACGGTAGATGATTTACTAAAATTAAAAAAGTTTAACGTAAGTACCCACAAAGAAGGCAGGAGTTCGGTTAAGTACTGTATATTTAGATCATGATGATTGATGATCATAGAATTCGTCATAAAATACACTAGTCGAACCAAAAATAAACTCACTATAAATATTTATACATTAAGTATATATAAATATTTATACTTACACTGTGTAAATACTAAATTGCAAAGTATTATCTCGGATTTTAAAATCTAGATAAAAATCAATCACAATAATTACCATAATAGAACCAGTCTGCTAATGTTAACGGCCTTCTCAGTATCTCGCGGTTTTTTGGTACCTTGAAATATGAGGTAACTATTACGCTTGCAACTCCGATGCACCGAAATTCGTCAGTCACACGGTAACCGTGAACTTTCCACTAAAATCGATCACATATTATGTCCTTTCCCGCCTCTTGAAGTATCTTAATACCAAATTTAATCGGTTCGTTTAACCGTGAAGAGGACAGACGTAATCAACAGACAGATATATTATACAATCCTACATACATACTAATATTATAAATGCGAAAGGGTGTCCGTCTTTCTGTCTGGTTGTCTGCTATCTCTTCATGTCCAAAACGCTGAACCAATTTTGGTGAATTTTGCTACTATTAGATACTTTGAGTGCCAGGAGATGATATAAGGCTACTTTTTATCCTGACTAAATTTCCCGCGATAAACGAGCATCTACGCAACGGAGTTGTGGATTTCTTCTAGTTATAATAAAGTTAGGACATCTGTTATTTTAATTTTTCTCAACTGATACTCACAAGTCGATGCGCCCTCTGTGGTACGAACTGTCGCGCCCTCAGGAATCTCACAAGGAAGTCATCATCCATGCGGTGTGGCGTGCATTCTCCACGCTCTGAAAAACATTGGACATCATTTATTATTATTTTTAATAATAAGTTTTAAAATGTGTAGACCGTATTGGCCAAATATGTTGTTAAATAATAAGATGTTCACTTGTTTACTCTTTTCTGGAACGTTGCTGTTAATAAACTATCAAGGTGTTCTGAAAAGGCTGCCATCGTGCAGTGTCAGCTGTGTCTTTTTGTGTCTTTTAATATTAGTAACTAGCTGTCCCGGCAAACGTTGTTTTGCCATTTAAAGTATTTCTATTTCATCAGTTGATACAAAATCTTACCCCCTCTTTTGTCTCCTAAGAGGGGTGGGGTGAAACATTTTATACACATGTTAAGTTGAAAAAAACATTAATAATATGACGTAAGTCCATTAAAGAAAAAAGTTTGATACAAAATCTGACCCCCTCTTTGCTCCCCTTAGAGGGGGGGTGATTTTTATATACCAGATTTTGAGTTGGAAGAAGACAAATATATCTGCGAAAACCGTATTCAAATCGGATCAGTAGTTTTCGTGTTAAAGCAAAAGTCTTATACAAAATCTGACCCCCTCTTTCGTCCCTTTAGAGGGGTGGAGGGATTTTTTTTTATAGACCAGATGTTAAGTTGGAAGAAGACAAATATATCTGCGGAAACCGCATTCAAATCGGTTCAGTAGTTTTCGTGTGATAGTGGAACAAACATACAGACAGACAGACAGAAAAAAAAACTAACCACATTTTTGGCTTCTATAGCGATGTAGTAACACCCCCTGCTTATTATTTTTTGAATATCTTTAACGTACAGAATTCTCACTTCTACAGTTTTATTATATGTATAGATTATGGCGCTACAAACATTTTATATCTGTTTACATAATATTATAATAATATTATATTAATTGAATGCTTCACATTAGGTCAGTCTGGCCCCGGGCTAAAAACCAGAAGGACTTATGGAAAGGATACGTAATACGAGACAACATAATATATTTAAGCTACGAACCCGCTACACCTGTTAATCGTCAACACATTAACCAACTAAGAAACTGAGAGATCGTTATATAAATCATTGTCTATGATTTTATATGATTCATAGACCGCCAAAACCATTACGTTTTCTTCCGGCTCCACCCATAATCGTATGTTACGGCTCTGCTAGAGATAGTTCAAAACCATTTTCTGAAAGTCTAGATTTCTCCTAATTTGGAAGTGGTAATATCCAAATCAGTTTTATAGTTTATTAAGTAGCTATATATACGAGATAAGTAGTTAATTTGCATAAAATTTAATACACTCTAAATATCCGGGGAATTATGTAGATCTATTAGGTACGTTTTGACTTTGACTAGTTAGTAGGTAGTTACAAAGACTCTGTGATTGTATCAAAATATGTGATTAATTTCATCCAGACGAACAAAGCAACTGAAACATATTTTGACGCAATTCATGTTTGAACCTCATTATCGGTCAAATCAGATAGAACATTGGGTAACAAACAAACTGACATGTCGCAAAACTGTTGCGACACCCGGGGTCGAACACGGGGGGTCGAACGCACGGGGTCAACGTAAGGACATCAATAACAACCCCTCTTCCACGGTTTCACGAAAACAATAACAAAGACATGAATAAAATAATGAGGTTTCTTTACAGACATTATTGGAAAAAATGCGCCCTTAATTGAGGATTATCCTCTGCTTCTATGAAAGAATTGTTTTTAAAAGTAATTTTCATAAAGTGTTTAACATTTTTATAGTCTTGAGTCTAGACTCTAGTCACTAGTAGTTTCAAAGACAAGCTTAACACTTTTAAAGTCGTGTAGTTGTGTGACAATATTATTATCGTGTAAAATGTAAGGTATGTTTAGTTCGAAATATGCTCAGATTTCATATTAGAAACAATGTAGGACTTTTAAAGTTGGTCTGACATACCATAAATCATGTCTCGGAGCTCATCGATGGCCTGCAGGCGCGTACTGGGGTCCTCGCCGCAGCTGACCCTCGCCTGTTCCAGCAGCTCGCGCGACGGCTCCCCCAACTCCAGCTCCACGTTGTACGCCGGACACGGCATCACCTGGAAACGGATGAGCACTTTAAACATCAGGTCAGTGGCGGCCTTCAAGAGGGGAGGGGCGACGCTGACCGACTGCCCAGGGTGCCGGATAAAAAGAGGCGCTGACAAAAAACAAAACAAAAGGGATACCAATTTTTCAGCACAGCACAGCACCCTGAGAAATCTCGTCCATCAGAGCGCTGCTAAAACCGGCACTGCATCTGGTAACAGTTCTTGTGTAAGGTTTCGGTTCGATGGAGATGGCCGGTTTCCTACGCCAACTATGCAAGAATATTTTATTGTTCTAAAGACCGACACGGCTGGCGAGATCACTGAATCTTCAGACAATCAAGTGGCAAGTTTCAAGGTCCTAACCAAGACCTAAATTCTAGGAAACAATATCATGTGTCCGACGCGGGAATCTAGCCCACGTCACAGTTCTGGAACTAAGCTATAACAGTCAGTAGTCACTAGCCCTGACACTATTCAAAAGTAAGGAAAGAGTTCAACAAACCAAAAAATTTACTAGAGTCCGAAAAATTATAATTCTTCGTCGCGTTATCATTTAAGTATGTAGGTACTTATGTAGCAAAAATTACAATTTACTTATTGTAAAAATATGTACGTACCAATTCTCGCGGCGTGTGTTTCCAGTTTGTCTACAAATTCGATTTGAGTGTATATTGCATATTATTACTAATTGACTTTTTGATTTCACAGTCTTGTTGGAATAACATCTTATATCTTTAAACGAACAATTCTTGTATATATAATCTCGGAATCGGCTCCAACGATTTTCATGAAATTTACTATATAGGGGATTTCGGGGGCGGTAAATCGATCTAGCTAGGAATCATTTTTAGAAAATGTCATTTCATTCGTGTTTTATCGAATACTGAGCAAGGCTCAGTCAAATACCTAGATAATATGTATTTAATTGATTTATATTCAGGGTTATATAACATCAAGGAAGTTTAGTCACTTGAAACTTCTATCGACTAACAAGTATGTTGTATGTTAAGCAAATAGTCCTTGGTTTAGATGACGCTCATTTTTCAGAGTTGCAATATCCAAATTGTATAATTTTTAAATATCGAAATTTGGTAGGTAATGTGCACAAGAAACTCTCTATTGTTTGGACAGTTTGTTAACAGTTACCTTAACTTTTTTTAATCGACTTTTAAAAAGCAGGCGGTTATATTATGTTCGTCTGTATATATTTTTAACCGACTTCCAAAAAACGAGGAGGTTATATGTTCGGCTGTGGATATTTTTTTTTTATTTTTTTTTTATTTTTGTATGTTCAACAATTACTCCGCCGTTTGTGAACCGATTTTCGAAATTTTTGTTTTGTTGTATTAGGTTTCACTCCAATTTGGTCCCATTTTCACAAAAGTGGTGACCTGATGATGGGATCCATGAGTACTCGAGGGAACTCCTCGAAATTTATATGGAAACATATGGTGATTTTGGTTTTATGTGAAGTGTACTAAGAATACGCTACCAAAAAGTTAAATATTGGGTCAAGGTAGTGCCAAGGCCATGGTTTCGATGATGCTGAGAGAACTCCTGATTCCTTATAGATACACGTTTGGAAGTTTCGGCGTTGTTTTAAGAACAGAAAGCATAAACTACTATGCAATTCATATTCATCATCATAATCATCATCATCATCGTCATCATCATCATTACCACGTCGTGTTAAGGCCACCAATGTCTCATGGCACAGAATAGATAATAATACAAGGCATAGGTATGGATATACTAATAATATCTTATATCTTTAAACGATTTTCATGAAATTTAGTATATAGGGTGTTTCGGGGGCGATAAATCGATCTAGCTAGGAATCATTTTCATAAAATGTCATTTTATGTGCGTTTTTTGAATTTTTTGAATCCCGAGCGAAGCTCGGTCATATAGCTAGTAATAATTATGTACTGTATAACAACAACTCTTTGTTTTTAATACACGGCGGTCGGCGTCGCCGCCCCGCGCTGCCGCGCGGCGCATGGCGGCAGAAGACAGAATATCGAATACTTTACTAACTACTTTATATACAGATCGAATACTTTACTACTTTATAAAATTTTAATAGACAAATAGAATTAAAATAAAGTTATTTTAAAAAGAGCATTTAAACAAAACAAAGTCATTAAGTGTTTTTTTAATTAGTTATACTTATTAATCGATAGATGGTGCACTAAGTACCTATCGATTTGAATTCTTGATTACAAGAACAGCTGTCAATAATTATGATAATATTAAATATTATGCTACGCTACATCCTATGCAAGTTTGTACAATTTTTTATCTGATAGATCCTTCGATCGTGGAAAAACGAGACACAATAGCCTTTCTATTGTTATCGCAATCGCCGGTGACCGCTTCGGGCTTGAAGTATTAAAATTGTTAAATTACTTAGCACAATATGTTCACTTCACTGATAATATTATATTATTTTGTGAGTGTGAGTTGTGACTCTTAACAAATTGTAATAAGATACGTAAAATATACGCGAAGATTTACCTACTAGTGTAACTAAAAAGAGTGAAATTATTATTATTTTTAACAAAAAATTAAAACCGACTTCCAAGGTAAAAACAATAATAACATTAATATGAACTAAAAAGTATTAAATAATTTTTACTATCTAATAGTGCCTTTTTTCCGAATTCGGCTAAACCTCAACTATTTCTGTACTCAATCTTCATAATTTTGAAGTCGGTGCCAGTTCCAAAAATTTTAAATATTCTGTCAGAGGACTGAAGATTCAGCTATCTGGTACCGACTTCAAAATAATGAAGATTGAGTACAGAAATAGTTGAGGTTTAGCCGAATTCGGAAAAAAGGCACTATTAGATAGTAAAAATTATTTAATACTTTTTAGTTCATATTAATGTTATTATTGTTTTTACCTTGGAAGTCGGTTTTAATTTTTTGTTAAAAATAATAATAATTAATGCAGTAAATGGCATGTACCTTAGACAGGTCTGTCTCAATTACATAACGCATGCAGCTGGATCAAAATGTAACGTTAAACCGGTATACTCGTATTTAGTTATTTACTATAAAAATTGAAGTACTCTGTAAATAGCAGTCCGTTTAACATTACAGATTTTTCCACGATTGAAGGGTTAAAAGTTAAAACATAATTTATGATCATTTCGTTCAGTAAAATTTATTAATAAATTTCATACAAAGTAAGTACTGCATTATAATAATACTATCTTAAACTGTAATAATATGTTCTGTTAACTCGTAAACATAATTTTATATTTGTGTCTGTAAACGTTAAAGTTAGTAGTTAGTAAATAAAGGCTTTAAATTTTAATTACATATTTTTTTAATTAAGAGGCCGGGTACCCTTGGAATTTCTCTTACATACGTAATACCAAAATCATTTTCTCATACGAAAATATTTAACATGTATGAGTTGTTTTCAGTTTAAAATAGTAATTACCTAGGTTCCTACACAAAAATTTACTTCAAAATATTTAAACACTAAAAATAGAGTAAAAAAACTAAAAAATATATAAATAAATAGTAAATTTACTACAAAATATTTAAACTCTAAAAAATATTTTTTAGAGTTTAAATATTTAGTGTTTAAATTAAACAAAAAAATTTTTAAAAAAAAAAAATTTTTTAGTGTTTAAATATTTGGAAGTAAATTTTTGTGCAGGAACCTAGATAATTACTATTTTAACATGTTAAATATTTTCGTATGAGAAAATGATTTTGGTATTACGTATGTATGAGAATTTCGAGGGTACCCGGCCCCTTAAGTACATCATAATGGTTCGATAGTTAGGAATTAAGGATGTTGGTAAGGAGGTAGTGCGAGTGTGTTATTGAAAGTGAAACCGTTTTGTAAAACAATTTTGTTAACCTTGCCTTGTGAACTTTATCTTGTTGAAAAAAGGCAAGTCGTGAGAAGGAGCAGTAAATAGGTACCTACATCGCAATTCGCACAGTATTTAAAATTTAAATACTCAGGTGCCTCGCGCCACTACACACTAGCTCTTATATTTTAAACCCTTTCTATAAAATAAAATAAAAATAAAAATCGTTTTATTTCTAAATAAATTTGAATCAAATGTTTTCAGAACGTTGAGCTACATGTTGCCTACCACCGGTTCGGGAACTAACCCGGCGAGAAGAACCGGCGTAAGAAACTCGCACGGGGCCACTTTTTACTAAAAAAGTGGAAAATTAGTCTTTTAAAAAAATAAAATTTACAATGTAAATAACTTAATCTAATACATTATAGAAAGTCAACATGAATTGTAAGTCACATATAATAAATGTAGAAGCAGCAGCAAGCAGCCATCCTACTCCCAAGATGTGCCATCGTTTAGGATATCATTGACCGTATAGTAGGCTTTGGCACACAAACGTTCTTTAATTACTTTTTAAAATTTATTAATTGATAGATTTTGAACGTTTTTCGGGATTTTATTGTAAAGGCGTATACATTGACCTTTAAAAGATTTACTTATTTTGCTAAGTCTGATCACTGGCATTTCCAGCTTGTGCCTATTTCTAGTGTTTCTACCGTGACTATCACCTTTAGTTTTAAATTTAGTTAGATTCTTTCTAACATACAACACATTATCCAAAATGTATTGAGAAGCAACAGTTAGAATACCAATTTCTTTAAACTTTTCTCTCAGAGATTCAAAAGCTGACATTTTATAAATTGAGCGTATAGCTCGCTTCTGCAGCACAAAAATTGTATTGATGTCGGCAGCGTTTCCCCATAAAATGATACCGTAAGACATTCTACTGTGAAAATAACTAAAATAAACTAGTCTTGCCGTGTCTTCATCAGAAATTTCCCTAATTTTTCTGACTGCATATGCCGCAGAACTGAGCTTACCTGCAAGGATAGCAATATGAGGACCCCACTGTAATTTACTATCTAATGTAATGCCTAAGAATATAGTGGAGTCCACCAAATTCATTTTCTCATCATTTAATAGTAAATTGGTTTGAACTTGCCTAACATTGGGCAAAGTAAATTTTAAACATTTGGTTTTCTTAGAGTTTAAAAGTAAGTTATTAACATTAAACCAATGTACTATTTTTGAGAGAGTACTATTTACCTCGTCGTAATTTGACTGCCGTCGCTTCACTTTAAAAATAAGTGAAGTGTCATCAGCAAAAAGTACTATCTCATTATCCTTAACTAGATAAGGTAAGTCATTAATGTAGATGAGAAAAAGAAATGGTCCTAAAATAGATCCCTGTGGTACACCTAATTCTATTTTGGTCCCATTGGATCTTTTACTATTAACTTCAACCCTTTGAGTCCTATTTTTGAGGTAAGAAGTCAAAAGGCTGAGTTCTGAGTCCCTTATGCCATAGTGGTGCAATTTTCTGACTAAAGTAGCATGCTCGACACAGTCAAATGCCTTAGAGAGGTCACAAAAAATACCTAAGGCATCTTGTGACTCCTCCCAAGCTTCAAATATGTTACAAAGAAGACCTATACCAGCATCCGTTGTGGAACGACCCTTAGTAAAACCGTATTGGTTATTGTGTAATAAATTATTTAAATTAAAATGTAACAGTAATTGTTGTAAAATGATTTTTTCAAATATTTTACCAAGAGTCGGTAAAATCGAAATAGGCCGGTAATTAGTCGGATCTGATTTAATTCCCGCTTTGAATAAAGGTACGACCTTACTGTGCTTCATTAAGTCAGGAAAAACACCACTCCTAATGCAGTCATTGAAAATTATTGCTAGATGAGGAGCTATGATGTCAATTATCGATTTAATAATTTTTGTAGACAGTGTATAAATAGACGGGTAGATAATCTAGTCCCTAACGAGAGACCTTTAAACCTAGCGCTTTCTCGTAATCCTGTTTCCCGCTTGGGCGATCCACTCTCTCGATAAACTAAGTAATGATATTTTCCGCCCCTTCACTGAGTTTCTACAATGATTTACGTCGGTCACGTATAAGAGGGAATCTGCAAAACCCAAAACAAAGTGTTTATTGCTGGAATACCTGTATTGTAAAATGTGCTTACAAAAATATTCTAAAATAAGTATATAAAACTATATTTTTTAATTAATTAAACAAAGTGATATCAATATTAGACTTTTCGACGTTATAATTCTATGTGCAAATTCCTAGGGATTTGCAGGGATTTTCAGGCAAATCCCAGAAAATGTTCAAAATCTACCTTTAAACAAATTTAAAAAAGCAGTTAAAGAACGTTTGTGTGCTAAAGCGTATTATAAAGTCAATGATTTCATCGAGGACAGCACACCTTGGGAATAGGGTGGCTCCATGCAGGTTACTTTTATTTTTGTTACATAGCTGTAAGCCATAACATTGTAATTTTCCATTTTTTTTAGTAAAAGATGGCCCCGTGCGAGTTTCTTACGCCGGTTCTTCTCGGCGGGGTAGTTCCCGAACCGGTGGTAGGCAACGTAGCTTCTTCGTTCGACTTTCAAAAAGAGTATCATGATACCTATTTTGAATAAAAAGATATTTTATTTTTATTTTATTTTATTCTATTAGTTGTGGCGTAATAAAATATAGCCTATAGCTTTTGTCGACAAATGGGCTATCTAACGCTGAAATAATTTTTCAAATCCGACCAGTAGTTCCTGAGATTAGCGCGTTCAAATAAGCCCTTTCAAATAATTTAGCCCGTTTTTTCAACATTTTCTTCTATTTCTTCGCTTCTATTAGTCTAAGCGTGATAAAATATAGCCTATAGCCTTCCTCGATAAATGGGCTATCTAAAATTGAAAGAATTTTTCTAATTGGACCAGCAGTTCCTGAGATTAGCGCGTTCAAATAAGTCCTTTCTAATAATTTCCTCCCCTTTTTTCCACATTTCCCACTATTTCTTCGCTCCTATTGGTCGTAGCGTAATAAAATATAGCCTATAGCCTTTCTCAATAAATTAACTGTCTAACACTGAAAGAATTTTTCAAATCGGACAAGTAGTTCCTGAGATTAGCGCGTTCAAATAAGCCCTTTCAAATATATTCCCGTTCCGTTTTTTTCCACATTTTCCTCTATTTCTTAGCTTCTATTAGTTTTAGCGTGATAAAATATAGCCTATAGCCTTCCTCTACAAAGAGGATATCTAATACTGAAAGATTTTTTTTAAATCGGATCAGTAGTTCCTGAGATTAGCGCGTTCAAACAAACAAACAAACTCTTCCGCTTTATAATATTAGTAAGTATAGATTTTAGAATATTTTTGTGAGCACATTTTACAATATAGGTATTCCAGCAATAAACACTTTGTTTTGGGTTTTGCAGATTCCCTCTTATACGTGACCTGACTGACACGAGAATTTTAACAAATACCTAACTAGTACAAGTTATCTGGGGGCACGGCAATGCCCCAGCCAAGCTTTTTAGGAAAGGCACGGCCGTACCATACTTTTCTCGAAGCGGTTCGCGGCTATTTCACACCCCCTTTATCTTCGATGTTAACAAAGCTTGAGATTTAAAATTTCGGTCACTAGAAGAAAGTATTAAAACTAGCTTAATTTCCAAATTACATGAAATTTCAATAAATAGTTTAGGAGTTACGGATGGTCAAAGTTACTACATTTTGTCACTCACTGACATATAGATCATCAAAATTATAAGGTACTTCTAGCAGACTTAGAACCTTGAAATTTGGTACTCGGATAGGTCTTTATTCACAATGAAAGGAAAAATTATGATACCGGCCAAGTGCGAGTCGGACTGGCGTACATAGGGTTCCGTACCGTAAATTTGTATGGGAGCCCCCCTTAAATAATAAGTTTATTTAATTTTTATTATTAATTATTAAGGTTAACATACAAGTAAGCGTTTTCTCAAATTTTCAAAAACCTTTGTATTACCATTATGGATATAGAGCAAAAAATGGGAAAAAATCATGTTTGTTGTATGAGGCCTTTAATAATTTATTTTATTTTGATTGGACTATTAGCTTTGATAGAAATACATAATTTGTGAAAATCGCAACTATCTAGCTATTGCGGTTCTCGAGATCCAGCCTGGTGAGTGACATACGGATGTACGACGGAGAGACTTCGAAGACTTATTAATAATAGGGCTCCGTTTTCATTCTTTGGGCAGGGAAGCCTCAAAACTGAAATTAAAAAAATAATATTATAATATGTAATAATATAATAATTTATTAAATAAAATAAAAGATTTTTATGTTTGTAACTTTGCAAGAACAGTATGAGTTTCGACTGCATATTTGTTTGATGTACGAAAGGCTTTAAGTTAGTTATGAACATAATGAAATGTCGTTAATTAAATAAAAAATAATATTAACAACGTTAATAATGAAACAATAATTGAATTCCATTTAAATATAAATGTAATCACTAATCAGTACTGAGATATACACTCCTTACTTGCTCGATACAATTATTATGGGAGTTTTATGTTATCACATGAAATAAGGTGTGCTCCTTTCCTGCGAGGAACGTCGAGACGCTTACAACAGTGCTGCTATGTATTCAACGGTAAAGATAAAAATGACCACATTCAAGTATTAGCTTAAGAGTCATTTATATAATATGAATATAATAATCGACTCAGAACTCAGAAGTATTTACGTTACGTTGTCCACCTATAGAACTAACGAAGCCTCAAAGAAAAAATATAAAGGAGATAGGGAATGGGTGTTAAGCTAAGTACAGAAAAGTTATAACGTGTCCTGAAAAGAAAAGAAAAAAAACCGGCCAAGTGCGAGTTGGACTCGCCCATGAAGGGTTCCGCAGCAGCAATAAGAATTATTTCTATGAAATTATAAGGTTTTTGATTTATTTGAATATTTCATTTTTGATATAATGAAAGTTAAATTAAGATTATCATTTATGACGTATAAAAAAAACTACTGGCTAGATCTCGTTCAAACCAATTTTCGTTGGTAGTTTTTATAGTAATGTACATCATATATTTTTTTTAGAATTATCATGCCCGTACTTACATACTTTAGAAGTTAGAAGGGTGGGGGGGGGGCACATTTTGCTACTTTGGAAGAGTCTCTCTCGCAAACTATTCAGGTTAGAAAAAAATGAAATTAGAAACCTCAATATGATTTTTGAAGACCTATCCATAGATACCCCATACGCATAAGCCAGATGAAAAAAAAAATTGTTTCAGTTTTACCTATGGGGACCCCTAAAATTTTTAATAATTTTTGCCATTTTTGAATCAAAATCTTAATGCGGTTTACAGACTGCACCTACTTACCAAGTTTCAATAGTATAGCTCTTATAGTTTCGGAGAAAAGTGGCTGTGACATACGGACGGACAGACAGACAGACAGACATGACGAATCTATAAGGGTTCCGTTTTTTGCCATTTGGGCTACGGAACCCTAAAAAACCTTCAAAAAATAAATGAAATCCCATCAAATCATGAAAATATGTAAAAGGACCCAAGCAAAATATTGCATAGCTATTCAATAAGTACTTCTGTCTTAAAAAGTTTTCAGATCACATTCAAGCCAAGCCTTCAACATATTTTGTAATTTAAATCAACATTCAGTAAATGTATCAATAGATTTCTTTATTTTATAATTATTATAGTGGCTTGGCTATAAGCACAATAGAAACAAATATAAAACTGCATATTGGGAGGAGTTCAAACTTACACAGACTGCAAGCGTAAAGTGTTTTAAGGCTGCTCTTTTGAAAAAGCGTGCAGATGAAACAACTTTTCATCGGCATTAACAGAGAAATTAAGTATATCTGAAAAAAATAATTAGTAATCTACATGACATGATACGTAATTTGGTTTTGCCATATTTTTTCTATCGGTATCACATAATAAAGAAATAAAAAACCAAATTACCTCCAAATCGTTGAGTGAAACCACTTTACTCCTTCATTATTTATCAAAGGAATATATAAAAAACTAGCTGTCCCGGCAAACGTTTCTTTGCCATATTAAGGGAGAGGAACTAATGGTAGACATTGAACTAATAGATGACACTTATGACAAAAATACCATAAAAATAAGAATTATTCTTATTATTTCTCACCACTGTAAATTTTATAAGCTTCTCAAGCTATCTGTTGAATTGAAAAAATATATTAGGGACGCCTTCGGGAACAAAATTTTAAAATGGGATCAGTTTTCGTAAATAATATGACCGCGTCAACACACGCTCGGCAATTTCTTAGCAAATAGGTTAAGGAAGTCGAAATTTTGCACGTAAGTTTTGAATACATTTATTTGATTTTTTGTAATTTCTATTGATTTCATTGGATTAATGGTCATGTTGTATACACTAATTAATGTTTTTTTAAGATTTTTTATCCATTTTCCCTAACAATATAAAGGGTGTCTACTATTAGTTCTTGAAAATGTAAAAAAACCTAATAGATGACATGGATCTCATCTTTGAGTTTTGCAATACATACTCAAGTTATTTTGTACTTCTACTGCAAAAATCATCACTATTCTCTGAAAATATTATTCTATTAACAATCTAAGAACTTAGAACTACTGCACCTAAAAATGGACGTGTCTAATATTAGACCTTGTACTGATCTAAAAATCGATTGCTTTAGTTTTTTAGCAGTAAAAAAAAAAGAAAAAGGAAAGCTGAGAAAAGAAAGAAGAAAAAAGAAGAGGCAAAAGAAGCATGGAGACTAAAGACTGAAAATAAATTTGCTAGGAAAAAAAGACGGGTTGCACTCCGGAAATGCCGGCAGAAGTGAAAACTTAATTATTAACGTTGTGCATTTTTTAACCCATTGTTTACGAAAATCGATTATTAAAAAATGGATTTTTTTAATAAATCGAAACCCTTACAATCGATTAAATTTTTAATTCATTTTTTGTGAAAATCGATTATTAAAAAATCGATTTTTTTAATTAATCGAAACCCTTACAATCGATTAAATTTTTAACCCATTTATTATGAAAATCGATTTTTAAAAAATCGTTTTTTTTAATTACTTAATCGAAACCCTTACAATCAATTCGAGTTCAAATTCGAGTTCGAGTTTGACACAAAACACTACTCTCCAACCATCTTACGGTTTTTCCAAGGTTTTTCGATCAGCACGAGAATCTGACGCGAGTTTCACAGTTTTTACCCATCCCACAAAAGTGCTCAACGCCGCTAAAGAAGTTTTCACTTCAAAAATATGAAAAATAAAAATAAAAGGAAAGATAGTTTCAGCACGGAAGAAGAATGAATAGAATCTAGAGACAAAACGTGGATAATATTTCTGATGCATGTAGTGACTATGATGAAGTAAATGAAATCTTTTGAAAAATGGCAAATAAAGACCTAATTTAATAGAAAAAAATATGTAAAATGTAATGTAATGTTCTATGTCAACTATTAGTTCATATTGGTGTCTACTATTAGGGATGTTCGTTTTTTGTGATGTCATCTATTAGTGCTTATGACTAAGTTTACAAAAAGACCAATAATATATTTTTTAATTGATTTGTCAGAGAATAATTATAATAGTTTTATTTTGTAAGAGTTACTGAAGACATGAAAGAAGTTATCAATCCTTTATTTTCATAAATATATATTTTATAATATTCAAATGTTGCATGTTTCCTTATAGTGTCTGCCATTATGTCTTCTCCCTTAAGTATTTTTTTTTTATTTGATCGCAGCGCTAACTGTCGGGACAGACTAAAATTAAAATTCGAATATTATTTAAAATTTGACACTGCGATGGTAGCGCCGTCTGTCGGATCCAATGTAAAACATTTCAAAATCAACAACTACTAATAAATTAAAAATTAATTAAAAAAACATTTTCCAGCGGACAAAATTGTGAATCTAAACCATTCCCAGATCCCCTTGAACACACACAAAAAATTTCATCAAAATCGGTCCAGTCGTTTGAGAGAAGTTCAGTGACATACACACTCACAGAAGAATTATATATATTAAGATATCTACTGCTTTGCAATACATAGGGCCATTCCGCTAGAGAGAGAATTAACGAGAATTTTTAAAATGTGTTATTAGTTACATTTTTCAATTGGAATATACATAAGAAGATGTGTATTTACTAACAAAACAACTTTTATCGGTAAAAAATGAAATTCCAATAATTTAGAGCGTTTTCAAGCAATACGAGTATCATCTAAGGAACGCGATGTTATTTCCCATATTCTTAAACAAAAATAGCATATATTTCAAATTAATGTTTAGTTGTGGTATAGTTATACAGCAATACGCCGAAATGTTTTGTATAAATTACACTATTCGACCGTTTTTAGCGATTTAGACGATTAATTTTGTCAGGCCAATAAACAACTGAAAATTTAAAAAAAAACCGGCCAAGTGCGAGTCGGACTCGCGCACCGAGGGTTCCGTACAAACCTGCAAGGTTTACAAAGTTCGTTCATTACGACAATCGAGTATGAGGAAATGGGTAGTAAGTTTAAAATTATTAAAAAAAAATATATTATGTGATGTAACTAAAAATTTATGGTTTTCGTAATTTTTCCTTTATCTATGCTATAAGACGTTGCTTCGTACCAAATTTCAAGATTCTGAGTTCACGGGAAGCACCCTGTAGGTTTTGATTCCCTTGCAAGTGTCGAAAATTTGCGGCATAAACGGCTGTATCTTTTGATTGCGTTGGCTTAGAAGTTTGATTTTTTCACAGCTTCAAGGGACAGTAGACCTGAGTAATTGATATAAATTTCAGCTTCATACCTCCACGCGTTCCTGAGAAAAAGGGTCTTGACAGACGGACGGACGGACAGACGGACAACAAAGTGATCCTATAAGGGTTCCGTTTTTTTCCTTTTGAGGTACGGAACCCTAAAAACTACAATTTGGTGCAGTTTTATTACAAATTACTAGTATAATTATATATTTCATATAGAAAATTTTGAAATTTGTTAGAGAATTACGATTTAATTCACCTTTAAGAGATTTGAAAATTTTGATGTTGCACCCGCGATCGTAGAAATGGATAATAAATTTTAGTTCTTATTACTACAATTACTTTTATCTTGTTACGTAGTTTCTTTGTTTTATGCTCTTTTGAAATAAAGGCAAGTTATTTTGTAAAAGTTTCGCAATAACCAGTACTCACATATGAACTCATCACAGTTCTTAATGGGGGTTCAAATTAGTTGCACCCGCGATGGTACTTCAGACCTGTTTGTGGCCCTTCATACATTTGATGAAGGTTTACATTTATAAATCATTGTTAAACTAGTTAAAATGTATCCCTTCACGGGATATTTGATTAATAAATATGCTTCATTTTGCCTGTAAGAAGCTTTAAGTGTGTCAAACTGTTGCACCCGCGATAATGGAATCGCCCATAAGTTAATAATTTGGTTTTTTTACTTTTTTGAAATATGTATTATATTAAGCCTTAGAAAGGTTTTTTCTCCTATTTCGCCCTATCATGGACGCGGCGAGCGTCGTAACCGCCACCGTACAAGGCGCGCTGTTATGAATGTCATCTACGTCGATATTCGCACTGACAGACAATCGACCTGCTAATTTAGGGAGAGAGGGCCCTTATGTAACGACGTATGTGGCCGATGGTACCCAATAAATCCAATTGGTAGCTGATTATTTCTCTAGGGCTTATTGCCAAGCCACTATAATAATTATAAAATAAACAAATCTATTGATACATTTACTGAATGTTGATTTAAATTACAAAATAAGTTGAAGGCTTGGCTTGAATGTGATCTGAATTTTTTTTACGACAGAAGTACTTATTGAATAGCTATGCAATATTTTGCTTGACTCCTTTTACATATTTTCATGTTTTGGTGGGATTTAATATTCCAAAAACCAAAAATTATTTGAAATAATGGAAATAATCAAAATTTGAAATAATTTCCGATGACACAAGTTACTTTAAAAAGTACAAGTTATTGTAGTGTAATACAAAACAATATTTGGCAATAAATACCTATCTACTTGTTGTCAAAGTAAACTCTTCACTCAACATTTTTTGGCTGTTGACTGAAGCGGAATGACTTGCAAGGCAGCAAGAATGAAGACAATGAGTATTTAATTTAAAAAAATTGCAACAAAAAAGATCGACCGTGTATTATTTTAAATAATTTTATATTTCAAAGATATTTTGTAGATTTTAGGTATAGCTGGTACATTTTTTTGCTTTTGTGTAGCTCTATGTTCCTATTTGTTGGTAGTCTCTACGTGCCTCTTGTTATGAAAATGAATTACTAGGAACAAGTTCGGATATTGCTTGCAAGATGTTGGATATTTAAGTACTTACTAGCTTTATGACCGAGCTTCGCCCGGTATTAAAAAAATTCAAAAAACACACATAAAATGACATTTTATGAAAATGATTCCTAGCTAGATCGATTTATCGCCCCCGAAACCCCCTATATACTAAATTTCATGAAAATCGTTGGAGCCGATTCCGAGATTCCAATTATATATACCTATATATACAAGAATTGCTCGTTTAAAGATATAAGATTTATAATAATAATTAAAATTGAGCAATTACTAATTATTATTGTGTGCTCTGCAGTGCTACTCTATTATAATTTATAACATAATATTCGCCAATGTTAAATTCAGACATGAATAGATACATTTTATAAAAAATAAACAAAATAAAAAGTGCTTTACATACTTTGAACAATCCCAGTCAACAACGTCTAGGTCTAGGTACCTATATGTGTACCTACAAGTTATATGTATCACATGTAGATGGTGTATTGTAGTTACACAATCTACATCTGATATATAATATAATATTTATATACTTTATCAAATATGCATATATTATACTTGTTTGTCATGAACTTTGGAAAGAAAGAGGGGAGGCGTTTGCCCAGCTGCAGCAGTGGGACGCCGCGCTGTAGGCTGCTTATCTACTAGTGACTAGTCATAACTTAAGGCGAAGACAGCTGCCAATTCGGCATCTTTGTGCAGTTTTCTAGACGTATGTATTTCATTGATTGGCACAAAAAAAATAAGCTACCGAGTGAACACTTCACCTCTCCGTCTCTCTGGCATGAAAATCGACAGTGGTGCGAGAGTGATGCGAGATCAAGGTCATTGGCAGTTGTCAGCGTCTTTAGTTAACTAATAAGTCATTTATTATTGTCATTTCATTAACAGTTACCTATTTACATTTAGGCATTTAACGAATTACGCAGGTCAATAACTGCGTTTTTTTAGAATTTTCAAGGAGAGGTATCTTTTTTGAAGGCGATAACTGGTAATTTCCATATTTCGTATTTCAGGTGAGATATTTTGTAGATGTATTCTTTTATTGCTTTATTCAAATCTGTATGTTTCACTAGAATTTCATCAAAAGAATATGTTAGATCTTCGGAGACTTCGAACCCTTTCCGTGGCATTCCTAGTTCGTATTTTTATCACTGTCAGTTACGAAAATTATATTAATAGAGCTGTCTCTACCCGTTTGTACTTACTTTTATGTTTTTGCAGACAATATTATGTAGGTGTACGACATGACGACAGGTACAGAAATACCAAGTTTGAAGTAATTTCAACATAAAATATTAAATAACTGAAGGAAATTCATAGCCATAAGCTTTGTCCACACTGGGCCTTTTTTTGTTCATCAAGGGCATGCGTTATAGCGCAGTCAACTGCGAACGTGAGGCATGCCCGTGACACGCGTTGAAATCGTAGCGCTCGCTATAGCTTTGTCCACATTGTGCCTTTTTCTGTTCATCAAGGGCATGCCTTATAGCGCTGTCAACGTCAAACGTGAGGTATGCCCCTAACGCGCGTTGAAATCGTAGCGCGCGCTATGGCACTTTTCTTTCAACGCGGGTGGATTTTGACGCGCGTCACGAGCATGCCACACGTTCACTGTTGACAGCGCTATAAGGCATGCCCTTGTTGAACAGAAAAAAAGGCACAATGTGGACAAAGCTATTGACACTTTTCTTTAAACGCGGGTGGATTTTGACGCACTCAATTATTGAATATGCCAAACGAAAGTTGAATAAAAAGAAGATGACGAAAATTTAAGATGAAATTGCATAATGTGGACAATGGACGATGTATAAAGCTTTCAGCTAAATCGGAAAGACAAACAGACTTTCGCATTTATCTTATATCTTTAAACGAGCAATTCTGGTATATTATATATGTTAAGTCATAGTGATTAAATAGCTATTACACATAATGTCTGGTCATTATATATAATACCTAAACTAACTAGAGTCTAGACAATCTGATAAATTAATCACTCTAACCGGATATTATTCATAATAGCTGGTCAAAGTTAGCCAAAGTTATAAATACGGTATATCTCACTCATTACTCATAGCTAAACTTCTTAAATTTTCACTGATTGTGTATATCTGTTGCCGCTATAACAACACTTGAATTATTCACACATTTTTTTGTTAAACATGTACTTTAATATTTTATAATAATATTAAAATACCATAAAACTTTCAAAGGGGCTGCCATACATAAATCACCATTTTTAGCCTATTTTTGCTCTGTATTGGTACGGAACCCTTCGTGCGCGAGTCCGAGTCGCACTTGGCCGAATATTTAAACATTTATACCACGTTATATTTGCGAGGGTCAATAAGTACTAGCGAAAATACGACGTTTTAAATTTTTTTCGATAGAAAAAATTACAAAGATATATCTTTTCACGAATATTTCATTTCTTTCAGCTTTGCATTCAACAGAGTCAATTTTTTTATCTTCTTCTTCTTATATATAAAATTCTCGTGTCACAATGTTAGTCCACGAACTCCTCCGAAACGGCTTTACTGATTTTTACCAAATTTTATATGCATATTCACTATTCAGTAGGTCTGAGAATCGGCTACTCGGTACTATTGATAAGTGCATTTGTTGAATAAATAATAGTAAATTATTAAAACCTGAGAGGCTGAGACTGACGGCGACCATTGTTTGTGCGACGGTATAGCGATCGACGTTGCCATGGCGACATACTTATTTAGTCACTTCAATAAAATAATATGGGCGAAATACTTTATATTATGGCAAAGCAACGTTTGCCGGGACAGCTTACTAGCTGTCCCGGCAAACGTTGCTTTGCCATATATAAAATTCTATCACCGAGGGACTGTTCAAGCAGATTTTTAAAATGATGTGTATTTAATTATTTGTCAATGTTTATACTACTTACTGAGAAAAATCATTGATTTTTTGCTTTATTCGCCCTCTTAGTTTTAATTTCTTCAAGAGTTTGACAGAAAATGTGCAAGTGTTTATTGTCAAAACCTTCATTCAATTAAAGTTCAGTAACTAGTAAGTACTTACACAAGCAACAGCCCGGTCGAGGCAATAGGCTACTTGACCTACTTTTTTTCTTCATGCTAATCGCTTCTTAATCACTCATTTTCACAAAAAACACTAATATTTTAATATTTTACACATTAGAAACCCATAAAAATGTTTATTGAAAAATACGCTTCTTGAATGGCGCCGAAAACACTGTCCGCCATAGTGTGACGTCATACGCTTTGTATTTTAAACTCTCTTTATTGAACATTTTTTATGTGCTAAGTGTACGAGTCTAAAAGTGTCCAAAAATTATAAAAGAATTAAATAAGAAATTAGAAATCATTTGTAATGTTGAAAACTTTTGAAGAAAAGTATTGGCCATTTCATTTCCCGTCTACAATAAATGGAGATAATATATAAAACTGATGTTTTAGGTGAATTATTCAATAAAATATATTTTACAAATCTTTCTAGGCTTATTCTTATTATTTATGTACAGATAAACTTACATATAACGAGAGCGATAAATAAAAGATATTAAATTACTATGAGGATGACGTCACATCCAAATCGGAAGTACCGCAAAAGCGTTTTCGTCAGTACAAATCATATTCATTTTCATGAAATCATATTTTCATATCGACTTTATTTATCAATCATAAGCTTTATTTGATGATAAGGGTGAAATACTGTTTCCTAGGCCTAGTTCTACTAGAAATATGCATTTGTTCAATGAAATTGAATATAGGTCAAGTAGCCTATTGGTTTTTATTGCATAGGTTCAGACTCCAGACGAGTCTATAGCTGACATTGACCAAGTAATTAGGCACATAATAATATAATCCCAAGCTGATATTATATTTCACTTAAATCGCAAGAACGAGAATTAGGACCCCGGGCCCAAGGAGAAAATTGAATTTCAAACTTTAATTTATGACGCTACTACATAATATACGTACAAGAAAAAACAAATGTATAATTATTAATTATGTAATGTGTACTTTAACTTTTGTAACTTATAGTTACAAAAGTTGAAAATTATTTTTGAGTTTTGAGTTACAATATTTACATCTTATACTTGCTCGCTTTATTACATAACATTATATTCATAATAAATGCCAAGGCTCCTACAAGATTTAAGTTGAAAGAGCAATAATAATATTATGCATAATGTTTATTGATAGAAAAAATCTCAATAAATGTTTACAAAGTATAATGATTATTGGTATTTCAAAGAAGGAAGTATGGCACATTAGTTCAGGCATGGTCATGGCCATTCAGTAACTTGTAAGCCTATTAAGTATTAGGTATAATATTTTTTAGTTGTTTTAAAATACGTTGAGTATTATGTATACGAGCAATAATATAAGTGATAACTGATAACTGATAACAACTTAAGAGTCCGTATACGAAATTTTGTCGATTTTGCCGAAATTGCAAAGGTTCGCTACAGAAATGTTATTAGATTTTTTTTAATTAGGTATTTTTAAGTCTATTAAGGGGCTAACCCTTAATAGACTTAAAAAAATATATATATTAATTATTAGATTTAAAATATATTTAAGCGCGGAAAGCCGACTCGAACTTGCGGCGAGTAATACAATGTGAGATTTAGGTTGTTTTGAATCGTGTTTTTTTGGCACAATTTGTTTTTCTTTTCTTTTTTCTTGAATTGGATAGAATTTTATCTATAGATTATTTCTGTTGTTTTCTGTTTATGAATGACAACTCCAAGTTGCCGAAATTAACAGCAATTCTTTGCCCATTTTCTCTAAAATTTTGCCGAGTTACATATTTTTTTACTCAACTATTTCATATTAAAGTGGTAAAAAGTAATTCCAACATTTTATAGACGACTTTCTCAACAGTACATTGTATTTTTTTCATACCGTTAAGACGTCAATACAATAAATAAACAGGTGATATTCTAAACCTTTTACAGCAAAAATCACAAAACTGTCGCGGGTTTGAGTTGGATTATTTAAAAATACTTTTAAAAATAAAAAATCTAGCTCCAACATTAGATTATAATTGAAATGATCTTACATGTTGTGCATTAAAACTTAAAGAAATACTGTATTTTAATTGTTAAATCACGTCTGTAAAATCAGCGAAATCGGCAAATTTCGTATACGGACTCTTAATAGTGCATTTATTAAAAAAATAGTAAACTTACTTATTAAATATTATTTGCTTACATATTAAAATATTATACATTGTATAATATTTTAGTGTTCTTTAAACATAAATCAATGTGTTTGTTTTTAATAACAATTGTGAACCCTGGGAACATTGTTGTGATCCAGATGCGGCGCATTGGTGCGTGTATGAGAATGAGGTTAGCCTACACTGTATGCACTATGCCGTAACTAGTTACATAAGTACCGGTCTTAACTAATTGATCGCCTTAAGGTCTATTAGGGTTAGGTATAAGGCCGTTTACTTAAAGTCTGACACTAGTATAGTACGAGTTATTAAAACCTTTTGCGAAATAACGTTCGATAACGATATAACCACGATACATCTCGAATCTCGACACATATTTCTATAGAAATCGTCAGGAGATCACATAAAACAACTATGATGTATATTTTTACATCTTCGTATCTTAAGATATAGAGCTATATGAAAATATTATACATTTATATTTTGATACATCTAAATACGTCATTTCAATACATTTCCGTGTATACTCGTATGTAAAACCGGCCACGCGCAGTGCGTGTCGGGCCACGCGCAATATAGGGTTCCGTAGTACCGCTAGTTTGTGACAATTTTTATATAGTCAATGAACGTATACATAGCGTGTTTTATACTACTAACAACATCATCTCAGTTACTTTCAAAGGAATTTAAACGAAAAGTTCCATTTATACTTCGCCGAATACATTTTTTTTAGTTGATCGACTATTACTCCATAACTTATGAAGTCTTCTTAGCCGTGATAGTTTTCCTTTTAAATTCAGCATATTTTCTACTCCCGTGAATTTTTTCACATTTCCAGAACCCACCGTTTAGCTGGTAGAAGGGGGGGACACTGGACTCTAACGATTTTTTCCACTTTAAAACTTAATATTTCACAAACGGATCCCTAAATCGGAAAATGATCTATGAATACTCGCAATATTTTTAATTGCCCCATTTGGGTCTTATCCTTTATGTTGCATACAGTAATTACTATGATTGTTATTTTTTTAGTATACGGTATACCGTATACCCCAACCGTAATTACTTTGTAATAAATTATAAGATAATTACGTGATCCTAAAATTTTAACAATATATTATTGTTAAACGAATCGAACACAATATTTAAGGCTCTTCACAAATATACATTTATACCTAAACTTCGTTCTAAAATATGTTCTAATTGGACATAATATCTTGCATAATATAATATTAATAAATAATAGTTATTATAATAGGTATAGACGGTAAGATCCGCTTAATTTATAATGATTTAAATGAAAAAAAGGTTTTAAAACAGCGAGGCACAAAATTTCATAGAAATTTTTAAATAATTTGCCGTTTAGACTTTAGAAATTTTATAATGTTTTTTGCCGTTTAGACTTTAGAAATTTTATAATGCGTGCGGAATTTATTAGCTTATTTTAGATTATTATCAATATAGATTTTTCGCACCATACCAACATAAAGGGGCTTCAAATATCGCGTAGTGGTCTCGCAATGAAAAATATGTTGTCTATAGAATACCGTGCGGACCTTGAACTCTACCAACTCTCCCAACTCTACTCAGCTATTGCATCATAGCTTGTGTAATGCACTCAGCACTACTTATAACGTGGGTGTCTATTGTGTATTTGTATACTTTACGGTTGTGTTCATGTATAGTATACTATGTATAATAGTCTATACAGTATGTACACCATGGTATATGTGTGTGTGTAGTACACGTGCTTGAGTGACGCGTGCGGCGCGACGTCAAGGTCAACTCGCGACCATTCACCAGCTGCCCGCGCCGGCCGGGCCGGCCGACGTAAACACTGCAGTCTAATTAAGTTTAGCTGTTTGATAATTCTTGTAATTTAGTTATCTAATATTATAACTTGTCAATCGATTAAAGAAGAACGATATCGATGCTTGCCAAACAAAATTTTTACGCGATTGTTACTCTCCATACAATCTACAGGTATAATTGCTATACACTTTTACGTTATTGCCGGATGTGCCAAAATAATTGATACCTATTGTAATATATGTTTGAAATTCATGTCGATAAAATACAATGTTGCAATCCACATTGGCTTCGGTACCATTGAAATTTGAAAATAAAATATGAAATGCTTCATAATTATTATTGGTAAAATTGCGTATTTCGTAAGGACTTATTAATAGACTAATTCCATATCCATACTTATATTATAAATGCGAAAGAGTGTCTGTCTGTCTGTTACCTCTTCACGCCCGAACCGCTGACTGGTTCTGGAGATACTTTGAGACCCGGAAAAGGACATAGGATACTTTTCATTCCGGAAAAATGTACGGTTTCCTCACGATAATCGAATTTTGGCGCAACGGGGTTGCGGGCGTCATCTAGTGAAGTATATTATTTAATCGAAGTTTAAAATAGATCGCTTATTATTCGGTTACTTTAATAGATCTAATTATATTTTAGAATATGGGTCTCTCCCACCGAAGTGAGATTTACCCAGCCAAATAGACAACTCCACTCCCATATTGATTACGTTAAAATATTATATACTAGCGACCCGCCCCGGCGTCGCACGGGTATAAAATATATAGCCACTGAAAAAATGATTAAAATCAATACCCTAGGATCTACTTGTTATCTGTGCCAAATAACATAAAAATTGCTCCAGTAGTTCGCGAAATAATTTTCCCCCGTTTCAAATAATTTCCAACGTTTTATCCACATACTCCTATTAGGCTTAGCGTAATAAAAATTTATAGCCTATAGCCTTCCTCAATAAATGGGCTATCTAACACTGAAATAATTTTTCAAATCGAACCGGTCGTTCCTGAGATAAGCGTGTTCAAGTTAGCCCTTTCAAATAATTTTCCCCGTTTTTTCCACATTTTCCTCTATTTCTTCGCTCCTATTAGTCTTAGTGTAATAAAACATAGCATTTAGCCTTCCTCGATAAATGGGATATTTAACACTGACAGAATTTTTCAAATCGGACCTGTAGTTCCTGAGATTAGCACGTTCAAATAAGCCCTTTCATATAATTTCCCCCGTTTTTTCCACATTTTCCTCTATTTTCACGCTCCTATTAGTCTTAGCGTGATAAAAAATATAGCCTATAACCTTCCTCGATAAATGGGCTATCTAACACTAAAAGAATCATCAAAATCCGTTGCGTAGTTTTAAAGATTAAAGGGAACAAAGGGACATGGGGGAAAAAAAGCGACTTTGTTTTATAATAAGTATAGATATAGAAGTATAGATATAGATTATATTGTATTGAATCTTCATAATTGACCCCTCAAAAGTCAGAGGCCGTGTGATGTCTGTGGAAATCTGAAAGTCCGTACTCCGTAGGCATCTTGTAATGTGCTAGGTTTCTGAGTTTTGACCAATGCAATGTAGAAAATAAAACTTTTTTCATTACATTTTCATTTTCGATAGCGACCTGACCTCAAGTAGAGGTAAAGATAAGGCAAATAAGAATTCTAAGTTAACCAACATAATATGGTTACAGTAGTATTCTTATTTCGTCATGTATTTTATATTTAAATATATTTACTTTTAAGCTTCAAATCATGACTGTTTTGAAACATGAAGGCTTTAAAGCACTTTAAATCATATTGTGTAAAGATAATCACGCTTAAGATGTATTTACTTGTCGCTAGTTATTTTTAAATTGGCATCGAGTGTTACCTTCACTAATCACTCCATCTTTGTGCATTGGAAGGTCTTATGAATTGTAGACTGTAGTAGTCATACATTATTATTATAGTTATTATTTGTATCCTTTACTATGTTCATTATTGGTTATTTTGACATGTGTATGCAGTGAATTGTGAATTGACCGGTATTATTCCCCATATTCAGCTGAGTTCAGAGTACCTACCGTGATTCTACTAGATATTAATGTGTATGCAGTGAATTGTGAATTGACCGGTATTATTCCCCATATTCAGCTGAGTTCAGAGTACCTACCGTGATTCTACTAGATATTAATTACTATTAATTGTATTAACGCTTCAACTCCCGTAAGGCCCAAGTGGGCCGCGATAACAATTAAAAGGCATTGTATTGTGTCTCGTTTTTCTGCGATCGAAGGATAAAGGTGAACGCAGATTTGGCCGCACCGCACGCACCGCAGTCGCCGCATTTCGAATTCTTTATATGAAGTTATAGGCAAGCTCGCATACCTACCCGCGCCGCAGTCTTCGCAACTTCTACATTCTTTATAATGGGGATTGTCCATTTTTTTTTAATTTTGCTCATTACAAAAACATTTCGAGGAATAAGGTCAGTGATCGTTTTTCTGTATATAAACGAAAAAAGTACCCATTAGTTACTTCTATTTTTGAACAAATATGTTTAACCTTAGTTTGACCTTCAATGGCGTTAAATTAGCAATAAATTCGACCAACATTACGTTTCAAACTTTTGGTAAGCTTATCGTATCAGCTTTCACATAATGAGAACTTGCATTTGACGAACCAGCCATTATAAATAAGATTGAAAGGAAAAAAAAACATACTGCAGAGGTCAATTGGCCGCCGATGATGACGTCAGAGCGAAACTTTAAAAATTTATTGAGAAAAAACTAGCCAATGAATTTCAAAATTATTTAATTTATATTCTTAAAATACCCTATTTTAACGAAAAAATAAATAAAAAGTACATGTGATTTTTTTGGACAATGCCCATTATGAAGAATTCGAAATGCGGCGACTGCGGTGCGTGCGGTGCGGCCAAATCTGCGTTCACCTTTAAGAGGGCGACGCATAAAATAAAACATCGTCCTTCTCTCTTCACCCTCACGCCCGTCTTTCATGTGCCAGGTGAAAAAGGACGACGCGAATTCATCGCCAAACGATACTCTCAACAAGTTTTCTATGAGAATTTTTTGCTACTTCTATAATAATGTAAGAATGTTATGTAGGAATCTTACTGGATCGAACAAGGAACGAAGAATAACGTTGCGTGAAATAGTAGAACACGTACCAAGAGAATTTAACGATCACGTATTTACTGTTTAGTAAGACAGAATGGTAGCAGCAGCATCTGCATCGTTGAAATAAAAAAGTCAATGTCTGATTTAATTCTATTAGTACACCCTTTTCAGGGTTCCGTACCCAAAGGGTAAAAACGGGACCCTATTACTAAGACTTCGATGTCTGTCCGTCTGTCCGTCTGTCTGCCTCCAGGCTGTATCTCAAGAACCGCTATAGGTAGAGTTCTGAAAATTTAACAGATTGTGTATTTCCGGTGCCGCTATAACAACAAATACTAAAATCAAAATAAAATTAATATTCACGGGGGGCTCCCATACAACAAACGTGATTTTTTTTGCCTTTTTTTGCCCTTAATCATTAATGGCAACGGCTAAACTAGTTAATTATATTTGTAATTTAATCCTTCAATCCCTATAAGAGCACCGGTGAGCGCGACAAACATAGAATATAATCTGGAACTTCTGGCCAACAATAGAAGGATTAATAAAAAAATTTAAATAAAATAAATATTTAAGGGAATAAAAATATATGTAATCCCTAGATACAAAAAACACAATTTTTTGCATACTTTCTGATTTCTCTCTGTAACGGTACGGAACCCTTAGTGAGCGAGCCTGTAGGTATACCACGAAATTGTTTTGAGACTCAAATAATCGGACGAGAATGCCGCGTCCTGCTCTAACAATGTCGTTTCACGTTTGTTAGAGTAGGACGCGGCATTCTCGTCAGATTGTTTGAGTCTCAAAACTGTTTCATGGTACAAGGCCTGACTCGCACTTGGCCGATTTTTTTTATATGATTGTTATCAAGCAAATTGGTATACCGTATACTTAATATAAAAATTCTCTGGCTTCATACTAATTTGACCAATACTTCATAAGAAAATCGTTATAACTTCTATACTGTCTGACTGAGAGCATAGAAGTAAAAGAAATTTATTTAAGATGAAAATCTCCTCATCTTCTTAAAATAAACAATCTTAAAATAAAAAAGAACCAGTTTAATGCGCTAGATTTTTCACAAAAAGCTATTAATTAAAATATACACAATTGTTTTTCTGTTTAATTCCACGAAATTTAAAACATATAGCCTGTGTAAGCGTAGTCCACAAGTTTACTATTCAAATGAGATTTTTTTATCTTCATAGGATATTTACATGAGAAATTGGTCAGTTTAGTGTGAAATCCCGAGAAAAACTAAAATGACTGGCATTTTACAGCGGTGGGAGAGAGACAAAATTTGAGAGCCAATTTGCCAATAAAATATGCCTAGATCATGATATTAAAGGATCGGACACCGGTGTCGGGAGTCGGGACTAATGGTACGGAACCCTTCGTGCGCAAGTCCTTCTCGCACTAGGCCGATTTTTTTTTAATTCTACTGCACCCGCGTTAAGTTCTTTTCTGTGACTCCATGTCTAATGAGTAATGTGTATGCCAAACATACGAAACAACCAACTAGTCTTGGAGTCTATTCGATGCATACACACAAACATCTCCTGTTTATTTAATTAATAATAATTAGACAGGTATAGATATATGGTATAGATCAGTGATTCTTAAACTTTTAGTCATGACTCATGAGGGACTAGACAAACCGGCTAAACAAACATTTTACCAAATGTTTGTCTAGCCGGGGACCACCAATTGGTTTACCTAAACTAAGGGTTGTTTGATAAAGAAAACAAGCACAACTTTATAATTAGCACTCATTTTTTTTTTATTTGGCAAAAATCTTAAAGTTCCAGATTTTAATTTAAGGCCGTCCCCCGAGCAAACGACCTTGGCCATACATTTGCCGCGTTGCCGAGAGCGCACCAAGACCCATTTTTTTTACTTTTCTTAGTTCAAATTGACCTAAAAAAATTTTAAACGGGCAATATGTAGTTTATGATATTGTTGATCTATTGGCGTGAGTTTCAAATAAAAGTAATTTGTAAATCCTAAGGAGATGCTGAATGTATGCTTGAATTTCAATAAATTGGTTTTACTTTGGAAGCTGATATCATGAGTATATTATGAGTATAATAAACAAAAATAGAAAATTTTAAACGGGGAAAGGAATGTCGATATACTTACTGAAGATTATTGCTGTATTTTTATTATAACTTTGTAGTTTTCAAATTATGAGTTTATAGTGCTTGAAATACGGTAAATTACGGTATCTCCGTAAGGAACGCCCTTAATGTGATTTTTGTGACTGCATAGTTCATACTCTTTACTGACTTCTGAATATATTATTAGGATGGCTTCGCGGACCACTTGGATGAGTTGGAATGCCTCAAGGGACCACCAGTGGTCCGCGGACCACCGGACTGAGTATAGATACATACACATAAGTACATAATATTTTTTTCATTCACTGTTATCAGGAAATATAATATATCATAATATATCAGTTTGTTTTTGTTTTGGATCGTGAGTCAAGACTTGTGAGTAGTGACTCAGACATAACACCCACCGAAGGCTTTGTCCTAAAAACCAGTCAAACTGGACCTAAACGACGCTAAAGATTTTGAATTCAAAACAGCGGAACTTTAACTTTATCTATACATATAATAAATAATAACTAAACCTTGAAACCTAGGTACGTCATTTTAAATTACTTACTTAATTGAAAATTTCACGTAAGTGTTTTCTAAAAGCTAATTCAAAAGTCTCTTGGCATTTGGCAAGACCTTTTGGTAAGTACATTATTTAGCAACTCATGAGTCGACAGATATTATATGCATATAATACATTTTTCTAATCCTTTTCATATTATATTAAAAAGAAATAAATCTATTCATATCTTATCAATAATTATATCAGATTAATATAAAACTATATTAAGCCTAGGTCACGCAAATCATGTTTATAAATTGAATAATGAGTAATGACTTAATGAGTAAATAGTAATAAGTAATAACTAATGCGTGTAAGAAAATTGACCACATTCAAGGATACATACCTACTAACTAGAATATTATATCGCAGCCTCTATTTTCGTCGCAATTTATTTTCCTACAAGATAATCGCATAAATTTAATATAATATTACTGGTTTTATACATAAAAAATATACGGCTTACCGAGATATTATTTCAGTTATTTTATTCCAAAACTACGCGCGCGCGCAGCTGCGTCGCGGTGTACACTGTACACTGTAGAGAGCACGCTACCGACGCGACGCTAGTAGACCATACAATATATTTTACTGCCTATATGTTACGTAAACATTACAATAAAGTATAAACATAAAAATATAATAAATATAATATCTTTTGTAATATTTTTTATTATTGTTTATGTCGTATCACAAGAAATCAAGGGTATAAAGGAAACTCTACATTTCGGTTGAAACTTGAAGTTGAAAAGGAAAATAGAGACTTCAAAGAATCAAAAATATTGTGTGTAACTCTTTACAAAATTGATAATAATATAATAAAATAACTTATATAAATTTCTATCGATAGATGCCGAAAATATTATATCCAGAAATCACTTAGTACGTTTTCAAGTAAAAATGTTTGTATTTGTTGGGCAAGCTGATGATCGTGTGTACTTATAATAATATTATAGAGGTGGATATTTGAGGCTGATAATAAAAAAAAACATAATATACATGTATATAAGTAACGCTGTATCTAATATTATAAATTTATAATCATAAAATTATTATAATCATAATTCTTAAACTAAATTAATAATATATTTTTTTTATTTTTACTAAATACCTATCCATACCAATATTATAATCCATACTTCCATATCCATACTGATATTATAAATGCGAAAGTGTGTCTGTCTGTCTGTCTGTCTGTTACCTCTTCACGCCCCAACCGCTGAACCGATTTTGCTGAAATTTGGCGTGGAGATACCTTGAGTTCCGGGAAAGGACATTTAGGATACTTTTTATCCCGGAAAAATGTACGATTCCAGCGCGATGAACTAATTTTGGCGCGGCGGAGTTGCGGGCATCATCTATAGTTACTAGATTGTAGTTGTTTATGTATTTCCAACAATAATTATAAAATTAGTATGGTAACAACAGCTCGGGGTTTTAGCATTGACAGTCTACAATCTACATTATGTTAATTAATAAAATATAATGTGTTATTATAATAAGTAATAACTAATAACATACATCGATTACTTTGTTACAACCAATTTCAAGGTTATAGTCTATAGATTTGATCAGCCTTCACCGTGCAATGACGAGTTGTTGGCCGTATTACTTGACCTTCGCACATCGTGCCTACCGCCTAAAATGCCATTATCAATAATCTATATCAGCCATTCTCCAAGTGTGAGCGGAGCTCTCGGGCTTCGCGAAGGTCTGGTTGGGGCTCCGCGAGCGATATACGAATTGTTTTTTGAAATTTCATTAGACACCAGCATTACATTATTACAATATTTAATTGTAATACTGTGCCAGTATGGAGAAAAATCATTTTTGGGGTCCGTCAAAAATGTAGAGTTCCGCCACCAAAAAAGTTTGAGAACCGGTGATCTGTAGCCTAACATAATATTGTCTAAAGTCTAAACGTATTAAAATTATAAATACTATAAAAACATCAAAACGACTGAAAGCTATTTTGTTTACTTAGCCCACCAGCCCGCTTTAGTATGGCCCTTTTTTTCCGGAGGGGGAAATGCATTACGCATACCACCCAGGCGCAGGGGGCGACCTGAGCGGTGATGTGGGACTCCCGTAGCTAATGAGACCACGGTATACCCACTAAAACCCCCCCCCCCGATACACACATCTGCGACCCCGCCGGCGGCCCGAAGACTCCACGATGGGCGCACAACACGTGCGCCCTCCTCCTCGGCCCCCACCAGGGCTGCAGCAGACGCCCCCCGAGTCTGGTACTTGGAGGCCATGTGGCAGATCAGGTCTGTGGCTCTGCCACCGACCACACCTCGGCCGCAGAGGATAGGGCAAGCGGCGCACCGTAATACCTACTTGCCTCTTCCTCTGCGGCCCCACCTCGGTGCGCATCCTCAGTGGACTCCTCCAGTCCGCTGGGAGCGCCCTCCTCGGGCCAGGCGGCGACACCGGCCGGCCCTGGTTGCCTCTTTGCTTCACCGCGGTTGACCAAGCCGCGGTTACTAGAGCCCCACCGCCGCGACAAGGCGAGCAACCATCGGGGGGTTTAGTATGGCCCTGGAATATTGTTTTCCAATCTTCGTACAGAAGAAATATTCTATAGTCTCTTCGATTAAAGTTCCTGTTCCAAAGTAAATAAGGTCGTAAATTCAACGACAACAGATTTTTTTAATGTGTTTTTCTTTCACTTTCCCAAATCTTAAAGGCCATTGTTGAGCCAATCTGATTTCTAACCCTGTGTGGAAATAACATGCCTTCTCATACAAAAACAAGACAGACAGAGATGGTTTGCAATTCAGTGTGAGCTTTGTGGTGACCTGATGATGAGATCCATGAGTAGGTAAATGCACAGCTGTTTTTGGGTGTTTTGATTTAATGGGTACTAGGGTTTTTTTATAAAAGCTTAATTTGACACCAATTTTGTTGACATCGCGCGCTATAAACTGAAGTCCACGCAGACGAAGTCGCGGGCAACAGCTAGTCATTTATAAAAGATCCACGTAATGCATGTGCATTTTTTTTAAACCCGCATAAGTGGTCTATGAATAATATCTTTATAATATCTATGGACGCTTCACACCACGTCAGTCTGGCCCCGTGCTAAGTACCTACCTGAAGGGCTTGTGTTACAGGTACCAGACAACGGAAATATATTTAATAGTTTTATACTAAGTATACAATATATTATATTTAAAATTTTTATTATATCATACACATCCAGAGTCCTTCCTGACCCGGGAACATTGAAAACTTTTGGTTCCGTCGGCGGGATTCGAACCCGCGACCCCGGGCTTGAGCTGCCACACACTCAATCAATTGAGCCACAGAGGTCGTCAGTATGGTTACATAATATTAAAAATTTATAACTAAAAGGAGAAAAAATATTTTTTAACTAAAAATTTAAACAGAGTTCCATTTCACACATCTGAGAAGCATGACAAAGGATCAGTATAAAATCTTGAGTGTTTTAATATAAAAGAGTGAGTAGAGTGTTAAAATAAAACCGATCGCCTTGTTGGCTTTGTTAATATAGTGCCTGTCTATATGTGAGTCCAAAATCAATTTGGAATCAAAGACCACACCCAACTCACTAATTTTATTAGTTCTAATGTCTATATTGTGAAGTTCGTTTAAGAAAATAATAGGGTTAGGTTTTCAAGTAAATGAACAGATAAAACATATTTTGGTGACGTTAAGTTTATTCAGAATTCAGAGTATGTAATTAGAAATGGGTTGGAATATTTTCACATCATCTGCATAGAGCACCAATTTCGATTGTGAGAAACGCATTGTGTTTATGGCATTTATGAAGATGAAGAACAGCAAGGGATCGAGGAGTAAGCCTTGGGGGACACCGGACGGAATGTACATCGGTGCAGATGTGTATTCTTTTAAAAAAATTGCCTTTTTTGCTCTATAATGGTACGGAACCGTTCGTGCGCGAGTCTGACTCGCACTTGGCCGATTTTTTATTTACCAATGGTCGGAGCCTTACTATCTGAAACCAATTTTCTTTACGCACATAATATTATGTCCCTTTTGTTTAAGCGGGTGTTCAACCTTTAACAAATTATCCGAATGTCTTTGTCAACCTACTCGAAATGAACATTTTAACCATTTTTAAGCCATGTATTAAACGACTACCATTATTTGTATCATGGGCCTAGATGCCTGAAATAAATGGTAAAATAAAAATAAATAAACAAAAATTATCACAAAAAGACGTGAGTGAAAGAACACGATAGTCGATAACTAACATTTCATAACATATGGACATTTTAAATTCATTTTTTCCCTTATAATTTGAACAAACCTTGTTAATAATATCTATACTTATCTCTCACCTTTTTTTTTTTTTTTTTTTTTTTTTTTAACGTAGAGAAATGCTGTGACGCATTCCGCAGGGCATATCTTATATAGTTTAGTTACTGAGCTATGTAGATATAGAGTCAGGCCGCGTCGATTCAGAAGTTTGGCTCTACATTAGATCTGATATCTTTTTCACAGGGCAAAACTTTTGTGGTTGTCGAGGACATTTTACATGAAATGTTTTTGGTGGGATAACTATATCTGGCTACACATAAAATGCATTTTTTTATTTCAAATAATTTTTTCTGGCCCTAAAGCGTCCAATTATAAAAAAAGGCAATTCTTTTTTCAGTTGCTTACGCGAAAATCTTTACATGAAGGCCTATAATAAACAGTAATACTAATTAGTGATAAGATAACTGATAAATGATAACTAATTATGTAGTAATTACGAGGCCAATGTTAACACCCACGAACCCCCAAGACCCAAGTATTCCAAGAAATCTGTTATCTGTCTCATTCATTCCCAATTCCCAAATAGACTCGGACTATCCACGACCTACACGACTATGTTCCATGTTAATTATTAATAAAAGCTTTAGAAAAATACTGATATTTCTTTAATTTATTCCTCTTACAAAACCAACCGAGAATGTGACTACCTATGTAGTATTTAAAATGTATATGGGTCTCACATAAAAATATTTGCATAAAAATAACGAAGTAACCCTCGTCCTTGTGTTAGTATTTAGTTTGTTTAAAATTCATATTACTATTTACTTACTAAAAGCTATAAAATTTTCGTACGTAAATATATTAAAAAATATACCTACATTTAAAAAGTATGATAAAATATTATGTACTTAAATAAATTTCTTTACCATATTACCTAATATGGTAATGAAATTTATTTAGCAGCGGTCATTTATTTGCATAATAGTTATTTACTATAATTTATATAGCATTTACTTACTATAATTTATATAATATATAGCTAGCAAAATGCAGATGGAATAATTTCCCAATATGTACTTTAGTTTTATAAAATTTGAAAATAGGATATATTTTTTAAGCAAACAATAAAGGTGATGTATATAATATAAATCTGTCGTTGATATAAATGCATCCAATATTATGCATATTATAAAACAAAGTCGCTTTTTTTCCCTCATGTCATGTCCCTTTGTTCCCTTTAATCTTTAAAACTGCGCAACGGATTTTGATTAATCTTTCAGTGTTAGAGTCCTATTTATGGAGGAAGGCTATAGGCTATATTTTATCACGCTAACACTAAAAGGAGCGAAGAAATAGAGGAAAATGTGGAAAAAACGGGGAAAATTATTTGAA
The DNA here is from genome assembly GCA_937595015.1 of Polyommatus icarus. NCBI lineage: Eukaryota > Metazoa > Arthropoda > Insecta > Lepidoptera > Lycaenidae > Polyommatus > Polyommatus icarus. The sequence goes on from OW569321.1 coordinate 14,680,742, forward strand.
AGGGTTAACTGGAAAGCGATCACTAACTACTGGTCGGATTTGAAAATTCTTTCATTATTAGATAGCCCATTTATTGAGGAAGGCTATAGGCTATATTTTATCACGCTAAGACTAATAGGAGAATGTGGAAAAACGGGGGCAATTATTTGAAAGGGCTTATCTCGCGAACTACTGAAGCAATTTTCATGTTATTTGGCACAGACATAAGAAGTAGACCACGCGAAGGACCATAGGCTATCGATTTTAATCATTTTTTCAGTAGCTATATATTTTATACCCGTGCGACACCGGGGCGGGCCGCGAATACAATATAAAGTAGGTAAACTTTTGAGACTTATCAAAGAAATTATTTCACCACAGGTATACGTTCCTGTTGAACCAAGTCCTGTACAAGCAACTTCAGCAGATTATGATGATAATAAATAAAGAATGATGATGCATTCAGCAATCATCATTAAATTGTCAAATTAAAGAAGAAACGCATTATTCAACAACAAAATGATTCATGGCAGTAACCAAATCCGAGAAAATGAAAAATCATTGTCCTGTGTGAACATTCAGATGAAAGTTCATAAGGTCACCTATAAACCCGTTATGGTGCACCTCATACATCAAGAGTACCAGATTTGGTCCTAAGTGCAATTATTAAATAATATCTGTTCTTGACATACAATTTCAGAGCTCATTACGTGCCCATCATTATTATTATTTAACAAAATTGCTCAAAGATTTTTAACTGATAGCCTTGGCGACTGCAGATTTTTATTGGTCCCATATTATTATTATTTATTATATTGGTAAAAGGTGGTAATGTGGCCCCTGCATATATATTGGCCCCCTTCAATATTTTAATGTTTTAACAACGCTATCTAATATAATTTTGGTGCAACGGGATGCTCGCGGCATGCTGCTAATTTAGTGCCGTACAAATCCAACAGAGTCTGTCACGTTCGATTGACATTTGATCGAGTTCAAACTTGCGACCGGCGAAAGTTTTAAGTGTGTGTGATTTTGATTCGATAGTTGTTAAAAAATAGAAAGATTTGGCTTTTGGGTTCGAACAACGGATACATCAAACTCTTCTCCTATGGAATTTAAAAGGTAAATATAAAATTAGACATTTAATAAATATTTTTGGAACGTTTGTTTAAATGTTAGCAATACTTGTAATTTGGTCCCCTCACATTGGTCGTAATGTAGCCCCGGGGGTCACATTACATGTAAGAGAGTTTCATGACGTGGAAGACATAACCACTATGGAGAAGGCTTTGGTAGGAATTCCGTTTGACGCCAGAGAGACACTACAATATCCAGCAGTAGCTCTGAAAGTGACGAAGACCCCGTAAATACCGATTATGACGACTCGTATACAAATATGGTTCCTGAAAACGCGGACGTGCCATGTGTGTTCTGCGACACAATTTGTTCCAATGACAGAGCTGGAAAGCCATGGGTACAGTGTTAAAGTTGTGACTTATGGGCTTATGTAACCTGTAAAGGTTCTGAAGGTGACTAAACTTAAAATTACATGTCCTGACTGACTGACTGATTCATCATCGCTGAGCAAAAACTGTTAAAGTTACAACTTACAGCCACAAAATTTGGTGAGTAGGGTTGTTTTAAGGGGGCGACTAACCCAAAATTCTCGATTTTATAATTCATTTTTATACTTGAAATTAAGCCCCGAACTGTTTCATATTCTAGAATTAGATACTACATTATATTTCCAAGAATTCAATCTGAGCAAAAACACGATATCTTAAAATTTTCTCGATAGAAAAAAATCACAAAGATGCATCTAATTTTCACGAATTTTTCATTTATTGCCATAGCCGTGCATTGAACTAAGTTTATATTTTAACACATTGTATAAAATTCTATCATTGAGAAACCGATCTAGCGGATTTTTAAAATGTTGAATATTTATCTAGTTATTGAGAAAAAACTAATTTGGCGATGAATTCGCGTCGTCCTTTTTCACCTGGCATACGAAAGACGGGCGTGAGTGTGAAGAGAGAAGGACGATGTTTGATTTTTTGGGTTAGTCGCCCTCTTAAGTAGACACCCACTAAGGAAGGAATTTAGAAAATTTTACCCCGAACTCCGAAGGGGGTGAAATAGGGGTGAAAGTTTTTAATGAAATTCCGTCATTTCTTGGGTTAGAAATATGAAACTTTATTTTTTGGCTACTGATTAAAAATGATTGGGTGCGTATTTAAGCGCATTTGGAAGTTCTACCCCCAAGTTGGAAGTTTGGATGAAAGTCCGTTATTTCTTGAGTTAGAAACATGAAATTTTATGTTTGGGCTACTGATTAAAAATGTTTGGATACGTGTTTAAGCGTTTTTGTAAATTCTACCCCCAAGGGGGTTAAATAGGGGTTGAAAGTTTAAATGAAAGTCCGTCATTTCTTAAGTTAGAAACATAAAAGTTTATTTTTGGACTGCTGATTAAAAATGAATGGATAGGTATTTAAGCGTTTTTGGAAATTCTGCCCCTAAGAGGGTGAAATTGGGGTTTGAAAAAATTCGAATGAAAGTCCGTCATTTCTTGAGTTAGAAACATGAAACTTTATTTTTGTGCTACTAATTAAAAATGAATGAATACGTATTTAAGCGTTACTGGTAATTCTACCCCCAAGGGGGGTGAAATTGGGGTAGAAAGTTTCAATGAAAGTCCGTCATTTCTTAAGTTAGAAACATGAAACTTTATTTTTGTGCTACTGATTAAAAATGAATGGATACGTATTTAAGGGCGTTCCGTCCGGAGATTCCGTAATTGACCGTATTTAAAACCTTATAAACTCATAATCTGAAAGCTACAAAGTTATAATAAATATACAGCAATAATCTTCAGTATATCAACATTCCTTTTGTCGTTTTAAATTTTCTATTTTTGTTTCTTATACTCATGATATCAGCTTCCAAAGTAATACCAATTTGTTAAAATTCAAGCATACATTCAGCATCTCCTTAGGATTTACAAATTACTTTTATTTGAAACTCACGCCAATAGATCGACAATATCATAAACTACATATTCGCCGTTTTATTTTTTTTAGGACAATTTTGAACTAAGATAAGTAAAAATAATAGGGTTTTGGCGCGAATTCGGCAACGCGGCAAATGTATGGCCAAGGTCGTTTGCTCGGGTGACGGCCTTAAGCGTTTCTGGTAATTCTACCCTCAAGGGCGTGAAATTGGGGTAGAAAGTTTCAATAATAGTCCTTCATTTCTTGAGTTAATGTGAAGGCAGCATTAACTCTTCTGGTGAGCGATAAGCGTCGTCTATATTTGTTATGAATTATCTTCCCTTGTGGTGCTTTGTGTATCCCTTTGGACTAAGTATTCTAATAAAGGATATTACTGCAGTCGCCAGAGGTTTTAACCTCCGAAAATTGTAATAGTGAATGGATTTTTGTTTTTGAGGTGTCATTTTCTTTTTTACGCTATAACTTGCAAAGTTTACCAAAATTATTTTTGTGCTTTTAATTTTTTAGTTACTTAATTAAAAATTATAATTTCACAATACAAAACCGGTCCAGAAAAAATTGTTTTTCTTGTCCCTGTTATTTAATGACTCTTATCCGATTGTTTACGTTGAAATATAACCAAATACACAATTTTTTAAAAAAGAAAGTTTGCTTTGCTAAGCTAAATACAACTATAAGGTTTTTGTAAAGTTTTTAGAGATTAACGCTCGTCGTAACCAAGATAAAAGGGTTTGGGTAGATTTAAGGGTTGTAACAAAAAGTGTGTAAAACTTACTTGTTGTGCGTATTTAATTTTTAGAGAAATGATAACTTTTAAGTACTTAAAAACGTTTAAATATCTCCAAAAATGTGTAAAATAGACCGAAAATATTTTTCTATGTTTGTTGAGAATTTATTTAAGTGAGAGCTAAAACATTAAATGCATCAACAAATTAAATACTTTTTCTAGTCTTTGAAATATATTTAAGCTAGCCAGAAAAAAAATGGGTGCTACAAATCTCACGTACATACTAAAGACGCATGCTGCGACCTATGTTTGGAAAATGCTTACCTGAATGCAAAAATATCAGTTCTTAACCTTATTTGTATTTTTTTCCTTTAAGTATATTTTAGCAAATATAATTAATGAAAAAAAAATCAATTTTATTCTGAAAAAATCTAACCAAAAGAAATAAAATACAGATTTTCTTCGAAATATCCGTGAAAAGTTTGTGCTACATTTTCAGAAAATTTAATAAGTAAGAGCTAAAAAGTTATATACATTAAGAAAAAGAAGACTTTGTTAAGCCTAAAAAATAATTATAAACTTCCTATTTAAAACCAAAGAAAAATAGGAACGCCATTTACGCGAGGCACACAACAAGCACATTTGGAGGTATGCTCATCTATATACAAAAATATTAATTTTAAATCTAAATTATATATTTTTTCAACTTATTTTCTTTCTTTGAAATATAAGCAACGATACAAATCAAAAAAATAATAATATATTTTATTGTTTTGCTATAATATATTTAAAAGAAAGAAATACGCAAATTTTCTTCAATATTTTACACTTTATGAGTTTACTTGAAGTGGAAGAGAATAATTAAAAATTCAAAAGCACAACTTTTCAATAGGTAAACTTTATTATTTATGTTATCAGCTACACATTCCTTTTTTTTCTTTTAAATTTATATCCACTATTGCAAAAATCGGAGGTATGCACGATTTTTACACTCTGGGAACTCCAGTATATAGTCATCTTGTGAAACATAATAAATTAACAGTTTTCTGTACAGTGCCATCTGTTAGCAACACTATAAAGTAAAATACACACTTGTATTAATTTCATTCTAGGTCATAATGTCTTGTGTAGTCATTCGAAAGTCACAAAGAGTAACATTGAGTGTACGAATGAGAATATAGATGGCGCTACATATTTTAGAGAATATTAAGCCACCACAGCCATCAGCATCATCATCATCATCATCACCATCGTCCATAAAATTAATTACGGTCGGTTGAATAATGACATTTCCTTTAATTTAAAATTCATAAATCTCGGATTGGTGAAGAAAAATAAATAATGTTGATAGACTAATAATTACTATTAGTTTAATTATCTAATTCTAATACAAACCACTTGAACTTTAATATTTTCTATGCGGCTTACTTAAATCGGTGCAACAATTATTAATTATTATTAATTTTAGGTGGACCGTACACGAAATTGATGATATGGTTAAAGAATTTCGCACAGTAAGTAATTATTTTTATTATTATTATAGTAGTCAAAACTCAAAAGTAAAAAACTAAAGCCTTTATAAAACTTGAGAAGGTTGGTCGCACCAACTGTTTTTATCCACGGATTTAGGTTATTTTAGCTTCAAAACGAAGTTGTTAATTCGTGTACATAAGCTCGTAAAACGAAACACGTGAAATCAAAGAAATAATTATATTAATAATAATAAAGATGCGCCGGCGCCGCTGCCAACTGCTACATACGATTATCTCCGCTACGTGTTGTTACTCCGTGACGCACCCACTATCTATATGCACACTATTTCCCAATAGGTACTAGTTATCATTTATCGCACATCTTAATCGAATCTTGTTTTTTATCTCTACAATTAAGTAATAATCATCAACGGTTCACATCAACCTCTCCAGAGCTAACGATCTTTGTAGCTCCATGGGTCATGGCCCGTTATAGGTCTATCTATAAAGTTTGAACTATATTTACAACTGCGAAATAAAAACTCCATAGTATATAATATAATATGTATCTATTCTAGTCTATCAATTTTCATTGTTTCAGTATTTTTGAGGATAGAACATCTTGTAAGCTTTCTTTTCCTAAACAACCTAGGTAAGTCATTATAATATTATGTATCAAACTTTTTAAAATGATCTGAGCTTAAATATCTTCATTATCAGATTAAAAATAATCAGCCAAGTGCGAGTTTGACTCGCGCACGAAGGGTTCCGTACCACTATAGAGAAAAATAAGAAAAAATATGAGTGTTTTTGTATGGGAGCCCTTAATTAAATAATGTTATTTTAATTTTACTATGAATTATTAAAGCACAAATAAAATTGAGTAATTTGTTAACATTTCAGGTGTGTAATGTACAAAAAATAAAAATCACGTTTGTTGTTTGGCCGAGCCCTCTTAAAATATTAAATTTATTTTGTGTGCATGTGTATGTGCATAATCTGTTAAAATGCCAACTCTCTACCTATTACCATTCTTGAGTTATAACTTACAGCCTGGAGACACACAGACGGATAGACGGACAGACAACGAAGTCTAAAAAGAATAATATTACCTATGTGGGATGTTGTTTTGTTTTGCTCATGATAATAAGTACATATTAACATACGCAAATATTATTGGGTAAATACACATGAGTCACAACTCATATAAGTAGGTATTTTTTGCATTTGCCATGACTTCTTGTTTTTCCATTACCTTGCACTCTGTTGAACTCAGCAAAATGCAAATACGACATTTTGTCGCGTCATACTTTTAGAAAACAGGCTTTGAGATCCAATATGTAAGCTATAAGCTTGCGAGTGTGACGACAGAGCTTTTGATCGAGTTAGCGATAAGCACGTTGCGTACAACGGCACATGCGCGTTGGCTGTAGTGTATACTGTTTAATACAACGCGCAGGCCGCAGCTCAGTCTGCGCCTTCACACGTGGCCGGACTCACGCCGCCTTCTCGGGACTTTCCCGTGCACTAAAAAAGTGCTACAGTTTTATTAATCCTTACTGTGCTCTAAGTGTTGAAGATGCCGTCGCAAGAGAAGCAAGCGAAAATTATTCTGCGAGAAGTGACACCCGAAGGTAAGTCACCAGTTTTTGCGAAGCTATTGTTTATATTTTTTTAGCTTACCGAGTCGCTTACTGCTTACATCAAATTTCAACATATAGGGTGTTAGTCAAAATAAAAGTGTTGATATTAAATTGTTTCTTGTAAATAAATTATACTTATTTTTCACAATAATTATGACTAACACTTCAAATTTTTTATAAATATCAAATCTACAAATAATAAAGTTTCTGTTGACTTGTTAGCAATAAGATACAACAACGATACGAACAAATTGGTGTAAAATTCAATTGAAGGCTTTTGATCAACTACTCGTAAGATCATTGACTGTTTATTTTGAAAAGTTTTGTACCAGTCGAAGTCCCATCAATTTCCGGTTTATTTTCAAGGCCGCTTTTGTCTCGTCTCACTCTCACTGGTTCGATGACATCAACAGAATGTAAATAACAACATACAACCTCCTTCAAAACTCGACAACATGACATTAAAATTTAAAAGTTCTTCCTGTCCGCTTTTACTGCATTAATTACACTCGAACAAGCTATAAATGAATATATTAGAAATGTTTTCGCATTCATTTTGACGACTACAGTCATAATATCAGGCAGAGAAGTACGATGTTTTTAGTACACAGTCGAACAACTTGGAAATATTTAGAAGCCTGGAGCGTTTGCGTCAATAGACAGTATATTTTTTAAAACAGTTTCCGGGTATCATTTAAATTCCATAACATTGTCATTTTAAAAGGAAACTTATTGAAAAATATAACAACGCAAAACTAGTAAAAGTGGGTAAGTTATAGACCGTACTATTATAGCCTACTAAGTCGGTTTAATGGAAAAAATCTGTTTATGTAAACAAACTTTGAAAATAAGGGTAGATATTATATCTAATTACATAGAAAATTACTGTTCTATACATGAATCCAGATGCAGCCATTAATATTAATTAACAATGCATTCATAAATAATAATTAATATGCGGACAGCCTGTATGTAAAACCAAGGTATTTGCCTACCTTTACTTTGCAAAGTATGCAAATACAATTAAGTATTTATTCTCCTTAAATTTTCATTAGGTACTTAGTCGTCTTTGGAGGAATTTAGTTTAGTATAATACGTGTTTCTTGGCTAGGCCTTTTATATTTTTTATATTTATAATATCTACTTACTTGTTTCTATCACTGCAACTGAAAGAAAAGAAAATTTACATAGGAGGTTCTCGAACTCGGTAGATTATTTCGCATTCCGAACAGTTACTACTTCTCTAATAAAAATATTTACCTACATAGTGAATAAATAATATAAGTATGTAGTTCTATAACAACAACACAAAGACAGTGTCTAGTGACATATATTATGTCACTAGATGATGCCCGCAACGGAGTTGCGCCAAAGTTCGTTTATCGCGCAAGAACCGTACATTTTTCCGGGATAAAAAGTATCCTATATCCTTTCCCGGGACTCAAAGTATCTCCATAGCAAATTTCAGCAAAATCGGTTCTGTAGTTTGGGCGTGAAGAGGTAACAGACAGACAGACAGACAGACAGACGCACTTTCGCATTTATAATATTAATAAGTATGGATATTGAAGAAATAAACATAAGTCATGACTCGCATGATCCCACCTTCCTACGGGCTACGACAGACATAGACAATGAACTTTACCAATAAAAATTATACAGAGATGTATAATATTCTAATTCACTAATATTGAGAATTGAGATAGACCATATGAATAAAATACATATTTACGAAGCGTATTTTACGAACTCTAAGTTAATCGCTGCATTAATATTTAACAAAGGGGTTAAAGTTTACGGGGGTTTTCATTCGTAGCGCAGGTGCTACGAGAATTGTAGAACTAGTAACAGTCTAAAAAAACAAAACTCTTACTTATTGGTATAACTTTAGTATTTTTGACGTGATAACGTCTTATAATTCGATATGGGGTGCGCGCCCGAAAAACATGACAGTTCATGCGGCGTTACCACGCTCTGAGGCGTTCCATTTAAGGCTTGAAGTGCAAGCCAGAGCGCGGAACGAGCGACAAGGAAGCACAATCGACCTTTGCGTTCGGCAGACTTCGGCAGCGTTCGACATCCGTCTATCTCCTATTCTGTAACTATTTCGGCGCAATTTTGTATAGATGTTTTTTTTCGTCTATTAAATCCATTTGAATTTTTCGAAGAGCGGCCATAACCTCTTCCATCTTCGGAGTTGAATCAATTATTAAATATACATATATTTTTATGGTAACCAAACCTTGACTGACCGATAACACATCTACATAATATAAATAAAAATTACAATGTTAAAGCACAAATCAATAGGCATGATAGTTTTTCCGTAAAGTGTACTACAAAAGTGCTCAGCCCTCACTCCTCAGGTTGTGGGATCGCACGCCCTGATTATGCATTTAGGTCACACAATTAGAACACAGTAGACAATAGGCCGCCGCCAGAACTGCCTTGAATCATTAAAAAGACAAGTTAAAGAGCAAACCCTGTGACCCCTGAATTAAAATAAGTACATTGTTTTTGATGCATTGTTGAAGTCAGCCACGGTCACAATAATAATGGAGTTAAAGATATCGGTATTGAAACTTGCACAGTATTTTAATTATATAATTAATACATTTAAGAGTAGACACACTCCCGTACCATGCTTCCGACGTCGGGAGTTCCACATCCGAGGGCTTCAGCTTAACTGAAGCACATCCCCAACCCGGGGCACCCATAAAGGGTTTCCTCTGCGCACTAAAAAAAACGGTTGTCTGTAAAGTCGGTATACTGACGATAGTTGAACGTGACAACGTGCCTCTTTGTCGCTCGTACCGCGTTGCACTTCAAGCCCTAAATGGAACGCCTCAGAGCGAGATAACGCCGCACATTGCGTCATGTTTTTTCGTGCGTGCAGCCGGCTGCATCGAATTATAAGACGTTGTCACGTCAAAAAATTGATGTCTCCGATTTAGTTCAAATTCGGGGAGGAGGTAGCCGAGGTGTTGCCTTTGATGTTAGAAGAAACTCCGTTCTTCTAGGCCTATTGGGAGCGGAGTTATGGCTACTTTTGTAAGACGTTTGACAGTTGCCGAGCTGTCAATATCAAAGTTTGAATGCTTGTAACTCGGCAACTATTTGTCCTGGATATGGGGTTCTTCGGCTTGTTCTTCCTGTGTTTTTCTCCTCTATTCGATCCTGGCCTCAGAATTGAGAAAAAAAATTGATGTCGCGATTTAGTTCAAATTCGGGGAGGGGGTCGCCGAGGTGTTGTCTTTTATGTAAGAAGAAACCCCGTTCCTCTAGGCCTATTGGGAGCGGAGTTATGGCCGCTTTTGTTCAACCTTTGACAGTTGCCGAGCTGTCAATGTCAAAGTTTGAGTGCTTATAACTTGGCAACTGTTTGTGTATTTGTGAACCCCATATCCAGGGGATTCTTCGGCTTGTTCTTCCTGGATTTTTCCCCTCTATACGACCCTGGCCTCAAAATTGAGGAAAAAAATCGGAAAATTCTGTTTGGGCCAAGTTGTAGATCTCATCGTCCTGATTAAAATGAGCCCTCACTCAGGGGCATTCTGGCTTGTGTATTGCGCACACAGTTGGGCACTATGAAATTACTTCTGCTCAAATGTGTACCGAACACATGCATAAATGTGCATGGACTCGAACTCGACTCAAACTCGATTCGAACTCGGTTGTCTGTAAAGTCGGTTTACTGACGATAGTAGTAACATCACAGCCTTAAATGGAACGCCTCAGAGCGAGGTAACGCCGTATATTGCGTCATGTTTTTTCGTGCGCGCAGCCCATATCGAATTATAAGACGTTGTCACGTCAAAAAAAGAGTAGACACACTTATGTTAAAGTAACCACAGTATAAAAATAAGAACATCAGCTGATTCTCGATTCACGAACGTACGAAATACTTTTTAAAACCGGAAAACGTTTCAAAACCGATCAAGGCTAAGCATTGAATATGCCACTTGAAAAATTATGAATCCTTGATACATTTTCGCAAACTCGAGTGAGAGGCAACTACACGGCAAAATTAGCGGAACATAGGTAAAAAGGGCCACAACTTGAATTCAAGTGGGTCGGGCTGTGTGAAATCCTTTTTTATAGTTTCTAAGCTCATTTAAGAAATAAAATATTGAACACAACTGGGAAGCTGACAGATTTTTATGGCAATTATGCCAGTGAACTTTAAACTACAGGAAGAGTAACTTCGTTAAAAAAAGTGCACCAAATGGCTACAAAATGTGACCCGAATACATGCACATTTTTGATTTTTGCAGATTTTTTCTATTTTACACGTTTTTATGCCCTAAATTTATATAAGTTTTATTTTTTAATCGTCAATTATTTAATAAATAAATAAATATATAAAAAACAGCGAATAATTTTCAAAAAAAAATAAAATTTTGTTATGTTCCTCTAATTTTGCCGGTGTGTTTATATTGTCAACTAAGATGATCAAAATGTAAGACTACGCAAATATACCGTTGGCTGTCCATGTTACCATAAAATTGACCCATAATGAGCAGACCGCACATGACCCTCTAGATATGGTGTAGGCTTAGGTAGGCCACTCTCAAAGAGTGCTCCATGTCGCCATGGCTCTACTGGCTCTACAAAGCTTTGTAGGGCTCCGTAAGAATACTATAATAATTATTGTTGTTAGTATTAACTATTAATCTATCAGGCCCCATAAGATCACCGACGATCGCGACAACAATAGAATAACAATAGATTTTCAAGAATCCGCGATCGAAGGCTTAATGAGAAGAATACATCTCTGTCAATCAGTGTCCCAATTCCGTTATTTGAATAATTCGATTACCCTTACCTATTATCTATACGCAAGTATTCATTTCACAATCTCAACAAATAATGGAATGCACATATACTCGTAGTACTTATAGCTTTAATTATATTTTTTTATTTTTTTAAAACGGTTTCGTTTCGAAGCATTTAACGTTTTTTGACAGGGGATTATTGTCTGGCCAACCTCAATATTATTCCCTCGATCGTGGATAATGGATTCTTTTAAATCTATTGTTTACGCGGTCGAATTCGACCGCTTGGGCATAATATTATTAACCAAATAGCAACGCTGTTAAATAAATAAAATCCTGTCCAAAAACTCTAGGAACCGAGCATAAGATTCTGTTGTGGGCTGTAGCCCTTTTCAGCATAGATATGACGATTTAAAAATATGAAACGAATGCAGGTAACTCTGATGATAATTTAAAGAATATAAATTTTTACCCGTAAGTACCTTAACTTGTTGTTATCGTCCTATGCATACCATGCTTAATTTATTTGCAAGTACTCACATGCAATATCAACATTTACAGAGCTTGCAGGCACTTGCAGCATGTACAATTTAGTATGTGGCCAGTAAAGGTTTGGATTTAATGTTAAATTATTAAAAAATTCATTGTGATTCATTATTCCTAAATCGAATCATTAAGTAGGTACAAGTGTCAGTTAGTCAGCGCCTCATTATGGAAAATCACAGAGTGCCAGAGAACTCAACGGAAAAGGAAACAAACTAGAATATTTAAATATTGCATTAATTAATTACTTTTCTTGTAACTACTAATGACGATCTGAAGAAATATTACCCAATAATACTTAATTAATCATACAATTACCTACTTCAATTAAACCTTCATAAATTGTAAATTGTAATAATCATTTAAGGGCGCCTACTCATTTATAATTGATTGAAAATGAGTGGCCGCCCTGAGAATTGACGTTTCAACTAAAACCATAAGTATCGGAGAGAATTTATTCAATGAAAATAACGTACTAAAAATATTTCCTGTATAGTTAAGTAATGACTGTTACACACGTTGTATGTACCTAAACATCGATTTACTTATTTCTAGACAACTAAGAGTGGGTTGCACCAGAGGCGTGGTTAAAGTTATGGTTATAGTTGAGGCTAACTTAGCTTTAACCTTAACTTTGACCACAGAAATTGACAGATGTCTGTTGCGTTCATTTTTATTAAAGCTACAGGTAATGGGATTGAGAGTATAAAAAATGAATTATCCGTAAAAATCGACAGGAAAATATAACACTTTGAAACATAGTAAATTTTCACGAAAAAATTTAGATATAAGTATGAGCGGTTATGGTTAAATATGGCGTCGGACGCCATATTTAACGGTAACCAAAGATTTGACATTTTGCACCGTAGTTATAGTTAAAGTAAATTGGTGCAACCCGTAAAAGCTTCGTAAATTACATTATTTGTACAAATATCTTATCTAAGTATACTTAGATACGATATTATATAATGTAAGAAGAATGAAGATACGTTGTACGTATTAATTACGATTTACAAAGTTTTTACTGATACCGTCTAGAAATAAGTAAATCGATGATCATATTATTTTTGCAATAATACTGTGAAACATTGCAAGTATATAATATATCATCTGTAATATCACTTTCTTGCTACTTGTCACACCTGCAATCATATTGTAATCAGTGGCTGTGACAAAAGCAAATGGAAGCCAAATTGAGGAAGAACTTTTGCGATCCGCGTTATCGCTTCATTTACTGTGTGATCATACTATCGCAATGATTGATCATCTGCACATATCAGAATAGATATTATTATACACCCATTTACCTCTGCTATATAAAACAGGAGAGCTCATGAATAGCCCGTCTTGATGGCGTGGTAAGCCACTGCCGAGATAAAAAATTGCCCTGCAGCTGTAATAATTATCTTTTTTACCTAGACATTGTAAGCTGCAAACAGCAACTCCATATATTATTAAAATTAAATCTACATGTAAGTAAGTAATGTAAATGTTAATAAAAACCTTTCTAAACTGTGTTAACTATAAACTACCAACAAACCATCTTGCTACAGTTTAGAGTTTAGACTTTAGACTACATGAGTATTCTGGAATGACGCTATGCGCACTGCTTGCTTTTCGTTATATTATTATATTGTGTTGTATTATTTCATTATACTTAACAATTAACACGTTCTCTGCCGCGTAGGTCACATGTGCCCGGACCCCTACCTGTATCTACCCGCCGCGTAGGGCACCGGTGACCTCAGAGTAGACCTGTTTTTGAATCGAACTCGTAGGCCATAGGACACGTTTATCTTACATTTCTCTGTAGTAAGTGACCGGTGCGGCGCTGTACAGTAATACTCTCACATGGTATTCACCTGTGTTCATTATACGTGAAAATGTTAATGCAAAAACCCAAAGCACTGGAAAAAATAACTGTTTCTATAACTTTTTATTCATTTATCAATAATGGTATTAACAATTTATTATTAATAATTAGACAACATATAAAATTAAGCATATTGTAAAAATTTCAAGTCCCTAGCTGTTGCCATTATTGATTACAAGCCAAAAAGATAAAAATTATCACGTTTGTTGTATGGAAGCCCCCCTTAAATATTAATTTTATTCTATTTTTAGTAGCTTTTGTTATAGCGGCAACAGAAATACATAATTTGTGAAAATTTCAGAAGTCTAGCCATAGCGGTTATTGAGTTACAGCCTGGAGACAGACAGACTGTGGTGACCGGAAACGTGACCGGAGCGGCGCAGTGATAAAGATTGCGTACTTTCCGTACTACAGCGCCGCGTAGGTCACATGTGACCTCAAGGGGTTTTTTTAATATATCTCAGGAACCCTGCACCCCATCGAACCCTAAATGATGTCATGGTTTATGTCTTGACCTAATACATCTATTTCAACCAAAAAGATTTTTTGTAATTTTTCTTGTTTGTACTACCGGCAGAGAACGTGTTAATATGAATGTACAATCAATATTATAACGGTTTCTGTAATCATTATTTCCTCTTACTAATGTGATTGTAAACTGTGTTGTGTGTAGGCTTATCATTGTTTTTTCAAACGCTCGCGTCGGTGACCGAGTTTTAAAATGGAGCACGATATTTCATAACGAACTTTGAACTATGATAGATGACATCAATATAATATGATAGCTATGCAGATGGCCCTTGGTGCTAGTCATGTTTTAATCTGAATTCTGAACCATTATTGTTTAAAGCCAACCATGCTAACTTGCTACATTATACTTCTACTGCAACATATTACTAGTATTAGAATATAATATATTAGTAGGTGTTTTAGCACTTTGTCTACTTTATCGCTTTCTCTCTGTACGTCTTAACTCTTATAATCAATACTTCCATACTAATATTATAATATTAGTATGGAAGTATTGATTATAAGACAAGACAGACAGACAGACACACTTTCACATTTATAAATGTGAAAGTGTGTCTGTCTGTCTGTCTGTTAACTCTTCACGCCCAAACCGCTGAACCGATTTTGCTGAAATTTGGCATGGAGATACTTTGAGTCCAGGGGCGTCTTTCCCTTAGGTGCAGGGTGTGCGTTGCACACGGGCGCCGCGGTCCTAGGGGCGCCGAGCGCCGCCAAGCTTTAATGAGTCGTATTACTTCCAAAACCAGTTAAGTGACATTTTGCTCAAATTGTTTTTATTACAGTTTTAGAATTAGTTTTTTATGCTCTACAAACTAGTAAAATCCATTTTTCTCTAGTAGCATCCATTACAAAGATAGCTTTTGGATAAAGTTACTTAGTGCTCAATTTTTGACACAATATACAAGAAAAAACTGAAATGTCGATGATTATTTTTAACCGACTTCCAAAAAACGAGGAGGTTATATGTTCGGCTGTGGATATTTTTTTTTTTTTTTTTTTTTTTTTTTTGTATGTTCAACGATTACTCCGCCGTTTGTGAACCGATTTTCGAAATTTTTGTTTTGTTGTATTAGGTTTCACTCCAATTTGGTCCCATTTTCACAAAGGTGGTGACCTGATGATGGGATCCATGAGTAATCGAGGGAACTCCTCGAAATTTATATGGAAACATATGGTGATTTTGGTTTTATGTGAAGTGTACTAAGAATACGCTACCAAAAAGTCAAATATTGGGTCAAGGTATACCATGGTTTCGATGATGCTGAGAGAACTCCTGATTCCTTATAGATACACGTTTGGGAGTTTCGGCGTTGTTTTAAGAACAGAAAGCATAAACTACTATGCAATTCATATTCATCATCATAATCATCATCATCATCATCGTCATCATCATCATTACCACGTCGTGTTAAGGTCACCAATGTCTCATGGCACAGAATAGATAATAGTACAAGGCATAGGTATGGATATACTAATAATAATAATGATGTACTGTATAACAATTAACAACACCTGTTTGTTTTTAATACACGGCGGTCGGCGTCGGTCGCCGCCCAGCGCCGCCGCGCGAAGACAGAATATCGAATACTTTACTAACTACTTTATAATATACAGATCGAATACTTTACTACTTTATAAAATTTTAATAGACAAATAGAATTAAAATAAAGTTATTTTAAAAAGAGCATTTAAACAAAACAAAGTCATTAAGTGTCTTTTTAATTAGTTATACTTATTAATCGATAGATGGTGCACTAAGTACCTATCGATTTGAATTCTTGATAACAAGAACAGCTGTCAATAATTATGATAATATTAAATATTATGCTACGCTACATCCTATGCAAGTTTGTACAATTTTTTATCTGATAGATCCTTCGATCGTGGAAAAACGAGACACAATAGCCTTTCTATTGTTATCGCAATCGCCGGTGACCGCTTCGGGCTTGAAATATTAAAATTGTTAAATTACTTAGCACAATATGTTCACTTCACTGATAATATTATATTATTTTGTGAGTGTGAGTTGTGACTCTTAACAAATTGTAATAAGATACGTAAAATATACGCGAAGATTTATCTACTAGTGTAACTAAAAAGAGTGAAATTATTATTATTTTTAACAAAAAATTAAAACCGACTTCCAAGGTAAAAACAATAATAACATTAATGTGAACTAAAAAGTATTAAATAATTTTTACTATCTAATAGTGCCTTTTTCCGAATTCGGCTAAACCTCAACTATTTCTGTACTCAATCTTCATAATTTTGAAGTCGGTGCCAGTTCCAAAAATTTTAAATATACTGTCAGAGGACTGAAGATTCAGCTATCTGGTACCGACTTCAAAATAATGAAGATTGAGTACAGAAATAGTTGAGGTTTAGCCGAATTCGGAAAAAGGCACTATTAGATAGTAAAAATTATTTAATACTTTTTAGTTCACATTAATGTTATTATTGTTTTTACCTTGGAAGTCGGTTTTAATTTTTTGTTAAAAATAATTTGATTTACGATTTATCTCCAAGAAAAACCAGTCATTGGTACATAGCATTTTTTTGATTTGAGATTTTGAATCCAATAAATTATAATAGTAACTTTATTAGTTTTACCTGTAACCTTTTTCTATTGAAGAGAAACTTTATACAGCTACTCGTAAAACCAGCTAAGTGCGCGGTATAATAGTGTGTCGCGGACTTTTTTGTAGATATTTATAAGATCTACAATTACTTGGTTAACATTATATGGTTCTATATTTTATATTTGGGTAGTGTACGCAAAATAAGTAACTTTTACAATGAGCTTTTATGGTTTATTTTTTACACATTGTGTCCGAAAACCCCTGGAAATATCTTACGGAACCCTATTGACATAGATACTCTACAAGCAATCGAGTTAGATTCTTGAAATTTAAAAAACACACAATATCATTGTTAAGATGTTGTGTCTAGTACCTAACTCAAACATAATATATGTTACAAATAAGTGAAATTTAACACGAAGTTTATCACTCTGTGTGAAAAAGGATTTAATTCTTAAGGAATATCATGGATGGTTTCCACTATCTGAGAGCAGAAAATGATATTATTGATCGAGTTCTAGATGTGGCAGTATCCGACTTGGAACCTAGTGATGAAGAGGAGTAGTCAGGAGAAACGACTGCCCAAAATGACATTTTTTTCTCTTTATAACCTTGTTTTGGTATGTCTGATCTGTTATAAAATGTTTTGATACTAAGCATACTGATTTTTAAAAATAAAACATTTGTTTTTATTAAAAAATACTCCACAAATTGTAATCTTGTGTACATAATTTTATAAAATTTAACTTTTACTAATTACAAAACATGTTAAGCTATATTTTTATCAAGAATTCTTCATATTTCGTACAGGTAAGATTAAGTTTCCGTAAGGAGCGACAAATCTTGAAACCTAACGATCTTTTTTAATATATTTTGAGATTTCAGTGAATTTACATATAAAATAAATCTAAATAAAGTAAAAATACAGCAGTAGATACTTTACCTAATGAAATATACGAGAATGTAGTTTTACTGCAAAAACCAGTTAAGAGACATAAATTACGCGACATCATATTTTGAATCACATTATTATCATCAATTTTTAAAACATTTTGTATGTTTCATAAAATAATGATAATCAACAGTAATTGAAACTTTGAGTGATATAGATAGGTACACACAAGTCTGCGATTTCATACAAAAAGTTATTCTCAAACCTTTAAATCAAGTTTTCTCAAAATGAGATTTTTGCACATTAGCGGTTTTTGCAGTAATACGACGATTATGTCCAACGTAAAAAGAACTCCAGTTTTCATACATTTTGTGTAGCATCTGTAGCTCTTTTAACATTAATAATTGTCGTTTTACAGCAAAGCAAGGCACGCCACGAGCGGCCTGGCTTTTGCAATATAAATTATATAAACTTTATTTTCCAACGTGAAATTAACCTTAAAACACATAAATAAAGATCCCACCAAAACATTAAATGTAAAAAGAGCCAAGCAGAATATTGCATAGCTATGCAATACTTCTGTCGTAAAAAGTTTTCAGATCACATGCAAGCCAAGCCTTCAACTTATTTTGTAATTGAAATCAACATTCAGTGAATGCATCAATAGTTTTCTTTATTTTAAAATTATTATAGTGGCTCGGCAATGAGCACATAATTATTAAGAAACAAATATTAGAAAACTGCATATTTGGAGGAGTTCATACTTACACAGACGGCAAGCGTAAAGTGTTTTTTTTAGTTTATCGTAACGACGCATCTGGTCGATGCAGGTAGGTACCCATATATGTAAATCCAATTAGTCGCTGATTATTTCTCTAGTGCTCATAGCCAAGCCACTATAATAATTTTAAGATAAGGAAAACTATTGATACATTCACTGAATGTTGATTTCAATTACAAAATAAGTTGAAGGCTTGGCTTGAATGTGATCTGAAAACTTTTTACGACAGAAGTATTGCATAGCTATGCAATATTTTGCTTGGCTTTTTTTACATTCCATGTTTTGGTGGGATCTTTATTTATGTGTTTTAAGGTAGCACCCGGTAGCTCTCTTCACTTTTAAACTCTGCTGTGTGTTGATACACCCTCCAACAACACGCGAGCCTCCAGAACCCACGGAAGGCACCCTGTCAGCGCCAACGCCGCTTCGCCAGCTAACGGTTCGATAGCCTAGCGTAGTATCCGCAGTGCTAAAGCATGCTGCGGGCTTTTGAGCAGCTGTCTATTCCGGCCGCCTATGTGTTCCGCCCAAACAGGAACCATGTATAAAACCGTCTGTAAGTGGGCCCTGGACCACAGATTTTGGCAGAAGGCGATTCAGGGCCATGGTCATCTTCTTCAGTTTTAGAGCCAATCGACGAAAATGAGGAGTAAAGATCCGTTCAGAATCCAGGACCAAACCTAAGTACTGCATTTCAGCGTCAATCGGCACACTCTACTCCACATCTCTGCAATCCGATTCGCACATGGCCGATTTTTTTAGAAGGGCGACACTTTTGTTTTTCGTACCACCTGAAAATTTGACTAGGACCGGCGTTCTCACCCATAAGCGGCCAGAAAAACTGTACTTTTCACATATTATTTTGATTTTGACCGCGCGCTTGCTAGGGGGCCCTAGAGTAATATTTGGACAGGGGCGCCACATGGGTTAGAGACGGCCCTGTTTGAGTCCCGGGAAAGGACATAGGATACTTTTTGTCCTGAAAAAATGTACGGTTACCGCGCGATAAACTAATTTTGGCGCAACGGAGTTGCGGGCATCAACTTGTCGCAACCACCTCAGTGGAGGCGAAAACTATAACTATATTAATAACTCTGCTGCGTCCACCTGTGTGAGCACACATGACAATTTCGCCTATGCGGCTAATCCGCACTAGACTATGGCATTCTATATCGCGATGGCCTAGCAGGTCAATGACCGCGTAGGCTGCACTATACACACGTGTCCATCTGGTAATCACCACGTAAACGATGAACACGGTTTCTATACTGTGCAGTCGCCTCCAACCACCCCTTACAAGTACAATGGCTCAACCGAGCATTCTATAGCTAAGGTCTAAATCAAACCCACTCAACAGTAGGCAGTAAACACTAGATGTGACCAACCGGCCAGAAACGACTAAAATACCTCGTATAATAAGTTAACTAAACGATCGACTCATTGTTCGCAATCTAAATACAGTATTAACATGTTACATATTACTATCTAGACGATTATAATATTATTATACATAACAGTTTCGAGGCGTTGGATATCCCCGTCTGCGGTTCTCGATCGTCTGTCTGACAGCAGCTGTCCCTAGTGACATGCGTCACCAGAGAATATTACAACTACCCTCCTATGATTATATAATATGAATACCATTGTTTACCTTTGTTACCTACAAGTTCGCGCGATTCGCGACACAACTAGTATTATTATAATGTAGCTTTTCTACACTATTTGTGACCCGAAGGTACGCATTATCTGAACGTATGATGTAACAAAACTGCAGCCACTATTGTGGAATATTTTTGACTTCGGAAATTCGGAAATTCAAATAATCGAATTAGAGTATAAGAAGAGGTGACCAGAACATTTCGAGTAAAGATGGCAATTGCCTAATACAAAAGCTAGGAATAACACCGCAAATCTAGGTAATATTGCACGAGTCGGTCAAGGCTTACCAGTGCCAAACTGAAGTATGTCCATTGCCCACACAGATTCAATAAATCTAGTAGTATTGCTCTAATGACTGAATATAAATACTAAATACGTAGCTCACATTTAGAAATGCTCATTATAACACATGGCTCGGTGATATTACCCAACGGCGTTGGCCTAAACTTGCATTTCAAAACAATACACATTATGAATAATCTGCTTCCCAGTATCAGTCTTATCGCCATTTTCCCAGAAATTTTATTTCTCTCCCTTCTTCTAGCGCGATGATGTAAAAAACACGACGTGTGTTTTTTACATAACGTATATTAATACGAATGTGAAAATTTATCTGGTTGTTATCTCGACAAGCTGAAACTTTTTAACCCCCGATCAAAAAGAGGGGTGTTATAAGTTTGACGTGTCTGTCTGTGTGTCTGTCTGTGGCATCGTAGCGTCCAAACGGCTGGACCGATTTTGATCTAGTTTTTTTTGTTTGAAAGCTGACATGACCGAGAGTGTTCTTAGCTATAGTTCATCATCATCAGCCTTCTCATTGCTGAAATATTACGGTTTATCTGGTTCGTGATAGGACGATTAGCATCTTGCAGTCGTTTGATGGGTTTTATATTTTGCATTCTGGTTCGTGACAGATTGACTTGGTGCTGCAGCATCACCTGGTAATCAATATTATACCCAACTCCTCACCAACTTAGAGCAGAGGTTTCGTGCTTGGGCTCATTTTAATTGCGACAACCAGTAAGACGAAGATAAACAGTAAATATTTGCATGCTGCTGCTGCTGCAGCATCACCTGGATTCTATAGGAGCCGAGCTCCGTGTGAACCCAAAGTGGAGGTTTCATGTTTGGGCTCATATTGACGGCCTCATCGAAGAGGACATAATATTTTATAGATGGTATTCATTGGGATATGATCTAGTTGATAGGAATATTCTGCACAAGTTTAAAAAGCATAAAATAAAATAAAATTAAGAAATTTAAAAAACCCCCGCCAAAAATCTTTAAAAAGTAATGAAATAATATTTTCTGACTTTAAGTTTAAATAATTCCTAAGAGTAAAGTATTATTTTAGTCCATAAATGTTGTCAAGGTGTGTCGGGGGACCGCTAAAATGTAGATGTTTGATTTCACATAACATTATAGTTTAAGGGTCAGTTTACAACGACCCGAATCGAATCGAAATCGAATCAGCGACTATTATGGCGAATGGCGATACAAAATGCAAAAGTCGCTGTTGTGGTAGTTTACTTGGCGGTCCCCCGACACACCGTGACAACAATATTATGGACTAAAATAATACTTTACTCTTAGGAATTATTTAAACTTAAAGTCAGAAAATATTATTTCATTACTTTTTAAACATTTTTGGCGGGGGTTTTTTTAAATTTCTTAATTTAATTAACCGATTTGGATGTATTTGTTGTAACTTGTAATTGCTATGAAGCTACTTTAAGTGCCCGAAAAGGACAAAGTACTTAAAGTATTTTGCGAAAAAGTTTGCGCAGTGTTTATGCTAACAATAATTTAATATACTTAGACCCAGGCCCAAACTTTACAGCCAGTCTATGAAAGATATAATACGCCAGCGAGGAGGATAATAAAACGCAAATTCTCGCATTGCTAGTTACTAGCCAACGAATGGTATAATAAAAATAAACCTGTTAGGCATTTCTACTATTGCTGTACATGTAAACAGAACAACATCTGCCCACGTTGGACTTTTATGCCCACAGATTACTTTTATGCCGTTTATCGAGTTGCATTGGTCGAAATTTTTTCCGTTTTATTTCACAGTATTCTAGTATTTCTAATGACGTACAAAGGTCAGAGTTTATGAATACTGTCTGACAGTCTGACGCTAATTATATTAGCTAGTGATTACTCATACTCTCAGAGCTCATGAAGAGTAGATAATCTCTGAGTAACAAATAATCACTACAAATTGCAATGTTTTCACACGAGAGGCAGCACCGGCATAGACAGACGGATTATTTATCTACTGTATGATATTAGTAGCAGTTAGCACACTCTGCTCCGACTTTTGCGTAACATTCCCTTTTTAACCGACTTCCAAAAAGGCGGAGGTTATATGTTCGTCTGCATATTTATTTTTTTGTATGTTCATTGTTCAACCATAACTTCGCCGTTTGTGGAACGATTTTCATGATTCTTTTGTTGCTGTACAGGGTTGAATCCGAATTTGGTTTCATGTTCACAAAAGTGGTGATCTGATGATGGGATCCATGAGTAATCGAGGGGACTCCTTGAAATTTGTATGGAAACATATAATGATTTTGATTTTTCTGAAGCGTTCGAGGTAAATGCTACCAAAAAGTAAGACTTCGCACCAGATTATACCCTGGATCCGAAGGTACCGAACAGAACTTTTGAATCCTTATAGAATATAGATACATGTTCGGGAATTTCGGCGTTGTTTAAACAACTGAAAGCATAAGCCAACACATCAATTTGATTGATCATCATCATCACAACCATAATTATACCATGGGTCATCACATTATGAACAAATTATTGGTACATTTCGTGATATTTTGCATCGAAGCAGATGTTTTTGATGATTGTTTCGCTGTTAGTGGACCGATTTTCAAAATTCTCGTGTTTTTGTATAGGATACAATCTTAATTTTGTATAACAGTTATGAAAGTGGTGAGCTGATGATGGGATCAATGAGCAATCGAGGGAAATCCTTGAAATTTATCAAAACACTCATAGTGATTAAAATATTGTTTCTAGTAACATAAACATATGTTACGAATAAGAGAAATTTCATACGAAGGTGTCTCTTGGTCCAAAGGCACTGAATAGAACTCCTGAACCTTTAAAGATAAAATTTTGGAAGTTACAGCATCGCTTAGATAACTGCAAGCATTTACCACAAATTCGCTTAGGTACAGTAACATAATGTGAATAGTCAACATTCGTATTGGTTATTTACGCATAAAGCCTTATTTTGTAGATAACTAAAAAGAGTGAAATTATTATTTTTTGTTTTTACCTTGGAAGTCGGTTTTAATTTTTTTTGTTCAAAACAATAATATATCTTATAGAATATAGATGCTAATTATTGCAATATTATAAAGGAGTAGGTAAGGTTTTGCTTGTTCGCATCGAATAGGCTTCGAAACTACTAGCCTGTAATGGTGGGTGCATCGCTGATGATTATTTTGCGCATACGGAGTCCTGGGAAAGTCGCAATACATACCACTTATCTAGATTTAAAAAGTTTAATATCTAGATTTAGAAAGAAGAAAGTCGTTTCATAATAATGAGAATCGCCTGGCTATCTGTTACCATTGAAGTCTACTGTAGCAAGTAGAAAAGCTATTTCCTGTTTATAACGACGCGTTACACTTGCATATTACTGCAGGCTGATAATAATACATAGATACTGTCGATGACGGATCCGGTGTACCACTTCTCGACCGGATTTGTCCGCGACTCACTATTAAACACGAGTACATTGGGCTATGAACATTTTCCAAAAGGAGGTGGGTATAGTAAGTAACATAATACTACTACATTACTAAAAAATTTGGGTATACGTCGGCAGACGGTACCGCCTGCAGAAAATAATTGTTGCGTCAGGTACACATATGTAATGTGTATTGTAATTTGTAGCACGTGTAAAGTACATTCACCTATCCACATTTGGCCTAAGCCCAAAGAATGGTATAATTCGAAGCAACTTTAATACTTTGTCACTTCTTAAAGTTTGAATGCATATTTTGTCATATAGTTAAAACTTAAAAGTATTGTAGGTCACATAATAATATGACGCATCTAAGTCAGCAATATGTACATTACCCTATAACTCCTATAAGATCTACGTTGTGGCGTACTTACTAGTCCCTAATAAGTTTACCAAAAGGGTTCGGACATTTTTGTATGGGGCCTAGCATAATATTATCTAGCCGCTAAATCAAGACTGCGGCGGCTAGATATGCCACAAAGGTTCGTAAATCGTACCCCTTTTCAATTTATGCTTCGAATGAAGAATCTCAAATCGTTGACGACTCACAGTATTTTAGACACCAACTTCTTTCGCATATTTAAAATATCTAAGATGTTTCTTAGGCACTTTCAGAAATTCAGATCTATAATAAGTGTTTTAAAACAGATAGTAGAGACTAACGGCCGCACCCAGAAACATTTAATGATGATTAAACTTCAATTTAATGAAAAGTTTGACAGTTGTTTGGGGCTTATGTCAAAATCTTCGTAATGAACATTCGTCTTTAAAGTGTGACAGTTAACGCCGTAAATCGTAATTAAATAGCATGCAGTTACCAAGTTAATTGAATCTTAACACAAAGAATGAGGTTTAAAATTGTTAACTGCAGTAGAGACGGACGTTGTAGGCGCTAGGCGGAGTGTAATCACCTCGCGCGCTGCGCCAATTCCGCTCTAGGTCAGGTTCACTGCTTCATGGACAAACACCGCCGTCTAATACGAACCAGAACACGCTAAACGTATAAAATTAAAGTATACAGAAAAACATAAATATTACGAAATTAAATTTAAAAATGTAATCATGATTGTACTAAATTAAACATTTAGATTATATTATTATTATCAATAAATAATATTGATAATAATGAGTTGGTTATAAGGTTTTTAGGGTTCCGTAACCAAAGGGTAAAACCGGGACCCTATTACTGAGACTTCGATGTCTGTCCGTCTGTCTGTCAGCTGTCTGTGTCCAGGCTGTACCTATCTCATGAACCGCTATAGCTAGAATTATGAAATTTTCACAGATTGTGTAATGTGTATAATATACACATTACACTCTTGCCGCTCTAACAACAAATACTAAAAACAAAAGTAATTAATATTTAAGGGGGGCGGGGGGCTCCCATACGATAAAAGTCATTTTTTGGCCTTTTATGCTCGTTATCAATAATGGTAACATGTAGGCTCTTGAAATTTTCACTATTTCCTTGATTATATGCATTCTTTATTAATTAATACAATAAAATAAATTAAAAAATTAAGGGGAGCACAATTTTTGGCCTTTTTTGCTCTATAACGGTACGGAACCTTTCGTGAGCGAGTCCGACTCACACTTAGCCGATTTTTAATTTTTATTCTATGTCCCGATTAGTTTATTTAAAGTTATACCCTCCACAATAATTATAACCATCAGATTAAAGATTTTTTACAATCAATTTACTTACAATACATCTTCAAAATATTTTAAAACGTCCTCGACACCCCAACGCCATCTATGCTTGCTTGGACTGAGTTCAACATCCACGTCTGTCGTCTAATCCTCAATAGATGGCTGTACAAGACCTTATTTACGAAATCTAGTACGAAATACTAGTTAGATGAAGAGGTAACAGACAGAAAGACAGACCAACTTTCACAGAGAGAGAGACCGAGAGCGGGATACGCTAAAAGAAAGCTTATAGGGTAAGTATATAATATGAAAATAGCACTTTCTTATCAAAGATCTCAATAGTATAAATATTATTATTGACTTGACTGAGATTTCAGCATATTAATATAAAAGATTTTATTTTTAAAATGTAACGTTATCCTTAAGTTTCTTGTATCGCATAACTTTCCAGATTTTGATTGATTTCAATGTGTTTAATATACACATTCACAGCTAGTAAATAAATAAAAAAAATATTTAAACATCGTAAGTGTAGCTAAAATTCGAGAGCGGCTGAACCGATTTGGCGAATTTACCTAAGTCTTGAAATATTAGCGGAAGTCCAAGGAAGGTTTCCACAGTGAGAAAATATTATGTTTGGAGAAAAGTGATACGATCTTCACATCCTGTGTACTTACAATAAATGAACCCTCTGATTGTAATCAGTAATCACTTATCACTTATCAGATTTAAGGCAGCATTCGTATACGTAGGTAATTTTTTGCTTCATAGTCAAGTTCGAATACAGTATAAATATTCTTTAACTAATTTATATTAATTTATCTCTACCCAGGCCCGAAATAGACGTAGTACATTAGGGGGCGTCCACAAATTACGTGAGGTGTTTTTTTGAATTTTTTGACCCCCCCTTCCCCTCTGGTGAGATTTCGTGAGATTTTATTCAACCCCCCCTCCCTCCCACAAATCTCACGTGAGATTTTTCAAAATGTGGGTTTCTTAATACGTAAACGTTTGGTTTGACAGTCAGTAGATTTTCTTACGAACGAATTTTTGAATGATCATAATTCTTAATCCTACACTCTACAGTGCTCCCAAAGTGATAATGCGCATAGAAATTTAAGAAAAAAAGCGCTTTGCAGCGACGTAGAGGCGTCTAACGTTGCTTGGACGTTACCATGGTAACGCCGCGAAGGCTATTAACGGACCGGCGACAGCGGACAGCCACTGGCTTATGATATTTACTTTTATTACCTTTGAGCAAGGTGCAAAATGCAAGTGTATTGTTTGGGGCTTTTACGTTTCATGGATTTGGGTGTTTTCGTGATTACGACATTTTGCAAAGATTTGTGCATACAAATCTTCGCTTATTGTCGTATAATAATTATTAATTTGGGAGTACTGTATAACGATTACGCTTACGATAAAATCTTAAGCATACGTACAATCGGGATGAAATGGGCCAAAATAGTAGTATTTTGTTGAGAAAAAAATTACGTGAGATTTGCCGAGACCCCCCTCTCCCCAACGTGAGATTAGGTGAGATTTGACTCGACCCCCCCTCCCCCTAAACACCTCACGTAATTTGTGGACGCCCCCTTACTCGGAAACACAGTTCAGGTATTAACATATTTTACGAGATCATAATAATTATTACTTACTAATGGGATGTTTTCTTTTTATCATCTCCACCAGACGGCGCGACGGTAGACACTCACTAATTTTCTATTGGTTCCCCACCGATTTGAAATTATCTGCAGGTTGGCATTACTGACTACATGTTGGTCGTGTTTCTAAAAAATATCAGTGTACTGTCAAGTGTAATATCAATCAAAATATCATACTCCTGAGCGATCATTGGCCTAAGCAATTAGACCAGTATACTGGTAACAGCTTAGGAACACGCTTGCACTTGTCAAACTGAAAACATGTTAAGGGAGAAGGCCTAATGGCAGACACTTTAAGGAAACATGAAACATTCGAGTGTTATAAAATATATAATTTATGAAAATAAAGGATTGATAACTTCTTCTATGTCTTCAGTAACTCTTACAAAATAAAACTATTATAATTATTCTCTGACAAATCAATAAAAAAATATATTATTGGTCTTTTTGTAAACTTAGTCATAAGTACTAATAGATGACATCACAATAAGCGAACAACACTAATAGTAGACACCAATGTGAACTAATAGTTGACATAGAACATTAAATTACATTTTACATTTTTCATATTATTAGGCCTTTATTTGCCGTTTTTCAAAAGATTTCATTTACTTCATCATAGTAACTACATGCATCAGAAATATTATCCACGTTGTCTCCAGATTCTATTCATTCTTCTTCCATGCTGAAACTATCTTTCCTTTTATTTTTATTTTTCATATTTTTTTCCCAGCAAATTTATTTTTAGTGTTAAGTCTCCATGCTTCTTTTGCCTCTTCTTTTTTCTTCTTTTTGTTCTCAGTTCTCCTTTTTCTTCTTTTTACTGCTACAAAACTAAAGCATCGATTTTTAGATCAGTGCAAGGTCTAATATTAGACACCATGTCCATTTTTAGGTACAGTAGTTCTAAGTTCTTAGTTTGTTAATAGAATTATATTTTTAGAGAATAGTGATGATATTTGCAGTAGAATAAAGTACAAAATAACTTTAGTATGTATTGAAAAACTAAAAGATGAGATCCATGTCATCTATTAGGTTTTTTTAAATTTTCAAGAACTAATAGTAGACACCCTTTATATTGTTAGGGAAAATGGATAAAAGATCATAAATAAACATTAATTAGTGTAAACAACATGACCATTAATCCAATGAAGTCAATAGAAATTACAAAAAATCTAATAAATGTATTCAAAACTTACGTGCAAAATTTCGCCTTCCTTAACCTATTTGCTAAGAAATTGCCGGGTGCGTGTTGACGCGGTCACATCATTTACGAAAACTGATCCCATTTTAAAATTTTGTTCCCGAAGGCATCCCTAATATATTTTTTCACATCAACAGATAGCATAAGAAGCTTATAAAATTTACAGTGTTGAGAAATAATTAGAATAATTCTTATTTTTATGGCATTTTTGTCGTAAGTGTCTTCTATTAGTTCAGTGTCTACCATTAGCGCCTTTCCCTTAACTGAAAGAGGTTTCTACTTCTACTTTTTATTGTCGGTGTGGTTTTTATTATTTTTCCCCAAATTGTGTTATTTGGGTTTTTGATGTTCATTATTGGTAAAATATTAGCCACTAAATATTTGTTATCTTGCACAAGTGCAGGTAAGATGTTGTCAAAACCAAAATGTATAATTCCTGTGACAATTGGTGTGAACAACGGTAAATAGGGCTATTTCTTCCGTGAGTTTTAACTAAAACATCGTTATTATAACTTTATTATCCTATTCATTGGAATATTATTGTGTCTTTTTCAAATTGAAATGTATCAAGTTTTACATGCTTTTGCCCAGTTATGTAGCAATTATTGATGGTATTCCCTGGTATTACCGATAGTTGTCTACCCATACGCCATCTAGTTACTAAAATGGAAGCTGTTTGACAATCAAATTAAAAAGCTAAGAAAATTCCTCATTAGGTTGTGATTGCAGTAAATGTTATAGTTGATGAGTATAATAATTGCTGGGTATAGTGGTATAAAAATATAAACTGCTCTACTCTACCTACTAGTTGTGGGGCAGATTAAGAATAAGATTAAGGAAATCCTAGAATTCCTGCTTGTTAACATTATGAGTAAGTACTTATCTCGCTATTGAAGGTGAGGTAAAAATTAAAAACAAAATAATATCATCGATCAAATTCTAGGATCAAATGCCTCCACTCTCACCCCACAACTCTCTCCGCTCCTCGTAGACTATGAAACTCGTGAGTGTTAGCGACCGATCGCTCTTATAGGAGGGATGCCCGTATCTCGCTACGCCCATGATCGTGTGTATCGCAGACACGATAGATTTTCAATTGTTATGCGGCAGCCGGCTGCCGCTTGGGCATTGATGATAATATAAATAACATCACCTATATAGCTTCAAAAGAAAAAAGAACATAATGAAGCAAATTAGCTATGACGTTGTAATTTATTATTATCACAAACACGTGATATACGCTAAAATTTTAATAAAAATAACATACAAAAATAACTTGTACGTTGGTACTTTGGTAGACGTACCTACTTATCAATACTTAGCTATTCTTGACTTAATTAAATAATAAAATGACATATTGTATTTTTAAATTATTACTTACATACAAAAAATTATAATAATAATTTGTATTGACGCACATTTTCATTTCGGGAATTACTTTGCTTACACATTTTTAGGGTTCCGTAGCCAAATGGCAAAAAATGAAACCCTATAGATCTTAATGCGGTTCACAGACTACAATATCAACTTACCAAGTTTCAATAGAGTTATACTATTGAAACTTGAAAAATGAAACCCTTATAGATTCGTCATGTCTGTATGTCTGTCTGTCCGTCCGTATGTCACAACCACTTTTCTCCGAAACTACTTATAGTACGACATACTGACGGACAGACAGACAGACAGACATGACGAATCTATAAGGGTTTGTAGTAAACGAAACTACTTATAGTTTCGGAGAAAAGTGGTTGTGACATACGGACGGACAGACAGACAGGCAGACAGACAGACAGACAGACAGACAGACAGACAGACAGACAGACAGACAGACAGACAGACAGACAGACAGACAGACAGACAGACAGACAGACAGACAGACAGACAGACAGACAGACAGACAGACAGACAGACAGACAGACAGACAGACAGACAGACAGACAGACAGACAGACAGACAGACATGACGAATCTATAAGGGTTTATCAAGTTTCAATAGTATAACTCTTTTAAGTTATACTATTGAAACTTGGTAAGTAGATATTGTAGTCGCCCCCCCCCCCCCCCCCCCCCTCTAACTTCTAAAGTAGGGGCATGATAATTGATAAGTCTCAAAAAATATATGATGTAGTACATTACTATAAAAACTACCAACGAAAATTGGTTTGCACGAGATTTAGCTTTGGATTTAGCAAGTAGTTTTTTTATACGTCATAAATGGTAAACCTAAATTTTACTTTCATTAAATCAACTGAAATATAAAAATAAATTTAAAACCTTTTAATTTCATAAACATAAACCGGAACCCTTCATGGGCGAGTCCAACTCGCACTTGGCCTGTTTTTAGGGTTCCGTAGTCAACAAGGAACCCTTATAGTTTCGGTCTGTCCGTCCGTCTGTCCGTCTGTCTGTCTGTCCTTGCGCAGTTTTTCTCAGAGACTATAGGACCTACAAAGCTGTAATTGGGCATGAATGCACATATTAATAATGCCGACAAAATGGTACACGAAATCTTAACAACATATTTTTTTTTATGGTACCTTCCCTACACATCAAGCGGGGATGATTTTTTTGTTTCACGTCCACCCCATCGTGTGGGGTGTCGTTAGATAGTTTTTTTTTTAAATATTATGAGTATTCATAGATCATTTTCCGGTTTAAGGATCCGTCTGTGAAATATTAAGTTTTAAAGTGAAAAAAATCGTAAGAGTTCAGTCCCCCTTCTACCAGATAAACGGTAGCTTCTGGAAGTGTGAAAAAATTCACAGGAGTAGGAAATAATATGCTGAATTTAAAAGGAAAACTATCACGGCTAATAAGACTTCATCAGTTGAGTAATAGTCGATCAACTAAAAAAACATGTTTTCGGCGTAGTATAAAGGAACTTTTCGTTCAAATTCCTTTGAAAGCAACTGAGATGATATTGTTGTTAGTTGTGTAAAACATGTTATTAATGTACAATGTACATTCATTGATCATGCACAAATTTTAAAAAACTAGCTGTACTACGGAACCCTGTGTTGCGCGTGGCTCGACATGCACTTGGCCGGTTTTTTATAAAATAAATATTGTACTTATTCCATACCCATGCTAGTAATAACTAATATTATAATAATATCAATATGTAAAATATGCAAAGTATGTCTGTCTGTCTGTTACCTCTTCACGCCCAAACCGTTGAACCTATTTTGCTGAAATTTTGTATGGAGATACTTTTTATGGTTCCGTACCCAAAGGGAAAAAACAGGACCCTATTACTAAGACTTCGATGTATGTCCGTCCGTCTGTCTCCAGGCTGTAACTCAAGAACCTATGCTAGCTAGAGAGTTGAAATTTGCACAGATTGTGCATTTCTAATAATTAATAACAAATAAGAAAAACAAATAAAAAAATCAAAATTGAAGGGGGCTCCCATACAACAAACGTGATTTTTTTGCAATTTTTGCTCGATATCCATGAAGGCAACTGCAGGTAGACACCTGAAATGTTCATAAAATACTCAATTTTATTTAAGTATACTTTAAAAATGAATAGTAAATTTTTTATAAAAAAAAATATTAAGTGGGGCTCCCATACAAAAAACACAATAATTTTTGCCTATTATTGGTCTATTATGGTACGGAACCCTTCGTGCGCGAGTCCAACTCGAACTTGGCCGATTTTTAAGGTTGTTTTTAAGGTTTACCTTTTAATACATGTTTTTAACCCCCAATAAGCCCCATATAAGCTCACCGGTGAGCGAGACACAATAGAATAACAATAGAGTTAACGTTATGATTATAGTTAAGGTTAACTTTAGCTTTAGCTTTAACTTTAACCTTAACTTTGACCACAGAAATTATTAGATGTCTGTTTAGTTTTTTTTTTTTTTATTAAAGCTTCAGATGTACACTCGGGGAAGTTGATTCCTATGCAAATGGGGGATCTACGTAGTTTGGTCGCATTACGTCAAACTCAGCCGACAGATCACAATTAATATTGAATTGACATAATCGACCAAATGACGTTGGTCTCTCAACTGCATAGGAATCAACTTCCTCGATGGTACCTAATGGGATTGAGACTTGAGAGTATAAAAAATTGAATTATCCGTAAAAATCGCCACGAAAAATGTTTCTTATAACAACACAGTAAATTTTCACGAAAAAATTTCATTATAAGTATGTATGAGCGGTTAAGGTTATGGTCAAATATAGCGTCCGGTCCTTAACCAAAGATTTGACGTTTTGCACTGTAGTTATAGTTAAAGTTACAGTTATAGTTAAAGTAAGTTGGTACACCGTGCAGCTCACCCTAAGAGCTTCGAACGTAAGTTGAAAATAATAATATCATCTAATATCATCTACATAGCTGCTGTCAGAACTTGGAAGTTGGAGGCATAGAATCATTCATCTTTTCTTTTCAAATCCATAATGAGTGTCCCAAAATTTAATATGACGTTAACAAAGGTATGTAAAGTGTAAACACACTTAGCATGTGTATGTGGGTACGCGTGAGTCGCATTAGCGCAATATAAATCGGCATCAATGCTCGCTCGACCGCTCACTCCAGTGACAGTCGCCAGTCGCGGTCCGTGTTGTTCCGTTAGTACGATAGTTACCGTCGCCAGTCGCCGAAGTCGAATCCGAAGTGGGAAAATTCCGGGAAATGGGAAAAAGTGAGTATTCAAAACCTACATTGACGCAAAACTAGAAAATAGTAGGGGCTGCTCGGATATGCAGGATTGAAGATAATAAGTTGTAGATTCGAACTATTATCAGGCAAACGCATTTGGATATAGTAGGTATTATAATTTAGGTGATAAATATTAAAATTAAATAAGTATTTTTAATAACATTATAAATCTACTCGAGTAAAACGAGAAAAATTTACGAAAAACAGTCCACTCGTGTATGTAGGTAGACCTATAACAATATTGTTATTAGTGTTATTATGATTTTAATTTTATGATAAGCAAATTAACGTTCTCAATTTATTCAAATTACATAAATCACATTGTTGATAATGTTTTTGTGTATTTCGAATATGAAAATCCTATTAATCTATATTCTATACATATTATAAAACAAAGTCGCTTTTTTCCCTCATGTCCCTTTGTTCCCTTTAATCTTTAAAACTACGCAACAGATTTTGATGATTCTTTCAGTGTTAGATAGCCCATTTTTCGAGGATGGCTATAGTCTATATTTTATCACGCTAATATTAATAGGAGCTAAGAACTACTGGTCCGATTTGTATATTTTATCACGCTTAGACTAATAGGAGAATGTGGAAAAAACGGGGGAAATTATTTGAAAGGGTTTATCTCGCGAACTACTGGAGCAATTCTTATGTTATTTGGCACAGATAAGAAGTAGACCACGTGAAGGATATCGATTTTATAATTTTTTCAGTGGCTACTGGCTATAATATATTTTATGCCCGTGCGACGCCGCCGGGGCGGGTCGCTAGTTTTTTGTTATTGCCTGGAGATGAGGGTAGAGAAATAGAAGTTACTCTGCATCGGTTTAGACAGCAAAAACGACTTCATAATAGTTTAACATGTTCTAGTACACTACTACATTTCCTAGTAATAGACACAAAGCTTTAACAGAATAAATGAAATAATTATTATTTTTAACAAAAAATTAAAACCGACTTCCAAGGTAAACACAATAATAACATTAATATGAACTAAAAAGTATTAAATAATTTTTACTATCTAATAGTGCCTTTTTCCGAATTCGGCTAAACCTCAACTATTTCTGTACTCAATCTTCATTATTTTGAAGTCGGTACCAGATAGCTGAATCTTCAGTCCTCTGACAGAATATTTAAAATTTTTGGAACTGGCACCGACTTCAAAATTATGAAAATTGAGTACAGAAATAGTTGAGGTTTAGCCGAATTCGGAAAAAGGCACTATTAGATAGTAAAAATTATTTAATACTTTTTAGTTCATATTAATGTTATTATTGTTTTTACCTCGGAAGTCGGTTTTAATTTTTTGTTAAAAATAATAATAATTTCACTCTTTTTAGTTACACTAGTAGGTAAATCTTCGCGTATATTTTACGTATCTTATTACAATTTGTTAAGAGTCACAACTCACACTCACAAAATAATATAATATTATCAGTGAAGTGAACATATTGTGCTAAGTAATTTAACAATTTTAATACTTCAAGCCCGAAGCGGTCACCGGCGATTGCGATAACAATAGAAAGGCTATTGTGTCTCGTTTTTCCACGACCGAAGGATCTATCAGATAAAAAATTGTACAAACTTGCATAGGATGTAGCGTAGCATAATATTTAATATTATCATAATTATTGACAGCTGTTCTTGTAATCAAGAATTCAAATCGATAGGTACTTAGTGCACCATCTATCGATTAATAAGTATAACTAATTAAAAAGACACATAATGACTTTGTTTTGTTTAAATGCTCTTTTTAAAATAACTTTCATTCACCATCATCAGGTCACCACTTTTGTGAACATGGTACCAAATTGGAGTGAAACCTAATACAACAAAACAAAAATTTCGAAAATTGGTTCACAAACGGCGGAGTAATCGTTGAACATACAAAAATAATAAAAAAAAATAAAAAAAAATAATATCCACAGCCGAACATATAACCTCCTCGTTTTTTGGAAGTCGGTTAAAAAGATATAAACCCGTGTTTCGTAATATTATAAACACATTTATATATAACTCTGTATTATAACATACGACATTTAGATCAGTCACCGGTAGGTCTAACTTTTTACTGGGGTCGGCAGTCGCAAAAACTGCTTGTTTGGTTAATTGTCTATGGCGAAATCGATGAGCTGCGGTTGTACTACGATCGGTATATTCTAGCTAGGTCGGTGGCAAACTGGTGGTAACTGCATGTAATTGGTCATAATAATCCGTAGTTAATCTCTCAAATTGTTAGGTAGGAAGTAACCATGGAGCTATGATTAAGACTTTATACTATAATTATTATACTACCTGTCCCGGTGAACTTCGTGTCACTTTAAAACCTTCCCTGGACTTCTACGAATATTTTAAGGCTAAAAAAATAATATTGCCTTATATGTCAGCTTTTCAAATAAAACATCTGCAAACCGCATAGTTATTTAATTTTATACGTCATTTACCTAAAACCTAAAATTTTTTGATACTGGATAGTTGATACTGAAAGAAAAGTAGAATTAAACTCGAAAAATATTATTTCCCTGTCATTAAAATCTGCAACGCATGCAAAATTGTTTATTTATGTTTAGACAAAATATGCTGCACAAAGTATTCTGTGACTCTGTGAGTCACGTATACGTTACTGTACCGCCAGTCTGCCAGTATTATCATATTGTTGAATTGAGGCATTCATTTCGGACTAATCGGGAGATTAATTAACATTTAATGTGGTGTTTTTCCAATATCATATTTTAAATATTTCTTTAATACTATTAAAGACTTGTAATGTGTGGTTGCGGTTGATGTAGTTGCATATATAATATTGAATATCCATTACTAATTAACCATTTTCTGTTCAGTACCTAATACCTATCTAACCTACTGTTTTGTGCATTCCCGTTTGTGTGCATGAGCTCTGTCAGTTCGGCCTGCGATCAGTCCAAACTCCGACCGTATCCATCGGCTTCGTTGATGAAGTGGTAGGGTGCGCATAGGAGACTGTAATATTCATTCCAACATTGCGAACCTTAGCAAGTTCTTACTTAGTTACATTTAGGTATTATTTTTAAGATTTTAGATACCATAAATATTCATTTGCTCATTGAAACATTTTATTTTAAGTCTGATAAATGATAATTTATTATAGCCATTATATTTTTTTATCTCGAGCAGAGTACGCCTCCTTTATTGTAATATATTAAGGTTCAGTTGCTTAATTAGTCGTGTATTTAAAACCATTGATTACATAGTTAAGTGTGATATTTAATTTATCATCGCAATCAAATCGAATATGTGTAGGAATTTAGGAAACTAAAAATCTGCCTTTTATATCAACATTGAAGGGATGGATTTTTGGTCGTAACTGGTAGCTTTAAGTCTGTTAAAAGTTAAACTCTACCATGGTGTAAAGACCTTAGAAATCCAAGAATATCGCGTTACCTATCAAGTTTTTGGTGCTTAGTAACCTTTTTCTTACAGTTTCGCAGCACATGTTGTCGGACGTGTCAACGCTGCCCTCGGTGCAGCTGGGTGACTTCACCCTGCAGTTCGAGCTGGACGAGCCGCGTGACTCCGTCAAGGAGATAGCCAGGCGGGAGCTCCGGGAAACCCCAGATGTGGTCCAGCCCGCTATTGAGGAGCTGCGCAGGTTGCTAGTCGGTATGAACTTGGGTTTTCCATTCAGCGTAATAACCTGAAATGTACGTGTTATGTCTATCAATCTGTGGTAGACCACAGACCACAGATAAGCCAAGATCACGACCGTGGATGTTATAATCAAAGAATAATAACATCACAACGGGCTATGTCAAGACAATGTTATTGTCTTGACCCAACCAAACACCGTAGTAGGTTTATGAGTTAATTTCTCTAATACATGAGGAAAATACTGTTTGATTATATGAAATGAATACATCGTCTTATTGTTAGCAAAACGGTGTGTAGCAAAAACAGCGTGTTTAATATATCGTAATTAATAATTAGTATTATATTCAATTGATTCTAACACAAAAACTGCTGTCAATCAACTTGAACCCAAAATATTATTTAAACCCGTTTTACAATTATAGATATTTCACACGATCCCGGGTGAAGTAACGGCTTTTCCTTACGTTTGTCTACATAAATTGTTATATAACAATTTATGTAATAGATTTAGATTTATCTACTTTGTATTTGTAACTGAAGGTAAATTGATTTCAGCCGATGAAGAGTTGTACGTGCCGCACGAGAGTGACGCGTGGCTCATCAGATTTTTGCGCCCCTGCAAATTTTACCCCGAGAGCGCGTATGATCTGGTAAGTTAGTGATTTGGCTTTGTTTTTACACTTTAATTTTTAAAAGCAAAATATTGTAAATGAAAAACATTCTACTCAAAAGTAATTTTTATTTTGTAACAGTCACGACGAATAAAAAATAATAATTTGTCAGAAGTTGCAAAACGGAATAATCAGCTTTGTCCACATTATGCCTTTTTTTGTTCATCAAGGGCATGCCTTATAGCGCTGTCAACGTCAAACGTGATGTCGGCACTACATATAGGCGAACGCGTTGACCAACGCGTTGGCCAACGTGTCGGCCCAATGTGTAGAACGGGCGACTCGCGCGTTGGCGGTAGGTATTTAGACGTTGGCCGACGCGTTTTGTCGGCACTACATATAGGCGAACGCGTTGGCCGACGCGTTGGCCAATGCGTTAGCTAACGCGTTCGCCTATTTGTAGTGCCGACATGAGGCATGCCCGTAACGTGCGTTGAAATCGTAGCGCGCGCTATGACACTTTTCTTTCAACGCGGGTGGATTTTGACGCGCTTCACGGGCATGCCACACGTTCACTGTTAACACCGCTATAAGGCATGCCCTTGTTGAACAGTAAAAAGGCACAATGTGGACAAAGCTTATGAGTTTCAATACGCATATAACCAATGTGTTATAGATCAAGAGGTACTTCGCGTTCAAAGTGAAGCATCACAAGCATTTCGACGACCTCATCCCCAGCAAGGAGCAGAACGTGTTCAACCAGAACGTGCTGCACGTGCTACCCACCCGCGACCAGCTCGGCCGGAGAGTGCTCGTCATTGAGCTTGGCAGTGAGTATCAACGCCCATTGCCCATGTCCCCAGTTTGAAAGTACTATCAGAGCAATGAGGATGTTTGAAAAAAAGGGTATGCCTACAGCCTATTTGACACGATATTTATATATAAGGCGCAGCGCAGACGACACCTATCGACGACTATCCGTGACGCACTTTTTACTCTGTGGGAAATAGAACCTATGCAATTATACATATTTGATTGATTGGGTACATTCAGATGGTTTATTCGTAAGCAGATTCTGTCGTTATGCCCAAGCGAAAGATCTCGAATAACATTGAC
This sequence comes from Polyommatus icarus, assembly GCA_937595015.1. Lineage (NCBI taxonomy): Eukaryota > Metazoa > Arthropoda > Insecta > Lepidoptera > Lycaenidae > Polyommatus > Polyommatus icarus. Next base: position 14,719,529 of record OW569321.1, read on the forward strand.
TTGATATAACCCAAACAAACAGCGTAGATCCGACATCTGCTCATCTGATGGTACAGTATAGTTCTTGCAATCTGCGAGTGCGCGTCGCCCTTAGTTGTGAGAGTGACCATATCTATGCACGCGTACATGGCTCGCTCGCTACTGACTGCTCCGTCAGGTACGCACACTAACGAAAATGTCTATTCACATTTCCAACTACAAATAAAGGCGACGCGCACTCGTAGATTGCAAGAACTATACCTCCTTAATTGTAGGTATTTATTTCAAGTAGCTTTAGTTGTTACTTGTTACCGAAGGTGTATTAATGAGAACTCAACAGAAAATTTACGATCGTTTACAAACGTTCACTTTGTATCATACCATCATTTTATAATTATTACAAGTACTTAGCTTTAGTTATTACTTGTTAGTTGTTACCGAAGCTGTATTAATCCTTCGATCGGATGTTCTAGGAATTCCCATTGTATTCTTTTGTTCTCGCGATCACCGGTGCTCGCGCTCGGGCCTAAAGGATTAATGAGAATTCAACAGAAATTTTACGATCGTCTACAAACGTTCAGATTCTTTGTATCACACCATCATTTTATAATTATTATTCTTTAAGTCTATTGTCTGGCAGCACGTTTCGACTACATAGTACATACGATGCACATTATGCTATTATTTCTTGATGTGTTCCGCGTACATAGCACCTATTTAAAAATTCATTGTAGTTATGTTGTGTAGGTATCAAATGGCATTTGCCATGTACAAAAGTTAACTATAATGATGCGTTATTATTCACGTCATTGACAAGGAAACAAATAACAATGAGCATGGCAAATTTAAGGCAAAAAATAGCAATCGTCTTCTGTGTTTTACCCGTCAAGTTGGAACTTGGAACTAGTTTTTGCTTAAGTTGACGTTCTGTCAAGGAAATAACCAAATTTGGCATGGTCTCAATTCGCTCTTCAAGTATCCAAGTTTTTATTCCATTCTAAACGATACTTTTCGCACATTTTGACGTGACAAAAAGTACTTATTTACTAATAGGCGTTAACGTCATTAGCAGTTAGCACTTCTAGTGTTTTATGAGCTGTTTTTACAATTTTAAAACATTTTGCCTACATTTTCAGAGAAGTGGAATCACAACAAATGCACGTTGGACGAGGTGTTCAAGGGGTGCGTGTTGTTCCTGGAGGCGGCCATGCTTGAGCCGGAGACTCAGATCTGCGGCGCCGTCGTCGTCCTCGATATGGACGGCCTCTCCCTGCAGCAGGCCTGGCAGTTCACGCCGCAGTTCGCCAAGAGAATCGTCGATTGGCTCCAAGTACGTAAGCACGAGGACATTTTAGTGACCTCGATATACCCATTAGCAATAATCATGATAATCACCACAAACTAAGATCGAAAGGTCAAAGTAAATAATCGTTTTCTTAATGTCCGGATGCTCCGACGGATCCCGGCGATTCAAGATCCGGCATGCGGCTGCTAAATGATAGAACCGTAGCCGGTAGGTGCGAAATTGACTCCCACAATGGTCTTATATTTAAACAAATCGAACAACTATTGACTTTGCGTACTCTTTGATGCTCCACTGATTGTGCTAATTAGTTAGACTTTGATTTATGTGCGGTAACATACTTACTTGTGTTTTCAGGAGAGCATACCTCTGCGCATAAAGGGGCTGTACATCATCAACCAGCCGTACATCTTCAACATGGTGTTCCAACTGTTCAAACCGATCCTGAAGGAGAAGCTGCGGTCGAGGATCCAGTTCATCGGCAACGACCGGGAGCTGCTGTACAAGTACCTGAGCCCCAAGTGCCTGCCCGAGTGCTACGGGGGCACGCTCTCCATCCCCACCGTCACCGGCAACCAGTGGCTTGAGCTGCTCCTCATTTGTGATACTGAATTTAAAGGTAATTTTCACTATATATTTAGTATGGAATATTATTTCATGGGCATGGGGACCATCTCGGAAATTATAAGGTATTTTCTTGAGGTCCGCACCTCCGCCCTGATTCCTAGGAGCTAGCGCGCGAAATAAATACAATTTCATGGATGCTTCTCTGGACTCTGAATACTAGAATCTCTTCAATTCGTAAATATAGACGATAAAGTCAATTTTAATTTTTGAATAATGCAGCTAATGCTTGCAAAATGTAAATAAGTATAATAATTCTGATATTTGTAGTTTTTATACGGAACAAAACCGTGTACGTTTATTAGTATAAGGCATTTTTAAATATACAAGTGGCGTGAGCAGTGAGCTACTACGAGAGTACCGGTTTTTACACAAATAAGTTAAGTAAACTTGCGTTAGATGTGTATTGTGTATGGCTTAACCGGTGACTAATCAGTTTCATAAGCCCACGTCTATGACTATGTCTATGATATTATACAAGAAATTAAGGAGGGCAACTTAATATGCCAGCTAATAACTTCGTATCGTATGGGAACCGTACCTACATTTGGGACTTACGTAACTTGCATATTATATACACTATCTGTTAACTGATTATGTTATAGTATCACCAAAATCCTCCGATACTATAGATGTACCAGAATCTGATGGCAAAAAGTGAGAAAACAAATTGACTCTAGTCTCTAGCAATACCGGGGTAATTGAAATAAAACATTTTGATCCTTTTCTTTTAGTAGCTAATCTGTGTATTAAACATATAAATATAAAAATTTATCCAATGATTTAGGATATTTTTTGAAAATTTGCTGTCAAAACTTGCCATCAGATTCTGCTACCAGAATCTGATGGCAAGTTTTGACAGCAACAAAATCATACAATGTAGGTCTACGACTTTTATCGTCAAAGTTGACCTAATTAAAAATAAGTATGACCTAATTATAAATATCATTTACCCAAGTATAGTCCTCCTTATCGATTTCGATAACGGCGACCCCAGAAATTAAGGATTGTTTCTATTATGAGCCCTAATATGACTTGCTAGAACGAACTTGGTTTCGAATGTCCTATCACATGTGTTACAGTAGAGTTGGCCGGCAGAATTGTAAGTATAGATGTAGGAAGGCTTAGGTCTCTCTTTACGCAATGGGCATTGTCCAAAAAAAATCACATGTACTTTTTATATTTTTTTTCGTTAAAATAGGGTATTTTAAGAATATTAATTAAATAATTTTGAAATTCATTGGCTAGTTTTTTCTCAATAAATTTTTAAAGTTTCGCTGTGACGTCATCATCGGCGGCCAATTGACCTCTGCAGTATGTTTTTTTTTCCTTTCAATCTTATTTATAATGGCTGGTTCGTCAAATATAAGTTCTCATTATATGAAAGCTGATACGAGGAGCTTACCAAAAGTTCGAAACGTAATGTTGGTCGAATTTATTGCTAATTTAACGCCATTGAAGGTCAAACTAAGGTTAAACATATTTGTTCAAAAATATAAGTAACTAATGGGTATTTTTTTCGTTTATATACAGAAAAACGATCACTGACCTTATTCCTCGAAATGTTTTTGTAATGAGCAAAATTGAAAAAAAATGGACAATCCCCATTGGCGCTTTGCTTCAAGAGTCTGTAGACGGTCTTTCTCAAAATATTTGATTTTGGTATTGGTCGTAGTCTTTACCCAAGTACAAATATGATGAAATGTGTCTAAGTACAAATATTATGATGAATTTTGCAATTGTTTTGTAAATGAATAAGTTACGTGTACTTATAAATTATTATTGAACTCATAATATTATGTGGGTATGCTATATACTTTACCATTATAAATACTAGTTAAGTAGTATTATTATGCTCACGATTTTGTTTCAATTGTAATTAATATCTCAGGTTTTTTTAATCTTTTGATTTCAGTCTCATTTCACAACTAATTACTTAATATTTCTTTTTTTTCAGCTATCAACTCATATGGATACAAGAAGAAGCTGTAACTATGTTTAAGTGTAAGAAAATGTGATATGATAGTTTTAATATTTACAAATGTCGAAAAATATCTGCCTGCGTAACTAAAATACATAATGTTAAAGTAAGCGAAATATTTAGAATTTATGTCTAGAGGTACTTAACGGAATTTACGTCGGAGTTTTTAGTGCTTAATTGTTTTTTTTTTCACATTTATTATTTGCATTCCTATAGATTTACACTATTTTTATTATTATACCTACATAATCAGAAATATAATTTCTAATTAATTCTGATAGAATAGACAAACATTGGAAAAAAGATAGTTTCATAATATTATGCATTACCTACTATTTCATTTCATTACATTTCGTCTACGCGTAGGTATATCAATAAACGCCTGTGATAATTTGTATGATAATTGTTACCTACTATCAGTTTAATGGCTTTGGCTTATTTTGTGAAAGTATAAAACGTTTACATTTAAATCCAATATTCTTATTTCTTATATTATTAAGATGACTTTATTTTTTATTTTACTAGCTACCTGCCCTAGTACACAAGTGGCAAGCGATTATCGTAAACGCTAACGCTAACGCCACAAAATGTATGCGATTTAACGTAAGTCATCGGTTCGCTAGCGAATACTAATGTCAAATCCCATACATTTTGTGGCGTTAGGCGTTAGCGTTTACGGTAATCGCTTGCCGCTTGTCAAGGCCCTCAGCTCTGCTACTAGTTACTACCCACTGAGTTTCAGTCTCAAACGTACTTTTAAAGTTAGCATAAATAAGGTAATCACAAAAAGACTGAATTTTATATCATTTGAGTCTTTCGTAGAATAATTAATTGTTACATATTTAGCAATGTTAAACATGGTATGTAGAAAAATCTACCCATATTATACCTGTATTGTATAACATGAAATATCTCTATTATTTTAAGGATGTCTGAACAAAACATTTGCCATATTAAAACAATGACTTGCCCAATAAAATTATTATTTATTGGAATGATTAGTTAATGGAATGGAATCAGGCGTTACTTTGCGGAAATCCATAGCTAAAAAGTTTAGTTTGTTATTATTTTTAAGCAATATTCCGCGAAATAAACTTCCAACTGCGCCACCGGCCAAAACACCGTACCACGTGGCCGGTGGCGGCACTTGACGGACGTTATTCGTAGAGTCCACATCCTGAGGATGCTCCGGTGTTGGGGCGAAACGCGCGTCGAGGTTTTCAACCTGCATGGTGGTGAGGGGCCTTGCACGGATTTGCCAACATTATTGCTTGTGTGGTGGTGGTGTTTGCAGGTTCTTGCATGCGAGTTTGCGCATAGGCAGTGTGGGAGGAGGGAGGCGCTCCACGCATGCCTATGCGTACACTCACTCATTTACTTAAAGGTGGAAGTTTATTTCGCGGATTATTGCTATATTTTTATTATTTTATGCCTATGAGCATGAAATATTATGTTTTAATTATTCAAATTTCTGTGCATAATGATCATTTTATTATGTAAAACACTGTAAAACAGAATCTAACGTTGGTTCTTATGAAGAAGGTACTTAAGTAAATAAAAAAACTGTAATACCCATTTATTATTTAATATCACATAAAATGTACATAACCTGTTTTTATTTTTCTGTGTACATAACAAACTCAAACATATAAGTTCACGTTATCACATAAATTTACAACTTACAAGCTACTTTTCTTTGTTACTAGATCTAAATAATTTTCTACTTAGTTCTAATGTTCTTCATACCCTTCGTTACTCCAAAAAGACCGACCTTATCCCTTTGTAACTCAAAAATCGTGAAAATTTAATACCTATTTTTTGTAACAGTGCACAGTGGTAAAGTTATTTGTAAACGACTGTCACATCAGTCAATCACAATCATCACATTTGTATCCATAATGTGAAAAACATATTTTTAAAGTAGAGACAATAATTTTGAAAGTGTGGTGAAATGTAAATATTTTTGTAAGTAATGAAAGAAATATTTTGGTATACCTAGTGATTAGTTTTATTGCGTACTTATTACTCTAAAGTTTCTAGTTTAAACTTCAAAATTTTGTCACGTGCCAGAAGTGGCACGTGACAAAATTTTGAGCACGCTCCATAGACCATAACACAAAATTATTACCTATAACTTAGTGATTAATCTACAAAAGCACCATGTTAGGCTCGGGGCATTATATTTTTAAATACGCATCAGAATTACAAAGAAAAATACTTATTAAGTAATTTTAATGGGAATTGTATAACATCACTGATGATACTAATAATATAGGAAGTTACGCATCGCTCCCATACAGAACCTTTAAAAATTTTATTAAGCTATGAGCTTCATCAAATATGTTCCTTAAGTGACTCTAAGCTTCAAAGAAGGCCGCCACCTGGTCTCTTTAAAAAAATCTATCCTCGTCTTGGTGGCTACTAGGGCAAGACTGGTATCATTTTCGTATAAACCAAAGAAGTAGAATCTGTTTCTGATATTAATTATACTAAGTTTCATAGTAATTTTACAAGAAAAACGTAAAAATCTCACTTGGAGATTTTTGCTTTAAGAGCTCATTTCTTTTATATAGTGCTTAAAAATATCATACAAAAAATACTATCATATAGCGCATTTTATGCAGATTCTAAATATGTACACTTTTAAATATCACCTTCTAGAAAAAGATGCTAAAAAAACTTAAACCGCAGCGCGGGAAGCTACACTCGCGCTAGCTGTTCGCGCTGCGGTTGTTTTTTTTTTTGTAAAACATGCTTACTTTGTGAATAAACACGAATCAATTTTTTTTAAATAATTTATTTATCGGGCACAGTTGCCAGCACACAGACATAACTCTGTGCATTTTAATTTTCTTTTAATACAGTTGCAACGGTTTTTGCAACCTATCTTGCACCTGCATCGAGTGAGCTCTAGGCACACATTTGCCACATCTGGTAAATAAGACCAAACAGGAGTCCAAATATTTGCTTCCATCCTCCAGCCCCAGGAGGAAGGACTCGGAAGGTCTTGCTTAGGCACTAAGGCTTGTCCCCAGACATGAACTCCCTGATATACATATTGCCCGAAGTGTGTGTTGGTGTAGAGCGGCTTCCGTTGGAGGAATATTCTCCAACTGTCTATCCTTCTTTGTGAACAGATACTTTCTGCATTCGCACCACAGTGAACGAATTTCACTGTAGTGCAGGGGCTTGAGCTGAAAAATAAAATATTACAGTAATTCTTATATTGAAATAGGTTAGCTGAATCTGTATCAAACTATTTTATACTTACCGGTCGTATGTACATTGTCAAAACAAATTTGTGGATGTAACTTCCATCCAACAATGCCTTGAACCTACAAGTTACTTCTGGGTAGGCAATCCAGGCATCAAACGCACTCTTTTTACATCTTCCATTAAAAAAAGATACGGTATCGCATCCTGTCAAAGCATTAAAAATTGGCAGTACAGTAAGTGCAGTTTTAAGTAATGTTAGTCGGGACAGAAGTATGATTGAGCCATGCAACCATGAAGAGGTCGACACTAGAATGTTACTTCATGTTGCAGACGCGATGAATCGAGGACATAAAAAAGTAATAGAATAGAAGATGCGAATAGTTACATCGACAAATTTGTTTTGACAATGTACGACCGGTAAGTATAAAGTAGTTTGATACAGATTCAGCTTACCTATTTCAATATAAGAATTACTGTAATATTTTATTTTTCAGCTCAAGCCCCTGCATTACAGTGAACGAATGCAGAAAGTATCTAATCACAAAGAAGGACAGACAGTTGGAGAATATTCCTCCAATGGATGCCGCTCTACACCAACACACACTTCGAGCACTATGTCAGGGAGTTTATGTCTGGGGACAAGCCTTAGTGCCTAAGCAAGACCTTCCGAGTCCTTCTTCCTGGGGCTGGAGGATGGAAGAAAATATTTGGACTCCTGTTTGGTCTTATTTACCAGATATGGCAAATGTGTGCCTCACTCGATGCAGGTGCAAGACAGGTTGCAAAAACCGTTGCAACTGTATTAAAAGAAAATTAAAATGCACAGAGTTATGTCTGTGTACCGGCAACTGTGCCCGATTATTAAATTATTTTATTAAAAAAAACATTGATTCGTGTTTATTCACAAAGTAAGCATGTTTTGCAAAAAAAAAAAACAACTGCAGCGCGAGCAGCAGCTACACCCGCCTAGCGCGAGTGTAGCTTCCCGCGCTGCGGTTTTTATTTTTTTTAGCATCTTTTTGTAGAAGGTGATATTTAAAAGTGTATATATTTAGAACATGCATAAAATGCGCTATATGATACTATTTTTTGTATGATATTTTTAAGCACTATATAAAATTAATGATCTCTCAAAGCAAAAATCTCCAAGTGAGATTTTCACATTTTTACGTTTTTCTTGTAAAATAGCTATGAAACTTAGTATAAATAATATCAGAAACAGAATCTACGTCTTTGGTTTATACGAAAATGATACCAATCTTTCCCTAGTAGCCACCAGGACGAGGACATCCTCGTCTAAAAAAATCTATATTTTTTTTAAAGAGACCGGGTGGCGACCATCTTTGAACGGCTTCGGCTTCGGCCAAAAAAACCACCTTCGGCGAAGCGGAAGCTTTGCCGAAGGTCCGAGCAACCGTCGAAATTGAACGAACTGTAAGCTGTTACGAAATACTGAGTGAGTCGTGAGAGAGCGACGGGCCGGTCGTGTATGCAGAGGCCACGGAGCACACTGTCAAATACAATAAACAAACACTAACTTCTTAATAAATCATTTAATTATTTATTAAGAAGTTAGTGTTTATTTATTTTATTTATTAGTCTAGTTTCGGTCTAGTCGAATAAAACAAAGACTGGTTGATTGATCTAATTATTGTTATTTCTGAAATAATAAAAAAAATATTATTTTTTACAATAGTTCAGTCAATAAAGTAGTTGTAGAATGCGTGAGCGGGAGAGATTTCTGCTGAAACTTATTCAGGGTGCTTAGGGATAAATCATACTAAAATTCCTGAAGTCTAGAAGGTGAGCCGGAGTGAGGGGAGAGTGCCAAAAGTCTCAATTTTTGGTTTTTGGCTAATAACTAAAAGACGATGCGTTGTAGCAAAAACATTCTACGATGAAAAAAACTTATTAAATCCTCTATAATTTTGATTCTATACACTTTTTCCGAATTCTCATCCATTTTCGAACTACACATTTGAGTCATTCCCTTAATTAATTATTTGTAGTCCACAAATTATTAACATACTAAAAGTCCTGAAGTCTAGAAGGTGAGCCGGAGTGAGGGGAGAGTGCCAAGTCTAAATTTTTGTTATTTGGCTAATAACTAAAAAACGATGCGTTGTAGCAAAAACATTCTACGATGAAAAAAAACTTATTAAATTCTACATAATTTTGATTCTATACACTTTTTACGAATTCTCATCCATTTTCGAACTTCACATTTGAGTCATTCCTTAAACTTAATTAATTATTTGTAGTCCACAAATTATTAACTAATGAATAAATCACAAAATCACAAACTTTTATCACTATAGCTCTAACTGCCGCACTCAGAGTGGAACATTATTTAGTTAAATGTAATTAATTCAAAATTTTGACATAAGCCCCATACTTTATCTGTCAAACTCTTCATTAAATTGGAGCTAAATCATAATTAAATGTCTCTGAGTACGGCGGTAAATCAACTTCTCTATGAGACAGTCAATATTATAGAGGTAAACCTTCAATACTGAAGTTTTGAAATACTTAATTTTAATATTAATTGTAGCTTGTAAACAATATTGAACATTTAAAAAAGATATTACCAACTTCGAAATTATACGTAAGTAATTGAGAAATAAAACTCCATATCTCCAAAACTACTGAACCGATATTGTTGAAACTTGCACTATTCCCTAAGTAGAACAGTACCAAGTACAACAAAAAAGAATTACTGAAATCAGAATGTAGTGCGAACTCAAACATAAAAACATACATACATACACATGTAATTTGGCACATTTTTTCAAACGCTGATACAGATTACAGACTAACATAATACATATACGAAAATTAGGTAGTTCTGGAAATATTATTACATACATACGCGTCGAATTGATAACCCCATTTTTTTGAAGTCGGTTAAAAAATAATTACTGAGTCGAGCGATTAAGATTACTTATAAACCTTCGGCTTCGGCTCCGGCTTCGGCCGAAGGTTGTGGCGATTGCCGATTAATCAGCTTCGGCTTCGGCCAAAAATAGACCTTCGGTCGGACACTATTCTTCAGAAAAGTGGCACGTTGCGCATTGGTAAGATTTGCCATCCCTGTTCTAGAGCATGCCTGTAGGCCGTTGTGATTATCTTATCATGTAGGTACCAGTAGGTACCTAATGCTTATAACATTTTATTACTTATTAAAATTAAATATGATTTGATAACTGTTCAATGAAGCTGCTGTTTTAAATATTATTACAAGTACTTAACGTAAGCCTTTAGCCCACTCCACAAAATAGAGAGCAATGCAAAAAAATATCAGTATACAGTATATAGATGACCCTCGCAGCAATATGTATTTACAGGCTAGATAGTTTTTATTATTCGTAACTAGAAAGTAGAAACCATAATTTATGATATTATTATTATTAAGTAGGTACTAATATATTAACAATTCTATCTTATTATATAGAATACATACAATCTCTTATCTTTAACATAAAAAAAACGTTGAAATCGTCGTGCCGAGCGCCGCGCGATTTATTGGGTAGTCAACTAGTCACTTGACAAATTATAGACCTAATTAATAATAATTTCACTCCCTGCCCCTTAGTGTATTTATTTTCTTCAGGCGCATATCATTTGTCCTTCGACAGGTATCCGTAGGAGTTCACTTCTGAAAGTATTAGAATTCCAATTAGGCAATGCCAATAACACATTATTATTTTGTTACATTGGGTTCTTAATAAATAGTTCATTACGCACCTAGGGCAGGAAAATAAGAAATGTCTCAGATCACATGTAATTGTCAACGAGGTCAACAAACATGTGATCTAAGGCTTTCTTATTTACTGCCCATGGTGCGTGTACTATTTTTCTCATCGACGGAGGCGGAAAACGGCAACATCGATATAAGCGCAGCGGGAAGAAAGTTGACGTTTTCCACCCGGAGGTGAGAAAAATCATTTTTCTCACCTCCGGAGAAAAAGCCAAAGCCTCAGATCACAATATGTTTGTTGACCTCGGCTTCGCCTCGGCCAACAATTACATGTGATCTGAGACATTTCTTATTTTCCTGCCCTAGGTGCGTAATGTACTATTGTTAAGCTATGCCATCTCTCTAAGTCAAAATTCCTTTTTTAAGATCTCTTTCAACCTTCTAGCTTTTCTCTTAAACATAAAATCGGCAAATAGGTCCACATTTATAATGTTTATACGTCTTAAGGTCGTCCCCCGAGCAAACGACATTGGCCAATGTATGGCCAATGGCCATACATTTGCCGCGATGCCGAGATCGCGCCAAAACCCTATTATTTTTACTTATCTTAGTTCAAAATTGTCTTAAAAAAAATTAAAACGGGGAATATGTAGTTTATGATATTGTCGATCTATGGTCGATCTATTGGCGTGAGTTTCAAATAAAAGTAATTTGTAAATCCTAAGGAGATGCTGAATGTATGCTTGAATTTTAATAAATTGGTATTTCTTTGGAAGCTGATATCATGAGTACATAATAAACAAAAATAGAAAATTTAAACCGGGGAAAGGAATGTTGATATACTGAAGATAATTGCTGTATTTTTATTATAACTTTGTAGTTTTCAGATTATGAGTTTATAAGGTTTTAAATACGGTAAATTACGGAATCTCGTGAGGGAATGCCCTTAACATCGTCATAATGTTTTTAAATAAGTACTCTTCATACTCACCGCTACCCTCTCACAGAAAACAAGCAATGGAACAGCAAAAAATGGAAAGGGCGTAGCGAAAAAATAGTTTTTGTCGCGTAATTTAAAAACAATAAATACACTTCATAATATAAGCTATGGGAAAATTTAAAGTGTATGCTTGAACCAATCTATGTACAAATTTTGGAAGCTTAAGTCACTCTCCTCTGTTGGCAAAATAGGAATCCCTTTTTTTACAGAGGTATTTTTGATTGATTATTCTGTGTTATAAAAGTTGACCAATCGTTTTATGCTATGGGTAATTCAAAGACAAAGACATGATGAATACTGGCAATGAACTTTAATTTCTTAGCTTTAGTCATTACTGAGAAAAAACGATATCGCCAAATTATCAAGGCGTCGCCTTAACTGTAGCTTTAATAAAAAATAAACGCAACAGACATCTGTCAAATTCTGTGGTCAAAGTGTTAAAGTTAAAGGATCTAACACAGAGTTTTGGCGGGCATGTGAAAGAGTGCTGTTGTGTTTTTGTATTATTTTCCTAAAATTGTGTTAGCTGGGTTTTTAATGTGTAATATTGGTAGAATATTAACCATTAGATATTCGTGTTCATGCACAAGTGTAGGAAAGTGATGTAATATCCAGAAACGTGCTATTTTGTGTTCCCTCCAAAACTCCATCGAAAGTTTCAGTAAAGCGTCTACCACTTTACTGAATCGACCGACTTGACTCCTTGACTGTATTGACTTTTACTTAGACTTTGACTAGACTTTAGACCTGACGAAACAAGATTAATTGACAAGAAATATACTTGTACAAAAGACATGGCTTTGGCCTTATAAATAAAATAAAAAATAATAATGAGGAAAATAAAAGAAGACAAGGCTTCGGCCTGTTAAATAAAAAGGATTTAAGACAATAGTACTACAAAAGACATGGCTGTATGGGCTTTGTTCCCTTTGCCTGTCCTGAATGGGTCGAATCAAACCAAAAAAAAAGGATCTAACACAGTGGAGTTTATATTCCATTACACACAACCAACATCATGAACTTCACTCCAATGATATTGTATGTTACTAACGTAACTAGATTGGCAGTCTACGACAGAAACGCGTCACCACTTTGAAGATGCCTGCAGGCATATCTGCCATACATAATGACATAATAACACTATGAAGTGACATTGTCTTTTGGGCTATCAAGTGGTTACGCATTTTTTGCATCAGTTTGTAAGACATTGCCACTCTAGTATTTTAGAAACTCATTGCTTCACTCAATAGAAAAAAATCCCAAAGTTCTTTTCACGAAATTGCCATACTACGTCAAAATTATTTGGAATTTTCAGAAAATTTTTGCACTGAATGAAAGACAAAGAAAATGTCTAGGGAATTGTGTTTTTATGACTCGATTGAATTATGTATATTAAATAACGACGATCAAAAAACTATAAAATTGCATGAGCGCCTAAGCGCGACTGAAAGCCTTATTTGCGCCTGCAGTTTTATAGTTTTTTTGATCGTCGTTATAATTCAATCGAGTCAAAAAAACACAATTCCCTAATCCCTAGACATTTTCTTTGTCTTTCGACCAGTGCAAAAATTTTCTGAAAATTCCAAATACATAATTCAATCGAGTCAAAAAAACACAGTTCCCTAGATAATATTATATTCTTTGGCTTTCGTTCAGTGCAAAAATTTACTGAAAATTCCTAATAATTTGGCAATTTCGTGAAAAGAAGGGGTAACTTTAGGATTTTTTTCTATCGAGTGAAGTTCATGATATTGTGTAATGGAATAATATGAACTCCACTGTGTTAGATCCTTAACTAACAGTTAACACAATATATTTTTTTCAGAATTTAAATTACTATATTATGTCTCCTGTCACTTTAAAATCTTGAAAATCATCCGTTTCTGGAAATACAGGCCCTTAAGTTAGTCTCAACTATAACCATAACCTTAACCTTAACCACGCCTCTGGTGCAACCCACCCTAACAAGTTACGTTAGTTACGACAGAAATACACCGTGCAACAATATAAAACTTACTTTTAAAGTTCTCCTCGTAGTGATGCAGCATTTCCCACATCACCTCCCCGGACACCTCATCATCAGGCAGCAACCCCCCGAACCTGGTCATCACCGACGCCGGGTCCACGTGCTGCAGCAGCGACTGCTTGTCAGACCCGTGGAAGAAGATGCGCGAGCGCAGCTTCTCCCGCAGAAACGGCTTGAACATCGCAAACAGCACCCGAAATATGTACGACTGGTTCACTATGTGCACCGCCTTTAGACGGATTGGGATGCAGTCCTGAAATTGGAATAAAGTAAGCTAAAGGTGATAACTGATAAGTGATAACTGATAACCGATAAGCCATTTGGTAAACTATTTCCTATTTGGAATGTTGTCTTTATGATAATTGTAGGTCATAATTTGTGGACGAGATTATATAATCTCGTCCACAAATTAAATTTCAACTAAATACTGTTTTATATAAAACAGTATTTAGTTGAAATTTAAACCTTGCAACAAAATGTATTAAAGATACAAACTGGCACATGTATACTCGTAATATAAGTAACGATGATAAGTAATTATTCTCTTGAATTCATCGTATAATAAATTCAAGATTTAACATAACAACAAAGAGATAAAATGCATTATGCACACTCACTAATTACGATTGTAATGATTTATGAATAACTTCGTATACAAATAAACAGAGTAAACGTCTGATCACTGATGACTTATGATAGTTTGCATAGTGACCAATATTTACAGAATACAGAAATATTAAGACTATTAGGAGCTGTTTCACTTACTGAATGCACAACTTATCTGACAGATAGAGTTTCACAATAAAGAACAACACAAACCTGGATCCAGTCCAGCAGCGCGCTGGCGAACATGGGAGAGAACTGCATGATGTGTGAGAAGGTGAGGCCCTTCATATCCATGATGACGACAACGCCGCAGACCTGCGTGCGCGGCTCCACCATCGCCGCCTCCAGCCCCAGCTGGATCCCCCGGAACACCTCCGTCAGGGACACCTGCCGTGGGTCCCAGCGCTCTGAAGAACATTTTAACACCTGTTAGCGCTGGTAGTACAGCAGCTGTAGGCCTGCTTTAAACTCTGGGGGTTTTTTAATTTATAAAATAGGGGCCGTCTATGGGCTGTTCGCCCATATCCTTTTTTTAGGGTTCCGTAGTCAACAAGGAACCCTTATAGTTTCGGTCTGTCCGTCCGTCTGTTCGTCTGTCCGTCTGTCTGTCTGTCCGCGGTTTTACTCAGAGACTATAGGACCTACAAAGCTGTAATTTAGAAATATGCTGAATTTAAAAGGAAAACTATCACGGCTCGGCACAGCCGGCACGGCACGGATCAGACTTCATAAGTTATTGAGTAATAGTCAATTAACTAAAAAAATGTATTCGGCGAAGTATAAAGGAACTTTTCGTTCCAATTCCTTTGAAAGTAACTGAGATGATGTTGTTAGTAGTGTAAAACACGCTTTAAATGTACGTTCGTTGACCATAAAAATTATCAAAAACTTGCGGTACTACGGAACCCTATATTGCGCGTGGCCCGACATGCACTTGGCCGGTTTTTTGTTATTTTATTATTTAGATTTTTCGCACCAAGGATATTGCAAATAATATTATTAATTTTAATTAATTGTAATTTGTAGTCCATCACGCCATGGACTTTTTTATATTATACTAGCTGACCCGGCAAACGTTGTTTTGCCATATAAATCATAGCAGTGCCCGCGACTTTGTTCGTGTGGTTGTTGAAAACACTGTCGCGATTGCAATAAAAAGGATATAGCGGGTCAATATCTTAAGGCGATATATCGAAAATAAATTATACCGCAAGGGCAATTATATACTTAATAATACGATGATGATGATGAGCGAAATTTGCATAGTAGCATCTGCTTTCCGTTCTTAAAACAACATCGAAACTCCCAAACTTGTATCTATAAAGAATCAGGAGTTCCCTCAGCACCTTCCGAACCATGATATACTTCGGTGCAAAATCTTACTTGCTTCGCTTACTAATGCTTCGAATACTTCTCACGAAACCGAAGTCATCAAATGTTTCCATATAAATTTCGAAGAGTTCCCTCGATTACTAATGGATCCCTTTATCAGGTCACCACTTTTGTGAACGGGGTACTAAATTGGGATGATGCCCTATGCACCAAAAGAAAAATTTTGAAAATCGGTTCACAAACGGCGGAGTAATCGTTGAACGAACATAACACCTCCTCCATTTTGAAAGTCGGTTAAAATTATAGCCTATGTGTTATTCTGATATATAAGCTATTATAATACATATATATACTAAATAAATATATATTTATTGTTTTATAAATTACATAATAATTTATTTATTATAATATTAATGTTTTGAACGGTGCGGTCCCAGTGTGGCGGCCAGTAGATCCGACATTTTTCGATTTTCTTAGATTTTATGCTGCTCCACCCTAGACTACACTCTTTTTTATTATTAAATAAGGGGGCAAACGAGCAAACGGGTCACCCGATGATAAGCAACTATACCGTCGCCCATGGACACTCGCAACATCAGAAGAGCTGCAGGTGCGTTGCCGGCCTTTTAAGAGGGAATACGCTCTTTTCTTGAAGGTTTGCAGGTCGTATAGCTCCGGAAATACTGCTGGTGACAGTTCGTTCCAGAGTTTTACAGTGCGCGGCAGAAAGATACGCGAAAAACGCACTGTGGAAGACTGCCACTCATCAAGGTGATGAGGATGGTATGTTTTTCGCGTGGGACGATTGCGAAAAGTTGCAGGTGCTATGATTCCGAACAATTCCTCAGAGCACTCCCCGTGATACAACCGATAGAGAATGCAGAGTGAAGCTACATCTCAGTGTAATTCCAAGGGGTCCAAGCTGTTTGAAACATGTAGATTTATACAGCCTATATAATATCTAGGTATATACAGGGATACAGTATTCACGAGGGAGTGGTCGCGAGCAAAAATAATGCTGGAGCTGGAGTCTCCACTGTATGATGCATTAAAATAATGCAAATAATCTCATAATCTTGTTTTATTGAAAGACTTGGTTAACATAATTTTGAATTTACCAATAATAATTTATTAGCAAAATATCGTTGTGGTTGATTTATACAGAATTTTCAGAGTGAAGTAACCAATCTACAAATACTGTAGTGCCTGGGACATGGGACATGATGTTCGTATATTGTTTTTTTTTAACAAAAGGAGCATAATTATTGGTGCGTTGATACGCATAGACCACCACTCTCAGATTTGGTGCAATGGGCGGCGGTGTCCCCACGGCCCACACTTACACCCCGAGTATCCCGGCTAAGGCAAAGCGCTGTGGGCACTTCGTGGTGCGCGTCTTCTCCTCGGCCGTCTCAAGGGGTCGAGCGCCTCCCGTTCTCTCCTGCGCTCGGCCTCCTACTTTGGGAGACGCTTACCAGCGGTTCTTGCAAGCTCTCCACCCAAAAGTCTAACAACCTCTCGCCTCAGCCCTCCAGTGATGCACAGCATCCAGGAGAGGGTTGCTGCCTCGCGGATCGCTGCGCAACACCAATAAACGTCGGCAAGAGTTTCTGCCCACGGCACATTCCCATGGAGTAGGCATGGTACGATACTCGCGCACCGCTCGTCATCATTCTGCTTACCTACACTGCGCCGTACGACTTACGAGCGTCCGAATTATGTACTTGAGATCTGAAAATGTCTCATTGGTACACGCCACT
Source organism: Polyommatus icarus (assembly GCA_937595015.1). Classification (NCBI taxonomy): domain Eukaryota; kingdom Metazoa; phylum Arthropoda; class Insecta; order Lepidoptera; family Lycaenidae; genus Polyommatus; species Polyommatus icarus. The sequence continues at coordinate 14,737,053 of OW569321.1, forward strand.
ACTCGGGTTCGAACCTGCACCCTCTCGAGTGGGAACCGAACTAGGCCGACACGACGCACAAATTATTTTTATTATGTCGTCAACTACAGTATATTTTAACTAGGTAATTAAATTAGGTGAAAAAATGGTCCTTCCTAAAACCCGAACCTCTAAAATGAATTTTAAAAAATAATCTTCAACATAATTTTTAAGACACATTAAATCTTCTTACTTGTAACATGAGGCTTGGCGCTTGCGAAACGTTTTTGTTGCACTTGTTACTTTTATAAGATTATCGCAAAAGCCAACTATTCAGTATATCTGTAAATATTATAATATTAATTTTATGACTGCAAGCAATATCAACTTATCAAGTACAAGGCTGCAGCGGTAAACCGGAACAAAAAATTGAAAATTATTATGCACCTGCATAAGAGAACATGCTGATTTATTTAAATTAATTATTATTTTTAACAAAAAATTAAAACCGACTCCAAGGTAAAAACAATAGTAATATGAACTAAGTAAAAAGTATTAAATAACTCTAACTCTTTAATAGTGCCTTTTTCAGAATTCGTTTAAATCTCAACTATTTCTGTACATACTACAGTCTTCATTATTTTGAAGTCGGTACCAGCTAATTTATTCGTGAGTTCAGTAATGTCAGAACTTAGAATATCTGGAACTTTTGGGACTGGTACCAACTTCAAAGTAATGAAGACTGTAGTATGTACAGAAATAGTTGAGATTTAAACGAATTCTGAAAAAGGCACTATTAAAGAGTTAGAGTTATTTAATACTTTTTAGTTCATATTACTATTGTTTTTACCTTGGAAGTCGGTTTTAATTTTTTGCTAAAAATAATAATTTCACTCTTTTTAGTTATCAACAAAATAAGGCTTTATGCGTAACAGCGTAAATAACCAATACGAATGTTAACTATTCACATTATGTTACTGTAAGCGAAATTGTGGTAAATGTTCGCAGTTATCTAAGCGATGCTGCAATTTCCAAACTGTTATCTTTAAAGGTTCAGGAGTTCTATTCAGTGACTTTGGACCAAGAGACACCTTCGTATGAAATTTCTCTTGTTCGTAACATCTGTTTAACTTACTAGAAACAACATTTTAACCACTATGAGTGTTTTGATAAATTTCAAGGATTTACCTCGATTGCTCATAGATCCCATCATCAGCTCACCACTTTCGTAATTGTTATACAAAATTAAGATTATATCATATACAACAACACGAAAATTTTGAAAATCGGTCCACAAACAGCGAAATCATCATTAATTATTATTTTTAACAAAAAATAAAAACCGACTTCCAAGGTAAAAACAATATTAACATTAATATGAACTAAAAAGTATTAAATAATTTTTGCTATCTAATAGTGCCTTTTTCCGAATTCGGCTAAACCTTGACTATTTCTGTACTCAATCTTCATTATTTTGAAGTCGGTACCAGATAGCTGAATCTTCAGTCCTCTGACAGAATATTTGAAACTTTTGGAACTGGCACCGACTTCAAAATTATGAAGATTGAGTACAGAAATAGTCAAGGTTTAGCCGAATTCGGAAAAAGGCACTATTAGATAGCAAAAATTATTTAATACTTTTTAGTTCATATTAATGTTAATATTGTTTTTACCTTGGAAGTCGGTTTTTATTTTTTGTTAAAAATAATAATAATTTCACTCTTTTTAGTTACACTAGTAGGTAAACCTTCGCGTATATTTTACGTATCTTATTACACAGTTCACACTCACAAAATAATATATTATCAGTGAAGTGAACATATTGTGCTAAGTAATTTAACAATTTTAATACTTCAAACCCCAAGCGGTCACCGGCGATTGCGATAACAATAGAAAGGCTATTGTGTCTCGTTTTTCCACGATCCAAGGATCTATCAGATAAAAAATTGTATAAACTTGCATAGGATGTAGCGTAGCTACTCATCTAATATATAAAATTCTCGTGTCACAGTTTTCGTTGCCATACTCCTCGGAAACGGCTTGACCGATTCTCATGAAATTATGTGAGCATATTGTGAGGATATTGGTCTGAGAATCGGCCAACATCTATTTTTCATACCAAAAATTATTTATATGGCAAAACAACGTTTGCCGGGACAGCAATATAATATAATATTATCATAATTATTGACAGCTGTTCTTGTAATCAAGAATTCAATTTCAAATCCATTCAAATCGATACTTAGTGCGCCATCTATCGATTAATAAGTATAACTAATTAAAAAGACACTTATTGACTTTGTTTTGTTTAAATGCTCTTTTTAAAATAACTTTATTTTAATTCTATATTTTGTCTATTAAAATTTTATAAAGTAGTTAGTATAGTATTCGATCTGTATATAAAGTAGTAAAGTATATTCGATCTGTCGTTTTCCGCCACGCGCCGCGAGGCGGCGCTGACCGCCGTGTATATTTAAACAAAGTGTTGTTATACAGTATAAAATTATTATTATTATTAGTATATCCACACCTATGCCTTGTACTATTATCTATTCTGTGCCATGAGACATTGGTGACCTTAACACGACGTGGTAATGATGAAGACGATGATGATGATGATGATGATGATTATGATGATGAATATGAGTTGCATAGTAGCATATGCTTTCTGTTCTTAAAACAACGCCGAAACTCCCAAACGTGTATCTATAAGGAGTCAGGAGTTCTCTCAACATCTTCGAAACCATGGTATACCTTGACCCAATATTCGACTTTTTGGTAGCATATTCTTAGTACACTTCACATAAAACCAAAATCACCATATGTTTCCATATAAATTTCGAGGAGTTCCCTCGATTACTCCTGGATCCCATCATCAGGTCACCACTTTGTGAACATGGTACCAAATTGGAGTAAAACCAAATACAACAAAGCAAAAATTTCGAAAATCGGTTCACAAACGGCGGAGTAATCGTTGAACATACAAAAATAAAAAAAAATAAAAAAAATATCCACAGCCGAACATATAACCTCCTCGTTTTTTGGAAGTCGGTTAAAAACAACTACTTCGATGCAAAATATCGCGAAAAGTACCAATAATTGGGTCATAGTGTGATGACCCATGGTATAATAATTATGGTTGTGATGATGATGATTAATCAAATTGATGTGTTGGCTTATGCTTTCAGTTGTTTAAACAAAGCCGAAATCCCCGAACCTGTACCTATAAGCATTCGAAAGTTCTGTTCGGTACCTTCGGATCCAGGGTATAACCTGGTGCGAAGTCTTACTTTTTGGTAGCATTTACCTTGAATGCTTCAGAAAAAATCGAAATCACTATATGTTTGCATACAAATTTCAAGGAGTCCCCTCGATTACTCATGGATCCCATCATCAGATCACCACTTTTATGAACATGGTACCAAATTCGAATCAAACCCTATACAACACGAAAAGAATTTTGAAAATCGGACCACAAACGGCTGAGTAATTGTTGAACATACATAAAAAAATACATACAGCAGAACGTATTACCTCCTCCTTTTTGGAAGTCGGTCAAAAATGCATTATCTCAGCACAATAACAAATGAAAAAATAATTGTTCATTAATTGTTATTGTGCTGATAATAGGGCTAATTAAGCAGCACAAGGCTACGTCAAAATTAAGTGTATCTTAAAGCACGTACGTCTCAGGTACTGAGCATTAACAAAGTACCAACAACACTGGAAAAGTAGGTTACATCGATTTTATGAAATAATTGTTGGCTATAGATGATGCTTAGGTGTGAATTGCAGATCATGTTACAACTATGTTTTTACTGCGTATAGTCACAGAATATATATTAAAGTTTGGCTCGGGTTCGGAGCTCAATAGGTCACCGCACCGCGTGTCTCAATGATGTCTCAATATCTTGCGAAAACGGTCCCCCATTTTCTTGTGTTCTCGAGTAAATTATTTAAACGCATTTGAGTTTTAACATTAGGAGGATTTAATATGATAATTATATTTTACAGTAATTATTAAAATTGATCCCATAATTTAATTAAATACTTAACACACTTCTATAATCTATTGTTTAGTTTTTCGCATGGTTAAATCCACAAGAAATCGATAAATGGATGGGCATTGTCAATAAAAAGTGTTTTTCCGTTTTTCACATTATAAACTGTTTTTCTATCATGTAAAACACAAATAATGAAAAAATATTTATAGTAAGTAATTACTAACTTATAAAAAAATTATCAAAGTTTAGAGCACCCACACTTTTTTTAATGCCCTTATGGTTTTTTTGTGTACTTACATTAATTTTTATTTACATTATTATAGTTTTTATTTTTTAGAACGAGGAATGTCTCTTGTTAGTTGTGGGCTGTGGCTGAAGCTAAAAAGTTTTTAGTGCTTCACCTCTTCCGTTTGTATTGTAGTGCGTAGTACCTTATACTTACCGCCAGACTCTACCACCATGACGCGTCTCCCATCTTCGTCCCTAGGCGACAAGATGGATACTGTGGAATGTTTGAAGGCCAGCCTGATCGCACTGGGCATCAAGTTCTGACAGTAATGAGGGTGAGATTGTCTGAATTTGTAATACGCTTGCATCTGGAAAAAAATTAAACACTCGTGAAAAGAGCACTAGAATCGGGACAACAAAATTAAATTAGAATTTTGGTAACAAAGCCGGTTTGGTAAAAACATGATTAACATGATTAATAATAATTAAAATCTAGGAAAAACGTAAACGCCAAACGGCCTGAACTCTGAACGCTAATGTGTAAAATCATAGCAATACTGATTGTGAATGCAAGTGTTTGCCTGCGCAGGTAGACCGGAATGTGTGTGGGAATAGACCTGTGCAGTTTTATGGACCTGCGCAGGTATACCTGCACAGCCTTTTTTTTTTTGATATCGCAGGGGAAACCCATCATGGGTGCCCCGGGTTGGGTACCCCGGGGGTATGTGAGACTCTTACTCACTAAAACCACCTGCGGTTCGCCTTCAGCCGTATAACGGAGGGAAATCCCGGATCTAACAAACACAGGACTCCCTCCACGACTGGCCGGTCTATCTCGGACCGGACTTCCACCAAAGTAAGGGAACGCTTAGGCGAACTAAAGCGTTCCCCTCGGCGCCGGGACTGACAAAGCCGGGCAGGTACCCATCCTTACCCGGAGCCCCGTTAGACAGAAGTTAGGAGGTTCGCGTAGCGACGCCTCCGCACTCCCGTCCTACGCCGGCGGAGCGGCAGAGAGGTGGGGTCATTCTCTCTGTCCCGCTCCGTGGCCTCTTTCTGCGACATGACAAATTCGCAGAAAGAGACCGCCGCCTGCCAGGCCTCGTCGCTCTCGAGCATGCAGCGCACTATGCTCGAGAGTGAGAGGTCTCCACGTAGCACCGCCACGAGATCGTGGCGCTGCACGGCCCAACGATCGCACACCTCAAGGGTATGCTGGGCCGTGTCCTCCGCAGCTCCACATTCATGGCAGGCTGGCGTTGGCTCTCTCCTGGCAACCCTACACAGGTACTCACCGAAGCACCCGTGCCCGGTGAGTACCTGTGTAAGGCGGAAGGTGAGGGGTTTCTTCTTGCGGCGCATCCACGCCACAAGAACTGGACGCAGAGACTCAGCGGTACGTTTACCGTACCGGGTCTGCGCCAGATCCTCTTCCCACCTCCTCAGCAGCCACTGCTCTCCGAGTCTCCGGAACCACCTGATCTCCTCATACCTGCACAGCCTGCCTAGCATACGCCAACGAGATGTCTCACTCTACATGTTTTCTCGATGTTTGATGGTTTGTCTCTTCATCTCTATTGACCCTAGCATGACAAAAATTTTTCTCGTGTAGATCTGTCATCGAAATAATACATTTTTATTGAGTTGTGTCGAGATAATGTCGAGATTTTGACATTATGTGACGAATAGTTTTTAATTATCTCGAGAGTGAGATATCTCGTTAGCGTATGCTAGGCAGGCTGGTGACCTCTGTAGTTATGTCTATTGTGTCTTCGGTAAAGCGTAACGTGTATGGCAGCCACGCCTACCTTTTTAAAAGCGCTTTCGGCATAGAATTTGGTAGGCCTCAGAAATTTCAGCAGGAACTCATCGTCATCTACTGGCACCGCAAGCGTTGTTTCACCTGGAAAAGTAATGAAATCCTTAATACAAAGATTTTGAAAATCTCTTGAAAATTTGAAAGAAAGTTGACAAGAAATCGCTACTAGAGCTGATAGAGAGAACCTGATATGAAAAACAGATATCATTATGTTAAACATTGAAATGTCTTCGTATCTCCTTAAAAGGTTGAAAAACGAGATTATTTTATCAAGGCCAACGATGTCACAAGAAGAGCCATAGATCTAGTTAATTATGGTCCCACAGCCGGCAACCGCCGCATTACCATACCATAGATCGCGTGGGCGAGGTAACCACCACTATAATCGTCAAATTTTGGTGCATGACACGTCATAATCATAACTGATTATGTTTAAACATTGACTACTTTGTCTGATACCTTGATACCTATTATTATAATTAACGTATACACTGTACAATAATTACAGCAGATTACCGAACATCAAAGTCAAATGATATGAACGATTAAAATCTGAGTACAATTTTACAGTTTCACCGAAGAGACACATTTTGTTTGTGGGTATGTCGTTCTCGGAACTCGGAAGTATTTTATAGGCTGTAGTAATACCAAGTTAAATAAAATTTGGACGTATACTGCTTTGGTACCGAGGACGAACATACAATAGGACATCAAAAGGTGCTTGACATTGAGATGTAATATTTTCCTGCCGATACGTCGTATCACGTTTAATAGAAGAAGAAGACTGGCAAACGGTAATAAAAGTTAATGAATGAAAGTAAAACTTAGGCCAAAATAATTCACAAGAGATTAACTTTCACCTCTTTGTGAATTATTTTACGTTATATCACACTCGTAATTGTTATAAAATCTAAATGTTGTGTGTATGTGTATGATGAGCAGGCATCAATAAAGAGAAGGGATATCCTTTCCTCCCCCATGCTGTGCCGGCCTTACGAATTTTCTATTTGATCCTGAACTCCTTGCGCAAACGTTTTTACCCAACTGCCAGGAGGGTTATGTGTTTAGCGCGTACGAGTATCTTCTATGTATGTAATTTACTAATCCCATAAAAAGTGCACAATTCCGCTAAATAGGTTTTCACTTCAAAAAATAAAGTAAACGTAAGTAAATGTTTTCCATCTGACGTCACCGTGCCAAGCAAGACAGTATAAAATATGTAATCATAATCATAATTAAACAAAAACGCCTAATAAGTAATCATAATTACTAATTAGCCGTTTTTGTCGAAGTTTGTTTAATGTTTACACGGGCTCCGACTCCAAGCCGTACCCACCGAACTCATGTGACGAAACGGAAACTGGTAAGCCGAAGTACAGTTGCAAAACTTGGCTCCTTTCACTGAATGTGCTCCGTGGCTACGGCAAGCTAATAATCTCAACCGTGGTCCATGACAGTTCTTTACTTACAAGGATTAAACAATCGCCATGGAGTTTAAAATACTTTTTATACTCCATGGTAATTTTTAAAAACAAACACGTAGTGGCGCGTACCGATTAACCATTGTGTTCACGTTTCAGTAGTTTAATGTAAGATGCCTTGTTTGTGTGTGGATTAAAATGTCTTGTCCACCAGATACATAGCTGATTGTGATTGCAGCCTGAAGTTAAAAAACAAACTATTTCAGCCGCTTTCAAAAAGAACATTTGGATGAAAATTAAAACACCCCTCTGTTACGTCGAGGCAAGGCTGATATTAATGGTCCCTACTCCCTGGCCTTGCCACTAGTGATGAGCAAAGCAAGACCACGACCAAAACTAGACCAGTCTCGGTCTTGGTCTTGCTTGTGCAGTCTTTGTCTTGGTCTTGCTCAAATCTGTCTGGTCTTTATCTTGCACGCCTAGTCTTGGTCTTGCAAAAAGTCTTGAGAAAGTAGCAGCGCTGAAAGACCAATTTTTTCCGTTTTGTATGGGGAAACTCGTGTCGCTCGGGCCCTTGCCGTAATAGCCGTCAACACGGTGATTAATGAGTCATCAATTTTCGATCTTCATCTAGCAATATCAGAAAATAATCGGCCAAGTGCAAATCGGACTCGCGCATGAAGGGTTCCGTGCCGTTATTTAGCGAAAGTTGGCAAAAAATGTGTTTTTGTTTGGGAGCTCCCCTTAATTTTTTTTAATGATTTATTAAAGAATAAATATAATTAAGAATTTTGTGAGTATTTCAAGTGCCAACATAAATACAGTAATTTCGAGAAAAAAGGCCAAAAACATTACGGACAGCCAGACGGACAGACATGCTGACCGACTACCGACATGCGACAGACCGATCGCACATGGCCGATTATTTTCTGATATTGCTAGATGAAGATCGAAAATTGATGACTCATTATTCATTAATCACCGTGTTGACGGTTATTATACGGCAAGGACCCGAGCGACACAAGCTTCCCCATACAAAAGCGAAAAAAAAATTGGTCTTTCAGTGCTGCTACTTTCTCAGTAAACTCTATACAAGGAACACGTACATATCCTAAAGTATGATCACTTACTTTTGTTACGCCCTGTACTGTACTCGTATAGGTACTTAATTGAATTTTGTAGCTCGGCTAACCACTATAGGTAAGCAAGTAAAGTACATAATATAATATTATATTTTATTGTATGTATTATTTATTACCATGTAACATTTAGGTTGACCGTACTTATGATTCCAAAATTTAAAATTGAAAGACCTTTCCAGTGATTAGTATTATTTTGTGCACAGATTGTATCGAACAAAATGGCTGTAAGCAGTTACATCAACAATGTCAATCCTTCTATGAGTTACATATAGTTGGGGAGAGGAAGAGGGGATTTCGGGATTAGCTCGAGCGTGTCAGATTAAGCTTGTATAGGCTTCCGACATGTGTCTAGTTAAATAAAAAAAAACCGACCAAGTGCGAGTTGGACTCGCCCTTGAAGGGTTCCGCAGCAGCAATAAGGTTTATTTCTATGAAATTAAAAGGTTTTTGATTTATTTTTATTTTTCAGTTGATTTAATGAACGTTAAATTAAGGTTTACTATTGATGACGTATAAAAAAAACTACTTGCTGGATCTCGTTCAAACTAATGTTCGTTGGTGGTTTTTATAGTAATGTACATCATATATTTTTTTTAGAATTATCATGAACTTTAGAAGTTCGAGGGGGGGGGGGACACACATTTTACTACTTTGGAAGAGTCTCTCTCGCAAACTATTCAGGTTAGAAAACCTCAATATGAGTTTTAAAGACCTATCCATAGATATCCCACACGCATAGGTTAGATGAAAAGAAAATTTTTTGTTTCAGTTGTACCTACCCATTACCCCTAAATTTTTTAATATTTTTTCCATTTTTGTATCAAAATCTTAATGCGGTTCACAGACTACATCTACTTACCAAGTTTCAATAGTATAGCTCTTAAAGTTTCCGAGAAAAGTGGCTTTGATATACGGACGGACAGACAGACAGACAGACAGACAGACATGACGAATCTATAAGGGTTCCGTTTTTGCCATTTGGCTACGGAACCCTAAAAACGCTCTTATTATTTTTTTATCAGTTTTACCTAATGTAAAAAACCTACTAGGTCTCCATGACGCTCGAGTGACTACAAAAATAGCACCTTCCCCTCCTCTACAGCTTTTTCTACAATTCCTGTAGAGTCACCTTCCTGCTGTAATTGAGGGAAAAGCACACTATAAATAAATTATACAAAAATTTGTTTAATTTATTTTTACAATACAAAACAATGTATTTCGTATTCATATACGTGTAATCCACTTTCGTCTGCTATTGTTTCTGAATTATAATTGTTGCTGAAATCTGAATAATAAAAATGTATAATAAATAATTAATGATTAAAGTTCACTGAGTAATAACTAATAACGTAACTTATAATATAAGGCGTGAAATTCAAAATAAAGTGTCAAAAGATTTTTTGCCGTGACGATTGCTTATTTATACCTACATATATTTTGTAACATAATAAAAAATTATAAATAAAAACATCACTGACAAAACGTTAGGATCAAAAGTGGTAGACTGTGCAGTCGAAGACAGATCCGTCTTCGACTGCACTGTGCCTTTCCACAACAAATGATTTAATAATAATAAAAAATAATAATCAATGTCAATGAAAATAACTATAATTAAAACTAATTTTAAATACTAGGTTCAATGGTTAATGCAAATATCTAGCTACATATCGGCACAAGTAAGGAAAATCATTACAATGAGAACCTAAAATATTATGCGCCTGTAATGCAGAGCTATTTATAAAACCACATATTCAGGTAAACGACGAGTTATTTGTATATTTTGGAGTAGTCCAGTGTTTTTCAACCTTTCGCGACTCTATCAACTTTTGCTCTTTTATCATATTATGTATGTATGTTTATGAATATAATATCCTTTTTATTTGTTAAAATTCTCTTTCTTAATATTATGTCAATATTTTTAGCCTTTATTTTCAAATGAAATAGTTACCTCTGGTGATACTCTATAGAAACTTCGCGACCCCTATAGGGCTGCCTTTCCCAAAGTGGGCGATAGCGCCCCCTCGTGGGCGCTGAAGGCCCAAAGGGTGTGGGACAGAAAAAATGGGGGTGTTGTATAGCGGCTTTGGAGGTGATTTATAATTTCATTTAATCTGGATGCATTTTAAATTAACTGCATCTATTTCCCTCACAATAGTTTTAATTTTCGGCTAGCAAGTTTTGGATGTGACTTGAATATATTGGCGATATTTTGTTAAATAAAAATAGGGAATCGTGACCCACAGGTTGAAGAGCACTGGACTAGTCAATAAAATTAATCGAGATCCACGTGGGACGAACATGACCGGTTTTTGAAATTTTAATATTATGTAGAACTTATTGAGTAACAACTAACGGATAGCTACTCAACTCTATGCTGAACTCTATATTTTAATGTTTACCTCACTCATAATGTTAATAAAATTTAATTTATCAAAAATCTAGACTTGATATTTAAATAAAATTATTTCAGTGACAATATCAAAATACAATATAATATAATGGGTTAAAATATTACCAAAAAAAAACAAAAGTAGTTTACTTGTTTACCTTTCATTAGTTCCCGCAGTTCTTTTAATCCTTTTTGTTTATTTTCTTCCGTTTCTCGCAGTTCCTTCTGTGCTTTTTCGATGTAGTACGGCTCCTCTAGGGGTGTCTTCTCTAACTTTATTACGTGTCCCGCCCACATCACGTAGGGGTTGCCCTCGGAGTCGAATTTCATCCCCATTTTTAAAATTCACCTTTTTCCCACTTTTTTAATTTACTATTAATGGCACAATAAAATGTTTTATTTGTATAGACTATAACTTATCGAGGATTTAATTGATATGCTATACGAAAACTCAACGCAACATGACTTGTTGTAGAGATAACGTGGTATAGTGATGGTTCGTTTAAATGCGCGCGCGCAACTGACGTCCGCCCGTGCCAGAGGCCTGAGAATGGACCATACAATACAACAAGCTCGATCAACGCAAACGAGCTATACTCAGAGCCTTTAGTAAAACGTTAAATAAAAAAAAAACAACTCTGTTAAATAAACTCAGTACCCTGCCGTCAAAGTCACTTTAGCAGTACCTAAGTATTAAAAGCATTCTAACTTCTAGGTCTAAGACATGCATAGTTGCTTACGTGGGTAATGCAGAGTTCCAGTTTGTACCCATTATAATATCGTGTTATTTCTTCATCCTTTCCTTTCTAAAACAACTCGGGTCAAATAATATACTGGACTCTGGAGGGATGCAACAAACTATAGTATAGCTCTTAAACGCTAAGCCCAACTTGGGTTTTACTTTATTTATGTCGCTTCCCCAGTTTTTTATTATTAGTTATATAATTTCATAACATATTCCTTTTATTAAGATAAGTAATCCGAGGGAATGATAAGTGGTAAAAGATAAAGAAAATACTTATTTAATGAGCGATAGATATCTGAAATGAAATTGCATAAAAGTAATGGACACGCAAATATAAAAAATATTTAAAAATATAATATACTAGCTGTCCCGGCAAACGTTTCTTTGCCATATTTTTTATAAAGTATATCGCCCGTATTATTTTATTGAATTAGTGACTAAATAAGTATGTCACCATGGCAACGTCCATCGCTATCCCGTGACCCGCGTCGCATAAACAATGGTCGCTCTTTATAGACAAATAATTTGCAATAAAATAAAATTGCGACTATAATTAAAGATCTAAGCTATCCCATCTCTCAAATTGGAAAAAAGCACACATCTAGAAAGAAAAAACATTAAAATCGGTTAAGTAGTTTAGGAATCCATCGCGGACAAACATCGTGACAGGAGATTTATATATATTAGATTAAACAACATTATAAAAAGTTAAACGACCCCTTAATTTTAAACCGTGCCTTATAGTTCACAATAATTTTATCTTCAATGTCACGTCTACTAGTCTACTATTCTTATTTATCAGTCACATTTTTTTAATAACTTGTTATTCAATTCGCCATTAATATTTTCAGTTAAGTTAATTAAAGGCAATTAAGGCCAATAAAAATTGCTATTATGATCACAAGTGACCACTGATCAGTCTGATGACCGATCACTAATCATGGTGACTAAGAAACTTTACTTTCTGGTACTGTACATTGTACAATGACTTATGACCTCTGCCGTTGCGATCACCCACGTTGGGTCAGCTAAATAAGAAAATCTACATTAATTGCCATTTGGGCTTTGGTAGACCATTCCAATATGCCTGTAAATATTCTGAATAAGGATACTTAGTTTAAATTTTGTCCTTTCCTCTAGAGCAAGGATTCTCAAACTTATTTTGTCTACTACCCACTTTGAGAACAAATTATGTTTTAGCGCCCCTTTTTTTCAATTTAAAATACATCCAGATGAAATAAATCACCCCCCCCAAAGCCCCCAAGCCTCTACAGTCTACACAATGCCCCCATTTTTTTCCGGGTCCCACACCCCCCTTTAGACCTTCAGCGCCCACAAGGGGGCGTTATCGCCCACTTTGGGAAATACTGCTCTACAGTCTAGACTTTTCTCTGTGCTGACGTAGCAACAGTAAGTGCACAACAGCTATTTTCTTTATAGAAATGACTAATAAGCATAATTAACGTAAAGATAATTTTCGATAACAACAAGGAAAACTCAAATAAATCTTGCAGTACTACCTCAAAAAATTGGTAATACCTAGGTGTAGGTATTTTATTATAATATTATCTCAAAAATCAAAATAAATTATAAAATAATTGACGTACGACGACGAATCGTAACTAGTAGCACTTACCAAACTGGCAACTACTTACCGTGATCTAAATGATTTATGAAAGTAAATTATTTTAGTTATGAAAGTAAATAGCAATAATTTTAAGTGGAGATAGTAGTCTGTTTATATAATTTATGATGATTTATGTTAATTTCTTTGTTAATTATATATTAAAGACAGTCAATTTATAAAATATTATAAAAATTAATCGACTATTAAATTTTTTAAATATTATCTAAGTACTCTTAATTTAAACGCCTAAGCGTGTGCAGCAAGAACTAAAGAAGATAGATTTTTTACAGGCGCATTAATATTTAAAAAGATATGAGCACATACTAGTGTACTAACTTTTAAATAATAAACATCTACCAGGCGCTTAGAATAAAATATTGTTAGATTAGTCACTAGACTAGTCTAAAATATTTTATTCTAAGCGCCTGGTAGATAGATAATTATACGCGTTTCGACGCTACTTGTTTATAAGGCCTGTATTCACTTTGATTAGTGATAAGTGCAGGTGATTGGTAATCAGGAGAAACTACGTGTGGAGTGTGTGAGTGTGTGTGTCCATTTATCGAGGAAGGCTATATTTTATCACGCTAAGGGCCTGTTTCACCGGTTCCTGATAAAGAGCCAAATAGGCTATTTGACAGATAATGCAAAAAATTCTGTTCCACACGTGTCTGATAAGCCAATCAAGCAGATAAAATCATTGATATCCTATCAGCCCGATCATGTGGCTGTTAAAGGTTTTATTTGTCAGATAACAAAACTTTTTTTTTGAGATCGCAAAAATATTTCCAGCCTGCAGCCATCCTGCAGCCTATTATATTTTTGCCAGTTATCGTAATGATGCAGTTCAGTGTTGTGTGAACTTTTTTCAAGTTAATATAATATTATAATGATATTTTGAATAAACATGGATCTTTTAGAGATTTTAGAAGATGAATTAGATGATTTTTAGGGTTCCGCAACCAAAAGCCAAAGGGTAAAATAGGGACCCTATTACTGAGACTTCGTCAACGATATTCTATGTTACTAACGTAAGAAACTCATTGGACGTCGTTGTCTGTCTGTATGTCTTTATCTGTCTAGCCAAGTGTGAGTCCGACTCGCGCACAAAGGGTTCCGTAAAAGTAGGCCATAAATTGTGTTTTTTGTATGGGAATGGCCCCCCTTAATTTTTTATTTTATTTTAATATTATTATTAAAAGAACACATAATTAAACTAGCTTTTGCCCGCGTCTTCGCTCTCATTAAGAAGTATAATTATATATACAATCTTTTATCCCCTTAGGGGTAGAATTAATAAAAATCCTTTATTAGCGGATGCCTACGTCATATCATCTACCTGCATGCCAAATTTCAGCCCGATCCGTCCAGTGGTACGGGCTGTGCGTTGATAGATCACCATGTCAGTCAGTCACCTTTGAGTTTTATAATATAGTATAGATATCTGTTGCCATTATTTATATATACTGGGATATATATAGATATTTTGTGAAAAATTCAAGTACCTACCTGTTGCCATTATTTATATATAGCAAAAAGGCCAAAAAATCATGTTTGTTGTATGGGAGCCCTCCATAAATATTAATTTTATATTGTTATAGCGGCAAGAGATATACATAATCTGAGAAAATATCATATCTCTAGCTTTTACCGTTCTTGAGTTACAGCCTGGAGATAGACAGACAGACAGACAGACAGACAGGCAGGCAGGCAGACAGACAGGCAGGCAGGCAGACAGACAGGCAGACAGACAGAATAGCCGGGTGCCGCTTGGGAGTTGATGAGTTTAAGGGTTAATGGCATTTAAGTTTTATTATGTAACAAAATAATGTTTGTGTTTTAAAAATAGAATGTGTCAATAAATTTAAGAGAGAAATAAAAGTATTAATGCAAAAAGTATATATATATATATATATATATATATATATATATATATATATATATATATATATATATATATATATATATATATATATATATATATATATATATATATATATATTTATTATTATTTTCTTATTCACATTTTAAAACTAACAGAGTTAACACTTAACTGAAATGGAGGAGGAAGAAAAGCTATTAAAATAAGTATAATATAAAATATTTGAATAGCCTTTCTTCCTTCTCCATTTCAAGTTATCTACTCTTTTTTATAACGCATTTCCATCTTCAACATCAGCTGTTTCTTAAAAAAAATTCCTGGAGTTCTTCCTCAAGAAGGGTTTTTTGTAGCTTTACAAATTCGAACTTTTCTTCGGCTAATTTATCAAAAGATCTTTTTGCTTCGGGTTTACCTGTAAGGAAATACATATTTTTAATATGCAAGTATTTCATAACAAATACTTAAATAATGATATCCTGTAAACTTCAGCTAGGGAGGCAAATCTGCCCAAGATCAACATCAACCAGCTGCACTGAACACAAATACTGGTAGGTAGGTTATAAGACTGGTAGGTGATCAACTTTTAAAAGTCAGATCAGATACAATAATAATTATGTCACAAAAATGTTAAGTACACGTCTGGGTGGTTGAACTTGTTACCTCTGGGTTATGAGTTATGACTTATGAGTCATTACTAATTTCACAGATTATGATGTTTGAGATTTTAATAATACTGAGTAAATGTAAATGTTCTAAAAGTCCACTGTGGACTCTTGGAAATGCTATTGTATTCTATTGTTGTCGCGGTCACCGGTGTCCTTATGGGGCTTGAAGGATTAAATATTTATTCAGTATCAGGAAAACTTACACAGAGCAGGATGTTTTTTTGATCAGTAGCACCTCAATCGTGGGTATCACAGACATAATAGATTTTCATTTGTTATGCAACAGCCGGCTGCCGCTTGGGTGAAGGTTCCACAACAACTATATCATCTTGGCAAGAAGTACTAGCCACAATAATATCTATTCTGGAATCTGGAAACAAACAACATATTATGTACTTATAAATTTACATTACTTATGTTTTTTTATTAAGGATTTTATCTAATGAAAATATTTACCATTCACTGTATCACTAGCTGTCATTGGGATCAGATAATACAGATTACAGAGAGTTTATTCAAACATAGGTATCAACAGCTGTCTAATCTACAACTAAAGACTGAACTGCATCATGCATGAGACAGAGCACAGCATGCTGGAGAGATTGGAGACACAAATCCATCTTCTTAGTCGTTTCCTTATCATTTCCTTTATTCGACTTAACCTCAATCTTTAGACATGTATCACTAGTTCAATAGAACTTCCTTGAGGCTTCTTTGATTGTCTTAACTGTCTGTTTCCAACTCAGACCAAAGAAACAAGGTTTCCAACGAAATCGTGTTTTTATTATAGTAGTATAGTATCCTCAATCCCCATGGGAAAAATTACACTTCTCTCGCGATTCTTTCCGTTGTCTAATATAGCGTCTCGTATATAAACATTTTTTAGTCTACATTCTATAATACAAATCACAAAATATTAGGTAAATTATTCAAGAAACTACATAAGGTACGTTTACACCAAAAGAACATAGAGCAAGAATAGCACAAGAACATTCTTTCGTATTCTTTTAGTGTAAACTATAATTCGTTACAATATACTTTAGATCGTTTACACCAATCGAATCAACAAGAACATCAAGAATAAGAATTTTTGCTCTATAGATGAGAATCATATAGCTCCGTTTAGACCAAACGAGCGAATGCTCATTACTTATTCGTCAACGATAAGTAGTAGGGTTCACACTACACTCAAAGAGTATATAAACTACGTAACAACTACACTATGTCTGACTGTAATAGCGGTATTGTGATTTCAAGTGCTGTATTTATTGTTTTATCGCAATTAATGAAAAAGAAGAAGAAGGAAAAGACGTTGGTGGGTGACGAATTTAATAAAAGAAGAATACTCGATAATTTAAAAAACCCGCCAAAAAGTAAAATATTTCAAGAACACTAGAATCCCTTTGAAGAGACCGCCTCGAAGAGCGAGCACGCCCGAACACGAAAGAACGCTCTAGGCAATTGCTCTAGCGCTCTTGCGTCGTTTACACCAAACGAGCGAGATTCTTAGAGCATTCTACCTATTTACCGCCGAACACGTGGCGAACACACTAGAACAACGAAAGAATGATCGTTGTTAGTTTACATCAAAAGAGCTTTACTAGAATGAGCATTCGCTCGTTTGGTCTAAACGGAGCTGAAGTACATAGAACCATAGAACACTGAAATATTTTCAAATGTCTTGAAAGGTGTCACCTACGATTCGTTTTACGTATTTCATATTCCTTGCATATTAAATATGTGTGTTGTTGAATCAAAACCTTTTGACTCTTTTAAAACAAATCTTATGTAAAACTTTAGTAAATCCATCAATACATACGTCAACTCTATTTTTGTTGCTGTTTTTTTCTAATATATTTATGTGAAATTATGAAACTATTGTACTTTTCAATATAAGGTTTGGTTAAAATGGAACGTACGACGGAAATTGCGACGTTGCCACTCCGACTGTCAAATAAGGTTAGAGTTAATTATCTGGCGCGTAATTTAACAGAGACGTACGTGGTGGAACCAAAAAAATACATCAGATGGATTTATATGGCAGATATTTTTATGTGGTAAATAGATAATGGGAGCTTTATCAGGAAGCGGTGAAACAGGCCCTAAGACTAATAAGAGCGAAGAAATAGAGGAAAATGTGGAAAAAACGGGGAAAATTATTTGAAAGGGCTAACTTGAACGCGCTAATCTCAGGAACTACTGGTCCAATTTGAAAAATCATCTCAGTGTTAGATAGCCCATTTATTGAGGAAGGCTATAGGCTATATTTTATAACGCTAAGACTAATAGGAGAATGTGAAAAAAACGGGGAAAATTATTTTAAAGGGCTTATCTCGCGAACTACTGGAGCAATTTTTATGTTATTTGGCACAGATAAGAAGTAGACAACGTGAAGGATCATAGACTGTCTATTTTAATCATGTTTTCAGTGGCTATATATTTTATACCCGTGCGACGCCGGGGCGGGTCGCTAGTTATTTATAATTTGAATTTAATTTATCTACCGCTGTTAAAATAGGTCTGCGCGCGACATTTTTTAGGTTGCACGCGTGGCGTTAAAAGCGAGTACAGCGCAATTGATTAATTAATAATTTATTTAAGGTACTTATTGAATATTATTTTTTATTTGAAAAAAATATGGTGTGTTCTGAACACCATAAATAATTCATTCCCGTTGGAAATTTTACTTTAAGTTAATATTTTTCAAAAGATAAGCAATTGTTAACTAACAAAATTTTCTCGAACTACCGTCTTTTAAGTGAAAAAAAAAATGTTTCCGTCTATCCGTCCGTCCGTCTGTCTGACAGTTTGATTTGGCTCTTGATCATTATGAAGCTGTATGGAAGTGCGCACTGCGCATATTAAATACAACGATACCGAGTCGGCCGATAACAAAGTTTGATGGGCTATGTCCACATTATTACACTAGTAAACAAGTGCCATTTTCCTCGAAACCTGATCTCATTCACCGAAAATTATGATTTTGGTCTCATTCGATTCGGAATACCATCTAAAACATTCTATCAAAATTCCAAGAGGGGCTGACAAAAAATACAATAGTTTTAAACAATTAAGTAAACATAAAAAGAAGGGTTTGGATTTTTTTTAATATTTCGAAAACTATTTAAGATAATCAAGATTTGAAAATAGATCCTTAAAGAAGAGGAAATTTCCTTAAAAAAATCTTAGATCCTGGAACCTTACCAATAATCCTTATAGCTTTAAATGAGCGGCGAAAGTAACGGTAAAAACGCGTAGTTTGAGTTTCGCGTGAATTGCCGCAATCTGCCACGCGAACTCAAAAATATATTTTAACTGATTAAATATTAATATAAAGAAATAAAAAAAATGGGTACTAAATAGACATATCAATAAACAATAATCAGCCAACAACCATTTTAATCCCCCCTCCCCTAATAGCCCCTCTTGGAATTTTGATAGAATGTTTTAGATGGTATTCCGAATCGAATGAGACCAAAATCATAATTTTCGGTGAATGAGATCAGGTTTCGAGGAAAATAGCACTTGTTAATCAGACTATATCAGAGTAGACAGAATATGCAATTTCATCTTCAATTTTCGTCATTCAACTTTCGTTTGGCATAATATTCAATAATTGAATGCGTCAGAAATCAGAATCCACCCGCGTTGAAAGAAAAGTGTCATAGCGAGCGCTACGATTTCAACGCGCGTCACGGGCATGCCTCACGTTCGCTGTTGACTGCGCTATAATATAACGCATGCCCTTGATGAACAAAAAAAGACCCAGTGTGGACAAAGCTAACCAATTGCCTTCAACTATCGGCAAATTGTCGGCTGATTGTTAATCAACTACTTACGACGCGACGCGACGCTCTTCCACGAGCGCACACGACCCCGATCGTTTGATCGGCCGTGGTCGGCCGACTCAGCGGAATCCGAATCGTGTAAAAATTAAAAAATCTATAGTCTGTGAATGGAACCGTGCAATAACAATCGGCCGACTGTTGTGAGTTGTCTAGTCTGCGCACTCACCACCAACCCAACTGAAGACACTAAAATTAGAATCCGGCTATTTAGTTGTATGAACTCTTCCAAGATTATTTTGGGTTATTCGGGGACAAGGTATGCAGATTGCAGATCCCTGATATGTCCAACACGCAAAATCATCATATCATAATTTTATAAGGTATGCCGTCTATTCAGCAGTAATCCGATCGACTCTACATTTGGTCATGTATATTGTATACGTATAACGATCAAATGTACTAGCAACTATCGACAGACCGTTAATTTGGTCGGGTTATTAACCCAGCCAAAATGTTATATAGGTACTTATTGACTTGACAGAACTTATCGTGTATAGTTCTTGCAATCTACGAGTGCGCGTCGCCCTTAGTTGTGTGAGTGACCATATCTATACACGCGTACATGGCTCGCTCGCTACTGACTGCTCCGTCAGGTACGCACACTAACGAAAATATCTATTCACATTCCCAACTACAAATAAAGGCGACGCGCACTCGTAAATTGCAAGAACTATGAGTTAATAGGCTACTTGACCTATATTCAATTTCATTGAACAAATGCATATTTCTGGTAGAACTTGGCCTAGGAAACCGTATTTCACCCTTATTATCAAATAAAAGCTTATGATTGACAAATAAAGTCGATTTGAAAATATGATTTTATGAAAATAGGAATTGTACTGACGAAAACGCTTTTGCGGTACTTCCGATTTGGATGTGACGTCATCCTCATAGTAATTTAATATCTTTTATTTATCGCGCTCGCTATAATTATGTAAGTTTATTTGTACATAAATAATAAGAATAAGCCTATTATATATTTTCTTCAATAATTCAAATAAAAAATCAGTTTTATATAATATATTATCTCCATATTATTGTAGACGGGAAATGAAATGGCCAAAACTTTTCTCCAAAAGTTTTCAACATTACAAATGATTTCTAATTTCTTATATAATTATTTTATAAATTTTGGGCACTTTTAGACTCGTACATTTAGCACATTAAAAATTTTCAATAAAGAGAGTTTAAAATACAAAGCGTATGACGATTGACGTCACACTATGGCGGACAGTGTTTTCGGCGCCATTTAAGAGGCATATTTTTTGTAAAAATGAATGATTATGAAGCGATTAGCATGAAGAAAAAAATTAGGTCAAGTAGCCTATTTCTCTGATTTTACCTACGTGACCAATTTAACGTAAAGTCGAAGATTTCTTTCTTGTCAAAAAAGAAAATACATATTTTAATTTATAAATTTTATTCTTTTTTTACAAAAATAATTAAAATTCAATTAATAATTTGAGCAGTCAATATTGCCATCAGTCATTCACTAGCCAAATGGAATGGTTAAAATCGTCAATTCGTAGTTATGCAGTATAAAAATATCAATACCTATGTAATCTTATAATATGATGACGTTTTTAAATACATAGGTTTCTCAATTCTCTTACAGTAAGAAAATAATATAATATCAAAATTACTATTGTACGTTCACAGCCTTTAGTAAAATCATTTAAAAGTTTAACATGTTATTTGACAAAAATAGTTGCTCAAAACGATCACATTATACCAAGCGACTAATCTACGCACTACGAGGTACTTACTATACTAGAAGTCTTTCAGTACTTTTCACAGAATTGTATATTTTAAGGCACTTTGATATACAGTATAAAGCTGCTCATAATAGCTCGCACTACTAAACGTAGCACATAGTCGCGACTATTTATTTTGGTTACCATATAGGTACTTACCTAATATTCTTTAACAGATATTACAATATTCTTTAACAAATACTAGGCCTTCAATATTTGGCATTTCTTCAGACTTTAGTGCTTTACAATATAATATACAATGTTGGTCTATTAACTTATTCGTCTAATTCTATTCTGCATCTCTTTAATCAAATCACACTAATCAAATTATCCATAAACTCTACATAATTTCTGAATTTCCACACACACACACACTTGTCTCACCAGACATACGTCAGAAAATCCAGTGATAATTTTAAAATAGCTGTTATTGATACATCCTAAACTGATAATTGAAATCTTATTATTAAGGAACACAGCTTAAGATTATCTTAACAGTAACTATACTATCCTAAACTAATGTCTTTTGGATTGCTTGCACTGATTCGTATATGGCATCTAATTTAATACAAGAACAACACTAACCGACTACAATAATTTTAGATTAAATGTGATCTAAATGTAAACAATAAACATTGTAAGTATGTCTCTGCAAGTGAACAAGCATAAACCCTTTTACTAATGATTAATGAATATAAAACACAGCCTTGTCTGTCGCGTGACATTGCTAATGTGCCAGACAAAGACAAGCGTACTTATAGATTTTCGCTGTGTCAATATTTTTATTAGTTAATAGCTTTGTCCACACTGGGCCTTTTTTTGTTCATCAAGGGCATGCCTTTACAGCGCAGTCAACAGCGAACGTGAGGCATGCCCGTAACGCGCGTTGAAATCGTAGCGCTCGCTATGACACTTTTCTTTCAACGCGGGTGGATTTTGACGCATTCAATTTTTTTTTTATGCAATAAGGGGGTAAACGAGCAAACGGGTCACCTGATGGAAAGCAACTTCCGTCGCCCATGGACACTCGCAGCATCAGAAGAGCTGCAGGTGCGTTGCCGGCCTTTTAAGGGGTAATAGGGGAGGGTGGGGAAGGAAATGGGGAAGAGTAGGGAAGGGAAAAGGGTAGGGGATTGGGCCTCCGGTAAACTCACTCACTCGGCGAAACACAGCGCAAGCGCTATTTCACGCCGGTTTTCTGTGAGAACGTGGTATTTCTCCGGTCGAGCCGGCCCATTCGTGCCGAAGCATGGCTCTCCCACGTCAATTATTGAATATGACAAACGAAAGTTGAATAAAAAGAAGATGACGAAAATTGAAGATGAAATTGCATAATGTGGACATAGCTTTGGTAGCACTCGGCTGCCCCATTCCAAAACCTCGTAAGGGTAAAAACATTTCACAGGATAGCGCATAAAGTTCGGTATTGGATGGTGCATATTACTCGGTATTGATGCTTAAATATATTATGTAACTTATTAAGTGAGTTTGTTTTTGAATTCGGTAGGGACCTCCCACCTAGTAGGTTAGGAAGTTTATTGCAATAAAACGGTTTTTATAAAAATACTAGCTGTCCCGGCAAACGTTTCTTTGCCATATTTTTTTTTAATTTGATCGCAGCGCTAACTGTCGGGACAGACTAAAATTAAAATTCGAATATTATTTAAAATTTGACACTGCGATGGTAGCGCCGTCTGTCGGATCCAATGTAAAACATTCCAAAATCAACAACTACTAATAAATTAAAAATTAATTAAAAAAACGTTGTCCAGCGGACAAAATTGTGAATCTAAACCATTCCCAGATCCCCTTGAACACACACAAAAAATTTCATCAAAATTGGTCCAGTCGTTTAGGAGGAGTTCAGTCACATACACACGCACACAAGAAATATAATTAAGATGTCTCTTTAACTAGGTATTGAAATGGGGCAGCCGCACCATACCGAACTCACATTTAAATCACATTGTATCTCTCATCTTAAAGTATCTATACGTTATCAGTCTACGTTTTCTTGACGAAGCCGTAGGAGTTCCAGTTGTTGATGTGCGGAAGGATCTCGTTGATGACGGGGTACCACTGCGCGCCGGAGTAGTCGATGGCGTCAAGCTGGCCGCCGTAGTCCGCAGGCAGGTGCGACGGGGCCATGTGCTTGTGGAACGACTCCATGTCCGACCCGTGGAAGAAGATCTGGAAAAGAACGACAAATACCATTATGGTATTGATTATGATGTATCGGCCTTAATACAGGTTAGATGCTTGGAACAAATAACAATTATTTAGGTTCAGTATGGTAAACTTTCATACTTTAAGACTCACTTTTTTCTACCTATAGCTTAAGCCAGAATCATAATGAACCTAATAAAAGGGTGTTAATATGACCGCAAATGTTTACATCAAGAATCAGTCTACAGAGAAGGCAAGTAGAGTCACAATCCGTATTCCGCATTGAGCAGGGTTGGCGAACCTTTTCGTATATTAATGTGTACCTTTTCTGAAGAAATCTTCGGTTGAGTTATGCACTTATGACTATGAGTTACGCGTGCATTCAATATTTTTTTGTGATCTGATGCGTATTTCAAAATTTGCCCAAATTGGTGCTTACTATGCAGAGGTTAAAATAAGAGGTTAAAATAGTTTCGGTACTAGTTTGTGACGAGTGGCGTGCCCTAAATTTTATGTCACGTGCCACTGGTGGCACGCCGCACGAGTACC
The DNA here is from genome assembly GCA_937595015.1 of Polyommatus icarus. NCBI lineage: Eukaryota > Metazoa > Arthropoda > Insecta > Lepidoptera > Lycaenidae > Polyommatus > Polyommatus icarus. Next base: position 14,761,250 of record OW569321.1, read on the forward strand.
ATTGGTACGCCATCCCTGGTGAAGAGTATAGAGTATAGACTATAGACCCTTAATTTATAGCTTCCATAATAAATGTAACTATAATCTTACCCTCGCTCGTAACTTCTCCCTGATGAAGGGGCTGAACATCTTCCACACGACGCTGAAGATCCTGGGCTGCTTGACGAAGTGCACCTCCTTCAGCCGCAGCGGCATCGCGTCCTGGATGAACGTCAGCAGCCGCTTCGAGAACGCCGGCGAGAGGGCCATCGTCTGGAATAGAGAACGTTGTTACGTTACAAACGTGAAAATCTAAGCTTTTTGATGGCTTTTTGCATTATTTTAGGTACGAGTTGTAACTTGTATAGTATAGCTAAAAAGAAAACTATTTTAGGTAACTGTGCGATGATTTGGTTTCGGTTACCAAAAATTTACTAATTCGTTTAACGGGGTGCCAAAATACGCACCCAATTTTTCTATCGATTTTCTGCTCTTAGGCTTTTTCTAAATTTAAGTTAAAAAAAATTTAAGTCTACGGAAAATAGTGAAAGGCTACGAACACCTTTATTAATCTGAAACAAGCCTATAAAACACGTGTGACAAACACGAACAACATGTAAATTGTATATAGAATGCACATGTAGGATACATGTTTAACTTGACGAACTGTTACGTGCTCCAACAAGGCTCTATAATTATCGCGTCCTTCCCTAGTCGAGGAAATCTATTTCCCGGCCCCATTTGGCGATGAGCGGATGTTTGAATACAATATTGGTCTAGAATAGCTAAATACCACGACAAATATTGAAAGTCCTTAGCGAGCTATCGATATCGACTGAGGTCACTACTCACACGCGTTTATTTACTTGATATTTTATTAAACAAGTAGAGTCGTAAATTAGAAGGTGGAAATTGGCAAACAATTTAAATAAATAGTATTTTAAATTACGCAACATAATGTAACGGTACCGGAAATTGCATTTTTGTAACATTTCATTTTATTTTCGTTGACCTCATGTATCTAATTAATAATTATTCTAAAACTAAATGGAAATTAGATTCCAAGCTAGGCATGATGAAATTAACTAAACGTTGATTAGTACACCTTTGAGGTCACAAGCTTGAAGCTGAAAGGAATTATTGATGATCTAATTCGATAAAGAAGACATTGGACTTAATTGATACACGATAGTCACGGAGCCGATGCACTGACCGGGAGATGGGCCTCCGCGGAATAAACGATCGGTAACCTCGGACGTGGGCTCCTTGACTTGGCTCATTTTCCTGTCAGTCTCCTCATTGACTATTTACCAAAAACTACAAATTTGTTTAAAGAGAATGGCTGAAAACCTCCGCATGATAATGACCTTATAATATATTTTATAAGAACTAGTTTTACCCGATTGCAGTAATTAACGCATTTTATTTAAAAAGCCTCCTGCTAGTTGCTACAAAAATTTCTTTATTTTCTTTGCAAGCAAATAGTGCGACAAAAATAAACATCAATAAGGAAATAAGCGATATTTCATGGATGATCAATACGTCGGCCGCGCGGTGCGATGTGCATGCTAACGCCTCGCTTCAGGGTTCCTGCTTCGGTCAAGATCTTTATAATATACCTATTTGCATATTATAATAGTAGGTACTTCCAGCATTTGCAGTATATTGCAATCTGCAGCCAATAAAGGGACACAAAAAGATTTATGGGGAATTTAAAGTAAGTAAGTACTGAAATATTTCTTGTCTGTATAATTTAAATGATGCTGATCAAGCATACTTACATATTTTATTGTATAAATTATATATGTATTATGTTTCTTTTATCGTACTTACCTCTTTCGATAAAAAATACTCATGGTATTAGTAGAATTTTTCGTGTATCACAATTCACAACCAACAAAACAAAGTATATGTAACACATTAGTAGGTATTATGTGTCTTTAAACAGACTTGTTTTTATTTTATCGTAAAGGTGATTAGCATTAATAGGATTATGGGTTAAGTACAACTATTTCGACTTATCCATTTGAGACAATGCTTTAAGCTACAATAAATAAATTAAGATAGCAGGGCGTAATCCAAATGTATTAGTCAGAATAAGCAATTGATTCCTTTTCATAAAGAAAGAAAAACGTTTTAAAATATTTATTTTTGAAAATAAATAACGATCTGAATACGCTTGTCATTCAAAGGTTCTTTCTCCTGCTTTGTACCTTTGGTACTACTATATCTACAGTGTAGACTGTAGTTTAGTGAACACTTCACTTGTATTACAGGATGATCAATAAAGATGAGACAATATGGTAAGAATGTACTCATATTTCTCAATAGGCAACAAGACGTATATAATCGCTTATTACGACATTCTTTAACCTTTGTTACTATACGATTAGTTTATCTATATGTTATAGGTACAGTATGTGAATAATTACGTACCGATATATCAAGGACATCCCGTTATCAGAGATCCTGTTCGATTAGCCATAAATACTTTATGCAATCACAAGATTACTTTGATTGTAATTTACCAAAATAAATTTAAAACTGATTATTTTCATTACTTTCCCCAAACTCAAAAGAGGTCGCAAATTACTAACTGTTCATAAACGGAGTTCATGTCTCATTTTTGGGGCAACCTTTGTAAGCTCCAATATGACTTCGAAGCAATTAAGTTGAAAAGGCATAAAACACCTTTCGCGATTAGTTAATCACAATATTTATTTTTAAATGTATCATAACATTGTTAGTCATGAGGTCAATGTTATCTTCTTTGTTAAATTTTCTTCTTTGTAGTTTATCATTGTTCAGGCGTTCTTTACGTGCAGCAGGGAGCCATGACTCATGAGTGCACGTGAACATACGGAACACCAAGGTTCACGAAGTACACGATAGGTATGTTATTGTTCCTTTATCGGTTTTGTAACTACGAACACTAGACTTTAGACTGCCCTTCGTTAATAAAACAATTGCTTCACTATTTATTACAACTTTGTAGTTTTCCAAAGATAACATTATCTATGAGTTCAAAATTAACAATATTATGAGTTCTAACTTAGAATGTGAGTGAGTGTTAGAAACACATAATCATTCTTGGGAGACCTATCATGTAACTCTGCTTTTGTAGCTACCTTTTCCAGTTTTAACCCAGTAAGTATTAGTACCAAATACCAATATATTTTTTTAAGGAATATTATGAACTCTACATTCGTCGAGTTAATTTTTGATCCCTTGGAGTCAAAAGTCCCCCAAAAGTCAAAAGTCAAAATATATCTAGATTCTAGAACATTCGTACCTGTGACCAGCCCATGTCGTAGAAGTCCATGACGACGACGGTGCCGCGCACCTGCGACTCGGGCTCCAGCATGGCGGCCTCGTGGATGAGGTAGAACAGCCGGAACAGCTGGTCCGCGTTCACCTTCTTCGTGTTCCATGACCCTGGAAAGTACGTTGGTTTGTAGGTTACATGCTTTTTTTAATTATTCCGGGGAAGTATTGTATGTAATTCGGCTCTACATTATGTCTCGTTTATCAGATTTGAGATTTTAATATATATTTTTTTATTTTTAACAAATTCAGAATATTTTTTTTACATTTACTTACATAATGTCACGAAATAAAGTAAACTAATAAAAGTACTTAGCTCATTTTATTATGACCAAGTTAAAATAATCGGTATATGTTATATATTATATTATAATATGTTATAATAATCGGTATCGCTTCGGTAAAAGTAATAAGAGTGGGAGCGTACATTACGAGTATGTTCGATTATATTATCTCATAGTAATCATAGCTCTATATTCTATAATATAACCTACCTCCAACATTGACGATGAGGACTCTACGCCCCTTGTGGTCGCGTCCCTTCAGTACGTTGACGACCTTGTGCTCGAGGAAGGCGGTTATCTCGTGCTCCGGCAGCAGCCCGTTGATGAGGCTGGCGTTGTCGCGCTTGAACTCCGCCACGCGCCTCATCTGTAACATCAAAGATGTAGTATAGTAGAATGTAGATGAAATCCCTTTCATCTTCTCTACTTCCTTAACTAACCTTCCCAGGTTAGGCTACTTTTGGAATGCCTGATTAGGCACAAAATAAATGTTGGAAATGCTGCGGGCCCAGCGCTAACTGCTATTCCAATTTCCCACATATTGCTTTTGCTCGGTTTCTTAGTTTTTACAGGTGTTCGCTAACGCAGAACGGATAGTTCCAATATAAGCTTGGACTTCAAGATTATTAGATACCTAATAATGTTTAATGCGGAAAGTAAAATTATAATAATATAAAAGTTGCTATATTAAACAACCAGTTTTTGTCCTGGCTTGTATTGAGAAGTTTTCTTTAAGACCAATGTCACCCAAGAATCTTAACTTGAAATATTTTAATTGTATTTTTAATAGTATTTGTATTTGATATTATATCAAGATTCTTTTTTTAAACGGGCTTTGGCCCACCACACATTCCCACCACAGTATCTCCTGTGTCGCTAGGATCGAAAGCGGTATCTAACCACGAAAACCCTTTGATGTGATCTCAGGGAGCCCGAGGGACATGAGCTGTCTTGGGACCTTGACCAAGTTATTTTACACATCTAAGGAATTATGTATGGAATGTTAGCACTGATGCTAGCACTGATGATATCGATGACGATAACTACGGTCAGAATTCTGTAACCGATCAACAATAATTATAATCGCAAGTCATGAATAGAAATCGATTGACCAAGAGTGTCGGGCGGCCGGCTCCACGACCGACTTGCTGTGAATTATATAGATCAATAGCTTAATAGGTTTATCAATAACTGTTAGAAGCTACTCCTTATAACTGTGCTAATAGAGCTCCTAGAAATATAGGTTACTTTTGTTTATAATATGAATTTTCGTGCAGGTAATGTTTTGCAACTTATGTATGCTAGGTTTTGCGTACTGGCTCTTGACATTGACTCGACCATTATAATAATGAATGAGAGATAATATTTTAAAATTGGTGCCCCGGTTAAGCAATTCAAAGTTGTTATGATAATATCTAGCGAGGCAGTTAACGTTAGCGAGCAAAACATAATGACACGGCTTCCTAGTTAGGTACAGTTTTCGATAATGTTCCAAGTCACAATTGACAATGCAATGATGTCTACTGTCGCTGAATAATTTATGTATTGCGCAAGAAAACTTCAAAGAATCAGTTATTTTCTTCTTCAGTTTCATTTACGTTCTTTTGCTTTATGACTTGAATTTAACTGACTGAAAATAAAATAGAAATTTCAATTAGATCAGACGACGCCGCATACTAGAATCTACGTCTTTCCAACTAATGGAAGTTATATTGTAGACTAAGGTTAGGAGACAATCTTTGTAAATTGTAGAGCGTTCTTCTTGTCATGCAGTAAATGTAATGGATGATTTTGGCGATCGACACGTTTCATAAGTTTGTGTTTGCACTAAAACAACTCAAAATGCACTAGGCGTGTGTATGTCTATGTTACAGATACCATAGTCCACAGAATACAATATTATACAGTATACACTCCTACCCTAACCAAATTAGCGACCTTGAAACAATGCAATGTCGTTTTATAATTATTGTGTTACGTTCGGCACAGTCAAGAGGCCGAGGCCCAGGTCGGAATTGGTGATGTTGCATAAGCGGCGGCCGCGGGTTAACGACTGATTGCGAAGAAACCAGCCACGTACTGCCGACTGCCGACACCCCAGTACCAGCGCTTGCTTAATCTCATTTCTGCATTTTAAATACGGCTTTAACTGACCTTATGTTATGTCTTTCGTCAAGTTTTCGACCAGACTACTCAATTAGTAAGTACTACGAGAAACAATTCTATGTGGCATAGTCGACATAATATAAACAGCATAATATACAGACTTAAAATTGGATACTAGCCCAAAAATTTCACTTTGGTAATATAATATCAACATGAAAAGTTACACAAACTCTCTATTATGATAAAGTCTAAACTGTCGAATGTCCACCGTCTCCGTACCGTAGCGGATAAAAGTATAGATCATAATCGATATAATCATGTGTTGTTAATCTAATAACCGGCCGCGGAGCTCGAAGTTCCCACCCTGTCAGTCAAGTGCGTTTAACGGAAAATTCATTGGGCGGATAAGTGGAAATGCGCTGGTATTAATTTATGAAAGCTCGACACCACGCTTTCTATGGCAATTAAAATATATTAATTGCAACGATACAAGACCGACGTTCCAGACATTAGAGAGAGTAGATATGCCTGTTACATATTAGATAGTGCAACGCAAAATTTTTTGGACTAATTCTTATGATGACGTATGAAATCACTTAGTACCGTACTTCGAAAACTTGCTTTGGATTTGTCAGCGAAAGTAAAGCAACATGGCGCTTTCGATTCTTTATGTTAACTCCTAAGTTAAATCCCTCGCTGTCCAATGCAAATGCAAAGTACCGAAGATTTATTTTTTAAATAATATTGCTTTGTTGCTGCAACGCCAATATCCTCAATAATGTGTTCACTTTAATGCGCACTTTTAGTTCACACCTAAACAAACATTCTCTATGTTTCTAAGTGTTTGTCCGGATGCCGGATCCTGGTTATCGAGGAGCTCGGTCAACCGCTATCTGTGGTGAATTGGTGATAGCACCGATATCGCAGTACAAAGTACGCTGCAATTATTCTAATTATTACAATCATGCGCTTTAATTATTAATGATCATGTTATGTTACTAGGTAAATAGTAAATACTAACGTCATGTCACACCGAGCTCTCTTGAATGAAATTCATTTTCGCCCAACATTTTTGTCGTAAATATTAAAATATACCTTAGGGAAATGCATCTACGCGTCGCGTAACGGTGCGTCCACATTTGTATCATTTGCGCGATCAGATCTCCGATCAGATCTCCGTCGTGATCATCGCGCCGTATCATGATCGCTAGTGTGGACGCAAAATGATACGGCACCGTAACGGTGCGTCCACATTTGTATCATTTGCGCGATCAGATCTCCGTCGCGATCATCACGCCGTATCAAGTATGCGTATCATAGTGTGGACGCCTATTAGATCATTCTGCCAATCATGATTCATGCGAGTATTTGATACGACGTGCATCAGATACGCGGTTAATAGCGATCGGGGCGTATCATGATACGCGTATCATTTTGACACGCTTCGATGATACGCGACGGAGATCTGATCGGGGATCTGATCGCGCAAATGATACAAATGTGGACGCACCCTAACGCGTTACGGTCTGAATTGACCCAATGACTCTACTCTCTACAATTTCTAAGCATTACTTTACGATAAGTAAGTGATTTATTTACTATTTATTATGAAATTAAACTTTATTAATATATAAGTTTGGCAATGTCAAATGCGATTAAAATAATTCAATATATTATTTATGCACTGATAGCACCTACTCTACATACGTCGTTTTGCGTCATTCAGTAGCCAAAAACACCGATAGTGTAATTTAAACGGCCAAACCCATATTTGTTATCTCTGATTTTAAATATTTTTGCTCATAATACTTACGTAGGTTTTAATTTTTCATGTTTTTAGATATTCATGGAGGCACTCGACGTACTTAGGTATAAAATGCTTATAAAACTATCCTGATGCGTATTAAATTTTAAAATGCGAAGTAAATATTATACTCTATTTCAGTTTTACCTTTCATGATTCATTCTGTAATACAAACATTATAATTTGTAAGGTGAGACTGAACAAAAGCATTACACGTTATCCAACGTTATTCAACGTCTTTTGTCTACTTCACGAACTTATGTACACTCTAAGTCTAAACAAAGGTCTTTGCTCAAGACATTGTCTTCAATGAAATGGCTTTGTTGATTACTTAAATACCAGCCTGTCTAGCATACGCTAACGAGATATCTCACTCTCGAGATTATTAAAAACTACTAGTCTCATAATGTCAAAATCTCGACATTATCTCGACAAAACTCTATCATCTCTAATGTGTTATTTCGATGATAGATCTACGCGAGAAAAAATGTTTGTCATGCTAGGGCCAATAGAGATGAAGATATACAAACTATCAAACATCGAGAAACATGTAGAGTGAGATATCTCGTTGGCGAATGCTAGGCAGGCTGGATACTAGGATTACTAGGTGTTCTAATTCCATTTCAACGTGTTTACGATTCTTTGTTTTAATGACGACTGATTCTTAATTTTATTCGTTAATTTAAACTACGTACAATGTGTACGTTGTTGTTTTGCTCGGATATCCATACGAGTATAAATGTAACCTAGAGGCTAGAGCATAATACATATTATATACAGAAATACTGTAAAAATAATTAAGTAACAGAGAGATATAAAAATGTATGAAAATTGAAACTACAACGTTTTTGGAAAACTACAGAAGTCGTAGGCAGTAGCCGTACTGTAAGTAGTGTCAGACTCTATCTCTTTTCCTTCCCTGGATGTTGCTGTTAAAATGTGTATTTTCAAATTTGAATTAAGTAAGTTACTTCTACTATTTAATACCTAACCTAACAGCGTCGGATGGACATGTAAAAAGGTCGTGTCGGTCTGCCGAGGGCCGAGGGCCGCGCGCCGTCCCACTGGATTATGAGAGTCAAGGAATAGAGAGTGCTCTTGTGCACTGCGCACACACTTGGGCACTGTAGTGCCCTATAGTGTAGCTGGCCTTGTTTCAATGTAACCGGCCACCGTTACCGAAACCGGTGTGGGAGCTATTATAAGTATCAGCTATCAACTACCGACCTACTAACAGTAGTATAAACAATTCGTTTGTTTCTAGAATATGAAACATGAGCGGTCAGCTACGACAGATAAAGTTGTTTATTTATAAATATATTGATGTCACTGAAAGGCGATGCCGATAAGTTTATCAGGCAGCAGATATGGCGTGTCCTTTGACACGCTCCCATCGGCCTATCTCTGACCCATTATCTCTACGAGAGTAATGAAGGAAAAAACAAACTACTGCTTTCATTGGCTACACGCTATCGCTCGATAATTGAAAAATTCCATTGCAACAAGGGGCTCTGTGTCGAATCATTCCAAAGAGGGCAGTAAATAAAATAATAAAATATATAATACAGTGTGTGTATTGTGTAATGTGTATAGCTAAATGAACATGAAAAATTATACTCCCAGTAGGTTGACTGTATGCTGCATGTGGATTTCTGCTCAATCTGTTTATCGCTATCGAGAGCTGCAGTCACGGAAATTATCTTGACTTATGCATATTTGTATCTGTATTAACATATTACATTGACATTGCACAGTCGTAAAGCGTAACTAGTAATCCTTGTGTTTAGACTTTAGTACATCTAAGTAAAGTGCCACAAGGATTCAAATCAACGTGGGCAGGGGCGCTGCTGGTGAAGAAGAACTGTCAAAAATTGAGTTTTTGTATGATGGCAGCGTTAGTTCCTTTTTTCGCCACGTTCATTTAAACTTTAAAGCCTTGTCGAGCTCTACCTAGGATGACTGACATATTTTATTCCCTTAAACATGTTTGCAAAGTTTCGTATCAAAATCGAACAAGAAACGTGACAATTGTAGAAAATAATAAATATCTATCGTCTTTATTATTTTCCCACACCACTTTTCTCCATTTCTTAATCTATTCATTATTAAGGCGGAATGTTAAATACATATAATATAGTGACGAAGTTAGCTTATCCGGAAGTTTGGTCGCTTCTTACTAATTTATACAAGGCGACGGTGATAAAACATTCAAAACAACTATTCCTCACATTGCCATATCGTGAAACGGACCCGTCCCTGAGTTAAATAAATCGCAATAATATAACTATGAGTGAATTGTAGGTACATATTATGTACACCACTAGTAGCTAAGTACCTAACTACTGCTCTCAAAGTGGAGTGTTGTAAATACATAAACGACTTGTTAGTTTCTACGAGCATGTCGAAGTTGCAACATAAGAACTAAGCAATATTAAAATAAACGTAACTAGCATATGTAAGTAGTAGTTGTACAGTCTACTTGAGGAGAGATAATTTGGAATCCTCCTTGGGTTCTGCAACTAATATATTATATTCTGTGGTTCTGCTTAAAGTTATTACTGACCTTACCCTATAAAATGTATTGTGAACACAGTACGTAGTACTTACTACCTCAGTGTGAACACATAACATATTAAAAGCAAGTGAATTTAAAATTTTAAACTTACTTTCTAATGTACTGAGAAAAACAAACTTATTAACATTTTGCTTGTGAAACTAGTAACTACCCACGGCCACGGCATGTAGCAAGTTATGTCATAGGCGTATTATTGCATTTCTCTGGAACTCTACCATATTATATTATGTATTTACCTCGCATATTACACGTCATACCCGAGACGCCCTTGTCTTACCTATTTGAAGGTCATCAACATTTACCCCCTTCTAATACCCCATTTCTTAATCTATTCATTATTAAGGCGGAATGTTAAATACATATAATATTACGTAGATTATAGAGTACATATAGAGGGTTGCCATCACCAAACTTGCCATCGCCGCCGGTTAGGCACGACAAAATTCCCGGACATTTGGGCTTTGGCCGAAATTTGGTCACGACACGTCCTCTTAAACTGTTTATATTACGATTTACGTCTCGCCATTTATTGCTTTTCCAAAAAGGATTTGTAAAAATCTGACACAAAGGCCGTCCCCCGAGCGCAAACGACCTTGACCATACATTTGCCGGGTTGCCGAGATCGCACCAAAACCCTATTTTTTTTACTTATCTTAGTTCAAAATTGACCTAAAAAAAAATTAAAACGGGGAATATGTAGTTTTAAATGATATTGTCGATCTATTGGCGTGTGTTTCAAATACTAAGGAGATGCTGAATGTATGCTTGAATTTTAATAAATTGGCTTTACTTTGGAAGTTGATATCATGAGTATAATAAACGAAAATAGAAAATTTAAAACGTGGAAGGAATGTTGAGATATTGAAGATTATTGCTGTATTTTTATTATAACTCTGTAGCTTTCAAATTATGAGTTTATAAGGCTCTAAATACGGTAAATTACGGATTCTCCGTAGGGAAGGCCCTTAAGGCAGAATGTTAAATATAATATTACGTAGATTGTAGAGTATACGTATTAGGTAGTAAGTACGGCGTAAGTTGTGACTTGTGTGTGTAATATATATTGAATGTTTTATGAGACATGTTATGCGAAGTACTCGTATAACGATAGTTGAAGATGAAACATAATATTATCGGATTTTTAATCTTATCAAAAATTAAATTCTTTAATCGTTCGGGAATTTGTACGATTACGATTGCCCCTGGCGACGCCCGCTCTACGGTGACGTGACGAAAGCCCTTACATCATTTACCTTGAAATTTTAAAAAGTAAACGCACACGAAACATTACGACCGATGGGATTCTTACGGCCAGCGATTGCATTCATCATAATAGTTTGTTGCAAAAAATTAAATGCTAAACATGTCTCAATTTTTAATATTGGATGCAAGTTGCAACCTATCAGCAGTTATAATGTCAAAACCTACGTAGGTAAGTCTCTAATTAATTGTTAGTACTGTAATACTAGACTAGACTCATCCACAGAGGAAATTCGTGGCACCAACCCCAAACATATCGTTCAATTTATGAGCAGTATTGGGTTGGAGATGATTCTCTAGCGCGAAGGAGTCACAATAGATCCTCATGGGTCGCAGTGACGTCAGGGCTATAGCGCCCTGACTTCTTTAAAAAGAAAAAAAAAAAAGTAATACTAGACGATTAATTATCTAGGATCTCAACATCTTCAGGGGTTCATAAACTGTTTTGACCACAGTTTTGACGGTTATCACTTTTAACCGACTTCCAAAAAGGAGGAGGTTATATGTTCGGCTGTGGATATTTTTTATGGAACCTTAACGATAGCCGCACTACAATAATTAGGAGGACCGTCTTCGCGGAAGCTTAAGGAATCTCTATTCTAGTACCTTTACAAAAAGAGACTTACCAGTGCTATTGCGCTCTCTGGGTACCACTTGCATGGCCGCAGGAATATCGTCAGTGTTTCATCGTCGTCACCAAAATAGAGGTCTGTGTTTTCTTTGAGGAGTTCTCTTAGCTTTTCTAGCGCCTCCTTGACTCTCTCTGGAGTCTCTCTCAACTCCTTTTCTGCTATTTCTTTGGATTCCGGTGACAACTCAACGTACCGCTCGAGTCTAAAGTCGTTGGAACTCATGATGTCTCGTTATCTGTAACAAGAAAATATTATGATTATAATTATTTTATTAAACGACATAATATTTTGGAACATCAAATTGTCCTAGGAGCTAGGACCAAAAACTTTTTAAAATAGTAGCTGTGAGACTTGAAAGCTTTTCTGGAAATTTTACAGTGTCCTTAATATGATAAAGGTCTTGTCAGAAGAAAATGACGTCCTAGCTCCTTCATAACATTGATAATATAATAAGTATATTCTATTTATTTAAAATCTTGGAAATGCTTAAATCAATTACCAAAATACTTAAAAACCGAAATATACAGATAACTTTTGAGGAATATGTGACCTTCAACGTTTTAATTTATGACATGCATTTACAAATTAGAATTCTAGATAACTTACAACTAATGATAATTTGTAAACAAGGAAGTCGTTATTTATAAATAAGTTTATTAAAATATACTAATACTTCACTCTACATCGATTATTGCATTACTTATCACGATAATATTATTGAAATGGTACTAATTACCATTTCTTAGCATTCTCTACATCAGCCTCTCCCAAAGTGGCTGATAACGCCCGGCCCCTTGTGGGCGCTGAATGTCTAAACTCTAAACACTGGGTGTGGGACCCAGAAAAAAATGGGGACGCTGTGTAGAGGCTTGGTGAGTGATTTATTTCATCTGGATGCATTTTAAATTGAAACAATGGGGGCGCTAAAAAATAATAATTTGTTCTTATAAGTAGACAAAATTAGTCTGGGAACCCCTGCTCTACATATTATATCGTACCATAATATAATGTTCCATTTTAAGTATTTTATTGCGAATTGTAAGATAGGTGCAGTGTAGAATGTAGACCTTATCATAAGGTGCAGTTTTAAATCTTCTCACGATACGGACACTCTTTATCAGCAAAGAAAAGCTTGATGGAAAATCAAAGGAGTAATTTCAATGTTTGCCAAACCGCATTAGGCTACGCAGGTGGACTAACAGTCTACAGCCAAGTTAATGGTAGGTGATGACTTGATGAGGTAGAACTCCCAGGTGTTGCCATTAAAAAATATAAAATTACAGTGTTAGCAATACCAGTCAAGAGTTGGCACTTGATTCAGAGGTCGAGAGTTCGATACCCGTGTAGCCGATATGGAGCACCAAAAAATTCTGTTTCACCTGGTTTAGTTCGGACATCGGACATCCAATTTTCCAAATGGGTTGTGGATAATTATTATTTTAATTATTAATTATTTTCTTCAATTAAGATTGTAATGTAGGATCTTAAGAACAGTACTTACATTACATTCTTCTCTCATAGTTACATACAGAAAGTTATTAAAAACAAACCCTATTGTTAAACTGTAATAACTACCATAACTCATGTTATGTATCGACAGCAACTCACATATTGTGCTAGTAGAGGCATCATCTTACATCACTCGTGTATTATTCACATTGTTTAGCGACTCTCATAATTCATTACAGAATAATTATCATATAATTGTGTGTGAATAAAATATCAATATTTTATTAAGTAATTCTAATACAGACGTAACCGCGAGTCCATGAGGCAACATCTTATAACTTATAACTAAGGTAACGTGGAGCTTATTTGGGAGGTTTGCCTCGAATTAATAAATAAGTTCGTATCTATGGAATACAATAGGAGCTGAGTTGAGTGACTTCTCGCAACTCGTGAGTTTACCTTCAAGAATACTTTGATAATTTTTTGAGACAAGCTTTAGTCTCAGACTCTCAGTACCTAATAGTAAATGTTTTCAACTCTATCTCAATTCTCAGTAGGTTTTCATTTCCCAAAACGAGAGATAGCATTGATCATAGAGTAGTAGAGGAACATGAGTAGAGTAAAGGTGCACGATTTTTTAGTAAAATAGGATTCTTATAGTAAAACTACAGTCTACAATTACGGTGTAAGTAGTACTCGGAAGTTTAAGACACCCTGTGAGCTGTGAGTTGTGACTCTATAACAGTTTGAGTAAATCGTCGCGCTTGGAAGTGCGAAGTTGAAAAACAAAACAAGAACAACGTGTGACTGTTTTTAAAAACAAGCATTAACATTTTTCTATTTATTATGTGCATAGTCTGGCACATTGACCCAGAACCAAAACAAAGCGACTCGCAGATTGTTGATAAAATTACACGATAAGATATTTTGTAAATATGAATAGAATATGATTATACTTGACAATATTTGAAGGACATTATCCTTCTTGTAAATGAAGCTAGGTAAATGATATTACGATTTACGATAGATATTAGATATTATAATACCTAATTATTTAACATGCTAATTAAACAATACGTAAACAAACAAACTTTATTAGACACTTTACCACATATGCGTGTAGTTGTAATTAATAATTAGTAATTACCTATAATTCTATAATATAGGTCTGATATTGTTACCGATCATCACTAGTTTTAGGGTCCTGCAGTACCTCAAAATAAAAAATCGGAACTCTTTAATAATACTCGTAGGTATCTAAATAGGTAAGGTAGTCACTAGTCATGACTATTACACAGTCTGTCTGTCAATCTCGAGAACTCATGAAGATATCGAGTTGCAATTTTTGCACAAAAACTGCAAATTTCAATATTCCTAAGGGTAAATAAAATCGAAATACCTACATTCCGTTTAGTTAACTAAGAACGTAGTAACTAGTACTACATTTAAGTAAGTGAAGTTAAGTTACAAACTACAAGTACACACAAAATAAAATGAAAAGTGCACATATGCATGAAGAATAAAATTACAAAGATGATTCTAAAGTTAATAGGGAGACAAAAGTGGTCATTTGTGACTTGCGAGTTAGGTACTATTAATTTTTTAGTACCAAAAGCTCCGTGCGCGATCCCGACTCGCGCTTAGCGGTTTTTTGTGTCAACACGCTTCAGAATTCAGATTTATAGCTGGATGAGCTGGATCGGATGTAGGTAGGTTCTTAATCGAAGTTTTTATAACCAACAAGATGTATACTTAGAATTTAAATAAGATAACAATAATGAATACCTGAGCAATTAGGTACATACCTACCTACCTACCTACCTACCTACCCCTCCAAAATATTTTTTTAGGAAAAATCAATGAAAATAGAAAAAAGAACTTAGGCTTAATGCTAATACGTGAACTAAAGTAATAAATAGAGAACAAACATAAGGAGGTCCGAGATACTAGCACTTAGGAATTTAATTATTACCGTATCTAACTTTTTTTATCTCTAAGTAGTCACTTCGTAAACCTTATTATTTTATAAACAAAGAATGTAAACACAAAACCCGTTTGTGCAAATGTAGGTAATGATTATTTGCTTCATTAAATGTGAAATACATTAAAATGAACATTGCAAAAACCTGTTCCGAATCTATTGACTCAAAAATGTACCGATTTCGTCAACAGTAACTTATAGGTGAAAAGATAAGTAAGTACATATTTTCTTTTTTATAAACAAAACACTACCAATGACAAAACATACATACATCTACGAAATAAAAGCTCGAAAAATACCGCACAAACAAAGCTAACGTACTCACCAAGGGCCGCTTAACTGAAAATTCGTCCAATTTTTCACAAAATTTTCACGCACTGAACCCGCGTAGAGAAAACTCCCGCACCGGTGGATTGACAAAGGGCGAGAACGACGCAGCGAGTGAAAGATCGGAGCGAGTGTGCGCGCGCGCAGCTCCGACTCGATTATATACAGCTGATAACGCGCGCTTTGTGCCCCGAGACCGATACCACCAGATACTCCGCGCCCGCAACAAGAGGGTGGAAGGTGGACCATCCAAGTTTTGAAATTTTGAAGAAGTCCAATCCTGCGAATAGCACTGTCAAGGGTCAATTTTCCCCGAAGTCCTCAACAAAGTTTTTTTGTCTAGCACCTAAAAATACAGGTCTACATCACATTAAAGTGTAATGTGATGTAGAGCGGGTTTATTAATAAGCAAAATATTTTAAAGTAATATGTGTGCAGGTAAAAAAAAAATGATAACTAAGCCAAGTAAAGCCGTTGCTTACCTATGGTGCCACTTAAGAGGCCGGGTACACTTGGAATTTCTCACACATAATATACTTACGTAATTCCAAAATAATTTTCTCATACGAAAATATTTAACATGTTTGAGTTGTTTTCCAGTTTAAAATAGTAATTACCTAGGTTCCTGCACAAAAATTTACTTCAAAATATTAAAACACCAAAATATTTTTTTTGCTTTAAAATTTTTTTTAGTAAATTTTTTAAGTACTTAATATTTAAACACTAAAAAATATATAAATAAATAGTTAATTTACTACAAAATATTTAAACTCTAAAAAATATTTTTTAGTATTTAAATTTATTTTTGGTGTTTAAATAATATTAAGTACTAAATTTACTAAAAAAAAAACAAAAAAAAAATGTTTAAATATTTTGAAGTAATTTTTTGTGCAGGAACCTAGATAATTACTATTTTAAACTGAAAAACAACTCAAACATATTAAATATTTTCGTATGAGTTCCGTCCTGTTAAGAAAACGTCAAGTAAACGCAACGTACCTTGGTGGAACGGTACTCTGGCGCAACTCAGGAAAGAGACCCGAGCTCTGTTTAACAGAGCCAAAACAGACGGGAACTAGGACGCATACCGCCCTGACGACGTTTAATAGGGAGCTAAGGAAGGCCAAAAGACGCTCTTGGGCAAGGTTCTGTGAGGAAGTGAATAACACCTCGCAAACCTCCAGACTATATAAAGTCATATCTAAGGCCCCTAGCTCCCATCCCAGCACTCTGAAGAGGCCAGATGGTACTTATACTAAAACGGCGGAAGAAACGCTAAGATTACTAGCCGAAGTCCACTTCCCCAACAGTATCCATCTCGAAAATCACGAAGTCTTCTCTCATACGATTGTTAAAACGAGACCATCAGTTGACGATTGGAGAAGAGCTTCCGTGATCTTTAAGCCTGACCGAGTCACATTGGCAATTGACAGTTTCAAGCCTTACAAGACCGGCGGCGAGGATAATATATTTCCGGCCCTCCTACAGCAGGGCAAGGATATTATCCTTCCTCTGCTACTGAAAATATTCAGAGCAAGTTTCGCGTGGGGCTACATCCCATTGGCATGGACAAATGTAAGGGTGTCCTACATACCCAAGAGTGGGGACAGGGACAAAGCTCTACCAAAGTCATACAGACCAATTAGCCTCACCTCTTTCATGCTTAAAACAATGGAGAAGGTGGTCAACCTACACATAAGGGACACCTATATCACTAAAATGCCGCTGCATGAAAGACAACATGCCTACCAAAAAGGCAAATCTACCGAGACGGCCCTAATGGACTTGGTAGATCGGATTGATAGAGCAATTGAAAGATTGCGTTGTGTGTCTTCCTTGATATTGAAGACGCATTCGACAACACCTCAACCAGCTCTATCACAAATGGCCTGGCTCCAAAGAATATAAATCCAACTACTAGGAAATGGATCAAAGCCACGCTCGACAACAGGGTAGCCTCATCGACTATACTGGACCTGACACTCAAAATCAGGCAGACACAAGGTTGCCCACAAGGAGGTGTGCTGTCACCCCTGGAATGGTCCCTGGTAGTGGATGAACTACTAAGGGAACTGAACCTCTGAGGTTACTACGCTCAAGGGTACACTGACGACCTGGCGATCATGGTGGTGGGAAAATGCGCATCGGTGGTCGCTGAGTTGATGCAGTCAGCACTAAGAGTCGTCGAGGATTGGTGCCAAAGGGTCAAGCTAACAGTAAACGCTGACAAGACGGTCTTGATACCTTTCACCAAAAAGAGGAAGTTGGAGGGACTAAGACCCCCAACACTCTTCGGGAAAACTATTAAGTTTGCGGGTGATGTCAAATATCTAGGAGTAATCCTAGACAAAGGACTCACTTGGAATAAGCACATCGAGTACATTACGAAAAAGGCTAGATGTGCTCTGGGTTCCTGTTGGAAGCTTGTCAGCTCTAAATGGGGTATTCGGCCGAAGGCAATGCTATGGCTATATACAGCTGTAGTGAGACCGATTACCACATATGGCTGCGTAGTGTGGCATAAAAAGGCTGAACAAGTAAACTATAATAAAAGTTTAAACAGCGTACAGAGACTGGCATGTCTAATAATCACGGGTGCACTCTCGTCAACACCCACCGCTTCCCTCGAGGCCCTGATCAACTTAACTCCGCTTCCTCTGCTTGTTCAGATGGAGGCCAAAAAGGTGGCTCTCAGGGCCAGGACGGCGGGTAGGACGAATTGGACCTCCACCCCATTTCGACAGCTGGAACAGTCTCTCAGTGAATCACCTGTCATGGCCATGCCATCAGATGCCATGATCAATGTGCATAGCTTTTCGACGCAATACTAGGTTTTTATACCTTCCAGGGAGGACTGGGAAAGAAAAATCCCAATCGATGTCCGCCCTAGCGACATAGTTTGGTTCACGGACGGATCAAGGAAAGACAACCGTGCGGGAGCCGGATTCTACGGAGGCAGGCTACCGAAAGACAAATACGCCTGTTTGGGGGAGTTTGCGACCGTGTTTCAGGCTGAAGTCTTCGCTATCCTCGGTTGTTCACTAGAAAGCCTGGAGATGGCCCTAGTTAATAAAAACGTGTTTATCTTCTCCGATAGTCAAGCTGCACTTAAAGCACTGACTGCCGCAGAAGTCTCGTCCAAATTAGTTCTGGAATGCATTGAGACGTTAAACATGCTGGGAAGGAACAACAACATCCGCCTAGTATGGGTCCCGGGCCACAGTAACGTCCCCGGCAATGAAACCGCTGACGAACTGGCTAGGCTTGGGGCCGAGAGTCTCATATATAACCCAGAACCAGTCTGTGGTATAACTCCCAGTACCACAAAGCAAGTGCTCGAGGAATGTGGTCACAGACTATGCAGGAAGCAATGGGCTGAGACCCCTGGCCTTGAACATTCCAAGGCACTAATTCCTGGCTTCAACAAGAAACTATCAGAATTAGTGCTCACCCTGGGTAGAAACCAATTAAGAATCCTTACCAGAAGCCTAACTGGGCACTGCAAGCTCAACAAACACCTAAACAGAATGGGTATTTGTAGCATAACGACTTGCAGATTCTGTGAGGAGGATGAAACACCTATTCACCTTCTCCTCGACTGTCCTGCTCTACTATAGAGCAGGAACAGGCACCTTGGTCGCCACGAATACTCATCCACAGAGGAAATTCGTGGCACCAACCCCAACCATATCGTTCAATTTATGAGCAGTATTGGGTTGGGGATGATTCTCTAGTGCGAAGGAGTCACAATAGATCCTCATGGGTCGCAGTGACGCCAGGGCTATAGCGACCTGCCTTCTTTAAAAAAAATGAGAAAATGATTTTGGAATTACGTATATGTATGAGAGTTTCGAGGGTACCCGGCCCCTTAAGGGGAACTAGTGCCACCGGTTGGATAACTACTGTACCTACGAGATATTACCTACTAAGTAGGTATAGTATTATTTTCGGTAAAGAAAAGTAACTCGCTATTCATTACTGAAAACTGAAATGTCCATTCAGTGGTTTTAGCATGAGTGTGACAGACAGTTAAAGAAGACACGCATTAAAAATGTACGGAACTTTAAAATTTTACTGTTAAGTACCAAAGAATATAACTATAGGTTATGGGTAAAAACGTCGGGTAAAAATAACATCATTTTACATGATTATCAAGTTTTCCTTACATAAATAAATTACAGGGCTGATAAACAAATGACGATTCTTTGTTTCATGCTCGTATGCTTATCTTTGTTCAAACAAACTTTTTAATCGCGCTCTCTGCCCTTCCGTTATGAGTTATATTTTGAACTTTGCTACTCGTTACTCGTATCATCACTTTAATGCTTGATTCAGACCGCAACGCGACGGGTAGATATTATGCATTTCTAATTTTATATGGATTTGACAGATTCGCAAGACATCTCACGCAATTGAAATCTGTAAAATCCATACAAATTTAGGCCGCGCCGCGCCTCGCCTCGCCTCGTCGCGTTGCGGTCTGAATTGACCCTAATATTCACAGCTATCAGAAAATATAGAGTACGAGTAACTACCCAGTCAAAATTTCTAAGTCCTTAGGTATAATGATGTAAGTACT
Source organism: Polyommatus icarus (assembly GCA_937595015.1). Taxonomy (NCBI): domain Eukaryota; kingdom Metazoa; phylum Arthropoda; class Insecta; order Lepidoptera; family Lycaenidae; genus Polyommatus; species Polyommatus icarus. Next base: position 14,781,550 of record OW569321.1, read on the forward strand.
GCGCAACCGTTCTGTACCAGCCAAGTCTGCAGATATTTGGACGGGGTTGCATTTGTATTATTTCCAAAATAAATAGGTATGTAATACAAAAATACCTAAAGGGTATTTCCATCTCATCCAATGGCGCGATTCCAGTCCAGACAAGAAAATTATAGGTAATCATTCGATTACCCATGCCAAGGCGCACAGTACTCAACATTTGCATTGTAATTTTTATATTCTTGACTCCATGAAAATAAAGGATTATAATGCTTCATAATAATAATTATTACGAGGGCTGCTATTTATGTATCCGGAACTGGCCACTTACAAGAACAATATTTAAAAAGTAATTACAACATTTGAAAATAGAACTCTTTGGTTGAAGAATACATTTTGTTTCATGTGACTGTCAATTATTTTTCCATTGTGGCGTCATTTTGAAAATTGCGTGTCTTCATTTGCCATGGATTTAACGCGTGAACATTTTCGTGCAATGATTTACTACGATTTTCGGCGTGGGCTAAATCAACAACAGTGCTTTATTCAACTCACCGCAACTTTTGGAGATGAAGCACCATCAAAAACCACTGTTTATCACTGGTACAGTGAGTTTAATCGTGGGCGGTCTATGCTCACGGATGAAAATAAAGAAGGTCGCCCAAGAACAGCTGTTGTCCCACAAAATATAGATGCTGTGCGGGAACTAATAATGCGTGATCGTCATGTTACATATCGCGAGATAGAGGCGTCCTTAGGCATAAGTATGACGAGCATACATAAGATATTACACGAACATTTGGCTGTAAAAAAATATGTTCGCGTTGGAATCTGCACAACTTGACAATCGATCAAAAACGGGCTCGTGTCGATTGGTGCAAAAAAATGATAAAAAAATACAACCGTGGTACGTCAAAAGCCGTTTATAATATCTACACAGGTGATGAATCTTGGATCTATGCATATGACCCCGAAACTAAACAACAGTCAACGGAGTGTGTGTGTACTTATTTGACAGATTCGCAAGACATCTCACGCAATTGAAATCTGTAAAATCCATACAAATTTAGGCCGCGCCGCGCCTCGCCTCGCCTCGTCGCGTTGCGGTCTGAATTGACCCTAATATTCACAGCTATCAGAAAATATAGAGTACGAGTAACTACCCAGTCAAAATTTCTAAGTCCTTAGGTATAATGATGTAAGTACTGCGCAACCGTTCTGTACCAGCCAAGTCTGCAGATATTTGGACGGGGTTGCATTTGTATTATTTCCAAAATAAATAGGTATGTAATACAAAAATACCTAAAGGGTATTTCCATCTCATCCAATGGCGCGATTCCAGTCCAGACAAGAAAATTATAGGTAATCATTCGATTACCCATGCCAAGGCGCACAGTACTCAACATTTGCAACACCGCAACTTTTGGAGATGAAGCACCATCAAAAACCACTGTTTATCACTGGTACAGTGAGTTTAATCGTGGGCGGTCTATGCTCACGGATGAAAATAAAGAAGGTCGCCCAAGAACAGCTGTTGTCCCACAAAATATAGATGCTGTGCGGGAACTAATAATGCGTGATCGTCATGTTACATATCGCGAGATAGAGGCGTCCTTAGGCATAAGTATGACGAGCATACATAAGATATTACCTACACGAACATTTGGCTGTAAAAAAATATGTTCGCGTTGGAATCTGCACAACTTGACAATCGATCAAAAACGGGCTCGTGTCGATTGGTGCAAAAAAATGATAAAAAAATACAACCGTGGTACGTCAAAAGCCGTTTATAATATCTACACAGGTGATGAATCTTGGATCTATGCATATGACCCCGAAACTAAACAACAGTCAACGGTGTGGGTGTTCCAAGATGAGCCGAAACCAACAAAAGTTACTCGTGCAAAAAGTACTTTGAAGCAAATGGTCGCCTGTTTTTTTGGAATTAATGGACATGTGGCTACAGTGCCATTAGAGAATCGTAAAACGGTTAATTCTGAATGGTATACGACCATTTGTTTACCAGAAGTCTTTGAAGAAATAAGAAAGGACAACCGACAACGCAGAATCATATTACATCACGACAATGCTAGCTGTCACACCTCAGCTGAAACAACTCAGTTTTTGGAGGGTCAAAAGATCGAATTGACTGGTCATCCGCCGTACAGCCCTGATTTGGCACCTAACGATTTCTTTTTATTTCCATACGCGAAGAACAAATTACGTGGTCAACGTTTTTCGAGCCGCGAAGAGGCTGTTGATGCGTTCAAAATGCACGTTTTGGAGATACCTCAATCAGAATGGAAAAAGTGCTATGAAAATTGGTTCCAGCGTATGCAAAAGTGTGTCGATCATCGCGGCGAATATTTTGAAAAGCAATAAAACCATATTAAATGATATATGTTTGTTTCTTTTTTTAATTCCGGATACATAAATAACAGCCCTCGTACGAACAAAATATAAACCGAATTTGATCTAGTATTTTTTTGTGGAAAACTGACGACAATGCAAACGCCAAGGGACAGTAAAACGTAGTGATTAATTGATTATATTCTAAATAGAATAATAAAACGTAGTGATTAGGTATATTCTAAACTAAAAAAAATATCATAACCTTTCACTCCGCCGTCGATATTATCGAATTCGTCTAGACTAGAGTCTAGACTAAAGGCAATGATATAATAAATAATAACTCAAAGTAGAATAATATCATTGACTAAAGGTATGTTCATCAAAACAAATAATTTTTAATAACGTTTATTTCATTAGGAAATAACAATAGTTATTATTTATTAAGCTTAAAAACAATATTAAAAACCCGCAAGTTATGAGTTATGAATTATGACAGACTTGCATCTGCCATGGAGTTTTCAAGAGCCGACGTGGAGGGTTCGTCGTTTGCGTCCCCGACGTCCATGCGCGTCGCGTCAGCCTCATCAGAACTCACTTCACTGTCGCTGCTAACCTTCTGCAATTAAAATATATCATTTTGGAGTGTTTTACAGCCCAAGTCGATACTAAGAAACGATTTACGAACGTCCGCGGACGTTTTCATCGGATGCGGCTTGTTTCTATCTGATCAATACAAAATACACTAAACTGTGCACATTGTCTGACTTAAGTCGCGGACGCGACCTTGAGCGTTCGGACATCCGAACAGAATCTGGCAGGCCGGATGTTTTTGCATCCGCGGACGTCTGCCATTGACATATAGGTAAGGTCTTTGACGTCCGCGGATGAACCGTGCATATTGTTAAGTCGCATCCATCAGCCGCGACTTATGGAATATGGATGCGTCCAATAATTTGTTTCTAGCTTATGACATGTCTCTGAACGAGCGACGTCTGGTGGAAGGAATTTCATACAACTCCATAGAAACTACTGGTGTCGCCGCGACACGTCGTCTTTTGTATCAAATTGACTACATGACATCTACTACACACACTGGCAAAATTAGCGGAACATAGGTAAAAAGGGACACAACTTGAACTGAAGTTGGTCGGGCTGTGTGAAATCCTTTTTTATAGTTTCTAAGCTCATTTAAGAAATAAAATATTGAATAAAACTGGCAAGTTGACAGGTTTTTATAGCAATTATGCCCTAATAAGTGTTTTTCGATGATTGACGTTGTAAGTATTCCTGATAAGAATGGCGTTTTAGCAGGGTGCTAGGTATGCTCAGCTCATTTGATTGTTTGGTTTTTGGAAGAACACATTGCTTAGATACAAAATTAGTGATTTCCCCATCAGTATATATTATAAGTCTATGGATTTCCCAGCATCTGCGACAGCTAGAGCTGTAACCACGATAGGGAAAGGTCACACCTACTGTTCGGTCAGTCAGGCGTTAGGTGTGTCGGCTTCCGTGGTCTATCGTAACTTTATATCAACGCTTCAGAGAGACTGGATCTTACGTTCGGAGACGAGAACAAGGCAGATATCGGGTGACAATGGTTCAGGATGACCATTTTGTAGGGAAACAAACCTTAAGAAATCGACCTCAAACTGCTTTGCAGACACGAAACCTGTCGGAACAGGTCCGAGATGTACGTGTAAGTGATTGGACAGTAAGAAGAAGACTCAAAGAAGTTAAATTAATGTGTTTATTTATAATTTACCAGCCACAGAAAAGTTCATTCTGATTTCTGAGGCAGATGACGGACCTTAAGTATTTAGTTGGTCAAATCTATATGTTAGTCGAGATCAGTTGACACAACTTGACCATTATTAAGAGCGACTTCACATTACGTCGCAAGCAGTGCGGCAGCAGCGCTGCAGCCGCGCGACTTCATACAAAAGAGAGTCGCGCGGCTACCGCGCGGCTTGTTTTAGTATGGAAGTCGCGCGGCTGCCGCACCACTGGCAACGTAATGTGAAGGCAGCCTAATCCTTCAAGCCCCATAAGAGCACCGGCGATCGCGACAACAATAGAATTCAATAGCATTTCCAAGAATCCGCGATCGAAGGGTTAAGTCGATAATTTTAATAGTAAGAGGGTAATAGAGCTCACCTCAAATTTGAGGTCAGAGTTTTTCGCTAGGAGCGCCTCCTTGGCGTAGCGGAGGACGTGGTTGCGGCAGACGTCGTCGAGGCCGGGGGGGAGCCAGCCCAGCTTGTGGTGGCAGAACGACGAGCACGCCGCCACCGCCGCCTGCACCTCCGGCACCGCTATGTCGCAGTACTACACAGTACACACAAAAACGACTTATGGTGCGTCCTGAGTGTGTCGGTGAGATCTGATCGGGGATCTGATCGCACAAATGATACAAATGTGGACGCACCCTTAGCTTTCAATTTGTTCATGACCTAAAGGTTTTATTTTATTTTATTTACTGCTTCAATCCTCCTTTCATACCAGCATATTTAGGGCCTGTTTCACCGCTTCCTGATAAAGCTCCCATTATCTATTTACCACATAAAAATATCTGCCATATAAATCCACCTGATGTATTATTTTGGTTCCACCACGTACGTCTCTGTTAAATTACGCGCCAGATAATTAACTCTAACCTTATTTGTCAGTCGGAGTGGCAACGTCGCAATTTCCGTCGTACGTTCCATTTTAACCTAACCTTATATTGAAAAGTACAATAGTTTCATAATTTCACATAAATATATTAGAAAAAAACAGCAACAAAAATAGAGTTGACGTATGTATTGATGGGTTTACTAAAGTTTTACATAAGATTTGTTTTAAAAATGTCAAAAGGTTTTGATTCAACAACACACATATTTAATATGCAAGGAATATGAAATACGTAAAACGAATCGTAGGTGACACCTTTCAAGACATTTGAAAATATTTCAGTGTTCTATGGTTCTGTGTTCTTCTAAGTACATAGTTTCTTGAATAATTTACCTAATATTTTGTGATTTGTATTATAGAATGTAGACTAAAAAATGTTTATATACGAGACGCTATATTAGACAACGGAAAGAATCGCGAGAGAAGTGTAAATTTTCCCATGGGGATTGAGGATACTATACTACTATAATAAAAACACGATTTCGTTGGAAACCTTGTTTCTTTGGTCTGAGTTGGAAACAGACAGTTAAGACAATCAAAGAAGCCTCAAGGAAGTTCTATTGAACTAGTGATACATGTTTAGACATTGAGGTTAAGTCGAATAAAGGAAATGATAAGGAAACGACTAAGAAGATGGATTTGTGTCTCCAATCTCTCCAGCATGCTGTGCTCTGTCTCATGCATGATGCAGTTCAGTCTTTAGTTGTAGATTAGACAGCTGTTGATACCTATGTTTGAATAAACTCTCTGTAATCTGTATTATCTGATCCCAATGACAGCTAGTGATACAGTGAATGGTAAATATTTTCATTAGATAAAATCCTTAATTAATAAAAAAACATAATGTAAATTTATAAGTACATATGTTGTTTGTTTCCAGATTCCAGAATAGATATTATTGTGGCTAGTACTTCTTGCCAAGATGATATATTTGTTGTGGAACCTTCACCCAAGTGGCAACCGGCTGTTGCATAACAAATGAAAATCTATTATGTCTGTGATACCCACGATTGAGGTGCTACTGATCAAAAAAACATCCTGCTCTGTGTAAGTTTTCCTGATACTGAATAAATATTTAATCCTTCAAGCCCCATAAGGACACCGGTGACCGCGACAACAATAGAATACAATAGCATTTCCAAGAGTCCACAGTGGACTTTTAGAACATTTACATTTACTCAGTATTATTAAAATCTCAAACATCATAATCTGTGAAATTAGTAATGACTCATAAGTCATAACTCATAACCCAGAGGTAACAAGTTCAACCACCCAGTGTACTTAACATTTTTGTGACATAATTATTATTGTATCTGATCTGACTTTTAAAAGTTGATCACCTACCAGTCTTATAACCTACCTACCAGTATTTGTGTTCAGTGCAGCTGGTTGATGTTGATCTTGGGCAGATTTGCCTCCCTAGCTGAAGTTTGCAGGATATCATTATTTAAGTATTTGTTATGAAATACTTGCATATTAAAAATATGTATTTCCTTACAGGTAAACCCGAAGCAAAAAGATCTTTTGATAAATTAGCCGAAGAAAAGTTCGAATTTGTAAAGCTACAAAAAACCCTTCTTGAGGAAGAACTCCAGGAATTTTTTTTAAGAAACAGCTGATGTTGAAGATGGAAATGCGTTATAAAAAAGAGTAGATAACTTGAAATGGAGAAGGAAGAAAGGCTATTCAAATATTTTATATTATACTTATTTTAATAGCTTTTCTTCCTCCTCCATTTCAGTTAAGTGTTAACTCTGTTAGTTTTAAAATGTGAATAAGAAAATAAAAAGTAGTAATTATAAAACTTAATTTAATATTTCAATTGTAACGGTGATTGAATATTGAAGGATAATAATATATACTTTTTGCATTAATACTTTTATTTCTCTCTTAAATTTATTGACACATTCTATTTTTAAAACAAACATTATTTTGTTACATAATAAAACTTAAATGCCATTAACCCTTAAACTCATCAACTCCCAAGCGGCACCCGGCTATTCCGTCTGTCTGCCTGTCTGTCTGCCTGCCTGCCTGTCTGTCTGCCTGCCTGCCTGTCTGTCTGTCTGTCTGTCTGTCTGTCTATCTCCAGGCTGTAACTCAAGAACGGTAAAAGCTAGAGATATGATATTTTCTCAGATTATGTATATCTCTTGCCGCTATAACAATATAAAATTAATATTTATGGAGGCCTCCCATACAACAAACATGATTTTTTGGCCTTTTTGCTATATATAAATAATGGCAACAGGTAGGTACTTGAATTTTTCACAAATATATATATATATATATATATATATATATATATATATATATATATATATATATATATATATATATATATATATATAAAACTCAAAGGTGACTGACTGACATGGTGATCTATCAACGCACAGCCCGTACCACTGGACGGATCGGGCTGAAGTTTGGCATGATATAACGTAGGCATCCGCTAATCAAGGATTTTTATTAATTCTACCCCTAAGGGGATAAAAGATTGTATATATAATTATACTTCTTAATGAGAGCGAAGACGCGGGCAAAAGCTAGTTTAATTATACCTATGTGTTCTTTTAATAATAATATTAAAATAAAATAAAAAATTAAGGGGGGCCATTCCCATACAAAAAACACAATTTATGGCCTACTTTTACGGAACCCTTTGTGCGCGAGTCGGACTCACACTTGGCTAGACAGATAAAGACATACAGACAGACAACGACGTCCAATGAGTTTCTTACGTTAGTAACATAGAATATCGTTGACGAAGTCTCAGTAATAGGGTCCCGTTTTTACCCTTTGGCTTTTGGTTGCGGAACCCTAAAAATCATCTAATTCATCTTCTAAAATCTCTAAAAGATCCATGTTTATTCAAAATATCATTATAATATAATATTAACTTGAAGAAAGTTCACACAACACTGAACTGCATCATTACGATAACTGGCAAAAATATAATAGGCTGCAAGATGGCTGCAGGCTGGAAATATTTTCGCGATCTCAAAAAAAAAGTTTTGTTATCTGACAAATAAAACCTTTAACAGCCACATGATCGGGCTGATAGGATATCAATGGTTTTATCTGCTTGATTGGCTTATCAGACACGTGTGGAACAGAATTTTTTGCATTATCTGTCAAATAGCCTATTTGGCTCTTTATCAGGAACCGGTGAAACAGGCCCTTAGCATGGTTGTTTTATTCAGATTTTCCACATAATTTTTTTAAGTTTTATTTAGGAAACATGCTTATACTCCAAGGAATATTCTAACAAAATAAGAATTAGCAAAATTGGTGCAGCTGTTTTAAAGGTATATTAGATTTGAAAGTACCTGGTAAAATATTTGCCTCTGCGTCAGAATCATTCCAGGACGAAAGCAAACAGTACTCTCTTTGACTTCCTCTGAAACTTGTTCTTCTGCAACTATCTTTTTTACCCTGCGATCTGTTTTTTTCACATGTATAGAGTCATCTTTTGACACAACCATAGTGTGAACTCCAGCTGAAATAAATATGATTTTTTACTTATAGCCCAAGTTCATAAAAATATGTTGTTCAAAGGGCTAAGGCATACTTGAGTGTCTCAATCTAAAGTCCAGTGTTTGATATATTCTTGCCTCTGGGTCCTTTCTAGGATCATATCCAAATTTGACCCACATCATCTTCCAAGGACCTTCTTTCATATAAACTGCCAAGCAGGGTAAGATTATTTTCAGTGTAGAAGTCTTTAACTTTGTGTGAAATTTGATGTTATTTATAGACCATATAGGCCTCACATCGAACATCTGTAACATAGTATTGAATTAATCATCGAGTATTGTAGCAGAATAATAAAATAATTATTAGCTATGAAAATAAATGTATTTACAACTTGACTTACCTTTGAAACATTTTCATACTCATTTTGCAACTGGGGATATATAGATTCTCTAGCTTTTTTTGCTTGTATATAAAAATCATGTGGCTCTGTAGGCAAGTCATTGGTTAAATTGAATGTATATCTGGCAACAGGGATACTGCGATCCATACGCATTCTATGTGTATCTCCATCTCCATCTACCCCAGATTCCCTTTTGATTTCTTTTTGACAGTAAACCTTTTTATCTGTATAGTAGTAGTTAGAAGATTTGTCCATTCTTGTGAAATTAGCTGGCAATATATAAGATGGACACGGGTCCCTGAAATTTTAGTTATGCATCATGAATAAGTAATTACAATAACCAAACAATGAATCAATCGGGCAAAATATTTCTCACTGTAAAAGAAAATTAACCCATCAGTCGTGGCAAAACGAGACACAATAGCTTTTTCATTGTTATCGTGGCCGGATGTGGCCGTTTGGGGCTTCATGAATAAAAGTTGGCTCACATTTCTCTCATTCTGGATTAAAAAACATAAGTTTTGAACTTACAGTAATGCGTTAACATCCTCCAATCCAGATGGCAGAATATCCTCCAAAACACACTTGAACTGGTTCCCACCAGGCACAGTGGGCATTACAGGTAGATATTGAAAATCACTCATTGCTATAAAACAAACTTATGTTACTATTCCTATGCATAAGATTGCCCATGTATTCTTGTTTTCCATTGTGATCTTAATTTGGACATTTTAACCAATAAATGTCATACTCTCGGCGACATAATGGCATAAATGCTAAACATTTTGAAAAATTTGTGCCATTGGCTTATTTTTAGTTTTTTAAACATGGTTATATACTTACATTCAAACTTGTATATCTTTTTCACAGATCCCATTGCTGTTGTGGAAATGACTTCTCTTTTAATTTCATTACCTACTTTCTTCTTTTTCACCTTGATCTTAAACAACACACCGAATGCTGGTTGCACATCAGCATGCATTTTCCTAACATAATGATTGTCATACTGAAAACTTAAGCCTAAGCGTTTTTTGTTCGATTGACTATGAACCTGAAATTAAAAAGTCAGCCCACTTATTAAGATATTTTAAACAACGTCCAGTATTTCAGAATTCCATGCTTTTAATGTTTACCTGAGATATTGTTTTAATACCACCCATGCACTGTAAAGCTTTATCATCATTTTTAACTAGGCCCGGAAAAAGAACACACGTTAATTCCCGGTGCATATTATTTAATTCGGAGCTATTCTCGTTCATCATTAAGGTTCTTTAATTACCTAGGTTTTATTAAGGTCCTATTACAAAAATATAAAATTTTATGTCCGCTGTACACTCTCGCCGAGAGCTCTCGGGCGAGAGTCTCGTGCGAGAGCCCCTTGCCCGAGTGGGATCATGTACATTCTCGCTTAGTTCAATCGCAGTAAAGAACTCAGACAAGATGGAGGAAAACGACCATTCACCATTCACCATGCATCGAAAGATATCATTGTAATCCAAAGATTTATAATCATATTTAATTTTATTTCTCACAGATAATGACTCATAATGTCGTTTAATATTGTTATTTTTCTGTTCTACACTCTCCAACGGCGGGACTAGTACTGAAAGACGCGAAAGTGTACAGTAGTGCGCTCGTTTTCCTCGCGAGACCCTTTGTCTCGGGCGCAAAATACCGACAACGGACCGAGAGGGTCCGAGACAGGCGAGACGAGGCGAGCGCACCCATTTACACTCTCGCACTCGGGCCGCCTCGCTGTGTCTCGGCGAGAGTGTACAGCCGGCTTAAAACTTGAAAGTGAAATCTTATCTTCTACGCCTTCTTTTTTGTGTTTTGACAATTGACATTTATGCTTTTTTTCGGGGCATGCATCGATCCAAACATTTTAGAGCCCCCCGCGCAGACAGACAGTGCGTTATGAGGAATTTTCTTAGCTTTTTAATTTGATTGTCAAACAGCTTCCATTTTAGTAACTAGATGGCGTATGGGTAAACAACTATCGGTAATACTAGGGAATACCATCAATAATTGCTACATAACTGGGCAAAAGCATGTAAAACTTGTTGAGCAGAGCTAGAGTGCAGGAGCGATCCTTGATTGTGATGAGAGAAGTGACGACTGATCAAAATTAAAAACCAGCAAATAGAGACAAACATTTATTCACTAAATGTTGTTCTAAAATTATTACAATACTATTTTAATTAAGGATGATATTGGATTAAAAATAAACACTATGGAGATCGTGACAACCAAACGAAAAGCCGGCACCGGAAGAAGACAGATAAAAAAGGTGACAGCTTGTCATAGACTCAAGTTATAATCATCTATTAATATGGTAAAGATTATTGTATTGGGTTATAGACAACTCAACACTTCCCCTTAAACCAATACAATAAACACTTTATTATACTATATACTTAGTTACATCAAAATCCGTTAAACAATTTTGAAGACATTGACATTTTACAATATCCTAAGTCCTTACATTCAAACTTTTCATAAAATTATAATGTTTAACTTTTGACAAAGCTTTTGTTAGTATATCGGCTATCATTTCATTTGTCTGTAAATATTCAAAACAAATAACATTCTTGTATCTTAAGTCTTTCATGAAATGATACCGATTACCGAACATCTATATGTTTGGTTCTCCTATGACATTCCTTAGAATTCAACAATTTTAATGCACTTTGATTATCATTATATATTTTACAGTTTAAGTATTTACCAATAACTTCAAACACAAACTGTCTAATAAACATAATATCTCTACAAGTATCACTCATCGCTATATACTCAGCTTCTGTGCTCGACAATGCAACAGTTTGCTGTTTTCGACTTTCCCAATTTACACTGTTGTTGCCTAATTTAATTACATATCCAGTGTAAGATTTTCTATCACTTGGATCATTCGCCCAATCCGCATCAGCATAGGATACAAGATTCAGATTTTTACTACAAGTAAAAACTAAGCCATAATCAATTGTGCCATGCAAATAGCGTAGGATCCTTTTAGCAGCTGTCCAATGAGTAGAAGTGAAACAATTATTGAACTGACTCATTCTGCTACAACAAAATGAAATATCAGGTCGTGTACACACGCACAAATACAAAAGGCAGCCTATTAGTTCTCTGTAATTAAACTCACACTGTAAATCAGAATTACTGCTACCATCAAATTTTTCATTAACTTGCATAGGTGTGGCAACTTTTTTACAATCTTGCATATTAAAACGATTCAGCAACTTTTTAATATATTCTGACTGTTTCAATATTAATATTCCCTTACTCCTGTCTCTATAAATATTCATACCTAAACAGTTTTTGACAGGTCCTAAATTCTTTATACAAAAATTATTACTTAAAATATTAATTAAATTATTTTTCTGTATATCACAATTGCTAAATATAAAGAAGTCATCAACATAAACCGCAATTATAGTCAAATTATTATTCTGTCTTAAATAATATACACATGGTTCATTCTTAGTTTGAGTATAACCATGTTTAGTCAACAAATCATGAACTGTTTGGTTCCAAGCTCTACTGGCCTGTTTAAGACCATATAAACTCTTTCTTAATAAACATACTTTATTTTTATTATTACATTCAAAACCAGAAGGTTGTTCCATAAATATTTTCTCTTGTAAATTACTATGTAAGAAAGCAGTTGCAACATCAATATGATCTATGTCCATATTCATCTCATTTGCTAAACTAAAAAGTATACGCATAGTTGAGTGCCTCACAACAGGCGAAAAGGTTTGGTCATAGTCAACACCAGGCTTTTGATCAAATCCTCGAGCAACTAAACGTGCCTTAAATTTATCAAAGTTACCTTTTGTATCCTGTTTGACCTTGTACTGTTGTCATGACTGCATCGATGTATTCAGCCATGGATTTGAACTCTGTGTAAGACATGTGATGTAATTTTCTCAGTAGCACTACTCGGCGAAATAGTCCTTTATCCTCAAAAGTTTTCTCCAGATTATTCCAGGCTTCCTTTGCTGTTGTAGCGTTGCGAATATATTGTACGCAACATGGTTTAACTGCAAGACAAATTCTAGCAAGGGCTCGATGTCCACGTGTAGGATCTTCATCCGTGCCCAAAACACAGTCCCAAAGGCCTTCAAGAGTCAAGGCCATGCGCATTTGAAATTTCCAGCAATTGTAGGTCGCGATGCCATCCAGTTTGTCAATCGATACACCTCCAGCAAATGTTTGTGTAGTGTGTAGATTCTGTACATTCCCATCAGCCATTTTGCTTGGTTTTGTAATCGTCAATAATGTGTATTTTCTACTTTTCTACTCACCACTTTTTCTGGGCAATATAACCTTTGTTGAGCAGAGCTAGAGTGCAGGAGCGATCCTTGATTGTGGTGAGAGAAGTGACGACTGATCAAAATTAAAAACCAGCAAATAGAGACAAACATTTATTCACTAAATGTTGTTCTAAAATTATTACAATACTATTTTAATTAAGGATGATATTGGATTAAAAATAAACACTATGGAGATCGTGACAACCAAACGAAAAGCCGGCACCGGAAGAAGACAGATAAAAAAGGTGACAGCTTGTCATAGACTCAAGTTATAATCATCTATTAATATGGTAAAGATTATTGTATTGGGTTATAGACAACTCAACAAAACTTGATACATTTCAATTTGAAAAAGACACAATAATATTCCAATGAATAGGATAATAAAGTTATAATAACGATGTTTTAGTTAAAACTCGCGGAAGAAATAGCCCTATTTACCGTTGTTCACACCAAATGTCACAGGAATAATACATTTTGGTTTTGACAACATCTTACCTGCACTTGTGCAAGATAACAGATATTTAGTGGCTAATATTTTACCAATAATGAACATCAAAAACCCAAATAACACAATTTGGGGAAAAATAATAAAAACCACACCGACAATAAAAAGTAGAAATAGAAAATTCTTTCAGTTATCATGTTTTCAGTTTGACAAGTGCAAGCGTGTTCCTAAGCTGTTACCAGTATACTGGCCTAATTGCTTAGGCCAATGATAGCTTAGGAGTATGATATTTTGATTGATATTACACTTGACAGTACACTGCTATTTTTTAGAAACACGATCAACATGTAGTCAGTAATGCCAACCTGCAGATAATTTCAAATCGGTGGGGAACCAATAGAAAATTAGTGAGTGTCTACCGTCGCGCCGTCTGGTGGAGATGATAAAAAGAAAACAACACACAATTTACAAATTTAAAATTCAACTTAAAAATATTATGTCATTTATTGTTGGGTATTGTACAATATAATTTTAAAAGATAGTTCGGTGATCGTTTTTAACGTCAAGTGGAACGCGGGGCATATTATTGTATTATTTTAAGAGCGCTTTCCCACGAGACACGACACGACACGACAAAATGCGGTGACGATTCCGTGCGCCATACATTTATATGTACCGTTTTCACACGGGATGACACCGCACAGCACGACACACGATTTTGAGACGACAATCCGCTATGTCGTCACGTTTTTTGTCTACAGATAATAAATAAATATTTTTTTTAAATGAAAAGTATGATAAATCATAATTTAAGTTTTAACAGCCTGCTAAACTGTATAGCGGTTTGCCGGCGAGCATTACGCCACCATATTACTATAATATAATAATATATTATATCACCTATACCAGTATTATAGGTAATGTATGAAATAATATTATAATAACTATATTTTATACTTACTACCATTATAATACTATACTATAGGTCTACCAGAATCTGATCGCAAAAAGTGAGAAATTAAATTGACTCTAGCTATATTTTAGGAACATGCTGTTAAAATAAAAAATTGTCAAACTGAAAACTGACAATCATTGCTGACAACTGAACGGCCTTGTAGCGGCCATGTTACTTTCAAACTTCTACTTTTTATTGTTGGTGTGGTTTTTATTATTTTTTCCCAAATTGTGTTATTTGGGTTTTTGATGTTCATTATTGGTAAAATATTGGCCATTAAATATTCGTTATCGTGCACAAGTGCAGGTAAGATGTTGTCAAAACCAAAATTAATAATTCCTGTGACATTTAGTGTGAATAACGATAAATAGGGCTATTTCTTCCGTGAGTTTTAACTAAAACATCGTTTTAATAACACAGACACAATGATATTCATAGGAATATCGTTGTGTCTTTTTCAAATTGAAATATATCAAGTTTTACATTCTTTTGCCCGGTTTTGTAGCAATTATGGATGGTATTCCCTGGTATTACCGATAGTTGTCTACCCATACGCCATCTAGTTACTAAAATGTTTGTCTGTTTGACAATCAAATTAAAAAAATAAGAAAATGCCCCATTGTCATCTAATCTGTGATTTATGAATTCTGCATATCCATATTACATTTCCTACTTCTGTAAATATACTTCTTAGTTCTAATGATAAATGTGTATATAGTTGTATTTCTAATTACTTAACATTAAATAATATTAATATTTAGAATAAGTATGTTTATCTTATTTAGTTTATAGAATTTAATTTACCGCACTGATTTAATTAACTTTCTTCCAAATTCCGTTATCTTTTATTCCTTCCGCCGTTTCTTACCTTTTTACCTTGTCTGTGGCACAACATACGCATCCCTGTGTCATGTTGCCAAAAAAAGAAGAAAAAGAAAAGAAAAAGAAATCTGTCATTTGTGATGTCAACTGTCAAATGTCATTAATTCTTGCGGCGTTTGATATTATACTAGGTACATATCTGTGGGCGTTTGAGCCGCGGTTTGAAAATTATAAATTCTGAGAGGAAATTTATTAAGCTAAAGTTTGTTTTAACTATACATATAGTAAATTTACGAGTCATAACAAAGTTTTAAAATCTGGTGTCTAATTAGGCATTTCTAAAAGCATTATCGAACATAATACAATACTAACCTCCACAATGGGAGACGACGATTTTAGCAAACTTTTACAACAAGCTGAGCAATTAACTTCTGAAATTGAAGGAAATGAGGAATTACCAAGAGTAGAGCGATCATTAGGCCAAGTGTTAGAGGCCTCACAAGAACTATACTCCAGAGTCATACAATCAGGCGCTAACGACATTCAAGCGTAAGTCCTTAATATAATCTACATTCTACATTAAAACCTAACTTAGTATGTTGTATTTGCCTGTGTTGAAGGTATATTTAATTTTTCAGGCATCTTTTATTTGGGTCGAAAGGAATTGATCTGCAACAAATTTCACAGAAATTAGAAACTTTATCTTCAAAACGAACTTTTGAACCACTCCAACCCATTGCCGATTCTGATATAGAAAGTTTCCTAAAAAATGAGAGAGAAAATGCAATATTATCACTCATTGATGAAGTCAACAAAAATGTAAGATACTTTATTATTGTTATTCTTAACCTCATGTTTTGATCCCAACTAAATGTTGTTTTTAAATAACTTTTCAGTCATTACAAACAACAGAGGATCAGAAATGGGAATACATGTTGTCTGAATGGAATAAAGAAAAGATCAAACTTATGAATGCTATGATTGGTCCATCACAAAACTGGCTCGATTTGAAGAAAACCCCAGAGTTACCGAGCATTGCTGATACACCTAAAAAGTTTGGCCACTCTATGTTGGACAACATTGAAGCTGCATATGCAAAACAAGTACAGCAATATAATAAACTAATCATTCAAGGTGCTAAGTCAAGAGTACCGTTGTATCAGAAGTTTGCCCAAGTTGCAGATGAATATAATGACCCTGTAAGTTTTATCATGAGATACATAATATTTCATTTCAATTAACCTGGCGTCAATGACGTGAAAATAATTACATGGACTACGAGGTCGGATCATTTTGACCCGAACTTTGTATATACATTTTTAATAAAACTAAGTAAGCTACTACAATTTTGTTTATTTATTATTTTAAAAGGGGACTTTAATGATGTATAAAATTTTAAAAAACCCTGTGTTATATATTAAATATTTTTGTTATCGGCTTTCCTCACGGCAGATGCAAAATCAACCTTGAAAACTTAATGTGTACGTTAATTTTATATTTTCGCAATTTTTTTTTACAGCTATGAAAGAAAAAATTTACTGATGAATTTAAAGAGAGGTTGTTGTAACTTACTAACATGAAAATAAAAAGAAATCAGTCTTTTACTTCCTCATTCAGAGTTATAGAACTATTACAGTACTATTACAGTACTATTACAATATGTAATCATGCCCTAGCATATAAAAATTGGATTGGAGTGTGAAGTGTATTATTATCTTTTTAGATGAACATCATTTATAAGTTCCAGGATTTTTTTCACTTTTACCTAGATACGCGGTCCACAAGTTCTATGCCCAAAGCAGCCTAAGACTCGTCATCGTCAAAGTCTAACTATTGTAACAACTCTTAAATCCTTTCTGGGCTATTTGTCAATGATATTCTCCTTTAAAACGTAAAATATAAGGCAAAACAATATTTTAATACTAATAAAAGTTAGTCACGAAAATACTACACCGACGATGACGCCGGGTTATAATGACCCGTTTTAACTTGACGCACAAGTATCTTGCTAGGTATGGCTCTAGCCGTAACAGCTGGCTGCTAGGCGGATGGAAGGGAGTTGTATCTCCAGCTATACGAAGATTGGAAAACATTCCATTAAGCAAAGACAAAATATATCTAATTAAACATGGCTCGGGTCAATATGACCCGGCGTCATTGTCGCCGGGTTAAACAGTTTAGTTATTTGTCCTTTATACTTGTTTCAGAAAGTTAAAGAAATGTGGGAAATAATAAAGATGATGACCAATATTCCCACTCTAGTCAGGGATGAAGATCCATTGAAGGCTCGAGGAAATCCATTATTACAGCAAACTCTTATTTCACAAGGCAAAAAGTATTTAGAGAAGAGGTATTGATCTTAGAAAAACCATTCAATAATATTATACCTAGTTGTAAATTGTAATTCCATTCAACAATGTCAGGTATGGTATATTCTACAAAGTTGTTTATTTGTTACAGATACAAACAGTACATGAGCGATGTTGTAAGAGCAAACCCGACTGCAGCAATGAGAGGAGGGGAGCCTGGCACATTTCCACTTGTGAGAGGTTTTGTCGGTCTCCGCATCCAGGGTCAAAATGTGCAGGGCCTTACTGATGGTGTGGTCGAGGACCGTCCTCTGTGGCCCATGGTTTATTATTGCCTCCGCAGTGGGGATCCAGCCGCTGCCTTGCACTGTCTGAGAAAGGCTGGGTAAATTGATATAGAAATTACTTGAAGATGGACTTTTTTGATTGATGATTGATGATTGAGTTTTGATGACAATTTATGTTAATATTTTAGCCGTGACCAGGAGGAATTTATATCAGCATTGGAAGAGCACATTCGAGATCCTGAAAAGGCTCTTAGTGAGAAAATACAAACAGCAATAAACTTCCAATACAGAATACAAGTCAGGAATTCCACAGACCCATACAAGAGGGCTGTAAGTACACTTTAATAATATAGAATATAGATAGTAGCAAACTACTATAATTATTTAGAACTGAATAATTGTTGGTAACTAGATCAATAACTGCTTTTATAATTAGTTAAGCATTTATTCATGCTGTATACATTTTGCATGCTACTCATACTTTATTTTTGCCATAATTGAAGATGTAAGTGGATAAAGTGGATAGTTAACATTTTATAACATTACGACAATTACAATTTTTTTACCTCATAATTTGAACAAACCTCTTCTTCTCTTCTGGCTATACCATAAAGTTAATATACCTACCTAGCGGAATAGAGAAACAAAGGTCTGAGCAAGCGTCAGATTTCGTGAGATTTATTCAAAATATGGGTTTCTTACGTAAACATTTGGTTTCACAGTCAGTAGATTTTATTTCGAACGAATTTGTGAATGATCTTAATCGTATAACGATTACGCTTACGATTAAATCTAGTTCTAAACCCTCCATTTATGCGAAAAAAATATTTTCAAATTGTTAGTCACACACTTCATTTACTTAAATGTTCAGTTATTTAATGTACAATATTTATTGTAGGTATACTGTGTGATAGGATGTTGTGATGTGAGTGATGAACACTCAGAAGTCGCCAGGACGGCCGACGACTATCTGTGGCTGAAGCTCTCTGTTATAAAGCCACAGTCAAATAATGAGTCTGACTCTTTCACATACTCTGATTTGCAGAAAATGATTTTAGAAGAGTATGGTATGTAGTAATTTAATAAAAAAATTAAGGAACAAAATATAACAAATTAATATGTTAGTAACATTAATAATAAAGTCATATTTTTTTTCAGGTGAGACACATTATCATGCATACGAGAAGCCTCTTGTATATTTCCAAGTATTGACATTGACAGGACAGTTTGAGCCTGCTATTGAATTCTTATCAAGAATACCAAGGTAATTGTTCAAAAACCAAGGGTCTACAGCTGTGTCGTCATGAAAAATTGTTGCATTTTTTTTATATATATAGAGCTTATCTAATTTGAAATGACGCGCCCCACCACTTCAAAATTGATATAAATGAAACATTTTTGTACTGTGAATACGAGGGAGGGGCGCGTCATTTTAAGTTAGACAAGCTCTACATATGTATCACCTTTGACATGTTTTTAATAATTTTAGGTATCAGGTACATGGTGTCCATATGGCTCTAGCACTGCACGACGCATATATGTTAGGAACTCCGAGAAACGTACAGGCGCCTCTATGTAAGTGTCTTTATTGTAAAGATGGCGGCTGCCGGGGGCTGCTTTGGGCTTGATGGGATTTAAAAAAAAACCTGATGCATAACAATTTTTCAAATTTGTCTACAAAACATGTTACTAAAAACTGTTTTAAATATTTTAGTGTCAGTTGACACGGACGACCCAGTGCCACTGCGGAGATTAAACTTAGCAAGATTAATATTGCTGTATGTGAGAAAGTTTGAGCTCACTGACACTTCTGATGCACTCCACTATTACTTTTTCTTAAGGTGAGTTTTAACTTAACACTAGTCTACTGTTACATAGCTACATAAGCTAATGGCTATACCAGAGGTTCCCAAACTTATTTTGTCTACCGCCCACTTTAAGAACAAATTATATGTTAGCGCCTCCATTGTTTCAATTTAACACGCGTCCTGTTGAAATAATAAATAATAAATGTTTTTTTCTGGGTACTTCAGACCTTCAGCGCCCACAAGGGGGCGTTATCGCCCACTATGGGAAAGGCTGGGCAATAGCCCAGCCTTTCCCATAGTGGGCGATATCTAATAAGATATCATAGACATGAGATAATATTATCTTTAAAACCTTTCAAGGATCACTATTGTTTTAGAAACCTAAAGGATCCCAGCGGTAAAAACCTATTCATGTGTTGCTGTACGGACTTGGCACTGGAATGTCGAGACTACGACCTCCTGTTTGGCAAGCTTGACCCAATGACGTGCACCCGCAGTACCGGCTTATTAGATCAGTTTAACAACACCAGTATAGATAGTAAGGTATGTTAGAGTTCATATTTTTCATCTTTCTGGCTTACTTCAAGTGAATTGCGAATTTTATGTTTCTTACTTGGTATAGTTGCCAACTCGTTTTTTTAAAGAGCCAATGCTGTCCCACTTCTGGGCAAAGGCCTCCTCCAGTCACTATTCGTATAGTATTTACATACAATAACATTTTAAAATTCTTATTTATAGGCCGGGCGACGAGCTAGACTAAAGTGTCTTGAAAGTGTAATAATTATTATAAAAATTAATATTATAATGAGTGCTATAAGAACAAAATTTTAGACTAGGACATATTTTCCTTACAGGTTATCGCGCTAAACGTCGCTGAGCAGCTAGTCAATCGCGGACTGTTTGAAGATGCAATTACAGTGTACGACATAGCAGGGGTGAGTTCCATCACAATATTCTTAATTTCATACAAAATATATTGAACTGCATCATTGTCAACCACAAGAAATATAATAATGTATGCTCCGAAACTATGAAGTAAACTTTGATGTTATCAGAACATGGAGAAAGTGTTGGAGTTGTTCTGCGTGCTGCTGGCGCAAGTCGTGGGCGGCGCGGGGGGTGCGGCAGGGGAGGGGGGGCTGCGCGCGCGGCTCGGCGCTCTGGCGGACCGCGTGTCGCGCCGCCTGCGCACCGACACGCTCGCCGACCCGCCGCAGACGCTTCTCGACGCCTACAACAAGCTCTGCAAACTTATGACCTTCTTCGACCACTGTCAATCAGACAACTACGACGCTGCGCTAGAGGTACGTTTATATATGTTACGCTCAAAGACCGAAAACGCTCAGTGAGCGAAAAAATGGCTCACTGAGAGTTTCAGAACGCGCCGTGGCCGTTTTCATTAGGGCCACAAATCACAACACGAATTCGCGTCGTGGCTGTTTTTAAATGCTCAGAACGCGTCATGGCTTTTCTCGATTAGGCTTGAAACAAACCTAAGCGTCAGTTATAGGGGACGCGGTACGCGATACGGGAGCGTCTGCAACGCGAAACTGGCCGTGCACACCTGCGCGACTACGGTGCGATCCGTCAAACGTTAATATCATGACACAATCTATCAAAACGTATACAAATCAAAAAATCATAAACTAAAGAGTTGTAGAAAATAATATAAAAAAGGTTTTAAAAAAGAAGTCTAGTTATGTACACTTCAAAACACGCGTCTGACAACTTGACGCGCACGTTTCGCTTGCCGACGCGAACATCCCGCGTCGCGGTCGTGCAGGTGTGCACAGCGCCATAAGATTACATGGGGAGCGTCCGCCGCGCGGTAGACGCTACCGCTTCGCAGTCGCTTTGGTCGCGTAGGTTTGTGCAATCCTTTACCAGAACGCGTCGTGGCTGTTTTCATTAAGGCCACGACGCGAATTTCACGTCGTGGCCGTTTCACTATGACCACAATGCGTTGTGAGTCATTTTTTCGCTCACTGAGCGTTTTCGGTCTTTGATCGTAACATATATACACTTTCTAGCTATTCCGGCAAACGTTGTTTTGCCATAGTATTTGGCCCATATTATTTAATTCAGTCACTAAATAAGTATGGCACCATGGCAATGTACCATCGAGGAAGTTGATTCCTATGCAGTTGAGAGACCAACGTCATTTGGTCGATTATGTCAATTCAATATTAATTGTGATCTGTCGGCTGAGTTTGACGTAATGCGACCAAACTACGTAGATCCCCCATTTGCATAGGAATCAACTTCCCCGAGTGTACATTGTTATCCCGTCGCACAAACAATGGTCTCCGTCAGTCTCTAGTTGTAATAATTTACTATTATTTATTTAACCAGTGCACTTATCATTAAAAAAGGTAGCCAGTAGCCGATTCCCAGACCTACTGAATATGCATATTAAAAATCAGGTTTTGGAGGAGTATGGTAACTAACATTGTGACACGAGAATTTTTTATATAAGATGTCTCGAATCTAGATACAAAACCAATAATATTATAGGCAGGAAGAAATATATTTCAACTTAATATCCAGACTCTGCGCGAGTGCGAGCTGGTGCCATTGCGGGCAGAGGAGGTGGAGGCGCGTGTGGCGGGCGCGCGAGCGGCGCGGGGCGAGCTGCTGCGTGCGCTGCCGGCCGTGCTGCGCGCGCTCTGCCAGCTGATGCTGCGTCAGCGGCAGCGACTGCGAGCGCAGCACCCCACGCCCGCCGCCGCTCAACACGTCGCTAAGGTACCGCAGACCGCTTACGGCATAATGGCTAAAGGCTTGATGACTCTTTTTTTCTTATTGGTAATTGAAAGACCCTTAAAAATAGAAAAATCGCTGAAAGAATGACTCTAAAAGCTTAAAAATTCACAAAGATATGACAATTCAAACATCTCATAAAATAGACCTGCCTGAAACGCTCCATACAAAGTGCTACGAAAGACTGACGTCACTCTATCGTAGCTTATATGGATCGGGAGAGAACTTTGTTCGATAGGTTACATAATATTAAATATTGCGTTTATGAAAATGGTTTGATATCAAAAGTTGCTTTAAATTGCATAATATATCGAATGGTATACAAATATTAATAAATTTAATTGAAAAAAAAATCGACTTGATTATCCATCTTTGAAGGCGCATAAAAAAAATACAAATGCTATCGAGCTGAAATTTTTAGAACACTTATTTTTTACCGTGATTTCTTTATTTTATTAACAAATTTCGCTAATCTTTGACCTTGTCATCATCCCTCAAGTCCTTTGCGCCAAAATTTGCTTATCGCGCCGGAACCGTACATTTTTCCGGGATATAAACTATCCTATGTCCTTTCCCGGGACTTAAGGTATCTCCATGCCAAATTTCGATAAAATCGGTCCAGTGGTTTAAGCGTGAAGATGTAACAGACAGACAGACACACTTTCGCATTTATAATGTTAGCATGGATAGTATGGATGTCTCTACTCTGTTTACTACTGATACTGTCCGTGGAAATGTCGTGCCACAGGCCACAGCTAACAGTTTAGCATATTTTTGAAGTGAAAACTTCTTTAGCGGCGTTGAGCACTTTTGTGGGATGGGTAAGGCTGGTTTTAGTGTCACGCGGACAGTCGGTACGGATCGCTCCGCGCAGACAGGTCTATACTAGCTTCAGGGGCCCTACCATAAGCTCTTATAGCAGTATTACTTTAATATTACTTTAGAATTTCGCATAAACAAACATGACCTCTATTTATATAAACATAGCTATGTTTTTTGTTTGTGCGGAATCTGAAAGTAATATTAAAGTAATACTGCTATAAGATGTCATGGTACGGGGGCAGGAGTAATGCGGACGGGTCCGTACGGACAACTCCGCATTACTCTAAAACGCTCCTATGCATATTGCATTTATACGGAGCGATCCGTACCGACGGTCCGCGTGACACTAAAACCAGCCTAAAAACTGTGAAACTCGCGTCAGATTCTCGTGCTGATCGAAAAACCTTGGAAAAACCGTAAGACGGTTGGAGAATAGTGTTGTAACATCGAAATTGATTAATCGAACAATCGATTGTTTTTTTCAATAGTCGATATTTTTAATCGATTGTAAGGGTTTCGATTAATTAAAAAAATCGATTTTCATAAAAAATGGGTTAAAAATTTAATCGATTTTAAGGGTTTCGATTAAGTAATAAAAAATCGATTTATTAAAAATCGATTTTCTTAAAAAATGGGTTAAAAAAAATTGTAAGGGTTTCGATTAATGAGGAATTTTCTTAGCTTTTTAATTTGATTGTCAAACAGCTTCCATTTTAGTAACTAGATGGCGTATGGGTAGACAACTATCGGTAATACCAGGGAATACCATCAATAATTGCTACATAATTGGGCAAAAGCATGTAAAACTTGATACATTTCAATTTGAAAAAAATACAATAATATTCCAATGAATAGGATAATAAAGTTATAATAACCATGTTTTAGTTAAAACTCGCGGAAGAAATAGCCCTATTTACCGTTGTTCACACCAAATGTCACAGGAATAATACATTTTGATTTTGACAACATCTTACCTGCACTTGTGCAAGATAACAGATATTTAGTGGCTAATATTTTACCAATAATGAACATCAAAAATCCAAATAACACAATTTGGGGAAAAATAATAAAAACCACACCGACAATAAAAAGTAGAAGTAGAAAACTCTTTCAGTTATCATGTTTTCAATTTGACAAGTGCAAGCGTGTTCCTAAGCTGTTACAAGTATACTGGCCTAATTGCTTAGGCCAATGATCGCTTAGGAGTATGATATTTTGATTGATATTACACTTGACAGTACACTGATATTTTTTAGAAACACGACCAACATGTAGTCAGTAATGCCAACCTGCAGATAATTTCAAATCCGTGGGGAACCAATAGAAAATTAGTGAGTGTCTACCGTCGCGCCGTCTGGTGGAGATGATAAAAAGAAAACATCCCATTAAAAAATGTTTTTTTAAAAAATCGATTTTCATAAAAAATAGGTTTAAAATTTAATCGATTGTAAGGGTTTCGATTAATTAAAAAAATCGATTTTTTTTAATAATCGATTTTCATAAAAAATTGCTTAAAAAAATGCACCACGTTAATAATCAAGTTTTCACTTCTGCCGGCACTCCCGGAGTGCAACCCGTCTTTTTTTTAATTGTTATGTCACATACTTATGAGCTTCATGGTCACATCATCACATGCCTCACTGACGAAACTGCTCTTAATTTGTGATAAATATAAACGCAACACTAACGCATAAAATATGTCAATAGCATTTTTTGTTTATTACAGCAAGTGGAATGGCTACGAGAACAAGCGGACGTGTTGAACACGTTTGCGGGCAACATTGCGTACAGAATGCCTGGCGACACCTACAGTCAGTTGGCGCAGATGCAAATCCTACTACATTGATTTTACTTTAATTTTACTACTGATAAGATTATTTTTCTAAAATAAAACGTAAGTTTCTAATTATGTGATTTTCTTAATAATTGTTTGTAATACATAAAGTGGATTCAGGTCCAGTTTTCCGCAGAACTTTTGATAATAATTCCCTAAACTCGAGTGCGGATGGCGCAAGATACATAATAAAATTCCCCAGATCATTATATTTTTATTAAAAAATATTAAACAGTCTTGTAACTAGAATATACAAAATGTTAGTCATTATTATTTAAACTTCTTAGGACCAAATATAAGGTCGGCATCGGGGGCGCCTTTGGGATGTTGGTACTTCTGTCGGACGTGCTGCCCCCTGTTGGGGTTCCCCCCACCACCAGAGCCGCCGCCGCTTTCCGCGCAATATTCCTCCTCCTCTTGCCTTTCAGATATGTTAAGGGTCAAACTGAAAAATAGGGAATAAATTTATTAAGGTAATTAAGGCCTGTAAGGGTGCGTCCACATTTGTATCATATGCACGATCAGATCTCCGTCGCGTATCATCGAAGCGTGTCAAAATGATACGCGTATCATGATACTCCCCGATTGCTATAATTGACCTCGTATCTGATATGTGTCATATCAAATACACGCATGATCGGCAGAATGATCTAATAGGCGTCCACACTATGATACGCATACTTGATACGGCGCGATGACCGCGACGGAGATCTGATCGCGCAAATGATACAAATGTGGACGCACCGTAATGTAAACAACGATGCTCCTAAATACATAAAAGCTGACATGTTTGTAGTTTCTGTTTGTTTTAATCTAAATTCAAACAAATGTAATGGGCGGCTATAACGCTTTTACTTTATATATTCTGTGAAATAAATAAATACATACAATTGAAAATTAATTATTTGAATGGTAGTTCTCTTATTGATAACATTTTTTTATTTGTTGCTTTTCTCTTTTGTGTCATATAATATACTAGCTGTCCCGGCAAACGTTTCTTTGCCATATTATAATATAAAGTATATCGATTATCGCCCGTATTATTTTATTGAATTAGTGACTAAATAAGTATGTCACCATGGCAACGTCCATCGCTATCCCGTGATCCACGTCGCATAAACAATGGTCGCTCTTTATAGACAAATAATTTGCAATAAAATAAAATTACGACTATAATTAAAGATCTAAGCTATCCTACCTCTCAAGTTGGAAAAAAGCACACATTTAAAAAAAGAAAACATTAAAATCGGTTTAGTAGTTTAGGAATCCATCGCGGACAAACATCGTGACAGATTTATATATATTAGATTACCGTTTAACTCTCTCCATCTCCTGTTTATCCGCCAAGGCCTGTTGCTGCAGGTTGCTCGCCAGCTCGGGGGGCGCGTTGAAACACTTGTACTGTGGTTTCGTTCCTTTTCGCACCATTAGCACAAATTCAACGCCTTCTTTTCCTTGCTACACAAAACAGATATTAATGAAGTTTATTATGAATAGGGCATCGAGACCGGGTTTTCCCGAAACCGGAAAACCCGGGTTTTGGGCATCACGAAAAAACCCGGGTTTCAGAAATGGAACCCGGGTTTTTCGAGCTTTTCGGGTTTTTCGTTTTTTTGATAATTATTGAAGGCAAGACCTAATTTAAGGCATTTATAACAAACTAACATACAAATTATTTCTTTTTATAACATATTGTAAAGGTATAATTATTTGTATTGGTCATATTAAACAAAATATAATATTTTTAAGGAAAAGTTTTGTTTTATAAGCATTAAAGACTAATTGTCACAAAAATATTTATTAATAATAATACATATTTTGAAAATTCTATTAAAAACTATTCAATGTAAAAAAAGCCAAGTCTCTTCAAACAAACTATCCACCGCAAAAAGTTTTCAAATTTCATAGAAGCCAAGTCTTGTTAAACTTATTTTATAGTTTTCAATGGACATTCAGTGATTGACCACAGTTTTCTTTATTAATTGATCAAAGGCTTACAAAATAATGTGTGGATAGCTTCAAAGGGTTACAAGTCTGCTGAAAGTACCGTAGACTTTTGATGATGGGCAAGTCAGCCACTAGTTAGTGACAAAACGTTGTATCTGGGATCGACCGTTGCTGATAAAATTGGGTGTACCAACAAAGTCTTAGGGATATTTGTATTTTCGGAATATCAAAAACCTGTCACGAGTTTTTGAAGACAGTGTATGGAACAATGACAGCTTATTTATTGGTCTTTAATAAAACATATTATTATTAAAACACTTCCGAATTTTTCCTTTCTAAAACAATCACAGTCAAAAATCAATGATAAGTCAACAAATCATTATAATATTTTCGTTTTATAAACTGAAAATTTCATTCGAATGAGATATTTTTATTGCTGATTATCAAATTAATGGTAATAATTTATACTGATCGATGTTTGGCATACAGTATTTTTACAAAAAATATTTTTGTGACCAGCTGCGGTATGACGCCTAGTCTTCTTTGCAATTTAAAGTAAGTATTTTCAGTCATCTAACTTACTTAAAAAAACCTTAAGAGGTTTTTGTTTGTCGCTATGCTTTTTGTCATTATTTGTTATATTCACAACATAGCAAAAAGCGACAATATTAAGACAATGCAATCAGTAAAAAGGTTCCAGGAGAGCAACTCGCCCCTAGAAACTGACAAAACCATGCCGAGGAGTTTCCATCAAGTATATTTTGAATTCATATTTTTGTATTGCGGTCTGGCAAATGTGGCAGACTGCTTTACATTGCTTGAGAGACTGATGTCGGTAACACATAATAGGACGAATAGTGGCTTTCTTTAGCCGGCCGTGGATGTCATACTCACTGCGGAATTATTAAGACACGTGATTTTAGTGAATCGAGATGAAATATAACAAGCAGAATTTTTATCAGCACCAGCGCCAGAGCCACCATGGTTAATCTTACAAATGCATTTAAAGCAACCTTCTGCATTTGCTATAATATTATGGTCTGGTGTGATCAATTATAAGGTAATCTGAAATGAATTTTGTCTATTGTGACAGAACTAATGACTACAAAAATCTTACATTACACTACACCGTGTAATGTAAGATTTTCCACTAAGTTAGATGACAGAAAAGTTACCTTAAATTGCAAAGAACATTCGGCTTCATACCGTAGCAAGGCAGCAAGCAATTTAATTACAGGTATAAAGTATGCCAACATCAATTAGGAGTATTAGGACTAAATAATTATTAATAACTTGACAATCAGCAATAAAAATGTAAAAGATTAAATAAAGATTTGTTGGCATACGTTTTTATATTTCAGGTTATTCTTCCATTTAATGTCGTCAAAAATTCTTGATAGATTTTTATATATTTCATAAAATACAAATACATTTAATAAAATATGTAATTTGGAGGTGAAGCTTGTTGTAATACTTAACCTTGGCCCGAAAATCTTAATCCCTAGCTTTGATAAGATCCGATATTTATAATAGGAGAGGTAAATAGTCGCTTCTATAAAAGTATGATACGGCCGTGCCCGTTTACCCGAGACTTGGTTGGGCACTGCCGTGACCGCACACTATGGTATATAAATAGTATTTTACTGGAAAGGTGCTGGCAACCGCTGAAAATCATATTTAAAGTATTTTCGCATATTTAATATTTGAATTTAAAAAAAACCCGAAAAACACGGGTTTTAAAAATTGGGTCCGGGTTTCGATGCCCTAATTATGAAGAAACTAAATTAACAGTTTTGCCTTTTTATATTGTTTTATGTGTCATTAATATTACTGATCGGTATTTGAATGTAATACAAAGTACGCTTACCAATAGTTGTTCATATGTTTTCTTAGTCGTCTGTCGGCAAGTCATGGGCACCGCTATGTCCCTCTGTTGCGGTCTGTTCTCCCTTTGCCTTTCAGCAATGTTTTCCATAACCATCTTTTCGAATGCAGATTCAAATTCAACATCTTCAACCTTAAACAGTCCATTTCATTAAAGTGGTATGTAAACAAAATTCCTTGATATAATATCATACATAACTTTGTGTCTTTCGGTCATGATGTTATGTTACACATACTTTACATGCACTTACAGGTTTCGGAGTGGGTCGTCGGGGCTCGATGGTAATGTCATCAGGTGGAATGTCGTTGTCATCGTTGCCGGCGTTTTCCGTGAGAGGGTCCTCGTCGGAGCTCTCGTCCGGCATGGCGGGGTTGTCGGTCTCGTCGTCGGTCTCCATGATGGTGTCGAGGTCTGCGGCGCTGTCGTCGTTGTGGTCGTTGTGGTCGTCGTTCTCGTCCTCCTCGCCGCCCAACTCGGGGTACAGCGTCAGTCTGATTTCCTCGATGGCGTCCTTGCACTGCTGCCAACTCGTGAACGGCGTTATCTTCGGTCTCAGACTGGTCAGGCACTCCTGGTATATGTATTTAACGTAGATCGGGAACTTGTCGACCTCGGTCCAGTGCGGGTCCGTGTACTTAAACCAGTAGTAGTTTTGGAAGAACACCAAAAAGTAGTCCAACCTCTTTTTACTCGAGCCGCTGTTGAAGTACGCGCCGCACGTCTCGAGCAGGGCGCAGACCAGCCGTATCCTGAACACGTTGTCCGGCGGATCTAGCGGCGAGGGGACGCTGTGATCGTTCGTCACACCGAAAGTTATAAAGGAGTAGAGGACGGTGAAGACGTCTCGAGAGTCGAGGAGCTTGTAAATGTACAGCTCCCCGAGGTACCGCACGGTCGCGATTCGCCTCTGGTTGTATCTGGGATGAGGGTCCTCCATGGTGACGCGGATCTCGTCGAGTATGGCGTCAACGACGGTGGGCGCGACTACCTCCTGCCAGACCGCGAGCTCGGACGTGAGCCGCGCGAGGACCTTCCTGGCGCTGGCCCGCACGCGCCAGCCGCCGGCCAGGTGGTGTATCGCCACTGCCGCAATTTCCGGATCGTCCCAGTTCAGTTTGCGCATCAGCCGAAGGATTTTTTCCTCGTTGCTCTTCTGGAGGTCCTCGTGCAATATTTTTCTGATAAACTGATGCATCGCGGGCTCCTCCTCTCTCGGCTGCGAAGGTGTTTCGGGTGGACATACGTAGTAAAAAGCGTTTTCGATTTGTGTTACATATCGAGAATCAAGAGCCGAAACTGTCTGGAAATAATACATGATATAATATTTTTTACTTGTCAGGACTCAGAAAGTGCAGCTAACGATCAGATGTTACATGATCCGCTTACCTTTTTTCTCATCATTTGCTGTAGATATATCATGGTCCTTTGGTGTGTATCAGGGTTACTGTAGAGATATCTACCGCACGTTTCGAGAAGGTTGCAGGCCATTTCGATGTGGTGATGTTGGAAATCGTGCAGAAGAACTTTCAAACAGTATAAGGCCTCCATTTTCGAGTACAGTCCAAACTTAACCAATTCACCAATAAATCTTACTACTTTTATCTAAAAAGACACAAAAATAATTATTAAAAACCAACTTATCTTATGGTAGGGGAAGCTAGGGACTCTTGATTACACTTTTGCTTTTGTGGTGCCTTCCCTTACAATTATTGTATACATTAATGTAAGTACTTTGTATTGTCAAATTGACAAGACTTACTTTTGATTCTATATTAATTTGATCCTTCTTTCTCACATGGTACTTAAAATCTTGTTTTAGCATTTGACACAGCTCTACACACACATCTGGCAACACAGGGTACAAAATCGCAGCAAATCGCGAATAAAATGGCAACAAGTCAAGTCTCGTCCTAGCAACACTGAATAATACTCTTGTTAGCTTCTTCCGATTATTCTTAGTATTTAGGTTTAAAACAAAGTCAACAGCAGCATTATCTATTAATTCTCTGTTAATGCAATTTGGAAGCTCATTGCAGAATGCGTCCAAAGCATATCTGAAAAGAAAACATTAGAGTAAGAACTATTAAAATTATTAAACGTAAGGTCAATTGTTTTATGGAAACAGTGTACTTTTCGGCATTAAATATAGCCTTAAATTAGACCCTAAACTATTTACTATAGAATCTATAGATTGGCGAAAATATGCTCAGCAGTTTTTGCGTGTACCAAACATACACACATAGGCTGCCTTTACACTAGCGTTTATCCAGCGTAGGCGTTCGATAATGCGCTTTGCAGACGATGGGGCGGGGCGGGCCAGTCAATTTCGCCGCGGACGATAGCACAAAGGGAATCCTATATTATTACCAACGCACACGGCGGGCAAAAAGACCGCGCCGCAAGTGCCCGGCGGGCACTGGCGGCGCATGTCCGCAGCTGTCCGCCGTGGTTCACACAAACCAGTTTACATGCAGTAACGCAGACGGCGTGTGCTATGTGTACGCGGCGCGGGCAGCCGCAGACATCGACGGGCGTACGCAGCGAAATTTACCGGCCCCACCCCGCCCCGTCGTGTGCATAGCGCCTCAACGTATGCGCAGCGCAGACGCCGCGTCAATGCGGCGCGCGCGTCGCGTGCGTCGCGTTGTCGCCGCTTCTCTACTGGAACAATCAGTACGCTGCGCTAGCGCCGCGTACTGATTGTTCCTGAAGACATTGTGTAACGTCTGCGCCGCGCTAGCGCAGCGTTTAATTAGTTCTGCAGAGGAAACGCGCCGCGTTGTAGCGGCATCTGCACTGCGCATACCGACTGCTCCTTGGTAGACTATCGTAACATCAAAAAGACAACTTTACAGGAGGAGAGTTTGAAGTTGCAAATTTGAACCACGACTTTATTTTTTAACCGATTGTTCTAAAATTTGGCATGAGCAACAACAATAGTGTTAGGTATTAACTAATGCAATAAAATATTATAATATATGCTTAGTTTAGCTACAATTGTTGTTGCGATATTATTTTTTGGAAAATCTATACCGAAAATTATTGCAACTAACACTAACCACAGTTTACGTTGAAATTTATCCTTAGTAAAATATCGTAACGTTTACTTACCAAACTATACGGGGAACTTTATTAACGTTTTTTATGGTATGTAAGACATCATAATTTACAGGGGAATTGCCTAATTCGAATTTATAGTATGTTTGAGAAAATAAATTATTTATAAATTATCTTTTCTGACAAAAGTGTGAAATACCTTTAAAAATTGTGTTATAAATTTTAGAAGTAGGTCGTTGACATTATTCACACTGTTAATGTGCAAAAAAGTGCTAAAATATAGTCATTTAGTCAACTTTATTGGCTTGCAAAGCACCATAATATTTAGTAGCAAACATTTTATTATAAATAATATTTTGTAACCTTCTTTAAAAAATCATATGATAAGCTTTATAACATAAGAGTATTTATCACAATCTGTACTCCAATACCAATATTATTATTAATGCGAAAATGTATCTCTTTACACCCAAACAAGGAAAATGTTTTGATTTTCCTGACATTTAGCATGAAGATACTTGGAGTCCTGGGAAAGGACATTTTATCCCGGGATAAGAAGAATCCTACGTCCTTTACTATACGGTCCCCGCGAGACAAACGAATTTTTGGCTCTACGGAGTTGTGGGCAATGGGCATCAACTAGAAAACCTTAAACACTGCTAGGTATTATTAATTTCATGTCGTTGATTTTTGTTAAGGCCTGTTATCAATTATAATTTCTTTATCGCTATCACATGGGTCTACTATTACGAACAATGGCTCCTGTGAACCAGATACCTACACGTTGAATAATAAGTATGGCTAAGAGTGCTATGTATCAAATGCGTAAAGCCTTGCGTGACAAAAAGTTTTCTTTAAAAAGTAAGACAAAACTTGTCCACGCTTTAGTATACAGCATACTTCAACAGACAGCAGATATATCAACGCCTTCGAGATGTGATAATGGAGGAAAATGCTCCAAATTTCATGGACAGCTTTCGGAACCAACGCGTCCATCCTGGATAAGCTAAAATTTATTTTTACAAGGCTTTTTACCACAATATGCCTCAAATGTATTTTAGAATACTATGGACACATATCCAGAAAGAAAGGAATATTAAAATAGTCATTGGCAAGACCGAGGGAGAAAGACCGCGGGACCGCAGTCCGATTAGTCAGTCCGAGCAGTTAGTCCGATCAAATACGAACCTCAATTATTGAGTCCAATGTCTACGACGCTTTTCAAGTGGCTGAAGATAGGAAAAGCTGGCTTAACTTAATTAGAAAGAAGGTTATATAAAGGGGAGGTCACGACTCACGACCCTCTGATATGAGGAATACGACTACAGGAAGAGGATCACTTCGGATACTAGTACCAGTTCTTGAAAAACTTTCAGGAAGAAAAAAGAGATCATGATATTATATAAACTAAGTACACTCTAAAACATTCATACTTTTGCATAAATTCAAAAGTGTGTTCATTTATTTGTCCAAGGGTATATTGCCTCCTCACGCCTAAACCGCTTAATCGTTTTTTTTTATGATATACTTACTGTATGGGTAAGAATCTGGGTAAGTCTGAATCCCGGGCGACAAACGGGTAAAGACAAGTTGGGCCTTGAATAAGCTTAGTATTCTCAACAGAACGAGATAGTATTTAAGTGTGATGCAACGCCTATAACTCTACAAGGCGAAGATTCAGCGTCACGTAGAATACTGTTCTCATCTCTGGGAAAGGGCGACAAAATATATGTAATTGATTGTACTGTCGGTTCTTGGTGGAAATTCATTTTATACACAAATGAAACACAATATTACTTGCACTTTTTCCACTATATTCATAAATTACAATTTAAAGTCTTAAAACACGACCGGTTTCGACTAAATCATCGTCAGGTGTATCCTTACATTGTGTAATAAACCATATATGTTGTGATTTTTTCTTTAACTTAAATTTTAAAACTTTTACTACTACTGTTACGAGTTACTGGTACTGTATAAAGTTTTAAAATTTAAGTTAAAGAAAAATTCACAACATATATGGTTTAATACACAATGTAAGGATACACCTGACGATGATTTAGTCGAAACCGGTCGTGTTTCTTTTCGGACTTTAAATTGTAATTTATGAATATAGTGGAAAAAGTGCAAGTAATATTGTGTTTCATTTGTGTATAAAATGAATTTCCACCAAGAACCGACAGTACAATCAATTACATATATTAAATCAGCAAGCACGGCTGAGTTACTGGTACTGTATAAAGTTTTAAAATTTAAGTTAAAGAAAAAATCACAACATATATGGTTTAATACACAATGTAAGGATACACCTGACGATGATTTAGTCGAAACCGGTCGTGTTTTAAGACTTTAAATTGTAATTTATGAATATAGTGGAAAAAGTGCAAGTAATATTGTGTTTCATTTGTGTATAAAATGAATTTCCACCAAGAACCGACAGTACAATCAATTACATATATTAAATCAGCAAGCACGGCTGAGTTACTGGTACTGTATAAAGTTTTAAAATTTAAGTTAAAGAAAAAATCACAACATATAAGGTTTAATACACAATATAAGGATACACCTGACGATGATTTAGTCGAAACCGGTCGTGTTTTAAGACTTTAAATTGTAATTTATGAATATAGTGGAAAAAGTGCAAGTAATATTGTGTTTCATTTGTGTATAAAATGAATTTCCACCAAGAACCGACAATACAATCAATTACATACATTAAATCAGCAAGCACGGCTGAGTTACTGGTACTGTATAAAGTTTTAAAATTTAAGTTAAAGAAAAAATCACAACATATATGGTTTAATACACAATGTAAGGATACACCTGACGATGATTTAGTCGAAACCGGTCGTGTTTTAAGACTTTAAATTGTAATTTATGAATATAGTGGAAAAAACTCTAAGATCTGATAAGGTACATTACATATTACATCAAAATATATCGGGAGTTATAAATAAGCAGGATCAATTAGAAATATGTATTAAAGAATTCGCTGAACGCAAATCGCCTCTATCAGTATTGTGTTTTTTTTTTTTTTTTTTTTTTTTTTTTTTTTTTTTTTTTTTTTTTTTTTTTTTTTGTAGTGACATTTCAATTGAACTTCATTTTGAGTGTTGTGGAATATATGTGCCCACCTGGCGCTGTATTATATTATGCATATATAGAATTCCTAATTCAAATGTGTCAATTTTAATGGAAAAGTTAGATATATTAATTCATAAATTACTATTTAATTTCAATAAAAAGATTATAATATTAGGTGATTTTAATATAGATTTATTACAAATCAAAGATAAAAACAGGAAACGACTTTTAGATTTATTGGATAATTACAATATACACTCGCACATAAATTTACCTACACGCCAAAACTCATGCATTGATCACATTTATAGTAATATACAAGAAGTAAAAGGAGAAGTTCACTATCTTTTTCTATCCGATCACGAAACGGCGCAAACCATCCGTATTAATGCTCAAAGTGAAAAAACACCAAAATTTTGGTACACCTATAAACGAGATTATAGCGAAGAGAACGTAATTAAGTTTAATAACTGCCTATCTAATTTGTCGTGGAATGAAGTATATGAAGAGTCAGGATGTAACAATGCATTTCAAAAGTTCCATGAAATATTTATATTATTTTATAATTTATGCTTCCCTATTATAAGAGTCAAGATCAAATACGATAAAAAGTCTCCTAAATGGATTACAACGGGTATAAAGATTGCGTCGCGTAGGAAAAGGTTGCTAAAATATGATTACTTTAAAAACAAAAGCAACATACACAAAATGAAATATTTAAACTACACAAGAATTTTCAAGAAATGTATTCTGCATTCAAAGAGAAATATAAATAGCATGTATATTAACAAGGCCCGAAATAAATGTAAGGCGACATGGAACGTTATTAACAATAACTCAAAAACACATAAAAACATAGAATATATAGATACATATAGACGAAGTACGAGTGACTGATGCCTCAAAAATAGCTGAACATTTTAATGACTATTTTCTAAAAGATCAAGATGACATAATATCTAATAAAAATGAATTAAAATATAATATAGATAATATATGTAACACGCTGTTTTTGCGTCCGTCAACAACAGAGGAAATAACAAAAATTATATATTGCCTAAATAATACCAATGCTGTAGGGTTTGATATGATCTCAACTCACATATTAAAAAAGTGTGCAAAAAATATTTCCAGCGTTATTGCCTACCTAGTAAATATTTCTTTTGAAGAAGGTACATTTCCTGAGCTACTTAAGATATCTATTGTAAAACCCCTCTACAAGAAAGGAAACAAAGCCGATCTAAATAATTACAGACCAATTACTTTAGTCCCAATATTTTCAAAGATTTTTGAAAAGGTAATGAATAGTAGAATTACTTCATTTTTAGATAAATTTAAAATTATAGCCAAAGAACAATGTGGCTTTCAGAAAAATAAAACTACGACTCTAGCTTCCTACCGTTTAATTAGTGATGTGCTAAGGTGTATTGATAATAAAAAAAGAGTAGCAGCTATTTTATTTGATTTGACAAAAGCATTCGACTGTGTTAATCACAAAATACTTTTAAAAAAATGCGAACGCTACGGTATAAGAGGAAAACCCCTCAAGTGGATCGCTAGCTATTAAAAAAACCGGAAGCAATGTGTCGAAATTACACGTGTTATTGAGAATGAACAAAAAACGTTTAGGTCTAAATTTAAATATAATTATAGAGGAGTTCCCCAGGGAAGCATATTGGGACCACTACTATTCATCATTTTTATTAACGATTTACCTAGAATAATAAAATATACTAATAATTTATTTGCTGATGACATATCCATTGTAATACCTGATACTGACGACAACACTATTTATGAGGATATACTTAAAAATATATTACGCATTGTTAAAGAGTGGCTTGACAAAAATGAATTAAAACTTAATTTAAACAAAACCAAAATAATACAATTTTACAACTATAAAAACAGACGTCCCAACTTGATAATAGAGTATGAAAATGAGATTATTGAACAAGTAAATGAGATTAAATTTTTAGGTATTATATTAGATAGCAATTGTAACTGGAAGGCGCATGCTGACTATATAACTAAAAGGATAAACAAATTTGTTTACGCTCTAAGAAATATTAGAAAAACAGTCAGCCGGGAAGCTGCTCTAACTGCCTACCATGGATACGTAGCATCTCTGTTACGGTATGGCATAATTCTATGGGGCAATACTACTGAAATAAATCGAGTCCTGATAGCACAAAAGAAATGCATTAGAGCCATCAGCGGAATCGGACCTTTAGATACATGCAAACCTTAT
This sequence comes from Polyommatus icarus, assembly GCA_937595015.1. Classification (NCBI taxonomy): domain Eukaryota; kingdom Metazoa; phylum Arthropoda; class Insecta; order Lepidoptera; family Lycaenidae; genus Polyommatus; species Polyommatus icarus. Next base: position 14,819,022 of record OW569321.1, read on the forward strand.
TTTGGACAATATAAAATACTGACTGCTATAGATCTTTACATATTAGAATGCTGTGTGTTTGTAAAAAAACATATAGACCTCTTTCCGGCAAATGACGAGGATAGAAAATACATGTCTAGAGATCCAACCAGACTCAAGGTGCCAATCCATAATAGCTCTCTGTTTCAAAAACAACAAACAACTATTCCCTCTGGATAGGAACCAACAAAGGGCCGCTTAGATTGTAGCCTGCCATAGTGTTTCAAACAAGCTAGAACCCTAGGAATTATGCTCAGATGTGGCTTAGTTCTGCATCTTCTAGCTGCTGTATCAAGGGGAGGTGCTTCGTTATCACATCCCTTGCAACATTTTGACATCGTTCCACGGTAAAATTTACCATCTTTCACAGTAAATCTGAATCAAACTGCCGTCAGTAGTATTTCCGGACCAATACGACATGAAAACCTGAAGAGAGTGACCTTCTTAAAAAGACTGGCAACGTATTGGCAACTCTTCTGATGTTGCGAGCGTCCATGGGTTATCCACTTGCTTCACATCAGGTGCTCTTTTGCCCCCTTTTTTCATAAATAATAGCTGTTGTAATAAAAGAAATAGTCGGTAAAGTATCGTATGTTAATGAATAGTACGACGTAGAACGTAGTAAGTTATAGATACAGTAAATAAAAACTAATAGTTTCCGTAGTAGAATGTTGTATACTTAACATACCATATTTATCATAACTTAAATTCCAACGAATAAAATCTTGCAATAATAACATAATAATAGTTACACTTGCAATATATTTTCCAAAAGAAGTTCTAATGTAAACTATTGTAAGTAAAACAAACTATAGTTTACGTTCGTCTTTATCCGCAATCAGACAATCGCAACTGATACATACGATGTGTAAATTCGGGCATCTCCTCCCCTATTTCTCCACGTAGACTATCGCTAAGGGACTTACGATCAATAACGTCGGAGGCGTTTGAAACATGCTACAGTTTACGTTTCGAAAAAGGCAGTTATAATTCGAATTTAATATTTTTTCTTGAAGATCCTAAAAGATCTAACATAATTGTATGCATTTTCGCAAAAAAACGAAATTTGCCATTTTGTGGCTTACGATAGTCTACCTAGGAGCAGTCGATACGTTCATCGAACGCCTACACTGGACAAATGCTAGTGAGTAGTGTGTAGGCAACTCATATGTTTTTGCCTTTTACATAAGCATGATATGGTTATATTAATAATTTTATATATGTTTAAAATCAAAATCATAATTCAGTGGTCGGGTAATGTAAAAATATTAATCAATAAACAACACTGTCTAGTAAAACTTCAGTAAAAAAACTAGGAGTCTGGGTATAAATTGTTCATACTTATTAGACATGTTTGATGGCTGTGCTTCTTCTTGTTCCACGTCAGGTATGATTGGCTCCTCACTGTCACTTAACTCATCTTCTTTTAAATCTTCATCTAACATTTCTTCAGTTACAGTTTCAGTTTTGCTCTTGATAGTCTATAATGAGAATTATTTTATTCATTAAGAACACTTTATTTATAATTATTAACCGATTCGTGGCCACTACCGCGCCCAGCGCGTCATTTAAAAAGATTTGGTGAGGCCGATGACGCGCCAGGCGCGGCATACAAACATAAAAAAAACACGTTAAAACTAATTTATTATACTGTAATTACAATTCCTTAGTGTAAATGTGCATAAAACACAACCAGTGGCCAATGCTGCACGTGGGGCGTCATCGTTTAGCAGAGCCGATGTCGCTCATGGCGCGTCATCGAACAAACTGCTTGGCCTGTGGTAAGAATTCGTGAAAATGAAGGTGGCAACGAATCGGTTAAACTTAATATTATGTACTAAAAAATGATAAAATACCTCCTTCAGCTGATAATTGGGCATAAACACTTTCAAATCAGGCATGCATGTGTAAAATGTTCTAGTATCTTCGTCTTGCCAAGGGTCAATAGTGAGTTGCATTGGGAACTCCTCATTTCCACCAATCATTACAGAGCCCTGTGTTTCGATGACAGCTAAAGATAATGTGGGCGGCTCACCAGCTTCTCCTAAATCCTCACCCAACACTTCAGCAAAACTCTGGGCTCCGGATAACAATTTGTCATAGGTAGCCTAAAAATAAGCATAAATATATAGGTTTCATATATTTGACTATAAGTCAAAAATATTTAAATTGCTCTAAAATTAATCAATTTTAAATAAAGTTTAATACTAGCTGACCCCGCAAATTTGTTTTGCCATAAAATTATAATATAAGGATACTCACCCTAAAACGAAAAACTATTTTTGTAACCCAAAAATAGTTTTGCCTTTTCAAACCAACTCTTTGTTGAATATAAAGTAAAATTTTGCAATATTTTGTAAAAATAAAACATTTATTGGTCACAGTGTTGGTTAATTAAATAAATAACATAAAAACAACTTGATAAATTTTACAATATTTTGCAAAATTTATCAAGTTGTTTACATTTGTAAACAACTTGATAAATTTCATCATTTGATGAAAATGTTTTCTTTTAACCTGATGCTGTTCAAGTTGATCTTTTCTCTCTTGCGAGAGTTCACCCTGAGTTCACCTCTGGTATGTAGAGTAAAAGTAAAACATTTATTGGTCACAGTGTTGGCTAAGAGGCCGGGTACACTTGGAATTTCTCATACTGTATACGTAATTCCAAAATCATTTTCTCATACGAAAATATTTAACATGTTTGTGTTGTTTTTCAATTTAAAATAGTGATTACCTAGGTTCCTGCACAAAAATTTACTTCAAAATATTTAAACACAATTTTATTTTGCTTTAAAATTTTTTTTAGTAAATTTACTACTAAATATTTAAACACTAAAAAATAGAGTAAAACACTAAAAAATATATAAAAAAATATATAAAAAATAAATAGTTAATTTAGATAGATAGATAGATCGATACTTTATTGCTCACATTACATTTAAATACAATCATGTTACTTAAACTATAAACTTAACAAAACAATATGTGGGCAAGGGCGGCCTTATCGCTATGAGTGATCTCTTCCAGGCAACCCTGCAGAAGAGGAAAATTTAATCTAAAAAGAGTACGCGGGGTAAAGAATAACAGCATGACAAAAATAAAACTAAAATAATAATAATAATAATAATAATGATAATAAAGATTAAATAAGAGTAGTATAGTTCACAAATACAACATATAAATAAAGATAAATATTATTAAATTAGACACGCAGTTAACATTAGTAACTAGCAAGAGACTTTACTCCTCAGATGGATATGTAGCTTCGATTTGAAAGAAGCTAGTGACTGCGACTCGCGAATCTCGAGTGGCAGTTCATTCCACAAGTAAGTGGCCTTCACAGCGAAAGAATCCGCAAAGTATCCCGACTTAGTAAAAGGTACTAATAGTTTATTATTATAAACAGAGCGTAACACACGCTTATTTTGGTCTGCACTACGAAACTGAAAGCGATCCTTAAGGTAGGGGGGAGAGCGGGGGTCATGTAGGATATTAAATAATAGGATCAGGACATGCTCCTCCCGGCGGAGTCTGATGGGCAGCCACCCGAGTTTCCGGCGAAATTCAGAGACATGGTCGAACTTGCGCAGTCCATACACGAATCTGATGCAGATGTTTTGTAATCTTTCAAGTTTGTTGAGTTGTTCTTCGCTGAGATCTAATAAACAAACATCTGCATAGTCGAGGATAGGTAGAAGTAAAGTCTGCGCAAGTTCGATTTTAGTCTTTACAGGGAGTAAATTTTTCCAGCGATTCAGTGAGCCCACCGCCGCAAAAAACTTTCGACTGATCTCAGAGATGTGATGAGACCATTTTAGAGTTGAGTCGAAGTATACACCCAGGTTTTTTGCCACATTGCTACAAGGTAGAGCTACATTGTTAAATGTAATACTAGGCAGAGTATCGTAATTAGGCCGGTTTATTTGTTTTGAACTACCCATAACAATAATTTGAGTCTTTTTGGTATTCACTATCAGGCCATGGCCCTGGCTCCAACGAAGTATGGTTGCAAGATTCGCATTGATAGCCGTAATTGCAGACTTCAAATCGTTTGCAGGTGCGTGGGTATAGATTTGAAGGTCGTCTGCATAGAGGTGGAAGAAGCAGGTGAGTAGCGGGGTGAGGAAATTGATAAAAAGGGAAAAAAGGAGAGGGGATAGGACACCACCTTGAGGAACGCCAGCTGGTATATCACAGTATTCAGAAATTCGATCATTAATACGTATACATTGCTGTCTACCAACAAGATAGCTACGAAACCACTCCATCACAGGATCCGAGAATTTAAGCGCACCTAGCATAGCAATGAGGATGTCGTAGTCAACGGTATTAAAAGCATTACTGAAATCCAGCAATGCTAGAACAGTAAGTTGCTGGTTAGACATGGCAAAGCGTATGTCATCGGTCACTTTGGTTAAAGCAGTCACAGTACTATGCCCCGGACGAAAGCCAGATTGGAAGGGACTAAGCAGACCATTGTAATTAATAAATGAATTTAATTGCTGGTAAACAAGGCGCTCAAGTACCTTCGATAGGAATGGGAGAATGGAAATAGGTCGGAAGTCAGAAGGTAAGGTAGGACATTTGATTTTGGGAATGGGAATAACTGCAGCTTTGCGCCAGCAGCTGGGAAATGTGCTGGAACTGAGGGAGAAATTAAATATATGACAGAGGACGGGGAGTACAACGGGTGAACTGAGAATAATCATTTTTCGGCTTATGCCGTCAACACCCTCAGCGTTCGATTTAATGCTAGTTATGGATTTCTCAACTTCCTGGATAGTAATAGGTTTAAAAACGAAAGGAGAAAGCGGAGGGTCAGGTGTAGGAGAATGTAAAATGGCATTTAGGGACTGCTGTTTGACGGAGGCCGGTATAGGACAGGCAGAAGTGAGATGACGATTAAGGCCATCAAGATCAAGGTTAGGTGAGGGAGAGGGCTTTGCTTTTCCGATACCCAGGGAGTTGAGAAATGACCATACCTTTGCTGGATCACCATTAGAAACAGATGAGTGGATATGGCGACGCTGTGCATCCCTGCACAAGCGGCTGCATCTGTTACGAAGGTCTTTGTATTTATCACGATTCTGATCAGTAGGGTTATTTTTAAATTTAGCTTTGGCAACATTTCTTTTGGCCATAAGGCCCTTAATCTCATCTGACAGCCACGGTGCAGGGAGATGTTTTAACTTCACGGGACGTAGAGGAGCATGTAAATCAAAAATCTGCAATAAGAGGTGGTTGAAGCTATCCATCTTCTCATCCACAGTGGGTGCATTATATACCACATCCCAATCAATAGCTCCAAGATTCTCAAGAAATTTGGCAGTGTCAATTAAATTATAGTTGCGTTGCATTATAATACGGGGCTTGGGTTTAGGATATCGAATTTTATAGGAGAGGAATATGAGGTCATGGTAGGAGAAGGCTTCGGCGTTAAATTGCCCATGTGTGTTTACATGATCAGGCGAGGATACAATAGTTAATTTACTACAAAATATTTATATATTTTTTAGTGTTTTACTCTATTTTTAGTGTTTAAATAATAAGTACTAAATTTACTTAAAAAAATTAAAAACAAAAAAAAAATTAATATTTAAATATTTTGAAGTAAATTTTTGTGCAGGAACCTAGATAATTACTATTTTAAACTGAAAAACAACTCAAACATGTTAAATATTTTCGTATGAGAAAATGATTTTGGAATTACGTATGTATGAGAATTTCGAGGGTACCCAGCCCCTTAATTAAATAAATTACATAAAAACAACTTGATAAATTTTACAATATTTTGCAAAATTTATCAAGTTGTTTACACTGTACCAGAATATTCAAAAAATGATGAAAATGTTTTCTTCTAACCTGATGCTGTTCAAGTTGATCTTTTCTCTCTTGCGAGAGTTCACCTCTGGTATGTAGAGTCCTTTGATTGGCAGCATGCAAGGCTTGTAGCTCATTCTTCTCGGCTAATAAATGTTTGGTCAGGGACAAAAAATAATCCTTAAGCAAAGTTCTCACTGCAGCTTGCTTTTCTGCTGGTAGAAAAGTATTTCTGGGTATAGAAATGCTGTTTTTCTACAAAAAAAAAAATAATATTAAGAAAGGATTATATTATAATATTATATTATAAAAGTACTTTATTTTGAAATAAAATATTAGTGTAAATATACCTCAGCAATATCTTTGATTTTCTTTGACACCAAACCAGCATAATCCTCCCCACAATGTTTACAGAATGATAACAATATAGGAATATTATTATGTTCCTCTTTATCCATATTTATTAGGACAGTTAAAACATTCCCCAAAAGTGGTAAACCTGTTTTGTTTGTGAAGATCCCAACTGCAACTAGCTCTGCATAAAACCTCAGATCCACCCTTAGTTTTGATGAGTTATTTATCTTATCAGTTGCTTTAAAAGTAAGAATCTTTTGCCAATTCTCAAAAAAATTTACTGAAAATTCTGAATAAGTCTGGTGTAGTGCAGAACACAATGTGATGGCTGCAGCAATGTCTGACATTTTTAATTTTGATTCTGCAATGGCAGCGGCAACCTCAGAAATATATTTAGTTAGATTTAATGCACTCAAGTCCTTCAGTAATGCATCAACCTGTGTGGCACTAAATGTTTTTAATTTCTTCACAAATGTAGTATTCTTTTTTAATCCAGAGTCTAATTTTGAAAAGTGATTATCAGGAGGACGAACACAGTTTAAGTTTTGATTTCTAAGCTCTGTTTTAAATTTTATCCTCGCATCTAAGCTAGTAATATACTCCATAAGTAAATGTTTATCGCTTTCGTCAGTATTCTCCATTGCTGTCGAAGTATCATCTGGCTTATCCTCTTTCTCAGGACCGGCCATGTTGCAGGTGGATGACTGTAATTTTCTCCTAAACAAGTAAAGAAAGCTTTAAGGAAAAAGATCAAGAAAAAGACAATAGTGAATTAAGCACAAACAAGAAAGAAACTTAGAAAACACAATTTTATTAAATATACACAGAACCTATTACACTAGAAATACACCAATTTAAATGTAAACCGTTGTTACTTGTTTGTAGCAAAGTGGAAACAAATTATTGTTTAAAAAGTGAATTTTTATATAATTTATTAGGTACAAAATTGCAAAATTGAAATGTATCGCAGTGAGTAGATAACGCAGTACCTATTCTTCTTCGTTTGACAATTGACACTTATTATTTTGACATTGACAAATATGGCTTTTTTTTGGCACTGACACTGGCGGTGTACTTTGCCCTTTGCCATATGCAAAAAATCTAGCATTTCTAGGGATAAATCATTTCTTGACATTCTTCAGTTTTTATTCTATTTTATAAATGGTACTTTGGCTATATTTAAAAGCGCTTATTCCATTTCACTAAATTTAGATATATAAATGATTTAGTGACTAAATTTAGTCAAGTGGAATAACATTTAGAAAGTTACTAAAGCGCTTATTCCATTTCACTAAATTTAGATATCTAAATGATTTAGTGACTTTAAAAAGTTACTAAATGTTATTCCACTTGACTAAATTTAGTCACTAAATCATTTAGATATCTAAATTTACTTATCCTAGCTAGGAAGTCCTAGCTAGGATCCTTAAAAATTTAGTCAAGTGGAATAACATTTAGAAGCTAGGATCCTAGCTAGGATCCTAAATCGGAAAAAATTTAGTCAAGTGGAATAACATTTAGAAAGCTAGGATCCTAGCTAGGATCTTACCTAGGAACCTAGCTAGGATAAGTGGAATAAGCGTTTAAACCATGGCCAGTGTCGAGTAAATGGCGGCAAATTCAAAAAATCTACTTGTAGCAACCCAATCTATAGTCGAAATTATAGTTTTGATCTACGAAATACGAATAATAAAAACTAAGGAAGTTTATTATTCGTAGTTTGTAGATCAAAACTATGATTCCGGCTATAGACAGGCTTGCTATACATCGATATTGTTACGAAAAAGGACACATAGTGCCATCTAGCGTCAAGCTAGCGCAACATGTAGACAAAACGCAGACGAATTCCCAAATCGATACAAGAATACGATTGCATGCTCGAACATTCCACACATGTTTACGTAAACAAATGATTCAAGTAAACAAGGTTGTTTACGTGTTTATGCGAATGTTCTCGTACAGTCTAGTGCTCGATTGCCCATATAAATAAGCGCAGGTAGACGGCCCAGAGTTCAGTTTTCTCTGAGCGGTCTTCGAGGCGACTTCGAAGCGAAAACAAGTGATCAATAGTGAGTGATTGTGATAGTGAACCTACGACTCGGCTAAGACCTAGGACAGTGATAGTGCTCAGTGATTTGGATCTAGTGCTTAGTGTTTGGACTTAGTGATTTGTGTGAGCTAGTGTTTGTGAATAAAGTCTTCAAGAGAGTCACCAGGTCTTTCTCTCCGAATCATCGAACCCTAGCACGTAACAATATTTTGAATTTGCCTCCATTTACTCGACACTGGCCATGGTTTTATAGCCGAAGTGCCATAATAAAAAACAAAAAAAATCAACAAACAAATTCTTGGGCTCCCTTAAGCCCCATCCCCACTCGCGTGCGAACCGCGCGCGACGCCGCAAAATTTCCGCGAAACGTGAGTGTGGATCCGATTCGCATATTTTTCGCACTTCGCGACCCGTTCCCCGAATGTTGTCGGTTTTCTGTCCCGCGACAAAGGGGTTTTTTTAAGTCTTTATTTTAATAAGGGCTTTTGTCATACAAGACATGCCAGCATTGTTTAGTGAACAGATAATACAATATATTAATACAGTCTGTCAAGAAAGAGTAGACGTGCGGAGTTTTGCTGGGAATACGAAAGAGTGATGTTGTGTTTTTGTATTATTTTCCTAAAATTGTGTTATTTCGGTTTTTAATGTGTAATGTTGGTAGAATATTAACCATTTAGTGTTGTCTACAAAATAAGGTTTTATGCGTAAAAACCAATACGAATGTTAACTATTCACATTATGTTACTGTACGCGAAATTGTGGTAAATGCTTACAGTTATCTAAGCGATGCTGCAATTTCCAAACTTTTATCTTTAAAGGTTCAGGAGTTCTGTTCAGTGCCTTTGGACCAAGAGACACCTTTGTATAAAATTTCTCTTATTCGTAATATATGTTTAACTTACTAAAAACAACATTTTAACCACTATGAGCGTTTTGATAAATTTCAAGGATTTCCCTCGATTGCTCATAGATCCCATCATCAGCTCACTACTTTCGTAATTGTTATACAAAATTAAGATTATATCCTATACAACAACATGAAAATTTCGAAAATCGGTCCACAAACAGTGAAATCATCGTCAAAAACATCTGCTTCGATGCAAAATATCACGAAAAGTACCAATAATTGGGTCATAGTGATCACACTATTATCACACATCATCATCACAAACATAATTATACCATGGTCATCAGACCATGGTATAATTATGGTTGTGATGATGATGATTAATCAAATTGATGTGTTGGCTCATGCTTTCAGTTGTTTAAACAACGCCGGAATTCCCGAACCTGTACCTATAAGCATTCAAAAGTTCTGTTCTGTACCTTCGGATCCAGGGTATAACCTGGTGCAAAGTCTTACTTTTTGGTAGTATTAACCTCGAATGCTTCAGAAAAAATCAAAATCACTATATGTTTCCATACAAATTTCAAGGAGTCCCCTCGATTCCTCAAGGTTCCCATCATCAGATCACCACTTTTGTGAACATGGTACCAAATTCGAGTTAAACCCTATACAACACAAAAATAATTTTGAAAATCGAACCACAAACGGCTGGGTAATCGTGGAACATACAAAAAAAAAAAGATACATACAGCCGAACATATTACCTCCTCCTTTTTGGAAGTCGGTCAAAAATACGGCATAATATCTATTAAAGTTCTTGCAATCTACGAGTGCGCGTCGCCCTTAGTTGTGTGAGTGACCATAATATTATGTTATGATTAATGTAATTTAGAACCTAGTTTATTGTTTTTAGAATACTAAAAATTATTATAACTTAACTATTTTTGAGTAAATTTGATAATAGTTTTAATATTTAATACTGGCCACACTGACAACGTGCAATCCCTTCTACGATCACGTGATTTGGAGTGGGGTTGACGGGTAAAAATTGGGTATAAATACCCCAAGAGCTTAGTATGGTGTGGATTTTGACGGAGGAACAACTGTAAGAGGAACCTCTGCCCGAAAGTGTACAAGTTGTATAATAATGTATAATAAAAGTAGATATTACAATTAATATGGAGTTTTATAATTTTAACATCTCAGAAGAGGGAGAAAAATCCAGGTACGCTCACTTTAAATTACTTATTATTAAATTATTATTAAGTGAGATATGAATATATTTATTTCTAAGAAATCGTACAAACGAGTTATCAGCATACAATAACGATTTTATAATTCACATAAAATAAATATGAAAAGAATGTAGGGTAATTTTAAATTATTTTTCCAAAGTGTTAATAGTTGAAAGTATCACGAATTAAGGTGTAATAATATTAGCTGTGTTTTGAAAATTGATGTAGATGTTGCTTATTTATTGTTTGTGGTAAATCGTTTTGAAGTGCAGCATCTTCGTACAACAAACTTCTTTTTCAATAGTAATTACTAATAACTATTAGTGTGCGCCGTGCGGCGAGTATAATTATTATTGGTATGTCCTGTCTATTTTTCTTTTGTGTAGTTGATGTTTCTTTCTAAAGTGTATTCATTGAAATTGATTCGATAATTATTAATGATTATGAAACGGACGGGTAACTTTTCAAATACCCACATACGCCTTTAAAAAAAAACGCGATTGCCTAGCAGATAAGCAAAGTTACTACTTTTGGTCCTAACCAATGTTGTATTATATCGAAGAATGAAGAGAAGAAATATAATTGAAATAGATTCGATAATTATTAATTGTGAAACGATTTTTACCGTAATGAAAGACTTTGTTTTCTATAATTTTAGATTTGATGAATATGCAGTCTTTCTATAATGTGACATTTTTATATGAACATTTATTTTGTACATTCGAGACTTATAAATTATAATGATAATGAAGATGTACATTGTACGTATATGGTTAATTTTAAAATATATTAAAAAGAAAAATGAGTATTAAGAGTATATTCTGGGCTTTTTACAAGAATTTTATATAACTTTGCAACAAGAGGTATTCAAAAAATACGTTGCGGAGTAGAAAGAACTCCAGTACACATAACAATCATGCTCCACACACATAATACCTTTCACTTGGTCGAGGCTACTCTTCGACAGTGAATTCAACATTACATTTTAACATCATTATACATTTCACTTGGTCGAGGCTACTCTTCGACAGTGAATTCAACATTACATTTTAACATCATTATACATTTCACTTGGTCGAGGCTACTCTTCGACAGTGAATTCAACATTACATTTTAACATTATACATTTCACTTGGTCGAGGCTACTCTTCGACAGTGTACACCACACACCACATTGTAGTTCACATTTGGACAGCTTATAGCTGTTATACACAATTCATTATTACACTACTTCAATTATACAACTTTCATTTTTATGAATAGCAAAAAGCCTACATGGAAGTTGATAAAATATCATTTTTATTACAAAGTATTATACATAAGTATTTTTAGTGCAAAGTGCAAACGGTAAATTATTCAAACTTGGTAACTAATGTATTATATTTTTGGTATTATATGTTTGGTATAGAATTACTTAGTTACTTTACTAAAATAATTATTTATTCAATACAAGAAATAAAATTAATATTGACCTCCTGTTGGACATTCATCAAACATAAACTATGCTTGGAAAAATACCCAAACCAGTAATATAAATAAATCGAAATGGTTTATTCTAATATAATGATAGTATGAGATCTCATTTTATTGCAGTTTATAGTTAATATTTAATAAGTTAACTTTTTATAGTTAATTTCAGAGTGTCGATTCAATAACAATATCATTTTTATTTTTTGTTTTCATGAAACTGCTGTGGAGTGAACCATTGATCAGTTGCTGTGGAGTGAACCATTGATCAGTTGCTGTGGAGTGAACCACTGATCAAAGTTGCTGTGGAGTGAACCACTGATCAAAGTTGCTGTGGAGTGAACCACTGATCAAAGTTGCTGTGGAGTGAACCATTGATCAAAGTTAAAGGTATGTGAACTGAAAATTTTAAACTCAATTTCAACAGTATCGATTTTGAGGACTGTGAAGTGAACTCCTGAGTAAAGTAACTGTGGGATTGACCACTGTAAAGTTTCTATATAAAGTAAGACCCTATAGATGCAAAAGTACATGAAACTGTTTTCTCGTTTAAAGTTTACCTTTTGTATAAAAGGTGGAGATGAAAAGGTATTAAATAAAATTTGGATTAAATGAAATTTGGATTAAATGAAATTTGGATTAAATGAAATTTGGATTAAATGAAATTTGGATTAAATGAAATTTGGATTAAATGAAACTTGGGTTAAATGAAACTTGGATTAAATGAAACTTGGATTAAATGAAATATGGATTAAATGAAATTTAGCGAATTAGATTAAATGATATTTTGTGAATTAGATTAAATGAAATTTAATGGAATCGATTAAATGAAATTTAATGAAATCGATTAAATTAAATTAAGTGAAATATTATATTAAATCTAATGATTTGTAAATAAAAATATGAAAGTAAGTGAAATATTGAATTGAGATTTTAGACTGAAATGGAGTTTTAGGCTGAAATGGAAAAACTGTCTTAGATACATTCTGCCTTTCTAGAGGCGTACAAAAGTAAAAATGGTTTGGAAGTCAAAATCTGTAAAGGTAGTAGCTATCATTAGTTTAATCTATTGTCGAAAAGTCAATACAAGAGTTATGATTTCTAAATGAGATTCAGATGAAAATATTTTTCACTATGTACACATAATTCTAAATCCTAAAATATATAATGTAAATGATTAATCGAAATTCGACTCGTGTTTCTTAATATTGTATTTTTAATAATTAGCAATAGATAGGGAAGCGATGAAGAAAACTTCTTGGCTACTGGACCATGTAAAGGTTTTTAAATTCGTTTATAGATGTTACGGAACTTAAATAATTTGAATTTATTTCCTGGAAGAGCGGTTCGTGCATTTGCTCTTAGTAAAAAGTATTCAGAATGCTGTTGTTATAGAAATCAAGAAACGCTACAGTGAATATTAGTACTTACTGCAGTTAAACTTTGTAACTGATTTAATAACAAGATGTAATAGCCTCCAATTAAAAGTGCAATAATCATGGTCAATATTTAATCCTTGTTAATATTATGTATGTATAATTGTAACTATTGTTGGTTGTTCATAGCAAATATAAAAATAAATATCCAAAATTATTAATCCTGAAAGGTCATCATTCAGTCCATGTCAATATTTGTATTATAAAATTGTTAATCGAGATCAACTTCAACCATATTGTTAAGTTTTCGAAAAAAATATTTTACAAAGCCGAGCTTCGCGAGGGCTCGTGTCGTCACACCTTGACTGACTGATTATAATACATCTACATATATGTAAATAAAAATTACTATGTTAGAGCACAAATCAATAGGCATGATAGTTTATCCGTATATCCGTAAAGTGTATGATTCATCACAAAATGTAAAGGTTGTAGGATATACTATGTACTACTATGATTATTGCTGCCAAAGTTTTGACATCCACAAATAACACTGCTTTGTGATTGATAGCGCTAGGAAGATAAGTTAATATAATATTATATTATGTAAAACTTTCTCGTGTCAGTGTTTGCGCACGAGCTCCTCCAGAGCGGCTCAACCGATTTTAATGAAAATTTGTATGTACATTTGTTGGACCTGAGAATAGGTTTTTATCTAAGTACCTTTTATATTAATACTAGAAATAATTTATACGGCAAAACGTTTGCCGGGTCAGCTAGTAGTTTCGATTAAGAATTATAACGTTTTTGAATTTTAGATATTTATTGGATGAACAATTTTTAAGCGAACTCTTTGCTTTACCTCGTAAACGGTAGTTGTTAAACTTGAAAGCAATCAGTTTTGCGATCTACAAAGTCAAATGTATTTTTTGTCATATCCAGAAAAATGGCTACCTACCACAAGATTCCTATCATCGATAGATCAAAGCACTGTACAATGTACTCGTAGTATTGCTGTTCTTATAAAACAAACTGTTGGCTACTATTCGATGGTATATAAAAAAATCGTATAGGTAGGTACTCGTAAGGCAAATCGTTTAGGATAGTTATTTTAAAAACTTTAAAATATTATGTTACGATTACGATCAATACGGTAACAATGAGATAAGACAATTCTACTGCTACTGATGTGAACAAATAAGTCTTAAGTTTATCAAGAAGTTTAGGGGTTGGATTATATTTTTGGTCCATACGATTGTCAAATTCTACTAAGTATATAATTATTTATCTTAAAGTTTAAATAATATTGTTTTTCATTTATAATTGTCGGTTTCAGCATTTTAGTTATTATTCGTTGAAGTAGAATTAACATAGCTGCTATCGAAGTAGAATTTATTATGATTTATCAATGGGACGTTTTCTTTTAATTCAAGTTAAAGTTCCACGTGGTCGATATATTGAGTATTTGGTAGACAACAATCGATGATCCCAAATGTAAAACTAGACTCATTTATATTTTTATGAATATTGACTTTCGAAATCTCATGTTTTACTTGTAACTATATTTTTCATGTTTAATGGTTAATATTCTACTAATACGACCCAATAAAAACGATAGCGATAACACAATTCTAAAAATAAAAAATGTTACATATTATATAAAAAAATATTATACTTCATCTGACACAGGTGTCAAAATATTACTCATCTCTCTTTGTGTATATTATTATACAGTAACAAAATTGTGATGAAATAAGAGAATAAATTATTATTATTTTATGTAAGTATATTATAGATAATCACTTACAGTACCCGGCAATAAATATTGCACATCGACCTTTGGAAAGAGACATTCGGCTAAATTCGGTTTCATAGAGCGTTATCTTTGTAGCACACACGTATTTGACATTATGTCAGTCGTTGTTCAAATTCAATAGAGTGCAGTCGCGTCCAGTTCAGAATATATATCTAGAGTTGTTAACACCCCTAAATTTGCTACAGCTGTAATTTTCCAAACGAATTTTAAATACGTAAACATAATTTGAACACCCTTTTTTATTTTATTTTACCCGAACCTAAAGCCATAACTTATAGAAAATTTGGTGTATTTTATACAAAGAATAATAAAATTGTCAAAAGAAGCAAACCATAATTGTTTTAACAGCTCCTAATATATACCGGACTTTTTGTATTTCGTGCGTAAGAGATAACGCTCTACAAAACCGAAACTAGCCGACTGTCACTTTCCAAAGGTCGATGTGCAATATTTATCGCCGGGTACTGTAGGTCAAAACTCCTTTATTAAATTATTATTAATAGTGCCAGTTTGACAATTGACATAATATTTATCTGTATATGCTCAAACTAATATTACCTACTAAACTGGCCTGAGGTATTTAGGGTCCTGTGTGATTTAAATTAGAGACGAAGCAAAAAACGTAGAAATATGACTTAAGGCCCAGTAGTCCCGAAAATTAGCAGGTCGATGTCTGTCAGTACGAATATCGACCTAAAGAACATTATAATAACATTCATATCAGCGCGCCTTGTACAGTGGCAGTTACGCGCTCGCCGCGTGCCTTGATAATAGAAAATAGGAGAAAAAACCTTTTGTTTTTAGTATTACACAAATCAAATATATCAAATCGTTTAGGTTAGGTTATGACAAATGTACTACAATTTTTGTTTTTTCTAGAAAGTGTGTAATTTAGCCATAAAATGATTTAATTATGAAAAACAGCGTTATAATAGTCATCTTTGAGATTTTTTTCTATCGAGCAGAATTTTTCAAATTGTGTACTGATATACCTTTGCGTATAGGAAATTTTCTCAATTTTAACAGGGTACTTTTTTATACTTAAATAATGACATTTACTTTACAAAAAACGTTATTTAAAAAACCCATTTTACGTAGTTGCAACAACCACTGCACCTTAAGTTTTATGCTTGATCTTGAGCTAGTGGAATCTAGATTTAAAATACATGTTATGATTTATAAAATACCTGTTATGATTTATGTTACATTGAACAGTGTTATGATAATATGATTAGAAATATAACCCATGTGAGTTGGTCCCGAATTATTTGAGAACCGATAGAAAATCTAGGTATGTATCACGTCACTCTGGTTTCGATGATTAGAAGAAAGTCATCCTTAATAATAATTAAAATATGACTCATGACAATGAATATTCCGGTAATTTCTGGGTACTATTTAAACATGTATCGATGCCATTCTGTGTAATTTAAGGTCACAGATTTTTTTTATATATCCCAGTGATCCCACATTACTTCTGTTTTTGATTATTTATAGTTAAGTTATGTTTTTGTAATGAATCTTACTATTTGTCCTTGAACCTTTGCCTTTTGATTACCATAAGTTTATGTTAAGAGCGGGCTGCCAAATTTTGCTGTTTTCTAATAAGTATTACGATCCCGGAAGACGATTGACTCAAATGAAATTGGTATTTATTTAATCATTGTATATTTATCTGATATTTGGCTAACGGAAAATACGATTAACTTTGTTTAACTCGTAAGCTATATTTTTCGAAATTATTAATATTTCTGGGCTCTTCAACAAATACCTGTTACACTTATTGAGTTAATATCATTAAATAACTTGCACTACTACAATCACTTTATAAAATAATAGCTAAAGGAAATATTAGTATTGTATTTAATTTTTAAGTAATCATCAAAAGCATTTTTGGGACTTACGACTTTTACTTTCGTGCTATAATGCAGAAATCGTTGTCACGCGATATTGTTCACTATTAGCTGCAGCGTAAAGCACATCGCCCGGAAGCACGATTCATGGAATCATTATAATATGATCACGATTGGAGGTTAGCGGTATGTGTAGACGGGGCTAGTGTTTTGACAGTAGGTCCTTAAATAAGATTTTCTTTTAGAAAGCTCTGCGGGGTGATGCACTAAGCGATTCCGCGCGGAATCTTCCCATTTGCGGAAACTATTTCACTTTCAAGCAAATGACAAGTGAAAACTTTTCGATTTTGCTGTCATTTTGACAGTAGTGACATTTCTTTTGTATGAGTGAAAAAGTTTCCGCCACGGATTCGAGAACATCTCACCGCGGATGGGAGTTTGACATTCGTCGGCGGGAAATTATCCGAGGATTAGAGTCGATTTTGCGGAATCTTCTCGCCACCTCCGAGTCTCGTGAAATCTTTTCACTTCGAGAACCGTGTCATGGCGGATATTTTTAGATGAAATTATCAAATAATAAGAATAAAACAAAGCAATAAGATTAAGATTTAGTTGGTCATGTCTTGTTTAAAATGAAATAAATGTCGTACTGTATAATGAATGTGTTAAATCTTTAGGAAGTGTCCATTGAACAATAAATATTTTTTATTTATAAATGCAGTCAAAAACTTGTATTAATATTTGGTACTTACTCAAAGATTTAGAAATAAGTACTTATAATATTTTTTAAATTTTGTATTACCTAATATTTATGTATTATGTTAAAACATTATTGTGCTTTTACAATAATTTTAAATATAAATATCATTTAAATAATTCCAAGGTCATACTCACAGCTCACCACCCGGAACTTTCATAGTATCTAATAAAAACTAATATTAAATGAAAAACAAATCTAAAACAAAAAAAATCTAAGTGAAATTTAAATTATAGGGACCGTGCAGAAACTATAATAATAATAATATCTATGGACGCTTCACACCATATCAGTCTGGCCCTGTGCTAAATACCCGAAGGACTTGTTTTACAGGTACCAGACAAGGGAAATATATTTAATGCTTTTATACTATACATATATTTAAGATTTTTATTATATCATACACATATTTAATACACATCCAGACTCGGGAACATTGAAAACTTTTTGTTCCATCGGCGGGATTCGAACCCGCGACCCCCGGCTTGAGCTACCAACGCGCTCACCACTGAGCCACAGAGGTCGTCTAAATTATTATTATTAGGGCGTTGTAATTCGACAGCAGCGACATGGTGCAAGTAAAAGATGTGACTTGTAAGTTACTTTGGCTTCGCATTCTCTAATCTCTTTGACCCCAGCTAGTTTATATAAGTGATTTTTCATGTTTTAGACTATAAAATGATTTCAAATATTAAAGATAGGTTTCCACCCGTAAACATACATCGAAAGCGTGAATAAAAATGTATGAAGCTTATCTAGTTAACTAAGAAAATATCTAAAAAAGTAATTAGTGCCATTCTTCAGCATAGAAAGTAAAAACTTGATAAATATTGCAATAAAATAATGAAGATGCAAAAATACTTATAATTTATACTGAAACCGCTTGTGGATCAATAAAATAAAACAAGTTCACTAAAATAAATGCTTTTATTTCATCAACCTTCTGCGATTCGATCAATACCATCTTCACAACTTTTGTCTGTCACTGTTTTTAACTAATTTTAGTCTGGACCTCATTAGTGCAAACACCATTTATGTATTCTTTAAATAACACACAAGACTGCACTATTAATCTTTTTCCTACTTGAAGAATCATCATTTTGAGAACCAACACTTTGTCAAGAATCAAGATAGTTCAAGTTCACTATCGAGATAATCATTTGATTTGCCTTTATTTTTCTTGTATGTATTAGAACATCCGGGAATACAACAATGCATTTCAATTCTTGAAAATACTTAAATTTTCGGCTATTCGTAATTCGTCACTAGTGGCCTGTGGGCTGTGGCAGACGGCAGTGTCATCGCTCTGCACGGTCCCTATGTAATAAGTTTGTTTTACACATAAATAAAAGGTTTTCTCACACAACAAGATTTACCGATATTATAATAAATAATAATATAGTAGGTACGATACTATAAATAGCTGTGATTTACCGGAGCACATGTCAAAACACACAACTTACAGATTTGACAGATAATAATTGTCACTGTCACTACTCACTCAGCAGTCGGCACATAGACAATATTTTTGTTTTAATTCCACTCAACTCCCAAACGGCAGCCGCGCTATTTTTGCTTTATGTATGTACCTACTTTGTACTGCGCGGTGCGCCGTGCGCCAGTCGCCACGCACTCAAGCCCCAAGCGGCAGCCGGTTACCGCGCTCTTTTATTCAAATAAGTAACGTATTTCGCTGACTTACAGACTACTTTTGTATAATCCTTCGATCGGGGATTCTTGGAAATGCAGCTATTATAGGTGTCTGGGGCTTGACCGTTGACGGGTTAGTATCTTTTCGGCTACTTTATTCATTATTGTGCGTTATTTAGTGTGTGTTGCTATAACTTGTACTTTTTTCGAAGTTTTTCGAAGTGTTTTGTATTTTTTTAATGAGTAGCAATTTTTTAAAATTCAACGAAATAAGTACTCAAAATCATTCGTTGATTAAAACGCAGCTGAAATATACATTTTTTATAAGGTAAGGTAAGACTAATCTTAGTCTCAAAAATTTTGTTCATTAAATTATGAGGTGCAGAAATTTGGAGACAATTAATATTTTCCCGTCTTTTATCTTGATACGGACAGCGATAGCCGATTGTCATCACTTATGACTAACCATTAACCAAGGCTATTATAATATTATGTATTAAGCCGTAGCACTTATTACCAAAAAAAAAATTGTTCTCTTTGGTTTCGGATTCATTCTCACGACGGAAAGTTAGTGAATCGCTTCAATACTGACAGAATAATGAGAAGTTTTCACGTGAGATCTTTCCGACGATCGTGAATCGGGGGGCAGGAAAGCGTAGTTTATGAAGCAGTAAACAATTGTTTCGTAAAATGTGAAAATAAGTATGCTCTTTGCTGCAGAAAAGCTTAACTTAGACATGCATGTAGATGTTTGGTTTTAGCAAATTTGTTAATTTTGGGTAGTCTTGTAAGTTAAAAAAGTGTTTAAATTTGAATTTATGGAATAATCCATAAATTTAAATTATTTGATATTTAAAATATATATTATACTTGAAGTTACTATTTGAAGTTATATAGATAATATTGTTAGTTTTTCTGGGAATACCAGATGATCACAGATCTATAGCTAGATACAAAATAAAATTAGAATCGGCTGAAGTGGAAGTTCCATATTTACTAGTACCTTTAAAAGTAAAATTGGAAGACCAATAATTATTGTTAAAACTTCCAGAGGTCTGTAATGTTTATTGTTTATTATTTCTAATTTTTATCACCAGCGACATTTGATAAGGTATCTAATATTTACTTAACTTTATTTTGTTGTGTATTATGTTAGAAAAGTTACTTTTTGTACCACTGCAATCGTTAAAGGTATTGTGTGAGAAGTTATTATTTTCAGGCTTATTTTTTCAGTTTGTTTTTATTAAGTTTTTTGTGATATTTTATTTTATTTTGACACTCGGAGTTATGTATCTCTATTAAATGAGTCGCAAAAAATATATTTAATTAGCCTAATGATTTGATTGATAGATTGTTGTATAGATATACTGTAATTTCTGTTCTACATTGAAATATATTATATAGATTACTTATAGCACATTTTATGACCGCTGTACACTCTCGCCGAGAGCTCTCGGGCGAGAGTCTCGTGCGAGAGCCCCTTGCCCGAGTGCGATCATGTACATTCTCGCTTAGTTCAATCGCAGTTAAGAACTCAGACAAGATGGACGAAAACGACCATTCACCATTCACCATGCATCGAAAGATATCATTGTAATCCAAAGATTTATAATCATAATTAATTTTATTTCTCACAGATAATGAATGATAATGTCGTTTATTATTGTTATTTTTCTGTTCTACACTGTCCAATGGCGGGACTAATACTGAAAGACGCGAGAGTGTACAGTAGTGCGCTCGTTTTCCTCGCGAGACCCTTTGTCTCGGGCGCAAAATACCGACAACGGACCGAGAGGGTCCGAGACAGGCGAGACGAGGCGAGCGCACCCATTTACACTCTCGCACTCGGGCCGCCTCGCTGTGTCTCGGCGAGAGTGTACAGCCGGCTTTAGTGTTAGAACTTATTTTTTTAATTCAATTAATGTTGTAACATTAAGACTCAAGAGAGTAATACACAAGGATTTTTATCTTAATAATGTCAATGTTGGTTGTTGCAAAGCAATGATTGTACAAAAATCTTATATTAAGTTTAATTAAGTAATGTTTGTAAGTATAGGTAGATATATTATTTCATTCTACACGGTTTGTAACACAATACAACAAATGAATTGTTTTTTTAAATGTGAAATTTAATTTGATCAGTGTATTTATTAACAATAGGTACTTACTAGTTTATAGTGAAAATGTATAGATTACTAAAATATTTTTTGTATTGTACCATTGATGATTAGTTAAGTATGTTTTTAGAGTGCATCGGGACGCTGCACGTTGTCGGATGGCCGAATGTTATGATTAATGTAATTTAGAACCTAGTTTATTGTTTTTAGAATACTAAAAATTATTATAACTTAACTATTTTTGAGTAAATTTGATAATAGTTTTAATATTTAATACTGGCCACACTGACAACGTGCAATCCCTTCTACGATCACGTGATTTGGAGTGGGGTTGACGGGTAAAAATTGGGTATAAATACCCCAAGAGCTTAGTATGGTGTGGATTTTGACGGAGGAACAACTGTAAGAGGAACCTCTGCCCGAAAGTGTACAAGTTGTATAATAATGTATAATAAAAGTAGATATTACAATTAATATGGAGTTTTATAATTTTAACAATTATCTATACACGCGTACATGGCTCGCTCGCTACTGACTGCTCCGTCAGGTACGCACACTAACGAAAATGTCTATTCACATTTCCAACTACAAATAAAGACGACGCGCACTCTTAGATTGCAAGAACTATACTATTTACTACTAGGTACCTATAATTATCTTAAATAAACAACAAAAATAATTCACCTTAACAATGATTTTATTACTTACTTAACATTCTTTATGAATTATTACAAAAATAAATTTAGATTGATATACCTACACAATATTTAAAACAAGTTTTAAAAATGTTTATAATTACTGTTTAACTAAATATTTCTGAAATATCACTTCCATTTTGCTTGTTGTTGGCAATTCTAGAGCCAAATTGTATTGCACGTTTTGGGAGAGTAGAAGCACTTAGCAGTCCCATTTTATAAGCAACAAGGCGTAAAAATAGCTTATCACCAATTCCCATATTTAGATGTTGTGAAGGAAAACATCTGGAAAATGTTATAAAATATTATGGGTTTTATTAAATTTAAAAACGTATTAATAAATAATAAGCAAATCGTTATAAAAACAAAAAAATTGAACAAACCTTAGCCAAGGCTTTAGTTTTATAACATAATTTACAAAATCTTCATCCAGATATGGCATTCTTGGCTGTCTGCCATGATCACATATAACTCTATTATCACGGGCTAAATTTCTGAATGATATTCTTTTCCAATCTAGTAAAAGTTCTTTAGATAATCCAGCCCAACCATGCCTATTTAATGCATTCCTGTGCCTAATGTAGCCTCCAAATAATTCATCAGCACCAGATCCTACAATAATAACCTGAAAAAGTTAAACAATTTTCCTATACTATAACACTTTTCTTCATTTGATAAAATAAGTTTTTTATAAAGCAAATTACCCTGCATGGTGAAATGCTTTTACCATCTTGGCCTCTAACTGCAAACCATAGAGCTGAGCCGAGACTTTCGTCAAGTATAGTACGCCTCGGGTAAACCAGGTCACAAATTATATTTTGCTGACAGTTTTTCAATTCGGGAAGGGGTACATTAATTTCACGAAAAATCCATGTCCTTAAATGCAAAGAAGGTCCTAATTATTGGAAATTTTAAGTTAAATCCAAGTTAATGCTGTAAAATATGCTATGAAAACTGAAATTACCTCAATGGACAATTTTTTTTAAGTTCTTCAAAAGATTGTCTACCAGTTAATCTATCTGGAACTTCATACAACTGGCCTTTTTTAGATTCAAAAGCAACGTTCAGAAGATCAATAGATTGGTTTTTAGGTACATACTTATCAGCAATTAAAGCAAGTATAGTACAATCAAGACCGCCAGAAAATAGAATTCCTGTTGCACTGTGGTTACATGTGACTGTTTCTAGAGATATACAATTTTTACATTTTAGTGGTTGTGTTTGGATTCGGATCTTGACACTCTTTTCTAATAAATTAGTTAAATTACAAACTGTATTTAATATTACACTATTTTCTAGAATCTTTTTAAATATCTCATGCTTGTCAGTGATGCTCTGGGATATTTCTTCTATAAATGTGATGATGTCATCCTTGAACAACCAAAGTTAAGAGTAATTAAAAGATACAATAATAATAAAATATTATAAAAGTATCAAGTAGGTACGTAATATAATACTAAGTAATATGAGATTTCCAATAATAATATACCTCTTTATTCTCTGCGCTATTCTTGCATTCTGCTTCATGAAGGTCAAATGTGAAAGCTTCATCAGGTGAATTTTGTTCTTTGTGTACAGTTTCCAACCACTTCTTTAAGGAATATTCAAAGCAATGATTGTCATGCCAGTTGTATGTTGTAATAACATCAGTTTTTAAGTCTAATTTATAAATTAATCTAGCAGGAATCTCAGCAGCACTATATTTCCTTCCTGAAAATCCAATCCTTTTTTGTTAAATCACACATACACAGTGTATGCATATTATAAAATACTGACAAAAATGTGAAAATATAAGTGGCAGTATATTTCCTTACCAAGAACACTACCTATGATGGTAGTGTCTTCCGAATTGTGTATCAATAATGAATTTCTTCCAATCCTATCTCTTGTGAAATACAAAAGTTGTGACACTTTACAATAATATACTAAGCTGAATGGCCCTTTCAATCCTTTAATCACAGATATTATGTGTTGGCATGTAGTCTCCTAAAATCTGGCATTATTTATTAGTTTAATAATGTAAAATGTTTTACAATAATTTAAAAAAATGTAAGAATCTTTTTTTAAACTTTAAAATTTCAGACACAGTTTTGCGGTGTAATACCTCGATCGTGGGAATCGCAGACACAATCGATTTTCAACTGTAATGCGATAGCCGGGTGCCACTTGGGGATTGATGGGTTAACACGTTTTGTTCGTCAGCTCCTCATATTACAATGTATTATTCAAAGTTAAACTGCAATTCAGTTACCCAAAATTACTGTACAATGATTTAAGCAAGTGAATTACAAAAATATGTAATAATTAAGCAACAGATCAACTTGCCTTACTCAGCTGATTCATTAAAAGGTGTGTGTCGCTTGCGATAGTGGTGTTCCATGTTTCATCAAATATGTCACCATTAAATAAAAGTATGCCATATTCATTTTCAATTGGTTGTGGAGTTAATTGCTTGCCTTGCATCCACAGCACTGATCCGCAGAACCACAAAGTTAGGTTATCATTGGGTAAATATTGAACACAAGACATGTGATCCGGTCCTCTCCTTTGTATTCGATTTAGAGCTTCCGTGTCCTGGTTTATAGGAAAAACCTATGTAATAAGTTAAATATTATTTATAACAATATTTTTTTCTGAATTGAAATAAAAAAAATATCTATTTGCTTACCTCACTAGTTTTCGATGGTATATTTTGAATCTTAATGATTTCGCAAAGAATACCACACATTTCTTGTATTAAATTAAAACCAAGATCTAATATATTATCAAATCCGAAAGCGAGCGAGGAGGAATTGTTTATCTTATCTTCTTCTTATATATAAAATTCTCGTGTCACAATGTTAGTCCACGAACTCCTCCGAAACAGCTTTACTGATTTTTACCAAATTTTATATGCATATTCAGTAGGTCTGAGAATCGGCTACTGGGTACTTTATATATTGGTAAGTGCATTTGTTGAATAAATAATAGTAAATTATTAGAACCGTAATTTGTGGTGAATAGGGACAAAACTCAACTTTATAACGAGTTTGTGAATAATTTTGAAAGAAAGTAGTACCGAAAAATGATTTCATTATTTGAGTCTTGTCAATATCTTTATTATTGAATATAAAATAATGTATTAAACATTGGGAATTATTCACAAAACACTAAAATATATGCAATCCCTATTCACCCACAATTTGGGGTCATTGGGGATGCGATAAAGGTCAATAGGGAAATATCCTAGGGCTGTCCCCTACGAATAAAAAATATAGGTGTACACAAATATAATACCTAATAATTAAATCACGTAATATTATTTATTACTAGATGACGCCCGCAACTCCGTTGCACCAAAATTCGTTTATCGCGACGGAACCGTACATTTTTCCGGGACAAAAAGTATCATATGTCCTTTCTCGGGTCTCAAAGTATCCCCATACCAAATTTGATCAAAATCGGTTCAGCGGTTTGGGCGTGAAGAAGTAACAGACAGACAGACAGACAGACAGGCAGACACACTTTCGCATTTATAATATTAGTATGGATTATTATATTATTGATTATATCACGATTACACAATATCGTTACCTATTTGATAAATATTGTAACTATTTACATCATTTGGAAAAACCCAAAATTATTATACTAAACATTATACACACCATAATATTATATGTATGTATTTAAACAATATTTTTATATAATAATTATTAATATGGTGTGTATAATAAATGACATATGGCATTAAGTCCGCCAATTGTACTTTAATTTTTGCAATAAAGAATGAATATATAAATAAATAAATGTGAAAATAAGTCAGAAAAACATTTTAAATGATTAGTGCCAACCCTACAGAGCCGTTCCTATTCACCTCTCTGGCGTCCCTATTCATCTATACGTCGTCCCTATTCAACTCGTTATCATCCCCATTGACCCCTCTTTCATTCCTATTCACCCCAAAAACAATGAAAAATTTGTGTGTTTGGAATTCGCTAAATATCATTGCAAGAAATATATTAAAATACTTACCTTTAGTGTGTATCACAACCCAAACACTTAACTAATACATTTGCGACAAAATAACATTCATACACTGAAGACTTTCAATAACAGAGCAAAGTTATTCTTCCCGTGAAAAATGGCGCTTCGAGGAGTTATTTTGAAAAGTGTTTTTTGACAACTTGTGGCTAATTACACACATGTTTAGTGTTGCCATCAAAACTGCAAAGAATTCTACTGTTACCTTAAAAAAAATATTTAAAAAAGCGATGAAATGGCAACAAATTTTTTATGTTGAAAACGGTTCTTGGTTTTATCCCTATTCGTCCTTGGATCCCTATTCACCACAAATTACGGAACCTGAGACTGACGGCGGCCATTGTTTATGATCGACGTTGCCAGCAAAGAGGATGTAAACTGTATACTAATTACTACGTAACAAGAGGGCGGACTTAGAAGAAAAAAAATTAACATCCGTTATTTTTTTAATTTGAAACTGAAGTTAAAATTTTTAAGTGCAAAGCCTTTCACTCTAAACATACCAAAAATTTTAAAAAATTAAATAAAAAAGAAATGAGCTCAAATAAATGTTTTATTACATTAAAAATTATTGTACATAGCTAAATAAATAGGCTAATAAGGTAAATTAAACAATAAAACAGATTTAATCCACAAGCTTTTGTTGATTTCTATTATTCAGTATTATAATATTACAGTATAGTTTTATGAGTTTTATTTATAAATATAATAGAATAGCTGTCTATGCTACTCTACTAACTACTTGATTGGCTTATACAGTAAACTCTATATAGGGAGGGGATTAAAGCTGCGCGTCCACTAGGTCGGAATCGGGACGTACGCGACGGTGCGGATGGCGCGTCGTGTCGTCATAATATATTTGTCAGGCGCAGAATGACGTTCCAGTACTTCTAGTGCAGTTCACAGTAATCAGTAGGTACCATACATACAAAGCAACAAATACGTCCGCTGCGTACCTACGCTCCGATTCCGATCCAGTGGACGCGCACCTTAAAGCGGGGAATTGACTACCGGGCCGCCCGCTGCGGGCCACCCGCCCTGGGCAGGTCTGTCGCATGTCTGCTCGTCAATTCCTAGGTATGGGCACATACGTGCCCGTTGACCTAGGAACTGACGAGCAGACATGCGACAGACCTGCCCGCGACGGGCGGCCCGTAGCGGGCGGCCCGGTAGTCAATTCCCCGCTTTATATATACACACTAACTTACAGTTTTTTCCTACCATATCTACAGCCAAATATATACTAGTAATCTGTGTCTACAGCTTAGCTCTGTGATGTGGTTGGCAACACTGGTGAGATTTGTCATTTCAAGTCATTTGAGTGAGATTCGAGAACAGAGAAAGGAAAAACAAAGATACTATTTGGATTTGGATCTAAATTCCACAAGAATGGCAGCAAATCGTCGAAAACAAGATGACAAGAATTTAGAAATATTGCGTGAGCTAATTTCAATGAACGGTAATAAATATTGCTTAGATTGTAATCAAAGAGGGCCGACATACGTAAATACAACCATTGGATCATTCGTATGTTCAAAATGTTCGGGAATGGTGTAAGTTTATTTACTTAAATTAACCCCCTTGTTTTCTCTCGTGCTATCTTCGTCGAGAATAATTATGTATTTTTTTAGGCGTGGTCTTACACCACCTCACCGCGTGAAGTCTATTTCTATGGCTACATTTACTCCGGAAGAGATTGAGTTTATCAAAGAGAGAGGCAACGATTATTGCAGACGAGTATGGTTGGGCCTGTACGAGGGTGAAAGTGTAAATTTTGCCGATGAACAGAGTGTTAAAGATTTTATGTCAGACAAGTATGAAAAGAAAAGATATTATCTTGAAACAGCGTCAAATATTATGACCAGTAATGGCAATTTATCTTCAAAAAATCAAACCAAAGGAAAAACTACATCAAACAGCACTGCAACTTTAGTGTCCATACCTCAACAGTTCGGGAAGACTGCAAATAATAACAATACAACACATTTAGCCAAAATAGTCAACAATTTTACTCCAGCAAATGAAACCACTCATATAGTTCCCCGGCCTATAAACAATATAATGAATAATATGCATCTGAATAACATGTCATTGTTAGAGAATCCAAGACCAGCACCTGTACCTGAGTAAGCTCATCATGTTATTAAGTGTTTAAAATATGATGTCTATAAATTCTTCAATATTATTAACAATGTTGTGTTTTCAGTTTTCCCGTAGATTTTTCAACTGCAAACATTTACAACAGTGCTCAAACTACTAGCACTGTAAACAACAATTTCATACAACCAATTGCTAATTCAACTCAAATGACTGCTTTTAATTCTGCAAGTACAACATCAAGTAAGTGTAGTTAATTTTATGTTGAAATTGGGTACTGTTTAAAAATATATGAAATTATTATGTACCTTAACTTTTAATATTGGTTAGTTATATTAAGTAATATGTATATGTGCAATTGTTTAGATTGGTCCCTCGAGCCCCAAGAGGTCGCATCAACCACTATAACAATGGAAAGGCTATTATGTCTCGTTTTTCCATGATCGAGGGATTAATCTTATTATTTTGTATTTAAATACACAACAGTGAATCTAAAGATTAGAAGTATTATAAACATGATACCTACTTATTTTTGGTATTTCATAATGTTTCAGATGACAGATATGCTGCATTGGCTGATTTAGATCTAGAACTAAGAAAACAAAATATGAGAAGTATGGGTGGGTATCGTCTACTTTTCTTGTATTATTGATAAGTTTTTGAAATGAACTTTGTCATAATAGGAACAACTAATACAAATAACTTTTAACAAGTGTGTATTTAAGTTATTAACAAAACCAGTAATAAATAAATAAATATTTCTTTAAATTACAGAGGAGACTCCAAGTGTTGCTAGCAAAAATCCTTTTCAAAGCACAACTACTAGTGACATTTTTGGGAACAAAAATCCATTCTTCAATGGTGGTTGGAGCAGTTCTATGCAGCCTATTAACCCATTCATGGTATGTAATACTAATTATTAAAGATGTGACAAGTTTTTATGTAAATTATCACAATATTTCAATATAATAAAAAATTATTTCATGATATATTTAGTCTATTTCAATATTGTGAAGACATCATCATTGTTTCATCATCAGAGCTCGGGGTTATGTGATTTTGGACGAAAAATTAATATGGACATTCCCTTCCGCGGGATTCACATAATTGTTTTTATCAACCCCAAATAAAAGACGGGGTGTTAAAATGTTTTAAATAAACATGAATATTGTCAGAAAAGAACACTACTACTACGATTAGGTCCTGCAAAATTAAACTTTGGTCATAGATTATATAATACAATACTCTAAAATCGATAAATTGATCTCTAAAACAAGGCATAATGCATAGTTTCACTTTATTTTCAAAGCCTCTATCAACGAATATAATGTAAACTATCACTGACTAACATAATTTCGGGTACTTATATGCCCTCTTGCTATCTTTGTGCACTGTTTTCAAACTAGATAATTTTGAGCTAGGACGTAGGAAAATTACCGATCGGAAACCGACCACTTGCATTATTAAAAGTTGATTAAATGAACTATTAACTCAAAATAAGATAAGTATATTAAATATTGAGAACTGTTAATCACTAGGTATAGCGAGGAGAGACAGAAAGAACGAATACTTTGCGCAGATCGAAGAGCAAAAAAGAATGTGGCTTTTTCCAAGATCGTAAAACGACAGTGGTCGGCGAGATGGTCGGCGCGGGGGGCGGGCAATTGATGGCTCGTATCGCTCCGGGCATACCCGAGTGAATACGATCGTGGTGATTTTGACTCGTGCATTGCGCCCGAGTAGATTGAAATTTCCAAAATATTATTATTATTTTGCTAAGCAATTCTTATTTAATTTAATTTTCTATAATATACATAGATAGGCCATGAATGATGGTTTGGCGGCGCGCTAACAAAATAAAAACCGTTGTTTTCAATTGTTAACAATAAATGAAGCTAATTTCAATATTTGTTCACAATAAATCGAATTATAATATCAATAAATCTTTCAAAATTGGACCGATGTTTTTTGCGACGTTTGCCAGACCGCTGTGAAATGGCTCTTATAGCGAGACGAAGTAAATGAGTATTTCAACCTACTTCGATTTTTTAAATATGTACCCTTCCTCTTTTTTATTATTTCAAATCAAATCAATTTAATTGTCAGAATACATTACATTATTCATTCAATTACGATCCTCGTAATATATGCATATAAAATGAATACATTAACAAAAATATAATATGTATTTGCAATCACACAATGTTGTTTTAGTCTAGTTCAATTGTTTTTTTTTTAAAAAGAGGGCGTCACTGTGCACCTTAAAAAACGAGCCTAAATTGTGCAGAAGTAGTTCTAAGTAGGTAGCGAAATTAATAATCAACAAATCAGATCAACATTCGGGATTTGTCCCGGGATTATGTCCATATTAATCTTTACATTTTGTCACAAGTACCAAAATCACACTACCTAACCCCGAGCTCTAATCATCATTCACATTGTTATATTTTATCATTGCATTCCTATGTTCTGTAGTACAGTAATAGTTATTAGGGTTCCGTACCCAAAGCGTAAAAACGGGACCCTATTACTAAGACTTTGTTGTCTGTCTGTCTGTCTGTCTCTCTGTCCGTCTGTCTCCAGGCTGTAACTCAATAACTGTAATAGCTAGAGAGTGGAAATTTTCAGAGATTATGTATATCTGTTGCCGCTATAACAACAAATACTAAAAACAAAAGAAAATTAATATTTAAGGGGGGCTCCCATACAAGAAACGTGATTTTTTTGGCTTTTTTGCTCTATATCAGTAATGGCAACAGGTAGGTACTTGATTTTTTCTCGAAGTTCTTAGTTATGTCTTCTTTAATATTTAATAATAATATTAAAATAAAATAAAAAATTAAGGGCGGCTCCCATACAAAAAACACAATTTTTGGCCTGATTTTGCTCTATAATGGTACGGAACCCTTCGCGCGCGAGTCCGACTCGCACTTGGCCGATTATGTATTTTTTGCTGTCTTGCTTTCTAGGGTGTTATGTATAACAAATTTAATTTTATTACAGCCCAATACAAACAATGGAACAGTTGTTAACTCCAAGAATCCCTTTCTTTGAGAAGATGTTGGTCACATTTTCAATTGAATCAAGTATTCTGGATGCACCAAAAAGCTGCAAATTAATTGTAATTCCGCAGAAGTTTTAAATGAATACTACCTATTCACTTTTTGCTATAAGATGTTGACTTCAGTGCCTCAGCCTGCCTTAAATTGCAAGAATTCAAAAAATATTTGTAAAGGCTTTTTATTAATGTAATTTGTAGAATGCTGCAGAAGTAAAAAAATCCCATGATAGTATTAATGGGTTTGTGTGAATTGCTGGTCCTAGCTTTATTACTATATTTTTTAATATTTGAGTATTTTACTATTGCTAATGTTGATGTAATTTTGCTACATATTCTGAAAATTGTATAACAATAGCGGTTCTATGGGTAGACAATTAGTATGTAAAGAATAAAGGCCTTACTTAGTTTTAATTACATTAGCATAAAGATGAACAACCTGTATGATGTCATGGTTACTGATGACTTATACAAGCCTCTAGTAGTGAATAGGATAAGCATATGGTACAAATTTTACTAAACATGACATTATTCCTAATATTAGCACAAATAACTTATATTTCAAGTGTATAGTAATATTTTTAGATTATATTTATGAGGCTAACTTAAATTAATAATGTTATTCATGTAAATTTAATGCTCAAACGCCTGTTAGTCAATGTTTGTTTTGTAATCAATTATTTCGTCCTTTTTTGCAATTTTATATGTCAATTTATTTACAATGGAAGTATATAATAATAAGCTCTCAAATTGTGTGTCTAAACTGTGATTTAATTAGGTATTAGTTACGATTTTTATCATCAAATGAACTAACTTGAACAATTTTACATGATTGCACTTGACTATTTATTTTATTGTAATTTTTTATGTTTTGAGCACAGATCTGTTACAATATATATAAGAATTAAATTATTATGTAATATTCTTTGACGTTATCCTAACCTGACTCCATATTCTGTCTAAGGGCAGCCACTCGAAGGGTTGTTGTTTGGATCCGTGGCAAATGAACTGGATATGTCTGTAATAGTAGTTGCATGATATTTACTTTCAAAGACACCAGCTCATTTGAGTATGGTCGCCGTCGGTAATAGCGCGATTAAATATTACACTATATATATTAAATTTTTTTATTAAATAAGGGGGCAAACGTGCAAACAGGTCACCTGATGGTAAGCAACTACCGTCGCCCATGGACACTCGCAACATCAGAAGAGCTGCAGGTGCGTTGCCGGCCTTTTAAGAGGGAATACGATCTTTTCTTGAAGGTTTGCAGGTCGTATAGGTCCGGAAAAACTGCTGGTGACAGTTCGTTCCAGAGTTTTACAGTGCGCGGCAGAAAGTTACGCGAAAAACGCACTGTGGAAGACTGCCACTCATCAAGGTGATGAGGATGGTATGTTTTTCGCGTGGGACGATGGCGAAAAGTTGCAGGTGGTATGATTCCGAACAATTCCTCAGCACTCCCCGTGATACAACCGATAGAGGACGTAGAGTGAAGCTACATCTCGGCTTAATTCCAAGGGGTCCAAGCTGTTTGAAACACTATGGCAGTCAACAATTCGAGCGGCCCTTCGTTGGATACGATCCAAAGGGAGCAGTTGGTATTTTGGCGCCCCTGCCCAGAGATGAGAACAATATTCCATATGAGGCCGAACCTGCGCCTTGTAGAGTTGTAGGCGTTGGTCCGGACTGAAGTACTGTCTCGCTCTGTTAAGAACACCAAGCTTCTTCGAGGCTAATTTGGTCTTACCCTCTAGAATCTAGATGATAATATCGGAACTGGACTTCGCTCGATATGTTGACGCCAAGTACGTCTACCCCATTCAGAGACCTTCTCCAATGAATATTATTATTAATATTAACATGATTGACATACTTTATACCTGCACCTACTTTTTACGTGCCAGTCAGTACAGTTAAGTAATTTGCTGAAGTGAATAGTGCACCTCCACTAGTGAATGTGACTTCGTACTATTCACACAACCTTACATAATAATAATATTATGAGTCAAAATTTTCAGCTAAATAAAACAGTAAGTATTAAGTCATAACTTTTATTAGTTTAACTAGTACATTCAAAATTAAAATGATGCACGAAAATTACATTTTAAACTTACTACAACGTCTTGTTAGCATAGGCGTGGAAAAGTTATCTGGATTTACATTTGGGCTAGAAAATGACGCTTTTGGCGTGTCCTGAGTTATTGATGTTGATACATTTTTTATCGCTTCTGGTAAATCTTCTGGCAGGTTGTTTCCTTGAGATGTTGATGCAGCCAAGCGTTTTTCAGATATTGTTTTCAGAATATTTTTTGCGGCTTCTCTTGTCTGTTATAAGAAACAAATTACAGTTAGATATACTTAAAGTTAATTTGTCTATCAATAGTAATTAAGTTAATACTTTAAAATTGGAGCCAGCAATTCCAAAGGGAAGTGATATTGCTCCCTAGAAGGCGCTGAAACTTTTTTTGGGAGGTACCTAATGGGTCCTAAATCATTTGAATTTATAGTTTTTTTATGACAGTTCAAAACTGTGGAGAACGATGAGAGCATTATATTTTTAATTTCTTAGGTATGTCATTCATAGACCCTCCGCCTGAGGGTCGAACGTCTGCAGTCTCGCCACAAGGTCAACTTCAGTTCCTTTGTGGTGAGAGTACCGACGCATCTTCTGTCGACCTTTGAAGCGGAGGAATTCTGGCCGACTGATGTGGTTTACCGAAGGTTCCGGGGAAGACTCCGGAATGAAACGCGCGTCACGTCGCCGTTAATTCGTGATAAAGTGTAGTTATTATAATTGATATGCATGTTAGACATTAAGGTATATATTGTATGGGCCTACGTAGCCTGATAATAAATAAATAAAAATAAAATAAATAAAAGGTTAGGATATTACGCTCAAAATTCTAAAGTGTAACATTTAAATATGCAATAGTTAAAATAACTTACACTTTCATGGTCTAAACACTTGTACGCATAATGAGATGCATGATCCAAGAGAGAAAATCTTAGATAGTATTGTGCTAAATATTTCTGAGCAGCCGGCATCTCCTTACTACCGGCATTCGCAGGATCCTGACAGGCGGCCGTATATGCTGCTGCTGCACTGTTTGGCATGTTCGACTTTTCATATAGCCTGTAATATAATGTCAGTTGGTCAGTTATTTAGATACTACTCCCAAGCGCGATCTTCGAATCCGCAATCGAAGGATTAACGTGGGAGAGCCATGCTTCGGTTGACGTGGGAGAGCCATGCTTCGGCACGAATGGGCCGGCTCGACTGGAGGAATACCACGTACTCACAGAAAACCGGCGTGAAACAGCGCTTGCGCTGCGTGAGTTTACCGGAGGCCCAATCCCCTACCCTTTTCCCTTCCCTATACCCTCCCCTATTACCCCTTAAAAGGCCGGCAATGGATCTGCGGCTCTTCTGATGCTGCGAGTGTCCATGGGCGACGGAAGTTGCTTTACATCAGGTGACCCGTTTGCTCGTTTGCCCCCTTATTGCATTAAAAAAAAATTAACATCTCAATCGCGGATTCTTGGAAATCTTGTTCTCGCAGTCACATGCAACCGCTTGGGAACGAAAACGTTAAATAAATTGAATAAGAGCTGGTACAATTTGGGCGTTTTAAAGCGCGCGTTAGGCGCGCGCTTTCCTAACGCGCGTTTTGAGAACCCCGGATTCCATTGAAGTGTACACACGCAAGCGCGCGTTAACAAAACACCCTATGTGTACCAGCTCTAAGTAAAAAAAATACTTCATTACTTACTTAGCTAACTTGAATAGAGCCATACCCTCTATATCACCAGTGCTATGAGCTTTGTAATAGCATTTCAAAGCATTTGGTATTTTATCCATCTTTTCGTATGCTTCACCAAGAGACACCAACATTCTTGAGTCATCAGGTTTTAACTGAGCTGCTCTTGAGTAATAATAAATGCAATAACCATTTAAACCTAAGATCTCGTAAGCTTGCCCTAGTCCATTCCATGCTCTATAATCATTTCTATTCACGTCTAAAACAAAAAAATACATTAATAGATTGTCACTGTATCTCCACTTGTCCAAGAATTTCAAAGATTATGCTTTTACTACATCAAAATGTTCACCTATAGCTTGTCTATAACACTGTATGGAAGCATTTGAATTCTGAAGCTCTATAAACTCATGGCCCATCAGAATCCATGCTGTTAAATATTGAGGGTCCAAAGATAAAGCCCTCTGAAAATATATGACAGCTTTTTGATGTTCCCCTCGCAAACTGTAGTAGTTACCTGAAAAACGATAGGGTGAAATTAGTTAAAGTAGTAACTGACTTTGTTAAAGTTAACTGATTGCCACCTTCATTTTCACGAATTCTTACCACAGGCAGGCCAAGCAGTTTGTTCGATGACGCGCCATAAGCGTCATCGGCCCTGCTAAACTATGACGCCCCACGTGCGGCATTGGCCACTAGTTGTGTTTTATGCACATTAAGGGCCTGTTTCACCGCTTCCTGATAAGGCTATCCACCACTTAATTTGACAGATGGAGTATGGAAAATCTGTCAAATAACCCTATCGGGCACCTTATCAGGAAGCGGTGAAACAGGCTATTAGACTAAGGAATTGTAATTACAGTATAATAAATTAGTTTTATTGTGTTTTTAACAATCCTTGTATGCCGCGCCTGGCACGTCATCGGTCTCACTGAATATTTTTAAATGACGCGCTGGGCGCGGCAGTGGCCACGAATCGGTTAATTATACTCCACTCAGGCTAACTTGACGCTAGCGGTCATTGACTCCCTGTCAAAAACTTGTAATTTTCCATATAAACCGCAGTTATTGACAATGAAGTGTCAGATATTGTCGATCGTGGTTTTATATGAAAAACTACATGGAAAATGACAAGTTTTTGACAGGGAGGCAATGACCGCTAGCAACAAGTTAGCCTGAGTAGAGTATAGCAAATATCACAATGACAAAAGCCCTTTATTTAAAAATATCACAATTTTAACTTACCAATAACACAACAAGTTTCAACTCTGTATTTGTCAATTGAGACAGCTTTTTGAGCTAAGTTTGCCAGTTCCATTCTTTTTTCTTTTAAATACAATAAATGAGAATAGACATCCCAATTGTCTAGTCTATAGGGATCACTTTGATACAAATCACGGAATAGCGCCAAAGATGAGTCAACATCTGAAAGAGCCATGCATACAGTAGAAGTTATTTAACAGGTAAAAAAAAAACAATGTTAAAACAGGTAAAAATATAAGTACGCAAACCACGAATAATAAAAACTAAGGAAGAGTAACTCCGTCAAAAAACATGCTCCAAAATACTTGTCAAAAAGACAGTTGGAGACTAGTGTTTTGTGTCGAACTCGAACTCGACTCTAACTCGGTTGTCTGTAAAGTCGGTTTACTGACGATAGTTGAACGTGACAACGTCATAGCCTTAAATGGAATGCCTCAGAGCGAGGTAACGCCGCATATTGCGTCATGTTTTTTCGTGCGCGCAGTTGTCATTGACATTGTCACGTCAAAAAGTGTACCTTAGGTTCACTTTTCATACATTTGCAATATTTAGGTGACCTTGAGTGGTATAAAGGCTGACGTTACATGACAG
The DNA here is from genome assembly GCA_937595015.1 of Polyommatus icarus. Classification (NCBI taxonomy): domain Eukaryota; kingdom Metazoa; phylum Arthropoda; class Insecta; order Lepidoptera; family Lycaenidae; genus Polyommatus; species Polyommatus icarus. The sequence goes on from OW569321.1 coordinate 14,855,876, forward strand.
TTCGAATGGAACCAAATTTAAAACTGTATTAGTATGGGAGTTACGTTTTCCTTAGGTTTTATTATTCGTAGTACGCAAAACATAATATGAAATAGTACCTCTCCTGTCATGATGTGCTATAGCCATTTGTGCAGTAACATAGGTGCTCTTTTCAAAACCTGCATTTGTTAATGTCATGTATGCTTCTAGGGCTTGCTCTGAGAGTTTCAGTTCTACAAATGCATGTGCTGCAAAGAAATACATCATCCAATGTTTGGGTAGCTGTAAAGAGTCTAAAGCTTCATACTCATTAGCCAACCCGGCCAACTCTATCCATGCAGCCCACAATGTTGGAGTTGCAGCGACAGCCGATTGCAGTACTGTAACTGCCTGGGAGCGCAGATCAAGTTTTTTTAAAACAACACCCTCTAAATATAGAAGATAACCATCAAGATTGTTACGATTTGCCTGGAATTAATATTATTTTACGATTAATATTTTGTTTTTAAAAACTAGTGACTAGTTATCCCAGGTACAATTTACTCATACCTTAAAAAATGATAAAAGATCTAATAACACTTGAGTGCACTCAGTATTCTCTGTTCCATTATCAGTAGCATTATCAAGTCTTTTCTTTTCACTAGACATGTATTGTGAGTATTTATGGAGAAAAACACATTTAGGACTGGTACAATTTTCAATAAAATGTGCGGCCCTGTCATATTCTTGGCAATCAAAGTAACTTTTAGCCAATCTATAGGCCTCTTTTTCGTCTCCTAATATTCCATCATCAAATGTCTGTGGGGAATCCGTATAGGATATTTTATGATCTTTTAGAGCGTAGTTTAATTCCGCTAACCATTTAGAGGTTTGTACTAAGCCTCGATCGTTGCATTCTCGGATGCCATGTAATATATCAATTCTGACTTGATTTAGATCTATTTGTATGTCTGATTTTGCGCCAAGAAAAGGCTGCATCTTGCTTGTTTTTCTTGTATTCGAAATATTTGGCTATTTTTGCAGTAAAACTAATTAGGTAGGTACCAAATATTCAAAAATATTCAACAAAACAACTTTTGAATCTTTGTTTGATAGTTTGAATCGAATTTCAAAAATCAAAATGTCATATTTTGTTATCTGTCAGTTGTCATGTAGGAATGTTTTGCTTTTCTTATTATGGCGCTCGGCTTTTTAACCATGGCCAGGGTCAAGTAAAATATGGAGGGAATAGTGCATTACGCTGTATTTATTGTTTTTGTGCTTTGTCCAATCACTATTCACTAGTCGTTACTCGTTTAACCCTATAGTTTGTACTTTGTGCGTTTTATGATGATAATATCCAGGGTGACAGTTCTCATATTCCTTGCTACGAATTTTTTTTACAAGAAAACAAAAAAATCTAAATGAAATAAATTATATTCCATCTACAAAATAAATGTTTCCGATAATACTAAATGTAAATGAATAAAAATGAAAAGTTACTAAATAGTCGCGTTGCACGGATATTATAATCATTTTAAAACGCACAAGGTATAGTAAAAACTTGATAATTTTGATTCGATTTTAAGTAAACACCAATCACGACGTGTGTTTACCACTTTGTTTTGTTTTTGAACGTACGAAACGTCCTATATTTTTACAAGCTTTTTAAAATTTACAGTAATTTTGTTCTCTCACAGCTCGCCATTGATGTTGGGATTTGGCAGGGATTTGGGAATGGTTAGTAGGAACTAGGAATCCAGGAAAATAATACACGGCTCACGGGGCATAGGAATCGAAAACTTGAATCAAAGATCTCTAAACTAGTTTCTTATGTCAATGGTAGGAATGGTTTATGTCCCTCAGCGCCATACACAATAAAATAAAAAATAGTGCTGTCAAAGTAACATATGCTGTCATTTTGCTGACATTAGTGATTAGACAACTGACAATTCATGCAGGTGGACGCAAGTTCCGAACAAAAAAAAATCGGGTTCCAAATTTAAACGTAGCAACTGTACCCAATCACATAATCTGTGCTTGACCTGTGCAAGGTCGACTGTGATTGGCTGATAAAAAAGACCATAAAGAATATAAACTACATGAGAAAAAAGACGAAGAAGGAGTTTAAAACACGAAGTTCGATTTTCATTTTGTGAAAATTATTTGTAGCCACTCATACAAAAATTGTAAATTAAGTGGATTAATTATTGAAAAACGAAAGGTAAGCCATTGTAAAATGTAAATGTAACCGTAAATTGATAAATTGAAGCAAAACATAACTATGTCATAACTATTATTTCATAGAAAATATTATAATGTATATCAGTATGCAGTTAATTTGGAAAATGTTGAAATGTGTATATTGTTTTATTGTAATACATAATAATACATGATGTTAAATTAACTATACTTTAATAATTTATGTGAAGTGTATGGAAATGTAGTAAATGAAAAATGTTTAATTAATTTCAGATTTTTAGGTCCCTATACTAGTTTGCAACATTTTAGTCTGCAAGCAATAGCTGTTAAGGAGATTTTAGGAGGAGAAGGAAGGTATGGGATTATGAGTGGTACGGCCACCAAGGAAGAATCCTCTGATCAAGTGAGGTGGTATGCAGCTGGCCTGAGCCCGCGTGATAGATTTCAGCTGTCGTATACAGGGTGTAACAGAACAAAGTAATGATAGTTAAGTGTGTATATATAAAGCGGGGAATTGACTACCGTGCCGCCCGCTACGGGCCGCCCGTCGCGGGCAGGTCTGTCGCATGTCTGCTCGTCAGTTCCTAGGTCAACGGGCATGTCTGTGCCCATACCTAGGAATTGACGAGCAGACATGCGACATACCTGCCCGTGACGGGCGGCCCGCAGCGGGCGGCCCGGTAGTCAATTCCCCGCTTTAAGGTGCGCGTCCACTGGATCGGAATCGGAGCGTAGGTACGCAGCGGACGTATTTGTTGCTTTGTATGTATGGTACTGATTACTGTGAACTGCACTAGAAGTGCTGGAACGTCATTCTGCGCCTGACAAATATATGACGACAAGACGCGCCGTCCGCACCGTCGCGTACTTCCCGATTCCGACCTGGTGGACGCACAGCTTTAATCCCCTCCCTATATAGAGTTTACTGTATAAGCCAATCAAGTAGTTAGTAGAGTAGCATAGACAGCTATTCTATTATATTTATAAATAAAACTCATAAAACTGTACTGTAATATTATAATACTGAATAATAGAAATCAACAAAAGCTTGTGGATTAAATCTGTTTTATTGTTTAATTTACCTTATTAGCCTATTTATGTAGCTATGTACAATAGTTTTTAATGAAATAAAACATTTATTTTTTTATTTTTGGTATGTTTAGAGTGAAAGGTTTTGCACTTAAAAATTTTAACTTCAGTTTCAAATTAAAAAAATTACATATGTTAATTTTTTTCTTTTAAGTCCGACCTCTTGTTACGTAGTATACAGTTTACATCCTCTTTGATTCATGTTCATGCTCAGAGACTTTGTTGATTTCAGTTGATTTTATTTTCTTGTAAATCAAATAAACACGTCTTATTCGTCACACTAGTGACTAGTGAAGTCATAAGTTAATAATACCATATTATAATCATTGCAGGTCTGTAAAGATTTACATACTTCGCTTACATTTTTTACATAAACCACTAATGTATTGTTTTCATTGCTATTATTTAACTTTTAATTAAAACTTACCTGATGATAATTTGTTAAATAATAATAAAGCAATAGCAATGTAAATATTCCGTTAATTATGTAGGAATATTGGGCGTTTTACTGCAACAAGAATTTGTTATCTTTGTCGTTTTAGAATAAAAAATAACGATAAAAATGTCTGAACAAAATCCTGAAACGCCAGCTACCACTGTGGATGTGGATACCAACTACACTTCAAACCCGAATGATCCGAAGAATATGCAGGAAGTTACACAATATGTAAGTTCAGTTGACTATATTTTATTTATTTTACACTAATAAATATAATTTACACTAAAATAAAATAACACCTTGTGACCTACCTGAGAAATGACGGTTCTATTTTGCTACCTAAATTAATATCATTACAGGTCCAGTCACTACTACAAAGTATGCAGGACAAGTTTCAAAGTATGTCGGACCAAATAATTAACAGGATAGATGAAATGGGAACGAGAGTAGATGAATTAGAAAAAAATATAACAGAATTAATGACACAAGCTGGAGTGGAAAATGAAAAATAGAAGTAAATGTGCTGGTACACTTAAATCACCTCAGTGAGTAGTGCCTGTTTTGTATAAGTCAGGTAAACATAAGTAAATCTAAATCACTAAAACTTTAAGCTAAGGATAGTCACAGACATTAGAACACAAGCTTGTTGATTAAGTCAACATTAATAAGTGCCACAAAAATCGTATTCAATTGCATGTGTATTTCATAAACTTAGGTGTTATATTATATACCTATTCATTATAATTATTATTATCTATGGCACATATTTTGACGTGAGGTAAAATATCAATTATTATTTGATTATATTAGGAAATAATAATGTAATGGTACAAAAATATTTTGTAATGTAAGTAATGATGCTAGGCTTTTTCTTATGAATAATGTATAATAATAGTAAGGACACTATTAAATAATAAACTTAACTTTTGTCGGAACCGGTAGTATATAAATATAAAATCTCACGTTGGGTGTTTACTAAGATTTTGTATGGGAGCTGGGCTCACTCTCGTGAGCATTGCTAGGTGCCGCTGTACAAATCCCATACAAAATCTTAGTAAACGCCAAACGTGTTCACAATCGAATGTGAAACAAAAACTCACACTCGGGCCTCTGGGTGTGACTTGTGAGCGATTCTCGTGTGTCACCGATGCGAGCCAAGTAAGTTAACTCGTGTGTTTTAAGTTTGTACGTCTATCAGTCCTTTAACACCAAAATAATGCTTGGTATAGGGTTATCAGTTATCACACTATACACATGTAGTTCCATAGTCAATAACAATATTAAAATATATTTCTAAGTAAAAATTTGTAAAAAAAGGTTAAATGAAAAAAAAAGAATGTAGCAAGATGTACACACAACACATTTACAAGTTATACAATTTTTTTTTACATTTCACATTCAAAGGTGATCTGTACCTATAGAATAAAGCCTAAAGCTTTTGTACACCATATTTTAACTAGCTTAGGCATAGGACAATATTCATCATAGTTAAAATACACCGCACGAAATATTAAATTCACTTTTATAGCATATTTTGTGTTAAGTTCAAAGTCGTCAAAAGTGTCAATGACACGATAATAATATGTTTGTGCTTTGTATCATAAAAATATTTTTTTGTTTCTTTTTACATTGTAATATTTCTCACAGTAAAAGCCTGAACCACATTTAATCCTAGGTTATTCTAAAAGATAAACTTTTATCCTAAAAACATAAAGATAAAAATATACCTTTTTTTAACGAACTCTAAAAAATATATTTTTATTGCAAATCAAACTACTTACAATTTTTTTTGATGTAAACCGTTCTAGATACCAACAAACTAGGAAACAAAAAACGTTCTAAAGATATAAGTAATTATTAATTATTATTTCAGTTACTAATTTATATTGGTGAATCTTAGGATTGAAGTAAAACCTATGCTATTAGGGCTTTTACTGTAACAAAATATAATGATTGATGTAGTTGTTGGTGTTCTTTACTATCTTGTAAAACAGATTATTGTAATTCATTATCTAATTATTATTAGTTAACCTAAGTCGGCATGTTGGCCCAGAATGTAATGTAACAGCAATATTAACTATTAAAACACAACTTTGTTACTTTAAGTAAATCTTGTTTTAATATTTATTACAATCATTTTTTGGTTTATGTTTCCTAGGGTGAATCTCATTATGAACAACGGTAACTGGTACGGACGGGATCACGAGAAATCGATATTTTGCGTCGGGCAGTACTAGGTACCTACAAATTTATGGGATTACAAAAAGGCTTTGCATAGTTACGTAACATTGTGAAAAGTTGGGGCAAATACGCACAGTAGACGCATAATAAAGGGCAATATATTATTATTGCTGCGTCTATATTGTACTTGTAGTTGTACTCAGCTTGAATTTTGGCGGGCAATATTGAACCGCAATTTAACTCACAAAAAGTATGTAAATTCCAAATCCAAGCTCAAGGATTTTATTGGTACTTACTTCAACAATATGAAAAATATGTAATAGATCAGGAGCACAGAAATATAGATCGTGATCAGGAGGCATGAAGGTACTATTTATAATGTGAGGGGACGCCATGAATTTTTCAAATCGGACCAGTAGTTCCTGCGATTAGCGCGTTCAAACCAACAAACAAACTCTTCCGCTTTATAATATTTTATATTAGTACTTATAATTTTAACATGAGACTATGCAGTGCTCAATGCCACTGCCACAAAAGGGATCCTAGGACTAATAAAAAATTATTGCACCTTTGTTATGTACTTATTTCGTACTCAATTTATTTCGAAAATATTTTGACATTTAAGTAGAGGATAGCTTATTAATTTCTTAGAAATATCTAGTTTTAAAAAGTTGATAAAAATCAAGTTAAGATTCTGTCGCTTCCGAAGTACTGCCTTCTGTATCTTCCGAACCATCGGATCCCTGAAAAGAATGAAAATAGATAAATCATAAAATATGGTCTGGACTCTGTAGGAATGAAAATGCACAACTGTGTGCATTCCTACATGTGCTCTAGTCCGGGCAGTGGCGGGGCAATCTGAGCAACATTTTATGTGGGCGATGTACATTTTGCGAGGCACCCTAGGCCCAAATATCAAATGGATTATTTTTACTCAATCATTTTTTTAGAAATAAAATTTGAGTCTCAAAACGCGTGAATTCCCAAAAAAATCCTCGGGGGGGTCCAAGAGGCGCGAGGCCTCTGAAGGCTTGGACCGCGAGGCCATGGGCGGTCGTCCACATCGCTCAGAGGCATCGCCCGGACTCAGAGGCGGCGCAAGGCTGCGCCGCCTCTGAGTCCGGGCTTGATAATATCTATCTGACATACTTATTGCTGATCCTAAATTCCTTACCAACAACATACCTACATGCGAAAGTGTATCACTTTGTCTGTTACCTTACAAGACCAATTTTGATGAAATTTTGTGTATTGTACCTATACTTATCTGACCTGATGTCTATAGTCTAAATAGTTTGAGAATCCCTGATATTTAAAAGTAGGTAGGTAATAGTAATTATTTTTCTTACAGTAGTTTCATCGTCATCATTGGTTGCGTGATTCATGAAAGCTCCAATTGAACTTGACTTAGATTTTCCCATTCCGTTCTTTTCGGGGGACTGCAGTCTTCCGGGGGCCTTGATATGAAATAAGTAATAAGAACATTAACACAACAGAAAAGCCATTTCATTAGAATCTAGAATCGCATTGATTAATTAATTTTAAATAACGTCTTGATTATGAACTTTTTTAAAAAACTTAATAATTTTTAATACGTTTATTCTTTCCTTTCTTAATTATTCCGCTTTCAAAGCATTGGGATAATGTAAAGGAGATCAATTTAACAAATTACCTACAGTCTACAATCTACATAATATTATAGCCTAGATTTAAGAATCTTTTTGTACCTCACGCGACAATAGCGACTCTAGTATCAAATTCACATGCGATAGCCCTTATTAGAATTATAAGTTTTTAATTTACAAACTTGCCTTCTTTGTACCTGAAGTAAAAATTTGTATAAAATTACCGTTGTACATTCGTCCGCTTTATACATAGAGTTGTGCAAAAGTGATGACAAGGATGTGGATCTTGCTGAAAAACCATGGCTCGCTTGCTTTTCCGGGGACCTTAACTTTCTCCTAAAGTTCTACAGAAAAACAATAAGCATGTGAAATGATTGCATTACAATTTGCACCTAATATTATGGAACAATTACTAATGTCTAAAGTTCAAGACCATTAGCCATTCAAAAATTAAATTTGAAATATATAATTTTTTTAAATTTTCCACTGTAATAAATTAATAATGTTTGCTATATATAAGAGAAAAAAGCACAAGGTGAATAAATAAAAATGGTGAGTCCAGAAATGACCACTATTGACTATATCTGTGCAAGTGCAAGCAAATGTGCCTCGGTCTGAGGTAACAGCACGTTTTGGGTGTAGGTCTAGGTACCTAAATATAAACAATGTTAGGTACCTGATCCTCTTGGCCTGTAAGACCTGTACTAAAAGGCTAGGAAAAAATATTTGATTAACTTTATGATATTGGAGTTATGCTTAGTTGTATTTGGAATTAAATGCGAGTGATCAAAGGATCTGGTAAACACCTGCTCGTATGACAATTACTGATATATTGATTGTATTAGAAGTAAAAGGCTAAAGTAGGCTACTTGCGTCATGGTCTAGACTCTGGAGTCTGGGCCATAGGTAGGTATTAGGTAATGGTCTTATATCTATCTATGGTCCAAACCACGACGCCAGTTACACAACTTCATAATATTTTTTTATAAAATTTTGTGACTAGTCGGCCATTTAGACCATAATTACCTAATTGCGGATATAGTGATTATATTAATCTCACCTCTAAATCAGTTTTCTCGTTGATATCAGCGATTTGCTGATACGCTACAGTGAGAAGCTCTAAAGCCTTCGCATGAAAAGTCATCTCTATTGTTACGAAATTAGACAGAAGAGTTTTCAGTTGCTGCAGTTTGCGTCGCTCGAAAAACTCTGTCTGCTCGCTGAGGCCTTTAGCCGTGCGCGTCATCTCTGCAGACGCCTTCAACAGTTCCGTTTCAGCGTATGACTGTAAGTAATAAGTAACTTAGCAGTTGGTAAGTATTAGGTAAATCTATATATTATATAAAAAAAATGGATTTTCAAATGTGTTAGTCGCGCTAAAACTCGAAAACGGCTGAACCGATTGGGCTGATTTTAGTCTTAAAATATTCGTAGAAGTCCAGGGAAGGTTTTAAGTGATACGAAGTTCACCGGGACAGCGAATACGCGATAAATTGAAAAAATTGGATCTAAAAATTATAAGAGAGACCGATCCGGTGTGGAGAGTGGTCCTGTGTTTGGCAGATCCAGGACACCCTTCGTTGTACGGCTGATGGCAAATCGCAGGTGGTTTTGGTGGGAAGGTCAGTCCCACACACCCCCGGGGTGATTCAGTACTAGGCACTTCCCCAACCCGAGGGACGTATGAAGCGTTTCCCTGCGTAATAAAAAAATGCAATATCGATTAACTAGTTTAACTTACCACTTGTTGTCGATTAAACGGTTGTCTCTCTTTAGCTTTATCCAATATCTTCTTTCTCGCCATCTCCTTTTCCCGTACGTTCATAGTATGCTTCAACTCCTCGCGCGCGTGCTTACAGATACTCTCATATTGGCATAGCTCGCCGATGACCTGTATAAGAAAATACGTCAACTTTGTCACACATTACTTAACCGATTCGTGGCTAGCCAGGCCCAGCGCGTCATTTAAAAAGATTTAGTGAGGCCGATGACGCGCCAGGCGCGGCATACAAGGATTGTTAAAAAACACGTTAAAACTCAATTAATTACAATTCCTTAGTCGAAATGTGCCAAATGTCGGCACTACATATAGGCGAACGCGTTGGCCAACGCGTTGGCCAACGTGTCGGCCCAATGTGTAGAACGGGCGACTCGCGCGTTGGCGGTAGGTATTTAGACGTTGGCCGACGCGTTTTGGGCACTACATACAGGCGAACGCGTTGGCCGACGCGTTGGCCAATGCGTTGGCTAACGCGTTCGCCTATTTGTAGTGCCGACATAAAACACAACCAGTGGCCAATGCCGCACGTGGGGCGTCATCGTTTAGCAGGGCCGATGACGCTTATGGCGCGTCATCGAACAAAGTCAAACTGCTTGGCCTGTGGTAAGAATTCGTGAAAATGAAGGTGGCAACGAATCGGTTAAGTCTAGGGCACTCTACTTAGTTCTTTAGAAAATTTCTTTAGGTAATTACTAATTAGGTACACCCTATTAACTAGAAAGTAAAAGTACCGTAAAGAAAAAGTTGGTAAAGGGACTACAATTACTCAGGAAAAAAGAAGCTAAATACTTAAATACCACAGAATACCTTGGCTTCTAATCTCTGTACTTCACAATTTCTATACTCTTCAATAGCCGATAATGTGAGCGATAAATTATCAAGTCCCGAGCTTAGTGATTTATTAACTAATTCATTGTTTGCATAGTCCTTAATGACTTTTGCTAGATCATCGCCCATATCTCGCACCCTAAAAATAAAAGAAATGTCAGTGAAGTAAGCAAAAAAGGTGTCCCGCCTGAAGGCAGAGAGACAGTACGACAGAAGAACCGCGATTTGTTAGAATCACTAAACCTGGAGAACGGATGAACCGATTTGGCTAATTTTATAGTCTAGAAATATCTATCCGTAGTAGTCATAGGTAGAAGTCCAGGGAAGGTTCATATTAGAAGGGAAGTCATAGGAAGTTCGCCAGTCTTCTAGTTGGTAGGTATTTTTTTGTAATTTACACATTATAGGTACACAATTACCTATCTATCTAGATTCTAGATTCTAGAATCTAGACAGTAGACGCGCGGGAGCGTGGCCGAGTCTAGTTCGAGTTCAATGATTGTAATGTATATTTATGTATACTGCGGTCTACGGAAACAGGACGTGATGAATAGAAGAATTAATAAATATCTATCGTACACAAAAGAAGATTCCTGTGATCGTGGTCCGTTATCATGGTTCTTTTAATGGTGTAGCATGGTTATATCGAAAACGAGCGAAAAGATCGCCAGATGATAAGTGACCTCTTTTTGACACTAGACGGTTCTGTTCAAGAACTTTTTAAAAAAACATTCTTCTTGACGCTAGATGGCTCTATGCTCATGTTAGAATTAATTAATTAAATGTTTTACTGCATTTAAAGAATACTGTAACTTGGAAGTAAATAATATTATTAATTGAGACGAAGTTATTCGATTTCTTTAATGCGCTAATTGATACAACCTTGCTGTTTTTCTTGCATAATCGCCGAAACCAACACACAACTCGCCAAAGTTCTTTTCAACGCTGGAAATTCGGTCTTGAATAAATTTTGCCTGCTGTTCATAGCTCAGTGAGTGTGAGTTTTCACCCCGAAACATGTTGGCCGTTTTTTCAATAAAATATCATATACTTAGTTGTTTGACGATATTAATTAAAGCATAAAGGAAAATAATACACTGGGCAATGAATTAAAGGCAGCCCTAGTTACAACTTGGTTACAACAAGTTCTTAGTATTCATAGAGGAAAATAATACACGGGGCATAAGTATTTGTCGTTGGTTACCTAGGTAACGATAGTTCACTAGTCAGACAAAAGAAGAAACAATGAGTGATGTAGCCTTTGAGTTTTTTTATATAATATCATTGGATGTAGCCATATAATATGACAATGGTACCTACTGCAATAATTGGTACATTTCTTTGATATTCATGATTACGAAAACGTTTGTGTATTAGCGCTCCAAGAGCATAATTATCATAATAAGCACTATGTTTCTTGTCCTCGACGGTAAAGCTTATAATAATCTACGTAAAATAAATGAGATTTGGCCGTACCGCGCACTGTAAAACTCTGGTCAAACTGTCACCGGCAGTATTTCCGGACCTATACAACCTGCAAACCTTCAAGAAAAGAGCGTATTCCCTATTAAAAGGCCGGCAACGCATCTGCAGATCTTCTGATGTCGCGAGTGTCCACGGGCGACGGTAGTTGCTTTCCATCAGGCGACCCGTTTGCTCGTTTACCCCCCTAATTCATAAAAAAAGTCATAATACATTTTGGCCCATGACACATCTGAAAAAATGTAGCTGTCACTGTCAATTGTCAAGTTTTGTGTGCCAAAAACAGCTGTTGCGTCAAGTGCTGTTTCTTGTTTTCGTTTATTGCTGTATATTTTAATAACTTTCTTGTTTTTCCGTAAAAATGAACGAAGAAATAGATGAATATGATATTTACCACCAAGACTTTACCACTGCTTCAGAATGGGAGGTGTTGATAGCTAGATTCGAAGAAGTGATATCAGAGTGGCATTTGTCTAAAGCCAAATTCCAGTATGATTGTGAGTACACAAAGAAGTGGGCAATAAAATCTGAAGAAATAAAATTTCGGGGACAGAGCTTTATGCTTTCTTATCATTATTTAGAAACACAACCATCAACGTCGAAATTAAAATGTGATGACTCCTCATTATTCATCACAGAATTACAAAAAAATCTGTGGGATGCCACATCAATGTTTATGGACGATACAGACGCAAGTCCTTACCCTGTTTCCAATTGGTTTGGGCTGAAAAACTACCTTATGTTATACCCTAAGGTCCCCTTAGTGGATGGAAGCATTATTAAACTGATTTTGAGTTCTGTGAATATTGCATTTGCTAATATTGACTGTTCTGTGCCGTTTTTTGTTAAGATCCGAGAACATTGGCAGCATACCTACCTTGGTATTTACGAAGATAATGATTATAAAATAAATTTTGATACAATACACTTAAAGCGGATATCTAACCAGTGTTCACATCTCAGTGGCCTAGTGAGTTTATTTAAATCCAAAATATCATCTCCCGTGCCCTTAGACGCAGTCATTATATCAGCTAAGTTTTCATATGAAATGAAGGATTCAGATTCATTTGCCTGGAGAATAAGAACACAATCTAATGAATTTTTGTCAATTGATGGTTTTGATGTTAAAAAGTTAATTGAACTCCCCTTTGGGTCAGAAAATAATCCTATTCAGAGTGCCTTGTTGAATGCTATATGGCCACAATTTAGAGAGAGTGCTATTGTGGATTCATCAACTTTTTCAGATATTGATCCATTAATGGCACCGACATGGACCATAACTCTCAAAATAAAAAATAATATTAAATGTCAATTATCTGAAGTTATCGGAAGGGTAATGAATCTGTTAGAAAATAATAATTTACTGATGGATGTTCTGGGGTTGAGCAAAAGTTTGGGATTGGTTAATCCTTTAAACAAAATAACAGAGGCCCCAATAACAATATCAAAACTTGTTAAGGCAGCAGTTGGCAGGAACTCAACATCCTCTGAATTCAAAGGACCAATAACAGATGATCTTTTGATGCCTCTATTGTACTATGTATTTCCGGATGCAGTTGAAGATAATGACTTTCCATATCTTAAAGAATTGATCAATGAAAAGGTAATACAGCATATATTTTTAATAATATTATCTTGGGTCTGGGGCAGAACCTTTGGCCTAAGTGAAAATGCTTAATCATGAACCTGTTTTGTCTTCCAAATAGCTTTTTAATGTGACAAATTATTGAAATACTTAATATAATCCACTATATATTCTTCTATATCCATTTTTGAGCTTGAACCGAAACTCTTGTCCAATTATATCTTTTTATTCTTTTCAGGACACCAGTGATACAAAAATTTGCAACTATATAAAAGCTAGCCCAGCGGATGGACTGGTGTGGCGGCTGTCGGTAACTGCAGCTCGATTGTTGGAAGCAGGTGGTTTGCCTTATTTAGCACATTTTTGGTATGAGCTAGTGCAAGAACTTCAGTATCGCTGGGAACATAAAATTTTAGTGCCAGGGTAAGTTTAAAATACTTAACTACAAATTTGTTAACTAGAGCTGCCCATGACTTGGTTCATCTGAATACCAAACTGCTGTCAAAAGTAGTGCCTTTCATCTGTACCCACCAAAATCAGTAGTAAAGACAATTTAATGCAGACAAACAAAACAGAAAAAAACCATTAACTTTTTATCATATTATTAAGTACTTAGCCACTCACGCGTCGCACTCGCGCCATTCCCCAGTGCCGACTATCGGCAGGTGACGCTTGACTAGTTAATTGAATTTAAATGTTTTTAATTGTCCAATTAGATTAAACATTACATTATAGCCATAGTATTATTGTTTAAAAAAAGAGCTGTCGAAGACGAATGGCAGTGTGCGGAAAAACCAGAAATGGTTTATGATACACTGCATTAGATTAAGTTTATGTTTGTATTTTCTTTATAGTTTAAAAAAAAAAAAAAAAAAAAAAAATTACTGCATTTGCCCTAAATGCAGTAAAATTTTTTGCTGCTGTCTGCAGTCTGCAAGGTGAAAAATAAAATGTGCATTTTGATAATAATTATAATAACATAATATTTTTACGCTTTAATAAATCTAATATTTACACCATTATAAATTTTTACACTTTTTAATGTATTAGTAATTAGGCAATAGCACCATTTGGATTGCGCTTCTTTATTCATTTCGTTAAATAATTTCTAATATTATTTGATCTAATATTTACAAAATCGATAACTAAAATAGTATTATAATTTTTTCGGAACCCTGAAGTCTAAAGATATTTAAGCACAAATGAGGTAACTTTTGAATAGCCTTTGAAGTAGGTGTTAAAAGTATATGCAAAAAAAAATCTGAATCATAAAACATTAAAACAATTAATTATTAAGTACATAAATTGCATTTGTCATTTTAAAGCAGTTTGTAAAATAAAGTATCTAAGGTAACTTAACTTTAAGTTAAGCACCAATTGGTATACTTACTATATTAATACAATATATTATATAAACTATAAAGTTACCTTAGATATACTTTTTGGCAAATGAAGTATGAATGTGAGCTGTTTCATTATTATTCTTTCTTCTTTTAACTTACACTTAAATGTTACAAAAAAGATTTTAAACATAATTCGCCTGCAAATAATAATTCAGCAAAGCGGCGAATAGATTAAATATTAAATTATAAATATTATAGCTATCTACTTACAAGTTAATTACTAATTAATCTTGTCACCAATTTGATTTAAAATATTTTTAAATTAAATATTATCTTTTTACAATTGGAAATTTCTTACAGCGTCTACTGGTTCAACATAAAACTAAAAATGTTATAATTTTCGCAACAAACGAGTGCATAGCTGCTTACATTAAAATAATTGCACCATATTTTGTTAAGCTCACTCTACTAACAGTCGATCATTCTTTAGTAGCAAGTGTAAACGATAGGTGAGCAAAACTCCATATTATTATCTAAAATGTAGTTCATCGTCCTCGCACTGAAGTGGCTCCAATTTACTGTCCACTGAATGCTTCCGAGTCCTACGCCTGTTCCGGCGAGAGCGTGGGTGGCAACATTTGGTGTGATGCGTGCACCACATTATCTTTCCACACGCCGCGTCTCTCGCACGCTATAAAGGTACCAGGCCTCCCCGCGTGGTCGGGTTGCGGGCCATATAAATATCCATGTCGTGGTCGGTCCAGTTGTCCGATGTATCACAATATCCTAATCCTATCGATCCTACGCTGTAGCGGCTCGCCGGGCGCGATCGTGATCGCGGTCGCCGCCTGGACCCCGGTCCGCTGGTGGCGCCACCGGCGGCTCCGCTCAGAGACAGACGGGATGCCCTCTCCGATGCGGCACCCAAAGATTGTCTCGAATGTCGGAGATCTGAAATTGAAATATATTTTTATCAACAAGTTGGTAATTTAATTTAAAAATTAAAATGTCGAGTACAGTACTATCTCGAGTATTTGTGAACAAAAGAGGGAAATATCTGCTGTTTTTATTTGCGGTGGTTAGATGTTAGCCTAATGATTAAGATAATCGTCTCGTCTTTGTTCTGCGTTGCCTGTTCAATGTTACTGTTTATGTATTTCATTTCACTCTGACTTACCAGTTCTAGAACCTAATAGACTTCCTGGGTAACCAGGGGCGCCGTAGCGTCCTGTATAGCTATGTTGAGACTGCCCGTCGGCAAGGGATCGAGCCCTGCCCGGACGAACGGGTAAAGGTTCAGGAGCTGCCTGTTCAGTATAGGAACGTGCTCGAGGGATCGAACGTGCACTATAAGCCGACACTTGATCCCACTCACGCTGCTTTCCAAAAGCGCCGATCGTCGCTAACGACGATAGCGGCCCGGTAGGACTAGGTGTGCCGGTGAGTCCTCCGCAGCACGTATTGGGTAGTTTCTCGGGCAGCTGCGAATGTAGGCGGTGTATAGTCCTCGATCGGCGACGAGAAGCGGCGGCGAACACCAGTACTGCCACGACTATGGTTCCACAGATCGCTGCACTCGCTGCTATTGTTATCTTGTCCATGTTAGTTGCAGCAGCCGAAACAGTACGAACTTCACGACACTGTGAATATGGTACCGTTTCCGGACTTACGTGAATTTCTTCCAAAGAAATCACGCAAACGACGATACATTCCTGCAAAGAATTGAAAAGTTAAATACATAATTTATGTATTTATTATATTTTAATATTTAGTTACAAGGAAAAAATATACCTGGGATGGAACGTTTTTAATCTTAAATTCTCTTTCACTCGCTTCCAATGGCGGTCCTTGTTTAAAGCTTTTGTCACCAAATAATCGATATACCACTCGAAATCCAAGAATATTAGCAACTTCCGAATCCCACTGAATTATGACTGAGTTATCTTGTCTATACGCATTCTTAACTATAACCTCGTTGGAGTCATCTTCCTTTATTTTCTGATGAGGATAACTCATAACAATGGGAGGTCTTTGATTCGGAGAATGTCGCCAGGTTGGTGCTGCGGGCCGTACCGAAGGATTTCGATTTGCTTTGGTTGTAGTACTCGGAGTTTGTGTAGAGGAAGATTTAAATGTTGTAGAAGATTGACTGGTGTTCATTGTCGTAGTAGTGGTTGATGTCGTAGTACTTTTTGTTGTGGTGCTTTGTGTTGTTGACGTCGAAGGCGTTTGAGTCTGACTCACTTCTGTGATTTTATTTTCTTGAGATGTTGTTTCTACTTCTACGTTTGTTTCAGAATCACACACCAATTCATTTGGCTCGAAACTGTAAAAACCTCGTTCGCGAAAGTGTGGTGGATTACCGCAAAATTGTGGGTTTCGTTCACGAGATGTAACTTGCAGTTCGCCGTTTCGGATCCATTCAATTATCCACCGTAAACGGCAGTCACAATTTAGGAATCTGCCGCCTAAACTCAGACCTCTCAGTGTGTGGTTTAAATGAGCTAAGGCCTTTTCTGGTACAGTTGGTATGGGATTTCCGTCGAGTGCCAATAAAGTGATGGAGGGATTCTTTACAAATGCATTAGTAGGTAGCCTATTCAACAAATTGAAACCAATGTCTAAAACTCTTAGTTCTGTCAATATCGATAGAGCTTCGGTCGGAAACTCTGGGAGTAGGTTGTTTAAGAGACTCAAAGAACTTAGGGTATTCTTTATACCCGCAAATGCGTCTCTTCTTAAATTCACTAGTAAATTTCTTTCCAAATTTAGTGCTGTTAAGGACTCCAGTCCTTCGAATGTTTTTTCCTCATCTGGACCGGGTAATTCCCGGATGCTGTTTTGAGACAGGTCTAGGAAAGCCAAATTTCTAAGCCCTCTTATACATTCTGGAACTCTTTTCTGTCTTGTACCTTTAAGATTTAGATTTTTCAGAGAATTTTCCAAACCCAAAAGGGCTCCACTTTCTAAAGTCACATTATTATCTGACAATTTTAATGTAGTCAGCTCCTGAAGAGAAGCAAATGAATAGTTTCCAATCCAAGTTATACGATTTTTGGAAATGTCTAGCAGAGACAAACTTTTCAGTACTCTGAATGCTTTCACCGGTACTTCCGTTAGTTCATTGTCCTGCAAATTCAAATTCTTTAAATATTCACCTTGACCTCTAAAAGCATCATCCTCGATCTTTGACATCTGGCATCCTGATATTTGTAAGTTATGTATAGCTAAGTTAGCAAACATTTCATTCGTCAAAGTGGGTATCGTCGAGTTATTTATGTAAAGTAATTCAATAGAGATTTGCTGAGCATTAGAGTTCAGTGCCGAAAGTAACGTCGAGAAATCCACCTGTAATGAAATTTAAGAAGGTTAGGTCGGGCTTAACATTATAATATAAAATTTCTTTATTAGGAACTTTTTTAATAAACTTGAATATGAATGATTACGTTCAAGCTTGATCGCACCTGATCGCATTGTATGGACAGTTGTCTCGCGAGATTGAAGGCACAAATGCAGGTCACTTGCAAGGCGGGCATGTCCTTCCATGGACATTGTCCTTGCGCGTGTTGAAGTATCACCGTTACTGACACGATCAGCAGCCACGACCGCAGACGAGATCGTGCGCGATGTTCCTGTAACAACATTACAAATCTTTTATATAAGTTTGTACTTTGTAGTAACAAAATATATGTATCTATATATATAAAAGAAAGTTGTGTTAGTTACGCCACTTATAACTCAAGAACGGATGAACCGATTTGGCTGAAAATTGGTGGAGAGGTAGTTTAGAACCAGGAATAGCACATAGGATACATTTTGTCCCGGAAAAATTTACGGTTACTGCACAATATACTTTTATGATTTGCACGTAAACTATTCAATCGATTTTGATGAATTTTGGTATGGAGATACTTTGAGTCTCGGGAAAGGACAAGGGATACTTTTTGTCCCGGAAAATGTACGGTTCCCGCACAATAAACTTTTATCTCAAGAAAGGATGAACCAATTTGGCTGAAAATTGGTGGAGAGGTAGCTTAGAACCAGGAAAAGGACATAGGATACATTTTGTCCCGGAAAAATGTACAGTTACTGCACAATATACTTTTATGATTTGCGCGTAAACTATTCAATCTATTTTTATGAATTTTGGTATGGAGATACTTTGAGTCTCGGGAAAGGACAAGGGATACTTTTGGTCTCAGAAAGTGTACGGTTCCCGCACAATAAACTTTTATGATTTTCGCCTAAACTATTCAGTCTATTTTTATGAAATTCGGTATACTTTGAGTCTCGGGAAAGGACAAGGGATACTTTTTGTCCTGGAAAATGTACGGTTCCTGCACAATAAACTTTTATGATTTTCGCATAAACTATTTAATCTATTTTGGAAGAGATCGCTTATAGCGATAAGGCCGCCCTTGCCCACATAAATGTTTTAGTTTTTAAGTATTTTAAGTCTTTCTGTATACCCATTTATATGTGAGCAATAAAGTGTTTATCTATCTATCTATCTATTTTGATGAAATTTGGCATGAAGATACTAATTTTAATCTATTGTTTTCTTAATTATACCAATTCGAATTAAATCGTTAAGACAGGACAACGTCTGTCGGGTCAGCTAGTAATAAAATAAATGCAAACTTTTAAGTTTTAGGTTGGGTTGCACCAACTTACTTTAACTATAACTGTAACTTTAACTATAACTACAGTGAAAAATATAAAATCTTTGGTTAAAGTTAAATATCATTATTTATTATTAACCACAACCGCTCATACGTATATCTAAATTTTTCGTGAAAATTTACAATGTTTTACAGTGTTATATTTTCCTGTAGATTTTTACGGATAATAATTTTTTTATACTGTCAATCCCGCGTTACCTGTAGCTTGAATAAAAAATAAAAAAACGCAACAGACATCTGTGAATTTCTCCGGTCAAAGTTAAGGTTAAAGTTAAAGCTAAAGGACGCTATATATTTTAACTATAACCATAACTTTAATCTTAACTTTAACCACGCCTCTTGTGCAACCCACCCTTAATAGATACATCATACATACTGTTAACAATTTTACTATTCCTGGTTACATTTATTTTTGAATACTTAACAGTAGTACAGTTATTAAACAGTACCTATTATAAAAGGAAGTCAAACGAAGAGGCAATTTATAGGTTTTACAGAATTTGTAAGCATCGTCATTAGAGTTGCGGGAATAGACTTAAATAATTAACCGCAATCGTTAAAAATTTGTAGGATTAGTTGGATAGTAGGATATAGACATAGATTATTAAAGTACATATATAATTAAGGATTTTGTGAAAATTTCAAGTGCATCGCTGTTTCCATTAGTGATTACGAGCAAAAAAATAGCAAAAATTACATTTGTTATATGGGAGCCCCCCTTAAATATTGAATTTATTTTGTTTTTAGTACTTATTTGTTGATATACACAATCTGTGAAAATTTCGGAAGTCTAGCTATAGTGGTTCTTGAGTTACAGCCTGCAGGAGACACACAGACACACTGACAGACGGACAGACATCGAAGTCTTAGCAGTGATGAATTAACCTCTAATCAAATTAAGCAATAATTGCTTAGGGAATCACGTTTGAGGGGGCACCAGAAGATGCACAAAAAATTCGTAATAGGGCATCATGTCTCATGTCACGTCACCAAAAATCACACCAAAAAAGTGTCTAGGTAAAAACTAAGGCGGTAACTTAGTCGGTAAAGATTTAAGACCGATTCTAGTTGTCATACGGATAGGGGGTACCACAGGCATGGATTGCAGATTCAAGTAGTCTTAATCCGTCACTGTGTCTTAGTAATAGGGTCCCATCCCTTTGGGTACGGAAGTCGGAACCCTAAAAATGAAAATCAAAACTTCCAATTATTAATACAAGAGATTGTCGAAATTCCAACGCTAGAAGGTGTAACGTTAACCTGTTTAAGTTGGTCGAGTCATACGATTTCGCCGGTAACGGTACACGTCTCTAACGAGTTATAAGATGCGTCAGATGCTGGCCGTTTCACTTTCGTATACTAGCTCATACGAGGTGTATGACACAGTTGACCCACGTGTGCACGCTTACCATGACTACTATAGAAACGATGATTAAATTACGGTAGAATAGACAGACAGAACAAAGGAAATCTACCATTATGTCCCTAAAATCTTGTAAATAAATCCCAGACTGCTATCATGGCCATGATACTTCCGGCTGGAGATTGTAGAGATGGATTCCAGCCACTTTATCTCTGATAACAGTGATAAGAGATTAAACCAACGAAATAAAAAACGAAAAATTGATCACATCAACTACGCGAAATCGTAGTCTAGGATTTCAAACAAGACGTAGGAGCTCACGCTTTATGCTGTCAAAAGATACTCGTAATGAGGAGTTTGCTAAGGAAAATATACCTAAATAATAATAGGCTATTTCTGTCCGGGACATCGTTAGTGCATAGTACATTTTCTCGCTTGATTTATAATAGGATGTTATTAAGCGCAAGACTGTAGGATGTGTTGTATGCAACGTCAGTCTAATTAACGCTTATGATTAAAATATCTTCCGCCAGGCTTGAAAAATCAACTTCGGTATAGTGTTAAGTTTATCTAATGTATTAATTTTATAATTGTTTTTATTTAGATTTTAATTTATTAAATATGCGTGCGTAATAAATAATATTTATTATAATTAAAATCTTATCTCTCTCTCTCTCTCAGAAAGAATGGCCTAATAATATTATTAAGACTAGCCGCTAGATATTCATATTGAAACATTTAGTGCCATTAAAGGTGACGCCGCGTTAAAGTAAAAAACCGTGTTGGATATGTTTTAGATTGCAGAAAACAAGCAATGGAACAGCAAAAATGGAAAAGGCGTAAGCGACAAAATGGTTTTTGTCGCGTAATTTAAAAACCATAAATACATTTCAAATAAGCTATGGGCAAATTAAAGTGTATGCTTGAACCAATTTATGTACAAATTTTGGAAGCTTAAAAAATAGGAATCCCTTTTTTTAGAGAGGTCTTTTTGTTTGATTATTCTTTGTTATAAAAGTTGACCAATCGTGTTATGCTATGGGTAATTCAAAGACAAAGACATGATGAATACTGACAATGAACTTTAATTTAGCTTTAGTCATTGCTGAGAAAATCGATATCACTACAGCCAAATTATCAAGGCGTCGCGACGCCTTAAAAGTATAAATTCTTCATGAAATAGCTTACAAAATACGGAACTGTTTACGAGAAAAATCAATAGTTCGTTGTTTTAAACAAGACGTGTTTAATCGAGCAGTTAAGTTGTTTCACAATAAGATAACGTGTGAGCTGAAGCTGTGTTTTGTTTTTTTTTGGACTTTCTTTTGTTAACAACTTAGCTTAGGGCATACCTAACGTGACCATTAATTTTTTTTGTCAGAGCGGGACAAATACAGAATCCCCGCCCCCCTTTGAAATATGAATGAATGAATAATTATTATGTATTTCAAAGTGCCTATATATTATTATTATTTACTTTACTATCTATACCAGGGGTTCCCAATCTTTTCCTGCGGCGCACTTTACAAGTCAATATTTTATCACGGCGCCCTACTCTACCTAGCTATTACAAAAATATACATAAATAAACACCTTTAATGATTATAGTTAGGAACTTAGGTTAAGCAAGTTAATAATAATTATTTAATCATCTGCCTGCTTTGTATAATTTATGTTATACGAGTAATTTTATTTTATAATATTTGTGGTTATGGTTAATGATGTTGATCTACTCGCGGCGCCGCGCCGCGCCGCACAGTTTTGGAACCCCTGATCTATACATCTAATATATATAAATCTCCTATCACGATGTTTGTCCGCGATGGATTCCTAAACTACTTAACCGATTTTAGTGTTTCTTTTTTTAAATATGTGCTTTTTTCCAACTTGAGAGATAGGATAGCTAAGATCTTTAATTATTATAGTCGCAATTTTATTTTATTGCAAATTATTTGTTTATAAAGAGCGAAAATTGTTTATGCGACGCGAGTCACGGGATAGCGATGGACGTTGCCATGGTGACATACTTATTTAGTCACTAATTCAATTATATTAATACGGGCGATATACTTTATAATTATATAATATGGCAAAGAAAAGTTTGCCGGGACAGCTAGTGTTATTATAAAACAAAGTCATTTTTTCCCCTCATGCCCCTTTGTTCCCTTTAATCTTTAAAACTATAAAACTATGCAACGGATTTTGATGAAGAAATACA
This sequence comes from Polyommatus icarus, assembly GCA_937595015.1. Taxonomy (NCBI): domain Eukaryota; kingdom Metazoa; phylum Arthropoda; class Insecta; order Lepidoptera; family Lycaenidae; genus Polyommatus; species Polyommatus icarus. Next base: position 14,878,651 of record OW569321.1, read on the forward strand.
GGAAAATGTGGATAAAAAAATATTTGAAAGGGCTAACTTGAATGCGCTAATCTCAGTAACTACTAGTCCGATTTGAAAAATTATTTCAGTCTTAGATAGCCCATTTATTGAGAAAGGCCATAGGCTATATTTTATCACGCTAAGACTAATAGGAGAATGTGAAAAAAACGGGGGAAATTATTTGAAAACGAACTACTGAAGCAATTTTTATGTTATTTGGCACAGATAAGAAGTGGACCACGTGAAGGTTCATAGGCTATCGATTTTAATCATTTTTTCAGTGGCTAGGTATTTTATACCTGTGCGACGCCGGGGCGGGTCGCTAGTAATATTATAAATTTTTGTATGAACACGTTAATCTCAGGAACTACTGGTCTGATGTGAAAAATTATGTCAGTTGTAGATTTATCCAGGAAGGCTTTAGGCTATATTTTATCAAGCCAAGACTAATAGGAGCGAAGAAACAGAGGAAAATGAGGAAAAAGCGGAAAAAAATATTTGAAAGGGCTCTTCTCACGAATTACTGGAGCAATTTCTATGTTATTTGGCACAATATAGCAGAATAATAACGTTTGCTGTAAAACGCAAACGCAAAAGTACTTTTAAATTATTGTCGTTTGGTCTGTTTGCTAAAGCGGGACAATTTCGGCCTCGCGTGGGACAGCGGGACAGACTGCCTGAAAGCGGGACTGTCCCGCCTAAAGCGGGACGTATGGTCACCTTAGGCATACCCCTGTTTTTGTTTTTTGTATCAAAAAGTTGAATTTGCGACAATGATGAAATCTGTAAAATACTGTTAGAATACTATTTTGAAACGCCTTTGCTTTAGCTTTTAGTTATCTACTTGTAGGTAATGCAAAAGTGATAATTCTGCCTGTTTGTCTGTTACCTCTTAACGCTTAGACCGTTGAATCGATTTTGTTGAAATTTGGTTTAAGATAGCTTGAGGCCCAGCAAAGGACATGGGATACTTTTTATCCTGGAAAAAGGTACGTTTCTTGCGCGATAAATAAATTTTTGCGCAATGGAGTTGCGGGGATAGTTCAGTCTAATAGAATAAGGTGTTATAATACCTATAGACTCAGATACGTTCAAGATATACATTAATTGTATATAATCAATAAGTGTACATAAACATTTAAGACAAATCTTACAAACATTCGAATCCATGAATGAAATATTCCAACGTAACGCTTTCCGACCTCACTAACAGTTTAGAAACCAAGACGCAATTTATGTCGCCTAGAAAGAGACGATTAGTGTCGCCAGCGAACAGTTAGGTCCTATATTGACACCGCGCCGTTACACAGTCTAATGCTGCCTCCCCATAAAGACGAACGCACTGCCAACGCGTTGGCCAACGCGTTGGCGGTGCGCTTGCAACGGCGTTTGTTTATAATCCACACATTGAAAGGTCGTTCAATATGCTTTGGATCGCGCCAATGTGCGGACGGATTCAAAATGGATGTTGAGTCGCTAACAGCTGCAGATGTATATTTATTCACAGCTTATAATCCATACTTCCATACTAATATTATAAATGCGAAAGTCTGTCTGTCTATCTGTCTGTCTGTCTGTCTGTCTGTTACCTCTTCGCGCCCAAACCACTGAACCGATTTTGCTGAAATTTGGCATGGAGATACTTTGAGTCCCGGGAAAGGACATATGAGACTTTTTATCCTGGAAACATGTACGGTTCCCGCGCGATAAACGAGTTTTGGCGCAACGGAGTTGCGGGCGTTATCTAGTTACTTCATAAATGTGTACAACAAAAAGGTTTTAAAGGGTATTCTCGAAATAAATAAGTAAAAAGCGAGAAAACGTAACATACAAGGAAATAAACTCACTTTTACATATTTTATAATATTAAAATAATATAATTATTTTATTACTTTATTATTATAATAATTATTACCTTATAATTATCATGATTAATATATATTTATTAAATATTAAATTTATTTTGTCTTTAGTATATTTATTATTAATAGCGACGACAGATATAAGTACACATTCTGTGAAAATTTCAGAAATCTAGCTATAGCGGTTTTTGAGATATAGCCTGGAGACAGACAGACAGATAGACAAACAGACAGACATACGGAAGGACAAAAAGGCAGACAGAAAGGTAGACAGACATTGAAGTCTTAGTGATAGGGTCCCGTTTTTACCCTTTGGGTACGGAACCCTAAGAAACATCGTGAGGAAAATAGTATGTCTAAGAACCTTATTTTTTAGCACGTCTTTTGATATGATTTTTTTGTTCCACAGGCAGATTTACTCTGATAGTTAACTCAATAAAAAAGTTTACTCGATACTAATATTGTTCGCTATTTCGTCAAGTTAGATGTTAATTCGCCACAAGAAGGAAACGTGCACTCTTCAGCGCTGCTCCGGGCGAACTGCAGGGCAATCGCGTTATTTTTAAACGTTTCAATTCAGGTTCACATCTGCTTTGGTTGTGGTTCAGTTACGGTTCGGTTCCGCTGCGTCTGAGCAAATTTCAGTATCGTGCTAACGTTCCAACCGTAATTCAACCTTAGACATTACAAACATTAGCGCGATACCGAATCGTTCCAAAAGTCGATCAACGTCCGAGTTTCACTTGCGGTTCAGTTGAATAAATTTATCGCGATTGCTCTGCTGATCGCGCGGCCTATGTGTGGATGGACCGCAAGCCTTGCGACAAGCCTTGCGACAAATTTCCTTTGACCATTCCGACACCGCGCGGCAAGCTCGCAAACGCGTTGGCCAACGTCTAAATACTTACCGCGAACGCGCGAGCGCCTGTTCTACACATGGGTAACGCGTTCGCCTATTTGTAGTGCCGACATTACATCAATACATACAACAACGTAACCCGTGTGCTATTGTTCTAAAACCGAAAATTGAAGGTCAAGTGCGTGTTGATTGAGAAGAGATTTAACTTTTTTAAGTTATTAATCGAGTTCCACAGACCACAAAAGAATAGGCTCTAATTATAATTTAAAAAAGATAAATAAGATGTTAGTGTAAACACCGTTATCATTGAAACCATCAAAATATGAGCCCGTCAAAATGAACAACTTTTTCTATGAGAACAATGCTAGGAACTCAAAAAAATCCGTCTTCATACCCATACAAATTGCCGATCCAGGAATCCGTATGGTTATGAAGACGGCATATTTTTTTGGGGTTCCCAGCATTGTTCTCATATAAAAAGTTGTTCATTGTGACGGGCTCAATTGATGGTTTCAAGGATAACGGTGTTTAGGTAGACTAACACACTGCATAAATTCTTTAAACAATTGAAAAAGTATCTTTATAGTATACTAGATGACGCCCGCAATTTCGTTGCGCCAAAACTCGTTTATCGCGGTGGAACCGTACATTTTTCCGGGATAAAAAGTATGCTATGTCCTTTCCCGGGACTCAAAGTATCTCCATGCCAAATTTCAGCAAAATCGGTTCAGTGGTTTGGGCGTGAAGAGGTAACAGACAGACAGACACACTTTCGCATTTATAATATTAGTATAGACTAGATAAAGCTCGCAGGTCCGTTGCACAGAAATTCGTATATCGCGCGGGAACCGTATATTTTGAACTAAATTTCATTTAAATCGGTTCAACGGTTTAAGTGTGAAGAGGTTATAGACAGACACGCGCACTTTTGCATATATAATATTAATTATGGATATGGATTTTAACAGGTAACACACAGATTATATAATATAGACCCCAATTATATATAGTTTAATAATAATATTATCGCTTCACTGAACATTTCAAAAGAAATTCAGTGTATTGTGAACATAAAATATATTGGGTCTACAATATTTCAATAATCCAATCCAGTGCTGGATTTAATAACTGGATTGAAATAATGTAAACCCGCTATTAAGCTAATATAATATTACTAGCTGTCCCGGCAAACGTTTCTTTGCCATATTATAAAGTATGTCGCCCGTATAATTTTTATTGAAGTGACTAAATATAGTATGTCACCATGGAAACGTCCATCGCTATCATGGTCGTCGTTTTTCTCGAGTTGTAATAATTTACTATTATTTATTCAACAAATGCACTTATCAATATAATAAGTACCGAGTAGCCGATTCTCAGACCTACTGAATATACATATAAAATTTGGTAAAAATCAGTAAAGCCGTTTCGGAGGAGTTCGTGGACTAACATTGTGACACGAGAATTTTATATATAAGATTATAACTTGAGCGCTACCCAAAGTATATTCGCAAGTGAAACTGTCTGACTGTCTTTTTAACCGACTTCCAAAAAACGAGGAGGTTATACGTTCGGCTGTGGATTTTTTTATGTATGTTCAACGATTACTCCGCCGTTTGTGAACCGATTTTCAAAATTTTTGTTTTGTTGTATTAGGTTTTACTCCAATTTGGTCCCATTTTCACAAAAGTGGTGATCTGATGATAGGATCCATGAGTAATCGAGGGAACTCCTCAAAATTCAAATGGAAACATATGAAGTATTCCAGGCATATGTTATCAAAAAGTAAGATTTTGCACCAGGATACACCATGGTTCGAAAGTGGTGAACAGAACTCCTTACTCCTTATAGATACTTGTTTGGGGGTTTCGGCGTTGTCTTAAGAACTGAAAGCATATACTACTATGCAAATTTTATTAACAATCATTATCATCACCACCATTCCACCATACATCCATGAGCCATCGAGGGAACTCGTCAAAATTTATATGGAAACATATAGTGATTACGATTTTATGAGAAGTGTCCTAAGCATATGCTACCAAAAAGCAAGATTTTGCAATTAGGTATACCATGGTTCCGAAGGTGCTAAGAGAACTCCAGATTCCTTATAGTTTGTGGGTTTTGGAGTTGGTTAAAGAACCGAAAGCATATGCTACTATGCATGTTACTTTCATCATCATCGCTACCACCAGTCACCACACTATGAAATATCTAATTACAACCCTATTATTGGTACTTTTAATCGTCTTTAAGATCGAAACCCGAATTAGTCGAACGATTTAAAAAAATATAGTGTTATATTTTCAATGTAAATGATTTGACCTTCCAGGTGCTTAGGTTACCAAGTTAGCAATTTGATCATGAGATCTGTGAGGTATGTTATTCTCCTTAAAATTTATAAGGACGATTATAGTTATATTTGAGCATAATATTATATTATGTTGAGCTGATGAGTTTCCATGAGTGTAATGATAGAAAGAAAGTCACTGAACATAACTTCAGAGCCTTTAAAGACAGGCATATGAACATTATTAATATCATTGCTTGATTAACGTCAAGCATATTATATGTACAGTGGTATATGCTTGGAGTTGCTTAAACAATTCAGAAGTGGTAGTGATATCAGACAATGAGTTTTCATAATATCATGAAAGTGTATCCTGGATCCAAAGCAAATCCAAAGTCACTAAGCATAACACATTAGTCTGTACTTACAGAAAACCTTATAAATTAGTTAAATTACTAAAAAGAGTGAAATTATTATTTTTAACAAAAAATTAAAACCGACTTCCAGAGTAAAAACGATAATAATTTATAATGAACAAAAAAGTATTAAATAATTCTCACTCTTAGTGCCTTATCAATAATTCTCATAAACCTCAAGTATTTCTGTACACAATATTCATTATTTTGAAGTCGGTACCAGTCTTAAATATTAAAAATATTTTGTCATAGAACTCAGCATTCTTAGCTGGTATCGTCTTCAAAATAATGAAGATTCTGTACAGAAATAGTTGAGGTTTATGAGAATTATTCATAAGGCACTAACAGCCGCACTCAGAGTCGTTCATTAAATCATCATTTAAAAAATTAAAATTATCCGCTGCCCATACAAACCGCAACACTAAATGCACATTAAACATGAAATTCCCTCTCAGAGTCAGTTAATGATAAATTAACACCTTAAAATGGCGATTAAATTTAAATACAGAAGAAGCACCATTTAACTCCATTGAGTCGCTAATCGTGGATTTTGCTGTCAAAGAGTTATGACATAGAGATTTTTTTTTAATTTGTCCCGGTCGGGACAGGCAAAGGGAACGTTGCCCATACAGCCATTTCTTTGTTTTCTCTATTTAATGAATGATAGTGAAGGCCGATAGAGAAATATAATACACGGGGGGCATGATCTTCTTCTTCTTCTTTTTATATGATTTTATTTATAGCTTGTCAAAAAAGAGTACCGTACCTACAATATGATTTAAAAATTACTAAATTAATTTAATACCGTACAATATGATTTAAAAATTGCGTAGAGTGTGTACTCTACGCAATTTTTAAATCATATTGTAACAAAATATACGAAAACCTTATTCAATAGAGTTAAAAATGTGCAAGGCAAATAATATTTATTTAAGTGTATAAGCGTTCTCTGTGGAAATACAAAGAGAAAAAACCACCTTTTGAGCGTGATTACGTTTAGAAAATTTTGTTCTGTGTCTACTATTTTTTTCACAGACTGTAGTCGTGTTCGTTTCGTTTTTCAATGCACATTACGCATGCGCAAAGTTAAAAATTAGTGTCAGTGTCATGTTATAATTCTGACAGAAATTGTTAATATTTTAGAACATGACACTCAATTATTATGAAGTTGACAGTACTTGACAGTCAGCTGCCAAACTGCGAAAAAAGCCGGCGTAGTTGAAAAATGAAACGAACACGGCTTTCTAGTCTTGGAAAGTCAAGCCGTGTTCGTTTAATTTTTTTTTATTGGGCGTGAGTCGTGACTGCGGCCGTCAGAGTCGGTCATTAAAAAAATAGCGCTAGGCGTCATTTAACAAATTGAAATTTAATGCTTTCATTACAGATACCTCTCAGAGACAAAATTAATTGACTGATTAATTTCTGTCCCCTATAAATCATTCGTACTATGACGTAGTTTGTTCCGTGTTCGTACGCCGCTCCATAGCGGCCTTAAATTAATCTGTGATAGCGGCAAGAACAATAAAAAGTAGAAGTAGTAGTAGGTATATAGTAATTTTTATTTTGTTTTTGGTTGGCGAATTTAACATAATAATAATTTATTTTAACATAATACATTTCCACAGGATTTCATTGGTCAGTATATACTATATTATAAATAAACTATAAAGTACTTACTTATAATGTTTTGTACCAGTTTCAATTCTTATCACGTCATACTTTTATTTTAGTTAAAAATGCAAGAAGACAAGAAGAAGTAAAAATTTACAAAGTTTGCAGTGCTAGGCAGAATAATGAATACAGAAAAAAATAACAAGAAATCAAATTAACTGATGCAGCTCGCTTCAACTCCCGTACTTGGCCCAAGTGGGCCGCGATAAGTGATAACAATTGAAAGGCTATTGTGTCTCGTTTTGCCGCGATCGAAGGAATAATAAAATATATACTTACTACTAAAATAATTTCATTCTTTCCTACCTTTCACCGTACCTACCTACTACAGTTATGTAACAAACATAAAAGGTGTTAGAAAAAAAACATGTTTTATATGTGTTTTATAATAGGTACTAGGTATTTAAGTATTTATTGCAACATTTGAAGTTTCTATGTTTTACAATTTGGGTTGGGTGAATAACCTGTCTTATGTCTACTATTACCTACCGTTTTAATATAAAAAAACCATTGCTATTAGGAATTATTCGTAATAATATTGTAACTATACCTATAGTAAACATACTTTAATTTCAATACCGTAATTATACAATTTGGTGACAATGTTCATACTTCTTTGTAGGTATATTTAGTTTGTATGGAAGTGACTTATAGGTACTTTTCATGTGAAATACTTCTATTTATTAGCAAGAAAAGGTAAAAACAGCTGTACTAAGTAACTAGGCATGTATTGCACAAAAATGCTTTAGTACTATCACAGTAATTATGAAGTTCTATATTGTTTACTGTGGCATTATCTAATATTATTATTTATTATTATTAACACTTCAAATAAATTTTATTTTTATCTTAATTTTATCTTTTGAAAAATTAAAACTGAAAAAATTTCAAGAATAACCTCAAACTTGAACATCAAACTCCGCAATTAGCGATTTTTAATTGTCATCTCTGAGAGGTACATTTCATGTTAAATGAGCATTAAGTCTTAATTGACGTCTCTGAGTGCGGCGGTAAGAGTGAGAATTATTTACTTAATACTTTTTTGTTCATTATAAATTAGTATCGTTTTTACTCTGGAAGTCGGTTTTAATTTTTTGTTAGAAATAATAATTAACTGAACTAGTGGTTAATACATTTCTTCGATGTAAAAACTAACTGTAAAACATTTTATGAATTTCATTTTATTTTGTAAGCGTAACGGTCATTTTACAACTTTTACATGCATCACATCACAACTTTCATATCGTACGAAATGCTGTGAAAGCCTTGCCAAAATTAAGATTGTTTTGTAATCATTTTGTTTCATGAATAAAATCTTGAAATATAAGATATCATCCGTATATCGTGCACGATGTAATATTACGGATAATATTTATGACAGTAACGAACTTCAAAACGTAAGAGCAAACGAGAGTCACCATGCTGAATTAAGAGTTAGAGATAGAGATATATAATCTACTCGTGATTCTTTTGGGCCACTAGACACATATTAGTAAAGTATGTTTTACACTCCATTACTCGTATTATGAAAAACGTACCAAGACTCGTGGGTTTCTGTAGTGGTATTATTATCGTGTTAGAGTTGTAATATCGTCGACGTAAACACTGTAATGAAACTGCGTTAGATTACATTTTGTGTATCTAGAGCCTGGGCACAGATGATTATTATTATTATCAGCAGTTTGTGTCCCACTGCTGGGCTTATGCCCAGCCTGCCTGGAAAGAGGCAGGGTAGGCAGAAGCCTCCCCTGCCTCTTTCCACGTGTCTCTATTCTTCGCTGTATTTGGCCACTCTTTGTCTGCAGCGTTTACCTCGTCGCGCCACCTTTTCTTGGGTCTGCCCTTGTTTCGCCGACCGTTCTGTAGCCACCCCATAACGCGCCCATCTATCCCCGTGCATGCGGGCGACGTGTCCTGCCCAGTTCCATTTTAAGCCGGCCGCTTTCCTGCCCACGTCCATAAGCCTTGTTTTGGAGCGCATTGTAGTGTTTCGGATACGACACCTAAAATGCTGCGCTCCATAGCCTGTTGACAAACGCCGAGCCGGCAAAATATTGGGGAAATATTTGGGTCATCGTTATATTATAGAAAAAAGGCTGGCCGGAAATCGCGTATTACCTCGACTCCCGCTACGGTACATAGTGATTAGTGAGGACGTGTTTTATTCGACCTGCACCCCAGTACCGAAGCCGTTCCCGAGTGAATTCTCGTACGGCAACACTGTACATTTTGCCTCGACTTCTGTACGTCGGTCAAGGACCAAGACTGAGCATCATAAGTTAGGATTGGCAGGATGCACATATCGACGTGTTTACGTTTGAGGCACAGTGGAAGGTCCCCCTTTCATGAGTTCTTTCATGGACCAAAAGCTTTTCCACGCCTTCTCAATTCTTTGGTTTACTTCCTTGTCCTGTCTATTATTGAATACTATACAAGTATACACAATCAATAATTGGGCACAGATGATAATAATATTCTCTTGTCTTTAACACTATAAATTAGTAATGTACTTAGTAGTGACTGAGTAAGTTTAACTCTAGATAGAGTTGTAAGACGTCGTCTATGTAAACGGTGTAGTAAAAGTTAGGTTTTAGGCATTTAACACGTTAATCTGCCGATAACATCTAGAAATGCAACGGTTTTAAATTTTTATTTAAATTGGCTCACCGCCTCCGTGCGGGCCGGCAGTGAGCCGTTCTTACGAGTATAACAGTAACCGCACCATTTACGTAGGTCCCGTTAAACTTCAACAGCGGCCCTTTTCGTCAGCAATTGAAATATCAGTTAGTAGACAATCATGCTCACGATGCGCCTGCTTATTTATAATAATGCTCATATTTTGTGACTACATATTACTTCATCGCAATTCGCAATGAAAGCAAGGACTGGACTAATGAGGATTGAGGTAGCTTACGAAAAGTACCGCTCATGGATTAAATCTATTTGGTCATTCTGCTATGAAAGTTAAATGTTCAAACGATGAGTAACAAAACTAAACTTTTTAGTCCGGTTAACGAATGACTCAAAAGAGGGTATAGAGTGCGTGAGCGGGAACCTATGCGATTTCTGGGGGACAAAGGTCTAAATTTTTGATTTTTCGTCAATATCTAAAAAACTATGCGTTGTAGCAAAAAATATTCTATGATGAGTGATGACATAAAAGCTAATTAAATTCTCTATAAATTAGATTCTATACAGTTTTTCCAAATTCTCATCCGTTTTCGAACTACACGCTCAGGAAGGTAATATCTCTACGCCAAGAACAATAGACGACTTACCAGCATCTGAGGCTTTACAAAGAACAATATTTTGTCGCTGCAAACAGAATTAGAAAGGAATACCTACATATTTAAAATAAAGCTTTTTTTTTAATTTTTACTTTTCCTGAGCGTGTAGTTCGAAAACGGATGACAATTTGGAAAAACTGTATAGAAGCTAATTTATAGAAAATTGTATAAGCTTGAATGTCATCATACAATATTTTTTGCTATAACGTATAGTTTTTTAGTTATTGACGAAAAACCAAAAATTTACACCTTCCGCCGGCTCACCTCCTAGACGTCAGGACTTTTAGTATGTTTTGTACTTAACCACCCTGAATAAGTTCCAGCGGAAATCGCTTAGGTTCCCGCTCACGCACTCTGCAAATACTTTGTTGACCGAGCTATTATATCAACAGTGAATACTGCAGTTTTCCCGATGTTTCAAATACTTTCCCATTTCCTGCTGCGTGGATAACACCAATAATAAAATGATAAAGTAATTATATTTATTAATTGGTATGTTCTAATAAATAAATAATTTTTGCACATGTAACAGTATTGTTATATCAGTATTATTATAATGTTATTTAAGCATTTTTTATGTATAATTAGTAAACCGAGTACGAAGTACCGTTTGTAATAGGAAATATAAAGTATCTAAATATATATAACCCAAGGGTGACTGACTGACTGACTGACATAGTGATCTATCAACGCACAGCCCAAACCACTGGACGGATCGGGCTGAAATTTGACATACAGGTAGATGCTATGACGTAGGCATCCGCTAAGGATTTTGATAAATTCCAGTCCTAAGGGGATAAAATAGGGGAAGAAAGATTGTATATAATAATAATTTTTTACGCGAGCGAAGCCGCGGTAACAATATACATACTAATAATATATAAAACCTAATTTCCTTTTTAAAGTGTATAAAAGTATATTTCGTAATTTTAACAAAACTATTTATTTTATTGCGACAAAAATGTTAATAAAATAATTTTATTTCGATAAAAACTTCCACTAACAGTAAAATGGATAGTGCTTTTATTTATGGAAGTGAAAAAAGTTAAAATTTCTGAATGGCAGCGTTGCATGCAGACTGAACGCTTCCGTATAAAATTATTTAATAGGGTTGTTATTTTTATTGCACATAACATAATAGTTTTCGTTACATGAGTATTAAAGCATCGAAGTGAATGATCGCAATATTTATATCATAGTTCATGGACTCAATAAAAATAATACAAAAGAATTAAAAAAATATACGAGTTAATAGCAAAGTATCTTTAACAGTTTAAGGTATATGAAAATTGTCATGTCATGTCTGTGTCATGCATAAAAGATTTTGCCAAACGTTACAGGTTTTGACAAAGATAAGTACGCGATGCAACTAAAGCGGCCACCACTGTTAGGATTATGGACAAATAAGATATTAAAAACCTATTTGTTCATCTAAGAGAATCTGTATTCGTCTATCATTGCCCATAATGTCGATTGCGCATATAGCATACTATACAGGGTTTAACAAAACAAAGTGATATAAATAATTAGGGTGTGTAATGTGTATGTGTCCCTTAAATAGAGTTACGCAGTAGCAGCGCTGAACTACTTTTGACTTTTGTTTATGTTTCTATGAGAATTGACCCACCGTCATGAATTTTCATATACAAAAGATACTCTTTCAGCGCTGCTATTTTAACAGTGAAAAGGAACATATACACGCCTGTATTATGTATTACTATTTACTTTGTTTTGTAGACAGCTGCAGCAGCTACGGTATTTTGGTTATCCGTCATGGCCCTTCGTAAAGATAATTATAGCTTTATGCTTGATTGACGGGTGTCCTCGCAGGCCCGCCAGCGTGCTCACTGCCCAGTGACAGGAAAGGAAGCGGTGCCGTTTGCCGGATCTTCATCATCGACGTTGGTAATAACGTAACTTCCTTCGTTATATGCCAATTAAATGAATACTATACTCGCGAAAAGTCGTAGCCTAGGTAGGTATATATGACAGGTCTATAAACATGTACTGATTGATTCCCTGCTCAAATGTATAATTAACATTATAGCTACCTGGGTACGACTGGGTAACGTCCCCTACAGGTTTTTAGAGTCTTGTATCTTTTAAGATAATACGTTTCCGCCAACGCTTATGTCACAATAGACATAACTACCAGTAGTTCGACTGCAAAGAAATGGACAGGTTTCAATATCTGTCAAATTCGTCGGGTTTCAATACCTATAAGTTAAAGGCTGGCGCGCAAGATGGTATAATTTATTTTTAAAAATACGATTTTGAATTCTGACAGTTTTCTTTGCATGTGCCAAAATATAAACAACAACTAAATTCGTAGGTAACGACCCTAGCGACGACTTTTGTCATAATACGTCAAACTCAATTTTTTTTACATCAGTTCTAAGTCGGCATACTCTATCATTCTGTTTACTCTGTTTATGTGGCAACTAAGACCGTTGGTCCTAAAGCTCTCCTACTCCTACCTTTCTTCTGATGAATTTTTGTCGTGGATCCCATTATAGATTTAGCTTGTCCCTCGGGCATCCTGAAATTATATCAATTAAGGGTTTTCGTGGTTGGTTACCACTGTTTAACGTGGCGAAACAGGAGTTGCAGTGGTGGGAATGAGTGGTGGGCCATTTTTCCCAATTAAAAAAATAAATATGTCCTAAATATTGACGTAACAAACCATAAATATTGGTGAAAAACTCTAATGGTCGTTAAGGCGACGCCTTGATAATTTGGCTGTAGCGATATCGATTTTTTTCAGCAATGACTAAAGCTAATTAAAATTGATTGTTAGAATCCATCATGTCTTTGTCTTTGAATTACGAGTACGCATAGCATAACACGATTGGTCAACTTTTATAACACGGATTATTTTATCAAAAATACCTCTGTAAAAAAGGGATTCCTTATTCTTATTTTGCTAACAGAGGATTTAAGCTTCCAAAATTTGTACATATATTGGTTCAAGCATACACTTTAATTTGCCCATAGCTTATATGAAATGTATTTATAGTTTTTAAATTACGCGACAAAAACTATTTTGTCGTTACGCCCTTTCCATTTTTTGCTGTTCCATTGCTTGTTTTCTATGAGATTTGAGAGATTGTCATAGAAAACAAGCACACTAAAACGTATCCAACATGGTTTTTACTTTAACGCGGCGTCACCTTAAGGGACATCTTAACGCTAACGTTAAGATGTCCCTTAAGGTGATTTTCTTGTGTTAATGATCGTTCTTGTGTTAAATAAAGTATTACATGTAAATATTATTGTCCTTCGTATTTGATGTATCTTATGGTTTAAGGTTTATAATTTACAGAGCCTTGTAAATGGCGTTATTGATTTGACAATTATAAGCATTGAAAAAATTTAAATGGTATTATATAAACGATTACTTTGTGCGATTTTTGTGCAGGGATAAACGTTCAAATTTATTTTACCAATAATAAACTTTTCATTTAATCTTCTCAACTCGTATATAATTTCAGTTTTATATCAATAGCGAGGAGCGTGTTTATCTACCGATAATTGCAATTGTTAAAAAGGAAACTTAAATAATCAGCTGTAACTATACACGTGCAAATTACAATTTCAACAATTACTGGTCAGATTAGGATCAATGATAGGCGTGGCTGTTACATTATATTATCATAACAGAAAACATTTGTTTCCCGGGGTTTAATATTATGATTGATTTTATGTTTCATTTTTAGGGTTCCGTACCCAAGGGGTAAAAACGGGACCCTATTACTGAGACTTCGATGCCTGTCCGTCTGTCTCCAGGCTGTAACTCAAGAACGGTAATAGCTAGAGAGTTGAAATTTTCACAGATTATGTATTTCTATTGCCGCTATAACAACAAATACTAAAAACAAAATAAAATAAAAATTTAAGGTGCGCTCCCATACAAAAAACACGATTTTTGGCCTATTTTTGCTCTATAAAGGTACGGAACCCTTCGTGCGCGAGTCCGATTCGCACTTGGCTGATTATTCTTTTTTGTTTTTCGATATTCAGATTATATCTACGGGGTTTTATCGGCACATTTCGTTGCCTGAACTATATGTTCTATAATTTATGCAAATGAAGTTTACTATATCAAAGCATCAGCGACGTGTAAGGTAGTCGGAGGATTAGTTCGGTTACATTAACTGTGAAATATTTTTTTACTATGCAAAATGTGGTATTCAAAGTTTATCTAACTTCGTTTACATTTAGATTGGGCTTATAAACACACACACTGTTACAGTACGAATAGTATGGTAATAAAATACACGACCGGTAAATATAAAATAATTATTAAAGTGGAAAAAGTTCAAGAAGTTTGGTTTAAACTACCTTTAACATTTCGTAACAAATAGGGAAGTTACGTGGCGTTTTTCGGTAATGTTAATTAATACTATTATCTAATTATTTATTATTAATTAAAGTATCCGATTAAGCAAGGTTTATGTATATTGAGTTATATGATTTACATGTCCGTTAAAATTTTATGGTAATTGGCAACCAGATTTACTGATAATACGGTTTGACCATTACTTTTCTATACTGGCACAACTTTTATTTCTCTGTTTTGTAACTAAAGATTGTTTTGCAGATTTATTTGAGTTTTTTGAAGTGATGTAGAAGCTACAAAATTTAAAATATAAGATACAGGAAAATTAAAAGTTAAAACAAAGAAACGCGTTGGACATTAGGACTAAGCAGTGAATATATTACGCGTTAACCAACATCTACAGGAAACTTTAATTCACAACTCTACAATGGTCGTGCTGCTATTGTTTCTTGCCGCAGAATAGAACACAATCCTTAATTAAAATCACATGTAGAAGTGAAGGGAGAATGTAGAGTATAGGTACTCTACTGGTTCCATATTAGTTGCATCACTTATTTTTTCATTACAAGAGATCATAATTTATAGTCGAGATGGCACGTCTTTAAAACGAAACATAATATACTATCGACTGGTGTGTTTGGGTGGCTTCGGGTGTAATAAACTCTAACAGTCAAGTTCTACTAACTCCAACTTAACTCTCGAGTCAAATATAAGTCGAAAGTACGGTAATCGTAGACTGCGTTCTATTTGGAAAAGCGATGTGCGTAAAAAACCCGGTATGCGCATCACCGTTTGAGTGAGAAAATAATGTAAAAGTGGGCACTGGCTCAGCGCGGCCGCGATGGCGAGCGACGCGCGACGCGCCACAGACATTATCATTATTTACCGACATGTGGCCGTGATTTCTGAACGGTCAAGTTTATGTTACGCCGCTAATCGACACATTAATTTTCTAATTCCACCTTATATTCATACCCCTCGCCGTCTGCGGAAAGTCACACCTTCTATTAATATCCTTATGTTTGTCCGGTATAGCAGGTTGCTGCATCATTGCTTGTCTTTGAGAAACTTTTGAGAAATTGTCATTTCAGCCTCAGCTGGTTTAACATTTGTAAAAGTTGTCATTTGCTTCTCGTAAATATTACGGTTTGACTATCGAAGTGGTAGCAATTATTATGTAGACTGTAGAGCACAATCACTATATACATTATACATATATATTGTTATATATATTATGTATGTTCCTCACAAAATTTCCGTTCCTCGCGAAGAACCCATACATTTTTAGCCACTTCATTATTAACCCATAGGCCATAAGTCTAGATGGATGGGTAGACGAGCAGGTTCTTAAACTTTTTAAGTTTACAGTAGGTAATCAACTTTAGAATTTCGATCTTCTGTCACTTTTAGTTTTCTATAAGTAGCTGTTTCCATGTATTAATATTTAATAGGTGTACCACTATATTATCGAATTTTTAACACTGGGTACAGAACTAAATTTTAATTTATTCTGACGTAGCTTTGTAATGAAATTTTGATGTTGTCTATCCTGATTCATTGATTGAGATGCAGGTTAGTAATGATGATCTAATTTCTAATTTAGAGGAACGTGCTCGCGTGAAGTTAACACTTAACGCCTAGCGGTGGATGTTCTCTAATCAATCTTCGTATAGTAGCGTATGCGGTACGAAAAAATGTCGCGCCTCGCACCTGCTCGGAGCGATGAACTGCGAAACTAATGTGAATCTGCACTGTTACGATTCGTAGTAATCCTTATAATATACATTAGCTTAATTATCATTGCATCGTTTCATGGATCTGTTAACAATATAATTTACCAAGAGTTTTATTGAACGTTTTATTTTCATATTTAGGGAGTGTCTCCTATTGAATATTCTTGCGGAGCAGGAAGACCGCGTGCGTAGACGACGCCCGACGTTGGTCGTCGCGCGACACAGTTAACACCAGGCACATTGTTCGAGTTCGATGCCATTGGCTTTTTGTCAGCTGTTAGCTGCTCAGTGAAACTTGCGGAAAACTCACATTATACGAATGAAATCTACGTATACAAAAGAGAGGCCGGGGCTTTAACCTGCCGCAGATCCCACACGACGGCATAGTTACTGTTGTGGGAAGTGCAATTCGGCAGAGTGCTGTTTCCTCGATACTTTTACATTCTTATTCGATTTGTGTTTTCCGTTTGAAGTGTGCAATTTTTTGCTGCGTTCGCTTCGTACACGCACGTCAATTCTTGAAATACTATGATTGATAATGCTATTACTCCTGCCGATCCGCCTCCTCTGGAGATAACCCACATATCGCATTTTTGTGGGGACGTAGGACGTGAATCTACGTGACGATTCGGGGGCGCATGACACACGAATTCGAAGATATGATTAATGTGCGGAAATTCGTCCAGTTTCTGTGTAGCCGCATTGCGAACTTTAAGAAAATATAGACCTGAAATATTATTTATACAAAAAATCTATGCATTTCAAAAATTCTGATTGTTATCACCGTAGTCTACATCGAATCGAATTGTAACTAAAGCCGATTGCCTTTTAATCGTGGCTACGAATATATTCAGATCTTGTAAAGTTTGAAAAGAAGGGAAAGTTACGGGAACATAATAGTATTTTTGCTCATCGTGCCTTTTACGTCGCTGAGCCGTCGCGTCTCTCAGCAAACATTTTACTCGAGGGGAACCTCGGTAAACAAACAAACCCTTAGGAGGTATTTAGGGGGAATAATGGTGATATGATAAAGTTACTTGATTAGTATCTAATTACGCTCCGAGCGATCGATTAAGATATTTAATGGTTCTCCTAATCGTAACCAAAAGGGGAAGTTTTTATGTAATTTAGTGGTATTACAAAAGTATAATTTGTTTTCGCTAACGAGGAGAAAGCGCGTATTGGAGTACGCTGTACGACAGTCGACATGGCGACTGACGAGAGAGTGTCCTAAATCATCAGCTCGTGTGATTCGGCGATGGTTTGTAAAATATTACTTTGAGCTTGTAAATATGACCTTGATTCGTCGTTTTTATGTGAAAATACTTTCGTTTGTACAATAAAAAATGAAAGTAGTGTCTCATGCTCGTTCTAGCCGTAATTTGATTAAGTATTATTAAATTACTGTCTAATGTTTGCGTTGTACTACTTTATAATGTTGTCGACTGTTTACAGAACTTTCTATAAGCTGTAGTTGTAATATTAAATTGCATGGATTTGTACATACTTTATAACAGTTAATTCAGAAAGTTCTTTGTCAACCACTTTGAACTAGATATGAGCGCCGTCACTCAATTCCACGGCGGCGGCGCCGGTCCAAAATTACTACGGCGGCGGCGGCGTCGGCGGCGTGACCTGCGGGGCGATTCACTAAGCGTTTCCGCGCGGAATCTTCTTCTTCTTCTTTTTTATTAATGGCTCCTTAGTGAATCGCCAATGTCAGAGTGCGTTGACAAAAACTCTGCCTTATGAGTAGGTTTTGTGAAAAAACAAGGGTACGGTGAATTACGAACGTGTACGGTGTCTGTTGACAATTCCTTAACCTAGAACAAACACAGACATAAAGAGTTAGTACCACACCTTATAATTTAATTTGGTTAGTATGTATAAATGTACATAAAGTTTTTACAAAGGGAGTATTTACAAAGGATAGGACAGATTTGAAATCGGTAGGGCGAGGGATTGTAGGAGGAAGGATATCATATAATGAGGATTGGTTCTTTGGACAGGAAAAGAAAATATGGTCTAAAGTACCCTCGTCTATGCCACACTCACATAATGAACTGTCTCTAACCCTAATTTTGGCCAAGAAAACAGGTGAACAACAGTGACCCAGTCTGATTCGGCAAACTGTTGAGCAAACTGTTTTACTTGCATCTTTAAATTTAAAAAACCATGGTTTAATGGGGATACTATTCCCGATTGCAGAAACTATTTCACTTTCGAGCAAATGACAAGTGAATACTTTCCGATTTTGATGTCATTTTGACAGTACTGACATTTCTTTTGTATGAATGAAATAGTTTCCACCACGGATTCGAGAACATCTCACCGGCCACCGCTGACCGCGGATGGGAGTTTGACATCCGACGACGGAAAATTATCCGAGGATTAGATCCGTTTTCGCGGAATGTTACCGCCACCTCCGAGACTCGTGAAATCTTTTCACTTCGAGAACCGTGTCATGGCGGATATTGTTAGATGACACTATTATGTGTATTAATGATAAGAAATAATTTGTCAACGCACTCTGACATTGGCGATTCACTAAGGAGCCATTAATAAAAAAGAAGAAGAAAAAGAAGAAGAAATAAGAATAAAACAAAGCAGTTATTAATACTTAGTTAGTCGTGTCTTGTTTAAAATATTAAGTAAAGGTCTAAAATAATTGTTTAAAATATTAAGTAAAGGTACTGCAATAATTATGTGTTCAATCTTTAGGAAACTGTGTTCATTGAACAATAAATATTTTTTATTAATATTTGGTAAGTACTTAAAGATTTAGAAATAAATAAGTATAATATTTTTTTAATTTCATATTAATCCTTCGACAGGGGATTCTTGGAAATGCTATTGTATTTTATTGTTGTCGCGGCGCACAGTGTTTTTTTTCGACCAAAATTTTGGACATCGTCTTTTTATTAGTTAAATCGAAAGGGTACTTAATTACGAATCCCCGAGTAAAACACTCAGGTGTCTCACTTAAATAGTTTTTGAATTATCTCAAAAAGGAAATCCCAATCCCGCGTTCATGAAAAAGTGAAAAGTTTTTATATTTCAAAATTGGTACAGATTAGACAAAAACACGTTATATAATGTTTGTAGGACATACAAAAAGCTACATTATGAACCCTTTTCGGTCCGCTATCACTTATGGGGGCCATAAAAACAAAGAAAATCGATTTTCAGTTTTTTTTTCTGACTAAACTAAGTCGATGCCGAAAGCGCATGTTGCTTTATAGGAAAACTAATCATTACCACTACCACGGGTAAAAATGCCAAATCCCTAACCCGTGGAACTTTTTAGTTCTATGACTTAAAAAAATCCGGGATTGGCAGAATTCGTGGACATTGTTTTTTTATTACACTATTCGATCGTGTTGCTAACAAGGAACAAATTCTGCGAAGTAACTATATTAGTTATAAAACTTTAAAAAGTACAAATTTTCTAAAAATTTAATTGATTCATACAATTTGGCGAAATATCTAAAGAAAATGCCTAACAAGAGCCGCGGCGGCGCGTCGTTCTTTTTCCTCGGCGGCGGCGCGTCGTGAGAATTCGCGGCGACGACGGCGCGCCGGCGCGGCGCTCATATCTACTTTGAACGTTCGATTGGTTATGATAAGTCATGTAAAATATTATGCGTTTGCATTCTAATTACATTATAATAGATGGCTATACTATCAGAGAACTCCTCGTTCTAATAAATATTTACATTGTTAATTCATGACAGTAGACTTCCGTAATGTAGAATGGCTTAAAGGATGAAAATATTAAAACGTAAACTATTGGGTCTGGACTCTAGGACCTAATTAGGTATCCTGATATGACTGACATGGTGATCTATCACCGCACAGCCCAAACCACTGGACCGGTCGGGCTGAAATTTGGCATGCAGGTAGATGATATGACGTAAGCATCCGCTAAGAAAGGGTTTTGATTAATTCTACCTCCAAGGGGTTAAAATAGGGGATGAAAGTTTGTATATAGTATTACTTACTTAAATACAAAAGTGTGTCTATCTGTCCATCTGTCTGTGTGTTATCTCTTCATGCCGTCCTATAAGCCCCGGGAACTGAAAGTATCTCCATACCAAAATTTTGCTGTTTGTTATGGAGATACTTTTGTGTCCCAGTAAAAGGACATAAGATAATTTATATCCCGAAAAAACGGATAACAGAGTTGTGGGTTTCATCTAGTTATTTATAATTAATTTAAAATTTGTATCGGGTATCCTTTTAATATTATTGATTTCTTAATTGTGAACATGAATGTTAGGTCTTTCTGTAAAATCCTTAGAGATTATATAATAGATTTCATGAAAATAAATTCCAAGTATTGGTGCCCAACTATAACTTAAAATTTAAAAGTAATCTACAGCAGTCAGCACGCGGTTAATAAGCCAATCGAGTTTTATTAGCTCCCAGTTCCCACTAATGTGTTATGTGGGTCGGTTTACGGGACCACGTAGAATTTTCACGCTCGACTGCAACGAGAGTTAAAACTAAGAAAATTGAAAATCACACTCACCATCGTGCGAAAATCCTCACTCGTATTAATTCCTGGCAAAATAATTCACTCCTGGTCACATGCACGTCGATGATATTTTTTTTAACACAGAAAGAATAATCATAACTCAATCACAGTATTCGTGGGCACGCGGGACGTATTTTGGATCCTACGGGAACAACTTGTGCGGGCAGAGCCCCATGGCAGTACCTCCCTGGTAGTGCGGTCGGCGCGAGACTGCGCGCGCGCAGGTGTCCCCCCCAGCGCGTCTTGACCTACACTTCCCGCGGCGGCTCCGGCCTCCGGTAAACAAACGGTTCACTGGAATACCATTAAGATAAAAGAACTCGATTTGCTCAGTCGGCCCCTGTTTAACTTGCATCTTCGATTCTAACGGCCGGACTCGTTTCCGTGATCGTCATTGATGGGTTATTATTCGTCATCCGATTATCTAAATTGAAAATCTTACTTTTTATAAGTGAAAGTGAATAATTATATGCTGTGACAATTTATTAACAAAGTTTGGGAGCACTTAAAACTGTCCATTAATATTTTTTTAGGTTTTATTTAATAAAATAATACAATTTTTATATTTTATGCTTGCTTGAAATCTTGTAGTCGCAAAGCTTTCACGGACAATGAGCTGACGCATACCATAATTACTGATTACCTAAAAGCAGTGGTTCACTTAATAATTTTATATCTACTAAATTAAAAAGAGAAACGTAGAAATATTAATCGAGGACAAGGTCAATATGGTTATGACTTTTGATCAATTGACTTTTTAAATATCGAAGGAAAAGCAAAGTTATAATTGAAGAAACTTTCACAAAGCATGCCTTGTCATTTGTTGCAAAATTTGCATTTCTAGTATGAATGTGCCCTACCTAGACTTTGAGTATATTTCGTCAGTATTGACGCGTGCTTACGATTCATTCGCTTTCTTCTTAAGGTCGCCATTTTTAACCGACTTCCAAAAAACGAGGAGGTTATATGTTCGGCTGTGGATATTTTTTTTTTTTGTTTTTTTTTTTTTTTTTTTTTTTTGTATGTTCAACGATTACTCCGCCGTTTGTGAACCGATTTTCGAAATTTTTGTTTTGTTGTATTTGGTTTCACTCCAATTTGGTACCATGTTCACAAAAGTGGTGACCTGATGATGGGATCCAGGAGTAATCGAGGGAACTCCTCGAAATTTATATGGAAACATATGGTGATTTTGGTTTTATGTGAAGTATACTAAGAATATGCTACCAAAAAGTCAAATATTGGGTCAAGGTATAGCATGGTTTCGAAGATGCTAAGAGAACTCCTGACTCCTTATAGATACACGTTTGGGAGTTTCGGCGTTGTTTTAAGAACAGAAAGCATATGCTACTATGCAATTCATATTCATCATCATAATCATCATCATCATCATCATCATCGTCTTCATCATTACCACGTCGTGTTAAGGTCACCATTGTCTCATGGCACAGAATAGATAATAATACAAGGCATAGGTGTGGATATACTAATAATAATAATAATTTTATACTGTATAACAACACTTTGAAATATACACGGCGGTCAGCACCGCGGAGGCGACGGTATCCGTTAGACGACAGATCGAATATACTTTACTACTTTATATAGGTACAGATCGAATACTTTACTAACTACTTTATAAAATTTTAATAGACAAAATATAGAATTAAAATAAAGTTATTTTAAAAAGAGCATTTAAACAAAACAAAGTCAATAAGTGTCTTTTTAATTAGTTATACTTATTAATCAATAGATGGCACACTAAGTATCGATTTGAATGGATTTGAAATTGAATTCTTGATTACAAGAACAGCTGTCAATAATTATGATATTAATATATTATATTACTAGCTGTCCCGGCAAACGTTGTTTTGCCATATAAATAATTTTTGGTATGAAAAATAGATGTTGGCCGATTCTCAGACCTACTCAATATGCTCACATAATTTCATGAGAATCGGTCAAGCCGTTTCCGAGGAGTATGGCAACGAAAACTGTGACACGAGAATTTTATATATTAGATGAGTAGCTACGCTACATCCTATGCAAGTTTATACAATTTTTTATCTGATAGATCCTTCGATCGTGGAAAAACGAGACACAATAGCCTTTCTATTGTTGAAGTATTAAAATTGTTAAATTACTTAGCACAATATGTTCACTTCACTGATAATATATTATTTTGTAAGTGTGATCTGTGACTCTTAACAAATTGTAATAAGATACGTAAAATATACGCGAAGGTTTACCTACTAGTGTAACTAAAAAGAGTGAAATTATTATTATTTTTAACAAAAAATTAAAACCGACTTCCAAGGTAAAAACAATATTAACATTAATATGAACTAAAAAGTATTAAATAATTTTTGTTATCTAATAGTGCCTTTTTCCGAATTCGGCTAAACCTCAACTATTTCTGTACTCAATCTTCATAATTTTGAAGTCGGTGCCAGTTCCAAAAGTTTCAAATATTCTGTCAGAGGACTGAAGATTCAGCTATCTGGTTCACTTCAAAATAATGAAGATTGAGTACAGAAATAGTTGAGGTTTAGCCGAATTCGGAAAAAGGCACTATTAGATAACAAAAATTATTTAATACTTTTTAGTTCATATTAATGTTAATATTGTTTTTACCTTGGAAGTCGGTTTTAATTTTTTGTTAAAAATAATAATAATTAACCGACTTCCAAAAAACGAGGAGGTTATACGTTCGGCTGTGGATATATTTTTTTATATATGTTCAACGATTACTCCACCGTTTGTGAACCGATTTTCAAATTTTTTGTTTTGTTGTATTAGGTTTTACTCCAATTTGGTCCCATTTTCACAAAAGTGGTGATCTGATGATCCATGAGTAATCGAGGGAACTCCTCAAAATTCAAATGGAAACATATTTTTTTTTTTTGTTTTATATGAAGTATTCCAGGCATATGTTACCAAAAAGTAAGATTTTGCACCAGGATACACCATGGTTCGAAGGTGGTGAACAGAACTCCTTACTCCTTATAGATACATGTTTGGGGGTTTCGGCGTTGTCTTAAGAACTGAAAGCATATACTACTGTGCAAATTTTATTATTAATCATCATCATCACCACCATTCCACCATACATCCATGAGCAATCGAGGGAACTCGTCAAAATTTATATGGAAACATATAGTGATTACGATTTTATGAGAAGTGTCCTAACTCCTAAGCATATGCTACCAAAAAGCAAGATTTTGCAATTAGGTATACCATGGTTCCGAAGGTGCTAAGAGAACTCCGGATTCCTTATAGATACAAGTTTGTGGGTTTCGGAGTTGGTTAAAGAACTGAAAGCATATGCTACTATGCATGTTACATTCATCATCATCATCATCATCACTACCACCAGTCACCACACCATGAATTATCTAATTATAACCCTATTATTGGTACTTTTAATCGTCTTTAAGATCGAAACCCGAATTTGTCGAACGATTTAAATGATTTGACCTTCAGGTGCTTAGGTTACCAAGTTAGCAATTTGATCATGAGATCTGTGAGGTATATTATTCCCAGTGAATAAGTAATAATTGATTATCCAAAGTATACTTAGAATTAATATAGTCAGATATTGTGTTAGATTTTGTATACCTTGAAGCTGCGATATATTATACTGGTAGAGTCACAGTATTACAATATTTAGTGGTAGAATCACAGGTAGACTCTCTACAAGTTACATTGTTATGTCATCTGTTTTGTATAAAATTGCATGTTTGCTATTTACGTTGGAAATTATATTGCTAATTATTTAGGTGTTGCCATATTCCAATAAATCATATGAACGAACTAACATTCCATTATAGTTCTTGCAGTCTACGAGTGCGCGTCGCCCTTAGTTGTGTGAGTTACCATATCTATACACGCGTACATGGCTCGCTCGCTACTGAGTACCGACTGCTCCGTCAGGTACGCACACTAACGAAAATATCTATTCACATTTCCAACTACAAATAAAGGCGACGCGCACTCGTAGATTGCAAGAACTATACCAGAAAACGAAATATGTATCTAAAAATTAGTGTTATTGATAAAATAATAAATAATAATTAAAGATGTAACAGGAAGAACCAGATCAGTAACATTTTATAAAAACCTACTTCATTATCTGGTTATATAAATAAAATACACTTTTTTTATTTCAAATCGTTTTCTCGGCCCTCAAGCCTTCAATTATGCAAAAAAGGGCAATATTTTTACTGTTACAAACCTACTTATCCACTAACGTCTTCTAATATATTTAGAAAAACTATTGTTGTAAAACTTAAAAGCTGCTTTTAAAATAATTATATATTCCTTTGTTGTCACATTGATTTTTGACCGACTTCCAAAATGGAGGAGGTAATACGTTCGGCTGTATGTATCTTTTTTTTTGACCTATTTTTAAGCTCTAAACTAAAAATTGTTCGTGCTTTAATACTTTTGATTGTGTATTATTATTATAGTTAATGGCTATTAAAATATTATTTATTATCCACTCAACAGGGCGTACCGACACGCATTCGGCATTTTCTTTTCTAGTTTTCCACTAACTAGAGTTGAATTTAGCCCAAAAGTAACTTTTACAGAAAATTGTAATGTGGCCAAAATTGTTTTAGTATAATGTCAGGAATGCCCAACGCCCGGACATGTTTGCTCCACCAAAAGCTGCAACTGCTGAACTGCTGCATCCAGCGGGCTAAAGACGGACCCGAGACTCAAGTGGGAAATTCTTCCGAGGACGAGTTTTACGATTGCTCCGAGAACGAGGGCGCCGAGGAGCAGCTACCCTGGGACAGACCGGTCGGCCGCCTCCATCGTCTGGAAAATGCGACGCTTAAAAATGGTGCTCCTCTGTACGTTCCTTGTACACAGGTAAGGAACGCGAGATGTATCACGAGAACAATATTATTATTTATTATGCTTTTAGTTGATGTTTGTATGTACCATCGAGGAAATAGATTCCTAGGCAGTTAACGGACCTACGGTCATATTGTGGTCGGCTTATGTCAATTCAATGTTATCTGTGATCGGTCGGATGGGTTTGACTTAACACAACCAAATTACTTATGTCCGCTATCTGCCTAGGAATCAACTTCTCTGATAGTACATAATATATATGTCCGCAATTTGTTCTTAGGACCCTGCTCCGAAGACCGAGGACCAGTTGGAGGAGGACGCGGAGCTGATGGTACGGCTCGGCGACGATGCGAAGGCCTCCGAGCTGCGAGCCAAAATGATGAGCGCCTCCCTCCTCTCGGACATGGAGGCGTTTAAGGCCGCTAACCCGGGGGCAGAGTTGTGCGATTTCGTGCAGTGGTACTCACCCCGCGACTGGAAGCCCGACGACGGGGGAGGCCTGGGAGATCGAATGCTGCTGCCCGGAAACCCTTGGGCGGAGGCGTGGACGGTGGCGCGACCGGTGCCGGCCTCTCGACAGCGGCGGCTGTTCGACGAGACTCGCGAAGCCGAGCAGGTCCTACATTTCCTTCGCTCGAGGACCGTGAGCGCCGTCGCCGAGCTCCTCCTTCCGGCTATTCTGAAGGCCGGGGCGGCTAAGGCGGTCGCGGAGGGGGCGACCGGGGCGTCCGCGTGCATAGGAGGCGTGGACAGGAGAAGAACGTTCGAGATAGCCGCCCGCGAGCTGCTCGAAGTGGAGAAGGAGGCGTGCAAATCTGTCAGCGTTAAGAAAGTTTTGGGGAGCAGCGACGAGGGTAAGCCGCTCGACGTAGCCGGCAGGTCCCGGGTGTTGAGCGCGATGGGCGGCACGCTGCCGGCGCCGACGCGGCGGGAGTTCACTCTGCGGGTGAGGGACGACGTGGGCCCGCAGGTGATGCGGGCGGCGCTGGCCAACGACATGACGATCGTAGGGGCTTTCACGGAGCGGATTGTTGTTTTATAGTCACTGATTGTACTGTGTACATCACGAGTGCTGTTAATTTGTATTTTGCGCTACCTACCTGGTATCGATTGCATTGCTAATCTCAGTAACACGAAACAATTACAATATGACAAAATTACAGAGTAGAATCGTTTGAAGCAAAACATAAACTGATATTGCACTGATGTTATTTACGTACCTTCAAGTTATACATGAATTTTTAACTTCTCTTAGTAATTAAGATCATCAAACCACATGTAAGTTATTCTAAAATGTCCTTATTCTTTTGTCTGAAGTGACATCCTCAACGTTTCTAATAAAGACAGCTGAACATTCGATAGCTAATGAGTTGTTTTAATGTTTTAAAAGTAAGGCGATAATAGTGTATTTATAGTTCTATAAAAGTAATACAATAAAAATTTTAGTAATTATATTTTAAAAAGATGATTTCACTGCTGTTAATGGTAGGTCATGTTTACTATAGCCGGGTCGCAAGATTGAATCGAATTCGTCCATTGACCAATTGCTGCTTGTCTTTGTTATTAAGATTGTTTGTGAAATATCTTTTTAATGATCTTGCGTTTTTATTATATTTAATTTAACAAATTTCACAGGAGGATTACAAAAAAAAAATTACATTCACAAACGTTTGTTAGCTAGATATTTAAGGGCGTTCCGTCCGGAGATTCCGTAATTGACCGTATTTAAAACCTAATAAACTCATAATCTGAAAGCTACAAAGTTATAATAAAAATACAGCAATAATCTTCAGTATATCAACATTCCTTTTGTCGTTTTAAATTTTCTATTTTTGTTTCTTATACTCATGATATCAGCTTCCAAAGTAATACCAATTTGTTAAAATTCAAGCATACATTCAGTATCTCCTTAGGATTTACAAATTACTTTTATTTGAAACTCACGCCAATAGATCGACAATATCATAAACTACATATTCGCCGTTTTAAATTTTTTTTAGGACAGTTTTGAACCAAGATAAGTAAAAATAATAGGGTTTTGGCGCGATCTCGGCAACGCGGCAAATGTATGGCCAAGGTCGTTTGCTCGGGGGACGACCTTAACAAGAGGTATTTTCCGGAAGTGAAAACGGGCGACATCCTAGTTTTTTAAATTGATTTTAAAGATTAATTGCAAAAAGAATAATTTGGGACTATATTGTCTATAGTTTCCACGTATACGTTAGCCGGTCACCAATATAATAGTGCATGTCAGAAATACACGAGCAGCTGTAGGTCAATGTCAGAATTTCGCACTATCCGGCGACCGGACTTTGAAGTACAAATACCTTCTGCTGAAATTTAGTGCTTTATATTATTAGACTGACTTTTACAAAACGTTTTTGTGTATCTGCACTTACATAGCTATACTTAACTGAAACAATTTTAATTTTCTTGACTTTTCAATTTATCTTGCCTTTTTAAACTGGCCATTGGCCAATTAAATAATATTATACTCATAACTATATAAAATACATTTTATATAAAATAAGCATATTTTATAATAATCACAAACATAATACTTGGATAACATAATACTATAAGGAACGTAAATTTGATCAAGAGCTTTTAGCGAACAAGCACGCAAAATAAGACGAATCTAACAATCCATAGACCATAGATATACGAAATTTAGTATTTAAGAGCCTAATTCATTGAATGCTTTTATAATATTTCAATAAGCTTAAGCTTAGGTACGGTGATCAAAATCATTGGAACATTTAAAAATCTCGTAAGGTAACAAACCTACAGCTACATAATATTAGGTATACTTAGTTAAATATCGTAGATAGACATACGTACGTGCAATTATTGACTGATATTTGAGTAATGATTGTAAAATATACTATTGTTATAGTAGTTTATAATAGTAGAGTTTCGAATAAGTGTTAGGGAGATCGCACACGTCACACTTTTTCACCGAGCCGCAGACTCGGACACACAAAAATTGTGATGTGTGCGATCTCCCTCATGAGAAAAGTTCTGTGACCAACCCAAGAAAATAAATTGAGTTCTTAGTGATTAAAAAAAGGGGATTTGGGCGCAGATAGTAGTATAGTTTTTTTAAATATTAAATAAGATCTTTAAACGTATTAACTTGTTATTTAATACTAAAACTGCTACTTTAGACATGGGTAAGATCGCATCTCCTATATTCCACAAATGCGCTTACCGTTCCTTCTTAAATCTTTACGGATTTCGGTCACTTTTGAGTCTTCAGAATCACCGCTTCAAATGATCTTACACTTACATCGTGGGCTTATGTCACAGAATAGCCGTGTAGAAGTGTTAGTGGGTGCATTCCATTTTTACGGTTTTATATTCTTTAAATGTTCAACTCCGCTACCACTTGGTTCACAAAAAAAAAGATCTAAAAATGAAATAATATTTTCATTTTTAGATCCACCTACCTACTATTAGTAGTAGCTGTTAGATTACTATCCTCTAGAATCTAGATACTTTGTATTTAGTAATATTAAGTTTTCGTTACAAAATCACACATATTGTATTTAAACCTATTGGTTATCAATCAGACAACAGATTTATGGTATAAAAGTGATCTTGTTAGGTATTGTGTCTCTACTACTCTAGGTACTCTTTATATTAAAAAAATATAATTTATTTGTGTTAAGGCTTAAAGCTATATATATTGTATAATTTGTTTGTTTTACATTGAGTCATTAAAAATTTACTCTAATAATATTGTTTTTAAATTACTGAAATACCCTAGAAGTAGAAGGGATTCCAAAAGGGCCTTAGTGGTAGGCGTTAGCGAATACCTGTGGCAAAATTAATGGCAAGTAGTGCGCTGTGCGATATTTAATAGTTCGAAGGTTACAATAAAGTCGCTTTTCATAAGGCTATTTTCTTATTTTCTTGTCAGTACAAAGTGGCAAGTCTATAATATAATATACAGTGTGTTTGTGTAAACACCGTTATCCTTGAAAACATCAAATGAGCCCGTGAAAATGAACAACTTTTTCTACGAGAACAATGCTGGGAACTCAAAAAAAAATGCCGTCTTCATACCCATACGGATGCCAGGATCGGCAATTTGTATGGGTATGAAGACAGATTTTTTTTAATTCCCAGCATTGTTTTCATAGAAAAAGTTGTTCATTTTGACGGGCTGATTTGACGGTTTCAAGGACAACGGTTTTTACACAAACATCTTGTATATAAAACTCAAAGGTGACTGACTGACATGGTGATCTATCAACGCACAGCCCAAGCCACTGGACGGATTGGGCTGAAATTTTGCATGCAGGTAGATTTTATGACGTAGGCATCCGCTAAGAAAGGATTTTGATAAATTCCAACCCCGAGGGGTTAAAATAGGGGATGAAAGTTTGTATATAATAATACTTTATAATGCGAGCGAAGCCGCGGACAAAAACTCGTCATGAATAAAACGTAAAGAAAGTGAATAATATTATGAATATAAACCGGTCTATCCAAGACGAGAAGCTAATTAAAATGTAGGCAATCTGATGATACTAACCGCTAACGTTTGTTCACATTAAAATGCATGGTATTATGATAAAAAATTCTTGGGAGATAAAAAAAATTATAAATACATACTTACTACGACATTTAAAATACAATAATCGGCCAAGTGCAAGTCGAACTCGCGCACTAAGGGTTCCGTACCAGTATAGAGCAAAATTAGGCCAAAAATTGTGTTTTTTGTATGGGAGCCCCCCTTAATTTTTTATTTTATTTTAATATTATTATTAAATATTAAAGTACACATAAAACTAAGGACCTTGAGAAAAAATAAAGTACCTACCTGTTGCCATTATTGATATAGAGCCAAAAAGGCCAAATAAATCACGTTTGTTGTATGGGAGCCCCCCTTAAATATTAATTTTATTTTGTTTTTAGTATTTGTTGTTATAGCGGCAACAAATATACACAATCAGTGAAAATTTCAAGCTACAGCCTGGAGACAGACAGACGGACAGACATCGAGGTCTCAGTAATAGGGTCCCGTTTTTACCCTTTGGGTACGGAACCCTAAAAAGTAGAAGTTATTTACTCGATCGGTACCGGCTATGGAGACAGCTTTAATACATTGTCGTTCTCTATACCTACTCTACAAAGTGGTGTACAATGTACATCATAAGACTCTCCGTTATGAACGAAACCAATATCGGAGCTTTATCAGACAATAGACATTTTTTTACCTCGCGTATTTGAGTCTTATGATATCACGCATAGAAGTGAATCGGGCGTTTGAAGGCTAGAGTCCTGCCCTACGCATGCGCGCGTGCTCTCAGGCTGGGCGCTCCACCAGTTCGGTTAGTGGCGCGCTAGAGCGGCTGGTCGATTCCGGCCTGTGCGGGGAGCGCGCGCAAAACCTTTACCGCTATAATCTGCTAAACCATATTTTCATGAGTAAACCAAGCAAAAAGATAATTTGCGCTCGATCCGCTCGAGATTTATTGTGAACACGTGAACGGTGGAACACTGGTGAAAGCTAGGAGGTGTTTATTTTTTTATTATTTACTGTACTCGTTGATAGAGCTCGGGAATCGCGGCATGTATAACGTGTATATGGGCACTTGACGTCGATTAATAATTGTGGTCTCCGCTTAGGCCGAGTGTCGCTGTGGTTTGTATATTATTTCGCCAGATACCTATTATGACCACTAAAGAAACAGCAATTGAACTCTACTGATACTTAGCGGTATCATTTGGTCGAAAACATGGACGCTAAAAAGCGAGAATTTATGGTAAGTTATCAACTTATCACTGTATTATATAGCCGAATTGAAAATTAAAAAAGAATCAATATAATATAACCATTTTTTTAAAACTAACGACTTGTTTTGTAGGCCTCATGACGTGTCCTACGTACTATGTGTTTAAGCTTAAGGTTGATACACATTAATAGGATCACATTTTTGTGACGTTGTATTGTGTATTGTGATCAATTAAAATACTATTACGATACATTTGATCGTAAATGTTTACTTAAATGGTCTATAAAGTATAGGAAGCTCTTTATTTTATCGAAAGTTTGTTTTTCCTAGATATCCCCTTGAAACCTTTACAAAATATGTACAGACTACAACGTGCTTCTGAAATCGTGAAACTCGTGTCGGAAAGTCTAAAACAAGTGTCTACCTACAGTCTACTACTAACTATAGTACTAACAATATTTGTTGAATATTTTTAGCTCTTTTAGGATTTTATTAAATTTACGTGTTGACAATCTACTGGATGATTTTTTTTTTAAGTTTTGACCATAATCTATGTAATTCTGCTGTGGGGAGTGTAACTAATAATTATTACTAATAACATGCTTGCGCATTAATTATGGCCCTCCCGAGCAGCAACAGGTGGCCCGTGAGGGTGATAATTACCTTGTCAAAATAAGGAATTTAGTGTAACATAAAATATAGCATTATGGTTTGGGAAAATAGAATAAACGGTATTCTTCGTTAGTAAACAACACGCCCGCCAAACTGGCTTTTTCAGATCTTAGACGATATGATGTTTTCTAGTCCAAAAATGAAGAATGATCTACAGGGTGTATCAAAACTAAGTTATAATACTTTAGGGTGTGTATGTATTTCTTGTAGAGAGTTCACCGTGAAAGTGGCAGCGCTGAAAGACCAAAATTTGTTTCACTTTTGGATGGGGAAACTCGTGAGTCGTGACGCTGGGGCGCTTGCCCAATGTCCATACAAAAGTGAAAAAAAAAATTGGTCCTTCATCGCTGCCACTTCTACAGGGAACACATACACACCCTAAAGTATTATCACTTAGTTTTGTTACACCTTGTATAAAAATATTGGTACATTTTTTTGCTCTACCCGCTAAGTAAGGTAACTGAACTGAGCTCTCGTGTTTAAGGGCGTTCCGTCCGGAGATTCCGTAATTAACCGTATTTAAAACCTTATAAACTCATAATCTGAAAGCTAAAAAGTTATAATAAAAATACAGCAATAATCTTCAGTATATCAACATTCCTTTCGCCGTTTTAAATTTTCTATTTTTGTTTATTATACTCATGATATCAGCTTCCAAAGTAATACCAATTTGTTAAAATTCGAGCATACATTCAGCATCTCCTTAGCATTTACAAATTACTTTTATTTGAAACTCACGCCAATAGATCGACAATATCATAAACTACATATTCGCTGTTTTAAATTTTTTTAGGACAATTTTGAACTAAGATAAGTAAAAATAATAGGGTTTTGGCGCGATCTCGGCAACGCGGCAAATGCATGGCCAAGGTCGTTTGCTCGGGGGACGGCCTTAATAAAGTACTTAAGTAAGTAAATAATATTAAATTAAAACTTAGTAATTAGCTGCCTATCATCTGACAAAAGATAATGTCAGCTTGCAAAGTTTCAGATTGTGGCGATATAACTAAATGGTTTGTCTGATAGATAAATATAGATTAGGGGGCGTCCACAAATTACGTGTTGGGCGGGCGGCCGGTATCGCACCCATAATCAATGTGAGCAATAAAATATTCAATGCGAACAACAATTAAAGATTTTATTTGAATCCGTGTACGTACTTAACTAACGAAGTAGGTACTAAGGTTGTTCTTCGCTTTGTACGCGAATTCAAGAATTCTCGCTATAGGTTCCTACATTTTGTGTCTTCAGTTCCATTTGGTTCTCTTGTTTATGTCACAGGATATGTTATTCCAATAATTGTTGCGTTAATTATTATTGTTGTTACCTGTTTGTCAATTGTTATCGAAATTATACGTGACGTGTCACGTACGACAGACAATGCAAATTTACGTTATTGCGTTGATATTATGTCGTTAATTTTCGATAAGGCATCTTCTAGAAAACAATATTTCTGTTACTAGGTATGTTATACCTGTCTTTATCAGGCCGATCAGGCCGTAGCTTTGTGGGAAAAGTGCTGATTTTTTTTATTTCAAAACAGGTTACCTACCTATTTAAATTTGAATTATATTCTTTTCTTTGTAGATGTACTAAGATAGTATATCACAATATATATTATACCTCAAATACATTACGAGTAATGGCCATGGAATACTAATGCGACGTGCGATTGTGAAAATGATTTTTCTGAGATTGAAATGAATATCTTAAGTGAGACTTTGTTATGTGAAGAATGCTCGTATGCTCAATGGAGCGGCACCGGCCCCGGCCTCTATCTCCACTGAATGGTTCACCAGCTATTATAAATAGCCTATATCATGTGTGGCCGTGTACACAATTTGTGTCCGACGTAGTCCAGCCTTTATAGTCTTTATTAGGGCTCAAGTGTAAGCAATGGTGTTTTAATTTAAAACCTAGATAGTTATTACCAACCTAGTGGCATAAAGTAGAGCTAAAATAAACGTTTTCAAAAGGGGACCCTCGTGGTTCTGCAGATTTTTGCTTTTTACGTACAGATCGACTGCCGTCTTGGCTGAGCGTACGTCGCGACGTCTATATACAAATTGACGTCACGAGAGTAAAGAATGCTGTATGCACTTTAAAACAATATGTCGGA
This sequence comes from Polyommatus icarus, assembly GCA_937595015.1. Classification (NCBI taxonomy): domain Eukaryota; kingdom Metazoa; phylum Arthropoda; class Insecta; order Lepidoptera; family Lycaenidae; genus Polyommatus; species Polyommatus icarus. The sequence goes on from OW569321.1 coordinate 14,913,043, forward strand.
CTGTGTAAACGCTTCGCCGAGTTTGCATAAATTAAAGACTTTTCTACCGCAGCATGTTGCTCCGATTGCGCAGCTCCGTTTTATTTCTGTCTTTATTCGGTTAATTGTTTTTGATATCGGATTAGATTTGATATCGTGGAAAAGGCAATAGTGGTAATTCTTTCTTTTATATCCGCAATGTAATTATTATTCACGGCGCACACGCGATTGTTGACTCAACCGTAACATTAGTTCGCGTAGTCAATTAGCTCCTTTGATATCGTTAGCGGTTTGGTACATTTTAAGTGGGTCAACACTCGGTGTGCGCCCAAAAACACAATTTTTAGGGTTCCGTACCCAAAGGGTAAAAACGGGACCCTATTACTGAGACTTCGATGTCTGTCCGTCTGTCCGTCTATCTATCTGTCTGTCTATCCGTCTGTCTCCAGGCTGTAACACAAGAACGGTAATAGCTAGAGAGTTGAAATTTTCACAGATTATGTATTTCTGTTGCCGCTATAACAACAAATACTAAAAACAAAATAAATTAAATATTTAAGAGGGGCTCCCATACAACAAACGTGATTTTTCAAACATTTTTTGCTCGGTATCAATGATGACAACAAGTAGGCACTTGAAATTTTCACAAAAGCCGTATTATGCGTGTACTTCAATAATTAATAATAATATTTAAATAAAATAAAAATTTAAGGGCCCAGTCCCAGCCTCCCATACAAAAAACCCAATTTTTGGCCTATTTTGCTCTATAACGGTACGGAACCCTTCGTGCGCGAGTCCGACTCGCACTTGGCCGATTTTTTTAGTATAAGTGACATATTATTGTTATGTTTTGTTTTGTATATTTTGTCGTCTGTATAAGTTCAACATGTCTCGTGTTAAGCTGTGCTGCTTATTTAAAGGCAACTTCGCTTGTTTATATGAGCCGCTTCTGAATTTATGCGATGCTTCAAATCCAGTAAACAGAGCGCTCAGTGAATATTATACATCATAGTTTCTGGCAGGGAGATTGTTTATAATAAATAAATCAGCCGATATTGATGCGTACGTTTAAAATCTAAAAAAAAAACTAATATCACTTGCGCTATTTGTGAAATGCGGTACCTAACGCGACTCCACGCATTTCAGCTACATTAGAACTTAGCAGGGACGTGCTCACTGTAATAATATTTGACGCTTTAATAAAATTCAATAAACTAATTAGGTAACTGCAGGTATCGCTCCGAGCGAGACGCGATGACATCACAAAATAAATTGAGTTATCCTGAACAATGCTCCCAATAACAAAATTATTTAATATATTATGCTTAAAATACGGTTATTGCTATAAATTTTGTATCTAGGTTTCTTTCTACTGTCGTGACATACAGATTTCATTAACACACCTAAGAACAGGTTAAACTTGCTGCGACGTATTAAAATGACGTGAAAGTGGTAGAGTGGAAGTGTCATGGTGTCATTCTTCTGCAGCGGTCTGTAGTGATCCGAAATCCGTGCGATCATTTTCTATGTACAGTCGTAACGATAAATGCCAATCTGTTATCGCGGTAATAACTTTTGGCTAGCCGCCAAGGACACGCCTCGCTGTGGATAACCAAATATTGTAAGCAGACGTAATAAAATAAATCCCTGGAATCCTTATTTTATATTGTTGAGCAGATTCGGAGAGTATCTCTAGTGATTGTAGCTGTTCTTACGATCTTGAGCGTTACGTTGGGTCAGCAAAAAGACATGTTAGAGCAAGTTTAAACATTAATTAAAATTAATGTTACAAGATTAACAGTAATTGTACTAATAATTTGTTTTTATATTTCCAATTCTATAGGGCCAGCTGCCAACAACTTTTAGTAAATTTGGTTAAGGCTGAGCTGTGAACTACGGTCGGTTAGGTTTGAAACCTACATACGTTGGAACGCCATCTGGCTTATGAATCAATTTCTCTGATAGAATAATGTAGGGGCAAATGCCACATTGTAAATGTCATTCAAGGGAGAAAGTGCAAGTCAAATGAACTAGATATTCAGGTTTGAACTTTAAAGTATAAAAATTAAAAACTATTGTACCGAAATAGCATACTGGGGCCCGAAGCTTCAACCCACATGCGGGGAAAACATTAAACATTTAACGACCATGACCTTATGATTATTATTGTTACTAAGTTAACCACAACAAACTATGAAAATACTAGATGACGCCCGCAACTTCGTTGCGTCAAAATTAGTTTTACCGTGCGGAAACCGTAAATTTTCCGGGATGAAAAGCTTCCCATAGGAAGCATCATATCCCTTCCAGGGACTCAAAGTATCTCCATACCAAATTTCAGCAAAATCAGTTCAGCAGTTTGGACGTGAAGTGGTAACAGACAGTTATGACACACTTTCGCATTTATCTTGATTAATTATTATCATAATGTTGTTAAGGCGAATCAACAAAAACTTTTAGAACAGACCTTCGATCACTAATATACACAGACTTTTGTTAATCGAACAAAAGAAAACGGGATGCCCAATTGTTTTAACTATTACCTATTTCAATACTTACACGACCTCAACAATATTGACCAAAGTGTGTTCGGTTCGGCAGTAAAGCCGCTTGTAAAAAACTAAAAATAAAATACGCGATGAAATTGTAACGCGGAATGTACACAATCGTCCATTCTACCGTGTCGTAAATCACACTGTATTGATTTATGTCTGTCGGACGAGATATCTGCTGAAGAATTTATGCAAACTAAAAAATTAGGTCGGAAGATCGTCTTAATTGTTCTAAACTCATTACTTTCATTGAATAAACTACGCAACTCCTTCAAAGTTTCCTTACCTTGGATATTCTATGACGTCTCTGGGGAGGAGCGCCAAAATACCAACTGCTCCCTCTGGATCGTATCCAACGAAAGGCCGCTCGAATTGTTGACTGAAAGTGTTTCAAATAGCTTGGACCCCTTGGAATTACGCCGAGATGTAGCTTCACTCTCCATCCTCTATCGGTTGTATCACGGGGAGTGCTCTGAGGAATTGTTCGGAATCATACCACCTGCAACTTTTCGCCCTCGTCCCACGCGAAAAATATACCATCCTCATCACCTTGATGAGTGGAAGTCTTCCACGGTGCGTTTCTCGCGTAACTTTCTGCCGCGCACTGTAAAACTCTGGAACGAACTGTCACCAGCAGTTTTTCCGGACCTATACGACCTGCAAACCTTCAAGAAGAGAGCGTATTCCCTCTTAAAAGGCCGGCAACGCACCTGCAGCTCTTTTGATGTTGCGAGTGTCCATGGGCGACGGTAGTTGCTTTCCATCAGGTGACACGTTTGCTTGTTTGCCCCCTTATTTTATTAAAAAAACCTTCATGTTGGTGTCACCAAAAACATACGGTCTGTTAAAATGGGGCAGAGTTCCTACCGGCTAATTCTTGGCCTAAAAAACGAGTTGAAATCCAATCCAATGCCAAGTGTAGATGCACTTCATCGATCATAATCATCTTCATCAACAGCCTGATCCATAATACGTCTAATTTGAACTTGGCAGGTTAATTTAATTCTATAAATAATATCTAATTATACAAATAATCTAGTGTTACGTATATCACGAAAACATAGCGATTTTTGTTTGTTGTATGGGTCGAAAAGACTATGAAAAGTACCAATAACAGGGTCATAACTCATAACGATGCATCGTGTGATGGTAGTAATAATTATGATGATGAATGTAATTTGCATAGTAGTATATGCTTTCAGTTCTTAAAACATCACCGAAAGTCCCAAACTTGTATCTATAAGGAATCCGGAGTTCTCTTAGTATCTTCGGAACCATAGCATGCCTTGGTGTAAAATCTTACTTTTTGACACCTTGGATCCTTCACATAAAACCAAAATCACTATATTATGTTTCCATATAAATTTTTAGGAGTTCCCTTGATTACTCATGGATCCCATCATCAGGTCACCACTTTTGTGAACATGGTACCAAATTGGAGTTGAACCCTATAGAAAAATTTTGAAAATCGGTTCACAAACGGCGGAGTAATCGTTGAACATACACAAATAAAAAAAAACCACAGCCGAACACATAACCTGCTCCTTTTTGGAAGTCGGCTAAAAAGTCAAATAAAATAAATAATAAACACATATTTTTAAAAATTTACTCTTTCAAAAACTTGACAAATCCGGATAAATCCGGTCGAATGGAGTTACGAGAGTCAGAGCCAGCCCTATTTCAGCTTGGAGCTTAGGTCTTGTGCCTGACGAAACACAGTTCCGAGTTTGATTTTGGAGTGGTCCTTCTCTTATACAGGTGCAGACCAATGCTGATGACGCCTTTCTCGCCAAATTGCACAAGTCAAACGTATTTCAGCTTGGATCTTACTTTTTAATTTACTTTCAATGAATCCTTTCATCTCATACCCATATTGCAGAATTGCATTGAAAACAACTACCTATTTCACCATCTTGGAAGGTCCACCATATTGGATTTAGATCCAAATCATTGATCTAAACGTAAGATCTAAATCTAAATGTAATCAAAAAGTATTGCCATCCAAACTAAACGTGTATACAAAATTTCAGCTCAGTCGGTTAAAGATTTTAAGTTGAGTTCAAAGATTCCACTTCCAACTAACATACTTAATATTTCATACAGAGCAATAGTTAAGTAAAAGCTTAAAAAAAAACAATATTTTAATACTGTCGAGATATCGTTAATTTATTGTCATTTTCATACTTTTATAATCCATCATCTATCGTGATCGGTTTGGTCATATCGGGCACGTAATTGAAGTCGAGAGTGCGCGTACGCACCATCTGCTTGTAGATGTAGGCCGACTTGCGCGGCGTGCGCGTCTTCTCCGGGCTCTCGAAGTCCACCTCATATAACCCGAAACGCTCTCTGTAAAAAGTTGGTTAGTTAGAAATTGGTAGAGAATAAGAAAAACCTAAAATTTTATAAAAATTATGAGTTACACTCAAGCGATGCTACATCAGTAATTCAAGCCGTTGATTTGATTGTATAATATCTAGATACTGTTATGTGTTACTAATGTTGCTATGGATCGATGCCCGTCACTCATTAAAGTCCAACTAATCTTTAAACTTTTTTTGGAATCTAAACACAGAATTCAACCAACGGATAGACACTTACCGTAGTAGTTAATAAGTTACCAAGTTTCATACTGTAAAAAAGTCTACCTGATTTATCGCAAACCGAAAAGCGTTAAAACCATAAAACATAAAGTACGCATTTACTCACGAGTATCCTTGCAGCCATTCAAAGTTATCCATTAGGCTCCATGCCGTGTACGCTCTGACGTCACAACCTTCTTCCATCGCGTCGAGCATGGCATTGAGATAGCTTCTATAGTAGTCGATACGGTCGTCGTCGTTTAAGCCACCGCGAGACGAGAAACCGTTCTCAGCAATGATCACTGGAGGATTATCGAAGTCGTCCTTAATTTTAGTCAAGAGTTTATAGAAACCCCATGGAACCACCTGCAAATACATCAATGTTTATGTCGCGTATTTCATTCGTAGATTTGAGGTACATATTTTATGATTTACTTATGACGCTTTAAAATATAACTAGAGATCGCCCAATGGTCGAAATTCGACCTCAATTAAAAAAACCGGCCAAGTGTAGCGTGTCGGGCCACGGGTGACGGGGGCCACGTGGCCACGGGTTCCACGGGTTCCATAGTACCGCTAGTTTTGTAAAAAAAATAATTATGGTCAATGAATGTACATTTACTAACGTGTTTTTTTCTTGTTGACTACGGAACCCTTAAAATAAAATTATAAGTTTCAAACAACGCTTTTCTACTGATATATTCTATTGTCAAAATATTGACTTTATTATTTTTTAGACATAACTCCTGCTGACTCCTGCGACTCTCTCAGATTAATAAAGTCAAATGATGACAGTCATACTGGCCATGTTTAAAAACTAGTGTATTTTTAATTTGACAACAGGCTTCAACCATAAGAGTACCTACAATTCGTGCGTATAGGCTGATCCTAGTGTGTGTGTTGTAGCGTGTGTAATGTTTTAGTTGAAAAATTTGTGATAAATGCATAATTTCAAAATAACATTAGCTTGATGCCTCTTGATGCACTCCTTCACCATATAAATTATAAACTAAAACTGTGCAAAATTTCATTCATCTACGTTCAAGCATTTTTCGCCAAAAGGGATTAAAAGTTTTTGGCGCGCGCAATAATATAATATTATAGATTCACGTAGAACTTGATCATACATTCTCCAAAGCTTCCTTCTTATGTGCCTGGCTGATATTATAATGTTATGCATCTAGCATTTTAAATATCATTATTACCAAAATTTTAAAAATATTTAAGTACTTACATTTAACCAAGAAGATGCTCCTTTCGGCCAGTCACTTTGGGCATATTCCATAACGTTCATGTCATCACTATATGAGGGTGAATCATATAATACGCCATCTACGGATTTGTTTCTGTTTGAAATACTAGAAGTATAGTGATTAATTCCGAGGAAGTCGGAGCTTCCCCTCACTAATTCTATCTCATCGGCGGTAAATTCTGGAAGCCTTGACCTGAAGAAACCCTGTTTTTCACTCTTTTCTGCAATCATTTTTTTCATCGACGGCGGAAAACCGCCAGTCTTGGAGAAGATTGGATACGCGTATTGTCCCACCTAGAAATAAATATTACATTAAAATATCAATGAACATTTTCGAGTCAGCTTTGTGAGTCAGAGAAAATTTTCGATTGGAAAACAATTGTACCTTTTCCCTGCTAATAAATAAATACAATATTATGTAAGAAAAAATTAATAAAATATAATATTTTCAATTGCATAAATCACATTTCTTAAACTATTTCTTACTTCGAATTGATATTGATGTTCGCTAGCCTCCATGTGGTCATCATTTTCTGGTTCGTACCATTTTGCGCTTAGTGTAATGCCGATAGTGCCACCCTGAGTCGGTCTGAACTCATCGTTATATATATGATAGGTTTTAGCATGGGCTACTAGTAAGTTCTTAGCGCATAAGTATTCAGCGTAGCCAGTGATGTTCAACAGAGGTGCCATGGTAGCATCAGAATATCCTTGGACGCAAACGTCTCGGGGCTCATTCATAGTAATCCAATATTTTACCCGATCGCCGAACAGTTCAAAAACGATTCGGGAATAATCACTGAACCAATCTACTATATGCGGATTCGCCCAGCCACCCAAATCTTGAAGCTTTTGAGGTAAATCCCAGTGGTAAATAGTCACCATGGGTTCGATGTTGTACTTCTTCAATTCGTCAATTAAGTTGTTGTAATAGTCTACTCCCGCTTGGTTGATCACATCGGGGAAGCTGGTCGGAAGGATCCTGGACCAGGATAAGGAGAATCGGTAAAAGTCTAGCCCAAGCTCCCGGACCATCTCCACGTCCCTCTTGTACAATCGATATGATTCATTTGCATCGTCTCCGGTGTCGCAGTTTTTTATGGGACACGGCACTTGATGAGCTATACGATCCCAAATGTTTTCAGATTTACCTGGAATGTCATTCATATTAAAAACCGTTTTAACTTCTTGATTTTCGTCCTGGCTTCTGGTAAAAGTTTAATTGCACTTACCATCTTCATTCCATGCCCCTTCTATCTGGTAGGATGCTGTGGCAGTCCCGAATAATAAGTGTTCCGGAAACTTACGAGGTTCCTTCTGAGCATCGCATTTAATAGTAACGAAGCATAGTGTTAAAACTAGACTGAAAAACAGAAAGTAGACATAGAGTATATTTCTATTTAAAATGCTTCATTTACAAGAAAATAATTTCAAAGGCGCTGTTAGAATAATAATAATAATCAACCTACTTCCTTTGAAAAAATTAAAAAATAAAGTGTATTATATTAAGTATACTCACAACTTTAACGTTAACATTTTGCTTCCGTTTAGACCCCCTTGCTTGTATGTTTGTGGCATACTATCACCGCTATTATATATTCGTGGTTTATCAAGATTACTAGCTCTTGTCAAAATAGGAAGATTAATAGAGATAAAATTTAAGTGTTTACTCAAGAAGGCGTGCAAGCTCACTTAATCGGTCCGAGTGCAAAAATCTGTCGTATCACTTCCGATACTGATAGCTCAGATTGAAACTAGACTTTCCTGCAATCTCGCAAGCCTTCAATCGTTAAACTGATGTAACTTCGAAATAATATTAACTTACCGTCATGTTTCTTAGTCTTCTAGTTAAGAAATCAATTGAAGACATGAGTCGATAAAGACGGTAACTAATATATAATTTGAAAACTGTCGTTTTTCTGTACAATGGAGGCTATAGGACCGGCAAATTGATTTGAAATAAAAAAATGTGGATTCTAGAGGTATGTATAGACTATAGCTAGATATGTTAGTTATACCTATTATGAAGTAGGTAAGTTACGAGATTTGTATTTGTACACAGGATAAAGTGTCAATTTAGAAGTCGATTCACGATTGCTATGTGTAATGTGACACTTTGGTGGTGACTGGAGTGGTGAGTGGTGACCTACGAATAATAAAAACTATAAAGGAAACGTAACTCCCATACTTCAACCGTTTTGAATTTGGTTCCTTTTTTCGCACACTAAAACATGACAATAGCTGCGAAATATTACTAATGGATTCCCAATCTTTTTCAGCCTGCGCCCCAGGCTGAAAAGATTGGGAACACCTGGTTTACAAATTTTCCGTCATACAATAAAATGTTCAACTTTTCAAGCCCTTTCATTTGGTATATGTCTCAAAGTGCTACATTAGTGGGTACGATATGCCTAATATCAAGAATAATTGTTCTCGTTATTTGGCATAATTGTTGTTATAGTAGAGGAGGGGAGGGTGCTATTTTTGTAGTCACTCAAGCGTCATGGAGACGTAGTAGGTTTTTTACAGGCAAAACTGATAAAAAAATAGTAAAAGCGTTTTTTTATTTTAGTGGTGGGTTCAGAAACTGCAGTCATTTTAATGTTTTGAAAAAGAAAATATATAGAGAAAATTGCTTATTTAGGTAAATTATAAACATATTTTAGACAACAAGGACTAAATCATTTAGTTGAGTACAAAATAAAATATCTGCGAAGCTTAGTTAGAAAAATATGAAGCTTTATTTTTTTATATTTTAAAATGTCCCTACAGGCTTACCTAACCTTTGAATCGTCAGTGCTTTATATGGAAGTTTCTTTTGGGTACACTAAACATCCTCTATCTTAACTGATAGATCAGGTGACATTTCAATATTTAAAAAAAAATTAACCCACTAGTGAGAAATCTGATTTCTATACTATGATAACTAGACACATGTCGGAAGCCTATACAAGCTTAATCTGACACGCTCGTGCTACTCCCGATTCCCGAAATCCCCTCTGCCTGCCCAACTATTAATGCAATGAAGTGTGTAAGCGCGACGCGACGCGATGCCGATGGCGGGCGGCGCACCGTGCAAGGCGCGTAGGTCCATAATAAAATTATTATTGTGGTATTTTTTAGAAAAACTTTCGGAAGTTATTTCTCAACATTTTAGTACTGAGTGATTATAAAAAAAATACGTTTTTTTTAATTTTTATCAAGGATCAATATGTATATCCAAATTTTGCCGGAAGGTTTAATCATTGCACTGGCTCATCAGGCTGTAACAAAACTTAGTGATCACTGATCATACTTTAGGATGTGTATTGTGTTCCTTGTAGAGAGTTCACTTCGAAAGTAGTAGCGCTGAAATACAATTAAAAACCCTCAAGTGCGAGTCGGACAGAGCGAAACTAGGCAAAAATTTTGTTTTTCGTATGGAGACCCCCCCTAAATATTAATTATTTTATTTTACTTTTATTATAAATTATGAAAATAAAAATATAATTAAAGATTTTGTGAAATTTTCAAGTATCTACCGGCTGCCATTATTGATTTTGAGCAAAAAAGGCCAAAAAATCACATTTATTATTTGTGAAGTGAAAAAAACTTTAGGAAATTAATAGAAGGTGACTTTATGAAGTATGTATGTTTGTCTGTTACCTCTTCACGCCCAAATTGCTTGTACCTAATATAGTTAATATAGTTTGAGTCCCGGGAATAGACATAGAATTCTTTTCATTCGTCTGTCCTTCCGTCCGTCCGTCTGTCTGTCTGTTTGTTAGACAGCTATAATAGTAGCTATTTTACTTCCGCACAATAAGCTGTACCCTATAGTTAATGGTTGGAAATTTTAAATAGAAGTTTTTGTTGGTAATACACATGTGTTATACCGTAGTCCGTACGAGTATTATTCCAATGTCTCCTGATGGTAGCTGCTTTTGTTGTAAATACACTTGTGTTATACCGTACGAGTATTATTCCAATGTCTCCTGATGGTAGCTGCTTTTGTTGTAAATACACATGTGTTATACCGTACGAGTATTATTCCAATGTCTCCTGATGGTAGCTGCTTTTGTTGTAAATACACATGTGTTATACCGTACGAGTATTATTCCAATGTCTCCTGATGGTAGCTGCTTTTGTTGGAATCTCTTCCAGTAGACCTATTACAGGAAAAATTAAAAAAGAGGTAACAATAAGTAGTGCACACGACATTTTAACAATAACGTACATAATAACAAGTAAAACATAAAATAAAACATAATATAAACGTAATGCTTAATAATATACAATACATAGGAACTTAAATTATAAAATATACATAAAATAATAATAATATACATACGTATAATTAATGATACAATATAATATTAGGGTTTATTGAAATAGGTAACGTGGTCAGGATAGGCGTAAATAGTGCTCATGTAGTCTTTTTTTTTTAAAGTGCAAGTGTTTTACAATCACGTATAGGACTTGGCAAGGAGTTCCAGAGCATAAACAGTGAAGGAATATGCAAAGTAGTCAGTACGATGGGGAGGGATATCTAAGAGGGTCCGTCTAAAGGATCGACAGGATAAATTTTGCCAGTTGGGAAAGGAGAAGCGTTCTTTCAAATAGGAAGGTGTTGCAGGACTGAATAAAACATTAAAGAGGAAACAGAGTATTCGGTAATTTCTACGGAAGCGAATAGGGAGCCACCGTAACTGCTTTCTGTATTCGGACACGTGGTCGTATTTTTTTAGGTCAAAAATAAAACGTATGGACTGATTTTGAAGCCGTTCTAATTTGTTCAATATCTCTTCGTTAGCATCTAAGTAGCAAACGTCCGCATAGTCAATGATAGGTTGGATAAGGGTCTGCGCTAATAAATTTTTGGTAGGAGTAGGGAGAAACTTTTGGAGCAGTTTGAGGAAATGCAAGGTGTAGGAATGCATCGTAATCATTAGAGTCGGAAACAGGAGTCTTGCCAATACCAGCTGATCTAAGAAATTTAAAAGTATCTGCTGTATTGCGGCTTTGTAAGGAGTAAAAGTAACGCAGTTTGGCATCGCGACATGTGTGATTGCAGCGATTACGCAACAGCTTAAACTTGGTATGGTACACTTCGTTTGGACAAAGTTTAAATTTCCTTTTGGCCTTATCACGTGCCGCCATCAGCCCCTTGATAGAATACGTGAGCCATGGTGCCGGATTGTGCCTTACTTTAACTTTCCTCAAAGGGGCATGTCGGTCATAAAGCTCCAATAAAATATTATTAAAATTAGCAATTTTGTCATCCAAGTTCGAGCTATTCAGTACAGATGCCCAATCAAATTTTTCGGAATCTAGCTCAAGCGCTTGTTTGTCAATATGATTGAAGCTACGCAAAAGTAAAGTTTGGGGCTTACGTTTAGGGGGTCTAATATTGTAGGACAGGAAAACAAGGTCATGGTAGGAAAAGGGGGCAACGAGCTGTCCATTAGTAGCCACATTATTAGGAGATGATACAATAATGAGGTCTAATAGAGAGGGCGTACAATTAGGAAAATTATGGGTGGGATGGGAGGGAAGGACATATAGGTTATAGGAAGTTAAAAGCGAGAGTAACTTTCGTGAGCGATAGTTGTTTTTAAGAAGGCAGGTATTAAAATCTCCCATAATTACTACATGTTGGTAATTTAAACGCAAACTAGCAAGCAGGTTGTCAAGATATTCAAAATAGTCGATACCAGAATTAGGGCTGTACAAAACAATCAGAAGTAATTTGGTATGATGAGTGACAATTTTAATGGCCAGACATTCCGCTTGTTCTGAATAAGCTGAAGAAGACATATGCAATATATTATATTGAATATCAGCGCGGAGATATATGGCAACACCACCACCACCTTTGCCAGTTCTGTCGTTGCGAATGAGGACAAACCCAGGAATAGAATATTGGATGGATGGAAGAGAGGGCTTAAGGAAAGATTCAGAGATTAAGATGACATCAAGATTAGTAGTACTAAAGGACGCAAGGAGATCCGGATAATGACTAGGGATGCTCTGCGCATTAATGTGTGCTATGTTCAAGTTAACTCTATAATTGCTAAAGATCTCAGAAAGTTGATCACTTAAAGTAAGAGGTAATGAGTGTAAAGAACTGTTTGCACTTAAAAAACTGGACGACGATTATTTTATTTCATTATTAAACAAAAACCATGTTTTACTATTTATGTTTATTGTCATTTTCGGCAGGTCCTTCTAATACTTTTTATAATCCATCATCTATCGTGATCGGTTTGGTCATATCGGGCTCGTAATTGAAGTCGAGGGTGCGTGTACGCAACAACTCCTTGTAGACGTAAGCGGACTTGCGCGGCGTGCGCGTCTTCTCCGGGCTCTCGAAGTCCACCTCGTATAGCCCGAAACGCTCTCTGTAAAAAGTTGGTTAGTTAGAAATTGGTAGAGAATAAAAAATACTTCAAAAATAATTTCATAAAAGTGATGAGTTAAAGCGTTAAAACCTAGGTACTTAGTAAATAATACTTAACAAGGTCGGACCATAAAACACAAAGGACGCATTTACTCACGAGTATCCTTGCGACCATTCAAAGTTGTCCATTAGGCTCCATGCCGTGTACGCTCTGACGTCACAACCTTCTTCCATCGCGTCGAGCATGGCATCGAGATAGCTTCTATAGTAGTCAATACGGTCGTCGTCGTTTAAGCCACCGTAAGACGAGTAACCGTTCTCAGTAATTATCACTGGAGGATTGTCGAAGTCGTCCTTAATTTTAGTCAAGAGTTTATAGAAACCCCATGGAACCACCTGCAAAAATATAAATTTTCATTTCGCTAATATTTCATAGGTAAATTGATTTGAAATATTTATTATTACATTTTATATTATGACGCTTTAAAATAATTTATACGAAGATCTTGATCATAAATTCTCCAAAATCTTTCGTTCTAGTGCAGGGCCGATATAATAATATTATGCATCCAGCTTAGAATAACAATATTATCACAATTCTAAACATAGTTACAAACCTTTAACCAAAGAGATGCTCCTTGCGGCCAATCACTTTGGGCATATCCCATGACGCCCATGTCATCTCTATATGAGGGTGAATCGTATACGCCATCTACGGATTCGTTTCTGTATACAATACTAGAAGAATAGTGATTAATTCCGAGGAAGTCGGCGCTTCCCCTCACTAATTCTATCTCATCGGCGGTAAATTCTGGAAGCCTTGACCTGAAGAAACCCTGTTTTTCACTCTTTTCTGCAATCCTCTTTTTCATCGACGGCGGAAAATCGCCGGTCTTGGAGAAGATTGGATACGCGTATTGTCCCCACTAAAAATAAATATTACATTAACATCTATATATTAATTGGAAAACTTTGGATCCTTTTTGACGAAAAATGCGGAAACGTAGGTGATTGAAATTTTGTACAGTTATAGTTTATATGGTGTAGGAGTGCCTCTAGCTAATTTTATCTTGAAATTATGCTTTTATCATACATTTTTTTAACAAATAAAATTATTGAATCTTCAATACTGTTAGCACCTGTTAGATAATAATTATTACACGGCCAGTCTGTCATCATTTGACTTTATTCAGTTATTAATCTGAGACTGTCGCAGGAATTATGTCTAAAAAACATCTAAAAAATAAGTAGAAAAAATAATAAAGTAATTTTTTGACACTAGAATATCAATACGAGTAGAAAATTGTTGTAAACTTATAATTATTTTTTTTATTTAAGGTGGTCATCAAATATGGGTCGAATTTCGACCATTGGGCGATCTCTAGTATCAATAACAATAAACATTAATTTGAAGCCAGCTTGTGAGTCAGAGCAAATATTTTTCATTGAAATACATTTGAAACTACGTCTTGTTCTCTGTTAGGTGATATCAGACGGTTCACTCGGATGAATATTCACTCGAGTGAATGCTTCATTTTCCTTTCATTCTATGTTCACACGGCTTATAGGGAATGATACAGAAAAGAACATTCATTTTTCATTTCTTTTAATATGTCCTCGAATGAAGTCGCGCGTCTTGGTTTTACTTTAATATGTGATCATTTAATCAAAGAGTTAACAAAAAAAAAGAAACAAAGAAAACGTCGACGGTGGTGGGCGTGACCATGGATTGAAAGAAGAAATTTATTAGAAGCTTCAAATACTTGTTGAGAGAACTAGACGTTGAAGATCCTGATTCATATTATTATCTTCGAATGGATGAAAATAAATTTGAAGAAGTTTTGCTTCTTGTTGCTCCGTTATTAACGAAATAAAAATACTTTAATGAGAGACAGCACACTTAACCGAATAAAACTTCTAATTGTACTAAGATACCTGCTACAGGTGATAGTTTTGGAAGTTTAGAGTCGTCAACACGTGACGTCCGTCAACTACAGGACTCGAGAAAAAATGACTGAACGAAACGAACGATCATTCGGATCGTTCTCTCAGTGTTCAGACCGTTCATTTCTCGTTCATTCGGAGTGGAAGTGAAAGATGCCGGATGACAATATCCAACACAGTTGGATCGGTTCACTAGTGAATTCATTCGGCACTAATGTTTCATTTTGTGTTTAGATGTGTCACTTGGAGTGAAATATGCAAAATGAAAGACGAAAATGAACTAAAAATGACCCGTCTGATATCAGCTTTATATTATGTCAGTGGTTCTCTGTGAGTGAAAAAAATCAAAAGTTTTATAAATGGAAAAAGAAATATAAAATAGAGTAATATTATAGGATCTTTCAAAGATTTTATAATTCTGATACCTATTAAGTACATACTTCAAATTCATATTGATCTTCGCTAGCCTCCCAATGTTCATCAGTTTCAGGCTCGTACCACGATGCACTCAATGTAATACCTATAGTACCACCCTGAGTCGGTCTAAACTCATTGTTATACATATGATAGGTTTTAGCATGGGCTACTAGTAAGTTCTTAGCGCATAAGTATTCAGCGTAGCCAGTGATATTTAACATCGGTGCCATGGTAGCATCAGAATATCCTTGGAAGCAAACTTCTCGGGGCTCATTCATAGTAATCCAATAGTTCACTCGATCGCCGAACAGCTCAAAAACGATTCGGGAGTAATCACTAAACCAGTCAACCATATGTGGATTTGACCAGCCACCCAAATCTTGAAGCTTTTGAGGTAAATCCCAGTGGTAAATAGTCACCATGGGTTCGATGTTGTACTTCTTCAATTCGTCAATTAGGTTGTTGTAGTAGTCTACTCCAGCTTGGTTGATCACATCGGGGAAGCTGGTCGGAAGGATCCTGGACCAGGATAAGGAGAATCGGTAAAAGTCTAGCCCAAGCTCCCGGACCATCTCCACGTCCCTCTTGTACAATCGATATGATTCATTTGCATCGTCTCCGGTGTCGCAGTTTTTTATAGGACACGGCACTTGATGAGCTATACGATCCCAAATGTTTTCAGATTTACCTGGAACGTCGTTCTTTTTAAAAAAATTGGCCAAGTGCGAGTCGGACTCGCGTACGAAGGGTTTCGTACCGGTATAGAGCGAAAGTAGGCAAAAAATTGAATTTTCTAGTAAGCTCTAAATATTTACTTCATTAAAATTTTATTAATCTATATAATACGCGAGCGAAAAACTTTGGATCCCTTTTGACGAAAAATGCGGAAACGTAGGTGATTGATATTTTGCACAGTTATGGTGAAGGAGTGCAACGAGCTAATATTATTTTGAAATTACGCTTTTATCCATAAAGTTAATATACCTATCGGAATAGAGAAACAAAGGCCTGAGCAAGCGAGATGTCACTATCAGTAACACTGCGTGGTAGAAAGAGAAGCGTGATTTGAGGTTGCATAGCTTTTTTTTCATCTGTTTGACAGTCTGTCTGCCCCTGGGCCGATAGTTGTCAATTTGGGCTCTCAGAAAAATTGTGATTTTAAGTTAAATAATGAATAATTTTAAGAAATACTGCTCTAGAAACATGGTTAAGTGTTTGTGGAATGATTCTGGATCCACACATCGAAAAAACCCGGACAAATATTCATTTCACAGGTGAATTATTCTACATCGACAGGACCTAGTTTTAAGTTTATTTTTGCCAATTCCCTACGAGTTATTGGTATTTTTACGTCCGTGTTCACTTCTGTATATGTTTAATTATATGGAAAACATAACTTGACTAGCCATGGTGCACAATTTAAAGATATTTTGTGTAAACAATTTTCATCTATTTTACACTAGGGCTGCATCAAGTTATCGATAAGTTGTGTCGATATGAAAATATTTTTAGTTAAGTATACTAATTATCTAGGAATGTTGAAATGATAACATACTCATCCGTAGTTTATAATTAGTTTATATACTATCATGCATAATTTATCATTTTTAAGGTTCCGCACCCAAAAGGTAAAAATTAAGTCCTAGTAGTGGGGTCCCGCAGCCCGCTTTACTACTAAGACTTCGTTGCCTGTCCGTCTGTCCATCCGTCCGTCCGTCTGTCTGTCTTCAGGCTGTATAACAAGAACCACTATAGTAATAGACTTCTGAAATTTCCACAGATGTAATGTCATTCTACATCCAATACGGCTGCTCATCCAAGATAGGGAAATAGTTGAAAGCACTTCTGCAAGATGGGCATCAAATAAAAGGGCTCAGTAGGCTCATTGAGAGTGAATTGAAAATTAATAGGGTCTAGTGAATTCGTGTCGTGTCGTGTAGGTACTGATGTCACGTGACGTAACCTGTCGTGTCGAATCGTGTCATGACATGTCGTGTCGTATCGTACCGGATTTTAGAAAATGCCCGGTTGAAACCGGTCACCCTTCATGCGCGAGTCCGACTTACACTTGGCCAATTTTTCAGATTTCCTGCTGACCTGGATACCAGAAATTCATGACTTAAAATAATTAACCATCCAAACTGGACTCCGAAGAAAAAATCATGCATACGAGTACTTAATTATGCAGCAAGCATTTTGAAGAAAAGTCACATTTTACTTCAAAATTACAATTTTATTATATTATATATATGCAGTTTTATTTTATCCCATTTTATAATGCCCGCTGTACACTCTCGCCGAGAGCTCTCGGGCGAGTCTCGTGCGAGAGCCCCTTGCCCGAGTGCGATCATGTTCATTATTGCTTAGTTCAATCGCAGATAAGAACTCAGAGAAGATGGTGGAAAACGACCATTCACCATTCACCATGCATCGAAAGATATCATTGTAATCCAAAGATTTATAATCATATTTAATTTTATTTCTCATATATGATGACTGATAATGACGTTTATTATTGTTATTTTTCTGTTCTACACTATCCAACAACGGCGGGACTAGTAGTGAAAGACGCGAGAGTGTACAGTAGTGCGCTCGTTTTCCTCGCGAGACCCTTTGTCTCGGGCGCAAAATACCGACAACGGACCGAGAGGGTTCGAGACAGGCGAGACGAGGCGAGCGCACCCATTTACACTCTCGCACCCGGGCCGCCTCGCTGTGTCTCGGCGAGAATATACAGCCGGCATTATGGTTACAATCTTACAATTATTATTCCATGATCGATATTTTGTCGAATTACAAGATGTTTGTACATCACTGACACGCACACGTAAACATAATTGTATACACAGATGTAAATCAAATTTTGGTTAAGCTTGACAGCTCGGGATTGTTTCTCTATTCCGATAGGTATATTACCTTTATGCTTTTATCATACATTTTTTTAAATAAATAAAACATTACACATACTACAACATACACACTAGGAGATTTTCATTGACAAAATATGACAATGCCTATACACACGAATGTATATATGTAATGTACTCTTTTATTTATGGTTGAAGTCTGTTGTCAAATTGAAAATATATTTCCAAATTGAATTTGTTTTGTCTTGAATTGTCAAATTGAAAAAAAAAAACCTAGATAATCGCTAGCGCACGAAGGGTTCCGTACCGATAAAGAGCAAAAATAGGCAAAAAATCGTGTTTTTTGTGAGCCCCTCATTTTTTTATTTTATTTGAATTTTATTATTAATTATTAAAGAACACATGCAATCAAGGATTTTGTGAAAATTTCAAGTGTCTAATAGTTACCATTATTGAAATCGAGCAAAAAAGGCCAAAAAAAAATCACGTTTGTTGTGTGACAGCCCCCCTCAATTATTAATTTTATTTTGTTTTTAGTATGTGTTAATATAGCGGCAATAGAAATACACAATATGTGAAAATTGCAGAAGTCTAGCTATAGCCGGTTTTTGAGATACAGCCTGAAGACAGACAGACGGACAAACAGACGGACAGACAGACGAACAGACATCGAAGTCTCAGTAATAGGGTCCCGTTTTTACCCTTTGGGTACGGAACCCTAAAAAACAACATTTCTTGAATGGGAGTCCCCTTAAATATTCATTTTATTGCGTTTTTAGTATTTGTTGTTATAGCGGCAACAGAAATACACAACCTGTGAAAATTTCAGAAGTCTAGCTATACTTAGCGGTTCTTGAGTTACAGCCAGGAGACAGACGGACTGACGGACAGACATCGAAGTCTCAGTAATAGGGTTCCGTTTTTACCCTTTAACCCGTTTTAACCCTAAAAACTGTTTTAACTTCTTGACTTTTTCCTAGACTTTTGTTAAAAGTTCAATTGCTTTGGGTACGGAACCCTAAAACTGTTTTTTCTTCTTGACTTTCTCCTAGACTTTTGTTAAAAGTTCAATTGCTGCACTTACCATCTTCATTCCATGCCCCTTCTATCTGGTAGGATGCTGTGGCAGTCCCGAATAATAAGTGTTCCGGAAATTTACGAGGTTCCTTCTGAGCATCGCATGTAATAGTAATGAAGCATAGAGTTAAAACTAGACTGAAAAACAGAAAGTAGACACAAGATAGAATAGTGATAAATAATAATAAAAGATAGATTAATAATTAATAAAAATATTATATTTTCTTTCCTTTTAAAAAAAGGGAATGCACTCACAACTTCAATGTTACCATGTTGCTTACGTTTAGACCCCCTTGCTAGTATGTTTGTGGCGTACTATCACCGCTATATATTACCTTTATCTCTGTGATTAACAGTTTTATCTCAATTTTTGACAATTGTTTATTTTTTGTGACATATCGAAACCTAAAGGAAAACGTTTTATCTAGATTACTAGCTGTTGTCAAAATAGGAGGATTCATAGAGATAAAATTCAAGCGTTTTCTAGAAAACTGAGACCTGTCTCAGTATCAGTAGTCAATAAACGGCCAAATATTCGTTGAACATACAAAAATAAAAAAGAAAATAAAAAAGAAATGCAGCCGAACATATAACCTCCTCCTTTTTTGAAGTCGGCTAAAAAGTGGCGATATCACCACTTTAATTGTGGTGATACCGCCACTTTTTTGCCCAATTCGGATGTATACCCTACAAACAACAAAATAATTGAAAATTTGACCACAAATACCAGATTGATCGTTAAACATACATAAATTATAGAATATATATACTGACGAAAATATAATAGCCTCCTTTATGTCACTTAAAGTCTGTTAAATTCTTGTTTCATTTGCTCTTTACTTTAAGTACATATTTTAAACATACTGTCTTAGATCAGTTTATTTTACTCATTGGCCATTGCTGGGAGAACAGCAGGTATTCTGTAGGATACCTAGGAATTGTATAGTTTACCTAGGGACACATTGCCTGGACGCCCTAGGAATTGTATACATTGCCTAGGTATTGTATATAATCCCTGAATATATTATTCAGATTGCCGCTAACATAATATTATACATACAATGAATGACTCTTTTGATATCATGATGTATGACATATTTTATCGACTAATTGGCTCTCAATTTTTTTTCTCTCTCTTACGGTTGTAAAATAGCAGCCATTCTAGTTTTTTTCGGGCGCTCATACTAATCTGACCAATACTCTATGAACATAAAAAATCTATCTCATTTGATAGCTAAACTTGTGGACTACGTTTACACAGACATTATGTTACAAAATTCGCGGAGTAAAACATAGAAAAACCAAACTCTAAGAAAAAATTATGAGTTTTATTAATTAATGCCTTTCTGTGAAAAATCTAGTGCATTAAACTGGCCTTTTATTATTTTAAAAAGATAGAGGAGGTTTTTTTGTAAAATAAATTCCTAGACTTCTATGCTCTCAGTCAGATAGTTTAGAAGTTATAACGATTTGCTTACGAAATATTGGTCAATAATGTAAATGTTACCGTTAATTTGTGAAAACCAGTTAGAATGCAGATTAAGAAGGTATTCTGCAGATTATCTGGCTAAAGGTTAAAGTGCAAATTAATTTTATTCTTCCATTATCGCAATAATCTGCAGAATACCCAGGTAATCTGCAGAGTAACGATCATTCATACGGTAAATTGCATAAAGCAGTTTCTTGTTTGAATAAAACATTTAGTTGTTGGGAATTATTTAATATAAATTTAGGACATAAACAAAGGAATAAAATATTAAATTTTAACTAAAATGTTTTTTATGAGCCTATGCTGTCCCACTGCTTCGCAAAGGCCTCGCCCAATGTCTTCCAATGCTCTCGATCTAACGCAGCCGTAAGCCAGCCTGGCTCGTATTTGTCTAGCTCGTGGTCTAGCTCATCGCACCATCTTTTTCGAGGCCGACCTTTGACTAGACTTTAGACTTTACTAAATAGAAAATCGATGTTAAAAATTGTTGGAACATTGTTTTTCGTTAGCATGCAAACTAACTAAAAAATATAATGTTCCGTACCCAAAGGGTAAAAAAGGGACCCTATTAATATATTTATATTAATAATAGGGTCCCGTTTTTACCCTTTGGGTATTTGGGTATATTAATGCCCCACCGAGTAGGAATACCGTTGGGGTTTTAGTGGGTAGTCCCGGGTGCGTCTTCCGTCCGCCCCGGGGAGTCCCACATACGTCGGTGGTCCTTTCCGGGCCCCGGGGATGCGCAAACGCATTTCCCAAACGCAAAGAAAAAGGTGAAAAAGGACGACGCGGATTGATCGCCAAGTTAGTTTTTTCTTAATAACTCGATAAATATACAATATTCTAAAAATCTGCTAGGTCAGTTTTTCAATGATAGAATTTTATACAAAGTGTTAAAATATTATCTTAGTGTAATGCACGGTTATGGCAATATACGAAAAATTCGTGAAAATTACATGCATTTTTGTGATTTTTTTTCTATCGAGAAAATTTTAAGATATCGTGTTTCCGTTAGGTCGGATCCTCGGAAATATATAATGCAGTATCTATGTTTAAAACCAGCCAAGTGCGTGTCGGGCCACGCACAATATGTGGTTTCGTAGTACCGCTACTTTTTGTTTTTTTTATGGTCAATGAAAAGAAAAAAGAGACCAACGTCATTAAATAATATTTTGGTCGATCATGTCAATTCAATGTTAATTGTGATCTGTTGGTTGGGTTTGACGTAATAATAATAATAATAATAATAATAATAATAATAATAATAAGGGGGTGAAGCCGGTTCCTCCTAGTTGGTGTCCCCGGGCAACACTTGGGTGCGCCACCCCACTCTCTTCGGGGTGAGGTACTCACGTGGCTGATCATCGGTTCTTTCTTTCTCGATTCTATCTTTTCATCACCTTTTTATGTGTCAGTGCTTGGTTTTTGCATCGTTTTTGTTTTTGGTTTGTCTAATTTTCACCACCTTTGTTTCTTCTCCCACTATCTTTCCATTTTTGTTAACTCTTCTTATATTTTTTATTTTTATGTGTTAATCATATTAAGGAATAAAATGCGACTACGTAATAGAAAAATACTACCCCAGGCGGGTACCGGCGCGAACAGCAATGGAGAATCCCGCCCCGGGCCTTCGGGTCCGGGCAGCCCCACGTATTCTGGGGGGGGCGCCGTATCGCTTAATTCTGTCTAGTCTTGCGCTGCTGCAGATAACATAATTCCAACAACGAGCCCAACACACTTGTGTCCAACATCACCTACCTCATCCGTCAGCTTATTTCCATCGCCTCACTCGTCACCGCAGTCATACATGCTCAACAATTCATCTTCATCACGGTCCACATCTTTATCATTAATGTCAGATGATGTTACACAGGACGCAATAGCTGATGATCCTGTGCCCATCGCTGACAGCACTCCATCTACGAGTACTTCAAAAAATACTCACCAAAACCCCGTAGATCACAATATCGCCATTCAACCACAACTCAACATTACACCAGCAAGAAGTGTTTTGCAGGACATGCTTCCTCCAACCACTCTCGCTGGAAAAAGTAGACAACGGATGAAGTGGACTGATCATATCAACAAAGAACTTCTCCGTTGCTACTATATCATTACATCATGTGAATCAAACCTCACCGCTTTTAGACCATCACTGCATAAAAAATTTATAGAAGTTTTCCCAGAATTAAGTCATATATCCGAACAAAGGCTAGCAGACCAGATCCGAGTCATTCATCGCAATAACAGAATATCACTTCCTGAAAGAAATAAAATAAAAGCAGTTGTTGCCCAAATTATTAATAATACCGATTTAGACATTCAAAATAACCTAACACAAAATTCAGATTTACAAACTACACCATCTACCACGCTGTATACAGATAGTTATCCTTCCACCAATGATATAATTCCATGTCATTCTCCCATCGCAACCACAAATTCATCAATCAACTCGCCAAATATCCCGGATACCTTCGAACAAACCATTACGATAGAGTCACTTAATACAAATATTGATACCGATTCCACTGAAACTCAAAAAATTGAAAACATCTTTACAGAAATGTTAATAAAGTATTCTGATACAGACCCAACTCTTAGACCTATCATCCCAAAACTTCATATAACGCGCAACATAATTAAAACTGTTAATGTACTCAATAACTTAATTGCAAAATATTTAGAAGGAAAAGAGTTCCCTGGCCTAGATGAAATCCACATAGCCATATACAGTGCAGCTATGACAGCTGCAAGTTTACATAACAGAATAAAAACCCTACCTGAAAATACAAACACAAATAAAACAATAGATCACAGCAACCCAAAATGGCAACAAAGAATTGAAAACAGAATTAAGAATTTACGCAAGGAAATAGGACAATTGACTCAATATCTCGCAGGCAATCTCTCCCCAAGAAAGCAGCAAAAAGTAAACCCGAAAAATCTGTCCAACGCACAACTACTAGACCTCCTAGATAACTTCAAACAAAAACTTCAAGCCCAATCAAAACGATTGCGGCGGCTTAAAATCAGCAACTCGCGAAGAAAAGATAACATACTATTTCATAGCAATCAAAAAATATTTTATCAAAATCTCACTAATGAAAATTTTAAAATTACACAACCGCCTAATATAGATGAAGTAAAATGCTACTGGGAAAATCTTTGGTCCAAACCTGTCCATCATAACATGCAATCTTCTTGGCTCGATTCTGAAATACAGGAATGTCAAAATTTGATCCCAATGCCTGAGATTAAAATCAGCAAAGATGATGTCACAGTTGCAATAAAGAAAACCCTGAATTGGAAAGCTCCGGGACCGGATAAAATACAAAATTACTGGATAAAATACTTCACAGCAACGCACCGATACATTGCAGAAATTTTCAACACATTTATAGACGATCCCCGGACAATACCTTCATATCTAACACAGGGAATCACATACCTAAAACCTAAAGATAATAATAACACAACTGACCCAACGAAATACCGCCCCATAACTTGCCTCCCAACCATATATAAATTGCTTACATCCATAATAACACAAAAACTTAACACGCATATTACACAAAACACAATTATACCAGAAGAACAAAAAGGATGCGCAAAAGCGTCTAAGGGTTGTAAAGAACAGTTAATCATAGATGCTGAAGTACATAATCACGCTAAACAAAACCATAAAAACTTATACTACTCATACATTGACTATCAAAAGGCTTTTGATAGTGTCCCCCATTCCTGGCTAATACATGTTTTAAAAATATATAAAGTCGATTGTAAATTAATTCAGTTCCTGCAAAATTTAATGTCAACTTGGTCCACAAAGCTTCATTTAAGAACTATTGATACTACCTTCAGTACACCCCCCATCCAAATCAAACGCGGTATCTTTCAAGGAGACTCTCTCAGTCCTTTATGGTTTTGTTTAGCTCTTAATCCTCTCACCAAAATCCTAAATAAATGCCACGGTTATGTAATAGACAAGACAAACAAAATTAAAATAACACACTTGCTATATATGGACGACATAAAAATCTATGCTACAGATAGGCAACAACTAGAACAGCTTCTAAGACTAACGGAAAAA
Source organism: Polyommatus icarus (assembly GCA_937595015.1). Classification (NCBI taxonomy): domain Eukaryota; kingdom Metazoa; phylum Arthropoda; class Insecta; order Lepidoptera; family Lycaenidae; genus Polyommatus; species Polyommatus icarus. Next base: position 14,937,677 of record OW569321.1, read on the forward strand.
TACAGTACAGACATAAAAATGACATTCGGGACCGATAAATGTAAGATTAACTGTATCCTTAAAGGCAAGCACACTCAAACGGAACCCCATAATCTGGAACTACAAGGAGGCACTATAGACAGCATGCAAGAGAAAGAAACATATAAATACCTAGGATATATACAGAGTACAGCAATTAATCATAAGGAAATTAAGAATATGCTAAAATCTAAATATAAATTAAGAATAAATAAAATACTATCTACCCAACTATCAGGCCGAAACAAAATCAAAGCTATTAATACTTACGCCGTACCAATATTGACATACTCTTTTGGAATAATAAAATGGACAGACACAGAACTCGAAACTCTTAATATCGCAACCCGAACCGCTAGTTATAAGCACAATATACATCATATCCACTCAGCAACCGAACGATTTACGCTAAAAAGAAAATTAGGTGGCCGCGGAGTCATAGACATAAAAAATCTGCACTATAATCAAATACATAACTTAAGAACCTATTTTTTAACTAAAGCCAATACGAGTCCATTACACAATGCATTAATAAATATTCCCCACTCAGGTACACCTTTAAAACTAAATGATAACCAATTCGATCCAACACATAAAATAGTAAAAGATAGTGATAAAATAATAAAATGGAAAGGCAAAGCGCTCCATGGCAAATTCCCACATCAGACAGAACAGGACCACATAGACCAAGAAGCATCCTTCAGCTGGCTAACAAAAGGTAATATATATGGTGAAACGGAAGGCTTTCTCATTGCAATACAGGATCAAATAATCAAAACACGAAATTACTCCAAATATATACTAAAAGAAAATATAGAAACCGATAAGTGCAGATTATGTCACCAAACAACCGAAACCATAGACCATATTACTGGAGGATGTAGTGCTTTAGCTGGTAAAGAATATACACACCGTCATGACAACGTAGCCAAACAAATACACCAACTACTAGCAATGAAGCACAACCTTATAGACACACACACACCGTATTATAAGTACAAACCTAGTAATGTTCTTGAAAACAGCTCTGTTAAACTTTACTGGGATCGCGACATTGTCACAGACCGAACCATCCTCAGTAATAGACCGGATATAACTCTCACTATAAAATCTGAAAAGACTACATACCTTATAGATATCGCCGTCCCCAACACCAATAACCTAAAACAAAAGCATAGTGAAAAAATACAGAAATACATTCCCCTCGCAGACGAGATTAAGCAAATGTGGCGTCAGAATACTGTTAAAATAGTACCTGTTATCATATCCTCAACCGGCGTCGTCCCTAAAACTCTACATTCTGCCCTGAAAACAATAGATTTACATAAAAATTCATACATACAAATACAAAAATCCATTGTCATTGATACATGCTCTATAGTTCGTCGATTTCTTAACCCATCCTCATCTTTCACCACATCACAATCATAACTCTGCTTATGAATCAGGTTACTTGGCATCAGCCCGTACCTGAATCTTTTATCCGGCTAATAGCCGAGACCCAAACTGTTTACATAATAATAATAATAATAATAATATCAGTTTATTTCAGACCATAACAGATCCATATAGAGTTAGTATAAGTACAATGTTTCTTATGAGTTATTACTATGTTAGTAAATTACTAGTGATAATTGATATTATACTTTAATATGTAGATTAGTCCAATGTCTCCATATCGGACTTTCAAGCTTGATAGCAATTTCCTTCAGATATCTGTTGCAACTGTCCCGCACTCTTCGCATCATAGACGCCGATCTTTTACGCAGTATTGCTGGGAAACTATCAATACTGGCTGTGGCGAACATTCCAGATGCGCTACAGTACCGGGGGAGCTGCATCAGATACCTGAAGGCATTGTTATACTGCACTCTGAGCGCGTTGATAGCTCGTTGCGTATGACTCGTCCACAGGCTGCATGTATAAAATGTTTGGGCGTAGGCTCGAAACAGAGTACATTTTGCAACATATTGCAACGAACTGCCATCCCTCGGCGCTCACGTTCAATGTCAGGATCGTCGTTGAGGTTCTCGTCAACAATATGACCTAGATATTTGAACTGTGTAACCCTCTTTAGCGGTTGATTGTTTAGTGTCACGGGTGGTACAGTATCAGGATTAAAAGCTCTAGCTTTGAAAACCAAGAGTTCACTTTTCCCGACATTGTACTTGAGCCCGTGCTCACCCACATATTTTTCACAGACTCGTAGCAGTTTACGAAGGGCACTGATTGATGGGCTCAGTAGCACCATATCATCGGCATAACTTATGTTGTTAATTATTTGGCCATGCATTGAACATCCTATGTTGGTGCCACTGAGTTCACGAATCAGCCCATCGATGTACAAGTTGAAAAGCGTAGGCGAAGTAAGTCCGCCCTGCCTCACACCACATTTCAAGCCGTAAGCATGGGACAGAGAGCCAGACCACCTAACGTAGTTTGCCTGATGCTGATACCAATATTTAAATATGTTGATCACAGCATCCGGCACACCAGTAGCTTTTAACTTGTCCCATAACCTACGGTAGTCCACAAGGTCAAATGCCCTGGAAAGGTCCAAAAAGGCTGCGTAAACCGGGGTGCTACGATCTGCGACCAAACTACGCAGGTCGGCCAGGTCCCCCATCTGCATAGGAGTCAAGTTCTCTGATAGTACATTAATTATATCGTGTTTGACACAACTAACAACATCATCTCAGTACGTTTAAAGTAGTTTGGACGAGAAGTTCCTTTATACTTCTCCGAATACATTTTTTTAGCTGATTGACTATTACTCAATAACTTATGAAGTCTTCTTAGCCATGATATAATTCCTTTTAAATTCAGCATATTTCCTACTCCCGTGAATATTCCCGTGAACTTCATATTTGAAATGATCTTTGAATTCTCGTAATATTTTTAAAAAACCTATCCAACGACACCCCACACGGTGGGGTGGATGCGATAAAAAAATTCATCCCCGCTTGCCGTGTGGTACCTTGAAAAATGTTTTTTCATAGAACTTATATACCGTTTTGTCGGCATCATTAATATGTGCATTCATGCCGAATTACAGCTTTGTAGGTCCTATAGTCTCTGTGAGAAACCGCGGACAGAAGGACGGACAGACCGAAACTATATAAGGGTTCCTTGTTGACTACGGAACCCTAAAAATGAAAAAAGTCAGCGCTTATTTTCAAGTATAATTAGATTAAGAAATTAAAAAAAAACCCCCGCCAAACAACTTTAAAAAATAATGAAATAATATTTACTGCCTTTAAGTTCAAATAATTACTTTTTAAAGTTGTTTGGCGGGGTTTTTTTTTAATTTCTTAATTTAATTTTATTTCATACTTTTTAAACTTGTGTTGGTTATAGTGCAGAATAATTCCTATCAACAGAATCATAAGTATTCTCATGATTACCATCTATCAATGTCCTTTTCGATGAGGCTGTTAATATGAGCCCAAACATGAAACTTCCACTTTGGGTTCATACGAAGCTCGGTTCCTATAGAAACCAGGTGATGCTGCAGCAGCAGCGTGTAAATATTTACTGTTTGTCTACTGCTTAATGGTTGTCGCAATTAAAATGAGCCCAAACACGAAACCTCTACCTACTCTAAGGTGGCGAGGAGTTGGATATCCTATTGATTATTAGGTGATGGTGCAGCACCAGGCCATGCCATTATTAGACCTCCATTATTATGTGTATACTTATATTGTATATTCACAAATGTCACGAACTAGAATGAAATATAAAACCCATCAAATGACTACAAGTTGCTAACGGCCTTTCATGAACCAGATAAACCCTGATTGTCCAGCACTGAGCAGGCTGATGATGATGAACTATAGCTAAGAACACTCTCGATCATGTCAGCTTTTAAACAAAAGAAACTAGATCAAAATCGGTCCACCCGTTTGGATGCTACGATGCCACGGACAGATACACACACAGACAAACAGACAGACAGATTGACAGACAGACAGACACGTCAAACTTATAACACCCCTCTTTTTTTCGGGGGTTAAAAATGAATTATAAAATCGTCAATTTTGGCTTAGTCGCCCCCTTGGAGAGCTCCTTTATAACAAACGTGTTTATTTTTGCCATTTTTGCTCGATATTAATAATGGCAACAGGTAGGCACTTGAAAGTTTCACATAATCCTTAATTATACGTGCACTTTAATTATTAATAGTAAAATTAAATTAAAAAAAATTATTTACCATACAAGAAACACATTTTTGCTTATTTTTGCTCTATAACGGTACGGAACTCACGGCGCGAGTCCGATTTGCACTTGGCCAATTATTTAACAATTAATGATCGGTAGGTAAGCATATTTTAGGTTCATAGTTGATATCCAATGTTCTCGTCTTCAAGGTGTGTTTGTAGAAATATGCTGATTTCCGCGGTCTGCGCGTTCTGTGTGGACTCGTGTAGTCCACCTCGTACAGCCCAAATCGTTCACTATGGAAATATAAAAATATATTACAGCATGTAACTAAAATAAAAAAAATCTATAAACGACAAAAAATATTCTGGAAAAATTATTTTATTTGTAGGTATTTTAAGGCAAGGCACGATAAAGTAATTTTAATTCAATTAAGTTGCGGCGACATAATAGAGTATCTATTTAAATAAATAAAAAATTAAATGCATAAGAAAATAAAAGTGAATAATATCAGAAAAACAATTATAACTCCATGAACGATAAGGAAAATAGTAGAAATAGTTTATAACAATTTAGTCTAACGATTTTAATTAATATAATTTGTTTAAATATTCTAAATTACCATTAAATAATCATTTAAGATTTATTTCTTGTAGTCGGCCAAAGAATGGTAAGTATTTCCTTTATTTTTCAAAGACGTACTATGGACAAAGATGACGAAGAACTTATAAGCAAAATCTCACGTGTCTTTATGTTAATACATCATTCCACTTCGTCTGTCGTTGCGGTCAATTTACTTTGAGGCAGACGCAAAGTGTTCAAATAAGATATAGTTACTAAAATCGCATCACAAGTCCCACCGCATCACGCCTGTACGCGCGTTATATCAAACACATGCATTTATAATATCTAACTTCGTTGTCGAAACTATCGACTTTTAACTAAATACCCGATCGAATAGGAACTTTGTCGCCATACCTGTAGCCGTGCAGCCACTCGAAATTGTCCATGAGGCTCCATGCCGCGTACGCCCTGATGGTCGACCCGTCCTCCACGGCGTCTAGCAGCGCCGACAGATACGTCTTGTAATATATCACCCGGTCGGTGTCGTTCAGCCCGCCGTGGCTCGCGAAACCGTTCTCCGATATGAACACCGGGGGATTGTTGTAATTTTCTCGAATTCTCGTGAGAAGCTTGTAAAATCCCCATGGGACTACCTGGAGAAAGAAAAATGATTTGCTACCTTTTTCTAAAAGTCAAGTGAGAAATCGAGTTGATTAGTCACGTTGGGACAAGATATACGGGATAAACGAGATTGCAATCATGGTGGCAATCAGAGTTTAGCTGAAGCTAGAATGGCGATCAGAGTGCACCTGTGTACAGCAAGCACAATCAACGTCGATCATAAGCAGTATATAATATGCCCTCTACGGATTTATTGCTGCTTGTATTTGTCCATCTTGGGAACGTGGAGAGGGTGCATTACAATGTTACGAGACATTACATAGCTATAAACTGTTGCAAGCAATGAATAGCTGAAACAAACAAAACTAAGCACACAAAGAAATCAAAATGTAAATGTACGATTCACCCTAAAGGGCTCTACGCAATTTCTGTAGCTTACTACGTCGATACGAGTAACTTAGCAGGGAGCAAGCTTTTGATACGGTGACCACTGGACTGTGCGACAAAACGTCATAAATTTATAAATTTATAAATTTACTCACTTTCTCTTTTGATTAGTATTGCTCTTAATATAGTTTTTGTCTCTCGGGACTTTGGATTTTTACTTAATATTATTTTGTTATTATTATATATCCTACCAATATTATAAAGACGAAAGTTTGTTTGGATGTTTGTTACTCTTTCATTCGCAAAAACTACTGAATGGATTTTAATGAAACTTTACAATAATATAGCTTATACATCAGAATAACACGTCATATAGGCTACAATTTTAACCGACTTTCAAAATAGGGGAGGTGTTATGTTCGTTTTTGAAGTGAAAACTTCTTTAGAGGCGCATTGAGCACTTTTGTGGGTTGGGTAAAAACTGTGAAACTCGCGTCAGATTTTCGTATTGATCGAAAAACCATAGAAAAACCGTAAGACGGTTGGAGAGTAGTGTTTTGTGTCGAACTCGAACTCGAAAACTCTAAAACTCGAACTCAAACTCGAATTATAAGGGTTTCGATTAATTAAAAAAATCGATTTTATAATAATCGATTTTCATAAAAAATGGGTTAAAAAATGCACAACGTTAATAATCAAATTTTCACTTCTGCCGGCACTCCCGGAGTGCAACCCGTCTTTTTTTATGTTCAACGATTACTCCGCCGTTTGTGACCGATTTTCAAAATTTTTCTTTTGGGGTTAAGGTATCATCCCAATTTGGTATTATATTCACAAAAGTGGTGACCTGATGGAGCGAACCATAAATAATCGAGGGAACTCCTCAAAATTTATATGGAAACACGTGGTGACTTCGATTTCGTGAGAAGTATTTTAGAATACTTCTCACGAAAATCACGAAAATGCTTAGGCATATATGCTACCAACAAGTAAGATTTTGCACCATGGTTCGAAAGTTACTGAGAGAACTCCTGATTTCTTTATAGATACAAGTTTGGGAATTTCGGCGTTGTTTTAAGAACGGAAAGCATAATATGCTACTATGCAAATTACATTAATCATCATCACTACTATATTATACCATGTATCGTCCCATGATTATGAGCCTATCATAATAGACTTTTCATGGTCTTTTAGATCGAGACACGACCACATGAGTCATGAAGGGACATAAGCTATTTTTTGCGAGAAAATATACGGTTTTCGTAAAATTCCTAATTTACGCGGGCGAAGCCGCGCGGGACATCTAGTTATCTTATGTATAAAATTCTCGTGTCACAATGTTAGTCCACGAACTCCTTCGAAACGGCTTTACTGATTTTTACCAAATTTTATATGCATATTCAGTAGGTCTGAGAATCGACTACTGGGTACTTTATATATTGATAAGTGAATTTGTTGAATAAATAATAGTAAATTATTACAACTCGAGAATGACGGCGACCATTGTTTGTGCGACGAGATAGCGATAGACGTTGCTATGGTAACATACTTATTTAGTCACATCAAAAAAATAATATGGGCGAAATAGGTACATTATATTATGGCAAAGCAACGTTTGCCGGGACAGCTAGTATCTATATAATATTTTTATTAAATTTTATCATATTTTGGGGATTATTAAGTTTATGCTATGAGCAAAAACTGAGAGTTAAAATAGGTCGTTTATAGAATTCTTAGTTTATAACTAACTTAAAAACTTAACGGTTAGACTTAAAGACTAGACGGTTAGAATAAACGGGTCTCATTAATACCCGACTGCAAAGAAATAGTTAAGTTTTTGGAGTGTATGTTTATGTTTGTAGCTTCTATGATTTTGAGCTTGAGAGGTATAACTTTATGTTTGATTCATTTCGATATGTTAATGTTGATGCTACGCGCTAGCGTTTACACAGGTGCATCAAATGCAAACACATCGGTCTTGTCCTCGACACTTCCTATAAATGAGGTAAACAGAAACAAGGGCGCTTGCAATTCCATTACTTATAGGAAAAATTATATAATTTTTAAATAGCCTATCACCAAAATACTGGTCTTAAATGTATGAACATTATAATGAGGTAACCGGAGCACAGTAGGAAAAAATACTATTGTTTAGGCAGTATTTTGAACTCACCATAGTAAAATTTGACTCCCCGATTTGCCATTCGGGAAGTTGATAGAATTTCACTCCTAAGTCGTCCATGAATGATGGGGATTCGTACTCGTCGTCCACAGAATCGTTTCTATACACATAAAATGTGGAGTAGTGGTTTATCCCGATATAATCGGCGCTCCCTCTCACGAGCTCGACCTCTTCAGGGGTGAACTGAGGTAGCCTCGACTTTGAAAATCCCTGAGAACCACTTTTGGCGGCTATTCTGTCTTTGATGATTGCTGGGAAATCGCCCTCTTTGGAATATATCGCATGTGCATATATTTCCCACTAAAACAAAGTAATAAAATAAAATACGCATTGTATTGGAAATTAACAAATATGTTACTAAGCATTTCAAGAAATTCGTAGGTTTGGGATCAGGTTTCGTTTGTTGTTAAGATAGTAATTTCGTGAAAGTTTTAAAATACATAAAAATACAACTTAATCCACTAATGATTAATGTTTTTGGTTAATGTCTTCATTAAAATAAACAGATTATAATTATTGATGGCAATAGCGTCCAAACTGACCTTAAGCCGTAGTTCGTGCGTTTTGAACATTGAAAACGATTAAAAACTACTTTTTTACGTGTTAATATAATATTAACAACAACTATTAACATCGCACAAATTTCATCCACAACTATAAATAGGTTACAATTACTTAAAATTGTTTTAAGTACCCAAAAAAAGAATAATTTATGTACCTTCATAAAATAAATGTAAGGACAAAACATTTTAATTATGATATAATTGCATAATATCTTTGAACAAAATTATGAGAGCTCTAATTGCTGAATGCAATGTAATGTGCTAAAGTCACGTTTCTGTGTGATTTTAGCACACGTGAGTTCATCAATCACGATTCATGATACACAAAAATGCATTATATGAAAGTCCTTACAATGATTTTGTACATAGATAATGTGAATGGCAATCGTGTGTGAATAATACCTACATGCAATTGACGACAATAATTAGTAAGCATATGACAAAATGTGTGCAATATATGAAAACGTTAAAATTAACTGTCCATGAGTATATAAGGTTTACGAACGACAAATTGCAATGGGATGGAATAGAGGTGCTAGGAAAGCGGTTAAAAATCCAATTAAAAAACAAACCGCGTACATAAAATAAATTGGCGTCCCGCGCGGCGTCCGCGTCGCTGGCCGTGGCGGGCTCGTACCACTGGGCGCTCAGCGAAATAAATATGTTGCCCTTTTGTGTCGGCCGAAACTCCCGGTCGTAAATGTGGAAAGCGGTGGCGTGCGCCAGCAAAACATTTTTCATACACAAATACTCCCCGATCCCTTTAATATCTAAAGCGGGGGCCTGCAGCCGCGAGCCGTAGCCGTTGTAACATATGTGGTGCGGCTGATTCAACGTAATCCAGTACTTAACTCGATCCCCGAAAAGGCTAAACGCCACACGTGCGTACTCCGAATACCAATCTATAATGTATGGATTCGTCCAACCTCCCAAATCCTGCAGCTTTTGCGGCAAATCCCAGTGGTAGACCGTGATTACGGGCTGGATATTGTTTTCCAGCAGGCCGTCAATTATTTTTCTGTAGTGATCCACCGCCGCTTCGTTTATCTGGTTCGACAATCCGTTGGGTAAAATTCTCGGCCACGAGAGCGAGAACCGGTAGAAGTCAAGTCCGAGCTCGCCCACCATCTCCAGATCCCTCTCGTAGAGGCGGTAGGAGTCGGCCGCGACGTCGCCGTTCGACCCGTCGGCGACCAGGTGCGGCCTGGTGTGCGTTAGATGGTCCCATATGCTTTCAGATTTTCCTTAAATAATACACAAAACAATGACATGAACAAAACGAGTGGATGATTTAGGACATAAGTACAAAGATGCGATAGTATCGAGGATCGGTAACGCCGAATAAATAGATAAACGATAAGAAATATATTTTTTCACATGATCTTGTACTATAAGGTGTAGCAATGAGAATGCCAATTGTCAACCGAGATAAAAGAAACCTGAATAGTCGTGAACGTTACCGTGCGAGATAAGTGCTAATTGTATGTTCGTCGTATCTCTGGTGAATGCTTGCGAACAGCGATACTCTTATATTGAATACGATATATATACGACATTGAGAATATTGAGATAATGTTTATCTTCAGAGTTTAGAATGCTCGTGTATATTATTGTGTTATGTAAATAGATATCGTAGTAGTAGGGAAGCCCAGAGTGCTACATGTGTAGTTACTCAAGCGTCTCCAACCTAGTAGGTTTTTAACATTAGGTAAAACTGATAAAAAACAAGAGCATTTGTTATTTTAACTGTGAGTTCAGAATCTACAGCTATTTTAAAGTTATGAAAAAGAAAATATATTCAGAAAATTGCATAATTAGGTAAATTATACTTAACAAGGACTGAATTATTTACTTTAGTGGAACCTGAAATATCTGCGAAGCTTAGTTAGGAGAATATGAAGCTTTATTTTTTTAAATATCCCTACAGGCTCGCCTAATCTTTAAATCGTCAGTGTTTTATGTGGAAGCTTCTTTGGGGTATACTAATAACTAAACATACCCTATCTTGATCTGATAGATTCGATGACATTTTAATACTCGAAAATAATTACTTTCTTTTCACCCACCACGTGAGAAATCTGATTTCTATATCATGATAACTAAACACAGTAAAGCCTTTACAAGCTTAATCTGACACGCTCGAACATGTCGCAAAATCCCTTATTGGGCTCCCCTACAATAGTAAGAGAATATATAATATATGGATTGTGGGTATCGGTTGATTCCAGTTTTAAATAGTGGTACTGAGAATTATACCGTCAACGTTCCATGCGCCCTCGATCTGATAAGACGCCGTCGCGGCGCCAAACATCAAATCTTCTGGGAATCTCCTCGAGTAACCTCCAAACGTCATGTGGCAGATACTCAGTAGCACCACACATGATAGAAAACAACTGCGACAAAAATAATTTTAAGGGCCTGTTTCACCACTTCCTGATAAAGTGCCGGATAAGGCTATCCACAACTTATTTGACCGATTCTCCATACTCTGTCAAGTTAAGTGGTGGATAGCCTTTTCGGTACTTATCAGGAAGTGGTGAAACAGCCCCTAAGTCAAATAACTGTTAGTTTAGTTAGTGTGACTTCGCAAATAGAATGCTGAGCAGGTACCGATATTAAGGGGCCGGGTACCCTTGGAATTTCTCATACAAACGTAATACCAAAATCATTTTTACATACGAAAATATTTAACATGTTTGAGTTATTTTTCAGTTTAGAATAGTAATTACCTAGGTTCCTACACAAAAATTTACTTCAAAATTTTTAAACACAAAAAATATTATTGGAACACTAAAAAGTAGAGTCAAACACTAAAAATATAAAAAAATAGTAAATTTACTACAAAATATTTAAACTCTAAAAAATATTTTTTAGTATTTAAATATTTAGTAGTAAATTTAGTATTTATTTATATATTTTTTAGTGTTTTACCTCTATTTTTTAGTGTTGCAATATTTAGTAGTAAATTTACTAAAAAAAATTTTAAACAAAAATATTTTTTTTTGTGTTTAAATATTTTGAAGTAAGTTTTTGTGCAGGAACCTAGGTAAATACTATTCTAAACTGAAAAATAACTCAAACATGTTAAATATTTTCGTATGTGAAAATAATTTTGGTATTACGTTTGTATGAGAAATTCCAAGGCTACCCGGCCTCTTAAAGTACAGAATTAAATATTACTTACCCATGTTTATTAGCCCGTATTAAATATTACTGATGGTAGAAAACGAATATTGTTTATTGCTTAAAATATTTATAAACCAATTTGATGATAAAAAAATAATTTAAATACCCACAAAAATATGGATAAAAAAATAACCCACCTAAACATAACGATCCTTTTTCGATTATATCACTTGATTTGGTACGTTTTTGCAACTCTACATTAAATTAACAAAAATTAATTAAAGTCGTCGTTAATATGTACTACAGAAAAATAATTTTACAAGAGAATTTAAGGTACATTGAATCATAAGGTTCTTCCGTGATCCGCCTCGTTAAGTATCTTTCACACAACTGAAAACAACCGACGCGTCGCGCGCCCAGACGACGTCGCAGAACAGTAAAAAACTCGCCAAGGGCGCGGGCGTCGCTAATCATCATTGCTGCACCTGCTACATACTCACATAAATTACCAACTCAGTATTTAAATATTAATTTGTGTTTTCAACTACTTTAGTATTTATATTATAACATACTCAAATGAATAAGTTAGCTAAGTTAGCTTCAGTAAAAGTGTCCACAGCCGAACATAGAACCTCCTCTTTTGTTTGGAAGTCGGTTAAAAAGATTTGGTGTAATCCCTTCAAATATTACTCTTTTTAATTAAACAAAAAATAAATTTGTTTAAAAAATATCGATAATTAACTGAGGCCTATGGTATGTCATCAGGGGATGCGGGGTCGCCGGTGCGGGCGGTGAGGCATGGTGGCTCGGTGGGCGCGCTGGGCGGCGCTGGCGCTGGCGCTGTGCGCGGGCGCCGCCGCGCCCCCCGGCCCGCCGCCGCAACCCTCCGCGCCCTCCGCGCCCTCCGCACCCTCCGCACCCTCCGCGCCCACCGCGCCCGCCGTCTGCGAACCCATTCTGTTGCGCAAACCACCGCCTCTACCAACGGTGCGTCTTTTATTCTATTATAAATTGTCTTCATATCTTGTACTTGCGTCTGTGCGCTGCTAATTGCGATAAGAACATACTACATAGTATTCGAACAATGAATGGTAATCTTAATATATATAATTCTTCTGTGAGTGTGTATGTCACTGAACTTCTCTCAAACGACTGGACCGATTTTGATGAAATTTTTTGTGTGTGTTCAAGGGGATCTGGGAATGGTTTAGATTCACAATTTTGTCCGCTGGACAATGTTTTTTTAATTAATTAGTAGTTGTTGATTTTGGAATGTTTTACATTGGATCCGACAGACGGCGTTACCATCACAGTGTCAAATTTTAAATAATATTCGAATTCGAATTTTAATTTTAGTCTGTCCCGAGTCCCGACAGTTAGCGCTGCGATCAAATTAAAAAAAAATACTTTATATACTTACTATGGCAAAGAAACGTTTGCCGGGACAGCTAGTAATATTATATTTTTATACCCGGAAAAAGTGTGGTTAACAACGAGTATTTTGCAAATTCAGAACGTGCGAGAGTACGAGGCGGCGGTGGTGCAGGCGGCTCGCGCCCTGTCGGAGATGGTGGAGCAGGGGTCGGCGGACGAGGTGCGCGCCGCCGCGCTGGCCCGCGCCGCCGCTCGAACGCTGCTGCGCCCTCCGCCGGCGGCGGTGGCCCTCGGCGCGCCCCAGCTCCACCTCGGCGTGCTCTACATAGCGGAGCCGCCCCGCCTCGTCGTCTTTCAGCAGAACAACTCCGCCACCCTGCAGCAGTTCTGGCGCACTCTCGCGTCGGCGTGGAACGCCAGCGCCGTCGTGTGGTCGAACGCGTGGTACGCGTGCGAGGGGCCGCCGAGCTGGTGGGGCGGGACGGCCGCGGCCCGGGGCGCCGGCCCCGCGCGAGCCGCGGCCGCGATATTCAGGAAGCTGCCGACCCTGCCGTGCGAGGAGAGCATGTACGACTACTTCGGGGGGCCCCCGCTGTGCGACGCTCGAACGACCGAATGCGAAGCTACGCCGGCGCTAGTGTCGGACAGAAGACTGGAGGTGCGTAATGTTAGAAGAGATTCACTTATTATATATTTTTTCCGAGAATCGGAAATAATAGTGTGGAGTTTTGTGTTCGGCAGTACCGATGCAGATGCAGCGCGGGGCACTGGCACGTGGGCGGCGGCGGCTGGGTCGGCGGGGCGCGGCTGGAGCACCGGCTGAACTGCACGGCGTGCGAGGTGGGCAGCAGCGCCGCCGCCTGCCTCGCCGACATGTACCGCGCCTCGCTGCTCGCCGCCAACCTCACCGGTATCCTGCTATGTTTCGTCATCGCATTCATCATTTTCAAGAAGCGGAAGTGTAAAGTGAGTAATCTAATATAAGTACGTAATAGCTTCCAGCGGATTAGGGTAGCCAACGGTAGCCAATTAATATGGTCCTACCATATCGTTTATATTATTACATGTATATAATTATGTTCATACTTAATTCATATATATTTATTCTAATGTGTATGCAAAATACGATGTTATACTGGTTCTCATTATGCCATCCGCGCGTACATGTATGAGGAGTAAAAAAAAATTCTTAGTAATTTAGGTTGTTAATTTATATTATAAACTAGCGACCCGCCCCTTCTTCGCACGGGTATAAAATATAAAGCCTATGTTACTCATTGAAAAAATGATTTAAGTCGATTCAGTAGTTTTGATTTAAGTATATTCATTAATCATTACTACCCGTGGACACGTGGACCGTGGTCCGCATTATAATGGCCGGTATCGCCGCTAGAGCTACATCCCACAATTTTTAAATCTGTAATATCTTCGAAAATAATATTCATTTAAATCATGTGCTGTAAAGGGCCATATTATAATTTATAGATCTATATTAAATTAACAATGTATTTAAAGTATTTAATTGAATAAGGGTATTGGTTAAAATCGCTTCGAAAATCAGCCATTATTTGTAGTAATAAAAAGTACCTAAATGACAAAAAATATCGTGGGATATTCTTAAGAGATAGACATAATATAAAGTCGCGAAATTTTCTGTAGACCTTTTCATTGTGTATAATTATGCTTAGTACATTATTTTGATTTTTGATAAATCTCGTAGGGTTCAGCCTGCGTTTGACAATGTAAGCGGAAAAAATGAAATTATTTATGACATCAGATTAAAAACTTCAAAAATAACCAGTAAAATAACAGTATTTCTCCACTATTTAATAAATGTTATTATACTTATAAATCTTCTTCTTTAATCACTTAATCTATTATAGAAAACCGCATCAAAATCCGTTGCGTACCTAGTTTTAAAGAGCAAAAGGAACAAAAGGGACACGAGGACAGAAAAAGTGACTTTGTTTTATACTATGTAGTGATGTGTTATTTGGAAAAATATTTAAAAAATTCATGGGTAGGCATTGGGTAGGTAATTGTTATTACTACATACCTTGAATATTTTTGCATATACTTAGTAATAATTTTATTTCAAAAATTTATTATCTTTATGACATTCCCACAGCTCTTTAAAATATGAAAAATGGTCCTAAAACTACTTTTTTAAAGAAATCCTAAAATTGTTCTTTTTAAGAAAGATGTAAAAATTTTTGTTGCACCTTGCGTATTTTAGCGTTTTATGGAAAGTTTTAATAACATCGTCCGATTCAAACGATACCGTAATTTTGGAATCAATGAACTTGTTAATTACATGTGGATACAATTTTTGGGTCAGCCTGTATAAAGTCCATTTGGTCCACCTTTTATAAAATAATTTATTACCACGATATACAGAAGTGATTATCAGAAATTATTAATTATTTTGTTTTTAAGAATAACATGGTTCCTGAAGTTATTCAAGTAACTCCGAGCGCACGAAAAAAATTGAAAACATACATTTTCCTGTGGCAAAAATAGCCTATGTGTCCTTTAATCAACTCTACTCGTTTGTTTATTACTTTCGTCAAGACAGTTACATTAGTACAGATAACGTCCTACGGCTAGGACCCATCGGGCGTACCCAGGTATTCGTATTCAGCTGCCCCAAGCTGAAGCAGCTCATACCTTCGAGAAGATGCTCGGGCTGAAAATTGACATATTTCTCGTAATCTGACTGAAAATATATTTTGTTTTCAACATTTCATTTTGCGCAGAGTGGGTAACACGTTTCTTATTCCCACTTGCCAGGAAAATTTTCGTTATTTTAACTTTCAGGGGGGGGGGGGGGGGGTAAGCCCAGTGAGAAGGACCTATTAAATTCTTAAAATTACATCGTTCAATATAAAATTCCCAGATGGATGCACCGTGAAAGTGTACATTACTAAAAGGGAACCTTGTATGTTCCAGGCGGTCGCGATGGGTATGTGGACAGTGCTGGAAGTGGTTCTACTTGGTGCGGCTTTAATATACGCCTCCGTAAGTAACACGAAAAAAAGAACTACAATGTGGTAGGTAATATGATGTAGAAGTTATAAGAGTGGTTGTGGATATAATTATGAACTTTTTCTTTAAAATAATCGGTTTAATATTATAATATTTAAGGTTAGTGTCACGTAAACATTATTTCCTCTGATTTACCCTGCGGCCTAAAACTTTTTTGCTAGAGTTGTTAACTGTCGTTTGAATACGTAAAGTAATGTAATACTACCCCTGAAGAAATTTCCGTGATGGCACAATATTATACTTCTAGGAGTAGGTGTCAATTCAGACCGCAACGCCAACGCGGCGCGTAGATGCATTTCTGCATGGATTTTTTGACTTTGATTTGTGAATGCATCTACGCGTCGCGTTGTGGTCTTAATTGACTCGTGAGTCGTGAACAAAAGATTTGACGTGTTTTTTGGTATTTTCCAGGCGGCGTCGCAGTACATATCGGTGTCGCGGTGGCGGTGCGTGGCGGGCGCGTGGCTGCGCGAGCTCGGTTTTATCGCCTGCTACGGCTCCATCGTGCTGCGGTTATGGGTGCTACTAGCAGAGTTCCGCACCAGGAAGGCGCATAGATGGACGCCCAGGGATTCTGAGGTATCTAGAATTTCATCAGGACGGGGAATTTTCTCGTTTATATCGGGAGGGCTGTTTTTAGATGATGTGAATCGCGGACTAACACTGTGACACGAGAATTTTATATATAAGACTAGCTGTCCCGGCAAACGTTTCTCTGCCATATTATATTTAAAAGTATATCGAGTCGCCCGTATTATTTTATTGAATTAGTGAATAAATAAGTATGTCACCATGGCAACGTCCATCGCTATCCCGAAACCCGCGTCGCATAAACAATGGTCGCTCTTTAATCTTTATATGACAAATAATTTGCAATAAAATAAAATAAACGCTGTATAAGCTTTGAATAGTTATACAGTGTTTTGTCTTCTTCAATCCAATTAAAAATGTCACTTGTGTGACAGGAACAAAACACTGTATAACTATTCAAAGCTTATACAACTTTTATTAGTAAGGGGGCTAAGCTATATCCTATCTCTAAAGTTGGAAAAAATCCGGAATGTCCATCGCGGACAAACATCGTGACTGGAGATTTATATATATTAGATATACTTAGGCTATCTGGGGCACGGCAGTGCCCCAGCCAAGCTTTTTAGCAAAGGCACGGCCGTACCATACTTTTTTCGAAGCGGTTCGCGGCTATATCACATCCTCCTTATTGTCGATGTTATAACAAAGCTAGAGATTTAGAATTTCGATGACTAGGAGCAAGTATTAAAACTAGCTTAACCTCCAAATTACATTATATTCTGATTAATAGTTTACTAGTTACGGATGGTCAATGTTACTACGTTTTGTCACTGACTGACAGATCATCAAAATTCTAAGGTACTTCTAGCAGACTTAGAACCTTGAAATTTGGTACCCGGATAGGTCTTTATTCACAATAAAAGGAAAAATTATGAAACCGGCCAAGCTCGAGTCGGACTGGCGTAGATAGGGTTCTGTACCATAAATTTGTATGGGATTATTTTCCCTTAAATAAAAGGCTTATTTAATTTTTATTATTTATTATTAAAGTTGAAATACAATTGAATATTTTCTGAAATTTCCAAAAATCTTACTGTTACCATTATGAAGATAGAGCAAAAAAAGCAAAAAAATCGTGTTTGTTGTACGAGACCCGCCATTCCTAAATTATTTTATTTTAATAAGACTATTCTATTTTATAGCGACAACAAAAGTACATAATTTGTGAAAAATTCAACTATCTAGCTATTGCGGTTCTCGAGATCCAGCCTGGTGATAGACAGACAGCGAAGTCTTAAGACTTTGTTAATATGGTAAAATAGTTTTAACGTGACCTGAAAAAAATAAACCTTAAATAATAATCGGCCAAGTGCGAGTCGGACTCGCGCACGAAGGGTTCCGTAACGTTAGAGAGCAAAAATAGGCCAATAATTGCGTTTTTTGTACGGGAGCCCCCCTTAAATTTTTATTTTATTTAAGTAAATATTATTATTAATTATTAAGTACGCATATAATTAAGGCTTTTTAGTTTTTATTATTCGTAGGGCTTTTGTGAAAATTTCAAGTGCCTACTTGTTGTCATCATTGATACCGAGTAGGGATTGCAATCCCGCAAAGCGGGATCCCGCGCCAATTTTTAATCTGCTGGATCCCGCACCTACATAACGCGGATCCGCGGATCCCACATGACCCATTTGCATAATTTCTCGGGGAGCTCATATAATGGAATGAAAGTTTTGATAGCAGCGCTTTGTGCCAAACCCGATCAGAGGTTGTAGGAGTCCCTTTAGTCCCTCACTAATAAGTCCCCGGGTTGCACTAGTAAAACCAACAGATGATATTAACTTGGTCTTTATTATCCCAAAACTACAACCCGTACATTCAGACAAGGCCTCACGCAGTGACTGCCCGCCGTCTCTCGCATACATCGCCTCCCAGACACAAAACTGCTGACACTCGCACATTCACACATACATGGTCCCTACAAGGTCTTCGTAATCCAAACTAACAGCAAATGCCTCTTCCTTCGAAACAATCACCTGACCTTCCAGACAAAGTCCCTTTCGTTAAAAACGATGACGAAATTCGTTATCAAAATGTATGGGATTTGACATAGTCTTCGCAAGCGAAATGTCATTTAGCAATGTCTTATGTCAAACCGCATACATTTTGATAACGAATTTCGTCATCGTTTTTAACGAAAGATACTTTGTCTAAGGGGGCTGATCCCGACGATGAGTTAGGTACGCCAAGAGA
Organism: Polyommatus icarus; assembly: GCA_937595015.1. Taxonomy (NCBI): domain Eukaryota; kingdom Metazoa; phylum Arthropoda; class Insecta; order Lepidoptera; family Lycaenidae; genus Polyommatus; species Polyommatus icarus. The sequence goes on from OW569321.1 coordinate 14,956,505, forward strand.
TCACCAGCCGAGCGACCCTTACGGAACCCGTGCTGTTTGTCTAAGTATCGAAGGAGCAGGCTATTGATAATAATAATTGATTCCATTATGATATTATAAATTGGTTATAGCAATTGATCTGTAATTGGATGGATTTGAGCGGTCACCTTTTTGGGGGATCGGGTACACCAAGTCTTCCAGGAAGCCGGTGTAATGCCATTTCCGACGTGTAGGGATGGTAGGGTTGGCTTGCAAAAATTCCCTTCAATAGCTTTGGCTAAAGACCAGGATGCACGGGTTCTCGAAGGGTGGCGCTCGAGTATCTCAGCAATTCTATTGGCGTGCTTTTTCTTTGCCCGAGTGATCTCTTTCTTGAGTACTTCTTTTTGTATGTGCTGGCATTTAAATCCCGAGCAGATACTGCATTGGCCCAGGATTGGTAAGCCTTCTGATTCCGGCGAGAAGCTTTATTGGAGGATGAACCAAACAAGGGACGTAATCTGCCGCAAGTTGGCACTACAGAGGACCTTCATCCCTTGCATCACCACATTGGCAACGGAGTTGGCAGTGTTGTCGGGATCATCCAGCGAGTAGCACAAGTGCCCCCAAGGATAGGATGCAAAAAACGACCGTATACCATCCCAGTCCGCTAACTTGTAGGGCCACACACGGCGGTATTTAACAGCAGCTGTCGCAATGCCGTCGTAAGTGGCAAGGCAATGATCCGATGAACCAAGTGGTGCGGTCATGGATGCTTGGTAGCCATTAGAATTTGAAGTCAGCAGAAAGTCCAACAAAGGAGGATTCTGACCGTCTACATCTGGGATTCGCGAAGGCGTAGCAACCAGTTGTATTAAGTCGGTCGCAAACAGATCTTCCCGCATAATCAGTTTTACTGGAATTGAGCCAGTCGGCGCGGAGTATCATGATCTCTGCGAATGGGATCTGCTGCTGCACTAAATCTGAAGCTGCTTGCAGGTGTTCAAAGAGTCAGTCCGTCTCGGGGTCCCCACTATGGGACCTATATAGGCACGCAAAAACGCGAGGGTGGTCGTCGCAATCAATCCGGAGCTATAATGTTGAGAGGTCTCTGACTTCAAGATTGCTGAGGCATTCAAAGAATTTTATTTTAAGATCTAATAAAACTAAGAGTGATCACATAATTTCATTATTATTTTGTTACAAAACAAATATTTTTGTGGCATAATATGAGACATATTCTATTAGTTAAGTTGATTTTTAATCAAACATAAATCTATAGTTTCAATTTATTGATTTTATAACATAAATTCGAACATGCCAATCCCACAAATCAATCCCGCAGGATTGAATAAGATGCCGGATTGCAATCCCTAATACCGAGCAAAAAATGTTTGAAAAATCACGTTTATTTTATGGGAGCCCCCTTAAATATTTAATTTATTTTGTTTTTAGTATTTGTTGTTATAGCGGCAACAGAAATACATAATCTGTGAAAATTTCAACTCTCTAGCTATTACCGTTCTTGAGTTACAGCCTGGAGACAGACGGACAGACAGGACAGACATCGAAGTCTCAGAATAGGGTCCCGTTTTTACCCTTTTGGTACGGAACCCTAAAAAAGAAATGAAATCCCACCAAAACATTAAATGTAAAAGGAGCCAAGCAAAATATTGCATAGCTATGCAATACTTCTGTCGTAAAAAGTTTTCAGATCACATTCAAGCCAAGCCTTCAACTTATTTTGTAATTGAAATCAACATTCAGTGAATGTATCAATAGTTTTCTTTGGATTACTAATTGGATTTATATGGGTAGCTGCATCGACCAGATGCGTCGTTACGATAAACTAAAAAAACACTTTACGCTTGCCGTCTGTGTAAGTACTCGTATGAACTCCTCCAAATATGTATGCAGTTTTATATTTGTTTCTTAATAATTATATGCTCATTGCCGAGCCACTATAATAATTTTAAAATAAATAAACTATTGATACATTCACTGAATGTTGATTTCAATTAGAAAATAAGTTGAAGGCTTGGCTTGAATGTGATCTGAAAACTTTTTACGACAGAAGTATTGCATAGCTATGCAATATTTGCTTGGCCCTTTTACATTTAATGTTTTGGTGGGATAAGTTACAACATATTATGTTGTGTCTGTTACCGGTGGTAGGCCTCATGTAGACGCGACATTCTAAAAGTGTTAACTTTGTTAATCTATTTGGAAATAAATATTTTGATTTTGATATGCTTCTAATTAAAATCAATACGATTGGCAGGTCCTTCGTATAGTAGCCGCGATGCTGCTGGGCGCGGTGTGCTACCTGTGCGCGTTCACGGCGACGACGGCGTGCGAGGACGGGGCGGGGGCAGGGGCGGGGTGCGCGCGCGCCGCCTGGCACCACGTGACAGCCGCCGCCGAGCTGCTGCTGCTCGTGGCCGGCCTTCGCATCGCGTATGCGGCCAGAAATGCTAATGTGCCGTTTCAGGTAAAAATAGAGAAATTAGCGTAGATGTAAGTCCGAGTCGGACTGTCCGACGTAGACGTACCTATACGTTATCCAGTGGGGCTATCTCACTCGACTCGAACTCGACTCGAACTCGGCTCGAACTCGGCTCGAACTCGACTCGAACTCGACTCGAACTCGACTCGAACTCGACTCGAACTCGACTCGAACTCGACTCGAACTCGACTCGAACTCGACTCGAACTCGACTCGAACTCGACTCGAACTCGACTCGAACTCGACTCGAACTCGACTCGAACTCGACTCGAACTCGACTCGAACTCGACTCGAACTCGACTCGAACTCGACTCGAACTCGACTCGAACTCGACTCGAACTCGACTCGAACTCGACTCGAACTCGACTCGAACTCAACTTGAACTCTGTTGTCTGTAAAGTCGGTTTACTGACGATAGTTGAACGTGACAACGTCATAGCCTTAAATGGAACGCCTCAGAGCGAGGTAACGCCGCATATTGCGTCATGTTTTTTCGTGCGCGCAGCCCATATCGAATTATAAGACGTTGTCACGTCAAAAAAAGCTTTATAACTTGTGATGACGTCTCATCCCTCCGTACCAGGAGCGGGGCTGGCTGTCGTCGTGCCTGTGGGTGGAGGGCGCGTGCGGCGCGGCGTGGCGTGTGGCGGCGCTAATGGGGGCAGCACCGGAGCGGTCCCCGCTGGCGGCAGCGGCGCGCGCGCACCTGTCGGCGGGCGCGGCGCTCGCGTGCGTCCTCGCGCCACGCCTCTGGCACGGCTACCGGGCGAGATCGCTCGCCCAGGAGGTTATTCGCTTTGTATCACGATTTAGGGACTTGTCATAATTTGTCGTTTAGGTGTTCATTTTACGACAGATTTACTTTAATTCGGCAGTTTAAAATAATTATAATAGTCAACTCGATACTGTCATGAAATGTTAAGGTCTACGGTACAAATTTTTGTCGAGTACCTACTTTGTTTTTATATCATTGTTAAATATCCAGGGTCTTAAATAAAAGGATCTGGCTTACAGATACATATTAGCACGTATAAAATATGCTTAGCTTTCCTTAAGTATTTTATTTGATTTAAGACGATAAGCGAGATTTTGGATTATGTCGATAGGTCATTTCCATACATGAACGCAGATTGTCGAACCTTATTAGCAAATAGACTATATTCATTCATAGAAGAATTCACTTACCCATTACTGTGAAATCAGGTCTCTCGAAGAGGGCCAGCAGAAGGGTTCGGTGTGGAAGGTGAAGAGGAGCCCACCCAGGAGGAAGTGAGAGCGGAGTTGAAGCGGCTGTACGTGCAGCTGGAGATACTGCGGAACAAGACGCTACGCCGCGACAACCCACACATCAGCAAGAGGAGGGGAGGACGCAAACCGCCGCATAGACGGTTTTCCCTACAGGTATTTGACCCTCTGAATTAACTTGTATAACTTTAATACAATATACAATCTCCCTGACCGAGGCATGGAAGCCAATGAAAGATCCGACCCAAACCTTTAGATCGGTGGTAACACTACAAAACTTCTCTGTAATAGTTTTCCATTTAAGTCAAGTCTACACAGACTGTATTATTTATGAAACAGAAGCCTTACATAGTACATAACAATAACTAGCTATTAATATAATAGTTTGATATTATTAACTGCTGTTACATAACATTAAGTTTTAACTTTAACGCTTGTAATTATTTTAACACAACAGTGACTTTGCATTTACCATCCCATACCACATCGGCCACTTTTTATTTTTTAAAGCGTTGCCCAACGCTATGAAATATCAAAGCATAGCGAGCATCGCTAAATTCAACTAGTCGCTTGGGCCAAACATGACTAGTGTGTGATCATCCTCATTAATGAACTGTTTCAAATTCCATCACACCTCCGACTTTAGAAAAAGGGCAGCCGGGAGAAGGTAAGATGCAATGTATATCGCATGCCCCGAGCACCCGCATGCCCAGCCCGACCGGCCGGCCGCCTCCGCACGCGGGACTAGAATGTACCAGACACCAAAAGCGCAGCATACTTTCAGTCAACTCACCTCCAGCGTGCGTTTTTTGTCAAAAAAATACTAATGGTCTCGGAAACATTCTAGCCCTGCCACGTCACCTCTCACGATCACTCCTCTGTAACTGACCGATATCCGCTTTCAGTGTCTAGGTATACTGAGCACCAAACCAATTAAATAAAAATCAATACTAACAATATAAATATCAACTAAACTTACATAAAATATTATGTTAAAATTGAAATATTTTTATTTATTTATAATTTTTTTTTTTATTAAATCTGAGTAGCGTTGCGATTCCACTCACCTATTGAATTTTAAAGTTAAGTATTTAGTTTAGTAAATAAAATAAAAATAAAATAGTTTATATTTTATCACACCGAGTGTTTTAGAGACTTAGTTAATTTCACTTCACCTATGAGGTATTATGTTATGTCAAAGTAAACGTTACCTTCTAAATTTATGGCATAATATGTTAAATTTTTGTCAAAGTAGTTTCTAGTTACCTAAACGATAAATACAAAAAATAAGTGTGACGAGTTCTAAATTAAACTATTAAATCACAACAGTTAAACTTATTATTATGTTGTTGATACTTTTATATACTCGTTTCTCCAGCTTTAAATCGGCTGTTTGTGACGTCTATATCGCTACAGAGCACCCGCTTTTATCTTTATTTTGGCATCTTACGGGCTGAATATATTATGCACAATAAGATTATTGTTAAAATTCATATATTTAATCTGACGTACTTTGCAGGCTCTACAAGCGCGCCGCGGGGGTAAAAGTAAAGCGAGCAACAGCGCCATAGAAGCTAGCGAGGCCGGCGACGCATCCCGGACTCCAGAGGACTCCATATGCTCCGCCGAGGGTCCTTCACACTTCACCGAGGGGGAAACTGTTGCGTGATCTCAAATGTAAGTCTGCCATGGACTGGCAAATTTATCACGCTAGACCGCTCCAGCAGCAGGAGCCTAAAACTTGTCTGTGTAGTTTGTATCTGGCGAGATTTGGTCTACGATGGTCGATGTGTTTATATCTCATATTTTATTACTCCATCCTTTCTCTGTTTTAATAAATGTCATTATTGATGATTAATTGTATGATGTTTAATTAAGTTGATTGCTAAATGTAAACGGATCCAAGTCTCGTTTCTGTGTCCGTCTTTCAGGGACTAGCTATAATTTGAAACGAAATGAAACTGCTATGAGGTGGAAAAGTTTATGAAAACCGACTTAACTGCGCATTTAAGACTTAAAAGTACAAAAGAACTAGTCAGATAAATCACGTTACCAAAGCGTATAGTTATACTGCCAATAAATAAGTTTGCTTACCTACATAATTATAGTAGGTTACTCACTAGTCACTAGTCGCTTCAGTAGGTAGTCAGTTCCGCTAATGACAAAAATAATCATAATATTCTCATCTCTCTTTACTGCGAGCTGTAGATAGGTTTTATCTATGCTGTATATCAGTGTTACTATTAATACTTTTTACTTACTATAAAATATATTATGTATAACAATTTAAGATATCTATTACTAACTATTTTATACGTATATTATGTTTCTTTTGAGATTGTATTGTAACATTTAAAAACCTGTTTTGACGCCGTCCAAAATAGTTTCATTTTCGGTTGCTGGCCAACTTTAATCAAAATCCGATACTAGTTATTGTTATTTACTATCTATTATCTTAATATTTGATATAAATTATAACAGACGAGGTACATAACAATCGCGTAATAGTTAAATGTTTTCATATAATATATTACCTATCTTCTAAAAGATACTTTTGTAAGTCTTATATACTTATTCCTATCTTATTTAAAAATCTCTCTTTTTAGCTGTGTAGAATAAGGAGTACCTACATGAGTTTCAAAAAATTGTAAGTACAGTGTTTGTATGATATTCGAAAGGTTACCATGTTAACATAATAAATGGTTAACCCTGTAAGGGCACAAGTATAATTTTAAGATATTTTAATTTAGCTTATGCATTAAGTGTTATTTTATGATGTAAGTCATTGTTGTCAGTATTATATTATATTGCTGCTACACGAGTAAGGACTTACTTACTCGTATTCCTAAACTTCAAAGTATCATTGGTGTCATACATAAACCTTTCTACTTATTTAGATAGATACCTTCTCAGATAGATTTTTATAATATTTGCAAACTATATATTTCTAGGAATTGATGTTGTATCTAGAGTTTGAATTTCATTCATTAGGTAGTACAAAATATGCAATAAGTACCAGTAGGTACTAGGTAGTAACCTAGTCGAAGATATTAGGTAATCTGGACTCCGCTGGAGAGCCAAGCAGATATCAGTGGAAGACTTAGGTGACAGGACCGAAGTCCGTACGCTGTCAGCAGCTAACAAAAGCTTAACGAGCGACTTTTCGATTGTACCTCTTATACTTTTCTATGAATACAATTTTCCATTTTATTACTATCTTACAATAATGTAATTCTATGTATCTATGTATTTTGGAAAACTATATCAATAGCCACTTAAGTCCATAAAACTCCTAGTGAATAATGAATATAATATTTTGTAGAAATATTTTATAAGTATCTACAATAAACCCTGTACATAATATGAATGTTAATGTTCTCAATAAGTTAATATTAAGACATAGTGTGTAACACACGGAGCTTTGTTGAATGTTTGCAATAATTGTGATGAATATTAAAAAGATGTCTAAAGGTGAAAGTATTTAATAAAAACAAATTGAACATGACGTGACTGTTGTTTTTATTATATCCGGGACATCCATAGAATATTACCTAATAAAAATGCAAGCTAAATGAATAACATTTAGCTTGCAAAGGTCAAAAAATTATATCATTTAAACCAAAATAACTTTGTGTAAACTTTTAATTTGACAGAAATACCCTTTGAAGAACCGATAAAAATGCATCATATTTAATGTTTTATGTAGTAATGTTTAGCACAATGTGTTTTACGTACCACAGATAATACTGCGCGTACGCAAAAAGTTTTGGTACATGAAGGCAGAGGCGCGCGGGGTGCGGGTGAGCTCTTCGCTTTCATAGTCTACTTCGTACAGCCCGAACCGATCTCTGTTCAAACAAAATTATCGAATTTTATTAAACTTCCTTGTACAGAGGCATATAATGTTGGCTCTACTTTGTAACGTTGCGCTACCTAGCAACACTTTACACCTCGTATTCGATATTGATAGCACAAACAGAATCATAAAAATTACTAGATGTTGCTGCAAATTTCTTTTTGAAATTTGAAACCGCACTTTTCATGGGAAAAGAACTATCGCAAAGGGACTTAAAGTATATTCATACACAATTTTATAAAAAAAAATCTGTTCAGAGGTTTGAGCGTGAAGACGTAGCAGACGGAGAGACAAACAGTCACACTTTCGCTTTTATAATATTGGTATGGATTATTAAGCTATTGCATAGCTGTTATCGCGGGCTTTGAACGCGACGATCGAATCGAGAAATTCCGTAACGAAAAAACCTAACACACCCACTCCGACCGCCACAGCGCCGCCGCGTTGCCAGACTTCGGCACGATGTTTGTGTGCGTGCGACTAGACGTATGCGAATTATAATAATTGCATAAGTTGATAAAAAATGCTATGCAATAGCTTTACCGCGATAGTTCCCGAGTACCATATACATGTATTTTTTTATTTGAGAGGTTACAAAACAGAGAACTCACATGTATCCATGTGCCCATTCAAAGTTGTCCATCAGGCTCCAGGCGGTGTAAGCGCGGACGTCGGAGCCCTCGTCGATGGCGTCCAGCATGGCACAAAGGTAGGTCTTGTAATACTCGATCCGATCCTGATCGTCCAGCCCGCCGTGCGTTGAAAATCCGTTCTCGGTGATAAATACAGGTGGATTATCAAATTCTTCGCGAATTTTTGTCAGGAGTTTGTAGAAACCCCATGGTACCGACTGGAAATAACGTTTTGTTTCGTTTTAGTGTGAATTTACCCTAACGTACCGGCAATATTCTTAAACCAAATTACTTTCATATTTATGTAACTTAACAATTAAAATACTCACGCATACTAAGTACGAGTACCCGATTTGACAATAATCCGGTTGATACATTTGTACTCCTAAATCGTCATCGAAGGATGGAACCTCGTAATCATTTTCCGATTCATTTCTATAAACGTATCTTGTAGAGTAGTGATTAATTCCAAAAAAGTCTGAGGTGCCTTTGATAAACTCGATCTCTTCGGGAGTCATGTCGGGAAGCTTCGACGACGACAAACCCTGTTCGGCACTTTTAGCCGCTAGCTTCTCTTTCATAGATGCAGGAAAATCTCCGTCTTTTGAAAATATCGGATTAGTAAATACGCCCCACTGGAAAACATCACAAAATAGGTAATGATTCGGTATTTTAAGTACTCATATTAAATGGTACCTAAAATTTTATTACACAAAAGCGACCACACAATATACTAAAACTAAAAACATACATGAAAATTTGTAGCGTCTTCTGCCGCCTCGACATCCTGAGAATTTACTGACTCATAAAATTCTGTACTCAACGAGATGAAAATCGCTCCATTGTGAGTCGGGCGAAATTCTTCATCGTAAATATGATAGGCCTTCGCGTGCGCCAGAAGGCTGTTTTTCATACACTTGTAAATTTCATCGCCGGGGTGGCGGTAGTAGCAGAAAACTTGGGGCTCGTTTAAGGTGATCCAGTACTTAACTCGGTCCCCGAACAGCTCGAAGGCGGTACGCGCAAAGTCAGAGAACCAGTCGACTATCTGCGGGTTGGTCCAGCCGCCCTGCTGCGCCAGCTCCAGCGGCAGGTCCCAGTGGTACAGCGTCACCACCGGCTCTATGCCGTACTTCAGCATCTCGTCTATGAGATTGTTGTAGTAGTTCACGCCGGCCGGGTTGATTCTCTCCGAGTAGTTGTGCGGCAGGAGTCTCGGCCAGGAGAGAGAGAATCTATAATGATCGAGGCCGAGCTCCCGCATCATTTCCACGTCTCTCTCGTATAAGTAGTAAGAGTTCGTCGCCACGTTGCCATTGGAACCGTCTGTGATGTGTTCTAGAGAGTTTTGATATAGATAATCTAGGATGCTTTGCGTTTTACCTAAAAAAATATTTATGTAATTTACCTAACATTAATGAAGTTATAGTATAATTTTTAGGTCAGTGACTGAATTTACAAAGTTACCATCGGCATCCCAAGCGCCCTCGACCTGGTAGGACGAGGTGGCCGCTCCGAATATCAGTCCTTTTGGGATTTTCCTCGGCGAGTTTTGAGCACTCACAAAGCTCATGAAAATCAGTATACATCTTAAACGAAAAATAGCATATATATAATTATTAATAATTATATAATATATTACAATGATGATTTTGCTTAAAAATAAAAAATATATATTTTTAACTACTTAACACGGTCATCGGTTATGCTTGTTGTACATCCTAAATATTCCAGCAATTTATGAACTATAATAATATTATGTACTATTAATGTTGAATTGCCTTTAATTTTTTCAAAATAAAACAATTAATCAGTGATTATTACTTACAATATTAAATATTGATTATAAAAAAAATCCATTTTATAATATTCAGTTAAGTAAATCGACTGAAATGACTGGTCGAAGAACACTTCACAAGACAATCAAACTTATCGTATAGGTATTTATATTTTACCAACAATGTATCATTTATCACTAGGGGAGACTGGGCATTCTTCTGATAGATCAGATCTTATATTTAACATTATTTTATTTTCTAATATTATTATCAATTATCACAACTTTATGCTACTATGAATATACATACGGTAATTATATTTTAAAACACTGTGTAATGTGTGCTATAAACTGCTCTTAGATACCCCAGAATAGTTAATTATAAAATTAAGGGCTATGTTTATAGGCCTATGTTTGGGCATAAGCCCAAACATAGGAAAAATGTATTATTATTAACAGACAAATAATGTTAATTTTGTCTGAAAAAATTACCTATTTTACTTAAAAATATAGCCCGGGCTCCCACTTATCTCGTTATCTGATCTTTCATGTTCCTGTTATCTTTGATCCAAGCAATCGTCTGAATTGTTGTAAATAGATCCAGTTATATTTTTCGACCTTTACCTTAAATATAAGGTAAAGGTCGACAAATATAACTTGCATAACTATTAACTATAACTCTTAATAACTCATCCTTGTACTCGTATAGGCAGGGCCCCCGTAAGGGCCTTGGAGGGCAGTCGAGACATTCGCCTAAGTGGTAATGTCGTCGAAGGAGGAGGCGGAGCGCAGGCGAGAGGCGATGGCGCTCGATCCTCGGAGAAGGCCGAGGCGGAGACCAAGGGCCAGACATGGGCACGACATCCCGCCTTAGCAGGGAACTCGGGACGTTGGTATGGGGCTGCCGTCGCCCATGACAACGAGTCCCGGGTAGGCCACGATGCGCTAGGTGTTCCAGCGCATCGTCGCGGAGTAATGTGGAATGTTGTCCACGAGTGAGCCTGAAGAGGCAGAGGTGGTGGGGCTGCGGTCATGTATCACGTGTTTCCCGTAGTCCCACCTTCAGGAGCAGGAACACCGTTGGGGTTTTAGTGGGTAGTCCCGGGTGCGTCTTCCGTCCGCCCTAGGGAGTCCCACATACCTCGGTGGTCCTCCAAAGGCCCCAAGAAGGATTGCGTAGAGTACCCATTATTAAACTAGATGACGCCCGCAACACGTTTATCGCGCGGGAACTGTACATTTTTCCGGGATAACAAGGTGTCCTATGTACTTTCCCGGGACTCAAAAGTATCCCCATACCAAATTTCATCGAAAACGGTTCAGCGGTTTGGGCGTGACAGACAAACAGACAGACAGACAGAAACACTTTCGCATTTATAATATTAGTATGGAATATACAATAGGTACTTGATAATTCAGATGGATTATAAAGTACCTATTGTATCTCTATTCCATATAAAAATGTGATTCTAGAAACGCAATATCGTTCGAAAATTGAACGCAATAATGTTTGTTAGAACTTCTAATGAAGTCTGTTTGGCATTCAATAATTATATTAGGATAAGGTTTTAGTGCCAACCCACACGACGTACCACAACCACACGACATCGCAACGACAAAATGTCGGCGAGCTGTGGTTACGTGTGAATGGTGTCGCTGCAGCATTTTGTGGTTGCGTTGTGGTAACGACAAAATGACGACGGCCAGTGGTTGCGATGTGGTTGCGATGTGGTTGCGATGTGGTTGCGACGTGGTTGCGTCGTGTGCAAGTCGAACTATTGTAGTTCGACTTCGGCTTTTAATATAGCGTCGCGACATTTTAGTAAAATAAAATCGGCCAAGTGCGAGTCAGACTCGCGCACGAAGGGTTCAGTACTGTTATAGAGCGAAAGTAGGGAAAAAATATGTTTTTTGTATAGAAGCCCCCCTTAATTATTTATTTTAATTATAATATCAACAATGATATTCTACTTATACAGATCTGTTACGTTCATACCTACTATTTTCCGGTTTAAATCTCTTCCGAACAACATTGACAAATTTGACAGATAAGTGAAACAAAAGATACGAAATGCCATTTACATAAAAGAGACAGACTAAATAAAATACGACCCAATTGGCTCGTATTTGCATTTTGCAGCTTCACAACGCGCGCGGTAGTAACATATCCTCTTTGAGTTTTTTATATAATATATCATTGATTGATTATCAAATATTAAAGTATACATATAATAGGGGTGTATACTATTTTTGGGAAATATATTAATTTTACATTTTACATATTTTGTTTGAGCTAAAAATATATATATATAAATAAATACACTCTTATTTTAAATTAAAAAAATCACTTATTAAATTTCGTTTTAAAATTTCCCGCTAAAAGCTTAAGTTCATCATGGCGTCGCTATGACGTCACGGTTCTCCAAACAATCTTTGTATGAGTTTGACGTCGAAATGTCACTGTCACACACAATGTTTTGGAGATCGTGACGTCACATCCTGTAATGGCTGTTTGCGATCACGTGATATTACGGATTAAATATTTACTTTTTAATAAATAAAATAAAAAATATTATAAATTTTATGAGTAAAAATATGTCATTTTCGGTAATTCTATAATACAAACTCTCAAAAAAACAATAATTTGTATTATATTTCGTTTACTGTCTACACCCCTATTGAGGATTTTGTGAAAATTTCAAGTGTTTATGTCGGTATGGTTAAAAAATCCATTCAATCAAACAGCCAGCCCTTTGACTGAACAACGCCATTCAGGCACACGGCTATACGTCGTTTAGCTGACTTGTTGATTGCAACGTTCAACACTACAGCTAGACGACGCTTGGCCAACTGCTTCAATGGTAAATTAACTAAGTTGACCATTAGTAAGTACTATTATTACACATGCGTAATGATAACAAGTAGAATAATTGTATCCTAACTCATTTTGAACACAATTGCAGTAAATATTTTGGTGATGCATTTCATAATCCCGTAATTTCTCCCCGAATATGAGTTTAAATTTTGATTCACTCGTATGTGCCCCCATAATTTCTGTCTCTTTAATAATACTTGTAACGTATATTTACGTAAAATATCGTAATACAACCACTAAACACCGGTTAGTGGACGCCATATTGTAAACAAAACGCACCTAGCGCCGTGGTGGTGAGCGCTGAACTAATTCAATCAAACGGCGGCTTTTGAATCAGCTGTAGTGTTGAACGTTTTGAGCGACTTAAATATTCAATTAAAAAGCTAGACGTGTGATTGAATGGCGTTGTTCAGTCGAAGGGCTAGCTATTTGATTGAACGGCTATTTAAACCAGTTGGCTGTGACATCTATATATTGCCATTAACATTATGGATTATGAGCCATAAAGGCCAAAAAATCTCGTTTGTTGTATGGGAACCCCTTAAATATTAACTTTATATTGTTTTTAGTATTTGTTGTTATAGCGGCAACAGATATACACAATCTATGAAAATTTCAGAAGTCTAGCTATAGCGGTTCTTGAGATACAGCCTGGAGACAGACAGACAGACGGACAGACATCGAAGTCTTAGTAATAGGGTCCCGTTTTTACCCTTTGGGTACGGAACCCTAAAAAAAACATAATAATAAGAGCGCGGGCGGCGTGTCGTTGCATCGACGCAACGTTGTGGTTGCGATGTGGTTGCGACGTGGTTGCGACGTGGTTGCGATGTGGTCGGTTTTTTACAAGTGGTCGACAACGACTGCAAAATGTGGTACGTGTGAATGGTCCAGTTCATTTACAATACGAAATATATGCCCGACCACGTCGTGTGTTTGTCGTGTGGTTGTGGAACGTGTGGATTGGCCCTAAGGAGAATGATTTAAACTTTAAAGTTTAAAGCATTAGAGAGACCGCTACTAATACGCGAAATACTTTTTGTTAACCTTATCCTACCTCAATATTTATATCTAAGACAGCTCTACTTTACCTTAATACCTACTTAGGGTCAATTCAGACCGTAACGCGACGCGTAGATATCATGCAAGATGCATTCAGCATTTCTATAGTATGGATTTGACAGTCTTGCATGATGTCTCACGCAATTAAAGTCTGTCAAATCCATACTTTAGAAATGCATCGCATCGCAAGTAGATAAGTAGTAACTAAATTCTAATTGTCGTCTACTTTAGTACAGTTTACTAAATGTTTACTTGCTACTTGCTACTAAATTGTGTATTTACCATAAAGGTAATATACCTATCGGAATAGAGAAACAATCCCGAGCTGTCAAGCTTAACCAAAATTTGATTTACATCTGTGTATACAATTATGTTTAAGTGTGCGTGTCAGTGATGTACAAAAATCTTGTAATTCGACAAAATATCGATCATAGAAAAATAATTGTAAGATTGTAAACAAAATGCCGGCTGTACATTCTCGCCGAGACACAGCGAGGCGGCCCGAGTGCGAGAGTGTAAATGGGAGCGCTCACAAACTATATAGAATGCTAACGCATGGTGAATGGTCGTTTTCGTCCGTCTTCTCTGAGTTCTTATCTGCGATTGAACTAAGCGAGAATGTACATGATCGCACTCGGGCAAGGGGCTCTCGCACGAGACTCTCGCCCGAGAGCTCTCGTCGAGAGTGTACAGCGGGCATTATAAAATGGGATAAAATAAAACTGCATAGATATAATATAATAAAATTGTAATTTTGAAGTAAAATGTGACTTTTCTTCAAAATGCTTGCTGCATAATTAAGTATGCATGAATTTTTCTTCGGAGTCCAGTTTGGACGGTTAATTATTTTAAGCCATGAATTTCTGGTATCCAGGTCAGCAGGAAATCTGAAAAATTGGCCAAGTGTAAGTCGGACTCGCGCATGAAGGGTAACCGGTTTCAACCGGGCATTTTCTAAAACCCGGTACGATACGACACGACATGTCATGACACGATTCGACACGACAGGTTACGTCACGTGAAATCAGTACCTACACGACACGACACGACTTCACTAGACCCTATTAATTTTCAATTCACTCTCAATGAGCCTACTGAGCCCTTTTATTTGATGCCCATCTTGCAGAAGTGCTTTCAACTATTTCCCTATCTTGGATGAGCAGCCGTATTGGATGTAGAATGACATTACATCTGTGGAAATTTCAGAAGTCTATTAGTATAGTGGTTCTTGTTATACAGCCTGAAGACAGACAGACGGACGGACGGATGGACAGACGGACAGGCAACGAAGTCTTAGTAGTAGAGCGGGCTGCGGGACCCCACTACTAGGACTTAATTTTTACCCTTTGGGTGCGGAACTTTAAAAACGGTAAATTATGTATGATAGTATATTAATATACTTAAACTAATTATAAACTACGGATGAGTATGTTATCATTTCAACATTCCTAGATAATTAGTATACTTAACTAAAAAATATTTTCATATCGACACAACTTATCGATAACTTGATGCAATGATATTGTATGTTACTATTGACTTGATGCAGCCCTAGTGTAAAATAGATGAAAATTGTTTACACAAAATATCCTTAAATTGTGCACCATGGCTAGTCAAGTTATGTTTTCCATATAATTAAACATATACAGAAGTGAACACGGACGTAAAAATACCAATAACTCGTAGGGAATTGGCAAAAATAAACTTAAAACTAGGTCCTGTCGATGTAGAATAATTCACCTGTGAAATGAATATTTGTCCGGGTTTTTTCGATGTGTGGATCCAGAATCATTCCACAAACATTTAGCCATGTTTCTAGAGCAGTGTTTCTAAAAACTATTCATTATTTAACTTAAAATCACAATTTTTCTGAGAGCCCAAATTGACAACGATCGGCCCAGGGGCAGACAGACTGTCAAACAGATGAAAAAAAAGCTATGCAACCTCAAATCACGCTTCTCTTTCTACCACACAGTGTTACTGATAGTGACATCTCGCTTGCTCAGGCCTTTGTTTCTCTATTCCGATAGGTATATTAACTTTATGGTATTTACATGCAATTAACAAGTTAAAATTAAGATTTAGTTAACTACTTATCAACTTAATACGTGTAAACCAGCCATAACTGCCGCACTCAGAGTGGAACATTAATAACTTAAATGTAATTAGTAAGTAATTCAAACTTTCAAAACATACGCCCCATATATTATTTGTCAAATTCTTAATCATAATTAAATGTCTCTGAGTACGGCGATTAGGGTCAATTCATACCGCAACGCGACGAGGCGAGGCGAGGCAAGGCGCCGCATTTTGTATGGATTTGACAGATTTCAATTGCAGGCATCTTGCGAATCTGTCAAATCTATACTATAATATTATAAACGCGAAAGTATCTCTGTCTGTCTATCTGTCTGTCTGTCTCGCTTTCACGCGAAAACTACTGAACCGATTGTAATGAAATTTTTTACACAGATGTCTAAAGCCTGAGAAAGGACATAGGCTACTTTTTAACCGGAAAAAGGGGGTTGTAAGGGGGTGAAAATGCGTAAATTTTTTCAAATTAAGTTAGTTCCAAAAATTCATAATAGATGGCGGCGTGCGTCTCCTACATTGCGCTATCGCTTGCTCATGCATCTTTCTATAAGAGATGGTACCATGTTCATTAATATTTTTCGATTCTTTCGATTGTTATACACGTCGACAATGAATAACTCACTACTCAGTACTTTATAGTGACAAAACCTTAAACACACCAATGCTAAATAGTTTATGGGTAAAGCTAAAGTTGTGTAATGGGGGTCTAAATAAGCTTTAGGTTTAATTAAAAATAATGAAATATTATGTGCGCACTGCACAGCTGTTTTTGGGTATTTTGATTTAAGGGGTACCAGGGTTTTAAAAAGCTTTTGAATTTGACACCAATTTTGTTGACACCGCGCGCTATAAACTGAAGTCCACGCGGACGAAGTCGCGGGCAACAGCTAGTCCATATATATAATTTAGAAATGCATCTACGCGTCGCGTTGCCGTCTGAATCAACCCGCTCATAAGATAAAACTAAGTGGGATAAAGATAGATTAGATAAAATACTTATATTTGTCTTTGAATCGATCAAGACTCGTTACGTAAGTGTGTATTAAGAATACCTTATCGAGAATAGTTAATGGAATCAGGCGTTACTTTGCGGAAATCCATAGCTTAAAATTTAGTTTGTTATTATTTTTAGCAATATTCCGCGAAATAAACTTCCACCTTTAAGTAAATGAGTGAGTGCACGCATAGGCATGCGTACAGCACCTCCCTCCTCCCACACTGCCTATGCGTACACTCGCATGCAAGAACTTGCAAACACCACCACCACACAAGCAATAATGTTGGCAAATCCGTGCAAGGTCCCTCACCACCATGCAGGTTGAAAACCTCGACGCGCGTTTCGCTCCAACACCGGAGCATCCTCAGGATGTGGACTCTACGAACAACGTCCGTCAAGTGCCGCCGCCGGCCAAAACACCGCCTTTTATATCCTATCAAGCCCCGCTACTATCCCCACTACCCCCACTACCCTCACCAGTACCCCCGAACATATTAATAAGCGGTGACGTAGTCAAGCAAGTTTGGTCATTCAACAATGCAAATCTGTTATTTTTCTTTTCTTTTATGATCTCTAATTGTTCCAACACGCTCAGCCGAAAGCCTTTATCGCATTTATGTAAAACTTTATAGGAATGGCCATCGGGCACGGTATGATTACTATCTAAAAGATGTTTAGCAAAATGTGACTTATCAGGATGACCATTCCTATAAGCCGCGATATGTTCTTTATACCGAGTCTCAAATCTGCGTCCAGTTTGACCCACATATACACTATCGCATTCAGGACAATCGATCTTATAGACACCGGACTGATATTTTTCATCAATCCGGTCTTTGTTATGACACAAATGATGTTTTAAAGTATTATTTGTCCTGAATGCGACATGCATATCGTTGTTTTTCATTATTTTGGATAAGCGTGCAGATACCTCTCCCATGTAGGTCAAACTGGACTTATATCTAACTATCTCCTTAACAATAGGACCTGCGTACAAAAACTTAACCAGTTCTTTCTTGTTTTTATTTTTCAAAATATTATTAATAATTTTTGGACTATATCCGTTGGATATCGCAATTTGGAAAATGATATTAAGCTCCTTTTGATAATTATCTTTACTAAGAGGGATCGATAATAATCTATGAATGTAACTATGAAAGGCCGCGAGTTTGTGTTGCCAAGGATGACATGACGAAGCATGAATAGTAGTATTAGTATATGTCGGCTTGCGAAAGATTCCAAAACTGTGTTTATTATTAACTCTAGAAATAGACAAATCGAGAAAATTTAGGGTGTTATTATCTTCACATTCTAATTTGAATTTAATTTTAATATGTTTTTTATTTAGTTCTTTAACAAATACGTCCAGTTGTCTCTGTGTACCCGTCCAACAAAGAAAACAATCATCTACGTATCTAAAGTAATATAAAATACTTTTATTAACGACGATATTTCTTTGTTCAAAATCATCCATAAATATTTCGGCCATCAAAGGGCTTAAAGGTGAACCCATAGCTAGACCGTCGTCTTGAACAAAGAATTCGCCGTTAAATCGAAAGTAGTTTTGTTCCATGCAGGTTTTAGTAAGAGTAAGCAATTCATTACTTTCACCAGGAGGTAAACGTTTTTCTAATGCATTCCTTAAAATACCCAATGTTTCCTTACGTGGAACATTAGTGAATAAGCTATCAACATCAAGTGAAACTAATTTGCAACGAGGTGGCAAAGTCACATCTTTAATTTTGTTGACTAATTGTAGACTATTTTTTATGGCATAAGGTGGCCGAAATGAGATCTTTTCTTTTATTATGAAATTAAGTGACTTTGCCAGCTCGTACGCTGGTGCACCTATGTATGAGACAACTGGACGCATGGGAATATCAGTTTTGTGAATCTTTGGCAAGCCGTACAGTGATGGTGCGCGAGGATTCATTGGGATGAGTTTTTTCTTTGATGATTCAGTTTGAAATAAATATTGATTATTATTAATTGCTAATTTAAGCTTAGCTAAAAACTTGTTTGTTGGGTCAGAAGGAACCCTTAGAAATTGTTCACCCTGAATCACATCATTAACTCTGTCCAAATAATCGTCGCGCTCCATCACTACTACTGTGTTACCCTTATCCGCTTTAGATATTACTAAGTTATTATTATCTATTGTTTGTTTTAATGACCTCAAAGCCACTCTTTCGGGGTGAAAAGAAGAACCAGAAGAAGTACCTTTGATTTCGTTGGCTAGTAGGCCCTTAACCATGTTATCTTTCTTATTAACTACGGCAGTTATTTCCGAATCCACCGCAAGCATTTCCAAAGCATTCTGATTAATATTAGGAGTGATATTATATTTAAGACCCTTTTCCAAAAGTGTCATCTCATCCTTGGCAAATTGTACGCTGGTTAAGTTTTTGACGCGAGGGTGGAAGGAAAAAGGTTCAGACCTGGATTCTGTATGTGATTGGACAATCCTATTTTTATTTACCAAAGTCTGAAGCTTTTTCTTTTGACTTAAATATTTAGCGTGCACTTCGATTGCTGCGAAATGGCGTGCCTTTTCGTCTAAGCGATCGAATTCGATATTATGTAATTTAAAAGAGAGCTCGGTATAAAGAACTTTGAGATGTAATTTTAAATTATCCCTAACGGTAAACCAGTGACGTGTCTCTTCGTTAAGCCAGATAGTCTCGGCTTTTTTGATAGCAATATTGGAGGCTCGGCTGTGCGTGTTGGTTCTTACATTAATATAATTAGGAATAACATTTAGACGTTTGCATTGTTGATTGAACCAAACATTTTGAGCGGCTATACGATGTAATTTTGTTAACTTAATGTAGAGTCGTGCCTGATCGGTCATGCTCACCGATTTTAAATAGTTAATGGAATCAGGCGTTACTTTGCGGAAATCCATAGCTTAAAATTTAGTTTGTTATTATTTTTAGCAATATTCCGCGAAATAAACTTCCACCTTTAAGTAAATGAGTGAGTGCACGCATAGGCATGCGTACAGCACCTCCCTCCTCCCACACTGCCTATGCGTACACTCGCATGCAAGAACTTGCAAACACCACCACCACACAAGCAATAATGTTGGCAAATCCGTGCAAGGTCCCTCACCACCATGCAGGTTGAAAACCTCGACGCGCGTTTCGCTCCAACACCGGAGCATCCTCAGGATGTGGACTCTACGAACAACGTCCGTCAAGTCTGCGTGCACTCACTCATTTACTTAAAGGTGGAAGTTTATTTCGCGGAATATTGCTAAAAATAATAACAAACTAAATTTTAAGCTATGGATTTCCGCAAAGTAACGCCTGATTCCATTAACTATTTAAAATCGGTGAGCATGACCGATCAGGCACGACTCTACATTAAGTTAACAAAATTACATCGTATAGCCGCTCAAAATGTTTGGTTCAATCAACAATGCAAACGTCTAAATGTTATTCCTAATTATATTAATGTAAGAACCAACACGCACAGCCGAGCCTCCAATATTGCTATCAAAAAAGCCGAGACTATCTGGCTTAACGAAGAGACACGTCACTGGTTTACCGTTAGGGATAATTTAAAATTACATCTCAAAGTTCTTTATACCGAGCTCTCTTTTAAATTACATAATATCGAATTCGATCGCTTAGACGAAAAGGCACGCCATTTCGCAGCAATCGAAGTGCACGCTAAATATTTAAGTCAAAAGAAAAAGCTTCAGACTTTGGTAAATATAAATAGGATTGTCCAATCACATACAGAATCCAGGTCTGAACCTTTTTCCTTCCACCCTCGCGTCAAAAACTTAACCAGCGTACAATTTGCCAAGGATGAGATGACACTTTTGGAAAAGGGTCTTAAATATAATATCACTCCTAATATTAATCAGAATGCTTTGGAAATGCTTGCGGTGGATTCGGAAATAACTGCCGTAGTTAATAAGAAAGATAACATGGTTAAGGGCCTACTAGCCAACGAAATCAAAGGTACTTCTTCTGGTTCTTCTTTTCACCCCGAAAGAGTGGCTTTGAGGTCATTAAAACAAACAATAGATAATAATAACTTAGTAATATCTAAAGCGGATAAGGGTAACACAGTAGTAGTGATGGAGCGCGACGATTATTTGGACAGAGTTAATGATGTGATTCAGGGTGAACAATTTCTAAGGGTTCCTTCTGACCCAACAAACAAGTTTTTAGCTAAGCTTAAATTAGCAATTAATAATAATCAATATTTATTTCAAACTGAATCATCAAAGAAAAAACTCATCCCAATGAATCCTCGCGCACCATCACTGTACGGCTTGCCAAAGATTCACAAAACTGATATTCCCATGCGTCCAGTTGTCTCATACATAGGTGCACCAGCGTACGAGCTGGCAAAGTCACTTAATTTCATAATAAAAGAAAAGATCTCATTTCGGCCACCTTATGCCATAAAAAATAGTCTACAATTAGTCAACAAAATTAAAGATGTGACTTTGCCACCTCGTTGCAAATTAGTTTCACTTGATGTTGATAGCTTATTCACTAATGTTCCACGTAAGGAAACATTGGGTATTTTAAGGAATGCATTAGAAAAACGTTTACCTCCTGGTGAAAGTAATGAATTGCTTACTCTTACTAAAACCTGCATGGAACAAAACTACTTTCGATTTAACGGCGAATTCTTTGTTCAAGACGACGGTCTAGCTATGGGTTCACCTTTAAGCCCTTTGATGGCCGAAATATTTATGGATGATTTTGAACAAAGAAATATCGTCGTTAATAAAAGTATTTTATATTACTTTAGATACGTAGATGATTGTTTTCTTTGTTGGACGGGTACACAGAGACAACTGGACGTATTTGTTAAAGAACTAAATAAAAAACATATTAAAATTAAATTCAAATTAGAATGTGAAGATAATAACACCCTAAATTTTCTCGATTTGTCTATTTCTAGAGTTAATAATAAACACAGTTTTGGAATCTTTCGCAAGCCGACATATACTAATACTACTATTCATGCTTCGTCATGTCATCCTTGGCAACACAAACTCGCGGCCTTTCATAGTTACATTCATAGATTATTATCGATCCCTCTTAGTAAAGATAATTATCAAAAGGAGCTTAATATCATTTTCCAAATTGCGATATCCAACGGATATAGTCCAAAAATTATTAATAATATTTTGAAAAATAAAAACAAGAAAGAACTGGTTAAGTTTTTGTACGCAGGTCCTATTGTTAAGGAGATAGTTAGATATAAGTCCAGTTTGACCTACATGGGAGAGGTATCTGCACGCTTATCCAAAATAATGAAAAACAACGATATGCATGTCGCATTCAGGACAAATAATACTTTAAAACATCATTTGTGTCATAACAAAGACCGGATTGATGAAAAATATCAGTCCGGTGTCTATAAGATCGATTGTCCTGAATGCGATAGTGTATATGTGGGTCAAACTGGACGCAGATTTGAGACTCGGTATAAAGAACATATCGCGGCTTATAGGAATGGTCATCCTGATAAGTCACATTTTGCTAAACATCTTTTAGATAGTAATCATACCGTGCCCGATGGCCATTCCTATAAAGTTTTACATAAATGCGATAAAGGCTTTCGGCTGAGCGTGTTGGAACAATTAGAGATCATAAAAGAAAAGAAAAATAACAGATTTGCATTGTTGAATGACCAAACTTGCTTGACTACGTCACCGCTTATTAATATGTTCGGGGGTACTGGTGAGGGTAGTGGGGGTAGTGGGGATAGTAGCGGGGCTTGATAGGATATAAAAGGCGGTGTTTTGGCCGGCGGCGGCACTTGACGGACGTTGTTCGTAGAGTCCACATCCTGAGGATGCTCCGGTGTTGGAGCGAAACGCGCGTCGAGGTTTTCAACCTGCATGGTGGTGAGGGACCTTGCACGGATTTGCCAACATTATTGCTTGTGTGGTGGTGGTGTTTGCAAGTTCTTGCATGCGAGTGTACGCATAGGCAGTGTGGGAGGAGGGAGGTGCTGTACGCATGCCTATGCGTGCACTCACTCATTTACTTAAAGGTGGAAGTTTATTTCGCGGAATATTGCTAAAAATAATAACAAACTAAATTTTAACCTTATCGAGACACAAGTCGCATAACAACGACTAAACGAAAACAGGTGAAGGTATCATAGCAACACCACTTTGGCCGAGGAAAATAAACATTAAGTAAAATTCACAAACAAAATTTAAAATAAGGAGAAAAATATGTCGCATTGGAGCGTTACGTGGCAACGTCTTATAATACCACCGCAATATTATGCCCCATTACAGTCTTTGTCACCAAATAAACCTTTGGTATCTAAGTACAGTGAACATCCTCTGCAGCGGTTCTTGCTTCATAAATAATCCTTCAAAATGTTTGTTTGATAAAGCACGGAGTATAACAATAAATGAAGTCTTAATAATATGTCAGGTAAGTGGTAATAATTGCAGAGTGTAGAATCAAATATTAATAATCAAATATTACAGATTACCGTAGTAGAAATTAGTAAGGATAGTTTATTACGAGTATAATAAGGGCGGCAGCAAAAAAGATAATCTTACTATTCATTTTTATATTTATTAAAATGAAAATACGACATCTTAAAATTTTCACTATATATGTACAAAAAAAAACACAAAGATGCATCAAATTTTCACATTTTTGCAATTTATTTTCAAATCGGTGCATTCAACTGAGTCAATAATAATGTGAAACCGAGGGACTGGACTAGCGGATTTCTTAAATTTTGTATACATATCATGTATACAAAATTTAAGAAATTTTTCATCATATTTATTACGAAAATATATGTTAGAAAGCGCTAGTTAAATATAATCTAAGTGCGTAAACCTCGGTACAACATAGCATGTGAAGCTCGCGTGACTTTCATATAAGATCCGTCACTACACCCTCCCTGTGAAATAACGAACATGTGAAGAGGAAATGCGATACAAATTAAAACTTAACCCAGACTTAGCCGCGTGCACACTGCACGTAATCAGTTATTAGGCGTATGATTTAATCAGAGTATCTGTAATAACCGGTAACTTTAACACCCACAATTGACATATTGGTTAAAATTTATCATCCGTTAATCGTGATTAAAAACATAATCTTTCGTTTCTCGTCTTTCAATTATTGCAAAACAAGCATTTAGCAAAATGAGCAACACAAAACAAGCAAACATTTTGAGATATAAAAGGTCTTCCGTCCTAAAGTCGAGAAGCGGTACACCCGATATTTTGGCTACTAGATTAAAGTTTAAACGTATATAATTTTTATATATAATTTTATTATTCAACAAAAATTAATAAATACATTTTATACTTACAAAAATAATAATGAAATGAATGAATACGATCTACATGATGATCTATATCTTGTTTTAAAGCATTTGAAAGTAAAACCTGTAGCAATCGCATCACTACCATTACCCAATTGGGTAACTATAACTAACTATCAGTTAGGTCTCGTGTGATCAGTTGCAAAAACCCATTCCAATTCGTGCAATCCTCAAATGGATTTCAATTTTAGATTGTGATGGAGCTTGTACTATCACATTCACATTCGAAATCTATTTCGTTCACGTGAAACCATTTTTTGTCGAATATCTTTTTATTTTTTCCTTCATCATGATGTACTAGGTTTTACGCAAGATGTTATACAAATTTAATATTATTACAGCAAAAGAAATTAATTATCAAATTATAATAGACTAGCTGTTGCCCGCGACTTCGTCCGCGTTAACATAGTATAATAAGTAATAACAAAGATAGATAGTTTTCCCCTTTTTGTGGTTCCTTATACAAAGGGTAAAAACGGGACCCTATTTAAGCAAACGTCAAACGCAAACGTCAATAAACTTTCATGTTCCTAACTCAAGAAATGACGGACTTTCACTGAAACTACCCCAATTTCACCCCCTTGGGGGTAGAATTACCAGAAATGTTTAAATACGTATCCATTTAATTTTTAATCAGTAGCACAAAAATAAACTTTCATGTTTCTAACTTAAGAAATGACGGACTTTCATTTAAACTTTCAACCCCTATTTCACCCCCTTGGGGGTAGAATTTCTAAAAACGCTTAAACACGTATCCAATTATTTTTAATCAGTAGCCCAAACATAAAATTTCAAGTTTCTAACTTAAGAAATAACGGACTTTCATTCAAACTTTCAACCCTAATTTCACCCCCTTGGGGGTATAATTTCCAAAAACGCTTAAATACGTATACATTCATTTTTTATCAGTAACCCAAAAATAAAGTTTCATGTTTCTAACTCAAGAAATGACTGACTTTCATTCAAACTTTCAAATTTTCTAAATTCCTTCCTTAGTGGACGTCTACATAATAACTAACCCTACTCACCAAATTTCGTGGCTGTAACTTTAACAGTTTTTGCTCAGCGATGCTGAATCAGTGAGTCAGTCAGTCAGGAGATGTAATTTTATAAGTATAGATAAACATAAAATATACTAAACATAAACTAATAATATTCGTAGTACTTGGCTGTAGCCGTAGCCCGTAGCCCGTAGCTCGTAGCTCGTAGCCACGGAGCAAAAACGAAGCTCGTAGAGGTGTCGTAGCGAGTCGTAACGACCTACGAAAGGGTTCCTGACGTCATCGCTTAAAATAATCTACTAATACACCCCATACAATAAATAATAACATATTATTAATACAAGAAAAATAAGTATATTTTCTAAGCAGTTACACGTTTGATTTCGTAGGATCATATTTTGTTGCTAACTAAGCCTTCAGAATTTAATAGATGAATGATTAACCGTGTAATAAAACAAAAGATAAACATTTTTGTATTAACCAATTTTATTTTAATTAGATGATGGATGATTCGATTCGAACAATTTTAAAGTTTACAAAAATAAATTTTAACAGAACTAGTGCAAAAAGGAAATTGCAACGAATTCAATTTAAGCACACCTCGTAAAATATAAAAGTGGCTAGTTTCGTGCATCGTACATTTACCGTGCACGTACGGGGCGTTAGTTCTGTGTATAGAGCTGTGGACTATCGTGGGCGGCGGACATCAGAAGCGGAATCGTTTATTTGACATGGAGGCTCTAGTGGACGACCTCGACCACACCTCCATATACTGGGCAGGTGGTGATGGTACTAATTAATAAAATAGACCAGCACGTAATGCCTATTTGGTCAGCTGCAACTTCATGCTTATTTGGTTCAGCACGCGGATTGGCGTCATTTTATGTTTTTATCCGTTTATCCGTTGTCGGACGGAATTACCGTAAAACCTCCACAGCACCTACCTCATATAAAACGTAACCCTCAGACAGCGAGGAGAGCGACGGAGAAGGAGGTCTCGGCAACCTGAACCGGCTGATCGTGCGGCCGCCGGGGCACAGCGGGAAGGCGAAGCGCGGCCATCTTTGTTTCGACGCGGCGTTCGAGTGCGGCAACCTGGGGCGGGCGGACCACGTGTCGGAGCTGGAGTACGACCTGTACGTGCGACCCGACACCTGCAGGCCGCGCTCCAGGTTCTGGTTCAACTTCACGGTGGAAAACGTCAAGCAGGACCAGGCAAGATTTAGACGTAACTGGAGTTTTCATTTTCTGTATGCGAAGTATAAAAATAAGTGGAAGCTTGTCGAGCTAGTCATTTATTCAAAAGTGGTAGAGTGTTTTGTACATAGCTACGTGTGTAAATATTGCTGTATTCTTACAGCTTACACCCTACATGTTCTACATGTTCTACATCTTCTACAAACTGCTACTGCTACTAAATACGTCGACCTAAATACAAGTTAACATGTATTCACAAATCTGAGCTTCGTAGCTAAATGGCTTTTTCTATTCCAGAGAGTAATCTTCAACATAGTCAATTTAGGTAAAGAGCAAATTCTTTATAACGAGGGAATGACGCCGTTAGTTCGATCAACTTCTAGACCAAAATGGTAAGGATGTTAATTATTATAATAACATAAGTGTCCATGAGGAAGATTATAATATATTAATTACTAATATATACTTAATATTATATTTTAATAGTATTGCTACAGCTTGTAGGAACTTAGGTGTGATTTTTAGTTTACGGAAAAATAAGAAATTTTTAAATTGTAATTGTGACATACCTATCTACCACAATAATGAATGCATAATCCCAAAGCAAAACTCTTACCAAGAGCAATTAGCAATATTGTACTACCTCCCGTTACTCTCTTTAAATTATTTCAGGCAACGAATTCCAAAGCGTCTCGTCTTCTTTCACCGGTCGTTGGCTCATCACAATCGCAAGATACTGAGCGTCGCTTTTGGGTTCGACCGGGAAGATGACGTGTACCATTTTGCAGCAGCGCCGCCGTACTCTTATTCGCGTCTCCAGAAGTACCTGTCGGCCTGGGAGAAGCGAGCTCAGATGTTTGCGACTAGGGAGTGTATTGCCCAAACTACGGTACCTATGTTGCTAGTACAAACCAACCATAACCCCTCCGCCGACCATAAAAAAAAACAATATGGCGCATCTGTCCACGTCAACGTGAGTGGTCGCCCGCGATGACGTCCATCATGATGATTATGATTAAAATGACAATATCTTAAAAAATTGTATCAAAGACATATTTTGTTTTAGTATAGTACTAGCAAATGGTTAACTCCGCACTAAGAGACATTTAATGTTGATTAAACTTTAATTTAATGAAAACGAAAGATAAATGTATGGGGCTTATGTCAAAATCTCCAGTTAATTACAATTAAGTAATTAATTTATTCGTCTCTGAGTGGGACAGTAATACTGTTTTAAACAATCGTTATTACTTGATATAATATTGGACTAGAATTTAGATTATATCATCTGTAGACATATTTTATATCATCTTCTTTGGGTTAATTTTAAGTACTTATATATAACCTACTAGTTACATGCCAGACCTCGTTTCTATTGCTGTCTAACTTAAAAGTTAATAATTCTTTATTAGCAAAAAAGAAAAGTAGATCTCATAACAATAGGTGACTTGCATCCGAAAGAGAAGGATTTAAAAGACGATACCACGACCAAAGGAAAAATTATTGAAAACAAGAAAAGACTGGTGATGGTATTTGCCAGGTCACACGGAGGAGAGTCGCCCGCTTCATTTATTTGTCAAGGTGAGGAACATAAATTCCTAAAATCAGGAATATTCCAGCAAGATAACTCTCAAATAAAAAATGGTGAGGTTAACTTTATTCTACTCCATTTTTATTTATTTCAGGTTTAATGGATTTTCTTGTCAGTTCGTCTGAAAAGGCGACAGCACTTCGTAATGAAGTGGTTATTCAGGTACGATATTCGAAATATAACAGCAACATTTGTTCCGGTAGATTAAAATCCGGGATATTCGTATTAGTAGACCTGTTAAAGAGCAAACTTATCACCTGATGAACATAATACCGGTCGTGTTGTTTACGGATTTTTCCATTCAGAGTGAGAGATGGAGGACCTTCATGCTGTACATAATAACAAATATTTTCAGATAGTGCCAATGATAAACCCGGATGGAGTATTTCTTGGCAACCATCGCTCTGACCTGCTTGGCTCAGACCTCAACCGCTGCTGGAGTAGCGCCACCGTGTTAGCTCATCCAGCTATAGTAGCCATCAACCAACATGTACAGAAAGTTAAGGCAGAAAAGGTAATTAGATAAAATTATTTTGGAAAACTTATTTGGAATTGTTGACATGCTATTAATTATGGTAATGGTTATTGCAGACTCTACAGTTAGATTTTATAATCGACATTCACGCTGACATAAGCCACGAAGGTGTGTTTGTAAGAGGAAATTCCTATGACGATGTGTACAGGTATACGTAATTTAAATTATATTTCATTTTATTTAATGGAATGTAGACAAACGTAGTGATTAGCTATATTCTCTTTAATCCCTCAAGCCCCGTAAGGCCCATAATATGGGCCGCGGCCCACGACAGCAAAAGATTTCCTGGAATTGGTGATCGAGGGATTATAATGTAGACATTAACGACATTATGCAGTAAGGACCCTGAGCCATGTAAGGGGAAAATGCTTGTTATTCTTTTATTAACTAAATAAATTAAGAAAACAAATTATCAAGTAACGCTCTGTTTCATAAGGTATCATATTATAAATCTCTTTTTAACCTAGGATCAATAGCCATTCAAATAAACTTAAGTTTTGCTAAGCTCTTCCAAATGGCCTTGCAAGGAACACAGCTCCAAACAAGGCCAATGTTGTACATCAGTCGTTTATCTTGAAAATAGAGTTACAATTATTTATTTATTTGCTTTTACTAAAACGACATTGTAATTTCTTTCAATTAAGCAACACATTAAATGCTCAATATATTTATATCATCAAAAAAATACTATAAAGAACATTGCTTGAACATCATCTTATAACTAAGAATTTATAAATGGAAATTCTTTAAAAATAGTAGCAATGAGTATCACATTGACACCTTATAACTAATTGCCAATACAAAACGTATTATAATACAATCAAATTTTTTTTTTATCTAAAACGGCCTTCTTATGGGCTCGTTCTTTATAAGGCCAAAATGTTCAATATGTGTGTATAAATTTAATAATCCTAATAAGTAAATATGTTTTAAAAAACAACATTAAGTTAATTGTAACGGTATGCATTTTTAACTAAAAATAACTGTTTATATGTTAATTATGTTTAGATGTTCCTTGTAAAGTTTAAGTTCCCTAGCAAGGCCAACTATCAAATCTTTGGTTGGGCCTTATAAGGAACCACTGGCCTTCCTAGGAACATTACCAATATTTTAACGTAAATCGAGGCGTAAGTAGATTTTCTTTTATTAATACCATACATATATCCCTATACGATAATGCCCTGCAATAAAATTTGAGATAGATATAGGTTATGTAACTAAAAACTAAAGTTTTTAGTTTAATTTTATATATTAGATTCACTGTGTAGTTTAAGTCCGTTGCTTGAAAAAGGTTCGAGCGTCACGCCGTGCTGCCGAAGTTCATGGCGATGCGTGTGGAGGCGTGGCAGGCGGAGCGGTGCCTGTACAACGCGGACGGCAACGTCGCCGGCTCCGCGCGCCGCACGCTGCCCGACGGCACGGTCGACGCGTACACGCTGCTCGCCTCTATGGGCGGACGACGGATAAACGGCGGCCATTACATGCACTATACTGAGGATTCCTGTATCCTTTGATGAACGATAAATGATAGTTTTTTTGAAATGAAAACTTCTTTAGCGGCGTTGAGCACTTTTGTGGGATGGGCAAAAACTGTGAAACTCGCGTCAGATTCTCATGCTGATCGAAAAACCAAGGAAAAAACGTAGGACGTTGGAGAGTAGTGTTGTAACATCGAACAATCGATTGTTTTTTTTCGATTGAATATTTTTTAATATTAATATTTTTAATCGATTGTAAGGGTTTCGATTACTTAATTTAAAAAAAAAAAACGATTTTTTAAAAATCGATTTTCATAAAAAATGGGTCAAAAATTTAATCGATTGTAAGGGTTTCGATTAATTAATTAAAACGATCGTTTATTATTTTTATTTTTTTAAATCGATTTTCATAAAAAAATGGGTTAAAAAAATGCACAACGTTAATAATCAAGTTTTCACTTCTGCCCGCACTCCCGGAGTGCAACCCGTTTTTTTTGTTATATTATGTTTCTTTTCTTTTAAGAACTCCGAACAAAGCCTAGTTTATCAGTTTCAAACTGGTTTCAAATATAAGAATCCCATATTACGGTTTTGCAAGCTGACTTCTTCGAAATGACTAGTTACGAATATGCAGAGGCACATGAAATAAAAATTTCTGTAAACGACATACCAAACAGATATGAAAATAGGTCGTGTTTTGGCAAAAGCGTTATGCGATTACTATAGACATGTTGGTGTCATACCACCTCGAGTTACAAACATGAAAAAGAAGGAACCGCGCAGGAGAAGACGACATAAAAGAAGAGCATACGAAAGAGAAAGGTCAGTAAGTATATAACATACATAATAAATTATGATTGTTTTAAAATACAACTAGCTTAATTTTTGTATATCTATGTGACATTACTGTTGGCACTTCGCTGTACAAACACGACTAATATGATAGTAAGTACTTAAGTATAAAAGTCGAATAAAAAGTCCGTTATATTATATTATAACTTTACTTATTACCTACAAAACTTTTAAAAATGTCCATGTATATTTGAATGTATAATGTATTTTCTAATATTGTACCATCGTCTTTGAGGCCTGAGCGCAAGCTCCAAGAAATTATAAGAATGTCTGCGATAATAATCGGGCGGGTGTCTGTACCCGGCCGCTTCTCGGTCCTCAAAGCTTGGGATCTCGCGAGTCGCGGGCTTATATTTTTATATTTTGGTGGGATTACCTACCAACACTATATTTACTACCACTACTTTACTATTTATTGAAATTTTATTATTTATCATAATATTGTGATAGGTCGCCTAGTTCATCTCCCGAGCGGCGCGTGCTAGCGGCGCGCGTGCTGTCGCCGCGTCTGCCGGCCGCGTCCCCGCCCGCGCCGCGCGCACCACGTCCAACGCGCACGGCGCGGACGAGGCCGCTCGGACACTCACACAGCGTACGGATCGACGACACGTTACTACCCGCTATTACCGGTAGGAATACAGAAAAACTCATTTACATTGACAGAATCAAATTAATTCAATAATTAAAACAATTTAATAAAATATTATCATAATGCATTCGATGGTTCCGAAACCGAAATTAGAAATACAAAAAAAAAATTAGCTTCGTTGTCAAAACTATCTATGCAGTTTTAACAAATATACTTACATCTACTCATCAAAATTCTAATTGTCAGGTAAAGCGGTAACTCCGAAGTTGGCGGTAGTGGACTTCAGTGCGTACATCCGCGCGCCGGGTGCGTACGGCCGACACCTCCACATGCGCGGGCCGCAGCTCGCCCGCCCGCCGCGCCCCACGCACGCGCACTACACCAGCGACGACTATGACACTCAAGAAACTGATTCTTAACTTTTAAAATCCTATTCAATATCTAAATTCATTGCACTACTACAAGCATACAAATAATTACAATGTGCATTGTGCACGCCAACTGAGAAAACTTGGCAGAACAGAACACGTACCTACTGTGTTTCTAGTAGTGCAATCAAAATTGAAATCCTGTTCATAATAATATGTTCCTCTTGTCTACAAGTCAAAAATTTAAAACTCTTCTTGTTCCCCTTTTGGCACGTCTTGCCTTCTCAGTAAAAGGAGTTGCCATCTTACAATATGACCTATATTAGACCAGTGCCAACGAACGACACATCAACCCCGAAGTGGGAATAATAATTTGAAAATCATTTCTGCCTTGACATGCCATGTCTACTGTATACGCTTATGCTACAGCTTACTTGTATTTAAATAATATTCTCTCACCATTACTGCTTGCAGTTTACTTCTGTCTAATAATAATAATAATAATTAATGGTTTGGTGATCTTACAGCGCCAAATTTTTCGTAATGTTTACTAGATGTAATAGTAGGTATTTATTTCTATGCATCTTGATAATATTCTCAAATGTCAAGTATATTAAAATAGATTTTGTATGTTAGTTAAGTGTGTCTAAATTAACTAAATTAGATCTTCTAATATTTGTTAGGTATCTACACCTACATTATAATACATTTTTATAGGAACTAACTTTGTGTCTTTCATTCATTAATATTATTGAACTAGATATTAATTATTACTGATAATGCGTTCAATATTAAATACCCTATGGTCTGAAGAATAACATATGACGTAGATACCTACGTATTATGCAAATTACAGGGAAATGAAACGAGGTAATTGTTAATTAAACGTGTAATGTCTAAGCTTCATATTTACAATCACTAATGTCTAACAAATCATTCAGTCATCACTTTAGAACAATATTGTGAACACTATTATCACTACCAGTATCATCGATCAGAAAAGCAAAATGAAAAAAAAAAAACTGAGTATCGATATCGAGATTTACTCTCACAAAAAGAAATATTCAATATTCATACTTTCAATACGACAATTCGGTACATAAACGAAACATCATCTACGCATTCTAAAAGAAATAGGACGCGGGGCGCACCCGCCGAGAGTCGATAAAGAAAGCTCGAGCGTCGCGGGGTTAGCCGGCGACAAGCCTAAGCACCTCCTCAATAAATATCTTTGGCATGAACCGAGAAGCTCGCCGACAATACACACGCGATTGCACTCACAACCGCCGGTTACTGCTTGATGCCAAACGGAGTCCGTCGTTTCATAGCGGGCGGGGGCGCGCGTCATTCCCAAGCGTCCGCGTCGCCGTCGTCGTCGGACATGGTGACGAGCGTCAGGTCAGATGGGGCGGGGAGCGGCGCGGCTGGCGCGGCGGCGGCGGGGGGCAGGCGGCGACGCGCGTTGCGGGCCCGCAGCACCTCCTCGTCCGCCGGCGTGCGCGGCTTGCGGAACTCGTACACCATCGGGAAGATGCGCTCCACCGCCGACTGCACGTCGTTCACGCTCCGGGCTGAAACACGCGCACGCCACGATCACACAACGGCCCGTCTAGCCGAAATAGATCCGCAATGCAAATTAGACGTTTATACATTGCGCAGATATATTCAAATTTAGCGGCTTTCTAAATATGTGACTTCAATAACGGTATTTGTGTTACGCTCAAAGACCGAAAACGCTCACTGAGCGAAAAAATGGCTCACAACGCGTTGTGGTAATAGTAAAACGGCCACGACGCGTTCTGGTAATCACAGAAATACCACATAGCGAAATTCGTGTCGTAGCTGTCATGCTATTCGACCACAACGCGTTGTGGTAATCGAGAAAAGCCATGACGCGTTCTGAGCATTTAAAAACAGCCACGACGCGAAATTCGTGTTGTGGACTTAACGAAAACGGCCACGACGCGTTCTGAGCATTTAAAAACAGCCACGACGCGAAATTCGTGTTATGGCCCTAACGAAAACGGCCATGACGCGTTCAGAGCATTTACCATACGTTCATCGAATTCGAACGCCGACGCTGGACAAACGCTAGTGTGAAGGGAGCCTATAATTAATTTAAGTACTATCAGAGAAGTTGATTCTTATGCAGATGGGGGACCTACTTAGTTTGGTCGCGTTACGTCATACCCAGCCGCATCACAAATAACATTGAATTGAGATGATCCGAACAAATGACATAGGTCCGCCAACTGCCCAGGAATCAATTTCTTCGATGGTACATTGTTGTTGCGTATTGGTGATCAATATTAAGTATATAGTTTTGAAGATTTTTAAATTGTTATAAAAATATATGTTGCACTCGGTAACTGCCGCGGTAAAGCAACTGCATAGAATTTTTAATCAACTTATACTATTTGTAGCACGCACACTAACACCGTGCCGAAGATAAACGGTGTTGTTAAGTTTTTTTGTTACGGAAATTTCAAATTATTGATTTGGAATGGAACACCGCGCCGAAACCCAGAGATAATAGCTATTCAATAGCTTGAAATTGAAATTCCAAATTATTTACTTAATCCAAAAATTCCAAATAATTATTTATAGGTAATTTATAATAATAATTATGATTGATATTATTTTATGTTCAATAATAATTTGTTACCTTAAATATATTATATTTTTTAATATAATCCTTGTTAAAATATCTTTTATAATCACTCAGTATTAAAATGTTGAAAAATAGCTTCCGAAAGTTTTCCTAATAAAAAACACCACAATTAATGGACACTACGCGTCGCCGGCGCGTGCCTTCCGCTTCCCCCGCAATGATTTTAAGTGGGATAAAATATGTTATTATAAAAAATTAACACCCTATTTTTTTTTGTTAAATGGACTCTCTTAATAATACCCAAGCCCTAACAAAATTGGCCGGTAGGTTTAATTGCACCCTGTATAATACTACTAACAGGATCGGAAGAAATGGTGTGTGCTTGTGTCAGAGGCCAAGACTCAATTTGGGTCGCTGCGCCGCAATAAGTAAGTAAGTATAATACTACTAGTTGACTCGGAAATCGTCTTTTTTTGCGGGATAAAAAGTATCCTATGTCCTTTTTTTGGGACTTAAAGCACCCTAATACCCAGTGAAATCGATTCAGCGGTTTGGGCGTGAAGATGTAACAGACTGACAGACAGATAGATACATTTTCGCATTTATAATATTCCAAGCAGTTGCCCGCGACTTTGTCCGCGTGGACTTCAGTTTATAGTTGTTCCCGTACATCGGTAATCGATTGAATAGTTTACGTGCAAATAATAAAAGCATATTGTTCGGGAATCGTACAATTTTCCTAGACAAAAAGCTTCCCTTGTCCTTTCTATCTGCTTACCAAAATTCATCAAAATCGACTGAATAGTTTACGCGCAAATTATAAGAGTTTATTGTGCGAGAACCGTAATTTTTTCTGGGACAAAAAGTATCTCTTATTCTTTCCAGAGACGTCCAGTATAATGTGCGGGAACAATAAATGCTCAGAACGCGTCGTGGGCGTTTTCGTTAGGGCCACAACACGAATTTCGCGTCGTGGCTGTTTTTAAATGCTCAGAACGCGTCGTGGCCCTTTTTCATTAGGGCCAGAACACGAATTTCGCGTCATGGCTGTTTTTAAATGCCCAGAACGCGTCATGGCTTTTCTCGATTACCACAACGCGTTGTGGTCGAATAGCACGACAGCCACGACACGAATTTCGCTATGTGGTATTTCTGTGATTACCAGAACGCGTCGTGGCCGTTTCACTATTAACACAACGCGTTGTGAGCCATTTTTTCGCTCAGTGAGCGTTTTCAGTCTTTGAGCGTAACATTTGCAACGTCAATACTGATATTGATGAACTTCACTCTTGAACCTCTGAACCAATTTCGATAAAATTTGGAATAGTGATCGAGTTCCGAGAAAGGATACCGAAAATGTTTTATCGCGGAAAATTTACGTTGTAACTTGTAACTTATATTAGTCGTAATTTTAAAAACTTTTTAGCGACTATAACTATCAGGTCCACACCTTATTCTACAAATTACAATCGACTCAGCAAAATTTCCTATTTTAATCAATCTAACATAATATTATTACTATATTTTTTTGGATACAATGACAGCAGCAAATTTGAACAGTTTTTAAAACTTAAGTTCATATTTTGTCGATTGGTTGCTATCGTCGTGCTTTACTATCATCTCTAACGCGAGATAACTGTATCCTCATTGAAATTTTTGACAAGCTGTAAGTTTTTTGAAAAAAATAAAAAAAGGAAAGATCTTTAATCTGTATAAGAAGCTAAGAAAAAATAATATTTTGGTATCGTAAAAACTACAATAACACAATAAGGAATACCCAGTGTTGATTCCCATGAATAAGTCATGAAAAATTAGACTGCATAGTGCACACCTGAAGTTTTTTAATAACTGTAGTCTGTAAGGTCTGGATGATTCCACTGTTTTCCTTTACATTAATTTATTTTTCGGTTCGTGTTATCGAATCCGACACGAATTCCGCTATAGGCGAGTATTTTTAATAATGAAATAAAAATATACGCTTACCGGTAATGGTAACTCCTCCAGTGGAGAATATTTTTATGGTAGCTTTAGGATTGTACAGTTTGTATGTAACACCAGGATGCAGCTCCGGTTCATAGCTGAAATAAGAGAAATACTAGGGTGAAT
This sequence comes from Polyommatus icarus, assembly GCA_937595015.1. Taxonomy (NCBI): domain Eukaryota; kingdom Metazoa; phylum Arthropoda; class Insecta; order Lepidoptera; family Lycaenidae; genus Polyommatus; species Polyommatus icarus. The sequence goes on from OW569321.1 coordinate 14,993,172, forward strand.
AAATGCACAAATCAAGAACCATTTATGGGTTAAAAACTGCAGTAAAATGGTGAGCTTCCACGTTTAACCCTTCAATCCCCAAGCGGCTGCCGGCTGCCGCATAAGCGGCATAACAATTGAAAATCGAATGTATGATACCCATGGAAGTTCTAATATACGACTATAATATAACCGTTAATATTATATGAAGGTCACATAGCTAGCTTTTGAAATTACTATTATAATAATAAAGAGCGGCGGCGGATATAGAGCGGCGTATACGAGGTGTTCCCGCGGGGACGGGGACGCTCGGCCGTGGCATGGCCCGGTGTAATGCAGTCCGTACAAACTACATTTACACTTCAAGGTTGTAACCTATTTTCTTACCATGCATACTTTGTTACGCCATAAATATAGCATGATTAGATATTGAAGTATTTTTTTACTTTTATTCATTTAAAACTAGCTATACGTCTTAATATTATAAATGCGAAAGTGGCCTATTATCACGCTTAACTCTGAACCAATTCAGTCGAAATGTACGGCCACCTCGGGATAATAGGTTTTCGACATTTTGGGGATTGAGAAATTTTATGTGAACATTGAGCATGAATGAAAATAATTTTCTGTAATGCTGAGGAGTGAGGACTTTGGTATGCTGAGAGCTGATTTATGTGGAATAAGTATCACCTAACTGTTTTACTAAATTACGGACAATAATTGAAGAATTATTACTTTCACTTGTATTTTATGATGATATATTTTGTACTGTTACATAGAGAGAAACTGTCTGATGTATGCGGAGAATGGTGAACCTAGTCTAACCTTTGTTAGAAGATATGGAGACGAAATAAAGCAAAATGCATGTATTTATTTGTGTACATAATGCTTTAGATGCTAATTTTATGCAGGTGAAACTGTAAGGACGGCTGCTTTTGTGTACTAGTGAGTAGTGCCTGTGTCAAATAATATGAGGTGAACTATATTATGATGTGCAATAATGTAGTAAATAATATTAACATACTATAAGTAGAGCGAGAATAAAAGAAACGCGCTAATATTGTTACGAAATAATGTGTATGTCGCAGTCGGATTGTATAATCCGCCGTATTAAATTACGACTAGCTAGGCTTAGTTATCAAAAACAGAGAAGGCACTCTACAGACTACAATAGTACGATGCGGCTAAACGTGGGCCGCTTAAAGCCGCCACCGCCACCGCCACCGCAGGCCGCGTCTGTCTGGGAGACGCTTTATTAAAGAACGTATATGACGATCCGACAGCTAGCCGTAATGTAATGCGGCAGATTATACAATCCGACTGCAACATAATATAATATATGGGTAGTTGCTTTTTAGGGCTCCGTACCCAAAGGGTGAAAACGAGACCCTAATCCCTATTACTAAGACTTCGATGTCTGTCCGTCTGTCTCATGTCTGTCTTCAGACTGTATCTCAAGAACTGCTATAGCCAGACTTAGGAAAGTAACTAGTGCAGTGATGTCTTCTATCCATTTCTAGTGCACCATCTAATATCCAATAGGCCATAACATGTATAATATTTGTTTTGAATGTGTGGACAATGGGTGAGGACTGAGGGTTGTGTTGTGTGTGAGTGGGCGGGACGAACATAATCGCGAACGGTTCTAACCGGTATTTTGAGCAGAAGCAGTTTAATTTTGCTCTTTGAACAAAACCAGGAATAATTTCGGTCCATTTAGAGCAGAATCAAAATGAAAACGCTCTTTTGGACGGCAAATTACGGCGTTTCTAACGAACAGTATTGTTAACAACAACAAGGTTACCGAGCCCTGCAGAGTGCAGACACATAAACAGTAATAATCTGAATCATATTATCTGAACATAAATCTATAGCACATAGGCATACTTTAGTTTGTGCAAGTCACAACAGACTATTTTGTGGTGGTTAAGAAAAATAATTTAAATGTCTATTTTTATAGCATACAAAGAAATACAAAAAATAAATAGATCTTACAACTCGTAAAACTTACAGCCCTGTTAATGTTAATAATTAATACTTTGTATTCTTATTTTAACTAGTTGTGCCCTGCGGTGTTAGCCAAGGATTTTAAGTGAAATATAATAAGATAGACTATGAAAAGTACCAAAAATAGGGTCATAATGGGACGATGAATTGTATAATGGTTTATTGTAGTGATGATGATGATGAATGTAATATATTTTAAGAATGAATATCATATAATAGCTTTCCATTCTTAAAACAATGCTGAAATCCCTAACCGTATCTATAAAGAGTAAGGAGTTCTCTCAGCACCTTCCGAGCCATGGTATACCTTGGTGTTGGTGCCTATGCCTATTTGTGTGGTAGCCTTTGTGTAAATCCAGGATGTCAGCTCCTTGTCACAATCGCTACACCCATTTAAGCGTGAAGAAGTAACAAAAATAGTACACACTCACAAACTCACGAACTTTCGTCTTTATAAATAATATTAAGTATGATGATAGTATGATTGTAACATAAGTAATTAAAAATATATATTAAATTGCACACTCTGGCACACCCACACTTTAGGACTTCTGAGCCATGGTGTTCAGTTTGGAGAGTAACATTGAGGTCAAACATAATTCATACATTTTGATATATATTATGTAATATACAATCTAAGCTAACAGTACTTTATATGCCTTTTTGCAGTTATAAATATTGTACAGTTAAGTATGAATACTAGAGACTTATTACTAATATTTTCTTTAGTATCATTTCATTGGAAAAATTTAAGTTCATATTGTTTCATGCCAAAATTCTAAAATAGGTCAAAGATTTTAATAATTACAACCAAAATTGTTCTTAAAAAAACGGCCAAGTGCGAGTTGGACTCGCGCATGAAGGGTTCCGACTTCCGTACCATTATAGAGCAAAAATAGGAGCAAATTGTATTTTCTTCTATGAGATATACTCCCATAGAAAAAATTAATATTTTTTTATAATTAAGTAATTTAAATTTTTAAAATTTTGTTAATAATTATTATTAAAGTGTGAATATAGTTGAGTATTTTTTTGTGAACATTTCAGGTGCCTAACTGTTGCCATTATTGATATCTAGAGCAAAAATAGAAAAAAAATTATGTTTGTTGTATGGGAACCCCCATAAAATATTTAATTTATTTTGTTTTTAGTATTTGTTGTTATAGTGGCAACAGATTTACATAGTCTGTGAATTTCAGAAGTCTAGCTTTAGCGGTTATTGAGATACAGCCTGGAGACAGACAGATGGACATACATTAGTCTTAGTAACAGGGTGCCGTTTTTACCCTCTGGGTACGAAACCCTAAAAATGTTATTTACTAAACTTCAAAGAAAGTCCTACACTGTTTATTTTGGCAGGACACACAAGCAAAAAGTGTTTATTGTGTCATGTGTGTTTGGCTTTCCCCAATGCAAGTGTCCGCCAAGTTTTATAAATGGAAAAATATGTAAATAAAAATATTTTTCTTCAACAAGATGAAAAGTAAAATATTAACTTATTCATTTTGTAAGATTTAATAGTCATTAATGACTTATTATTTAAACATTTATAATAAAAATAAAAATAATTTCAAGTTGATAAGTGCAATAAAAATCTTGTAAAAAACAAATCCATTTTCAATGACTCTTTACCAGGTGAATGAACATCTAAAATGTCTAAAAATATCACATTACCCTTGATTTGAACTCTAAAGTGCATCTAAATGGATCAGACACAAACAATTTCTCACAGTTATAGTGTTTATAGACTTCTGTTTATTTCTATAGAATTCTGTTCAATAATATTATAATTTATAATTAACTAGCTGTCCCGGTGAACTTCGTGTCACTTTAAAACCTTCCCTGGACTTCTACGAATATTTTAAGACTAAAATCAACCCAATCCGTTCAGCCGTTTTCGAGTTTTAGCGCGACTAACACATTTGAAAATCCAATTTTATATATAAGATGTTAAAGTGTCTGCCTGTCCTCACATTTCAATTTTTATGTTTAAGATACTTTAGAGTCCAGGGAGAGGACATAATTACGGTAGTTTTATCCCAAAAAAATGTATGGTTCCATGCAGCCATGCAGCAGTAATGTAGATATTTAAACTGTCTTAATATTAAACATAGATTAAGACTTGTCTTAATCTGTCCGTTTCACAGCGAACATCTGACAAAGTCTTGACTTGGATGTTCGCTGTGAAAGGGATTTTCTAAAGTATAGTTAATCAGGGTAAGTTCGGACACAGGGTGAAAGTACGGATAATTCAAGTTAACACTAAATTAAACTATAGTTATGGTATGTTACCGTACAGTTTGCGGTTGCAGTGCAGCATGGCGTATATGCCGTAGCATCAGGCAAAAAACACTGCCCAATTTAGTGATAAATTGAATTATCCGGACTAAGGCGTTTCCACTGAAGCGGAGCGGAGCTTAGCGGTGCCCGAATTGACCAATCGTGCTATTCCAGCAGAATGACAGCAAAGATTTCGAGCATGGTGATTGGTCAATTCGGCACCGCTAACTGCTAAGCTCCGCTCCGCTTCAGTGGAAACGGAACCTTACCCTGTGTCCCAACTTACCCTGATTAGCCTTATAAGACAAAGACAAAAACATAAATTAGTGAATCCTGCTCTGCATGCCTCCTAATCCAAAAAATTATTAGTAAGGGATATTGAATATACAATTCACGAGTAATTTATCTTGTTAAAGTGTTACCAGTTACAAAATAATATAGTAATTCTGTGAAGATAATATCAATTATTTGTCTTACCAAAAACAATAAGTAGCGTATGAATTAATATGTATAAATTAAACAAAAATTTACATACAATACTTTCATAACTAAAGGATGCTAAAATTAAGGCACTTCTTTGTAGTGTCTAAAAGTGTTTTAAATTCTATAATATGTATGGTATGATTTTTTTAATTTAGGCTACGAGAAGCCAAATTACACTGGCAAGTAAATTGGGACTTGATATATTTTGTACATAAAAATAATTTAAATTTAGCTAATTTAAAGTGAAAAGTTCTATGGATTACCAACCAGAAACATGTCATGTGCTTTTTTAAATTTTAATGAAATTTAAATTTTGTTATACTTATAACAATAATATTATTAAAACGTTACTCCTTGGAGCCAACATAGATACCTGATTATGGAATGGTGTTTTTTTATTTGATATTTAAGAGGCTTTACTTTTTTATGACGAAAGTTATTTAACCCATCAATCCCCAAGCGGGAGCCAGCTGCCAGCTAACAATTGAAAATCTATTGTGTCTGCCATACCCACAATGTAGTTGTTATGTCTTGGGACTCAAAGTAAACCATAAACCATTCCAAATATCATCAAAATTGCTGTGGACAAACTAAATTGACTGGGATAATTGCAAATGAAGTATTAACAGACATATTTTGTATTTATAATACAATTATATTGTTTATTAAATACTATAATATTATGCAGACGGCAGTATGTGTTCCTGCTCTTATGGTAAACATGCAAGCTGATTTAACATTTCATTACTTGGATGCTTTAAGTACTTATGTGCTGTGTTATGCAAAAAATACTTACTCTGCTTCCTTGTATTTTCTTGAGAAGGCTATTATTCGAATACCGAAAGGCATTCTACAGGTTCCCAGAACATTGACTACGCGAAAATTTCTGAAGCGCACTTGAAAGCCGAGCTTCTGCAGCGCACGCGCATACCGGCGCGCAGCCACCTTCGCCTGCTCCTCGCTGGTGGCGCCGGTGCACGTCACGCGCCCCGACGACCATATCGTCGCGGTGGTATACGGCCGACGCAATTTCATAGTCACCATCCCATTCTCGCGCCGAAACTCGACATTGACACCATTTAACGCTATTTGTCTCAAATTCAAGTGACACTTAACACTAAAACTGCACACTACATTGTTTATCATTATATCTATTTCGGGGGTTTCCTCCTCCTCCTCTCCGTTTGGTTGCGATGCTGTCACATCTTCAGTCTTAATACATTGCTGTTGTATTTCCTGTGGTTTGCTCGGTTCGCAATACTCGTGGTCGGGCACCATATGACTAGGAACACTGTGCGCTGATATGCCATGATTTGATACTACCCCGTGGGTTCCTTTTAAACCGTTCTCTTGAATAAGTGTAGCCATGTCAGTTGAGCCTTCTGAAAAACAGGAGAAAAAACCATGAGCAATGAGCATTCTTCACACCAAAAAGCCACAAAACCTGTAGGTTATCATTTGTTAAGTTTATGTTACACAATTATTATGCACTAAAATCTTTAGATTGCCTGTTTCAGGTCATGAAATGAAAGTGGCAATAGGCAATGTAACATGGCAACTAAACAAAGCAGATCAACTGCTAAATGGAAGTATTATAATTTCAGTGACCAATACTGAATTTAGGAAATGACGAAACATTAGTTTAGATCAGTTTCCTTTTTTGATCCTCCACTCCAAGAGATGTTCAAGGTGGACATATAAGGCTACTTAGTACAAGGACTTTTGAGTCATAATATTGTTTTTTTCATCTAAAAATATCAAAAGTATATTATTGCAGACTCTCAACAACTAAATATTTCCATTACTTTAAATATCAAATTAGTGATTTCAAGATAGAGAATAAGAGTGCAACTGTAATTTTTTTAAGTAAGCAGCAAGTGAATTATTCTTTGATTGAAATTTACATCAACACCAATACCAGAGTTTGCACCTTATCAGTAAAATTCAACAAAAACCTATAAACTTGATTGAAATGTCTTGATTGCATAACACCGAGTAAGGTTTAGATTGAAAGAGCAAAATCATTATTAAGCCACGATTATAGTCACTCTTGTTAAATAGGTCGTTGTATTAATATTAAATTCATCATTGATAAAATTTAATCAATTTCAATATATATGTCACTGTAGTTTGAAGTATAACACACAGGAAACTAAAAAGAAGCTCAACATGTAAACATGATATTCTTTATGTTTCAAAAGGCACATATTAACCCATCAAGCCCCATATGAGCACCGGTGATCTCAACAACAATAAAATAACAAAAGATTTTAAGACCCTTTGATCGAAGGATTAATTCAAATATTATATGATCCAGAATGATCAATTTATAAAAGACTATAATGTAATGTATATTATGTACAACAGACATTGAGGTTTGTTGGTTTAAGAAATACCTATTTATGGGGAACCCAAACTCTATATAATATATTAAAATATGCAAATTAATTTTTAGCAAAGTATGATCATGAAAGAGGCCATATCTATGACAAACTATTATTATTCTTTTAACAAGGTTCTTTAACTTTTGGTACACCTAGTAAACATTCACTTTAAGTGTATTCTGCAATGTGTAATCCTACAGATTAGGATTATATTTTTATGTAGATAACGAAGATCGTAATTTGGGGCACTTCCCACGGTGCGACGCGACAACATGACACTCGCACAGCTGACTGCCGGATGGCCCCTCCCGCTGCCCCGCCGCCCCGCGGGCCGCGGCCCGCCCCACACAACCGTATCACGCATAGGTACTGTCCAGAGGTGGGTGATGGGTCTGTCTGTTCGCAGATCACCAGGTAACAAAAGGTTCATATTGCACCTACAACCTCGAGTGGATTTATTACCACGTTCATGGATGTTCAATTTTGTACGACAAACAGTTCGTACCTTTGCATAATCACGTATCAAACGTAGGCGTATATTTAACAATTGATAAAGGAGTCGAATGCATTCGAAGGATACACCTGTTAATTTCGCAAGTTAACACTCCAGATGGGTCATATTCAGGAGTTATTGACCTCAAAAAAACGACATACCCTACACGTGATTTAGGAGCACAAAGAAGTACTACGACTGAGTGCCTATAGCTCAGTTTGTATCACAATATAAGTCTGTGATACCAATAAAATGTAGACGTACACTTTGCTGTAAATATTGGATAATCATAAAGTTATAAAAAGTAATGAAATAATATGAAAATAGGGGACAAGTCACTGCGAATCATAATAGGTATAATATGAAACGGTATGAAACTTATTCAGCACTATCCATGGTATTCGCAACTTCGATTTATTATTGTCACAGAAAAATATAAAAATTATAAATTACCTGAAATTATGGGGCTATATTTATCACGAATTATTTTTACACCATCAATGAAGTAATGGTTTTCATTGCAACTTTGTCTAGCGGGAATTATTTGTCAAAAAAATAAGAAAACACTTTGACTACAAACTGCGATAAAATATTAACTATAAACTAGAATTAATGGCCAAGGATTATGAATTTTAAGTTAATGCAAAAAATTAACAGCTCCTGCACATCCTGTGGAACACCGCCATGTTCTCTTTCAATGAAATAAAAATTTGATCCATTCGTTCTTTTTCACAGAATGTAGAACGATTCGAATGAAAATTAGGTACAGATAAAAAAGTTGCCTCATGATTAATTTTTTTAAATTTACCTCCTTTTCTTGTATTATTAACTTATTATATTTGCCGTATTTTTTACGCACCGATCATTTATAACTATTTTTTGTTTGATAATTAATATACACAATTAACATGAGCAAAAAGATAGAATAAAAAGAGCAAAAAGCAAAGAGAATAATATGTTTAGCAGCTTTAAAACTTATAAACAGTAGGTGGGCTGGTCATGGTCATAATGGGGCATTTTCTTGTTTTTTTAATTTGATTCTCAAACAGCTTCTATTTTAATAACTAGATGGCGTATGGGTAGACAACTATCGGTAAAGGCTCCAGTACACAATGGCCCATCATGGCCTGCAGTGACAGGCCATCGTCAACTGTAGACCACGATCACTTTGTGTTTACACAATGGCGCATGGCTCATTGCTGCCTGGCAAGCCACTTGCGATGGACGTGGAAGAAATAACGGCTGCGGCTGTTTATTTATATTCTGTTTACAAGCTTATACTCGTAGCTAGGCATATTAATATATATTTTCTATACTAATTTTCGCGTGACCGCACGCTCAGCTATGATAAATTATAATATTTCAGTGACGTCATGTGGATTTAGTATGGAAAATAAATATATTAATATTATATAATAATATTATAGCTAAGTCTGTGACGGGCTTAAGTTTAAAAAATTATATTTAGTTGACTACTTAACTACGTAATACGATACGATACGAATCTGTCATAAAAATCAAAAATTCTAGTTCACAACCTAGCACGCAACAAAAAAGTGCACTATCCCGGTCAGCGGTCGGTGACGAACTGAACAATGGCCGATTGTGTGAAAACCACAGGCCACGCCTGCACGGTCTGCAGTGGGCCATGATGGACCATTGTGTACTGGGCACTTAATACCAGGGAATGCCATCAACAATAGGCTACTTGACCTAGTTTTTTTCTTCATGCTAATCGCTTCATAATCATTCATTTTTACAAAAAAACTAATATTTTAATATTTTACACAGTAGAAACCCATAAAAATGTTTATTGAAAAATATGCCTCTTAAATGGCGCCGAAAACACTGTCCGCCATAGTGTGACGTCATACGCTTTGTATTTTAAACTCTCTTTATTGAAATTTTTTTAACGTGCTAAATGTACGAGTCTAAAAGTGCCCAAAAATTATAAAATAATTATATAAGAAATTAGAAATATTTTGTAATGTTGAAAACTTTTGGAGAAAAGTTTTGGCCATTTCATTTCCCGTATACAATAAATGGAGATAATATATATAAAACTGATGTTTTATTTGAATTATTCAAGAAAATTTATAATAGGCTTATTCTTATTATTTATGTACAAATAAACTTACATATAGCGAGCGCGATAAATAAAAGATATTAAATTAGTATGAGGATGACATCCAAATCGGAAGTACCGCAAAAGCGTTTTCGTCAGTACAATTCCTATTTTCATAAAATCATATTTTCAAATCGACCGTATTTATCAATCATAAGCTTTTATTTGATACTAAGGGTGAAATTCCTAGGCCAAGTTCTACTAGAAATATGCATTTGTTCAATGAAACTGAATATAGGTCAAGTAGCCTATTACTACAAAACTGGGCAAAAGAATGTAAAACTTGATACATTTCAATTTGAAAAAGACACAATGATATTCCAATGAATTGGATAATACAGTTATTATGACGATGTTTTAGTTAAAACTCACGGAAGAAATAGCCCTATTTATTGTTATTCACACCAAATGCCACAGGAATGGGCATTGTCCAAAAAAAATTACATGTACTTTTTATATTTTTTTTTGTTAAAATAGGGTATTTTAAGAATATGAATTCAATAATTTTGAAATTCATTGGCTAGTTTTTTCTCAATAAATTTTTAAAGTTTCGCTCTGACGTCATCATCGGCGGCCAATTGACCTCTGCAGAATGTTTCTTTTTCCTTTGAATCTTATTTATAATGGCTGGTTCGTCAAATACAAGTTCTCATTATGTGAAAGCTGATACGAAAAGCTCACCAAAAGTTCGAAACGTAATGTTGGTCGAATTTATTGCTAATTTAACGCCATTGAAGGTCAAACTAAGGTTAAACATATTTGTTCAAAAATATAAGAAACTAATGGGATTTTTTTTTGTTTATATACAGAAAAATGATCACTGACCTTATTCCTCGAAATGTTTTTGTAATGAGCAAAATTAAAAAAAAATGGACAATCCCCATTATAAATTTTGGTTCTGACAACCTCTTACCTGCACTTGTGCACGATAACGGATATATAATGGCAATTATTTTACCAATAATAAATATCAAAAACCCAAATAACACAATTTGGGAAAAAATAATAAAAACCACACCAACAATAAAAAGTAGAAGAAGTTCCAAAGTCAGAGTGTTTTCACACGAGACCCGACCCGACACGACAAACTGCGGTGACGATTCCGTGCGCCATACATTTCTATGTACCGTTTTCACACGGAACGACACCGCACAGCACGACACACGATTTTGAGACGACAATCCGCTATGTCGTCCCGTTTTTTAGCACAGATAAAAAAATTACAAAGATATTATGAAAGTTGTCTGTGGTTCATTGATTCAGTTTGAATTTTGAACCAGGCCACTAAAATTACTGCCTTAAATAATACAATATGCCCCGCGTACCACTTGACGTTAGAAAGGATCATCGAACTATCTTTTAAAATTATATTGTACAAGACCCAACAGTAGATGACATAATATTTTTAAGTACTAATGGCTGGTTTACACGTACTAAGTTGATAAGTAGTTAACTTAATTTTAAATTTGTAAATTGTAAACACAAAATTTAGTAGCCAATAGCAAGTTAAAATTTAGTTAAGTAAGTATAGGGTCATAAGTTAAAATTTAGTTGACCATTTATCTACTTATCACGTGTAAACCAGCCATAAGTGAATGCGGTGTCGTCGCAGAAATCGTCGCTCGTGTGAAAACGTTCAAACGACACGGTTCATAGACAATTTATATTTGTCTATGAACCGTGTCGTGTCGTGTCTCGTGTGAAAACGCCGTAACATGGCCGCCACAAGGCCGTTCAGTTTTCAGTTGTCACTTTGACAAGATTTTATTTTAACAGCGTGTTCCTGAACTATTACCAGTATAGTGGCCTAATCGCTTAGGCCAATGATCGCTTAGGTTTAAGATATTTTGATTTATGTCATACTTGACAGTACACTGATATTTTTTAGAAACACAAGCAATATGTAGTCCATATCTAATGCCCGCTGTACACTCTCGCCGAGAGCTCTCGGGCGAGAGTCTCGTACGAGAGCCCCTTTCCCGAGTGCGATCATGTACATTCTCGCTTAGTTCAATCGCAGTTAAGAACTCAGACAAGATGGACGAAAACAACCATTCACCATTCACCATGCATCGAAAGATATCATTGTAATCCAAAGATTTATAATCATATTTAATTTTATTTCTCACAGATAATGACTGATAATGTCGTTTATTATTGTTATTTTTCTGTTCTACACTGTCCAACGGCAAAACTAGTACTGAAAGACGCGAGAGTGTACAGTAGTGCGCTCGTTTTCCTCGCGAGACCCTTTGTCTCGGGCGCAATATACCGACAACGGACCGAGAGGGTCCGAGACAGGCGAGACGAGGCGAGCGCACCCATTTACACTCTCGCACTCGGGCCGCCTCGCTGTGTCTCGGCGAGAGTGTACAGCCGGCTTAAAGATGAAGAGTCCATATGTAGTCAGTGATGCCAACCTGCAGATAATTTCAGATCGGTGGGGAACCAATAGAAAATCTAGAAGTGTCTACCGTCGCGCCGTCTGGTGGAGATGATAAAAAGAAAACAACCCAATGAGGAATTTTCTTAGCTTTTTAATTTGATTGTCAAACAGCTTCCATTTTAGTAACTAGATGGCGTATGGGTAGACAACTATTGGCAATACCAGGGAATACCATCAATAATTGCTACATAACTGGGCGAAAGCATGTAAAACTTGATACATTTCAATTTGAAAAAGACACAATAATATATCAATGAATAGGATAATAAAGTTATAATAACGATGTTTTAGTTAAAACTCGCGGAAGAAATAGCCCTATTTACCGTTGTTCACACCAAATGTCACAGGAATAATACATTTTGGTTTTGACAACATCTTACTTGCACTTGTGCAAGATAACAGATATTTAGTGGCTAATATTTTACCAATAATGAACATCAAAAATCCAAATAACACAATTTGGAGAAAAATAATAAAAACCACACCGACAATAAAAAGTAGAAGTAGAAAACTCTTTCAGTTATCATGTTTTCAGTTTGACAAGTGCAAGCGTGTTCATAAGCTGTTACCAGTATACTGGCCTAATTGCTTAGGCCAATGATCGCTTAGGAGTATGATATTTTGATTGATATTACACTTGACAGTACACTGATATTTTTTAGAAACACGACCAACATGTATTTAGTAAACTGGATACAACCTGCAGATAATTTCAAATCGGTGGGGAACCAATAGAAAATTAGTGAGTGTCAACCTGCAGATAATTTCAAATCGGTGGGGAACCAATAGAAAATTAGTGAGTGTCTACCGTCGCGCTGTCTGGTGGAGATGATAAAAAGAAAACATCCCATTGCTTTCTCAATGTGATTTAGCTTTCTCAATGTGAAGCGCTTATTCCATTTCACTAAATTTAGATATCTAATGGCTGGTTTACGCGTATTAAGTAGATAAGTAGTAACTAAATTTTAACTTAATTTGAAGTGCCTGCCCGAAATGTGTCAAGTGACAAGCCCCGCCTGCCAACTTAACAGAAAATAGTCAAAATTCAAATTTCCTTGTTTAGTACTTAACTAAATTTTAACTTGTTAGTTACTACTAAATTGTGTGTTTTCACGCAATAGGTAACTTAAAATTAAGTTAAAATTTAGTTAACTACTTATCTACTTAATACGTGTAAACCAACCATAAATGATTTAATGACTAAATTTAGTCAAGTAGAATAACATTTAGTAACTTTTTAAATGTTATTCTATGATATTTTGATTGATATTACACTTGACAGTACACTGATATTTTTTAGAAACACGACCAACATGTATTTAGTAATGCCAACCTGCAGATAATTTCAAATCGGTGGGGAACCAATAGAAAATTAGTGAGTGTCTACCGTCGCGCTGTCTGGTGGAGATGATAAAAAGAAAACATCCCATTGCTTTCTCAATGTGATTTAGCTTTCTCAATGTGAAGCGCTTATTCCATTTCACTAAATTTAGATATCTAATGGCTGGTTTACGCGTATTAAGTAGATAAGTAGTAACTAAATTTTAACTTAATTTGAAGTGCCTGCCCGAAATGTGTCAAGTGACAAGCCCCGCCTGCCAACTTAACAGAAAATAGTCAAAATTCAAATTTCCTTGTTTAGTACTTAACTAAATTTTAACTTGTTAGTTACTACTAAATTGTGTGTTTTCACGCAATAGGTAACTTAAAATTAAGTTAAAATTTAGTTAACTACTTATCTACTTAATACGTGTAAACCAACCATAAATGATTTAATGACTAAATTTAGTCAAGTAGAATAACATTTAGTAACTTTTTAAATGTTATTCTACTTGACTAAATTTAGTCACTAACTCATTTAGATATCTAAATTTAGTGAAATGGAATAAGCACTTTATTTCACTTGACTAATTTTTTTAGGATCCTAGGCCCAGCTGGCGCACCGCGCAAGTGGGCCTCGGTATTTTTTAAACTGGTAACTCAAATTATGTCGCCATCGCCATTGTAAAATTCCGGAATGTTTTGCTAACTTCAGATTATTGTTTGATCATCGTTCTTGTTCTATGCGGTGTAATATCATATTTTTTTTACTTAATTTTTATTGTAGTGCCAAAAACGAGTTCAATTAGTAATTTTTTGTTATATACAGTGTAATAAAACGTTTGGGAAAGTTAAATATCTGTTATGTTTGCAAACGTGCATATGCTTTGTTGTGAGGACCACCTTTATCTAATGTCAATTTGAGATTTAGCGAGTGATTTTTTTATATTATCAGATTAAACCACTGAATAATATCTAGTTGTACCAATTGAAATTGCTCGGCGGGCTAGAGATTTGTGGTCGGTCTGCAGTAATGGTAGCGGTGTTTCCAATCGGAGTATCGATCAGAAGAATGTGCGGTGGCATTTAATGATAGAAATTTCAAACAAGAGTTCAGTATGGATATCATGAAGGATGAGGAACGCTTGCGCCGCTTGCGTGTCCTAGAAGACCGACTGTGCGACCCTCGCTCCACGGGAAACGTGGACTGTCTCTTGGACACTGTTACAGCTCTCGTTTCCGATTGTGATCATCCCGCTATTCGGCGTATGAAAAATGTGGAGGCGTTCACGAGCAGATGTAAGTCTTAAAAAGTTTTGTTATTTTGACTTCAACTGGAATTTGTAACATGTTTTTACTTAGTTTAGCCTGTCTCATTTTATGTAAGCTGTTCTATATCCTTCTCATAAGGCTTTCGTACAATTATAATATATGCACAGAGATTTTATGTTTACAACTGAGTATGATAATTAAACACTAACTTGTGTATTTCAGATGAGGAATTTGCCTCAGAAATAGTTAATATGCGTATGAAGGCTGCTGATTTCGACCTCATTAAAGTAATTGGCAGGGGAGCTTTCGGTGAAGTTCAACTAGTCCGGCACAAATCAACTCGCTTAGTTTATGCTATGAAACTACTAAGTAAAGTAGAAATGATAAAAAGATCAGATTCCACTTTTTTCTGGGAAGAGAGGCACATAATGGCACATGCTAACTCTGAGTGGATTTTAAAGCTACATTTTGCTTTTCAAGACCAAAAATATCTTTATATGGTAATGGATTACATGCCTGGTGGTGATCTCGTAAGCCTAATGTCTAATTATGACATCCCAGAAAAATGGGCAAAATTTTACACAATGGAAATAGTTCTAGCATTAGACGTTATTCATGGTATGGGATTTGTCCACAGAGATGTGAAACCAGATAATATGTTAATTGATAAACATGGTCACTTAAAGTTAGCTGATTTTGGCACATGCATGAGAATGGGACCAGATGGGCTCGTACGAGCCAGTAATGCAGTTGGTACTCCTGATTATATTTCACCTGAAGTCTTGCAATCGCAAAATGGGGAAGGAGTGTATGGGCGAGAGTGTGATTGGTGGGCAGTAGGCATATTTTTATATGAAATGTTAATAGGGGACCCACCCTTCTATGCTGACAGCTTGGTGGGAACATATGGAAAAATTATGGATCATAGAAACTCTTTACAATTTCCAGATGACATTGAGATTTCCAAAGCAGCAAAATCTCTCATTAGGGGCCTCCTCACGGACAGAGTAAAGAGGTTAGGCAAAAATAGTGTTGATGAAATTATGCAGCATCCATTTTTTATTAATGACCAGTGGAGCTTTAACAATTTAAGAGAATCCATACCACCAGTAGTCCCAGACTTGTCCAGTGATGATGACACCAGAAACTTTGATGAAATTGAAAAGTCTGATGCTTTAGATGAATCTTTTCCAGAGCCAAAAGCTTTTGTTGGCAATCATTTGCCATTTGTGGGTTTTACCTATAATGGTGACTATCAACTTTGTAAAGGCAAAATTAAGGTTGCCGATGTAGTAGATACAATATCAAATAATCATATTATAAATAATGTGGGTTCAGAGGCAATACTTCAGTTAGAAAAGCTTCTGGAAAGGGAGAGAGATGGTAGAAGAAAAGTAGAAGATAGACACAAAATGCTTTGTGCACAGTTAGAAGACTTCGCACAAAGAGAAAATAGAAATAATAAGATAATAGCTGAGAGTGAAAAGGAACTAGCATTGCTTAAACACGATTTAAAAGAAATTCAGCGTAAAGCAGAAATAGAGGCAGATGCCAGAAGAAAAGCTGAAATTAATTACTCAGAGGTGAAGCGCAGATTTGATGAAGAACAAAGCAAAAGAGTAAAAGAGATGAACAGTACACAAGTATACTATGAAAAAATTAACTCTTTAGAGAAGGAATTAAACGAAATGCATGAGAAACTAAAATTAGAATCAGACGCAGCTGCAAAATCTAGAAAGTTGGTCGCTGAGCTGAGTGCCGCTCAAGCTGCTGCTGCGGCAGTTAGTGATGGCACATTATCAAATTTACGTGCTCAAAGAGACAACCTAGAAAGGGAATGTAGTTTATTAACAGAGAAACTGAATGCAATACAAAGTGCAAAACAACGGTCTGAGGCCTCAGCAGCGGAAGCCAATAGCCGGCTTAATGCTGCACACGCTGAGATAGATAGATCATCAACGAGGCTGAATCAAATAGCAATGGACAACCGGCAGCTTTCTGAGCGTGTTTCTTCCCTGGAGAAAGAGTGTGCTTCGCTTGCTCATGATCTGAAAGCATCCCAACACATGTATGAGCAAGAAGTTAGAGCACATCAAGAGACACAAAGGTCACAACTACTTTCCAAGCAGGAAGCTAATTTAGAACTAGTCAAAGGTAAGTTTACCAGCCTTGGTGTGGGCCATCCAAAATCTTTTGTTATATGCCAGTATAGATAGAAGGAATGCTATGATGTAGTAAAATATCACATATCAAATACCATATTTGTATTTTGCATGCTTCAGGAACATTGGAAAAGATATTAACAGGTATAAAAAATTTGGTCATTTTTATGTTATTAGTGTATATTTTGTACTGTTTAGTTTGATACTGCTTGCAGATAAACAGTCACATTAACTAGACGCACGGTTTGATGACGTCATTACAGAGCTTGCATGTTGTTGCATTTCAGCAATGCGTCAAGTTAATGTGACCGTGTTGACTGTTGTACTTTGTTTTGAGAAAATTCTGAAATGGTAGTTTAATAGCACTAATTCAATTAAATTGTACAATAATATCTGTATCTATATACTGTAAATTAAGTCCCATTATTTTTATAAGCGTTTCAGTATTCTGCTACTGGTATCATAGACACGTAATTGATCTAAACATTCTTAATTACTTATACACAGCACTGCAAGGAAAATTAAATGAAGAAAAGACTGCCCGTCAAAGGGCCGAGTCAGCTTCACAGGAGAAGGATCGCCAGATGTCAATGCTAAGTGTGGACTATAGACAAATGCAGCAACGCTTACAAAAATTGGAGGGTGAACACCGTCAAGAAAGTGAGAAGGTAAATAACGATATTATTTACTTTTATTTATTTCTAAAACAATTGGTCTGTGGTTTAGTCTACTATTCAATTTTCCTATGAATCAATATTTTTTAAGGTACAAATTATATAGACATTATATTATAATAGACCATATTCTTATTAGAGTGCCTAATAAAGCCCACACATTGAAATTTTAAGTTGCAAATCGTAGTATGAAGTAGCGCGCCCGGAAAAATTAGTATCTTTTATTAAGCTAGTTTGATTTCAATAACTGATTTACTCTATTAAATGACATAGATATATTATATGACACAGATATTGCATGTTAAGGGCTTGTATTACTATCAGAGAAGTCGATTCCGTGGCAGATGGCGGACCTACGTAATTTAGTCGCATTAAGTCAAACTCATCCAACGGATCCCAACTAACATTGAATTGACAAAAGCCGACCAAACTTCGTAGGTCTGTCAACTGCCTAGGAGTCAATTTCCTCGAATATACATGTGGAGTGTCGCGTGCAGGTGATAGGTCTGCAAGCGGCGCTGGAGCAGGAGCGTGCGGCGCGGCTGTCGGCGGCGACGGAGACGGCGACGGCGGAAGCGGCGGCGCGCGCGGCGCAGGCGGACCGCGACGCGCGGTGCCGCGACCTACACAACATGCGCACCGCCCTGCACGACACCTCCGACAAGCTCGCCTCCGCCATCGCCGAGCGAGACATGCACTATGCTAGGGTGAGTCTACGTAATTCCAGTGGGCAGTGGCCGTATATTTTTTTGGGAGAAGTAGGGTGTATGTTATGGTCCTGCTCGCCAATTCATTGTGTAGGTTAATAGAGTATTTGCTGACAGGCTAGGATTTGTTCCATAAATTACTGATATAGAATGCTACTATTATAAACGCAAAAGTGTGTTAGGGGGCGTCCACAAATTACGTGAGGTGTTTTTTGAATTTTTTGCCCTCTGATGAGATTTCGTGAGATTTTATTCAAGACCCCCTCCCCCCCACAAATCTCACGTGAAATTTTCAAAATGTGGGTTTCTTACCTAAACGTTTGGTTTGTCAGTAGAGTAGTCAGTAGATTTTCTTTCGAACGAATTTGTGAATGATCTTAATCGTACAGTGCTCCCAAAGTGATAATGTGCATAGAAATTTTCGTAATTCTGCTGCTGCAAGCGCTGTTTTAAACTTAACTTTAAGGAAAACAGCGCTTTGCAGCGACGTAGAGGCTTCTGACGTTGCTTGGACGTTACCAGTTATAGCACTTATTGACGGACCGGCATTCAGCGGACAGCCACTGGCTTATGATATTTACTTCTATTTCCTTTGAACAAGGTGCAAAAGGCAAGTGCATTGTTTGGGGCTCAGATTACGTTTCATGGATTCGGGTGTTTTCGTGAATACGTAGACAATGGGCATTGTCCAAAAAAAATCACATGTACTTTTTATATTTTTTTTCGTTAAAATAGGGTATTTTAAGAATATAAATTAAATAATTTTGAAATCCATTGGCTAGTTTTTTCTCAATAAATTTTTAAAGTTTCGCTCTGACGTCATCATCGGCGCCCCATTGACCTCTGTAGTATGTTTTTTTTCCTTTCAATCTTATTTATAATGGCTGGTTCGTCTAATGCAAGTTATCATTATGTGAAAGCTGATACGAGAAACTTACCAAAAGTTCGAAACGTAATGTTGATTGAATTTATTGCTAATTTAATGCCATTGAAGGTCAAACTAAGGTTAAACATATTTGTTCAAAAATATAAGTAACTAATGGGTATTTTTTTCGTTTATATGCAGAAAAACGATCACTGACCTTATTCCTCGAAATGTTATTGTAATGAGCAAAATTTTAAAAAAATGGACAATCCCCATTAGCGAAAATTGAAAATCTTAAGCATACGTACAATCTGGATGAAATGGACCTAAATAGTAGTATTTTGTTGAGAAAAAAATGAGATTTGCCAAGACCCCCCCTCTCCTCAACGTGAGATTAGGTGAGATTTGACTCGACCCCCTCCCCCCCCTGAACACCTCACGTAATTTGTGGACGCCCCTTATCTGTCAGCCTGTTAACTATTACCTCTTTAGTCTTTATGCTTAAACCCCTGATGAGCTTTAGATGAAATTGGGTATTAAAAATGCTTCGAGGCCCGGAACAGGATATAGGATAGTTTTTATCCTGGAAAAATGTATGGTTACAAATGTTACAATGATGTACAAATTTCCGCGCAAACTAAGTCGCGTACAATATTGATTGCTAGACAATAATAATTATAATGTATAGCATTGATCAGGCTGTTTCCCCATGAAATTATTTCATAAGGACGTCTTATTAGACATTATTTAAACTAGCTATTTGACCGAGCCTTGCTCGGTATTTGATAAAACAAGAATAAAATGACATTTTCTGAAAATGATTCCTACCTAGATCGATTTATCGCCCCCGAAACCCACTATATATTAAATTTCATGAAAATCGTTGGAGCTGATTCCGAGATTCCAATTATATGTTATGTACCTATACAAGAATTGCTTGTTTAAAGATATAAGATTATGACTGTATATAGAAAGCGACATCAAAGTGCCTAATTTGTTTTTAAAATTGCGTCGGTAACACTTCTGAAATATGGGTGAAATAAAATTTATAATGTTGGACATTCCTCAAAACATAAAAAGCAAATAATATGACAGAACACTTTATTATCCAGTACGAGTATGCACTTATGTGATTGAATCTTGGATATGGACCAAAACTGTAGTGTAGTACCTAGTGCACTAGTCGTTCCCAAATCTAAATTGACTTGGCCAAATATCAAGTTTTATGTCCCTATAAACTTTTGGAACTTTGATTGAAGTTTTAATTGCTAGCAAAATTGGTGGACTTATTAAAAATACCGTTAATTACATTAATCAGTTATGTAACTATAAAATCATATCGGCGAACTCTCACAATACTGCCATCTATAACAAATATTGAATCATCTCTAGTCATAATAATCAATTCAGTGTACAACAATTATTATCATTGTACAACGTACTACTACACTGAACTTTTTGCTCACACAAATTGAAATGCGGGGGATCGGAATCCGCCGTTTCTCACAAACGCCGCGCCATTTGCCAAATTTTATTATTTATTTTCTTGACGCGAGTTGATGTTAAATGTTGTGTTCAGTGATGAAAATGCTACGAACACATTTCCCATGTTTCTCACGTGTTCTGTTGACGACTGATGAGTCCTAGGCTTTAGATTAATTATTTATTTAAATGTATTTATTTATGAAAATAAAATTTTGTAAATTGGAATATTCCACACGCCTTGTATTTCTGGGCCCTGGGGTCATATAACATGATGGAAGATGGAAGATATATTTTTAGCATATTAAGTATTAACACTTTTCTGATATTTGGCTTTGGCAAAAAGTTTATAGGGTCTAAAATTCCTTTGGTCAAGTTATTCTCAATGTAATTATCAAAACGTTACCATCAAATTGAAGAATAAAGGCTTAACCTTAAAATAAACGTTACAGTGACTCTTATGTAGTTATTTACTTATCGGGTCTTGTGTCTTTTTGTATTAATCATAGCTTCATCACACCGAAATATTGTCCTTCGTTTTGTATTACGACATAGTGACTCACTGTCCGTGCTTCTCAGACAAATACGCACGCGGACTTCGATGCACATGATTACGCTATTCATGGCTTTTCTTCAATAGAATCGGTGTTCACTATACTCGTAATAGACGATCATATAGGAATTTTATTCTCATTGCCGTAAATAGCTTATGTACTCATAAAATATGTTTTTATATTTTCATACTCAGAAACTTATTTCTAGTCAATTATGTTGTGCGTATGATGTAAACTTAGTTCAGCGAATGCTACTATGAGTTCACTGATCATATTTTATTTTAAGTTAGCCAAAAGTTGACTAATAATAATAATAATAATAGACATTTATTCGACATAAAATTCACAGTACACTACAATAAACAAAACACACAACAATGAAGGAAAAAAAAGAAAAAGACAAACATAAGTAAATAGTAAATACTAAGCCTAACCACATAATATTATATCAGAAAAAGAGAAAAAAAAATTAAATACATAAAATAACAATGAGGACACCTGAATTTCAATTTTAACACAGGCGGCGGATAACGCTCATGTTTTACATTTTATCATGTACAATTACAAATATTTTGTATTTTTTGTGGTGCCGCACGGATTGTGCTTCGATAATAATAGGGCAGTGTAGTGCGAAAAAATTGTCGAATAGAATCCACTCAGGTATGTGATCATGGTACACGATCCTATACCACGATCCCTGGTATTATGTGGACCCTCGTGATTGCCAGGCGTTTGACAGTCTACATACAACACACAGCTAAGTCTACATAAATTAGATAAAAAAATAATTATAATACATAAATATAGTGTAAATAGGGATAAAAGGCTGGCGCCATCATGTCGGCTAGACAAAGCGAGTCTACCTACCTCCTACTCCTACCTCTATGTTTACCGATAAACAAATTTCAAGGACTCGTACAATACAATTATTGGACGGAACAGCACAAATTCATTGGCTGACATTGTATTGATTTTAGATTACTGGCTGTGATTTATCTGTATCATATTATGCGGCTTGTAAATACACAGATAGTAAACAACGCTGTCGTGACTATGAAATTTTTTCGTTTAACCTGTAAAGAGTAATTTAAAGCTAGTAGTAACATTGGGAAAATAATATCTATTTTTTTTTAACTATGCGTCCACTTTTATATTATAGATTAATTTGAAACTGTACTAATACGTCTATAGATGCTCTTCAAGCCGTAATAAACATATGTAAATCAATTGGAAATTACATTTATGTTATTGTAACAATACTCTAATTGTTGCACACGAGATAGTGAGTGAGCTAGACAGTGTCCCCGATGAGTGACGAAAGTGACATGCATAATTGCACAGGTCACAAGATACGGTTTGAAATGTAACCTAGATACTATTCAATTAGTGATAGATGGCCGCATCGTCCGCGTTTTAATTCTTATTGCTCTGAACCCGGTGCCACCGCCGATCCATCACTGTGCAATAATGGGCGGCATTGTAATTATACAGATAACTCGCTTATACCTAATACTTGTACTTTGAATTCGTAGAGCACTCCTTTACTGAGAACACTCAGCTGATTAGTCAGCCTCCTTTCTAACGAGTACCCAGATTCTACAATTTTAATGCAACGTTAAGATAGATTCGTTCCTTGTCTAAAGTTGGAACCGAGCGACACGCGACAACTGCACACGCCGTGTCGTCGCGACACTACTGTTTTCTATAAACTTCTATGAAACACCCTCCGCAGCTAGCGACACGAAGCTAGCGACACTTATTCATAGAAATACATAGAAACCAGATTGTCGCGTCGACACGTCGTCTGCTGCCGCTTTATGTAGACGGCTTCCAACATGCACCTTTATCCAGTCCGTATGCTATGAAACTACAGAGTATAAAATTCTCACGGTCAATACTGAGCTAGCAGCTCAAGAAATTTGAACCTCAACTTAACTATTTATGATAATGCAATAAGCAGTATAAGATAAATAATATTTCGCATACTTCCTAGATAGTAAACAGTTGTATGGAATGAACATTGGTTTAATTTAATGCGTTACCTACGTATTGTGCCTGCTAGAATCGCGGCGGGTGGCAAATGCTGTGTCAGAACTCTCACGATCGGGCAATACTAATACAAATTAATGACCTTTTGTCTATGGGATCCCTAATAGTATTACCAGTCTAGTATGTAGTTCAAGGCAACTGTAGGAATAGCTTACATTCATATGTATCAAGTTCACAAAGAACCTTCTATTGACCATGTTTTATTAAACGACTTTTTTGGAGATGCGGCGAACAGTTTATCTACTTTCTAAATTTTTTCTATGTAATGCCAAATTTCACCAAAATCAAAAGCTTTGGCGCCTGATCGTTACAAACTTTTCCTCTTTACAATAAGTAGTCTATCAATTTAGGTACAAGGCAACGTATCGTATCGAATCCTCAGTATAACTAAGCAACCGATTTTAAAAGGTTTCTAAAATACTTTGTTTGGAATCACAGAAACTTCTAGAATCTAGATGGATATTCTGATGCAATATATCAAATAATATCCACATGACTGGCTATGTGAGGACGTCCTTTATAGGAATTTGTTGGTCTTGATTAAAATAAATAGTGCGGTAAGTCGCTAACGACGACAGGACGATAAAACATAGCCGTTATTGCGTCGCCCCATCAGGAATGTCTTTGTGCGATTGTATTTCCTGCTCATCTTCGACTTGCATTTATTACATCAACTTTATTTTAAATGAGTTTCAATTAGTGTTTAATAGTTTGTATAAATTAATGCCGTACTCGCAATATCGTAATCTCTACTGAGTACCAACTTGTAAAGTGACTGGTAAATGTAGAGATACATATTATATAATCAACTTTTTATTTATAATATAGGGCTTTTAGAAACATACCTTACAAATAAAGATTTTATTTAAGTTTCTGTGAAACATAAGTATATATTTTCGTAAAAATATGGAAATTATAATAACTATAAATTCTTCCTAAAGTTTCATTTGCAATAGTAAAACTAATCAAATTATACTTGCGTATAAAGTAACAAGTCATTTAATAATAATTGTATTTAAGGCCGTCTTAGAAGCATTATCTCCACAGCCGCCGTATAACGGCGCGTTATGCTAATTTTAATTACTTTAACCTACCGTTAAATGTATACGATATTAGATAAACAATTTTGAGAACTATTATAACTTAAACTGACCTGTGCATAATTTAAACATTAGAAAAAAGTGAAAATAAAAGCAGTACAGGAAGGAAGTATTTTTTGGCTTACTAGATGTTGCCTGCAACTTCTTTGCACCGAAATTCGTTATCGGCCGGAAACCGTTAACTTTTCTAAGTTATATTTAATTCTTGGGACTCAGTCTCCGTATCTTTTATCAAAGTCGTTTCAAAGGTTTAAGCATAAAGTTAAAGAGATAGATCACATTCATCACATGGATGTTGTGATTATTGTACGTAGATCGAGATTTATATTGCTGAGGGAATCATTAACATAATTTTGATGAAACTTATTTGATGCTTGGTTATGTTACATTTAAGTTTAACTTGTTAGTTATTATACACTAGTGAAAACTTGTAATTGGCATATCGCTGTGTAATATTTATCTTACTGTTGTCTTAAAGTGCTGTAAATTTTCCTAAGAAAATAATAAAAATAAAATAAAATAATGATCTCCTTTCAGATGGAAGATCTCCGGTCGCAGCTGGAGAACGAGCAACACTACTGCGCGGTGTACCGCAGCCAGGCGAACGAGGCGCGCGCGCAGCTCGACGACAGCACGCGCGCCGCCAGAGACCTGGAGCAGGAGCGCGCCAGCCTCATGCACCAGCTGCAGCTGGCCATCGCGCGCGCCGACTCCGAGGCCATCGCGAGGTGAGTTCTGCTTGTGCTTGATTCGGATCGTTGTCGACAACATGACTGTGCAACTAATGAACGCTTGCCTCGCGAAGCGTTGGCCAATAAACGCTCAGTATGTTTCTGAATCTTACTGGAAACATTTATTAACGGATCACGCCGTTTTCTTTTAGTGATTATTAGAAACGGAGGAGATACGTGATTTCTAATCATTGATTAACTTTGTATCTTAAACTTACAACAAGACTTAGACTGGCGCATATGGGATAATTATTTTGTGGGTGGCACTTTTAGCTTCTATTTAAATTTAAATTATAGCACCTCACTTGGTCGAAGTTATTTTTATTTACATATTCGTCTCCATAACCATAAACATGGTGTTACAGATCGATAGCGGAGGAGACGGTGGGCGAACTGGAGAAGGAGAAGACGATGAAGGAGCTGGAGATGCGCGACGCGACCGCGCAGCACCGCGCAGAGCTCGCCGCGCGCGACTCCATGCTGCAGAGCCTGCGCGACCGCGACCACGAGAGCAAGGCCACCATCGACCTGCAGCGGAAGGTACGAACACAAACTCGCTACGGCAGATTATTTCATAACAGTTTTGAGATTGAAGCTATGTTTGCTAAATATTTTTGGTCCTTTTGACGATTTTTTACAATTTGGCACAGATATGACTGTAGATAAGAGTACACTACTGGAAAGATACTGGCTATTATAAACAAAGAAAAATGTACAAAACAGCAGGATTTTGCGCGCCTGAAGCCACGTGAGGCAACTCTTACATTGGATAGAAAAGCACATTGTGTAGCGTATCCGTTATATAACTTTTTTATTAGTAAGGATAATGGACAATAATTTTACGACGAAGACTGATTAAAGTTGGTTTTGTTACCCAGGAGGTGGACGAGCTGCGGCGCAGCGGCACGGCGCTGGCGGAGCGCGTGGCGACGCTGCAGCGGCTGCAGGACGAGGTGGAGCGACTCAACAAGAAGCTCAACAACGAGAACATGCTCAAACAGCAGGCCGTCAACAAGCTCGCCGAGATCATGAACAGGTCGGTGTCACTTATTTACGTAGGTTTCGCGATCCATCTGTCATCAATTCAATGTCTGTCAAAAATGTCAAAAACTACTTATTAAAAAAATTATCAGTCCATCAATCAATCCGTGGGTTAGATGATGAGGTGGGTTAATCGTGCCCGTGACTGTGCCTAGGCGGGGAGTGGAGCACCATGGGGCTTTAGTGGGTAGTTCCTCGGAGAGTCCCACATACCCCGGCCGATGTCCCCAACCGCCGGGGATGCGCAAAGCATTTCCCCATGTAAAAAAAAAAGGGTTAAATGATCAGTTTTCCGTCAATCTTTACCAGATTGATGGATCAGATTGATGAGAAACTGAACGTGTAACCTACGTCAGTGGCAGTCACATACGCTACAGTTAACGGTACAGCTGTGAAGCTGGTTTAGAGAGTTAGCTTAGTTAATTAGGTAAAAGCTAGCGTTAATCGTTGGCAAATTTAATGGCTTAGCCACAGAAACATATTTTATCAAGATAGAACGGCCAAGCGCGTGCATTTGCTAAGGAATCGCGCGTGTCAATTTTGGCTTTGCTCTTAGTTAGAACAAATAACTTATCCGTGGAAAGAAATACCTCCTTTTGACCGATTCACTTTCGTACTTTTGTTTTTACTATTAGACACTGCACAATGAGGCATTTTTGCACAACTACTCTGGTGTAATCAAGTCGAGACGTACGCGCTGACTGAATGAACGTTCAAGGAATCTTGCCCAATTTTGCAAGATTGAAACACGCCTTTTTTACCTTATTTTTGACACTTTTATTTTACCAGGAAAGACATGAATCCGGCGTCGACGAAGAACAAGAGCAAGATGTCGGTGCGCAAGGACAAGGACTACAGGAAGCTGCAGCAGGAGCTGACGCGGGAGAAGGAGAAGTTCGACCAGCTCCAGGCCAAGCTGCAGCGGGACCTGCAGGAGTCGCAGCAGCAGCTGCTGGATGAGCAGCAGACGCGCCTGCGCCTCGCCATGGAGGTACGTATAAACAATACACCAGACACCTTTTATTTTTTACCACAATTTAGCCGTAATATTACTAACGAGCTTTTGCCCGCGGCTTCGCTCGCGTTTAGAAGTATTATTATATACAAACTTTCATCCCCTACTTTAACCCATTGGGGTTGGAATTTATCAAAATCCTTTCTTAGCGGATGCCTACGTCATAACATCTGCCTGCATGCAAAATTTCAGCCCGATCCGTCCAGTGGTTTGGGCTGTGCGTTGATAGATCAACCTGTCAGTCAGTCACCTTTGAGTTTTATATATAAAGATAAGTTGGTTCAATGTAGTTTACTCACGTCAAAATTTACTTTTGAATATATTTTACAATTATTTTATTACGTTTTAGTGTACCATGACCAAATGGCGGACCTTCGTTTTCTCAGGCTATGTCAAATCAGTCGATATACAAAATAGCCATTGATTTGAGATAATCCAACCGAATATCGTTGGTGCCTATGAAATAATTTATCCTACCTAATAATTCTTAGTTCTTATGTTCAGTCTCAACAGATTACAAGATGTGACAAATTACTAATTAATTAATTAATTAATTAATTTATTTATTTATTTAAATCAGGCATCTTGGCCCATATTATATATTATACCTTATAGACTAACATACATAACACTTATACTATAAAACTAACACTAAGCACTAAACACGTATTGTCTGCGACGTGGGGCGCGACGTGTTCGGAAGTCGTCCTCGGAATGGTTTAACACTAAATATGAAACCATTACACAGGTGGACAGCAAGGACGCGGAAATCGAGCAGCTGAAAGAGAAGCTGGCGGCGCTGACGAGCGAGACGGCGTCGCAGTCGTCCGCCGACGCCGACGACGGCGAGACCGAGCAGACGCTCGAGGGCTGGCTCTCCGTGCCCTTCAAGCAGAACATCCGCCGCCACGGCTGGAAGAAGCAGTACGTCGTCGTCTCCTCCAGGAAGATCATCTTCTACAACACAGAGAACGACAAGCAGAACACCACCGATCCCGTTATGATACTGGATCTGAGGTAAATTAACGCGTTTAAATATTATGGTGTAATGCTACGTACACTACCATCTTTCGGGCACAGCAGAGACCCACTTATTTGCGGACAGGACCCATCCCCCGCAAGATGCTTAAAAGCATTTTCTTGGCGAAAAAAGGAATTGTAAGGAATGATGCGGGAGAATACAGGGTATTTCGCGATACAGCCTGCTTAGTCATAGGCTTTAAATAACTTTGAATTGTTTATCATTGCTAATATTCCGTGGCAGTGAATCACAATTTTTAAATCTCACGGTGACCTTTCTCTTGACCTTTTTATGGTATTTTTCTGGCTTATTTTTATTCACATAGTTTGAAGAACAGATGAACTGCTTTCGCATTTTTTTTGTGTTTGCTAATATGGAAAGAGGTAGGTTCTTATGAAAGAAGTTTTAAAAAGTAACGTAGAAAATTAGAAGGTTGACTCAAACACCCTATTACCTTACATAATTATTTCAAATGACGTAACTTTACCGCTTTTGTCAATTTAAACTTCATAGATACGACGGGGGCCGGGGCAACTCCGTCGGGATCACTTGCGAACGTACAGTGTATGTGTATGTTTGTGTTGCAGCAAAGTGTTCCACGTGCGGTCGGTGACGCAGGGCGACGTGATCCGCGCGGACGCGAAGGACATCCCGCGCATATTCCAGCTGCTGTATGCCGGCGAGGGCGAGGCGCGGCGGCCGGGCGACGCACAGGACGCGCCCCCGGACAACGCCGACCACACTGGTATGTCTATATATATATATATATATATATATATATATATATATATATATCTCTCTCTCTCTGCCTTTCTCTTGATATCATCCATCTGTCCTTGTCCCTCTGTCATCACCTCTTTAGGCTTGAGCCGCTTAACAGATTTTGCAAATTTCGACTGTAAAACTTTGGATCCGAGAAACCTATGATAGTTCCTTACTTTTTAGCCTAGAGAATGAAAAGTATGGTTCCCGCGCGATAAAGCCACTTTGCGCCTGTTTGAGATGTTAATCCTTGTTTCTATGTCATGTTATCTTACCCGTTCCTTGTGCAGTGTGCACCTATACGAAAGAGAAGGCGTATTTCGTCAATAAATTAGGTTTTTTCACACGATAAAAAGTTATGCTTAAAAAACTCAACCGTTTTGTTTAATACTTTAAAAGCGTAAAAATATTAACACGTGCTAATTTTTTCAGGCAATACGATACAACACAAAGGTCACGACCTGGTCAGCATCACTTACCACATACCGACGACGTGCGAGGTGTGCACGCGCCCCATGTGGCACATGTTCCGCCCGCCGCCCGCATACGAGTGTCGCAGTGAGTACAATATATTTTTAACTTAGTGTTTTAGGATATATCCATTGTTATTATTTTTATTAAAACTTATGTAAATCATATAAAGAACCATCATTCTATGCATTTAAAGCAAATAATCACAAAAAATTCTTACTTTGAAATAGCCTTTTGGATGGAGTAATTATAGGCAGATATCTGCCTCAATAGCAATTTCGTCAGGCTATATCAATTAGTAATGTAATAAAGTCATAATTCTAATGTAGAAACCCTTGAACTCCACTTCACACACGCTTTTTGACATTGTAATCTTAGTAAAAGGCGAAAAACCAAACATATCATTCTCTTTTACTCTCATGGGTTTTATATCTTTGATGGTTGTAAAGCTTTATCCTTACCTTACTCCATGAGACGGTCAACAGCGTAGGAATCGATTTCTTTGATATTACTTTACTAATATATTGTCGAGACTCACCTCTAATCTACGAATAATAATAATCGGCCAAGTGCGAGTCGGACTCGCGTACGAAGGGTTCCGTACCGTTATAGAGCAAAAATAGACCCAGAAATTGTGTTTTTGTATGGGAGCCCCCTTAAATTTTTATTTTATTTTAATCTTATTGTTAATTATTGAATTAGACATATTATGATTAAGACCTTTGCGAAAATATCAAGTGCCTATCTGTTGGCATTATTGATATCGAGCAAAAAAGGGCAAAAAATCACGTTTGTTGTATGGGAGCCCCCCTTAAATATTAATTTTATTTTGTTTTTAGTATTTGTTGCTACAGCGGCAACAGATATTATACACAATCTGTGAAAATTTCAAAGGTCTAGCTATAGCGGTTCTTGAGATACAGCCTGGAGACAGTCAGATGGACGGACAGACGAACGACAGATGGACAGACGGACCGACATCGAAGTCTCAGTAATAGGGTCCCGTTTTACCCTTTGGGTACGGAATCCTAAAAACTAAGGAAAAGTAACTCCGTCAAAAAACATGTTCTTTTTCAATACATTTGCAATATTTAGGTGGACTTCAGCGGTATCAGGCTGACGTTAGATGACAGTTCGAAAGGAACCAAAACGTTAATTATTTATAGTATGGGAGGTACGTTTACTTAGTTTTTATATTTGTAGCCTCTAATGCAATATGCGTTATCCAGGGTGCCGGATGAAGATCCACGCGGAGCACGTATCGGAGGGCGAGGGGGTGGCGGCGTGCAAGCTGCATGCGGACCGCGCGCGCGAGCTACTGCTACTGGCGCCCGCCGCGCCCGACCAACGCCGCTGGGTGGCGCGCCTCGGCCGCCGCGTGCAGCGACACGGATACCGCGCGCACATCACCAACCACGACCACACCAAACTCTCGCCTAGGTAACTTTTTTTTTTAACTTTTTTACGCCTTAACGCCTCTGTGGTCTAGTGGTATAGAGCGCGGCTCTTGACTCGAAGGTCGTGAGTTCGATTCCCGCGTTGGAAACATGATATTTCCAAGTTTGGTTAGGACAATGCAGGCTGATCACCTGATTGTCGGACAAGTAAGATAATACATGCGTCGGATGGGCATGTAAAAAGTCCTGCGCCTGATCTGTCGCCAGTCGTTTCGGTCTGCTATCCCACTGGGTTATGATAGTAAAGGAATAGAGAGTGCTCTTGTGTACTGCGCACACACTTGGGCACTATAAAATTACTCCTGCGTAGCTGGCCTGGTTTCAATGAAAGCGGCCACCGTCACCGAAACCGGTGTGGGAGATATTATTATTATTTCTAAAGGCTACCTTTTTGAAAATCGGACCATCACGTCACCGTAACTCCGTAACTAGAGAGGTTCTATTTTGACGCTAACATATTATACGGACTCTTGACACAAAACTTTTGCAAATGTATATGGCAAGATACGTTATAGCATAGCTTTTAAGAAGTAGACGTTGCTTTAAAGCCTTAATTTTACTTATAGACATTATAACCTTATCGAACGATCTGATAACTCTAAAAGGATACTTTGTTGAAGTTACAATGTGCCGGCGTTTACAGAGACTCGATGCGGTCGAACCTGAAGTCATCGTACATGAACGCGTCGCAGCGCAGCTCCACGCTGCCCGCCAACGCGTCTCTGCCGCGCCAGTGAGCCCGCCGCGACGCACACGTGAGCCCCACGTTACTACATTTCGTTACTCGCGTTTGACGTATTTTATGGAAAAACATTCATCTTGTTAACTCGATTCTATTTGGTGCATTAAGGCCTCTATTGTTAATGTTTACGAGTGTATTTCATTGTTAATATTTTGCCACTAGCTTAGTTATCTGTGTAACCTAAGGCGGTTGTGACTGCTCGCTTCGTTCTGGCATTTTTAGTTGTTAATAGTAACTTTGTGAACTCGAGGACACGACTTACTCGACGACCCATCGATGTTGATTTAATTTAAACAGTTTTATGACCATATCTCGTCCTGTAGGCACGTATCGACAGTACTTTGTGTATTCGAGTTCACGAACTCACGGTATCTACCGGATATTTATGGGCCTCGACTGACTTAACTTTTGCTCCTTAGACAGTTTAATATAAGCTAGTCCTCTACGAAATTAGGCCTCCTCCAAAATTGTTATCCAAATATATCGTCAGCGCTGCTGCTGTGATCGTTATTTATGTACTTATAAATTTTATTATGATGTCGACATTTAAAATAATATAATATACAGATCTGACATTTTTACTAATTGATTTTAAATCGTGCTCTAATACGACTGCTCGTGCTTACTAATTTTTTCTTACAATATGAAAAAAGAAAACTGCAATGCGTATATTTTTTTATAATTTGGCATGAAGTCTTACGATTAAAACAATTTATGTATTTAATATCAAATATGAATCATCAGGTTGATTTAAATGTAAAGGATATAATTATTGTTTTCTATATTTGATTATGTACATATTAGTTGTATTGTTGATATTATATTTCGTTTGTATCTCGCTTCTATTTATAAGCTCGTGCCGGGCCGACCGCCATGTTACACGCGTCCTGCGTCGGCCCGTGGTGTGGAAGGTTAATATATGGGGGAATTCTTGATATGTCTTTGTAAGGAATATCGGTTTGGACATGAACAAAAGTGGCTCTACCTACTCATATTACTTGGGAAGTTTATGTCACTTATAATACAATGGCTGTCAGATGACGTATTTGTTTAAAATAATCTGATAAGGTAGGACTTAGGAGCTAGCTGGAATCTGGTTGATTAATCAGCAGCGCGAGTAGCTTTTCTCGCCCGATGCTTAGGAATTGCCTTATAGAAATAATGCTGTACTTTTTCTATAAGAAAAGTATTAAGGAATTGCTAAATTAGAATTTTCACTAACTTAATCACATAACATGAAAAAGAAAATTATTTTTATGTTATTTGTTTGTTCAACTGAAGTAACGGCCTAATTTTTTGCGTTGTCTTTTTAAGACGTGAAACCTTATAGTCCTAAAACGTAGGTAAAGGAATAATACTTTAAAATGAATATCGTTATCAATAGTTCTATGAGCCTGATGTGATGTCACTGCTCATAGACAATATTAACTAACTAGAAAGACTGGCTGTTCTATTTGTAGTAAACATATTTATCTATTTTATAAAACGAATTGAAATATTTCACAAACGCACCAGTTACTTTAACCGAAACTTCACATTAACGAATTTAACAAAAGAAAGGGACTCAATACGTAGGTTAGTTGTAGGTTTGAGAACTAACGAAGAGCAGTGCCATATACTTCATTCATCGCTACATTAATAGAATTTGCTCAAGATAATCAAACATACAGTTTAATAATTAACTAATAGTTAGTTGTGGCAGCGGTACTTGAACGAGATGAAATAACTTCACTGGCCTAAAACTAGTGTTTACTAATATAGCAAACAGTCTTCCATGAGTAATAACACTTTATTAATGTAGAGTAAGACTTTTGGAAATGATAAATACATTAGAAAATGTGAATCAATTAATTGTTGGGATAAGATGTTTGACTAAATTATAACCTTATTTACTCTGCATACTGTGTTGAGAACTGCCGCTCATAGTTATTGCTCGTAATTTCTGTAATAGTAATAATCCTCTGTAAGGTTAAATTATTTAACCTATCAATCCGCGTAAGGCCCAAGTGGGCCGCGATAGCAAAATTCCAAGAATTGGCGATCGAAGGATTAAAAGTCTTATGAAGGTTAAATTACCCTTAAAATATGGTAGTGGATGTAAATGTTCTGTAATACAGTCAAACATGTTGTTACTCTGTCTTGCTAGTGGCACCGAATTCGAAAATTTAAAAAAAAAAACTACAAAATTAAGTGCCAATAATCTTTTAGTTGCCTAACATGTACAAAAGTGCACTTTTTTTATACAAAACACATTCAAGCTAACCGGCTGTGTATAATCGTTAAGTTAAGATTGTATAACACCGATGTGGATTCGTTGTCGCATGTATATCGTGTAATGTTTAGTATGCGTCTGATTAAGTGATCAATAAAGTACAAATTATATTGAGACAAGTTTTTGTACTCGAATATGCAGACGTTTCAAAAGGTATATATCATAAGTGTGGCAAAAACTTTCAATTATAAATATTGAAGATTTTGTTTAGCCATTATTTAGTAGTTTCATTGTTCCGACATCATTTTTGTTTTTGAGTGCTAAAATATTTGTGTTCACTTTTTATACAATTTATAAGTACATGGCTCTTGTCTACTTATTATCATTGTTGCTTTCATGTAATTTTTAAACTCACACTTAAATGCACGGCATCGAATTCAAAGAATTACATAATAGTACAAAATATTACTTTCGACGGCTGCTGTTCTGTCCACCGAGTGACAGTTACACCAAAATTTAATTTTCAGCGACATAACATCGCTCGAATCGCTTTGACTATTTTAAGCCAATATCATATGTAAACTCGTTACTCGTAGTAAGAAATTGTCTTGGTGTCTTGTCTGCTATCGGGGGGCCGCGGTCCGGCCCGCTGGCCCCCGGCCCGGCCACGCTGGCACCCGGCTCGGCCCCGCTGGCCCCCGGCTCGGCCCCCAGCTGTGATATGACGTGTAACACCGTGGTGCTAAGTCGAGGAGGCTCCCACGCCGGCGCCGCCGACCTGTTGTTATATCGATACGCTATATTTTGTTACGCTTCACGAACTGTTAACATTCCTCCAACAAAGCTATGTTGATTTTGTTTATTGTAGTTCTATTGAGGACGAGCTCGTCCCTCTCGCTTGACCAGTTATCGCTTTTATTTTGTCTAGTTGTAAGTCTAATCCCGTCGCCGCCGCGACGTTCGAATTTCAAATATACGTTACGTACTTAAAAGTTCAACAGAGTGCTTATTTTTAGATGCATTTTTGAAATTTTCTCGAGGGCAGCTACCCCGATCCGCGTGCACCCGAAATCGTTTGGATATTTTTATTGCCAAAGAAATTTTGGAAAATTAAGTTTCGACGTAATTGCAATATCTTTAGAAGAATGTTATCCGTTGTCGTCCTCGTCGTTACTACTAATTTATTCGTGTAGGACGGTTATTTACTTCGCATAATGTGTAGAACTAATTAACGACCGTGCCATCGTTCGGGAGTATTTTTATCGGTAACAACGTATAGGGTGGTGGAACAAGAAATACTCTCCTCCGAATGTCATCGTTCTATATCACATACTGTACAATCATGATTATGTAAATTATTTATTCTTATTCTATACAATATATCTATGATAATATTAAAATTGTAACACTTTATTTATCAATTTAAAATTGTAAGTTCCTAACTAGCTAGCTTCTCATTTGTAAAGAATATACCGCATGTCTAACCCGCGCGTCTCCTTTATATCGTTTCAAGCATATTTTTATATTTTAAATTGTATCTTTGGTAAATGTTTTGCTTAGGATTGGTGTAGGTAGTGAGCGTCCCGCGTCCGCGTGCGCGGCGTGTGCGGCGCGACCGTACGTACTGCAATAATTACCACGTGCCTTAGCTCAACGGCCCCTCCCATATCGTCTAGGCGTACCATGTTATATTATGTATCGATAGTTATTATATTATTATGTACATATGTTTTGAAATAAACCAATATTTTATGAATTTTATAAGGATTTGTATATTGTAAAGAATATTATTAATTTTATCATAAAATTAATGCATAGACTTAAGTGCTACATTTGTGAAAAAATAAAATAACATTTAAAAAAGCTCATCGTTTTATTACTACATTATTATAATACTACGTGTAATAGAATTTGCAAAATTAACAAAACAGTAACAACCATTATATTAACACAATACTGAAAACATTTTATAAAATGATTTTATGAAATTTGGTATAGCAATAATTTATCACCTAATTTTATCACACCAAGTTTCACATTTTTTTATTATTATTATTTTTTAATTCTAATAACTAAGCATAATAATTACTATTGATTAGTGATATAATGATGGTTTAGAAGAGACCAACAGACTTCTTGAGTTCCTTCTGTTTCCAAAGCGGCAGGGATCGGAACTCGCTGTAGGGCATGTTGAACGTGGACACGAAGTCATCGTGAGTTAGATACAGCTGAAAAATTACATTTTTTAGTACGGGAGCCCTAGAACTAATTTTTTTGTGACTACTAACAAGCAAATTTTTTGTGAGTAGCTACATTTCGTTAAGACGAACAACATTTTTGTTTTCGAAAAATCTTGAAAGTGGTAGCTAACAGACATAGAAAGGATTTCATACTTTGACTCGACGGTTCTTAAATATGGATTGTTTTATTTGTAGGACAAGGGCACTCTTAAATTATATAACTATTAACCTACAAATATACAAAAAATCAGCGGGTTAGGGTTCCGTTTTAGGGTTCTGTAATGAACAAAACTTGATTGACTACTGTACCTTACTACTCACAAAAAATTAGCTTGTTAGTAGTCACAAAAAAATTAGTTCTAGGGCTCCCGTACTATTTGAGCTCCAGTAAATCTTACATATTTTCCTTGTCTAAGGCTAGTCCGCATTAGGCCAGTATTTTAGTGCAGTACTTAAGTAGCTAAAATTCTCGCTTCTGCCCCAAAATCGTTCGTACTTCGTTCAAGTACAGTTCACAAGTGAGTGGTGTTTTGCAGGATGAACGGCTTACAGCGCAATAAAGTAAATAATATATATATATATGTATATATGAAAATGGATCGATAGAAGGGAAGGGAAATGATAGGTTTCGTTTGCGTACCTCTTTAGTGAGCGGGTCGACGTCCGGCGGCAGGTGCTCCTTGGGCCCGCGCAGCACGGACAGGCAGTACTTCTCGTGCTGGTCGAAGCACTCGCTGTTGCCGTTCTGCGGGGCCGCGCGCCCGCGCACTATCGCCTTGCCCTCCAGAGCGCTCACGATGGCGCTGAACGATTTGTGACCCTGAAAAAAATTAAACTAGATGACCCAAAAACTTCCCTTCATTCCTAAATTTTCTTATCCTATTTAAAATCTTCAATGGCAAATCGCTTCAGTCGTTCTCGTCTCTCGAGTTTTAGCAAGTATAACAAGTTTCTTTAATCTAATTTTAATTAAAATTACATTTCGAGCATTTAAAAACGTGAAAATAGAGTAATCGCAACAACTACGTACTTTCCACATGGAGTTTTTCCACTGAGGAAAAAATCCTGTGAAGTTAGGGGGCTCCCTTCCCTGGCTGAGCACCAGGATCGGTGTTTCGGGGTCCCGAGCGGCGGGGTCTGAAACATTCGATTATAAACTTTCGTTGAATGCGATTCAGATAATATTGCGATTGTAATAGTTCGACGCTTCTCGGGAATCTTCTTCGGGTGCCTCTTTTATTACAAAACCATAGCTACAATGTAAGTATCTGTACATACACGGTACGTTCCTGCTAGTGCATCATAGCTAGTAATTTTCAAATATTTAGGTGTTGTACCGTGCTGCAGATACTGTTCGGCGACTTGTCGCGCGTCGTCGCGCAGTCGCGGGCCGCAGTGCGCGCCCAGCCACACGAAGAGCGCGCCGTGTGCGTCCAACACCCCGCACAGCTCCGGCGCCAGGTCCAGCTGGCTGAACGAGATTATCTCCTCGACTATAATAGAAGGTTAAAAATTATAATTATGGTTATGAAAGGTTACGATTTATTTAGAGGGAAGGAATATTTTAGGCACAGAAGTTAAAAACTATTCCGCTCTTTCGCAGTTTTTATACATACTCTGCATACTAATTATTTCCTCGCGGATGATATACCTAGTTCAAATATTATTATTAGTTTTTATAAGATTTTGCTTTATAGATAAACCTACACGTATATTGTCCCGACGTCGTAGCCGCGACGTAGAACAGGCGCGGCGGCAGCGGACGCTCCACCTCCTTGAGCGGTGATGGGACAAGCAGTTTACGTCGCTCGCCTAGCACATTCCAAAACTCTGGCTTTTCTTTGCCTGGAAACAGTCAACTTTGGTATTTCTCAATAGACGTAACTTTTACTTTTGCATGTTAAGACCATGTGAATCATGGTATATACGGAGGTTACACGTTCAGTTTCTCATCAATCTGATCCATCAGTCTGGTAAAGATTGACGCGAAACTGAACGTCTAACCCATGGATTAATGGACTGATATTTTTTTTATTATGTACTTTTTAGCCATAACTCTGGCGTCAATCTCAGATTGATGGACTGAACTGATGCCAGATTGAACGTCTAACCTCCGAAATGCATCGTTCAGTGTAACAGGTACCTTGCATGACGAGGGTGTGCTCGGCGGCGGCAAGGTTCTTGGCGACCTCCCGCTCGTCGCCGGTGGCGGTGGCGGCGCACCACACCCACACGCGCGCGCCCTCCCGCAGCACGTAGCACGCGCCGCGCCCTGCCCCCGCGCCCGCCACCTCCACGCCGCGGCCCTCGCGAGCGTACTGCCCCGACACACGGATCAGCGCGCGCGACGGCGCCACCACGCGGTTACCGGTAGCTGCACAGGCATGTTTAACTTTACATGGGAACTTCCATAGTTCCATAGTAGTTCCAGTAGACATAGGAAGTCGCCAAGTCACCGAGCGTTATGTCAAATCCCATTCAACCCTTGATTTTCAATTTTGCTATAGAACAACGAATATTAAAAAACTATATTATCGTATCTATAGAAATAATCATGAAATGCAAATCGACTTCGATAGGTACCCTGCTCCTAATAATTGTATAACTGCTATTACTCGCCTAGCATCTGGCATGGTCACGACGATTTCTGTAACGTAGTGATTATGTACGTGTATGTAGTTTTGTTATTCGTTGGTGTATGCCCATTTGTGTAAATTTTTGATTAATCTAAAAATAATAACTTATGAAACTTACGATCATAATCGGTCGCGCTGCCGATGTAAGTTATCATCCGCCCTTTGTATATTTGCAGGAAATGTGCTGGTTCCTTGCCTTGGTACACCCAAGCCTGCAACATAATTTCAATTGAATGATTCTGATTTTTAATTTAATAATTAAAAGCTAACCTATAATTAATTATAATAAAGTAGTTCAAGTTACAGATAAGACTGAATTATTACCTGAACAGGAAGACGCCCTAGTTTTATATAGAGGTCTTTGGCTTCTTTAGCACCCAAATTCCTCAAATCATTTGGCGAAGAGCCACCCTGAAATATAAAGAAAGAAAATACGTTAAACTTAAAAAAAATCGGTTGTCTATAAAGTCGGTTAAAGGTGAACGCAGATTTGGCCGCACCGCACGCACCGCAGTCGCCGCATTTCGAATTCTTCATATAAAGAATGAAGAAGTTGCGAAGACTGCGGCGCGGGTAGGTATGCGAGCTTGCCTATAACTTCATATAAAGAATTCGAAATGCGGCGACTGCGGTGCGTGCGGTGCGGCCAAATCTGCGTTCACCTTTACTGACGATAGTTGAACGTGACAACGTCATAAGAAAATGGAGCGCCTCAGAGCGAGGTAACGCCGCATGAATAATGTTTTTTCGTGCGTGCAGCCGGCTCCATCGAATTATAAGACGTTATCACGTCAATAAAGCTCGAAACTGTTAACATATTATCAAAATAACGAAGTAAATTTCTAAAAAAAAAAAAAAGATTTTATAAGAAATTGTGTGCGTCATTTCGATTTTAGCGGAGAGAGGTGGTACCATCCAGTAGTAGAGTATAGTCTGGTCGCCGGTGGGCGCGTGGTAGGTGTAGAGCGTGAGGTAGCAGTCGCGGTCGTAGAACACGGCCTGCTGCGGGCGCGATATCTCCGCCAACGTCACCTCGCCAGCGCCGCTCGCACCGACCTCGTCCGCGCGCCGCACGCGCCACGCCCGCAGCGAACCCGACCCGTCGTCCGGCAGCTGTGCCTGCGGTTGTGACCTAATTTAATGTATGATCCGTGCATGATCTACTAAACAATAAATGGGAAACTAGAATTTAAAAATCTTTTGCATATTTTTGTTTTTGCAGGTATCTCGCGGTATCTCGGTATCATGACTAAAATTGCAAATTAACAACATACTTCTTAATCTTTCGATCGCGGATTCTTGGAAATGCTATTGTATTCTATTGTTGCGATCACCGGTGCGCTTATGGGGCTTGAAGGATTAATAAAGTATTATTATTTATTACGAAAAACTACCTCAGCCGCGAGCCAAGCGTTGGAGGCGAGACTGTTGGCATCGAGACGTGTAGTAGCGGAGCGCGCGGCCCTTTGGCGTACATCGCGTCGCGCGTCCGCCCAGCTCCAGGCGTGGAACAGCGCAGCAAACTCCAGCGGTTCACGCCCCACCGCCACCAGCGCCACCGGTGCCGAGCGACGCTTAGCTCGCGCCAGACCGCGCGCAGCCGCCAGCGCACCGGCCGCAGCGCCGCGCCCGCACCGCGGCCCCGCCCACGCCCATACTCCTCGCGACCCGCCGTCCACGATATACACTCCCTGCTCACAAATAGTACCAAAATTATCCTAGTATTATTATCTAACCGACGAGACAGAACTTCTCCAAATAGGGTAACGATACTTACATCATCGCTCAGATCCTCGCGGTAAAGTGGTGCGCGTTTGACCTCCTCCAGGCGTGCGGCGGGGCGGTGCGACGCGGCGACGGGCGAGGTGCGGAGCGGCTGCGTGGCGCGGTAGAGGCACGCGGGGCGGGGCGGGTCGGGCGCGGCGGCAGCGGCGCGGGCGGGGCGCGCGCGCAACTGCAGCAGCGCGTCCAGTAACCCGTGGTCGCCCGGGCAAAGAGTTTGCTCGTAGCCGTCGTGCGCGATCAGTATGCGCCGCGTTATCATGCCCTTGTCGGTGCCCCGCGCTAGGCGATACGCCACCTGAGACACAATTAGGCATCAAACATTTTAGGTTCATCTTATTTGTTTTGACCTTAGGGCATAATATACATAATATTTTGACAAAGTAAGACGAATATTTCAGATTGTTTTACCTTAGCGCCAAACATTTTTTCGATAAGGTGTGCGGCGCGGCCGAGCCACAGCACGACGACGGCCGCGGTGTCGAGGACGAACACGCCGTCGGAGGTGAGGTGCGAGTACGAGACCGACTCCAGCTGCAGCACGACAGGCCGGCGCCCGCGCACGCGGTACAGGCGAGCGCCGCCGTTTATACTGCCACTGCATAGGATCCTGAAATCGAGTGTTACTGGTATTATAGGTTTATTTTTTACCTTATGAGTCTTTAATCAGTCAGTTATGTGTTTATTTATATTCTTGTACCTAATGAGTCTTTAATCAGTCAGTTACGTTTACCTCATTCCTTCTCGGAAGTAGGACAGGAGTCGCGGCGACTCGCTAGCGGCGGTCTCCCTGTGTATGACGGCGGGCGCGCCCAGATGTGCGGTCAGCTGCATGGCGCGGCGCAGCGCGAGCGAGCCCGGCCCGCCCGCGCCATTAGCCCCGCCCCCGCCGCCCGCGCCGCGCTCGCTCGCCCACGCGTGGATGTGACGCTCGGCGAACTCGCCGCTGCCGTTCTCTTTGATCTCACGACGCTTAAATAAACGAAAAAGTTAAGGTATCGGATTTTAATAAATTGTATGTGTATTTTCAAACATATTTTGTTACAATGTAAGTAAACTTACAATAACATCAGGACCGGCAAGCTGTCCCGGCAGGGAGCAGGAGTAGATGAGATAGGCCTCACCGTCGTAGAATGTCCCATAGTGTGACCTCGGAAGCAGTTCTGCGCTTGATTCCTGAAGCAGAACATTTTCTAGTTAGGTAGGTGTATGGTTGGAAGATTATAATCACATAGCTCTCGACTATAACCCCCTTACTAATAAACGCTGTATAAGCTTTGAATAGTTATACAGTGTTTTGTCTTCTTCAATCCAATTAAAAATGTCACTTGTGTGACAGGAACAAAACACTGTATAACTATTCAAAGCTTATACAACGTTTATTAGTAAGGGGGTAAGAGTTTATCCCGGCAGACTTGGCTGACTAGGATCCAGAAATAATCTTTGTAATAACTTTAGAGTTAGTGAAAAATTGGTACAATCTAGTCTAAACAGTAAACTGACTATATTACCTAATACACAGTTAAACCATCAATCTCCAAGTGGCAGCCGGCTGCCTCATAGCAATTGAAAATCTATTGTGTCTACGATACCCACGATGGGAGTGCTACAATATGGCTACAATGGAAAAAGCATCTATATGGAAATAACACCAATACGTATATGAAGGGGTCAGGGGAAAAACAGCTTTTGTCACATAATAAGCAAACTGAGATATCATTAATTAAAGGCTAAGATCACAAAAATAAAAGTGTATTTTGAGCCGGCAATATAATATTCCCAGTCTGTATTGCCAGGTGAAAAAGATGAAAATTGGACAAAAGTTGTTTTTTCCCTGACTCTTCATATCAGAAAATATATATCTACAAATTAAAATAAAATTAAGAAGGAACTACCTATCTTTGAAAATTGAAATAGTTTTACTCAATTATTAACAACAAAGCGTAAACATTTTTTGCAATCTCAACAGTGTCAGCAATTTCCAGCACGCATTACGAGAGACCGTTATGAAATAAATAAACTTGATTATATTTTCTGAAGCCAGTTCTAATTCTTATTTCTTGGCACAGTATCCGCTGTCATATTTTTTCTGATCAGTCACGCTTTGCTTGTGAATGGAAACGGTATCTTGATACAGAATCTCGCCGCTTAATATAAACGTAATAGATATAATTAATGTCTACGATAGGTACTAGAAAAATAACGATTAAAATATTTATAAAACTGCTTCGCTTTCTACAAGATTCCAGACATTTTCACCAGTAATAACCCTCCCGTCGTCAATTTATGAACTAAAGAAAATATACATGTATACCAAAGTTAGTGTTTTTGAATTGAATATACTTTCGTTAGTTTTATTGATTAGGGTTTAAAAAAAATTAGATTATCTGTAGATAAACCCAGTGGCGTAGCTAGGTAACCAAGGGCCCTGGGGCAAATTAAAAAATGGGGCCCCACTGCTATGTAAACTGATTAGGTTTTATTTCATAAAAATATGAAATATACAAGTACTTTA
Organism: Polyommatus icarus; assembly: GCA_937595015.1. Classification (NCBI taxonomy): domain Eukaryota; kingdom Metazoa; phylum Arthropoda; class Insecta; order Lepidoptera; family Lycaenidae; genus Polyommatus; species Polyommatus icarus. The sequence goes on from OW569321.1 coordinate 15,036,179, forward strand.
AAAATTTAGATTTTACTGTGTCTACTACACAGGTCTACTACATTATTGAAAATCTCAATTTTAAATATTTTTCTCGGTTTGGAAATTGATGATCAGCAGCGAATTCATCAAAATATTTTTTTAACTATGCTTTTTCTCTTGAAAATATGATAAAATACCATATTTTCTTGTAGTTTCACTGGCTTTGCATTTGAATAATTCGAAATCATTTCTATTTTGCAACTTTGCTTTGGTCTCTGTTAAAACTTTACTTGCCTCGCCCACATTGATGTAACATTTTTTGATTTTTGTAAAGTTTTCGATGCATAATAATTGATGTCGTTCAATACCCTGTGCATGAATTCGCAAAGCAACTCGACCTCGAAATTTAGTTTTTATGTTTTAATACTCTATGCTTCACTACACTCATCTTTATTAGGACTCTTAAAAACTATTTCTGATAATGCTTTGATAATATCAAAATAACGAAGTTTTTTTTGCAGCTATATCGTTGACCCTATGTCAATATCTGCAATAAAACTTCGTTAAAATTCAGTTCGAAATTCCAAAAGTTCAGTTCGATCGAGATTTTTGGTAAGGATTTGAGCTTGAGATTTTTGGGGACTGCCCCGCCTAGCCCCTTAGTAGCTACGCCGCTGGATAAACCTAACCTGAGACTAGCCAATCAACAAATTACGTGTCTTTTGAATTTTAGAAAAACTGAGCCGGAAATAAATGTTAGTATTGTAGAGAATGTATTGTGCGCCTGGTTTAAATACCTGCAGATAGGTACATAATATGGGATTGCATGCAGTTAGATGCAGTATGCCACTTACGTACTATAGATTTTCTGAATTGGACCGCGGCTCGGTCCGCATAATATGATCACGCGTGTTTTTTGTTCAAAACGCTTTCATCTGAGAACAATTTGTCTCGGCAGGTCCAGATTATCATATCATTACAGCCATTAATTATATACCCGGTTACCCATCGCTTGTAAATACCCGACATATCCCGATAACAATTTTCCGTTTTCTTCGCTCAAATTAAATTTCACATTGGTAAGTTTTTTGCTATCTAGATAGTTTTTACGACTTGGATCATGAAGGCATTACCCACCGAAACATCTACGTTTTCTTATAGAGGTTGTGAATGTTATTTATATCCAGGATCATTAAAACAAAAATAGAAACCGAACTGAACTCCAAAATTACCTGAAACCTAGAAACTCTTGAAATTTTGCCGTTGGGGAAGCCTTATCTCAATCTCATCGTGCAGGAGACAGGAGTAAAAGGACTATTTTGGACTCTTGTTGTCATTACAGTGCACCAGATTAAGATGTCACCTTGGAGCATTCAGCAAACCATACTTTAAGCATGGTTTGATAAATTGTTATCACTAACATTTTCACTTTGAAATTGCAAACAGGCAAGAAATGCTAAGTACCCTAATAAATAATTAAGTAAGCATATTGGAAAGTCTCGAAGCTACTACCACAGCTGAGATTTCAGAATCATTAGGCTCGTTAAATTATACAATTTTAATGATCTTTTGCGAGTTGCTTAACAGTTTTTAGCGGGTGCTAAACACGACACAAATCTTGCACCAATTAGACTTTATTAATTCCACATAAACCGGAATTCGTTACTTTTTCCTTGTGGGCGTAAAAAATGAATCTTGCGACCTATATTTTTAATGATTGTAGACAATAAGTTAGTTAAAATGGTCTCGGTCGGTTGGCGGTAGTGGCTAGCGGTACCTCGTATAGAGCAGACGAGTCATCCGCCGTTACCGATACCTCATCGATCTAACTAGATAACTGTGTTACATCCTGATTAGATTTCTCCTATCTAAATTATTTTACTTATCCGAAAATTTTGCAATTTGGGGCCTATCTGGGATATCTATGTATAAGTTGATACCGATTTTTTAAAGCCCATTTGATATTATATTAGTCAAAGACAACGACCGGTCTAAGGGTCAGTTCACATTACTATGTGATTAGAGTTTAGACGTTGAGATGCATTTTGAAAGAGCTATTCAAAATTGAAATAGGTAGCCCAACACGGCGCGGCAAGCGGAAAGTCCGTCAATTCGATGTGATTTTCCTGGTAAGCCTAATAAACGAGGTTTAGTTTTGAAAAGCTCACTTTAAGGGCGCACATAACTGCGAATTCGTGGTCATTTTATTATGAGTTTTGTCGCAGATATTTGCGATGCGATGCGAATTCGCAGTTTTGTGTTGGTCCTTACTCAAAATGCATCGCATCGCCACGCCCCGACACGTTGCAATATAAATAACCCTTAGAATTTATTTATAATAGATATATTAATAATTATATGGTCAATAACGAGTAACGACCGCATCGCGGCGGTATGACAAGTAGTGGACATACGCCTTTATTGCCGTTGTCGCCTGTCACAACTTTCTCCAAGTTTTTTATGGTTCATAAACACTTATGAGTTATGAATTAATTATTCCTAGTTGTATTGCGAAATATCATACAATAAACACATTAGCATTACATTATCGTATGTGTTGAGGTTGAAATAGCTATAAAAAGGTTGAATGGCTTTTAAGGTTTAAATTTTAAACTAACTCTCGGAGTCTAGATGAAGTTTTGTTTCAGCTAATCTAGGTACAAGGTGTTTTTATGGACAAATATGGCCACTCATCTTTTTGCTGGCATTAATTATGATATTCAGTATTGTTATTTATCTTTACTTTGAAGAAACTTATGTGTAAAGGGTCACTTAATGTCCTGCTAAGCTAAGACCGGGGGTTCGAAACTAGATATGAAACGGATAGTAGTTTGGCCGGATACCAGATACCGGATATTCGGCCTGCCACCTGGCCGGATAGCCGGTTATCCGGCCGCCGAATATCCGGCGGTACTTAGCCGTTTGGTGCAAAGCACACATAATTTCAGCACCTTGTAGCAGTGTGTACAGTGAAAGACTTTTTCTGAAGTTGGCCTTATTTATAAAGAGAAGCGAAACCGCTACCTCTCAATGCAGAGAAGTTAGTTTTTATTCACCATAATTTGCCCTTAGTGCAGTATGAGTACTAATTAATTCATTTTCTACTTTAAACTAAAACTACTTATATTTCTTAAGACTAACTAAATAAAGTAAATAATTACTTAAAAATATTTTTTTTATCCAGATCTTTTTTTTATTCGGCCGAATGCCTATCCGTCCGAATGGTAGCTATCCGGTATTCGGCCGGATAGTATTAAGACCGCCGGATAGGCCGGATACCGGATAGTTGCCGGATATCCGTTTCATCTCATATCATATCATTTGATAAAATAAAATAAATAAAATAAAATCTCTATTCGAAACCCATCAAAGCCTGTGCCACGGGCCCACGGTAAAGGAACAACTGTGGAAAAATGTAGTTGTTCCTTGACTGTGAGTATGGCTGCAGAGTGCAGTTTATACTTGAGCGGAATGACAAAACGCCAACCTGCCAATTTCCTTTCTCTTCCTACTTTCTTCCCCGCACTCCGCGCCCGTTCATTTGGTTGTTTGGGTTGAAAACGGTGACTGACATAATAGCACCTCCATAAAATTAGTAGTTTAGTTTACGAAATTGCTACTCATTATTGGTAACGTCAGAAATTATAGTCCAATTTTTAAGTCCTTTCTGACTAAATATAAGATATTATATGCCCCTATATTGAGTCAAGTTGGCCCTTGGCAGTGCAGATTTTATTTTCTAGCTTTTATAACTACATAGTTAAGTCATTAGTCATTGGCCCAGGCCCGCGTTGGGCTTCGTGGAGGGAGTCCTGTGTTAGATGGGTCCAGGATATCCCTCCATATACGGCTGAAGGCAAACCGCAGGTGGTTTTAGTGGGTAAACCCGGAGTCGGGAGTCCCACATACCCCCGGGGTGCTTCAGCTTAACTGAGGCACATCCCCAATCCGGGGCACCCATAAAGGGTTCCCTGCGCATCAAAAAAAAAAAGGCCCTCGTAGTCGTTGGGCTATGATACCCATTACCCATGTATCATGATTGTTACAATAATTTCAAATTGACATTAATTATGGACAATCATCTCTTTTCATAACGTGAATTTTCTTTCAATTGTTTGTATATTGTATAGACCCTTAGAACCCCCCGTGGTATGTGGAATAACGTGGAGTAGGCCGCATAAGCAGGACCCGATCAGGCCATTTAGCCGCTCCGGGCAAATATCATTTTCGCCGCCCTTTACATACACGAAAACATTTGTTGGGGGGTAATGAGGGGAATATTTAAGTAAAAAAAACTTAAACTTGGCTGGTGGTGGATGGCTAATGGCTAGCTTGGAAGGTATAAGTCAACTTTGCCGACCCTCAATTTTTGCGGCTCTGGGCAAATGCCCGGCTCGAGCCCTGCGCAGAAGATGCGGTAAGCATGAGAGCGCCCTTAGATAATACAATGTTACATCAGTTTACCAAGATCCACAGACCACAGGGCCCGCGATGCAATAGCATCATTGTTTAGTATGAGCACTCAGGCAGCATTATTTGTGTCAACCTTTCACGATTGTTAGATATTCCCACACTTTGACCGTTAGATAAATTTACATAATTTGGTTTCCGTTCGCCTATGAAAACCAGATAGTTACCTACAGATACAGGCGCCTTATCTAATACGATTACAGTAGGTACCTAGCTCGTTCGAAAATAAACATGTATACTATCTTTTACCTGCATCTCCATAGATTTTTGCTACTAACATGTGTAAAACTTATGTAACTTACTTTTCAAAGTTTTATTTGTCAGTAAGCAACTGTACCTACTTAGAGAGGCCAGACGTACATAATATTTTAAAACAACAACTGTAGTTCTTTCATGTTCTTGTATAAATAAATAAATAAATAAATAAAAAAAAAATAAATAAATAGTAAACAAAGGCTAAAAAGATTAAAGAAAGAAAGCTTTTTGAGATATTATATGATCTATGTCTGCAACTATGTAGTTATCGAATTTTGGTCATTTTAAACTTGCTGCTTTGCTGCTTACTCCACTGTTTTGTCTTGCTGGCACATTCGCTTTGACCTGCCTGTTAACTTTTTAAATTGGTACTTCGTAACTTTGAACAATGGCTATTGTTTTGGCACCCTTTGTGCTTGTTAATTTAATGTGAACACAAAGCGGTAGCTATTGTGCTTAACTGAAATTGCAGAAATAATGTTGGTAGATTTTGCGCTGGAGTCTGGAACTACATTTTCTATATTATGCTTCGATCGATAGAATATTGATGGCCTATTAGGTTAAAATATAGTTAACATACCGCGATTCTCCATATCAGGAAAGTGGTGTGGTCACGAGGTACAGTGCGGAACACGGAGTCGGCCGGCACTGAACGTTGGAAGCCATCGTCCTCCTGTTAAATTAACCCAATATTAGTAATCCTAGTTGTACTCAAACTATAATACTGACAGTGCATAATATTAGGAAGCCCTGTCAAAACTGTTTTACCCAGCTCTAGTATAAAGGTTTTCTTCACGTTTTCTTACTTTTTTGGCCTGTGTAGGTACTTCGCGGAGCCCGAAAAATTTACTGGTACCATAGAGCTGGTACGTAAGGCTGATTTTTACGTTGGCGTAGCAACACAGATAAACTTTTAAAGTTATAACCACGGACTTAAAAAAAAATTATGTCCGTGGTTATAACATAATATTATATAGAACCTAACAACAGTAGGTACATGGTAATAAAACAGTACAATAGTAATAAACACGTGATTCCTTTACCGAAGCTTTAAATTTAAACATTGCTGGAATCTAAGAAAACATTGTTAAGTTCTACTAATAATCTAATCCATAAATTTTTATACAATGAAAAAAAGCTATTCAGGTTTTAAGTTCTTATCCGTTTCCTATACTTACCTAGTTTCCATGTAATCTTTAGATACCTCTATTATCTAGTTACTTTATATTAATATAAGTAGCATGAACAGAATGTGGTTGCAAATTGCCGCCTACTATTTATGTTCGATTTAAAAGCTTAACCACTTCAAAACTGCGAAGTTGAGTTACTCTCATTAGTAGAATCTTCAATCCTGTATATGGTACCTAAGTTGACAGTTTTCCGCGTTAGTAGCTAACAGTAGATACCTAACAATGGCAAGCCATCTAAGGTGTGTCTAGGGAGTGACCGCCTAGCTATTGTATCGCAAGGCAAAAATAGAAAAGACATGGGTTTGGCACTGCAATATTGTCCATTACAATTTAGAAATAGCCTGGCCCTAAGTCTATTACGTCTATTTGGTGCTCCGCTCCAATAGAATTGAAAAAGTACTTAGGAACACACTACTTTGTGAGTTGCCAAGTCGAGTCTTAGAATTTAACGTATAGAGGAGATTTCATGCTATTAGCTATAAGTGCTAAAAGACAAGGCTAGGAATGGTTTGGTGTAGTTAGCTAAATATTGTCTGTGTTTGGCTGCTGGGACTCATGGGAGGTCGGGAGCTCGGTGATCGCAGAATGGAAACAATTATCTCAAGCTCGAATGCGAAATACTAATTTCTGATAATTTTTAGGGTTCTGTACCCAAAGGGTAAAAACGGGACCCTATTACTATGACTTCGTTGTCTGTCCGTATGTCTGTCTCCAGGCTATATCTCAAGAACCGCTATAGCTAGACTTCTGAAATTTTCACAGATTGTGTATCTATATCTGTTACCGCTATAAAAACAAATACTGAAAACAAAATAAAATTAATATTCAAGGCTCCCATACAATAAACGTGATTTTTTCGCACTAGGCCATTTTTTTTATATTTTATAAAAATAACCGAATCTTTGACTTTTCATTTTTAGTACCTACGTAGTAGGTACTATCTAATTACCCTACAATATGGATGGGGAACAAATGGCATGCGATATTTTTGGAGCATGCTTAAGCGCTTATTCCACTTATAGCTAGGTCCCTAGGTAGGATCCTAGCTTTCTAAAGCGCTTATTCCATTTCACTAAATTTAGATACTTATCTAAATGATCTAAATTATTTAGTGACTAAATTTAGTCACTAAATCATTTAGATATCTAAATTTAGTGAAATGGAATAAGCGCTTTAATGTTATTCCACTTGACTAAATCGGAAACGATTTAGGATCCTAGATAGGAGCAAATTTTGGAATGTAACGCACCATCACAAAAAAAATAATTAATGGTACGTTTATGAATTCTCTAGAAAAAGCCAAAAAGGGCACAGTGATAAAAGGTTCGCCATCCCTACTCTACAATATCCCGGATTGATCCCGGAAAACATCCTCATCGTGCGCATTACCGGTAAAATTTAATTAAATTTTTACACATGGGCATAGCATTGTTTCATTGTAAAAAGTTTTACTTCCTCTTAAAATTACTACTTCGTGCACTACTAAAAATTTAAATAAAATTACGACCCTGTTCACTTTTTACCTCCTTGCACATTTTTAAAACACAAAATTCCTCCAAATAGGAAGAAAATATTCAGAACACTTTTAGTTTCATGCACGTATACGGTAAAAACACAAATTTGTTTACTTGCTCGGCGCCTAACTTCAAATGCATTTTCTTAGCCGGGGCTATGTGTGGAGTGGCGAAGATTTCATTACGCGCTGCTCCCACCCGCACGCCGCGAGCACTGACGGTGCAGATCGCTGGCCATCGAACTGAGGAGTGCGGACTCCTCGCCGGCTGACTCAGACGCCTCACTCAAAGCCTCACTCTCCGCGATTACCGCAGAGCGACGTCGAGAAAAGAAAATTGTTTCACGCTGACTGCACAAACATATTTATTAAATGCAGGAGCTAATTAAATCTTTGGAAAGTCTGTGGCGTGAGGCCGTCGACTGATTGATAGCCGCTGCTGTTTCACTATCGCATTTTCATCTTACTTCAGTTCACGATATAACGACTCAATTAAACTAAACCGGGACACGTCGTCGACGATAAAGCGAACTTTTTCTAAGTTGATGAACGATCACAAAGTAGTGATTTGTTGAATACCCACATCGATTTCCTAAAATATTTGCTCCGCAGCTATTATTTACATTGCCGACTGCAGTGAAAAATACTTCTACATGTTATTGAGAGTTGTCATGAAACTATGCTTGTTCTTTTAATTTAGATTTGAATTAAAATTACTAGTAGGTGGTAAATTACTACGGTTTAATTATCACAACAAACAATTAACATTCTTTGATGTGCAAATTAGTTAGTGATCTTTAAAATAATTATATAGGTAATTTGCGCTCAGATTTCAGAATAAGTCACATAATTAATTTCGTTACATAAAAACTAATTAAATAATATTTGCTCAGCGAGATTGGAAATCAGAAATGCGTAAAGGCCAGTGAAATTGTAATGATATGCTACGAAGTAAAAGTTAGACACGGCAAACTGATAAAATATGAAACATGCGAGATGAACCTGATATACATCCATCAATACTCTTTCCACGACTAATCACTTTGATGGCTCGCGGCATGCACGCTAGGACCTGTGGCTCGAGCTAGCGACTGGACACTGTGGCACGGGCCAACTGTGGCACGGCCGCGGCACCTAGCAGGACTACGTGGTGCTACGTCAGGATCTACGGTCCGGTGCGCTCTTTGTGTCATTTCTATCCGCGTTCACTTTTATTAGACACGCACTACAATAGCCGAATGTTGAAAAGTGTGCGAACAATTCGTTTCATAAGCGAATTATACGCTCCACCTACTATAGACATGCAAACGACTAGTATTTAATTAATAACGGTTAATAGTTATCTTAATAGCCCCGGCTGGTGGCGCCGCGCTGTTTCGAAACAAAAGTTTGCAAAACGTGCACACAGTTCTTTACGATTACTTACGATCATTTAGGTAATCTATACTTATAAAATTACATGTCCTGACTGACTGACTGATTCATCATCGCTGAGCAAAAACTGTTAAAGTTACAGCCATGAAATTTAGTAGACACGCACTAAGGAAGGAATTTTGAAAATTTTACTTCGAAGGGGGTGAAATAGGGCTTGAAAGTCTGAATGAAAGTCCGTCATTTCTTAAGTTAGGAACATGAAACTTTATCTTTGGGTTACTGATTAAAAATGAATGGATACATATTTAAGCGTTTTTGGAAATTCTTCCCCCAAGGGGGTGAAATTGGGGTTGAAAGTTTCAGTGGAAGTCCGTTATTTCTTGAGTTAGAAGCATGAAATTTTATGTTTGGGCTACTACTGATTAAAAATGATTGGATACGTGTTGAAGCGTTTTTGAAAATATTACCCCCAAGGGGATGAAATAGGGGTTGAAAGTTTAAATGAAAGTCTATATAGGTATACTATGATAACGCGGACGAAGTCGCGGGAAACAGCTAGTTGACTATAATATTACTAAGTAGATACGTAAGTTTTGACAAACTACAAGAAGGCAAACAACCAAGCACTTTCTATGATAGTAAAACGTTGATATTTTATCACTGGTTTTAAGGGCGTTCCGTCCGGAGATTCCGTAATTGACCGTATTTAAAACCTTATAAACTCATAATCTGAAAGCTACAAAGTTATAATAAAAATACAGCAATAATCTTCAGTATATCAACATTCCTTTTGTCGTTTTAAATTTTCTATTTTTGTTTCTGTATCATGAGTATATGATATCAGCTTCCAAAGTAATACCAATTTGTTAAAATCCAAGCATACATTCAGCATCTCCTTAGGATTTACAAATTACTTTTATTTGAAACTCACGCCAATAGATCGACAATATCATAAACTACATATCCGCCGTTTTAAATTTTTTTTAGGATAATTTTGAACTAAGATAAGTAAAAATAATAGGGTTTTGGCGCGATCTCGGCAACGCGGCAAATGTATGGCCAAGGTCGTTTGCTCGGGGGACGGCCTTAAGTCCTAAGTAGATATGAGCGCCGATGGGTAAACGGCCGGCTACGGCGCGGCGCGCCGACTTTTTGTGCTTGGCGGCGGCGGCGCCGTCGACGGCGTGTCTCAAATGCGACTTTCATCCCTGTTTTTAGGGTTCTGTACCCAAAGGGTAAAAACGGGGCCCTATTACTTAGACTTCAATATCTAAATTAAACAATTAAGCGTGGCTCCTATACAAAAACCTAATTTTCAGCATATTTTTGCTCTCTATTGGTAGTGGTACGGAATCCTTCGTGCATGACACAGCGAACATTTTGTTCTTCTAATGACGACGACAAAGGGCGTTTTCACACTGCGACGGTAACGACCCGACACGATACCACAGAATAGATAAGGACCACCGCACATATAATACAATTTCAAGTTGGCCTTGACTATCGTACAAACTAAGTTGCGTAGTGTCACAATTTAATTGGACAACTTCATCGTGTACGCTGCCAGCCGCAGACTTTTAGATTTAGTTGGTAACGGTGTTGCTAGCCTAGCGACGTGCGTGTTAAAATGCGTAAAAAGCACGCTTTTATTGTGGCACTAATAAAACGAAGGCGAAAATAAAGGAGAATATTTTAGGTGCATTCAATATTAAGTGACAGAATATTAGAATTAGTACGATGATCAGTTTGTACGATAGTCGGCCAACTTAAAATTGTATAATATGTGCGGTGGCCCTCTATTCTGTGGTATCGTGTCGTGTCGTTATCGTGCAGTGTGCAAACACCCAAAGACGCCATTTTGATGCAAGCGTATATTGCTCCTCTACACAATGCTGGCCCATCAAAATATGGCGCATGCGATGGCTATACAATGGTTGCAATGCTTCTACACGATGGCCGTGTTCAGTTGTGATCTAAACGTCTTTCAAGATGGACATGTAAGCATTAGCCATTGCGGCAATGCAAAACGCACATTTTTAAAATTTTTATAACTTCACCAGATAACCTAGTAAAATTCTTAATACTTTCCCTCCTAATATGAACCTTCCCTGAACTTCTACGAATAATTATTTCGAGACTAAAATTAGAATAATGGTTTATGGTTAATGATGATAATAATTATTATGAATGTAATAATAGCATTACATGCTTTCCGTTCTTAAGACAACGCCGAAACTCCCAAACTTGTCTTTAAAGAGTCAGAAGTTCTCTCAATACATTGGTATACCAGATAGGTACACCTCAGTGCAAAATCTTACTTGTTAGCATATTATTATGCTTAGAATACTTCCCACGAAATCGACGTCACCACATGTTTCCATATAAATTTTGAGGATTCCCCTCGATTACTTATGGATTCGTTCATGAGGTCACGATTTTTGTGAACATGGTACCAAATTAGGATGATACCCTATAAACCCAGAGAAAAATTTTGAAAATTGGTTCACAAACGGCGGAGTAAACATTGAACACAAAACAGACGGACAGACATCGCAGTACCTATCAGTAGGTCCCGTTTTTACCCTTTGGGTACGGAACCCTAAAATGAACATAACAGTCATAACACCTCCTTCATTTTGAAATTCGGGTAAAATTTTAGCCTATGTGTATTCTGATGTATAAGCTATATCATTGTAAAGTTTTATTAAAATCCGTACTGTAGTTTTTGAGTAAAAGAGTAACAAATATCCATACATCCATACAAACTTTCGCCGTTATAATATTACGCCGTATCTAGTCCTAAGATAGCCATAACTACCTAAGTAGTTGGAATTGCATATATTTTTTTTTCTATGCTACATGGTGGATGGTGGTGCCTGTCCCATGGTAGGCAGAATGACTGCAATAAAGAATCAGTACCTAGCTAGTGACCTCTTACCGTATATATTATAATATATTAAGTACTAGCTATTTGACAGAGCTTTGCTCCCCCGCCCCTCTTTCTACCAGATAAACTGCTAAACGGTTGCTTCTGGAAATGAGAAAAAAATTCACGGGAGTAGGAAATATTATGCTGAATTTAAAAAGGAAAACTATCACGGCTAAGATTTCATAGGTTTTTGAGTAATAGCTAATAGTCGATCACGTAAAAAAATCAGACAGACGTCGAAGTCTCAGTAATAACTAATAGGATTCCGTTTTTACCCTTTGGGTACGGAGCCTTAAAAATAAAAGAGTCGTTTGTGTGTGTGGGGCTTATTTTCGGATCTGCACCGATGAGGTAATCTTATTAGAGCTTTTATGAAACGAACTACGAGTTCAGTAGAGCATGGCGGTAAGTATTATAGTTATTTTATAATGCAAATCTACCTACCCAATTAGTTTAGGTACGCTTGAATGATCAAAAAGCAAAGCACTTTAGTCATTAGAATTACCCGGCGATAAATATTGCACATCGACCTTTGGAAAGTGACAGTCGGCTAATTTCGGTTTTGTAGAGCGTTATCTCTTACGCACGAAATACAAAAAGTCCGGTATATATTAGGAGCTGTTAAAACAATTATGGTTTGCTTCTTTTGACAATTTTACTATTCTTTGTATAAAATACACTAAATTTTCTATAAGTTATGGCTTTAGGTTCGGGTAAAATAAAATAAAAAAGGGTGTTCAAATTATGTTTACGCATTTAAAATTCGTTTGGAAAATTACAGCTGTAGCAAATTTAGGGGTGTTAACAACTCTAGATATATATTCTGAACTGGACGCGACTGCACTCTATTGAATTTGAACAACGACTGACATAATGTCAAATAGGTGTGTGCTACAAAGATAACGCTCTATGAAACCGAAATTAGCCGAATGTCTCTTTCCAAAGGTCGATGTGCAATATTTATTGCCGGGTACTATACCTAGAGATATACGTCATGATTTATCATCCTGACAAATCCTTTATCTATTTCATTCAAGTTTATAGTGCCGAATATGGTGACGAACCTAACAATTTGAATTTTACATGAATAGATCTAACTTTATATCTATGTAACATATTATAAAACAAAGTCGCTTTTTTCCCTCATGTCCCTTTGTTTCCAAAACTACGGAACGGATTTTGACGATTCTTTCAGTGTTAGATAGCCCATTTATCGAGGAAGGCAATAGGCTATATTTTATCACGCTATGACTAATATTAGCAAAGAAATAGAGGAAAATGTGGAAAAAACTGATAAAATTATTTGAAAGGGCTAACTTGAACGCGCTAATCTCAGGAACTACTGGTCCGATTTGAAAAATTATTTCAGTGTTAGATAGCCCATTTATTGAGGAAGGCTATAGGCTATATTTTATCATGCTAAGACTAATAGGAGAATATTGAAAAAAACGGGGGAAATTATTTGAAAGGGCTTATCCCGCTTGTCTCGCGAACAATTTGGCACAGATAAGAAGTAGACCACGTGAAGAATCATAGGCTATCGATTTGAATCATTTTTTCAGTGGCTATTTATATTTTATACCCTTGCGAGTTGCGACGCCAGGGCGGGTCGCTAGTAAAGATAATAATACGTCTTCGCTCCAGTCCACAGACTACGAAGGGATACTATGATCCCACTGACCTCCATTATACAGTCTACTGGAGATCAGTATATGATCCAGTCTAAAAACGCGACATAGTTATAAATTCAGCCTTACTGCCGATCCACACTCGCGCGCGAAGGCACGCCGCGGACCGCGGGGCGGATCGCGGCGCGGATCGCGGCGCAAATCGCGGCGCGGATCGCACATTACTACCAAATCCTCTCAAAGTTCGCGACATGTCCGCGCTTTAAGTGTTCTTTATTTGAAAAATTTCCCGCGCGTCTACTTTTTTCATAATATGGCACTCGGCTTTTTAAGAATGGCCAGTGTCAAGTAAAATATGGCGGGAAAAAAAACTCGTGAAAAGTTTACAAAAAGTTGTTTTTCCAGATGATCGTCAAGTCAAAAGTCTAGTAAAAGTCTAAAAATAGTATTTTAAAAAGATAAAACCGACTTCAACGTAAATAATTACGTAGCATTAAATCACTTAAATCGGACTTGTAGTTCCAGAGATATGCGCGCACAAACATAAAAACATACATACGTACATAAGAATAAGAATACTTTTATTTCCAGCATCACACGAAACATCATAATAATAAACAGTATTGAGTGGTACAGTTATTGTGATCTAGTTACATTAATATCATAATATTATAATGCTGTGTGATGCCAAATACATACATACATACACTTTCGAAATTTGGCACATTTGTTCAGAAGCTGCTATAGATTAACATATAAAAAAACTGGACAGTTCTGGAAATATTACATACAACGCGTCGAATTATTGATAGCCTCCTTTTTTTGAAGTCGGTTAAAAAGTAGTCAGTAAAGTCAACGAGTCAAGTCAGATGTTTTAGTAAAGTGGTAGACCCTTTACTAAAACTTTCGACGGAGTTTTGGAGGGAACACAAAATGGCACGTTTCTTGAAGTTGTATCACTTGCCCACACTTGTGCACGACATCAAATTTTTAATGTTTTTTTTTATGAAATAAGGGGGCAAACGAGCAAACGGGTCACCTGATGGAAAGCAACTTCCGTCGCCCATGGACACTCGCAGCATCAGAAGAGCTGCAGGTGCGTTGCCAAGGCTGGCAACGCACCTGCAGCTCTTCTGATTAAGGGGTAATAGGGGAAGGTAGGGAAGGGAATAGGGGAGGGTACGGAAGGGAAAAGGGTAGGGGATTGGGCCTCCGGTAAACTCACTCACTCGGCGAAACACAGCGCAAGCGCTGTTTCACGCCGGTTTTCTGTGAGGACGTGGTATTTTTCCGGTCGAGCCGGCCCATTCATGCCGAAGCATGGCCCTCCCACGTCAACGCCGGTTTTCTGTGAGGACGTACGTAAATCGTAATACGTAATGGTTAATATTCTACCAACATTACACATTAAAAACCGAAATAACACAATTTTAGGAAAATAATACAAAAACACAACGGCACTCTTTCGTATTCCAAGCAAAATTCCGCGCGTCTACTCTTTCTTGACAGACTGTATTATCTGTTCACTAAACAATGCTGGCATGTCTTGTATGGCAAAAGCCCTTATTAAAATAAAGATTAAAAAAAACCCTTTGTCGCGGGACAGAAAACCGACAACATTCGGGGAACGGGCCGCGAAGTGCGAGACATATGCGAATCGGATCCACACTCATGCTTCGCAGAAATTTCGCGGCTCCGCGGCGTCGCGCACGTTCCGCGTGCGAGTGTGGATGCGGCCGGGGAACCAGCCGCGAAGTGCGAAAAACATGCGAACCGGATCCACACTCACGTTTCGCGGAAATTTCGCGGCGTCGCGCGCGGTTCGCACGCGAGTGGGGATGGGGCTTTATTGAAAAAGTATTTATGCACCTAGATACTTTTTTGGGTTGGATTGACACTTGATTTTGTAAAAAAATTGACAAAAATATTATGTTAACATGCAAACATAGTAAATTGTTATTTTAAAGTTATTTAAAATTTTATCTGTTTATCTTTATATAATATCTGCAAACTATGTACAACACTGATGATTCTGATAGAGAAAGTGAATATGAGGAATGTTCGGAGCAGAATATCAAAATAACAAAGAAATCTTTATCAAGTATTGGTTTTCGTTACTACCCAGAAACCAGTTGCGCCAGAGCAAGGGCGCTCAGGCCGACACAGTCGCTCTCTGACAAGCTTCATGATATGAAATTAGATGTCCACGTACAGAGCAATACTTTTCCGCCGCTAAAGACTTGTCCTTGTGGCTGTTACCTGCGCCCCCCTATGCCGGTCTCATTCAGAACTAGAGAAAAGGATACCTTGGACCTTTACATATTCCCTTTGGACATTCTTAGCTACCATGGATGCAAGTTCAAACCGAACCAAATAGCGCCGCTATGGAAAAAGGACTGCAGAAAGTTTCTATGGAAAAACAGATCGTAATATAGTATACTATATCATCATCGTGCACTTATATTAATCAAAACTTTAACTTATATGTCAATTAAATAATAGTATCCTTAAAGTATGTAATAGTAAGTATTATAGTAAGTACCTATGTACCTATTTATTACAATTGATAAAACTGTACTTTGCATCTACCTCATCTTGTCTCAACATCACCCAAAGGTTGGCTGGAAGAAAATGCCTAAAGGCATTAAGCCCGCCTCTGTACCTTTATGTGTGCAAAAAGTATAATAAAAAAAAAAAAAAAAAAAATCATTTACTTTTTTATAGCTTTATTTTTAAATGCAACTTAACAACTATTAACAAATATAATAAATACTCTGAGTGTTTCGAACATAAAACCTACTGCAGTGTTTGAACTGTATCTAAAGGCTGCTTCTCCACACCAGGCATATTCGCTTCGACGATCTCACCACATGAAAATCTGATGAAATCTACAATTTCCACCTTATTTTGCTCCATTACTTCACCAACAGTATAAGAGGGATCTAGCAAATATTCTTGGAAAATCAGACACGTCTCATCATCTGTATTGGAGGCCGGCTTATCTTTATCCTTGTCTCCGATCTTCAGTGGCGCACAACCAACAATATGTTGGCAGATCTGTTTGCCGACGTCCTCCATTTCATTAGACTGCCTGTATGCCAGGAGGGCTCCATATTTTCCACTAGAATAGTCGGACACCGCCGCCGTGGCTGGGTGAGTGTACGCCGCGATTTTAACATCTTTGCTGTTGGCTTTCCAACATTCTGCCCGTCGAAGGACAGCATTTTCTCCCACGGAACCGATGAATAGAGCCAAAATTTCAGATAATTTCTTACCATTCTCTGCAGATAGGTTTCCTAGCTGTTCACTATCCAGTTCCATCTGAAAATTAAAGCAATAGTAATAAGTTACACATTTCCAGTAATTCCATTTTAAATTTGTCTTTTGTGTCATCCAAAACATCAATATATAATTATTTTTTCTACCTCAAAAAAATTAGGAGGATGTAAAATAAATAATTTATGTATTATGGAATGAGAATAAAAACATATTATAATAGTAACTAGACTTTTATAATGATACTAGCGACCCGCCCCGGCGTCGCACGGGTATAAAATATAAATTATAGCCACTGAAAAAATGATTAAAATCGATAGCCTATCACGATCCTTCATGTGGTCTACTTCTTATCTGTGCCAAATAACATAAAAATTGCTCCAGTAGTTCGCGAGATAAACCCTTTCAAATAATTTGCCATATTCTTATATTAGTCCGTGATAAAATATTATTGAGGAAGGCTATATAAAATATATATAGCCTTCCTCAATAAATGGGCTACCTAACACTGAAAGAATTTTTCAAATCGCGTTTAATTTAGAGATTAGCGTGTTCAAGCTAGCCCTTTCAAATAATTTTCCCCGTTTTTTCCACATTATCCTCTATTTCTTCGCTTCTATTAATCTAACGTCGTCAGGACTTTTAGTATGTTTTGTCTTTAACCACCCTGAATAAGTTCCAGCAGAAATCGCTTAGGTTTCCGCTCACGCACTCTACAAATACTTTGTTGACCGAGCTACTAGAGATCTTAAGATACAGCATGAAGACAAGCAGACGGTCAGATGGATAGAAAATAAGGTCACGTTTTTACTCTTTGTGTATTGAACTTTGAAATTTGGCCACTTTTGGCATTAACTAAAAATTATCTTTAAACAATATTATGTTGAGTACTAAAAAGTTATATGACAAAAATATTACATAGAATAGATGCAAGTCTATGTAATTTTATTATTTTTTAAAATTCATTAAGTTTTTCCAGAAATAACATAATATTATGGGTGGCGCTAGTGCCAGGTTGTATGCGTACTTAAAACACCAAAGATGCACTAATCCATGTTGCTGTCTATATATTCTATATGTTAAGCCGCCATTCCACCGCGGCGCCGCATGTTAATTTCTTTGACTATGTGGGTAAACGTTTCCACTGCAGTAAACACTATACAAACACGTTACCTACGACTATGTACACGCTTCTGTGTGGATACACGCTACACATGCTGTGTATGGGATCATACACAGCATGTGTAGCGTGGCCAGCGTCGAGCTACGTGTGCACCATATTCGAGCAAGCTATGTGAGTCAATTTGTGCGTAGCGAAGCTTGACGCACGTGCATAGTCTCTCCGTGCGCTACGGTGGATTGACAGCTTTAGAAAAAACATATTTAGACAATGGCAGCCGCATCTATTATTATTATTATTAGTCCTGTCCTATTCTAGTTTACTAATAAGGCAGTAAGAAAGTAAAACTTAATACAATATTACCTTTGTTACAGGTCCAGAAGCATTCAAATTCTTGTGTGCTAGTTTATAGCATGCAAGTGTTGCATCTTCTAGCATTTTAGCAAACTTGTCATTTTTCGCAACAAAGTCTGTTTCGCAATTTAATTCTACCAAGGTTCCATGTCCTTTATCAAATTTGACTGCAATAAGACCTTGCAAAGCTTTCCTTCCAGCCAACTTTGTAGCTTTTTCCCAGCCCATAGCTTGTGCTTGTTCATTCAGCCAAGCTTCAGCCTGAAATGCAGATATTACAAATAATATTAAATCTTATTAATAATTAATGGTTTTTTTATGTGATGAAAACACCTTGAGGAGGTGAACATTACTAGCAGAGTTCAGGTGTTAATATCCAAATGACTTGGTAGACAACAAATTATTATAGATTTTTTGTCTGATTTAATACCTCGATTGTGGATTCTTGGAAATCTTTTCTTCTCGCGGTCGTATGCGACCGCTTGGGAACGAAAGCGTTAATATATAACACTATAGATAAAAAGTTGCTATAAAAATAACATAAACACTGAGTTAAACACTAGCTCACCTTTTCAGAGTCATTATTGTGCATCTCAAGGGCTTTCTTACAATTTGCAATAGTATAGCCTGTCTTCTTTCGAAGCTTAGCCAGTAGAGAAGATTCTGCAGCTCTGCAAATAGGATATGTGTGCAGTTTTCTCACCAGTTGAAATATCATCTGAAAAATAGTTTCATAAATCTTTCACACACAGTTTGCTAACATTGTTTCTATACTTATAATTAGATAATATTTCAATCTACCTATTAAATTCTTAAAACCGTTCAGCATATAATCCAAAATGTTATTAGAATTTAGATGTAATGCCACTTGTTTGAAGGCTCTACCAAACCATAAGCATTCTATGATGTCATTATGTTGTTATTGAATTCGTGCGACGAATGGCGATCAAGGCCATGCCCACAGAATACAAGTATACTATATACAAAGCAAGCATCAACAATGACTGATGACTGAGTTTTACCTTACAATACTTTATTTTTTGCTTCATGGTATTTTTCTACCCTATAAACAATTTATTATTGTGTCAGGTTTTATCTTATTAAACCAAATCATAAACATTAATTAAAAAAGTTATGTGGCTGTCATGGAAACAACTTGTTTATTCATTACCTATCCTTTGGTATAGAGTGAAGTATAATTGACCAATTGTTTGAATTTATCTTATAAATAATTATGGATTAACTTTAAAAAAATAACGAAGGTGTAAAAATAGACTATGTTATATGAAACACTTAGCAATTGCTACATTTTGTGATTTACCTACTGGGTAAGTTTGAATAAAGGTTTATGATATATTACTCTTACTTTTTCTACCTTTTTGATGGTTATTTTAGTGGTTAGTAGTATACTTTCGATATTGATTAATAAAAATCATGTAAAATTAATCAATTTTTTACGAATTCTAACCTCAATTTTGAAGTTTGACAATTATTGACATTGACTTGACATACATGACATTTGATATTGGATTGACATTAGTTTTTTTTTTCCATTGCGACGTCGAAGACTAGAAGTAACCGTGTAAGCCCTAACCTTACCTACCATTTATCAACAGTTTTTTTGGGATAACAGAAAATTAGAACTGTATCGTAAAAAATAAAGCTTTACAAAAGTTTGAATTCTGAAATAGAGTAGGTACCTACCTACTCATATCATAAAGGTGAGTCAGGCCAAGTATGTATCTATTTGCCATGCTTCGAATCTCGGTGGCCCAAACGCCCGCTTCAATACATCAAATAAGTTCCTAATGAAATTAACAGATGTCTCTCTCAATAAAGTTTATAATATTATGAAAATTGATCCAGGACAACATTATGAAATAGGTACTTAATATAATAATAATTATACTTAATCTTCAATAATTATAAGTTACAACTTATTAAGGGATAATGAATTTCTTTTACTTCGTAGATAATTATGACAATAAAGGTTCATAATATTTTGAATGTTACTGCTCAGAGTGCTATTTGTGTAGGTATTTTTGGTACTCGAGCGTCATGGAGACCTAGTAAATTTTTAGATTAGGTAAGACTAATAAAAAATAATACCTCGGAGAGCTAAAGCTGCTTAAGAGTCTAAACGGAGAGCTAAGGCTGATTAAGAGTCTAATCGATGAGCTAAAGCTGCTTAAGATTCCAATCGGAGAGCTTAGCTGCTTAAGAGTCTAATCGGAGAGCTAAAGCTGCTTAAAAGTCTAATCGGAGTGTAAAGGCTGCTTAAGAGTCTAATCGGAGAGCTAAAGCTGCTTAAGAGTCTATTCGGAGAGCTAAGGCTGCTTAAGAGTCTAATCGGAGAGCTAAGGCTGCTTCGGAGAGCTAAGGCTGCTTAAGAGTTTAATCGGAGAGCTAAAGCTGCTTAAGAGTCTAAACGGAGAGCTAAGGCTGCTTAAGAGTCTAATCGATGAGCTAAAGCTGCTTAAGATTCCAATCGGAGAGCTAAAGCTGCTTAAGAGTCTAATCGGAGAGCTACGGCTGCTTAAGAGTCTAATCGGAGAGCTAAGGCTGCTTAAGAGTCTATTTGGAGAGCTAAGGTTGCTTCGGAGAGCTAAGGCTGCTTAGGAGTCTTTTCACGTATGATTACTTTTTCTAATTCAAATAAGTAAATGACTACGAATGAGTATAGTTCTTGTATTAGACTTATTTTATCAAACACTAGCTGTCCCGGTGAACTTCGTGTCACTTTAAAACCTTCCCTGGACTTGTACGAATATTTTAAGACTAAAATCAGCCCAATCCGTTCAGCCGTTTTCGAGTTTTAGCGTGACTAACACATTTGAAAATCCATTTTTATATATAAGACTAGCTGTCCCGGTGAAGTTCGTGTCACAGGTCACTTTAAAACGTTCCCTGGACTTCTACGAATATTTTAAGACTAAAATCAGCCAAATCCGTTCTGCGGTTTTCGAGTTTTAGCGCGACTAACATATTTGAAAATCCATTTTATATATAAGACTAGCTGTCCCGGTGAACTTCGTGTCACTTTAAAACCTTCCCTGGACTTCTACAAATATTTGAAGACTAAAATCAGCCCAATCCGTCCAGCCGTTTTTGAGTTTTAGCGCGACTAACACATTTGAAAATCCATTTTTATATATAAGATATATATATAGATTCGACCTCGGAATAATTGGCATAGAGCTGAAAATTGGTAGAGACGTTAAATACACCATTATAAATAAAACCTCAAAAGTTCCCGGCGATCCTCCTTGTGCAAAAAATGTTATTCAAGGTCAAAGGTATGAAAATGAGGTTTTTCTCGTTTTTTTCCAAACTGTACATTTTATCACAAAAATAGTATAAGAGTGTAGATCAAAGAATTCTCTAGACAAAAAATATTCAGTCAATTTTTGCCATGCCAAATTACAACTTTGCAGGTCCTATAGTCTCTGAGCAAAATCACGGACAGACAGACAGACGGACAAACGGACGGACAGACCGAAACTATAAGGGTTCCTTGTTGACTACTTAACCCTAAAAAACAAGGGCGCAGTTATAGAAGCTCGCACAGGGCGTAAAAAAGGCTATTTACGGCACTGCCAGTGGCAAGAAATAAGTTATTGTCAGCCTTTCAGTCACTGTAATAGCTTCGCTAAACTCGCGCGAAACGCTTCTCAAGTAAAATATCTTCTATCGACATTTTTTTTTTCATTGTGTCTTCTACCACTTCGAACTGCATATCTCTAATAAGCGACACTCCATACTGCATTCTTTTTCGGTACAGCTCTTTTATCCACCAACGCACTTTTCGTTTCTCCTTTTTCTTCCTTATAATACTGAGAATAATTACGAAAGCTGCTGCTGCCCGTACCCTGCTGGCTTCCATGATGAACGGTCGAACACTGCAACTTGGAACTTGGAACTTGTGCTTCAAATGTTTGGAACGCGTTCCGCGGAACGCACTCTCGGCGCGGTCATTCTTAATACTTTAGGGTGTGTACGTGTTCCTTGTAGAGAGTTCACTGTGAAAGTAGCAGCGCTGAAAGACCATTTTTTTTTTCACTTTTGTATGGGGAAACTCGTGACGCTCGGGCCCTTGCCCATACAAAAATGAAAAATTGTTTTCGTCTTTCAGAGCTGCTACTTTTACAGTGAACTCTCTACAAGGAACACGTACACACCCTAAAGTATTATCACTTATTTTTGTTACACACTGTAATATTATATAGCAAATAATAATAATAGTACACAACTATTGCATTGAGGCCACGACGTAAATGTACAGAGTCATGTGGGTCAAGTGTGCGCATTTAAACTTTGATGCTTTAAAAAACTAAAGTATTATTAGTACAATGAAACAAAACTGTGTTTATTTGTAAGACTGTTTATTGGTCTCCAACTTAAACACAACAATAGTATTTTTCAAAAGCTTATATTTTAAGAAACTTTGGAAAACAATAACCCTTCCATTTGCGCACTTTTACCCCAGTATCGGGGTATGTGTACGCAGCACTTTGGGTAAGTGCACGCAACAATAAATTATATATATTTTAGAACATAAATAATATTCTTGTATAATTTTAATTTGTTACTACTTATAACTTTACTTAAACTAATCAACAAAATCGTCTTAAATCAAAATATGAGAACAATAATTTTCACTTAGAAATATTTAGTTACTTCGTCATACTGTGACTCATATATCGTGTTTGGCATCTGCACTGGCCCGGGGCAGGGTGGGCTGACAGGATACGGAAATAAGCGAAGTTTAAATTATGAACATAAACTATGTAGTTATTGTATAGTACTAAGTCCACGTGCTTCGTGAATCACCATAGTGCAATATGTAGTTTATGTTCTTAATTCAAATTTCGACTGTTTCCGTATCCTGTCGACCCACTCTGCCCCGGGGCAGTGCAGATGCCGAACACGATAATACATGTAAATTCTAATAAAAAAAAAGTGCCGTGTGCGGAGCTGGTGCACTGTTTTTGCCACAAAACTTCATTCAATCCAATCTTCAGTCGGTGGTTCAGAATACTGATGGCCATATAAGGGAAAAGGCTTCTGCGCACACTTAACCCAAAGCATAGGAACACTGAACAGGGTTATACGAATATCGTTAATCCATGCATCATCAGAATATCCTAAACACTGGCAAATAACAAACTTGATATTATGTTGCACTCGATAGCAAAAAGCTCATTTAGAAAAAAAAATACATGACTACAAAAGATTACGCGTCAAAATTTACAAAATATCGTAAGACGTAAATATTATATTTGAGCAAAAATCTTAATTTATCTGTCAGTCCAAAATGACGCGCGCGCTGCCGCTGGGACACGAGCGCTTCGCAGGGCATACTGTGGGTTATCGAAGAGGGGGGTTGCCGTTCCTCAGCGTCATATATTTTTCGAGATATTTACAATGCGCACACTTAGACGCTGCGCACACTTGACCCACATGACCATAATAAAATTTTGTAATATAAAAAAAGGGGAAGAAGGAGTTTTCCGCGGATTTTAAATTTAAATAAAATAGAATGGAACAAGAGAGAATTTTCCGAGCTCCGCGCGCGAACTTGTTTTCGCATATTATCTAGCTATAATTTTATAAGTTCATTATTTTATCTTTTAGTTTTATTGTCTTAATTTAGTGTTTTAATTAGTTTTGTTAAATGTATTTTAATTACCGTAACTTTTACGCGAGTGTGTTTCTTATGACAATAAGTCCCGCCACCCGACGTGTAGGTACGTCACCAACACTAAATTTTCATTTACAATAAATTTGCCTTTAAACATTTTAACTTTTAGCGTATGAAGTGAAGAGCGAATATTAACAAAATGCAAAGAAATAATCTAAAGAAGGGACAGCCCGGTCCATCTTCTTCTGATGTTAAACTGCCCAAATTGCCAAGAATTAAAATGCCAGAAGATTTTAAAATTAGAACGCAGCCATTGTTTTCTTTACCTGAGGAAGTCTTAAAATTACCAGCGCCAAAATTAAAAACGAGCAGGCAGGGTTGCATAGGCCCTAGGAAAAGATCTAGTGGTAAATTAGTAACTTATTAAATTTCTCATTTATCAAAAAAAAGAAAACCTAAGTAGGTGCCTAAAAATTATTTGATGATTTGCTGAATAGCTGTTTGAGTGTTTCAACTTTCACCTCAGATAGATAAGCATTGTTCATCTCAGCGACCACATATTAGGTAATATATTAGTATCATATAGCTTAAAATTTTGTAATATCTATAAGTTACCTATTTTAATTCGAAAGTAGTTTTCCGTCCATTCATCACCAGTGCATAATATTATAGTCTGAATTAAGTTAACGTGATAATTTAATGTTAAATTACATACCTACTTATTTATTAGGTAGGTAAATCTTAAATATAACTTTCTCATCTACATTTTCTTTTATAGTAATGCAAAGTTTCACTGCTATGAGAAAAGCGAGAGAAGATTTTAGAGCCAAGCTGATGAATTTGATTTGTCAGTCGGAGCCCGGGGAGGACGGGGACTGTATACCCACGGGAGAGGAGAAGAACCTACTGCGCTATTACTACTACATCAAATATGGAATTGACACCATTCATGTAGCTCCTCTTGATAATAAGATCATTTTGAGGTGAGCGTTGAGCATTATATAGAGCGTCAAGTTTGTGAAAGGGGTGACAGACGTGCGAGTAAGTAGAGCTTGTCTAACTTAAAATGATGCGCCCCTCCCTCGTATTCACAGTACAAAAATGTTTCATTTATATCAACTTTGAAGTGGTGGGGCGCGTCATTTCAAATTAGACAAGCTTTACGCGGATATGGCTCGACGATCGTAATCGCCTGTGTGTCAGCAAAGAGCCGCGAGCCGCGAGCCTGGGGGCATGGTAATCCAGTGTGAGCGATTCTCATGTGTCACCGACGCGAGCCGAGTATGTTCGCGAACTTAAAGCCCGCGTGCTTTATGTTCGTATGTCTATCAGGCCTTATACCTAGGTTTGTCTGGATGGTTATCTGAGTTTCGGCAGGACGCCAGAATTATTAAATATTGCGATGCGACTTTTGGGCCAAAATTCGTTTATCGCGTGGGAACTCTACATTTTTCCGGAATAAAAACTATTCTATGTTAGTCCTTTCCCAGGTCTCAAGAGTATCTGCATTCTAAATGTCATGGGAATCAGTTTAGTAGTTTAAGCATGAAGAGGTAACAGACAGACAGTCACACAGACACACTTTCGTATGGATATGCTCTGAATCTACCGCATCCATCCTCGAGTAACTTAACCCTTTTGATAGGAGTTATAGAAGCGGCTATTAGATATAAATAATCTGGCGTTTCGTCATTAAAAAGTGTTTTTAAATTTAACTTCGTTTGCCTGAACTACCCTAATTAGTATTTACAGGCATCTAGTTGAACTAAACGCTGAAAGAAACCTGGATAATAAACAACTTGGCCTGTTATCTTATTGCTATAAACGTTATTTTTTTGCTATAAATGTTATTTTTGCGTAGCTCAATGTTATAATAATATAAGCACTCAAGAATACATATAATCTGCTCATCTCACGTACGCGTTTCTTACTGTAGGGTTCACAAGCTCATACCAATAAAGTTGAAGAAATGGAAGAAAACTTTGTTGACGTGCACGGACGAAATGCGAGAAGACTTTATGATGAGCATGAAGAAGGCGATTGTAGATTTCGTTTTAAAAGACCCGAATACGGTAAGTGCTTATTAATTATTTTAACAGCTGTCACAATATTATTTATTAGTTATTATGTACTATAAGAGAAGTTGATCCCTATGCAGATGGGGGACCTACGTAGTTTGGTCGCATTACGTCAAACCCAGCCGACAGATCACAATTAGTAGCAAATAGCAATTAACATTAAATTGACATGATCGACCAAATGACGTTCGCGTTGGTCTTTCAAATGCATTGGAATCAATTTCCTCGATGGTACTTACCCAAATATATACATCTAACAATTTTTCCACATATACTGAAGTACAAAATATACTGGCGTTTGATCTGGCTTAAGCTCGATTGTTTTGTTAAAGTGAATGGTTTCGATTGTAGGAGGAATCATTACAAGAAGATGACACCGAACTTAAGCAGGAGTTAGCCAAGAAGGACGACGCCTGGCGAAACCGATACGTTGTCGCCAAGAAATACGCCAACAGGAACTTACACTGTGTTAATCCTTGCGTTGCTCAAATATTGCAGATTTGGGGGAAACAGTTCGAGTAAGTTAAGGATTTAAACAGTGAAAAATTTGTGCAACGTACGAGTTAATAAAGTTGTTATAATATTATGTTTGTCGGTAAACACCTCCAAATTGACTGGACCAGAGCACAGTGCGCCTATCGTAGTTTCTGCGATAGTAATTTTTGATATTGTGTTGCACAATATCAAAAATTAAGTCTCTTCCTTTTATCCTGAAATGGCAAATTCAGCTAGTATTATTTTTCTTCGGGCAAAGTAATCTTTTAAATTTCTGATCAAATGAATAACATATCTGGCTTGTCGTTCCAAATATTATAAATACTTCCAAGTGAGCTCCGGCTGATCAGCATGCGGGACATAATGTCGTCGAACGAGGCGTACGAGCTACAGGACTTCTGCTTCATCTGCAAGCGGCACGTGGAGGCCGCCGGCAATGTGCTTACGCTGCAGTGGCTGCCCACCATACAGGCTGTCTTCTTGCAGGTAGCTCATGGGTCCCAACTCCTATAGGGGTTTTATGCAGAACTAGGTGTTATATGCGTACAGATGAGTCAGAAATAAGAGCAGCGTAAGAGTCCCCGAACATTAACCAAATATTTATTTGAAATGTTATGTCTGCCTGCCGCACCGTCCCTTATTATTCGTAAAAATGAACGTAGACAAAAAAAGTATTATGATGGGTATCTAGTTTTAGGCTTAGTACAGAAGAAGTAGCTTCTCGTTTCAAACTTAAATTAGCAGCTAAAAGTTTTTTCTTGTTTCAAAACTTAAGGGTGGCAAGAAAAAGCAAATACCGGAACCGAAACAGCCGGTGAAAATGAAGAAATTCTACAACTGCGTCGCTTGCATCATGACCTATAACTTGCAAACCCTGTGTCTCAAATCCATGAAAGATTTCACGGAATATATTCTAGATGTTGGGGTAAGTTCTAACTTTTATACTTTCCATAGCCAGATGGCGGATCTACTTCTAATTTAGTCGGGCAATGAAAATCCCAGACAGAATATAATGTCTAACTTTCACTTGTGTTCGACAAAATGTAGTAGGACCACCGTATTCCCAAGCCCCATAAGATCACCGGTGATCGCGACAACAATAGAATAACATTAATAGATTTACAAGAATCCGAGATCGAAAAATTAAATCGTTGACTTGATGATTTCAATGGCTCCTGAACAATACATCTAAGATGAAAATTAATCCTTCGAGCCCCAAGCGGTCGCATGCGACCGCGATAATAATAGAAAGGCTATATTGTGTCTCGTTTTTGCACGATCGAAGGATATATACTTAGATACATTCCGATATAGTTGACTAGTTGGAAGTTTGAAAATTGAAGACGCATTGAAGAAAACATAAAGACGTGGTCTTCCACAGGGCATGAACCAGGGTTTCATAATAAATCTGACGTTTCAAAACGAGTGTGTGGAGTTCGAGCCGTCGTTCAAGCAGTTCGGCGAGCAGCTCGGGCTGCTGTACGAGCACATCGCGGACGCGTGCCGCCAGACACCGCGGCTGGAGACCACGCTGTACCAGGACTACAGCGATAATAAGGGCACTCTCAAGGTTGGAGCGTATAAAATTGGCTTAAAAAGTTGAGAATTTTTTTTATGGACGAGCTTAAGTCATCTATGTGTAAGGTGTACGCGGTAAACTACTAAATTGTTTCTAAAATTTATCAAGCGTACCTATTACCACAGAGAAAATATACAGGTCTCTGCTATTACTAAAATAGAATCACAGATATTTTGATACAGAAAGTAGTTCGTTGAACTGTAACAAATAGAAACTAAAATTCAATGAAAAATATATATTGTATTAAAATAATATAATAATAAGTATATAAAATATATTACGTATGTTGTGTTATTTTTAATAAAATAACTAATACAATATTTTTAAAATATTTTAGCCAATAATCGATCAAAAGTTAGTGGAACACTACAAGACGACAGTGACTAACTTGATAAACGAACAGAGGATCGGCCCCGAGCTTAGAGTTCAGGATTTTGATGATTACGTGTGTCTCCTCAATGGCGAGGTACTGATCTAATAATATGTTGTTTTATATAAGAAAACTAGCTGTCCCGGCAAACGTTGCTTTGCTATAATGTATATTATGTATTTGTATATTATTTTATTGAAGTGACTAAATATGTATGTTACCATGGCAACGTCGATCGCTATCCCGTCGCACAAACAATGGTCACCGTCAGTCTCAGGTTGTAATAATTTACTATTATTTATTCAACAAATGCACCTATCAATATATAAAGTACCCAGTAGCCGTTACTTACTCAATGCAGTCGAAAAGTATCGACATCTGTTGGAATCTTTTGGAGTTAACAGATAATTGTGATTGTCAATTAATTATAGATAAATAATTTGCAATAAAATAAAATTGCGACTTTAATTATAAAAGATCTAAGCTATCCTATCTCTCAAGTTGGAAAAAAGCACACATTAAAAAAAAACATTAAAATTGGTTAAGTACTTTAGGAATCCATTGCGGACGAACATCGTGACAGGAGATTTATATATATTAGATTATAATAAAATACTTAAGTATACAATAAAATATGTAAATATTCATTAACATATAATGTTGGTTAATATAATCTTCTTTCTCATATATAAAATTCTCGTGTCACAATGTTAGTCCACGAACTCCTCCGAAACGGCTTTACTGATTTTTACCAAATTTTATATGCATATTCAGTAGGTCTGAGAATCGGCTACTCGGTACTTATTATATTGATAAGTGCATTTGTTGAATAAATAATAGTAAATTATTACAACTCGAGAAAAACGACGACCATGATAGCGATGGACGTTGCCATGGTAACATACTTTATTTAGTCACTTCAATAAAATAATACGGGCGATATACTTTATATTATAGCAAAGCAACGTTTGCCGGGACAGCTAGTAAAGTATAATAAATAATTTAACACGTAGCATAACATAACATCAACATATTAGTTATTAAATAATTGTAATGGCATTGCCCATTACAATTATTTAATAATTACACGTAAAATACACGTTAATAACTATACGTCTACGATGCTACGTGTGCGTGCTACGAGTGCGCTACGGCGCTACGCGGCTACGACATTTTTCAGGATACAATGTTATATAGCTAAATATTAACACAAAAATAAAAATTTGCGATATTTTTATTTGTGTGTTAATTTTAAAGAACTCTACGTAGAATATACCACAAGTATATAAAAAAAATTAAAACACTAGAGTAGGTATTTTAAAATCCGTTCCGTTTCAAGTAACTTTTTACCCGACTACGGCGAAGCAAAAAGGGGGGTTATTTTTTTTTTATTTATTTATTAAAAACTTTATGCACATACAAGTACAAAGGTGAACTTAATGCCTAAATGCGGGTTATGATTTTGGCCTGTATGTATGTATGTATGTGGATATGGATATTTGTCTGTTCCCTCGTAACTTTAAAACTACTTGTCCTATTTAGACAAATGAGGTGTTATTGGAAGCGTCTTGATTGTCCGCTAGTTATAGTCTACATGACTTTACGTCAAAATTGACTATAGCGCCATCTAGGGCACTTAAAGTATAGAACAAAAAAAAATTTTTTCCTTACTATGTTGTGTGGGGTATCAAATGAAAGGACTTTGTTAGCACATTTCAAATATATAAATTTTATTAGCTATTTCCCACGGGTTTGCTTGCAATCACCTGATTATTGCATGAATTCATTATATCACTTCAATACCATATGAAACAACAATTAATTATATATACCTTCACCCTCGGCTGGATCTTGGACCCCCCCCCCCCCCCCC
The DNA here is from genome assembly GCA_937595015.1 of Polyommatus icarus. Lineage (NCBI taxonomy): Eukaryota > Metazoa > Arthropoda > Insecta > Lepidoptera > Lycaenidae > Polyommatus > Polyommatus icarus. The sequence continues at coordinate 15,066,285 of OW569321.1, forward strand.
TCTTTCAGAGTATGTGGTCGTTAGTGTTGAGTTTAAATTCTCCTGTTTTAGGAACAAAGTTATAAACTGAAAGTGAAATTATTGTACCCTAAACTAAACATACTTTTTGAGTATCATTTGATTACCGTGTGATACCTGTACCCTCGGCCGGAACTCGGCTGCGCCCCACCAAGTTCCTGGAAATGTTGTCGCATCGTTAGTGTTGAGCGTGGTTCTTGAGATACAGCTTGGATTTGGACAAACCGACAGGCTGATATTTTATCTTTGTGATCGGGTCCCGTTTTTACCCTTTGAGCAAGGGACCATAAAAAGGAGAAAATTAACCATCTCCGTTATTATGCTATGCTAACGCGGACGAAGTCACGGGCAACAGCTAGTGAAACAATAAATAACTATTCATTTGCTCACTAGAACCAAATAAATTGTAAAATATCCTTAAAATGGTCGTCGATCATTTGAGGAGTTGGGAAGGTTAAGAAATTTATCGAGCAAATTTTAGCTTCAAAATAATTGAAATAAAAATAAAGTTTAAAAAACTAAAACCCGACTACTAAACTGCACTCTAAAAAGTACGAAACAAGAAACAGTTTATAGGGATATGGAAATGTTTAAAGGATAGCCGTGGTCGTATGCCACCTACTATTATAGCAAAACAGATTCACTGTAGATAATAAAATTAGGCATACATACGACCACGGCTATCCTTTAAACATTTCCATATCCCTATAAACTGTTTTCTTGTTTCGTACTTTTTAGAGTGCATTTTTGTAGTCGGGTTTTAGTTATTTATAATTCGTAATTTTTGTAAAAAAACAAACTTATATATAAAATTCTCGTGTCACAATGTTAATCCATGAACTCCTCCGAAACGGCTTTACTGATTTTTACCAAATTTTATATGCATATTCAGTAGGTCTGAGAATCGGCTACTGGGTACTTTATGTATTGATAAGTGCATTTGTTGAATAAATAATAGTAAATTATTACAACCTGAGACTGACGGCGACCAATTGTTTGTGCGACGGGACGGGACGGGACGTTACCATGGCGACAAACTCATTTAGTCACTTCAATAAAATAATAATATAAACGAAATACTGTATATTATGACAAAGCAACGTTTGCCGGGACAGCTAGTATTTTATAAAATACTAGCTGTCCCGGCAATCGTTTCTTTGCCATAATATAAAGTATTTCGCCCATATTATTTTATTAAAGTGACTAAATAAGTATGTCGCCATGGCAACGTCGATCGCTATCTCGTCGCACAAACAATGGTCGCCGTCAGTGTCAGGTTGTAATAATTTACTATTATTTATTCAACAAATGCACTTATCAATATATAAAGTACCCAGTAGCCGATTCTCACACCTACTGAATATGCATATAAAATTTGGTAAAAATCAGTAAAGCCGTTTCGGAGGAGTTCGTGGACTAACATTGTGACACGAAAATTTTATATATAAGTCTAGCTGTCCCGGCAAACGTTGCTTTGCAATAATATATTTGCCATATTATTTTATTGAAGTGACTAAAAAAGTATGTCACCATGGCAACATCGATCGCTATCCCGTCGCACAAACAATAGTCGCCGTCAGTCTCAGATTGTAATAATTTACTATTAATTATTATTTATTCAACAAATGCACAATCAATTTTTTTTTTTGATTTTTGAAAGTACCGAGTAGCCGATTCTCAGACGTACTGAATATGCATATAAAATTGGGAGTGCCTCCGCTGCTGGCGTCGGTCGGCTCCAAAAAATATCAGTAATGACGACCTCTGTGGCTCAGTGGTGAGCACGTTGGTAGCTCAAGCCGGGGGTCGCGGGTTCGAATCCCGCCGACGGAACAAAAAGTTTTTCAATGTTCCCGGGTCTGGATGTGTATTAAATATGTGTATTATATAATAAAAATCTTAAATATATGTATAGTATCAAAGTATTAAATATATTTCCGTTGTCTGGTACCTGTAACACAAGTCCTTTAGGTACTTAGCACGGGGCCAGACTGACATGGTGTGACCGTGTGAAGCGTCCATGCCGTGTCGTGAACCATGTCGTGAACGGCTGCCGGCGCTGGCACTCAAAATGGGAGCCGGTGATAATGCGTAAAGTGCTAGGTTAGGAAGGGTACCGACTTCCAATGGTGAAAGTTAGTTAAGTAGGTACCTATTTGTTCGGCTGTGGATATTTTAGTTTTTGTGATGCATTTTCTTAGCTTAGCTTTACCTTAGCTACCTTTTTTCAAAAAAGTCAGATTTTGCACCACAGCTACAGTTATAAACCCCGTGGTATACTTCCGAAGGTACTGAATAGAACTTCAGATTCCTTATACATATACATATTAGAGAGTTTCAGCGTTGTTTAAAGAAGCAAAGAAAAAGCATTGAATTATGCAGATCACATTTATCAGCATCATCAATACCACCAATGATTAATCCATCAAGATTCAAGCCCCATACGAGCACCGGTGATCGCATCAACAATAGAACACAATATCATTTCCAAGAATCCCCGATCGAAGGATTTAAATATGCATCAATACAATATGACTATTTATGACCTTATTAATTGTACTTTTCATAGTCATTTAGCTCAAGACTGATGTTTTTGATCATTATTCTGTCATTTGACAAGCGATGTTTGCCGAATAGCCGCCGGCAGCCTATTCGGCAAACATCGCGTGACTTCGGCAAACTTCGGAGTTCGGTAAACAGCGCCGGCAGCCATTTCAGCAACCGGCGCCGGCAGCCATTTCGGCAACCGGCGCCGGCAGCGGAGGCACTCCCTATAAAATTTGGTAAAAATCAGTAAAGCCGTTTCGGAGGAGTTCGTGGACTAACATACACGAGAAATTTATATATAAGATTTATTCAACAAATGCACTTATCAATATATAAAGTACCCAGTAGCCGATTCTCAGACCTACTGAAATGCATATAAAATTTGGTAAAAATCAGTAAAGCCGTTTCGGAGGAGTTCATGGACTAACCTTGTGACACGAGAATTTTATACATAAGATGAACCTTGCAGTAGCACTTCTTTTATATTTTTTTAAACATTTTAATAGCAAAATTTTCATAAATATTATATTTGCATGTATTGTAACGTATTGTAACGTGAATTCGGACACTTGTCAACGTTTTCAGTCGCTCGAGGACGTGGACAACTTCATCAATTCGGATCCTGCGAAAACATTCGAGGAATACTGCGAGGAGGCCGTGAAGTATGTAAATATGGCGAAAGAGATTCCGTCGAAATTGGAGAGCACGGTCGTTATAGGCATGTTCCGAATGCAGCGAGCCGACCTCATCAACTCCCTGCGCGGCGCCGCGTCCCGTCTCGCCAGCGCGCTGCTTCGCCGCATGACGGAGGATTATCAGAATATGATTAAGGCGTGAGTGCTGCTTGTATTGATTTTGAATTATGTAAAAAAGTCCAAACATGAAAGCCCTTTGATAGAAGTATATATTTTTTATAAACATTAGAATTCACGCTGGAATTATTTAAAGAATATGATATAAAAATCATATAACGAATCCAAACGATTATAAGTATATTTTGAAATTAAACATTATTTACTGCATACGAAAACTACACACCCCAATGATACATCGCGCGAGCGAGTCATGCTAATGTCATTAGTAAATTTTTAGCAACAGGCTGCCGGTGCGATTAATATAGTCACTGATTTCTATATGTACCATTACGTCGAGTTTTATTTCGACGTGAATTGACCCTTCATATCGCTAATCGCTATAGAATATTCGACGAGTACTCCTCCATCGCGAACACTCTGCTGACGCCGCCGCCGGACACGGCCGCGCTGATGGCTCTGGTGGAGTACTGCGGGACGGTGGAGGGGTCACTGGCCGGGGCCATGGAGGAACGGCTCCGGGAGGTGATGCGGTACATCGTCTTCCTCGCCGACCACACTACCTTCACACCGCTGGAGATGAAGGCTAACAATCAGACCTTCCATTGGTAGGGTTATGGTTTCTTAGTTTAATGTATGTATCCTGTCAGTGGTTACTGTATGGTAACATTATTAGTCCCTCAAAGTATGTGGTTGCATTACGATTTGACTCGTTCGCATACCTTAGTTTTTCCAGCGTAACACTTAACTAGTAGCACAAACTCCGCTTTATTAGTAACGCGAACGTGCTATAAGTAATATAATTACCCAACAAGAATTACAAAATTGTTATAGTAGCTTTGGGAAAAAAACTCTGAACACTTATAGGTTTTAGGGCCTATTTCACCACTACCTGATAAAGTGTCTGAAAGACTAACCACAACTTATCTGACCGATACTATCTCTCAAGTTAAGTTGTGGATAGCCTATCCGGCACTTTGCAGGAAGTGGTGAAACAGCCCCTTGGAGTTTAATAGGCCTCAAACGGTTGAGCATTTGTTGTTCTAGGTACGCTCGTCTGCCTGGCGTCATCGAGGAGTGTAAGATCATTTGCGATCAGAAGAAGGTCGAATATCAGGAGTTGCTCAAGGTCAGCCTTTGTTTTTATCCGTTGAACATTAACTACTAAGTAGATAATAGAATATTAATAAGGGGATAGGGTTTTGATGACCGAATTTACATTTACAGATTGCTATCGATACCAATTTAGTAGGATCCATCAAATTAAGTAGAATCTGTATAGGTTCCAACAAATTCGATATTAGTTTCCGATTTCATGTTTCATATTAAACGGAAAGCTATCATCATTTTGCCCCAGTTTTGTTTACACAACATAATATTAGTTTGTTTTATTCAGCATCAGTTATCGAAATTATTTTTATGTGATGTTATACGTTACTATACCCCTTTTGTAAGCACTCGTAGTAGATGTGTTATGAACATTCAGGTCCGCATCGCGAAGTTCATAGAGGAGCTGTCGACGTACGAGACGCAGTGCAACGAGCTGCAGTACTGGGGCGACATCGCTGAGCTGCCCAAATACGTCGTCCGCGCACGGAGACTCGACGAGAAGTTAGTACAGAACAGTGGACGAGAGTGGTTAAGGATAAGAGCCTTCTGAATTCTTAATCTTAATTACCTCATCTTGTCCTACAGAGACCGTGCCACTTTAGTCATAATATAAAAATTGCACCGTAAAAAAATTCAGCTGTGTATTTTTAATAGTTTTAATCCTAGGAATCCAAACTATTCTGCCGTAATGCCGTAATCAGGTAATAGCGGTCACTGAGCCCTTGTAGAAAACTTGTCAAATTTCAGCGTTTCCTATGCAAACAGCGATTGACAATGAAGTGACAAATGTTTCTAGCCTAAGCCGGCCCCTAGACGAGTAATTTTATTGTCAATATCATGTGCCTATTGCATAATATTATTGACCGTTTAGGGTTGTTGTCGAACATCGCACGCCTTCAATCTAATTGTCAAATAAACTGTTCAATAAAATTAAAGCCTAATATTGACAATAAAATTGCTCGTCTAGGGGCCCCGCTTAGGGCAATATCGTACACATTTGCACACTCAGTCAAGACTGAGTATGCAGTAAATCACTTTGAATTTATGAAAAGTTGACGATTATCATTCTAAGAGTTAACAAGAGGTTTTTCGATGAAACTGTAATAGTTTGTGTATTTGTATGATGTCAATTTTCGTTTTTATGGTGACAGAATACATTGCGAGCATTTTTCTCATGGCTCCTAGGTCAAAGACCTCTGGTGCCATCTTATTTCATTTCGACTACAACTTACCTAATTCACCGCATTGATTGATTGCAGACAGATGAAGATTATATTCCTTTGAACTGATTTGTCTACTATTGATTAAATAAATGCTTAAATAAGAATCAGGCTTTCGGTAACCAAAAACTGAATATTTAATAATGTTCCCACTTCCCACATCAATTAATGTTATAAATTATTTCGATTTAATGCGGTAAGGCCACAAACCACTCCACTTGAAACTTAATTATTTCATTTAATTAAACAATTTTATTGAAAGCATTTATTTTTAGGTTGTCGAATGCACTTCAAAGGATTGATCAGTTTAACGAGGAGGAGACCGCCTTCGGCTGGGAACTGTCCCAGTATCCCAAACGTAAGGCGATATTCGACAAACTCGCGCCGTACAAGAAGCTGTATGACGCCGGCTACGACTTCCTCGAGAAATATAACAATTGGATGAAGGCGAAGGTACTTATATCCATCTTCCATATTACAATAATATTATGTGCAGAAACCGAGCGGTTAAGTGTGAATGCTGTAATACAACGAATTTGTAATAAGCTGCGAGTGGTTAAAACGCATGGGTCCAAACCGCGCGGTTTCTGCTGTGTCTGAAAAAGCACTAGCAAGCAGAAAAGCACAAGCATGGTCGGAATATGTCAAGTTTAACCTAACACTTAATATAGCCCTACAGCCTGACAATTTAATGTTTGCGGGACCCTAGACGACCAATTTTATAGTGCAATATCACGTACTGTGCAATATTATTGACCGTATAGGGTTGATATTCATCACGCCCGCCTTTCAATCTTAATTTCAAATAAATTGTTCAATAATTTTGCACAGTAAAATTTATCGTCTAGCCGCCCACATACATAACAAAAATCTCTATTAAAATCTTTATTAGGTGGGCAGTTTCGATCCCGAAGATATCGAAGGTGACGTCACTTACTACTACAAAATTGTATACAAACTGGAAAAGGCTTTTCAAGACATTCCCGATACACACACGCTGGCTAGCTCTGTAAGGTAAATACTAACATATAACATACTATTTACCATTTAACGAAATGGTCATATCATTTTATTTTTTTAACGGTGTTAAATTTAAGTTTACTTAGGGCCTGTTTCACCGCTTCCTGATTAGGCTATCCACCACTTAATTTGACAGATGGAGTATGGAAAATCTGTGAAATAACCCTATCGGGCACCTTATCAGGAAGCGGTGAAACAGGCCCTTAGTAATTAAACTTAAAACCAAAGTCCGACGAGATCCATACTAATGTTATAGATATGCGAAAACAAATTTGGACGCTACGTCGATGTTGAGGTTTTCAGTTTCAGTTGTGTCACATGTGGTTTTATAAACATAAGACCAGATGAATAATAAATAGCATTAGACATTTACGTATTATCTGTTTAGGGAAAAGATGGACGAGTTCAAGACGCACATGCCGATAGTACAGACGCTGGGCAACCCGGGCATGAAGCCGCGCCACTGGGAGAAGGTGTCCGAGATTGTCGGGTTCCCGATTGTCGTGGACGACGAACTCTCGCTGGAAAAGGTCATCGACTTCAACCTCGTCGACTACATCGACAAGTTCGAGGGCATCTCCGAGGCCGCCACCAAGGAGAACAATCTCGAGAAAGCGCTCGACAGGATGATGAAGGAATGGGCCGATTTGGTGTTCGAAATTTTGCCGTACAAGTGAGCAACTGCTTTATTTAGGTCACAGCACACATCACACATCACAACTGTGCTGTGACCTTTATAGATATCCGATTTAATTATGCAAAGAAAAACGATTTTTTCTAAATGGGCCCCTAGATGATAAATTTTATTGTGCAATATCATTGAACAATATCATTGAACTAATTATTTGACAATAATATTGATAGGCGCGTTCAATATCAACCCTATACGGTCAATAATATTACACAATACGTGATATTGCACAATAACATTGATCGTCTAGGGGCCCGCTTATAGAAAAGCTAACTATATTTTGGTTTTGCTCCTGAGCTAATACTGTATACTTTATTATATAATAGGGACACGGGAACGTATATTCTGTCAAGCATCGACGACATACAACTCCTGCTGGATGACCACATCGTGAAGACTCAGACTATGAAAAATTCGCCTTACATCAAGCCGTTCCAGGAAACTATTATGTATTTTTCAATTTCTCACTTTACTTTTCTGTTTCAATTTAAAGATTTTGATATTATCCATAATTTTTAAGTACCCTAGCTTTTAACTACAAAAATGTAGTTGCTTTTAAAATAAAAGTGATATTTAGTTTAAGGGCTCGTTTCACCACTTTCTGATAGTGTCGAATAGGCTATTCACAATTTTTTTGACATGTTCTCCATACTTCATCTGTCAAGTTAAGTGGTGGATAGCCTATTTGGCACTTATCAGGAAGTGCAGTGAAACATGCCCTAAATGTTTAAACTAAAAAATATTTACTGAGCATAATATTTTGAAATCTAAAATAATGAAATGCAGAACATAATACGTGAATAAAAACCATACTAACACTTTTAATATGAACTTGCCCTTCGTAGCGAGTGGGAAGGCAAGCTGGTGCTGCTGCAGGAGATCCTGGACGAGTGGCTGAAGGTGCAGGCGACGTGGATGTACCTCGAGCCCATCTTCTCCTCCCCTGACATACAACAGCAGATCCCCGAGGAGGGCCGCCGGTTCAGCGCCGTCGATAAGGTTCCTGTTCTTGTCATTTACTTTTGGAAAGTTATGGGCCTGTTTCACCACTTCCTGATAAAGTGCCGAATAGGCTATCCACCACTTAACGTGACAGATGAAGTATGGAGAATCTGTCTAAAAAGCTGTGAATAGGCTATTCGCCTCTTTATCAGAAAGTGGTGAAACAGGCCTTTAGAATTGGTTCATATCTTACAACCTCATTGCAATAGATCTTGTTAAACACAGAAACAAGTTTAACGCACGTGCAACATGATAACTACGTCATTATCTTGCTACTTTAAGTTATAGATTCGGGCAGTTTTTAAATAAAATAAGGGGGAAATAAGCAAATGGGTCACCAGATGGAAGCAACTACCGTTGCCCATGGACACTCGCAAAACCAGAAGAGCTGCAGGAGCGTTGCCGGCCTTTTAAGAAGGAATACGCTCTCTTCTTGAAGGTTTGCGTCGTATTATAGGTCCGGAAATACTGCATGGGTGACAGTTCGTTCCAGAGTTTTACAGTGCGCGGCAGAAAGTATAATCAAATCAAATCATTTATTTCGGGCATCAGAGGCCCATATAATAAATACCTTAAATTGTAACATCCATATTTTATATATACTTAAAAAAATTAACACTGTCACGTTTTGCCGGCGACGTGACTCGCTTCGTTCCGGAGTCTCCTCTGGGACCTCCGGTAGACCACATCCATCGGCCAGAACTCCGCGCCTTAAAGGTCGACAGTAGATTCGTCGGTACTCTCACCACAAAGGAGCTAAAGTTAACCTTGTGGCGAGACTGCAGACGCTCGACCCTCAGGCGCAGTGTCGTCTACTTCTGGATGTAATAGATAAATAAATAAAAACTTTATTGTCCCATTATAATTAATACAGATTTGGAAAGGAACACAGATATTATTAGAATGTTATTGATGTTGTAGTTTTATTATTTTAACATCAATGATCACGATCATGGTGTTAACTAGATGTGGCGAGAAATAATGAAAGCGGCGTACGCCGAGCCGCGCGTGCTCGACGTGATCACGATAGAGAAGATGCTGGACCGCCTCAAGAAGTCCAACAACCTGCTGGAGATGGTGCAGCGCGGCCTCAACGCGTACCTGGAGAAGAAGAGGCTCTTCTTCCCGCGTTTCTTCTTCCTGTCCAATGATGAACTGCTAGAGATTCTATCGGAGACCAAAGACCCTACACGGTATGATAGCACGAGACGAATTTTTGACATTACTTAAGTTAGTCTCTTTCTTCTTCATTTTTGGCACGGATTTGTTTAGGAAAGGGTACTTAGTCAAATTGCATTCGTTAGTTGTGTCATGCAGTAGGCGGCGTTAGGGGAGGGGAGGGGGGGGGGGGGGAGGTGCCGGATAAAAAGGGGTGCAATTTGGCTTAATACTGAAAACCAATAATGTAGATTACTAATGATCTGATCTGTTCTACATCAACATTTTTGATAATACTCGTATGTGCTATGGTAATTATAGTAGCCAACTGTTGCCCCCGCAGTGTCCAGCCTCATCTCAAGAAATGTTTCGAGGGCATCGCGCGGCTGACGTTCACGGAGGACATGGCCATCACGCACATGAAGTCCTCCGAGGGCGAGGTGGTGCAGCTCACCACGGTCATCAACACCGTCGCAGCTAGGGGACAGGTAGGTTTTGGAACAATATAATTTCGCGTATAGTTGAAGTGATATTCCGTTGGCGTTAGTTTTTAGAGTTCGCTGTGAAAGAAGTAGCGCGGAAAGAGTTAGGTACCTGTGTTTTCACCGTTGACATAATATTATTATGGAAAAATTCATGACGCGGAGCCGCTTGCCCATACAAATCACAAAAAATTGCTCTTTCAGCTCTACTACTTTCACAGTCTACTCTATATAAGAGACACATACACCACATTACACACCCTAAAGTAGTTTTGTTACACCTTGTATATGTTAAGGATGGGATTTAATTCTGCGCGCTACTAGACGTAATTGTCCGCTACTTTATTTAAAAATTTCTTTATGAAACCTAGAAGTCTAGAAGCTATGCTTCACATAAGTAAAAACTCAATTGACATGCCTATATTTTTCGTTTATTAGTGTTCTCATAAGACGCCATGTTTTATAAAATGTTCACATTTATAATATTATTAATATTAGGTAGAGAAATGGCTGCTAGAGCTGGAGACAGCCATGAAGGCCTCAGTGCACCACGTGGTGGCGCTCGCGTATAACGACTACGTCCACAGTGCCAGGGAGAAATGGGTGCTCGTTTGGCCTGGACAAACGGTAACAGTTTTGAATAATATACTTAATTGAAATGTTTTTGAAAAGGCCAGGTCACAAAACATGTAAAAATTTGGCCATTGTCCTTTCGCTACTTGTTTCTTTTAGTCACTCGCGGTCGTGTGGAATCAAGACGAAGATTTGCGAATGTACGAGTCATAATGTATCTAGTGAAGGACAGCGGGCTTATTCCTACGTGTCGTAGTTTTCTGTACATGTTGTATACCTTAGTTAAATTTACAGTAAATGAAATTTGTCGTACCCAAACAAAGAGTTAACCACGGGTTAGAAAGTATCTAAGACATCTTTTTATCCTTGATAAGACAAAATGCTGTTCAATGCGTGTAATGTTTTATCTATACTTATTATAAAACAAAGTCGCTTTTTTTCCCTCATGTCCCTTTGTTCCCTTTAATCTTTAAAACTACGCAACGGATTTTGATGATTCTTTGAGTGTTAGATAGCCCATTTATCGAGGAAGGTTATAGGCTATATTTTATCAAGCTAAGACTAATAGGAGTGAAGAAATAGAGGAAAATGCGGAAAAAACGGGGAAAATTATTTGAAAGAGCTAAGTCGAACGCGCTTATCTCAGGAACTACTGGTCCGATTTGAAAAATTCTTTCAGTGTTCGATAGCCCATTTATTGAGGAAGGCTATAGGCTAATTAGAAATTATTTGAAAGGGCTTATCTCGCGAACTCAGTAGTGAGCAATTTTTATGTTATTTGGCACAGATAAGAAGTAGACCACGTGAAGGGTCATAGGCTATCTATTTTAATCATTTGTTCAGTGGCTATATGTTTTATACCCGTGCGACGCCGGGGCGGGTCGCTAGTTATGATATATGAGTATATGACATACCACTATTCATATTGTAGGTGCAATGTATAGCTATGACGTACTGGACGTCGGAGGTGACGGAGTCCATCCACGCGGGTATCGCGGCCATGCGCGCCTACTGGGAGAAGTGCAACCACCAGATATCGAGGATTGTCGACCTCGTCCGCGGCGAGCTCAGTCTACAGAACCGCATTACACTTGGTATGTGACTTGAAAAATTAGTTTATTGAACTGGAGATTTTTTTGACGGCTTCTGGCCTATTTAATTTTTTCGTTTTCTTAGGTCGACGTAAAAGCTAATAAATAACAATGTTTTTTTTTGCTCGAGTGAAAAAGACACGACGTAGCGTTAGTTAACTGTCTAGCAAATTATTTTATCTCGATGACTAAACAATAATTTTCTGCGAGTACAAATTTGGTTAAAGACATATGAGGTTTAATTTTTTCAACACTTTTTTAAAGAGATAACAATAATAATGAAATCCATATATTATGTCATTAGTCCATGTAAATAATCCCAATCCACGTAAACAAATCCGCATACGACATGGGAGAAATGGTAACATGTTTGTGGCTTTTCCAGGCGCTCTGGTAGTGTTGGACGTGCACGCTCGCGACGTGCTACTAGAGCTGATTGACCTCAACATACGAGTCGACAACGACTTCAACTGGCTCTCGCAGATCAGATACTACTGGGAGGTGAGTTGACATACAGTCCTGTCCGACGATGATACTTCTTTAAAAATATTTAAGCTAGCTATTAGCCCGTGACTGACATCGTCAATTTTTCGTCCATTAAATCCATCCATGAAATGTATTTTATACTCCATACTCTGTCTGTCAGATAAGTTGTGGATAGCCTATCCGGCACATATCAGGGAGTGGTGAAACAGCCCTTTACACTAGTAAAAACGTAAACATCAAATGAAATGGAAATAGTTCTGTAGGTAGATAATAGATATATAATTTTGGGATGGATTCTAGGAGCAAGAGGAGGAGCATACGCACAAGATCGTGACGCGGATGATCAACTCGCAGCTGCTATACGGGTACGAGTACCTGGGCAACACCGGCCGCCTCGTCGTCACGCCGCTTACTGATCGCTGCTTCAGGACACTGTTTGGTGCTCTACACCTGAACCTCGGTAAACAGAAAGCTGCGCCTTCATCGGGTTGGAATCGGAGCGAGCGGTGCGGACGGAAAGTTGTCATTTATAATTTGTCAGGCGCAGAAATGATGTTCCAGTGCACGAAGTACCATAGAAATCAATACAGAGCAACAAATCCGTCCACTCCGTACGCTCCGATTCCGATCCGGTGGACCACTGACATCCATTATACAAGTACGCTGGACTTATGATACCCTTTGAAATGACAGCTATTTTTTGTGCCTATTTGAAGCGGAATCAGCTCCCCCATTATTCGGGATAGGAACTAAATTTGACGTAAAAATGACGTTTGAAATTTGCCATATTGGCGCTGATAGCAGTAGTGGGAGAATTTGGAACTAATACTAGTGATGTACAACTGTCTTTTCTATTATCGATGAAATGTTTCCAGATTCAGATAATGTCGACCATTAGGACAAAAAATATTAAATTGAATAATACAAACGCTACATATTTGAATTAAAGATTACAGACTTCCTCTCCGTAATTTAGATAGGCGTAATAAATTAACAACGATTTCATATCAAATCAAAATCAATCAAATCAAATCAAAATAATTTATTCATGTAGGTCACACAGTAACACTTATGAACGTCAAAAATTTTAAAAAAATTCATCTCATTCTAAGATACATAATACACAATTCAACTTACATCTACTGACAATTATAGGTATACTACATATTTTATAAAACAAGAATATAATTCAAAATAAATAGTTCTATGTCAATTTTATGCAAAATAATAATGTCAATTCAATAAGTCAATTCAAGTAATTATTACAAAATTATGTCAATTCAATTATAATTAGTATGATTACTTATTTTTATTGTGTACTTATTATAGAAAAGAGACATAGATAAATATTATTATACATATAATTATCATACTTATTACCATGGATGAATGTCATCAAAATAGTCATTTATTTTGTAGTAACCCTTACTAATCAATTTGTTTTTTATATGGTCTTTAAATTTATTAAAAGGTAAGTCTAAAATGTCATTAGGTAATCTATTATAGAAACGTATACCGAGTCCCACGAATGAGTTTTGAACCTTATGAAGACGTGAATAATTAACGGCTAGTTTGTTTTTGTTCCGTGTATTAAAAGAATGCGTATCAGATTTTTTTAAATAATATTGAATGTTCTTACGAATAAATATAATGTTATCAAAAATATATTGTGATGGTACGGTCAAGATATTTATGTCTTTAAACTTTTCTTTTAGGGAGCTCCTTGATCCCAGTCTATATATGGCGCGAACAGCCCGTTTCTGCAATAAAAATATAGTTTGAATATCTGCAGAACTTCCCCATAGTAGTAATCCATAGGCTAAGATGCTATGAAAATAGCTATAGTAAACGGTACGGGCTGTTTCTTCGTTAGTCAATTGTCTTACTTTTCTAATCGCAAAGACCGCTGAACTTAGCTTCTTTGCTACATTTGAAACGAAATACATACGTAGATAACGTGAAGTAGCAGTACCTATCTATAATCCATTTATTTTTACCAGTTAGCACTAAGTACGAAAAACTAAAAACAAAACTGAAGATGAGCTTGCAACAAAAACTTTGTTGTTTTGTATTTTCTAATTTAATTTCTAATATTATCAAAGTAGTGCTAAAGTGTATCGTAATTAAAGCTGAACAGAGCTAAATAAGTGTTCTGTGTGATTAGACCCTAACAAATCTATACCATATAATATTATAAAGCGGAAGAGTTTGTTTGTTTGAACGCGCTAATCTCAGGAACCGCTGCTCCGATTTGAACAATTATTTCAGTGTTAGATAGCCCATTTTATATATTTTATCACGCTGAGACTAATAGGAGCTAAGAAATAGAGGAAAATGTGGAAAAAACGGGGGAATGTATAACGTGAAGTATTATATAGGCTATTTTTTATGGACCAATTTGTCTGTGAAATTATATATTTACGTGGGAGAAGCCGCGCGGAACGTCTAGTAATAATATAAAAGTTCCCTATTTATTTATGGATCTAGCAAGACAATTTTTATCTATTTACTTTATCTCATTTGATTTTCGCCATTTTGGCGCTGATTGCAGAAGTGCGAGGGAAGTTAACTAATTGGATAATGCGATCCATAAATAAATATAGAACGTTTGAATACATTTTTTATAAGGGTGGAGTAGGAAAGGTATTTATAAATAATAAAAATATATGTGCGATACTTTAACATTATATTTTATTAGTTACCGTTACACAGTTACAGTCTGTCAAGAAAGAGTAGACGCTGAAATAAATTTTCCAAACTTAATCACGATCAAATGGTAGTTTTTGCGCCTTGTATTTTCACAGAGAACGTTTGTACACTTCAAATAGTAACGGCAAGCGGTATAGTAGCAATTTTCCGACGCCAACCAGGTTTTTCAATTTTTTTCAACCATAATTCCAGTCTTCCTTCATCAGACGGAAACCTGTCAATTATTTTAAGAGCATAATAATATGTATTTGATAATAAAAATCGGTTATCGGAGATTTCAATACAATTATTATTATAGATATCGATAAGTTTTATCGACAGAAAACTCCAGCACTATTGAATTTTATTATTTATCAAAAATCGGTAAAACAAAGGTAAATATGTGGTGAATACGGTATAATAAGATTAGTGCCACATTTTTAAGTGCCTATATTATCAATCAAAGTTTAATATCGTACAAATTAGCTGTTAAAATCACATTACTTGTGAACAGTGAAATGTAACCCCACATCCCTTTTTGTACTGCGTTTTACATAACATACACTCTTTTATAGTTTTACTATGAACTACCACCACTTATTTATATAATAACTTAATCGCGTAAAACCTTTTAAAACACTTTAAAACACGAAAACAATTCAAACGATTAAGCCATAGACAAATATAATACATACATGGTTACCAATGGTTACGTCAAATTTAGTTCTCATCCCGAATAATGGGGGCGCTGATTCCGCTTCAAATAGGCACAAAAAGCAAGTGGGTATCATCTATCCAGCGTACTTGTATAATAATACGATCAAATTAATAAAATCAGCGGAAATATTTCGTGTAGTTTTGAAAATCGCTACAGTTATTCCTTGTGATATCCAGATGAACATGTCAAAAGTCCTCAAGGGTGGGGGGTGAGCTAAGAGTGTAGGGGGGGGGGGTCAAAGGACCCTTTTTTTAGGTTTTTGCTCATAAGTAAAAAACCTGCACAAATAGCATTACGGTTACTTCTAGGAAAATTTTCTACATAAAATTTCCTCTAAATTATGTTCTATAAATTTTTTTGTACGGTCGATACTTTAGGAACTACAGGGGGGGTCAAATTCCTCAAAAGTGCGAATCGCGAAAATAACACGCATCGAACGTCCGAGACTAAGAAAACAACTTATTCTGATTCAAATACCTGCTATTCACAGATAATTATTTGTCCTAGCTGCTATTATTACAAAACGTTAGACTAGTCACCATGGAATAATTAGGAAGTACTATACAGCTGGAAGGCTTACTTCATCATTTTGAAATATTAAAATGAACCTTACTTCCATGTGCTAAAGTATTATTTTTATTAACTAATATCTCCTTATAGTAGCGAGCACGAGCGAGAAATCGATTTTCTTGGTTTGTCCCTTTCGCACAATTGCCATGTAAAATATACGATAATACATAATTTCAGTCTTGATATGAAAGTTACAGTTCAACAAGAGCATTTCCTAGCTAATGCGAAAAACAAGTCTCGGCTTATACAACTCCTCACAGAAAAAATGCAGGCAGAGCAAATTGAAACACGAGTGGCACCTAGTGATGCTGATTGTACAATTATAAAAAGTGCAATTGAAAAAGTCGCAAACTATCCTGAGGTTGCTGTTGTTGGGGAAGATATAGATTTAATAGTCCTTCTTATGGCTCTGTCACCACCAGATAAGCAAATATTCTTTGTGAAGCCAGGAAGAGGTAAAGTGGAAATGCAAATATTTTCCTCACAAGAACTCCAAAAACTCTCATTTTGCTCTTCCATTCTTTTCCTACATAGCTTCAGCGGTTGCGACACAACTTCAGCTATTTACAGGAAAGGCAAAGTGTCAGTTGTTAAGCTATTTGATCAAAAACCAAAAATCAAGGATATTGCCGCCATCTTCTACAATCCAACATCAACATCTGAAGAAATAGCAGAATCAGGAGAAAGGATGTTTTTGACGATGTATCGTGCAGCCACTGATCAGCTTGATCTTAACAGACATCGATACTCAGTTTTTGTCAAATCCAGCACCAAATCCAAACCAGATCTTTCCTCTCTCCCACCTACAAAAGGACCAGCAAAATTTCACTCATTCCGAGTGTTCCACTAAGTACAAGAGTGGTTAGGTAACGCACTGCCTCCTGAAATGTGGGGATGGAAGCGAGGAGCTGATGGAAACCTCGAGCCTGTTACCACTCATGATCCTCCAGCTCCTGACACCGTGCTGAAGTCAATATTTTATCGAGTGATTGCACTGGTAATTGTGGATGCCGAAAAGCTGGTATCACGTGCAGTCTAGTATGCAACGGCTGCTTGGGTTCGTGTACAAATGGCGTACCTGTAGATTTGGTAGATATAGAAGGTGAAGATGATGATGATGTAGTAGAAGAAAATTATTGATTTAATTAAGACTGTCTAATTATTATTTTCTAGTTTTGAATATATTTTGGAAACATACCAATTTTATTTTATTTATAAAACCGTCTCATTTTTTATACCTATATAAAGTTGAACACTCTGTAACTTCTAAAGTATCGACCATACAAAAAAAATTATAGGATCAAATTTAAAGGAAATTTTATGTAGAATGTTTTCCTAGAAGTAACCGTTACGCTATTTGTGCAGGTTTTAGACTTATGAGCTAAAATCTAAAAAAAGGGTCCTTTGACCCCCCCCTACACCTTTAGCTCACCCCCCACCCTTGGGGATTTTCGATATGTTTATCTGGATATCTCAAGGAATAACTGTAGCGATTTTCAAAACTACACGAATTATTTCCGCTGATCGTCCATTTTCGGCTTAATTTTCTTAGGCTATAATAGAGATCAGTGCGGTGGACGCACACCTTAAATCAATGTATTTGTCAAAAAAAATAGAGTTAAGAATTATAACTTGGCTACTTAGAAAGCTGACATTGCCTGTTTTGAATTTTTGTAATGAAACAACATGACGTCCGGGTTCCGTTACTCTCCCTTGAGAACCGCCTTTCCAATACTTAAGATGATTTTGTTTTCTGAACTATTTCCTGTTGAGAGGTTAGGGTTCCTTTGAATGCGAATGTCACGAGGTCTCACGAAAGTACGCGAAAATTCCTATGCTAGACTGTAACTTAATTAAAACTTCAGAACCCCTATGTATAAACATCAAGCTACATAGCTCATCTGTCACAGGCGGTGCTCCCGAGGGTCCGGCAGGGACGGGCAAGACGGAGACAACAAAGGACCTGGCGAAGGCCGTGGCGAAACAGTGCGTCGTGTTCAACTGCTCCGACGGACTCGACTACATCGCACTTGGGAAATTCTTTAAAGTAATTTCTTTACCCTTTTGTGCTGATTTACATTTACATCTTACATCTTTAAATGTCCTGCATCTTTTGCCTGCGTTAATCTAACTAAAGCGCTCGTTCAAATACTTATCAATGAAAATAAAAATAAATTATACCCAGGACATGTTTTGGATTTCTACTTGCCAAGTATTGCCAAGCCGACAACTAGCTTTTGCGGACGCTTTTGTAAATTGTATGCCAAATCTATCTTGTTGCGTTCATTCTTGTTGTGTTATCTTAGTGCCTGGCGTTCTTACATAGTTGCATGTGTCCTTATCTCCTTCCAGGGTTTAGCGTCATGCGGCGCGTGGTCGTGCTTCGACGAGTTCAACCGCATCGAGCTGGAGGTGCTGTCGGTGGTGGCGCAGCAGATCCTGTCCATCCAACGTGGCATCAACTCGGGCGCTGCCGAGTTGCTGTTCGAGGGCACGCTGGTCCGCCTCGACCCCACCTGCGCGGTATTCATCACCATGAACCCCGGGTACGCGGGACGCTCCGAGCTGCCTGATAATTTGAAGGTTAGTTTATGCTATGTTTGAGGGACTTTCAAATTTTTTGTGTTGAAACTTGAAAAATAGAGGATATTTGCATAGAAAAAAAGCATTAACGTCACGATTTTGAAGATTTACTGTATGTAGCCACACTTATTCTGAAGGCGTAATGTTCGGAATAAAGGTACAAGTTGGAAGCAGACGACGTGTCGTCGCAACACTACTGGATTCTATGTATTTCTATGAATAAGTTTCGCTAGCTTCATGTCGCTAACTGCGCAAGGTTTTCATAGAAATACATAGAATCTAGTAGTGTCGCGACGACACGTCGTCTGCGATTGCTTCATGTCGCCCGCTGCCAACCGGCACCTTAACGTCTTAATATTTCTCCAAGTTCCTACGAAATCGCCTAGACTAGAAGAAGCCTTATTAAAATTGTAATGTTTAGGCGCTGTTCCGTTCCGTGGCGATGATGGTGCCGGACTACGTGCTGATCTCCGAGATCGAGCTGTACGCGGCGGGCTACCTCGACGCCAAGCCGCTCGCCGTCAAGATCGTCGCCACCTACAGGTTGTGCTCCGAGCAGCTCTCCTCGCAGAGTCATTATGATTATGGTAATGTTGAAGTCTCGTCTTAAAATGTTACTCGTGATTCGTAAATTTATTAACATACAAGGGAAATTTTCGTGGCAACTCTACATTTTACAATGTAGATTTTAAGTTAAGTCGGTAGTTGTTAGTCCACACATACACATAATTCTTATTTCTTATTTTATTGTTATTCACATATGACATAATAGTGTTGGTGCAACGAATAAGCGACGTATTTTATGAAAGCGATTTTCAAAAACTAATTAAAATTAAACATTTCCGAAAACTCAAATATCAATGTTTATTAAAATGTGTTAGTTTATTTTGCGTTAACGAGTATCATGTAACAAAATATATACACGCAAACTTTCTACATTATAATTATAATCTGTGTTGTACAGGCATGCGTGCGGTGAAGTCAGTGCTGCGCGCGGCGGCGGCGCTGAAGCTGCGTTACCCGGCCGAGCACGAGGACGTCATCTTGCTGCGCTCCATCAAGGACGTCAACCTCCCCAAGTTCCTCGAGCACGACGTACCCTTGTTCATGGTGACCGCCTATCCATACTAATATTATAAATGCGAAAGTGTGCCTGTCTGTCTGTTACCTCTTCACACCCAAACTGCTGAACCGATTTAGCTATAATTTGGTATGGAGATACTTTGAGTCCCGGGAAAGCACAATAGGATACTTTTTATCTCGGAAAAATGTACGGTTCCCGCGCTATAAACGAATAATGGTGCAACGGAGTTAATAACGCCCGTTATCTAGTATATTATATGACCTCGTTTCCACAATAAATCGCTGCGTTCGCTTAAAATAATGAAGTATATTTTTATTGCTGTCATTTTTCAGTTGTCGGCTGAAATATTATATTTTGATTAGGGTAGTCGTAAATTCATTTGTAAGGAAATTTTGAGACACAATTTATGTTTTACACAGGGTATTATCGGTGATCTGTTCCCCGGTCTGCCACTACCCGAAGCCGGTCTGCCTCATCTAGTGGACTGTCTGAAGGAATGCTGCGTTACACTCAACTTACAGGCCAATGACTTTTTTATTGAGAAGGTAAGTTAATCCTTTTCATTTTAATGATTGTGTTATTCACATTACAATATCATAATACATACTTGTGAATATTCTTTCATTAAAAAAGGTTTTACAACTGTACGAGATGATCCTCGTTCGTCACGGACTCATGATAGTGGGGCTACCGTTCTCCGGCAAAACCAAATGCTATCAAGCGCTTGGACATGCGCTTGGATTGGTATCTGAAAAGGTGAGTTTTGTTAACATTTGTTGCGTTTGGCGTAGATTTATAGTTTTTATATTTAGGTAGGATTAGTTCACGGATAAAGTTTATCTAATTCTAATACAATAATAATAATAATCTTTCTACGTGTGCCCATGGATCAAAATATGATTGCGAACGTGTATAGAAGCATATATATATTATAATTTAATCGTCTATAATGCCCATGATTGAGGTCGATTGTACGTCTATGAAGCTGATCCATCCTGGTAGGTACTAATTCAAGACTAGTTTCATAGTACCATCGAGGAAGTTGATTCCTATGCAATTGATAGACCAACGTTATTTGGTCGAATATGTCAATCCAATGTTAATTGTGATCTGTCGGCTGGGTTTGACGTAACGCAACCAAACTGCTTAGGTCCCCTATTTGCATAGGAATCAACTTCTCTGATAGTACATACGTATCTGTATACTATGAAACAATTTCTATGACATTGTAGAAACTGATGGCTGAGAACCCGGTGGAGTGGATAGTGATCAACCCTAAGTCGATAACGATGGGTCAGCTGTACGGGCAGTTCGATGCCGTCTCGCACGAGTGGTCGGACGGCATCCTCGCCGTCTCCTACAGATACTTCGCCGTGTCTACTAATGACAACAGGTGGGCTTTGGTCTTTGGGATTAAAAAGCGTTTTTTAACAGGCTTAGGACTTAGGTCCACTTACGCCAATAAAGATTTTTGTACACCCGTATTAAAATATCATATTATGCCTCCTCACTGTTTTATACAAAGAACGAGAGAGATACCTAACAATTAATATTACATTTAGTCAAGAAATTTACCCAGACTGGCGCAATTGGGCTTTAAAGATAAAAACTCTGAGGAATTGTTCGGAATCATACCACCTGCAACTTTTCGCTATCGTCCCACGTGAAAAACATACCATCCTCATCACCTTGATGAGTGGCAGTCTTCCACAGTGCGTTTTTCGCGTAACTTTCTGCCGCGCACTGTAAAACTCTGGAACGAACTGTCACCAGCAGTATTTCCGGACCTATACGACCTGCAAACCTTCAAGAAAAGAGCGTATTCCCTCTTAAAAGGCCGGCAACGCACCTGCAGCTCTTCTGTTGTTGCGAATGTCCATGGGCGACGGTAGTTGCTTACCATCAGGTGACCCGTTTGCTCGTTTGCCCCCTTATTTTATAAAAAAAATTGATGTCAAATATAAATATTGATCAGTATGTCTGAAAATTTATGGATCTACATAATTTGGTTGGTCTATTATAATATGGAATAAAATATTGACTTGATATAGCCCACTCAATTGATGTTAGGCGACTTTTTGGAGTACTATAGTATTAACTGTCGATTTATTGTTTTACACGACTTTAGAAAATGGCTGGTATTCGACGGGCCGGTGGACGCGGTGTGGATCGAGAACCTGAACACAGTGCTGGACGACAACAAGAAGCTGTGCCTCATGAGCGGCGAGATCATCCAGCTGGCGCCCACCACCAACCTCATATTCGAGCCCATGGACCTCGAAGCAGCTTCGCCCGCCACCGTATGTGAACGCGTCTTCAATATTAAAAGGCTTATAATTAACTGATCACCAGAAATAGTAAAATTTCACAGACAAAAATTGTAAACGATCACCAAAATATATACCACCATTTTAATGTAAAATAATAACCAAAGATTTAACATCTTAAAACCAAAAATAGTAAATGATCACCAACATTTGTAAATGATCACCAAAATTAGTAAATGATCACCAACATTATACTAGCATTTTAATGTCAAATGATCACCAAAGATTTAACATCTCGCTATCCTATTTATGCAAAATGACTCCAAATAAATCATTGTAACTCCAAAAATAATAAATGATCACCAAAAATAGTAAATGATCACCAAAAATAGTAAATGATCACCAAAATTAGTAAATGGTCACCAACATGATACTAGCATTTTAATGTAAAATGATAACCAAAGATTTAACATTTCGCTATCCTATTTATGCAAAATGACTCGAAATAAATCATTGTAAGACCAAAAATAGAAAATGATCTCCAAAATTAGTAAATATTCACCAACGTGATACTAGCATTATAATGTAAAATGATAACTAAAGATTTGAAATCTCGCTATCCTATTTATGCAAAATGAACCAAAAAAACATTGATAAGTGGGCGTCCACAAATTACGTGAGGTGTAGGTGAGGGGGTGGGGGTAATTTTTTCTCAACAAAATAATACTACATATTTTGGTCTATTTCATCCAGATTGTACGTATGCTTAAAAAAAATATCGTAAGCGTAATGGACTAATCGTTAAACGATTAAGGTTCGAAAGAAAATCTACTGACTGTCATACCAAACGTTTACGTGAAGCTCGCATTGAAAAAAATCTCACGTGAGATTTTTGGAGTTTACTCCTTAAGGGCCGATTCACACCGGATCGGCAGCGGCCGGCAGCGGCCGGCAGCGGCCGGCAGCGGTCGGCAGAGGCGCGATCGGCAGCGGCGCGAAGAGCACTTTTAGTGTGAAATAATTTTAAACTTTATTTACATACCTATAAGTATGTATATAAAGTTTAAAATTGTTTCACACTAAAAGTGCTCTTTGCGCCGCTGCCGGCCGCTGCCATTCCTGTGTGAATTGGCCCTAAGAATCGATTTTCATATATAAGGCGCCCGGTATGAGAAAAATACGAGGGGTAAAACCTATTAAACAAGTAACGAAAAAATGTGTCACGTTTTTGGAATCATCGGACATCGGAATATTATATTATATTATAATTATATTATTATTTTATAACATTATTATATATATATATATATATATATATATATATAGTTATTTTTTTTCTATTTTTTTTTATTTTATTTTTTGTTATAAATATTACTTAAGGAGTAAACTCCAGTCGTGCGTCGGAGCTGACACACTTTTCTCACTTTTTTATCATGCTAAGACTACTAGGAGCGAAGAAATAGAGGAAAATGTAGAAAAAAACGGAGAAAATTATTTGAAAGGGCTAACTTGAACGCGCTAATCTCAGGAACTACTGAAAATTCTCCTCGAAGACTCGCGCACGACGTACCAATACAGAGCAAAAATAGGCTAAAAATTGTGTTTTTTGTATGGGAGCCCCCCTTAAATTTTTATTTTATTTTAATATTATTATTAAATATTAAAGTACACATATTATAACAAAAGAATATGTGAAAAATTCAAGTGCCTACCTCTTGAAAACCGCGTAGAATTAAATAACTTTTTTTTGCTAATATGCCTACAAATTTTGTCAATCATAGTGATTTATTTGGACAGAAATATCGCATTTTTTGCCCTTCAGGTTTTGGTGATCAATTACTATATTTGGTGATCATTTACTATATTTGACGTTCGATTACAATTTGAAGTGTAGTCACGACTAAAATAGGTAGTAGTATTGCAATTTTAGGCTTTATTTTTTTGGTGGTAAGTATCTATTTTTGGCGAACAAGCCTCGGTGTATTTTTTGGTGGTCATTATATTTGGTCCCATATTTTAATATTCTATTTTAAAAAAATTTAAAATACCTTCCTATTTTAAAAATTTTGTTTGAAACTCCCTATATTTATATTTCAATATCATTTCAATTGATACATTGTTTATCTGCATTTTATAGCTCCCTTCTACCGATTTAAACGATGGTGACCGAACTCCCTTAAACTATAGCGCAGGAGTATAATTATAGTTCCAGAGTGAATACAAAATAATCCCGCTTCTTTTACTTTGAAAACCTCCAACTCAAGAGTCAAGCTCTATATCACTGGACATTGAGTTACTAAATGAAATATGAAAATAAATGAAATGTGTCAAGACTCTCGTTATGACTCAGGTGTCTCGATGCGGCATGATCTACATGGAGCCGAAGGGTCTGGGCTGGAAGGTGGTGCTGGAGTCGTGGCTGAACACGCTGCCGGACAAGCTGCACGGCTTCAACCGGAACATCATCCGCTCGCTCTTCCACAGGTTCATGTCACCGCTGCTGTGGCTCGTCGAACTTTCTGGACTTGTCAAAGTAAGATTTTGAAAGAATATAATTCAAACCCGGTTTAAGTTTTTTTTGGTAAAATTTCACTACCACTTTTGATTGGCTAACGTCAAACATATGAACCAATTAACAACTTTTCAGAATAAACTACTCTCAAAAATCTAAAAAAAACGCATTTGGTAGTTTAAAATTGTCAAGAAATGTGTTTAAAAATACTAAAAATTTTGTAAAAAGGACAATGCTATAAAAAAAAACCCAGAGCGAACAGATACAGGATGTAGCTCAATATTTCAGTGATATTAAAAGAAATAATTCTGTACACATTTCAACTTAAGATTTGATGGCTAAATGGAAGATATTGCTATTAACATTTCGTCAGGGCTAGTTTTTCACTTTCTTTAATGTTATGTTTTTAAATGTTTTTTGCAGTACTTAGCAGCTGAATTGTTGTTAGAATGTAGTTTATCTTTTCTTGTTTTATAAAAATTATAAATCTCCGTAATTAAAGCGGTCCATAAAAAAATATCCACAGCCGAACATATAACCTCCTCGTTTTTTGGAAATCGGTTAAAAATAGGTAAATATTTAAGGTTGTGTCATAAAAAATCGTTTATATAGTAACACAAAATATATTTTTAAACAGTTCACATATTATCTACAACTAATGTGACATTTTCTAACATAAGAGCGGGGTATAAAAAATCGGACTGATGTCTGGCCCACTCCAAAAACATGAAGAATGATGAAGAAAAATATTACACTCATTATATTGGGCACAACTTCCCAAAGTTATTCTTCCATGTATGCAGGAGCAATAATGCTCAATATGGCTCGTCGGCCATAAAATGTATGTATCGTATTACTCCTGACATGCCTGATTGTATTCTACATGTAATCAATGTATTATCTTGAGGCTCTTGTAGTTGAATGCGCTCCGGATGTCTAACAACTCCCGTTTTATATACACCCGTTCTCTTATTATGCTCGCTGCAATAGGAACGGGCGATTTTGACATGGTACGTTCCCAATGCAACAAAATCAAATCCTGATGAGTAAGCCGAGGGAATAAAATAAAAAAGAAAATAAAATCGAGTGCGTATAGACAATGTCACATTAGATGTAGAAGGTAAGTAACATGTAATTAAACTGTTTGAAATATATTTTGTGTTACTTTAAACGGTGTTTTTATCACGCAATCCAAAATACCTAGTTGCCCATTAAAAGATCGTTTTTATA
Source organism: Polyommatus icarus (assembly GCA_937595015.1). Classification (NCBI taxonomy): domain Eukaryota; kingdom Metazoa; phylum Arthropoda; class Insecta; order Lepidoptera; family Lycaenidae; genus Polyommatus; species Polyommatus icarus. The sequence goes on from OW569321.1 coordinate 15,092,147, forward strand.
ACTGAGATTTGTAATTATTATAAAACCATAATAGATGCACTGCATTCTGTATGACGACCTCTGTGGCTCAGTGGATGAGTGCGTAGGTAGCTAAAGCCAAGGGTTCCTGTGTCATAGATGTGTGTTAAATGTGTATCATATAATAAAAATCTTAAATATATTATAGTACCTATAAAAAGTATTAAACAGATATATTTCCGTTGTCTGGTACCCTTAACACAAGTCCTTCAGGTACTTATCACGGGGCCAGACTGGTGTGGTGTGAAGCGTTCATAGATATTATTATTATTTTAACTACAATTCAGCTGCAAAATAAGAAAAAAAAATTATACATCACTCCTTACGAAAAGTTAATAGCAATATCTCCCATTTAGCCATCAAATCTTACAATGAAGTATATACCGAATTATTTCATTTAATATCACTGAAATTCTGAGCCACATCCTGTATCTGTTCGCTCTGGGTTTTTTTTTCATACATTTGATACGAGTAGCATTGTCCTTTACGCTAAACTTGCTTCACATTCTAATATTGTATACTCAATTTGTTCAGCAAATGTATATAACGTCTCGGAGTAACCTGGTGGTGGCGTGCATGACGCTGTTCGACACCTTCATGGACGACTTCTGCGACGAGAAGATCGTCGAGCAGCTGTCAGACCTCGACATCCGAGCACAGCTAGAGGTATGAATCATTAGTGTAGCTCTTAGTGGCAAGACGTGAAGAGTTATATTGCTGTAAACTTTAGCTACCCTATCTTACCCCACTGCACTGGCAAAAAGAAGAAAAAAAAATCATTAAAGAACATACAGATACAGTGTGACAGGCTTTAAGGGGCCGGGTACCCTCGTAATTCTCATACATACGTAATACCAAAATCATTTTCTCATACGAAAATATTTTACATATTTGAGTTATTTTTAAGTTTAAAATAGTAATTATCTAGGTTCCTGCACAACAATTTACTTCAAAATATTTAAACATTATTTTTTTTTGTTTTTAATTTTTTTTAGTAAATTCAGTACTTAATATTTAAACACTAAAAATATATATAAATAAATTTACTACAAAATATTTAAATACTAAAAAATATTTTTTAGAGTTTAAATATTTTGTAGTAAATTTACTATTTATTTATATATTTTTTAGTGTTTTACTCTATTTTTTAGTGTTTAAATATTTAGTAGAAAATTTACTAAAAAACATTTTAAAGCAAAAAAAAAATTTTTAGTGTTTAAATATTTTGAAGTTAATTTTTGTGGAGGAACCTAGGTAATTACTATTTTAAACTGAAAAACAACTCAAACATGTTAAATATTTTCGTATGAGAAAATGATTTTGGAATTACGTATGTATGAGAAATTCCAAGTGTACCCGGCCTCTTAAGAGCGGGTACTTAATTGGCCCAATGGGCAATGTGTACCTGCTCTAAATGAACGGTGGCACTGCTCGTAAAGGAGAACTGTTAAAAATGACGTTTTTGTATGATGGCAGCGTTAGTTCCTTTTTTCGCCATGTTCATTTAAAGCCTTGTGGAGCTGTAGGTTGTTTGATAGTAATATACTTACATCTTACAACATGAAAAGAGTCATAATATGTGCGTACCTTGTCGATAAAAAACTTAACCCGGCGTACTTTTCAGTTGATCTGACTCACTATGCAAAATACAAAGCAGTATCTCTGTTTAACGCCAACTAATTTTACAGTCTATGCCAAGTTGAAATAGTCATGCCGAAGCATACAGCTCTCCCACGTAAATGTCTTTAGTGCTTACCGTAAAACCGAGATGTTATGTGCTTTAATTTCACAGAATGATATTACCCACATATTCTTTTAGTGCTAAACCTTAATCAACATTTTCATAGGAGTTTTATGTTGCTAACGGCCTCACCACTCTCTTTAGTAGCCTTCAAAAATAAAATTTACTACTTTAAAGTACTTTGTAGGTCCATTCAGTAAATTAAATTTAAAGTAAAGAAAAAAACTACGCTTGTAGCGAAAACGAAAAAAAAATTGTGATATTATTTTTTTACTTCATTAGGGCGTGTTTTTCTTCTCGTGCATTTGGTCTATCGGCGCGACACTGGACGGCCCCAGCCGGCCCAAGTTCGACCTACTGTTCCGTGCTCTTCTAGAAAAAGAGTTTCCAGAAAAGGTATTTAGTTATATTGAGGGCCTGTTTTACCACTTACTGCTAAGTGCCGGATAGGCTATCCACAATTTATCTGACAGATGGAGTATACAGTATCTGTCAGATAAGTTGTAGACATGGGCGCCGGCAGAAATAATTTCCAAGAGATGCAGATTTTAGTTTTATTTCTTTTCTTTTTACTTTTTACGAACAACAGTGACTGTCTATTTACGTCAACAAAATACATAATATTTTAGTGCCGAAACATTACGAACTTAGAATATATTCTTTTGTACGGTATGGTAATAGGGTTACAAAATGTTCTACTGGCGTGCGGTTGACTGTATTAATTACTAATCTTGGCTCTAAATTTACAAAGTTAATTTAAAAATTAGAATACTTACTAGTTACTTATTGTTTGATCTAAATATTCAATAATTCATGTTGATCCCGAGATTCCCAAGCGATGCAAGTGCAACACCTGGCACCCCCTGCCGGTGCCCATGGTTGTAGATAGCTTCTGCCTATCCGACACGTCTTATCAGTAAGTGGTGAAACAGGCCCTTAGTGTAGATACTTTTTTAGGGTTCCGCACCCAAAGGGTAAAACGGTACTAGCTAGAGAACGGTAATAGCTAGAGAGTTGAAATTTTCACAGAATGTGTATATCTGTTGCCGCTATAACAACAAATACTAAAAACCAAATAAATTAAATATTCTCATACAACGATTTTTTTTGGCCTTTTTTGCTCTATAGGTTATATGAATTATCAATTATGGCAATAGGTAGGTAAATACTGAACTTTTTCACAAAATCCTTTGATAAATGACTGTGTACTTCAATATTTAATAATAATTAAAAAAATAAAATAAAAAATTAAGGGGGTCGCATACAAAAACACAATTTTGAGGTTCCGTACCCAAAGGGAAAAAACGGGACCCTATTACTAAGACTTTGATGTCTGTCCGTCTGTCTGTCCGTCTGTCTGTCTCCAGGCTGTAACTCAATAACGGTAATAGCTAGAAAGTTGAAATTTTCACAGATTGTGTATATCTGTTGCCGCTATATTAACAAATACTAAAAACAAAATAAAATTAATATTTAAGGGGGGCTCCCATACAACAAACGAAATTTTTTAGCCTTTTCGGCTCTATATCAATAACGGAAACAGGTAGGTACTTGAATTTTACTCAAGGACCTTAGTTTTATGTGCACTTTAATATTTAATAATAATATTAAAATAAAATAAAAAATTAAGGGGGGCTCCCATACAAAAACACAATTGTTGGGCTAATTTTGCTCTATAATGGTACGGAACCATTAGTGCGGGAGTCCGACTCGCACTTGGCCGATTTTTGGCCTAATTTTGCTCTATAATGGTACGGAACCCTTCGTCCGCGAGTTCGACTCGTACTTGGCCGATTATTAGTAGTACGAATAAGTTGAAGTTTCCCGTGTGACATCCTGTAGGACACGCATATTAAAATCTCGCGGGAACAGTAAAGCTTCCGCGATATAAAGTTGTTTATGTCCTTTTCCGCAATACTGCAAACACACTATAAGGGCCTGTTTCACGCTTCACCACTTCTACATAAGGTGCCGGATACAACTTATTTGACAGATGCTCCATACTCTATCTGTCAAGACGTGGTGGGTAGCCTATCCGACACTTATCAGGTTGTGGTGAAACAGGGCCTAATAGTTCTATTACTAGGTACCTATGCTGTACTAAATGTTCACCATTATGATATAATAGTTACTTGACTGATGATGATGAATACGGCTTTAAACTTCTAGACTATAAGTCAGCCTATCTGCTAAAAAACAAGAAAAGTTTTTATTATAATAATTAATAAGTTTTTACATAAAAATAATAAGGTACTGATCATTGTTACTATTTTCTTCTTAAGAATCTTAAGAGTCCGTATACGAAATTTTGCCGATTTCGCTCATTTAACAGACGTGATTTAACAGTTAAAATACAGTATTTCTATAAGTTTTAATGCACAACATGTAAGATCATTTCAATTATAATCTAATGTTGCAGCTAGATTTTTAATTTTTTTTAAGTATCTTTAAATAATCCAACTCAAACCCGCGACAGCTTTGTGATTTTTGCTGTAAAAGGTTTAGAATATCACCTGTTTATGGATTGTATTGACGTCTTAACGGTATGAAAAAAATACAATGTACTGTTGAGAAAGTCGTCTATACAATGTTGGAATTACTTTTTACCACTTTCATATAAAAAACCCTTTAAAAAACAGAACACCTATAACTGCCCGCTAACTAGGCGATCGCCCTTTTTCACCTGGCATATGAAAGACGGGCGTGAGTGTGAAGAGAACAGTAGAAAAGATAGTACGGGCTCTTAAGATCATTTGTGTAACAATTCAACAATACCTCTCTAAAGATATTTCATTAATTGTATCATTGTGTGGAATGTTCACAGATAAAAGAGGAGCTCGGGTACGGCAAGGAGATTCCGAAACCGGAGAAGCAATACATATTCATGCTACCAAAGGACGGTCTTGTTTACGACTATCGTTTTATCAAAGAGGTAATATTTGCATCCGAGAGCGCTTCAAATGCTTAGCGAGACCGAGGGGCCTTATTGAAACTGATGAAATGTTTGAGCTCATAAAGTAAATAATATATTCATAGGAAACCAAAATGTTGAATTAATTTACATTGCTTTGTTTACTTTAGCCGGTATCATAACGTTAATTAAGTTCTGCGGAACTCAAAATAAGTTTATTGGCTAAGTATGAATAGGGTATGTTTTGTAAAGTTTATTTTATGTGTGTATGTATGATTGTTTAACAGTATTTGTAATAATACTGTTTTAATATTTTTATACTGCTTCAGCTACTCAAATAGGACTGATGGATTAACAAATTTTTGCCAATTCAAGATTCGTTATTGCCAATTTAGGTTATGGTTTACCCCGAGTTAAAATATCATGGCTACTCTGTTATTTTAATAATCTATTGAACATACAATAATAATATTTAATCAAGTATCACCTTTAAATGTGACTGGCCTAAAGGTCCATTCAGACCGCAACGCGACGCGTAGATGCATTCTAAAGTATTAATAATTGACATAGGTATTTGAATTTCGTGCGACGTCATGCAAATCTGTCAATTCAATACAAATTTAGAAATTCATCTACCTACGCGTCGCGTTGCGGTCTGAATTGACCCTAAATCTGATTGGCCTGAGTCGGTCTAAGCCTACACATTTTTACGACACCTATTCGATCTATACATAATTGTCACAATTTATTATTATCACGATGCAGGGCAAAGGCAAGTGGAAGCCGTGGCAGGACGACGTGGCGTCCGCGGCGCCCATCAGCCGCGACACGCCGCCCAACCAGATCCTGGTGAGCACGGTGGACGTGGTGCGCTACCTCGCGCTGTTCCGTCTGCTCGTCACACACCAGAAGCCCGTCATGATGGTCGGCCCCACTGGCACCGGGAAGTCCTCGTATATCATTGTATGTCATATTTTGTTTTCTAAATTAATCGATATTATAATTAGAATGACATTAAGGACCTGTTTCACCACTTCCTGTACGTGCTGGATAGGCTATCCACTACTTATCTGACAGATACTCCATACTCTATCTGTTAGATTAGTTGTAGAAAGCCTATCCGACACTAATCAGGAAGTGGTGAAAGAGGCCCTAAGAGGCAAGGAATATCATACCGATAACTTATAATCTAAAACTTTTTGTGCCTCGTTTTGTCGCTTGAATTTTAGCTGTATCGTTTCTGTTATAGCGGTCTGGCCCAACGAAAACTAAAATACGAGTCACTTTTCATTCTTTGTATGTTGTAGGATTACTTAGTGCGGAGGGTGGACACGAAAGTGTATAAAGCTTTGCTAATGGCATTCTCCGCGCAAACGAATTGCAACCAGACTCAAGATATAATTATGGGAAAATTAGACAAGAGACGAAAAGGTAAATTAAGATGTGTTTTTACTACTAAAATATTAAAATTCCCTTAACACACCAGCTCATTCACGTAACTCCCTACCTCAGGCATCACACAAACAAACAAATATACATTATACATATTTAAGAAGCGCTTATACGGGCAACAATTGCGGCAATAACTGCTCGGCGACACGAATGGACCGATCTGGAGCAATTAGTGGAGCAATATGGAGCAATTTCAATAAATTGCGGCAATTATTTCGGCGATATTGCTCCAGATATTTCATATCGCTCAGTGTCGCCGATACGAATTGACGAATATCCGATGGGCTCGTGTATGACATATTGCCTAGTAACTAGTTGATGAAATTGCGCCATATCACTCAATTGTATTGCGATGTATTGCTGCTTGTTGCCGAAAATTTCTTCATGTAGTCGTGACGTCAAAGTTGACGAGAATTGGCTGGAGTGGAGCAATTTTAGTTGCCCGTATAAGCGTACCTTTATAATTATTGTGATTATTTGACTGTGACTCATGACTAGGTGTATGCGGTCCGCCTATCTCATACTACACTATACTTATCAAACTGTTTCCACTAAAGTTACCCCCACTAGGTGTGTACGGTCCGCTTATTGGGTGTCGCCGCGTAGTAGTCACTATTAACTTACACTACAGTCTACATCAAACTGGCCTTACTAAAGTTACCCTCACTAGGTGTGTACGGTCCGCTTATTGGGTGTCGCCGAGTAGTAGTCACTAGTAACTTACACTACAGTCTACATCAAACTGGCCTTACTAAAGTTACCCTCACTAGGTGTGTACGGTCCGCCTATCGGTTGCCGCTGCGTGGTGTTCGTGGACGACGTGAGCATGCCGCAGCCGGACACGTACGGCGCGCAGCCCCCGGTCGAGGTGCTGCGGCAGGCCATCGATCTCAAGCTGTGGTACGACCGCAAGACCAACGCTGCCCTACACCTGCTGGACGTGCAGGTGAGCAGTACAGTTATAGTGTAAGGAAAAGAAATGGAGGATCTATGAAGAAGACTGCAGAGAAGTTTGCCTTCACTGAATAGGGAAAAATGTGTGAGAGATGAAAGTGAAAGAAACACTAACGGCATGTTTCACCACTTACTGGTAAGTGCCGGATAGGATATCCACAACTTATCTCACAGATAGAGAATTTGTATCTGTTAGATAAGTTGTGGTTAGCCTATCCGGCACTTATCAGTAAGTAGTGAAACAGGCCATTAGCATATTATAATAGCATTAAGAATGTGAAAAATGTATTAGTCAATACTAAATTGGTACTCATAAAAGTTTTTATAAAATTGAGAGCTATTTAATACTTGTTAAGCACCAGTCCCAGTATCGTATTTCTCTTTTTTTTATGTAGCCTAAATCCTATACAAAACTCCATTATTCTGTAAGTCCATAAATCACGTTATCATTTGCAAGCGCGTCACCGTGAGCTACAAAGTTGGAGTGTAAAGTCGGAGCATATTTCACCGGCAGTCGTTTGTAGCGTCACGTAGCACCTTTATAATTGATCTCTGTTTCCACCTGTTCGCCCGGAGCCGGCGCTGGCCGCGCGCCAACCTCTCGCCCGTAATCCTGATAAAATATCATGCGGGATTTATGTTACGATATTAAACTTTACAAAATAAATGCTCGTACTCGTCGCGAGCGCTTTTTTATCGACTTAAAAGCGAGCTTATCACACGACTGGTGCAATGTGAAATGCGAGTTTACACATGGGACTCGATTAGCTTGTAAAGATTTTTGTGTTATTATATATTACCGTCAATCTTATTCGAAACACGCCCTGTTCACAAAACACGTTCTGTCTACACATGTCTATTGTCTACACCAGTCTCCTATCTAGCTACGTCGACGCGTAGCAGGTGCGGCGTAGCGTAGCGGCGTAGCACATCCCTACGTTCACAACAGAATATGAGGCCTACCGCAGCAACACGTTTACAATTTTGAAAAAAAAGACGGGTTGCACTCCGGGAGTGCCGGCAGAAGTGAAAACTTGATTATTAACGTTGTGCATTTTTTGACCCATATTTTATGTAAATCGATTATTAAAAAATCGATTTTTTAAATTAATCGAAACCCTTACAATCGATTAAATTTTTAACCCATTTTTTATGAAAATCGATTTTTAAAAAATCGATTTTTTTAATTAATCGAAACCCTTACAATCAATTCGAGTTCGAGTTCGAGTTCGAGTTCGAGTTCGAGTTCGAGTTCGAGTTCGAGTTCGATTTCGAGTTCGAGTTCGAGTTCGAGTTCGACACAAGACACTACTCTTCAACCGTCTTACGGTTTTTCCAAGGTTTTTCGATCAGCACGAGAATCTGACGCGAGTTTCACAGTTTTTACCCATACCCACAAAAGTGCTCAACGCCTCAAGTTTTCACTTCAAAAATTTTTTTTTCGAATTTAGAATAATATTTTTTCTACAGTTCATGTGCGCGATGGCCAAACCCACACCTGGCGCGAAGCTGGTGACGCCACGGTTTTCCAGACACTTCTCGTTCTTCTGTATTGACGAGTTTGATGATGAAACGTTGCGAGTCATTTTCGGCAAGATTATGTTATGGCACTTGGATACAAGGTGACTTTGATTTTGTATGATTTCATTTATGTATAAGACGTATATTAAATTGATAGTTATTGCTTCTAAGACATCTGAATATGTTGTGTTTATGTCTTATATTATATGTAAAGTAAAAGTATGTGCGTAAACATGGACGTATAAAAAAAGGCGGACGGAGACCCACTATTAACAAGACTGTGTCCTTCGGAGTCGGCCAGCTGACTGCATGTACACGGTCCGCACGCACACATTATTACGCTAGTACACTCGAGGAAGTTGATTCCTATGCATGTAGCAGGTTTTTTAGTTTGGGCCGGTTGATCGGCAAAGAGAGTATAACAGAATTATATATCCATCTTCGTTATTTCGTGTATGCCAAAAACATAGCAACCACCTTGGCGACGAAGTTATTTACATTTTGTCAAGAACAAAGAGAATAATATTAAAATCACTATGGCAAAAAAATAATGATTAAATAAACATAAATTTATCGCATATTAAATAATAGTTTAATGGTGAGGCACATTTTAGAAAATGTTCAACATGTGCTATGTGTTTTGTGCAAAACATGAAAGCCCAAAAGTGCTATTCGTGATAAATTATTTGTTTAGGTATGCATGAAGTTTCAACGCTATATTTTCACTGAATAATGAATTCGGCGGCTACAATAATATAAAAAATTCAGTTCGCTTCAAAATCGAGAACTCTAAAATGCCTGAAACTGTAAAGAGTGGAAAAAGGATACTGTGTACCGAATTCTGTTGGGTTAATTCACGCTGCTGCTTTGAAAAGAGCAAAATGAATCCTATAGCATCGGTTATGAAGTGGAAGTAGCATTTTATTTAATATTCAGTCATTTTCATAATATTATGTTGCATCATGCATATACGCTGTTGCCTGTTCGCACGGTACATCATAATTCATACTGTATATATTGTGATCTCTTTGCATGTGATGTTCGAACTGGCAACGTCGCATTGCAGTCAAACTGGTAAAATTAATATAATATATTCTTTAGTTGTGCTTACATGGTATAGGTATTTCTGAAGTAAGGACAGGTAGTACCTACATATTTTTAAATATTTTTATGTGTTTGCCCCAATGGAACAACTCTTATCAGAAGTCTAAGGTCCACGAGATCTGAAAAATAATGTTTATGGCTACATTGCTCTCAGTAGTGGTCGATTTTGAAATCGGCGTTTAAATTTTTAATGATAAAATAATATGATGACTAAATTTTTGGTACCATAATATGAGTTTTTCAGACACATAGTAGGCGATTAATACCTTAGAAGTCACGCTACTATAGTAGTCGGCCTTAAAATATAATACCTATCAGTTTTTATAATTCATAATGTTTAGGTACTCATTTGAATTGTTTCCAGATGCCCCGTCCTTACTTTCGAAATCATTGTTTCTTTTGTTTATTATTTTATTATTAGTTTATTATATTATATTCATTGTGTTTGATCTTGTGTTTTTAATTTTTCATTTTGAATTCGAGCTCAAAAATTGACACAGCACAGTTTGTTGCAATTTGTTATATCAAAAATTAACTTTAACACGTGGTAATAAAGGCCACACCTTATTGACCACGTCTTAAAAATCATTTTCACAGATAGGTACTCAGAGGCAAAACATTAAAACCAATAATAATAACACAGATTATAGAAGTAAATAATAATTATGAATAATATTGTCGTAATTTGAGCTCAGATTCCTACCTATAAATTTCTAAAGGTGGACGCATATTTGTTAGCCAAGTACGCGCCGCATCAAATTCGTTGTATGCCTAGTTTGTTGTAAACCTCGCACATTCACCCGCACCGCATATACACGATATGCGGTGCGTACGGTGCGGACTGCGGATGAATGTGCGAGGTTTCACATCGTTTCATACAACGAATTTTAACCGCATAATACACGAAATGTGGCGCGTACGGTGCGGACTGCGGATGAATGTGCGAGGTTTCACATCATTTCATACAACGAATTTTAAAATGTGGCGCGTGCAGCACGTACGTTGCTGATAAATGTGCGCTCACCTTTACATTGTTTTTTGGCTCGAAGATCTTTTTCGCCTTAAAAACGCTTACATATACTATGTAGAGCTTCCTTAAAATTTGCATGTAGTCAATGTTCTAGAATTTAGGGAATCTGTACTACTATTCATTTCTAGGTTTTGCTTTTGCGTAATGTAAAAACGCTAACGCTAAAGTCTAAAGAAGGAGACATCTTTCTAATCTACAAGAACCTTTTATAAAAATCACAACACAAGTTTAATATCGTGATAATATTTTATTTGAGCGTTAAAACAATATCATTTAACTTAAAACTTATAAAGAACTCTTATTCTTCTTGATGTATTAAGTATTCATTATGTATTATTATGAACTCTATGTTGTTACTTGTTATAATGATCAGCAATGTGAATATAATTCAAAAACATAAGCGTTACTTTTTATAGGTCCATGAGCGTTACTTAATCCTTCTGGGTAGCCTTTTCCAACTAACAAAAAGTCATGATATTTGACGAAGATATTGATCTGCTCAACGATTTGCTGATAATAAGTCCATTGTTTTTGTAGCATATGTCGGATGGATTATAATGTTTCATTAAACACATTTTACTTGTTAAAATAAGCCAAATAAGAACTGAAATATATTATTTAAGTACTTATTTTAATCAATTCTGAATATTTGTAAAACATCTTTGAAGATGATCATGTCAAAAACTTCAAAATGTAAATACTTTCGTTACTAAGGCAGTTGGTAAGTAGATTATTTGTCAAAAGCAATTCGACCAATAAAAATACGATTCTATCGTGAACGAGCATAGCCGACAGATAGCGACCAATAAACCTATCGTTGCTAGGGAGATCTCTATGTTGATATTTTGGCAAACACAAAATGACCAAGATGGAAATATAGAAATACGGTTCTGTCCTGTCTTTCTTACGACCAACAGAACTGACCAGTGTAAGATGACCCGCGACATGCATAGGAATCAACTTCCTCGAGTGTACATACTCGTACCATTTGACAGGCGTAAGAATGTGTGCGTGGTCGACTCTGAAGACACAGTTCTGTGTATACTGTATAATAAGACTCCGTCTGCCTTTTTTCTACATTCATGTGCGTAAAGTAAAAATACATTTTTATTTTAACTGTGCTTCTAGAGGGTTTTCAAAGGACTTTGATCCGTGCATTGAAGAAATCGTAGACGCGACTCTAGAGGTGTATAAGCAGTGTCGTCTGAACCTGCTGCCTACGCCGTCGAAGTCTCATTATACCTTCAACTTGAGAGACTTCTCAAGAGTTATCTTGGTAAATACAAGAGCATTTACTATTGAGTAGATAATTATATTTACTTACTTGCAGATATTATGAGACTTCATGTTATTGCAGCAACTCTTAATATTATTTGATAACTGTGCAATGGGGATTGTCCATTTTTTTTAAATTTTGTTCATTACAAAAACATTTCGAGGAATAAGGTCAGTGATCGCTTTTCTGTATATAAACGAAAAAAATACCCATTAGTTACTTATATTTTTGAACAAATATGTTTAACCTTAGTTTGACCTTCAATGGCGTTAAATTAGCAATAAATTCGACTAACATTACGTTTCGAACTTTTGGTAAGCTTCTCGTATCAGCTTTCACATAATAATAACTTGCATTTAACGAACCAGCCATTATAAATAAGATTGAAAGGAAAAAAAACATACTGCAGAGGTCAATTGGCCGCCGATGATGACGTCAGAGTGAAACTTTAAAAATTTATTGAGAAAAAACTAGCCAATGAATTTCAAAATTATTTAATTTATATTCTTAAAATACCCTATTTTAACGAAAAAAAATATAAAAAGAACATGTGATTTTTTTTGGACAATGCCCATTATAATAATTTAAGTAATTCTAAACTTTAATGCGTAATTAACTTTTCGTTATTTGGTAGGCAATTTTACGTAAAATCTGGGTTATTGCTATTCCTTTGTTTTGAAATCTCAATCTTAACATGAAAGAATAATTGAAATATTAAAATGCATTCGATCAACCATTGATTAAATAGCTCTGACCAATGTGCCTTACAATACTTATATTTATTACATTAGGGTGTGCTTCTCTCCGTGCCCGAAGTGACCCCGGATCTGCAGTCCATGAAGCGTCTGTGGGTGCACGAGTGCCTGCGCGTGTTCTCCGACCGCCTGGTGGAAGACGCCGACAGACAGTGGCTGGTCTCCTGTCTCCGGAGCGCCACCACGCAGCACCTCAACGATGACTTCGATACTATGCTCGCGAGGCTTGCTGACAACGAGGGAGAACCGGTATGTTAGCACTATACAGATTCTAAAAGCCATGAAGCAAGAAGATAATTATATCAAACATAAACTTTTTGCTACATATGTCTTTTCCTACCGCATTCGCAGTGGATACTTAATTTCCATACTTTTATGACTGGTTTACACGTATTAAGTAGATAAGTAGTAACTAAATTTTAACTTAATTTGAAGTACCTGCCCGAAATGAATCAAATGACAAGCCCCGCCTGCCAACTTAACAAAAAATAGTCAAAATTCTAATTTCCTTGTTTAGTACTTAACTAAATTTTAAGAGGGCGACCTATGACAGAAAAAATTCGGTTTTCACCCGCGCACTTCATACCCCCCGCACTCGCCCAACGCATTCAAAATGTCACCGCGGCTATATTACTTAATTATCTCGTATCTACTTTTTGTACGAACGTAGTATAACCAAATATATCGGATAAAATTTTGAGAAGTTCGAGTCACATTTTCCATATTCTGTACTCTTAGAATAAAATGAATACTTTTTGCCTTATACACTAGTAATACTTTATGATATTATGTTTATTTATCGAAATCGAATAGGCTCTGACATTACTGGATCGATTCTGGTTAGAATTCCTAAGCTGTAGTTGTTACAAAAATATTATAACTTTATTTAATATACTTAAATCTACTAGCCACGTCTTCGTCCACGTCCGAATTTGGTTAGTTTTTGTGATATGTGTAAAATATATTAACATTTGTCGGATTAAAATATACAAAATTCTCATGTCACAATGTTTGTGCGCGAACTGCTCAAAACCTATTCAATGAAATTTTGCATAGGTAGGTACATATGACTTGAGAATATTTTTTCTTTTTCTTTTCCGCTTTCCGCTTTCGCTTTCCGCTTCCGCTTTCCGCTTTCCGCTTTCCGCTTCCGCTTTCCGCTTTCCGCTTTCGCTTCCGCTTCCGCTTTCTGCTTCCGCTTCCGCTTTCCGCTTTCCGCATCCGCTTTCTGCTTCCACCGCTTCCGCTTTCGCCGCTTCCGCTTCCGCTTACCGCTTCCGCTACCTGCTTCCGCTTCCGCTTTCCGCTTGCGCATTCCGCTTCTGCTTTCCGCTTCCGCTTTCCGCTTTCGCTTTTCGCTTGCCGTTTCCACTTTCCGCTCCCGCTTTCCGCTTCCGCTTTCCGCTTCCGCTTTCCGCTTCCGCTTTTCGCTTTCCGCTTTCCGCTTCAGCTTCTCGCTTGCCGTTTCCACTTTCTGCTTCCGCTTCCGCTTTCCGCTTCCGTTTCCGCTTTCCGCTTCCGCTTCCGCTTCTCGCTTGCCGTTTCCACTTTCCGCTTCCGCTTTTCGCTTCCGCTTTCCGCTTCCGCTTTCCGCTTCCGCTTCCGCTTCCGCTTCCGCTTTCCGCTTCCGCTTTCCGCCTCCGCTTTCCGCTTCCGTTTCCGCTTTCCACTTCCGCTTCCCGCTGCCGCTTTCCGCTTCGGCTTTCCACTTTCCGCTTCCGCTTTCCGCTTCCAAAGATTCAAGTTGGCAAAAGATTTCACGAATACGCGTAGGCCATAATAATATTTTACCAATAATGAACATCAAAAACCCAAATAACACAATTTGGGAAAAAATAATAAAAACCACACCAACAATAAAAAGTAGAAGTCAAAGTAACATGGCCGCCACAAGGCCGTTAAGTTGTCAGTTTTCAGTTTGACATAGTTTTATTTTAACAGTGTGTTCCTAAACTATTACCAGTATAACGGCCTAATCACTTAGGCCAATGATCGCTTAGGCGTATGCTCTTCGTGACTTGACAGTACATTGATATTTTTTGGAAACACAGGCCATATGTAGTCAGTGATGCCAACCTGCAGATAATTTCAGATCGGTGGGGAACCAATAGAAAATCTAGAAGTGTCTATCGTCGCGCCGTCTGGTGGAGATTAAAAATAAGAAAACATCCCATTGATAACAATTTTTAAAAAATAACAAAATAAGTAATTTAAAATATATAATATATTATAACTAGCTGTCCCGGCAAACGTTTCTTTGCCATATTATATAAAGTATATCGCCCGTATTATTTTATTGAATAAGTGACTATAAATAACTATGTCACCATGGCAACGTCCATCGCTATCCCGTGACACGCGTCGCATAAACAATGGTCGCTCTCTAAAGACAAATAATTGCAATAAAATAAAATTGCGACTATAATTAAAGATCTAAGCTATCCTATCTCTTAAGTTGGAAAAAAGCACACATTTAAAAAAACAAACATTAAAATCGGTTTAGTAGTTTAGGAATCCATCGCGGACAAACATCGTGACAGGAGATTTATATATATTATAGATATTAGTAGCTTCATAATTTCTCCGAAAAATATTTCGTAAGAAAAAAAGGTTCGTGATACATGGCGGGATCACGCTTCCTCCTGCTTGCTCTACCACGAAACCCGCGGTCATTTGAATTTAGAAACTTTTTGACAATCATGTCATACAAACGATGCGATAGATATTCCCTACATCTGTAAAAATAAAAATACAATGGTAGACGAGATGCCGATAACCGCTAGAGACAGGACTGAGCGTTTGAACCATAATAGCTCACATATTGTTTATTTATTTTTCATTCAGAGTGTGGTCAATGTATCAAAGGTCATAACTAACCAAACTTCTTCAAACAAAAGTGAATACTTTTGTAGTTTCGATTATATTACGTATTTCGATTACTTAGATAATCTGTAAGTAATCGAAATACGTAATATAATCGAAACAAAGAGCGCGGACCAGGTGGGCCTTAGGTACTGTTGTTGAGAGGATAAATGGAACGCCTTTAGAGCGATCAGCGAGGTAACGCGCCGCATATTGCGTCATGTTTTTTCGTGCGCGCAGCCCATATTGAATTATAAGACGTTATCACGTCAAAAGTGCAAGAAAAGTGTGTTTTATTAGTATTAAAATTTTTACTGTGTTCCAGATAACGGACCTCCATCTCCGCAAGCTGATATACTGCGACTTCGCGAACCCCAAGGTGGACACGCGCTTCTACATGGAGACGGTCAACATGGACCACCTCAACTCCACAGTCGACGCCTTCCTTGTCGAGTACAACAACATGTCCAAGAAGCCCATGAACCTCGTGCTTTTCAGGTACCGTTTATTTCAGCCATTATTATAAATCTAATATTGAGTATGCTACTTCTTCGAGTTGAACCGATTTTGATGAAATTAAAAATAAAACGCAGTTTTTAGTTTTGATCTAGAAAAGATGTGTGGTTTCGAGCGAATTTCGGTATGAGGCTGTGGGTAACTTCTGCTACTATTTTACAGTCCTATTCGTAAATATATATACGAGATATTGTTTTTGACTGCACAGGGCACCGGATAAAAAGGGACGCCATCTTTTTCAGCACTACCAGCACCCTGGGTGCCAAAGAAATCTCGCCCAGGGCGCTGGTAGTGCTAAAACCGACACTGAGTCGGTTGTCTCGAATCAATCCATAATCGGTCGAGTAGTTTCAAAGTCTCACTGTAAAATATTAAAAGCTTTTATTTAATTTTTAAAGTTTAGCGTGTAGAGCTAAAATATTATATCACGAATGTAAAAATCCTTTAAATTTTAAAATGTACCCTTCTGCTTTACTGTCACTATACTGTAAATATATCGCCTACTAGTATTATGTAATATTGTAGTGTATCACACAGCTCATCTCCATGGCGCACACGTTTAACGCTGATTGGGCGCCGAGTTATTTGGTACTTGACAGCCATTTAATACACCTACATCTAAGCGTACTCATCGTAATCGCTGTGTATATTTTAAACGTTTATTATTATTTTTTAATACAATTTTAAGCTTTCCTGAGACTCCGAAAATACGTATTTTATAACTTTACTAGCTGTCCCGGCAAACGTTGCTTTGCCATAAATATAAAGTATTTCGCCCATATTATTTTATTGAAGTGACTAAATAAGTATGTCGCCATGGCAACGTCGATCGCTATCTCGTCGCACAAACAATGGTCGCCGTCAATCTCAGGTTGTAATAATTTACTATTATTTATTCAACATAATATGCAGTTATCAATATATAAAGTACCCGGTAGCTGATTGTCAGACCTACTGAATAAGCATATAAAATTTGGTAAAAATTAGCAAAGCCGTTTCGGAGGAGTTCGTGGACTAACGTTGTGACACGAGAATTTTATATATAAAGATATATTATTTTAGTGCACACGCTTTCACTAGCCATTTAATAGCTATATTATTATTATTTCTAAACTTTGTAAGATCTAACACAATTTACCGCTTCGCGTCGCCATTTCTTTTGGACTTTTTCCTTTTACATAAGAAAATTTTTCCTCGTTTCCTCGTCCCGACTTTTCCTCCGTGTACTTTTAAGATGCATTGTCCGGATTTTACGGGAACTTAATAAAAATACGAGAGCAATAAAGTAGAGTCAACGCATACTATCTCATGAAAATAAATACACTGGCTCTACATGTTCTTGCCATGCCTTTCAGGCTCTATTCGACCGAATGAAAGTATGTTCAGTACAAGAAATAAGTTTAGATAAAATAAAACATTGATAATATTATTAATACGAAATGTGTAATAGGTAGAATTCTAAAGGATACAATTAATAGTTGTAAATATATTTTGTATAAGGCATCATCTTTAATTAGTAATTACCTACAATACTGTTACACGGTGAAGGACTTCCATTTCCAAATGATTTGATCTTTTTCTTGTTATAATCCAAATCTGTTAAGACTAAACGTCTCAACGATTATATAAATCGACGACCTCTGTGGCTCAGTGGTAAGCGCGTTGGACGCTCAAGCCGGGGGTTGCGGGTTCGAATCCCGCCGACGTGACGGAACAAAAAGTTTTCAATGTTCCCGGGTCTGGATGTGTATTTAATATGTGTATGATATAATAAAAATCTTAAATATATGTATAGTATAAAAGTATTAAATATATTTCCGTTGTCTGGTACCTGTAACACAAGTCCTTTAAGTACTTAGCACGGGGCCAGACTGACGTGGTGTGAAGCGTCCATAGATATTATTATTATTGAATACTTGCTGGCCTTATTATTTATAATTTCGATCAAGTGCAGTGGGGTGATTCACAATAATTTTAAAACTTACAACGCGGTCATTCGTTAACGCGGCTATCGTTTACTAGCTGTTTCGCGATCAAGTTGTCATATCCCGATCTGAGTACGTATAGTCAATCAGGCTCCTGATTATATTTGGGCAGATTCGCGGTGGAGCACGTGTCTCGCATCTGCCGCGTGCTGGCGCAGCCGCGCTCGCACGCGCTGCTGGTGGGGCTGGGAGGCTCCGGCCGGCAGTCCCTCACCCGCCTCGCCGCACACATCAACGAGTATGATCTCTTCCAGGTGATGATGATGAATTTCGGCCTCAAATTATAGTATTATACTATAACTTGAGGCAAGGCCCGTGCCTTGTTTGGCAACTACTTAGAAAACTGGTATGACTTCACAGAAATCTTGAATGAATGAAAATTTTAGTCACCGTATTGACTCACAGAATAACCATAGCTAGTCTTTCCTTGAGAATAACATGAAGTTAAATCCAAAAAAAATGTTTATTTTAATAAAACTTGAGAAATGCTAATTATAAGCTTTGATAGCAACTCTAGGTATAGAATATAAATTTACATTTATGCTGATAGAAATAAGTGGAACAACAGCTCAGAATGTTGCGGTATTAAAGTCGGTAATATCTATTGTCTAACCGTGGTAAGCGCCACTTCGGAGCATATTACTGCGGCCGCTACGTTCACGGCGTATAGGATTTTCTCTGTTATGGCCTCCGAGCGCCGGAGCTAGCGAATGTTCGCATTCAGATTAAGCCCGCAACTAGAAACATGAATTTTAAAATTGCATAAGCAAATAGTGTCAACGCCAGTTTTCTCTACGGTTATTATAATGTTATATGTTATTTAAACTGGGACACGTTTTATTTCTATTCGAGTTTATAATATTATTGTTTGATGTTAGGTTGAAATGAGTAGGACTTATGGAAAAACGGAGTGGCGGGAGGACTTGAAAACGTTATTGAAAAAGTCGAGTACGCCGGATCTACACATGGTGTTCCTGTTCATAGAGTCGCAGGTAAGCCGCGCTTTGACCGCTGTGCTGTCACTAGATACGTCGATGGAATTCATTTTGCCGTCAATAGTGAGAAGCTGTATTCTGCCCGGAACCTATTTCCGACGTTATATTTTATGGCGAGCCAATTTATTCCGTAGCACGTTGCTCCGCGTTGAAGAGAATGTGCTAAAACTGAAATACTCAGGGTTTATATTAATATTTCACAAGGAAGCTTTAGGATTTGAACATGCTCATTTACATAAGATTTACAACGAGCTCGCTTGACTACGAAAAGTTTGACTACGGTCTTCCTGTGCCGTAGGTATTTGTTGATTTATATCTTTTAAAAATTTACAATTTTAATGTTTTTGTGCTCTTTGGTTTTATTTTAAGATCAAAGAAGAGGGTTTCTTGGAAGATGTGAACAACATGCTTAACTCGGGGGAGGTGCCCAATATATTTAACGCTGATGAAAAATCGGAGTTATGCGAAAAGATGCGTGTTGTAAGTCTTTTTTTTTATGTTTCTTTTATAATTTGTAATATTCTGATCATAATGAGTGGTATAGCATGGCCGTAAATAATATTTGCGACCTAATATTGTCAGGACGGCTATGTGAGGACCTATCACATAGAACTCATTAATCTGTCTACTGCACTCTCAGGATATATGGACTTCGACAAGATTGTTCTATAGCATACTAAGGGCCTGTTTCACCACTTCCTGATAAAGTGCCGGATAAGCTATCTACAACTTATTTGACAGATTTTACATAATATATCTGTCAAGTTAAGTAGTGCCTATCCGGCACTTATCAGGAAGTGGTGAAACAGGCCCTAAATGTTTTAATCACACTATATTATGAAAAATATTCGTCAAACAGATAGACCGTCAGCGCGACAAGTCACTACAGACGGACGGCAGTGCGCCGGCGCTGTACGCGTACTTCGTGTCGGTGGTGCGCGACCAGCTGCACGTGGTGCTGGCGATGTCGCCCGCCGGTACGGCGCTGCGCACGCGCATACGGCGGTTCCCCTCGCTCGTCAACTGCTGCACTATAGATTGGTTCCAGGTGATGCAGTTCATTTCTTAACCATATTTTAGTACTGCACGATGATACTATGACGTACTTACATAAAAATAAATCTTTAAAATATAGCAACTAAAAAGTTTGATAAGATAAGGCTTTTATAGGAATGGCCGGCCGACGCGCTCCTGGCCGTAGCCACCAGGTTCCTAAAGGACGTGCAGCTAACTGAGCTGGAGCGGGAGACGTCCATCAAGCTGTGCCAGATGTTCCACACCGACACCAGGGACCTCACCGACCAGTTCCTGCTGCGGCTCAAGAGATACAACTACGTCACGCCCACAGCCTATCTCGAGCTTATTAACACTTTCAAAACGTTGCTCGCTTCGAAACGAACGTAATTGTTTTTATTGAGCGTCTTAAGTGTTTTGAATATTTTATTTCGTTATAATATGCAAACGTATAAAGTCAATGCCTTTGATATAAATAAATTATGCAATGCAAAAATATAGTTGGTTGATATCAGGTTGATATTGACATTTTAGTCCAGTCCATTTGTATATTGGCACCCTAAATGTTGTCTTAAAACCTACATATGGTAGGGTGTGCGCAACTATTAAATTTGAGGGTCAAAAGGTCTCAAAAATTAGTTTCGGTCGCTTTTTTTGTAAATATTTCATTTCCTATGGGTTTTTTTGCTATATTTATTTATTACCATAATGTAGAATACAAAATTCTACACAACCTATGTTCAAAAATTTTTTTATACGGTGAACCTTTTTCGATATTATAGAGGACGGAGAGCACGCGGTCACAGTATCACTTCAGGTTAACCGGTGCCTCCGGTCGAAAACGCGCCATATTCAATGTGTCGCGACACCGGTGTCCGATCCTTTAATACCGTGATGTATGGCATATTTCATCAATAAATTGGCTCTCAAATTTTTTCTCTCTCTCACGGTTGTAAAATGGCAGCCATTTTAGTTTATCTCGGGCTTTCACACTAATCTGACCAATAATTCTCACTCACTATCACTCTCACTTACATAGGCAATACGTAAAAAAATTCATGGAATTAAATAAAGAAAAACCAACATTTAAGGAAAAAAATAATTAATGATAGGCTGCAGAGAATCGTTTCGCATTGGGTTCCAAATCATGCCCTTAAACCATGTCCGATCCTTTAATGTTATGATGTATGGCATATGTTATTGACAAATTGGCTCTCAAAAAATGTTTCTCTTCCTTTTGAAAAAATGTTTTTCTCTGGCTCTCATACAAATCTGACCAATAATTCTTAATAAAGTCGTTATAACTTCTTGATTATCTGAGTTAGAGCATAGAAGCAAGAGAATTTTTTTAAGATGAAAACCTCCTCTATCTTTTTAAATTAAAAAAGAACCAGTTTAATGCGCTATATTTTTCACAAAAAGCCATTAATTAAAAAATACACAACATTTTTTCCTTAAATTTTGGTTTTTCTATGGTTATTCCATGTTTAATTTTCGAAATTCATAACGTGTTGCCTGTGTAAGCGTAGTCCATAAGTTTGGCTATTAAATAAGACCTTTTTTATATTCATAGGATATTTACATGAGAAGTATTAGTCAGATTAGTGTGAAAGCCCGAGAAAAACTAAAATGGCTGCCATTTTACAACCGTGAGAGAGAGAAAAAATTTGAGAGCCAATTTATTGATGAAATATGCCATACATCACGACATTAAAGGATCGGACACCGGTGTCGCGACACATTGAATATGGCGCGTTTTCGACCGGAGGCACCGGTTAACCTGAAGTGATACTGTGACCGCGCGCTCTCCGCCCTCTATATCGAAAACGGTTCACCGTATAAAAAAATTTTTGAGCATAGGTTGTAGAGAATTTTGTATTCTACATTATGGTAATAAATAAATATAGCAAAAAAACCCATAGGAAATGAAATATCTACAAAAAAAGCGACCGAAACAAATTTTTCAGACCTTTTGACCTTGAAATTTAATAGCTGCGCACACCCTACCATATTATGTAGGTTTTGAGAAAACATTTAGGGTGCCATCGTACAAATATTTACAAACTTACAGCTGGGTATCTCGAATTCCGAGGTTTTTACCTAAATTAAGCCTAAGTTGACTGGACCATGTCAACGGCTGTCTCTCAAGTCTCAAGTGACACATTGCAAGCAGCTTTACTTCTTACCACGCGCCAAAATATCGTTTTAAATCAATATAATTATGTGTCAACTTATAAACTTTTGTGCATCATCTCACGATATTCATTTCTTAACTGAAACCAATTCAAAAATAGGGAACTTCTATCGGGTGAGAAGCGGTATCTAACTGGCTTGGAACAACTCGCCGTGGCTGCGAAATCGGTGGCGGCGTTGCAAGAAGCATTGGAGGTGTTGCAACCGAAACTAGCTTCAGCGGCAGCAGCTGTGGCCGAAACTACATCTATAGTGGAGAAGGAAAAGGAATCAGTGGCTTTGGTAGAAGCTGAAGTGCTTGTCGACCAAGCTGCAGCCGAGAAGCAGGCAAGCTATACCGAATCTGAGTTTTAGATAAATAAAGATGACGAATGTTTGATAAATTATTGTGTGAACGGAATCATCTTTTTTATTAAGAAGAGGTATTTAAATAGTGTTTTCAACAATATTACCACATTATTCATAACAGGCAAAAGAAGCTCAAGAAATAAAAGACGAATGTGACGCGGACTTAGCTGAGGCGATGCCGATCCTCAACGCGGCTTTGGCGGCCCTGGATACGCTCACTCCTCAGGACATCACATTCATCAAGACCATGAAGAGTCCACCGAAAGGTATCCGCTTGGTCATGGAGGCCATATGCATATTGAGAGTAAGTAAACAACAAAACATGTAATTTGTAAGTTAAAAGTTCCAAACGTTTGGCACTAACTCTGATCAGGACAAGTCCAGATAATTCAGGAAAAAAGGCCGTCCCCCGAGCAAACGACCTTGGCCATACATTTGCCGCTTTGCCGAAATCGCACGAAAACCCTATTTTTTTACTTAACTTAGTTCAAAATTGTCCTAAAATCTATGTAGTTTATGATATTGTCGATCTATTGGCGTGTGTTTCAAATAAAAGTAATTTGTAAATCCTAAGGAGATGCTGAATTAATGCTTGAATTTTAATAAATTGGCTTTACTCTCGAAGCTGATATCATGAGTATAATAAACGAAAATAGTAAATTTTAAAACGGGGAAAGGAATGTTGATATACCTACTGAAGATTATTGCTGTATTTTTATTATAACTTTGTAGCTTTCAAATTATGAGTTTATAAGGCTTGAAATACGGTAAATTACGGAACTTCCGTAAGGAACGCCCTTAATGCTAAATAAATACAATAATTTTGACTGGCACCATAGTGCAGAACTTACGATCTTTTGTTGTGTCACCGCGCGAAACTAATACTCGCCGATTTAGCTAACTTAAATTATATATCTAGACTTACCTACTCTGATTAACCTTATACAAATGCTTGCCTCAAATTGAACTATTTGCTTGACTATTTTGCTTACAATCTTTGTGTAAAGTATTAAAAGTAATGAAACTTGCAAAAATAAAATTTCTCTAAAATTAGTAACAGAAAAACAAGCACATGGTAGTAATGCGATGCTGGGCTATAGCTTTAGGTTGTAGACGACCTGAATACATTGTTTATATAACCCAGATATATTTAGGTCGTTCGAGTATTAGCTAAGACTGGAGCGAGGCTGCAAAATATATTTTGATACAACTAGCTTTATCTCGTACGATATTAAAACGTGTACTCTAATTAATTATTAATTTATAAATACTTTCCTTGATTAGTAAATTTCTGCTAC
Organism: Polyommatus icarus; assembly: GCA_937595015.1. Taxonomy (NCBI): domain Eukaryota; kingdom Metazoa; phylum Arthropoda; class Insecta; order Lepidoptera; family Lycaenidae; genus Polyommatus; species Polyommatus icarus. The sequence continues at coordinate 15,116,120 of OW569321.1, forward strand.
CTACACTTGAATAAATTGCTACCATTATTTTTGAATTGCAGTAACAATGCTATTGCATTTTGAGGTTGAAGTTGAAAACAGGTTTTATTGTAACTTATTAATAATTATTATTATTATGAACACAATTAACTATAGGTTTTATTTTGTATGCATACTCAGTGGGATGACCCGGTAAGTATAACAATTCAATCGCTTTAAAAAAGGTTGTTAAAAATCTGCGAACTTTATTGTAGTTTCACTTCTATTTATTGGGAAGTTGGGAACTAATACCTACACCAATTTATAGGAGGTAAAGCCGGACAAAGTACCGAACCCGTCTGGTGTGGGTACTATAGAAGACTATTGGGGTCCATCCAAGAAGCTGCTCAACGACATCAAATTCTTGGAAACCCTCCAGAACTACGATAAGGACAACATCCCGCCAGCCGTAATGAAGAAACTCATGGCGACAGTGATGCAGGACGATGGCTTCGTGCCAGAAAAAATCAAAACCGTGTCCGTAGCGGCTGAGGGTATGTGGAAAATCCTTATTTCGCATACATTGTAAAAATTGCCTGAAATGAGTTTTCAAATGACTTTTTTATACTCTGGTTAACAAGTACCATTTTCGTCAAAACCTGATTTTATGCACCGAAAATTATGATTTATAATTATGATTTAGTATTTTAGTCTCATTCGATTCGGAATACCATCTAGAACATTCTATCAAAATACCAAGAGGGGCTGAAAAAAAAAATGCAAAAGTTATAAACAATTAAGTAAACATAAAAAGAAGGGTTTGGTTTTTTTATATTTCGAAAACTATTTGAGCGCTTTGAAAGTGCTAAAATTATTTTGATGTAATTTTGCATAGATGTAGATGCCTCTGGAAAGGGACATAGGCTACTTTTATCAATCTTAGGTTCCCACAGGATTTCTGTTTTTCTCAGACCAAGTCTCGGGAAACATCTAGTCTATCATAGTTGCAAAGTAGGTACGTTTCTTGTAAAAGACATAATATTTAACAGGTATGTGCAAATGGGTGATCGCAATGACCAAGTACGACAAGGTAGCAAAGATAGTGGCCCCAAAGAAAAAACGGTTGGCCGAAGCTCAAGCTGTTTACGACAAAGCGATGGCAGCCCTAGCCGTCAAACAAGCGCAGCTGAAGGAAGTTCAGGAGAAACTAGCTAACCTAGAAAATGTGCTCACTGAGCAGAGCAAGCAACAGAAAATGTTAGACGAGGAAGTGTTGGACTGCAGCAACAAACTGAAGAGGGCTGAAATGCTCATATCGGGCCTCGGAGGGGAGAGGATCAGGTGGACTGAAATTGCTAAGACAATGCGTGATACTTATAATTCTCTGACAGGTATGTATTTCTTGTATTTTGTATGCATATACCGGTGAATGTCGTTTCAATAAAATTAAAGTTAAGTATTTTCTTTGTTTTAAGTTTGTTTTAAATTTTTTTTAACTAGCAATAACCTACAAAAGTTTGGTGATACACGAATATTTTTATTTCAGGTGACATTCTTATCGCGTCTGGTATTATTGCATACTTGGGTCCATTTACTGCATCATTTAGGAATGAACAGGTATTTAACAATATTTCAAAGATTTTACATAAAAATATCTTTAAAATGTTTTTACCTTTTCTTGTTTCTTGTAGAAACTCCCTAAAATTGTGATGTATCTTCTCACTAGATAAAGAAATGGGCTCAAGCGTGTCACGAGTGCGGCATCGTGTGCACGCTCAACTTCAGCCTGATCAAGTCGTTAGGGGAGCCGGTCACGATACAGCAGTGGAACATCGACGGGCTACCTGCAGACGACTTCAGTGTCGAGAGCGCTATTATTATAAAGTAATGTCTTTAAATGTCCTTTGAAACTCGCAAGAGGTTTTTCATGAGCTTTAAGTCATAACGAGAGATTAATGCCCAGTTATTGGGGGTTTTTGCCAAATTATTGGCTGTTGATTGATTACCGTTATGGATGTAAGTCAGTTGAAATAATAGATCATCAGTATTTTTTTTCACTTTTAATATTGTGATTTGTGATACAGGAGTGCTCGTCGATGGCCCCTGATGATAGATCCGCAGGGCCAAGCCAATCGCTGGATCAAAAACATGGAGAAGCCGAATAATCTCTCCGTGGTTCGTATGACTCAAGCTGATTTGAGTCGAGTCATGGAAAATGCTGTGCAGTTCGGACAACCGGTAATAGATTTTATAAATAAAAATTTATTTTTAAGAAAATATTAAATGTTAAATCTATATAATATCTTTTTATGCATACTTTATGTATTGTATGAAAAAAATAACATCTAAAAAACGTGCAATGTTTAAATGAATGTAAACTTCTTCATGGATAAATTCTTTTAGGTGCTACTGGAAAATGTTTTGGAAGATCTCGACCCAATGCTCGAACCGTTACTTCAGCAACAGACATTCCGTCAAGGAGGAGCATTGTGTATAAAAATTGGCGATACCATCGTGGAGTACAGTAAAAGTTTCAGGTAAAATGTAAATGGTTTACGTAATACTCAAGTCAATTTTATGAATGATACTATAATATTCATTAATCTTAATAATAATAATGTTTAGGCTGTATATAAGCACAAAGCTAGCGAATCCTCACTACCTACCAGAAGTGAGCGTGCGAGTGACGTTGGTAAACTTCATGCTTGCTGTCGACGGTCTTCAAGCGCAACTGCTAGCACGTACGGTGGCGAGGGAAAGACCTGACTTACAGCAGGCCAAGTCAGACTTGACTACTCAAGGCGCTGAGCATCGCCGCCAACTGCAAGAGATCGAAAAGAAAATTCTAAATGTTCTTTCCACGTCAGAACATTTGCTGGAGGACGAAGAAGCTGTTCAGGTAACTTTCAAACTAGTGATATTACGAAAAATTATCTTGTTGTAGTTAGGTAACACAGTGAAATATAGGTAAAAAATAATAATTGGTATTAATTTTGTATCTCACATTTTTATACAATTGTTTTAGGTTTTGAACTCAGCTAAAGATACGTCGAATGAGATCAAAGAAAAACAGGAGGTAGCTGCTGTCACAGAGAAAGCTATCGATGAGGCTCGAAACAACTACGTGCCTATTGCTGTCCATTGTACGAATTTGTTCTTCTTGATTGGTAAGTCAGTTGCAGTAGCTCAATATCCTATGATATATTTATTTATATCAGTAAAGTTATCTTCTATTATCGTTCTGTACAGCTTCGTTAGCAAGCATCGACCCGATGTACCAATACTCTCTGGGCTGGTTCGAGGGTCTGTTCACGTCGTCCATCGACAACACGGACAGAGTAGACGACATCCCGCAGCGCCTCAACATACTTCGCACGCACTTCACTTACTCGCTCTACAATAATATCTGTAGAAGTCTCTTTGAAAAGGTTAGCAACGACGATTCTTATAATATGCTTGAATTTATTACTTCAATACTTTTAAACTTACTCGTTATTACTAATATTATAAATGCGAAAGTGTGTCTGTCTGTCTGTTACCTCTTCATGCCCAAACCGCTGAACCGATTTTGCTGAAATTTGGTATGGAGATACTTTGAGTCCTGGAAAAGGACATAAAATACTTTTTGTGCCCGGAAAAATGTACGGTTCCCGGTTGCGGGCGTCATCTAGTGTACTAATAAATGCAAACCTTCATTTCTGTTAAGGTACTTGATACTTCGTTATTTCCAGGGTGCTTGTCTACCGGAGCTGAGCTTAATTACAGTGTCATCAATGTGTTTTTAAAATCCAATAGAATCGTTTCGCCGAGCGAGGTCAGGCAGCAGGCCTAACATAAAAAGAGTAGAAATGGGAAAGAATCGACATACTTACTGACAGATTTTATTGACAAAATGGCGGATTTTCATTGTCTAATTGTCACTTTGTCTATTCTTCCGTAGAAAGAAACCGTTTCTATGGTGACCATGCTAAGCCTTACAGCTGACGAGTGATTCTATCGGTTTAAAAAAAGAAATACCTCTCGACACTGTTTACTACTGCAGCTGCTCTGGTAGAAACGCACCCTAATACGTGCCTCTCTGTGAACAAGTTTTTCTTCTAGTGTTTCCAACTTTTAATCTGTTTTTCTCCTCTGATTTCACTCTAATAGGATAAGTTGGTATTCTCTCTTCTGCTAACGATGACGATAGAGACCGCGGAGGGTCGTCTGTCGCTGGCGCATGTGCTTTTCTTGTTGGCGGGCGCGCAGCCGCGACTTGTACCCGATAACCCATCCTCCTTCCTCGGACCTCAAGCATGGAAGGACTTTATTGGGTGGGTACAATATGACATACAAATTACTTATTATAATGATCCGAAAAAAAAATCATTCCGCAATAGCATTACAAAATTAATGAATTCAGAGAAGTACTTGATTTACTTTGTTACTACATTTTAGCGCTTGGGGACTTTGATATATTTTTTCAATACAATGTGTCTTTAAAATCAATTAATGCATTTTGTACCGTACTAATTGACACGAAACCACGATGATGAAAGGCTTGTGTGTGAATCCCGTTCCCGCTTCATCAAGTGCTCTAACTTAATTCACGTTTAATTGGCTGGTAATTTCCACGGGGCTGATTGCTACATGTGCCATTAGAGATGCACAACACCATAATTGGGTTAGCTTTGTAATTAAATTCAAATCGTCGTGATGCGTCGCTTTATGGAGTCTAATTAAAAGGATTAGAAAGATACGACTGACACATAGAAAAATTTCCTGAATAAGAAGGTTTTTTTTGTTAAGAAATTTCTTTTGTAACAAATCAAGAATTGTCATTTTTCGAATAGGCTCAACGAATTGGAAAAATTCTGTGGCATACTTGACCACTTTACGTCTAATATGAAAAAGTGGGAAGCGTTCTGTAACGCTGTCGATCCTCAAAACCAGCCGCTGCCAGCGCCCTGGGACACTCAGCTAGACGCGTTTGAGGTAACTATTAATTTATAATTTTATGCACAAACTTTAATGGGAATTCAAATGTTGAAATAGCTTTTACCTCTGTAAATTAAATTGCAAATTAAATAATCTACTTCTAAAACGCTTTTGCATGAAGATTTGTTAGTATTAGCTTTTTCGTTTCGAAACTTGTAAAATATGTTTTAATAATAATTCAGTACTATTTTCTTATTATTATCACTGTTATTAGTTATTTTATCTTTTTTAGAAATTGATGGTGCTTCGATGTATGCGTTTGGATATGATGGTGCCTGGTGTGCTAAAATACGTGGAAAGTAAGATAGCATTTTTGCATGTTAATTACAATATATCTGCTCCCAATCTTTCATTTTCTTAGTTATTAATTAATATTACGGATAACTCTTTTTCTTGCGAGATTTAAGTTTTAAATTCTAATAAACCACTTTCAGGTCACTTGGGTCGTGAGTTTGTGGAGCCACCTTTGTTTGACCTTGAGTCTTCCTACTCAGACTCGCACTGCTGCATTCCTCTTCTATTCGTACTTACCCCAGGATCGGATCCCATGGGTACTCTGTTGAAGTTTGCTGATGACCAGGTAATACGCCTTTCCTATATTACTTGGCTTAATTTTAAATAATCTTAAAATTTAGTTTTTTTCGTTGATTTAGTTTAAACTGTCATCTTTGGTCAATGTTTTGGGTTAAAAAAACTCTCCTGGCGCAGTCCGGTAAAGAAAGTTGTTTTCTTAGGGTTTCGGCTCCTCTCGTCTATACTCGTTGTCTCTGGGCCAAGGCCAAGGGCCTATCGCGGTGAAGCTGATCGATGAGGGTGTGCGGAGCGGCACGTGGGTGGTGCTGCAGAACTGTCACCTCGCTAAGAGCTGGATGCCGATGTTGGAGAAGGTGATTAATTGATTATGATGATAATTATTATTATTATTTTGTTTCGTCGTATTTTCTGTGGGGATATAATATGCCTGTATTATACGGGCATTAACATTACTTTATTAATTAAAAAATGTAATTAAATCGCTATAATTTTAAAGGGATTGGTAACGATTTATTAGTACTTCATTTGAAATTACATGAGTTAATTACATTGAGGTGTTTTGTGTAGATTTGCGAAGGATTATCTCCGGACACGACGCATCCCGATTTTCGATTATGGCTTACATCGTACCCGGCTGATCACTTCCCCGTCTACGTGCTGCAGAATGGAATCAAAATGACCAACGAGCCGCCGCAAGGTTGTAATTGCAAATTATTGCAAAACGAAAGATTTTTATGTTAAATATTAAGTTTAACCCTTTATAGTCGGGGCATTTTAATAGGCCACATTTGACAGTTCATCAAAATTGCACCACGTAACCTTGTAGCGATGTGCATAAAAAATAAATATTTTCGTTTTGTTATAACTGCACAATTGATTAACTTTTTTCAATTACGATTACATATTTATTGTAAACATGACCGATACGAATTATTTAACGATTTGCTTTTACTGATAAACAATTCTAAACGTAATAAACAAATTCTGATCTTAATAATTGCACGTCGTTACAATGTTACGTCAGCTGACCTTTTTTCTTTTTAAACTCTAGGGATGTTACTCTAAAAATCGAAAGCTAATAAATAGTATCGATGCATTTATTACTTGTAATGAAAGATCCCCATAAATCAATAACCACGTTGTGAAATGTAACACATATTTATGGGAAATGAATAATGATAATACTAAATTTAACAATTTTTATAATTCAAGCGAATAAATGCAATGTTTTTTGTAAATGATGTGCTTGTCTTATTTTGGTCCTTGAATTTGCAAAGAAAAAGTAATAAAGGGACAGGAATTTGTTTTTGGTTTTACAAATAACGTATAAAATTCAAATATTTTATTTTCAGTCCGTATCGATTTATTCGTTTTGGTCGATGTTTTTACGCAGTTCACCTCACTATGGAGATTAATCTGACAGATGTCAAATGTGGCCTATTAAAATGCCCCGACTGTAGTTAAATATTGCGAAAATTGTACGTAATCTCATTATTATTATGTAACTAAAAATGTTCATATAATGGATGAAGTTCGATCTGCACCTATCTAGTAAAATAGAAAAATTCGGCCTTTGAATTATTTGACCGGACTTGCAAGACTATATATACTCTGACCACTTAAAGCGTGGCTCTCGGTGCATACTCGTAGCATACATTTAGTACGCTACAAAGATCGCGCTTAAACTGGTCGAACCATAGTGATGTTTTTGCAAAAAAAGACAAGAAACTAAGTTTTTAAGATACGAAAAACCACTGATTTATTCATACAGGACTGCGAGCGAACATCGCTCGTTCCTACAACAGCGACCCCATCAACGACCCCGAGTGGTTCGAGGGCAACAAGCAGCCGGAGATCTTCAAGAAGCTGCTGTTCGCGCTGTGCTTCTTCCACGCCGTGGTGCAGGAGCGCCGCCAGTTCGGCCCGCTCGGCTGGAACATCCGATACGAGTTCAATGAGACAGATCTGAGGATCAGTGTTACACAGCTCTACATGTTCTTGAATGAATATGAGGTTAGTATTTTATTTTAATTAACGAAATGAACGACTATATTATTAGCACATATTTAAGCGGGATTACTTTGTATTTCAATGTATTCTGACGCTTAGATATCAAAGATTTATGGTCCCAAGTGCCATGTCCTAATCATCATGTTTATCAGGACGTGCAATTCGTAGCGCTGCGCTACCTGACAGGCGAGTGCAACTACGGCGGGCGCGTCACGGACGACTGGGACCGCCGCTGCCTCAACACCATCCTCGACAACTTCTACAACCCTAGCGTCATTGCCGAGGACGACCACAAGCTTGATCCCAGCGGTTAGTTATTATTAAAAGTTATCTCATTTAGAATAGTCTGTCACACTGTCATTAGTCTGAACTGCGTTTGTTATTAGATTTTGAAATTATTAACTTTAGGTGATCGTCTTCTCATTGGCGGCCCGTTTTCGTAAAATATGACCTAGGAACTCGGTATGCCTTGGACGGTAGGGCATGATGTCTTGTCGACAGTATAAATTACGCCCCAAACCTTACCTAAGTATCATCAGAGATAAGTATCATCACTGGGAGATGCGGGCCTACGTCATTGTTTCAGTTCAAGTCAGTGTTAGTCGTGAATCCGGCTGCTTTTTGCATAACATGAATCAATCTCTCTGTTACTACCTAAGGCTGTGTTTCTCCTGAAGCGGAGCGGAGCTTAGCGGTGCCCGAATTGTCCAATCGTGCTATTCCAGCGGATTGACAGCGAAGATTTTGAGCATGGTGATTGGTCAATTCGGGCACCGCTAAGCTCCGCTCCTCTCCGCTCCGCTTCAGTGGAAACGCAGCCTTATCTTGCCTTACTGCACCCTTCCAAATGTGCTGTATGGTCCAGGCGTGTACTACATCCCTCACGTGCGCGAGCACTCGGAGTTCGTGTCGTACGCGCGCTCGCTGCCGACGGCGACGCCGCCGCAGGTGTTCGGCTTTCACCCCAATGCCGACATCACCAAACACTTCCGCGAGACTTCCGACCTGCTAGACACAGCGCTGCTCACGCAGGTATTCTGATAGACTGATTTAGGGAACCCTCAGGAGAATGTTGGTAAATGTAGTTATTCATCTTATGCTGTATAACTTCTGTATTAAACGTCGTAAATTAATTATTATACTTTGCATTTAGTTAAACATAGTACACTACTTATTTACACATAGTTCTGCATCGTCACAAAAAATATTAATATCGACATTCCTTTTATAGGTCGGTCTTAGGAAAAACTATGACAAGAAACAAACTGATCACTTAAATCTCAGGGCAGATGTAAAGATTTAAAACAAACGTATTCAAGCAAGCATTGCAATAAAAATATTTGTGTTGCGAAACGTGTAGCGGGATTTTGCATTTATTCCTTTGGGGCTTTTATTACGTGCTATTTTGTTCCCGGGCGAGCACTTAATTTTCTTTTAAAATTTATAACGCGCCGGTCGCAGCCAAACTACGTACTAAGTACCGGGCAGGTAATGAACGTGAGGCCACCCGCTACTATTTCGCTAAAATAAAGATCCAACTAATTCCAAAGTACGCTATAAATTTTCAAAAAGCTGCTATTACTTTTTTCCTCATTTCGAAGTTTGTTTGTTTTTCACTGTCTTTTTGTATGTTAATTAAAATTAACCTAAAATTGTGAGACTAATCTTAATATATATATTTCTTGTGTGCGTGTGTATGTGACTGAACTCCTCCTAAACGACTGGAATTTTGATGAAATTTTTTGTGTGTGTTCAAGGGGATCTGGGAATGGTTTAGATTCACAATTTTGTCCGCTGGACAATGTTTTTTTAATTAATTTTTAATTTATTAGTAGTTGTTGATTTTGGAATGTTTTACATTGGATCCGACAGTCGGCTGCCATCGCAGTGTCAAATTTTAAATAATATTCGAATTCGGATTTTAATTTTAGTCTGTCCGACAGTTAGCGCTTCGACCAAATTAAAAAAAAAATACTTTATATACTTAATATGGCAAAGAAACGTTTGCCGGGACAGCTAGTAAATTATAAAGATTTGGTCTACAACACGGTCAAATTAACTTGACGCATCGAAATGTCAAATTAACATGCGAGCTCCATAATGACGTCATCAAACCGTGCGTCTAGTTAATTTGACCGTGTTGTAAACAAATAAAAAATACAGTTTATTAAAATATATTAAACTTCAATAGGTGTGTATTATAAATATTGCAGTCAGATATCAAATATCAATAGATAAAATATGTATTTAGAGGTAGTTAAATATTCACACTAGTTATCGTACTTTTTGATTGGTCATATATTGCCGTTCATCATAATAATTAATCAATTTTTATATTTTCTCTAATATCTATTATTTTTGTTTTCAGTATTTTAGCATGAACATATTTTAGCAATTTGGTACAATACTCTCATAATGTATTCTGTTTCATCGATCGCGTCCCACAGGATCGCACGGTGAGTGGAGGCTTTGACATTATCGTAACGTATTTCATTTGTTGAGCCTCTAGTAATTGGATTTTACTTTTTCATGCACAAAGGACCTCTATCAACAATACCTCGTAAGTATATACCTAAGTCGTGTATAATGTGACTGTACGTGATAGGTATATTTAGGAAAACCACGTTGCTAATAGCTCTTGGAAACCAGCTTTTTTCATGAAAACGACAGTTAAAGAAAACGAAGATTCCCGAAAGCTATTAAGATCGTGGTGGTGTTGTATTGACATGATGTAATGTAATTTGCGTCGTCGTGGGTTGCGGGTTTTTTGAATTTCAAACACGTCCTCCTAAAGCAAACTTAATTTAAGTATTTAATTTTGTTTCTCGGCGGGCGTCGGCGCTTGTAACGTAGCCGATCTCCGCTCCGGCTCATCAGTTTAAAGTGTTGTCACAGCGCTTCAAATAGATTAAAATTGTTGCATTCAGGAAAACGCTTTGTTGCGAATGCTTCGAGACTTATCTTAGCTCGTGCATGTTTCAATCAGGAAAAGGAATATAGCTTGTTTAAACGTTTTAATGTATTTGTTAGATATATTATGTTGATTCATGATACAATAGAACAGGAATGGTGCTGGGTTATCTAAGGATCAGAGATTATAACTTATGTCATCAAGACCTCTTATTAAGTTTCGTTATTGCACTTTGGGCCTTGGAATCGTGAAAAGACCGCATTAGGCTGCGTTTCCACCGGGGACAAGCTAAGCTGCGTTGCAAGGAATAAGTTTTTAAGAACCAATAGAAACGATTCATTTGCCTGTTGACGTTCAGCGCAACGATTCTATTGGTTCTTGCATAGCACATTCCTCGCAACGTAGCTTAGCTCAGCTCCGGTGGAAACACAGCGTTATGCTCTGATTTCACTACTCCATCTTTTCCTGTATGATGTATATCCCCATATAATGCCAAAAACAACGAATAACAAAACTACAGGAAACGTAACTCCCATACTTCAACCGTTTTAAATTTGGCTCCTTTTCGAACACTAAAATATGACAATAATTCAGATTCGTAAAGGTCGTTTCCCAGGTAACAAAGAAAATATTGTAAAAAGCTAGTACGCAAAAAGTAAGTAAACAAACTGTAAAATAAGTTTGACAATAATTATCATGTCAACCTGGTTGAACGTCACTCGAGTATATATGTTACGCTCAAAGACCGAAATCGCTCAGTGAGCGAAAAAATTGCTCACAACGCGTTGTGGTTACAGTGAAACAGCCACGACGCTAAATTCACGTTGCGGCTCTAATGAAAACGGCCACGACGCGTTCTGGCAATCACAAAAGGACCATAACGCGAAAATCGTATCGTGGCTGATATGCTATTCGTTTTTCTTGATTAGTTCTTGATTGATTAATCATCCATCATAGGTATAGGATGCTACGTAGAACTGCGGGCATCAACTAGTAGTAGTTATTATATTTAAATGATATAAATTAAAATAAAACTAATTTTTTTTAGGTCAGATTACTTTATATTTAAAAAAACAAGAAAAAGTTACGCCTGACAGACAGACAGTAATAATATTAGTACGGATAATATAGAACTATGGATATTTATAAATAATAATGATAAACACGTTAAGCAGTGATTTAGTAAAAGAAAAAATACTTTGTAGTATGCGTGGTAATTCAAATTTGATCTCTCATACCTATGGACGATTAATCAATCAAGAACAAATCAAGAAAAACGAATAGCATATCAGCCACGACACGAATTTCGCGTTATGGCCTTTTTGTGATTGCCAGAACGCGTCGTGGCCGTTTTCATTAAAGCCACGACGCGAATTTCGCGTCGTGGCTGTTTCACTGTGACCACAACGCGTTGTGAGCAATTTTTTCGCTCACTGAGCGATTTCGGTCTTTGAGCGTAACATATATACACGAAAAATGTGTACCAAACACATGCATAAATGTGCATGTATTCGGGTCACATTTTGTAGCCTTTTGGTGCACTTTTTTTGACGGAGTTACTCTTCCTGTAGTTTAAAGTTCACTGGTCAAAAACTATTTAGGACACGATGGCGGCAGGCGAGTCCAAGGCATCCCCGGAGGAGCAGGCGATGGCGATAGCGGAGGATTTGCTGGCGCGGCTGCCGGAGCAGGTGGTGTGGGGGCCGTCGCACGAGGGCGCGGTGCGGCCGGCCGACATGACGCCCATGTCCATCGTCGTGGTGCAGGAGGCCGCCCGGTACGAGCGCCTTGTCCGCGTCATCAGGTCCAGCGCGAGAGCCGTCATTGGCGCTGTTCAAGGTATGTTAACCTATTTTTTTTATAAGAAAGGGGGTAAACGAGCAAACGGGTCACATGATGGAAAGCAACTACCGTCTACCATTGACATTCGCAATATTAAAAGAGCTACAGATGCGTTGCCGGCAGATATAATAGGATTTTTGTAGTATATGAACTCTTTTAGTGCCAATAGGTAATTAAGTAAACAAAAGTTTAGTATATTATATCTTGTTTTAACCTTTTGAGAAAATTTAAGGCCCACATTTTTTGTCATTACCAAATAAATAATAATAATTATCACAGGTTTCTTAAAATGTGACTCAGAAAACGAAAATGGTAAAACATTTCTAATCGTATTTGGTTTCGTTAAAACTTACTCGACTTTAATGGATATTTGCTATGTGATTTGTTTTGGGTTAGATGTGTTCACTGCTAGGATTTCTGGCCTATAGCCAGACGAGACGAGAGCTAGACTGGAGCGTGCTGATTATAAAAAGCTTTAGATATTTTGTACGGGAAATTTATTTTCACATTTCATGACTTTCTGGAAACTGTACCTAATGATTTCCTTTTGAGAAAAGATAAATATTTTTTATGAAAGTCTGAACAGAAAGCTAGGGACTAAAGAAGGCATAAACCTGGCATGATTAATTATTATAACACACACATTGATGTATAAGTACTACGTACATAAATCTCGGTGAACACACACGTTTAACACTGTATTAATAATACAGTGTTAAAGCCATCGTTTAAAATGGGCAAGATATTTTTTCTCCTTTCCTTTATCTAATACTCGTATTGTACGTTTTAGCCATGATTCTTTTGATGTATTCATTAGGTGTAAGCGTGCTGACGGACATAACGGAAGAGGTGCTGACGAGTATGGTGCGCGGGCGCGTGCCCTCGCTCTGGGCCGACAAGAGCTACCCCTCGCTCAAGCCGCTGGCATCCTACTTTGACGATCTGCTGGAGAGACTGAATTTCCTACAGGTGGGTCCCACTCAAATCACGATCTATTTATATTTAATTTTTCACTAAACACAAGTTTCAAGAACAGCTACATATTAAAATGGACCTACAATAATTTTACAAACCTTACTCTTACTCGTAAATATCCATATTATTTTGTTTACAATCCGTATATTAATTATCTTTTACCAACTGCGACCTCTGTTCGACAGAGCCTTACCGTACTCAACGTAACTTCACCTCACCTCTAAAAACTGAAATTCCATTAATATCGGGATTCGGGTAACATTCCCACGGGCGAGACCTGGCGCGTGGGTGTAATTCATACCTAGACCCTATTCATCAAACGTCAGTTCAAATATTTCGCACAAATACCTAACCTCAAGTTTAATTAAACTCGTAGAGGCAATTTGTGTAACAATCTGGGAACCGTATAGGCTTCACATGTTGTAAAATAAATGTTATTTTCTTTTCCAATAGTCCAATTTTCAATTCCACGCGGTCGACGCGGGACCGTGCTATTCCAATTCCATCAACATATTTTGTACTTCGCGAGTTTGTCTGTTGTGTTAGATACTAGCGGGACTGCGGTTTCGCTCGCTAATTCGCTTTATTGTTGCTAAACCAAATCAAATGTAATTTGGTCTATTTCGTAATTAGCAAGAGTGAAATAAAAGCTACTTTGCTTTCGCATAAACTTTTAAATGATGTATTTTTTTATAGTTATTAGTTATCTACATTTTAATTAATATTGATGTTTTTGTGGCTTGATTGGTTTTGAATTTGATAGAATGGACCCTTTCCTAAAATGTATGGACTATATTGGATGCATGTCTGTACGACATCAAAATATCTAACATACTATTATGTTAGTTTAACATCTAATCTAATCTAATATATTATATAAATCTCCTGTCACGATGTTTGTCCGCGATGGATTCCTGAACGATTTTAATGTTTTTTTTATGTGTGCTTTTTTCCAACTTGAGAGATAGGATAGCATTTTATTGCAAATTATTTGTTTAATAATTAATTGACAGTAACAATTATCTGTTAACTCCAAAAGATTCCAACAGATGTCGATACTTTTCGACTGGATTGAGTAAGTAACGGCTACTGGGTACTTTATATATTGATAGGTGCATTTGTTGAATAAATAATAGTAAATTATTACAACCTTAGACTGACGGCAACCATTGTTTGTGCGACGGGATAGCGATCGACGTTGCCATGGTAACATACATATTTAGTCACTTCAATAAAATAATATGGCAAATACATAATATACTATGGCAAAGCAACGTTTGCCAGGATAGCTAGTCATTCAATAAAATTTTTGAACGGTGATAGATATCACCGTTCAAAAAGTCTACCATTCTTGTCATCGAAATTATGTTTTTGTGTTCATTTCTCAATAAGTATACTATATTCATCAGAAGTGGCACTCGCTGGGTCCGCCGCCTGTGTTCTGGCTGTCGGGCTTCTACTTCCCCCAGGCCTTTCTCACCGCCGCGCAACAGAGCTACGCCCGCAAGTACAAGATACCCATCGACCAGCTCGCCTTCCATTTTGAGGTATACAACTATAGTTGATTACATACGTTAGACTTTAATTATACAAAGAACTTGTTATTATCGACCGTTTTCTTTGTTTTAAAGGGTGATTTTTTGTTTCCTTTCCAAAGTTTTCAAATAGAGTATATTGTGTATGGTAGCGGCTTTCGCCCTTAAAAAATGAACAGCTGACATTTTTGCATGAATACAGTTTAGAATTCAAATTCAGAGTTTATGAAGCTTCAAAGACAGTGACGGATTAACCCTTAATCAAATATGAAATAAGTTCAAATAAGCAATTACCTAGGGCATCAAATATGAGGGGCACCAGAAGAGTAAAGGTTCCAAGAACGATTGTAGTTGACATACGGATGGCATGGATTGATTAGGGCATCAAGGAGGTAGTCTTAATCCGTCACTGTTCATAGATTTAACTTTATTTGAACGATTTTAGGTGCAACGACAAACCATCATCACTGCGCCGCCGGAGGAGGGCGTGTTCATCAACGGGCTGTTCATGGAGGGCGCGCGATGGAACATGAAGAAGTTCATCGTCGACGAGTCCATTCCCAAAGTGCTGTACGACGAGTTCCCTGTGGTTGGTATTGCACGTTACAGCTCCCTACCTCGTACTCATACAGCATACTAACCTAGTTTCAACATTAATTTCTCAGTAGTTTGCATCTGTTTTCACCATTCCAGCTATTTCCTGTGTTCGTATAATTTTTTTCTTATATATCAATTTCGATGCTCGTTGCTCATATTATTTGGTAGTGGTACAATTGCGTGCTATGCTTTCTTGTACAATCCGAATCAACGTGATTTCGATTGTCAGATGTGGTTGCTGCCCAAGAAACGCGAGGAGGTGGGCGGCGGGCAGATATACCCGTGCCCGCTGTACAAGACGGCATCGCGGCGCGGCGTGCTGTCCACCACGGGCCACTCCACCAACTACGTACTGACCGCGCTGCTGCCCACCGCCGCGCCGCACACGCACTGGGTGCTGCGCGGCGTGGCGCTCCTCACGCAGCTGCCTTATTGATCTAAATTTGTATTTTACTGAACTATATTTAACTTACTTCTAACTTGTTATTTAAACTTTTAAATTAATGCTAATAAAATATTTCTTGTATTTATACCATTTTAATTGTTCTCGTTATGTACCGAAGATCAACACAGCAAGGCCATCAATCTTCTGTTTCTGACCATGGTCTATAAAAAGCTCTCTATTTAAATATTATTATACAGTCCCTGTGGCATGGCATACAAATGGTAAAGATAACAAATTAATATTTTAGGTCCATTAGGTCCATTTATTTTACCCTTCTTAGCATAAAGAAATAACGTAACGAAGACGAGACGAGCCGTAACTTTTCGTCTTTTTGATTCACTTTGTGACTGTCTTCTAGATTTTAAAACTTTTGCAACATTTTGATCTACTATATACTTACTACGAATAATAAAAACTAAGAAAACATAACTCCCATACTTCAACCGTTTTAAATTTGGCACCTTTTCGCAAACTAAAATATGTATGACAATTCAGATTTTCGCCAAGGTCGTATCCCAGGTACCTAACGTATCATAATATTGCGCGCCGGACGACAGCCTGCGCGGTTATTGTCATTGTCAAAGTTATGAAACAAAGCCGTTAACAATAATAATTATCATGCAACTTGGTTGAATGTCACTCAAGTATATATACACGAAAAATGTGTACCGAACACATGCATAAATGTGCATGTATTCGGGTCATATTTTGTCATAGACTTTAATATATACTGTCGTATAGACCACCTGACAAACCGAAAATGCGTGACGATTTTTGATCTGTCAATGTATGCGTGTGCTAGTGATGTATATTTTACGATGGATAGTATTGTCCGTTCGAGTTATTTTACCTGCGTTTCTATGAGAAATAAATAACATGCAACTTTGAAAGATTTTGTAATTCAAATTAAGTATCATATTATATTTTATTTGACAGAAAAAAGGTGACGATTGAAAAGTAGATACACATTTTCGTTTGGGGTGATTTTTCAATCGTCAGATGTGTTATAACATGAGGTTCTTAAAAGGGTAAATAATATACACATTTTAAAGTTACTTACTTATTATTCAGGTAAAATCTATCTGACAAATCAGCCCTTACATTAATAGAAATGCAAATATAAAGTTGAAAGTAAACGACAAACAAAGTATATTATTTATTCTTAAATTAAATACATATCATAATACCGTTACACCTCCATTACATTTTAGACTAGTTTTATGTTCTTGTTAAATACCGATAGGCATATCGATAAATTTGATTCAAGCCCTAGCGTATATGTAAACAATTTTGATGAACATTTTTTCTTTAAAAATTGTGTTATTTAAGAACAATAGTATCTTTAGTTATGCAAAATATGAAAGTAAAGAAGAGGATTAACAATATTTTATTTGAAATAGAGAACTAAAGACAGAATATAGCGAAAATAAACACATCGTAGCAATTAGGACATGAAGATTAATTACCTTTGAAATGTATATTTTTCAGGATTACTCCTATGATTTACACTGCAATCACTCACAGAACAAGTTACCATTGTTATATGTAATAATAGTATTTGTCGAAAATAATAAAGGATTTAAAAAATAAATTGCAAATACCGAAAGGGCATAAAAACGGTTGACGACTTTTGGCCGACCTGTCAAATGAAAGTGGTTACAGTTTTCATGAGACTGCCTTTCTCTTTTTATCTTGTTATAATTCCATAAAGGATTTTCTTCTCTCTCGCACTCTTTGTTGGTCTTTTGCATCTTAAGTTTATGCATTTTGTAGCCTTTTGGTGCACTTTTTTTGACGGAGTTACTCTTCCTTAGTTTTTATTATTCGTAGACCATATATGTACCATATTTTCTAACCAGAACTACATTTATAATTTCACCCGTGAGCTAAGATAGTAAAGGATTAATAACTCTATCGTAGAATGTTTTACGATTCCCGAATCCACTCGGGGTGCACCCTCCCGGCTCACCGTCCCCGCTATTAATATAATTTATTGTTCTGTGCCGCGAGACTGATGGCCCTCCGCCGTGTGATTTTACACTCGTGTAACTAATTCATTACGATGGGTTCGGCTGCTGCGTAGCGATATAAAAAGCAGCGGGGATTCAAGTGGTGTGGATCTGCTTAATTAATGTCAGGATTCATAACTGTGTCTGATGTAGATTGTAATAAAATAAAAGTTATCATTATAATGAACTATATTATATAACAACTGAGCGAACTGAAGATTTTCTGCTCAGGTAAAACCGTTTGTTTTTCTTGGGAGCACGAAGTAGGACAGGCGAATGAGAATTGTATGAATTAAATGAGTTCTTCGCGGTTAAATCTCGTACTATCAGCTCGTTTCCATTACGTACCGCCGTGATCCCGATTGTAATCGTAAATGTGTTACGAGAGTCGGGGAGAGTGCACCCCATCGTTTCGGGGTCAATGTCAGTAAGTGCTCGTTTTTATATGTCGCTCGCTCTAATCGAGCCCGGCGACCATTACCGGCGCGATGACTCAGAATTTAAGCGTATTACGCTGCCCTGTCATTTAGCATGAAAAAGCTCGCATCGCAGATACGGCATGTATTAAATAAGCGAGTAGCGGACAGGGTGGTGTGGGGCCCGCTCCCCGCTCACACACCCCCCCGCGCTCCCCCGGTGCCGCCGGGCGTAGTACGGGAGGCACTCGGTCTGGCGCGGCGTCGCCCCGGCAACGCGAGATATTGATCTGCGCGCCGCCCCCGCCCCCCGCGCAGCATCCCCCGCGCCCCGCCCGCCCCCACACGCCCTTGATTCCGCGCCCGCCCCGCCGCCCACCCCACACGAATACTTATTACTCTTCACACAACATACTCCACGTAATCCGATGAAGAAATTTCACTTGTTATACTTGTGCCTTGCTTTTTTATAATGGCCGCATCTAATTAAGCAGTCTCGTAAATACGTGCATGTGAGCATCAGCAATTGAGTTAGTTAAGGCGGGTTGAGCCTCCCTTTCGTGAGTTTTCTTAGTGTATTTGATAAAATATACAAATATAGTAGGTGACCCTACTTTATGGGAGTTCAAATAAAAATGGAACGACGATTCTTAGTAATTAAGGACATGAGCTGCGTGCTCCCCAGGCAAATACATCCTGCGCTGTGTTAAGAGCATCTCGTAGCTTTATTGTTGTGAGTTAAAGAGATAATAATATTATTATTATGACTAAGGTACTTATGTACCTACTTCTAACTATTTGCGGGTTTGGTTATCATTTCAGTTCAGTATATTAATTAATTTAGTAAATCACTATATTCTGTTAGTTAATGATGGTTAAATTTTAACTGTAAACTAAACACTCTGAAAATATTTTCTTTTCATAAAAGATTTTCCAATAAAAATATTAAAATAAAAGAAAGCTAGCCACAAGTTGCGAGCGTTGCGAACTGCGCGATATAATTTTTAATTCCCCCGTCAATAAGTATTGTTAAAGTAACATGGCAGCTGTCCAAGTTCACTGAATAGCCCGTGATCGCGGTGAATACATTTTCTCCCAGATTACATTTTATTTTATACTTGCGCGCCGTTAAATTTAGAATTGAATTTACATATTTTGAAGTAGTATCTTTATAAACAAACACACTGTCTAACTAAACGATTATAGTTTAGGTGGTGTTACTGACTTCTCTGTCCACTGACCAACTCTGTCGGACAAATTTTTCACTTTATCTTACGAAGTTTTATATCAAGTTTTCGAGCGGCGCTCATCAAAGACACTAATTACTGTTGCAGACGTGAAAGTAATTACAGCTGGCACATAAAAAGTATTCTATACCGAAGCCCACGGCACCTAATTAGCCGAGTTCTCGCCGCCCGCTCCGCGCTCGCCCCGCGCCCGCTCCGTGCCCGATCTGTGCCCGCTCTGTGCCCGCTCTCGAAACAAGATAGGTAAGAAAATATTGTGTTTGCGCTCCGAGAGGTTTATTAATTAATTAGCGGAAAATGAGGAACTCCTTCGAGGATTTATAACGTGAATAATAACAAAGGAATAAAAATCTAAGACTCCATAATAATAATATTATATTGTAATCTCTAACATATTTTACAATCGGTAAATATATCTTGTGAAGACGAGTAAGAACTATTAAAATAAGATACTGAATTAATATTGATTAAAAACCCTGCTTTCGATCTATGACAGAAAAAATCAGGAAGAAAACCGCAGGAAAATTAAAAAGAAATTAAGACCGCACGTCCGAGCGCTATCTCGGTATGAGGATTTAATTAAAAATGCAGCGCTACATCTGGCTGCAGACGGCGGCACTATGTAAATGAAATCAAAATGGTCACAGGCAAAACGGAGCAAGCACCACTTACCGCGCCGACTCGACGTTATCCGTGATGAAACAAAGTCATCAGGACTTCAGGTAATGACTATAGGTGAATCACCGTGATCCCAGATGATTACAAGCAATTTTCTAAGTTCAATTCATTGAATTGGACATTTCCAATGCTGGTAATTTTAATAAATAAAAAGCTTCCACCAAAGCCGGGGCCGGTTTCAATAAAACCAGGCCAGTTACGCAGGAGTAATTTTATGGCGCCCAAGTGTGTGCGCAATACACAAGCACCCTGGTTTTAATGAAACCAGGCCAGTTGAGCAGAAGTAATTTCATAGTGCCC
This sequence comes from Polyommatus icarus, assembly GCA_937595015.1. Lineage (NCBI taxonomy): Eukaryota > Metazoa > Arthropoda > Insecta > Lepidoptera > Lycaenidae > Polyommatus > Polyommatus icarus. The sequence goes on from OW569321.1 coordinate 15,136,554, forward strand.
AAGTGTGTGCGCAATACAAAAGAGCACTCTGGTTTCAATGAAGCCAGGCCAATTACGCAGGAGTAATTTTATAGTGTGCCCACCCCCGGAAGAAAACCCCTCGGCTCATAACTCGGCCATCTGAGACATCAATTTTTTTTTCTCAATTCTGAGGCCAGGATCGAATAGAGGTAAAAAATCCAGGAAGAACAAGCCGAAGAACTACATATCCAGGACAAATAGTTGCCGAGTTACAAGCATTCAAACTTTGACATTGACAGCTCGGCAACTGTCAAACGTCTTACAAAAGTAGCCATAACTCCGCTCCCAATAGGCCTAGAGGAACGGGGTTTCTTCCAACATCAAAGACAACACCTCGGCTATCCCCTCCCCGAATTTGAACTAAATAGGAGACATCAAATTTTTCTTGCGCACACACTTGGGCACTATGAAATTACTTCTGCTTAACTGGCCTGGTTTCATTAAAACCAGGGTGTTCTTGTATATTGCGCACACACTTGGGCACTATAAAAATTACTCCTGCTTAATTGGCATGGTTTCATTGAAACCAGAGTGCTTTTGTGTATTGCGCACACACTTGGGCACTATAAAATCACTCCTGCGTAATTGGCCTGGCTTCATTGAAACCCAGAGTGCTGTTGTGTATTGCGCACACACTTGGGCACTATGAAATTACTTCTGCTCAACTGGCCTGGTTTCATTGAAACCAGAGTGCTCTTGTGTATTGCGCACACACGTAGGCACTATGACATTACTCCTGCTTCACTGGCATAGTTTCAATGAAACCAGGCCAGTTACGCAATGTCCTTTTCCGGGACTCAAAGTATCTACCTATCTCTATACCAAAATTCAGTATAATCAGTTCTGAGGTTTAGGCGTGAAGAGTTAAGGTGAGACAGATAGATAAAAGACAGACAGTCACACTTTCGAAATTTAACGTAAGTATGGATAATCATGAATCAAGGATGCTACTATGAAGTCGCCATTGCTTTTGCCGACGATAAATTTTATCAATTTATGTGTTTTTAACTCCTGACGCTGTAAAAAAATTATTACATGAGTCGAAAGTCTAACTGCCGATCCACACTCGCGCGCGAAGGCACGCCGCGGACCGCGGCGCGGATCGCGGCGCAAATCGCGGCGCGGATCGCACATTACTACCAAATCCTCTCAAAGTTCGCGACATGTCCGCGCTTTAAGCGTTCTTTATTTGAAAAATTTCCCGCGCGTCTACTTTTTTCATAATATGGCACTCGGCTTTTTAAGAATGGCCAGTGTCAAGTAAAATATGGCGGGAAAAAAAAATCGTGAAAAGTTTACAAAAAGTTGTTTTTCCAGATGATCGTCAAGTCAAAAGTCTAGTAAAAGTCTAAAAATAGTATTTTAAAAAGATAAAACCGACTTCAACGTAAATAATTACGTAGCATTAAAATTCCCTATCTCAAAAACTACTGAACCGATTTTGATGAAACTTACAGCATTCCCTAAGTTGAACAATACCTAGTACAACAAAAAAAGAATCACTTAAATCGGACTTGTAGTTCCAGAGATATGCGCGCACAAACATAAAAACATACATACGTACATAAGAATAAGAATAAGAATACTTTTATTTCCAGCATCACACGAAACATCATAATAATAAACAGTATAGAGTGGTACAGTTATTGTGATCTAGTTACATTAATATCATAATATTATAATGCTGTGTGATGCCAAATACATACATACATACACATTCGAAATTTGGCACATTTGTTCAGAAGCTGCTATAGATTAACATATAAAAAAACTGGACAGTTCTGGAAATATTACATACATACGCGTCGAATTATTGATAACCTCCTTTTTTTGAAGTCGGTTAAAAAGTAGTCAGTAAAGTCAACGAGTCAAGTCAGTTGTTTTAGTAAAGTGGTAGACCCTTTACTAAAACTTTCGACGGAGTTTTGGAGGGAACACAAAATGGCACGTTTCTTGAAGTTGTATCACTTGCCCACACTTGTGCACGACATCAAATTTTTAATGTTTTTTTTATGAAACGAGCAAATGGGTCACCTGATGGAAAGCAACTTCCGTCGCCCATGGACACTCGCAGCATCAGAAGAGCTGCAGGTGCGTTGCCAAGGCTGGCAACGCACCTGCAGCTCTTCTGATTAAGGGGTAATAGGGGAAGGTAGGGAAGGGAATAGGGGAGGGTACGGAAGGGAAAAGGGTAGGGAATTGGGCCTCCGGTAAACTCACTCACTCGGCGAAACACAGCGCAAGCGCTGTTTCACGCCGGTTTTCTGTGAGGACGTGGTATTTTTCCGGTCGAGCCGGCCCATTCATGCCGAAGCATGGCTCTCCCACGTCAACGCCGGTTTTCTGTGAGGACGTACGTAAATCGTAATACGTAATGGTTAATATTCTACCAACATTACACATTAAAAACCGAAATAACACAATTTTAGGAAAATAATACAAAAACACAACGGCACTCTTTCGTATTCCCAGCAAAATTCCGCGCGTCTACTCTTTCTTGACAGACTGTATTATCTGTTCACTAAACAATGCTGGCATGTCTTGTATGGCAAAAGCCCTTATTAAAATAAAGATTAAAAAAAAACCCTTTGTCGCGGGACAGAAAACCGACAACATTCGGGGAACGGGCCGCGAAGTGCGAGACATATGCGAATCGGATACACACTCATGCTTCGCAGAAATTTCGCGGCGCCGCGGCGTCGCGCACGGTCCGCGTGCGAGTGTGGATGCGGCCGGGGAACCAGCCGCGAAGTGCGAAAAATATGCGAACCGGATCCACACTCACGTTTCGCGGAAATTTCGCGGCGTCGCGCGCGGTTCGCACGCGAGTGGGGATGGGGCTAATTACAAAAGTAATTGTATTTCTTTCTTACTTTTTCTTCTTTTTTGGCAACTTGACACAAAGGATGTATATGTTGTGCCACAGACAAGGTAAAAAGGTAAGGAATATGGCGGGAAAACCATATTCCGCCTATTATATTTTTCATCATCGTTTTCATGTATCGTCAGGTCTAAAGTCTAGTCAAAGTCTAAGTAAAAGTCAATACAATCAAGGAGTCAAGTCGGTCGATTCAGTAAAGTGGTAGACGCTTTACTGAAACTTTCGATGGAGTTTTGGAGGGAACACAAAATAGCACGTTTCTGGATATTACATCACTTTCCTACACTTGTGCATGAACACGAATATCTAATGGTTAATATTCTACCAATATTACACATTAAAAACCCCCACTAACACAATTTTAGGAAAATAATATAAAAACACAACAGCACTCTTTCACATGCCCGCCAAAACTCAAGTAATTGTATTTACAAAAATTTATTAGATTTATTTGAAATTAGAATACTTACGAATCGATTGCTTTGTAATCTCTATAACCACAATTAAGAAGTAATTCAACTACAATGTAATCAGATTAAAATGTATTCTAATTAGTTTGCAATTAGATTAGTAATTAGATTAACGAGTATTTCAATTATGCCCAACTCTGCTACTGGGTATTGTTTAATATCAAATAAACGATGTTTGGAACCCGTCATAATTAAATGACACAATAGGAGATGAGTCGCTTTGTCACGGTTCAGATCGTTTTACACGCAGACAATAAATTGAAATCTCCGAATCATTGGATCGTGCTAAATGTCGAAAACTCGTTCAAGCAAAATCATGATAAAATTGTACTGTGCCTACGGGGTTTGGAAATATTTGCAATTAATTTGTTTTGAGTTCTGCCTTTTGATTTGTAATCAAAAGGAATACATTGTATGTGCCATCAATTTTAACACACAAATTTTAGTTAACTACAATAGATCCTCATGGGTCGCAGTGACGTCAGGGTTATAGCGACCTGCCTTCTTTAAAAAAAAATGTGCCATTAAAGAAATTTATGCATATGCTGGCTGTATGGGCAACGCTCCCTTCGCCTGTCCGAATTAAAAAAAAAATATGCATATGCAGATGGCAAATCTACTTTACGTGTTGGTCTAGTTGTGCCAAGCTGAGCCAGATCACGACTAGCATTGACTTTGCATAATCCGACCAAATGATGCCAAATGACGCTAGTCCTATGAAGCAATTTCTTCAATGGTACTATAGAACAAAGTGTATTTTAATCCTAATAAAACACAAATTTTCGTGCACTTTTTAGGGTTCCGTAGGCAAAATGGCAAAAAACGGAACCCTTATAGATTCGTCATGTCTGTCTGTCTGTCTGTCTGTCTGTCCGTCCGTATGTCACAGCCACTTTTCTCCGAAACTATAAGAGCTATACTATTGAAACTTGGTAAGTAGATGTAGTCTGTAAACCGCATTAAGATTTTGATACAAAAATGGAAAAATTATTAAAAAATTTAGGCGTCCCCACAGGTACAACTGAAACAAAAAAAAGATCTAGCCAGTAGTTTTTTTATACGTCATAAATGATAAACCTTAATTTAACTTTCATTATATCAAAAATGCAATATTAAAATAAATCAAAAACCTTATAATTTCATAGAAATTATTCTTATTGCTGCTGCGGAACCCTTCATGGGCGAGTCCAACTCGCACTTGGCCGGTTTTTCACTATATTATAATATGTACGTAATATAGTGGAAAAAGTGCACGATTTGTGTTTTATTAGTAATCTTGAAACATGAATTTCCACCAAGAACCAACAGTACAATCAATAATTTTATGTATTTTATTCCCTCGAAACGGTACGAACTAGGAAGTTACAATAATATCCTCACGTAATAAATTACATTGTTGGTTGTCGTTCTGCGCGACCCAGCTGCAGGTCCGGTACTCAGGTGGGGAACTAGGAAATAGGAATTATTCGCCGTTGCAAAACTTCTAGGTTTTTATTTCTTTCTTAGAATTTTAAAGCACCTGATCTGCTATTGTTAAACGATGAGTTTTTTTAGTATAAGTCTTGAAACTGGTCTTACTGTAATCTATTTTCAACTAATACCCCAGTATTACGCGATAGGTGGGAATGAGCGATTGCGCGTATTCACAGAATATAATTATAATTAACTATCTGCTAACTGTAAGCTGTCCCGGTGAATTTCGTGTCACTTTAAAACCTTCCCTGGTCGACTTCTACGAATATTTTAAGACTAAAATCAGCCCAATTCATTCAGCCGTTTTCGATCTTTAGCGCGGCTAAGTCGGGACCAGAGTTTAAAGGAAACAATAATTTTGCAGAAAAATGTTTAATGAAGTGTAAGATAAAATAAAAACAATTTACCCTTTTATGATTCATATACCCTAAACCGAAATTATTTTGATGTCGAAGGCCCTAACAATGTTGCCTGAAGTTTTCTTGTTCTCACCCAACATTTCCTCGTAGCATACCGGTAATTTTTTTATTCCCCGTTTTGTAGTAGAAACGCATTCTTCATTAGAACCTGTTTTTTCTTAAATTTGTAATCCCTTTTCAATTGAAATTGAGTCCTTCTGTTAAGTTTGCAATTGTCATTTGATTTACCGATTCAACTGGGTCTAGCGAATCATCAGTTTGTTCAATTTCTTGCTCATGTTTATTGCATTTCTATAACCTCGTCAGTTGTTAGTTCTTGATTGTGTGAATCTAGCAATTCTTGAACGTCATCATGATCGACCTCTAAATTTAATTTTTCGGCGATATTGATCACTTCTTCTAATATGGTACCAATCATGTATCAATTTGTTCAGGATCTGAAACTGATTCTCCTTGGGTTTAGTGGTGAAAAAAAAATGGACACAGTTTTTTCCAGACACCCATATAAAGATTTTTGTGAAACATCATCCCAAGATTGTCCAATAATTATAACAGCATCTAAAACATTGAATTGCTTCCAAAAGTCTTTAACAGAAAGCTCATTGTTTTGTCTCACAGCTTCATGTAAATGTGCAAATGATCGCCTGGTGTAGTAAGATTTAAATGTTTTAATGACTCCCTTACAATTACTCGTGGATCGAAATTAATAGCGCATTTTCACTGGTCGATAGGGCCCGCATGCGGGGTGCGGGAGATCATGCCTCGACCAATCAAAATGCGCCATTAGTTGTCATAGACTCTCCGTATGCTGTATACCGCACGAGTTAACGACTAATGAAAATGCGCCCTAAATAGAGTTGCGGGAGGATGCCGAGGATGACCTGGTGCATTGTCTTTTTAATTTCTTTTAATTGGCAGTAACGTTTGACTTCGAATAAAATTATGGCCTTCAAAAAGAGAAGCTGTCACCCAAGATTTCGTATTACACTTCCAAATGACAGCTATGGATTTATTTTTGGCTCTTGGAGTTTCTGAGCGATAAAATAAGAGGGGTTTTAATTTACAATCTCCAGCTGCATTCGAAGTTCGAACCAACCATCACTGTCAATCGATTCTTGGCGGCTTTAAAACCTGGAAAAGTTTTGTCTTCACGCGCAATAAAAGTGCTTTTAGGCATTTTCTTCCAAAAAAGACCGGTTTCATCTACGTTAAAAATTGTTTGGCTTGTGTAGCAACCTTTGTCTATCATTGTTTTTCTGGATTGAGAGATGCAGCTTCATTATCGACTATTACAACGACTCTTATATCGGCTGAACCAGCCGTTACTAGCTTTAAACACTTCATTTTTAGCCGCCTCCCCAGCTTCTTCTTTTAGTTTTTCAAAAATCTGCTTTGCTTGAAAGCACACTGTATTTTGTTTAACAGGACAATTTTTCACTCTTACTTGATTATCACACCATGACTGTAGGAATGATTCCATCTGTGCGATAATACCGTGACGCTTAATGATACTTGAATTCAAAGATTGAGAGTCTTTCACAGCGTTCATAATTTTTTCTGTACCTTTTATATTCGTTCTGACTGTTGATTCAAATTTTTTTGCCAACTCACAAATTTTAATTTTTGCTTCAAAGTATTTAATTATATTCATTTTACACTTCAAAGACAGTGTTTTTCTTTTCTTGTTAGGCTCAAATAAGCCATTTTTAGTTCTTTTAGACATAATAATTAGAGATTATATATAAGTAAAACAAACCATGTTGAAACCTGTCGCAAACTGAACACTGAGAGGACGGAGCGAGAGACTGAGAGCCGATGCGCTCGGCAATCAAAATGAAAAAAACTGCGTAACTCCGAATTCGCGTAAAACGGGGTAGCGTAAGTTGGGGTATTACTTGCGATGCGTGAGAAGGAATATTCCAGGCAACTTAGACAGAAATACCCCTGTAACCTTGCATAAATTTGCACCAAGTTGAAAATAGATAATATTGTTAAGACAGTGATTGCGAATAAAATTTGAAAGTTCCCCATAATTCCTATGTGTGCTAAATTTTTTATTCAAGGTCAAAGGTCCAAAACATTAGTTTTTCGCCATTTTTGGCAAAGTATCCCAGAAAGATGAAAATGATCGCATGCAAACTCATGCACTACAATAAAAATGGTACTTAGTTTCTGATTTTTTTTTATTTTAAAAACATTACATTTTATGTTTTTTTTTAATTATTGGCTTTTTGTGGAAAATACGGCTATCAAACTGGTTATTTTTTATGTTAAATAATAGAGGAGGTATTTATCTAGAATAAATTCCACAACTTCTTTGCTCTAAGTTAGATAGTTAATAGTAGAGGAGGGGAAGAGGGGATTTTGGGAGAAGCTCGAGCGTGTCAGATTAAGTTTGTATAATGTATAGGCTTCCGACATATTGTGTCTAGTTATCATGGTATAGAAATCAGTTTTCTCACGTGGTGGGCTAAATTTTTTTTAATATTGAATTGTCATCTAATCTGTCAGATTAAGATAGGGAATGTTTAGTATACCCCAAAGAAGCTTCCATAAAAAGCACTGATAATTCAAAGATAAGGTAAGCCTGTAGGAACATTTTAAAATATAAAAAATAAACCTTCATATTTTCCTAACTAAACTTCGCAGATATTTTATTTTGCACTAAACTAAATGATTTAGTCCTTGTTGTCTAAAATATAATAATAACTGACCGAAATAAGCAATTTTCTGAATATATTTTCTTTTTCTAAACTTTAAAATGGCCGCAGTTTCTGAACCCACCGCTAAAATAAAATACGCTCTTATAATTTTTTTGTCAGTTTTACCTAATGTAAAAAACCTACTAGGTTTCTATGACGCTCGAGTGACTTCAAAATTAGCACCTTCCCCTCCCCCACTATAAGAAGTTATAATAAATCAATTATGAGTTATGAGTTATGACTACTCCGGTCAATTTAGACATTCGAAGCTTAATAATTCGAAGTTAAAATGAAATCCCACCAAGCTGAAAATCGGTAATGTTGTTTAGAATATGATTAAATGAAAATGTGAAATCTCCCAATAATTCCCTTCTATGGAAAAAAATATCTCATTGATATCCTCTCTGATACAAAAGGTGCTACAATGACATCGAAATACTTATTACTCAGAAGCTTTCAGTGGTTCGAATAAATCAATTGTAGGTATCAGCTGAAAGCTCCAGGGCTGGATGAATTTGCGCGAGCTAGACTCTGATCCGATAAAAGCCTACATAGAGTTCGCTTTGGCGCGTCGTATTAAGTGGCTATTTTGGGCCCTCGATGTCGGCTGGCCGGCCGGGCCGATAGCTCCCACCTCATCGGCTCCGGCCATTCCGACTTTAATGTAGTCATACCGAATTAAATCGACGGCTAGACACATCGCCCGGTAAACATTCGGGTGTATCAAGTTCTGTGGTATCACGTCGGTAATACGAATCGTAATTAAAGCTTTGATTCGGAAATCGGTTTTCTGTTCAATGGAAAATAATTACAGTAGGATTAAAACAACCCTTACACGCCTCTCATATTTCATTTTAATTAAGCCTGCCGGGGCACACACAAATTGCATTTTATGCACGTACTCGATATTATGGCTGTTTTATTCCGCTACGAGAACGTATCTCAGATTTTACTTATTAAAATTACACGTAAATTATTATATGAATTATTATTATTCTTACCGATAACTTTATATTAGGTATTATATTGTAATTGGGCATTTTAGCAACTGTAGAATTACGATAGCATTCAATTATTTGCTTATCACCACAGACATAGATCAAGATAGATACCGCATGTGTATGTACTTCGCATGCCATAAATTATCACGTTCCCAAACGACAAGCAATGCTCGTCTTTCGAAAGTCTGTTCTTTAGTCTGCTATAGGAATCGGACGTCAAACGGAATTTTTAAAATGCCTAAATGTAAAAATGCCTAAAAGTGCCGTATTGAGCTGTAGAAATTCAAATAGAAACGTTGGCCTTGATAATGGACACGTTTCTTATCATCGGTACGTCACAGTGGTAGGAAAAAAGTGACACACTCATTTTCATACAAATGGAGCGACATGCGGTATCTATCTCGATCTATGTGTGTGTGTGTGTCACAAAAAAAAATGAAAGACTTAATGTTAAAAGCTTTTACGTTTTTTATATCATAATCTGTATTATTATATTAGTTACATCGACAGTCACAGTATCAATATTTTACATTACTAAAAAAAACTATGTAATAACTTGTACACTATAAAGATTAATCTTTCGTAGCATTGTTGTAGCAAGCGATTATCTGGCGAGCGCCTGTCGTAACTCGTAGCCCGTAGCTCGTAGCTCCGTAGCACTGGTCGTAGTACTTTTATATTCTATGTCCGTGACATAAAGTCATAGAGTAAAAGATCACAAGTACAGAGAAATAGGCACATAGTGAAGTGTAATTTCGTCGCACTGCTACAGGCACACGCGTGTACCCACCACATAGGCGGCATCTTCTGTCGCCTACGTGGTGGTACTCGTACATGTCATGCACGTCCAGTAAATAATTTTAACACTGTGTTTGTGGCACTGACATAAATTTAAAGCTTACTAATATTAACACGATACCTATTCCCAAGTGTTTCTTTACAACTGGGTGGTTGACCTCTGCGTTTTATATTAATATATATGTAGTTGTTTGTCTGTATCGCTTTACAAATCTGTGACAAAGTGCCAGCTGTAGCAGACAATTACTTAACGTAGATACATTATACATAGTTTTTGTTGCCTACAAATGTAAAAGCCTACATACTTGATATTGTTTAGAAGACATTAACAAGACGACATTAACAAGTTGCGTATTCCTAACATGTATATTATTATTTACTAAAATTTAAACACAAACTTAATATTTAGGGCTTGTTTCACCCCTTTCTGATAAGTGCCGAATAGGCTATCCACCATTTAACATGACAGATGAAGTATGGAGAATCTGCTTCGAGAAACTGTCAAAAAAGCTGTGAATAGCCTATTCGGCACTTTATCAGAAAGTGATGAAACAGGCCCTAAGACTAGCAATAAATACTGAGATAATATTACTTTATTGAATAAAACACAATCAATCAAATTTATATAACATTCGAATAATTGTGGTTATCGCTTTTATTGCATATTTTAACCACAAAGAGTTAATAAATTGTATTTGGAACACCATTAAGGATACAGCAATCGTAAATCCCAATATATTTTATGATAAAATGTTTTATTTTAATGTTTAAATACACCTATTGTTATTGCATAAAACTATCAATATACACACACCGGCAAAATTAGCGGAACATAGGTAAAAAGGGCCACAACTTGAATTCAAGTGGGTCGGGCTGTGTGAAATCCTTTTTTATAGTTTCTAAGCTCATTTAAGAAATAAAATATTGAACACAACTGGGAAGCTAACAGATTTTTATTGCAATTATGCCCTACTAAGTATTTTTCGATGATTGACGTTGTAAGTGTTTCTGATAAGAATGGCGTTTTTAGCGGGGTGCAAGGTATGCCAGCTCATTTGATTGTTTGATTTTTGGAAGAACACATTGCTTAGATACAAAATTAGTGATTTTCCAGCATCTACGACTGCTAGAGCTGTAACCACGACAGAGAAAGGTCACACCTACCGTTCGGTCAGTCAGGCCTTAGGTGTGTCGGCTTTCGTGGTCCATCGTAACTTTCAACGCTACAGAGAGACTGGATCTTACGTTTGGAGACGAGAACAAGGCAGACTTCGGGTGGCAATGGTTCAGGATGACCGTTTTGTAAGGGTACAAGCCTTAAGAAATCGACCTCAAACTGCTTTGCAGAGATGAAACCTGTCGGAACAGGTCCGAGATGGACGTGTAAGTGATTGTACAGTAAGAAGAAGAATCAAAGAAGTTAAATTAAACTCAAAAGTGCCAGCAAGGGCACCAAAACTTGAGACAGGACCGCAAAGAGCCAGGCTAAGATTTGCGCGTGAACATCAAAATTTAACAAGTGAGTGAAATCGTGTGCTGTACAGTGATGGGAGCAAACTCTGTGTAAATTTTGTTGACAGGCGATAAAGAATGTGGATAAATCGTAAGGAACGCTATAGCCCATCAAACTTAACGGACACAGTGGCCTATCATGCAGGCTTCGTAATGGTTTGGGGTGGCATATGATTTGGAGCCCGCACGGAGCTGATGATTGTTAATGATGGTACTTTGACAGTACAGGGCTATAGCACAAACATCCTAGAACTGCATGTTGTGCCTTTTACACAGTTTTAGGCAGTAACTTCAATTTTATGCGCGTCCATAGAGTAAAAACATCGGGTATTATTACCTAAATGATGCTGGCGTAGCCCAGGTGGAGAGGTCAGCACGGTCTACGGATGTGGATCCGATTGAGGACGTATGGCACATCAATGGGTGAACGGTACGAGTTAAAACTCCAGCTCCAAAATGTGTTCAAAAGCTCGAGTTGGCGCTACTGGAGGAGTAGAAGAATATCCCACAGGAAATGATCGACAATCAAAATGTAAGCATGGAATGGCGTATCCAGACCCTCTTGAGATCCATAGAAGGCATTACACGCTTTAAACATGGCATTTCTAAAGTAAAAATGAAGAATTTAACTTAAAAACTTACTACTGAAATTTCAAAGATTTTTCTTAATTTTTGATTTTTGCAGATTTTTTCTATTTTACACGTTTTTATGCCCTAAATTTATATAAGTTTTATTTTTTAATCGTCAATTATTTAATAAATAAATAAATAAATAAAAAACAGCGAATAATTTTCAAAAAAAAAAAAATTTTGTTATGTTCCTCTAATTTTGCCGGTGTGTATATTATATAAGTACTTAATAATAATTTAAACCGTAGCTACTGCAGTATTGGAATTTGCATGTCGCATATAATATATTTCTGTAGATTTAACAGTAAGTAATATTTCTTTTATTTGGTTAGTTAGTTTACACCTAAGTATAAAATTAGTCATATCGGTGATGTAAAATGTGTTTTAACATACTTCACAATATACTTTCATAAGCACGGTTTAAAATTAAAGAAAAGTACTCCTTCATCCTTCAACAACATAGTTCATTCGCATTTTTACTCATTTCTCTCATGAAAATACAGAAAGTAGAGACTAAAATCATTAAAACGGTCCAAATGGTTCCCTAAATAGTTGCATGAATAGTGCAGGGTGCTCAAAATCGCGTTAGCGCAATTCATCATTGCGAGAGCTTGTGAATCATTGTATAATTGAAGACGCGGGCTTGGGCGGGGGCGAAGCGCGGTGCGCGGCGGGGGGACGCATCGATCGTCTCGCGTCGCCATGACAACGCAGCCCCCGCGCGCCGCCCGATTCATTTGTAATCATTTGTTTCGCAGCCGTCGAATAATGGTGCTCGTCAAATGCTGGGAATTTGATGAATGTGGCCTGTGGGTAGATACATCATAAGCACATTTAGCACGCTCCAGCTGAATGTACCTACACCGTAATCCTTTATAATGACGGCCCATTGTTTTAGGTTTGCGCTCACCTTCGTACGACATTTGAATGTAATTTACCAGACAGATCACCTACATGATACATCATATATCGTAAACGTGGATAATCGATACCAAAAATTACTTTCCACTCAATCTGCGAAAGCCTTAACTTTAAATGAAAATCTAAAAGAGATTATTATTTTTAACAAAAAAATTAAAACCGACTTCCAAGTCTATTCCAATATTATGAACTAAAAAGTATTAAATAACTCTTACTCTTGAATAGTGCCTTTTTCAGAATTCGTCTAAATCTCAACTATTTCTGTGCATAATACAGTCTTCATTATTTTGAAGTCGGTACCAGCTAATTTAATCGTGAGTTCAGTTATGTCAGAATATCTGAAACTTTTGGGACTGGTACCGACTTCAAAGTTATGAAGACTGTATTATGCACAGAAATAGTTGAGATTTAGACGAATTCTGAAAAAGGCACTATTCAAGAGTAAGAGTTATTTAATACTTTTTAGTTCATAATATTGGAATAGACTTGGAAGTCGGTTTTAATTTTTTTGTTAAAAATAATAATTTCTCTCTTTTTAGTTATCTACAAAATAGGGCTTTATGCGTAAATGAAAAATACGAATATTAACTATTCACATTATGTTGCTGTAAGCTAAATTGTAGTAAATGCTTGCAGATATCTAAGCGATGCTGCAATTTCTAAACTTTTATCTTTAATGGTTCAGGAGTTCTGTTCAGTGCCTTTGGACCAAGAGACACCTTCGTATGAAATTCCTGTTATTTGTAACTCATGTTTAACTTACTAGAAACAACATTTTAACCACTATGAGTGTTTTGATAAATTTCAAGGATTTCCCTCGATTGCTAATAGATCCCATCATCAGATCACCACTTTTGTAATTGTTATACAAAATTAGGATTATATCCTATACAACAACACAAGAATTTTGAAAATCGGTCCACAAACAACGAAATCATCATCAAAAACATCTGCTTCGATGCAAAATATCACGAAAAGTACCAGTGATTGGGTCATAATGTGATGATGCATGGCATAATTAAAGTTGTGATGATGATGATTAATCAAATTGATATATTGGCTTATGCTTTCAGTTATTTAAACAACGCCGAAATCCCCGAATCTGTATCTATAAGGATTCAAAAGTTCTGTTCGGTACCTTCGGATTCAGGGTATAATCTGGTGCAAAGTCTTACATTTTGGTAGTATTTACCTTGAATGCTTCAGAAAAAATTGAAATCACTATATGTTTCCATACAAATTTCAAGGAGACCCTTCGATTCCTCATGGATCCCATCATCAGATCACCACTTTTGTGAACATGGTACCAAATTCGGATTCAATCCTGTACAACAACAAAAGAATCATGAAAATCGGTTCACAAACGGCGAAGTTATGGTTGAACATACAAAAAAATATACAGACGAACATATAACCTCCTCCTTTTTGGAAGTCGGTTAAAAATCTTTTAAAATAAAGTAGGTATTGTAAGCATTGCCGGACTATAACGTAACAATTCAGTTTTTCTTTTATGTAATATAATAAAAGATAAGTATGCCAAACAGAAAGCTGTAATTCCTCACCAAATCCCACTCCGAAGGCGACATAATCCACTAAGGCCTGTTCCAACTTTATTCCGAGAGATTCCGCGTTCAAGTTTGTGGAGAGCGCCGCTCGTGATAAAACTTTATTTTCATCATCATTCGAATCGCGAGATGAAGAGGAACATCTTACAGAGAATAATATAATAGATACAGAGCTACCTCATCCCATCAGGAAAATAAATTCAATCTACACTTACTACACTCTACGAGCAGTAAGTGTAGTTACAATTTTATGATAATATTGAAACATTTTGTTATTTTAAGGCACATCAACCCTTCTAACGTCGTAAATACCTCTAGAGTACAGTATCGGAGGTTCGACGCCTCTGGGTGTTTTCCAACAATTTCCATTAAGGCTTGTCTATCAAAGGCTCTTTCGTTTCGTCCTTTCATATTGGTTTCGTGATGGTTTAAGTAATGCATTGTTGTTGAGACTGTTCAAGCATGTTGTAACCCAAAATATGGCAAACATAAACACTCGGTAGTGTTTATTGTTTCGTGTACCTTTTGCGTAAGATTATAAGGCTAAAATCAATTTAAAACTTTATTTTAGTCATAAACACACTTTCATCATAGTATGTGATATTTTCAAAATAGTACATTTTATAAAGAGAGAATCTATGTGTAAAATAAATATACGTATTTATTTTACACATAGATTCTACACATACACACTACATGTTTACCGCAAAACCATTTTCCATCCTACCTAAGGATAAACTTTTCGTTAAGTATCAAATTGCTTGAACAATAGTTAAGTTCGTCGGTTAATCAGTGTTCAATAACCGGTGGCGGTAATTGAAACTCACTTTATCACTGAGAAGCCCATTAAATTTGATCGAGAGAGCCTCAGACGTAGCCGAGAGCGTCTAGAGGGCGTCTTAAGTAAAAGCGTACGAAGCGAATGTTTTGGCACAAGCCGAGACCCTTTATCGAGAGCTTATGAAGTGTAAAACCTGATACACCGCCTCTCAAATTGAACGTCGCCGAGCGTTAACGTCAATATTACGTGTTCTCCATATTTTTCCATTTACCCTTCTTTGTATATTGTATTTTCTTTGCACAACACGCTACGTGTACTTTGTTATATCGAAAATAATGAAGTTTATAACAAGCTCTTGAGGTATTTACATTTTCTTTTTACCTTATATTGTATTTTTTAAATTTCTTAGAAGCATGTTTTAAGTATCATTAATTTTAGCAATTATTGTCACAATTTGATTTAGTTTGTAAGTGTACCATGTATGCCGCAAGCGATTTGTTTCAATTCTCTGACGGGTCGAAATATCTTGTGGCAAGGTATACGTTAGAGTAATAAAAGGGTTAACGAGGAAGGCGGAGACTACGTGAAGAATTCACTCGCTGCATGAAATTTATACCTCCCCTGGTAGAGGCTCGCCTAGTGAAGCCTCAGGGAGGTGTACTCTGAAGTAACCCTAAATTCCTAAACTGCCTTTGATCACAAAACAAAGGTTGGACTCTTTGTTCTAAAGTGAAGAATTAAGAGAAAACCATGAACGAAAAATAGGGCTCAGTTGAACTCAACTCAAAATACTCAAGAAAACACGTCTATTTATCTTAATATTCTTTATTTACTTTTACTCATATTATCTCTGTTACTCTTAAACTCATAACCAATGATATTCTATGTTACTAACGTCTTATAACACAATAAACTCTAACACAATACACATTAGGTATTTGACTCTAAACTCTTTCTCAATACACCATTTTCTCAGAATTTGTCATAAGTATTTAAAATATCCAGAAAAATAAACTTCCAAAAAGGTTGAAAACGTTTTGAACACACTCCCGCCCCAGGAAATAGTGCTATATTTTTCGTTCATGGTGCCGGAACCGGGAAAAGGAGGAGATGAATTGAGTAAGGAAATATAATCAAGAAAAACAACAAGAAATAATCTTAATTGATTTGTACATACCGAGGAATAACAAAACTCGAAACTTTACCAACAAACATCCAATTTTAGATGAAAATAAAAAAGCAAACGGCTTAGAAAGCTTAACACACTTTATCTCTGAATGCATTTACTGATTTAAAAATTAAAACAAAAGATTTAGATAGAATTTAATGCCGGGAGGGCGCTCGCAGAGATTATTATAATCACGCGGAGTGCTCGTCCGACCTCTCCAGATATAATGAAGCCCCGCTTGTACGATGTTCCTGTAGAAGATATTTTCAACTCACCTGGGTAATACGTTTCATACTGGGAATAAGCGTAGCAGCAGGAAATTATATAGAGTTTCCTATAGATATGTGGGTTTTTCTTTTAATTATAATCTGTTGCTTATAAAAGCTTATAGAGTTTTTTGTTTTTTGGCCAAGGTACACACTGGTTACAGCCTGAAACCAATGTGTTTAGTTCGCAATATTACCTGTAACTTACAGGTAATAAAATACAAGTAAAAAACTGAATCAACCAATAAATACCTTAAGTAAACTGTCATTGCATACATAAACAATTTTTCATTGAGGATAAGATATTAAAAATGACTCAGTAATCATTTTGTTTCCTGACTGTTTTTGTTTTAAATGTAAGTATTAAAAAAATTTACGCAGCTGAAATGAAAATGGCATTGTAAAAAGGCTATAAAATGAAATAAAATTTAATCGTTTAGTTTCAGCATATCTATCTTCTATCTAAATATTATAACTCAAAGGTGACTGACTGACTGACATAGTGATCTATCAACGCACAGCCTAAACCACTGGACGGATCAAGCTGAAATTTGGCATGCAGGTAGATGTTATGACGTAGGCATCCGCTAAGAAAGGATTTTGATAAATTCTACCCCCAAGGGGATAAAATAGGGGATGAAAGTTTGTATGGTCAATTTTAAACCGACCGGGCTAAGACTTTGATACTTAATAAAAGATAATAATACTTTTTAAATTCGTAACGCGAGCAAAGCCACAGGCAAAAGCTAGTATATTTATAAGAGGCAACAGTATTATTTTGATTGCTACTACATTAAAATAACCACAGAACAATAAAAACAGTAGAACTGACATACTCGTACCACGAATTGTTTAAAATTTTTGTAAAATTTCAGCTCAATCGGTTAAATAAGTATAATACTTATAATATTTACTTCATAATCGAGTTCAAAAATTCCACCCGAACTTACGTACTTACATACATACAGTGCAAGTTAAATAAAAGCTTTTAAAAAACAATAAAACTAATAGGAACCTTCAGTAGAATCTCGAAAAAACAAAGAAACAAAAAAGTTCACCGAAGTGGAAAAAAAAGATATGTTGAAATGCAATCTTTTTTTAATTTTTGGAAAGCAAAAATATGAAGAGATGCTATGGTGTCGAATTTTGTTCACTCTACCGACTTAAATATTTACCCACTTTATGGATGCTTGGGTGTCAAAATCACAATAATGAAGCTATGTAAAAGATCAAAAATTAATGCTTACCCCGTTACGAAAATTTAAATAATTTTCAAGCCTGTACATATTCAAATTAATTTATTTTATGATAACACAGAACACGCCGCGTTTTTAGTGCTTTAGCGCTTTGAGCGCGATAAGCTCGAGTTTTAATATAAATTTTAATTTCAAGCGTTTTTGCGTTTGCTAAAATAACAATAATTACTTTCAACCTTTTTAACAAAACGTTGAACCTTTTAACGTCGTAATATCGTCCCACGTGTGCATTAACGGCTTATTGAATTTTCCCCAGAGTCGGCATAAAAAAGTTGTAATAATTGACTAGAACCAAGATGTTCCTTCTTTTGACGCATATTGCAAGCAGCCAAGGAACAGCGCGTGTAAGTGGAGTGTTGAATTTTCTCAAATGATTTTAATAGACGTCCTTTGTGGGTCCGGATGGGGGTGAGGGGTGGTGAGGCGGGCGCGGTGGTGGCGTGGAGGTCGGAAAATGAGATTTCCTTTGAGATGGAGCGAGCGGCGGTGACCGCGGCTCGGCGGCGGTCGGAGTACGCGCGCCGCATATTTCAAACGACTCACTCATACGTATTTCATGCAATGTATGACTTATTTATCTGCACGTGGTGGGTTTGCTCGATATTTTTTGGTTTTGGTCACGGTATTTCTTTTTATTAAAGTGCGGGATTTTTATTCCGTGCGAGTTTCTTAATACGCCGATTCTTCTCGCCGGGTTAGTTCCCGAACCTAGGCCTCATGTAGACGCGACGGTTTAAAAGTGTTAACTTTGTTAACCTACCTACAAATAAATATTTTTCATTTCATTTTCATTTTATTATTCCCGATAGTTTATACAGCGGGAATTTTGGCTTTGTTTCACAATTTTATAATAAGTATCACAATTTCATTAAAATGATCATTAATCATGATTTAAACTAATAAAGGATCTGATTAGTACTACATTCAAAAATAGTTTTTTTTATTGCGAGTAGTACTTCCAAAACTTCATAATTAATAAGACATCCATAGCGAAATGTTCATGTTCATAATCAGTCTATGTATTGCGAAAAACAATTATCGTTTTCTCTTAAACGACCCCCGGGCGCTATTAGGGAGTCGTGTTTTTCGCAAACCTCATTTGTCTACGCGGCCTCCAGCGTCATACGAGGCCCATTAGAGCCTGTATCGGGGGCCCAGTTGGTCCTATATCGGGGCCCACTCAATCACGGACATCTGTCAGCCGAATACGCCATCGTCTGTTTGATGTTATCCTCCCTTAAGCCTAGGATTTACTGGCGTTGATTAAAATTATTAACAATATTGTCATTTTCATCTGCTAATATGAATAAATGTATATCTTTGGACGCTTGACGCCACCCCCAGTCAGTCTGGTCTAAGTATACTTACCTGAAGGGCTTGTGTTACGTTTATTAGACAATGGAAATATATTTAAATACTTTATACTATACACAACATATTAAAGATTTATAACATACCTACACGTATTTAACATTGAAAAGTTTATATTCCGTCGACTCGAACCCGCGGCTAGAGCTACCACGCGCTCTACCACTGAGCTACAGAGTTCGTAAAATTTTAGGAAGCCCAAATTTTAATCAAGTATCAATTTATTTCATTGTTATACGGTAAACGTTATCGCACGCGTTATGAAGTCACGCTCGATTTGTTCCAACCTCGAAGTCGATGAGGCTTCATTTTGCGGGTTCACTCGAAGTCGGCCTAACTTCGTGAAATTCTGGGCTTTATTTAAGGAATAAATGGCGTGGATAGTATTGGGAAAGCGTTGACACAACACAACTCACAATATTTGCTCGTTGAGCCCTGATGTGGCTTCCATCAACTGGAAACGAAAACATAAATGAGGTCTCAGACGATCGTTATACACTCGTATCTACCTGTCGCGCTTATACTATCAGAAAAGTTGATTCCTAGGCAGATGAAGGACCTACGTAGTTTGGTCGCGTTACGTCAAACCCATCCGACAGATTACAATTAACATGATCCGGTGAAGTCGATCTGTCAACTGCCTAGGAATCAATTTCCTCGATGGTACATGATATAGATACATTCGTTTTGTTCTGAATTTTCGTTCACAATCACATAAGTATATTCATTATATGCGGTAGCTGTGTGTAGGTTTCATAGCATTAAGTACCACTATATTCAGGTTTCATTTCGTTTTCAATAATGTTTAATTTATATAATACTAGATGACGCCCGCAACTCTGTTGCATCAAAATTCGTTTATCGCGCGGGAACCATACATTTTTCCGGGATAAAAAGTATTCTATGTCCTTTCCTGGGACTCAAAGTATCCTCATACCCAACAAAATCGGTTCAGCGGTATGGCCGTGAAGAGGTAACAGACAGACAGACAGACAGACACACTTTCACATTTATAATATTAGTATGGAAGTATGGGTTTATACTGAAAATGAGTGCGTGAATTCTCCGTATTTCCACAAATTTGCTAAATAGAGCTCGTTAATTCTCTCTCCGTGACGGCAGCCTGGAGTGCGTACGGTAAATTTACCCATTTGTATGTAATAGACCTAGTATAGGCGTTATTAAACATGCTGGCTGACTGCATATGAAATATTTAACCTGTAAACTTACTATGAAATACATAACTAAAGCCTACATACTCGTAACACCATGATTCATGTCAATTTACGGTAACATTTATGTCAACACATAAAGAATTACAGTATATATTATAAGTCTATGATAATTATATAAAAAAATAATTTGAATAATTTGAATTTGAATTATCACCGTGTTTAAAATTTTTCCAAATTATAAAATACACTTTTTTCGGCAAAAACTTATATCATCAAAACTCACGCCATTAATAGTTAAATTAACAATAGGGCTACAAACCTACAACATACCTCTACATATATAACTACAGTTATAATATTGTAAGAGCAAACGACTAAGCAAACATATATATTCAAATGCATTCAAAACATGACGGCGTCCCTCGCTTATACAAACTCATCTCTTTGCAAGACAAAGCCGATGTCTGGTAATAATCAGCTTAATTCCCTCTTTCAACTCATTTGCTCAAAAATTTCAGACGAGACGGGTCCATTTAATTTTGCTTTGAAAGAAGTTCGTTGTGTCGTATGAGCGGCGCGACGCGGGCAGGTGGGCGCGCACCTTTACCGCCCTACGCCCTACACCCCCTCCCTGGGCCCTGCGACTTATTGAAACAGCATTAGTCTAGTACCTCCTCATTACTGGCGTGTAAACTGAAAAATATACTAAAATATATTTTAACATTGATTTTAAATTTTTAACCCCCGACAAAAAAGATGTTATACGTTTGACGCGTCTGTCTGTGTGTGTATCTGTCCGTGGCATCGTAGCATCCAAACGGGTGGAACAATTTTAATCTAGTGTTTTTTTTTTAAAAGCTTACATGATCGAGAGTGCATATTCATAGCTATGATTCATCGATCATCATCAACCTGCTCAGTGCTGAAAAATCTGGGTTTATCTGGTTCATGAAAGGCCGTTAGCAAGTTACAGTCGTTTGATGGGTTTAATATTTTCGTTCGTGGCATATTTTGTGAATATACAATACACATATTAATGGAAAGTTGACCTGGTGCTTCAGCAACACCTGGTAATCAATAGGTAACCAACTCCTCGCCAACTTAGAGCAGAGGTTTCGTGTTTGGGCTCATTTTAATTGCGATAGTCAGTAAGACGTGGATAAACAGTTTATATTTTCATACTGCTGCTGCAGCATCACCTGGATTCTATAGGAGCCGAGCTCCGTATGGACTCAAAGTGGAGGTTTCTTGTTTGGACTCATATTAACGGCCTCATCGAAAAGGACATTAATTATAGATGATAATCATGATGATATGACAGGATTGATAGGAGTTATTCTGCATTCTGGTTATACCACACAAGTTTAAAAAGCATGAAATAAATTTAAATTTATTTCATGCTTTAAGTTTAAATATTTCCTGAGTGTAAAGTAATATTTTAGTCCATATATTTTATTGTCAAGGTGTGTCGGGGGACCGCTACTCTAGATGTTTGATTTCACATCACTATAGTTTAAGGGTCAGTTAACAGAGAACCGAATCGAGACAGCCAGCGACTTGGCGATACAAAATTCAAAAGTCGCTGTTGTCGTAGTTTACTTTGCGGTCCCCCGACACACCGTGACAATAATTTATGGACTAAAATATTACATTACACTTAAGAATTATTTAAACTTAAAGTCATTGAATATTTATTACATTAATTTTTAAAGTTGTTTGGCGGTTTTTTTTTACTTAATTTCTTAATTTAACACCTTCACTGCGGCAAGTAAAATCTTAAACCTTCGTCTGGTGCGGCGGCGGGCCAAAGTGTGCCCCCAATGATTTTTCCACCAGTGCGGGGTAGGCCTTTCTCGACCCACCAGCACAAGGTTAGATTAAATTACTATAACTTTGCGAAAACATAATGTAGGTGTACAGTTTTTGGACTGTTGGAATAACCTTGAACCCAACTACTTTAGATTTGATCCGCCCCGGGATCTGCCAAACAGGAAATGAGAAATAAACCAGGGAAAGTGGCGGGCCGATATCGACCTGAACCGCACTAGAAAGTATTTTTAGTAGAGATGGAAAAGACAAAAATAAGGTGATATCGAAAATATATATTTTTATTAATACATTTAAATTTCTGTCTTTAAAACACAAAGCCCGCTTTTGTTTGCACATTCTGCAGTATGTTTTTTTTTTTTGATTCGACACTCGTCATGGTTTTTCCCAGTTTTTCATATCACCTTGCACAATTTCGCCGTTTAACGCTCATCTCAAGGACATGATCTTTTGTTTCCTGCTATCGTGCGTTGTTAATTTTATAAAATTAACTAGCTGTTGCCCGCGACTTCGTCCGCGTTAACATTAATTTATTAACAGTATAATAACAAAGATGGATAGTTTTCCCCTTTTTGTGGTTCCTTATACAAAGGGTAAAAACAGGACCCTATTTAAGTAAACGTCAAACGCAAACGTCAATAAACTTTCATGTTTCTAACTCAAGAAATGACGAACTTTCATAGAAACTTTCTACCCCAATTTCACCCCCTTGGGGGTAGAATTACCAGAAACGCTTAAAGACGTATCCATCAATTTTTAATCAGTAGCCCAAACATAAAATTTCATGTTTTTAACTCAAGAAATAACGGACTTTCATTCAAACTTTCAACCCCAATTTCAGCCCCTTGGGGGTAGAATTTCCAAAAACGCTTAAATACGTGTCCACTCATTTTTATTGAGTAACCCAAAAATAAAGTTTCATGTTTCTAACTCAAGAAATGATCAAGATTTCATTCAAATTATCAACCCCTATTTCGACCCCTTCGGGGTAAAATTTTCAAAATTCCTTCCTTAGTGGGGGTCTACTTAATAAAACAACCCTACTCGTCAAATTTCGTGGCTGTAACTTTAACAGTTTTTACTCAGCGATGATGAATCAGTCAGTCAGTCAGTTAGTCAGTCAATCAGGACATGTAATTTTATAAGTATAGATAATTATTGTATTTTAAAAAGATAAAACCGACTTCAAAATCATACGTAATCAGCCGCGTACTGACCAAGCGAGCAGCCTCGCTGCATCGCCCGAGCGTGCCGCGGCCGAGCCAAAAGTTGTCGGTTTTTGGTCGATGCTCAAAGGCGCCTCGGACGTTTGCCGCGCACTAACACGTACTGACCGACCGAGCAACAGCGCGCGAGGCTGCCGCGGCGAGGCGGCTCGCTTGGTCAATACGCGGCTATTGAGAATCATAATTACCTATTTTAAACACTACTGAACCGATTTTGATGAACAGTACTCCCGAAGTTAAACAGTACCCAGTACAAAAAAAGAATTACTTTAATCGGACTAGTAGTTCCGAAGATGTGCGAATACAAACATAAAAACATACATGAATATGTATGTCACTTTGGAAGTTTGTCACATTTGTTCAGATGCTTATAATATAGACTAAAACATATCAAAACTGGGCACTCCTGAAAATAATACATACAATATACAGGTTGAATTGATAACCTTTTTTTGAAGTCGGTTAAAAAACGCAACGTACATCAGCTACGACTTACGATAGATTGCACATCACTAACTGGCGAGGCGGACGCTCGGTGCGGTATCGGGTCGCCAACCGCCTGCTTGTACGGCGGGCCACAATAGGCCCACTGCCGCACTGAGTTGATTTTTGACACTTCCAGTGCGTGGTAGGCCGATAACCACCTGCCATAATTTTTTTATAGGAAAGACCTATAATTTTGAACACAATCTCAAATATATATTTGCATCTGTCGTACCTTTACAAACACCTGAGATAATCGTTCCGCACCGAGTGAGAGAACATAGCTTTCTTCATCCGCACCAGCTGAAATTCCGCGGCAGGTCGATTTCGGCCTGCCCCGCAGTGAAGTTGTTAATTTTATTACAGTACAGTTTGCAAAGTCCTAATTCCAAGTGGACGGCGTCAAGAATGGAGGTGATCGAGAATAAGTCCATGTAAAAACGACTAAAATATAGTAGTCCACTATTCCTACAGGACCAATACATAAACAGAAGATTTACAATAAAGACTAAATATATCATTATTTTTTAACTGCTATGATTTTAGTTTATTGACATTGCAGGTATTTTGTGAAAATTTCAAGTTAAAAATTCGTTTTCATAAATTTATTGATCACAACGCAACTCACATCAACACAAAAACATGACAACATGTTATATCACTCCACGTACAATATCATGAACCCGGGGAGATGCGTTTTAATATAATTTATTACAGGTATATTTGATTCCGGCTGTCACTATGGCTACGAGGTCGCCGCCCGCCCCGGAGCCTGCACCGCTCACCTGCCGCACACCCACACACCTGCACCGCCCGGCGGCTCATATTTCACACACACACGGCACGCTCTATGCACTTCACCACGGCTGCAGCCCGCCGCGTCGCGTGGACCGTATTACGGCGCGCAACAGTTCCATTTGTAGTGACGGTCGCGTTGCCGAGCACCGGGAAGCCCGCGGCCCGGGCAGAGCTCCGGATCGGGGTTGTTATCTTCGGCGGAGTTCCCGGGGTGAGCTCTCCTCGCCGAGACCCGCTCCTCCGGATATCGAATCTTATCCGTATCGCGTCCTCTTCGGCGGCTTTTATTCGCCTGCGTTTGATATATCGATGTGAACTCGATTCGAATGAATGTACGTGTCGTCGCTTCGCCGTTCGGCTGAATTTCCTGGGCAGGTACGTGGAAACTTCCTTACGTCCTGCGAAAGTACATTGTTATAGTAAAATATAAAGATCGTTCCCATTTTGGCAGTGGTCCAACACGCTTTTAACCTAGGACCTATCTGACTTAGAAAATGCGCTTCGAGAAATTGAGCTCTAGCTCCATCTAACAGGAGTGGTTTCGCTTCGGTGAGACATTATTACGATACTATTTCACGTGCGAACACTGACAATTATTATCCTAAATATTCAACAGAACCTTATTTACTTTACTCACGTTTCGGTTTTTATAGATACGATATTTATTTTCCTTATAACTTATATTATTGGGACATTTCATAAGGAGAATGTGAATATGAAAAGATTTTTCACAGCACGGACTTGCATAGCCTAAAAAATAAATTTTAAAATGGTCACTATTTACAATACTTTTTAATAAAATTATATTTGTAATATTATATATACAGTAAAAATTATTTTGGAATAGGTAATATAAAAATTATGGGTTGGCTCCAGCGATAACCAGACTTAACATTTTAGCCAATATGAAATAAAAGTGATAACCTAGGAAAAAATTGCAAAATTGCTCACAAAATGGGATGAGATGGGATGGGATGGGACGGGAAATGGGATTTGTTGTATGGGAGCCCCCCCTTAAATATAAATATTTTGTTTTTAATTTATGTTGTTATCAACATAAATTAAAAACTAATGGAACAATTTTTATGTTATTTGGCACAGATAAGAAGTAGACCACACGAAGGATCGTGATAGGAGTAGTGTGTTTTCGCGTGTTCTGGATCACGATTCTGGGTCCACCCCGCCCCCCCCCCCCCCGCTCGCGGCTCGCAAACTTCTCGATCACTTTTTGCCGGTTCGAGCGGCGACGTCGCCTAAAAAAAAGTTTGGTGTCAAAATAGGGGTTTTCGACCATGTCCGTTCGATATATGCGATCCGTTTCTGCGTATTTGCACTAGTTTCAAAGTTAGCTTTTGTGTTTAACCCTCATTATCTACTATCTCCACGCTCCATTGTTCCTTAATTACGGTCGCTGATTATTACAATGTAAAGCTCACCTCGGTGTCCTATTGTTCGTAATGAGTACCTGGCTAATCGCTTACGTCACCTCAATTTCTTACAAGATTTAAAATAAGTAAATAAAACTTGATCAATTTTTTATTACATTTCTTTTATTTAATTAAAACATGTAATAAAAATAACTCCCATAGTAGTATAATTTCGTGCATTGTGAATCACTATTTATAATATGTAGTTCCCCTCGGTATCTAATGAATATTGACAATGCATTCCTGCTAATAACATTTTGCTGTGTCGCAATCCTCGTAAACAACAGTCCAAAGTTTTTTTTAACAATATATTTATTAAAGCTAAGGTTAAAATAAAACTTTGGTTTACTTTCAAACAAATTATTTATTTCGTATTACATACCACAATTCATAAAACAAGATTCAAACATTTTATTCAAAAACATATCATTTTTAAGTGTGTCACTACCAAATTCAGTCTGAAACTCTGACAATGACTTGTTATGAAACTTGTACAACAAGTACATTAAACAGTACTCTCCACACACAGAAGTCCAATCATTTTGTAGCCTTATAGTATTATAACGCCATTTCCTTGCATTTCTATTCAAAAACATTTTGTGCATCCCCGTAGGGAAGCGACCATATGTATAAAAATATTCACCGATGCCATGTTTGTCTATGTGAATAGCTACCCAGTGAGATCCTGGTTTTGAGTCCGGGTCCAAATTGCTTATAAGGTATGTAGGAGTCGTTATATGATTGGCAATCGATTCGCGGCATATACGCTATTTTTTAGACTTGGATGAATATTTTTTAAGTATGATTTTAGTTGTAAAGTATCCATAATTCGTTAAAAAAAGACTTATTCATTCACTCTATCATATGATTCACACGCAAGTGAAATAAATAAGGTAAGACATTCTTATTCAACATGCAATTGACTGGGGTTTTTAATAAAAATGAAAGCACAACTTTAAAATATTTTTTATGTTATTTGTATTTTATTTTGTAATTTAATTTTATGATTTTATTGTATTTTTTTTCTTTTTAGAAGTATTTACTATGATTTCTTGCCTCTATTTATTGTAATGTTTAGTTTAAGAACTAATAAAACAGTTTTAAAAACGAAAAAAAAAATCATTGTTTTCTTGTATTCCGTCTAATACACACGTGAAGAAAAAAAAAAGAAACATTTTATTCATCCATACACTGCAATAGTTGCGGGGCCTAGTGGTTGTGGCAAATCAAATTTTGTTACAAAATTTATTAATAATATGGAAGAAATATGTAACGCATCTTTTGCTCAAGTAACGTGGTGTTTTGATGAAATTCAACCATTATACAATTTAAAAAATGTTAACTACTTTCAAGGATTACCTGACTTAAGCATGTTTGATGGTAAAGAGGCTAATTTGATTATAATAGATGATCTCATGAGAGAATCTGATGGTCGGATTGTAGATATATTTACAAAAGGTAGTCACCATAGAAATTTAAGCGTATTTTATATAACTCAAAATATTTTTCATCAGGGAAGAGGTCAAAGAGATATTTATCTAAGTTCGAGTTACATAATTTATTTTAAGAACCCTCGTGACAAAACTCAAATTCGATATTTAGCACGTCAAGTTTCACCAGATAATGTAAAATTTGTTCAAGAAGCTTATAAAGATGCTATAACAGAGGCACATGGTTATTCAATGATAGATCTTAAACAAAATACCAATGACATGTTTCGTTTTAAGACAAATATTCCCCGCTGACAAAAACTGTTCAGTTTATGTACCGAAAAGAGGGTTTAAAAACAACAAGAACTAACAAAGTCATATCATTTACAAATAATGCTTGGAAGGTTAAAGACGCATAAATACCTACTCATCGCTTTGCAACCATTAAAACCAAAGTGTCAAAAAGCTTTATTAAAATCATGTGATGAAGATGAAATCAATTGTATATGTGAATGTTTTCATAATGTGCTACAAGGGAAAGTGCCATTAAAGGAAAATGATAAAAAATCTTTAAAAATATATATACAGACACTCCGCAAACTTGTTCGTGAGACCACAACCAAAGTAAGAAAAAATATAATTGTTCAAAAAGGTGGTGCATTTCTACCTATCATTTTAGGTTCTATATTAAGTGGGTTAGTCAGTGGTCTTGTCTAAAATGGAACACACTAAGAAAATGTTACTGATCGAAACAAGTTTGATTGATAAAATAAATGGAAGAAATGAGAGTCAAAAAAATCCTAAATCACGATTAGATACTGAAATGCAAAATATTCTTGACAGTAAAGATGATGACAGAAAAAAATGGATTTTATACTTACAAACATTACAAAGGTATTTGCACTTCACTGCTGAGGATCGCCAACCTTATCAACTTCCAATAATAACTCGAAATAATGATTTACCTGAAACACTTTTGAAAAAAGAACATTATGACAAAAGTAGTGAGTCAAACAATAAGGATCCTATTGTTGATCAGACATTGAATAAGGAAGTTGAGCCCAAAGAAAGTGATATTATTCAAGATAAATGTATATACTCCAAACAACAAATATTAAGTTTAATACCTAAATCTTACATTAAAAAATGTGAGTCATTGTTAGATTTCTTATTGACAAGACAAAACAAAGTACACTGGGATGATGATGGTACAGTTCTCGTGGATAATAATAAAATAACTGGCAGCAATATTATAGATTTAGTCAATGATTCTTTAAGACCATTAAAAAAAAAGTGATCCAATAAGCTGGGAAAAATTTGCTAAAGCTATGAAGAACATAAAAGTACCCCTCACTTATATTGGTAATCCAAAGAGAAGCGAGTATGTTAATCAACTTCGAGTGAAATCTTTTGAAGAAACATCAGGTGACGAAGAATATTCTACACCTACATCTGAACACAAGTATCTTAGAAAAATAAAAAAGAAAATAGATTGGGTAAAATGGACCCCCTACTAGAATTCACAATATTTATTATGATGCATCACACCCTGCAGGTTATAGCAGTATTGAAAAACTTGCAAAAGCAATGGCAGGTAAAATTAATAAAAATGAAGTCAAGAAATGGTTACAATCTCAAGAAACATACACACTTCACAAACCGGTTTATAAAAAGTTTCCACGAAACAAATATATCTGATATTAATTATCT
This sequence comes from Polyommatus icarus, assembly GCA_937595015.1. Classification (NCBI taxonomy): domain Eukaryota; kingdom Metazoa; phylum Arthropoda; class Insecta; order Lepidoptera; family Lycaenidae; genus Polyommatus; species Polyommatus icarus. The sequence goes on from OW569321.1 coordinate 15,165,862, forward strand.
GTGGCAAGCAGATTTAAGTGACATGAGAACATATAGTAAATATAATGATGGCTTTAATTATATATTAAACACAAACAAACAAACAACCAAAACTTGTTTTGAGAGTATTTTTGAGGAAGCTAATATTGTCCCTATCCACTTACAGTCTGATAAGGGTACTGAGTTTGTTTCTAAAGATGTTCGTCAATATTTTAAGAGTAAAAATATAAATTATTACACGACAAATAATCCTGACATTAAGGCTAGTATTGTAGAAAGATTTCAAAGAACACTTAAGTCAAAAATGTGGCGCTATTTTACATATAAAAATACATACAGATATATAGATATATTACAAGATCTATTATATGCATATAACCATAGTTTTCATTCAAGTATTAAAATGTCTTCATGTGATGTAAGTTCTAGTAACATCATGACTGTTTGGAATAATTTGTATGCTCGAGAAAATAAAAAGTCACTACAAGATACCTTCTTACCAAAGTTTCACGTCGGTGACTATGTTAGAATCACAAACATATATTCCAAAAGGGATATGAATCAAACTGGAACGATGAAATCTTTATTATTTCGAGTGTCATCCCAAGATCACCATGAGTTGTATACACCTTGAGGGATTTGCAAAAAGAAGACATAGAAGGTACTTTTTATGAACGAGAATTACAAAAAATTACACCTCCTAGCCCAACTTCAGATTACAAAATAGATAAAATAATAACTTCTCAATATTCCGGTAGCAGAAGGCAAGTGCTTGTCAAGTGGAAAGGTTATCCTGATAAATTTAATAGTTGGATTTTGGCATCTCATTTAAAACAGATATAATGAAAGGAAGTTTTTATCTAACGTTACTGAGCAACAGTTCAATACAATATTTTCCAGATAATATGACAACAAAGTTTTCAACAAAATTACCAAAATCAATTAAATTAGAAGGAGAATGGGTTGTCGGTGTTGTTGAATTTCAATATCCGTGTACAATGTTTACTGTTCAAGAACAAGAAAACATAGTCTATATTTCTAAGAATATGATAATGCCTAATGAAAAATATCCTTCTATTGTTCACTACAAAAAACACATTCCTGCAACCAACTATGATAATATTAATCACATTTTAAAAGCTTTAAATAATATGAGAGAAAATATTACCTTTCGTTACGATGAAATATCTAAGTTTGTATCTGTGACAATCGCAGATGATTCATTGAAGTCCTTAACACTGTCACCTAAGTTAGGCATTCAATTAGGGTTTTAGCCTAATAGGAATTTGGTAGAAAAAACGTTTGGCAAACGCCCTGCAAACTTACATCTGGGACTTCCATCACAACTCTTTGTTTATTGTGATATAGTGGAACCACAGATTGTTGGTGATTGTTAGCGGATATCAATGGACAAACTACATAGTATTATAATTATTTTATTTAAATCTGTATATTATGTTAGTCACTATATATAAGTTTAATTAGTGATTATTATATTTTGAATAGTAATAAGTAAGGTAATTGATTTTGACAAATAGTTAGTTATAAATGGACAGGAGGATTATTTACTTCCGTTATAACTTCCTCTTCTCATATTTAAGTAAATAATTATATTAAATATGAGAAGTACATTAATTAATATTTAGAATTATATACCCACTTATTCTTAGCCATTCTTATTTTTTAATGTATTCTTTAATGATTTTACTATATTTGAATTGTTAACGGAAGTTAGTTTCTTTTGTGTAAAATGGTATAAAAGCCAGCCATATTGCATTGATGGAGGCATTCTGTAAATAACTTCGAAACGTGTAAGGTGAAACTCTGCTCGAATAAATACCGCTCTATGTATAATTTTTCAAGACTTTTACTACTCCCTAATATTTCAGAAGTGGGATGTTTCAAAAATGTCCGGTCCTTATGCTGCGGGACTTGGCAAAAGGAGAAGAACGCCCAGACTTGTCCTGACTCTCGACGATTGACGGCGAAGAAAGTGATTTTTTTTTTCTTCTTTTCGAACATAAACAACAGTGATTGTGATAGTGAACCAGTGACAAAACGATGCAGAATTACTCAAGTTGATGCAGAAGTGATACCAAAGTTTGAACCAGAAGACGACTCTTGTAATGAAGCTACATGGGTGCATAAAATCGACCAGCTAGGAGGTTTACGGATGGAACAGTATAACCGATTGACAATTCATCGTGCAACTGCGGTTACGTGGGTCCGCTACGCAAAAACTGCCTTGAAGCTTTTCAACGCCTCGGTCATACGACGGTTAACTGCTGGTTCGCGAATATAGCAGGAACAACTCGGCAACCGCAGAATTCAACAAGTAAGTAACACTTTTTATACTTCAAGTAATATCTTAGTAAATAACATTTACAAAAAAATTGTGTGGGTAGGAGCCAATGAACAAGAATAATGAAAATTAAATCTAAAGTTTTTACCTTAATAATACTATATTCTTCTTATTAATACTAAATACTATATTAATTAGTATATTAAAGTTTTTATCTTCTAATAATATATTGAAGGGTTTTGGAGATAAAATAGATCAAGCCATATTATAGAGACTGTAAAACAACTACCAAGCGACATATACTTAATTATTATTGGACAATAAATGACCAACCAGCCTGGTATTAGTTACTACAGCTAATTCTGCCACTTTTACTGAGACTTTAATTTGTTTGACAGTTACAAACAGCTGATAAATATAAGTGATAGGTATAATGTTTTGCTGAAGCGTGAATATACAATTTGATCTAAAAATAGTTACTGTAATATTGATGTATTTGTAGATATCGATCCCAATGGGAAAAATTCAATGGAACTAATCCAGTTTGTGTGCTATATAATCCCTGGAGGAGCTGTCAGTGTTGAGGGTCATTTAAAGGCTAAACATTGGTGAAATTGAAACAACTTGGCCTGCACATACGTTAATTGCCCGGGCTGAAATTGTTAATATTTATATCGACTCGAATACCTCTACTGAAAATGACTTTATCGATTGAATCACAAATGGCATTAGAATAGAATAGAATAGAATGATTTATTGCATAAAATGTAGTACAAAAGGTCTTACAATTTTACTGAAATGGTTCAAACATTCTGCCTAATAAGTGACGTGCAAAATAATTTTTAATAATTGTAGGTATAGCATTAACATCATAATAATTATTATAAAAGTTCTAAGATGAATAATAACTCATTTAATTAAACATAACATTAATTAAATCCATTAAATTATTGAGAACTAATTAAATATAAAAGTCATAGGCGTTAAACACGAAATAAATTTAAAAAATAAACAAACAATGTCAAATTGAGAATTAAAATAGCCTATTCCCTACCTTTGCATCTTTGTAAACATAGGTAAACTAAGCACTTGTTAACGTCAAACACAATAATTTACAATTTATTATAAAGCTTAATATTATGATTAAAATAATAATAATAATAGAAAATATGAAATTATGTTGAAGAACAATAATTCGTTTTGTGACAATTCATTTGCTCCAGATTTGCTCGACAACAAGGTATGTTTTTGTTTCCATTACTACCTACTTATAGAATATTCTTGTTAACAATAATGTTCTGTGTTGTCCTAAGCTTTGTTTATTATTTCAGCATCCAGATTACAAACTTTACATGGGGATATTACACATATACATTCATTCCTTTTAAAGATTGTTGTGAGTTGTGACATTACACTTGGTGCATAAAATACATTGAATCGGGAATTAGAGGGTTTAGGTAAGGTAGATATTGCTGAAAGTTAAGTATAAAAAAAATGATATTAATTTATGCACTAGGAATACAAAAGATTTAGGGTACACAGATTTATTACAAATGAAAATATAATGCAATAGTTGATGAAAAGGTTAACGATCTTTCGGAAGATGGTATCATTTGTCACTCTGTCTGAATATGCTAGTCCGGTGATTTTAGATAAAAAGAAGGGTGGAGATTACAGGCCGTGCATTGATTACCGAAATTTAAATTCAGACACTCAAGGATTCGTACCCTTTGCCTCATATTGAGGACCAAGTATCAAAATTGTCTGGCTGTGATCTCCAGGTTAATACGGATGCTAGTAAACTAGGTTTAAGGGGTATAATAATCCTTCGATCACAGGATCTAGGAATTCCCATTGTATTCTGTTGTTCTCGCGATCACCGGTGCTCGAGCGGGGCCTGCAGGATTAATACAAAACAGCAGGCAGGACAATAATTATGTAGTTAAGGCCGTCCCCCGAGCAAACGACCTTGGCCATACATTTGCCGCGTTGCCGAGATCGCGCCAAAACCCTATTATTTTTACTTATCTGAGTTCAAAATTGTCCTAAAAAAAAATTAAAACGGCAAATATGTAGTTTGTGATATCGTCGATCTATTGGCGTGAGTTTCAAATAAAAGTAATTTGTAAATCCTAAGGAGATGCTGAATGTATGCTTGAATTTTAACAAATTGGTATTACTTTGGAAGCTGATATCATGAGTATAAGAAACAAAATTAGAAAATTTAAAACGAGGAATTTTGATATACTGAAGATTATTCTTGTATTTTTATTATAATTTTGTAGCTTTCAGATTATGAGTTTATAAGGTTTTAAATACGGTCAATTACAGAATCTCCGGACGGAACGCCCTTAAAGAGGATAAACTGTTCCAAAAAAACTCTAAATGGAGAACGATTTGCCGTTCCCAAATTGGTTAAATATAACTTAATGCAGCTAAATGTTATCATGACCCCCAGCATACATGAATTACACTCTGGCTTTGACCCTTTGGTTTCCAAAAATGACCCGATATAATAAGGAAATTCATCAATTCTTGCCTTCAATAATATGTTCTCGGTAAGGGTAATTATCGAAAATCTGAAGGAGAAAAATTTACATCTTATAGAAAAGTACCCGTATCTATGCACACCCTTCATGCCGATAACTTAGGATCATTTATTAAGACTAGGGAATGGCACAATTTGTTTTGCTAAGCCCGACAAAAAACACTAGTTCCATAAAAACCATAAAGTACTTAAAATGACTGGAAAGTAATATCTTTCCAGTTTACAAACCCAGTCTGCATGATAGCATAGAGGCAAAGCATTTCCTAGCCGATACCTTAACTAATTTATAGAACACATGCAATTAAAACATGTCCTTAATGCTATAGCTAGTCCCAGATCAAATGGCCCACTGAAAAAAATAAATGGTACCAATATTGATGGACTGAACACTGCCTGAAAATGAAACTGTTTTGGATGATAAATTAATGGATATAGTATGGGGTATAAATAATACACCTAATTCTACTACTTCCTTCCTTCCATTTAAACTTATGTTTAGCCATGATAACTCTAAATTACCAGCTATTCCATTCAGTGGTCCTAGTGACCGTACTTCACAACGACAGGCATTAACTGAAAGAACAGCAACAGCAAAACTTCTAATACAAATGTAGGAAAAATTCAGTCAGTGATCTAGTGTTGTGGAAATGGCGAACCCAAATGCCAAAGAGACCCAAAAATTAAAAAAATAAGAAGTTTTCAGCTATAATAGGGGTGAGGTATTAATGCCTTATAAATCAGCAAATTCTGATACTAACAGTTCATCTAGCGATGCTGAGGTAGACACGGTGATCCAATTGATTGATTAGAAAGTTATTTTAAATATAATTTTGTACAGTATAACTAAAGATTAGGGATAATAATTTATACAGTATCATGTGTACAGAAACAAATTTTATTGATCGAATAGGTATATACTTTAATAACTATTTTATTACTATCACACTTTAGCTTTTCTACTTCTATTGTTCTTCACAATTGATAATATAAGAAACTGGTCCCGAAGCTGCACCTAAAAGAAAAAAAAAATTGACATAATTCAAGTCTGTGTGACCTACTCACTAACAATATAACCACTCAATGTAATAATTCAAGACTTTTACCAGGCTTGTCTCACTTCCATACAAACGGCGCGAAATCACCGAGATATTTACCTACTATCCTGGAAAACAACCTAATTTCAATCTTTTGCATAGCGTTTAGCGTTCATAGTACAATAACGGTCTGCCGTCTCACTTCAATCTGCCAGGGCTGTCAAGCGATCGGCGGCGGCGGCGCGGCGGGCGGCGCGGCGGCGGCCGGGTACTATTACTTTTGTTTCGCGGATGTGTGCGCTGCGTATGCGACAAGTCGAGCGAGTTATCATACCTAAACTCGGGAGAGAAACTTCTGTACCGTAAGGTACTATTATGTATTCTGTGCTTTTACTACTCTCTAATAAATATTATCTATAGGATGGCTGTGTGATCAAATCCTAAAATCAACGCAATAATATTATCTATAGGGTGGCTGTGTGATCAAACCCTAAAATCAACAATAATATTATTATCTATAGGGTGGCTGTGTGATCAAACCCTAAAATCAACAATAATATTATTATCTATAGGGTGGCTGTGTGATCAAACCCTAAAATCAACAATAATATTATCTACAGGATGGCTGTGTGATCAAATCCTTAAATCAACAATAATATTATCTATAGGATGGCTGTGTGATCAAATCCTAAAATCAACGCAATAATATTATCTATAGGGTGGCTGTGTGATCAAACCCTAAAATCAACAATAATATTATCTAAAGGGTGGCTGTGTGATCAAACCCTAAAATCAACGCAATAATATTATTATCTATAGGGTGGCTGTGTGATCAAACCCTAAAATCAACAATAATATTATCTACAGGATGGCTGTGTGATCAAATCCTTAAATCAACAATAATATTATCTATAGGATGGCTGTGTGATCAAATCCTAAAATCAACGCAATAATATTATCTATAGGGTGGCTGTGTGATCAAACCCTAAAATCAACAATAATATTATCTATAGGGTGGCTGAGTGATCAAACCCTAAAATCGACAATAATATTATTATCTAAAGGGTGGCTGTGTGATCAAACCCTAAAATCAACATAGTAATAATATTATCTATATAGGATGGCTGTGTGATCAAATCCTAAAATCAATGACTGGCGACTATGTGACTGGCGTCTATGTGACTGGCGTCTATGTGACTGGTGTTTATGTGACTGGCGTCCATGTGACTGGCGTCTATGTGACCCATGTTTACGTGACCGATGTCTATGTGACCGATGTCTATGTGACCTTACAAATATTCTAAAATTGAGCTAAATTTAATTACTACAATACAACTATTTTGTAACGCAGACTTATATAAGTCTGCGTTACAAAATATTATATTACTGATAACAAACAATACAACAAAAATCAAAATGCATAAATTCGCGTCTTGAGGGTCGAGCGCTTGGAGTCCCGCCACAAAGTGAATTTTAGTTCCTTTGTGGTGAGAATCCCGACGCACCATCTACCGACGTTCGAGAAGGAGGAGTTCTGGCCGTCTACAGGAGATTCCGGGGACGACTTCCGAACATGTCGCGCCCCACGTCGTCGCAGACAATACGTGTTTAGTGTTTTAGTGTTAGTGTTAGTTTTTAGTATAATTGTATGTCTATGTTAGTCTATAAGGTATTTATAATATGGGCCAAGATGCCTGAGTTAAATAAATAAATAAATACAAATAAAATAAATTACATAAATGCATAATATAATGGCTTTAGAAATGCCATGTGTTGGCTATTGGAGATGAGATGTGAATTGTGATACTAGATTTCTCTGACATTAATGCATACCTATATTATTATTTTTTTGTTTACAAAATACTGTTCCGATGTCTTCATCTGTTTCAGACCACTGGCAGTTCTAGCACTGGTACAGCACAGGGTAGCAAACCATGGGAACGTCGTGGGACACTCCTAATGCAGGATGGCCGAGTGTTAGCGGATATCAATGGACAAACTACATAGTATTATAATTATTTTATTTAAATCTGTATATTATGTTAGTCACTATATATAAGTTTAATTAGTGATTATTATATTTTGAATAGTAATAAGTAAGGTAATTGATTTTGACAAATAGTTAGTTATAAATGGACAGGAGGATTATTTACTTCCGTTATAACTTCCTCTTCTCATATTTAAGTAAATAATTATATTAAATATGAGAAGTACATTAATTAATATTTAGAATTATATACCCACTTATTCTTAGCCATTCTTATTTTTTAATGTATTCTTTAATGATTTTACTATATTTGAATTGTTAACGGAAGTTAGTTTCTTTTGTGTAAAATGGTATAAAAGCCAGCCATATTGCATTGATGGAGGCATTCTGTAAATAACTTCGAAACGTGTAAGGTGAAACTCTGCTCGAATAAATACCGCTCTATGTATAATTTTTCAAGACTTTTACTACTCCCTAATATGATGTAATGACCTCTTTACTTAGAATTATACCACTAGACCCTTCAAAATATATATATGGAGCAAATAAGATGCATGTGTTTTCTCCCCCTCACTACTTACCAGTCATGCGCAGAGAATTTGATATGAAATAGATATAGGATCAAGCACTGGTCAAAAGATACCATTCCAGTTTGTAACAGCGTGTATTAAACTGCACTTCAGAAAGTTATAAGTTATAATGCATCATCACAATAATATTATAAATTTCCCATATGAAAATTATTAAACTCATCAAGCTGGTTCTGGAATAGGTGTAATATATAAAGGAGTTCCTTATCAACGTGGTCATGGTGTTGGAAGCTTTTTGGGAGGTTTGTTTCGATCCGTCCTACCTTTGCTTTCGAGTGGTGCTAAAGCAATATGAAAAGAAGCTTTGAGTGCGGGTGTTGGATTCCTATCTGATATGGCAAAAGCACGACCCATGGATGAATCAGTAAAATCACGACTTAAGGAAATTAGTTCAAATTTGAAAAGAAGGGCAGATCAAAAAATTGATAAATTAAATATGTCTGGTACAGGCTATATAACTAAAAGAAAATGTCTTGAAGCAGTCATTCCTTCCTCGAGTGCTAAAAGAAGAGGTGTTAAGAAAAGAAAGTTAACTCATCAATATCAAGGAGATATATTTTCATAAATTTAAAAACAATGTCTTTCTTACATAGTCACTCTTGTGAATGTATAAAGTCTGAATTAGATTTATTTGCTTTACCATCAACACAAACAAGCATCGAAAATGGAATGTGGGTGCACTACAAACCAATATCATCTTTAGCCGACGATGGACCCATAGAATTTCAAGTTCCTGGAACTGGCGATGACTATATAGACTTATCCCATACACTCATTCATTTAAAAGCGAAAATGTTAAACGAAGATTCTTCAAAATTCTGTAAACAATTGGCTTCATTCAGTTTTTAGTCAACTCGATGTTTATTTGAATCAAAAATTAGTTTCACCTCCAAACAATACATATGCTTATCGAGCATACATTGAAACTCTTTTGAATTATTCACCCGACGCCAAACAATCTCATTTGACTTGTAGTCTTTGGTATGAAGATGCTGCTGGTAAAATGGATTCAACCGATGAAAAAAATTCAGGTTTTACTACAAGACAAAAATTAGTTTCAGAAAGTAAGGAAGTTAAAATGATAGGACATCTCCATGGTGACATATTCAATCAATCAAAGTTTTTAATTAATGGTGTTGAGATGAATATTAAATTGGTTAGGTCACGTGAATCGTTTAACCTCATGGCTCCAACAGATGACGTTAAATACAAAATAAACATTACAGATGCGACTCTCCTTGTTCGAAGAACAAAAATTAACCCTTCCGTCTTACTTGCCCATCAAAAAGTTTTAGCCACCACAACTGCAAAATATCAAATAACTCGAGCCGAAGTAAAAGTTCTAACGATACCGTCAGGGGTTCAGGTCAAGACATTAGACAATATATTTTTGGGTCAAGTACCTAAGAGATGTTTAGTTGGATTTGTAAATAATTCAGCATTTAATGGTTGTTTAATGGTTGTTTGTCTAAAAATCCGTTCAATTTTGAGAACTATAAAATGAATTCCTTTTGTTTATATATTGACGGTCAGCAAATTCCTTCAAAAGCTTTACAACCATCTTTCGATAGTAATATTTTTACTGCAACCTATCATACATTATTCTCAGGAACAGGAATACATTTTCTTAACGAAGGGAATGGTATATCTCACGATAAGTATTCGAAAGGTTATTGTTTGTTAGCATTTGATCTCACACCTGATTTATCAGGCAATTCTTCTGGTCATTGGAATCTTATTAGACATGGTAGTGCTAGATTAGAAGTTCGCTTTGAATCTGCTCTAACTCAAACGATAAATTGCGTTATCTATGCAGAATTTGATAATGTTATTGAAATAGATAAAAATCGTAATGTAAATGTTGACTATAGTAGCTAAGAAATAAACATTGTATTATCTTTCTAGGTATTATTAAGTTCTTAATTTGTAATATGTTTTTAATGTGCAAATAAATGATTATTGTAAAGTTGTGCTTTCATTTTTATTAAAAACCCCAGTCAATTGCATGTTAAATAAGAGTGTCTTACCTTATTTATTGCACTTGCGTGTGAATCATATGATAGAGTGAATGAATAAGTCTTTTTTAACGAATTATGGATACTTTACAACTAAAATCATACTTAAAAAAGATTCATCCAAGTCTAAAAAATTGCGTCAAGTCGTTCACACTCCAACAATATGCCGCGAATCGATTGCCAATGCATATAACGACTCCTACATATCTTATAAGCAATTTGGACCCGGAGTCAAAACCAGGATCTCACTGGGTAGCTATTCACATAGACAAACATGGCATCGGTGAATATTTTTATACATATGGTCGCTTCCCTACGGGGATGCACAAAATGTTTTTGAATATAAATGCAAGAAAATGGCGTTATAATACTATCAGGCTACAAAATGATTGGACTTCTGTGTGTGGAGAGTACTGTTTAATGTACTTGTTGTACAAGTTTCATAACAAGTCATTGTCAGAGTTTCAGACTGAATTTGGTAGTGACGCACTTAAAAATGATATGTTTTTGAATAAAATGTTTGGATCTTGTTTTATGAATTGTGGTATGTAATACGAAATAAATAATTTGTTTGAAAGTAAACCAAAGTTTTATTTTAACCTTAGCTTTAATAAATATATTGTTAAAAAAAACTTTGGAATGTTGTTTACGAGGATTGCGACACAGCAAAACGTTATTAGCAGGAATGCATTGTCAATATTCATTAGATACCGAGGGGAACTACATATTATGAATAGTGATTCACAATGCACGAAATCATACTACTATGGGAGTTATTTTTATTACATGTTTTAATTAAATAAAAGAAATGTAAAAAAAAATTGATCAAGTTTTATTTACTTATTTAAAATCTTGTAAGAAATTGAGGTGACGTAAGCGATTAGCCAGGTACTCATTATGAACAATAGGACACCGAGGTGAGCTTTACATTGTAATAATCAGCGACCGTAATTAAGGAACAATGGAGCGTGGAGATAGTAGATAATGAGGGTTAAACACAAAAGCTAACTTTGAAACCAGTGCAAATACGCAGAAACGGATCGCATATATCGAACGGACATGGTCAAAAGCCCCTATTTTGACACCAAACTTTTTTTTTCGGCGACGTCGCCGCTCGAACCGGCAAAAAGTGATCGAGAAAGTTTGCGAGCCGCGAGCGGGGGGCGGGGTAGACCCAGAATCGTGATCCAGAACCCGCGAAAACACACTACTGATAGGATATCGATTTTAATCATTTTTTCAGTGGCTATATATTTTATACCCGTGCGACGCTGCGAGTTGTAACTAATTTTTTTTGTATAAGTCAATCCAAAATTAAACTTACAAAGTTCGATACGTGTGAAGCACTCAGAGAAGTAGATTCTTAGGCAGATGGGGGAGCTATACCCCTACTATAAGTCCGCCATCGTGCTATTCTGTATTCGTGTAGTTACTTGTGCGCCGTAAAGACGTATCACGTCAGCGACCACATATATGTCGTTGCTGTATCACGTATGTAGTAGGTTTTGTAGATTAGGTAAGTTTCGCTGTGCGTTAAGGAGCAACAGCTATTTAACATGAAAAAGAAAATCCATCAAAAATTTCTTATATACAAGGGAGTCCCCAGGATTTTAGCTGCTAGGGGGGCAGCTCATACCTGTTTCGAGAAGATAGTCGGTCTGGTATATTGAAACAAAATATCAAAATATCTGACTGAAAAGATATTTTGTTTCCAACACTTTATTTTGTACAGAGTAGGTAACACGTTTTTAATTCTCACTTGCCAGGAAAATTGACGTTTATTTGACGTTAAATTGACGACTTCTGTGGCTCAGTTGGTGAGCGAGTTGGTAACTCAAGCCGGTGATCGCGGGTTCGAATCTCGCCGACGGAATAAAAAGTTTTCAATGTTCCTGTGTCTTATGTGTATTCAATATATTATGTATAATACATATAATTAAAATCATAATTATTGTATATATTAAAATTAAAATATATTTCCGTTCTCTGATACCCGTAACACAAGTACTTCAGGTACTTACCACGGGACGGGACACGGGACGGTCCATAGATATTATTTATTATTATGTATTATTTATCTTCTGCAGCTGCCCTCCCCTGTCCCTACCTGGGTACGCCCATGCTAATATGGGTAATTTATTAGAAGATTTGAGACAACAATGACTTAAACATTTAGTCGAGTGCGACATAAAATATATGGGAAGCTTAGATGTAATGATAATCTGAAGCTTTATTTTTTTTAATTTGAAAATGTTCCTACAGGCTTACCGTACCTTTAAATCATCGGTGCTTCATGTGTACAGTGTAAGCTTTTTAGGAGTATACTTAATAACCCTATCTTAATTTGACAGATCCGATGACATCTCAATACATGAAAATAACTTTTTTTAACCCACCAACTAAAAAATCAGACTTTTATCCCGTGACAACTAGAGATTTGGGAAGTATATTATACAAGCTTAATCTGACATTCTCGAGCATGTCGCGAAATCACCTTTTGGCCTCCCCTACTTTGGTCGCGTTATGTAGTACTACCCAACCAACAGATCACAACCTATTGTGTCACAACCATGGGCGCCGGCAGGGGGGTGCCAGGTGGTGCTGGCACTTGTACCCCTTGGGAATCTCAGGATCAACAGGGATTATTGATATAAAAAGCCTTGTAACCCTATTACCATGCCATACAAAGATAGTTCGTAATATTTCGGCACTAGCTGTATTCTGTTGACGTAAATAGACATTAGACAGTCACTGTAATTGTTCGTAAAAAGTAAAAAGAAAAGAAAGAACACTAAAATCTGCACCCCTTGAAAATTATTTCTGCCGGCGCCCATGGTCACAACTAACACGGAATTGCCATAATCTGACCAAATGACATATATATAAGTCCGTCAACTGCCTATGACTCAATTTCTTCGATAGTACAATGGTAATGGAGTTGAGCAGATACAAGATGTTTCGTTTTCCAATTGGGATAGTTTAGACCTAGGTGAATTTAACGAGCGGGTGATTTCGATTAATTAATAAATAAATTAAAGAAACTTTAGGTATCTCTACGAATGATCTAAAATAAACAAACTACAGGTATATACTATCAGAGAAATGTATTCCTAGGCAGATGGGGGACCTACTTAGTTCGGTCGCATTACGTCAAACCCAGCCGATAGATTACAGTTGACAATATGAACTGGCCAAATGACGTTGGTCTGTTAGCTGCCTAGGAATCAATTTCCTCGATAGTACATCTCGACTCTCAATGCAAGAAGTACGATAGTTTCTATAATTATATAAATTGATGCTGTAAAATTTTTGAACAAAATATTTTAACCATTTTTCATTTTACAAAAAAATTAACCTACTTATATAATATTATAGTGCAAAAATCTAGTCTGCGTGCAATATTTTTAACTCGGTACAGACTGTATCTGGATAAGTGAGAATACTCATTAAATATGCTCCACTTTAAAATGTGTCAAGAGGCTACCGAGCGACAGTATTTATTTTAGTGTTACCCAATAAGTAAGAAAAATTTTCATGTCGAAGATGTATATAAATCCATTATCGTCCCGTTTTATTTTTATACTGCTCCTAGCTAACAACGTCCAGGGATTGTATATTAGCTTCCTACGGCGGATGCCGCTGCAGTGGCACAAAGATTTTTAGCAGCCCAATGAAAACATTTTCTAAAGCAGGAAGACCATTACAAGCGACGGGATCAGCGCCGAGGAGCTCGTAATGAAGAGTTCTCAAAGGCATCGAGCGGCGGCCGGCGCCGGCCAGCGCTGGATGCACCGACAACCCTTAATTGAATAGCCCGGCCGGGGCTAATCAGGTCTCAGCTGAGCGGCGGGCGGGGGGTGCGCGGGGCGCGGCGGCGGCGGGGGGCGCCACGCGGGCTGGCCGCGCCCCCTGCGCGCGCCGCGCCCGCCGCCCGGCTCATTCAAGTAGCGAGCGCGCCCGGTGCCAGCCGCCACCCTCAGGTATGTCCATTTTGCTTTTGGCGTTCGCCCGACGTGCACCGTCGGCAGAGCGCCCCGCGAGTGTCCGTGCGCGAGCCGCGAGTGTTGTGGGGAGGTATGTACGCATGCACGGCCGCGCGCCCGCGCCGCCGCCGCGGTCGCCGACGTCCAATGCGGCCGCCCGCGCCGCCGTTCGATGTGCTTTGTGTCCGAAACTTTTATGTTCCTCGATGATAGGATTTTTATTTTTTGTCACAAGTATTATGTTTTTTAATAACTGTCTAACTCACGAGTATTACCGGTTAAATCACGCAGTAAATGTCGCTTATGTTTGCATGATCTGTCCGAGCTTTCTCTGTCGAAATAAATGTTTGTACTCGGAGCGAGGACCGATCGAGGCGAAATTGACTAAAGGTAAGTGAATTTTTCTTTGTTTGGTCGGACTTTTTCTATTCGTAAAATTACTAGACGAAGGGGTAGCACAGGGGGAGAGGTTCGCTGGCGCCCACGTTTTATTATGTCGTCTGGAAGTTAGCCAAATATGTGTCTCCACCCGTCTAGCTTTTACGGCTATGCAAAAATATAAGGCACGTCGAGGACTATCGATTTCCGCATAAAACTGACTCATGTCTGTCCTTTATCTCGTGAAAGATTAAAAATTTTTGTTCCGCAATAATTTTGACAGTTTGCCACCTCGGTAAAATACTTGAGGCCAATATTGCACCGCGAACGCATCGGTATTTGTGTGTACTAGGTATGTTTTAGTGTAGATGTTAGTCGTGTAGAGCCGGGAGCTTTTATCGCAAATTACGATACGCAACACGAAAGTTATCAGTGAGTAGATAGGCCGAACGCCCACCGGCCGCGGCGGCGTAGCGCGTAGCAGTCGCTACGAGATCGGCGTAGCGGGCGAACGCGCGCCCTCGCCAACTTCGCCTACTAATTATACCTGAGCAATTAATAGTACTAGTTAAATTATTATAGCTCAATACATTTTTAAAAATAGTAATTGACTTAAATTTTTATTATGTATCACTCAATTTCAACCATCACAGTGAGTGAGTGACACAATAATGGTGATTGTGAAGACGTAGTGATCGAAATATAGCAATTTTTTGTTGAAAAACTATTTTGAGTATGATATTTATTTATTATTTAAGACTTAATAATTTTATTCCTATTTTTAATTGCAATTAACCATAATAGTCCGGGTACTCTAGCTATTTTTTTGTGTGTAGCTTCATTTTGATAAGACGAACAACATTTTTATCTGCAAAAAATCTCGAAAGTGGTAGCTAACAGAGATAGAAAGGATTTCATACTTTGATTTGATGGTCCGAAAATATGGATTGTTCTATTTGTAGGACAATGTTACTCTTAAATTATTATATAACTATTAACCTATTAATATACACAAAATCAGCTGGTTAGGTTTCCGTTTTATGGTTCCGTAGTTTTCCAAGTTTAGTTGATTTAGTTGAGTAACAGGTACTAAATGTTATGGTTACGGCACACGTGCATCGATTAAATCATTTTTATCAATAAAATCAATGAGTAACAATATAAAACAAGCAAAAGTTTATTGAAATTGTAGAGCTCGATATATTTATCAGGCTTTTGTGTTCCAATTTGGAATGGGGTCTGCGATTTTTATTGTAACACTGTTATTTTACAACAAAACGGGTACAATTTTTTCGAAATTTGCAAACAATTTATACGTAATCATTTAATTACACAAAATATATGTATTATTCTTTTCTGATCTCGTAGTGCCAATGAATTAGTCGTATTATATTATGTGTAGTGTAGTTAATGTTGTGTTGTTCTGTGCTTCTGTGTCGATGTTACAATATTTGTATCTTAATGGATCCACATTCTGCAAAATGACTTCAAAGAAATCACCATCAACCATGCCAAAAATATGCCAAAGAACCATACTCGGTCAAAAATCGTCTGCAACTTCTAATTTTGTTATCAATCGCTAGATTAGTAAAAAAGACTATCAGCTATGGTCTATGTTACTGGTTCTAAAAAATAAATACACCAGGTTGAACTAGCAAATGGTAGGAATATAAACAGTATTTTAATGGACAAAATATGTAGTAAAGCCTGTAGGTACACGCATATTCCTGTATAGTATAATTGCTAATTACAAAAATACAAAATACATATTATGTATTGTTGCAATGTTATCGATCATTACATTTTTAAATAAAGATAATAATGTTTTATTATTTTGTTCTATATTTTCTTAGAAATTGCTTTCTGATAATTTCGGTAAAATCTAGATTTTTATTGTTATATCAATGCCAAAGGTTTGTTATTCGTAGGCCAAAGGCCAGAAATCAGAATGTAATGCAACATAATAATATAGTCGCTTATACAATATCGTCTATCTTTAAGCGATAAAAACGTTTTATAGTAGTTAGTAGAACGCATTAACAATCAAATCTATTTAAAAGTAGTTCGTTGTGCGAGCCATACAAAATAACTCTTATCGCTTCATACATCT
Organism: Polyommatus icarus; assembly: GCA_937595015.1. Classification (NCBI taxonomy): domain Eukaryota; kingdom Metazoa; phylum Arthropoda; class Insecta; order Lepidoptera; family Lycaenidae; genus Polyommatus; species Polyommatus icarus. The sequence continues at coordinate 15,182,788 of OW569321.1, forward strand.
ATCGATTACTCGTTCCAATAATATCTTATTGTTATCAGTTGTTTATTGACTATTATAGAGTATTTTACATAAAATATTACATAATGGCTTACGAACATATAAATACACTTTACATTTTAACAAATGAAAAATAGATTATGATGAAATAACAGATAAGTAGAGAACCATCTCATAATTCATAAAAATCTTTGAAAACAATTAACAAAGAATGTGGACAGTTTCTTAGTTATGGATAAAAATTCATAAAACAATAAGTAACGGAAACAGAATACATCTAATAATGTTCATCGTTATAAACTTCGTTATAATCAATGATGATTTAATTTGAATTTCATCTACAATAATTCAAGGGTTTTTAAAGTGCTTCTTAGGTTGATCCTCATTTTGGTAACCATAATTACACATTTTATTTAAAAAAATACATGATTAATATTCAAAAGAATAAATAAATTGTCATTATAATCTAAGTAGGCACCGACCGAAAACAGGAGGATTTATAATAATTAAACCAAAATGAAATACTTAAACATTATTCATATTTTAGAAATTTATTCTCAAAACAGGAATGTCTAAAGCTAACGATTTAGCTATCGATTAAAAGTTTATGTTATCTATTACATATTATTAATAAGTATTATAGAATAATACTTATTCCTACAAATTAACTGATTTCAGTTTCATAAAAAAAGCCTACACCGAACTTAATTTTTATATCACATAAAAAGTATTCAAACCTACATTCAAACCTTATTAAATAAAATAAATGTATCAGGGTACATAATGTATTTAAAGTGTACATAATATATTATATTATAATAATTATACAAGACAAAAACAGGGCTATTCGACGTCGTTTAGAAAATTTAAATTTGCGACAACTTTTTTCGATGTAGAGGTACATTACTACACAGTACACGTAAAGCAGTGAAATATAGTCCTAATAACTAGACAGATTAGCTAAAAGTGATTATGTTGATTTGAATATTTTGTAGAACAATAAATTATAGCGGTACAGGATAAGCTTATCGCGAGATCGCGCTGATAACTGCACGGCAGACGGCAAGGGGCGAGGGTACTCGCTGAATACATTACTCATTTGCAATTTTAATACCTAGTCTGACTTCGAACATAGAAAGATATTTTTTTATATAAAAATAAATTTCAATTTTGTAAAAAAAAATAACTACATAAAACTCGAGAACGGCTGAACCTTTAATTTAGCTAGTTACAATCTTGAAATATTCGTAGAAGTCCGGGGCGTTTTAGAGGGGAAGTGATCTAGTAGTTAATAATAATTGAACAGAATTCACTTGAATCGCCTTACGGTGCGTCCACATTTGTATCATTTGCGCGATCAGATCTCCGTCGCGATCATCACGCGTATCATTTTGTGTCTTCACTAGCGATCATGATACGGCGCGATGATCGCGACGGAGATCTGATCGCGCAAATGATACAAATGTGGACGCACCGTTAAAAGTAGCGAATAGCTGCTTATCTGGAACTTTTGTCCCTACTTGCTTTGAAACAAAAATTTAATTTGGAAAAACTATTTATAACTAACAGTGCAGTCGCCAGAGGTTTTAACCTCTGAAAATTGTAATAGTGAATGGATTTTTGTTTTTGAGGTGTCATTTTCTTTTTTACACTATAACTTGCAAAGTTTACCAAAAATTTTTTTGTGCTTTTAGTTTTTTAGTTACTTAATTAAAAAATAATGTTTCACCATATAAAACCGGTCCAGAAAAAAAAAATTTATTGTTCCTGTTATTTAATAACTCTTATCCGAGTATTAATAATTTTAATTGTGTATTTGGTTAATTTTCAACGTAAACAACGTTGAAAATTAACCAAATACACAATTAAAAAAAGAAAGTTTGCTTTGCTCAGCTAAATACAACTATAAGGTTTTTGCAAAGTTTTTAGAGGTTAACGCTCGTCGTAACCAAGATAAAAGGGTTTGGGTATTTTAAGGATTGTAACGAAAAGTGTGTTAAACTTACTTTTTGTGCGTATTTTAATTTTTAGAGAAATGATAACTTTTAAGTACTTAAAAACGTTTAAATATCTCCAAAAATGTGTAAATTGACCGAAAATATTTTTCTATATTTGTTGAGAATTTATTTAAGTGAGAGGTAAAACATTAAATGCATCGACAAATGAAAGATTTTTATAGTCTTTGAAATATATTTAAACTTCCTACTTAAAGCCAGAAAAAAAATGGGTGCTACAAATCTCACGTACATACTAAAGACGCATGCTGCGACCTATGTTTGGAAAATGCTTGTACGTCTGAATACAAAAAATATCAGTTCTTAACCTAATTTGTATTTTCTCCTTTAAGTATGTTTTAGCAAATATAATTAATGAATAAAAAATCAATTTTATTCTGTAAAAACCTAACCAAAAGAAATAAAATACAGATTTTCTTCGAAATATCCGTGAAAAGTTCGTGCTACATTTTCAGAAAATTTAATAAAGTAAGAGCTAAAAACTTATTTATACACATTAAGAAAAAAAAGGCTTTGTTAAGCCTAAAAAATAATTTTAAACTTCCTATTTAAAACCAAAGAAAAATAGGAACGCCATTTACCTGGCGAGGCACACAACAAGCTCATTTGGAGGTATGCTCATATCTACATACAAAAATATTAATTTTAAATCTAAATTATATTTTTTTTCAACTTATTTTCTTTCTTTGTAAGCAACAATACAAATTAAAAAAATAATAATATATTTTATTATTTTGCTATATATTTAAAAGAAAGAAATATTCAAATTTTCTTCAAAATTTTACAGTTTATGAGTTTACTTGAAGTGGAAGAGAAAAATTTAAAAATCAAAAGCACAACTTTTCAATAGGTAAACTTTATTATTTATGTTATCACTTATCAGCTACACATTCCTTTTTTTTCTTTTCAAATTTCATCCACTATTGCAAAAATCGGAGGTTTGCACAATTTTTAAGCTCTGGGAACTCCACTATAATAATTATTAGACGATTTTGAGGTTGACTTTAAGGGAACTTCAATGCTAAATGGATAAAGACACACTTAACCATTGTTTGCATTGATCAGAGCGAGCGAAGCGAGTCCTAGTATATCCAACAACCTGAGCATTAACATAGTAATTTTCATTTATATGTAGATGTGTTATCATCATCAAGGTGTGTCGAGTTGTCGACGCGAGCGAGTGTAATAACTATTATTAACTTAAAAGTTAATAACTTTAGGTTAACTTTTGGCAAGTATTTCATAGAAAGCACTTGTTCGTTGATTGTTTCTTCGGCTAGAAATTGTGATCGAGTCTAGTTCTCATATAGCTAAGTATAAGTGCATTTAGATTCAGTGCAAGCTCTTATTTTTATCAGATAAAATTACTCCTGTATTACTGCCGTACTCGGATACGAATATTAAGAACTTAACACTTAACGTGAACTTTCCGAAAGTAGAGCATATCTAGCTTGTAGATTATTCCTTCGTCTAAAAATAGTGATCGAAACGTCTAGTGCACGTACTGGTTCGTGTTTCTATATTCGTCAAGTACTTAGGTACATTAAATTCATATTAAGGGAGAAGACCTAATGGCAGACACTATAAGGAAACATGAAACATTCGAATGTTATAAAATATATAATTTATGAAAATAAAGGATTGATAACTTCTTCCATGTATTCAGTAACTCTTACAAAATAAAACTATTATAATTATTCTCTGACAAATCAATAAAAAAATATATTATTGGTCTTTTTGTAAACTTAGTCATAAGTACTAATGGATGACATCACAATAAGCGAACAACACTAATAGTAGACACCAATATGAACTAATAGTTGACATAGAACATTAAATTACATTTTACATTTTTCATATTATTAGGCCTTTATTTGCCGTTTTTCAAAAGATTTCATTTACTTCATCATAGTAACTACATGCATCAGAAATATTATCCACGTTGTCTCCAGATTCTATTCATTCTTCTTCCATGCTGAAACTATCTTTCCTTTTATTTTTATTTTTCATATTTTTTTCCCAGCAAATTTATTTTTAGTCTTAAGTCTCCATGCTTCTTTTGCCTCTTCTTTTTTCTTCTTTTTGTTCTCAGTTCTCCTTTTTCTTCTTTTTACTGCTACAAAACTAAAGCATCGATTTTTAGATCAGTGCAAGGTCTAATATTATTAGACACCATGTCCATTTTTAGGTACAGTAGTTCTAAGTTCTTAGTTTGTTAATAGAATTATATTTTTAGAGAATAGTGATGATATTTGCAGTAGAATAAAGTACAAAATAACTTTAGTATGTATTGAAAAACTAAAAGATGAGATCCATGTCATCTATTAGGTTTTTTTACATTTTCAAGAACTAATAGTAGACACCCTTTATATTGTTACGGAAAATGGATAAGAGATCATAAATAAACATTAATTAGTGTAAACAACATGACCATTAATCCAATGAAGTCAATAGAAATTACAAAAAATCTAATAAATGTATTCAAAACTTACGTGCAAAATTTCGCCTTCCTTAACCTATTTGCTAAGAAATTGCCGGGTGCGTGTTGACGCGGTTACATCATTTACGAAAACTGATCCCATTTTAAAATTTTGTTCCCGAAGGCATCCCTAATATATTTTTTCACATCAACAGATAGCATAAGAAGCTTATAAAATTTACAGTGTTGAGAAATAATTAGAATAATTCTTATTTTTATGGCATTTTTGTCGTAAGTGTCTTCTATTAGTTCAGTGTCTACCATTAGCGCCTTTCCCTTATGTGTAGCAATAACATAACTTTCTGCCTTTTACTAACCCATGTAATAACTAAGTGCTCCGTTTAATAAAGTTTGTTGTTCCATAGGGTCAAAAAACCTTTCTGTACCTCAGATCAATGGGTTTAAGAGGGTGAAAAAATGTGCAAAAATGATAAGCAGGCAACAATGTGTTCGACACTGGTGTCCCCCGCGGGTGGCGGCCATGTTGCGTGACGCGCACGCGACATATGCGCGCGTATCATTTTGATCCACGCCCGCAGCTGCGCCCGACCCCCGCTCCTAGACAATACTCAAAAAACTTACCCCATATTTTGGGTGATTAATCCAGGGACCATTGTCTAGAAGCTACTGCGCGCGGTCGATCTGCATACTGCTATTTTGTCCGAAACTTGTTCTGGCCTCCGCAATTAAATAGTGACCGTTTTATAATGCATTTCAAATTATAATTTAAGCCATTAAAAATATACAGTAAACTGGAATTATTAGATGAAAGGAATGAACGAAAGTAATGGAGCTAACATAACATTGCCGAAATTTAAATAATTCTCAAATAGAGATTAGTTGACATGTCTTAAATAAGTGAATTTAATCTTAACAAATAATTTTGTTCAAACATAGTATTTTACTAACAACCTTCAAAACAACGATCTTGTGAGGTTGTTATCAGACTTTCTTTAAAACCTTATCAGTGACATTTATACAGCCGCAACAAACATTAGTTTACTTAACGTCTTTAAATGATCACTTAGTTAAAAATTACTCCAGGGAATATGTGCCCCTTAAAAAACATAAAATACCATAATAAATAAAAAGTTTGTACGAAATCGGTAATCACCATTACCAAATTAATAATTAATAATACAACTAGCCGTAGACCAAAATTGGTGAGTGAACAATCGTTAAAGGACAATGGGACCCGAATCAAACAATCGAAGCATCGAACAATAATGTACGGGCGACAGCTGCGCGGGGCGGCCCTGGGTACGGGGACAGGGCCCCATCTCCCACGGTTCCTCGCCCAGGGCACCTCCATGGGACTAGCCATCGAAGACTGCATACAAGAATATAAAACCAGAATCGGCTATGCATAAGTGCTGTGCAAGCTTGGCACGATTTCGATTTCATAATATTCCTTATTCGAAACGATACGACTTCTAAAAAAAGGAAGAAAGAAATAAAGGAGTTATAGCTAAAAAAAGATTGGACTTTCAAACCAATAAGGCGGCTAACGCACTCGTCGGATTTGGTAGAGTTTTTAAATTTAAGCTATTTGTGACCTCCTCTAAACACTGGTGCAAAAAAATTTCTGACTATAATTTATTTCAGCTTCCCATACAAGGCTGAACTAACCCTACTGGGCTATTCCTAATACGTCAGGACTATCATAGAGAGTGTTATACGGCAACTGAGATAAGAGCAGTTTTGTATATTTTAGTACGAAACCGTATCTGAAAACAAATTGGATGAAATGAAGGTATACATTATAATTGTTAAGTTCCAGTTCACTTTTCGATAATCAGATTGGCAATAGTGATTTATCTTTAAAATCTTAAACAATAAGACTGACGTGGTGTGAAGCGTCCATAGATATTATTATTATTATTATTATTATTATTATTATTTGGTTATAAATCACGTGTACCATCCTACCGTAACTATTTTACTGCTCGGTGATTGCAGACACCTCAAATTTTCGGTCTCTAATTGAAACTTTAAGTCCATAAAACACGTAAATAAATAATTGAGTCATAAGATAGCATCCCCCGCTGCAGGGTTCAACGTACGGTGCGTGCGCCACGCGCCGCCGGGCCCCTGCCGACTCTACCCCAATGTGAAACCCATTTGAATAAAACAAGAAACGTTTTAAGTGTGCTAAGGTCGTCCCCGTTTTTCAAAGGGTGCAAAATCGACCGGTGTACCTCTTATTAGGTGTCAATGCATGTAGGTTAATTTTTAGAAGCAATAAAGTTAACTGTAACGAAGTGTTTGATGTTTTGTGCAATCTAAAATTACGATGTGAAAGAAAAATACTGTTGCAATATTAATTGTTCAATAATAATTAATAATAATAATTTTGTATGTGTCACAATTTAGCTAGATCATGAGGCGCGATAATAATAATAAATACTTAGTTATGAATAGTAAGCTATATAATTTCTTTCTGTCATTTTCATGGTGAGCACAATTTTATTACTCGTAGAAACGTGGATTTCAATTTCAATTTTTGCTACTCAAAAGTTTCGTCTAAAAGAGCCCAAAATCGAAAATGCAAAGTTAATTGATTTTTTCTCACTTTGAGAGATTCTGTTGTTTCACCCCTAACCCACATATTATTATCTTGATTCTTGACCTACCAAGAATATTTTTAATATTATTCATTTGGTGTAGAATTGTATATCATATTCAAAAGAGGCGTAACCCTATAAGTACAAGTAGCTTTTATTTTTTGTTAAAAGTAGGTTAACGTGAAGTATACCGGAAGTAACTTAAACATAAACTCAACATTAATTAAATTAATAACAAATTAATCACATTACGTAGTGTAGTGAGTAGTGGGTGCGTAAATTGACGGATTCATTGAGTGTAAGTAGATAAGGCCATTGATCCGCGGAGTGTGGACGGAAGCGCGGGGCTTCCCTCTTGACACCCTCGGGCCTCGACACCCCACACCTACTCTAGCCGATATTGCATTTACTCTCGACTTATATATTTCGGATGCGGATCGATGTTTTCAACATTTTATTCAATCAGATACTGTAAAAAATACTTTCATTAGATCAATTAAACAAACAGGGTGTAACAAAAGAAAGTAATAATACTTTAGGGTGTGTATTCTCTTACATAGAGTTCACTATAAAAGTCGCAGCGCTAAAATATCATTCTTTTGTGATTTGTAAATTGTATGGGAAGCGCCCTAGCATCATGGATTTTCCTATACAAAAACAAAAAATCCTTGAATACGACCCTTGCATACAGACGTTTTTTACGATTAATTTTCAATAGTGGTGTGGCTCTAGATTAGTCTAGACAGAGTCTAAAGTCTAGATTGACAATTACACTACTTTTTATCCCGAAAAAGTACAATGTTCCGTAGGATACTCCAATAACTAGGTTTGCCCGTGGTTACGGTTAAAATCTCTTAAATTTGCGAATTAAAAAACATAAAACAATTGTATGTTCAAATGAGGTTAATTTACTTAAAATAAACACCTGAGTATCGTAAATAAACTTTGCCCAAAGGGTATAAATACAAGATTTAAGTTAAGTTAAAGTGAAAACGTACTTGAACCGCCGTCCAAATTAATTAGTAACAAAAAATATTTATTTATTGTTTACTACAGTTGTTAGTAATTAAAAAACCCAAAATCGAAAACATTCACTGAAAATATTATAAGAAACAATTTTAGCTCTACTATTAATAATTACTTACTTTGAATGTAGAGTTGTGGTTTTGATAACTTTCGTTACTTTCGTTTGATATATTGAGATTTTTTGATAGATTATTAAATAACTGATAACAATGGATATCGTACAATTAATATTTTACTTCGCTTAGTATCTAACTTGATTACTATTTAGCTTTAATTATTAGAAATGATTCATCGCGTGGTGCACACACAGTACACACCAAAATTTCAGCCACAACGAAGCAAAAACAAAAGACAGTTACTTTGTGTGCTCGGCCATTATTTCGAACGATTTCCAGTTGTTTGGCCGATCAAAAATCGACTTGCATAAAGCGATCGTTAAAACTGGCCATGCTACTTAAGTAGTCATAAAACAATCATTCATAAAATCACCCCTCGGCCGGCCCACGCCCCACCAGTCCGATAATTACCTGCCTGTGTTTACATTCTTTCACCATGGAGAATGCAACCCACACTCTACTTGTCGTGATTTCCACTAACCTGTAGATAACGTCGAAGTTTATACAGTAAACTTGAATACGGTAAGGTTAGTAACACGCGACATTATGTTTAGTTATAACTTATATCAAAATAATATAATAGAATATGTCTTCTCGTGTCCATAGTTAATTGAAAGCATTTAGAAAGCTTTTTATGTAGATTTACAATAAAACTCGTGTTTAAAAGCAAATGTCGTAGAAGAAATAAATGGCAAAGTGAATAGACAGGGCTGTTGAAGTAACTTCTCCTGCTGTAATTTATAGAAACTTTGGCCAGTAGGCTTTTAACTTTACGTAAAAAGAGCTGTTAAACGCACATAGTGTGTTATGCATGCATCTATGTGCAAGTGCATAAGAGCACCTTCACATTATGTAAGCTGTGCGGCTGCCGCGCGGCTGCCGCAACACTCGCGACGTAATGTGAAGGCAGCCTTAGCTGTAGCCAGTATCTGTCTGGGACAACATAGCTCCTTAACTGATGAACAAATTTTTTTCATTTTTATAATATTAGTATGGATGAATGTTTACCTACTTAAGTTGGACCGAGGAGTTAGGAAAAATGTTGCAATGCCCGAATGAAAATTAAGACCGTCATATAAAAAACCAGTGCATCGAAAAGAATTTGAAGAAATTGCATGTTCTCGTTACACTGTTCGATGGTGTTGTCACACTATTTTATTATAAAAGCGAAAGTTTGTGAGTGTACATAATACAACTTAATTTGTTACTTCTTTAAAAAATATATTTTTATACACTTTGGTATGATAGTACCTAGTTTAGGCATTTTGTTTCTCATTATCACCGAAGGTACATAATATGATTTTGAATTTTCTGATAGTGAGTGTTTAATTCGTCTGATGTGCAATATACCCTCTATACTACTATAGTATATAATATAGTCTATTAAGTAATTTGTGCCCCTAAAATGTGATTCACTAATTACTGATTGCTAATTATTAGTTTAACGTTTAAAACCAGTTTCTTAATATATTTTTCTCACCTCTGGGCGGAAAAAGTCAACTTTCTTCCCGCTGCGCTTACCGATGTTGCCGTTTTCCGCCTCCATCGATGAGAAAAATAGTATACGCACCATGGGCAGTAAAATATAAGAAAGCCTCAGATCTAAGACATTTCTTATTTTCCTGCCCTAGATGCGTAATGTACTATTAGTTATTAGTCTTATTACACACTGACAGTTTACAAAATTTTATATTTTATTTTTATTATAAGCTTTTTTGGGGTTCCGTACCCAAAGGGTAAAAACGGGACCCTATTACTAAGACTTCGATGTCTGTCTGTCTACCCGTCTGCCCATCTGTCTGTCTTCAGGCTGTATCTCAAGAACCGCTATAGCTATATTTCTGAAATTTTCACAGATTATGTGTATGTGTTGCCGCTATAACAACAAATACTAAAAACAAAATAAATTAACTATTTAAGGGGGGCTCCCATATAACAAACGCATTTCTTTTGCTATTTTTTTGCTCGATATCAATAATGGCAAATAGGTAGTCACTTGAAATGTTGACAAAATACTCAGTCGTATTTATAGGCTTACTTTCCTATAGAATCCCCTTTATAGCACACTGTGAAAGTAGCAGCACTGAGGGAGTAATTTTAATTGTGATTTGTATGGGCAAGTACCTCAGCGTCATGAATTTTCATAAACAAAAAACCGGCCAAGTGCATGTCGGGCCACGCGCAATTTAGGGTTCCGTAGTACCGCTAGTTTTTTAAAATGTTTGTATGGTCAATTAATGTACATTTATAACGTGTTTACACTAACAACATCATCTCAGTTACTTTCAAAGGAATTTGAACGAATAGTTCCTTTATACTTCGCCGAATATATATATTTTTAGTTGATCGACTATTGCTCAATAACTTATGAAGTCTTCTTAGCCGTGATAGTTTTCCTTTTAAATTCAGTATATTTCCTACTCCCGTGAATTTTTTCACATTTCCAGAAGCAACCGTTTAGCTGGTAGACGGGGAGGACATGACTGGACTCTAACGATTTTTTCCACTTTAAAACTTAATATTTCACAAATGGATCCCTAAATCGGAAATCTATGAATACTCATAATATTTGTATTTAACACGATGGGGTGGACGCGAAAAAAAAAGCATCCCCGCTTCATGTGTAGGGAAGGTACCATAAAAAATATTTTTCAAAGATCCTATGTACCATTTTGTGGGCATCATTAATATTATTTGCATTCGTGCCAAATTACAGCTATGTAGGTCCTATAGTCTCTGAGCAAAACCGCGGACAGACAGACAGACGGACAGACGGACGGACAGACCGAAACTATAAAAGTTCCTTGTTGACTACGGAACCAAAAAAAGATACTCTTTCAGCGCTACTACTTTTACAGTAGGTAAACCCTGTACAGGAGACTCTTAAACACCCAAACGTATTATCACTTTGTTTTGTTACACGCTGTATAAGTAGAGAAGAAGTTTGCGTTCGAAATAATTAGATTTTCGGTGATGTAACTAGTTAATTAAGTTTATATTAATAATAGGTTGGGGAAAAAGTCTTTTCGCATTATAGTATGTATGAATTTGTCATAAAATCTCTTGGGCTATATCAATGAGTTTCTAAAATACTAGAGTGGCAATGTCTTACAAACGATTCTCAGAAATGCGTAACCACTTGATAGCCCAAAAGACAATGTCACTTCATAATGTTATTATGTCATTATGTATGGCAGATATGCCTGCAGGCATCTTCAAAGTGGTGACGCGTTTCTGTCGTAGACTGCCAATCTAGTTACGTTAGTAACATACAATATCATTGGGCTATATCAATTGTATCTGGCTGATTGATGTACCATCGAGGAAATTGATTCCTATGCAGTTGATAGACCAACGTTATTTGGTCGAATATGTCAATTCAATGTTAATTGTGATCTGTCGGCTGGGTTTGACGTATCGCAACCAAACTACGTAGGTCCCCGATCTGCATAGGAATCAACTTCTCTGATAGTACATACTTATTATTAAAAAGTTTTAATTTTACAGAAGACAATTCCAAATTTAAATAAGGTAAGTAAATGTGAGATCTTCATTTGTTGTTCTTACTGTTAAAATTAATGATTCAAGAAATTCGATACATTTTAAAATTTTATTACAAAAAAAACGGGTTGCACTCCGGGATTTCCGGCAGAAGTGAAAACTTGATTATTAACGTTGTGCATTTTTAACCCATTTTTTATGATAATCGATTATTAAAAAAAACGATTTTTTTAATTAATCGAAACCCTTACAATCAATTCGAGATCGAGTTCGAGTTCAACACAAAACACTACTCTCCAACCGTCTTACGGTTTTTCCAAGGTTTTTCGATCAGCATCCATCCCACAAAAGTGCTCAACGCCGCTAAAGAAGTTTTCACTTCAAAAATTTGTGATATTTATGGACCTTGCAGTATATGTGAGAGTAGTGCGGTTTAAGCGTTTTTAATCCGGAAATTTTGATATCAAAGATGCAAGTCGCTCTGGTCGCCCCGTTACGGACAAAACTGATGCCATTTCTTAAAAAGTGGAGCAAGATCGGCATATTAGTAGTTACGATGTAGCTGAAGAACTAGGAATTGATCACAAAACGGTTTTGGCGCATTTGAAAAAAGCCGGGTACACAAAAGAGCTCAATATTTGGGTGCCTCATGAGCTCACCGAAAGAAACCTAAGGACCGTGTACTCATTTGTGATTATGAGCTGACCGCCAGGCAGGACCATCTATTCTGAACTGTACTGCGAACAACTGATGAGATTAAAGCAAGAAGTTGAGAGAAAGCGGGCGGAATTAATCAACAGAAGGGGTGTGGTTTTTCACCATAATAACGCTAGACCTCACACATCTTTAGCCACTCAGCAAAAATTACGGGAGTTTGGCTGGGAGGTGTTAATATTGCATCCACCGTATAGTCCTGACCTTGCACCTTCAGATTTCCATCTGTTTCGGTCGCTGCAGAATTCCTTAGACAGTGCCAGGTTGACATCACAAGAGGACTGCCAAAACCACTTGTCGCAGATTTTTCATCAGAATCCCCAATTTTTTTATAGCAATGGGATCATAGTCTCTACCAACAAGATGGCAAAAAGTTATCGAACAAAATGTCACCTATATGCTTTAGTCAATAATTGTAAATAAACTTTATATATAAAAAAAACCTTTTGAATTTTTATATAAAATGCGAATAAACTTTTTCCCCAACCTAATATAATATTATCTTAAAACCGTCACTTTCCAAAATAACTAGAAAATAGCTATATCAATTGTGTCAGTAGTACTAAACAATTATATGGAGGCCTGCAAATCTGTGCAGAAACGTTATATTATGTTACATTTATTCAACATACAAAGTGTTGGCCTGCATCTTTTTGATCATTTTTGCCTATACTTTGTAAGAAAACTTCACATTATCATGTACCACTTGTAACGAAAAGCCGAACACAGAAACGTAAAAAACTTAAGGTTTATCATTTGACAAGGTTTAATTATTATGTTCATACTCTTCTATGCAAACTTATTATAATATGTAGGTACTGTTTCAAAGTGCGAGCAATGTTTTAAGAGCGTGTTTCTCAAACTACTCGAGTGTCAGATAATTTATTTGCAAGTATAAGCAATACTGTTATAGTATCGAAAAAAAGCCGGTATGTTTTAGAGTCTAGTCATATCAATCTTTATCTCGCATCTCCGTAGGTATTTTATACAAGCTTATATTATTGATACGGAGCTGAGCTTTTTAAAAAACCACTCTGTGAATGATCTTACTAGGCACCATATTATAACTTTGTGAACATTGTTCTATTCTCCCGATAATAATCCCGAGAAATCAACGCCTCATCGTAGCTATTTAACCGCCACCAATTAATTTGCTGGGCACTGAATGAAATCAACTAAACACCGTTATAATAATTATCTTATCAATAACTTACTGTGTTACAGACCATACATACTCTGGTTAACAAGTGCCATTTTCGTCAAAACCTGATCTCATGCACCGAAAATTATAATGTTGGTCTCATTCGATTTGGAATACCATCTAGAACATTCTATCAAAATTCCAAGAGGGGCTGAAAAAAAATGCAAAAGTTATAAACAATTAAGTAAACATAAAAAGAAGGGTTTGGTTTGTTTTTAATATTTCGAAAACTATTAAAGATAATCAAAATTTAAAAGTTAATCCTTGAAGAGCAGGAAATTTGTTTTTCTTACCACTTCCAGGGCCCTCATCTCCTCTGTTTTGGAGTGCCGCAGTAGCTCCGCGGTCGCCTCTTGAATGGCCTTTGTCGCATCCTTGAAGTGCTTCACGAAAAGACCGCTGAGATTCTTTGACTTTGAGGCCACCATATTGATGATCTCTAGACTTTTGGTGATGGTCGAGCATAATTTAGCCGAAGTCACCACCTCTTCCTCTTCGTCTGACGTTGTCACATCAGAGTATCTGGAGGCTTCCGACAGCCGGTGTGACCGTTGCTGCGGAAGCTCCTTAGCCATGTCCGAGATCAGCCGCTCTGCTTCCACCTGCTAAGCCCTGCGCTCTTCCAGTCGCTCGGCGGCGGCCTTATCCAACTTTGCTTGGTGTAGGCCAATGTACTGGCCAGTGGTGGGCGGTCTGCCCCTAACGCGTTTGATGCTCCGCGGGGCGGGTGCGCCCTTGCTCTTGTCCAAGTCGTCTACGGCGTCACTTCCACGTCTCTTCCGGAAGTGCCGTCTTATCTGTTCCTTTTCGATCTGAGAGTTGGTCGTCTCATGACCGCTTTCGCCATCGTCCGGAGTTCCTTCTGAGTCGAAGAACTTACTGTTTTTGATGGATCCAGGCGTTGCCGCCCGTGAACCACCTTCCGCATCCTCAAACCGTTGCACGATCGGTATCAGTGGGTCAAGCCTTAGGTCGTCGTTTGCTTGCCTCGTTCCTACTACCGTCGCCTTCGCGACCTCCTTCTCTCCCTCCATTGCAGCGGTGGCGCCCCCCGTATACATGGGCCAGACCTCCTCCTCTGAGGGGGTGCGGGATTTTCCAACTAAGTTGGTACCCGCCCGGGGAATATTTTTCTCGTTGCAACCTTCCATATTTTTGTCATTTTAGGGGTGATTCTGCCCCAGCGCCCTTGGTACGTAGCCACCTGCACGTAACGCATCCCACGGCCGGGCGCCAAAAACCCTGGATTAGGGGCCCACGGGCCCATCCATCGCACAAACACTCACAGAAATACACACGCAAACAAGCAATAGTGTAAAGAAGAGTGTAACAAAAAATGAAAGATAGTGAAGAAAAGGTGGTGAACGATAGCGAAACAAAAATAAAATAATACAAAGGAAGAGTATACTACAAAAAGAGAAGAAAGATAGGAAAGACCGGCGTTCAGCCATCCTGGGTGCCTCATCCCGTGTAAAAGGCGGGGCGGCGCACCCAGGCGCCCAGGGACACGAACGTGGACCGACCGGTATGGCCCCCAAACAGAAACTTAGTTACTACGGAACCAACGGCGTTAACTACAAATTACTTAACTATAATAATTCTAATTATCCAGTTAAGATTTAGTAATATTACAAGATACCAAATCTAAAAAATTATCAGTAGTAAACTAATATAAGCTAAAGTAGGTAAATAACTAATAATAATAATAATATCTATGGACGCTTCACACCACGTCAGTCTGGCCCCGTGGTAAGTACCTGACGGACTTGTGTTACGGGTACCAGACAACGGAAATATATTTAATACTTTTATACTATACATATATTTAAGATTTTTATTATATGATACACATATTTAATACACACCCATGACCCAGGAACCTTGAAAACTTTTTGTTCCGTCGGCGGGATTCGAACCCGCGACCCCCGGCTTGAGCTACCGACAGCCCACCCACTGAGCCACAGAGGTCGTCATAACTGATGTTCCACTTGATATTATTAATTTTAATACATTGTGACACGTTGTGTTGTGACTTCTGATAGTTTATACAGGCATAATAAGATTCAATTGTTACAAATAGATTATACTTAATTACAGCTGATAACTATTACATTGTCAGTACATAATATTATTATTAAGTAATTTTAGGATTTCTTCTTTATATTTAGCTATTTTGTAGCTAAAGATATCAACGGGGACAAAGTTCTTATTGTAAGTATTGGCTAATCTATTGAATGGAGAACGTTTACCAACATTAGTTCGACTGACTACAGTAGCAAATATTTGGTGAGGCCTTCGACTATGTGTTGTTATGGGTATCCTATAGCATAACTTATTGTTTAAGGATATACAATCATATCTATTATGGCATAGGTCATAAAGTAGCATCATTTCTAACTGAATACGTCTAGATGTTAGTGGGAGGAGATTGTATATTTCAAGAAGTGTGCTATATGATTCTCGGGAATGACGACATCTGTAATGCATTGCGCGTAGAATTTTTTTTTGTACCATTTTATTGTATTTTTATGTATTTTTTATAATATGGGTTCAATCTTAAAAGGCCTTATAAGAGATGCCCGTTGAAAGAATAATTTTTTTTTCACTTTTTTATTAACATTCAAAGGCATTCCAAAATTATTCATGTAAATAAACCAATTACGGTACTTTTATAGCCAATTATTGTTATTATTTTGTTTTGTTATTTTTAGAAGCCAGATAACATTTTTTTTATTTTATTTATAACTAATAAAATTTAAATAATCGTTTTTATTGATGAAAAAACCCTAATTGCTTTATGTACATGGAAATTTCATGAATGCCTTTGATTGTTCATAAAAAAGTGAAAAATCAAAATTATTATTGAATTTTTCCAATGGATATCTCTTCTAAGCCCTTTTAAGATTAGCTCAAAAGAATAATAAAAATTTCTAGATTTCTTCTTTTGAAATAATCAGCGTTTTTATGTTAACATTATAAAATGGTGGCTAATAACAAATTAAGAAAAGCATAATAATTAAACAAATTGTGATAATTTATTTTTGTAACCGGATTATTGTTTATTGATATGTCTACTTAGTACCCAATTTTTTTTATTCCTTAATATTAATATTTAATCACTTAAAATATTTGTTTAGTTCACGTAGCAGATTGCGGCAAATCACGCGAAATCCGAACCACGTGGTTTTACCGTTACTTTCGCTGCTCAATTAAAGCTATAAGGATTATTGGTAAGGTTACAGGATCTAGGATTTTTTAAGGAAATTTCCTGCTCTTCAATGATTAATTTTCAAATTTTGATTATCTTTAATAGTTTTACAAATATTAAGAACGTAAACCAAACCCTTCTTTTTATGTTTACTTAATTGTTTATAACTTTTGCATTTTTTTCAGCCCCTCTTGGAATTTTGATAGAATGTTCTAGATGGTATTCCGAATCGAATGAGACCAAAATCATAATTTTCTGTGCGTTAGATCAGGTTTTGAGGAAAATGGCACTTGTTACTCAGACTAACAATGCTACTTGTCATTAGAACATTATTTAGGTATCGCTGCTTGACTTTCAGCACCTATGAAGTGACTTCATGATAGAAACATGAAAGTTATGAAGCATCTAACTTGTGAGTTGTGACGTTAGAAAATATTCCCGGTTACAACAATGTGTGCACTATGCTAGAGCTGCCCCCGTGCTGGCAGCTGCACGCGGCTATTGTGTGCGGACAATGCACCCCTGATCTATGTTGCTGACGCGCATCGTTCACACACACATTCGAAACGTCATTTATAGCGTACTAGAATCTAGTTATTACAATATCCCACGGGAACACCGTATTTTTTCGGGATACGAAGTAGCTTATTGCGTGTAGAGAGAGTCCAGAGAATCAGAAATCCTCTACCATGCCAAGACGTTCTGTAGTTTTTGCGTGGAGAAGTCACAAACATAGGTACTATATAAATTTGCAATGTAAAATATGTACCCTACAAATTCACGAACGCAAAATCGTTTCAAAGTCAAACGGACACATTCACCCGGTCCTATATAATTTATCTATCCCTGCCTACTCCATATTGTGTGCCAAAAATCATATTTATATGGATTGGGTCTAAAAATAGGCCCAGTGGCTACCCAGTGGTTTTTAACAATGTCATACATCTTTATAATATAAAATATAAAGATATCTAGATAACATAGAGCAAGTAAAGATATCAGCGATATCTGCTAGAAATGAGCTGGGCTTATTTTTTAAGGGCCTGTTTCACCGCTTCCCGATAGGGTGCCCGATAGGCTTATTTGACAGATTCTCCATACTCTATGTGTCAAGTTATGTGGTGGATAGCCTTATCAGGAAGCGGTGAAACAGGCCCTAAGTAAGCTATTTGTTGTTACTATGTATAGAAAACCTATAGGTGAGCCTATAGGTTTTCTATACCTCGTGAGCCTAGGTTTAGACAGAAAAACTGTCTCAGGAAACCTGTATTTTTTAAATATGACCCTATCAAACACGATACGACAATAAACAATGTGATAATACCTAATTATTAAATTTATATGTGACCGGAATATTCTCGCAGGCGTTACCACTTTAAATTCTGCAATCTGCGCCTTGTCTTTTTTAAAAGCAACTTTACGAAAGTTATAATTATTATTGCTTGTGTAATTTTTAAATGAAGTTAAATATTGACTTAGCAGGGCAATTTTTTTTTCATCTCAGATGTTATAAACCAAAAGGTAAAATCAGTAAGAGATGTGAAATGAATGGAATTCTGTGAATAACGATTGTTAGATTTAAAAATTGTTAAGACTTTAAGTGCTGTTGCGACATTCTACGGTGTTTATCGAATTTTATGTTTTGGATGTGCGTTACCGTTCCCGGGATCCAGATGCTAACAGACATAGCGAAAACAGAAGACACTAGAAGATCGTAACAGTCCTACTCCTCGCGTTCACTGCGGTGCTATTATGTTTTCCAGGTCTTCATAAGGCACGCGGTGAATGCCAAGAGCGGACTTTATCAACAACGATACATCAAGAAAATCTTCCTTAACGGGCATCAGGCATTGGTACACCACTCATTATCATTGATACCCCTGGATTCAGGATCGACAGCTGCAGTAACCAACCACGAAAACCCCTAGAACAAAATATGATCTCAGAAGTGCCACGGGACTTGCTTGCATCGTGAAATTCGCAACGAAAAATTTTGAAGAATTAATATAGGAGTACAAATTATTTCAGTTTCTTTTCCCAAGCACAGCGGGAGACAGCACCAAAAATCAAAACTAAAATATTCTATTGAAGTAGAGTAGGTAAATTATATCTTTTTGAAGTAGAGTTTTACTTGATACTAATACAGATGAGTGGTGATTATGTTACCGAGATAAAATTCATTGTGATTTGTAATGAGTAATTTGAATAAATATAAAATATTGTTGAAAATAAGTTGAACGACCTCTACACGAGTTTCCGTGGGTAACAAAAACATTTATCTGATTTTCGCATTTAAATAGAAAAACAGAATTTATATAATACGATCTATCTAGATTCTAGGTATAATATTATTTTAATGATCTACTTTATAAATAACAATGTAGAATCTACTATTATCTGAACTGTGTCAGATATATCATCCGACAATCTTATAATGCTGATTGCTGATGCATATGACGACAATTTTCTTTCCGCAGTAAGTATATTATAGATTTTGTTTAACTGCCTTAGTCAGGCAAAATATGTTAACTTAACTGTAATTAAATGAGCCCTATACGTACATTATCTGTCAAACTGTTCATTAAATTGAAGTTTGTTATTAAGCCTAAAAACAATGTTTGTAACATTGTTTTGATAATGTCACTTTGACATGCACAAGTCGAAAGTCATACTTAGTTTAGAAAATAAGTATCCCTTGTCTATTTCTGTCATCAATCATGAAATATACTTACAGAAGTTTGATGACATTCTGAGTTTATTTATGGTTTATACCAAAGGTCAAATATCTTTAATTATACCTCTTGACAGTTAACACCCATCAAAGTATTTTGTGTTTCAACGGCTATATTCTTATCTGTAAGATTCGTATCATGTAATAATAACAATGGCTTTTGAATATTGTTGTAGCTTTTAAGATTGGCTAAGCTGGCCTGTAGGAAATAAGGTAGCACACCTGTTAGCTGCTACCTTAAAAATATTTACGTACCCATAGTATAATAAAGGCAGAGCTATAGGGTTATGTACTATTACGTCAGAAGTTGATTCCCAGGCAGATGGGGGACCTACGTAGTTTGGTCGCGTTACGTCAAACCCAGATAACAGAGCACAATTAAAGTTGAATTGACATGATGCGACCAAAGACGTTGGTCTGTCAACTGCCTAGGAATCGATTTCCTCGATGGTACATAAATAATAATAATATAATATTATAGTAACACAACATTCACTTGTTTTTATTTATTTTAAGTCGCTATAAACATCGAAGGTCATTAGCGACTAGAAGTAATAACAATATTATGTAATCCAACAGAAATGCTTTTATGTGTGCCTTAACTTGCTTGTGAACTTTAGTGAACGACATACCAAAATATTATTAAATAGTAGATAGTCAAGAGATAATTACTGTAGTCGAGAGTTATTTGTTTTGTTAAATTAAATGAACTCGGAAGTCGGAAGTTAGAGAAAACTGAATTTCTATTTGTTCAGGAAAGGATGGGCGGTGCTCCTACTATATTTACTATATTTTGCTGTCACTGAATATTCTTCACATATTCTTCACATTGGCCAATAGGCCAATACATGCGATTACGAACTTGATAATATTCGGCATTGATTGTGCTTGCCGTAGACAGCTTCGAAATTATGGTGGCACTCGACAAGATTATCCATTGTAGTCTTAAACAAGAAGAAGTGTTTTAAAATTTTAATTAGATATTATACCTACTATTTTGTTGTTCTGTTATTTTATCGAGACAGCAACTGCATTTAGGGTTGCCAGGCGTCCGGATAAAGCCGAACACGGTCAGGCTTTTTGTTTGCGTGTCCGGCCAAAATTAATAAGAGTCCGGCTTTTGTAGAGGTTTGAATCAATAATTTTATTTGAAAATCTACTAATTTTAGAGGTTTTAATTTTTGCACCTAATAAAATGTAAAATTATATGTTAAATTGTTTTGATAAAACAGAAACTTATGAACGTGTTGCCACACTAAGTCCACACACACATCTGTCAAATAACCCTATCGGGCACCTTATCAGGAAGCGGTGAAACAGGCCATTAGAGTTTAGATTCTAAGTCCTCGATAGCAGGACTTTTTTGTGCAAATGTCCGGCCAAACTCGCTGCTTTGTCCGGCTTTTCGGTTTAGCGACCTGGCAACCCTCTATTTCTAACTTCAGATAAATTGAGTATTACTATCACACGCAGTCGTCGCCTAAACTCTAAATAACAAAATGTAACGTAGCCATTTCATAATATGGGGGAGCAGTGAGAAAACCAAAACAAATGAATTGGATACGTCACCCTGAGCTTATCGGCGCAGCAGCACCGTGACGTCACTAGTCACTACTCACACATCAATAATTTCAATATCACACACACAGGCGCAGCTATTGCGCTCGTATTGTTGTGCAGTATCTCGGTCAATTGCCATGTTCCAAATAAAACCACTAAATTCGCTTGGATTCGCAATATTCGTATCGTGACACCAAAATAAAAATGTTTATTAATTGCTCGATAAACATCCATACTAATATTATAAATGCGAAAGTGTGTCTGTCTGTCTGTCCGTCTGTCTGTCTGTCTGTCTGTCTGTCTGTCTGTCTGTCTGTTACCTCTTCACGCTCGAACCGCTGAACAGATTTTCCTGAAATTTGGCATGGAATCAAGAATCAAGATCATTTATTCACAGATATGTAATCAAAAGGGTAACAAAGGTTATAATAGTTTTTACGTATCCTACCATAACAATGGTGTGTGAATGTCATTGCTGTATACAGAACAAATTAAAATAAATTTAACATTCTTCATAAATTAATAATTAGATATTTTCATTAAGTACATGGAGATACTTTGAGTCCCGAGAATACATAGGATAGTTTTTATCCTGAAAAAATGTACGGTTCCCGCGCGATAAACGAATTTTGGTGCAACGGAGTTGCGGGCCGTCATCTAGTCATTTAAACACTTTTAATAATGTTATATATACAGTAATCAAATTGTTAGTACTAACACTTAATAGTATGTAGAGAAAACATTTATTGTTTGTTTGTAATATTATGATTTCGGACATCTTTTAGAGCTTTCCGAAGCATAATATGTTGCTTTGGAAAGTTCCAGTATTTTAGGCTCGAAGTCATATTGGTAAAGACCGCGAACGATACTACTTAATTACTATAATATTATAATATTATGCTGGTTTTTCAGACGATATGCACGGTTCTCCAGATTTCTTTCATCAACAACATTTATACTTATCAACAAGCAAGCTTTTGGAAAAATAGGAAATAAACTTATTATTATTAAACTATAGGTTTATTAGAAAAAATTTGCGAGCCGTATTAACTAGCTAAAAAGTTTACCTCATAACTCATCTGTACATATAATAAAACTGTAGAAATGAAAATTCTGTACATTAAAGATATTCCAAAATAATAAGCAGAATAATAACTACATCGCTGTAGAAGCCAAAAATGTGGTTGGTTTTTTTGTCTGTCTGTCTGTCTGTATGTTTGTTCCACCACCATACCAAAACTACTGATCCGATTTGAATGCGGTTTTCGCAGATACATTTGTGTTCTTCCAACTTAACATCTGGTGTATAAAATTTTTCCCCCCACCCCTCTAAGGGGTGACACCCCCAGATTTTGTATCATACTTTTTTCTTTAATGGATTACTTCATATTATTTACTGTGTTTTCCAACTTAATATCGTTTGCCGGGACAGCTAGTAAGTTATAATGTCTCTACCTACTAAGTCAAATTATTTAGAATTTTGGGATCAAAAAATTATTTGAGCATTAAACCAAGCTGATGATGATGAATGTGTTGATAATTTTCAGCAGTCGCCGGGCAGTGCTCTCAGTTTTACAGCGAGTATGTAGAGTCACGTAGGGTCCGCCCCAAGGCCGCCTTATCTCGTCTTGCTTCGTTGAATTTTTATTCGTCTTTGTATTCATAATCATATAACTTTTCAGATTTTATTTTCCATTTAAATACAGGAGCTATCACGATTATTCTTGTACAGTTTTTACGGATTTTTTTTGTGTCAACTCCACCACGTTAAGGTCGAAAAATGTCGCTATCACACCATCAAGCTTTATATTTTCTGTACTGTGGAATCTAATTTTTAATATCACTACACTCTACAGTGTTAAAAGTTAAAACTTAAAAATATTTATAATTTGCTGAATAAATAGTTATTTTAGTTTCATAATATGCTACAGTTATAGTGTTTACATAAATCCGAGTAACCTTAATCAATGAAATACATAGTCAGCAGATATTGTTATTGTTATTTTAGCCTACAAACGATTTGTTTCTTACATCACACCTTAAAAAATATTATAATACTACGTTGACAATAAAATACGCAGGCCGCACTAATAGGACAAACTCTTACGCAGGTATTACGTGGCAACATTTAAATTTAAAAAGACAAGATCCACCGTCCATACAATTTTGGGCTAATTTTAAAAGTACCGGCCAACGCAAATAAACCTATTATTATTTAAATAGAACATAATCTAAGGAATATTTTTTATTATTCCCCGAGACGATCAAACGGTTTGATTCAAACCTTAAGTGTTTGATGCAACCGTTTGATGTCGGTTTGAACGGTTTGTCAAACGAAACTGCGCAGTTTGGTTCAATACGCGCTGTCGAGTACACGTCTTCTGACGAATAAATTGTATTTTTCAAAAGATTAAACCGACTTAAAAATGGTACGAAATTGAGTATTAAAATTCAATATCTCAAAAACTACTAAATCTATTTTGATGAAACTTGCAGAAGTCTCCCAAGTTCCCTAGTCCCAACAATATACCTAGTACAACAAAAAAATATTTAAATCGGACATGTAGCTCCGGAGATATTATGCGAACACAAACATAAAACATACATATATTACATAAGTACATATTACATACGCATCGAATTGATAACCTCCTCTTTTTTAGTCGGTTAAAAATAATGTACTCCAAAGAATGGTAGAAAGTTTGTTCAAACGCATCGGAACACGATCAAACAGCGCGTCAAACACAACAAAAATATGCAATTTCATCAAACGAGCTTCAAACACGTAAATATTTGACAAACCGTTCAAACTATCTTTGTAAACGATCAAAATGGTTTGAGTCAAACCAAAATTTACGTGTTTGAGTCAAACCGTTTGATCGTCTCACCCTTTAGATTATGTTCTATTTTTTTTATTAATATGAAAATTGGGGCCGTCTATGGGCTTTTCGCCCATATCCTTTTTTTTTAATTTATTCTATAGATTTTTCGATTATAGATTTATAGATTTTATAATATTATATACATATAATAAATAAATATATATTTATTGTTTTATAAATTACATAATTATAATGTTAGTGTTTTGAACGGTGTGGTCCCAGTGTGGCGGCCAGTAGATCCGACATTTCCAATTTCCTTAGATATTATGCTGCTCCACCCTTTGCCTTTAGATGTTGTGACATTGGCTTTGTGGAGAGGGGTCACTCAAGCTGGGTGGAGTTTCTAGGGTGTTAAAAAGATATCGTTCTGTGCCGAATCTACCAGATGCCAGCCAGTGGAGTCTGGGGTCCACACTTGGATTTTAACAATCTATTTATGACTAAGTTAGTGTTTCTAGGTTTACGTTTTATTAGGTATTTTATTTTTGCCGATCTCTGGGGATCACAGGTCACGACCCGCTATGTGGCTTAGGACTTTATCGTTCCTGTCTTTTATAGCCATTGTTATGTTATAATCTTTTATGTGTTCGGTTGACACCTCCGTGGTTCTTTTTATGAAGCTTTCCACAGCGTCTCCGTCAGTGTCAGTGTAATAGACTCAGGTGTTAGTGTGCCGGGATATAGTTTCGACTGCATGAGGAACGCTGTCATGGATTGCCAGCTTACGGGACTTGGTCTGTATGATGATCACCGAAGGACTCGTTGATCCCTGAGCTTCATGGATTGTGAGGACGCGAGAGTCCGTTCCCGATCCATAGCCTGTATTAGTGAGGGCTGCTTTCTCCTCCTGTGTGTGGACAAGATACAGGGTATTTAGATCGGTTTTTGGTATTCTCGCTCCTGTGTACTTCATTAGCTTTAGGGACCGCACAATTTTCTTCGATGAATAGATATTATTATAGACCATGCTTAGGGCGTATGTCACATCCATAGGGCTCCTGTGTGTGCAAGACAACTCCTGGGTGATGCCGGTTACCAGGTTTGGACGAGTGTAATTAAGTTTAAAGAGGTTTTTACTCTCTATAAACGGAAGTTGGTTAATATCTCCAATGAGGATGACATCGTTGGCGCCTGTTAACTGACGCGCCATGACGATTGATCCGAAATGGTTCATGAACGTCTCGTCAACTATCAACCTTTTGTTGGCTTCTTTTGTCCCATTTACCAGCACAGAGGCCATGGTATGAACTTTATCTTTAACTTTGTTGCCAGTTCGTAGCGAAAGCCTTTGCTTTAGATCCTCGGCTGCTTCGATCGTCGTTGTTATTATAACGTCCGTTTCCTCATTGAAGTTATTAATGATCCAAGTTGTCTTCCCACATCCAGGAACCCCATTGACCCACGAGTAATTGATTGGTTTCGCGAATATGTCCCAGTCCATGCTGGATTCGGGGTCCCCAGATAGGACTTCTGCCATTTCTAGTATCCTGTCTTCCAGCATTATTCTGGTACATTCCGCTATTACCACTATTGGATCCTCAGATTTTGTGATAAATTTGAGTGTTCCTGTGTGTTTTGTCTCATCCTCGTCCAGAACCACGAACCCACAGTCGGCACTTAATTGTATGTACTTCTACACCGCCATATACTGCCATGTCACCGCCCCGGCAATTATTGTGGAGGTGACATTGTCGTATATGGCAGCTTTTGCATCCTCGAGTCTCACTTCTAACAGCTTTAGATTTTTTCGCTGATAGGCCTGCATGATCTTATTGCAGGTGAAGAGCTTTATGGTCTTATTTGCTCTTATTATCGCTTGGAACTCGAGGAAAGCATTTATTATGTGATCTTCGGGGCTCTGGGCAAGTCTGAATTTTGGCGGGAGCACTTTCCCGAAATCGGCCCTATATCTTTTGTTTTTATTTGCTGGTTTTTGTGTAGATGGTTCCCTCAAAAAAGCCTCCATTGCTAAAGCCTGCCGATTTGTTTGTGATGAAGCCTTGATCCGAGAAAGGGTGTTTTTATCTTCGATCATGTCTATTTTTTCACGATGAAGTACTTTTTTTGTGGAGCCGACAAACGCTTTTAATTTGGCCATTGAGTTTTGAGATTTCTTAATTTCATTTTTATCCCTCTCTTTCTCATCCTCTTTTTTGTTCTCCCGTGATGCTTGGAGTCGTTCACTTGCGGAGGATGAGTTCGCCTCGTTACTGGATTGGGACGCTGCTGGCTGATCGTTACGATTCTTTTTGAGGAAGCTTAGGTCATCCCCTCTATTCTCGTAGACGTTTATCTCATAATGTTCTGAGGCTTTTACTATTCCATAGTAATTTGCAGCCCTGCCTTTGTCCTGTCTCAGTGACATGGCGTCTACGCTGATTATGCGTGGGGTGGTACTGTGTCTCATCCCCATTGCTCCCAACTCCTTCAAAGACGAACATGCCCGTTCAAAGGCTGTTTGCGCGTCCCATTCGAATACTATTATCGTTTTGGTGTCTGATTGCAATATTCTGCATGGTTGGCCAGCGAAATTAGATGTTGGGAGAGCTAAATATCTGCTCATTTTCATGTTCGTCTTTGATGTACTCCCGTTTAGGATTGCTGCTAGTCCTGGTGAGATGTTAACGTGGTTGGGAGTGCTAAGGCGGCTGTATGTTATACCTAATGTTTCCATTGGATTTGACATAAAGAGAGGGATCGGTCTTAATTTAATTTTCGGTTCCCCGTTTTGTCCGCGGGCTAGTAATTGTTGGGTTTGTTCTAGGGCCGGCTGTGTTACAATAGCGGTTGAAACTGCCCGTTGTATTTCTGTGTGCGCCTGTGATTGTGTTGGCGCGTGTATTTCTTCTGGCCTGTGGGCTGATGTAAAGTGTGTCTGTATGGACGTTGAGGTTTGTACTCGTGTGCGTTGTGTTAGATTTCGTGTGTGTTGTGTTGATGTGTTTGTAATTACTTGCCTTGGTATATAGTTTAATTTGTTGTGGCCTGTGTATAAAGTTGAACCATTTGCTGTGGCTGCACTGGAGACAACTTTGCAAATGAATACCATTTAACACCAATGAACACCAATCGCGTTCTCTGGTGGCTTTTTCCTCCATGATGGTAATGAGGGTTGCCTGACTTAGCTCCATTTCTAGTTGTATTTCTAAGTCAGATCTGTAACTACCAAACCTTATAAATTCAATGAGCAGGTGGAATATTGTCTCGTCTTTGCGGGGTCACAAATGCAGGAGGGGCTGTCTTTAAGGTGGAAACGATACAAGTATGCTGCGAATCCTCCATGACCGGTTATAGCTTGCACGTGTGTAGGCATTATTGTAACGTGCCTTAGTATTTCCCACGCCTTTTTAACAGTGGGGAAAAAAACTTTTGGGATCGATCCGGTTAAGGAGGATTGGTATCTTTCCTGCCACTTAACTGTTGTTCCCTCCCTTATTTTTCTCCGTATATAGGACATTGGCACTCTGTTGTAATCTGCGGCCGTGTTTATGGTAAGTGCAGCCTTTTTTGCCAGTTCGTCCGCTCTTTCGTTTCCTGGGGTACCCACGTGCGCTTTTAGCCAGAATAGCCGTACTTTTCTGCCTTCCTCTGTTATCGCTTTTAGGTCTTTCTTCATTTCGATCGCAAGTGGGTGAGTCACCAAAGGATTTTTCAGCATGTTTAGTGACGATTTGGAGTCGCTCATGATGTTAATTAAGCTCTCCTTAGATGTCCTTGCCAATTGAATCGCTCTAAAAAACGCATAGATCTCAGATTGGAAGACTGTGTTGTGCGGTTCTAGGTGGAAAGTAGAGTGTCTGGTTTTCCGGCCGTTATTCCACCACGTTAGAGAAGCTCCGGTTTTCCCCTCTCTATTTTACTTCCATCCGTGTATATTTGGGGGCCGGTTATTTGGTGTTCCTCGGTGGGGCTTTGGCTTACGTCTTCCAGGCATTCGTACTCAGTTATGATGAGTTGCAATGGATGTGGGTTTTGAAGTGGTCCCACTTTAGCTTCCACTTCCCTGTTTTAAAAACAAGGATTATGTTCTATTTAAATAATGGGTTTATTTGTGTTGGCCGGCACTTTCAAAATTAGCCCAATTTGGACCTTATCCTTTATGATTTCCTTCTCACGCTAGGCTCATGTATATCGTTCCAGGGAAACCTTCATTTTCAAATGTGGGGTGAATATAAAAACGCTGACACAGCTCGTCGGAAACGTTATCTCAAAACACGAGTTTATTGAAAGGAAATGACTTTATCGGACGATCCTTGAGGGGTAAGCCCGACATCATTCGATGAGTCCATCGAGTGATTCATCCGAATATCCTGGGTACTTAGTCAACTTTCAATCGCTAATTTTGACAGTGAAGTTAGAAATAAAAAATCTATTGGATTTGATTATATCGTTAATATATGGGGTAACGCATTGTAAGCGTCATCCCATATAATTTAGCGACGTTATGTAAAATCTCATACATCCTTGATAGGGATTGCAATCCGGATACTTCGAAATCCGAAAAATCCGGATAATCCGGATTTTTTGGGCCTATGAAAAATCCGGATTTTTATTTCTCAAAATCCGGATTTTCGGTTTTTTCGAATAGTAGATAAAAATGATGAAAAAGAAGCTTTTACGTAATATACAATTAATTAAATGGTATTGTGTAATATCTGACATACAAATTCACATTTGTTTAAAGGCGCTATCACAACTTTGCGTGGCCTACACGTACGAAAGTCAGAATTCCGTATATCTAACATTCTATTGTGTAGTTATTTGGAGGTTATAATTACATTACTTTACATTTCTTTATTTTATTTATGAGAAATAACGACATATTTTAGTTTTTTGTAACCTAGCTCTTATTTTACTATATTTATTATTTATTATGTTTTCTTTATGATAATATAACTGCAACTATGATAAATTAACAATTATTTTAGAACATTCTAGTATTGAATACAATGTTTTTTCTAAAATATCTTGCTTTTGTTTACATTGAGGTTATAATAATAAATTATAATTGTTTACGTAGCCAATGCCGGTTGCCGATTTGTGATTCTGTCTAATTAAATAAAGGAATAAAGTAAGTCCAAATTGGGCTAATTTTAATAGTGCCGGCCAACGCAAATAAACCCATTATTTAAATATATCATCATCTAAGGAATAATTTTTATTATTACACCAAAGTTCTAAGTCAAGTGTCCGAGTTGTTATTCAAGGTCAAAGTTTGTTAATAATGTACGGAATAAAACTTATTTTATTAATTAAAAGCAATAAGTAATCGATCTCAACGTCCCTATCCGAGTCATAGAACAGATTAGAAGCGAAATACCTACAAATGATTTGGAAAAATTCAAAGGAAGGGGAATACTCTACGTGCTTGGGGTGCGCATGGCATTTGCCTAGTATTCCAAGTAAGCAATGAGTTGTGCCCCATAAGCCCCAAGCACATAGAAGATCCCTCTTCCTTTGAATTTTTCCAAATCATTTGTAGATATTTGGCTTCTAATCTGTTCTATAACTTGGATAGGGACGTTGGGATCGATTACTTATTGCTGTTAATTAATAAAATAAGTTTTATTCCATATATTATTAACAAACTTTGACCTTGAATAACAACTCGGAGACTTGACTTAGAACTTTGGTGTATTAATAAAAATTATTCCTTAGGTTATGTTGTATTTAAATATGGGCTTATTTGCGTTGGCCGGCACTTTTAAAATTAATCCAAAATTGTATGGACGTTGGATCTTGTCCTTTTAAATAATTATTTTAAGTCATTATTCTGTGCAATAGCCTAAATATAAATATACTATCTAACTGCTGAGCAAAGGCGCTGCCCGAATCTTTCACTTATCTTGCCCCAGCGTCACCGTTTGTCAGCCCAGCTGATATGCCTTCAGTGGGGAGTTTATAATCACGTTCTAGGCTAAATTCTTCGCAATCTTTGGTTCCTCATTGGTAACGTAACCTCTGACGAGTTGGCTAGTAATATAAAATATAGAATCCTCGCCAGAACCCTAACTGGACAATGTAAGCTGCACAAGCACCTTTACAGAATAGGTGTTAATAGCTTTACGACCTGCAGATTTTGTGACACATCTATTCACCTTCTACTTGACTCTACTGCTCTACTACAGAGCGAAACTCTCCTAATTTACTAAAGAGGAAATTAGTGGCACCAATCCAAATTACATCGTTAAATTTATGAGCAGCACTAGGTTGAGGATGGTACTCTAATACGAAGGAGTCACAATAGATTAAGGATCAAGGATCAAGGATCGTCGTAACGTGAGGATACGTCAGAGCATAGCGCTATCTTTTCTTAGGCCTAATAATAGTAGGATAACCACTCGGTAGATAACCAGCCTAGATGTATGCGGACAACGTGACCAGCCCAATGCAACTTTAGCTTGGCCGTCTTAATTCCTACGATTCTAGTTTGGGAGCACATTAAGTTTTTTCGTTTTGAGATTTGAGCTCTATTGCTCTTTGGCAAACCCTGAGTTGGAACTTTTGTAAATCGTAAATCGGTCAGTGATCGTGTTTGCGCATCGTTGATTTTGACGAGCGAAATACACATATCAACGAGTCATACTATTCTTCATGGACCAGTTTTTCTGCCTTTCTGTAGTCATAAGAAACTAATTGCCCCAAGTGCAGGTACTCGTTGACATAGTGAATTTCTTGATCATTTACCTCGATCCTACGTCTCGTACATTGTTTGTGTCTTTGGCCTATTTTTTGTAAGTTCCACTAGGGGCTTGCAGATCTTGGAGCATAATTTGATGATGTGCGACTGACGGCTGTAGGTGCATAAATGACGAAGTCTCCGAAAAGGGGAGATTGCTTAGGATTTTCTTGTTAACTAAAATTTCACATTTTTAAATAGTTAAAAAAATCAAGGTATTTTTAAGTTGTTAATAATATTTAAAGTACAAGATATACCTTTTTTTCGATGATCCGGATTATCCGGATTATCCGGATAATCCGGATTTGAGGACAAAAAAATCCGAAAATCCGAATTTTTTTAAAAATCCGTTTTTTGCAATCCCTAATCCTTGACTTTTAATTTTGAAATTATCAAAGTGATTGACTAAATACCTACTTCATAAGATGCGAATAAATTGGAATTTATTATATTCCAGAGGTTACGTTTGATGAAAAAATAAAAGGATGTCCTTGTGAAACTAAAAAAACATACGGATGATTAATATTTTTGTTTATTGTAAGCTACCTCATGCGTCAGTCTGGGTACTCTGGGTTAAGGTTAGTCCTTGTTAAAGTTAAATATCATATTATTATTATATTTATGTCCTTCGTTTGCATATTATTATAAGTGTCTAAACACACTAGGCCGAAGTTACGCGGCGTATATTCCGCAATGTCAAACGCATACAAAATACGGACGGAACGCGACGGAACAGTGTGTCATCGGTAATTTAAAATACATTGTAGGCGGAATCATGCGGAATTTACGCCGCGTAACTTCGGCCTAGTGTATTTAGATACTAATATGAAGGAGAGGAAATGAATATGTTGATAGATTGGTGCAAATGGTTGATACATTTTATGTACGTTATCACATTTTAACATATTATTAATTGATTTTGAATTATTTAATAATATGAAAATTTATATTTTTATCGGCCCATCAGAATCGTTCCTACCTAACCAAGATCGTATTAAGATAATAATGTTGAGCTAATTTAAAATAATAATTATTGAAGTTAGCATAAGGCAGGATAGACAAACAGATAGAGCAAAAAAGAGTTAAGTATTAATATTAAATAGTGTCAGACTTAATTATTAGTATTTGGATTTAGCTTTAGGCTCTCATTTATGACTGTAACAAAGCATCTTTAAATATAAGAATTTTAATTATACATTTGGCAAAAGTCGCCACATTAGAGACAATGACGAAGCTACGTAAATTACCTTGAACAAAGAACATTTTGTAATTTGTTTTAAATTATAACCTTACGAAATAATTTAATTTTGTGCGTACACTAATTAGTTTGTATTAAGTCTTCACCGTATCTCATCCTTTGTCGGTTTGTAATGTTTGACCTACCTTTTTATAGAGCATATTATTCTTGATAGTTTATATGGGCATTTCTCTACTAAATGGAAAATCGCTGTCCCAAGCAAATTTTATGGACTTAATTCTATAATATCTACTTCTTTTAGGATTAATATGGCCATAAATGTTGGATTCTTGGTGCACCCTTGTTTATTAAGTAATTTAACATTATTGTTTTCGAGAAAATTAATGTTAAACACCTCAAAACACAGTCCCCTGGTATGTCCTTTTTCCAGAATTACAAGCATTGATACCTATACACTGAATACTTTGCCATTTATAAGAGAATGATAATCATATATAATTTAACAAGACTGTAAGCATCTTATTAAATAACAAATACTTATATCTATAATAGAAATTTGTTAAAA
The DNA here is from genome assembly GCA_937595015.1 of Polyommatus icarus. Taxonomy (NCBI): domain Eukaryota; kingdom Metazoa; phylum Arthropoda; class Insecta; order Lepidoptera; family Lycaenidae; genus Polyommatus; species Polyommatus icarus. Next base: position 15,215,224 of record OW569321.1, read on the forward strand.
AATATGTATGAAGGTTGTCCGCAAATTTTTCAAACAGTCGCCTGATAAAATTTGAAAACGCCGCAAAATTCACTTTGGGTATCGATCCGAAACATTACGATTGTGAAATGAAACGCAACCGGTGTGAGTTCGTTCGGTAGTACAGATCGTTCGGTAGTACAGGTAAACAGACGGCCGCTATTTTATCAATGGCACCACTGCTTTTGTTAGTGAACGACTCGTCTCAGCCGTTAGTAGGAACAGTCCCCGTATTTGTTTTCCTATTTCAAGAGTTTTAATTAATATAATTTGTTTAAAATAGTTTACTTTCGAGTATGTCTTGACACCTGTTTTTTAAAAGTGATACGATTCAACAATTTTGTGTCATTTAGTTTTCAAGTAAAAAAACAGTCCCCTGGTCAACAGTCCCCTGTCATTTCATATATAAATATATGAAAATATAGACATTATTTTATAGTTTTCCAAAGTCAATACCGGTCTTTGAGAAATAACAGATGTTTCCTTGGATGGTGAGATTTTTTTTCAGCAATATACCTACTTTCGTAACATTTTTGTTAATTTTATTAACATTATCAAAGCTTATTTATGTCACACATTAACTATTTTAGAGAGACTGTTAAGGTAAGACAACTTCTTACCTTTATCACAAATGTTATATTCTCTCCCTCCCTCTAAAAGTCTCTATTTTATAAGTGTACTGTATTTTGATCTCGTTGATTAGTGTTTGAGTAATATTTACATATGTAAGTACCAATAAAAATAAAGCTTGGGTTATTTAAACTAACAAAAATACTAGTTTTTATTCATAAAAACAGTCCTCTGTCACAATTTTGCACAAAATCCTCTATAACTCAAAAACCAAGAGGAAAATGAAAGCAAGAAGCCGACTCTTTAATATATACATTTGATATACTATTGCCTTTCTTTGTATTGACAGACATTCTCAACATTTAATAAAATTTGCTTAGGACAGTCTTGTATGGTCGAGTTTCCAAATAGCAGAGAAACACCCATATAATAGCATTATGACGAATGCTTAGGACTTAAACACTTTTGGAAGATTCTCCAAGAGATACAGAATCGTCAACCACTAAAACACTTTTGATGACGTAACTACATTTGGATACGAGAAGTATGAATGCTCGATAATGCTAATCGGTTGTGAATCACTAATCAAAGCCCCCTGCGCGCCTCCTCATTCTTCCCAGACTAGTATTTTTTAAAACAGGTTTTATCGCATTTAGCTTAATGTAGCGCTCAGTATGATTCTATAATCGATATGTGCAGTGTCAACCGTACCATAAATTATATCATAATTATTTAACATTTCACTTTGTACATATTAATTTACTATCGTACAACGACACTTTTTTATATATACAAGAGCAAAATAAATTAGAATAGTGTGTCGCAATTTAGGATACCTAATATTTTAAAATAGAGATTGTATTAAGTCTCTACTGAATACTAATTCATAAATCTTTCCTATTTTGACATCGAGATGCACGGTATATCCATTGAAGTCATTCCTCTCCTGATCAGTAGATGTACTAAACCACTAGAGTGCAAGAGAGTCGAGAATGAATTGTCGAGAATGAATTTCTGAGTGTGTACTCTAAATAACACCTGAAAGATAATAATCTGCAAGAATTATTTTTGATAATTTATACTACTTTGGGGTCATGGGTTCGACGTCCGCTGTAACGACAAAAAATGTTCTGAAGTCTGGGAAGATATCACGTCGGATGGGCACGAGAGAAGTCAGTCCCGCGCCTGATCTCTCGCCGTGCCCACCGCCCACCGTGCCGCAGGATCCGCCGACCACACATGGACATCGGAGACTGTATCCACTTCGTCTTGGTGTCCAAGCAAAGAGGACCTTTCAAATACATCGATGACACCCTACGTGCTGAAAGTACTCGTAAGTATAATGCTAGCTGCTCACATAGAGCCGAGGGATCGGTTAGCTATTACATTAATTTTGTGATTTTTGATATAAAGTAGAATGTACATAAAACTTATTAGAGTAAACGTGTTTAGAGTTTCTTAAACTTAACACAAATAACTTAACTTTTAAAGTTATCATTTTCTATGATTGCTTTGGAAGGATCTTAACGTAGGACGAATGCATAATCTAATTTTATATTTTGTGATTTAAACCATCTAATGCTAAACGTTTGATGCAATATACTCAAGTATCATAATATGCGCGAAAGATATATATTATTTTTTATTCTCTTATCTTCAAATTTCAAAATAACCTTGCTGTTTCCGCAACGATTTTCAATTTATTGTTGAATAAAAACAAAGTAAAAAGCATTGTATTTCAATTTCTCAAACAGGTTGGATTTTATAAATAGTGCAATGTTCATTCCTTTATCAAAGAACGTTAACTTTTCCCTTTGTATATATCTACTACTACTAGTTATGAAGAAATAATAAAAGCACTGATAATGTGGTGCCCAGTCATAAGCTCTACGATTGCTACCTCTTTCTTGTAATTTTTAATACTTCAATTTTTTTCCGGTGCTCCACTAGTAGATAAGATTTAAAACATACCAATATTTTAAGGCATGTTTGTCTCATTTTTAGATTGATAACTTTTATTAATTATTCCAAAACTTATTTTATCCTTCAAGCCCCATAGGAGCACCAGTGATCGCGACAATAGCATTTCCAAGAATCCGCGATCGAAGGAGTAAATGTTAATCACGATAGTTACTAAAAAGTGTTTCAGCATAAACGGAAAACTGCTGCATAAGTGTACTAAATATTCTACACCGACGCAATAAAATATAATACGCCGTCTCTACAATATTTTTAAGAACATACGAATGATAATTATGCGATGTCTGAAAAAATATTATACGTATGTAATTTACATATTATTATAATTAAAACGAGGATATTATTAAGAAGCGTAGGTATATTTCAAACAATGAGATTTATAATAATTCTCGTAGGCCCCCGCGACCTCGAGAGTACACGTATGTTCTGGGAATGGCCTACAGGCCACAGCTCACACGACATAAGTTAAGCAGGGCTGAAAGGATATATTTTGAGTTGTCACAAATAACCTCACTTAGTAATAAATGACAAATATGGACTATCCACAAAACTGTGGGTCTTTCACCTCCGAGCCATATTTGGACACGGGTATCGCAACAATAAAGCCCCTTTAAATTTATATTTTGAGAAAGATTTTACTGGAACTGTATTTATCTTATAAATTTATCCGCATGTACAATATGCAGGTATGATAAATGTTGTGACGCTCGATCCTCGGAGAAGGCCGAGGCGGAGACCAAGGGCCAGACATGGGCACGACATCCCGCCTTAGCAGGGAGCTCGGGGCGTCGGTATGGGGCTGCCGTCGCCCATGACAACGAGTCCCGGGTAGGCCACGATGCGCTAGGTGTTCCAGCGCATCGTCGCGGAGTTATGTGGACTGTGGTCCACGAGTGAGCCTGAAGAGGCAGAGGTGGTGGGGCTGCGGTCGTGTATCACGCGTTTCCCGTAGTCCCACCTTCAGGAGCAGGAACACCGTTGGGGTTTTAGTGGGTAGTCCCGGGTGCGTCCTCCGCCCCGGGGAGTCCCACATACCCCGGTGGTCCTCCCCAGACCCCGGGGATGCGTAAACGCATTCCCCCAACGCAAAAAAAAAAAAAAAAAAAAAAAAAAAAAAAAAAAAAAAAAAAAGGTATGATAAATGTTACAATTTAGAGAGAATGGATGGATCATGGATGAATGGATATTGAACCGTCCATTTTCACTCAATTATAAATCTTTGACGCAAAACTCCGAGTTAATGACGCAAAGCTGTATGTAAATGCTATACTGCGTGTGATGTCGTGAAAAGGTATAGTATTCCCGTGTTATACTGTATTTACTAAGGTGAAGACTATAAATGAAGTATTTTGTTTTCTTGGGACCACTGACACTACTGTATACTGTAGTAGCCCGCTGCTGCCAGATGTCTTCGAAATATATAAAAGAAGAATAGAATGCTAATTACTTATCTATCGAAGAACTATCTTACTGCTACTTCTAGGATCGACCTTGTTATTCTAGCTGCGCTAGTGCTCTACTGATCTATCATGCTAGGGCCAATCATACAATACCTTAAAGAGTCCTAAGATTGACTCATAAAGTAGGCATTAGAAGCAGCTGTATGCTATAATAATTACTAGGAAGCTTTGTCGTTCCATTGCCCGGTGAATCAAGGCTACTATAGCAGAAATTATACACCTTTGGATTCACGGGTTTTCCACTTGCAATGGAAATGCATAAATGTAGAATCGACCTCTAGATCGAACAATGACGTCACAAAGGTCGATAAACTTGACCCTCTTGTTTAGTCGATACTAGACATAAGACTTTATTATATATTTTATCTACACCCCTTATCAGAAGATAAAGACTGAAATCTTGCAATTATCTAGCAGATACTCGGAGGTTTTGAAAGATCCTTTATCCACTTGCGCTCGTACCTTTAAGTAAGAAAAGGACACAGATCGTTTTAAAAAACCTTGGCATTTATGCCTCGTTTCACCGAAGGTACGCACTGTCTCCTTAGTATTTTCAGGAACAACATGGTTCATTATAATATTATATTCCAGATTCTAGTATAAAGCTGACTGAGCTGCTTACTCACCTGAGTTGTTTACTCACCATTTAATTTCAGCAGTCTTTACCAAAGTATAAGTAGTAATTTATTGGTAGGTAATGTTATTCAGCTCTATTGACCCTAGAGGATTTTAAAAAACGATTTAAGAAAAATCCTGAAAATCTTAGGGATAAATTTTGGACTGGGCTAGAAAACTTAATCATGTTTACAGATTGAAGGTTTTTCTATAGAATCACTATATTTTCGTGACCTTACAAGGTAATAACAGAGAATGTGTTTATAGTCACATACGTAAGTACATAACAAGTCGTATGCTTATACATACTTAGTATAGTATACAGGTCACTGAGATGACTGCGCCTGACTTCTTACCCAACTGTGAAGGGCAAATTAGCGTGGGTTTAACGAAACATAAAATTTGAACATAACAAGTTCTAATCTGTAATTAGACGTTTGAAACTTACTCAGATATTAAGATTGGCTATAGTGCAGTTTTGTTACTTTAGTTTTTAATTCTTGTTTTGAATCTTGTTTAAAAGGCACATTTTATTTGAGTGCTAGATATATTATGCCATACCTGCTTTTTCGCGTAAGTTTGTAGTGAGTCGTTAATGCAAATGTCATGCTTTCTGATGCGTCTCGAGCATGTTACAAAATTTTGACATTTGCCCAGGTTACTCATTGTAAACTTGTCGCGAAAAGTCTCTAGGTTGAGTCTAGGATACAGGCTAGTTTGAATTTGGTATTTACCTCCATAAATATCTGGTGTGAAGTTGTTCGACAATCGACACAGTACTACGTGTGTCGCGCTCGCTGCATAAATTCCATATTTAGTCAATATAGAATAAAAGGTGAATAAGTATGAAACGAGACTTCCTTTTCAGTGCATACCATATAATTGGACAAAGGCGATAATTAGCCGTGGACAAAAATAGTCGTGCGGCCGGGCCCTGGGCCAGGTGACGTCACGCGCCAGGGCCGCGGCGGGGCAAGACGGGCCCCGCGCCAGTGTCGCGCGCGCCGTCAGTCCGGCCGCACGCTGCGCGTTACCCTCCCGCCGCGCCGCCGCCGCCGCCGCCTCCGCCGCGCACCACCACTCACCCTCCGACACCCTCGGACCTCCAGCTCCGGTGAGTACCGACCGCCCCTTTCGTTTTCACGTTTCGCACGCGCTCGAGAGCCACTTTCGACTCGATGCATCGCGCTGGCACCCGCGGGTTTCACTTCTGGCCAGCCGACCTAGCTCGGCCGGCACCGTATCCCGTCACTCGCTTTCTTGATGCCTCCTGTCTTCGATCGCCCGGTTTGGTGCGAGTATGCTGTATACGTGTCGGGCCGGGCTCGCCGAGTAGGTATCGAGGAGCGTGGCAACCTTGGCGCATCATGCAATGCAGCGGAGACCTTGCAAGTCACGCGTCACGGTAACCTCGGCTCGCGCCGTACTCGACACTCGACCCGCTAGTGTGACGTCTCGATATCTATCTCCTCGATCGATTTGTCGCCTCCTGCGTAGTCCATTGCGTATTTTCATCGCGTAGTTAGTAAAGAAATGATTCATAGGCATCGATGTACGAAACTTTGTGATATAACTTTTTATTTACGAGTAATCGTTTAATCTGTATGATTATTTTGGCTTGCAAGCGAACAGCTGATCGGTCGTGGTTTAATAACACTACAGATAATGCGACGAAAAGATTAAACTGATTATAATATTTTGTTAATTGTATCGGGAAAAAATTCATGCAAATGAGTAACTCGGCGACAATAGTAGGTAGTCGTAATTGTAAAACTATCATAAAAACTGAATAAATTGAGAAGATGTGTAGACTGTAAAGGGGCCTCAAACATTTTCCAAGTTATCGCGCTGGAAAAACACGCCACACTATCGCGTGCTGGGCTCGCTATCAGCTGTTGCGAGCGCCGCGGCGTACCTTCGACACGTTACTCATACTTGTTTACGCAGCACGCCACAACCCCCCCTACGTCAACGGGCTAGCGCTCATATTTGTGTAAAGCATTATCAGCTGACCGCGTCTGCGTCAGCCTGTACGTACGACTACCGACTCACCTTGTAATGTAGTCACAAAGAGCAGCTCATTCATTCCTCTGTTTTTAAATTACGAAACTTTTGAAAACGTTAAAAATCCCATGTTATTTTTATAATACTAGTTCAGCGTCAAGATAGAAATTGTCGTGTAAATACTAACAATGCATAAACACAAAAATACTGGTACTTACTATCTACGTCGCGTCGTACTGTGGAACATACCTGCTTACTTAAGGGCGTTCCTTTCGGAGATTCCGTAATTGACCATATTTAAAACCTTATAAACTCATAATCTGAAAGCTACAAAGTTATAATAAAAATACAGCAATAATCTTCAGTATATCAACATTCCTTTTGTCGTTTTAAATTTTCTAAAATCCTTTGTAGCTCATTAAAACTCGAAGTCTACTTTTAAGATTAATATAATAAAAATATTTATTTAATTTTATAATCAGCAGATTCTAGAATATAAAGTTCATAATATTATATTATGTAGCTTCATACATCGTCTCACGTCTGCCGCCAGAAAAAGAATGCCGAGGCCCGAGAGGTAATAGAAAATTTACTTAAGGTTTGTCGAAACTGTCTCAAGATAAACAAAAACGTTGTTTTCACAGGTTTAACCTCAACCTTTTTATGTGGTTGGACCAGATTGAAGTCAGTTGTCTGCAACTGCCCCCGCCAGCTCGCGGTTCACTACACACGACTTCACAAAGCATTCACGTCATACTGTTTATTAACATTAATTTAATTTAATAAACAATACGCAACGGGCATATAATATGCAGTAGATCTAAAATGCAAAAAAACATTATGTTTGAACGAACCATTTAACGTCCAGTTCATAAAGTAGGTAACGAAAAACAACAACAGAAGCTAATTTAACAAATAACAACAAAGTTCATTTAAAAGCGATATTACACGAAGAATAGATGACACTGCAACGGGGCTAAAATGGTCACATTTAGCAATTCCTCTCAATCAATTCAGCAAATGAATTGCCAAAACTGTCAAACTTACTAATGTCAAATCAGTACAAAAATATAGAAATGAATTTCAAGCAGAGTTGCATTTTGAGATTTTAGAAAAATGAATCATATATGATTCATATCATGATTCTTCAAACCGACCATTTTAGCCCCGCAGATTTTGCAATCGTGTCTTTTTAATAACTGAACTAAAAGGAAGGTTATATTAGGTATACACTTAGTACCAATGGTTATTAATAATAGTAACACTGGGTTACTAGTCTAGTCTTAGCTGATACCTAAACAATAATAATTATAGTTTATGTAGAAAAGTATCCGTCAAAGTAACATCATCGGAAAGAATTTATACTTACAAGTTTGTTTTAGTATCGTAGCCGATTTAGTTAAAATCGCTTGCTTTGTATTTTTTAACTTTTAACTATGCACTGACATTGAAAGAGCTATTTAAGCATTTTTAGGTTAAATTACGACTTACGACCCACTGGATACGGTCGACATTGGAGCAAACCGGTACCCGTGGTTACCCTTCGCTGCACATTAATTATATAAATTAATTTGTTTGAATCTTGTTTGCATTTTATTACATTTCATAAAAAATATGATTCCGGAACTTCCTAGGAAAGGTTACCGAGAAACAGAATTCTGATATCACAAGCACGACACTAGCACTTGCAACAAGCACTAGCAATTTGCAATCATTTGTGAGAGTTATAAAAGCTGTACGAAGACACAATTTTCAAAGATGACACGATAGGTAATATTATAGCATTCTTCGCCTTACCATTATTTTTCCTTATCCGTTAGCTACAGTTTTAATCCTCATACAGATTTGAGGATTCGTCACTCAACTTGGATTAGATATCCACCGGATACTCTTTCGTATTGCATACAAAATTTTTGATTATAAGAATATTCTTGACCCCGATATAAAATACACGTTACGCAAATTTTGCGCTACCATTTGCAAATATACCGCACATTAAAATCTAATTGGTCTTTAATCAGTTTTATCCTTTAATAATTATTATTTTTAGTATTGCCATAATTATTGGTAATCATGGAATCCTGCAGGAATATTATTTTTGAATATATTTGCATTAGACATAAAATCGACGCTTTATAACCCGAGATGTTCTTTTTAACCGACTTCCAAAAAACGAGGAGGTTATATGTTCGGCTGTGGATATTTTTTTTTTTTTTTTTTTTATTTTTGTATGTTCAACGATTACTCCGCCGTTTGTGAACCGATTTTCGAAATTTTTGTTTTGTTGTATTAGGTTTCACTCCAATTTGGTCCCATTTTCACAAAGGTGGTGACCTGATGATGGGATCCATGAGTAATCGAGGGAACTCCTCGAAATTTATATGGAAACATATGGTGATTTTGGTTTTATGTGAAGTGTACTAAGAATACGCTACCAAAAAGTCAAATATTGGGTCAAGGTATACCATGGTTTCGATGATGCTGAGAGAACTCCTGATTCCTTATAGATACACGTATGGGAGTTTCGGCGTTGTTTTAAGAACAGAAAGCATAAACTACTATGCAATTCATATTCATCATCATAATCATCATCATCATCATCGTCATCATCATCATTACCACGTCGTATTAAGGCCACCAATGTCTCATGGCACAGAATAGATAATAGTACAAGGCATAGGTATGGATATACTAATAATAATAATTATGTACTGTATAACAATTAAAAACAAAAGCCGTCGCGTGGCGGCAGAAGACAGAATATCGAATACTTTACTAACTACTTTATATACAGATCGAATACTTTACTACTTTATAAAATTTTAATAGACAAATAGAATTAAAATAAAGTTATTTTAAAAAGAGCATTTAAACAAAACAAAGTCATTAAGTGTCTTTTTAATTAGTTATACTTATTAATCGATAGATGGTGCACTAAGTACCTATCGATTTAAATTCTTGATAACAAGAACAGCTGTCAATAATTATGATAATATTAAATATTATGCTACGCTATATCCTATGCAAGTTTGTACAATTTTTTATCTGATAGATCCTTCGATCGTGGAAAAACGAGACACAATAGCCTTTCTATTGTTATCGCAATCGCCGGTGACCGCTTCGGGCTTGAAGTATTAAAATTGTTAAATTACTTAGCACAATATGTTCACTTCACTGATAATATTATATTATTTTGTGAGTGTGAGTTGTGACTCTTAACAAATTGTAATAAGATACGTAAAATATACGCGAATATTTATCTACTAGTGTAACTAAAAAGAGTGAAATTATTATTATTTTTAACAAAAAATTTAAACCGACTTCCAAGGTAAAAACAATAATAACATTAATATGAACTAAAAAGTATTAAATAATTTTTACTATCTAATAGTGCCTTTTTCCGAATTCGGCTAAACCTCAACTATTTCTGTACTTAATCTTCATAATTTTGAAGTCGGTGCCAGTTCCAAAAATTTTAAATATTCTGTCAGAGGACTGAAGATTCAGCTATCTGGTACCGACTTCAAAATAATGAAGATTAAGTACAGAAATAGTTGAGGTTTAGCCGAATTCGGAAAAAGGCACTATTAGATAGTAAAAATTATTTAATACTTTTTAGTTCATATTAATGTTATTATTGTTTTTACCTTGGAAGTCGGTTTAAATTTTTTGTTAAAAATAATAATAATTGCAGATAGCCATGGTACGTAAATACGAAAGAATGAGCGGACGTCAATCTTGGAACGAGGAAGAGATGGCGAAGGCCGTGGCCGCCGTTGTGTCCGGCAAGATGGGCTACAAGCTCGCCGCGCGCACCTTCCACATCCCGCGCTCCACGCTGCAGCGCCGCGCCAGCAAGATCCGCTACCAGCAGCCCGACGACCCCAAGCCCCTGATGGGCCAGTACCGGCGGGTGTTCACCGAGAGCCAGGAGAAGGACCTCGTGGGCTACATCAAGAGCATGGAACAGTACTTCATGGGCGTGTCGAGGAGGGACATCCGCGAGCTCGCCTTCCAGTACGCCGAGGACAACAACCTGAACCACCCCTTCGACGTCAACGCCCGCATGGCCGGCGAGGACTGGGTGAGGAACTTCCTCAAGAGGAACCCCGAGCTCCTCCACAGGTCCGACCGGGAGAGCGACCTGGAGCCCGTGAACTTCGACCAATTCTACCACTTCATGTGCCAGTCATGATTGTAATTCGTCTCTTCGTCCCGACTCGTCGAGTCTCGCTGAAGAATTAGCCCGTCTAGCCTGAGGTGTAGCGTTTAAGATGGACATTAAATGTACTTTATACTATTTATATCGAAACAAAGGAAGCTCAAACCGAATGGAGCTGTGGTAGGCGCAATTCAAAGACTATTTAATACTTTTATATAGATAGGTTGAAAGGTTTAAAACAAAGCATAGCTTTGGAGTTGTAGTTGATTATATTTCATAATAATTTACGAGGATTCCATTGTTCTACTTAATAAATATAGTACTTACTTATTGTTAGCTAAAGATATTCCTTATGTATTGTTTATAGTTTAATTTTGTTATTTAATGGTAGTGGTGTTTCGGGCTGTGATAACGGAATGGTGTGATTAGGGGAACACATTATTTAGATCTACAAAATTGAGCGTGCCAGTAGTGACTCAAAGTGATTTGTCTTATTACACTGATTTACTATCTGAATGGAAATTTCTCTATGAGAATTTCCTTGGCAGTTGAGATTCAGATAAGGATAAGGACTCTAAAACCTTATTCTAATACGTTATGCGACATAATAATTATCATTATATGAGTAGTAAGTACCATTACATTCTTAAGGGTGTATAACGGTGTTAAGTACCATTACATTCTTAAGGGTGTATAAAGGGTGTTAACGTAGAGCGACGACATAGGGTTCGTGATTCCTTTTTTCACTTGTATGTTTTGGGGGCAGTATTTTTAACGACGATGGCACGTTCACCGTTCAGATTTAGAGTTCGAGAGGGTTAAATATCGTTTAAACTAGACAAATATTAGTAAATCTATTCAAATAGATCAATATTAGATATCACAAAACTCCAAAATTACTTACTCAAAAATAGCAACATAAAAATATATCATAATTCTAAGAGCAGTTAGACAATGTTTTAAAAATTAAATGATAATATTAATTTATTCAATAGTTGAGTAGGTATAATTTTTATTTAAAGTTCAAGATGAATATTTGAAATCGGTTTTTAAATTATTGAGCCTATAAAGATTATAATTATTATATACAGCTGTTTTATACACAGCGTCACAACCATACATACATTGATAGTACAAGAGAATAAGATAAGAGCATTATCCAACCATTAGTAAATGTTATATCGTCGCAGTTCGCTAGGCAAGTATTCGATGACGTATGATTGCAAAGAAATCGCATGTGTATCGCCAATATGTCTTGTAGTGTTAAGTAGACACTAGACATGATCATTTTTAGGGTTCCGTACCCAAAGGGTAGAAACGGGACCCTATTACTAAGACTTGGATGTCTGTCCATATGTCTGTCTGTCTCCAGGCTGTATCTCAGGAGCCGCTGAAGCTAGACATAAAATTTTCACAGATTGTGTATTTCTGTTGCCGCTATTTAAACGACAAATACTAAAAACAAAATACAATCATTATTATTTAAAGGGGGCTCCCATACAACAAGCGTGATTTTTTGGCCTTTTTTTTCTCTATATCAATAACGGCAACGGGTAGGCACTTGAAATATTCACAAAATACTCAATTATATCTGTGCTTTAATATCTAATAATAAAATTTAAATAAAAATAATAATTAAGGGTCTCATACAAAAACACATTTTTATTATTTTTTTGCCTTTTTTGCTATAAAACGGTACGGAACTTCGAATGCGAGTCCAATTCGCACTTGGCAAATTTTTATAATGATCATGTCTGCTTAAATTTCCAACCACAAAGCTTATCGCAAAACTTATATTCATATTAAGCGTCCCAATTTGAATGAAATATTATGACTTAGTCATAAATTAACATTCATCCATGATAATTATTATAAAAGTAAAGAGTGGGGGTCACAAATATGTTTCATACCTTTTTCATGATGCGACCCCCCCGGGCAGGAGCTAATTCATGGATTAAAATAATATAGATTATTGTTAAAAATTACTATTCGTGTCTTTTAATGCTTATTTCAGGACATACAGCAATACCGATCCACATGCAATTTCATAGTCAATATGTTTAGGTAAGACTTGTGATAATGGTGCAAGGTGATAGTAGTCGAGGGACGTCCTATAATTAATTTTTATAAATCAATATTATATTTATGCAGGTTCTTGATGGAGCTATAACAGATAATAATATGTTATTTGTAATCGAATATCGAGATTCGAGAATAATATATTCTGTACCAGCCGGCACCAAAAAGGACACGGTAGAGAAGACTAAGTTAGTAAATTTTACTACTTTTATATGTATTTAAAAGTGAATTTTATAATATTAAACCAATAAAAGAATCCTCAATGTTTGGAAAATTTATTTATACATTGTTAAAATATTTATATTATCATACATTTTAAGATTTTTGTACCAAAAATTAAAAGATTGCTATATATTCAATTTGTAAAATAGCATGATTTGCACGTTTATATATTATATATCAGAATTTATGTTAATAATATAAATTTATTAGTATAAAGGTAAACCCATAACACATTTTAAAAAAATGTCTACAGGTACCTATAATAATAAAGACAACAAAAATGTTGTTAAATGAGCACAAGTATTTTTAAAAACGTTAAGCTTTTGTCTCTGGCTGTACTTTAACCAACGTACCTACAAAGTGTCGTTACCTGATTTAAGTTTGATCTCTTGAACTAGTTTTAATATTTTTGGTTTAATTAAGTAGTTTCATTTGTAGTTCGTTAAATATACCCAAAATTGATATGGTATGCCAAATCTATGTTTTTAATTTTAATTTCGAGATTTATATTAATTTATATTTAAGTACTTAACATATTACTTATTAAATTAATAAAATGGGTTGAAAAAAGTTCGTTTCACTTTCAATTACTTACCTTAATTTTGTAATGTAAGAACACTTCGATCACTAATAAGAAATACCAATATTTACAATACAATTGTAAGAAATATATTAGGATAAAATTAATACTTACCGGAAATATGAAATTCCATCCTTTTTTTTGGTTTTAGACGTATGATTTCTACAATTATTAAACGCGCACCGAGGCATGTTTCCCGGCGGAGCGTTCGAGCACTACTAAATCAAAAGTGCACCAGAATGTTGAGTTTGGTGCTCTTTTGGTGAGGTCGTTTTTTGCCGCGGATTGTGTATCTTGTATATTAGTGATCGAAGTAAGAACAAGAAAAAAAATATCATTATAAATCCGTTTACTGATGACATAATTATTATTATTAAGTATTTTGAACAGACAAATCCTATAATATAAACATCGAGTCCTCTCAAGTTAACTATAATATTATAGTGTTGTGAGGTCGGATGCATTAGAGTCGGAAAAATATAACGATACCTCGACGAGGAACTACAAGTGAACTAATTCCAAATAATATGAGAAAAAAGCAATAGGTAAAGCTAATTTTAGCTCCTTTGTGGTGAGAGTCCCGATGCATCATCTAGGTCCGACCTTCGAGAAGGAGTTCTGGCCTATTGAAGTCGTCTACAGGAGTCAGGACTTCAGGCGGTTACGAGGACGACTTCCGAACACGTCATGCCCCACGTCGCAGACAATACGTTTAGTGTTAGTTTTAGTATAATAATTATATTATGTATGATAGTCTATATAGGTATTTATGATAATATATGGGCCAAGATATCTGACTTAAATAAATAAATAAAAATAAATGAATAAAATAAATGGTTACAAACGGTCTGTTGAAGAACATACAAGGTAATGTAAAGTACTGAACTTTAAAAGAAATTCATTATTTCCCAGATTCGTTCGATGATAAAAACTATCCTATGTCCTTTCTCGGTAGTATCTCCATACCAAATTTTATCTAAATCGGCTCAGAGGTTGCAGGCAAACAGACACACTTTCGCATTATTATTTTTAAAGTAAGGTTTGATAAAACATAATATTTTGAAAATATACGCTGAATGAGTAGGTACAAAGCGTTCAGGAAATAATGAAACTTTTCATAATCGAGCTATTTAATTTTCATTTCATAAGAAATTAGAAACACATTTTCTTGGGGCCGAATGAAAAAGAACTGACATTCCGGGAAAACAAGTTTAATATTCGATTTCATTTTATAAAAGAAATACTTATAATAGGTTACTTTGTAAAGAAATTTAATTTAAATGGAGAAATGTACACAAACCACTGTATTCGGTGAAAGAAAATATGTAGTAAGTAGGTACGCTACATGCTTAAAAATATTGTTTTCTCAAGAATTAATTGAGTTTGTATATTATGACATACAAAGTCGTTATTTAGAGATCTTCGGCAACGTCGTTTTTTTATAAAGAGTAATTTGGTAAAGTATTCAATTTTAAAATTGACTTTGTTAACAACACCAAATATTTGTACCTGACATAGTAATTTGCGCTCATTAATCAGGTAAGTACATTAAAATATCTAGTAAAATATGTTTAAATGTCTAACACATAATACAACTAGTAGGTATGTAATATCCATACGAAGCAGTGTATAGATAAAATTTTTATCTAAAGCCTTCGTGCAAGGAAAAGCAATAACTTTTAGCGCCATTCGACAAAATTTGGCAGGCAACCAGCGTACTTGCTCTAACGTTCCATTTACGAAAATTGAAAATTTCTTCATGTATCGATTCTGAGACTATTACTGCGAGTAGAAAAAATACAATTTGGGTATTTGGCACAATTTTAAAAATTAAATATTTAAGAAATATAATAACTTTAATAAGTACCTACTTATTGCTATCTTCATTTTGTTTTTGTTCACGTGTAATTCTGATACGTCATACGTAAGTGAAAAGTGAGTACCTATTGTATTTATTCTTACGAATTTCTGAATAAACACAAACATTAATAAACGTATACTGTACCTACAACATAGGTACCTGCATAATAAACTAGTCTTAATATTACGTAGGTAGTTGCAACGGCACCGCCCGATAGTTCTGAGAATATATTTCTAATTAAACCGGAGCGAAGTCGTAGTCAAAGGGTGTTCTCTGCAGAGACAGTCCAGTCCAGTCACAAAGCAGAAACTCCATTTCATGTTTAGCCAAGAATCCCAGGGCAATCCAATTACATCGATGTTTGCTCTTTCAAAAGGTTCAAAGGGCAGGGGACTGTTTACGCCTCGCTTCACTGTCGAATCTTTCAATGTATTTAAAGACCCTCTAATGATGTCAAAATTAATGTAATGAAAATACGTTTCCGAACATGCAATTTTAATTAAAATATTTAAAGACATCTGTAAATAGATTTAATACCAGGAGCTTTATTTTTTAGCTAGTTGTTTAACTACAATGCCCTAAAATTCTCAAGACTTGGTAACCCTATAGGGTTAGTCGAAGACACCATCAAATAACAAGATTTAAATCTCATAAAAACATAGCAACCAGCTGCATAAACTTCACTTTGATAACATTAAAATAAAGAAACGATCGAGGAGCTCGAAAGAAAAACTAATAACGTCTAATGAAGCTTTCAAATAATATTTATCCGGAACGTTGCGATCAGAAAAATGTCCTTTTGATCGCGCCTTTAGAGAGCGGCGCTTTTATTTATGTTTCACTTTATTACGACACGCCTGCAGACTTCGAATGAATGCAGCGACCGCCATACCGTCAAAGGCACGGGACGGCTCGCAAATAGAAGCCTCAAAAGTTTCGAATACTCTTTCTCTATGTAACTCTAACCGGAAAATAATTTGAACAGTTTCGCATTCCCGTCGCGGGCCCGGAAAGTTTGCGCGCCGTGTATGCAAAATACTCGGGAAAATATAACCGATCTCATTTATTATCAATATTGTTATATAATTTATATATATTTAAACGTAACAACAATATTCCGACACATAAGGGTAAGGCCAAACGAGCGTAATTTTGCGAGTCGTGAGTCGCAGAATTTCGGTCACGTGAATATTTTTTTCATACAAATCATGACTCACGAAATTACGCCGCGCTCGTATGAATAAAGTAGGAATTTTCTATGAAACTGAATGCAGCAGAATTTCTGCCAATCGAAATTCTGCGACCCACAACCAAAGAATTCTATTTAATTCCACAGCTCACAAATTAGGTACGCTCGTTTGTCTTCACCCTAAAGCCTTCTTGCGACGGTACATGGATTTAAGTTAATTATTATTGTTGTAATAATATGAAAGAAATTGCAAAACATTTGAAATATTAGTGGATGTATTGGTGCAAATAGACATGGAAATAAATTGTCCCAAATTCAGGTCCTCAATTTAGAATCCTGAATATACGATCTGAATTCAGAGCCTTAATGGGCATTGTCCAAAAAAATCACATGTACTTTTTATAATTTTTTTTCGTTAAAATAGGGTATTTTAAGAGGGTATTTTAAGAATATAAATTAAATAATTTTGAAATTCATTGGCTAGTTTTTTCTCAATAAATTTTTAAAGTTTCGCTCTGACGTCATCATCGGCGGCCAATTATTGACCTCTGCAGTATGTTTTTTTCCTTTCAATCTGATATATAATGGCTGGTTCGTCAAATGCAAGTTATCATTATGTGAAAGCTGATACGAGAAGCTTACCAAAAGTTCGAAACGTAATGTTGGTCGAATTTATTGCTAATTTAACGCCATTGAAGGTCAAACTAAGGTTAAACATATTTGTTCAAAAATATAAGTAACTAATGGGTATTTTTTTCGTTTATAGTATACAGAAAAACGATCACTGACCTTATTCCTCGAAATGTTTTTGTAATGAGCAAAAAAAATGGACAATCCCCATTAAGGATCTGAATTTAGGATATGAATTTAGTGCCTGAACTTAGGATCTATATTTAGGATTCCGAGGATTCCGAATTTAGGATTCTTAATTCAGGATTCCCAATTCGGATCCTAAAAACCGCATTTAGGGCCTAAAGAAAGGATCTGAAATTAGGATTTAAATTAAGGGTGGGTTGCACCAGTGGCGTGGTTATGGTTACAGCTGTTATGGTCAAAGTTATGGTTATAGTTAAGGCTAACTTAACTTTAACCTTTTAAGAGCGGGCTGTGAGCCTTAGTAAATTTTCACGAAATAATTTCGATATAAGTTTAAGCCGTTATGGTTATGGTTAAATATGGCGTCCATTATTGACTTTAACCAAAGATTTGACATTTTGCGTTGAAGTTATAGTTAGTTAAAGTTATACCTAGTTATAGTAAGTTGGTACAACCCACCCTAAGCATACTGAATTTAGGATCTGAATGTAGGATAATAATAATAATAATAATATCTATGGACGCTTCACACCACGTCAGTCTGGCCCCGTGCTAAGTACCTGAAGGACTTGTATTACAGGTACCAGACAACGGAAATATATTTAATACTTTTATACTATACATATATTTAAGATTTTTATTATATCATACACATATTTAATATACATCCACACCCGGGAACATTGAAAAACTTTTTGTTCCGTCGGCGGGATTCGAACCCGCGACCCCCGGCTTGAGCTGCCACACACTCAACCAATTGAGCCACAGAGGTCGTCGATCTAAATTTAAGATCCTGAAATCTCTGTGATTAGTGGTTTAGACTGTACGAGGCCAGGATATCACTTGCGAGCACAAAGGATTTTACCTATAGCTATATTTAAACTAAACACACGCAAATCCGTTGCGCCAAAATTTGTTATTCGCGCGGGAATCGTACATTTTTTCGGAATAAAAAGTATCATATTATCCCAGGACTTAAAGTATCTCGACCATATAAAATTTCAGCAAAATCAGTTTAGCGGTTTGGGGGTGAAGAGGTAACAGTCAGAATATTTACAAACTTTCGAATTTATAATTTTGGTATGGTATGGATTTATCTCTTTGTTTAAATGTCGAATATTAAGCCCAAAAGGTGACTGGCCGATTGCGGTAATAATATATGACAGTAATGACGGGTGTGCATTACCGAAATGACTCTCCACGTCCACGGAGCACACATGTCACCGTCGGGACCGTCACCGCCCCGGGCGCCGTTACAGGAATTTTGTATTCCACCCGCACCCACCCTTAGAAACTTCGTGTGTTATTCCTTATTACACCAACCTACATTTTATGTTATCGATACGGTTCGAGAAATTTCTGGAGCGCTTTATCCTGAAACGAGTTCTATTGATTTTTAGAAAAGTAGGATCGTGCAAGGTAAGTATTTCAATAATTGAAACAAAAGTCATTATAAAATTAGCACGTGCTTAATATACCATAAAGTTAATATACTAATATAGGGAATTAGTCATCTGCTGCTAAAATCGAGTTTACCGCTTAAGGCGTCTAATGGCTAAAAATTAAAGCTCTGAAAATCTGTGCGCTAATTATTCCATTTCGCTGCAAATATTTTACCGCTGGCCGAAAATGATAACGCAATAATAAGCTGAATCCAAATCTAATGACGGTCATAATATCAGGCGATTACCTCCCAAATGAATTAAACTCAACAACTGTAAAATTACATAAAGGGTAACCTTTGTAAGCACATTCAATTGTTTTGGTATATTTTTTACATCGCATCGTTAAGAAGGTACTTAGTAGTTTACACTTTGAAAACAAAACACGAGTAGGTAAATTAAAAACAAGAGTTAAACAAAACAATAAAAATAAATGCTTATTTAACAGCCAGATAAAACACTTTTCAGCTTCAAAGCTATAAACAGATCGTTGATAAAAGACAATAAAGGATTGTAATTTCGCGAAATTTTTATCGTTCACGGCGAAAATTGGCACACTACTCCGAGAACAAAGGCTACCGCATAATAAATATTCATGTAAAATCCTGAAAACATTTGAAATGTGAATTCTATCCGATATTTAAATCTGGCAGCGGTCGGGGGCGAGAGTTCCCGGGGCGGGCGGCGCGAGGGGCGGGGGCGGGCGCTCGGTAATTAGGCGGCCCGGCGGAGGCTGTATTGATCGCCGCGTCTCCTAGCAACGCGCGAGATGCCAGCACGGCCCGTCCTCGCCCGCGCCGACCCGGCCTCGGCGCTGGCCGCTCGCCGCCCGCTCGCCTGCCCGCCACTGGGCCGCTCTACGTGACATTGTTTTTGTTAAATATCATAATTAACTCGTGCAAATAATATAGTTAGATACGGGTAGTTTAAATTATTACCTGCCGTTCTCGCTGAGACGTTCCGGTGCAAAAATGTTTGCAATCTCGTCTGATTCGATCCCTTTGTCCCGTCCGACAAAGGATCGTAAAAAAATTTAATAAGGAGTAAAGATCGAGTCGTGGAAGCACGGCCCGAGAGGCTACGTAAACATAATTACGAAAATATTAAGTGGAGACGTGTAGAGTGTACACTGCGCGCCTCCGTTATCCCCGGCCGGGGCTCCGGGGCACGACTTCCAACTTTTTCTTTGTGCAATGTTAACGTGTAAACCTGCGCTCTATCGACTGTAATTCACGGGAAAGCTGGCGAGTGTGTGCGTCGGCACGACCGCACCGCGCGTCGGAGCAACGTCACGCTTTCATAATATCATGAAGCCTGGTGCGTTTTTAGGCGTTGAACGCATTTATAGCTGACTAGATGACGCCCGCAACTCCGTTGCGCCAAAACTCGTTTATCGCGCGGGAACCGTACATTTTTCCGGGATATAAACTATACTATGTCCTTTCTCGGGACTCAAAGTATCTCCATGAAAAATTTCAGCAAAATCGATCCAGCGGTCTGAGCGTGAAGAGGTAACAGACAGACAGACAGACAGACACACTTTCGCATTTATAATATTAGTATGGAAGTATGGATGTGAAAAAAAAAACATCCAAGCAATTATTTGGTTTCATGTTATGTGTTAACTTTTTACAATATTAACTTTAACGTTAGCTGCCATTACTTAACTGCCTAAAATCTAAATAATATAATAATGATGAAGATGCATAAAATATCCAAAAAGGATCCTGACAACGAATATTTAAAACAAAAATATTTGAACTACCGTAATGTATGTAATCTGACTGAAAAAAACTTAAAAATAAACTATTATAGAGATAAATTTAATAAAAATACAAATAATTTCAAACGTACCTGGGAAACTGTGAAAGATTTATGTAATTTAAAAAACACACGAACAGCTGCTTCCTCCCTGCTAAAACTTGCACCATCTCCATCTGAATCACTTGACCTTGTTAACAATTATTTCACATCTATTGGTGGAAAACTAGCTTCTGACATCTTAACAAAAACTAGAACAAATGAATCTGATCTACTAAATAAGGGATCCCCATCACTGAACGTTAATTCTATGTCATTAACCCCCACAGATTTCAGGGAAATAGATAAGATAATTCTTAATCTTAAAAGTAATAGTGCTCCTGGAATAGACACTATATCTACCACAGTTCTGAGGAATTCACGTAACATACTATCCAGCCTGAATTCCCACCTCTGCAACCTGAGCTTTATTAATGGTACATATGCTGATATTTTTAAAAAAGCTGTCGTAATCCCAGTGTACAAGGGTGGCGATATTGATTCTGTGTCAAATTATAGGCCTATATCATTACTTAGTACTATCAGTAAAATTATATAAAAAGCATTTAATACTAGACTCATAAAATTCTTAGATAGTAAAAATCTGTTAGCAATCTCTCAATCCGGCTTTCGATCGGGCAAATGTACTGAGGATGCAGTCTCAAAGTTCCTAGAAATAGTTACGCAATCTCTCGATAGAGGCCAAAGATGTGTAGCTATATTTTTGGACCTCAAAAAAGCGTTCGACGCAGTTTCGATACCGCTACTCTTGGCAAAGCTGGAGAAGATGGGTATACGTGGGTTACCGTTAGAATGGCTCCGAGACTATCTATCACTGAGAAGTCAAATTGTAAAATTGGAGAAAGTCTATAGTTCTGATGCTAAAATAACCTATGGAATACCTCAGGGTAGCACCCTCGGACCTACTCTTTTCTTGGTTTACGTGAATGAATTATGCAAACTTAATATGGTCAGTGGTAATATCCTTGCATTTGCGGATGATACTGTCTTAATATTTAAAGGATCATCATGCACGGATGTTGAAAAATATGCAGAGGAAGGTCTCAGAATAGTAATAAAATGGCTAGATCAAAACTTACTAACTACTAATATACCTAAAACAAAATATATTTGCTTTAGGATTACTGCTGCTTCGAATCCACCAACAGATTTCAAAATTTAAGCCCACTCCTCCGTCTGTATTTTGGAACGTGACTGTGATTGTGTCTGTGTGCGTATTGCAAACAGACAGTCATAAATACCTAGGCATTTTATTAGACAAACACTTAAATTGGCGTCCACATATTACGGCATTGAGCAAGCGTCTACGTAAGCTTTTACCTATATTCAGGAATCTTCTTGATGCTACTGATTTCTCTCTCATAAAAAACGTATTGCACTTTGCCAATCGCTTTTGACATATTGTGTTACCGTATGGGGTGGAGCCGCTGCCAGTCATCTCTTGGAGCTAGAAGGAGCCCAACGAGCAATTATTAAGGGTATGACTCATAAGCCCAGAAAATATTCTACAGAATTACTCTATCATGAGACCCAAATTCTGACTGTGCGGCAATTATTTATACTGAACGCAGTGGTACGTAGACCTCACACAATTACCCCTACATAAAAGACGCATTAGGACTCCGACTACTTCAATTAACACAATGTTTGCAAGACGTCAATTAACTTATATGGGCCCTTATCTATACAGATATTTCAACGATCAATATGAAATTGTCAAATTAAATAAATCTCGCTTCAAGTTGTAAATAAAACAATCTCTTCTGTCACATAATTACTTACAAACTGAAAATATAATATTATCAAAATTTACGTAGGCAATTTTGGACAACAACCGTTCTTAAACTTACACTAATTCTTACATCACTAATCTAGCAACACTGTATCCGGTAACTTTAGAGAAAAAGTAAAACATGTTAAAATAGCACATATACACTACTGTATGTTATATTATATTATCATATTATACCTAATATAAAATCATACACTTCATATTATTATATTTTGACCTGAAGCGTATTACTTGGACCACACGCAAATCTCGATAAATAAATGTCACGTCAAAATATTATGTCTACAAATTACAATTACCCTCACATTTTTTAATATTTTTTATTTTATTCATTAGTCATCTTGTAATTTACGTGTGATTGTTGAATATTATGTTAAGTAAATTTTTGTCAAGTGTATTACTTTTGAAATAATATTGTGTTCACTGTATTGGGGTGGAGGGTTGATAGTCTGAGACACAACTCCTAGTTCAGGCATCAACCCACCTAAACTCTTACTGTAAAACTGTCTAAATTGGGTTTTTTCTACTTTGTTAAGGTGAGAAATAAATGATTATTATTATTAATAATTTAATAACATTTGTCGTAGGTAAGTTACCGCCGGCTGCCGCTCAGGCCAAACCTGGCGTTTTTCCAACTAGTGCCAAGGTCACCACATTTAAATGCCCCAAATAAATTTTGTCTATTTGTAACTTTGTCATATACGGTTTCTTTCAAGTTTATAAAAGTTTCGAAAACTTGTTGTTTCTCATTGTTATAAATATTCAAATTTTCATAACTTCAGCAAAATTATCTATAGAAAATTAATAAAAGCATAAAAATAAATACGAGTAAGTATATTGTACATTACATAAAATATGTTGCCTATGTATACCATACATAAACTTGTTTGCATTTTCAATGGAAACCATTATAAAATGAACTTAAAGGTAAAAGCACCTCTTCATATCAGCCTAGGGCCTAGGCTATTAACTTAACTTCGTACAACCAGCTATTTCTATAAATATTGAAAATTTTCATAGAAAATACAAAGAAAAATCTTGTTTTAATAGCAATTCCTGGGTAATTTATAAAAGAGCGCATCTGCCGCTTCGCACGAGGATCTCGGAGCTGCCATGCATATTTTTCAAAGAGCTACGTTCTTGGAAAATGTAATAATAGCGTGCTGCACCCTCCGCGAGCCCTGCATTCTTCCCGACGACGCGACGCGACGTGGACGTAACTCACGAGTCACGGGGCGTCCTACTTCTATACACTTGGCTTTAAATGTGACAGCGAAAATGTTTGGTACTACGTGAATTTGGACGTGTTACATGAAAAATTTACCACCTTTTAATAATTATAATTGTATCGATGACGTACCTATATAATTGTCGACTTTGTTACGCATGTTCTATGTTTTTTAAGAGAACAAATATACCACCAAAAAATGCTCTGATACCCTTAACTTGTTTACCAAAAAAAGATTCTTAGGTACCACCAAAAAAAGAAAGTCTAAAATCGCAATACTACCAGCTATTTTAGTCACGGCTACACTTTAAATTGTAACCAAACACCAAATTTGTATTACTACCTATGTAGTATGTAGGTAAAACTCTCATCATCCATGCTTATATTTTTAATTGGAAAGGGTAGGTGTCCGTCTATTATTATATCTTCAGGTCCAACTGCTGAATATAACATAATAATATGGAGTTATTATAATTTTTTTGTTAATATGCTTACATTTTTGTCAATCGTAGTGATTTATTTGGACAGAAATATTGCATTGATTTGCTCGCTTTGGTGATCAATTTACAATATTTGGTGATCATTTATTATATTTGGTGATCATTTACCTATTTTGGTGATCGTTTACTACTTTTGGTTTAACAATGATTTATTTGGAGTCATTTTGCATAAATAGGATAGCGAGATATTAATTCTTTGGTGATTATTTTACATTAAAATGCTAGTATAATGTTGGTGATCATTTACTAATTTTGATGATCATTTACTATTTTTGGTGTCACAATGATTTATTTGGAGTCATCCATACTTCCATACTAATATTATAAATGCGAAAGTGTGTCTGTCTGTCTGTCTGTCTGTTACCTCTTCACGCCCAAACCACTGAACCAATTTTGCTGAATTTCGGTATAGAGATACTTTGTGTCCCGAGGAAGGACATAGGATACTTTTTATCCCGGAAAAAAGCACGGTTCTCGCGCGATAAACTTATTTTGGCGCAACGGAGTTGCGGGCGCCATCTAGTTTTACATAAATAGGATAGCGTGATGTTAAATCTTTGGTTAACATTTTACATTAAAATGGTGGTCTGTATTTTCGTCATCGTTTGTACATTTTTTGTCTGTGAAATGTTACTTTTTCTGGTGATCAGTTAATTATAAGCCGTTTTTTAACAAACATAGAACATGCTTAAAAATTTGTAGAATGTAGAATGAATACGACCATTTGCGTTTAATAGTTATTAAAACTTAGTATAATATCATCATTATTATTCATTACGTAATTAAAAGTTAGAAAACAAAAGCTGGCTCTACCCAGCTATCCGGACAATGAAATTCAGGCTTCAATGCAAAACCTGTCAGGTGCCAATAAGTGTTGGATTATAGAAAAAATAAGGATGAAAGCCGTCACCAGTAAAAATAGAGCAAAAGTTAAATCCGTAAAGGCTTTGCGCGACATGTTGCGAGGGCGGTGTCAAGTCTGTTAATTAAACTCCCCCAGCCTGTCACTGACCGTGATATCTGTCGAACTGAAAAAAAACTAAAGCTCTCGCTCTTCGAACTCTTACACTTTTTAATGAGGAACCTACGCTTATAGCTCTGAAAAACATTTGCAAATTCATGCTCACGTTAGTGACTTTTTCCCGCACAGTAATTTGAAGGTTCGCATTTTATTTGAAACCGTCTTTTTTATACACGTCCACAATTTGCAAACTAAAACATTATTTAACGTCGGTGAGCTAATAAACTTCGATGTATAAAACGAGTAACCTGAAATTGAAAAATGGAGTTCATTTTCCACTCGCACAAAGAAATATCGCTATTGAAAATTTCCTCCTCGAATAGAAGAAAAATAAAAGAACGAGAAAAGTGTAACAATGTTTTACCTCGTAGAAACTTGGACCCGTCTCTAAATGAGGGTAGATCAAAAACTGCGTTCTCAGCCCGTTCTAGCACTAGTAATGGCGAGGGCGGGGGCGGCGCGGGGGCGGGGAGGCGCGGAGCTCTACACTAGTGAGAATACTTTAACGAGCATTGTGTACTAACTACCGAGCGGAATTTCTTTTTACGGCAACAATAGAAACTTTTATTGCTTTAATTGTTTTATAACGTGGAAACAACCGGTTTCTAATTAGTAATTAGTTTTATTATGGAGTAGGTACCTATCAATATTCGCCACACGATTAATTGAATAGCAAAAATTGCATTACTTACTTGTTATTTCTAATTAACGAGGATTAAAAACAAGAATGAGAATTATTCTCGTTGAGCTGTTAAAAAAATTAAAATATCTGTTAGGTAGTCAAATTACCTATATCTACTTAAATTCTAAATAGTGGGTATTATCTATGTACCAAACACTGAAATATAACTCTTCATTCAGAAAACAAATTTTAATAGAATTAATTATAATTTTTATTGAAATTCACCAACAAAATATATAATGAATCTTTTGTAAGGTTTTGTTTTCAACGCTATCACATTTCTGTTATCAACCTGTTATCTTTAGACAAAGGACAGACATTACTTTGTGATAAACAAGGTTTATCCATTTAGGTACATACATTTCTATGTTTTTGCACAACTCAAATAATATATTATTAATTACCAGATGATGCCCGCAACTCCGTTGCGCCAAAACACGTTTATCGCGCGGGGACTGTACATTTTTCAGGGACAAAAAGTATCCTCTCCTTTGTCGCGTCTCAAAGTCCTTTCCCGGGACTCAAAGTATCCATACCAAATTTTAGCAAAATCGGTTCAGCGGTTTGGGCATGAAGAGATAACAGACATATAGATAGACAGACAGACACACTTTTGCATTTATGATATTAACTGTATGGACTATGGAAGTATAAATTATGTGTTGTAGTTAAGGGCCTACTGTCAAAATGCTAGCCCCGCCTACACACAACGCTATCTTTCAATCGTGATACAGTAATTCCATTAATCGTGCTCCCGGGCAATGTGTTTTAGGCTGCAGCTTTTTTTTATTTAAACATTTATTGTAAAACACTGTTTACATAAAAATTTACATAGAAACATAGACGACACAAAGGACTGCTTATTTCTAAAGAAATTTCTTACAGCAGCCCTACGGAGAGAGATGTGATATAAGACATCAGATAGAGCGTGCACAATAACAAAATTAAACTTTAAAACTACATTATACACAAAACTAATAATAACAATAATAATAATGAAACATACATGTATTAAGTTAACCAAAATAAATAATACCAAAATAACAATACAAAATAGTGAACAATATCGCGTAACAACGGTCCCCACATTATAGCACCAAAGTAAAGGTCGTAAGTCCCAAAACTGTTTTTTGATGATGACTTAAAAAATAAATACAATAAGTACTAATATTTCCTTTAGCTATTATTTTATAAAGTGTGTGATTATAGTAGTGCAAGTTATATAATGATAGTAACTCAATTAGTGTAACAGATATTTGTTAAAATACCCAAAAAGATTCATAATTTCGAAAAATAAAACTATCGAGTCAAAATAAGTGAATCGTGTTTTCCGTTAGCTTAGTATCAGATAAATTTACAATGATTAAATCAATCTCAATTTCATTTGAGTCAATCGTCTTCCGGGATCGTGATACTTATTAGAAAACACAGCAAAATTGCATAGCCCGCTCTTAACACGATTCCTATTATTTTTAATGTAGAGTGTTTACTGTACAAGTTTTCAAGTAGGTGGGTAACAATTATTATAGTTTGTAGTTACTTATATATTTAAAACTTAAACGTGTTGCAGTTGCACTATATGCACCAACCTAGTACCAAGTACCAGAAGCGTATCACTTAAATTACGTAACGGACATTTCACAAGCAAAAATACAAAATTTAAACCTCATAAAATATTTGAAAGGCGGCCGTAGGAAAAATCACGGGCAACCCGTGAACAATATTAATTCATTTGGGGAAGTTCGTCTCCGCACTATACACAATTGTATAGTCGGCGTGGGGCAAAAGTAATTACGGCACATCAGCGCTGTCATGTGCACTCGCCAACATGGCTGACTGTACTTATTAAACGGCACAAAGCAGCGGCAGCGGCGGCGGCGGCGGCGGCGGCGGGCGCGGGCGACGAACAGCAGGCACCCTCGCGCCGGGAATCAGGTGGCGAGGTGATGCAATTGACAACGTGATACAATCGTAACTGGAGGACGTTCGTCGTGCGATTCCAGCCCCTATCGGCGTAGATGATACCCGCTAAAATAGGTCGCAGCCTCGCAGGCGGAGCGCCGCACGCTGCGCGCCGGGGCCGCGCCGTTGCCAATAGTTACATCCGGGCTCGAGCCCCGGCCGCGCTCTATGTATCGATTTATATACCGATCGGATTATTATATACCGACCTTCTATGTAGCACTCATATTCTGTTTCAAATTAATATCTCGTTTCGCGGCTCGGCTCGGAGCGGATCGAAGACAATGGGCCTCGTAAGAATATCAGTTCCATACGCCCAATTAGTTTGGACGAGTGGCTCGCTGCTCGACGTGAGCGAGCCCTCTTCGAATAATAAGACATTATAATGCTACCCAGACTTTGTACTTGAGTCGAGTTAAGCGATACTCCCACATCATCTTTAAAAAAAATCTTGTTTACGAGCATCAAACACGTGGATCATCATTAATATTAATTTTAGTAATGAAAGTGTTGAACAGTATTTACGCAAATCTAATTAAAACTTTAACCCTACTTCAGTATTTCCCAAAGTGTGGGTCGCGTCGTGGGTTACGTACGTTTCTTAATTGAAATGGGTGTGGTGACGAGTTTTAGAAAAGGCCCAAGTCCAGCAGCGAACGTCAGTAGGCTGACGATGATGATATTATGGTGGTGAACTACGATAAGAATTAACGGGTAAATGGTGCGGCAGCAACACACCGCAGCTTTTTTGTCTTCATGACACAAGGTGGGCCGCAAACTTTAAACTTTCTTGTAGACGGGTCGCGGTCCCAACAAGTTTGGGAAACACTGCCCTACTTTTTATATTTATCGTACGGATATAATTTCTTCTACGAGAGATCGTAAAATACCTACTCACAAATTAATCGTGAAAGCATAAAAGCGTTTAATTACACTTGAATCTATCTATCTTATATATAAAAATGGATTTCCAATTGTGTTAGTAACGCGATAACTCAATGACGGCTGAACCGATTCTGCTAATTTTAGTCTTAAAATAGTCCTTGAAGTCCAGGGAAGTTTTTAAGTGACACGAAGTTCACCGGGACAGCTAGTATATAAATAAAAATTTATTATACATTTTGTTAGTCTCGCTAAACAACGAGAATGGCTGATCCGATTTTGTTAATTTTAATCTTGAAATATTTTTGGAAGTCCAGGGAAGGTTTTATATGGTAGAAAATTTTACAGTTAAGCGATATGAAGTTCACGGTTCACTAATAAAAATAGTGTCTATGGTGACCCCACAAAAAATATTATCAAATTATTGTACCTATTGTATGAAACAATATAATAATTATTAATTATTATGTACTAGAACACATAACTTGCCCAATGTAATTAATTGGTGAAATGCATCGATGCGTGAAAGATACCTACTAGGTACCTATAACTAGTATGCGGTACGTTGTCAATAGTGGTTATTCAAAGTGAATATTATGTTCATTTGAATGTAAACTACGTCGACATTAGAGAATTAGCATTTGAAGGCATATCGTGAAACGTAATATCACGAGAGTACCACGGTAATACAAATATTATTATAAATACGATTAAAATCTTGAATACTGTAATATATTACAAATAATGCTTATTGTTAAACTTATTAACAATATGAAAGTGTATTTGTCTGTCTCTGTATGTGATACTTCTTCACGCTTTAACTCCTAAACCCACTTTGATAGGTGTGGTGATACTAAGACCGATAATTGACATATTATTTACTGCGGCATAATATATAATACTAGCTGTCCCGGCAAACGTTTCTTTGCCATATTAAGTATATAAAGTATTTTTTTTAAATTTGGTCGAAGCGCTAACTGTCGGACAGACTAAAATTAAAATCCGAATTCGAATATTATTTAAAATTTGACACTGCGATGGCAGCCGACTGTCGGATCCAATGTAAAACATTCCAAAATCAACAACTACTAATAAATTAAAAATTAATTAAAAAAACATTGTCCAGCGGACAAAATTGTGAATCTAAACCATTCCCAGATCCCCTTGAACACACACAAAAAATTTCATTTAAATTGGTCCAGTCGTTTAGGAGGAGTTCAGTCACATACACACGCACACAAGAAATATATATATTAAGATTAGTTATACGAGATAAACAAATTTCTAAATTCTACGCCTACACCTACCACCTCTTTCTAATAAAATATCACTGTGTTGCTCGCTATTCGCTTCTCTAAAGATTGTTATAGTAGGAAACCTAACAAGCAAATGTACTCCCGGGATGCTCCTGTACAGCGTAGCACTATGTACTCGTATAGGAGCATCCCAGAAAACGTCGCGCGGCGCGGCGGGCGCACGCTAAGGGGGCGTCCGCAAATTACGTGAGGTGTTCTTTTGAATTTTTTGACCGACTGGTGAGATTACGTGAGATTTTATTCAAACCCCCCCCCCTCCCCCCACAAATCTCACGTGAGATTTTCAAAATGTGGGTTTCTTACGTAAACGTTTGGTTTGACAGTCAGTAGATTTTCTTGCAAACGAATTTGTGAATGATCTTAATCGTAACAATTAAGCTTGCGATTAAATCTTAAGCATACGTATATTATCTGGATGAAATCATTTTGTTGAGAAAAATCGTATTTTTGAAATTACGTGAGATTTGCCGAGACCCCCCCTCTCCCCAACGTGAGATTAGGTAAGATTCGACTCAACCCTCTCCTCCCCCTTAACACCTCACGTAATTTGTGAACGCCCCCTAATCCCCGCCGAGCGCCAAGCGTCCGTCATAGCGGTGCGATAGCGAGGGGACGGAAGGATCCAATAAATCATGAATAAGATTCATAGCTCCTTCTTTACGTCGCACCACCCTCGCCTGCGAAACAATTGTGGAGATACGACGGTGCCTAGTGTGAGGCACACAAACTATTATTATAAGTATTAAATACGTTATACACTTTACGTGACAGTAATAAATATAAGTTAAAGTTTATTAAAAACAAAAAAAATATTGTGCTTTTAAAATTCAACAAGTAATTCGGAAGCAAAATTTTGCTACGGTGTGCTACGTGCTACGCGGCGCTACGCCACCGCTACGCAGGGCGGATTCCTTTGTTTCAAGACTCTCTTAACACGAACAACTGTAAAATAGTCAAACCACTACTAATTTGAAACATGTAATAATCCCGTTAGTATTTTTGTATAGTTGTATACTCGTATATTTTAAGTTATCGAAATTATAAGATATTTATTCATCGTAATTCGTAACATTAATAATAAATAATAATTAATGTTATTATAAGCACCTAGACATGAATATTAAATAGTGAGTCTCACTTATATTATAAACAAAGGCCGCATATTAAACATTATAATATCGTACATAAGCATTCTAATAAGATACCAGGTATTCGAAACTCTTTTGTGTCAAAGACAAAGCGATCTGTGAAATTCTCTGCTGAAAGTGACGTTAAGGGAAATAATTAAAAACCTTGTTAGCCTCGGAGTAATAAAAGAGCCTCGCAAAGGAGCGAGCTGAAATAAAACGACGCCCGAGTTAGACGCCTGAAACGCTCGAAACCTGAACGCTGCATTTTCTGCGCCGTCTGCGACGCGAAGCTCGAAAAAAGATAATGGCATCCAGGACTCGCGTACGTTTTTGAAATTCACGTTCTGCGGCATTTATTTTCTCGTTTCAGGGCTAGTTACGAGCTAATTAGCTTTTATTTTCCTGCGAAACAATAAAGTACCGCGACCTCAACCGCGAGCTCGTTAATGTTGACGCAGGTCGCAGGATTAGGTACTGGCTATTAACGACTGTGTTGGCTTTACTAACTAAAACAGTTTTCCTATTTTAGAAGTAACACTTATTACGATAAGCTATAAATAGTCCTGCCTAGAATATAGTCTTGTTCAAAATTATCTTCAATAATAGGTATCACTAACTGGGTACCTTGTAAGTCATTATGATTTCTGTTTTCAGTTACCTAATACTATGAAATGAATTTTGTTTATAACAATATGTAAGCGTTAAACAGAAGTTCACTACAAAAATGTGAGTGTGTGCGACAGCGGTTGATAAACAGGGCAAAGTTTGTTTGCGACGGCCGCCGTGAGCTGCACCCTGCCCGCGGCACACCGCTTACCAAACACTACCGAATTGACACTACTTGACTACTTTATCAACACGTCGTTTTCAGGCTTATAATAAATGTATAGTTTGTGAACGGAATAATCCATCACCCATTTTTTTTTTGTGAAGGTATTCACAACAATATAAAAAGTTATGTTTTTGATTTTTGACTCGGTTATTGACTTCAATAGTTTATTCACAGAAAATATATGGACTTTAATACGTCAAAACCTTCACTAAGTAACTTTAAAGTCCGTTATCATTTAACGTCCATGACTTCGGCCTTATCAGACACAAACTATAACAATAATAATATTATGTAGTATTCCCGCGAAGGCAATTCGTCCGGCGTCACGCGGTCTGGGGTGCGGCCGCGGCTGGCTCGGCGGAAACCCGACGATATTGTTTCTGATCGTCTCTTATCCTATTGCATTATCAAATTGGGTATCCCAGGTGTGCGTCCCCCCAGAAAGCCCAATCGAGCTAGGTGTATTTTCAATATATCAGAATTTTTTCAGCCCTATTTAGAGCACTCTGCTCCAAAAAATATATTAATGTAGCTTCAATAGTTCTCGAGTTACAGGCCTTTGAAAACGGGCTTGCTGCCGTCGCGTCCCGTCAGCAAGCCCATTTGGAGCGTGGAAACTACTGAACGGAGAGTCGTCAAAAATATCTCAAATCGTAGCTTAGAATGAGAGAATCCAAATAGATCAAAATCCTAGGTTCTACGGTTTTCGCGCTATCAGCGAAAAACATTTCAGCCGCCAAAATTTGACGATTTTCACAACCGCGCGACGTTGCCGTTCCGTGCAACAACATTTGCTTGTTGCACGCCCACCGGTTAATCACGTCTAACTCCTTTCACATTCTAGTTTCGAAGTTGATTTCACGGGAGCAGAGTGCTCCAATTTTGCTCGAAAATTTGAACCACAATACACTATAGTACTATCAACGGTTCCCGAGATCTAGCTTGGGCGTGCTGACGGGACAGGACGCCAGCAAGCCCACGGTTTTTAGCTCGCATCGTCGTTCGTATTAATGCTCCAATTTATTTACTTGACTGTAGAGGTGCTCCATTTTTGCTCTAAATTCTGATATATTGAAAATACACCTAGTTCGATTGGGCTTTCAGGGGGGACGCACACGTTTCCCAGAACCCAAAGTTTTCGAGACAGTTATCGGGGTTCTGCAGAAATAGTTAAGTACTTATTAGTTTTTACCTCACGTATAACTATTATAAATTATTATTATTCCACATTCAATACTGACATAAATGTTATTGTTGTACATAATCATAATCACAGAAATAGAATATCAAGATAATAATTAATAACTCTTGTTTTTGGCCTATTAGTTTATACTAGTCGGTCATAATATCCAATTACTTACCCGTAACAGTCATGACAATAACATTGTGTTTAGCGAATTCTTTGGCCATTATATGCATATTAAATTTATTGAAAATATTTAAGTAGACTCTTGATCGTTGGGGTTACCAAAATGTTGAAATTGAATGTACTAACTTAAACTAATCTGACGCAAGATTAGTTTAAGTTATACCTTTCTTAAAATAAATAAATTAATTAAAGTAGATGAAAACGGAATACCCCATTTTATAGACATTCCTTCCGAAAGTATACTATATACAATCTGTAAGTAAAGAAGGCAGGGTAAAATGGGTATTATACTCTATACTCTATAGTCTATACCAGCGGTAGGCAACAGGCGGACCGCGGAAGATCGAATCTCGGACCACGAAACACGTATTGTGTTGTATTTTATAGCTGTCCCGGTGAACTTTGTGTCACATTAAAACCTTCCATGCCTGCCTATCATACGCCAACAAGATATCTCACTCTCGAGATAATTAAAAACTACTCGTCTCATAATGTCAAAATCTCGACATTATCTCGACAAAACTCTATGAAAATGTGTTATTTCGATGATAGATCTACGCGAGAAAAAATGTCTGTCATGCTAAGGTCAATAGAGATGAAGATACAAACTATCAAACATCGAAAAACATGTAGAGTGAGATATCTCGTTGGCGTATGCTAGGCAGCTGCCTAGCATTTTGAACGGATTTTGCTGATTTTAGTCTTAAAATATTTGTAGAAAAGAAAAGCCTAGGCTGGACTTCTACGAATATTTTAAGACTAAAATCAGCAAAATCCGTTCAGTAGTTTTCGAGTTTTAGCGCGACTAACACATTTGAAAATCCATTTTCATATATACCAAACTAGACGATGCCCGCAACTCCGTTGCGCCAAAATTAGTTTATCGCGCGGGAACTGTACATTTTTCCGGGATAAAAAGTGCCCTATGTCCTTTCTCGGGACTCAAGGTATATGCATACTAAATTTCAGCTAAATCGCTTCAGCCGTTTGGGCGTGAAGAGGTAACAGACAGACATACAGACACACTTTCGCATTTATAATATTAGTATGGATATCAATTAATACATAGATAAGGTATACGTATACCTTATAAATAAAAATAATATTTGCTACATTTAGGACAAGTATGTTTCTTTCTTGGCCTCGTTAAATTTTTCCCACAGTATCCGGACCCCACCTAAAATTAGTCTCCAGCCTCTGTAAATTGAGTGTGTCTATGGTACAAGTGCCTCATACCTCCCCTAATTAAACTGCACGTCAAATCTTAAATTAATATACGTTTTCTCCAACAGAGGACCACGCTAAATGAATGTTTCTAATGTTCGCTCTTGCTAAACTACTTATTGGGTTTCTTGAGCTATTGCATAAAACATAGAAATAATTGATTCTAACAATATATTTTGTTCTCAATTAATGATTTTAACTTATTTACATGCTAACAATTAAAAACCCACGTTTTTAAGTGTCTTTATAATTATAATTAGAAAGTTACAATAAAAGCTTCTGAAAATTATTAAAAGAAGGGACTAAGTAACTATGACAACGGAATTAAAATGTTCCTGGGTAGAGGTAAGTACGTACACAGAGAAAAACTCGACCGGAGCTTTTCTCCCCGGCTCGGCTTCTAGTTTTATTTTCGTTTGAAATATTACAGCTTCGTCTACGAAGTTGAAAATTTTCACACGAGCAGACGTGTAAGTTGTGCAGTTGAAGTTAAACGATGAAAGGAAAGTAACATAAAATCATTAATAAGCCTCTTACCCTATCCGTCTAAGTCAACATCGGTGTTCCCGGAGATGGCGGGGCGCGGGGTGCGGGGGGCGCGGGCCGGCGGCGGGAGCGGGCGCGTCGCCATGGCAACCCTCGGGGGCGCGGACCCAAATTTTATCGATTCGAGTAGGTACAGACAGCAGCCGGCTCAGCCTGCCTATACTAACACGATTCTGCGTTTGTGTTTGCAAATCTCACGGGCTTAGGAGCTCCGACATTTGGCAACACGTACCTCGACCGTTTAACAGCTATTTGCAAACTTTCGATAGGTACGTGCGTCGATAGGGGTTTTAATGTCGTGTGCTACTTAAGCCAATCCGTTTTAAGGTATTTACGACCTGTATATGTTTGGTCGACACTTAGGTACTAAGGTTACCAGAGGGTACACCTATCTAACATAGATAGAGATATGTAAACAGGCATCTAATAGTAATATTATGCAAGTCTTGATTAGAAGGCTCTTTCTGGCGTTCTGGACATTTAGTAGGATACATAATTAATATACCTACAGAATAATAACTATTATGTTCAATATTTAAAGACTCATTCACATTACTAAGGAGTATTTATATTAAACCTATACCTACATATTATTAATTATTAATTCTATAATATTAAGGCTCAATATAGGAATGGACCAGAAAATTTGTAGACGAATCAACTGAAGGTAAGCGATAGCCACCATCACCACCACCACCTCACCACTCTTCTAGTGGTGTGAGTCCTTAAAATTCCTATTCGGTTAATTCATTTAGTCGATGAAACATCAAATACCACACATAAGCGCTGTTTCACGTCGGTTCTTTGTGAGGCCGTGATATCGAAAAAAAATATCTAAACACCCATCCCAAAATCAAAATCACAATTTTCAAATACCAACGATCCATAAAATTACAAAAATGACGCGCGTTAAACAAAAATATTGCGGGGATCCTGTCGTTACCCCTATAGCATAATTTAGCAAAAATGGGACCACTAGGGTAGTTACCTCGCACCGAAACAACTCGTGAAGCGATTTTTGAGTAGGGATAAAAGGAGCACGGGATAACAAAGGGTCGGCGAGATATGAACTACTTTACCCTCGCCTCCCCTATCAATTGTTACCAGTTCTCTACTTTTGTTTAAACAGCCCCGGCGCTAAAACTTTTTCCATGCTTTATGTTGCGTGTTGGTTGGGTTTATCATTTTTGACCTTATTTACGCCGGCTAGTGTTTGTCGTTGACTGCTAGTTTTGCGTTAGCAAAAATGTAACCTTAATAAAAAAATCGGCCAAGTGCGAGTCGGACTCGCGCACGACGGGTTCCGTACTATTATAGAGCAGATTAGGCCAACATTAATGTTTTTTGTATGGGAGCCACCCTTAATTTTTTATTCTATGTCATTATTATTGCTTATTATTAAATATTAAAGGACACATAAAACTAAGGATTGTGTGAAAAATTTAAGTAAGTACCTAC
The DNA here is from genome assembly GCA_937595015.1 of Polyommatus icarus. Lineage (NCBI taxonomy): Eukaryota > Metazoa > Arthropoda > Insecta > Lepidoptera > Lycaenidae > Polyommatus > Polyommatus icarus. The sequence goes on from OW569321.1 coordinate 15,251,985, forward strand.
CTGTTGCCATTATTGATATAGAGAAAAAAAGGCCAAAAAATCACGATAGGAGCCCCGCTTAAATATTAATTTTATTTTGTTTTTAGTAGGGTGACTGGGTACGTTTGTGCCAAGGTACGGTTGTGACAGTCGTCATAACAGCGAAACTATGCGGAATATGGGGATGGGTGCTAAGAGAAAAAGACGCGTCTTGCAAGTCTGAATGCTTCTCCTAGCATTGCTTTTGCCACCACTTGACGATAACGTTATCAGGTGCCTACATTGCTTTTTAACAGTCAAAAGTAGGTTTTCTCGCTTGGTTTATTTTTATGTTTACTATTTTTTGTATACAAGTAACCTATGTCGCTTATTTTCTTGTGATAAGTTGATCATTAGTAGTTAACTACAAGTGATTATTTGTTACGTAAATCGTTTAGCCGATTCGTGGCGATTGTTTAATAATTGAAATTCTGTGTTGGGTACGGTTGTGACATACATTTATCCTATCTTTTTTCTTAGATGTCCTAAAAACGCTTACAGAAGGCCAAACGAGCGCAGAATATTATCAGTCAATATGAAAATACTTACGAAAAGTCAAATGTAGGACTCATTTACAGAGAACGGCGAAATTCATCAAATTAATCGGATGTCGTTGTTTTGGTCGATAAATATGTTTCAAAATAGAATATGTTTTGATACGCTAGATGAATTTGTTTAGAATAATGTTTATGGTGTTTTATGGTACAATTTTATTGAAATAAATATTATATCTACAATTTTTGGAGATGTCACTACTGACCCCAACCACTGTCACAACTGACCTTGGGTTGTGGTCGGTTGTGACAATTTCCCTCTTTCTTTAAAATTTGATTCCATGAAGTATACATCGTATTTTGGCATGATATAATGGTATTTTATGTAGCCAAATAAATAAACTATGGTTTGTGACAAAAATTTCCCAGCTAGCTGTAAAACTAACAAAATTATTGGCCTCCAAACCAAAATTGTCACATCCGTACCCAGTCTACCCTACTTACCGTATTTGTTATAGCGGCAACAGACATACACAATCTGTGAAAATTTCAACTCTCTAACTATTAATACCGTTCTTGAGTTACAGCCTGGAGACATAAACAGACGGACAGACGGACAGACAACGAAGTCTTAGTAATTTTCCCGTTTTTACCCTTTGGCTACGGAAACCTAAAAAAGCGATCATTTTTCACAGTTTCAACCCACTTTAATCTTAATTTAAATAAGCAATAATACTTAATTTTTAACATCAAAATGTGCCATTTAAATTTTATTTTATGAACGAACAACACGTGAGATTTAAATTGGTATCTACTTACCTAGCACAGCCGCAAACATTAGGTTAGCTATGTTTACATTTAGATCAAAATTATTTATACCTATGATACTTTCACCCTTAATCGTGCATAGTAATTACGATTTATCGACCACCAAGGTTAATGGAGTTTTATAGTAATCTTTATCATTTTTAAAATTCATAGGTAATTAGTAATTACCTTTTTTTATATTTTAATTGCCAATATAATATGTATCTTTCGTATGAAGCTAAAAATGTTTTTACCAAACAATTCATTTTGGAAAATATCTTAAGTGGTAATTATGTAGGTATGCGGTATGCCCTAAACCCGTCTGGCAGTAGTATGATATAGACACTGTTTCCATTGTACAAACGATGATATTTTGATATTACAAATCATTATAATAAAAAATATTCATTGTCAGTTATCAGTAGGTAAAGAGATCAAAGTTTAAAGTTTACAGTTTCCTAATTAAAAATAGGGATAATGGAAACAAATTATAAAACGCCAGAGAGCTCAGTCGAATCACTTAGTTTTTGTCTTAATTTTAATATTTTTTAGGAAATAGTTCTTAGGTATACATTGTACAGTTACGTTCAAAAGTCCAGTAGCAATCGTACGCAGCTATAGCGTCAACACTTAACGTTACTTGTGACCTTTCTCTATAAAGACAATTCACACATACACTTTGTTTGGCTGTATATTCATATCGTCAATTTCGTCTCAACATGTGAGGTAAAGCAAGTGCGTGTGATTATTCTAAGGGATCTATCAGACAGAGAGCGGTCAGGCGTTCGCGTTCCATTTTGAGTTCTTTGTGTTGTATTACGTTATATAGAGATACTCACATAGGAGGCATTCTGACCGCGTCAGAATTCCTCCTGTTTGACAGACCGCTCGAATGCAGAATGCGACCGCAGAACGCTTGAACGCATGATCGCTTTCTGTCTGATAGGTCCCTAAGATCATCTGCATCAGCTAAGTTGTAGGATCGAATCCGACCCGTATTGAGTCTGCGTCGTTTTTACGTAAAACAATTTTTGAGAAATATTAATTATAAAATTATTATGATTATGAATGTTGATACAACTATGTAGAATAAAAAATTACGTTTCTAACTAAAAGCACAGTAACGTTTAGTTAGAAACGTAACATTCTAGTCACAGCAAAGAATGTGAGGATAGATTTAAAATAAAATGGAACGATTGCTTGAAGATAACAAAATATTAAAATGTTGTTGGTTGGTGAACTTAGCTACGAGTGTTTGTGTTCTTACTGTTGCAATACAATTTATCCAATATGCAATCAAATATTACTATTGAAGCAAGAGCTAAAATTGTGGCCCTATATTCAAATGGCCTGAATATTTCTCAAATTTCTAACGAAACTAGCTTCTCAGTAAGTAGTAATTAATTATATTATTATTGTGATGTGTATTTTTTCATTGGTTAAAATCGTCTTCTACAATTTATTCTTTTTTTTTTTTTTAGAGAAATACTGTAAGTCGATGGGTGAAAAGATTCGAGGAAGAAGGTGGCTTGCAGAGTCGTAAACGAAGTGGAAGGCCACTTCTTATTTCATACCGACAAGTCGTTTTGCCGATGAATTTAACACGTCATTGGTCACCGTTCGTCGTGCACTTCATGACGAGGGATTACACCACCGAAAGCCGGCGAAAAAACCGTTTTTGACTCAAAGGCATAAAGACGAACGGCTACGCTTTGCACAAGAGTATTTAGATTTTGATTGGGAAACAACAATTTTTTCCGATGAGAAGACTTTTAAATCCTCTCAAAAAGGGGTGTTATCTTTACGCCATAAATCTACATTTATGGCGTAAAGATAACACCCGTTGGTGTGAAAATAACGTGGTGTCAAACACTGAATCTGGCAGAATAAGTGTGAACATGTGGGGATGGATTAGTGCTCAAGGGCCGGGTGAACTTGAATTTATACCTACGCGAGCCAACAGTGCAAATTATGTAGAAGTGTTAGAGGACATTATGTTACCTACTGTGCGAAATGTGTATGGTGATAGCGAAATAAGTTTTGTGCATGATAATTGTCCAATTCACCGAGCCTCCATAGTTCGCAATTGGTTCAGTGAACATTCTAATATTAAAGTTATTCCGTGGCCAGCACGATCCCCAGACTTAAACCCGATTGAAAATATATGGGGTTTAATGGTGCAAAGACGGCGAGCACGCGACGATAGATGTCCGGAGCTGCTCAAATCTCATTGCATGCAGTTGTGGGAGGATTTACGTGGAACAGATATCTGTAAGAATATTGTGGCTTCCATGCGCAGACGTCTTCTTAGTTGTATCGAAAATAATGGAGGTTACACAAAATATTAAGAATCATTATTAATATTAAATTAAAAATGTATTTCTATGTCGCAATAATAAGTGTAAAGTAATTATTTCGTAAGTTTCAATTGGGCATTCTACAAAGGAACGTGCAGGCCAGTAATTGGTAGGTTTAAGATTTCAAGGTTGAGGTTAAGTTTTAATCCTCTTTTCCTCGGAAAACGAATAATTAAACTATAACCTCAACAATATGAAATATTGATAACACAATAGATATAGTTATTTTTATATTGATAGATCTGTAAATCAAAGATTTTACCGTCATCCGTCAATCAATTCAATTGTTCAATAATAATTGTTATGTCATTGAAATAAAAATATATTTTTTTGAAAGTGTTGTTTTATTATACTTAATATAATATAATTATCTAACTAAAATACTTTTACATTTATAATATATTATCACTATGTTATAATTTAATATTATTCTTATTAAATAAAACTTTCAAAATAGTCATTTCATTAAGTTTTCAAAAATGCTGAGATAATAAAAACAATATGAAAACTTTAAAATAATACGATAAACTGAGATTTGCAACGTGACCATTTGTCGTCCTAGCTATGATGCGAGGCCAACTATTTAATAAAAATATTTTGAATGCCAGTGCCCATGGAGTGCCCGGTGTATTATTTTTCTCTAAGATATGGGGCCTACATAATAACTAGTAACCTAAGAGGTTAAAGCTTAAGTACATTAAGGTAATGTACTTAAGTTTTAACCCTAAATCAGGCACCCTAACCCTAAAACCGGTCGTCCGTCCCACTGGGTTATGAGAGTAAAGGAATAGAGAGTGCTCTTGTGTACTGCGCATACACTTGGGCACTATAAAAAGTACTCCTGCGTGGCTGGCCTGGTTTCAATGAAACCGGCCACCGTCACCGAAACCGGTGTGGAAGCTATTATGATAATTAGTATTATGAGTAGGTACCAATCTACTATTAACATGCACCTAGGTAAGTAAACAAAACTGAAGATTCAACTTTTTATGTCTCTATTTAATTAAATTAACTTTCTTGCATCTCCTTGTTACTTCTATCGTTCTTGTTACCATTAATGTGCATGCAATTATACAAACCTAACAAGCTCTATAGATAATTCATACCTACTCCAATTAACTGACTTAACATTCACATAGCATATTAAGCCACTTATAGGTATGTTCTTTGATTAATGCAATATTCTGGAGAGATGTCACTTTCAAAAGGGACACAAAGGGGACAGTCCCCGAAACATTTCTCAGCGAGTCACGGGCGACGGGGCGGTGGGGGCGGTGTGCTAGGGGGCAGAGAAAGGGGGCGCCACCCACCGACGTGGCAGCATCCAACCGCCGTGTACATAATTTATGCCTTCCAGGAGATTGCGAAAAATAAATAGAAGCTACAATTGAAAAAATCATAACTTCTCCATGCACAACTAACAACAAAAACCTACTCGTTACTTGAGAAAGGAACCTACTCGTGAAAACTTGTAATATAATACTTTGCCTAGGAAAGGTATACATACCTGTACATAATGTTGGTAGAACGTACAATAAAGCACAGTACGGTATGGTACGGTAATTACTAATTCCTTTCTGATCATAAGATGTTAATGAATTACGATGCAGCAATCAGATTAATTAAATTAACCAGATAATTCAATTTCTGCCGGTTTTTCGTCAAGATTAAAGTTAACTTCTATTTTGATTCGAAGTCACGGCTTGACACAGCCGCTTTATATCCAGCTTGTCTGCTTATAATAAAATTTAATACAATACTAATTATTGTATTATGGAATATGGATGCATATGAAATGACGAGATTTTGCCCGCGGCTTCGCTCGCGTTTAGAAGTATTATTTTATGCTAATTTTCATCCCCTATTTTAACCGCTTGGGGGAAGAATTGATCAAAATCCTTTCTTAGCGGATGCCTACGTCATAACATCTACCTGCATGCCAAATTTCAGCCCGATCCGTCCAGTGGTTTGGGCTGTTGGGCTGTGCGTTGATAGATCACGATGTCAGTCAGTCACCTTTGAGTTTTATATATTTAGTACTAGCTGTCCCGGCAAACGTTGTTTTGCCATATAAATAATTTTTGGTGTGAAAAATAGATGTTGGCCGATTCTCAGACCTACTCAATATGCTCACAAAATTTCATGAGAATCGGTCAAGCCGTTTCGGAATTGGGAGGAGTATGGCAACGAAAACTGTGACACGAGAATTTTATATATTAGATAAACAAATAAGATTTATGTATTAATTCACACGAATTTTAAAATTATTTTTGAATAATTTCCCATACGTTTGTTTTAATATAGGTACCTACAGGCTACACAGCTACATTCGCTCTGAATATTTGCATGTTTTTTTGCGAATGCGAATGTTGAAAAATGTGCGAATATAAAATGCGAGTATTCGTTCATCACTATTAGGTAGAGTGAGTAACCTTTCAATAGCTATTAGCTACCCACTGTCCGCGCATTGAGCGCAGCGTGTTTTCACCGCGTAATGAACGGGGGCGCGAGTACCTCTCCGCTTGTTTTGATTACTTGTCCCTTTTCTCGTCCCTAATTGAAATTTGAACGATGGACGGGCATAATTGAATTTCGAGAGTTAGGTGTAAAAAATAATTTGTTTTCGAAGAATCTTTTCAGCGTAAAATAATTAAAACTGAGCAAATCCGATTAAAATATTAAAGGAAGAAAATATTATGAACAAAATAAAATGAAAACTGCCTTTGCTGAAAAAACGACCGATGACATCATTGACGTATATTTCATATATTTCGAGATTTATTCGAAATTCGATATAGGCCAGTCATTAAAGCCAAAACCCGAAAGAAATTAGTAACTTGATAAAATTTTAGGGGGTCGTTAAAGAAGGTAAAATAACTTACCGTGTGATTTTGCAGCGTTCTGGGATGTACGGAAAGGGTTGAAAAGGGGTGAAAAAGGTTATTTGTTAATAACATCGCGTAAAAAATTAGTAACACGCTGCAAATTTGCAATGAGGTTGTTCTTGCCGTTTTGTAACGTGTATTAAATTTGCAGCGTTTTGCAATACACGGAACATTGTTTATTATTAAAAAACAATAAAATTTGTTAATAACAGGGGTAAAAAAACCTAATTCCAAATTTGCAGCGTGTTACTAATTTTTTACGCAATGTTATTAACAAAAAACCTTTTTCACCCCTTTTCAACCCTTTCCGTACACCCCAGAACGCTGCAAAATCACACGGTAAGTTATTTTACCTTCTTTAACAACCCCCTAAAATTTTATCAAGTTACTAATTTCTTTCGGGTTTTGGCTTTAATGACTGGCCTAATAATTAAGAAATAAAACAAACAGATACTAGTACATAATATGTATATTTTATACGTCACGATTCACTACCTAAACAGGAGCTGGTCATCCATCGGATTTTATAGAGTTCCCCCACATGTCCGCGACGTACCACCAGCCCATATTCATGAAAAGTTTGGTCCAAAAATAAGCAAATTCAACATTACGTTGATATCTTGACGAAGATATTAATACGTATTTACACTTTTTCAGTCATATTTAATTTATTTCTAAAGTAAAAGTAAAAAGTAAATAATGTTAAAGGCTACTTAAGAAGTCAAGGCACACAGATCACTCAAACGATGCGTTCATTCGTCAAGTCGAGCACGTTAATACAAAAAGGTTGCTTATCTTTCCATCTCTGTGCGCGTCAGCTCATTTCGGGCACCACTTCATCGACGAAGCTGCTGATGTTCGTAAACTTTTTCCTGACGATAATGTTGAACCAGCGGCTGTTGTCGGCGTCGTCAGTGCCGTCGAGCGGCACGTACGTGTAGGGGGCGAACGCGAGATGGTTCCGCACGCTCAGCTTGGAGTCGGCGTCGGGGACGAAGGTCTCCAGCTTGCTGACGAGCTGCGGGTGCAGCTTGCTGAACACGAGACCCGCCCGCCTGTTGCGGAGTAACTCCTCGTCCCAGCAACTCACGACGTCTGTCGTGAACGCCCTCATCACACGTACCTGATCAACGTACTCCTCCTTACTCAGCCACTTGTTACTCCTGATCGTCTTAATTATTTCTTTGTATCTGGAATATATAAAAACTATTATATAAAGCAGCTTTTAAAATTCAAGGATTCGGAAGCTCAGCTCAAGCTCAAGCTCAAATTTTATTGGAATGTGGGTTTTGCAGGATTCTCAACTTTTTTAGGGTTCCGCGTACCCAAAGGGTAAAAACGGGACCCTATTACTAAACTTCGATGTCTGTCCGTCTGTCTGTCTGTATGTCTCTAGGCTGTAACTCAAGAACCGCTATAGCTAGTTAATAAATTAAATATTCGTTAAAAATTATGTTTGTTGTATACAACAAACGTAATTTTTTTTGCTATTTTTTGCTCAATATCAATAACGACGATTCATAGCCACTTTAAATATTTGTAATACTCAATTTTATTAGTGCTTTAATAATTTATAATAAAATTTAAAAAATGAAATAATTAATGGGGGCTCCCATACAAAAAACACAATTTCCGCCTTTTTTGCTCTATTGTGGTACGGTCTACGGAACCCCTCGTGCGCGAGTCGAACTCGCACTTGGCCCATTTTTTTTAACATTTCATGTAACAACATATTATTTAACATTGCTAGCGGCTACAATAGATACTTTTCGGTAGGTACTCACGACAGAATAAGAGCCATGACGCTGTCGAGCACTGTGGCGGCGGGCGACAGCAGCGGCAGCGCGAGCGACAGCGGCGGGACGGGGACGCGCGCGCACGCCACCGCCGCGCTCCGCCCGCTCGCGCCGCGCGACACCACGCGCAACATGGCCGCCGTGCAGCTGTGCACCACGCGCATATCGCCTGAATATAAATATTATTTATGCATAACTGCTGCTGAAATTCTTCGTGATTCCAATACAACCGAGAAAAAGCTAAATTTATATTAAACTAAATCGACCGGGTCGTCTAGTTAGATATAATAATTTAAAATAATTTAAATAATCCTACTGAGACTTTAGTGTGCTATTTAAAAGTATGATTGAGATCTTTCAACTCGTAACAACAATAATATTATTGCAAAACAAGATACAAGTTACAAGTTATCTGAATATTACACACTAAAGCCATCTATCTCATTTTATGTGAAACTTAATTGAATAAGCTTACCTGGTGATGTTTGCAAAGCTTTGCTACACAGATCACTTATACTGGATGCTACAATATATAATATTCCACTAAGATTCTCATCAGTTTCCACTCCTGAAAAATGTAGCCTTTTCCTTGTACTATTGTGCACCTAGAAATTTAATAATTACTTTAAAAATTATAAAGAAAGCATAAACAATAACTCAATAACAACAAATGATTTATGAGTAAACAATGATTAAATGATATAACATTTTTGAGGTATATACGTTTTCTTTACTTTAAAAGCAATGATACTTACAAGGTTTGTGAACATTGTACTGATAGTCCTCAGTATAGCACATTGTTCCATTGGCTGGGAGTGGTGGTACATTGTGGATAAACTGTCCAGTATCACTTGGACATGGGTAGCATCATCCACATTCACCCATTGTACTAGCTCTAAAATCTGCCATTCGTAAAATATTATTCAAATTGTTAAAGACTAAAGGCTGTTTCACCACTTCCTGATAAGTGCCGAAATCCGAATAGGCTATCCACCACTTAACTTGACATTTAAAGTATGGAGAATCTGTTAAAAGTTGTGGATAGCCTATTCGCCACTTTATCAGAAAGTGGTGAAACGGGCCGTCAATATAAGTATTTACCAATAAAAAAAAAACATAAAAATTAAGAGAAATTAGTAATAAAAGAAATTAATGAAATATGTAAAATTAGCAAATAGGTATCATAAAATTTAATGGTTTGTTCTTTTTCCTTCAGACTGTTTCAGAATTTCAGAAAAAATATAATTTTTTATTTTTTTATGTTGATCATCCCAGCAATGTTTTACCTCTGCAAAGTAATCTGACTCATTCCAAAATGGCAGGAATTGAGCTAGAAATCTTGTCACTACAGGGAGTCCCTGCATGAACGTTGATTGGAGAGTAACAAGACGCTGCAGCATCACTTGCTTCTCTGCATAACTGTGGTTTGACACATCCAGAAAACCTAAAACACAATATCAAATGAATTATTAAAAAATATTAACAACGTAATGTGTTTTTTATACTATAAACTGTTATTAGTTAAATTATTAAAATTACACGACTAATAAAGCATGAACATGTTAACTCTTATTACGTATGATCTTAATTTTACGTCTTGATCTATTGTTTCTAAAGCTATATTGTATATAAAGCTATATTTGTGACAGCAGATTTTTAAAAAATATCCTTGATCATTGGATTTATTTTTATATTTGCATGTTTAACACGTACACAGAATCAGCCCCTATTTAGAAAAAAAAAGGATCAAAATGTTTTATTCCAATTACCCCGGTATAGCTAGAGTCAATTGAATTTCTCACTTTTTGCCATCAGATTCTGGTAGACCTTATAGCTTTTGAGTTTTGTGTGTCATAATAACTTACAGTTTGTTAGCAGATGATGTAAGTCGTGTGATAAAAATGCGTAGTCATTGTCTGAGGATACTGCAAGTAGGACCACCCCCACTTCATTGCACAAGAGAGCCCTGAGACGAGCAGGCCTTGTCATTTCACGATTTAGACTATACTGCAGAAGTGACATTGGGCTAAAATAAAAAAATAAAATAAAAGTAAATACAACAAGCATAGTGTAATTTTTGTATGTATTTACTAATGCATAAAAACTTTACGTTGTTAAATGAGTAAGTTATTTTTAATATCTGCTCAAGAGCTGAACTTATTACAATGCAGAATGTTACTAGATATGCGAAATTGCTTGAAATTGTGTCACAGAAAGCCTGTATGTATACAAATACCCAAGTTTTTGTTGTAGTCAATAATAACTAGTAGTTTTGATTTTATGCCCTCAAGCCCCGTAAGGCCCATATGGACCGCGACAACAAAAGGTTTCCTGGAATTGGTGATCGAGGGATTAAAGGATTAAAGTTTCGAAAAATATCGAGTCCCGCTAAGGCCCGGCCCGCGATAAGAAACTCAGGATGAATTTCTTGAATTTGAATTTCTACGTGAGTTTCTACGACGCGTCACGCGACGTCGTTGCGTCGTGCCGTACATGGTGGCACGTCACGATGTCGCGTCGTAGTTTTTTTACGATGCTTGTCGTGGATTCCCACGACGCGACGTCGCGTCGTGGTAAGACGTCAAGACGTCGTATCGTGTTTTTGTGTCCCGGCCCTAATAGTCCCGTGACCGCTTGTGACGTGACTTTTTGGGTTTTTTGCTCTTTATCAATAACGGCAACAGGTAGGTACTTGGAATTTGCACCATGCAAGGCCTTAATTATATGTATAATGTAACTGGCTTGGTTGCGGCTATGAGGATGCGATCAGGACACGTTCCATTCAACAAGTTTAATTATATGATAGGAAAGAAGTCCCCTCATTGTATTCACTGTAGGGTTACAGAAGACTTAATGCATTTGTTGGTGGATTGTGGACAAAATCGTGATCTCAGAAGCCATTTGTTCCCAGGAAATTTGTTTGGGGGGCAAATTAATATTATTTTGGCGTCGCCTCTTTCGCAAGAGGCCCGTACTTTAATTAGGTTCAATTTATTGTCAATGAAGGGTCGCATAGTCTAATTTATATTTAATTTTTTAATTAATTTTGAATAATACTATGGAGGCTGACATAAATGCCGAGTGCATTATTAAGCCTCGCCAAAAATTTTGAATTAAAAGAAAAACATATTATCTGCTCAATAATAAGAGTTAAATAGATAAGCACTGTTTTGAATTAAAAAATATATATTATCTGCTCAATAATAAGAGTTAAACAGATAAGCACTGTTTAACTCTTATTATTGAGATTATTATTGATACAAAAATTTTGAATTAAAAAAAATATATATTATCTATATATATATATTTTTTAATTCAAAATTTTTGGCGAGGCTTAAAAATGCACTTGGCATTTATGTCAGCCTCATAGTATTGTTACGTGCTAGGGTTCGATGATTCGGAGAGAAAGACCTGGTGTCTCTCTTGAAGACTTTATTCACAAACACTAGCTCACACAAATCACTAAGTCCAAACACTAAGCACTAGATCCAAATCACTGAGCACTATCACTGTCCTAGGTCTTAGCCGAGTCGTAGGTTCACTATCACAATCACTCACTATTGATCACTTGTTTTCGCTTTGAAGTCGCCTCGAAGATCGCCTGTCCCATTGCTCCCAGTACGCCTTAGTGACAGCGCCAGTGGGTGCAACCTCACTCCAGATTGGTTTTACATCACCGCGTTTCTTCCATGTGATGATGTGCCGAAGGATCTCTTTCTTGAGCCTTCCTCATAGCGTCATTTTCCAAGAGACCCAAAGTATTCGTCTTTGTTATTCCGCTCCGTACCTGGGAGGTAATAGTTATCTGGGCTCTCTCCACATTGTCCAATACTCGCCACCTAGTCCTGGATTCTATTCGTTTCCCCTTATCCCGGGCAGGGGACGAAACTGCTTGCTTCCTCAGCTTTTCTATCTGTTCCTCGATCCTTTCCATCCTCGTCTGTGTCTTCTTCTGCGGGCAGTTGAGCTGAAGGTGGCCCCTCTCACCGCACTTATAGCACATGACTTCAAATCTTTTCCTCATAGGAGCCTTGACTTCCTTAATTTCCTCAGAGACCTTGTGGATCTTATGGGTCTGCCGTATGTCATGGCGAACAGCTTCGACCTCCAAAGCATGCGCTAATGCTTTCTTCAGCGAGGTATGGTGACCAAGTCTTACTGCAGCTCTGATCTCCAGGTCTTTAATTCCGTCGACAAATCCTTGAACAATATTTGTGTCGACCATCTTGGTGTCAGCTCCTGGGTATGCCTTCCTGACGAGTTTTTCAATTTCCAGCGCCCATTATTGTAGTCCCTCTCCTTAGCGTTGGACTCTGTCACGAAGTTGAGCACGGAACACGTGCTCCAGGTGTCGCTCCCCGTATCTGGATTCCAGTGCCTCCATCAGGTCTTGGAACCCATTTCCCGTGTGTGGCAGTGCCTCCAGGACCGACAAAGCTTGCCCTCTGAGTGCAACAGTGAGAGCGGTCAGACATTGCTCCTCCGTCCATCCGTTTGCGGTAGCAACAGTCTGAAATTGCCGTCGATAAGCGTTCCAAGAAGTGATGCCATCGTACGGCGGCACCTTTACTCTTGGCCCTTGTGCTACACCAGTGGCTCCACTAGACACCGCAACTCCCGTAGTTTCAAGGCGCACTACTCTCTTCTGCAGTTCAGTGAATCCGGTTTTCAAATTTTCCACAACCGACTCTAACCCGGTAACTCGTTCATTCATTACGTCGACCTCTTTTTGAAACTTAACCACCATGTCACTTACATCCTTTATAGCTCCAAGTGCTTTTTCTTGGAGGTCCATTTGCTGCTCTTGTGACTCTTGCAAAGCGCCGAGCTTGCGATCTTGTGACTCCATCATTACCCTTTGAGCTTGAATTAACTCAATTATGCTTTCCAATTGGAGAGCCATTTGAGGGGCCGTAGAAACTACGGGCGTGGCAGGATGGATGTAGCTAGTCGACGGGGCCTGAGCAGGCGGGGCCCAGTGGGCGGGGTCAGTGGGCGTGGCCTGAGTGGGCGTGGCCCGGTGGGCGGAACCAGTGGGCGGGGCCTGAGGGGCGTGGTCAGTAGGCGGGGCCCGGTGGGCGGGGCCAGTGGGTGGGGCTTGGTCCCCAGTAGGTGTAGCCTCCACAGCACGTTGTGCCCTTGTCCTGACACTTCCCTTGAAGTCCTCACTCGGAGTCAATGGCATCTCCAAATCTCACTTCCGACACCAGTTGTTACGTGCCGAACGTGGGTTCGATGATTCGGAGAGAAAGACCTGGTGACTCTCTTGAAGACTTTATTCACAAACACTAGCTCACACAAATCACTAAGTCCAAACACTAAGCACTAGATCCAAATCACTGAACACTATCACTGTCCTAGGTCTTAGCCGAGACGTAGGTTCACTATCACAATCACTCACTATTGATCACTTGTTTTCGCTTTGAAGTCGCCTCGAAGATCGCTCAGATAAAATTGAACTGACTGGCCGTCTACCTGCGCCTTTATGGGCGAATCGAGCCCTAGACTGTATTTAAAACGGGCTTTGGCCCACCACACATTCCCACCACTGTATCTCCTGTGTCGCCAGGATCGACAGCGGTATCCAACCACGAAAACCCTTTGATATGATCTCAGGGAGCCCGAGGGACATGCTAAAACTGTCTTGGGACCCGCAACGAAATTAATCAGAAGAAAATAGGAGGAGTAGGAAGATTCCAATTTCCCTCCCCATAAAAGCGGGAGACAGCGCAAAGTTGCAATGACCGAAAGTCAAAGAACTTAAGGGGGAGCACCACGGAAATAAGGTTAATAATTGTGACTCCTAAGCTAAGCTAAGTTAATATTGGAGTTTATTGAGTTTGACTGTTGCCAATAATAATTGTGACAAAAACGCTTGAAGGCACGGAAGTTCCTAGCGCTGTCCACGAGATCACCGTAGTATGCGACTCCAGATGTACAGAATAGGTTGTTTAGCATAGTAGTTCTTTCGTCCTGCCAGAGACTGCACTCCCAGAGAACATGATGAGCGGTTTGTTCAAACATGTTGCCTTCGGTCGAGCACTCGCACATGGGTGAAGGCACTAGTTTAAAACCGTAAAGTTTGGCCTTAAAATTTCCATGACCGGTCAGGAATTGAGAAACGCAGTGATCAATATCCATCCACTGTTTGGATAGCCGTTCACGAATATTAGGGAAAAAGTTATAAAGATGACGCCCTTTGGTGGAACAGTCCCATCGCGACTGCCATTCGGAGATTAGGCTTTGCACAGAGTTTTCTAAAGGTTCAAACAATCTTGCTATTTTAATTTTATCGCGAGCGCTTAAAAAGAACGGGTTGTCAATGTTTTTATTATGATAATACATTGTCGCACGACGCTGAATCTCAAGGTCAACGGGTAAAACTCCGGCTAACACAGGCAAGGCTTCGGTGCTTGTGGTCCTGTAAGCTTTGCATAAGAATATAAGAGCAAGACGTTGGCTTTGTAGCAACTTGCGACGAGCCGCGCCGATAGTTGCTCTGTCGGCCCACACGGGGGCCCCGTAGCAAATGCTGCCTAGGTAAGTAGCGGTGTATATTAATTTTAGGGTTTTGAAAGAGAGGCCCCATGTCGACGTAGATATTTTGGTAAAGGAGTAAAAATTGCGCTTCGCTTTCTCACCAGTTTGAATTATATGTTCTAAAAATGTAAATTTATTTTCCAAGTAAAAACCAAGATAACAGAGCGACTGTTTGCGTTTAACGTTAATATTGTCAAGTTTAATGCTAGGGGAAGATATAAGGGAACCTTTTAAAAGGATTTGGTAAGTTTTATGCGCGGCGAATTTCAGGCGATTACGTTTACCCCAGCTCGATATTAAATTAAGACTATCATTGGCTTTAGATTCAATTTCGGAACGTGAATTTGCTTGAACGATGAGAAAGCCGTCATCGGCGTAGCCAACTAGTACGCACAGCGGTGGTAGGGGAAGACTTAATAAATCATCAAATCCGAAATTCCATAGCTTTGGCGAGATAACAGAGCCCTGAGGGCAGCCGCAAGTTAAATCTTTGGCGTGTGTACAATGGCCAAGTCGAAGCTTAGTTTGACCATTAAAAAAGTAAGAACGTATTATGGCATAAATATTAGAGTAGCAACCTCGATTTTTTAGTTTTAATAATAATATTTTATATTGCCTATAAAAAAATCTGCGGGCGAGGATAAAATATCGAATATTATGATAAAACAAGCGTGCTTAGCGGCCAATTCATCGATTCTACATGTTTACAACAGATGTATCGCAGAAGGCATATTTCCAAAAATTTGGCGCACCGGTTGCTTAAAATTAATACCTAAAGCGGGAAACAAACCTCCAGACGACCCAAAATCTTACCGTCCGATAACGTTACTGCCTTGCTTAGGTAAATTACTAGAACGTCTCATCGTACCTCGCCTGCTACCCGGTGGCCCTAAATTTCATAGTCATCAGTTCGGTTTCACCGCCGGGAAATCGACTGTTGACGCGGCTATGGAAGTAAGAAAAATAGTAAATCTTTCGGAATCCAAATACGTGGTCGCCATTTCATTAGATATCTCCGGCGCGTTCGATCATGCTTGGTGGCCGATATTATTATTAAAGCCCTAGACTGTAGGAGAACATTCGCATAAACACGTAAACAATACTTGTTTACGTAAAGATGTGCGGAATGTTCGAGCATGCAATCGTACACCTTACGCCATCTTATGTCGATTAGGGGATTCGTTTGCGTTTTCTCTACATGTTGCGCTAGCTTGACGCTAGATGGCACTACGTGTCCTTTTTCGTAACAGTATTATTCAAAGTTAATTTAAAAATTTATTATAAATTAAACTATGCGACCCTTCATTGACAATAAATAGAACCTAATTAAAGTACGGGTCTCTTGTGAAAGAGGCGACGCCAAAATAATATTAATTTGCCCCCCAAACAAATTTCCTGGAAACAACTAGCTTCTGAGATCACGATTTTGTCCACAATCCACCAACAAGTGCATTAAGTCTTCTGTAACTCTACAGTGAATACAATGAGGGGACTCCTTCTTTCCTATCATATTATGTATAATTATTAATTAAACTTGTTGAGTGGAATGTGTCATGATCGCATCCTCATAGCCGCAACCAAGCCAGTTACAGTACACATTAACCATTAAGTGTACAGTAAAACTCTTATACATACTCAGAAAAATCAAGGTAATTTTTCTTTGGCATTTTGCTGTCATATTCCATCACACCTATTTTCAAAAACTCCATGTTTGGTACCAGGGGTTCTGATTTATGACTTCTGCTGTTCTAGAAAACAAATTATAAAATTATTTGAGCAATCATATTATAGTAAAATTATTACTGTGTTTGTAATATTTAATATGAAGCAGTAAAAAATACTTAATAAATTCAATAACAAAAATAAAAAAACTCACATTTATTGGGTTCACCCAGCATAATCTCTCTGATTTCAAAATGTTTTGATTTGTCTGTAAAAAAACATAAGATCATTAAATTTATAAATAAATAAATATTGCAATATAAATTCACTGATTAAATACCAAGTACCAACTCAAAGATATTTATTTCAAAAAGAAATGATAAATCCACCAATCCTAAATAATAAAGCTCTTGCCTGAATATTCTTGAATCTTGCAACTAAAACTGGGTTAATCTTTTTGAAAGCTGTATGAATAGATATAGCTGGAATATGTTCTGGAACACACTCGGGTTTGTATGATTTAAATAATCCAAGTAACACTTGCAACTGCTTATATAAATTCTGAAAAAATATAACCAACAGTGTAATCACAAATAAATTTAAAAAATCCTATGCATTAAAAGACAATTTATATACAAATATGTTTTTCATTTTTACTTTTACAGACAACTTAATAACAATATTACTTAATTATGATAATAGGTTACCTTTTTCCCTTCTCTATTTTTAGCATATTCAATTATTTCCAAAACACGTTTTCGTGTGACATCTGATGGCTTTGTTAAGGTGTAAATAAGTTTCATTACATTTCCAGTCTGAAAAAATATGTCAGATGCTTCGGTCAGATGTTAAAATAGCAGCAGTAGCAAAGTATGAAGTACAAAGCAGATTGTTTAAATATTGTAATTTACCATGTTTTACTTTTAAGCCCTTCTTGTTTTTTTTTTATGAATACACGCTCCACTGTATGGTAGTAACAAATTAGGGCGAGGCCAAAATAGCGTAATTTGTGAGTCGCAGAATTTCGGTTCGGCAGAATTATTCTGCTGCATTCAGTTTCATACAAAAGTCCTGTTTGATTCACACGAGTGTAATTTTGTGAGTCATGATTTGTACCTATGAAAAGACGCGGCAGAAATTCTGCGACTCACAACTCACAAATAAAGCTCATTTGGCTTCACCCTTATGAAATATTTTAACATCTTTTAGTAGTCAATCAAATGTAATACATAGCTGCATGGCACAAACAAAATTATTATAATGAAATATTTGTTTCCTTACCAATAATTCATAAGTCAACATTAAATAAAATAGCTCATAACCAGAATCCAATCTGTTCATATCAATAGCATCACAGTCCATGGCAGCTAAAAAGCAACAATGAGATATTCAAAACTTGGAATAATCAATTTAATAAGAAACTTTATTTAAAACAATAAATCATACTGTTAAATATTTTGCATGAAAACATGTTTAAAACAATGTTATTTGAATAAATAAAAAGTTCCTACACAAATTAAAATTATACAATAAAGAACATACCAGTAAGCCAGTCAAGTAGAAAGCCCAATCGAGAAACATAATCTGGTTTTCTATAGTTTGCAAGAATCCATCTAAAGGAATAATCTATTGTCACTTGAGATATTTTTTGTTGAGGCACCAAACAAGTTCCTAAATTTACCCATTTCGTAATAGCTAAAAAAATAATTACCATTAATACTAACATTCAAATTCAAATTTAAAACAAAGAATTTTTTATCACAAAGTTATGTCGGGAAAGGTTTACAAGCCCAACCCAATTTTTTTGGTTCAATAATATTAATTATATTTAAGTTGACAGAGTGCTGCTATGCGGGGCAACTATTTCTGGGTGGTTCACAAAAATCGGTTGTCTGTAAAGTCGGTTTACTGACGATAGTTGAACGTGACAACGTATGACGTTTTCACAATCAACTATCCTTAACAACTAACCCTTGCTTCCGAATCTCTATAAATAGAAACAAACTTTTTCGACTGTAACCTAAAGTTATTTCGATGTATTTCTTTCAAATGATTGTCTAAAAATATTTACACGTCAAAAGATCCTATTATCACACTATTTCATCAATTATAAGAGTGAAAAATAAGAAAGTGGACAATAAAAACTGGAATAAGTGGTTAAAATAATGCTAAAAAGTGTTTTGCTAAAACAATAAAATATAATATTAAAAAATTGCGGGTGTCTAAACATTGGACTTTGGACTGCTAGTTCAACTCACTATAGTAAACAAGCAACCCGGAGCAGAGCTGCAAGTGAAAGACAATTGCGATATTTACGTCATCGCTCCAGTGGCGCAGGTGGACGATACTAATGACTCCAATTACCGAAGTCGTAGGATCGATCCTCACCGGGGGCCGTACAAAAATTTCTGAATAGCGAGAAGTTTTTCTCGAGATTACTAGAATATTGATTCAACTCCGAAGATGGAAGAGGTTATGGCCGCTCTTCGAAAAATTTAAATGGATTCAATAGACGAACAAAAAACATCTATACAAAATTGTGCCGAAATAGTTACAGAATAGGAGATAGACAGATGTCGAACACTGTCGAAGTCTGCTGAACGCAAAGGCCGATTGTGCTTCCTTGTCGCTCGTTGCGCGCTCTGGCTTGCACTTCAAGCCTTAAAATGGAACGCCTCAGAGCGAGGTAACGCCGCATGAACTGTCATGTTTTTCAGGCACGCACCCCATATTGAATTATAAGACGTTATCACGTCAAAAAATAACCATGATGGCTAAGGTCTGACCTTTGCTGCGCTACGCCATTTAACCTAACCAAATCAAGTCAGTATTGGGTCAACATTTGGTTTAAAGATCTTTATTATTCTCAATAAGACAATTTATGTCCCTTACATGAGAAACAATATTATAACCTAGGCACTATAATTATTAAGAAAGCTTACAATTCATAAACAATACAGTTTTCTTAGGTTAAATAGTATAATTAAATACATTACTATTAAATACCTAAGAATTATAATGTACTGTTCATATACAATACTTTTGGATTGATAAATTATCGTCCCCACTCACCACAGCCTTACGATGCCTTGAAAACATTAATGTTAGTAAGTAACACGTAAACACCAGAAAACATAAGACCTTATCTCAAGATTAACAAAATTATTAATTTATTTCACCCAAAACATCCTTCCTCAACCCATGTGACCACCAAAAAAATATTGGGGTAGATTTGAGCTGTTACGTATGTCCTCGCCTCAAGATACCGCGCTGTACATTAGAACATTTTGATATAAAAAAACACACAAATACTTACGTATATTTAAATTGAGCCATATTTTGAACAATGTGTGAAATTCTTCATAACTTATATGTCGACTGTCCACAAGATAACCGAGCTCGTCAATTTTACTTTGAAATAAATCTTTATCAAACCCTTTCTTCAGTGACTCTAAGTAATCAATTATTTCTCCAACGTCCGTCATTTTGGATTTATATCAAAACCAGCATTGAAAAACAGCCTTAAATATTACTTCAGCTTCTTATAATTTATTTTTATTAAAATATATTCTTGAAAACAAACAAGCCTCAAAATTTAAAACAAAAGTTCGTTGATTGAAACGTCAAACGAAGGTTTCGTTGACTTTGACAGTTCGCTGAGAATGTTTTTTTTTTATTCATCCCGGTCGGGACAGGCAAAGGGAGCGTTGCCCATACAGCCATTGGCTGAGAATGACACGGATGACACGATTTTTCTTTTTTGGGATACAAAATATATAGACTGTGGAGTGTGGCCTAGAGTGTGGCATATGCAGATTTATTAAATAAATTAATGTGTTGTAAAAAAATAATATAATGCAAAAAATGTTAGTTTCTTTGGTATCTAGAGACTAGAAAGTAGATATCACAGATTAAGGATAGGTAGATGGCTTCTTAGCTCGCAGCGCCTGGCCATTTTATGCTTGTGTCATGTGTGCAATGGGAAGTTTTCTTTTTTAAATCACCACCAGACAGCGCAACGATAGACACTTCTAGATTTTCTATTGGTTCCCCACCCATCTGAAATTATCTGCAGGTTGGCATCACTGACAAGTGACAACCAACTGACAACATATTGGTAGTGTTTCAAAAAAAATCAGTGCAGTACACTGATGAAGTGTGACGCAAATCAAAATATCTTAAATCTAAGCCATCATTGGCCTAAGCGATTAGGCCAGTATACTGGTAACAGTTTAGGAACACGCAAATTGTCAAACTGAAAACTGACAACTGACAGAGAGTAGTCGTGTTCGTTGCTTTTTAAACTGCGCATGCGCGGCTTTTTTGTGTGTCAGTGTCAACAGTGTGAGTGTCAAATTCTAAAATACCGATCAATTTCTGTCAAATTTTAGAAAATCTGACAGGTATTTTAGAAGACGACAAGGTATTTTAGGATTTGACACTCACACTGACACACAAAAAACTGCGCATGCGCAGTTTAAAAAGCAAACGAACACGACTAGTTTTGGCGGACATGTCTATTGTATTTATTCCCAAATTGTGTTATTTGTGTTTTTGATGTTCATTATTGGTAAAATATTAGCCATTAAATATCCGTTATCTTGCACAAGTGCAGGTAAGATGTTGTCAAAACCAAAATGTATATTTCCTGTGACATTTGGTGTGAATATCGGTAAACAGGGCTATTTCTTCCGTGAGTTTTAACTAAAACATCGTTATAATAACTCTATTATCCTATTCATTGGAATATCATTGCGTCTTTTTTAAATTGAAATGTATCAAGTTTTATATTCTTTCTTTCTTTCTTTTTCTTTTTTGGCAACTTGACACAAAGGATGTGTATGTTGTGCCACAGACAAGGTAAAAAGGTAAGGAATATGGCGGGAAAACCATATTCCTCCTATCAAAGCGCACGGAAGTGCGCGGCCTAGTTCCAGCAGGCCGCGCACATGCCGTGCACTATTTACACGAACCGTTTCGACGTACTTTTGACCCCCCTGTAGCTCAGTGTCTATTGCGAGTGCAAAGATAAAATTATACCTACGTAATTATTTACGACTACTTAAGCAGTATACCCAATTTCATAGATATAGCTTCAGTAGATCCTGAGATATGTCCTTGTAAAAATAGCTTATTTTGGCACTGACTCACTCATTCACTCACTCACTCACTGACCGGTAATCAAAACCTCTAGGCCACTTCCAATTGTCCTAGCGTTATGAAATTTGGCACACAGGTCGTGTGTTATATGTAGATTAACGAAAAATTAAGAAATTGTAGAAAATGGTCAAGCGTGAGTCGGTTCATCTACGAACTTCAGAGGCCACTTCCAATTGTCCTAGCGTTATGAAATTTGGCACACAGGTCGTGTGTTATATGTAGATTTAAAAAAATAAGAAATTTTAGAAATCGGTCAAGCGTGAGTCGGCCTATCTACAGCCCATTCAAACTTTAATGTCATAGCGTTATGAAATTTGGCACACAGGTCATGTGTTAAATGTAGATTAACAAAAAATTAAGAAATTTTAGAAATCGGTCAAGCGTGAGTCGGCCGATCTACGAACTTTAGAGGCTACTTCCAAATGTCCTAGCGTTATGAAATTTAGCACACAGGTCGTGTGTTATATTATTATGTAGATTAACGATAAATTAAGAAATTTAAGAAATCGTCAAGCGTGAGTCAGTTCATCTATGAACTTTAGATAAAAATTCTTATGTACCAGTGATATAATGAGGCATCTATTGAAAGTATTGTTTATATCGGGCGTAGCACAAAAAGACAACATAGGTAGGATTTCTTGAAAAAAAAGTATTGAAATCCCACCAAAAACATACCTGTTAAAATAGGGCCTAGTTCCTATAGGCTAACTGTTGGTCTAAAAAAAGAGTTGAAATCCAATCCAATGCCAAGTTCAGATGCACTTCATCGATCATAATCATCTTTATCAACAGCCTGATCCATAATACTTCTAAATTTGAACTTGGCAGGTTTTTGTGCTATGCGTTACACTTGATTAATTATATAATTAGATAATATTAATAGAATTTAAATAACCTGCCAAGTTCAAATTAGAAGTATTATGGATCAGGCTGTTGATAAAGATGATTATGATCGATGAAGTGCATCTGAACTTGGCATTGGATTGGATTTCAACTCTTTTTTTAGACCAACAGTTAGCCTATAGGAACTAGGCCCTATTTTAACAGGTATGTTTTTGGTGGGATTATATTTTTCATCATCGTTTTCATGTATCGTCAGGTCTAAAGTCTAGTCAAAGTCTAAGTAAAAGTCAATACAGTCAAGGAGTCAAGTCAGTCGATTCAGTAAAGCAAAGAGGATGTAAACTGTATACTACGTAACAAATATACCTATCGGAATAGAGAAACAATCCCGAGCTGTCAAGCTAAACCAAAATTTTATTTACATTTGTGTATACAATTATGTTTACGTGTGCGTGTCAGTGATGTACAAACATCTTGTAATTCGACAAAATATCGATCATGGAATAATAATTGTAAGATTGTAAACATAATGCCGGCTGTACGTTCTCGCCGAGACACAGCGAGGCGGCCCGAGTGCGAGAGTGTAAATGGGTGCGCTCGCCTCGTCTCGCCTGTCTCGAACCCTCTCGGTCCGTTGTCGGAATTTTGCGCCCGAGACAAAGGGTCTCGCGAGGAAAACGAGCGCACTACTGTACACTCTCGCGTCTCTCAGTACTAGTCCCGCCGTTGGACAGCGTAGAACAGAAAAATAACAATAATAAACGTCATTATCAGTCATCATCTATGAGAAATAAAATTAAATATGATTATAAATCTTCGGATTACAATGATATCTTTCGATGCATGGTGAATGGTGAATGGTCGTTTTCGTCCATCTTCTCTGAGTTCTTATCTGCGATTGAACTAAGCGAGAATGTACATGATTGCACTCGGGCAAGGGGCTCTCGCACGAGACTCTCGCCCGAGAGCTCTCGGCGAGAGTGTACAGCGGGCATTATAAAATGGGATAAAATAAAACTGCATAGATATAATATAATAAAATTGTAATTTTGAAGTAAAATGTGAATTTTGTTCAAAATGCTTGCTGCTTATTTAAGTATGCATGAATATTTCTTCGGAGTCCAGTTTGGACGGTTAATTATTTTAAGCCATGAATTTCTGGTATCCAGGTCAGCAGGAAATCTGAAAAATTGGCCAAGTGTAAGTCGGACTTGCGCATGAAGGGTGACCGGTTTCAACCGGGCATTTTCTAAAACCCGGTACGATACGTCATACGACACGACATGTCATGCCACGATTCGACACGACAGGTTACGTCACGTGACATCAGTTATACCTACACGACACGACTTCACTAGACCCTATTAATTTTCAATTCACTCTCAATGAGCCTACTGAGCCCTTTTATTTGATGCCCATCTTGCAGAAGTGCTTTCAACTATTTCCCTATTTTGGATGAGCAGCCGTATTGGATGTAGAATGACATTACATCTGTGGAAATTTCAGAAGTCTATTACTATAGTGGATCTTGTTATACAGCCTGAAGACAGACGGACGGATGGACAGACGGACAGGCAACGAAGTCTTAGTAGTAGAGCGGGCTGCGGGACCCCACTACTAGGACTTAATTTTTTCCCCTTTGGGCATGGACGTATAAAAAAAGGCGGACGGAGTCCCACCATACACAAAACTGTGTCGTTCAGAGTCGGCCAGCTGGCTCAGCTGGCTGTATGTACACGGTCCGCACGCACTTATTATTCTTGCCCTAGTCCATACCATTTGACAGGCGTCAGAATGTGTGCGTGGCCGACTCAGAAGAAAAGTGAGGACACAGTTTTGTATATGACAAGACTCCGTCCGCCTTTTTTTCTACGTTCATGCCTTTGGGTGCGGAACCTTAAAAACGATAAATTATGTATGATAGTATATTAATATACTTAAACTAATTATAAACTACGGATGAGTATGTTATCATTTCAACATTCCTAGATAATTAGTATACTTAACTAAAAAATGTTTTCATATCGACACAACTTATCGATAACTTGATACAGCCCTAGTGTAAAATAGATGGAAATTGGTTACACAAAATATCCTTAAATTGTGCACCATGGCTAGTCAAGTTATGTTTTCCATATAATTAAACATTTAAAGAAGTGAATTTGATGAATCAATACCAATAACTCGTAGGGAATTGGCAAAAATAAACTTAAAACTAGGTCCTGTTGATGTAGAATAATTCACCTGTGAAATGAATATTTGTCCGGGTTTTTCGATGTGTGGATCCAGAATCATTCCACAAACACTTATCCATGTTTCTAGAGCAGTATTTCTAAAAATTATTCATTATTTAACTTAAAATCACAATTTTTCTGAGAGCCCAAATTGACAACGATCGACCCAGGGGCAGACAGACTGTCAAACAGATGAAAAAAAAGCTATGCAACCTCAAATCACGCTTCCCTTTCTACTAGGCAGTGTTACTGATAGTGACATCTCGCTTGCTCAGGCCTTTGTTTCTCTATTCCGATAGGAATATTAACTTTATGGTTGGGCTGCGAGTCTACAAAATATATAATAAACTGTGCTTGTAATCTGTGGCTGCGAGTGAAATTTGGTGCACCGTGCTGCGTGCACGATCGCATAGGTACCTGATACCAAAAAATAATGTTATATTTACCGGTATTATTATAACGATATTTTTTTGTTACGACATTTACGAAAAAATATCGTTATAATAATAACGGTTAATATAACGTTATGTAATATGTTACTACATATCGTTACAAAAATAACGATATCTGGCTACCGTTATGCCTTCTGTACACTCTCGCCGAGAGCTCTCGGGCGAGAATCTCGTGCGAGAGCCCCTTGCCCGAGTTGGATCATGTACATTCTCGCTTAGTTCAATCGCAGTTAAGAACTCAGACAAGATGGACGAAAACGACCATTCACCATTCACCATGCATCGAAAGATATCATTGTAATCCAAAGATTTTTAATCATATTTAATTTTATTTCTCACAGATAATGACTCTTAATGTCGTTTAATATTGTTATTTTTCTGTTCTACACTGTCCAACGGCGGGACTAGTACTGAAAGACGCGAGAGTGTACAGTAGTGCGCTCGTTTTCCTCGCGAGACCCTTTGTCCGGGCGCAAAATACCGACAACGGACCGAGACAGGCGAGACGAGGCGAGCGCACCCATCACTTTCGCACTCGGGCCGCCTCGCTGTGTCTCGGCGAGAGTGTACAGTCGGCTCTATGAAAATAACGTACGTAACGTTATTTTTTATGGTACTTGTTAACGTTATGAAGCCCTGCCCATTGCCCTGCCCTTATTGTTGAATAAAGAAAACACGTCCGTATATTTAAAACCAGAAGTACTGAATTTTATTTTTACGAAGAAAATAAAGCTTATTATTTACAAACTATAAAAATATTTTATTTTGCTTGATAAAAATAAAAACATTTTGATAAATTTTTAAAGCATAGACAAAAACTCAAGCCATTGGCATCCCTACTTGTTAATTGTCAAAATGAACGAATTGTCGTTTGAAGTAAACAGTGTGTATTTGATTGTGGAGTATTTTATTAAAATATGGCTAAAAATAAATAATTAAATAGTGTTATTGTAGCCTATAATACTACAAATTGAAAATGTGGCCCATCCTTCTCAACATGACGCGAGACGAATGTCGTCAAACGCTGCGAAGACTCGGTATAAATTTAGTTTTATAAATGGCATTCGTTTTCCCTCCTATGGTTTACATCCAAGAAGCTTATGTGATTTACAATGGTTATTTGCGATTTTAGTATTCATTTCTAGTCGTCATTTGTAACCTATACTTTTGATTATAGAACTTGAAGCCTACTCGAATATGATGAGTGTGTTTAGGGCTCAAGGAGCATTGGAAGACAACAGAAAAAAGTTACTCGAGGAACTACGCGCCGTGTTACATATAAGCCGTGATCGACACACTGCTGAAGCGCGTCGCGTGTCCAACGATGAGCTTTTGGCTACAATAGCTGATCAGTAAGTTCATAAATACCTTTGAATTATTACAATTTCAATTTTGATACTAAAATGCTTTATATAAATCACATAGAGTATCAAAGTACTAGCTTGGTAAATTTTATTCATCTTACAATGGACTATTGTAATTGTATGAGGGCATGAAATTGTAAATTAGTGCAAACATTAAAGAGCAATGATTTTTTTTAGTTTTGTTAGGAGTAGGTGCAATCAACTTACTATGTTTTTTATCACATTTATTTTGTAAATACCCTAAAAATGCTCGAGCTTAAATTCATAATTTTGACATAGCTTATCACAATATAACCAAAAAAGGAATTACACTCTCATCACTTATTGTATTTAATTTTATTGTTTTTTATTTATTATGCTGTGTAAAAAATGCAGTTAATTAACTTTAAAAATTATAGAATCTAATGGCATTCAAAGTATTAATTTATATACTTTTAAAGAATTGTACATTAACTTCAGCTTTCCATCGAGAAAAATAGTCATTAAATATCGCTTGACTACAAAAGCTATGATGGAACAGGTTTTCATTATATTGAAATATCTTTTTTTATCCTTTTGAGGTTATAAAATATTTGAGTTACAGTGTATTAGTAAAGTATTTGTAATTTGTAATTACATATTAAATATTTAATATTAATTAATCAATATAAAATTATGCATGTATATGTATGCCTTTTGTTTTGTATTCATTATCATAAAAAAACTTAGATTTTTTTTTATTTAGTTTTTTTACTTATAAAAATTTAGTTTTTACTCAATCTTATCGAACATACTTTTTAGGTTAGCAGGGCCAAACACAGGATTAGGATGGATAAGTGAAGGTCGGAGATTAGTACCCCTTCTACCTCGGGGTATCGCTCAGACTATGTATACTGAGGTAGCTGATAAAGCTGCTGAATCTAGTGCAAGTGAAAATATTGACATTAAAAAGAAAGTTGAAACGGAAAAATTAGATCCTAAACTGAGTGAGGATGAAATTGAGACATCTGAAAATTTTAGTGATAATCAACAAAATGAGTCCATGGACGAAACACTTTATCCACCTGTTGCAACAGAGGATCAGAGTAGTAAAGTAAGTTTTGCATCTGTAGAACTTAAATTTCATCACTGTGAATAACTGGGTTTTTTCAAGTTATTTTTTCATTTTTTATTAATCCTTCGATCAGGGATTCCAAGAATTGTTATTGTATTCTATTGTTGTCCTGATCACCGGTGCTTGTACGGGGCTTGATTGGTTAAGCGACACACTAAACTACAAGGAATAGCTGAAAGAAGAAACTTACAAGCTTGGTTTTGATAGCAACCAAAACTGCATTATATGTTAAAGTGAATAGATTCAGAAAGGGGTATGGAGATTTTTCTATGGAGCCTGGCCGACCTACTGTCCGCCATTGTGTTTTTCCACGTTCGCTAATATTTTTTTCAAAAATGGATAGCTAACATCAATACAAACAAAAAATAATCTTGGACAAAACCGTGTAAAGTCACATTTCGAAGATTTGAGCTGCCAAAGTTGTGATATCTTAAATTGGTAAAACTTTGGCAGCTCATATCATCGAAATGTGACACTTTAGTGGTTTTGTCCAAACTTCAAGATTATTTTTGTTTGTATTGATGTTAGCTATCCATTTTTGAAAAAAACTATTTGTGAATGCAAAAAAACACAATTATTGCAGACAGTAGGTCAGCCAAAATCTTTATACCCCTTTTACTACAGTAATTTGGTAGTTTTACCTGGAAAGTTTTGCGGGAGTTTTAAAAATTGGTGGTTTTATAGATTTCGATGTGCTCTTTTCGAATTTTCACTTTGCCACCTCGTATCTTTGCCGCTCGCGCCGCCATATTGGGAAAATGGCGCTCAAATACAGTTTTTTGAGTATAACTCCATTCCAACTAATTTTACGATAAAAATAGTTATATAATACATTAAACTAGAGAAAATTTCCTACAGTTTATGTAGTAACCGTTTTTTTTTTTGTAAAACCAAATAACTCATTTCCACACCACCATGAGGCGGAGTCAGTGGTGTGGTTTTTTTGTGGTATCCCCAGTAGGGCTAATCTGGGTGCACGGTAATGCACCCGCCGAGACGAGCCAAGCGAAGCGCAAGGGCACTACCTACCTTTTCTCGAAGTGTTTCGCCGTTTTTTTGAACCTTCATAGAATTGGTTTCCGTTGTAGCAGATAGTTTATATTTTCAGGATATAATGTCAATAATAGACTTATTAAACATACAAAGTCTCAATTGAATAGGTCTAATACTTTGTATTTTATTGATATCTAAAGTACGCCGAAATTTGGTTATACGCCGCAAAATAGGTTTGGAAGAGGGTACTTTAGATATCAATAAAATATAAAGTATAAGAGCTATTCAATTGAGACTTTGTATGCTTAATAAGTTTATTGATAACATCATATCCTGAAAATATGAACTATCTGCTATAACGGAAACCAATTCTATGAAGGTTCAAAAAAAACGGCGAAACACTTCGAGAAAAGGTAGGTAGTGCCCTTGCGCTTCGCTTGGCTCGTCTCGGCGGGTGCACTGCCGTGCACCCAGATTAGGTCTACTGGGGATACCACAAAAAAAAAACCGCGCCACTTACTCCGCCTCATGGTGGTGTGGAAATGAGTTATTTGGCCAAAACGCGTGTTGGAGTGAACTTTGCGGCTCTTGTACGCTGAAACTATTGATTTTACAAAAAAACGGTTACTACATAAAGTGTAGGAAATTTTCTCTAGTTTAATGTTAATACATAACTATTTTCATTGTAAAATGAGTTGGAACGGAGTTATTCTCAAAAAACTGTATTTGAGCGCCATTTTTCCAATATGGCGGCGCGAGCGGCAAAGAAACGAGGTGGCAAAGTGAAAATTCGAAAAGAGCACGTCGAAATCTATAAAACCACCAATTTTCAAAACTCCCAGAAAACTTTCCAGGTAACCCTCTTTTTGAGCACCAAATTATTGTACTATTTAATTAACTGATTTAGAAAAAAATATCAAAGTGATAAGAATATTCTAAAAATTTATGACATAATTATTATGAGATATTTAGGTTTAATGGCTTATTGCAAGGCTATTGAAAATCTTATCAGTTTTGACAGGTAGAATCTAATAAGGTAAATGGATATTCACAAGGTGGATCAAAAAATTACTGCCCACACGGATTCGGATTTTGCTTACCTGAATAAAAATTCACCCCTATGTTTTACAATGCTTAATCACCATATTGTTTAAGGTATGGGAAACAGAACTAATATGTAGAAAAAGGAAAATACCAGAAAGTAACTCTATTTCTGAAGACTCCACGACACCAGTGAAAAATGTGAGGAATATACCTGTAAATTCGAACCAAAAACATTTGAACTTGTCACAGGTGTACTCCAGATTTTCTCAATCAACAGGTAACAAATATAATTTTGTCAAAAATATATTATATCTTTGTTTATTTTTACTGTAGATTTAAACATAATATTCATTTATTTTGTATTATAATATCATTGCAGGTAAATCATCTGGTCATTCCAAGCATTCTTACAACCAAGTAAGTAAAGTGTCTACAACTAAATCACAGACCCATCGTTCTGTTCATCATAAACCACGTGCATACAAGCAGAGAAACCCTTCACATGCTAAAATGCAAAGAAAATCACAAGAGACAATACCCAGATCTCCTCAGAGTCAACAGTTGAACCCCAGCCAATTGCAGGCCGAGTACTCCAAGTCCCCCAGTACTTTCCAGAGTACTTTCTCACAAACTGTTCTCGGTAAAATGAAATCTGAATACATAGACGAAACTAAGTCTAAAGTAATACCAACCACTAACATAGTATCTGACTTATCAAAAACGCCCCAGCTCTCAGCAGGACATACTGAACCCTTAGAAAATTCCCACGAAGATGATTCGACGTCTTATTCCCCTACACAAGACACAGCACCGTCGAAGCAAAACGTTGGTGGAAAACATTGTCAGCTCCTTGTCAAGAAACGTAACGAAATACCAGACGAGAAGAAAATACAAATACAAGATTTCAAAATTATTCAAAAGCCTACCGAAGGGATAAAGGTGATATCCAATCGTCAAGTGATGGTCGCCCCGAGTTCTGCACAGAGAGTTAACACTGCGGCAAAACTTGTCACCACTAAAGTTGTCAGCTCAGTTTCTAGACCGCGATCGTCGAATACCCCTCTAATATCCAGAGATAAAATGATAGTTGTGTCGAAACCTTCCGGCGACAATAGGTTTGCTGGCGCAAAAATGGTAGTTACGTCATCGCCGATGACTACACCCTCCAAAGATCTCTCACTGAACAGCTCCATAACGAATAAAACGTCGGATGCGTTAACTCCGAAAGGTATTCCTGCTACTGATTTAAAAGTTTCCGCAAAAACTTTCGTCGTCAACCCGAAATCGGGTCAAAAGATGGTCGTCGTTCCTGCCAAGGGTAGTAAAGAAGGGCAAATTCCTCTATTCCACTTTAAGGGCATGCCGACTACCATGAAATTAGTATCGATGTCCTCCCCCCAGCCTGCCGCCGTTTCGAAAACTAACACTGCGCCTAAACCTACAGTCGTTAGCACTTTACCTTCTAATACAAAAAATATTAACGTGGAGCCCATAAAGACAGCGAATTTAGCCGATATCGTACCCGTGAAAGGGTTGACTCCCGCTACCACACCTAAAATCACGAATCCCATCGTACGACCGGTGACAAAAGGAAACGTTATCGTTATTACAAAGGGGTCCACGATCGGTAAAGCTGTGTCGTTCACTAAAAACGGTAATGATATGTCAAAAATTATAATGGGAAAAAATGTAAATCAACTATTACAGGCTAACAAGCCTGACAAAGCGGAGCAGGGCAAAACGGGCAACGTAATCGTTTTAGAACTGAATAATGAACAGACGGGTCGCACCACGACCATGTCCGAAATACTGGACAGCCGTAGCACAAACGTTCCAAAAACGGATCAAAATAGATTATCTACCGACCTGCAAATCACTCAGGATACTCCAGTGCTCTTTGAAACTCAAATAAACGATGACGCTTGTAACGCGACCAGCTTAGATTCGGCGCAGAGCATAGGAGACATAAGGTCTATCGAAGGTGGGAACATATCCTTAATCGACAAAGACGATGTAAATAAATCTAATTTTAATAAAGAAAACATAGGTATTAAAGATGATTCTAGTATTGCCGATTGGGACATAGAATTAGCGGCAGCTGTACCGACCAAAAGTAAAGATCCTATCGAGAAACTGAACTCCTTGAATCTAGATCTCGGCATGTCCAGTGACAGCGAGAGCGAGTTCATTATGGACGGACATAAAATTAAAACTAAACACTCGCATTCGCCTCAGGACAGAATACAAAGTGCGACGCCGACTGGTAAGTTACAATATATACGCTAGTTTTGTGCCTATGTTTATTGGAAACAAAAAATAATTTTTGTTATATTCTTTTAGGCGTCGACAGCGAACGATATAGCTCCAGTTCGTTGTCGCTGGCGACCAGGACGCTGCTCAGCCAGCTACAGGACGACGGGTCGTCCAGCAACGACTCGTCCTTCGCTCTGAGAACGAAATCCTCCGAGAAATTTAAGGGTACGGAATTAAGAATCGATAAAACCGAATCGGAGGCGCTCTCGAAAGCTAAAGCCAAACTGTCGGAGAAAGTAGCAGAGGCGAAATCTCAACAGAAGCGCATCGACGTCTACAGCACGGCCATAACGACCTCCGACATAAACTTGGATTCATTTTCGTATTTGGAGGAGGGTCTGATGGCAGGGGACGACGAATTCGCCAGCGACGGCAAACGTGACATCCGACAGACGTCCGACGCGTTGGACGATCAGTTGAGTCGATTACTCGGGGAGGATTCCGCTAACTCCACAGACTCGCATATTGTAAGTGAAAGCTTGTCCTTGAGTAAATCTTGAGCAATAACTTAGTTAAATTCTTACGTATAATGGACAAAGTCGGACATATAATGTGAAGTGTTGACATGACAATGAAAGTGTAAGCAAAGTTATTATCATTGTATTTTGAATACATATTTGTATTGCACATTTGATCAGACTAAATAAAAAGTGAAGCCGCACACTACATGCCCAAGTGTCAGTATGTCACAGTAACGTAAGTGTGATACTGTATGTTGTGGCGTATGGCGAGGCGTTGTTTGATAGGCCTCAATCTGTGGTTCGCGAGACTCGTCTATACTCTCTTGTATGGTCTGAGAATCACTGACCTCCATTATACAAGTACGCTGGACCTATGATACCCTTTGAAATGACAGCGGTTTTTTGTGCCTATTTGAAGCGGAATCAGCGCCCCAATGCGGGAAAAGAGAACTAAATCTGACGTAAACATGACGTTTAAAAGTCGCCATATTGGCGCTGATAGCAGCAGTGGGAGTACTTGGAACTAATACTAGTTTCAAATAGTTAATGGAATCAGGCGTTACTTTGCGGAAATCCATAGCTTAAAATTCAGCTTGTTATTATTTTTAACAATATTCCGCGAAATAAACTTCCACCTTTAAGTAAATGAGTGAGTGCACGCATAGGCATGCGTACAGCACCTCCCTCCTCCCACACTGCCTATGCGTACACTCGCATACAAGAACGGTGGTGGTGGTGTTTGCAAGTTCTTGTATGCGAGTGTACGCATAGGCAGTGTGGGAGGAGGGAGGTGCTGTACGCATGCCTATGCGTGCACTCACTCATTTACTTAAAGGTGGAAGTTTATTTCGCGGAATATTGCTAAAAATAATAACAAGCTGAATTTTAATACTAGTTTCTACCATCGTAGTGATTATATTCTCTTTGGTTTCTACAAAAAATAGCGATTGAGCGGCCATTTGCAAGTTACGTCAGATTTAGCTTCCCCCGCATTGGGGGCGCTGATTCCGCTTCAAATAGGCACAAAAAACAACTGAGTATCTTATGTCCAGCATACTTGTATAATGGAGGTCAGTGTCTGAGAATACAGCTTACTAAGTTTTTATAAAGAGGCTAAAATGTATCTGAGTAATACATACTTTTTTTTTGTACTCTTTGGTTTTAACTATTGTTGCCTCTAAACACATAATATGACAATAAAATAATTCAACACAATTCTACCGATTAAAAATCATTGTGGGGCATAACACCATGATAATGATGTGTCCAATAAATTCTAAATTTGTTTAATAAAATAAAATATTAAGGAACATTGCATGTTTAAAAGCCCGCCAAACTTGTAACTATTGGTCTACCAGAATCTGATGGCAAAAAGTGAGAAAAGAAATTGACTCTAGCAATACCGGGGTAATAGGAATAAAACATTTTCATCCTTTTTTATTCCTTTAGCTGCTTATTTTGTGTGTGAAACATGCAAATATAAAAATTTATTCAATGATCAAGGATATTTTTCGAAAATCTGCCATCTAAATTTGCCATCAGATCCTGGTAGACCTATAGTTAGCTGCACTATACGGACCTTAGGAGCAGCTTAAATAATGAAGTTGCAACTGCAGTTACATTAAAGATAATCTAACCATAGGCAGTGAGCAACGCAGCAATGCTGGAGGCATGCCACTTAGCAATTTTAAAAACACACAAATGAGTTTTCACCTCTGGAACATAAAATATTTATAATCATACTATACTCTAAAGTCTAAAGTGAATGAATGTATTTTTTCCTGCTTTTCTTATGACTTTTGGTACACACAGAGTCCGGTGTTCTAAGGTGATTTTGTCTGTAGTATTTCCCGAAGCTTTTGATTCGCCAACTTGTTTGCGTTAGCCAATCTAAAGTATTATTAATTAATATAATATTGGTGCAAAGACTACCCAAAAAAAAAACGATAAAGTATGGCGCAGGTATTTTTGTATAATATGTTGGCAGTCACACTTTATTTAATTATGTCAATTTTACTGGTATTATAGTTGGACTGAAAAGGTGGGTAGGAACCTATCAAATTTTAAAGTGTAGGACGTAGGTATTTAGTTTTTATTGGTAATTGTAATATTTTCAGAGTTGTTTTTGTATTTAATACAAAATTTACAATTTAGTATATAATTTATATTAATATTATGTATATACTATACATAAGGACAGAATATGTGTGTGAGGCAATGAAAATGTAAACAAATTGAATTTGTTTTAGTTTAGCTGATTTATCTACAATACATTAATGTAGTTATTACGGTTAACTGCAAAAAATAATCATAACACACTATCTACTAGTTGGGTCATACGAGATAAGACCAATCACAAAAAAAAATTAAAGCAATCAACCAATTAAAATGTATTATTTTCGAAGACAGTTAGGGGGGTATTAGATTATCATTTATATTGGATCCTAGATTATTGAGTCATTTATATTGGATAATGTAATATAGATAAATGATACATTTCTTCCTTGATCATAGATTTTTGACGTTTGCTGAGAGATTGGATCCAATACGGTCATAGAAATTGGTGTTGCCAGTTATTTAATATAAAAAAGAGTTTTTAATTTCTTGTTCGTTATTATGTTTCAAATAATGTAATGTAATTCTTTTTCTAATTATATACTTAAATAATCTTGCTGAAATAACATAAAACAAGCCATATTAAAAATGACGATGTCTTTTGACAAATCGAATTCTCTGAGATCTAGTAACACTGATGTCAATACCTGTCAGCGTTAGCGCTCCCCATTGGCTATTGAAACCACATATGACGTAAAATAGGATCAATGATAATTGATAAATGATAATGTTTTATGCAGATATGATCAAATGATCATTTTTATTGGATCCTATATATGATCCTATAAATGATCCAATATAAATTATAATGTAATACCCCCCTTAGACACTTGTCTAGTGGTAACTCTAGAGTCTAGACTCCTTTGTTTAAGCCTTAGTGGTTTAAGCCTTATGTTATGTAAATTAGCATATTGCATTATTTCTTAAAGTTTACAATTATTATAACATTATTCAGTACTTACTGTTGTTAAAAACTGCATTTTTTTACATTTTCATATTAAAATAATAAGTGCAAGTATTTTATCACAAGTACACCTAGCATGGCAGCTTGGCTAAAACACTTTGTTGTGGTCGTAACAACATACTATGTAGATAGTTCATAGTCCATTCCTGTGAAGTTTACAGTGACAGCACAATGAACGTCTGCACTCTGCAGTCAACACATTGAATGGCTTACACATAGATTTCAAATTTGGAATATGCCACGTCAATGTCCGTTACGTCGAAGCCAAACAAGCGTAATTTGTGAGTTGTGACTTGTGAGTCGCAGAATTTCGGTTCGGCAGAATTCTGCTGCATTCAGTTTCATACAAAAGTATGTTTGATTCACACGAGCGTAATTTTGTGAGTCCTGATTTGTATGAAAAGATATTTACGCGGCAGAAATTCTGCGACTTACAACTCACAAATTACGCTCGTTTGGCTTCACCTTTACTTACCACAATAGATTAGTGTATTATTACTACAATGTTTTCACGCTAAAGGCAGCACCAGCGCAGACAATGTGTCTGTGCGCGCGAAGTCCATGCGCGTGTTTCAATTTCTATTGCATCTAGATATCGCGTTTTACGCTACAAAGTACAAACATGGAGTCGAAGTTATCATGCTCCAATCAAATACGTCCATTCGCAACGGACTCGCGCGTATTTCTGGACGCTGCATAGGCACCCAAATATCTAGACTCGCGCGTTTTA
Organism: Polyommatus icarus; assembly: GCA_937595015.1. NCBI lineage: Eukaryota > Metazoa > Arthropoda > Insecta > Lepidoptera > Lycaenidae > Polyommatus > Polyommatus icarus. The sequence goes on from OW569321.1 coordinate 15,288,310, forward strand.
CGGGCGAATCGAAAGTCCCGCTCATTGCAAGCGTTTTACGCGCGAGTTAGAAAATGCGCGTAGGCATCTGGACGCGATATATATGTCGCAGTCATCTGGTTCAATCTGCGATTCGATTGAATTCAATTCGAAATTCAATGAATGCGCTAGTCATTCGATCGAATCGCAGATTAAACCAGACGACTGCGACATATACAGTAGCTCTAGTATCTGGGATACGCGTGAAAAACGCCTCATCTGGACAGGCTCTAAACAAAAAGTTTTGTTCAACGTTTGACGTTTCTGTAAATATTCTGATATGACGTGTGCAACATGTTTTTAGTCGGATTATTTACTGTATGTGCTGGACACTGACCTCCATCTGCCTCCATTATACAAGTACGCTGGACTAATGATAACCCTTTGAAATGACAGCTATTTTTTGTGCCTATTTGAAGCGGAGTCAGCTCCCCCAATATTCGGGAAGATAACTAAATTTGACGTAAAAATTATGTTTGAAAGTCGCCATATTGGCGCTGATAGCAGTAGTGGGAGTACTTGGAACTAATACTAGTTTCTACCATGGAGGTATACTATTATTATCTGTGGTTTCTACAATCAATAGCGATTGAGCAGCCATTTGCAAGTTACGTCAGATTTAGTTCTCTTCCCGAATATTGGGGGAGCTGATTCCGCTTCAAATAGGCACAAAATACGAGTATATCTGGGTATCATCAGTCCAGTGTACTTGTATAATGGAGGTCAGTGGTGCTGAACGCTGGTAGCGCCCTCTGTTAAATTTACGATATTTGGTTTTTTGGTTCATTTTACACTGGCTAATTCACTGCAAACTTAACACGAATAGACAAGAGTAGTGTTGGTAAAACTAGGATTAATATTCGCACAAACACATCTCACCACTGTATAACATTTACTCAGTGGATTTACTCAATACTCATAGATAGTGTTTGTCTGATATTATGCTTGAAGATTACTTGACTTGACAGACAGCATCGACAGTGAATATGATATCCGATGTGAGTTTTTTTATTAGTGAATAGTTAGAGTATAGGAACGCACCTTATGTTTTTCTGCAGCAGCGAAGCCGAGAGAAAGTTCTATCTAGTAACTTCTATGTATATTTTCCCCATACTCTTATTAAGTTCTTAAGATTATAAAAATAGAGTTATAGTCATGGTGCATAATAGGTTTAATTCAGTATTTAATTAATGGTTTGTTTAACCACTTATTTTAAAAACATGTTTTTAGGGTTCCATACCCCAAGGGTAAAAACGGGACTTTATCACTAAGACTTTGTTGTCTGTCTGTCTCCAGGCTTTATCTCAGTTAAAGACAGAACCGTTATAGATATTCGCAACATCCCTGATAAAGATGACTCCTTAAATTTTTACAAATTGTGTACATATTTCTGTTGCCGCTATAACAATAAATACTAAAGACAAAATAAAAGTGATACTTAAAGGGGGGCTCCGTATGGGAGAATAGAGAACAAACGAGATTTATTGGACTTTTTTGCTTGATATGAATAATAGCAACAGGCAGGCACTTGAAATGTTCACAAAATACTCAATTGTATTTATCCTTTAATAACTAAATATTATTTATCATATCGCAATAACAAAAGTAGCCCATATATCTGTTTGCTACTTAGCAGATATTTTAAAATAAAAGAGCGTGTGCCGAGCACACGTGTCAGAAGAGAAACTTAGTCAAAATCGTCGCCTTACTCCGTGGACCGTGAATTTTACTCTCAACGCGCCTGAAGAAGTTTTACTTCAATACCATTTTAAAATATCTGCTACGTACGTAAAAAAGAAATTGTGCACTTAAATAAATTACCACTAAAATAGACCCAATATTTTTTTTATTTATTTTCTTCAAAAGTTTGTACTGTAAAATATATGGTATGTAAAATGTAAAATCATAATGACATCATGTTAATGGGCTGTTTACATTCACCCCTGTCGGGCAGGGAAGTGGGCAGAGCGAGAATGTAAATCAGGGGTTCCCAAACTTATTTTGTCTAGTGCCCACTAACAAATTATGCTTTAGCGTGTTTAGTTGTTTAGTTTCAATTTAAAATGAATCCATATGAAATAAATCACCCCCAAGCCTCTACACAACGCCCCCCTTTTTTCTGGATCCCGCACCGCCCCCTTTTAGACCTGCAGCGCCCACAAGGAGGCGTTATCGCCCACTTTGGGAAAGGCTGATGTAAACAGTCACTTGCATTGCTACTTGTCATGCCGCTACCGCTGCCCGACGCAATATTATTGTCGCGCAGTCATCTGTTTCAATATACAATTCGATGGAATAGCCGCGGCAGCCTCGCGCGCAGTTGCTCGGTCGGTCAGTACGTGTTAGTGCGCGGCAAACGTCCGAGGCGCCTTTGAGCATCGACAAAAAACCGACAACTTTTGGCTCGGCCGCGGCACGCAGGCAGCGAGGCGGCTCGCTTTGTCAGTACGCGGCTAACGACTAGCGCGGTCATTCATTGGCACCATTTAATTGAATGACTTGTAACTTTTATTTTCTTGACTCTTGACTTATAGTGAAGTCGTAGACATTATAAAGCTGAAGAGTTTTAGTAGACCACGGGAAAGGACTACTAAAAAAAACAGTAAAAATACATAATTCCCGCGCGATCGATTATGGTCAGTCGTCCATTCGTCCTGTTTCCATTGAAAATTTAAAAGTCGTAAAAACGCAATGGGGCACTTTAATTTATTTGGGCAAGTTTTATAGAAAATTGCAATTGTAGTGTAAGTAATTTAACAATTTCTACTGTATATGCCGCACCTTCAAATAGTAAGGGGGCGTCCACAAATTACGTGAGATGTTTAGGGGGGTGTCGAGTCAAATCTCATCTAATCTCACGTTGGGGAGAGGGGGGGTCTCGGCAAATCTCACGTATTTTTTTTTCTCAACAAAATAATACTATTTTGGTCCATTTCATCCAGATTGTACGTACTTATGCTTAAGATTAAATCGTAAGCGTAATCGTTATACGATTAAGATCATTCACAAATTCGTTTGAAAGAAAATTTACTGATTGTCAAACCTAACGTTTACGTAAAAAACCCAAATTTTGAAAATCTCACGTGAGATTTTGAGAGGGGGAGGGTGGGGGGGGGGGGGGTTGAATAAAATCTCAAGAAATCTCACCAGAGGCGGAGGGGGGGCCAAAAAATAAAAAAAACCTCACGTAATTTGTGGACGCCCCTAATGTAATATTCACTTTATCATACCCTGGGAGTAAAAAAGTGTTGTGATTAATACTGAATTTCTTTATAGAAATAAATCGAGTTAGTAGAAAGTTCACGTAGCCCAATGTCTTAAATATAATAAACTATAATATAATGCTACACTATTACCTACTTATTCCATTAAAGTTGGATGGTACATAATATTTCGACCTACATACTTATATCTTAAAGAAATAGTGCCATGATTAGCATAATACATAGCTTAATGAAGTATTCTATTATATTGTTTATATTTTTATTAAATGATTTATATACAAGAATATATTATAATAGAAGGTATATATTTTGTATACAAGTTGAAGGGCCTGTTTCACCTTATCTGATAGATAGAATATACTCTATCTGTCAGATAAGATGTGGATTGTCTATCCGGCACTTATCAGTAAGTGGATAAACAGGCCCTTTAATATATGTATACTATTTCATAGTACAGTGTGCATATTTTTAACCTAAAAAATTGATGTTATAAATTGTAATTATGTAGAAGCTAATTTTATAATTGCAAATCATTCTAAAAAAATCAATGATTGCCTATAAATTATTATACAAACACTATTTTCAATTTCAGCGAACAGTCCATTGGTTGAATGCTCCTACGTTTTGTGATTGGTGTAACTTTAAAGACTTCAATTTATATACCTGCACAATTTTATCTAATGTAAAAATCTGCTAGTAAAAGACCAACAAAGGTAGCTCAAATATTCTTACTAGTACAAAACATTTTGGGCGGAGCCAACTGCCCTCGTGCAGGTAAATAAATCCTCTGTATATACTTGAATATTATTTTGTCTCTGTTGTACTGTTACGCGCGGATGAACAAATGTTTGTGAATTTTAATTTGTCACTTGCTGTACATATGCGCCTAGAATTAGTTACGTTTTGAAATCACTTCTGTTAAATATGATTTCCGTGTTTTCAGCGAGTTTATTTTACCTTCTTATTAACAATAAACAGTTTTTAAATATTTGCTTTTTCATTCGGGGGGGATCGGATTGAAAAACTTTCGATTTTGAAAAAGATAAATGTATTTTAAATACAAGAATACAATATAGGTTAATCTCGTAACTAACTTTCACAAGTTTAACTTGCTACAAGTAAATGCTTTGAAAAGTATTCGAAAATAAATAAAATAATAGAACAGAAGAAATACTGTAGCTATAAAATGAATGTCGTAGAAGATATCGGCTTAAAATCTAAGGCAGTTGGATATGTCGTTTAGCAGGTCACCTTGTGCATGGCCTCGGCGATGTAGTTGACGTTCTTGGAGGAGATGCCGGCGACGGAGATGCGCCCGTCCTTCGTCAGGTAAATGTGGAACTCCTTCGTCAGCCTCTCCACCTGAAACATTTTGGTACCATTGTTGAACATTTAGAGTCCGAGTAAAAACTTTAGTTTTGATTATTGACACCTGCGCAGATTCCCCGAGTTATTTCAAGTTTGTGCGTGGCAAACACCTATAGGCCACGCACAAACATGAAATCGTTCGGCGAATCTGTGCTTGTCTACACTGTACAATATCTAGCTAAAAAGTATGTAAGTACAATAGCTGCCAATAACTACCTTCTTGATCATGACTCTTTCGATCTAACATTTGCGTGACCTATGCTAGCGTACGGCCCCACGCACTCCTCACTGTACCAAAGAGACCATAAGATCCAGTTATTATATTACGCGCGGTCTATGTAAGTGCTCAAAGGTTTGGCCTTTAGAAGCAAGAGGTAAAAATGTGACGGGAACTTCCATAAAGAAATTAGTTTCTTCAAGTCGAAGTACAAAATTTATTTTAGACAAAATATGTATAATACCTGATCGGGCTTAAGTCCAGTGAAGCAGAACATGCCGATCTGGTCGGTGATGTGTTGCCAGGGGTGCTTGTTGCCGGCCCCCTCTATGCCGGCGCGCAGCTGCGTGCGCATAGAGATGATACGGTTAGCCATAGACTTCACGTCCACCAACCTGGAGCGAACGCGACAAAATTATGTAAATGAGACAAATAAAGGATATGGGACCCTAATTATTGTAAAAAAAAAAAACTGGAGCGATCAATGGTTGGTTGAACATCCAATGGAAACAAGATTAATAGATAGGTTGAACCGGAATGAGATGCGAAGTGTCACTATAAAGATACTAACCATCAGAGACTTACAATTATACCCGGCAATAAATATTGCACATCGACCTTTGGAAAGAGACATTCGGCTAATTTCGGTTTCATAGAGCGATCTTTGTAGCACACACCTATTTGACATTATGTCAGTCGTTGTTCAAATTCAATAGAGTGTAGTCGCGTCCAGTTCAAAATATATATCTAGAGTTGTTAACACCCCTGCTACAGCCGTAATTTTCCAAAAGAATTTTAAATACGTAAACATAATTTGAACACCCTTTTTTTTATTTTACCCGAACCTAAAGCCATAACCAGTGAACTTTAAACTACAGGAAGAGTAACTCCGTCAAAAAAAGTGCACCAAATGGCTACAAAATGTGACCCGAATACATGCACATTTATGCATGTGTTCGGTACACATTTTTCGTGTATATATACTCGAGTGACGTTCAACCAGGTTGACATGATAATTATTGTCAAACTCATTTTACAATTTGTTTACTTTTGGTTTACTTACTTTTTACGTAGCTTTTTAAAAATGCCCTGTGAAATGGTGTAGAAGTCACAAAGATACGACTTTTAATACAGGAATAACCTTTCAAGTTTCATCAGTAAGTGATTTTTTTAAAATTATGCTTAGGTAAAGTTCTTGTATTTTTTCCGACCCAAAAACATACCCAAAAAGATGGTTTATTTAAGTTGGATGCCAGGGTATTTGCGTAAAATTAAGCTGGTCTCTTTGTGTTTGTCTTATTAAGTTTACATGTTATTGTTAAAATGCAATAATCAAAAAATAATATAATTACAAAATTTTTACAAAGTCGCCATGGACAGTGTTATGCAAGATGTAACAATTTAATCATAATTCATAACCGCGGGTCTGACTGACATCAGTATGGAGTATCTTATTTTTATAATGCCGTTCGTACTTCGTTTAGTAAGAAACGAACTGAATTGGATGCCGAGCCAGATTACTCGTTTTTGTAGCATACACTTTAATAGTCATGATTAGGGAATGTGTTTTTACAAGAATTATCATATTTAGACTTTGAAATCCCAAGTTTTATTTTCCATATTTTTCCATATTTTAGGGTTTTACAAAGATAAGTCCATATTTTGCAAGAAAATGTCACAATCGTCCATATTTTCACTAAAATACAAAAAAAAAAATACGTTCCCGCCACCATGCGGCTGCGTATTTCGTTCCTCTCGCGTTTTATATTATTATTTATTATATTTTTTCGGTATTCTGTTTTCAAAGAAGATTATTGAAGAAATAGAAAATAAAGTTTCGGCTATGCTGAAGGACATGTTACTGACATGGCTAAACAAAAACTGAAGTAAAAAAATATCGTGAATTGTGAGTGGTGACGTGCAGGGATCATTTAGCCAATATTAATCCAACCCAAGACGATCATTTTTTAAAATGAAATAAGGGGGCAAACGAGCAAACGGGTCACCTGATGGAAAGCAACTTCCGTCGCCCACGGATACTCGCAGCATCAGAAGAGCTGCAGGTGCGTTGCCGGCCTTTTAAGAGGGAAGGGCAGGGAAAGGAAAATGGTAGGGGATTGGGCCTTCAGTAAACTCAATCACTCGGCGAAGCACAGCGCAAGCGCTATTTCACGCCGGTTTTCTGTGAGCCCGTGGTATTTCTCCGGTCGAGCCGGCCCATTCGTGCCGAAGCACGGCTCTCCCACGTCAAATCATGCAGCATGACGTGCGTTACGTGCTGTCATGGTTACAATATTATGATCAGCATGTCATGCAAGTTGTACAGTTAATACTGTCACATATGTTTATTCCCAAACCATTTATGCATAGGCACAGCCAGTATAGCATATTTCTGGCCTACCAAATATGCAAAGGCAAAGCCAGCATAGCATATTTCTGGCCTCTATCTTTTTGTTAACTGTCACGAGTGACTCTTTTCTTACCTATAACACTAAAACAACGTTTAATTTTTGGAATTTCATACTCAATATTTTTTCCATATTTCTATTTAATACTTCATATTTTTCCATATTTTCGATTTTTTAGTCCATATTTTATGTACATATTTTGGATTTTTTGTACATATTTTTCCGGGCACTAGTCATGATATATTTTGTATGAGTAATGACCAAAAATTAAAGAGATTACGAAAATCTGCATTTGTACCGTAAGTTTTTTATTTCAGTTCTGTAATAATCTTTGCTAATATTTTAAATGTGAAAGTGTCTCTGTCTGTCTGTCTGCCTGTCTCGCTTTCACGCCAAAACTACTGAACCGATTGTAATGAAATTTTGTACACAGATAGTCTAAAGCCTGAGAAAGGACATAGGCTACTTTTTAACCGGAAAAAGGGGTTGTAAGGGGGTGAAAATGCGTAAATTTGTTCAAATTAAGTTAGTTCCAAAAATCATAATAGATGGCGCCGTGCGTCTCCTACATCGCGATATCGCTTGCTCGTGCATCTTTCTATAAGAGGTGGTACCAAGTTAAGTACCGTTTTTCGATTTTTGCGATTGTTATGCACGTCTATAAATAATGAATAACTCACTACTCTACTTAGTAGTAAGTACTCAGTACTTTATCTACGCAGTGATGAGTGACGAAACCTTAAACCTACTGATGCTAAATAGTTTATAGGTAAAGCTAAAGTTGTGTAATGGGGGGCTAAATAAGCTTTAGGTATAATATAAAAAAATGAAATATTATGTGCGCACTGCACAGCTGTTTTTAGATATTTTGATTTGAGGGGTACCAGGGTTTTAAAAAGCTTTTAAATTTGACACCAATTTTGTTGACACCGCGCGCTATAAACTGAAGTCCACGCGGACGAAGTCGCGCTAGTTCTGTAATAATTTAGCACATATATTTTTGTAGTCTGAAAACGTCTTGTCTAGGTGCTCTGGATAGTTTTAAATTCGTCCGAGTCGTACACGGTTTGTTCAAAATTATTATATATTATTATTATCGACGATTTAAGGATCAGAGGAAAATGTTTGATTTTAAAATAATAATTACGAGTATGTACTCCTTTCTTCGTGATAGTAGATATGTTTGGTGTATACTGCATAATGCCATCCGCTTTGTTTCATAACTGTGACATTGATAATAACCGCGCAGGCTGTTGTCCAGCGCGCAATATTATGATACGTTACCTGGGAAACGACCTTGGCGAGAATCTAAATTGTCATATTTTAGTGTTCGAAAAGGAGCCAAATTTAAAACGGTTGAAGTATGGGAGTTACATTTCCTGTAGTTTTGTTATTCGTTGGCCATAACTTATAGAAAATTTGGTGTATTTTGTACAAAGAATAATAAAATTGTCAAAAGAAGCAAACCATAATTGTTTTAACAGCTCCTAATATATACCGGACTTTTTGTATTTCGCGCGTAAGAGATAACGCTCTACTAAACCGAAATTAGCCGACTGTCACTTTCTAAAGGTCGATGTGCAATATTTATCGCCGGGTACTGTACGTTAGTTCTCGGTTCTCCAAATACATTTCTCCAAATATATAGGTAGTAATTTGCAAATTTATGATCTACAAAAACTCAAATAACATACAAATCGTACTTATTGAAATCATTCTTTATTGAAACAAACTGAAAATTCGTTACGATTTACTCTAGAAGTTGCTCACAACTTCGTTACGCCGACATACATTTTTCCGTGATAAAAACTGTCCTTCGTCCTTTTCGGGATAGGTATAAAGTATTTCTATAGCAAGTTGCATCTAAGCGGAAAGTGATGAGTGATGACAGAAAGACTTTCGTACTTATATTATTAGCATAGATTGGCATGGCATTGTTTAGCATGCCTTAGCGTTCCCTTACTTTTGGTGGAAGTCCGGTCCCTGAGGTAGACCGGCCGGTCGTGGAGGGAGTCTCGTGTTTGTTAGATTCGGGACATCCCTCCTTTATACGGCTGAAGGCGAACCGCAGGTGGTTTTAGTGAGGCATTGTTTAGCATGACTCACCACTGCTGCTTCAGTTCGGGGTTGAGCAGGATCTCCTGCACGAGTCGCGCGCCGTACAGCGGGGGGTTGGAGTACATGGTGCGCACCATGATCTTCACCTGCGACATCACTTTGGCGGCGTGCTCAGCGTCGCCGCACAGGAACGTCAGCGCGCCGGCGCGCTCGCCGTACAGACCTGGGGGAGAAAATTACAAGTCATCATTATTATTCATTCTTTCTTCTTTGTCGTTTTCTTCATTACTGAAGGTCGCGCCTGGAAAAGTTCTCCTCTACTTTGGTTGTCAAGCTCTTCCATTTTGTTCGGTCTTCTGCTTCTCTAAGGGCGGCTGTTATTTTCAGTCCATTGAGTGTCGTAATTTGGTCACACCATCGGGTAGGTGATTGACCCCTGGGTCACTTGACTTCAATTTTTCCCGTGACTATTAACTTTTCGAGGTTGTCTGGTTGCCGGCGAGCGATGTGACCAAAATAGGATAAAATTCTCCTGTAACAAGTCGTCGATAGTCGACTTTAACGCTAAGCTGGTCGAGAATAGATTTGTTAGTCCTTTTGGCTGTCCACGGTATGCGAAGCATTCTTCTCCAACACCACATTTCGAATGCGTCGATCTTTTTGCGGTCGGCTGCCCGGATGGTCCATGACTCAAAAGCGTAGAGAAATATAGAGAAAACCAATGTTATAGAGGTAGGTATTATATTGGCTATACTGTACTCGGCGAAACATGGCGGTAGCGCCTAGTGGTAATTGACTCCCTGTCAAAAACTTGCATTTTCTATGTAAACCGCGCTAAAACCGCGATTTATAATGAAGTGTCCGATGTTGTCAAAATAAATCCATTCTTATTCTTATTCTTATTCAATCACGGTTTATATAGAAAATAACAAGTTTTTTGACAGGGATTCAATGACCGCTACCGACATGTTTCGCCGAGTATAGTATACACTTTACAACTTCGAAATCTCTTAGGGGGGTATTAGATTATCATTTATATTGGATCATAATATATCATTGAGTAATTTATATTGGATAATGTAATATCTAAGATAAATGATTCATTTCTTCCTTGATCATAGATTTTTGACATTTGCTGAGAGATTGGATCCAATACGGTCATAGAAATTGGTGTTGCCAGTTATTTAAAATAAAAAAGAGTTTTTGATTCCTTGTTCGTTAATATGTTTCAAATAATGTAATGTAATGTTCAAAATTCACCCAATAATGTATTTATATATATGTATATATATGTATGTATGTATGTATGTATATATATATATATATATATATATATATATATATATATATATATATATATATATAAATACATTATTGGGTGAATTTTGAACATTACATTACATTATTTGAAACATATTAACGAACAAGGAATCAAAAACTCTTATATATATATATATATATATATATATATATATATATAAATTTTCTTATTACTCATGGATGTATCTTTTCTCTTTTCTTTTTACCATATTTCACTAATTGTCTCTATATGATATTCTGTTATTTTTCTTTTCTTTAACAAGCTTTCTTTCTTTAAAATGTTAACTAGAATCTTATATGTGAAAACATGTTAATGGTTTCCGTGTAATATTTATAGATATGTACACTACCTTTATTATGTAACTGTTTGTTTTCCAAATAAAATAAAATAAAATAAATTATTTTTCTAATTATATACTTGAATAATCTTGCTGAAATAACATAAAACAAGCCATGTTAAAAATGACGATGTCTTTTGACAAATCGAATTCTCTGAGATCTAGTAACACTGATGTCAATACCTGTCAGCGTTAGCGCTCCCCATTGGCTATTGAAACCACATATGACGTAAAATAGGATCAATGATAAATGATAATGTAATATGCAGATATGATCAAATGATCATCTTTATTGGATCCTATATATGATCCTATAAATGATCCAATATAAATGATAATGTAATACCCCCCTTAAACTTGAGGGAGGCAATCAGCGCATGTATAGAGACCGTGCAGGAGCTATATGGAACCACTTGTCTTGTAACTAAAGTTTGCGTGAAAAGTGTTGCACACGAACGCAGTTGAGATACTCATAAAATCTTTTTTTTTTTTGCCAACATGTCTCTCGTCATAAGACGAGATGTTGGCAAACATTTTATAATGTTTAGACATTTTTGTCAACAAGAAATAAAATATTATTATTAGAGTTTGAGTAAAAACATGATAAGTAGTAAGTACATAGTTAATTATGTATATGGGTTATTGTGGCTTATATTGGTCATCACGAGCAGCATTATTAAGTTTTCCTTTTGTAAATTGTAAATATTGCGTAAAATTAGAAAAGCTATGTATTCATTAGGGATTTTTGAGTGGGTCATGGAAACCGGAAGGGTAGTTAAATTCAAAAATTCAGGATAGCAACACATTCAATATTTTTTAATCAAAATATTTGTTTCTATAATCGCGTTATCGTAACTAAACAAATGGTTTACGCCGATGACGAAGATTCGCTATCAACACATAAGATTAGAGGTCAAGCATCGCTATGAGCTTATCAAAAATCCAGTTTCTGTTCTACAATTTCTGCGTTATCTAATAAATTCGTATGGAATTACCAGTAAATACTTATTCATTATTATATGCCGCACTGTCACTTCCTGCGGGACCCTTCCGCAGAAACTGATTTCTTCTTTGAAACTTGTTAATCAATCTTATCATGTAATTTGTATCTTAGAAAATGTAATAATGCTAGGTTATGCATGCATCTGGTAAATGCCTGTCACCACTTATTTTTTTAATTAAATTTTAAGATGTAATTTTACCAACAACTGTTAAAAAATATAATACTCGAATTAGTATCACACACAGAAATAAGATCTAGATAGAAGCGCTGTGTCGCTCCATTTGTATGAACACGAGCGTGTCACTTTTTTCATACCTACTGTGACGTCACAAGAGCGCTTTAGTGATGGGAATACCCGTACGCGCGGCATCGATTCAAAGGAATCGCCGCGCCTCTTTTGCCATTTTAATAGGTATATCGATTTTTTTATCGATTATTATTCGAGTTCATAGACAGGAATGATAAATCTTAAGATACGTGCTTGCCAGGACAGCTAGTAATCTAATATATATAAATCTCCTGTCACGATGTTTGTCCGCGATGGATTCCTAAACTACTTAACCGATTTTAATGTTTGTTTTTTTTAAATGTGTGCTTTTTCCCAACTTGAGAGATAGGATAGCTTAGATCTTTAATTATAGTCACAATTTTATTTTATTGCAAATTATTTGTCGATAAAGAGCGACCATTGTTTATGCGACGCGGGTCACGGGATAGCGATGGACGTTGCCATGGTGACATACTTATTTATAGTCACTAATTCAATAAAATAATACGGGCGATATACTTTATATAATATGGCAAAGAAACGTTTACCGGGACAGCTAGTCTATACTAATATTATAATTGGGAAGAGTTTGTTTGTCTGTTTGAACGCGCTAATCTCAGGAACTACTGGTCCGATTTGAAAAATTATTTTACTGTTGGATAGCCCATTTATCGAGGAAGGCTATAGGCTATATTTTATCACGCTAAAACTAAAAGGAGCGAAGAAATAGAGGAAAATGTGGAAAAAACGGGGGGAAATTATTTGAAAGGGCTTATTTGAACGCGCTAATCTCAGGAACTACTGGTCCGATTTGAAAAATTCTTTCAGTGTTAGATAGCCCATTGATCGAGGAAGGCTACAGGTTATATTTTATCACGCTAAATCTAATAGGAGCGAAGAAATAGAGGAAAATGTGGAAAAAACGGGGGAAATTATAAGAGAGGGCTTATTCGAACGCGCTCATCTCAGGAATTACTGGTCTGATTTGTAAAATCTTTCAGTGTTAGATAGCCCACTTATTGAGAAAGGCTATAGGCTATATTTTATCACGCTAAGTCTAATAGGAGCGAAGAAATAGAGGAAAGTGTGGAAAAAACGGGGGAAATTATTTGAAAGGGGTTATTTGAACGTACTGGAGCGATTTTTATGTTATTTGGCATACGTGAAGAATAGACCACGTGAAAGGACATAGGTTTCTTTTTTTGCGGAAAAATTTACGGTTTCCGTGACATTCCTAAATTACGCGGGCGAAGCCGCGCGGAACATCTAGTATATTATATTATTCTAAATTAAATCACTAAAAAGGAATATGTTCCTTAGTTATATGTAACTAGCTGTCCCGACGAATGTTGTTTTGCCATTTAAAGTATTTGTACTTCATCAGTTGATACAATATCTTACCCCCTCTTTGGGGGGGTTGGCTTCTATAGCGATGTAGTGATACCCCCCGCTTATTATTTTTTAATACCTTTAATGTACAGAATTTTTGTTTCTACAGTTTTATTATATGTATAGAAAATGTATAGAAATATAATTACCGAGTCACAAAATATCCCAAAGCGAACTTTATCATTCCTCTGTTTCATGTCTGTTTCGAAAATCGATTAATTAGAATCGAGAATATGTACAACACTATTTGCTTCATTTGACAGAAAAATGAGAATATTGACTGTACCTCGAAACCAAGCGATGAGTGAAAGTATCGATTGTTTTATTTCCATTGCGCGCTCAATAGCGGACAAACAGAACGGGCTCTATAATTTTCTAACTAAAGCGGCAATGTATTATGAATCATGCGGTACACACGCAGTTACGTAGATTTCATGGTAAAAACTACAGCCACACACGATTTACATTAAATAATTGATTTTAAAATAAAGGACACATGATTAAATAATAAAATTACTTACCGATGATAAGAAACGTGTCCACTATTTATACCAATGTTTCTATTTGAATTTCCACAGCCCAATACGGCACAATTAGGCATTTTTAGAATTCCGATTCCGATAACGGTGGAGCGCAGACTAAAGAACAGACTTTCGAAAGAATGAAGTTTGTGACCGTTTGGGAACGCGATGGCACGCGAAGTACATACACATGCGGGATCTAATTAGATAGAGATCTGTGGTATCACATTACCTCTTTCGTTTTTCATATGAATTGTAGAGAAGATATTATGCCATTTTAACAAGCTGTTAACACTAACAGACGTTGGTGAAATTGGGCCTTAAATCGTAAATCGTAGCTCAACATAGTTCAGGTTGACTGCATTATTAAATATGATTTTAAACATAACTAGCAGGGCCTTCATACCCATATTCTTGGCGAAGCTCTGCGCGAGCGTGACCTGGTGGCCGTCCTTGACGAACAGGCGGACGGCGAAGGCGTCGTTGTCGACGTTGCCGGTGGCGAAGCCCTGGTACGCCATGTCGAAGAATGGGTAAAGTTTCTTCTCTTTGATCACCTGGTGGGAGTAAAAAAAGAAAGTAATGCAAAATACCCTTCACATTCTGCAAATTGCAATATTATGTTTTATTGATGTAATTTTGAAATCGATTCCAAATTTCTTTCTTTCTCTCGCGAAAGTAAAGGGGTTTTGTGGCGGAAAGTTGCCGTGTCTCTGCGTGCTTAACGGATTCCGGAGCAACAAAGTTGCGGAATTATGTATGTAATGTCAAACAGAATATTATACTAACCTGAGAAAGTTTAGCCCAGTCTTCAGGTTTGGGGTCGACTCCAGTAGGGTTGTGCGCGCAAGCGTGGAGCATAATAATTGAGCCCTCTGGAATTTTCTGTAAGAAATGTCAAGAGTTTTAAAAAATCCTACCTAATATTAAACAATTTTATAGAGAGGGATGTATATTTTAATTCAATAAATTTTCATTTATTAACAGAGTTTCTTACGTATGTTCATTTTTTTGCTGATATTAATCTTTTGTTTTTAGCGATAGATTGTTGCCAAGTGTTAGAACCATACTGAAAACGATAAGACAACAACACTATAATAGTGTTATCGTAATATTAACTTTACTGCAATTTTTATCAACATTATAAACCTTCATTGAGGATTATCATCAGCCAGTTATATGTCAATGGAAATACAAGGAGAAACATTACCTACTATAAGAAAAGATAAGAACTTTACGAATAATAATAATTGATAACAGTTTTATTCCCTTGGGGCCTTGTTTACCACATAACATTTCGATAATGGATAATAGTTGTATACATCCTTAACGTAACTGTTGTTGTTTATTACATAATGCCGTCCCAGCGACTCCGATCTATGACATCACGCGTGGAGGTCGTGGTCGCGTTATCGTCTATGTGAATACGAAATAGCACGTAGTTTACACACACACAGCACACATACATTTTATCAATGACATTTTGATGCATCTGTGATTAGCTCAGAGCTAGATTTTAATATTATGTTCTGCCTACATTATTCAACAATCAACATGTCAAAGAATATACTACAAAACTTGTTTGTACAGTTTCTAAAAGTTAAATTATATGTTTATTTAAAGACTTTCGAAAATTATTAATTACAAATCTGGAATAATAGCAATAACAAATTTGAAATGACTATATTTTTAACTTTTCTTCATGTGACTTAATCTACAATCTACATAAAATTGCTCATGGTATATGAACAATAATATTATCTTGTATCAACAAAGATATCAAAAAGCTAAGCCAGTGTTCAACAATGCTTATATGTATTGATAAATAAAATATTGTATTAGGCATCTAAAGTAAAACTAATATTAATAAAGCATACCTTTCCAATGGAATTGCCATCTTGTTTTTGGAAGTAGATTTTAAAATAGCTGCAATACATACCCATTATCGACTCATCAATTTTGTTATAGGTGTATTTTTATATTATGCAAAGAATTTATTGAAAAAGTTTTAAATAACATGCAATAAAAAATAAAAATACTTACACAGATGTCCTCCAGGGCGCCTTCTAAGTCAAATCCGTTGGTCTTGGAGTCAAAGTAGCGGTATTTCTTGTGTGGCAGGTTAAGCATATTGCAAATTTGTGGGTGGTTTCCCCAGGTGGGAGCAGGGAACCATACCTCCTTGTTTTTGGCATAATGCTTGGTGATAAACTCAAGACCAAGACGTAAGGCACCAGTACCGGAGAGAGTCTGGGAAACATTCATATTATTTTATAAGTTTTATATTAGATTATGTTATTAATAAAAGTCAATAATATGTATTATTAGTGCCTCAAATTTTATTGCCTTAGTCACAATACCCACAGTCTATTGTTGAAAAAACAATCTTAATAAATCATTTAATATTTTCTAGATTAATTTATCGTTCATGAAAATATAATGCTTCGGCTATTTATTCCAGAATTGTTAAATTTCTTGCAGTATATAGTTATTTATATCTTTGCCCAAGCAGATATTTAATGGTTGTTAATTAAAGATGTCATTGTTGTTAAGTAACTAAAGTAGGCCATCTGACTCGGTTATAAAGTTGGCAATTGACTAGCAATGAAAAATTTATTTTTGGACACAAATACATTGTTGCAGTTTGCTTACCTTTTACAATGTAAGCTTAAATTACACACTATATCTATAATAAAAAATGTATTGCATGTAGTCATTAACAGATCTATTGTACTATATTTTATGTATGTATATATATGTGGAAACAATAATTAACTTACTTGTACTGTGCAGTTGGTTTTTTCTTTAATAACTGGACTGTCTTCTCCAAAAGCAAGTTTAGCTACAGCATCTGTGTAAGAAGCTTCACCACTGATAGGGGCATATTCGTGGTTCAGACCTTTTCTGTGAAGAATTTCTTCAGCCTGTTAAATTTTTTTTTGTTAAAATTACCTTTTTTAATCAGAGGCAAAACCTAAATTTGATGTGGGCAAGATATATCTTGCGAGGCCCCCTGATGGATGACAAAAAAGGACGGATTTGTTAAAAGAAAGAATTTTTAATAAAAAACCTCATGGTTCAAGGAGCATGAGGCCCCTTAGACCGCGAGGCCATGGGTGGTCGCCCAATTCACCTATGCCTTATACTGCCTTTGTTTTTATTATCAGTGAATATTGTAGTACAATACACAATGTTTATTACCTTTCTTACAGATGGCAATACAAAAGGTTTGCCTTCATCATCTCTGTAGGCACCAACACCGAGGTTGACTTTTTGTGGATGAGAATCCTTTTTGTATGCTTCAGTAATGCCCAGAATTACATCTGGTGGGCCCATTGGCACATTTCCCCACCAAGTGCTAAAAATCGAAAATTTGTATGTAAGTATTTACTTATATCACAATTAAGTACTTGATAAAACATGTTGATGACTTATTTTTTATTTCTTACATTTATGATACTACTTATTTTATTATGTAAATTAAAATTAGATTTGGAATGGAAATCACTTTTATAAGGATGTCAATTTAAATAAAGTTTTATGTGTAGGTACCTATCAAATAGTGCAAGTTAAAAAGTTTTTGTGGGGATGCTGTCAGCTGTGGGGTGGATAAAAAATATTCATAGTAATTTACTAAGAAAATTTTGTTTCTCGATTGAAATTTATATTAATAGCAATATGTAGCAGGCAGAATGAAAAATATGCTAAGGCAAAACTTATATAACCAAATTAAAAAGCCGGTAATTTACCTATTAGTTCTAACAACTGCATTGCTGATTATAGACTCGAGATTGTTGTTTTTGATTACTTGAGCAGATAACTTCTTCAGAGCGTGAGCCATGGCACTTTTAAAAATCTTGATCTATTTTTACAATTAGAAGCAGCCCTCTCCACGTTTCTCTCCAGTTCTAATAAAAACTGGATCAAGTTGAAAAATATGCAGATTTCAGTGGAAATAAATTCTCTTTTGACATTGACTTTGACGTGAGCTTTGACCTTGTAAAATCCTCTGTAGTGATGTTCCTTTGATAACAAAGAATCGATATACTTAATCGATATCTAAAGTAACTTCTAAAATCTAAATGATTATGACTAGTAGTTTGATATGTAAGGTTAATTTCTTTTCATTTTCTTCTTTAAATTCTCTTATTTCTTTATCGTATTTATTTATATGTTTCCAAAAGTAGAGTTGGCATTCTGTATGTTTTTCATTTGCAATTCAAACAAAAAATAAACGTCAATTGTCAAATTTGACTTATGTCATCTGTATTATGACGTTTTCTTTTCGTAGTTTTATGGTTTTATCTTGAATTTATTTATTTGCTTATAAAAATCTGTTGAAATATAATTATGGCTGCTGAAATAAAGCCTGCACCTAGGACACCCAACGACAGGTTTTCTACTACAAAGAAACCGGCATTACTTAGTAAATTGGAAGGATGTACCGACGATGTAAACGCTGCTGTCGTGATTCCTGGGGAGGA
The DNA here is from genome assembly GCA_937595015.1 of Polyommatus icarus. Taxonomy (NCBI): domain Eukaryota; kingdom Metazoa; phylum Arthropoda; class Insecta; order Lepidoptera; family Lycaenidae; genus Polyommatus; species Polyommatus icarus. The sequence continues at coordinate 15,306,926 of OW569321.1, forward strand.
TGGTGTTATAAGTGTTTGCGACGATAAGTATGTCAATTGAACATTTTCTTTCATATATGTACATAATTTTACCTTCAATTCATCGATTCTAATAGGCCTATTTAATAAATATCGAAAAAAGATCCTATTGTCTCATGTTACTTCCCTTAATGTAGAGACCTGATCATTTTAATTTAAATTCTTATTATTTCTTCATTAGAACAGTGAGAGTATGGCTGAAGAGAGACTCGGGCCAGTATTGGCCCAGTATTTGCCAATATATGCCATCAGGTTGTACATCTATGTTCTATACACCTGAAACTCGCCAACTTTTCATCGGACAAGAAAACGGAACAATATCTGAATTTACACTGGCTGCTGATTGCAACAGAATAAATCCAGTAAGTTACGCTTTAAGGTTTTTGTATATTAACTCTTTCGTTCCCAAGTGGTCGCATGCGACCGCGAGAACAAAATATTTCCAAGAATCGGCGATCGTGGTATTAATTTTATTTTTGATAACAAACATGGAAGTCAAGTAAATATGTTATTATTATCTTAATCAATTATTTTTAAAATATCTTCATTGCTTTTAGACAAGAGAGTACCTAGCCCATACAGCAAGGATATCTGCTGTAATGTTCTCACTGAGCTGTGAGTGGGTGTTGTCTGTCAGCAGAGACAAATTTTTTGCTTACCATTGTAGTGAAACTGGCCGCAGGATTGGTGGTTACTCATTTGAAGCTTGGTGTACAGCTCTGCAGTATCCTTTTGACAAATTATTATTTCTAGCTACAACAGTAAATAGCACTGTAAGAAATTTTTATCATGAATAATTTATAACACAAAGTGTAAAGAATACTTTGTGTTATATATTCATGTTAATTTTACTCACTTTAATGATAATTAACCACTCTTAAAAATAATAATTATTAACTCTTCAACTCCCAAGCGGCCAGGGTGGGTCACGCCATTTGTACTGTGTTAACATCAGCTTAACTTGTTTATGATAATTACGACATTGTAATTGAATATTTTTCCAAACAACTATTTAATCAGGTTTGACTCGCAGTCGAAATATGCTTTTGTTGGAGATTACAGCGGGCAGATAACAATGCTAAAGCTAGATAATAATGGTGCTACACTAGTCACTACATTAAAGGGACACACAGGGTGAGCAACTCTACATTTTTAATTGTATCCCAAGATTTTTAAATGCAACTAGAATATTAATTTCTTATTTGCAACCAAAATATATATTATCACACATTTTTTTCTTAAAAATGTTCATTTATGGTGAATTATATTGATCATTGTGTCGTTTTTATTTAAAGTTGCATATGAAATTGTTTTGAAAATTACTATTTCTAAACATAACCTGTAAGGTTATAAAGTAATTGACATTAATTCTAGGTCTGTTCGTGTTCTCAATTGGGCACCACTTCCCCAGTTGTTGTTTAGTGGTTCATTTGACCAAACTATTATTGTCTGGGACATTGGAGGTCAAAAGGGCACAGCATACGAACTTCAAGGTCACAGGTAACAGATAAGCATTACCATAAATTATCATACTGCACTGTACTAAACAACAATTTGTACAATTAGCTACTTTTGAACTCATAAAACTAAAAAAACACATGTTTTATGTGAAAAGTATACATTTTAATTATGCTTTATTATATTTCATTATGCACTAGTGTAATATATACATTTATCAACTTCGTAATTAAAAACATTCAAGGTCCAATGGAAGTTTGATTCAGTTTCAAGTCTGTTTTTAGGATGATTTTACACTGCTGGCCCTGTTAGTAAACATATTCCGCCTGGATAAAACATTCAAACTGTATACAGTAATAATGTAATAATTAAGCAATGTTTTATTCTCTCAGCTCTCGTTGATCCATCTGAGTACTGTGTTGTAGCCACAAGACTTAGGCAATGTTTTGTCATTTTGCTCACCTGTCTTAATGCTTCAACTCCCAAGTGGCCACATCAAGAACAATAGATTTCCAAGAATCCGCGATCGAAGGATTAAGTGCAACACTTAATTCTTCGATCGCGGATTCAACAACAAACGCGGATTGAGAAGGTGATGAGGCTATGGTATAAATAAAATGTTTTGTCTGATTGTTCAACCAATGTTTTGCAGTAACAAGCCATTGTTAAATATTTTATCCTCTTTGGACTTAGGGCCTGTTTCACCACTTTCTGATAAGTGCCGAATAGGCTATTCACCACTTAACTTGATAGATACAGTATGGAGAATCTGTCAAAAAAGTTGTGGATAGCCTATCCGGCACTTTATCAGGAAGTGGTGAAATTTATTGTGTTATGTGTTGCAGTAACAAGGTGACGGGCCTGTGGTACGTGGGTGGCTGCGCGCGGCTGGTATCCGCGGGCGAGGACGGCGCGCTGGGCGTGTGGGAGATGGGCGTGCAGCGGCGCGAGACGCCGGCGTGGCGCGAGGCGGACCTCTGCCAGCTGTGCCGCGCCCCCTTCATATGGAACGTTCGCGCTATGATGGAGAAGAAGCAGCTAGGTGACCATGATAATGTTTTATCACTTTAGTAAAATTGGTAGAAAGCATTCTTAACGCCATCGAAAGATTTGTAAGGCTGCTAGTCGCTAGTAGGTATTAAGAAGTTTTCGAAGTTCTGTCAAGTTTTATGCAGGCATCAGCGTTACTTAGTACATTATCAGTGCTGCTAATGTTTGCAAGCAGTGGGCAGTTCTGGTAGTGCTAATTTACATTGATACAATGTAGGTCGCTGGTATCACAGGATACCTCTACTCACTACTGGATCGGCATTTCATGCCACTGTATAGTGTGTACTACTTAAAAGTATATTTTGATACATCTGAATCAATCGCCGTCAGCTGCTTCTTACCGCCGATCTGCGGCTTTAATGCGACTGTTAAGTTTACTCTAACTTTCTTCATTACAGTCTGTAAAGTTTACCCCCCCTCATTTTTAAGGTTTAAGAACCCCTGTATCATTAAAGCCGGTTGGCAGCGGGAGACAAGAAGTGGCGGCAGTTTCTATGAAAAGTGTCGCTAGCTACGCAGGGTATTTCATAGAAATACATAGAAACCGGTAGTGTCGCAACGTCGTCTGCTGTCGCTTCTTGTCGCCGGCTTTCAACTTGAACCTTAACCCTTTGCAGGTCTACGCCAGCACCACTGCCGCTGGTGCGGCGCGGCGGTGTGCGGGGCGTGCTCGCCGCACCGTCTGCCGCTGCCGATCATGGGCTTCGAGTTCCCGCAGCGCGTCTGCACCACATGCTACGACACGCTCAGACACGAACCGTGAGTTAAACACCTTGCTTATTAGTTTTCACTTACGGCCTCATTCAGGAGATTTAATAATTACTTAACTTTTAATGACGACTTTAAAAGGATATGTGTGGAGATTATGTCAAAATCTTCATTAAATTTAAATTAAAACTTGAGAGGGCTCAAAGGACACCCGGATGGAACGAAGTTCAAAGTTGTAAAAAAAAAACTGCCATCTAGTTGACGCCCAGGAATACTATCAACGCTCTCTGCCCCTACAGCGCAGGAACTAATAAAAATGTGTCGTTACCACTTTTATCGTCTAGCCCCCTTTCGCAACGCGCCATAAAGAACTTCGTTCCAATTAATTAATTAATAATACTCGTAGTCTCTGAGTGTGGCCGTTAGTTACGTTTATCGGAAGTATGTGTATTAGCTGTCTTTTCAATAAACGAAGATTAAATCTTCGCGCATATTGTGAGAGGGCGCTTCGTGGCGGGCCGCATTTTACAAGTACCTACAAGTTTCATGGCCGAGTGCGCGATGGGTCTTAAAACTTAAAAAAAAAATTGTGACCCGCCGTGTCATAATTTATGCAAAAGCTTTAATCTCCGTTCTTTGAAGACGATTATGGTTTATGAACTTTCCTAATATCATCGATCGTTTAAGTGAAAGCTTAGTAAAGTATCCCTTAACTCTTATTTTTGAATAGGATTTGCATAAATATACTGGCTGTAAAAATATAGTCGAAGTATTTGTCGTATCTAATGAAAATAGCCTCTGAAGTTTACAGTCCAATTAGTGTCGTTAGTCGTTACATACAATATGGTGATTGGTGACTGTTACACCAGTCACCAATCACCATTCACCATGTATAAATAGTGACTCACTGTAACTGTGCTTCTTGAAACGATTAACTTAATGATCGAATGACACAAAATCCTGTATTACTCCCGAAACTGTTTTCTATCCGGCATACCTAATATAAAGTACTAGATTCAAGTGGTCCCCAACCTTCTTTTCGTGCGGGCCACAAACATGTTTTGGTCTTGGTGTCGCGGGCCGCAACAAAAATTTTTTAGGGTTAAAAAATAACATTCTTCAAAATTAACGATTTTAAAGTGGAAAAAATTTAACGACTGTCACGTAGACTTTACGTTATTTTGTCGGTGGGTGTGAATTTCAAAATTGTTTAACATCACGCGGGCCACAAATAAAGTCCCGGCGGGCCGCGGGTTGGGGATAGCGGTACTAGAGAATAAATAAGTGGTAATACAATAAGTCATTGACTTATCAATTATTATCTATGTTCAAAATTAAATGTAACTTCCTATATTATTATCCTTGCAAATAAATTAATTGAGTTTGTTCTTATCTATTCCTATAGAGTATAGAGTATAGACCACGTATAGACCATAACTCGTTAAATTCGTCGTGTATGACTAAATAGTGAAGTTGGGTACATCATACATAAATGTAGTCGATTATTTCGATTCTACGAGTAAGGTTGCATAGTACCAGTAACCCTTACAATTTTGATCTGTTCAAATGAAAGCAGACGTTTCCCGAATTTAAATACCCAAAGGTTTTGAAATTGTGTACCTAAGCTCATTTTTGACCAGTGCGATTTGACAAGATTTGATTGGCTACCCCGACGTCAGATCGTAAGTTCCGGCACACTGGGATTAGTAAAGGAACGTACCCCTTATGTTTCAGGCGGGAGTCGCTGGCGTCGTTTCACGACATGAAGCACGCAGTGGCGTCGCTGTACGTCGACGAGGCGACCGGCCGCATGTGCACCGCCGGCAAGGACAGGGTTATAAAGGTACAACTAAACTTAATAGCTATCCACATATTTTTTTTTACAAATGACACAATGAAAAGCGATGCTTGCTGAACAAGATCGCCATTTTTTTGTGTCTTATCTTATGTTATATATAAAACTAGCTGATCCGCGCGGCTTTGCTCGCGTAATTTAAGAATTTCACGCAACCGTACATTTTTCCGAAAAAAAAATAGCCTATGTCCCTTCACGTGGTCTATTCTTCATGTTTACCAAATAACATAAAAAATTCTCCAGTAGTTCTTAAGATAATAAGCAATTTCATATAACTTCCCGCGTTTTTTTCCACATTTTCCTCTATTTATTCGCTCTTATAAATTTTAGCGTGATAAAATATAACAAATAGCCTCCCTCGATAAAAGGGCTATCTAAAACTGAAAGAATTTTTCAAATCGAACCAGTAGTTTCTGAGATTAGCGCGTTCAAATAAGCCCTTTCATATAATCTCCCCCGTTTTTTCTACATTTTCCTCTATTTCTTCGCTCCTAATAGTCGTAGCGTGATAAAATATAGCCTATAGTATTTCTTGATAAACGGGCTGATAGATAGCCCGTTTATCGAGAAATACTATAGGCTATATTTTAAAAAAATTTTAAAATCGGACCAGTAGTTTCTGAGATTAGCGCGTTCAAATATGCCCTTTCAAATAATTTCCCCCCGTTTTTTACACAATTTCCTCAATTTCTTCGCTCCTATTAGTCATTAGCGTGATAAAATATAGCCTATAGCCTTCCTCGATAAATGGGCTATCTAACACTGAAAGAATTTTTCAACTAGTAGTTCCTGAGATTAGCGCGTTCAAACAAACAAACAAACTCTTCCGCTTTATAATATTAGTATAGATTCTCGTGTCACAATGTTAGTCTCCGTACTCCTCCGAAACGGCTTTACTGATTATAACTAAATTTCATACGGATATTCAGTAGGTCTGAGAATCGGCTACTGGCTACTTTATATATTGACTAGCTGTCCCGGTGAACTTCGTGTCACTTTAAAACCTTCCCTGGACTTCTACGAATATTTTAAGACTAAAATCAGCCCAATCCGTTCAGCCGTTTTCGAGTTTTAGCGCGACTAACACATTTGAAAATCAATTTTTATATATAAGACTAGCTGTCCCGGTGAACTTTGTGTCACCTTAAAACCTTCCCTGGGTTTCTACAAATATTTTAAGACTAAAATCAGCCCAATCCGTTCAGCCGTTTTCGAGTTTTAGCGCGACTAACACATTTGAAAATCCATTTTTATATATAAGATATGTGCATTTGTTAAATAAATAATAGTAAATTATTACAACCTGAGACTGACGGCGACCATTGTTTATGGGACGGGATAGCGATCGACTTTGCCATGGCGACATACTTATTTAGTCACTTCAATAAAATAATATGAACGAAATCTAGGCGAAATACTTTATATTATGGCAAAGCAACGTTTGCCAAGACAGCTAGTAATTTATAAAGTTATGTTGTTTGACATTGAACATCGCCACAGTCTCTGTAATCCGTTCGTATATTCTCTTCCCTCCGGCCCTCGACCGACCCTCCGGAAGGTATATGTCGGGTATATTATGTATGTCGTAGAAAACTCACTGAAAGTATTGCGTGTCGTAGTTCAAGTCCGTTGATTATGTACGGTATTTATTATCTGACTAATTCAATTTTTTTTCAGGTCTGGGATATCAGCATGCTCCTAGCGCCCTCTCCAAAGCCGGGCACCAGCGAACAATAACCGTCGGAAAATTGTCCCTATTACGATAACAATAAGATCAATATCAGGTTGTAAGCGCTTTCCGTACTGAGGTACGCCGTTTATTGTAATATATAATAACTAAATCGAACGTTATGATTTTGTTTAACATTGTTGTTTAACGTGTAGAGTATAATTTTCAAGTGGGCCAGTTCTGATGTAGCGTCTAAATTGTTGAAGGTCGGCCGACTCATCTCTTTTGGACTATTTAGGAAGTGTTTGGAAGAGTTGTTCTAGAGGTTAGTCATAGTCGCTGGTCGTGTAATGTAAATCGTTATATTTCCATATTGGTATTCAGCTATTTAACACAAGACTGAATCTTGATAATACTTATAAAGAGATCAATTTTCTCGTCACATTTTGATGGCTAGCAGTATTTTCAAATGTGAATTATGTATTCAATATTGATGTTGTGTGAAAAATATTGTTACCTAATACAATTAGCATTTTCTCACGAACATATAGATGGCGGTAGTTTGGTTTCCTTGACTCTGTAAATGTGATCTTAAATTTTGATCTAGTGTTGTTACTTTTTGTATATGTATACAATAGTAAAGGATTGTAGTTAGCATTTCAGTATATTACAATCAATATATTACAACGAAATAAAATCTTTTTTTTTTAAAGTGATCTAAGGGGCATGAACAACTGTTTGATTATATTGTATTTGGTGTCCAATGTGTCTATAAAATTATTTGTTAAACTTATGGTTATTATTATAACTAATTATTGGTATTAACATTTTATGTATTTTGAAAAAGACAACTAAATATTATGATATGTATTTACAATAAATTATATAGAATTACAATAGTTTTCGGAGTGGTGTATAATATTCCATGATTAATTATTACTGTTTAATTTTTATTTAAACAATATTATGAAAATAACTTACAGCAATACTTGGCTTGTATCTCATCTAAAACTGCAACAAACAAGGTGACTCCAACCTTGTTTTGTTTTAAAATAATTTCTTAAAAAATGTTTTGAGACTTTACCTATAGAATTTTGTGTCCAAAAAGGTTTGATAAATAGTTACTATTGATACCATTAAGTGAAATGATATTTATAACATTTAAATGTTCGTGTCGGTTTGAGCCACTAAAATTATGTAACGTAAATATAAATATTATGTTGTATCAAGATAGGGTAATGTATGGTCTTCGGTACTGCGATCTGGATCTCTGAGTCACTCCAAATACTAAAATTTAATGCTTGTAAACTTTTAAACGTTAGTCTATTTAATTGTTTAGCGTTTAAATAATTTTATTATTAATTAGATTTTAATATTACGTACTTTGCTTACTATTTTTTGTCCACTTATATTATTTTTATATGAAATTTTATCGAGTCATAGATATATTACTATTATTTATATGAAACAGCATTAAAATGTATTAATGTTTCGCTTTTCTTATTTTAATTATTATTATTGTAATGTTACTGTAAGCGTACGGTGGTTTGAGGTTTGGGAGTAGGTCGGGGATCGGTGAGGCGCGCGGGCGGCGGCCTGCCGACCCGCCGGCCTGCCGACCCGTCGACGCCCTGTCGGGCGGTATGGAGCTCGAATGAGCATGTAATTATGTAATATAAAATTACACTTTTGTTATAGTATGTTTGGATTCAAAGATATATTATTCAATATAAAACATTACGTTATAAAAATAAATATTTTTTTATTCACGAACTTGCTTTTTGCGTTTTTTCGAGGTACACTGTAAAATATAGTCACCGTATTCACTAGATATTATGTCTATAAAATCGCTTAAAGTTTATATGCCAATAAAAATATGAATACAAATTAGTCTATTATTATAATAGTACGAGGTAGACCGGGAGCTGAAGATAACTTGTAACATAAATAATTGCAGGTCAATAAGTTAGCCGGCGGGGGAGGCCGAGGCAATAAATTAGGGGGAGCGTATTTACAGGGCGAGCAACGTCGGCTCGGAAGCGTTCAGCCTTAGCATATTCAGGTACACCGTGTATCTCTCGCGGCTCCGCCGTGTCGCGCGGGAGCGGGCAGGTCAGGGGGCGGTGGGCGGGGAGCGGGGGTCGCTCAGCCCGGGCACGAGTACTGGTCGGCCGGCACGCAGATCGCGCCGTTGAACAGCTGCCCGCCCGGGCACGTCAGCGACGTCCGCGACCCGCTCACGCAGAAGTAGTAGCTCCGGCAGGCCGTGCCGCGCTGCGCGAAGAACCCGTCCCGCTCGCAGTACCCCCCGCCCGCCTCGCCCCGCCGCGGCGCGCCGCACTCGTGCTCCGTCGGCTCCACGCACGCGTGCCCGTCGAATATCTTGTCCCCGAGGCACGATAGCGTCGCCAGCCGGTCCCCGCCGGAGCAGTAGAAGTACCTGAAAAGGCGGAGTTTCGATGTTGGCGGTTTTCACGTGAGGCCGAATCTAACCGAGCAAAAAAGGATAACGGTGGCTGTCACGCGGAATAAGAATTAAGAAGAAAGAAAGAAGAAAGAAAAAAAAAACGGAAACTACTATGGACACTAAGAAAAATTCCGAATACTGAAAATAAATTAATCTATTTGAAATATTCTAAAATACTAAGAAAAATTATAACAAACACTAAAAGGGCACAAAATAGTCACAAAATTAAAATGTCAACAAATAAAACAAAGTCAATTTGGAACATAATTTAGCAATCTAGAATAAACGTTCCAAAAGAGAATATTTCGGAAATCAAAATTAATGACCGCATCATAACCGACGCTAAAGAAATTGCTAATGAATTTAACAATTATTTTGTCGATAAAATTAATCCTATCCCAGGGTATGGTAAGAATGTCACAAAAAATATCTTAACCACATCAAATTCAATGTTTATTCCACCAAGCTTACCTCAGGATGTACACAAAATCATTAAAGACATGGACCTTTTTTTTCTACGTTCATGATTAAAGATTTAAAAAACACAAAACGCGTTGGATTTGATGGAATATCAACTAAAGTTATAAAATCGGTGAGTAATATCGTCTCAGACCCCATTAGCTATATCCTGAACCTAAGTATCATGAATGGAGTATTTCCAGACAAATTAAAAGTTTCAATTGCTCTTGTTAATTGTTTCAAATAGACCCATTGCTCTTGCATCTATTAATTACCTATACATTTTTTTTGAAAAAATTGAAATTTTATGCAAGGAACAAAAAGGTTTTCGCCGAAATGTAGGTATAAATAGAGCTATTTTTGATTTTTTACAAAATTTTATGAAAAACATGGACAATGGAAACCCAGTATGCTCCATACTCTATGATATGACTCAAGCATTTGATTATATTGACCACAGAATTTTGCTTAAAAAACTTGAAGCATATGGTGTACGCGGGATCACACTGAAACTTATTGAGCTGTAAGGGTCATTATGACGTAAGTCGTAACATGTAGAGTGCAAAGTTCACACCACGGAGCTAAATACAATGCTCCTGTAGAATGGGGATTGTCCATTTTTTTTTAATTTTGCTCATTACAAAAACATTTCGAGGAATAAGGTCAGTGATCGTTTTTCTGTATATAAACGAAAAAAATACCCATTAGTTACTTATATTTTTGAACAAATATGTTTAACCTTAGTTTGACCTTCAATGGCGTTAAATTAGCAATAAATTCGACCAACATTACGTTTCGAACTTTTGGTAAGCTTTTCGTATCAGCTTTCACATAATGAGAACTTGTATTTGACGAACCAGCCATTATAAATAAGATTCAAAGGAAAAAAAACATTCTGCAGAGGTCAATTGGCCGCCGATGATGACGTCAGAGCGAAACTTTAAAAATTTATTGAGAAAAAACTAGCCAATGAATTTCAAAATTATTGAATTTATATTCTTAAAATACCCTATTTTAACGAAAAAAAATATAAAAAGTACATGTAATTTTTTTTGGACAATGCCCATTGTAACTTTTGCAGTCAGTATGTTTTAAGGAACTGTAGAGCGTACTCGCGCGCAATATATTGTACTAGCCACTAAGTATCGTATTGTGACTTTTGTGTAGAGTTTTAATAAACAATTATCTGAGCCTACGAACTTTCTATTATAATCGCCTATGAACATACTCAACACTGGTGACCCCGGACGCGTGAATATTAAGCTCAGACCTCAGTGTTTTCTATAAATAAACTGTTAAGTTAAAAAAGGCTGTTAGCGAATTTCTAGTACAAAAATGTTACTATAGTGTCTCAGAATACCTAAATGATAATGATAGATTTACTTAACGTTACTGATTAAGGCCGCATACAACGAGGATTAGTGAAATTTCGTGTTTTTATTTTCACTAGAACTTTGACCACAAGTAATTATAAGCATTCAAACATTTTTTGTAAGTTAGTTACGTTCCTTGTCAAGGTTAGGGTTAGCTTAAAATTTTGATTTAAATCCGATTACCACTAAAAAATGTGCGTTAAAAATAATCCTTTCAAAATTTTATTTCTTCTAGAATTCAGCGAAAACAAATACATGAATAAATATTTTTACGCCAAAATGTTTCAATCATGATTCCGGAGGCACCCATCAGCTTCGTTTTTGATAAAATATACCAATTATAAAGATAAATAGCTTTGTTTACAAATTTGAACAATCTGTTGATATGTGAGAGCAACGCCTGATCATGAATATTTGGTACAAAAAATCCACAGGCACTTGATGGAAAATAAATAAATGACATCAGTCAAATCTGTGTTTCAAAGGCTGATTATCTATCATAGAAAACCTAGAGTATGTTCACAAATATATCCCAGTATACTGGCAGCTCTTTACGTCTAGAATCGCCGTGGTCCCATACCGTTGATTCGTTTCGAAATATTTGCCAGTGAATTGTCGAATACGTTTCTTGTAATGTAATTATAATACGTCATACCTATCTAATACTGGTGGAATACCAGTACAAAATAGCGCCGTAATTTGACGTCTTGGGCAGTGGTCAGTAGACTGGGTTTTATTCCGGAACCTAGTCAACATTTTTGGTTTACAAATACTACAATATTGCTTTGTAACCTAAATTATTTGGCGAGAGACTACCTAATAAGATGCTATTCGATAATTTATATTCACCAAACGATCATTTTTACGGTTTTGGTAGGTTTGAAAGTCAAAAAATGTAAATATTACAGCTAGTCAGAAAACAATGTACAGATTACCGCAACACAGAGACAGATTTTTACGTATACATGTCAAAACATTGTAAAATGATATATGATATGTCCAATCCATAGCAATAGAAAGAATTATTACATCTTAGCACTGGAGTAATAAAATCTGTACAAGAAATTGTAAAAATAATATTATCATGCGGATGGATCTAGATATTTTGTAGATACCTACACCATGATTTTGGTGCACCTCGGGAGGAAATATTAACTAAGGATTCTAAATTCTTTAAGAAAAAATAATGTGATCGAAATGAAATGCCCTTAAACCTTATTTGATTTTATCAAAAAAATATATTTTATGAATAAAAATCGCGACGGCATTTAAAAGTAAAAACTAAAGAGATTGCATTTATGCAATTTTTAATTCTTTACTCACGACAATTTGATGCGATGTACAGGAACCGTAATTTTTTTCCGGACCAAAAAGTATCCTTCGTCCGTTCTTCACCAAATTTCATAAAAATGGTTCGGCATGAAAAGGTAACAGACAGACTATTATAATATTAGTATAGATTATTATTAAAGTTTAATTTTTTTAAATTGAATAAGGGGGCAAACGAGCAAACGGGTCACCTGATGGTAAGCAACTACCGGCGCCCATGGACACTCGCAACATCAGAAGAGCTGCAGGTGCGTTGCCGGCCTTTTAAGAGGGAATACGCTCTTTTCTTGAAGGTTTGCAGGTCGTATAGGTCCGAAAAAACTGCTGGTGACAGTTCGTTCCATAGTTTTACAGTGCGCGGCAGAAAGTTACGCGAAAAACGCACTGTGGAAGACTGCCACTCATCAAGGTGATGAGGATGGTATGTTTTTCGCGTGGGACGATGGCGAAAAGTTGCAGGTGGTATGATTCCGAACAATTCCTCAGAGAACTCCCCGTGATACAACCGATAGAGGATGCAGAGTGAAGCTACATCTCGGCGTAAATCCAAGGGGTCCAAGCTGTTTGAAACACTATGACAGTCAACAATTCGAGCGGCCTTAACTTAAATTTAATAAAATACACATTTCGTAAATATTTCAAACACCTACCCGCTATCGGTTGTCATTATTAATGTCGGGCAGAAAAGGCCTAAAAATTGCATTTTTGTTTTGAATATTTCAGACCTCTTAATTATTCATTTAAATATTTTGTTTCTATAATTAGTTGTTATGGTGATAGGTGACAGCAAAAATACTAAAATATTCTTGAAAATTTAAGTTCTCTAGCTACCGAGTTTACTTGATATACACCCTGGAGACAGACAGACGGATATCTCTTTTGGGAACAGATTCCTAAAAATTTAAAATGACAAAGAAAATATGAATGTGATCTGCATAAGTATAATGAATATATTATTATTATTATAATGAAAACAAAAACGTTACCTTTACTGCAAGTAGAGTTATCATTTTTGAACTTGTGGAGGGTGTTAGGTATATTGATTCCAGGTGATATAAGTGATCATTATGGGGCTACACTCTACATCTTATTTATTAAAGCTATTGCAATAAACCCAAGCACAAGATTCACATTGAGGCTTCATTGAGGTCATAAAATAAGCTCCCTATTTCCCAGTAGTAAGCGAGCTGTTTTATTCTAGTTAAGAACTTTTGAATCTACTTTACCGAATTTTAAATCTACTTCGGTATTAATACTTTGGGATGTGTATGTGTCCCTTTAAATATAAAGTTCACTGTGAAAGTAGGAGCGTTAAAAGAGTTGCTTTTGAATTCCAATGTTTCTATGGAAAATACTCCAATATCATGAACATTTGCGATGTATTGGTAATACTTTATTTTGTTATACATTGTAATTTGTATATGTATTATTATGAGGAAATACATATTATGTTCGTGAGTACAGAACAAACATCATATTTAAATATCTATAAATACATAATTTTATTATAATACAAAATTCATTAAAGATTTCGTTTATCAAGTTATGCATAAGTTATGAACATGGCCTCTCTTTTAATCATTACTCTGTATGTCGAGTTCACCACGTGATCACATTATTTCTGAAAATACTAAAATCGACTACGGCTTGATATGTAAATATGTTACTTTTCGAGAGCCATCTATTGAGCTAGTTTGTCTCAAATTCTAAAATGTCAGTCGCCTATAATCCCGCCTTAATGAAATTTTATTTTAGGTGTAAAATGACATAATGTAGTAATTTTGATCTTTTTTTATTATTATTACGGGAAAGTACCTAATGGTAGACACTGAACTAATAGATGACACTTATGACAAAAATACCATAAAAATAAGAATTACTCTAATTATTTCTCACCACTGTAAATTTTATAAGCTTCTTAAGCTATCTGTTGAATTGAAAAAATATATTAGAGACGCCTTCGGGAACAAAATTTTAAAATGGGATCAGTTTTCGTAAATAATATGATCGCGTCAACACGCGCTCGGCAATTTCTTAGCAAATAGGTTAAGGAAGGCGACATTTTGCACGTAAGTTTTGAATACATTTATTTGATTTTTTGTAATTTCTATTGATTTCATTGGATTAATGGTCATGTTGTATACACTAATTAATGTTTATTTAAGATTTTTTATCAATTTTCCCTAACAATATAAAGGGTGTCTACTATTAGTTCTTGAAAATGTAAAAAACCTAATAGATGACATGGATCTCATCTTCGAGTTTTGCAATACATACTAAAGTTATTTTGTGCTTTATTCTACTGCAAAAATCATCACTATTCTCTGAAAATATAATTCTATTAACAATCTAAGAACTTAGAACTACTGTACCTAAAAATGGACATGGTATCTAATATTAGACCTTGTACTGATCTAAAAATCGATTGCTTTAGTTTTTTAGCAGTAAAAAAAAGAAAAAAGAGAGCAGAGAAAAGAAAGAAGAAAAAAGAAGAGGCAAAAGAAGCATGGAGACTAAAGACTGAAAATAAATTTGCTAGGAAAAAAAGTCGGGTTGCACTCCGGGAGTGCCGGCAGAAGTGAAACCTTGATTATTAACGTTGTGCAATTTTTTTTAACCCATTTTTTATGAAAATCAATTATTAAAAAAAACGATTTTTTTAATTAATCGAAACCCTTACAATCGATTAAATTTTTAACCCATTTTTATGAAAATCGATTATTAAAAATCGATTTTTTAAATTAATCGAAACCCTCACAATCGATTAAATTTTTAACCCATTTTTATGAAAATCGATTATTAAAAAATCGATTTTTTAAATTAATCGAAACCCTCACAATCGATTAAATTTTTAACCCATTTTTATGAAAATCGATTATCAAAAATCGATTTTTTAAATTAATCGAAACCCTCACAATCGATTAAATTTTTAACCCATTTTTAAGAAAATCGATTATTAAAAAATCGATTTTTTAAATTAATCGAAACCCTCACAATCGATTAAATTTTTAACCCATTTTTATGAAAATCGATTATTAAAAAATCGATTTTTTTAATTTATCGAAACCCTTACAATCAATTCGAGTTCGAGTTCAAGTTCGAATTCGAGTTCGAATTCGAGCTCGAGTTCGAGTTCGACACAAAACACTACTCTCCATCTCCAACCGTCTTACGGTTTTTCCAAGGATTTTCGATCAGCACGAGAATCTGACGCGAGTTTCACAGTTTTTTCCCATCCCACAAATTAAGTGCTCAACGCCGCTAAAGAAGTTTTCACTTTAAAAATATGAAAAATAAAAGGAAAGATAGTTTCAGCATGGAAGAATAATGAATATAATCTGGAGACAACGTGGATAATATTTCTGATGCATGTAGTTACTATGATGAAGTAAATGAAATCTTTTGAAAAATGGCAAATAAAGACCAAATAATAGGAAAAATGTAAAATGTAATGTAAAGTTCTATGTCTACTATTAGTTCATATTGGTGTCTACTATTAGTGATGTTCGTTTTTTGTGATGTCATCTATTAGTACTTATGACTAAGTTTACAAAAAGACAAATAATATATTTTTTAATTGATTTGTCAGAGAATAATTATAATAGTTTTATTTTGTAAGAGTTACTGAAGACATGGAAGAAGTTATCAATCCTTTATATTCATAAATATATATTTTATAACATTCAAATGTTTCATGTTTCCTTATAGTGTCTGCCATTAGGTCCCTTCCCTTATATTTTTTATTTTATTTTGTTTACTTTAGAATGACACTATTATGACATTAATATACCCATTATCATTATTCTTTCGGACATGACCATAAAGTTAATATACCTTCCGATAGGTATATTAACTTTATGGACATGACTTAAATATTCAATTCTTTTTGACATCTCATGTAATTATAATTTATTTATTTTCATTTTAACCGATTTAATTGACATTTTTATCTGTTTTAAATTGTATTTTTTTTTAATGTAATTAATCATAATATGACTTCTTTGTAATGAAATAATAGTGTTTAATTGTATGATTATTGACTGTATAAATTCTTAACTTATGTTTTAAATACTTAATGTTAATTTAGACTTACTTAAGTTCTTTTTTATCTTTTTTGCATGCCTAAATACTAGGTAGAAAGACTGGGACCATGATTAATAACTGAACAACTTTTGTACATCTTTCTGCAAAAAAAAAGGATAAGAATAGGATATAATAACTGCAATGTTTTTCCGCTAAACGTCAGCACTAGCATAGACAGTAAACAAAAAAGTTCGTTTGACAACATATTATTATTCTAATATTATTATCCGCCGCACTCAGAGACGCCAATTAAGACTTAATGCTCATTTAAAATGAAATGTGCCTCTCAGAGATGACAATTAAAAATCGCTAATTGCAGAGTTTAATGTTCAAGTTTGAGGTTATTCTTGAATTTTTTTTGCAAGGGTTCTTTTCAGATTTTTATTTGAAGTGTAAATAATAACAATATTAGATAGCGCCATAATAAATATATAACTTCATAAATTTATTGTGATAGTACTTACTAGTAAGCAACTTACTTTTTGTGCAATATGTGCCTACCTACTTAGTACAGCTGTTTTTACCATTTCTTGCAAATAAATAGAAGTATTGCACGTGAAAAGTATAGTCACTTCCATACAAACTACAAAGACGTAAGAAGATTGTCACCAAGTTGTGTAATTATTAAAATTAAAGTATGTTTACTAGTTACAAAAATTATGAAAAAATCCTAATAGCAATGGTTTTCTTTTATTAAAATGGTAAATTTAGTAGACAAGTTATTCACATACTTAATTCAAATTGTAAAACTAAGAAACTTCAAATGTTGTATTTATCATATTAATTATTATTATAAAAAACAATATAAAACCACTTTTATGATGTTTTTTTCTAACACCATTCATGTTTGTTAAATATCTGTAGAGTGCAGTAGATATGGTGAAAAATAGGAAAGAACGAAATTATACGAACAACCTAGTACATACCTACTTAGTACGAATGATTTATATGGGTCAGAAATTAATCAGTCAATTAATTTTGTCTCTGAGAGGTATCTGTAATGAAAGCATTAAATTTCAATTTGTTAAATGACGCTTAGCGCTATTTTTTTAATGACCGACTGTGACGGCCGCAGTCACGACTCACTGTTTCCTTTTTCATTGCTCACGGCCAATAAAAAAAAGTTTTGGAAAGTCAACCGGGCTCGTTTCATTTTTCAACTACGCGTGCGTGGCTTATAACGCAGTTTGGCAGCTGACTGTCAACTTCATAATTGAGTGTCAACTGTCATGTTTTAAAATATTACCAATTTCTGTCAGATTTTAGAACGTGACACTCACACTGACACTTATTTGTAACTTTGCGCATGCGTATTGTGCATTGAAAAACAAAGCAAACACGGCTATAATAGTATGTAACAGTACAAAATTTTCTGAGCGTAATCACGCTCAAAAAGTGGTTTTTTCTCTTTGTATTTCCACAGAGAACGCTAATACATTTTAAATATTATTTGAGTTGCACATTTTTATCTCGATTAGATAAGGTTTTTGTATTTTTTAGATGATTTAAAAATTGCGTAGCGTCTACTCTTTTTTGACAAGTTATAAATTGTTACGTAGTATATTACATTCTCTTTGCTATAAATCAAATCTTAAAAAAAAAAATCATACGTCATACCCCCTATATTATTATATTTCTCTATGTCATACTTCTTTGACAGCAAAATCCACGATTAGCGACTCAATCGAGTTAAATGGTGCTTCTTCTGTATTTAAATTTAATCGCCATTTTGAGGTGTTAATTTATCATTAACTGACTCTGAGAGGGAATTTCATGTTTAATGAGCATTTAGTGTTGCGGTTTGTATGGGCAGCGGATAATTTTAATTTTTTAAATGATGATTTAATGAACGACTCTGAGTGCGGCTGTATGACGTGTGCGACATGTCGGATTTTGGCCGGTTCTGTATGCGCTAGTGGCGCCCTCTGCTCCGACCTTTCCGAAATATTCCCAATAGTTCGAAATGAAAATGTTTCCTTCAGAGAAACAAAAAAAAGTCTAGATTGAACTAAAAACTAAAGTTTATGGACATTACAAGGGTCCAGTTGTAACCTTTAACTGCAGTTGTACTAATGATACCTTTTAGATTAAAATAATGACAGCCAATTTTGGTCAGATGGACATCGGCTCTAGTTTATATCTCGAAGATGCAAACGTACCTGTGACAATTGGACTCCATCTCGGCGTGGTAGCCGTTGGGGAGGCCGGAGCAGGAGTAGTCCTCCAGGGGGCAGACGTCCGGGCGCGCGGGCACGCAGCGGTCGCCGTCGAACGCGCTGCCGGCCGGGCACGCGTACACCGCGCGCGTGCCGCCCGCGCACACGTAGTAGCCGCGGCAGCCCGCGTCCGACGTGCGGTAGCGCCCGTCCGTCCGCCGGTAACACGAGTCCTTCTCCAGGCTCGGACACAGGTACTGGTGCGCCGGCGCGCACTGCACGCCGTCGTACACCTCGCCCCGCGGGCACGCTAGCGACGTCCGCTGCCCGCCCACGCAGTGGTAGTACTGCGTGCAGTTCGACTCCAGGTCCTGGTACAGGCCCGTCGGCATCCCCGCGCACGACTCCGCGAACTCCGGCCCCCGGCAGTAGAAGGCGCCCCGGGGCGCGCATCGCTCCCCGTCGAAGACCTGCCCTCGGCCGCACGAACCCCGCGAGACGACTCGCTCCCGCCGGCACTCCATCCAGGAGGAGCAATCCCGCCAGTCCCGGTGAAGGCCGTCCGGCCTGTTAAAGCACGGGCTCCGCGCCGGAGGCGGGCACGCGGCGCGGTCCGCGGGCTCGCAGCCGCCGTCCGCGAACAGCAGCCCGAGCTCACACACGCCGCGCCGGACGACCCGCCCCGCCTCGCATACGAAGTACTCCCGGCAGCCCGTCTGGCGATCCGCGTAGGCCCCGTCCGGCTTTCGCTGGCACAGCGAGGAGCACACCGCGTCCGAGCAGAAGTCGGCGTCGCCGGCGGGCAGCGCGGCAGCGGTGGCGCGGGGCGGGGGGCAGCCGACCGCGCACGCGCCGCCGCAGGTCACCACGGCCTCGATGTCGCCGCCGCGGCAGCGCAACCGGCGCCGACACTCGTGCGACGAGTCCGGGTACTCCCCGTCGGGCAGGCCGGTGCAGACGGGCTCGTAGCAGGTCCCCGCTCCGCGGGTGCAGGCCTGCCGCTCGAGGTCGAACCACAGGCCCGGCGGGCAGGCGTGGTCGACGACGGTCCCGTTGTCGCAGCGGTAGTACTGTCGGCACGCAGTTCCGGGAGTGGCGTACGCGAGCGAGTCGCCGGCCGCGCACACGCGCCGCGTGCACGTCTGCCGGCGCCGCGGGACGCACGCCCCGGCCACCTCGCTGAACGCGCGCCCCGCGGGACACGTGTACCTCCTCTTCACCGCTCCCGCGGCGCACCGGACGTACTCCCGGCACTCCGTGTCGTAATCGGCGTAGAGGCCATCCTTTAGGCAGTTGATGTCCTCCCCGTCTGAAACGAGCGAGCGAACGATTAATCACGCGTACAGTTCAAACCGCAATCCTTCGAAGGCCAGGACGGAAGACTCACAGTTTTCGAATCCAAAAATGTTGTAAAATAGATCGCTGTTTCGTTAAATTATTATCAAAGCAATATTTTTTAGAAACTAAAATGAATGTCGAGCTTTATTTAAGCCAAACAGACAAATTCGAGTAGGTCGTGTTGCACTCACTTGCGATGATCGCGAGGAGCAGGAGCGCGGAGAGGCTGCGGGCATGCGCGCGCGCCCCCATGTCGTCTGCGACTGCGGGGCCGCGCGCCGCCCGCTCGCCGTCCGCTCGCGACTCGTGCGCATGACGTAGCGTTAGGGTTCCTTGACATTCGCACGCCCCCGCAGAAATTCGATCGCTACCTTTGCCGTGGCCCGGATGCAGCCTCCAATAATGCGCGGTTCATTTGCATATTATTGTAGTAAAGAGGATCATCATTTTAAATTGCGTTCACCTACCTATTGTTTTCTTGACTTAAAATTGGTAATAAAGATAGAGTTTGCGACTTTTCTCAGAATTATGAAATTAGAAATATGTATATTCGGCTACGAATAATATTCGGCCTATGTTTGCTGCTATCATAAAATTATTGATATAAGTACTTACCTTATTCAGAAGAGGGATTGATGTATTTACCTACAAAATGAAGAGCAGGCACAAAGCTGTAATGTGCACCTACTGTAGGTACTTACAGGTACCTTAATAAGAAGAAAAAGGGATAGGACATTCAAGTCCATAAAAGACGGAAGTATAAAGCATCTAAAAATAACTCAACAAATACCTTAGCAGTGTCTTCACTGCATTCGTCCTTAACAAGGCCTTTCCTTATCTGCGATCTTTAATTACACGTCTAACTTCATAGTCTTCATACCCGTGGGAAACACCAGTAAAAAATAATCTAATAGTAATATTATATCGTAGCACACGATACCTAGTACTGAGACTAAAAGTCCAAGAATTTGCAATGGCAAATACTATAATCTGTATATTTTATTGTTATTTGTTATGTTTAGCTTGCACGGATGTGTATCTAGTCTCTACGTAATACATAGTAAAGCAGACACAATATGTTGGCTAATACGAGTATTATAAAGATACGTTTGTAATCGATACTCTATTCGAATTTCAAAAGTGGAAAGCTTTACTATTTGTATGAAATAGGCTCTTAAACTGACGACTGAACCGATTCGAATGAAATTTAGCACAGATAGAGAACAGACCACGAAGAAGGACAATTGGAAAAATTGGAGGAAAGTGTACGGTTGCCCGTGATTTTACCGCGGCACCTGAAACATCTAGATTCTAGAACATCAATAATAAGATAAGTTTGATGCTAAACATAGCTTACGCGAAGCTTACTTTTTCTCCGCGGATACACAAAATGGCATACATAAATACGCTATAAATTAATTTTAACTGCAAATTTAAGGTTGTCGTTTTCGCGTATTATGTAACAAGGAACGTCTATCATAAAAATATATCGCAGTGTTCAAGAACATGAACATAAATATTTACGAACAAATAAAGGCAGGCCATAAGTTCATGTGACCTACAGAATGTATGATAAATCCGGAAATCGGTTAAGTTAATAATAGGCTGAATAACAAGGAGGCTGTGGTATGCGATGTGACTCGCGTAGCCCCGAGCCTCGCGGGGGGCAGGCGCTCCGAACATAATTGATTACCGATGGAGCGATTCTACAATTTAATTACTATGCATAACATTATAGTCTCGTTTTAGTTCCGTATACTAAAATTGATTCTGAAGAATGATTGCGATGAGCACTCGGGGAATTCGTCAAGGTTCTTATGTAAATATTTGTTGGAGAATAAAATATTGCTCTTGATAAAGTACAGCAGGCTCGAAAGACAATAAAAATATTTTAATTGTATAATTATATGAAATATGTTTATTGTATAATTATATAACTAGTTACATGATTATATGAGATTGGATGATTACTATTGGATGATTGTAAATCACGTTACAGTATCTCCGCAATCCGCATGCAGCTAGTGTTACGGGTCTGGTGTAACCGTAGTATTATTCAGCTATATCTGGTACTGACTTCAAAATTATGAAGATTGAGTACAGAAATAGTCGAGGACTGAGGTTTAGCCGAATTCGAAAAAAGGCACTATTAGATAGGAAAAAAATATTTAATACTTTTTAGTTCATAATAAAAGGATGTTATTATTGTTTTTACCAATAATTTCACTCTTTTTATTAACCTAGTAAACTATCGCGTATATTCTACGTATTTTATTACAATTTGTTAAGAGTCATACTCACTAATAATAATTATCAAGTAGGTAGATCATTTTAAACAATACAATACATTAAAAAAAATACGTGCTAGGTAATTTAACGCTTCAACTCCCAAGCGGCCACATGTGGCCGCCAGAAGTCAGAACAATAGATTTCCAAGAATCCGCGATCGAAGAATGAGCCGAATCACCCAGCAAATGTGGGCCTTACGCTTTGGAGGTTGAATTTGTTATGTCACATTTTAGAACTTAACAAATTCAACCTCTTAGATCTTGAATCATTTATTTTGTATCCATAATCATATACACTAAACAACCATGTGACATTAGTGACCCTGATATGGTAATGATGGTGATGATGATGATGATGAATTTAATTTGCATAGTACTTAGTAGCATATCCTTTCAGTTCTTAAAACAGCGCCTAAACCCCCAAACTTGTATCTATAAGGAATCCGGAGTTCTCTTAGTATCTTCGGAACCATAGTATACCTTGGTGCAAAATCTTGCGTTTTGGTAGTATATGCTTAGTATGTTTCTCATAAAACCAACATCACCATATGTTTCCATATAACTTTTGAGGAATTCCCTCGATTACTCATGGATCCCATCATCAAATCACCACTTTTGTGAACATGGTACCAAATTGGAGTGAAACCTAATATATTAACAAATTACAAAACAAAAATCGGTTCATAACCGGCGGAGTAATCGTTGAACATACAAAAATAAAAATAAAAAAAATATATATCCACAGCCGAACATATAATCTCCTCCTTTTTGGAAGTCGGTTAAAATGCCTTCTCTTTGCAAAACGTACCTTCAAATTCCAACAGTAGAACAAATACTGAAAAAATTGCTATTTTTAAGTCGACTACAGTAGTCGAATAGTACGAGCAACTCGTGTCACTTTTCAATAATTTAATAATAACAGAACATTGAGTTACCAAGATAAGCTATTTAAACATTTATATAAATATAGTACTTTACATTTAAAACAACTGAAATATTTTTTTTAAATTTAAAACATAATTTAATATTTATTATGTAAGTAATATTACAAAAAAATATTTTGAGTTCAACGGAATACGAGCCACGAGGGGTATTGCGTTGAACTCTTTTCCTTGAACGACGTAGCTCAATGCCGGCCTTTAACGTAAAAATTATTACAATGTCCTAAAATTATAAATGTTCTTATACCGATTGAAGCTTTTTGGTGTCTCGACTCTCCTGCAGGCTGTAGTATATAAAATTAAATAATTACGTAAATCTATACATAATATAAAACAAAGTCGCTGTTTTTCCCTCATGTCCCTTTGTTCCCTTTAATCTTTAAAACTACGCAACGGATTTTGATGATTCTTTCAGTGTTAGATAGCCCATTTGTCGAGGAAGGCTATAGGCTATATTTTATCATGCTAAGACTAATAGGAGCGAAGAAATAGAGGAAAATGTGGAAAAAACGGGGAAAATTATTTGAAAGCGCTAACTTGAAGGCGCTAATCTCAGGAACTACTGGTCCGATTTAAAAAAATCTTTCAGTGTTAGATAGCCCATTTATTGAGGAAGGCTATAGGTTATATTTTATTAAAAACGAGGGAAATTATTTGAAAGGGCTTATCTCGCGAATCGTTGGACCAATTTTTATGTTATTTGGCACAGATAAGAAGTAGACCACGTGAAGGATCATAGGCTATCGATTTTAATAATTTTTTAAATATATTTTATACCCGTGCAACGCCGGGGCGGGTCGCTAGTATCACTATATACTTATAATGTCTGTAATAAGACTTAATATGTGTATTAAGTAATTATTGTACTGTTCGTTTCGTTGTGATCGTTATAATGTTGTTATATTATCTGAAATAATAATATATCTCCTGAAGAAATCTCGAATTGATTTATTTGTTACACAATCTTGAACATTAAAAGGACAACTTTAAAAAATTGCCATGACTTAGTTAGAGAGGAAAAACCGAGCCTGGGAAACCCCGAGTGTTCAAACTCCAAAGTAAACTTTAACTATATTTGAAAGAATGGCTAGTTATTCTTGTAAAAAATGGAAAAACACTCTGCGAAGAGTGTGACGTTTGTATTTTGTCCTCCGTGACGTAAATTCTCAGGCACTCATGATGACTCGATAGAAATAATGACCAGTAAACCGCAATTACAACTTTAATCGACGCCACGTCACAAAATTTGACGCCTATTATACAAAGATTTTCATTCAACGGATTTTTTTCCTGAAAACTCCAACGGAGTTTTTACTCCACCGATTTGAATTGCTAAGATTTGGCAGGGTCTTGCGACTTGCTCCTTTGCTCTACCATAAGTTTTCTAGAACTAAGTAATATGCTTTTTAAAAGGGTAACTATAAAATATCTTACTCAATACACACACAGACTGAAGAAATGTGTGAATAAGATGTCTTTGCAATGTGTATCTTATATCATACTGGGATAGATGTTAGAAAGGGATGAAGGAATGCGAGGCAGCCTTGATATAAATATGTTAGTTCTGTCATGTGCACGGTATGATTTGCACATGCAGGCCTGCATCAGCCGCGACCGGATCATGAGCAATCAATGTCTTCGGACAAGGTCGTTCAACTCACGAAACGTGTGCCATGTTACACTTTTTGCATTGACAACTTTATTATTAATAGACCTAAAAAATTTTTTACAAGCGAAGGCGCCCGATACAATTTACTCGTAGGTCGAAGGCACATTGCTCCGCTGCGTTGCGGGCTGCGGCGAGTTGCGTCGTTGGGAGTTGGGAGTTGGGACGTAACAAGCCACAATATCGTATCTACGTTGCGACGCGACGACAACAAAAAGGCAGTGACAGCGCGTGGAGTCACCTCTGTTAATTCGTCTGCTTTCTGTCGCGTCGTTCCGACAAATTATTGCGTCCGAACTCCGACGACGCGGACGCAATGTTACATCAATTTGACAAATAATATAAATTAAGTATGTATAACGTGGATAAGTAAAACGTCAGACCGTCGATGCCGCGACAACGCACTGCAAGTTACAACGGAGCGATGTAGCCTCGTGCTTACGTAATATGCTGAATGTTCATTGTTCAACGACACACTATAATGTTAATACCATAAAACCTACCTACCTAAATGAGAATAGTAATACCATAAATCAATTTAATTTACCAGATGAAGGTAACCATTTAATTGATAAATTCGTTGCGATTTTATTAACGTATCAAAATAATCGGCCAAGTGTGAGTCGGACTCGCACACGAAGGGTTCCGTACATTCCGCAAAAAATATGTTTTTTTTTGTATGAGAGCCCCCCTCAATTTTTTATTTTATTTTATTTTAATATTACTATTAATTATTAAAGAACACAAACGATCAAGGGTTTTGTGAAAATTTCAAGTGTCTAATATTTACCATTATTGAAATCGAGCAAAAAAGGCCAAAAAAATCACGTTTATTGTATGGGCCTGTACCTGTACCATGTACCTTAATTATTAATTTTATTTTGTTTTTAGTGTTTGTTGTTATAGCGGCAACAGAAATACACAATCTGTGAAAATTTTAACTCTCTAGCTATAGCAGTTTTTGAGATACAGCCTGGAGACAGGCAGACGGACAGACAGACGGACAGACAGACGGACAAACAGACGGACAGACATTGAAGTCTCAGTAATAGGGTCCCGTTTTTACCCTTTGGGTACGGAACCCTAAAACAATAGCTGTGATATATTTTAGTATTTACCTATCGACCAGTAGGTGAAGGTAGAGTATGTTGGCGCCGACGACTGTTAAACCTTGTACGTGGACGTAATTTGCTAATTGGGCATATTTAAAGTATATATTTAGCTAATACACTTATTATAAAATATACAGGTTGGTTGAAAATGTTTCGAAATAAAATTCATTAAAAAGAACTCGAGTAGCTCCCAAACTATTTCCAACTTCTCTCTTTTTTAGCACCTTCCAACTCAGTTAATTATTTTCTCTGGTTAGAAACATATAATACTACTTATGAGTAGTATTATACTCATAAGTACTCATAATCTATACTCATTATAAAACAAATTCGCTTTTATTTCCCTCATGTCCCTTTGTTCCCTTTAATCTTTAAAACTACGCAACGGATTTTAATGAATTCTTTCAGTGTTAGATAGCCCATTTACCGAGGAAGGCTATAGGCTATATTTTCTCACGCTAAGACAAATAGGACCGAAGACAGAACAGTTTATAATTTTAAAAACAAATTTAAGGATCTCTTATTTCGTCAACAAATCGCATAGTTGTAAGAGGAGATGTGTGGCGACTGGCGAGACGCGCCAGTCGCCACACATCTCCGATTACTTGCATTTTTTATGTGGTTATATTTTAAGTATTACTTATTTATTATTATTTTATGGTATTTAATAAATTTTGATTTCTATACTAAAACAATGTATTTACTTACCCATCGTTTTTTCGATCCGTAACATAGGGATACTATGGTTGTTCAACAGACGCATGCCAGAGACCGTACCTATAATATTACAATCTTCTTTTCCAATCAACACAAACCCCTTGTTCGTACATAGTTGTTTAATTTATTTTGTTCTTGGGGTTTAGCTGCTATTAATAAAGTTGACCTAAAACATTTTGCTATTTAATATTATGAATATTGTGGTTGACATGGTAATATTGTTGTTATATACTTTCCTAATTATCTTTGTTTGCAAAGCAACAAACATGTAACAAACAGTTAAGAATGTCGAGTTCTGACTTACTGATTCAGTCATCACTTAAACCAATTTACAAGCTATCACTGTATATTTTTTATTTGTTATTTTTGTTTTAACTTAAATGCTGTAGGTATTTTATGAAATTTGTACTTGGTATTTAATTATGTACATATTTGTTTTAAGTATAATCCATACTAATATTATAAATGCGAAAGTGTGTCTGTCTGTCTGTAACCTCTTCACGCTCAAACCGCTGAACCGATTTTGCTGAAATTTGGCATGGAGATACCTTAAGTCCCGGGAAAGGACATAGGATACTTTTTATCCCGGAAAAAGTACAGTTCCCGCGCGATAAACGAATTTTGCCGTAACGGAGTTGCGGGCATCGTCTAGTATTATATAACTGTGATGTCACCCGCGTCCCACGGGATCACGCAAAGAATGCAGCGTCCGAAGCTAGGGTGCGCGGCGCGGCGCGTGAGCTGCTCCTTATCCTTATCTCCAGGCAGAGATGCCTAAGGTGGTGGGTATAGTGATAGGCGGAAAGCGCGTCGCAAGGTCACGATGCGGCCGTTCCACATATTATATAAGAGCACGGTGCATGGTGCGGCACGGGTGCCACCACCAGTTTCCTCGATATTATTATTGTTTTATTTAAATTAAACACATTATAAAATATATAAGTAGGTATGCAAATATATTATTACATGTTCTTATATTTTACTATTTTATTATTTATTATGTATTTTTATTTTTTATTTTTTTTATCAATATTATGATAATAATTATTCACACAGTGTGCCCGAAGTAGTCTGTCCAACGCTGACAAAAATGGGTCCACACCATAAAGTTAATATACCTAGATAGGTATATTACCTTTATGGTCCACACACATACTATGTCAGTGGGTCCACCAAAGAGGATGTAAACTGTATACTACGTACCTAATAAGAGGCCGGACTTAGAAGAAAAAAATTAACATCCGTTATTTTTTTATTTGAAACTGAAGTTAAAATTTTTAAGTGCAAAACCTTTTACTCTAAACATACCAAAATTAAAAATAAATAAATAAAAAAGAAATGATCTCAAGTAAATGTTTTATTTCATTAAAAATTATTGTACATAGCTAAATAAATAGGCTAATAAGGTAAATTAAACAATAAAACAGATTTAATGATTAATCCACTTAATTTACAATTTTTGTATGAGTTGCTACAAATAATTTTCACAAAATGAAAATCGAACTTTAAGTTTTAAACTCCTTCTTCGTCTTTTTTCTCATGTAGTTTATATTCTTTATGGTCTTTTTTATCAGCCAATCACAGTCGACCTTGCACAAATCAAGCACAGATTAGGTGATTGGGTACAGTTGCTACGTTTAAATTTGGAACCCAAT
This sequence comes from Polyommatus icarus, assembly GCA_937595015.1. Classification (NCBI taxonomy): domain Eukaryota; kingdom Metazoa; phylum Arthropoda; class Insecta; order Lepidoptera; family Lycaenidae; genus Polyommatus; species Polyommatus icarus. The sequence continues at coordinate 15,335,268 of OW569321.1, forward strand.
TTTTTTTTGTTCGGAACTTTCGTCCACCTGGGGTCCACAGAATATCAGGGGCAGTGAAACCCACGGTCATGAACCCTGAGCGGATTCCATTTCGACGGTTTGAGCATTACACTACCTACCAATTTATCTCTAAATGCGCCTTGTGCTTTTTCTGTTTTTGTTTCCAATTTGTTGTATTTTTGTGCTTTTGTTTGTTTGTTCAACTTTTTTGTTGAATAAACGTTTATTTATTTATTTATAAGAAATAGATGAAAATGTGGAAAAAACGGGGAAAATTATTTGAAAGGGCTAATTTGAACGCGCTAATCTCAGGAACTACTGGTACGATTTAAAAAATTCTTTCAGTATTAGATAGCCCCTTTTGTTGAGGAAGGCTTATAGGCTATATTTTATCACGCTAAGACTAATAGGAGAATGTGAAAATACGGGGGAAATTATTTGAAAGGGCTTATCTCGCGAACTACTGGAGAAATTTTTATGTTATTTGCAGATTTGGCATAGATAAGAAGTAGACCACGTGAAGGATCATAGGCTATCGATTTTCATCAGTTTTTCAGTGGCTATATATTTTATACCCGTGCGATGCCCGGGCGGGTCGCTAGTATTTAACAAAATATAAGTTCCTCATTCATTGTACAACGTTACACATGAGCCGGTTTACCACTTTCATCTTTATATGTAGATTGAAGGTATAATAAGATTTAACCCATCAAGCCCCATAAGGATACCGCTGACCGCGACAACAATAGAATAACAATAGATTTCCAAGAATCCGCGATCGAAGGATTAAAAGTGATGAGCAGGATGTGTTTTTAGCCATGCCTTTCAGGGATTAGGCTTCGTCCAAAATTCACATACTATGATGTAGTTTTCTAATGCTGCTTTAACTGAGTAGGCTGCTCTACAATCCACATAGAGAGTAGCAACGTACGAATAGCCCGTAGGTATTATAAAGATCCCTGGGCAAAAATGAAAAAGGCCAGGGGTGAGCAGGGTGTGTGCGATATTACGGTGACAGCTCATTGGCAGATATAATCGGTCATCCCATTGCCCCTTCCAGTTTAGCTGAACGATCTTAAAAATGTGCACGACATACATCTGTACCTCCTTCGGCAGTCCGGTGATAATTTATCATAGAGTTAGTTCTATACTTTAACATTGTGTTATTATGTATTACGTACAAAATATGGCGGATGTTTCTTTTTTATGCGCATTCCAAAGTCATAAATATTGATAGGAGTTACACGCCTAGAGGCATCAGCTGATACTTCATCCGGGTTAACACTACTGACGATTATTTACATTATAATATAAAAGCCATTTATAAGTTACCCGTCCGTACTACAATATAATATTAGTCGCAACGATATTTTGTTATGAAAATTACGTTGAAGGTGTTATTTTTATATTCCTTATCGTATTTTATGATTTGAATATATCACACATACATCAAATTAGAGTTGCCAGTCACGTTATTATTAATAAATTATGCAATCGATATTGCTTGAATTCTTAAACATTTTCAGCGATCTAGATCTCTGAGTATCCCTTGTCTGAAACGTTACCATCGGCTACACATCATACCCACAGCTTGTAGCTGAGTGAAAACCACAAGAGGTACGTAAAATTAAAAAAAAACAATTCAGAGAACTGACATCCGGCCGAAGTGACCTTTAGTATCTATAATGGGCATTTCGAACGCGGATTTGAGAGACGCGACGTGCTGTCTAGATAATTCATTCCGTGTGTATTATTTTTGAAGGTCAGAATTTGATTATATCGAATAATTTGTATTAAAATCGTTTAGACTTACTTTAGTAGGACGTCCTCAAATATCATAATACCCTTGACAACTTTGTTTAAGTTGCTCATCAGTCATCACTCATGTGGTATTTATACCATTTTACTACCACAACACATTGAATGTAAATATTTCGTCCGCAAAAATTAGATTATCGCACGAGAATTATTTTGGAACTTTCCCTGAACCCATGCAATTTGCTAAGGGGATATTTATAAACCAGATTATTTACCTTACCATACCTTTTTTTTTTTTTAACGCAGGGGAAACCCATCATGGGTGCCCCGGGTTGGTTACCCCGGGGGTATGTGAGACTCCTACTCACTAAAACCACCTGCGGCTCGCCTTCAGCCGTATAACGGAGGGATATCCCGGATCTAACAAACACGGGACTCCCTCCACGACTGGCCGGTCTACCTCGGACCGGACTTTCACCAAAGTAAGGGAACGCTTAGGCGAACTAAAGCGTTCCCCTCGGCGCCGGGACTGACAAAGCCGGGCAGGTTCCCATCCTGACCCGGAGCCCCGTTAGACAGAAGTTAGGAGGTTCGCGTAGCGACGCCTCCGCACTCCCGTCCTACGCCGGCGGAGCGGCAGAGAGGTGGGATCATTCTCTCTGTCCCGCTCCGTGGCCTCTTTCTGCGACATGACAAATTCGCAGAAAGAGACCGCCGCCTGCCAGGCCTCGTCGCTCTCGAGCATGCAGCGTACCTTACCATACCTGCATAATATACCATAATTCGTCGTATGCTTAGCGCTTACTGCCTACCCGCTATAGCGGATTAGAGACGTTAGAGAGGGAGTGATCTACACAGATGCACTTTCGCAGATGTTTCGCAATTGTATTTTTATACGAAAATATTTGAATGAGAGCCGATATGCTACGAGAATGAGTTTCCACACATTATAAGGGAAAATTTGATTAAAAATTCTAAAAGAAAACTCATCCATAGACCTTTCGTCAATCCTGCCGGAACAGTACCTAGTTGTACATGTCGCGCTGTTGTGTTTGAAACAAGTATGATTTTAATATATTCCACTGTCCACATCACTACTAACAGAATGCTTGGAAGCCGAAACTGCGGTTTAATATTATGGATCCATAGCGTTGAAGAGACTAAGTATTTTCGTGCGCAAAATGTAAAGGAAACATTTAGAATGAGCGCATCATTTATACATTCTGCCTTTCCACAGTCCATTGTAGTTCCTGTATTAATGGTAGCTAGATATAAGATAACTCGAAAAAGTTTGTAATCGGTAAAAAAATAGTACGTGTTCAAGAATAGGCAGAGAGGAATAGAATATTGTTTTTGCATTGGAAGTTGGTTTAAATTATATATAGCTTAAAAATAGTATTTTTTGTTATTTAAAATGACGAAACAATGTATTTTACCTCCTAACAGCGTATTATGTGAATGATGCAATAGTTTTGTTATACAATAAAATTAAATGACATCTCGCAAAATGTACGAAAATTATTAATAAATAGCGATCGACACCCACGTAATATCTGTCTGTTTCTCCTTCTACAGGAGTCAAGATACTTAAACGTATTGCTTATAAATAAATTATCTCAGGCGTTTACCATTTCATTTAAATGGGCCATTTAAACATCCCAAATCAGAGGCATAATAATTGCAAAATGACGCACGTTTTTTCAAATCTGGGAAACAATATTATTTCTCTTCGGATTATATTTTTGACTACTGTTTTCGGGTACCTACTTGTTTTGCTCTAAATTCAAATTTACGAAAATTATTATATTTCGGGTAGATTATTCAATATAGTCATTTCAGGATGCTCGTAATTGGTTGAAGGCCGTCCCCCGAGCAAGCGACCTTGGCCATACATTTGCCGCGTTGCCGAGATCGCGCCAAAACCCTATTATTTTTACTTATCTTAGTTCAAAATTGTCCTAAAAAAAATTTAAAACGGCGAATATGTAGTTTATGATATTGTCGATCTATTGGCGTAAGTTTCAAATAAAAGTTATTTGTAAATCCTAAGGAGAAGCTGAATGTATGCTTGAATTTTAACAAATTGGTATTACTTTGGAAGCTGATATCATGAGTATAAGCTGATATAACAAAAATAGAAAATTTAAAACGACAAAAGGAATGTTGATATACTGAAGACTATTTTTATTATAACTTTGTAGCTTTCGGTCAATTACGGAATCTCCGCACGGAACGCCCTTAAGGACTAACCGCGAGAAAAATCGGTGTAAGAAACTTGCACAAGCCACGACCACAACACATGGCAATAGAAGAAGATAGGTACTTACTTATATACTTTAACATAATAATTATAAACTAATAACTAATTCATAAGTTAATAGTATTTTAATCACCTTTGATTGATTGTGATCTTATTTCAGGCTGGCTGACAGGCTTCATATTTTGTTTCTATATTATCTGGTAAGTGCAGTGTTCAAAAATATAAGCGCATTTTGAGAGCTCTACATTTTCTTCTCGGTGTAATGACTCCAAAAAGATATGTTGCAATTATTGACAATGGTCAATAATTGTAACGATACTTACATTTTATATTTGTATTTTTTAATATCAAGCTTAAAATGTGGGTACCTAATGATCAGTACATTACTCACATTTTAAGTATGATATTTTCCCGTACCGAATGTACGATTAAAATTAATAAATTTTTAATTTTGTTAGTCTCGCTAATTCTCAAAAACGGCAGAACCGATTCGGTTAATTTCAGTCTTAAAATATTCGTGGAAGTCCAGGGAAGGTTTATATTAGGAAAAAAGTGTTAAAAAGTTCCAAGCCATCCAGTATTTATATACTTAAGAATTTTCAATTCCTAATTTCAACAACCTGACCAAAGAATTTTATAAATCAAAAAATTATGAAAAAGTGCCATATTATGGTTTTAAAGAAATAAATATTATTCTACGAAATATTTATGGTTATTATGTGCAATCAATTTATGCCGCCAATGTCAACACAGTCAGTTATTAGATGGCTGTTTATACTGTGTTTACGACATAGAGACGGATGTAGAGTTCGTACAGTCCACGCACGCAAAAGTTATTTTCGTTCATATACTAGGTAGGTATGCAGCTATAAAGTACTATGAACATAAGGGAGAAGACCTAATGGCAGACACTTTAAGGAAACATGCAACATTTGAATATTATAAAATATATATTTATGAAAATAAAGGATTGATAACTTCTTCCATGTCTTCAGTAACTCTTACAAAATAAAACTATTATAATTATTCTCTGACAAATCAATTAAAAAATATATTATTGGTCTTTTTGTAAACTTAGTCATAAGCACTAATAGATGACATCACAAAAAACGAACATCACTAATAGTAGACACCAATATGAACTAATAGTTGACATAGAACATTACATTACATTTTACATATTTTTTTCTATTAAATTAGGTCTTTATTTGCCATTTTTCAAAAGATTTCATTTACTTCATCATAATCACTACATGCATCAGAAATATTATCCACGTTGTCTCCAGATTCTATTCATTCTTCTTCCGTCCTGAAACTATCTTTCCTTTTATTTTTATTTTTCATATTTTTGAAGTGAAAACTTCTTTAGCGGCGTTGAGCACTTTTGTGGGATGGGTAAAAACTGTGAAACTCGCGTCAGATTCTCGTGCTGATCGAAAAACCTTGGAAAAACCGTAAGACGGTTGGAGAGTAGTGTTTTGTGTCGAACTCGAACTTGAATTCGAACTCGAATTCGAACTCGAATTGATTATAAGGGTTTCGATTAAGTAATTAAAAAAAACGATTTTTTAAAAATCCATTTTCATAATAAATGGGTTAAAATTTAATCGATTGTAAGGGTTTCGATTAATTAAAAAAATCTATTTTTTAATAATCGATTTTCACAAAAAATGAGTTAAAAATTTAATCGATTGTAAGGGTTTCGATTAATTAAAAATAACGATTTTTTTTTAAATCGATTTTCATTAAGATTGGGTTAAAAATTTAATCGATTGTAAGGGTTTCGATTAATTAAAAAAACGATTTTTTAAAAATCGATCTTTTGAAAATCGATTTTTTAAAAATCGATCTTTTGAAAATCGATTTTATGAAAATCGATTTTTTAAAAATCGATTTTCATAAAAAATGGGTTTAAATATAAATCGATTGTAAGTGTTTCGATTTATTAAAAAAAACATTTTTTAATAATCGATTTTCATAAAAAATGGGTTAAAAAAATGCACAACGTTACTAATTAAGTTTTCACTTCTGCCGGCACTCCCGGAGTGCAACCCGTCTTTTTTTCCTAGCAAATTTATTTTCAGTCTTTAGTCTCCATGCTTCTTTTGCCTCTTCTTTTTTCTTCTTTCTTTTCTCAGCTCTCCTTTTTCTTTTTTTTACTGCTAAAAAACTAAAGCAATCGATTTTTAGATCAGTACAAGGTCTAATATTAGACACCATGTCCATTATTAGGTACAGTAGTTCTAAGTTCTTAGTTTGTTAATAGAATTATATTTTTAGAGAATAGTTATGATATTTGCAGTAGAATAAAGTACAAAATAACTTTAGTATGTATTGAAAAACTAAAAGATGAGATCCATGTCATCTATTAGGTTTTTTTACATTTTCAAGAACTAATAGTAGACACCCTTTATATTGTTAGGGAAAATGGATAAAAAATCTTAAATAAACATTAATTTGTGTATACAACATGACCATTAATGGAATGAAATCAATAGAAATTACAAATAATCAAATAAATGTATTCAAAACTTACGTGCAAAATTTCGCCTTCCTTAACCTATTTGCTAAGAAATTGCCGAGCGTGTGTTGACGCGGTCATATTATTTACGAAAACTGATCCCATTTTAAAATTTTGTTCCCGAAGGCGTCTCTAATATATTTTTTCAATTCAATAGATAGCTCGAGAAGCTTATAAAATTTACAGTGGTGATAAATAATAAGAATAATTCTTATTTTTATGGTATTTTTGTCATAAGTGTCATCTATTAGTTCAGTGTCTACCATTAGGTCCTCTCCCTTAATATTATTTTATTTAAAAATGATTTTATTCCTTTATTGGCCTCCATATTATAAAATAGGATGGCCTAAGTCGATAAGACGATACTGGGAAGAAAGAAAAATAATATAAAGAAGGAAAAAAGTAGAGCTCCATGATCATTTCTTATTAACCAAGCGTAAATTTAAATTTAGTAGATGCTCTTGAAAATTTAATAAATATTATTTACTTTAGAAAAGTAACAATAATTGCCTATCTAAGTTTACATAATTAATTTATCAACCAAGTGTTCATAATTCCGGTACAAGTAGCGACATCTCTGTTTTAAGTGATAAACTAAGACGATACTTGGATAATATGACAGCTCACAGGTTGAAGGCTTTCACGGATGTTAGAATGTCAGATATTCTAACTTGGAATTTACTTCACAAGGCCAACCAAGCAAACTAGTACTATCTTCAGATCATACATACGATACACATTGTGTTAAGATCGCTGAACATAACGGGAATATAGAGTTTATCGGTGTTTTGAAAAAATTGTGATATACAGTCATTAAACAACATATTTCTATAACATAAATATAGATGGCGCTTCATTAAAAGTTACCTAGATTATCATGATTTCTATACTTATTTCATGCCAAACATGACATTAAAATATATTTTTGTCACTTTTTCATGTAAATCGTATTTTTTTTTCAATATAATATAATTTTAAAGTAAATTTCTGTTAATTGACACTAGTTAATAATGTAAATAGAATAAGTGCGGTGGGTAAAGCAGTCCCCCCGGCTCGGTGAGCCGCCGTGCGACACGCAAGCGCTACAGGTAGGTTAACATTTACGGTCCGTCGCATTTGGTCGTTTTGTGCGCTCTCCGTCGCCGAGTAATAATAATAATTGTCGGAACCACGAAATGTCGGAGGATATCTGAGGGCTTGTGTGTGTGATTAAACCTAGTGCCGATCCTATCGAGTGAGTGTGACATGACGAGGAGGAGAGTTGGCGCTTGATCGACTCAGCGGATCTTAACGGTAAATTTCAGATGACATTATTACTCGCCGCTGTTTACTTTGCGGTCAGGTGATCGAGAAACTAATCCCGAGCGACCTTGAGAGGAGGAAGCTAGGAGGAGAGGTTAGAAGCAATTTATCAGAAAATGGTAGAAGTCCACGTAGCATAGCGGTGTTTACATGTGAATTATGACACCGAGCGATGCGCGTGAGCCTGTGCCGCTCTTGAGTCAACACGGTTTCACGAGAAACGTGAGATTTGTCGAGTTAGCGTAATATTCGAGCCGATACAAAATTTACCGTTGCAGTGGAAAGTTCTGTACGTGTGTTAAAATTGTTCACGATCTGAAATTTCACTTCCAGAATCTTATTAGAATTATTTACTTTTAGAAACTACCTACGCTCGTTCATTTACATACAATAGGAGTCATCAAATGCACAATTCCAGGTCTCTATTTACCGGTCGCATGAGCGAGTATTGTTGATTGAATAAATTAACAAAGAATTCAAAATCGGTCCGTTAGTTATATTCATCGTGATGTATTACGAGGCAAATCTCGGAAAGTGGGACACGATGATACTCATTGTAATTTGTCCCTATTCCATCATAAAATTGTTGATGAATCGTGCATATGAAACGAAAAAATCAACCTAACACGACTTAATTCCGTAGACTCGTGTATTGTATTTTCATTTAATATAACTTGGGCGATAAAATAATTCTATTTAAAAGTGTGTATTATATTATTTTTCGTGGTAAGGTAATTTATGAATAAAATTAATATATTTTAACAAATACGAGTGTGCAATGATGCATGGCTAAAACGCACTATTTCGACAATTTGGCCTTTAAAGGCAATAGGTGATGTCCGGCTCATCGATGTTGAAATCCATCGAGTACATTGCCAATGCAAATCATAAGCAAACTAAAAGGGCAATTAGCAACAAATGCCAAATTTGCCAATACAGGATTCACAAAATTAATTGAATGGGTTAGATATTGACTGCCATCAGCAATTTCATAAGTTGAGCGTGATATTATATCCAACTAAAACGTATATTTCCCGTTATTACTTAATAATAATAATAATAATTAATTGTTACGTGAGAAAATTTAACATAGGTACGTAGGAAATAAAAACTTAGCCGATGTAGCGTCATTCTCGTCAATGCCGGCTGACTTCATTATATTCATACTATCAAAGTCCAAACTTTATTATAATCATGTTTAGCGATACATAATTTAAAAGATAGATATAAGTATAGAAATCTTTAGATCTGTGTATTTACTTTGAAATAGTTTTTTATTGCGAAATTCCCGCGTAAAAGAAGGGAAGTAGAGAACGCAAGGAGCGCCATAGAAAAGAGTTCAACGGGTAGCGCAATTTCGAATAAAATTTTTATATATTTTTTTTTTAATCTCATTATTTTACGACTTGTCAGTTTATTTTTTATACTTAACTATCCTTTAATTTTTTATATTTTAATTTGTAAGATCCATACCACCCATTTATTCATAGTGAAATACAAAGAGTGTTTACAACGAATAACCTTTAAAATGTCGATAGTTCCAACTTTCTGTATCGATTTTTAGATAGATTAGATTTTATTATTGCTTTATATGTTATTATTTTTTTCTTGATAAATTATCTAATATATATAAATCTCCTGTCACGATGTTTATCCGATATGGATTCCTAAACTACTTAACCGATTTTAATGTTTCTTTTTTTAAATGTGTGCTTTTTTCCAACTTGAGAGATAGTATAGCTTAGATCTTTAATTATAGTCGCAATTTTATTTTATTGCAAATTATTTGCCTATAAAGAGCGACCATTGTTTATGCGACGCGGATCACGGGATAGCGATGGACGTTGCCATGGTGACATACTTATTTAGTCACTAATTCAATAAAATAATACGGGCTATATATCTAAGTACTTTATAATATGATATGGCAAAGAAACGTTTGCCGGGACAGCTAGTATAATATAAAATTTAATATTTGGATGCGAGTCGACTTGGGATTGTCTGAACAAGTTTTTCCAGACAGCCAAGTTTCACTCGTCAGAAAGCTGGACTTTGTTTCACGGTCAACGATGCCTAGTAAATAATGTATTTTTATTACGTCTTTATACTATAAACTTCATTCATGGTCATAGATTTTCGGAAAGTACTAAAGTAGTTTTCTTTTTTCTTTAAATGACTTAAAAAACTCAGAAATCAGGCATATATAAGTTTTATTTAAATACCAATTTTTGTTTATTTGTTTGCGCTTAATGTTTATTGTATAGAACAATTAACAACTATCAGAATCCTCAGAAAACAGGCATCAAAAGCATTTGAACATTTACGCATACTTTTGAAGTTTATACTTTATCATAACACTATAATATGGAAATTAAATTCTAAGGTGTCCTTATTAAGGAAATCTTTATCAGTCGGTAATATAAATCAATGTCGCTTTTTAATGATAAATACAAATGAAAGTGACTCGAAACTCGTTTAGTCTTATTAAAAGTTCGACATTTATACACGAAATTATTAAATACTTCCGTCATTTAGGAATGCACTTTCACAAAAATAAGGTCGAAATACGTGAGGGATCAGACTTCCACAACTTGCATGAAGTTGTAGAATCGCAACCAGCCTGCTTAATAATTAATTTGCATTATTAAGATTATACAAATTGTTACGTAATAACATGTAATAAAGACGTATTTACGGAGTCTTTATAGACTTCGTAAAAATACATATTTGATATTATACATTATAAATACATCATATTATAATCGATAACAAGAAATTAATGTTTGACAATGGAAATATAAGAAGCGCACGTAATACGGTATTGATGCAAGTCCTAAGGCTTCGTACGACTGCGACCTTCCGCTCAAAGAGGAAACAATATTATTTGGAAACGTTCATGCTGCATTTAAGAGAGTGAAATGTGTGTGTGTGTGTGTGTGTGTGTGTGTGTGTGTGTGTGTGCTAGTAATAAATAAAGTAAGGTTTTTAATGTTACTACGGTTTCAAACATTATTATAAACTAGCGTTAATTTGCGATAGCAAATTCTCAATAATCCAATTTGTGTTATCACTTATCAGCCTCACCAGTTATTAGACTCGCGACCCGCCCCGGCGTCGCACGAGCCAATGAAAAAATGATTAAAATAGATAGCCTATGATTCTTCACGTGGTCTACTTCTTATCTGTGCCAATTGCCAAATAACATAAAAATTGCTCCAGTAGTTCGTGAGATAAGCCCTTTCAAATAATTTCCCTCGTTTTTTCCACATTCTCTTATTAGTCTTATGGCCTGTTTCACCGCTTCCTGATAAGGTGCCCGATAGGGTTATTTGACAGATTTTCCATACTCCATCTGTCAAATTAAGTGGTGGATAGCCTTATCAGGAAGCGGTGAAACAGGCCCTTAGCGTGATAAAATATAGCCTTCCTCAATAAATGGGCTATCTAACATTGAAAGAATTTTTCAAATCGGACCAGTAGTTTCTGAGATATCAACTACGACAAAAAACGACGCTGAAAAAGTATTTAAAAACAAGATTTAAAAACGTATTTAAAAACAAAGTTGCTAATGTAGTTGCAGGTAAATGGACCCAGTAGACTCTACCAAGATGCCTTCGTTGTAAATTGACAATAATATCATACAATACTATTCTGAAGTATTTTTTTTATTTTTTTTTATTGAATAAGGGGGCAAACGAGCAAACAGGTCACCTGATGGTAAGCAACTACCGTCGCCCATGGACACTCGCAACATCAGAAGAGCTGCAGGTGCGTTGCCGGCCTTTTAAGAGGGAATACGCTCTTTTCTTGAAGGTTTGCAGGTCGTATAGGTCCGGAAAAACTGCTGGTGACAGTTCGTTCCAGAGTTTTACAGTGCGCGGCAGAAAGTTACGCGAAAAACGCACTGTGGAAGACTGCCACTCATCAAGGTGATGAGGATGGTATGTTTTTCGCGTGGGTCGATGGCGAAAAGTTGCAGGTGGTATGATTCCGAACAATTCCTCAGAGCATTCCCCGTTATACAACCGATAGAGGATGCAGAGTGAAGCTACATCTCGGCGTAATTCCAAGGGGTCCAAGCTGTTTGAAACACTATGGTAGTCAACCCTTCGTTGGATACGATCCAGGTGGAGCAGTTGGTATTTTGGCGCCCCTGCCCAGAGATCAGAACAATATTCCATATGAGGCCGAACTTGCGCCTTGTAGAGTTAAAGTATGCAATATTCACTATGTAGTCACACGTTACATATACGGTATACCTACCTACCGTAGCACTTTAACAACGTGTGACTGCGGTTTTCCAAACATGAAAATTTATCTCTACATAGTGAATATTGCATACTTCAGAATAGTATTGTATGACATTATAATTGTCAATTTACAACGAAGGCATCTTGGTAGAGTCTACTGGGTCCATATTTTACTTGCAACTACATTAGCAACTTTGTTCAGTTCAGTATTCTGAAAATCTTGTTTTATACTTTTTAACCGACTTCCAAAAAACGAGGAGGTTATATGTTCGGCTGTGGATATTTTTTTTGTATGTTCAACGATTACTCCGCCGTTTGTGAACCGATTTTCAAAATTTTTGTTTTATTGTATTAGGTTTCACTCCAATTTGGTACCATGTTCACAAAAGTGGTGACCTGATGATGGGATCCATGAGTAATCGAGGGAACTCCTCGAAATTTATATGGAAACATATGGTGATTTTGGTTTTATGTGAAGTGTACTAAGAATACGCTACCAAAAAGTCAAATATTGGGTCAAGGTATACCATGGTTTCGAAGATGCTGAGAGAACTCCTGACTCCTTATGGATACACGTTTGGGAGTTTCGGCGTTGTTTTAAGAACAGAAAGCATAAACTACAATGCAATTCATATTCATCATCATAATCATCATCATCATCATCGTCGTCATTATCATCATCATCATTACCACGTCGTGTTAAGGCCACCAATGTCTCATGGCACAGAATAGATAATAGTATAAGGCATAGGTATGGATATACTAATAATAATTATTATGTACTGTATAACAACACCTGTTTGTTTTTAATACACGGCGGTCGGCGTCGCCGCGCCGCCGTGTAGATTGATTCAAAATAATGAAGATTGAGTACAGAAATAGTTGAGGTTTAGCCGAATTCGGAAAGAGGCACTATTAGATAGTAAAAATTATTTAATACTTTTTAGTTCATATTAATGTTATTATTGTTTTTACTTTGGAAGTCGGTTTTAATTTTTTGTTAAAAATAATAATAATTCAGCGTCGTTTTTTGTCGTAGTTGGGTTTTATATAATACTAGCTGTCCCGGCAAACGTTTCTTTGCCATATTATATACCTAATGCAATGATATTCTACTAAATACAGATCTGTTACGTTCATACTATTTTCCGGCATAAATTGCTTCCGAACAATTTTCAAATTCAATTGCCAAATTTGACAGATAGGTGAAACAAAAGATACGAAATGCCATTTACATAAAAGAGACAGACTAAATAAAAGACGGGTCAATTGACCCGTATTTGAGGCTTCACAACGCGCGCGGTAGTAACATATCTGCTTTGAGTTTTTTTATATAATATCATTGACCTAATGTATATCGCCCATTTTATTTTATTGAATTAGTGACTAAATAAGTATGTCACCATGGCAATGTCCATCGCTATCCCGTGACCCGCGTCGCATAAATAATGGTCGCTCTTTATAGACAAATAATTTGCAATAAAATAAAATTGCGACTATAATTAAAGATCTAAGCTATCCTATCTCTCAAGTTGGAAAAAATCACACATTAAAAAAAAACATTATAATCGGTTAAGTAGTTAAGGAATCCATCGCGGACAAAAATCGTGACAGGAGATTTATTTATATTAGATATTGTATAGATCATGCGGTACAAATTATTGTCGCTTTGGCCTTTGGGCAAAATGTGACGACTGCTATGGACCCTAGATTAAATACCTAATGAATTGGGTTAAATTAAATGTGTTCAATAATATAGATATTAGATAGCCAGGGAAAGTTCGGACACAAGGTAAGTCCGGATAATTCAACTTATCACTAAATTACTCAGTGTTTTTTTTTGCCTGGCGCTACGGTGCATATACGCCATACTGCACTGCAACCGCGCAAACTGTAGTACCAGGGGAACAAAATTTTTAATTTATTATAGATCGTTACTTACTTTAAACTTGAATTATCCGAACATACCCTGTATCCGAACTTACCCTGATTAACCTTATAGATCGTTGTACAATTAACGCTCAAGGCGTCACATTGTTTGGCGAATACAACTAGGTGACTAGGTAGGTTTTCAGCATCTAGAAATGACTTAGAGATTAAATCATTTGCGTATATACATAGTTATTTGTACCAGCTTTTGCGTATTAGATTAAGTTTAATCCTTCGATCGCGGATTCTTGGAAATCTATTATTTACGCGGTCGGATTCGCCGCTTGGGAGTTGATAGGTTACGACTCAGGGTTTCCCAATCTTTTTCAGCCAGCGGCGCAGTTACACGTAAAATATTTTGTGACGGCGGCGCCCTCCTCTACCTAGCTATTAGAAAAAGATACATAAAGAAATACCTTTAATGATTATTCTAGTTAAGTAGGTAAATAGTAATAATTAATACACAAATATTTAACCATCTATCTGATTTACGTACTGAATAAATATTATAATTTAATTTAATAATATTTGTGGTTTCGGATAATGATGGAGGATCGACTCACGGCGCCCCTCTTGCCTTTCCACGGCGCACCAGGGCGCCGCGGCGCACAGTTTGGGAACCCCTGGGTTACGTCAAAAAGATGACGATATAAGCACAATAGACATAACTACCAGTAGTTCGACTGCAAAGAAATGGACAGGTTTCAATATCTGTCAAATTCGTCGGGTTTCACTCGGATAAGTTAAAGGCTGGCGCGCTGGCTGGTATAAGGGAAAGGCGCTAATGGTAGACACTGAACTAATAGATGACACTTAAGACAAAAATGCCATAAAAATAAGAATTATTCTAATTATTTCTCATCACTGTAAATTTTATAAGCTTCTTATGCTATCTGTTGATGTGAAAAAATATATTAGGGATGCCTTCGGGAACAAAATTTTAAAATGGGATCAGTTTTCGTAAATGATGTGACCGCGTCAACACGCACCCGGTAATTTCTTAGCAAATAGGTTAAGGAAGGCGAAATTTTGCACGTAAGTTTTGAATACATTTATTAGATTTTTTGTAATTTCTATTGACTTCATTGGATTAATGGTCATGTTGTTTACACTAATTAATGTTTATTTATGATCTTTTATCCATTTTCCCTAACAATATAAAGGGTGTCTACTATTAGTTCTTGAAAATGTAAAAAAACCTAATAGATAATATAAATATTTTTATTACATTTTTTTTTTATTTTTAAATACCTTACCTACTCCACCACAATAAAAAAATGTATTCAAACGTTCTATATTTATTTATGGATCGCATTATCCAATTAGTTAATTTACCTCGCACTTCTGCAATTAGCGCCAAAATGGCGAAAACCAAATGAGATAAAGTAAATCGATAAAAATTGGCTTGCTAGATCCATAAATAAATA
This sequence comes from Polyommatus icarus, assembly GCA_937595015.1. Taxonomy (NCBI): domain Eukaryota; kingdom Metazoa; phylum Arthropoda; class Insecta; order Lepidoptera; family Lycaenidae; genus Polyommatus; species Polyommatus icarus. The sequence continues at coordinate 15,350,715 of OW569321.1, forward strand.
GGGAACTTTTATATAATTACTAGACATTCCCCGCGGCTTCTCCCACGTAAATACCTAATTTCACAGACAAATTGATCCACAAAAAATAGCCTATATTATAACCCTTTACGTTATACATTCCCCCGCTTTTTCCACATTTTCCTCTATTTCTTAGCTCCTATTAGTCTCAGCGTGATAAAATATATAAAATGGGTTATCTAACACTGAAATCATTGTTCAAATTGGACCAGCAGTTTTGAACTGAGACTAGAGCGTTCAAACAAACAAACTCTTCCGCTTTATAATGCAAATATAATTAATGAAAAAAAAACAATTTTATTTTGTAAAAACCTAACCAAACGAAATAAAATACAGATTTTCTTCGAAATATCCGTGAAAAGTTTGTGCTACATTTTCAGAAAATTTAATAAAGTAAGAGCTAAAAATTTATACACATTAAAAAAAAGAAGGCTTTGTTAAGCCTAAAAAATAATTTTAAACTTCCTATTTAAAACCAAAGAAAAATTGGAACGCCATTTATTTGGCGAGGCTCACAACAAGCACATTTGGAGGTTTGCTCATCTACAGACAAAAATATTAATTTTAAATATAAATTATGTATTTTTTTCAACTAGCTTACTTCTTTGGAATATAAGCAATGATACAAATAAAAAAAAATGATATATTTTATTATTTTGCTATATATTTAAAAGAAAGAAATATGCAAATTTTCTTCAAAATTTTACAGTTTATGAGTTTACTTGAAGTGGAAGAGAATAATGTAAAAATCAAAAACACAACTTTTCAATAGGTAAACTTTATTATTTATGTTATCAGCTACACATTCCTTTTTTTCTTTTCAATTTTCATCCACTATTGCAAAAATCGGAGGTTTGCACGGTTTTTATACGCTCTGGGAACTCCACTATGTCTACTCTGATATAAGTACCATTAATTTCATCCAAATTTGATCTTAAAATCCCATCATATAAAATGTACTTAGAGGTAACAGACAGACAGATACACTTTCCTATTTTTAATTTTAGTATGGATTAATATTAAATCTCAAACGTGTTTCTTCAAGTGATGTATAGGTATGAGAGAAAATGAAAGCGAACTAATAGTTTTAAATAGTAACACTAACCAACCATAATTTTATGAGAGAAAGTGCGTTTCTAATTAGCGAGTTAACCCTATTTAATTGTGTATCCGAATAATTTCGACACAATTTACAAAATGTTTACTGTGTTTCGTTTTTCACCACATTTTCCTCTATTTTATTAATTTATTTGCATAAAATCTATGATAAAATCATCTATTATATATATAAATCTCCTGTCACGATGTTTGTCCGCGATGGATTCCTAAACTACTTAACCGATTTTAATGTTTTTTTTTTTAAATGTGTGTTTTTTTCCAACTTGAGAGATAGGATAGCTTAGATCTTTAATTTTCGTCGCAATTTTATTTTATTGCAAATTATTTGTCTATAAAGAGCGACCATGTTGTTTATGCGACGCGGATCACGGGATAGCGATGGACGTTGCCATGGTGACATACTTTTATTTTTTTATCTATGGACGCTTCACACCACGTCAGTCTGGCCCCGTGGTATCTGTTTTTTTTTTTTTTTTTTTTTATTTTTATTTTTTTTTAATACTTATTTAGTCACTAAATCAATAAAATAATACGGGCGATATACTTTGTATATTATGGCAAAGAAACGTTTGCCGGGACAGCTAGTGCCTAGTACTAATATATAGTGCTGGTGCCTGGTGGTGGTGGTGGTGGTGGTGGTGGTAGTGGTGGTGCTGGTGACTTACATTTCATACAAATCTAAATTTTACATTTTGTTTTGTGGTTTGAGTCGTAGAATTTGTTAAAAAATTTATGCCGTGTACTGTATTAAATAAGTACATATTTTATGTCTTTTTTGCCTGTTGAAATTAAGAAATGCCTTTATTGTGCCTATATAGTGTGCATAAAATATTATTATTTATTATTTTTCATTTGTTTCCTAGTTCACCATAACATTATAAATGTGAAAGTGTATCTTTTTGTATTTCTTTCTGTTCCATCTTCACGCTTAAACTGCATAAACGATTTTAATGCAATTCTTTATGGAGATAGAGGAATTTTTCGGAATCATACCTCCTGCAACTTTTCGGCATCGCCCCACGCGAAAAAATATAAGTATACCATCCTCATCACCTTGATGAGTGGCAGTCTTCCACCGTGCGATTTTCGCGTAACTTTCTGCCGCGCACTGTAAAACCCTGGAACGAACTGTCACCAGCAGTATTTCCGGACCTACAGGACCTGCAAACCTTCAAGAAGAGCGCGTATTCCCTCTTAAAAGGCCGGCAACGCACCAGCAGCTCTTCTGATGTTGCGAGTGTCCATGGGCGATGGTAGTTGCTTTCCATCAGGTGACCCGTTTGCTCGTTTGCCCCCTTATTTAATAAAAAAAGATACTTTGAAATTCTGGGAATGCTAATAATTACGGCCTTTACACCAAAAAAAATGTTGCTCCTGCATGAAAATCGAATTTCAGCGCAATGAAGTTAGCAACATGTAGCACGTGGTATTTTCCTACAGCCACCAGCATCATGTTAGCTGCAACTCGTAAGTCGCAACTCCCTCGTTTGTATACAATGGGAGACACTTTTGCGACGTCGCCGCGTCTCGACTTACACTTTCTCAGGCGTATTCTGTTTTTTTTTAACCTCAGTGATATCTTGATCAAGGTCGCCTACGTAGTCGCCTCGTAATATTGTGTTATGTCGTAAAATACATTATCTAGCATCTAGATTCTAGTAGCTTCAATGTTGACTCATCCGACTTGTTTATCTAGCAAATACACAGATAACATAGTCTTGCATAGTTTTGAGATTTTGTATGAGAGAATTTAAATGCGCGATGGGTTTAGCTCGAATAGCTCTACTATTGGGGTTGGGACTATTCAGCTACAAATTAAGATTAGGTTAACCTTTTATCAGGTTAGGAGTTTAGGACCGAAGCTTACTATCCACATTCTGTCTACAACTTGAATTTGAAAGTTTTTACGAAAATTCTGTACTTGTTTCTGTACTTATTATTGCTTCCCTACTTGCTTCCTAAGTTTTTTTATAACTTTAAATGAAATGACATTTCAGCATCAGCAAGGCATTAAAATATGTTGTAGTGCCTACTATAACGGGCTACCTACCGTATTTTAAAACAGGATCGCGTGGACCGACGACTTTCTTGCATGTTACGTGACATTTCTGTTACATGTCACACGATTATATTGCATCTGCTTATATAACTTAATATTGAATACCTTCATTACGAGAACTATGATATGGATAGGTTAAACCTATAATTAAATTAAACTTTATGTATGCATAAGTATTATAGATGTTTCAAGATTACTATAGAGGCCCATCTCCCCTCCTACTTTATAATTCTAGCAAGTTTTATAATAATATGTATGTAATAATGATATTATTGACGGCATGTTATTTTATTATAGATATTAGTCATTTGACTTTTTGTTCGTGGAAAAATTCGACCTTCCTGAGATACGAGTATCGCAATAGTCAATACATAAAAATAAAATATACTTACATGATTCGTTATTCACTAAAAAACAGATATATATTTAAATATACAAAGCTTATTTTTTTCTCTCATAATATTATCTTTGCTTAAACGGTTTTGTTGAAATTGTTTCTGAAAAAATTTAAATAAAAAACTCGTATTTCCCACAAAAATATAGCACCTCCACGACGCAGGTATATAGGCGTTAATCACAAGATCGATTGCACAATATGACGATTGGAATGACGAAAGATATTTCCGCGATCTGCAATCAGCGAGTATAGCGACACTTGCAACACACGCGTGTGCCATACTTTGACATTACCTGTGTCGATATTTTCCGTGCCACTATAGGATTTCCAAGAAACTTTTAATTGCAATAATAATAATAAGTATGTCTTAATTTAGAAAGGATTTTAATAACGTAAACATTTAACATACTTACTTGAATGTTTATCCTATTGTATACTGCTACTGTGTCTGTGGGTTTAGTAAACAATCTTTATTGCTTTCTCGAAAATTACTTTAAGGTGAAATTACAGCTTTCCTGATAACAGATTATATAATTTTCCAATAATATTTAGTACACTTTATAAGGTAGAGCTTGTCTAACTTGAAATGACGCGCCCCTCCCTCGTATTCACAGTACAAAAATGTTTCATTTATATCAACTTTGAAGTGGTGGAGCGCGTCATTTCAAATTAGACAAGCTCTAATACATAATTAAATTATAGCTTCCCCATCAATACTTGTCAAAGTTCTAACTAATCTTTACTATATCACTATACCGATTTGGATTTTGCTATGGAGATCCTCTGAGTCACGAAAAAGAACGTAAATACGTACACAGTACACTAATATAATATTGAACGTCTTTATTCCGGCAAATAGCAGATGCGATTCTCGTGCGATAAACAAATGGTGGCGTTATGATTAAGTTGCGGGCAATAGTTTAATATCGTATGATACACGGATAGACATGGAAACAAATCGATAAGTCAATAAAGGTGTGTTTGCATTCGCAGCCAGTGAACCGCGGAGACAGGTGGACGCGTTTCCGACGATGGCCCTTCGGAATGCCGTGGGGCTCATTTACATTCTGTACAATCAAACGGTATGCTACTTGTTGGATGAAGCTATGGTTTTTGTCATAGCAGTTGTTACAGGATATAGTGATTCATAATATAGGCACGTTTACGTAGTAACTATTTAGTAATCTAATTTATCTATCTATTATAGTATAGGTAACATTGATCTTACGTTTACCTTTTAGACAAGAAAAGATTTAGAAGACGAAGAAATTGATTCATAGGCAGACGGGGGACCTACGTAGTTTGATCGCATTATTTCAATCCCAGCCGACAGATCAAAAAATCGGCCAAGTGCGAGTCGGACTCGCGCACGCGGGGTTCCGTACCAATAAAGAGCAAAATAAGACCAAAAATTATTCTTTTGTATGAGAGCCCCCCTTAAATATTTATTTTATTTTATTTTAAAGTAGATATTTGTTCTTATAGCGGCAATAGATATACATAATCTGTGAAAATTTCAACTCTCTAGCTATTACCGTTCTTGAGTTACAGCCTGGATACAGACAGACAGACGGACAGACATCGTCTCAGTAATAGGGTCCCGTTTTTACCCTTTGGGTACGGAAGCCTAAAAACATTGAATTGTCATAATCCGACCAAATGACTTAGGTCCGCTATGTGCTTATGAATCAGTTTCTTTAGTACTATACGTCTTCATAAATATTATAATATTAGATGTTCCGTGCGGCTTCGCTCCCGTAATTTAGGAATTTCACGGAAACCGTACATTTTCCGCAAAAATTGCCTATGTCCATTGTCCGTTCACGTGGTCTATTCTTCATGTGTGCCAAATAACATAAAGTTGCCCCAGTAATTCTTAAGATAATATGCAATTTCATATAATTTTTCCCGTTTTTTCTACATTTTTCTCTGTTTATTCGCTCCAAATTGATCGTGGCTTAATATTATATAGCCTATAGCCTTCCTCGATAAATGGGCTATCTAACACTGAAAGAATTTTTCAAATCGGACCAGTAGTTCCTGAGATTAGTACGTTCAAACAAACAAACTCTTCAGCTTTATAATATTAAAAAGTAATTATACTTAGATGATGTCCATTGCCTCGGTAATTCCATAATAATTAATTGGTAACACCGATTTCTTTTATGTTTTGTTCATGTATAGCACGAAACAAAACTCATCAATCCTTATTTATAACTTTAATTGCTATCGTAAAGGCTTAATTTTTGCTAACAAAAGATAGAGTTACTAAAAGTCTCGTATATATCAAAACAATTTTTTTCATTGTCTAAAGTAGGTAATTAAAACAATAGGCACATTTTAGCGTTTCTTATCTTTTCGCCTCGCCATCGCCATACAAAGGCGATGTTTGCCTTGGCATAGTTATGTTGTATGTTTACCCGCATCACCGGTTTGACAAAAGATTCATATTTCGCTCTTCCTACAAAACTTTAATATATAATACAACTAGCTGTTGCCCGCGAATTCGTCCGCGTTAGCATAGTAGATCACATCCCAAGTATTATATTTTATTGTACAAAAATATTCAATGTACAGAATTGACTTTCCTACGATTTTATCATATAAAGATGTTCCGCGCGGCTTCGCTTGCGTAATTTAGAAATTTCACGCAACCGTACATTTTTCCGCAAAAAATAACCTATGTCCCTTCACGTGCTCTATTCTTCATGTTTACCAAATAACATAAAAATTGCTGCAGTAGTTCTTAGATAATAAGCAATTTCATATAATTTCCCCCGTTTTTTCCACATTTTTCCCTATTTCTTCGCTCCAATTAGTTTTAGCGTGATAAAATATGACCTATAGCCTTCTTCGATAAATGGGCTGAAAGAATTTTTCAAATCGGACCAGTAGTTCCTGAGATTAGCGCGATCGAATAAGCCCTTTCATATAATTTAACCCTTTTTTTTCACATTTTCCTCTATTTCTTCGCTTCCATTAGTTCTAGCGTAATAAAATATAACTTATAGCCTTTATCAATAAATGGGCTATCTAACTCTGAAAGAATTTTTCAAATCAGACTAGTAGTTCCTGAGATAAGCTCGTTTAAATAAGCCCTTTCATATAATTTCCGCCGTTTTTTCCATATTTTCCTCTATTTCTTCGCTCCTATTGGTCTTAGCGTAATAAAATATAATTTATAGCCTTTCTCGAACAATGGGCTATCTAACACTGAAAGAATTTTTCAAATAGGACCAGCAGTTCCTGAGATTAGCGCGATTAAATAAGCCCTTTCAAATAATATTCCCCCGTTTTTTCCACATTTTCCTCTATTTCTTCGTTCCTATTAGTCTTAGTGTGATAAAATATAGCCTATAGCCTTCCTCGATAAATGGGCTATCCAACAGTAAAAGAATTTTTCAAATCAGACCTGTAGTTCCTGAGATTAGCGCGTTTAAAGAAACAAACAAACTCTTCCCAATTATAATATTAAGTATAGATATTGGTTGTTTATGCAGACATTATTATACCCATTACTAGGGCTGCCATCTTCTAAATTGCCGTCGCCGGTTAAACACGACAAATCCGAGGAAATCCAGATAGATTGCAGCCCTACGGCTAAAACATAATGAATGTCCATGTTATAGTAACCACACCATATACAAATTATATCCCATTAACAACATGTATTAAGTTACATAGGGCTGGGAGTTTTTAATTGAAAGTCAGTAACGTTATTTGAATTTACTGTGCCTTAGGGATAATAATTTTAGAGTCTTTTCATAAATTAAAACACTATTCTTGTTGTAAATTATAATATCTTATAAAATATAAAGTGTTAAAGTAAGTAAAAATTAAATGAATCTAAAATCTAAATACACGCAAAGCCTACGCCAAATGGTAGGGTTTTGTAAGTAAAATTCAGACAGAACATATAGATTTTTATTTTACTTTTAAGTTTTAACCCATCAATCCCTAAGGGGCAGCCGGCTGCCGCATAACAATTGAAAATCTATTGTGTCTGCGATACCCACGATGGAGGTGAACAGCGAGTTGAACTTAATTGGTTTGAAAATTACGAGAATACCAATTTGCAGTTAGATGCGATGTCAACAATTTACAGATTTAATAGAGGAATCGACCTTCAGAGTTCATACAACTGTATCTATGCCTCTTGGAATTGTTGTAAAAGGTACGTTTCTACCTTTTGAGGTACTCTATCGGAGATGAACGGCCCGACATAAAGGACTTCCGCTACAATTTGTTCCGCAGCCCGCGCGCCTGCACAACGCTCCGCACACATCACGTTCGCCCCCTGAGCGCGCACGTACCGATCATTATGACTTTAATTTAATACCGTGAGACGTGAAATATTCAGATGCTTTGGATTTATTAAGACCAAGCGCGAGAGGTGCCCGCACTTAATGGCGTCCGCGTCGGTTGTACGTTGTACGGCTCCCACTAAAATATAATTCTTATAAATTCTGGCTTTGTAGTACCTATTTGTTTTATAAAGACTGCGCACAGTATGATTTGTAAAAGGGTAATTACCTAGCTAAAAACCGAGATTTTTGAAGGCTCGCGTCGTTTTTCTGCGTGGTAATAATCTTTAAGGTAGTTTTCTATATTTTAATAGTAGCCAAACCTTAACTGACCGGTGATAACACATCTGCAATCTACATATAAATTACTACTTATATTAAAGCACAAATCAATAGGCGTGATAGTTTTCCCGTAAAGTGTACTTTTCCTCTTCATTACCGTCTTCAACGACATTAATTGTCTCGAAGTCATTCATGATTTCTGGGTCAATAAGGTTCTATCATTATCATCACTATCGGTCTGATGAGTGATGACTGATATGGTACAGAATTGAGACAAGCTTAAACTGGCCGCAAGCTAAGAAGCACTGTAAGTGTAACCCCGCTTTCCTGCATCCTCATCTTGAGCCACAGCCACTTTTGCAGTTACAGACTATTGTGTTGAGTAAATCATCTCGAGCAGGTGGTAAAATAGTCGTGACAGGTTCCAGGAATCCTTTTTTGATCAAGACTACCAGTTGACCTCAAATAATTCTCTGACCGCACGCTCTACGCCCTCTATCTCGAAAAAAAAAGATTTATGTGATTTTGGACCCCTGATTTTAAAACTTGCGAGTTGCGACTATCCAATTATATACTATGTGAATTTTGAGAACTGTTTTAGAATACCAAAATACAAGTTTTTACGTGGTAATATACCTACTGGGTATCTCGATTTTCCGAGATTTGCTCCAATGGGGATTGTCCTTTTTTTTTAATTTGACTCATTACAAAAACATTTCGAGGAATAAGGTCAATGATCGTTTTTCTGTATATAAACGAAAAAAATACCCATTAGTTACTTATATTTTTGAACAAATATGTTTAACCTTAGTTTGACCTTCAATGGCGTTAAATTAGCAATAAATTCGACCAACATTACGTTTCGAACTTTTGGTAAGCTTCTCGTATCAGCTTTCACATAATGATAACTTGCATTTGACGAACCAGCCATTATAAATAAGATTGAAAGGAAAAAAAAACATACTGCAGAGGTCAATTGGCCGCCGATGATGACGTCAGAGCGAATTTTTAAAAATTTATTGAGAAAAAACTAGCCAATGAATTTCAAAATTATTTAATTTTTATTCTTAAAATACCCTATTTTAACGAAAAAAAATATAAAAAGTACATGTGATTTTTTTGGACAATGCCCATTGCTCCTTATTTGGCCTAAAATGACTGGAGTACCAGGCGTTTCATTTTTACTTGTTGAAGAGAAATGCACGAATCATTACCGTCCACGCTTGACACTGACGAAATATATATTATTTTCCTTGAGAGTCATCCTTTATCCTTATGTCGTCTGCATAAATATCTAGCGAGAGGTAAAATATCTCTAAACGGCATTAGTCGTTCAGTTTGTTCGTGATCATTTCCCAGAAAGCTGACAATCGCCACTTAACACCTGCACACGACCAGTCAGCGCCATAAAGGCAAAATATTATGTCAACTCTTTTATGTTTTTTGTGTGCCTTTGTGAACGCTCTGACTTCGTATCAAACAACGAACCACATTCTCATTTTAAAAATGTTGACTCGACATAATATTAAGTTGCAGTAAACTTTAGTTTGTTTGTAAGTTAATATTAAAAATTTATTATTTAAATTAATAAGTACTAAATATTGTGTTTAATTATTCCAGGTCGACCGGTGACCACATGTCGGCGCCATCATGGTGATCGTTACCAGAGTAAGTACCTATTTAACATAAGTTTACTTTAGGGCCGTCCCCCGAGCAAACGACCTTGGCCACACATTTGCCGCGTTGCCGAGATCGCACCAAAACCCTATTTTTTTTTTATTAACTTAGTTCAAAATTGTCCTAAAAAATATTTAAAACGGGGAAAATGTAGTTTATGATATTGTCGATCTATTGGCGTGTGTTTCAAATAAAAGTAATTTGTAAATCCTAAGGAGATGCTGAATGTATGCTTGAATTTTAATAAATTGGTTTTACTTTGGAAGCTGATATCATGAGTATAATAAACAAAAATAGAAAATTTGAAACGGGGAAAGGAATGTTGATATACTGAAGATTATTGCTGTATTTTTATTATAACTTTGTAGCTTTCAAATTATGAGTTTATAAGGATTGAAATATGGTAAATTACGGTATCTCCGAAAGGAACGCCCTTAAGTATTAATTTTAATTAGCTACTGCAGTCTTTTGAGGATCTCATATTACCTAAAGATAATTTTATGAATCATAGGATTTCAGTTCTAGGATTTAATTTACAATATTCTAATTCTATCAGACTTGCAAAACGCCTCTTCATTCACATCTTGCATAAAATAAAACGATTTACAGTTTTGAAAAGGTTGATTAAAGGTAAATATACATTGCAAATACTATCGCCTCAGTATTTACAAGATCAAAGTTCAATGATTCTTGGCGGACTTACCGTGAATAACATTAACCCACTGAGGTTAAGCTCCAACCGTTTACGTTGGGTACGTACGTAATACGTATACTAAAGTATAACAATAATATTATGTAGTTATTGAAATTTTATAAAAAGGTAATGTATTTTGTTTTACCCATAAAGTTAATATACCTATAGGTATATAATTAACCTCCTATTTTAACCTTTCTATTTTAGTTGACGTCATAAAATTATTGACACAAAAACTTTTGCGACCGTTTTTGCGTGCCAAAATAATTTCTATAGAATTGCTTTATTAAAGGACGTGTAATGGCAATTAACCATTCCCTTTATAATTAAAACGACTAGCTGTGTAAGTTTGCAACTTTTTACTTAACATCATAATATTATCATTTATCGCGCTGGAACAATTTTACCGGTATAAAAAGTAAAAACTATGACATGTCCTTTTCCAAGACTCAATATAGCTCCACAGTCCTGGATACCTGATACGATTGACAGCCAAACATACACAAGTAGGTACACAAACATACACACTTTTGCATTCATAATATTATTATGTCGTTAATATCTGAGACAACTATAATTGAAGATAAAGTAGAAGAAGCGGTTAAGTAACAGTTAAAAAATTATTTAACATTAGGGTCGGGAAAATTATTTGAAATAAAATAATATAGATTTTACTAATATTTGTTAAACTAATATTTATTATGTGCTAATACATATTCAGATGATATGTGATCGAAGCAGATGATGGATGTAATTTATAAGGTTCGTTTAAATTATAAGGGAAAAATGAGTTGTTGTCCTCATGTTATTAAATGTTATCTGGTTCTTCCACTCATGTCTTTAATTATCGGTTGTATAATACCCATCGACATATTAATTAGGTAATTAATGAATTAAAGAGCAACACGTGCAAGACAACACAATCGCATGGAGAATAAAATACAAATAGCGGAGCAAGTTCCGATCAGTGCGTTTGGCAAGAACATTCCGCCAGATACAGAATCTAGAACTTGGCGGGTCATTCACCTCACACTAGCCCGTACTGACTCATTTCAAGTTATTTAAAAACTATACAATAAAAAAAACCGGCCAAGTGCGTGTCGGGCCACGCGCAATATAGGGTTCCGTAGTACCGCTAGTTTTTGAATTTCTTTTATGGTCAATGAACGTACATTTATAGCGTGTTTTACGCTAGTAACAACATCATCTCAGTTACTTTCAAAGGAATTTGAATGAAAATTTCCTTTATACTTCACCGAATACATTTTTTTTAGTTGATCGACTATTACTCAATAACTTATGAAGTCTACTTAGCCGTGATAGTTTTCCTTTTAAATTCAGCATATTTCCTACCCCTGTGAATTTGTTCACATTTCCAGAACCAACCGTTTAGCTGGTAGAAGGGGGGGACACTGGACTCTAACGATTTTTCCACTTTAAAACTTAATATTTCACAAACGGATCCCTAAATCGGAAAATGATCTATGAATACTCGCAATATTTTTAAAAAAACCTATTCAACGACACCCCAAACGATGGGGTGGGCGCGAAAAAAAATATTCATCCCCGCTTGATGTGTAGGGGAGGTACCATAAAAAAAATATTTTTTACGATTTCACATTCCATTTTGTTGCCATCATTAATATGTGTATTCATGCCAAATTACAGCTTTGTAGGTCCTATAGTCTCTGAGTAAAACCGCGGACAGACAGACAGACGGACGGACAGACCGAAACTATAAGGGTTCCTTGTTGACTACGGAACCCTAAAAAACTATAAAAACTATAAATTACAGGAAAGAGACTAACGTCACTTGTCGGATTCTACTCGTAGTTAGCAATAATTATGATAAATTGTAAAAGTACAGTAGAGTGTAGACTGAAGAAGCAGAACTTTACATGATTATAATTAAGCAGGTAATTTGTTATTAATCAAGTCTAATTAGCACAATCCTTTAGTAACTATTCGGAAGCCGTCTGATTAATAATTACCTGCCTATTAAGCACATTATTTGCTATGCAACGCCTCAATTCTAGTAATTCTTGTAAATTATCTTTGCCTTCTTTTGCATTGATATCTTCGCCCATTTTGTTGACAATGGCAAAATTTCAATGCCAATAGCGGCTGAGTAAAAAACCCGGCCTGGGAAACTGCATACTAAACCGAGAGTGACAGTGAGAACTGCGAACGGGCTGTCTATATTCGCGTGGGAGATTCGTCGATAGTTTCATTTTAATACAAACCTGTTTCAAAACAAATGAATATGCAACATAGGCTAGTCGAGGCTGTTCAGGTTTATTTTTGACGTTAGCTTTGTCATGGTTTAAGTAAGTTTAAGCAATTATTCAGCCTGCTCAGTAGCTCCCTAAAGTTATGAGTAGGATATTGGTATTCAGTAGTTTAGATAGGTCACAGGCACAAAACATGGAAATCATAAACATAATTCTTTAAAAATATATTCTTATGAGATAAATATAACTACAGTACCTGCTTCTCTTTTTCGATAGTGCCGAATGACACTAGCAGAACAGCCTGGCCTTTAAACACTTTTGCAATACAAACGGATCGTCCGCGAAAGCATCACGCTATTCTGTCATCAAAATGCAACTTCCTTAAATCTCTTAAGTATTAAAAAATCATCAAAGTGATAGTCGGATGTTGTTTTAAGAGAAATGTTTTACACCTGTAGCCTGTCGTTACAGTCCATGTTAACATACGTGGACGTGTTGCGTGTGCGCCGCCCATTATATTTTAGGTTACTACCATTTACGGCTGATATCTATGCCAGCATCAATTTATAGAAAGAAATATGGATCGGATCTGTATTTTTTATACTCTATATAAATGATCGTTAATGATACGTGGATAAAAGTGAGATTTATATGAGATCGCTGAAGATTGCCATGGATGATGGAATTAAGTTATCGTTTCATTAGTTGAATGTTAAATTATATCCCAGATATATTATTTATTATTAAACACTTGAGTTCAGATCAAATTCGCTCAATTATTGATTGGCCTCACAGTAGCTCGGTCACTGATAACGTTATCACAGCAAACACTGCCGTAACTTAATTAAGTAACGAGCCAAAATCACTTGATTATGAGTAAATCAAAGTGTTTTGAATAAGTGAACCAAGAAATAATGCCAAAATGGGTCTGGATAATATAGTATTTGAGGTACGTAACTTATCTCATATTATAATGAAGTTTTCCAAAGTGTACTAGTTTCGATAGAGTAGGTTATAAATTATAATGGACATTTTAAACAAAAGACAAAGTAAGATAATTTAATTAAACGGTAAATATGTCACATAAGATATCCAAAAACACTGTAAAAGCAGAACGAAGAAAGAAGTAGAAACATAATAAATACAGAATAAGCAAAATCACAAATAGACTAGTAAACTAACTTGTAAACAAAATTATATCCCACGTTGGTATCAGTTATAATAGGCGTAAAAAACATACCAAACCGTACAATAGTTATTACATAGACTGCTATTATTAGTGACTTTCACGTAGGCAAGATGACTATCTTGTGCGACGATCGCATCGTCAATTAACTCGAACAAATAAGGACGTACACTTTCTATTAAATTCGTCGGTGCCTCACCAGTTCCGGTGTACAGTAGTACAGTTTGAGTATGCACAGCTGTTTGTTTCTATGTAGTCGTTAGGAGACAAAGTGTTGTGGAGTACTCAGAAATGAAATTGTGCAAAAAGTGATAAGCATCTTCATAATGTTTTCCGCGAACATTCTTGTGCTCTAATTTAGTTTTGTTTGTTTGTGGAATGATGGCGGTTTTGATGAGCCTATGTAAAGGCTTGTAGTAAATACGTTAACGGATGGAATTCAAACAAGTATGAAGGATACAATTTTAGCTATTAAGGTACTGTGAATTTATGTAAACGGAGAGTCAAAGTTTGGGTCCATTAAACTTTATTCGACAATTCTTTGTAATCCCTTTCTGTCATGTCAACCTTTATATTAAAAACTAATTAGTAAACAAAAGCCTTAAAGATCCTAAAAGCGTAAAATTTCTATAGACATTGTTTCAAGAATTTTCGCTAGTAGGTAGCATTTCTGTCGCAACTCGCAAAATACAAAATATCCTGCCGTTCATTTGTCTCTAACTTATATGTATAAACATTATATCCCAAACATAACTCCCATTCGTCTACAAACACACACTGACCTCACATTCGTGTAATTCCAGGGTGATTACATATGGATCGAGCCGGTTTCCGGTCGCGAGTTCGACGTGGCCATAGGAGCGCGCGTGCTCGCCGCCGAGGGCCGGCGGATCCGGGTGCGGGACGACGACGGCCAGGAGCAATGGCTGCCGCCGGAGCGCCGCATCAAGGCCATGCACGCCACCTCCGTGCACGGCGTCGAGGACATGATCTCGCTGGGGGACCTGCACGAGGCCGGAATCCTGAGGAACCTGCTCATCCGCTACAACGATAACCTCATTTATGTAAGTGCTACTTATTTGAGGTCGATCTTTTAACTTTCCTTTAGATGCGTGATGCGTCAAGGAAGTAGTGTTTGAAAGCTGCAGGATCTAATATTTCAATGGATAATAATTAGAAAAACTACATAATACAAGCATCTTCATATCACAAAAAAACCTAAATTATTGTTGGCACTTTTAATGTTATGTTTGTTGTTGTTTTTAATAAGCATTACGCAATTTAACAAACAAACAGATCTAGTTGAAACTGAAGTGACATGACTAGGTACAAAATTATGTAGGTCAGTAGGCAAAATGTGGTATGTCAATGACCTGTTATAATGGACCATTTAATGTATGCACGAACCGCATTGAGCGTAATATTTCGTGACGTAATGTTTATTTTGGATTTACATATTCCCGTACTTTTAAATTTACTCAACCCAGACACATTGTACAGTGAATATTTTACAACTATGACACTACAATTTACTACTAATAGTTATTTAGTTAATTATCAATTTCAAGTAATAAGTAATCTAACCTAACTTACAGAAATACAAATTACAAACTTAATGTAATAGTAGTAGTAGGTATGTTTACCAAAAATGAAAGCACAGTACAAGCAATCAGGTACCAACTTATTCAATACCCAACTCACACGAGCTTCACAATTGACTTATACTTTCATTTTGAGTCCAAACTGATGCATTGTATGTAGCACGCAGAATCAGGCACGCCTGCAGAATTGCAATTTTGTTGACCCAATTTAACGACTTGAATGCAAAAACGCTTGTGTTATAAAAAGTGACAAAATAAATATATCAAATATATGAACTAACAAACTACAATAAATAAAAATTGATATAATATTAAAATATGTTGTGTCTTATTTTCCAGACGTATACGGGTTCTATATTGGTAGCAGTCAATCCATACCAAATACTACCAATATACACAGCAGACCAAATTAAGTTATACAAGGAGAGGAAAATTGGTGAACTGCCACCGCACATCTTCGCCATCGGAGACAATGCGTATGCGCACATGCGGCGGTACGGCCAGGACCAGTGCATCGTCATCAGCGGGGAGTCGGGAGCCGGCAAGACTGAATCTACTAAACTCATTTTACAATACCTAGCAGCTATAAGTGGGAAGCATTCGTGGATTGAACAACAGGTACATTGCTAAACATTTCTAGAATAAACAGAAACTACATATTAAAATAAATTATTATGCATCTGTCTTTACATTATTTCAGATCTTAGAAGCAAATCCGATTTTAGAAGCATTTGGTAACGCGAAAACTGTTAGAAACGATAATTCATCGCGTTTTGGAAAATACATAGATATACATTTTAATAATAACGGGGTGATCGAAGGTGCTAAAATAGAACAATATTTACTGGAGAAATCAAGAATAGTTCACCAAAGCACGGACGAGAGAAACTATCACGTATTTTATTGTCTGCTGGCCGGACTGTCAAAGGAAGAAAAGAAGAAATTAGATTTAGGAGAACCATCAGAATATCGTTATTTATCTGGAGTGAGTACTTTTCAGCATAATAAACCTAATACCATACAATCAACGGAACCCCGTTGATTCTAACCACATTGTTGCATTGACCAAAGTCTGAATATTTATTTAACGTTTCAGGGAAACAGCTTTACGTGTGAAGGAAGAGACGATGCTGCAGAATTTGCAGATATTAGATCTGCTATGAAAGTATTGCTATTTACGGAACCAGAAATTTGGGAAATCTTAAAGTTATTAGCGGCGGTACTTCACTGCGGGAATATCAAATATGAGGCGACTATTGTTGATAATCTCGATGCAACGGAAATTATAGAACAGGCTAATGTTAAAAGGGTAGCTCACTTATTAGGTGTTCCGACGCAGTCTCTCATTAATGCATTAACAAGGAAAACATTATTCGCCCATGGAGAAACTGTAGTATCGACTCTGAGCCGTGAACAGTCAGTGGATATTCGAGATGCTTTTGTGAAAGGAATTTATGGCCGGCTTTTTGTAACAATAGTCAAGAAAATCAATGCTGCAATTTACAGACCGAAATCAACGATGAGAACTGCCATCGGAGTACTCGATATATTTGGCTTTGAAAATTTCGACCACAACAGCTTCGAACAATTTTGTATTAACTTTGCAAATGAGAATTTGCAGCAATTCTTTGTGAGGCACATATTTAAATTGGAGCAAGAAGAATACAATCACGAGGGCATTAATTGGCAACATATTGAGTTTGTGGACAACCAAGATGCTTTAGATTTGATAGCTCTAAAACAACTTAATATAATGGCACTAATTGATGAAGAATCTAAGTTTCCTAAGGGCACGGATCAAACCATGTTGGCTAAACTACACAAAACTCATGGATTACACAGAAATTACTTAAAACCAAAGTCAGACATTAACACTAGTTTTGGGCTCAATCATTTTGCCGGAATAGTATTTTATGATACTCGAGGTTTTCTTGAGAAAAATCGTGACACGTTTAGTGCTGACCTACTCCAAATCATTCACATGTCCACAAACAAATTTTTACAGCACATTTTCCAGGAAGATATAATTATGGGTTCAGAAACAAGAAAAAGAACCCCTACTTTGTCGACGCAATTTAAAAAATCATTAGATTTATTGATGAGAACGTTGGGTACTTGTCAACCATTTTTCATCCGATGTATCAAACCCAACGAATTTAAAAAGCCCATGATGTTCGATAGAGGGTTGTGCTGTAGACAACTAAGATACTCAGGTATGATGGAGACTATACGAATTAGACGAGCTGGATATCCTATTAGACATAGCTTTAAAGAATTTGTAGAGAGATATAGGTTTTTGATATCGGGAGTACCTCCAGCGCACAAAACTGACTGTATGGCCGCAACGAAGAGAATTTGCGCCACCGTCCTAGGTAAATCAGATTATCAGCTAGGTCACACCAAAGTGTTCTTAAAAGACGCGCACGATCTATTTCTGGAACAGGAGAGAGATCGAGTCCTCACTCGAAAGATACTCATACTTCAGAGATCTATTCGGGGATGGGTATACAGACGAAGATTCTTAAAGATGAGAGCAGCCGCAGTGCTGATTCAACGTCACTGGCGAGGGAAGCTGCAGAGGATTAGATACAACAAGATGAAGGTGGGATACGCGCGGCTACAGGCACTGATTCGTGCTCGAGTTCTAGCGCATAGATTTCGACATCTTCGTGGGCATATTGTTGCACTACAGGTAGGTTGATGAAAACTAATTGTCCTGCTTTTAAATTTTAGAAGTAATTTATAATTAAATGTGCTAAAGTACAGTTTTTGTCTCATTTTTGATAACACATAATAAAAAATCATAATATTTTTTTCAGGCAGCAGCTCGAGGCTACTTGGTCCGAAGATCCTATGGCCACAAGATGTGGGCAATCGTTAAGATTCAAAGTCATGTAAGGCGGTTAATAGCGATGCGTCGCTACAGGAGATTGAAGCAGGAGGCGAAAGCTCACAACGAAGCTCTTCGACTACGTAGGCAAGAGGAGCAGCGACTACAACATCAAGGAAACACACGCGCTAAAGAAATCGCAGAACAAAACTACAGAGTAAGTTACTTTAAACACTATCAATGAAAATATGATTATTATCAACGAAAATATGAATTAAATTTATTCTAGAATTTATGAAAAATATCTAATTAGAAAGTTTTAATTTTTTTAACATTGATAAATATTGTTAGATGTAAGATAAGATAAAGATCGACAGCTGGCTACTGGCTAGCTGCGGGAAATTCCACGCATGGTTGTTGCGCCGCGAGCAGAACCCACCTTGAACTTATGCAAAAAAAAACAAAATATCAGGTTCTACAAGGCTCTTGAATCAGTCCAAAACACGCATATTTTACTTGTCCATGTCAGCCTATGAACAAAAGTTGGCCATTGGCATTGCATAATATTACAAGTATCACTATTTCACCTGTTCGCGACACTTTTATATAAATCAATCTGTTTCGCTTAATTACTTTTTCTAATTAGATTAAAAATCCACGCTTTGTAGTCACAATAATTATGTAATCTTGATATAGATGTTACATTTTACAATGTCGTCATCATTATCATTTTTGGTCGTTAATGTCCAGCCTTATGTTTGAAATACGAAGATAGTATTCGTTCACTAGTTGACGTTTCGTAAAAAACATTGTTACCAAAAAAACAGCAATGACTGCTTACAGAAGTACAAAATACTATTGTCAGAATTAAATCTTCTTCATACTTCATACCACTCTGGACTCTGCCATTTACTACAAGAAACCAACGGGTCATTTAAATGCATTTTCCTAAATTTTTTTGTTGTAATCGAATCTAACTTGTACTTAATATTTAAAAATATCATAGCTGGGTGTAGTAGTTGACGTAACAGCAGGTCTTAATCGACCGTGTAGGTTGTTATACAATTACCTACGACCTGGATGCGGTTGGGTTACAGCTGAGTTGAAGTCAGTATATCAATTTAATTAAAACTAAACACGCGTGTTTTGTGCGCATAATGTGGCTAAATTCAATCGACTACAATTTTGTAGATATAATGAAAAACGATACAATGGATTTTAAATGGAAAACATGTTCTTGGGCAAGTAATTTTAATATTGAATGATTACAAACAATGATATTGTATTTGATTACAAACATAATAAGGTGTAATAAAAAAACTGTTAGTGTAACATTGAGATGTTGAAACCATTGTTATATCCTCCTTTAAATTCAAATTTAAAAAATTATGCACGACTCTAAGCAATAATACATTTTAAAGTATTCAGAATGTATGTTGTTGTGCGTAAAGTTACCAGCTGAAGTTCGTTTTGTCGTATTTATAAGTGATAACATGAAAAGCGAAAAGTATGAGCTTGCTATCTCTAATTAATATACGTTGTCGGTCAATCTATTTTCGGTTGTGTCCGTAATCGGACGTCTGCGTTTATAGTGCAAAAAATAACTAGATAAAGCTCTATTTTGTTTCAGGAACGTATGTACGAACTCGAACGACGCGAAGCAGAATTAGCCTTAGAAGAAAAACGACAACTAGAAGCCAAAAGGACTTTACTACAGGAGGCGGCTCGAAAGCAGGACGAGCCGGTTGATGATAGCAAATTAGTGGAAGCTATGTTTGATTTCCTACCGGACTCGAGCAGTGAAGCACCCGCCCCTAAAGATACGTCTGTGTTTAGTGACCTACCCCAGCTAAGAGCCGATCAACAAGAGGTAAGTGTTTTATTAGCTCATGGTGAGTTCACTGAACATTGAGTTGGGATCCACTTTATTGAACATGAGCTTACGTATTTTTTTTAAGCAGACTAGAAAAGAGCAGAACTGCTTGATGATAATATTACACTTGCAACACCTCAGTTATCTCTAAATTATTTACCCGAAAATGTTTCTGTAATTACAGATGGTGACGCCTATGCAAACCACATCAGAGGACGAGGAGGATTTGTCAGAGTTTAAATTCCAGAAGTTTGCAGCCACATACTTCCAAGGAAATGTCACACATCAGTATTCTAAGAAACCTCTCAAACATCCGCTACTGCCGCTGCATACACAAGGAGACCAGCTGGTAAATATATGTAATTCATTCTTTGCAAGATGCAACTCTTAACAAATAAATTTTATCTAAAAGTCCTACTTCTTACGAATATCCTTATTACTCGGGTGTATTTTATTAGTATATCTATTAGTGGTATTTTCATAACATCTACAAAACTGATCAATATACTTATTTTATTCCTTAAATTTATTGATAAGTACTATAAATTACATAACTCATTGTTAACAATTTTATTTTGACTAAAAACACTTTGTTTTTATCAAAGAATAATGCACAATTATATATTCATTAACTAGGATTACAGTATTGATTTAGCGATAGTTAGATAATACTAATGGACTTTTTAAATTTTCGTTATCTTATAGGCGGCGCAGGCGTTATGGATAACGATACTTCGGTTCACCGGAGATCTTCCAGAACCGAGATATCATACGATGGAGAGAGATAACACGTCCGTTATGTCCAAAGTGACGGCCACGCTCGGGAGAAATTTCATCAGATCGAAAGAGTTTCAAGAAGCGCAAATGATGGGCGTAGACCCTGATGCTTATCTGAACAAACAGAAACCAAGGTCGATTAGACACAAATTAGTCTCGCTAACGTTAAAGCGAAAGAACAAACTCGGCGAAGATGTACGACGAAAGCTACAGGTAAATAAAATTAGGTTGGAATTACATTTTGTAGATAAAAAATTTAAATAAAGCATTTATAAAATTTAACTCAAAATTTGTTTTGTAGGATGAAGAATACACAGCAGACAGTTATCAATCTTGGCTAGAATCGCGACCGACATCCAATCTCGAAAAACTGCATTTTATCATTGGTCACGGAATACTCAGGGCTGAGCTGAGAGATGAAATTTACTGCCAAATATGCAAACAGTTGACGAATAATTCTTCAAAATCGTCACACGCTCGAGGTTGGATATTGCTCTCCTTGTGTGTCGGATGCTTTGCTCCAAGTGAAAAGTTTGTTAATTACCTCAGAGCCTTTATCAGAGAAGGCCCGCCCGGTTATGCACCCTACTGTGAAGATCGTCTCAAAAGAACTTTTAACAATGGAACAAGAAATCAACCCCCTTCGTGGCTGGAGCTCCAAGCTACGAAATCTAAGAAACCGATCATGCTGCCGATAACGTTTATGGATGGAAACACAAAAACACTTCTAGCAGATTCTGCGACTACTGCGAGGGAACTCTGTAATCAGCTGTCAGATAAAATCGGACTACGTGATCAATTTGGATTTTCGCTATACATTGCTTTGTTCGACAAAGTTAGTTCACTCGGCAGCGGTGGAGACCACGTCATGGACGCTATATCACAATGTGAACAATATGCAAAGGAACAAGGTGCACAAGAAAGAAATGCACCTTGGAGATTGTTCTTCAGAAAAGAGATATTTGCTCCATGGCATGATCCCACAGAGGACCAAGTTGCTACTAATCTGATTTACCAACAAGTAGTTCGAGGAGTCAAATTCGGAGAATACAGATGTGATAAAGAAGAAGACCTAGCAATGATTGCTGCTCAACAATATTACATAGAATACGCTCACGATATGAATACTGAACGTTTGTATACTTTACTCCCGAATTACATACCCGACTATTGCCTGACTGGAGTGGAAAAAGCGGTGGACAGATGGGGTTCCCTTGTAGTGCAGGCATACAAAAAGAGTTACTATGTAAAAGAAAAAATCGCGGCTTACAAAGTGAAAGAAGATGTTGTCAGTTACGCTAAGTTTAAGTGGCCGTTATTGTTTTCTAGATTTTATGAAGCTTATCGAAATTCTGGTCCCAATTTACCTAAGAATGATGTCATAATAGCAGTGAATTGGACAGGGGTGTACGTCGTCGATGATCAAGAACAAGTGTTGTTAGAATTATCATTCCCAGAAATAACAACAGTGTCGAGTCAGAAAACGAACAAAGTATTCACGCAAACGTTTAGCTTGTCAACAGTGCGAGGTGAAGAATTCACATTCCAAAGTCCAAATGCTGAAGACATTCGGGATCTCGTCGTTTACTTCCTAGAAGGCTTGAAAAAGAGATCCAAATTTGTCATCGCATTACAAGACTACAAAGCTCCCGGCGAAGGATCAAGCTTTCTGACATTCTTAAAGGGAGATTTAATTATACTAGAAGAAGATAGCACCGGGGAATCAGTTTTGAATAACGGCTGGTGTATCGGCCGTTGTGAACGATCTATGGAGCGCGGTGATTTTCCCGCAGAAACTGTTTATGTTCTACCAGCGCTATCGAAACCTCCACCAGACATATTAGCGTTGTTCTGTCAGGAGGGGGCGCAACACGGACGTCGTGCGCCCACTAGTACGTTTAACGGCACAGAAAACAGGGATAAGCCGCATAATTTATTGGAGTACGCCTTAGACCACTTCAGGCTACCACCTAAAAGAACGACTTCTAAGGGGCTTACACTGTCCTCTGCTAAAAGAGGTGGAGCCGAAGAATTGTGGAGACATTCTAGGGAACCCATCAAACAGCCTTTGCTCAAAAAGTTGCAAGCGAAGGAGGAGCTCGCCGAGGAAGCATGTTTCGCTTTCACTGCTATTCTTAAGTATATGGGCGATCTTCCGTCGAAACGACCCCGGATAGGAAATGAGTACACCGATCACATATTCGATGGGCCCCTAAAACATGAAATATTACGGGATGAGATTTACTGCCAAGTAATGAAACAGCTGACGGATAATAGAAACAGAATGTCGGAGGAAAGGGGCTGGGAACTCATGTGGCTTGCGACCGGTCTATTCGCCTGTAGTCAAGGTCTTCTTAGAGAATTAACCCTATTCCTTAGAACTAGAAGGTATCCAATCGCACAAGACTCGCTACAAAGGTTACAGAAGACTTTAAGGAATGGGCAAAGAAAGTACCCGCCGCACCAGGTCGAGGTGGAAGCCATCCAGCACAAAACAACGCAGATCTTCCACAAAGTGTATTTCCCCGACGACACGGACGAAGCTTTTGAGGTCGACTCGTCGACTCGGGCGAAAGATTTTTGCCAAAACATTGCTCAGAGACTGAATCTCAGATCTAGTGAAGGTTTTAGTTTATTCGTTAAGATAGCTGATAAAGTTATTTCGGTACCAGAGGGTGACTTCTTCTTCGACTTCGTAAGACACTTGACGGATTGGATCAAGAAAGCGCGGCCGACGCGCGATGGCATTACCCCACAGTTCACATATCAGGTAAGGCAACTAAGCTTTTTTGATATCATAATATCTCATTAAATCTAGACTTTTTGTGATTTTTGGTAAACATTTGATAAGCGCTCTTAATTGTATTGAAAATCCGTATAATTTCAGGTATTCTTCATGAAAAAGCTATGGACAAACACAGTGCCCGGCAAGGACCGGGCGGCGGACGTGATATTCCACTTCCATCAGGAGCTGCCCAAGCTACTCCGAGGGTACCATCGCTGCGGCAGAGAGGAGGCCGCCCGCCTCGCCGCACTTGCGTACCGAGCACGCTTCGGAGACAATAAGCAAGAATTACAGGCCATACCGTAAGTACCTATATCTCGTTAGTTTATCGGTTGTAGCACCCGTTTATAAACAAAAAAACTCCCTGTTTTGTAGATAGGCTTTGCATCGGATGTTGTGAATGGATTTTAATCTATTGAGTTAAACAAGTAAAACTGTACTTTAAAAAGATAAAACTGACATCAAAATTGTACGTAATTGAGAATTAAAACTCCCTATCTCCAAAACTACTGAACCGATTTGGATGAAACTTGCACTATTTCCTAAGTTGAACAATACCTAGTACAACAAAAAATAATTACTGAAATCGGAATGGTAGTACCAGAGACATGGGCGTAGCCAGGATTCTATATAGAGGGGGGCCATAGGTCTTTCAGATTAAGAAAATCGTAATCTTCGAATCTCACAATAGTATTGAGGTAAAAATTAAAACAAAATATTATGAGCGAGTGAACTGGGATCGAAGAATAGAGGGAAAGAAGGGAGGCCTTCTCACTCCGCAACTCTCTCCGGTCCAATTTTAGGTATGAAACTCGTGAGCATTAGCGACTGATCGCGGGGGGGGGGGGGGGCGTAATTGTGTTTTTCGTATGGGAGCCCCCCTTAAATTCTTATTTAATTTAAATATTATTATTAACTTTTACTTTTAAAGTACACTTAATTTAGGCTTTTGTGAAAATTTCAAGTGCCTACTTGTTGTCATCATTGATACCGAGCAAAAAATGATTGAAAAATCAATATTACATAAATACGCGTCGAATTAATAACCTCCTTTTTTTAAGTCGGTTAAAAATAGATCATATTTTGCTATATACTTCTAATATATAAAATTCTCGTGTCACAGTGTTTGTGCGCAAACTCCTCCAAAACGGCTCAACCGATTTTAATGAAGTTTTGTATGAATATTCGTTAGGCCTGAGAGTAGGTTTTTATCTACTTAATTTATATGGCAAAACAACGTTTACCGGGCAGCTAGTATCTTTATAAGTTCAGATCGTCTACCAAACGTTCAGATAGTCCGGCAGATGGGGGACGTAGTTTGGTCGCGTTACGTCAAACCCAGCCGACAGATCACAAATCACAATTAACATTGAATTGACACGATCCGACCAAATGACGTTGGTCTGTCATTTGCATAGGAATCAATTTCCTCGATGGTACATTGTACGTATTCTCGATTTATTCATAAACATTGTTCCAGGCAAATGCTCCGAGAACTGATCCCCGCTGATCTTATAAAACTGCAAAGTTCGGCGGACTGGAAGCGGGCAATCGTGGCCTCCTTCAACCAGGACGCGGGCATGACGCCCGAGGACGCCAAGATCACCTTCCTCAAGGTCATATACCGATGGCCGACGTTCGGCTCCGCGTTCTTCGAAGTCAAGCAGACCACGGAGCCCAACTACCCGGAGTTGCTGCTGATCGCCATCAACAAACATGGCGTCAGTCTGATACATCCTCAATCAAAGGTAAGATATTTTAACTGCAACAACTATTTATTAGCCGCGTACCAAGCGAGCAGCCTCGCGAGGCAGCCTCGGACATTTGCCGCGGTACGCATGGCGCGCGAGGCGGCCTCGGTTTGTATTTTTCTATTCCGAGGCTGCCTCGCGCGGCAAGGCCGAGCCAACATCGACGCTCAGTCGAATAGAGTCGAATAAAGCCACTTGAAGTCGAATAGTTTGCCCGAGACCACCATGAGGCCGCACATTCGGAAAGCTTAATAATAATTCAGCTATTATTGGAAGGTTCATTTCCTGGCTATTTTTTCTACATGCATCTTCCCTTACACAAATAGGGGACCCTATTTGTGTAATCAGGACATTGCGCATCCCAAAGTCGTCTACATTCACCATAAAGTTGTATTAGTTTAAGACATTGTTCTTTATTCATGACGCATAAGTCCAACACGGCCCGAATAAGCGAGGAAAAACACTCTTGAGTGAGCACGGTAAAAGTACCGAGGCGCCTTTAAGCATCAATAAAAACCGACAACGCTCGGCTCGGGCCGCGGCCTCTCGGACGAGGCACGTCCTGACCGACCGAGCAACTGCCTCGCGAGGCTGATCAGTACATACGCGGCTATAAATTACTATCGCTAAGAAAAGACCTGAGGCGTAACGAACTAAAATTAGATGGAGATGATCTTTAAACTTTTATTTCTGGATAAAAACAAAATTTCAGTAGAGACAAAGAAAGCTGATAATATTATGAGCGAAAGCTCAAATTTTTTTTCTCGTACACAAGTTGCTATTATTGTTATTGTGCTACTATCGCGCACATATTTCCCTCGAATTAGATTTTAATCTAACATCAATACATCTCGAAATACTCAGCACGATAGTCAATGGGGAGTGTCCATTTTTTTTTAATTTTGCTCATTACAAAAACATTTCGAGGAATAAGGTCAGTGATCGTTTTTCTGTATATAAACGAAAAAAATACCCATTAGTTACATATATTTTTGAACAAATATGTTTAACCTTAGTTTGACCTTCAATGGCGTTAAATTAGCAATAAATTCGACCAACGTTACGTTTCGAACTTTTGGTAAGCTTCTCGTATCAGCTTTCACATAATGAGAACTTGCATTTGACGAACCAGCTATTATTAATAAGATTGAAAGGAAAAAAAAAACATACTGCAGAGCTGAGGTCAATTGGCCGCCGATGATGAAGGTGACAAAAGCGTCGGTTGAAGTGTCATGCTATCCTCCCGTGGCGCGTATAGAACTTTTCATCATACAAGGAACCGAAAGTCTAATGACAATAATTATTGAAATCAAATAAGGAGAACGAATAAGGAGAACGAATGTGGTTCAAATCAACTAGCGACGGGGTCCGAGGCGCAGCCCCGGTGGGGGGTTGGGGGGCGAAGCCCCAGGCGAAATAAAACAACAAATAAATAGATTTAATAAAACAATGTTGTTTTGTTAAAATGCCATTTTGTAATGTTGTAGTCTTTGAGTTATTATTTATTATATCATTGGTTGTAGTCAATAATATTCTATGTTACTCTATGATATTCTATTATAAAAAAAGGATGTTACTAACGTAATTGTAGTCATGTTGTAGAGCTTTATTTGTGAAGATATTTATTGAAGTGACTTAACAAGTATGGCACCATGGCAACGTCCATCGCTGTTGCTCAAAGATAAAGTCAATAATATTCTATATTGTTACCATTGTTACTAAAGTAGGTATATTATACATGAACGTAGAAAAAAAGGCGGACGGAGTCCTGCTAAGACAAAACTGTGTCACCATAATGGCGGCGGCTGTTCATGTGTCTGTAAATTGGGGGTTGCCATGTCAGTCAAATTTACATGAAATTTACCCATAATATTTTATATTTATATTTTTAATATCATAAAATTTTAAATGAACAAAAATTGAATGTGTATGAGAAAATATATTGTATGGCGAAATATACATATGATTTGCTAATTTAATTAATTTTACTTATTAATTGCATATTATTGTATGCTTAATAAAGAATTTAAATTTGAATTATGTAATGAGCATTACGAGTACAATCAGAATTGAAGCCGCTGTTCTATAGACCTACCCACCTCTTGTATAGTACTGAAAACACTGATGCTAAGGCACTTAATGAACTTGGTTCTACAGGTTCATTAAGTGCCTTAGCATCAGCCTCTGTCATACCCTAAAATGAAAATACTTATGATTATTTAGAAAATTGTATATAGTGTGGTGTGGTCTAAAAATAGTATCAAACTAATTAAAAGTGGTTAACAAAGAGTTTTAAGCAACGTTTAATATTATCACAATATATAACTAGCTGCTTGCTCGCAGTTTGTAATGTATGTTGTATAGGTGTACCAGAATCTGATGGCAAAAAGTGAGAAAATAAATTGACTCTAGTCTCTAGTAATACCGGGGTAATTGAAATAAAACATTTTGATCCTTTTCTTTTAGCAGCCAATTTGTGTATTAAACATGCAAAATATATAAAAATGTATCCAATTATTTAGGATATTTTTTGAAAATTTGCTGTC
The DNA here is from genome assembly GCA_937595015.1 of Polyommatus icarus. Lineage (NCBI taxonomy): Eukaryota > Metazoa > Arthropoda > Insecta > Lepidoptera > Lycaenidae > Polyommatus > Polyommatus icarus. The sequence goes on from OW569321.1 coordinate 15,378,845, forward strand.
AAAAATTGCCATCAGATTCTGGTAGACCTATAATAACGTAGTATAGATTAAATGATCTACATAGTTTTGATAAAAAGTTCGAATAACATTTATTATAATAAATTAAATAATTTATTATAACAAATATATTAAATGCTAGGTTGTTAGAATTAATAATATAATATAATAATAATATCTATGGACGCTTCACACCACTTCAGTCTGGCCCCGTGCTAAGTACCTAAAGGACTTGTGTTACGGGTACCAGACAACGGAAATATATTTAATACTTTTATACTATACATATATTTAAGATGTTTATTATATCATACACATATTTAATACACATCCAGACCCAGGAACTTTGAAAACTTTTTGTTCCGTCGGCGGGATTCGAACCCGCGACCCCCGGCTTGAGCACCAACGCGCTTACCACTGAGCCACAGAGGTCGTCAAAAAGGTAATTATTATTTAAGTGAAATTAAATAATAATTACCTTTTTGACGACCTCTGTGGCTCAGTGGTAAGCATGCGCGGAATGCGCGGCATGCTTTTGTGAAACTGCATGCGCAACAACACGTCGGAGACCCCCTTTTGTTGTGTATATGTCGCAGCCGACTGGTTAAAATAGCCGTTCAATCTAACAGCTAGCCTTTTGACTGAACAACGCCATTCAATTTCACGGCTAGCTTTTTAATTGAATATTTCAGTCGCTCGAAACGTTCAACACTACAGCTGATTCAAGCCGCCGCCGTTTGATTGAATTAGTTCAGCGCTCACCACTGCGGCGCTAGGTGCGTTTTGTTTACAATATGGCGTCAACTAGCCGGTGTTTTGTGATTGTATTAAGATATTTTACGTAAATATACGTTACAAGTGTTATTAAAGTGACAGAAATTATGGGGGCACATACGAGTGAATAAAAATTTAAACAAATATTCGAATTTCGAGGAAAAATTACGGGATTATGAAATGCATCACGAAGGTATTAATTGCAATTGTGTTCAAAATGAGTTAGAATACAATTTATTCTGCTTATTATCATTGCGCTTGTGTAATAATAAAACTAAACTAATGGTCAGCTTAGTTAATTTGCCATGTAATCAGTTAGCTAAGCGTCGTCTGTAGTGTTAAACGTTGCAGTCAACAAGTCGGCTACACGACGTATAGCCGTGTGATTGAATGGCGCTGTTCTGTCAAAGGGCTAGCTGTTCAATTGATCGGCTATTTAAACCAGTTGGCTGCGACATATATTTCATAATCTTCAAAATGATTACTGCAAATGACACTGTATTTGTTTGGGTACCAATATCTTTCATCGTTACATTGTCTTATTATTTGAGTCCAATTGTTTCTCCTTGCCTAGTTTTCTTTAGGAAATCTAGTTAGAATAAAATTTCTATAACTATTAATATATATAATAGAATTCTAAATAAAGCGAAATAAACACCCACAATTTGGGGAGATTTGCACACGTGAATATTGGCAACATTGACATGAAACGAAATATTTTGCTTAAAAATAATGTTGACTTTAAAATAATTAAAATCGAGAAAGTAGTCATAGAATTATTCACCTACCTATGAAACGAGATTCCTGGACATTTTTTCTTGCGATCGCTACGGTTTTTGCACCATTTTACTATACACGACATTTTATTTTGATTTAAGTTTTCGCAACTGTCTTCATGTTTGGTGTCAAATGGCCGACTAGGGTAAAAATGTGTGCGTGCGGACCGTGTACATACAGCCAGCTGGCCGACTCTGAAGGACACAGTTTTGTGTATGGCTATGGTGGGACTTCGTCCGCCTTTTTTTATAGGTCCATGATATTATATGATATATCAGCTCTTCCCCGCTTTTCCTGACTGCTGGCCTATAGCTATTTAAAATAGCTAAGTTGGTAGCCGCGTCCTCAACTCAACGACTCAACAATTTAACAACACATTAGATAAATATTATTGTATTATTCATGTACGTATAAAAAAAGGCGGACGGAGTCCCACCATACACAAAACTGTGTCGCTCAGAGTCGGCCAGCTGGCTGTATGTACACGGTCCGCACGCACACATTCTTGCGCTAGTCCATACTATTTGACAGGCGTCAGAATGTGTGCATGGCCGACTGTGAAGAAAAGTGAAGACACAGTTTTGTATATAACAAGACTCCGTCCGCCTTTTTTTCTACGTTCATGGTATTATTATTAAATTGTCGCGTGTATTAATATTATTGATTTGAAATGACAACTGCACGGTTACCATGGTGATGAGTTATTTCAAATAGGTAGCGGGAAGAAAATTTAAACTGTCACTAATTATTGTGAGCAGTCTGAAATATGCACCTTTCTTCCCGCAAACAAGGGAAGAAAATCAAACTTTCGGTCCTGGTATGATGAAAATACCCTATTTTAACGAAAAAAAAATATATAAAGTACATTTGTGATTTTTTTTTGGACAATGCCCATGAGGTACCTAACTTGAAATATTTCATACTTACCTAAAGTTACCAGAAGCCATTTTGTTGGCTGGTGGAACATATAATTAAAGTGTTACGCTTTGGTAACTCCTATGACTCATGTAATAAGATGGCGTAGTCATCTTATTAAACTGTAGGTTGCTAAAATAGTTAAAGCCAATATTTATGCTTATTTCGGTAAACGTTTTTTGACCAGTCGGTATTCCCTACGAAACGGTATGAATAAAACGAATAGGTATGAAATATTAGGTCATCTAACATTTTACAAGACATTCTTGTGTTTTACAACATTCCACAATTTTTAAGGTACGAGGGCGGGATGAGAAGTAACTAGCCTCTGCTATTTAAAAAGTTAAAATTAAAAAAATATGTATGTCATTTTTAAAATCGTGTCTCTGGAAACCTGTGTTCTAAATTTGAATTTGATGGCGTGAAAATTTTATTATTTTTTTATCATTTGAAAAAAAAATTCGTCAACTGTTTTCAAAATGGATAAAATTGAACAAAGAGCGCCGATAAAGTTTCCTCATATGAAGGGGATAAAGGGGAGATATATCTGTGACGAATTAAAAAATGTTTTGGGTGAATCTGCTTCTTTCATGCCATAGTAAAAAACTGGGTGGCTGAGTTTAAACGCGGTCGTTCATGGGTCGAAGATGAAACCCGCCCCGAACGTCCAAAAAGCGTCACAATACCGGAAAGGGTCGTGAAAGTATATGATATGGTTTTAGTAGACCGACGATTGAAGTTATCTGAAATAGCCGACACTATAAGTATCTCAAAAAAACGGGTAGATCATATCCTAAGTGAGGAACCAAATATGAAAAAGTTATCGGCCCGTTGGCTGCCGCGATTGCTTACGCACGATCAAAAAAGAATTAAAGAAAATCAATGAATTAAAGTATTATTTGTTGCCCCATCCACTTTCCTCGCCTGATCTAGCGCCATCAGACTTCCATTTATTCCGTAAGCTCAAAACTTTTTTGGGTGGACAGAAATTTGCCACAAATGATGAAGTCATAGCACTCATAGTCGCTGTAGAGGAGTATTTTGCAGACCTTGTCTTTCAAGAAAATCAATGAATTAAAGTATTATTTGTTGCCCCATCCACTTTCCTCGCCTGATCTAGCGCCATCAGACTTCCATTTATTCCGTAAGCTCAAAACTTTTTTGGGTGGACAGAAATTTGCCACAAATGATGAAGTCATAGCACTCATAGTCGCTGTAGAGGAGTATTTTGCAGACCTTGAAAGAAATCATTTTATTGAAGGCATTACTGCTTTAGAACAAAGATGGAGTAAGTGTATAGAGGTTCACAGAGACTCTATCGAAAAATAAAATTAATGTTATCACGAAAAGTTAAGTTTTCTACTATTAGGCTAGTTACTTATCATCCCACCCTCGTAAATAGCATAGATTCAATGAGCTTAGATCTTGTATTTTTAAGAGTTAAAAAATAGGTTTACCTTCTTGACCTCCAACTTTTCAATAATGCGTTTAACACAGAAAACTCACTAACAAAAAAAAAACAATAATTAAGAATATTAAAACGAATGTTTGGCAGTCTTACCTATAATTCATATGCTATATACTATACTATATATCATTCATATGCTAAACAGATTGGATAAAATTTGGCACAAAGATACAGGGAAAGACTGTTTTAAAGAATTTCTACGCGAACGAAGTAGCTAACATCCAGCTATTGTAATGAAGACCAAGAGGTCATTGAGTATTCGCCAATTCATATGCTCGGCCCAGTGCCGTAAATAGCCTTTTTTGCGCCCTGTGCGAGCTTCTATAACAACGCCCCTGGTTTTTTAGATATTATATTAGGTACCGAGAGCAACGCTATGTTTAGGCCTAGGCTATTTTCTTCCATTCTGGGTGATAAAACAAAACTTGGTGCACCGATTACAATTTGGGCACTAGGAGCGCAGCGGGAACTTATCGGGAGAAAACAGAAAAAATAATATGTCCTGCCTGCTCTGGTCATTCTTGCGCCCCCCAGTCTACGCCCTATGCTTGAGCACCGGTGGCACTGCCCTATTTACGACACTGGCTCGGCCTCCCCTAATATTTAACACTAACGTTTATTTTCCAGGATATCCTGGTGACGCACCCGTTCACGCGGATCTCGAACTGGTCGTCCGGCAACACGTACTTCCACATGACCATCGGCAACCTCGTTCGCGGCTCCAAGCTGCTGTGCGAGACCTCGCTCGGCTACAAGATGGACGACCTGCTCACCTCATACATATCCCTCATGCTCACCAACATGAACAAACAGAGGTCCATGCGAGTCAAGTAAAGCACAGTATAAATATAACAGTAGAGTAAGTTGACTTGAAATTATATTTGCTCAACACTCCAAGACGTGATTGAAATGCGACTTCAAGTTATCCAAATTCCGTCAATCTGTATGGATGAAACGGTCTAGTATGAAGCTCTACTGTATTTTTATATATTGTGTCCCGTAATTAAGAGTTGTAGTTGAAATATCAACTGTACAGACAAGTGATTTTCAGGAGTATGCATTGTGTGAAGTTGTAAATCTATATTTTTGTATAGGATCATGTTGAGCGACTAATTTGATAGTTCGTTTTGTAGGAGCATAAAGGCTGGTTTACATTGATACAGTGGATCGATACCATCACTGGAATCAAGCGCTGGATCAGGATTGGAATGATAACTATATGTACTATCAGAGAAGTTGACTCCTAGGCAGATTGTAGACCTAAGTAATTTGGTCGCGTAATGTCAAACCCAGCCAACAGATAACGACAAACATTGGATTGACACGACGTATCACGTAGATCCACCAATCTGAATATTATTCAATTTCTACGACTGTACAATCCAGTCCAAAATATTTCTGATCCAGTGAAGCTGGATACTGAGTTATTGTGAATCGGCATTTAATGTAAGTTATATGTATTTATTGTTAATTGCATATTTGATATACCTACTTAGAAACAAAATGATTACAAGACTAATATGTAAAATTCCGTCCATTTTAGTGTCCTCGTAATATGCTTAATAGTAATTATAATAATTAAAACTAAGCTTACATGAAGCGAAGCACAAAATATATTCTCTAAATAAGTTTTTGGAAATAAGGACTAATGGGTAATGGGAGAAGCCAAACGAGAGTAATTTGTGAGTCGCAGAATTTCTGCTGCATTCGGTTTCATACAAAAGTCCTGTTTGATTCACACGAGCGTAATTTTGTGAGAAATTATTTGTATGAAAAGATATTTACGCGACCGAAATTCTGCGACTCACAACTCACAAATTACGCTCGTTTGGCTTCACCCTTAATCGCTTTACCGTCGTTTGAAATTTATAATTTTATAGTATGATTTTTTCTGTAAATCCTTAATTGACAAAAGAAGTATTTATAACTGTGAAAATGAATTAGTACAATATATCTTTGGGAATTTTATATTATATATTTACGTCTGTTTTATAATTTTGCAAAATTTCATTATTATTTATTGAACATATACATAAATAGCAACTAATCACTTTGGTACTAAACATTACCTACCCAGAATACAATTTTAACTTTTTAGAGCTTTTATTGTTAATGTTTTCGATTATTATAATTGAAAACACCTTTTCCACAAACGACATAATATAGTTTTATTCTATCTTATATATATCTACGTAACTAAACAGTCCACAGTCATTTTATAGCTAGGTAATTGTAATCACCGCTTGTAAAGTTACACAAAGATACAAAACTATTTAGTAGAATAAAATTTTGTAGAATAACGATAATAATAATGTATCTTGGTATAGATAGACTATAGAGGAATTTAAAAAGGGTTCTCAGGCGATATAATTAAATGCGCCGTGCTACAGCGCTAAGTTATAATATCACTCGTCAAAACAACTTTCTATACCTACTATATCGTTAATGTAGAACATTTTAATACTATTTATATAAGCATAACGTAATATATTTAGTATGTATAAAATAAATCAATGTTATGCCATGATTTTTGGATAAAATATTTAATTGGTTGTTTATTTTGCTTAATAAAACTAAAAACGCATTTTTGCGTGGTTTTAAACGATGTGGATTTTTATTTTTACACCAAAGTAGGTTCTGGAGTTCCCCAAACATGAGTCATTTAACTGATGTTATGTTTAAAAGAGGCAACTAATAGCCTCTAGATTTAATGTTGACTGTTAAAGATATATTTTAATAGAGATAAACTACGATAACATGGAGCGCTCCTCCAAAATTCAAAACGTTTGAAATGCGTTGTCAAAACGTTTGATGTGCGTTGTCTTGATCGGTCGGCTAGTTATGATTAGTTGACCAACAAATCTTGGTATTAAGTGACATTAAGTGAAATATTACCAGTACTGGACACTGGTTGATTGGTTGAATACTTACTTCATACAAACTCTTTGAAACATTGAAACAGTAATTTGGAGGGGCGCGCCATGTTATCGTAGTTTATCTCTAAACATTTATTGTGTGATGCCGAGTAGGTACTTGCTTAAACCTTAAATAATATAAAATCATTTATGCTGACCAAGCAGTGAGCACAGTGGGCGTTTTTCTAGAACCCTAACCGTAACTAAGTGCAGTTAATTAACGGGTACAGCTACAATTTTACCTAAAATTCGTTGCTCGGCGAACAATTAAGGTAAAAGCTATTACAAAAACTGTTAATAAGAACAAACAAAAAATATATATCCGCAATATAGTTGGACGTGGGAGAGTCCCACGGCAGCGCTCTATTCTGAGGAATAATGATGCCCCTATTGTCAGACTAGCGGGAAGTCATTTATTTAACATCAAGAATATGAGTGTTTAAAGCAATTTCATGTCTGATTTTTCATCTAAAAGTGTAATTTCGGCTGATCGTCGCTCATTATTCGCAGCACAATAGAAATGTCAACAAACTTTACATTACTAGTAGTCTGATTAACAAGTGCCATTTTCCTCGAAACCTGATCTCATGCACCGAAAATTATGATTTTGGTCTCATTCGATTTGGAATACCATCTAGAACATTCTATCAAAATTCCAAGAGGGGCTGAAATAAATTGCAAAAGTTATAAACAATAAAGTAAACAAAAAAAGAAGGGTTTGGTTTTTTTTAAATATTTCATAAACTATTTGAGATAGTCAACATTTGAAAATAATCCCTATAACTTTAATTGAGCGGCGAAAGTAACGGTAAAAAATCGGCCAAGTGCATGTCGAGCCACGCGCAATATAGGGTTCCGTAGTACCGCTAGATTCTTAAAATTTGTGTATGGCTAATGAATATAAATGAACATCATCTCAATTGCTTTCAAAGGAATTTGAACGATACGAGTAAGTTCCTTTTGAATACTTCGCCGAAAACTTTTTTTTATTTGATCGACTATTACTCAATAACTTATGAAGTTTTTTTAGCCGTGATAGTTTTCCTTTTAAATTCACTATATTTTCTACTCCCGTGATTTTTGTTACATTTCCAGAAGCTACCGTTTAGCTGGTAGAAGGCTGGACTCTAACGATTTTTTCCATTTTAAAACTTAATATTTCACAAACGGATCCCTAAATCGAAAAATTATCTATGGATACTCATAATAGTTTTAAAAAACCTATCCAACGACACCCCACACGATGGGGTGGACGCGAAAAAAAATTTTCATCCCCGCTTGATGTGTATGGAAGGTACCATCAAAAAAAAAATTTTTTTAAGATTTCATGTACCATTTTGTTGTGCTTCTAGGCCTCAGGCTGAGATTCGAAACTTCGAGCGCTTCAGGATTGTGAGCTGTTTAGTTCCAAATTATACAATGGCCCAGTACGTAATATGTAATCTCATGTCTGTTATTCCATTTTTATGCATATTTTTTTTGTGCAATAAGGGGGCAAAAGAGCAAACGGGTCACCTGATGGAAAGCAACTTCCGTCGCCCATGGACACTCGCAGCATCAGAAGAGCTGCAGGTGCGTTGCCGGCCTTTTAAGGGGTAATAGGGGAGGGTGGGGAAGGAAATAGAGAAGAGTAGGGAAGGGAAAAGGGTAGGGGATTGGGCCTCCGGTAAACTGACTCACTCGGCGAAACACAGCGCAAGCGCTGTTTCACGCCGGTTTTAAATAAATAAATAAATAAATAAACGTTTATTCAACAAAAAATTTGAACATTACACAAAGTACCTACATTTAAAATAGAAGAAGAAAGATACGACACAATACATCAAGATTTTTAAAACAATGTTACAGGATACAAACAAATACTATGATGGTAGGTAAAACAAAAGCCCAAAAAAAACAACAAATTGAAAAACAAAAACAGAAAAAGCACAAGGCGCATTTAGAGATAAATTGGTAGGTAGTGTAATGCTCAAACCGTCGAAATGGAATCCGCTCAGGTTCATGACCGTGGGTTTCACAGCCCCTGATATTCTGTGGACCCATTTTTGTCAGCGTAGGACAGACTACTTCAGGCACACTGTGTGAATAATTATTATCATAATATTGATAAAAAAAAAAAAAAAAAAAAATTAAAATACATAATAAATAATAATATAGTAAAATATTAGAATATTATGTAATAATATAATATGATTTATATTTGCATACTTATATATTTTATAATGTGTGTAATTTAAATAAAACAATAATAATATCGACGAAACAAACAAATAAAAAATATAAAGTGATAGCTTGTAAATTGGTTTAAGTGATGTCAGAATCAATAATTCAGAACTCGACATTCTTAATTACTGTTTGTTACATGTTTGTTGCTTTGCAAACAAAGATAATTAGGAAAGTACATAACAACAATATTACCATGTCAACCACAATATTCATAATATTTATTAACTAGCACAATGTTTTAGGTCAATTTTATTAATAGCAGCTGAACCCCAATAACAAAATAAATTAAACAACTATGTACGAACAAGGAAAAGAAGATTGTAATATTATAGGTACGGTCTCTGGCATGCGTCTGTTGAACAACCATAGTATCCCTATGTTACGGATCGAAAAAACGATGGGTAAGTAAATACATTGTTTTAGTATAGAAATCAAAATTTATTAAATACCATAAAATAATAATAAATAATTCTTAATATATAACCACATAAAAATGCAAGTTATCGGAAACGTGTGGCGACTGGCGAGACGGTTTCTTACAACTATGCGATTTGTTGACGAAATAAGAGATCCTTAAATTTGTTTTTAAAATTATAAACTGTTTTCAGATCGCGAAGAGCAGGAGGCAACAGGTTGTTCCAGATTTTGCTAGCCATATATTTGAAGCAACCTCTGAAGGCAGACGAGTAATGTCGTGGAGTAACCATGAGATAGGCGGATCCCCTAGTTATGATGGTCAGCTGTTTATTGCCAGCCCACTGTAGCTTATCATGGAGGTAGGATGGTGTTTTAAATTTCACCACACCAAACAACAGGGTAGCGAAGTGTAGTTGCCTACGACTATCCATTCTGAGCCACCCCAATTCGTTAATGTATGGCGACACATGGGCGCGTGGAGGCACATTACAGCAAAATCTTGCGCACGCATTTTGCACTTTTTGTATATGATGTTTGGAACGTGCAAGAAGACAGGGACCGATTACAGCATCCGCGTAATTTAAATTAGAGAGGACTAGTGTTTCACAAAGAGTAGCTCGTAGATTTTTTGAAATGAAATTTCTTATTTTGTAAAGGATCTTTAGGCGATAGAAGCACCTACTGACGATTTTTACCACATGCTTCTCAAACCTAAGCCCTTCATCCATTAGCACTCCTAGATTCCGTGCTTCCGTTACTCTGTTTATATTTACGCCCGTAATACAAACAGAGGGCATATTGATCTCCGTTTTATGTATTTGTGATTTGGTTCCCAAGATCATATATTTGGTTTTATTTGGGTTTAGCACCAAAGAATTATTTTTTGACCACAGACTGATCCGTTCAAGATCCTCGTTCAACTTTTTTATTGCCTCTATGACGTTACACGGTTTAAACGTTATGTAAAGTTGAATATCGTCGGCGTAAATATGAAACCTACAATGTCGGATACACTTAACTATATCTGCGCAAAACAAAGAAAATACTACTGGCCCAATCACTGAACCTTGCGGCACCCCTCTGTTAACCCTCTTAGGATGCGACCGCAAAGGAGACCCATCGTCCGAGATAATTTCAGTTACCTGCGACCGATTTAACAGATAAGCAGAAAACCAGGCTATAGCTTTGTCGTCGAAACCATAATATTTAAGTTTTGATAATAGTAAAGATATATTTATTGTTTCAAACGCACGTGAGTAATCAAGCAAAACTAATACTGTTACCTCTCCCCCATCCTGTGCAGAGATAATATTATCGACGACATCGAGCAAAGCCGTTGTCGTACTATGCTGCTTACGATAACCCGACTGTACCGAGGGTAATATATTGTTGTCGTCCATATATTTGACGGTCTGGGCACTTATTACCTTCTCAAGTACCTTAGACAAGCAGGGCAATATACTGATCGGTCGTAAGTCTTTTAGTTCCGACAAATCATCATTTTTAGGTATAGGTCTAACGATAGCCGTATGCCACGCTTCGGGGAAGGTACCAAATTCTATAGACGAGTTGATAATATTAGTAATAGCACTTAGACAATTAGGGCTTCGACTCAACATCAATAACATGTCCAAATTTATATTGTCAATTCCAATCGCCTTAGATTTTAATGACTTAAGAATTTTAATGACATCGGAATCACCGACCAATTTAAAGTGGAAAGTAGACGAATCAAAAGTATGAGAATCAAAATAAGCCTGCAATGAGGGGGATACAATGTTATTACCCGGTATGTCCAGAAAATGATCGTTAATGATATTAGGGTCGCGTAAGTATGTGGGTAAGGCAAATTCCATTTTATTATTATTTAAGTTATCTTTTAGATGTTTCCACATAATTTTTGGATACTTAATATGAGCATTGACATACGTATCAAAATAAGCCGCTTTCTCTCTGATCAGCGCTCGTGTAACTTCCTTTTTGAGATCCTTATAATATTTAATATGAGAATCATTTTTTGTACTGCGTGCCCGCTTATATGCCTCATCTCGACGTTTCATCAATTTCTTTATGTTAAATGTAACCCAGGGATATTGTCGGTCTTTTATATAAAGTGTTTTAGTGGGCGCTAGCAGGTCGAAGATATACAGAGCGCTATTATTAAAGGTTCGTACCATTTCATCGATGTTACTAAGATTACGAATGGAATGCCAATCGATTGAATTCACTAAGTATTCAAAATCACTATACGAAATATCTTTCATGGGTCTATATATTATCTTTTTTGCCACGATCTTAATCCTTGGAATGTCTATATGAAACGAAATGAACGCATGACTACTGAGATCCGGAATGTGTTCAACCATGACTCGATCCAGATCAGCGTTAGAGCAGACCAGTTTTCTGTGAGGACGTGGTATTTCTCCGGTCGAGCCGGCCCATTCGTGCCGAAGCATGGCTCTCCCACGTCTAAAATATACAAAGTAGCGGGCCACATTAGTAGGTATTGTTACGTGCTAGGGTTCGATGATTCGGAGAGAAAGACCTGGTGACTCTCTTGAAGACTTTATTCACTGACACTAGCTCACACAAATCACTAAGCACTAGATCCAAATCACTGAGCACTATCACTGTCCTAGTCACTATCACAATCACTCACTATTGATCACTTATTATCGCTTCGAAGTCGCCTCGAAGATCGCTCAGACGTAACTGAATTCCCGGCCGGACTGTCTGCGACTATTTATACGGGCCGGATCGAATCTCAGAAAATTCCGGAACATCCCAGAATAAATCCGATATGCGTAAACAAATATGAGATATTTCTAGAAAGTACTCGTAGGTACATACACCTAGCGCCATCTAGTAGCGAGTAGGGGATTTACGTTGCCTGAGTTCCCTTGGTAGGTTCGCTGGCCCGACGCTAGGTGGCACCACGTGTCCGTATCCGTAACAGTATTATAAAATATACGATTTTCACATACCTATTGCCATTCAAAATAATATATTTAGTTACATTAACAAAGCTATTATATTTAAATAAGTAATACATAACATTTTCCCACGCATTTTATTTTTGATACACAAATAACTAAGTACATATTTACATGGCTGCATATAAAATAAATCTTGTCTTAATAACCTATTGTTCATTTTATTAAAGTTATAAAAGACGGAATAACATTAAACAAAAAATATTTTAGCTTCGTATGACTTTTAAAATATTATATAAACTAGACCTAAATTATTATTATGTTTTTGTATGAGATCGTAGGAATACGTTTACGATAAAGAGATTTATAAACGAAGTTTAAAAAAAAGTTTTACAAACTCTGTGATTTACTGTTCAGACACCTCTACGCCGTAGGCGCGTGCTACGGCCTACGGCGTAGCAGGGCCACCCTAATAGGATTAAATTTTTTGCCATTCTTATTAATGTTTTATCTTTTTAACATATTTTATTAAAGCCAATCTAAAATCAAGTAAATTATATTTTCAGAACACCATTGTAAAGGATTATAAAGCAATTATCTATAACAATATGCGAGTGAAGGAAGCGGACTTAGATAATTGCACGATAACAATCATGACATAAAAATTACTTCCACATCCGTGAAGAAGACGTGAAAACCGAGCTGCGATGTTTTTACATTTGTCTCTTTTTCTCTATAAATTCTATAATCTCTATAAATATAAGCGTCTCTTATTACGAAGAAACAAATTTTTTTAAAAACGCCATAATACTCGTATATCTACAAAATATGCTCTTTAAAACTTTTAAACATGTAAAAAAAGGTATTTCTTCAAAAATAATAATAATTAGGGGTTGTACGTAGCACTGCTACGGTGCTACGAACTACGAAATTCGTAGCTCCAAAACTGCGAAGTTGTAACTCCTAACTCCTTCGTGATTTTCTAACCTGCTGTTTTATATTCTTAAGCCCGATGCAAACGGCAACATTGACTGCACAGTTCAGTCACGGTCAAGTGTTATCATACAGAACTACATCATATTTTTGAATTGTAGTGTCATAATACAGAACTACATCATATTTTTGAATGAAGTGCAAAAAGAAATTAAAATTATACTAGACCACTAGACCGCCCGAATCGGGGTACGTTCACACAAGCGTTTGTACATTTACATCTTTTCTGCGATCGAACTGTACAGCTTTAACGTTACGTTTGTGCCGGGTGTTACGGATGCAATTTTACCCGCAAGAACTAGTGTTCCCACGGCCAGAGATGACACGGTAGAGCGGTGGAGAATGAGATCGGAACTGCTCAGTTCCCACACTCTGCATATCTTGCCGCCATATATCAAGAGCGAGTGTAAAAACCATAGACAATGACTCAATTGTGCAGCCACGGCTTTCTCACACTTCCACTCCGATTTAATCGTTATATTTAATTAGTGCAGGTAAATGACCACCTCTGGATTAGAACTGTTTTTATCGCGGAGCTTTTGTGGACGAGGAAACAGATTACGAGTTACGACGCTATACACTTTTTATTAGATATAGCTTTCCTCCTTGAAAATGAGCTTTTTCGACGTTCCCACGCCATACTTACAAAGTTACAATTATAAAATTGCCTACAAAATAAGTATACTTAAAATATGTTTTAAGTATACTTATTTTTGTAGGCAATTTTATAATTGTAACTTTGTAAGTATGGAGTGCATACAGAGGCTTCAAAATAATGTCTAAAAAAGAAAATTTTAAAAGGGTTCTCTTGTTGCAACGTTTTACTGTGTCTCATTAGGTTTTCCCTTTGGACTTTCAAAATAAAACCCAGATCCGCTTTGTTGTAATGGTCATTTTTTGCTTTTTATTGCTAAATAAAGACCATAAATAATAAATCGTAAGCAAGTCTGCGTCATCGTTCTTCGAACGTCATCGATTATGAGGAGTAATTGGTCGGAGTCACGAAATGCATAATTTAATATTATAGATGTTAGGTTAGGTTCAATGAGCCTTAATTGGTTTCACCGCTTGGGGTCAAACTATCTTTTGATTTAGTTATGTGTAAAGTATAACCCGAGGGCTAACTATAACATCTCTGTCACGATCATGAATTTTTAAATGGTAACCTACGACTCACTCCTCACGAGTAGTTACATACGTTACTAGTTTGTTCTCAACACTCATAGATTAAATAAATATTTCTGTTTTTGGTGATATGTTAAACTATGACAGGTGTTAGAACTTACACAATTCAACAGTTATGATTCTATTTTCCGGATTTGCTTACTTATACTACAGCTTTTCAATCACTTGCCTACTTCTAGTAGAATGGAAGAAGTTGTCCCAGGAAGGACTAACTCTACCTATAGCATGATTTAAGTATTTCAAACGAGCTGTAACCTACAGACGATGTTCTGTCTTAGCTATAGTGAACTTACAATGATGAAAAGTTACCTCAGTTTTTCTTTACATTAGCTTTCTGAGTCTCGTCACATTTTGAGCTTGCAACGCTAATACGCTATGTGCTTTTTCGTAGTTTTTCGGATTTTTACTACGACTACCATGCCGTGTTTTCAAAATTCACCCTAAAGATATCCATACTAATATTTTATATTATAATGTGAAAGTGTGTCTGTCTGTTACCTCTTCACGCCCAAACCACTGAAGCGATTTTGCTGAAATTTAGTATGAAGATACTTTGAGTCCCGAGAAAGGAAATAGGATACTTTTTATTTCCCGAAACATATACAGTTCCCGCGCGGTAAACGAATTTTGACGTCATCTAGTTGTTTATTATGTGGATAAACTATAGTTGTTATTATTATATTTTTTACGGACAGTACTAGTTTACAGATAATGCTAATATGTAATGTAGTAATAGGTACCTAACAACTGAAATATATTAAATAATAGAATAGAGTTACTGCCCTGCCCTTCTTCTTAAAACTTAAGAATAAGTTCTACTCGATGTAAAAGGGATATATCTACATAATCTACTTATGATAAGAAATGAAATAATCTGAATACTAAAATAACAAGCTTATAAAATTCTCAGGGAACGAGTAACACTTAATTATTAGTTCCGCCGTCTGTCTCATAAAAATATGAACGTGAGAACCGTCATATATTTTTGTTTTAATTACGCATAATGTAGAAAAATATATTGCTTAGTACCTTTGGCCTGGTGACATATTTTTATAGCCATACTAAAAATCGTGAATAGGTATACTTATTTTTGAACTGTCTAGCTGCTAGCATAAAGATTTTTTCTTATTTGAAAATATTTTTCTACAAGTGGTTCAAACCGAATTAAAAAATACATTAAATGTTATTACAATATTTTTGATTGCTAACAAAATTTCATGTTTCTCTTATCTTATCTCGTGGGAAAATTCGTATACAAACGGAATACAGTTGTTTACAAGATAAAACCCGCCTATTCGCTACATGAGGTACGTTAGTATCTACCTCTATATTTTAGTTTAGTTTAGTTTACTAAAACAAGTAAGTCTTTTATGGGCAACTGTATAAGATTTTATAATAAAATACCACATGAAATAGTTTGCTTGCCAGAAACAAAATTTAAAAAAATTGTGAAAAGAGTGCTAGTCGGAAAAGCATATTATAAGGTTGATCATTACATAAATGACAAAGATATTAATTGGGTTTAGATCTCTTTTATATTTCCCTGAATTATTCTGCTCATTGCTCCTCATACATTGGTGGTTTTATATTGGTGATTTTATATTTATGCAATGTTTTAATTTTTGATACTTAATATATTATTGTTAATTATTATGTTGTCCTGATATTATGAAATCTGTTAATGTAATTGTGTTTTTAAATCTAAATTGTAATTATCTTTGACGTCAAAAAGTGTTTTTGTAAACCTATTTTGAATAAATTATTTTGAAGTTGAAGTTAGTTTTAATGTTAGTGAATGGTTTAGATGTATTATTATGAGCCAAACTGCGAATAGACAATCTGTCTAGTATAATATTAATAAAACTTATATAACTTGATGACTGTTCTAGCTTTAACAATAAACTTGTTGATGCCCGCAACACCGTTGCGCCAAAATTCGTTTATCGCGCGGGAACCGTACATCTTTCCGGGATAAAAAGTATCCCATGTCCTTTACCGGTTTACTCAAAGTATCTCCATACCAAATTTCAGCAAAATCAGTTCAGCGGTTCGGGTGTGAACAGGTTACAGATAGACAGACACACTGTCGCATTTATAATATTAGTATGGATTCTGGGTATCCATACATAAACATAGCAATAGCTTTGTAGTTCTCGCTAAAAATAAAAATCAGTAGGTACGAAGGTCTTTTTCTTATCGAATCTGCTGCAACGAGGAACGTCTAGCTTTAGAGAAAAAAATATTATTTAAATTAGATCAAGTATGTAGCTTCTAAGTAGACAATATCTATTAACGTGTTCGGTCTTGAGAGTTGAGGCCTTTTTCATAACGTTATTCCGATCAAAGTATGTGAATATTGGGTGACATTTGCTATTATTTAATCATTACTTCCTAAAGCTATTAAATACGTAATTATTGGAGCAGGATGTGGTAAAACCAGTTGCTATTTATTCCCACGTTGCGTGTTAATTGTTTCTGCTTGACTTTCTAATGAACATATTCGCGAGTCGTCATTATCATCACGTCACCGGTCGCGTGTGAGGAGACTATTTGCGCCTACAGCGATATCAATTAACTCCGCTACTAGGATTTTATAGAGTAGTTTCTTGATTAGTGAGAGAGCCCTAGAAGATTTTTTTTTTGTGATTACTAACAAGCCAATTTTTTGTGAGTAGCTACAATTTGATAAGACAAACAACATTTTTATTTTCGAAAAATCTCGAAAGTGGTAGCTAACAGAGATAGAAAGGATTTCATACTTTGACTTGATGGTCCTAAAATATGGATTGTGGTTAGGGTTCCGTTTTAGGGTTCTATAATCAACAAAACTTGGTTGACTACTGTACCCAAAAACGGAACCCTAACCTTTTTTGTATATTGGTTAATTATATAATTTAAGAGTAACCTGGCCCCTTAGACAAAGTAACTTTCGTTAAAAACGATGACGAAATTCGTTATCAAAATGTATGCGGTTTGACATAAGTCATCGCTAAATGACATTTCGCTTGCGAAGACTAATGTCAAATCCCATATATTTTGATAACGAATTTCTTGTCCTCCAAATAAAACAATCCATATTTTAGGACCATCAAGTCAAAGTATGAAATCCTTTCTGTCTCTGTTAGCTACCACTTTCGAGATTTTTTGAAAATTAAAATGTTGTTCGTCTTATCAAAATGTAGCTACTCACAAAAAAAATTGCTGGTTAGTAATCACAAAAAAAATTGTTCTAGGGCTCCTTCACTAATATCTTTTACTCGATGCACCTTGTTTAAGACCCGGTTTGCGAGTTGTCCGTAGTTTATATAATATACCGAAGGACTCTTTGATTCGCTTTAACTTTTATCCATCCAATAATGATTATGAATACATTAGCTAACGACGTGTTCATTAGAAGTCAGAGTTCGGGCTTAGATACTAAGACGCCTCTATAAAAACTCATTTATCTTAATTTATTGCTTAACTTAATTCGTTTTACAAAAGTAGTATCATGAAAAGGCGAAGTTTTCTTTTCTCTTGCTAGTCTAATCATGGATCTAAAAGAAAAACTACTAAGTATACATACCAATTTCATATTTAAGAGGTACCTATACTTACGTCCTGTTGAGTGTTAGACAACGTGGCAGCCAAATGTGTTGTCATTGTGCATCGAGTCTATTTTATCAACTCATTTCCAATTTAAAATTTAATGATGTGCATAATATAATTACACTAACTACGAAATGTCAATACTAGCTTACTCTGAGAGATAACATGAATTTGTAGATCACATACTTACCAAGGTCCAAGCCAACTGGGCTTGGGTGGAAAAGAAACAAATCTACATCGATTTTTAGAAAAATTATGTCGAGTACCTAAGAGTTACGACTAAAATCCCTACCATTATCCATGAAAAATACTGAAAATAAACCTCAACCATCTTCAGATTGAACCTGTACGTTTCGCATTAAATCTGAGCGAACAATAGCGTGTGACGATAAGAGTGATACAGAGTACAGAGGTCAACCCCGGCGGAGCGGAACGGCCGGTAGGGGAGGACTCGTTATGACCATGTGAAGAATTTTTTGAAGACGTTCCCACAGCACTGATTCCTCGATCGGCTCTGATTCATAATCAGCTAATTACGCTCGGCCCTCGTTAAACATCATGTGGGAATACATTTTTAATGCGCTAATTAAAAGCGTATTATATTCAAATACATTTTATTACTTTAAAGTTTGCGCTCGTTGCCAACTATGTTTAATAATATTTTATGAAACTTTGCAATTGCATATAAAATGTATTCAACATTTCTTGCATTTGTTAATTTTCGTCATTTAGAGAAACTTAAATAATATACTTATCAGTGCCAGCGAAGCCCAAGTATATCCCACAACTTGTACATTTTGTGGTACACTTTACAGAAAAACTATCACGCCTATTGATTTGTGCTTTAACATAATAATGTTTATTTATATATATTATGTAGATGTGTTATCATCAGTCATTCAAGGTGTGACGATGCGAACCCTCACATAAGCTCGGCTTTACTAGTTTATTTATTTATTTTTACTCGAAATTGTAATGAATTGCTTACAATTAATTACAATTTCGAAATATTATATATTATATTATAATAAAATAAATTTTAAGAATGCTTAAGAGCATTCTTAAAATTTATACTGAGAAACTCCATCAAAAACTGTGATTCTCTTTGTTTTCGCCGACACCACTCTCCAAGGAGTGAGGCTTGTCTTACCCGAGTAAACGGAGTATACATGTCGCAGGCGGATTATATGATCCGTCGTTTTACATTACGGCTAGCTGTTTTAAAAAACAGGGCCGTTTTGTAATGCGGCGATTTATTGATTAGCCGGATTGAATGCGGCTGAATAAAAATCCGCCGGAATGTAATCGGCGCCACACGTTATTCAAAACGGCTAGCCATAATGTAATACAGCGAAAGATAAGTCTAGCCTCTTTGACAGTTTTTAGTTCCGATTCTTAATACTCTTGGCGCTGCTTGTGACATAACAACAATAATGGCGTTGGATACCGAAAGTGTGTTGCTAAAATTCGAAGTTTTGAGCGAATTAAACAAAGGGTGTTTTGCACATTTTCCAAAATAAAGTATGTAGTTCTTTGGGATAAATAAGTTTAGGAGGTGACAAATAATAGAATCGTTTGTTTAAATGTAATTTTATTAAAATATCAATGTTTAGAATGACTGCTTTATAATATCACATGTTATCGATTCACAATTATGTTGCGTCTACAATAAACAATTTAATCTGAACATATTACATTAGCATGTAGAGCTGTAGACAGGACAACGTAAAATATAAAAATGCTACTATAAAAGTAATTTCCATATAAAAAAAAAACTTTCAAATTGGCTCATTTGACAATCATAATATAGATAGATACATATGACATCATAATTCTCTGAAAATTAAATCGACACGAGTGCGGTGCGCTTTATAAATTCCACTTTAACGAAAGTCGTCAATTCAATTTTCAAAGTTACAAATTTCAAATACTTTACAATTTCTCTTACAAAAATATTTATAATTTTTTGTACTTCTCATTACACTCTCGGCGTGGAATGTTCGAAATCACACACTATAAAACCGATTCCTTAGGTAGGTAATAAATACAAAATGATACTTATTTCTCCGAAATTTCACTTAGTTTCTAATTCTACTTCGTTTACTTATAGTCTCTGTTACTTTACATACGTACAAGTAGTTCCAAAAATTACTGATCAAATCTGCAACGATTTGGCAATTTCAATTATTTAAATTAAAGAATTCCTTTACTAAATTGAAAAACTCTACTAACGCGTACAGATTGTACTTTTAAATAAATTTTCAATGCGAGCTTAAGGAGGAGCACTCCTCAATGTTGGGGCACAGCTAGTTAATTCGTATATTACATTCAAAAGACCGACAGGACGTTACGTTTGAGACCCTGATCGATTGGACAGCCATAATAGGTCGGTCGCGTCAATACCAAGCTCAGATTTTACATTTTATGTTTTGCTGATCAGCTTGGACTTTTTTAGTTTTTAACCGTGTCGTTATATGCATGCAGTGCTTAAATTTTTGTATATTAATAATATACAATAGTTCCTACTTAACAAAAACATTTTGTTAGTAACTAAACTTCGATGTAGAAAAATTGGGTAGGTAATATTTTATAAAGAAAGCCTACAAATTGCAAAGCGCATATTAATGTCCTTATTTGTGGAACTAGACGGAAATCCTTTTATCGATGACTTACGTACCTATGTTTACGATATACCGCATTTAATATAAACATTGTAATCTCAAGTGAGGGCGCATTCACACGCAACTAAATTACATAGAAACACTCGTCATGGATTTATAGCTATTTGGCCCCGAGGAAACGACACCCGCCTTCGCACGATCGAGCTGTACCTCTCGCTTGTTACTTTCCGAAATTGTATTGGTTTGGTTTTGGTTTAGCAGTAGATCTAAATCGAATTTAACCCTGGGTTACAAAACTTATTCTGTTTCTATGGATAAAAATAGCAACGTGATATTTAAGCCACAAAAGTGTAGTCGACGTAAATATTAGTGACTTGGTCATGTTTTGGATCTTTCTAGCTGCTATTTCGTCTACTATGATGAAACTATTAAAGTAGAAGAAGTAGTAGAAATTACAGCCCGCAATTAGGTACAGCTCGTCAGTGGGCGGACTCTACAGAGAGATCTTTTCACCTGCTAATTTAAAGCGAAGCAGTGAAATATCGCCGACATAAACCTAATTTTAATAATAATTCGCATTCTTATAGATTTACAGTAAATTAAAATTATCCTAAATAAAATATTTAGAGCGAAGCCATAAAATTTTATTATCGAAACGAAACGTTTCCAACATAATATTGTAGAGTCAGATTTATAATCCCAACTCGAAAGTCGACAAAGAACGAGTGCTACCGTAACCTTAATAAATTAAAATTTTGGTGTTGTAATCTCGATATTTAAAATAGTTTACTACTACAGATATTTAGGCACACTGTCTAAAGTATTTACACTTAATTTGTTCGGCGAATTGATTCAAATGCATGTGTCACTTCTATTTTTTGTCGTTCCATGTTCCTTTCTCGCATACACAGGCAAATATACAGAAAGTGTTTTATTTAATAACCAGCTATAGAATTTTATTTCAACCAACGTGTCATCATTTCACAAAAAACAAATTTCTAGAAGCTCATTCGATTTAACTGTGTCACAGTAATAGATGTAATAATAAAATTTATATATTATATAGCCAAACTATGGCCAAACATAGAACCTCCTCTTTTCAACATAGGTTATCATCAATAAGAATAATTTGTTGTCTTCCGTCCTGACGCGGTAGGCGCGGGTCCCCGTTTTCGACCTTTGTGAACGGATTAAACATCGGGAGGAAGTCGTCGCGTCCTGTGATGATCTAAACGAGTTTTTGATCTATTTCTTGCATAAATTAATATTTTATCAACTTTAAAAAGCCAAATATTGCGACATTTTCCCACATTGCCGCTGCCGCGTTCGTTATTAATTTTCGTATCTGGTATTAAAATGAAACTGTCGCATATTTCATAACTCTAACAAAGTATAGAGACAGCTTTTCTGTTCCAATTTTTACTATTTAATTTTCTTAATCCTTACTATATAACTCAAGCGATGCAAAATATTTTCATTTCCTTTTCGACCATTTTAGAACGTGTAACTGTAAAGATAACATTTTGTTTGGTTGGTTAATTGCGGTTGACGGTTGATAACTCAAAACCACAATTTATAAAAATAGTAGGAGATAACAGTTCATTCAAGCGTGTCGACGATCATGCGGCTTCTAGTTATATACTCGTATGAGGACATTTAGGGCCCATGCACACGTTCGACACAAATGTACCCGGCGACCATAATATTATAGTAGTCTTCCGATTATTATAGACTCTAGAGCACGCATAATAATGTCTCCTTTGCGATGAAGCCTGCCTGTGCATGAAAACTATCACGTTTTGTGGAAATGTAGATTGTTTGGGTTTTGTATCAGAATGCAAACGGATGACCAAAACACTTCTGTCTGTATCTTCCAAAGGCAGCAAGGAACATGTAAGACGTTTAGGCACTATCCAAACTACATTAGTCACTTACCAATAAACTCGTGTTTATCTTTGGATTCGCACAAACTAACACAATCACTGCAGGCCGTCGTCGAGCCTGCAGTCCATGGGCTATTGCAGGGTGTTGTCCGGCAGGCGGTGGGCGTCGTGGTGCCAGGCCGTCTGCTCCGGCCTCATCACGTCGTCCACGGGCGGGCAGAGCGGCCTCGGCCCGGGCTCCGGCGTATACGTGAACGTGAGCCCCGTCGCGTATATGATGCCGTCGTTCCGTACCAACGATACGGGCACCTGCAAACAATATGATGCTAAATTTAAGGTGCCGCGTAAAACTCAAAGATCGCTCGTCGAAACTGGTAGGGGGATAATGAGCAATGTATTTTTTTTAGTTTTATTTAGTGTGGGCTGTGGCAAGTAAGACGAGAACACGTCAGTGCTCAGGCGGGTCGTTGTTGGTAGATTTCGATCGACTAACGCTATTGGTAGATATTGTACAGTGTACACATGCGCCTACGGCCCCCAGAAAAGTGAACGATTTTTGACCGACTTCCAAAAAGGAGGAGGTAATACGTTCGGCTGTATGTATCTTTTTTTTTGTATGTTCCTCGATTACTCAGCCGTTTGTGGTCCTATTTTCAAAATTATTGTTGTGTTGTGTAGGGTTTAACTCGAATTTGGTACCATGTTCACAAAAGTGATGATCTGATGATGGGATCCTTGAGGAATCGAGGGGACTCCTTGAAATTTGTATGGAAACATATAGTGATTTAGATTTCTTCTGAAGCATTCGAGGTAAATGCTTCAAAAAAGTAAGACTTTGCACCAGGTTATACCCTGGATCCGAAGGTACCGAACAGAACTTTTGAATGCTTATAGGTACAGGTTCGGGGATTTCGGCGTTGTTTAAACAACTGAAAGCATAAGCCAACACATCAATTTGATTAATCATCATCACCACAACTATAATTATACCATGGTCATCACACTATGACCAAATTATTGGTACTTTTCGTGATATTTTGCATCGAAGCAGATGTTTTTGACGATGATTTCACTGTTTGTGGACCCATTTTCGAAATTTTCGTGTTGTTGTATAGAATATAATCTTAATTTTGTATAACAATTACGAAAGTGGTGAGCTGATGATGGGATCTATGAGCAATCAAGGGAAATCCTTGAAATTTATCAAAACGTTCATAGTGGTTAAAATGTTGTTTCTAGTAAGTTAAACATGTATTACGAATAAGAGAAATTTCATACAAAGGTGTCTCTTGGTCCAAAGGCACTGAACAGAACTCCTGAACCTTTAAAGATAAAAGTTTGGAAATTGCAGCATCACTGCAAGCATTTGCCACAATTTTGCTTACAGTAACATAATGTACTGAATAGTTAACATTCGTATTGGTTTATTTACGCATAAAACCTTATGTCCTAAAAAGAGTGAAATTATTATTTTTAACAAAAAAATTAAAACCGACTTCCAATGTAAAAACAATCGTAATATGAACTAAAAAGTATTAAATAACTCTTACTCTTTAATAGTGCCTTTTTCAGAACTATTTCTGTACATATTACAGTCTTCATTACTTTGAAGTCGGTACCAGTTCCAAAAGTTTCAGATATTCTGACATTACTGAACTCACGATTAAATTAGCTGGTACCGACTTCAAAATAATGAAGACTGTAGTATGTACGGAAATAGTTGAGATTTAGACAAATTCTGAAAAAGGCACTATTAAAGAGTAAGAGTTATTTAATACTTTTTAGTTCATATTACAATTGTTTTTACATTGGAAGTCGGTTTTAATTTTTTTGTTAAAAATATTAATTACTTTTACGCGGCTTATATTAATAAGTGTAACAATGTCCATTCAATAAAATAAAATAGTTCAAAATTTTATCCGATGGGCTGTGAAACGCGCCCACATTAAAACTGGCGCAATAAATTAGGGTCATCCGTAATTTGCGTCACGCGAATTCGTGCGCGGGACCCCTCCGTAGCGTGACGCTTCCCCCGATCCCTCTTTGTTTATTTTTCTACTCGAGAGTAACTATTATTATTGTAATACACATCTGTTTACACAGCATCGCAAGTTAACACACTATTTGGAGCTCTCTTTGCATAATATATACTCGTCAGTTCTTTACTAGTAAAATCAACAGCAGACTGCATTACTCAAATTCAATAATTTTATACAACATTAATACACTTTCATTCCTCGTTCGTTCAAGTCCGTTTCCTATTAAACAGCTTAATATTATTGGCGTATACGACATACGTCCAATAAACACTCTTTACAATATTTGGCGCTGCTATATTAAATTAGGATAACAAGCTGAAAGTTTCATTTAATTTATGCTTAGCACAAACCGACGCGACCACGCGACTGCGAAGCGGCAGCGTCAATACAAAACACACATTTGACAAGTCGCGTGGTCGCGTAGGTTTGTGCTAAGCATTAATGTGAGCAATAAATGATCTATCTATCTGAAAGTACCATACCTGAGTGGGCTGTCGCACCCACAGCCACTGTCCGCGGAACTGCGAGATGTCGGGGACGACGCACAGCATGGACTCGGCGCACCGGTACATGGTCTCCGCCTCGACGTCGCCGAACCACACCTGCAGCGACGGCGTGAAGTTGTCCCCCGCCAGCTCCAGCATCGCCACGTCGCCGCCCCCGTTCAGGTTCAGCGAGTGGACCAGAGGCACGGGAGTTACCGGCGATCTATAACAATGACTATATACTTCAGCGAATCAAAATTACCACCCAGTGACAGCCCTAGGGGGTGGCGAACAAGGCAATCGCCCGGGGCCTCGCGCTTGCAGGGGCCTCGCAAAGTGTTTTTTTGGAAGACAAAGGGCCTGGCAAAGACCTGCTGCACAGGGAGGGCCTCGCAAAGACCTTCCACCCGGGTCCTCGCAATGTGTCAGGCCGCCACTGTTACCACCCGCATGTCCACTCTGTCTACAAAGATCACTAGCTTTTTGGCCACAAAACCCGCCGGGAGTCTAATAATCTTGAGACTGCCTTCACATGAAGTCGCGCGGCTGCCGCACTACTCGCGACTTAATGTGAAGGCAGCCTGAGTCTTATACTAGCTGGAAAATTAGATCGGGAGAAAAGCAGAGTGGCTACACGATGGACAGACGCAATTGTCAAGGCTGCTGACTGCACGTTTCAGGAGGCACTTTATCAGGCCAAAAACAGAGACAAGTGGAGAGCCCTATCCCGGAAAGCAAATATTGGTAGTCACGTTTCTCTGTCATGAGGATACGACTAGGAAGATAACAATGAGTCGTACTATATTCGTGAGGGTGATATTATGATACTCATTTTCAGAAAATTGATACACCTATTCAACTTAAAATTTAAAACATTTGCTACCACAATCAAAAAAATATTATAACTTTGTTTTCTTGTAATGTATATTTTTGTTTCAAATACTATTGTATAAAATTGTATGAAATTTCCATAAGAAACTTGAACATCGTGTATTATTATTAATTGTCAACTGTTGCATAAACTTCTTGTGTCACAAATTGATACATGTTACTGTAATATTTATTTGTGAAAACTTTATCTTTACTACTTAATTAGTAATTACCTATATAGTTTTTATGTGTTTATATTCCAATAAATAAATAGTATTGATACTACGATGCCGCGGACAGACACACAGACAGACACGTCTGTGTCTCTGTCCGCGACTACACTAACCTATATTTACCTAACCTATAACGCCTCTCTATTTGATAAAGGGCTGGTGTCGAAACACGAATTAGTGGTATGACAGGTGAATTATTGGGCGCTATCACGCTTTATTTGATTGTTATATAGTACTAAACTTTGCTGCAACTACTTAATATTCTCAAATTACTGTCTCATCATTTAATATGAATTTAAAGTGTCTATTAGAATGTCCCCTCTCCAAACATTTAAGTGCCATGAAGGGCTACGTAATCGGCCCCTCAGCATATAATCTATATTACTGTTTTATGATACAAACAAACATAGGTAGCACTATCATTCTTTCAACGTTGTATGTGAGATTGCGGTGTTTCTTTTCTTGAAAGAGTCAAAAGGTTTCAAACTTAAGAGGTAAGAACAACATGATATTATGGTACACCTTGCTTAACCGTCACAAGACACGTTTACCGCTGTGCGCCTTTTAGCGACTGTGTAATTACGAGGGAATATCTGATATCATTAACTTAAATATCAATAACTGGACCAAATAGATACACTCAATGAAAGTCCAACATTATCATTTAACAAATTATCACATAATATTATGTGCTCATTTAGAATTGACGACGAGAGATATTAATAATTTTACCAATAATAAACGTAGTTTGGGTTAGAGACGGCTTTCCGAAGTTTTTAGAAATCCCTGGTTTAGAGCATGGGGTGGTCAAACTCTTCGTGTAATCTATTATATATAAATCTCCTGTCACGATGTTTGTCCGCGATGGATTCCTAAACTACTTAACCGATTTTAATGTTTCTTTTTTTTAAATGTGTGCTTTTTTTCCAACTTGAGAGATATGATAGCTTAGATCTTTAATTTTAGTCGCAATTTATTTTATTGCAAATTATTTGTCTATAAAGAGCGACCATGTTGTTTATGCGACGCGGGTCACGGGATAGCGATGGACGTTGCCATGGTGACATACTTTTTTTTATATCTATGGACGCTTCACACCACGTGAGTCTGGCCCCGTGGTAAGTAGGTGTGTGTTTTTTTTTCACTAATTCAATAAAATAATACGGGCGATATACTTTATATAATATGGCAAAGAAACGTTTGCCGGGACAGCTAGTATTATATATATATATTAACGATTAGCTTTTTCCGCGGCTTCGCCCGCGTATTCCTGCTATACAAACTTTGATTACCTACGTATTGATCCCTCTGTCGGGTGAAAATTTGAATAATCTTTCCTTAGTACAAAAACATAATTGTTTTAGATTGAACTTTAAAAAAAATATCTCATCAAACATTTCATAGAAACTGTAGCAAAAATAATATTCTTACAAACAGTAACTAAAATAATATTTAGTTACTGGGAATTCTCAATAATAACGACACGTAATTGGACTTGTAATTATCTTAATATTTTGTGTTTTTTTTGTCGCGCCTGCTGCTCTACAGTCTAAATAGGAAGTGATGACATCCCAATCGACGGCCGGCGGCAGTGTCCATCTTTGTAAACGCGTAGGTAATATTAGTAACTAATAAGTTGCCCAAAATAAAAAAATCGGCCAAGTGAGAGTCGGACTCCTGCACAAAGGGTTCCGTTATAGAAAAAAAATTGCCCAAAATTGTGATTTTTGTATGGAATACCCTTAAATATTTATTTTATTTTGATTTAGAAAAAAATAGCAAAAATCACGTAACTTGTTGTATGGGAGCCCCGTCAAATATATATTTTTTTGTTTTTTGTAAGTATAAATTGTTGTTATAGCGGCAACAGACATACACATTCTGTGAATATTTCAGAAGTCTAGCTATAGTCGTTCTTGAGATACAGCCTGAAGACAGACAGACATTGAAGTCTTAGAAATAGGGTCCCGTTTTAACCCTTTGGTTTAAAACCAGGAATAATTAAAATGTACTATCAGAAAAGAACTGCATAGGAATCAATTTCTTCAATGGTACATTGAACATTGACCTGAAGTCCTAGCTAAATAGGTGGATCTTTTTCAATCTGAAGCTGTTCCAGGATACACAGACAAAGTTTTGTGTTAATTAGATTTAGCTTCAATGGAAATTTTTGAAAAAAGTATAATATTTCTTAATTATAATTTTCTTAAGCATAAT
This sequence comes from Polyommatus icarus, assembly GCA_937595015.1. NCBI lineage: Eukaryota > Metazoa > Arthropoda > Insecta > Lepidoptera > Lycaenidae > Polyommatus > Polyommatus icarus. Next base: position 15,407,381 of record OW569321.1, read on the forward strand.
GTTGTTAGTAAAAATCAAAGCTCTATTGTAAAAGCTAAAAATAATTTTTAAAATAAAATAAATTTTACCTCACAGGCCCCATTCCTTCATAAAATTGGTATTCAGCTTTGTCGGTGGAAATTATCGTCCAACAGGCTCCATCATTGATCATCTCCTTATTTGGCTCTTTTGGACAAGGCGTAGCTTGAAACTGGATAATCCTCTCCTGAGACAGACAGAGGTACATCCTCTCTGTGTCCTTCATGTAAAATGCGCATTTATGAAGCTGAGAAACTGGATCATCTGCTTCTAGAAGCGCCATTTGCTTATCCACCTACACAAAAATTTTGTCTTTAAAAACATGATTTTTGTATCCTATTTTTTTTTTGCATACTTTGTTAAATTAAAAAAAATAGTACCCACTACCTCTTATGATAAAATTCAAGACTACTGGCATGGTCAGCTGTTGTTTAGCAAAATTTAATTGAAACTAATAAAATAATGACAACTGCTCTGGTTCAGTTAAAAGTTACAGGTTAAATTTCCAGTGCAAAAAATAGTTCAAAAAACATCTACATAAATGAACCAACCATGTTTTTCATGGTTTTAGGGAATTGTTGTATTTCCTACTTTGTATAGAACTTCTAGTAAAACAATAATTGACAAATACTATTTGAAATTTGACTTTACTGTACTGTAATGAGTTGTTTGAATTTGTGTTAAGACAATAAAAAGTAAACTTTGTCGTACCTTTCTTATTATTAACCGGGGAAGAGCCATCCCAGTGACAGAACACACCAATTTCACTGTTGATCCATAGTGGACATATCCATCTCTCACTGCAAATTCCTCTGATTCACTCTCATTGTCATCTAATAGATGTATAGTAAAAGCACCCCACTGTGTTGAAGACGCATGAAAATTTCCATTTTCAACGTGAAGGTACCTCGTTGAAACTGTTTGAGACCTTAGCCTGTTGAACAAGGCTACTTTTGTTCCACTAGCAATACATAAGTCGGCATTTTTCAATGACTGCTTCTTTTTAGAAGGTTTAGAGATTACTTTTATTCTTTTACTATTGAATATGCCTATATCGTGGCCGTTTCCATAAAACATTTTGACTGACAGCATAAAATGCTTTCGTTTGTCAGAATCAGATATGTACAAAGTTTTTGCTGCACAGTACTGCTTACCATTGTTTAGGTCCAACTGTTGCATATCCTGATCTGAATTACCGATACCTATAAATGCACAAAGCTGTGACGCTTGCTCCGTTTCTCCCTCTCTCAACATTCTTTCTCTCCTGAGTCTCCAACCGTCGCCAAATAAATAAATACACGGCGGTGGGCAAAAGAACCGTTTTTCATTGCCATAAGATTTTTGAGCGACTTTAGCATGCAATATGACCACGACCATGTCGGACCTATCTCGTAGGTATCGCTCCATAGCTTCACGCGTGAGTCTGCGCTCCTCCGGACGGTAAGCGCCGGCGCCGGGACCCGCGGCGGCGGCGTAGCGCGGGTACAGAGCGCCATGCTGCGGGGGTGGCGAGGGTGGACCGCCGCCGATGCCGCCCGCACCCGCGCCGTACTGGTGAGGCATGCTCGCCAGGGCTCACTCTCACCTCGATTCACTCTTCATCACGTATATTATCCTCAATCCTGAGGTTGACATTCTAAAATATTCATTATCCTATCTCCCTCCGGCGATCATTTTGTGAGCGAACATAACTCCAGTAAACAAAACTCTCGTAACTTCTGTAGTCCGACGTTTCAGCACTTGCCTTTCTTCGGTCACGAGTAAAATCGATCGATACACTTTTGTATTATTCACTTCACCATAAATAAATAATTACGATGGGAACCGTAACACACATTCATTCAACAACACCTGTTCGAGGGCAGAATTTTCAAACATGTATTCTTCGAGGAATTATAATACTGTGATTGTCAGAATATCAATTAAAAATAACTTTAGGCTTTATACACGCTAAAATGCTACTTTATTTAAAGTTTTTCTACTTTTATTTTTTGTGTTTATTCGAATACGACAACGCTAAAAACCTCAAAAACAAACTGTCAATTTCAGCCATAGACACGATCGAGTGATGTGCAACCTTTTGCGGTTGTCGAATGTCGATACTCGATAGCAATCGCGCGAATATTATCGAGCTCGAGACATGCGAGAGACCGAGAGAGCTCGGTTGGCGTGTCGAATGCCGACTGTTTACCGAATGAACTCAACTGACGTTTAACATACAGTCGGTCATAGGATGTGGGGTTACGCATGGGGCGTGAGAAAATACAGTGTGGGAAAGAGTGGGCGTCACAACATAGTTAAACATTTGATACTGTAATGTAGTGAACCGAACACTCACGAGATACGTTTTTACAAATGCGCCAGTAGCAAGCAATAGGCATCATTCGTATTGTTGTGTGCGTGAACTGATGAATATGTTGGAACTCGGAGAGCGAAATGGACAATGGTTGCAATGTGTGAGGAAGAGACCAACCAACGATTGACCGGTGATCTCGTGGGAAACGACCTTTTCTGTGTACATTATTAATCTAGTAAGATAATAAAAACAAAAAATTGTATACATTTTCATCAGCAATGGGAGTTACTGGACTGTGGCGTTTGATCGAGCCTGCCGGAAAACCGGTACCCGTAGAAACTTTGGAAAATAAAGTTTTAGCTGTGGGTAAGTATAGGTATTATTAAAATATTACCTAAATTATAATAATTAATACGGATATAAAATTGTATGAGTATGAAGCACTGAGCACAATACTTACTTATCTATTATTTTTTCTAGATATTTCAATATGGTTGCATCAGATGGTGAAAGGATATCAGGATGCCAAGGGAGCTCCTGTACCAAACGCGCATCTGATAGGATTATTTCAGCGTCTTTGCAAATTATTATATTTTAGAATAAAACCAGTATTTGTGTTTGATGGTGGTTTCCCGGATTTAAAAAAAGATACTATAGTATGTATTACTTACTTTCTTTATACTGTTTATACTTGATATTGGCAACCGACGATATTCTATGTTATGGTGCTCCCACACCGCCATTAGAAAATGTTTGTAAACATTTTCTAACATAAAAACATTTACTAACAAAATATGTTGTCAATTGTTACGTTTTGTTAGAAACTGTTACATGTTATAACTGCTCCTACACTAATAGAAAATGTTTACTAACATTTTATAACATTTAAATCTGGTATTGGCTCACCGCATACCCCTCGTCCTTTATTTTTATAAAGGACGACGGGGTATGCGGTGAGCCATTTTGACAGATAAACATTTTGTGTTAATTTTGTTATAATTTGTTTTGCTATAATTTGTTAACTTACGTTTACTAAACATTTTCTAACATGAAAACATTTTAAACGTTTTTTTAACATTTGTGACTAAATGTTCGCTAACAAATGTTTACCGCAGTTAGAAAATGTTACCAAACATTTTCTAACTGCGGTGTGGGAGCACCATTAGTAACGTAACAACTTACAAGCATATTTAATCCAACATAACTTTTATAATCTTGTAGGGAAAGAGACAAGCTAACAAAGCCAAATACAACTCTGAATCTGAAAGAATTCAAAGAGAACTGACCATTATATTGGGAAAGAAAACTGCAATTGGTTCTTTATTAGGAAATAAAATTCCTACTAAAAAAACCAACCCTATTGAAACTAGTGATGACATATTTAAACTACCGGCCCTTCCAGAAAAGGATCAAGAGTCTGAATCTGAGTAAGTTTTAGTTACTTTAGACTACATCACAATTTTTGTTTTAATAAAGCCATCAATCACATACCCATGGTTACATAGTCGCTGGTCGCTAGATGATTAATTATAAGAATGTATCCAGATTCGAGTAATATTAATGAATTGTGGTTTGTAATACAAATATTATTTTTAGTTACAATTATGAATTAGTATTAAAATCCATACAATATTAATCGTCCAGGATGTTAAAATGGAACTTGAAAAGAAATTGTTTGCAAAATTCTTCTTACTGTTATAAGTACTAGTTCTTTTTTTCAAGTATTCAATTTTAATTATGTTATTATGTAATAAAATAATAAGTAACATCTATCATGTCATCTCTAAATATTGTTTATTACCGCTTCTTGTTAATTTTTTAGATCAGAAGACGAAAAGAGTTCAAGCTCGTCAAACATTGATTTGCACACTGTTGATTTGGAATCTGAGAAATTTAAAAATTTACCTGCAAAGGAAAAATACGATTTGTTGGTAGAATTAAAGGAAACTAGGAAAATGAACTCTTGGGGAAAACTCCATACTTTGCCAAAAAAGAGTGACAATTTTTCAGACTTTCAGGTAATTAATATTATTTTTAATAGCGGCTATGTCTTATGATACAAATGACTGTGCAGCAATTATATTATTAGTGTCTTTGTAGATGCAAAGATTACTAAAAAGAAGAAAATTACAAGAATGTCTTGAAGAAACTGAAAAAGAAATAGGAGAAGGAAGTATGTCACTTAATGAGTTGGAATCATTACTAAATGAAGAGGGTATTGATACAAAAATCGAAAGTTTACCTAGTCGTAGAATAGCTTCTAACAATAACACTCGGTTTTTACTAATTAGCAATGTTAAGGAAGCTTTAGCTGAAGCGAAGAAAAAAGAAGAAAATAAAAGTCTTGCTCCACCATCAGAATTTTCAAGTGAGAAGGTAAACGATAACACAAACGAATCAACAGTGAAAAATGACGAATTGGAGGACGATTTACAGAAAGCTATTAAAATGTCGTTAGAATGTGTTGACGATCAGGATGCATCTGCAAATACATCAAAAACTGATGAATCTTGGACTTCAAATTTTACAGAGTCTGATTATTCAGACAGTGAAGATGAAGATGGCTTTGTTCAATCGGATCTGTCATCTGCAAAAGCGTATATTATGCAATACACTGATTTGACCGATAAAGCGATAGATGAAATAGTAACATCAAAACAAAAAGGAAAGAAGAAAAGTACAGGACTTAACGTCGATAAGATAATTGAAGAACTAAATAATGAAAAGTCGATAATTGCAGAACGAATAGATTTAATTTCTAGTGAGGATGATAGTGAGAAACATACTGCAATTCCTAAGAAGAATGTCATTACAGATTTGAAAACTGATATACAAATAAAAGATGATCAAAGTAAAGATACGGAAGCATCTGTTATATGTGTTGAAGAAGATAAAGTTGAGGTTATAACACTTGATACAAGTGCGGAAGACTTTTTAGAAGACAAAAGTATATTTAATGTAAACAATAATAAGGCTTTATCTGAACTATCAGCAATAAAACAAAAGTCATACGATATTAATAACGTATTTGAAAGAAATCAATGCGACACAAGTGAAAATTCTGGAATCGTTTATCAGGAAAAAGAAACTATTTCAGAAAATCTTTCTCAATCAAGTGAGGACGAATTTGAGGAAGTATCTGATGATGAGAAATTTAAAGTTCCAGTAGTGCAACTTACTCTTAATGTAAATGAGAAGATGGAGGATGATATATTTGCAGATATATTCGATAAAAACAGTGCTGGCAAATCGGACCAAGGAAACGCGGTAGATAACAATATGCCCTCAAATGTTGAGATTCCTAAGATAGATGAATATTCACCGGCCAAAAATGTTCTAGAAAAAAATATTATTTTAAACCCACTGGAAACTTCGAGAATATCTGATGAGATTGAAGCATTCAAAGATGCACAAATAGCTTTGGGTAAAAATATCGAATCATCAAACGATTTTAAAAACATCCCAAACTCAACAGCACTAGATGATAAAGGTCGAAAGGAAAACTTGATTTGTGAAACATTTAAACCATCAAATCAAAATAAATCGGCATCTGAAAGCATTCCTGTAACGGTCCCAGACAGAAATCATTTGGAGGCTTCTGCAGATAAATCAGCTAAGGAATCAAAAGTAGTTTCTGTTAAAGAAGCACCAAGTGGTATTTTTCAGGATAAATTGAATTCAATTGCAATAGATATTCAAGAACAGGAAGATAACCTAGTTCAAGAAAAATCAAGACTAGATAGAGTAGGGAGAAACATAACGGAACAAATCACAAAAGAGGCGCAAGAACTGCTTCAAATTTTTGGCATACCATACATTATCGCGCCTATGGAGGCAGAAGCACAGTGCGCTTTCCTTGAGAGTGTGAAGTTAACGGATGGCACAATTACTGATGATAGTGATATTTGGTTGTTTGGAGGACAAACAGTATACAAAAACTTTTTCAATCAAAAGAAACATGTGCTTCAATATCTCAGCGAAAGAATAGAAAAGTCGTTTAGTATGTATTATTTTTTTAAGCATTTTACGTTTGCATTATTTCTTTAATGATAATATAATGTAATGGCAACCTGTTTTTTTAGATTTAACGAGAGAGCAACTAATACTGTTAGCTTTACTTGTCGGTAGTGACTACACAACAGGTATCAGTGGCGTAGGACCAGTTACAGCTTTAGAAATATTAGCTTCTTTTCCGTTTAACAAAAAAAAGATGTTAAATGAACACTCGAAACAAGCACAGTATCAAGAAATGATAACAGGCCTTCTGGATTTCAAGAAATGGGTAAGAGCTGGCAGACGCACTGATAACATAAGTTTGAAGAAAAAACTGAAAAATGTCAAATTAACAGATGATTTTCCTAGTGTACGGGTAAGTGATGATGATTAATATCATTAAAAATTCCATACATTAATACAAACTACGGTCCTAATCAGCTAAAGTGTTATCTATTTTTTTAATAGGTAGTTCAAGCTTATTTGGAACCAAATGTTGAAAAAAGTGAGGAGAATTTTACATGGGGCAATATAGACGTTACAGTATTGCGTGATTACACAAAAGCGAAATTTGGGTGGTCCCAAAATAAACTAGATGAAATTATTAAACCAGTATTGAAAAGAATTCAAGACCGTAAGAATCAAAAGTCAGTTCAAGATTATTTTAAGAGAAAAACTGATTTTCAATCCTTGGAAGATCAGATGAGTAAACGAGTAAAAGCTGCGGTTCAAAGAATCGCCCCGCACACTTTGTCACCAAACATTGAACAAACTACAAATAAAAAAAATGTACAGCCTACTAAAATACGGAAAAGAAAACTACCTGCATCGAAAACTACTTGCGATGCCGCTGAAAATACTAACATTGATGATATAGTTCCTTCCACATCGAAACGGCCAAAAGACGTAGACAACATTAATACAATAACAGAAGTTGTACAAATTGAAGAACTGCATGATAAAAGTGCAAAGTTCTCCATAAATATAACTAAATCACAAAGAGTTCAGGAAATTATACCTCAGAGAGAGAAGGATAAACAAAGCATGTTGCAAAACAAATTAAAAGCTATAGAAATGTTTAGAAAAACTAAAATAGATCGTAAAACAAAAACAAGTAAGCGTAAATTACCAAAACCTAAAGAAGATGCTGAGCTTTCTGAAAGCAGTGACAGCAATTAATTTAAAAATACGATGGATTTATTCTAAGATAGTTAAACGAGAAGGTATAAAGACCAAGAAATTATTATTTTTAAAATAGTCATTTTATTATTTACTCATACAGTTCACATAAAGATCTTAATAAAAAGCATGAATACTTAAGGTGTAAGCTGATAAATAACAACCGTTAGAAAAAATGAAATAACATAAACTTTAAGATTTGTATTAAAATACACATAATATGGCCTAAAATAATTAATTGCATATAATATAAGAAATCTTTTAAACAAACCATATACAAAGATAAATAATACTAGATTCACTTAAGAACACATACATAATTTTATAAAAACATGTTTTCCTATCTTTAACAGTGAATAATAGGAAAATGTAATGGAATAATGCCCCAAATTGCATAGCTTTTCTTTAAACAATGACTGAAACACAATCATACTAAAGGTCCCTAGTAATAAGACCATCCCATAAACATTCTTAATCATTCTGAACAGCAGGGCCCCCGCTACCATATTTGCAATGTGTGCAATGCACACGGGCGCCATCCTCTGGGGGCGCCAAATCGCCATCTTTAGGGGCCCCAAAACCAAGGACTCAAAACAATTTGCCTAAAGGGGCGCCAAAATCCTTTTTTTGCACAAAGGCGCCAGTAGCCCTTACGGGGGCCTTGCTGAACAGCCCTCAAATAGTTCGAACCATTCTGTCAATCAATATTAGTAATTCAAATTAGTGTTAAAATTAAGTACCATTCTTTCATGATTTGAAAATCAGATTACTACTATGGTTTAGCATGTTGTGCATTGTTAAGTGTCCTATAACAACAAGAGCAAGTCCACCATGTGATATTTACAATACAATAATAAACCTATGTAGTATACTAAACTTATAAAAGTACACACTTAATGAAGTTATTATGACTATCGATTTTATAATTACAAACCATTTTACACATAATATTTTCTCATACTTACCAATTCTTTCTCAGTCCAATATAAATCCTGCGTAGTGTACAAGTTCTGTACAGTGGATATGATTATTGCAGTAGCTCGCAAAAAAGAAATATTATCTATTAACTGGGCTTGACTATGGCTTGAACTAAAATATGTTTGTATCATACCAGTACAACTATGAAACGACAAAGAAAGAGGACTAAACAAATCTCTTTAAAAATATTAATTTAAATAACATGTTATTAAATTAGAAAATTATAACACAATGGCAGATCACAATTGTTACCATCGTGTTTAAATAGTCTCTTACTACACAACTTAATCTACTTTAACGACACTATAAATTTTTCGTACGAACCAGAAGCAGGCCATGAAGCCAATCGTACCGGTCAATAAGAAAAACAGGAATACCATTATAAACGTGTAACCGAAGTAGAGGAAGGTCGAGGCGGCGTCGTCGATGTTCAGTTTAGTGACGAAATAGTGGCAGCAATATATGAAGAGGTAGCCCGCCGTCGAACCGGAGCTGAGGAAAGCTCGCCACCACCAGTGGTAGTCCTCCGCACACAGATGGAAGTAGCAAAGCAGGATCGTCGTCTCCGAACACGTGATGACGAGAATTACGAATACCAGGAACAGAAATCCAAACATGTAGTACATCTGAAAGAAGAAATTTACATTGTTTTAATCATTAAAATTATAGTTCTTGCAATCTACGAGTGCGCGGCGCCCTTAGTTGTGTGAGTGACCATATCTATGCACGCGTACATGGCTCGCTCGCTACTGACTGCTCCGTCAGGTACGCACACTAACGAAAATGTCTATTCGCATTTCCAACTACAAATAAAGGCTACGCGCGCTCGTAGATTGCAAGAACTATACAAAAACTTTAATCGTCAGTAAGACATGATCTCAGTAATTATGCGATGTATTAAATCTCACCTGACTAGACCACAGTGAATTCAGAATAAAGAACAGCTGAATGAAGATGCATCCAAAAGGCAAGACTCCGCCCATGACGATACCGGGAATCGGCTGCGTGTAGAGAGACTGCTCGGGAATTTGACGGGGGATTTGGTTTGTTCGCACGGGGTGATCGAGGATCTGTAATAAAGCAATTGTAAAGCCGGCTGTACACTCTCGCCGAGACACAGCGAGGCGGCCCGAGTGCGAGAGTGTAAATGGGTGCGCTCGCCTCGTCTCGGGTGTCTCGGACCCTCTCGGTCCGTTGTCGGTATTTTGCGCTCGAGACAAAGGGTCTCGCGAGGAAAACGAGCGCACTACTGTACACTCTCGCGTCTTTCAGTACTAGTCCCGCCGTTGGACAGTGTAGAACAGAAAAATAACAATAATAAACGACATCATCAGTCATTATCTCTGAGAAATAAAATTAATTATGATTATAAATCTTTGGATTACAATGATATTTTTCGATGCATGGTGAATGGTCGTTTTCGTCCATCTTGTCTGAGTTCTTAACTGCGATTGAACTAAGCGAGAATGTACATGATCGCACTCGGGCAAGGGGCTCTCGCACGAGACTCTCGTCCGAGAGCTCTCGGCGAGAGTGTACAGCGGGCATAATGTAAGTAAAAAGTTGCGGGACAACTTAATTTATTTGTACTTAAAAGTTTGAATAAAGTTCTTTTTTTAATGTTTTAATTTACTAAATACAAGGTTAGACTAAAAGAAAACTTCACGGAACACGCTAACTGCGGAAGGTTTACAAAATTCAATCTTTATCGTAATTAGGATTTCCCAAGCGCAACTTGAGGGATTTATCGAATTAAATCGTAAAATAAATAAAGTGAGTAGGTACGTATAAAATAATTACCCTCTTTCTAAATCCAAAGTAAGCTCCGATAAAGGTGAGTGGGACCGAAACTCCGAACCATAGAGCCAACAGCGCAACCAATGTTGAGAAAGGAATTGCTGCTGAGGATCCCTTGCCCCACAGCACTAAGTTCATTATGAAGAACAACGAAAAGACAACACTGTAAAAAAAATAAAACAATTTTAATCAATGATGAATGATGATTGATGATACATGCGTTTAAAATCAAAAATAGGACAAAATCACAGGATCTTTCTTGCAGATATACATGCATGCGTTAAGAAATATCAAAAAATTTTAGCGTTTTGATCGTTTTTAACGCTAAATGGAACGCGGGGAAAATTTTGTTCTTCGTTACGAAATCCGCCTTTGTCAAAACAGTTACGTAAGAAAGAGACAGACTGTTTCTTGTTTGTTCATTTGATACACATACCCGGATATAAAGGCCGGTAACGAAGCGGAATAAAGGCTGTTATTATTATATTAAAACGAAGCTGCAGCTCTTATGTTGCGAGTGTCCATGGGCGACGGTAGTTGCTTTTCATCAGGTGACCCGTATACTAGTTTGTCCCCTTAGTTTTTAACATACCCAGGGCAGACCATGGAGGTGAGTAGTATGTTGCTCTTCCAGCGTCGTCCGCCGAAGCTCTTGTAGATGCGGGCGCTGACGTACCCCGCGGCGGCGCCTAGTAGCACCCACACTACCAACGCGCACGTCATCAGCGCGCCGCGGTTCGCCGGCGACAGGAAACCGAGGCAGGCGAACGCTAACGTCACGAGAGTCATACCGAACACCTGGAAAAGTTTAAATCTGCATTTATTCTCTTTAATAATATTTTGGACACGAAAGCGACTAATGCGACTTTTAACCGAATTCTAGAGAATGGTCCATTTTTTAACACTTTTAATGTTGTTGCACATAAATGCTGCAAAGAATGTATTTTGTGTCGCTGGACATGGTTTACATATTAGACAACTTAAACAAGATTAATCACCTGTGCTCCAGACCCAAGGAAAACAGCCAGCAACATCCCGCGGCGCGGTGGACGGAACACGTCGCCATGCACCAGCTTCCAACCAAATTCCTCCTGGATAAAAAAATAGTTTAGGAACTGATTGTCGCAACACCCACAACTGTGTTTTACTGATACATTCGCTCTGACAAGAACAAAATATAATATGAGGCTATGAATTTTCAATAATTTTCAATTTCGGCTTGGCCCGATTGGGCCACTCCAGTAGCCCTAGCACGGTGACCAGTAGAAATGCGAAAGTATAGACAAACTGTGGACATAAAATTATGGTGCCGTTCCGATCTTTACCGCGGCTAATCGCGACTGACAAAAATTCAATTAAAATGCCACTTTATGACAGACTATAAATATATTATGTCATAAAGTAGGATATTATTTGAATTTATAGGACTATAGTTCGAACGGCACCTTAAGTCTATCTCCACAGTTTGTCTATACTTTCGCATTTCCACTGATCGCCGTGCTAGGGCTACTGATGGCGACTTGATGGTCTTAACTCTTATGTAAATAAAGGGATGGAGATTGCTCACCAGTTCAATTCCATATTACAAAAAGGATATCAAAATATATAGGTTTCTATTAAGTCACATTTGATAAATTACTGTAGGTAACATTTATAACCAGAACGTAACATCATTTATAAATTAGTACGGATAAGTTTAATGATAGCTTATCATTATTTCCGAATGGTCTATGTAACATATTATATCTATTTTTAAAATTATCTTTTACTGCCAAACACCATTTAGTAGGTACTAGGTCCTAATCTACAGAAATTATAGAAAACATACCTGTGCATCCTCGCCACATTCCATTTGATTGTATCTAGCAATGTCCTTGTGTAGGGTCCTGAGCAAAATCATGGCCACCATACCACTGAGGAAGAGGACTATGACAAGAGAGTTCAAAATAGAAAACCACTGAATATTAGTTTGTGGCATTGATTCCAGAATGTAGTCCCAACGTGAGGACCACTTGATTGTATTATTCTTTTTAAAGGTTACACTGTATGTGTATGTGATACTGAATGTTTCATCTCCGGACAGAGTGTTGGGTATTTCCAGTTGGTTGTTCCTAGCACTACAATCGAGGTTATCCTTGTTCTGGTGGTGAATACTTGCTGGTTTGATCTATAAAAATTAAACACTATTATAAATAATATTATGCATAATATTATTGGTTTTTTTGTGATAAGTTTAAACCAACTTTTTTTATTTTTACACAATAATAATTGGTTTACATGCCTTTGCAGATATAATACGGCCTCCATTGTCCCCAAATCCTACACCCCATTCTTCTTCCCTGCCGCTGTGATAAGTGATCTCAATGTCCACATGATTAAAAAGAAAGTAGGTGCCAACTTGATTAGGTGATGTGTTCACAATTGGTGCACAAGTATCCTGTAAAATAATTTTGCATTGTTTAATAATAATAATTATGGGATAAAATATTGTCAAATAAGAAAATATTGTCATAAGTTTTTTTAGATTTCCAAACTTTGGGTACTAATAAACAGAATAACAATAACACAAAACCAAATATTTACCAAGTCTCTTCTAACTTGACATCCCATTGGGAAACCGGTACTGCAATAGGTTTTCCCCCCCTCATTGACCAGGTAGCACCATGTGACAGGCATATTGTCCAAAATCCAGTGGTGTTGGTAGTATAGAGCCATTCCCATCTTTAGCAGATTGAGTTTCTTAATAGCTTCAGGGTCAGAGCCCTTGTAATCCTTAGTACACACAGCCCTACACTTGACATCTTCCAGGAAGTTTAGTTTGTAGGGACTTGGTCTAATTCTTTCGCCAAAAACGACTTGGCCAAGATTCTCAACTGGCGACTGAGTTTCATCGGACAGACAGAAATCAAAATGATGATATTCAAATGGAATAACCGATTCTTCCGTATTGAGTCTATTCACATACAATGGAATTTCATTCTGAAATAAATTTTTGTTTATTTATAAAATATTCTAATACAGGTTATAATACTAAGTACAGTTATTAACCATACTTCGATACTAATATTATAAATGCGAAAATATGTCTGTCTGTCTGTTACTTTTTCATGCCCAAACCACTAAACCGATTTTGCTGTTTAGTATGGTGATATTTTAAGTCCGGGGAAAGGACATAGGACTAAGACTAAGGACAGGACAAACTTATTATGCCAGAAAAATGTACGGTTCCCAGCAAAAAACTAATTTGGTACAAAGGAGTAATATGGGAGTCATCTAGTAGCAATTAATATATCACAGAATCTTAATCCTTCGATCGGAATTGGAATTCCCATTGTATTCTTTTGTTCTTGCGATCACCGGTGCTCGCGTGGAGCCTGAAGGATTAAATATTATACAAGTTGCTTACAATGTGTATGTAAAAAAATTACCATAAATATTCATAATTGCAAAGGTCACTCTAAATTATCATGAATACATTTAAAAATTTACATTTTAAAAATAGGTCACTTCATTAAAATATGAATTATACAAGAGTTTATGTAAATCTTTTGCAAGCAAACTGGGTTTGCACTTATATAATTTTAAAACTACACACACTGGCAAAATTAGCGGAACATCTTCGATCACTAATATACAAGATACACAGTCTCATACAAAACCTCTCGAAAATCTGTCCCCGAGTAATAGAGTTTAATGAAGTATACATTTATCTAAAATCAACCTTAATTATAGTAATTATTAAAGATCTTTTTATAAAACAATGAACATTTGTGTTTACAAAGCAATAAAATTTTTACGTCCGATGCACGCTTCATACTAAATTCAACCATCCGCGTATATGATTTAAGTTCAAATTTGTATAGTGCCAAAAAAAAAATCCAATTTTACGACCGAAATTCGCCGCTGGAACAGGGCGAAGTGAAGTATGAGTGGAGTTGAACTGTTCAAATTTTTTTTGTTGATTGTAATTTGTAATAATTTTAATAGTCCATTTTTTTATTTTTCCGAAGTTTCATGTATAAAGTGAGGAGTAATTATTTTTTACTTGTAATATTATGTTGTTCTAATGTTATGTCTAATTTTATCATTAACCAAAATATACATAAGTGTACATACATTTTCCGATAGGCCACAAAGGACAACTCACATCACCCAACGCCCATACTTTTTAACCTACTTAAAAAATCCTTAATGGGAACTATATTTGATCGAAGATGGGAACATAATATTATTACCACATCTAACTGGATCTCGAGGAAACCTGAAAAAAATCCTCAATAAAAAAATAATAGTAATAGCGACTCCATCAAATGGAACAGAAACATAGCTTATAACCCGAACATTTCAAGTGGGCATGATAAACTACGATAAGTACCTTTAGTATGAGTATTCGCAATTGAGATGGTTTATACCTGGTGTTGATTTATTTACAACTTAATTTTAAAACTGTCTTTTGGTGATTTCTTAAAGAAATACCAATATTTACAATACAATTGTAAGAAATATATTAGGATAAAATTAATACTTACCGGAAATATGAAATTCCATCCTTTTTTTTGGTTTTAGACGTATGATTTCTACAATTATTAAACGCGCACCGAGGCATGTTTCCCGGCGGAGCGTTCGAGCACTACTAAATCAAAAGTGCACCAGAATGTTGAGTTTGGTGCTCTTTTGGTGAGGTCGTTTTTTGCCGCGGATTGTGTATCTTGTATATTAGTGATCGAAGCGGAACATAGGTAAAAAGGGCCACAACTTGAATTCAAGTGGGTCGGGCTGTGTGAAATCCTTTTTTATAGTTTCTAAGCTCATTCAAGAAACAAAATATTGAACAAAACTGGCAAGTTGAGAGATTTTTATTGCAATTATGCCCTACTAAGTATTTTTCGATGATTGACGTTGTAAGTGTTTCTGATAAGAATGGCGTTTTTAGCGGGGTGCAAGGTATGCCAGCTCATTTGATTGTTTGGTTTTTGGAAGAACACATTGCTTAGATACAAAATTAGTGATTTTCCAGCATCTACGACAGCTAGAGCTGTAACCACGATAGAGAAAAGTCACACCTACCGTTCGGTCAGTCAGGCCTTAGGTATGTCGGCTTTCGTGGTCCATCGTAAATTTCAACGCTACAGAGAGACTGGATTTTACGTTCGGAGACGAGAACAAGGCAGATATCGGGTGACAAAGGTAACCGTTTTGTTAGGGTACAAGCCTTAAGAAATCGACCTCAAACTGCTTTGCAGAGACGAAACCTATCGGAACAGGTCCGAGATGTACGTGTAAGTGATTGTACAGTAAGAAGAAGACTCAAAGAAGTTAAATTAAACTCAAAGGTGCCAGCATGGGCACCAAAACTTGAGACAGGGCACGAAAGAGCCAGGCTAAGATTTGCGCATGAACATCAAAATTTGACAAGTGAGTGAAATCGTGTGCTGTACAGTGATGGGAGCAAATTCTATGTAAATTTTGTTGACAGGCGATAAAGAATGTGGATAAATCGTAAGGAACTCTATAGACCATCAATCTTAACGGAAACAGTGGCCTATCATGCAGGCTTCGTAATGGTTTGGGGTTGCATATGATTTGGAGCCCGCACAGAGCTGATGATTGTTAATAATGGTACTTTGGCAGTACAGGGCTATAGCACAGACATCCTAGAACTGCATGTCGTGCCTTTTACAGTTTTAGGCAGTAACTTCAATTTTATGCGCATCCATAGAGTAAAAAAATCGGCCTTTATGACCTAAATGATGCTAGCGTAGCCCAGGTGGAGAGGTCAGCACGGTCTACGGATGTGGATCCGATTGAGAATGTGTGGTACATCAATGGGTGAACGGTACAAGTTAAAACTCCAGCTCCAAAATGTGTTCAAGAGCTCGAGTTGGCGCTACTGAAGGAAAAGAAGAATATCCCACAGGAAATGATTGACAATCAAAATGCAAGCATGTAACGGCGTATCCAGACTCACTTGAGATCCATAGAAGGAATTACAAGCTGTTAACATGGCATTTCTTAAGTAAAAATAAAGAATTTAACTTAAAAACTTACTACTGAAATTTCAAAGATTTTTCTTAATTTCTGATTTTTGCAGATTTTTTCTATTTTACATGTTTTTATACCCTAAATTTATATAAGTTTTATTTTTTAATCATCAATTATTAAATTAATAAAAAATATATTAAAAACAGCGAATAATTAAAAAAAAATGAAATTTTGTTATGTTCCGCTAATTTTGCCAGTGTGTTTATTAAACAAAATAATATAAAACATTATGTATTAAGTTTCATAGAGACTACTCATATTTTTACATTATCAGATTGCCTAGTTACTTCTTATTAGAATTAACTCAACATTAACTTAGCATACTTCTAAATGAACAATCTTATCACAATTTAAATTTAATATATTTTGTAACAAGTGCATAGGTAATGTGTTATTGTAGATGCATAGACTTTTAGTGATTGTAGTGTTATCAATTTTCCAGAACGAATTTTAAGGATAACTAACGATGTTGGTTTTGATAAGAAACATGCTAACGAATTGTCCAAAAGTATGATATTATTATGAAGTTACTTACTTTACAAGATTTTCCATTGTCATCACCGGCTCTGCAGTAGTTTACGGGAGCTAAGCCGGGCAAATAAAACGCCGCAATAGATGACAAAAGCAACAAATTGCAAACCACATACGGCAATAGAGCCATATTTACGTTAGGATGGTGACTTCTTGCGTAAACTGTTTATTCAAACGTTTTAGAGCTACTATTATGACAACATGTTCCACATAGTCGTATGAGATATAAAACACGATGTAAATTAAGATAAACGATGAAAATCCGCAGAATTTACACAAAATCCCAAAATCCCGTAATTTTCAATCACATTCAAATGACAATTTGGAATTTTCTTACGTCACGTCACCATAATTTGATAGATAAAAAAAATGTTCCTCTTCTTTTTTTACTTCGGTTACGGATTATATTTGCCATCGTCCAATGGTATATTCGTCTCATAAGACGTCATAACTCATATAACCATAGACTTATAATATATACTTATGCATATAACTTATAAGTCATAACTCATAGCACGAAACTTCGTACAATAGACGCATCACGCATGTGCGGCCGCGGTGGCAGGTATGTCAATACTTCGGAGTTCGGACCAACTTCGGACCAGCGCCCAACCAGCGCCGGATTTATAGTTTTTACTCAATTTTTACTAGATCACGCCCGCCACTCTGTTGTGACAAAATTCGTCTATCGCGGAGGAACCGTACATTTTTTCGGGATAAAAGTATCCTGGGACTCAAATAAGTATGTCCATAGACTCCTGTTTCCTACCAAATTTTAGCAAAATCGGTTCAGCGGTTTAAGCGTGAAGAGGTAACAGACAGACAGACACACTTTCGCATTTATAATATTAAAGTAGTATGGATATGAATGAGTGGCCACTTTATGAAATCTGCCGCCCTCCTAGGACGGTGCCGCCCCCTCAGGACGCTGCCGCCCCCGTAGCACGCTGCCGACCGCCTAGGACACTGCCGCCCCTAGGCCGCGGCCTATATTATGGCCTATTTATAAATCCAGGGTTGCTTCGGACTACCTCACATCCTCATAGAGGCCATATTAAAAGGCGATTGTGTGTCTCACAGGCCACAGCTCACTCTCACAGAAGTATTAACTTTCCTAAGGGCCTCCAAGAATTTTTTTTTTTGTCCAATTTTATCTGCAATCAGTTTGTAAAACTATAAGCAGGTGAGATGTAGGCACAGTACAGCAATATCCCTACAGTAGTGAAACGAATGTACTTGCGCAGAGCAACGGAGGGGTACCCGCGGGGAAGCGGGCGGCGCGGATCCGCGTACACAAACTCGCGGAGTTTGTGTACCTGCCCGCGCAGGGGTGACGTTGGCGCGTTGTCTACGAGTTTTGTGTTGTAAAACGATAACTTATCTTATAAATTATTATAAAATTGGGATATAATATGTGTTCAGTGTCCGGATGTAAATCTGATTCAAAAAACAAAAAGGATTTAAATTTTCATAAATATCGGCTCACAGTTCACACTAATACTGTGTTGGCCTTGGCGGCATTTATTTGCATATCTGTTTTATTGTTTACGTTGTAAGAAGTGTAACATGGAGAGAAACAATAAAGAATAAATTAAAAATCTGTCAAATACCCTGTTACATACTAATTAGTACCTACCTAGCTAGGTACACAGGGCCATACATAAAAAAAATGTTACACTTAGTGTGAAATCTATAGAGCGATCTTAGACTTAACTCAGACTTTACTTCAAACTTTACTTTAAAAAATCTTAGCTAAGCTTAAGCCTACCAAAATCTTAAGTGAATAGGAAGACCTAACAATGGATGTTGGGTCCTCCTATTCACTTAAGATTTTGGTAAGCTTAAGCTTAGCTAAGATTTTTTAAAGTAAAGTTTGAAGTAAAGTCTGAGTTAAGTCTAAGATCGCTCTATAGATTTCACCCTTAGTGTAACATTTTGACCTTTGGACCGCCCTTACCGCGCACGTTATAAGAGCGAGTTTTGACGTGCTTCTGTTACAACTTACACCTGACGTGTGGCCTACCGTACCTATGATTAATTGTTGGATACTTTATATAAAGTATCCAACAATTAATCATAGGTACGGTAGGCCACACGTCAGTATATTCCTACTTTATTATTCGTAGATAATATATTCGAATGCGTCTTCATTATTTTAATCCTTCGATAGTGGATTCTTGGAAATCTATTGTTATTTTATTGTATCTTGCTCACCGGTGAGCTTTTGGGGCTTGATGGGTAATGAAATTTTTAAATCCATACTAATATTATAAATACGAAAGTGTGTCTATCTGTATGTTACCTCTTCACGCCCAAACCGCTGGACCGATTTTGCTGAAATTTGGCACGGAGATACTTTGAGTCCCGGGAAAGGACATAGGACACTTTTTGTTCTGGACAAATGTACGGTTCTCGCACGATAAACGAGTTTTGGCACAACGAAGTTGCGGGCATCATCTAGTAGAGAATTGAAATCATCTAAAAATAAAGTTTCACGTAAATATAGATTAAACAGATTAAATGATAACATTACAAGCACAATATTTTATTTTTATTTTATTTCCCGTTTCGTGGCAACCCTGGCATATCTGCTCGGTACCTACACCGGTGGCAGCATCGTGCGACATCAAAGGCGTTTCGTTACTGTAGGGATAATATTGCTATACTGTGATGTAGGTTTGGGCAGGTAGAGTGCTTCCACCACCGTGGACAGCTTACTCATTATTCATATTAAGGAACATTAAAGAATGTCCTTCCTTTTCAGTCGTTTAGTATAACTTCGACTAGACAGAGAGGATGCCAGGATATTCGGGTGGACCTCCAGTCGTTTTTTGTACTTCTCTGTGTTTGCGTGAATTTCTTCCTTTATTGTGGGTATATTTAGATTGTTATGAATCTCAGTGTTTGTGACAAGCCATGGGGATTTGGCGATTGTTCTGAGTATCATGTTTTGCATTCTTTGGAGTGTTAAGATGTTTGAGTTACTTGTACTCCCCCATAGTTGTATGCCGTACATCCATATTGGTTTCAGAATTGATTTATAGATTATCAGTTTATTTTCCATTGACAATTTGCTGTTACGGCCCAAGGCCCTGTGAAGGTTTTTGAATTTGATGTTCAGTTCGTCCCTCTTGCTTTTTATATGTTTTTGCCATGTTAGGCGTCTGTCTAGGTGTATTCCCAGGTATTTAACGCTGTTTTGGTGGGGGAGAACAGTGTTCTCTAGGAATACGGGGGGACAGTCCTCTCTGCGCAGCGTGAAGGTGACTTGCACAGATTTTGTAGTGCTGGCTTTTATCCTCCACTTTTGGAGCCATTTGGTTACTGAATTTAGTCCATTTTGTAGTTTTTCAGATGCCGTGGCGGGGTTTTCGTTCGTCGCTAGAATTGCTGTGTCATCAGCGTAAGTAGCAGTCTCGGCTTCATGGGATGTTGGGAGGTCATAGGTGTATATATTGTAGAGTATAGGACCTAGCACAGAGCCTTGAGGTACTCCTGCGTTTATTTGGTAGAATTTGGAGGTGGAATCCGACTCTACGACTTGAAAAATTCGTTCTATAATATATGATTCTAGTAAAAGGTAATAGCTATTGGGTAGGCACTGCTTAATTTTACAAAGTAATCCATCGTGCCATACCTTGTCGAAGGCCTGTTTGATGTCTAAGAACACTGAAGAGACATATTCCTTATTTTCTAGCGATTTTCTAATTATCTGAGCTACCCGATGGACTTGTTCAATTGTTGAGTGCTTTTGTCGAAAGCCGAATTGATGATTTGGGATGGTGTTGTTATTTTCTAATAAGGCTAAGATCCGTTTTGATAGTAATTTTTCAAAAACCTTAGATAGGATGGGCAGAAGACTTATTGGTCTATAGGACGTCACCTCGTTTGCTGGTTTTCCGGCCTTATGTATCATAAGTATCCGGGAGACCTTCCAGTAGGATGGAAAGTGTTGCACTCTGAGGATACCATTGAATAGTGAGGTCAGGAACACAATAGCTTTTCTTGGCAGTTCCTTTAGGACTTCAGCTGTGATTAGATCATAGCCAGGTGCCTTTTTAGTTGTCAGTCCTTTAATAGTGCTCCATACCTCTCGCACTGATATAGGTCTAGAGGGTAGTGACATTTGGAGAGGCTGTGCCAGGTAAGATTCTACTTCAGCTACATTTTCTGTATCAGTAACCTCATTTGGGTAGAATACCTTCTCAAGATGTTCAGCAAATAGGTCCGCTTTTTCTTGAGAAGAGCGGGCCCACCCATTAGATGTTCGTAAGGGGGGTTTAGCCATCTTAGGTCTGTTGTAAGATTTTGTAACTTTCCATAAGGAATAGTCCGTTTTCGCTGTGGCGGTTAGGGATTCTAGTTGGTCTTCTAGAGTTTTATCTTGCCATTCCTTCAGGATGTATTTTAATCGCGAGGCTTGCCTGTTAAACGCTGTTTTATCTGCAGCAAGTCTGCTCAACTGCCAGACACGTCTCAGCCGTCGCCTTTCCTGAATTTCCTTTTTTATTTTAAGAGGGAAGTCATAATATGTCGTCTTATTAGTTCCTCGGGATGGTGTGTTCTTCCAGCAAGCTTCCTGTATGAGTTGGGTAATATACTTTGTTGCGTTCTCTACGTCGTCCGCAGTTTTCAGTGCAATGTTAAGCATGACATTCTCGTCAATGTAATCTCTGAAGCTTTCCCAGTCGGCATTTTTATTATATAGTTTTTCCGGATCTTTATTTTCAATTATATTATTGCTTAAGGTTAGTATGACTGGAGTGTGGTCTGAGGAGCTATCTTGGCAAGATTCGCATTTTATGTAGTGACTGGAGAAGCCCTTCGTAATGAAAAAATCCAGCAGGTCAGGAATCTTGCACGTGTCCGTAGGCCAGTATGTAGGTTCACATGTAGAGATTGCTGTTAATTTGTTTCTGTCTATAGATAGTTTAAGTTATCGTCCCCGAGTAGTAGACAATCTGGAGCCCCAATATGAAGATCCAAGAAAATTGAATATAATATTTGTCTCACAGAAGTTTCACCAATATCAAAATATATTGGTGAAACGAATAGCTGCTGTGTTTAGTTTTTTGTGTTACTTCATTGTTTTATCCTTTCTCCACGGGCCAGGTTCTCATATTAGCTATATTAGCTTTATAATTACAAAGTAAAGCATAGCCCGCCAGTGCTAACGCATAGATTGAGTGCCTGTTTGGGATACAGTAGTTTTATATTGAAACCAGCCTTATGACTTTAAATAACGCTTGCGCTTCAACTTAACGCGATCGAAGGATTAAAGAAATTAGAACGTGACCATGCGGGAGTCAGAATAATATAGGCAGATAAAAGTTAATGGGTGGGATATGTGATGGTAAGGCAAGTTTACAAAAACCAAACTCGATGTAAACTAATTTTATTTACAAGTAGGCAAAACGACTTAAGTACAATTCTATTTAAAGTAAAATACAATGTCAGATCTTATAAAATTAAGGACATCATACGCTGTTGTCATCAACCAAAAATCCAGTATCATTTTCGAGGGTGAGTCCGCGGGCAAACGCCGAGATGAGTCCCAGAGCCGCTGCGGGCTTGTCCGCCGGCACCATGTGGCCGGCTCCTCGCACCATCACCTCCGTCAAGTTACCGCCCACTTTGTAGTACCTATTGACAAAAATAAAACAATGATAATTCATAAAACAGAAACGTATTTAGTTTACTACTAAACACTTTGCTGTGCGCAAAGCACAACACAATATGTGTTCTATCTTAAGCAGCTGACTATAATATTTCGTCTCGTTATAGTCAGTGACTGGGTACAAATTCATTTAACTAAAATAGTTCAACATAACATACCCGACTAAGTTACCGTCGTGGTACCACGGTTTCCGCTTAGCTGAGCGGAAGTCGGCCGCGCCGGAGAACGTGAGCGAGTTGTATGTGTTGACTGACGGGTGGTACGCCACTATGATGTCCAGATGACCGCTGGAAATTAATTAGAACGTCATAGTCTTGGCCAGGGCTGGATATATATTTTTATAGCATACGCCAATTATTTAATTTTGCCGCCCCATGTACGAGCTCTGCCGCCATCCTAGGACGCTGCCCCCCGAGGACGCCATAGGACGCTGCCGCCCATAGGCCAAGGCCTATACTGCCTATACATAAATTCCAGAGTCCTGGCTTGTCTTAGCTCTAGTGTTATGTAATTTTACAGGAGTTGCAATGTGTGGTGTTTGAAAAAATTGCTTTGTCTTATTAATAATTAAGTAAATAATGGGATAGTCAATTAGATAACATTTCATTTATCATTAACTCGCATGCTTAAAGATGAAGATACAAAAACGGTTCAAATGTTAATACTGCAAGGATACAAACATAAGGGATAAAGAATTATAATATTGTTATATACTTAACTGACCTATATAACATAACTTTGTAGTTATCTAGAAGCTCCTCGAGCATGTATTTTCCACTGCCCATGAAGTCCGGTACGAGTTTCCGGTATACAACTCCAATAGACGTGAAGTTAGTTATCCCCACGTGCAGAGCGCGACGAACTTCACTCCGCTGTATGAAGTTTAGATAAGCGCCATCTATCGATATGTCGTCTTGAAGGTAGTTGTACAGATTGCTTAATTTCGACTCCGACAGAAACAGATTAAGGAGATAGTTGTAGTACTGGAAAAAAGGTTAAATATTAATAAATACTAATTATACATAATAAAAAATGACATACTAATAAGTCTGACGTAAATTCTTTTTTAAATTTATAAACAAATTACGAGTAGAAGCTGACAGAAACAGTTAGGTACGGTATAATTGAAACGTGTTTGTCTGTTTTTTTTTGTTTTCCTCTCTCGTTCGAATGCACGTATTTGATTAAGTTATTATATTAGCCTCTCTTTACTTACAGCATACGCTTTGAGCATTTCTCCATCATTAATGAACTGCACTACAGCTGATTCCAAGTGATTCATGACGTTGGCCACCCTGTCGTCCACTAGGCCGGTCTCGCGAACAAAGTAGCTGTATTTTTGCAGAGTCAGGGGATCGATGAAACCGTTGCCGATTGCTAAACCCTGAAAAAAATCGTGTTAAAGTTTAGCGTTCTTTTTAATAATCAGTGTTCCTACTCGAATGGGCTTCATATTTATTAGATCACATTCTACAAGATGTTAGTGTAAACACCGTTATACTTGAAACCATCAAATGAGCCCGTCAAAATGAACAACTTTTTCTATGAGAACAATGTTGGGAACTCAAAAAAAATCCGTCTTCATACCCATACAAATTGCCGATCCGGGCATCCGTATTAGGCCTGGAGATAGTGACACAAAATTCTTGATGATTTGTACCAGTATGGCGGTTTTACAGGGGTATAATTACGTAAAGGCAAAAAGGAAAATGATGGTCATAGCGCTCGCACTGGCAGCCCAAACGCGTGGGCGTTGATCGAACGTGTCGGATAAATAACGAGTGTCGAACGATTTGTTCCACTGGTACAAATGGTTAAATTTTAAATTAACGTATTCGCGTCGGTATGGCGGGCTGTAAGCCGCATTCGACAAGTATGGCACTACGCTTTCGCCTACTTATTTTTTTCGACTATCTGAAAATACAAGCATTTTTGTGGAACAAATCGTTCGACACTCGTTATTTATCCGACACGTTCGATCAACGCCCACGCGTTTGGGCTGCCAGTGCGAGCGCTATGACCATCATTTTCCTTTTTGCCTTTACGTAATTATACCCCTGTAAAACCGCCATACTGGTACAAATCACCAAGAATTTTGTGTCACTATCTCCAGGCCTATATGGGTATGAAGACGGCATTTTTTTGAGTTCTCAGCGTTGTTCTCATAGAAAAAGTTGTTCATTTTGACGCGCTTATTTAATGGTTTTAAGGATTACGGTGTTCACACTAATACACTGTATTATTTGCCAGCGAGTTGGCTGGCGAATTTAACTGTATGTCTACGACATAAATATTGTAGTTAGATGTCAATTACTAATAAGCTTTTAACGATCATCACTTTGTGTCTCGCTATTGTAACATACCTGTAGATTAATAGGTTTTTCAACATTTTTGTTCCAGTGTATCTGCGCGCCCAGGGACGGTATGTGTTTCCCGGCGTACGACTCGCCGGCTATCGTCAGGGGCGCCGCGCGCAGCTCCGGGAACAGAGTCAGGAACTGTTGTACAGCATCGTAGAGATTCTCACCGATCTGGAATTAAATTTTGAATGTAGTAAGGTCGTAGGCGTATTTATAGGAGGGGTCGGGGGGCACGGCTTAGTGCTTACTTCATTCGCTCGACGTAGCCTGCGAAGACGCGAAGTGAAGTGTTGCGAATTCTTATTTAAAAAATCGGCCAAGTGCGAGTCCGACTCGCGCACTAAGGGTTCCGTACCATTGTAGAGAAAAATTAGCCCAAAAATTGGGTTTTTTGTATGGGAGCCCCCCTTAATTTTTTATTTCATTTTAATATTATTATTAAATATTAAAGTGCACATATAACTAAGGACCTTGAGTAACATTCAAGTACCTACCTGTTGCCATTATTGATTAGAGCCAAAAAGGCCCAAAAAATCACGTTTGTTGTATGGGAGCCCCCCATAAATATTAATTTTATTTTATTTTTAGTATTTGTTGTTATAGCGGCAACAGATATACACAATCTGTCAAAATTTCAACTTTCTAGCTATTACCATTCTTGAGTTACAGCCTGGAGACAGACAGACGGACAGACATCGAAGTCTCACTAATAGGGTCCCGTTTTTACCCTTTGGGTACGGAACCCTAAAAACGCCCTTTTCAGGGCTAGTTCATGTCCGGTATACATGCACTTATTATTACACGGACAGCTGCCGCCTCCGGGGCGGATATTGTTTCTCTCGCCTTGGCGAACGTATTCTCGTTCTTTGCAGAATGATTTTCTTCTGTGTTTCAATCTTCTACCAACGTATACAAAGACTTTTCAGAGCGTTGTTATATTTGTTTCAATCGGCGACGAACGTACTGCTACAGTTTCAATTAAGGCTCGGCCCAACCGCTAATTGCGTTTCAGGGACCAGGGTTCTCCTTAGAAAATACATAACTACGTATAACATACGCCATGTGTGCGATGTGTCCAACGGATATCCGAATGTCACAATATTATTATGTATATTAAACTGTGACTTTCAGGGTCGGTTAACTTTTAAAAGCTAAAATAGAATTTAATTTACTACACAATTAATTCGAACTCTTGCAATGAAAAGGTGTAGGTACCTTAATATTGCAAAGTAAATAAAATTATTTAGTCTCCATCACAAAATGCAGCACCTTCCGTCTCGTTTCATGTCACCTGACCCTAAGGTCGAAAGACCGGTATTAGCGAAGATATTAAAGTCCTGTTTCAGGATATCATAACGGGCAATACTGTTAGCATTAACGAAGCAATAAATGTACCGTTGTCTGGTTGGTCGCGAACCCGCGGTCGTCGTCGGTGAAACTGAAACCAGTTCCGACCGGGTTGTCGATAAACAGCAGGGAGTGGTTCTTGCCCCACGAATACTTCATTTCTAAAACAAAAACATAATAATTACGTATACACATATTCCATCATGACGACCCTTGTGGCTCAGTTGGATGGGCTGTTGGTAGCTCAAGCCGGGGGTCATGGGTTCGAATCCCGCCGATGGAACAAATGTTCCTGGGTCATGGATGTGTCTTAAATACGTGTATCATATACTTAATAAAAATCTTAACTAATATGTATCAGTATAAAAGACAAAAGTATTAAATATATTTCCGTTGTCTGGTACCCGTAACACAAGTCCTTCAGGTACTTACCCCGGGCCAGACTAATGTGGTGTGAAGCGTCCATAGATATAAATTATTATTATCATCTTAGTATTTATCTATTCAGAAGCTTTATTGATTGGTCGCTGATGCTAACTTATCAAAAACTCTTGTCAAAAACCTCAGAGACACATTCTAAAAAAAACTCTAAAATTTTAAAACACTGATATTTCACCACTTTCTGATAAAGTGCCGAATAGGCTATTCACAACTTTTTTGACAGATTCTCCATACTTCATCTGTCAAGTTAAGTGATGGATAGCCTATTTGGCACTTATCAGGAAGTGGTGAGACAGGCCCTAAGGGCCTGTTTCACCGCTTCCTGATAAGGCTATCCACCACTTATTTTGACAGATGGAGTATGAAAAATCTGTCAAATAACCCTATCGGGCACCTTATCCGGAAGCGGTGAAACAGGCCATAAATCTACTAAAACAAACTTTGTGTAAAACATCAATCTACTACCTAGCAAAGAATTCGGTTCTTTGGAGGTAGCTTGCTCTTATAATTTGCTCATATTTGATACTGCTACTGCAGAGTACCTAACTTAGCCGAGTACCTACGTAATCGTTTAGAAAATGATGGACTTAAGTAAGCCGATCTTCTGCTAAAGTCTTAAACGTTTAAATTTCTTGATAATATGTACCATCGAGGAAATTAATTCCTAGGCAGTTAATGGACCTACGTCATGTGGTCGGCTTATGTCAATTCAATGTTAGCTGTGATCGATCTGATGGGTTTGACATAACGCGACCAAATTATTTAGGTCCGCCATCTGCTTAGGAATCAACTTCTCTGATAGTACAAGAGCTAAATGCGATTTTATAATTACAAATCATACCTTCTAAATTGTTATCGTCGGTGACCGTGTAGGGTCCGATCTCGGTGAAAAGCCCATACAGGGAGGAGGCGCCGGGTCCACCTTGAAGCCAGATCAGCCAAGGAGTTTCCTCCACCGGCTTATCAGCCACAGGGAAATACCAAAACCAAAGGTTGGAATTGTATTCTTTATTCACCTGAAGTAAAGTTGATCGTTTTGAAAGTATCGTCAGTACTCATGAGTCATGACGATGTTCACAAAATAAGGATGCAACAATCTATCTAGCTCGACAACCGAACTGGTGCCTGAAGGCAGTTCCCCAACAAATGGAGCTAAAAATATACAGCCTACTTATTTAGGATGTATAAGTTAAAACTGAGTGTGTTTAAAGTGGGGTACATTAATTTGAATCTTTAACATATAGAAGTCGTTATAAAGTTTCGTTGTTGTATCGTTATACATAGTTTATTTTCATCATTATATATACCATAGTTAGAAAAGAAGCGTGAATCGTGCGCCTTTCGCTGAGATGTGGAACGTAGTGTGCATGTTCGAAAGTACTCTGTACTCTGATGCAATGCAATAATTCCCATGTTTGCC
Source organism: Polyommatus icarus (assembly GCA_937595015.1). Taxonomy (NCBI): domain Eukaryota; kingdom Metazoa; phylum Arthropoda; class Insecta; order Lepidoptera; family Lycaenidae; genus Polyommatus; species Polyommatus icarus. The sequence goes on from OW569321.1 coordinate 15,435,460, forward strand.
ATGAGAGATTACACCATCAATCCCGACACTTAGATCCTATATCTAATAATTTAGAGATTGTAAGAGAAGGAATGGTGGCAGCAGGAAGTGGCATATTAAACGTTATAAGAGCCGTAAGTATTGACAGCGACCTTTCATCCATACTAATATTATAAATGCGAAAGTGTGTCTGTCTGTCTGTCCGGCATCATCTAGTTAAAAATAAATTTATTTTAAAACTACCCCAGTAGTTTTACGTGTTAACGTTGCTCGTAACTTCGTTGAACCCAAAATTCGTTGGAAACCCTATTTTACGATTATCTTTAGTGTGAAACAATACTGGACTCATAAACCTACTGGTTATGAAGTAGTGCTCTTATTCACGTTTAAAACAATGTTTCTATAAGTAAGTACAACAACAAAGTAAAGCTTACTGTGAGATATTTAAAGTAGCTCTCAAATCTCAATATCGGACGTGAAGAGATCCGCAAAACCAAGGACTCAGTTATAATGAAGTATTCCACCATCACTTGTTAAAATAATGTTTCTTTATGTATGTATCATCGAAGAAATTGATTCATAAGCAGTTGACGGATCTACGTCATTTGGTCGGATTATTTCAATTCAATATCCATACTATTAAGTCTATTAATCCGCCAATCACCAATTCCTGGAAATCTTTTGTTATCGCGGCCTATATGGGCAATTTCGAATTTATAGTATTAACCCATCAAGCCCCGTAGCTTGATAAGTTAATACTATAAATTCGAAATTGTAGCTGTCTGTCTGTTACCTCTTCACGCCCAAACAGCTGAACCGATTTTGTTATAGTTTGGTATGGAGATACTTGGAGTCCCGAGAAGGGACATAGGCTACTTTTAATCCCGGAAAATGTACGTTCCCGCGCGATAAACGAATTTTGGCGCAACGGAGTTGCGGGCATAGTTTAGTCAAACCGATAAATCGGGACTAAAATAATGCAGGCCGCAATCTGCCTATAAATCAATTTCTCTGATAGTACCTATCTATTCACAATAACAAAGTAAAGCTTACTGTGAGATACCCCGAGTAGCTCTCGATTTCGGACGTGAAGAGATCGGACTTGACTCTCGCAGCCTGCCTCGCTTCGTCGAACTTCTTGGTGGCGATGAGCGGGGTGAGCAGCAGGGGTTCCCCGGCGTCGCCGTCGTCGCCCTCCCGGGTTCGTCCGGCCTGGTACGTCCGCTCCATGAACGTGAGGATCGGCTCCGGGGCTTCCCCCGGCGGCAGGTCGGGCAGCGAGAAGTCCTCCGTGGCCAGGAGGCATTGCCAACATCTGCGTGGAAGAAGGGAATGTGCTATAAACACTATAGATATCTGGTATTTTGTACAAAGTACGAAAACCTTATTAATTGTACAGTGCGAAAAACTTATTAAGTAGGTAAATATTGCATTGGCATTAGAATTTAGACGAAATAAATTTTAGGAGGTTATGTTAATACGAGTAAGGTAATGTTACAAGAGTAAGTACTCTATAAGTTTGACTTTTTACTATTTCTATTTTCTTATAATTAAATAATAGAACCTACAATTTCCTAAGTTAAATATTATTAATAGTTTTTTAAAGCTGTTTTCGAGCATAGTTTTTCCTGATAATTTAAACTTAGTATTTACAGAATTAGGCTTGATTTATTTTAGGAACAGTAAAAAAAATAATACTTATAACTTATAAGAAACCAAAAAAACTTACGTTAAAAACAATAATAGCGTAAACATATTGGTAGTAGTAACTAGTCGAGATGTTCTTCCCCCGGGGTATGGAGGTGGAATGGTGTGGTAGTATCGTAGTACCTCGTATATGGGGCTCTTCTCTCTATACTTGCGCCTTGAACTTGGATTTATCTCAATCTTACATACAGGGTGTTCCACTTTTCAACATTTTCATTTAAAGTTATAGAGGTGGTTGGAGGCGAAGCTTTTACAGAACTAAAACAGAAAGTGAGTTTAACATAAACCCTTTAAAGTAATAAAAATATTTACAGTCAGCTAAGAAATCAGCTACATTTCCCGGGAAGTGACTTTTCCTATCATCACCAACGCCTGTTTGTGGCTTGTTAAAATGCAATGCCTAAATTTCCTTTTAAATACGAAAATGACGCAACCAGCAACTATAACATGCTATGCTGGCACAAAGACAAACTGGAATACATGATCCGCTGTGTAAATACGTAGATTTATTAAGCCTTAACATATTATCTAGTCATTTTCAGCAATAACAAAAATTGTACTTACCTACCAAAAATAACAAAGTCGCACGCTACTTGATTATGACATTTATGACTCATATCATAAAATCAATAATTATACTCATCAATAAAAAAACTATAACTCTACTTCCAGTAACAAAAGATAGAATATAGATAAATTAAATCTTATAAAATGTAAACAAGAAGATCGCGAACACGCTGTATACGCAGCGAACAGGTACGGGGTACCAATGACCTGCTTAGCATAAATCGGCTCCCACGGTCCCCGCATTCGCGATAGATTCTTGCACGCTTCCAAATGTGATTTGCTCTATATTTAGGATGTAAGCAGTAAAACAATCATCGGTGTTACACTTGTTACGTGCGTGTGTTGGTTAATGGATCGCACATATTGCGACGGCCGCAGCGGAGCGGGCCGCATTTTTTATCCAATTTTGTGACCTAATTCGCGATAGGTCGTAGAGAGAATATGGAAAATGCGGCCCGCCCCGCTGCGCCGCGTCGTAATGTGCGCGTACTTTAATTCCCCTGGCCGGTACTCGCCGGCCCGTACGTGAATGTTCCCACCACGTTCCCACGGTGGTCGTTTTTTTCTGACCGTATCAAGTATGCGAGCGACGCGCCTCGGCTATCTGATCTTTGATTTGATGGAGTCGAGTCATTCTGACTGCTGAGGTTTTTAAGCATAAAGTATGTTAACATGCGACGAGTTGGTTTTCTTTTAATGTTTGATTTTTAGTGTAAGTAAATGAAAAATATTTTGCTAATTGTATAAAAAATTATTTTAATGTAAAACTTTTGTAAATAAAAAAAATATAAAAAATGTTGATACAATTAATGTAAAAAGCATAATTATTTAAGTAAGTACTTAAGTATTTTAAAAGAATAAGTAGCCTTAAGAATAAAATACAATAATCTCGTAAATTTTGACGTGAGAGAGCCATGCTTCGGCACAAATGGGCCGGCTCGACCGGAGAAATACCACGTCCTCACAGAAAACCAGCGTGAAACAGCGGTTGCGCTGTGTTTCGCCGAGTGAGTGAGTTTACCGGAGGCCCAGTCCCCTACCCTTTTCCCTTCCCTACCCTTTCCTATTTCCTTCCCTACCCTCCCCTATTACCCCTTAAAAGGCCGGCAACGCACCTGCAGCTCTTCTGATGCTGCGAGTGTCCATGGGCGACGGAAGTTGCTTTCCATCAGGTGACCCGTCTGCTCGTTTGCCCCCTTATTGCATAAAAAAAATCTCAATTTTCACAGTATCTGAACAACATTTTCCAAAGAATTAACCATTATGGACTTATCATATTATATGACACATATAATAAATAGCATTATATATTATACTTACAACTTTTACTACATTACAATATATTTCATAATATATTCATAATTAGTTATTACATTTATAATAACTTATAACAATAGATAATATAAATAAATAATATAGTATTTATCTGTCTAGTGCAGGGGTTCCCAAACTTATTTTGTCTACTGCACACTTTGTGAAGAAATATTTTTAAGCGCCCCCGTTGTTTCACCTACTTTCTTATCTTTATTTAAACGTTCTAAAAGAATCATTCTATTGATTGATGAAAACCGCATTAAATTGTGCAGTAGTTTTTGAGATTTCGCAAACAGAGATACAGACGCGGCCATTGTTATAATACAAGTAACGATATAGTCCGGTCATTTTAGACAATTGAAATAAAGAAAATTCCGACAGAGCCAAATCTTCGTAGAGACCTTAGGTTTACCACAAGGAATAAAGTGTCAAAAGTCCCCATCAGTCCCATGTGAGCTTAGGGACTTATTCGGGGCCCAAGGTAAAAATTTTAGGTTTTTTGGATTTTTCTCGAAAACGGTAAGTTTTATCGAAAAAGTACCTCAGAGCAAAGTTGTAGATCTTAAAATTCTCTATAAAAATGGTCCCTATGATTTTTTCTCTAAGACCCACTATTTCCCAGATATTACGCTTGTAAGAATCACGTTCTACATAGTATGCACACATATGCCACGTATACCGGGTGCAATTAAACCTACCTGCCAAATTTTTTTTGGGGCTTAGGTATCATAAGGAGAGTCCATTAAACCACAAAAAATAGGGTGATATTTTTTTTACCATAACATATTTTATCCCAACCTAATTCAGTACAGCTTGGTCACTACACGCACTCGCAACGGCGCCACTCTGTCGCCCGAAGGCGGCAAAAACCGGCTACCGGCAGGGGTCACCAATTAGTTTCGCTCGGGGTCCATTTTAAGAAAAGAAATGACCTTCGCGGTCCGCACATTTTATAATAAAAAAAAAATTATGAAACAAAGGTAATTATGGAAATTACAAAGGCATTTATTTACATATCAATAAGAAAAGTGATAATTTTATTGCTTGCTTGGAGTGAAATTGATGCAAGCTATTGAAATTAAATCCAGGATGTTCATCAGTAAGTCAAGACTGAAATTATTTTTAAAGTAGCCCGCAAACGATCAAACATCAAACATGTCAAACACGTACAAATTACGTGTTTGACGTGTTTGAAGAAAATTTGGATTTTACTACGTGTTTGATGTTTGATCGTTTGCGGGCTACTTAACGAAGTTCACCTTCGAAAATGCTCGGTCCGCATACAAAGGGTCGGCGGTCCGGATGCGGACCGCGGTCCGCCATTTGGTGGTTTCGAGTATACTATCAAGTTCAGACATGGCAAGGCAATGAACTGAACCCTGAAGACTGGGGTTGGAAATTGATAAATAATACTTTGGAACCGATTCGAACTTTACTGCCCCCTGCTCCAGAAAAACTTCTTAACACTATTTTTTGCAATTGCAAGAAAGGTTGTAGTGCCAAATGTGGCTGTAAAAAAGTAGGGTTGCAGTGTTCTCCAGCGTGTACCAATTGCCAAGGTGTCTCTTGCTCAAATGTTTAATTAAATACAAGAGAGGAAAATTCATGTGATTTTGATGAAGAGACAACTTCAACAAGCGTTCATCAACAGGAAGGAGAAGAAGAAGAACAAGAAGAAATTGAAGAAAACATGATTGTTGAAGTTGAATATGAAGAGTATGAGTCAGATTAAAGTAATAAAAAAAAGTTAGAACGACAGTTAAACTCAGTAACCCATATCAATAATCTTCATACTATTAAATAATTATTGTTCCTGAAAATAACGTCATAAAGGTTCGTGGAATAGGCCTCCCGGGGATACCACGTTAAAAAAAACGCGCCGAGTACACTACCTCACAGGTGGTGTGGAAATGTGTGCATATTATGTAGAACGTGATTCTTACAAGCGTAATATCTGGGAAATAGTGGGTCTTAGAGAAAAAATCATAGGGACCATTTTTATAGAGAATTTTAAGATCTACAACTTTGCTCTGAGGTACTTTTTCGATAAAACTTACCGTTTTCGAGAAAAATCCAAAAAACCTAAAATTTTTACCTTGAGCCCCGAATAAGTCCCTAAGCTCACATGGGACTGATGGGGACTTTTGACACTTTATTCCTTGTGGTAAACCTAAGGTCTCTACGAAGATTTGGCTCTGTCGGAATTTTCTTTATTTGATCACTATTTTTATGTCTAAAATGACCGGACTAATAGTAATCTATATATATACAATGTGTCCCGACACCTGTGTCCGATCCTTTAATGTCATGATCTATGGCATATTTTATCTACAAATTAACTCTAAAATTTTGTCTCTCTCTCACGATCGTAAAATGGAAGCCATTTTAATTTTTCTCGGGCTTTCACACTAATCTGTCCAGTACTTCTCATATAAATATCCTATGAAGACAAAAAATGTCTCATTTGATAGCTAAATTTGTGGACTACGCTTACATAGGCTGTTATAAATTTTGTGGAATTAAACATAGAAAAACCCAAGTTTAAGAAAAAAATAATGTGTATTTTTTAATAATGGCTTTTTGTGTAAAATAATATTTTTGCAAAAGTTGGAGAAAATAATAATTTGAAAGCCAATTTGTCACTAATATATGCCATACATCATGAGTTAAAAAAAAATCCCCAACTTTTGAAAAAAAAATTCTCTGGCTTCATACTAATCTGACCACCTCATCATAAGAAAATCGTTATAACTTCTAAACTATCAGACACCCTAAACCTTCTAAAATTCTTTTACTTCAATGCTCTAAGCATTGAAGTAAAAGAATTTTAGAAGGTGAAAACTTCCTCTATCTTTTAAAAATAAAAAAGAACCAGTTCAATGTGCTATATTTTTTACAAAAAGCCATAAATAAAAAATACACATTTTTTTCCTAAACTTTGGTTTATCTATGTTTAATTCCACGAAATTTATAACATATTGCCTATGTAAGCGTAGTCCACAAATTTAGCTATCAAATGAGACCTTTTTTATCTTCATAGGATGTTTACATGAGAAGTACTGGTCAGATTAGTGTGAAAGCCCGAGAAAAACTAAAATGGCTGCCATTTTACAACCATGAGAGAGAAAAAAAATTGAGGGCCAATTTGTCGATAAAATATGCCATAGACATTAAGGGATCGGACACCGGTGTCGGGACACATCTATACTTATAAAATTACATGTCCTGACTGACTGACTGATTCATCATCGCCGCGCAAAAACTGTTAAAGTTACAGCCACGAAATTTGTTTTATTAAGTAGACACCCACTAAGGAAGGAATTTTGAAAATTTTACCCCGAAGGGGGTGAAATAGGGGTTGAAAGTTTGTATGAAAGTCCGTCATTTCTTGAGTTAGAAACATGAAATTTTATATTTGGGCTACTGATTAAAAATGATTGGATACGTGTTTAAGCGTTTTTGGAAATTCTAGCCCCAAGGGAGTGAAATAGGGGTTGAAAGTTTAAATGAAAGTCCGTCATTTCTTAAGTTAGAAAAATGAAAGTTTATTTTTGGGTTAATGATTAAAAATGAATGGATACGTATATTTAAGCATTTCTGGTAATTCTATCCACAAGGGGTTGAAATTGGGGTAGAAAGTTTCAATGAAAGTCCATCATTTCTTGAGTAAGAAACATGAAAGTTTATTGACGTTTGCGTTTGACGTTTGCTTAAATAGGGTCCCGTTTTAACCCATTGTATCCATCCATCTATCCATCTTTGTTATTATACTATGTTAACGCCGACGAAGTCGCGGGCAACAGCTAGTTGTATATATAAACTATGAATTTCCAATAATTGGAAAATTTAATGTTGTTAGTTTGTAAATGTGTTAGTAACGCGATAAATCGATAACGGCTGAACCGATTCTGCTAATTTTAGTCTTAAAATAATCCTTGAAGTCTAGAGAAGGTTTTCAAGTGTCACGAAGTTCACCGGGACAGCTAGTAGTGTCGATATTAGTACCTAAAGATTTCATTAAAATTTTTAGCCTTGATTCTCGATTGCGTTTTTTCAAACGCTTATTCATTTTATTTCTGTTACAAACACTATAGACAGATTAATCACAGCTTGTAGCACCTAGCATAATTGTTCTTACCTAATACCTTATTATAAGCACACAACTGACAACATAATTATGAATATTTTTTTATGTAACGATAATTTGAAAATAGCCCTAATATTACTGTAACATTCGTTCTATTTTTTTCTAATAACAAAAAAAAATTAAAGCCCTTGAATATTATTTTCTATGATACAAACAATGTAAGTATAGGGCTTAGGATACGAAATAATTATTACAATTATTGTAAGTACTTATAAGGCAAAGTTCTGCATTTAAGACTTATCTCTATTCTAAGGCCAGTGTATCTTCACTTAAAGGTAGACTCATGTAATAGTGTTTCTTATATCTAACGACCATCACAATGCTGACAATAATACCTAACAACAACAATACATTAATAGCACCGCTTGCAATTAAACCAATCACGTAACCTATGTTAGTTTGACCTGATGTATACTCCTCATACTCTGGGACTTTATTTTCAGTTAAGGAAGTCGGTGGTCGTATGGGGACGTCCTCAATAAAGTCTGTCACTAGTTGCAGCAGCTCGGCCGGTTTGTCCACAGGGACGAGGTGTCCGGCCCCCGTTATCGACACCTCGGTCAATCGACCCCCAGACTTGATATATCTGAAATATAAAAGCCGATAGTTATTTTACGGAAGAATAGGGTGATGACAAGGTCAAAGATTAGCAAATTTTGTTAATAAAATAAAGAAATCACGGAAACAATTAGTGTTCCCAAAATTTCAGCTCGATAGCATTTGTATTTTTTTTTTGTTATGCGCCTTCAAAGTTGGATAATCAAGTCGAATTTCTTTTCAATTACATTTTTCAATAACGCAATATTTAATATACCTATTACCTATCGAACAAAGTTCTCTCCCGATCCGTACAAACTATGGAACGTTTCGTGCGGGTCTATTTTATGACATGTTTCAATTGTCATATCTTGGTGAATTTTTAAGCTACCAGAGTCATTCTTTCAGCGATGTTTCTATTTTTTAAGGGCTTTTCAATTACCAATAAGAAAAAAAAATTGTCATCAAGCCTATTATTTTAAAGAACAAGGGGTATTTTTGTATGGAAGCCGTACCTAAGCTGTTATAGCACATCCACAGTCGAAGTCCACACATAATATATCAAATGAAAGGGCTTGAAAAGCTGAACATTTTATTGTATGACGTAAAATCTCTAAGCCGTGGGAGAAAAAAAGTTAACGAAGGTGGAAGGTAAAAACAAATCACAAAAAAAACCGCGCCGCTTATCAAAACGAGATAAGAAATCGTCGGTGTGGTGAGATATAATAAAAAATAAATAAGTGAACAACTGTTATTGACCCTATTTCATATTGTTAGTATAGATTTTACTGCCTTAATCTATACATCTTATATATAAAATTCTCGTGTCACAATGTTAGTCCGCGAACTCCTCCGAAACGGCTTTACTGATTTTTACCAAATTTTATATGCATATTCAGTAGGTCTGAGAATCGGCTACTGGGTACTTTATATATTGGTAAGTGCATTTGTTGAATAAATAATACATAGTAAATTATTACAACCTGAGACTGGCGGCGACCATTGTTTGTGCGACGAGATAGCGATCGACGTTGCCATGGCGACATACTTATTTAGTCACTTCAATAAAATAACATGGGCGAAATACTTTATATTATTATGGCAAAGCAACGTTTGCCGGGACAGCTAGTATTACATATTATAGAACAAAGTCGCTTTTTCCCCTCATGTCCCTTTTCTTTAAAACTACGCAACGGATTTTGATGATTCTTTTAGTGTTAGATAACCCTTTTATCGAGGAAGGCTATGAAAATGTGGAAAAAACGGGAAAATTATTTGAACTAACTTGCTAACTTGAACGCGCTAATCTCAGAAACTACGGGTCCGGTTTGAAAAATTCTTTCAGTGTTAGATAGCCCATTTATTGAGGAGGGCATTAGCCTTTTTTATTAGATTTTTAGAGTTTTAAAACTAATAGGAGAATGTGGAAAAACGGGGGAAATTATTTGAAAGGGCTTATCTCGCGAACTACTGGAGCAATTTTCATGTTATTTGGCACAGATAAGAAGTAGACCACGTGAAGGATCATAGGCTATCGATTTTAATCATTTTTTCAGTGGCTATATTTTTTTATACCCGTGCTACGCCGGGGCGGGTCGATAGTAGTTTACAAAACATAACCTATTAGCTATACAAGTGTTAGTGATATAAAAATGATGGCTGTTGTTGCTTTCATAGCGAATTCTTGCTATGTACTCGTATTAATTTATATTGTCACTTTATTGCCGTTTTGTATGCCGGTAAAATAAAATAAAAATAGTAGAGCCAGTGTGTACTTAACTACTTACCCAGTCAATGTATCATTAAAGAACCAGGGTATGCGAGGAGCATTAAGGAAGTCGTCTCTGCCAGCCCAGTGCCACTTTCTGCGTCGAGCCTCGGCGTTCTGTACGCAGGGAGATGTTAGGTCCAGTTGCCCGCTAAAATTGTTTATTGATTTATATTACCAATGCATTCTTGTAACATTTATTTTAGTAGCAGCAGCTGGTTTAATTGAAACTAGTCCTGTGAGGAGTTATTTTGTAGTGCCTAAGTGTGTACAGTAAACAAGATGTATGTGTGTGTGTGTGTGTCCCTTCTTTTCGTTACCTGGTAAAACGAAAGGGCGAGAGGGCTGGTGACTGGTAAGCAGTTTAGGATTGAACAATGAACGTTATCATCAAACACAAGTAGTAAAATAATTTCTTACCAATAAATCAACACTTTACAATGTTCTAGTATCTGCTCAATTCTTGGCGAAATGGATGCCAATGAATCTTTTTTCATATGATGATGAACTATAGGGCTGCTCATGGTGAAAAACCTATTCCCAACATGTATTAGTTGTCTTATATCGGATCTTGTTAAAAATTGGCTAAAATCATCAATATCTTTGTAATTTTTTATTGCGTTGTATGTTGTATATTTATAAGATAAATCTTGTAATATATCAAGCAGTTTATCCCGTAGCTGAAATATATTAAAATATTAATAACATATATACCCATAAGTTTTGAATAATATCTTCTTTAAAACTTTATTTTTAAACTTGGCAGGTAAGGCAAAAATTGGAAATTATAAGAAACAAACATAATGCTGAAGGCACAAAACTGGCTCTATTAATATCAATTGGAACTAAAATATTTTCAATTAAAACTTATTAATCGGGACTTAACGCGACTTATTCTAGTAGTAGCATTATGGCGCATTTTCATTGGTCGATAATGAAATGCATGCGGGGTGCGGGAGATTTCTGAAACGCATGCTACGACCAATGACAATGCGCCATTAGTTGTCATTTTGTCAATTAATTGTCATAGACTCCCCGCATGCTATATACCGTACGAGTTAACGACTAATGAAAATGCGCCCTTAAGTCTTAACCTATCAACTCTCAAGCGGTCGAATTCGACCGCGTAAACAATAGATTTCCAAGAATCTGCAATCGAAGGATTAATAAGTCGCCGTCCCCACCGAATAGTATCGTAACCGACTATTACTATAGAAGTGCTTTTATAACGGATTATTGCTTTTGAAGGCCAATTCCACCTCGTGAATTTTTTTCATAGCGGTCGGACTGATAGTTTTTGAGATAGATATTTTGTAATAAACATACATGTATTATTCGCCTACACATAAGCAACAAACTTTACGACGAACACTATGACAATAAAATATTACTATTTTCTGAATGACCAAACTAATATGGCTAACTGATATCGCGATCTTATTCCGGTACCAAAAAACAAAAGGCGGCTAAAAACAGATGTCAGTCAGGACATTACCATATTATTCGGGTAAAAAGTACATTTCATATTTTTAGTAATTATATATTGCGATTTTATGTTCTAAAAGTAATAATGGTTATTATAGAATACTGTCTAAAGCGGACCTACATAAATGTAGTAATGCATCTCACGATAGTACTTTGCGTACATTGCGACAAGGGTTTACTTTACAGGTTGCGACAATTTGCTAATGCTTACATCAAAAAGTACTATACATTGCTCTCGCTTTGTCGGCATATAAAAGAAAGTGATAGCCTTAACCTCGTCACGTGTTTCGAAGGTCAAGCAATAATAATTGTTTACATTATCTTCATTTGTGATTTTGTTTACGGAAGTGCGAAAAAAATGCAAAAGTTATAAACAATTAAGTAAACATAAAAAGAAGGGCTTGGATTCTTTTTAATATTTCGAAAACTATTTGAGATTTATTTATAACTAATAAAATTTAAATAATCATTTTTATTGATGAAAAACCCCTAATTGCTATATTTACATGAATATTTAATGAATGCCTTTGATTGTTCATAAAAAAGTGAAAAATCAAAATTGTTGAATTTTTCCACCGGATATCTCTTCTAAGCACTTTTAAAATTAGCTCAAAAGAATAATAAAAATTTATAGATTTCTTGTTTTGAAATAATCAGCGTTTTTATGTTAACATTAAAATGGTGACTAATAACAAATGAACAAAAGCATAACAATTAAACAAATTATGATAGTTTATTTTTGTTGATGGATTATTGTTTATTAATATGTCTACTTAGTACCCAATTTTTTTTATTTCTTTATATTAATATTTAATCAGTTAAAATATATTTTTAGTTCACGTGGCAGATTGCGGCAATTCACGCGAAACCCGAACTACGCGTTTTTACCGTTACTTTCGCCGCTCAATTAAAGTTATAAGGATTGTTGATAAGGTTCCAGGATCTAGGATTTTTTTAAAGAAATTTCCTGTTCTTTAAGGATCTATTTTTAAATTTTGATTAACTCAAATAGTTTTCGAAATACAAAAAGAAAACTAAACCCTTCTTTTTATATTTACTTAATTGTTTATAACTTTTGCATTTTTTTCAGCCCCTCTTATAATTTTCATAAAATGTTCTAGATGGTATTCCAAATCGAATGAAATCAAAATCATAATTTTCGGTGCATTAGATCAGGTTTTGAGGAAAATGGCACTTGTTAATCAGACTATTAGTTAAAAAAGTTTTTAAATGTTGTTTTCGGTGTTTGGACCTTTTTAGTTATTAAACCTAGATGAGGCTTCGGACATAATAGACATAACTACCAATAGTTCGACTGCAAAGAAATGAACAGGTTTCAATATCTGTCAAATTCGTCGGGTTTGGGGGTGATAAGTTAGAGGCTGGCGCGCTGGCTGGTATAATTTATTTTTAAAAATAAGATTTTGAAATTGAATTCTGACAGTTTTCTTTGCATGTGCCAAAATATAAACAACTAAATTTGTAGGTAACGACCCTAGCGACGACTTTTGTCATAATACGTCAAACTTAAAAATTTTTACATCAGTTCTAAGTCGGCATACTCTATCATTCTGTCTACTCTGCTTCGGAGGTATAAAAAAAGGATAACTGATTCTTATATTACTGTAAAATTTTATATACTTACCTTTTGTTATAAAATTATTAAAATACCTATAAAATAAAAATAAAAAATGGTTTTATTTAAGAATCCAGTTAATTATTAGAATATATTTTAAGTTTTTTAAGTTCTGTATTATATTTTTACATATATAAAGTATGTTTCGCTTGCCATGGAATAATAAAGTTAATATATTTTACGATTAACATGTGACTTACTCTTAACGTCGAATATATGTATTGGTAACAGTCGATTACAGAGCCAGTAAACATGTCTGTAAGACAGCCAATAGGATCGCATCCAACTATTACTGTGTAGTTCGTTGTCGACAACTTACCCGAATAATATCGTATTGATGTGTTACGGACAAAAATTCTATTTAAATTTCGGTATTATACTTTTTGACTTATAATCTCAGTAAGAAATATCATTATATTTTTTTAAAAACATTAAGTTATCGCAAAAAAAATTAGCTTTCTTTTGGTATAAAAATAATTTTCCTGTGTGAACCTGTTAAAAAGTTATGAGCCAAAAACCGTTTTTATTTCTTCCTGTAAAATTTAGATTTTTTGATTACGATTTTATTCGGTGGGGGCGGCGAAGTTTTAATTATAATGCAACGCGAAAGTTTAAAATTTTATCTTAAAAATATATTTTTGGTATGCATTTTTTTATATTTTTAAATACTTACATCATAAGCTTGAACTGCATCCCCTCTTTGTATTGCCATTTGGAATTGTTTTTGCACAGGTTTGGCAGCACTAGCTCCTTGAGCGTCAATCAAACCCCAGTTGTAGAACACACTGATATAGTCCATGATGCTATCTCTGTCCAATGTTGGATTTCCCATGATTAAACCCTGAAGAAAATATATTCTTTAATTTCGGACTCCAAATTGCTTATTATTAAAAAAAATGCAAAATGCTAACCCCTTACAGCTCGAAAAGGCTCTAAAATTTAAATCACAGATTAGATTTATATATTTACATGAGCGTGGCGAAAAAAGGAACTAACACTGCCATCATACAAAAACTACATTTTTGAAGTGAAAACTTCTTTAGCGGCGTTGAGCACTTTTGTGGGATGGGTAAAAACTGTGAAACTCGCGTGAGATTCTCGTGCTGATCGAAAAACCTTGGAAAAATCGTAAGACGGTTGGAGAGTAGTGTTGTGTCGAACTCGAACTCGAATTGATTGTAAGGGTTTCGATTAATTAAAAAAATCGATTTTTTTAAAAATCGACTTTCATAAAAAATGGGTTAAAAATTTAATCGATTGTAAGGGTTTCGATTGATTAAAAGAAATCGATTTTTTTTTAATAATCGATTTTCATAAAAAATGGGTTAAAAAAATGCACAACGTTGATAATCAAGTATTCACTTCTGCCGGCACTCCCGGAGTGCAACCCGTCTTTTGACAGTTCTCCTTCACCAGCAGCGCCCCCACATTCATTAAGACTACATATTACTAAGTAATCTAAAATATATAATACCTCTGTTCATACAGAGATATAAACTATGTAAAGTGTATTACAGGTATTATGGAATGTTATACAATGTCTGGTCCCTGTCTAAAATGTTAGAGGAAAGTGACAGACAAAGGCAAAGTCTTTGTGTTACTAAGTAATAAAATGTCTGTAAACATTGTGTGAATCTTTTTATTAAATATTAATTTATATATTAAAGTCTATCGGAGAGGTCTACGCCGTCTACCTGTGTAGGTATGCCTGACAGGTAGACCGGAATGTGTGTGGGAATAGACCTGTGCAGTTTTATGGACCTGCGCAGTCGAAAGGCGCAAAATCGAAGATTTCTTTCGGGTGACACTTGCGTAGGCATACCTGCACAGGTGACCTCTCCGGTAGACCGTAGCATGTATGTATCGGGGGTGTAGACTTTAGGCGCGGCGCAGACGACAGACTATCCGTGACGCACTTTTTGTCTGTGGAAATAATATAACCTATGCAATTATATGCGGACTTTTTGCGCGTCGTGTGCGTTACTGCATAATTCAGGGATGTTGCGGATCCCGATTTCTTCACATCCGCGGATACGAATGCGGATGCGGATATTTCGGACCCTACATATATATATATATATATATATATATATATATATATATATATATATATATATATATATATATATATTATATATATATAATATTTATATTTCTTGTGTGCGTGTGTATGTGACTGAACTCCTCCTAAACGACTGGACCAATTTTGATGAAATTTTTTGTGTGTGTTCAAGGGGATCTGGGAATGGTTTAGATTCACAATTTTGTCCGCTGGACAATGTTTTTTTAATTAAATTTTAATTTATTAGTAGTTGTTGATTTTGGAATGTTTTACATTGGATCCGACAGTCGGCTGCCATCGCAGTGTCAAATTTTAAATAATATTCGAATTCGGATTTTAATTTTAGTCTGTCCGACAGTTAGCGCTTCGACCAAATTTAAAAAAAATACTTTATATACTTAATATGGCAAAGAAACGTTTGCCGGGACAGCTAGTATATATATATATATATATATATATATATATATATATATATATATATATATATATATATATATATACTAATATTATAATTTTGCAGAGTTTGTTTGTTTGTTTGAACGCGCTAATCTCAGGAAGAACTGGTCCGATTTGAAAAATTATTTTACCGATTTTACCGATTTCCGATTTAAAAAATAATAATCATACCCCAAAGTTATCGGAAGTGGTCTTATTACACCCTGTATATATATATATATATATATATATATATATATATATATATATATATATATATATATATATATATATATATATATATATATATATATATATATATATATATATATATACTAATATTATATATATATATATATATATATACTAATATTATAATTTTGCAGAGTTTGTTTGTTTGTTTGAACGCGCTAATCTCAGGAACTACTGGTCCGATTTGAAAAATTATTTTACTGTTGAATGGCCCATTTATCCAGGAAGACTATAGGCTATATAATTGTTCTAGGAAACCTGTACCTACTATGATAAATAATAATACTTTTGAATTAAAGACATAATAATTTGTAAATGAAAATTACATTGATTCCCCTATATTAACCTCAACCACTTTATGGGATTTATGGGACCTCCCCTACACATCAAGCGGGGATAATTCTTTTTTTTTTCGCGTCCACTCAACCGTGTGGTGTCGTTGAGTAGGGTTTTTAAAAATATTACGAGTGAACCAAGATAATTTTCCGATTTAGGGATCCATTTGTGAATTATGAAGTTTTATGCTTTGCGTAGGTTTGTGCAAAGCATTAAAGTGGAATAAATCGTTAGAGCCCAGTGTCTCCCCCTTCTACCAGCTAAACGGTAGATTCTGAAAAATATGACGTGGAAAAATTCACGGAAGTAGGAAATGAGCTAAATTTAAAAAGAAAGTACAGTAAATGAAGGAAAAAATCAGGTGCAACCTCCGATTTCGTTGAACCTCCATCGATTTGGATGAAAATTTGGAATTAGGTACATTAAGCCCTCTACTTTAAAAGTGACATACGCTCGTATTGCGCTTTTTTTTATTTTAGGGGTGAAATCCACCCCTTTTGTTGAAAATAGAAAAAAATGCAGATTTAACCATTCTGGCTTAACTAATTGGGTTTAATTCGATAAAATAAATGTTTTAATGTTTTTTTTTTCATGATATTTTATGATTATTTAATTAATTTTTCAACGCTTATGGCAACCATCCCTTTAATCGTGAAAAACACTTTTTGTATTTCAGAACTATAAAATCGCATATTTACATTGTATTTAAAACAGTTTGTTCAATATTTATGATATAATTTTTGGATAAGACTGAAATAATAAACCCCCAAAAGTACCCCTTTAATGCGGAATTATGGTAAAAATTGGTTTCAAAAACTTAATAGGTTTATGTTTTTGAACCCAATTTTTGCAGTTCATTTACTTAGTATTAATTTCTTATTAAGTTTTTTTGCGATATTTTTACCCCTAAAACTACCCAATGTCAAAAAATAAGCTCTAAGTTTTTATTTTAAGTTTTTTATATCAGCATTAATGAGTTCGAATATTTTTTCATATTTAAGATAAATTTTATTAATATTATATTTCAAACATTGATATTATTTAGTCCAAAATATTCAAACAACGATTTGTATATCTCTGTACAAAAAATTTACGCTAAGGCTGAATCTGCTAGACTGAAATATTTAATAGACCCACATCTTTATAAAAAGCCCCTCTCTTATCGAGTCGACATTTACCGTTTTGTTTACTTTCTGAATATTGAAAGACTTGAAAAGATTTACGCTACTTACGGAACCGTACATTTTCCGGGATAAAAAGTACCCTATGTCCATATCCATTCCCAAGAAGACTCTTAAAGTATTTTCATACTAAATTTCAGAAAAATCGGTTGAACCGTTTGGATGTTAAGAGAGGTAACAGATAGACAAAAACACTTTAGCATTTATAATATTAGTAAAGATGTACTTTTTGATAGGTTTTTCTACAATATTTGCATCCCGAATCTCTGTTTCAAAATTGTTTACAAAAAAAATATTTTTGTTTTATCACAATAGCTCTGCTAATTTTTAAGTTATCGGGTTCATTTATAGATCATTTTAAAGGTAATTTAAAGAGCTTTAAGATGAACTTGAACAATACTTTTTAAAGCCCTTGGTTTAAAAAAATTAGGGTTAAAAGGTCCCGATTTCACGGTTCTTGCAGTAAAAGTTAGGCTTTAAAAGTTTTTAAAATCTTAAAAGGCTTTAAAATCTTCGTTGTTTTTCATCCTATAAAAATCAAAAGAAAATCAAAAGATTTCTTAAAAAATGCACACCAATTTGGTTCTTTATAATTTTTACGAAAGTTCAATATTTTTGAAGTTATGTTCAAAACAAAATGATATTTACGAAAATTTGAATAATTTCGATTTTACTAAATCATTCTGTTTTTCAAAACTAAGCACTCTAAACTAAGAAATTTTTTTGAGGTCATTACTTATGCTAAAATAAAGAAAATCCTTTGGGCATAACCATAAATTTGAAATATTGTAGAAATGGTCAACGTTTTATTTTTCAATTTTTCCAAAAAAATTTGAAAGTGTTATCTTATTTTTATCATAACTTGTTCAATTTTGATGCTTTTAACTTTTTACAACGCTTATTAGAAAGGTATTTTTAAGCACTTTAAAAAGTTTTAAGGTAGTACATGTCATAAAATGCATCGGTTTCAGCACTCGCGGAAAGAATATATATATATATATATATATATATATATATATATATATATATATATATATATATATATATATATATATATATATATATAATCACCTATACCTCACTTTGGATGAATATAGGAAGGCATTTTAGAATAGATAATATTAGTTTTGTTATTGGCTTTAATTTTGGTAATTACATACTTTTCGTAAAAACCTATAGTTTCTTAGTTAATTATGAAAAATCGTTTTAAGACAAGTATTTTTCTCACGCAAAAACATGATCTTTGATCTTTAATAACTCTGAAAGTATTGATTTGTTCAAAAAACTTTTAATAACAAAATTTGCTAACAATTTGTGTGTCTATTGATTCCTGGGGTTATTTTTATTAAAAAAAAATTACCCCCCGAGAAGGGTTGGCATCCACCCCCAGGGCCAAAGCGCAAGTTGACACTATGTCACTTTTGTTTCTAAGGGTATCCTCCACCTACTTACCAAATTTCATGAAAATCGATGGAGGTTCAACGAAATCGGAGGTGAAAACCTTCACTGCCTCCACTATTAGTAATGTAAAACATGTTATAATTGTACATTCATTGACCATACAAAACTTCAAATCCACCAACTTCAAATAAAATACCAATCAAAATCTGGCGGTACTACGGAACCCTCTATTGTGCGTGGCCGATACGCACTTGGCCGGCGTTTTCGCTCCCATTGGTCATTTGTCACGCGCAAACGGCACGCGCCATTCACACTTTTTTTCCTGTCGCAACTCCTATGACATTCACATCCGCATAAAAATCCGCATTGATTTATTGCGGATGCAGATGCGGATGTCCAAACGTATGCGTATGCTCCGCATTGACGCATGCGGATGCGGATATTCGCAACATCCCTGCAGCATATAATTAAAATAAAATAAAAAAAATTGCATAGGTTCTATTTCCCACAGATTAAAAAGTGCATCACGGATATACTCTGTCGTCTGCCCTGCGCCTTAATTTCATGAACCAAAAGTAAGTAATCAAAACTATGAATGAAATATGAATAAAGTAAGTTAAAAGACAACAGTGTGTACCTCTAAATCTACTAATTTTTCTCCATTGCGCTGTTCATCTAATATTTTCATTGCTAGGCCTGGAACATACCTCCCTGCATATGATTCGCCAGCTATATACAATGGAGTCTTGCCAAGTTCAGGATAAAGTTGGACAAGCTGTTTCACTGCTATGTACAGATGCTCGGAATACTAAAAAAATATTTAATATTATTGGTACTACAAATAAATGTAAGTAAGAAATTCAAAAAAACTCAAAAATAACTATTCATAAAACTTATTGATTAGAGTTTCTGGTTAACCATGATAACTAGACCTTTGATAACAAAAGCTATGAGCAGTATAAAATTAGTATTTAAGGACTAATTTGACCACCTCTGTGGCTCAATTGAATGAATGAGTGGCAGCTCAAACCGGGGGTCGCGAGTTTGAATCCCAATGACGGAACAAAAAGTTTTTAATAGGTCTGGATGTTTATGATATAATAATAATCTTAAATATATGTATAGTATATAAGTATTAAATATATTTCTGTTTTCTGCTACCTGTAACACAAGTCCTTCAGGTACTTAGCACAGGGCCAGACTGAAGTTGTGTGTAGCGTCAATATATATTTAAAAAAAAGGTATGTGTGATTTCTACAGGCTCAATAAACTTGACGTATTACAAAGATTGCATTACAACATACTGTTTCAATGAGTTCCGGATATCCATTATCAGAATCGGTAAAACTAAAACCAGCTCCAACTGGATTATCAATGAATACCATGGAATAATTTTTACACCAAGATGTTTCTCTGACTGAAAAAGAATTACATAATATTATATATGAATAAAATAAAATAAAAAAGATGTTTGTTATTATTATAATTGGCTTTGACTTATGCCATACATGATGCCACTTATTGGTTCAGAAAGTAATCAAGAAAGAATCTTACAGGTTTAAGAAATTGGAATGGCAGATCAATTATAAAACTATGTAGTAAGTTATTGAAACCAAGACATAAACATTGATAAGGCAAGTAACTTACTTTCTATAGCATTATTTTTGTATCTAAATGGTCCAACCTCTTTGAATAATCCAAACATGCTAGAAGCACCGGGCCCACCTTGCAACCATATAATCCATGGTGTCTTAAGTACATCTATACCAGGAGCAGGAATGTACCAAAAGAATAAATTGGAGTTATAAATCTTGTTCACTGTCAAATATCCTGTATAGCTCTCCATATGAAAAATGTCTGATTTCACTTTAGAAACATTTCTTATTTCATTTGTTGTATTGCTTTTGATCATTGGTGTTAAATATAATTCAGGTATACTTTCTGAAGCCAGTGTTATTGTCATAATAATGCTGCAACTAAGTAAATAATTATATTAAGTCAATGTTTAACATAGCATTTAAAGGATTGGATTGTAATAATTAAAAAGAGCAGAACAAAAAAGGTTACAGGTTAGATATAGGATTAGTATTTTTTATGTACTAATCATCTAATGTAGTATTTATATCAACGATATTATCTTAAATCATATCTGGATAGATTATCACGTTATTATTTTACTTACTTTAGCAAAGTAATCAGAATTGAAGCCATAATTACTGTAAAACTTGTGTAAAACTATAATGCCGGTAACATTGGTAACTTTAATGCCGGTTTTATAATAAATTCATTATTCATTAATAATTACCTATATAATATAACGAAAATAAATATCTTATATTTTTACAGAAAGGATTAAGAGGACAATAAAAAAATCATAAAAATAAAACAAAACAAACAAAACGCGTACAAGACAACCAACCTCTTTCTCACATATTAACTGTCAATGTCAGCTGACATTGTCAACCTAATTTTTTTAAATGCGTCGTCAAAATAACCCAAGAAGGCAAGAACCAGCGACAGGCAACTTTCGTTACTTTATGCCGGCGCCAGACATGCGTAGTGTTTCATGCTTAAAAACTCAAATTAAAACGGTACCATTAGATTAGACGATCTATGTGTATCGTCCAATGGTATCGTCTGCCCCGTGTATTAAAATTATTATTTTCCTCTTTGGTATCGTCTCATAAAGCTCCGTTTAGACCAAACGAGCGAATGCTCATTCTAGTAAAGCTCTTTTGATGTAAACTAACAACGAGCGTTCTTTCGTTGTTCTAGTGTGTTCGCCACGTATTCGGCTGTAAATAGGTAGAATGCTCTAAGAATCTCGCTCGTTTGGTGTAAACTACGTAGTATACAGTTTACATCCTCTTTGGTGTAAACGACGCAAGAGCGCACGAGCAATTGCCTAGAGCGTTCTTTCGTGTTCGGACGTGCTTGCTCTTCCAGGCGGTCTCTTCAAAGGGATTCTAGTGTTCTTGATATTTTTACTTTTGGCGGCTGGTTTTAGGTAGTTTATCAAAGGTTATTTCGTAAATATGGATTGGAGTAATAAAAAATGTTTACAAATGATAGAATTATACCATAACAAAAGATGTTTATGGGATCCAACCTTTGATGACTATAAAAATAAATTAACTACTTATCGTTGACGAATGAGCAATGAGCATTCGCTCGTTTGGTCTAAACGGAGCTATGTGATTCTCATCTATAGAGCAAAAATTCTTATTCTTGATGTTTTTGTTGATTCGATTGGTGTAAACGATCTAAAGTATGTTGTAACGAATTATAGTTTACACTAAACGAATACGAAAGAATGTTCTTGTGTTGTTCTTGCTCTATGTTCTTTTGCGGCATGTGTCGGCGGCAGTCGAAGGCAGACGACGGGCGACGGCACGTGTCGGCGGCAGTCGACGGCAGACGACGCTTGAGAGGCGGCAGTTCATCGCTTGAGAAATTGCCGCCGCCGGCGGCCGCGAGCGCCCACGGGCGGCCCGAAATAACTTCATTCTATTCGGGTGTCCCTACTCCCTTGACACCAGCTATCAAGTTTTTGTCTTATTTTCTTCTTTTCCAGTTGTTTTCCACCGCTGTTTCCCACTGATAGGCACCATTAAACTTGTCTAAAGTATTAAATGAAGAGTTTGGACAGATAATGTATGCAGTATGGACACTACTCTACTACTACTCTACTACTCTACTACTCACTGACCTCCATTATGTATAATGGAGGTCAATGAGTATGCAAAGACCTCTAAATAAGCTTATGTCAAAATCTTCATTTAAGTCTTTGAGTGCGGCAGGTAGACTTTGAGGTGGTCTGGCAGTTCGGGAAGCTTCAAGCTACGGTCAAAAATGTCCGACAATGAGAGACGAGTCTCCTACAATTTCCCTACTTTTTTCCTACAATTTCCAAAAAAAGAAAATAAGATAAAAACTTAAGCTTCACTCTTTATTGAAGGTCCGGTAGACCTTCAGCAAATTTTGAGAATGGCCGTTCTACGCCATTGCAAAGCAGCTGCAATGGCGGCTAGTTTCAAACTATTCTTTATAATATTATGAGTCCATCCATTCGTATCCTGTGAGTAATTGTATCGCGTCGCCGTCCCCAACAGACGCTTTTAACCGACTTCAAAAAAAGGAGGTTATCAATTCGACCCATAGGTATCAAGTGAGTATCAGGTATGTATCTAATATTTTCAGAACTTTCCTGTCCAGTTTTCGCTGATATATTAGTCTATATTAGCGCCTGAACAAATGTGCCAAATTCTAAAAGTGTACGTAGATAATATGTATGTACATAACAAGATATGTATTTATGTATGTTTTTAATTTTTATGTTTGTATTCGCATATCTCCGGAACCACAAGTCCGATTTACGTAATTCTTTTTTGTTGTTCTAGGTATTGTTCAACTTAGGGAATACTACAAGTTTTATCAAAATCGGTTCAGTAGATTTTGAGATAGGGAATTTTAATTCTCAATTACGTATAATTTTGAAGTCGATTTTATCTTTTTATAATACCTATCTACTGTAGTACCTACTATTATTATTGAGAAACACGCCGATTACTCAACTTAATAATTTCCATAGAAAAACCTCATTTAAGTATTTCGAATGGGTATATAAAATACTTACGTTTAAAAAGATATTATATTTATTTACAAATATACATTCGTGTGATTCTTTATGTAGTCTTCTATATAGGAGCCTTCGTATGCTCCAAAATGTTTACTTAGAGGCTTATCGTACGTCCACCTGGCGACCATCGTCTGGACAGGCTCGGGAGTGTCGACAGGCGCCATGTGGCCTGCACCACGCACCACCACCTCTGTTAATTTACCGCCGGTTTTGTGGTATCTGAAATAAAATGTAGATCAGTACAAAATAATAATTAATAGATAACGACGAACTGCTGTCCACATGAGTTAACATTTCTTAAGAAAAATAAGAGCGCCTGAATCTATACTAGTGTAGGTATAGCCTATAGGTACCTACGTACGAAAATACGTTGTTTAACCACGCGTTTTAACTTTTAAGGGGCCGGGTACCATCGAAATTCTCATACATCCGTAATTCCAAAATCATTTTCTCGTACGAAAATATTTAACATGTTTGAGTTGTTTTTCAGTTTAAAATAGTAATTATCTAGGTTCCTGCACAAAAATTTACTTCAAAATATTTAAACATTAAAAAAACATTTTTTTGTTTTTAATGTTTTTTTAGTAAATTTAGTACTTAATATTTAAACACTAAAAAATAGAGTAAAACACTAAAAAATATATAAATAAATAGTAAATTTACTACAAAATATTTAAATACTAAAAAATATTTTTTAGAGTTTAAATATTTTGTAGTAAATTAACTATTTATTTATATATTTTTTAGTGTTTTGCTCTATTTCTTAGTGTTTAAATATTTTGAAGTAAATTTTTGTGCAGGAACCTAGGTAATTACTTTTTTAAACTGAAAAAACAACTCAAACATGTTAAATATTTTCGTATGAGAAAATGATTTTGGAATTACGTATGTATGAGAAATTCCAAGTGTACCCGGCCTCGAGCAGTACTTACAATTTACAAAGGCAAATTTTAAAACTTACAAGGTTTAAGTACACGTCCTCAATACCGTAAATGCACAAAATATGAAATAGTGTAAAAGGAAGAACGAAAACAATGTGGTGAAAAACCTTAGTTTGCGTGATAACTGATAACAAACTTCTGTTAAGTAAGACAACTCACAAGTGCTGTCTGCTGGTTGACATGACTTGTGAGCTAAGACTACAACCTACTCACCAATATGATAGGAGTTCTTTCATCTCAGCTGGCTCAATTTTTACAAAGTATAGGAAAAATTGAGGCAGCTGAGAAGGAAGATCTTCTTTCATATTGAGAACTTTGGCACATAATTAATATTGATGGTAAAATTTTCACAAACTAAGGGTGGGTTGCACCAGAAGCGTGGTTAAAGTTGAAGTATGGTTATAGTTAAGGCTAATTTAACTTTAACCTTAACTTTGACCACAGAAATTGAGCGATGTCTGTTGGGTTTATTTTTTAATTTTAATTCTTGGAAATCTTTTGTTATCGCGACCCATTTGGGCCTTACGGGGATTGATAGGTTAAAGCTGCAAAATTGAATTATCCGTGAAAATCGACAGGAAAAATATTTCTTATAACAACACACTAAATTTTCACGAAAAAATGTCGATATAAGTATACCTACAGTATGAGCGGTAAAGGTTATGGTTAAATATGGCGTCCTTTGATATTTTGCACTGTAGTTATAGTTATATTAAAGTTACAGTTATAGTTAAAGTAAGTTGGTGCAACCCACCCTAATTATAAGCTTGTGGAAATTTGACCATCAATATAGGGACTTCAGAGGGTTCTTACCCGGCAAGTCTCTTGTTGTATATGTAAGGATATCTTCTTGCTTCTAAAAATTCTTTTGTACCATTCCATTTCCAAGTTCGATTTTGATCCAAGATGGAAACGCAGGGAATCATCAGGTCAAGCTGTCCACTAAAAACAAATTGCTTTGCTACATTTCATGTGGAAGCAAATAATAATGACTGGTAATAATTAGGTAGGTAGTAATTATAAGAATATTAACATTTTAAAGCTATACGTAAGGTCAATCAACCCTAAAAATTGATCGGTACAAATAATAATTACTTATTGTTATTATTTTGCGGACTTTTAATTTAGGTAGGTACCTATGTATACTCAAACCCCGCACTTACAGAAATAACTAATTATAAAATGTCTGCTTATCTTTGTCTGGAACGGAATATTGAAAACGTCAAACTTCACATGACAAGCAAGGACCTTGAATAGTGTTGAATGTTGTTACCATAATATCATTGGTTGTTACCGTAGTGATTATATTCTCTTTGGTTTGTTACTCACCAATACACGAGAACTCTATAATGTTCTAAGAGTTGCTCCATCAATCCTTTGGAGCTGCTTAAGAAATCTGGAGACATTTTAACATTGACCGTTACGTTGACGAAGGAGAATTTAATATCCCCCACATGGATGGCCTTTTTGATATTGGACGAGTCAAAAAAGGGGACAAAGTGACCCATCTCCGTGTCGTCCTTGAGGAAATTGTAGGCGTGCTTTTGATTCGTCATGAACAGCAGAATGACGATCAAGCTGTTCCATTTCTGAAATCACACTGATATTATAAAGGCGAAAGTTTGTGAGTTTGTATGTTTGTTACTTCTTCACGTCTAAACGGCTGGAACGATTTTAATTCTTCGATCGCCAACTCTTGGAAATCTTTTGTTATCGCGGCCCACTTAGGCCTCACTGGGATTGATAATGTTTGGTACGGGTGAATAACACATAGGCTACCTTTTACTGTGGAAAAATATCACAATTTATTATCCCTATAATATAAACCGCTGGTTATAATTTATAACAAAGCGAAAAGTATAAACTAGAAAGAAGACAGAGTGTAGCGGAATTTAAAAATGAGGCTAATTTGATTTAATAGGGTATGTTCTGTGAAATAATTACCTAAGTAATAAACGCATAACAATTGAAAATCTATTGTGTCTGCGTTTCCCACGATCGATGTACCTATTACTTTATTATGCATCTACATAATATAATCTTTTGTGCTCTAAATATTACTCCGTTATAGTTATGGTCTAATAAGTAATTCCTCCTTGCTAAGTTATAAAAATATTTACACAGTAAAGTACGATGTCTGCTTATCCTTGGACCTTCTCTGGCAAGTTGGAAACGTCACATGAAAGACGCGTTGCTTAAATATTATTAGTAGGGCGATGTACAAATATTTTGGTTGTCAGGCCCTAATAAAGACAAAAATTGTAAAACTGGGACTTCTTTAATATAAACTTTGGATCTTGTTATGCTAAAAGGGGGTATGAATTTAAAAATACTTACGTTCTTAGCGCCTATGCTGTCATTATTTGTTATGTCCTGACGGAATTTGCTCAGAAGCGGGTCGACTATGTTCAACTGTTCCTTGTCTAATAGGCCGAAGTAGTAGAACGAGCGTGAGATTCTCGCGATCATTTCGGGATCAACATACGCGTTTCCAAGCATCAGCCCCTGGAAAAAATTAAAGCATAAAATTTTAAAAACAATAGCTTATAGTCTGTATAAAAGTTTAGGAATGACTAATCCCTTCAGTCTTTGGGTACACTCAATGCAAAGTCTTGAAACAAATCCACTGACTGAAGTACAAGACTTGTATAATGGAGGTCAGCGAACAAATCACAAAGCTATAAGTAACATAAAAAAATCTTGTGTCACGTTATTTCTTAAAAAAAAAATCCGAAACATAATAACCTACTAGATGACATCCGCAACTCCGTTGTGTACTTTCCCGAGGCCGGGACTCAAAGTATCGCCATAGCACAGCAAAATCTGTTCAGCGGTTGGGACGTGAAAAGGTAACAAACAAGCGGACTTTCGCATTTAGGTATAAATTATAATATTATTAGTAGGGTGTTACAAATATTGTAGGTTTAAGCAATGTGTATGGTAAAAGTCCTTATTTATTTTTAACCTAAAAATAGAGTTTTGGGTTTCGGGATAGAAAAATTCGTTAGGTAGTGTTCGCCCTTCCTTCGAGCGGGGATTCTTGGAAAATATGCTATTGTATTCTATTGTTGTCGCGATCACCGGTGCTCGTATGGGGCTTTCAAGCTTTCAAGCCAATCCTTCAGGATTAAACTGCACTTTGGCTCTATCACTTTTCGCCGTTTTTCGTGCAGTGTCGCGCCGGTGTGCTGGTAATGAATAATATCCAAAAAAGTATAGGTAGTTCACTAACCTTTAAGTTAACGTTTAACCCTGGAGTATTATTGTGTTTGTGTATCTCCATCGCCAAAGCCGGGACATATTTGCCGGCGTACGACTCTCCAGCTATATACAGCGGCGCATTTCGTAACTCTGGAAAAACTTGAAGCAGCTGTTGCACTGCTGAGTGCAGGTGGTCGGCGTACTGGAATTAAAAAAAACCTAAACCTTGTTTTTCTGAACTTTTCATTGGTATCATTTAGTCAAGGACCAATATGGAACAAGTGGTAGTAAAAAGTTAGGAAACTCAAGGTACAAAGTATTACAATTCTTGTCATCTTATCGAAAGAACTTCTTTCAACTTAGGTACCCTATTTTGGCCTTCCGTCTCCTACTTACCGTAGCCATATCACTGACGTATCCATCTTCATGGTTGGTAAAACTGTAGCCGGTTCCAACAGGGTTATCGATGAATACCAAAGAGTGATTACACAGCCATGTGAAATTGTTTTCTAAAAATATTTTACACAGACATTAACATAATAAATATCTAATAATTATCAACAATACAAAAAAAATGTCTTTCTACATTAAAATAATCGGCCAAGTGCGAGTCGGACTCGCGCACTAAGGGTTCCGTACCATTATAAAGCAAAATTAGCCCAAAAATTGTGTTTTTAGGGTTCCGTAGTCAACAAGGAACCCTTATAGTTTCGGTCTGTCCGTCCGTCTGTCTGTCTGTCTGTCCGCGGTTTTACTCAGAGACTATAGGACCTACAAAGCTGTAATTTAGAATGAATACACATATTAATGATGGCAACAAAATGGTACATGAAACCGTAAAAAAATATTTTTTTTATGGTACCTCCCCTACACATCAAGCGGGGATGAATATTTTTTTTCGCGCCCACCCCATCATGTGGGGTGTCGTTGAATAGGTTTTTTAAAATATTGCGAGAATTCATAGATAATTTTCCGATTTAGGGATCCGTTTGTGAAATATTAAGTTTTAAAGTGGAAAAAATCATTAGAGTCCAGTGTACCCCCCCTTCTACCAGCTAAACGGTTGGTTCTGGAAATATGAAAAAATTCACGGAAGTAGGAAATATGCTGAATTTAAAAGGAAAACTATCACGGCTAAGAAGACTTCATAAGTTATTGAGTAATATCGATTAACTAAAAAAAATGTATTCGGCGAAGTATAAAGGAACTTTTCGTTCAAATTCCTTTGAAAGTAACTGAGATGATATTGTTAGTAGTGTCAAACACGCTTTAAATGTACGTTCGTTGACCATAAAAATTATCAAAAACTTGCGGTACTACGGAACCCTATAATGCGCGTGGCCCGACACGCACTTGGCCGGTTTTTTTGTATGGGAGCCCCCCTTATTTTTTTATTTTATTTAATATTATTATTAAATATTAAAGTGCACATAAAACTAAGGACCTTGAGTAAAATTCAAGGTCCTTAGTACCTACCTGTTGCCATTATTGATATAGAGCCAAAAAGGTCAAAAAAATCACGTTTGTTGTATGGGAGCCTCCCTTTAATAGTAATTTTATTTTGTTTTTAGTATTTGTTGTTATAGCGGCAACAGATATACACAATCTGTGAAAATTTCAACTCTCTAGCTATTACCGATCTTGAGTTACAGCCTGGAGACAGACAGACGGACAGACATCGAAGTCTCAGTAATAGGGTCCCGTTTTTACCCTTTGGGTACGGAACCCTAAAAAAACGAAACAGTTGACTATATAGGTACTAATGTCTCACTACATAAAATTAAAATACTGTTTCAAAAAGAGCTTTTGTTAAATCCAAAGTTGAACTTAATGCTATCAGTATGTAATCATAAGGCCCAATTTCACCAACGTCTGTTAGTGTTAACAGCTTGTTAAAATGTCATGTCTTCTCTTTCATTCATATGAAAATCAAATGAGGTAATATGATATCAATTCGAGCCTTAACTTTAACAGTCGTTGGTGAAATTGGGTCTAACAATAATATAATTTTAATCAAAGTTACCTACTTATCAAAACATTATTCGGCCCAACTTTAAAAGGCCCGATCTCATCGAAAAGTCCCACCAAGCTGGAAGCCCCCGGCCCGCCTTGCAACCAAATTATCCATGGCGTCTCATTCACGGGCTTTCCTTGCACGGGGAAATACCAAAAGAACAAATTTGAATTGTACGTTTTGTTCACTGTTAGAAAGCCCGTGTGGCTCTCGAAACCGAGGAAGAGATCCGGGTCCACTCTAGAAGACGAACGCGCCTCCTCGATTTTACCGTCCTCTATGAGTGGTGTTAAAATTAAAGCTGTACCATTGTCGACCTTAATATCATCTTTACAGAGTTCAATTTCCTCAGAGTTTATCACATTTTCCGATATGTTTCTGAGTTCATCACAGTTTGCTACCGTATCGTTCGTTTTGGGGACTACTTCCACGGCAGCTTTTACTACACTGGGCTCGTCATCTTTTGAATCAGCAACTTTATCTGCTTCTTTTGTTTCTGGTTT
Organism: Polyommatus icarus; assembly: GCA_937595015.1. Lineage (NCBI taxonomy): Eukaryota > Metazoa > Arthropoda > Insecta > Lepidoptera > Lycaenidae > Polyommatus > Polyommatus icarus. The sequence goes on from OW569321.1 coordinate 15,465,565, forward strand.
GAAAGTCGGTAATTCCACGTGTATTTTTGGCTCTACTGAGACGTGATTAATTAAATTTGATGCAACATCTTCCAAATCATTAATTCTTAATATCACCTTAGATTGAGCTCTGTAATATCAATAAAATGCTCGGTTGAATTTTGTAGGTTCTACTTTTAGTCATAAATAATTATAATTATAGGTACCTACTCTATAAACCTATGCTTCACAATAATATTAGCACCTAATATTTAAAATAAATTTTCGTACTCACCCATATAAATATAAGACTAAAATTAAAGTCACATAAATTCTATACATGTTGGCACTTAGCTGCCCACTAACTACACACTGACTCGCAGTAACTACAGGGTCGTTAAGATCATGAGTATCGTGTGTCCCCTGATGACGAAATACGCTATCATCTGAACTATTTGATCTCTAAACGTGCTATTATTAGGTATATTATATTAATTAGATGATTGTATATATGTATGTATGAAGAGGTTATCGAAAACTAAGTCTATTGTCTACTTTTAAATGTATTCTAGAATCTAGATGACAGGAGTCCTACCACGTATTACCAAGTAAATAATTATAATCTTAATTTAAATAATAAATGGAATAATCTACAAAAGTTTAATACAATGTATCAAGTCAATGTTAAATATTATGTTCTCGTTAAGTATAGATACTTAATAACGATACTCATTAACCATTCATACAATTTACTAGAGCAGGTCATTTTGATAACCTTAATTTAATAACATGTGTTAGGTATAAAAATTTTAACTCCGTTTTATTTTTATTTTACACTAACGACCCGCCCCGGCTTCGCTCGGGTATAAAATATATATGTATAGCCTATGTCACTCACTGAAAAAATTATGATTAAAATCGATTTAGTAGTTAATCAAAAATAACAGTATTTCTCCATTATTTAATGAATGTTATTATACTTATAAAATATTTTCCTCTTCAATCACTCTATCTAAAAAAATTAAAACTGACTTCCAAGGTCAACAATAGTATTATGAACTAAAAAGTATTATATAACTCTTACTCTTCAATAGCGCCTTTTTCAGAATTCGTCTAAATTACAACTATTTCTGTACATACTACAGTCTCCATTATTTTGAAAACGGTACCAGCTAATTTAATAGTGAGTTCAGTAATGTCAGAATATCTGAAACTTTTGGAACTGGTACCGACTTCAAAGTAATAATTTGAGACTCAAACAATCGGACGAGAATGCCGCGTCCTGCTCTAACGACGTCATTTCACGTTTGTTAGAGTAGGACGTGGCACTTCGTCCGATTGTTTGAGTCACAAAACAGTTTCATGGTACAAGGCCTGTACCTATAAGCATTCAAAAGTTCTGTTAGGTACCTTTGGATCCAGGGTATAACCTGATGCAAAGTCTTACTTTTTGGTAGCATTTACCTCGAATGCTTCAGAAAAAAATGAAATCACTATATATCTCCATACAAATTTTAAGGAGTCCCCTCGATTCCTCAAGGATCCCATTATCAGATCACCACTTTTCTGAACATGGTACCAAATTCGAGTCAAACCCTATACAACACAAAAAGAATTTTGAAAATCGGACTACAAACGGCTGAGTGATCGTTGAACATACAAAAAAAAAGATACATATAGCCGAACGTATTACCTCCTCCTTTTTTGGAAGTCGGTCAAATATTAAAGAAAACCGCATCAAAATTCGTTGCGTAGTTTTAAAGATTATTAGGGAACAAAGGGACATAGGGACAGAAAAAGCGACTTTGTTTTATACTATGCAGTGATTGTTTATAAATCACTCAAATTGTAAACACTGTGCAATGAAATAAAATTAAATTAGTAAGTATTAATTAATAAATAAATAAACGTTTACCCTGCCACCATTAAACGTTACATATAATATGACGTAATATACATGAATCAACTGATATCAACAAGAACAAAATTGAAAATTAACCTATTTTACCTATTCTACAACGGAGGAAATTTTATTGAAGTGACAAAGACATAATAACGATAAAAATGTAGGCACTAAAAATACAATCTAAAATATACAGATATATATGTACAAATTTTAAATATAAAACTATAAAAACTTGCCAAGTCGACCCCATCTGGCAGAGTGCCCAGCAAGCTGACAGCATTGCCCCGTTGGATGGCAATTGCTATCCGTTGTGCCAGATAGCTCCCAGCCCTGGGGTCTCGGGTGGCTTCAACAAGCTTCTTAGATATTCCTCTAAAAAGCTTATGTGCCCCCGGACCCCATGCGCCTAGAGTTTCCACCCCAAACGGTTCAAATATGAGATCTCCACTGAGGTTCTCATACTTGCGCCGCTTGAGGTTCTCTGCTTGATTTGCGGCTGCGCCCGCACAACTCGAGGTGCCCTGAATATGGGACGAGGCGAGTGTGTCGACGCAAGTAGCGTCCCACACAAGGGCCCGTCCCACACTCCAGGGACCAGGGTCATTCCATCGGGTCTCTTGCCATCGTCACGCGCCAAACCGGAGGGCTCCAGTATTGCTGGCACGCCGGCAGTGACAAGAGCCCGGCGAATAAGGTCATTCAGGCTGAGATGCCGTGAAAAGCGTCCAGCACTTCGCGAGCAGCACAGCCCATGATGACCGTATTAATTAATTATAAATAAAATTAAATAAGTCTGTGCTTTCAAGCAATTTACTGTTTTCGCTTGTAAGAACTAAGAACCGGTCTTCGATATAGAGAAATATCGAAGGAAAGAGATGGCATATAGGACCATAATATGTGTCTAAACACACCATGCCGAAGATACGCAGCCGAAGTTCGGCATGATTACGCCTGCAATATATTTTAAATTACCGCTGACACACCATGCCGAAATAACCGAGCGTACAGCCGAACTTCGGTCGAGCGTTCGGCAGCGATTCGGCGGCGATGTTTTTTTTCGGCGTCAAAGAGGCTGCCGGCGCTCGAGAAAGTGAATTTTCGGGCAAAGTTACGCTACTGAATTTACGCCGCGTAATTTGATCGTGTGTCAATCAACCGAATGCGTCGAAACTTAAAATCGGCCACGGAAATACAGTCGCGTATTTTCCATATTTTCCGCCTATACTGTACTCGGCGAAACATGGCGGTCAATGACCGCTATCGCCATGTTTCGCCGAATACAGTATAGTGTGTTAAAGAATGTCGACTGTTTTGGTTCAGTCAGCACTCATTAGGAGTGTTAAATAAAATATTTCATACTGCACGCTTCTATTTCCTATGCTACGTACGATTTTTTAAATACTAAAACAAGGATAACACCTATGGCGAAAATATCGGGGAACATGATGCTCAATGAGAAGGACTGGCTCGGCTGGGGGTCTGACATGCCATGCGCAAATGCGCGCGCAATAAGCAGAAAATCTTGCTAAAATTACAAAATAATTGATAATTGCAAATCCTATATAGCAATCAATGTTATTTATAATACTGAAATAATTTTCTTGTTTCAAAATCGTAAGAAATCATGTAGATTTCTTACGATTAAGGCAATAAAAGTATACGATTAGATCATCGTCTAAGGCAGTTTTGTGGTCTAGTTTATTAAAAATAAAAATAGCACACTTTTATATCCAATTAGTGTCTGAAATTATTAACGTATTTAACGCAATTAAACGCGTTTTAAAGAAAGTGATTGTTGGAGCAATATTTTTTTTATTTTGATTATTTTGAAATTTCTCTTATGTGTTTTAATTTCTAAAATAAACAAAATTTGCTCAAAGGTTTAATATGTTATTTACGGAAATGGCGTTTGAAAAGGCGAAGCTACGGAGAAAAGTAAGTAAACCGTTTTTAAGCATTTTATTTCGTATTTGTTTTATTCTTACGATACCTTTTTTAAAATTAAAATGTTAGTTGTTCTGTAGCTGAACTATTAAGAGTAAATTAATGAAATATCATTACTTTTTTTTGCCTATCTTTTGTATGGCAAACTGCCCCGTCATTGGCAGTCATCATAAAATTGACACGGGACACCACACCATAAATTTTATGACACGGGAACATTATTAACCGACTTCCAAAAAACGAGGAGGTTATATGTTCGGCTGTGGATATTTTTTAACTTTTAAAATGCCAATAATTGGGTTTCCTGCCGAATTTTTTTTAATAATTTTAAAAACTGAATTTATATAGTACTTATCTAAAAACTGTACTCGTATTCGTAGCTCGGCTGCCCTAGCACGGGGATTGTCGATCTCGAAGACATAGATAAAGACAAGAAATAACTATAGTTTCTTAGATAATAGTTCCTGTTTTAAAGAAAATATGGTCGCAGATTCATCGACAACAGAAATCATTTTTAATGCATTTTTATTTTTTAATGTAAGTTTTACGAGCAACTTTTACGACCTATTGTTTTGCGAGCTCGGATTTTATAAAATGTTACAAAATTTGTCTAGCACTTTGGCGATGTAGATTCATTGAGGGTGGAATTATCAATTTTCCCAAGCTAAACAATGGGTAATAAAAACACATCACAAAATGCACTTAAAAATAAAATAACATTGACAATGAATCTACGACCTTATTTATTTTAGACGTAGAATCTTTTATCAAAAAAACTATAGTTATATTTTGTCTACGAAGATCGGAAATAAATTTCAATCCCCGTGCTAGCGCAGCCGGAGTCAGTTGCGAGCGTTCATGAGTCTGCTCATTTCCTTGTTTTCCATTTTGAAAGACGAAACCAATCAGCAGTCATTTTAACGGACGGATTTCTGATTTAAGCCAAATACCTTACAGGTATATAATATATTTAAAATATTTTTTAATATATTATATTATAAAGCCCCCTATTATTAAGCGTGTACTTCCTATGAAATGTAAATACTATGTAGTACCTTCTTTTAATTAAGTCATTTAATCACAAAATTATAGTAAGAGTAGTTTTAATAATTATTATTAAAGACAAACGCGCCTTTAATTAAAGAGAAATAGCAATGTTTTTATAAACCACAATAACTATTTTTTATTCTAAAAGTCTGTTTATACCTTATCTCTTGAGTCTCGAGCTCCGCACTTAAATACAGACTATAAGATTTATTTCTTAATTTCCGCCGCGCCACTAAACCCGAACAGTTCTTAGAATACAATAAAACAAAGCTACACAATTATACATTAATAGCTCAAGCTACACACAGACTTAGCTACACATAAAACAATTACTTACCCTTAAGTTTTTCTTACTGGCCAGTCGGCTTGCCTCTTGAAGACTAAGCACGCGCGTTCGAAAAATGCTTCCAAATAGCGCGCCGTCTTAAAATAAAATAGTTTTGTGTTTCATATCCAATGGAAATTAAAGTTGACGTAGTAAGTAATGTTTCATTTTTCTAAGTTTTCTAAATGTTCGTGCTGTAAGGTGTTAGCGGTTTTTCAGACATAATTTTCCACTCACGCGAGTTGTATTCAAACAAAGTCAGTTTACTTCTCGTTATTATTGCATCTATACTTCTTTATGATATAAAGTGACGTTTAAATAATTTTACTATTGTGATACTCATAATAAGCTTTTAATCTTAGAAATGAGATGTAGAGTTCTAAGCTATATTATGTTCACACTTATATGTTATAATTTGAAATAATTAGAAAACGCCATAAAGAAGAGTACAAGTAATGATAAAAAATATTAATATTAATAATAATTGCATATATCGCACAATAAAATATAGTGCATATAAATCACTTCAGACTTTATAGATACTATAAAGAACGTAACAAACAGCAATTCGGTCCTAATAACTAATCTTGATAGTATAATAATATTATTATTTATTATAGTCAGTAGTCACTGTTACTAAGCATTTGTATATTAACCCACAATTATTTTTTTATTGAGTTATGAATGCAGGGTTGTTCTAAATGATCTAAAGAACATGATGATTAATAACTCAATACGTAACATTTTTATAGAACACTTGAAACGCTTAATAGCGACCATTTATGAGTTGTATTCTATTTTATTTTTGCTCGTTAATCCCATATAATTACAGTACTAAAACAAACTAGAAACAATTATTATTATTGTATTGTCAATTGTGTCTCATCATATAATATATCTTTACAATATTATACTTTACAACTTTTTACTAACTTTTCTTACTATTATTATAAAAATGATAATTTATTTAATAAATATTAAAATTTAAGAGCTATTAAAGACAACAGCTCTATCACGAATTGATACTTGTTGGTCACTATGTTGAATCCATGTTATTGTGATTTGAGTCTCTTTGATTTGAGTGCGATCCTTCCAATATATTTGAGTGTATCGACAGATTGTCAACTTCTTCGTTCTGTGGCTAGAAAAACAACAGAAGGTTTAGTAAGTTTTCACATTTTTATTTTCTTTTTTCAAAAAATAGAGCAGTGCTCCATTACCTATTGTAATAAGGATTCGACCTGTAAAATTTAAAATAAAATCAGCCAAGTGCGAGTTGGACACACGCACGATGGTTTCCGTACCATTATGGAGCAAAAATAGTTAACTATGTGTTTTTCTGTATGGGAGCCCCCCTTAATTATTTATTTTATTTCAATATTCATATTAATTATTACAAATACAACTGAGTATTTTGTGAACATTTCAAGTGCCTACCTCTTGGTATCGTATCAATAATTATTGATATCGAGCAAAAAATAGCAAAAAAATACGTTTGTTGTATGGGAGCCCCCTTTAATTAAATATTTAATTTATTTAGTTTTTATAACAATAGAATACAATAGCATTTCCAAGAATCCCCGATCGAAGTTAAATTAGTCAGCTTTGGAAAACATTATATATTTAAAATTAGATTATAACTTGTTTCAGCGATATCTCATTGCAGAATACAGTCATTATCATTACCGATTCCAGGGATGAGATTTTATCGTTTTCTAAATCTTGAACGTGATGATTTAAAGATAATCTCCAACAAAGTAACTAAGCAATACATAAAGTATAAATGGCCAACAATATTAATAATCTGGAATAATTTTTGCTCTAATTTCTATTTTTCCCGATTAAATTCGTTGCGAGTTTCAAAATAGATTAAGCGTATCCCTCGGGTACCCAATTATTATATCATAGGTCGATCCAGGCGGCATATTAGTGGGAATATAATATTATTATTGTGTTTCCGTACAATTTTTCTAGAATACTTTACGATTAAAGTACTCCTTAGTTTTTCATCATATCCTATTTTTATGGCCACCCAAGTGTTTCAGCGTCGATATTAAGCTAATAACAATTAGTTAATGAAAATTGGATCGCACCCATATTTTGCAGTAAGTAATTGATAATGGGCATAGTTGGGGTTTCGGCGTATTAAAAAGTACTTAGACACTTTATTTCAACTTAATTACATATTTCAGTTAGTAGTTACAGTAATTTTTTAGTTAAATTCTTAAAACTCTACCGTTTAGAAAACAGTACATAACATACAGTAAATTCAAAGAAACTTTTTTGAGAACATATTATTATATTTTTTAAAATTATTTTTGTGTTTTTCTCACTCTATATATTTACGCTAGTTTCCCCACTATATTCTACTATTCAGTGTTACGCCGTTAAAATTGTGTGTTTTTTTATTTATCTTACAAACCATTTTAGTAGTTTATAAGTTTCAACTAGTACGCTATAGGCCATGATGAGCTATTAAATTTATATAAAATTTTGCGGCTTATTGAATATTCAAATCACTTAGCATGAGATTGAGTAATGCAGGTAGTCGGCGAGTGGCGAGGCCGACCCATTAACCTCCGTCGACTGTGGACGGAATAACTAAGCAGGTTACCTAGCTTATAAACATTTGTTGGGAGCCCAAATAACAATATAATGAAATCTCGTTAGAATAAAAACAATACAGTCGAATATAAAACTTCCTTCTTCTTCTTTAACTGCCTCTCTCACAGCAAATTAACATTTAGCAAATCTAATAAAAGTAATGAGTGAGTTATAAAAATTAAAAACCGTCAAAGGTGAGTCGAACGCAGTACGCACAATACTACTGTCTACGCACGATTCATGAGAGTATTACAGCCGGATACAGACGGACAGATGGACAATATAATAAATAATAATAATTATTATTGATAACATTACGATTTCTGCTATTCCAATTTTCATTTAATGAGCCATATGATACAATTAACTACGGCTGTAGCAAAGTTTTCATATCAAGGGCCATAGGTTATGAGGGTTTTATAAAGTAATTATCTATGTCATATTTCGAGCACTTCTGAGTTCCGGGGTGTGTGAGAACCCACAATAACCACATGGGCACATTTATGCAATTAATATACTGAACGGCCAAAGTCGTGGTGAGTCGCCAGAAAAATTAACACCCGAACAATAGCGCAAGCGTTCGCAGTCAGAATGGACAGTATTTAAATATAGCTCCTAAGTCCTATTATAGAGATTGGAACGAGCACCAAGACGCTTTATGTTTCGTTTTATAGTGTCGTTAATTCATAGACGATGACCGCTCCTTATGTTTTCATGCGGCTTATAAAGAGCAAAGATTATACAGATATAATATTAATGTTTAATATGATTGATAAAGAGCTTCTATAACAAATAAGGAGTTTTTATTCTTAAAAGTTATGTTTGCTTGGATGACTTGAGTTTATTAATTGTTAACAATAAATAATAATCATGAGTGATGAGAGTAAACGATAGGAAAAATTATTGTAGTTAGCATTGTTGTTCAACAACAAAAGACGTCACCACTAACCACAAGTCATACGAATCTATAGTGCACATAATATCATGATTGCCGCCGCATTTGGAATGAACAGTATTGGTACTACGACGTAGGAAATAGCGCGTCAAACCCATTACTCGTCTTTTTGGCACAGTCGGTAAAGAGTAATAATTATGTAACACTAGATGACGCCCGCAACTCCACTGCGCCAAAATTCGTTTATCGCGCGGGAACCGTACATTTTCCCAGGACTAAAGTATCTACATCATATCAAATTTCAACAAAATCGGTTCAGCGATTTGCGCATGAAGAGGTAACAGACAGACCGACACACTTTTGCATTTATAATAATATTAATTATTAGTATGGATTTTGTTCCAGCATACTGTGTATCCGGCCGCGAGCAAGCCGGGATGCGCCGTGCGCACGGGCCCTCCATACGGCTCGTGGTGCACGCCCGTCACCACTCCCACCCATGCCGAGTAATTTACATTTACATGGTTTCATTATATTTTTTCAAAAATAGTGTTTTGTGTAGAACTCGAACTCGAACTCGACTCGAACTCGGTTGTCTGTAAAGTCGGTTTACTGACGATAGTTGAACGTGACAACGTCATAGCCTTAAATGGAACGCCTCAGAGCGAGGTAACGCCGCATATTGCGTCATGTTTTTTCGTGCGCGCAGCCCATATCTAATTATAAGACGTTGTCACGTCAAAAAAGAGAGAATGAAAGAGAGCAGAGTATTCGTCTTTAAAAAGAATTTAATTTGGAACGGTTTTGCTGTAATTTTCTTTCTTACTTTGCAGACTGACCAAGACAAATTCAAATATCGAATCAAAAACACACATCAAAGACGATGCCCAACGCAAAAAAGAGAGGTATGGCTAATCAATATTATGGTTAGTTGTTTATGTACTAAGACTCGTTAGCTGTACATAGTTCTCTACAATCTACATACAACAACATACTTGAACCTACAATATTCTAACAAATTATGCTACAATCACAATTTTTAGCAAAATTTTATTTGATTTCAGCTCTATCATACCAATTCATAAAGTGAAACTGCTAACGTTCGCTACACCTAAGAAACATCAGAACAGAGAAATAAAGGAATCCAATACTGAACTGAAAGAAATTAAGAAGCTCAAATCAGAAGATAGCCCTGTGAAAAAGTACGTTTTCATAACAATTTTATATTATACTTACTTAAAAAAAATTTAAAAAGTAAGAAAATATACCGTAAGAGAAAGTAAATTGAAAATTTCTATGAAAATTCCTAATGAATGTTTAACTGTAAAGGGAAAATCTCCACTGAAAAATAACTGGACATAAAAATTATTTTTTTTATTTAGGGACACCTCTAAGGGAGTACAAAATGTGGTGCAGCAGGTAGAGACGCCGCAAAGTCCCGTGCCATCCTCGCCGTCTCGCAACAAGAAGTGCAAGGGGTTCATAAATTTGCTGCCGCTATGCGACCCCTTTATGCCAATCGACCCTCAGGGTATGTAACTTTCGTGTCACAGTGTTTGTGTGCGAACTTCTCCAAAACGGCTCAACCGTCCAAAACGGCTCAACCGATTTCAATGAAAATAATAATAATAATAATGTCTATGGACGCTTCACACCACGTCAGTCTGGCCCCGTGCTAAGTACCTAAAGGACTTGTGTTACGGGTACCAGACAACGGAAATATATTTAATACTTTTATACTATACATATATTTAAGATTTTTATTATATCATACACATATTTAATACACATCCAGACCCAGGAACTTTGAAAACTTTTTGTTCCGTCGGCGGGATTCGAACCCGCGACCCCCGGCTTGAGCACCAACGCGCTTACCACTGAGCCACAGAGGTCGTCAAATATTTTGTATATGTACATTTGTTAGGCCTGAGAAAAGGTTTTTAATTTTTATGTACTTACTTTTTATATTACTACTAGAAATAATTTGTATGACAAAACAACGTTTGCCGGGTCCGCTAGTTTTTATATCCCGATTCCCGATCTGACCATAAGAAGTGACGGATAAAACCCGCGTGGGAAGTGTAGCAACAACTGTTGCACCTTATATTTTTACTCTACATCTTATAACTTTGTGCCATTTGATATACTATCGTTGCTAATTCGGCTAGGTCACTACTAACCAAAAGCTACTTATAACGTAAATAACTAATTATATTTTAAATACACAGAAGTCAGTAGACCTATAAATGTAAGCCTTTACTGTTTCTAAACGCGGATAAGTTTTTAGTGAGAGCATTTTCGTATTACCAAAATAGTTTTTCTCATAGTTAATACTAAGCCATGAAAACGACACCAATAAATTAGTGAAACCTTACGATATTCGAATCTCGTTTTGACTCAGTGAACGCTAATGTTACAAGCTTCGCTGCGATCAATATCAAAATTCACGGTATTAAGTTGTTTAGTACTTAAATTCAAATAAAATGTTATTTTTAACCCCCGACCAAAAAGAGGGATGTTATAAGTTTGACGTGTCTGTCTGTCTGTCTGTCTGTGTGTCTGTCTGTGGCATCGTAGCATCCAAACGGGTGGACCGATTTTGATCTAGTTTTTTTTGTTTGAAAGCTGATATGACCGAGAGTGTTCTTAGCTCATTGCTGAAATATCACGGTTTATCTGGTTCCTGATAGAACGATTAGCAACTTGCAGTCGTTTGATGGGTTTTATATTTTGCATTCTGGTTCGAGACACTTATGAATAGATATATATACATTATTAGAAAGTTGACTTGGTGCTGCAGCATCACCTCGTAATCAATAGGATACCCAACTCTTCACTCTTCACAAACTTAGAGCAGAGGTTTCGTGTTTGGGCTCATTTTAATTGCGACAACCAGTAAGACGTAGATAAACAGTAAATATTTGCATGCTGCTGCTGCAGCATCACCTGGATTCTATAGGAGCCGAGCTCCGTATAAACCCAAAGTGGAGGTTTCATGTTTGGGCTCATATTGACGGCCTCATATTTTATAGATGGTATTCATTGGGATATACATATGATCCAGTTGAAAGAAATTATTCTGCACAAGTTTAAAAAGCATAAAATAAAATTAAATTAAGAAATTAAAAAAAAAACCGCCAAAAGAACTTTAAAAAGTAATGAAATAATATTTACTGACTTTAAGTTTAAATAATTCCTAAGAGTAAAGTAATATTTTAGTCCATAAATGTTGTCAAGGTGTGTCGGGGGACCGCTAATGTAGATGTTTGATTTCACATAACGTTATAGTTAAGGGTCAGTTCACAGCGACCCGAATCGAGAGAATCAGCGACTATTATGGCGATACAAAAATATGCAAAAGTCGCTGTTGTGGTAATTTACTCGGCGGTCCCCCGACACACCGTGACAACCTTTATGGACTTACTTTGAATTTACCTATTAAAGTAATATTTTAATATTACTTTAATACTCTTAGGAATTATTTAAACTTAAAGTCAGTAAATATTATTTCATAACTTTTTAAAGTTTTTTTGGCGGGGGTTTTCTTAAATTTCTTAATTTAATTTTATACAATTTAATCTACTTGGTGATAGGCATAATATTTAAAAACCCGTAAACAGTTAATCGTATCGTATTTTGTCAAATAAAATAATATTCTCATGACGTCAGTCTGTCCCCCTTGCTAAGTTCTCGAAAAATAATTAGTAGATTGGAATAATAGAGCACCCTGCAGGGTGCCATCAAGAATTTTGTGGCAATTGCCACCATCATTAATAGAATAATCAATATTATGAATAAATACACCACTAACTTTTTAATACGTTCAGTAAAGTAAAAAATAACATTATATTTTAGGTCGTGGATACATCACATGGCTTCTTTTGGTGACATTCTGCTACAGCTACAACGCATGGTGCATTGCCCTAAGAGCTACATTCCCATATCAGACACCGGAGAATACGCCGATGTGGATGGTGGCGGACTATATTTGCGACGTTGTCTACTTACTGGATGTATTCTTTGTGAAGCCGCGGTTGATGTTCCTTCACGAGGGGTTTTGGGTTGACGATCCAACTCTAACCAGAGATAATTACAGGAAGAAGCTTCAGTTCAAGGTAAATTAAATTTACTTCTTCCTTAATCGTCCACGTCGAATTGTTCAGAGTTTATGACTATATTGATAACATTAATGATTGTGTCCTACTTTTATTTCAGTTCGACCTGCTATCCCTCTTGCCATTGGATTTACTATACTTTTATTTCGGCACGCAAATGGTGATTCTACGTTTTCCAAGAATGTTCAAGTTACAAACGTTTTGGGAATTCCATCAAGCTATGGATCGTGTGCTCGCTTCTCCTTACGTGGTAAAGTATTTACTAAGTGAACACCTTATACTTATCACCAATTTTATAATTTTTTGTTGTTATTGTTCAGCGTTTATTTTAATCAGGACTAGATTAACTTACAGTACAGTCAAAAATCAAAATATCTATAAACTCAGCTACAATACTGAGAATAATAATTGACATCAACGTGGAGATCTACCTAATATCTTGACCGTATTATCTACAGTTGTTATAAGCGATGATTTTAAATATTTCTATCATAGGTCAGAATCGGCAAGACTTTGTTCTACATCTTCTATCTGATTCATTTGAACGCGTGCGCATACTACGCCATGAGCAAACACATCGGTCTGGCCTCCAACAGCTGGGTGTACGACAATCAAGGGAATGCTTATCTTCGTTGTTTCTATTTCGCTACAAAGACTGCCACCTCGATTGGTATGTATTTCATGTTCAATTTTCCCAAACAAAGTATTTTCTTTATGGTTGGTCGTACTAAAAATAACAATAAAATATTTTATTTCAGGCAAGAATCCAAAGCCGGAGAACACGATTGAGTATCTATTTATGACAGCAGCTTGGTTGATGGGAGTATTCGTGTTTGCTTTACTTATCGGCCAAATAAGAGACATCATTGCAACGGCGACTAGGGCTAGAGTAAGTTTCTATCACTTTTACCATGACATTCTAAGCCTCACTGAGTAGAAGCGAAATAAGACATTAATCCTACATTAATCATAGTTCAATATTAATTACCTGACTGCGCCAGAAGGAAGGCTATATTTTTCGTGTAGATTTTTCGAGTAGAGAGTATTTAATATTTATGTATGCAGAGTTGTAAGATTCGTGTTTACTGTGAATATCAAAATGCTGTCGGGTTAATTAGTTTTTTGAACAACAGTTTTTTATTTATTTATAAGTGTGTGTATTCTACAGACGGAATACCGTAAGACAGTTGACGGTTGTCGTCAGTACCTCAGCGGGCTGAACATGCCGGCCTCGCTGCAGCGCCGTGTCACTTGCTGGTTCTCCTACACCTGGAGCCAACAGAGATGCTTCGGTAACAACAGTTTTCGGTAGTGCTTATTCACTGGTTCCAATTTCCCTAACCAGTATGCAGTAAGATGAACAAATCTGATTTGGTCTCATACTAACAAGACTTAGTTAGCCGTAATTTTCCATCGCTTTAAAGATCACGGAGTTTCATTATTTTATGCCTATACGGATACGGATAAGAGGTATAGGCTATACCTCTTGAAGCTTGAAGTCTATTTGTAAATATTTCAAATCTGCATCTTTGAATCACCTTTATTTTCAGATGAATCGAAAATACTCAATTCTCTACCTTACAATATGAAACGAGATGTAGCTCTGGAAGTCCACATAAAAATTCTGAGTAAGGTGAGTGACACTTGCAAGGTCTCATGATCGAGGATTTTATTACCAAACTCATAAGGAAAGAATTCATATTCCAAAATGAAACAGTTACAGTATTTTATTGTGTTACAACATTAAAGAACTTCCTAATTATCGGAATATGAAGTGATCTACTGTTGAAGACTTTTAGATCAGCCCCTCTAGCATACGCCAACGAGAAAAAATTGTCTACACGTTTTCTAGATGTTTGATGGCGTTTCTCTTCATCTCTATTGACCCTAACATGACACAAATTTTTTCTCGTGTAGGTCTGTCGTCAAAATCTATCGACATAATGTCGAAACATGATTTTGACATTGTCGTTATCGACAATATAACTACACACGAGAGTGAGATATCTCAAGATTTTCTCGTTTGCGCATCTTAGGCTGGCTGTATACTTAAACAATGCAACGGTTTGTTCGTCCGTGTCTCAGGTGCAACTGTTCCGCGACTGCTCGGACTCGCTGCTGCGGGACCTGGTGCTGCAGCTGCGGCCGGTGTCGTTCCTGCCCGGCGACGTCGTCGTGCGCCGCGGCGACGTCGGCCACCAGATGTACATCGTCAAGACCGGCGAGTGCTACGTGAGTGAACTCTAACACCCAGGTCATAAGGTGCAATGTTCTGTGGCTGCTCGGACTCGCTGCTGCGGGACCTGGTGCTGCAGCTGCGGCCGGTGTCGTTCCTGCCCGGCGACGTCGGCCACCAGATGTACATCGTCAAGACCGGCGAGTGCTACGTGAGTGAACTCTAACACCCAGGTCATAAGGTGCAATGTTCTGTGGCTACTCGGACTCGCTGCTGCGGGACCTGGTGCTGCAGCTGCGGCCGGTGTCGTTCCTGCCCGGCGACGTCGTCGTGCGCCGCGACGACGTTGGCCACCAGATGTACATCGTCAAGACCGGCGAGTGCTACGTGAGTATAACCTCTAACACCCAGGTCATAAGGAGCAAAAGCAAAAGTGATTGCTCGAACTCAATGCAGTCGAATCTGATGATATGCTAAGTGGTGCACGTTTATGTTATCATTCTCTACCTCACTCGAGTCTAGCAAACTGAAGGAAGTAAAAGAAAGAGATAGAAACGATGAATAGTGCACGATATTATTATGATGCTGCGTAAAAATAATTAACACTTTTTCGTTTAGGTGATGTCTGCCGATGAAAGCGAAGTTCTGGCTCAGCTGCGCGAGGGTTCTGTGTTCGGTGAGATCAGTCTCTTGGGACTTCCTGGGCTACGACGTCGTACTGCTACTGTCAGGTTAGTTTTCGACTTAGAAGGCATATAAATATGGATTACGGTATTTGCTTAAGGTATTTTGTACGACCTTTCAAAGCAAAGCCATCTCTAGCGTCATTTCGTAACTGACCATATCGATACCTGATGTTGTTCTTATTAATTGTAGATCCAGAGGTTATTCAAGTCTTTTCGCCCTCTCTCGTAACGATCTCAACGCTGCTCTCCAATACCACAAGGAAGCGGCTAAGATATTGCGGCTTCGAGCTGATCAGATCATAAAGGAGAACGCGGCCAGACAGACCCACGTGAAGAAACCCTCACTAAAGAGGATCAGCGAGACTTCCACGTCCACTGTGCGAAGGCGAAAGAGCGCCGTCAGTGGCGAAAGCAGCCAGCAAGAGGAGAAAA
Source organism: Polyommatus icarus (assembly GCA_937595015.1). Classification (NCBI taxonomy): domain Eukaryota; kingdom Metazoa; phylum Arthropoda; class Insecta; order Lepidoptera; family Lycaenidae; genus Polyommatus; species Polyommatus icarus. The sequence continues at coordinate 15,481,653 of OW569321.1, forward strand.
GAAAGCGATCTGCGAGCGCCCCCTCTAGGAGGAAGTCAGCTGTTTCTGAAACTAAGGTACTATAACTACTATATATTTACTACTACATCCAGTAATGACTTTAGACTTAAAGCAATTTTAAGTTATCTTCTGATGTAGATAGCTTATAGGAATCATATAGGAATAAAATAATTGCTACCACAATACTGTCTGTTTGCTTCAAAACATTATATTTTAATTTAAATGAGGTCTTGCACTGGTAGAAGTTAATTGTGGAATAAATATCGCGTTGTCTCTCTCTCTTAATTTAGTATTATATTTCGAGCAACGCTAACAATAAAGGCAAGGCAAAGGCAAGTAGGCATATTTAGTCTTACGTCACAGTAATATAAGCCCATGTTTCACCACTTCCTGATAGAGCACCGCTATCCTCAAACAGACAGATTCTCCATACTCTATCTGTCAAGTTAAGTGGTGGATAGTCTATCCGACACTTATCAAGAAGTGGTGAAACAGGCCATAAATGTTATAAAAAAAATCATGGGTGTTCAACAGAAGAAACGTCCTCACGGGCGCACGTCGTCGTCACGTTCATCGGAGCGGAAGCGAACCACCGTACCCAAGATCGTGTTCTCCGACTGCCTCCCCGAGCCCGACGACAAAGATCACTAAACAGTAAACAAGAAACGATAATGCCAAAACACTAAGGTACTCTCTGCACTGCGAATTTTAAACGCGCGATTTTTATTCTCGCGAATCATTTTTCGTGTGTTTCATATTTTTATCGCGAGTGCTGATACTCTCAGATTCAATGAGTTACAGAAGTGCGAAAAAAATCGCGCGATTAAAATTCGCAGTCCGGACATACCCTTATTTATACGAGATTTATGTAACGTAGTAAGTATTAGTAAATGTTATAAAATAGGATATACTTGGTCGTTTTACACATTAATATTTTGATACAGCATATTTTAACACTTTTTAAAATAATTTGGCTCGAAAATTTCTTATTCACGGATAGCCAAAGCTTCTAAAATATTTTTTCATTAACTAACAAAAAAAAATTATGATATGATGATTTTTTTATTCCTTTTTGTGTTTTTACACTATTTTGTTAATATTAGATTGTACGCTTGCAATATTTTCTACGGTTTTATTTACATAGTACGAGTATAAGATGTAAGAACGCTCAAACAAAACGTAAAAGCAATGCATTTATTTACGAGTTAATTATATTATGACCTTTTTTTTTAACGCAGGGTAAACCCATCATGGGTGCCCCGGGTTGGGTATGTGCCTCAGTACTGAAGCACCCCGGGGGTATGTGAGACTCCTACTCACTAAAACCACCTGCAGTTCGCCTTCAGCCATATAGAGGAGGGATATCCCGGTTCTAACAAACACAGGACTCCCTCCACGACTGGCCGGTCTACCTCGCACCGGACTTCCACCAAAGTAACGGAACGCTTAGGCAAACTAAAGTGTTCCCCTCGGCGCCGGGACTATAACAAAGCCGGGCAGGTTCCCTGCATCCTGACCCGGAGCCCCGTTAGACAAGAGAATTATATTATTACCTGCATTATTTAGTTACAAGACTTGTTAATATGGAAATTATTTTTGAATTAGGTATTATTATGATATGAGCAAATTAATTATTCATTTTGTAGTAACTCTGTGTTTAGAATTATGTAACATCAAGTGGATGTTTATTTAGGAAAAAGTGTCGTAAATGTTAAAATATTTTTAGAATGTATACCGTTAGGCTCAACTCACTGGGGCAGAGTCGAAGCGTCGCGTCGTACGTTTTTCACCAAAGCATAATATTCATCTCTATTATTCTATTATTTAAGTACGAATTTCTGCTATTAAAATATGGAACGCTTCGACTCTGCTCCAGTGTGAGTTGAGCTGAAGGCATACTATTATAAAACATAATTTTATTAATACGTGTCAAACACCTACAGTTAGTAATTAACTAGAGCAATTATAGCGCACTAGCGGCTAGGCCTTGGTGTGGCCCGCTGATCGCGCGCGGCCCGGTGCGCGCGGTCTGGCGATTTCATACTGTATCTATCTCGTTGGCCGCCGCGACCTGGCCGCCGCTGCGGCCTAGCCGCTAGTGCGCTATTATTGCTCTAGTTAATTACTATTTCTAGTTAAGTCGCTGCGAAGCATCAGTGTTAGTCTAATTGTCTACATGAGGACATATTTTGTAGTAATGCTTCCTTACTACGGTAGGGTTAATATTGATGTGAGTACTCGAATATCGATGTGAAATTTCGATGGAAATAAAAAACATGCAGAGCATGGACTTTTTCTTTCTTTTTCCCGCTTTACTCATTTTAGCTAACTTATTAATATTTTAAAATCAGCAGGTATTTCGGCAACACCTACAAAACTAGGCTTCTAACAATTTGATAGTCAATGATTTGCATAAAAAGTTACATAAGATATAAGGACAAACACCGCAGCCATTTTTCTGCCACTAAATCAAGGCAACACAACTCTAGTCTCAAAGTTACGTAAAAGCTATCAAATAATTATACAAGAAAAAGTTACAAGAATAAATGGCGTTCCTTGACATAGAAAATGTAGAAATGATGTTGGGTAACAAAATTGAATATTCCGCCCCTAATTCTGTAATTACTGCTATGTCAACGTCGCGTGCACAAATGCCGAAGATTTATTCAGGTTTTGTTTGAATATACAAAAAAAGCCCTTGCGTCCTGGTAATACAGGTCAATGATGTGGCAAATAATTTTGTTTCAATAAAATATGTCCTGTCCCAAATGACTGCATTTTAACTGAAATTAATGTTTGTGTAACGCAAGTTTGTTTAATCAATTTAACTTAACCAATAATACCTACCAATTCTTTCATTTATTTTATTATTTTTTATAACAATAATTAAGCAAAAGCTGCACTTAAGTTATATTTAAGAGACATCTATATTTTAGAAAAACTCTCTTACTTTCGTTTATAAATCACTTAACGATAGCCCAAGCAGGGTGAACATGACTAGTTTTAGACTAGTAGAATTGGAAAGTATTAGTCATTGGACAGAGCACAAAAACACGATATTTATTAAGGTCGCCTTAAAAACTACCTGTTTTCTATAAAATCAGGCGTTCTATTACTTTAAAAACAGGCAGTTTTTAAAGCAACCTTAAAAAAAATTGTGTTTTTGTGCTTTGTCCAATGACTGGTGCTGTCCAATCACAAGTCATTTACCTTATATTATTTTACTTATTTTAAAAATGATCATGTACGAAAAATAATAAAATGAAAATATTGTGTAGAAAGTTGTATGACGTAGACGTGCTACAGGATCGTAGCTCGTCTACGAGCGGTCTACGCCGCGCTCCCGGTGCTACGTGTGATACGACACAATATGCTACGCCGCTCGCCGGGCTACGGGCAAGCTACGGGCTACGGATAAAATATTCTGAGCAAAGTTAACATAATAATATTATGTGCTGGACAAAATCTTAGTAAGTATAATATTTACCAAACTGAAAATATACCGTCGGTGGCCAAACTATTATACTCACTTGAAAAACAATACGTTATTGTGCCTCATAAGAAAAAAAAATTATCTTTAAAATAGTTAATGTTTTTTTAGCCTTATGGTAAGGTGCAGCTGCAGTCCTGCATGCATATGCAGGTCCCGTTTGGATGCTATTCAGCCATCTGGGGATGGAGATGACTTTGTAAAACTAGCAGATATTGGTCTTAACGCATGGTTCCTTCAACCACGTGTAGTAGACCATTCCCGTTTGAGCTAATCTCGTCCCATGTCGTAACCGATGAAGGAGGTTTCACTCGTTCAATAACACAGTTTTTATAAAAAATTTCATGTCGTCTTCGGTGAACAAATTAGGGATTGTCCTGGATGATCTGAATCAATTGGATCATATTAAGGTCACGCCTTTTTCTTCATAATAAAAAAAATTAAATTAAAATAACTTGTTTTCCTTCTTTCAGTATTCCTCAGGCCAGTGTTTTTACATTGTAGCAAACGCCAATCGCTTAGCATGCATGCATCTGGGGTAAACTTAGGTTTTTCGAAGGATGAAAACAACTGAAATTCAGTTTCTTCAGTTTCACCTTAGCATCTGTTAGATAAAGCTACGCCAGCATCATCTAACAAAACTTTTATGACTTTCAGGGGTTTTCTTCTATTCTCAACAATAAAACGCCTCGTTTCCTCTCCTGTTCAAGCAGTCGAAAGACGTTTTCTACCACATTTATCAACTCGCTATGGGGACAAAGATTTTTTTAGGTTCATCACTTTTTTATATTTCAAAGTGTAGACTGGGAAACGCCTACTAATCTCGCAATTTCTCTCCGGGTATGATTGATATGACTCGAAGGTGTCTAAATTTTAGATTTATTTCTAGCTGAAATATCTGAATTCTTTCCCATGGCTACATCTTTCATTATTTTAACTTAAAATTACATTATCACAAAAAATAACCAAGAAATTATTTATACATTATAATAAAATAGATAAGACTTAAGTGTTGCTTTTTATAACACGTTTCACGCAAAAAACATTTTTAGCGCCTGTGTCTAACTCCCTATTGCACGCACTTCGCACAGGAAAATATGGCAATAGTGACTGTCGTACTAAATGGTGTTATTATTACAAGATTATTATTGAATAACAAATGTTACTAACTCACAAAATGTAGAAGACAGCCTAAAGTAACAAAAAATAAAAGAAAAAACTAAAACTAACAACACAAAATGGCTAAACAGTCAACCAATACAAATATATGTAAAAATCTCACACTGAGTATATTAATTTGGCCACCCACTGTATTTTTTACAAAAAACGATTTTTACGTTTCTTAAATAGTTCCGCTAAAATGAGTAAATTAAATTACTAATTTGTTCTTTTGTTACATTAATTATACTGCGCCATACCGAAACTCTATAATTAGAAGATTATGTGTAGGAGAATCAATCTTCTTATTAACTACAATGTGTTAGTCAAATATAATAGATGCTTCAAAACAAAACTACAAAAAACTTGAAAATAAAAGGCTTATAAAAACTATTTCATAATTCATCCATACGTCGGTTTCTCATGAATTCTTCATCAATCAGGGGTCTCGTCCCGATATTAAATGAGCAATATTGACTTACCGATACGTAACGACCCGCTAATCACGCGATCCGCCTTTCGTGACTCGCCCAAACAAAAATAATGAAATTAGATATTACAACCTTAAAATGTCATCCCCGGCCATTCCACAGCATGACTCCGCGCTGTGATCATTGTTTTAGGGTTAAATAATATTTTAAATTAACTTTTCATTAGTCATATTGTTTACGGGTTAAATAATACTAATTGAACAATTCTCATTTATTATATTGTTGAAGTCAATAGTAAGGAAGTTGGTGAATGTTGTTGGATTTGGTTTGAGCTAGGTAAGTTTTTTATGTCAGTAACATATTTTTATGTCAGCAGTTCAAACGTGGATATATAAATTAAATATGTCATTATACCTAATTATTATAATATGAAAAAAAAAACATTTTTAATTATCTGAAAAGCCTACAAAATATAGGTAGGAAGGTCTAATATAAGTAAAACTTAGCTTCAGTTGTGAATGTACATTAGTAATTACTCGTATTGTGATCACTGATCACAATCAAATAACCTACTCAATATTTTTCTATCACTATACCCGTTACATTTAAGAAAAAGTAACTTATGTATTGTAACATAAAAATGTTACCTAAAAGTCACTTTATTTTTAACAAAACATAAACAATATAAACATTGAAATTTTCTGTAAATTGAAACCAGTGAGTCTGCGTAGGTATAGCAGTAATTCTTCTGGCAGACGGTAACAAATGTCCTCACAATTAAACAATCAGTTCACTCTTAACTGCCCTTAGGAGACATCCACTAATTTAGATTTGTTTTTAATTGTACGTGCTCAATTCTATATAGTTACAGTTAAGTTTTGTGGTAGGTCATCGGTATAACATAGACTCAACATCCATACAAATATTATAAATGCGAAAGTGTATCTGTCTGTCGATCTGTTAACTCTTCACGCCCAAACCGCTGAACCGAATTTGCTGAAATTTGGCATGGAGATACTTTGAGACCCGGGAAAGGGCATAGGATACATTTTATCCCGGAAAAATGTACGGTTCCCGTGCGACAAACAATTTGGGCGCAACGGAGTTGCGGGAGTCTCACATAGTATTGATATTTATTTTTAAAAGGATGCTTCCTATTATCTAACTTTATTTAAACACACTGTGCGACAACCATAATAATATTATTGTTGTTGCCAGTTGCACATTGTGTTTAGATACACCTTTCTAAGTATAATTATTATACTTAGGAAGGTGAATTTTACATAATTTGGTGAATGTCTAACAATATGAAAATTTGTGTGCTTATCGTTGCGTCTAACAATTAGCCAACATATTCTATTTTCTATACACAAAATAACGTTTGCCGGGTTAACCAGTATTCTATAAAAACCAAATTAAGTTTATTATATTACGCTATTCGTTGTTATTTCAATCGAGTATTTTACCATAGTTTGTATATCTAGTTCATTCTCTAGCTTAGCAGGTCCATAAGAGCTATTCACCGAACAAAAATGAGTAAGCAAGAAACAAAATATTTACACACTAACTCATACATTTTTACGCACATTTCATTGCATGATGCAATTGATAATCATAATGGGAATTATTGTATTCACAACTGAACATAATATTATAACCTCTTTCCATAAAGTCGGTTAAAACACCAACCTCATATTGTGTTATCTATCGCTAGCAATGCTCAACTCAAGTACATTCGGAGTATTGGCGTATCGAATGCGCATTTTTTCTGCATTATGATAAAAGAAACCAGCAACTATTTTTCGTGGGCTGAATCGGTTGCATGAATAATTTCCAGTAATGTGGCTCTGGCCATTGCCAAACTTTCAGACGAACCGAGCTTCCCTGAGCACTCGATACAAAACAAGTTCTAGAATTAATATTAAAGCCAGAATAATAATTGTTGACTTTTTAGTGAAGATTTCGAAAAAAAAACTCCATACATTTTATGTCAAACTCTTGATTAAATTAAAGTTGAGTACCTAATAAGTAATAATTTAAATTTTGTGAATGTGGCCGTCCATTCTAGGAAAAGACGAAGTTGATTGATAATTCATTATGGGCTAGCTCTCTTTACACTAATTAAACATAGTTAACTTCAGCTTTGTTTGGTTTCCGACGGGAACGTTAAAGCAGACTTTTTAAGCCTACTTTGTGCAGGCACCTTAAAGTTAATAAATCAAAGCCCTCGTATATATAATATTGTTCTTGGTTTATGAGATACTCTTTATCTGACATTCTGAAATTTTAAAACATGGAGCCCTTGAAAGTTCACTTGCATTCCAGTTCTGACATTGTCTAGGTTTTATATCACATCGATGTCCTCTGATAGTAAATTGTTTATTAGCTTCGTGACGTAACTAACTACATCGGGTACAAACGACGGTACTGTCGTGATTCGCAGAGCTATTTACGTTAATAATCCTACGAAAAATGTACAATCAAAAAAGTAAAACTTTACGAAACGAAGCACGACAAGTCAGCAAGTTTCAATTTATTTTTGAACGATTTAAACAACATGCGTTTGTAATTTGTAGCAATTGTAAGTTGTAGCGGTGTATAGCTACTATTTAGACATTGTGTCTCGACACCAGTGTCGGAGCCTTCAAAATTTTTTAGAGCGAATTCGTCGAAAAAATGCCATTGTGTCGGGACATCCAAATTGGATACAGTTACAACAGTTTTAAACTACTGCTTTACGGTATCTGAATATCTAATAAAGAAAACACTCGATAAAACCTTACGGGTAAATTTTTCGAAAACTAAGTCTGGGTCACAAGGCTAGCCATAAATAAAATTTTCAATTCACAAGATGACGAATGTTGTTAAAACTTGTGCTCAAGATAACGTACAAGTTGTGTTTACACGATAATCGGAGTTTCTCACGAATAGCGGGATCGGTAGAAAGGAGCCCCTATCTGATCAAAAGTGGTGGTAGGTTATATATTATAGGGTTATGATTTAAGAGAAAGATTGGTTCTAAAATAGGTTATTTGAAAATGAAATTAATATATTATGTTTATTTTTATATATTTGACGACCTCTGTGAGCACGCTGGTAGCTCAAGCCGGGGGTCGCGGGTTCGAATCCCGCCGACGGAACAAAAAGTTTTCAATGTTCCCGTGTCTGGACGTATATTAAATATGTGTTTGATATAATAAAAATCTCAAATATATGTATAGTATAAAAGTATTAATTACTAGCTGTTGCCCGCGACTTCGTCCGCGTGGACTTCAGTTTATAGCGCGCGGTGTCAACAAAATTGGTGTCAAATTTAAAAGCTTTTTAAAACCCTGGTATCCCTCAAATCAAAATACCCAAAACAGCTGTGCAGTGTGCACATAATATATTTTTTTAATTAAACTTTTTCATACCATATTTTAAAGCTTATTTAGCCCCCCATTACACAACTTTAGCTTTACCAGAGACCAGTACTCTATGGCTTTACCCATAAACTATTTAATATTTATCATTAGTAGGCTGTTGTTTCTGATATTATCTATGTTGGTAGGTGAGTTAATTAATAACGTGTATAACAATCGAAACTCGAAAGAATCGCAAACCTAATTCAACATTACCACCGGTACCACCTCTTATAGAAATACGTATGAGCAAGCGATAGCGCGATCTAGGCGGCTATTGGCGCCATCTAACTTAATTTGAACAAATTTACGCATTTTCACCCCCTTACAACCCTTTTTTCCAGTGAAAAAGTAGCCTATGTCCTTTCTCAGGCTTTAGACTATCTGTGTACAAAATTTCATTACAATCGGTTCAGTAGTTTTGGCGTGAAAGCGAGACAGACAGACAGACAGAGAGACTTTCGCATTTATAATATTAGTATAGATTATAACATAATTTTTCAAATCGGACCAGTACTTCCTGAGATTAGCGCGTTCAAACTATTACTAAATAAGCATTTCATATAATTTTCCCCGTATTTTCCACATTTTTCTCTATTTCTTCGCTGCTATTAGTCTTAGCGTAATAAAATATAGCCTATAGCCTTCCTCGATAAATGGGCTATCTAACACTGAAAGAACTTTTCAAATCGGGCCAGTAGTTCCTAAGATTAGCGCGTTCAATTATGCCCTTTCACATAATTTTCCCCGTTTTTCCACATTTTCCTCTATTTCTTCGCTCTCATAAGTCTTGGCGTGATAAAATATAGCCTATAGCCTTCCTCGATAAATGGGAAACTTTTCTGAAAGATTTTTTCAAATCGGATCAGTAGTTCCTGAGATTAGCGCGTTCAAACTATTACTAAATAAGCATTTCATATAATTTTCCCCGTTTTTTCCACATTTTTCTCTATTTCTTCGCTCCTTTTAGTCTTAGCGTGATAAAATATAGCCTATAGCCTTTTTTTTTTATTTATTGAAGTTAACAAACAGTAACCATAGTATATAATTATTATAAATATTGTTTAAGTATAAACAAAAACTTAGTAACTACGGAACCAACAGCGTTAACTACAAATTAATTAAGTAACTTAAATTCTAGTCATCCAGTTGAGATTAAGTAATATACTAATATATTATATTCGTAGCTAATGTACTAATATTTCAAAACATTATCATTTCTGAACTTTAATAAGTACTTACTTATTATACTATTTTGATGTTTCACTTTTTTTAATTTTGGTAATTTTAATACATAATATTTTCTAACATTTGTAACAGCGTGTTGTGACTTCTCATACAAGCATAACAATTTATGCTTGTATGAGAAGTCACAACACAACAGCCTTCTTCGATAAATGGACTATCTAACACTGAAATAATTTTTTAAATCGGACCAGTAGTTCCTGAGATTAGCGCGTTCAAACAAACAAACTAACAAACTCTTCCGCTTTATAATATTATAGTATAGATATATTTCCGTTGTCTGGTACCTGTAACACAAGTCCTTTAGGTACTTAGCACGGGGCCAGACTGACGTGGTGTGAAGCGTCCATAGATATTATTATTATTATTATAAAGATATCACACCTTATGAAATAAAGTCGCTTCTCGCTTTTTGTCTTTATATTTAAAATTAAAACCTTTTAAACCACTCAACGGATTTTGATGTTGCTTCTTTAATATATATGACTGAAGAAGAAGGCATTACTTATGGAATTATAGTATAATTCAATGAGTATAGGCCATAAAATATAATAATTTTCTCCCAGAAAGAGTCAGTGTTAATTGTGTTCAACTTTGGAGTTAGAGGTAGCTTGAAATCTATGGGAGGTGTGGCCCCTCTTGACCCGCCACTGAACAGAGCCTCGGTATAATATTATGATCATACAGCATACTACGTAAAGTACGTGAGTTACTGCCGCGGCCTCCGTAATGGAGTCATCAATCACAATTCACAACATTCGGCTCGCCCATATTTGCACAAATCGTATGCCGACCCCAAAACAACCTTAGAAAATATTTGGCAATGTCGTTACAAAATGTACGACCACTAATCATATAGAAATAAATGGTGTAAGTTGAATATAAAATTAGGATTATTAGGTAGTTTTTCAACCTGGTCTAGTGTATTTTTACCCTCCAACAAAAAAGGGGTGTTATAAGTTTGACGTGTCTATCCGACTTTGTGTGTGGTGTGATCTGCCCGTGGAATTGTAGCTTCCAAACGGCTGGACCGATTTTGATATGTTTTAAAAGCTTACATGATCGGACACCCCTTAGCAATAGTTCATTATCGTCAACCCGCCTGCTGAAATATTTGAGTTTATCTACGTCATGTAACTTGTAAGGTTGTAAGCGACTTCCAGTGATTGATTCAATATTTTACATTTCTGATTAGAATAGGGGGGGGGGGGGGAATATTTAATTTAACATTTTTCGTAAAGTGCATTAATTTACAATACAAATTTGCTACGTTCATATATTAGAGGTATAAACTATATATATAAGTACATGATAATATGTACTACCTCTAATATAAAATTACGTAATTCAAGTCTTAATAAAATATTACTTTTCAAATAAAGAATTAAAAAAAAAAACATAAATGGTTGAATTATTCTTTGTTATTACAGACGACACAATAACAATCTGGGATGGTGCGAGGGAAAGAGCCGGAAGTCCCCACCACTAACCCGGTGGAGGCGAAGAAGTACCGGGACGAGGCCGCAGGACACTCCAAGAATGGCAACTACGAGCGGGCCCTGACGTCGCTGGCCAAAGTAGGCTTCAGGCTATTTTAGAGCCCTTTCTATATAATAATATGTTTATTTCTCCAAAAAATTACATATGCAATTTTTGGGAGACATGGAGCCCAAACTAAGCCAAGGCCTGTATAATTGGTACCCCAGGCCCCTCCTAACAATGGAGTAACAAAGTAACAACTAATTTTAGATTTAGATTTATTTGTGTGTGTGTGTGTATTTGTAGGTTCAATTAAGGACATCAAGTATATAAATCTGTACATTACAACGCGCCACCGCCGCTCCCGCCCCACTGCCCGCTGGTTTCGAGACTGAAGCCTTAGAGTCGATACTAAATCATAAAACAAAGTTTTTTTTTCTCCATGTCTCCAAAATTATTGTACATAAACTCCACGCTCGAGCTTCGAGGAAACAGGGGCTGAGGGGGCTCGCTGTTCTATCGGAAAATGCTCTTCACAAGACTTATTGCAAGGCAAAAGGCAAAGTTGTTTTATAATCCCTCGGGGATAGTATAGCTTCTGTATATAATATAAGTTAGGTATTGTAGAAGTTTGTGTCCCAAAAATGGCACAACATATTGACCTGAAATATTCCGCCATACGGTTCCACATACAGCGATACACTAAGGGCCATAGGTGGTGCCTAAACACTTATAGTCGCCATGGAGACCACGGCACAGGCGTCGCTATCGATGCCTCCTCACACACTTACGTTACATAACCTCACGAGCTCGGGATATGCACGTAGTTTTTGCGGAAAATGACGGAAAACGAGGACAATGCTAAAGCCCAAATACGCTCTATTCTCGGACCGACTAAAGATGCTGAATTTCTGCAAAGTTTCGTTCGAGTTGGCATCGGCGACGACGAGGACGAGATCCCGGTGCCCAAGGCCTCGATCAGCAAGCGCGCTCCACCCACCGCGGACAAGGAATCCAACATCGAAGATGACAAACTCTCTGGATCTCTCCGAAGGGAATCGACTAAGCCGGAGAAGAAAAAGACCCGTCGCCGACAGAAACGGGAGAGAAGACGCCGCGAGGAGGAAATATACACGGACAAAGACCGAGCTGCAGCCGTGGTAATGGGTTCGAAGGATATCAAACTGTCTCTGAACATAAAGGATAAGACGGAGAGAAGCAACGCTCTTCAGATACCGGCCGAGGCCGACTCTGGGACGCTTTTGGCTCTGGCGCGGGCTGAGTTAATGCGGGAACGATACCGCACTGCGCTATCCTTTGTTAACAAGGTTTGGTGAAAAGTGAAGCTTTCAAATTATTAAAGTTTGTAACACGGAACTAAAGTTTGAGAATTTAAGTCGGCTATTAAACATTTGACGGAAATTAAAGAAAAATAGTTTTTTACAAGAAATTATAATTATTGTATCTTATAACCCTATACCTTTATACCTTATACCTTTTTAACTAGGTCGTCAGAATTCAATGTGGAATGATTATTATTTGAAACTTTGTGCTTTTAACTGTTTCTTGCCTAATTCCTAATTGCCTTTTTTCATTCTATTTCAGGCGATCGAGTTGGCCCCGGACGAGAAGGCGGCCTACGTGGCGCGCAGCAAGTGCTATTTGCTGCTGGGGGAGCCGCGCAAGGCGCTGGCGGACGCGGAGACAGCGCTCACCCTGGACCCGAAGCACGCCAAGGCGCTGCTGCAGAAGGCCGAGGCTCTATACTACTGCGGAGAGTTCGAGATGAGCCTGGTCCACTACCACCGAGGCCTGCGCGCCAGACCCGACCTCAATGAGTTCAGATTGGGAGTCCAAAAGGCACAGGTAATAAATACCATGATTATAAATACTTATAATATAATAACATAATTCCCATAAGTGGTATTCCACCCTCTATAAGGTGTAACAAAACTAAGTGATAATACTTTAGGGTGTGTATGTGTTCCTTCTATATAGAGTTCACTGTGAAAGTGTAGCGCTGAAAGAGTAACTTTTTTTACTCTTGTATGGGCAAACTCACTGACGCTGAGACGCTTGTCCATACAAATCACAAAAACATTGCTCTTTCAGCGCTGCTACTTTCACAGTGAACTCTATAATATAAGGGACGCGTAGACACCCTAAGGCCTAAGGTATTATCGCTCTTCGCTATGTTTTGTTATACCCTGCAGATGGATAGACAGCATCTAAACCATTTTATGTCTCTTTTCAGGAAGCTATCGAAAACACCATCGGGTCCGTGAAACAAGTTCAAAGAGCAACGAAACGAACAGCAGCCAAGTCGTCGCGACCGGCCCTCGGCCAGCTCATGTCTGATAAGATATACTTGGAGAACCTCTTGAAAAACCCCAACTTGGCCATCGCGGATAAGAAAAACGACGTAGTGATGAAACAAGCCGAAGAAGCGTTGCGTTTTCTAGAAAATAGAGAGGAGTTTTGGAGGCAACAACAAACGTCCACGAGACACTAGTTTATTAGATTAGCTATAATATTAGACATTAGACGTATTGTACCGTTCAAAAGTTTTTGCCCACCCTATATGTTGCGCGATACATAAAAATAAAAGCAATATGATCGAGTTTGATAATTATATTTTAAAGAACATATTATTTGGATTAAAATATAGTAATGAGTAATTTTAGTCTGCAATTCTTCCATATTAAAAATTTTAATTTATTTAAATTACCTTCTTTTGCTTTTATTAATTCTTTGCAGAATCGTGGCATTCTTAGTAACATTTCGACAAATAATTGATTTCTGTTTGGTCCTATTAAATTTTTCAGGATATTTTAAAGGTGTGTTGTCATAATAGGAGTGTCCTATTTTCTTCTTTCTGAAATCCCTGTCCCATTTATCCCACAACAATTCAATCGGATTGAGGTTGGGCGACCGTAGTGACCAAATCATTACGTTCAGTACATTCTTCCTTTCAAATTCTTCTAAATGCTGTTTGTACAGCTTCAAGGAATACTTGGGATCGTTGTCATGCTGTAAAATAAAATTTCTACCGATCACGCTTTGACCAGATCGTACTACATTTTTCTTTAATATTTTTAATTCTTCTTTCTTTAAAATCCCTTCAATTTTCGCCAGGTCTTCAGTCAACCGGCCTCCAAAAAATCCTTAAATCATCATCGAGCCTCCATCATGTTTTACATTCTGGATTACACATTAATTTAGCATCCATTCTCCCTTTGACCTGCGCACGAAGATTCTTCTCTTAAACCCAAAAACTCAAACTTTGACTCATCACTCCATAAAACTCTCTCCCACTGATCCATGCGTCCAATTTTTACGTCCTTTAGCTTACTGCAACCTCTTCACGTTATTTTGACGCCTTAAAGAGGCGACGCCTTTCTTCACTCCTACTCTTCCAAAAAGGCCAGCTTCTCTCAATCTCCTTTTCACTGTTTTTCATTGTAAAAGTACTCAAAGTAAAATCTCTAGTTTCTTTGATCTAAACTGCTATCTCTAGACCCGTGAGTCGTCGATCACGTTTACTGGTCAATCTACTATGCTTACCTTCAACTGTTGTGACTTTGCGAGGCCGTTCTGAACCTTTGCTATCGCCAAAACTCCTGGTGGGTGCATATTTTTTCACGATGTAAGCCACTATTTTTCGACGTATTTTTAATTTTACGGCAATATTAGTGTTCCTTTTGCTTGAGTTATGTAGACTAACGATAAATGCACGAGTTTAAACCGATAGTTCCTTGGTTGTACCTGTTTTAAAGCTTATGTGTTTGAATTTTCGAAAACGAAAACAATAGGCTTGATGACTAATTTTTTTTCTTATTGGTAATTGAAAGACCCTTAAAAAATAGAAACATTGCTGAAAGAATGACTCTCACAGCTTAAAAATTCACCAAGATATGAACAATTCAAACATCTCATAAAATAGACCTGCCCGAAACGCTCCATACAAAATGCTACGGAAGACTGACGTCAGTCTTTCTTAGTTAGTACGGACCGGGAGAGAACTTTGTTCGATAGGTATATTAAATATTGTGTTTATGAAAGTGGTTTCATACCAAAAGTTGCTTTTAATTGCATAACTTATCGAATGGTATACAAATATTAAGAAATTTAATTGAAAAAAAAATCGACTTGATTATCCAACTTTGAAGGCGCCTAACAAAAAAAATACAAATGCTATCGAGCTGAAATTTTGGTAACGCTTATTTTTTACCGTGCTTTCTTTATTTTATTAACAAAATTCGCTAATCTTTGACCTTGTCATCATCCCTATTAGTATTATAACTTCACAAAAGAGTGTCTTGGTGTACAAAGTATAAATAAAAGCTTGATTCCTGCGACTCACAGAGCTTTATGGAACTAAACTCCAATAATAAACATGGAAGGAACAATTCACAGTTGAAGAATATTAAACAAATCAGCCATACAAAATGTAAACATGCGCTCGTATAAAAGTATACAAATAATGGACACAATTATTTTTGGTTCTAAAAACATCGTTTTAACCTTCGCTTAACAATACAAAAGGACAATTTGCTGATTCGTATATTTTTTAAATAAAATAAATGAATTATGTTGTGGGAAAAAACTTTTGACCGGTAGTGTAAATGCTAAATTTTAACTTTTGAATTGCGATAGACGGGCCTGTTTCATCACTTTCTAATAAAGTGCCGAATAGGCTATACACAACTTTTTTGTCAGATTCAAGTTAAATTGTCTATTTGTTGATAGGGTAAATGACTAGTAGATTGTACAGTACTAGTCATTGGACAAAGCACAAAAACATCATATTTATTAATGTTGCTTTAAAAACTGACTGCTTTTCTTAAAAAAAAAGGCGTTCTTTTACTTTAAGAACAGGAAACTTTTAAAGGAACATTAATAAATATTGCGTTTTTGTGCTCTTTCCAATGACTGGTATTGTCCAATCTACTAGTCATTTACCTTAGAGCTTTTTTGACAGATTCTACATACTTGATCTGTCAAGTTAATTGGATAGCCTATTCGTCACTTAATCGTCACGTCACGTCAGAAAATGGTGAAACAGGCCTTAAGAATTTAAAATAAGGATTTTTTTAAAAATATTATATTGTCGTTTTATTCAATAAGTACTCATAAATTTTAGTTTAGTTTAGCCTGGTCCGGCCGTATAAATATGTCACCCTAAAGTGATAGTAGTGTTATATCGAAAGTCAAATGGGATGATATTATGTATACTCGTATTAAAAACGCTTTTGCTATTTCTTTATTTCATTTTGCGGAGTTTTTCGTCAGATCGAATTGGACCTTCGTCGGGTGCAGGTCTTCTTTAACCGATTTCCAAAAAACGAGGAGGTTATATGTTCGGCTGTGGATATATTTTTTTTTTTTTATTTTTTTTTTTATTTTTGTATGTTCAACGATTACTCCGCCGTTTGTGAACCGATTTTCGAAATTTTTGCTTTGTTGTATTTGGTTTTAAGTACTCCAATTTGGTACCATGTTCACAAAGTGGTGACCTGATGATGGGATCCAGGAGTAATCGAGGGAACTCCTCGAAATTTATATGGAAACATATGGTGATTTTGGTTTTATGTGAAGTGTACTAAGAATATGCTACCAAAAAGTCAAATATTGGGTCAAGGTATACCATGGTTTCGAAGATGCTGAGAGAACTCCTGACTCCTTATAGATACACGTTTGGGAGTTTCGGCGTTGTTTTAAGAACAGAAAGCATATGCTACTATGCAACTCATATTCATCATCATAATCATCATCATCATCATCATCATCATCATCGTCTTCATCATTACCACGTCGTGTTAAGGTCACCAATGTCTCATGGCACAGAATAGATAATAGTACAAGGCATAGGTGTGGATATACTAATAATAATAATAATTTTATACTGTATAACAACACTTTGTTTAAATATACACGGCGGTCAGCGCCGCGGAGGCGACGGTATCGCGGCGCCGCCTCGCGGCGCGTGGCGGAAGACGACAGATCGAATATACTTTACTACTTTATATACAGATCGAATACTATACTAACTACTTTATAAAATTTTAATAGACAAAATATAGAATTAAAATAAAGTTATTTTAAAAAGAGCATTTAAACAAAACAAAGTCAATAAGTGTCTTTTTAATTAGTTATACTTATTAATCGATAGATGGCGCACTAAGTATCGATTTGAATGGATTTGAAATTGAATTCTTGATTACAAGAACAGCTGTCAATAATTATGATAATATTATATTATATTACTAGCTGTCCCGGCAAACGTTGTTTTGCCATATAAATAATTTTTGGTATGAAAAATAGATGTTGGCCGATTCTCAGACCAATATCCTCACAATATGCTCACATAATTTCATGAGAATCGGTCAAGCCGTTTCCGAGGAGTATGGCAACGAAAACTGTGACACGAGAATTTTATATATTAGATGAGTAGCTACGCTACATCCTATGCAAGTTTATACAATTTTTTATCTGATAGATCCTTGGATCGTGGAAAAACGAGACACAATAGCCTTTCTATTGTTATCGCAATCGCCGGTGACCGCTTGGGGTTTGAAGTATTAAAATTGTTAAATTACTTAGCACAATATGTTCACTTCACTGATAATATATTATTTTGTGAGTGTGAACTGTGTAATAAAATAAGATACGTAAAATATACGCGAAGGTTTACCTACTAGTGTAACTAAAAAGAGTGAAATTATTATTATTTTTAACAAAAAATTAAAACCGACTTCCAAGGTAAAAACAATATTAACATTAATATGAACTAAAAAGTATTCAATAATTTTTGCTATCTAATAGTGCCTTTTTCCGAATTCGGCTAAACCTTGACTATTTCTGTACTCAATCTTCATAATTTTGAAGTCGGTGCCAGTTCCAAAAGTTTCAAATATTCTGTCAGAGGACTGAAGATTCAGCTATCTGGTACCGACTTCAAAATAATGAAGATTGAGTACAGAAATAGTTGAGGTTTAGCCGAATTCGGAAAAAGGCACTATTAGATAGCAAAAATTATTGAATACTTTTTAGTTCATATTAATGTTAATATTGTTTTTACCTTGGAAGTCGGTTTTAATTTTTTGTTAACAATAATAATTTAAGTTTAATATTAAGTTTTTTGAATAAAATAATTCCAGTTTAAATAAGTTTATTTTTTAAAAAGTCTCTCCGAATCCGCCAAGTAATAGTACTTTAGGGTGTGTATGAGTCCTCTGTATAGAGTTCACTGTAAAAGTAAGAAACTTTTTTAAAAATGTTGTATGGACGGACGGTAAAGCATGACGCTGCACGCTGGGGCGCTTGCCTAGAGGCTAGATGCAAGTCACGAAAAAAAAGTTCTTTCAGCCCTGATGTTTTCACAAAGAACTCTATACACATACACACCCTAAAGTAAGTATTATAATAAAGTATTATATCAAATAAAAGTTTTGTTACACCCTGTTCAAAAAGTAACTAGAATGGAACTAAAATATTTTTGACATTTAAAATTTCTTTTGGTTTAACTGCATTGACCAAGGTTAGCACTAAGGGCTGGTTTACACGTATTTAAGTAGATAAGTAGTAACTAAATTTTAACTTATTTGAAGTGCCTGCCGGAAATGTGTCAAGTGACAAGCGCCGCCTAGCAACCTTACAGAAAATAGTCAAAATTCTGATTTCCTTGTTTAGTACTTAACTAAATTTTAACTTACTACTTGCTACTAAATTGTGTGTTTACATGCAATAAGTAACTTAAAATTAAGTTTAAATTTAGTTAACTACTTATCTACTTAATACGTGTAAACCAGCCATAACTCACCGATGAGGACAGCTAAAACACTCACTCAACTGAAAGAATAAACTATTTGTAGTTTGAAATTTACTTTCTGCATATACTCCACTCGGGCTAGCTTGTCGCTAGCGGCACAGTATAGCAATATTACACAGTATAGCAATATTATACTGTGCTAGCGGTCATTGACTTCCTGTCAAAAACTGCACAGTATAGCAATATTACACAGTATAGCAATATTATACTGTGCTAGCGGTCATTGACTTCCTGTCAAAAACTTGTAATTTTCCATATAAAACCACGATTGACAATATCTGACACTTCATTGTCAATCGCGGTTTATATGGAAAATGACAAGTTTTTGACAGAGAGTCAATGACCGCTAGCGACAAGCTAGCCCGAGTGGAGTACCTATAGTCGTCATCAAACCATAAAGTTAATCATCAAACACAACAAATGGTTTTAAAACATACTATTAAGATAATAGCTATATTCAGCTGAAACTGACCTTCAGCTTCTGAACATTAACTCTAGACTCTTTGTGTGCAACCTACTGTGCAACTGTAAATTAGTACGCGCTGCAATGTGTGAAATCCATTACGTGAAAATCATTATCAGGCGATTAATCTTAGCTCCAGGAAATGCGCTTTTGTCGTGTTCACGTATAAAAGTGTTCAGTGCCATTTCAGTCTTTCAATATGCGATTGTTGTCATTCACCATGATTGCAATCAAGTTTGCACTGTCGCTGCTTCTTGTGGCATTCAGCGTAAGTTTACTTAAAAGTGGTTCATGGGATAAATATACATGATAACTGTGGATAAATACGATTGTTTAATACGCTTTACACTGACACAGGCCACATCCCCACTTATTGCTCGTCCCACCTATGAGACCTAACATTGAATACTGCGCATTCCCCTTTCCCGTTTGCTGAGCGATTTTAAAAGTATGCTTATACTTCACATACTTAGGAGTTAGGTATCTGATTTTTTTCTGTGTTGCAGGTATATGGAGATGAAAGCGACGAAGCCACGGCCTGCGTGGCTTTATTAGAAAATGTAAGTACCTACCACTACTAGTTACTTTGTGAGTTGTGACAATATGAATTTACCTTTGCTGAATGTTAACTGCAACAAAAATGTGACATGAAAATATTATTACAGTTCGGCGAAAGATGCTGCGAAAGCGTAGCCACATCACAGAGCTTCGGTGCAGATATGGCGTCATGTCTGGCGAACGACTCTGAAGAAGTTACGGTATGGATATTTATTAAATATACTTAATAGATGACGCCCGCAAAATCCTTTGCGCCAAAATTCGTTTATCGCGCGATAACCGTACATTTTCCGGGATTAAAAGTAGGTATCGTATGTCCTTTCCCGAGATGCACAGTACCTCCATACCAAATTTCCGCAAAATCAGTTCAGCAGTTTAAACGTGAAGAGGGAACTGACAGTCAGACAGACACACTTTCGCATTCATAATATTATTTTAGTATGGAAGTATGGATTATAAATTTGTCAATTGGTGTTTTTAATATTTTTTGCCGCTAGGGAGCAGACTGATCTAGCAGCTTAGCAGTTTAAAAAATGTAAAACTGGCCAAGTGCGTGTCGGGCCACGCGCAAGATAGGGTTGCGTAGCACGCTAGTTTTTGAAAAAATTTTTATGGTCAAAGAATGTCCACTTATAACGTGTTTTACACTTACTAAACTAACATCATCTCAGTTACGTTCAAAGGAATTTGAACGAAAAGTTCCTTTATACTTCGCCGAATACATTTTTTTTTTAGTTGATCGACTATTACTCAATAACTTTGTTGTTCCTTGTTGACTACGGAATCCTAATAAAAATTTTAGACGCATTTCCACTCGCTAACAAGCGCAGCTATTGATCAGGTCGTAACAAAAATCCTATCCGATTACCCGAACTTAAAAACCATCATTAACATGTACTTCTATAGTGCGACAACGTCAAGTGCATAATGACCAAACAAGGTATCATGAAAGGCGACAACATAGATGAGGACGCCGCTAGGAAGAGGTTCCAGCAGATAAGCAAAGATCACGGTGACGAGAGGGAGATGTCGGAGAGGATAATGCGAGAGTGCCTGGACGGCAAGTTCCTGGAGTACCCGCCAGAGGACGCCTGCCCGGCCGTCAAGTTGTTCACTTGCGCCTTATTAAACGCACAACTGGTAAGAATGTCATAAATATGTACTTTTTGTGTTAGCGGGCCCCTAGACGAGCAAATTTTATTGCGCAATATCGTTATTGCGTAAGATCGTCTAGGGTTGATATTGAACATCTCGCGCCTTCAATCTAATTGTCAATAAACTGTTCAATAAAATTGAAGCGTGATATTTCACAATACAATTGATCGTCTAGAGTCAATAGACTCTAGGGGCCGGCTTAGACTAAGCAATGAAAAGGTCAACGTGAGCGAGGCAAAAGGTAAACTTTTTTTAACTCTGTTCAAAATCGTGAGAGTGCAACATGGCACAGAATTTCATCAACGCCAATATGAAGTTTGTGGCTCCGTCCACGCTGGTATAAATCACAGCCTATTACAGAGTTACAGGCAGACATACAAGGCTGTTTGGCGAGTGTTCAAAATCATGAATGCACCACCGTCGTGGTATTGCCATTGACGCACTAAAATAGCCTCGTAGCGTACGCGTCGTGTCTTTTTTTAAGTACTAGTTTATACTAAGTACTAGTATATATATAGATTGATTGTCAATTATCATAATATTTAACTTGATCCCTCTCTTTTATAGTATCTATATATTTTTTAGAGCTGCACCAAGTGGAAGTCAACAGACAAGTGCAACCAAATAGCGGAAAACGCCAAGAAATGCAGAGAATTGGTCGACGAATAATGACTACCTAAAAGTTTGTTACTTTCTGAAAACTTCTTCTTAAAAGCAGTTTTCAGAAAATCACAATTTATGCCTATAGTTACCGAGAGGGCGCACCCCACGAAGAATCATTGAAACAAACATATTATAAGAAATAAATTTATTTGTTCTGACGTGTTCGATTTCATTCGTCAACATTATACAACAAATCCCTGCCACTCGCTCCACAACAAAGTAAGCATTCTTTTGATCACTCAAATCAAATTACTCCATAACTTTTATTTACAATATTTACAAGATTGGCTTAGTAATAAACACAGATATTGGTGTGACCGAGAAATGGCTGCAATATTCAATCCAAGATTGTAATGTATGTTTACTAATGTATTTTAAATCTAAACTGCATTTATTACTAAAGCCGCACATTTTACTTCATAATCAAACACTGCACGAAATATTTGCAAGAGTATAATAATATTATAAGCGTCGCATACAGCATACCGCACTTCGGTTATTCACATAGAAATACTCCATATTATTATATCCACATTAGTAATAATTAATAAAATATTTCAAAACTCTCCATGAATGGGCAATATATTATTTCGAACGACATCAAACTCATTCTTGCAAGATTATAAGATTAAGTATTTTGTAATGAAAAAAGTTTCAATCTTAATCCGCGTAGGCACCTTCAAGTCAATAACATAATACTGTAGTAACACACTTAAATAAGCATTCGAGAGTCGATTTCATTAGAGGACTTGTTAAAATCTATAAAGTAGCATCGGTAGGTTTAATACTTAGGATTTAAATTAAATAAAATTATAAAAACCAACATCGGTAGCTTGGTCAAGAACTGGCTGATATTTAAACATTAATAAAACATACTCCATAATCATAATATTAAACAAAGTATTTTACATCGTCATAAGAAACAATAGAATCAATAAAAAAAATTGTTAAATAACAAGACGTAATTTGGAACAAACTTCTGATAAAAGGAACATTCATTTTTTTGTGAATAGCTGTAAAGATCTGTTTGATATTAGCACTGACTTGGTTGCAGTAATACACTAAGATGCACTTGATGATTAAATACTAACTGTAGAGGAACATCATTTTAGCAACTGCATGAAGAATACTTTACGCAAACATTAACTATATTTTCAAGTTTCAAAGCTAGACCGCAATACTGCGTTGCGACAGCTTATTGCAATAATTACAGTGTTGGACAGCCATTCTGTATTATAGGTATATCAACTGCATTTTTGCGTTGCGTCGCGTCGTCGCAAATCAATATTGTTGCCTTCACATGATATAACTTAAACTTATTTACTTCAGAAGAAAATCACTTCAATATTATAAATAGCACTTTTTGGTCATCACACGATACTCTGCAAATACTGGAGTCACATACAATATAATTGACTTCATATTTACACGTGGGACATCATTTGCTTACACTCATATTCTATACTAAAGTTTACGAAACTATATCTCTTCTACACCTAAGAGTTAGAGTCGTTTGAAATGCAAATCCACATACCCTAACATGCGCTTACGTCTTTTGCGGTGGTTGAATCCAGATCCTGAATCCAGATGTGACCTAAAATTGTATACCCTGGAATAAGAAATGGTTTGTCTTGCATCTACCAAGAGTATTCACTTGATCAACCTAGAGTGTCCTAGAGTATTCACGTGGTCAACCGAAAGTGTTCTCTTGATCAGATATTCACGTGGTCAACCGAAGGTATTCAGTATTCACGTGATCAACCGAGAGTATTCACGTGGTCAACCGAAAGTGTTCACATGATCAACCAAGGATATTCACGTGGTCAACCGAAGGTATTCACATGATCAACCGAGGGTGTTCCATATGGCGGCCTTGAGCCGGTTGAGGTCGTACTAGTCGGCCTCGTCGGGTGGTGGCTTGTACACGGGCCCGAACTTCATCATGTACTTCTTGACAAACATCTTGGCCTTGGAGCGCACCGAGTCCGTCACCACCAGCTCCTCCACGCTGCGGCAGTGCTTCAGCTCTTTCAGCATCACAAAGTGTGTGAGCTGAAATGTAATTACGATAGATAAAATTTCGTGTAAGGGTAATATAGACCGCGACGCGACGCGCAGATGTATTTCTAGATTTGTATGGATTTTACAGATTTCAATTGCGTGAGACGTCTTGCAAATCTGCCAAATCCATACAAATTTAGAAATGCATCTGCGCGTCGCGTTGCGATCTGAATTTACCCTTAATCAAATGTGTATAAATGGCTATGTAATATTTATACACATTTGAGATTTTTTTTTTTAATTTGAGATTACTCTGAAAAGTAATTTCATTAAAACATTTATTAAAACCATCATTGCTTTTGACTTGTCGCGAAACAGTCATTAACTCATTACTCTTTTAGCATCATTGCTCGTTCATATGGTGCCACAATGGAACAGATCACATTAAAACAACGTTTTCTTATTTCACGGTGCGTAATGTTATACAGGTACTAGCTGTTCCGCGCGGCTTCGCCCGCGTAATTTAGGAATTTCATGCAACCGTACATTTTTCCGCAAAAATAGCCTATGTCCCTTCACGTGGTCTATTCTTCAAGTTTGCCAAATAACATAAAATAGCTCCAGTAGGTAACATAATAAGCAATTTCATATAATTTTCCCCGTTTTCCTCTATTGCTTTTCTCCTCTTATTCTTAGCGTAATAAAATATAACCTATAGCCTTCCTTGATAAATGGGCTATCTAAGACTGAAATAATTTTTCAAATCGGACCAGTAGTTCCTGAGATTAGCGCGTTCAAATAAGCCCTTTCATATAATTTCCCCCGGTTTTCCCACATTTTCCTCTATTTCTTCGCTCCTATTAGTCTAAGCGTGATAAAATATAGCCTATAGCCTTCCTCGATAAATGGGCTACCTAACACTGAAAGAATTTTTCAAATCGGACCAGTAGTTCCTGAGATTAGCGCGTTCAAACAAACAAACAAACTAACAAACTCTTCCGCTTTATAATATTAGAATAGATAACTCGATGACGTATGGTTATCACCAGATATTTAGTTATGAATGTTTACAACATTAGGATCATAATAATAAAATGTAGGTAAAATGTATGCCAGTCCTTAGGTTTAGTTCATAGTATGTTAGAGTGAAAATGAGACTCAATTATTTATGGATGATGGGATTAGGATGATGATTGTACGTATGATTTGCTGCTTGGTCAATGTGACTTGCAATTACATAATATAATATTAGACAAGTGTAAAATTGTTAAATAAGCTTGATAGCAACATTTTATTGGCGTACTTACATAATAATGTCACTACAATTTTGTGTGACACAACGCGCCGTGTGGACTGGTCGTAAGCGGGCCCCTAAGCGATCAATTTTATTGTCCCCAACCTTTTTTTCATGCGAGCCACAAACATGTTTTGTTCTTGGTGTCGCGGGCCGCAACAAACATTTTGTAGGGTTAAAAAATAACATTTTTCAAAATTAACGATTTAAAAGTGGAAAAATTTAACGTCTATCACATAGACTACGTTATTTTGCAGGTGGGCGTGAATTTCAAAATTGTTTAACATCACGCGGGCCACAAATAAAGTCCCGGCGGGCCGCGGTTTGGGGATAGCGGGTCTAGACTCTAGGGTTAATATTGAATCCTATTGTCAAATAATGCCCGCCTTTCAATCCTATTGTCAAATAAATTTTTCAATAATATTGATCAACGATATTGCACAATAAAATTGATCGTCTAGGGGCCCGATAACAGCGAAAAGAGAACGTACCTAAAACCTAACGTAACCTTTTCTCTGATAATTAGGTTTATCTCTTATAGTCAATCCGATAAACATAAGGTTGACTGGTAGAGATTGCTTGTTAGCAATAAGTTCGCCTTTAGTGCATCATCAGCTGGAATATGTTTTTTTAAGTAAAATTGTTTCATTTTGTATTTTTTGGTGTACAATAAAGTGTTGTTGTATTTGTATTGTATTGTACCTTGCGCGCGAGGTGTTTGAAATCTGCGGTGCTGGTGATGCGGCCGACGGGGGCATCGGCGCGGCGGTAGGGGTTGAGGTGCTGCACCATCACCCGCGCCATGCCGCTGCGGAACTGCTCCTTGATGCGCCGCGCCTCGTCCGCGTCCGGCGACGCCGCCGCCGTCTCAGACTCCGAGCTCCCCGAGTCAGAGTCCACCAGATCCGCGAACTAAGACATAGTTATTTGATTACTTTGACAATATAGTTCCACATCTGCGAACGTTTTGGTGATCACGATCATAACTTTTTGCTATTACATCATATCTGACAAACACATATTCACCTGGAAGCACTAAACGTTCTGTAGATACGCCTCGGCCTGTCTACCTACAGGATATGGGCAAATATCTACCCCCTTGGGAAGAATCTTCTAGACTCTAGAGATTGGTGCTATGGACTCTCACTGCTAAAGTTTTAATGCGTTGACTGGGGTTGTGATAAAT
This sequence comes from Polyommatus icarus, assembly GCA_937595015.1. Taxonomy (NCBI): domain Eukaryota; kingdom Metazoa; phylum Arthropoda; class Insecta; order Lepidoptera; family Lycaenidae; genus Polyommatus; species Polyommatus icarus. The sequence continues at coordinate 15,508,008 of OW569321.1, forward strand.
AGGCTACTTGACCTATATTCAATTTCATTGAACAAATGCATATTTCTAGTAGAACTTGGCCTAGGAAACCGTATTTCACCCTTATTATCAAATAAAAGCTTATGAGTCGATTTGAAAATATGATTTTATGAAAATAGGAATTATACTGACGAAAACGCTTTTGCGGTACTTCCGATTTGGATGTGACGTCATCCTCATACTAATTTAATATCTTTTATTTATCGCGCTCGCTATATGTAAGTTTATTTGTACATAAATAATAAGAATAAGCCTTTTATATATTTTCTTGGATAATTCAAACTAGCTATATGACCGAGCTTTGCTCGGTATTCAAAAAATTAAAAAAAACACACATAAAATGAAATTTTTTGAAAATGATTCCTAGCTAGATCGATTTATCGCCCCCGAAACCCCCTATATACTAAATTTCATGAAAATCGTTCATTCCGATTCGCCGATTCCGAGATTCCAATTATATACAAGAATTGCTCGTTTAAAGATATAAGATAAAACATCCGTTTTATATATATTATCTCCATTTATTGTAGACGGGAAATGAAATGGCCAAAACTTTTCTCCAAAAGTTTTCAACATTACAAATGATTTCTAATTTCTTATATAATTATTTTATAATTTTTGGGCACTTTTAGACTCGTACATTTAGCACATTAAAAAAATTTCAATAAAGAGAGTTTAAAATACAAAGCGTATGACGTCACACTATGGCGGACAGTGTTTTCGGCGCCATTTAAGAGGCATATTTTTCAATAAACATTTTTATGGGTTTCTACTGTGTAAAATATTAAAATATTAGTTTTTTTTTTTGGAAAAATGAATGATTATGAAGCGATTAGCATGAAGAAAAAAATTAGGTCAAGTAGCCTATTAGTAAAAACAGTCTCGTCTTCAGTATATTATTATATTTCACCGTTTATTCCGTCAACACGTCATATTATAATAATCGGCCAAGTGCAAGTGTTGGACTCGCGCACGAAGGGTTCCGTACCGTTAGAGAGCAAAATAGGCCAAAATTTTGTTTTTTGTATGGGAACCCCCCTTAATGTTTTATTTTATTTTAATATTATTATTAAATATTAAAATGCACATAAAACTAAGGACCTTGAGAAAAAATCAAGTACCTATCTGTTGCCATTATTGATATAGAGCTAAAAAAGCCAAAAAAATCACGTTTGTTGTATGGGAGCCCCCCTTAAATATTTATTTTATTTTATTTTTAGTATTTGTTGTTATAGCGGCACCGGAAATACACAATCTCTGAAAATTTCAACTCTCTAGCTATTACCGTTGAGTTACAGCCTGGAGACAGACAGACGGACAGACAAACGGACAGACATCGAAGTCTCAGTAATAGTCTCGTTTTTACCCTTTGGGTACCGAACCCTAATAATCACTCTTAATTATGGATATTAACTATTTACAAATAACAAATATTAAGAACTGGTCGAGTCGGTAGCGCGCGGGAATCTGGCGAGTGCGTCTCGGATGCGTCGCCTGTTCGGGCACGCTTGGGCTTTCCAAAATTCCGGGAAAGTGCGAGTGTGAGGGTTCACCATGTGTTGCCCTCGTTACAATGTGCTTTATTTTCTGGTCCTTATGCCCAACATCAGGCATTCTAGGAGCTGTTTTGTTACCTTGAGATGTTGCGGATTGATGCGTCGCGCTCGCTGCAGCAGTTTCTCACGCCGCCGCCGCAGCTTCTCCTTGGTCTGTTTGTATCGCTTCACCTCGAGCCGCCCAGCCAACTTGTCCTCTTCCGTTCGAGGCTGCGTGTAACAAGTTATTAGTGGATTTCTACAAATTAACTAGCTGTGTTGTTTTGCCATATAAATAATTTTTGGTATGAAAAATAGATGTTGGCCGATTCTCAGACCTACGGCTTGACCGATTCTCATGAAATTTTGTGTGCATATTGAGTAGGTCTGAGAATCGGCCAACATCTATTTTTCATACCAAAAATTATTAGATTATAATCTAATATATAAAATTCTCGTGTCACAGTTTTCGTTGCCATACTCCTCCGAAACGGCTTGACCGATTCTCATGAAATTTTGTGAGCATATTGAGTAGGTCTGAGAATCGGCCAACATCTATTTTCATATATGCTATACGCGAGTATAGCATAGCGTATAGCATATAGCTAAGTGTGTTTATGTAATTTGGTTTTATTTATTTATTTATTTAATAATTTTTAATAATTTCAACATTTTACTGCCTAGCAATGCCACATCTATTACACTTGTTATTTATGTTGGTTGGTGGTTATCATTAAATGCTCTTGAAGTTATACCATAAAATAATTAAGGGGTTTATAATTGAACTTCTCTAGTTTTCAAAATTATTCATAAACACTGTTTCTAAGTTGTTAATGCCAAAGCGGATTTTCTAAAAACCAGCAATGACCAAAATTTGAAAGAAAGATAATATTATAATTATTATTTTTGGTTCCAGCACTTTAGCGCGCATCTAGCGCTTTGAGGCCCAAAAATCAGACAAATGTTTTTTGGACGCCTTTCTAAGTTTTCAGCAAGGATTTAAAATTTTTGAGCAATAATTTAGTGTGGCAGTCTTGATGTCTTCCAAAGGCTTGTGACTGATGTTGGCATTAAAATCCTCGGTTTATTGCTAGTGTAAATATTAAAACACAATATTGTGAAAAAACTATATTTTCTCATTAGCTACAATATAATATCACAGATATGCAGTCTCAAAGATCAAGTAGTGAACAATGTTTAAGTAATTACTCGTATAATCACTAGGCAACTTACACTAATCGGTCTTTCTGTGACTAGCCCGGGTCTTCGTTTCCTCGGCTTCACGTTGACGAGTGCGTGGTCCGGGATCAAACCATTGCGAGGGTCTTCTTTGATCACTGTATGAAAATACACGTGTTTTTATAACAATCTCGGCTTATACAGACAATAGTATATCTTCGTCCGAATAATATACTGAATCGTCAAAAATGTGACTAAATGTTTAGTCATTCTATCAATATCTAAAGCAAATCAATGCATAATAAATATTAATTTACATACACCGTTTTATCCTATTGTAATCTAAATGTAAACTTATTAAAAAAGACTAAAAAATAACATAGCTTTGTTTACATTAAGATTAATTTATTGAAACGGAGTATAAAATATCGGTACAGTTAAAATGGAACATACCTTCGTATATTCCGTTGACGCCCTCGACGAGTTTGCCCTTAGACTTGCGTTGTATTACAGCAGTGTCTGGAGCAGGCAGCGCTTCTGCCTCCTCCTCAGATTCACTCTCGTCTGCAAAAAAGGAGTAAACTTGTTGAAATCATGAACTTGAAAATATTGTTTGACAAAATTTATTAAGCTGGCAACAAAGTAGACTATATACTTGGCGGTATGGTTTTGAAAGGTTCAACTCACACTGGGGCAGTGTCGAAGCGTCGCGACGCGTTACGAAGGCAAAAATCCTACAGCATATCTCTATATATACTCTATTGTACTATTATTTAAATACTTTCTGCTACAAAAATGAAGGAGCGCGCGTCGACCTCCGCATTCGCTAATCGACGCTTCCATATTTTCATAGCAGAAATTGTACTTAAATTGAATAGGACAATAGAGATGAACATGCTTTGGCGAAAAACTTGACGCGACGCATCGATTCTGCTCCAATGTGAGTTGAGCCTATTATCAATATACGGGTCATTTAACGCAGCCACAGACTGAACCAACATATCGTCGAATCTGCAGCATATTAACCTAATCTAAACTTCAATGTGAAATGGAGTTCATACAAAGAACTGATCGACAAGGACGATAACCTCCATTTCCCATGGGTATTAACAGTAATTATAGCTTGCCAAAAAAGAGTAGACGCCGAACATATTTTTGTAAATCACATAAGAAACTTCATTAAATTAAATGTTTCAGGGTGATAACTGATAATATTTAAAGTGTACAAACGTCTTCTGTGGAAAAACTAGATGAAAAAGTCTCAATCCCATCATGATTACGTTTAGAAAATTTTGTTCAACATACTCTTTCTTGACTGACTGTATTTCCATATAAATCCATTTACACGATGCAAATTAACTTGAATGGTTACAATAGGCTACTTGACCTATATTCAATTTCATTGAACAAATGCATATTTCTAGTAGAACTTGGCCTAGGAAGCCGTATTTCACCCTTATTATCAAATAAAAGCTTATTATTGATAAATAAAGTCGATTTGAAAATATGATTTTATGAAAATAGGAATTGTACTGACGAAAACGCTTTTGCGGTACTTCCGATTTGGATGTGACGTCATCCTCATACTAATTTAATATCTTTTATTTATCGCGCTCGCTATATGTAAGTTTATTTGTACATAAATAATAAGAATAAGCCTATTATAATACATCTTCTTGAATAATTCAAATAAAACATCAGTTTTATATATATTATCTCCATTTATTGTAGACGGGAAATGAAATGGCCAAAACTTTTCTCCAAAAGTTTTCAACATTACAAATGATTTCTAATTTCTTATATAATTATTTTATAATTTTTGGGCACTTTTAGACTCGTACATTTAGCACATTAAAAAAATTTCAATAAAGAGAGTTTAAAATACAAAGCGTATGACGTCACACTATGGCGGACAGTGTTTTCGGCGCCATTTAAGAGGCATATTTTTCAATAAACATTTTTATGGGTTTCTACTGTGTAAAATATTAAAATATTAGTTTTTTTTTGGAAAAATGAATGATTATGAAGCGATTAGCATGAAGAAAAAAATTAGGCCAAGTAGCTTATTATTATGAATTATCTAATATTTTACATTTATTTGTTATCACTTTAGTTATAGTTATAAGTATTAGGCTTTGTAGTTGAGAACGTTATGTCTAGACAAACTCGACAAGAGTTTTTAGGCATATCTAAACATAAAATTGTTATAAGATGTAAGATTTTGTAGTAAATAAATTAATTAACCTGGTGGCGGCGGTGGCGGCTCCCACTGCGGCTGGCGCAGCTTGACGTGGTAGTAGTACCGGCGGCCGCGCTCGTCTACCGCGCTGCGCCACATCGACGGCAACACCAACTCCTCCGAGCTCGCCTCCTCCATCTACACACCAATTGCCACAATATTAAATTACCCTTACCATAATCCGCCACAGAATTCATACATGTTCTAGCTTTCCTTGCTCACAGCATTGTACTGAAAAATGTTTATGACATCAACTCAAGTAAATGATAAGGTCAAAGGTGCTATATCACTTTTCGTTAATACGTCTATTGATTTTTATAATAATTATATTATGTAACGGCAATTTCAACCATTTACAATTCAACATCGATATGTAATTTTCGAATAGCCCAGGATATGTTAGACATTGACTGTGTCAAGCGATGTCTTCAAAATATTATAAAGTCCAGCAATTTTTTAGCAACCAAACTTTTACATTGTGTTTTATTGTGAGTCGCGAGGAAGATGTTCAGACTTGAGAGTAATTTACAAAAATATTCAAAACAAATTCAATTACTGATTTTCTAAATAAAATGTAAAAAATAATACCTGTCCGTCAGCTTGAGCCGAGGCTGGGCCGGGCGCGGGCGCAGGCGCGGCAGCGGGCGCGGGGAAGCCGGGGCCCATCTGCTGCCCGAACATAAACCCACCCATGCCGAAACCGCTCATACCCATCATACTGCAACACAAGTGTCACTTCTATTACTACTACAAACTTCTACATGATTATATCTTGACATGGAAAATAGATATAGGGGTAATCAATTCAAGGCAGCTCAATTTTATACATAAACTTGTTTTCTTCTTACTTATAAAACGGTTATCTTTACGGACAAAATAAATTTCAATAATCCCATGACCAAGTATCAAACATCACCTAGTGTAAAAATGTTTGCTACCAGCGTACATTATTATCTTCATTATCAAACATGGTATTGCTGTAGCCTGTACCTACATATTTTCAAAATCACAGGTAAACATTACGTTATTGGCACTTACTTGGGCTGTGGCATACAAAATTGTTGAGGTCCATTGAAGGGTGGACAGAATCCCGGAGGGCCCTGGTATTCGCCATTCGGCCCTATCCACTCCGGAGGTACGTCAGATGGCATCGGCATCATTCCTGGCATGTTGGGCATCTGGCCACTCATAGGTCCCAGCATGTTTTGGGGTCCACCTATCATGTTGGGTCCGTTCATCATATTTGGGGCATTACCCATCATGCCTTGTGGAAACATCTGCAAATGTTTTATATAATTTTCTGTTATTATTAATTTTAACGTGACAAGAATAAATGAAAAAAAATGCAAAATAATAATATTATACATGAGTGTGCTTTCACTGCTGTATCATAATATCTCATATTGCGTTTTCCTTTACCACTTTTTTCAACTTTTCCTGGCTTGTAGGTATAATCAGTTGAATGAATCAATCAATAAAATATTCTTTATTGTGCACAGAGTACAGAAATAACGCAAAATATAAACAAAAATGAAATACATAGGTGTCACAAAGGCGGCCTTATTAGTTATTACTAGGTAGCAATCTCTTCCAGGCAACCACAAGCAAAGGTGAAATTGTAGATCACTTAAATGACTTATGAGTTATAACCAATGATATAATAAATAATAACTCAAAGCAGATATGTTACTACCGCGCGAATTGTGAAGCTTCAAATACAGGTCAATTGTCCGCTCCTTTATTTAGTCTGCATCGAACCATCGAACGCACTTCACGAACGTACCGCGTCTTGTCAAGTACCAAAATAAATTGAAAAAGCCGTCGTGTGTATTTAGAAATTGTACAAACTATGGCTCCAAAGTAAACAAAACACATGGAATCTCTTACCACTTATAAGAATGCAATAAATACCTCGATTGATTACATTTTCAATTATTTTTTCGAACAATCTGAAAAAATCGAATTTCCGCCATGGTTCAGGCAAAGAAAGTGACAGCGATATGGTTTTGACGCAAGAACGATAAGGATGGTTGCGCTGCTGCAGCCATAGAGTAGTTAGTGCAGACTCGCCACATGACTGTTAGATGGTGACTTAAATGCCTACAATTGCAGTTTATTTGTATTCTATTTTTATACGCTATGCGATGTCTTATGCAACTGTACTGTACTGTAAAATGAATGAGGAGTACATTTTGCTACCAATGATGAAGCAAAACAATTGAAGTATCGCATTTTAAAATCATTTTTGAATTCCAATGTTTTTGACTCGCTCTTAGGGGGGTATTACATTATCATTTATATTGGATCATTTACAGGATCATATTATATAGGATCCAATAAAAATTATCATTTGATCATATCTGCATATTACATTATCATATAACATTAATCCTATTTTACGTCATATGTTGTTTCAATAGCTAATGCCCGAGCGCTAACGCTGACAGGTATTGACATCAGTGTTACTAGATCTCAGAGAATTCGATTTGACATCGTCATTTTTAATATGGCTTGTTTTTTGTTATTTCAGCAAAATTATTCAAGTATATAATTAGAAAAAGAATTACATTACATTATTTGAAACATACTAACGAACAAGAAATTAAAAACTCTTTTTTTATATTAAATAACTGGCAACACCAATTTCTATGACCGTATTGGATCCAATCTCTCAGCAAATGTTAAAAATCTATGATCAAGGAAGAAATGAATCATTTATCTATATTACATGATCCAATATAAATGACCCAATGATCTAGGATCCAATATAAATGATAATCTAATACCCCCCTTAGAACATTCAAAATAACAGACCCCTATTTTTAATCATAGAGCTCATCTCATACTAATATTATAAATGCGAAAGTGTGTCTGTCTGTCTGTCTGTCTGTTACCTCTCCACACCCAAACCGCTAAGCCGATTTTGCTGAAATTTGGCATGGAGATACCTTGAGTCCCGGGAAAGGACACATGATAGTTTTTATCCTGGAAAAATGTACGGTTCCCGCGCGATAAACAAATTTTGGTGCAACGGAGTTGCGGGCTTCATCTAGTAATTGATAAATACACAAATATTCGTCTCCATTTGGCACATAAAAATAATCCGGAAATACAAAAAATTTCAAAGAGACAGAAAAGAAATAAATTAAATCTTTTTGAAGGTACATAAAATATGTATTTTATGTAGTAAAAAATGATTAAAATCGATAGCCTCGATCCTTCACGTGGTCTACTTCTTACCTGAACCTGTGCCAAATAACATAAAAATTGCTCCAGTAGTTCGCGAGATAAGCCCTTTCAAATAATTTCCCTCATTTTTTCACATTCTCCTATTAGTCTTAGCATGATATAATATTGCCTATAGCCTTCCTCAATAAAGGGGCTATAATATCTAACACTGAGAGAATTTTTCAAATCGGACCAGTAGGTAGTTAGCGCGTTCAAGTTAGCCCTTTCAAATAATTTTCGACGTTTTTTCCTCATTTTCCTCTATTTCTTCGCTCCTATTAGTCCTAGCGTAATAAAATATAGCCTATAGCCTTCCTCGATAAATAGGCTTTCTAATACTGAAAGAATCATTAAAATCCGTTGCGTAGTTTTAAAGACTAAAGGGAGCAAAGGGATATGAGGGAAAAAAGCGACCTTATTTTATAATAATATGTATAGATACATTGAGATGTATGGAGTTGCTATTGCCAACAAAAAACATGTCACACTTGAAGAATGAGCGGGGTGAGAGGCGGGGCGGTGATGGCTATAGATCAGTACCGCAGAAGTGACAAAGTTTTGTGCCTACACTCGAATGAACGCAGACTCTATTTGAAAGTGGATAAAATAAAACAAAGATTTTTACTAAACATTATTAAAAGTTTTTATTTAACTTGCTCTGTATAATATTATTATTTACATTATTATGTAAGTTCGGGTGGAATATTTGAACTCAATTTCGAAGTAAGTATGTATGTACATATAATATTTCAATCGATTGAGCTGAAATTTTGTATACACGTTTGGTTTGAATGACAATGCACGATACAGTATGTGACATACGGAATAGATATATTTTCTTTGTCGTCCTATAATAACAGTATGGATATTAAATGAAAGAACTTTTTGAGAATAACTCGAAAACGAATGTAATGTCATTCTACATCCAATACGGCGGCTCACCTTTTTTTTTTTTTTTGATATCGCAGGGGAAACCCATCATGGGTGCCCCGGGTTGGGTACCCCGGGGGTATGTGAGACTCCTACTCACTAAAACCACCTGCGGCTCGCCTTCAGCCGTATAACGGAGGGAGATCCCGGATCTGTCTAACACAGGACCCCCTCCACGACTGGCCGGTCTATCTCAGACCGGACTTCCACCAAAGTAAGGGAACGCTTAGGCGAACTAAAGCGTTCCCCTCGGCGCCGGGGCTGACAAAGCCGGGCAGGTTCCCATCCTGACCCGGAGCCCCGTTAGACGAGAGATTGGAGGTTCGCGTAGCGACGCCTCCGCACTCCCGTCCTACGCCGGACGGCGGCTCACCTAAGATAGGGGAATACAAACAAAGTTTCGTTTATTTCTGCATGACTAAAGAATTGGATTTCAGTTAAAAATAGTTAAGTGAAATCCAACTTTTTAGTCATGCAGAAATAAACGAAATAATAATATTATAACAAGTCGTTAAAATATATAGACACCGTTTTTTCACTAATCAACATCAAGTACGATTTCTCAAGGACATAGAAGTTAATTAGATTTCTATCTATATCTATACTTATTATAAAACAAAGTCGCTTTTTTTTCCCTAATGTCCCTTTGTTCCCTTTAATCTTTAAAACTACGCAACGGATTTTGATGATTCTTTCAGTGTTAGATAGCCCATTTATCGAGGAAGGTTATAGGTTATATTTTATTACTCTAAGACTAATAGGAGCGAAGAAATAGAGGAAAATGTGGAAAAAACGGGGAAAATTATTTGAAAGGGCTAACTTGAATGCGCTAATCTCAGGAACTACTGGTCCGATTTGAAAAATTCTTTCAGTGTTAGATAGCCCATTTATTGAGGAAGTCTATAGGCATATTTTTTGTGGCTATATATTTTATACCCGTGCGACGCCGGGGCGGGTCGCTAGTTTTATATAAAATAACGGGGCAAACGAGCAAACGGGTCACCTGATGGAAAGCAACAACCGTCGCCCATGGGCACTCGTAACGTCAGAAGAGCTGCGGAAGCGTGGGAATATGCCTTGTTCTTAAAATGCTTCTGGTGATAGTTCGTTCCATAGTTTTGGTGATGACACTTATCAAGGTGATGGGATGATCCTCAGAGCACTCCCCGTGATACAATTTATAGAGGATGCAGAGCGAAGCTACATCTCGGCACAATTCCAAGAGGTCCAGCCTGTTTAAAACACTATGGCAGTCAACAATTTGAGCGGCCCTTCGTTCAAATTCAATACTCGTACAATAATACACAATAGTACTTATTAGGCAGCGTACATCGTTGGATACGATACAGAGGGAGTAGTTGGTATTTTGGCGCACCGTATGAGGCCGAACCTGCGCTTTGTAGAGTTGTAGGCGTTGGTCCGGACTGAAATCCCTACTGTCGCGCTCTATTAAGAACACCAAAATACTTCGAGGCTAACTTGGCCTTACTTTTAAGCTAGTATATTAATAAGTGCATTTGTTGAATAAATAATAGCAAATTATTACAACCTGAGACTGACGGTGACCATTAATTTTGCGCGACGGGATAGCGGTCGACGTTGCCTTGGTGACATACTTATTTATAGTCACTTCTATAAAATAATATGGGCGAAATACTTTATATTATGGGAAAGCAACATTTGCCGGGACAGCTAGTTATAATAAGTATGGATCCAAAGTCCACTACATACTTACCTTATTTAAATTACTTAAATATTTATAAATACAATTATAATGTACGCATGTATAATGTACACGTAAAAACGTATTTATATTACCAAAATACAAACTCGTCTCCATGAATACTTCATTCATCGTCGTCTCATCATAGATATCTGTATTCTGCCTACATTCCCCTCTGAATCTACTACTCTATGACAATGCGAAATGGCGCGCCTCTTCGCCTAGTAATTGAATGTTCGTATTTTAATTGAAAATAATTAAATAAGAAAACTAACCGATGAAATGCTATGCCGTCGCATTTGGAAGTATTTTTGGAATTATTTTTGCAATATCTTAGGACACACCAAGGCATTTTTGTGACTTTTATTTTGTTTGTTTATAATTGTCATACGTCAAGTGCGCAGAAGAGCTCGCGGCCGACTAAGTGCACTGCGGCTATATAGCGTCTCTTGAATGTGACCAAGCATTGCGTTGCGATGTCAACTCCTTACATCTCAATGTATAGATATAGATATTTATTATTACTTAAATATTTTGGTGTTAAAATTTTCAATTAATGTAAAAGTAACTCTTACATATATTCTTTCATTTCTTACCTTATTTTAAAGCTGGCAACGCACCTGCAGCTCTTCTGATGTTGCGAGTGTCCATGGGCGATGGTAGTTGCTTACCATCAGGTGACCCGTTTGCTCGTTTGCCCTCTTATTTAATTTAAAAAAAACCTACTAATTAATATAATATACATATTTAGCCCTGGCATACGACCTATCCTAAAGTAATTACTCTAAAAAAATATTATGTAAATACAAAGAAACAAAAATTTACACGTTATATACCCCAAGTACTAATATTTTTAAAAATATTCAATGTGTACTTTTGTTTTCCTACGACTTTATTATAATATGTATAGAATATAGCACAAAGTTTAATAAAAAATAATCTAACAAACAACTAGTTTTATTCAATGTCTCTTCTGTTCAACAATAACAATATTCTCTTATTCTTTGTCGCGCATGCGCGCCGATGCGCCTGTCAAGTGCAATTCAAAACCATCTCAAAACATATAGTTATCCTATTCTATACCATTCATTACCTACGTATTATCTGTCGCATTCATTGTTGTAACTATGGTAACCTTTAGATATGACAGAGGTAAGTACGTATTTGAATTTGAAAATTGTTTGGAAGCAATTTAAGCTGGAAGATAGTATGAACGTAACAGATCTGTATTTAGTAGAATATCATTGGTTATAACTCATACCATTACCATGCGCAGTCTAGTGGTAATAAGTACAATAACAAAACATATTAAATCTATACAGACAGGGTCATGTAGCCGATGGACTCCATCTCTTGGGGCCACATTAAGGGCCTGTCTACATGTCCACGTTACGACGTCGTCACCCTGGAACGGTGCGGTAGCGTGGTACGGTATGTTGTCGTGACATGAAAATGCACGTCACGGTATTGCAACGTCGTTGTACGTCACCATGCCTTGTAAAACTGCTACATTCTTCACTACTTATCTAGATATGGACCGCACAATTCGTATTCCGCTTCTGCTATTGTTATGGCTCATTTTCATTGGTCTTTAACTCGTTCGTTATACAGCATGCGGGCAGTCCCCGCAGCCGAGATAACGACCAATGAAAGTTACAAGTCGATACGTGTTCGTTACACCACCTGCGGGGATTGCCCGCATGCTTTATAGAATAGAATAGAATAATATTTATTGCATGAAATGTGGTTATAAAGGTGTAACAATATTATGGTTTTTAAGGATTCAACATTCTGCCTTGTTAGTGGCGTGCAAAATTACAATATTGCATAAATTACAAAAGTCAAAAATAGACAAATTATATTAAGTACCTACTTACTAACATTAGATATTTAAGTCATATTATAAGTTAAATTATTCATTAAATTATACATCAACACATATAAATAAAAAAATTAAAGAAACATATTTTCACAAATCACAATAAGTAAGTTTTTTAAGAAAAAAAATGTCAATGTGTCGAAGAAAGGTTATGATTAATAAGCATGGTATAATAAACACGTGGCAGCCAAAACATAGTACATACCTAATATTTATTACAAATTTGTTCATGAAATTCATCGGTCGATATACAGCTTGCGGGACGCGAGTTGCCACGTTTCCGACAGTTCCCAATGGCCGCCATACTACTTCAAGGAGATTTTTTTTTATTTGTACCACCCTGAAACTTTTTTTAACAGTTCCCTGTATGATCATAAATAGAAGTCTGATAATGCCATACCTATGGGAGGTCGTAAATGTGAACATTATTTTTTCAAAATCCTAAGATTTCATTCGTAATTCGAACGATTTGTAACAGTATGGCACTGATTTTTCTGTAAGTTTGAGGTTTAACAAAATATATAAATACAAAGTTTCAAACACCTAGGTGGCGGCACGGCGCGGGCGGTTTGGCGTCACATACTTGTGGTATAAAAGTGCTAATAGTAGAAGGATACACGCGAAATAAGTAAAACAAGCTTCTGTAAGAATCTCCAGTAGCTAAATAACGTAATATGAGCGCAAGTTTTAATCTTGGAGATAATGCCTCACGAAATTGAATGTCTTTTTTCTGAAGTCGTGTTTCTATTTTATTTAATAAATCTTCAAATAAGTCATTAGATAATCTAAAAAAATTATCATAATCTTCTACTGTATCACACTCCAAATGCAATTGTAACTCCTTATGACCGCTGTACACTCTCGCCGAGAGCTCTCGGGCGAGAGTCTCGTGCGAGAGCCCCTTGCCCGAGTGCGATCATGTACATTCTCGCTTAGTTCAATCGCAGTTGAGAACTCAGAGAAGATGGACGAAAACGACCATTCACCATTCACCATGCATCGAAAGATATCATTGTAATCCAAAGATTTATTATCATATTTAGTTTTATTTCTCACAGATATTGACTAATACTGACGTTTATTATTGTTATTTTTCGGTTCTAAACTGTCTAACGGCGGGACTAGTACTGAAAGACGCGAGAGTGTACAGTAGTGCGCTCGTTTTCCTCGCGAGACCCTTTGTCTCGGGCGCAAAATACCGACAACGGACCGAGAGGGTCCGAGACAGGCGAGACGAGGCGAGCGCACCCATGTACACTCTCGCACTCGGGCCGCCTCGCTGTGTCTCGGCGAGAGTGTACAGCCGGCTTTACACAATGTTTTTGACGCGCCATGCCTGTTTCTATTTTTCAGTAAAGTTCGCACCCAAAATTTTTTCTCTTCTCCTTCAGTGACGCCAATAGTTACTTCTATATAATATTATCTATACATATAATAAAACTGTACAAATGACAACTCTGTACTTACATTAAAGATATTCAAAAAATAATAATCGTTACTACATCGCTATAGAAGCCAAAAATGTGGTTAGTTTTTTTGTCTGTCTGTCTGCCTGTATGTTTATTCCACCATCACACGAAAACTACTGGTCCGATTTGAATGCGGTTTTCGCAGATATATTTGTCTTCTTCCAACTTAACATCTGGTGTATAAAAAAAAATCCCCCCACCCCTTTAAAAGGGACGAAAGAGGGGGTCAGATTTTGTATAAGACTTTTGCTTTAACACGAAAACTACTGATCCAATTTGCATACAGTTTTCGCAGATATATTTGTCTTCTTCTAACTCAAAATTTGGTGTATAAAAATCACCCCCCTCCACCTCTCTAAGGGGAGCAAAGAGGGGTTCAGATTTTTTATCAAACTTTTCTCTTTAATGGACTTACAACATATATTGTAATGATTAAGGGCCTGTTTCACCGCTTCCTGATAAGGCTATCCACCATTTAATTTGACAGATGGAGTATGGAAAATCTGTCAAATAACCCTATCGGGCACCTTATCAGGAAGCGGTGAAACAGGCCATAACTGTTTTTTCCAAATTAACATCTGGTGTATAAATTTTTTCCCCCCGCCCCTCTTAGGGGACAAAAGAGGGGGTAAGATTTTGTATCAACTGATGAAGTAGAAATACTTTAAATGGCAAGACAACGTTTGCCGGGACAGCTAGTCTTCAATAAATCACAGACAGTCAAAATTGCTCCGCGTAACATCAATTGTTGTTCCATGGCAAGAACGTCTGTAACTGACGACGAGCACAGAGGTTCTCCCCAGCCCTGCGGACCCTATCGACTAATGAAAACGGTTCCCCGAATGCGGGCCCTGTGGCACGCGTTCCAGAAATCTCCCGCACCCCGCATGCGGGCCCTATCGACTAATGAAAACGGTTCCCCGAATGCGGGCCCTGTGGCACGCGTTCCAGAAATCTCCCGCGCCCCGCATGCGGGCCCTATCGACTAATGAAAACGGTTCCCCGAATGCGGGCCCTGTGACATGCGTTTCAGAAATCTCCCGCACCCCGCATGCGGGCCCTATCGACCAATGAAAATGAGCCAATAAGAACGAGAGAGATTTAAGAAAAAAAAAGACGTAAAATGTTGCTACACCGTGACGTACATTATACGTTGACGTAAATTTTAACGTCACATCAAGGTACCGTGCCACGTTACCGCACCGTTGCACGTTGACGACGTTGTGACGTGAAGATATGGACAGGCCGTAACCTCTACTAAAACTGTCATACCTGCGAGAAGTCCTGCGGCCAGTATGGCGGCCAGCCGTGCTGCGGCATGGGCGTGGCGGGGCCGGGCGGGGCGGGCGCGCGCCGCGCCGCGTCAGCCGCCTCCGCCGCCTCAGCGAAAGCGCGACGCCGCTCCTCCTTGCTCATAGGTGGCACCGCCGCTAACACACGCTCGTTCAGTCTGTATGAGGATCAAAAGAATAAAATAAAAAGTTTTTATACAATTTTTAGTACCCATTTAAATGTTTTATTGGCTTTAAAGACATCCTGGTTGCCCTCCAATATTAGCCATACAAATGTAAGGATTCAAAATAATATATTTTTATTAATGGCATTTTTAGCACATTAATAATTTTGTGTACCTTAATTATAGTCTGTATAATAATAATAATAATAAGTTATTTATTTGCTCAAGTACAAAAGTTTCATAATAAATTACATGATACAGGAAAGTTCGTGGCTGTATACATATCTAATGTTCTGCTGGTACTTAAAATAGGATAAACCTGTGCTATAAGTACCAGCTAGCAATCGTTTTGGTTTCTAAATTAGTTAACCATTTACATAATGTAATTGAGCGAAGAATGTTAGTAGCTATTAGTACGTGTTAGTTTGGTTGTGTGTGTGTGTGTGTGTGTGTGTGTGTGTGTGTGTGTGTGTGTGTGTGCGTGTGTGTTTGTGTATTAATGTTCAGAACGTAAACTGTGCTCAACAAATGGGGCATATCATATTTTCCGATTCATTGTATGAAAGTTTTTGTAGCCATTCTGTTAGCTTATTTTTGCATTTATGTGTATTTAAGGTGTGTATGTTTAGAATTTTATCAATTTTGTTGTAAATAAAACGTCCAAGGAAATAATAAAACCTTTCACAATAAAACCTTTCACTAAAAGTTGTCCTGTGACTTTTGGCTGGGGGAAGTTTATTGCGTCGTCCAGTTACAGGCACACGGATGTCAGTTTTATTCAATGAATGGTATTTTAGTGCAATTTGTAGAATAAATATTTGCCTCACAGAAAGCACTTCACAGTATTCGTAAAGTTCCTTAGTGGCAAACCGGCTTAAAAGTGCTCACTTTTAGCACTGCCCTTTGTGCTCTCTCAAGCTTAATTAGGGAAGATTTACACGCCCGTCCCTTCTATATATATATATATATATATATAGAAGGGAGGGGCGTGTATATATATAAAGCCGGTTTCCGAACTCTCCCTGTGAGCTGTTGTATGGGGCATAAAGTTCAACTTGTCATCGATGATAATACCTAAGTACTTTACATTAGCGACCTTCTCCAGATATGGGCAATTATAACATGTAGCACCAATATCGAGTGGATGATTATGGGCAGAGATATGACAGTCTGTACTGGGTTTCTTTGAATATTTAATTTTAAATTCTATCAGCTTGGTTTTATCTACATTGAGGGATAGTGTGTTATCTGCAGCTAGCCACTCAGTAACTCTATTAAAGCCGTTTTGTGCCGCCTCATAAACCTGATCCCACGTATCTCCCGTAAAGATAAGTGGCGTGTCGTCCGCAAAAGCCAGCAATTTACCATTTTGTAGCTTTATTTTGCACATATCGTTTACGTAGGCTAGGAAAAGTGTGGGGCCAAGTATGCTTCCTTGCGGCACACCGAAAACAACAGGAAGCTCTCTACTGATTTGGTCGTTGATCTTAACGCTCTGGGTGCGGTTATTCAAATAACTTTTGAATAGTTTTAGTTGGTGGCCTCTTACGCCAAGTCGTTCCAGCTTCACAATCAGTCTGGGGATGGAAACCGTGTCAAAAGCTTTGGCCAGGTCTAGGAAGATGGCAATACATTTTTTGCCATTATCTAAGGTCTGTACAATATGGTTAGTCATCTCAAAAACTGCATCATTGGTAGATTTGTTGTTCCTAAAACCAAACTGGTTACTGGATAAAATATTGCCATCCTCCAGGTATTTTCTTAGTCTGCTGTCCATAATTTTTTCCAGGACTTTAGATAAACATGGCAAGAACGAAATGGGCCTATAATTATTAACACAGTCTGCATCACCAGACTTGTAGACTGGGTGTATAAGGGCTTTCTTTAGAAGGCCGGGGAATACCCCTGTTTTTATACATAGGTTAAATATGTGTGTTAGTGGCCGAAGGTTCTTATGCATATTTATAACTTTTGCTGAAATCCCGTCTATGCCCATTGCACAGTCGCTACGTAAAGATTGAATAAGTCTATCCACTTCCAACTCATCGGTTTCCAGCATTACCATCGACGTACTAGGAGTTGAAATATTGTGTGACTTATAATTATTTGTAGAGCTTGGATCTTTGTAATGCTTCCTTGCCACCTCTTCAGCTATTTTTGAACCGGTTTCAGCAAAGTATTTGTTTATACTCTCAATGGAACATGTACCAAGAAGTGGAGTAGCAGAAACATTCTTTTTTTGGGTATTGGTTATGTCCCTAATCACCTTTCACATACTTTTTGGATTAGACCCCGCTTTACTTAACTCCATTTCCTCGTATTGTCTTTTAAGGCTACTTAAAATACGACTGCAAAAATTTCTATAGCGTTTGTAAGTACTAAGTAGTACAAATAGCATTATTGTTTGGAGATTTTTTCATCTTTAAGTACAGTTTATCCCTGTTACGCATGCATCTCAATATACCAGGTGTGATCCAGGGTTTGATTATCGCTAAGCGATGTGTTACTTTAAAAGTTATATTGGTATGTCGGATGGCACTAGATACTAAGCTGCTAAAGTGCATAAAGGCAGTGTTAGCTTCTTTACACTCATAAATGTAAGAGAAATCGGTAGTTGTCAATGCATTTTCAAGCTTGTTAAAATCTAATTTACTAATTGTCTTTTTGGCTATATCTAATTTTAGCTTACTGAATGTTAGTAATACCGCGTTGTGATCTGTGACAGTTGAGTCTATGACAACAGTTATGGCTCTGAGCTTTGTTTTTAATAATACATGATCAAGTGAAGATTTTCCATGCGTGGCCAGGTTATGAGCAGGCAGTAAGCCATGGGCAGCAGTAAGGTTAAGATATTCCATAGTTTTAGCATCAATATTATCACTCAATATATTTATTCAGGTTAATGTCACCTACCAACGCTATGTTATTGCACGAAGTATTCATTGTTAGTATGTGATCCAGAGACGAGACGAGGAAATTGGTTATGTCGTGAAAAGATGGGGGCCTATACAAAGCAAGAATACATGTTGAATTTTCTAACATAATCTGTAGACAGCTGCCGTCTGTGAAGACCGGTTCAGTGACAACATAATATACTAACGATATGATATAGTCAGAAATACAATACAGATTTTTTTATCAGAAAAAATGAACATAAGAAGTATAAGATATCAGTTACTAATTACCGACCTGATACTTCGTCGCCCCTCGGGACTTCCTCGTCTTTTCCGCCTGTCACGTTCGTCCCTTTCCCTATCTCTTTCTCTATCCCGTTCTCTGTCGCGTTTTCTGTCCCGCTCGCGCTCTCGATCCCGCTCCCGGTCGCGTTCGCGATCTCTGTCACGTTCGTCTCGCCGGTCTCGGTCGCGATCACGCTCGCGGTCACGTTCGCGCTCCTCCCTGCGGTCGCGATCACGGTCTCTCGACCCGCTGGAATCGGCCGCGCGTCGCTCCACGTTAGCTTGACGTTCATGCTCCTTCATTTGCTGTATTCTCTCTTTCTTTGGTATTTTGAACACTTCCTGTAATAGCATTGTTTGAAATGGTAATAAATGTAAAAACCATATTAGGTATATATAACCCTACACAAGTCATACAAGATGTGTTACCACTTAGGTACCAGGATCGGTACAATAAACTTTGGGTTACCAAGAATTATTATTGGTTAAAAAATTTACCACAATAATAACCACTAACTTATGTTAAATCTGATACATGCAATCTAAATCATTACTATAATTTTAACCTTTCTGTATTTACCTTTAGACTCGACCATCTTTCGAGCAGCTGCCCTGAAAGATCTTTAACTTTTTGCAAGATGGCCGAGTTCTCTTTAGCCTTTTCAGCTATCACTTGTGAATTTGGTAGTTCTAGTGGCAAACCTATGTAGAACACAAAACATTCAAAATTAATACCATAAACAGATAATATTAAAAAATACTAAACAACAAAAAATAAATATCATACCTGTTGCCTCATCAATAAAAACAGGTTCTGATGTCTGAATATCACTGGAGCTGAGCCATTTCTCCACTATTGTGAAGAATCGACTCTCATGGACCATGGTCTTGTTGGGAATTGGTAAGCGATCGACAGTCAACAACATCTCATATCTGTAACAATACAAAAACAGTAAAAAGTTCTAAAAATAAGAATACATATTATTATATTACGAAACACATCAATAGATGCATGAAATAAACTAACACCCAAAATAATCTAAAATTATTCCAAACTAAATGGCGCAACTCGCAATTAAATAATTACTAGAGATCGGAAATTCCGGCACTTATATACCTAAACTTACACAAAAAGTCGATGAAAGAATAGGCTACTTAACCCATATTTAATACTAGATGACGCTCGCAACTCCGTTGCGCCAAAATTCCTTTATCGCGGCGGAACCGTACATTTTTCCGGTATAAAAAGTATCCTATATCCTTTCTCGGGTCTCAAAGTATCCCCATACCAAATTTCAGCAAAATAGGTTCAGCGGTTTGAGCGTGAAGAGGTAACAGACAGATAGACAGACAGACAGACAGACACATTTTCGCATTTATAATATTAGTAAGGATTATTGAATAAATGCATATTTCTAGACAGGTAGAACTTGGCATAAGAAATCATATTTCACCCTATCATCAAATAAAATGATTAATACGATTAATATGATTGAACGCCTATGATTAATAAATAAAGTCGATTTGAAAATACGAGTTCATAATATTTTTTAATTTACTGACAAAAAAGCTTTTGTGGTACTTCCGATTTGGACGTGACGTCATCATACTTGTAATTTAATATTTTTAACGCGCTAGTGGGCTGGGGTTCAAGTCTTTTCAGCCACAAAACAAAAATATTTTACACTATATAATTGTAAGTTTTTATGTACTATCAGAGAAGTTGATTCCTATGCAAATGGGGGACCTACGTAGTTTGGTCGCATTACGTCAAACTCAGCCGACAGATCACAATTAACATTGAATTGACATGATCGACCAAATGACGTTGGTCTCTCAAATGCATTGGAATCAATTTCCTCGATGGTACATAAATAATAAGAATACACCTAACAAGGTTTGTAAAATATATTTTCTTGACTAATTCAAATAAAATATCAGTTTTATATATCCCCATTAACATGTAGTTGAGAAATGAAATGGTAATTTCTCAGAGTTTAACAGAGTTTCGTTTTTTTTTTGTTCTAAGTTCCGGCCCTTGTTACGTAGTTTTCATACTCTTTGAATATAAACTTGACATATGACAGCACTTCTAGCACAGAGTATAAAATACAAGTAATATGACGTCACACTATGGCGGACCATGGCGGACAGTGTTTTCGGCGGCATATAAAATGCGTATTTTTCAATCAACATTTTTATGGGTTTCTACTTTTTGAAATATTAAAATATTAGTTTTCTTTCGTAATAAGGAATGACTAACAAACGATTAGCATGAAGAAAAAAATGAGGTCAAGTAGCCTGTTATGTGGATATGCCTTAAAACCAACAATTTTGTAAAATATTTTAGTTTTTTCATATCTATTATACTAGTTAATACTAGTATAGAAATATTACTCCTATTTTAGTTAAGTAATCGATAAATTACGTTAGTAAAATATGTTTTCACTTTCTCATTTTTTTTTTTGTAAAAAAAACAAATGTAAAATAAATAACATTTTAGATAAAGAACCTGAAATATTTAAAAAAGTATAACATTTTCGACATTTTGTCAAAGAGTATTTGTTGTTTGTAGTTATTTTTTGTCGATTGTCGTTTGTTTCATAGGTGTACACGAAAATATGCTATCTTAAGTACTTGTAACTAATTAGTAATTAGGTAGGTATGCCACTCTCCATACAAAAAGGTTCGAACTCTTTTATAACCAAAAGGCATACATATTAACTATGTGTACCGAAAGGCATATCCATATTTTTCTTTCCTCATAATAAGAAGTATAAACCGCCGGAATTTCCGATCTATAATAATTACGCACTGGGTAAAAGTTGTTACTAGACACTGAGAATATACTTAACACAAACTTGGAATATATAAATCTAGAATATGTCATAGAACCTAAAAAACTTAAAAACTAACCTAAAGTCAAGCGGGGCGTCGGAGCACCAAGGCGCGAGGAGGCGCAGGCCGCGGTAGTCGAGGAACAGCCGGCGGCAGGGCAGGTCGGCGTCGCGCAACAACCGCAGCAGCGCTACCTGCGAGGGGCGCGCGCGCGCACGCACCACCGTCCGCGACAGACGCAACGTGTGACTCTGGTTCTTCACGCCGGTGCGCGCCAGAGCTTCCAGTTCTTCTTCCATCTACCATGAATTGTAGAATTTTAAGATACAGTCGTTTAACATTCATAAATTGTAATTTATTCAACTGCAATTTATAAATACTAGAAAGATTTTAGGGTCCGTTTCACCACTTCCTGATAAGTGCCGGATAGGCTATTCACCACGTGACAGATAAACTATGGAGAATATGTCAAATAGTTGTGGATAGCCTATCAGGCACTTTATCAGGAAGTGGTGAAACAGGCCTTTATGGTTTTACTATTTATGAAATGCAAATGTTAATATAATAAAATAAGACTGCAAGTATTTAGATTTCTACTATTAAACTAGTATAAACAAAATGTGTTATTATTGCATCAAAACCACTTAATAATATGTCCTGTCATCAAATCAAAAGCTGTGGGCCGCATTTCCACTGAAACGGAGCGGAGCGAAGATGAGCTTAGCGGTGCCTGAATTGACCAATTGTGCTATTCCAGCAGAATGACAGTGAAGTGGAGCGAAGATTTCGAGGATGGTGATAGGTCAATTCGGCACCGCTAAGCTCCTCTCCGCTCCGCTCCGCGTCAGTGAAAACGCGGCCTTATGTCTGGTTTTATGAATTAAGACATTGTCTCAATATAAATGCTTAATGACGCAAAAACAAAACTCACATCAGCATCCAGTCCCAGCTCGGGTTTCTTTGACTTATACTTGCGTTCCCTCTTAGCCTTGGCAGTGACTTGCCTCGGTGCGGTTGTATTTTCAGAGGCTGTATCCTGTTCTGATGACAAGGTTGTGTCCGATTTTGATGTTGAAACATCTTCCTCCTGTAAATTGGTTAAAAATGTTAAAGAGTGCACTTTTAGCACTTAACTATATAATGTATAAAATTGAAACTGTACAGAAATAGTTACATTACTATATCAGCTAACTATTAAGTAAATTATTAACACAGGATTACTTGCTACAATGATTGTTATTAAACTAAATTAGAACTAATCCCACCAATAAAATAATAATTTACTTTAGCCTATTAAAATTTAAAGATCATTGAAATATTATATTCTAGGGATAACAATTTTGTTGGAATTGCTTTATTTCTAATAATTAATAAGCTCACCTCGTCTTCCTCATCTTCAGAATCAGGTTCGGCGCCGATCCACCCGCGACAGTTCTCAGCCCCGCAGTAGCAGCGTTGGGCCTCCTTGCTGTACAAAAATATTACAGACTTTACACATACACAATATGTAAGCACATCGTCACCTCCACGGTAAACTTACGAATCTGCCATTTTATCAAAATTGAGTTTCTAGCAAAAAACTGTCACTTAAGTGGTATTACACACCGTGGCAAATTACCATATTTCTATCTATAACGGTTACAGAGTTCAGATGGTCCGAATCTGCCTTTTTATGTTCATACACCCATGGAAAACTTACGAATTCGAAAATAGGATAACGTATGTTATAATTCGAGTGAATCTTGCCATTGTAAACTTACGAATCTGGCATATTCGTTAACTTAAACTAGGTGAAGTGAGTAGTGACCCACAGCCCACAGGCCACAGCAAACATACATATCTGCCACTTTCGTTAATTTACTATGGCTTCGGAGTTCTGGACCTTTCTGTTATGTTCGGAAACTGGCGGTATATAATTTTAAATTTTATAGGTTTGGGAATCAAGACGTTAATAATGATTGTTTCACATGGAATGGAACCGAGGGAAAACGCAGGAGTATTGAAATAGCTACTTGTGAGACCATAAAAACCATATTTTTTTACGATTTCACATACTATTTTGTTGTACCATAAAAAAAATATTTTTTTACGATTTCACATACTATTTTGTTGTCATTAATATGTGTATTCATGCCAAATTACAGCTTTGTAGGTCCTATAGTATCTGAGTAAAACCGCGGACAGACAGACAGACGGACGGACGGACCGAAACTATAAGGGTTCCTTGTTGACTACGGAACCCTAAAAAGGGAAGACACTACGATGTTGCCACTTTTTAATTTCTTCACTTTTTTGACAGACTGTACCGTCGTATGAATCCGAATTGTGCGGTTTAAAGGTTAAAGAATATACGATTAATACCTCCCACACCGGTTTCGGTGGCAGTGACCTGTTTCATTGAAACCAGCCCAGTTGCGCAGGAGTAATTTTATAGTGTCCAAGTGTGTGCGCAGTACACAAGAGCACTCTCTAGTCTCTATTCCTTTACTCTCATAGCCCAGTACGACGGACGACCGACACGACTGGCGAGTGGCGAGAGATTAGGCGCAGGACCGACTTTTTACATGCCCATCCGAAGCAGGATCATCTTACTTGTCAGACAATCAGGCTGCATTGTCCCAGCCAAACTTATTTTTTTTCGAAAGGGTCTAAGCTACTGGTCTGGTTAAGACCATGGTAGTTTTATCGTGGCTATAACTATACCGTTGCTAGTTGATTTGGAGATAAACAATGAGGGGGCCTGGCCCCCTCCCCTAAAGTCACACGTGTGACATTCTAATCGGGCAATATTGGGGAGCCAAACTTGGAAATAACATGTTACTAACGTGGGAATCGAACCCAAGGCCTCCGAGTCAAGAGCCACGCTCTAAACCACTGGACCACGGTATAACATATTATACGATTATACAAAAACCCGGTCGTCTGCAATGTGCAAACTACAAATTTTACAATTATGCGCTTAGGTAAACATACGAAAGTACCATATTCGTAAGTTTACTACAGTAAAATTTTGACAAAATTTACGAAAGTACCACTTTGGTTAATTTGCTATGGTATCAATAAATACCTAATTATGTATATGTATGGAAGTGCAAATTAACGAATGTGCGTTATTTTGTGATTTAAATCCAATATTGAAAATTCATTGATTGTATCTAAAACACACACCATTATGCAAATCAAAAATATTAGAGTATTAATTTCAATAGCGCAACAACACTTTAAATTATTATTTTAAGGTTTCGAAACGCTCTCCTGTAAAATTTGATTTTTGCAGATTCGTAAGTTTACCGTAAAGGTGACGACATCTTTGTTTCAGTACGTTTATTAATAAAAAAAATCCGGGGTAGATTTTTATCATCAACAATAATTGTTACTGATAACACAACTTTAGTTATATAATACTCAAGATAATTATTGTAAAAAATTGCTTGACCATTTGAAATTAAAACATTACATTTACAAAGCATTAACTCACCCAAACCTCTGGAACTGATAGTCAAAGGTGATTTCTTCACCGGCTGGAATATCTCTCTTGGTGAAGAAACCTATTCTTAGTTCCCCATTAACAGTCCACTTTTGAGTTTCAGCATTTGGCTCACAGGAATGGTTGATAAATCGGGAAATATTTCCTTTGAGTGTAGCATCAATGACCGTGTCTCCTTTCAGTGACATGAAGTAATGGTGCAGGTTATTTTCATCCGAGTATGCCTGGGCACGTTTATAAAATTGTTCACTATCAAGGACTTCACCAATATATTCCATTAAAAATTCGCCACTGCAAAAATAAAAAGTAAATACAAATAAAAATCTTGTATTGCAATTTTTAATTAAAAATTATTAAAGTACACATTTTTTATTGTATTATTAACCCATCAAGCCCCATAAGCTCACCAGTGAGCGAGACACAATAGAATAACAATAGATTTCCAAAAATCCACGATCGAAGGATTAGTAAACAAATTTACATCACAGGTGCATTAGAAATTCTATTAGTATTACAACTTAACCCATCAGTCGTGGCAAAGCGAGACACAATAGCTTTTTCATTGTTATCGCGGCTATTCTATTCATGAATTAAAATGCTGCAGAAGAATCAACAGATTATAATATTACATTTCATAACATAGACTGCAACAAAACTTATAATGTAAAATGTAAATAGTATGGTCTTACAATGTGTTTTACATCCATAAAATATAGAAAATGGATACCATAAAAAAGTTCAGTAAAAAAACTTACGCTGGTATATCTTCACTGGCTTCAACACCACAACCTTTTTTGTCAGCATAGAAAACTCGTAATGGTGCCAGTTGTTTCTTCTGGAATCTTCTGTTTGTACATCTATCTCCTACTGGACATCTTGAATTACTGTAATAAATATAATAAAATATAGTAAAGACATAGACATAGCAATGCTTTCAGTTCACAATATACTATTTTAATTAAAACATTCTTACCATTCAATCATCAGTAATCTATTAAGACAGTCTTCACCACAAGCTAACTCTCCTCGTTCAAGTTCTTCTTTAGTCATGAAGCAATCACAGATCATTTTCTTTGTTTCTTTACTTATCATACGCTCACACAAGTACTCATTTTCTTCTAAATGTTGAAACTGATTCATCCTCTCTTCGATTATTTTATCATATGCCTCTTTACTCAATGGTTCAGAAGGGATATCTTCTTCTACTGGTGGGTTTTCATCGAGCACTGGTAACTTGTGTGGGAGGCTCGGACTGGCAAGTGGAGATATTGCAGGAGAAGTAGTTCCCATCTCCAATTCACTTGATCTTCGCCATCGGGATTTTACCTTAACAGGCATATCTGAGGGTATCGGGAAAGGAGACAAGCACGGTGGGTTATTCAATAGACCATCAGAAGACTTTTCCTGATTTTCAGCTATTTCTTCTAGTTTTAGTTTAGTTTGTGTTATGAGAGCCTTTTTCAATGGTGTCTTAACTAGTCCATAGCCTTTGGTCTTTTGTTTTAAGTTGCTAATAGTTTTTATGCGACTAGATCTGCGAACACCCGTTGGTGAAGATTCTGAGGAGTCATTGGAGTTAGCCTGATTGACTTCAGTAGCTCTTGATGAGTTGCTATCATCGGAGAGAGTAGAGCTAGGTGTTAGACATGGATCTGGCCTGCTTAATGTTTGAACTTCCGTATTACACATATCAAACAAGAGACGATCAGATGGTGAATAAGGAGAGGAATCATCTTGGAGCAAGTTCAGTTTAGCAAAGTCTTTTCCTATATCATTCTCCTTTTTGGTATCATCTGGCTCACTTGATTGTTCACTCTGCATGTTTGTTTCATTTGCATTTTCAATGTTTATGTCATAATACATGTCTTGGTTATCATCTTCTACTATTTGGACAATAGTGATAACCTCATCATCTTCATAGTTGTTGAGATCCATTGATGGTTCCGTAACTTGTTCACTTGGGATTTCATGAACTTGGTTTTCATTTTGAATCTCTTCAGTGTTATTTTCTACTTCTGCACCTTTTTGGTCATTTTTGGTGTCCATCGAAATCTCAGATTCACTCAGCAAATTAATTTCTTGAGTGTGTGATTGTGAGTTTTCACTTATAGGACAATTTGGCTCTGGGACATTCTGAGGACTCACCTCACTTTGTCTTTCTACTGCCATGTTAGAATCTGATTCTGAACCACAGCAAAGTTCCTGTACTTTAATATCTATACTACTGTTAGTTTCACTATCAGAGCAATTTTCATATTTTCTACTGAACACATCTTCATTATTAAATAGACAACGGTATTTACCAAACTTTTTATGAAGAGCAACTACAGGCTGAATGTTAGTTGGGCATGTCTGAGTTGCATCAATTTTAGCAGTTTCGGGATGCAATTCTGAAGCATCTGACGATGGTACTGAAGCCTCGGAAGAAGGATCTACTTTAGATTGTAACTCCGAGCTGGGTTCTGATGTGGTAGATGAAGCAGCTTCATTCAATGAGTTATTTTCTTGTTCAGCCTGTTTCCCGCGCCTAGTAGTTCGCCTAGTGCCGGCTTTAGTGCCGGCCTTCCTTTTCTTGGCCATTATTTTCTATTAGCTTGGCCAGTAAAGCTAATAAAACTTAATGTTTTTGTAGTTACAAATCAAACATGCCGTACGCTCATGCAGTGACCTCTTTCGATCGTTAATCTTCGACTGTCAATGCCATTTTGTTGTTGTGTTATCTATCGACATAAAAGAAAAAATATACACATTATTTTCCAGAAATCTTAAATAACTTATTTGCATCGATGTATATGGTCTAAAAACAATTACTTGACAAAAATATCTATAATATACATACCAAAATGTGTTCATTGAATTCAGCGATTTCATGTGTTAAAATAAAATGTTATGTTAAATCAAACTCTTGATTTTACAAACAATATCTAAGGTATAATATTTATGAAATTAGTTTTAAATATGTTTAACAAGATTATGTACTTCATTACAGGTTTTGAGATAATTTAATTTCATGGCTTCTAATCACGAAGTACGAACCAACAACATTACATTTTTTACAACAATGGTTGCTACTTGCCATTTGCCAATGGGAATGTGTTGCCAGTTCACCACAGATTACAAGTATATAATATCAGGGCAATCGCGTTATTTTTAAACGTTCCAATTCAGGTTCACATCTGCTTTGGTTGTGGTTCAGTTACGGTTCGGTTCCGCTGCGTCTGAGCAAATTTCAGTATCGTGCTAACGTTCCAACCGTAACCCAACCTTAGATGGAACTCGAACGAAGCGCAACGTTTGACCTTTAGACAGACAATGCAGCGGACCAATCAGCGCCCTTCTGATTTAATTTTGATTGGCTTAAATATGAACAAAATTTTTCCGATGCGTTAATTGGCAATTGATAAATTGTTTATTTACATATGGATAAATATGACACGAGTGAAGTTGTTTTGGTACTTGGTAGTTATGATCAATGATGTGAATGATTATTACTTGGAGTTTTTAATTTACGTAGATGAATTCTTAATATTGTTTTACTATATTTTACAAACGCCATATAAGTGTTGAATAGTGACACATAGTGTGAATTGTGACTTGTGACAAAATTCTTATGTGGCGCAGAAAACATTTACGTAAAGAAGTAATGTCAAAATTCAATTCACTTTTTAACAAACTCAAATAACAAAACATAGTCCGTTGCATGTTATTTTACAGCTTTAAAGTAAAATATAAGCTTAAATTATAATTTAATTATAGCCTATGTTATATTTTTCCATCGATTTTTGTCAATTTAACACACCAAAATAAGAAACGTTTCAGAAACGTGCGAGTAGAAGTTGCATTGTATCAACTTTTTGTTTTGACAGCGTTTGCGCTCGGGCTGAGGTTCAGTAACGTCTCAACTAGCTGTCAAAACGTTAGCGCGATACCGAATCGTTCCAAAAGTCGATCAACGTCCGAGTTTCACTTGCGTTTCAGTTGAATAAATTTATCGCGATTGCCCTGCTGATATATTTGTAGCAGTTCACAAATCACACTTCACACACTACAGTACCTATAGTTGCCAACTTGCCACTTGCCTTGCCAGATTCTAGATTCTTCTAGATTTTCTATTGGTTCCCCGCCCATCTGAAATTATCTGCAGGTTGGCATCACTGACAACATATTGGTAGTGTTTCAAAAAAATATCAGTGTATTTTTTTTTATTTTATTTATTGTGAAAACCAACAGCTTATATAATTATAAAATTAACAAAGAGCGTTTTACATACAGTAAAGCCAATAACAGGTTTCCCATATATCACAATAGTGCAATACAAACTAAAAAAAAAATAACAAAAGAAAAAAAAAACATTAATAATAAGAAAAAAAAACATTAATACAAAAAGTCACTAAAGAAGACACTGACCGAGAAGACTCAATGTGTACATTGTAATTATTGTAGTTATTTCAATGTTATGATTAATGGCTAGATAAAATAATAAAGTAAAATAAAATAACTCTCAGTATACTACACATAAAAATATAGCTTTTTTATTTAAATAATTTTTAATAAATATTAATTTTAACAGGCAGTAATATTCCTTTAGTCGATGTTTCAGGCTTTTTACCGATTTTATTACTTGACTTCTAAATTTAGCTTTAGAATGAGTGAATAAGTCAATACCATTAAAATGTTTATTATATATTATATGAATGATACGTGTTAGGACAGAATTTTGTGCGTAATTGGTTTGATGTAATGGAACATGCAGTAGCAGGGTGTACTGTCAAGTGTGACGTAAATCAAAATATCTTAAATCTAAGCCATCATTGGCCTAAGCGATTAGGCCAGTATACTGGTAACAGTTTAGGAACAAGCAAATTGTCAAACTGAAAACTGACAACTGACAGAGAGTTTTGGCGGGCATGTCACTTTCAACACTTCTTCTCCTTTTTATTGTTGGTGTGGTTTTTTTTATTTTTTCCTAGATTGTGTTATTTGTGTTTTTGATGTTCATTATTGGTAAAATATTAGTCATTAAATATCCGCTGTCTTGCACAAGTGCAGGTAAGATGTTGTCAAAACCAAAATGATATCGGCAAATACTCTATTTCTCCCGTGAGTTTTAACTAAATGCTGCTCATGCTCATGCCTCATGCTCATGCCTCATGCTCATGCCTCGTGCTCATGCTTCATGCTCATGCCTCATGCTCATGCACATGCCTCATGCTCATGCCTCAAACTCATGCCTCATGCTCATGCTCATGCCTCATGCTTATGCTCATGACTCATACTAATGCCTCATGCTCATGCTCTTGTTCATGCCTCATGCTCATGCCTCAGGCTCATGCTCATGCCTCAGGCTCATGAATTATGCTCATGCTCATGCCTCATGCTCATGCTCATGCCTCATGCTCATGCTCATGCCTCATGCCTCATGCTCATGCTCATGCCTCATGCCTAATGGTCATGCCACATGCTCATGCCTCAGGCTCATGCATCATGCTCATGCCTCATGCTCATGCCTCATGCATCATGCTCATGCTCATGCCTCATGCTCATGCCTCATGCTCATGCCACATGCTCATGCCTCAGGCTCATGCATCATGCTCATGCCACATGCTCATGCACATGCTCATGCCTCATGCTCATGCCTCATGCTCATGCCTCATGCTCATGATCATGCCTCAGGCTCATGCTCATGCCTCAGGCTCATGAATTATGCTCATCCTCATGCCTCATGCTCATGCCTCATGTTCATGCCTCATGCCTCATGCTCATGCCTCTCACTCATAACATAATAGGTATAAAATGATAATTACCGTATATTTATCATAATAATATTTAATATTATGTGATAAGGAGGCACTTCACACCTTATCTTGTCTTAAGGTAAGACCGCACTAGGCGTAACTGAACTGCAGCGGAACTGCGCGACACGACGCGTCAAAATATTCTTTGTATGAAATTATATGAGACAACACGCACTACGCGGCAACTGAACTGCACTGCAACTGAACTGCGCGGCAAAGTAGATCAACTGACCAAAAGTGTCGCGACGTGTAGTTCCGTTGCCGCGCAGTGCGGTTTGACAAACTTCATTTTCATAGTCAATCAGCTGGTTGGAAGCGCTCAGAGCAGAGGTTGCCTAGATACGAGTACTGAATATATTTTTGTAGCGCCGCTGCAGTTCAAGTGCGGTATACCCAAAAAGACGCGTCGTGTCGCGCAGTTCCGCTGCAGTTCAGTTACGCCTAGTGCGGTCTTACCTTTACCTTAAGGGCTATTTCTTCCGTGAGTTTTAACTAAAACATCGTTAATAACTTTATTATCCTATTCATTGGAATATCATTTTGTCTTTTTCAAATTGAAATGTATCAAGTTTTACATTCTTTTGCCCAGTTTTGTGGCAATGAGGAATTTTCTTAGCTTTTTAATTTGATTGTCAAACAGCTTCCATTTTAGTAACTAGATGGCGTATGGGTAGACAACTATCGGTAATACCAGGGAATACCATCAATAATTGCTACATAACTGGGCAAAAGCATGTAAAACTTGATACATTTCAATTTGAAAAAGACACAATAATATTCCAATGAATAGGATAATAAAGTTATAATAACGATGTTTTAGTTAAAACTCGCGGAAGAAATAGCCCTATTTACCGTTGTTCACACCAAATGTCACAGGAATAATACATTTTGGTTTTGACAATATCTTACCTGCACTTGTGCAAGATAACAGATATTTAGTGGCTAATATTTTACCAATAATGAACATCAAAAACCCAAATAACACAATTTGGGGAAAAATAATAAAAACCACACCGAAAATAAAAAGTAGAAGTAGAAAACTCTTTCAGTTATCATGTTTTTAGTTTGACAAGTGCAAGCGTGTTCCTAAGCTGTTACCAGTATACTGGCCTAATTGCTTAGGCCAATGATCGCTTAGGAGTATGATATTTTGATTGATATCACACTTGACAGTACACTGATATTTTTTAGAAACACGACCAACATGTAGTCAGTAATGCCAACCTGCAGATAATTTCAAATCGGTGGGGAACCAATAGAAAATTAGTGCGTGTCTACCGTCGCGCCGTCTGGTGGAGATGATAAAAAGAAAACAACCCATTATTGATGGTATTACCGATGGTTGGATAGTTGTCTACCCATACGCCATCTAGTTATTAAAATAGAAGCTGTTTGACAATCAAATTAAAAAAATAAGAAAATTCCCCATTAATACAAATAGGTAGCCAATAGCCATATGAAGTGCCTCCATCAGATACTTTAGTTTGTGCAACTCTTTAATTTACTAATAAAAAAACTACTTGTCTCTCAAAATACACTTGACATTTGCTTGACATTGACATTAGACAATTGACAAATCGGCTTTTTGGTTCGGTGTTTTGAGATTTGTCAATGTCGTACATTTGAGAGAATTTTTGTTTATTTCTACTGTTTTAATTTTTATAAATTAAAAACTGGGGTTTTAAGATACCTAAGAAATCTAATTAGTGATTGACTCATATATAAAAGGAAATATGGGTGAATCCAACGAGGTATAGTATTATTTAAATTGATCTGACATGGTGGTAGGGAGTAGGGACACGTCACAACCTCGCCATACCTTTTTGCCTCATAAAATTTAAAATAATGTTATTTTTCTTATTTATTAAATTTTTTTAATATACATATTATACATATAAATAATAATTTTAGACTGTCAAGATCAACAAATGGGATGGAGCTGCTGCAAAGAACGCAATTGACGATGCTGTCCGAGAGGTATTTGTTAATTATTATCAATATAAATTATAATTTATATATGTACTTGTTATTATAGTTAATAACTGTTTGCAAATGCTGCTGTTTCTGTCACCTAACTATTCATATCAGTGCTTAATGCTTTACTTTAAGATGATTATCCTCATAATAATTCATAATAATATTATGTGGATCATTATAATTGCAGGTTTTCACTGGGGACTTGAAGTGCAAAGAAAGTTTTGCTCTTATTGATGGTCGACTTTTCCTGTGTGCTTTGGCAGTAGGTGTGGCGCTGTATGCACTGCTGTGGGACTATTTATACCCATTTCCAGAATCCAGGTAAAGATTCAGTAAACCTTTTCTTCTGTGTTAGCCCTAGATCACTAACCATTCATATCTCAGACTACGCATACCCCGCGAGTTTCATAGTTCGGTATGTTCCCCTAACCCACACCACCTTCCCTGCTTAGTACCTTCCTGATTAGGTCAATTAATGACCTACAAACCCTAAGTGCGATCACATGCACAGTTTTTTACGAGATATAGGCAATGAGTCTTCTGATAGACGAAAGGTTAGTGACTATGTAATTTTTTTTCACTTTAAACATTTATTAATTTTTTAAGATATCCTCATTATTTATTTGCAAGAAGCCGGAAATTATTGATTTCTATAAGTAAAAGGAGCAGTGGATACCATGGATCATATGTGCTCAGTCATGAGTACAAGTCACAAAACCAATAGTTGTCCGCTTTGCTTGTTTTATTATAATTTAAACAAGCATTACAAAATCATACGCTATTTACGTATCCAACATGAACAGAGACCGTAAGAAACCTCTAAAGAAAGAAATTTTTATTTTCAAATAGCGGACGTACTAATAAAATCCTGGCTACTCAAGCGCTACAATATGGTGACTTCGAAGCGTGATTTGGGAAAAAGTATTCAATATATTTTTATTATTGAAAAGCCACATGAAAGTTGTATTCAAGAGATACCTATATCTAGGAAAATTTGCGGATTTTTTTTCTTAAAAAAAAGTTGCATGATGTGATATTCTTGCACATACTGCAAAAAGGCCATTTGCGGGGAGAACAATTTTTCTATTTATAATAATTGCAGGAATCACTATTATTTCTATTTATTTATTTTGTTTAATTGCATAAGGAAATCACTTTAAGTTTTTGTTAATTTCATAAAATAAAAAATGATGGTTTTTAAAATATGTAAGTTTTATTGCATAGTCTGTGAGTCGAAAGGTTAGTGACAGTGTAACACCAATTTAAGGTTAGTGATCTAGGGTTAAATAAAAACTTGTCACTCCACTCTTTGAATCTGAATATAAACTAACCAGAGGCGGCGCAAGGCGTAGGCGACGTGGGCGACCACCCACGGCCTCGCGGTTTACACAAGGTTTTTTTAAGGATTTACGAGTTTAGATACTCAAATATTCATAAATAAAACGTTTTATGACAAATTTTGAGTATCAAAAATTTCTTTCTCTCAACAAATCCATCCTCTTGTGTAATCCATCAGGGGGCCTCGCAAAATATATTTTAGAGGGCCTCGCAAGATACATCTTGCCCACATAAAATTTAGGTCTTGCCCCGCCACTGAAACTAACTATATTTTTTTTATAATTTTCAGACTGGTCCTAATTGTATGTGTCTCATCATACTTTGTTCTTATGAGCATTCTAACTTTGTACACCACATTTAAAGAGAAGGGTATCTTTGTAGTTGCTAAAGAAAAAGTTGGGAATGCAACAAGGATTTGGGAAGCAAGCTCATATGTTAAAAAGTAAGTTATGATATTTTAAACAATTTAAAACTGAATTTAAAATTGGTGAATATCCTTATCCTTAAAACTACTGAACCAATTTTGATGAAACTTGCAGTACTCTGTACCCCCTTTAAGGGCATCACAGACGGTGAAGATAATATAAAATATATATTATCTTAGAGCATATTTTAGAATATCGCTCACCATACAAATCCTATGAACCATCACACACGACGAAGTTAATTTATATTTTATATTTTGTATCTTAAGATATGGAAATATATATTTCGTACCTTAATATTTTATCTTAAGATACGAAATATATATTTCGTAACCTCCTGTAGGTTACGATATATATCTTTATGAATAGGTACAGGGTGTTTTTGTGTCGAGCAGCGGGATCATCGGTGATCGGACGCACTAGTAGATGCAGTGTTGCCAGTGCTGTATGTTAGAAAGTTACATACCTACTCTCATTCGAAAAGTAACATTTTGATGGAAAAAGTAACATTTCGGATAATTTTAAATAAAATTGACTTATAATTGCATTTCAACTGCAATCCAACTGTAAATTGCAGTTCAAGTGCAGTTTGAATGCAGTTGACGCGACTGCAATGCGACTACAATAGAACTGCAAACCAAACAGTTCACACGACTGCACGCCGACAGCAACTGAACTGCAATCCGACTGCGTGTTTGGTTTGCAGTTCTATTGCAGTCGCATTGCAGTCGTGTCAATTGCATTCAAACTGCAATTTGCAGTTGAAATGCAGTCCGTCTGTGTAAACCCTAAAAGTTAAAGCCGCAGGTTTTTCTCTTTTTTATGTGAGGCTCTATCCAAATGTTTCTACTTTTGGAATGTGCTACTGCAATCTGCATTTCACATTCTATATCAGAATCATCGTCTGAGAAGTTGTCTAACAAATCAAGAAGTAAAACAGTATCAGTTATTAGTTATCACTCATAGTCAATCATCCTGTATATAGAACTTTAACAAGGAATACGTGTGGCACCAACGCAGACTTGTAAGGAAATGAACATATTTTTAATATTATCGTATCTTAGCCGTGTGTGATAGCTTAAGATACTATAATATTTTATATTTGGGCATCTTAAGATAAAATATTATATTATCTTCACCGTCTGTGATGCGCTTTAAGTTGAACAATACCTAGTTCAATAAAAAAATCATTATTTAAATCGGATTTGTAGTTCCCAAGATAATAATGTGAACAGAAACATAAAAACATTTTTAAATTTCGATTTTGACATAATATATTTTGTTCAGACACTCATGGTATAGACTCTATACTATAGAGTAACACATAAAAAACTGGACAGTTCTGGAAATCTATATCTATACTTATTATAAAACAAAGTCGCTTTTTTCCCTCATGTCCCTTTGTTCCCTTTAATCTTTAAAACTACGCAAAGGATTTTGTTGATTCTTTCAGTGTTAGATAGCCCATTTATCGAGGAAGGCTATAGGCTATATTTTATCACTCTAATACTAATAGGATCGAAGAAATAGAGAAAAATGTGGAAAAAACGGGGAAAATTATTTGAAAGGGCTAACTTGAACGTGCTAATCTCAGGAACTACTGCTCCGATTTGAAAAATTCTTTCAGTGTTAGATAGCCCATTTATTAAGGAAGGCTATAGGCTATATTTTATCACGCTAAGACTAATAGAAGAATGTGGAGAAAAAAAACGGGGGAAATTATTTGAAAGGGCGTATCTCGCGAACTACTGGAGCAATTTTTATGTTATTTAGCACAGATAAGAAGTAGACCACGTGAAGGATCATAGGCTTTTAATCATTTTTTTAGTGGCTATATATTTTATACCTGTGCAACGACAGGGCGGGTCGTTAGTGTAATATACTAAAAAAATGATTAAAAGCCTATGATCCTTCACGTGGTCTACTTCTTACTAAATAACTGTCTGTGCTAAATAACATAAAAATTGCTCCAGTAGTGCGCGAGATACGCCCTTTCAAATAATTTCCCCGTTTTTTTTCATATACATAAGGTAAGGGTAGTATTGATAACCTCCTTTTATTTGAAATGGGTAAAAAATGAATTTTTGTTACAGACATGATGACAAGTATAACCTTGTACTGGTGATGAAAAATTCCAATGGTAAAACAAGAGAGGCTTCCATCAACAAATCTTTTGCCAACTATATTGACACCAATGGAGCAGTTGTCCAGAGTGCTATCTCCAATGAAATCACTAAGCTGTATAACTCCTTGTCATCTGAGAAGAAGGAAAAATAATTTTAAGTAATTCAATAAATGTAATCTCTTCACTTTATTTCTCAAAAATTAAGTTTTATTTTGATTTTCTGTATGTATTGTACTTTCAAATTTCAACCTATATCCATACTAATATTATAAATGCGAAAGTGTGTCTGTCTGTCGGTCTGTCTGTCTGTCTGCTACCTCTTCACGCCCATACTGCTGAACCGATTTTGCTGAAATTTGGAATGGAGATACCTTGAGTCCCGGGAAAGGACATAGGATACTTTTGATTCCGGAAAAATGTACGGTTCCCGCGTGATAAACGAATTTTGGCGCGATAAACGAATTTTGGCGCAACGGAGTTGCGGGCATCATCTTAAGGCGGGTCCAGACGAGTGTAACGTGTAATTTAGCGTCAACAGTGTGGACGGCACATGAACTCAAAGCGAATTGTGTACGCGAATCCTGTATCCACTCAGTTGCTACGAACATGCCGAATAGGAAGGTCGTGACGGCTGGTGCGGTTTTATTTTCATGTATTTACTAACTGAAGACCAGAAACGTGGAAAGCATATAACATGACATGACACGTCACGTCACGAACGTCATGTCACGTCACGTCATGTCATGTCACTTCACGACTCGACACGACACGACATGAAGCGACACGTCACGTACGTCACGTCATGTCATGTCACGTCACTTCACGACTCGACGACACGATATGAAACGACACGTCACGTCACGTACGTCACGTCATGTCATGTCACGTAACTTCACGACTCTACACGACACGATATGAAACGACACGTCACGTACGTCACGCCATGCCATGTCACGTCACTTCACGACTCGACACGACACGATATGAAACGTCACGTACGTCACGTCATGTCATGTCACGTCACTTCACGACTCGACGACACGATATGAAACGACACGTCATGTCATGTCAAGTCACGACACGACTTGACTCTATTACTTTCAATACTATAATATGAGCCCTTTGATTTGATACCTACCCATATTGCAGAAGTTTTTTGGAAGGGTTTTTTGGATCCCAAATAACAGGTTTTTCTTGATACAAACTAATAAGTTCAAGCGATTGTACTTCACTCAACACATGATTACGTTACACACGACACAACCGTCACGAACGCCGTCCAAACGAGCACTGCGAGCGCCTTTGTGCTCGCGCGAAAACCGACAACCCGATGGATAACATGCGAGCGTTACATGCAATGCTCGTAGTGCCGTTCACACTGTTACATTACACGGTGAATTACATTTCACGTTACACTCGTCTGGACCCGGACTAGTAGGTACGTACAATGTACATAATATATCTTTTTAATTTAAAGTCTTCCTTCCTTATCTGCTAACTTGATAACAATGATCCCTTCATCACAATAGTTATTTTGGGGTTGTACAGCCCTGTTTTATTACTTTTGTCCAATATTATTGAAACGGATACACTAGTGAGTAGTGAGTTAGTGACTATAAAATTAGAAATACTTTCGAAGTTGTATTTTTTAAATAAAATAAGCACCTGCCTGGCTTTTTCAAATCACGACCTCTGTGGCTCAGTGGTTGAGCGTGTTGTCACTTGTCAGCGCTCAAGCCGGGGTCGCGGGTTCGAATCCCGCCGACCGCGACGGCCACCTGTAGGCATCACAAGTCCTTGGCTGGTTTACATATTGTATTATGTTGATAAGTATTTAACTAAATTTTTAGTTATTAATAATTGCATGAATAAACACATTTAGAAATTTAGAAGCAAGTTCAAATTTAGTTAAGTACTAAACAGGATAATTAGAATTTTGACTATTTTCTTTTAAGTTGGCGGGGCTTGTCACTCGACACATTTTGGGCAGGTCACTGACTTCCATTATACAAGTACCTACGCTGGACTGATAGGTACCCTTTGAAATGACAGCTATTTTTTGTTCCTATTTAAAGCGGAATCAGCTCCCCCATTATTCGGGGTAGGAACTAAATTTGACGTAAAAATGAAATTTGAAATTTGAAATTTGCCATATTGGCGCTGACAGCAGTAGTGGGAGTATTTGGAACTAATACTAGTGATGTACAATTGTCTTTTCTATTATCGATGAAATGTTTCCAGATTCAGATAATGTCGACCATTAGGATAAAAATATTAAATTGCATAATACAAACGTTATATATTTATATTAAAGATTACAGACTTCCTCTCTGTATTTTAGATAGGCGTAATAAATTAACAACGATTTCATACGTAGATATGTTATCTACGTAGCAGTACCTATTTATAATCCATTTATTTTTACCAGTTAGCACTAAGTACGAAAAACTAAAAACAAAACTGAAGATGAGCTTCTAACAAAAACTTTGTTGTATTGTATTTTTTAATTTCATTTCTAATATTATGAAAGTATGTAGTGCTAAAGTGTATCGTATTAAAGCTGAACAGAGCTGAATAAGTGTTCTGTGTGATTAGACCCTAACTAATCTATACCATATATACCATATAATATTATAAAGCGGAAGAGTTTGTTTGTTAACGTGCTTATCTCAGGAACTGCTGGTCCGATTTGAACAATTATTTCAGTGTTAGATAGCCCATTTTATATATTTTATCACGCTGAGACTAATAGGAGCTAAGAAATAGAGGAAAATGTGGAAAAAACAGGGGAATGTATAACGTGAAGGATTACAAAGGCTATTTTTTGTGGACCAATTTGTCTGTGAAATAATATATTTACGCGGGAGAAGCCGCCCGGAACGTCTTGTAATAATATAAAAGTTCCCTATTTATTTATGGATCTAGCTAGCAAATTTTTATCTATTTACTTTATCTCATTTGAGTTTCGCCATTTTGGCGCTGATTGCAGAAGTGCGAGGAAAATTAACTAATTGGATAATGCGATTCATAAATAAATATAGAACGTTTGAATACATTTTTATTGGGGTGGAGTAGAAAAGGTATTTATAAATAATAAAAATATATGTGCGATATTTTATTTTATTATTTACTGTTACACTGTTACAGTCTGTCAAGAAAGAGTAGAGTTTCCAAACAATCCAGATCAAATGGTAGTTATTGCGCCTTGTATTTTCACAGAACGTTTGTACACTTCAAATAGTAACGGCAAGCGGTAGTAGCAATTTTCGGACGCCAACCAGGCTTTTCAATTTTTTTCAACCATAATTCCAGTCTTCCTTCGTCAGAACGAAACCTGTCAATTATTTTAACAGCATAATAATATGCATTTGATAATAAAAATCGGTTATCAGAGATTTCAATACAATTGTTATAGATATTGATAAGTTTTATCGACAGAAAATCCAGCACTATTGAATTTTATTGTTTATCAAAAATCGGTAAAACAAAGGTAAATTTGTGGTGAATACGGTATAATAAGATTAGTGCCACATTTTTAAGTGCCCATATTATCAATAAAAGTTTAATATCGTAGAATTTTGCTGTTAAAATCACTTACTTGTGAAATGTAACCCCACGTCCCTTTTTGTACCGCGTTTTACATAACATACACTCTTTCATAGTTTAACTATGAACTACCACCACTTATTTATATATTACTTAATCGCGTAAAACCTTTTAAAACACTTTAAAAACACGAAAACAATTCAAACGATTAAGCCATAGAGAATAATGGAGATCAGTGGGGCAGGTACTTCAAATTAAGTTAAAATTTTGTTGACTACTTATACAGAGTGTAACAAAAATAAGTGATAATACTTTAGGGTGTGTATTTGTTCCTTGTAGAGAGTTCACTGTGAAAGTAGTAGTGCTACAAGACCTTTTTTTTTCACTTTTGTATGGGCAAGCGCCCAAGCGTCATGAGTTTTCCCATACAAAAGTGAAAAAAACATTTGGTCTATCAGCGCTGCTACTTTCACAGTGAACTCTCTACAAGGAACACATACACACCCTAAAGTATTATCACTTATTTTTGTTACACATATGTGTAAACCGGCCATTAGGAACTTAGCACGGGGCATAGAGAAAGAGAAAGAACGGGGACCAGACTGACGTGGTGTGAAGCGTCCGTTGATATTATTATTGAAGTGAAAACTTCTTAAGCGGCGTCGAGCACATTTGTGGGATGGGTAAAAACTGTGAAACTCGCGTCAGTTTTTTCGTGTTGATCGAAAAACCATAGAAAAACCGTAAGACGGTTGGAGAGTAGTGTTTTGTGTCGAACTCGAACTCGAAAACTCGAG
Source organism: Polyommatus icarus (assembly GCA_937595015.1). Classification (NCBI taxonomy): domain Eukaryota; kingdom Metazoa; phylum Arthropoda; class Insecta; order Lepidoptera; family Lycaenidae; genus Polyommatus; species Polyommatus icarus. Next base: position 15,549,171 of record OW569321.1, read on the forward strand.
AACTCGAACTCAAACTCGAATTGTATTTCGATTTTCATAAAAAATGGGTTAAAAATTTAATCGATTGTAAGGGTTTCCATTAATTAAAAATCGATTTTCATAAAAAATGGGTTACAAAAATGCACAACGTTAATAATCAAGTTTTCACTTCTGCCGGCACTCTCGGAGTGCAACCCTTTTTTTTATTATTCATTTTCCTCTATGATTTCTCACCGCACTAAGCGATAATACGCTCAACGCTGTAGCGGAGTCAGCCGGAGTGACGCGACATATTGTAAGTTGTAACGGCCAATTAATATTCCAGTTCTCAAGGTCTACCTGACCGTCAATAAAGAATGAAGGTCAATTTTAATCTTATTTTCTTCGGGGTTACTGTAGAAATCTCCTCTTCCACATCCAGACGTTTTAAAACTCCATAGTTGCTGGTCTTTCCTACCTCTACAGGGGTCGCAGCCCGCAGGTAAACTTGGTTTTTATAAAATGACGAATTTTATAATCTCTCTTCATAGATAAAATCAATGACCAAAGAAACAAGTTTATCATTGGATAAAATCAAGATATAGATCTCTCTGCTCTGCCTTTTGGCCTTTACACATTTCTTTTTCTTCTTTTTTGGCAACTTGACACAAAGGATGTGTATGTTGTGCCACAGACAAGGTAAAAAGGTAAGGAATATGGCGGGAAAACCATATTCCTCCTATTATAATTTTCATCTTCGTTTTCATGTATCGTCAGGTCTAAAGTCTAGTCAAAGTCTAAGTAAAAGTCAATACAGTCAAGCAGTCAAGTCGGTCGATTCAGTAAAGTGGTAGACGCTTTACTGAAACTTTCGATGGAGTTTTGGAGGGAACACAAAATAGCACGTTTCTGGATATTACATCACTTTCCTACACTTGTGCATGAACACGAATATCTAATGGTAATATTCTACCAATATTACACATTAAAAACCCAGCTAACACAATTTTAGGAAAATAATACAAAAACACTACAGCACCTTTTCACATGCCCGCCAAAACTCCCTTTACACATTGCTTTACACCTTGCTCAAAGGCGCATCACTAGCCTCTTTTTGCCTATGGTTTTCACTGTCATATTGACAAATGACAACCGTCAATTGACAATGACACTTGACAGTTGATACAACCTGACAGATCACTGATGATCGAACAGCGCCCTTCGCGGTCCGCAAGTCGGGAACAATAAAATTTGGCTGGGCTTTGATTGTGCCCAGTTAATAATTTACAATAAATAATAAAATTCCAGAAAAACGTTGGAACACCACAGTAAATGATACTTACCATCTAAAACAGTGTAAAAAATTGTTCTATCCGTCATTACCATTCACATTTTACCATCAATAAATGAATTGCCAAGACATCTTGTAAAATAAAATAAAGGTAAGATTTTTATTTTTAATTAATTTATAAAGGGACAATATTTTATAAAGTTGTTGAGTATTTATCATGTTGCTCGTGCAGGTACTATATACCCGCGGCCTAAATCTAAAAATGCAAAGCGATTATATCATCATTCATCGCCCTCGAGCAATAACACCATTACGTTTTGTTAGTTTATATTACTTCTTAAATTTTTTTAGATGTAAATAGTACAGGTTATGTATAATAAGTTCAACTAAGCTGTGTCCATGAAATAAAACTTGCGGTAACTTCTTCACACAGAATAATTTATATAAACACCAAACCAACTGTTTTCATACAAAAACGGTATCCATTGTAAAAGCCTTATAGTATATGATTATGTCCTACGAATAATAAAAACTAAGGAACTAACTCCCATACTAAATACTAATGTTTTGGTTATATAAATGTATGAAAAGTGAACCTAAGGTACACTTTTTTGACAAGTATTTTGGAGCATGTTGTTTGAGTTACTCTTCCTTAGTTTTTATTATTCGTAGGTATAGGCATAATAGACAAGAATTGCTAGATTAAAGATGTTTATTATTTAGTTATTAATTTTATAAAAGAGACATAATATTTGATTCAGAAAGTATTTTATAAGCAACCATGAATTTACTTCTTATCTCATTGTATAAACCTTCCCTGGACTTCTATAAATATTTTAAGACTTAAGAGTTTCCTTCCTAGTCATATCCTCATGGCTGAGGAACATGACCACCAAAATTTTCTTTCTGGGATAGGGCTCTCCACTTGTCTTTGTTGGCCTGATGAAATGCCTCCTGGAATGTGCAGTCAGCAGCCTTGACAATCACATCTGTCCATTGTGTAGCCAGTCTGCCTCTGCCTCTTTTCCCCTCTATGTGCCCAGCTAGTATAAGACTCTCAATAATATTTATTACCTGTATGGGTTAATGGCAAGCAATTCAGTTTAATCCTTCAGGCCCCGCGCGAGCACCGGTGATCGCAAGAACAAAAGAATACAATGGGAATTCCTAGAACCTCCAATCGAAGGATTAATATACTATGTTTGTGATGATTGTTGTGAGAGCTCAGGCTATTTTTGTTTTTGGCTACAATTTGAATTGTAAAGCAACACCTACTGATGTCAATCGATTTGTGTACAATGTAAGCTATTAAAGATCATCTACCATAAAAAATCACAAAAATAATATTTTAGGTACTTACTACTCAATTACTAATTTTCAACATTTCTGCACTCTTGATGATAAAGGTAGAGAGATAAAATATTATAATAATTTAATTACTAGCCACTACTCAGGTTAGGTTTCTAAAAATGAGTATATATAATTTTTTATTAATAATTAAATATAATTAGGTTTCTTAAATTGCCTTTTCTTGCATTGACACAATCTCCCATCGAAGGATTAATACCAAATAATATATAATTAATTAATTTTCTGTGTTTGTCAATCTTTAACCCTCAATCCCCACGCGGCACCCAATTGAAAATCTATTGTGTCTGCGATTCCCACGATTGAGGTATCACTGCCAGAATCATAAGGGTCAGTTTTGTTACTTCTCTACATGAGTAGTAACAAAACTAACTCTTGACTAACTCTACTGTATTTAACATTATTTAATATTTATGTATTTACTAGCTGTCCCGGCAAACGTTTCTTTGCCATATTCTATAAAGTATATCGCCCGTATTATTTTATTGAATTAGTGACTAAATAAGTATCTCACCATGGCAACGTCCATCGTTATCCCGTGACCCGCGTCGCATAAACAATGGTCGCTCTTTATAGACAAATAATTTGCAATAAAATAAAATTGCGAAAATAAATAATATTACCATCGTATGTAGGATCTATAAGTATTGTAGCATGAATTTTTTTTTTAGAATTTTCAATCACTGTGGTGTGGGAGAAAATCGACTTTGAATTTTAAGGGTGGGTTTTAGGGGTGAGTCCGCAAGTTGAAAATATTGCCATCGTACGTAGGATCTATAAGTTTACTAGCATGAATTTTTTTAGAATTTTCAATCACTGTGGTGTGGGAGAAAATCGACTTTGAATTTTAAGGGTAAATTTTAGGGGTGAGTCCGCAAGTTGAAAATATTACCATCGTATGTAGGATCAATAAGTATACTAGCATGTTTTTTTTTAGAATTTTCAATTACTGTGGTGTGGGAGAAAATCAACTTTGAATTTTAAGGGTGGGTTTTAGGGGTGAGTCCACAAGTTGAAAATATTACCATCGTACGAAGGATCTATAAGTTTACTAGCATGTTTTTTTTAGAATTTTCAATTACTGTGGTGTGGGAGAAAATCGACTTCGAATTTTAAAGGTGGGTTTTAGGGGGGAGTCCGCAAGTTGAAAATATTACCATCGTATGTAGGATCTATAAGTATTCTAGCATGAATTTTGACGTGACAACGTCTTAAATTAGGTTGCGGCTGGGAGTCACTTATGAAAAAGTGTAACGCTCGGTAACGTTACGATGAGTCACCGAACGAGAGAGAGGCCCGCCGAATGCCTTGCGTCTCTCTCCCACACGTTGTCACGTAAAATCTTCGCCCGTAAAACCGACTTTACAGGCAACCATTTTTTTTTTTTAGAATTTTCAATCACTGTGGTGTGGGAGAAAATCGACTTTGAATTTTAAGGGTGGGTTTTAGGGGTGAGTCCGCAGGTTGAAAATATTACCATCGTATGTAGGATCTATAAGTTCACTAGCATGAATTTTTTTAGAATTTTCAATCACTGTGGTGTGGGTGAAAATCGACTTTGAATTTTAAGGGTGGGTTTTAGGGGTGAGTCCACAAGTTGAAAATATTACAATCGTACGAAGGATCTATAAGTTTACTAGCATGTTTTTTTTTAGAATTTTCAATTACTGTGGTGTGGGAGAAAATCGACTTCGAATTTTAAGGGTGGGTTTTAGGGGGGAGTCCGCAAGTTGAAAATATTACCATCGTATGTAGGATCTTTAAGTATTCTAGCATGAATTTTTTTTTAGAATTTTCAATCACTGTGGTGTGGGAGAAAATCGACTTTGAATTTTAAGGGTGGGTTTTAGGGGTGAGTCCGCAAGTTGAAAATATTACCATCGTATTTAGGATCTTAAAATATACTAGCATGATTTTTTTTAGAATTTTCAATCACTGTGGTGTGGGAGAAAATCGACTTTGAATTTTAAGGGTGGATTTTAGGGGTGAGTCCGCAAGTTGAAAATATTACCATCGTATGTAGGATCTTAAAATATACTAGCATGCTTTTTTTAGAATTTTCAATCACTGTGGTATGGGAGAAAATCGACTTGGAATTGTAAGGGTGGGTTTTAGGGGTGACTATTTTTTGAATTAGAAATAACATTTGCACCCTCTAAAAGTGTCCCCTTATCTCACTATGATACATCTTATATTTTGATACTCAAGATAGTTTGTTTTTGTTTTGTAGCTAGTTCGTTCACTTGAAAGTTGAACGTTCGGAACTTCAGGCACATATTTTGTCGGCATCACTAATATGTGCATTCATGCAAAATTACAGCTTTGCAGGTCCTGTAGTCTCTTAGCAATTCGCGGACAGTACAGACAGACAGACAGACAGACAGACAGACAGACAGCCAGATGGACAGACCGAAATTATAAGGCTTCCTTGTTGACTACGGAACCCTAAAAAAACAAGGGCGCAGCTATAGAAGCTCGCACCGGGCGCAAAAAAGCCTATTTACGGCACTGTGAATGCTTAGACTTAGGTACTCGCCGAAAGAAAATATATATATACAATCACCTATACCTCACTTTGGATGAATATAATATAGGAAGGCATTTTAGAATAGATATTAGTTTGTTTTTTTATTGGCTTTAATTTTGGTAATAACATATTTTTAGTAAAAACCTAAAGTTTATTAGTTAATTATGAAAAACCGCTTTAAGACAAGTATTTTTTCACGCAAAAACATGATCTTTGATCTTTAATAACTCCGAAAGTATTGATTTATTCAAAATCTTTATATAACAAAATTTGCTTAGAATTTGTGTTTATTGATTTCTGGGGTTATTTTCATTAAAAAAAATTCACCCCCCGAGAAGGGTTGGCCAGGGCCAAAGCGCAAGTTGGCACTATGTCACTTTTGTTTCTTAGGGTATCCTCCACCTACTTACCAATTTTCATGAAAATCGGTGGAGATTCAACGAAATCGGAGGTGAAAACCTTCACTGCCTCCACTACTTCAATGTATCGCACTTTGCGAAGTACATTGCCATTAATAATAATTGACAATCGTACTACTTTAAATAATCTTTTATCTCCATAGAACAAAAGACCCAAGTGTAAAGACAGAACCTATAATCATCGGATTTAAGTCCTTAGATCGACTTGAGATCTAGGCCGTTCACACCGGAATGGAATGAAAATGAAAAGTCTCGCTTTCCAAGTTTCTCAAGCGATACTATGTATTACAATGATGAAGAGAAAGTTTAAAATCATATGACACTGAAAATGCTCGCCGCTGCGCTGCCATTCCGGTGTGATTCGGCCCTTATATTTTACGCGGCCTACACGTTGGCCTTGGACGCGACGGACCAATACAAACGATTACGAACATGCATTGGCAATCATAGTGGCAACAATGTTTTATGGTTGTTAACTTATACCTAATATCTATATATATAAAATAAAGTTGTGTTAGTTACACTATTTATAACTCAAGAACGGCTTTACCGATATGGTTGAAAATTGGTGAGGAGGTAGCTTAGAGCCAGGAAACGGACATAGGATACATTTTGTCCCGGAAAAATGTATGGTTACTACACAATAAACTTTTATGATTTGCGCGTAAACTATTCAATCGATTTTAATGAATTTTGGTATGGAGATACTTTGAGTCTCGGGAAAGGACAAGGGATACTTTTGGTCCCGGAAAATGTACGGTTCCCGCACAATAAACTTTTATGATTTTTGGCCTTTGATGGGTATGGACTATGGAGATACTTTGAGTCTCGGGAAAGGACAAGGAATACTTTTTGTCCCGGAAAATGTACGGTTCCTGCACAATATTTTTTAAGATTTTCGCACTATTTAATCTATTTTGATGAAAGGCATGGTGATACTAACTTTAATCTATTGTTTTTTTAATAATTATACCAATTAGAATTAAATAATCTTCGTTAAGACAGGACAACGTCTGTCGGGTCAGCTAGTATTCTATATCTAAAAAAGGATGTTAAATATTTCTGGTCATTTATAAAAAGCCGTTCTGCTGCTCCTGGTATACCTAATACTATGTATTACAATGAAGAGGAGTGTAGTGGCCCGGTAGACATATGTAGGCTATTTTCCAAAATTTTCAGCTCAGTTTATAACCCAAATGACAATAATACCGACGTACGCGTTGACACACCAATAATTAATAGTCACTTATTATTTAATGATATAACATTCTCTTGAGATAAAGTAGCTTCAACGCTGAAAAGCCTGGACATAACTAAGGGATGTGGTCCGGACGGGATTTCTCTTCTTTTTCTTAAACATACCGCCGATTCATTGAGTATTCCATTATCGGTGCTATTTACCCGCAGCCTCAAGGAAGGTATTGTACCTCGGGTATGGAAGACTGCTAATGTCACTCCTGTATTTAAAGCTGGCAATAAAAATCAAATTTGTAATTATCGGCCAATTTCATTACTGTCAGCCTTGTCTAAGGTCTTGGAGAGGTTGGTACATGATGCAATTTATCCTTCATTGCATAGTATACTGATTCCTGAGCAACATGGCTTTGTTCGAAATCGGTCAACAGTAAGTAACCTAGTCTTGTACTCAAATTGTTTGTTTAAATGTATGGATAATAAAATACAAGTCGACTCAATCTATACCGACTTCTGCAAGACCTTTGACAAGGTGGATCATAAGATGCTGTTGAAAAAGATAGAATTTAACGGAATACGTGGTAATTTACTTCGTTGGTTTGCATCCTATGTTACAAATAGGACCCAAAAAGTAGTGATTCAGGGGTTTTCTTCAGATGCAATCACCGTCACATCCGGTGTGCCTCAGGGCTCTATTTTGGGGCCTCTGCTATTCGTTCTTTTCATTAATGACATTTTCTAAACAGTTATCTCCTCCTGTATGCTGACGACTTAAAAATATTTAGAATAATAAGATCGCTTGAAGATAGTGTAAAATTGCAAGAGGATCTGGATAGACTATCCGATTATTGTGCTGCTCATAAGCCATATTTAAGTCTGATTAAGTGTAAATCAATCACATTTAAAAAAAAAAAAACAATGTTATAAATTTTCCATACTCTCTTTGTGGTACTGCATTAGAAAAAGTCTCGTTGATTAGAGATCTTGGTATTCATTTTGACTCTAAACTACACTTTAATGCTCATGTAGCCCATACCACTGCCAAGGCCTTTCTCTGGTTTCGTGAGACGTTTATGTACTTTGTTTAAAAAACCTGCAACTATGTTAATGTTATACAAGACGCTCATCCGATCGCAACTGGAGTACGCCACATGCATTTGGAGTCCTTTATATGATAAATATAACGATCAAATCGAATCAGTGCAACGTAAATATCTAAAATATTTAATTCATAAAGTCGAAGGAAAACGATTATCATACAACACACTCCTGGAAAATTTTTCTCTTTAAACTCTTACACAAAGACGAATATACTTTGATCAAATGTTTCTCTATAAAATTTGTCACAATCTAATTGACTGTAATGATTTGATAAACCAAATTTACCTTCGCATACCTAGCCGCTCACAACGAATCCGTGACAACTACACTCATAAGCTAAGCATAAGTACGAACATCGATATATTTGTATTATCCTTGTTTCGCTATATATATATATTATGTGCTTATACTGGCTTACATAATATTTTCATGTGCGTTTAAGCGAGATATTATGTACCAATATTTTCGTGTACAAGTGAAAGAGACGGGCCGCGATAGGCCAATGGATGAACTTTCTGTCGTGCGTTCGAACTGTACTTAACCACCTACATGATATTGTGATTTCTCACTATCACCTAGCGCAGTCTGAGTGCCCTTGAGGTAAAGTATAGCGTAGTGTAGGAAATAGCACACGCTCGTTAATGTTTTATTTTTAAAACGTCACATGTCGAGTGCGTGCTGCTTTGCGTGCATCTTTACCTGGATCACAACAATGGGATCCTAGTGACAAGCACAGTATGCACAGATGACAAATCACAAAATGCTGTAGTCTCAAGTATTTATCCTATATTTAAATAATTTACCAAATTAATCATAATATTAAATAAACGGCAATATATTGACAGGACAAAACAACAGGAAAACGATCAAATTGCGGCTTAGGAGCTAGGAGGAATGGACCTTTGATAATGAAACTTTAATAAATGAGCATGATTGATGATGTCATTTCTTAAGTAGGTTATCAAGATACAAAAATGCTATCAATATGATATCTATAAATTGTTTCTTTCATTCTTATTAAAATTATTAATTATTATGTTATGTCTAATGCGGTCTCTCCACGCTGGCCCATGAATCATGATGGACCAATACAAGAAATGACAAACATGTAGAATGTAGATACTAGATTGTAGAAAGTTAAATTCGGCAATCGTCCATAGTTGTCCATTAGTATCAACGCGACGTCATGCTCCATCATGAATGCAAAAGTATGACAACCAATTGTGGTGGCAATTATTGTGATTATTAAATATCAACGTGGAGAGAGACTTTATTAAGGGCGTTCCGTCCGGAGATTCCGTAATTGACCGTAATTAAAACCTTATAAACTCATAATCTGAAAGCTACAAAGTTATAATAAAAATACAGCAATAATATTCAGTATATCAACATTCTTTTTGCCGTTTTAAATGTTCTATTTTTGTTTATTTTACTCATGATATCAGCTTCCAAAGTAATACCAATTTGTTAAAATTCGAGCATACATTCAGCATCTCCTTAGCATTTACAAATTACTTTTATTTGAAACTCACGACAAAAGATCGACAATATCATAAACTACATATTCGCCGTTTTAAATTTTTTTAGGACAATTTTGAACTAAGATAAGTAAAAATAATAGGGTTTTGGCGCGATCTCGGCAACGCGGCAAATGTATGGCCAAGGTCGTTTGCTCGGGGGACGGCCTTAATTTAATTCTAGTTTGTTTTGTATGATTGAAGAACGCATAGTTCAACTTGAATAAAAAGTGCGTTTTGTTACGAAGAAGCTGGGAGAGAGTATGCTAAAATTTATACCGGCTGATACATTTAAAAAAACTCAATGACTATGCCGAAATTCTAAAATCTAAACCGTATAGTAATAATTTTTACTTAATACTTTATTTAATACATATTATGTTATAAAACAAAGTCGCTTTTTTCCCTCATGTCCCTTTGTTCCCTTTAATCTTTAAAACTACTACGCTTGAACGGATTTTGATGATTCTTTCAGTGTTAGATAGCCCATTTATCGAGGAAGGCTGTAGGCTATATTTTATCACGCTAACGCAGTAAAGACTAATAGGAGAGAAGAAATAGAGGAAAATGTGGAAAAAACGCGGAAAATTATTATTTGAAACGGCTAACTTGAACGTGCTAATCTCAGAAACTACTGATCCGATTTGAAAAATTGTTTCAGTGTTAGATTTAGCCCATTTATTGAAGAAGGCTATAGGCTATATTTTATCACGCTAAGACTAATAGGAGAATGTGGAAAAAATCGGGGGAAATTATTTGAAAGGGATTATCTCGCGAACTACTGAAGCAATTTTTGTTATTTCGCACAGATAAGAAGTAGACCACGTGAAGGATCATAGGCTATCGATTTTAATATTTTTTTCAGTGGCTATATATTTTATACCCGTGCGACGATAGCTAGATAACTAGCGACCCTCCGCGCCCCGGGAGGGTCGCTAGTTATTATACAAGCGGACCTCATCAGTTAAGTATTACCATATCATAATGAATAATCGGCCAAGTGCGAGTCGGACTCGCGCGCTAAGGGTTCCGTACCATTATAGAGCAAAATTAGGAGCCCCCCCCCCCTAAATATTAATTTTATTTTATTTTTAGTATTTGTTGTTATAGCGGCAACAGTCACAACACAATCTGTGAAAATTTCAACTCTCTAGCTACAGCCTGTAGACAGACGGACAGAAATCGAAGTCTCAGTAATAGGGTCCCGTTTTTACCCTTTGGGTTCGGAACCCTAAAAAGCAAAGGTTATCGTGCAATAATCGTGAGTAGGAAGTTAAAATAATTGAAACAGTGCAAACGCTTCGCGTCACTTATCAGATGATAACGATTTAATCACTCATCTGATTTTGTTTATGTATAATGTAGACACGTCTCGCGTCTGTCGTGCCGTAGGGTAGTCCAAAATCATATACAAAATATTTGTTTCTGAATAAATTGGTAACAAATCTCTTTAGAATTAATGTCCTACACAATAACCTACCTACCTACATATTATTGTATGATTCCTATCATAAGTACATATTATGCAATACCTACCTACCCATGAACTGAGCTGATTTTCGAATGTCCCTTTATTTAGTAGAAATAAAAATTTACCATGGGAATGCAAATTCCTAGTGGATATTTCCATGTAATTAATTAATAATGTATTATGTTTGTATATAGTATAAACCGTGCTTAGAAAATATAACAATAATTAACAAACCAACAGTCGATGTAAACATTTATTTATTTCGCGTCAAGTACCAGCCCTAACACCGCTAATCACTACTAGTACGCATGCTCGCGATATATTTAGCGGCATGATACTGTATGGCAGATAAGTGAAATAATTCGTTAATCGATTTCGTGATTATCATGAAAGAAAGATAAGTCATGCTTTGTACTTAGGTGGTAGCAGTTACCTTCCTGAGTAATAACCACGTCTTGGCCTCGATGATAAAATGTTAGCAGATCTTCTTTCGTAATTGATATGAAATAATTTACCAGCAATAAACTGTAAGCTCAAGTTTAGAAGTCATAACTATTTAGAATTTTGTTTTAATGCTAGCAAAATGCAGATGTAGTGTTTCAGAATAAATCTATAATTATTGTTATTGTAAAATTACCTCCATCTAATAGTAGTAGAATTTAAAATTAACCTTCTAGAGTTTCTAAGGTTTTTTTCTTATCAAATGCACCTACTACTTAGCAATATTATTGTCAAAATTCAGACTTCCTAGGTACTAATAAATAAAATGTATGTACATTGTAATTATTACATATTATTTATAGTATTATTATGTTAATTTGGCAGTGTTTGTGTTTGTAATATCTAAATTATAGTGTCTATTTGCAGGCATGTCGCGAAGGAAGTTGTTAGTGTGCGGAGTTACGGGGACGGCGGGAGCGATTTTGGGTTCATGGGCCCTCTCCGCAGACGATAAACCGGTATGTCGATAAATATTAAATATATTATCAGCCTTTCCCAAAGTGGGCGATAACGCCCCCTTGTGGGCGCTGAAGGTCTAAAGGGGTGGGAACCAAAAAAAAATAGGGGCGTTGCTAGAGGCTTTGGGGGGTTATTAGTAATTTCATTTCATCTGGATGCATTATAAAATGTAAAATTAAGTATAATAATATTATAAAAATATTATAAAATGTAAAATTGTTCTCAAAGTGGGCAGTAGACAAAATAAGTTTGGCACCCCTGGGCTAAGATGCTAAAGCTATTCTTTACCTCTCCGCATTGAATGAGGCTTGCGAGTCGCGAGTGCACGCTCGTACGCTCGCCCGTACGCAAGTACGTAGATACGCATGCCGCGTGCGTTTTGCGCCGCGCCGCGCGCCGTAGCCCGTACCTTTTTGAGTTTTTTACCATTCTTTACTCGTTTAAACATATTTTTTACAGGGATCAAAACTCCTCTGTTGCTTTCTATACTATTTATGATCTTTTCTACCTTAGCAGCAGAAATGGAGGATACTTGTTGTGATAATATTATTATCTCTACTATTTTTAGGGTTCCGTAGTTAACAAGGAACCCTTATAGTTTCGGTCTGTCCGTCCGTCTGTCTGTCTGTCTGTCCGCGGTTTTACTCAGAGACTATAGGACCTACAAATGTAATTTGGCACGAATACACATATTAGTGATGGCAACAAAATGGTACATGAAATCGTAAAAAAATATTTTTTTTATGGTACCTCCCCTACACATCAAGCGGGGATGAATTTTTTTTTCGCGCCCACCCCATCGTGTGGGGTGTCGTTGAATAGGTTTTTTAAAAATATTGCGAGTATTCATAGATCATTTTCCGATTTAGGGATCCGTTTGTGAAATATTAAGTTTTAAAGTGGAAAAAATCGTTAGAGTCCAGTGTCCCCCCCCTTCTACCAGCTATACGGTTGGTTCTGGAAACGTCAAAAAGTCGCGGGAGTAGGAAATATGCTGAATTTAAACGGAAAACTATCACGGCTAAGAAGACTTTATAAGTTATCGAGTAATAATCGATTAACTAAAAAAAATGTATTCGGTGAAGTATAAAGGGCCTTTTCGTTCAAATTCCTTTGAAAGTAACTGACATGATGTTGTTAGTCGTGTAAAACACGCTTTAATCCTTTACTGCATATGAAGCCATTTCTGGCTCTTCAGATTAAAGATTTTTTTCTGCCCTTATTATAATGAGAATGGATTATATATTTTCACTAGCTGTTGCCCGCGACTTCGTCCGCGTGGACTTCAGTTTATAGCGCGCGGTGTCAACAAAATTGGTGTCAAATTTAAAAGCTTTTTTAAAACCCTGGTATCCCTCAAATCAAAATACCCAAAACAGCTGTGCAGTGTGCACATAATATATATTTTTTAATTAAACTTTTTTATACCAAATTTTAAAGCTTATTTAGCCCCCCATTACACAACTTTAGCTTTACCAGAGACCAGTACTCTATGGCTTTACCCATAAACTATTTAATATTATAAAATTGCCACCTTGGTAAATATAATAATTATTAATATCTATAATTTTTATATCGCTTGACAAACTAGTCTCGATCTAAAAGACTATAAAAAGTACCAATAAAACGGTCATAATGGGACGATGCATGGTACTTATAATGGTTTTAAATGGTAGTGATGATGATAATGATGATTGTAATTTGCATAGTAATAGCAGTAGTTGCTTTCAGTTCTTAAAACAACGTCGAAACTCCCAAACTTGTATCTATAAAGAGATAGGAGTTCTCTCAGCACCTTCCGAACCATGGTATGTATTTGCACCAAGATGGTGCAAAATCTTACTTGTTGGTAGCATATGCTTAGAATACTGCTAACGAAACCGAAGTCACCACATGTTTCCATATAAATTTTGCGTAGTTCTCTCGATTTCTTAGGGATCCCTTCATCAGGTCACCACTTTTATGAATGTGGTAGCAAATAGAGATGATAACCTATACACCAAAAGAAAAATTTTGAAAATCGGTTCACAAACGGCGGAGTAATCGTTGAACGAACATAACACCTCCTCCATTTTGAAAGTCGGTTAAAATTATAGCCTATGTGTTATTCTGATATATAAGCTATATTATTGTAAAGTTTCATTAAAATCCGTTCAGTAGTTTTTGCGTGAAAGAGTAACAAACATCCATACATCCAAACTTTCGCCTTTATAATATTAGTAGGATTCCTACATCAACTACTTCTCTGTGGATCAGAACGTATTTTTTTGCTGATGGCAAAATGTCATCTGCGAATGCAATGGGTTGTTTTCTTTTTTAAATCTCCACCAGACGGCGCGACGGTAGACACTTCTAGATTTTCTATTGGTTCCCCACCGGATCTGAAATTATCTGCAGGTTGGCATCACTGACTACATATTGGTTGTGTTTCTAAAAAATATCAGTGTACTGTCAAGTATGACATAAATAAAAAAATCTTAAACCTAAACGATCATTGGCCTAAGCGATTAGGCTACTATACTGGTAATAGTTTAGGAACATGCTGTTAAAATAAAAACTTGTCAAACTGAAAACTGACAATCATTGCTGACAACTGAACGGCCTTGTGGCGGCCATGTTACTTTCAAACTTCTTCTACTTTTTATTGTTGGTGTGGTTTTTATTAATTTTTCCCAAATTGTGTTATTTGGGTTTTTGATGTTCATTATTGGTAAAATATTGGCCATTAAATATCCGTTATCATGCACAAGTGCAGGTAAGATGTTGTCAAAACCACTATTTATAATTCCTGTGACATTTGGTGTGAATAACAATAAATAGGGCTATTTCTTCCGTGAGTTTTAACTAAACATCGTTATAATAACTTTATAATCCTATTCATTGGAATATCATTGTGTCTTTTTCAAATTGAAATGTATCAAGTTTTACATTCTTTTGCCCGGTTTTGTAGCAATTATTGATGGTATTCCCTGGTATTACCGATAGTTGTCTACCCATACGCCATCTAGTTACTAAAATGAAAGCTGTTTGACTATCAAATTTAAAAAAATAAGAAAATGCCCCATTTCACTTTTTAGCGGCGTGGGCGCATGAAACAGAAGAAGTAAAATTTCATGCGACTTTGACGATGTATATTATTAGAAAAAAGTAAGATATTCATGTGTTAAAAAATCTGATTATAATGTTCAAAGGTTCTTTTTACTTTCCGTAATATTTGTTTTGCTATAGATTTGGTTTTTCTGCTATATTTTCTGAATTTTTCGTGGGAGCCACTTCTGGCTTAGTATGCATTCACCGATCTTACTTGCACGTTTTTGTGGTACCAATAAGTTCACAAAAACTATCCCTGGTGATGATTTCATACGTGATATGTTAGGATCTGACTCGAATGAGGATTAATAACCGTTTTCTAACTTTCTCTGATTCAAATAAAATAAAAGCATGGTTATTATGGCGATATGTAGAGGTCCAACTAGTTCTACAATTCTGCATCGCACTATTGAAGATTTTTAAACGTCTCGAATAATATATTCTTACATACCTATATAGGCACCACTTCAGCCTGACCGAAAAAACACCCTTGACCAGTTGGAAGATCTTCCTTTACGGCCTCCACCAAATGATCACCTTGGTAACACTCGAAAAAATACTCCTACTTTATCAAAATTAGTTGTTTCGATCGCATATAAAATGTGAAAGTTGTTACGTTTTATTATGCTTAAACGAGAAAAGAAACTGCTTCAAAGACTTTTACGACGCTAAATTCTGTACTTGTTATGCATACGAAGCCATTAATGGCTCCTAAAATTATTTTCTAAAATAAGTAACTAAAAATTTATTTTTCCTAATATTTTTCTTAATTACCTCTTATGAAGCAATATTAACCAGTAAAACATTTTTTTTCTCCATTCTATCATAATTCATGCAATAGAGGGTTAAATGTACCTTCATTGACCATAAAAATTATCATAAACTTGCGGTACTACGGAACCCTATATTACGCGTGGCCCGACACGCACTTGTCCGGTTTTATAAAAACAATGCAGTGCAACAAAATGTATTTTGAGATTTTTACTGTATTTATATGGAAATTCCTTTGATACCTAAATTATAACAAGAGCTAATTATATTACACAATTAGAAAACAACATTTTACAATTCAATTGCGACACACTTGCATCGATGCCAAGGCCCAGTTGGCAGATAGAAGATGCAAACAATTTCAGTATAGGTTCTACGAGAAGTTTTCAATCTACAAGTCTGTTGCACATTTTTTTCTACTACGATATTTGTCTTATACTCTTTATAAAGAGTATCTGGCCCTAAAAATCTTATAAGTTTAAAATAACACGAGGTGGACAGTCAATTTCTTCCAAGTTTATTAATTCTGCACGAGGCGAGGCCGAAATGACAAGCGAAATTAAAATAATCGATTCGAATGACAACTAATACGCACCACGCTCCCTTAATATATTTATTATTTTTATGTATGGTCACTTTACACCGGTCCGAGCCCCATGCTAAGTACCCGAATGCCTTGTGTGAAATCATCAATTAATTATTTTTAACAAAAAAATGAAAACCGACTTCCAGGGTAAAAACAATAGTAATATAAACTAAAAAGTATTAAATAACTCTTACTCTTTAATAGTGCCCTTTTCAGAATTCGTCTAAATCTCAACTATTTCTGTACATACCTACTACAGTCTTCATTATTTTGAAGTCGGTACCAGCTAATTTAATCGTGAGTTCAGTAATGACAGAATATCTGAAACTTTTGGGACTGGTACTGACTTCAAAGTAATGAAGACTGTAGTAGGTATGTACAGAAATAGTTGAGATTTAGACGAATTCTGAAAAGGGCACTATTAAAGAGTAAGAGTTATTTAATAATTTTTAGTTTATATTACTACTAGCTGACCCGACAGACGTTGTCCTGTCTTAACGATGATTATTTAATTCGAATTGGTATAATTAAGAAAACAATTGATTAAAATTAGTATCTTCTTGCCAAATTTCATCAAAATGGATTAAATAGTTTAAGCGAAAATCATAAAAGTTTATTATGCAGGAACCGTACATTTTCCGAGACAAAAAGTATCCCTTGTCCTTTCCCGAGACTCAAAGTATCTCCATTCTAAATTTCATCAAAATATATTGAATAGTTTAGGCAAAAATTATAAAAGTTTATTGTGCAGGAACCGTACATTTTCCGGGACAAAAAGTATCCCTTCTCCTTTCCCGAGACTCAAAGTATTTCCATACCTTTCATCAAAATATATCGAAGAGCTTAGACGAAAATCATAAAAGTTTATTGTGCGGGAACCGTACATTTTCCGGGACCAAAAGTATCTCTTGTCCTTTCCCGAGACTCAATGTATCTCCATACCAAATTTCATCAATATAGATTGAATAGTTTAGGCGAAAATCATAAAAGTTTATTGTGCGGGAACCGTACATTTTCCGGGACCAAAAGTATCCCTTTCCCGAGACTCAAAGTATCTCCATACCAAATTTCATAAAAATAGACTGAACAGTTTAGGTGAAATCATAAAAGTTTATTGTGCGGGAACCGTACATTTTCCGGGACAAAAAGTATCCCTTGTCCTTTCCCGAGACTCAAAGTATCTCCATACCAAATTTCATAAAAATTGACTGAACAGTTTAGGCGAAATCATAAAAGTTTATTGTGCGGGAACCGTACATTTTCCGGGACAAAAAGTATCCCTTGTTCTTTCCCGAAACTCAAAGTATCTCCATACCAAAATTCATCAAAATCGATTGAATAGCTTACGCGCAAATCATAAAAGTATATTGTGCAGTAACCGTACATTTTTCCAGGACAAAATGTATCCTATGTGCTATTCCTGGTTCTAAGCGACCTCTCCACCAATTTTCAGCCAAATCGGTTCATCCGTTCTTGAGTTATAAGTGGCGTAACTAACACAACTTTCTTTTATATATTACTAGCTGACCCGACAGACGTTGTCCTGTCTTAACGATGATTATTTAATCCGAATTGGTATAATTAAGAAAACAATAGATTAAAATTAGTACCTTCATGCCAAATTTCATCAAAATAGATTAATAAATAGTTTAAGCGAAAATTATAAAAGTTTATTGTGCAGGAAGCGTACATTTTCCGGGACAAAAAGTATTGTCCTTATTATACCTTGTCCTTTCCCGAGACACAAAGTATCTCCATACCGAATTTCATAAAAATAGACTGAATAGTTTAGGCGAAAATCATAAAAGCTTATTGTGCGGGAACCATACTTTTTCCGGGATTAAAAGTATCCCTTGTCCTTTCCCGAGACTCAAAGTATCTCCATACCAAAATTCATCAAAATTGATTGAATAGTTTACGCGCAAATCATAAAAGTATATTGTGCAGTAACCGTACATTTTTCCTGGACAAAATGTATCCTATGTCCTTTTCCTGGTTCTAAGCTACCTCTCCACCAATTTTCAGCCAAATCGGTTCATCCGTTCTTGAGATAAAAGTTTATTGGGCGGGAACCGTACATTTTCCGGGACAAAAAGTATCCCTTGTCCTTTCCCGAGACTCAAAGTATATCCATACCAAAATTCATCAAAATCGATTAAATAGTTTACGCGCAAATAATAAAAGTATATTGTGCAGTAACCGTACATTTTTCCGGGACAAAATGTATCCTATGTCCTATTCCTGGTTCCATGCTACCTCTCCACCAATTTTCAGCCAAATCGGTTCATCCGTTCTTGAGATAAAAGTTTATTGGGCGGGAACCGTACATTTTCCGGGACAAAAAGTATCCCTTGTCCTTTCCCGAGACTCAAAATATCTCCATACCAAAATTCATCAAAATCGATTGAATAGTTTACGCGCAAATCATAAAAGTATATTGTGCAGTAACCGTACATTTTTCCGAAACAAAATGTATCCTATGTCCTTCTCCTGGCTCTAAACTACCTCCCTGCCAATTTTCAGCTAAATCGGTTCAGCCGTTCTTGAGTTATAAGTGAAGTAACTAACACGACTTTCTTTTATATATATAGATTGTTTTTACCTTGGAAGTCGGTTTTCATTTTTTTGTTAAAAATAATAATTTCACTCTTTTTAGTGTTGTCTATGAAATAAGGCTTTATGCGTAAATAACCAATACGAATGTTACCTATTCACATTATGTTACTGTAAGCGAAATTGTGGTAAATGCTTGCAGTTATCTAAGCGATGCTGCAATTTCCAAACTTTTATCTTTAAAGGTTCAGAAGTTCTGTTCAGTGCCTTTGGACCAAGAGACACCTTTGTATGAAATTTCTCTTATTCGTAATATATGTTTAACTTACCTACTAGAAACAACATTTTAACCACTATGAGCGTTTTGATAATTTTCAAGGATTCCCCTCGATTGCTCATAGATCCCATCATCAGCTCACCACTTTCGTAATTGTTATACAAAATTAAGATTATATCCTAAACACGAAAATTTCGAAAATCAGTCCACAAACAGTGAAATCATTGTCAAAAACATCTGTTTCGATGCAAAATATCATAAAAAGTACCAATGGTATAATTATGATTGTGATGATGATGATTAATCAAATTGATGTGTTGGCTTATGCTTTCAGTTGTTTACTCGTAAACAACGCCGAAATCCCCGAACCTGTACCTATAAGCATTCAAAAGTTCTGCTCGGTACCTTCGGATCCAGGGTATAACCTGATGCGAAGTCTTACTTTTTGGTAGCATTTACCTCATATGCTTCAGAAAAAATCGAAATCACTAATATATGTTTCCATACAAATTTCAAGGAGTCCCCTCGATTCGTCAAAGATCCCATCATCAGATCACCACTTTTGTAAACATGGTACCAAATTCGAGTTAAACCCTATACAACACAAAAAGAATTTTGAAAATCGGACCACAAACGTCTGAGTAATCGAGGATCATACAAAAAAAAAAGATACATACAGTCGAACGTATTGCCTCCTCCTTTTTGGAAGTCGGTCAAAAATCTAATAATTAATCAAAGTAGTTTATTGATTAGGGGGCGTCTACAAATTACGTGACATGTTTTTTTGAATTTTTGTCCCCCCCTCCCCCTCTGGTGAGATTTCGTGAGATTTTATTCAACCCCCCCCAAATCTCACGTGAGATTTTTCAAAATGTGGGTTTCTTACATAAACGTTTAGTTTGACAGCCAATAGATTTTCTTTTGAACGAATTTGGAATGATCTTAATCGTATAACGATTAAGATCATTCCAAATCGAGACCCCCCCTCTCCCCAACGTGAGATTAGGTGAGATTTGACTCGACCCCCTCCCCCCCGAAACACCTCACGAAATTTGTGGACGCCCCCTTATGCTCTATAATGGAATTCCTTGACACTCCTCTCAATTAGGTTAATGTGGTCAATGCATGTCCATTCTAATTATTTCACCCTCAGTGGAAAGTGAGGTGTGGTATTTTTGTAGTAGATTAATGCCATAAAGAGTCATGTGCCTCGATAATTCGATTAAGTGTCTATCTTTAGTAATTTTTGGAAACTTTGAAAGCAGCAAACCTAATTTAAGACCTAACTAGCTATATGACCGAGCTTCGCTCGGTATTAAAAAAATTCAAAAACCACCCATAAAATGACATTTTATGAAAATGATTCCTAGCTAGATCGATTTATCGCCCCCGAAACCCCCTATATACTAAATTTCATGAAAATCGTTGGAGCCGATTCCGAGATTCCAATTATATATATACAAGAATTGCTCGTTTAAAGATATAAGATTGATTACTAGTATTGATTACTAGTACTAATAAATAATAATATATAGGATTTTAAGAATATTGCAGATCTATTAGTTTTCCATACCTTCTAGAGAAGGAAATAAATGTATATTAGTTAATAGTAGATAGTTTAGGTTTTCGTGAAATTATCTAATTTCTGCGCGCTTGCAGTTGCGGCTAATATCTATTTAGTATAGGGATTATAGTAAAGAGCGAAATGCACACGTGTAGAGATATGCACTTAAGCTAGTACACACGACGTTGAGCACGGAGCCGTTACATAACGCCAGTCACCTCACGTCACGCGGCCCTGACTCACACACTGCAAATCAGGGTTATTAAATAGTAAATACCCTTTACATGTAGAGATATAAGATTATATTATAGCCATTGTCACAGTGCATGTGCCTCCATCGTTAATGCTAATTACTAGCAGTTTTCTTACAAAAGATAGAGATTGGAAAGTAGAGAATCTATTCCAGTCGGATCACAAATCGGCAAATACATACAACGAACTTTGATATAAGACTAGCCAGTATCACAGTTCATGAACCTGCATTGTTTAAGGAAACAACTAGCAGTTTCCTTATAAATTATGGAGATTGGACATTGAATTAGAGCCTGAACACAAATTGGCCTGTTTTACAGTAGATGATAGCAAAACATTATCCACTAGGTAGTTAACTGTAACAGTACCTAGTATATACTGAAACTAAATATAAATATATTTTATACTTACTTACAACTCATAAGAGTCATAAGTCTATGATAATGAAAAGCTTCTATGTTTTCCATGAGCATTGAACATTCTAGTCGATACCTTCAACTCCATCCTACATTTAAACGCAATTTAAACTAATTCCATCGTCTATTCTATTCGATCAATATTCGATATTTAAATATTTTTTTTATCAGCAATGGTACCAGCCAGCAACAGTGTCGGCGAAGACGGAGCGACAGAGGAAGCGGCCTCTACCGCCGCGGGCTGATCAGGTGAAGGCGCTGCAGGCGGGTCACACTTATGACGTGCTCATCGTAGGAGGCGGAGCTACGGGGGCTGGATGTGCACTCGACGCTGTCACCAGAGGTATACCAAAGGGAATACTTTGATAAATGCTGTCGGTGGTCCCATGTTGGACCCTTAGGTACTTATCAATCTTGTACCAAAGTCGCCTAAAAGACTATATTATGTTATCTTTTGAGGCTTCTCTTTAATGTCCATAATAAAATATAAATTAGGCCACCCTAATTTATATTTATAATTTTAATATAAATTCTCCCTAAGCTGAGCCATAATTTCCAACGAAACATTTCATTTCAAAATTAACTTGGTGCTGTAAACGTGTACCTCTTATCAGCAATTATTCACCTGTCCTAGAAAATTATGTTAATTGCAAGATTTATTTATCTTGAACTTTCGTTTTGGGACAGTTCGTATTAAAAACTGGTTAAAGTAATTAGTTAAATTCAGAAGGTCACATCCAAATAATGTACAGTTCAACACAATTTGACGAAATTTTACTGGCTACCAAGACGTCAGTTCCCACTTACCGTATACTGGGCCTAGTAAAGGAACACCCCTCTAATTGCAGGCTTGCGGACCGCCTGCGTCGAGGCTGACGACTTTGCCAGCGGCACATCCAGCAGGAGCACAAAGCTGATCCACGGCGGCGTCAGATACCTGCAGAAGGCCATCCTGCAACTTGACTACGACCAGTATAAGATGGTGAAGGAGGCCCTGCACGAGCGAGCCAACATGCTGGAGGTGGCCCCACATCTCACCCGACCGCTGCCGATATTGTTACCTGTATACAAGTGAGTTGGACCCCCTCGGACGCTCCCCCCGCGGACTCGGTACGGTTAACATCGTCTGACGTGCGCTCCGGGAATTAAAATTGTTTTCGGTGGTTAAAATCGTTAATTGCGTGCTGAGTGTGTGTAAAAAGCTAGGTAACGGTGTAATCTACGTTTACTGTAAGTTTTTGATCACATTTGCCCGTATTTTATTGGATTTAAAGCGCATCACAGACGGTGAAGATAATATAAAATATATATTATCTTAGAGCATATTTTAGAATATCGCTCACCATACAAATCCTATGAACCATCACACACGACGAAGTTAATTTATATTTTATATTTTGTATCTTAAGATATGGAAATATATATTTCGTACCTTAATATTTTATCTTAAGATACGAAATATATATTTCGTATCTTAATATGTTATCTTAAGATGCGAAATATATCTTTATGAATAGGTACAGGGTGTTTTTGTGTCGAGCAGCGGGCTCATCGGTGATCGGACGCACTAGTAGATGCAGTGTTGCCAGTGCTGTATGTTAGAAAGTTACATACCTACTCTCATTCGAAAAGTAACATTTTGATGGAAAAAGTAACATTTCGGATAATTTTAAATAAAATTGACTTATAATTTATTGCTTTATTATTATTATTGCTTAAAAAGCTCATGAATCGAAATGAATGTTTCTCTTGAATTTCTAAAATACTCCTGAAACTTCTTCGTTGACTGATATTGATAAGGGTCTACACAGACGGACTGCATTTCAACTGCAATCCAACTGTAAATTGCAGTTCAAGTGCAGTTTGAATGCAGTTGACACGACTGCAATGCGACTACAATAGAACTGCAAACCAAACAGTTCACACGACTGCACGCCGACAGCAACTGAACTGCAATCCGACTGCGTGTTTGGTTTGCAGTTCTATTGCAGTCGCATTGCAGTCGTGTCAACTGCATTCAAACTGCAATTTGCAGTTGGATTGCAGTTGAAATGCAGTCCGTCTGTGTAGACCCTAAAGGTTAAATTCGCCGCAGGTTGTTCTCTTTTTTATGTGAGGCTCTATCCAAATGTTTCTCCTTTTGGAATGTGCTACTGCAATCTGCATTTCACATTCTATATCAGAATCATCGTCTGAGAAGCTGTCTAACAAATCAAGAAGTAAGACAGTATCAGTTAATAGTTATCACTAATAGTCAATCACCCTGTATATAGAAATCTAACAAGGAATACGTGTGGCACCAACGCAGATTTGTAAGGAAATGAACATATTTTTAATATTATCGTATCTTAGCCGTGTGTGATAGCTTAAGATACTAAAATATTTTATATTTGGGCATCTTAAGATAAAATATTATATTATCTTCACCGTGTGTGATGCGCTTAACTCGGTAAGTAATTCCCTTTGTTCATTTTTAACAGTAAGGATTTGTAGGTAGGTAAAAATATTGTATCGTCGGAACCGCGCGTGCTGCGCCGGGCGCCCGGCCTTGAGATCAGCTGGTCATAAATAGTGTTATCGTTGTTGTTAACTTTAAAAACAAGACATAATGTCTAGTCATAATAACATGCCGCCAGATAAAAATACCAACCCATTTGAAAGAAGGGACGGGATACCTCGTTCCCCGCCAACTTCGTCCGGCAAACGTTTGCAGTCCGAACTATCGCCTTCTTCCGTGTCACCAGTCAAAAACGTCACCAACCCTTAAGGGACGAGCCGCAGTTCCCCGGTTATTTCACTTTTAGACACTAGCAGTGCAGTCGATGATTCGGTTAATTACCGCGAGTTAGTCCGCGAAGCATCCTCGTACTTGGGAAAAATTAACGAATTTGCTAACGACACTGTCTCGAGGCGCAATAACTTTGCCAATAAATCCGATATAATGAACATGACACAAAAACTGACAACTATAGTTTCTCTTCTTGCCATTAAAAACTCGTCACTTGAAACCAAAGTTGCAAATTTGGAGCGAGATTTACTATCCGTTAAACTTAATCAGGTCGTGAAACCGGCCCCCGCGGCGCCTCCGGTCTCTTATTCCGAGGCCCTCAAACTAAAACTCGCGAAATCGGTTCCCCCCCGTCGAGACACGTAAACCACTCCCGTGTGTTATAGCCTACCCCACGCAAGAAAAATCGGCGGAATTAAAATCGGCAACTGAGACCAAGCAGGCTTTGGTGAAGGTCATAAACCCGGCCAACGGTTTTCAATTTCACGGCGTTAAGAAAACAGCAAATTCGGGCGTGCCTCTGCGCCTCACGAGCGAGTCGCAAGTTAAAAAATTAAAGTCAGTCGAAGCGCTAAAATCTGCCGGTCTCCGTCTCGAGACACCCCGCGCATCCTTATCAAAGATTTTCCTCAACACATTACAGACGATAATTTTCTATTATTCCTGTATAACCAAAACGTAAACGGCGAAATTAATGTGACACAAGATCAATTCATGAGTTCGACAAAAATAGTAAGACGTCGTATTTTAAACAAAGAATATAATAACCGAAAATGGATAGGTATCGAACTAGACCCTAAAGTGCGTCAACACCTCATCGAAACAAAAGAAAAACTTTTTATCGACTGGGCGATGTGTCGCTTTGTAGATGATGTCGAACTCGTGCGCTGCGCTAACTGTCAACAGTACGGGCACACCGCTAAATTCTGTCGTGACACAAAACCATGCTGTAAACATTGCGCCGAAGGGCATAGCTCGGATTGCTGCCCAAAAAAAGATAAAGACGACTTTAAGCCGGTTTGCGGTAGTTGTTTGCGATATAAAAAACCGACCGACCACCCTACAGGCTCCCCAGATTGTCCTACGTATAAGTCTAAAATGGAGCAACTTATTTTAACGACTCGGTATGGATAGTTTAAATATAGGACAGTTAAACCTCCACAATAATAAGCACGCAACGATAGAATTAGAAAAGTTGGTTTCCGATTACAATTTAGACTTGGTGCTCGAACAGGAGCAATATCAACTCGCGTCGCTACGGTCTAAGATAGTACAAATTGATAACCTAGCTCGCGCGGGTATTTATACACATCAGTCTAGATTTTCAGTCACAGCCTTAACTAACCTTTCGACGTCGCACTGTGCGGTAGCCGAGGTATCGTGTCCTCAGTTTAGACTATACGTTGTAAGCTGCTACTTCCAGTACGTGGATTTCGTAAGCCCCCATTTACATCAACTTCGCCGCGTATTACAATCTCTCGCAAGTCGCAGGTAATAAAATTATTATTGGCGCCGACGTCAATGCATCCTCGCCCTTATGGCACGGCCAACTTAGGTACACTGACCGCGAGTCCGCGACCGACGTACCGCTGTAGAAGACTTCATTGCGGAGTTTAACCTCCATATTCACAACACCCCCGATGCACCACCTAACTATTATATAGTAGCCCAACGGGCGAATCGTCGATTGACGTCACGCTATCCAGCGCGTACGTCCAGATTAGGCATTGGCGTGTCCTTCCTGATGCGTCATCATGTAGTGATCACCGCTTATTGGTGTACGAGTTTTCTCGTGCGGTCCCGAGTGATACCGTAGTCAATTCTAATGACTACTAGCTGTTCCGCGCGGCTTCGCCCGCGTAATTTAGGAATTTCATTCAACCGTACATTTTTTCGCAATAATAGCCTATGTTCCTTCACGTGGTCTATTCTTCAAGTTTGCCAAATAACATAAAAATAGCTCCAGTAGGTAAGATAATAAGCAATTTCATATAATTTTCCCCGTTTTCCTCTATTGCTTCGCTCCTCTTATTCTTAGCGTAATAAAATATAGCCTTCCTTGATAAATGGGCTCTCTAAGACTGAAATAATTTTTCAAATCGGACCAGTAGTTCCTGAGATTAGCGCGTTCAAATAAGCCCTTTCATATAATTTCCCCGTTTTTTTCACATTTTCCTCTATTTCTTCGCTCCTATTATTTGTAGCGTAATAAAATATAGCCTATAGCCTTTCTCGATAAATGAACTATCTAAAACAGAAAGAATTTTTCAAATCTGGCCAGTCGTTCCTAAGATAAGCTCGTTCAAATGAGCCATTTCATATAATTTCCTCCGTTTTTTCCACATTTTCCTAAATTTCTTCGCTACTATTATTTGTGGCGTGATAAAATATAGCCTATAGTCTACCTCGATAAATGGGCTATCTAACACTGAAAGGATTTTTCAAATCGTAGTTCCTGAGATTAGCGCGTTCAAACAAACAAACAAACTAACAAACTCTTCCGCTTTATAATATTATTAGTATAGATGTAAAGAACGGTGATTGGAATTTATTCCGCTCCCTCATTACCGCTCATGCCGGAGACTTCACTCGGCCGGATTTAAACGTCAACGAGTGCGCGGAAATTATGACAAACACATGTGTTTATTGTGCCGATGTAGCCTTGGGTCGTAGACCTCTTAAAAAGATCACAACTGTAAATGGTGGAACAGTAAACTTCTTAATCTTCGTCGGGAATTTAGAAGGGCCAGGCGCAAAATTAATAATCTTCGTAAATCTGGCCTCAATCGTTCGGATGATAATTACATAATTAGTTTAAATAACCTACGCATTTCAAGGTCACGCTATCGCGCCGCCGTTACGTTAGCAAAAAATAATATGTTGAAGAATGCCGCGAACGGACTAGATAAAGAGGGCCCGGTCCTCTTTATACCACGAGCTTAAACTCAGTAGTAGTAATGAGCCAAGCTTTTTCTCAAATATTAAAATTAACAACTCTTACACTTGTAGTTTATACGAAACGGCGAAGGCATATCTAAACTTGGATGATGAACACCACCGCGACATTAGGAGTAGAATGTTAGACCCCATTCATACACCGGTCTCAGATTTACCAACTTCGGAGGAGTTTAGTAAAATAGTAAACCTTTTGCCTATAAAAAAATCTGCAGGCGAGGATAAAATATCGAATATTATGATTTATGATAAAACAAGCGTGCTTAGCGGCCAGTTCATCGATTCTACATGTTTACAACAGATGCATCGCAGAAGGTATATTTCCAAAAATTTGGCGCACCGGTTGCTTAAAGTTAATACCTAAAGCGGGAAACAAACCTCCAGACGACCCAAAATCTGGCTGTGGCTGGCTGGTGGCCCTAAATTTCATAGTCATCAGTTCGGTTTCACCGCCGGGAAATCGACTGTTGACGCGGCTATGGAAGTTAGAAAAATAGTAAATCTTTCGGAATTGAAATATGTGGTCGCCATTTCATTAGATATCTCCGGCGCGTTCGATCACGCTTGGTGGCCGATATTATTATTAAAACTAAAAAATCGAGGTTGCTACTTTAATATTTATGCCATAATACGTTCTTACCTTTTTAATGGTCAAACTAAGCTTCGAAAGGGCTATTGTACACACGCTAAAGATTTAACTTGCGGCTGCCATCAGGGCTCTGTTATCTAGCCAAAATTATGGAATTTCGGATTTGATGATTTATTAAGTCTTCCCCTACCACCGCTGTGCGTACTAGTTGGCTACGCCGATGACGGTTTTCTAATCGTTCAAGCAAATTCACGTTCCGAAATTGAATCTAAAGCCAATGATAGTCTTAATTTAATATCGAGCTGGGGTAAACGTAATCGCCTGAAATTCGCCGCGCATAAAACTTACCAAATTCTTTTAAAAGGTTCCCTTATTTCTTCCCCTAGCATTAAACTTGACAATATTAACGTTAAACGCAAACAGTCACTCTGTTATCTTGGTTTTTACTTGGAAAATAAATTTACATTTTTAGAACATATAATTCAAACCAGTGAGAAAGCGAAGCGCAATTTTTACTCCTTTACCAAAATATGTACGTCGACATGGGGCCTCTCTTTCAAAACCCTAAAATTAATTTACACCGCTACTTACCTAGGCAGCATTTGCTACGGGGCCCCCGTGTGGGCCGACATCGACAGAGCAACGATCGGCGCGGCTCGTCGCAAGTTGCTACAAAGCTTACAGGACCACAAGCACCGAAGCCTTGCCTGTATTAGCCGGAGTTTTACCCGTTGACCTTGAGATTCAGCGACGTGCGACAATGTATTATCATAACAAAAACATTGACAACCCGTTCTTTTTAAGCGCTCGCGATAAAATTAAAATAGCAAGATTGTTTGAACCTTTAGAAAACTCTGTGCAAAGCCTAATCTCCGAATGGCAGTCGCGATGGGACTGTTCCACCAAAGGGCGTCATCTTTATAATTTTTTCCCTAATATTCGTGAACGGCTATCCAAACATTGGATGGATATTGATCACTGCGTTTCTCAATTCCTGACCGATCATGGAAATTTTAAGGCCAAACTTTACGGATTTAAACTAGTAGCTTCACCCATGCGCGAGTGCTCGACCGAAGGCAACATGTTTGAACAAACCGCTCATCATGTTCTCTGGGAGTGCAGTCTCTGGCAGGACGAAAGACCTACTATGCTAAACAACCTATTCTGTATATCTGGAGTCGCATACTACGGTGATCTCGTGGACAGCGCGATAAACTCCAATATTAACTTAGCTTTAGCTTAGGAGTCACAATAATTATTAACCTTATTTCCGTGGTGCTCCCCCTTAAATTCTTTGACTTTCGGTCATTGCAACTTTGTGCTGTCTCCCGCTTTTATGGGGAGGGAAATTGGAATCTTCCAACTCCTCCTATTTTCTTCTGATTAATTTCGTTGCGGGTCCCAACTCCCAAGACAGATTTAGCTTGCCCTCGGGCTCCCTGAGATCATATCAAAGGGTTTTTGTGGTTGGATACCGCTGTCGATCCTGGCGACACAGGAGATACAGTGGTGGGTATGTGTGGTGGGCCAAAGTCCGTTAAAAAAAACGTGAGTTGGATTGGACTGTTGCATTTATAGAATCTCGACTAGCTGACGCCACACAAATTAACTCAGACTGGCCATAGACGGACCGCAAAATGCAGTCGGGACTGATTACTCTTAGAGTCGTCGCGTTGAAATTTGTACCGGCCGCTCAAGAACAGCTCGAGCGGTCCGTGTATTGTGGATATGAATTGCCGTGCGGCGACTGCATTATGCAGTCGGTTCCGACTGCAACATGCGGACTGCGATCCGTCTATGGTGTGCATGTGTTTGCGATACATAAAAAATATTGACGGCAAGCCGCAAGATGTTGTATAATAAGTTAAATTATTATTATTAGTCTAAGCCCCCTTAAAGTAAGTTATAAACATATATTAAGTTAGTTATAAAAATGTAACTTCAATTCGAAAATAAAGTAACGAGTACAAGAAGGACCGGCATTGAAGTACGCATTGTTTCCAAGCTACAACAGCTATCGTTTTATGTAGTTCTATTGTGACTTTCGAGTTGAGTTCACCGTACAATAGTAATAATTGCATTGTCGATTTGAAACGCATAACCTGCAGCCGTAACAAGTAGGTTTTTTAATAGTTTTTCGTAAAAAAGTATTCTTGGGCTTGTTTTTAAGTTGAATAAAATGTCAACTTTTGATATCAATTTGCAGATGGTGGCAAGTCCCATATTACTGGTTCGGTATCAAAATGTACGACTTGGTGGCAGGCGACAGAAATTTGAAGAGCTCATACTATTTGTCTAAAAAGAACACCCTAGAATTGTTCCCTATGTTGAAATCTGACAACCTCTGCGGTGGAATTGTATACTATGATGGTACGTAACTCGGATCGCTTAACTTTAATGAAAATTTTGACAAACTCACAAAACTCAAATATTTATATTCATTTATATATTTAATTATTTTAAAAATATGTTCTAAACGTCGTAACTACTGGTGTCAACCACTGGTTCACGAACAAACCCCACCGGTTTTGTTTGTGTGACGAACTGCGTAAGAATCTAGCAAGGGGCACACAGAGGAGGTTGGCATAACCTCCTCTGTGTGCCCCTTAAATAATAAAAGCTTCTCTAATTAAAGAGCGTCCGTTAGTTTCTAACTAAACAAACGCGGTAAAAATAGAACTCGTTTCTAATATTCGAAAATCGAACACGGCGTCAAATGTTAGAGCAGAGTTCTATTTTCGAAGTACTGTCCTTGCCTTAACATCAGATAGTCTCAACCCAATCTTCTAATCCTCATAGTGTATTGCAGGTCAGCAAGACGACGCGCGTATGAACCTGGCTATTGCACTGACGGCGGCGCGGCACGGCGCCACCATCGCCAACCACGTCAAGGTGCTGCAGCTGCACAAGACCGCCGGCAAACTCAGCGGCGCCCGACTCAGGGTTAGTATATTTACAGTACATGAAAAGGATGTTAGATAGAGAATGTAAGGTTAAATCAAAGTTTAGAGCATTATACCTTTTGTAAACAAGACTTATACTAAATATTTGTATTGCTTGGAGGGACACGATTTCCAGAGTTTCTTCAGTAGGTGCAGAAGTCTGATCAAAGCGTATAAAAAATTGGAAGAAATAATTTAATCGCTCATATGTGTGGGCGCTACATCGCCAATCAAAAATATACAAATTGAGGATTGTATGTTTTGGCGCAGTGCACATATCTAAAGCTGACCTTTAATCTACTAACGCTATAAATTATAACTAAAGCCTCTACATTCCAGGACGAGATGACAGGCAAGGAATGGGACATCAAGGCGAAGTGTATCATCAACGCCACTGGGCCGTTCACAGACTCTATCAGGAAGATGGACGACCCCAGTATCAAGGAGATCTGCTGCCCATCTTCCGGTGTACACATTGTGTTGCCAGGATACTACAGGTGAGTGATGCCATATAAATAAATGTCATGTGCCTTACTGTGCTGCCATATATTAAAGCTGAGGGAGCTTGCTGGAGAAAAAACTTTATTTTGAGAATATTTTCAGTCCACACCACAGCCACAACTTTTATTACAAATACTCATAAATAAGTCTGTATTAATTGATTTTAAAAATCTCCTGTATTTATTCCAGTCCAGAGCACATGGGTCTGCTTGATCCGTCGACGTCCGACGGTCGCGTCATCTTCTTCCTGCCGTGGCTGAAGGGAACGATCGCCGGCACCACGGACCTGCCCTGCGAAGTAACGCACAATCCCAAACCAACGGAGGACGAAATTCTCTTTATTCTTACCGAAGTCAAGAACTATCTCAATCCAGACGTCGAGGGTTAGTATGCTACTTTATTATACTTATTTGTATAGCGATATATCACAGACAAAATGTATTCCTTTCCCCCTAGTCCTAATACGGGACATCAAAATATATCAAATACAGAATAAACTGAATTATATCAGAAGACGTCATAGATGAAGCAGTAAATAATAGTCTATTCGCGTTTAAAATCATGTGCGTTAGTGAATTATCCATGCTATACCAATAACTATTAGTAATAATCTTCATGAATTATATTATTGAAACAAAACATTCTATCAGTTCAGAATACGAGTCATTGGTCAATTTTGTTCTTTTTCTTCCTCCCTTAACCCTAGAACCCTGGGGTAAAAATAAACAAAAATTTCATTATATTTTTTTTACTGTTCGACGGTTTGTTTCGCGTGTCCGTGTATTTACGTGGGGCGGGGTGACGCGCTGAAACCTCAGTCGGGCAACGGTCCTACTTGCAAGTGGAAGCGGTACATTGCTTGTGGGGTACTGCGGTACCCCAGGGTACTTTAATCGTAAGTATTATTGTTTGAACTTTTTATCGTTTTGTTGTTTTTTTGGTTATTTGTGAGCATGAATTTGAAGAAACCGACATAAAATTTATCGAGATCGTCAAGCAGTTTTAATATTGTGGGTTTATTTGTTTTTGATGGCATTATAGGACTGTTTACGAACTCCTAACTTATTTTCTTTTTTTCAGATAGCGTCTAGACGTAATTTGAGTAAAATTAACTACTTAGAGAATATTTTTCTGGAATCGGAAGAAGAAGTAAAAGATGAAGATCTGTTTTTAGGTGAGGCATCTGATGAAGATCTGGATGATGCTATCCAAGATTTTCACGATGACGTCATTTTATCTCAGAGTCCTCACTGTTTAAAAGTAGAGTCACCTCCTGATTCAGACGAAGAAATAGAAGAAGTATCTTTGCAGTTCTGTTCTAATGCGTCACTGTCCTCAGCGTTCCATATATTTTACGTGGTAGAGGCAGAAAAATTGCAGTCATACCTACAGTGTGTCGCGCAAAACTCGCCGCTGGAGCCTCTGTATGCTCTATGGAATACTAAATATTGTGGGGATCAATTCTATAATACTGTTACATTCTTCAGATGCTGCTAATAAGCAATTTTTCAAGAACAGGCGCACTTACCTGAACACTCTCGCTTTTGATCACATAAAACCGCACCTAGAAGACAGATTTCAATACCGGACTTTACCAACGCAAAAAAAACGCCCAACGCCTTCTATAGCCTCTCCTAATTTCAAATCTGGAAGGTGTTTGGTCTTCCCGAGGTCCAAAGACCGCAAATCACGTACGCAATGTGAGACGTGCAAAACTTTCATTTGTACTGTTCACCAGAACAAAATATGCCAAAATTGTTTTATAGTACCTAATTAATGCGATTTAATTATGTTCAGAAAGACTGAGATTATTGTTAAAAAGTCTATGTAAGTTGATTTAATAATAAAAACTTTAATATCTTTTTAAAAATGTGTTAGTATTG
Organism: Polyommatus icarus; assembly: GCA_937595015.1. NCBI lineage: Eukaryota > Metazoa > Arthropoda > Insecta > Lepidoptera > Lycaenidae > Polyommatus > Polyommatus icarus. The sequence continues at coordinate 15,582,144 of OW569321.1, forward strand.
TTGGGGTGCGCTAGTACCCCAGGGTACCGTTAGATAAAGTTTAAGATGGGTACGGTTCTAGGGTTAATAACGCGTATGAAGCTATCAGTTATATTGTTTCCATTACTTACCATCGCGGAAGTTGATTCCAATTTCCAAGGCAGTTGACGGACCTACGTCATTTGGTCGGCGTATGTCAATTCAATGTTATAGTTTATGCATTTTATGACGATATGCGTGACACATTATAATTGACAATAGTAGGGAAGTTACCTAAAAAATTAATCGAATAATTTAAAAATATCGAATCACCTCGTAAAGGATTTGCAATCGAAATTATCGATTTCGTACTGATGTTTCAGAGTGACGCCGGCGATTTAAGATGGCCGCCCTTTTTATCGATTTGATTTCGATTCAACTGTGTCAATCTCTATTGACATAAGTTCCGTTTCATGCATCTGACATTTTTCAAATATTTTCGTAACAATAATTTTATACTCCTATTTCAGAGTTAATATTTATAATTTTATATCAATAAGTTAGCATTTAGTAACTTTTCATTTTTATTCACATACAATTACAGGAATATAATTTATTACATTCTGTTTTTTTTTGTTTTCTTGTAAAAAAAAATTTCGTAGCAAGGAATATAAGAACTGTCACCCATATCACCTTAGAACGAACAAACTATAGCTGTAATCGGTCTGATGGGTTTGTCTTAACGCGACCAAATTACTTAGGTCCGCCATCTGTCTAGGAATCAACTTCTCTGATTGAACTTAATACATAATTCATGTCATCATTATTTATGCCATAACATGATGTGTCAAATGTCATTATCATATTTCGTGTATCTCGTTCCTCAGTGCGTCGCGGCGACGTGTTGTCCGCGTGGTCGGGCATCAGGCCGCTGGTGTCGGACCCCAACAAGCCGGACACGCAGTCCCTGGCGCGCAACCACATCGTGCACGTGTCCAACTCCGGCCTCGTCACCGTCGCCGGCGGCAAGTGGACGACGTACCGCGCGATGGCCGCCGAGACTATTGATGCTGCTATCGAGAGTAAGTATTTTTTCTTAAAGAGTGTACTTTGTGCCATGACTTCGAGAGATCGAGGCCTGAGGAGCGGGATGGTGTGGGGTGGTCTTTATAATTTCTTGAAACCTCTTACATGGATTATGCATAGATAAGATTGAGGGTTCAATGTTATGTTTAAAAGCAAGCAGTGCGTTTGTCAGCGATGCGATGATTTTATGCAAATAAATATAATATTATTGCGTATACGCTTGACATACGTCCAATAATATATTGTGTTTACTTCATTCTGGCCGTCTTGACACTTAACATTCTTAATAGTTTAATGGATACATTCTTAGTATATGACGATTATGATAATATTGTGTAGAATAACATCTGTCGAAATTTTAAGTTTTATGAAACTTAATGTTTATAGGTGCGAATCTCAAGCCTTTGTATAAGGAATGTCAAACAGATGGCTTCCTAATAGAAGGCGCCCATGGCTGGACCCCGACCATGTATATCCGATTGGTGCAGGACTTTGGACTGGAAATGGAGGTAAAACATTATAAAATTCAAATAGTTTTTTATGTTAATTTTTTGGATTGCAATTTTCATGTCACTTTTATTTTTTAGGCCGCCCAACACTTAGCAAAATCATACGGCGATAGAGCGTTCGCTGTTGCCAAAATGGCGTCCATGACAGGCAAAAGGTGGCCAATCATCGGCAAGAAAATACATCCCGAGTTCCCGTATATCGACGCCGAGATTAGGTATACTTTTAACCGACTTCCAAAAAGGAGGAGGTTATACGTTCGTCTGTTTATATATATTTTTTTGTATGTTCAACCATAACTTCGCCATTTATGGAACAGATTTTCATGATTCTTTTGTTGTTGTACAGGGTTGAATCCGAAGTTGGTACCATGTTCACAAAAGTGGTGATCTGATGATGGGATCCATGAGGAATCGAGGGGACTCCTTGAAATTTATACGGGAACATATGGTGATTTCGATTTTTTCTGAAGTATTTCAGGCATATACTACCAAAAAGTAAGATTTTGCACCAGGATATACCCTGGTTCTGAAGGTACCCAACAGAAATTTTGAATCCTTATAGATACAAGTTTGAGGATTTTGGCTTTATTTAAACTACTCCAAGCAAATCCTACATTATTTGTGCTGAACATAGGCTAAATTTTATTTTGGAAAAAATAGGGTTTCGTAAGATATTTGGGTTTTTCGGACGCCAGGTGAAAAAATCAACCAGAAAAGTTACTTATTTTGCGTACGCTGCCGAAACTATAAAAGATAGAACCATAAAATGTTCTAAGTATTGTAGATGTTATAAATATCTACAAAAAAGTCCGCGACACACTGTACTTATCTATGTCGAGTGAGGCACAATAACCATATTTTTATTTAAAAATCTTGAATTTTTTGGACAACATTTAAACGCGTTTATTTTACTCATGCCATTAATCCTTATCAAAATAAATTATTTCATCACTAAGTACAGTTTATGTAGATAAAATTTTGTCTTTGAATGATTAAAATTGGACGTTTGGTTTTGAAATTATGGCGAAATTAAAATATTACGATAGTAGGCGTCACCAAGCGGGATGCGCTTGCGGTAGGAAGACAATCTGTGCAGTGTGCACTGTACACTGATAAAGACTGCGTCCGCGTCGTCGATGTCAGTGTCGGAGTCTGTGAATTGACCTGGGAATCATTTTGCTGACCGAGTCTTTCCGGGGTAGGTTTTTTGCAGCCGTAACCGACATCCACGCGGGCAGAGCCGCAGGCGACCGCTAGTAATATGTACAACTCTAAGACAACAACCTATAATACGAGTATTATAGCCTTGTCGTCTCATATTATGTAACTAAAAAGGGTAAAATTATTATTTTTTAACAAAAAATTAAAACCGACTTCCCAGGTAAAAACAAAAGTAATACTTATTCTTAATCTAAAAAGAATCAAATAATTCTTATTCCTTATTATAGTGGCGTCTTCAGACTTCGCCTAAACCTCAACTATTTCTGTACTCAATCTTCATGCTTTTGAAGTCGGCACCAGCTTACCTTAGCGCAATTGCTATGTCAAGGATCTCAGAACTTTTCCGGGCTGGTACCGACTTCAAAAGTACGAAGATTAAGTACAGAAATAGTTTAGGTTTAGGCGAAGTCTGAAGACGCCACTATAATAAGGAATAATAATTATTTGATTCTTTTTAGATTAAGAATAAGTATTACTTTTGCTTTTACCTGGGAAGTCGGTTTTAATTTTTTGTTAAAAAATAATAATACTTAACCTTGAACTGCAAGTTAACCTGAAGTGACAACAAATAACATGAGTTATTTGTTATCACATCAGTCATAAATAACATTTGAATTTATGATTTGAAATGATATGTAACATAGAACTATACTCTTGATTAAATTAAGGTTTTTGAGTGTCAATTTGTCCTTTCTCATTATGAAACTCACACGTACACGCAGATACGGCGTGCGCGAGTACGCGTGCACTGCCGTGGACATGATCGCGCGGCGGCTGCGGCTGGCGTTCCTCAACGTGCAGGCGGCGGCGGAGGCGCTGCCCGGCATCGTCGACATCATGGCCGAGGAGCTCAAGTGGAGCGACGCCGAGAAACAGGTAGACAGAGAAACAGATTGCTACTTGTCTCTTTTACTCGCAATGTCTATTGCTCTCAAAAACATAATCAAGGCAAAATCAAAATAATAAGGCACAGACTCATACAAATTTTGTAATTTTATATCAAGTTTTGTGCTTCCATTCGCCGCACATCACTACTTGTCTCTTTCACTCGCGTACGAAAATAATGCTATTAAGTTTCTACTAGTAGCGGGTTACTCAGCAACTGTTGCTGTGTAGTACGCGAGTTAAAGGGCTGAGTCCCAACGTGTTACAATGTACGTTATCTCGGCGCAAAAACAGTGTTGGTGTAGGTATAACGGTTTAAATATTTCCTCTTCCAGAAACAAATGAAACAAGCGGCGGACTTTTTAGCGAACGAAATGGGACAGATGGTGAACCGCGCGAGTCGCGACAAGATCCCCATCAACCTCAACAAGGATGAAATCCAGACTTACATCAAACGGTTCCAGATTATCGACAAGGACAGGAAAGGATTCGTCTCCATCAATGACATTAGAAGGAGTTTGAAGGTAAAGAGTTTGGTATTGCTCTTTTTTAGGTTATATTATGGTGCTTCCACTCAGACGATGGTGATTTTAATTTTTATACAGGTCGAGTTTTAAAAACATTTCTGTCAGCTGCGCTCACAGATATTCAATGATTATCTAACCTTAATTTAATTAAGACTGACAGAAAATGTATGGAGTTTGTCTTGGTTAAATATGAGTTCAGGGAATCATTAGATCCATGCGACCGTTAATATAATCTTTATTATCGAAACATGTTTATTCGACAGATTTTTTAACTGACTTCCAAAAAAGGAGGGGATTTCTCAATTTTACTTTTTTTTACAACTTGTGGAACTATGTGGAAGCATCATTTTACATTCACTACAGACGACTTATATGTTTTGTATAAATTCTAATAGATATCAACGTTTTATTAGGTTTGCTGTAGTAATGGTTTGTTCCTAAGGTAGGATACAATCCAGTAAAAAGTCTCTTTGAATACCTGACTTAATAATAATTATGTTTGTAAAATCCAATAGCATCATCTATTCTCTTGTCTATTTCAATATAACAAAATTGTATTGGGGCAAATTGAAATTTTTGGAACCGTTATAGAGTATGGGAGTGAAACCGTCCAACGAGGAGATTAGTGCGATATTGTCAGAGATTGACGTGACGTACCACGGGCAGCTCGAGCTACAGGACTACCTGCAGGTGTGTCGGTACCACTGGTACACTGCTGGTACCATCGCGGGCTAAGCTATGGGGTCCATGTCGCTATGTCAATGTCTTGTACAACTTGTTTGGGAATTTTCAATACTTGAAAAAAATAGGTTTTATGTTAATAAGTTAGAGAACAATAACGACCGCACTCATAGACATTTAATGGTGATTAACCTTAACTTAATGAAGAGTCTGCTAGACAAAGTTGGGGATTATGTAAAATTCTTCATTTAATTAAAGTTAAATCATTAATATTTGTATCTGAAACCTGAGTGCGGCAGTTGGACAATATAAATTTTACATGTTTAAATAACCAAACTTTTTCAAAGAATTGAAGATTCCCGAACGGGTTATAAAGTAGGGTAACCTGTGGTATGTCGTCCCATTGACGCGGCGCGTTGTTTCGCAGAACTACGGCGAAGAAGTGACCGGGGAACAGTTGCACGAGATATTGCGAGAGATCGACACTAACATGAATGGGCAGGTCGAACTCGACGAATATCTGCAGGTTCATATCAGTCCGCCTCGCTATTTTGAGCAAAACATGAATGAATTTTGGTTTTTTATGCGGTTATTTTAATTTAATTTTAAGGGGTTTTATGTAATTTTTATGCGTGATTGCGGGTGGAGATATTAAAAAATAATAATTAATCGCACTTTAATTTTGCATGAAATAAGACCCGTCGAGTTACGAGTAACTACTGTGTTAGAACGGGATGGCATGCTTTATAAATAGTTACTTATAAATGCATGTAGGTGTTTAATAAGCTTTTTAAGTATGTTATAAATTAGGGATATTAATTAATGTTGGAATTCTAAACTACCATTTTACACCTTTCCATTACATAATAATATAACGTGCATTTTGTATCGTATTAACCATTTAACAATGCGCCATGAATTTTATGCATTTTGACTTGTCACATTTGCATTTAGGGAATATTTTTGTGCTTAAAGTTTGCTTACGCTTTTTGTTGCTTTGGTGTCTAGAAATAAATTTCAATTTAAAAACCACTAACAAAACGTCAACAATTAAGGTAAGTTGCACACACATGTTTATTTGTGAGTTTTCTAAATCAGTGCACAATAAAGTAGATTATTTTTGTTTAAATATACAAGCTTATAGTTTTGAATTACGATTGGCACGCTAAAATCACTGTATAATTAAATATAGGTCTACCAGAATCTGATGGCAATTTTTGACAGGAAATTTTCGAAAAATATCCTAAATCATTGGATAAATTTTTATATTTGCAAGTTTAATGCACAGATTAGCTGCTAAAAGAAAAGGATCAAAATGTTTTATTTCAATTACCCCGGTATTGCTAGAGACTAGAGTCAATTTATTTTCTCACTTTTTGCCATCAGATTCTGGTACACCTATAGTAATCAGTAGCTACTACCCGGCGTTTACCCTAACATCTCCCACTGCAGATGATGTCGGCGATCAAGTCTGGTCACGTGGCGTACTCGCGGTTCGCGCGCATGGCCGAGATGGAGGAAGCCCATCATGAGAAGGAATCGCTCAAGAAGCAGATCACCGTCGAGAGGAGCGGTGGTGGACTGTAATGCGCCTGCTTTGGTACGTATGACACTATATGGCGATCTTAGCACTTCGCAATAAGGTTTTTAATTGTACCATCGAGGAAATTGAATCATAGGCAGTTGACGGACCTACGTCGATTGGGCTCGCTTCATCTCGGGGGCTGCTGTCCGTCATGTGTGCGTTGCGGACGCAGCACGCCGTGTGAACACCTTGGTTATTTGTATGTAAAACAACGCAACGGCAGCGCTGCGTCGACGCAACACTGACGCAAGGCGCCGTGTGGACTGGCTCTTAGCTGTGGTCTGTCGGATGGGTTTGACATAACGTGACCAAATTACGTAGGCCCATCTTCTGCCTATGAATCAAATTATACTTCTAGTGTATCTACATTGGGTCTATAAGCAACTGTATGATTATTTATAAGGTACCTTTGGTAATAGAGACATAATATTTGAACTTACGAATTTGACGTGACTCTGTTACTCTATAAAATAAAATTAACTGAATGTCGATTTGTTATTTAACTTTGATACATAATTCTTTTTTGTTTCCAGAAATTCGAGATTATATTTTAAGCGTAACGTCGAAACCCACAAGTATTACTAACGAACTTAATATTAACGATCATTAGATATACGTAACATGTTTCTTGTAGATAAGTACCTTATTTTTCAACCTTTACACTATTTAAAATTTACTGTGCATTGTACAATGCCATCTTTTGGCCACAGCCAGCGATATTATTATTATTGTAAATATTTTTATTCATTGTAATCAATCTTACTACATAATACATTTTATTCAATATAAAAATTACTTAGGCACCAGTACAAATGTTATTTAGATGTTTTATAGAAGTAAGTGATATATCAAAATATGTCAAAATTGTTTTATTTGGATCGAAGATCAAGCAAGTCAATGAAAAATTATGATTGTGATTATATTTATGATTATTTTTTAGATTGTCCATATTTTGTTTACACTATTTATGATTGTTACGCTTGGCGGATTATTTATTTGTACCTTACTACAAAATGTCTAGATTTAGGTTTTATTGTTTAATAAAATAACTCTTATATTAAATCTGTGTTTCATTTCTACTTTTCCTAGTAATTTTCAGACCGATACTAAAAATAAGCATGAGTGTTTTTATGGAGATGAATAGATTCTATTAAAAGAAAAACATTTTTTCCAAACTAATTTTATAGCAAAAAGTTGTTGCTGGTAATTTTTTAAACAGGTTAAGCCACAAGACAAGAGAAAACTCACTAGCGACTAGAGACTAGATGTCAAGATGACAAGAGTCGGCGCTAGATGTCTCTATTAGTAAAAGTCTCCTAACTTGCTAACCGCATAGACCGTGCAACTACGAATAATAAAAACTAAGGAAGAGTAACTCCGTCAAAAAACATGCTCCAAAATACTTGTCAAAAAAGTGTACCTTAGGTTCACTTTTCATACATTTGCAATATTTAGGTGACCTTGAGCGGTACAAAGGCTGACGTTACATGACAGTTCGAATGGAACCAAATTTAAAACTGTATTAGTATGGGAGTTACGTATATACTCGCGTAGTCGTGTGCGATTAATGATTTAATGATTCGACATAATGCCGTGAGATGGCGCCATACGTATAAGTGATGTAATATTAAAATAACTGGATAGCACACATTATACTGACGGTTTTTATTAGTTTAATGGCCGGTTTACATTATTACAATCCAGTAATTCAATTCAGCGTTGGATCGCTACTGGAATAATGTAAACCGGCCATAAAAGGGGATCATTATGCGCAAAGTACACTAGTCGTGAAAATAAATGAAAATTTGCTTAATTAACAATTATGTAGAAGTAGAAATTTGACTGTACCTAAGTATATGAACTTGACTGTACCTAGTCTCTAAAATCGATATAAGTAATTATTATGGAAGTCGAGGGGGCCAAATCGGAAATGTGCAAAAGACATATTGTATGATGTATGTGGGATAAAAGATATGAATAAATAAAAATTAATTTTAAATTTTGATAGTTTCGCTAAAACTCGAGAACGGCTGAACCGAATTATTGGCAAATTTTAGCTTTGCAAGGACTTTGATACGAAGTTCACCGGGTCAAAGTGTGATATGAGAACTTTTAAATAACTGTTCCTTCACAGGAAATTAATTCAAAATGAACGTGTCAAACAAAATTGAACGCTGTGCTGATAAGATAGAGTTCGTTATCGCCCGCTCTACACGGGCCGTGTGGGCGCGGCAAAGCGGCCGCTTTCAAAAGCTCTCCCGCAGTAAAAGTTATAGCTTTTTGACACTTGATCGCCGCTTGATCACTATCGTTAATTTTATGCGGTGTAAACTTTTTCAAAATATAGGGGCATTTGCATTCAGTGACTTGACCTGTTTTTGAACTTCATACTGTCAGTCCCGTAGTAAGGGGGCAACTGGCACGGGGCACCTTACAAAAAATTTGGTGGCACTTGTATTTTCTTGGGCGTTAATAGAGCTCTAAACTCTTATAGTGCTGGAAGTTCTGCACACTGATTTGAAGCATGGACTAACGAGTGTTTTTAAAAGACGGCTGGGGACGTTGAAATAAAGTTTTGTATACCAAATATCTAAAATGAAGCAAATCGTAAGGTTCCACCGGAATTTTGTTAGGAATGCCCAATAGGGCAAGGGCGCTTCGATCAAATATCAAGGGCGTGTAATATTTTGTTACACGCTTGGGACACGGAAAAAAGGGGAGACGCGTTTTTAAGATGTGGGAGAGCTGAGAAAAAAATACCTTTAGATCAAAATGCTAATACCAGAGATACCCTTAGAATACCAATTTATTCATAGAAAAAATATTTAACTGGGCGGGAAATATTATTTAGTAAGTGGAGCGGTCGCGTCAAAGTTTACTATGTAAAGTAACCGTTGATGCCACGCCCTCAAGTTCAACGCCTCTATTTCTTTACAGCTCTTCATAAATATTACATAGTTGGCGACTGGCGTATTTCCGGGTACAAAGTCGATACTAGGTAGGTAACAGCTCCTACCTAGTATCTACCTTGTTCCCGGTTCCCGGTTTTGCCAACTATGATAAAACGTCACGTAGTTATTAGGATTCGGTCTCATTTCAGCTTTGGATCGGCTACCATGTTACCACCAAATAAGATTAATATGATAAAATTGAGTACTTACTAATTATCTACCAATTCACTTGAAAATTGTTTTGTCTGGGAAAGAGGAAGTGTAATCATTTACCTAGGTATGTACTATCTGAAAAATTTATACATAGGCATATTACCTATCAGATTACCCACTCTAGACCTTAGAGTTTAGAAAGTAGGAGACACCGTCATTCTACTCTTTCGTATCTTCGTAGAACATTGGCGATCATCTCGTGCAGAGTCGTAAATCGTAATGCATCATGGTGCGGTCTTAACGGACTTGCAGAGAATGAAAAAATGTAACAAGTGCCAGTAAAACTCGCGCACGAAAGGTTCCGTACCGTTATATAGAGCAGAAATATACACAATTAGGTGCACAATCTTTGAAAAATTTAGGAGGTTAGCTATAGCGGTTCTTGAGTTACAGCCTGGAGACTGACAGATGGACAGACGGACGGACGGACGGACAGACAACGAGGTCTCAGTAATAGAGTCCCGTTTTTACCCTTTGGGTACGGAACCCTAAAAATCATCTACATATTTCGGTTATAATCAGTACAAGCAGAAAAAATATTGCTACGCTAATATACTATAAAAGTAGTTGACTTTAGGAGCGACCTTTGCGGAACGTCAGTAACTACATAATATATTATAATAAATATCAAATATGTTTTATTGAATACTAATTACTATTTATATTAATAATAATAGATTGAGATATCTATAGGTAGAGGCGAGGCGTGCGATATAAAATTGGCTACCTGTTTATTATATTATTATAGGCTACTTATAGGTATAATAATTGAACAGACCGTTGTCGTTTACCTATTTCGAGGAGTAAAGAAAAAGAATGATTCACAGAAAAGATAAAGCTTATTAGCAACTAACAGTCTACAAAAGAATATTTCTCGTCTCTATTTTACCAAGCCAGGCAGTAAGGCATTCACATTTTCTAAGCTATCGTTGATCAATTAGGTAACGAAAAATGTTTTTTAAATTTTTGGCTACTAAAAATCCTTTAATAAATCTGCACTTACTTTCTTAAACTCGGTAAAATACATAATAATCTATTGTTAGATAATATTTAATGATAATTAGTATCTAGGGCGCGGGCGACGGGCGTGGCGGCGCGGGGCGGGGTGCTCCGCCCACACTCACTTCCGCTTACAGCTGTCAACTGCAGGCTTCCCGTCCGTCACTACTCACTATTCACCGAGACGTAATTAGTTCGACCAAATCAATTAGCTAATGCCTAGCACTATAACTATATTATAGGGCTCGCGATACCACAAACAGAACTCCGCAATTTAGTCGACGTAAGTTGCGGTCCTTGGTGCAGTTTTAAGGATATTGTAACATTTAATAGGCGGGGTCTGCTTATATTTTTAGTAGTCGCTAGCTAGAGGATGGTCTCTAGGTGCTTTGAGTTCATCTCTCTCGCAAAGAGAGACCTCGCACATGCTCCAGAATCTCGCTATATTTGTAGAATTGGGATTAAGTTGGCACGACTATTTATGATTATTGTACTATTTTCTAGACTAAACCATTTTTTTAATAGTGCCATAAAGTATGTTTTTTATGTACCATTGTTCAAGTGTCCCTCACTACCTGCTTCTTCAGGGACCGCTCTATACTCCACGCACTTTTACGCTCTAGCCTCTACTGCAGATCAGTCTCCTAAATAGTTATTATGTAGGTTGGTATCTATATTATTTCTTTAATAATTCGAGCAAAGGCATTTTGAAACTTAAAATTTATTGAAATAGATTTTGGGATATATTTCGTTCGCACCGAAATTTGTTTACCGCGCGATAACCGTGCATTTTGAAGCAATAAAAATCATCTACATATTTTGGTTATGATCAGTACAAGCAGAAATAATCGGCCAAGTGCGAGTCGGACTCGCGCACGAAGGGTTCCGTACCGTTATAGAGCAAAAATAGGCCAAAAATTGCGTTTTTTGTATGGGAGCCCCCCTTAAATTATTATTTTATTTAAATATTATTTTTAATTATTAAAGTACACATATAATTAAGGTACGGTAAGGTATTACGGTAAGGTATTAAGGTAATACACATATCGTTGATACCGAGCAAAAAATGTTTGAAAAATTACGTTTGTTGTATGGGAGCCCCCCTTAATTATTTAATTTATTTTGTTTTTAGTATTTCTTGTTATAGCGGCAACAGAAATACATAATCTGTGAAAATTTCAACTCTCTAGCTATTACCGTTCTTGAGTCACAGCCTGGAGACAGACGGACAGACAGACGGACAGACATCGAAGTCTCAGTAATAGGGTCCCGTTTTTACCCTTCGGGTACGGAACCCTAAAGAATAATGCTACCTTTAGGAAAAAGTGTCAGGCCTCGGAACTAATAAGCCAGTCAATACACAATACACCGGCCACAGAGAAAATCGGCATGAAACAATGTAGCTGACGTGTTTCGCCAAATGAGCTAGTAGTTTTCCTACACGTGTTATTTCTATAATCTATGGTGTGACGAGTGTTTATTGGGGCGGCTATTGCGTACCTAAGTCAAGTAATGGGTCTGCTCGTTTCGTGGTATATAAAAAGGGCCCTGATTTAAAGGAGCAGTTGTAAATTTCAGTTTTGCTAAATTAAAAATTATAAATGGCACGTTTAATAACTAGTTTAGCAGTTAAAACTAAGCAGTAAAGTAAACAAAAATGAGTAGTAAAAAATAATGAAATGGATAATTGAAAACATTATTGAACAGTTAAATAATTAAATGGTCAGTAAAAATTAATGAATGAGCGGTTACGTGTGGGCAGTAACAAATCGGAATTCGTCAGTAAGAAATCTCATTCTAAGAAGTTCTTTAAACAATGAGGCGGTAAAATATAATAAAATCGGCCAAGTGCGAGTCGAATTCACCCATGAAGGGTTCCGTGCCGTTATAAAGCGAAAGTATAAGTCGGTCGCCGGCTGCTACCGCAGCACGCTCGCTGCGCTCGCTCGGCTCCCTCTGCCGTTGTGGTTCTAACCTAACCTACTCTTGGACTTTCTAGATTGTGTTTGTTGTTGTTTTGGCGGGGGGCTGCACCCCTCAAGCCCCCCTTTCTGGGCGGCTGCGCCCCCCGTCCCCCCGCTTCGGTATCCGTGGTTAAGTAGGCCTTCTGTTAAGTCGTTATCGAACCGCTCGTTCCATCATTTTTACCGCTCAATAGTTTTTTTATTACTGTCCATGTTTTACAGTCACAATAATTAATCAACCGCCAGAAAATTAAATAACTGCTCAATATTTTTTTCAACTGATCATAATGACATCTCAAATATTTAAATAACTGATCAAAAATTAGTTCCCCATAAAAAATGCTTACTCTACATAACATCAATAGGCTACTTGACCTATTTTTTTCTTCATTCTAATCGCTTCTTAATCATTCATTTTCACCAAAAAAACTAATATTTTAACTTTTTAAACAGTAGAGACCCATAAAAGTGTTGATTGAAAAATATGCCTTTTATATGGCGCCAAAAACACTGTCCGCCATTGTACCGCCATAGTGTGACGTCATGTTTTTTGTATTTTATACAATCTTTATTGAAAAAAGTTTTATGTGCTAAGCGTACGAGTTTAACAATGCCAAAAAAAAAAATAGAAAATAATTTAGAAATCATTTGTAATATTGAACACTTTTGTAGGAAAGTTTTGGCCATTTCATTTCCCAACTACAATAAATGTAGATAATATATAAAACTGATGTTTTATTAGAATTATTCAAGAAAATATAATTTATAAATCTTTCTAGGCTTATTCATATTATTTATGTACAAATAAACTTACATATAACGAGCGCGATAAATAAAATATATTAAATTACAAATGGGATGACGTCACATCAAAATCTGAAGTACCGCAAAAGCGTTTTCGTCAGTACAATTCCTATTTTCATAAAATCATATTTTCAAATCGACTTTATTTATCAATCATAAGCTTTTATTTGATGATAAGGGTGAAATACTGTTTCCTAGGCCAAGTTCTACTAGAAACATGAATTTTTTCAATGAAATTAAATATATGTCAAGTAGCCTATGGGCGCGGGTTTGCGTTTGACGGAGAGTCATCCTGCAGGCTGCATGCTGCACGTAATTTGATTAGGTAGGTACTAAGGAGTTGGAGTAAGAAATATTATGCTGCTCTAACATATTACATGAGTCAAATATTATGGTAAAAGGTTCTTTAGTAATTTACCTAGCCTTATAATTTGTATAAACAAAAAACAAAAGTTTAAAAAATACTGATTTTGCGAGAAAACTGATCCGCTCTTTCCCAAAACGCACTCGATACAAAAATCCTATTTCGAAATGATTAGCCCTTTACAAGATTTCGAGTAATATTACAAGTAATGCAGATGAGATAATTAGGGCAAGCCCTATGCAAGTCCGAAGGGCCGCACGCCCCCAGTAATGGGATTGGGGCGGAGCCCTGACCACGTCGCTCATCCGCGCTCTATGGGACGACAGAGGCTCATAAAAATACTTGGTACCCGCCAAACAAAAGTAATGAGTTTTAAGAAGGAGAGAATCTTTCTTTAAACTTGTTAGACATATTTCATTTATTTTTTTATAAAATGTCCCAAAAAAACTGAATAAAATATTAAATTTTCGATTATTATTTAGGTTTACTACATGAATATTATATATAGTTTTGACTTCATAGTCTAGTTCGGATACCTAAATTTCCAGCCTGTCGCCCAGAATCCACCCTTGCCACAGATGGTCTGAAGTTTCTTATTATAATATTAATCATGTCCCAATACCGTTAATATAAATGGAGTTTAAGTATTTTGTCTATAATTATTAATTAATAGTTCCTATCCGTAGTTTTTCAGATTGTGCAAGAGTTGGAGAAAAAGGGAATGCATTTAAGCGGTGAATGCACTCGACAAAATCTGAGGATAGAGGAACAACTTTCCTGCCGGTAAGATTTATACCTATTACTAGCTGTTGCCCGCGACTTCGTCCGCGTTAACATTGAATAATAACAAAGATGGATAGTTTTCCCCTTTTTGTGGTTCCTTATACAAAGGGTAAAAACGGGACCCTATTTAAGCAAACGTCAAACGCAAACGTCAATAAACTTTTATGTTTCTTACTCAAGAAACGACTGACTTTCATTGAAACTTTCAACCCCAATTTCACCCCCTTGGGGGTAAAATTTCCAAAAACGCCTAAATATCTATCCATTCCTTCGATCACTAATATACAAGATACACAATCCGCGGCAAAAAACGACCTCACCAAAAGAGCACCAAACTCAACATTCTGGTGCACTTTTGATTTAGTAGTGCTCGAACGCTCCGCCGGGAAACATGCCTCGGTGCGCGTTTAATAATTGTAGAAATCATACGTCTAAAACCAAAAAAAAGGATGGAATTTCATATTTTCGGTAAGTATTAATTTTATCCTAATATATTTCTTACAATTGTATTGTAAATATTGGTATTTCTTTAAGAAATCAC
Organism: Polyommatus icarus; assembly: GCA_937595015.1. Lineage (NCBI taxonomy): Eukaryota > Metazoa > Arthropoda > Insecta > Lepidoptera > Lycaenidae > Polyommatus > Polyommatus icarus. The sequence continues at coordinate 15,597,215 of OW569321.1, forward strand.
CAAAAGACAGTTTTAAAATTAAGTTGTAAATAAATCAACACCAGGTATAAACCATCTCAATTGCGAATACTCATACTAAAGGTACTTATCGTAGTTTATCATGCCCACTTGAAATGTTCGGGTTATAAGCTATGTTTCTGTTCCATTTGATGGAGTCGCTATTACTATTATTTTTTTATTGAGGATTTTTTTCAGGTTTCCTCGAGATCCAGTTAGATGTGGTAATAATATTATGTTCCCATCTTCGATCAAATATAGTTCCCATTAAGGATTTTTTAAGTAGGTTAAAAAGTATGGGCGTTGGGTGATGTGAGTTGTCCTTTGTGGCCTATCGGAAAATGTATGTACACTTATGTATATATTGGTTAATGATAAAATTAGACATAACATTAGAACAACATAATATTACAAGTAAAAAATAATTACTCCTCACTTTATACATTAAACTTCGGAAAAATAAAAAAATGGACTATTAAAATTATTACAAATTACAATCAACAAAAAAAATTTGAACAGTTCGACTCCACTCATACTTCACTTCGCCCTGTTCCAGCGGCGAATTTCGGTCGTAAAATTGGATTTTTTTTTTGGCACTATACAAATTTGAACTTAAATCATATACGCGGATGGTTGAATTTAGTATGATGCGTGCATCGGACGTAAAATTTTTATTGCTTTGTAAACACAAATGTTCATTGTTTTATAAAAAGATCTTTAATAATTACTATAATTAAGGTTGATTTTAGATAAATGTATACTTCATTAAACTCTATTACTCGGGGACAGATTTTCGAGAGGTTTTGTATGAGACTGTGTATCTTGTATATTAGTGATCGAAGATCCATTCATTTTTAATTAGCAGTCCAAAAATAAACTTTCATGTTTCTAACTTAAGAAATGACGGACTTTCGTTTAAACTTTCAACCCGTATTTCACCCCCTTGGGGGCAGAATTTCCAAAAACGCTTAAACACGTATACAATCATTTTTAATCAGTAGCCCAAACATAAAATTTCATGTTTCTAACTCAAGAAATAACGGACTTTCATTCAAACTTTCAACCCCAATTTCACCCCCTTGGGTATAGAATTTCCAAAAACGCTTAAATACGTATCCATTCATTTTTATCAGTAACCCAAAAATAAAGTTTCATGTTTCTAACTCAAGAAATGACTGACTTTCATACAAACTTTCAACCCCTATTTCACCCCCTTCGGGGTAAAATTTTCAAAATTCCTTCCTTAGTGGGTGTCTACTTAATAAAACAACCCTACTCACCAAATTTCATTGCTGTAACTTTAACAGTTTTTGTCCAGCGATGATGAATCAGTCAGTCAGTCAGGACATGTAATTTTATAAGTATAGAAGATAGATTAACTTACGTTTCAAAATGTTGTTTTGCGTTATTTGTAATGTACTATCAGAGAAGTTGATTCATAAGCAGATGGGGGATCTACGTTATTTGGTTGTGTTATGTAAAACCCAGCCGACAGATCACAATTAAAATTGAATTGATATGATCCGACCCAATGACGCGGGTCTGTCAACTGCCTAGGAATCAATTTCCTCGATGGTACATTTGTCGAAAACCGGAGAAACTGCTTCTAGTTTCAAATATTTTCATTAAAAACATAACAGTAAGGATATCCATTGTATAATATGTGCGAGATTAAATGCAAGGGCTCTTTCAAAAGCTGTACTTTACGATCAATTATCTCCGAAAGGGTACAAAAGGGAGAGCTGCAATAGAACTGAGATCGGTTAGGGTGCACATGAGTGTATTAAGAGTGCGTAGGTACTGTATAGGTACTCGCCAAAGCTTATAATCCTATAGCTCGATTTAATTTTATTACTAGGCACAGTTTATAAGTTACGGTCATCGCCCAAGCAAATTCGGATAAGATTTAGGGCCTGTTTCACTACTTCCTGATAAGTGCCGGATAGGCTATCCACCACTTAACGTGACAGAGTAGGGTATGGATCGAATCTGTCAAAAAGGTTGTGAATAGCCTATATTTAGCGCCTGTTTCACCACTTTCTAATAAAATGCTGGATTGACTATCCACAACTTTTTTAACAGATTCTAAATACTCTATCTGTCAAGATAAGTGGTGGATAACCTATCCATCACTTTATCAGGAAGTGGTGAAACAGGCCCTTAATGTTTTTTTTTAATTCAAAATTAAACTTTTTTTTAGGAAACAGTGACTTGAAGTGCGACTAAGATTTTTAAGACACTTATCGCAAATGGAGGCCGGATTTGAAGGAAGTGATTAATCTTGATAAGGATCTCTGGAGCCAGCGCTCGAACCGGTTGTGGGCGCGAGGGTGCCAAGTCGGGGCCTTGCGGTAGTATCGTTATGACATAATTTATTAATCACTTCCTTTAAAATATTTTTGTTGTCCTGCAATAGGTCCTGCACATAATTTTTAATGTTTTTTTCTAAACAAAAAAAAAGGGATTGTGTGTACGTTAAAACTTTAAAAGGTTATAGTTTTTGCAATCTACGATTGCGCGTCGCCTTTATTTGTAGTTGGAAATGTGAATAGACGTTTTCGTTAGTGTGCGTACCCGACGGAGCAGTCAGTAGCGAGCGAGCCATGTACGCGTGTGTAGATATGGTCACTCACACAACTAAGGGCGACGCGCACTCGTAGATTGCAAGAACTATAACTATAAAGTAGGTACCTAACTGTTAAATTGACTTTTTACCATTTTGTCATACCCAATTACATAATATGTATTTTAAAATAGACAAAATGTGTATTTCGATGATAAGAAGCTAACGTAGGTCGATAAACGATATATGATGGTTATTTTATTAAAAATCACCAAACCATCCATACCTAATAATTTCTTAGGTTTAATCAAAATCAATTACTCATAACCACGCTTTAGCCACTAACCACAATAATGATTCAATTGAAAAAACAAAAACTCTGTATCAACAGATGACGGCGGTCGCCCCACGTTACTACCCTCGGGCGGGCTTACCCGGCCTCCCTCCCACAGCTGGAATTTCACGCAGGAAAAACAATAGCTATGTATGTATAATATGTCGCAATGAACGCGCTAGTCATTCACTAAAATAATAGATTCAACCAGATGACTGTGAGCCATGTAGATGAAGTGCCTAGACAATGAGACGCCTAGGCCGTTCGTTAAATGCGTTTTACCTACATAAAAAAGGCTAAAAAAAATAAATTGAGACACGTAGTTGTAGATTGTAGAACCCTGCCAATAAATTGCCTAACTAATACCTATGTATCTAATATATATTTACCTACGTATCTAAAGTACAATCAAATTAATTTTTTAAAGGACAATGGACACTTTTCACTCAGGATATAATCGCACGGTACTACATAATATTGTGAAATGTCTTCTGCGTATGGAAAATCCCCATCTTCCGTATCTCTCCTCTAAAGATATTTAGAATACCATCGTAAATAAAAAAATAAGTTGTCTCTAGATTATTAACAAAATATTTTAATTAGGTGGTGTGTGTTGGAGAGCGATATCTTATCCTGCAGCCAATTTGGGCGTGTCTAAATGGTCATGAGCACCCTCCCACAGACTTGGAGCAGCGGCGCTTTGGCCGGAACGTTATCATAGGTAAAATAAAAAAATACTTTTTATTTATATTAGCCAGCTTACATGGTTTTGATCATTATTAATATGGCATTGGTAATTTAGAAATCGAGATATATTCCCAAAAAATATTTTCCCCTCATTTGAGGGATGTCTAATTAATATACATTGGTAGTCTTATGGATAAAACATAACATAGGTACTATACTAACTACTAACATATTATAATATTTAAGAAGTATTTAATTAATCGTTGTTCTAGTAAAAACTATATTTCCTATTTAGGAAACTAAAGTTTAGGGCATGTTAAAGATATCTACAGTTATTTTTTAATTTCAGTCAGGTGATTGCACTCTGCGCTATACGATCTCACGAGCTCGCGGCTAAACCTGCTGCCAGGGACAATGGCGCCGATGATTTCACCAGTATTTACCGTGCTTTGACTAATTAAGCATTAGCGTTTAGTAAACACTATCACGTCACTCGGCCTCCGCGTGTCGGTCACTGAGGTACACCCATAATAGAGTCAACACGAAATAAAAACATAACATGATTCAAATCCTCAACAGACGAATTTCAACTCTAGCTCCATGCGTTAGAATTTATTATTCGATACGTTCGTGTGGTGCACTCTTTACGTGGAAATTTGTCGAGAGCATAATGCTTGTCAGAGCATTTTGAGCACTAATACTAATATTTATAGGATCTATGATGCTTCAAGCGAGGTGAAGATAATTAAGCCGCAGACACACGCTCTCTCGGGGCGGCTGCTCATTCGTGCATAATGGGCTTGGGGCGAACGAGGCTGACGCTTGACAAAACGTGGTCCGACTTTCACTCTCGCCGCGAGCCAGACCCGATAGCCGATTATAAATAAGTCCACGTCGGTTTCCAATTGTACGTAGGTAGATCGAGACTAAGACATTCAACACATTACGCTACAGATGAGATTTCTTCATAGCAAGTAGACCTTGCTTAATTTTAAAGCCTTAAAATGTGTAAGTACATACTTACTTAATTTAAAAAAAACCTATTCAAAGAAATTAACTAAAGTAATAATTTTTACAAGGAAGCAAAGTCTAAAAATATAGACCAAAGCAGTGATTTAATTAAAATATTGAATCATGTTATTGTACTCGAAACATGTGTAAAGAGTAAACCCAACGACGACCTAAAAAATGCAAACATCAAACAACGTTATGAAAGCCGATACAAAAAGTGATAACAGTTCTCAGAGTCGCTATGATGTCGTAATCTAAAATGGCACAAGGAGTCACGTTAACAAAGAGCCGGCGCATAATGTTCCTTATCATTGTCCTCGTCGGCTTCGAAGACGCGGAGAGCGCGGCAAACGTCTCGACTCTCGACATGTGTGCATTTTTTGCCCGCCCAAGGAGGCCGCGGGCGCGAGGTTATACACCCATTATTACGTCCTTCCTACTTTCAATTATTATTATCGGGCGGCGGCGCCGCACCCGCGACGGGGAGGAGAAGAGAGGCGCAGCTGCTGCCTACCAATAATCAAGACCTCGTTCGTATTAGAGCGAGACAGAAAATGCAGACGTCACCTCGTATTTTCGATAATATTTAGCTAACTACGAACTTACACATCGATTGATTTCAAATAGGAAACGTGATATATGTTTGAAAAGTACCCTGTTAAGTTTCAACACTTCTACTTAACAGGAACTTTCTTGAAAGTGCTTAAAAACTTTTCGATACGAAAGCGATAGGAGGCGGATCTACGAACATTAACGAGCGCCCTCGGCTAACTTCGTGCGCCGCTAGCTGCCAGTTCGTTCGCCGCGGATCGGCGGCCAGTCGTGAGAATGGTGCAGTTTGTGCGCGAACAAAAGGAATCATTTGTTTTTAAGTGCAAAGTAGATAATGTCGTCTGACTCTACGAAAGGGCAAGTGGAATACGTTACCGAGGACAAGGCTATTAAGGTAAATAGTGCTAGGTGAGGAGAAAACAGTGCAAAATTGTGTAACAGATTGGACGCCAGCGGGCAGTGTCGTGTGTCGGTGCAGGGGGAGGGCGGGGCGAGCGCGGCCCCGGCCGTGTGGGGCCCGCCAGGCGGCAGGCGGCGGGCGGCGGGCCGCACGCGGGAGGTTGTGACCGCGTCTAAAGCTACTCCCTTGCCGAAAAATCGACACACTCCTCATTTTGATTTCGAAAATAGTCCCCACGTTCGAAATTCGGTGCAATGCGTTTGTCTAAACTGCCGTAACTGAGCGTTAGGAGCTGAACCGGTTTTACCGCTTATTATATTTTTAACATGGACGTTATCGTAGTTATATAAGAAATGATAAATGGTTATTGTAAGTAATGTTCGACATGATTTTGTGATGAGAAATAACGGGCTCGCGAACGCAACATAACCTAGTTAGGAGCATAAAATAACAGTCACGCGACCCAAGGTGGGTGGATCAAAGGGCGGCGGCGACCTTGAGAGCGACGACTCCCGGTTCACGGCACTTGTTAGGAAAAGGCGTGTCGACTCACAAATAACGCAATTTTGCCAATATTGTCCACAGAGCATAGACTGCACAGTTTACTTCCCACTTCACTTTGATAGTTGGCATTGAAAATTTGTTTTTATAAAACAATATTATTTTTCCAAAAGACACAAAATAGTATACTATACGAATTAAGTATACCTACTTTTTTTGTAAAATGATTTTCTTAATAACTTTTTCTTTTTAGAAATATTTGCCTTGGAAATTATAATTTAGCGTTGGGTAGGTATGGCTTATTTTCAATAAAGGGCTTACTTCAGAGTACGAAGATGGAATTATCCTTATTGTCGGGCTAATGCTTAAAAAGTAACTACATACTACGTAGTTAACACAAACATAAAAACATTTTATGTCTGTGATAACTGATAAGTAGTAGATATTATAGAGCTGTTATTCAGAAACTAAAAAAACAAAAAATAATAATAAAAACGCTTAATTTTCCCCATCGTCTCATAACTTTTACACTTGAAGAATTAAATAAATAGTACGTAATTCCTCATAAATAAAATATATTGTACGGTTGAAACACTAACAAAAATGATACAGCGATCTGAGACTACGGTCGCGGTAGTACGGATGCTCCGAACGCGACGTTAACATGATAAAGCTTCAAATCACACATGTACCTACATAATATTATTGTATAGCCGAGTATAACAGACGACTAACAACGCCGGAAGGGGCTGAGCGTAGCGGGGGCCTAACGGGGCCTGGCCGGGGTCTGGGGGCCTGGCGGGGGCCCTGCCAGTGACACCCTCCATAGGCCTGACCCCCGTGCATTCGCGCCTTTTCGCATCCGACCGACATTACCGTGAGGCTTATCGAATCTGTGTCACTGACTGGGTATAAATCTTTGAGACTTCAACTCTTTTATCGAAGGCTTTCTGTATTATCAACGAGATATGCGACCGCAGTATAATGTTAAGTCAACATCGAGTAAAAATTCAGAAGTGGATGCAGATGAAGGCATGGATTAGGTACATATTCATCATAACATTTATAAAAAATGTCTTCCATCCAACCACTCACCCATATAAAGTACTGTCTGGTCTGTCTGTAAATTGTCAAACAGACACTCTACAGACACAGAAACATTTTATAGTTATAAAATCTCGACAATGACAGTCAAAATTCCTAAAATGCTTTTGGTAACCCATAACATATTTTCAGCAAGAACCTGGTGGTGCGCAGTCCCCATTGGCGTTGTTAGCAGCTACGTGCAGCCGCCTCGGTCCCGCCAACATGGGGCCCGACCAGCAGGACATTAAGGAGCACCAGCAGCATTTCAGTAAGTATCTTCAAAAGTTATTTACGTATTATTATAGGACTCTACGTTAAAAAATAAATGAAATCGCTTCATCCGCTCGTGAGTTATGTTGCCAACGACAGTTAGGGGGGTATTACATTATCATTTATAGGATCATAATATATTATAGGATCCAATCAGAAATGATTATTTGATCAAATAATCATTTTTCATTGGATCCTATAATATATTATGATCCTATAAATGATCCAATATAAATGATAATGTAATACCACATACAGGCAGACAGGCATGGACACGTTACACAAAACTTTAAATACTGGTATCATCCCAATATTTTTTAAGTCAATATTTAGTTGTTAAAAATGAACATCGAGGAATATATTACAAAAAGGAATACGAAAAAATAGATGTAAGTACATATTATACCTACATTATGATCACCTAATGTCGGCCTAAAAATATTTTTCTCAAGACAGTAAAAATCGGCAGAAGCGTTTGAGTAGGTAATGACTATTGTATATTGTCCCCTAACGATCTCCACGGGGAGCCAACCCCTACGGTTCAGCAGAAAAAATTAATGCGACACATTGATTGAATACTGCCATGCGGATACTTTCCTAAATAAAAAAAAATATATATACTGATACTTTCGTAATCAAATATTTTGGGACCTGTAGGGTACGTAAAATTTAATCTTAGGGGACGTTGAAGATCTTAACGAAGATTAAAATATTTAGTGCTTAAAAACAAAAATGCATACCATTAATATTAAGGTTATTATTTTGTAACTATAAAGGCTTTACGTATTTAATCTTATCAGACTAAATCATCATCATCATCTTTATAATACGTCAGCGTAATAAATAATGAAATGGATGAAATGACATCTAGCCAGTTCATTGAGTTTAAAATTTAACCAGTTGGCTGAACGTCATGTAGTCATTTTATTAAATTACTAGATTGCAGTGAAATCTAATAAAAATAATATCTGTGGTCGCCTCAAACCACGTCTAATCTAGATCTACATAAATAGTACATGCCATAAATGTATTTTTCAAGACTATCCTTTCTACACATAAAAATATTATTTTTAACTATTTCCCGTCGTCAAAGATTTGAGAATGATAATAATTTATGTAAATTATGAATTTATTTCAAACAATACAACTTTTAGCAATTTTTGTTTTAAAGTAAATGAAAAATTTGTTACTACATAGGTACTTATCTAAATTGTCTACTCTAATTGGAGGGTGGATCAAATCTACCCTCTCTTCTTTTCGTTTACGATATTACTTTCATTTTATTTTATAATGGTAGCCTTCATTATGAAATGTAATCTGATCGATAGTTTAATATTTTATCAATATCATATTTTTGAATTGGGTTAGAAACGACTTTTTAAACGAGGTCGTCTGTAGGGGGTTTCAAGGGAGGAACCCCCCATGCTGTAGCGAGGTCACTGATGCCACACGAAAACAAAGAGGTGGCACACATAAATACTTCTAATAGTTTATGAGGGATCTGGGAACATTTCTCTAATTTAGGGCTCTTTATCAACAATGTGATTTAATATTTAACGCTTCCCTTAATATTATAGAAGCGTCGATTAGTGCTGGGTTTTGTTTGTATTGATTTTTTTTGTTGTTGTTTTCTTACTACTAAAACTCTGGTGTTAGCAGGTCAAATTAGGTCAAATTATTCTTCTACGTCAAGCTTAAGGTTTATGTATCTTATCTTCAGGCCCCCAACAACAGCAGCAGCAACAGCAACAGCAGCAGCAACAGCAGCAACAACAGCAGCAACAACAACAGCAGCAACAGCAGCAGCAACAGCAACAACAACAGCAGCAGCAACAGCAACAGGTTCAACAAGCTCAGCTTGCCCAACAACAAGGCGAGGCGGCGACGCTAGCCGCTATACAGCAGCAATACATGCAACATCAGCAGCCGCAGCTGCGGGTGATCAGCACTGCGGTTGTCCAACAGCTCAGAGCTCAAGGGTTGTCGGTGAGTGGGGGCGGGGCGAGGGTTTAGGGTAGATCTAATGTTTGTTCACCTCACTAACTCACTTACCATCGCCCATCACTACGTAAGTACTGCATGCGCTAATTAAACTAGAGTATAATCAACATAAATAAAATTATACTTAACTCATAAATTCATAATATATCGACATAATATAATATGCTCAGTTACCTAAACAAGAAGAAGAAAGCTAGATGCCAAGTATTTATATTGATTATACTTTAAGCTTCCTTTGTGTTAAAATGCCTTATCATTAAACCATTACTTAATAAATTAAGAAGTATAGTTTAACCTGTCGTGCTTTAACTAAATAGAGTATTAATTATTGTAGATGTATTTAATTTCATATTATTGCTTTCACATTTCAGTAATCATTACTAGGGTAGTAGAATTTAAATGTAAGCTAATCAATAACTTCCCAAGAATAAATGAGTGTACTGAGTGCACTCTATGGTTACTATGCCTTATATCTCTCATCTAATACTAAGTCCATATCATGGCCTTATTAAAAGAAGTGTTTGACCTCGGTGAATGTGTTCAGGGCAACGAGCTCTCCGCGGCCATCGTGAACGCCGCCAGCACCGTGCCCAATGGAATACAAGTGCAGCAGCCGCAGGTAATTGTTACTCTGAAAAATATAATATCTAAATTATTTAGCCAATATATAATAATTATGCAATTGAGTTAATCCGCTGTGGCTTAAAATATGCCGTTAGGCTTCTTACAGACTAATGGTACTTGTCGACGGCAGCCGTCAACAGCTGTCGCCCGCTGCCGTCGACCGCCGTCGATTCGTGCCGTCGGCAAATGCCGTTCGTTTGTAAGCGCTCTTAGTCGTGACACTCCATTTTTATACTCTCTGCGCCGCTTTGGGCGGCCTTTTATAAAAATGGTTTACTGTTGGTATATTATACATCTTATTCTTATATATAAAATTCTCGTGTCACAATGTTAGTCCACGAACTCCTCCGAAACGGCTTTACTGATTTTTACCAAATTTTATATGCATATTCAGTAGGTCTGAGAATCGGCTACTGGGTACTTTGTATATTGATAAGTGCATTTGTTGAATAAATAATATTAAATTATTACAACTTGAGACTGCGGGCGGCCATTGTTTGTGCGACGGGATAGCGATAGACGTTGCTATGGTAACATACTTATTTAGTCACATCAAAAAAATAATATTATGGGCGCAATAGGTAATTTATAATAATTATGGCAAAGCAACGTTTGCCGGGACAGCTAGTATATTTATAATATTTTAGTCAGAGTATAACAGCTCTTGTTCACCCTATTGCCTACCGACTCTGAAACATAACAACAAAATAAACGAGTAAATAACAAGTTTGATGATTTATACACATTTTTTGTTTATTTTCAGGTGATCAGCATGCAGCAGCTCCAGTCGCTGCTTGGCGGCGGAGTTGTAAGCGGTGAGGGCTACCAGAACGCGCCGCCGCAGCTGCTGCAAATACACCCACAGTTGCTACAGGTATAATATTGTATTCAGGCTTAGAGGCTTATCGAATAGCGTGTACACATAGTGATGTGTATAACTATACAGGTATAATATTCAAGCGTAGCAGCGCCGTCGAATAGCGTGCACACATGTCACAATGTATGTATTCAAGTATCAAGTATCAACGTCTCCGTGGTCCAGTGGTTCAGAGCTCTTGACTCGGAGGTCGTGGGTTCAATTCCCGCGTTGGAAACATGTTATTTCCAAGTTTGGTTAGGATAATGCAGGCTGATCACCTGATTGTCTGACAAGTAAGATGATCCATGCGTCGGATGGGCATGTAAAAAGTCGGTCCTGCGCCTGACCTCTCGCCAGTCGCGTCGGTCTGCCGTCCCACTGGGTTATGAGAGTAAAGGAACAGAGAGTGCTCTTGTGTACTGCGCACACACTTGGGCACTATAAAATTACTCCTGCGTAGCTGGCCTGGTTTCAATGAAACCGGCCACCGTCATCGAAACGGGTGTGGGAGCTATTATTATTATTCAAGTATAATTTTCAGGCCTCTGCCTCGAAATCAACGGGGCGGTGGCGGCGGTGGCGTGGGAGCGGCGCGTTCCAATGTATAGATTTATATGGACTGGTTCTCGAAAACAGCGGTGCGGCGAGCGGCGCGCTGCTTACTAGACGGCTACCCGCGCCGCCGCCACCGCTCCCGCCCAGCTGCCCGCAAAATTCGAGGCTGAGGCCTCAAACTTAACAGCGCCATTGAATTGTGTGCCATATAATCATGTGTAAATATGCTATCAAACTACGTCTGCAGACATTATTTCCGTCGTGTTAAAATATATTATACTTTGTCTATATTCTATCTAAGTATACAGTATAATGAGTTAGGGTTTCCTCTAGTAAATTGCGAAATGCTTTCACAATAGCAATGCAAACCATGAAGGTAAAAAATTAAATTTAGAATTAAACATGAATAAATTTAACTCTAAATTTAATTTTTTACCTTCATGGTTTGCATTGCTATTGTGAAAGCATTTCGCAATTTACTAGATGAAACCCTAACTCATTATACTGTATACTTAGATAGAATATAGACAAAGTATATAAACTTTGCCTTCTTGACGTTGCATCATAGGCCGGCCATAGACGGACCGCATCTTGAACTCGGAACCGACTACAAGATGCGGTTGCCGCACGGCGATCTTCAGCTTCCATACTAAATTCATATCCGCAATACACGGACCACTCGAGCAGTTCGGTCGGAGCAGTCGCTCTGCGGTCGAGTTTCGCCGTGCGGTCGAACAACAAAGGTTTTGTATAGTCGACTGCATGATGCGGTCGTGTACTTCAACGTGACGGTTCTAGAGCAGTCGGTCCCGACTGCAACTTGCGGTCCGTCTATGGCCAGTCTTACATAATACGATAACCGTGACGTCATAAATCTTTAATTTCAGCAACAGGCCGGCGGCGTGTACGGCGGTTGCCTGGTGGGCGGCGTGGGCGGAGTTGGCGGCGTGGCGCCCATGCAGGCGGTCACCGTCGACGGACAGGACGCGCTCTTCATACCGGCACAGCACGCGCAGGTAACTTGTCTTTAGTACTGCGGCTAATGGCGTAGCCTAAAAATCGGCCAAGTGTGATTCGGACTCGCACACAAGGGGTTCCGTACCATTTAATAGACAAAAATTGGAAAAAAAATTGTAGTGTGGGATAAATATTTGATTTATTTTGTTTTTAGTATTTGTTGTTATAGCGGTAACAGAAATACATAATCTGTGAAAATTTCAACGCTATCAGCGTTCTTGACTCTTGAGTTACAGTCTGGAGACAGACGAACGGATAGACAGACATCGAAGTCTTAGTAATGGGGTCCCGTTTTTACCCCTTTGGGTACGGAACTCTAATAAAACAACTTTTGGGAGGATACCAACTTCAAGCCCCTGAATCGATTTTGCTGAAATTTGGTATGGGTATACTTTGAGCCCCGGGAAAGGACATTGGATACTTTTAATACCAGAAAAATGTACGGTTCCCGTGCGATAATCGAATTTTGGCGCGGCGTAGTTGCGGGCGTCATCTACAGTATTATGTAAATATCTTTCAATATGCATAAAAATACATATCCTAATCACCAAAAATGGTATGGAGTCTGACCTTTGCGTCACCATATTATTATGTTCTTGACGTGCTCTGAATGCGCAATTATACCTTCAAGACAAGACTTCTTTTCCAGTCGTGTTGCTTCCGTCATTGTGTTTGAAATATACACAACCGTTCGGTAGGTTATACTTATAGGCCTTAAATAATCGGCCAAGTGCGAGTCGGACTCGCGCACGAACGGTCCCGTACCATTAAGGAGCAAAATTAGGCCAAAAATTTTGTTTTTTGTATATTTTTGTTTTATGTAAAAATTATGGGGGGCCCTTAATTTTTTATTTTATTTCAATATCATTTTTAAATATTAAAGTACATATATAACTAAGGATTTTGTGAAAAATTCAAGTAAGTACCTACCTGTTACCATTATTGATATAAAGCAAAAAAGGCCAAAAAATCACGTTGTATGGAAGCCCCCTTTAATATTAATTTTATTTTGTTTTTAGTATTGGTTGTTATAGCGACAACAGATACACAATCTATGAAAATTTCAACTCTATAGCTATCACCGTTCTTGAGTTACAGCCTGGTGACAGACAGACGGACAGACAACGAAGTCTTTCCCGTTTTTACCCTTTAGGTACGGAACCCTAATAATATAAACATATTATGCACAGATTTCAATGTTTTTCACAGGAGTTTTCAATAGCGTTGTTCATTGTTTCAATATTTGACAGCTTATCAAAAGTACTAGTGAAAAAACTCCTTAAAAAGTCTCGAAGGCAAAAATGTTGTTAATTACGGGTAATGGAAGAGTGTTTAAATTTGGAACATTTTTAAACGATTCCAGAATTTCTCCGGGCTGGGGCAAGTGAGTTTAGTGAACGGTCAGCTGGTGAGGACGCCAGTGTTGCCAGCCGGCTTCCTGCAGAATGTTATGCATCTGCCCACCGGTGAGTCAGTGTTGCTAACATCACACTTCATCACAATTGCGCTTGACTTACATTTGCTTTTTCTCTTCTTTTATTTCTTTGTTCAGAAAAATATTAAAAGAAAACATTAAAAAAATTACAAAAGTAAAAAAAAATTTAATAAATACTAAACTTATAAAGTTAATGAATATTTCTTAAATAAAAATTAGCTGTAAAATGTTATCATTTTATTGACATCGGACAAATCTTCGGATTTGCAATAATACTCATTAAAAATAAGTATGTACGTTTAAAATTATAAGAAAATCTGATCAATAGGCTTCATCAATCGCATGCTCATTTGGCTTCTAACTGGTTCTGTTCTCATACTAATCTGTGTTTTCCGCTCCCCGCTTGTCACCACCTAACAGAGCAACAGGCGACAGTGTCCATCCCCGGTACTAACATTACCATCCCGCTGAGCGCTTTGACCGGCAACCAGATGATTACGATACCGGGCACCAACATAACGCTCCCCAACGGGTTGCAAATACCGACGAGTCAGGCGATTTCCATCCCCACGAGTGTGCAAATGCCCGTCGCGAGCGTTGGCAACACTGTGCAACTGAGCGGGGGGGATAACAAGAGCGGGGTCAAGGACGCCAAGCCCGCGAGTCCGCAAGCACAAGGTTGGTCATGGTTACTTTGCCCTTACGGCGTACGGACAGACGAATTCCCATCATAAATATAACTCGAGTGTCGCACAGCTGTCCCAGCTTTTCATCTTTCACTTTCTTTGCTTTACTTTTATTTCAATCACAGTTGTATATAATCATCATGTACATTTATTTCATTTTAAGCTTGGTGTCTGTAAATAATAATTTGATGTGTACGAACCTAACGTCGAAACAGTTTTTCAGTTTTTGGCGGCAACACACGTTGATTAGTTTGGAAATTGAATGTAGTAATTGTTATTCATACCTAATATCATACATAAAAAAGCATGATGCACAAATTGACCGACTGTGTGGCTAACATAAACAATTAATCTATAGCCAAGAATATTATTCGATTACGTATAGTTCGCGCGCGAGCTTTGTGGTGATGGGTGCTGAGGATCGAGCGCGCTATTATCGGAAAATATTTTACACTTCCTCTGCACCATCCCTCTGAGGTCGCGCGCGCTTATCGGAGACGTTGATTCATAGGCGGTAGGGTAGGCATAGGCGGTGGAGCTGCGTAATTAGGTCCCAAACCCAGCCGACAGGCGACCGCTGATCGCAGTCAATATTTGATTGACATAATCCGACCGAACGACGTACATCTGTCGACTGCCTAAGAATCAATTTCTTCGATGGTACTCCCTGATTGATAACTTATAAGTTGCGAAATTTCGCACCCTTAAGTTATGTTCTCGCCCCCTTAAAGATTAACCAGCGTATAAAACTATTCAAGATCTTAGGTCTGATGTCTTCGTTTGTCATGTGACGCTTCCGATGTGCCAGACAAAGATAACTCAGACCTTGTATAAAGTTATACCCTGTGTAAATATTTTTATTAGAGTAAGGGGGTTGGAGGTTGTATATAACCACTATTGCTATCACCAGCGGGCGGCGGCGTTGCGGTGCGTGGGGGCGTGGGCGGGGTGGGCGGCATGGGCGGCATGGGCATGGTGCCGGTGCAGGTGCCCGTGAGCATGGCCAACGGGCACACCGTGTACCAGACCGTGCACCTGCCCGTGCACGCGCCGCACCTGCAGGTCATGCCGCAGCTGCAACAGGTACGTGTGCAATATACACGAGAGGTGCCATACAAATATCTACTTACCAATAAAAAGACCCACAACACCAAGGCACTTTAGTAACATATCAGAATTAGGCTGCGTTCCACCAGAGCCAGAGATGTGTTGCGAGGAATGTGTTTTTAAGATCCAATAGCATCGCCGCGCTGATCGATGTCATGGCGAGCTCACGACAATAAAGCGATTCTATTGGTTCTCAAAAACACATTCCTCGCAACACATCTCTGGTGGAAACGCAGCCTTATGGCATCTTTTTGTTAGTAAGGTGTTACCTAATAGGACTTATATAGCTTTAACATGTCCTTTCGGCGCCTTTGATATATGTAATATTAAAGGTTTCAGTGGTGGTTATAGAAATGCGATAGTAAATCTTAGCCAGGATTGATGTTGTATTATTTTTAGTGGTCACAGTCGTGCACGTATATCTGTTAAAATAAAATTTCATTTTACAGATGCAAGCCCAGCCTCAAGTCGCCAACGTTCTGACGCCGTCCGGTCAAATTCAACAAATACAAATCGCTTCTTTGGGAAATGTTCAAGTGAGTAATATGCTACTTTTCCTCTTACTTTTTTGCGGAGCCATGCCAAAATCCAGTCATGATTTGGCCATAGCCCATAGGGAACAACCTGAATCAAACATTATGGAGACGCTGAATAAGGGAGTGGTTAAAATAACTCATTTAATTTGTAGAGTGGGACATCACAAGCTTCAGTCAGTGCCGCCCAAACTCCCGCTACAATCACACTACAGGTAAACGATCATAAGACGTAATATTATAATGAACAAGGCTCGTTTTCAAATAACATTGTAGTCTTAGATAAGGTGTAACATCTGTCCTCTCAAATACTGCAAACTACATTTTAGTTGGCTGTGTTTTGAGAAAAGTCGCTCGTTGAAAGTGCTTTAATTCCGTTACACAAAATCCCTACTGAACGAGCGAAAGAAAGATGTTACACAAACAATAACGCATTTGTCTAACTCTTACTAACACTTCACGCTGCTCGGACAAGGCGGTCCAGGGTGTGCAGGGAGTACAGGGGGACTCTAGTATCCCACAGCAACCGTCCCAGACGATAATCACGAACACGCCCGCCGGGCAGCAGGTGACCGTCATACCGGCCGCGAACAATGTGACGGTCGTTAATCCTGTACAGGTATCTTTTTGACCCCCCAACACCATTCGTAGAAATAGTGTGTCAGTATAAGATAAATGATGCTAGTAGTTAGATAATAAATCCCGTATACATTATTTCGGGTAAAAATAAATGTCAGCCGATTCTCGGACATACTCATTAGCAAAATTTTATCAAAGCAGTCCAGCGTAGCATTGAATTATGTGACACAAGAATCGTTTAATTAAATTAATTCTTTATAAGTTCGATAGTGAGCTTTGTGTCGTGTATATTACAGTCGAACATCTTCATTGTCGTATCGTATTTGTGGCTCCAACCAACTCTGTCTAACATTCTAAGAATCGTTTAATTTAATTAATTCTTTATAAGTTCGATAGTTAAAGCTTTGTGTCGTGTTCACTAGAAGAGCTTCATTTTTGTATCGTATTTGTGGCTCCAATCAACTCACGTCTGAGGGTCAGGGCGAGGCGCGGCGCGGCATAAATTTGTATGGATTTGACAGATTTCGTGAGCGTGAGACGTTTTACGACTCTGTCAAATCCATACAAATTTTGAAATGCATCTACGCGTCGCGTTGCGGTCTGAATCACCCCTAACGTTCTTTGGCATTATTCAGGTGCCAACACTGGGCGTGGGCGGTATCGGCAGCACGGTGCAGCTGGTGCCGGCGATGGGTCTGCAGGGCGCGGTGCAGCTCACCCAGATACCGCAGACGCAGGCGCAGCAGCCGCAGCCGCAGCCGCAGCCCGTCATAGGTAAGGAGAGAAAAGTAAGAAACGTCAAGGCGATGGTGATGGTATTGAAAGTAAATAATTCCTACTGCCCATAGGTATTCGGTCCAATTACCAACTTTTACAGTAATATTCTAAAAAAATCACAAAAAAAAAACAAAAAAAAAGAGAGACAGAGAGAGAAACACGCGCTATCGCACGGCTTACAACTATAGCATTTTTGCTCTAATTGTGATATACCGACACTTTTGTGTCATGTCGTTACAACATTTTCCGTCTAGCCCCCGTTTCGCAACGCGCGACAAGGAACTTCGTTCCAAAACCTGTAGTTACGTTAACTAACATAGTCGCATTTCCAGAGACGCCATACCCCGGTCAGCAGATCCAGCAGGATCCCAACGAGCCGGGCAAGTGGCAGGTGGTGACGGTGACGACGGGGCCCAGCACGCCGGAGTGTGAGAACATCAAGAGCCGCCCCACCAGCCCCGGCGGCGGTAAGCGCCTAATGAAGCGCGTCGCCTGCACCTGCCCCAACTGCGATCAGGGCGAGAAGTGAGTCCAATATCATTTTAGTAAAGGTGATTTATTTGTATTCGAGTATTCATTACTCAGCTATGATTGAACGGCTTAGCGCGGTTTAGATGTTTATGGTGCATAAACAACATTCTAACAGTAAGGGTTGTAACTTGTATTGTATGGCGCTATGTAGCGGTCAGGTCTATCGTGTCAAATGTCGTGTCAGACAGACATAAGACAGATAAATCGATTCGTGATTCGTGACAATATGTGGGAGCCATTTCATGACATATGACAGCTGTTTGACACGACAATTGACACGATACACCTGACGACTACAGCTACATAGCGCCATACAAGTTACAACCCTTTTTTTATGCGCAGGGGAAACCCGTCATGGGTATACCGGATACCCACTAAAACCACCTGCGGTTTGCCTTCAGCCGTATTCGGAGGGATACCCTGGATCTGTTTAACACAGGACTCCCTCCACGATCGGCCGGTCTACCTCACAAGGGACCGGACTTCCACCAAGTTAGGGAACGCTTAGGCAAACTAAAGCGTTCCCCTCGGCCATACAAGTTACAACCCTCATTTAATGAGTGTTTTTGTAGTCTGCGTTAATTAATAAAATCAATTATTATGTTAAGGTTAGGTTATTGTATACAGCTACTTAAGTTTTAATAACAATATGTTGTGTCTGTTTGTGTAAAATGTTTAAAACACAACATAGCTACAGAGACACACAGCACGTAGGCGTTCGTAACAATGCAACTCTACTTCTTTCTTTCGTCCTCCCGCTCTATCCAACGCAGACCTTAAAATGTAATCTAGGTACTATTAATGATTTATTTTGTGTACTGTTGCAGTCGTCTGGTAGACCGCAAGAAGCAGCACTTATGTCACATCCCCGGTTGTAACAAGGTGTACGGCAAGACGTCGCATCTCCGAGCACATCTGAGGTGGCATTCCGGCGAGAGACCATTCCTTTGCAACTGGCTGTTCTGTGGGAAGAGGTAGGATCGCTTTTACTTTAAATACATTCCCACTTCTTTATTATTAATATTATTATTATTAGTACTATAATACTTATGTATTATAGTACTAGACGTTCTTCATTTAGATATTTCACAGACAAATTAGTTCACAAAAAAGCCTATGATCCTTCATGTGGTACTTCTTATCTGATCCAAAAACCAGAAAAAATGCTCTAGTAGTTCGTGAGATAAGCCCTTTCAAATAATTTTCCCCGTTTTTTCCACATTTTCCTCTATTTCTTCGCTCCTATTAGTCTTAGCGTGATAAAATATAGCCTATAGCCTTTCTCGATAACTGGGCTATCTAACACGGAAAGAATTTTTTAAATCGGACCAGTAGTTCCTGAGATAAGTGTGTTCAAGTAAGCCCTTTCAAATAATTTCCCCCCGTTTTTTTCACATTTTCCTCTATTTCTTCGCTCCTATTAGTCTCAGTGTGATAAAATATAGCCTATAGCCTTCCTCGATAAATGGACTATCTAACACTGAAAGAATTTTTCTAATCGGACCAGTAGTTCCTGAGATTAGCGCGTTCAAACAAACAAACAAACTCTACCCAATTATAATATTAGTATAGATTATAAATGTACTCGATTAACTTTGTTTAGGGATTAGAAAAAAAAAAACAATTAAAAGATAATAATAGTTTTGTCTAATCTTTATAAACAAGTCATCAAATACGAAGTAAAATTTTGAAGAAACCCTAACGCTAAATAACTCTCTCCCACGACAACGAATTTAGCGCAATCACTTTTACAGGTCTATAAATAGACTCAGATAGCAATATTTTCGTGTGCCAGTGAAAGAAACTTTGTCTCAATGTCTTTATCCCAATAATGATATTACGTCATTAACTATTTCAAGTATTTATTTTAATTCATGAGTGTGACTATTACAGATTTACCCGGTCGGACGAGCTGCAGCGGCACAGGCGGACGCACACCGGCGAGAAACGGTTCGAGTGTCCCGAGTGCAGCAAGCGGTTCATGCGCTCCGACCACTTGGCCAAGCACGTGCGGATACACACCAAGAATAGAATCACGGTATGTCCGGCTAAAGTTTGTTTGTGAAGTATTGAGTATGCGAATAGGGTGCGCACAACTTTAAGGCCGTGTTCAAACCAAACTGACTGTCAGCTGCCGAATGTAAGCGAACGTTACGCAGTTTATTGTATTTCCATACATATTCACTTTTTCGTTTACACCAAACCGACAATACGTTATTACGCTAGGCGTAGGCGCGGACATTTGATACCGTTTATTTTCACGTTCACACTGGGGCTCACAGTGAGCCTGCTTACATTCGGCGGCTGACAGTCAGTTTGGTTTGAACACGGTCTAAGATCGCTTGGCAAAATCTGGAGGGGGCGCATGTGCCCAATTATTATCAATAACTTAATTCAAGGTAAATTCAGATCGAATTTATAAGTTCGATAGTTAAAGCATTGTGTCGTGTTCACTAGAACAGCTTCATTGTTGTATCGTTTTTGTGGCTCCAATCAACTCCACGTTTGAGGGTCAATTCAGACCGCAACGCGACGAGGCGTGGCGTGTTGCGGCATAAATTTGTATGGATTTGACAGATTTCAGTTGCGTGAGACGTCTTGCGAATCTGTCAAATCCATATAAATTTAGAAATGCATCTACGCGTCGCGTTGCGGTCAGAATTATTGACCCTTCCAGTAATTACAGCTAACAATAAGGTATGCTGGGTACGCACCCGATACTTAGAATCGATAGTGTGCATTTCCTTTCTGCCATTTTTGCAAAGTGATCTTCATAACCTACAGTTGTCTCTCTTACGTGCGCGAGAGTACGAGTATACACGATTATACTACGGCCACGGGTGCGCCGTGCGTGATTGTGATATTCGTATATTAAAAGCTAGTTGTTACGGTCCGTCTAGACTCTAGAGATACTTTAGGATTTGACAGGACTTTCATTCTCATAGCAACTCCGAATCCTTCGAGAATTTATCTTGAAGTGGACGCTAGCTCTACACAACTAAAATCAACAATTATATTCCCAGGAGGTGGCAACATCAACACAGATGTACTCCGACTCGGCGTCGGACAGCGGCGACGAGAAGATGATGTTGACGATAGAGACAATGCAGGGCGACGAGGACAAGGTGGTCGTGGTGCGCTCCACCAAGATGGAGCCCGATGACGAAAAGATGATGCTGACGATAGGCGCGATGCCGGGCGACGACGACAAGCTGGTCATGGTGCGCTCCACCAAGATGGAGCCCGACGACACGTAGCCCGCGCTCGTCGACTACACGCAGGTGCAGTGGCTCGACTGTCCCGTCACTATACACGGACACCCCTTGGAGTAATGACACTGTTTCTCGCACGTTGTGAAGTCAAAAGTGCACCTGTCTGGGCAAAAGTGTTATGTTGCAGCTATACTTGGAGTCTATTCATACTGATTATAAACTAGACGTTGCCCGCAACTTCGTCCCAGTGTTGTAAAGGCAATAGTGCGTCTATCTGTCTGTAAACGATTTGAGGAATTTTTATGTATGACCCGGCGAAGGACGTACAAAGAAATCAATAATATAAATTGTCATTCTTTACTCCAGGGTTGCTTAAAACGCGCACAATCGAATAGGACTGTACTTGCTTGTATACTTTAAGAGAAATGTGATTTTAGATTAATTATACTTAAATGATAATTGTATTATAGTAAATTATTGTAAAAATGTATAAAGCCAGTAATGCTCGTTTTAGGATACAAGGGGAGTAGTGCCAAATATTATGTTTGTGTGTAAATATCTAAAGTTCATATTGAATTGTATTTATTATCGTCCTGCGTAGAAGTGTATATGTGCTAGAATTGTTTCTGTCCAAGCTAGATGTAATCTAAAACATTGAGCTAATTGTTAGCTCGAGAATACGATAAACCGTCTGAATGAAGCTCAAGTGATTATGTAAATAATATCTATATTGATTGAATATTTCAGGGCTCAGACACAAAACTGCAAAATCGCATCGCAAATATCTGCGACAAAACTCACAATAAAAATGACATTGCGATGCGAATTTGTACGAATTCACAGTTATGTGTGGGAGCCCCAAAACTAGGGGCGGGGATTGAAGCAATTAAATATTTTGTTGTTGTGAGAGTAAAAAAAATTTTGATAAAACAAAACTTATGGGAAACGATATAAATTAACATTTTATATAACACAGTTTTAACTGTATTATAATACAGTTTTACAAGGCATAGTGACGTACAATATTGCTACATCGTGACGTGCATGTTTACGTTACGTTGGCGTAAATTTTCACGTCACGTCAACGTTACACCGTGCCACGTTACCGCACCGTTCCACGTTGACGACGTCGTAACGTGGACATGTGGACAGGCCCAGTGCGGCCTCGCCGGTCAAACCGCCACACTCAGAGACAATTAACAATTAGTTTACTTAAATTTAATGAAGAGTTTTTCAGAAAAAAGATAAAAGTTATGACAAAATCTTCATTGAAATAAAGCATCGTTAAATCTTTGTAAGTGCGGCCTTTAGAAACGGTTTTTTTTATTTTCTCCTCCCAGTGATAATGTTAATCATCTTAATTCTACTCTTTGAATTAAAAATACATAATATTATGATTGTAAATAAGAAGTAGTACTGCATAAAGTCCATAAATTATGTACTTAAAGTTAATTTAACAATTGACGTATACTTTTTATATAAACTTCAGATTTTCTTTGTAAAAAAATGATTGGTTATAAAAGCCTTATTCATAATCTTAGCAGATATTTTCATTCACTTAGGAATTTCACCAATATAACTAAGTCGAACTTATCGATATAGCATCGATAGAGCATTTAAAATATAGCTCGAATATATTATAATGTGTACAGGGTTGAGTTCGGAGATGCGAGAGAGAGAGAGAGAGAGAGAGAAATAGAGTAATCCGCACAGACATAAATCAAGATATATACCGCATGTATGAAATTTTGTATGAAAACGAGCGTGTCACTTTTCCTACCACTGTGACGTACCGATGATAGAAAAGTGTCCATTATCAAGGCCGACGTTTCTATTTAAATTTTGACAACTCAATACGGCACTTTTAGGCATTTAGACATTTTTAAAATTCCGATTGACGTCCGATTCCGATAGCAGACTAAAGAACAGACTTTCGAAAGACGAGCATTGCTCGTCGTTTGGGAACACGATATGACACGCGAATTACATAAACATGCGGTATCTATCTTGATCTATGTCTGTGGTGATCCGTATGTTGTTGGCATACGTCATGTCATTAGATTTATAACTCTGTACACACTGGCTCACCTCGCTAATTAAAAATTTATTTTTAAAAGTACACAATGGTAAACTTGAAGTTATTTTAAAACATTTGTTTAAATATATATTACTCATGAAGGCACACATATACAATTATGCACCCTAAAGTAGTTTCGTTACACCCTGTATAAAAAATCGCTAGAAATTATTTTATACCTAGCTTATTCATTGTGTAACTTTTTTATTAGGGGGTTAATTTTATAAAATTTACGTTTTTGATTTTTTTACGTCGTTTTTTCATAAAAATATCGTTGCTAATGGGCATGAGAAAGTTTAAGCATAGTTGTATTGTTGCTATCATTATTGACACCTACACTCGTTAGCCACATGTGGTACAAAATACTCGAGCACTTGTTGGGTCCAAAATGCTTATTAATGTGTAGTTGTTTCGTGATTTTTATTGTACAGTGTAACATATCTTTGTAAATATAAATGTTGAGATGTTGAATATAAATATTTTCATATTAAATACTCTTATTATTGAAATATACCTATGCCTGATTCACAAGGCCTAATTCTACTAGAGAATCGTCAAGCTCGACGATTCTCTACAGCCTTACGACGTCACGTACGTACATAATATTTTTTCGAATTGGAGTAGAAGGGGGATTGTGAATAACCCTTCTGATCCTATATTATATCTACGTATAATGCTTTAACTATAATATATCTACGGTAGGGTGCTTAATTTTTTTTTCAACTCATACGGCCTCAAAATATTTTTCTATTTGATATAAAAAAATCCTCACTAAAAATGAGCCCTGTAGCTCAACTCTTAAGGGGTTGCTATTTTTATTTTAGTTTTCCATTTGATTAACATGAGAAAATTTTCTTTTTTACTAAACTTGAATTTACACATAGTTCACCCAATTTTTCATAAAAAACCATTTTACATTCTAAGGGTGAGGGCTGATGCCAAACGAGCGTAATTTTGCGAGTCGTGAGTCGCAGAATTTCGGTCGCGTAAATATTTTTTCATACAAATCATGACTCACAAAATTATTTATACTCACGAAATTTTCTAACCTGAATGCAGCGAATTTCTGCCAACCGGCGACTCACAACTCACAAATACGCTCGTTTGGCCTACGCCTTAAGGGTGAACCCTTGAGGGTTGAAGAGAATCCAAAGTAAGGAACACATTACCTAAAGTATCCCTCACTTTAATCCTTCGATTCTCGGAAATGCTATTGTATTCTATTGTTGTCGTGATCACCGGTACCTACTCGTACGGGGCTTGATGGGTTAACATTTTAGATATTTTAATAAAACATGCATACAACACCTAGGTATTTTTGTAGTCGCTAGTGTTTTATTGGACCGTAACTATCTGCAGCAGTCGACTGCCGAGTTCTGCACTAAAACCTTATCGCGATGCATCCGCGGTCGCTCGCTGGAACCAGCTCGAACTATCGCTTACAATGTTCATAATTGCATTAATGACTACTTGGAATAATAAGTAGGTACTTTTTATAATTGAAAAAACTGGAGGTGCTCAAAAATAATATTTTTAAATAAACAAGATTTGAGTCTTATATCCTACCACCATATAGGAATATAGGATAAGGATCCTTTAGCTTAAAAACTTGAAATTTCAAGAAAAAGTAAATATTAAAATAACATTTTAAATACGTACCTAATTAGTATAAAAAATAAAAACCTAACATTTTTCCATCTTAGGTATGCTGACATCGTATCGGCACGTATCGGGAAAGCTCTACGAGTACATTCGGTAAAAGTCTACAACCGCAACGCACAGTATGACGAAACCATTAGTTTATGGGAAAATATAATCTTGATAGTTAAAGAGCGTTTAGAACGAAATCGTCCCGACCACAATGGCGCAGGTCGACGAACGGCGTTTTCCGTGTCGCTACGTGTAGCCGCCCATTACCGCGACCGTGAAATCGTGATGCCGACCACTGCCTTGCTGAGGCGGGGCAAACGAGCTGCCACCGTCACCAACAAGCGACTGATTACCACCATTCTTCTCACTAACCCGCACCCTCTTGCTACAAATAAAGCCACACAAGTAGGTATAGAAGTTTTGCAACATATAGGTAGACGCTGAATCCCACTTCTATCATGCATCTAATACCTATTATAATTTTAACTGATGTTCTGGTGAAGCTTGTAAGTATCGAAGACGGTTGTAGCTCGTCTGCGCCTAATGTTGAGGCTCTATTTTTCTATTTTCACCGACGCCTCACTGATTCCAAACTTTTTGTTGACCATTGTCAAAAGTAACAGACTCCTAACAATGCCTCTCGAACGATTTGGCAATCGCTATTGTTCAGAGGTGTCCAAGCTTGACATCGAACTACTTACTTAGATAAGTAACTGGATATTGGATAATGCTACTGATCTAAACTTAGTAACACATAATATTTTTATATTGTGTAGGTTATTGTTTTGGTGCGTTAAAATAGCAGAAATGTAAGAAAGGAACTGGAAAAGTGGATTTTTATAGAAAATCCTTGAAAGAATGAATTAATCTGAATCTCATTTGTATACGGTCGGGTCATAAAAGTTGAGGCTTCACAGAGAAATGTGAAAAATGCCGCTACAAGAAATAGTCTCGTTACTAGCGTATACGGAATAGATACACTTCGATGCTGTTATCGGACAACATTTGCATTAAATTGTAATAAGATTCCTGTCTCGTGCAATATAACACTATCCTTGAACAAACTTCGTATCGTTAAGTGTATGTTTTCTATACGAAATTACCAGTTAAACCATAGATAAAGCAAACGGTATGGTGAAGCGACGATAGGGATCTAACATCGCTAGGCAAGAAAGCAAGACCAGGCTAATCGGTCCGCTGCCTCGCTACGGCGTATAGCCTCTAATGAAAGATAGACGATAAATTCTAATTATATCTAACTAGCTGACTAATTACACGGGGCAAGTAAATGTGTATAGCACGTTACTACGCTCCGTACCTATTAATTACTTCAAAGCTACTTCAAAGTTTACTCAATTCAATAACATGCGAAAAAAGTTTTTAAAGCTCTTCTTAAAATAGTAATTGAAATGGGTAATTAGCACTTTACATTAGCTATTATTATTTGTCCACGCTCCACGTGTACTTCGTGCAATACTGTGGTCTTTAGGATTAGGTTTCGCCGCTAACCTAAGCCCTAACAGTGTCTTGTCGTCGATATGTCATGTGAGGGTCTTTAGGTTAGGTTAAGCGCTGACCTAATAAATGTACTATAATATTATGCTTAGCTACTGCAAAGATCGAACAAGGCCCCTTGAAAGTTCGCTACGCCACTGAATTGCGCCGTAGACCGAACTCATCCTGGTGTATCACTCAGTCGACCATAAACTTGTACAATATACTTAATTATTTAAAATGATCTACTATAATTCTTAGAACAATAAACTGGAAATCCATATGTTAATGTATGCAGACATCACCGTAGCTATTAGATTTTCTTTTTCTTCCGCATGTAATTTGTAGAAAAACAGGGCAATACACACTGTATGGTGTGCAAGGATATAATTATTATGTTTTCATTGTATACAAGCAATTTTGCAAAGGTAGTACATAAACCTAAGAACTAGAACTAGACCTAAATAGGCACCTAGTCTTATCTGCCAAATCTTTTCTTTCGACCCAATAGATTTTTCGGGATCATCCTAAAGGCGTTTTTAGCCGCGGCGGATCCATAGTGAAATTTAATCTATAATCCAATTTAATACGTTAACAGGTCACGGTGAACCAATCTGTAGTGAATTATAATAAAGTATGACTTGCCTGTTTGAACGTATTCGATATAGAATTAAATTGCCTTACCTCCCACGCGTACATAAACAGTTACAGCGTAGGTTACAGCCGTGAAAAGCTGTATGTGCTGCCAGATAATAATTAGGTTGCTACGAATATGCCTTCACATTATATAGCTAAGTAAGCTAAATAGCTAATTTTGAAAACCAAATTCTGTTATCGGTATCCATAGAAGCATCGTTGAAATATAACCTTATCATAATGATATTCATGATGATTAATCTAATGAACTTTAGATTTTAGTTTCGTAACCGTCTCGAGAAATATTTGATCACGACCAAAAATTCTAGTTCTGGATCGTTCCTGCCAAGACTGTCTTGGCCAGACAGACCAATTAGTAACATGCAATATCATTGAGACAGACAAACAGATAAACACGTCAAAATAATAACGCCAGGTTCTTTTGTTCTGTCTGTCAGTTGGAGGTTAAAAAGGAGCGGTGAGCTCTGCAGTAAATACAACGGTTCTTCGTAATTTAAGTTCATGCAGTTTTTACTGTATTAATTACAGGCGAGTGTTAAATAACTTTTCTATTTTATCTTTTTTCTAAAACCAGTTGAACTTTGCAGAGGGCATTTATAGCATTTACGTCGGGATGGTTGGCAGGTGATGAGCGTGTCACCTGCGTCAGGATGTCATGCACCTTACCACACCATCACACTATACCGACTCCTGTAAAACGCTTCAGAGGAAACTAATCTCTATGTAAAGGTGTTAGAGGTGATACTTGCTGAATACTAATTTCGGTAGCTTCACCTGGTTCTGAATTAAAATGGATGCGAAAAAAGCACTTGATGATTGATGTTACGGTTCAAAATTGTTTGTGGGGTTAGAAAAAGACCTGCTACGCCATTACAGCTCACTCGTCGGCGGATGCGCGCGCGCCGGCGCATGCAGGTCGTCGTCTTCTTCACGGGTGGCTGCGCTTCCTCGTGCTCAAACACTGAACATTACATAAATCTCAATCATTCACTCATTGTTGCCATGGAAAGATTTTATGATATTGGTAGGTACACAGCTTACACTACTAGAATCTTGGTTCTATTAAGTTTATACTTACTACATCTTTGTTTATGCAAGCATATATCTTAAGAGCCCGTACTCTCTTTTCTACTGCTCTCTTCACACTCACGCCCGCCTTTCATATGCCAGGTGAAATAGGACGATCGCCAAGTTAGCGGGCAGTTATAGGTATTCTGTTTTTTAAAGGGTTTTTTATATGAAAGTGGTAAAAAGTAATTCCAACATTGTATAGACGACTTTCTCAACAGTACATTGTATTTTTTTCATACCGTTAAGACGTCAATACAATCCATAAAAAGGTGATATTCTAAACCTTTTACAGCAAAAATCACAAAACTGTCGCGGGTTTGAGTTGGATTATTTAAAGATACTTAAAAAAATAAAAAATCTAGCTGCAACATTAGATTATAATTGAAATAATCATACATGTTGTGCATTAAAACTTATAGAAATACTGTATTTTAACTGTTAAATCACGTCTGTTAAATGAGCGAAATCAGCAAAATTTCGTATACGGACTCTTAAGTGGATACCGTTTTACTTAATAAAAATGTAACTTCTATGAGAAGCGGAAATTATCAACTCATAGTTAGTATGATCTAGCTCTACCAGCTTTAAGCCATTAAAATAGAGCTTTCGATGACTTACCTTAAATTTGAAGTATGTGGTCGTATTTTGTGAAATATATTATGAGCTTTTGGCTCGTTTATTATAACTCCTGATAGGTTTTACATAAAATGTACCGAGAGATCGGCACAGTAACTTCTGGTGCGGTGAAATAAAGTGTACACGAGTAATAACACGATGGCTAACGAATAACGATGTTATTCACCATGCTGAGGCTTGTTTGTTAAGATAACGTAAGTGTAAGGCTTCGTTCACACTTTATAGTTATGTTTTAAATGAATCTAAGACCAAGAATCAAGATCAATCATAGAAGTCGTCACTCGTCAGATTATGTGAACATCTGTAGGCCACGTTTCCACAAGGTTTCGTAAAATTGTACGATGTCATCCTGTACTCTTTGATAAAAGATGAGAACGATTTCTATCTTTCTCATCTTTTATCAAAGAGTACTACAACAGAGTAAAACTAGGCATAATATTTAAAATGAAAGGTTAATTTTAGTTCGAAGAAACACGTTCTATTTACGGGTTTCCCTTGAAATTCCCACACTCATTTGAATGATGGACGGTCACAGTGTGACCTTTATACACCTGCTGACTGGTCACCGGTACGGTTAGAAAAAAGTTGGACGAAATGGCACCCGCCTACGTCGCTGACTAGTGACTTTACATTCGATTATCTGTAATCGGCGGGGGTCACGCGACTCGCGCACATTATGCACCCTCCTAGTTTTAATTGGCAATAACCTTTACTTGTAATTAAAACAGGAGATTCCTGGAGCACCGGCTTGTGTCCGAACAGGTAAGTCTTGCCAGGAAATACGTTAGAACTTACAACCTATTTTTTCCCGCCAACGGCGACGTGGTATGCTTTTGGGGTTATGTTGGCTGGCGATGATAATGTTGGCTCGTTTATCTAAATGTTTGGCTTCACGCTGGGCCATGAACCTATATAACATAGTCAAAATCGAGCATGGGCAATTACGATCTGGTATTTTGTGTTGTTTAGCATATCATAGGCAAACGCGGAGAAGCCGGAGCCGGAGCTGGAGAAGCGGACTGTATCGTAAGCGTTTTGTTAAGTTTGATACAGTTGTCTGTGATAACTGATAAGTTATATTTGTGAAGAATTCAGACCATATTCATATTAATATGTGCAACGTTCACAATGCATTGTGAACCTTTCACATATTAATATGAATATTTCATAGATCACATTTAAGGTACGAGTGGTGGGATATGTTGCTAATATATCAATATCTACTTGTTGTTAATAGTTAGATTGGTTACTATGAAGTAACGTTATGAATGACTAGGCTGTATATTATATACACACCGGCAAAATTAGCGGAACATAATAAAATTTAATTTTTTTTGAAAATTAATCGCTGCTTTTTATATATTTATTTATTAATTTAATAATTGATGATAAGAAATGCCATGTTAACAGCGTGTAATGCCTTCTATGGATCTGAAGAGAGTCTGGATACGCCATTACATGCTTGCATTTTGATTGTCAATCATTTCCTGTGGGATATTCTTCTACTCCTCCAGTAGCGCCAACTCGAGCTCCTGAACACATTTTGGAGCTGGAGTTTTAATTCGTACCGTTCACCCATTGATGTGCCACACGTTCTCAATCGGATCCACATCCGTAGACCGTGCTGACCTCTCCACCTGGGCTACGCTAGCATCGTTTAGGTCATAATGCCCGATTTTTTTACTCTATGGACGCGCAAAAAATTGAAGTTACTACCTAAAACTGTGTAAAAGGCACAACATGCAGTTCTAGGATGTCTGTGCTATTGCCTTGTACTGTCAAAGTACCATCATTAACAATCATCAGCTCTGTGCGGGCTCCAAATCATATGCAACCCCAAACCATTACGAAGCCTGCATGATATACCACTGTTTCCGTTAAGTTTGATGGTCTATAGCGTTCCTTACGATTTATCCACATTCTTTATCGCCTGTCAATAAAATTTACACAGAATTTGCTCCCATCACTGTACAGCACACGATTTCACTCACTTGTCAAATTTTGATGTTCACGCGCAAATCTTAGCCTGGCTCTTTGGTGCCCTGTCTCAAGTTTTGGTGCCCTTGCTGGCACCTTTGAGTTTAATTTAACTTCTTTGAGTCTTCTTCTTACTGTACAATCACTTACAGGTACATCTCGGACCTGTTCCTATAGGTTTCATCTCTGCAAAGCAGTTTAAGGTCGATTTCTTAAGGCTTGTACCCTTACAAAACGGTTATCCTGAACCTTTGCCACCCGATATATGCCTTGTTCTCGTCTCCGAACATAAGATCCAGTCTCTCTGTAGCGTTGAAATTTACGATGGACCACGAAAGCCGACACACCTAAGGCCTGACTGACCGAACGGTAGGTGTGACCTTTCTCTATCGTGGTTACAGCTCTAGCTGTCGTAGATGCTGGAAAATCCACTAATTTTGTATCTAAGCACTGTGTTTTTCCAAAAACCAAACAATCAAATGAGCTGGCATGCCTTGCACCCCGCTAAAAACGCCATTCTTATCAGAAACACTTACAACGTCAATCATCGAAAAACACTTAGTAGGGCATAATTGCAATAAAAATCTGTCAACTTGCCAGTTTTGTTCAATATTTTATTTCTTAAATGAGCTTAGAAACTATAAAAAAGGATTTCACACAGCCCGACCCACTTGAATTCAATTTGTGGCCCTTTTTACTTATGTTCCGCTAATTTTGCCGGTGTGTGTATATTCCGAGAGGTATCTATATATGTAACTCTATAGATACCTCTCGGAAACCTTTCGTCATTCATCCATCATTGCCAAAGACTAACTCAAGCCAAAAAGGCACGGGTGCGGAAGCTGGGGCAGGATTGGCTGCTTCGAAGGTGGGGTGTGGTTCTGGCGCAGGCCCAGTACGGTCAACGTACTGCTCAGGCTCTGCGTCCAGTTCTTGCGGCGTGGATGCGTCGCAAGAGAAAACCCCTCACCTTCCGCCTTACAGAGGTACTCACCGGACACGGTTGTTTCGGTGCGTACCTGTGTAAGATCGCCAGGAGAGAGCCAACGCCAGCCTGCCACGACTGTGGCGCTGCGGAGGACACGGCCCAGCACACCCTCGAGGTGTGCGATCGTTGGGCCATGTAGCGCCACGATCTGGTGGCAGTGCTGGGCGGGGACCTCTCGCTCCCGAGCATGGTGCGCTGCATGCTCGAGAGCGACGAGGCCTGGCAGGATGCGGTCTCTTTCTGCGAATTTGTTATATCGCAGAAGGAGGCCACGGAGCGGGACAGAGAGAACGATCCCACCTCTCTGCCGCTCCGCCGGCGTAGGACGGGAGTGCGGAGGCGTCGCTATGCTAACCTCCTAACCCTCGTCTAACGGGGCTCCGGGAGAGGATGGGAACCTCCCCGGCTTAGCCAGCCCCGGCTCCGAGGGGAACGCTTTAGTTTGCCTAAGCGTTCCCTTACTTTTGGTGGAATTCCGGTCCCAGGTAGACTGGCCGGTCGTGGAGGGTGTCCCGTGTTTGTTAGATCCGGGATATCCCTCCTTATACGGCTGAAGACGAACCGCAGGTGGTTTTAGTGAGTAGGAGTCTCACATACCCCCGGGGTACCCAACCCGGGGCACCCATGATGGGTTTCCCCTGCGACATCAAAAAAAAAAAAGCCAAATACGAGTAGGCAGGTGTGAAGCCAATCAAAAGAAAATTAGACTATTACGACCGCGACTGCGGCGTAGCTGTTACGAGATTTTGTTTTATTTATCGATCGGCCGATTCTCATGATACTTCCGTTCGGAATTATTCACACTTCAGAAGCATCGGGACCATTTCGTCTAAGCGCGGTCAACAACCGAGTCCGTCAGGCGCGACTGCTCACCGCCGCTGCCGCCGCCGGCCGCCGCTCAGATTGCTCAGAACCTACCACCACAATATAAGTAGCAAACAGTACATCCTATTTAGCCAAGACTTTTTCGTTTTCGCTTCGTTATAGAATCACCCATCAAAATATTATATGGAATTGACATAATATAAGCGTTCGTTTTAAACACGACGTTGACGTTGGACTCGTCTTAATGTCAATTCCATAAATTTTGATCAGCGATTCTATAACGAAGCCATAAAGAAAAGATCTTCCCTCACCCCCGTACCTCACAAGCCGTACTCAAAGTGGAAGTCGCCAAATACCGATATGAGTTAAACGCAAGTGTGATTAGTGATATAATAATGCATTGTTTTGTCTCTTAACCCTTGATGGGTTAAGAGACAAAACATATAGAGATAAAGCCCCATAAGCTCACCGGTGAGCGAGACACAATAGAATAACAATAGATTTCCAAGAATCCATGATCGAAGTATTAAAGTTGTTTGAAATGATGCAAACGTATGCGTACATTTGATTAAATAACAAATAGGTTTTATATATCGGGATGATCTACTGAATAATTGTATATTGTGCTAAACTAGTTAATTCAGCGTCATTTTACCCGTAACAGGACCTTTATGTCCACGTTATAAGGATCACTCTCATGGAGATCTCTGAGGTATTATTTTACTTTTTGAACGAATAACTCATGGAATTTTTATTATATTTTAAGGACAAAACTCGTTTCACCCGTTTTAAAACAATTACATTAGTTGGTTAGAAGTCATTTAAATTGGCGGTATTAAAGTTATGACAGTAAAATCTGTCTACTCTGGTAAAATATTCAGGTAGGAAACACAAGTTTCAGCACAGTTATTTCGTAGGTAGGTACTAAGTTTTACCGCACGCAGCACAGACAACATATTTTGTAATCTATTTCAATAAGATAAATACAATCGCTTGATTGTATATAACTTATTTACCATAGTTTATTATAATAGTTAAACAAGATTTCAAGTCGTAAGTATATTTTCGTAGACATACGTTCTACGGACTACGTCGATATGACGTGTCATGTGACCTATAACGGGCAAGCTTCGCCTCTACGCTCGTAGCTTCCCGCCAAAAGCTACTCGTGGCGCCTAACCTAACCTTACTGTTACATAGAAATGTATTTAACATTTTATAATAATAATAAAGATCATAAACTTATTATATTTTATCTATACTAATATTTTAAAGAGGTAAACTTTGTTTGTTTGTTTGTATGTTTGTTTATTTAATTGTAATGAATAGGCTCAAAAACTACTGGACCGATTAAAAAAAAATTCACCATTCGAAAGCTACATTAATTACGAGTAACATAGGCTACTTTTTATTTTGGAAAATATAGGGTTCCGTAAGATATTTGGGTTTTTCTGATACAAGGTTAAAAAAATCAACCAGAAAAGTTAAGTTAGTAATTATTTCATCACTAAGTGCAGTTTGTGTAGATAATATTTGGTGTTTGAATGATTAAAATTGGACGTTTTGTTTAGAAGTTATGGTGAAATTAAAAATTGCGATTTACGCCCGTTTCAAAGTGGGCGCTACCAAGGTGGAGGTGCGCAGTAGCGAAGATTATGACCGGCCCTACAGCTGGTGAATTAGCTCATATACCAACCAAGAATACCAATGATCCCTACTGATTTGCCTATACCCTGCAAAAGGCTCCAATTTCCTGTGAGATATACCTTTTGCGGCGGTACAGCCCAACACGGGTAGTAATCTATCTATATCTATACAATATATTACATATTATAAAACAAAGTCGCTTTTTTTCCCTTATGTCCCTAAACTACGCAACAGATTTTGATGATTCTTTCAGTGTTAGATAGCCCATTTATCGAGGAAGGCTATAGGCTATATTTTATCACGCTAAGACTAATAGGAGCGAAGAAATGGAGGAAAATGTGGAAAAAACGGGGAAAATTATTTGAAAGGGCTAACTTGAAAGCGCTAATCTCAGGAACTACTGGTCCGATTTGAAAAATTCTTTCAGTGTTAGATAGCCCATTTATTGAGGAAGGCTACAGGCTATATCTTATCACGCTAAGACTAATAGGATAATGTGAAAAAACGGGGGAAATTATTTGAAAGGGCTTATCTCGCGAACTACTGGAGCAATTTTTATGTTATTTGGCATAGATAAGAAGTAGAGCACGTGAAGGATCATAGGCTATCGATTTTAATAATTTTTTCAGTGGCTATATATTTTATATCCGTGCGACGCCGGGGCGGGTCGCTAGTATTAAAAAAAATAGCATACTGTCGAGTTAAAATTATTACGTTAGTAACTATTTAGTGATCTTTGGTATGGTGTCAGGAATAAGGACGAGAACTGAGACTTGCATTTACGCCTTCAACTTTAAAATAAAATTTTATTTACTTATTATTAAAAGAAATATGACTATGCACGACAAGTTTTGTAAGCTGCCTCATTAACTATTTACTAATTTTATCTTAAATGACATAGGTAGTTAAGTGGAAATGACTGGCTACTTGTGATAATGTAGGTAGTCGGTTAGCATGTGTAATTGACTGAGTTTGCGGTTGCGACGATTGCTTTAATTTCATCTCGTACCGTCAGTGAATCATCAAAATGGCAACTCAATTTTGGATGTAGAGAAAGAGACAAACTTAAATATATTTATAAGGCTGGTATGTAAGACAAAACACGATCTTAATTCTTGTTAGATCATGTCGATGGTATTTGTGGGAATTTGTTTTTTTTTCTTGTATGCTGATAAATACTGATAAAATTAGGTAGAGACTAAAAACTCCTAAATCTCTACACTCTATTATACTGTATAACGCTAACGCATCGTTTAAAGTTTGCCAATTCATACTTATTCCTTGGTAGTATCTCTGTCGCAATTCTTGTCTTTATTCAAAAGCGTTATAACGTCATAACTATTTTATCCAAAACATTAACCAGGCCAGTCATCTCGTTGCGTGATCAGAGCCAATGAACTCCGGGACAGTTTTTTGGTTAATCACAATGAGAAGCGAGCGAAACGAAAAAAAGGCAAAAAATCTAGGAAACGACAAAATTTCTCTTTTGTAAGTACATCGTTGGACCGCATTTTAATAGTGGTTGAAAATCATAAAATTTGTAGGATTTATGGGCAAAATATGCCGAGTTTCGAGGTTCTTTGTCACGAAGTTTATACCACGTTTATATTCGAACTAGATGTTGCTCGCAACTCCGTTGTGCCAAAACTCGTTTATCGCGCGGGAACCGTACATTTTTCCGGGATAAAAAGTATCCTATGTCCTTTCCCGGGACTCAAAGTATCTCCATACCAATTTTCATCATCGGTTCAGCGGTTCGAGCGTGAAGAGGTAACAGACAGACAGACAGACAGACACACTTTCGCATTTATAATATTAATATGCATATTAATATGGATTTGATTGACTTACGTCAAAAGTTTAACGAATAATTAAGAAAAACAGTACTCCGGTCTCCGGTCTGAAAAACTGAAGAAACTGGCAGATGGCACTGACCCTTTGCTACATTGATAAATAGCAAATAGCATACCTATTATTATTTTCCTACATGCATCGATGCATATCGTTTCCACCAAGTTTCTACAAAGTTTCTACTGATGGAAATCTACGTAAACATTTCTATCAAGCTTGTTGCGCGCTGGTTACCATTTATTCCTCTGGTGCTTTTAAAATAATTTGAGCATTCATTAACGTGGCGAGACCGGAACGCGCAGCTTCAACGCTGAGCAGCATAATGGCGGGCGGGCACGCTTAGATAATTACCCCCGACTTTGTGCGTTAACCTTAATAGCATATATTTATGTTCTAGTACTTTCTTTTTAATATCTTCTTTTGCGTGGATAAGATCTGGCGCTAATGGATTTCTACATTTCCGACCTCTAATGCGTCAGTGAACATTTTCCCGTGACGAATTTCTGAATTAAAATTATTCATTGAAATATTTTTAAGTACTTGTAAGTACATAATTTGTAAAAGTGTATTTTATTTAATCTTTGTAATAGTTCTATGTAGTAGTTTACTGATTTACATTACTTAGTTCAAACTTGACTGTAGTTTATAAAGATACAGGCTTCGTTTTCAGTTCGCCATTTCGGAGATCTTTTACGAGTTACAAAGACTGTAAAACGAAAATTGTATTAAAAATAAAAACTAAACCTAAATCATAGTTTGCATACATTTTGGTTGAAGTACCCACCACCACCCCACCCAAGACGAGTGTTAGTACAAAGTATCTACTGCTACAGATATTTTATGCGTCGGCTAGACACTTTACTACTTCCGAATGTTAGTCTCGTTATACCTGGAATATATTATGGGGATTGGCAGTTCATCTAATTAAAAGCAATACTTGTCAAAATTGATTTACTCGGTAACGGGACAGCGGACAGGCCCAGGACACGTCATACTGCTAGCTCCCGATCTTTACGGCGACATAAACTTTAACAAGGCCGCTGGAGACATATTTTATGTAGCAGCATAGGGGCTGCACTTATCGAAGTAAATTGAGTTATCCGTACTGATATCCATTCTCATAATCTATCATATATAAATCTCCTGTCACGATGTTTGTCCGCGATGGATTCCTAAACTACTTAACCGATTTTAATGTTTCTTTTTTTTAAATGTGTGCTTTTTTCCAACTTGAGAGATAGGATAGCTTAGATCTTTAATTATAGTCGCAATTTTATTTTATTGCAAATTATTTGTCTATAAAGAGCGACCATGTTGTTTATGCGACGCGGGTCACGGGATAGCGATGGACGTTGCCATGGTGACATACTTTTTTTTATATCTATGGACGCATCACATCACACCACGTCAGTCTGGCCCCGTGGTAAGTATTTGTAGCTGTTTTTTTTAAATACTTATTTATCACTAATTCACTAAAATAATACGGGCGATATACTTTATATAATATGGCAAAGAAACGTTTGCCGGGACAGCTAGTAATATTATAAATACGTAAGTGTGCCTATCTATCTACCTCTTCACGCCCTCTGAAGCGATTTTGCTGAAATTCAGAATGGGGATACTTTGAGTCCCGAAAAAGGAAATAAAATACTTATATTTTCACCTGGAAAAATGTACGTTTCGCGCGACATGAGTAAATAATGATCTGTAACTAAGTTAGATTGTAAGTCAAAGCGCTGAAAATAATTAATTATCATATGTAAGAAGGTATATCAAGTTCAAGTTTAATTTCCTTATGAAACTTTACGAGTCTTTCGAGACATGATTATTATTAATTATTAATAGGTACAAGGATGGTATAATATATCTGGTGTACCACTTTTACACTTATTACTAAACAATAAGTCAGTCTGTATACTTGCTTCCTATCGTATGAAGAGCTTATTTTATTAGTTATTTATTACAGAGGCTTTCTGTCATAATAAGAACTTAATTAACAAGGTCCAGCGTCTTTATATTCTCTCGTGTGAGGTTTCTTATTCCAGAACTAGACAAAGGTAAGTAGATTATGGTCGATGTTAAGCATTTGCATCCTAACCCACAATTTTTTAAATATTTTGAATGCCAATCGCCATTAATTTTAATAACATACTCGCAACTGCATTCTGAATAACTCAATACGCAATTTTTTGTGGGTTAGGAGTTAGGACACAAATGCAAAACACGAACGCTTAACAGCGTCCAATTTTATTATAGAGTTATTTTCCGTGTAAGTATTCTCAAGTATTAGAAAGGAGAGATAGTTATATGTGGTGGCAGCCCTGCCGCTCGATTAGTATTAGAACCATTTAAGGATGGCTCAATTAATCATATCGATGTAGGTACTTAATATTGAAATTGCTATGTAAATAAGTGTTTATTTATGTAATAAAATGAGCTATAAATGACCATATTTTATTGATCATGTGAGGTTTTGTCGCAGAATAGCGGATATCGCAGTGCTCTGGTATAATTTTTTACGACGATATTTCCAAAAACGGAGGTAACATAATATTCTGCAATACACATAATAAGTATACTCAATGATTTAAGGAATGCCTATGGTTTTAACTTCACTTATTCATTTATTATCTTACTTTACCTACGTAAGAACTGCAATCGCTGAAATGGAGATTCAGAGGCTTACCAGTGATCACTATTAGAGTAAGTATTTCTAGATTGCAGAATAGCAGATATCGCAGTGCTCTGGTATAATTTTTTACGACGATATTTCCAAAAACGGAGGTAACATAATATTCTGCAATACACATAATAAGTATACTCAATGATTTAAGGAATGCCTATGGTTTTAACTTCACACATGCCAGTAGTAAAATCTTACTTTACCTACGTAAGAACTGCAATCGCTGAAATGGAGATTCAGAGGCTTACCAGTGATCACTATTAGAGTAAGTATTTCTAGATTGCCAACAAATTTTAGGTCCTGCTTAAGTGGCAAAAGTAATTAAAGCGTCCATCGGAACAGTTAAACCGAGAATATTGAAAAAACGACGCTTTTAAACGCTCTTCGAACGAGATGTTACGTGTTATAAAGATATCTTGTTTAAAAGATTGATGCCATCGACGATTACGAAATTTTATATAGCTTTTTACGCTCCTCAAATCGCTGAGTCGTTCCGTCGGAGTGCTAGAGCAAAAAACCTAGGTATTTTGTGCTCGAAGTGCATGAGCCGGTTCGATGACCCCGCCGCGGCTTTGCGACGAATTGATTCTATGATTGAAACGCCGAGCCATCACCACGTTCGAAGCGAATCGCCATTATCTGAAGGGTTTGGATTTCTAGATAAAATGTGTTTCTCGGTACATTTTTTAAAAATTATTGTATGATTTAGGTAGGCTTTATAAAACGGGGTTATAATTTTGAATGTTTAACACAGATAGAAATTCTAAATAAAGGAGCTGCAGAAACCTTTATGTAAAATATCTAATATAAAACTAACTTTTTAAAGCATGAAACAAAGTTATAAGTTGGTCTAGACTCTAGAGTCTAGACCAACTTAGCTAGCCCAACCATCTGAATTTCTATTTTGAGCCTATATTAATTATTGTTCTATATTATACTTAAGCAAGCAGCTGTCAGAACATCGTTATTCGTTTCTCAAGCATACTTTTAACTTAGTGAGAACTTGGCTAAGCACCTTGTTTAAGCGTCTGTTAAGGCATTGACACTGCAGTTGCAACTTGCAGTAATAACGTGTAATGATGACATCAGGGCTGCTGATTATGTATCGATCGCCGCGGAATGTGTCGTGGCGTGTGCCGGGGTAGGGCTGTCGCTACGTGGTTTAACGAATCCAAAAAAAAAAAAAAACAGATGAACATAATATAACCTCCTGATGTTTGGAAGTCGATTAATAATGCTCTAGGTTTCGCTGGGGATATTTTTTTGTTTTGCGGGGAAATTAGAATCAATGTCTTAATTATTATGATTTTGATTTTATGATTGAAAAGCCTTATGCCATGTTTTGATCGACAAGCTTTAGAAAATTGAATAAAAATTAGGAACCTTTTAACGCTATTGTAGAGCATAGACTGCTTAGTAATAAGGCAGCCTTTGTGTGCTTTCTTTTTATTTTATAAATAATATATTTTAAACTTTGTCTATGTAATTTGATTGTGCACAATAAAGTATATTTTCATTTCATTTCATTATATCTTCTAGAATCTAGAGTGTATTGCTTTGTAAAAAAACAAAGTGTTACATGTGATCTGGGGCATTTCTTACTTTCCTGCCCTAGGTGCGTAATGTACTATTTATTGGAAGTACCAGTAACGAATAAAACTAGTAATAATATGCATTCTGCGATTATGATATATTATACACAACTGTGATAGAGTAAACATTTTTAATGTTGGCCTAATGTTAAGTGTTTGGTTTTGTAAGCTTTTAATAAGAGAAAAACCTAAACATTTTGATCCAATTTACAACCAACTTCCACACAAAAGGTATGTGCGTCAACCCTAGCGTGATGTATGGAGGTGTCGCCACTCACCTGCTATTATCATACACATTCCCCACAATGCGGCACGTCGCATAATGACGGATTACCCCCCGGTGCTGAAAACTGGAAGCTGGCAGCTATGCTGACCCGCTTCCACCATTACGTTGAATGGGTTCATTCAGCTGATAGTCGAGGCTATCTAGGATTTAATATTTTACAAACTTGTTAATACAAGTTGCTTAGACAGCATCGATTTAGCAGTTTTTTTGAGAACTTACTTACATCCTCTTGGATATTAAATCACTTTAAATGAGAGATTATTTTTGAATATTTTAATCAATGATATTATATAAAAAAATATTTAGTTGAATATCATTGATTATAATACTACACATGCAATTTAACTAATTATCAGTGTGTCGGTAATGTAAAAGAAACTACCTATAGTACGGTAGGGTTTTGGTTGTTGAATTGAATTTACCTATGTATCGATCATGGTAAAACTTTCCAAATAGACCAACTGAGAGCGTATTGGTCTGAGTAATCGTGTGAAAACTGAAAACTAATGATGGTATGTATGTCGCAGCCGACTGGACTCCGCAGATTGAAGTACGTGTTTGACGCCGTGAGACACATCATGCAATTTACTTTCGAATCTACAGAGAGACAGAAGCCCAGAGTTACTGGCCGGTGGCCCAACATCAGACTAATTATAGATAAATATAATACTACATGACGGCCGCAACTCCGTTGCGCCAAAACTCGTTTATCGCACGGAAACCGTACATTTGTCCGGGATAAAAAGTATCCTATGTCCTTTCACGGAACTCAAAGTATCTCTTTGCCTTTCACCAAAATCGGTTAAGCGGTTTGAACGTGAAGAGCTAACAGACAGACAGACACACTTTTGCATTTATAATATTACTAATATTAGTAAGTATGGATGTACTTAATTAAGTAGGTACTACTTCTTTAAAATCCAATTATTTTGTAACAAAAGTAATTTCATAATTTGTAATTAGCTAGAGATTCTAAATTCAATTAAGTAAATATGATAGCACTAACCTAATAAATATAAAATTTACAGGTGATTATAACAACAATAATTGTTACTTGTTAAAATAAGCTAGCCGTTAGGCGTTAGCATCTAATAAAGTAGAGATTGCTTGGTAACGAAGGCAGAAGCGAGTATTTACCGTCTTTATTATGAACGAACTATTATTTGATGAAGGAATCTCAGTACTCCATCTTAAAGAAGTGTCGACAGATTCCTTCAGCGATTGGCCAAGCTATCGCTTAGATTAGGGTTGGCGCTCTCGTTTTTATAAACTTTGTCGAAACGTTTTAGTTATTGTTCAAAGATATAAGGCGGTCAAGATATATCAATTAAAAATTAACAATTTATTAACGTGCAAATTATTTCAAAATAATAATATTATCTATTTTATATGAGAAATGCTTCTTATAAATTAAGATCACAAACTGCGTAGGAAATTATGGAGTTCCTAGGTTTTATAGACAATTCTATATAAAGGATACTGGTTTCGTGTTGTAAGATTAATTAAGAATTGATTAAATGTGGAATTCAACAAAACCTTGCTCGGTCGTTAATAGACCGCATTCGTAGTCGTCTCGTTTCAAAGCAAAGAGCGGCAACAACAAATATTTTTTTCTCGTAAGTTAAAATTTCGTAGTAGCGAGGAGGGGAATTCCTACATAACATTAACACCTTCACTGCGGCAAGTAAAATCTTAAACCTTCGTCTGGTGCGGCGGCGGGCCAAAGTGTGCCCCCAATGATTTTTCCGCCAGTGCGGGGTGGGCCTTTCTCGACCCACCAGCACAAGGTTAGATTAAATTACTATAACTTTGCGAAAACATAACGTAGGTGTACAGTTTTTGAACTGTTGGAATAACCTTGAACCCAACTACTTTAGATTTGATTCGCCCCGGGATCTGCCAAACAGGAAATGAGAAATAAACCGGGGAAAGTGGTGGGCCGATATCGACCCGAACCGCACTAGAAAGTATTTTTAGTAGAGATGGGAAAGACAAAATAAGGGGATATCGAAAATATACATTTTTATTAATTTAATTAAATTCCTGTCTTTAAAACACAAAGCCCGTTTTTTTGTTTTATTTTGTAAAATTTTTTTTTCATCAATTGACACTCCTCATGGTTTCTCCCAGTTTTTAATATCATCCTGCACAAATTCGCCGTTTAACGCTCATCTCAAGGACATGATTTTTTGTTTCCTGCTATCGTGCGTTGTTAATTTTATAAAATGAATAATTATTGTATTTTAAAAAGATAAAACCGACTTCAAAGTCGTAGGTAATTGAGAATCAAAATTACCTATTTCAAACACTACTGAACCGATTTTGATGAACAGTATTCCCGAAGTTAAACAGTACCCAGTACAAAAAAAGGATTTACTTTAATCGGACTAGTAGTTCCGAAGATGTACGAACACAAACATAAAAACATACATGAATTTGTATGTCACTTTAGAAATTTGTCACATTTGTTCAGATGCTGATAATATAGACTAAAACATATTAGAACTAGGCAGTTCTGAAAATAATACATACAATATACAAGTTGAATTGATAACCTTTTTTTGAAGTCGGTTAAAAAACGCGACGTACGTCAGCTACGACTTACGATAGATTGCACATCACTAACTGGCGAGGCGGACGCTCGGTGCGGTATCGGGTCGCCAACCGCCTGCTTGTACGGCGGGCCGCAATAGGCTGCCGCACTGAGTTGATTTTTGCCACCTCCTGTGCGTGGTGGGCCGATAACGACCTGCATAATTTTTTTATAGGAAAGACCTATAATTTTGAACACAATCTCAAATATATATTTGCCTCTGTCGTTCCTTTACAAACACCTGAGATAATCGTTCCGCACCGAGTGAGAGAACACAGTTTTCTTCGTCCGCACCAGCTGAAATTCCGCGGCGGGCCGATTTAGGCCCGATACGCAGTGAAGGTGTAAAATGTTTTTTAAAATTAAGTAATCTTTTTGAAAAATCAACAAATGCAGGATATAATAAAATATAGTTAAAATTATGATTGTGCATTTGTATAAAGGAAATTTTTTTAACTAGCTTTTGCCCGTGGCTTCGCCCGCGTGTAATTTTGGGAACGACATAATTTCAGGAAAAAAAACATAACTTTTTATGCATGCCTTTGTCACTCAGGAACACACCAGCTTTCTATCTGTGCTTTTGCAATCGACCAGTTACTGAAGCTTCAGCGATTACCTCCTACAAACAATAAAGCAAACCTTAATTATTTATTTTATTATTAAGTGTAGATAATAATCATTATTTACAGCGATAATTTTATAAATAATATGTATTGTTTTATAAGTTTTCGATTATGCTGTGGACTAGATAATACATATTTTGGTACAGTGTGTTGCCTTCACATACATGCTCTCAATAAAAATATGTATTTGTAACGTTTTATTACAAAACTGTAATATTTTAAACACATAATATATACAAGATGTTTGTGTAAACACCGTTGTCCTTGAAACCGTCAAATCAGCCCGTCAAAATGAACAACTTTTTCTATGAGAACAATGCTGGGAATTAAAAAAAAATCTGTGTTCATACCCATACAAATTGCCGATCCGGGCATCCGTATGGGTATGAAGACGGCATTTTTTTTTGAGTTCCCAGCATTGTTCTCATAGAAAAAGTTGT
Source organism: Polyommatus icarus (assembly GCA_937595015.1). Taxonomy (NCBI): domain Eukaryota; kingdom Metazoa; phylum Arthropoda; class Insecta; order Lepidoptera; family Lycaenidae; genus Polyommatus; species Polyommatus icarus. The sequence goes on from OW569321.1 coordinate 15,641,622, forward strand.
TCATTTTCACTGGCTCATTTGATGGTTTCTGATGGATGGATGATGATGGATGGATGGATGTATTATATCTATATATACTTATTATTATTACAAATACGATTGTGTTTAGTCTTGATATTGTGGAAAATTTGGGAAAGGACGATATAATAATATTATAGTTTTCTTCCCGGAAAAATGTGTAGCTCCCGCGCAATAATAAATTTTGACGCAACTTCTATTAAGTACTAACTAAATAGTTAAAAGAAGTCGGTTATAAAATGGCACCAGCGGTCATTGACCTTTCTAGTCTAGGAGTCATGAGTAAAATGCTCGACAAAAAATTAATCTCTTTGAAAAACACAGACTTTTATAGATTTCTCGGATAACCTCTTGATCTTTTTTTTTTGAGTTCAAAGCTCCAACTTTTTTTAAATTCTAACTTCTAAGCTATTTAATCCGTACCTATTGCCCGAATAAGAATATCTGTCACTTCATTGTTAAATCGCGGTTTTTATGGAAAACGAGACATAATATTATGACAAATACATTGATTCGCCGTATACACTTCAATTATTACGTTTAATTGCCTAGGCCATATTTTATTAATAATAATAATAATATCTATGGACGCTTCACACCACGTCAGTCTGGCCTCGTACTAAGTACCTGAAGGACTTGTGTTACAGGTACCAGACAACGGAAATATATTTAATACTTTTATACTATACATACATATATTTAAGATTTTTATTATTTCATACACAGTCATATTTAATACACATCCAGACCCGGGAACATTGAAAACTTTTTTGTTCCGTCGGCGGGATTCGAACCCGCGACCCCGGACTTGAGCTACCAACGCGCTCATCACTGAGCCACAGAGGTCGTCAAATTAATAATATTTAAATCAAGTGTAATTTTTATTGTATTATATACTTAAATTGAGATTTTAGACAGCCCTAAGTCAAACAAACCATTGTCCATCGCCGCGAGCGACGCGGTGCGTAAATGACATTCTTGTGGAGATGTTTTTTGGTTCGGAGGCTGAGCGGAACGGATGCTAGGTATTCTCATCTGGAGCGCTCCGGAGTTATCAAGAAACTAATGACAGTAAGCAAACAACTAAGGACAAGAATTCCCACTTTCTTCCGGCGTTTTGTTGTACATAATTAGGTACCTACCTACAAAGATATTTGCGTTGGTACCAGATTTAAAATAAAGAAGAAAACATAATAATATGTCTTTATCGAGAGACAAAATGATGCTTAGCAGTTATATCTTTTTTACTATTACATCTTATTAAATTGTATTTTAACATAGTATTTTAACATAAGGCTAGTAAGTAAATAATTAGGCTCTATCTCTACTCAGTACACATTAGGTAATAGCCGGTTCCTGAATTTTTTTAACAGTATTTTATTTATCAAACATCAAAGGCGCTATCGCGTTTGATCGACAACGTCATTATTATTATTTTTAACAAAAAATTAAAACCGACTTCCAAGGTAAAAACAATATTAACATTAATATGAACTAAAAAGTATTAAATAATTTTTGCTATCTAATAGTACCTTTTTCCGAATTCGGCTAAACCTTGACTATTTCTGTACTCAATCTTCATTATTTTGAAGTCGGTACCAGATAGCTGAATCTTCAGTCCTCTGACAGAATATTTGAAACTTTTGGAACTGGCACCGACTTCAAAATTATGAAGATTGAGTACAGAAATAGTCAAGGTTTAGCCGAATTCGGAAAAAGGCACTATTAGATAGCAAAAATTATTTAATACTTTTTAGTTCATATTAATGTTAATATTGTTTTTACCTTGGAAGTCGGTTTTAATTTTTTGTTAAAAATAATAATAATTTCACTCTTTTTAGTTACACTAGTAGGTAAACCTTCGCGTATATTTTACGTATCTTATTACACAGTTCACACTCACAAAATAATATATTATCAGTGAAGTGAACATATTGTGCTAAGTAATTTAACAATTTTAATACTTCAAACCCCAAGCGGTCACCGGCGATTGCGATAACAATAGAAAGGCTATTGTGTCTCGTTTTTCCACGATCCAAGGATCTATCAGATAAAAAATTGTATAAACTTGCATAGGATGTGTGCTAAGTAATTTAACAATTTTAATACTTCAAACCCCAAGCGGTCACCGGCGATTGCGATAACAATAGAAAGGCTATTGTGTCTCGTTTTTCCACGATCCAAGGATCTATCAGATAAAAAATTGTATAAACTTGCATAGGATGTAGCGTAGCTACTCATCTAATATATAAAATTCTCGTGTCACAGTTTTCGTTGCCATACTCCTCGGAAACGGCTTGACCGATTCTCATGAAATTATGTGAGCATATTGTGAGGATATTGGTCTGAGAATCGGCCAACATCTATTTTTCATACCAAAAATTATTTAAATGGCAAAACAACGTTTGCCGGGACAGCTAGTAATATAATATATTATTATCATAATTATTGACAGCTGTTCGTGTAATCAAGAATTCAATTTCAAATCCATTCAAATCGATACTTAGTGCGCCATCTATCGATTAATAAGTATAACTAATTAAAAAGACACTTATTGACTTTGTTTTGTTTAAATGCTCTTTTTAAAATAACTTTATTTTAATTCTATATTTTGTCTATTAAAATTTTATAAAGTAGTTAGTATAGTATTCGATCTGTATATAAAGTAATAAAGTATAAAGTAAAGCGATACCGTCGCCTCCGCGGTGCTGACCGCCGTGTATATTTAAACAAAGTGTTGTTATACAGTATAAAATCATTATTATTATTAGTATATCCACACCTATGCCTTGTACTATTATCTATTCTGTGCCATGAGACATTGGTGACCTTAACACGACGTGGTAATGATGAAGACGATGATGATGATGATGATGATGATGATGATTATGATGATGAATATGAGTTGCATAGTAGCATATGCTTTCTGTTCTTAAAACAACGCCGAAACTCCCAAACGTGTATCTATAAGGAGTCAGGAGTTCTCTCAGCATCTTCGAAACCATGGTATACCTTGACCCAATATTTGACTTTTTGGTAGCATATTCTTAGTACACTTCACATAAAACCAAAATCACCATATGTTTCCATATAAATTTCGAGGAGTTCCCTCGATTACTCCTGGATCCCATCATCAGGTCACCACTTTGTGAACATGGTACCAAATTGGAGTAAAACCAAATACAACAAAGCAAAAATTTCGAAAATCGGTTCACAAACGGCGGAGTAATCGTTGAACATACAAAAAAAAAAAAAAAAAAAAAAAAAAAAAAAAAAAAAAAAAAAAAAGAAAAAAAAAATATCCACAGCCGAACATATAACCTCCTCGTTTTTTGGAAGTCGGTTAAAAAACGAAGCCAATCATCAACGCTAATGAACAAATAAACCCCTGTCAAAACACCTCAAAAACATAGTTTTTTTTGGGGTTCCTCTGAAGAAAAACCTCTGAAGGTTTTTTATAATTAAGATAATCAATTGCTTCATTATTTAAAGGTTTATTCTTTCAGTCTGTTCTGGAATTCCTTAATGTTCCTTCATAATCGTTATTTCCTGTAGGTGCATCGACCGCTCTTTGATCGTTTACGCCACATTTGGTTAAAATGTTTCGGCACGGAGTTAATCTGATTCTAAACCAATTCGTGCCGGTGTTCGCTTCGTTCATCTCGATCACTTTGTTTCAATTGTAATTGATAAATTTAAGTTTATTGCCCACACGCCTAGCTATTGTTGGATGTTGAATGAGCGAAAAATTTTATGGTAACATAAAGCCGCAATACGGTCTCGTTATAAGTATTCCTGTATTGAGAACTGTAAATATATTTTGTGGCACGTTACCCGTCATTATACGAGCAAAGTGAAATCCATCGCAGGAACGAAAATAAGTTTTGAATTCCAACTTGCTCTATTTTTCTACCCTATTATTATTTTATAATAATAGGGAAGAAAATAGAGCAAGTCGGAATTCAAAACTTATTATTATTCTTATTTTTTTAATAAAAATGGATAGCACGGGATTGCTTAAAGTAGAAATAACTTAGTTTCCTTCTCCACGCTTATTATTAGTGCCACACCATCAAAATATTTTTTCTACGGAAGAATACAGACAAATTTTATCCACCACAAGACAACGCTAAACTTCTTCATTACCTTGAAAGTGTAACGAACTCTGCACTTACTTAGAAATACCTACGTCATTCTCGAGAAATATCAAATTCACAAGTGGCTATGTTATGACAATATGTACTTGTAACTTGCCGTTGTAATATTGGGTATTACGCGGCGAGTCGGATCGTTAACATGACTAATGACTGCTGTACCACTCTGTCACATTGATTGCTGTCTACAGATATTATGTGATAATGCCAATGAAAAAGGTTCTAAAGTCTAGAGCTAGTCTTGAATCCTTAGGTATTCTGTCCGTCTGTCTTTTACCCCCTCACGATTGAACGGTTGAGAAATTTGGTATGGAGATACTTTGAAAAGTTAATAAGACACATACACATAATATAGGTTAGTTTTTTTTTTGAGAAAACGTAGCAACGTTTGTATGATAGATGAATTTCGGCGCAACAAAGTTCTGAGGAGAGTTTTAAAACTGCAAATGTCATTGAAATGCGTAACGAGGCATTCAGGGCATAAAACACAAATATAAGCTAATTATTATTTACCGTTTCAGCAAACATAGTCCACTACTTATGTAAACCGAATCAGTTTTTATCTGTCTAAACATATTCGGTACCTTTTAATAATTATTATTTTCGAAACATTGTGATTTGAGAGATAAAAGTTAAAATTATTGTTATTTCGGAAAATTATGTAACAAGCTCCGTACGAAAACTTATCCGTTCTAGAATTATATATATTACAGAGTGTTTGTCTGTTTATTTTTTAACTTTAAGTTTAAACTACTAGTTTTTAATTGGTTTTCAACCGAAAAAAAGCCACCTACGTTATGAAAATTATTCAGCGCAAAATAAAATTGGTAATTTTGTTATTGGATCAACGTTTGCTGACGAGCGTTTTGAAGGAGGATTTGAAGCGTTACATCAAATTATAATCCTCTACAGCAACAATATTACAGTCTTAAGAAGATAAAAAGGGGCGTTGATGGCAAACAAAAGAGGCTCCAACTTTTTCAGCACTACCAGCAGGGCTAGCATAACAACAGTAGACATGAGAAAGAATCGACATACTGACAGATTTTATCGACAAAATGGCGGATTTCCTTTGTCTAACTGTCATTTTGTCTATTCCTCCGTAGAAAGAAACCGTTTCTATGGTGATCATGCTACGCCTGCAGCACTCTGTACGCCGAAAAATTCTCGTCCAGGGCGCTGGTACTGCTAAAACCCGTATTAATCTAGCTAATTAAAATTGTATTTTATCAGACCAGGAATGATCCATAGAACACAAAGTATAGTAAATATAATGAACCTTGTGCGGCCACCGTGAAAACCCCAGGTCACTTACCGCTCGCGAGAAATTACTACAATTTATATCCAGACTGTACACTGTACAGTTATTTAATTCTCGCAACATGCATTTATCCAAAAAATAAAACTCAAATATTTCAGTGTAGGATGGGGGTTATCCATATCCATACTTCCATACTAATATTATAAATGCGAAAGTGTGTCTGTCTGTCCGTCTGTCTGTATGTCTGTCTGTCTGTCTGTCTGTCTATCTGTCTGTCTGTCTGTAACCTCTTCACGCCCAAACCGCTGAACCGATTTTGCTGAAATTTGGTATGGTGGTACTTTGAGTCCCGAGAAAGGACATAGGATACTTTTTATCCCGAAAAAAATGTACGGTTCCCGCACGATAAACGAGTTTTGGCGAAACGGAGTTGCGGGGTCATCTAGTAACTTATAAGTATGACGTGTCTGTTTGTCCATCTATCTATCTGTCTGTCGGTCGGTGTGTGTGTCTGTCGTGGCATCGTAGCATTCAAAAGGTTAGACCAATTTTGATATAGTTTTTTGGTTTAAAAGAAAATCAAGAGTGTCTTCAGCAATATTTTATCATCATCAGCCCGCTCAGTGTTTAAAAGAAAGATTGCAACATTGTAGTGATTCGATCGATTTAATATTTTGCAGTCTTAATTCTGGCACTTATCAAAGGTTTGAATTGGTGGTTGTTGGTTAACTCTTAATTTAACATTCTATATAGTGCCTATATAGTGCCTACTTAAATAATAAATATATAATTATTTATACTGAGGCTAACGTGTCAGCTCCATCAAAATATTATCATAATTTAAGTCGAAAAACCTAATCAATAGCTTTTATGTTAATTACACGAAATTTTAATAACACTTAACGGTAACTAATAAATTAATAAATAACCATTAGGAGAGCATCCCATTGGAGACAGGTATAGATAAATTGGGACTGGATATTATTATGTCTTAAATGCTGGAAATATTCAAGTGTCGATTGAATCATTATTATAGTTTATACATCCGCTTTATCCTGCAATAATATAATATGAAGAGAGTTTTTACATACCTTGCTACTTGCTAGATTTCACACAATCTTTCGATCAGGACAAAACAGATAAATTTAGCGTATTTTGATTGTAACTCAGCGTTCCTTAGTAATTATATTTTAGTAATATTTACTTAGGGGATTTATAATAAAACTTACATTGTAAGGCTAACTTCTGCAATAAATGCTACAAATGTATTATTTCACTACTCTGAAGTTCAAGTCCCTTTTGCCTCAAAAAGTCTTCGTGATTTTGAACGTAGAATTAAAAATAGGCAAAAGTTATGTTTTTTTGTATGGGAGCCCCTTAATTAATTATAGCATAATTTATTTTATTTTAATTTTATTATTAATTATTAAAGTAAGTATAAAAATAATTGAGTATTTTGTGAACATATTTTCAGGTGCCAACCTGTTGCCATCATTAAAATCGACCGAATCGATCGTTTGTTATACAGGGTGCAATTAAACCTTCCTGCCAAATTTTGATATGTTGATCCTTGATAAAAATAAAAATACACGTATTTTTTCTTTTATAATCACTCACTACTAAAATGTTGAGAAATAGCCCCCGAAAGTTATCCTAAAAAACACTACAATTAATGGACACTACGCGTCGCCCGCGCGTGACGTGCCCCCGCGCGCGCGCCTCGCCCCGCGTCACCCTCAATCATACCCACCGCCGTGAGTGAGCATTCTGCAACGATTTTAAATTGGATTAAATGTCATTAACAAAAAAATAACACCCAATTTTTTTGATTAAATGGATTCTCCTTATAATACCTAAGCCCTGGAAAAAATTTGGCAGGAAGGTTTAATTGCACCCTGTATAATATATTATGGGATAGCGTGATTTTTTTTAATAAAAAATTTAAATATTCAATTTATTTTGTTTTTCAATATTTAATTTATTTTGTTTTAAGTAGGTATTTGCTGTTATGGCGGCAACAGAAATACATAATCTGTGAAAATTTCAACTCTCTAGCTATTACCGTTCCTGAGTTACAGCATTCAGACAGACAGACGGACGGACATCGAAGTCTTACTTACGATTAGTAATAGGGTCCCGTTTTTACCCTTTGGGTAAGGAATCCTAAAAAATCGGCCGAGTGCGAGTGAGACTCGCGCAAGAACGGTTCCGTACTGTAGAGCAAAATAGATCAAATATTGTGTTTTTTGTATGGGAGTCAAACATGAAATTTATTTTTATTTAATTATTAATGTATAGGTACATAGAATTGAGCATTTTGTTAAAGTTTTATGTGCCTACCTCTTGCCATTATCGATATCGAGCAAAAAAGGCCAAAAAAATCACGTTTGTTGTCATGTGATATTGTAATTGAACTTAATATTTTATTGTAGAGAACCAACAAAATTAAATTTAAGTTTTATTAAAATATTTGCGCGTCGAGATGTCTCCGACAAAACATGAGCACAATCTTACATTGTACCATATTATTGTCGATACCATGTTTTTGCAAATAAACGTTCTTATTCTTATTCTTAAATGGAATGTAGTTGTAAGTATTACTTGCTTGTGCATGACAACGAATACCTATTTAACAACAAAATATATTATTCTACCGACATTACACATTAAAAACTGAAATAACACTTTAGGGAAAAAGATACAAAAACATAACGTCACTCTTTTCACATGCCTCCCGAAAAAATTCTTCTTCTTCCTTTAGTTAAAATTTTCAAAAGCAACTTGGCTAAGGCTGTTCAGTACTAATAATGGAGGCATGATCTGTAGCATATTAATGATTATAGCCATATAAAATTAAATGTTATAGTCATAATAATTAGGAAGAGTTGTAAAGAGTGAATATGGTGCATTAGAGAAGTACTGTAATGAGCCAATTAAAGGGGACTATTAGTGCAACGGATAACAGGAATAAAGTTCCGTATCGTAGATTTACAACTCAAATTGCAATATCTGTCATGCATTATATCTTTGTTACACTGAGTTTATCTAATACAGTCGGGTACTTAGCCAAATTAAATTCGATACTTTCGATAGCGAATTTAGATATATCGATGTTACTATCTACTAGACTCTAGAGTCTAGACTCTAGAGTCTAGACTCTAGAATCTAGATGACGCCCGCAACACCGTTGCGTCAAAATTCCTGGAACTCATTAAAGTATCTCCGTACGCAAAATTGGTTCAGCGGTTTGGGCGTGAAGAGGTAACAGACAGATAGACTGACAGACGGACACACTTTCCCATTTATTTAGTACGGATAAATGACAGCACTATAAGGGATCATTCAACAATTACGTGATCACCAGAAGAGGGGGGGGGGGGGTTTCGTCGGATGCTTGTATATACATCTGTATTATGAGGGGGGGGGGGGGGGGGAGACCATGATTACGTCATCATCATTTTATAGCTTGAATTGACTAAAATATACGTCCACTATTAGAACGGGATTTCCCCTGCAGTATAGACAAACAGTGAGACCAGATTCAGTATTTTATACTTTTTCGGCATATTTTAAAATATCGACATTTGGAAAAGTCGTATTTTCATAGGTATATTGGAGGAAGTAAGTATTTTGGGTAAAAAGTTATCAAAACTGTACGAGTAGCTAACCCTGCTAACGTGTCCGCGAATATAGACCTATCAGCTATTTTATTGATTTAACCTTTTACATTTTGACAAAATACACATCCTATTCCCAAATTTAGGTCATTAAAGACCCATAGAAACATGACATACGTGTCAGTGCTAATAAACAGCAAACATTTGAAGCACGGACGAAGATTACGTAATCAAGGCGAGGGGGGGGTAAAAACAAAATATTACGCTGTGATTACATAGGGGGGAGGGGTTAAGAAAACGGCCAAAAATGATCACGTAATTGTTGAACGATCCCTTATCAGCACAAATTACAGAAACAAAATAACTAATAAAATTTTTAAGAGCTTCTGATTTGTTAAGCAACCAATTTACAGTACCCGGCAATAAATATTGCACATCGACCTTTGGAAAGAGACATTCGGCTAATTTCGGTTTCATAGAGCGTTATCTTTGTAGCACACACCTATTTGACATTATGTCAGTCGTTGTTCAAATTCAATAGAGTGCAGTCGCGTCCAGTTCAGAATATATATCTAGAGTTGTTAACACCCCTAAATTTGCTACAGCTGTAATTTTACAAAAGAATTTTAAATACGTAAACATAATTTGAACACCCTTTTTTATTTTATTTTACCCGAACCTAAAGCCATAACTTATAGAAAACTTGGTGTATTTTATACAAAGAATAATAAAATTGTCAAAAGAAGCAAACCATAATTGTTTTAACAGCTCCTAATATATACCGGACTTTTTGTATTTCGTGCGTAAGAGATAACGCTCTACAAAACCGAAATTAGCCGACTGTCACTTTCCAAAGGTCGATGTGCAATATTTATCGCCGGGTACTATACAACTTTGTTACTTACTCAAAAATAAGTTCATACACAAATTGAAATGGGTTTGGCGGTTTCCGATGAAGAGGTAATAGATTGATTGATTGAAGAGGAGACAGACTCATATAATTATATTATTACTTATTTTATTAGTACGATTTTTTTATAAAATAAGGGGGCAAACGGGCAAACGGGTCACTTGATGGAAAGCAACTGCCGTCGCGCATGGACATTCGCAACATCAGAAGAGCTGCAGGTGCGTTGCCGGCCTTTTAAGAGGGAATAGGGTTAGGGTAGGGGAGGGAAGGAAAGGGTAGGGAAGGGTATCGCGCCTCCGGTAAATTCACTCACTGTACTCGGCGAAACACAGCGCAAGCGCTGTTTCACGCCGGTTTTATGTTGTATTTGCCCGGTCAAGCCAGCCCATTCGTGCCGAAGCATGGCTCTCCCACGGCAAAAATTACTAATAACGAATTTATGGGTATGGAGGTAAAACGTATTACTGTTAGGATATTATAGACTAAGAATTAGTTAAAATTATTAGGATATTAAAATGTAGAGTTGTAGAATTTACAGATTTCACTTCATAATAATTATGTTGTTTAATGGTTGGATAAGTGGTAAATTACTGTTCCCATAGATTAGATTCTCAAGCTTAGTTAGTTATTAGTTTTGAACCCATCAATTTTATTGTTATTGGTTATTAGTTTCTGCGTTTAATTAATTTAATTCAGTAACTTTACGATATCTCGGTAAACAGAAGCTATTTCAAGGAGTAGATCCATAAAATTATTAAATATTTATAAATTTAATTTAATTAAACTTTTAGAGATAAACTACGATAACATGGCGCGCCCCTCCAAAATTCAAAACGTTTGAAGTGCGTTGTCAAAACGTTTGAAGTGCGTTGTCAAAACGTTTGAAGTGCTTTGTCTTGCGCGGTCGGCTAGTTATGATTAGTTGACCAACAAGTGACATGTATGTGAAATATTACGAATACTGGTTGATTGGTTGAATACTTACTACATACAAACTCTTTCATAAGGATGTGCTTATACACACATTGAAACAGTAATTTGGAGGGGCGCGCCATGTTATCGTAGTTTATCTCTACTTACTCGCTACAAAATGGGGCCGCCGTATTTTATTTTAAAGTAATAATTATTATAGTCATAACTCATAGCATAGCTATAGTCAAAATAATTTAAGGTGGTACCAGTGGTCATTGACCTTTCTAGTCTAGGAGCTATGTGAAAAATGCTCGCACTGAACCTATTCTGCTAACTTAAAAAAAAGATTGAACTTATAGAGACACAGACTATGTTGATTCAACGGAAAACCTCTTGGTACATCTTAGTATGTTAAATCTTTAAATTTAATAATCAATAAATATTTGTGAGTTGAAGTGGTAGGTATATATTATACTTCATAGTCAGTTCAAATAGAGTCTTATATGCAAAATACGGTATCGTCCTCAGATTAGAAATATCTGTCACTTCTTTGTCAATCATGGTTTGTATAGAAAACGATGTTTTTGATAGGGGGCCAAAGACCGCTACGGACAAAATTCAGCAATTTGAGAATAGTTTGTCTCTGTACTCTTCTACTCAATATAATTTACAAACAATATAATTTATGTTCTACTAACGGTCAAGCTGTTTCATATTGTTAGTATATTAGAAAAAGTTCCTACTATGTACGTAATTTGTATAATTAAAGGTCCTTCACTTTTTAGTAGCTAGGAATGTAAGCTATTAAAAGCTATAAAAAGTGTGCCTACTGGTCCATAGAAATATAACTAATGGTAATAAAACTGTGCAAAAAGGAGTGAGCGTACGATTTATGCACTTTCTATGAATAATATATCGATAAAAGGAATGTTTAATGGTAGGTATTCCTCTTACAGCGAGTGTACAAGAGTTGTCAGGTCACATGTAACAAGTGCGAGTGAGAGCTTTCACGTTCACGATTCCGTACAGTATGTACGTAGGTTATTGAGGATTTTTGAGTGGAATTTATTCACTACATATTTTATTAGCTATATTGTCTAAAACAGGGGTTCCTAAACTTATTTTGTTTACTACCCACTTTGAGAACAAATTATGTTTTAACGCCCCCATTGTTTTCAATTTAAACACATCAGCACCAAAAAAGAGAGCGTTATCGCCCACTTTGGGAAAGGCTGGTCTAAAACACCTCAGAAACCGGGAATTAATAAAGTTGGCAATATCAACAGCGAAGTTAGAAATTGAGTAATGAGTACCTATGAGATTTTTAACGCATCGTTTTACTTCCGGGTGGGAAACGTCCCACCTATCCACTATTTTTGTTGGATAGGTGAGACTTGAGAGTCTGGCGTGAAGAAGGGAGTTACAGCAAGTGAATTTCATTCATGCTAAGAGAATACAAATATGGAATACCATATTCTCATAATTTGAATTTGAAAAAAAAATATTGAATTTGAATTTCAAAATAATATTGTGTTTTGAGCTAGCGTCCTTTAAACCCTACTGGCAGAAATACTTTATCGGTAACCTATCGTAAATCATAATACTACTAAACGGGAATCGTGTGCTCATTTCGATTTACACCATGTGATTTCATTCAAATACTTATAAATGGGATAAACGGACAGACGAACTTATTTCAATACGGAATTCTGTGAGCGGTTTAACTAGTCGAGGTACATCTGGCCGTACAGCTGTTGTGCCACGCGCCTGATGTGCCGGAGATAATTTATAATGTTCCCGACAGTACCGACTTAACAGTTTATTTGCGGACAGTACTCTCGATATTACCTCTATAAAGATAAGCCAATAAAGCGCATCACAGACGGTGAAGATAATATAAAATATATATTATCTTAGAGCATATTTCAGAATATCGCTCACCATACAAATCCTATGAACCATCACACACGACGAAGTTAATTTATATTTTATATTTTGTATCGATACCGAGCGATATGGAAATATATATTTCGTACCTTAATATTTTATCTTAAGATACGAAAGATATCTTTATGAATAGGTACAGGGTGTTTTTGTTTCGAGCAGCGGGCTCATCGGTGATCGGACGCACTAGTAGATGCAGTGTTGCCAGTGCTGTATGTTAGAAAGTTACATACCTACTCTCATTCGAAAAGTAACATTTTGAGGAAAAAAGTAACATTTCAGATAATTTTAAATAAAATTGACTTATAATTTATTGTTTTATTATTGTTATTGCTTAAAAAGCTCATGAATCGAAATGAATGTTTCTCTTGAATTTCTAAAATACTCCTGAAACTTCTTCGTTTACAGATATTGAATGTTAAATTCGCCGCAGGTTTTTCTCTTTTTTATGTGAGGCTCTATCCAAATGTTTCTCCTTTTCGAATGTGCTACTGCAATCTGCATTTCACATTCTATATCAAAATCATCGTCTGAGGAGCTGTCTAACAAATCAAGAAGTAAGGCAGTATCAGTTATTAGTTATCACTCATAGTCAATCACCCTGTATATAGAACTCTAACAAGGAATACGTGTGGCACCAACGCTGACTCGTAAAGAAATGAACATATTTTTAATACTATCGTATCTTAGCTTAAGATACTATAATATTTTATATTTGGGCATCTTAAGATAAAATATTATATTATCTTCACCGTGTGTGATGCGCTTAATAGTGGCTCGCAAAAAATTCGATCCAATAGAGGTACAGTCGTAACGAAAAGCTCAAGTTATGCTCACCAATTTAAAAATCTCTTCGCTCGCTCTTATCTCAAGTTATTCTGACCAGCTCAAAATAAAATTAGTTCCAAAAACTCTGTGTAATAAGCATCAACTAATTAATCGCAAAAAAATATAAAGTATATTTATGGGAAGTTATGGTGTGGTACTCGTGTGGTATCTTCTTTGTGTCCTGGTGCCAATTTCTTACAGAATCAATACGGATGGCTATAAGTAAAACGTGTATTTAGAATAATTATTAAATAAACCAATAATAAAATCCTATCTGATTAAATATCTGTTTAAAATTTATAACGAATTGATTGTTATAGAAATTACTATGAAGTTAATTAAACGTACCTGCGTAATGAACCTGTGTAAGTAGTTTGAAGTTGGGGTAATATTGTCATAAAACACATAAAGTATTGACGGTTAAAAGACGGTTAATGAGCGCTACATTTACGTCAAGTATTAATTTAACTGTAAAGTTTATAAATCATAAATGTTAGCACTCAACAAGGCGTTTTAAATTCTCTTCATTATTTTCAGATAACCTTTATTTGCACAACGGTAAATTGTCGTCAAGAGTTGTTTATTAGATTCCATCTTCTGATATCCGTTTAACACAAATATAAATTAATTTAGTGTCCATTCCCAAACTTTATTAAAACTAGATAGAATTCACACGCTTATTTACATACGTTACTTCCTGTGAGGTCATCAAATTGGTCCAAACTTAAGCCTGAATATATCCAGTAGGCATAATTATTGGACAGTCCTGCCCACTGACTAATAATAATATAATTAATTAATTATAATATTTATATGGTACTGATCTCAGAAGTCAGAATCCATCCGTCATTAATTCAGAATTCAAAAACGACTGTTGGGATGAAGGCTCATATTATTAAGATCGATTTATGAATAAAATTTCAAATTATGTACATGTTTTCAACAGTTATGCTTTTGACTCGTGAGCACTAAATAATTTCATAGATTACTTTTATCAGAAATATAGGATGACAGGTTTCGGGATGTAGTCTACAAAACTTGGTTGACTACTGTACCCTAAAACGGAACCCTAACCAGCGGATTTCTTGTATATTTGTAAGTTAATAGTTATATAATTTAAGAACCACCTTGTCCTACAAATAAAACAATCCATATTTTAGGACCATCAAGTCAAAGTATGAAATCCTTTCTATCTCTGTTAGCTACCACTTTCGAGATTTTTCGAAAATAAAAATGTTGTTTGTCTTATCAAAATGTAGCTACCTACTCACATAAAAAAATAATTGTCCTAGGGCTTCCGAACTATAAAACACACTTAAAAGTTTCGCCAGTCGCAAGTTTGAACTCGATCAAATGACAACCGAACGTGACAGCCTCTGTTGCATTTGTACGGCACAAAATTAGCAGCATGCCGCGAGTATCCCGTTGCACCAAAATTATATTAGATATCGTTGTGAGAATATAAAATATAACAGAATATAGAATGCAGGGGCCATAATGACCATCTTTTCCCAATACTTATTTCTTTCTTTTATTTTAAAAGTGTTTAATTACTTTGACAAAACTGTCCTATTCGTTAGTTTCATGACTTTGACCTATAGATTAAAAGTTCTTGAAAATGTGTTGTCTCCTATCTTTAGAAATAGTTTAATGTCAAGTTCCCACTTGGACCAGCTGTAATTATTGTGGCGCCATTAGTGTAGCAGGAGTCGGGACACCTGACATGAATATTTTATCGTTATGTTATAGCATAAGCGCCCATACCAATATTACTTATGCAAGAGTACGTATGTTTCTATCTGTATGTTAGTCAGTTGATCCATTTTAATGGTATTTTGAATAAACATACGACCCGGGAAAGGACATAAAACCGGAACACATAACACCAATTTCGCACAGAAACAGCCAATTAAAACTAAAACTGTATTTGTTACAAATTAACTCAGATTGTCTCAAATTTCCATATTTTCTAAACCTTTTGTTACTATTGTTACTCAACACTGAAATTATGCTCTACATCGCATGCGTCATATATGGCTTCTAACTTCAAGCAATGAGTTAGTTTAATACTATGTTTTCCTTATGGACTTTGAATCCTAGACCTTCAGTCTACAATATTATGGGTTATCTGTTTGCCCAAATTAAACTATACAAGGTGTAACAAAACTATAAGTGACTAGCTGTTGCCCGCGGCTTCGTCCGCGTTAACATAGTATAATAACAAAGATGGATAGTTTTCCCATTTTTGTGGTTCCTTATAAAAAGGGTAAAAACGGAACCCTATTTAAGCAAACGTCAAACGCAAACGTCAATAAACTTTCATGTTTCTATCTCAAGAAATGATGGACTTTGATTCAAACTTTCAACCCCAATTTCACACCTTTGGGGGTAGAATTTCCAAAAACGCTTAAATACCTATCCATCCATTTTTAATCAGCAGTCCAAAAATAAACTTTCATGTTGCTAACTTAAGAAATGACGGACTTTCATTTAAACTTTCCACCCCTATTTCACCCCCTTGGGGTAGATATTCCAAAAATGCTTAAACACATATCCAATCATTTTTAATCAGTAGCCCAAACATAAAATTTCATGTTTCTAACTCAAGAAATAACGGACTTTCATTCAAACTTTCAACCCAAATTTCACCCCCTTGGGGGTAGAATTTCTAAAAACGCTTAAATACGTATCTATTCATTTTTAATCAGTTACCCAAAAATAAAGTTTCATGTTTCTAACTCAAGAAATGACGGACTTTCATTCAAACTTTCAACCCCTATTTCACCCCCTTCGGGGTAAAATTTTCAAAATTCCGTTCTTAGTAAAATTGTGTCTACTTAATAAAATTTCAAATTTCGTGGCTCTAACTTTACAGTTTTTGCTCAGCGATGATAAATCAGTCAGTGAGTCAGTTTGTCAGTCAGTCAGTCAGTCAGTCAGTCAGTCAGTCAGAACATGTAATTTTATAAGTATAGATGATATTATTTAGGTGTGTATTTTCCTTATAGAGCTTTCATTGTGAAAGTTGAAGACACTTTTTTTGTGATTTTATAAAGTGAACAAAAATTTGCTCTTTCAGTGCTGCTACTTTTACAGTGAACTATATGACACGGGACTCATACATACACTAAAGTATTATCACATAGTTTTTTTACAACCTGTATAACGATGATAATTCCACTCAATTTCTTCAACAGGAATGGGTTAAGTTCATCCATCCCATCGACTCCCAAGCGGCATCCGGGAGCCGCATAACAATTGAATATCTATTGTGTCTGCGATTCCCACGATCGAGGTATATCAGGGCCTCATAAAAATCCGATGTGAAGGTTATGCCGTACTTCGCAGAGTTAGTAAAGTTACCTGAGGACTAACTGCTGAGGATTTAAGAACCGCAACCAAAATACAAGAAAATAACGACGTTGCGTTTGCGAGTGCATGCCATAATCGGTGATCCGCCCGAGTCCCGACACTTATAAAATGTATCTTCCAGCTGCAATAATATTTCGAAAAAGTTCGACAGATAAATGATAATACTTATTTTATTATCTGTCGAAATTTCGCGTTTATTGCGATCAGGTTCAGGTAAAACAGCTGATGTGGTTCTATCGCCGGTGGCAGATGTGACCTTACAGTTGTACATTCCCGATACAAGGTGTTGTTGACTTTTTTGCACAACTTACTCTGTTTTTTATCGATTTTATGTCATCTATCTCTGTCTCTTTTCGTTGCTTCATTGAAAATAAAGAGAAGCTGCTTATTTCTGTGGGTACTTACTAATTTGAAGTTTGAACTAATTATTCTAAATACATTGGAGTAACTTGCTAAAGTATGAAATGAGTAGAACTCAATATTATTCTTTCAAAGCTTTGACAGGACGTATACAATAATATCGAACGGAGGCTGGACGAAGTTTTTGTGATACTCTACGGCAGTCTACGGATATGAACAGTGGAGACCCATCCGGTGTGGTATAGAGTATCCTGATACATTGATGACTTTTGATCGACAAAAAAAGGAACTTGAAACATTGGAATAACCAATAAATCGTACTATGAACGACTTGAATATTGTTGGTATGCGATTATCAAGTCTAAATACATGTAAATTAAATTAAGCAGTTTAAAAAAACCCCCGCCAAACAACTTTAAAAAGTAATGAAATAATATTTACTGCCTTTAAGTTCAAATAATTCCTTACTTGTGTAAAGTAATATTTTAGTCCATAATTGTTGTCACGGTGTTTCGGGGGACAGCCAAGTAAACTACAACATACAATCGCCAAGTCGTTAACTATCTCGATTCAGTTCGCTATGAATTGATTGTGAAATGAAATCAAACATCTACATTAGCGGTCCCCCGACACACCTTGACAACAATTATGGACTAAAATATTACTTTACACAAGTAAGGAATTATTTGAACTTAAAGGCAGTAAATATTATTTCATTACTTTTTAAAGTTGTTTGGCGGGGGTTTTTTTAAATTGCTTAATTTAATTTTATTTCATAATTTTTAAATCTGTGTTGGTTATAGTGCAGAACAATTCCTATCAACAGAATTATAAGTATTCTCATGATTACCATCTATCAATGTCCTTTTCGATGAGGCTGTTAATATGAGCCCAAACAGGAAACCTCCACTTTGGGTTCACACGAAGCTCAGTTCCTATAGAATCCAGGTGATGCTGCAGCAGCAGCGTGTAAATATTTACTGTTTGTCTACTTCTTACTGGTTGTCGCAATTAAAATGAGCCCAAACACGAAACCTCTACCTACTCTAATTTGGCGAGGAGTTGGATATCCTATTGATTACCAGGTGATGGTGCAGCACCAGGCCAACTTTCCATTATTATGTGTATACTTATATTGTATATAATTTAATTATTCACAAATGTCACGAACTAGAATGAAATATAAAACCCATCAAATGACTACAAGTTGGTAACGGCCTTTCATGAACCATACACCCTGATTGTCCAGCACTGAGCAGGCTGATGATGATGAACTATAGCTAAGAACACTCCCGAACATGTCAGCTTTCAAACAAAAAAAACTATATCTAAATCGGTCCACCTGTTTGGATGCTACGATGCCACGGACATGAACTAGATAAACCCTGATTGTCCAGCACTGAGCAGGCTGATGATGATGAACTATAGCTAAGAATACTCTCGATCATGTCAGCTTTCAAATAAAAAAAAAACTAGATCAAAATCGGTCCACCCGTTTGGTTGCTACGATGCCACGGACAGACACACACACAAACAAACAGACAGACAGACAGACACGTCAAACTTATAACACCCCTCTTTTTTGTCGGGAGTTAACAAGTTAAAAGAGGTTTTGATTTTGACATTTATAATAACTTTCATAGTACTTTAAAAAACTTTAAATGGAAGAAAGATAGTATAGGAAGATTCGAGTTAAAATCATCGGAAAATAATATTTTCCCAATTACCTTGCCTTCAGTTCATATAATTATATGTATTTTACTTGTATTAGTCACCAACGCCATTGAAAAACAAAACGTGTCAGCGTTATCAATAGAAAAACTAGTTTCAGTTTAGTTATCTTGGCTACACACTGTGTCGGCAGTCGCAACTGTGTACTTTATCGCCTAACCGAAAATTCTGTTGTAACATTAAAGGAAACAGTATTTACTACTTATGTTCCGATGTTATTGTACATTATTGCTTTCTCAAAGCGCACTAGGTGTGTGTTAGCGTGTCTTGTTCCCTTTTAGTTACATGTAAATTGATTCGAATTTACGGCTACAAGTTATATAAATACCGATATTATGTTGTTACAGTTTGTATCAAGTAAATTTTGTGTGATAGTGTCGAATATAAACGATGGAAAATCTGCATTATTCATCTGTTTTGAAACACCGATAGGACCAATAATTATTACGCTCTACCTAATAGCATCAACAGCTCTACTTTATTCGGAGTTTCTTATTCGCCGGCGCAAAGACATTCCAATATCCAAAGAATATAACAGTAAATTTTCCAATTGAATTGTTTGTTTGTTACTGCTTTGTTGACAATTTATTGAGCAATCGTTATTTCCAGTTTCGTCGCCTCAGCTCTTGACAAACCTTTTTGTGTCGAACAATCGACGATTTTTTGTGTATCACTTGCTTCATTTGCATTTACAACCGAGCCATTGTCATCAGTTTCGTTCTAATAATTATGAATGATCGAAACAATCGTGTCGAGTACCGCGTTATCGAGTCGACAGCTCGAACTCGTAAATCATCGGGAGGTTTGCGCTTGAGTCAGGTGGTGCGCGCCCCGAACGTGAACACCAGCCCTCGACCTTTCCCCGCGGATCCGACCGGTGGCGCGATCGTTCGTGGCACGTCCTTTGTTGACCGTTTTGTTTTGGAGAGCTATCCGGTTCCCGATGGAGGGGAGGGGACAGGTGAGCACAGGTTTCGTGCGCGTCGACAGTCAGTTCGCCTCGCTGTGTCGTGCTGCGCGCGCGCCTCGCTCGCACATAAATACAATAAAATATGGAAATGGCTAGTCAGTCCGTGACAGGTGCGCGCGGCGTTCGTGCACGTGTGCTGTTAGTGAGTGCGCCAGCGCCGGGCTTTCTCCGCGACCGCGACCATCGGTGAGTTCCTCGAATTATTTCGCAGAAGCTAACGCTTTCGATAGGGTCTTTTATACGAGCATCGGCGGTCTGTCGCATCTGCCGGCCTGGACGAGCGCAGCTGGTGCCCTTTGAAAAGGTAAGTCGTAATGTTTAACGTCCTCGTCCGGCGTTAGCCTTAGCGGGGAATGAGTCGTTTCTGGTGCGATTTGTTGAGGTTCTAATGTAATTAGAGGTGCTCTGTGGGCTCGTTCACACGCCGCCGCCGCCGCTCCGTTTCGCGACTCGCTGTTACTTGGGTAAATATTAGCCGGCTTGATAAAGTCTTCGAGTGCGTGCGTGTTCACTTTGTGTTATCGATTCCATACATGCGTCATTTCGATACTTATCGTGCCGGATCTGGGTCATTGTTCTTTTGTGTTTTTCACCGATAAAATATTTCTGAGAAAATATTATGCAGCTCCAATTTTCACATTAATTCCTGCTTTGTATAAAATGCTGCCGGTGTAAGGTGGAAAACAGGAAAGAGATATGAATGCAATAAGCAATTTCTATTTTATAATTATTTCCTACAGTGGTTTTGTCGAAAACAGAATTGGACAATATAATAATTATTATACAAGCTACACACATAATATTAATATTATAGGGTTACCAAATATTTCATATTTATAGAAATACTTAACATTTCTTTCATTCTACATTGAAAAACACATTTATAGTAATTTTGTACTGTAATAGGCCTCGGTCTCGAGTGGATTGTCTAAGTTATTATAAAGCCCGTGTACTTACCTACTTGCTTGATATCATTAACATCCGTGAAATGTAAATTTAAATGAGGAATGAATTATGTACCGGGTTAAAGTTCACTAGTTGCACGTGGCGAAATAGTTAATCTATGAAAACAACGCTTCTATAAACTGATTCAACTTTCAGTAATTGTGTTAGAAACACAGTTAAATTGCATCGTGTATTTTTTATAGAAATTATGTTTTATATGCTAGGTTTTTAGTTTTATATGCTAGTTTTCAAGACCATCGCTACAAATTGTTTGTCTGTAACAACATCGTAGAGTTGGTAGCGCAAAATCACTGCAAAAAGATTTTTCCTATTGATTGGCTTTTCCGCTTATGAGTCATATCTCATCATCAACCTTGTAACAAACATTGTATAAGGTTTAAAAGAGTTTTGCTTCACGTCTTAGAATAGAAGGTATTGACGAAATCTTAGGAAAATGACTTTCTAACTTCAGACTGGAAAATTAATTAGCGCTGTTTTGTTCGTCTCATTTCTCGAAAAAGAATCATAAAAATACCGTAAGAGGTCTACTTGGTGAGATACCTCATCAGAGTCAAAATTTACAGTCAAAGGAGCATGGCCATCGGGAGAAATAATTTCCAAGGGGTGCAGATTTTAGTTTTCTTTCTTTTAATTTTTTTACTTTTTACCAACAATAGTGACTGTCTATTTAAGTCAACAGAACATTACGAACGAACTATCTTTGTACGGCATAGTAATAGGGTTACAGACGGCTTTTTATTTCAATAATTCCTGTTGCTCCCAAGATTCCTAAGGGGTGCAAGTGCACCACCTGGCACCCCCCTACCGGCGCCCATGCAAAGGAGGTATTTAGTTAGGTACTTTAATTAAAATTACTCCACCATGTATAGTAAAGGAGGCACCTATGATTCAATAATCAATTTGTTCGTCGTTGCTACGCGGATAATATGCTTATTATTGCAAAAAATTATATTGGGTCAACGATCTTTAAATACTAAGCAGTTTCGTGAATAAACATCGACGAAATCTCTGATATTCAAATTTTAAGCAAACATCGCATGTATTCTAATTTTTATTAACAAAATAAATTTTATAGTCATGGTTTTGGGGGCCATTTTTAACTTTTAACAGTTATAGAATATTCGATTTAAATAAGCAAAGGATTGTTTCGTAGCTAAAAATAGAATGAGTATCTGATCTTATTACTATAACTAAGAAGTCCATTTTTTACTTTACATCTACAGTTAATGCTAATGGTAACTAAAGGTAAAGCCATCAAATCAACCTCTCGTTACATTCAATTGCATCGGTGGGAGAACTGCTAACTTCCCATAGAATTTTAAACGCTCGTCATAAAAATACTGAGCCTCCCGACGCGATCGTTAAACTCGACGGACGAGGAGTTAGCAGTGCAAAAGAAAAAGTAGAAAATAGATTTGTCACGAAGCTTGTTTACCAACAAATAGCTTTAGTCAGTGGGACGCGGCATGCAAATGCGTGTAGCTACGTGCCCAAACATGGCATTGTCTAACGGCCGCTCACTCCTTAAGACGAGTGGCCATCCGTCCATCCATCTCGAAGAGTGTCGCTCATTACAGCACCATCCACGAGTGGATTCGATCAGATCGCGTCAAAACGGATACACTTTGAGCAAAAATGATAATTGTGCTCGTTTACCCTATTATGGTAATAAATAGGATTCTTCCCGCCTTACAGATTGCCAGCTATTCTATCTCATTAAAGTGAGAAATCGCCATGATTCCGAAGCGATTTTTCATTAAAAGCGAAGCGTTTACTTTTATTTTAAACTTATCTGATGAATGAGTTTGCCGGCCAGGGTGAGGTACTCAGAGTCTAGCCGTGAGCAAACGTTTATGTGAAGATTCATTACTCTTAAACATTTTATTCTATTCCGCAAGTGTACATGTCTTTAAATATTATAAGTGAATATATTTTAACAATAGTTAGAATTAAAAATATAGTTCGCCGTATCATCAAATATTTTATTTGGCTTAAAGTCTGAACTTTGTACCGAGACACGTACTTGTGAGAAAATTGCTGATGCTACGTAGATATAACAATTATTATTACTATTGTAGCTAATGATGCCGCGCTTATCGACTCCACGTTTTTATCGTCCTACATTTAAATTTCACTGAAGTAGACCTGCTGTGAAATTGGTCGTAACATTTCTGACGTTCCCGTTAAAGTGTTCTGTAATAATCTATAAACGATCGATAAAATTTGTCCTGCTGGGTTTAAAATTTATATGTTTGTTGAAAAAGTTACTTCCAGCTCGAAGTGTTGTTAGACTATTGAAGTCACCTGACGTTATCATTATAAAAACTACCTACCTCCTATCCTAACATAATATTTATGATAACTTTAGTAAAAACTTTATTTTCGTTATCTATACATAATATGATAAAACTGTAGAAATGAGAATTCTGTACATTAAAGATATTCAAAGAAATAATAAGTGGAGGGTGTCACTACATCGCTATAGAAGCCAAAAATGTGGTTAGATTTTTGTCTGTCTGTCTGTATGTTTGTTCCAGCATCACACGAAAACCACTGATCCAATTTGAATGCGGTTTTCACAGATATATTTGTCTTCTTCCAACTTAAAATCTGGTGTATAAATTTTTTCACCCCCCTCTAAGGGTACAAAAGAGGGGGTCAGATTTTGTATCAAACTTTTTTCTTTAACATGAAAACTACTGATCCGATTTGCAAACGGGTTTCGCAGATATATTTGTCTTCTTCTAACTCAACATCTGATACAAAAAAAAAATCCCCCCCACCCCTCTGAGGGGGGTCTGATTTTGTATCAAACTTTTTTCTTCAATGGACTTACTTCATATTATTTACTGTGTTTTTCAACTTAACATATTTTGGTGTATAACATTTTCCCCCCACCCCTCTTAGGGGACAAAAGAGAGGGTAAGATTTTGTATCAACTGATGAAGTAGAAATACTTTATATGGCAAAACAACGTTTGCCGGGACAGCTAGTTTTCCATAATATAACTTACCTAGAAGATCAATAACATTGAGCACAAAATGACCTTTAGACTTATGAATTATTAAATAGAGGCCAATGACATAGTGCATAGCTAGTTGTTGTTGAATAATTTCATAATATCCGATCAAAATTTCAAGACGAAGCTCATTATACAGTTTGAGATTGCAATACAACAATTTGCATTGGTACGTACACGTCTGGTGCTTCGCTTTGCGACCTGTTGTGATTTATTTAGTCTTGATCGGGTACTGAACGGTGATGATGCTAATGATGATGATGTAGTTTTACCGGTCGGAGCATCAGCATTTAATAAAGACGGTGGATCGACAGCACGTCGCTGGGATTGCGGCATGGGACGAGACTTAGTCGACGGGCGGCGTCACGCGTCAGTCCCCGGCCCGGAACGAATTGCCCGGAGATAAGCATCGATATCTCGGCATGCTACGTGGACAACACTAGCTCTATACTTGTTTGAATTTTTAAAAACTCTAAATTTTTTGATGGATTTTTAAAATGTCATTA
The DNA here is from genome assembly GCA_937595015.1 of Polyommatus icarus. Taxonomy (NCBI): domain Eukaryota; kingdom Metazoa; phylum Arthropoda; class Insecta; order Lepidoptera; family Lycaenidae; genus Polyommatus; species Polyommatus icarus. The sequence goes on from OW569321.1 coordinate 15,666,190, forward strand.
GCTTTGTCCACACTGAGCCTTTTTTTGTTCATTAAGGGCATGCGTGCGTTATAGCGCAGTCAATAGCGAACGTGAGGCATGCCTATGACGCGCGTTGAAATTGTAGCGCTCGCTATGACACTTTTCTTTCAACGGGGGTGGATTTTGACGCATTCAATTATTGAATATGCCAAACGAAAATTGAATAAAAAGAAGATGACGAAAATTAAAGATGAAATTGCATAATGTGGACATAGCTATTAGTTAATTCCAAAATACTTCGTATATATAGATGCAAATTGAATTGATCGATGCCATAAATGTGTATACGCTGAACTCTGAAGTTAATACATTGTTCAGCTTAATTATTGTACGAGAAGAAACTGCATCTCTCTTTTTCTTACGCTTGCGAATATTACATAAAATAAAATGGTATAGAAATATACTTATGTATTTCATAAATTATAGGTACTTACCTACATAATAACAAATACATAATATAAAGTACAATCTAGTTCTGCTCGGTACACCACTAATCTAAAACGGGTACGCGTTTCAAAACGAAATAATTGAGTGTAGAGATGACTCTACATTCTCATTGTTCCCAGCCGCCGGGAGCACTCACCAAATTATATTACTAATAAAAACCCATCAAACAAAACGGTAGATAATGTAAAAGCCCAACTATATCACTCCAAAGTGGCTTATGTCATTGCCCTTTGATCATCTTTGATCTGTTATTGTTATAAAATTTTATAAGTTATTGGAACTCTATCATGATTTTTTTTTCAAAATATAGGTAACATTAAAAATTATATAAAGCTAGAATTAGCATTTTGAGCTTAAAGAATCGGATATATTATTATGAGATATCAAAAAAGTAGAAACTCCAGTGAAAAAATATCAAAGCAGTCAATTCTATTGTGAAAAGTAGAAAGTGTAGTTAAAATGTGATCAGTGTAGAATCGGGGTGACACATTTGTGATAGTTTTTTTCCATTTGTGTTCACATTGTTAAAATATGACGAAACTAGACTGTTCTCTCAAGTCGGAGCATGAAATTGTGTGCACGAGGCGTATCGGCAATTGGCGTCAGTTTTTTATCGGGCCCTGGTCACGACAGCTCCGGAGCTCTCCGTCTGTGGCCGCAGTAATTGGCTAAAACTACTAATGCTTGAGGTTTAACGTCAAAACCAGTCTACGAGGACCCATCGAGTATATTTATAAATGTGTTTGGAAATTGTGTGTCATTTGTAGAGAACTGCGAGTTTATAGTAATTCGAAAACTATTTTAAATGAAAACTTCTTTATTGTGAAAAGTTTGTTTAGTTAAAAGCCTCGGCTAGGGTAACTTTATTCAGTCTGTAACGAATCTTTGAACAGGTTTAGCCTAACCCTAATTTAGTTAAGCATTCGACGGAGTAGAACACAACACACTATCGTCTACATGGTAGATTCTAATCTCACAGGAACAATAAAAGCGACATTACACTACACGAACTGGCTACAACAAGACTAACAAACAGAAACGCCTACGATACTATAGATGGGTACCCAAAGGTTTTACGAGCGAAAATAAACGACGTACACGAATGTAGGCTCTAGCGCGAGTCAATAACCACCACATTTCCGCAGCTAAGCTATTTTCATTATTAATGTAACAAGCCTATGCCTATTAAATTCAGTAATAAATCATAAACGATATGCAATATTTTATTCGTAGGGCTTCATTGTTAGAGGAAAATTTGCTTAGAACATGACTACGAAAGTCGGTGTAGTAAAGTTAACTTTTTATCCCACATTTCAGTGTCAATTTTAACTCGTCAAGCCCCGTATAGCGGCCCAAGTGGGCCGCGATAACAATACATTTACAATAGATTTCCAGGAACCTGCGATCGACGGATTAAAATGATTACAAGTTTTGAAATAGATAACGATTTATTAATAAACTCTTTAATTAAATTTATTCTTTTGGCCTTTGCGACGTGCTTTGGCGTTGAAGCTATATTATTTTATTACTAATAGAATAAAACTACTGAAATATTCTAATGATTAAATTGTATTATATGTAAAGCGATTCTTTAACTATACTTTCTTCGATCTACTTCAACATTAACTCTTCCTTATACAGATTGCAGCTGATAAGGGAACGGGTATTAAGGCTAGCAACCCTAGTACAGATGGCCAGGGATAAACCTCATGCATAAAATATACCCGGACCATGTTCACAAAATATCTAAAATGCATGCTAGCTTATATTCTGAAATTCAGAACATGGATCGTTAGCTGTGCGATTATGTGATTTCACTAAGTAGGTATATTATTGGAATTTGGAAAGAAACAAGACGATGTTAGGTACCATATTTAATATTAGAAGTATTCAATATTCTTTACCATCGTATTTTTTCCATCCCCCTAACTTGATCAGGAGATTCAGGACTCGTTTTTTGCGTGTATTTTCTTAATTCTTCAGTTTTTTGTTTTTTATATTTTATCTGTTTTCTTTTACTTAATACAGTATAATACTGATAGCTATTATTTATAATTTCTCTACCATCGTATTGCTTTTAAAATCCTAGTTTTAATGAGTTTATCTGTCTACCAAAAACTCTAAACAAATCTTGCTACTCATGTTTGTGATTCGAAAATCTAAAATTTTATAACCGTGACAAACGTAATATTTATTATCTTCTTTTTCATATTACATATTTATTTGTGACCTAGTCCAGATGCGTTAAAGTACAAGTTAAAAGCTCTACATCATAATTTTCTGTAGTTTAAATTCCTTTTGAAAGAAAGTTTAAATGGATTTAACGAAATTACTGAATCACGAGCAGTCAATAAATAGTTATTATAAATGCAAATATGAGATTAGGACGAATGTGATCGACTTTTCAAATCATAGATAACGTTAATATCGTACATTGACGTGTTGATAAGGGATCAATAAATCATTTTCTCTCGTCACCATGATAATATTATAAACTAGCGACCCGCCCCGGCGTTACACGGGTAAAAAATATATAGGCACTGAAAAAAATATGCCTATAGCCTTTCTCAATAAATGGGCTATCTAACACTGAAATAATTTTTCAAATCGGACCAGTAGTTCCTGAGATTAGCACATTCAAGTTAGCTGTTTCAAATAATTTTCCCCGTTTTTTCCACATTTTCCTCTATTTCTTCGCTCCTATTAGTCTTAGCGTGATAAAATATAGCCTATAACCTTCCTCGATAAATGGGCTATTTAACACTGAAAGAATCATCAAAATCCGTTGCGTAGTTTTAAAGATTAAAGGGAACAAAGGGACATGAGGGAAAAAAAAGCGACTTTGTTTTATAATAAGTACTCGTATAGATTACTTATGATTTCTTTGTAAGAGTTAAGACGTACTTATACGTAAACTTGCTGAATTGAGAAAAAATATATTATTACAGTTTTGTACTTTTGAAAGGGATAGGCTTTAGTAAGGCTCACAAACTATACAATTTAAAGCGACGTTTTGGAGTCTGAATACTAACCAATAACCATATACCATATATATTATATTAAAACATAAAGTATCTTAATTATTATCGTGTGTTTCTATAAACGACTTGTCGTCCATCATGTTGGTGCTTCCTACAGTAAATTGGACAAATAGCGAGCCAATAAGGGACGATTTGATTGACACAGCTCATAAAGGTCCAACAAAACCAGAAGTGGAAGCGTGGGTCGGACCCACCGCGCAGGTTCAGGTAATGACATCTGATGCTATCTCATACCAATTAGGAACCCATGTTAATAGACTTTCATTGCAAACAAGTAGGCGGACTCATCCGATTGATTCTAAATTATCTCGTGTGTTACTTCGTTTGTTAGTGTTTAGTTTAATGTATACATAAACTAGCTGTCCAGGCAAACGTTGTTTTGCCATATAAATAATTTTTGGGTTTTTTGGTATGAAAAATAGATGTTGGCCGATTCTCAGACCTACTGAATATGCATATAAAATTTCATAAAGATCGGTCAAGCCGTTTCGGAGGAGTACGGTAACTAACATTGTGACAGGGAAATTTTATATATAAGATATACTGAAACTGAACATAATTGAATAATTAACTTCTAAACAAATATTTACATGTCTACGTTCAGGAATAGACGAAAGATCCTAACATATTGACGTGACTCGGCATCTTCAATATCTTTATCATATCTTATTATCTCAACTCAAATATTATTTTGAGGACATCAAATGAATCACTCCATACGAATTCGCAGTCAAAACCAAGTCAAAACTAGCATGATAATATAACGCGGGAGCGGATTTACAATTACTCGTTACAATATTTTATCGTTCACCTCTCTTTTCGTAACAAAGAAGCCGAGCGAGATCGAAATAAACCATGTCTAAATTACAGCGGTCATACTAGATGATTTGTTCGAATTCACCTGCTTTTTTCTATGTAATGATTCAGTATAACCCGGCTAAGTCGAGTGAGCCGTGGCGGCGGTGTAAAATGAATTAATTCTAGTGATCCTAACATCGGTAGCACTACGCTCAGCCTTGGCAACGGCCGGACGAAAACTTGCAAGCCTCGCGTTATACAATACTTCAGATGAATCCAAACAGGTTTTGTTTTACCTAATGCACATAAAAGTTTATAGTAAAACAGGATTTTATAATAGGTTAGTCCGACTTCGTAAAGTTTGTAATCTTGGTTCGTTTTCTATTCTTTAGAGTTTGGACTGTAGAAACTGTGTTTCTTATGTTTCTTATTTCTATTTCAAATTTTGTTAGAATAAGTTGATACTACTCTCTATAGATAAAAGTATTAATGTATTTTAGGGTTTAGCAAATTGACAAGAGTCAATTTGCTAAACCCTAAGTCAAGTCAAGTCAAGTCTAAGTCAAGAGACCACAGAGTGCATATTAGTTTAACAAACTCGACATGAAAGTAGTAGTAGATACTATTATTGAAAATTACTATTCTCTACGATATTTAGCTCTATTTTTACCTCTTCTACTGTAATGTCTAAAGTCAATAGGTTCAATGTACAGTTCGCTACATATATTGGTTTCAGTATTAGCATTCTCCTTTTAAGTCATTTAGCATGTCTAGAGGCGTTTCTATTATCCTATCGTAGGTGAATGGAACACGGAAGAGCACGGTAAATGGTTTCGCTAATACTATTCGGTGTTCTTGTTCAATTTTATTGATTTACATTTAACTATAGTCTGCATAATGCTGCCTCAATTCTTGTATAGGTTTTTAACCGACTTTCAAAAAGGAGGAGGTTATTAACTTTTATGTCTTCTTCTTCAACGTATACATCTGTATACGTTGCAAAAGCAAATGTATGTAGAGTTAACACTTTGAATATCTATTCAAAGTGTTAACTCTACATACATTTGCTTACAAAGAGAATTGCTGATTAAAGGAATTATATATATACTTATTTAAATATTATCAATTGTCCTTGTCTGAAGAATATCCAGATATCCATCTATTATCCAGATATCCATCTATATTAAATACTAGAGGACGCTCGTAACCGTACATTTTTCCGGGATAAAAACTATCCTATGTCCTTGCTCGGGACTCGAAGTATCTCCATACCAAATTTCAGCAAAATCGGTTCAGCGGTTCGAGCGTGGAGAGTTAACAGACAGACAGACGGACACACTTTCGCATTTATAATATTAGTATGGATAGATTTTTGTGGTCCTATAAAAAGTTTTCAGTTTAATTAATCACAAAAACTACAATTTTAGAATATCTTCATATGAACTAGCTTTCTCAATTTGGCTCAAAAATAGCTCTACAAAGTGGGTCTTAATTTTAATGTAATCATGCACAGTCATACAATCCATCTATACACCGTTACACCAATGACAGCGTTCGGTGCGATGTAGACTTTCATTAATGCACACTGATTCCCACGTACACTGTTACTGTTATTTCTAACAAATTATGTGTTCACCTACGTTTTGTATATTTTTGTAACTGTATTTATATTGCGTATATTTTTAAACGTAATTTTGGTCAGTGGTTAAATAAGCCTACTGAACTTCAATAATGTAGCGTCCTATTTAAATGTTCGACACTACACTTAAAGATTAGTAACAAAATATGGAAACAATATTTTATTAGTTGGGAGTTGGAACTAGAGAGAAGAGATGTAATTAAATATTCATTACTAGATGATGCCCGCAACTTCGTTGCGCCAAAATTCGTTTATCGCGAGGAAACCGTACATTTTTCCGGGATAAAAACTATCCTATGTCCTTTCTCGGGACTCAAAGAATCTCCATGCCAAATTTCAGCACAATCGGTTCAGCGGTTCGAGCGTGAAGAGGTAACAGACAGACAGACAGACACACTTTCATATTTATATTATTAGTATGGATTCATTAGTTTAAAAAAGTTTTTGTCGTGAATCGTGATTTGTGCCTCGAATAGATTTGTTCTGTCTACTCTGGTTGTAGCGTGTATATCATGTGACAGTGTATATTATGCTACAGATTCATTTGACAATTTGAAAAGTATGCAAGACAAGATGACGCCCGCAACTCCGTTGCGATAAAACCCGATTATCGCGCGGGAACCGTACATTTTTCCGGGATAAAAACTATCCTATGTCCTTTCTCGGGACTCAAAGTATCTCCATGCCAAATTTCAGCACAATCGGTTCAGCGGTTCGGGCGTGAAGAGGTAACAGACAGACAGACAGACACACTTTCGCATTTATAATATTAGTATGGAAGTATGGATTCATCTGTAGTGCGGTAAACTTTTGAAAAATTCTTTACAATATCCGATTTGTAAAAAGCCTAACCTCAGTAAACTACTTGAGCTCTATAATGCTTCTCATGATTCACAACAAACGAGGTATTTGGCAGTCAAACTTGACGTTCCCACGAGGGTTCTGACGCAAGCGCAATCGACATGCACAGCGTATGTTCGTCTTATAATTGCCATAATGGACACCGTATAATCATAATCAAATACAATTACAAGCGGATTGAAATGAAGTTTTTATGGTGCGCCGCGGCCGAGGCCCGAGACGTATGCCTACAATAGAGCGCTAATTGAATATGTTCTCTTCATTTTATTGGAGGCTAATAACGACTATGGTGGCCAAAAGTTTATTTCATTTGGGATTAAAGTTTGACTGAAATTTAGGTGATGGCATCATCTAAGAAATTGATTTATAGGCTGTTAATAGACCTACGGTATTTGGTCGGATTATGTCAATTCAATGTCTCACAGTTCAATGTCTAGGTTTAACATACCGCAACCAAATTACGTGGTCCGCAATCTGCCTATGAAATATGAATCAACTTCTCTGATAGTGCTTTGCCCACCACAACGTTTCCAAAACTAAGGATTTAGTTTTGGGAAAGTTGTGGTGGGCAAAACTCTGTCTACCTTAAAAATGTACTCGACGCTGTCACGAATCAATGTAGCCCTCGTTCTCTGTCAAGTGGCTTTTCCAATGTCTCGCATGAAGACAGCAACACAGATTGACGTGAAGTAAATATTTTCACTTATAATGGGACGTACGCCTAAATCCTAACTGTGGACCATTTCTAAAATGCTAAGATTAAACATTTTGCACAGTACTTATAACAGTACATGCTCTATAGTCTATGGTATAATATAATAGTTAATACTAGGTATAGAAATTACAGTAGCCGTGGAGGATGGCAGGGCACCGCACTTCTCCCCCATAATTACTTCCCCTCGGCTCTCCAACATCAGCCAGCCTGCGGTTTAGTGGATAGCTCGAGAAAAACTTAACCACTCGCTAGAAAATGTTTTTGTTGGGCATGGTTAACCGTGTTTTTTAAATAAAATTCTTTTTCAAAGATACTACACAGAATATACTATACAGTTACATGTATACAGTGCGCGTTGCGTACCAACTGCAACACCGTTTTAAAAAGGTTTATTTCTTTTTATGATGTGGCCTCTTTGCGTGGACCAAACGGTGGCCCTCGGTGGACCAATGTGGGGTATGTAAAGGGTATGTATTGGTCTATGATTGCCGTCGGTTGCGCATAACATTATAGCTGCGCAATCATCGTTAGCTTGGTCCAATGTGGATAGGAGCCTTTATTTATGTCAAATTGCCGCCTGTTTTCCCCAAAAAAGTAGGTTTTATTTTATCCTTAACTCTTCCACGTGTAGAGGTTAAGTACCTGAATCACCGAGTGTGACTGGAACTAGTTTTTACAGGATCATAAAAAATGGTAATTCGAGTTTTATTGTGTGGGGTGGGAGGAACGTGTGCTCGATCAGACTTATTTTTGAAGTTTGTTCAAATTAAATTCATTGTATTTGCTTAACAAAAAGCAAACTGGAAGCAAGCTTCCAGTTTGCTTTTGTGAGCCATGTGAGAGTGTGCTATGATTATTCGTAAAGACGAATAACCATTTATTACATATAATGATCAATACTAATGTTAAAAAAAGCTTTGCATAGGCTACAGACTAAGGAAAAATGTGCCACTATTATAAGATACATTCTAGTAGGTACTTTTAACGCACGGATCTCCGCTAGTAAAAATTCATAATTCGTGTATAAGTAGGTACTAAATCGCAATAAGGAGAATGTCCTAGCGCGTAACTTTCGCTCTGCAGGCAGCCTAATTTAATGTCCGCTCAAAACTGAGAATGCGAGCTCCTTTCCCAGGGCTTCCGTACCCGTGGGAAAGATGCCCGGCATTCAACTAAAAAACCGACTGGAGGTCACACGAGAACTGGACGATCGCAAATCAGCTTATTAATTTGTCTATTAGCTTATTATCTAGTATTAGCAGATAATAGCGGCATTAGCAATACAATAACTACTACTCGATGTTGTAATTTCTTTTATAATGTAATTTCGTGTTTCAATAAATGACTTTTAATTTATGATTCAAAAGGTTCTAACCTTGCATTGGTATAAGTACCTTTAAATATATTTTAGCTGCAGCTTACTTTGTGGCACGGAAGCCGCATTTTTTTCCTTATAACAACTGCCCCTAATATTATTTCTCTTGTCTCAAACTATGTATGTATTTTTATATCAAATTTCCCCTAACTCAGTGCACCAAAGAGCCATTAAGCGATGAGCAAAGTTTGGGCGTGTAGTCGCTACAGACAAACACATTTTAAATAATATTGTTAGATATGAATTCATAGTAAGTTCTATCAACTATAATGTACTTACGTTATAAACCAGATCGAGCAATGTGATAAAAATTCTCGATACTCATTACGAGATGTTTTGTATGTAAACAATAATTATATCTTATACCATTATTAATTAGGTTTCAATAGACAACAATTAAAAATAACTGTTGACGATGATTGATAGGATGCGTTAAAATATGTTACAGCGTGGTTACAGCCCTAAAACATTTCTCTTAATTAGGGCTGTCAAAAGTCATTGATTTTTGATTTTGTTACATTATTGCTAAGGTATTGTGATTTTGTGCATTATAAATTGTGAACATTACTAAATTATAATAAGAACAATGTAAAATATAAATTAAGTATGCAAAATTTTTGAGGAGCAAAGTGCAAGAGCCTACTTTGCAAAAATATTAACATACTCGTAATAACAGTATAGTCAGGGAAATTTTTGAAAGGCATATTGAATTAGTCATGCAATTATTGTGCATAATAGACGAAAAACAACACGTCATTACTTGGTAAGCATATTTTAAAATAAAATAAATCATTTATGTGTGTTTTCATACATTTTATTTCACTATTTAATAAAGAAACCCTCAATTAATTTGCTTGCCAAGATTTGCTTATCGCGGAAAACCGTATTTTTTTCTGGAATAAAAACTAACTATAAATGTTAATGGGACACCAAGTGTACCCATCTTATACATATTTTCGATTGAAGCATAAAAATGTAACAGACAGAGAGACGGCACAGAATATTTTTTTTATAAAAGTATTTAATATAATAATTATTATTATAAAATAATCCAAAAGAGTATTGACAACCCTTAAAACCATAAAAGAAGTCTTGAAAGGTCTTACATATTATGAAAGGTTCACAACACATCCAAACTCATTACAAACCTTAACAGCTTTTAATGGTTTGTCAGATGTACCTAATTGTTTCAGTTTAATGATAATGATCATCATAATAACATAATGATCATGACTCATTAGTTATTTGTTTCGTAGAAAATGTTACACAATTTTTAATCATGTGTCGAAGGTTGGGTTTAATTTTTTTTTTTAAAGAAACATAATAATTAATATTATAATATACGATTTTACCTTTCTTTGGTCGTTTTCTTGTTGATCTCACTGTGACATCAAATATATTTGCGGGAACAGGTACATTGATTCTAGAAAACGATAGAACAAACACCCTACGCAACACAACTTATATCACAGGATTTGAGTACAACAATGGCTCAAAACGAGGTGGTGAGAGTACAATGGACTAAGCTAAGATATATGAGCCAGATTGCTATTCAGTGTTCTTTATTACTTCTGCCTGCCAACACTACTAACATAAAACACTACTAAATTAGTCACAACTATGAAATATCACACAACGAAAGAGTTCGATAAAAATTATTTTATCGCGCGGGAATCGGGATAGAAACTATTCATATGATATCCTTTTCAGCTGGACTTAAGTACTTAATAAACCAAATAAATCCAAATGAGTTCATTGGTTTGAGAGTAGAGGTAACAGTAAACACACGTCTTATCCGCTTTTGCCCGCGGCTTCGCTCGCGTTAAGTATTATAATATATAAACTTTCGTCCCCTATTTTAACCCTTTGAGGGTAGAATTGATCAAAATCCTTTCTCAGCGGATGCCTACCGCCTACGTCATAACATCTACCTGCATGCCTTTCACCCCTATCCGTCCAGTGGTTTGGGCTGTGCGTTGATAGATCATCATGTCAATCAGTCAGTTTTTTTTATTCAATGCAATAAGGGGGCAAACGAGCAAACGGGTCATCTGATGGAAAGCTACTTCCGTTGCCCGTGGACACTCGCAGCATCAGAAGAGCTGCAGGTGCGTTGCCGGCCTTTTAAGGGGTTATAGGGGAGGGTGATGAAGGAAATAGGGAAGAGTAGGGAAGGGAAAAGGGTAGGGGATTGGGCCTCCGGTAATAGATGTAGACAACACGATCGAATATCTGACTATTTAGTTCCTTGCTGTGTTGAGTTGCGGTTTTTCTTTTTTTTTTTTTCATTGTATTTTGACTTCATATAAACCTCTGATATAAACAAAATAACAAAGTAATTCACATTTGCAACGTCCGATTAACGATATGAATAGATAAGCACTGATATAATATGATAACCTTTGAGCACTGAAGGGGAAAGCCCCGATTAAAATGCAGGAAATGCTTGAAATTGACTTCTGTGTGTTTCTGTTGTACGTGTACTATGGAAGTTGATTCATAGACTTTAATTTGATCGTATTGTGTTAAACCTTATTTTTTATGAGAGGGGGGGGGGGGGGGGGGGAATACGTTGCTTACCTGTAGGTGAAGTTTGACCATAATTGTGTTAAACCTAGCCGACATTGAATTTACATGATCCATCATCCAACCAAATGTCGTTGGTTCATTAACTGTCTGTGTATCAATTTCTTCGATGATTCCTGGTACCTTTTTTAATGGAAAGTGTCTCTTTATAATATATAGAGACACTTTCCATTAAAAAGGTACGGTAATTATGTGTACACTGTATCCCCATCAAAATATCTGCAGACCGTGATTTGATGACAATTGACATTATAACGACGCGAACGTGTCATCGCTTACCAGTCGAGTCTACATAATATTTTGATCCAGGGTCGTGTTGTGTACAGTCACAGGTACACTGTACATAATAATATTGTAATTTATCTTTGTAGGCAAGAAAATTATAACATGTCCTTTTGTTACAGATCATATTGGGTGATCTCATCAATATTATGAGACCAGAGACTATGGTGCAATTTTGTCGTGGTAAGTTTATGGGCATTTCTCCAGATTTGGATTATTTAGTTGATTCCCTAGTACATTTTTGTTTCAGCATATTTTTTAAAATCAATAATCGCATATTATTTTTCAGTGAATTATAAAAATAATTATCTATTTGGGCCCTTTTTAACTTCACAATTTTAGAAGATATTTTGATTTAAATTTTTCCAACCTAGGGAATCAACAAAGCTAATAGAAAAAAGCTTTTTTTAGCTAAAAACATGTTCAATTTAAATATAAACATGTATAAAATTGACTACAAACTAAACTTGATCAATTTATTTGAAATATTTTGACTTTAAGAATTTTTTTTTTATATATTTTACTTTTTGTTGTCATTTATTTGTATCAGTATATGAAGAGAATGTAATTTATTTTAATAAAAATCAACAGTATATCTGTTGATTTTTATTAAAATAAATTACATTCTCTTCATATACTGATTTATTTATCTAATTGGTATATATTACCAATTAGATAAATAAATGTAAAATATTTATTTATCTAATTGGTAAAATACCTAGGGAATCATCAAATCAGGGAATCAATAAAAAGATAGTTTTTCCTGAGCTATATAAAAACTGTACATATAATATATTAAATTATAAATAGGCTAACTAAAAACCATACTCATTATCGTCGTATACATCGTGTCTAAGCAAACATAACTTTGGAAATGACATTGTAATTAGCGAATAGGGAATCAATTGTGTAAGGAACCAAGGTTGAGGGAATCAGATATTCTCCTTTGTAACTCGGAAACGGAGCAACGAATTGTGTGACCTCCTTCCATGATGTTTAGAGGGCTACCGAACCTCCCGCCCTGAGCACCCGCAACCACGTGCTACTTATAATTTTAATTAAATAAATTAAATAAATTTTAATGCAAATAAATGATTGATTGATTGATTGATTGATATAGTTAGGGAGGTACGAGCCTCCAAGTGAAGCGTATAGGGAATCACTATGTGAGCCAGGACATAACTTTGATTGGTTTTTTCTATTTATATAACGATATATACGTTTATATACAATTGTTTTATAAATATTTTGTTTATACTCTTACGATTTATTTACTTTGAAATTAGAATTTCATCGTATTTGTGGGATTTTTTTTGGGAATTTATAGTGAATTCTGGGGACAGGACACGTCCAGGGAATAAATTTTTCGACATTTAAATTAATTTTAATTATATTTACAATTAAGTTTTTCTAAAGAACCTAAGTGGACCAGTTAGATCACACCTTATACTACTATAAAAAAAATACAAAGGTCTACATATGTAACTCCGCGGGTAGTTTATCTTTATACGTCCGGACAACTAAATTTTACGGTTTGGAGAAATAGCCTTATATTTTCCTTAATTTATTTTATTATGAGTACTTAAACAAATCTTATTACTTTATATTTAAATATGTACTCTGAAGTCTGAACGCTGGGGTCACATTGAGGTGTAAATTAATTTGAGAAAAATAACCAAGTTTTATTGTTTATCCTAGAAGCAGTTAATATAAGTACTTAATTATTATTATTTAAACTTACTTATTTCCTACATGTTTCGTAGTAAGTCAGTAATATTCTTTGCCATAATAAGTTACATTTTAACTGTGCTGGAAGAGTAACCACCTCCTCCTCCCTCCCTTATTCTTTAAGTACTTACTGACTTAAGAGACCATTCATATCATGTCATAAAGTACGTAAACACGATTTTCATGATTTTTAGACCATTACATTTGTGAGGTAAGCTCCCCTTTTAGGTGATTCTAATAGGGTACTCGTTGACGTCTTTTGGGGACTATAAAAAAGTAAGTGAAATCCGCGTGATGAAGCTAAAACTAAGATTACACAATGTTTTATTCCGATGAGAATTTTCAGGAACATTAACACGTCAGGTAATTGGCGTGACGCGTGACGCCGCCATACCTAGCCGTCACGCTACAGCGCACACCGCCACTATGAAATCAGACTTTCAAATTAAACTCGCATTACATTGCCGGTCGTGAAACGGTCAATAATGATACCCCAAAGTCGATGAGCAATGGAACTAACTCGCACGCGGAGGTCGCTTAATTTAATGGAAAAATCTCGCGATTGTGTCACGAAGTCCAAGGCCGTATGTCGTTTGTTTCAGCTTAGAATTCAAAATATTAATGTGAGTCGCAGGGAATTTTTCAATACCAAAATTTCCTATCGTCCTTAGGTATTTCATCTAAATAATGTTGTAAACAAAGTTCTTGTAGGATTTACAATATATTTAATCTATACATATAATAAAACTGTAGAAATGAGAATTCTGGACATTAAAGATATTCAAAAAATAATAAGTGGGGGGTGTCACTACATCGCTATAGAAGCCAGAAATGTGCTTAGATTTTTGTCTGTCTGTCTGTCTGTCTGTATGTTTGTTCCAGCATCACACGAAAACCACTGAATGCGGTTTTCGCAGATATATTTTTCTTCTTCCAACTTAAAATCTGGTGCATAAATGTTTTTCCTCCCCACCCCTCTAAGGGTACAAAAGAGGGGGTCAGTTTTTTTTATCAAACTTTTTTCTTTAACATGAAAACTACTGATCCGATTTGCAAACGGTTTTCGCAGATATATTTGTCTTCTTCGAACTCAACACCTGATATAAAATAAAATCCCCTCCACCCCTCTGAGGGGGGTCCGATTTTGTATCAAACTTTTTTCTTTAATGGACTTACTTCATATTATTTACTGTGTTTTTCAACTTAACATTTGGTGTATAACATTTTTCCCCCCACCCCTCCACAAAAGAGAGGGTAAGACTTTGTATCAACTGATGAAGTAGAAATACTTTATATCCCAAAACAACGTTTGCCGGGACAGCTAGTGTATATGTTACAGTCAAAACTCTTAACCAGTCAAAACTACTATTGACTAGCAAAATCAGTCAAAACTACTTTTGACCGTATGCTTTAGTCAATAATGCTTGTGACTAAAATAACAGTTAAAAGTCTTTTTGCCCAATGAAGCTGGTCAAAACTACTTTCGACTAAGTGATTCAGTCAAAAGCGGTTACTGGTTGTACCAGTAAAAACTCATAAAAAGTAAGAAAAAGCAAAGAGTGGATTCGATTTTAGTCGGAAAACGTGGCACCGGTTTTTCTAAGACTTCGATGTTTGCCTGTTCGTCTGACTGTCTGCAGGCTATACAGCCTTCTTTAGATACCTAAAGAACCACTATAGATAGATTTCTGAAGTTTTCACAGTTTGTGTATGTCTATTGTCGCTATAACAACAGATTCTAAAAACAAAATGAATCAAATATTTAAGGGGGGCTCTCATGCTACAAATGTGATTTGCTATTTTTCGAGGCGTTCGAGTCTCTTACCAATTCTAATGACGTGCCGTTTATTTGCCCGAGTGAACTTGAAGGAGTGAACGAGATTAAAAGTCAGCAGAAGGTCCATCAGGGAAGGATTCTGACTGTCCACATCGGGAATTCGCGTAGACGTAGCAAACAGTTATGTTAGGTCGCTCGCAAGGGCATAATCGCAGATAGATCTCCCCACATGATCGGTTGAGAAATTGAGCCAGTCGGCGTTTCGGGGGTTAAAATAGTATGCCTATATAAAGCCAAGTAATGTGATCTCAGCGGACAGGATCTGCTGTTGCACTAAATCTGAAGCAGCTTGCGGGTGTTCAAAGAGTCGGTCCTTCTCAGAGTCACCAGTCATCACTATTAATGTGGAGCCATAATTTTGAGAGGTCCCTGACTTCAGGATTGCTGAAGTGGCGGGAGCTGATATACACACACGCTCCAACTTAGGATAGAAAATAATGCTCGATATCTGCGTCTTGGTTATAAAGAGCTAAGCCAGCTTTACCGCCTGAAGGTGGTAATGGACGGGATAAAGGTTGGACTGTAATCCCCTGTTATTACGGAAGTCCATGTTTATGCAGTTGGGAACCAAATTCTTCTTATTTCCTGGGGTCCCAAATTGGTTTTCAACTGCGGCATTTCTAGGGGGTAGGGAATTGGGCCTCCGGTAAACTCACTCACTCGGCGAAACATAGCGCTGTTTCACGCCAGTTTTCTGTAAGTCCATAGCATTTCTCCAGTCGGGCCGGCCCATTCATGCCAAAGCATGGCTCTTCCGCGGAACGATTTCGGAATAAAACGGTTGTTCATATTTTTTTCTAACGAAGCAATTTATAAAAGGCGTTAGTTCGAAACTACATAAAAATGGTGTATAGGACATAACGTCATAATTTATACGCTTATAAGCCACACAGCAATTTTTTGTTAGGCCGAGAACATTTCAAACAGGACTCGTAAGAATGAAATGCCAAAAAGTACACTAATATTACAAATAGTGCTTTTGACTAATGCTTTATTGCAGTTAAAACTACTTTTGACCAAGTAAGTCAGTCAAAAGTACTTTTAACCGCTCAGTTAAAAGTAGTAATAACCAATAATTTTCAGTCAAAATCACTTTTGACCAACCTGTTCAGTCAAAAGTAGTTTTGACTGATTTTGTTAGTCAATAGTACTTTTGACTGGTTAAGAGTTTTGACTGTAACATATATATAAAACTGACTGACATGTTGATCTATCAACGCACAGCCCAAACCACTGGACGGATCGGGCTGAAATTTGGCATGCAGGTAGATGTTATGACTTAGGCATCCGCTAAGAAAGGATTTTGATAAATTCCAACCCCAAGGGGTTAAAATAGGGGATGAAAGTTTGTATATAAAATACTTCTTAACGCGAGCGAAGCCGCGGGCAAAAGCTCGTATTATATAAGCGAGTCCAACTTTTATTATCTAGTTACGATGTTTTTAAGTCGAACATCGATAGTATCGATACATTTATGATGCTTACTGTAAAACCTGATTCAGAATGGAAATGGCAAAATTACAAAAAGCAAATAATGAAGGGCCACCACAGTTGCAATCCAAATAATTAAACGCACAAATTAGACGTCTTATCTTAAAATTTCTCGATAAAGTTTTATTTTCGCGCTCATTAAAGATCCATTTAAAATTTTAACACCACCATAAAATCGTTACCGCTGTGAAAGTGTTAATCCAGTGATCCCGTTACTAATGTAAGCTTCAGTAATATATGCTATAAATACAAATAAATATGTCCAACCCCCGCCATAAAGTATACAACTTTAATACGTTTGCAGTTATTTATAGTAGAAATAATTTAATTATGTGCATGCCGATAAGATCCCGTGCATAATTACTTAGATAGCGAGCTAATAAAGATATTGCTGTCTGCAGCGGCTAGACTCCACCGGGATCCATGAATCAGATAGGTTTCTATTAAATTATACTACAGTTATAATAAAATAGGTCAAAATACAAGAAAAATGTCAAACAATATCATTAGAGTTCCAGGAAAATAGCGGAGCTAAGTAATTTGGTCGGATTATATCAAGCCCAACCGACAGATTTCAATAACATTGACATGACATAAGACCGACTGAACTACATAGGTGCACTATCTGCATATGAATTAATTTCTCTGAGAGTACACTGTACAAGTAGAAGTGCGGACACAAAATAATTAGGGGTGGGCCGAAATTCGTTTTACATTCGGTTTAACCGAACTTCGTCATTCGGCCGAATTTCGGTTAAAATGCCGAACATTCGGCACTAAATATATTTGTGCTATCATAATAGAAATTAATCAAAAAAACATATCTGTAGTAACAGTGAAATAAAATAAGTCTGATACAAGAATTATGTACTCATTCATAGTCATTTGCTTATTTGAATAATAGAAAAAGTAATTAGGACGGGAGCCCTAGAACAATTTTTTAGGGTTCCGTACCCAAAGGGCAAAAACGGGACTCTATTCATGAGACTTCGATGTCTGTCAGTCCGTCTGTCTGTCCGTCTGTCTGTCTCCAGGCTGTAACTCAAGAACCGCTATAGCTAGAGTTCTGAAATTTTCACAGATTGTGTATTTCCGGTGCCGCTATAATAACAAATACTAAAATAAAAATAAAATTAATATTTAAGGGTAGTTCCCAAACAACAAACGTGATTTTTTTAGCCTTTTTTGCTCGTAATCAATGATGATAAGAGGTAGGCACTTGAAACCTTCACGAAGGCCTTAAATATTATTGTAATTTAATAATTAATAATAATAATTAAAAAAAATGAAGGGGGGCTCCCATAAAAAAAAACACAATTTTTGGCCTATTTTTGCTCTATAACGGTACGGAACCCTTCGTGCGCGAGTCCGACTCGCACTTGGCCGATTATTATATTATTAACAAGCAAATTTTTTGTGAGTGGCTGTGAAATTTTGATAAGACGAACAACACGAAGTCTATCGACGAAGTCTTTTCAACGACCAGTCTCAAAAATTTTTGGTTACTTAAGGCCCTATAGACCTAATTTTACATGACTTTGAATCAATAATAAACAAACAAATAGTGACTTTTAAAAGCCAAAATAAATACACATTGTTTTTTACTTTTTTGTACTCTGACAATTTGTGGCTCCAAACATAATATTGAAAACTTCACTCGATCAAAAATAACTCCGAAAAGGAGGCTAAATTCGAATATTTTTGTGATATTTTTCTTATTTTTCATGAAGCTTATGATAGTTTTACTTTCAAAAATCATATCTACGAAAAGCTCATAACTTAAAGAAGAATAATTTGTGGTTAATTTTGCATTTAGGTTTATATATCTAAGTAAAAAGGTTTTTTTCTCATATTTCGCCCTATCAACGACGCGGCGAGTGTTGTAACCGCCACTGTACAAGGCGCGCTGATATGAATGTTATTTTAATGTCCTTTACGTCGATATTCGTACTGACAGACATCGACATGCTAATTTTCAGGTCTATAGGGCCTTAAACAAACAAAACACAAAATTAAACCACTCTTTTTACTAACAAAACCAGCCTTAGAAATCTTTCTTGCTTAATCAAAAAAACAAAATTTTACTGCCCTTCTTAACAAGTCTAAGAAATCTCTCTTACTTAATCAAAAAAAATATTGACTTTATTTTTACTTTACGAAATTGAAAGTATTATGACTAGCTGGCTTAACGGCCCCGCGGGCAAGCGCAGAGTGCGGGAAGGGGCACATTTAGCAATATTTGCAGGAAGTGCGTTAACAAGTCACAACACGAAAAAGCGCGGCGAAATTGAACCGAAGTTCGGCCGAACTTCGGCCGAATTTTTCATTTTTACCGAATGTTCGGCCGAAGTTCCTATTCGGTTCAAACCACATTGGGCCCATCACTAAAAATAATTAAGGCGCATAGAGTCGTCGATAACCTTGGACGTTTGGGCGTGGCTTAGGTCCCCCTGCTCTGCACTCCCCGCACGAAAACATCGTACATAGATTAAGCGCGCGTATGACGAACAGAAGCACTCCTGACTTATCACTGCCTATTTTACTCGAATCCACTACCTACCTACTACTTGCTTTAAAATGTGCAATTTATATGAAAATGAATTACTATTGTGAATAAATAGATGTTTGACGAATGACTTTAATACGTTTAATGCTACACGAATTACGATTTACGCTTAGTATCAAGTATGATATTTATGTCTAATTTATTAAGAGGCACTGAAAAAAAAAATGAAAAATTAATCAGTAGGTATCTAGATAATTTTTCAAGTCTTGGCTGTCTTAGTTAGGTCCGTGCTTGTCTTGCCTAAGCTAAGGCATCGCAACCCGGGCCCAATTTTTAAAACCCGGGTTTTCAGGTTTTTGTTGATTGAAAACTGGGTACCCGATTTTTTTTTCTTTTTTAACATTGATTATATTTCTTCGCTTCATTCTTCGATATATTAATTAAACAGGTAGTCCTTTGTTTGTTTGCTAGGAAATCGCGTTTTTTTAAAGACGTATGTAACGACGTATTTCTATCGACGGTCCCTACGTATAAAAGGTCATGTCCATAATAGCAATTTTTTTATTGCATCATGCACTTCCATAATATTATAATGAGACGCATATTCCTACATTTTTTTTCTATCACAAGTAATTCCGAAGATAAAAAGATGTAAACGACGACAAGTTGGGAGTTTTATTAGATTTTACTGTGGTAGATGCGGACATCTATACTTACCGTCTTGTACCGCGTTGGAAATTACGCGCCGTTCCGCGTCATGTCGTACTTGTCCGTTTCTACCTCTAAGGTAGAGAATTATTTATAGACTTGTTATCATTTACGTTCAGTTATTATAAGATTTTTGTTCGTTTTTAGTGGGACTAGTGCCACACATTCAATCAAATTTGGACTAATATGAATATTTAAGTGTTATAAATAATCTGCGACGTTATATAATAGCTGCGACGGAGACTGAGGCCTGAGGCTTCTTTGCATGATGAATTAATAATTATTCTAAACTTTGCATACGTATTATGATTTATGAGCCAATGGAAATACAAAATAAATACATCAGGATTCATCAGCTAAAACTTTATACTTCTATTTTTATAACGACATAGGCATGTAATACTGGGAACTACAAAAAAAGGGTGCACCTTTTATTATTCTGGCAACTCTGTCTTTACGTCAATGACACATGATGCGGCATGTGTCAGTTTACAGCAAGATGGCGCGTGAAGTTTGTTTGTCAGTGCCATTAGAATTTAACGAAATACTCCATAATACGAATTTTGCGGATATAAGTTGTCGACTCGAAATCAATATTTTCTATTATTCACATAAGGTTTCGATCGAGTCTATCGTACCCCTGCACGAAATCAACAAAAATTTCGAAAATCGGTTCACAAACGGCGGAGTAATCGTTGAACATACAAAAATAAAAAAATAAAAAAAAATATCCACAGCCAAACATAATATAACCTCCTCGTTTTTTGGAAGTCGGTTAAAATTATGACCTTCATGAATTCTTAAGAGTCAGTAAAAATTTCAAGACGTATCCGAAAAGACCAATAAGAAGAAAAAGGCAACTTCAACATTATGATGTTTAGTTTTACCCTTTAGTGAAAACAGAATAATTAGTGAATACATATTTTATACTAAAATTTGTAGACTTTTGAAAACTATACAGTTTAACTTATCAAACAATCACATTTTATTAGAATTTTTCACTATGGACCTATAGTTATTGACGACGTCTCTTTTTATTCGTTCATTATAACATAGAAAAAATTTCTTAAATTAGCAGCGTATAGAAAGATATGTCTGTGTTTTTAGTTTTTCTTACTGATGAGCCAAATTTTCTATTACATAAATATTATAAACTATGACAATAAGATTAATTTTATAAAGTGTTGAATGAATTTAGGACCTAATATAATATTTTTATTCTTACAACGCAAAAACGGACACGTACGACTTACCCGTTTTTACGCTGACAATTGAAGACTCGTCTTGAATTGACAGAGTCTTGAATTGAAAGAGCGTAAAAACGGTCATCTTGTAATTTTGGCGAAAATATTGAAAATATTTAAAATTGTGTTATATCATCCAAACGGTAGGCCGTTTGGATGATATAACACAATTTTAAATTTACATTAGGCTTTACAAATCAACCAATAACTGTGTTCATGTTTAATGATAATCTACAGTAACAGTTTGAATCTTAAAAACGCGAATTGCAAAAATCATGAAGTAAATAACAATTTAGGTACTGTTCATAAGAGCGTCCATACACCTATATTTAAATACTTAAAATATTAATACTATAACGTCTATACGCGTGGAACAATCAACTTATATCTTATAACTTTGACGACCTCCGTGGCTCAATGGTTAGAGTGTGTGGCAACTCAAGCCGGGGGTCGCGGGTTCGAATCCCGCCGACGGAACAAAAAGTTTTCCAATGTTCCTGGGTCATGGATGTGTATTAAATATGTGTATGATATAATAAAAATCTTAAATATAATATATTGTATAGTATAAAATTATTAAATATATTTCCGTTGTCTGGTACCCGTAACACAAGTCCTTTAGGTACTTAGCACGGGGCCAGACTGACGTGGTGTGAGCGTACATATATATTATATTAGATATTTTATTATTTAACTAAAAATAATCATGAAGTAAATAACAATTTAGGTACTCTTCATAAGAGCGTCCATGCGCGAACCACATTACAACCTTTTTACGTTGATTGTACTCTAACTCTAACTACTCTACATAAACACTCATGCAAATATTGTAGTGATCTAATGCACACAAACAGACGCTCGATAGCACACACACAGGCGCAAGATTTAGCAACGAGTGACACAGCCTCCCCGTCTGAATGCTAGCGGACGACTGCCGCCCGCGCCCGCGCAGACCACCTTTGAACCAAATCTTTCGGAAATACTGTTTTTCGATATCTTTTCAAAGAAAATATTGTTTGATTTTTATAAAAAATGCTGATATTCAAGAAAAACAGATTCTAAATATATCTACGCAAAAAAAAATACCGTATATCACAGCCCTTTAGGAGGAGTCCCGATTTCAAATCGCAAATCGATGTCACGTATTATTTTTTTATTGAAGCAAGGGTAAGACATAAAGCAGAAAAAAAATGTTGATATATTAGTTGTTGAACTGATCTTTCACATATATTTTTTTCAACTTTTTCCTGCCAGAAATGAATGAGTAGTTACAAAAACAAAATGACCATTTCACGACTCTATACGCCTTAAATCATCGGAATCCTAAAGAAGTTAGTTTTATTTAATAAAACCTATACTGCTCACAAAACGGCTATGAGTAATCAAAGGAAACGCGTTGCAAATAGTAGGACAGTTTTTGCGTTGTTTTTTCCAGTCGGTCTGAGCTTGTAATGTAGTACTTACAGAGTTTCCAATACCTGCCTCTATTAGTCAGTGATTTGTTTATAGCTCAGTAAGTCGGTGAAACAACTATTAAGCTTTTAATTTAATTGAAACGAATTACTCTTACACTATTTATTTAATTGGTCGCTGGTGTTATTTCATTTAAGTTCTTAACACTATGTAACATAATATGATTTGATTGGAAATAACAGATTTGAAAAGAAGTTAAAACTTTAAAGTTGTTCTACAAAATTTACTACACGTAAGAGATTGATGATATACCTACTAAAAGTCTCTTATTTTTCTTTAGTCTCTAACTACAAAATATTAAAAGTATAAGGGATTATTTCAAATACGCGTTATTGTAAACAAAATAATGTGTTCTAAAAACTTAACCCCGAGTGTACAAGGATGTGCGAATGCCGTTATAGAGTGTTCGAATGTATTTTACCTCCGTCAGGAACTGTATGCCAGCGGCCCAAGGCTCATTGTCCTAGATACTGGGGTAAAATAAGCCTGAACATTATAGGGCACGTGCAGTTGACATGTGCTGCCGCAGGTGGCTGCCCGGTGCGCGCGCCAACTGCCACCCTGTATAGCGCTACCTCTTTTGATCCTATCTTTTTATTCCGCAATTCTTTTTTTATTCTTTTTTTTCCGTGACAAATGTTTCTTCTTCTTCAAAATGAATCTTTTTGTATTGTCAGTGATGTTTTTAAAGTTTATACTTAACACAATTCAAAACTTTTTAAAAGTTTTACTAATTTCTCCTATTTAGGGGATGTGCATCATGTGTTAAGTTAAAGTTTTAATTAGTCGTGACTCGTGTTGCTAACTGAGCACGATTTAAGATTTGATCATAATTATAATTAATTTAATCACGAAAATTGATATTGTTGCTCTACATTTTGAAATATCTTAGTTTGTTTTAATTTTAAGATAATGATATAAAGTTTACGACTTCACCTGGACTTTATTTTAGGTTCAAGATCTCAGGAAGGCCGCGCGTCTACGTAGCGTGTTTGTTTGTTGCGTCAAGTGTACGTAACATAACAATGTCTATTATCATTTACGTCGAGTGATTTGCAACTTTCATATTATATGATTTCGTAAGATTTTCTAAGTATTCCTTCTTAATTTCTCATCAACTTGAAGTAGAGTAATATAATTATTATATTGTTAACCAGCGGTTAAAAAACAAGCATAATAATATTATGGCTGTTAGACAAATATGCTTGGCAAGTACAGACCTTGCACACATTTTAGAGTCTAGACCCTAGCATGTGTGGTGCCATAATACTACTCATATAATCTTGAACAAAACTGTTCGAGAATGTTAAAGAAACAAAATGATTAGTT
Source organism: Polyommatus icarus (assembly GCA_937595015.1). Classification (NCBI taxonomy): domain Eukaryota; kingdom Metazoa; phylum Arthropoda; class Insecta; order Lepidoptera; family Lycaenidae; genus Polyommatus; species Polyommatus icarus. The sequence continues at coordinate 15,690,271 of OW569321.1, forward strand.
ACTCAACTAAAACACAGATAAAATCACTAAATATTGCGGCTATAAACGCTTCGTGGTTAAATCATTAAAGATCTCTATCTGAAACAATGCTTCACTGATACCTTTCTTTATCTAACACTAAATTTATTGTTTATCTATAATAATTATAAAGTCTTATAGTAGGTATTTTGTAACCAGTTGAATGTATTTGGGTGGCATTATATTATGCCTTACTATTAAACTTTTCTTTTTCACTGAACGAAAAATTATAAATTCGACTGCTGTATTATGTTTCGCCTATATTAATAACAATTTGAACATTTTTTTATTACTTTGGACAGCTAAAATGCCAACCAGCAAGCAACGCAATAATATTGACAGTCAGTGCAATGTCCGGTGGGAAATCCATACCGAGTGGAAAATGTCGGCCAAAACAAAAGTTAAGAAATTCTTAAGAAAACTCTATTTTTGGATGCTATAAAGTTCTGACTTTAGTAATAAAACATAGATCGTAATTCTTAAGTTACGACCTACGAAGTTCTACGAGTGTGTTGAATTCTTGTAGATTGATTGCTTAGGATAAACGTAAAATACTGGAAAATTATTTTCCCTTTTGTTTATCAAGCAAACACATGTCAGGTTTGAACTTTAAAGGGCGATTAGTTCTACATTTCTAAAGCGTTTGTAGACACTTGTTAAAGTTTTACATTTGTATTGTGTGAAAATATGTTCCGTTTATTGACTCAAGTCTCGACTTTGAACAATTTTAGTTACCTAAGGCTTGTGAATCACAATTCGTAAACTCAAAGTGTTATCAAGAAAATTTTCAATAAAGCATGAGACGTGAAAGGTTTTTGGAATAATCTTGGGATGTAATTTGTGGGCGGAGATCACAAAAATATATAATATATGTATTTTGAACATCCGTGTCTATCAAAAGGGTCATTAGTGTCGCGACTTTTCCAGTTCTCGTCAAAACGCTGTTGGAAGGACATTATCTCACATTTGACTCCCACACTCTTGACTTTGTGTAACTTTGGTGACTATAAAATATTAATTGTATACGATATTAATGTCTTCTTTTTGTTGTTGTTCTCCAATTCTACTTTAAAATGCAATAAATTCGCCATTAGCCTTTATCGCTGGGTAACGTGAAAATTTCCCAAAAATAAGAACCATCTCTACATGATAATATGAGGTATGACTCTACAGTTAACTAGTTTGCAGCGATTGTTTCGCGCAATTTTCGCATATTTGTCGCTCCTGGAAGTTCGATTTGAAATTATAAGTGCAATTTTTTGTATGAGAACAAATTTATATATCACTTTTCTCATTGTGCGGCGCGGCGTGGGAAATGAAGACAATAGGGAGATCTCGGGTTCGCTGTCTCCTTCGGCTCAAGAAATCGTGAGACTCGTGGGATTGAGCCATGTGTAAATAGGAGCAGTCGTCGTGTCTATTCCGTACTCTAGTCCCGTTACGCCTCGAGGAATAAATCAGACAAAGTCGCCTGTCAGAATTAACTACTCTATTAGATCGCTACCTGATTCCCGCTGTACTTTCTCTGTATCTGATCCATCGATATGCTCTAATAATATGTTTAAGTGTCCTTTCGTTGGTACGCGAGTTGTATACCATTTGAAGCCTTAGGTAATAGTGAAGGAGTAAAGAAATAACATGACGCTGTTTATTGAACCAATAGTATATAGTAATATAAGTAAGTGCTAGTTAACTCATTTGCATATATTTTTGTCTCTGTCGCCCTATATAGCCAGTAACCGACAAAACTAGAACTTCTTAGAAAATTATGAAACAGTTTACTCTAGCAATATCTCGAAAGCAATTAAAAACTAATATCGAGATAGGATAAAGCCATAAATTATTAGAATCTAGATGGCCGAGAGTCGAGACTAGTTGATTGTATACGGGAGTAGCAGTCGGCGAGTAAATCCTACATGAGGCTCGGCTTCACAAAGCGCTGTCGATCCACGGGGAGATAAGCCGCTTGACATTTTCGCTATGATAAATGGCGATTGCCCGTATCACCGGAAAATTTTACTTGCTCCAGAAATCGCCGTCCACTTCCGACTAGATAGCGGAGTTGTGTCATCAAACTTTTTAGATGGCTCCAGCAGGTTAGTAAACAAGTTCATTAATGAAATCATTCATATTATTAGACGAGGATAGTGAAATAATTGAACATAAAATGTATTTACAAACTAGGATGTTTTTAATTGCTCAGGCCTCAGCGTCTATTGCGCGCTCGTAGCCTCGGTCTACGCAATTGGATAAAAAATGGTTACCAAAGCGTCGCCTTTGTAACATGAACATTGAATAAGGTATAAAGTTTAGCAAATTACGTAGCGACAACCCACATGGAGCGTCCATACATTAGCATTATAAACAGTCTAAGGCCGACCGTGAACTTCTAGCGGTGAACGAACTCATTTAGGAATCGAAAAGCGAGGACGCGAGGTCTTCGCGTGCTGCCTGCCTAGCATACGCCAACGAGATATATCTCACTCTCGAGATAATTAAAAACTACTCGTCTCATTATGTCAAAATCTCGACATTATCTCGACAAAACACTATAAAAATGTGTTCTTGGATGATAGATCTACAAGAGAAAAAATGTTTGGTCAATAGAGATGAAGATGCAAACTATCAAACATCGAGAAACATGTAGAGAGAGATATCTCGTTGGCGTATACTAGGCAGGCTGGTGTCAATATTTCCTCGCCTCGCCGATCGTACATCGGCGCCGACGGCCCGTACATCAGCGCCGGCCCGCTCCGGCCCGCGCCGGCCTGCCCCGGCCGGTCACGACGGCCCCCGCCGATATCCTCGTCAAAACACTCCAAGGACCGTTTATTATTTTCCTGAAAGCTGGCAGCTAGAACGATGCCTCACTCATAAATTATACTCCGAGGTGTTAACGGTAACCGTTATGCTGCCTTAAACCGACACTTAAGCGGTATCCTGGGCAGTAATTATAAAGTATTAGAGAGGTATGAGCCGCGCGAGTTTGTATTATCCATTCCTCGGATGTTTGAACAGCCGAAACGCTCATCCGGCATAGTAATTTATGATTTGATACAGATTTAATATTATAAAGTCATAATTTTTCTCACATTATTTCGTCAGTGGTCGCAGTCGTCGGCGGCGACCGCATTCACACGGTCTCGAGCCTCCGAGATTACCGGCGAGTGGTCTCAGACCGCGTGATTGATCATCTAAATGTATTACTGAACGGACGGATTACGGCTCCGTGCATTCAAATCCACGCGAAACAAACGCTCGGCATTATCGTTTATCGCTTTGTTTTGTTCTAGCTGCGTCGGTGTGAGAAACTTCTATATCTTTTTCGAGTCACGGCGAAATTAAACGGTAAATCTTCGAGCGGGGTAATAAACGGAGGTGTAACCGCGTCGCGCGTCGTTGTCTAGACGGCTCCGGCCGGCGGGGCCGGGGACGTCGAACGTTATCGTTATTAGCCACATTATAATCATTACGACTCTTTATGAGTATGTGAAGTGATTACACAGCGTGTACAACATGTTCAAACACACGCAATTACATATGAAGTCATGTCTACCGGGATATTAGTCGCAGTTCATAAATTATTTAATGGTTATTAGAAAATATTGTGTAGTAAGAAATATACTTGTATAGATGCCAATGGAACTGTTTTGAAAAAGTTGTTGTGTTTTACACAGCCTACCCCGAGTTGTGAAAATCGAGAAAATTGCTTACTGATTTTTCTTTCTTTTTTTATTCAAACTAAATTGCTTGATAGAATGATAGTACATTTCGCTCCAGCTCCAAGCTCGGGACGAAAACATTCACTTGACGTATCCACGGGGCATCTCGGGCACGATTTCATCACGTAGCGCAACGGGACGGCCGGCACGTGATCGTATTCTGTCCGCACTAATAATATGGATAATTCAGTTTTAATGCGCTAACGGGACATGCGGTTCCGGGGTCTTAAATTGTTACAATTTATTTGAATTTCACCAGCCTGAAACTACGAAATGTCTTTACGCTTTTCATCGCGCTTTGTCGTTGCGCGCTCTACATTTTGTGTCGGTGCTGTTTTGTTTGATGATATGCAAAATTTACTTTTTTGGAAATAAAACTAATTTGTTCTCATGTTAGCTATATTTAGGTTTAATGTTATTAAATCTTCAGCATCTAAAAGTAATAATTCGCTCGAAATACGTTCGAAAGTTGCTTAGTTCGAAAAGTTTACGCTTTATATTATAGCTTATAAGCTTTATATATTAAGATGGAGATGTTTCTAGCTGTCTAATGGATTGAAATGTCTGTGTGGATGTTCGCGGGTAATGAGGACTGGCGTGAAGCGGGGTCGTGAACTCCGTGTGAGCTGCGACCACGTGGGAGCGAACAGCCTTCCGGGAAACTGCTACCTCGCTTTACTTGTCGCCCCACTTCACCTCGTTTTGTTGTCTTTATGTTTAAAGGTGAAGGTACATCTGCTTTTTCCACTCAATTCGAAAAAAACATGAAATCTGCACATCACATCGGAAAGTTTCCGGGAAATTACTCCATAATTCTTTGGACGTTGTGTGTACAAAACATAATGACGATCGGTTAAGGCGTGAAATCGTGAAATACGCTTTCACAAACAATCTCATATTTGCCTTTAAAATAAGACGAAGTTAGTCAATATGTGACGGGCGCAGGTGTGACGGGCCGTTACTCTCAAAGGTCACGTGGTCGTCGTACGTCGGTGGAGGTTCAAGTTCACCGCCGCCCACACTTCATAACTTCTGTCTTCTTTTTTGTACCTCCTAAGTGTATGAAACCAATTTGTGAGTGCTTGAATGGTGATCCTCGAAAAGTTTTCTTAAATTATATCATTCTAGCAAAATACCCGTAAAGGTAGTTTGAACACTTTCTTTTTACTTATTAAGTTATTCACAAATCTATTGCCTATAATTATTACGACGTATTCGGTGCGTGATTCTATTTATAACTCAAAAATACACAGTAAAGTTATCCACATTCTACTCATTACCTCCACGATAACTGTACGCCATGTAAATGTTCTTTGAATACCGAGTGCCGTCATAAATGTTCTTAATATGAGCACGCAAGCGGCAAACAACAGTTAAAGACGCTCAAATGAGTGTATTTCTATGATGTTCATTGCGGTATCCTGTCCGGATATCTGTCATTTTCTTAGCGGGTGTCGCGCGGAATTGGACCTGTTTCACGATCGACTTTGGTTCGACTCGAAAACGATACGCCGCTATCCGACTTCCGAACGGATGCGGGCTTTCCTCACCTGATAATTTCGTTATCACTAATTGCGCCTCGTGAAAACCGCCGATAACGACTTATTTTTACATAGTAAGGTGCTCAAACGAAACTTTAACTATCCAAATATTGACGAATGAAATGACGATTATTGTAATAGATTTTTATTCCATATCCGACTATTCTAAATTTGTATATGGTGTTGGCCCATTTTTTCGATAAAAATGGACATGAAATTAACAAACCGCAATATACTTGTAAGGAAAAGATAGCTTTCTTTTATTAGGCAAACCCAACATAGAATCGAGAAGTCCAAACGGGTTTTGTTGTTTTGATGCGTTGTGAGAATCCGTGATGTGTTTTTGGCGGGCGTTCTCACGCCTTCGGCCAAAACTCGGAGTAGGTATATTTACTTTTATATCCGAGGATTACAGCTAATATTGCCTTATTTCTTGGAAAAAACTGTACTGCTTCCAGCTAATTTCGTTGCGCAATTATGTTCACCATTTGGTTCACGTTCCCGTTACTAATTTTTACGAAGCATAGGTCTCTTAGAAAATACTACTGTTACTAATAATTAATTGTTATTAGTATCAGTGTCATCTTTTGATCCGAAAATTTAATTTTAATATGATAAAATTCAGTTTTAGATTGATACAAAGGTGGCGTAAAGTACTGTAGTTTGGCTATATCAGTATTTAATAATACTCGTCAACCGACTGAAATCATTGACCGTAAATTATACAAAAAACTTAACAAGCGGTGTGTAATGACATCATCTAGGTATAATTATACTGACTAGGACCACATAATATATTATAATAGTACTCCGGACTACAAAAGATTTGGTTTGAATGAATTTAAAAATCAACTTAATGTAATCTTTATACAATCCTTAAAAGACGGAAGTGAGGAAACATTTTGATTTTCCTCCAACTTCCAACTCTGCCCTCTGTCGTTCATTTGAATATGTTTTAATGCAAGCCACAGAATTATAATTATAACTTACGTAGGTGGGGCCAGGAGAACAAAAATAGTGGGCGGACCAAAACTTGCCGAGGAAAAACAAGTCCCATCTAAATACATTTAGAATAAGGAGCGGTAACAGCCTCTACATTTTTGTAGCGCTAATTTTGCGGAGTTCATGAATCATGACTTTTTAGTTTTTTTTTCTGTAAGTATAATTTTATGAAAATATTTTTATAATTGGTGTAGATTTGTCGGGTCTAATTGTGTTACGGTGATAAAATATCAAAGTTAGTTGTCGAAAACTAACTTTAGGCCCAAATACATCAACGACTGTTAAAGTTAATGCTCGAATTAGTATTTATCTTTCGTTTTTCATATGTACGAAAGAGAAGACAAGACATTTTAACAAGCTGTTAACACTTTAGCAATGTAATAAGTGATTAAAATAATAATTACTATCACAATTTATGACATATAAACGGCGGATGAGTGTAAAATGATAAATGCGAATATTCGATGAGGCAGATCCGGTCAGTCGATCATCTCTGCCATTTCTATTTCCGACGGATATAGAACTTGATTTATGAATTACATTTTATCTAAAACAACATTTATTTCAAGCTACGTATTTTCTTTTGAGACACACAATACCATTTAAAACTTGTTGTTTGAAAAACTTGTGCTGACACTTAAAACACTTCGCAAAGTACACGTTAAATAAGGAATTTTCATTAGTGTTAAGTAATTTATATACATATTAGGTAATTTGTATACAAATTGATAGAAATCGAAGAAAACCATATTATTTCAATATTATATTAATAAATATGTATTGATTGGCAAATAATCATCCTGACCTGCATTTAAACAATATAATAATTATGTTCTAGAACAGAAATTTGTCGTATGACTTAATCAATGTTTACAATATTGATAAACTGTATAGATTTTATCAATTTAATTTTATAAAAGGCTCCTGACGGGGGACGCTGAAGATGATTTATTATTGCCCTGGATCAATAAAAATGTACAAAACAAAGCAGCAACTTTAACGTTTTTTTCACTGTGGTTCCGTAGCTTAGAAGACCTGCAGTGTCATTTACTTTCCTTTTTCGATTATTTCTATCAAAAATTGGAATTCTAAAAAACTATGTGTGTGGGACACTTATCATATTTTTCTTTTTCTTGTGCGTTGTATCTTTTGTAATAATTTTCTTTGTCAGATTAATTTGCATTTTCCTTTCTTTTTGTACTGACATCTTGCTTCATTATGTTTGGCAACAGGTTCATTGATTTTTTCAGTTATACCTTCTTAATCATTGCTCAAATCGTCGAATTCAGCCGCTACATCATAAAAGTTTAGCACCTCAATTGTTAATATTGTATGCAATTTCATATCATAACGCGGACCCCTAATATACTCGTTTCTCGTCCGGCGGGGAAACGAACTCGAATAACCTGTCGCGACTGCCTACTGAGTAATATCTTGACATCAGTCCGCTGCCGACTTTGTATGCATTTTTCACGAAATTTGCTACAGTTTTGTGACAGCAATAAATTACTCCCATTTAATTGCGACGAATGTTTTACATAATTGTCGGGTCCGCGGTAGGTGAGATCGTGTCGTACGCGGTGAATTTGAAACAGATTCCTACATACATGTTTGGATGCATAAAGTATTCAGAATATAATATGCTGGTATTAACAATCTTAATGAAAGATTTGGAAAACAAATGTTACGTTATGCTCCGTCCTTGTCTGTCAAACCACTACTTAAACTATGGGACAAGGACAAAACTTTATACAAAAGGTAATGCTTAAATTAGTACTGCACGTCTTTCGCTTTTGATTTGAATGAAAGAGAATATGTTATATTTTAACAAGCTGTTAACACCACACTTTGGTGAAATTGGGCCTTAAGTTGATTGTTAATAATAAAAGATTAACAATGTGTTTAGATTTTTTAATTATTAAAACATCTCAGCACATTGTTAATCTTTTTATTAGCATTGCTTTGCTGGGGTTTATTGTGTAAAGTTTCATATATCAGTATGCTATTTCAGCTCTACGTATATACGTAGAGCTGAAATAGCATACTGATTAGTAAAAAGTTAAAAACATACAAAAATACAAGTTCTTCTGCTTTAATATTATATTAAAAATATATTTATAACCTGTAAATGATTCACGCGGCCACAAGGGCCTGGCGCTGTGTCTGTAAATATCTTGATATATTATGTCATTGTTTTGTTTCCATTTATTTATGAATTCTTTCTTTCTTTGCAGGTATTAGACACAGCAGAAACATGATAATCTACACCTGTGAGTGTATGGCGTCGCTAACTTTAAAGTAAAGTGGTAAGGCGAATGTTATAATATTATATCGGTTCACCCACATTGTATTTTGTTTGTGAGCATTATGCATCTAGCTTTAAAATTTAATACTCTTCAAAAAGTAACATTGTTTATTTTCACATTAATAATTATTATTAACATCATCTGCACCTGTCAGGTTCAATTTAACAATAGAGATAATATTCTTCTACCTTTCTTTCTCTTCTGCATTTTATTCTCTCTGCAAAATCATCTGCTCTCCTGTATCCGTATCTTTTTTTCTGCATAAACCCTCTTGTAACCGTGTCCCACGTCAGTACGTGTACTGACCAAGCGAGCCGCCTCGCCGCGGCAGCCTCGCGCGTATTTACTCGGTCGGTCAGTACGTGTTAGTGCGCGGCTAACGTCCGAGGCGCCTTTGAGCATCGACCAAAAACCGACAACTTTTGGCTCGGCCGCGGCACGCTCGGGCGAGGCAGCGAGGCGGCTCGCTTGGTCAGTACGCGGCTATTGAAGTGGCCTTCTAGTCTTACCACTACCATAGTCGCAGGTCTTTGTGTGGGGACGGAAAAGTGATACTTCCTAATCCTCCTATTTTTTTCTGCATAACTTCATTGCGGGTCCCAAGACAGCATAACCCCCCGAGAGTTATAACCTCCCTGATATCATATACAAAGGTTTTTCGTGATTGGATACCGCCGTTATGGCGACACAGGAGATACAGTGGTCGAAATGTGTGGTGACTGGTGAGCCTAAGGGTCAAGTCATACCGCAACGCGACGCTTAGATGCATTTCTATGCATGCATGATGCCTCACGCAATTAAAGTCCGTCAAATCCATACAAAGTTAGAAATCCATCTACGCGTCGCGTTGTGGTCTGAATTGACCATAAGCCCGTTAAAAAAAGATTTATTCCCACTCTATCACCTCCGTGTCAGACGCGATCAGTCACGTGACGTCACACGGGCGTGCTCTATGAATATGTAAACCCGTTCCTCACACGGACCGCTACGGGCTATTTATTAAAACATCTGTTAAATATTGTACCTCGTGTTGTACCTCATCTAAACAGGCTTGACATACTTAAGCGAGGAATTTTATAGCTGAGTTTTTTATTTTTATTACTTCTAATATTATGACTAAGCTGCTTGTCTAACGGCTGGACCAGCGATTTTAGAAGTTTTCAATAAATGTATTGCAGAAGGCACGTTCCCAAAAATTTGGCAAATCGGCACAATTAAATTAATTCCAAAAGCCGGTGATAAGCCACCTGACGACCCGAAATCTTACCGACCTATAACACTTTTACCATGTTTAGGTAAATTATTAGAACGTCTGGTTGTGCCCCGCCTTTTACAAGGCGGGCTGAAGTTTAACAAACAGTAATTTGGATTTACCGCCGGAAAATCGACAATTGATGCGGCAATCGAAGTCAGAAAAATAGTGAACTCATCTGAATGTAAATACGTGGTAGGTGTATCTTTGGATATTGCAGGGGCTTTTGATAATACCTGGTGGCCGATGCTACTACTAAAGCTACGGAACAGAGGATGCTACCGCAATATTTATTATTTACTACAATCGTATTTCCGTTACGGCGTAATTAAACTACGACTCCCGTTCAAAGTTCTAACCCGCGGCTGCCCACAGGGGTCGGTGCTATCGTCATACCTGTGGAATTTAAGTTTTGACGATTTGCTGTGTATTCCTTTACCGCCTCTCTGTTATCTGGTAGGCTATGCTGACGACGGGTTCCTCTTTGTTGAAGGGAATACGCGAACTGAAATAGAGAACAAAGCTAACAAGTGCCTAAGTGTAATTGGAAGGTCACAGAAATAGTTTGGAATTTGCGGCACACAAAACTTATCAAATTCTTTTAAAAGGCTCTCTTATATCAACTCCTCGCATTAAACTTAACGAAACAAGCGTCAAACGTAAAGAGTCACTATGTTATCTTGGACTGATTTTAGAAAATAAATTCACATTCTTAGAACATATCATACAAACGGGTGAGAAAGCAAAAATAAATTTCTATAGTTTTACTAAAATATCGATATCTACATGGGATCTCTCGTTCAAAACTTTAAAAACTATATATACAGCCACGTATTTAGGCAGAATATGCTACGGCTCACCGGTCTGGGCAGATAGGGTTACGATTGGCGCAGCCCGGCGTAAACTTTTACAAAGCTAACGTCTCGCGTTAATATTCCTATGTAAGGCATATAGAACGGTCAGTACTGAAGCACTTCCTGTCCTGTCGGGTGTTTTGCCTGTAGACTTAGAAATACAGCGCCGAGCTGCTTTATATTACAAAAATAAAAAAATTACGACCCCAGATTTCTTAAGCTTGAGAGACAGAAATAAAGTGAATAGATTATTTGAACCACTAGACAATACACTACAAAATCTTATATCCGAGTGGCAGGATCGGTGGGATAACTCGATCAAAGGTCGTCACCTGTACAATTTCTTTCCTTCGGTTCGTGAACGACTCACCATGCATTGGATAGAAATAGATCATTACGTCGCACAATTTCTAACTGGTCACGGCAATTTTAAAGCTAAACTTCATAGTTTCAAGTAAGTTCCATCTCCTCTTTGCGAGTGCTTGACAGAAGACAGCCCGCAATAACAAACTGCTCATCACATACTCTGTGAGTGCGGTCTCTGGCATGAGGAAAGAAGCGATCTGTTAAACAGCCTACAATGTGTCTCTGGAGTCGTATATTACGATGACCTCGTAGGCAGCGCAAAGAATTTCAAACGTTTTTGTCACAAATACTATTGGAAACAATCGAACACAAGTTTGCCACTATAAATAAATGTATTTTTTTATGAAGTAGGCATATTGTATTAAGTATAATTTAATTTTTTTCCCGTGGTGCTTCCCCCTTTGTTCGGACATCAATGTCATTACAATTTGGCTGTCTCCCGCTTTGCTTGGGGAGGGAAATTGGATATCTCCTACTCGTCCTACATTTCTTCTGATTAATTTCGTTGCGGGTCCCAAGACAGATTTAGCTTGTCCCTCGGGCATCCCTGAGATCATATCAAAGGGTTTCGTGGTTGGTGGTTACCACTGTTGATCCTAGCGACACAGGAGTTGCAGTGGTGGGAATGTGTGGTGGGCCTTTCGCCCGTTTAAAAAAAAAGCTGAGTTTTAGCTAAGGAATCTTGGTTACTTCTAATGCGGAACTTTACCAAGTTATAACTTAAACCAATGATTAACGTATGAATACTTCGTAATTCATCTTAAAATTAGCATTCAGTAATTCTTATTTAAATTTTAAGTATTCTGTATCAGGCATTTAATAAAGAATGTACAGGCGCACTGCACGTGTGACATACAAAGTTGATACATTATTACCATATCGGTTCCGAGAAAAATGTTTTTGGATCACGAGAAAAAATGAAAGAGCAATCTGTTTATTGAAAGTCGAAATTAATTGTGAAACTTTAGCGGGAAGGATACGCTCGTTTCCTCGGGTCACAACGACCTAATTTATGACAACACATTAATTTATCTTTTGGTCAATATTCGGAAATCGTTTAACGGTAAATTTAATTTTATATAGCTACTTTCCACACTTTACTTTAGCTGTTTATTACAGAGAACTTTGTACATTAGCATGACATAATAATATGAACTTAATAAAAACTACATTAGCACAATACTCATTTTATACTTTCGTAACTGATTCGCCAAAATCAGCATTTATTTGTGAATTTGCTTGCAATATAATTTTAATTGTGACAAACAGAAAAAATGCGTTGACTCTACATTTTGTTTCGTCAACAATTTTCAGCATGATAATTGTAGAATTAAATTATATCAGTAAGGTTGTTTTAAAATTATATAAATTGGCAATGTTGAAAAACTTTTGAAGGAAAAAGTATTCGTGTGAAAGGCAAAACCAGCAATCATTTTCTATGAAAAGTCGCTTCCTAGTAGCTATAAGATAATGTCCTATTTTGTGCTAGAAGCCTGCTGCATTTGAGAGTCCTGCACACGACGCAAGGACCCGTCATAAATTGGGACCGAGCGCAATAGAGTTGGGCAAGTTCATACAAATCCCACGGCACGGACAATTGCCTCCGCAGTCACGCTCGCCGCTAAAATACTCTAATCTCCGCGAGCGACGCCGGGAATGTTGGGAAATACGCTCAAACGGAATACATTTCAATACCACAGAAAATTCAGCTCATTAATATTAATCCGGATGCTTACCCCTGTCTGTGCTTGATTTGTAATTGCATTAAGGTTTCCACGAGCGTAAATGCCGTTTGTCCTTATAGCTAGCGTTAGCCGTATTTGTCCATATAAATCGAACTCATGCGTCAATGTTGGTTTAGAGCTTAATTGAAATTAATTGTGTTTGGCGGATAATATGTTTAAGTTAAGTCTGTACCTAAGTCAGTAGTTGTATTTGGTATCTATAGGAAATTGAGGGGCCAATATAAACATATGGGTTTTCCTGTCGATGTGAGAAATCACGTTCTTCTATGGATTACTATCAAACTAATAATAACAAGGGACTCATGCGAAGCGAAAGTACTAAGCGAGCGGCACCATATTTATGAACGTTGATTGTCGAATAATTTCCAACTTCAAGAATTAAGTCCGCGCATGCGCGCTCGAATCGCTGAATTCAAATCGTAACAATTATTTACTGCGAGCAGAACAAAACGTAGTAAACGCGGCTGGAGCTCCGGTAGTGGAAATTGTTTTTATAACAGTAGGTAAGTTGTGGGCAATATTTTTCAATCAGCTCTCGTAACTAAGGCGAGTCGACCGATAAACAAACATAAAATGGAATTACGAGATCGAGTCGCCACCGCGAGTGCCGAGTTCCCTCAGCCTCCGTACCGCTATTAATGTACAGTCGTCGACTTAGCTTACCACTGTTAAGCCTTATGCCGAGGCAGTAGAATCGAAAAGCCTCACGCGGCACCCCTGCTTGTCAGCGGCTACGAGTAAACCGACACCGGGACATATCCTATAATTTGAAGTTTTGATCCGCAATACTACCGCGTATTAATGTTATACAAATGTAATTTTCATAAAACAGGATTTGAAATATTTTGTACTTAGAACTGGGTTGCATTAAACCAGATTTAATAGTATACGCTCCGACGTATTGTAATCCTTTTATTTAAGATTCCGGTCTCGAGAGTAACTTAGATACATAATGGTTCTACAGAGGTTGTACTCCTAAAGCGTTTTCTCGTAACTGATAACACACGATCTTCGGAGTACCATTCTGTAAATGCATTTCGACACCTCTAGAACCTGGTGAGATAATAAATTGTCGAAGTGTAACGAGCGATTGCTTCCTAGGAATCTAGGAGCGAGACGGGGCCCTAAATAAATCCAGTTCGAGATAGCGCGGAGCAGGTGGCTCGGAGGCGTGACTCGTCTGAAACCACTGATTTACTGCTCCCTGCCTTTGTCTGTAATGTAAATATTAATTAGCAGGTTACCAGTTAATAGCATGTGACGTGTGCGTCATTAGCGTGTCATGGAATTACAAGCGAGCGTTTAAGTGCGCGAGATGATAAATACACTCATTTGTAGACCTACTGTCATGCCAGTATTGGGCACTATGAGTGAATTTGTAATTATTCACAAATCCAGAATTGTGAATAGGAAATACATGTGTAAGGAGGGGGCAAGCAGAACTTTTCCTTAACAAATGATGCGTTATCGTAGTTTTTCAAGTCGGACGTGTTACACAATATCATGTTATCGTGAAAATATGACTACTAGGTACAGTTGGTCGGTCCGAAGGTCTATCTTCGAAGCCTGCCACCGTATGTCCGCAATAGAAATTCGCACGCAACAGCTCGATAAAAACTAAAAAGTAAACATTTCAGGACATGCATTCATGCATTATCCGTATTAGTTTAGCCCGACGAGATTGTAGAATCGATTCGCTTCGATATTCGCTCCAAACGATAAAACCAACACCATTAGTGTTGTCTATGTGTCACAGATAATCCATTATGTCAACATGGTGCCCATAGTGCCGCTTATAATCGTTTGTGTCAACATGAGGACAGACACGAGTGTTTGTGAATAAATCCACAGTTCCTCGCTTGTTAGAGCATTTACACTTTCACTTCGATACGAAATATAGGAGCCTCCATGATTGTTATATCATGTAATTGTGATTTTCGTAGCAATATTTAAATTGGTAAATACGATTATCATGAAAATACTTCGACGCAAACGTCAATAATTTTCAATAATCATTAATCGTTGGTTTGGGGGCGTCCACAAATTACGTGAGGCGTTTAGGGGAATTACGTGAGGCGTCTAGGGGAGGGGGGTCGAGTCAAATCTCATCTAATCTCACGGTGGGGAGAGGGGGGTCTCGGCAAATCTCACGTAATTTTTTTCTCAACAAAATAATACTATTTTCATGGACGTATAAAAAAAGGCGGACGGAGTCCCACCATACACAAAACTGTGTCGTTCAGAGTCGGCCAGCTGGCTGTATGTACACGGTCCGCACGCACACATTCTTGCGCTAGTCCTTACTATTTGACAGGCGTCAGAATGTGTGCATGGCCGACTCTGAAGAAAAGTGAAGACACAGTTTTGTATATGACAAGGCTCCGTCCGCCTTTTTTTCTACGTTCATGACTATTTTGTTCCATTTCATCTAGGTTGTACCTCTATGGTTGTACGTAGGTATGCTTAAGATTTAATCGTTACACGATTAAGATCATTCACAAATTCGTTCGAAAGAAAATTTACTGACTGTCAAACCAAACGTTTACGTAAGAAAGTAGAAACCCACTTTTTGAAAAATCTCACGTGAGATTTGGGAGGGGGGGGGGGGTTGAATATAATCTCACGAAATCTCACCAGGGGGGGAGGGGGGTCAATAAATTCAAAAATACACCTCACGTAATTTGTGGACGCCCCCTTTCTAATTTCTATACAGTCTATTGTTTCTCTAGTAAAGCGAAAACTGTCGAGAACTTTTTACGAATTGGCACATCTTATGTTCACTATAATATCTATTAGTGATTAACATCTCTCGTTCAGCCTGTTAGTTATTATTCTGAGCTCCGCAGACCGTGTTATTGTTTAATCAGCTTCATTAAAATGACAGTAATGACCAAAAACAAACTTCCTTCTTACGACTCGGATGTGAGTTCTTAATCGATTTCCAACTTGTGGGCGTATTTATGTCAATAATTGAACGAGTGAGCCGCTATGTTTATTTTGCTCACTCCAAAAAGGAAATATTATCATAAACCTGTTGCTTCTGTTCTGGAACGGAAGTATCAAGTACAAATGTAACTCTAGCATAGTGGCTAGTGCTGAAATATACAAATGCAATAATACATTACAAATGATAATGTAAGTACGACAGAAGATATAAGCATTGATAATACACCCTCTTTTTTCGTGGAGGTTTAAAAATGAAAACAGTAAGGAAATATTAGTCATTAAAATGCTATATTCTCAATCTATTGGCAACATTTAGGAGCAGTTTTGTGTCATTTGTGTCATCAACTATTTTGTGATATGACTAAACAATAAACATGCCATTAGATCATTCGAGGATACACGACTAATTACCACTGTAATAATAGTAATTAGTACAATTGTTTTTATATAGTTTATACCAAAACAAATCGAAGAGCATAAATACGTATCGCCTCCCGCGGCGCCGTACACATTTTGGTGTAACTTTATAGTGGTGTTAGTGAATAATTTTACAAAGGCATCAGCAGCGGGGATGTTTATGTGACGATAACTTAGCTCCACGACAGCCTCCGTCGAGAACAGTTAGGCTCTAATGAGATGCGTCTATCCCGAGACACCTCATGGTAAGTGTCATCAATTACTGGCATGGGGTAGCCGTAACGAATATGCTTATTAGTGTCACTCAAAATATTATTAGTTTATTATTAGTTAGTATTAGTGAGTTGTGTCATAGACTCATACATTATTAGAATTTGAATTTCGGTTAAAATGTACTAAGAATTTAAGTTTAACATCTCAGGTGTAATATAATCATAATAATATTATTTTTACCGCCATCATGCTCATTTAGTAAATTACTTACCCCAAAAGGTAATATTTTTTAAAATACATAATTATAATTACTATGCCGAAACAAACTCTAAGTCGATGATAGTATTATCAAAATATGATAATCTAAGTTGTAGGTCTCTCTTAGATCTAAACTCAGTCATAGAATGTGACACAATAAATCTTTCGTTACAAACAACGCAAAGAGTTTAATACACGTCGCAAGTATTTAATTATGAGTGATAGCTTGTTGGATAGGTATATATCCGAGATTTATCGCTTCGATAACGTATCTCCTATGTCTATTTATTACCCCATCGTATTTATAACGATCAGATACAAACTCGCGCCTAGTGCGAAAATCTACAAAATGCATAATTCCCACGATGTTTTGTTACGAGACCGCAGACTAAGTAGATTGTCGCTTTCTTGAAGAAATTAAATTACCTTATTAAAGGTAATTTAATTTTTTGTTTAAATATTAATTTAAAGCTAAGAAAACTTTTCAATAACTAAAATGATAAGTGGATTTACAAAGCTGTTTGTTATATACCTTCAAAGTTAATTGTAATGTCTAAATCTTTTGGACTGTAGAGATTATCATTATGAGAAGAAATTTTGTTCATCCCAATTTGTTATGCACTAATATTATAGATCTAGTAGAACCTATGTAGAGCTGGTTAAACTATAATATTAAAATTACAACGGTTAAATGCTTTCACAATCTCTCATCTTTATTTCACAAAGTAAACGTGAGTCAGTGAGTTTTGAGTTAGTACTGTTCGTGAGTGAGTCGGGACTCTAAATCTCATCATGACAAGGGAAGCTGGGAGCTAATCTGGCAATCTATACCCGTGGTATACCGTATACGAGATCGTATCCCGGACTGTACGTTAGTGAGGTGTTAGCTTTACGAGCTATTATTGTAATTATTATTTTATTAGACCCACTTATCGAATATACTATACTTTCATGCTAATATTATAAATTGAAAATTGGTCTCTATTTGTTTGGTACCCTAACTTTTCATTTACGGAACCGATTTGAAGGTTTCTGTACAAAGTTGCGGAAAACGCGCAACATTTTGATTCTATTTACCTATTAATATTTACTTCGCTTGTTGTTTAAAAGTGTAACATGTAAACTTTCGTCTACAAAACGTCAGAGTTATTGGTGGAACCCAACGCCTGCCTTGGGCGCCTGCAGGTAGATACAAGATACATAATATGCTGTCATAAAATAGGAGCTTACCTACTTTCCGGTTCCAACTTGCAGTTCAAATATAGAACAGCTACATTGTAACGAGTCACTTATATTTTAGCTTTGGACAATTTAGGACATATTATGACGCTACCTACCTTGAGGGGAAAGTGTGTGGGCACTGGGCTTTTCTATCATCGATACCAATGTCCTCCTACTATAATTATTATACTCTAACTTCAGAGCATAGTAAGTAAAGAGAAGTTTATTGAGACACATAGCTAACAGATAAACGGACACCTTTGCAATTATATTATATTGGTATTTCGTACTGGTCACAAAAACAATTTGAAAATCCTTCTTTTCTGTGTTAACATTATACTCTGTTTCTTTCTTTCTTAATCTGCATACAAGATTTAAATTTACAGACAATCACAGACATACGCACTTTGACACATTTATAATATTAGTATGATGATTGATATCAAACTAAGAGAAAGACACTAATGGCAGACACTTTAAGAAAACATGAAACATTTGAATGTTATAAAATATATATTTATGAAAATAAAGGATTGATAACTTCTTCCATGTCTTCAGTAACTCTTACAAAATAAAACTATTAAAATTATTTTGTGACAAATCAATTAAAAAATATATTATTGGTCATTTTGTAAACTTAGTCATAAGAGCTAATAGATGACATCACAAAAACGAACATAACTAATAGTAGACACCAATATGAACTAATAGTTGACATAGAACATTAAATTACATTTTACATTTTTCCTATTATTAGGTCTTTATTTGCCGTTTTTCAAAAGATTTCCTTTACTTCATCTTAGTAACTACATGCATCAGAAATATTATCCACGTTGTCTCCAGATTCTATTCATTCTTCTTCCACGCTGAAACTATCTTTCCTTTTTTTATTTTTTTCCTAGCAAATTTATTTTCAGTCTTTAGTCTCCATGCTTCTTTTGCCTCTTCTTTTTTTTCTCAGCTCTCCTTTTTCTTCTTTTTACTGCTAAAAAACTAAAGCAATCGATTTTTAGATCAGTACAAGGTCTAATATATTAGACACCATGTCCATTTTTAGGTACAGTAGTTCTAAGTTCTTAGTTTGTTAATAGAATTATATTTTCAGAGAATAGTGATGATTTTTGCAGTTGAATAAAGTACAAAATAACTTTAGTATGCAAAACCAGAGATCCATGTCATCTATTAGGTTTTTTACATTTTCAAGAACTAATAGTAGACACCCTTTATATTGTTAGGGAAAATGGATAAAAAATCATAAATAAACATTAATTAGCGTATACAACATGACCATTAATCCAATAAAATCAATAGAAATTACAAAAAATCAAATAAATGTATTCAAAACTTACGTGCAAAATTTCGCCTTCCTTAACCTATTTGCTAAGACATTGCCGAGCGCGTGTTGACGTGGTCACATTATTTACGAAAACTGATCCCATTTTAAAATTTTGATCCCGAAGGCGTCCCTAATATATTTTTTCAACAGATAGCTTGAGAAGCTTCTAAAATTTACAGTGGTGAGAAATAATTAGAGTAATTCTTATTTTTATAGTATTTTTGTCATAAGTGTCATCTATTAGTTCCGTGTCTAGCATTAGGTCTTTTCCCTTATAATGCTTTTATGACAATAAATCATTTACGGTAGGAAGAACATTTTATTGGCGGAAGGAAATTAATTTCAGACTTTTATTAGGTAAGTACAGTAGACATTTACTGTAGCAGTTATGTCTCGGAAATTGATAATATAATATTAATATCAAATTAAACAATTTCATTTAGATCTTGTAACAGCAGTAATTCATATTTCAATTTTCAACCTTCTCTATTAAAGTTCGTTATTAAATAAGGTTGTGCGTCAACTTTCAGTACG
Source organism: Polyommatus icarus (assembly GCA_937595015.1). Classification (NCBI taxonomy): domain Eukaryota; kingdom Metazoa; phylum Arthropoda; class Insecta; order Lepidoptera; family Lycaenidae; genus Polyommatus; species Polyommatus icarus. The sequence continues at coordinate 15,710,002 of OW569321.1, forward strand.
AAATTTTAATTTTTTACTAGAAGCAAAATTGCATTTGATTTGTGTTTTAATTGCACCATAAACTATGAAATATAACTTATAATATTTCCTATTATCTGTTTTAATACAAGAGAGGATTATGTATGTATAGTGAGTAGATGTAACTTTTTTACGTTACGAGATATCGGCCGGGGTATGTGGGACTCCCCTGGAGTACAGTATACAAATTAAAACGCCATGGTGCTCCACTCCCCTCTTAAGGCAGAGTTGCGGGTACAATAGAATCATCTGCAACTCTGCCAAAGTATAGCTAACTACAACTTTTCAATTAAGGAGGGAAAGGTTAATTAATATAATATGTAATATTTGCCATGCGAAAGTAATTTCAAATTTTATTTGTATAGTGATTGTGTTTATCGAGAAACTTAATGGAATCTGGACAGTAAAGCCAATAATAAATATCTGGGAATGTTAAGATTAGCACACCGTAGCAACATTTCATGTGACAGTTAATGCTTATTACGTGTTTTTATATGCTTTCCGTGATATAAATATAACTTTATTATGATAAAATTACTTAAAATAACGTTTTAAGTACTTGAAGTAGCGAATGTATATGAATCCGTGACTGAATTTGACATTTTGTAAACCAAATTGTGTATCCCCAAACTAAGTGTAGCTTTTGTTTGTACTTATAACAAAAGTACACATAAAAGTAAACGTAATAAATAGGTTTTGACGGAGGTTGTGAAAAACAGTATTTTTTCTATACAAAAGACATGCCACGTTGTTACTATGATAAAAATATTATATAATATTATACATTTTCTTTAAGCGTGTGCCCAGCCTTAGCGTTGAATTAAAAGTGGGGCCCAATTACAGCGCAGAAAGATGGATAGTCGATACAGGGGACTGCAGAAGATTTAACTGCTCTATTTCATTCAGATTGTGCGATAAATATACAGGGCATGGGCCAGCCGGATTTATAGTAAGTGCCTTTGTGTTGCGCCTAATGGCAATTATTGTGCCTCGAACTTCCCAGTAGCTGACTCACCGATACCGAATCAATTTATGGCAGAAATATTAATAATATATTTCATCTCACCTCGCTCGTCGAGAAACATAAAGTCAATTTCAATTGTGATTTTATGCCTTATTTTGTTTTGAGGTGATAAGGTTATATTTTATTGATATATTTGCAATTGCTACACTTCTGATTAATTTTATATATTAAAAAGTGACACGACGATATGATGAAATATATTCTGTGCCTAAACCTCAGGTGAATGATGATCATTCCTTACCAACCAAACTTACATTCTTAAAAACAGTGCAGCATTAAACAATGTATGTTGATTGTTGGTCGACCGTCGATTATAAAATATGATGTAAAAAAGTAATATGCTATTGACACAATAGACGACTTCTGATCAGGCTTTGCCACGTTACAATGTAGCTTTCAATACAATAATAAATTCATTAATTTTAGTTGCGATTTGCGCACATACTGATTCCCGGCTTGGTGACATTTTTTTTTCTTATTGGTAATCGAAAGACCCTTACAAAATAGAAACATTGCTAAAAGAATGACTCTGATAGCTTAAAAGTTCACCAAGATACCTATGACAATTCAAACATCTCATAAAATAGACCCGCCCGAAACGCTCCATACAAAGTGCTACGAAAGACTGACGTCACTCTTTCGTAGTTTGTACGGATTTTGTTCGATAGGTATAATAAATATTGCGTTTATGAAAGTGGTTTCATAACAAAAATTTCTTTTATTTGCATAAGTTATCGAAAGGTATACAGATATTAAGAAATTTAATAGAAAAAAAATTCGACTTGATTATCCAACTTTGAAGGCGCATAACAAAAAAAAAATACAAATGCTATCGAGCTGAAATTTTGGGAACACTTTTTTTACCGTGATTTATTTATTTTATTAACAAAATTTGCTAATCTTTGCCCTTGCCATCATCCCTAACAAATACAACACGTAATTAATGTTTTGCTAATCAAAAAGTGATATAATAAGTATAGAAAGAAAAGTTTGGAAAATATTGCAGTAACATTTTGCCAGAAGCCGCAAAATCTACAAGCTTTTAATGAAATTACTCGATGTTGAAATTTTAATGATAGCCGAAGCTTTTTATCATTCGGATCCTTTGTGAGGCGAACAATAAAAAGGCCATCTCGAAAATCGATACCGGTAACCTCTCAAAAGCGTTTCAATGAAACCTGCAATATTCGTGTAAGAAAAACAATACACAAATCATTACCGTTGAAAAGGAACGGGCGATGACGTGGCCACGTGCTCCGCAGTCCGCTACTCAACTTCATTTCTCGACAAGAGTCTGAGCTGGTTAGTGCGTTGCCATGGTTAAATAAAAAAAAAACTGCCACAGTTGCATTATAGGTGTAGGCAATGTAGGTGCGTAAAGTAGTTAGAATTTATTAGGATAAATTAAGTTAGATACTATAGAACTTCGTCTTGTGCTTTTGATTACTTAATTGAATTTTAATTGGTGCTTGAACTATATTTGTGTATTTATTCTTCCTAGCTCAAGATTTGTGGACTGCTAAGTCATGTATGGATAATGGTATACAGAAAAGGATGCACCGGGAAGAAAGAAGATAGAAGATACAAAGAAGAAGTCGCACCAAGCACAGGCAATGGCACTGGAAGAATTCACGGGTTAATTTAAAATATTCCCGTGGTCTCTTAGTGGCATCACTGGTGCTGGGCGATACAGCATTTACTTCTAGAATTTGTAAAAAATGAAGACAAATTGGAGAATAGAGGAAGAAGAGCAGCAGAAAAGACTTAAGATCATCGTCACGTTAAAATCACGTATAGGCCGAGAAACTTAGTATATCATACTTATTGTATTTCACTTAATATGAATTATAATTTATGATTGATACCGAAACTATAGTTCTTCTATACCAATAATTTTACTGGTGGTTCCTATTTATTAATTGTCTATTAAAAATTCTTATGTTGTTATTATGATAAAATTTATAAGTATAGAACTTTTCTTTTTAAGCCCTATATAATGTTATATTTTTTTAGTGTAAGCATATATTTTTTTTAAATAACGATTAATCACTAGTTTTATTAAAATGGAACATCATTGCAACAATTACAAGAATAAGCTTAGATGAGCTAAGACTACGCTTTACTGAATTAAATTGCATTTACATGTTTTGTGTTCTTGATGATAATGATATTAGGGATTATTAAATTTATTAATACTTGGTTCGAAACGCAAGCGCAGCCTACGCCAGATCCATATTAGCTCGAAGAAGGCGTTCGATACTAACAATTAAGTCTCATGGGATTTTGCAACATGTACAGACTACACTTTGATATCGGGTTCAATGTACACCCAGTTGCAGAAATATTTACCATTCATTTTGCGAAAACGTTGCCATCGACGAGCAAAAGATGAAAAATAGCATAAACCTAGTAGTAGAGGAGGGGAAGAGGGGATTTTGGGAGTAGCTTGAGCGTGTCAGATTAAGCTTGTATAGGCTTCCAACACGTATCTAGTTATCATGGTATAGAAATCAGATTTCTCACGTGGTGGGTTAATTTTTTTTAAATATTGAAATGTCATCCGATCAGTCAGATTAAGATAAGGGTTGTTTAGTATACTGTATACCCTAAAGAAGCTTCTACGAGTATAAAAAGCACTGACGATTCAAAGATAAGGTAAGCCTGTAGGAACATTTTAAAATATAAAAAATAAACCTTCATATTTTCCTAACTAAACTTCGCAGATATTTTATTTTGCACTAAACTAAATGATTTAGTCCTTGTTGTCTAAAATATACTAATAACTGACCGAAATAAGCAATTTTCTGAATATATTTTCTTTTTCAAAACTTTATAATGGCCGCAGTTTCTGAACCCACCGCTAAAATAAAAAACGCTCTTATTATTTTTTTATCACTTTTACCTAATATATAAAACCTACTAGGTCTCCATGACGCTCGAGTGACTACAAAATTAGGACCATCCCCTCCCCTACTATAATACTATAATAAGTTACTTGAAATTTTTCCAAATTTAAAATTCATGACTTATTTTGTCTAATATATTTTTTAATATGTTAGACAAAATAATATGTGTAAATACGCGCAAAAATGAATATTAACCTCCTTATGTGCTTTGGGAATTGGGATTCCGTAGAAAATTCTGTGTACTTAAATTAAAATGTAGAGTCGCGTCGTCTCGCGAGTCGTGAGTCGCGAGTGCGGAGTGACGAGCCAAATGATTTTCTTTATCGTTGCGTTTCTTCAATTAGTCTTAATAGCTCGTCTTAGCTCACGTCTCGGGCTCTGGCCCACTTGCACGTAGAAAGCTGTCCTTTGGAGCGTGATGTTTTTTGTTTATTATATTCATCATATTTTACTACAGCATAAACAGTTATTCACCGTCGTGTTTTTACCGCGAAACAGTTAGACTTTATAACATTAATCTTATTTGAAAAGATTGGAAACATGTGGAATTATTAGCTGCGCAATGAATGCACAGAGTTGGTAATAACTTTTTGAGCTAGTTGTAGAGCTTACCAAAAAATTTTACATACTTAATAATTATTACCGTAGGGATTATTCAACACATTATTATTTATTAAATTAGGACTACTAGTTGTCATTAAAGGATGATTTTAACTTTTATTTCCCTGCATGCTTATAAAACGTTAGTATAGACTAGAGTCTAGACTAATATTATAATTCTGAAGAGATTGTTTGTTTGTTTGAACGCGCTAATCTCAAGAACTACTGGTCCGATTTGAAAAATTCTTTCAGTGTTAGCCTATAGACTTCAGGAGCGAAGAAACAGGGGAAAATGTGGAAAAAACGGGGGAAATTATTTGAAAGGGCTTATCTCACGAACTACTGGAGCAATTTTTCTGTTATTTGGCACAGATAAGAAGAAGATCGCGTGACGGATCATAGGCCATTTTTTGTGGACTAATTTGTCTGTGAAATATCTAATTTACGCGGGCGAAGCCGCGCGGAAGGTCTAGTTACAGATAGTTATTTTTGCACAAAACTGAATAAATCGCTACCTACCAATATCTTAATATCACGATTTTAATTTTATGCAAGTCATCATAAAAATGTCTAGAAACTATTGCCTATTTTAGCATTTTACTATTTAGTAAAAACGGTAGGTGATTTGGATATTTAATTTTGAATTTATTATTGTGAAATTACTGTTTAAGTTACCTGATATAAGCCTTCTACGAGTACTAATATTATGTTTGTGTTGCCAAATAAATCACAATACATAATATTAGGTATGTAAAAATACAATTACAGAACTACTTTTAGGGCTTGTAGGGACCATGTATGTGTGAATGTGCGAGTGCCAGCAGTTTTGTATCTGGAAGGCGATGTATGTTAGAGATGACGGGCAGTCACTGCGTGAGGCCTTGTCAGAATGTACCATCGAGGAAATTGATTCCTATGCAGTTGATAGACCAACGTTATATTTTGGTCGAATATGTCAATTCAATGTTAATTGTGATCTGTCGGCTGGGTTTGACGTAACTCAACCAAACTACGTAGGTCCCCGATCTGCATAGGAATCAACTTCTCTGATAGTACAAGACGTGTTAGTTTCGGGATAATAAAAGGCCAAGCTTAATATCAAGTATTTGTTTTACTGTTAACAACCTTACGACTTAGTAACTAGAGAGACTCCTACAGGCTCAAGTCAAATTAACGCGAATAATCTTGCAAGGTCCAGCTCAAATTAAGAGTCTGAAATGCAGATTGTGTTGTCATACATGTTAGCATTCGCCGCGTCTGGATGGCTTCAGATAGAAGTGAAACCGAGATAAACTGCCCCGGCCTGCGCCATTTGTAAACCCTTATTAAGTACATTATCGTTGACACTTTGAAACATGAATCTGCGGCTGTATCGAATATTTCAAACTTGTAGAAAGTCCTAAAGTTTCCTGGAACCGACTATTTTATACGCGTCAGCGCTGTCACATAGTTCCACAATAAATATTATGACCGCTATAAACCTAGTCTAAAATTAGATACAAAGTTATAAGGAAATTAGTTTACAATGATATATTTTATTATACGTAGCAAAATTGAAATGAAAAGAGCCTATTACTATATAACTATACTATATATTAGTACATAGTAATAGGTTCTAGTTTTAAGTGAAGTAAGCTTCACTAAAACGTAGCACACGTGGTTCGATGAAACTTCCAGTGATATTTAAACCGATAACCGAATGTTTCATGAGCTTTTCACACAATATAGCTTTTTAATGCATCTAGTATTCTCCCGGGCAGAACAGTCCTTTATGATTCTTATTCGTGTGTCATTTCTCTATTCTGTAGCAGTGATTTTTCTTTGTCGCGGCTCGGTCCTCGACAGTTCCGCAACAGGCAAACATAATATCGAATAAGAAATAGAACCATAGTTCAGCCAGTGTTATTAATCTACGAAGATATCCTCTAATGAGAAGTCATCTAACTCAATCGTCTACACCAGCTTATTAGAACACCCTTTCTCTATTTGTGTTTTGACTTCACCTGCAGCATACATTAAGCGCTGTCAGATCACTACACGCGTTTACCAGACGTTCGCTGATAAAGGCTACTTATTTTCTGAACGCCATTTAAATAAAGCTATTTATTATATCGATAGCCACCTGTCCGTCTTCAATGATATAGTAGCGCTAGATGTAATCGGCGCCCGGCCTGACTTTACTCCTGTAACGTGTGTTTAGTGTTTACAATTCGTTATACGCATTTAATTTCATGACTGCCTTTTACGATCGATATTTTACTTACTCATAAAACTTTACGCACCTATGTTAAAAACACAATTTATTTGTGGGACCCCGTTGTACTTTTCAGTAACAATAACAAACAGCAAGTATTCTACCTATCACCAAAACATAATTTCAACCTTTGTAGTCCATACTCCTTTGCTAGTGCGAGTTCTCCAAAAGAGATCTAAGTTTGGTCATCGTTTCCTCGCTACCAAATAAGTCCTTCCTCCTAGGAGCGTTTGCCTCCTGGGAGTATTAATATGGCGGGCGAGGAGTGCACGCGGGCGCCTTGCGGCGAGAACACAATATCTATATGGTAGTGCATTGCCGACTAATTCTACTCAGGAGTAAAACCTTTTTATGGTATAAGTGCTTGTGCGAAAACACTGGGTCGAAACCCAGAGTTGCAGACGTACTGTGGTTACGAAATATTTCTTTTAATAAATATTGGGACAGGGGTTTTCATTAAGTTTTTATTTAAGTTTAGAAGTTATAAGTTATTAGATTTTAAAAGTTGTATTTAATATTATGTAATTAAAAAGAGTCCTTATAGCTTCTGAAATTTTCACAGATTGTGTTTTTCTGTTGCCGCTATAACAACAAAATTATAAAATGTGGACGCACCCTTAAATTTAAATATTTAAGGGTGCGTCCACATTTGTATCATTTGCGCGATCAGATCCCCGATCAGATCTCCGTCGCGTATCATCGAAGCGTGTCAAAATGATACGCGTATCATGATACGTGTCGTATCAAATACACGCATGATCGGCAGAATGATCTAATAGGCGTCCACACTATGATACGCATACTTGATACGGCGCAATGATCGCGACGGAGATCTGATCGCGCAAATGATACAAATGTGGACGCACCGTAAGAGGGCTTCTCATACAACAAACGTGATTTTTTTGCCTTTTTTGCTCGATTTCAATAATGATAACAAGCAGACACTTGAAACTTTCACGAAATTCTTGATTGAATGTGTACTTTGATAATTAATAATAAAATTAAAATTTGAGGGGCTCCCATAAAAAAAGCTGAATTTTTGGCCTATTTTTGCTCTATATTATAACGGTACGGAACCCATCGTACGCGAGTCCAACTCGCACTTGGCCGATTATTGATTATTTCTAGGTTAGGTAGACAATTCGAACACACAGTTCCAGTTCCGATATCATCTAGAGGGTAAGGCCAAATTAGCCTCGAAGAAGCTTGGTGTTCTTAACAGAGCGAGACAGTACTTCAGTCCGGACCAACGCCTACAACTCTACAAGGCGTAGGTTCGGTCTCATATGGAATATTATTCTCATCTCTGGGCAGGGGCGCCAAAATATCAACTGCTCCCTCTGGATCGTATCCAACGAAGGGCTGCTCGAATTGTTGACTGTCATAGTATTTCAAACAGCTTGGACCCCTTGGAATTACGCCGAGATGTAGCTTCACTCTGCATCCTCTATCGGTTGTATCACGGGGAGTGCTCTAAGGAATTGTTCGGAATCATACCACCTGCAACTTTTCGCCATCGTCCTACGCGAAAAACATACCATCCTCATCACCTCGATGAGTGGCAGTCTTCCACAGTGCGTTTTTCGCGTAACTTTCTGCCGCGCACTGTAAAACTCTGGAACGAACTGTCACCAGCAGTATTTCCGGACCTATACGACCTGCAAACCTTCAAGAAAAGAGCGTATTCCCTCTTAAAAGGCCGGCAACTCACCTGCAGCTCTTCTGATGTTGCGAGTGTCCATGGGCGACGGTAGTTGCTTACCATCAGGTGAACCGTAAGCTCGATTGCCCCCTTATTTAATTAAAAAAAACACACAGGGTCATAGCTATTCTTTAGTCAATGCCGAGTTTAAGGAATTGTCAACTTGCTTTGAAAAATGTATTTTAATCCTTCGATCGCCAATTCTTGGAAATCTTTTGATATCGCGGCCCACTTGGGCCTTACGGGGATTGATGGGTTAATAATATAATATTGTTTCGTATGGTACCTGACAGAAAAACATATGGCAGACAGGCTTTACAAACTTTAAATTATATGAAAGCCCCTCTCCCAGTTGGGCTATGGCGAATATACTGTACTATACTATGATTGCTAATAATATGCAAATCGACGTCGAGTATATTATAATATATTTTATGGTGTAACAAACTCAGTGATAATAGTTTAGGGTGTGTATGTGAAAGTAGCAGTGCTTTAGTTTTGTTGCACCCTGTAGATGAATATGCCCCTCTACACGTTCGTAACGGTATCATTTATGGTCGGGGCCAACGTGGAGAGCATTCTATTTATATAAAACTAGCTGTTGCCCGTGACTTCGTCTGCGTTAACATAGTATAATAACAAAGATTGATAATTTTCCCCTTTTTGTGGTTCCTCATACAAAGGGTAAAAACGGGACCCTATTTAAGCAAACGTCAAACGCAAACGTCAATAAACTTTCATGTTTCTAACTCAAGAAATGACGGACTTTCATTGAAACTTTCTACCCCAATTTCACCTCCTTGAGGGTAAAATTACCAGAAAGGCTTAAAAATACGTATCTATTCATTTGTAATCAGTAGCACAAAAATAAAGTTTCATGTTTCTAACTCAAGAAATGACGGACTTTCATTCAAACTTTTAACCCCAATTTCACCCCCTTGGGGGTAGAATTTCCAAAAACGCTTAAACACGTATCCAATCATCTTTAATCAGTAGCTCAAACATAAAATTTCATGATTCTAACTCAAGAAATAACGGACTTTCATTCAAACTTTCAACCCCAATTTCACCCCCTTGGGGGTAGAATTTCCAGAAACGCTTAAATATGTATCCTTTCGTTTTTAATCAGTAGCCCAAAAATAAAGTTTCATGTTTCTAACACAAGAAATGACGGACTTTGATTCAAATTTCAACCCCTTTGGGGTAAAATTTTCGAAATTCCTTCCTTAGTGGGTGTCTACTTAATAAAACAATCCTACTCACCAAATTTCGTGGCTGTAACTATAACAGTTTTTGCTCAGCGATGATGAATCAGTCAGTCAGTCAGCACATGTAATTTTATAAGTATAGATAGGGAAAATTACTACCGCGCTATTAGTACAAACAGTAAATATTCAATAGTCAAATCCGACATGTTGCACAGTGGATACGTCATACATAATTATCAGAATATTGACAGAAGCGTTTTAAAAGCGCTGGTGCTACCTCTAGCATGCAGTAATAATATTATGTCCTATTCACTATTGTATTCGTCGGATTATAATATTCAGGAAGTTCACAAAACGATCGCTGCTTAGGTTGCAATTATAAAATTCAAAATAATAACTATTAGATCCTTACATGTTATGAAATTGGCATTTTGTGGCCACTTTGATCTCAAATATCTCCTCTTTGGTTAAGAATTTCAATCTTCAATTACACTACTCAACACTAAAAAAATAATCTGATTTGGTACATATATTTTCTTAACGAGGTTGACTACTAACAAATATATTATGTAGGCATTTTTTTTCGATATCACATCTAGAAACTGAGAAATATGAATTCAAACTTTCTGTAACTTAGACGTAAGTTCGATGTTTATGTAGCTGGTATTTCAAAAATAAGATTACCTATTTTATAAACAAAACTTACTTTATACGTTAGTTTAATTGATGAACTTTTATTTGATATGCGTGAATGTTAGCAGTCCTAACATATATTTTGTTACATTTTTGGCGAACTTACGCCAAAATCTGGCCATCACGAAAGTCACTAGTACCGGGACATAAGATTGTTAAATTTGATTCATTGGTTGAGCCCGACTTAATTATTTTGCTTTCGTAAGTCGTAACACATAAAATGAGGCTTTATAAATATTTTTGTAAAACACTTGAACAAAGATTGTCCTACATTACAATTTCTCTAGCAAGTTTCCAAAGCTTAGTTAGGTAAAAATCAAATTCAAAATCAAATCTTATTCGTAGGTAGGGTATATTATGAAAGCCGATCGAAGATTCATATTTTACATTAACTTATTCTTAATTATACTGAAAAACAAGCAGGGGAAGCTTTTATTGACGTGACAAATAATTTTCTCGGTTACAACGAATCCGCTGGCTTTCGCCAAAATTAAAACTGATCTTGGACTTTAAAATTAAAAAGGAATGTTATATGTCATTTATTTAATTCGCACTTGGACTTTTGGCCCAAAAATATGGGATCAGTTAGCCATGAACATGGGAACCGCTTTCATGAAGATACGGCTGAGTTTATTTTCAAGATGGGACCTGTTATGCTAGCAGATTACTGTTGGACCCTTATTAGTGAATGTCCAGGATCTTAATACAAGCGTAAAGCCAGCTGCACCAAGAAATCTCCCCCTTTTTAATTAAAACATCAAAAAAACCTAACGTATGAGCTTGATTTTGCTAGAAAATCATATGTTTGAATAATTGCATTTATCTCGGAAATGAGATGTGATCCAAAAATTTTATTTACACATTTATATTAGGCAATTAAAAAACTAAAACCTGTCTACAAAAAGGCGCTCTAAAAAGTACGAAACAAGAAAACAGTTTATAGGGATATGGAAATGTTTAAAGGATAGCCGTGGTCGTATGTATGCCCAATTTTATTATCTACAATGAATCTGTTTTGCTATAACGAGGGGGGGGGGGGGGGGGTTGGGGGCGCAGCCCCCCCAAGATCCAGCCGAGGGTGAAGGTATGTATCGACGGGTGAAAGCGGAAGTGGCGTAACTTGAATTTTGGCCAAAATCACTTTTTAATTGATTGTTGTATAAAAAAAAATTCTGCGTCGAATGGTCTTTCTACGATAAATTCTAGTAAAGATACGTGGATTTTTACCACCTTTTAGCACAGACCTTAAAAAATTTGTCGTAACTAGACGAAACACTGCAATTTTTGGATAAAAGATAGATACGACAATGCGTGAGAAATTAAAAAAAAGATACGACACAGGTTTTTTAACTCTCTAGTTTGATTTAAATGAGTTACGACATTTTTGTCGCCTAAAATACAACATTTTCAAAGATACGACAATTTATTTCATGCTAATTTTATAGGTATGAGTAAGTTATTACATTTCAAACACATAATTTTATTCTTAAACCTATACTTACAACCAATGAATATACTTAAGTAATGAGTACAGAGATAAGTAACGCCATTTCATCTCCCTCCCGCCCCTGTATGATACCTTCGCCGGCGCACTATATACGCCGTTCTTAACGCCTTTTAGTAGATTGTTAGCGTCGATTTGAGAAAACGTGTTTGTGTGTATCAATGCACGTTTATTCTGAATGGAACTGAACACGTTAATTATTCTTAAATGAAGCTTAAAGACGTATAGTGAAATGTTGCATGTATGTGTCCACGTATAATTTTTTCCCCTGAGCATAGCTCTGGACATCTACACACTTATTCTTGTATACATATTTTGTTGATTTTACATGTTTGTAAAGATAAAAGCCCGTATATTTTCTGTTAACAATATCGACTCATTTTTTAATGTAAATTTGCTGATATTTATTTTTGTTGATGGTTCAATAAAAATATTGTTAAGCTATAATTGTTGTTGTTAATAAATATTGAGCTCCTTCGGGTCTATGCGTGGACACACACATAATATAAAATGGAGTACAACCTTGCCTCTAGGGCCTTCAAGAGAGAGAGATGTCTCTGTCTGTGAGAGACTCGAGACTCCCTCCGGGAACCCGTACATGGTCTCTGGCCAAAGCTATTGAAGGCAATTTCTGCAAGCCATCCCTACCATCCCTACAAGTAGAAAATGGATCGCTAGCCCACGATGCAAAATACAAAACCGATCTTCTGGGCAAGCTCTTTGCGCCAAGCTCGACCCTAGATGACGGGAGATAGAAAACGCCGACCATACCACGATGCACGAGCATCATATCGGAGTTTTATCAGCGCTCAGTCCTGCGTTCCCTTGATATCCAAAAGTAGAGTTGGTCTGACGGAATCCCTCCTATTGTGTTAAAAAAGTGTGCTCCAGAGTTGGCTCCGGTCTTAACGCGTCTTTTTCGGTTCATCTAATCTTCTGGCATTGTCCCGGCTTCTTGGAAGACAGCCTTGGTGTAAATAGGTGACCGCTCAAATCCTTCCAGCTACAGACCAATCGCTATAACCTCCGTCTTCTCGAAGATTATGGAATCCATCATCAATACCCAGCTCTTTCGGTACTTGGGCGGCCAGGGACAAACAGTACGGGTTCCGAAAGAGTCGCTTGGCTGGTGATCTCTTGGCGTACCTAACTCGTCGTTGGGCTCAGGCGATTGAGTCGAAGGGAGAGGCAATGGCTGTTAGTTTGGACATTGCAAAGGCCTTTGATCGGGTTTGGCAAAAAGCGCTGCTATCAAAGCTTCCATCATATGGACTCCCCGAGAATTTATGCAAATGGGTCACAAGTTTCTTAGCAGATCATGTTACAAACCAACGGTATTTATACAGGTGCTGGCGCTGCCCTATATACCGGCTCCCCCGATATTTTTCTAGATATAGAGTCGAAACGAACTTGTGTCTAAATAGAGAATTCACAGGAGAAAGTCTCTGAATGGGTTAGACGTTATTTATTCCAATTCAACCCCGCCAATATACAAGTCTGCGCGTTCACCACTAAAAAGCCACCAATGGTCATATTCGTTCATATTCTCCTCGATTTCAGGGCACCCTTTTAACATTCTCCCCCAGCATTGAAATACTTGGCGTAAACATATCGAGCGAAGTCCAGCTCCGATGTCATCTAGAGAGTGAGGCCAAGTTAGCCTCGAAAAAGCTTGGTGTCCTTAACAGAGCAAGACAGTATTTCAGTCCGGACTAAAGACTATAACTCTGCAAGGCGCAGGTTCGGCCTCATATGGAATACTCTTCTCATCTTTAGGCAGGGGCGCCAAATACCAACTACTCCCTTTGGATCGTATACAATGAAGGGCCGCTCGCATTGTTGACTGCCATAGTGTTTCAAACAGGCTGGACTCCTTCTTTGAGTTCTTCTTCTTCCTGGCTTCACTCTGCATCCTCTATCGGCTTCATGATGTATCACAGGGAGTGCCCTGAGGGATTGTTCAGAATCATACCTCCTGCAACTTTTCGCCATCGTTCCACGCGAAAAATATACCATCCTCATCACCTCGATGAGTGGCAGTCTTCCACCGTGCGTTTTTCACGTAAAATTGTGGAATGAACTGTCACCAGCAATATTTTTAGACCTATACGACCTGAAAACCTCTAAAAAGATAGCGTATTAGTACCGGGTAAGGCCGGCAACGCACCAGCAGGCAGCAGCCCTTCTCATGTTGCTAGTGTCTATGGGCAACGGTAGTTACTTTCAATCAGGTGACCCTTGTGCTCGTTTGCCCCCATATCTTATAAAATAAAAAGAATAACTTTAAATTCATGAGCATGAATAAAATATTAGGGCTTAAACCTTTATGAAGTAGAAAAAAAACAAGAGAAATAAATGTTTTATTACATTAATTTTCATTTTATTATAATAATTTTATATTTCAATGTTGATTAATAAAACAAATTTCCATGCCTTTATTTTCTTATGTTATAAAAAAATAGTAAATAGTCATATTATTTCTTTTAATTTGTTATTCGGAACGTGCACGTCAGTAGTGACATATTTCAAACGAAGTGTTTCATAAAATAAACAACAAGAGTTTGTTTATTTTGTAAATATTATAGCAAATAAAATATATTTAGAACAATAATTAATGGTATTTGGGTTATATTTAGTTAAAAACTACTTGTGGAAAATGAATATAATCATAAAAAAACTGGTTTTTAGAGTGTAAAACACGCAATAAGTTTCAAGGCCCAATCTATGCTAAAAGGAAATAAATTGGTGTTAGCAGGACATGTAAGGGATGTAGAAGAGCTAAGAACTAATGGCAATGTTATTCAATACGAGCCAATATAATTCGCCGAACATCGGTTACTTTAGCACCCTATAAAACAAGTTCAAACGTAAGTACTCAACCGGCCAAAAAACGTAACTAAACATTTGGATAAAGCAAGTCTAAACATTATTATTCATTCCAGATAGATAATAATGATTGTTGCTGGAGTAAAATGCAGCTGCGTTTTAACCAGAGCGGCAAGTGCAAACATATTGCTGCTTTAACAGTAACAAAAATACGAGCAATAGGTACTTGAATAAAATAAATGTTATGTTTTTTAAAATCTTGTTTTTATTTATTTTTTTCAACAGGGGGGGGGGGGGCGCAGCCCCTCCAAGATCCAGCCGAGGGTGAAGGTATTTATAATTATTAATTGTTGTTTCATATTGTATTGAAGTGATATCATTAATTCATTCAATAATAAGGTGTTTGCAAGCAAACCCGTGGGAAATAGGTAATAAAATTTATATATTTGAAATGTGCTAACAAAGTTCTTTCATTTGATACCCCACACAACATACTCAGGAAAAGATTTTTTTTTATTCTATTCTTTAAGTGCCCTAGATGGCGCTATAGTCAATTTTACGTAAAGTCATGTAGCTTACAACCAGCGGACAATCAAGACGCTTCCAATAACACCTCATTTGTCTAAATAGGACAAGTAGTTTTAAAGTTACGCGGGAACAGACAAACATCCATACCCACATACATACATACATACATACATACATACAGGCCAAAATCATAACCCTCCTTTTTGCTTCGCCGTAGTCGGGTAAATAACAAGGAATTATAATTACATAGTGGGAACTCAGATAAAAAAAGTTGAAAGTATGTTGAGTAGTGTTATTTGGTACATATTTGAGTTTCAATTATTTTTACCAAAAAAATAAAACCGACTTCCAAGGTAAAAACAATAATAACATTAATGTGAACTAAAAAGTATTAAATAATTTTTACTATCTAATAGTGCCTTTTTCCGAATTCGGCTAAACCTCAACTATTTCTGTACTCAATCTTCATTATTTTTAAGTCGGTACCAGATAGCTGAATCTTCAGTCCTCTGACAGTATATTTAAAATTTTTGGAACTGGCACCGACTTCAAAATTATGAAGATTGAGTACAGAAATAGTTGAGGTTTAGCCGAATTCGGAAAAAGGCACTATTAGACAGTAAAAATTATTTAATACTTTTTAGTTCACATTAATGTTATTATTGTTTTTACCTTGGAAGTCGGTTTTATTTTTTTGGTAAAAATAATAATAATTTCACTCTTTTTAGTTACACTAGTAGATAAATCTTCGCGTATATTTTACGTATCTTATTACAAATTGTTAAGAGTCACAACTCACACTCACAAAATAATATAATATTATCAGTGAAGTGAACATATTGTGCTAAGTAATTTAACAATTTTAATATTTCAAGCCCGAAGCGGTCACCGGCGATTGCGATAATAATAGAAAGGCGATAAAAATTGCGATAATAAAAGGAAAGATAAGAATAAAAGAAAGGAATTGTGTCTCGTTTTTCCACGATCGAAGTATCTATCAGATAAAAAATTGTACAAACTTGCATAGGATGTAGCGTAGCATAATATTTAATATTATCATAATTATTGACAGCCGTTCTTGTTATCAAGAATTCAAATCGATAGGTACTTAGTGCACCATCTATCGATTAATAAGTATAACTAATTAAAAAGACACTTAATGACTTTGTTTTGTTTAAATGCTCTTTTTAAAATAACTTTATTTTAATTCTATTTGTCTATTAAAATTTTATAAAGTAGTAAAGTATTCGATCTGTATATTATAAAGTAGTTAGTAAAGTATTCGATATTCTGTCTTCGCGCGGCTGCGCTGGGCGGCGACCGACGCCGACCGCCGTGTATTAAAAACAAACAGGTGTTGTTAATTGTTATACAGTACATCATTATTATTATTAGTATATCCATACCTATGCCTTGTACTATTATCTATTCTGTGCCATGAGACATTCGTGGCCTTAACACGACGTGGTAATGATGATGATGACGATGATGATGATGATGATTATGATGATGAATATGAATTGCATAGTAGTTTATGCTTTCTGTTCTTAAAACAACGCCGAAACTCCCAAACGTGTATCTATAAGGAATCAGGAGTTCTCTCAGCATCATCGAAACCATGGTATACCTTGACCCAATATTTGACTTTTTGGTAGCGTATTCTTAGTACACTTCACATAAAACCAAAATCACCATATGTTTCCATATAAATTTCGAGGAGTTCCCTCGATTACTCATGGATCCCATCATCAGGTCACCACCTTTGTGAAAATGGGACCAAATTGGAGTGAAACCTAATACAACAAAACAAAAATTTCGAAAATCGGTTCACAAACGGCGGAGTAATCGTTGAACATACAAAAAAAAAAAAAAAAAAATTTGTTTTTTTCCTAATTATTTTTTCTTTGGAGTCGTTCATATATCGCACAATGGAAAAATTGAAATATCGCCTTATTTACGAATATGTGTTCTACCTTGGCACGACTCACGAGTGACGAGTGCTGCAGAAACAACTCGAAGAATTAACAATATGTATGGCGCTAGTGTCGCAAAGAAAAAACACGGTACGGTTTTGGTTCCAACGTTTTCGTTCTGGGATTTCGACCTCAGAACAAGCCCCGTGGACAACCCGAGACAACAAAATGAATAATGAAGAATTAGTCCGGTTAACGAATGACTCAAAAGAGGGTATAGAGTACATGAGCGGGAACCTATGCGATTTCTGCTGGAACTTATTCAGGGTGATTGGGGACAAAACATCTCAAAGTCCTGACGTCTAGGTGGTGAGCCGGCGGGGCAACAAAGGTCTAAATTTTTGGTTTTTCCTCAATAACTAAAAAACTATGCGTTGTAGCAAAAAATATTCTATTATGACATAAAAGCTTATTAAATTCTCTATAAATTAGATTCTATACAGTTTTTCCAAATTACCATCCGTTTTCGAACTACACGCTCAGGAAATGAGCTGACCCCTCAAGAGTGAGGGTGGAAAAATTAAGGACGTATTATATCTTGACGCCAAGAACAATAGACGACTTACCAGCATCTGAGGCTTTACTAAGAACAATATTTTGTCGCTGCAAACAGAATTAGAAAGGAATACCTACATATTTAAAATAAAGCTTTTTTTAATTTTTACTTTTCCTGAGCGTGTAGTTCGAAAACGGATGAGAATTTGGAAAAACTGTAGCGAATCTAATTTATAGAAAATGTAATAAGCTTTAATGTCGTCATACAATATTTTTTGCTATAACGCATAGTTTTTTAGTTATTGACGAAAAACCAAAAATTTAGACCTTTTTCGCCCCCCCTCCCGCCGGCTCACCTCCTAGTCGTCAGGACTTTTAGTATGTTTTGTCCTTAACCACCCTGAATAAGTTCCAGCAGAAATCGCTTAGGTTCCCGCTCACGCACTCTACAAATACTTTATTGACCGAGCTAAATTAATTAAGTGATAAAACTGCTTTAATCCACTTGAAGCAAATTGGGAAGATAAAAAAAACTTGTAAGTTGGGTACCTCATGAATTGAGTGAAGCAAACCAGAAAACACGCGTCGACTGCTGCGTTACATTGCTCAACCGACACAATAATGAAGGGATTTTAAATCGGATCATTACTAGTGACGAAAAATAGATCCTTTACGATAATTGGAAGCGTTCGTAGCAATGGCTGCCCCCTAGAGAATCAGCCAAATCCTGCCCTAAGCGAAAATTTACTCAGAAAAAGATACTTGTGAGTGTTTGGTGGACTAATGCCGGTGTCGTTCACTACAGCTTTTTTTACGTTTTTTTTTTTACGTTACGGCAGATATCTATTGTCAGCAACTGTAAACCATAATGGCAAAACTAGCTGCTAAACAACCAAGGCTGGTCAATCGCTCGAGGCCACTGCTGCTGATCACACACTGCACAACAGTCGGCCGCAAAACTGGAGGAGCTGTAATTGGAATCTCTGCGACATCCACCGTACTCCCCGGACCTTGCTCCAACAGATTAACAATATTTTTCGGAATTTGGATAACTTCCTACAAGGAAAAAAATTCAACTCTGATGTGGCAGTCCAAACCGCATTCAAAGAATTTATTGACTCTCGTCCCTCCGTTTTTTTAGTAAAGGGATCAACGAACTACCCTTGAGATGGTAAAAATGCATCAATAACAATGGTACATACTTTGATTAATCTATACTAATATTATAAATGCGAAAGTATCTCTGTCTGTCTCGCTTTCACGCCAAACTACTGAACCGATTGTAATGACATTTTGTACACAGATAGTCTAAAGCCTGAGAAAGGACATAGGCTACTTTTTAACTGGAAAAAGGGGTCGTAAGGGGGTGAAAATGCGTAAATTTGTTCAAATTAAGTTAGTTCCAAAAATTCATAACAGATGGCGCTAAGAGTCGCCTACATCTCGCTATTGCTTGCTCATAAGTCTTTCTATAAGAGGTGGCACCATATGGAGTTGGATTTTGATTTTTCGATTCTTTCGATTGTTATTCAAGTTTTTAAATAACTCACTACTCAGTACTTTATCTATGCAGTGACGTAACCTTAAGCCTACCAAGTACCAATGATAAATAGTTTATGGGTAAAGCTAAAGTTGTGTAATGGGGGGCTAAATAAGCTTTAAATTTGGTATTAATAATAAAGTTTACTTAATTTAATAAATGAAATACATATTATGTGCACACTGCACAGCTGTTTTTGGGTATTTTGATTTAAGGGGTACCAGGGTTTTAATAAAAAGCTTTTAAATTTGACACCAATTTTGTTGACACCACGCGCTATAAACTGAAGTCCACGCGGACGAAGTCGCGGGCAACAGCTAGTTAAACATAAATTATTTAAAAAAATCGATGTTATATTCCTCCCATACAAAACGCCAATTTCATATGTAAGGACCTAATAATAATAATAATAATTATTATTAGCTAAATTATCTTGCTCTACCGAGAGCTTACTTACTTGTCATAAATTGTTATAATTTACTTGTAGCCAATTACTGTCCAAATTATGTTCTCCTTCTCGTAATTCCGTTTTCATTAATTAATCGACTATACAGTAATAACTAATAACCGTACTACTATTATATACGTTTCAATTAAGTAAGTGCGGATAAAATTGATATTGAGCGAAATAAAAACGACATTTAATCGGCAATTAGAGAATTCCATTAGACTCGAGTAGGTAGGTACTACATTAAACTACAAATTAAAATTGCTCCGCTATTGCCTATTAGAATTAATCATAAGTTACTTTATAATATTTATTTAACTGTCCTCTAACGAACATTTAAAACGAACCAAAGTGGGTACTAATTGACTAACTGCTATTTAATGACTCGGGGACATATTTTTATCATTAGAAACAACATAAACACAAGAAGTAGAAATTGGTCTCTAATTTAAATAAATTCTCATGTAGTGGTGGTTCCCAAACTCCTCCGAAACGGTTAGACCGATTTTACTCCATGTTTGGTTTTAAAGGCATGGTGAGATAATTATTTATTGACAATACAAGCGTCGTGCCTGAAAATCTATCCACTGTAGGAACTGCGAGACGTCTGTGTAGAGGGTGACGCCGGGCGCCGCGTGCGCCGATAGCACGCCCACCTGCACGCTGCCGTCCACCACCAGCGCACCGCCAGAATCGCCCCTAAATAAAAAAGTTAATTTGATACCCAAAGGGCCGGGACACAAAAACACGGCACGAAGTCGTACGACCCTGTACGGCGCCGTGCCGTGGTTTTTTACGACGCGCGTCCGGTACGGCGCCGTACGACGCCGTACGACGTCGTGCCGTATTTTTGTGTCCCGGCCCTTAGCTAGGCCCTTGTTTAGATGTGCCCGTGAACTTCAGCGTGTTCTGCTGTAGCGTTTGGGAAAACACGCGCAGAACACGCTCAGGTCTGAACGGGTTCTTAGGGGTAAACAAGAGCATTAGAGCTGTCCGTTACTAGGCTGTATAGGCAAGATATAGAGTATCTAGACACTGGCAATTTAATATGAAACTTTCACTGACTAACATTGCAACACATTTCAAACTGAAAACTCAAGATTTCATTAAGTATAATATTAATATTTGGTGTAGGTATACGTAAAGATCCGCATTAAATAGGTTCATAAGCTAGTTATTACACTAGAAATAGAATGTAATTTATAAGAATAATTAATAAGAATATAATTGGATCGATTTTAATTTTGTCGAATGGTCAACGTTTTATAATGTGAATTTGTGTGAAATATTAAAATAGCCTCTAATACTCATTTTATTGCTGAAAAATGTAGAGAGCTCCTCTAGGTACGTAACTAATTTACCCGCAGAGAAAAAAAGTTTGGGAACCTCTGATCTAGATTCTAGTAGATAGGTACGTAGGTACATCAAGTTGTAAATTTGCTTACCGCCATGGGTAACTCGATGTATTTTTTGCGCTAGCACAAAATGTTTTAGGTCCCACATCTATTTTCATAACTTTCTCACATTTATAAAGTGGTAAGATTTTCTGTTTAGTGTAGAGTAACTCATGCGTGCCTTTGATGGGTCCCTTCACTTCTATCTGTGGAAGTAGATTTTAGTAAACAATTTAAATTTAAAAACAGAACCAAAGACACACAAACTTTTTTTCGCTTACTTTAGAAACACCCCATCCGGCAATTGTACCGACCAAGCCTGGTCTAGGAGGCGTCTTTGACAACGCCACCCTATACACTTCGGATCCCAATCTAATATCACGATCAACGACTGCCAGACCGATATCGTAGAACAGTTCAATCGGATCGTACCTCTCATGAACTACCGTATTTTTGACTTTATACTGAATTCCTCTTTTTTTATGATAACTACCGACCCTGATGGAAAACCCTTGGTCGGAGCCATTTATAGAGATGCAGTGGGCAGCTGTCAGTATTGTCCGCTGGTTGACAATAGACCCGCCACACATGACCCCTTTTTTTCCGTTCGATTCAAAGTACACGGTGTAGCCAAATTTTTCCATACTCTTTACTGGTACCCCTTGAACAATTCTTGGCTCTAGGTCGTTTGCATTTACGGTGCAGAACTTCAGCTCGAGTAACGTTATAAACAAAATCCACATTTTTCGTGCTAGAAGTTGCAACTTGGAATATATTAGATACTCACAGCTTAATATATATTTTTTTAATATTACAACAGGTAAGTAATTGCCATATAAAACGGACTTTATGCTGCAAAACGCTGACAGATTAACTGGCACGAAGTAAATTAAAAAAATAACAATATAAGTTTTAACTCCGATTAGAAATTGCAATATTGCCAATTTTAACTGCTAACTAAGCACTGCTTTTCAATTGAGCGTTATAAAAATTAAAACTAAGTTTTACAACCTTCGGCAATTTGAATTAATATTGCGGAAATAAGTGCCAACTTCAGTTGTACTTACAAATTGCTTCCAATAGTTAAAACTTGATAGTAATTGGCGTATCTACTAAAGGAAAGTTTTTCTTTTCAGTAATATCTATCATTATTACGGTTTTGTATTTTATATAAAATTATATCAGTATCTCAATACTACAAAACAACAACAGTCTATTAACTATTTTAATACAATATAAGTATTATAATAATACAGTTTAATTCCTTTTTCCATTCAATTCTTTTTCTTTCTTTATACTACAGTTTGATATATTTGATTTGGGTTAAGATTTAATGAAAATGAAATTTTGTAGTTTGATGACAAACGGACTGGCCCGAACAAAGAACAAAGCTGCAGTTACACAAAATAATTTGTACAGATAAAACAAATTACAGTGGGATTTGATAACAATTTGTATGGCTATTATTTTTGTCAGAATGTATTGCAGATTGCTATTAAGCACATCATCTAAACTTATAATAGAAATCCATTTCTTACGAAACGTGAAGAAAAAGCACAGCGTTACCGTTAAGTTAAGAAGAGCAAAATAACTGTTCCGTTCCGGTGCCGGCGCAACGGTGAGCGGATGGGATTTGTAACGATTTCCGTAAATTAAATATCGCCAATATCCAACAATCTTCCTGCAATTTGCCGAGAAATATTATATCAATATCGAAGTAATGGTAACTTATTAGTAAATACGATGCTACGCGGTATTACGACCGTTAAATATTGTAAACTTCAACTTAAGTTATAATAAAGTTAAATTAGTACTCGATATAATATTATTTATTTGCAATGTATAATATTGAATTAAAATTATGTTGTAGAATTTAAGACTACGCAAGTTGGAATTACAGTTGATTTTAAATACATAATATTTATAACTGAAAATTGGAAAGTTAGTTTTTTAGTAGTTTTTAGTCCATCTTTTATTTCCAAACCATGAGAGGTAGAAATTTTTTTTGCGTGCTGATAGGTTTTGCTTAGTACTAAACATATTATGTAGTTCTGATATCGATATAACAATTATTATTAAGAAGAAAACGAATGCTTCTACTAAATAGCATGGGTACCTACTACCTACCGCAACTATACATCCTTTGTTAGACTATAGACATGTCATGACCCCTGAAATGCCCTTGGTTAGGTGTTTACTGTAATCAGTTAGTGGTCAGCCGGTTGAATTTTTGAAAATAATAATAGCAAAATAAAATAAAAAAATATTTATTATCATACAGACGAATAGAAAATCTCATTTTTGGAAGTCGATTAAAAAGAGGTTTTCTTAGACATACTGTATAAGATGTTCTCAGCCAGGGCGTTCCACCACAATATTAGTGAACACCGCACCTACTTTCTCGAACCTTCTACAGCGAACACTGATCTAATGTATAGGATTTACCCTTTACACATTCGAGAGAAAGTCTATGGAGATGTTATTTGTTACTTGCGCGGCTTTGAATAATTGGTTCTTCCGTGGTATTATTACAATGTAATTATTTTGTGATGCGTAGTTGGCTGCAGAAGGCAGATCATTTGATGCCGCAGTTGTAGCAATTGCCTATATATATATATATATATATATATTATGTTAAATAAGATATAACTTGTAATACAATTATTTATTCTACTTGGTAGTTGGCCTCAATCCTGGGATTCTCAATACTGTCAATAAATTTTAAAGTTTATCAAAACTTTAAAAAGTTCAGTAGCCAACCCCAAATTACGATTACTATGAACTGTTGCTCAATATGTTTTTCTACAACAAATTGTCATACTCTAGCATGCCAAACTGAGTAATTATCTACTGTCTGACATAGGAAGGCCACGTGTCTGCATGATATTGAATGACTTGGGGCGGAATCTATACAGTTACACATGCTCAAAAATAGCATGCTTATTATCATGCTTAAAACAAGCATGCTGTTTGAACTCGATACATTTGCATTTATTAAGCATGCTTATTATAGTGCTCCTGCAGCGAAAAACTAGCATGGTGCTCCCGCCACCGATTTTTGAGCATGCTTATAATATGCTTGGACACACGTGCTCGAAAGCAGCAATTGCTCGGTTGAAGCATGCTTTCGTGCTTGAAATAAGCTTGTGTAACTGTAGCTTTAATGCGCGCGCGCAAGACCCGGCGGCGCCGTGTCACGCGTTTACTTATTGACGTGCCACGTTACTCTGACGCAGTCCTGCTCCGACCCTTATGACACGCAACAATTTATGACACTCCACTACAATTTATTTCCAATATTTTATCTCAGCTATAAATTAGAAGCGCACCGGGGCTGATTGGTCAGAACCACAGGTCAGAACAGATAGACACGTTTAGTTTCTCTCAGTGAAAATTGGCAATGGAAATGCAATACATTATGTTTATTTTTAACATAAGTGCATTATATAAAGAGAAGTAAATAAAATAAAGCAACACTGAAAGCTTTAGATTTATGTTTACGATTACGAGATCGCGTCGTCGTACCGGACCTATGCCATCACAAAAACGCTTCCACAAATTAAAAGGAATGTTTGACTAATTGGAGTATACCCTGTATACCACAACTGTGTACCTACTCAAAAATAAATTAACGTAAATCAGAGGCTTTCTGCGAATGTTGAATTTTAGGAATTGCAAGAATTTAACAAATCTTTATTTGATCAGATACCACTTAGATAAGGGATTTTGGAAATTATAAATATTAAAAATAGTTTGTCGTTAATTTTTAATATAATTTGCCGTACATAATATCATATAATATCTACTACATAATATTATTAGCTCAAAAGAAGTTTCTATATTTTAACTTATCAAAATTTTAAATTAAGTAAATTAACTAAGCACTTATAAATATTTTTAAAATTTTCGATGTTTTTAAAAACCCCAAATCAAACATCCGTTTTATGCTTTCAATTTATTTATTCCTAGAAATTCTTATCAAAATTCGTAGAACGATAAAATCGAAGTGTAAGCGAACACAATCCAGTATTCTTCGCGTTTGCTATCTCTATATTCTCTGTAACAACCCATAAACATGAAAATAGACCACCTAGAATACTTGATACAATTTAATTGCATTTTGTATTGCCTTTAATCGTACCAGTGTAAGCTGGTACAAAGCAGTTATACACACTACAGTATACAGCTTGCTCCAAAACACGCAGTCGTCAGCTTTTAAATTATTATAAACAGTGCCTATAGCTGTAAATAATGCATTTTTTTTATTTTTTTAAAGGCAACTTTTTGGTAAAAATTTGACTTGCTTCACTTTGGTCTATTAGGGTCATTTGGATATTTTGAGGTACCTATGATATTGACACGTACATGGCGTGACTGTCATGATGAACAAATTTTAAGTATAATTTACAGAGAGCCAGTACTGGCTGCCAATAAGACTGGCAGCCAGTATTGGCTTGACATAATATGCCGCGTGTGAACATATTGGCCTGGCTTGAAAAACTGTTCACACGCGGCATATACCAAGCCAATACTAGCTGCCAGTCTTATTGGCAGCCAGTACTGGCTCTGTGTAAATTATACTTAAGTGTCAAATTTTTGAAAGCTTAAAAAATAATTTAAATTTTTATATTCCGACTCACGATACGAGTCGATCTCCGTGTCTGCAAAATCGTAGCCAAACGATAAACTTTCATTTCATAGAAAGGTGGGTCCTATATTTCGTGTTCTTCAACAGTCTGACAAGAAAAAGTAGACGCAGTACAAAATTTTCTAAACGTAATCACGCTCAAAAGGTGATTTTTTGCTTAGTATTTCCACATAGCACGCTACACATTAATTTTTATCATCTTGCATATTTTTATCTCAATTTTCATATTCATATTTTTTATGTGATTTCAAAATTATTGTGTACAGCGTCTACTCTTTTTTGACAAGCTATAAAGAATATAGTTTATAAAGTAAGTACCTTTTTGTTATACAAAATACTTATATCACAGAATATTTACTGTCTAGAAAATTGTGAAGCTTCGTACGTCGTATTCTTTAACCTATATCATGGCAAAAATTCACAAGGCAATAAAGTTTTTATCGTCTAACAATTAGATAGTAGGTATTTTATAATTTTATAGAATGGCTTTACCGTATTAATTACCTTAGTACTTTTGTTTATTACAATATCCGATTTCTAGCTACGTTCTAGACCAATTAAGTACTATCTACTAAATTAAGCTTCGTTTCAATTATTAATTTTGATCTTAAAAATTTTACTACATTCTAACTTCTCTTTGGAGCTTATTTCGCATTAATTACCCTATTGCAATTCATTTTATAAATATTTTTTTTTACATGGAAATGAATTGAAACTCAGTAAAAGATAAAATGTGCTCGTAATCGAATTCTACTAGTAGTTTTTAGAAGAAAATCTTTCCCTGCCAATGTATAATTGTAAAAAAGTCTCAACAACATTCTTGTCTTTGTCATGTTGGTGCGGCGCGGCGGATTCCTCATTCTACACGGTGCGGGTTCCGTGAGAACAGGCCGAGTGTTACGAATAATTGATACAATTAAAATTCTATTATTAAATTATAATTACACATTCTATTATCGAACATTGTAACTGTATCTATAATGTAGTGCATTGAAAGACACCGTAGAAAGTTATTTAATTGATAGGAGTATCTACATTCTACGTATTTAGTACTCTTTGTTATGAACTAATGACTTATGACTTATATGAGGTTATAATATGGTATTTGTATAAATTAAGTATAAAATACTTTAAGGTGTGTAATATGTGTCCTCTATCCTATCCTATCTCTCTTAAGTGCAGTCGCCAGAGGTTTTAACCTCCGAAAACTGTAATAGTGAATGGATTTTTGTTTTTGAGGTGTCATTTTCTTTTATACACTATAACTTGTAAAGTTACTTAATTAAAAATTTATATTTCACCATATAAAACCGGTCCACAATTTTTTTTTATCTTGTTCCTGTTATTTAATGACTCTTATCCGATTGTTTACGTTGAAAATTAACCAAATACACAAATTTTAAAAAAGAAAGTTTGCTTTGCTAAGCTAAATACAACTATAAGGTTTTTGCAAAGTTTTAAAGATTAACGCACGTCGTAACCAAGATAAAAGGGTTTGGGTGGATTTAAGGGTTGTAACGAAAAGTGTGTTAAATTTACTTGTTGTTCCTATTTAATTTTAAGAGAAATGATAACTTTTAAGTACTTAAAAACGCTTAAATATCTCTAAAAATGTGTAAAATAGACCGAAAATATTTTTCTATATTTGTAGAAAATTTATTTAAGTGAGAGCTAAAACATTAAATGCATCGACAAATGAAATACTTTTTCTAGTCTTTGAAATATATTTAAACTTCCTACTTAAAGCCAGAAAAAAAAATTGGGTGCTACAAATCTCACGTACATACTAAAGACGCATGCTGCGACCTATGTTTGGAAAATTCTTACCTCAATACAAAAAATATCAGTTCTTAACCTAATTTGTATTTTTTTCCTTTGAGTATATTTTAGCAAATATAATTAATGAAATACAGATTTTCTTCGAAATATCCGTGAAAAGTTTGTGCTACATTTTCAGAAAATTTTATAAAGTAAGAGCTAAAAAGTTATACACATTAAGAAATAGAAGGTTTTGTTAAGCCTAAAAAATAATTTTAAACTTCCTATTTAAAACCAAAGAAAAATAGGAACGCCATTTACCTGGCGAGGCACACAACAAGCACATTTGGAGGTATGCTCATCTACATACAAAAATATTAATTTTAAATCTAAATTATATATTTTTTTAACTTACTTTCTTTCTTTGGAATATAAGCAACGATACAAATCAAAAAAATAATAATGTAAGTATTTTATTATTTTGCTATAAATTTAAAAGAAAGAAATATGCAAATTTTCTTCAAGATTTTACAGTTTATGAGTTTACTTGAAGTGGAAGAGAATAATTTAAAAATCAAAAGCACAATTACTTTTCAATAGGTAAACTTTATTATTTATGTTATCAGCTACACATTCCTTTTTTCTTTTCAATTTTCATCCACTATTGCAGAAATCGGAGGTTTGCACGATTTTTACGCTCTGGGAACTCCACTACTTATGTATTATAGAGTTTACTGTCAAAGTAGCAGGGCTAAAAGAGCAATTTTTATGATTTGTATGGGCAAGCGCTCTAGCGTCATTTTTCCATACAAAAGTGAAAAAATGGTTACTCTTTCAGCGCTACTACTTTCACAGCGAACTCTATACAGGGGACCTATACAGTATACACCCCCTTAACATAACTGTGATAATAATCACTTTGTTTTGTTACACCCCGTATTTATTTACTTCATATATAGAAGGTAATTAATGATAATCTTAGTTGCATTATGCAACTTGCATTCTGATATGTATACTTAGTTTAGATTTTAGTTATATTTCTTCGCTTCATTCTTCGATATATTAATTAACCAGGTAGTCCTTTGTTTATTTGCTAGGCAATCGCGTTTTTTTAAGACGTATGTGGGTATTTGAAAAAATAATAATGTCGGTCACTCGCTCATCAGCAGGCATTCACATCATTCTTTGTTAACGCGAGGCAACGCAAGCACGTATATATCCATGCCAAAGCGCAGCGCTTAGAAGAAAATTAGTTATTATTATTGAGATGATTGAGTCAGTGTTGTAAGTAACTAAAGTCAGTGTTATTTTATTGTGTTACAAGAAAATACTTCAATCTTATTAGTTAATAGACTTATAACAGAGATCTACGTCCGCTCCATCGGAACCTTAGCCAAACAATTCGGCAATGTCTGTAATACGATATCTTCTACAGCCATAACTGTGCACTGTCATTGTTTATGAACAATGTTGACATTATTGGTTGGTGACATTGGCTCAGATGAATGTGT
The DNA here is from genome assembly GCA_937595015.1 of Polyommatus icarus. Lineage (NCBI taxonomy): Eukaryota > Metazoa > Arthropoda > Insecta > Lepidoptera > Lycaenidae > Polyommatus > Polyommatus icarus. The sequence goes on from OW569321.1 coordinate 15,739,032, forward strand.
GAAGCGTCTTTCGAAATAAGCTTTCCGGTAAAAATTATAGCCCATACCTGAGTAGTATAGTACCCGGGATGCACTTATAAATTATTTGTTTTTTCTTACACTAGCTGTATCTACTGAATACTGGTCATTGACTTAAAACTTTCTGCCTAATAAAAGTCGGCAAAATAAAAAATACGGTTTTAAATAGTGGCATCGAAATTTATATTACAAAGACATCAATTCCCGGGCGTGATTGGATCGGTGATGTTATTAAATTATGTAATCCTCTTTTATTAAAAAAGAAGAAGTTATATTTAAGTTATTACGCCGTGCGATGGCTATTCAAGATTATATTTAATAGGATAATGCTACAGTACGGGTTATTATTGCTAACGTTTAACGCTCTGCACAGAACAGCAACCTCCTAGTCGGTTAGCCGCTGGATAAAGCAAGTGCTGTGCGAGAGCGGCGCGGCGTCGACACGAGCGTCGACACGGGGACTGAAACTAGACATGATTAGTAAGACGACAGTCGACAGGCAGGACTAGCGACTCCAATACTTTCGCTATTTTCCTTAGCCATAATTTTATCGACGAACAAAGTTTCGCTGAATCAGTTATATAATCACCATGATCCCAGTACGTTATCATTTGAATCACAAACCATAGAGGTCTCTTAAGTTTTTATTCTACTGACTATTATTATTATTTATGGGCATAATGATAACATTAATTTATAATTAAAAATTTATAATTAGAAAGAATATAAATTCTTTCTCGAATATAATGATTACTATTCATAATGTATATACATTATATTGTATTTTGTAAAAAATCTTTCTTTAATTACTCTGAAAATATACCTGGTTAATTAATATATCGAAGAATGAAGCGAAGAAATATAATAAATGATCAAACGAACTTACCAAGTGAAGTTCGATCATTATTATATGAGTCGCTTCATTCAAAGATATAATCTCCCTCCCACCCAGTCTGCACGAAACTATGTTTGCTGCAGTACCCAAAGAAATAAAGAAAGATTTTTTGCATTACCTCTCTCTAAAAATAATGATGTGAATGCGTGCTGATGAGCGAGTGACCGACATTATTATTTTTTCAAATACCCACATACGTCTTAAAAAAAACGCGATTGCCTAGCAAATAAACAAAGGACTACCTGGTTAATTAATATATCTTTGAATGAAGCGACTCATATAATAATGATCGAACTTCACTTGGTAAGTTCGTTTGATCATTTATAATATTCAACACATCCGTGAGTTTGACTGACATACTATTAGATGATAGATCATTAGGATCATCGGACATCGGGTACGAAATATCATAAAATTGAAACTTTTATCCCTCTTGTAGAAGACTTCCGCTGACTTTACTAAGTTAAACAACTAACCTACTAGGGTTATCAATCTTAGACTTAAGTAACTATACTTAGACTGAATAAAGAAATTATAGCGTGTAAGAATTAAGGCTTTGTAAATTAAGGGCTAGGGGTGTCGGAGCTCTCTTTGTAGAGACTAGAGCTACGTCGAGAGTAATAAACATCTGTTCACTGTTGTCCTCGCTCTTGTCGTTATCATTTTTTTTGAGGGATTAATTTATCTTGAAAAATTAATAAGTATGATGTATACCTAATTATAGCCAAGACAACGCGGTGCCACGCGCCTCGCAGCTCGACGTGAGCCATAAAAGTGAACATAGTAAAATGAATAGATATAAATTACTTTACACTGGCGATATTATTTATTGATGGCCTGATAATACGAGTGTTAATACATTATAATTTGTCTCGGGAGATGGAGTGGGTCGTACATCTTGCAGCAAATTGCCGGCAGATACGGGTGAGTCAAAACAAGCATTAGGTGGGCTCATAAATACAGCGGGTCATTACGGTCGTAACGAGTGGGTACGCACGTGCCGAGAGCGGACGAACTTACACCGAAACGTGCGAAATACGAATGTTACAGGTGACAAGAACTCCTTTTATTTGCACCAAAACGAGTGGCCCGGGAGCCAGGTTAATTTTTGGTCAATTATTTTTTCCTGGGTGAAACTTTCTACAATGCATAAGATACTTATACTATGAATACTAGCGACCTTCAGCTGTTACTCCGTGGGTGGGGTGGGCACTGGGAAGTGGTAGCCTCCCACCCATGAAAAAAAAATTTTAGTCATTTCCTCTCAATTGAAAATTTATCAGAGTATAGTTTATGTAGTATTTTGAAAGAAAAACATAGTCAGCTGACCATAACACGGTGGATTATACGTCAGCTGGCTCCTTGAACATGAAAAAAAATTAATATATTTTCAATGATTTCCTCTCAGCTAAAAATTTACCTGGTGATCGTTTATATGCTACTATGAATGAAAATTAATGTCAGCTTGCTGTATCTCAAGTTCGGAAAGTTTGTCAGCTGGTACCTTGAAAACCTACTAAAACCTATCAGCTGACGACTTTTCCACTGACGTACAGCTAGCTGATTTTTTTAATTGTTTACTAGAGTATTTTAACAATACTCTGATGAATTTACAAGTGATATATTGGCGTAAAGGTAAAATCGACATCTTAAACACGAGTCGTAGTGTGCAATGCGCTAAAAGTAGTGGGATTAATATTTGTTGCAACTTGCAACAATTTTTGGGTTGAAACTAGCAGCTGCTGATAGCTATAGCAGCCAACCAATTATTAATGTTATAAACACGAATCAAAAATAATGTAGCAACATACTCATAAACATCAATTAGTTTCTGATTTCAGCACATATGCGAAACTACTATAGAAATTCGTACTCTTCCATTACTTTACGTAGTTTTTTGAAAGTCCAACGCATTATTAAATGAAGATACTCGGAATAGAATAGCATAATAATAAGAATATTAATTAAAAATTTATAGCAAGACGTTATAATGAATGTAAAACAAACACATAAAAATATCATGAAAACAACGGGATCACAAAAAGTAAAATAAGTAAGACGTACTGATATAATATGGGCATTAATTAAATTGTAGTGAAAGTCACAGGCACTATTTTATGTTTTTTTAAATTACAAAACGGTGTGAGTGTCGTCTCTAGAACTGTTCCTGTTAGGATGAGTACCTATCAGTAACATGATGATCATAACGGTATAAGTATTAAACTATGTTATAAGAATTAGTTTTGCAACAAAATGTGCTGCTACTTACTTGAAAAGTGGCTACCTACAAGAAAACGGAATTGAATCAGAAGATATCTATACTTATTATAAAACAAAGTCGCTTTTTTCCCTCATGTCCCTTTGTTCCCTTTAATCTTTATAACTACGCAGCGGATTTCGATGATTCTTTCAGTGTTAGATAGCCCATTTATCGAGGAAGGTTATAGGCTATATCTTATCACGCTAAGACTAATAGGAGCGAAGAAATAGAGGAAAATGTGGAAAAAACGGGGGAAATTATTTGAAAGGGATTTTTGAACACGCTTATCTCAGGAACTACTGGCCTAATTTGAAAAATTATTTCTGTGTTAGATAGCCCATTTATTGAGGAAGGCTATAGGCATATTTTTTTAGTGGCTATATCATATTTTATACCCGTGCGACGCCGGGGCGGGTCGCTAGTTACATTATAATCCTTCTTCAAAGTACATTTGCGGATAAGACATTTAAATAAATAATATTATTATTACTTTCGAACTACAACCAGAATCTGTGTTATTGCGTAGAAGAGAAAGAGAGAGAGAGAGACGGTCCGGCGCTAGTACCTTTACAACAACACAATGATAACGTATAGAAATACTACTCCAGGAAAATTAAACATTCGACCTCGGAATAACTCGCATAGAGCTGAAAATTGGTAGAGACGTTAAATACACCATAACAAATAAAACCTCAAAAGTCCCCGGCGATCCTCCTTGTGCAATATTTTTTATTCAAGGTCAAAGGTATGAAAATAAGGTTTTTCCTGTTTTTTTTTCAAACTATACATTTTATCACAAAAATAAGTAGGGCAAGAGTGTACATCATAGAATTCTCTACAAAAAATATTCAGACACTTTTTTCATACGACTTACCATTTCTTATAAATGGCGGGCTTAAAGTTTGGAAAAATCATATCTATGCTTAAATTATAAAGCTAAAGAATTTGTGGAACTACAGCTTTGAATTGAAGAATTCGTTTTTTGTTGTATAGTCTTATTTATCGAGGAAGACTTGAGCTATATAACATCACGTTGCCACCAATAGGAGCAAAGAAACAGAGGAAAATGGGAAAAAACGGGCAAAATTATTTGAAGGAGCTTATCTCACAAACGGCTGAAGCAATTTTTATGTTATTTGGCACAGATATAGAATAGACCACGTAGAGGGACATAGGCTATTTTGTTTTTCAGGAAAATTTACGGTTTCCGTGAAATTTATAATTAACGCGGGCGGAGCCACGCTTAACATCTAGTACTACATTAGTATGTACCGAGAACTTTTAAATTTTTTCAAACAACCCACTAGGGTTGTTTGAAAAAATTTAAAAGTTCTCGGTCGGACATACTTCTGAGTGACTTGCAAGCGTACTGTTGCTTTTCGCGACTCGAAAAGTTTAGATTTGGTAAGTCACGCAGAAGTATGCTTGGCTGAGAACAGCCCTCGTAAGTTGTAGTACAAGAAGTGCCGCTCCGCCCTGTTAATTATATATTTCACGGAAACCGTACATTTTCCCGAGAAACAAAATAGCCTATGTCCTTCCTCGTTGTCTACTTTATATCTGTGCCAAATAACATAAAAAATGCTTCTGCCGTTTGTGAGATAAGCTCTTTCAAATAATTTTCCCCGTTTTTCCCCATTTTCCTCTGTTTCTTTGCTCCTATCGGTGCCAACGTGATGTATAAATAACAGCTCAAGTCTCCCTCGATAAATAAGAATATCCATCAAAATACTAATTTTTCAATTCCAAGCCGGAGTTCCACAAATTCTTTAGCTTTATAAATTAAATTTAAGCGTAGATATGATTTTCCCAAATTTTGAGCCCGTCATTTAAAAGGAATGGTAAGTCGTATGAAAAAAGTGTCTGGATATTTTTTGTAGAGAATTCTATGATCTACACTCTTGTTATACTTATTTTTGTGATAAAACGTATAGTTTGTAAAAAAAACCAGGAAAAACCTCATTTTTATACCTTTGACCTTGAATAAAAATTTTTGCACAAGGAGGATCGCCGGGGACTTTTGAGGTTTTATTTGTAATGGTGTATTTAACGTTTCTACCAATTTTCAGCTCTATGCGAGTTATACCGAGGTTACGATTTTTTGCGTCTAATTATACCGGACTATACGTAATGGATACGTTTCCCCGAGAAGAGCCGGACACCCCAAATACTTATTAGTATTTTTATAAAGCCAATAAAGACGATTTTGCTGTCTGCACCTTTAAATCCTACATTTCAATACTTGCAGTTTTAGTGAAGATATTCATTTAGTTTCTTAGAGGTAATATTATATTAAATGTCATTCTTGTGCTGAGCCAGGGCTGATGCTTATTATTTTCATAATTATTTCGAAGTAACTAATATTGCGATACCTAGGTGTAGGACTTGAATTATGATTTATCTCGTGGACTGTACATTTGCTGTACGTTATACAAAACGCATGAGAGATTCACTTGTCTCGTATTCGTTAAAATTTTTCTTACATTTTATGACAACAAAAAGTAATTGCGGAGAAAATGTTTCAGTCTGTTGACTGCAACTTGCAAGATTCGAGATTACCGTCGTGTCAGGTTTTCGGTTCATACATCACGTTGCATGTTAACCATCGTATCCGCTCATTCATAGTACAAATGGAATAATTGGATTCTTACGCATATACCTGACTCACGACCGGCTATGGATGGAGCTACAAAGTATTGCACCTGCTCCCGCCACGCGTCGCCGAGCGCGACGCGCGTCCACCCGGCCGCGACCGATTCCGAAGAAGCCGTTAAAATATTATTTTAAATTTCGAATTCTTTTTAATTTAATTTTTATTTTTGCTGGTTATTCTGAAGTATTATTAATTATTATGAAGTTGGTAGCGATGAGCTGAAAGGAACATTAAATCATTCTCTACAATTAACCGTAGCGCTACCGAATAAGCTGATAAAAATATACTTACTTAGCTTCTATAAAATTAGAATTATTCTTTTTAATTTAATTTTTTTTTGCTGGTTATTCTTACTATGAAATTGGTAGCGATGAGCTGAAAGGAACATCAAAAAAGGTTATTCTGGCTAGGAAGTTGTTAGCGATGAGCTGGGAACACAAAAGCATTCTCTACAATTTACCGTAGCGCTACGGATATAAACTGTTGAAAATATAATTTTTAAATTTCGAATTATTTTTTATTTAACTTAGTACCTACGAATAATACAATACAATAGCATTTCCAAGAATGCTATTACTATTACCTACTAAGGTAATAGTAATAGCATTCTTGGAAATGCTATTGTATTCTATTGTTGTCGCGGTCACCGGTGTCCTTATGGGGCTTGAAGGATTATTAATATACTAAGTATATTTTATGTACAAATTTAAAATGTCACTTGAAATGCTGTTCTGTTGGTGAGTCTATAAAATAAATAAATAGTATGGAGCTTCGAAGTATTAGGAAAGTAAAGATGTTTTAGGAATGGCTGAATATAATAATTTCAAAAACAAAAAACTGCTGTACATCATGAAAATGACATCATGAAAATGACGTCATGACTACAGACGGTAAGAAGTAAAATAAAACACTCGATATGACCGAGAGCTATGGTGTCTTCTCGTATTAATTTTTATTTTACCAACCTATTTTATTGAATTGAATCAAAGAAAAATCTGTGACAAATCAAAAGAAAGCTGATATCTGGTTATTATGAAACGCTAAAACTAAATCGACCACGTGTTGTCACTAGACACGTGGTCGCTATTGAAATCTAGGAATAGAGTCAATGAAAAATATAAATATTTAAGCCTCAAGTACTACAATATTACTCTTTTTGAAGTCCAGTGAAAAAAGGAACAAAATGCATGTGGAGAAAAGCGTCATAATTTAGTTTCATCACGTGGACGAACGATTTCGGTACTAGGTACATGCAATTTCTTTAACAAAATCACAAGCAGTGTGTTAATTCAAGTAGATGAAACAGGAATATTGAGGTTATTTATTAACTCAAAACCGCGTTAAAAATCACGTTTTCCACGGCGTCATGGCAGGTTTATAAAAGATCATTGGATTCCTCCAAGTTGGCTGACCGGGCGGCGCGGTGCGCGGTCAGCCAGTGGAACGGGGGGCGCCACGCTCCGCCGCGCTCCGGGATAATGACTCCGGCCAGTCATATCTCACTTCTTAGATAATTACGTCTTCCGACCTGCTTGGAATTTTCTAGAACCTCCAGAAGTTTTGAGGTTATACAACAATCCGCAGAAGAATGAAAGACTTTTATGAAAAATAGCAGCATTTTGTCGTGATATCTACAGTTCAACTAGTTAAGAAAACTACGACTCAGTTGCTGCTTAGAAATTTTCTCTAACCTCTACTTGGTGGCTGGTGCTAGTAATATATATTCAGTGCCTCTACAGATTTTTGAGATTATGGAACAATATGGAGAATAAAATTGTCTTAACTATCTGTATTGGCAGTGTTTTGTCGTGATACCGTCCAATTTAAGGCCTTTTTCACCACTTCCTGATAAAGTGTCGGATAGGCTATCCACAAGTTGTTTGACAGATTCTCCATACTCTCTCTGTCAAGTTAAGTGGTGTCTCGGCACTCATCAGGAAGTGGTGAAACAGCCCCTTAGTATGATAAAATAATTACGTCTTCAGACGTGCTTGGAATTTTCTAGAACCTCTAGACTAGAAGTTTTGAGGTTATTTAAGAATCTGGAGAAGAGAAGAGAAATTATATTTTCTAGAGTGGCAATAATTTGTCGAGATAGCATCCAACATTTACAAAATTTTGGGGTTATAAAACAACCTGGAAAATATAAGTAAACTAAAATAATCATATCTGAAATGACAATACTTTATCGTAATACCGTCAAACTAGGAACGAAAATTACGTCTTCCTCACTACTTAGTACTTAGTAGTACAGAGGTTATAGAACTATTAAGGGAAATACTGACTTTTGAAATGACAATATACTAAACATAGAGGAGGAGATACCAAGTCGAGGTATAAGAATCGCGCCTTTCTTGATATTTAGAATTTTCTAGAACATAGGCAAAAAAGAAATTATGGCAAAACTATGGCAAAACACAATCTATTATTCCTCACTTAATAGGAGGAGTGTTATTATAGCAAAGTTAAATTCTGAAATCTTATTTTTATAATCCAGAAAATTGCAGTATATAAACGTTAACCAATAGCTTTACGATGTTATATTTTAACGCATATACCGCTATACCTAATTCTTTACACATTTCATGGAGGTAAATTATTGCTATCTGGAATTCAAGGTTAAATCATATTACGTTCTGAAGCGGGTTGAAATTTAAAGTAAATTGCTCTGCAGAGCATAGCAATCTACAGATTGTCTTATATATAAAAATCTATATTTATAAAAATGGATTTTCAAATGTGTTATCGCGCTAAAACTCGGAAACGGTTAAACGGATTGAGCTGATTTTGGTTTTAAAATATTCGTAGAAGTCCAGGGAAGGTTAGGTATGTTAAGTATGGATATTGGATATACGACATACGTGTAATTTGGCGGCAAATTACACGTATGTCGTATAAGGTAATTTGGCGGCTGAGTAAGTGATGATTAAACAAATCAGGTGTTAGGTCATGATTACGAATAGAATGGTTTAGGATTACTGCAATACTATATTGTGTGGAGGTATCCGGTGTCAATCATTGATGTGCATTACAGTGCCTAGGTCCTAGGGTTATGGTTGATTACATTATTTAACTAGCTGACCTAACAAACGTTTTTACGATATGATATTATAGTTATTTGGGATGAAAATAGATGTAAGGCGACTCTCACACCTACTCGATGAGCACAAAAATTCATCAAATCGGCTAGACAGACAGAAGAGTTTGGTAACAAAAACCGCGACACCAGCAGTGCTAAAATGCTCGCTTTTAAGAATCATGATATGAATCATAATATGATTCATTTTTCTAAAATCGTAAAATGCAACTCTGCTTGCAATTCTTTTCTGTATTTTTGTACTGATTTGACATTTGTCAGTTTGACAGTTTTGACAATTCATTTGCTAAATTGATTGAGAGGAATTGCTAAATGTGACCATTTTAGCCCCGCAGAACTTTTATTATTTTATATATAAAAATAAAAAAATATATATAATATTAGTTAGGAAATAAAAATATAATACTAAGTTTTAATCCAGCTTATAAAGATTGTACACATAATCGCACATCGCAGTAAACATTTACTGCGATGGTTTACGATTACCATAACTTCTTATAAGTAGCTTTTTGTCTATTTTTTAAATTTAAGATTATATTTTTTATAATTATAATATTGTGATTTATCACATAAAACATAATAGAAGAAATGACTTCCTACGGGTCAGTTTTTTAATAAAAAAATAATTGAAAAATTGTACATGGTAATAAGCTTGTGTGTAATTATTATTATACATTCAAATGACTCGGTAACAAGTGTCGTTGAACTTCAGGTAATTAATTCACTCATCCACGTCTGTCTTAGAAAGACTTGCTTCTAAATTAGTACAATGAGGAAGTGACAATTGAATTAGCGTTTAGATATAGGGTTGACGAAGAAATGTTATCTCTGGAACATCCTTATCCTCCGTACCAAGATTAAACACCTTAATGACTCACGAAGTCATGACCCATTTCAAATTTTGAATTTAAATATTTTTTTAAGTTGGTGCTATTTACATTTAGAAAGTTAAAAAACTATTTTGATGAATAAAAAAAAACAAAAACCAGGAAACAAAGTTTAACAAACACAAAGCTGCCGACCCTAGATTTCATTATCGTAATAGAACAATAAAGTGTGTCATCGCAGGTCGCATATCGCAGGGTTACACTTGCGCCGCTAGCATTGACCACAGCTAGCGTTTATCTCACTATGTGCAGTGTAAAAAAACAATAATTCAAAAATAGAACGTTATCTTTTTAAGGGGCCAGCAAAAGTCCGAGTGAATGTGGAACTTTTTGGTGCGAAACAAGCAGGTCGCTGCGATGCTAGCGGTTTTGGTTGCGGCGGCTTTGGTTGTTATTTTTATGACAACCAAGGGGTCCAGCTACTCGGTGGTGGAAAGGGTTGCGGCTGAAACGGAAGATGTTAGCAATGAAGCGCACATATTTTCGTGTAACAAGTAAGAACTATGAAAATTCTTCAAAAATTTCTATCGCAGGGGTCCCAAACTTACTACTACTTACTAACGCCCTCATGTTTCGCCCTTATTTTTATTTAAATTAAGAGGCTTTTGCCGCAAATTTTATAAAAATAAATACAAAATGCAAAATTAGTCATTTTCAAACCATATTTTTACCATCACACCGACTTAATTCCTATCCAGGAATTCCCGGATTTTTGTTTAACAAAATACTTTATTCTAAGAAGTCGCCTGCAATACTTGCTAGCCAAAAAATGCCAAAAATTAAAACTAATATTAGGGAATAGATTTAATTTAATATGCATCCAGATAAAATGAAATTACAAATCACCCCAAGCCTCTACATAACGACCTCATTTTTGTCTGGGTCCACACCCTTTAGGCCTTCAGTGCCCACTAGGGGACGTTATTGCCCACTTTGGGAAAGGCAGTTCTATCGTAATCTCAAATGGCTTTGTTTTGATTTCTTCGTTCAATGCAAACTTATATCAATAATGTATTTTACTTTATATTAAAAATAGTTTGAGCATTCATTTATTATATACTTACTCATTTTTTTTCTCTCCGGGCAAAGCAAGTCCTATAGGAGGACCTCCAGTTCATAATATTATACTTACTTACTACCTACTTTTATCTCTAAAGTTTTTACGTGATGCCCAAAGTTCGACTGAATATTATTGTTAAAAATATTAATAATGCTGAAATTATTAATGTAGAGCTATTAAATAAAACTGAAAAATGAAAATGGACTGCTTGATATATGAACTGATTAGTGATCACACAGTTGTTTAACAAGTTAGTTCACAGTTATAATCATCAACGTAGGTTATTATCGTAATTTGTTTCTTGTTTTCTTATAGAATATTGAATTATAGATAGTAAGTATAATAATTAAAAATCCATTACTAACGACACTTTACCACAGAATATATTGTGTATATTAGTAGACTCTACATTCAAGCATTGTAACAGAATAATATGTCTCTTTACCTCTTAAGATTTCGAAAAAGGGCGAAGCCAAACGAGCGAAATTTGTAAGTCGTGAGTTGGTTGTGAGTCGCAGAATTTCGGTTCGGCAGAATTCTGAAAAAAACCGGCCAAGTGCGTGTCGGGCCACGCGCAATATAGGGTTCCGGAGTACCGTTAGTTTTTGTCCATTTTTATGGTCAATGAACGTACATTTATAGCGTGTTTTACATTTACGCTACTAACAACATCATCTCAATTACTTTCAATGAAAAGTTTATTTATAACTCGCCGAAAACATTTTTTTAGTTGATCGACTATTACTCAATAACTTATGAAGTCTTCTTAGCCGTGATAATTTTCTTTTTAAATTCAGCATATTTCCTACTTCCGTGAATTTTTTCACATTTCCAGAACCAACCGTTTAGCTGGTAAAAGGGGGAGACACTGGACTCTAACGATTTTTTCCACTTTAAAACTTAATATTTCACAAACGGATCCCTAAATCGGAAAATGATTTATGAATTCTCGCAATATTTTTAAAAATCCTATTCAACGACACCCCACACGATGGGGTAGGCGCGAAAAAAATATTGATCCCCGCTTGATGTGTAGGGGAGGTACCATAAAAAATATTTTTTTTACGATTTCATGTACCATTTTGTTGCCATCATTAATATATAATATGTTCATGCCAAATTACAGCTTTGTAGGTCCTATAGTCTCTGAGTAAAACCGCGGACAGACAGATAGACAGACGGACAGACGGACGGTCATACCGAAACTATAAGGGTTCCTTGTTGACTACGGAACCCTAAAAAGTCCTGTTTGATTTACACGAGCGTAATTTTGTGAGTCATGATTTGTATGAAAAGATAATATTTTCGCGGCAGAAATTCTGCGTCTGACAACTCACAAAATATAACACTCGTTAGGCTTCCCTAATGCTTTCAAAATAATTTTCAGCCTCCCGTCAGATGATCATTTCATGCCTTCCATCGGAAATGGGCACATTGCGACAAATATCTTCAGCGACACGGTGTTCATGAACGGTCTCTACAACGGGCGGAAGGGAGAGAGTAGGCGAGCTAGAATACCAGCCTGGGCCAACGTCAGGCTAAACTCTACCCTCACTCATCTGCCGTTCAAACCTGTATACAGCCTGGACACCAAGCAAGGAGTTTTCAAGGTCACAGTTGATAGAGACAGATCGGTGGTGACACAGAGGATATACGCTCATCGGTATTACACAAGAGCTATTATCAATCAGATACAAATCAGACCTAAGCCGCATGCAGGTGAGAATTTAACAGTAATATGTAACTAGGTTATATTTTAATAAAAATAATATAGTTTAATATTATTGAATCTATATACTTTACTAAAATTATAAATTCGAAAGTGTGTCTGTCTGTCCTTTTTTGTGTTGTCCTTTCACGGCCAAACCGCTGAATCGATTTTGCTGAAATTTGGTATGGATATACTTTGGGCCCCGGGAAAGGAAATAGGATACTTTTCATTCCGGAAAACTAAACACGGTTCCCGGGTGATAAACGAATTGCGGCGTCATCTAGTATAAAAATATAGCAATAAAGTCAAATAAGAAATACTTAAATATTTCCACAGGCGCTTTTCTTTGATCGAGCTTCTATATTTGTGTAGGCATTAAAATATAGACATGAGATTAGAAATTAGAGGCCCCTTTAGGGGAGGGTTCTAGGCCCCCTCATTGTTTATCTCCAAACCAACTAGCAACAGACTAGTTACATCCACGATTAAACTACCATGGTCTTAACCAGACCAGTAGTTTAGACCCTTTCGAAAAAAAAGAGGCCTGTTTTAGGAAGTGAGTGCCAGATAAGCTATCCACAACTTATCTGACAGATAGAGTATGAAGTAACTGTCAGAAAAGTTGTAGATAGCATATCTGGATATTATCAGGAAGTGGTGAAATGAACCGTAAGATGTGATTGGTTTAAATTTTAGATCCTAATTTCATACACAAGGAAATATGGATAGCCATAAAGCTGATGCCTGGACCCACCAGCAAAGATATCGACTTCCAAACTCCTATCCCCGAGATCATCGACGGCAGGACTGTTTGGAGAAGCTGCGGGAAAACCAGGGTATCAGAGGACCCGGCATACCAGCCACTACCAGTAGAAGTCTGCGCCTACTGGACGTCTGTGCCTGATCATTTAGTGGTTCCGCAGCATCACTCCAGGGTCTTCACGTTCATCATGACCGCTGACAAGAACCAAACGGTCGCTAGAGAGGAATTTGTTAAAGGTAGGTATGCAAAGATTATTTAAGTTTTATTTCCATTTTATAACAAATCGTATATTTAAACACTTACATAGTATTGCAGGAGGATGGCGAAGACTTGTATGATAAGCACTTAGAAGCGTGGCAGAAACTTTACACCCATGCTAGTATGCAAATTGAAGGAAATCTAAAACTTGTAAGTAGAAATAAAATTTATGTTCGAAAATATACGATTGTATCCCGTACGGTGTTTTTAATTTAAATGATCGCAGATCCGTGCCTAGTTTAAAGCATTGAATAATATGGAGTGTCTTACTTACAGGCAAAAATAGTAAATGGTATTTGGTACTACTTCTTGAGCTCGCTACCTTCTGAAGAATCGTTCTCCCATCAAGAGAGATACTATGGTCTTAGCCCGACTGGCTTGGCTCGAGGAGGCACATTGGATGACTACGAAGGTAACATCTTGGTGTAGACTATTAGCCTGTTCCTATATAGATAACATTTTAACTTATGATGGTTTTCTTCTTGATTTTGATTTCAGGCCACAATTTTTGGGATACGGAAATGTGGATGTTTCCGACCATTCTCCTACTCTACCCTCGATATGGGAAGAAGCTGCTGGAGTATCGACTCGATAACGCCTACGTAGCGGCTGAACTCGCCAAGATCACAGGCAATAAGGGTTACAGGTATTAAAAAACGAATATTACTGCATGAAATTTAAACTAAGTAAGTATTTAGAAGTAGTTTGTATATCATCATCATCCAATTATTTCTTTTGTTGTTTTTGCCCCTTGAATTTTATTCAATGAGTTTAGGTTTGCGTCCTTCTACAAAAAATATTGACGTTATTATTTATTATCTCCAAACTGCGTAAAGCAAAAAATATACAATCATAGCTCAACAGTAAACACCAACGTAATTTACACGTAACTTCGTAGAACAAACATTGCGTCACCGAAATATGCGAGCTATGTTGAGCCCGTACGGCTAGGAGGGAACCGTCGACGCAGTGCTATCACTGCAATCACTGAGACGACACAGCGCAGCACACGCTCGAGGACTGCCCAGCATGGGCGGAACAATGAGCGGTACTCTGCGCTAACATCGGATTTGACCTGAGCCTCCCGGTCATAGTGACGACGGCTATGGTTCGGTCGAATGATGGATTTGACGCAATAGCCGACTTCTGCGAGGCCGTCATCAGTCGCAGAAAGAGGCTGCCGAACGGGAGAGAGAGGCGGCCGTGGCCGCGGATCCCGTTCGAAGACGGCGCGGAGGGCACAGACGCGTCATACATGAGCGCCAGCTCCCGCCGTAATCAGGGCTCGGGCGGCAGATTGGGGAATCCGCTGCCCATTGCACGAGCCCTGCCCGGTAGAAGAGCCCCCGGTGCCTCGGGCAGCTCTCCCGAAGGCTCAACAGCTTACAGTTGCTGCGATGGAGTCTGCACCGGCAGATACCGCTAACTGGGCTGCAACAGATATCGCCCTCGTCGACGGGTCGGGTAGCTCATGAGCGGAGGAAGGAGGCACCGGTGGGTTTTTGTGTGTAACACCGGGTGCTCTTCTTTACCACAGCACCTGGGGAGTCCCACATACCCCGGTGACCATTCCCCAGGGCCGCTGGGGATGCGCAACGCATTTCCCACCGTTAAAAAAAAGGACTAATTAATATAAGTTAGGCCTCGTGATAATGACTGCTGTATTTACATACATTTACATCCTAGGACTTAATACAACTTCTAGCAGCATTGCCATATCATCAGGGCCGGATTTATATTATTTTTCATTTGTCTAGGCCACTTTAATTTGCCACCGCCCTCCCCTATGTACGAACTCTGCCGCCATCGTAGGAGTTAGGACACTGCCGCCCGTAGGCTACGGCCTATAAATACTGCAAGATTATTAGATACGTAAATCCAGAGCTGCATATAACAATGATATTACCGCCAGGTTTCCATGGGAGAGCGCGTACACGGGCGCCGAGGTGACGCAGCCGTGCTGCCCCGAAGTGGCGGAGTTCGAGCAGCACGTCACAGGAGACGTCGCCTTCGCCGCCAGGCAGTACCTGGCTGCCACACGCGATGAGCATTGGCTGCAGGTATTGAATTAAGATAGTAAACTAAAGTGATATGTCATATGTTACCAATAAAGTTGACACTTTTCACTTAGGTATTAGTTATATTATGATGCAAACATAAGTAGAGGGTGACGTTTTAATCCCATGAGTTTTGTCAGCTTCTTATTTGCTTATTTTAGACCTTTCACGAAGAGTCGTCAACTAACGTATTTCTTTTACTACTTTTCATTCTTATACCTAAGTATGCAATTGAGTCTCTTTTGAGGATACTCAGATAATACTTTAATTTCCAGCACGGCGGCTGCTCCATCGTGACGAACATCGCAGAATTTTGGGCTTCACGTGCCGTCATCAACTACACTACAGGGTTCTATGATATAGAGAGTCAGTATAAAATTATGTCTGAATCCTAAATGATCTGAAACTAATATTATGTTATTTACATACAATTTCCTGTTAACAGATGTGATGGGACCCGACGAGGAGCACAGCAATGTGACCAACTCCGTGTTCACAAACGTCGTCGCTGGATATTCTCTATATTTAGCCGAGTAGGTAACTTAGCTAAATAGTAAATACGAGTACTATGTTAACGTAACCATCTGTATAAGCTTTAACTTTCTTGACCGAAGAGTACTGCGTAAGTACCTGTGAGATAAACTAAAGCAAAAGATTGCTACGAACATTGAGTAGTTTAAATTATTGTTAAAACGCCTGATGTTTTTAATAGGCAATATATTTTTGGCATATCTGCTAACTGGCCACTGGAATGGGGAGCGTCTGGTATCAGCCAATAGTGATAAAATTACCTATATTTAGGTGATGGGTAGATACATGAAAAGGACCTCAAAAAACAATATAAATTATGTTCCAGGTATGTAGCTTGTTTGTGTAAATCCTACTACATGGCGCGGGAGCCGGAAAGGTGGGCTGACATCGCGTGGAGCCTGGCCCTATCTTACGATCCCGTTCTGGACTACCATCCTGAATACGAAGGCTACACCAGGGGAGAGCCTATAAAGCAGGCTGATGCTGTACTCCTTGGCTTCCCATTGCAGTATCCTATGAATGTGTAAGTGTAGGGTTGGAATCTGTAGACCTGAGTTCATAACATCAATCGCATAGCAGCCAAGTTAAAAAAATTACAGTTCATTTGAGTAGGAGATATTATAATTATCTACTACTTAGACAAACTGTATTTATACATTTTGGGATAACAGAGTTTACTATCAACCTAAACAGTGCCGGATTTATATTTTTTTATGTGTGTGTACAGAACACTTTATTTCATTCGCCCCATATCAGCTGCTAGCAGTTAGGACGCTGCCGCCCCTAGGCTGTGGCCTATTAATAAATTCAGGGCTGAACCTAAATCTTCAGTCAGTACCTGCCCAAAATTAAAAAAAAATGCAGTATGTACTTTTCGTGATGTATGATGACGATACTTGTATTTTACTTCTTAACTTTTTTTTTACTTTAATGCAACTTATGGTGCTGCAACGGGTCCAGATGGACGTAGTGTAAAGCGTCGAAAGGTTTGCCTTCGATGTTAACTTACGACAAATTATGTCTAATTCCTTATTCCAGTTCAACACGAGCGAACGATTTGGCATACTACGAGGCAGTGACACGCGAGAGCGGTCCAGCCATGACGTACAGCATGCACACGGTGGGCATGCTGCAGCTGGACGACACCGTGCATGCCGAACACCTCTTCAACAGGAGCTACATGGACAACGTTAGAGAACCGTTTAAGGTCTACTCAAAATCCTATGCTAACTATGTACCATCGAGGAAATTGATTCCTAGGCAGTTGGCAGACCAACGTCATATCGTCGGATCGTGACAATTGAATGTTTTCTGTAATCTTTCGGCTGGCTTACCGCGACCAAATTCTTCCGACACTTCTCAGATAGTATGATTAATTTGTCGAAAACATCTAAATCGTATGGAACGATTGCTTTAAAAGATTTATAGGTGTTTTTAAGCGATTTTAAGTGAGAATGTATAGTATTGTGTCTGTTTTTTGCCTCTTCACGTCACAGTACGGAACCATTTTTAACGAAACATAATAATATAGAAAATATTTATCTACGGTTAACATGCTTAATACATATAAACTACTAGCTGTCCCGGCAAACGTTTCTTTGCCATATTATATAAAGTATATCGCCCGTATTATTTCATTGAATTCAGAAACTGAAGAAACATCTGTGTGAAACACCAATCTTGGGGTATCCACAACCTGAAGGTCAGTTTATAGTCGACACAGACGCAAGCAACACGGCCATTGGAGGGGTGTTATCTCAAAAACAGGGTGAAAGAGAAGTTGTAATTGCATATTTCAGCAAGTCTTTATCCAAGCCAGAGAGAAACTACTGTGTGACAAGAAGAGAACTCTTGGCTGTTGTAAAGACGCTACAACATTTCAGCAAATATCTCATCGGCAGACAGTTTTTACTGCGAACTGATCACGCAGCCTTGAAGTGGCTACTGCAATTCAAGAACCCAGAAGGTCAAGTAGCACGATGGATTGAACAGCTCCAGGAGTACGACTTCAAGACCGAACACCGCAGCGGAAAGTCGCATGGGAATGCTGACGCACTTTCACGAAGGCCGTGTTCAGAAGACTGCAAACACTGTGTTAAGCAGGAATCTAATGAAATTACATTAAAGTTAACGAAAACAAGTGATCAATAGTGAGTGATTGTGATTGTGATAGTGACTCGGCTACGACCTAGGACAGTGATAGTGCTCAGTGATTTGGAACTAGTGCTTAGTGTTTGGACTCAGTGATTATTGTGAACTAGTGTTTGTGAATAAAGTCTTCAAGAGAGTCACCAGGTCTTTCTCTCCGAATCATCGAACCCTAGCACGTAACAACTGGTGTCGGAAGTGAGATTTGGAGATGCCATTGACTCCGAGAGAGGACTTCAAGGGGAGTGTCAGGACAAGGGCGCAGCGAGCTGCTGCCATTGACTTCGAGAGAGGAGTTGGCGGTGGAGCTGCGGAGGCCATACCCACTGGGGACCAAGCTCCGCCCACTGCGGGGCAGGCCCTACCCACTGGCCCCGCCCACCAGGCTCCGCCCACTGACCACGCCCCCCAGGCTCCACCCACTTCGGGTGAAGCCACGCCCACTGGCTCCGCCCACCGAGACCCGCCCACTGACCACGCCCCCCAGGCCCCGCCCACTCTGGACATGGCCACGCCCACCGGCTCCGCCCACCAGGCCACGCCCACTCAGGCCACGCCCACTGGCCCCGCCCACTGGGCCCTGCCTGCTCAGGCTCCGTCGACTAGCTCCGTCCATCCTGCCACGTCCGTAGTTTCTACGGCCCCTCAAATGGCTCTTCAATTGGAAAGTTTAATTAAATTAATGGAGCTGCAAAGAGCTGATAGTCAGGCTTTGCAAGATTCTCAAAGGGCAATGATGGAGGCACAAAACCGCAAGCTCGGCGCGTTGCAAGAGTCACAAGACCGCAAGCTCGGCGCGTTGCAAGAGTCACAAGAGCAACAAAAGGACCTCCAAGAGAAAGCACTTCTGGCCATAAAGGATGTTAGTGACACTGTGACTAAGCTTCGAAAAGAGGTCGACGTAATGAATGAACGAGTTACTGGGTTAGAATCGGTTGTGGAAAATTTGAAAACCGGATTCACTGAACTGCAGAAGAGAGTAGTGCGCCTTGAAACTACGGGAGTTACAGTGTCTAGTGGAGCCACTGGAGTGGCACAAGGGCCAAGAGTAAAGGTGCCGCCGTACGATGGCACTACTTCTTGGAACGCTTATCGTCGGCAATTTCAGACTGTTGCTACCGTAAACGGATGGACGGAAGAACAATGCCTGACCGCTCTCATTGTTGCGCTCAGAGGGCAAGCTTTGTCGGTCCTGGAGGCACTGCCTCATACGGGAAATGGGTTCCAAGACCTGATGGAGGCACTGGAATCCAGATACGGGGAGCGACACCTGGAGCACGTGTTCCGTGCCCAACTGCGTGATAGAGTCCAACGCTCAGAAGAAGGGCTTCAACAATGGGCGTTGGAAATTGAAAAACTCGTCAGGAAGGCGTTCCCCGGAGCTGATACCAAGATGGTCGACTCAAATATTGTTCAAGGATTTGTCGACGGAATCAAAGACCTGGAGGTCAGAGCTGCAGTAAGACTTGGTCATCATACCTCGCTGAAGGAAGCGTTAGCGCATGCACTGGAGGTCGAGGCTGTTCGGCGTGACATACGGCAGACCCATAATATCCGCGAGGTCGCTGCGGAAGTCAGGGAGGTTAGGGCTCCTACGAAGAAAAGATTTGAAGCTATATGCTATAAGTGCGGTGAGAGGGGCCATCTTCAGCTCAACTGCCCGCAGAAGAAGACCCAGATGGCAAGGATGGAAAGGATCGAGGAACAGATAGAGGAGCGGAGGAAGCAAGCAGTTTCGTTCCCTGCCCGGGATAAGGGGAAACGAATAGAATCCAGGACTAGGTGGCGAGTATTGGACAATGTGGAGAGAGCCCCAATAACTGTTACTTCCCAGGCACGGAGCGGAAGAACAAAGACAAATACTTTGGGTCTCTTGGAAAATGATGCTATGAGGAAGACTCAGGAAAGAGATGACGACCTTCGCCACATCATCACATGGAAGAAACGCGGTGACGTAAAACCAAACTGGAGTGAGGTTGCACCCACTGGCGCTGTCACTAAGGCGTACTGGGAGCAATGGGACAGTCTGATACTTCAAAACGGAATACTCTACCGGAAATGGGCTAACGGTAGAGAGTTCTATTTCCAGATAATTGTCCCAAGGGCGAGAGTACCAGATGTTCTCTGCGAGATACATGAGGGTGTATCAGGGAGTCATCTAGGTGTCAAGAGGATGCTGAGGAAAGTGCGAGAACGATTCTTCTGGTTGCATTGGCGAGATGATGTGCAGAATTGGTGCCACGAATGTACTTCTTGCGCTGACGTGAAGGGGCCGCAGACCAGGACAGCGTGACGCGACAGTAACAATGATGCTCGGGACGAGCATCTCTAAGAGGGGAGTAGTGTTACGGATACGGACACGTGGTGCCATCTAGCGTCAGGCCAGCGAACCTACCAAGGGAACACAGGCAACGTAAATCCCCTACTCGCTACTAGATGACGCTAGGTGTATGTACCTACGAGTACTTTCTAGAAATATCTGATACTTGTTTACGCATATCGGGTTTATTCTGGGATGTTCCGGAATTTTCTGAGATTCGATCCGGCCCGTATAAATAGTCGCAGACAGTCGAGCCGGCAATTCAGTTTTATCTGAGCTATCTTCGAGGCGACTTCGGAGCGAAAACAAGTGATCAATAGTGAGTGATTGTGATTGTGATAGTGACTCGGCTACGACCTAGGACAGTGATAGTGCTCAGTGATTTGGAACTAGTGCTTAGTGTTTGGACTCAGTGATTATTGTGAACTAGTGTTTGTGAATAAAGTCTTCAAGAGAGTCACCAGGTCTTTCTCTCCGAATCATCGAACCCTAGCACGTAACAATATAGAAAATATTTATCTACGGTTAACATGCTTAATACATATAAACTACTAGCTGTCCCGGCAAACGTTTCTTTGCCATATTATATAAAGTATATCGCCCGTATTATTTCATTGAATTAGTGACTAAATAAGTACCTATGTCACCATGGCACCGTCCAACGCTATCCCCTGACTCGCATCGCATACGCAATGGTCGCTCTTTATAGACAAATAATTTGCAATAAAATAAAATGACGACTATAATTAAAGATCTAAGCTATCCTATCTCTCAAGTAGGAAAAAAGCATACATTAAAAAACATTAAAATCGGTTAAGTAGTTTAGGAATCCATCGCGGACAAACATCGTGACAGGAGATTTATATATCTAAATGTATGTTGTGCCGTACTAAGAATTTTAGTCGGATGACGGATATGTAAAGCATAGCTGTTATTCGTAGAGCCTATAGCAGTACAAGCAATCATAATAATATTTTGATGACACAGCTTATTCCACACTTGTTTGTCACAATTCAAGCGCCACTTCATGTGCTGATGCAGCTAAATAACCACAGCTAATGAACAAAACGTAAAGCTAGCGATGATATCATCCTATAGCTGACGTTTCTCAATCACAGATTTGGAGCGAGCTCCGGAGTCCAAATGTTGGCGCTGTGAACTTCCTCACTGGTATGGGGGGTTTCCTGCAGTCTCTGGTCTTCGGGTACGCTGGTCTCAGTCTAAATCTCGACACGTTGAAAATAACCAAACCTCAGCTACCGCCTACGTCAACTAAGTTTACTATTAAAGGTTTGTATAGATAGAATTCTGAATTAGAAGTATTCTATTCACCCTTACGTTACTACAAGCAGATAGTAGCACATTATTATATTTTAACAAAGAAGTTGACTAATCAACATGGCAGATGGCGGACTCGTGATTTTGTCGGGCTATGTCAAGTCAACGATGGTTGTGAAATTCTGGGCTGAACATACCCTGACTCCACCATCTGTGCGAATCAATTCGTCTGATGGTACTATCAGAGAAGTTGATTCATAGGCAGATGTGAGATGACGGATAAACATAAATTAATCGCGTTGTCACAACTCACTAACCCACCCGATAGATCACAGCTGAGCTATCATTGAACTGACATAGTCCGACCAAATCCGGTCCGTCAACTAATAATTATATGAATCAATTTCTTCAATGCTATAGATAGTAAATATATCCCATCTAGAACCGCACCTTGTGACCTAGTCGGCCCCATAAGACTTACTTCTACATTACAGGTATCAAGTATTTGGGCGCAAGCTTGACCCTAGACATTGGTGACCCAGACGCGACCCTGAAAGTGTCTGGTGTGGACGAGAACTGGCCTCTCATCATGGACAATGGGAAGTACAATGTCACGCTGGTACCAGGAATGACTGGTAAGAACGACAATGAAATTTTACTTTACTTACTAGAAGAAAACTTGAAATACTTGTAAGTTGTACTGTACTTTTCATATCAGAAAGAACTTGAAACTCTCTTGAAAGAAAGAAAATAAAATTTATACAACATTTTACTAAATTAATAACAACAATAATGAATACTAACTTAGGTAACACCAAATTGATTTCCATTCAGCACATTTGCGAACCGATATCTGCAAATCTAACTTGATTTTTTAACCGACTTCCAAAAAACGAGGAGGTTATATGTTCGGCTGTGGATATATATATTTTTTTTGTATGTTCAACGATTACTCCGCCGTTTGTGAACCGATTTTCGAAATTTTTGTTTTGTTGTATTAGGTTTCACTCCAATTTGGTACCATGTTCACAATAGTGGTGACCTGATGATGGGATCCATGAGTAATCGAGGGAACTCCTCGAAATTTATATGGAAACATATGGTGATTTTGGTTTTATGTGAAGTGTACTAAGAATATGCTACCAAAAAGTCAAATATTGGGTCAAGGTATACCATGGTTTCGAAGATGCTGAGAGGACTCCTGACTCCTTATAGATACACGTTTGGGAGTTTCGGCGTTGTTTTAAGAACAGAAAGCATATGCTACTATGCAATTAATATTCATCATCATAATCATAATCATCATCATCGTCATCATCATCATTACCACGTCGTGTTAAGGTCACCAATGTCTCATGGCACAGAATAGATAGTAGTACAAGGCATAGGTATGGAAATACTAATAATAATAATTATGTATTGTTACATAACAACACCTGTTTGTTTAATACACGGCGGTCGGCGCTGCAGAGGCGACGGTGTCGCGCGGGCGGCGCGTGGCGGCAGACGACAGATCGAATATTTTACTACTTTATATTATACAGATCGAATACTTTACTAACTACTGTTCACTTCACTGATAATATATTATTTTGTGAGTGTGAGTTGTGACTCTTAATGTAAAGAAAAGACGTCATACGCCTAAAACTGGTCTTATGGTTCAGTAGGGTTACCCTGGGATGTTAATCCCTCTGGCGTAATATCAATTAAGACAACCAGTGAGTGTGAGCGAAAAGGAAAAATTTATTGTAGCGAATTAGTTATATCAAATGCTGTCGAGTAAGCGATACCGCGATGCAGATGCTTAACAACGACATCTGTTGTTGAATTGCGGAACTAAATTTTCTTAGAAAATATAAAGTTTACAAATCTCAACACTTAACAAATTGTAATAAAATACGTAAAATATACGCGAAGGTTTACGTACTAGTGTAACTAAAAAGAGTGAAATTATTATTATTGTTAACAAAAATTTAAACCGACTACCAAGGTAAAAACAATAATAACATTAATATGAACTAAAAAGTATTAAATAATTTTTACTATCTAATAGTGCCTTTTTCCGAATTCGGCTAAACCCATAAAGTTAATATACCTCGCGGAATAGAGAAACAAAGGCCTGATCAAGCGAGATGCCACTATCAGTAACACCGCGTGGTAAAAAGAGACGTGTGATACATGACAGCAGCACTCTTTTTTTGACGTCCAGTCGGCACGTGCCGCACGTTGTCAATATAATCTCATAGAATTATTCATGTTCAATCATGCTTGTGTAAGTGTATACGTACACATATTTTTCACACAGATGAAAACCAATTTTGGTTACGTTTGACAGCTCGACATTGTTGCTCTATTCCGATAGGTATATTAACTTTATGGCTAAACCTCAACTATTTCTGTACTCAATCTTCATAATTTTGAAGTCGGTGCCAGTTCCAAAAGTTTCAAATATTCTGTCAGAGGACTGAAGATTCAGCTATCTGGTACCGACTTCAAAATAATGAAGATTGAGTACAGAAATAGTTGAGGTTTAGCCGAATTCGGAAAAAGGCACTATTAGATAGTAAAAATTATTTAATACTTTTTAGTTCATATTAATGTTATTATTGTTTTTACCTTGGAAGTCGGTTTTAAATTTTTGTTAAAAATAATAATTAATAAGGCCTTTGAATTTTTGGACATAGCACCCAAAAGTCAACCAGAAGGTAACGCAATTCATGTAGAGTACGATAGAGTGCTTAATGCTTATTAACTACATAATATTATCTAAGTACTTATTTTTAACCGACTTCCAAAAAGGAGGGGGTTATAAGTTCGTCTATATATATATATTTTTTTTTGTATGTGCAACCATAACTTCGCCGTTTGTGAACCGATTTTCATGATTGTTGTTGAATCCCAATTTGGTACCATGTTCACAAAAGTGGTGATCTGATGATGGGATCCATGAGGTATCGAGGGGACCCTTTGAAATTTGTATGGAAACATATTAAGTGATTTTGATTTTTTTCTGAAGCGTTCGAGGTAAATGCTACCAAAAAGTAAATAAGCCAACTCATCAATTTGATTGAACATCATCATCATCACAAGCATAATTAAAGACATGAGTGGATGAATCGAACAAGTAACACATTTTGAATTTCGAGTAAATCGCGTTTAAAGTTTTGAAAAAACTTTTTATGATTTCTCATCACAAATCAAGTAATGGCTTTTGTTAATTGTATCAGGAGGTGTAAATATCTTCCGTTTTTAATATTATGTTAAAAAAATATAAAAAAAATCTCCATTATAGGATAAAATAAGAAAAATGTGAAGTTGTTCTGTTCCATACTTTTATATGCAATAAAATCTGTAAAGACTGTCATGCATGAAGTAAACATAAATCCTTTTTTTTTTAATTGAGATGAAACAAGACTCAATTGAAAAGACAAGAAACTCACGGCCAAACAGACAGGCCAAAAAGAAATTTGGATTATACTTTGACAGACGGGAAAGATTAAAAGGAATTCCGAAAAAACTAAAATATGTGAATAAAACTGAGTTGCGGGCATAAAGGTAATATACCTATAGGTATATTAACTTTATGGTTGCGGGAGTCATCTAGTAGACATAAGATAGAAAACGAGATTATGAAAGTAATAATCTCCATATCAAATTTCATCGAATGTTCAGTTCAGCCGTTTAAGTGTTAAGAGGTATAATTTAAAATAGACAGACAAACACCTTTCCTAATTTATAATTTTATTAGTAAGGATCAATTTATTTTGCCATTATATGCGTTGTATTACGGGAGATTGCTTAAATATTTTACTTTTTTTAAGCAATATGTCGAGTTTTTTTTTATTCTATTAGTCAAAGGTGGTCAAAGGCATAGATATTATACAGGGTGCAATTAAACCTTCCTCCTGCCATTTTTTTTCCAGGGCTTAAGTATCATTAGGAGAGTCCATTTAACCAACAAAAATTTTTGTGTTATTTTTTTTAATGACATATTTTACCCCATTTAAAATCGTTGCAGAACGGTCACTCGCGGCGCGGGGGAATGAGAGGGGGTGCGCGGGATAAGGCGCGTGCGCGGGGGCATGTCACGCGCGGCCGACGCATCGTGTCCATTAATTGTAGTGCTTTTTAGGCTAACTTTCGAACGCTATTTCTCAATATTTTAATACTGAGTGACTACAAAAGAAAATTTTTTTAACCAGGATCAATATATGTATTATCAAAATTTGGCAGGAAAGTTTAATTGCTCATAGACAGACAAACAGGATTTCCTATTAATAATACTTTTTAACGCGAGCGAAGCCGCGGGCAAAAGCTCGTTCTATATAATATCTACCTTTGACCACCTTTGACCAATAGAATAAAAAAAAAGTCGACATATTGCTTAAAAAAGTAAAATACTCAAGCGATCTCCCGTAAGCCATTTATGTGTTGTACACATAAATGGCTGTTACCCGCTTCTTGCATAATCATTTGGACGAACCTTGTAACTTACCTGCTTCATCATCTGGCTAACTTTGTAAGTATACGTAAAATTCAATTTTTTTTTATTGCAAATCATTTTCGAAGTCCTAAAAGCTACATTTATGCAAAAAAACGTAAATGTTCAAAAATGTTACTTAACTTATTCTTCCACTCATCTCTTCAATTATTATCATATGTAATTATTATACCATGGGTCATCACCTTATGACCCAATTATTGGTACTTTTCGTGATATTTTGCATCGAAGTCGACGATTGTCGACATATTTTCAAAATTCTCGTGTTTTTGTATGGGATATAATCTTAATTATTTTGTATAAAAATTATGAAAGTGGTGAACTGATGATGGGATCTATGAGCAATGGAGGGAAATCCTTGAAATTTATCAAACCACTGGAAGTGGTTAAAATGTCGTTTCTAGTAACTTGCACATATGTTACGAACAAGAGAAATTTCATACGAAGGTGCCTCTTGGTCCAAAGGCACTGAACAGAACTCATGAACCTTTAAAGATAAAAGTTTGGAAATTGCAGCATCGCTTAGATAACTGCAAGCATTTACCACAATTTCACTTACAGTAATATAATTAGGATACTTACTATTCGTACTGGTTATCTACGCATAAAGCCTTGTATTGTATATAACCAAAAAGGGTGAAATTATTATTTTTTAACAAAAAATTGAACCCGACTTCCAAGGAAAAAACAATATTCTTAAAATGGCCTAAAAAGTATGAAATAATATTATTCTTCATTAGTGCCTTTTTCAAAATTCGACTAAATCTCAACGAATTCTGCAATTTTCATTCTTTTGAGTCGGTACTGGATAAGTTCTATGTCAAGTATCTCAGTTCTGGGCTGGTACCGACTTCAAACGAATGAAAATTGAGTAAGTACAGAATTCGTTGAGATTTAGTCGAATTTTGAAAAAGGCACTAATGAAGAATAATAATTATTTCATACTTTTAGGCCATTTTAGGAATATTGTTTTTTCCTTACTGTTTAAGCTACTTTATTTTTTTTTTTATTATTTTACGTTTTATGTTAAAATTTTATGAAAATGGCTTTCCGAAGAATGCGTAATTGGTCAAAATTAGTACGAATGAAAAAACATTTTGATATATATTTTTTAATATTTCAGTGACTCTTAAAGGCCAGGGTCCATTCGTGATCCGCTCCGTGCCGTGGAAGGACTGCCAGCTGCCTGCCGACACCATCGGTCACAACTACCTTCGGCCGATAGGAACATAGCAGTCATTGTGGAATGTGGATACTTACTTAAAAGTTAAAACTATTTATTTTACTATCTAGTTCAATAACTTATTGTAGTTGTGATTAAATTTGTGTCATATTTTAAAATAAATGATATTATTAATTTAAATTACTATAAGTATTTAATTTTTAAAGAATGTCAGTCAATATACTTCTCTAGTGCTTCGTAACCGAAATGCAAATAAGTAGATTTCAGAGTTCTGCGGGGCTAAAATGGTCGCTTTGGAGCATTTGGAGATCATATTATGAATCAAAAATTATGATTCATTATATGATTCATTTTTTTTAAATCGCAAAATGGTTACTCTGCTTGCAATTCATGCGTCTAGTAATTCTATATCTATATCTGGGGGCACGGTAGTGCCCCAGCCAAGCTTTTTAGCAAAGGCACGGCCGTACCATACTTTTCTCGAAGCGGTTCGCGGCTATTTCACACCCACTTTATCTTCGATGTTAACAAAACTAGAGATTTAGAATTTTGGTCACTAGGAGTAAGTATTAAAACTAGTTTAACCTCCAAATTACATGAAATTTCGGTTAATAGTTTAATAGTTACGGATGGTCAAATTTACTACATTTTGTCACTCACTAACTAACAGATCATCAAAATTCTAAGGTACTTCTAGCAGACTTAGAACCTTGAAATTTGGTACCCCGATAGGTCTTTATTCACAATGAAAGGAAAAATTATGAAACCGGCCAAGTTAGAGTCGGATTGGCGTACATAGGGTTCCGTACCGTAAATTTGTATGGGAGCCCCCCTTAAATAATAAGTTTATTTCATTTTTATTATAAATTATTAAAGTTAAAATACAATTGAGTATTTTCTGAAATTTTCAAAAACCTCGCTGTTACCATTATGGGTATAGAGCAAAAAAGAGAAAAAATATCGTGCTTGTTGTATGTGGTTGTATGGGGGTTGTTGTATATTAATAATTTATTTTATTTTAATTGGACTATTAGCTTTTATAACGACACCAGAAATACATAGTTTGTGAAAATTTCAACTATCTAGCTATTGCGGTTCTCGAAATCTAGCCTGGTGACATATGGATTGACGACGGACAGACAGCGAAGACTTATTAATAATACGGTCCCGTTTTTATCCTTTGGGCAGGGAAATCTAAAAACTGAAAAATAATTTAATAATAATATACTTAATACTTTATAATATACATGAAAAGATTTTTATGTTTGTAACTTTGTTCTTACAAAGTTACAAACATAAAAATATTATGTACTTAATGAAATGGTATTAATTGAATAAAAAATAGTATTAACAACGTTAACAATGAAACAACAATTAAATTCGTTTTAAATATGAATGTAATCAGTATATACACTCCTTACTCGCTCGATATATGGTTATCACATTAAAACCGACTTCCAGAGTAAAAACAATAATTATTATTATAATGAACAAAAAAGTATGAAATAATTCTTACTATTAATAGTGCCTTATGCAGAATACTCCTAAACCTCTACTATTTCTGTACACAATCTTCATTATTTTGAAGTCGATGCCAGCTAAGAATAGTGAGTTCTTAGACAAAATATTTTTAATTTTAAAGACTAGTACCGACTTCAAAATTATGAAGATTGTGTACAGAAATAGTGGAGGTTTAGGAGTATTCTGCATAAGGCACTATTAATAGTAAGAATTATTTCATACTTTTTTGTTCATTATAATAATAATTATTGTTTTTACTCTGGAAGTCGGTTTTAATTTTTTGTTAAAAATAATAATTTCACTCTTTTTAGTAATTTAAGTAATTTATAAGGTTTTCTGTAAATACTAATGTGTTCTACTAAGAGACTTTGGAGCCAGGATACACATTTATGATATGAGAACTATAAAGTTAATATACCTAGCGCCCTCTCGGAATAGAGAATTGCATAAGCAACTCCAAGAATATACTCGTATCACTGTATAATTAATAATATAAGCTTGGCGTTAATCAAGCAATGATAAAATTAATGTTCATGCGCCTATCTCTAAAGGCTCTAAAGTTCTATTCAGTGACTTTCTTTCTATCACAACACTACTGGAAAGTCATTAGCTCACTATAATTATTGTTCATATAATATTATGCTTAAACTACTTAGAACTACGTTAATATAACTATTTATTTTGTCCCAATAACAAGGAGTTTTCTATATACGGACATACCTCATAATTCATAGATCTCATAATCAAATTGCTAACTTGGTAACCTGATCACCAAGTTTGAATCATTTACTTTGATATAACAATATAACACCAATATAATTTTTGAAATAGTTCGACAAATTAAGAGTTATAATTTAATGATTCATGGTGTGGTGGCAGTGGTGATGATGAAGATGAATGTAACTTGCATAGTAGCATAATATGCTTTGAGTTCTTAAACCAAAGCCGAAACCCCCAAACTTGTATCTATAAGGAATCCGGAGTTCTCTTAGCACCTTCGGAACCAAGGTATATCTTAGTGCAAAATTTTGCTTTTTGGTAGCATATGCTTAGGATACTTCTCATAAAATCGAAATCACCATATGTTTCCATATAAATTTTGAGGAGTTCTCTCGATCACTCATGGACCTTATCATCAGGTCGAAATAATAAAATAATTTTAAAAATAGCTTACCTTTCTACAGAACAATGTTAAAAGACATCCGTGATCCGTTTTGATCTAAAAATACTATGAAAAATACCTACCAATTATAATAGGGCCATAATGTGAAGATGTATGGTAGAATGGTGGTGATGATGATGATGATTATTAATGTAATTAGCTTAGTAGTATATGCTTTCAGTTCTTAAAACAACGCCGAAACCCCCAAACATGTATTTATAAGGAGTAAGGAGTTCTGATCACCACCTTCGAACCATGGTATATCCTGGTGCAATAAAGTAAGAACTTTTTGGTAACATATGCCTGGAATACTTCATATGGAACCAAAAAAAACATATGTTTCCATTAGAATTTTGAGGAGTTCCCTCGATTACTCATGGATCCCATAATTAGGTCACCACTTTTATGAAAATGGGACCAAATTGGAGTGAAACCTAATACAACAAAACAAAAATTTTGAAAATCGGTTCACAAACGGCGGAGTAATCGTTGAACATACATTAAAAAAAATATATCCACAGCCGAAATGCTAAAATGACCACCTTTAAGTTAATACTTGAGCTTAAGAGTCAATTATATAATATTATGAATATAATAATCGACTCAGAAGTATTCACGTTACGTTATCCACCTATAGAACTATAACGAAGCCTCAAAAAAATATATAGAGAATGGGTGCTAGGCTAAGTACAAAAAAGTTATAACGTGACCAGAAAAGAAAAAAACCTTCAAAAAAGAAATGAAATCCCAACAAAAAGAACAAGAAAAATGTAAAAGGAGCCAAGCAAAATATTGCATAGCTATTCAATACTTCTGCCGTAAAAAGTTTTCAGATCACATTCAAGACAAGCCTTCAACTTATTTTGTAATTTAAATCAACATTCAGTAAATGCATCAATAGATTTCTTTATTTTATAATTATTATAGTGGCTTGGCAATGAGCACTAGAGAAATTATATATCAGCGATTAATTGGATTTATTGGGTACCATCGGCCACATGCGTCGTTACATACTAAAGCACTTAATGTTAGCCGTCTGTGTAAGTATGAACTCCTCCAAATATGGAGTTTTATATTTGTTTCTCTTGTGCTCCTTGTCAAGCCAAAAGAAATCTATTGATACATTTACTGAATGTTGATTTAAATTACAAAATAAGTTGAAGGCTTGGCTTGAATGTGATCTGAAAACTTTTTACGGCAGAAGTATTGAATAGCTATGCAATATTTTGCTAGGCTCCTTTTACATTTCATGTTTTTGTTGGGATCTTCTATACATATTATAAAACAAAGTCGCTTTTTTCCCTCATGTCCCTTTGTTCCCTTTAATCTTTAAAACTACGCAACGGATTTTGATGATTCTTTCAGTGTTAGATAGCCCATTTATCGAGGAAGGCTATAGGCTACATTTTATCACGCTAAGACTAATAGGAGCGAAGAAATAGAGGAAAATGTGGAAAAAACGGGGAAAATTATTTGAAAGGGCTAACTTGAACGCGCTAATCTCAGGAACTACTGGTCCAATTTGAAAAATTCTTTCAGTGTTAGGTAGCCCATTTATTGAGGAAGACTATAGGCTCTATTTTATCACGCTAAGACTAATTTAGGAGAATGTGGAACAAACGCGAGAAATTATTTGAAAGGGCTTATCTCGCGAACTACTGGAGAAATTTTTATGTTATTTGGCACAGATTTTTTTTTATGCAATAAGGGGGCAAACGAGCAAACGGGTCACCTGATGTAAAGCAACTTCCGACGCCCATGGACACTCGCAGCATCAGAAGAGCTGCAGGTGCGTTGCCGGCCTTTTAAGGGGTAATAGGGGAGGGTAGGGAAGGAAATAGGAAAGGGTAGGGAAGGGAAAAGGGTAGGGTATTGGGCCTCCGGTAAACTCACTCACTCCGCGAAACACAGCGCAAGCGCTGTTTCACGCCGGTTTTCTGTGAGGACGTGGTATTTCTCCGGTCAAGCCGGCCCATTCATGCCGAAGCATGGCTCTCCCACGTCAAAAAGTAGACCACGCGAAGGACTATCGATATCGACATAGGCTATCGATTTTAATATTTTTTTTCAGTGGCTATGTTATATTTTTCTACCCGTGCGACGCCGGGGTGGGTTGCTAGTTTGTACTAATTTGACATTCGTCAGTTTGACAGTTTTGATAATACATTTGCTGAATTGATTGAGAGGAATTGCTAAATGTGACCACTGACCATTTTAGCCCCGCAGACCGCAACGCGACGCGAAAAATATGCACCTTCTTAAGTATTAAATTGACAGATTGACATGATGTCTCACGAAATTAAAATCTGTCATATTATTATCCATACAAAAGAAATGCATATACGCCGCTACGCGTCGCGTTGGCCGTTGCGGTCTGAATTGACCCTTCATAGTCAGTCTGTATTTAACGTTCTTAAAACAACACTGAAACCCTCAAACGTGTATCTTCAAGCGACGATAGATTACGCGATAAATTACGACCTTCGTTTAAGCGGAAGCTGACAACAAGTCTTCCGCGCATTTCCATTTTCCCCTCTCCCTAGTCCCTACAGGAAATACCATCATGTCTATAACGCTGGAAGTAAACGCTCATGCCATGACTCATAATATAATAAGTAGGTACCTAGTACACTATAATACTATGTTCTAGTAGAAGTATTAATTATTGTGATATAGGCAGTGGCGATAGATTCTTGAAAGCCGATTCTATCATTTATTATTATGCCCACAGGAATTTTCGTGTTGTGTGATGTGTCACAACTCACAAGTCACAACTCACAACTCACAGGACACATACCACAGTCTACAGAATACATGGTTGTGTTCACAAAATCTAGGGCAAAAGTACCTAATTAGTAGATTTTAGTAATATTTTAATACTTCGATCGGAGGTTCTAGGAATTCCCGTTGTATTCTTTTGTTGTCGCGATCACCGGTGCTCGTGCAGGGCTTGAAGGATTGAGAGGTGTAGCAGATTAGTTATACTTACTTAATTTAAGTGACTATTAAAATAAACATCGATTTTATAGACGTCAAAAGTACGATTGGACAAGGATGTAAAGGTGTTAAAAGACGTTATTATATAATTTGTACCTGATCATGTATTCTATTCATTATAATTTATAAAAATTCAAAGGTTAAGGTTAATGTTTTTAAATTAAGTACCTTTGGTTTTATAACAACAATCTTAATACGTAATAACAACATTCCAACGATTTAAAATGCCTAAAATAACTTACAAATATAAAACTTGTGTTTAAAGAGGATATCCTCCTCTCTCCTCGCGTCGTGTTCCTCATTGCTGGGGGTCGTGAATCGTGATTCCCCTTTTGGAGTTTAGTGACGTGAAAGAGGATATAAAATTTTAAATTATATTATTATTGTCAGACAAAAACAAAACACAAAATTTTACAATGTACGGACATACTGTATACATATTTGAAACAGACAAATATTCTAAAAACTATATTTTTGGCTTCCATATCGATTGTGGATAGAGATCAACTACGATAACATGGCGCACCCCTCCAAAATTCAAAACGTTTGAAGTGCGTTGTCTTGCGCGGTAGGCTAGTTATGATTAGTTGACCAACAAATCTTGGTAATAAGTGACATTAACTGTGATATTACGTGTACTGTGATAGGTTGAATACTTACTACTTACAAACTCTTTCATAAGGATGTGGCTACACACATTGAAACTGTCATTTGGAGGGGCGCGCCATGTTATCGTAGTTGATCTCTACGTCCCAACTCCCAAGTATTATTTTTCAAAAACACAAGAATTTTTCAATTCGAACATCCAGTAGTTCTACAAATTCTGCAGCTTTAAGTATAATATAAGTTCATAGATATGATTTTCCTAAACTTTAACGCGTTTTTTATATTTTTATTTTTCTTGGTTAATAGAATATAATGGAGCTGAATGTACCCTTTGTGGGTACGCTGACGATCTGGCGATCATGGTGGTGGGCAAATGCGCATCGGCGGTCGCTGGGTTGATGCAGTCAGCACTAAGAGTCGTCGAGGATTGGTGCCAAAGGGTCAAGCTAACAGTAAACGCTGATAAGACGGTCTTGATACCTTTCACCAAAAAGAGGAAGTTGGAGGGTCTAAGACCGCCAACACTCTTCGGGAAAACTATTAAGTTTGCGGGTGATGTCAAATAACTAGGAGTAATCCTAGACAAAGGACTCACTTGGAATAAGCACATCGAGTATATTACGAAAAAGGCTAGATGTGCTCTAGGTTCCTGTTGGAAGCTTGTCAGCTCTAAATATCTATATACAGCCGTAGTGAGACCGATTACCACATATGGCTGCGTATGGCATAAAAAGGCTGAACAAGTAAACTGTAATAAAAGTCTAAATAGCGTACAGAGACTGGCATGTCTAATAATGACGGGTGCACTCTCGTCAACACCCACCGCTTCTCTCGAGGCCCTGATCAACTTAACTCCTCTTCCACTGCTTGTTCAGATGGAGGCCAAAAAGGTGGCTCTCAGGGCCAGGACGGCGGGCAGGACAAATTGGGCCTCCACCCCATTTCGACAGCTGGAACAGTCTCTCAGAGAATCACCTGTCATGGCCATGCCATCAGATGCCATGATCAAGGTGCATAGCTTTTCGAAGCAATACCAGGTTTTTATACCTTCCAGGGAGGACTGGGAAAGAAAAACCCCAATCGATGTCCGCCCTAGCGACGTAGTTTGGTTCACGGATGGATCAAGGAAAGACAACCGTGCGGGAGCCGGATTCTACGGGGGCAGGCCACCGAAAGGCAAATACGCCTGTTTGGGGGAGTTTGCGACCGTGTTTCAGGCTGAAGTCTTCGCTATCCTCGGTTGTTCACTAGAAAGCCTGGAGATGGCCCTAGTTAATAAAAACGTGTTTATCTTCTCCGATAGTCAAGCTGCACTTAAAGCACTGACTGCCGCAGAAGTCTCGTCCAAATTAGTTCTGGAATGCATTGAGACGTTAAACATGCTGGGAAGGAACAACAGCATCCGCCTAGTATGGGTCCCGGGCCACAGTAACGTCCCCGGCAATGAAACCGCTGACGAACTGGCTAGGCTTGGGGCCGAGAGTCTCATATATGGCCCAGAACCAGTCTGTGGTATAACTCCCAGTACCACAAAGCAGGTGCTCAAGGAATGGGGCCACATACTATGCAGGAAGCAATGGGCTGAGACCCCTGGCCTTGAACACTCCAAGGCACTAATTCCTGGCTTCAACAAGAAACCATCAGAATTAGTGCTCACCCTGGGTAGGCACCAATTAAGAATCCTTACCAGAAGCCTAACTGGGCACTGCAAGCTCAACAAACACCTAAACAGAATGGGTATTTGTAGTATAACGACTTGCAGATTCTGTGAGGAGGAGGATGAAACACCTATTCACCTTCTCCTCGACTGTCCTGCTCTAGTACAGAGCAGGAACAGGCACCTTGGTCGCCACGAATACTCATCCACAGAGGAAATTCGTGGCACCAACCCCAACCATATCGTTCAATTTATGAGCAGTATTAGGTTGGGGATGATTCTCTAGTGCGAAGGAGTCACAATAGATCCTCATGGGTCGCAGTGACGCTAGGGCTATAGCGACCTGCCTTCTATTAAAAAAAAAAAATGTACCCTTTGTGTTAGGCTTTACGGATTTCCGACATTTATTAATAAAGACCTATAATTATAGAAAATCAGTCATTTTGGGAAAATATCTTTTTGAAGTACGTACGTTAAGGAGATCTAATAATTTTGACATTCAGACCTAACCAACCAGACACTATATTTTCACGTTCACACTGGGGCTCACAGTAAGCCAGTGAGCCTGTAGGCCTACAAGTGCTACGAAACCAAAACGGTTTCGTAGTACTTGTAGGCCTACAGGAGACTCAAACACTCGGTCGAGAATGCCGCGTCCTGCTCTAACAACGTCATTTCACGTTTGTTAGAGTAGGACGCAACATTCTCGTACGATTATTTGAGTCTCAAAACCGTTTCGTGGTACGGGCCCTGCTCACAGTCGGTTTGGTGTGAACACGGCCATAATACTCAATAAACGCCCATGACCCATCCCTACACACACATTACGGCAATGCACACATGACACAAGCATAAAATGGCCACGCGCTTGCCAGCTAACGTTACATAATATTATTGTAATTTAATCTGTGGCACAGAATACATACTAGTTTAACAATCGGTGATCATAGCAGGTCGCATATCGCAGGGAATTACACTTGCTCCGCCGGCATTGACCACGGCGTTTATCTCATAACTTGTAGTGTCAAAAAACAATAGTTCACAAATATTTTTTTAAGTGGCCAGCAAAAGTCCGAGTGAATGTGGAACTTTTTGTGTGAAACAATTACTGATCGCTGCGATGCTAGCGGTTTTGGTGGCGCGGGCGGCGACTTTGGTTGTTATTTTTATGACCAGCTACTCGGTGGTGAAAAGGGTTGCGGCTGAAACGGAAGATGTTAGCAATGAAGCGCACATATATTCGTGTAACAAGTAAGAACTATGAACATTCTAAGTTTTATCTCAAATTATATAAATTGACTTATACTCGTATATTTAGTTCGTGGCAAACTTATTATAACTGTATTTTAAAAAGATAAAACCGACCATAAAATTGTACGTAATTGATAATAATTAAAACTCCCTATCTCCAAAACTACTGAACCGTTTTGATGAAACTTGCACTATTCCCTAACATTCCCTTGTAGGTGTAACAAAACTAAGTGATCTGATAAGTGATAATACTTAAGGGTGTGTATGTGCTCCTTGTAGAGAGTTCAGTGTGAAAGTAACAGCTTTCTATATAAAATAGTCTTAGCATACATTTTTTAGATCCTCATAATCTATATGTATTATTTAAATAAAAATGAATCCATATTATATCCCTTGGTCACGAGTCACGAACTCATGACTCACGACATCATGGTAAACGGCTGAAGCGATTTTGGTGTTTGGTATAGAGATACTTTCAGTCCCGAAAAAGAACATACGATACATTTT
This sequence comes from Polyommatus icarus, assembly GCA_937595015.1. NCBI lineage: Eukaryota > Metazoa > Arthropoda > Insecta > Lepidoptera > Lycaenidae > Polyommatus > Polyommatus icarus. The sequence continues at coordinate 15,776,353 of OW569321.1, forward strand.
GTCCCGGAAAAATGTACGGGTACTGCACAATATACATATTTTTGTGATCTGCGCGTAAACTATTCAATCGATTTTGATGAATTTTGGTATAGAGAATGGAGTTTATTACGTCAGTCATTTTAGTTATTAAGTTATTGAACATTTTAATTCTGATGAAAACTAGCCAAGTAAAATCTAATCTAGTTTAAGATCTCACATTATTTAAATAACATCAATTGTTAAAGACATTTAATAAAGCAAAGAAATAGACTATTATTTCTTTATAATGTTATTTGGTTCCTATACGTACTTATTTCGATTTTCCATGAAACTTGGCACTCATTTAGATCTAAATTCTTTTTACGGCGAAGTCCATAGACAAGAAATATAATGTTTGCATGGAACTTGGCTCAGCATTTTTACATTTATGTTTTTGGTGGGATATCACTACTTTTTGTAAAGTAAACTTTCCGAGCAAGGGTAGACACCTTCATCTTCCCAGTTTAAACAATTATAATATTCGACTATATTCAATGGCAATTCGCAACCTTAATGTGTCGTTTCACCACTTCCCGACAAGTGTCGGCTATGCTATCCGCATCTTATCTGGCAGATACTTCATCTATCAGATTAGTTGTGGATAGCCTATCTGAAACTTATCAGGAAGTGGAGAAACAGCCCCTAAGCCTTGTTGAGACGTGAGTATCAGACGAATAAAACAAAGAAAATCCAAGCGAAGGGAAAATGCAGCTACCATCATAAGGCTTTGGAATAATTTATTAGAATTCGAAATTCGACTATATTCAATGGCGAATTGCCATTGAATATAGTCTACCCTTGCTCGGAAAGTTTACTTTACAAAAAGTAGTATAACACAAGTGTATTTCCAACCAGTAACATCGATTTATATGTAAGGATATGCCTACTAGAACATTCTGCTAATAGGTTTTTCATACAAGGAAATAGAGAGTCATCTATGAAAAATCGATTGAACTACGTAATGCGACACAATATGCAGGCGTACAATGTAACCTTGTATGAACGTACAATAAACACACTTTTTTAATATTAAATATTGACAATTAATGTAAGTATATTAATTTAGGCGTAGGGTTTTTGATTAACATACAAAAATAAGTAAATAAATAAATGCATTTATTCATTCTTACTCAACTGTAAAGGGAGGGTTATGTTTAGTTACAAATTGATATTCCAATAAATGAAATTTGTTTAATATAAATTTGTTTAATATTCCAATAAATGAAATTTGTAACTTAAAATTAAGTAAAAATGTATTTTAGCAACTTTATACGTGTAAACCAGCCATAAGCCACTTTGGCTACAAACTAAGGGGTTTTATGAAAAAAAAAATCTGGTGGCCTCATTTCATCCATACATCTATTATAAAGCACATACCATAGATTATGGCACATACCTAACGGCAAATCTTAAAATACATCTATTTTCTAAGAAAAATAATATTCATGCAAAATGACGTCCATGCAAAGTCACACAGGCTATGAAGCGGCCGCGTGTGAATGCTGTTTTACCGACGTTGCGCCATTACTCGGTAAAACAGTAGCCATGGCGGACATCGGTGTAAAATTATAAATTAATTATTTCTTTACTTAGACAAACAGTTTGTGTTGTGTGATATTCCATGTGCTTTTTTAACTTTTTTGACGTAATTTTTGCAGCCTTTTACCACACAACTAGGCATTTTTATGGCACTGTATACACATACGATGACACACCCGATTTGTTCTGCGGACCACAGACGACTAAGTCACGTCGGTGTCAAACGAAGTTTTTTGACACCGACGAATCGGCATCATTGCAACGCGCGGTTGACCCGGTCCTTACGCTAGTAATATTTATGTCTATGACCAGTAACTATATAGTGTACAACTTACTACGCGGAAGTTAAGTAGCTATTATTATAGCTGTTTAACAGACAGACAGACAAACGGACAGACATATTGAAATAATTATATGTCTATTCTCGGGACTCAAACTATATCTCCATACCAAAGAACAATCGGTACAATCAGTTTAGGCGTGAAGACGTAACAGACAGACAGACACACTTCATAAAGTCACCTTCTATTCATTTCAAGTTTTTTCAATTCACAAATAAAATATGTTTACGGGGAGCTCCCATACAATAATCGTGATTTTTTGCCTTTTTTGCTCTAAATCAATAATGGCAGCCGAAAGGTACTTGACATGTTCACAAAATCCTTAATTATATTTCTTCTTTCATAACAAGTAATAAAAGTAAAATGAAATAAATATTTAAGGGGGGTTTCCATACAAAAAAAAACACAATTTTCGCTCTGTACGACTCGCACTTGACCATATTTTTTGTTTTCGGATTTTTCCCTACGGTTACACACAATTATCGAGCTGGATTCCAAATTTCAGCTTTCTAGGTCATCTGGAAGTGGGTTAGAATTTTGATGTATAGGGCAGTCAGTCAGTGATAAAAATTTAGATTTTCGGACGTTAATATCTCAACCACCGTTTAAGCTGTGATTATCAAATTTAAAGTACCTATGTATTTATCTCGCAAGTCTCATTATATGAGCTAAATTTGAAACGTTTATGTGAAATAATTTCTGAATTATGAGGGGGTCAAAAGTAGCTGCAAATGGTTCGTGTAATATTAGTTATATTACACACGGTGCGGCTCGCCATTCTGTCATGCTGGAACTCGGCTTGACACTCTACCGCGTGTCTAGATATTCATGTACTTACCTAGGTATTTTCACTCTCTAAAATTAGAGTGAAAACGGACTGCTTGATATGAACTGATTACACAGTTGTTTAACAAGTTAGATAGATGTAAAAATCAATAATCATAAACATAGGTACTTATCATAATGTGTTTCTTGTTTTCTTAAAGATCATAGATTGTGTGATCATTAGAAATCTATTACTAACCACGCTCTACATTCAAGTTATTTCAAGTCTCTTCACATTTTATAATTTCGAATAAGTAATAAAATAAAAATAAATAAACTCTTAAACATTTACAATAACACAAAATAACATTGTTCACGAAAATTAAATTATAACAGTTGAAAAGTTTTCGAGTTTTCTCGACTTTTCACGAGTTTTCGCGAGTTCTCAAGTGGGTTTTATTGAAAGTTGCTTACATAAGACGATGGATATAACCTGCAAAGGTTATCATATTATATTATCAAGGTGTTCATCACGTAGATTGCAGATGAATCTAATGGGAACCGTACATTTTGCGATTCGGCGACGAAAAGTAGCCTATGTTGTTTCTAGATGTCTACTCTACTTGGAATTCAGTCATTGCGCGATAACCATGCAGTACAAAATGCACTCCGGGAGTGCCGGCAGAAGTGAAAGCTTGATTATTAAAGTTGTGCATTTTTTTAACCCATTTTTATGAAAATCGATTTTTTTAATTAATCGAAACCCTTACAATCGATAAAATTTTTAACCCATTTTTTATGAAAATCGGTTTTTAAAAAATAGTTTTTGTTAATTAATCGAAACCCTTACAATTCGAGTTCGAGTTTTCGAGTTTTCGAGTTCGAGTTCGACACAAAACACTACTCTCCAACCGTATTACGGTTTTTCTATGGTTTTTCGATCAACACGAAAATCTGACGCGAGTTTTTACCCATCCCACAAAAGTGCTCAACGCCGCTAAAGAAGTTTTCACTTCAATAAAATAAAAGGTCTTTATTTCAGGCATAAATGCTTTCAAATAATGCTTTCAAAATTTTCAGCCTCCCGTCAGATGATAATTTCATGCCTTCCATCGGAAATGGGCACATTGCGACAAATATCTTCAGCGACACGGTGTACATGAACGGTCTCTACAACGGGCGGAAGGGAGAGAGTAGGCGAGCTAGAATACCAGCCTGGGCCAATGTCAGGCTAAACTCTACCCTCACTCAACTGCCGTTCAAGCCTGTATACAGCTTGGACACCAAGCAAGGAGTTTTCAAGGTCACAGTTGATAGAGACAGATCGGTGGTGACACAGAGGATATACGCTCATCAGTATTACACAAGGGCTGTTATCAATCAGATACAAATCAGACCTAAGCCGCATGCAGGTGAGAATTAAAAATATATTATAGTATCTTTTTAATATTATTGAATTTATAGTAATAATATAAATTCGAATGTCTGTCTTTCTGTCTATCTCTTCGCGGCTAAACTGCTGAATCTATTTTGCTGTAATTTGGTATTGATATACTTTGGGTCCCGGGAAAGGACAATGGATACTTTTTATTCCAGAAAAGTGAACGGTGCCCGTGCGCGGTGCAATACACTAATTTTGGCGCAACGGTCATCAAGTGTAAATTAAAGAAATAAAGGGAAATAAGAAATACTTTAATATTTCCACAGGCGCTTTTATTTGATCGAGATACGAGTCTTTATATTTTTATAGGCATTAAAATATAGACATTAAATTAAGATAATATTGAGATTCTTCAGTTACTATTTAAATTTCTAGATCCAAATTTTATACATAAAGAAATATGGATAGCAATCGAGCTGATGCCTGGGCCCAACAGCAAAGACATTGACTTCCAAACTCCTATCCCCGAGATCATCGACGGTCGGACTGTTTGGAGAAGCTGCGGGAAGACCCGGGCGACAGAGGACCCAGTCTACCAGCCACTGCCAGCAGAAGTCTGCGCCTACTGGACGTCTGTGCCTGATCATTTAGTGGTACCGCATCATCACTCCAGGGTCTTCACATTTATAATGACCGCTGACAAGAACCAAACGGTGGCCAGGGAGGAATTTGTTAGAGGTATAAGAATATTATTCAAGTTTTATTTCCATTTAATAAGAAATCGTAGTGTTATACAGGGCCCCCGCAAGCGCAAATGGCGCCCGTGTGCAAAAAGGATTTTGGCGCCCCTTTGGGCATTTTTAATGACAAAAAAAAGGGCTTGAAATAAAGCTAAGAACTAAACTTACAATTTTTTTAAACATGATGACAAATTATAATATCAAAATGAATTAACAATGAAACAATGATAAATTATTGTTTACACTTCTATTAGCATTTTTAATAAAAAACTATAGTCCGTCAAGAAAGTCATGTGATGACAGGCGGGAAAATTTTCTAAACTTAATCACGCTTATAAGGTGTATTTTTTTCTTTGTATTTTCACAGAGAACGCTTATTTCATTTTAAATATTGTCACCTTGCACATTTTTATCTTGAATTTATAAAGTTCTCATATTTTTTATATTTTAATTTAAAAAAATTCCCGCCTCTCATGATTTTCTTGACAGACTGTATATATTATAGCAATTGAACACGACATTTTTGATGGTATACATTTTGGTCACGTTATTAATAATACTAATACATATAACTAGGTAACTTCAATATAAGATCAATGGGACAATAGGAAAATTAAATAAGATATTGTAAATTGTAATAGCGTCGCTAGCCGCGACTACAACCTCGCTACTGTAACGATAACGATATTTTTCGTGACTTTGCTTTTGCAAATTCGTTAATTACGTAGCCAAAATGTATGCCATCAAAAATTTCGTGTATGATTGCTAATATAGCTAGACCGGACAATCTTTCTTGCAGCATATAAGTCGATCTTAAATAATCTATACTTATAAAATTACATGTCCTGACTGACTGACTGATTCATCATCGCTGAGCAAAAACTGTTAAAGTTACAGCCACGAAATTTGGTGAATAGGGTTGTTTTATTAAGTAGACACAGACTAAGGAAGGAATTTCGAAAATTTTACCCCGAAGGGGGTGAAATAGGGGTTAAAAGTTTGAATGAAAGTCCGTCAATTCTTGAGTAAAGCCCGTCACAGACCTAGCTTTAATATATATTAATATATTTATAGCTAGGCATATTAATATATATTTTCTATACTAATTTTCGCGTGACCACACACTCAGCTATAAAATATATTTCTGTGACATGTGGATTTAGTATAGATTAATATGCCTTGCTATGAATGTATTAATATATATTATAGCTAAGTCTGTGACGGGCTTTAGAAAATTGAAACTTTATTTTTGGGTTACTGATTAAAAATGAATGGATATGTCACCGTAAGATTGTAAACACCGCGAGATTGTAATATGATAAACACCGCGAGATTGTAATATGACGAAGTGATGGATTGTAAACAACCACTTTTCCGGTGATTTTAAATTAATTATTTCGTATTTCAAATAACTTCAATTGCCTGAATATTTGATGTATAACATTGAATAAAATTTAGATATATTTAAAGTGCAATTTGAATTATTAATTAGGTTAATTTTAATAACCGAACATTCAAACAGCACTTTAAATATATCTAAATTTTATTTTATGTTATACATCTTGGCATTGAAGTTTTTTTTAATACGAAATAATTAATTTAAAAACACAGGAAAACTGTTTGTTTACAATCCATCACTTCGTCATATTACAATCTCACGGTGTTTACAATCTTACGGTGACAGATACGTATTTAAGCGTTTTTGGAAATTCTACCCCCAACGGGGTGAAATTGGGGTTAAAAGTTTGAATGAAAGTCCTTTATTTCTTAAGTTACAAATTTGAAATTGTATGTTTGGGCTGCCGATTAAAAATTATTGGATACGTGTTTAACCGTTTTTGGAACTTCTACCCCCAAGGGGGTGAAATAGGGGTTGAAAGTTAAATGAAAGTCCGTCATTTCTTAAGTTAGAAACATGAAAGTTTATTTTTGGACTGCTGATTAAAAATGAATGGATAGGTATTTAAGCGTTTTTGTAAATTCTACCCCCAAGGAGGTGAAATTAGGGTTGAAAGTTTGAATGAAAGTGCGTCATTTCTTGAGTTAGAACGTGAAACTTTATTTTTGTGCTACTGATTAAAAATGAATGGATACGTATTTAAGCGTTTCTGGTAATTCTACCCCCAAGGGGGTGAAATTGCGTTTGACGTTTGCTTAAATAGGGTCCCGTTTTTACCCTTTGTATTAGGAACCACAAAAAGGGGAAAACTATCCATCTTTGTTATTATACTATGTTAACGCGGACGAAGTCGCGGGCAACAGCTAGTTTTTAATAATTTTTACTTAGAGAAAGATCGCTCGCCAGAGGCTACCGATACAGGCAATGTCAAGAGGATTCTTAATGGTATGCTTACATTTGGAAGGGTAGAAATTAAATTATTTTCAAATATATATTGTAAAATTTTAAACGGGTCACAGTAACTATCATCAGGTAGCGAAAATAACTTTAAGGCTCTAATTTCATTAAATAAATCATTGCAATCTATGTCCTTATTATCTTGATCTGTTGACAGTCGTTTTTCAAGAACAGAACAACATTTTAAAAGTTCGCTGTCACATAAATTGAATATTTCGTTGAAAAATCCAAATATACAGGGTGCAATTAAACCTTCCTGCCAAATTTTGATATATTGATCCTTGTTAAAAATAAAAATACACATATTTTTTCTTTTATAGTGTCTCAGTACTTACTAAAATGTTGAGAAATAGCTTCCGAAAGTTATCCTAAAACACGCTACATTTAATGGACACGATACGTCGCGTCAGCCGCGCGTAACGTGCCCCCGCCCCCCACGCGCGCGCCTCATCCCGCTTCACCCCCTCTTATTCCCCCGCGCCGCGAGTAACCATTCTGCAACGATTTTAAATGGGATAAAATATGTCATTGAAAAAAAATAACACCCAATTTTTTTTTTTGATTAAATGGACTCTCCTACCTAATGATACCTAAGCCCTGGAAAAAATTTGGCTGGAAGGTTTAATTGCACCCTGTATTATCATACTCATTTAATTTAGTCAAATCGGTTTTTTAGTGAGCTTAAAGTTTGATCTATAATTTTTAAGAAAAAATTAATTTTAAAGACGGTTTTTGGATCATGACGGTGTTCATAGTCAAACAGTTTTGGTTTTTATTTCCTCCTAACCGTTGGTAACGGTGGAAAGTCTTCTTCAATTTCGAGAGAGGATCTTGTTCTTGAGAATGGTTTTGGCGCCTCTAGAAATTGCATTTTGGCGCCCCTAAAGGGTGGCGCCCGTGTGCATTGCACACATTGCACATAGGGTAGCGGGGGCCCTGGTGTTATATTATTTAAACGCTTACATAGTATTGCAGGAGGATGGCGAAGACTTGTATGATAAGCACTTAGAAGCGTGGCAGAAACTTTACACCCATGCTAGTATGCAAATTGAAGGAAATCTACAACTTGTAAGTAGAAATAAAATTTATATTCGATAAGACACGATTGTACTATGCCGTACGGTATTTTTAATTTAAATAATGCAGATCCGTGCTTACTGCCTAGTTTAAAACATTGAATAATATGGAGTATCTTACTTACAGGCAAAAATAGTAAATGGTATTTGGTACTACTTATTGAGCTCGCTACCTTCCGAAGAATCGTTCTCCCACCAAGACAGATACTATGGACTTAGCCCAACTGGTTTGGCTCGAGGGGGCACATTTGATGATTACGAAGGTAAAATCTTGGTCTACAGAATATTTACTTATTTAATTATGGCTAACAATTTAATTTAAAATGTTTTTTTTTTTATTTCAGGCCACAATTTTTGGGATACGGAAATGTGGATGTTTCCGACCATTCTCCTACTCTACCCTCGATATGGGAAGAAGCTGCTGGAGTATCGACTCGATAACGCGGACGTGGCGGCTGAACTCGCCAAGATCACGGGCAATAAGGGTTACAGGTAGGTGCTGTTGAAATTATTATTTTTAACAAAAAATTAAAACCGACTTCCAAGGTAAAAACAATAATAACATTCTTATAATAATTATGAACTAAAAACTAAAAAATATTAAATAATTTTCCTCTCTAAATGTGCCTTTTTCCGAATTCAGCTAAACCTCAACTATTTCTGTACTCAACCTTCATCATTTTGAAGTCGGTACCAGATATAGCTGAATCTTTATATTTTCTTTGACAGAAAATTTGAAACTTATGGAACTGGCACCGACTTCAAAATTATGAAGGTTGAGTACAGAAATAGTTGAGGTTTAGCTGAATTCGGAAAAAGGCACATTTAGAGAGGAAAATTATTTAATATTTTTTTAGTTTTTAGTTCATAATTATTATAAGAATGTTATTATTGTTTTTACCTTGGAAGTCGGTTTTAATTTTTTGTTAAAAATAATAATTTCACTCTTTTTAGTTACCAAGTAGATAAACTATAATTAGTGCCAATTTAAATTGTATAAAAATAGTTTATATTGTCTTCACTATATGTCATTGAGGCGCTCTGTCGGCGCTATCGCTTGTCCGAACTCCGATTGTTGTTCATTTATAGTTTTAGTTACACGATGTATTCATTAGATTTCGCTGAGGTGCTCCTGAATCGCAGTATCGCTTGTTTGTAGGAGTTTTATATAGTTGTATTGGCTGTGTGAAATCAGAAATGTGACACCATTGGTATGAGCAGTGAGCATTGAAATTTGAATTGTCAACATTTTGAGTGGTAATTACAGTACCCGGCGATAAATATTGCACATCGACCTTTGGAAAGTGACAGTCGGCTAATTTCGGTTTTGTAGAGCGTTATCTCTTACGCACGAAATACAAAAAGTCCGGTATATATTAGGAGCTGTTAAAACAATTATGGTTTGCTTCTTTTGACAATTTTATTATTCTTTGTATAAAATACACCTAATTTTCTATAAGTTATGGCTTTAGGTTCGGGTAAAATAAAATAAAAAAGGGTGTTCAAATTATGTTTACGTATTTAAAATTCGTTTGGAAAATTACAGCTGTAGCAAATTTAGGGGTGTTAACAACTCTAGATATATATTCTGAACTGGACGCGACTGCACTCTATTGAATTTGAACAACGACTGACAGAATGTCAAATAGATGTGTGCTACAAAGATAACGCTCTATGAAACCGAAATTAGCCGAATGTCTCTTTCCAAAGGTCGATGTGCAATATTTATTGCCGGGTACTGTATTAATCTCGTATTGTTATTAGAAATATTAATTAACCCTCCAAGATGACCTACGTCATAGTCCGCGAGTTTATAAGTGGTCGTCGGTGGTAGTGAACTAGTGAGTAGTGACTTAGTGACCATACCACCCTACGCGTCGAATTACTGCGTTTATTCTACGTATCTTATTACAATTTGTTAAGACTGTTATGAGTCATACCCCAAGGCCCAAATATCAGGTAGATAAATTTAAATAATACATTAAAAAAAATCTAAGTGAACACAACCCTATGCGTGCTAGGTAATTTAACAATTTAACGCTTCAACTCCCAAGCGGCCGCCAGAACAATGGATTTCCAAGAATCCGCGATCGAAGGTTGAGTCGTATCACACCCAGCGGCGCGGCGAGTATATTTTCAGTGTCATAATAATATTATGATATTAATCTTTACTTTCATTATTGTAATACATAGTACTATCGCATGAGAAACTTGGAAAGCCGGCCTCGCGGCCGCCTGCGCCTTTCTCAAGCGATACTATATAGTACTACATTAATGAAGATAAAGTTTAAAATCATATTATGACACTCAAAATGCTTGCAGCGCGGCATTACCTGATATTAGAACTTGAATAGGTACGACGCAATGCCGCGATGTTTACGCACAAACCGCGCGGCGCGGCGGCGTGCGGCGACGCCGCACCGACCGCCGTGTATAAACAGCCTATATTAATAATTGGTGTTGTTATGTACATAATTATTATTATTGTATCCATACCTATGCCTTGTAAGTTGTACTATTACCTATTTTGTGCCATGAGACATTGGTGACCTTAACACGACGTGGTAATGATGATGATGACGATGATGATGATGATGATGATGATGATGAATTTTAATTGCGTGGTAGTATAATATGCTTTCTGTTCTTAAAACAACGCCGAAACTCCCAAACGTGTATCTATAAGGAGTCAGGAGTTCTCTCAGCATCTTCGAAACCATGGTATACCTTGACCCAATATTTGACTTTTTGGTAGCATGTTCTTAGTACACTTCACATAAAACTAAAATTACCATATGTTTCCATATAAATTTCGAGGAGTTCCCTCGATTACTCCTGGATCCCATCATCAGGTCACCACTTTTGTGAAAATGGGACCAAATTGGAGTGAAACCTAATACAACAAAACAAAAATTTCGAAAATCGGTTCACAAACGGCGGAGTAATCGTTGAACATACAAAAATAAAAAAAAAAAATAAAAAAAAAAAATATCCACAGCCGAACATATAACCTCCTCGTTTTTTGGAAGTCGGTTAAAAATAATAAATATTACTTACTACTATCAGAGAAGTTGATTATAGGCTGATGACGGACCTACGTAATTTGGTCGCGTTTCGTCAAACCCAGCCGTCAGATCACAACTAATATTGATTCGACATAACCCGACCAAATGACGTAGCTTCGTCAAATGCCTACTTCAGAATCAATTTCTTCGATGGTACCGTATATATCTCTGTGGTACCGTACATTAAAATTTTAAATTACGAATGATTTAGAACTATGCTCTTTGGTACAGCATCATCTGGCATCATCATCCAATTATTTCTTTTGTTGTTTTTGACTATTGATCGTTCAATTAGTTTAAGTTTGCGTCCTTCTACAAAAAATAATATTATTGACGTTATAGTACTTACTACTTAGGCACTATTATAAGTATTATTTTTTATCTTCAAACGGTATCGAAAAATGTACGGTTCCCACGCGATAAACGAATTTTAGCGAAACGGAGTTGCGGGCATCATGTAGTTTTTATAATTTGCGCCTTGTGACTGCTGTATTATCATTAGGTTCCTAGGACCTAATAAATATTCTGGCAACGTTGCCTTATAATGATATTACCGCCAGGTTTCCATGGGAGAGCGCGTACACGGGCGTTGAGGTGACGCAGCCGTGCTGCCCCGAAGTGGCAGAGTTCCAGCACCACGTCACAGGAGACGTCGCCTTCGCCGCCAGGCAGTACCTGGCTGCCACACGCGATGAGCACTGGCTGCAGGTATTGTATGAAAGTAGTGATATGTGACCAATAAAGTCATAAGTTATATGATGCGAACATAAGAAGCCATTCCATCCATTTAAACTTGTCATCTTCTTACTTGCTTGATTATTTTAGACCTTGTGCAAAGAATCGTCAACAGAGTATTTGTTTTGAGCTTTTGTGTCCTCTGAGGATAGTGATTAGTGAGTTAAGAGGCCGGGTACCCTTGGAATTTCTCATACAAACGTAATTCCAAAATCATTTTCTCATACGAAAATATTTAACATGTTTGAGTTATTTTTCAGTTTAAGATAGTAATTACCTAGGTTCCTGCACAAAAATTTACTTCAAAAAATTTAAACAAAAAAAATTATTTTTTAAATTTCGTTTTTAGTAAATTTACTACTAAATATTTAAACACTAAAAATAGAGTAAAACACTAAAAAATATATAAATAAATAGTAAGTTTACTACAAAATATTTAAATACTAAAAAATATTTTTTAGAGTTTAAATATTTCGTAGTAAATTTACTATTTATTTATATATTTTTTAGTATTTTACTCTATTTTTAGTGTTTAAATATTTAGTAGTAAATTTACTAAAAAAAAATTTAAAACAAAAAAAATTTTCTTTTTGTTTAAATATTTTGAAGTAAATTTTTGTGTAGGTAGGAACCTAGGTAATTACTATCTTAAACTGAAAAATAACTCAAAAATGTTAAATATTTTCGTATGAGAAAATGATTTTGGAATTACGTTTACGTATGAGAAATTCCAAGGGCACCCGGCCCCATTTTTCTAGCACGGCGGCTGCTCCATCGTGACGAACATCGCAGATTTCTGGGCTTCACGTGCCGTCATCAACCCCACGACAGGATTCTATGATATAGAAAGTAAGTATCCGATATTATCTTAATTTGTCTGAAATTGTATCTATGTATTATATTTACTTACATACGTACCTACTAACAGCTCTAGATTTATGTATGGGCAATACCCTATAGACGGCGGCGTCCTATGGAATTCTAGGGGGGATGGAATTCCGAATTCTATTAAGTAAGCAGTAAGCACCAATTTGGTAGATACGGTTTTTAAATGTTTTATTTCTTCTTTTCATGTATACCCGAGGAAAATGATTCCTAAAGCCGGCTGTACACTCTCGCCGAGACACAGCAAGGCGGCCCGAGTGCGAGAGTGTAAATGGGTGCGCTCGCCTCGTCTCGCCTGTCTCGGACCCTCTCGGTCCGTTGTCGGTATTTTGCGCCTGAGACAAAGGGTCTCGCGAGGAAAACGAGCGCACTGCTGTACACTCTCGCGTCTTTCAGTACTAGTCCCGCCGTTGGACAGTGTAGAACAGAAAAATAACAATATTAAACGACATTATGAGTCATTATCTGTGAGAAATAAAATTAAATATGATTATAAATCTTTGGATTACAGTGATATCTTTCGATGCATGGTGAATGGTGAATGGTCGTTTTCCTCCATCTTGTCCGAGTTCTTTACTGCGATTGAAATAAGCGAGAATGTACATGATCCCACTCGGGCAAGGGGCTCTCGCGCGAGACTCTCGCCCGAGAGCTCTGGGCGAGAGTGTACAGCGGGCATAAGCAACAACTTTATACGACATACCTACGTCGTTTGGTCGGCTTATGTCAATTCAATGTTAGCTGTGAATGTGATCGGTTGGATGAGTTTGACTTTACGCGACCATATTACGGTGCGTCCACATTTGTATCATTTGCGCGATCAGATCTCCGTCGCGATCATCGCGCCGTATCAAGTATGCGTATCATAGTGTAGACGCCTATTAGATCCTTCTGCCGATCATACGAGTATTTGATACGGCATGTATTAGATACGCGGTTAATAGCGATCGGGGCGTATCATGATACGCGTATCATTTTGACACGCTTCGATGATACGCGACGGAGATCTGATCGGGGATCTGATCGCGCAAATGATATAAATGTGGACGCACCCTTAGGCTGTGTTTCCACCAGAGTTGAGCGGAGCTGTGTTGCGAGGAATATGTTTTTGAAAACCAATAGAATTGCTTCATTGAGATTTAACATCACTTTGCCATGACATCGCTCAGCGCGGCGATGCTGAAAGGTAGCTTTACGGTCCGCCATCTGCCGGCTAGGATTCAAATTCGCTGAAAGTAAATTTATTTTACGAAACAAAGACTTTTCTTTCTTTCATTCTACAGATGTGATGGGACCCGACGAGGACCACAGCAACGTGACTAACTCAGTGTTCACTAACGTCGTCGCTGGATATTCACTATATTTAGCCGAGTATGTATCTTAACTAAACACTAAACAGTAAAAGCTGCAATACTTGCATAAACTTATATTAACTTGACCGATGACCATATTATTAGTTCCTGTGTGAAAACTAAAGCAAAGTATTGCTACGAACATTGAGAAGTATTATTGTTAAAAGCGCCTGATGTTGTAAGTACGCAATATATCTTTGGCATCTGCTATAAAAAAGTATAGCACTGGAATAGTGAGCGAATTTTATCATTATTGTCTGAAATCAGTAAATAATGATAAAATTACCTGTTTATGTGATGGGTACAGAGGAAATACCTCAAAAAACAATATTATTATGTTCCAGGTATGTAGCCTGTTTGTGTAAATCCTACTACATGGCGCGGGAGCCGGAAAGGTGGGCTGACATCGCCTGGAGTCTGGCCCTACCGTACGATACCGTTCTGGACTACCATCCTCAATACGAAGGCTACACCAGGGGAGAGCCTATAAAGCAGGCTGATGCTATACTCCTTGGCTTCCCATTGCAGTATCCTATGAATGTGTAAGTGTAACACGGTTGGAATCTGTAGACCTGAGTTCATAACATCAAATCGGATATCGCATAGCAGCCAAACATAAGGGCCCCAGACATGAACAGTTCACCGGCAGACTGTCGCCTATCAGTTAATCGGAAAAGATCACAGACTCACAGTTCCCTTACACTGACTGACGATTTTGTAGATTTTGTATCGACTGTCAATGACTGTCAGGCAGCCTGCCGACCAGAGCCTGCAGGCGGACTGTTAATGTGTGGGACCCTTTAGGACGCTGCCGCTCCTCTAGGCAGCTGCTAGGTAGGCCGCGGCATCCGCGGCCTATTAATAAATCTAGGGCTGAATCTAAATCTTTATTTAGTACCTGCTCAAAATTAAAAAAAAATTGCAGTAGGTACTTATTTTTCGTGATGTATGCAGTATTATGTCGATACTAATTGTATTTTTCTTCTTATCTTGCCGTGGTCTAGTTCCCGTAACACAAGTCTTTAATGCACTAGGTGCTTAACACGGGACCAGACGGACGTAGTGTAAAGCGCCTTTATTTTGCCTTCAATGTTAAACTTACGACAATTTTTGTCTAATTCCAGTTCCACACGAGCAAACGATTTAGCATACTACGAGTCAGTGACACGCGGGAGCGGTCCAGCCATGACGGACAGCATGCATACGGTGGGCATGCTGCAGCTGGACGACGCCGTGCATGCCGAACACCTCTTCAACAGGAGCTACATGGACAACGTCAGAGAACCGTTTAAGGTGGACTCAAATCCTTAATAACTATGTAGGGATAATCTGGCTTAAACATTTAAGGTCAATTCAGACCGCAACGCTATGCGTAGATGCATTTCTAACTTTGTATGGATTTGACAGATTTGCAAGACGTCTCTAATCTCTATGCATATCTACGCGTCGCGTTGCGGTCTGAATGGACCCTATAATCTATATCGTATGAAACGATTGCTTCAAAAGATTTTCAGGCGTTCAATTAAAAGAGAGCTGCATCCGTAAGTGAGAACTGAGAAAGTATAATATTGTGTCTGTCTTTTGCCTCTTGTTTTAACGAAAGTTAGTAAGTTCTGGAAAAGGAAATTATAATATATAAAATGTACGGATAACATGCTACATAATTATTATAAACTATGTATGTTGTGCCTACCTAGAGTACCTAAGCATTGTGGTCGGATATGTAAATTGTAAAGCCTAGCAGTACAAGCAAACATAATTTGATAACACAGCTTATTTCCTTGTTTGTCACAATTCAAGCGTCACTCATCGTCATGTGCTGATGCAGCTAAATAACCACAGCTAATGACTTAAACAGATTATGACCTCCTTGCAAATCGTAAAGCTAGCAATGATGTCATCCTATGCTGACGTTTCTCATTCATAGATTTGGAGCGAGCTCCGGAGTCCAAAGGTTGGCGCCGTGAACTTCCTCACTGGCATGGGGGGTTTCCTGCAGTCTCTGGTCTTCGGGTACGCTGGTCTCAGTCTAAATCTCGACACGTTGAAAATAATCAAACCTCAGCTACCGCCTGCGTCAACTAAGTTTACTATTAAAGGTTTGTATATAGAGTTAGAATTCTATTCATCCTTACGTTACTATAAGCAGATAGTAGAAGGTACATTGTTATATTTTAGCCATAATAGACTATCAGTGAAGTTGATTTATGAATCAGGCAGGCAGATGGAGGAACTTGTATTTAGTTAGGTTATGTCAAATCAATGATAGTTGTCAACTTCTGGGCTGGACATAACCCGACTAGTCCGCCATCTATGCGAAACAATTTCTAAAGGTCTGATAGTACAATAAAATATCCTATCTAGAACCACACATTATACCAAGTCGGGCACATAAGACAGTTTACTTCTACATACTTCTACATTACAGGTATCAAGTATTTGGGCGCAAGCTTGACCCTGGACATTGGTGACCCAGACACGACCCTGAGGGTGTCTGGTGTGGATGAGAACTGGCCCCTCATCATGGACAACGGGAAGTACAATGTCACGCTGACGCCAGGAATGACTGGTAAGTATGACACTTAAATTTTACTTCTCTTAGGGCCTGTTTCACCACTTCTTGATAAGTTCCGGTAGCTTATCCACAACTTATCTGACAAAATATACTCCATACTGTTTCTGTTAGCTCATACTTTCAATCTATTGACGTGGATACTAACAACGCGTCGCTGTTTATTCTCAAAAAACGCCATCTAGTTGACGCACAGGAATACTATCAACGCCCTCTGCCCCTTCCATGCAGGTACTAATAAAAAAGTGTCGTTACAACTTTTTCGGTCTAGCCCCCTTTCGCAACGCGCGATTAGGAACTCCGTTCCAAAAGTACAGCATTTTACTGAACTACCTAAGAATAACGATTAATACTAACTTCTAGGTAACACCATATTTAGGCCTTTGTGTCCTTCACTGCCGTACTATTTAAGGAAAATATTTGGAGTTAATTGATTAACACCCAAAAGTCAACCGGAAGGTAACTCAATAATTAATGTAGAGTACGATAGAGTGCGTATTACTAACTACATAGCATCTACTTATTTTTTACGGTTTATTGTTTAAGCTTCTTTATTTTTTTTATAAAATATTGAATGTTATAAGTTAGAATTTTATATTTTCATAAAGGTTTTCAGAAGAATGCGTCATTGCCCATTGGTCAAATTAACATTCTAGTAGGGGAGGTAGTGCTATCGTTTGCTAAGTAATTTCATACCGACCAAATTTTTGTCCAGTGGTAGCTTAATATTTATCAATCAATATAATCAGCGTCAGTCGCCGCACCCGTGGTGGAATGTTGACTGAGAGTATTTCAAAGTTGTAAAAAAAATTGTTGCGAAAAGTGATTTTATACCGAATGAAACTTTGATGGATTATTGAGGTCATGTTTATCCAAAAAATCACCGTCAGCCGTATTGCAGACGGGGTATTCAACGTCAGTCGCGTTACAGAACAGGTAAAATTTTTTTGAATATAAAGTCACTAGCTGGCCCGACAGACGTTGTCCTGTCTTAACGATGATTATATAATTCGAATTGGTATAATTGAGAAAACAATAGATTAAAATTAGTATCTTCATGCCAAATTTCATCAAAATAGATTAAATAGTTTAAGCTAAAATCATAAAAGTTTATTGTGCTGGAACCGTACATTTTCCGGGACAAAAAGTATCCCTTGTCCTTTCCCGAGACTCAGGGTATCTCCATACCGAATTTCATAAAAACAGACTGAATAGTTTAGGCGAAAATCATAAAAGTTTATTGTGCGGGAACCGTACATTTTCCGGGACCAAAAGTATCCCTTGTCCTTTCCCGTGACTCAAAGTATCTTCATACCAAAATTCATCAAAATCGATTGAATAGTTTAGGTGAAAATCATAAAAATTTATTGTGCGGGAACGGTACATTTTTCCGGGATAAAATGTATCCTATGTCCTTTTCCTAGTTCTAAGCTATCTCTCCACCAATTTTCAGCCAAATCGGTTCATCCGTTCTTAAGTTATAAGTGGTGTAACTAACACAACTTTCTTTTATATATATAGATTTTATACCGTACAAAATTTATACAGGTGAATGTTTCTACTTTGTAAATAATAAAGAAAACCGTCAGTCGCATATACGATGGTGGAAAAACCGTCAGCCAGCGATATAAGTTATAACCAATATAGCCCTACTTCGCGCTCAATGTATCCTATGGCATCGCGTAGACGATATTTCCACCTGCAAACATTCAGCTGACGGCGATTTTCGTTTGAAGTAACCATAAAATTATCTCACATAACAATTTTAAGTAATTAATTCGATAGTCAATATTTGTGAAGAAGAATTATATACATTTTACTTTATAAGCGCCATCTGTTGTTATATACTAAAACTAAAATTAGACCTACCGAACCTAAACGTGTATAATCTAGATATGAACCTTTATTGGGTGCGAATTGGGATCTTTTTAATGTCAATTCAATACGATTCCCAACAACAACTTTGACATGCTCTCATTTTTTATTCCACCCATTATGAAGTGGCTGACGATCAAAGCTGTTATGTATTACAAAGGCAGCTGTGACACAGTTCATACTAGTACAGCTGCCAATGTTTTCCCTATCAGTATACTTTGCATAAATACATATTGTGTCCCTCGCATTGTAAAAATTGTAACGAAATTGATTAATAAAAATTTATTTATTATTATTTATTATTATTATTAGTGGAATACTATTATTGTAACAATTTTCGCTCGGTATGAAATGACTTTTTAAACTGAGTGCGACCTCCCCTACTATTCGTACGTATACGTCACTGCCTTTTAAGAAATATATTTATAAAAAACATTTTAAAACATTTCAGTGACTCTAAAAGGCCAGGGACCGTTCGTGATCCGCTCCGTGCCGTGGAAGGACTGCCAGCTGCCTGCCGACACCATCGGTCACAACTACCTTCGGCCGATAGGAACATAGCATCAGTCATTGTGGATACTTAAAACTTTTTATTTTGTGATAGAATTTGTGTCATATTATAAAATAAAATCATATCATTAATTTTTATTATTATTTCAATCTATAAACAATGTTTGAAGATATTTCTCTAGCGTTTTGTATTCGAAATGCAAACAGATACCCTAATTACCCGACTACGGCGAAGCAAAAAGGAGGGTTATGATTTTGACCTGTATGCATGTATGTATGTGGGTATGGATGTTTGTCTGTTCCCTCGTAACTTTCAAACTACTTGTCCTATTTAGACAAATGAGGTGTTATTAGAAGCATCACGATTGTCCGCTGGTTATAGGCTACATGACTTTACGTAAAATTGACTATAGCGCCATCTAGGGCACTTAAAGTATAGAACAACAAAAAAAATCCTGACTATGGTGTGTGGGGTATCAAATGAAAGAACTTTGTTAGCACATTTCAAATATATAAATTTTATTAGGTATTTCCCTCGGGTTTGCTTGCAATCACCTGATTATTGCATGAATTCATGATATCACTTCAATACAATATGAAACAACAATTAATTATATATACTTTCACCCTCGGCTGGATCTTGGGGGGGCGAGCCCCCCCCCCCTTCCTGAGCATGTAGTCGCGCTGTTAGTTTTGAGTTTTTACCCGACTACGACGAAGCAAAAAAGAGGGTTATGATTTTGACCTGTGTGTATGTATGAATGTGGGTATGGATGTTTGTTCCCTCGTAACTTTTAAACTAGTTGTCCTATTTAGACAAGTGAGGTGTTATTGGAAGCGTCTGGACTGTCCGCTAGTTAAAGGCTACATGACTTTACGTAAAATTGACTATAGCACCATTTAGGGCACTTAAAGTATAGAACAAAAAAAAATCCTGGCTATGTTGTGTGCGGTATCAATCACCTGATTATTGCATTGAAAGTGAAATTATTGTACCCTAAACTAAAGATATACTTTTTCAGTATCATTTAATTACCTTGTAGTCCTTCACCCTCGTTAGTGTTAAGCGTGGTTCTTGAGATACAGCCTGGATATGGACAAACGGACAGACTGATATTTTCTCTTTGTGATCGGGTCCCGTTTTTACCCTTTGAGTAAGGGACTATACGAAGGAGAAAATTAACCATCTCCGTTATTATGCTATGCTAACGCGGATGGAGCCGCGGGAAACAGCTAGTGAAACAATAAATAACTACATATTCATTTGCTCACTAGAAACAAATAAATTGTAAAATATTCTTAATATGGTCGTCGATCATTTGAGGAGTTGGGAAGGTTAAGTTTATCGAGCGAATCTTAGCCCCAAAATAATTGAAATAAAAATAAAGTTAAAAAAACTAAAACCCGACTACTAAAACGCGCTCTAAAAAGTTCGAAACAAGAAAATAGTTTATAGGGATATGGAAATGTTTAAAGGATAGCCGTGGTCTAATTTTCAGTCTGTATTTCCTCAACTGATGTATTTTATCAACTGTGCAATAACGTGTTAGCAACAATTATTATGAAATTCAAATCACAGATGATGTACTACTGCTGCTACCTGTCTGTCGCCTATAAGTTATAACTTATAACATGGACCTGTTTCACCACTTCCTGATAAGGCTATTCACCACTTAACTTGACAGATAACTCTATCAAATCTCTGGAGATGAGAGAAAAATGGAGAATCAGTCAAATATGAAATAAGTTGTCGATAGCCTATCCGACACTTTATCAGAACGTGGTGAAACATGCCCTTAGCAAAATAAAACAATGATAATGTACTAAAGATAGTAAGTATTGTTATCAGAGACTTATACTAATGAGGTCAAAGGTACCGCTTATTGACAATTTCTTAATGAGTAGAGGATTATTATAATTTCTCGATGAGATAAGTATTATAAGAAACTAGCGACCCGCCCCGGCGTCGCACGGGTATAAAATGAAAAAATTATTAAACTAGATAGCCTATTATCCTTCACGTGGTCTACTTCTTGTCTGTGCCAAATAACATAAATATTAGCGTGACAAAATATTTAATACTTATAGCCTTTCTCAATAAATGGGCTGACACTGAAATAATTTTTCAAATCGGACCAGTAGTTCCTGAGATTAGCGCTTTCAAATAATTTTCCCCGTTTTTCCACATTTTCCTCTATTTTTTTCGCTCCTATTAGTGTTAACGTGATAAAGCCTTCCTCGATAAATGGGCTATCTAACACTGAAAGAATCATCAAAATCCGTTGCGTAGTTTTAAATATTAAAGGGAACAAAGGGACATGAGGGAAAAAGCGACTTTGTTTTATAATATACAGTATAGATTATAGATGTAAACTAAGCCAAAGGATATATTCCAGTCAGTATAATCCCACCAAGTTTATATTTGTTTATATTAAGGGCGTTCCGTCCGGAGATTCCGTAATTGACCGTATTTAAAACCTTATAAACTCATAACATGAACGCTACAAAGTTATAATAAAAATACAGCAGTAATCTTCAGTATATCAACATTTCTTTTGTCGTTTTAAATTTTCTATTTTTGTTTCTTATACTCATGATATCAGCTTTCAAAGTAATACCAAGTTGTTAAAATTCAAGCATACATTCAGCATCTCCTTAGGATTTACAAATTACTTTTATTTGAAACTCACGCCAATAGATCGGCAATATCATAAACTACATATTCGTCGTTTTAAAATTTTTTTAGGACAATTTTGAACTAAGATAAGTAAAAATAATAGGGTTTTGGCGCGATCTCGGCAACGCGGCAAATGTATGGCCAAGGTCGTTTGCTCGGGGGACGGCCTTAATAATTATGTGCTCATTGCCAAGCCACTATAATAATTTTAAAATAAAGAAAACTATTGATACATTCACTGAATGTTGATTTCAATTGCAAAATAAGTTGAAGGCTTGGCTTGAATGTGATCTGAAAACTTTTTACGACAGAAGTATTGCATAGCTATCTTCGATCACTAATATACAAGATACACAATCCGCGGCAAAAAACGACCTCACCAAAAGAGCACCAAACTCAACATTCTGGTGCACTTTTGATTTAGTAGTGCTCGAACGCTCCGCCGGGAAACATGCCTCGGTGCGCGTTTAATAATTGTAGAAATCATACGTCTAAAACCAAAAAAAAGGATGGAATTTCATATTTCCGGTAAGTATTAATTTTATCCTAATATATTTCTTACAATTGTATTGTAAATATTGGTATTTCTTTAAGAAATCACCAAAAGACAGTTTTAAAATTAAGTTGTAAATAAATCAACACCAGGTATAAACCATCTCAATTGCGAATACTCATACTAAAGGTACTTATCGTAGTTTATCATGCCCACTTGAAATGTTCGGGTTATAAGCTATGTTTCTGTTCCATTTGATGGAGTCGCTATTACTATTATTTTTTTATTGAGGATTTTTTTCAGGTTTCCTCGAGATCCAGTTAGATGTGGTAATAACATTATGTTCCCATCTTCGATCAAATATAGTTCCCATTAAGGATTTTTTAAGTAGGTTAAAAAGTATGGGCGTTGGGTGATGTGAGTTGTCCTTTGTGGCCTATCGGAAAATGTATGTACACTTATGTATATTTTGGTTAATGATAAAATTAGACATAACATTAGAACAACATAATATTACAAGTAAAAAATAATTACTCCTCACTTTATACATTAAACTTCGGAAAAATAAAAAAATGGACTATTAAAATTATTACAAATTACAATCAACAAAAAAAATTTGAACAGTTCGACTCCTTTCATACTTCACTTCGCCCTGTTCCAGCGGCGAATTTCGGTCGTAAAATTGGATTTTTTTTGGCACTATACAAATTTGAACTTAAATCATATATGCGGATGGTTCAATTTAGTATGAAGCGTGCATCGGACGTAAAAATTTTATTGCTTTGTAAACACAAATGTTCATTGTTTTATAAAAAGATCTTTAATAATTACTATAATTAAGGTTGATTTTAGATAAATGTATACTTCATTAAACTCTATTACTCGGGGACAGATTTTCGAG
Source organism: Polyommatus icarus (assembly GCA_937595015.1). Taxonomy (NCBI): domain Eukaryota; kingdom Metazoa; phylum Arthropoda; class Insecta; order Lepidoptera; family Lycaenidae; genus Polyommatus; species Polyommatus icarus. Next base: position 15,799,634 of record OW569321.1, read on the forward strand.
AGGTTTTGTATGAGACTGTGTATCTTGTATATTAGTGATCGAAGATAGCTATGCAATATTTTGCTTGGCTCCTTTTACATTTAATGTATTGTGGGATTTCATTTCTTTTAAAAATACTCAATTGTATTTCAACTTTAATAATAAATAATAAAAATTAAATAAACCTTTTATTTAAGGGGGGCTCCCATACAAATTTACGGCACAGAACCCTTTCTACGCCAGTCCGACTCGAACTTGGCTGGTTTCATATTTTTTCCTTTCATTATGAATAAAGTTCATAAACCTATCCGGGTACCCAAGGTTCTAAGTCTGCTAGAAGTACCTTAGAATTTTGATGATCTGTCAGTCAGTGACAAAACGTAGTAACTTCGACCATCCGTTACTAGTAAACTATTAATCAGAATGTAATTTAATTTGGAGGTTAAGCTAGTTTTAATACTTGCACCTAGTGGCCGAAATTCTAAATCTCTAGCTTTGTTAACATCGAAGATAAGGAGGGTGTGAAATAGCCGCGAACCGCTTCGAGAAAAGTATGGTACGACCGTGCCTTTGCTAAAAAGCTTGGCTGGGGCACTGCCATGCCCCCAGATTAAATATACAAATGTCTAATAAAATATTAATAATCAAACATTTAAATATGAAATAGAATAATAATGCACGTATTAAAATATATTTGTTGCTGAATCAGCCAGACGCAGTTCAGCGTCGAATTTCGAAACCTGTCTTCGAATAGGAATAATTAAGTAGTAAATACATAGTAATGTTATGTCTGACCTATGAACTATGAACTCTGTGGTGGGTCTAGTAACTCAGGTCAGCTATCTATAAGAGTTAATATTACTTACTTGTAGGTAACAATATTTGGTGTTACCTAGAAGTCACCGATAACATTCACGAAATTACTTTTAGCCTGAACTTTTATCACAAAAGTTGCTAGAAACATCACGGCCCCCTAGTTGTGATAACAAAGAAATTGATTTATGGGCACATGGCTTACGTACGTAACATTCATGGGTCTAATTATGTGAAGGTCACTAATAACATATTATTATATACTCGACGATAAACGTTCTTGGTAGGGACCAAAACACGTTGGTCCGCCATTTGCCTATGAATCAATTTCCGGAAAGTACAAAATATTTTGCATGTTTCCCTCCCTCATAATATCCAGGGACAATTCGGACCATTGATTCTCTGATATTCGTTATCGCTTGGAATGTGAAATGAGGTAAATCTCAAGACCTCTGTGTGTCGCACATAAAAATATTGCGCCATCAGTGACGCAAATGATCGACGACAAAAAACCCCAAGTCCGCGGCAACTCTTGAAGTTAGGATAATAAATATTTTGTTAGATAAATATTTTTGTTAGTTTGCTTCATTTGGAATCGCAGTCCATATATACTTATCTACTAGCAAGAACGTTCTTATCGTTATCTTAGCTTCTTGCTAATAAGTAATATTACTGCGAAAGTTTGGATGTTTGTAACCTCTGATTGTAACATTATTGAATTGCTTATAATGTGATGAAATTTAATATATATAATTTCATGAATTATGGACAAAATTGCAAAAACGGGAAGGAACATAAGTTAAGGTAATTTTGATCATGGACAAATGTGCGGTTCCCACACGATGTAAACTGTATGTATAAGCGCGAGTGAATAACTCAGTACCTAATATGTATCATCATTCGTTTTATCAGGTCTACTTTGATCTTTATATTCTCAGAATTTAATAGTGTCTATCATATTCCCTCCTTAAACTATTTAAGGTGTCAGAGCATTCGTATATTATGTCCGTATCGTCTAACATTAGGTACTAAAAGATAAGACCATGCTGACGTTTTGTATTTAAAAATATTTTTATTCAAAGTTTTTGAATAACAATTGCTTAGATTTATTATTGGTTTAGGGCTGTATTTCACTGGGACAACATGACAGCACAATCAGTCGCCGCTACCAACAAAATGTTCAGAGATAGAGTGCAATCAAACAGACACCATGGTGAGTAACTCTCTGTAGAGCTAGCGACTAACTATTCCTTCCTATTTTGTTGGTGGCGACTACTGGTTTCGCCATCATCCAGGTGAAATATAGCTATTATAGTTACCTGAAAATTGGAAACCTACCCAATGCCTACGTTGTTCTACGTGCATGGAAAAATCCACAAAAATGTTCTTAGTGACACTTTAAAAGGCATACAATCAGTTAAGACAAGTAATTTACGTACTTAATAATTAGCAATATCGCACCCGTTACCGATAATAATTGCACTGCACCGCAACTAATATTTTGATTTATGTCACGAAAGCATTACGTAATACGAAAGCATTTTGCAACAGCTTGAATGCCAAGGCGAAAATATTTTTACTACACGTCATCCGCAAATTCATTCGCACAGAAATTCGTTAATCCGAAAACTGTATATCTCCGATATAAACTACTATAGTTTGTTCTTCCCCGGAACTCAAATTCAAAAAAGCTATACGATTTGGTACCGTTCCTCGTGAATCGGTTTAACGTGAAGAGGTTACAGACTACCAGACACTTGACCAACTACCAAGTAACTCATCCTGAAATAGTTCTTAAAATAAATCTCAGAGCTTCTGCACAACAAATAGTTTAAACTTTCTAAAGCCGCTCCTAGGTCAAGATGCTCACAGACATTAACCAGCATCTTTTAAAAATAGATGCACCATAATATTATTTATATGCAAGGGCAGTACGCAGTGTGCACTCAGTGCAGCCACATCATATTTTTACGTTAGAATTTTCTCTGATGTTATCTTTTGCCGCTAGTGATGCAAAACCCTTCACATTCAAGCTAAGATAAGCGAAAACTAGTTAAGAGAGAATACAGTTTACAAACTTTAAATCCAAAAACCTGTGTGACAGACGGTGCGGAAACCTTCGATTCTAGTCACAAAACTTTGAAGTTGGCAATTATTTTGAGACTCACTTAGGTTAAGTAGTAAAAGGTAATAAATTACGTGAGGTGTTTTTTTTTCTGTCCCCCCTGGTGAGATGTCGTGAGATTTTATTCAAGTCAATTAAACAAATTCAAGTCACTGTGACTGGGGCCATATTGCAAATAAAATAGTTCAAACTAGCGACCCGCCCCGGCGTCGCACGGGTATAAAATATAATATAGCTACTGAAAAAAATGATTGAAATCGATAGCCTATGATCCTTCACGTGGTCTACTTCTTATCTTTGCCAAATAACATAAAAATTGCTTCAATAGTCCGCGAGATAAGCCCTTTCACATAATTTCTCCCGTTTTTTCCACATTCTCCTATCAGTATAAGCGTGATAAAATATAGCCTTTCCCAATAAAAGGGCTATCTGACACTGAAAGAATTTTTCAAATCCGACCAGTAGTTCCTGAGATTAGCGCATTCAAGTTAGCCCTTTCAAATAATTTTCCCCGTTTTTTCCACATTTTCCTCTATTTCTTCGCTCCTATTAGTCTGATTAACAAGTGCCATTTTCCTCGAAACCTGATCTCATTCACCGAAAATTATGATTTTGGTCTCATTGGATTCGGAATACCATATAGAACATTCTATCAAAATTCCAAGAGGGGCTGAAAAAAAATTCAATAATTATAAACAATTAAGTAAACATACAAAGAAGGGTTTGAATTTTTTTTAATATTTCGAAAACTATTTAAGATAATCAAAATTTGAAAATAGATCCATAAAGAAGAGGAAATTTCCTAAAAAAATCTTAGATCCTGGAACCTTACCAATAATCCTTATAGCTTTAAATGAGCGGCGAAAGTAACGGTAAAAACGCGTAGTTCGAGTTTCGCGTGAATTGCCGCAATCTGCCACGCGAACTAAAAAATATATTTTATCTGATTAAATATTAATATAAAGAAATAAAAAAAAATTGGGTACTAAGTAGACATATCAATAAACAAGAATCCGTCAACAAAAATATAAATTTTTTAAGTATAAAATATGTATGTTAGTTTTTAAAGTATTTATTATATAATTATAATGTGTATGTTAGATTTTAAGGTATTTGTTATATGGGCCTCTGATGCCCGAAATAAATGATTTGATTTGATTTGAAAAATAAATTATCACAGTTTGTTTAAATGTTATGCTTTTGTTCATTTGTTAATAGTCACCATTTTAATGTTAACATAAAAACGCTGATTATTTCTAAACAAGAAATCTAGAATTTTTTATTAATCTTTTGAGATAATCTTAAAAGGGCTTAGAAGAGATATATAGGTAAGATAAAATTCAATAATTTTGATTTTTCACTTTTTTATGAACAATCAAAGGCATTCATGAAATTTTCATGTAAATAAAGCAATTAGGGTTTTTTCATCAATAAAAATGATTATTTAAATTTTATTAGTTATAAATATAAAAATTTATATTGTTATCTGGCTTCTAACAACAACAAAACAAAATAATAACAATAATTGGATATAAAAGTACCGTAATTGCTTTATTTACATGAATAATTTTGGAATGCTTTTGAATGTTAGTAAAAAAGTGAAAAATCAAAATTATTGAATTTTTCCACCGGATATCTCTTCTAAGCCCTTTTAAGATTAGCTCAAAAGAATAATAAAAATTTCTAGAATTCTTGTTTAGAAATAATCAGCGTTTATATGTTAACATTAAAATGGTGACTAATAACAAATTAAGAAGAGCATAATGTCTACTTAGTACGCAATTTTTTTTATTCCTTAATATTAATATTTAATCACATAAAATATTTTTTTAGTTCACGTAGCAGATTGCGGCAAATCACGCAAAACCTGAACCACGCGGTTTCACCGTTACTTTCGCCGCTCAATTAAAGCTATAAGGATAATTGGCAAGGTTCCAGGATCTAGGATTTTTTTTAGGAAATGTCCTGTTCTTTAAGGATCTATTTTCAAATTTCGATTATCTCAAATAGTTTTTGAAATATTAAAAAAAACCAAAACCCTATTTTTATGTTTACTTAATTGTTTACAACTTTTGCATTTTTTTTTCAGCCCGTCTTGGAATTTTGATAGAATGTTCTAGATGGTATTCCAAATCGAATGAGACCAAAATCATAATTTTCGGTGCATGCGATCAGGTTTCGAGGAAAATGGCACTTGTTTACTAGAGTATATTAGTCTAAGCGTGATAAAATATAGCCTATAACCTTCCTCGATAAACGGGACACTAACACTGAAAGAATCATCAAAATCCGTTGCGTAGTTTTAAAGATTAAAGGGAACAAAGGGACATGAGGGAAAAAAAGCGACTTTGTTTTATAATAAGTATAGATGACGACTTTCGTATTGGCGGAACCCGTCTTCCGTGTATTTCCCCTCTCCCTACAGGAAATAACCTCATATCTATGACGTTGGGAGTAAACGCTACATACCTATCATAATGTATAAGTACCTAGTATTATTATATTAAAGCACAAGTACTTATACAATATTATGATTGTGATGTAGCAATACATTCTTGTAAGTTGTAAGCCGATTCTATCATAACACCCGAGGGCTTTTTAACTTCAAATTCAAAAAACTTTATTGCTTTTCCTGGTGTGTTGTGTTCACAATATCTAGGGCAAATCTAATAAAATCTACTACTGATTTTAGCGATATTTTAACAGATGTAGCGTAGGGTGTAGCAGATTTTAATACTTAATACATATCTTAATAAGTGACTGTTTAATAAACATCGATTTTATTAGATGGCAATTAGGCCAATTTTTCACATGAAGACGTCAAAAGTACGATTGGACAAGGATGTAAAGGTGTTAAAAGACGTTATTAATTCATACAAAACTTGTATTTGCTTCATTATAAAAAGGCAAATAGGTAACCTTTGGTTTTATAACAACAATGTTAATAACAACATTCAAACTTTTTAAAATACCTTACCTTACAAATATAAAACTTATGATTAATGGGGTTGTAAAATTATATTTTGTCCTTATCTGTCGAGCTTATTCTCCAGTATATCAGACAAGAACAAAACACAAAATTTTATAATGACCGTACACAGTATGATTTTATTAACAAAAGAGTATTACATACAATATGACTGTATTGTATAACTTTCTTAATTTCATTGATACCCTTTTTAGTACCTATTTACAATAACTATTATTATGTAACGCGCCTTATATTATAGAGTTCATTATAAATATTAATAATATTATTATGTATTAAATTAAACGATGATAATAATAATAATGATAATTGAGAAGTAAAGGTGTTTTAACTAGCCCAGCTAGTTACCCATTGAAGGGATGAGGTATAGAATGAAATGGCTAATCAAAATAATGTAGTAAAAATACTTAAACCTAACATGTTTTCTATAACATAGTAATTAACATAATGAATTTGGTCTATCAACATTCAATATTCTATAATTAATAATGATATTATTATTATAATAATAATATCATTATTAATGATATAATTAATAATGATATAATTAATAATGATATTATTATTATAATAATAATATCATTATTAATTATATTGTCATGAGATTCCTAATAAAGCACAAACAGATGCAGAGATAAATGCTACATGGATAAAATACTTATATTAATAATCATAAAAAATATTGCAAATGATAAACAATAGGCTACTTGACCTAATTTTTTTCTTCATGTTAATCGCTTCATAATCATTCATTTTTACAAAAAAAACTAATATTTTAATATTTTACACAGTAGAAACCCATAAAAATGTTTATTGAAAAATATGTCTCTTAAATGGCGCCGAAAACACTGTCCGCCATAGTGTGACGTCACACGCTTTGTATTTTAAACTCTCTTTATTGAAATTTTTTTAATGTGCTAAATGTACGAGTCTAAAAGTGCCCAAAAATTATAAAATAATTATATTAGAAATTAGAAATCATTTGTAATGTTGAAAACTTTTGGAGAAAAGTTTTGACCATTTCATTTCCCGTCTACAATAAATGGAGATAATATATATAAAACTGATGTTTTATTTGAATTATTGAAGAAAATATATAATAGGCTTATTCTTATTATTTATGTACAAATAAACTTACATATAGCGAGCGCGATAAATAAAAGATATTAAATTAGTATGAGGATGACGTCACATCCCAATCGGAAGTACCGCAAAAGCGTTTTCGTCAGTACAATTCCTATTTTCATAAAATCATATTTTCAAATCGACTTTATTTATCAATCATAAGCTTTTATTTGATAATAAGGGTGAAATACGGTTTCCTAGGCCAAGTTCTACTAGAAATATGCATTTGTTCAATGAAATTGAATATAGGTCAAGTAGCCTATTATTAAGATTGGCCAGAAATAAGAATATTGGCCGACAACTCGACAGCGAATGAAGTACGACCAGTACAATACTATGTAGGGACGATACTTCATTTTTATCAAATAAATTGGATTTAATCTCCATTTTTGTTGTCTCTGTGCAAGAAACTCAACCTATTAAGGCACTATAATTAACCTATATTATGTAGAAGACACAGAGAGAGCGAGAGAAATTAAATAAACATCATAATTACAAATAAATTAAATTCGAAAACATGCATTAACGCTAGATCTAAATTCGGAAAAATGTAAAATGTCTAACCTAGTTTCGTAGAAATTACTAATTAGTGGAAGACTGGTACTTTCGCTACTATCACACGAATCCATCATAAATTCAGAACTAACATTGGGTCTACCTCATACAAACACTCGCGCACGCAGCGTCGTGCGCATTGCGCATACGCAAACCGTACGTGCGTAAACTCACTAAATACGTTCCTCATATTTTAAGAAGGTGGCAACCGGACGTAAAAAACGTTTTCTCATGAGATCTAATCTCACTTTTTCCCGAACGTAAAGTTACCTACTTATTGTACTTATATCTTTGCAAAATTCTGAGAATCATCGCATTACGCGATATAACTGAAGCAATTACGATTTTTTACAGCGATGCAGATCTTATTACTGAGTGTAGCGTAATAAGGCAACAGATTTCATATACTCGTAAGCCACTGTCGACTTATTAATAGTACTCCTAAACAATTTTAAGAGCTACTCTACCCTAAATCAAAGCCGATTATATTATCCAGATCGTATTTAAATATTCTGAAATCATACTTGTATAGTTTGTAGAGTCGTCGTATTAGGTCTAAGTCTAGCTCGGCGAAGTACTTGCGTAGTTTCTCCGCGGTTCCGCCGGTGTGAGTCAGTCTCGGGAATTGCACTTGAGAGGCTCCTATTGTATTGAGAGCAAGAAGCGCGTCGTCTAACAGCGTCTCGTATTTACCTGAAAGCAATTTCTTTTGTTACAATTTGATTACACTTTCTTGTTCAAACATAAAGCTAGGTGAAAACTGGAAACGGATGATTTTTATGTTCGTAGCTAATAAATATAGGAAGATGAACAATTTTCGATTCTTATCACTCAAACCAGTACTTATTTTATTTGAAAAAAATAAATAATTAATACATGTAAATATAAAAAAAAAACTTGTAACGCTACAGAGCAATTAAAAAAAATTGTGATTGTTAAAATGTTATGACTTATGAGAGCATTTCTCAAAAAAAATGTACTTTCTATCTAAATCTTTGTCCTACATTTTAAAATATGTTTTTCTATAAATAAAATAGACCATTACCCATTTCTATTAAATTGTATATGTAGTAAGTTAAACAAATTCAGTAAAAAACATTTACAAATTAGAATTATATTAATAAATAATTAACTATAAAAATATTTTGAAAATCTGTCTAATCTAGTTGTATGAAAAGTGAAGTGTCCCAATTTCATACATTCGCAAACAATTGATTGTATTTGTAAGGCCATGCGGAAATTTTTGAAACAACTTATATATTAATTTAGGGCTGCAAGACTATAATTCATACAAAAAGAATATTTGGTCGTATTAGAACAAATTTAATTAATAATGTTTTTTTTGTATCGCGGAAAAAGTTCCTCTTTGAAATTCCTTTTTTGTGACCATATTTTTTAAAATTTTACAGTCCATTTTGGTATAAATGTGTTTTAGTAAAGTGGCAAAATTGTTAAGCTCGGTATCCATCTTATTTCCGTTTTGATATTTCTTTTACGTTCCACGTGCGCGAACAGAAAGTTGTCTATTAGCGTAATGGTCCAAAAAATTTCCAGTCTTTGTAACCCAAGAAATGCAGGTAAGCTCTAATATTATTATTATTTCGCCTTTAGATCCATTAAAGCTCTCAATTTTGATTTCGTAAGTCAAATCATAAACGAGTATTAGTTTTAGTTGTATGCGTAAACAAGTTGAAAAGTTTATTTAACTTGATTCGTTACTTCCTTTTTTGTTACTTTTGAGTGGTAACGTATATGGGTGTTTCTCTGTTATTTGGAAACTTGTCCATACAAGACTGTCCCAAGCAAATTTCAAGTCAATACAAAGAAAGGCAACAGAATATCAAATGTATATATTAAAGATAAATAATAATAATAATTTAATATAATATTATATATATATTTCTTGTGTGCGTGTGTATGTGACTGAACTCCTCCTAAACGACTGGACCAATTTTGATGAAATTTTTTGTGTGTGTTCAAGGGGATCTGGGAATGGTTTAGATTCACAATTTTGTCCGCTGGGTAATGTTTTTTTAATTAATTTTTAATTTATTAGTAATTGTTGATTTTGGAATGTTTTACATTGGATCCGACATGTGTCAAATTTTAAATAATATTCGAATTCGAATTTTAATTTTAGTCTGTCCCGACAGTTAGCGCTGCGATCAAATTAAAAAAAAATACTTTATATACTTAATATGGCAAAGAAACGTTTGCCGGGACTGCTAGTAATATTATAAATATAAGATAAATTTTTCTGATGGTTTTTGAGTTTTAGACGATTTTGTGCAAAATTATGACAGGGGACTGTTTTTATGAATAAAAACTAGTATTTTTGTAAGTTTAAATAAGCCAAACTTTATTTTTGTTGGCAATTACTTAAGTAAATATTACTAAAACAATAATCAACGAGATCAAAACACAGTACACTCATAAAATAGAGACTTTTAGAGAGAGGGAGAGATTATAAAATTTGTAATAAACTAACTAAAATCAACTTCTTACCTTAACAGTCTCTCTAAAATACTTACGAGATTTTTTTATTTGTACTACTGTGAAGACTAGGTTTAAGAAATCCTATTTTGTTACCAGAATTCCAATTTGGTTACTGTCCCATAAAAGCGGGCGCATATTTTTTTGTTTTTTTTAATATTTCAGTAGGATATATATATTTTTTTTTGTGATGAAGATTTTTAAGATTTTTGTGTTAAAAATAGACAGTTTTTTTAAAAACATATTAAATTATGTTTGAGTATCCCATTTAATCAAATAAAATTTCTAATAACACAATTCAACATTGAATTTACGTTATATAATAAATGTAACAAAATAGGAAATTTTCTGCACCTCGGGTTTGTTTTAATAGATTTTGCTTTTTATTAATATTTTATATCTGAAAACAACCCCTATTTTAAATTTTGTAGTCATTTACCCATAGCTTAAAATAAAAAAAATGGGTAATATTTAAACATTTTTATTTTATCGTATCTTCTAAAAATGGTACATTTTTTTTTTGAGAAATGCTCCTGAATATGATACATTTTAAAACTAAAAAGAAGGTATAACGTTTTGCATCGCATTTTCTCGTTAGGAGTTCAAGTTCACTTTTTTCTTGCGAGTGATATTAAACATAACAATTAATTACAAGAACTCTATCTGTGGTAAGAAAATTTCAGAAAAAATGTTCAATATTTTGTTGCACACTGCACTTATTTATTACACTTAAATATATTTTATGTTACAATCGTTTAATGTTTATATCAGGTCAAATTTCCGCTGATAGTTGCATTCGTCAGCGGAAAGCTATAATTGGAAACAAAGAGTATCGAAATAACCTACAGCTACTTGTTTTAGTTCAGAATTATTGATAGCTTGATAAAACCCGCTGCTAGGTGTAATTAGACTATCAAGTGGGAACTAAACATGGATCAAGATTCAAGATTATCCTATGTCCTTGTCCAAAGTAGGTACATTCATACCATTTGACTAAAATCGGTTTGTATTATAAGAGGTAACAAACTTTCGTATTTATGGATTTTTAATGAATGAAAAACAATTTCAAGTATTACCAATTTAACAAATAATACTAACAGAAGCACAGAATACATATTAGTTTAACAAACAGAAGTATTACAATGCAGAGAAGAGAACTATACTGGTAAAGGTTAATAGTCATAACTCGTGTAAAATCTACCTACCAACTACCAGTAAGTTGCATTGACTAAGTTTTTCAAATACACACACTGGCAAAATTAGCTGAACATAGGTAAAAAGGGCCATAACTTGAATTAAAGTGGGCCGGGCTGTGTGAAATCCTTTTTAGGGTTCCGTACCCAAAGGGTAAAAACGGGACCCTATTACTGAGACTTCGATGTCTGTCCATCTGTCTGTCCGTCTGTCTCCAGGCTGTAACTCAAGAACGGTAATAGCTAGAGAGTTGAAATTATCACAGATTATGTATTTCTGTTGCCGCTATAACAAAAAATACTAAAAACCAAATAAATTAAATATTTAAGGGGGGCTCCCATACAACAAACGTAAGTTTTCAAACATTTTTTGCTCGGTATCAACGATGACAACAAGTAGGCACTTGAAATTTTTACAAATGCCTTAATTATATGTGTACTTTAATAATTAAAAATAATATTTAAATAAAATAATAATTTAAGGGGGTCTCCCATACAAAAAACGCAATTTTTGGCCTATTTTTGCTCTATAACGGTACGGAACCCTTCGTGCGCGAGTCCGACTCGCACTTGGCCGATTATTTATAGTTTCTAAGCTCATCTACACTTCTATACTTATTATAAAATGAAGTCACTTTTTTCCCTCATGTCCCCTTGTTCCCTTTAATCATTAAAACTACGCAACGGATTTTGACGATTCTTTCAGTGTTAGATAGCCCATTTATCGAGGAAGGTTATAGGCTATATTTTATCACGCTAAGATTAATAGGAGCGAAGAAATAGAGGAAAATGTGGAAAAAACGGGGGAAATTATTTGAAAGGGCTAACTTGAACGCGCTAATCTCAGGAACTACTGGTCCGATTTGAAAAATTATTTCAGTGTTAGATAGCCCATTTATTGAAAATTGCTATAAGCTATATTTTATCATGCTAAGATTAATAGGAGAATGTAGAAAATTATTTGAAAGGGTTTAATCTCGCGAACTACTGGAGCAATTTTTATGTTATTTGGAGATAAGAAGTAGACCACATGAAGGATCGTGATGGGCTATCGATTTTAATCATTTTTTCAGTGGATATATATTTTGTTCCCGTGTGACGCCGGGGCGGGTCGCTAGCTTAAGAAATAAAATATTGAACAAAACTGGCAAGTTGACAGATTTTTATTGCAATTATGCCCTACTAAGTGTTTTCGATGATGGACGTTGTAAGTGTTTCTGATAGGAATGGCGTTTTTAGCAGGGTACAAGGCATGACAGCTCATTTGATTGTTTGGTTTTTGGAAGAACACATTGCTTAGATATAAAATTAGTGATTTTACAGCATCTACGACAGCTAGAGCTGTAACCACGATAGAGAAAGGTCATTACCTACCGTTCGGTCAGTCAGGCCTTAGGTGTGTCGGCTTTCGTGGTCCATCGTATCTTTCAACGCTACAGAGAGACTGAATATTACGTTCGGAGACGAGAACAAGGCAAATATTCTGTGGCAAAGGTTCAGGATAACCTTTTTGTAAGGGTAAGAGCCTTAAGAAATCGACCTCAAACTGCTTTGCAGCGACGAAACCTATTGGAACAGGTCCGAGATGTACGTGCAAGTGATTGTACAGTAAGAAAAAGACTCAAAGAAGTTAAATTAAACTCAAAGGTGCCAGCAAGGGTACCAAAACTTGAGACAGGGCAGCAAAGAGCCAGGCTAAGATTTGCGCGTGAAAATAAAAATTTGACAAGTGAGTGAAATCGTGTGCTGTACAGTGATGGGAGTAAAATTCAGTGTAAATTTTGTTGACAGGCGATATAGAACGTGGATAAATCATAAGGAACGCTATAGACCATCAAACTTAACGGAATCAGTGGCCTATCATGCAGGCTTCGTAATGATTTGGGGTGGCATATGATTTGGAGCCCGCACAAAGCTGATGATTGTTAATGATGGTACTTTGACAGTACAGGGCTATAGCACGGACATCCTAGAACTGCATGTTGTGCCTTTTACACAGTTTTAGGCAGTAACTTCAATTTTATGCGCGTCCATAGAGCAAAAAAATCCGCCACTTTGACCTAAATGATGCTAGCGTAGCCCAGGTGGAGAGGTCAGCACGGTCTACGGATGTGGATCCGATTGAGAACGTGTGGCACATCAATGGGTGACCGGTGCGAGATAAAACTCCAGCTCCAAAATGTGTTCAGGAGCTCGAGTTAGCGCTACTGGAGGAGTAGAAGAATTTAATATAATACATATTTCAAAAAAGTAACCAAACCAAATTATTAACTTCCTAGATGATGCCCGCAACTTCGTTGCGCCAAAATTCGTTTATCGCGCAGAAACCATACATTTTTCCGGGATAAAAAGTATCCTATGTCCTTTCCCAGGACTCAAAGTATCTCTATACCAAATTTCAGCCAAATCGGTTCAGCGGTTCGGGCGTGAAGAGGTAACAGACAGACAGACAGACACACTTTCGCATTTATAATATTAGCAGGGAAGTATGGATGTATTGCAAAGCAGTAGATATTTTTTATATATTCTTTTGATAAATAATGAAGGAGTAAAGTGGTTTCATTCAGATTTGGAGGTAATTTGGTTTTTTATTTCTTTATTAGGTATGTGATACCGATAGAAAAAATATTATGGCAAAACCAAATTACGTATCATATCATGTAGATTACTAATTTTTTTTCAGATATAATTTCTCTGTTAATGCCGATGAAAAGTTGTTTCATCTGCACGCTTTTTTCGAGAGAGCAGCCTTAATATAGCAGCATCCGCTGTTCCACCTTGGAATATTTACGGTGGGTGATCAATTTCTTGTATTATAATACAAAATAACAAAAAAATGGGTATTATTACATGGAAAACCTTGACATTAGGAACATTGTAGGTAAGTACGTGAAAAACAGACAAAGAGTACGTGTAGCTTCGTTGTACATGGTTGTACATGTATTTAACTATTAGCTAACTGTTGCAGTAAATTTCATTGTTTGATTAGTATCAGCTATATTATGGCTCTCGAGATTGTATTTTGTACCATTATTAGTACGGGAGCCCTAGAACAAAGTGATTACTAACAAGCAAATTTTTTGTGAGTAGCTACTTTTTGTTAAGTCATAAGACGAACAACATTTTTATTTTCGAAAAATCTCGAAAGTGGTAGCTAACAGAGATAGAAAGGATTTCATACTTTGACTTGATGGTCCTAAAATATGGATTGTTTTATTTGTAGGACAAGGTTACTCTTAAATTATATAACTATTAACAGCTACCAATATACAAAAAATCTGCTGGTTAGGGTTCCGTTTTAGGGTTCTGTAAATTATTGTACCCTATATACCCTATTACTTACGGCAGTTACGGCCTATGGTGTAGTGTAAACTGTAGTGCGTCGCCTACAATTATTGTGATAGAGTAACTTGCGAAACCAAAGGAATTCTTAATGAAAGCCGATCTAAGACAAAAATCACAAGCCCTAACTTATTTTTTGGTATTGTTAGTTTCCATAATAATTAATAAAGTTTGGACAATATTTGAAAAAGTTTGGAACATTCAAAGACCGGCAAAACAAGTATATCAACAAAAAACAAAACGAGAATTATGGTAGATGAGGTCATGAGGGAAAATTATTACCGACTACTTTTCGTTTTTAAACTCTTCTTCCGCGGTCCGAAAACGTAGGTACATTTTGACACAATAGGAAATAGTGTGCTTATTGCTTCAATTCTACATAACTGTATCAGATTATATCAAAATCGGATCATTGTTATCTATTTGCGAGAAAAAAACAAGGAAACATTTTTTTTCCTCTTTGACCGTTTTCGTCATCTAGACAGCCTCGGTTAGAACAGTCCTATAGAACACTATTATAATCTACAAATACTATACTAGATTATAAACAACACCATGCCGAAGATACGCGGCCGAAGTTCCGCTAGAATACGCCTGCAATGTACTTGGTATTTTAAATTACCGATGACACACCATGCCGAAATTACGTCACGTTATAGCGTACAGCCGAACTTCGGGTGAGCGTAAGTTCGGCAGCGATTCGGTAATGCTTTTTCTTTCGGCGTCCGGTCCATCCGGCGCGCGGCGTTCGAGGCACTGAATACGAGTACTCGGACAGTCACGAAACTGGATTTTCACCGCGTAATTTCGGCTCTTATCGTGTGTCATATCAGCCGAATGCGTCGGAACGTAATATAGGCCACGGAACTTCGGCCGCGTTACGCGTATCTTCGGCATTGGACCTAAATTGACGAAAACACAAGAAGTCAATTATGTCTTCAATTCTAGTCGAAAACGCCACAAGATATGAACGCAACTTACTGACTAGGCTGACTTTATCTCAAGATGGTAAAGCCTTCAAATAAAGAAAAATAACTTACCGACTAGCGTGTACCTGACGAGACAGGGGTGGCACAGGCTGGTGATGGGCTGCCAGTGCTCGTTGTTGGTGACGTCAGCGAGCTCCTCCTTCGTCCGGTCGGTGAGGAACATCGCGAACTCCTTGAACGTGACGTCATGGCCCAGCTCCAGGGACTCGTTGCTGGCGTTGGGTCGAAACGCCTTGATGATTCGCTTGCCGACGCGATTCTAAAAGTGTTTGATATTTGTTATGAAAAAATCGTTATGCAGTATATTGTATATTATCGATTTTGCTGAAATATGGTATGGACCAAATTTCAGCCAAATCGATAACTCCGGCAGAGGTAACAGACAGACACACTTTCACGTTTATAATATTAGTATGGATTTAGACAAATCAATACTAATATTATAAATGCGAAAGTGTGTCTGTCTGTCTGTCTGTCTGTTACCTCTTCACGCTCAAACCGCTGGACCGATCTTGCTGAAATTTGGCATGGAGATACTTTGAGTCCCGGGAAAGGACATAGGATACTTTTTGTCCCGGAAAAATGTACGGTTCCCGTGCGATAAACGAATTTTGGCGCAACGGAGTTGCGGGCATCATCTAGTAATAAAATAAGCTACATAATATTGATCGTGTTCATGTTATGCATCCATAAATTATTATGTTAGACGTTTTTGGAAATTTCGTGAAATCTCCGAAGTGAGAAGATTCGGTAAGATTGGGCATGACTAGGGAATGCAATCCCGCAAGAGAATTTCAATCTCGGTATTTGCGGGATTGAACCATCACAATCCCGCTGGATCCCGGTATTTGCGGGATCCCGCTAGGTCGATTTAAACTTTTAAAATAAATCGTTATAATGACTTTACTTGATAGAGCCCGTTTTTTTCTTAGAATCTTAAATAAAACAAACTTTGTCGGACACTTTTTTCAAGGGTTTATTAACACCTCCATACTTAGGACTTTTAAAAAATTTTAAAGAAAAACTTATAATTTTTTTGGAAAAGGCTTCGTAATAATAATAGTTAAAAGAACTAAAATAACTAGCTTATTTATTTTCATATTTTATAAAAAAAATCGAAATATAGGTAAAAACTAAAAATCGTGCCCAAAGATTCCGAAACGGTTCCGGAAAAGCTCGCTCAGCATCCACTCTGGTTGGCTCAATTGTCATTTAAAGTGAATTGAAGGTTTATTGTTTAGCGGGCTGCCTGTAGCCAGTTCACGAACTCCCGCACGCAAAGTTACGCGTATGAATCATATTTCTTTGTAATCCCGCAAAATTTTCGACCGGGATTAGTCCCGCAAAATGTATGCGGGATCCCGGTATTTCGGGATCCCCGTATCCCGGTATTGCATTCCCCTAGGCATGACCATGATCACGCCTCATGTAATTTTTGGTGACTTATTATATTGTCACAATATGTAACATTCATTTTTAAAACATAATATTCAGTGACTTCTGATAAAAAAAATACATGATAAGCGACATCGATCGTATTCATAATAATATTCATATTATTAGATATGAATTACCTTTATCTTAAAGGAAAGCATACATAATAATATTAATTTGTTACCTTGAATAGTGTATTGTGGTGAATAAATAGTTTTATAGGAATCAACGTCTGTTTTGTTGTGTTTTGTCTGTCAATTGTCATGTGACTTTTCCTATGTGCCAGACAAATACAAGCAAACCTAGTATTAGCTATTTAGTATTAATAGTCAGAGGGACATAGGTACAATCGTAAAAGGAGTTTCCTTAAACATTCTTATTAAGCTACTACAGAGGGTATTTGATTTAATGATAGTTAAATGCCAAATTAATAATTGTATGTTTGATATATAGTGGTCGATGACGGTCTAGTTCAGTAATACAAGGCCACATGGATGTTAAAGATGTTTAAAATATACTATATTTTGAATGATAAAAATGTTAATATTAGTTTAACTTAAGTACAATGTACACACTATTCTTGTATTAACGCAATATCTGGCAATAGCCATTTTTTTGTTAGTAGTTAGATAGCCCATTTATCGAGGAAGGCTATCTATACTAATATTATAAACGTGAAAGTATCTCTGTCTATCTGTCTGTCTGTCTCGCTTTCACGCCAAAACTACCGAACCGATTGTAATGAAATTTTGTACACAGATAGCCTAAAGCCTGAGAAAGGACATAGGCTACTTTTTAACTGGAAAAAAGTGTTGTAAGGGGGTGAAAATGAGTAAATTTGTTAAAAGTAAGTTAGTTCCAAAAATTCATAACAGATGGCGCTGTGCGTCTCCTACATCGCGCTATTGCTTACACAAAGGTCTTTCCATAAGAGGTGGTATCGTACGGCTTTTGTTATGGTATAATTCTATCATTTGTAAACATTTTTCATTACTCCAATCAATATTTACGAAATAACCTTTGATAAACTACCTAAAACCAGCCGCCAAAAAGTAAAAATATCAAGAACACTAGAATCCCTTTGAAGAGACCGCCTCGAAGAGCGAGCACGTCCGAACACGAAAGAACGCTCTAGGCAATTGTTCGAGCGCTCTTGCGTCGTTTACACCAAAAAAGAGCGAGATTCTTAGAGCATTCTAACTATTTACCGCCGAACACGTGGCGAACACACTAGAACAACGAAAGAATGCTCGTTGTTAGTTTACATCAAAAGAGCTTTACTAGAATGAGCATTCGCTCGTTTGGTCTAAACGGAGCTTAAGAAGTAGACCATGTGAAGGATCATAGGCTATCGATTCTAATAATTTTTTCAGTGGCTATATATTTTATACCCATGCGACGCCAGGGCGGGTCGCTAGTGTACTTATAAACTATTGTTAAGTTCTAACTATTGCGTCATTAAAATAATAAAATAAAATAAAAATATTCTGAGTGAACAAGAAACAATAACATACAATTATTTTGTATTCAAGTATGAAATATTTTTATGATAACCTTGCTCTGATATTTATCAGGTGTTATTACATACACAAGAATTTTAATAACATACATTATACTTTCCTGATACTTCCATTTTTAAACATTGAAAATAAATTTAATTTTTTTAATAATTACTTACTTATTATTTATAGTCTACAATGTTGATAATATTTTTTTAATCACTCTTGAAGCTTTTTCTACATTCTCTAATATTAATTAGAAATCAGTTACAATTATTTCTTCAAATTTGTTCTTGCATAGTAAGTATAAATTTTTATAGGCTAGTTTTCTAGCGTAAGCCTAAAGCAGTTGATAAATAATTATTAATCGAACATAACATGAGACGTAGTGTAAATTCAGGGGCTTAGGGCTGACTTCTTACACTAACTTCTTTGCTTATATTTTAAATATTTACTAAGCCTTGTGAATTACTAAAGTAGAAAGAGTAACTTACTTGAAAATATTTAGCACTTGGTGTGTCCCCTTCCAACTTATTTCTATAAGCTGACAACAGTCTTTCAAATGGATTTCTGACGAATATCATTTTGTGGTAATTGTCGAGCATATAATCCCTCTCCTCTTTGGTAACTGAGCTGAGGTTCCGGAACAGACCAGGGGCGTGAGCTACATTTCCCGGTATTGAGAGAACATTTGTATCATTCCATTTTCCTGCTATTATCATAAGCGCTCTCTTCCAATTTGTACAAGCGACCTGCAGGTTACAAATTTTTTAATAACTTCACAAAAATTAAATACACACAGCAATAAATTATCCTATTCTGTCAGGAAAAACAGGAGTAATACATAAAAAGTGTCACAAAAACCATTCACTACTATACCAATAACTGTTATCATTTAACTTTTTATTTAGGAAATTTCACAAAATAATATCTATACATATAATAAAACTGTAGAAATGAGAATTCTGTACATTAAAGATATTCAAAAAATAATAAGTGGGGGGTGTCACTACATCGCTATAGAAGCCAAAAATGTGGTTAGATTTTTGTCTGTCTGTCTTGTCTGTATGTTTGTTCCAGCATCACACGAAAACCACTGATCCGATTTGAATGCAGTTTTCGCAGATATATTTGCCTTCTTCCAACTTAACATCTGGTGTATAAATTTTTTTCCCCCCACCCCTCTAAGGGTACAAAAGAGGGGGTCAGATTTTGTATCAAACTTTTTTCTCTAACATGAAAACTACTGATCCGATTTGCAAACGGTTTTCGCAGATATATTTGTCTTCTTCGAACTCAACATCTGATACAAAAAAAATTCCCCCCCACCCCTCTGACGGGGGTCCGATTTTGTATCAAACTTTTTTCTTTAATGGACTTACTTCATATTATTTACCGTGTTTTTCAACTTAACATTCGGTGTATAACATTTTTCCCCCCACCCCTCTTAGGGGACAAAAGAGAGGGCTAGATTTTGTATCAACTGATGAAGCAGAAATACTTTATATGGCAAAACAACGTTTGCCGGGACAGCTAGTACATAAATAATATAATCCTTGAAGCCATTAAAATGCCTAATGCATTAATCTGTTCAACAAAAGTAAAAGAAATTGATCGCAGACCTTAGTTAGCTAGTAATCAAGATCATAAAAGATGTTTCGGTACATAATTATTTTGATGCCTTTTATGTTGTCCTGCATAACCAAAAACCGGTATTTTTGTTAAGAGGATTGCTTTTATTTTGGCTGCAGCCGATGCAGCAGGTATAAATCCATACAAAGTTGTACTTGTAAGATCGCAACTATAAATATTGGGATATAATTAAGTTTCAAGTTTTGGATTCACAAATCTTCTAGGAATTAGATTTGTCTTGGAATAATAATATCTATTGCTAGAAAAGTGATGTTCTTGTGTATAACACACAACTACGGAAACTATACTGTATGTTTAGTGGTTCACCTTGACCATCTCACCTTAGGCACGTAGCAATACATGAGTTTGCGTTCATCGTCGATCAAAATGTGCTCCAATTGATTGGCGGGCAATTCGTCCAGGGTATAGTTGACAGGAAAACGATTGCACGTGTCCTGGATGAGTTCTTGGCGGGCCAAGTTCAATGATTGTGTCAATTCTAAGGAATGTTCGCTAAGAAGTTCATTATCATGACCACTCACTGCGGACCATAAAATAGTCACTAAAAATATCACTTTTTGTCGTGCAGCGTACATTTTTCGCCATTAAAAACTTATCCCTTGTAAAACTTTCGCGGGTCAAGTTGTATTTTAATGTAGGACACTTCAAAATAAGTGAAAAGAACCCACTTCTTTAATCAAGAAAAGTATCAGAGCTTAATATCAGGTAAGTAATGATAATTTTCACTGTATTCACTTTGTCTGTATTTCAATGTTGATATTTGTTTAAATTTGTTTTATGTACTTAACATGTGTTTTTAAATAGAATTTCGATCGCGAAAACATTGTAAAAATAATCACAACAAACAAGCATGCAAATCCACATTGACAATCGAACTAAAATGGGCTGTGGAGTGCGGTGCGGGGGCCGCCAGTGGAGGGGGGGTCCGAAACTCCGAACTCCGAAAACAACTGACAAGTGCAGTGTTACCAACTCTTTAAAAAAATTACCCCCTTAATGTGTCAAAAACTTCGTAAGTCCTCATATTATTTTGTTGTGTAATATGAATTTATTAAATAAAAATCATTTATTTTATAATGTACATAAATAAAATTATCAATTAAAAAGGTTTTCATTAATTAAAATACTAATTTAGGATAACTAATCAAAATTTATTCAAACGTCATTCACATAAAATATTATAATGCTGCCACTTCGTCACTCGACAACTTTTCAGGAATTGAGCTCTAGAACAAAAAGTGAACCTCGGATAATATAATAATAGTTATTATTTGATTAATTTAGAAAAAAGTATTAAAAATATATTTATTACAATACCCCGCAATATTGCACATCGACCTTTGGAAAGAGACAATCGGCTAATTTCGGTTTCATAGAGCGTTATCTTTGTAGCACACACCTATTTGACAATGTCTCAGTCGTTGCTCAAATTCAATAGAGTGCAGTCGCGTCCAGTTCAATATAATATTATATACCTAGAGTTGTTAACACCCCTAAATTTGCTACATCTGTAATTTTCCAAAAGAATTAAAATATACGTAAACATAATTTGAACACGCTTTTTTATTTTATTTTACCCGAACCTAAAGCCATAACTTAAAAAAAAAATTGGTGTATTTTATACAAAGAATAATAAAATTGTCAAAAGAAGCAAACCATAAAAATTGTAATTTTTTAACAGCTCCTAATACATAGGGGTCAGATGTTGGACAGTGAACCAGTGGCCCACCATTCATATCTTACGAATGGGACGTTGAAAATTCGTGCCATAAACGCGAATAAACTTGTTTCTCGACTCAATCTTCCATGCCCAATCGACGGTGCGCTCCCGCCGTAAACATTCGCGAAAGAAGACTATAATAATTGTTTTGCATACGAAAAACTTGAAAGTTACGTAAGTACAATTTTGATTTCTAGTGCATTTTCGTTATTGTTTTTCATTACCTACATATTACACCCTTATAGACTGATTATTGACGCATCTTTTGTGTATACTAATAATTATTATAAGCGTTTACTTCATTAACATATTTAAACTTAAAAGAAAATAAAACATAGTCGTGCACAGTGGCTCAAAATAGGGCGGTACACAGTGAACTATGTAACAGTGTACTGCTCTATTTTGAGCCACTAAAAATGCTTTAATGGGATGTTTTCTTTTTATCATCTCCACCAGACGGCGCGACGGTAGACACTCACTAATTTTCTATTGGTTCCCCACCGATTTGAAATTATCTGCAGGTTGGCATTACTGACTACATGATGGTCGTGTTTCTAATAAATATCAGTGTACTGTCAAGTGTAATATCAATCAAAATATCATACTCCTAAGCGATCATTGGCCTAAGCAATTAGGCCAGTATACTGGTAACAGCTTAGGAACACGCTTGCACTTGTCAAACTGAAAACATGATAACTGAAAGAGTTTTCTACTTCTACTTTTTATTGTCGGTGTGGTTTTTATTATTTTTCCCCAAATTGTGTTATATGGGTTTTTGATGTTCATTATTGGTAAAATATTAGCCACTAAATATCTGTTATCTTGCACAAGTGCAGGTAAGATGTTGTCAAAACCAAAATGTATTATTCCTGTGACATTTGGTGTGAACAACGGTAAATTGGGCTATTTCTTCCGCGAGTTTTAAGTAAAACATCGTTATTATAACTTTATTATCCTATTCATTGGAATATTATTGTGTCTCTTTCAAATTGAAATGTATCAAGTTTTACATGCTTTTGCCCAGTTATGTAGCAATTATTGATGGTATTCCCTGGTATTACCGATAGTTGTCTACCCATACGCCATCTAGTTACTAAAATGGAAGCTGTTTGACAATCAAATTAAAAAGCTAAGAAAATTCCTCATTATAATAAAAACATTCTAAGCACAGATTTATATTCGTTTTATGTTATTTTTAAATGTTTATTATAAATTGTTAAAAAAATATGTTAATTTTAATGTTGTTTAATTTTTATAAGGCAAATAAAACATTTATTTCCATATGATACTGATGTTTTAATTATTAACTAGCGATTTGACCGAGCCTTGCTCGGTATTCGATAAAACACGAATAAAATGACATTTTCTAAAAATGATTCCTAGCTAGATCGATTTATCGCCCCCGAATCCCCCTATATACTAAATTTCATGAAAATCGTTGGAGCCGATTCCGAGATTCCAATTATATACAAGAATTGCTCGTTTAAAGATATAAGATAATTTTACTAAACAAATTATATCACTAATAATATTATGAAACAAATTATATCACCCCAAATTAATAAAATTTAGGCGTTGGTTCACTGTAGGCTAACCCCCTGGTTCAGTGTGTACATATAGATAGTACACAGTGAACCATTTCCCGACTTTTAAAAAAACAGTAACTGTTAAATTTGCAATAGACTTAAAGCTGAAATTTTGATGCAAATTCAAAGTTCAATAAACAAAAAATAAAACATATCAAAAAGATCACGATTATAATCACTCTCGGTGAAGTTATGAGCTTTCAAACTTTTTCTGGGCCACTGTTCAACAGATCCCCTACCAGACTTTTTGTATTTCGTGCGTAAGAGATAACGCTCTACAAAACCGAAATTAGCCGACTGTCACTTTCCAAAGGTCGATGTGCAATATTTATCGCCGGGTACTGTATTACAGATATAGGTACTTTTTTTCCCAAACGGCCTGACCCGGACGCGATAACAGCATACATAATATAATATTTGCAAAGTGAAACGTAAACATACCCTCAGATGTTGTATGTATGAGACTTGGTAATATTGACGAATTGAGCAAAATGCTTCTTCTGCTACTTGAAGTTGATTATATTGCCACGCTAAAATAGCTAGACAGGCCCAAAGCGTTTCATCTTCTACGGTACGACAGAGCTATAACAATAAAAATAAACAATAATAGAGAGCCATATTTTGAAGCCAGACTGCCAGACGTTCGTCATTTTATAAAAGCTAAAAGTTTGTCTGTCATGCTCATGTCCCCTATTATAGGGGTAGGAAAGACCAGCAATTACTATGGAGTTTCGGTCGCGGTTGCTTTAGGAGTTACCGAGTGATGAGTCTACCAAACATACGTCAAGCATAAAGCACTATAAGAGATTTGATGTATACTTTGGTCGGTTTAATGATCATTGATCACTATATAATATAATATATTTTTATTAATATTTAAATACCTGTAGAGCTTCTTGCCATTGATTGACAGATAGATGTTTTAACAACTTTTCGGGTAATACAGCTAATGATACGTGAAACAATGAACCGTTTCCTCTGCAAATAACTGCAATGCCCTCGTTGATACTTATTAAAGCAGGATTGCGGCCAGGATCACTAAAACCATAATAATATTTATTAATATTTAAATACCTGTAGAGCTTCTTGCCTTTCATTGACAGATAGATGTTTTAACAACTTTTCGGGTTATACAGCTAATGATACGTGAAACAATGAACCGTTTCTTCTGCAAATAACTGCAATGCCCTCGTTGATACTTATTAAAGCAGGATTGCGGCCAGGATCACTAAAACCATAATAATATTAGCTAAAATAAATATTGCGAATTTTTATGAATGTGCTGAAATATCCTGAAGTGAACACATTGCCTTACATGTGACCGTAATCCGGAAGATTATTAATTTAAAGTAATATTTCACATTAGGTACGACAATTATAATAATTTATTCTACCACTCTTGACTCCTACCCATGTGGCCTTAGTAAGAACAGTGCAATATTAAAAAAAGGAAAGGCCCGTAAGCCGTGCTCTTAAAAGCTTGAAGAACTCAGTTGCCTCAGTTACTTACATTATTTCTTTAGTTATAGTTGTAAGGGTTAACCAATCGGGCTGCTTAGCTTTTGGGCAACACCAAGCAACAACAGAGTTTGCTCCCAATCCAACTAGTAGATCTGTTTCTGGACTCCATTTAATACTCAAAACTTGAGAGCCTGAAATAAGATATACAAAAAAAATATTATGTAAAAAGTAGTGGTACGGCGAATCAGTGGCGTAGCAAAGGGGGGGGGGGGGGGTCCGCACTGGGTGTCACCTTTTGTGGGGGTGACACCCACCCGGTCTCTCAAAAATAAATCGCTAGCTAAAAAATATTTTTCAGGGTTTCCTTTCTAGCACTAGCTCAGCTCTTAATGTATAATTCGGAGATTCGCGCAAAAGAGCCTGACGCTGTCATGGGGGATTCCCCGTCCCATATTCGCGATATTTGAGACTTTGATGTCTCAGAACTTGCAACATCTTCTTCTATCTTCTTATCTATATATATTTTAGAGGACCAGTTGGTCTTTCTAAGAGTTCACTAGAGGTCGGAGGAGTAAAGAGTAAAACTCGATTTACTGTGGTGAACTGAAGTGATTTATTTACAAAAATGCGCTGCTTATATACAAAAAAATGGGATAATTATTATTATTACAAACTGTACAGAAACTGAAAAGATTAATTTTGATTGGTTAACAACATTAGAAAATGACATACAAAAAGGGATACAAAATATTCACAAATTAAGAAAGAAAAAAAAATTGAATAGGAAATATTTACAAAATTGAAACTTTTTATCCGCGCGGGAGATTCGGCCGCACCGCGGTTCGTGGCACTAGGATCGCGGCAGTATAAATATGGGCTCCCGCGGGGCGCGATGTCAGTGAGCCCGCGCGTGTCATACCGACGTCGTCTCCCGGTCGCTCGCTGCCGCGCCGTCGTGAGTAGTTGTGCCGCCATTTTGTGAAGCTCTGCAAACGCCATGAAGATCGTAGCTATGCTGCGAAGATTCCTCGCTCAACGTAGGCACGATGTGAAGACGCGTAGTGTTGTGTTGTGAAGAACTCTTATTAGAAAAAGTCCTTTTGAGGGCTGCTTCATGTCCGGTGCAAATGCACTTAATATACACGGACGGTTTCTCTCGTTATTATTTTTTTAGTGTTAGAACTAAGTAAGATGTAATCGACATATTCACAAATAAGGGAAAGGCGCTAATGGTAGACACTGAACTAATAGAAGACACTTACGACAAAAATGCCATAAAAATAAGAATTATTCTAATTATTTCTCAACACTGTAAATTTTATAAGCTTCTTATGCTATCTGTTGATGTGAAAAAATATATTAGGGATGCCTTCGGGAACAAAATTTTAAAATGGGATCAGTTTTCGTAAATGATGTGACCGCGTCAACACGCACCCGGCAATTTCTAATCAAATAGGTTAAGGAATGCGAAATTTTGTACGTAAGTTTTGAATACATTTATTAGATTTTTTGTAATTTCTATTGACTTCATTGGATTAATGGTCATGTTGTTTACACTAATTAATGTTTATTTATGATCTTTTATCCATTTTCCCTAACAATATAAAGGGTGTCTACTATTAGTTCTTGAAAATGTAAAAAACCTAATAGATGACATGGATCTCATCTTTTAGTTTTTCAATACATACTAAAGTTATTTTGTACTTTATTCTACTGCAAATATAATCACTATTCTCTAAAAATATAATTCTATTAACAAACTAAGAACTTAGAACTACTGTACCTAAAAATGGACATGGTGTCTAATATTAGACCTTGCACTGATCTAAAAATCGATGCTTTAGTTTTGTAGTAGTAAAAAGAAGAAAAAGGAGAGCTGAGAACAAAAAGAAGAAAAAAGAAGAGGCAAAAGAAGCATGGAGACTAAAAACTGAAAATAAATTTGCTGGGAAAAAAATATGAAAAATAAAAATAAAAGGAAAGATAGTTTCAGCATGGAAGAAGAATGAATAGAATCTGGAGACAACGTGGATAATATTTCTGATGCATGTAGTTACTATGATGAAGTAAATGAAATCTTTTGAAAAACGGCAAATAAAGACCTAATAATATGAAAAATGTAAAATGTAATTTAATGTTCTATGTCAACTATTAGTTCATATTGGTGTCTACTATTAGTGTTGTTCGTTTATTGTGATGTCATCTATTAGTACTTATGACTAAGTTTACAAAAAGACCAATAATATATTTTTTTTATTGATTTGTCAGAGAATAATTATAATAGTTTTATTTTGTAAGAGTTACTGAAGACATGGAAGAAGTTATCAATCCTTTATTTTCATAAATTATATATTTTATAACGTTCGAATGTTTCATGTTTCCTTAAAGTGTCTGCCATTAGGTCTTCTCCCTTAATAAAAAACAGAATATAATATTTTAGAAACTTAAATTAAACTATTCTTCGTGGCTTAGCAATTTTGGTATATTAGCCATCGAACACGAGAAAATACAAAATATTATAAATTTAGATGAAGTTTTTGCTGATTTATTTCTTATATTTTCTTCAATATTATAATTAATAAAATAATAATGAATGATCCATGTCCTTTATCATTTCAAATTTATTGCTTTTTACTTTCGATGGGGTTACAGCTGTTGACACCACCTTCCGCACCGGGTGCCACCCAAGGGCCAAGGTACAAGCTGTAGCTACCCCACTGCAGCGAGTACGTACTATCATAACATAAAAATTTTTGTTTGGCTTTGTCTGATATATTTGAAAACCGACATGAGTCACGGAAAAGCACATAGTAATTATCGGTAGATTTTTTTTAACAATGAAATGTTATTGCTTACTTATAAAATTTATAAAAAACTTTAAATACAACTTTTAATAACTTACCTAGTTTAGTAAATTTTGGCTTAGGATCTTTTACTGTCACAACATACAATTCCCTGTTATAATCTAACAAGGCCAACTGCCTATCATTGATAGGTCCTGTTTGACTCAGTGATATATCGGAAACCGTCATCTTGTGGGTCAGTTTTATTACAGTATTATCAGATGAGCTGCGAACTATTAACCCGGTGGGTAAATCAAACACGTGAATGGCTGAAACAATAATTGTGCACAACGATATAGATATTAGATATAAATTGTGTTTATGATATGAATAAGCTTCGTCCACTTTGAAGCTGAAATTAGAAGTGAAAACCTTTTATCACTTACTTTTGGTATTGGTCTGATCTACAAGAGCTAAAGTGTCTGGTCCTAATGTCACAGTGGAACGACTGATCGTCTCAGGACGTGAGCCATAACGAGGACTCGCAAGGAGTCTACCCATATAGCTATAAACGAAAATTCCAGAGCGTTCTATTATGCAGATGCACCTGAAAATATAAAGTTGATGATGTAATAATCGCTTCCTAGTTCCTACTTCAAAGAAAGTTTGAAAACATTAATTATAATTACTTACTTTTCAGCAAGCAGAATCATGCTTACAGTTCCGTCTTTCAGATCAAAAGTAACAGGCGTGTTCCACGAGGTTAATTTATGAATGAAGCATTGTTTCACTGTAGTTACAACTAAATAGTTGAATCCAAGTGCTATCTGTATTACCCTATCAGGATAATCTAACTGATCGCTTTGATCTGCTATGATGTCTTTAATTGTTACAACCTTTCGCCCAGTTTGTGTGCAAGCAAAGTTTTTCCACGTATATTCTCTAAAACAATGGAATAAAAAATATTTTAGTGTAGTTTATTTATAACCCCCCTCCCCCCCCCCATTATTATCAAAAGATAGTATTTTTTTACCTATCAATAACATGGGCAAATAATACGTTTCCATTAGCACAAGCTGCTGCTACCTGCGTTCCATCTGATGACCAGGCTAAGCTATAAATGCTGCCAGTGGATGGCCTGTCCATACTGTGAGACCACTAAAATAGAAAAATATTTTTTTGCTTCAAATGTTACTTTTCGAGAGTAAATTTTGTTACGAGCTTACCCCATTAGCGTTGCAGAGTCTTATTAAATTGAAACTGCCGATAACGAACATGTCTCCAGCGGGTGACCAGCTTACGCTTGTGATGGGCTGATCGTGTTTCACGCTGACTGATATTTGCTGGCCGTAAGAATCCCAGATCTATGGTATAATAATTTAGTATAAGCTGACGTCATAAGCAATAATCCAAATCCTAATAGTGACTCATAAAACTTCTTCTACCTGATAAATGACTATACCTTAGAATATCCGTCTTCTGATCCAGATATTATTAAAGTTTTGTCCGCATTCCACGCCACACATACTATGACGCCTTCATGGGCTTTCCACTACAAAGTAATATTACGTATAAATTAATTTAATAACTAAAAAACTGTAGGTATTCGGTTTTTAGACTTATTTTAGGAATAATTTAAGGAAAATATTTTGGTTATTTGTTGCAATGAATAATTATTGTAATTAATAATTACATTACTTAATTCATTGCAACAAATAACAATTTTATTGAATATACCTACCTTCGTTATTTTGGAATTTGAATTTAAATGTTTTATTATCAGGAAATTTCCTTTACTATATATTATTGATCCACTATCAGGACTCCATGCAACACCATAGCAAGGTAAATCAGACTGTATGACGGTAGAACGTAAAAGGCCATTTCGAGACCAAATCTTCACTAGGCCATCTTCTCCGCCTTTGAAAAGAATCGAAGAGTTGTTATAAAAAAATCGTTTTTAATTACTACTTAAAAATAATTGTTATAATGCAAATATTGTAATAATAATTACTATGAATCTTTGCATAAAAAAAACCAAATGGGTTAACCTGTCAGAAGGCCAGCACCATCCGGGCTCCATTGTGCTACTAAACATGCACCTTGGTGAGCTGCTACGCTTTTCTCTAATCTTCCATTATTGTTGATAATATGAAATCTGCAAAGACTCGTTATAATTATTATTAAGCATGCTATTTTGGAATCAAGTAACTTAAAAAAACTGTTTATTTGTATTACCTGCCATCAGCTGTCGCTATTAAAATGACATCAAGCTGGTGTTTTTGACCCCCAGGTTTTGGAAACAAATTCATGCAGGTTGGAAAAAAATCGTCCGGAAACGTTGCAACTACTACACATTCATTGCTTGCAACATTCCATTTCAAAAGTTGATGGTCGTCTCTAGATAGAATTATTTAAAAAAATTAATAGCGTTGTAAAATGCTCTGTTACTAGGTACTTAATTTCAAACTTAATAATATTTTACACTAAATACAAAACAGTTTTATTATTAAGGTCCATGAATATTGAAATAATTATTGATTAAAAAAAGTTTTGAAGGGTTAATTCATTAGGTTTACGAGACCGCGACTGCAGCGGTTTATTATTAGTGCTACTTGCCCACAAGAAAATACGTCTTCAGTATTATTCCAACTAACACAAGACACCACACCTAAGTGCTTAGGCTCTTTGAATGCAGATATTTTCAATTTCATTGTAAATTTTCTTCTACGGTTACGATATTTTAATAAAAGTAAACCGATATCATCAGTGTTATGTCTTTCGTTTCCATAGAAACTTCAATAAAGCTAAAATGCATGTGGGAGACGGGAGTGAATGCGACCGACAAAATATGACAAAACTGATTCCGGCTTGAGAGACATTCCTCTGGGGCCTGTTAAGGAGATCGGGGAATCTAAAATAAATTATGAGTCTTTATCCCTCTAATCACTGGTCATTTTATTGCATTGCGCTCAACGTCACCAAGGAAAACAAATAATTGTAAAGTGGCAACACATCGATAAACTGTCAAAATGTGACAATGTGTCAACTGTCATATCATAAAATCAATGTCACATTTTATTTGCATTTATTACCCACATGGTTTTAAATTACATATTTTTTAAAAATGTGTACGTAGTTTTTATGTGAAAAGTGAAAACTAAAGCACTGATTTCAACTGCTAATATTTAAGATATCTAAGTGTTTAGTTCATAACCAAAGTCTTTCTATTCTAAATAAGATCAATTTTTAGAAATGTCTGATATTCCAGACCTAAGTTCAGACGAAGAGCAATTTGTTGAAGATGAGTGGCAAGAAATGGAAACAAGCGACCAAACTGTGAAGTGCCTATTTTGTCCAAGTACATTCGCTACTATAGAGGAATGTTTAGGCCACTGCGAGAGTTCTCATAACTTTAATTTAACTTTACTAAAAGCAAAATTCAACATGGATTGTTATTCATATATAAAAATGATTAATTACATTAAAACACATAGTTGTAGTTCTGCGGATATCATAAATACAGATAGGCCACAATGGGACAGTGAGCAATATTTAAAACCAGTGGACAGTGATGAGTGGCTTATGTATGATTTTGATTCCCTGGCGGAGGCTCAAAATTCTCCCAAAACTTATCATGCCAATGTTGAGAATGGATTAGTTACTTTGTCGCAGGCTCATTTTACGGAATTGCAAAGAACTATCAATACATTGACTAAACAATATGAAGAAAGTCAAAACCATCTGCAAATGGCTAAAGAAGACATGCAGAAAATGAAGGAATCAATGAAAAATTTGGTAGAAGGTGCGAGCAATATAGACGTAAACATTGATTGTGTCGGTAAAGTGCCTTTAGAGAGTGATGAAGGATATTTTAGCAGTTATGCACATTTTGGAATTCATTACGATATGTTGTCAGATAAGGTTCGCACTGAAAGTTATAGAGATGCTATTTTAAATAACAAAGATACTGTAAAAGACAAGGTAGTCTTAGACCTTGGATGTGGTACGGGTATTCTGTCCATGTTTTCAGCTACTGCAGGAGCAATGAAAGTGTATGCTCTAGATCAGTCTGAAGTCATTTACCATGCTATGGATATAATCAGAGAAAACAATCTTGACACCACTATAACTACTGTAAAAGGAAGACTTGAAGACACTAAGTTAGAGTCAAAAGTTGACATCATTGTGTCAGAATGGATGGGATACTTTTTGCTATTTGAGGGAATGTTGGACAGCGTCGTATACGCCAGAGACAATTGTCTCAACCCTGGAGGAATTTTGCTGCCGAACAGATGTAACATTAGCTTAGTAGCCAATGGTGATACAGATACTCATAATAAGTTGATACAGTTTTGGTCAGATGTTTATGGATATAAAATGAATTGCATGAAATCTGAAGTGGTAAGAGAGGCTAGCATCGCTGTTGTGGATAGTAAGCATATTCTTTCGGAACCTTGTGTTGTGAAAGACATAGATATCTATACATGCAATACTGATGTGATGAATTTTACATCTGATTTTAAACTGCCTATAATCAGTGATGGGAGCATCACATCTCTAGTTGGGTACTTTGATACATTTTTTGATGTACCCAATAAAGTATTTTTCTCCACTGGTCCGCTCAGTACTCCAACACATTGGAAGCAGACTGTTTTTTATTTTAGAGACTGTATTAAAGTAAAAAAGGGTGATGTTGTCAAGGGTAATATTTCATGTACGAGATTGAAAACTGATGTAAGAGGTTTGTCAGTTCAGATAAATGTATTTGGTAAATTACATAAGTTTGTACTAAGCTGATTTATATAATATCATAAATTGCAAATATATGCTAGTTCTGTTCTTTTAAAAATAAATATAAAATACCTAGAAAATAAATCAAGTTCACTGAATTTAATTGTTTGTGGCCAAGCTCTTAGAGCATTTTAGTATACTTAAATAATAATTGGGATTATTGACAATATTATGTATGTCTTATCCAATGTAATGCTTTGGAAAAGTATTCTCCATTTATTTTGTAAATATTGTCTAAAACTGCACAACTTCAAAAATACCTTTTTTTGGCCTAATTTTTAATTGTCCTATTTTTTAGTTACTGCCATTTACTTTTACATTTTTATGAACATAAAAAAGAAGTTTTATAGAGGTACCTATAATAATATATGATAAAAAAATTACAGGTGCATTTAGCTTCACACAAAAGTATGACTTTTGGGTGTCCTATAAATTATTTTGTGATATTTTGTAAGAAAATTGACAAAACAGATCCATTCACTGAACCTGTGAGGTTTCTTATTGTTAATAATTATAAAATTATTGATTAAATTGTTTTGTATACTGAATTCAAATATATTACGTAACATTGTCAGGGCCGGATTTATATTTATATGAGTAGGCCACTTTAATAATTTTGCCTCCCCTATGAGCTCTGTTGCCATCCTAGGATGCTGCCGCCCATAGGCCGTGGCCTATACTACTTATATGTAAATCCAGAATATTGTGCTGTACATTGTAATTATGTCAAAAGAGTTACCTTACAGTTTTATAGCATAGTGAAATGAGCTTACAATAATAGTTTGAGTTTTGAAGTAAATGCTTTGATAATAAAAAGAAAAAACTTCTACGAAAGATCTTTAATTCATCTCCATATATTTTACACAAAAGAAGTCTATTTACAATAGAGTAATAAAGTAGGAATTATGATAATTATAACAGACATCAAATATTGGACTATACAATGGATATTAAAAAAAATATGATTCATATTTTTTTCCTTTTGTTGAAGCTGTTTAAAAATATGTATTTTTATTTATTATTACTAGTTACTTGATAAACGTCTATAAGTAGTTCTATACTGTAAGAACTTGTAATTTTTATATTGACATGGTCACTATATCAATAATTTCTGTGGTTCATTTTTCCGCTTAGATAAGTTTTGTAGTTTTTTTTAACGGACTTCAAAAAAAGGAGGTTATTTCTAACACATTGTCAATTATTAAGTAAAAGTTTGATCCAATATAAACCACTAGGTTTTTGAGTCACCGCAGTGATGCTGCAGTAACTTAGGGCGCCCACACATAATCAGCGAATTCGCATCGGAATATAATTTTTACTTAGTATGTAGTGCAGTCGCCAGAGGTTTTAACCTCTGAAATTGGTATTATAATAGTGAATGTATTTTTGTTTTTGAGGTGTCATTTTCTTTTTTACACTATAACTTGCAAAGCTTACCAAAAATTTTTTGTGCTTTTAATTTAAAAATTTATATTTTACCATATAAAACCACTCCAGAATTTTTTTTTCTTGTTCCTGTTATTTAATGACTCTTATCCGATTGTTTACGTTGAAAATTAACCAAATACACAATTTTTAAAAAAGAAAGTTTGCTTTGCTAAGCTAAATACAACTATAAGGTTTTTGCAAAGTTTTTAGAGATTAATCTCGTCGTAACCAAGATAAAATGGTTTGGGTGGATTTAAGGGTTGTAACGTAAAGTGTGTTAAACTTACTTGTTGTGCGTATTTAATTTTTAGAGAAATTATAACTTTTAAGTACTTAAAAACCTTTAAATATCTCCAAAAATGTGTAAAATAGACCGAAAATATTTTTATATATTTTTTGAAAATTTATTTAAGTGAGAGCTAAAATATTAAATGCATCGACAAATGAAAGACTTTTTCTAGTCTGTGAAATATATTTAAACTTCCTACATAAAGCCAGAAAAAAAATTGGGTGCTATAAATCTCACGTACATACTAAAGACGCATGCTGCGACCTATGTTTGCAAAATGCTTATCTGAATACAAAAAATATCAGTTCTTGACCTAATTTGTATTTTTTTCCTTTAAGTACATTTTAGTAAATATAATTAGTGAAAAAAAAAATCAATTTTATTCTGTAAAAACCTAACCAAAAGAAATAAAATACAGATTTTCGTCGAAATATCCGTGAAAAGTTTGTGCTACACTTTCAGAAAATTTAATAAAGTAAGAGCTAAAAAGTTATGTACACATTAAGAAAAAGAAGGCTTTGTTAAGCCTAAAAAGTAATTTTAAACTTTCTATTTAACACGTTCTCTGCCGGTAGTACAAACAAGAAAAATTACAAAAAATCTTTTTGGTTGAAATAGATGTATTAGGTCAAGACATAAACCATGACATCATTTAGGGTTCGATGGGGTGCAGGGTTCCTGAGATATATTAAAAAAACCCCTTGAGGTCACATGTGACCTACGCGGCGCTGTAGTACGGAAAGTACGCAATCTTTATCACTGCGCCGCTCCGGTCACGTTTCCGGTCACCGCAGTCTGTCTGTCTCCAGGCTGTAACTCAATAACCGCTATGGCTAGACTTCTGAAATTTTCACAAATTATGTATTTCTGTTGCCGCTATAACAAAAGATACTAAAAATAGAATAAAATTAATATTTAAGGGGGGCTCCCATACAACAAACGTAATAATTTTTACCTTTTTGGCTTGTAATCAATAATGGCAACAGCTAGGGACTTGAAATTTTTACAATATGCTTAATTTTATCTGTTGTCTAATTATTAATAATAAATTCTTAATACCATTATTGATAAATGAATAAAAAGTTATTTTTTCCAGCGCTTTGGGTTTTTGCATTAAAATTTTCACGTATAATGAACACAGGTGAATACCATGTGAGAGTATTGCTGTACAGCGCCGAACCGGTCACTTACTACAGAGAAATGTAAGATAAACGTGTCCTATGGCCTACGAGGATCGATTCAAAAACAGGTCTGCTCTGAGGTCACCGGTGCCCTACGCGGCGGGTAGATACAGGTAGGGGTCCGGGCACATGTGACCTACGCGGCAGAGAACGTGTTAAAACCAAAGAAAAATAGGAACGCCATTTACCTGGCGAGGTACACAACAAGCACATTTGGAGGTATGCCCATCTACATACAAAAATATTAATTTTAAATCTAAATTATATATTTTTTCAACTTATTTTCTTTCCTTGGAATATAAGCAACGAAACAAATAAAAAAAAGATATATTTTATAATTTTGCTATATATTTAAAAGAAAGAAATATGCAAATTTTCTTCAAAATTTTACAATTTATGAGTTTACTTGGAGTGGAAGAGAATAATTTAAAAATCAAAAGCACAACTTTTCAATAGGTAAACTTTATTATTTATGTTATCAGCTACATATGCCTTTTTTATTTTCAATTTTCATCCATTATTTCAAAAATCGGAGGTTTGCACGATTTTTCGCTCTGGGAACTGCACTAATGAGTTTTGTCGCAGATATTTGCGATGTGATGCGATGCGATTTGCGAATTCGCAGTTCTGTGTGGGAGCCCATAGAGGTGACAATGTTACAGGTTTTATTTAAAACAGTGGAATACTGTATGCCAAATAAACAAAAAGCAAGTATGGAAATTAATATTGCTGGGCTGAATTTCTAAACTACCTACATGTTATAAAGCTATAACCCCAATCAATATGGCATACACATCTACTTTACAATATTTTACTTAGTAATATAATTTACGAACAATATCCACGAAAAGTTATATGTGACAGTATATAAAAGATCTATTGTAAATTCTATGATAAGCGTCACCATTTATGTACTATCCTCCTAAGCCCCAGACGCAGACGTGTCACGTGGGGAACTAAGTTTATAGAGCGTGATTATGGTTTCAATTGCAATGATATTCGAATAGAATGGTCCCACTTATCTATATGGACAACTAGGCCTTTGATATATAAATATTTTCTTAGCAACGTTATATATAAATTTTCCGATTAAATCATATAAAAATCATAATATTTCAGATGCATATGTGGGATTGTAATTTAGGTAGGTAATGTTCTTGGTTCTAAAAAATATTAAGAAGCGATGGTAAAGGAACTCCAAACGTAAAACGGGAATAATACAAGGACGGTTTAATTCTGCAGGTAGATTGGGGATAAAAACTATGTGTATAAAATTATTTTCATTTTATTTTGAAGGCTGTATCTTCTGCGTATGTAACCTCTACCGTCACTTTGCTCTGCATGCAAACGGGTACGGTACGGCTAATGTCTGTAACCCTACTTAATGACTCTCAGATCTCAAAGGCTAGAAGGTAAAACCTATGACAAGACGTAGTGCCTAGTTTGTTCATTTACATTATTTTTAGTTTTACATTTAAATATTACATAATATTATGTAAGTATACGATGATTGCTTTTCTTATAAGAACAGCCGATTTTCAGAAGATTAAAATGTTTTGTTTCTGTTGTTTATTGTAAGAACATAGATAATATTATAGATTTTGCAGCATCATTAATTATACTATAAAGTTTCCTAATTAGTTTGCTTTAAACTCCGAATATGGGTACCTACTATTTAGATCTATACTTTTTGATACAAAAGTGTTGGTTTCTCATATTATTCGTGTATCATTGACGCCAACAATTACAATGTTAGCTGCAATTTCTAATTTTCTAAATAGGTATGTATAAGTATTATGAACCTATATTTTCATAATTTACAATAAACATATCGCCAGTCGACATCTAGGTATATATTTTCTAGTAATAATAGTGGATATCTATAATATTTTATCTATCTAAGTACAAAGAGTGTAATAATATTAGCTAATGATTTTTTGATTTATAATAACACTTGGTCAGGGAGTATATGGAGTCCAATTTTGAATCGGAAATATTAAAATTAATAAGCGTATCATTACTATGGGATAAAGTTACATCTAAGTTATAGTATTATTACATTAGTTTAATACTATGATGATGTTTATAATATTATTATGTTACGCTCAGCGATAGCGTTCTAAGCCCTATAATTAATAAATTACGTAAGGTATTTCGTACATTTATGTACAACGTCCTATCGAATTAGAGCAAAGCCTATTTTTTAATGATTTAATACTCGAGTAGAATAGAATCGATTACATACAGCAATAAAAAATAGGTTTTGTGCTACTTTGATAGCACGTGCTATAGTAATATTTCGCAAGTTTAACGGACCCCCAGCATTAGACAAAATAAACCAAGTAAAGCTACGCCTCTCTGAAAGTGTAACGCACTGAAAATGAGTGCATTATCAGAAGGCTTCTTCACCTAGATAGGTTCCTAATAATATCCTACAAAATATTACATATTGTTAATACTGTAGTTAAATGCTACCAAATACAGGTAAAAAATGTGAATATAACATTATAACAAAAATATTATGGTCTTGTTATAGCTGGACTTAAAGGACCATTTTCGGGTGCTTATAATACTTAGATAATAATTTATCGATTTCTTGTTGTCTCAGTTTTTATGCTATTATGGTCTTATTGAAATTATAACGATGAAATATTTACAACCGTATTTCTTCTTATATATTATAATAAGTATGATTATTCAGAGGAAAGCTACACTATAAGCTGCTTTAGAAGTGGTAAATGCTTTAACATTAAAAATCTAAAGATTCAAGAAATAGTAGGTAGGTATATACTATATTGTTATCCAGTCATAATAAAACTGGCCAAGCGCGTGTCGGGCCACGCGCAATATAGGGTTCCGTAATACCGCTAGTTTTTTTTAATGTTTGTGTGGTTAATGAATGTACATTTATAACGTGTTTTACACTACTAACAACATCATCTCAGTTACTTTCAAAGGAATTTGAACGAAAAGTTCCTTTATACTTCGCCGAATACATGTTTTTTGTTGATCGACTATTACTCAATAACTTATGAAGTCTTCTTAGCCGTGATAGTTTTCCTTTTAAATTCAGCTTATTTCCTACTCCCGTGATTTTTTTCACATTTCCAGAAGCAACCGTTTAGCTGGTAGAAGGGGGAGACACTGGACTCTTAACGATTTTTTCCACTTTAAATCTTAATATTTCACAAACGGATCCCTAAATCGGAAAATGATCTATGAACACTCATAATAGTTTTAAAAAACCTACCCAACGATACCACCCACCCACGATACACGATGGGGTGGACGCGAAAAAAAAAATCATCCCCGCTTGATGTGTATGGAAGGTACCAACAAAAAAAATATATTTTAAGGTTTTATGTACCATTTTGTTGCCATTATTAATATGTGCATTCATGCCAAATTACAGCTTTGTAGGTCTTATAGTCTCTGAGCAAAACCGCGGACAGACAGACAGACGGACGGACAGACCGAAACTATAAGGGTTCCTTGTTGACTACGGAACCCTAAAAACGGCTTGAAAATGCCAGCTAGCATCTGAGATAAATCATTTTCCTGGAATAAAAACAAGTTTATCCCGAAATAATCGGCCAAGTGCGAGTCGACTCGCGCACGAAGGGTTCCGTACCGTTATAGAGCAAAAATAGGCCAAAAATTGCGTTTTTTGTATGGGAGACCCCCTTAAATTATTATTTTAATTATTAAAGTACACATAATATAATTAAGGCTTTTGTGAAAATTTCAAGTGCCTACTTGTGGTCATCGTTGATACCGAGCAAAAAATGTTTGAAAATTTACGTTTGTTGTATGGGAGCCCCCCTTAAATATTTCATTTATTTTATTTTTAGTATTTGTAGTTATAGCGGCAACAGAAATAGATAATCTGTGAAAATTTCAACTCTAGCTATTACCGTTCTTGAGTTACAGCCTGGAGACAGACGGACAGACAGACGGACAGACATCGAAGTCTCAGTAATAGGGTCCCGTTTTTACCCTTTGGGTACGGAACCCTAAAAAGTAAGTCCTTAATGGTAGTAGATAGGTAACTTATTAAGTTATTACATAGAGTTTATAAGATAAAAAATAATTTAAAATACTGAATAAAATAGTTTCTAAAATATACAAAATACAAATATAAGTAATGTAGATAGTACCTGGGATTTTATTAATAAAAGTGTAGAGAAGGAGACCGTATATTATACAAAATTCCGTCTATCGAGGCCTGCTCGT
Source organism: Polyommatus icarus (assembly GCA_937595015.1). Lineage (NCBI taxonomy): Eukaryota > Metazoa > Arthropoda > Insecta > Lepidoptera > Lycaenidae > Polyommatus > Polyommatus icarus. The sequence continues at coordinate 15,839,298 of OW569321.1, forward strand.
ATCAGAGAAGTTTTAAACACTAAACTAACGTATAGTTAATACTAGTTCCCGGCGCGCTATCGCATTGTAAATACACCGTTATTTTAAACAAATCTGCATTACCGCTATCTATTAATCATAGTTACGAACAAACAAACCGATTTTATTTCTTATACATAACACAAAGTTCTATGAGTCGGCACGAACCGCGATGCGGTTTGTCGCCACCGACCAATTTAAAATGACCTCACTACTTTGTCTTCCAATTTCGCAATAATATACAAGTTACTCGGCTATGATTGTGCTACTAGGACATCTTTACTTCTATTTCATCTAGGTAAATAAATAGCCTTAAACTATTGAAACAGACTACGAAAACAAATCGGCTTATTCTGTTACAAAAGTGGGGACGAAAATATTAAAGAAATTATTTAGACTACAATATCGCATCAAAATAAACAAAAACTTATAACGGAAAAAAAAAGATTGTCAGGACTAATATTACAATAGGTGGAGTTTAGAGGTCTCTTATGTCACCTCATGTTAGATACTAATTAGCTAATTTACATACTCGTAATTTACATATCCTACTTACACTTAATAAAATCTCCATTTTACACAAAAAGGCTAGATAATTTTGATGCATTTCAGCGAGCGAAAGAACACAAAGTAAAGCTTTAAGCGAATTCAGCGCATCGCTTAGTTTTTGTTCAACAACGAATGAAACATACTGTAACAACTCGACTTAACGCTATTTACAAATGAGGCTAAATATTATTCCTCCGGCGCCGGCGTCGCATTCTCCTCTTCCTCTTGCTTAGCCCGTGCCTCAGCATCTGAAATTTTTAGAATACTATGTAATCTACGGGTAATTTTAGCCATTAAAATATTCTCATCGAATTATCGATTGTATTGTATAGTAGCATGTAAGTACTGTTGATTGTAGAAGTAGCATTACTTGTTCGCGTAAGGATTATTTTGTAAATAATATGTATTAAACCATGATTAACCATAACTATAGATCTAATGGAGGTACTTCACATGGCTATTTGTATTTGCTATTGGCTATTTGTTGTATTTGGCAAAATTATTGACATATACACAAACAAGCAATTAGCAAATAAAGGCAAATACGGTCTGCCACACATGGACGTCAAATACCAAACTTTTACTTGATTTTCTTTACTTGCCTATTTGACTCCTTTGATGTGCGTCAAAAATACGTGTATTTGGTAATTGGTCATATATTTTGTCAAATAGGCAAATAAGGCCAATATTTGTCAAACATACCGTCTACACATGGTGGATGTTTGGCGAATACATCAAATACGCAAATACAAACAGCCATGTGAAGTGCCTGCATTAGACTTCGTCGTAGACTATATACGTGGTAATTGACAAAATACTACAACCTTTAGCCGCCTGTTCCTTCCATATTTTCTTGTTGTCTGTAAGGCAAGTGATCCAAGGCTTCTTGATTTTGAATTTAGAGCTGGTTTCACTGGCTGAAAAATATAATATTAGATTTCAAATTGTTATACTTGTAAAATATGGAATTATAATAATAATAGCAGATCCAGACCTAATAATAACTTAAGAACTTATGGCATTCATTTAACATTAGGTAAAAATAAATGGCAGAGTCTATCTACTCTATTTTTTGTGGGTTAAATTTTAAATTATATTCAAAAATATTTGCTACTTGACGTTGCTCGCAACTTCCTTGCACGCAGAAACCTATCTCGGGAGTCAACGTACCTTTCCATTAAATTCGATTTAGCGGTTCGTGTCGTAAATATCGAACATGCAAATGTATTTGGCATTTGTAAATATTATATAGCATCGATAATAACATATTCTACAAGCGCTTGTTTTAGGGCCTGTTTCATCACTTCCTAATAAGTGCCGGAGCCCGGATAGGCTACCCACCACTTAACTTGACTGATAGAGTATGGAGAATCTGTCAAATAAGTAATTGTGGATATCCTATCCGGCACTTTATCAGAAAGGGGTGAAACAGGCCCTTAGTCTTCTTGAAAAATACTTATTCATTACCTGCACTGACCTCCATTAGCATTATACAAGTACGCTGGACTTATGATACCCTTTAAAATGACAGCTATTTTTTGTGCCTATTTGAAGCGGAATCAGTGCCCCCAATGCTGGGGGACAAGAACTAAATCTGACGTTTTAAAGGCGCCATATTGGCGCTGAAAGCAGTAGTGGGAGTACTTGGAACTAATACTAGTTTCTACAACCAATAGCGATTAAGCGGCCATTTGCAAGTTACGTCAGATTTAGTTCTCTTCTCCCGCATTGGGGGCGCTGATTAATCAAATAGGCACAAAAAACAGTTGGGTATCATAAGTCCAGCGTACTTGTAGTCAGTGATTACCTGTATTCTCTTCGCTAATCGGCTCCTGGCTGGTTGTGCTGGTGGAGTTCTTTGTGCTCGTGTGCAGCGGCCCCAGGATGCACTCTAGCATATCAGCGCACACGCCCATACTCGGCTCAACGATGAAGTCTATAAAGCCGATCTGAGATTCCGCCACGAGGGTGTTGTTCCGGTCGCACAGCGGGCTGAACGGCAGACCCATCTCCCTCTCCTTGTCTCCCTGCAGGAAGAACTCGTCGAGAAGACTCATCGTCCAACGGTGGTGGAGGTCCCAACGCTGAAATGCGAAAAGATTCTGATTTAGACTCAGCGCCAAACTAAGGATTACTCCTAAGGATTAGCTCTCTAAAGAGCTTTTTGAGACTTGTGGAAATGGATTGGATGAATAATTATTATGTGGAAATGGATACAATAAATATCGATCGTTTGTTTTATGTACCTACTACCTAGTATTAAGGCCGTCCCCGAGCAAACGACCTTGGCTATACCTTTGCCGCGTTGCCGAGATCGCACCAATACACAATTTTTTTACTTATCTTAGTTCAAAATTGTCCTAAAAAAAATTAAAACGGGGAATATGTAGTTTATGATATTATAGATCTATTGGCGTGTGTTTCAAATAAAAGTAATTTGTAAATCCTAAGGAGATGCTGAATGTATGCTTGATTTTTAATATAGGTATTGGTTTAACTTGCTGATAGTAAGCTGATAATATTATCATTCAGAGTATAATAAACAAAAATAAAAATTTAAAACGGGGAAAGGAATGTTGATATACTGAAGATTATTGCTGTATAATATTATAATTTTACAGCTTACAAATTATGAGTTTATAAGGCTTGAAATACGGTATCTCCGTAAGTAACGCCCTTAATATGATAAAAGTATCGCGTAGGTACTTTGCCAAGCTAAAGTAGATAGAACTTTGTTTCCCACTACAACAACTTTATAACGTTATTGTATAGTAAGTATAACACAACACCTAATTTAGGTATTGTGTAATACTCAGTGGCGTAACTATAGGGTGTCAGGGCTGGCAAAATGCCACGGGCCCCCAACCCAAAAGGCCGACGGCCGTGAGGTCAGAATTTTTTAATACGTTGTTTTATTATTAACGCGACGATTATTACTGTTAGAACCCCATCAATTTGCCACGGACCCCGGGTGACGGATGTTATAGTTACGCCACTGGTTATACTTCACACATTGTAAGTTAATTTACAATTATTGTTACTGGTTAGATCATTTCTAACCAGTAACAATTTAGTGACTTGTGACCTGACCGAATACTGGTTGAGATTTTAAAACGACTAAATACTCATGTTATTTACACTGATTGAGATATAAATTGAAAGTACTTATAATGAATTATCACCTTAGCCGGATGCGATATATCACAGCAATGAAGCACCAGCGACGCCGCTTTGGATTTGTCGACAGCGGGCTCGGCGAGCGACAGCAGCGACCGCATGTTCTTCAGCTGCTGGAAGTGGAACGACATGTCGGTGGCCAGCACCATGTCGATCACGAGCGTCCGGAACTCCCGGTACTCATCGCGGGATAAATTCTGCAGGATGTTGCTGTCCTCGTCCCTCATTAGCCTGGAGATAAGGACAACATTGTATTACGATTTTTTCATCCTAACGATATTTATCACCTTCTGGTAACAAGGCACTTTTAAATTTACTTGTAAAACCTCTAAAATATTTTTCAGTATTAGTAAATAATATCTACTTAATTTGGAGTGTATTTTTCTATAACCATTTGAGATGAGAAATATATCGACTACCTAAATCATCAAGGTTTATTTTAAATATTGAAAAAACAACAATTCCCAGAGCTACTCTTCGGTTATCTTCAAAACAAGCAATCAATATTTATAGGTGGAAAAGGCGTTAATAAAAATTACGGTCAGAATTGGACGACCTAAAAGTTGAAGGGACGGTGGAAACGGGACGGGCCCTGGGGAAATTATGTCGTGATAAAACGAATAGACGACTCTAAACTCCTTTCTCACATTGTGCGAGTTCGACGTGTTCGCCGTGAAAATATTGCCGACCTACTTTCATTCATCTTCGCCGAATTTATCTTTGCGAAATAGAAATCCCTAAAATAGATAACACGAACTCTGAAGCTATAATATTTAAAATATGTATGCTTATTAAGAAAATTAAATATAGTCCGTTAAAAATATGAATATCTATACGTTTGACTACTATAAATAATATAATAGCTCTGAAGAGGTTTTTTGGCCCTTTGTAGGTGGTTCAAACATGTTAATTTCGCGTCAGGACTCAGGACCCGTGACTAGCCCAAAATGCCGTAATATACCTACCATCTTGTATAAACTTTTGCCGGTAGGAACTCCAGCCTGCCTAGCATACGCCAACGAGATACTCGTATATCTCGTATCTCACTCTCGAGATAATTAAAAACTACTCGTCTCATAATGTCAAAATCTCGACATTATCTCGACAAAACTCTATGAAAATGTGTTATTTCGATGATAGATCTACGCGAGAAAAAATGTTTGTCATGCTAGGGTCAATAGAAATTAAGATACAAACTATCAAACATCGAGAAACATGTAAAGTGAGATATCTCTTTGGCGTATGTTGGCAGGCAGAAGTGCAACCAGAATTTTTTTAGCTGTTACAGCCGGTACGCATGGACCCGTTTTTAGGGTTCCGTACCCAAAGGGTGAAAACGGGACCCTATTCATGAGACTTTGTTGTCTGTCCGTCTGTCTGTCTCCAGGTTGTAACTCAAGAACGGTATTAGCTAGAAAGTTGGAATTTTTACAAATTGTGTATATCTATTGCCGCTATAACAACAAATACTAAAAACAAAATAAAATTAATATTTGAGGGGGGCTCCCATACAACAAACGTGATTTTTTTGGCCTTTTTGGCTCTATATTAATAATGGCAACAGGTAGGTACTTGAATTTTACTCGAGGTCCTTAGTTTTATGTGCACTTTAATATTTAATAATAATATTAAAATAAAATAAAAATTTAAGGGGGGCTCCCATACAAAAACACAATTTTTGGGCTAATTTTGCTTTATAATGGCACGGAACCCTTAGTGCGCGAGTCCGACTCGCACTTGGCCGATTATTTCCAGTTGTTAAAACACGAGAATCTAGCCCACGATCATCGTGATCTGTGTTTCAAAGTACAAAAGTGTCAATCACCTGAAAGCGGCGCTGATGTGGTGGTTCTCGAGCACGGCGCGGTCGTTGTATAGCAGGGCGGTGTCCGTGCCCGACATCACGTGGAAGTTGTTGGTGGTGCCCGTGTGCTCGAAGTCGTGGATGATCGCCGCCACCAGCGTCGCGAATATCTCCAGGTCGGATAGCCAGTTCTGGAATATAGATGTTGGAGCCTGAATTGGATAGCCGGTTTTATATATAAAACTAGCTGTTGCCCGCGACTTCGTCCGCGTTAACATAGTATGTACCTATATAGACTTTCATTTAAACTTTCAACCCCTATTTCACCCCCTTGGGGGTAGAATTTTCAAAAACGCTTAAACACGTATCCAATCATTTTTAATCAGTAGCCCAAACATAAAATTTCATGTTTCTAACTCAAGAAATAACAGACTTCCATTAAAACTTTCAACCCCAATTTCACCCCCTTGAGGGTAGAATTTCCAAAAACGCTTAAATACTTATCCTATTTTTAATCAGCAACCCAAAAATAAAGTTTCATGTTCCTAATTTAAGAAATGACGGACTTTCATTCAAACTTTCAACCCTTATTTCACCCCCATCGGGGTAAAATTTTCAAAATTCTTTCCTTAGTGGATGTCTACTTAATAAAACAACCCTGCTCACTAAATTTCTTAGCTGTAACTTTAACAGTTTTTGCTCAGCAATGATGAATAAGTCAGTCAGTCAGGACATGTAATTTTATAAGTATAGATAAGGGGGCAAACGAGCAAACGGGTCACCTGATGGAAAGCAACTACCGTCGCTCATGGACACTCGCAACATCAGAAGAGCTGCAGGTGCGTTGCCGGATAGCCGGTTATGGAATGTGAATAAAAGAGATTAAATGATTGCAATGTGGGTACGGAGGTGGCTAAATTTTTTCCATAGATTCATCACTAAAGTTTTTGAAGTTTGAAGTTTAAGTATTTCAATCACGCAAAAAATCTATTTGCTGTCGCGCACGTGTGAAGCAATACTAACAATTATTAAAATTAATACGAAATCTGTCAAATCCGTACAAATTACTGCTGTCCAGCGCCTCGCCTCGTCGCGTTGCGGTCTGAATTGACCCCAATTCAACAAAATAGTATCATCTACAAAAAACATTGCAATACTCCACATTAAGATGTCATACAGATTGTACGTAATAAGTTATAAATAAGTATTAAGTAGGTTGTTACTGCGGGTTCGTTAGCCATTACAGCCGACAGTTAGTGCGGGTGTTACGGGTTGTAACCACTAATGGGCCGAAACGCTCCATGTCGACGCTACTACAAATAGCTAACATGTTACACAACATACAATGTTTATATACTTATTATAAAACAAAGTCGCTTTTTTCCCTCATGTCCCTTTGTTCCCTTTAATCTTTAAAACTACGCAACGGATTTTGATGATTCTTTCAGTGTTAGATAGCCCATTTATCGAGGAAGGTTATAGGCTATATTTTATCACGCTAAGACTAATAGGAGCGAAGAAATAGAGGGAATTGTGTAAAAAACGGGGGAATTTATTTGAAACGGCTAACTTGAATGCGCTAATCTCATGAACTACTGGTCCGATTTGAAAAATTCTTTCAGTGCTAGATAGCCCATTTATTGAGGAAGGCTATAGGCATATTTTTTTTTTGTGGCTATAATATATTTTATACCCGTGCGACGCCGGGGCGGGTCGCTAGTTTATTATATACAAAGCTCCTACTGTTAAGGGTTATAAGTTCACAGGTCGTGATGTCTGTATTATTTGTAATTTATTGATATTTTCAATATTTAGTAAAAAATTTACAACCATACTAATTTACAAGTCCTTCGGGTACTTAGCACGGGGCAAGACTGACGTGGTGTGAAGCGTCCATAGATATTATAATATATATACGAAAAACTAATATTATACTCGTAGAAGTGAAAACTTCTTTAGCGGCGTTGAGCACTTTTGTGGGATGGGTAAAAACTGTGAAACTCGCGTCAGATTCTCGTGCCGATCGAAAAACCTTGAAAAAACCGTAAGACGGTTGGAAAGTAGTGTTGTAACATCGAAATTGATTAATCGAACAATTGATTGTTTTTTTATTGTTTTTTTTTTCGACTGTCGATATTTTTTTCTTAAATCGATTGTAAGGGTTTCGATTTTTTTATGAGCCTATGCTGTCCCACTGCTGGGCAAAGGCCTCCCCCAATGTCTTGGTTTCGATTAAGTAATAAAAAAAAACAATTTTTTAAAAATCGATTTTCATTAAAAAAGGGTTAAAAATTTAATCGATTGTAAGGGTTTCAATTAATTAAAAAAACCGGCCAAGTGCGAGTCGGACTCGCGCACCGAGGGTTCCGTACAAACCTGCAAGGTTTACAAAGTTCGTTTGATATGAATTTCAACTTGATAGCTCTACGCGTTCATGAGGAAAAAAGTAATAAGTTTATATTTATTAAAAAATATATATTTTGTAATGTAACTAAAAATTTAAGGTTTTCGGAATTTTTCCTTTATGTGTGCTATAAAGCGTTGCTTCATGCCAAATTTCAAGATTCTAGGTCGACTGGAAGTACCCTTTAGGTTTTGATTCCCTTGCGAGTACTTGCGAGTTTAAAAAAATGCAGCTTAAATTGCTGTTTCTTTTGATTGCGTTGACATAGAAGTTTGATTTTGTTACAGCTTAAAGGTATTATAGACCTGAGTATTTGGTATGAATTTCAATTTAATACCTCTACGCGTTTATGAGGAAATGGGTAGTAAGTTTAAAATTATAAAAAAAATATATATTATGTGATGTAACTAAAAATTTATGGTTTTCGTAATTTTTCCTTTATCTATGCTATAAGACGTTGCTTCGTACCAAATTTCAAGATTCTGAGTTCACGGGAAGCACCCTGTAGGTTTTGATTCCCTTGCAAGTGTCGAAAATTTGCGGCATAAACGGCTGTATCTTTTGATTCCGTTGGCTTAGAAGTTTGATTTTTTCACAGCTTCAAGGGACAGTAGACCTGAGTAATTGATATAAATTTCAGCTTCATACCTCGACGCGTTCCTGAGAAAAAGGGTCTTGACAGACGGACGGACAGACGGACAACAAAGTGATCCTATAAGGGTTCCGTTTTTTCCATTTGAGGTACGGAACCCTAAAAACCGATTTTTTAATAATCGATTTTCATAAAAAATGGGTTTAAAAAATGCACAACGTTAATAATTCAAGTTTTCACTTCTGCCGACACTCCCGGAGTGCAACCCTTCTTTTTTATTAATTTTATTACAGCAGGTAAAAGATTTGTCGGCGAGAAAAAAATAATATTGTACTCGTAGCGTGCTACGCCGTAGCAGCCGCTACGCGCTTCTACGGGCTAATATTTCGAGTACCTACCTATTGCATTATATTATTATTATTGAGTTGAAACTTGAAATTCAAGTTTGAGCCTTCGATCACAAAGCTTTGAGCTCATAAATTATGTAGATACGCTTAAACTACAACATAATTTAGTTGTAGTTTAAACTTGGTTTAAGCAGGAAAAAATACTTAAAAGGAACGCGGGATGCCTCAAAAAGTTATTCAAGAACAAATGAAAGTACTAAGTCCACAAACAAAGATCATACATTTCAAATTCATATGAAGATTAACATTTTCTTTGTTCGGAATATTTGAACTTCGTACGGATGAAAAAGAAGCTTAAAATTTAATCCGGGGACGTGGGTATATCTGAATAAATTATAACAATAAGAATATGAAACAACAAAGGAAATTTTAATGTTGTTAAACAAACCAAATAATGTTGTTAACCGAAACATTTATTAGAGTTTTCGTATTAAGAATGCAAATTTATGGGTTGAGTAGACGAAGTAATTTTTGCTTACATTTGCAGCTAGCGTTAGTTGTAGAATTAGTTTTCTCGAGTTTCCTCAACTTATTAATTGGTCTATTATTCTAGACGAAGTAGGGATTTGATTCGTCGTGCTACACACTATTTCTGTATATCGAAATGTTTATTTTTTATTTAAGTCGGCTTTTGCATATATCCTTTTTTCTTTGTAGAAAAATTGTTTGTACCGTTGAACTAATTATTATTTTTTAACAAAAAATTAAAACAGACTTCCAAGGTAAAAACAAAAGTAATACTTATTCTTAATCTAAAAAGAATCAAATAATTATTATTCCTTATTATAGTGGCGTCTTCAGACTTCGCCTAAACCTCAACTATTTCTGTACTTAATCTTCATGCTTTTGAAGTCGGTACCAGCCCGGAAAAGTTCTGAGATCCTTGACATAGCAATTGCGCTAAGGTAAGCTGGTACCGACTTCAAAAGCATGAAGATTGAGTACAGAAATAGTTGAGGTTCAGGCGAAGTCTGAAGACGCCGCTATAATAAGAAATAAGAATTATTTAATTCTTTTTAGATTAAGAATAAGTATTACTTTTGTTTTTACCTTGGATGTCGGTTTTAATTTTTTGTTAAAAAATAATAATTTTACGCGTAGATGTCGGTTACGGCTGCAAAAAGCCTACCCAGGAAAGACTCGGTCAGCAAAATGATTCCCAGATCAATTCACAGACTCCGACACTGACATCGACGACGCGGACGTAGTCATTATCAGTGTACAGTGCACACTGCACATATTGTCTTCCTACCGCAAGCGCATCCCGCTTGGTGACGCCTACTATCGTAATATTTTAATTTCGCCATAATTTTAAAACCAAACGTCCAATTTTAATCATTCAAAGACTAAATTTTATCTACATAAACTGTACTTAGTGATGAAATAATTTATTTTGATAAGGATTAATGGCATGAGTAAAATAAACGCGTTTAAATGTTGTCCAAAAAAATTCAAGATTTTTAAATAAAAATATGGTTATTGTGCCTCACTCGACATAGATAAGTATAGTGTGTCGCGGACTTTTTTGTAGATATTTATAAGATCTACAATACTTAGAACATTTTATGGTTCTATCTTTTATAGTTTCGGCAGCGTACGCAAAATAAGTAACTTTTCTGGTTGATTTTTTCACCTGGCATCCGAAAAACCCAAATATCTTACGAAACCCTATTTTTTCCAAAATAAAATTTAGCCTATGTTCAGCACAAATAATGTAGGATTTGCTTCGAGTAGTTTAAATAAAGCCAAAATCCTCAAACTTGTATCTATAAGGATTCAAAAATTCTGTTGGGTACCTTCAGAACCAGGGTGGAAAATGGTGCAAAATCTTACTTTTTGGTAGTATATGCCTGAAATACTTAAGAAAAAATCAAAATCACTATATGTTCCCATATAAATGTCAAGGAGTCCCCTCGATTCCTCATGGATCCCATCATCAGATAACCACTTTTGTGAACATGGTACCAGTTTCGGATTCAACCCTGTACAACAACAAAAGAATCATGAAAATCGGTCCATAAACGGCGAAGTTATGGTTGAACATACAAAAAAAATAATATAAACAGACGAACGTATAACCTCCTCCTTTTTGGAAGTCGGTTAAAAATGGATCTTAATCTACTGTAAGTCCATCACGCCATTATGATCTTACCCTATGATATTTATTTATATATCTTTGTTATTATTACGTGTGTATGAAGTGTATGTTAACACTTTATTATACCACACAAAGCCTACACAATCGTTAGGGTCACAGTGGGCGCTAGCTCACTTTCATTTGCGGGGCGACATGAAATATGGCGGGCAATCTCAGACACTTTCGTCGTTTTGTCTCCCAACAATTTCAGCTTTTGTTACAATCACAGACATAGGTCTGTTACACTAGTTTGTGATGATTTTTTAGGGTTCCGTACCCAAAGGGTAAAAACGGTACCCTATTACTAAAACTTCAATGTCTGCCTGTCCGTCTGTCTGTCAGCAGGCTGTATCTCAAGAAAAGCTATAGCTAGATTTCTGAAATTTTCACAGATTGTGTATATCTGTTGCCGCTATAACAAAAAAATACTAAAAAAAAACTACATTTTTTACCTAATTTTGCTCTTTAATGGTACGGAACCCTTCGTGCTCGAGTCCAACTCGCACTTGGCCGATTTTTTTTATCAGAGGGGTAAGCATGAGTTCTTATAGACAGCTATGTACTCGAATATTAATGTATAGAAGTTATCAAAAGTGTATAGAGCGCGCTATCAAAAGCGCGGTTTGCTACGAACTTCGATTTTACCTCATTGTGATGCAGATATATATATTATCATGATTTGGTACCACATGATACATTTTGGTGAGAATATTACGGTCTCAACAATTTTAATGAAATAGAAATGACATTTAAACTTGGAGCGCTACGTGGTAAAAGTATCTTGTGAGCTAGATAATATTTCATATTCACGGCTTTGTCCATTTTCATAGCAAATTAATCCTTTTTTTCAAGAAATAAATATGTAAAACTCGTACCATGCTTGTAATATTTGCTAGATGGATTGTCCCAGCATCAAAATTATTATTTAAAAACTTATATTTACCATGAGTCCGGTCTGGCACAGCATGTAGTGCACGGTCTGCGCGACGTCGGCCGCGTGGAGGTTGTTGTGGTAGGGGTTGTGGAACCGGCAGTAACCCTCCTCTATCCGGCTCAGGAAATTCTCCAAGATCGTTGACGGCACCTACAGAAGGCAAAAGCATTTACAATTAGTACAACTTTGAATATTCGTCTGTAAATAGTATTTAATTATATTAATTCCTCGATCGGGGATTCTTGGAAATGCTATTGTATTCTGTTGTTGTCGCGATCACTGGTGCTGTTATGGGACTTGAAGAATTAACAATTCATATAGGTGAAACCATGAAAATGGGACGTACCTCTTATGGTTTCAGAAACCATTCAAAAAGTTAAGTGTGAACTTTATGTGTCATATTTAAAATACATAATTTAGGGTCTGTTTCACCGCTTCCTGATAAGGTGCCCGATAGGCTTATTTGACAGATTCTCCATACTCTATGTGTCAAGTTAAGTGGTGGATAGCCTTATCAAGAAGCGGTGAAACAGGCCCTAAGAAGCCTAAGGGCCTGTTTCACCGCTTCCTGATAAGGCTATCCACCACTTAATTTGACAGATGAAGTATGGAAAATCTGTCAAATAACCCTATCGGGCACCTTATCAGGAAGCGGTGAAACAGGCCATTAACAATTTTATTCTTACATATTTTGTAGTTTTCATGTTAATTTGTAGTTAATAACTTTTCTACTTGCCCTACTTTATCAAAATTTACGTCATACTTAATCGGTTTCGAGTTAATTTTTGTGACATAATAATTAATTACTGCAGTGACATTGATGACATGTACACGTCATTGTGTTAATTAGATAATTGATAGGCGATAGCTCACTGATTGCGTATTGTGATACTATACACTTGTATATACAATGACACCTTAACATGGGACAGCGGACAGCCTGAATCAGATCTATCTGTTTTAACCGACTTCCAAAAAGGAGGAGGTTTTATGTTCGTCTGTTTTTTTTTGTATGTTCAACCATAATATTTATTGCAGTTTAAAACGTCTTAAGTACATCCATATCCATACTAATATTAAATGCGAAAGTGTGTCAGTCTGTCTGTAATTTAAATATTAGTAAAACTACTTAAAAATCCGCGGAAACATTGTTTTATTTTGAGACAAAAAGTAGACTAGGTATGTTTTAATTATTAAGAGAGTAAATTATGTGATGCCCGTTTTCACCAACAACACCTAAAATTTAGGTGTCCCATATGCCAATATGAGGGGCACCTAACGCAAGTTTTGTTCTTGATGAATTGACAATCCCGTAACTCTTAGGTGACGTATCACTACATAGTATAAAACAAAGTCGCTTTTTCTATCCCCATGTCACTTTAATTGCGGTTTTCTTTAATAGATAGAGTGATTAAAAGGAAGGTTTGTGATAATATGTATATTTATAATGGGAGCTCGCTATTTTACAAGTAAAATATCAGACGGATTCTATAACAGATTCATTGTCAAGGCAACCGTCACCTAACGTCATCGTCGTCGCCACATACGTCACCTAAGTGTACGGGGTCGTCAATTCATCGTCGACATTAAACGTCACCTAATGGTTTGACGGATGAATCGCATAATAGGTTGTTTTATTACAAATAAACGTCACCTAAGAGTTACGGGGTTGTCAATTCATCCCGCAAATTATAATGGTTTAGGTGTCACTTAAACGTTGGTGAAAACAAAACTTGCGTTAGGTGCCCCTTATATTGGTTTAAGGGACACCTAAATTTTAGGTGTTGTTCGTGAAAGCGGGCGGTAAGTCTATTATTTTTTTAGTGTTAGAACTAAGTAAGATGTAACCGACATATTCACAAATATAAGCCTTTATAATATTGTATTATATATGTCTAACAAAAAATACAAAGTAGGCCAATCAGAAGTACAACGTTCACACTAGTAATAAAAGAGAAACACTAGCAATCAAATCGAAAGTCCTTCCTATAAGTACTTACTATTTGCTACAATTCGACCTTTTCTTAGTTTTTCAGTACTATCAATACATCAACTAAAAGGGACCTGATTTATGTCTTAGGATGTTCGTCTGCCGCCCAGGGGCAAGTACTTTTATCTTCAGATCTACTGGTCTTTTTCTTTAAGTTAAAGGCATTACGTCTTCGAATGACCTAGATAAAAAAACTTTTGTATTTATTAGAACCTGTAAGAAAATATTGTATTAAAACCTTACCGAAAAACGACTATAAGAATCTAGATCATTTTAAAAAAAATCTGATACTTGGATGCTGTTAAGCATTTTGTATCATCACACAAAAATACCTATTAACTTTTGAGTGCAGTCATGTTCGTCAGAACTTAGATTATTGTTTAGAACAAGACTTCACTCATAACTCAACAATTTATTTTGTGGTTTAACACAAAAGAAATTGTTTTAAAGAAAGTGCTTAGCTTAAAATATTGAGATCAAAGTTCGTTTTGCGTAGAGAGGATAATAATTTTACAAAACGTCAATCTGTTCCCGAGATCTGTGAATATTTACCTACAGATATAAAGTGTCTCCCGCGGGGTGGCCATAAACCATTCAGCCACGTATCTGACGATGTAATCTGGAGCACCCGGAAACGACGAAATAAAACGGAGTTGCGAAAGTAGATATTATGGTGGTTTTAGTATTATTTTTACTGTATTTAATTTTGACTTTGTATCGAGAAATAGCATAATATGCTGACCAATCGGTAGATTCAGCTAATACGCGGTAATGATTTCGACAGTTAGTCCGCGATTTTTTTTCGGCGTATCTTATCTATCTTGTTTTTTTTTTTGAAAATGGCTTCTTTAATCTTTTCCTATTCCAGATACGTTTCGGCTAGTTTGCAGCGGTTGCATTGACGGGTGGTTTGATATGAATTTGATATGAACTTATTAAAACGAACAGAAGTTTCGTCAATTATTATTATTGGAGTTCCGATCTACGTAGAACGTATTGACAGAATCGTGAAGCCGTGGTGTTAAAATAATTTCAAAGAACGGTGTTTTTAAAGCAATCACTATAATATGCGATTGGATAATTCGACGACTAGGTTATTTAAGGATTAGTAGTAATAGTAAATAAAGTGAACATTGGGCCAAATTTTGGACCAAAATCTAGTAACAATAATAAAGTGTAACGTAATAATCCTACAGGTCCTGCGCGAGCACCGGTGATCGCGAGAACAAAAGAATACAATGGGAATTCCTAGAACCCCCGATCGAAGGATTAATGCTAAAACAACATTTGCCGGTTCAACTAGTTATATTCTATCAGATAAGTTGATTCCTAGGCAGATGGGGGACCTACGTAGTTTGGTTAAGTCAAACCCATCAGACTGGTCTCAATTAACATTGAATTGCCATGATCTGACCAAATGACGTTGCTCCGTCAACTGCCTAGGGATCAATTTCCTCTACAAACCTTGAACTTGTGTATCATGCCGTATCGGTTGAGTAGCTCGTAGCCGAGGTACTTGACGGGGGCGCCGGCGGAGGCCTCGTGCAGCGCGAACACGTCGAACGACCACTCGTCCAACGTCTGAAACAAATTGTTGATACACTTTTACTAATTTGGGGAGGTTATGAAAATATTGTTTTTATTTACAAGAGAGCGCCAGGGGGAGGCTTATGATTTCTACAGGGTGTGTAGGGTGTATGTGAGTCATCTGTATAGAGTTCACTGTGACAGTTCACAGTAGTAGCGCTGAAAGACATTTTTTTCAACTTTGTATGAAAAAAAAACAATTCATGACGTGATTTGTATGGTTATCCCTATCGATCAGTAACAAAATACTTTTGTATAAACAAGTCCTTATGCCCGTATGGACTTATGATATTCAGCTATGGGGCTGTACCAAAAAGACTAATACCATGATGATACAAAGATTCCAAAACAAAGTACTCAGAGTTGTGTGAATTCATTGTGAATGCACCCATGGTACATTAGAAACGAAGACCTAAATCGGGACCTTAATGTGGACATGGTCTCTACAATTATAAAAATATACGCCGAAGCCCACGAAAAGAAACTTTAAAATCATGTGAATGTCGAGGCCATCCAGCTCCTTGACAACACTGACTTAATTAGAAGACTGAAAAGGACAAAACCTTTTGAGTTAGTGTACTATATGCTAAAATCAGTGTGAAAAACGTAAAGTGACTGTGACGAACACAAACAATAGTATGTATTCTCCTTTATAGAGACTTTAAGAAAGTGTTGATGGACACAATCTTAGTAAACTCTACCTAAGTATTACTTATATCACTTAACCCATCAAGCCCCGTACGAGCACCGATGATCACGACAACAATAGAATACAATGGCAATGCCGAGAATCTCCGATCGAAGGATGAATATTATGTTTGTTACACCTTGTAGAGTGTGTATGTATGAGTGTTTACACAAATAATTAATATTGTTGTAAAAAAATGGTAACCAAATCCTATTCTATTTATTTTCACAATACGCGATATTAAGTGAAAGACTTAAACTTTCACCTATAGTATAGTGCCACCATGTTGACATTTATTTATATGTCGATGATTTTTTAATCCTACAGAATGTATAGGATTAAAAAATCATCGACATAAAAATAAATGTCAATAAAGTGGCACTTAAACCGATTGTTCCGCCTACCAATTTCGCTGATAGATGCCAACATTTTTACATAGAACTCTTGATTGCTTTCACGGCTTTCGATTGCATTTGCAGTTTTTTGTTTGATTTGTTACATTTTTGTGTAAAAAAGCGGTCGAATTGTTCAGACTTTTTATCTATTGCATATTATCTGAGTAATATGGCATTATAACTCACATTAACACGCGGAAATGAAATAAGAGGGAAAATGTGTGAAAGGAATAAACGAGCGCTTTTTGGAAGGCGTCATACACGAGTCGCAGAAATTGAAAACCTTTTATGAAATACCGGAGGTTCCAGGGACAAGTATCCGTTAAAGAGGATTACAATATTTATTTTACAATTTAGTTTGTTATTATTTTTAGCAATATTCCGCGAAATAAACTTCCACCTTTAAGTAAATGAGTGAGTGCACGCATAGGCATGCGTACAGCACCTTCCTCCTCCCACACTGCCTATGCGTACACTCGCATACAAGAACTTGCTTGCTTGCTTGCTGTCCAGTTGTCTTATACATAGGTGCACCAGCATACGAGCTGGCAAAGTCACTTAATTTCATAATAAAAGAAAAGCTCTCATTTCGGACACCTTATGCCATAAAAAATAGTCTACAATTAGTCAACAAAATTAAAGACTTTGTCACCTCGTTGCAAATGAGTTTCACTTGATGTTGATAGTTTATTCACTAATGTTCCACGTAAGAAAACATTAGGTATTTTAAGGAATGATTTGCCAACATTATTGCTTGTGTGGTGGTGGTGTTTCCAAGTTCTTGTATGCGAGTGTACGCATAGGCAGTGTGGGAGGAGGGAGGTGCTGTACGCATGCCTATGCGTGCACTCACTCATTTACTTAAAGGTGGAAGTTTATTTCGCGGAATATTGCTAAAAATAATAACAAACTAAATTTTAAGCTATGGATTTCCGCAAAGTAACGCCTGATTCCATTAACTACAATATTTATTGAAAATACGAGACCATCGTCCGACACGTCTGTCAGATATACATAGTGCTTTTGTACTTTCGGACGTGGGCTCACTTTTAAAAGGGAGGAAATGGGCGTACTCTCCGTCCATCTGGAAAATTCTAAGTTGAGTGTTATATCGAGTCAAGTGTTACTTCTATACTAATATTATAAACGCGAAAGTGTGTCTGTCAGCGGTTTGGGCGTGAAGAGGTAACAGACAGACATGTCTGTTACCTCTTCACGCCCAAACCGCTGAACCGATTTTGCTGAAATTTGGTATGGAGATACTTTGCATCCCGGGAAAGGACATATTAAATACTCTTTAATACCTCGATCGTGGGGATCGCAGACACAATAGATTTTCAATTGTTATGTGGCATCCGGGTGCCGCATGGGGATTGATGGGTTAAAAACTATTAAAAACGAATTTTGGCGCAACGGAGTTCATCTAGTAAAATTAACAATATAATAAGTTACATTATTAATACTTACTTAGAAGTATAGTGTTTATAAAGAAAGAAAAACAAGAAAACAGAATCCACGTTTAATTTCAGACGAAGGTGTTTTAAACGAAGCAATGACAGTTAGATTAATTTGCAATTTAGAGCAGTCCGCGTCTTATCCACTTAAGCTTTTTACGAAAGCTTATTAATTAAAATGCTAATTCAAATTGCTTAATGGGCGTCAAAATTCACGCTTGGGCCTCGGCGATAACATTTTATTTATGAAATAAAAACAATTTATCATGATTGGCTCAGGAGTAATGGAGAGGATCCCGCGCCCCCGGCGTTCCAACCGTAATTTAATTACAATGCGCTCTACTTCTAACATTGTTTAACAAACCTTTCATTTATTACCTTATAATAGGTTATTTGAGTACGTCGGATTTTCAATATATTGTGTACAAAAATATATATATACATTAAAATAGAAATTATATTTACCCAGCTATAACAATTCAGATATCTACTACAAACTTTACAGCCAAAATATAACTATATAAATTATAATATCTGCGAGCGATTTCAGAGGTGAAAGATCTCGTAAGACTCAGAATTAATTCCAAACGTTAATTTGACAACACTCAGGTATTAAGCGGTGTTTGAATTTGGAAAGTACTTATCACTGAGATGTCGCACACGACAAACTAAGCTCGGTTGATACGCTTGTTTACTAAATAATTAAACTGCCGTCGATTAATTCGACAACTAACTAGGCGCATTACGATAGTATAACAATTAATTAGTAACGTTACTTATTTAAGCTCGCAGGCTGGTATCTATTTTAATCTCAGGAACGTGCCGTCGAGTCACATAATATTAACTTAGAAATATGCCTTTCAAGTGCTGATTTATTTAAACTAATAATTGTTCTTTTTAAATAATCTTATATATAACAGCTTTTGATGCAGTCTCGTTCTGACTACAAAACAGTAGTTTCGATAAAATATGTCAAAGCAATGTTAGGCGCGTGATGATTGGCCAAAAGTCCTATTATTTATGTTCTAGATCAAGATCGAGAATACTCGAGAATTTGGGTTCAGGAGCCTCATTCAAAATGCCTAATAATATGATTATGATTCGAAAACATCACCGCGCGTCAATAACCTTCGCAGCTAAGTGTATAGCATGAGAAGTTTTCGAATCCGAGGCAAACCCCGCAGATAGCGTAGACTATACCTTGAGGACTCTGACAACATCTTGTGGGAACTGCATGAGGGCCGTACTCGTGACCCGCCTGTAGATCCTGTCCACGAATATCCCCGCCCTGATCGCGTGCGCCACCGACCGGAACTTGGGCTTCTCATCCGACTTCCTCTTCGCCGTCGCCAGCTGCCTCGTGAACGTGGACGCCAGCCACTCCCGTACTTCCGGCGGCACGGCGTCCGGTTGAACCTCCGATAACTCATCGTCTTCGTCCGCTAGTCTCCTGTGCACATAAACTCAGTATAAATAGACGTAAGTACAGTCAAACATCGACAATTAGTACCGTCAAAAGCTGTGAATCCATATAAAAATATCAACTCTCGGTATCAGTTTTCCGTGTATTGTTTCAGCACTCAAAACTGATGAATTCACTCGCTCAAAATAAACAGAATAATTTCGGTGCTTCGAGTGCCGCATCCCGAGCTTTCTGAATGAATAATCAATAGCATAATATTGCGAAATTTTACTTTATTACTGCCGTTTCCAAATTGGAGTGTAACAACAAAGAATGCTTTAATCAATTGAAGTGCCATTATTATACGCTGTTATTATAATTTATAACTGAGTACTATCGAACGCGTTTCAACAAAATTGTACTTCAAACGAAATTAAATTGTCTGATACACGCTAATATCACTTGTAGCTTTTAATACTGGAAGATATAATCTACTAGTAGATGATCTAATCTAAAGAGACCTAACTAATAATAGTAATAATTGTAAAATCAAATATTTTTGAAAATACCCTCTAAAACCATGCGTCATATTGCTGTCTTGTCTGTTTTTGTAAGATTCTGGTTCTATCCTAGTTGTTGTTGAATACTTTCTGCTTGAAATACCTCGAAGGGACTAATAAACGATTTATATTCAGAAGCTACTTGTTACTTTCCATAATACTCTCCTCCGTGAGTAAAATATTCTCTTGAGAAGTGAAAAATTCAAGATTAGTTAAAGTTAACGAAGAACAGTGAGAGAAAAACAACCATGCGGGGGTTAACGTTTAAATAGCATGCAGGGTGCAACACAAATAATCATTGCTTTCCATTGAAAGGAATATTTTGTGGTTTCTTATAAAAATATTTACAAGGCAGCAAAACTTATCCAATTTTTTTCTTTGTGTGACGTAGCTACTTATCGGAAAAATGTAGCGACGTTGAATAAGTACTCCCATGTAAAATTTTGAATCAGTGAGGAGCTAAAATATGTTAACAATGCTTTCCCTTCTTTTTTCAGATACTCGTAATTAATAATTTTGTACTTAAAAAATTGTTGAAGTGTAAAAATATCAAATTTTTTTTTCAATGGATAGCAACAAAGACAACGCACTGCAGGATAAAAGCGGTACCTGTAACGATGCTAAGAATATTACCACTTGAATATCTCTAGTACTAATTTTATACTAAGTCTATCTATGGTCTATGGAAAGCGTTTAGAATTTTGTTTTGGCTATGGTGCTTCTGCGATTCAAGTGGTAATCCGTTAGGTTACATCGACACACCTACACACGAGGCTCGGCGCCGATTGCTGTCGCGGCACGCCTGGTCTAAAATAAAACATCACGTCAATTTCACATCCAGGGAGGAATTTGGGCTCAACTCACATAAAACGACATGTCAATTCTGTTGATAGTGGCCATTTTGACGAATCTCATTTACAGCAAAAAATTGCTGTTGTTTATTATAGATATTTTTTTCTTATGAATGGTACATTAAAATTGATACAATAGTTTGAAATCGTTATCAAACTTTTTTTTTGTAGATTACATTTTAGCATGTACTTAATTATGTTTTCAAAAGTAAACTTAGGTACTCTAAAATTAATGTACATACAATATACATACAAGTAATTACAACGTTATTAAATTTTACGTAACGAAATTAATTTTATATCAACAGAATTAACACCAATTATACGCTTCGCTATTTAATTAGTCGTCAAAATTCATTAACCTTAGCATCAAGCGAAACATCAATCAATTAAATTTTACAGTTATATAATCATCATCAGGTAGTATGTGTTATAGAATCGAGTGAAAACAATGAAAAGTTGAATGAAGAACAACCAAAAAATCAGAAATATCAGTCACTAGGTGTCATGATGAAGATTTACTGAAAACTAGCAAAGCTAAAAAACATGCTGATACAAAATCGAGTTAAAGTACGAGTATATCCAGGTGAATCAGGTTCTCAATACATACAGGAGCTACCTATTCTACCGGGGGTAAGCGAAGGTAAGTACAAACACAAACTCGAGCCGGTTAACGGTGAACACTACTGAGGGGAAAAGGTTCTCTTCCCGCACAGAATATCGAAACTACCGGGAGCTCAGGAAATTGATAGAGTAAAAGCGTCAACAGAACAGAAAGACCTAGGCACAGAGTGGACAGAAGGGAGGCGCGACTACTTGGCCATTGCCGGTGGTGTAACGGTATTAACTTTGCTTCGTTCGTTTTCTCTACAGAACACCTCGCCCAGCAAGGTATGCGGAGCCGCCTCATATGTAGCGCAGGCTGCACTCTCGGCCGCTCGCCGTCTCGCCTATCCCTGTGTTACAAACGATCACTGGCGGCGACGGGCGCCTGCGCACGCTCGGCAAGTACCAGGCTAGCATAACATGTAGTAGTTTTCGCCAATCATAATATTATGATATTCAGTACTGGAGCATTTCGGTATCACCTGTAATTATTTGGAAGCGGTGAAAAATATTCACGACGCAACCCATAAAACGCTTTTGCGGTTATTGGTTCGATAAATACATCATGTTGGGTTGCAGTCAATTTATGATGTAACATAATTGACTCTTTGGTTACTGCGTGGCGTAAATTACACCTGGGAACACGTCAGAAATGAAATGTGAGGATTATACATGGTAACATGGCCTAACATTTTTTACGCTTTATTTTTTCTGATGTATCTGTGGGCACTGTGTACAATAAAACGAGTATATATAAGGAATGTAATATACTAGCAGCTGTAGTTTCAGCGACAGACCTCCCGTTTTATTGCGAAACGTAAAACATAATATGGGTAGAACAATAAACCTATACTGCGTCACATAAAGGTAAGTAATTTATAAATTGAATGAATGGGTTAATATTTATTTAATTTCATACTAGATTAGGGTTAAAGTCTCTGAGATCATCTCTGAGATCATTCTTCTTATTAAAAAAAGAGATATGATGCAGATTAACATATTTAACTCCGAGTTAAGTTTAACTCAGATCCGTACAAATGAACTTGGTCAAGTGTAGTCCAGTCAAGTCCGCAATAATAATAATTATTAAGGAGTACGGAATGGCCAATAAAAAGAGTTTTTCTGTGAGTTTTTTATGATCCTCCTTTTCTTGATCTTTATTTTTAAATATAGCTTAATTTTGTCGATTGTCGCACCCTATTTATAATTTCGTTCTACATTTTCTTCCAAGTAGGGTAGACTGGGTACGGATGTGACAATTTTGGTTTGGAGGCCAATAACTTTGTTAGTTTTACAGCTAGCTGGGAAATTTTTTTCACAAACCATAGTTTATTTATTTGGCTACATAAAAATACCCTGATATCATGCCAAAATACAATGTATTAGTCATGGAATCAAATTTTAAAGAAAGAGGGAAATTGTCACAACCGACCACATCCCAAGGTCAGTTGTGACAGTGATTGGGGTCAGTAGTGACATCTATAAAAAATTGTTCATATAATTTTTATTCCAATAAAATTGTGCCATAAAACACCATAAACATTATTCTAAACAAATTCATCTAGCGTATCAACACATATTCTATTTTGAAACATATTTATCGACCAAAACAACAACATCCGATTAAGTTGATGAATTTCGCCGTTCTCTGTAAATAAGTCCTACATTTGATTTTTTCGTAAGTATTTTCGTATTGACTGATAATATTCTGCGCTCGTTTGGCCTTCTGTGAGCGTTTTTAGGACATCTAAGAAAAAAGATAGGATAAATGTATGTCACAACCGTACCCATAAGATCTGTCACAACCGTACCCAACACAAAATTCAATTATTTAACAATCGCCATGAATCGGCTAAACGATTTACGTAACAAATAATCACTCGCAGTTAACTACTAATGATCAACTTATCACAAGAAAATATGCGACATAGGTTATTTGTATACAAAAAATAGTAAACATAAAAATAAACCAAGCGAGAAGACCTACTTTTTAACCGACTTCCAAAAAACGAGGAGGTTATATGTTCGGCTGTGGATATTTTTTTTTTTTTTTTTTTTTTTTTTTTTATTTTTTTTTTTTTATTTTTGTATGTTCAACGATTACTCCGCCGTTTGTGAACCGATTTTCGAAATTTTTGCTTTGTTGTATTTGGTTTTACTCCAATTTGGTACCATGTTCACAAAGTGGTGACCTGATGATGGGATCCAGGAGTAATCGAGGGAACTCCTCGAAATTTATATGGAAACATATGGTGATTTTGGTTTTATGTGAAGTGTACTAAGAATATGCTACCAAAAAGTCAAATATTGGGTCAAGGTATACCATGGTTTCGAAGATGCTGAGAGAACTCCTAACTCCTTATAGATACACGTTTGGGAGTTTCGGCGTTGTTTTAAGAACAGAAAGCATATGCTACTATGCAACTCATATTCATCATAATCATCATCATCATCATCATCATCGTCTTCATCATTACCACGTCGTGTTAAGGTCACCAATGTCTCATGGCACAGAATAGATAATAGTACAAGGCAAAGGTGTGGATATACTAATAATAATAATAATTTTATACTGTATAACAACACTTTGTTTAAATATACACGGCGCTCAACGCCACGGAGGCGACGGTATCGCGGCGCCGCCGAATATACTTTACTACTTTAAATACAGATCGAATACTATACTAACTACTTTATAAAATTTTAATAGACAAAATATAGAATTAAAATAAAGTTATTTTAAAAAGAGCATTTAAACAAAACAAAGTCAATAAGTGTCTTTTTAATTAGTTATACTTATTAATCGATAGATGGCGCACTAAGTATCGATTTGAATGGATTTGAAATTGAATTCTTGATTACAAGAACAGCTGTCAATAATTATGATAATATTATATTATATTACTAGCTGTCCCGGCAAACGTTGTTTTGCCATATAAATAATTTTTGGTATGAAAAATAGATGTTGGCCGATTCTCAGACCAATATCCTCACAATATGCTCACATAATTTCATGAGAATCGGTCAAGCCGTTTCCGAGGAGTATGGCAACGAAAACTGTGACACGAGAATTTTATATATTAGATGAGTAGCTATGCTACATCCTATGCAAGTTTATACAATTTTTTATCTGATAGATCCTTGGATCGTGGAAAAACGAGACACAATAGCCTTTCTATTGTTATCGCAATCGCCGGTGACCGCTTGGGGTTTGAAGTATTAAAATTGTTAAATTACTTAGCACAATATGTTCACTTCACTGATAATATATTATTTTGTGAGTGTGAACTGTGTAATAAGATACGTAAAATATACGCGAAGGTTTACCTACTAGTGTAACTAAAAAGAGTGAAATTATTATTATTTTTAACAAAAAATTAAAACCGACTTCCAAGGTAAAAACAATATTAACATTAATATGAACTAAAAAGTATTAAATAATTTTTGCTATCTAATAATGCCTTTTTCCGAATTCGGCTAAACCTTGACTATTTCTGTACTCAATCTTCATAATTTTGAAGTCGGTGCCAGTTCCAAAAGTTTCAAATATTCTGTCAGAGGACTGAAGATTCAGCTATCTGGTACCGACTTCAAAATAATGAAGATTGAGTACAGAAATAGTCAAGGTTTAGCCGAATTCGGAAAAAGGCATTATTAGATAGCAAAAATTATTTAATACTTTTTAGTTCATATTAATGTTAATATTGTTTTTACCTTGGAAGTCGGTTTTAATTTTTTGTTAATGACTGTTAAAAAGCAATGTAGGCCTCTGATAACGTTATCGTCAAGTGCTGGCAAAAGCAATGCTAGGAGAAGCATTCAGACTTGCAAGACCCGTCTTTCTCTCTTAGCACCCATCCCCATATTCCGTATAGTTTCGCTGTTATGACGATTGTCACAACCGTAACCTGGCACAAACGTACCCAGTCTACCCTACTTATTTGAATCATTGAGGCTATAGATGTAAATATGAAAATAAACGACTATAATAATATTATTATTTTCCCCTGTGTATGCAATAAAAATGAAACTCGTACTCAAAAAGTTATACATACTCGGTTACTTTGTACATTGTTTAAGACCAAGCAGAAAATGCCCTTCAACTTCAATCATAACTCACAATTTTACTTCAAAGGGTAGCAAATATTATGCGGGTCCTTTAAATAAGGTGGAATGTTTGCAGACCAAAAGTATGTTAAATAATTCATAACACTGAAGAATGGTTGCTGTACAGTGTACACAATAATATATTGTTGAACAACTTTATGACAATGTTATTAAGCAACATGGGGAGCAAAATATTCTATACTAGATGATGCCCGCAACACCTTTGTGCCAAAATTCGTTCATCCCACGGGAACCATGAATTTTCCTCGGATTATGTCCTTTCCCGGAACTCAAAGTGTCGATCCAAATTTGAGCAAAATCGGTTTAGCGGTTTGGGCGTGAAGAGGTAACAGATAGCTGACAGACAGACAGGTATAAGAAACCGCAACTGTCCTATAATATTATATTGCACGTTCGTTGTTAGGTTACTTCACTTTTTTATGAAATTATAACGGTAATGTTAAGTGAAAATGCCTCTTGGTGTTTTTGGCGTTAAGGAAAAAAAATCCTCAAGATAAATTCGGTCAGCCTTTGCGAATAAGAAATTCTTGACGTTCGATGTAATATGTATTGCCAAGAGCCCTTTGCATTGATGAAAAATTCCATTTCGAATTTTTGCCCGGAAAATGTCTAAGAAAATGCTTACTGATGTCAAACTTGCAATCATGAATATAAGATGTAAATCGCCGAGGAAATAGAAAATAATAATCGGAGAAAATATTCCTTTTCATAAAAAAATAAAAGATGCCCATTTCTTATTGTGCACAAATCAGTTTGAAGAGTAGATTATGTCCTTTGCTTGAGGTTTATTGTATGTTATTTTTTGTACTAAATAATTTCCTCATTTTACTAAAAGGGGATCCGCGTTCTACACACTAATCTGATATTTATAATGTCATATAATGTATTATATATATCCTTCACTATCTAAAGAGATTCAATTTGAAACCTATATACTATATAAGTTCTTATTACAAAATATAACAAGCAGATTGGGCATCAAAAGTTCTATGGAAATCCAAATGAAAATCGATCACAATTGAATTTAAAATGTCAATATTACATTCATTATTCTCCGCTGAGTAAAACTGAATAAATTGATAGCTTATTACCGTTCGAATAATTGAACGAATGAAAAAATGAGTGAACGAATGAACCGTGAATTCTTCCAGCCATTTTCACGAGGCTGATCAATTTGGCTCACGGCTCATTCACACATGCTAACGTCCTCATATTGTGATAATGTGACTTGTTATTACGTAACGCAGCGAGACCACACATAAAATGCTACCGTAAATTGTTATAGCGAATATTAATTTAATATAAACGTGATGACGTTTTTAGTATTTTATTTTCTTTTTGAACGTTATTGTGATCCTACGAATAATAAAAAACTACGGAAGAGTAACTCCGTCAAAAAACATGCTCCAAAATACTTGCCAAAAAAGTGTACCTTAGGCTCACTTTTCATACATTAGGTGACCTTGAGCGGTATAAAGGCTGACGTTACATGACAGTTCGAATGGAACCAAATTTAAAACTGTATTAGTATGGGAGTTACGTTTCCTGGTTTTATTATTCGTAGTTGTGATCTATATTCGACGACCACAGGTTCTTGTGTAGAAGGCAAGGTTGTAGCTTACTAAGCTTATTTGCCATATTTCAAAATATTAATTACCCTTAAATTACTTGGAGAATATAGCTGAAACTAACTCCCTATTTTTGTTAATTTTTCTTTTATACGTTGTTGTTATTGACGTTGTCAAAAGTGCCTAAGTCCCGTTATGTACAGTGCAGACTGTAGACGATGCCACAAGCGACCGCAAGCTTGTTTTTGTTGAGCGTAGCTGTGACCATCAACAATTTTTTTGTCGGTCGTGTCACCTCAAAGTAAACATTTCGAGTTGATACCAACTAGTGTTGGTAAATTCTAAGATTTACACTTAAATCTTAAGATTTACCGTAGCTCGAGCTTTTACAGTAACAGATACAAGATAAACGCATTCGGGGAGTGCACATGCTTTTGTCGTTTAAATGAGCTAACAGTAAAAAAATCACTTAAAAGTGCTTTACTTATGTAAGAATTATTAAACGTGTATTCTGTCTACGTGACAGGGTTTATTTATCAAAACGCGTGATAAATTGACGCGAGGCACGGCGCACATTTTGACATGTTTCACAAAAATGCATGAGCGTCCTAATTGCATCTTAAAAATTATCGCTTTAGTAGCCTGTAAATGACTTTATACCCTCAGCATTTCAAAATTGTAATCAGGTGGATGATGATGAAATTCAAAGCTTACTAAAACAGGGGATGAATCAATATCATACCGCGTTACAGAATAGCGTATAAGACATTTTCTTGGTTTCTCGCCTCATTTGATGAGTTTTATACGGATTCGTATGTGGGGCGGAAAAAGATATTGGAATGGCGTAAAATTTTAATCCTAATATTTTGTTGAAGATAGAAACAATTAAAGTCGTCGTAATTCTACCTAAGATTTTTATTTTGCGGTGCTTAAAAAAAGTACAATTGATTTACTTCACAATCATTTTTCTACGGTTCTAAAATTAACATTATCGGGGGCCATCCTACACGAACCGGTATATCTTTGTCCTTTTGACACACCATAGCTTTCACCTATATTATCTCGCATTAATATCATACCTTTGAATATGTACTGTCATGTTTGGCACCCCTGTGCTAAGACGTATTCATGGAGCTCTGACATTCCCTCTTTGTCCACTTTATATGAAAACTGTACGCCTCCGTGGTCCAGTGGTTCAGTGGTCGTGGGTTCCATTCCCGCGTTGGAAACATGTTATTTCCAAGTTTGGAGGACAATGCAGGCTGATCACCTGATTGCCTGACTAAGTAAGATGATCCATGCGTCAGATGGGCATGTAAAAAGTCGGTCCTGCGCCTGATCTCTCGCCAGTCGTGTCGGTTATCTGCCCCACTGCTTATGAGAGTAAAAGGAATAGAGAGTGCTCTTGTGTGCTGCGCACACACTTGGGCACTATGAAATTACTCCTGCGTAACTGCAGGCCTTGGTTTTAATAAAATCGGCCACCGTCACCGAAATCGGTGTGAGAGTATTATTATTATTATTATCTACGCATGAGTTGTATATAATCTCACAAAAACAAAAAGTCACTTAGTATTCCGAACGACGCAACTCAATTCACCTGGAACGACCGATTGTTGTACAATTTTCAATGGCCGCCGTTAACCGTATCGGCTATTGGCTTCTCGTGGCAATATTTTTCAATGAGAATCTTTTTAAATCTTTATTTATTAGACGCTGCTATCTGGAAACTTTATTTACGTATCGGATTAAAGTTCACCGGTTGTTTATGTCGAACATTAGTGTTCTGTATAACGATCTCATTAAAATAAATCACCTTTCCACCACCAATTCTTTTTCATTGCATCGAAAGAAGAGAAACTCAATTAATATTACAGTAAAACTTAAAATAATTTACACAATTCAAACATTGTATGTACAATGTACATGTAAAGTGTATGAGTATTGATTTTAAAAGATTTAAAAAAAATATCGTCTGTTTATTACCCGTTTAAGCTTTAGATAAATCAATAGATGTACAATAGCTATTGATGTAAGACACAAAGACTCTGTGACTACAATACGAATCCTCACTAACCAATATTGAAGATCACACAATAAAATCTGTTGGATTACGAACAAGATTTATATAGCAAAGACACTGCGTATTACCTTTAAAAACTTAAAATTTTGTGTATTTACTATTTACTTGCTTGAGATTCTTATACTCGTGGTGCTACCTCTACAAATAAATTTATTACTATTATGTGGCTGATACCTCTTTACAATGCTAACTGCTAAATCGAATATCCTTACCGAAGCGGTAACGACAAACTTGAGTCTCCAGAACGGATAACGGATGGGATAGTTTTTATCACGGAAAAGTCTAAACGAAATTTCTGAGTGACTTGTGGGCGGGCAATTTTGTCTGCTTGCTACTCAGTCCTCAATCTTAATATGAATAATATGTATTTGTCGCCTAGAGTGTATTTTATTTCGTAATAAATAAAAATTACATAGGTATATTATATCAGTCATTAAAATACACCTATCCCTTCACATAATTGTCATTTGACGACCTCCGTGGCGCAGTGGTGAGCACGTTGGAAGCTCAAGCCGGAGGTCGCGGGTTCGAATCCCGCCGACGGAACAAAAAGTTTATTAAGTTCCTGGGTCACGGATGTGTATTAAATATGTGTATCATATAATAAAAATCTTAAATATATGTATAGTATAAAAGTATTAAATATATTTCCGTTGTCTGGTACCTGTAACACAAGTCCTTTAGGTACTTAGCACGGGGCCAGACTGACGTGGTGCGAAGCGTCCATAGATATTATTATTATTACATTTACGCAAGGGAAGTCGCGATAAAGATCTAGGTATTAACACCGATATTATATAAAACTGAATAATGAAATTTCTTATTACCATTTCTATAAGTGGATAGGGATCGTCTAGACTCTAGAGTCTAGACTTTAGATTAAAACTTGCGAGTTTTCATTGTGTAAACGTCTGTATGAACATCATATTCAAACATAAAAAATAATTTAAAATGTCTTTATTTCTACTAAATTGCATGAAAATCTTACCTTAACGTTTTCATGTCTTGTAATACCATCGAATTTTTGATAGCAACTTTTTTACGATTAAGCCCATTAATGAACTATCAGAGAAATTAATTCAAACGTTATTCGATCAGGTCAAATTTGTAGGTGATTTGGCGTCTGGACACATTAGTCCAGGTGGACTAATGTGTTCAGAACATAATAACTATTAAGCCTACCTTGGCATCTCTGAAATAGGTTCCAAAGTAGTGAAAATGTTATTAAAGCAATGCTCGCATCACGAGGTACGAGTTTAGTTACTAAAGAGGTGTCCCTTGGGGGTGGCCGTTAAGTAAACGTTTACTCTACCTTCGAGACCGTGTGATGTTCTGAAATGGTTAAATCACCCCTCCAGAACCCAACTTAAAGGTCCTTAGAGACGATTACGGCTTATAACATTACTTATATAGCTGCAGGACTTTTATAGCTTAGGTGGCCGTTCTTAGGTAGACGCTTTGTCAATTTAATATATCAAATTCTCCTGTCAGGGTGATCGCAACAGAAGTTCTAATTGTGTGTAAGAGACCTCTAAAGTATTAACGTGACAATAAAAAAGGTGTAATTTTGTAACTCGACTTTACTCTAAAAGAGATACAAGTACTTATAAGAAGTCCGGAAGGATTGACTTTTGCTATATTATTATCGAAGGTCAACCTTGAGGCCATTGAGAAATTTTTGGGTATAATAGAGACTAGCGACAAGTAAAAACATAACTTTTTAGCACAGCGAATAAAACTCTATAATCTAGTATTTTAAAACGTTTTATTCGATACTTTTTATTTTATTTTATTCTTCTATGACTGTGAAACATCGGAAAAAAGTACGCACATCGACAAAACCTATTAAACGACACAATATTGTAGAGTGTTAATAATAATTTCGAATTAGCAATATATAATATTTAATTTGTTATATCAAAATATTATATTACCATTTTTGGAACGTGTCTCGTTTGTATCTTTATAGATCAATTAAAGGTCTTGTTAAGTCTGGTCATGTTCCTTGGCGTTGTTAGCATATTATAATGAAATATTTAGACGATCCCCTCGGTAATGTTTTAAGGGTCCCGGGGGTACGTAATTCTCATTTCACCGCCATTTGCGTCAATAACACATCTCGGTAATATTGTAATTATTGCAACGGTTAAAACGCTTATTTAGGTAACGATTTTTAGGTTTAAGAGAATATTGTTAATAGCTTGAGCACTTAGGGTTGATTCAGACCGCAACGCGACGCGTAGATGCATTTTTAAATTTATATCGATTTGACAGATTCGCAAGACGTCTCACGCTCACGAAATATGTCAAATCCATACAAATTTTTGCTGCGTCGCGCCTCTCCTTGCGATCTGAAATGACCCTACGGGCATTCGCTAGCTGACGCAGAATACTTTTCTTATACGTGACGTTCTAGGGGTCGTGGTTCGAAACGTCGTTAATAAGAAAAGTGCTCCGCGACAAAATCCAAGTGATCAATACTCCATTGAAATGTTACATTTGCTTTGCATTTATTAGAGGACCCACTTTTATTTTTGGAATATGTTGGGAGGGTCAATGGAAGCTTAACCTCAAGTTTGTGGGGTCGCCACTCTTCGAAAAAGGGGGCGACAACACTATTTTCGTGATATTTCAGAAACTATACGTCTTACAAAAATTTTGTAAGAATATAATTTGTTGCAAATTATTTTGCCTACAAATATGTTTATATAACTTTTTACCCTAAAAGAAAAAATTAAAAAGTTATAAGCAAAAAAGTGATAATTTTTTTGAAATGGCTTATTATCACTTTTAAGCTTTGTTTGATACATTTAACAATAAAATTACCTTAAGCCAACCTTGTAGATGATCTTTTGAAAAATAATCCCCCAATCCCCCCGATTTCATGATATTATTTTTCTGCAGATGCAAAGAAAACTGTGGAACCGTGACGGCAGAAAAGCAGGCCTGAAATGCTTTATAGTATAATAGGTATATTATAATATAGTTTGCACATATTTATGTAGTGCAGTAGGCATACTGAAGACTGTGGCTGCAGAAAAGTAAGCCTGAAATGCTTTACAGAATAGTAGGCATACTGTAGAGCATTTTAGGCTTGCTTTTTTGCAGCCCCACATGCTTTCACAGTTTCCTTTTCATCTGCAGAAAAATAATTTTATAAAATCGGGGTGGATTGGGGGATTTTTTTTTCAAAAGATCATCTACAAGGTTGGCTTAAGGTAATTTTATTGTAAAATGTATTAAACAAAGCTCAAAAGTAATAATAAACCTTTTTCAAAAAAATCTCACTTTTTTGCTTATAACTTTTTAAATTTTTTATTTAGGGTAAAAAGTTTTATAATTATATTTGTAGGCAAAATAATTTGCAACAAATTATATCCTCACAATTTTTTGTAAGACGTATAGTTACCGAAATATCACGAAAATAGTGTTGTTGCCCCCTTTTTCAAGATGGCGGCCGGGGGACAAGAGTGGCGATCCCACAAACTTGAGGTTAAGCTTCTATTGACCCCCCCAACATGTTCCAAAAATAAAATTGCGTCCTCTAATAAATGCAATATTCGGTCCTTAAATTGTAACATTTCAATGGACTACAAGTACGTTTATAAAATAGGATAATAGATAGAAACAACTATGTTGTGGGTACCTAAATAATTAATATTGTAAGGTAGTCCTAGACTTATATTAATAAATCAGTTGTTTGTCCGACACCTTTGTTTCAATACGTAACATGGTGACAGCGGTGTAAAACATTATCGAATAATAAAGTTTTGTTGTGATTAACTTCCGTAAATGTATAGTGAGGTGTGTTAAAAACAAAAGTGATCATTATTCGATATGGAACACGCGCGACCGCCCTCGGAATTGTGCTTGGACGGCAGCTCCGTCAGCCGGGCTGACGCGTGGAAGCGGTGGAAGACACAATTTAGTTTGTTTCTGAAAGCGTCTGGCGTGCATAGTGAAAAGGCCGATGTTCAGGCCAGTCTATTGATAAATCTTATCGGGCCCGAAGGATTCGACGTGTACGAGACGTTCACGTTCGAGAAGGAATCGGATCGTGATGACGTCGCAGTATTGTTAGCTAAGTTCGATGCCTACTTTGGTGTTAAAACGAACATCACTCTAGCGAGGTACCATTTCTTTACAAGGAATCAGGAGATCGGCGAGACGATCAATCAATATGTCACGAATTTAAAGTTACTGGCGAAGACCTGTCAGTTTCAAATATTGGAGCAGGAGTTAATTCGGGACCGCATAGTTTGTGGAATCAATAATACCATCGTTCGCGACAGGCTGCTCAGATCGGAGGATTTAACATTGGAAATGGCGATAAAAATATGTCAAGTCGACGAGATTTCGAGTGACAGTCAGCGTATGTTGGAGGAACGCGGGGCAGGTGGAAGCGGCGTGCGCGGGCACGTCGATGCGCTCGGCGTACGAGACGCGGGGCGCGGTGCAGGTCGCGGCGGCCGGCGAGCGGGCTGGCGCGGGGCGCGAGCGCGCGGCGGCGGTGGCGCGGGTGCCGGGCGGCCGACGGCGTCCCGGGCTCCCGGCGGCGCCTCGCGCTGCGACCGGTGCGGAGGATCCTGTGCGGAACCGGCTTCGTGTCCGGCAATTTCTGTTCAGTGTTACGTGTGCGAGAATCACGGTCATTACGCAAGAATGTGTAAAATTAGTAAAAATAATAACAAAATAAAAAAGATGTACGATATTAATGTTCGTGACGCGGAAAACGTGAGTGATAGTGATGATAGTGGACCCGCTTTTTATGTGTCGGTCGTCGATTGTACCGAGGAGTCGGCCCCGACGGCGGAGGACTGGTATGAGATGCTGCGCGGTGAGTACGGCCTCGAGAAATTTAAATTAGACACCGGCGCAGACATTAATGTAATGTCATACAAACGATTTTTGTCACTAGGATATAAGCCTCGAATTATAAACGCCCAGGAAAATATTAAATTACAAACTTATAGTGGAGAATTAATTCCTATAAAAGGAGTTTGTACCTTAATATGGTACTATAAGAATAAACCGTATAATTTAAAATTTGCAATCGCCGGTATCAGTTGTCAGAGTGTGCTGGGTCGACAATCTTGCCTGGACTTGCAGTTGATTAGGAGGGTTTACGATATTAAATCGGAGAATGCGGATTTATTTACTGGTCTAGGATGTCTGCCGGGTGAATATCACATCGTGGTTGACAAGTCGGTGGCGCCGGTCGTGTGTACTCGCCGAAACGTCCCGGTCGGTCTTCACGAGCAGCTGAAAGACGAGCTAAATAGAATGGTTCGACTGGGCGTTATACGTAAAGTCTCCCATCCGACTCCGTGGGTAAATTCGATGGTAATCGTGGCAAAAAAGAATGGCGGGCTTCGGCTGTGCCTGGATCCGAGGCCGCTCAACGTCGCCATTCAGCGCGCTCACTTTCAACTTCCTACCATAAGAGAATTCGTAACGAAGCTTCACGGGGCTAGGTATTTTTCGGTTTTAGATGCAAATTCTGGTTTTTGGGCCATTAAACTCGATGACGAGAGTGCCGATTTGTGTACGTTCAATACGCCCTTCGGTCGCTATCAATACCTACGTTTACCGTTCGGTTTGAACTGTGCTCCCGAAGTTTTTCACGCAAAAATAAAACAGCTACTTGAAGGGTTAGACGGAGTAGATTCGTTTATCGACGATATCATTTGCTGGGGCAGCTCGCGGGCCGAGCACGACGAGCGCCTCGCGGCGCTGTTCGACAGGGCGCGTCAAATTAATTTAAAATTTAATAAAGATAAGTGTCACATATGCGTCGAGGAAGTTAATTATTTAGGCCATTGTTTCAATAGGGATGGCATGAAGCCGGACGCCGAAAAAGTCCGTGCTATTGTCGATATGCCGGAGCCTAGCGATAGGAAAAGTTTGGAAAGATTTCTAGGTGCAGTTAACTATCTATCAAAGTTTATACCTAACTACTCCGAGCATATCGTCGTGTTTACTAAACTGCTAAAAAAGGACGTATCGTGGAGTTGGGAGTACGGTCATCGATGTGCGTTCGATAAACTTAAAAATCTATTATGTAACGCGCCCGTTCTCGCGCTGTATGATGTGCGCGGCACGGCGGTGGTGTCGGTGGACGCGAGCAGCGCTGCGCTCGGCGCGGTGTTGCTGCAGGCCGGCCGGCCGGTCGAATACGCCTCCCGCACGCTCACCGACACGCAGGTTAGGTATGCGCAGATCGAGAAGGAGATGCTGGCTATCGTGTTCGCGTGTGAGAAGTTTCACCAGTATATTTATGGTAAAAGCAAAGTAGTCGTCGAGACCGACCACAAGCCCCTGGAGAGTATATTTAAAAAACCTTTGGATTCGATCCCGGCACGCTTACAGAGAATGATGCTGCGATTGCAAGTTTACGATTTGTCTGTTATCTATAAGCCCGGTAAATACATGTTTATACCGGACACCCTGTCGCGCGCGCCTCTCCCGGATCTATACGACGACAGCGTCAGTGAGGCCGTCCTTCATCAGGTGAAGATGGTTGTTAGTACCGTGCCGATGTCGCTAAATAAATTAACTCTGGTTAAGAAGGAAACTTCGAAAGATAATATATTAAAAGATGTTCTAGTTTACATAAAACGAGGTTGGCCTAATAATAAACACGATTTACCGGAGCGTTTAGGTTATTTTTATTCATTTAAGGACGAGCTGTATACTGTGGATGGTGTTATTTTTAAAAATAGGCAAGTCGTCGTACCAAACTCGCTAAAAATTAAAATGTTAGACATCATTCATGAAGGTCACTTAGGTATAGACCGGTGCAAGAGGCGGGCGCGGGAGGTTTTGTACTGGCCCGGTATGGCTAAAGATATCGAAATGTATGTCAAAAGATGTAAAGCCTGTCAGGAGAATGCAAACAGACCGACTAGGGAGCCTATGATACCTGTGCCTATACCGGACGTTCCGTGGAGTAAAGTAGGTACCGATTTATTTGAACACGCCGGTAAGAATTATGTTTTATTGGTGGACTACTATTCGGGATTTTTCGAGGTGGCCATGCTGAGGGATACCTCCTCGCGGTCGGTAATTAATGTTATGAAGGAAAATTTTGCTAGATACGGGATACCGGAAGTGGTGATTAGTGATAACGGTCCCCAGTATTCGTGTCGTAATTTTAAAATGTTCGCTACCGAATGGGGCTTCGAACATATCACTACATCACCATACTATGCACAAGCTAATGGAAAAAGTGAAAGAACCGTGCAAACTATTAAAAGAATTTTAAAAAGTTCACAAGCAAGCCGGTCTGATTTTTATTTAAACCTACTGAGCTACAGGAACACCCCGCGGGAAAATTTGGATTCTCCTGCACAGCTTCTGATGGGCCGGAGACTAAATTGTAGGCTTCCGGTGCACCCTGATTTATTAAAAATTGATAATAGTTATGGTTTACGGACTAAGGAAACCTTGTTGAGAAAACAATTACAAAGTAAACTTTATTACGATAGGCATTGTAAAAAATTACCACAGTTGGACGTCGGCGATAACGTGATCATGTTGGAGAATAATAGCCAAAGGATTCGGGGTACCGTTATCGCTAAAGCCCCTACACCGCGATCTTATATAATAAAAAATAAGAAAGGTATATATCGCCGTAATCGCCGACATCTAATTAAAACAGCTGTATCCGAGTCACCAGAAATGTCTGGAGCACCCGAGTGTAGTGTCGATCGTAACAGTGGTACTTCTGTGCGCGGTGGTGACGTCACTGATGACGTCGACGAGACTTATCATGACATTTCTGATGATGATTATGTGCCCCCTAATAACCGACCATTAGATTTAACTCAATATGTACCGCCGCTTACTAGAAAAAGAAGTAAAAAAATGTAGTTTTTCTAATGATGTTTTTTTTTTATTTTATCAGTATGGGAATAAGGTGTAGGTTATTACTTATTAATGATTATGTTAAAATAGTTTTAAAATATACTGTAGTAACTATAAGACAGTATTAAGTAGTAGCTTTAAGTGTTTTTACATCAACTGTAATTTGTAATGTTCTGTAACACAATTATTATTAATCTATTTATAGAATTAGCTACTGTTATTTTGCTATGCTTTTTTATAAGGGGAAGGTGTTGTGGGTACCTAAATAATTAATATTGTAAGGTAGTCCTAGACTTATATTAATAAATCAGTTGTTTGTCCGACACCTTTGTTTCAATACGTAACATTGATTAGAGTTTTCAAAACAGTTATCAAATTAAGTGGTGACAAGCTGGTATGACGTAAGAAGGCAGTAAGTTTATTATATTGTCGAGAAGGCAAAACCGAACAGGTGTTGTCCAATGCTCCAATACTCAATACGTTCAGAAAATTAACAAAAATAATATGTAAAAAAACTTTCAGCTAATATCAGGTTTTTGAACTGCATATAATCACCTGAAACACAAGGTTAGTAAAATATCTGATTTGGAACGTAAAATGAATAACTTTCGATAGTATAAATTTTATAAATTGGGACATAACTTTCTTTTTCATTGCAACCTTTAACCTACTTTTTCTATATTTTATGTATTAAATTAATAATTACTATCTCCAGAGTCAACTAATATCCAAGTTTCTCAAATACAGTTTCTATTTGAAATCAATAATTTCAGTGAAGGATTTCAACCGGACAGAAATTGTGAGAGCTAGAATTTGGTTCTATACATTTCTATTTCCAATTAGTGCTTCAAAAGCGAGTTCGGAGTTCTACAAATATTTACATATTATGACTAACTCAAATATTAAGGAGCCTTTTTTGGAGTTTTTCATAAAATATGTCATAATAATAATATTCTAATACAAGTTATAGTTACAAATCTTATTAGCTTAAACTCTACTTTTTTATGAACTCGAATTTCCTCATCATGTCCACAATATTTAAAATTTTATTGTGTTCTGCATCTCTTTGTAACAATTTTAAATTCCTTTTCATTATAATTATGATCAAAATAATTACTGACATAGTAATACTAGCAAAAATAAAACTACAATGTACTTACTTTGTTTCGTCAATGTACACAGCTTCAAGGACTTTGGCGGCGTATTGGAGGTTTTTTTGTAAAGTCTCTGCGGGGATCTCACCCCTGTTTAGTTGTCTTAGGAGGTAGCGTAATCTGTAAAGAAAAAAAAATTCAAAATAAACAGCTCAGAATAATAATTATTGTTTATATTCTACCAAAAAATGATATTCTCGTGTCGCTGTGTTTGTTCCGTAACGGCTAGACCATTTTAATGCAGGTTATATTATCATCTGAAAATAAGTGGCATATATCAATATGCCACTTATTTTCAGTTTTAAAAATAGCTATTTTAGCCTATTTTCGAAACTATAGTCTGTCAAGAATGTCATGAGAGGCGGGGAATTTTTTAAATGAAATAAAAAATATTATAATAGTACTTTTTTTGTAAGTATACAGGATCATTCCTATATACTTCACAAATATCTTAGCCCCTCTCCCTTGGGAGTGCTTGACGTGGACCGCCTCCCTCTAAAACAGTTGCGTAGTTTAGGTACGTTCCCTTGCCTAGATAAGCGCCTATCACGTCACTAGTATGATTTCAAATATTCCGTATTCATCCTGTCAAATACAGGTACCCGTAGCATTTTCAAATACGAGAGGGCTATGATACGGAAATGTAAATTCGAGATACAGTTAGAACTTCATTCATATTTCCAGTAAAATTCCCGAGGGAGTTTTGGAAAACTAACTCTAAAATGTATACAAATTTAGTTACGGCCGTGTTATGAATATGGATTACTATGTTGGGAAACATTCATACGTCAGTTTTGTGTTTTGTCACGAGAAATACTATGATATATGCCATTATTTTTAACAAAAAATTAAAACCGACTTCCAAGGTAAAAACAATAACAATATCCGTATAATATGAACTAAAAAGTATTAAATAATTTTTCCTGTCTAATAGTGCCTTTTTCCGAATTCAGCTAAACCTCAACAGCTATTTCTGTACTCAATATTCATCATTTTGAAGTCGGTGCCAGTTCCAAAAGTTTCAAATATTTGGCAGAGGAAGATTCAGCTATCTGGTACCGACTTCAAAATGATGAAGATTGAGTACAGAAATAGCTGTTGAGATTTAGCCGAATTCGGAAAAAGGTACTATAGACAGGAAAAATTATTTAATACTTTTTAGTTCATATTATACGGATATTGTTATTGTTTTTACCTTCGAAGTCGATTTTAAATTTTTTTAATTTGTTAAAAATAATAATTTCACTCTTTTTAGTAATTTAAGTAATTTATTATAAGGTTTTCTGTAAATACTAATGTGTTCTACTAAGTGACTTTGGAGCCAGGATACACATTTATGATATGAGAACTATATAAAGTTAATATACCTAGCGCCCTCTCGGAATAGAGAATTGCATAAGCAACTCCAAGAATATACTCGTTTCACTGTATAATTAATAATATAAGCTTGGCGTTAATCAAGCAATGATAAAATTAATGTTCATGCGCCTATCTCTAAAGGCTCCTGTTCAGTGACTTTCTTTCTATGACAACACTCCTGGAAGATAATTAGCTCACTATAATTATTGTTCATATAATATTATGCCGGAACTACTTAGAACTACGTTAATATAACTATTTATTTTGTCCCAATAACAAGGAGTTTCCTACATACGGACATACCTCATAATTCATAGATCTCATAATCAAATTGCTAACTTGGTAACCTGATCACCAAGTTTGAACCATTTACTTTGATATAACAATATACTCGTAACACCATTGATATAATTTTTGAAATTGTTCGACAAATTAAGAGTAATGATTTAATGATTAAGGCTGCGTTTCCACTGAAGTGGAGCGGAGCGTAGCGGTGCTAAATTGGCCAATCACCATGCTCGAAATATTCGCTCCGCTTCGCTGTCATTCAATTGATTGGTCAATTCGGACTACGCTAAGCTCCGCTCCGCTTCAGTGGAAACGCAGCCTCATGGTGTGGTGGTAGTGGTGATGATGATAATGAATGTAACTTGCATAGTAGCATATGCTTTGAGTTCTTAAACCAAAGCCGAAACCCCCAAACTTGTATCTATAAGAAATCCGGAGTTCTCTTAGCACCTTCGGAACCAAGGTATATCTTAGTGCAAAATTTTGCTTTTTGGTTAGCATATGCTTAGGATACTTCTCATAAAATCGAAATTACCATATGTTTCCATATAAATTTTGAGGAGTTCCCTCGATCACTCATGGACCTTATCATCAGGTCGAAATAATATAATAAAATAATTTTCAAAATAGCTTAACTTTCTACATAACAGTGTTTAAAGACATCCGTGATCCGTTTTGATCTAAAAATACTATGAAAAATACCTACCAATTATAATATATACCATAATGTGAAGGTGTATGGTGGAATAGTGGTGATGATGATGATGATTAATGTAATTAGCTTAGTAGTATATGCTTTCAGTTCTTCAAAACAACGCCGAAACCCCCAAACTTGTATCTATAAGGAGTACCTGGTGCAAAATCTTACTTTTTGGTAACATATGCCTGGAATACTTCATATGAAACCAAAAAAACCATATGTTTCCAGTTGAATTTTGAGGAGTTCCCTCGATTACTCATGGATCCCATCATCAGGTCACCACTTTTGTAAAAATGGGACCAAATTGGAGTGAAACCTAATACAACAAAACAAAAATTTTGAAAATCGGTTAATAAACGGCGGAGTAATCGTTGAACAACATAAAAAAAAAATATCCACAGCCGAACATATAACCTCCTCGTTTTTTTGGAAGTCGGTTAAAAATAATTAAGATCTGTACAGATGAAGCACTCTATAAATGATTATATATTAATTTTATAGCTTTTAGTTAGCACCTAACCTAGGATTACTAATATAATTGCGTTTAGTATAAGTTGTTCACTAAAATATTAAACATCTTATATACGTCTTTAAACAAGACAAGTGTAATGTAAAAGCTTTTGGACTATAAAAAACCATTTAGGTATTACTTTTATTATATATTTTAAATAGGTATTACTGAAAACCAGCCATTTTTATGCAATTAATTTTTTCTATTATCCTCTGAGTGACCAAGTCTTAACTTTGCGTGATATTCGGCTCGATGATGATGACCAAAACATATTTGAACAAGACGTAATTAATCATTGTGTTGTGGCAAATTGTAACTAAATTAAAGCTCAGCTGAACGCGAATTGTCAACAGATTAACAAAGGCCTATCCAATTTTTTAAAGTGCTGAACAATAAACAAACGTTCGTTTTATAGCGTTTAATTTTTACGATAGAATAAAATATGCGGTTAAAATAATAATATAGTACGGTTCTATTCACAGCGATAAATTTTTTAATGAAAAATTTTATACGATTCGGATTTCTGACGAGTCGGCCGACCAAAAAATCGGCGTAGGGTGAGCGCGTGAAAGAACGTTGTACTGATTTAGCATCGGCCGACAGTTTGTCGATGATTAAGTTGGAAGGCTATCGTATAACGGATAACCCATCAAATTTAATTATCGACCGACTCGGTATCGATACAATATGCGCACTTACATACCAACAGCTTTATACTGATTAAGAGCCAAACTAAACTATCGGCCGATTAAAAGTCTGCAGTTTAACATTGAGTTGCCATTCCAACCAAATAGCGTAGGTCCGCCATCTACATGGATCAATTTCTCTGGAAGTGCGTTTAGATTAAGTTGTATCTAAATGGAGTTTAAGCAACATCAGCTTGACCGGTAACGTCACAGAGCTCCCACAGCTCACGTCACAGATCAAACGTATGTCGTGCTCACTGCTCACTGCTCACGGCTCACGCTCAAGTGGAAATGTTACGTAATATATTTAATGGAACCTGTGCCTATCCATACTAATATTATAAATGCGAAAGTGTGTTCTGTCTGTCTGTCTGTCTGTTACCTCTTCACGCTTAAACCGCTGAAACGATTTTGCTGTTTGGCATGGAGATACTAATATACAATAATGTTCAAATAATGTTCAATAATGTTCAGTACATAATAATGTTCAGATTTTGTATCAAACTTTTTTCTTTAATGGACTTACTTCATATTATTAACTGTTTTTTCCAACTTAACATCTGGTGTATAAAAATTTTCCCCCCACCCCTCTTAGAGGATAAAAGAGGGGGTAAGATTTAGTATCGACTGATGAAGTAGAAATACTTTAAATGGCAAAACAACGCTTGCCGGGACAGCTAGTATTATATAACAGACTGTTTATTCACTTGTCTTGAAGTAATAAAAATACTTGAACTTGGCTTGACACGGTGCCGCGTGTCTAGATCTGATAGGTATACGACACTACACATTCAAATATAATATAAGAGCAATAAACACATTTTTGAAAGCTCATTTATTACTTCAATTAATGAATTGAAACAAATGAAGGTCCAATATTCTGAGTCAGCACAGAGTTAATAAAATTGAATAAATAAAAACGCAGACTAATCTGACGTTGCATTTTTAATTAAAAAGCAAAATCTATTAGTCTGTACAAACTTTTTAATTTAGATATGTTCTAATGTTCCTACAATTTTTAACGCATAAATTATTCAAAATGAAATAATCAAATTTTAATATTATATTAGGTACTAGCTGACTTGGTCAAACGTTGTTTTGCCATATATTATGTCAACGCTATTAAGTAAGGGATTGATCGTGAAAATGTGAATTTTGTTTGACCGCTAGATAAATAGAATATTATGTTGGCTGATCATCAGACTCCGACGAATCCGTATAGAAGGACTTTGGCAACAACCACTGAGCTTGTGGTGCCGGTTGGCAGCGGGTGATATCAAGCTGCGGCAGACGACGTGTCGTCGTGACACTACTGGTTTTTATTTATTTCCATGAAAAGTGTCGCTAGCTTCATGTCGCTAGCTGCGGAGG
This sequence comes from Polyommatus icarus, assembly GCA_937595015.1. Lineage (NCBI taxonomy): Eukaryota > Metazoa > Arthropoda > Insecta > Lepidoptera > Lycaenidae > Polyommatus > Polyommatus icarus. Next base: position 15,882,567 of record OW569321.1, read on the forward strand.
GTATTTCATAGATTTCAAAATACATAGAAACCAGTAGTGTCGCGACGACACGTCGTCTGCTGCCGCTTCCAACTTGTACCTTTATGCCCCATTTCTAAGGTTTTTTGACTAAAGTTTATACAAGTGATTTTGACTATCTTACGTCAACATATAAACAAAATATTATCATCAACACTGTTTAGATAAACTGTCAGAAACTTCAGAAGGGAGTAAGTGATGAGAGTGCTGACCTAAGTGCGGCCTTATCGCAGGCATCGGGCGTGTCAACGGCGGGCAAGTGCTCTGTGTCGAGGTCGAGCTGGTCTAGCTGTTCGTCAGTGGGCGGCGAGCTCTCGCGCTTGCTGCGGCTCGACGACCGGCGGACTATCGTCAGACCGCCTTGTTCTGGGGACAAGACACTCGGTTATAGCAGTATACTCAGTACTCACATAATATTCAGTAGCAAAAACACAGTATAAACTTTTTTATCAATCCTTCTTCGAGATTGTTTTATTTCTTATCGCTGGACGACAAAATGCTATGCATGCAGGGATATATTTAAGACGTGCATGCAATATTCTGTCAGTCAACAATCATCAACCAAAATCAATCCTGAATGGTGGTCTTTGAAGGAGGTAACGTTGCTGTACTGATTGTTGATCTTTGAAGAAGGTAACGTTACTCTACTGTGAATAAAAGTGAACTAACTTCGACAAGATGCATGCAACGGCAAATATAGCTGCAGATCTTTTATTAAACAGTATAATGTGACAGTGTAAAATATGAGTTTCATAAAATAAAACATCCAATAAAGTATGCTGTGTGACGTAATAAAGAGTTTGTAGACAACATGAAAATATTTAGTACGGTAATAAATAAAACGAGATGAATATTGAGTACATAACTCTTTCTTCTTTCTATTACTTTTTTAATGCATTGTCTGGGAAATTATAAATAGATTATAGGGAGATCTAAGAAGTAATATGTTATGCACGCTGGAGAATTTACGGGGACAAAATATTCTGGAGACAGAAACCGTTTACACGCTTGCCTCAGTTTTTATATTTAAAAAAAACTTGAGAGGTGTCAAGGGACATCTAGATGGAACGAAGTTATAAAAACACACACAAAAAAAGAGAGAAACACGCACTACCGGGCGGCACGGCTTAGGGTCTACACAGACGGACCGCATTTCAGCTGCAATCCAACCGCAAATTGCAGTTCAAGTGCAGTTTGAATGCAGTTGTCACGACTGCAATAGAACTGCAACCAAACGTGCAGTCGGATTGCAATTCAGTTGCAGTTGGCGTGCAGTCGTATGAACTGTTTGGTTTGCAGTTCTATTGCAGTCGTGTCAACTGCATTCAAGCTGCACTTGAACTGCAATTTGCGGTTGGATTGCAGTTGAAATGCAGTCCGTCTGTGTAGACCCTTACACTTTTTCCGTCTAGCTCCCTTCCAATATGCTTGAACTTCAACAACTTTACTGCCCATTATGATAACGAGTCGAACGCCAACAGTCTATTTGAAATGTTCATTCAAATAGCCGGTTGGTGTTCGATTTTATAATGCTGCATAGGTTATTGACTTGGGTGCACAGTGGACACAGTAATTGATATAATAATAGGAAACTGTGTAGAGTTTGTTGCGAATAATTAATCTGATTGCACCTGGTTCGCATACTATTATGTAGATAATACACGGCAAGGGTTAAACTTTTTTCCACTAAGACTAAATAGTAAATACTAACAACCGCGCTCAGATTTAAAGACAACTTAACTTTAACTAATTAAAAATATTGACTTAAACTCTCTGGAACTTAATATGTCTGTCTATTTTATGTCAAACTCTTTATTAAATACAAGTTTTTTCTGTGTTCGATCATAATTCATAAGCTCTTATACTTGTATAAGAGCTTATGAATTAAACGAAAATCTTTTTAAAACTTCTTTCAAGATTAAATTTGCTCATGGCAGGGTAGCTAAGTGGCACTGAATTTCCTTAAATTTCTTATTCATCTTATGTATATGACATTTTTATGGCACTGATTTCCAGTCCCGAAAAACGTTTTTAGGTCCTTATGCCGAGTACAAATTTAAACGAGTAGGCGTTTAGAAGTACGGTATTTTAGCCCTCTAAAGTCTTTTTAAATCTAGGCATTTTAATATTGTCGCATTTCACACGCACGTAGTATACAAAATAATATGTGAAAGTCATTTTTTTATTATATTACTAGTTGTCCCGGCAAACGTTGCTTTGCCATAATATATTATGTATTTGCCATATTATTTTATTGAAGTGACTAAATATGTATGTTACCATGGCAACGTCGATCGCTATCCCGTCGCACAAACAATGGTCGCCGTCAGTCTCAGGTTGTAAAGACAAATAATTTGCAATAAAATAAAATTGCGACTATAATTAAAGATCTAAGCTATCCTATCTCTCAGGTTGGAAAAAAGCACACATTTAAAAAACAAAAACATTAACATCGGTTAAGTAGTTTAGGAATCCATCGCGGACAAACATCGTGACAGGAGATTTATATATATTAGATATCATAGGTGAAAGTGCATTTGTCTTTCTGTCACATCTCCCGCTCAAACCCGTCCCGGGAACTTAATATTAGGATTATTGCATCAAAATGTAAGTCTACCACTCGATTTTCTGCTCGAAGTTGCATGAAACACCTAGTTGTGAAACAAAAGCCATTATTTTCCGCCTGCACAATTACCGATAGTAATCTGTTCACAGGAACTGTTTATCAGGGACCGGGTTTGTTGTTATGCCGTTACCGTGACAACGGCACTAGGCATTCAACATAGCTCCAGGCTCGCTATTCCGCAGAAATGTTCCCGACATGAATTGGAATGCATTGTATAAAATTCTTAAATCAACATCACCGGTCGGTTTATTTGTTCGTGTTTTATTCACAACATCCCGAATCAGCTGCAATAGGCGACTCGTTTATGTTTCAATGTTGTTGTGTGTTTTTGCTTTTCAAAAAAACCAACCTTACCCAACAAGCTCAACTTTTAGATCACTGGGAAAAGCAGGAGAAGAAATTTGGCATATCTACCGTTAGAAACAACAGCTACCGTAATCAGTAGCTATTGTTTCTAACGGTAACTACCAATAACGGTTAATTCACTGATCTATATGAAAAATTATTTATTTTATTTTTATTGTTATTTCTAATAAAGATATATGTACTTATTTGAAAAAAAACTGCAAAATACGAAAACAATTAGCGAAATTGTGTTGTTGTAATCAGCTTCGTTCGCGCGGGTTTTAACTAAATTATAAGTGTCGTTTACACGGTATAATAAATGAGTTTTTAATGGTTGTAAAGTTTCAAATTATTATTATTATTATTATTATTTTGTTAAAACTTGCTAATAAGTTAACGTGACGACCTCTGTCTGTGGCTCAGTGGTGAGCGCGTTGGTTGCTTAAGCCGGGGGTCGCGGGTTCGAATCCCGCCGACGGAACAAAAAGTTTTTCAATGTTCCCGGGTCATGGATGTGTATTAAATATGTGTATGATATAATAAAAATCTTAAATATATGTATGGTATAAAAGTATTAAATATATTTCCGTTGTCTGGTACCTGTAACACAAGTCCTTTAGGTACTTAGCACGGGACCAGACTGACGTGGTGTGAAGCGTCCATAGATATTATTATTATTATTATTATTATGTTTTTAAGTTTTTTACTTCTCCACTAGGGGTGCTTCACTAAAGCTGCGGGCTTGTGACCAAGCAGCTTCAGCTTAAGTTGAAAATCAAGTAATCGACAGGAATTTTCTGACGATTCGGCATGTATTAAGAATTACAGCCTTTTGAAGTGTGATATAAGTGAGTGGGTGAATGTTGAGTGTTTTGAGACTACTGTGTAATGTGTTTGGGATGATTCCGGTACTTGATATAACTATTGGTATGGTTTTAACTACATTAACTTTCCACTGTGATTTTAATTCAATTGTTAGGTCTATATATTTTGTGACTTTAGTTGTATGTGTGGTAGTGAGATTGTGTGAATTCGGTATGGCGATGTCTATTAGGAATACAATAAGTATTGAGAAATCATATTATTATGAACTTTGATTGCAATTTGAAAACATTTGATTCAAATTTATTCAGAAATAAAACGATTTTTATTTTTTATTATTTTATTACTAGATGACGCCCGCAACTCCGTTGCGCTAAAACTCGTTTATTATTATTATTAGTTAAGCCACAAGTTAGTTAGAGTACTAACAGCTAGCAAATCTACTTCACTACAGTACTGTAATACGTTATTAGTTGGGTAGTATCGTTAACTGTACTGTAGATTCTAGAGTTTGACTCTCAACTACAATTTTCTCACTATTTCTTTCACGCAGAACTTTGTACTATTACAATATTACAATGATAAAATATTTACAGTGCAACAATTTTCATCCAAACTAATATTATACTCGTAAATGCGAAAGTGTGTCTGTCTGTCTGTTACCTCTTCACGCCCAAACTGCTGAACCGATATTGCTGAAATTTGGTATGGAGGTATTTTGAGTCCCGAGAAAGGACATAGGATATTTTTTATTTCCCAAAAAATGAACGATTCCTGCGCGATAAACGAGTTTTAGCGCAACGGAGTTGCGGGCGTCATCTAGTAATAAAATAATTGCAATCAAAGTTCATAATAATACGATTTCTCAATACTTATTGTATTATTCATTATTCAATATTACTTGAAAGTTGGGGGTGGTGACATTAGACATTAAAATATGCTGGCGTCATAAAATCTTCTGCTTCCATGCAAATGAGATTTCACAGCATTTTATTAAAAGAAAAATCTGCTATAAAAACTAATTACGAACGTTCGGATATCGAAAGTTTTGTAATTGAAAATGAAAATTTATGAAGAATTTTTTATATCAGCACGGACGAAATCTGCTAAAATTCTTTTGCGTTTCAAACTTTAGCTGTGGACGCCTTTTTGTAATTATTGAGCAAATTGTATTTTATTGTTCATGAACAGATTTTGTTATTACAGTTGTTAATTAATTTATCACTTTCATAATATTGTGAATTAATGTTAGCCCTTAGCACAAATATCTGCATAGCTACTTTAATGGAACAAATAACTTACATCTATTAATATTAGATTAATTAGTAAGTACTGTATGTTATTTGTAAAATAAGTGTTTCCATCATTTTTTAAATAAATAAATTAATTAACAAAAATCAAAAGCAAAATGTGAATGTCTTAATTTTTCAAATGCTCTTAATTTTTTAAAATATCCTGTATAACTCTTTGTGTATTACGAGTACATACAATTAGGAGCAGTAGTTAGGCAGTTAATATTTGTCTTAACTGCCTAACTGTAATTAAATGAAAATTTTTACATAAGCCCCCAAATCCCCATACATTATCTGTCTCACTTTTAATTAAACTGAAGTTTAATTATCATTAAACCTCTCCGAGTGTGGCAGTTAGCCTTTAAATCTAATAGATTTGCGCTGAAACTTGTAGTTGTGAGATAACGAAAGTAATTACTGCCTAGACAACAGATAAGATAGATAATACTGTTATTGTCTACTAAGTTTATAAGCTTAAATATTGTGTTAACGGTTAAATGGATTCTGAAGTATTATGACAAGAGACGAGCTTTTACTACTAGGTACCTAAAAAGAGAACCCCACAATCTTCTATCTATACTTATTATAAAACAAAGTCGCATTTTTCCCCCATGTCCCTTTGTTCCCTTTAATCTTTAAAACTACGCAACGGATTTTGATGATTCTTTCAGTGTTAGATAGCCCATTTATCGAGGAAGGCTATAGGCTATATTTTATTACGCTAGGACTAATAGGAGCGAAGAAATAGAGGAAAATGTGGAAAAAATGGAGAAAACTATTTGAAAGGGCTAACTTGAATGCGCTAATCTCAGGAACTTACTGGTCCGATTTGAACAATTCTTTCAGCGTTAGATAGCCCACTTATTGAGCAAGTGGAAAAAACGGGGGAAATTAATTGAAAGAGCTTATCTCGCGAACTACTGGAGCAATATTTATGTTATTTGGCACAGGTAAGACGTAGACCACGTGAAGGATCATAGGTTATAGGCGGCGGCGCGGCGCGGCGACGCCGACCGCCGTGTATTAAAAACAAACAGGTGTTGTTATACAGTACATAATAGTTATTATTAGTATATCCATACCTATGCCTTGTACTATTATCTATTCTGTGCCATGAGACATTGGTGGCCTTAACACGACGTGGTAATGATGATGATGACGATGATGATGATGATGATTATGATGATGAATATGAATTGCATAGTAATACAAAATAGTAATACTAATACAACAAAATAAAAATTTCGACAATCGGTTTGCAAACGACGGAGTAATCGTTGAACATACAAAAATAAAAATAAAAAAATAAAATAAAAATATCCACAGCCGAACATATAACCTTCTCGTTTTTGGAAGTCGGTTAAAAAGAAATTTAAGATTCATTTTTGACTAGATGACGCCCGCAACTCCGTTTCGCCAAAATTCGTTTAACGTGCAGGAACCATACATTTTTTCGGGATAAAAAGTATCCTATCCTTGCCCGGGATTCATAGTATCTCTAAAGGAACCAAAATTCAGCAAAATCTGTTCAGCCGTTGCTGAAAGGTAACAGACAAACAGACAGATACACTTTCGCATTTATAATGTTGCTTTAGTATCCAGGATACTGTATATATCTATACATTATTGTAAAACAAAGTCGCTTTTTTCCCTCATGTCCCTTTGTTCCCTTTAATCTTTAAAACTACGCAACGGATTTTGATGATTCTTTCAGCGTTAGATAGCCCATTTATCGACGAAGGCTATAGGCTATATTATTTTATCACGCTAAGACTAACAAAGGAGCGATGAAATAGAGGAAAATGTGAAAAAAACGGGGAAAATTATTTGAAAGGGCTAACTTGAACGCGCTAATCTCAGGAACTACTGGTCCGATTTGAAAAATTCTTATAGTGTTAGATAGCCCATTTATTGAGGAAGGCTGAAAAAATGATATAATAGGCTATATTGTATCACGCTAAGACTAATAGGAGAATGTTGAAAAAACGAAGGAAATTATTTGAAAGTATTACTCGAGTAAGCCTACTCGTGAACTACTGGAGCAATTTTTATGTTATTTGGCACAGATAAGAAGTAGACCACGTGAAGGATCATAGGCTATCCATTTTAATCACTTTTTCAGTGGCTATTTATTTTATACCCGTGCGTCGCCGGGGCGGGTTGCTTGTATTATAATAAATTATTGCTAAAATTTAATAAAATAATTAATACAATTGTAAACACCCAGTTAGAAACTTCGTTTTCTATTAAATTTAATTTGTTAATCACACTGAATACAATAAAATATGTAGGTAAATCTTTTGTTGAATTTTTTGTTACAAGTAGGTAGTTATGTTTCATTGTATGTCACACTAGCTGTTTCCCGCGACTTCGTACGCTTTAACTATCTATATAATATAGACTAATTTAATTGAAATTTCAACCCCAATTTCACCCCCTTGGGGGAAGAATTTCCAAAAACGCTTAAATACGTATCCATTCATTTTTAATTAGTAACCCAAAGATAAAGTTTCATGTTCCTAACTTAAGAAATGACGGACTTTCATTCAGACTTTCAACCCCTATTTCAAATTTTACCCCTTCGGGGTAAAATTTTCAAAATTGCTTCCTTAGTGGATGTCTACTTAATAAAACAAACCTATTCAGCAAATTTCGTGGCTGTAACTTTAACGGTTTTTGCTCAGCGATGATGAATCAGTCAGTCAGTCAGGACATGTAATTTTATAAGTATAGATTTCTATAGAAAAAGCTGAATTTTTCATTTAAAGCACACCAACAATTGTAGAGGAGTAGTCAACGGGATGCCTTATTAAATTTGCTTCTAATTTGACTCTAGTATAGTTTCTTTTCAATAAAAACTAGTTTGGCAAATAAAGTAAAACAATAGATAGAGTAACGCTTTGTAGTTTGAAAATAGAACTCGTAGCACTCTCGTAGCGTTTCTAGCATAGTAGTGTAAAATACTTTAATTGTTTCATAATAATACTTATATCATAATATAATATGTATAAAATTTGCTTTAATTAAATGATATTTTCTAAAACTTGAAAAAAATTAATTTCAAAAGGTATTAAAATTTAAATTTAAAAAAGTAATGAAAGAACGTTTGTGTGCCAAAGCTGGGATGGCTGCTTGCTGCTGCTTTTACATTTATTATATGTGACTTACAATTGTGTATTCATGTTGACTTTCTATAATGTATTAGATTAAGTTATTTACATTGTAAATTTTATTTTTTCAAAAGACTAATTTTCCACTTTTTTAGTAAAAAGTGGTCCCGTGCGAGTTTCTTACGCCGGTTCTTCTCGCTGGGTTAGTTCCCGAACCGGTGGTAGGCAACATGTAGCTCAACGTTCTGAAAACATTTGATTCAAATTTATTTAGAAATAAAACGATTTTTATTTTATTTTATTTATATTAAAATGTTAGATCGGTGCTCGTTTTTAGAAATATTTGTATGGTGTCATTAAGATTAAAATAGACACACGTATGCGTAATTTCTTGTAATTTCTAAATGAGCAACGTGCAAAAGTAGAAAAAAACACACCGTTATAAAAATATAATCAAATAAAAAGTATCATCAAATAAATTGATCTGTCGGCAGATTTTGGTTTGGTTATATTAAGGCTAGCCGATAAGGTCACGACTAATATTGACTTCATCCAACCCAAATCATAACCCAACCAAATCCAAAAATACCAACGAAGGTTCGCCATTTGCTTATGAACCAATTTCTCTGATGATACATAAAACAGTAAACACCAAGAGTCGTAAAAACCAAAGCCAGTACAGGTAAAGTGCAGAAACCAAAACTACAAACAGTGATCATTAAAAAAAAAACATTTCAATGCACGTAAGTATACAATGGCTATTAAAATTTTGCTATTAATCGTTGTAAAAAATATAGCTCTTAAACTCGTAAAAAAGTAGTTAAAAACTTAAAATTATAATTTAGCTTGTAACATAAATTTAGTATACATTTTCATCTGCTTATATTAAAGCGTATTTAAGAGCCCGTACTTCGTAGCGTATTTAAGAGTCCGTATCTTTTCTACTGCTCTCTTCACACTCACGCCCGTCTTTCATATGCCAGGTGAAAAAGGACGATCGCCAAGTTAGCGGGCAGTTATACTAGGTATTCTGTTTTTAAAGGGATTTTTATATTAAAGTGGTAAAAAGTAATTCCAACATTGTATAAATGACTTTCTCGACAGTACATTGTATTTTTTTCATACCGTTAAGACGTCAATACAATCCATAAACAGGTGATATTCTAAACCTTTTACAGCAAAAATCACAAAACTGTCGCGGGTTTGAGTTGGATTATTTAAAGATAAGTACTTTAAAAATAAAAAATCTAGCTGCAACATTAGATTATAATTGAAATGATCTTACATGTTGTGCATTAAAACTTATAGAAATACTCAAACTCAAACTCAATTTTTTTTTATTCAAACTCAAACTCAAATTTTTGCAAATATTTTCTGAAAGTCTACATGATGCCTACCACCGGTTCGGGAACTAACCCGGCGAGAAGAACCGGCGTAAGAAACTCGCAGGGGACCCACTTTCTTTGACTACTTTTTTAAAGTTATTAATGGAAAGATTTTGAACGTATTTGGGGATTTTATTGTAAAGGCGTACACATTGACCTCTAAAAAATTTACTAACTTTACTAAGTCTGATCACCGGTATTTCTAGTTTGTACTTATTTCTAGTGTTTCTTCCGTGACTGTCACCTTTGGTTGCAAATTTACTAAGATTCTTTTTAACATATAAAACATTATCCAAAATGTATTGAGAAGCAACAGTTAGAATACCAATTTCTTTAAACTTTTCTCTCAGAGATACAAAAGCTGACATTTTATAAATTGAAGCTAAAAAAATCCTTTGTGGATCGACCCTTAGTAAAACCATATTGATTTTTGTGCAATAAATTATTTAAGTTAAAATGTAATAGTAGTTACTATTACATTTTTAAAGAATAAAGATTAAAAATTATTTTTAAATAATAAAGATTTAAAATTATTTTTTCAAATATTTTACTTAGAGTCGGTAGAATTGATATAGGCCTATAATTTGTAGGATCAGATTTAAGTCCCGCTTTAAATAAAGGTGCAACCTTACTGTGCTTCATCAAGTCAGGAAAAACACCACTTTTTATGCAGTCATTAAAAATCATTGATAGATGAGGAGCTATGATGTCAATTATTGATTTGATAATTTTAGTAGACATGCCCCAGAGATCAGTAGTATCTTTAATATTGATTAATTTAAAAGTATCAATGATATCTTTGGGGACAATCTCTCTAAACCTAAAATTGACATTACATTCCTTTACATTGTCTCTGAGTAATTTTTCAGCAGCTGCAGGTGAGGAGTTTAAATTTTTCGTAGTTGAGACCGGAATGTCAGCAAAAAAATTTTCGAAGACCGTCGCAACCTCTTGATCATTGGTAATCTTTTTATTTTCAAAATAAATTTCAAAATCAGAGCTACGACAGGTGACGTTTCCAGTCTCACCAGCTATTACTTTCCAAGTAGTTTTGATTTTATTTTTCGAATTTTTAATTTTATTCCTAATGTGAAGAGTCTTAGCGGCTTTACAAACTTGTTTAAAAATCTTCGAATAGTTTTTTTACATATGTTTTGAATTTATTACTAGTATTCATGTATTTTTAATCATACAATTCATATAATCTTTGTCTGTCTATTTTAATTCCTGTAGTTGCCCATACTGTAAAATTATTATTATTTTTATGGCTTTTTTAACCGTTCTAGGAGTAAATACAGTATTAAATTGGGTTCTTATCAACAAACATAGAGCTATTTGTCTCATCCAATAATAGTTGAATACTTGAACTTAAGTTGTTTCTAAACTTCTCAATACGTTTTGTATTCACAGGAACAAACACACGCTTTTTCTCTAGGTAACTATCGCAATGTATATTAAATGAGGCTAGTTGCCCACAGTGATCAGAGCTAAGCTTATTTATTATTTATTTTTTACATGGAGAAAAATTTGTAAAAATATTATCAATACAAGTTGCCGTTGTGTCACAGATTCTTGTTGGCTCATAAAATAAATAATTTAGGTTATATGATTTAAATAGAGATGTGAATCTAACAGTAGTAGAGTTCAAGTCAAATAAATTAATATTGAAGTCACCATAAACGATAACTTTTTTGTTAGATGCACATATCTTTGATAATATTTGTTCTATGCTTTGTTCAAAGGAGTCATATAACCCTGATGGTGGCCTGTATACGCTTACAATAATTAGTTGACTTAACTCTATGCAGGCTACCTCTATTATCCGTTCAGAAGAGAGGTTCACAATGTCTTTACGTTCTTTGAATTTTTAATTTTTTCTAATTAATATAAGTGATCCGCCTCTAATAACATTATCTCTGCTGAACGAGCTTGACACCTGGTGATCATTGAGATTGAACATGAGTTCATGTTTTCTAAACCAGTGTTCTGAAATACAAATAATATCAATATTAAACTCTTTTAGAAACAACTCAATTTCAAGCTCTTTACCTACCATTCCTTGTAAATTCTGATGCACCAAGTTAAATACATACTTATTACTGTTATTTATTTTCCTTGTATTACTTTTGGTAGGTTTTTTTTAAAAGTAAACTATTTGTGCTAGAGACATTCTTTATTGTCTTATTATCTAATTTAAATAATTTGTTGGAACATATTCCAACTCGTTAGTACTACTACACTGCTCAATAGAAGCAGTAGTTAAAATTTCATTATTTGGAATATTTTACAAAGTTGTTACTCAATGTCATACTATTATGACTAAACTGCTCAATAGAAGCAGCTGATAGCTAAGTACTTGGCTGAGTTCAAATATAAAAATGTTGTTAGCGTACTTGCTATAACTTAGTCTACAAAAATAATAGGATAGATAATATTTACCTGATGTCAAATTACATAATTTATGATTTAAAAATATTGTTTATGTCAATTATATTAATTTTATTATTATGTCCATTTAATAAAATACAATTATTGTTACCAGCGGTATACAATTGGCTGTTAAGCTGATACCTAATTTTATTTTCCTGAGGCAACCCTTTTATATAAGGAAATGTAAATAATATAACCTTGGTAATATTTTGTAACTTATTTAATAATTCTATGTGATTTTCCATTTCACTACTATTCACACTTCCCCGGCTCCCAACTAATAATACTAATGTTGTATTTGGACAGTGAGCAGTATTAACAATTTTTTTAATTATTTGAGAAAAATTTGCACCTGGTATGCAGGTGTTATACACTGACTCTTCTATGCATAACTTACTCAACTGGACCCCGACTCCTCGACCAAGTTCATCGCTGTAAATAACCACTGAACATGGGCCAGAGGCCGGTGACACAGTCAGGCTTTCCATTTGGGAGTGCTTTGTATGAGTCTCCATACCCAAATCACTATCAATATTATTATCCCCTGATAATAATATTGATAGTGATTTCTTGTTTGATTGATAAAGACATAACTCTGTCCTCATTGTATCGACAGTCATCCAGAAAAGTGCCCAATGCGACTAGATATTTCCACTTGAGCAAGTTCGTATTTTTTTGTTATGGATTTAAGGGACTTATGTAGATAGGTGATTTGAGTCTGGAGGCTGCATACTTCCGCCTCATACATACAATTGGTATTTTCAAGTTGTTTAGCACATTCTTGGTACTTATTTTTGATGTAAATGTACTGTATTTTAACTGTTAAATCACGTCTGTTAAATGAGCGAAATCGGCAAAATTTCGTATACGGACTCTTAAACCAGTCGACTGTTTATTTTATAATTGGTTCTGAAGAAATTTGAAACATTTTATGAAAATTTGTAATGCTAGAAAGTTGGTATAGAAATGACTCATTAATTTCAAAACATCTAAAAAAAAGTTATCCTTCGATCTTGGAAAAACAGACACAATAGCCTTTCTATTGTTATCGTGGTCGCATGCGACCGCTTAGGGCTCGATGGATTAATTTTGTCACCCAGATTAGATTTTTTGGATTCTCTTTTGGTGAAACACCATTTAAGGTCACATTGAAATAATATTATCGAGTATTAAAATACGAGTATAATATTAAGGTTTTACTTTAATGAAATTTTATTTGCTTAACGTTTAAAATATATACCTATACCTAACAATGGTTTGACTAATTTCAAAATAAACTTTATAGGTACTTAATTCTATACATGCGTACCTATGACCGATGAATAATTATCCCTTAAGTGTGTGTGTTTGTGCGGACACAAAACAGACACTCAAACATAAAACTTATCAATATGGGTACCGAAAAACACTCGTAAATATTTCAAGTAGTCGAGTTGGTCAATATTGACGCGAAGAATTCTATTTCACCAAACGCTTCAAAATATAAAGTGGAATTTAGTGGCGTGCTGAACAATATTTCACCGAGCGGTTCAGACGGAAGGATTTGTGTTGGTTCGGTTATGGTTCGGTTATGGCTGGGTATTTCCGAGCGCAGTTTTGTTGTAACGGTACAATACACAAACTTCCGCGTACAAAAATCAAATTTCACTTTAAATCAAATTTAAACTCAATGAAAGATTATTTTCTCGATGACGCAAACTATTGAACCTTTGATAAATAATTGGCATGATGACTATTTTTTTTTTCTTATTGGTAATTGAAAGAACTTTCAAAACTAGAAACATCGGTGAAAGAATGACTCCGATAGCTTAAAAATTCACCAAGATAATATGGAAATTTAAATCTTTAAAACCTGCCCGAAACGCTCCATACAAAATGCGACTCGATTATGACGTCACCTTACAGTTACTTGTAGGCATCGCGGGAGAACTTTGTTCGATAGCTATATTAATTATTGCGTTTATGAAAGTGGTTTCATAACAAAATTTGCTTTATATTACATAACTTATCAAATGGTATACAAATATTAAGAAATTTAAATGAAAAAAAAATCGACATGAAAATCAACTTTGAGGCGCATATAACAAAAAAAAAACAAAATATGCTATCAAGCTGAAATTTTGGAAACACTTTTTTTTACCGTTATTTCTTTATTTTATTAACAAAATTCGCTAAACTTTGACCTTGTCATCGTCCCTATTAATAAATAATTGGGTATGACTATGGATTGTTGCTTACAAATTAAGATTTACCTAGTATCATTTATAAATTATCAGGGCGAGCGAAGTGAGCCCTAGTATATCCCACAACCTTTACGTTTTGTGGTACACTTTACGGAAAAACTATCACGCCTATTGATTTGCGCTTTAACAAAGTATTTTCTTTTTATATGCAGATGTGTTATCATCAGTCAATCAAGGTGTGATGACGCGAGCCCTCACAAAGCTCGGCTTTTAGCTAGTAATACTTTGATGAACCAAACCATGCTTATAAGTATATATTTTATAAATATGTGTTAGAAACTCGTTAGTCATTTACACTCTTATATGAAGCACCCACGGTATACCACACTCGATAGGATTTATGATGGAAGAGTTGAGTTGGAAGATTTAGGGCCTGTTTCACGACTTTCTGATCAGTACCGGATAGGCTATCCACAACTTATCTGACAGATGCTCCATACTCTGTCAGATAAGTTGTGGATAGCCTATTCGGCGCTTAAGCGGTGAAACAGGCCCTAAATCGGATGGATCTTTTATCTTTTGAATTTTATAACAGGTCGTATAAAATAATAATAGCCATTGCAACCATAAAACCGTGCTTACTGGGTGAGCCGTTCCGTGCGGCGGGCGGCGGCGGCGGGCGCGGGGACTCCTCGCGGGGCGCGCCGCCCGGGGGACTCGCCACTGCAACATTAAATGACGGTCAATATGCATGTCACCGGCCACGTCACCTAATTGTTTTTTTTAGAATTTTGGTATAGAATAGGGACAGGAGAAGTACAATCTGCCGTTTAATTCGTCCACCAAAATAAAGATTGTAAATTATTTGATGTATAGTTAAATACTCTGTCTAAAGCTCAGCTACCGAACGCTCAGAAATTGAGCTTCTGTCGGCTACTTGTCTGCTATCAGCTGCCTAAGAAATGAGATACATAGGCTCAAATCACCACTGAAAGCAAGAACTAAAACAAGGTAACTGCAGGTAATTGTGATATTTGTGTTGACTGGGCTATGGTATCTACTCTATACTCCACTCGGGCTAGCTTGTCGCTAGCGGTCATTGACTTCCTGTCAAAAACTTGTCATTTTCCATATAAAACCACGATTGACAATATCTGACACTTCATTGTCAATCGCGATTTATATGGAAAATGACAAGTTTTTGACAGGGAGTCAATGACCGCTAGCGACAAGCTAGCCCGAGTGGAGTATAGTAAAGCTCTCGTTGCCTTGAGTTTTATAAATATCCCAGTATTTTCATATTTTTAATATATCATAATTTTTATCTAATTTATAACCATAATAAGTGCGAGCATTTTTCATACAGCTTCTAGACTAGAAAGGGCGCAACGCTGGGACCACCAGAAATCAATTTCAAGACTTTAGGTCCATGCATGCATGTCCATCTTATGACAATGATGTCCATAGTAACAAGTCATAGACAGTAGAGTTAAAAAAAATCGGCAGAGTGGGGAAGGGAAAAAAGAATTATATTATGAATGAGGCATGTAAATCTGTAATCTCCAGTCAGAAATTACTTACATGCCTTCCTCCAATCTGTTACCAAAAAATATGAGCTGGCACAACTAGAAATATCCAGTCACATATCAACGTTGAACACTTTACTTGAGGAGTTCCATTATAATGAAGAAACACTTAAGTTGCTATTACTAAACTCTTCATGCCCATGTAAAGTAAACTGTTCATCGGAAAACATTAATAATACTATAGATGTGGAGACTCATTCCTAACCCTCTCTTATAGGAAACTTAGATGCATAATTGGCCTCAAAGCCCGGCTCAATAAATATTTACAGCGATGAGCCAGGTCGTGGTGTCGGGGTGCAATTGACTAAGTTGTACGAGGGACAGTCAATATGCTATATCTGTATACCGCGTGCTACCTTTGAACAAATAACAAATAAAGTTCTTAGCGTCACTCACTGCCCGAATACTACTGTAATAATATTGTCAGGGAGACGGGGAAATGTCAATAAGGATCAATTTGAAAATTGTATAAAATCACTTAGTTTACTTCAAAATATAAGTAAAGTCATCTTATTTACATTTCCCTATATAAAGCGGTTGCCATGGGAAAATAAATTAAGATATAAACTTAATAGCCAATGGGGATTGTCCATTTTTTTTAATTTTGCTCATTACAAAAACATTTCGAGGAATAAGGTCAGTGATCGTTTTTCTGTAAATAAACGAAAAAAATACCCATTAGTTACTTACATTTTTGAACAAATATGTTTAACCTTAGTTTGACCTTCAATGGCGTTAAATTAGCAATAAATTCGACCAATATTACGTTTCGAACTTTTGTTAAGCTTTTCGTATCAGTTTTCACATAATGAGAACTTGCATTTGACGAACCAGCCATTATAATAAGAGTGAAAGGAAATTTAAACATACTGCAGAGGTCAATTGGCCGCCGATGATGACGTCAGAGCGAAACTTTAAAAATTTATTGAGAAAAAACTAGCCAATGAATTTCAAAATTATTTAATTTATATTCTTAAAATACCCTATTTTAACTAAAAAAATATAAAAAGTACATGTAATTTTTTTTGGACAATGCCCATTGTATAAGGCTGTTAATAATAATTGTCTAATATTTAATGAAACTAACAATAAGATAAACATAATTAACATTAATAATATTATTAATTATAAATTATGTAAGTTGACATTGGATAGATATTTTCTATCATTTAATTTTACACGACTTATAGCAAGAATGCTATTCAATTTTTCATTTTTAAATTCAGCCAAGAACTTGACTAGTAGGACTATAGCTGCTTCTATTGAGCAGTCTAGTCATAATAATATTATACAGTACCCGGCGATAAATATTGCACATCGACCTTTGGAAAGTGACAGTCGGCTAATTTCGGTTTTGTAGAGCGTTATCTCTTACGCTCGAAATACTAAAAGTCCGGTATATATTAGGAGCTGTTAAAACAATTATGGTTTGCTTCTTTTGACAATTTTATTATTCTTTGTATAAAATACACCAAATTTTCTATAAGTTATGGCTTTAGGTTCGGGTAAAATAAAATAAAAAAGGGTGTTCAAATTATGTTTACGTATTTAAAATTGGTTTGGAAAATTACAGCTGTAGCAAATTTAGGGGTGTTAACAACTCTAGATATATATTCTGAACTGGACGCGACTGCACTCTATTGAATTTGAACAACGACTGACATAATGTCAAATAGGTGTGTGCTACAAAGATAACGCTCTATGAAACCGAAATTAGCCGAATGTCTCTTTCCAAAGGTCGATGTGCAATATTTATTGCCGGGTACTGTAATATCTAATGACAGCTTGGAATATGTTCCAAATAAAAATAATTTAAATTAGACTATAAGACAACAGAGGATGTCTCTAGCACTGTAGATTTATTTCAAAATAGAAAACATATGTCAAATAAGGAACTAGAAATTGATTTATTTTTAAATAACAATAATGTAGATATATTATGTATTACTGAACATTGGTTCAAGAAAAATGAAATAATGTTAAATTATAGTATGCACCAGTTGGCAAGTTCTTTCTGCAGATAAAAAGCCATAAGAGGTGGTTCACTCATACTAATTAACAAGAATTTTAAATATAAGGAACGTAAGGACATAGTGAGCCTCTCTACAGAACGAACAACAGAAATAGCTTGCGTAAAGATGGGAAACTTTATTATTATATGCGTATACAGGCCTCCACTAGGGTTATATGATATATTTGAAAAGGACATGGAGATTTTATTAAAAAAAAATAAGTGCATCTAACAAACACATTTTACTTTGTAGTGATTTTAACATAAATATATTAGACAACAATTCAACCACTGTTAGATTCACTTCTTTGTTAAAATCATATAATTTGACAAATTTGTTTTATGAACCCACAAGGATCAGTGGCAACTATGCTACATGCATTGATAATATTTTTACCAACATAGACCCCTTAAATAAAGAAGTCTTAAACATACTAAGCTCTGATCACTGTGGACAACGAGCTATTTTCCCCATGAACAAGAATTTCAAAAAAGTATGTAAAAACAAAAGTACTTGTATCCCAATTAATGATAAACGTATTGAGAGGTTTAGGGGTGAAATTATATCTAAGATTGGAAGTTTAGAATATCATACTCGTAGTAGCCCAGACACTGACATTTGGTAATCTTTTCAAATTAATTAAAAACAATTTTGATACCACCTTCACCTCTAAGACAGTTGGAAAAAATAATAAGAGTAAAATTAGTGAATGGGCTACACCAGGTATTATGAAAAGCAGATTAAAATTGTATGACCCTTATAATGAAAGAACTATCAATCAACGTGAACCCTTTAAAAAATATGTTAGATTATATTCAAAAATATTTAAGCAAGATTGTAGGGCTGCAAAATCTATTTACATTAGAAATAAAATTAAGAATTCAAAAAATAAAGTAAAGACAACGTGGCAAGTAATAGCAAGTGAAACTGGAAGAGTCGTCAGTCACAACTCAAATTTTAAATTTAATATAGATAACAAAAATATAACTTCCGACAATGATGTTGCGACTGCTTTTGAGAAATTTTTTGCTGACATTCCAGTTTCAATTTCAAGAAACTTAAAGGAATCTCCTGATGAAGCTATATTGTTTCTTAAATAAAATGTAAATGAATGTGATATCGACTTTAGATTTAAAGAAGTAGGTCCTCAAGACATTATAAAAACATTCAATTGATTTCACTGGAAGAGATTGCTACCTAGTAATAAGGCCGCCATTGTGACACCTGAATATTTTGTCTTTTTATTGTATTCCTTTTGTATGTTTATAAGTGTGCACAATAAAGAATATTTCATTCATTCATTCATTCATTCAATTTACTAAATATTAAGAACACTACCGACTTGTGGGGCCTATCAATGAAGGTTATTAAATCTATAATCGATGTTATCGCGCCCTATTTTTAATGATTGTATAAAAAATGGCGACTATTTTTAATTATTGTATAAAAAATGGAGTGTTTCCTGATCTAATGAAACACAGTAAAGTTTTACCTCTTTTTAAATCTGGTAGTAGGTCGGACCCGTATAATTTCCGACCTATATCTATTTTACCGACATTGAGTAAAATTTATGAAAAGGTAATACTGAATCAATTACTAACGCACTTTCATTTAAATAATATTTTACATAATAAACAATTTGGATTCACAAAGGGACGGTCTACTACAGACGCAGGCGCAACTGATCAGTAGTATTTTAATGCCTGGGAGACGTCGCAGGATGCTCTAGGAGTTTTTTGCGATCTCTCAAAGGCTTTTGATTGCGTGCAACACAAAACATTGGTCAGAAAACTCTGTCACGATGGCATAAAAGACAAAACACTCGACCTCCTACAATCGTACTTGTCAAATAGAACTCAAAGGGTTGAGATAAATGGTAAAAAATCTGCTGGTGCAAAAATTGAAATGGGGGTCCCACAGGGGTCTGTATAGACCCTTCCTGTTTCTTATTTATATAAATGTCCTGCCATTCTTAATTAAAGATAAGCATGGGGTAGTATTATTTGCTGATGATACATCTCTTACATTCAATATCAAATGGCTTAATGCGTGTTATGACGAAGTAAATAATGCTCTCTCAAAGATTGTACATTGGTTTAGCGTTAATAATCTTTTACTTAATAGTAAAAAAACAAAATGCATTAAATTCAAATTGCCCAACGTAAGGCAAACGGAAACCAATGTGCTTTTAAATGGTGATGTTATGGAGCTAGTGGATACAGCTGTTTTTAGGTATTACACTAGACTCCAAGCGGAGTCTAGTGTAATACCTAAAGTGTGGGGCCCTCATATTGCTGGGTTGGCCGACAGACTCATTTCAGCAGCATATGCAATAAGTAAGATTAGACAATTTTCAGATGAAACAACAGCACGCTTAGTGTATTTTAGTTACTTTCATAGTTTTATGTCCTACGGAATTTTGCTGTGGGGCAATGCTGCAGATATAAATACAATTTTTGTGCTGCAGAAACGAGCTGTTCGGGCAATCTACAAGCTGGCCCGTAATACTTCACTTAGAGAAAAATTTAAGGAAACTGGAATCCTAACTGTTGCTCTCAATATGTCCTATCAAATGTATTATATGTTAAAAAGAATATATATGAATTCAAGAAAAAATATGATACCCATGGGAAAAATACTCGTAATAAACATAAGCTTGAAATTCCGGTGACTAGACTTACTAAAGTCAAAAACTCTTTTAAAGTTCAATGTATACGCCTTTATGATAAGATACAATACGTTCAAAATCTCTCAATTAATAAATTCAAAAAAGTTGTTAAAGAACGTTTGTGTACAAAAGCGTACTATAAAGTTACTGATTTCATGAATGATATTACACCATGGGAATAAGGTCGCCCCCTGCAGAGCTGTTTCTGTATAATATACAGTATTGTACAGTTGTTGTATTTTTTTAGTCATAATGACACTGTAATTAACCGACTTCCAAAAAACGAGGAGGTTATATGTTCGGCTGTGGATATTTTTTTTTTTTTTTTGTATGTTTAACGATTACTCCGCCGTTTGTGAACCGATTTTCGAAATTTTTGCTTTGTTGTATTTGGTTTTACTCCAATTTGGTACCATGTTCACAAAGTGGTGACTTGATGATGGGATCCAGGAGTAATCGAGGGAACTCCTCGAAATTTATATGGAAACATATGGTGATTTTGGTTTTATGTGAAGTGTACTAAGAATATGCTACCAAAAAGTCAAATATTGGGTCAAGGTATACCATGGTTTCGAAGATGCTGAGAGAACTCCTGACTCCTTATAGATACACGTTTGGGAGTTTCGGCGTTGTTTTAAGAACAGAAAGCATATGCTACTATACAACTCATATTCATCATCATAATCATCATCATCATCATCATCGTCGTCTTCATCATTACCACGTCGTGTTAAGGTCACCAATGTCTCATGGCACAGAATAGATAATAGTACAAGGCATAGGTGTGGATATACTAATAATAATAATATTTTTATACTGTTTAACAACACTTTGTTTAAATATACACGGCGGTCAGCGCCACGGAGGCGACGGTATCGCGGCGCTGCCGCGCGGCGCGTGGCGGAAGACAACAGATCGAATATACTTTACTACTTTATATACAGATCGAATACTTTACTAACTACTTTATAAAATTTTAATAGACAAAATATAGAATTAAAATAAAGTTATTTTAATAAAAAGAGCATTTAAACAAAACAAAGTCAATAAGTGTCTTTTTAATTAGTTATACTTATTAATCGATAGATGGAGCCCTAAGTATCGATTTGAATGGATTTGAAATTGAATTCTTGATTACAAGAACAGCTGTCAATAATTATGATAATATTATATTATATTACTAGCTGTCCCGGCAAACGTTGTTTTGCCATATAAATAATTTTTGGTATGAAAAATAGATGTTGGCCGATTCTCAGACCAATATCCTCACAATAACTCACATAATTTCATGAGAATCGGTCAAGCCGTTTCCGAGGACTATGGCAACGAAAACTGTGACACGAGAATTTTATATATTAGATGAGTAGCTACGCTACACCCTATGCAAGTTTATACAATTTTTTATCTGATAGATCCTTCGATCGTGGAAAAACGAGACACAATAGCCTTTCTATTGTTATCGCAATCGCCGGTGACCGCTTGGGGTTTGAAATATTAAAATTGTTAAATTACTTAGCACAATATGTTGACTTCACTGATAATATATTATTTTGTGAGTGTGAACTGTGACTCTTAACAAATTGTAATAAGATACGTAAAATATACGCGAAGGTTTACCTACTAGTGTAACTAAAAAGAGCGAAATTATTATTATTTTTAACAAAAAATTAAAACCGACTTCCAAGGTAAAAACAATATTAACATTAATATGAACTAAAAAGTATTAAATAATTTTTGCTATCTAATAGTGCCTTTTTCCGAATTCGGCTAAACCTCAACTATTTCTGTACTCAATCTTCATAATTTTGAAGTCGGTGCCAGTTCCAAAAGTTTCAAATATTCTGTCAGAGGACTGAAGATTCAGCTATCTGGTACCGACTTCAAAATAATGAAGATTGAGTACAGAAATAGTTGAGGTTTAGCCGAATTCGGAAAAAGGCACTATTAGATAGCAAAAATTATTTAATACTTTTTAGTTCATATTAATGTTAATATTGTTTTTAGCTTGGAAGTCGGTTTTAATTTTTTGTTAAAAATAATAATAATTTCACTCTTTTTAGTTACACTAGTTTTATATACTTTTTGTAATTTTCTATCTTTTTAGTAAAAGATGGCCCCGGGCGAGTTTCTTACGCCGGTTCTTCTCGACGGTGTAGTTCCCGTACCGGTGGTAGGCACCAGTGTAGACCCTACGTTCAGAGAATATTTGAAAAAATTATTCTGAATAAAAAATTTTGAGTTTGAGTTTGAATTTTTTCCGCCTCAAATGAAATTTTATAGATTCCCACTTATAATTCTAACTCAAACATTTTATACTCCGCCTTTTCATTTTTGTCGATACCCATTTACGTTTGGGACGTGACACAATTTCGAATGGTCGTCGATTTCAAACGAGACGATAAGGGTATGTGCACATGGACGTATCTATACAAAGTTTGAATAGAAGATTAAGACGATTAAGCAAGTTTAGGTTTGCCGTTTGTATTTTGTATATTGTCATTTCTAGAACTAGTTCCTTTTTCGTTACATAAGTCTTAATAGCAAGAAGCTTTTTACCTAATTAGCTGGTGCGAATTCCGAAAAAAGGTTCATGATGAAAAAAGAAAATATCATGTTTTATATACTTTTCATTTGTAGTTTTAGTTTACTAATATTTTCTTAATTGAGCTCGCCAGTAAGAGCATTTTCACTGTAACTATAGCTGTTTTTAAAGCCAATTTCCATTCTTTTTATATTATGACCAATTTGTTAAGGTGTAAATATTATTTAGAAGTAGTTTTACATTTCTGGCACATTATAGTTTAAGAAATAAGTTGATGTAGCTATCAAACGGAAAATTTGTATTGTGTCACTTGAAAATATATTGTGGTTGTGAGAAGTCTTACTTGCTTTTATTTTAGTATAATTATTAGAATTCGAATACGATTTACATGTAATTCAGTGATGGCTGGGTACTGGAATGCAGCACTGATTATTTTTAACAAAAAGTTAAAACCGACTTCTAAGGTAAAAACAATAATAACATTAATATGAACTAAAAAGTATTAAATAATTTTTACTATCTAATAGTGCCTTTTTCCGAATTCGGCTAAACCTCAACTATTTCTGTACTTAATCTTCATTATTTTGAAGTTTGTACCAGATAGCTGAATATTCAGTCCTCTGACAGAATATTTAAAATTTTTGGAACTGGCACCGACTTCAAAATTATGAAGATTGAGTACAGAAATAGTTGAGGTTTAGCCGAATTCGGAAAAGGCACTATTAGATAGTAAAAATTATTTAATACTATTTAGTTCATATTAATGTTATTATTGTTTTTACCTTGGAAGTCGGTTTTAATTTTTTGTTAAAAATAATAATCATTTCACTCTTTTTAGTTACACTAGTAGGTACTTCGCGTATATTTTACGTATCTTATTACAATTTGTTAAGAGTCACAACTCACACTCACAAAATAATATAATATTATCAGTGAAGTGAACATATTGTGCTAAGTAATTTAACAATTTTAATACTTCAAGCCCGAAACGGTCACCGGCGATTGCGATAGCAAAAGAAAGGCTATTGTGTCTCGTTTTTCCACGATCGAAGAATCTATCACATAAAAAATTGTACAAACTTGCATAGGATGTAGCGTAGCATAATATTTAATATTATCATAATTATTGACAGCTGTTCTAGTAATCAAGAATTCAAATCGATAGGTACTTAGTGCACCATCTTTCGATTAATAAGTATAACTAATTAAAAAGACACTTAATGACTTAATTGTTTTGTTTAAATACTCTTCTAAAATAACTTTATTTTAATTCTATTTGTCTATAAAATAAAAATTTTTATAAAGTAGTAAAGTATTCGATCTGTATAATATAAAGTAGTTAGTAAAGTATTCGACATTCTGGCTCCTGCCGCCACGCGCCAGGCGCGCGGCGACGCGACGCCGACCGCCGTGTATTAAAAACAAACAGGTGTTGTTATACAGTACATAATTATTGTTATTAGTATACCCATACCTATGCCTTGTACTATTATCTATTCTGTGCCATAAGACATTGGTGGCCTTAACACGACGTGGTAATGATGATGATGACGATGATGATGATGATGATGATGATGATTATGATGATGAATATGAATTGCATAGTAGTTTATGCTTTCTGTTCTTAAAACAACGCCGAAACTCCCAAACGTGTATCTATAAGGAGTCAGGAGTTCTCTCAGCATCTTCGAAACCATGGTATACCTTGACCCAATATTTGACTTTTTGGTAGCGTATTCTTAGTACACTTCATATAAAACCAAAATCATCATATGTTTCTATATAAATTTCGAGGAGTTTCCTCGATTACTCATGGATCTTATCATCAGGTCACCACTTTTGTGAACATGGTACCAAATTGGAGTGAAACAACAAAACAAAAATTTCGAAAATCGGTTCACTAACGGCGGAGTAATCGTTGAACATACAAAAAAAAATCCACAGCCGAACATATAACCTCCTCGTTTTTTGGAAATCGGTTAAAAACTGAAATGTTATTTAGTACATTCCAGTGCCCATTTACATTATTCCAGTACCACCAGCGCTGGATTGGAATCATATAAACCCACTATTATACTTAGTTTTATGCCGTATAGTCTGTAACTACCTTATGTCGTGGAAAATCTTCATGAATGAAAAATAAGACATCGGTCGTTTTGCGGCGACGACATCGACATTTTGAATATAAGACGAACGGTTATTAAAGTTGAAATAGGAAATACCAATGTGGAATAGGTGATTCGTCGTTATTACATACTTATTCAACACAAGAAGTTGCGTTCGGCTTCGCTCGTGTAAATTGTAAAATTGTTTAAAAAAAAAATAAAAAAAAATTAATTAAGGGGCAAACAAGCAAATAGGTCACCTGATGTAAAGCATCAACTACTGCCGCCTAAGGATACTCTTACGAGTATCCTTAGGCGGCAGTAGTTCTGATGTTACCATCAGAAGCGTTGCAGGTGCATTGCCGGCCTTTTAAGAAGGAATACGCTCTCTTCTTGAAGGTTTGCAAGTCGTATTAGTCCGGAAATATTGCTGCCTAGATTTTTTTTCCCGTTCCTTTCCCGTGGTCCACTATAGGTCTCCACCACCAAATATCATCAAAATCGTCCCAGTGAGCTTCGAAAGCGCCTATTTCGTGCAAGAATTATTTTTAACAAAAAATTAAAACCGACTTCCAAGGTAAAAACAATAATAACATTCTTATAATATGCACTAAAAACTAAAAAGTATTAAATAATAGGGATGATGACAAGGTCAAAGATTAGCGAATTTCATTAATAAAATAAAGAAAGCACGGTAAAAAATAAGCATTACCAAAATTTCAGCTCGATAGCATTTGTATTTTTTTTGTTAGGCGCCTTCAAAGTTGGATAATCAAGTCGATTTTTTTTCAATTAAATTTCTTAATATTTGTATACCATTCGATAACTTATGCAATTAAAAGCAAATTTTGGTATGAAACCACTTTCATAAACGCAATATTTAATATACCTATCGAACAAAGTTCTCTCCCGATCCGTACAAACTAAGAAAGACTGACGTCAGTCTTTCGTAGCACTTTGTATGGAGCGTTTCGGGCAGGTCTATTTTATGAGATGTTTGGATTGTTCATATCTTGGTGAATTTTTAAGCTATCAGAGTCATTCTTTCAGCAATGTTTCTATTTTTTAAGGGTCTTTCAATTACCAATAAGAAAAAAAATAGTCATCAAGCCTATTTTCCTCTCTAAATGTGCCTTTTTCCGAATTCAGCTAAACCTCAACTATTTCTGTACTCAACCTTCATCATTTTGAAGTCGGTACCAGATATAGCTGAATTTTTATATTTTCTTTGACAGAAAATTTGAAACTTATGGAACTGGCACCGACTTCAAAATTATGAAGGTTGAGTACAGAAATAGTTGAGGTTTAGCTGAATTCGGAAAAAGGCACATTTAGAGAGGAAAATTATTTAATACTTTTTAGTTTTTAGTTCATATTATAAGAATGTTATTATTGTTTTTACCTTGGAAGTCGGTTTTAATTTTTTGTTAAAAATAATAATTTCACTCTTTTTAGTTACCTAGTAGATAAACTATAATTAGTGCCAATTTAAATTGTATAAAAAATAGTTTTATATTGTCTTCACTATATGTCATTGAGGCGCTCTGTCGGCGCTATCGCTTGTCCGAACTCCGATTGTTGTTCATATAGTTTTAGTTACACGATGTATTCAATAGACTTCGCTGAGGTGCTCCTGAATCGCTTGTACGTAGGAGTTTTATATAGTTGTATTGGCTGTGTGAAATCAGAAATGTGTCACCATTGGTGTGAGCAGTGAGCATTGAAATTTGAATTGTCAACATTTTGAGTGGTAATTATTGATCTCGTATTGTTATTAGAAATATTAATTAACCCTCCAAGATGACCTCCGTCATAGTCCGCGAGTTTATAAGTGGTCGTCGGTGGTAGTTAACTAGTGAGTAGTGACTTAGTGACCATACCACCCTACGCGTCGAATTACTGCGTTTATTCTACGTATCTTATTACAGTTTGTTAAGACTGTTAAGAGTCATACCCCAAGGCCCAAATATCAGGTAGATAAATTTAAACAATACATTTTAAAAAATCTAAGTGAACACAACCCTATGCGTGCTAGGTAATTTAACAATTTAACGCTTCAACTCCCAAGCGGCCGCCAGAACAATGGATTTCCAAGAATCCGCGATCGAAGGATGAGCCGAATCACACCCAGCGGCGCGGCGAGTAAATTTTTAACCGACTTCCAAAAAACGAGGAGGTTATATGTTCGGCTGTGGATATTTTTTTTTTTTTTTTTTTTTTTTTTTTTTTTTGTATGTTCAACGATTACTCCGCCGTTTGTGAACCGATTTTCGAAATTTTTGCTTTGTTGTATTTGGTTTTACTCCAATTTGGTACCATGTTCACAAAGTGGTGACCTGATGATGGGATCCAGGAGTAATCGAGGGAACTCCTCGAAATTTATATGGAAACATATGGTTATTTTGGTTTTATGTGAAGTGTACTAAGAATATGCTACCAAAAAGTCAAATATTGGGTCAAGGTATACCATGGTTTCGAAGATGCTGAGAGAACTCCTGACTCCTTATAGATACACGTTTGGGAGTTTCGGCGTTGTTTTAAGAACAGAAAGCATATGCTACTATGCAATTAATATTCATCATCATAATCATAATCATCATCATCGTCATCATCATCATTACCACGTCGTGTTAAGGTCACCAATGTCTCATGGCACAGAATAGACAGAAGTACTGCAAGGCATAGGTATGGATATACTAACTCGTAATAATAATTATGTATTGTTACATAACAACACCTGTTTGTTTAATACACGGCGGTCGGCGCTACAGAGGCGACGGTGTCGCGTGGGCGGCGCGTGGCGGCAAACGAGAGATCGAATATTTTACTACTTTATATTATACAGATCGAATACTTTACTAACTACTGTTCACTTCACTGATAATATATTATTTTGTGAGTGTGAGTTGTGACTCTTAATGTAAAGAATAGACGTCTACGTCTTACGCCTAAAACTGGTCTTATGGTTCTGGGACGTTAATCCCTCTGAAGTGAGCGAGAAGAAAATAATTATTGTAGCGAATTAGTTATATCAAATGTAATCGAGTAAGCGATACCGCGATGCAGAAGCTTAACAACGACATCTGTTGTTGAATTGCGGAACTAAATTTTCTTAGAAAATAAAAAATTTACAAATCTCAACACTTAACAAATTGTAATAAATTACGTAAAATATACGCGAAGGTTTACGTACTAGTGTAACTAAAAAGAGTGAAATTATTATTATTTTTAACAAAAAATTAAAACCGACTTCCAAGGTAAAAACAATAATAACATTAATATGAACTAAAAAGTATTAAATAATTTTTACTATCTAATAGTGCCTTTTTCCGAATTCGGCTAAACCTCAACTATTTCTGTACTCAATCTTCATTATTTTGAAGTCGGTGCCAGTTCCAAAAGTTTCAAATATTCTGTCAGAGGACTGAAGATTCAGCTATATGGTACCGACTTCAAAATAATGAAGATTGAGTACAGAAATAGTTGAGGTTTAGCCGAATTCGGAAAAAGGCACTATTAGATAGTAAAAATTATTTAATACTTTTTAGTTCATATTAATGTTATTATTGTTTTTACCTTGGAAGTCGGTTTTAATTTTTTGTTAAAAATAATAATAATCAGTGTCATAATAATATTATGATATTAATCTTTACCTTCATTATTGTAATATATAGTACTATCGCATGAGAAACTTGGAAAGCCGGCCTCGCGGCCGCCTGCGCCTTTCTCAAGCGATACTATATTGTACTATATTAATGAAGATAAAGTTTAAAATCATATTATGACACTCAAAATGCTCGCAGCGCGGCATGCCCTGACATTAGAACTTGAATAGGTACGACGCAATGCCGCAATGTTTACGCACACGCCGCGTAATTTTTGTTTCGTTGTATTAGGATACAACGAAACAAAAATTTCGAAAATCGGTTCACAAACGGCGGAGTAATCGTTGAACATACAAAAAAATTTATATCCACAGCCGAACATATAACCTCCTCGTTTTTTGGAAGTCGGTTAAAAATGACTCATCAGTACGTATAATTTATTCGAATACACGTTTATATTACTTAATACCTATAATATATTCTACAATGACACAAAAAGAAAACGGCCAATAATTGTACGTCCAATATCAACTAAAATAACGAAAGCAAAAAAAATAATATTAAAACCTGTTTTTAATTCGTTCTCGTTCATAATTAATACCTACGACAATTTCTTATCAGTTTCTTTTCAGTTTGAAAAAAACTGTAAAGTAATTTTGAAGGGATAGTACCTGTTTAAACATCGACAGTACGAGTATAATAACAGGTAGCTTATGCATAAATACATTATACTATCTACGTAATAATCTTCCTTAAAACTACATTTCTAAATGTCGATTATATTTTAAGTACGGCCTGTAATAAATTTTATATTTCAGATTTTATCAGTGGCGAGAAGCGTATTTTACTCGAAATATTCCTGTTCATTCCTCGATTTTCGTTTATTACTTCGGAGAATTTGGCTGTGCCTATTAAAGTTTATTTAGTCCTAAAGGACTAAATAAACTTTAATACTCTCTCTTTTATAAAATATTATTCTTATCACTCTATACCTTGAAGTCTTCAACTCTTCACGAGTTATATTATTAATTTAATAAGAATTTGTTACTTTAAATTTAAGAGTCAAATTAATATTTCGTTATTTCAGTTGCTATTTTTTGTACTTAGATCGTCTTTGTATTCTATGCACTTTTTCTATATATTTTTTTAACATAATATCTATCATTTCAGAGATGCTTTGACGTGAAATTATGAGTATATGTCATCACGAGGGAAAACAATCTAGTGCCGCTATCCCCAACCTGCGGCCTGCGGGCCGCATGCGGCCCGCCAGGACTTTATTTGTGACCCGCCGGGCCCGCCCGCGTGATGTCAAACAATTTTGTAATTCACGCCCACCGGCAAAATAACATAAATTCTACGTGATAGTCGTTAATTTTTTCCACTTTTAAATCGTTAATTTTGAAGAATGTTATTTTATAACCCTAAAAAATTTTTGTTGCGGCCCGCGACACTAACACCAAAACATGTTTGTGGCCCGCATGAAAAAAGGTTGGAGACCACTGACCTACTAGAGGTCTGTAAATATTGCAAAATTGTAAAGGCGCGTTCAGACGTGCGCGTTTTCTGAGCGCCCGGATTCAGCACGCTACGTCAGAAAACACCCAAAAACGCGCAGAAAAAGGGTTCGTACTGGCATGTCTATTGTCTAGATGACTAATAATATGTATTACATAAAAGCATTTCAGCGACATGGCACCGCATTCGATACTCCAGCGAGTGTGGCATAGCCTAGCCGATGCATTTCCGCTGTTCCGTTAGCTTTATTTAGGAACACAATATTTAAAATTCACAACATAGGAATTGCAGTCGATGTCATATTGTTTTCCGCTGTCGACGCCTGAGTGCTATTTTAAACGAAATATGTTTTAAAATAGCTTTTATTTTAGGAATTTACTGAAAATATTATTTCAGTTTATATTTTAAAATTAAACAGTTTTGATTTTAGGAATTTACTAAAAATATTATTTCAGTTTTTATTTTAAAATTAAACAGTTAACAAGTTAAAATACCATCGGTGTATCTTCATAGTTAACATTTGCTTAAGGATTCGTCCACATTTGTATCATTTGCGCGATACTTACAAATGAATACAGAATCGGCCCACAGATCTCCGATCAGATCTCCGTCGCGTATCATCGAAGCATATCAAAATGATACGCGTATCATGATACGCCCCGATCGCGATCAGATACGCGGTTAATAGCGATCGGGGCGTATCATGATACGTTTTGACATGTTTCGATGATACGCGACGGAGATCTGATCGGAGATCTGATCGCGCAAACAATACAAATGTGGACGCACCGTTAAATATTTTTTATCGTCCTTTGCTTCAGCAGTGGAAAAAGTAAATATTAATAGGTATTGTAACAGGCATGATTTTCGAGATCGGGTGTAGTTTTCGAGTATTTATTATTAAATTTCAGCACGTAGAAACCAGAATGTAGAGAAATTCAATAATATTTATGTGCAAGGTGCTTACGGTCAGTTCAGTTGAAATACAGGAATTTCGAGTATTGAAGCAAAATATGAAATAGCGCGCTAGTTTCTTGCTTTTGAAAACCCGAATACAATATCATGAATTTACGCTACCGTAGGCATTTGGCTTTCAACCGGTAGGATATTAAATAAAACTATTAGAGCTTGAAGCTAATATTTGTTTGTTATTTTAAAAACATGTATTAGGGAGTAGTAAAAGTCTTGATAAATTATACATAGAGCAGTATTTATTCGAGCAGAGTTTCACCTTACACGTTTCGAAGTTATTTACAGAATGCCCCCATCAATGCAATATGGCTGGCTTTTATACCATTTTACACAAAAGAAACTAACTTCCGTTAACAATTCAAATATAGTAAAATCATTAAAGAATACATTAAAAAATAAGAATGGCTAAGAATAAGTGGGTATATAATTCTAAATATTAATTAATGTACTTCTCATATTTAATATAATTATTTACTTAAATATGAGAAGAGGAAGTTATAACGGAAGTAAATAATCCTCCTGTCAAAATCAATTACCTTACTTATTACTATTCAAAATATAATAATCACTAATTAAACTTATATATAGTGACTAACATAATATACAGATTTAAATAAAATAATTATAATACTATGTAGCTTGTCCATTGATATCCGCTAACACTCGGCCATCCTGCATTAGGAGTGTCCCACGACGTTCCCATGGTTTGCTACCCTGTGCTGTACCAGTGCTAGAACTGCCAGTGGTCTGAAACAGATGAAGACATCGGAACAGTATTTTGTAAACAAAAAAATAATAATATAGGTATGCATTGATGTCAGAGAAATCTAGTATCACAATGGGGATTGTCCATTTTTTTTAAATTTTGCTCATTACAAAAACATTTCGAGGAATAAGGTCAGTGATCGCTTTTCTGTATATAAACGAAAAAAATACCCATTAGTTACTTATATTTTTGAACAAATATGTTTAACCTTAGTTTGACCTTCAATGGCGTTAAATTAGCAATAAATTCGACCAACATTACGTTTCGAACTTTTGGTAAGCTTCTCGTATCAGCTTTCACATAATAATAACTTGCATTTAACGAACCAGCCATTATAAATAAGATTGAAAGGAAAAAAAACATACTGCAGAGGTCAATTGGCCGCCGATGATGACGTCAGAGCGAAACTTTAAAAATTTATTGAGAAAAAACTAGCCAATGAATTTCAAAATTATTTAATTTATATTCTTAAAATACCCTATTTTAACGAAAAAAAATATAAAAAGTGCATGTGATTTTTTTGGACAATGCCCATTCACATATCTCCAATAGCCAACACATGGCATTTCTAAAGCCATTATATTATGCATTTATGTAATTTATTTTATTTGTATTTATTTATTTATTTAACTCAGGCATCTTGGCCCATATTATAAATACCTTATAGACTAACATAGACATACAATTATACTAAAAACTAACACTAACACTAAAACACTAAACACGTATTGTCTGCGACGACGTGGGGCGCGACGTGTTCGGAAGTCGTCCCCGGAATCTCCTGTAGACGGCCAGAACTCCTCCTTCTCGAACGTCGGTAGATGGTGCGTCGGGATTCTCACCACAAAGGAGCTAAAATTCACTTTGTGGCGGGACTCCAAGCGCTCGACCCTCAAGACGCGAATTTATGCATTTTGATTTTTGTTGTATTGTTTGTTATCAGTAATATAATATTTTGTAACGCAGACTTATATAGTTGTATTGTAGTAATTAAATTTAGCTCAATTTTAGAATATTTGTAAGGTCACATAGACATCGGTCACATAGACATCGGTCACATAGACATCGGTCACGTAAACATGGGTCACATAGACGCCAGTCACATAGTCGCCAGTCATTGATTTTAGGATTTGATCACACAGCCATCCTATATAGATAATATTATTACTATGTTGATTTTAGGGTTTGATCACACAGCCACCCTTTAGATAATAATATTATTGTCGATTTTAGGGTTTGATCACTCAGCCACCCTATAGATAATATTATTGTTGATTTTAAGGTTTGATCACACAGCCACCCTATAGATAATATTATTGCGTTGATTTTAGGATTTGATCACACAGCCATCCTATAGATAATATTATTGTTGATTTAAGGATTTGATCACACAGCCATCCTGTAGATAATATTATTATTGTTGATTTTAGGGTTTGATCACACAGCCACCCTATAGATAATAATATTATTGTTGATTTTAGGGTTTGATCACACAGCCACCCTATAGATAATATTATTGCGTTGATTTTAGGGTTTGATCACACAGCCACCCTTTAGATAATATTATTGTTGATTTTAGGATTTGATCACACAGCCATCCTGTAGATAATATTATTGTTGATTTTAGGGTTTGATCACACAGCCACCCTATAGATAATATTATTGCGTTGATTTTAGGGTTTGATCACACAGCCACCCTTTAGATAATATTATTGTTGATTTTAGGGTTTGATCACACAGCCACCCTATAGATAATATTATTGCGTTGATTTTAGGATTTGATCACACAGCCATCCTATAGATAATATTATTGTTGATTTAAGGATTTGATCACACAGCCATCCTGTAGATAATATTATTGTTGATTTTAGGGTTTGATCACACAGCCACCCTATAGATAATAATATTATTGTTGATTTTAGGGTTTGATCACACAGCCACCCTATAGATAATAATATTATTGTTGATTTTAGGGTTTGATCACACAGCCACCCTATAGATAATATTATTGCGTTGATTTTAGGATTTGATCACACAGCCATCCTATAGATAATATTTATTAGAGAGTAGTAAAAGCACAGAATACATAATAGTACCTTACGGTACAGAAGTTTCTCTCCCGAGTTTAGGTATGATAACTCGCTCGACTTGTCGCATACGCAGCGCACACATCCGCGAAACAAAAGTAATAGTACCCGGCCGCCGCCGCGCCGCCCGCCGCACCGCCGCCGCCCGCCGCGCCGCCGCCGCCGATCGCTTGACAGCCCTGGCAGATTGAAGTGAGACGGCAGACCGTTATTGTACTATGAACGCTAAACGCTATGCAAAAGATTGAAATTAGGTTGTTTTCCAGAATAGTAGGTAAATATCTCGGTGATTTCGCGCCGTTTGTATGGAAGTGAGACAAGCCTGGTAAAAGTCTTGAATTATTACATTGAGTGGTTATATTGTTAGTGAGTAGGTCACACAGACTTGAATTATGTCAATTTTTTTTTCTTTTAGGTGCAGCTTCGGGACCAGTTTCTTATATTATCAATTGTGAAGAACAATAGAAGTAGAAAAGCTAAAGTGTGATAGTAATAAAATAGTTATTAAAGTATATACCTATTCGATCAATAAAATTTGTTTCTGTACACATGATACTGTATAAATTATTATCCCTAATCTTTAGTTATACTGTACAAAAATTATATTTAAAATAACTTTCTAATCAATCAATTGGATCACCGTGTCTACCTCAGCATCGCTAGATGAACTGTTAGTATCAGAATTTGCTGATTTATAAGGCATTAATACCTCACCCCTATTATAGCTGAAAACTTCTTATTTTTTTAATTTTTGGGTCTCTTTGGCATCTGGGTTCGCCATTTCCACAACACTAGATCACTGACTGAATTTTTCCTACATTTGTATTAGAAGTTTTGCTGTTGCTGTTCTTTCAGTTAATGCCTGTCGTTGTGAAGTACGGTCACTAGGACTACTGAATGGAATAGCTGGTAATTTAGAGTTATCATGGCTAAACATAAGTTTAAATGGAAGAAAGGAAGTAGTAGAAGTGTATTATTTATACCCCATACTATATCCATTAATTTATCATCCAAAACAGTTTCATTTTCAGGCAGTGTTCAGTCCATCAATATTGGTACCATTTATTTTTTTCAGTGGGCCATTTGATCTGGGACTAGCTATAGCATTAAGGATATGTTTTAATTGCATGTGTTCTATAAATTAGTTAAGGTATCGGCTAGGAAATGCTTTGCCTCTATGCTATCATGCAGACTGGGTTTGTAAACTGGAAAGATATTACTTTCCAGTCATTTTAAGTACTTTATGGTTTTTATGGAACTAGTGTTTTTTGTCGGGCTTAGTAAAACAAATTGTGCCATTCCCTAGTCTTAATAAATGATCCTAAGTTATCGGCATGAAGGGTGTGCATAGATAGATACGGGTACTTTTCTATAAGATGTAAATTTTTCTCCTTCAGATTTTCGATAATTACCCTTACCGAGAACATATTATTGAAGGCAAGAATTGATGAATTTCCTTATTATATCGGGTCATTTTTGGAAACCAAAGGGTCAATAAGCCAGGGTGTAATTCATGTCTGCTGGGGGTCATGATAACATTTACCTGCATTAAGTTATATTTTACCAATTTGGGAACGGCAAATCGTTCTCCATTTAGAGTTTTTTTGGAACAGTTTATCCTCTTTAAGGGCGTTCCGTCCGGAGATTCTGTAATTGACCGTATTTAAAACCTTATAAACTCATAATCTGAAAGCTACAAAATTATAATAAAAATACAAGAATAATCTTCAGTATATCAAAATTCCTCGTTTTAAATTTTCTAATTTTGTTTCTTATACTCATGATATCAGCTTCCAAAGTAATACCAATTTGTTAAAATTCAA
Organism: Polyommatus icarus; assembly: GCA_937595015.1. NCBI lineage: Eukaryota > Metazoa > Arthropoda > Insecta > Lepidoptera > Lycaenidae > Polyommatus > Polyommatus icarus. The sequence continues at coordinate 15,918,462 of OW569321.1, forward strand.
GCATACATTCAGCATCTCCTTAGGATTTACAAATTACTTTTATTTGAAACTCACGCCAATAGATCGACGATATCACAAACTACATATTTGCCGTTTTAATTTTTTTTTAGGACAATTTTGAACTCAGATAAGTAAAAATAATAGGGTTTTGGCGCGATCTCGGCAACGCGGCAAATGTATGGCCAAGGTCGTTTGCTCGGGGAACGGCCTTAACTACATAATTATTGTCCTGCCTGCTGTTTTGTATTAATCCTTCAGGCCCTGCGCGAGCACCGGTGATCGCGAGAACAACAGAATACAATGGGAATTCCTAGATCCTGTGATCGAAGGATTATTATACCCCTTAAACCTAGTTTACTAGCATCCGTATTAACCTGGAGATCACAGCCAGACAATTTTGATACTTGGTCCTCAATATGAGGCAAAGGGTACGAATCCTTGAGTGTCTGTGAATTTAAATTTCGGTAATCAATGCACGGCCTGTAATCTCCACCCTTCTTTTTATCTAAAATCACCGGACTAGCATACTCAGACAGAGTGACAAATGATACCATCTTCCGAAAGATCGTTAACCTTTTCATCAACTATTGCATTATATTTTCATTTGTAATAAATCTGTGTACCCTAAATCTTTTGTATTCCTAGTGCATAAATTAATATCATTTTTTTTATACTTAACTTTCAGCAATATCTACCTTACCTAAACCCTCTAATTCCCGATTCAATGTATTTTATGCACCAAGTGTAATGTCACAACTCACAACAATCTTTAAAAGGAATGAATGTATATGTGTAACATCCCCATGTAAAGTTTGTAATCTGGATGCTGAAATAATAAACAAAGCTTAGGACAACACAGAACATTATTGTTAACAAGAATATTCTATAAGTAGGTAGTAATGGAAACAAAAACATACCTTGTTGTCGAGCAAATCTGGAGCAAATGAATTGTCACAAAACGAATTATTGTTCTTCAACATAATTTCATATTTTCTATTATTATTATTATTTTAATCATAATATTATGCTTTATAATAAATTGTAAATTATTGTGTTTGACGTTAACAAGTGCTTAGTTTACCTATGTTTACAAAGATGCAAGCAAGAGGTAGGGAATAGGCTATTTTAATTCTCAATTTGACATTGTTTGTTTTTATTTTTTAAATTTATTTCGTGTTTAACGCCTATGACTTTTATATTTAATTAGTTCTCAATAATTTAATGGATTTAATTAATGTTATGTTTAATTAAATGAGTTATTATTCATCTTAGAACTTTTATAATAATTATTATGATGTTAATGCTATACCTACAATTATTAAAAATTATTTTGCACGTCACTTATTAGGCAGAATGTTTGAACCATTTCAGTAAAATTGTAAGACCTTTTGTACTACATTTTATGCAATAAATCATTCTATTCTATTCTATTCCAATGCCATTTGTGATTCAATCGATAAAGTCATTTTCAGTAGAGGTATTCGAGTCGATATAAATATTAACAATTTCAGCCCGGGCAATTAACGTATGTGCAGGCCAAGTTGTTTCAATTTCACCAATGTTTAGCCTTTAAATGACCCTCAACACTGACAGCTCCTCCAGGGATTATATAGCACACAAACTGGATTAGTTCCATTGAATTGAAACATCAATAGTTCCATTGAAACATCAATATTACAGTAACTATTTTTAGATCAAATTGTATATTCACGCTTCAGCAAAACATTATACCTATCACTTATATTTATCAGCTGTTTGTAACTGTCAAACAAATTAAAGTCTCAGTAAAAGTGGCAGAATTAGCTGTAGTAACTAATACCAGGCTGGTTGGTCATTTATTGTCCAATAATAATTAAGTATATGTCGCTTGGTAGTTGTTTTACAGTCTCTATAATATGGCTTGATCTATTTTATCTCCAAAACCCTTCAATATATTATTAGAAGATAAAAACTTTAATATACTAATTAATATAGTATTCAATATTAATAAGAAGAATATAGTATTAATAAGGTAAAAACTTTAGATTTAATTTTCATTATTCTTGTTCATTGGCTCCTACCCACACAATTTTTTTGTAAATGTTATTTACTAAGATATTACTTGAAGTATAAAAAGTGTTACTTACTTGTTGAATTCTGCGGTTGCCGAGTTGTTCCTGCTATATTCGCGAACCAGCAGTTAACCGTCGTATGACCGAGGCGTTGAAAAGCTTCAAGGCAGTTTTTGCGTAGCGGACCCACGTAACCGCAGTTGCACGATGAATTGTCAATCGGTTATACTGTTCCATCCGTAAACCTCCTAGCTGGTCGATTTTATGCACCCATGTAGCTTCATTACAAGCGTCGTCTTCTGGTTCAAACTTTGGTATCACTTCTGCATCAACTTGAGTAATTCTGCATCGTTTTGTCACTGGTTTACTATCACAATCACTGTTGTTTATGTTCGAAAAGAAGAAAAAAAAATCACTTTCTTCGCCGTCAATCGTCGAGAGTCAGGACAAGTCTGGGCGTTCTTCTCCTTTTGCCAAGTCCCGCAGCATAAGGACCGGACATTTTTGAAACATCCCACTTCTGAAATATTAGGGAGTAGTAAAAGTCTTGATAAATTATACATAGAGCAGTATTTATTCGAGCAGAGTTTCACCTTACACGTTTCGAAGTTATTTACAGAATGCCCCCATCAATGCAATATGGCTGGCTTTTATACCATTTTACACAAAAGAAACTAACTTCCGTTAACAATTCAAATATAGTAAAATCATTAAAGAATACATTAAAAAATAAGAATGGCTAAGAATAAGTGGGTATATAATTCTAAATATTAATTAATGTACTTCTCATATTTAATATAATTATTTACTTAAATATGAGAAGAGGAAGTTATAACGGAAGTAAATAATCCTCCTGTCAAAATCAATTACCTTACTTATTACTATTCAAAATATAATAATCACTAATTAAACTTATATATAGTGACTAACATAATATACAGATTTAAATAAAATAATTATAATACTATGTAGCTTGTCCATTGATATCCGCTAACACATGCCTTTTTACCATTACCCCCCTTACATTATATTATGTATTAGTACTATGTTTAGTTATAATATACAATGTTTAGGTATTACTTCTTTATGTTAAAAGGACTTCTGTGCGAATAAGGTGAAGAGCCAAACATAATAGTTGTATAAAAATATTAGCTGGTATTTCAATAAGTAACCTAAACAATATCGATAGTAGCATCAGAGGAATTGTTTCATAGCTGATCGCAGACCCATATCATTTGGTCGGGTTAAATCAAGTCAATGTAAGTCGACAGCCATGCCCGGCAGTTTAACCAAATAACGTACTCCCGCCGTCTCTGAATCAAATTTCTCCGATAGTACGAAGGTGTTCGAATGTTGAGTCGTACACTAACAAGGGGACCTAACGAGGCACGATAACTCGCATACAAAATAACGAACCTACTTCTTGATAATATTTTCTTTTATGTTTACCGTATTATTTTTTTAGGTAGTTATGTTACGATGGCCAGATATTTGATATGTTTATATGAATACTAGATGATGCCTGCAACTCCGTTGCGCGAAAATTCATTTATCGCGCGGGAACCGTACATTTTTCCGGGATAAAAAGTATCCTATGTCCTTTCCTGGGGTTCAAAGTATCTCCATACCAAATTTCAGCCAAATCGGTTCAGCGGTTGGGCCGTGAAGAGGTAACAGACAGACACACGTTCGCATTTATAATATTAGTATGGAAGTATGGATATACTTTATCTAATAAAGGTACATATATAAGGTTCTTACTTATTCTGATAAAGGAATATAATTTTTAAGGTTAGCTGAGTAAAGAAGGTTTACTTTGGAAGAGTACATTTAAGCTAAGTAACGTTACAACATATTTTTGAGATCTTATAATATTGTCAATACTGTTTAATGTCAGGGAAAAAATATCAAACGTAGCTATCGTTACTCCAAGCATTGTACGTCGAAGCCGAATCGCTTACCGAGGCATTTTGCAAATTCCTCCCAGAGATCTCAAAAGAAAACTGTATATCTTTACGCAACATGGATCTATCAAAGTTAAGATCTCTCGAGGAAAAGTAAATCCTATTTTACGTGGCTCAGTGCTATCGCTCTTCGGCTATAAAAATGCCAATAAATACGGCAAACTACGTGATGAAGGATCAACTTAGACCAGGAGCTCTTGTTTTATCAGATTGCTTTTTTTCTTTCTAATTGTTTTTGTTTTCAGAGAAGTATTTTGCTCAAATTATTTTCTGGTCGAATAAGATAATAATAATTTATCTGTGACTTTAAAGGACAAAAAAATTCGTTGCCTTTACTATATATTTTAAGTGTAAATAAGGAAGCAAATTAATAACTGTAGATGTACGAGAGTTAAGTTTCCTGGGTATGTTTCCTGAGTTCCATCCATACTAAATTAAAATATTATAAATGCGAAAGTGTGTCTGTCTATCAGTCCGTTATCTCCACGCTTAAACCACTGAACTGAATTTGATGTTTGGTATGAAGATACTTTGAGAGCCGAGACATATTATTAATATGATACTTTTATCTCGGAAAAAAATACGCTCGCACGCGACATACTCGTTTTGGTGCAATGGAGTTGCGGGCTGGATAGCAGGCTTGAGGTTATTTTTACACAATATTTCCTCTCTTTTCATAAGAATGACACAAAAGCTCCGCTTACACCAGCGGGACTAAAATGGTCGCTTTGGAGAATCATAATATGATTAATTTTTTAAAATCGCGCAATGGTCATTCTATTTGCAATTCATATCTAGTGATTCGTACTGATTTGATATTCATCAATTTGACAGTTGAGACAATTCATTTGCTGAATTAATTCAGAGGAATTGCTAAATTTGAGCATTTTAGCCCCGCTTATGAACATGAAACTAATTTTCCGATTTAAAATTCAACGCTCTCCTTGTCAATTGAATTTCCAGTCGGAAATAGATCAATGGAGCCTCTGTAGCCATGACAACGGATGTATTTGGTGTGAAATTACATCCTCTTTGAAACGTTCCCTTTATTTCCGGGCAGGATGTGTCAGTTTTGCTTTAGAATCTTTCAAAAGTATCAATCATTAGGGTTTTCAAGTTATCAGCTTATTGAACCTTTTTGAAGCCTGAAGAAAAATTTAGTCAAAATGTATTTGATAATTTCGACACCGAAGAATATTAAAATGTATGGGAGTTGACATAAGGTGTGGCAAGTGTGTGCTATCTCTACGGTTTTAAGCGATTAATCATGTTCAATTCCATAATTTTTCGATAACCCATTTAGCTGTTGAAGCATTTGACTAAAGGCTTTGGACACAAGTCCATAACAAGTGCATTGTTGCATAGCGATGCGTTATGTAAAAACCCATTTGATTTATTACTTTGCTATTCAAGTTACGGATTTAACTTGATAAAGTACCCTAGTCCCTGTTATTATATATATTATGATGACTAAGTTAAATATTTTAAAAATTCAGTGGCACAGTAAAAAAAACATATACCGTACTTTACCAACTACATTAAATAATATTGAAATCACTTGAACGAAAATAATACGAACCCAATAATAATAATTAATGAACTTTAAACATTGAGTTCAGCGTTCATCCCCCTTCACAATCCCTCTTAATAAAATATTGATGCAAATTTAATAATTCCACGGAAAATCACTACAGCTCGCTGTAGCCTTTATTGGTATTAAATTACTCAGTAATTATAAAACAATTAATTTCTACTGCGCGATACCTTTATCTCTGCTAAAATACAAACGAAAACCTCATAATGACCAAGTATCAAAACTCTTTCGTAGTTAAAGTTACAAAACAATAGCAACCAAACTCGGCATATAAACCGAGCAATTACCGTCTTGTATCACAAACTTCATTATAATAGGATCAAGAGTAATAATCCAAAGTAAAAGCATTGTTTCGGATTGCTACACGAAATCAAACCTTGCGGTTTCGTGTTAAGGTGCAAACACGATCGAATCAGTCAACGCCACCTGCAAGGAAATTGTGTTGTCGGTTTTATTTTGTTCGTAGCACCGTAGCGCCGTAGCTCCGTAGCACTTATAAGTTTGTAGCAATCGAGCAGGTGCTACGAGTAATGGCGTTTATAATGGGGCTCGAAATTATTATTGCTGAATATTACTGACGGTGACCGACAGACCCGGCAGCACAATAAACTTTTTTCTTTAATCTACTTTTGTAAATAAAAACTGTTATTCTCATTCACCTAGATCGATAATATTATGACAAAAAATTAATATTTTCTTATATATAAAAATCTCGTGTCACAATGTTAGTCCACGAACTCCTCCGAAACGGCTTTACTGATTTTTACCAAATTTTGTATGCATCTTCAGTAGGTCTGAGAATCGGCTACTGGGTACTTTATATATTGATAAGTGCATTTGTTGAATAAATAATAGATAATTATTACAACCTGAGACTGACGGCGACCATTGTTTGTGCGACGAGATAGCGATCGACGTTGCTATGGCGACATACTTATTTAGTCACTTCAATAAAATAATATGGGCGAAATACTTTATAATATTATGGCAAAGCAACGTTTGCCGGGACAGGTAATTTTAATCTAGATTTTAGCCTTCATTTTCTGTCATAACTTAAATTTCAATTTGGTATGCTACTTAATTATTAAAATTATGTGTAACTTAGATTGAAATCTATACTTGTCCTATTAATTGAAACAAAAAGCCCCGTAATCCTACGAAGAACGAATGAAACAGTGAATGGTGATCGAACAAATAACTTGGTGTAATTCCGTTAACAGATTGCTAGCACTCGCTTCGTCTTAATAAGTTACGTGCTGGTTGCCATAGCAACCGACCTACCTCAATCAAGGTAGTTTGTGATTGGTGGGTAAAGTAAGATAATGCTTTTTATTCTCGTGACTAAGTGTACAATTATTTAAAAAAAACTGTGTCTTATATTTCTCATTTCATTTAGTTACTCCAATCTTGACGCTTTCGAGATTTTGTGGAATAATTTTAATTTAAAATATCCCTTTATATGTTCTTAACGAGCAAATTAGTACCATTTCTACTGAGAAAATGAAAATAAATCGTTGATGGTTTGTAACAAATTCTAGCTTCTGCTATGTGTATTTTTTTTTTTTTTACTAAATAAGGGGGCAAACGAGCAGACGGGTCACCTGATGGTAAGCAACTACCGTCGCCCATGGACACTTGCAACATCAGAAGAGCTGCAGGAGCGTTGCCGGCCTTTTAAGAGGGAATACGCTCTTTTCTTGAAGGTTTGCAGGTCGTATAGGTCCGGAAATACTGCTGGTGACAGTTCGTTCCAGAGTTTTACAGTGCGCGGTAGAAAGTTACGCGAGAATCGCACTGTGGAAGACTGCCACTCATCAAGGTGATGAGAATGGTATGTTTTTCGCGTGGGACGATGGCGAAAAGTTGCAGGTGGTATGATTCCGAACAATTCCTCAGAGCACTTCCCGTGATACAACCGATAGAGGATGCAGAGCGAAGCTACATCTCGGCGTAATTCCAAGGGGTCCAAGCTGTTTGAAACACTATGGCAATCAACAATTCGAGCGGCCCTTCGTTGGATACGATCCAGAGGAAGCAGTTGGTATTTTGGCGCCCCTGCCCAGAGATGAGAACAGTATTCCATATGAGGCCGAACTTGCACCTTGTAGAGTTGTAGGCGTTGGTCCGGACTGAAGTACTGTCTCGCTCTGTTAAGAACACCAAGCTTCTTCGAGGGTAATTTGGCCTTACCCTCTAGATGATATCGGAACTGAACTTCGCTCGATATGTTGACGCCAAGTATCTCAATGCTAGGAGAGATGGTTAAAGATGTGCCCTCGAAGCGAGGATATACGACCATTGGTGACTTTTTAGTGGTGAACGCGCAGACTTGTGTCTTGGCGGGGTTGAATTGGACCAAGTTACGTCTATCCCATTCAAAGACCTTCTCCAATGAATTCTCCACCTTAGACACAAGTTCGTTTCGACTCTCAGTGACATTTTGCCGAGAAATATTGGGGGAGCCGGTATATACAGCATCACCTGTACTGTCATCCGCATAGCAATGAATGCCGCTGGTCTGCAACATGTCATTGATATGCAGTAAGAATAGAGTAGGCGATAGCACACAGCCCTGAGGCACACCAGCATCAACAGACTGAGTTTCCGAGCATTCGCCGTCAACTACGACCTTTATGCTTCTGTCTGCCAAGAAACCAGTGACCCACTTACATAATTTCTCAGGCAGCCCGTATGATGGAAGCTTTGATAGCAGCGCTTTATGCCAAACCCGATCAAAGGCCTTCGCAATGTCCAAACTAACAGCCAATGCCTCTCCCTTCGACTCAATTGCCTGAGCCCAACGATGAGTCAGGTACGCCAAGAGATCACCAGCCGAGCGACCCTTACGGAACCCGTATTGTTTGTCGCTTAGTAATCCCTGGCCGTCCAAGTATCGAAGAAGCTGGCTATTGGTAATGGATTCCATTATCTTCGAAAAGAGAGAGGTTATAGTGATTGGTCTGTAGTTGGAAGGATTTGAGCGATCACCTTTTTTGGGGATCGGGTGCACCAAGGCTGTCTTCTAGGAAGCCGGGACGATGCCAGTGGAATAGGAGAGCCGAAAAAGACGCGTCAAGACCGGAGCCAACTCTGGAGCACACTTTTTCAACACAATAGGCGGGATTCCGTCAGGCCCACTCGACTTTTGGATATCAAGGGAACGGAGGGCTTTTCGCACTGAGCGCTGATGAAACCGAATATCCGACATGATGCTCGTGCATCGCGGTATGGTCGGCGGTTTCTGCCCCCCGTCATCCAGGGTCGAGTTTGACGCAAAGAGCTTGCCCAGAAAATCGGCTTTGTCTTTTGCGTCCTGGGCCAACGATCCATTTCCTACGTGTAGGGATGGTAGGGTTGGCTAGCAGAAATTTCCTTCAATAGCTTTGGCCAGAGACCAGAATGCACGGGTTCCCGAGGGGAGGCGCTCAAGTCTCTTGCCAATTCTATTGACGTGCTGTTGCTTTGCCCGAGTAATCTCTTTCTTGAGGGACCTAGAAGCAAGGTTGTACTCCTTTTTATATGTGCTGGTATTTAAATCCCGAGCAGACACTGCGTTGGCCCAGGATTGGTAAGCCTCCTGCTTCCGGCGAGAAGCTTTTTTGGGGGATGAACCAAACCAGGGACGAAATCTGCCGCCAGTTGGCACTACAGAGGACGGAATGAAGAGTTCCATCCCCTGCACTACCACATCGGCAACAGAGCTTGCAGTGTTGTCGGGATCATCCGGCGAGAAGCACACGTGCCCCCAAGGATAGGATGCAAAAAACGACCGCATCCCATCCCAGTCTGCTGACTTGTAGTGCCACACACGACGGTATTTGACAGCACGCTGTCTTAACACCGTCGTAAGTGGCACAGAACTCCTGACAAGGCAATGATCCGATGTACCCAGTGGTGCGGTTACGGATATTTGGTAGCCGTCAGGATTTGAAGTCAGCAGGAGGTCCAACAAGGAAGGATTCTGACCATCCACATCTGGGATTCGCGTAGGCGTAGTAACCAGTTGTGTCAAGTCGTTCGCAAGGGCAAAGTTGCAGACAGATCTCCCCGCATGATCAGTTTTACTGGAATTCAGCCAGTCGGCGTGGTGGGCATTAAAGTCGCCAAGTATTATGATCTCTGCGGATGGGATCTGCCGCTGCACAAAATCTGAAGCTGCTTGCAGGTGCTCGACGAGTCGGTCCGTCTTGGGGTCACCACTATGGGACCTGTATAGGCACGCATAGACGGTCGTCGCAATCTATGCGGAGCCATAAGATGAACAGGTCCATGACCTCAAGATTGCTGAGGCGGCGAGAGCTGATATCATCTCTGATGTACACACACACTCCAGCTTTGGGTAGGAAGGAGTGCTCGAGATAATACCCTGGGTGGGAAAGGTATGATGTGTCACTCGGAGATGATATCTGCGTCTCGGTTAAAAAGAGCAAAGCCGGCTTTGCCGTCTCCAGGTGGTAATGGACGGCATTAAGGTTGGAGTGTAATCCCCTGATATTACAAAAGTCCATGTTTAATATCGAGGGGGGTGCCTTGGTGTGTTTGCTCTTGCCCCGAGCAGATTGGAGCGCAGTTTTGCCCTCCCCAGAATACGAGGAGCAGCCTAGACGTCCACGCTCAGTTCCAGGGGTTCCTGAGCATGGACGTCCAGAGAGGGATTCTCCAACGCAGTTGGTACCCTCCTGGGGTAACAAACTGTCTTTCAACTGCGGCATTTCTAGGGGGGTAGGGGATTGGGCCTCCGGTAAACTCACTCACTCGGCGAAACACAGCACAAGCGCTGTTTCACGCCGGTTTATGAACGTAGTTTAATACTTTTTACATAAAAGTTATTAAATAGCCTTAATTCAAAGCCCTATAAATCCAAAGGGGTCAAAAATACATATTTTGTTTACACCCATTTGGATGGTGCCGTCACTTATAAAATTTAGAACAAAATATAGAGTGTATAAGTGATTTTGTGATTAGCTGTATTTTAAGATATAATCTTTAGGGAACTGTACACATCGCGGGCCTCAAGCAAGAATGACGTTTATTAATTTTTTTAAGAAAATTGATCTGTCTAAAAGCACGTGTCTTTGAAAGTACTTCCTTAATACGTGAAATGATCTTTTGTATTTTAACTATTCAAAACTCCCAATATTGTAATTCTTTTTTTTCTTCTTAAAAAAAACCGGCCAAGTGCGTGTCGGGCCACGCGCAATATAGGGTTCCGTAGTACCGCTAGTTTTTGACATTTTTTTATGGTCAATGAAAGTATATTTATAGCGTGTTTTACACTACTAACAACATCATCTCAGTTACTTTCAAAGGAATTTGAACGAAAAGTTCCATTTATACTTCGCCGAATACATTTTTTTAAGTTGATCGACTATTGCTCAATAACTTATGAAGTCTTCTTAGCCGTGATAGTTTTCCTTTTAAATTCTGCATATTTCCTACTCCCGTGAATTTTTTCACATTTCCAGAACCAACCGTTTAGCTGGTATAAGGGGGGACACTGGACTCTAGCGATTTTTTCCACTTTAAAACTTAATATTTCACAAACGGATCCCTAAAGCGGAAAATGATCTATGAATACTCGCAATATTTTTAAAAAACCTATTCAACGACACTCCACACGATGGAGTGGGCGCGAAAAAAAATTTTCATCCCCGCTTGATGTGTAGGGGAGGTACCATAAAAAAATATTTTTTTACGATTTCATGTACCATTTTGTTGCCATCATTAATATGTGTATTCATACCAAATTACAGCTTTGTAGGTCCTATAGTCTCTGAGTAAAACCGCGGACAGACAGACAGACAGACGGACAGACGGACGGACAGACCGAAACTATAAGGGTTCCTTGTTGACTACGGAACCCTAAAAACGACTTTATTTTAAGGGAGATCGCACACGTCACACTTTTTGTGTGATCGAGTCTGCGGCGCATAAAAGGCGCACAAATGTCGTTCGCGCATTTTTCACAGACTTAACGCACACGACGCACATCTTCGATCATTCTGTCCGCTGAACTGTAGGGACGTAGACGCTATGGAAATCGTGCAAAGATCGCGAAGTATTATTTTGTACTTGAAGTACAGAAAAAGAAGAAACAATAGAAAATTTTGGGTACATCCTATAATTTCGGACAGATTATTGAAGGGACAGTTCCATATTAAACATTAAATTCTGCATTACGAGTATTCTGCCTTAGAGAATAGGCTGGTTTTAGTGTCACGCGGACCGTCGGCACGGATCGCTCCGCATAAATGCAATATGCATTACGCTCTAAGGAGCGTTTTAGAGTAATGCGGTGGGGTCCGTACGGACCCGTCCGCATTACTCCTTAAAACTTCATACAAATCGATCTACGGAGTGATCCGTACCGACGGCCCGCGTGACACTAAAACCAGCCTTAGAGGTATCATAAATTACTAGTCTGTTTTGTATTTCATAAGTTAACATCGTTAAATCGATATCTGGCGCCATGTTAATTAAATAGATCGCATACGTAACGTCACTACAAATGCAGATTGTAGACTAAAAGTATGCGCCGTCTGCGTTAGCGCGTGTTGAAGCAAATGTTCTATTTTTTTCGCACACTCTTTGTGCGGTGCGGCGCGAAGCGGCGCGATGCGGTCTGCCAGAATTATACGAATTTTTTGTGCGTCGGACTTATTGCGCGTCATGTGCGTTACTGCATATAATTGCATAGGTTCTATTTCCACAGAATAAAAAGTGCGTCACGGATAGTCTGTCGTCTGCGATCTCCCTAAATATGATGTTTTTTTAATATTCTGGTTTGACGCCCGTGATAGTATATAGCCACTCCTTCCCCGTAGCAATATGCCGTTTCCACGCAAACAGAAAATCAAATATTTCCTCTTTACAAGTACTTATGTAGAGTTTTTATAACAATGTATTTTTTTTATAAAGTCTGTAGTGTGTAAGCTCCATTATACTACCGTGTGCTTCACCTCCCTCTATGTGTGTGTAATTGTAACATTAAGAAGTAGTAAGTACTAAATTCATTCAGTAAATGTCAATCATAAGAATAACACCTTTTTAATTGGACTCCCAAGAGTCCCAAGCCTCACACATTTCAAGTCTTATGTTGTCTATTGAAGCTTATTGAATGTATTCCATGATTTTATATAAAATTTATTCAAAAGATTCTTGTACAGAACCCTAAAATAAATTCCATATAAAGAAGCTTATCTAAGTTCAAAGAGAAATCTACTTTGTAAACAACTTTTGTGCTTTTATGCCTTACATTTTAAACATTTTTCTTTAGAATATAATTTCAAAGAAAAAGTTTAGATAAAATAAATGTGTTACAGAATAAATGTAATTTTGTATTGATACAACTCCAGCAATCAAGCGAGTGAAGACGTAATGGTTTTAATTTTAATATTTGGTCTGCCGCTAAAATTACATCCTGACAAAGGCACCTAAAAAGCAACGAAAAAAAGCAATATACTTTAGCAATTTTCGCGGGCAAACTTTCCATCAGGGTACCTGCATCTTGTTCTTATTTTCTTTGGTCCAAAGTTTTCGAGCAAGTTAAGTGCTCCGAACTTAACTACGAGTGTAAATCTCATTTTATTTTCTTTCAACAAGAAAATACGGGAAATATTTGTTAGGTGTTCGGTTAGATTAGGTGTAGGTTCAGCAAGCGATCGGTAATCAGGTAAACAGGCAGACAAGCTGAGATTCATTTACAGTATCCATATATCTATCTATACATATTATAAAACAAAGTCGCTTTTTTCTCTCATGTCCCTTTGTTCCCTTTAATCTATAAACTACGCAACGGATTTTGATGATTCTTTCAGTGTTAGATAGCCAGTGAACTTTATTGTTATTCGAAGTAGATAGCCCATTTATCGAGGAAGACTATATTTTATCACGCTAAGGAGCGAAGAAATAGAGGAAAATGTGGAAAAACGGGAAAATTATTTGAAAAAAAACGGGAAATATATATCTCGCGAACTACAGGTCCGATTTAAACAATTATTTCAGGGTTAGATAGCCCATTTATTGAGGAAGGCTATAGGCTATATTTTATCACGCTAAGACTAATAGGAGAATGTGGAAAAAACGGGGGAAATTATTTGAAAGGGCTTATCTCGCGAACTACTGGATAAATTTTTATGTTATTCGGCACAGATAAGAAGTAGCCCACGTGATTAAGGATCATAGGCTATCGATTTTAATAATTTTTTCAGTGGCTATATATTTTATACCCATGCGACGCTGGGGCGGGTCGCTAGTTATGTATATGGATTTGTCTTGACTCACACACTACAATAAGGTCCGCATAATATACGAGGAGGCTGAGTGAATTCTGGTAGATTGATCATAATAATATATATATATATATATATATATATATATATATATATATATATATATATATATATATATATATATATATATATATATATATATATATATATATATATATATATATATATATATATATATATATATACATATACATATATATATATATATATATATATATATATATATATATATATATATATATATATATATATATATATATATATGTATTTATATTATTCTATAGACAGAATCCTCATTTTTTTGATTTCATCATTTTTCCGGTCCTAAAGCCTCTGTCGGGACTCTGGTCAAGATATATATATATAATTATATATTAATAAGATTAGATGATAATAATAAGGCCGACGCCCGCAGGAAGTACAAGTGAGTAGTTGTTGAAATATCTTCCATAACCTAGGTTTGTTCAAAACATAAGGGAAAAAATAAGTAATTGCTCTTAATATATTGTAAAATGTTAGTTACCTACTTCATCCACTCATATCTTCAATATATGTATATATATATATATATTATGATCAATCTACCAGAATTCACTCAGCCTCCTCGTATATTATGCGGACCTTATTGTAGTGTGTGAGTCAAGACAAATCCATATACATAACTAGCGATAAGATTAGCGATAAGATTAGATGATAATAATAAGGCCGACGCCCGCAGGAAGTACAAGTGAGTAGTTGTTGAAATATCTTCCATAACCTAGGTTTGTTCAAAACATAAGGGAAAAAATAAGTAATTGCTCTTATTATATTGTAAAATGTTAGTTACCTAATTCATCCACTCATATCTTCAATTATTAAAATCACACCTATTTCTCTATCCCAATTTTAGGTCTTAATCCTATTACACCATGAACACTAATAGCATCATCAACTACTCGTAACACTATGAAGGTACACTTGTAAACAATAATTATTTTAATCAAGCGAATGGACTTTCATCAAGTCACGTACTGTCAGATGGAAAAGTTTTGTTGCAGAGAATGATCGTAGTCGCTTCTATATCATTCAATAAAATAAATTATACAATAATTTTAAAAATTTAATGTAAGTATCTCCTCAGACAAACTCTAGTTTCATAATGTCATGTTAAAATTTCAGATTGAATTAACTTAGCTTTGATTTTATAAAGATTTTAAAATAAATACCAACCTTTTCTTGTCAATCTTTTCACTAAATTTAAGTTAAGTAGTGATATTCGAATATCTTTGATAGCGGCCGTAAGATGCTATCTGACAAAAATGCAAAGAAACAAAAAACTAAAACAGTTGTCTGTAAAGTCGGTTTACTGAAGATAGTTTAACATGACAACGTCATAAGAAAATGGAACGCCTCAGAGCGAGGTAACGCCGCATGAGTCATGTTTTTTCGTGCGTGCAGCCGGCTCCATCGAATTATAAGACGTTATCACGTCAAAAGAAAGATGTGCTTAATTCATGACACGTCTGTTGATTGCAACCTCAATGTTTACACTTGAAAAAACAATATCATTTTTTATTCTTTTAACCTTTCTTTCAGAAATCATCACACGTGTGCACGAATGTACAGTTTGTTTGGAACGGCGGCGCTCCTATTATATGTATCAGATGTCCGATAAGAATGGGAGTGTCGATGTTATTACAAAGCCTTCTACTAACTGTCTGCGCGAGTGTACATGATGGGCCGACAACCTTAATCGCCACATCATTAAACTGTTGTTTGTTAGTTAGTAAACAAACACTTTATATGTTATTAAAAGGCGTTGGTTGGACCAACTTTCTATAGAACAGTAACGACTCCAGTAGCTGATTAAAATGGCCCATTCACTATCCTCAATGGGGATTGTCCATTTTTTTTAAATTTTGCTCATTACAAAAACATTTCGAGGAATAAGGTCAGTGATCGCTTTTCTGTATATAAACGAAAAAAATACCCATTAGTTACTTATATTTTTGAACAAATATGTTTAACCTTAGTTTGACCTTCAATGGCGTTAAATTAGCAATAAATTCGACCAACATTACGTTTCGAACTTTTGGTAAGCTTCTCGTATCAGCTTTCACATAATAATAACTTGCATTTAACGAACCAGCCATTATAAATAAGATTGAAAGGAAAAAAAACATACTGCAGAGGTGAATTGGCCGCCGATGATGACGTCAGAGCGAAACTTTAAAAATTTATTGAGAAAAAACTAGCCAATGAATTTCAAAATTATTTAATTTATATTCTTAAAATACCCTATTTTAACGAAAAAAAATATAAAAAGTACATGTGATTTTTTTTGGACAATGCCCATTGCAGTCCGCCGTGCAGGCCTGCAACACCATTCACTATCCTGCATTAGCCAGTGGACTGCACGGCGGCTTATGCAGGATAGTGAATGGTGTTGCAGGCCTGCACGGCGGACTGCAATGCAGGGTAGTGAATGGACCCTTAATAGCTTTTAATTTTTATTTTAATAAAGCAAAAAGACAAAGTATTTAGCTTCCAGCTCTTTAAGACAATAATATTATTTTTATTATGACAAAATTATTGTTGCAGCCCAATGGATCTGTAGTTTCCTGCTTAGAAAACGTACTTGAGTAGCTCAGGCAGGTAAACTGCAACACTTTCTTTTGAAGCTCTTAAATTCAATCGCATCTGCTACTTAGTTTACCTTTATTTATCTAGGGCAGTATTTCCCAAAGTGTGGGTCGCGACCCACTGGTGGGTCGCGGGTAGATTTTGGGTGGGCCCTGAAACTATAGGACGATTGTCGTACTCGTTCAATTGTTACTAAGTACTTATTTTACTCGTTAGTTCGTCTTCGCGGGTGTGTGCGGGACGGGGGCGGGGCATTCGGACTCAAACGTAATTGAAAGTAAGTAAGACTGACGATGATGATATGGTGGTGAACTACGATAAGAGTAATTAATGGGTAAATGCTGTGGCAGCAATAAACCGCTGCTTTTTTGTCTTCATGACACAAGGTGGGCCGCGAACTTTAAACTTTCTTGTAGATGGGTCGCGGTCTCGACAAGTTTGGGAAACATGATCTAGGGAATATGTAGCTTGCATTAGACATAATATTAAATACAGCTGCTAATTGCTATATTGTTTTAGCATAATTAGTATTTCCCCAGTAATACGATTCAGCCTGCAGTTTCTATCTAATTAACAACTATAATTGCTTCATTAAAACTTGCTAAGCGAACCTTAACCGGGGTCCCCGCGGGAGCGCCGCTTAGAGACAACTTTTGTAATTTCCAAAGCTGTATTTGTGATAAAAGCCGGTGACGTGACCAGAGTCCAGACTGGCTGGAATACGTCTGTACTTCTGGTCCAGAAAATATAAAATTGATAGAAAATCTACGGCTATTTTCGCTCTGTTAATGTGTGAATGTATTACCTACATTAACAACATTGATAAGTTCATTCAGCCTTTATTACAACAATACTAGCTGACGCTTAGTACTTTCTTGCCATAATATACATTCATAATTTGAGTATAATAAATTTGGCTTAATCTCAGACCTACTCAAGTATATTACGTTTGGACAAGTTTAGCTAACGTCACACACATACGAGAATATACGAGAATCATTTAAATATTATGTAAAATCTGTGCTATAAGCTGCCCTATTTGCAAACTTTTTGTTAAAGCATTTATATTGTGAAGTGCTTTTGATTTTCAGATTTACGAATAATTTTTAAACAAAATCACAAAGTTGTCTCAAGTACGTTCTTAATTGGCCTTTAGAAGACACAACAAACAAAGTAAAAACAGAAAACACTGAGACATCACGTCGAGAGTTGAGACTACATAAATATGGTGAGTAAATAAACGATTTGCCTTAATTAAAATATTTAAGGGCAGCTTTTACTCGCGTCTGTTTCATCTCGAAACTTTATGTTTGCTGAAGAAATACAAAATTCATCTTTATCTTTCTGGTTTTAATTAATTTCGGTTAATATTTTTTAACACATATGTATACAATAAGGTTTTATTGAAAGCTATGATCTACATATTGTATAGCGATAGCTTAATGGCAATCTTCAAATCCCATATAGAACTGGTAGGCAGCTTACCTTGCTTTTCACTTAGCAGTAAGTAGGAACCCAAATTGTTTGTAATAAAAATCAAAAACTGTTTTACATTAAAAACTATTTTGCTATTTTGTATACATTTTGAGCATACCAAATTATGACGTGTTTTGAAGGATTAAAGTATACAATTATTTCGATGTCCAGAAATAGGAACACTAGCGCCACGTGATGGCTCCCACGCTCTATAAAAAGAGGTCAGGTCAGAGGTCTAAAGTAATTCTATACTTAACTTTTTATATAATGATAAAATAAAGTAAATGCTTAAAAATTATTAAGTTTAAACAGGTAACATGATATTATTACTTCACTTTTACACTCACGTACCTACTAATTGACGAATATGAATTGAATACGAATTGACTAAATGCATCAACTCGAGTGTTTTAAGCTTATACAAATTCCTACGATGTAGCAAGTATAAAACATATCCTAAACGAATGATACAATAAAATACAATAAAGTACAATAAAGTACCTACAAAGGAAAATGTACAAATTTAGAATCAAGTTTGAAAGTTTTAGATCTCCATTTTTTTATGTAAATGTAAAATATAGTATCAAGAATATCATCGTCAGCTTGGATGCAAAGATTGCAAATGCCACTCAGGCGAACGGCACTACGATGGCCAGTTTGCAATTTTGCGAAATTTTCTCAGATATAACTTGACAGCCCTTATAATTTGACGCCGAACCCAATATTTCAATAAGATACGCCGAGGAATTTAAATTATAGCGGGCTTTTGAGGATAAACTTCAAAAATGCTCACTCTCATAATGGGGTAAATGTAAAATGTTATGTTGACGAAGATACTTTTTTTTGGAATTTAAAAGAACGACGAATGGCCATAATAGTTAAATGTGAATGGCTTAGTTTTACTGCAGATGTATTTGGAATATAAAAACTACTCATACTACGATCCAGCTCGTAGAAAAAGGATAACCCTTTATGCATGTAACAAGTAACAACCAAAGTCTTAAAAATAGTAAACTTTCCTTTTAGGGTTCCGTACCCAAAGGGTAAAAACGGGACCCTATTACTGAGACTTCGATGTCTGTCCGTCTGTCTGTCTCCAGGCTGTAACTCAAGAACGGTAACAGCTAGAAAGTTGGAATTTTCACAGATTACGTATATCTGTTGCCGCTATAACAACAAATACTAAAAATAAAATAAAATAAATATTTAAGGGGGGCTCCCATACAACAAACGTGACTTTTTTGGCCTTTTTGGCTCTATATCAATAATGGCAACAGATAGGTACTTGAATTTTACTCAAAGTCCGTAGTTTTATTTGCACTTTAATATTTAATTATAATATTAAAATGAAATAAAAAATTAAGGGGGGCTCCCATACAAAAAACACAATTTTTGGGCTAATTTTGCTCTATAATGGTACGGAACCCTTAGTGCGCGAGTTCGTCTCGCACTTGGCTGATTATTCAATACAAATGAATAACAATAATATGAATAAAAAAAATATATTACGCGTAATAATTGCGGAATTAAAACCGACAAATGACTGGAGTTCCTCGTGGAGTGAGTTACTCATTAAATTCAAAGAAAAAAGAAAGCCTTTTGAATTCAAGGAACGATCCAGAAGCTCCAGTCCCTTAGTGAAAATAATAAATACCTCCTATAAAAGGGATTTTTTTGGATTTTCTTTTGAAAGTAGCAAAATCCTGTTACACAGTTATTGTCAATTTATTTTATGTTTATTTGTTATTTTACGATAGGCCATTGTTTCCCTGTGGATAAATTAATTTAACAATATTTTCCTAGCTGTA
The DNA here is from genome assembly GCA_937595015.1 of Polyommatus icarus. Taxonomy (NCBI): domain Eukaryota; kingdom Metazoa; phylum Arthropoda; class Insecta; order Lepidoptera; family Lycaenidae; genus Polyommatus; species Polyommatus icarus. Next base: position 15,938,268 of record OW569321.1, read on the forward strand.
AACTGACTTAAAGCATTTATTTATTAAAGTTATTGTGTACACTATTATTTTTGAGTAACAGAGATTTGATTTTAATTTTATTTGTATATTTTGATATCCAATAATCCTCAATATGCTACCTACCTATACCTATTCAAATAATGAATATTAGAGCGAAACTCATTTAACTTTACTATTAACTGGTCGCTGTTAAGCATAATTATTAATTAGTGTCCTAGCCCACATTTTTTTGTTGTTAAATTTTGAATGCAGTCTTATTCTAAATCTTCTAAAGAACATAACTGCATTTATAACTCATCAGTTAGTACATGGTTAGTACCTACACGAATGATTAACAGCGTCCTTTACTATTAATAGAAAATACTGTGATTTTCAATTCATAATATTATATCTTTTCTCAACCAAACGAAAATAGGGCAAAGAACATTTTTAAATGAACAGCCTGAAGGCATTTCTCAAAAAAGTTTGGGCTAAAATACAATTAATTGTCATCTTACGCCGACGCCACCGGCGCTTAAACAATTTTATTATTTTAGAAAAAAATGTACATTTATTTTTATAAGAATCCTAAAATCAAGTTTGTTCAGAGAAATTTCCCTTTTTCTAGGATTTATTATTCTCGTCATTTCGTGACAGCCGTCTCTACCTTGTAGAAAGAGAGGACAATAAAAAGGAAAATTAGTCTGTGAGTATATTTTACTTATATTAGGATACGGGGCTTGTTTATAAGACAGTATGAGTATGGCAAAGGCTTACAGCCCCCGTAGACAAGCGGCAAGTGATTATCGCGAAGTTAGTTTTACCTACACCATTTAAAAAAGGCGCTAGGTCAGTTTCTCAATGTTAGGATTTTATACAATGTGTTAAAATATGAAAACAGTGTAATGCACGGTTATGGAAATATATGAAAAATTCGTGAAAATTAGATGCATCTTTGTGATTTTTTCCATCGAGAAAATTTTAATATATCGTGTTTCCGCTAGGTCAGATCTTCGGATATATAATGAAGTATCTATGTTTAAAAAATTAAACAAATCGGGGCTTATTTTCAAGTATAAAAATAAATTGTAAAATGGTCAATTTTGGGTTAGTTGCCCCCTTAACGTAAGTAATAGCATAAATTTCATTCAGGATCGAGTCGTCGGTAGTTGGATAGCGAAAAACTAGTCACTTTGCCTTCTGAACAAAAACATTGTTATCTCAGTCTTTACGCAGGCCTGAAGATTTGGGTACAAAATGATATTTCCTGTGCGACTGCGACTTAGCTATTTAATAGTAGAAAGAAACCGTTTTAATGGTTGCCATCCTTAGCGTGCTGTAGTAACAAGATAATTAAAGTATAGTACGCGAGGAAAGACGATAGCGCGATGCCTCGAAGCTTTCATCGATTTAATTACTCTCTGTTCGGTGACTCGTACATAGGATAATATATCCCGTAGAAGATTTTACGTTTGCGTGTTATGCCAGTTTTGCAACAGAAATCGGAATATAATGTGGTTTTAGAGGTTATAAATCATTTGTTGGGAATTAAGATGGTGACTCCAAATGAGACCGAAGCCCTCTGACGTCATTTCGGACGTTGTATGTCTTTCAATTTGCATATTATCTCAGAAACTTTAATAGTGCGATGCAGGATTGTGGCGCTAGTTGTGGGTACCGCCAACCAAAAAAAAAAAATACAATAATTTACTTAAATAATTAAAACAATGTTACATAAACTAGTAGTGGTTTTTCCGCACAGTGCTCACTGGATTCATACATAGCCATATATAAATATTGCACTGGTGAAGGACACTTCACCAGTGGCCTTTATAAACAATCAATATTTTAGAGTACATAATATCATTTGTAATGCGATCACACAAGTAGTATTCAAATTAAGAAACAATTTTCGCCCCACAATTGAGTTACCTCGCAACATGTTTCTCACATAAATTTCGTCAAGAGTCAAGTAGATTACAGGTTGATAGGCCACCTTAATTACTGGGTCGCAAGTCTTAGCAGGTACTTAAAATGTATGAGAAAATTTACAACACTAAACGCCTTATACTTGTACGAGCTCACGTAAATTATGTTCGCATTAAAAATAAGGGCAAAGGTTTTAGAAATGTTTACAGACGCCATAAACCTTAGGGAGCTTAAGTGGAATAAACATGTTTCCCTTAGCGCCTTATTTCTCTACCTACACAATAATATTCCCATTTTTCTCCAAAATGTTATCTATAAATTTAGACCAAACGATAATTTAGGTTCGTTCGTGTCAGCACGTAAAAATAAAACATAATTTCGAAATCGCATCGAGCGGATAAACCGTCATTTGACATACTTAATTAAGACCGAATTTGGACCGTGTATAGTGTACAATGTACATGTATTCTTTACAGTACAGTTCCTTCCGCAAGCCGGGGCCCATGCCCCGGGCGGCAAGTTCAGGGGGCGGCAAAATTCACACTTCACGGACCAATGGACAACTCATCATTTATTTACAAGTACAGCAATTTCATTGCCATATCAACTTGACCGATACGTGCGGAGTGAGACGTGCTACACGAACATTTATTATTCGCGAAGCGCGTTCAAAATACGCGCCCGGCTCCCGCTCGCCTGCAGGAATCGCAGAGCTCGTTTTAGCAAACTAAAAAATTATTTGCGATCTTCTGAGCCAGGAACTCCATCGGGTCTTGCAATCTTAGCGATAGAAAAACGTATTGCGCACGAGTTAAATTATGACAAGGCTATAGATTTATTTGCTGAACAAAAAGCGCGAAGAGTAAAATTGTAATTTCAATTCACAAATTTAATAATATATTTGATTTTTGTTTTTATTATGCATATTATGCATGTAATAAGTTTTTGGATTGAAACAAAAAACCAATGTTGTTGCTCTGCAAAGAGAAATTTATTGTTAACGAAATTCACAAATCATACTTTTTATATCTACATTACAAAATATAATCAAGTAATTACTAACCTGCAAAGAGAAACAACATTAAAAGCTATTGCTTCAAATAATGTTATTTCTACTACAATTTACAATCCTTATTTAGAATATTTCTTTTATAAAACACGTGGACACTTTCTATGATAATTTTCCAGAGACAAAGTGCGCCTCTTCCTAATAAAACATAGAGTGAAAAAGACTTGTCACCACAGATAATAATATTCTGATGTATGTGTCAAGTATTGCGCGGGTAATTTAAATTAAATGAAGTGTATAAGAGCTTCATTTACATCTCCCACCCCCAGGGAACTCTTGTGGTACTGGAATCAGTTTAGTAACATGAAACAAGTTTGACTCTACCTTTTTATATCCAGTATCAATTTTATAAATTGAGTTAGATAACTTTTCTAATATTTTATAAGGTCCAATCTTTAATTCATCTAGTTTTTTCCTATTTAATCGGTTACCATTTTCTACATACACAAAATCTCCTACATTGAATTGGTTATTTATTCTATTTTTATCAAATTGTTGCTTATTATAATTGTGTGAATTAATAGTTCTTTTTAAGGCTATTTCCCTATCTTTAAATAGTTCATTTTGTGTTTTATGTTCCTTCAACTCATCTGGTAAGATATCAATGACCTTTCCTTCCATTAAATAAGTTGGAGAAAATCCTGTTACTGAGTGTTCAGTTTCATTATATCTCTGGGTGCATTTATGAGCAATAGTTGTCCAGGCTATTTTATCATTTTTTCCATTAATTGTGCACCTTATCTTGTTTACTAATGTTTGGTTTAACCTTTCATTCAACCCATTTGAGAAAGGTGCATTTACTGCAGTAAAGATACAGGGTATGTCCTCTTTTTTTAAAAAACTTTTAAATTCTTTAGAGTTAATACCTGGGTATTGATCGGATAGAATCATTCCAATTTTATTTTCAGGAATAACTTTTTTTATGAGTTTTATAAAATCATCTGCGTTTTGGGTTTTTGATGTTAATATATAGGCGTATCTAGTGAAATGGTCTACCAGTAGGTGTAGATATGTTTTAGTAGAGCGGGAGCCACCAAACCCACCAATGGTATCTATAGAGACAATTTCAAAGGGGTAAGTAGCAGGACCCAGATGAGACATCAAGCCATATTTAAATTTTGTTCTAGATTTATTTTTTATGCATACTTCACAATTATTACATATTTTTTTTATATTAACTGTTAGATTCTTTGCCACAAAGAATGGTTTGATTTTATTTTCTGTTTGTTTTATTCCTATATGGCAGTAAGTGTGATGTACATTTTTTATTAACTCTTTGCTGAATTCCTCGGTCAGTATAATTTTGTATTTCTTTCCTATTCTTTTAAAATATATTTTATTTTTTAATATTAATTTATTCTTATACAGTTTAATTTCTTCATTTTTCTTTTGATCGTTTTGAATGTCACCTAATTTTATAAAATTTATAACTTTTAAAATTTCTTCCTGATTTACATGTGATTCTAATACTGGGTTTCTACTCAGACTGTCTGCTTCTAAATTGTCCCTTCCTGGTGAATATATTACCTCAAAATCAAATTGTGACAAATAATAAGTGAGGTCCCCTAACTCCTCATCCGTTCTTGCTTTAATATTCAGTTTTTCTAGGGGTTTATGATCTGTAAACACTTTAAATTTTTTTCCTATGAGCCAGTGTTGCCAGTATTTAATTGACTCTTTTATTGCTAAACATTCTAAATAAATTGCCTTTTTCCTTTTTTGACTGTCATTTAATTTCCTAGAAAAATATGCACATGGTCTCTCTTTGCCATCTTCTTGTGGTTGTTTCAAAATAGCCCCCAAACCCTGTATACTAGCGTCTGTATAAATATGTATAGGAAGATTTGGATCAAATATTTCTAAAATAGGTTTCGAACAAAGCAGTTTTTTTATTGTATCAAAAGATTCTTGACATTCTCTCGTCCATATAAAATGTTGGTCTTTCCGTAACAAATTGTGTAGAGGATCTAATATTATTGATATGTTTTGTATATATTTTCCATAGAAATTAATTTTGCCTAAAAACTGTCTAACATTTTTCTTTGTTTTTGGAACAGGAAAGTCTTTTATGGCTATTAAATTATCTTTTAGTGGAGTAATGGTGTTATTTTTTATTATGTGACCCAAGTATTTTACAGAATCCTGTGCAAATTTACATTTAGAAAATTTTAACCTAAAACCTTCTTTTGAAATAGCTTCCAATAACAAGGCTAAGTGTTTAATATGTTCCTCGAATGTCTGGGAAAAAACTAAAATGTCATCGATGAAATTGACTGTAAAATTGGATAATTTGTGTTTTCTAATAATGCTACTTAGTATTCTTTGAAAAATTGCAGGTGAAGTTTTTAAACCAAATGGTAAACAAGTCCACTGAAAATGGTTTTCTTGTGTAACAAAAGCTGTTTTTTTCCTATCTTCTATTTTTAAGGGTATCGACCAGAAAGCGGAATTTATGTCCAATGTTGAGAAAAATTTACAATTTCTTGTTTTCATCATTAAATCCTCTATAAGTGGAAATGGTTGTGACTGAGGAACTATTATTTTATTCAAGTCGCGGAAATCTATACACAGTCTACATTTTCTTCCTTCTTCCTTTTTATAGGCTAAGGTCACCGGAGCTGCAAACGGACTATAAGATTCTTCGATTAATTTATTTTGTAATAATTTTGAAACTTGTTCTTCTATCTCTTTTTTGTCCTCTAAATTGCATCTATACGGTCTTTTGCTACAATATGAATCTACTAATAAATCAATATGTGCTTCATAGCCTTTTACGGAGCCTACATCATACTTATCTTTTGCGAATAGTGAATTATATTTGCTTATTAGTTTATCAATTTTTTCTTGTTGCTGGTTGTCTAAATGATTCACCGTAATGCTAAAATTTTTAACTTCTATGTGTTCATTAAAGTTTACTTTACACTTATTGCTCATAAGGGAATTTACATAATTTTTATTTATGGAACTTTGTTGGTTCTCAATTTTGTCACCTGTAAAGCCAGGAATATTTTCATTATTTTGTTTTATTTTTTGAGAGATTTCAAGGTTTTCATTTTGAATCAGTTGAAAAGACTTTATGCAATCCAATCCAATTAAAAAATTATAATCAAAATTTTGTTCATCTATGACAAAAATATTCATTTCTTTCTCTATTTCAAAAATCTTTATTTTTAATTTTACTATTCCCATAGCCTTTTTAACACCATTAATCGTTTTTAAATTTGCTTGACTATTGTTATTTGTATTGTTTTTTAATGATAACAATTTTGAATTAATTAAACTTACATTTGATCCTGAATCATATACCCCAAATGTTTCTATGGAATCATTTATGATAAGTTTAGTTCTGATTAATGGTGAAATAATTAGTTTTTTGGATCTATTTCATTTAAACTCATTTCTAATTCAGAATTATTAACACTTTTAATTGGGTCTTTTTTAAAGCGACTACTGTCTTTACTTCTAAACCAACATACCGATTCGGAATGGTACCGAGTCCCTTTCTTTTCTTTTTCACATATTTTGCATGGTTGATATTTTAAATTACTTTCATTTGTCCTACTTTCCCAATCTTTTACTCTTTTACCAATTATTTTTTTATCCATTATCAAATGTTCTAGACCCCGGATACTACTAAATAAATCCTCTGTATCTTTCAATCTATTCCTGTCAATTTCATCGGCAATAAAGTTAGGCAAACCAACTACAATTAAGTCTATTAAAGTACATTTATCCATTAACTTATTTACTTCTAAAAGAAGCCTTTCTTTTTTCAAGGCATATTCTAATAAAGTACCCTGCCTATACTTAAATAAAAAAGCATACCTTATTGGTGACCAGCCTTTGTCCACATATGTTTCACAAAACTTTTTCTTCCAATCACACCATTGCGAATTTATTGTATATTTTATAATCATAGACTGATACCAATCTTGACATGAAAAATCTAAAAATAACCGTAACATCTGTATTTTCTCAATGTCCTCATTTATACCTAAACGATTACATTCCATTTCAAAGATATCAATCCACTGAGTAACATTTGATGTCTTTTTTGTGAATTTTTCTACTACAAACTTTTCAGACAAGTTCTTTAAATTAAACTGCTTAGATTCTTTCTTAGATTCAGCAAAACTTTGTAGGATTTTTGCAAGAGTTTCTGTTGGCATTTCATTAGTTGAAACTTGTTGAGTTGTAGATGGACTCTCCTCCAGTAAATATCCCTTGAACTGCATATTTCCATCTTCATCTAAATATGTATCACGTAATTCCGGAGTAAGTGAAATCCATACTCTTCTTTCTTCATGTCTTCTCTGTAGTGTATCCTTTACTTTTTGAAATGTTGGGGTTTTAATCAACTCGGTATGCAATTTTTTGGATTGTAATTGTTCCGGAATTAAAAATAAATGTTTGTCGGCGTCCATGATTGAGGTTATACAGATCACGTTTGTCTTCGGATCTTCTGCAGCCGGTTTTACAATGAAATGAAACTGGAATTTCTCCATAGTTTATAACAGCTATAATAATGTTGTTTTGTAATAAGTTTTTGGATTGAAACAAAAAACCAATGTTGTTGCTCTGCAAAGAGAAATTTATTGTTAACGAAATTCACAAATCATACTTTTTATATCTACATTACAAAATATAATCAAGTAATTACTAACCTGCAAAGAGAAACAACATTAAAAGCTATTGCTTCAAATAATGTTATTTCTACTACAATTTACAATCCTTATTTAGAATATTTCTTTTATAAAACACGTGGACACTTTCTATGATAATTTTCCAGAGACAAAGTGCGCCTCTTCCTAATAAAACATAGAGTGAAAAAGACTTGTCACCACAGATAATAATATTCTGATGTATGTGTCAAGTATTGCGCGGGTAATTTAAATTAAATGAAGTGTATAAGAGCTTCATTTACATGCATATTTATTTTTATTTTAAACCCTACCCTGTTAAATATTATATATCCTATATATTGATAGCTGAAAATATTATATGGTGAAAATAAACATAAGTAGGTAGGCGGGGCGCCGAAGCGGCGTTTGCATTAGCCGGTACCCCTCCATGGGACCTGGAAGCCCGTGTGCAGGCGGAAGTCTATTCCCGCACAGCAGCAGCAAAGAAAAGAGGGGAACGGGTGCCACCAGATCTGGTAGCCCAATGGCGTCGCCAAGCGCGAATGCAGATAATGCGCACCTGGCAAGACCAAATGGCATCGCCAACTGCCGGTCACAGAGTTGTTGCAGCAATTCGGCCAGCTCTGGATGATTGGGTGGCGCAGCGTAATGGCACTCTCTCCTACCAGATGGTGCAGATGCTGACAGGACATGGGTGTTTCGGTCACTACCTGCACCATACGACCAGACGGGAGTCAACGCCCCAGTGCCATCATTGTACGGACGAGGACGACACGGCGCAGCACACGCTCGCTGCCTGCCCAGCCTGGGTTTAAACTCTGCGCCGCTATAGGACCAGACCTGACACTCCCAAATATAATAAGAGCATTAGTCCGGTCGAGAAAAGCCTGGCATGCGGTCTCTACTTTCTACGAGTCCATCATGACGCAGAAGGCCGCTGAGAGAAATCGAGAAGCCGATAAAGCAGCTGACCCGATAAGGAGAAAACGCGCTCAACATGAGCGGCTACTCCCCACATAATAGGGCTCGGGCGATGGATTGGGGAATCCGTCGCCTATTGCACGAGCTCTTCTGGTAGAAGAGCGCCCGGACCCCCGGACCGCTCTCCCGGAGAAAGCGGCAGAATCCGCGCGGATTGTTCTGCTGGTAGAGCAGATGCCGCTGTCTGGGCGTCTGCAGTTATCGCCTCAGGCGGGTCCAGCGGCTCAGCGACACGCGGAGAGGAGGCACCGTTGGGTTTTAGTGGGTAACCAAGGGTGCTCCTCCGTACAGCACCCGAGGAGTCCCACATATCCAGGTGCCCACCCAGGCTGCCGGGAATGCATCAAGCATTTCCCAACGGCAAAAAAAAGGCGGGGCGGCATTTTTCAGTTTTTGCCCCGCCTAAAAAAAATTGAAGATCCGGGGCTGACAAAACTGAAGGTTGCAAAATTCCACAAGTAAAGAACTTAGATTAATTGAATCTCTCTAAAAGAAAACAATAATGGCTATTTCTGTAAGAAGTTAATCTTATCGCTGTAATGAAAGGGCACCGAAGAAAATAAATTAGCAGAACAAGCGACGATACAAGGCCGTAGTTTTTAACGAATTCGAAAAATGGTTTAACTTAAATGAATTAGTAAATTACGAAATTGTTTAGGTACTTTCTATTAAATTCTACTCGTAAGTTTCGATACATTTTTTACTATAAAAATTTTAAAATTTCAACAACGGGCATCCTAAAAAATCATAAGGAACTTAATAGACGCATAAAGATTATTTCTTCAAGCTCCACAAGAGCACTGGTGATCGCGACAACAATAGCATTTCCAAGAATTCGCGATCGAAGGATTAATACCTACAAAAATATAGAAATTTTGAAAAAGACGGTTGGAGAGTAGTGTTTTGTGTCGAACTCGAACTCGAACTCGTACTCGAATCGAACTCGACTCGAACTCGAACTCGACTCGAACTCGACTCGAACTCGACTCGAACTCGACTCGAACTCGACTCGAACTCGACTCGAACTCGACTCGAACTCGACTCGAACTCGACTCGAACTCGACTCGAACTCGACTCGAACTCGACTCGAACTCGACTCGAACTCGACTCGAACTCGACTCGAACTCGACTCGAACTCGACTCGAACTCGACTCGAACTCGACTCGAACTCGACTCGAACTCGACTCGAACTCGACTCGAACTCGACTCGAACTCGACTCGAACTCGACTCGAACTCGACTCGAACTCGACTCGAACTCGACTCGAACTCGACTCGAACTCGACTCGAACTCGACTCGAACTCGACTCGAACTCGACTCGAACTCGACTCGAACTCGACTCGAACTCGACTCGAACTCGACTCGAACTCGACTCGAACTCGACTCGAACTCGACTCGAACTCGACTCGAACTCGACTCGAACTCGACTCGAACTCGACTCGAACTCGACTCGAACTCGACTCGAACTCGACTCGAACTCGACTCGAACTCGACTCGAACTCGACTCGAACTCGACTCGAACTCGACTCGAACTCGTCTCGAACTCGACTCGAACTCGACTCGAACTCGACTCGAACTCGACTCGAACTCGACTCGAACTCGACTCGAACTCGACTCGAACTCGACTCGAACTCGACTCGAACTCGACTCGAAAGTCGGTTGTCTGTAAAGTCGGTTTAAGGTGAACGCAGATTTGGCCGCACCGCACGCACCGCAGTCGCCGCCTTTCGAATTCTTTATATGAAGTTATAGGCAAGCTCGACTCAAACTAGACTCGAACTCGGTTGTCTGTAAAGTCGGTTTAAGGTGAACGCAGATTTGGCCGCACCGCACGCACCGCAGTCGCCGCATTTCGAATTCTTTATATGAAGTTATAGGCAAGCTCGCATACCTACCCGCGCCGCAGTCTTCGCAACTTCTACATTCTTTATATGAAGAAATCGAAATGCGGCGACTGCGGTGCGTGCGATGCGGCCAAATCTGCGTTCACCTTTACTGACGATAGTTGAATGTGTCAACGTCATAGCCTTAAATGGAACGCCTCAGAGCGAGGTAACGCCGCATATTGCGTCATGTTTCTTTGTGCGCGCAGCCCATATCGAATTATAAGACGTTGTCACGTCAAAATATGTATGTAATAAAAATGATATTTAATGAAAGCAGGGAAGGTAAAAAAGATTCATCAATTTCATGGGGTTTTCCTCAAATTGGGAACATGGCACAAATACCTATTGGTAATGAAGGTTTATTTCCTTTATAACGTTAAATACGCTAATTGCATGTCGAGAGCAGATTTCACGTTTGTAAATTCGTTTGTAAATTATAAGCCAATGTAAATGGACCCCAAACCACGTTGACGTGCCCTTTATACTGGCGAATGTTTTTTTCCCAGCGTAAAACGTCGTATCTTAAAAATAAGACAGAACATTTTTCCACCTAAGTTATTTACCGTTATTGTTATTAACATAAATCATAATAATATAATATTGCACTTACTTGACGTTATGAATGACTTATGAGATTGTGTGTCTGTCTGTTAACTTTTTGGTTAGTACACGCTAGCAGCTAGAACATTTATTTTAAACAAACTTACTACAAAAGATTTAAACACCCGTTGAACAGTTGATTAGAGAAAAATTCCATACAAAATTGTCTCAAAACAACTGTTCAACAGATGTTTAAATCTTTTGTGGTAAGACCGTATATTTTCTAAATAGTATTAAATAGTATTGCCTGATCTGCACACGCCTTACATCTTTGATAGCACTCACAGAGGTTAAACATTTTACATTTTTAAGTAACAGAGGTAGTAGAACATTTTAATAACAATAATTTAAAAGCATGGCTAAATATGAATCATTGCATTTTTTATCTCATCAGGATATAAGTCCTTTTTACCTGGTTCAATTTAATTGTTTTACAGTTAAAGCGGCTTAAGCTTAATGAGGTATATTACTTTAAAACCAAAAAAATTGCGTCATAAAATAAATTTCGTTAGATATAACGTGAAAACTAATCCCCTTATTGTCTGTCATGTTGTTACATAACATTATATCATTCAAAAGTTTATCCATTGCTCCTCCGCTCACCTTTAAAACTTGTAATGACCCACCGTTTATAATTTCAGAGTTTTCTTGGAATTGCTGCTAAACATGATTAAATAATAACTAGCTATTTGGAGCTTTGCTCGGTATTCGACAAAACACGAATAAAAAGACATTTTCTAAAAATGATTCCTAGCTAGATCGATTTATCGCCCCCGAAACCCCCTATATACTAAATTTCATGAAAATCGTTGGAGGATTCCGAGATTCCAATTATATATACAAGAATTGCTCGTTTAAAGATATAAGAGTTGTAGCGAGCAAAAATAATATTACTTTTCTATGACGATATTTACGTTTCTAAAATTAATATGATACTACATGACGCCCGCAACTCCGTTCCACCAAAATTCATTTATCGCGCGGGAACAGTAATTTTTTTCAGGATAAAAAGTATCTTATGCCCTTTCCCAGGACTCAAAGTATCTTCATACCAAATTTCAGCAAAATCGCTTCAGCGGTTTGAGCGTGAAGAGGTAACAAACAGACAGATACATATTCGCATTTATAATATTTAAAAAATATATAATATAATATTATACTCGCAGTATGCAGTATGAATATAATAATATAATATGTAGTCACATAAATAAACGAATAAGCAGGCATTTTATATGAGACACAAAATTATGAATGTTGGTACTGCGAGCAACTTGGCAGGTTTTCAGCAGAATTAATCGTGTCTTTCCGCGGGATTTACGCGTAATTTGCTTATTAAAACTTTTTTCGAGGAAGTTGGGAAGGTTTAAAAGCAACACAGTTTTGGATCGATTACTGAATCACTGAATGCTGAATGCGTTGCACTTACTTTATTTTGCTTTGAATTACTGAATGCTTTGCACTTTTTTTCTTTGCGAAAACTTTAGAATATTATAATGTATTATATTATGTACCATCGAAAAAAATTGGTCGGGTTAGGTATAATTAGGTTAGACTAGAACTAGCACGATTATCACTCATGTAATTTTTACGACCTCCGTGGCTCAATGGTTAGTGTGTGGCAACTCAAGCCGGGGGTCGCGGGTTCGAATCCCGCCGACGGAACAAAAAGTTTTTCAATGTTCCTGGGTCATACACAAATGAAACACAATATTACTTGCTCTTTTTCCACTATATTCATTAATTACAATTTAATGACTTTAAACACGACCGGTCGTGTTTAAAGTCTTATTTATGAATATAGTGGAAAAAGTGCAAGTAATATTGTGTTTCATTTGTGTATAAAATGAATTTCCACCAAGAGCCGACAGTACAATCAATTACATATTATATTCCTGAGTCATGGATGTGTATTAAATACGTGTATGATATAATAAAAATCTTAAATATACCTATGTATAGTATAAAAGAATTAAATATATTTCCGTTGTCTGGTACCTGTAACACAAGTCCTTCAGGTACTTAGCACGGGGCCAGACTGACGTGGTGTGAAGCGTCCATAGATATTATTATAAATTCAACTATACCCAAGGCCTAGTTATCCTATAGAAACACTGTACTTTTTCAGCATAAAAAGTGGTAGGTACAGTATGTTATGAAGAACCTAAATTAAATGCCCGATCAATATCCTTCAGTAGTCTTTTATTAAAAAAGGAACAGACATAATATTCACAAATTTTACCATTAAATTTGTGTGATGTGTTACAAAACAAAAACACAAATGAAATTCCATAACTCCGAGTGAGATGGAGCGAGTACGCTAATGAAGTTAGCGTTACAAGCCCTCGTAATTTCTCCAGTTATACCTCAAAGGTGGAGTAATAGAGTGGCGCCGGCATGTTTTATTCAGCAGGCACACCGTCGCGTCGCGTCGCTTCCTGTGGTAATGAAGTGGATCGGATAATTTTAAACTAGACTGGATTTTCTTAAAAGCATAAAATTTAACTTGCAGTCCCCAATCCATACTAATATTATCTACAATATCTGGGTCCACAGTAGTGCACCCGCCGAGACGAGCCAAGCGAAGCGCAACCTACCTACCAACTACCTACCTATTCTCGAAGTGCTCCGTCGTTTTTTTAAACCTTCATACAAAATATAATGAATACGAAAGTGTGTCTGTCTGTCTGTTACCTAAGTTACAGTTTACACCGCAACCGCTAAAACGATTTTGATGATTTGGTATGCATATACTTTGAGTCCCGGGAAGACTAATTAATGTTTGCCTCTGGGTGCGGCATTTTATGTTGCTTTATCTTAGTGCTGATCAAACTACGAGTAATGAGTGATGTTTAATTAGTCAGAGAACTACAGTAATTGAACATTAAGAATTGAAATGGAAGTCAAAATATTCACGTAGTTATGGTAGATTGATCTCTTCGATTCTGATATAAAACGGAATTTCCAATTCAGTATTGATCCTGTAAGTACGGGGAATACATCATAACATTGTCGTTATGAAAAGTTTTCGCACAAAAGAATAAATATTTTGGTATAATGTTTTGTGACATATTCAGGCGTTTGAACGTGAACGGTGGGTACCTATTACAATATACCAACAAGCAAAAATAAAATATTTTATATTTTTTAAGTGAAACTTTTGGAACTAATTATTGGAAGCACAGGAATGAGAAAGACTCATTTAATAGACCTTCTTCTTCTTTCTGCTATATAATTTTCGCGCGATTTTATTTTCGGAATAATTACTGGCACGATTATAAAATTTTCATAGTAATGAAAACGATTACACAAAAATTCTAAGTAGGACGGTAGGAAGAAGTTTGCAAAAGATAAATAACTTTATATTTTACAAACTTCTCACTTTTCTTTGACATTAAAGAAGAGCCATATTTTAACGAATATATCCCACTGAGTAATGTTTAAGCTTGTACAACATGAAGGGATGAAAAAGCTTTACATAACATTTTCTGTGTATAATTCAACCAGGTGAAATTTTGCAAGCTTTTAGCACTAATTATATAAAGTGACTCTCTCGTAATGAAAAAAGTGTTCAAGAGTGTGGAAAAATACGCTCTCAACTACGTGTTTTGTGTTTAATCTTTGTACTCGTATGGAGTTTATAGCGTTGTCTAAAAAAACGTTTGTTAAATTTTCTATATCAAAATCGCAGTGTCAAATTTTAAATAATATTCGAATTCGAATTTTAATTTTAGTCTGTCCCGACAGAACACTTTAGCGCTGCGATCAAATAAAAAAAAAATACTTTATATAAGTACTTAATATGGCAAAGAAACGTTTGCCGGGACAGCTAGTATTATTATAAACTAGATGACGTCCGTAACTCCGTTGCGCCAAAATTAGTTTATCGTGCGAGAACCGTACATTTTCCCGGGACTCAATTTTTTTTTATGCAATAAGGGGGCAAACGAGCAAACGGGTCACCTGATGGAAAGCAATTTCCGTCGCCCATGGACACTCGCAGCATCAGAAGAGCTGCAGGTGCGTTGCCGGCCTTTTAAGGGGTAGGGAAGGAAAAGGGAAGGGTAGGGAAGGGAAAAGGGTAGGGGATTGGGCCTCCGGTAAACTCACTCACTCGGCGAAACACAGCGCAAGCGCTGTTTCACGCCGGTTTTCTGTGAGGACGTGGTATTTCTCCGGTCGAGCCGGCCCATTTGTGCCGAAGCATGGCTCTCCCACGTCAACTCAAGTATCTCCATGTTCATACCAAATTTCAGCAAAATCGGTTCAGCGGTTTGGGCGTGAAGAGGTAACAGACAGACAGACAGAGACAGACAGACAGATAGACGGACAGACACACTTTCGCATTTTTATATTAGTATGGAAGTATAGATGAAAAATTTGTGTTTTCTATAATACTTATGTTGTAGGTACTCGTACTATGAGAGAAGTTGATTCCTAGGAAGATGGGGGACCTACGTAGTTTGGTTGCGTTACGACTTACGTCAAACCCAGCCGACAGATCACAATTAAAATTGAATTGACATGATCCGACCAAATAACGTTGGTCTGTCAACTGCCTAGGAATCAATTTCCCCGATGGTGCCATCAATCTTTGTTAGTTTATTTTGTACTTTTATAAATAAATAAATTTAAGAAAATTACATAACCATAAGTTTATACATGACTATAAGTTGGAAGCGATATTCTGCACTTTGGCGGTGAGTTTAGCAATGCGCTGGCTACGTAAGTACGAGCGTCGACCTAATGTTTATCCAATGTGTACAGCGGCCAAAAACTTTATTATCAAAGCACTTTTCTTGCAATCCAAGAGTTGTATTCCGTCGCCCTCGCAGAAAGCGGGCGGGAGGTACTGACACAGCAAATTGCCTATCTACACAATCGGATTATCCTTCGACCGAGATTCGAGCCGGAAAGATCAAAGGTTATCACTTATTTCTGCTTCTATTTACTTGACACTGAGTGGAATTTTTTAACGTGAAAAGTAGAAAATGAGTAGAATTCATTGTGGTTAGTATATTTTGTCGAAAACTATTATTTAAAATAAAAAGTATTATTTAAAATAAGAGATTTCAAAGTACAAGAAGGAGAAGTGTAAGATTGAGATGATAATATTATGCTAGAATTACTAAGTTTTAGTTTACGTTAAGTAACTGACACGTTGTGTTTATTGATTAACAAAATATATCACAATTATTTTTTAAGAATCGTAGCTTTTTAGAGTCACAAATTAATGTAACTTACCTACTAAATAATTATTAAAACAACTAAGCAAGCTCAACTTTTTATTCGTGGGACATTCAAAATAAACAAAATTACTCTGAGCTTTTAAAGCACAAAAAGTTTGGAAAAGCTTAAGCAGGAGCTTTAAAATACGAAGCGGTCGGTCAACTAAAGATAAGTCTCCGTCGGGCGCTTCCGTTGATAAGTGTTGGTTTAAAGCGACCGAAAAAATGTTAGGAAAATATTTTCCTAGAGTTTCCGAGCCATTGAAGAAACCTAGGGTCACTTAGTATATCATGAATATTGTTGATCAAACTGACGGTATTTTTTGTAATATTTAAATTTTAACATGAGAGTTGATTGTTGTAGGAGAAATAATTACAATTTACATCATCAGTCATCAACTCATCACAGTATGAGGTGATCTTTCTTTTCTATCCATCCATACTAATATCCATACTAATATTATAAATGTGAAAGTGTATCTGTCTGTCTGTCTGTCTGTTACCTCACGCTCACGCTCAAACCGCTGAACCGATTTTGCTGAAATTTGGCATGGAGATATTTTAAGTCTCGGGAAAGGACATAGGCTACTTTTTTCCCGAAAAATGTACGGTTCCCACGGGATAAACGAATTTTGGCGCAACAAAGTTTCGGGCGTCATCTAGCTCGTAATAATTGTTGATTCCTGATCTCTTTATGTTAAATACCTTTTTTTTCGGAGTTTTTTTTCGCGTTACAATATGTAATTGGTTGGCTTTGTTATTTGTGCATTTGACGCGGAAGGAGCCCTGACCTCGTTCACTTCTCAGAGGTCATTGACCTGAATCGGGGAGACCTTTTGGGATGGAAAGTGTTCCCTCACAAGACTAATAATGTGTTAGCCAATTAATTCAATAGAATGAGGCAAAATTATTCAGGAAGCTAAAGTAAAACAAAAATATTCCAACCGTAGAATTTTTGAAGTACTTAGTATGAAATTTATTTGTCGGAAAATATAAAAGGAGACGTTCTAATAAAAGGAAAATTGATGAAGCTTTTGTAGCTGAGAATAAAATACGACGTAGACAAAGCGTAACTACCTGAATTTTTAACACTCGAGACAATGCTTTGAGTGAGCCTTGCAGGGGAAAGCTTTAACCTTACTGTCATAACAAAATGCCTTAGCAAGGATAAAAGTGAAATTATGAATTGATGAAAATTAATAATTCATTTCAAGGACGCATTGTTTTTTTATTAATCGCAGCACCCAATAATTATTATAGGCTCTCAAAATTAAGTAATGACTGTATGTTTTTGATTTAAAAATCATTAACCATAATATTATTATAATACATATCAATTTTTTATAATTTTATTAACAACAACCTGCAAATAATATTTTTATCGAAGTGATAGACCTGCGGGACTAGCTTGTTTTGAGGTGCTAAGTTTAAAAAATTCTGAAAATAAAGTTTCTGAAACTTTGCACATGGATGGAGTGATGTCTTATTAGGTTATTTTTAAATTTTGTGTCATTTCTGATGATAGGTTTTTGAGAAAATCAAAAATTTAGTAGTCGATTTTTTAGAATTTGTATAAAACTAGCTAGCAAAAACTTAACATAAAAATAAAAATAGCATAATATCTAGATTATTCTTCGGATTGTAGGTACCTAATTTGAAAGCAATATCCCAAAAGCCAAATTTTAAACTTTAATATTTTTTTCGGCCTATAGCGACCAAAAATCTAAATCCCTATATATCTCTGGAAGCTGTCGTCCAAAA
Organism: Polyommatus icarus; assembly: GCA_937595015.1. NCBI lineage: Eukaryota > Metazoa > Arthropoda > Insecta > Lepidoptera > Lycaenidae > Polyommatus > Polyommatus icarus. Next base: position 15,956,340 of record OW569321.1, read on the forward strand.
TGACACAAAATCATTTTTTAGGTTTACCTAGTGGTACCAAAACTATACGCAAAAAATTAGAAACTTTAGAATTTTTGAAACCAAAAAACCTAGTCCTATCGGTTCGAAATAACATGTTTCCAACGCGGGAATCGAACCCACGACCTCCGAGTCAAGAGCGACGCTCTAGAGTCTAGAGTCTAGACCACTGGGCCACGGAGGCCTATATTGTATAGTGTCACCAAAACTATGAAGATATCTACAGTGGGCTTTGAATTAAGATGAATAACTATGATGGACATTATCATAGCAATTATTAGCATTTATAAATATGTCTAATAATAGAGGTAATAAATTGTTCACATATTCTGTACATCAGGAGCAAACGTGGGTAGACCGTATTAAGCAAAATATCTTTGCAAAACTACCTTGAGTTTTTTTACTCATTGTATATTTTTGTAAATATATCCCATTATGTGTGGTCCTAAATGAAACGTATATACACGCAAAGATAATATATCCACAAGACAAAACCTGTTTTTGTTTTCTCAATATTAATAACTAATAACAATGTGTGGTACACAAAAATATGTAGGATATATATTTTATTTACGCATAGCAAAGAATACAAATTCATGTAAAGCGCCATACAACAAAAAATAATTCGCGTGGCATTGACAAACGCGTGATCTGAATACAGGCCACCGGCGTTGTTTGTTCGAGGCTTAGGGCAAACTAATGTCCATAACTAATGAGATTCGGTTCATCTCTTGCTTTGGTCATCTGCCGCTAACTTCTATGTAAAAACCTCGAAATCATACTAACAATAATTCTAATTACGTTAGTGTACTTGACCACATTCGCTGTCTTTCAAGTGACATTTTAGTCGCAAGTTAGACGGTCAAATTTTCATCAATCTGATCCATCAATCCGGTAAAGATTGACGAAAATTTGATCATACAACGCACGGATTAATGGATTGATCATATTTTTAATATGAACTTTTTATAACCATCAATATTCCGTCAATTAGATTGATGGACCAGATTGATGAAAATTTTCGTCCCCTCGACTTATATGTGATATTGATAAGGTGTCAACGCGTTTTATACAGGGCGTAAAAAGCAAAGTGACAATACTTTGGGGTGTGTAACTGTCCCTTGTATTGAGTTCATTGTGAAAGTTACGGCGCTGAAAAAGTAGTTTTTTTTAATTTTCGTATGAGCGAATTCATGGTCCTGGCCGGGCGCTCGCTCATACAAATTACAAAAATTAAATTACTCCTTGTTTTTGTTACACTCTGTAGAGTCAACGGTGTCACTCTTGACTTGACTGAGTTGGAAGAAACCTGGTCCAATTCCAGTCATTATCATCAAATCGTTTATATAAAATTTTAAAGCTCTTTCTGTTATTGAGCCCCTACTATCATGATGACTTAAGATAAATATTGAACATATTTTGCAGTTTTTATCCTTTCACAGTATTTTTGGCCATTGAACTTCATAAGTCCAAATAAAGCTTACAGGAAAACCATTTGTTTCGAACCTAATTCTTCAGAAAGCACTCTAATCTTGTTTGAATATTTAATGTCTAGTTTATAAGAGTGAAACTTAACGGCACGAGGCTTAAACCTTAATAAGAAATTTTCTTTGCGCGGAAAATTAGTTCCTGCTTAGTGAATCATCACACTAACACAATATTATGTATGGAAAGAAAAACCCCTACCTTAGATTATTACGCGAATGTTTTATAGATTAGCTACCTATCTTAAGAGGCCGGGCCGGCATCGACATTCTCATACATACGTAATACCAAAATCATTTTCTCATACGAAAATATTTAACATGTTTGAGTTATTTTTCAGCTTAAAATAGTAATTACCTAGGTTCCTGCACAAAAAATTACTACAAAATATTAACACTAAAAATATTTTTAAGCATCGACGCGTCGCGTTGCGGTCTGAATCAACCCTTAGGATCAATTCTGACCGCAACGCGACGAGGTGAGGCGTTGCGCGGCATAAATTGGTATGGGTTGACAGATTTCAATTCCGTGAGACGTCTTGCGAATCTGTCAAATCCATGTAAATTTAGAATTGCTGCATAGCATCTACGCGTCGCGATGCGGTCTGAATTAACCCACATGAAAAGACACAAGATTTGGACAAACGACTCTGTGCTATTTTGAATTTACGTTAACATTTTGGAACATACTTTATTAATGGACATCAGCGTTAAAAATTTTGAATATTCATGGCAGATTTTCCGAAGCGAAACCCCTTATCAAAGTAAAGGGCCTCCAACTTGGCGAACAAGGGTTAGACAATGTCCGCTTTATATTATGCGATATTTTAGTTTGTTTCTACGTGACTTGGGATAAGATTTTAGTTTATGGACGAATCAAAATAAATGAACCGTTAAATGTTACGGTACCCATTAGTTTTACGTATTATTAACATGAAAGTAGGGGAAGTATTAAACTTTTTAATTTATTGTGAGTTTATTATATTTTTTCTTATAAGCTTAATTAGGTATAATTTATAGATTAATATTAATATTATACTATAATATTATAACCTCAGAGATGCATATTTTATTTTAAACTAAATACCTCTTATTTCGGCTTTTGCCCGGTAACACGATGAAGGTAGTTAGTGGCTTTTTTATGAGCCTATGCTGTCCCACTGCTGGGCAAAGGCCTGGTAAGTGGCTTACCTGAAAAAAAAACAAACGAATGAAATAAATAATAAAATCCATTTAAATATATTTTAATAATAGGTAATTGTTTTAAAATTATTCCTGTTATATAAGTAGGTATCACGAAATAGCTAGTTTGTTTTTGGATGTAGATTTAGAGTATGTAAAAATTGCTACCTAAAACATAATATTATATTTCTTGAAAGGAGCTAACTAGAAGATTCACTCACATTATGAATAAGGACATATTTCATTTCGATTAGCTATGTCCACAACGTGCATTTTTTTTTCATCAACTTTCGTGTTGGCACATTCAATAATTATTGTATGCGTCAACGAACGCAACGCCAACATTTTCAAAGAACAAAGCGAAAGTTTTGGATACGGTCAGAGGACATGCGTCGCGGCCATGCCTCACGTTCGCTGTTGACTGCGCTATAACGCATGACCTTGATGAACAAAAAAGACACAGTGTGAACAAAGCTATTTAGTTAAACATAATATTGAATTACTTGTACTAACTACTGCACCTTAATAATATAACGTATAAGTAATAAAACAAAATATGAGGGTGAAGATTATAGTTTAACTTAGTTAATAAAACCAGAGTTACAGCTTATTAGTAATTTATGTAAAATATATTATATTGTTTTGTTTTATATTTTCAACGGACACTATAACAATGAGGGCGAAAATGGCGGTGCATTTTAGACCGGAACTACTTGACTCGTTCAATATGCTTGTCTAGCGGGAACCGCTATGACCTACATGGTGGCTTTTTGTGAAAATATCAGCTAACAATACAAGCTAAACACTAAGCAGTGATTCTTAAATATCGCTCATATTATCAAAGTTTAATCTTGATTAAAACATAGAAGCACAAAACAATGTTTATCATTTTGTTTTAATTTTTTTTATCTCAATTAAATATTCTTTGTTAAGTACGAATAAACGTTTATCATATTTTATAAGCTCGCCTAACATTTCAGTAAATTAAAGCTTTTTATGTTACTTTTATAATATCATTGGCAAAAAAAACCTGTTATTGTTATACATACTTTGTAATAACTATAATAACTATTGTATAGTTAAAATCCATACTAATATTAAAAATGCCAAAGAGTGTCTGTCTGTGTGGCTGTTACCTCTTCATACCCAAATGCTGAACTGATATTGCTGAAATTAATTAGTATAGAGATAATTTTCAGTCCCCGGAAAGGACATAGCATACGATTCATCTCGGAAAATTAACGGTTCCAGCGCGATAAACGAAGTTTGGCGAGACGGATTTCTCTAGTCCATACTAATATACTAATGTATATCTATATATCTATATACTTATTATAAAATGAAGTCACTTTTTTCCCTCATGTCCCTTTCTTTGTTCCCTTTAATCTTTAAAACTACGCAACGGATTTTGATGATTCTTTCAGTGTTAGATAGCCCATTTATCGAGGAAGGTTATAGGCTATATTTTATCACGCTAAGATTATTAGAAGTGAAGAAATAGAGGAAAATGTGGAAAAAACGGGGAAAATTATTTGAAAGGGCTAACTTGAACGCGCTAATCTCAGGAACTACTGGTCCGATTTGAAAAATTCTTTCAGTGTTAGATTGCCCATTTATTGAGGAAGGCTATATTTTATCACGCTAAGATTAATAGGAGAATGTGAAAAATTATTTGAAAGGGTTTAATCTCGCGAACAACTGGAGCAATTTTAATGTTATTTGGCACAGATAAGAAGTAGACCACATGAAAGATCGTGATAGGCTATCGATTTTAATAATTTTTTCAGTGGCTATATATTTTATTACCGTGCGACGCCGGGGCGGGTCGCTAGTATAATATATACTAATATACTAATTATACTAATATTATTATAAATGCGAAAGTGTATCTGTCTGTCTATCTGTTACCTCTTCACGCCCAAACCGCTGAACCGATTTTGCTGAAATCTGGTATGGAGATACTTTGAGTCCCGGGAAAGGACATAGGATACTTTTTGTTCCGGAAAAATGTACGGTTTCCGCGCGATTAACGAGTTTTGGTGCAACGGAGTTGCAGGTGTCAACAAGTAATGGTCAATTAATTAAAATGGTCGTACTTATGAAAAAGTAACAAAATAAAAACAATTTAATTTCCTATCCTAATTTAACCATTGAATGTTTCTTAAATCTTCGATTTGCTGAAGTAAAAAGATGAACATCCAAGGTCCGGCCTTTTTGTGATTACTCACAAGATGAATAATAGAAAATGTAGTCCACTGAGACATTCTTTTGTAAACCTTATACAATATTGAAAAAAATAATTTAATCTTTTCTGCTTGAGGGATGAAATATGCTGACGTTATTTTGGGATGATGAAAATCAATTAAAATGTTTGTGACGATATCCATATTGAGGAACGAGGAAGTGTTTATTATGTTTTCACTTTTTTTTTACCTTGGGGGAATGCCTTTACGCATCCCCGGGGCCTGGGGAGGACCACCGAGATATGTAGGACTTTCCGGGGCGGACGTAAGATCCGCACCCGGGACTTATAGTTTATACCCACTAAAACCCCAACGGTGTTCCTGCAGGGCTAGCATAACAACAGTAGACATGGTAAAGAATCGACATACTGACTGATTTTATCGACAAAATGGCGGATTTACATTGTCTAACTGTCACATTGTCTATTCTTCCGTAGAAAGAAACCGTTTCTATGGTGACCATGCTACGCCTGCTGATGGTGGAACTACGGGAAACGCGTGATACGCAACCGCAGCCCCACCACATCTGCCTCTTTGGGCTATTGTTTTTGAACTTCAACAGTTTCAACAGTACAAATGAAGCTAAATAGCAAACATATGATTCGTTTATCTCTCTATCATGATTCAAATTGCACGTCTCAAACAAATCATTGAAAATCTCTGATACAACGTTAGATTACTTATCGTTATCAAGGAATTGTTGTTTACAAGATGTTACAATCTAAATACGAGTAACTTTCAACTGAACAAGAACTGATCACGTATCAGATCAACAGAATCACATGATTTTAAGCGATTTTAAAGCAATCCTGAACTTTAAAACTTTTAGCTTATCAGGCGTTCCAAGTGGCTACGCCCGCGTAAATAAGGAATAATTCCACTGGAACCGTACATTTTACCCATTATTTATTGTAGCTTAATTTCTATCTATCCATATAATAAAATTGTAGAAAAGTCAATTCTGTACATTGACTATTTTTCAAAAATAATACTTGGGACGTGATCTACGATCGACATGGAAGCCAAAAATACAGTTTTTAGAATTTTTGTCTGTTTGTCTGTATGTATGTCCGGGATAAACTCAGAAAGTACTGAACGGATTTACTTCAAATTTTGCACGAACATTACTTAGAGGTCGGGTCAACACATAGGCTATAAGTTATAACGATATCACCCAGGGTGGGGAGGAGGGGCTCAAATTTCAATATTTTTAGTTTTTTGCTCATATCGCTGAAACGGTTAGTTGTAGCGAAAAAATGTTCGGTACAAAAAGAAAGCTCATAAAATTTCCTACAAATTCGTCCTTTACACTATGTGTCTATCTCCACTCCTTGCCTTGCTATCAGCTTTTATGTATCTTATCTATACAGATTTCGAATTTCGTTTTATTACTTGAAAGATTATACTTGGGACGTGACCTACTATGCTAACGCGGACGAAGTCGCGGGCATCAGCTAGTTCTAAATATATGCCAAATAAAAAAAACGGTCTAGTAGTTAGTATATTAGCGCGTTCTAACAAACAAATTCCTTATTAACTTTATAATAACTCAATTATGAATTGTTAAACTACGTATTAGTGCTACGAAACCATTTACTTTGCAATATAAATATTGACAAATGCGTTTATTAAAATGTTAAGAAGTTCTTATAATAATATCACTCGTTATTATAAACCATACAAAATCTCATAAATGGAAGTTCATCCACTCCATGAAGTCAAAGCTAACGAATGTTAGGAGCTGTTTACGAAGCTGTATGTGCAGCATGTTAACGCTTTGAATAATTCTCGTAACTTGCTGAAGTACCTCTACAGCGGAGCTCGGGGAAATATCATCGTCCATCAAAATACGTGGACTATTTTCTAAGCGAGCCCCTAGACGATCTATTTTATTTTTATTGACCATCTAAGGTTGATGTTGAACATCGCCTTCAATCTAATTGTCGAATAAACTGTTAAATAAAATTGAAGCGTGATATTGCACAATACAATTGATCGTCTAGGGGCCGGCTAACACTTGACGCACTAACATTGTAAATTTAATTTGTCTTTGTGTGTAATTGTGTATATTGTGTTTATAGCCTCGGATAAATGATAATGGTAGTTGTAAAAAAATATAAAGACCAGCCAAGTGCGAGTTGGACTCGACTATGAAGGGTTCCGCAGCAGCTATTAGGTTAATTTTTCTAGAATTAAAAGTTTTTTGATTTATTTTTATACTTCAGTTGATTTCACGAAAGTTAAAATATTAAGGTTTACCATTTATGACGTATAAAAAACTACTTGCTAGATCTCGTTCAAACCAATTTTATTTAGTAGTTTTATAGTAATATACATCGTATATATTATATTTTTTAGACTTATCATTTATTTTAAAAGTTAGAAGGGGGGGGGGGGGGAGGGGGGCTATGGAACCCTAAAAAATTAACTTAAATGGTAACAGTAATCAATTAATTGCAAGTTATAGTTTTTCACGAGCTTATGAGGAAATAAATGTAATGATATACCACTTAAACTTGTACGAATTTTAGAAGTAATTAGGCAATACATTAGGCTATTATTTTTACGATAAATTCCTAGAATCAAGCCTCGTAATGTTAAGTTGGAAACTCCGTACAGGTAACTGATAAAACAAATATAATATTATCTCAGTGTACTGTGAGTTCTTCAAGTCGAGGATTATTGTTATCTTCCAGGGGACAAGCTCGTACCCTCGAGGTCGGCCAAAGTGCAATAACATTTTATGCTGAATAATATTCACATTCTTGTGTAGCACCGAGGGATGTTTATGATTTTTCTATTTTTGCGGAACGACGCAAAAGGAAACACTATTTTTATAACTCGCTAGTTTTGTATCACGTCATCGAGGTTCATGACTAGCACAGTATTTTCTACAGACCTTTAAATTAGTGAAGATAAATTGAAATGGTCATTTATTAATATGTCTTTTCGCGAAAACCAATGTTATCTACACATACGAAACTTAATGAATTAGTTAAAGCATAATAATTAATAGCAAAGCTCAAAAATGGTCTCTAAAATACTCTACATGATATCGTGAATTCGTAATCCTGTCTATATCAGCTAAGCCCTTCGGCATTTCAGAACAATGAATTAATAATTTTCCCTAGATATTAATTAAAATCGGAATTTCAGAAGGTCATCATAAGGTCAAATTGATAACGAAATACACGTTCTTGGGTTAGAGTACAGTTATGTAATGATTTAGTTTTTTCGGATAACAAGTTCCACTTTAGATAGTGGTGAGATAAAATATTATGGAGAATCCACTGTATGTGTGCTACCCCTGGTATATCATGATAATCAATCCTTTGGACATTATCACAAAATAAAAAAAAATAGGGTTCCGTATCGTTATAGAGCAAAAAAGTTTCTAGATATATCTCAAATAAATTATTTCTTATATTTTCTACTGTGGAAACAATCGTGTATATTGAAAACGAAAAGCAATAAAAACTTTTCATTATCCTGTTCTCTTACAATTGAGTTGTATTTAGATAAACATTTTGTACTTATTTTCAAAATTCAACACTAAAGGTACGAAATGAATCCCAATTAAAAAGTTTTATGCTACTCGAATGAAAAGTTAATAATTTACGCGTTCCGAAAATTTGTTAATTAATAAACACAAACTATGCTCTTCCACCTGATTACTCTTAATTTTAACCTTTTGGAGTTCTAAATTTGTTACTTACTCAATTATTATTTTAGTTACAATCTCTTACACTTTAAATCTCTTATCAATTATAGGTTTTAATAAGCCACCCTTACACGTGCATACGTAGGTGTTAGGACCAAATTTGTGGTATTGCAGTTTTTATGAGATGTGTTGCAAATTAACGGATTTCTGATTGTATTTTAAGTTACATCATAATTGTTAATATTAGCTATTTCTATTATAATAATATCTAAATTTAAAATTAACACACAAATTATGTATATTATGCATTTATTTGTATTATTTACTATTATTATTATTTTTAACAAAAAATTAAAACCGACTTCCAAGGTAAAAACAATAATAACATTAATTATGAACTAAAAAGTATTAAATAATTTTTACTATCTAATAGTGCCTTTTTCCGAATTCGGCTAAACCTCAACTATTTCTGTACTCAATCTTCATTATTTTGAAGTCGGTACCAGATAGCTGAATCTTCAGTCCTCTGACAGAATATTTAAAATTTTTGGAACTGGCACCGACTTCAAAATTATGAAGATTGAGTACAGAAATAGTTGAGGTTTAGCCGAATTCGGAAAAAGGCACTATTAGATAGTAAAAATTATTTAATACTTTTTAGTTCATAATTAATGTTATTATTGTTTTTACCTTGGAAGTCGGTTTTAATTTTTTGTTAAAAATAATAATAATTTCACTCTTTTTAGTTGCACTAGTAGATAAATCTTCGCGTATATTTTACGTATCTTATTACAATTTGTTAAGAGTCACAACTCACACTCACAAAATAATATAATATTATCAGTGAAGTGAACATATTGTGCTAAGTAATTTAACAATTTTAATACTTCAAGCCCGAAACGGTCACCGGCGATTTCGATAACAATAGAAAGGCTATTGTGTCTCGTTTTTCCACGATCGAAGGATCTATCAGATAAAAAATTGTACAAACTTGCATAGGATGTAGCGTAGCATAATATTTAATATTATCATAATTATTGACAGCTGTTCTTGTTATCAAGAATTCAAATCGATAGGTACTTAGTGCACCATCTATCGATTAATAAGTATAACTAATTAAAAAGACACTTAATGACTTTGTTTTGTTTAAATGCTCTTTTTAAAATAACTTTATTTTAATTCTATTTGTCTATTAAAATTTTATAAAGTAGTAAAGTATTCGATCTGTATATAAAGTAGTTAGTAAAGTATTCGATATTCCGTCTTTTGCCGCCACGCGCCGCGCGGCGGCGCTGGGCGGCGACGCCGACCGCCGTGTATTAAAAACAAACAGGTGTTGTTAATTGTTATAACAGTACATAATTATTAATATTAGTATATCCATACCTATGCCTTGTACTATTATCTATTCTGTGCCATGAGACATTGGTGGCCTTAACACGACGTGGTAATGATGATGATGACGATGATGATGATGATGATTATGAATATGAATTGCATAGTAGTTTATGCTTTCTGTTCTTAAAACAACGCCGAAACTCCCAAACGTGTATCTATAAGGAATCAGGAGTTCTCTCAGCATCATCGAAACCATGGTATACCTTGACCCAATATTTGACTTTTTGGTAGCGTATTCTTAGTACACTTCACATAAAACCAAAATCACCATATGTTTCCATATAAATTTCGAGGAGTTCCCTCGATTACTCGTGGATCCCATCATCAGGTCACCACCTTTGTGAAAATGGGACCAAATTGGAGTGAAACCTAATACAACAAAACAAAAATTTCGAAAATCGGTTCACAAACGGCGGAGTAATCGTTGAACATACAAAAATAAAAAAAAAATAAAAAATATCCACAGCCGAACATATAACCTCCTCGTTTTTTGTAAGTCGGTTAAAAAAACATTGCGCATAATGTATCTGTATATTCGAGTGACATTTTCATATTTTTAAACACATTCGACGTGTATTCCAACGAGTTTCCCCAACATATTGGTACATTTTCTGCGTTGCTTATCAACGTTGTTATCAATTTTTGACACAATAATCTTCGTATCATCGCTGGGGATAAAATCCCCCACGGAATCTTCAATCGGCTCAGTTCAGTTGCAATTGTTGTTTGCAACTTGCAACATGAGGACATTGTGGCTTTTCCCCCTCTTAGTGGCGTTATGCCATAGCCATGTGATCAGGGAGGAGGAGAGAGAGTTGGAGTGGTGGGAGACGAGTATTCTGTACCAGATCTACCCGCGGTCCTTCGCCGACAGTGACGGGGACGGTATTGGTGATCTCAACGGTGAGGCTTGCAGTTTTTTAGTTTACATTACTGAGTTATACATCTTGTCATCTCTATCACTCACTTGGTGACAGATATGACATGATGTTTAACTCAGAGTTAATTTTAACACTGAGTTAAACATCATGGTGCAAGTGGCCCTAATTATAATAACGCTCTCATCACAGGAATCACATCAAAATTAGAATACGTGAAAGAGATCGGTGTAGGAGCGATATGGCTGTCACCGATTTTTCAGTCTCCCATGTACGATTTCGGATACGACATTTCCGACTTTTATGCTATCCATGATGAATTCGGAACCATGGAAGACTTCGAAGAACTCATGGCGAAGGCAAACGAACTAGGTTGGTAATCTTTAATTAAAGTTAAAATACAAACAATAATTAATTTGATAGAAATCTGTTAAATGCGATTGTCAATTGTTTAAACCGATAAGATAACATAATTACTGGATAATTGTTCGGAATAAAACCGGTTTATTTTTCAGATATAAAAATTGTTCTCGACCTTGTGCCCAATCATGGTTCTAACGAGAGCGTGTGGTTCCAAGAAGCGCTCAACGGCAACGAGAAATATTACAACTACTTCGTTTGGGAGGACGGAATTATTGACGAAGAAGGCAATAGACAACCGCCAAATAATTGGGTAAATATTATTTATCAAAATAATATCGAAATAATATAACGAATGTCTTGTAATCCAGAGCATAATTACTATATTGATGTAAACAAATATTTACCTCTATTATTTGGTAGTTCGACCTGTACCACATAATATATATTAGTAGTACCAACCTGTACACAATAATTATTTAACTTCTCGTGACGGCAGCAAGTCTCTTGCGCGTGATACTAGTAACTATCATTTGTCTACTAAAACTATCATTTGTCCTTTCTAAACTCTCAAAGTATTTCCTTACCAAATTTCTTCAAAACCGGTTTAGCCCTTAAAAAGTGGAGAGGTAACAAACATACCGATACACTTTCGCATTTATAATATTAGTAAGGATGTGCTTAAGTTGGTATAAAAACACTCGTAATTTCAAATGGTTGTAAAGATCCAGATATTTTGTTTTAAAAGTAAAACCATTTCTCATCTTAGTTTACAAAGCAAGATATATTTTTCAGCTTAGTCATTTCCGAGGTAGTGCTTGGGAATGGAGGGATGAAGTTGGGAAATATTATTTGCATCAATTCGCTGTCGGTCAACCCGATTTCAACTACCGCAATCCTGAGGTGGCAGAGGAAATTAAGGTATGCTACGTAATGTCACAATGATCGTACCACTTTCTCAGAGAAATTTTTGGACGGATTTTTGATTTTATACTATGCAATATCTCAAGCTGTATCAGTTTTTAGCGTATTTAAAACGTCAATAATTATTTAGACGCGTAATAATTTTCCATAACCTTCTTCTGAAGATCTTTAGGTTTCGAATGAAATGTTTATCTTACAGAATGTAATCAGATTTTGGCTCGAGAAAGGAGTTGCCGGGTTTAGAGTCGATGCAGTGAATTGCTTATTCGAAGTAGATAAAGAGCTTTACGGTGGAAAGTACCCCGACGAACCGCGCTCGGGCGACATCGATGCGGACCCAAATTCACACAACTACTTAAACCACATTTACACCAAAGATAGGAATGAAACGTACTACATGGTTTACGATTGGAGAGACGTTCTCGATGAGTTTGCGGCAAAAGACGGCTTACCTAGAGTGATGATGACTGAAGTTTACGCTACTGTTCAAAACGTTATGAGGTATTTCGGTGAAGGGGATAGAATCGGTGCTCAGATGCCTTTCAACTTTGCCCTCATAGAAGACTTAAATGGTGATTTTTCAGCTCCAGACCTGAAGAGGTCGATTGAAAAGTTCTTGACTTACAAGCCAGTTGATAAAGATGCCAACTGGGTGGTATGTAGATTTCTCTACATCCTTTTTATTGAAAATAAGAAATAAATTAGGCAATTTAATTTTTTTAGACCTTATTAACAGGTAGTGTAATATTTTTTTAAGGTTGGTAATCACGACAACAGTAGAATGGCGACTAAATATGGGCCTACACGCGTAGATGCCATGAACATGGTTGTCTTATTATTGCCTGGAGTTGGAGTCTCTTATATGGTAATTATATCAAAAGAAAATACGAATTAAAAAATATACTAACTTTTTTTCCTTCTGTGCTAGTAAATACAAAAAAAAAAACGTGAGCGATAGCTTGTATGTCAAGATCTTATGATAATATTCGTTCAGTTTCATGAACCGTGTTTTCGATATATGCTTCCGATAAGTCAGCTGATCCGCAACCAGCTGTTGAGATAACGTTGACATAATAAAAGATCTGGTTTTATCTTGTCCGTTCCTGTTATTTACAAGTAGGTATTTCTTATTGCTACCTCCCCTATTTTACCAGGGCGAGGAACTCGGTATGGAGGATGGTTACGTGAGTTGGGAGGACACCGTCGACCCATCAGGATGCAACACTAACGACCCAATAAACTACTACAAATCATCACGCGACCCAGAGAGGACACCGTTCCATTGGAACGCTGAGAAAAATGCCGGTAATTAATCTTTGTTGTCTTGTGAAATGAAAGTGTCAGTGTCGCGTTAATTGTTCATCAGCGATTCTCGTAACCGAAGGAGTAAACTTAAAAAGTAATTAATAGCGCCACACTTTTATAACATGACCTGTTTCCGTCGAGCGCATCTCTCGCAAGTTTACGCAGTATAAAAATGTTATAAAATAATATGACTAAAAATATGTGATCGACAGAATATATATTATTTTGATAATTCATTTATGTAGGTATATGTATATTATACATTTATATTATGTAGATAATACTTTTGTCATTAGTTATTACACTTTCGTTAAAAAAGATACGTTCAGCTTTCTGTAAAGTTTTGCTACTTCCTACGTAGACTTTCTGTTTGGGAGGGAATTCAATTGGTCGAAACTAATGTGCTCATTTATTAACAGGTTTTTCGACGGCCGACAAAACATGGCTGCCTATGGCTGATAATTATGAACTAGTGAACGTAGAAGTTCAAAAGGTAGCAGCGAGATCTCATCTGAAGGTTTATCAAGCCTTAGCTGAATTGCGGCAAGAAAAAACCTTCAAATACGGGCGATATGAATCGCTGGCTTTTAATGAAGACGTTTTCGTGTTCCGAAGGTAACTTTATCGTACTCAATATGATGAGCTTTTTAATCTGAGGAAAATTCTATCGCTTGTACTTAACGCTATTCCAGCTAAGTAGCTAGACCAGTGGTTCTTAACCTTTTAGTCATGAGCTCATCCTCATGAGCTCATGATGGTAAAATGGTCCCTCGACCATTTTACCAAATGTTTGTATAGCCGGGGACCACCCGGTTGGTTTATCTAAACTAAGGGTTTTTTGATAAAGCAAACAAGGACAACTTTATAATTAGCACTATTTTTTTTTTCAGAAAATCAAAAAAGTTACAGATTTTAATTAAATTTGATTTTTGTGACTGCATAGTCCATACTCTTTACCAACTTATGAATTCTCACATATTATTAGGATGGCTTCGCGGACCACTTGGAATGTCCCCAGGGACCACCTGGTCCGCAGACCACCGGTTAAGAACAACTGGCTAGACAATAATCAATACATAAGAAAATTAAACTGATACAATCATAATACTTATTATTATGAACAAAATATATCGCTATCAGTGCCAGACGTAAATTCATATTACGTATTTTTTCAGATGGTACAAGGGTGAAACATATTTGGTGGTTATAAACTTGCATGATAAGGAGCATATCCTTGACTTGACGTATCTCGAGAACGTGAGCGGGGATGCGAGTGTCGTCATAACGAGTGTGGAGTCTCCTAAACAGGAAGGGTGAGAGTTGCTTGCACGCAATAATTCCTTTGTCTTTAAGCGTTCCTGAATTTATTGCCCTATCTTTATTTTCATAACTTGCAATAACGTTTTTATTACATCTCTACCCATCATCACTAACACATGTCTTCAAATGTGTTTAGCCAAATTACATCACTAATTATGAATTAAGCTTCGAGATATTAAAATACGTTTAAAAAAGTCGAATAAGTTACGAGCTATGATAATTTATATTATTGATACTTGTCTAAATTGTACAATACAACATTACTTTATTAATTACTAGCTATTTATTTTGTATCCTAAAAGGTACCTAGTTGCTGTTGTTATTAAATCTAAAAAATAATAATCGTTCTATTAATGGCACTTGACGACTTGACTATGTATTAATAAAATCGACAGCCAGGCCGTAGTTTAACCTTTTTTTTTAACTTAAATAGTTCTCAGGACCTCAGGTTGATAAACATGCTATAATAATATTATTTACCAGGCCAGCTTCGCAGGAGTAATTTTATAGTGCCCAAGTGTGTGCGCAGTACTCTAACACTTAGTAAGCTCACAAGCAGCATAAGTCAACGAGTGAATTTCTTTCTATCTAGCGTTAGGGCCTGTATTCACTTTGATTAGTGCGAGTGCAAGTAATAGTGCAGGTGATTAATGATATGGAGAAAATAAAGGACTTGCACTAATCAGTCGCTGTCCACACTAGCTTTCTCCTGATTACTAATAACCTGCACTTATTACTTATCAAAGTGAATACAGGTCTTTAGCCATAAAGAAAGATATAATGTTTGTTTTTTAATGAAAATTAAACTGTCAAGGCTGGCAATAAACCAATTCATGAATGCCTTTCAGCACGACCATAACGGCCATTTCTGAGAAAATTGGGGACGTATTGTGAACTAATTCAAGTCCATTTTGAGGAAAAATGCAGGAAAATCGTAGGAAATAATAGTCAGTAATTACTAGATTATTGCTGCAGTTTTAATTTGTCAACATGCAACAACAGTACTTATAGAATCACATGGATGTTTCGGCGCGTGGCGTGGATTCTAAATTTAAAAAACCGGCCAAGTGCGTGTCGTGCCACGCGCAATATAGGGTTCCGTAGTACCGCTAATTTTTGTATGGTCAATGAATTTATAACGTGTTTTACATTACGAACAACATCATCTCAGTTAAGTTCAAAGAAATTTGAACGAAACGTTCCCCTATACTTCGCCGAATACATTTTTTTAGCTGATCGACTATAACTCAAAAACTTATGAAGTCTTCGTAGCCGTGATAGTTTTCCTTTTAAATTCAGCATATTTCCTACTCCCGTGAATTTTTTCACATTTCCAGAAGCAACCGTTTAGCTGGTAGAAGGGGGGGACTTTAAAACTTAATATTTCACAAACGGATCCCTAAATCGGAAAATG
Organism: Polyommatus icarus; assembly: GCA_937595015.1. Taxonomy (NCBI): domain Eukaryota; kingdom Metazoa; phylum Arthropoda; class Insecta; order Lepidoptera; family Lycaenidae; genus Polyommatus; species Polyommatus icarus. The sequence continues at coordinate 15,972,527 of OW569321.1, forward strand.
ATCTATAAATACTCATAATATTTTTAAAAACCTATCCAATGACACCCCACACGATAGGCTGGACGCGAAAAAAAATTTTCATCCCCACTTGATGTCTATGGAAGGTACCTTAAAAAAATATTTTTTAAGATTTCATGTACCATTTTGTCGCCATCATTAATATGTGTATTCATGCCAAATTACAGCTTTGTAGGTCCTATAGTCTCTGAGCAAAACCGCGGACAGACAGACAGACGGACAGACAGACGGACGGACAGACCGAAACTATAAGGGTTCCTTGTTGACTACGGAACCCTAAAAAGGTCTTAGAAATTAATATCTAATTTTCATATAATAATATGCATCAAAAGATCCTATATAGGTTATAGGAGTGTATATTATGTGAGTCATGAAGGAATTTAAAACTATGATTAAATATTTTTTACAGGGACATCGTCCACGTGTCGGCTCTACCTGTGGCGCCAAATGAAAGTATCGTGTTACGACTTAATTAAAAATACAATAAAATTTGCAAAACAACCTCTCGTTTTATTTTTTTACATTTAACTCTCCGTGCATTATCGTAATATTTTCTTTATACCTACATAAATAAAAGAAATTTTTAAATGCTAGTATCGCTAAACTCAATAACGACAGAAATGTCTTGGATAGTTTTAGTCTTAAAATATTCGTGGAGGTCCAAAATTTTCAATTTGGAAAAATATAATATAATCACAACGTAGCTGTGGGCAATATCTTTTAAGAAAACAAGATAATATTATTATGTATTTTTATAGCTATACTGTACTCGGCGAAATATGGCGGTAGCGGTCATTGACTCCCTGTCAAAAACTTGAAATTTTCTATACAAAGCCGCGATTGACAATGAAATGTCAGATGTTATCAATCGCGGCTTTGTATAGAAAATTTCAAGTTTGTGACAGGGAGTCAATGACCGCTACCGCCATATTTCGCCGAGTACAGTATATGTAAAAAATAAATATTAAGCCCTATAATATTATTACCTCTAATTTTATAAGTCCAAGTTAAAACTCTCATGAAACTAGTTGACGTCAGGTGGAAATATGTCGACCGAACTAAGTTTAAATTATAAAAGTTTTATGTCAGTATGTTTTGCTAACGTTTATTTGTAGAGTCAACTAAACGATTTAACTAACGACCAACTATATACGTACTAGTAGGCTAAAATATTACGCCTAATATTCAAGCACAAGCCATGATTCGGCAGTAAAAAAAAATTCCGGGACAAAATGTATCCTATATCCTATTCCTGGTTCTAAGCTACCTCTCCACCAATTTTCAGCCAAATCGGTTTATCCGTTCTTGAGTTATAAGTGGCGTAACTAACGCAACTTTATTCCTTATACTTATAAAATAAAGTCGCTTTTTTTCCCTCATGTCCCTTTGTTCCCTTTAATCTTTAAAACTACCCAACGGGTTTTGTTGATTCTTTCAGTGTTAGATAGCCTATTTATCGAGGAAGGTTAAAGGTTATATTTTATCACGCTAAGACTAATAGGAGCGAAGAAATAGAGGAAAATGTGGAAAAAACGGGGAAAATTATTTGAAAGGGCTAACTTGAATACGCTAATCTCAAGAACTACAGGTCCGATTTGAAAAATTATATATTAATTTAAGTTTTAGATAGCCCATTTGTTGAGGAAGGCCATAGGCATATTTTTTTTCAGTGGCTATATATTTTATACCCGTGCGACGCCGGGGCGGATCGCTAGTTTATAATATAATTTTCTCGTGTCACAATGTTAGTCCACGAACTCCTCCGAAACGGCTTTACTGATTTTTACCAAATTTTATATGCATACTAGCTGTCCCGGCAAACGTTTCTTTGCCATTTTAAGTATATAAAGTATTTTTTTTTATTTGATCGCAGCGCTAACTGTCGGGGCAAACTAAAATTAAAATTCGAATATTATTTAAAATTTGACACTGCGATGGTAGCGCCGTCTGTCGGATTCAATGTAAAACATTCCAAAATCAACAACTACTAATAAATTAAAAATTAATTAAAAAAACATTGTCCAGCGGACAAAATTGTGAATCTAAACCATTCCCAGATCCCCTTGAACACACACAAAAAATTTCATCAAAATCGGTCCAGTCGTTTGAGAGAAGTTCAGTGACATACACACTCACAGAAGAATTATATATATAAAGATTCAGTACGTCTGAGAATCAGCTACTGGGTACTTAAAATATTGATAAGTGCATTTTTTGAATAAATAATAGTAAATTATTACAACCTGAGACTGACGGCGACCATTGCTTGTGCGACGAGATAGCGATCGACGTAACCATGGCGACATACTTATTTAGTCACTTCAATAAAAAATATGGGCGAAATACTTTATATTACGGCAAAGAAACGTTTGCTGGGACAGCTAGTATAAACTGTATAATATATATAGATTTGATACTGGCAGCCATTTGAGTTTTGACTGTCGGTTACGGCATTGTTTTTGTGTGACTGTGCAAGTTTTATTTAGATTATTATGGCGAAACAAAGAAAGGTATTTAAGACATGTATTTTTTAGATTTTGAGTTTTTCTATCAAGATTTACATTATTTCTAGTTGATTTCTTGCTAATTTGTCTAAAATAAGGCAAATAATAATGTTGAGAACATGTGACCATAGCCTGTCGAGTCGTATTATTTTGTGGTCGTATTATATTATATATCCATTGCCTATTCAAATTACCAACTTTTTTATATGTACCTACTAGCCTATTCACCCGACGGTGTTTTACTGAAAACTTAAGATTTATTTACACAAATTATACTAAAATCGGGATTCTATTGCAAAATATATTCTCTAGAAACCCAGAAATGAGCACCTTCATAATTTTTTCAATATGAACAAACAAACATTCGACATATTTTATATAATAAATACAGAATTATCTCTTATCACATTAACTGAAGTCTGTGCCAGGCAATGGGATGAGGTTTTCCCACATTTTTTCAGTAAATTCAGTGTTTTTAAAAGAATTTGTTGATAGGGAATCATACAAGGCGCTATTGAAATCATAAATCCATATTATACTTTATTTCTTGCAGCGGTTTTTCGAGGCCTGTTTAAGGGTTAAGCAACCGCTTCTTGGAGTTATGGTTATCGTTAAATATGGCGTCCATTATCTATTGACTTTAACCAAAGATTTGACATTTTGCGTTGTAGTTATAGTTAAAGTTACAGTTATAGGTAGTTATGGTGCAGCCACCCTAAGGGTTATTTTAGTGGTATTATAATATTACAGTCTCTGTCATCAGTTCATCACACTCTGATGTTGGCGATTCACGCAGGAGCAATTTAAAAGAAGAAGAAGTATTCTTTGTTCTATAGTCTATCGAAATGTCAATTATAGGTGACTTGTTAGAAAATGTAGGTATTTGATAAAAAAATATTTGTTTTTTTGTGTCAAATTGAATTTGGAAAGTGTCATAATAGTGTTTTAATTTTTACAGATACGAGATAATTCTGCTATTATTGATATATGTTGTCGATTCAAAACCCTTATTTTATCTAGATCTACGTGTTATCATGCCAAAAATACCGAATCTTGGTAACAAACAGGTAAGAACATTTTGTATGGGGAAAATGAAATTGTCGTTATTAGCATATTACTCGCAATTTTTCCATTATTTCTCATCCTTAAAACCTTCCCTGCCTGCCTAGCATACGCCAACGAGATATCTCACTCTCGAGATAATTAAAAACTACTCGTCTCATAATGTCAAAATCTCGACATTATCTCGACAAAAATCTATAAAAATGTGTTATTTCGATGATAGATCTACGCGAGAAAAAATGTTTGTCATGCTAGGGTCATTAGAGATGAAGATACAAACTATCAAACATCGAGAAACATGTAGAGTGAGATATCTCGTTGGCGTATGCTAGGCAGGCAGGACTTCTACGAATGTTTTAAGACTATAATCAACGTCCAATCCGTTCAGCCGTTTTCGAGTTTTAGCGCGACTAACACATTTGAAAATCCATTTTTATATACATACTAGCTGTCCCGGTGAACTTCGTGTCACTATAAGCGCCTAAAACCTTCCCTGGACTTCTACGAATATTTTAAGACTAAAATCAGCCCAATCCGTTCAGCCGTTTTCGAGTTTTAGCGCGACTAACACGTTTGAAAATCCATTTTTGTATATAAGAAGAAAGAAGATACATATAAGACTAGCTGTCCCGGTGAACTTCGTTTCACTTTAAAATCTTCCCTGGACTTCTACGAATATTATAAGACTATTATTATAATGAACAAAAAAGTATGAAATAATTTTTACTATTAATAGTGCCTTATACAGAATACTCCTAAACCTCTACTATTTCTGTACACAATCTTCATTATTTTGAAGTCGACTACCACTAGGTGATGATGATGATGAATGTAACTTGCATAGTAGCATATGCTTTGAGTTCTTAAACCAAAGCCGAAACCCCCAAACTTGTATCTATAAGGAATCCGGAGTTCTCTTAGCACCTTCGGAACCAAGGTAGGTATATCTTAGTGCAAAAGTTTGCTTTTTGGTAGCATATGCTTAGGATACTTCTCATAAAATCGAAATCACTATATGTTTCCATATAAACTTTGAGGAGTTCCCTCGATCACTCATGGACCTTATCATCAGGTCGAAATAATTTTAAGAAAGCTTAACTTTCTACAGAACAATGTTTAAAGACATCCGTGATCCGTTTTAATCTAAAAATACTATGAAAAATACCTACCAATTATAATAGGGTCATAATGTGAAGGTGTATGGTGGAATGGTGGTGATGATGATGATGATGATTAATGTAATTAGCTTAGTAGTATGTGCTTTCAGTTCTTAAAACAACAATGCCGAAACCCCCAAACATGTATCTATAAGGAGTAAGGAGTTCTGTTCACCGCCTTCGAACCATGGTATATCCTGGTGCAAAATCTTACTTTTTGGTAACATATGCCTGGAATACTTCATATGAAACCAAAAAAAAAAACATATGTTTCCATTTGAATTTTGAGGAGTTCCCTCGATTACTCATGGATCCCATCACCAGGTCACCACTTTTGTGAAAATGGGACCAAATTGGAGTGAAACCTAATACAACAAAACAAAAATTTTGAAAATCGGTTCACAAACGGCGGAGTAATCGTTGAACATACATTAAAAAAATATATATCCACAGCCGAACATATAACCTCCTCGTTTTTTGGAAGTAGGTTAAAAATCAGCCCAATCCGCTTAGCCGTTTTCGAGTTTTAGCACGACTAACATTACTATTTTTACTATTGACACTACCTAATAACTAACTAACATTACTATTGACTTTTTTATATATTATAAGATAAAGATAATATTATATTGAAACTGATTATTATAGTATTTAAAAAAAACTCTTCATGAATACTGTACGTTCACTAACACTACGAAGAACTTCGTGAAGAAAACAAAATATAGCCAACATAATCCCAAGGAAAATTTAACAAATTGTGAAGTGGATAGATGTGATAAGCCAAAAATTTATCATTTAATGGAATATTCTGGCTTATCTCAGCTATAACTTGGTATATAATGGTTAAGGTGGTTTATTTTGACTGCCAGTACCACTCGTAAACGATGAGGTAAGATTTTTTTTACTAATATATTACTTTAAAAATAATAACATTCTCACATTATACTATGATACTAAGAAAGTTTAGTAATGGTAAACTAAATTTAAAAAAGTAATGTATCTCTATCTTATATATAAAATTCTCGTGTCACAATGTTAGTCCACGAACTCCTCCGAAACGGCTTTACTGATTTTTACCAAATTTTATATGCATATTCAGTAGGTCTGAGAATCGGCTACTGGATAATAGTGAATTATTACAACCTGAGACTGACGGCGATCGTTTGTGCGACGAGATAGCGATCACCTTGCCATTGCGACATACTTATTTAGTCACTTCAATAAAATAATATAGGCGAAATCAAAGGCGAAATACTTTATTATTATGGCAAAGCAACGTTTGCCGGGACAGCTAGTAATATATAATACAATCCTTCGATCGCGGATTCTTGGACATGCTATTGTTTTCTATTGCTGTCGCGATTACCGGTACTCGTATGGGGCTTGAAGGATTAAATTTATTGTAGATTTTAGGAGGATTCCTGTGCAAATAAGCATTTGCTTCCTATTAGTAGGGGAGGTAGTGCTAGCGTATGCAAAGCCATTTCATACCGACCAAATTTTTGTCCAGCGGCAATCAATATAATCAGCGTCAGTCGCCGCACCCGTGGTGGAAAGTTAACTGAGAGTATTTCAAAGTTGTAAAAAAGTAGTTGCGAAAAGTGATTTTATACCGAATGAAATTTTGATGGATGATTATTGAGGTCATGTTTAACCAAAAAATCACCGTCAGCCGCATTGCAGACGGGGGATTTAACGTCAGTCGCGTTACTGAACATGTAAAAAAATTTTGAATATAAAGTCATTTTATACCGTACAAAATTTATACAGGCGAATGTTTCTACTTTGTAAATAATAAATAAAACCGTCAGTTGCTAATACAATGGTGGAAAAACCGTCAGCCAGCGATATAAGTTATGACCAATATAGCCCTACTTCGCGCTCAATGTATCCTAGGGCGTCGCGTAGACGACATTTCCACCTGCAAACATTGAGCTGACGGCGATTTTCGTTTGAATTAACCATAAAATTATCTCACATAGGAATTTTAAGTAATTAATTCGATAGTCAATACTTGTGAAGAAGAATTATATACATTTTACTTTAAAAGCCCCATCTGTTGTTATATACTAAAACTAAAATAACACCTACCCAACCTAAACGTGTATAATCTAGATATGAACCTTTTTTGGGTGCGAATTGGGATCGTTTTAATGTTGTGGGGGTAATCTATGGAGGCCAAAGGAAGATCTTCCGACCGAGCGAGGTGGTATGCCCGGTCAGGCCGAAGCCCGCTGACGTCATTTCAGGCGTTGTATATATCTTGCCGTTCTCCGAAACTTCGATAGCGCGATGTAGGATTGTTAGGCGAATTGTGGGTACCGCCACATTACTCCCCCCCGAATACCTGTGGTATTCTTCAATGCGCTTGTGTTGTCAGGTGTGGGCCGAAGCTACGCGTGCAATGACCAGGAGAGGTTCCCGTGCTCTGCTTGTGGACCGGTCGTTGTAGCCTATGGCTGCCCCGTTCAAGCCAGACACGGGTTCCGGCCGGCGCGGACGCCCAACGCGGCATGTTCGAGGCGACCCGGTTATGCTTGATGTCTGCTGACGTGGTGCGGATGGGCGGGGAGTGTTGATGATGATTGATGTCCAGAAGGATGCGTGTTCTTGTCGGTGGTCACCAATTTAACGTTGTTAATGGCGGCTGAAAAGGAAGATCTTCCGATCGAGCGAGATAGCATGCTCGGTCAGGCCGAAGCCCACGTGATACATTTCAGCTGTCGTATATATACCGACGCGCTCACAAAACCTCGATAGCGCGATGTAGGATTGTTAGGAGAATTGTGGGTACCGCCACAATGTCAATTCAATACGATTCCCAACATCAACTTTGAGATGCTCTCAATTTTTATTCCACCCATTATGAAGTGGCTGACGATCAAAGCTGTTGTGTATTAGTGGAATACTATTATTGTAACGATTTTCGCTCGGTATGAAATTACTTTTTTAACTAAGCGCGACCTCCCCTACTATATACGTAACGTGATTCATTCAATTTCATTGAATGTGCAATATGTAAAAAAGCTTTTCGATTTACTCAGAATTAATTAAAAGTTCTTTTTTCAAGTTTGCAGAGCAAAATCTTATTAGAGCACATTTCTTGCTTTAAACTTAAGCTTAAACTTATTCTATAAAACTTTAGATTCTATTCAAATTGTTTGATATTTTACATAAATTGCAAATGTCTTTTTGTGATGAAATAAAAGCTATAATATTTTTTATTGTGCTACTCATATTTTTAATCAAATTAAAGTTTTACAAATTACTTTTACAGGCTCGTTACAATTTTGCTACTGAAGACGTTGGTCATTTTTGCCCACGCGACTGCGGATAGAGAATTAGATTGGTGGGAGACAACTATATTCTATCAAATCTACCCGCGGTCTTTTAAGGACAGTGATGGCGATGGCATTGGGGATATTAAAGGTAAAATAAACATACTTTCCTGGGTAAATATAAAAAAGAAATACCTAATGAATTTCTGTTAATATAAATATTATGTATGGGTCGTTTTCGCAGGAATAACATCTCAATTGGAGTATTTGAAGGAGCTCGGTGTTGGAGCAACATGGCTGTCGCCAATTTTCAAGTCGCCGATGTACGATTTTGGATACGACATCTCAGACTTCTATGACATACAAGAGGAATACGGCACTATGGAGGATTTCGAAAACATGGTAGCTAAAGCTAATGAACTAGGTAAGGGAAAACTAATTACAGCTCTATCTTAATCAATAAACTTAACAGATTGATGTAAACAAACCACATCCATTTCAGATATTAAAATTATTTTGGATTTCGTCCCGAATCATGGCAGTAATGAAAGTTATTGGTTCGACGAAGCGTTGAAAGGTCACGAGAAATATTTTGATTACTTTGTATGGGAAGACGGTATAGAAGATGAAAATGGAAACTTACACCCACCTAGCAATTGGGTAAGTATTGAAATGTAAGATGCATTAAGTTTTTTTTTATTCTACTACACTTAAGGAGCTTATTAATCTTGAGCACTAAGTGCGATTATAGCAAAGAAGAATTATTTTAATTTAAAAATTTACTACTTAGTAAGACTCTACATTCTATCTACATTTTTTAAATATCTATTTTTCTCAAAGAGCTAAAGCCATCGGATTCATTCTCAACATAACTGTATATTATTTTATAATATCATCTTAGTAGTGGTTATTCTCATTTCTGAGCGAAAAAGAGTTCAAGTAATTGTTTTTTATAGTATTCTTTCTGTCCCAGAACAAAAATGCAGTAATGATTGGATTACAACATAATACTTAGTATTACTTAGTCAAATACTTTGTTATTTATTTAAATAATTATTTTGTGATTAAATCCATCAAAAATTATAATATATTATTAAACTTGAATAATCTTTAATCATAATAATAAACATAAACATGTTTTTATTTTATTTTCCATCAGTTGAGCGTATTCAGAGACAGTGCCTGGGAATACAGACCCGAAGTAGGTAAATACTATCTGCACCAGTTTGTCGTCGGCCAGCCGGACTTCAACTACCGCAACCCTGACGTCGTAGAAGAGATGAAAAATGTCATTCGTTTCTGGTTAGACAAGGGAGTAGCCGGGTTCAGGGTCGACGCTTGTGCACATTTATTCGAAGTCGAAAAGGTTGACGGCAAAGTTCCCGACGAACCGTTGTCTGGAAATAGGCTCGACGATCCCAACCACTACGATTATTTAGACCACATTTACACCAAAGATCTGGACGAGACCTACGAACAGATTTACCTATGGAGAGAAGTATTGGAAGAATATAAGGCAAAGGATGGAATGTCGAGAGTCATGATGACAGAAGTTTACTCAAGTCCACAAAATACGATGAGATATTTTGGAGATGGTGAACGCGACGGAGCTCAAATGCCGTTCAATTTTGTTCTTATTTCTGATGTTAACGGGGAATCTACAGCTGCAGAAATGAAATATGCCATCGACAAATTCTTGACATTTAAACCGATTGATAAATTAGCTAATTGGGTGGTAAGTAGTACCTAGTTATTACTTTTTACTTCAAGTTTTTAACACACATCTGTTGAATTTAAAAAATAATTTAAATAGTTTCCTGTTTTTTTTTTAACAAAATCGACGTCGCAAAAACTTTTGGTTTTTATGTTACAAATTTTAATGTTAGCAAAATGGTTGTGACATTTAGACTCCGAAGTGCGAACAAAGCGGAGTCGTTATTGGCTTATACATTAAAGTAATATCTACCTCAAAGAGAAAACTCCCTAGGCAGAGTCGGTACAATCATTTACAACTTTAGGAGTTATGCAGTCGACACAAACTGTTCTCGAGAGAACGTGGAGGAAATCCAAACTTTATCCTATAAGTTGGAACGGGGTTGGATTGATTTCGGCTTAGAGTACCTCCTCCTACACATACGTCACGACCTTTTTGGTTTAGACTACCTTTTTGTTTACACTACGGACCTATATTATACTGTATACTTTAGGTAAATTTTAAAGTATATTTTAAAGATTAAAGTATAAAATATACATACAATATTTTCAGGCTGGAAATCACGATAACAACAGAGTCGCCTCTAGATTCAGTCCGGAATCCGTTGACGCAATCAACATGATCGTACTGTTGCTTCCTGGAATTGCTGTGACATACATGGTAAGTTCATCAGTAATTAATCAATAATTCTCATGATTTCTCATTCTTTGTAGTTCATAGCATACTTGTCTGTTACATTTAAACATAATATTTTATGTGAATGCGCGTTTCTAAACTATAATTGCGCTTAGCAATGCGTTGGAATGTTAAAAGTACTTCTATTATTATGTTTGGGCTCTAAATTGAATAATATAGACAACTAGAATAATTCTAGGGTGAGGAAATAGGCATGGTTGATGGATGGATAAGCTGGGAAGATACAGTAGATCCCAGTGCATGTAACACAGGCGATCCGCTGAAGTATGAAGAATCATCGAGAGACCCAGAAAGAACTCCTTTCCAATGGAACTCCGAAATGAATGCTGGTAAGTCGTCAAAAATTAAAAATAAACTAATATCATTATAACTACTAAAGTATGTCAGCATATAGAGCTCCGATTGAGATGGAATTTGGTATGGACATATTTAGATGGGAAAGGTCATAGAATAGTTTTTGTTTAAAAAAAATACTGTTCTGAAGCGATTCAAAATGAATTGCGGTATCGGATTTCCGAGTATTATCCAGTATATGTATAAGTTACAGAAATATATAAAATATGAATATTATGATAAATATTATTATTATTTTGTTGCAGGATTTTCGACAAGTGACAAGACATGGCTGCCTGTAGCAGACGGCTATGAAACGTTGAACGTCGAAGTTCAAAGGAATGTTGAGAAATCTCATTTGAATGTATACAAATATTTGTCTCAATTGCGAACCGAAGTTACCTTTAGACAGGGAAGATACGAGTCTGTAGCTTTCAATTCTGACGTATTCGCTTTTAGAAGGTAAGCAGCTTTATACTTATGTCCCTATGAATCAAGCCCTCCTACACTAAAAGTCTACAAACGCAAAGTGTTAAACTAAATTACGATTCTTGCCTAATGCTTTTTTTTATTCGGCGGAACGCGACTTAAAAAAAAGTGCGTGGTAGGCCTTAGACATTTCTTTGGCAAGTTGGCTAAGCAGTAACTGGGTGAACTTAGTATGCACCACGTCAGTGGTTAAGGTTGGCCTATCGCCAAAAGAGGGAAAACTTTTTCTTCGTGTTTCTGGGTCGAGCACTCGACATTACAATTTTTTTTTAATTTATGTACATAATGTTTTAAATATTAATTCAATTACATCATGTTTACAATTTAAAACATGATACCAATAATAGTATGGACCCGTGATATCTGAAATTCTTATCACAACAGCTTAAGGCGATGTAATGCGAGATGTTACTACTCTTCGTGTGTCAGATTAAACTGACACGATAGATAGCAATAAGTGGATTACCGAATTAAAATTATTACTTTGATCGACATATTGATATCTTAAACTTGACATTGTTTCGTTGCACTGAACTTGTGATAACTCTTCGTCAATAACATAAAACTTATGACAAGATATTCAATAAGGAAAAATATAAATAAATTATGTAATAGTTTATTTACTATTTAGTACTTTATAGTAAAAATTTGACTGAAAGAATTTCGAACACTTGTTTAGAGTTAAAATATTGTTTACGGTGCAATCAAAGTAACGAGGCACAGATTTTCATACAAATGTTAAAATGTTTAATATCAACTTTTATGCCTCGATTCGCCGTTTGAACTTTAGCATGATGCCATAATGAGCGTTCGGATTAATTATTTCACGTCAGCTTATTACAAACGTAAATTAATCTTCCTTTTCGATCCATGCTGGTATTATAAATATAAATACTAAAAACTGCAGAAGACTATCGAACACTTAAGTACCAAATTGTTAGTTTTGACATTGACACTCTCAATTAGATTTTGAAATATTCAACTTATTTAACTTATTTGGCATAGACCAGTTCTCTGGATTTTCCCGGCACAACGTTTTCGGAACATATAATATTACTAGCTGTCCCGGCAAACGTTTCTTTGCCATATTTTTTTTTAATTTGATCGCAGCGCTAACTGTCGGGACAGACTAAAATTAAAATTCGAATTCGAATATTATTTAAAATTTGACACTGCAATGGTAGCGCCGTCTGTCGGATCCAATGTAAAACATTCCAAAATCAACAACTACTAATAAATTAAAAATTAATTAAAAAAACATTGTACAGCGAACAAAATTGTGAATCTAAACCATTCCCAGATCCCCTTGAACACACACAAAAAATTTCATCAAAATCGGTCCAGTCGTTTAGGAGGAGTTCAGTCACATACACACGCACACAAGAAATATATATATATTAAGATATAATAATATAATATCTATGGACCTGTGACATTCCAACAACCTTTATTATAAGAGTTCAGCCTTTTTGGAATTTTTAGTTCGAGCATTTTGCACATTACTCGCTAGCCAGGTCAATGACCACTGTGGTCTCTTCTCTCAATTATTTTGAATATAGCATGATTGATAATTGTTATTTTGTCTATTGTAACAGATGGCATCAGAACGAGATGTACGTCGTCGTGATGAACTTCAGAGACGTGGCGCACACTATCGACCTGACGTACTTCGAGAACGTCGTTGGACAACTGGAGGTCCTCGTCAGCAGCGTCAACTCACCCAAAAACGCCGGGTCAGTATTTTTGTTTGGCTTACCTAAAACAAATATTATCATAGAGAAAATTGATATAATTTGTTGTTTATTGCATCGAGTAGGCTCTAAAAGTGTGAGTCGATTTAGGTATTTGGAAAAAATATAACAAGATCTTTTGTTTTTAGTTTTAATATATTTTGTTCCAAACGTTATAATGAATGAATATTTCCGCACTTTACTTTATCTTAGCTAAGAATAATCTATTCTCAACAGTGTATGAAATAATCTTAATTGCAAAGTTACAATAATTTTGCCCTAATGTAGATTCATAATATTATTATACAGGACGCTCTGTGACTCGATGCCACGCAGGAAACTACAGTTATTAATTTCCGCATTAACTTAAGGTCAAGGGACCGGGACAGCCTGATTAATTTATAATTGAAAATTAAATATTAATTGGACGTCCCGCTTGAAACACGATCCCATATTAATATGTTAATTTAAAGTTAGTCTTAATACGCTGTACATACTGTCAACTGTGGAGCATGAAACTTATGATTACTCATATGACTGTGTTAATACATGTAGCGCGAACTAGTTTTTAGAGTTTCGACTTCGTTGTCTATCCGTCTGTCTGTCTCCAGGATGTATCTCAATAACCTCTTAGCTAGACTTCTGAAATTTTTACAGGATGTGTATTTCTGTTGCTTTTTGGCCTTTTTTGCTCGATCTTAATAATGTACACTTAAAATTTTCACAAAATTTTCCAGTACCCACAGGTAATGGAAAATTTTGTTTTACAATAATAAAATTAAAATAAAATCAAAAATTCGTTGCTGATCGTTCTTACCTCTATAAGGGTAAGAATGACCTTTACAGGAAAACGTTCAGGTTTTATAAAATAACGAAAAGTCTGGCTGTCGCTGGCTCTTGGGCTATAATCTAATCTATGAGCGCACGAGAACCTTGATATTGAACATTGCGACTTCCCTTCACATTTTCTCCGTACTCTTGACTCAGAGCTGACTACCAATTACAAGTAGGTCATGTAACTTCAGCTGTATTAAAACTCCGTTAGCTACTTCCCTGCACAACCCTTTCTGATAATCTGCGTACAGGCAGGCCGTGGGCGGTGGGTGTGGGAATAGTGGGGTGGGAAAAAATGTAGGTTGACATACAGCCTGGAGTCATACAGACACATATACCTACACATACACATGTATACCACAATAGACGGTACGAACGTGGTTCAGTATAATATTGTCTATTGTGGCAATACCACGGTAATGCGGTCATAGCATAATGGAATAGTCAAATCGAGTTTTATAATCTAGCTTTAATTTTTTTTTAGTGATGTGGTAGAGGCCAGTAGCTTGAACGTGGAGCAGTACGAAGCTGTGGTACTCAAGTTGATCCAGTAGTGGAACCCGATGAAAAATATGAACATATTTCTACCGATCTATTCTAAGAGATTGCAATAAAAGCCAAAGATTAATTTGCGTATTATTTAGACCTTAAAATCTTATTTTAATATTTCTGAAATTGAGAAATGCCTATTACTATTCTTTATTTTTGTAATCACTACGTATTATAAAACAAAGTCGCTTTTTTCCCTCATGTCCTTTTGTTCCCTTTAATCTAAAACTACGCAACGGATTTTGATGCGGTTTTCTTTAAAAGATTTGTAACATTTAAAAATTCCTCTTGAAATATGATTTAAATGAATATTTTCGAAGATAATATTACAGATTTAACAATTGCGAGACGTAGCTTTTGCGGCGGTACCGACCAATGCGGGCCACGGGTAGTAATAATGAATTTAAATCAAAACTGCTGAATCGATTTTAATCATTTTTTCAGTGGCTATATATTTTATACCTGTGCGAAGCCGGGGCGGGTCGCTAGTATTGTAATATTCGTTGATAAACTTGGGGCGGAGTTGGCTCCATTGCGCAGAAATTCTGTTATCGCGGAGGAAATATTATACATTTTTTCGGGATGAAACGGGATTCAAACTATGTCTGGGATTCAAAGTTTTTCCATCAAAAAATGTGAAGAGGTAACAGACATGCAGATAGATTTAATTAGATTTACAGATTACAGACACACTTTTGCACTTATATTATGGATTCTTGTTAGGTACATTAATCCTTCAGGCCCCGCGCGAGCACCGGTGATCGCGAGAACAAAAGAATACAATGGGAATTCCTAGAACCTCCGATCGAAGAAAAAATAAATAAATAAAAATCTTGTACATTTTATACACGCCACTATAGTTACTCTAAGTCGAATTTCATTCAGCTATTTGTCAAATTTCGTAGATAGTAGATACCATACAAAGGTATAAGTCAAAGTTTGTTCATGTCGAGGGTTATAAACCGTTACTATATCAGGGTTTCACATAATTATCTCCTTGATTAATGTACAGGATGAGGGCACGCAAGGTCGGGTTACATAAACTTACAATTATTACACTAAAATTTCACTTCGTGTGTAATTAAAATAGCCAAGTGCTGTTTATAAATTAATATACATCCTCTTGTTTTTAATTTTTTTTAATTACATTAAGTCAGTGGTCCCCAGCCTTTTTTTCATGTAGGCCACAAATATGTTTTGATCTTGGTGTCGCGGGCTGCAACAAAATTTTTTAGGGTTAAAAAATAACGTTCTTAAAAAAATTAACAATTTCACGACTTTCACGACAACTTTATATTATTTTGCCGTGGGCGTGAATTTCAAAATAGTTTAACTTGACGCCGCGCTGGCCACAATTAAAGTCTCGGCGGGCCGCATGCGGCCCTCCGGCCGCGGGTTGGGGATAGCGGCGTTAAGTTACCGTAAGGTATTATTTATGTATTCTGTGGTTAAGTACTCAATAACGATGCGAAAGCGTTTTCGTATATCTGGTACCTCTGGACTAAAGCCGCTGAGACTATTTTGAAGAAATTTGGTATAGAGATATTTTGAGTCCCAAGAAAGGATATAAAGTAGTACAACTTGTGCCATAAAAGTTGAGGTCAGCATCTAGTCCAAAAATATATTATTAAGTATCTAAATTAAAGAAATAAAACAATCATGGCGATAACAATCATGGCGATAGTTTTAATAATAAAAGGTTTTAAGGATAATAAAATAATTTATGCATAAACTTCATACAATATTCATTAGAAGAGCTTAGCTGACGCGGTAGTTCTTACGAAATTCTGCATGGCTTTGCCTCTTGTATACTCAGATTAAGCCAACTAAATCGGAAACACTGAGGTTATTTTCTATTAAAGTTTAAACGGTTTAAATTTAAGTCAAATATTAATAAGTAATATTTTTTTAGTTTGAATATATATGAGCGATATACTTTATATACTTAATATGGCAAAGAAACGTTTGCCGGGACAGCTAATATTATCATAAAATTCAACGGTTAAACTATAAGAGACATGTGCTTTGTGCGGCAGTTCCATCTAGTATCTGCTTTTGCAGTAATTTTCTACATAAAATTTATTTAAATCGATACCAAAAGCTAAGGTTGTTACTAAAAAAAAATCCATTCTTAAAAAATTTTACCCCCAAAAATATCCCCAAAATATTTTACCCCCTAAAAAACCCACTAAATTTATTTTTTCCCACTAAATTTAGTGGGAAATCCCCATAGTTGGCAACACTGCAATGATCGCTCTTTATAGACAAATAATTTGCAATAAAATAAAATTGCGACTATAATTAAAAATCTAAGCTATCTTATCTCTCAAGTTGGAAAAAAGCACACATTTAAAAAAAAAAGAAACGGTTAAGTAGTTTAGGATAGAAGTCGCGGACAAACATCGTGACAGCAGATATTTTATGTATAATAGATTAGAATATGCAAATAAAAATGAATTTCAAGTTTGTTAGTCTCGCTATAACTCGATAACAACTGAACCTATTTGCCTAGACTTAAAATATTCCAGGAAAGGTTTATACGGAAAAAACATTTAGGAGTTAATTGATATGAAGTTTAAGGGTCGTCTAGTAAGAATATCCATACGAATATTATAAATGCGAAAATGTGTCTGTCTGTCTGTCTGTTACCTCTTCACGCTCAAACCGCTGAACCGATTTTGCTGAAATTTGGCATAGAGATACTTTGAGTCCCGGGAAAGGAGATAGGATACTTTTTATCCAGGAAAAATGTACGTTTCCCGCGCGATTAACGAATTTTGGCGCAACGGAGTTGCGGGCGTCATCTAGTAAAAAATATAAATAAAACATATCTATCAATGAAAATACTACATGCGCCTATGTAAATCGACTCGCAATACGATTCCGCATAACGCCGCCGGCTGCGGCACTAGAACTAGTTTCTCCAGAAACGGCGATTCATGTCAATCACCAAGACGAATGTTTATGGAGCGCTAACGACTTGGCGTTTTTGTGCAGTGCACTATGTCACACTTCATTGACTTACAAGTCTATATGACTTTTGCAAAAACGTGTTATGTGAACAGACATACAAGTTGGTTGTTGGCATAATACATATTATAATCCCAACAAACGTCTCTTCAGTACATCAAAGTTATAATACTATTGGGCAAAGTACAACAGTAAAGAAATCAAATCTATACTAATCTATACTAATATTATAAATGCGAAAGTATCTCTGTCTGTCTGTCCGTCTGTCTGTCTGTCTATCTATATGTCTGTCTGTCTGTCTGTCTGTCTGTCTGTCTGTCTGTCTGTCTGTCTGTCTCGCTTTCACGCCAAAACTACTGAACCGATTGTAATGAAATTTTGTACACAAATAGTCTAGTCTGAAAAAGGACATAGGCTACTTTTTAACTGGACAAGGGGGTTGTAAGGGGGGAAAATGCGTAAATTTCTTCAAATTAAGTTAGTTCCAAAAATTCATAATAGCTGTGCGTCTCCTACATCGCGCTATTGCTTACACAAACATCTTTCTATAACAGGTGGTATCATCTTATATTAGGCTTTCGATTTTTTTCGATTGTTATTATGTACTATATTACGTCACAAAAACTCAGTACTTTATCTATGCAGTGACGTAACCTTAAAGTTTAAACCTATCAATGATAAATAGTTTATGGCAAAAGTTGTGTAATTGGGGGCTTAATATACTTTAAAATTTGGCATAAATAAAGTTTAATTTTAAAAAATAAAATAAGTTATGTGCACACTGTTTAGCTGTTTTTGGGTGTTTTGATTTAACGGGTACCAGGGTTTTTTTATAAATGCTTTTGACACCAATTTTGTTGACATGGCGCGCTATAAACTGAAGTCCACGCGGACGAAGTCGCGGGCAACAGCTAGTTCTATATCAACTTGTCGTTTGTGACAATTTAAATGTAACTTAGTTCGTTGACTAATTATCGGTGTATTATTATAATATTATGTAAGGTGTAAGGACACAGGTGACCCCGACAACAATAAAATACAATAGCATTTTCAGGAATCCCCGATCGAAGGATTAAGCTATTATAGTTTGGGTTTGTACACTGTAGAGCCTTGGCTTATATTAACTTTAATAACCCTTGACAGTGCCAGCCAGTAATCTCGTTATACATTAAAATGTTTTTGTAACCATTATTCAATGACTTAAGTCTAACGGCCGTTCTCAAAAATATTTAATGGTTAACTCTCTTAACTTTAATATAACGAAGAGTTTGATAGAAAACGTAAGGAGCTATTAATGTCAATATCTTCATTTAACTAACATTAAGTATTTATTAAATCTCGTGTGGCCGTAAACTTAATATTATGAACTACGAGGAAGAACTAAGCACAAACAGAATATAACAATACTGTAACTTCCCATGAGCCATTTTAATTTACCTAACAGTTACAAACCCGGCAATTTATTCAAAATATAATTTACCTAGCTACCTCAATCAGCTGGCTGGTCATTAATTATTATAGACATTTCTAAACCAGCATGAACTATAAATAGCTTTGCAGAGTAGATAATTATAATTAATTAGTTACTGATGTTTTTATTAGCTGTCATTTTCAAAGTAGGTACAACTTGTTTAATTACACAGTGATTATTGACAAGACAAGTTTCTATATTATGAATATGAAAAGTCCAGGTTTTAATAGTCGAGATTTTTAGAATTTCAATGTAGAGATATCTATCTATCTCTAGGCTCTACTTGTAATAAAGAATAGGTTATGAGTGTCAGGAAATGTTAAGTATTAGGACTTGTACTAATTTACTCACAACGCTTAACAATTTCTAAGGTAATAAATTTCTAAGCAAGTAAAGACTAAAGGGAGCGAGTCGGTTTACCTCAGCAATAAATAATGGAATAAGTTATTACGTCAAGTTATTAAAGTTACACAGTAATTCAAAGTATCGTGAATTATAGTCGCCTATAATAGCTACAACGTACACTAGGGTCCAATTAAATCTATTTAAAGGCACGCGTGTCGCTTTCGATGGTTCTTGCACAACGAGATTTAAGAACGGCTAAACTTGTTTTATGCTCTAAGTTATTTTGATTTGAGCTCCCACAGTACAGGTCAGATACGTGGTAATTTAAACTTCTCCGCTCATATTTTCATTGTTTACGATAAAATTTAAAAGGCTACGTTGTTTTACATAGGGACAGTACTAAAAGTACATCTGCGTACTATAAACTGCGTGAAAGTAAATAATATAAATAAATAAAATAAATAGGTAGTCTCTACCGTGCCTTAAAATTAAAATTTTTGTTAGTATTTAAATTTAGTATTACTATAGTACTTAGTAGGAACTAGGCTTGCGCACTTCCGTGCGCTTTGATTATAACAAAATTAAAATGGAGATTGATAATCCTGAAAAGAGTAAGAAGTCTGGAAGTACCTAAATAACTACAAAAATATATACCAAGGACTGATAGTCAGAGTTCTTGATAATTCAATATCTTATTTAACCGAGTAGACATTGACTAGCGGAATGTGAAATATTATAACCATGTAGTACCATACTAGCATGCGGCAATTAATACCATAAGATATAATATCTTAATTTCATACAACAATTCGAACAATTCTAGTCTATTACATGTGGGGCCTACTGCAAGTTGTAATGGAGACTGGAGTATTTACTTATCTTAGGAATTGTTTAGATATTTATATTTTTTTAACAGAATCGTAATATAAAATATATTTAAATATTATTAATAAAATATTATTACTATAAATTAACCCCTCAACTGTTGACCACGCTCTAGGAGCTCGATGTCAAAAATGCGCGCATCTGTTGACCGCGCTCCTGGAGCTCGATTATCACCTTCATGTTTTATTTTAACCACAGTATATCGTAAACTATATCTTTACCGCTCTAACTTGCACAAAGTGTACTTAATATAACAAAGACGGGCTATAATCACTTCTAATGGCTCTAAAACAAACTTACGACGATTTCTAGAAGTTTCAAACTTGACCCTTGTCTTATTATTATTTTTTTTTGACGATTTTTGTTTTTTGTAAAGCTTGTGGGTTGAAAAAATTTTATGGAGAAGTGTGTTTTCCTTGTTGATGAATGTTAAATAACGTATATTTATGTAAATTTAATAAAAATATTTTAAATAATTTTTCATTTTTTTTTATTAAAAGGACAAAAAAATATTTTTTTTGTAATTCCGATTTCAAATTAAAATTAATAAAACTTCACAGATGCGCATTTTTTTTCAATATGGCCGCCACAGCTGAAGGGTTAAGTATCAGCTCAGAATATATATTATTATACCTATTAGTACTCGTAGGTATCAGTAGATTCGTACTAGTAAGCCGGTAAAATGGAAACATAATATTATAGAATATTATTATTAGGCATAAATTATATTGTAAACTAGCAACCCGCCCCGGCGTCGCACAGGTATAAAATATATAGCCACTGAAAAAAATATGCCTATAGCCTTCCTCAATAAATGGGCTATCTAACACTGAAATAATTTTTCTAATCGGACCAGTAGTTCCTGAGATTAGCGCATTCAAGTTAGCCATTTCAAATAATTTTCCACATTTTCCTCTATTTCTTCGCTTTTATTAGTCTTAGCGTAATAAAATATAGCCTATAACCTTCCTCGATAAATGGGCTATCTAACACTGAAAGAATCATCAAAATCCGTTGCGTAGTTTTAAAGATTAAAGGGAACAAAGGGACATGAGGGAAAAAATAGCGACTTTGTTTTATAATAAGTACTCGTATAGATTGTAATGTATTTACGTGACCGGGACTCGGGTAACCAAAATTAGTTTATAACTTTTGATTCAGTTACGTGTCTGTGGATAATAATATTAATCTGGCCGTCAAAAAGGGCGACGATTTTAGCGCATTTAAAGTTACCTTAATCCTTTTAACAACCGAACACCATTCAAGTGATTAAAGTGTATTATCCCACATGGATACCGCATGTGTATGTACTTCACGTGCCATATCGCGTTCCCAAACGACGAGCAATGCTCGTCTTTAGAAAGTCTGTTCTTTAGTCTGCTATCGGAATCGGACGTCGATTTAAAAAATGCCTAAATGCCTAAAAGTGCCGTATTGACCTAGAGAAATTCAAATAGAAACGTATGGCCTTCATGATAATGGACACGTTTCTTATCATCGGTACGTCACAGTGGTAGGAAAAAAGTGGCACGCACGCTCATACAAATGGAGTGACATACGGTATCTATCTTGATCTATGTCTGTGTATTATCCCAAACTTTTTGGCAAAAACCAAAGGAAAAACTACCATAATCTGTTAAAAAGGAAGAATATTTTTGTCTAATTAAGGCTAATTTATCTTATTCGCAAAGTAATAGTGCAATAGACCGACCGCACCTCATTTCGTAATGCGCCGAAAGCACTTTGATTAATACATCGTGCTTGTAAAACGTCAAGTACACAGAAATATAGACTGTACGACACGAGGAATACGTGTGATATTCAAATGATTCGTTTCTAATGAGTACGTTGGTGTTGAGTAAGACAATTACTGAGATCTCTTTGCTATCAATCAACATAATACCTTAGCGCCGTTTGTTAATCGATACAAGTAGCTTAATCATTTCAAATACTTGTTATGTAATACTAGATATTGTTCGCAACTTTGTTGCGCCGGTTTGTCATACTGTATGTTTTGTGGACTTATGCCCGTTTGCACCAACAACACCTAAAATTTAGCGGTCTTACCACAAAAGATTTAAACATCTGTTGAACAGTTGTTTTGAGACAATTTTGTATGGAATTTTTCTGTAATCAACTGTTCAACGGGTGTTTAAATCTTTTGTAGTAAGACCGTAAGTGTCCCTTAAGCCAATATTCCAAGTTTTGTTTTTGATGAATTGACGACCCTGTAACTCTTAAGTGACGTTTATTTGAAATATTATTATTATTTTTAACAAAAATTAAAACCGACTTCCTAGGTAAACACAATAATAACATTAATGTGAACTAAAAAGTATTAAATAATTTTTACTATCTAATAGTGCCTTTTTTCCGAATTCGGCTAAACCTCAACTATTTCTGTACTCAATCTTCATTATTTTGAAGTCGCTACCAGATAGCTGAATCTTCAGTCCTCTGACAGAATATTTGAAACTTTTGGAACTGGCACATCCTTCGCCATCCACGCCATCTTTCGATTAATATAAGTATAACTAATTAAAAAGACACTTAATGACTTTGTTTTGTTTAAATGCTCTTTTTAAAATAACTTTATTTTAATCCCATTTGTCTATTTAAATTTTATAAAGTAGTTATTAAAGTATTCGATCTGTATATAAAGTAATACAGTATTCGATCTGTCGCCTGCCGCCAAGGCGCGGCGATGCCGTCTAAAACTGTATTAGTATCGGAGTTACGTTTCCTTAGAACAAAAAAGGCGTTATTATAAGTAATTACGTTTCCTTAGAACAAAAAAGGCGTTATTATAAGTAATTAAAACACAATATTATAAATCTTCTCTTTATAAACTAACAGAACTAGACATCTTTGGCACAAAGATAAAAAATAAAGTTTTACTTCTTGACTATGAAAAAATCAACTATAGTTTGTGCGTTTTATGATGATATGCGTGACACATTATAATTGACAATAGCAACATGAGGACAGAAAAAGCGACTTTGTTTTATACTATGTAGAGATATACGTCACCTCAAGAGTTACGGGGTTGTCAATTCATCTAGAACAAAACTTGGAATATTGACATAAAGGACACCTAAATTTTAGGTGTTGTTGGTGAAAACGGGCATTAGTTTTTCCTTATTTAACAAAGAATCCTGAATTATATCCTCCTGTATTATAATCTGTAACATCTTTTTACCTACTTAATATTTATTCTGCAAATAAATGATTAGATATTTTGATTTGAAAGATATAACAGACAGACAGACAGACATAATATCTACTTGATTAGTTTGGATATTTTTTTCATTGTAAATTAAACAGACATGTCACAGGCTGTTACTGAATAATTGCATGTACCTCGTAGGCAGTCATAGGTAAAGCAATATCCACGGCTTGTTATAATTTTAATTCGTATTAAAATTATTTTATCTAGCTATGGAAAGAACTAGTTTAGGTACACGACTCGTAAAAAAAATAAAAAGGCCTATATCTATAATTATAATTAAATCTTTTATAACACTGATAACAATATAATTCTTCGTTCTTAGAAATATCGCTCAACCATAATATTGTAACGCAAAATCAAAGACCACAAAAAGCTTTGAACAGGATACAAAACATTCACCTAATTGAAACAAAAACAACGCACCAAAAACATTTCTTATAAAATGTTGCCGAGACGACCACATAAGGTTTTTAGGTTAAAAAGATATGTAGAGCCTAGCTTCTGAATCTACACGAACTACTCTACCAGCACTGACTTCAACCAATTCTGCATACCAGTAAATATTATGTACCTTTGGTTTCATCAACTGAGACTTTGTATGTTTAATAATTAGTCTATTATTGACATCACATCCTGAGAATATGAACTATCTGGTACATCGGAAACCAACTCTATTAAGGTTCAAAATAACGACGAAACACTTCGAGAAAAGGTAGGCAGAGCCCTTGCGCTTCGCTTGGCTTGTCTAGGCGGGGGCACTACAGTGCCTCCAGATATTCACGAACTTATTTATGAATCAGAAACAGAAAATTGCTTTTCAAAAGTAACTTTCCTTTTATATTTTTTGTTCGACTTCAGTTCATGAATAAATATAAGACGAATCAACAGCCTATAACGTAAGTAGGTAATGTACAAAATACTCGTAGACGACTTTGTCCATTTTATATTGTGTCGTTAAATTGAAGAAACGGTATCGTCAATAAGAATATTCGCACGCTTTATAAAAATATTATAATGTTTTTTAAGGCTGCCATTCTTTTGTGTTTCGTGTACCATCAGAGAAATTGATAGATAGACAGATCTCTAGATCTACCAAATCAATGTTAGTCGTGATCTTTCGGTAGTATAAAAATATTATAATGTTTTTTAAGGCTGCCATTCTTTTGTGTTTCGTGTACCATCAGAGAAATTGATAGATAGACAGATCTCTAGATCTACCAAATCAATGTTAGTCGTGATCTTTCGGTAGGGCTTGACATATTATTATTCCTAACAAGTTACGTACGTCCGCCAACTTCCTATAGTATTATGAATCAATATTATAATCAGATAGTACAATATAAGGCATAGAAAATCATCTTTATTTTTATAATTTAATCGGCACCTATAAGGGTTTCTAAGGGTCAATTCAGACCGCAACGCGACGAGGCGAGGCGAGGCGTGGCGCGGTGCGGCATTTTGTATGGATTTGATAGATTTCAATTGCGTGAGACGTCTCGCAAATCTGTCATATCTACACAAATTTTGAAATGCATCTACGCATCGCGTTGCAGTCAGAATTGACCCTAACGTCGAACTTGTTGCATATGATTTGCATTAATTGACTACAAATTAATAGCAATGACGTGCCTTCCATCCATGGACGTATTCAAAGATTATAACAGGGAAGAACAAACCTTCCTCTTGTAAGTAAGTTTATAAAATGACCACAAAATATATTTCTACATAACCACTTTAATTACCGTTAAAGCGTCGGCAAATTGGTAAATTGAAGTCGGGATGGGATTAAGTAACCCAATAATATGATCTTATATAAAATTTGGATTCAAAATATTCCTGCCAATAAAGATTCGATGTTCCCTAATCTTAAATTAGCTTTTGCGGGGATACGATTATATTACTTATCAATCATTATTATTTATTATACCTTGCGAAAATGTTTGATATAGTAGATTTGTGATAGATGCTATTTTGTAACGTGACAGTTGTTCTTCGCAAAATAATTTACGTTCAAACGTAATATTATATGTTTGCAATTAATGACGTTATTGTCATGTCATATTAATGTTTATATAATATGCAGTATGCACGTAGACAATAGACATATTACATATTTTTTAGTTTCAAAAATATTTTAAAAATTAGATACTTATCTAATAGCTTTGTACCTACAAATGACAAAAATGCAGAACTGTGTCTTTATGGTCTATTTAAACTTAATCCGCTTAACAGTGAGCTATCTTTTTACAAGGGACTCATACTCACCCTATGTATTGTCATTTATCACTTTTTTGTTACAGCTGTATATGGACTGAATGTTTAATAAATTCTAAAATTCAATTCATTGGCACCCATCTGCGTTTACGCAAGGCTGGATATGGAAATTGTTAACAAAGATCCACGAAAGCTATTCACGTTTTGGTCGTATTATACCAAAATGTTAGTAGTACTATAACAGTCTACACAACGCACAACGTTGCAGTATTTCTCATAAAAACATTGAAGTCAAAAACAACTCTTTCAGCACTGTTCCTCACACAGTAAACTCTATTTACGGGATATAAATAATGCATAATAACTCCCACACCAGTTTCGGTGATGGTGGATGATTTAATTGAAACAAAGGCCAGTTACGCAGGAGTAATTTTATAGTGCTCAAGTGTGTGCGCATTGCACAAGAGCACTCTCTATTCCTATTACTCTCATAACCCAGTGGGACAGACGACCGACACGACTGGCGAGAGATCAGGAGCAGGACCGACTTTTTACATGCCCATCCGACGCATGGATCATCTTACTTGTCAGACAATCAGGTGATCAGCCTGCATTGTCCTAACCAAACTTGGAAATAACGTCATATTTCCAACGCAGGAATCGAAGCCACGACCTCCGAGTCAAGAGCCGAGCTCTGAACCACTGGACCACGGAGACGTTACGGGACATAATAATATTACTTAATATAAAGTATTATCACTTTTGTAATGAGTAACTGTTTTAAGTTATTTTTTTCAGCGGTAAAAAAAAGGTAAAATATCTTTTCCCGAGACTCAAAGTATCTCCATGCCTATTTCATGAGAATAGGCTAGAGGTTTTAGCGCGACAAAGTCATAGATAATGTTAATAAAAAAAAAAGTCATAAACGTATTTTATAATAATGATGTAACCTCAGGTTTAATTAATTTAATTTTTCACTCAAAAAGACGTGTCGTAAGTCGTAACTCATTGGCTCGGGGGAGGGAATTTAAATGAACGTCCAAATAAAAATGAAAAACAATGTTTCCGTTGGAGTACACAAAGACTGTGTACTAAATGGACTTGTCAGATGCAAATTAATGCAAATCGGTGTAACAGAGGAGCGCTTTGTGCCTGGAAAAGAATCACATCTCAGCCATAATTAATAGCTTGCGTCATTCATGCGTTATACATGCACGTAAGACTTAATCAAAAGTCAGGTATTAGATTGCGATAGAGTAGCTGACGTTTGGGGGTGAAGTTCAGAAAAAAAATTATAGCACATATAAGGCTGGATTTATACAACGTGACATTTTAGTAGTTGTTTTCCCGCAGCAGAACGATTTACCTTAGATAATAGTAGTAGTACTATAGAATCATGCTAAATATTTTTTGAAAATAAACAATGTTTTGTATGACGTACGTGGCAACTTCATGCCGTTAGGCGCAAGCGGCAACGACCCGGCCGAATTTTATTTATGATTTGAATAAAAAAAACTTAACAAATCTATTGTACTACTAACTAAGAAAGAATCATTTTGCTGTGGGAAAACAACCATTAAAATGTCACGTCTGCATGAACGCGCGGTTTGGAGGCTACACCGCGAGATTACAAGCCAATGGACGCGACCGCGTCAACAATATCTCTGATTGACCACTCAAAAGCGCTAATTATAGTCCATCGAATAAAGCAATTCTAGAGTGCGTGAGCGGGATCGTGAATTTTTTTTTCGGAAACGTGTACAGAGTAATTAGTTCATAAACATACTAAAAGTCCTGGACACTAGGGGTACTGGCGGAGTGCGGGGAGGGGGAGAAAGGGCCCATCTTTGTGTTTTTCGCTTATATCTCAAAATTGGTGAGTTCTAGAGAAAAACTTTCAAAGAGTAGATAAAAGACCATAAAATTATGTACAAATTGCACCTAAAACATTTTTAAAATGTCCTACCGTTTTCGAGTTACACCTTTTCGAAAAGTAGGGGTAAAATGGGGAAAATGCCCATTTTTGTGTTTTTCAGTCATATCTCAAAATTGGTGCATTTTAGAGAAAAACTTTCAAAAAATAGTTGAAAGACCATTAAATTATCTATAAATTGCACCTAAAACATTTTTAAAATATCCTACCGTTTTCGCGTTACACCTTTTCGAAAAGAAGGGGTAAAATGGGGAAAATGCCCATTTTTGTATTTTTCAGTCATATCTCAAAATTGGTGCACTCTAGAGAAAAACTTTTAAAGAATAGTTGAAAGACCATTAAATTATCTACAAACTAGCTGTTGCCCGCGACTTCGTCCGCGTGGACTTCAGTTTATAGCGCGCGATGTCAACAAAATTGGTGTCAAAAGTTTTTATAAAAAAAACCCTGGTACTTACCCCTTAAATCAAAACACCCAAAAACAGGTGTGCAGTGTGCACTCATTTTTTTTATTAAACTTTATTTATGCCAAATTTTAAAGTATATTGAGCCTCCCAATTACACAACTTTTGCCAATAACTATTTAATATTTATCACTGATAGGTTTAAGGTTACGTCACTGCATAGATAAAGTGCTGAGTTTTTTAATAACGTAAAAGAGTACATAATAACAATCGAAAAAATCGAGAACCTAATATAAGATTATACCACCTTTTATAGAAAGACGTTTGTGTAAGCAATAGCGCGATGTAGGTGACGCACAGCGCCATCTATTATGATTTTTTGGAACTAACTTAATTTGAACAAATTTACGCATTTTCACCCCCTTACAACCTTGCACGGATTTGCCAACATTATTGCTTGTGTGGTGGTGGTGTTTGCAAGTTCTTGCATGCGAGTGTACGCATAGGCAGTGTGGGAGGAGGGAGATGCTGTACGCATGCCTATGCGTACACTCACTCATTTACTTAAAGGTGGAAGTTTATTTCGCGGAATATTGCTAAAAATAATAACAAACTAAATTTTAAGCTATGGATTTCCGCAAAGTAACGCCTGATTCCATTAAATATTTGAAACTTTTTGAATAAGGTACCTAAATAAAAAAATTGTTTTCTAATTGATTTAGAGGGCTATGATACATTTATAAACAATTTGATAGAAAACATGTATGAAACATAAGGCTTACTTACCTACATGGAAATCACGGTAGCAAAGCAGTTCATAAATTCATAATCCCGTTTGCTCTTTTAATGCGTAACATGGAGTAGCCTTTGCATGTGTCAACATAAATAATGCGGCCTTTACATTCGGCCGGCTTAATAAATGTTAGATTAGAATTAACATACGAGACCCAACAATGAGAAGTGAATGCAGAACCAAGGATATTCGCTTCTGCATAAATGTGTTACGCAATTTTTACCGACATCTACTAACTTGCACTTTTGAAAATGTTTAAAAAGCTTTTTTATTATTTATAATAGTTGTAGTGACAGATATTAAAAACATTTTTTTAAAAATATTGCAGGGGTAGCCATATTAATATTTTTGTTTTTTTTTTTAAAGTCTCAAAATATAATGTTGGCCACAGCTATACAACATAAACTCTTTCCAAGTTGGACATTACAGTCATGCGATTATTAAAACGCGTAAAAGGGCATATTTTGGGGATATTATCTGCTAGCTAGATAATATCATAAATAGTTTGCAATACTGGTGGGAATGGATTTGGTTTTATAATAATTTAGGAGAATAAGTTTTTCATGGCAGACCCAATAAAAATATTTTAGGTACTTATTCTGTATATTATCTCATAAATTCTTTTTTAGAAATCGTCATATTATAATATAATGTACACGTAATGTTCATTAAAAATAAATATACTACATCGAGGCTGTAGTGTGTAAAGCCCCTTTACTCGTACACACATTGTAACAGTGGTAATAAGGAATTTTAAAAAACCCCCGCCAAAAACTTTAAAAAGTAATGAAACAATTTTTACTGACTTGGAGTTTAAATAATTCCTAAGTGTAAAGTAATATTTTAGTCCATAATTGTTGTCAAGGTGTGTCGGGGGACCGGCAAGTAAACGCTGATTGTCTCGATTCGGTTCGCTGTGAACTGACCCTTAAACTATAATGTTAAGGCCGTCCCCCGAGCAAACGACCTTGGCCATACATTTGCCGCGTTGCCGAGATCGCGCCAAAACCCTATTATTTTTACTTATCTTAGTTCAAAATTGTCCTAAAAAAAATTTAAAACGGCGAATATGTAGTTTATGATATTGTCGATCTATTGGCGTGAATTTCAAATAAAAGTAATTTGTAAATGCTAAGGAGATGCTGAATGTATGCTCGAATTTTAACAAATTGGTATTACTTTGGAAGCTGATATCATGAGTATAATAAACAAAAATAGAAAATTTAAAACGGCAAAAGGAATGTTGATATACTGAAGATTATTGCTGTATTTTTATTATAACTTTGTAGCTTTCAGATTATAAGTTTATAAGGTTTTAATTACGGTCAATAACGGAATCTCCGGACGGAACGCCCTTATGTGAAATCAAACATTAGCGGTCCCCCGACACACCTTGACAACAATTATGGACTAAAATATTACTTTACACTTAGGAATTATTTAAACTTCAAGTCAGTAAATATTATTTCATTACTTTTTAAAGTTTTTGGCGGGGGTTTTTTTAAACTCCTTAATTTAATTTTATTTCATGCTTTTTAAACTTTTGTTGGTTATAGTGCGGAATAATATTATGCAAAGAATACCGTCTATGAATGTCCTCTTGGATGAGCCCGTCAATATGAGCCCAAACATGAAACCTCCACTCTGGGTGGAGGGAGCTCGGCTCCTATAGAATCCAGGTGATGCTGCAGCAGTAGCATGCAAATATTTTCTGTTTATCTACGTCTTACTGATTGACGCAATTTAAATGAGCCCAAACACGAAACCTCTGCTCTAAGTTGGTGTGAGGAGTTGGGTGTCCTATTGATTACCAGGTGATGCTGTAGCACCAGGTCAACTTTCCATTAATGTGTTTTGTGTTTGTTATTCATAATTAATATCACGACCCAGCAAATCAAACGACTGCATGTTGCTAACGGCCTTTCACGAACCAGATAAACCGCGATTTTCCAGCACTGAGCAGGCTGATAATGATGAACTATAGCTAAGAGCACTCTCGATCATGTCAGCTTTCAAACAAAAAAACTAGATCAAAATCGGTCCACCCGTTTGGATGCTACGATGCCACGGAGAGATACACACACAGACAAACAGACAGACAGACAGACAGACACATCAAACTTATAACACCCCTCTTTTTTGTCGGGGGTTAAAAAATGCGCGTGGCTCTCGCACACTGCCGCGATAAAGCTATTGCAGAGCATTTTTATCAACTTATGCAATTTTAATTCTCATACGTATAAGTCGCACGCACACAAACGCCGTGCCGAAGTCTGCCAAACTGATGCACG
The DNA here is from genome assembly GCA_937595015.1 of Polyommatus icarus. NCBI lineage: Eukaryota > Metazoa > Arthropoda > Insecta > Lepidoptera > Lycaenidae > Polyommatus > Polyommatus icarus. Next base: position 16,003,426 of record OW569321.1, read on the forward strand.
GCAATGCCGCACGGAGTGGGGGGGTGTTAGATTTATTTTTGTTACGGAATTTATTGATTCGGGCGAAGCGCTCAAAGCAATGCAAAAGCTTAGATTTAAAACCAAAGTTACAATTTCCACAGTTAAAAAATTGGAAACAAAACATTCGTACCCAATGATTGTGAAACGTATGCCGTGGGTCATAAGATCAATAGTAATCAATTTGTGGACCACCAATTAGACCCATGTTAATTTAGCTCGTGGCCGTCCGCGTAGATTACTTTGATGAAGGTACTACTACTAATACTGCCTTTTGGATCTAAGTTTTTCCTCGTACCTTATAAAGTACTTACTTACTGGTGATAAAGATTTATTGCCTTAGGCGGAAATGTTTTGTTCCTTACTTTTTTCTATCACAAACAAAAAAATAAAATAAAAAACATAATTTGGACGAACAAAAATTCGATACATAAGCAGTTGATTTCGTTAGTTTTTAACCGACTTCCAAAAAACGAGGAGGTTATATGTTCGGCTGTGGATATTTTTTTTTTGTATGTTCAACGATTACTCCGCCGTTTGTGAACCGATTTTCGAAATTTTTGTTTTGTTGTATTAGGTTTCACTCCAATTTGGTACCATGTTCACAAAAGTGGTGACCTGATGATGGGATCCATGAGTAATCGAGGGAACTCCTCGAAATTTATATGGAAACATATGGAGATTTTGGTTTTATGTGAAGTGTACTAAGAATACGCTACCAAAAAGTCAAATATTGGGTCAAGGTATATCAAGATAGCCTTATGTGCGTCATAAGTCATAACACTAATAACATCACTTTATGTATGCGTAACGTGACCATACCACCCGCTTTCAGGCAGTCTGTCCCTCGCGAGGCCGAAATTGTCCCGTTTTTGCAAACAGACCAAACGACAATAATTATTGAAAAGTACATATTTTTAATTTTTATGTTTGAAATGCTTGTAAGTAACGTATTACATACAATACAACAAACGTGATTATAATTTTTTGCTCGATATCAATTAAACAAGACGTTCCGCGCGGCTTCGCCCGCGTAAATTAGGAATTTCACAGACAAATTAGCCCACAAAAATAACCTATAATCCTTCACGTGGTCTACTTTTTATCTGTGCCAAATAACATAGAAATTGTTCGAGTTTTTCATGAGATTCATGTATTTTTCAAAATAATTCTGTATTTGTCCCGATCTGACAAAAAAAATGGTCACATTATGTATGCGGCATATTTTAAGGACAGACACTTAGTGAATTCTCTATACTTTGCTGAAATTTTGGTATGGAGATACTCCGAGTCCCGAGAAAGGACATAGAATACTTTTTATCCCGGAAAATGAACGGTTTCTGTACGATAAACGATTTTGGCGCAACGATGTTGCCCGTTGCGGGCGTCATCTACTTAAATAATATATAAACGAGTTTAATATTATTAATATTCTGCTTATATTAAATTAGCAAATGTAATTATATTCGCCTTACAATATTATAGTATCGTAACACAACGTACTTTTTAATTACAGTACATTTGGATTTATCATAAACGTTCGTGTTAAATAAAACAGTACTTTTTAAAAATACATTGTTAATTGAATAAATACTTGGTAAATCTAAATAATACTTCATATTTTATTCGTAAGCACTAAGCACAAATAAAGAAATAAAGCAAATATAATCGGCCAAGTACGAGTCGGACTCGCGCACGAAGGGTTCCGTACCACTACAGAGCAAAATAGGCTAAAAATTATTTAATTTATTTAAATTTAATTATTAATTATTAAAGTACAAATACAATTAAGTACTTTGTGGAAATTTCAATTGCCTATGTGTTGCCGTTATCGATTAAGAGCAAAAAATAGCAAAAAAATCACGTTTGTTGTATTACTAGCCCTTAAATATTTAATTTATTTTGTTTTTAGTATTTGTTGTTATAGCGGCAACAGATATACACAATCTGTAAAAAATTTCAGAAGTCTAGCTATAGCGGTTCTTGAGTTACAGCCTGGTGACAGACAGACGGACAGACGGACAGACATCGAAGTCTTAGTAATACCCGTTTTACCCTTTGGGTACGGAACCCTAATAAACGTGCACAATATAGAATGTAGATAGAAAGTCTGCAAAGCTTATAAAATGGCTATTCATCAAAGCTGTTAGCTGAATAATAAATAAGCTGCTACAATAAAATATGACTTCGTACATCTGCTATATTATAGAAGACACAATATCACACATTTTTTATATTATGTCGATGAAAATAATCTAAAACTAAAAGGATGTAAAAAAAGTTTGTTTCGGACTCGATTTTATTGAAACCATTATATTATTATAGTTTGGAAAATCAATAACTAGGAATCAATTGAAAGAAAAATACAACCCATATTATTAATACACATAATATGAACTAGTCTTCATATCGTTGTTTCTGATAAGGAAAAAAAATATTTCCAATATCTCCTAGAGTCTAGATATAATATCTAGTCTAGGATTTCGTCCACCATCCTTATTATAAAAATTCACCTGTAATACTAATTAATACATTGTATGTATATTTTGTAATACAATGCATCCGCTACTGCCTACAAGAACCAAGTTAGAGTATATTATTTTCATAGCCTAACATTACCTCATTTCATTAACCCATTTACCGCCGCTGTACTCAAATGGGTACACCTACAAAATTAAGGATACTTCAAAATTTTGTGGTATCACATCGCAGTTTTTTATTTTATATATTTAATTAAAGATAAAGCTTTAACTTTTTTTAGCAATAGTCATAAGGTAGGTTTGAAACTAACAATTTTGCGACTTGCAGGAGTAAGCTCATAAATTCTCTTTTTATTTTAATCGCATAATATTCAACCACTTTAAGTGTTTGTTTTTTTATTCAATACATTGTTATCTATATAATAAATAACAAATTAGTGGTAGATTATTGAAATAGACGGGAAAATTGTGATTCAAATACTACTGTACCTATTTGAGTACAATGGCCGAATCCACTAGCAAAATTGTCCTTTTTTTCAGAATTTTTAAATATTGAGTTTGATTAATTTTAACATCTTATATCGTTATGAATACGAAGAAAAAGCTATTTTGTGCTCTTCTTGCAAATAAAAATTATCATACGAGTATACGTTCAGAAAACTCATAACATTGTGAAAATGTCCGTTCTCTTATACATTTCTGTGTCCTGAAATTACAGACGTTGTAGACAGAAAGACGCAAATAAAATGGCAGCTCAAAGATTTGACAGTAGCTAAACCTTGTAAGAGGATTCTATCTTGTCAGTAAAAAATGAAGCTAGTATCAACTAGAATAGATATTATAATATCTACAAAATTGTAATTTGCAAAGTGTTATGGTAACATAAGCTAATATAGACACTCTTTCGTAAATCGTTAGTAAGAAATAAGACTCCTGAAATCACCCCGTATACTTTTTAATTCTTATACCTATTAGTGGATATCAAGAATGAAAGTTTACTAGCTTCAGCTACATATACCACTACATACTAATTATGAGAAAAGACGGAACGCAAATCACCTCTTTGGGTAAAGGTGATGATGGATTTTATTTTCTTATTTGAATTATGTTTTTTCTTTTGTGATTGGTAATGATTAGCGTTTGCATTGACCACTTACGACTCTTGATGATAGCATGGTTTATATTCTCTTTCGACGAAACATCGTAACATTTTACTTGTGTCAGAAAATATAATGAGAAACGAGGTTATCCTCCTCATCAGTCTCTAGTTTACCTCAAAATAGTATCGATCACTACCCCAAAAATATTTCTAAATAGTGTCAAAATGTAAAACATCATGCAGGAGTTCGTTGTCAGTGCAAAAAATGTAATAAAAAAGTATGTATCAAAAAACCTAGTTCTAAACCTTATCACACCTAAGTACCACATAACACGCCGTTGTACCTATCTGAGTACACCCCGCTAAAGGGGAGGATTTTAATATTTTTTAATTTTTTCTTTAATTTTTCAATTATTTAACATATAAACTGCAGATAAATTCAAGTTTTGTTAAAAAAGTACTATTGGTTTCATTTTGGCGGTTAATGGGTTAAATGCTTATTATTAATAATAATAATTAACGGCAAATAATGCCTTATAAACTATTAGTTTGTTTTGTCAACAATTGAATGCTATTATAATTGTATCAATCTACGGTTGGTTCATCAAAAATCGATTACAGTGACACTTACTAAAGTTCGATTACGTTATCGTGACACAACACGTCCTCCCTGACGTCACATACGTTATCAGGGGCCTCAGCACGATCAATTGATAACAACGTATTTGCAACGTTGAATGAGAATACTGAGTAGGGAATATTTACGCCACGGTCGGAGCAGAGAGCGCGCTACTAGCAAATAGAGTAAATAATAATCTGACCAAAATCCGACATATTGCACACGTCATAATATCAGAATATTGCCAGAATCGTTGTCAAACTTCGGACAAAACTTTTTGTTTACTGTGGATTCTAGATATGCTGCCTTTGGCGTGAAAATATTTGGACCAAGAGCCTGCGATGGCCAGACCTCCAGAAAGAGTAAAGCTCAATTTCATAGCTCATATTCTTCGCGGTAAGTGGAGGAATCTCGTCTTCCAGTGCCGGATCTTTTTGACAGCTGCCAGACACCCTTAAACTTTTTTTAAAAAACTTTGAAGGTGTCTAGCAGTGGGAAGCAACTGTCAAAAATATCCGGCACTGGAAGACGAGATTCCTCCACTTACCGCGAAGAATATAAACTATTTAATTGAGCTTTACTCTTTCTGAAAGGTCAGGTACGTCCTACAGTAACCGCGACCAAAACTCCATAATTGCTGGTCGTTCTTACAACTGTAAAGGCCACAAACAGGTTAACTTTCTCTGGCCATCGCAGGCTCTTACTCTAATTTCAGTAATACATGTACATGACCTATACAATTTTCATTCGATGGAGTTACGAATACGTTGTTATGAATTATTCATGCTAGATCCCCGATAAGCTTGATGTCGCTTTAATCAAATGCGTTTGATTCGACTGACACTTATGTTTACAACTTTTTATGTAGTTTGTTCACCGCTATCTCCAGTCTATTACGTAAACGTTAGCGCTCTGTTATAGGAAAGCTTTTTGGTGACGTTACGTCCAGTAGATATAAAATATCATAGTAGGTTTTTAGCAAAGTAGTGATGTACGATGCGCAACAATTGAACGAACGGCAATTCTCATTGACCATTAGGAAATACATAATTAGTAGGAATGAAGTAGACATTTTTTCATCCGTACTAGGTGCTGTCAAAGTGCCATAATATATTTTAATACAGTAAATATCTGACGATTATATTAAAATCAGCCCTAAATCATTCAGAATTACATAACGCCAGACCAATACAGCTGATAACAAAAATATTTTTTCAAAATTACTTTTACTGTGGGCTCCTACGCCACGTTTGTTTGCCATCGTTATAACGAGGGGCATATGTACGGCAGGTGTTTATACTTTTGTAAACAGTGATTTTATGGGCAAAATGTTTACTCACTATATCTATGCGGCTATTGATAACACGCGTATAATATGTTCATTTGAATATTATAGTTTCGGAAGCATGACGTGCGGTTATTGGTCAACTTAATTACGACCATGTTGCCCAATAAACATGAGGATGGGAATTGTTATCCACAAAATTACTCTGCTCGCTATATCTAAATTCAAACAAAAATACTAATCGTCGAACAAAAGATGCCCTTGTATTTCAATATTCAGATTGCATTTAAACTTTTGTTATTATAGTAAAGTATTGTCTTTTAGGGTCTACACAGATGGACCGCATTTCAACTGCAATCCAACTGCAAATTGCAGTTCAAGTGCAGTTTGAAATGCAGTCCGTCTGTGTAGACCCTTAATTTACGTTGACATAAAATACTGTATTTAGTCACGTACCCAGTAAACTTACTTCTGAGTAGAGTAGAGTTTAGGGTTGATTCAGACCGCAACGCGATGCGTAGATGCATTTCTAAATTTGTACCGAATTGGCATGTCGCCTCGCGCAGATGAAATCTGTCAAATCCATATTACAAATTTATGCTGCGCCTCGCCTCGCCTCGCCTCGTCGCGTTGCGGTCTGAATTGACCCTGCAGTAGTTTAGAGATTAGAGTTTAGTACGCACGGCTGCTGCATTCTCTATTGACCACAACAAACATTTTAGTTTGTAAAATGATATGAAACGTGAAACGTCGGGTCGCGTCGTGTCTACGCGACGAGGCGAGGTGAGGCGCGGTGCGGCATAAATTTGTATGGATTTGACAGATTTCAAATGCGTCAGACGTCTTGCGAATCTGTCAAATCCATATAAATTTAGAAATGCATCTACTGTTGTTATCGTCTGAACCAACCCTTTGACTCGAATACGAAAACATAGCGCGCGGCATTTTTTAAATAATGACTCGCAATTCGCGAAGAGTTGATGGTTGAGAATATCCACGCAGATCTTAACAAACACTCAACTTCTCATCATGGTGGGAAATTTCAGTATTTAAAAGTGTGATAAAACTTTAAAAACAACTTTTTAATACTTATGTTTACAACTTTTTATGTAGTTTACGACACAAAACATAGAATTTGAAGAGTAGCGCAGCGCTGCGCGATGCAGCTCGTAATAAGTACTGCTGTTACCGGTACGTAGATTAGAGAAGTTATTGAAGTTATAATCACACTAAAGCACATTCTGAGTATTTTCATTTCAGAAATACTGATGATGTTGTTCTCTATTTAGGTAGCCAGAGGACTAAATGCATTAAATTTTGTAATTTGGCTTAAAATGGAACAGCGTTAAATCACCGCGCCGCTACGGTTGTCCCGTCACGTCACGCCCGTAATAACGTGAACTTTACGGACACAATGTCACGCATATTGTGTTTGCCGCGTAAACAACAACTCCACTCGAAATTCAGATGAAATACTCTCCCCGCTGCGAGAATTCGTTGAAATAAATTATATTACATATTGTGCAAACAGCAAAAAATGTGATGTGAAAGGGCTGAAAAATAACAATTTGTTACATACAATTTTGGATTTTAATTAATGATTTCAACATTGATTTATATTTTGTATGAAACAAATCATATTATTTTTTTTTCAAAATAGCAAACTCTACGTTTCTTACATGATGTCTTGCTACCAGATATGATAAAATACTAAATAGTATGTTCAAATTACTAGAGAATTTTGTTGCTCGTGTCTAGACTATTTGTCTCTTAATGGAAAAGCAAGGCATGGGTACCATTTCATCCCTATGAGAGTGTAAATTCAATTATAGTAGTTGTTGGTAAATTGACTTAACACTTCTGTTGAGTTGTGATGTGATGGAGACAAATAGAACTAAGTTGTTTTTCGGTTTCTGAATTCATAAAATAATGGAAATGTGTAAAATTATTGAAATACATAGATTTGAAATATGTATATATACACACCGGCAAAATTAGCGGAACATAATAAAAATTTATTTTTTTTGAAAATTAATCGCTGTTTTTTATATATTTATTTATTTATTTAATAATTGATGATTAAAAAATAAAACTTATATAAATTTAGGGCATAAAAACGTGTAAAATTAAAAAAATCTGCAAAAATCTAAAATTAAGAAAAATCTTTGAAATTTCAGTAGTAAGTTTTTAAGTTAAATTCTTCATTTTTACTTAAGAAATGCCATGTTAACAGCGTGTAATGCCTTCTATGGATCTGAAGAGAGTCTGGATACGCCATTACATGCTTGCATTTTGATTGTCAATCATTTCCTGTGGGATATTCTTCTACTCCTCCAGTAGCGCCAACTCGAGCTCCTGAACACATTTTGGAGCTGGAGTTTTAATTCGTACCGTTCACCCATTGATGTGCCACACGTTCTCAATCGGATCCACATCCGTAGACCGTGCTGACCTCTCCACCCGGGCTACGCTAGCATCATTTAGGTCATAATGCCCGATTTTTTGACTCTATGGACGCGCAAAAAATTGAAGTTACTACCTAAAACTGTGTAAAAGGCACAACCTGCAGTTCTAGGATGTCTGGTAGGATGGTACTTTGACAGTACAGGGCAATAGCACATTGCCCTGTACTGTCAAAGTACCATCATTAACAATCATCAGCTCTGTGCGGGCTCCAAATCATATGCAACCCCAAACCATTACGAAGCCTGCATGATATACCACTGTTTCCGTTAAGTTTGATGGTCTATAGCGTTCCTTACGATTTTTCCACATTCTTTATCGCCTGTCAATAAAATTTACACAGAATTTGCTCCCATCACTGTACAGCACACGATTTCACCCACTTGTCAAATTTTGATGTTCACGCGCAAATCTTAGCCTGGCTCTTTGGTGCCCTGTCTCAAGTTTTGGTGCCCTTGCTGGCACCTTTGAGTTTAATTTAACTTCTTTGAGTCTTCTTCTTACTGTACAATCACTTACAGGTACATCTCGGACCGGTTCCTATAGGTTTCATCTCTGCAAAGCAGTTTAAGGTCGATTTCTTAAGGCTTGTACCCTTACAAAACGGTTATCCTGAACCTTTGCCACCCGATATCTGCCTTGTTCTCGTCTCCGAACGTAAGATCCAGTCTCTCTGTAGCGTTGAAATTTACGATGGACCACGAAAGCCGACACACCTAAGGCCTGACTGACCAAACGGTAGGTGTGACCTATCTCTATCGTGGTTACAGCTCTAGCTGTCGTAGATGCTGGAAAATCACTAATTTTGTATCTAAGCAATGTGTTCTTCCAAAAACCAAACAATCAAATGAGCTGGCATACCTTGCACCCCGCTAAAAACGCCATTTTTATCAGAAACACTTACAACGTCAATCATCGAAAAACACTTAGTAGGGCATAATTGCAATAAAAATCTGTCAACTTGCCAGTTTTGTTCAATATTTTATTTCTTAAATGAGCTTAGAAACTATAAAAAAGGATTTCACACAGCCCGACCCACTTGAATTCAAGTTGTGGCCCTTTTTACTTATGTTCCGCTAATTTTGCCGGTGTGTGTAATATATGGTTATAAATTATAATATTACGGCCGTAATAATTGAATCTTACGTTACGCTTGTGTTGTGTACAGCGTATAGAGTTTCCTAAACCAATGTGACCACAAACAAGCTTAGAAGGCTAGTATGTATACGTAGGTATAACTTATAAGTCACAGCTTACACGAGGTAGTTTGGAAATATCCACATAAAATAACGTTGCTGCCTAGTGCTGTTTACCGTTTTTTTATTTATAAAACTGGTACCGTCTATGGGCTGTTTGCCCATATCCTTTTTTTTGTTTACCGTTTGCTGTTTACCGATGGTACATACATTATATGTATTTACTTCCGACTGTCTGCCGCAAGTCGCCGCTGTCTGGCTATGTTGCAGCCAGCTAGACATATTTTGTTGCTGTTTATCAATGCAAAAGTCCGTTTCTTTGTTACCTGTCACGCCCAAACAGGTGAACCAATTTTGCTGAAAGTTGTTGAGTCCCGGGATAGGACATTGGATACTTTTATCCTGGAAAAATGCACGGTTTCTATGGGAGATACAAATTTTGGCGCAACGGAGTTGCGGATATCATCTAGTAATAATTATTCGTTTATCGTTATTTTTACCTAGCTGCCAGCTGGTGAGGCTGCTGCAAGAGTTAACTACAGCGTAGGAATCCTTATGCCGGTGCCAAACATGCGTCTATCATACGAAGCTTCGTGCTATGAGACGATACCATTGGACGATACACGCAGATAGTCCAATGGTATCTATTCTAAGCACGAAGCACTACGCATGTCTGGCGCTGGCATTAGAACGTTATTTAATCAAACTTACACTTGATACGTATACCTCCTATAACCCAATGTTTCATATATCCTTATCAATCACAACTTTCATGTTGTGCTTACTGCCCCTTTTGTGGATCGAGGTTCTTAGTATTAATAAAACATTTCACGGCTATGGTTTTCGTAAAGTTTTACAAAGGTTAAAACCAAGGAATACCTATTAGATTTTTAGAAAAGATAGTTACAATGTCTTATAGATACGGTATAACGATTATATAAAACGTATAACAGGGGTAGGGCTACGTATCTTTCCATGTTACAGTAACAAAATATTGTTTTTTTTTAGTTTAAAATCACGTTTAAATATCCTTTACATTGTGCAATAGTTCTAACAAAAAAATCTGCCAGTTTCCGCATTTGCTAATAAAATTTCAACATTTAAAGTGGTCTCATAACCAAACAATTATATTTAAATAACTTGTTATTATAGAGATGCTAAAGTAGATTATATTTTTTATTATCTTGCAATAAAATATAAAGACTTCTACCACGGCTTCCACTTTAGTACCTAGAGCAGAATTATTACTTAAAGTAAAAGCTTTCAATGAAAAATCTTAAATTGTTTACATAACTAAACATTAACATTTAACACTTACGAGGAACTAGCCCTCATGTCACGTGTTAAAGTAACATTACATTTTAATCACGTAATTGCAATTAACACTTAGAATGTAAATAGTAACCCAATTCACACATGCCCATTGTAAAAATCTGTATGTTTACTTGCGTGACAATATTTTTGGCATAAACCCAGCTGTATGCTCGTAAACATTTTGATCGTAGTTTTTACCGAGTTAGTGATGAATTAATTCTGCGGACTACCTATTAAATTTTCACCAACTCAAAATTTATTTGACTCATATTATAATTATTCTAGTCGTATAATTTGTTTACTAGTTTCCTAACTTCTTTATGTCACTGTATTATTAACGTAGTAATTATGTTTAGTAATCTGTGGAATTATATTAGTAATCAGACTAACCACGGAGCTCGTGATACTAACAACCAGCAATGGGACAGTGAAAAAACATCGTAACATACCTATGACATACGAGTAGCCGTCCAAGGTCAGAACGCATTTCCTCAACGCCCCTGAGACCGATCGATGTCTGTACGATCTCGGGGCTGCACCCAGAGCCCTGCCGCCTCCGGGGTCACTGTGACACTTGTGTACCAGCTCCTTGTCACTCACGCTGGTGTTTCCGTCAACAGAGCCCTGCCTGCTGCCCTCCAGGAGGGCCTTGCCGCGCCGCATTATAACGCTACCTCCCGACTACTCACAAACACACACCATCAGTTCGACACCTCTGTCCGCGGTAAATCGCCCGGAAAATTGTTCCACTTGTGTTTTGATATGTAACACTACACACCTGACACCTGAAGTTCTCATTTGTTAGCTGGGGGAGATTTTCAGAAATTTTAAACCTTTTTCCGCGCCCGGCGAGTGAATTACATCTTATTTAGCCGAGGCAACGGGACCACTTGTTAAATGTAACACGAAATATGAAATAAGAAATTATATTACCGTAGAAATTGGCTATTGTTTATAAAACGAGTACTGTCTTGCTTTAAGGAAAATATTGACTAGAAAATATTATAGTAATTCCTTGAAATAATTTAAAATTATGAACAAATAACAATACTACGTTAAGAACATTAGCAAAATGACAATAGAATAATTTTTGCTTTATAATGTGGATATTATTGTATATTTTATAGAAAAACAGACTAATATTCTTTAGTAATAAATAATTATTGACAACGTTAACATTTTAACAAAAGAAACACGTTATTTCACACACATAAATGTAGATTGTTGTAATCTTAGGTTTTCGATAGACATAATTCTTTTTATCAGTCATTATCATCTATTATTAAAATGTACAAAGAGATATTATTATCTAATACTTATACTTGTAAAGAATTAATAAAACTACTTAGCTCACCAAAACCTAGTTAAGATTAAAACAACAATAATATTATGTCTGCAATGTGTGTGTATGACTTTTAAAAGCTTTCAAAGCTGCTGGGTAACGTCTACCTTAGAATTCCCTCTGGGCTTCAAGTTTATTTTGGCAGACATATGATTAACTCTTTTTTACCGACTGTGATTAAAAAATTAGTAACACTCTTTTCGATGTATAATGTGTATATTTTATTTTTGTTTACTATAAAACATTAACAATAATGGAGCCGAACTTTATGGAAACTACATCGTAGGTAAATTAAAAATACGAAATCAGGCTGCCTAACTGAAACAATATAATTCAGGAGAGAAATTAAAGCGTAAACAATGTTGTGAAAGCAGTCAAGCGATTTTTATGCTATCGACCAACAGCGAGTTAAAAGTTATTAGGATTTGAAAAGATTAATAAATTTTGTGTTGAGAAACTCTATTCTACTACGTAATTAAGTTGGAGATTATAACCTTAACCTCGTGAATTAATTAATTATTATATATAAATAAAAAATATTTTTATATTTTGTTAGACTCGCTAAAATTCGAGAACGCCTGGAGTCTGGACCGATTTGCCAATTTTTATATTAGAAGGTCCAGATAAGGTCCAGAAAGTTCGTCGAGTCATTTAGTAAGTTTAATATTATATTCTTGGTAAACTACATTTTATTACTTATTATACTTATTCTTTTAAGCTGTAATATTATAATAGACGCAATAAGATTTGACAGCAGCGGTGAATTATATTTTTGTCTAGTTTACTTTGCCAAACTTTTAATATTTATATTAATTTATAATATTATGTTATAGACTCAGTCATTGCATTTTAACCTTCTTATAGTGTTAAATTAGTTCTACCCAGGAGTACAACATAATAAGGCATCAAACAAAGCAATTGGACTGAAAACTCTACCACGATTTTAGTATTTTAAAATACTTCATTAAAGACTGATTTATTAATTTCTTTGTCCCACGATGTAGGTACAAAGCAAATTGTCGTCTTGTTAAATATAGAAAACATAAATAGTAGCTAATAAATTAAAAAAAACTCAAGGACGTGCCAATTAGAATTTTGGCAAGAATACTATAATATTTTAGCTGTAATAATATATTAACTATTTTTTTGTTAAAATATTTGCATAGATTTTAATTTCCTTTGTTGGAAATACTAATTATAACGCCATGTCTAACTATAAAAATTATATTATCTCTCCTGATAATATAATTTTTATAGTTAGAAACTTAACTATTTATTAAAGTTATGTCTGGGACGGTCCCAAAATCTCCCTTCTTTTTTATGACAGAGATTACTATTTTTCTCCCGTAAGCATAAAAGGGTAAATTATTATTATTGTGGTAGATCAGTATTCCTTGCGGTGCACCAACTAGTACCTAATGGAATAGTTCCCCATATTAATTGAAGGGATTTGTAATGTCACTGTATCGTAATATTACAAATAGTTAATATAACATTTACCGTAGTACTTATATCTCAATGCAATAAGCTAATTATAATACTTTGCGAGTAAGCTTTCGGAAGTAATAGCAGCTTTTTCAATCCAATGGGTACTGTGTGATAAATTGATCATTGAGTATCTTGCTAATCAGAGCGTTCAAAACATCGTTTTTCTATAAAAGTAGTTTAAATGTATAAAGATTTTTTAAATCGTCGAAATCTCTTAGCATTTTTGCACATGACGTTTTTTTACTCTCGCGTCGTTCATATCGATAAATAAAACCGGCCAAGTGCGTGTCTTGCCACGCGCAATATAGGGTTCCGTACTCGTAGTACCGCTAGTTTTTGTCATTTTTTTTGTCAATGAACGTACATTTATAGCGTGTTTTACACTACTAACAACATCATCTCAGTTACTTTCAAAGGAATTTGAACGAAAAGTTCCTTTATACTTCACCGAATACATTTTTTTTGTTGATCGACTATTACTCAATAACTTATGAAGTCTTCTTAGCCGTGATAGTTTTCCTTTTAAATTCAGCATATTTCCTACTCTCGTGAATTTTTTCACATTTCCAAAACCAACCGTTTAGCTGGTAGAAGGGGGGGACACTGGACTAAATCGGAAAATGATCTATGAATACTCTCAATATTTTTAAAAAACCTATTCAACGACACCCCACACGATGGAGTGGGCGCGAAAAAAAAAATTTCATCCCCGCTTGATGTGTAGGGGAGGTACCATAAAAAAATATATTTTTTTACGTTTTCTTATACCATTTTGTTGCCATCATTAATATGTGTATTCATACCAAATTACAGCTTTGTAGGTCCTATAGTCTCTGAGTAAAACCGCGGACAGACAGACACACAGACGGACAGACGGACGGACAGACCGAAACTATAAGGGTTCCTTGTTGACTACGGAACCCTAAAAACGCAAGTTGAACACTCAGCAACGGAAGGAAGCCGACACGTTTTAAACTTTATAATATCAGCAAAACGCGATGAAAACGCGCAGAAGACGAGCCCATCAGAAAGCCGCGTTGTCAATGCGTAAAAAATACGTCATGTGGAAAGACACATAAGAATTAGGATAATTTTTGTTTACCTACAAACCTTAAAAATATTAAAAATTATGCAAATTCTAATGTTATTAAATTTTATTAAGTGTGTCATGCCGTTTGGTACCTCAGTTTGGTATTTTATAATATTTTTATTAAAATTTTAATATTCAGTAATCATTATAAACATAATCATAAAAATATTATATGTTTTTGTAAATTTTGAAAACGTTTTTGCACAATGTAGTATCTAATTTGTATTCAATTGTTTCTACAATGGTATAAATTATTAGACAAGGGAAAGTCATGAAAAGTATATTACTAATGAGAGGATTTTTCGAATTTTGTACTGAGGAATTAAAAGGAAATTTAACTTTAGATGATTGTGTCATGAATTTGCTTTGAATCGATTTGTAAAACGACATCGATTCACTTAAGTATGCCATTGCCAACTCGTTAGTCGGCGGTACGATTATGATCAAATCCATGTACATATTCGCTGACCCCTGCACTAGTACTCGAAATATCGCAGGCGAATTGCCGACAGCTTGACTCGACTCGATCGTTAAAAATAATTATGAAACTCGGCACAATACGAATCAAACTGCAGACGCACATCATTATGGAAGTTTAGCGAAACACGGAAATCTATTTCCGCGCCGTTGTTTTTCCGCCATAGTAACGTGCACAGGTCCACAAGCGTTGCGTCATGGTAAACTCGGGGGTGGGGGCGCCCCCCATTTGTAAACAGATTGTGACGTCGTCCGACTATTTCGACCGAACAACAGGTGGTCCCGTTTCACAACAAGCCGGCGACGTTGACATTGAACTTGGATTTTTTTTATACAAAAAATTTAAAAAAAAATGGTGCCGGGTCTACGTTAACATACCACACTATGAACGATTGCGCTCGGACGCAATTCAGGGCGGCATGACGCTTCCACGCGACCGACTCGCGTGGAAGCCTGCGCGCGACTGTTCTACTAGGCCCATGCTCCAGCTGCCACAGGTAGCTGATAGCTCTTCTATTTCTAACCCTAGATAAAGAGACAAATTCGTGCTACTTTCCCTTCTAATTACGAGAAGCTTATAGTACCCCTGTTTCGTGGCTGTATTTACATTTTGGTTAAGATTTTACGTCTAGAAACGTGCAGTAATAAAAACTTTCTAACTCCAAAAGAGATTGCGACGTGGTCCGTACTACAATTCGCAAAATAAAATTAAGGCTCAGGATCAATTGTACCGACGTTTTGTACAATTAATAAAATATAACAAAGCCTTTATGAATATTGTTAGTTACGACTTTTCTTTCAAAGTAAAAGCAAACAAAATATCATGTAGAATATACAGTTGTAGGCATAGGGTAAACAGCTGCGTTTCTAAGGCTATTTATTGAATTATTATGATATATTGCATAAAACCTCACATTATTTTTCGTCATATAATATCGATACCCGAAATTTCAACTGTCGTAAAGGACAAAACAGAAGTTTCTGTGATATTTTCTTTGTGAAACATAGTGCTATAATTTGCGATGTCAAAAGAAACTCCTTACTATTTCTTCTTATAATAATTATCTTTTTAATTATGTAAATACATCAAACAATGTTAACTAAAAATGAGTTTTTACACTATTAGATAAAAAAGTAAAGAAGTAACTAAAGTACCTACTTCATTATTTTTTTAAGGGTATGAGGGGCTCTCATTTTCGTTAATAACTTCAATTAACTTAGATGTGCTGTGTGTGCTGTTAAATTTCAAAGAAAGAACACATAAAAAATATAGTAGAAAGGGTTTCTATTGACATCATAGAGTTAGAACTTTGTACAGACAAATAAATATACTATTATGACATAAAAAAAATATTTGTGTCATATCGGTAGTCATTACGTCACATTACTTTTAAGATTCAGGCCAAATTGAATATTCTAGGCAAGTGGCGAGAAAAATCTGTGATACAAAGTAGGTATGTTGTAAAATAGCTCACCCACTTAGCGTTGAAATGGCTTGCTTTTAGGTATAAAGGTCAATTGACCTAAATAAGCACTACATCATATTTTAAACTATATCTATAAGCACAGAATAGATATTATTATAAGTACAATAGAGTTCTCAAAGTTTTTAGGTAGCGGAACCCTTTTAAGCAGTTAACTTTTTGGACAGACCCCATAAAAGTAATGTTTCCTCTTTGAATGTCCTCATGCTGGTGACTGATGGCATTTCAAAAATCTCAGATATCAAATTCACTCAGCGATCAGTTAATTTTATTGTATGCACTACATGACATTATATTACTGAGTTTTTTCCTACTTGAATTAAAAAACTGGAATAATAATCAAATAATTATTCCAATTCACATAATATATGGTGCAGAAAAATTTATGTCACGTACACTGTTATGTAAAGCTCGTGTAAAGCGACTGTTTTATTTTTCGGCACATAAAAGAGAAAATACCTTAAGAAATAAGTGTTTCGATCCCAAATTGCGACAGAATTTTAACTTTTACCGTTGTAAAATATCGAAAACTAATTAATATGACGAAAATATGACACCGTTGATTATCGTGATCGGTAAATTATTAGGTTCCAAAGCTTGAAATAAAATGGAATCAGAGTTAATTGAAGTTTTTAATTTGCATTTAAAATGCAGTTAATTTGTCGCTAATTTTCTGCAGCGTTATCTTTTAAGGTTCGATTTGCATTTAGCCTGCTTTTATTTTTTTATTTTAGTCTATGTTTTCGTTGTTATTTTCTATGCCTACTAAAGCTAAATGTTATAAATACATTTGTAGATTCGAAGTAGAAAGAAAAGATAAAAGGCCAGACTTGATTTCGAAAGCGATTTATATTAATACTCCGAGCAAATCTCTACTCTAGATTTACAAAAAGTACGTGGCCCGCGTGGGTCGCTTCTAGTTTAGATAAATAACTTAACCTTATTTGGAATTTTCCTGTTACCGAATTTCTTTGTTAAAAAAAAATATTTTTAATAAGATAAAAATTTACTATGAAAACTAGATAATAATTCAATTGTTAAGTAGTTTTAGCTTGGAAGGATTGTGCTAAGGCCAGCTTGAATTGGACGATGGCTTTTTAGGGTTCCGTAGTCAACAAGGAACCCTTATAGTTTCGGTCTGTCCGTCCGTCTGTCCGTCTGTCCGTCTGCCCGTCTGTCCGTCTGTCTGTCTGTCTGTCTGTCTGTCTGTCTGTCTGTCTGTCTGTCCGCGGTTTTATTCAGAGACTATAGGACCTACAAAGCTGTAACTTGGCATGAATACACATATTAGTGATGGCAACAAAATGGTACATGAAATCGTATAAAAATATTTTTTTTATGGTACCTCCCCTATACATCAAGCGGGGATGATTTTTTTTTTCGCGCTCACCCCATCGTGTGGGGTGTCGTTGAATAGGTTTCTTAAAAATATTGCGAGTATTCATAGATCATTTTCCGATTTAGGGATCCGTTTGTGAAATAATAAGTTTTAAAGTGGAAAAAATCGTTAGAGTCCAGTGTCCCCCCCTTCTACCAGCTAAAGGTTGGTTCTGGAAATGTCAAAAAATTCACGGGAGTAGGAAATATGCTGAATTTAAAAGGAAAACTATCACGGCTAAGAAGACTTCATAAGTTATTGAGTAATAGTTGATTAACTAAAAAAAATGTATTCGGCGAAGTATAAAGGACCTTTTCCTTCAAATTCCTTTGAAAGTAACTGAGATGATGTTGTTAGTAGTGTAAAACACGCTTTAAATGTACGTTCATTGACCATAAAAATTATCTAAAACTTGTGGTACTACGGAACCCTTTATTGCGCGTGGCCCGACACGCACTTGGCCGGTTTTTTACATAAAATATTAAAAATAATTGTTAAAGTAAGATGAATGACACTTTTGAGCAAGCAATCATCACCATAGTTATTACTAGTTTAGCCTCCCACGGGCTCGAAAACAATAATATTATGTCCTTCTTTTATATACTAGGAATTAGAAGGTTCGCTGAAGATTTCACGCCAGTTTTCAACTTGGCCGAGCTGTTTATAGCGCAGTATAATAATTATTATTTTATCTACATACAAAGTATAGATTTATAAATAATATGACAACTACATAATATAACTAGGATTCTTTAAGTGTTTCAAGCATGATACAAGTTTATTATAAACTCTTAAGAATTTCCTTCGAACTCAACAGATTAAAAACAGACTTGAGCACTACATTATTATGACTTACGAAGCACGGGAAACTTGGTGTTTGATGAATAAAACTTGCGAATAAAGGAAGTCTTCTAAGAGGCTGTATTTCAGATCCATATTCCCCTGAGTGCCTGAAGACTATAAAAGCACGATAGAGCGCTATTTTTTTTTTACGGGCTTTGGCCCACCACACATTCCCACCACTGTATCTCCTGTGTCGCCAGGATCGACAGCGGTATCCAACCACGAAAACCCTTTGATATGATCTCAGGGAGCCCGAGGGACATGCTAAAACTGTCTTGGGACCCGCAACGAAATTAATCAGAAGAAAATAGGAGGAGTAGGAAGATTCCAATTTCCCTCCCCATAAAAGCGGGAGACAGCACTAAGTTGCAATGACCGAAAGTCAAAGAACTTAAGGGGGAGCACCACGGAAATAAGGTTAATAATTGTGACTCCTAAGCTAAGCTAAGTTAATATTGGAGTTTATTGTGTTTGACTGTTGCCAATAATAATTGTGACAAAAACGCTTGAAGGCACGGAAGTTCCTAGCGCTGTCCACGAGATCACCGTAGTATGCGACTCCAGATGTACAGAATAGGTTGTTTAGCATAGTAGTTCTTTCGTCCTGCCAGAGACTGCACTCCCAGAGAACATGATGAGCGGTTTGTTCAAACATGTTGCCTTCGGTCGAGCACTCGCACATGGGTGAAGGCACTAGTTTAAATCCGTAAAGTTTGGCCTTAAAATTTCCATGACCGGTCAGGAATTGAGAAACGCAGTGATCAATATCCATCCACTGTTTGGATAGCCGTTCACGAATATTAGGGAAAAAATTATAAAGATGACGCCCTTTGGTGGAAACGATAGAGCGCTAGGGTAGGATATTTATATTATCATTTCAGCCCGATCCGTCCAGTGGTTTGGGTTGTGCGTTGATAGATCACCATGTCAGTCAGTCACCTTTGAGTTTTATATAATTAATAATTATATAGATAATATTACATGACGCCCGCAACTCCGTTGCGCTAAACTCGTTTATCGCGCGGGAACCGTATATTTTTCCAGGTAAAAAGTATCCTATGTCCTTTCTCGGGACTCAACGTATCTCCATGCCAAATTTCAGAAAAATCGGTTCAGCGGTTTGGACGTAAGGTGGTAACAAACAGACAGTATTGATTTATGAAAATTAAACAATTAACCAGAATCGACAAGTTTTAACACCAATCGATCAGGGATATTGACGTTGTGGAGGAAGTCTTGTGTTAGACAGATCTAGGTTTTAGTGGGTAAGCCCGACGTTGGGAGTCGCACATACCCCCGGGGTGCTTCAGCTTATCAAAACTGAGGCACATCTACAACCCGGGGCACCAATAAGGGGTTTTCCCTGCGCATCAAAAAACGGGATAGTGACGTTCCTGATTCGAGTTTTCTACGGTACCACCACTAGCTCAAAAATACTTTTTTGAGCTTCTTTAAAGGCCGGCAACGCACCTGCAGCTCTTCTGATGTTGCGAGTGTCCATGGGCGACGGTAGTTGCTTACCATCAGGAGACCCGTTTGCTCGTTTGCCCCCTTATTCAATTAAAAAAAAAACTTTTCATATACTTTTATATATTTTTGTTGTACTATAAAATTAAATTATCTTAATTATTGTATAAAATAAGTATATAATTTACCACATCATAATTCATATGAGGGCAGGATGAGAAGTGACTAGCCTCTGCTATTTAAAAAGTTAAAATTTAAAAAATATGTATGTGATTTTTAAATTCGTGTCTCTGGAAACCTGTGTTCTAAATTTGAATTTGATGGCGTGAAAATTTTATTATTATTTGAAAAAAAAATCGTTAACTGTTTTCAAAATGGATAAAATTGAACAAAGAGCGCCGATATAGTTTCTTCATTTGAGGGGATAAAGGGGAGATATATCTGTGACGAATTAAGCAATGTTTTGGGTGAACCTGCTTCTTCTCATGCCACAGTAAAAAACTGGGTGGCTGAGTTTAAACGCGGTCGTTTATAGTTCAAAGATGAAACCCGCCCCGAACGTCCAAAAAGCGTCACAACTTCAGAAATGGTCGTGAAAGTATATGATATGGTTTTAGTAGACCGACGATTGAAGTTATCTGAAATAGCAGACACTATAGGTATCTCAAAAAAACGGGTAGATCATATCCTAAGTGAGCTACCAAATACAGTGAAACCTGGTTAATTTGGATCTCAAGAGACCAAGGCTTTTGTACCAATTATTAAAGGCTCCCAATAATCCAGTCATCCAATTAAGCAGGTTTAAAATTATGTGTGTCTCATTTACAGAGGCCGGCACTCTATGAGCGCCATTGCCGTGCCATGCCGCAATATGTGCCGTTAATCCCTTATTCAATTTTAAAAGCTTTTATTACCTAATTTGAGTTTTGATTATCTTTAAAAACAATGAGACCAAAATATTTCCTCGTTGTTTTTAATAATTCTAAACAGAGTTGACTTTGGTCCTGGTGATTCTCCCTACACAGTTCATCACGCGACTTTCCACAATAATTATAATCTAATAGAAGTTTAAAATTTTCAGATACCGATAACGTTTTATATTTACATTTGGTAATTTTTACACTTTTACACCTTGTTTTAAATCAAAAACAGAGATAGTACTGACATCAAAGCGTGCACAATAGAGGACGCGAAATGTATGTAAAGACATGTCAAAACTTGTTACACCTATTATAATTGCTCTCAATTATACAGGTAAATGAGCTACAGAGTCTCAATTATAGAGTTAAATATCGAAAAAGTCTTGGAATTCTAATCTCATTTGACTAGCGGGCCGATTCTGTATCGTGCATTTGTGAGTTAATAACTGAGTTAGTAACGAAACCGAGGAGTGAGTAACGGAAAGTGCCACTTTTTGTATTCACTTGCATACAAAAGTGAGACTTTCGGTTGCTCACTCCTTCGTTTCGTTACTAACTCAGTGATTAACTCACAAATGTACGATACAGAATCGGCCCGCTGGTTCAAAAATTCTATTAATAGAGGTAATTTCATGAAATTGTGCCGGGACTTCATTGTAACTATCAATAACAGAGGTTTCTCATTTGGCCAGGTCCCGCTAACCAGGTTTCACTGTATGAAAAAGTTATCGGCCCGTTGGCTGCCGCGATTGCTTACGCACGATCAAAAAATAATTAAAGAAAATCAATGAATTATTTGTTGCCCCATCCACCTTATTCGCCTGATCTAGCGCTATCAGACTTCTATTTATTCCCTAAGCTCAAAACTTTTTTGGGTGGACAGAAATTTGCCACAAATGATGAAGTCATAGCACTCATAGTCGCTGTAGAGGAGTATTTTGCAGACCTTGAAAGAAATCATTTTATGGAAGGCATTACTGCTTTAGAACAAAGATGGAGTAAGTGCATAGAGGTTCACAGAGACTCTACCGAAAAATAAAATTAATGTTATCACGAAAAGTTAAGTTTTCTACTATTAGGCTAGTTACTTATCATCCCACCCTCGTAGCATAATATAGGAGCTAAAAATACTCTAATAACTTAATGCTCTATCTACAGGATTATTATATCTGTGGTTACACATCAAACTCAACTTCTCCCTGGAGTCAGCCAGGTTACTGCTTTAGTCTATTCCACCTATATAATAGTATAATATTTATTTCCGATCCTAATTGCTTCGTCAAACATGTGGATTAGCAATTACTACTTGTATTAATCCCCGCTCGCTCGCCCGATATGAAATATCGTTCCGTAGGTGTTGTTATCCAACGACAAATCTTCAGATTATTGTATAAAAAGTTCGAAAATGTAATATATTGAAGATATTTTGGGTATAGCTCTCGTTCGTAACGCTTAGATTGAAACATGTTTACTTACTATTAAAAATATATTTTATGTAGATAACTTATTTAGTATTGAAGTAAAGAATTATTACTGCCTTAAGGTAGAACTAGGTGATGCCCGTAACTTCGTTGTGCCAATACTCGTTTACCGCGCGGGAACCGTATATTTTTCCGGGATTCGCAATACCTCCGTATCTAAATTCAGCAAAATTGGTTCAGTGGTTTGGGCTTGAAGAGGTAACTGACAGACAGCCAGAATCACTTTCGCATTTATAATATTAGTATGGAAGTATGGATGTCTTTGTGAAACAGGCACACAGTGTAACATTTTGTTGTAGCACAGGTTGTAGTAGATAGCTCGGTCTAGCGCAGTGGTTCCCAACCTTTTTAGAGCTGTTACCCCTATGGCCTGTTAGAAAAACTGATTTCACCCCCACTCCCCCCAAATTAAAAACAACTTTATAAATTAGTATTCGTACATTCGCAAGTTTTTTGTTTTTTAATATGTATAATTAGGTTCAGACTTCAGTTACACTTAACGCGCATCTCATATTATTATCATGCTCCACGTTCAGACGGTTTCTTGCCTTTTTTTAATCTTACCAGAGTTGAGAGGCCACTCTCGCATTTACAAGTGGTAGCTAACGGTACCAACATTTTCAAATCTCTGTCTGCAATGATAAGGTATTCTGTAGCTTTTTTTCTCCAAAATGTACAGAGTTTATTTTTTTCTGCCAATTCATTTATTTTAGGTACCACCTCTGTTACCCCTTTAGAATAGCTATTTTACCCCCACGGAGGTAATTACCCCCAAGTTGGGAATCACTGGTCTAGCGCATCACTAAAAGATATTGAACGAATAGATCGTAAACTTGCTGTCTTTCATAGCTCTAATAAAAGATCTTTCTGCTCTTAAATTGTATAGTTTTATTTTTATTTAAAGATAAAAGTTCAATCATTTTACACCTATAGAACTACAGAATATAAGCTTGTACCTTAGAAGTATTAAGTATCATGAATAAGGCTGTGTTGGAGACATATTTTTATACGAAGTCGTGAGTTAAGAGTCAAGACATAGTTTTAAGGTTCTTAGCATTGTTTTAAGCTGCGATGCTCTCTTGAATATTACCAGTATGGCACAGCGATTTCGCTGGTCAAAGATGATGGACCGAAGGCATTTAGCCATCTAAATATAGCTTAATGCCCTGACCATAATAGCAGCTTTTGTTGGCAAGGCTAAATATTCATACAAAGTTCTATATTGCATCCGGCTGAGTGCTGATAATGATTAATGCCTTATCGATGGCGGCATTGCGTGACAATGAAACATTTTACCAGGCCTAATCCATTCCACCCTTACGTGCTCCAACAGTTGTTTTATAGTTGCCAAAAGATAAAGTATCACTTCAACAGTCCCATGGGGTGTGATTCTCATCCTTTGAATATCGTTGGATCGTAGCCTCTCCAAAATCCGATCCTAATAGCTTCGGTCGCTCGGTGCTTTAGGTATTATCGAGCCTTTTGTGGGTAAGGCTGCGTCCACTACCATCTCGATATTATAGACTCTACATATCCGCGGTGGGAGCTCCGTGATTCCCTGCGGAATGCGGAAAGGCATTTCTCGGTGACAAAAAAGGCAATTTTACTCGAGCGCGCACGCTAACTCGTGGGATAGCAGCGACATTCCAAGAATGAGAATCGGGACCCTGTATCCAATTTGTCAGCCGCAATAAAAGTTAGTAAATAAATTATCGTTTGAGCCTAGATAACTGGTACACTTGTATAGCTCTAATGTAATCCAAAGGCATTAGAGTCTAGATTAGTTTATATAATAATTTATGAGCTTACATAGTTAAATAGAGCTATTCCCTCTAATATGTATAATATAGAGGATGTACAGGGTCTGTCTAAGTTTTTAATTTATTATGTCTTAGTCGTTTATAAAGACAGAATTTCAATATCAATTTACGGTAAGCACTATTAACAAACCATAATATTATCAAAACCAGCACGTCCATAATCCATCAATAAGTGTTACAACAAACATAACTTAAAAAAAAACTAAATTGTAAGAAGAATCAAAAATACCTACGTAATTTCAGTAAGTATAGCAACTTCTTACAAAGAAAAGTAATTTACATAATAAACTTGGAGAAAAACTTTTTTGACGCTGGAAAACTTTGTGATTGTTTAGATAGAGAACAATTTCAAGTATATTATTTTGTTTCTACAAGCATTTCATAATATTATAAAGCCTAAAAGAGGCTTGAACATAATATAAGAAAGTCATACGTAAACAAGTTTAGGTTTTTTATAATTTTGCTTAGTTTAGTTGGTTTTTATTGCAGTAAAAATATACACCTGGATAATATAGGAACGGTTCTGGCGTGAAATACCCATGAAATAAAACTCCGCCAAGTGTGAGTTGGACAGAGCGAAAGTTAGAAAGAATTGTGTTTTTTGTATGGGAAAATATTTATTTTATTTTATTTTTAATATGATCGTCCGGGTTCCCTAGAACATTTTTTTATTACTATCAAGCAAAGTTTTCGTGAGTAGCTTCATTAAGATTTAATTCTCGAAAGTAGTAGCTAACAGAGATAGAAAGGATTTAATATTTCGATTTGATCAATGTACAAAAATCTGCCTGTTAAGGGCTTCGTTTTAGGGTTCTGTAATCAACAAAACTTGGTTGACAACGGAACCCTAAAACGGCACCCTAACCACCAGATTTTTTGTATATTGATAGGTTAATAGTTAGCACTTAGCAGATTTTTTTGTATATTGATAGTATAATCTAATACTATCAATATACAAAAAATAATAAGATTGTATATTGATAGGATAGTCCTTACAAAATATAGAACAATCCATACTAAATTTTAGGACCATCAAATCAAATTATTAAAATATCCTTTCTATCTCTATTTGCTACACTTTTTAGAATTTTCGCTAGTATCCAATAAAGCAAAGAAATAGAGTTAAATACGTCTTGTTCGTAATGTTATTTCTTTCCTATTATAAATACATACTTGTTTTGATTTTGCATACAACTTGACACTCAAATATCTCAATTCTTTTTGCAGCGAAGCCCACAGCTAAGCATAATTTTATATTAAACTTGACTCCTCTTTTTAACCGACTTCCAAAAAGGAGGAGGTTATATTATGTTCGGCTGTGGATATATTTTTTTATTTTTATTTGTGTATGTTCAACGATTACTCCGCCGTTTGTGAACGGATTTGCAAAATTTTTCTTCTGTTGTATAGGGCTCAACTCCAATTTGGTACCATGTTCACAAAAGTGGTGACTTGATGATGGGATCCATGAGTAATCGAGGGAACTCCTCAAAATTTCTATGGAAACATATAGTGATTTTGGTTTTATGTGAAGGATCCTAGGCATATGCTACCAAAAAGTAAGATTTTACACCAAGGCATGCTATGGTTCCGAAGATACTAAGAGAACTCCGGATTCCTTATATATCTATAAGGAATCCGGAGTTCTCTTAGTATCTTTTCAAGTTTGGTACTTTCGGCGATGTTTTAAGAACTGAAAGCATATTCTACTATGCAAATTACATTCATCATCATCATCATCATAATGTTTTTAGAGAAAAAGTAAATCATGTTAAAATAGCACATATACACTGCTGTATGTTATATTATATTATCATATAGCTAATATAATATCATACACTTCATATTATAATATTTTGACCTGAAGCGTATAACTTGAACCAGACGCAAATCTCGATAAACCAATGTCACGTCAAAATATGTCTACAAATTACAATTACCCTCACATTTTTTAATATTTTTTATTTTATTCATTAGTCATCTTACAATTTACGTGTGATTGTTGAATATTATGTTAACTAAATTTTTGTCAAGTGTATTACTTTTGAAATAATATTGTGTACTGTATTGGGGTGGAGGGTTGATAGTCTGAGACACAGGAACTCCTAGTTCAGGCATCTACCCACCTAAACTCTTACTGTAAAACTGTCTAAAATGTGTTCTACTTTGTTAAGGTGAGAAATAAATGATTATTATTATTATTATCACTAGATAATGATGATGCATCGTTATGAGTTATGACACAGAATACATAATAGTACCTTATTGTTATGACTAGACATCGGATTATATGCACGATCAAAGTGCCGAAATATGCATGCAAATATGCACGAAAAAATGGCCGAAATATGCACAAAATATGCACTATCAAAAGTCACTTATTATAAAAAATTATTATTTTTGGAAGAGTTTTTTGGTGTTACCCATAATAAATGCGCCGATTTTCATCATAATTCCATTAAATCCAGGATGTTTTTCTTCTTTCCGATTACAATCTTATTTCCCATGGAAGTTCATAAGCCAATTTTTCATTTTTTTTTTCAAATGTGGCCAACTACAAAGAAACATTTTGTTTCTAGGAAGATATTGTACCTATCGGGTGTATTGCGGAAGTCATTAAACAAGAGTTGGCCACATATTTGATCTATTTATGTATTTTGATCTATCATACCTCTATTTCGTGGCCTCAGTGTGTATTATGATAGCTAGTTTGGAGACTACGAGGGCATAATATGGCTGAAATATGCACTATCAACGAAAAAATGCCAAAATATGCACTATCGCCTAAAAAGCACCATTATATGCATTTGCATATGCAAGTATGCAAATGCATAAAATCCGATATCTAGTTATGACCCTATTATTGGTACATTTCATAGTCTTTTCGATCGAGACTCGAGTTTGTCGAGTGATTTTGAAAATTATATTAATGTTGTTACAAAGTAAATGATTTAAACTTGGTGTTGTGGTTACCAAGTTGGCAATTTGATCATGGGATCTATGAGGTGCCTACATAGGAAAAAACTTTTTGGAAAACTGCCTGAGTATACCTAGTAGTTGTGATAGTTTTATACCTAAATCCTATATATCTACAACTGACAGCTTATATTATGTTTACCAGTAAATAACTAAAAAGAGTGAAATTATTATTTTTAACAAAAAATTAAAACCGACTTCCAAGGTAAAAACAATAAGTAATAATATGAACTAAAAAGTATTAAATAATTCTTACTCTTTAATAGTGCCTCTTTCAGAATTCGTCTAAATCTCAACTATTTCTGTACATACTTATAGTCTTCATTACTTTGAAGTCGGTACCAGTCCCAAAAGTTTCATATATTATGTATTCTGACATTGACTGATTAACTCACGATTAAATTAGCTGGTACCGATTTCAAAATAATGAAGACATAGTATGTACAGAAATAGTTGAGATTTAGACGAATTCTGAAAGAGGCACTATTAAAGAGTAAGAATTATTTAATAATTTTTAGTTCATATTATTACTTATTGTTTTTACCTTGGAAGTCGGTTTTAATTTTTTGTTAAAAATAATAATTTACATTTATGTTTTAGGGATAGACATTTCAGAATGAAAGTCGTCATAAAACTCTTTGTTTGCGCGTGATGTATCACCGAGCCTCATATTGAAATTCGGATATCAATCATACAAGCTAATAAATATTTTTACTTGAAAACGAGGAATACACGTAAACATGTCGAATTATTAAAAAAAATATTATATTTAATTACTAATGTCCCGAAACATACTGAAAAGTTTTTTATTTTTATTTTTATAAAGGATAATAAACCTAACAAATTCAAATCTAAAATTAAGCTATTTTTGTATAATATCATTTTTGTGCGTTATGTCAAATCCCATTATACATTTTTTTATATTATCTTCATTCTTCAGTCACAAAGTGGATATTTTGTCAATACCCTGGTCATTTTTTGGCTATCGTTAATTTCGCTTAAATTACAGCTAAGAATCCAAAGTTGGCTGTAAGTTCTGGCTACTGATTTTCATATCAAAAAACCTTTTTTGTTGTGAAATGTACCTTCAAGTTATTTATATTGTATTATACATTAATTGGACATCCTTGCTCAAGAATTTCGTATAAAGAGTTTTATTACTTTCGTTGTTGAAGCGTAGATAAACGTTTTTTTGCATGAGAAAAGATAAGGAGCAGAATGTAAAGAATATTTACATGCTCTCGACAGTAGAGAGGCCTACTTTCGTAACCTAAATGTCTATTATAATGGATATTGCTAGTAATGAAGGTAAAATAATATTTTAGGCAAAGATAAAGTGCTTAGAAGACTGATATTTAACACTTTTTAATGGGTAAAACAGAACAATGCAAAACGTGTAACAACTTCAAGATTGAAAAGATGACCGATTGTATAAAACTTTGTGTTTTTTTAAACAATGTGTAACAAATCTAAGTGATAATACTTTAGGGTGTGTATGTGTCCCTTAAATAGAATTCGTTCTAAAAGAAGCAGTGCTAAATGAGCAAATTTTTTTATGATTAGCGCCGTAAGCGCCCGAGTGTCATTTTCCCATACAAAAGTTTAAAAAAAGTTTTTCTTTCAGCGCTGACATTTTCACAGCCAAATCGATATACGGTACCCAAAGACACCCTAAAGTATTGTCACTTAGCTTTGTTATACCCTGTAGAGTTCACTGTAAAAGTAAAATATAAATAACAGCGCTGTAAAAGATTTTTTTTTTAATTTTGCCCATACAAATCACAAAAATATGCCACTTCAGCGCTGCCACTTTCACAGTGAACCCTATATTATAAGGGACACATACGCCTAAAGTATTATCTTATCACTTTGTTTTGTTACACCTTGCATAGTGGGCATAAAATAGACGATCAATTTTATTGCGCAATGTCACGTATTTTGCCATGTTGACCGTCTAGGGTTAATTTATTGAACGCGCTCACCTTTTATTATTGTCAAATAAGTTGATCAATAAAATATTGCTCAATATTATTGAAGGTCTGAGGGCCCACTGAGGCTGACGAAAGTATTTATGACAATGATATTAATTAATTATTGCGGCAAAGCCATTTAAACAAACGAAGATTTAGTTTTATGTGAGTACCTAAATTCACGGAAAATACATAATAATTCCATTAGCATTTTATAATTTTGTTGTCTGCTCACAATTTCTTACGGCGAAAAATTTTCAAAGAATGATGGATAACTTTGTTGATCTAATTGGCTTGTTACATACAAACTTTTTCTTGAATCATAAAAGTCGTATTTACACCTTATAACTTATTATAAATTGTAATATATTATAAATATTTTACTAGATATATTATACAGTAAACTAGAAAACTCGTTTATCGCGCGGGTGCCGTACATTTTTCCGGGATAAAACCTATGTCCTTTTCCGGGACTCAAAAGTACCAAATTTCAGCAAAATCAGTTCAGCAGTTTAGGCGTGAAGAGGTAACAGACAGACAGACAGACAGACAGACAGACAGACAGACATGGAAGTCTTAGTAATATGGCGCCGTTCTTGCCTTTGGGCCTTAAATTTAATGAAATAGTTAAAAAAAAAATCCGAAATATTAATTTGGAAACGTGTGTTTCGAAAAATCTATTGTTTTTATTTTATTTACATAAACGTGGAATTTTAATTAAAATACGGTTTGTGTTTTTGTATCGGATTCAGACCAAGGAATAATAAATATAATTAAGCTTTTGAAAGCGCTTATAATATAATTTTAAAATGTAAGTAAATGTGGTAAATGTGGGAAAATGTAGTACTCGTAATGTGGCCCCTGCACATATATTGGCCCCCCAGTATAATTTTGGTGGAACGGGATGCTCGCGGCATGCTACTAATTTAGCACCGTACGTACAAATCGAACAGAGGCTGTCAAGTACGGTTGTCATTCGACCAAGTTAAACTTGCGATGTGCGTAACTTTTAAGTGTGTGTGATTTTATTTCGATAGTTGTTTAAGAAACAGAAATATTTGGCTTGTGTGTTCAAACATCGGATACATCAAACTGTTCTCCTACGGAATTTAAAAGGTAAAAATAAAATTATACATTTAATAATTGGTACATTTTTTTAAATATTAGCAATGATTGTAATTTGGCCCCCTCACATTGGTCGTAATGTTGTTCCAATGACAGAGCTGGAGAGCCATGGGTACAGTATCAAATTTTTGACTAAATATGGGCCATGTAGCCTGCGGAGGCTCCAATGGTGACTATTACATTTGTGATTTTTGCCGTTAAGTTTCACTTGTGCAATATATTTAATGTGATATCCCAGGGCGGCCACATTACCATCACTTGATCGCAAAATACCAAATGTGATTGATTAAGAATAATTAAAACTTTCGATTATCCTGCACGAGTTTTATTTATTCCCTAATAAGACATGTTTAAACAAATGAATAAGAAATGCCATAATGTATTTTTTAGGTTTCTGACTCCTATATTTTTTTAATAATGCTCGATAAACAAAGTGAGGGGCCACATTACCACCTCCTATATTATTATGGATAATAACTGAGCTTTTTGGATTGGATGTAGATAATGTATGTTACTTTATTATAACATTTACAGCCATTAATTATTATAAATATAATGATACTAGCTGTCCCGGTAAACGTTTCTTTGCTATATTATATAAAGTATATCGCCCGTATTATTTTATTGAATAGTGAATTGAATTGAATTGAATTGAATAGTGACTAAATAAGTATGTCACCATGGCAATCGCTATCCCGTGACCCACGTCGCATAAACAATGGTCGCTCTTTATAGATAAAATATAATTTGCAATAAGATAAAATTGCGACTATAATTAAAGATCTAAGCTATCCTATCTCTGAAGTTGGAAAAAAGCACACATTAAAAAAAACAACATTAAAATCGGTTTAGTAGTTTAGGAATCCATCGCGGACAAACATCGTGACAGGAGATTTATATATATTAGATTATTTCATTAGATACATACCTATATGTAGCCTACTTATATAAATACTAGCTGACCCGACAGACGTTGTCCTGTCTTAACGATGATTATTTAATTCGAATTGGTATAATTAAGAAAACAATAGATTAAAATTAGTATCTTCATGCCAAATTTCATCAAAATAGATTAATAAATAGTTTAAGCGAAAATCATAAAAGTTTATTGTGCGGGAACCGCACATTTTTCGGGACAAAAAGTATCCCTTGTCCTTTCCCGAGACTCTAAGTATCTCCATACCGAATTTCATAAAAATAGACTGAATAGTTCAGGCGAAAATCATAAAAGTTTATTGTGCGGGAACCGTACATTTTCCGGGACCAAAAGTATCCTTTGTCCTTTCCCGAAACTCAAAGTATCTCCATACCAAAATTCATCAAAATCGATTGAATAGTTTACGCGCAAATCATAAAAGTATATTGTGCAGTAACCGTACATTTTCGGGACAAAAAGTATTCTATGTCCTATTCCTGGTTCTAAGCTACCTCTCTACCAATTTTCAGCCAAATCGGTTCATCCGTTCTTGAGTTATAAGTGGCGTAACTAACACAACTTTCTTTTATATATATAGATGATATACTTAAGAAAACTTACCCATACGAAATCTTCGCTTGTTTATTGTGTATGCAAAATGATCCTTACCTGAAATGAAATAATGAGTATGAATATAACCAGCACAGTAATTGGAACAAGAATTCTTTATCCAAAATACTTTTAAGTTCTTTTTACGGGTATTGTATTTATTTATTACTAAGTATACTTTATTATTATAAATTACTTACTATAATACTTAAGAGCCGAAAAAAATTGAAAATTGATCTACAAATTGCTACAAATTAAAAAATAATCACTGAATGTGCAAAAATAATATCTATAATATGAAATATCTTTGAAAGTTGGTTACTATAGTAATACGTACCAATAGTGTATGTGGCGCCATCTATCTGGAACGTAGCGCTCTTACACTTCTTGAAAAGCTTTCCGCTGACGATCTGTCTGGTGATGCTGCCATGTGTGGCGGGGTTCGAAGCGATTTCGCCGCTCGCCGTGGCGCTAGTGTCGAACCGACGACGCAACTCCTCGAACGACGGCTCGCTCGACTCGTCCGGCGTTCGAGCCCGTAGCCGCCGCACTTGCCCGTATATTCCTGACTTGCCCTCAATCAGTTTCCTGTCCATTTTGCTACCTTCAGTTCATCGTTCTAAGACAACACTGACTGTCACTGTGTTCACTGA
Source organism: Polyommatus icarus (assembly GCA_937595015.1). NCBI lineage: Eukaryota > Metazoa > Arthropoda > Insecta > Lepidoptera > Lycaenidae > Polyommatus > Polyommatus icarus. The sequence continues at coordinate 16,035,939 of OW569321.1, forward strand.
CACGTTCTTTAACCGCACAACACGCACTAAACTGTCACTATTGTAACGAAGAAAATATATACTTAGTTTAGTTAAAATATTATTTGATTTTTAATAAAGCGATAATTAAGTAACTATTTTGTAACTTTATCTAATAATAATAGCTGAAAAGTCTACCAGTATGGAGTTATGGACCAAACACCAGTGCGACAGCAATTTTGCTCCTGGCTTAAAATATAGGAAGTTAAGTCATTTCACAGATTAATCGAAGTTCATCGCGTCATTCCGGCTTTACTTGACCTTGGTTCATCGGCGGGCTAATTTTACCATGTTAGTTTATTTTAATTTATTTGTGTACGCAATATACCTCTCGTACGCAACGGAGATTACGTTTGATGTACGACTGCAGCTGACGTGATCCGCTCTTTGCTGATGAGCTGTGAACGAACGATTTCATTCACCTGAAGTCGTGAACGTAGATACAACTTGCAAGATGGAGGATGCTACCATCAGTGGAGTTACAATTTTCCTCATACCACCAGAACGTACATAGCAACGGAATAGCCTTCATGTTTTCGATAGTATTAAACCATGTAAAATTAACGAAAAAAATTGTAAATTTTAGATGTCGTATAGAGTTTACTCTGAACTTGTTTTCACTTTTCAGCTCATCCCACCAATTTACTTTAACCATAAATGTGACACTGTGTACAAGAAGCAACATGTAGTTTAATCTTTGCTTTTTGATTAAAAAAAATGTTTCGAATTTCGTAAGTACTTTTGTAATAATAAATAATATAATATTATGTATTTCAAAACAAGCAATTACGACATTTTGCTCTATTTGAAATGTCCTCAGGGACATCCGCCCGGGCTATTGGGTAAGACTATCTGATTATACCCGCCACTGAATTTTCGTTCGCAAAAGGATGATGCCTTCGGCAGTGAATTTGCCGTATAACACCTACTAAAGATACATAAAGTTAGGTAATGTCATCACAGTAATACTTATTTAGTATTATTATTACGAAGATATAACAAGTTTTTTTTTCACTCTGGTAGCATTCTGCCTTTTATATGGGTCAATTTCTGCTGCACAACTGTGTAAATAGATTTGACTAAAATATGGCATTTCGACGAGACTTGAAGAAAATTTTGCTTAGATTGAAAGGTAACATGTCTACTGGCTTCCTGTTCCTGCGTGTAAAATGGTTTTCAAAGAGTTAAAAAATGACAATACACAGAAAAAAAAACATCGTGTTTTCAGGCTAAAATAATTAAATTGTTATTCAGACGATTTCATAAAAAAAAAAAACTTTTATTACTTTTAATCTCATTCTAAATGACTTAGAGACTCGAATAACGTTAAAATGAAATAATAACTTATTGTTAGATTATAACGTTTAATTTGTTGGACTAATTAACAGGAATTAAAAATTGTTTAGGCGCTTTGACGCCACGTTAAAGTAAAAAACCGTGTTGGATGTATTTTTTTTCTATGAGAGGCTGGCCCGGCCTTTCAAGCAATGGAACAGCAAAAAATGGAAGGGGCGTAGCGATAAAATGGTTTTTGTCGCATAATTTAAAAATCATAAATACTAGGGTAACACTGAAAATGTTAAGAGAGAGAAAAACGGTTTAATGTAGAAAGTTGCCAATACTTTTCGTTTTTAGAAGTAATCTCCGTTCCTCTGTACATATCGTCGCATTTGATGAAACCACCGAGAAAAGCACTAGGCCCAGTCTTCCTTACGGGTCTCTTCTGTGGCATTTTCGTACGCTTTCATCGCATCTTCAGGGCTCGTAAAGCGAATACCACGAATTTTATCTTTATTTTTTGTGAATAAATTAAAGTCGCAGAGCTCCAGGCTCTGACTGTATGGCATGTGACTCAATATCTCGACACCTGCCATAGTCAAATATTCAACATTCCGTTTTGCGGAGTGCGCTGAAGCATTGTTGTGGTGAAGGAGTGTCCTGCTTCGAGGGCGCTGCTGTAAAAAATTTCCAAGACGACAGGCAAACAGCGATTGACATACCATTCTGCAGTAACTTTTCTTTTATCTTCTAGCACAACTTTCGCAAAATTACATTTCCGACCGAAGAATGAGGCAATCATCTTTTTAACCGACTTCCAAAAAACGAGGAGGTTATATGTTCGGCTGTGGATATTTTTTTTATTTTTTTTTATTTTTTTTTATTTTTGTATGTTCAACGATTACTCCGCCGTTTGTGAACCGATTTTCGAAATTTTTGTTTTGTTGTATTAGGTTTCACTCCAATTTGGTCCCATTTTCACAAAGGTGGTGACCTGATGATGGGATCCATGAGTAATCGAGGGAACTCCTCGAAATTTATATGGAAACATATGGTGATTTTGGTTTTATGTGAAGTGTACTAAGAATACCCTACCAAAAAGTCAAATATTGGGTCAAGGTATACCATGGTTTCGATGATGCTGAGAGAACTCCTGATTCCTTATAGATACACGTTTGGGAGTTTCGGCGTTGTTTTAAGAACAGAAAGCATAAACTACTATGCAATTCATATTCATCATCATAATCATCATCATCATCATCGTCATCATCATCATTACCACGTCGTGTTAAGGCCACGAATGTCTCATGGCACAGAATAGATAATAGTACAAGGCATAGGTATGGATATACTAATAATAATAATGATGTACTGTCTAACAATTAACAACACCTGTTTGTTTTTAATACACGGCGGTCGGCGTCGGTCGCCGCCCAGCGCCGCCGCGCGAAGACAGAATATCGAATACTTTACTAACTACTTTATAATATACAGATCGAATACTTTACTACTTTATAAAATTTTAATAGACAAATAGAATTAAAATAAAGTTATTTTAAAAAGAGCATTTAAACAAAACAAAGTCATTAAGTGTCTTTTTAATTAGTTATACTTATTAATCGATAGATGGTGCACTAAGTACCTATCGATTTGAATTCTTGATAACAAGAACAGCTGTCAATAATTATGATAATATTAAATATTATGCTACGCTACATCCAATGCAAGTTTGTACAATTTTTTATCTGATAGATCCTTCGATCGTGGAAAAACGAGACACAATAGCCTTTCTATTGTTATCGCAATCGCCGGTGACCGCTTCGGGCTTGAAATATTAAAATTGTTAAATTACTTAGCACAATATGTTCACTTCACTGATAATATTATATTATTTTGTGAGTGTGAGTTGTGACTCTTAACAAATTGTAATAAGATACGTAAAATATACGCGAAGATTTATCTACTAGTGTAACTAAAAAGAGTGAAATTATTATTATTTTTAACAAAAAATTAAAACCGACTTCCAAGGTAAAAACAATAATAACATTAATGTGAACTAAAAAGTATTAAATAATTTTTACTATCTAATAGTGCCTTTTTCCGAATTCGGCTAAACCTCAACTATTTCTGTACTCAATCTTCATAATTTTGAAGTCGGTGCCAGTTCCAAAAATTTTAAATATACTGTCAGAGGACTGAAGATTCAGCTATCTGGTACCGACTTCAAAATAATGAAGATTGAGTACAGAAATAGTTGAGGTTTAGCCGAATTCGGAAAAAGACACTATTAGATAGTAAAAATTATTTAATACTTTTTAGTTCACATTAATGTTATTATTGTTTTTACCTTGGAAGTCGGTTTTAATTTTTTGTTAAAAATAATAATTGCCTTGACTTCTTCCTTTCTTTACCTTAGTTGGCCAAACCTCGAAAGGACACACCCCTTGAGCTAATTGTCTTTTGGTTTTGGGTTCGTAGCTATATATCCAGCTTTCTTCACCTGTGAGGATGTTAAATATAGCATTTGAGTCACCGCCTTTGAACTTATCTAACATTTGGCGACACGAGTCCATGCAAAGGCGTTTCTGGTCGTCGATTGAAGAATGAGGAATGCATCTGGTACAAAGCTTCCTGACGCCGAAATGTTCATGTAATATTTTTTGAACTTGACTCATAGCAATGCCTAGGCTTGCCCGTATCTGCTGATAGGTCACACTTTTATCTCCCTCTATCATGCGTCGCACAACATTGATGTTAACTTCAGTAGTCGCTGTTAAAGGACGTCCCTTACGCGGATCATCACTGAAATTGCTACGTCCACGCTTAAACTCGTTAAACCAATTATAAATAGTGGCACGAGATGGGACTTTATTATGAAGTTTCAATAGCAGCCTATCAAAGCTTTGTTATTGAGTAAGACCACAACGAAAGCCACAAAAAATCATTTACTGAAAATTTCCTCGCGTTTAAAACAAGAGTTTTAGATTTGCCGCCAGTTCACCAAAACAAATGACAAATCAATCAAAAAAAAATCAAAAATCTTTGTTCATTTCTCCCACAATACAAAAGACATAAATACCTAACTAGGTTGCCCTGTGATACAACGGAGTAATGCTCGTCGGGACCCGTGTATTCGCCAGCTGCAGGAGTCAGGAACATCGCAGTGTTTTAGTGGGTAGGGCCGCGGCACTCACCATGTTCGCCGCGGCGAGCCCCACATATCCGTGAAAAAAAAAAAAAAAAAATTGCCCTGTGATAAGGGGTCACCAGGCCCCCCCTCAGAAGGTAATATTAGCACCGTGCTTAAGGTAAGTCACAAGTTGTGAGAGCATCTTCTAAGACGTGTATGATGTGTGCATGTGTGTGTGTGTGTGTGTGTGTGTGTGTGTGTGTGTGTGTGTGTGTGTGTCTATGTAATATATTATTATTATACAGTATGTGTATTAAGTAAACACCCTACACCCCAGCCCTACGACTATATTGTCTTGGGATCAGTTGAAAAACTGCTGGAGTGCACTGGTGGGGTGGGAACTAATTAAATTAGGCAATGTGACAAAGAAAGCTTGTCGTCATTGATGTACGAGAAGTTTGCCAAATGCTACAATACCCTAGCCCTACGACAGAAGTCTTGGGTTCAGTTATACTACTGCTAGGGTACAGAGATAGCAGAAATTGCAGTTAAAATACCAATAGTCCTACTCTGTGCTTACCAAGAGATTCTCGGTCTCATCATAATTTAACGATTTTAGCCACTTTACTAATATGTATTTAATTTTGTTACAAGATAAAGGATATATATTATACTTCTTATTTGCTATATTATTTAGTTTTCTACCTATATACGAGGAAAATCTTCATGCAAAGTATGTGTTAGTTGATGGGACATTACAAACGCGATAATGCCTTCTTTCAGAAAGTACAGGATTATGCTGGTCGTAGGGAGTATTTTTATGCGTACACATGATGGAGTAGAACACAAAGAGTTGCCGAACTGTAAGGACATCACAGAGCTCGTATAGTTCTTTAGTAGGAGTTAGAATTGGTTTGAAAAAGGAAATTTTTAGAATTAGCCTTTGCGCCCTTTCAACATTTATCATGAGAGTTTTGGGTGCACCACCCCATGCGGTGATACCATAAGTTATTATAGTTTGACAGAGAAATGAATGCAATATACCGCATTATCTTACCAAAGAGTTATAAAATTGTAATTCAAAAAAAGTTATTAAGTAATAATAATAATAATATCTATGGACGCTTTACACCACGTCAGTCTGGCCCCAGGCTAAGTACCTAAAGGACTTGTGTTACAGGTACCAGACAACGGAAATATATTTAATACTTTTATATTTTTATTATTTATTTTATATTTATATTATAAGTATTAGTAATGTTTCTAACTAGCTAGTTCTAAACACTTTCAGTGTGACCCACGTACATTAATTCATATAAGCAATGGGCAGATTAAAATGTATGCTTGAACTAATCTATGTAAACATTTTAGGAGCTTAAATCAATCTCCTCTGTTGGCAAAATAGGAATCCCTTTTTTTAACAGAGGTCTTTTTGATTGAATATTCAATATTCTGTGTTATAAAAGTTGACCAGTCGTGTTATGCTATGGGTAATTCAAAGACAAAGTCATGATGAATACTGACAATGAACTTTAATTTCTAACGGTCTTACCACAAAAGATTTAAACATCTGTTGAACAGTTGTTTTGAGACAATTTTGTATGGAATTTTTCTCTAATCAACTGTTCAACGGGTGTTTAAATCTTTTGTAGTAAGACCCTTAGCTTTTTGCTGAGAAAAATCGATTTCGCTACAGCCAAATTATCAAGGTGTCGCTTTAATGATTTTTTGTAGGTAGTATGTACCATGTTATAAGTATATTAGGTTTCTTGGACTCAGTGTTAAAAGATAAAGATGTGCCAACACCAACTAACTGGCGATTAACGAGTAAAAGAGGTGTCGACGAAATAATTGATGCTTGCGGCATATTTCATACTCTGAATAAAAAAAAATAGCTTGGCCAAATCGGCAAAGTTGATCTCATAGTCGACATGTTTTCAAAAGTCACATCGTAAAATAATTAAACGATAATATTACTTGTATGAATGTACAATAATTTAATGTAAGTACTTCATTAATACTGTATCAAAAATTATTATATTATATTATGTGTTTTAAAACTATGATTCTGTTAATGGCATTTAACACAACAATCAATATCGATACAGTAAGTAAATAAAGCTCTGCAAACTTATTGTGCTCTCAGCTACATAGGTACTTCCTAAATGTTTACGTGATAAATGTACTATTATGAAAAACAATAACCATAACATTGAACCGCATTGCTATTGTTTGCCATTTTCATAAACAGCAAATAAACAACACGTTATATTCGTCAAACAATAAATATAACAGAAAACAGAACGCGTTTATTTATCTTACGACCAACATTGTTTGAACTAACTGTATGACCAGGAATCTGATCAGCTATGACATAGAACATAATACATTACCAACGTACTATTGTTTCTATACAACATCACTGCTGTTTCCTATAGCTTATGATTGAATTAATGTGTGAGAAAATCTTTCTTATATCATCCAATAGGTGTGTAATAATAAGTACCTACTCCTTGTGGTTGCTAGCTATTTATCTGCCTTTTTCTGCTTTTAAGATTATTGATTTAATAATTATTAGGTACACCGTACAGATATTAACCAAAACTAAACAACAATAATTAAAAATACTTACTTAAATAAAATGAAAAAAAAACTTAAGAGAAGCTATATTATAAGCTATCTTTTCGAACAGCGTTAGACGAAAACATAATTAACAAAAACGTAAATCTATTATAAAAACTCAATCAAAATACAACAAAAATATTTAAAAAGTACCATATTATATTCTTTGATACAAATTCATAAATTTCGCCTTTTAGGCTAAGTGGTAGGCACCTACAGGTACAAGCCAAAAATTGTTCATCGTAAATTTTCCGTGTTTCCTTACAATATCTGGCACGAAAGGCTTGTATGTATTATCTTTTTATTTGGGTGAATTATAGGAATCGTTAAAGTGCCTATATAATTTATGCTTAACAGCAAGTTATACCAAAAATAAATTTACAGGTAATATTGTATGAACGGGTTTTTGGTTTTTAACTACAGTACCTACTTACTTTGATGAGAAACACAAAAGGTACCATCGAGGAAATTGATTCCTAGGCAGTTGACATACCAATTTAAATAATGTCAATTTAATGTTAATTCTACTATAATAAATACTAATAATACTAACATAGGTTAAGTCATGGATTATTACTAACAAATTTACTATTTTTTATGGGTTGAAAACCTGAAATAAACATATTTTATTTATTTAATTCCATCCCTAGGAATCAACTTCTCCGATAGTACCTAGATCTACTACCAGGCTTCTTACAATTACGGTAAAATGTTTCAACAGGATTCCTGCGAAGTCGCAAACGTCTTGGAGTAAGTCAAGTGTCTAGGTATATTCAAAGAAGCTGTATAAGATGCTCCTATAAACTGAACTTTCATGTTCAATATCCGCGCTTGTAACCCGAGCACGTCCCAATACATTGTTCCAATTTCAAAGGTCATCACAACTTGCACTTATTGCGAACTTAAAGTGGAATGGTCTACATGCTGAACATCTTTTAGTTTTGAAATTATAAGGGTATTGTTAGCTATGAATCCAGATGCTGTCTGCTTTTAAAGTTTACATGAAGTCGGAATAGTTTTTTCAGGTATTTTAATTGGAATTAAGAGTCCGTATACGAAATTTGCCGATTTCGCTTATTTTGCAGACGTGATTTAACAGTTAAAATACAGTATTTCTATAAGTTTTAATGCACAACATGTAAGATCATTTCAATTATAATCTAATGTTGGAGCTAGATTTTTTATTTTTTTAAGTATTTTTAAATAATCCAACTCAAACCCGCGACAGTTTTGTGATTTTTGCTGTAAAAGGTTTAGAATATCACCCCTTTTATGGATTGTATTGACGTCTTAACGGTATGAAAAAAATACAATGTACTGTTGAGAAAGTTGTCTATAAAATGTTGGAATTACTTTTTACCACTTTAATATGAAATAATTGAGTAAAAAAATATGTAACTCGGCAAAATTTTAGAGAAAATGGGCAAAGAATTGCTGTTAATTTGGGAAAGTTGGAGCTGTAATTCATAAAAAGAAAACGACATAAATAATCTATAGATAAAATTCTATCCAATTCGAGAAAAAAGAAAAAAAAAACAAATTGTGCCAAAAAAAACACGATTCAAAACAACCTAAATCTCACATTATATTACTCGCCGCAAGTTCGAGTCGGCTTTCCGCGCTTAAATATATATACATATTATATATATTTAAGTCTAATAAGGGGCTGAAACCTAATAATATTTCTGTAGCGCACCTTTGCAATTTCGGCAAAATCGACAAAATTTCGTATACGGACTCTTAATTGTCTATTTGCATTGAGTAAACTGTAAAGTTATAGTCTAGTAGGACTGGAGGTGCTTATGGACCAGCCCTTATAAGAACAAAAGCTATTTTTACAGCAAAATGTACAGTCGAAAGCAGATTCAGCCTTATACTTAGTCGCGAGGAATAAGTAAACTTTAAGGACTTATTCCTCGTCAATAATGTTCAAATTCCGGATCTGTTACTGTACATCCCGTATGAATTAGCCCCAACAAATTCATGGGCAAGATAAAAAGCTAGAAATAGTGGAAAAATAAAACGCTACATTAAAATTAATTAGGCATATAACATTAAAATTCACTAGTTATTAATGAGTGTGGCTACATTTATTTCATAACAGCAGCTGGTATTTTTAATAAGCACGGGAACGTGAATTTTTAGCAACAAACGTTATTTCTCTCGCAGTGACAGATTTACGATGAAATGTTATTTGCTGTGTAAATTTCATTTATTTCATATGCCGTGATTACGTTTATTGCGATAATTTTCACTATAATTAACTACGTCAGATTCATAAAAAGTGATTATTTTTATTTCATCAAATTAACATATTCACGTGCTAGATAAGGAATGTGTTAGCCAGAAAAAACTGTATGGTTATAATAAATAATAATTAATTAATAGCTGCAGCTTATATATTCTAACAAAATATTAAGTAAATATTTTTTCATTATCAAAGCTAGCAGTGCTCTCCTACGTTGTATATCAGCAAACCCTTCATGACATACTTCGTCATGAAGGGCACACAGTCGTTTTGTAAAAAGTTATAAATTGTTTTGGTTCACGCAATATTTGTGTATTAAATGATTCAAATACGTGTGAACTATAATTATTTAGTAATAGCTGTCCCGGTGAACTTCATGTCACTTTAAAACCTTGCCTGGACTTCTACGAATATTTTAAGACTAAAATCAGCCCAATCGGTTCAGCCGTTTTCGAGTTTTAGCGCGACGAACACATTTGAAAATCCATTTTTATATATAAGAAGACTATATAGATATAGATAATCTTACTAAGCAATCATTTACATTAAACTAAATAATGCCCGCAACTTCGTAGCGCCAAAACTAGTTTGTTGCGCGGGAACTGTAAATTTTTTCGTGATAAAAATATCCTATTTCGTTTCGCGAGACTCAAAGTAAGCATACCAAATACCAAATTTCACCAAAATCGGTTCAGCAGTGGGCGTGAAGAGGTAACAGACGGACAGACAGACAAACGGACACACTTTCGCATATTATTAGTATGGATGTCTTACAAGGTGTAGCGGGTAGCTCTACAACATGCTACGACGTAGACAAACATAATCATGATTTTTGGGCTTCAATGTGATATGATTTTCTTCGTATTTCTAAAAGACACCTTTCACACAAAGGACTATTACTGGCACATATTCCCATATTCTACGAATAAATTGATTTGATTTCACAACCACCAAAATTATATTTTATATTGTATGAAGAACACAAAGAAAACGGGTATACTCATATTAAGCCGAAAGGGGGTCATTCTGGACTTGAAAATATTAATTCTCCATAGAAACTTTGTAGGTTACGTGACTTTTTAGTATGGAAAAGCAAAATTTTCTTTCACAAATTTCCAAAAGTCGTAGAAAGAAAGTTATCATCATTTGAAACAGCCTATATATATTCAGTATAATTATTTACTATTTAGGTATCTTACCACAAAATTCTGCATCGGATAACCCTCTAACCCTCTTTACATAAAATATATTATTAAGTTATACCTCTAAAATTATACGACTAACCGAACCATAAACTTTACCTCAACTACGTGGAAGTAAACTAAGTTTTGTTGAACTTATCAGTTGATTATTCACTCGTAGATCAGTTAATTATATTCCGTAAGTGTCTCGTTGATCTGCCGATGTTCTAAGATTAAGCGAGGCGCGTTCGTTACGGAGACAGCAACCCATCCATCACTCACTTTGATAACTATCTAACTTAGTCTGCCGAAACTAATTTACGAAATTGTTCTATTGGTACTAAATACTTTGAAGAACAAATTCTTTGTACAAATCAATACAAATATTATAAGTACGAAAATTCTTTTATGTCTGTCTGCCCACCTGTGCATCTGTCCATCTGTCTGTTACATCTTCACGCTGAAACGGCAGAACAGATTTAGATGAAATTTGGTACGGAGATACTTTGAGAGACGCGAAAGGACATAGAATAGTTTTGCTGTGGAGAAATGTACGGTTTCTGCTTGATAAAATATGAATTTCGGTACAACGGAGTTGCGGGCGTCATCTAGTATTTTTAACCGACTTCCAAAAAGGAGGAGGTTATATTATGTTCGGCTGTGGATTTTTTTTTGTGTTTTATCAATTATGATGAAATCATAAAGCTTTAAATAACAACACGTTTGCTTTCAAAACGCTTTGATTACAGAAGCATTTTTTTCCATTTATGTTTTTGGCATCCGTATAAATTGGTTCAAAGTAAAATGTTGTTTCGTAATACGGTAAAATTTCATGACTTGTAGCCTCTGGTTATTATTTTATTTAGATGTTTAAAATCAAGACACAGCGGGGAATATATTTTTATTTACGTTTAATAAAGTACAATAAAAACATAGGATTATATTATTACTACGAGTAGCTGTCCCGGCAAACATTGATTTGCCTTATAAAGTATTTCGCCCATATTATTTTCATTATTTTATTGAAGTGACTAAATAAGTATGTCACCATGGCAAAGTCCATACGTCTATCGCTATCCCGTCGCACAAACAATGGTCGCTGCTCGAGTTGTAATAATTTACTATTATTTATTTAACAAATGCAACTATCAATATAAAAAGTACCCATTAGCCGATTCTCAGACCTATTGAATATGCATATAAATTTTGGTAAAAATCAGTAAAGCATCGGGGACTAACATTGTGACACGAGAATTTTATATATAAGATAAAGAAGAGGTTATTTTTAGGGTTCCGTACCCAAAGGGTAAAACGGGACCCTAGTATTACTGAGACTTCGATGTCTGTCTGGCTGTCCGTCCGTCCGTCTGCCTGTCTCCAGGCTGTATTTCAAGAACCGCTATAGCTAGACTTCTGAAATTTTCACAGGTTGTGTCATATCTATTGCCGCTTTAACAACAAATACTCAAATAAAATTAATATTTAAGGGGGCTCAAAATGACAATTTTAGGCCTATTTTTGCTCTATAACGGTACGAACCCTTCGTGCGCGAGTCCGACCTGCACTTGGCCGATTTTTTTAAATTTTAATCAAAATTCTCTTAACAACACGTATCCTATCACTATTTTACATTATAGTTAACCAAAAACGTACTATTGTTCAATGCACAACACTAACATTCGAGTCTTGTCTAAAGTTTTGAAAGATGATAATTTTCCGATTCTTGTCACTTCCATAAAGGTGACCTAAATTTCTCATTTCGTCTGTTCGAACCAAAAACGTTCTGGAATGGAACCCGCGATTGAAATGGAAGGCGCGGTTTTTAATGAACCTAATGACTGTTACGATTCTAGTTTAATGCAATATAAGTAGTAATTTCATTTCTTTAACTATTTCGTTGTTTGTCTCGTGTATAAGGCTCCTCTTCATGTGAGTTCAGCTTAACTTTAACATTTTAATCTTGACAATACTTGTATTATTTATAGGTATTATACTTTTAAACTATGAACACTAAACTAAGGTTAGTAAAAATATTACATCACCAGATGTTGCCCACAATTTCGCTGCACGGAATTTCACTTACAGCACGGGGGAACGGTATTTTTATTTGGGATACAAAGTATCTAAATAATTTTTGTTCTTCCCCGAAAAATTACCTTCACATTAAATATTATTACGATTGGTTCAATGGTTTATAATAAGCGTGAAGAGAAAAGACACACATCTTTTTTTATAATGTTAGTATACTAACATAGGTTTTAATTATTCATAGACTTACATTATAAAAAAAGTTTAGAATTGAGAATGAGATATCAACAGGGTGTTTAATTACGGCAAATCCTCGCACAGACACAAGTATAGACATCTAAATGTCCAAATCGTAAGCAAGTAATCGATTTCTACGCCTTAAAATGATTCGTTGATACTAGAAAGTGCAAAAATCAAATAATAAAATACATTAATAGGATATTAAAATTTTTCATCATGAATTCAAAAAGGTTCTTCTAAATGGAAAGTACGTTTGGCTGGATCGCTCGGTGTGAAAATTATCGGAAAACAAACGAAGTTGTAAGGTAGTTCCTAAGTTCTTTTACCCAAGTTATTTTCGTTTGTCGCTCTTCAGTGAAAGGCTTTTTGTAAGCTTCGAGTTGAACTCGTTTAAAGAATATTTGAGTTATAGTCTAGCGCTCTTTGGTAGATTGTAGTTGGTATTTCTTGGATTAATGATTACAATGTACCAGTAGTATTCATACTGTCCATTTTTAGGGTTCCGTACCTCAAATGGAAAAAACGGAACCCTTATAGGATCACTTTGTTGTCCGTCTGTCCGTCCGTCTGTCAAGACCCTTTTTCTCAGGAACGCGTGGAGGTATGAAGCTGAAATTTATATCAATTACTCAGGTCTACTGTCCCTTGAAGCTGTGAAAAAATCAAACTTCTAAGCCAACGCAATCAAAAGATACAGCCGTTTATGCCGCAAATTTTCGACACTTGCAAGGGAATCAAAACCTACAGGGTGCTTCCCGTGAACTCAGAATCTTGAAATTTGGTACGAAGCAACGTCTTATAGCATAGATAAAGGAAAAATTACGAAAACCATAAATTTTTAGTTACATCACATAATATATTTTTTTTTTATAATTTTAAACTTACTACCCATTTCCTCATAAACGCGTAGAGGTATTAAATTGAAATTCATACCAAATACTCAGGTCTATAATACCTTTAAGCTGTAACAAAATCAAACTTCTATGTCAACGCAATCAAAAGAAACAGCAATTTAAGCTGCATATTTTGAAACTCGCAAGTACTCGCAAGGGAATCAAAACTTAAAGGGTACTTCCAGTCGACCTAGAATCTTGAAATTTGGCATGAAGCAACGTTTTATAGCACACATAAAGGAAAAATTTCGAAAACCTTAAATTTTTAGTTAAATTACAAAATATATATTTTTTAATAAATATAAACTTATTACTTTTTTCCTCATGAACGCGTAGAGCTATCAAGTTGAAATTCATATCAAACGAACTTTGTAAACCTTGCAGGTTTGTACGGAACCCTCGGTGCGCGAGTCCGACTCGCACTTGGCCGGTTTTTTATTTATTCATCATGGCCCATCGTGAAGACTAAACCTAAACTAAACTTAAGAAAAACGCACCATATGTCACGCCATGTCAGAATTTAACGCCGGTGTTAAATTATGCAGATTCTTTTTGATCTCGTTACGCAGATTATGCAAACAAATATCAGAAGCGTACTAGACTATAAATTATCGTACTGTTGCTAGTCGCTACAGATAATAGTAAGGCTAGATGGGGTAACAGATTAACCACACTTCCATATTAATATTATAAATGCGAAAACACGTGTCAGTCTGTCAACCTGTTACCTCTTCACGCCGCTGCACTGATTATGCTGTTGGCATGGAGATATACATACTTTGAATCTCGAGAAAGGAAAAATGTACGGTTCCCACACGTTAAACTAATTTTTTGCAGTGTAGTTGCGGGGGTCATCTAGTCTTTTACAAATTAAACAGCTCCAATTTTAGTTTTCAGTTACAAAACAAAGTGATAATAGTTACTTTAAAGTGTGTATATTTCCCTTATATAGAATTCACTGTAAAAGTGGCAGCTCTGAAAAACTTTTGAGTTCTATGTTGTTATGAAAAATGTCCCAACGTCCTGAATTTAAAAAAGTAACAAGAAAAACTATTTAAGCGCTGCTACTTTCACAGTGAACTCTGTATAAAAGACACAATATATTGTAGGGTTGTTATACACGCCCCTGTATAATGATAATAAGCTGTCTAGCCGTTTTCAGCTTCAGTAACTTGGTTTAATTAATTATTGGAAATAATTTTATTATATTTTGCACTCATAATAAATGGCTATAATATTTATTGGCAGTACGGGTGTGAGAGCATTATAAAATATCTTTTAGGTGGCTCAATGAAAAAATATGAAAACTATGATGTAAATTCTCGTTTAAAAGAAAAACATTTAGAAATAAAACATTTCATATATTTTGTCAACCCTGAAAAATAGATTGGAATGTACGTCTTGAAGAACCCTCTTTGCAACTACTTAATATATTTTTGACGACTTTATTCGTCCTCGTTTACTTTTTTATTATTATTACGAAACATTACAAAATTGTAAAATAGTTTTTTTCCGTTTTAAAATTTCCTAGATACTTAGAACTTGAAGTTCAAAAGGAATTAATAGGTATCGACTATCGAGTAACAAGTCTAGATTCAAAGAGTAATTTGTAAGAAACTTCGCTAAACATTTTTCTGATAAAATACTGACTTTTACAGATTTTATTCCGTTTGTTTTTGCCTTTACAAATATTGAATAACAAATAAAAATCGGCCAAGTGCGAGATGGACTCGCGCGCGAAGGATTCCGTACTACTACAGAGCAAAAATAGGCTAAAAATTGTGTGTTTTGTATGGCAGCCCCCCTTAATTATTTAATCAATTTAAATTTTACTATTTAATAATAAAATACAAATACAACTGAGTATTTTGTGTGTTTTCGTTATTGATATCGAGCAAAAAAATCACGTTTGTTGTATGGGAGCCCCCTTAAATATTTAATTTATTTTGTTTTTAGTATTTGCTGTTATAGCGGCAACCGATATACACAATCTGTTAAAATTTCAGAAGACAGGCTATTAAATTAATACCTAAAGCGGGAAACAAACCTCCAGACGACCCAAAATCTTACCGTCCGATAACGTTACTGCCTTGCTTAGGTAAATTACTAGTACGTCTCATCGTACCTCGCCTGCTACCCGGTGGCCCTAAATTTCATAGTCATCAGTTCGGTTTCACCGCCGGGAAATCGACTGTTGACGCGGCTATGGAAGTTAGAAAAATAGTAAATCTTTCGGAATCGAAATACGTGGTCGCCATTTCATTAGATATTTCCGGCGCGTTCGATCATGCTTGGTGGCCGATATTATTATTAAAACTAAAAAATCGAGGCTGCTACTCTAATATTTATGCCATAATACGTTCTTACTTTTTTAATGGTCAAACTAAGCTTCGACTAGGACATTGTACACACGCCAAAGATTTAACTTGCGGCTGCCCTCAGGGCTCTGTTATTTCGCCAAAACTATGGAATTTAGGATTTGATGATTTATTAAGTCTTCCCCTACCACCGCTGTGCGTACTAGTTGGCTACGCCGATGACGGTTTTCTCATCGTTCAAGCAGATTCACGTTCCGAAATTGAATCTAAAGCCAATGATAGTCTTAATTTAATATCGAGCTGGGGTAAACGTAATCGCCTGAAATTTGCCGCGCATAAAACTTACCAAATTCTTTTAAAAGGTTCCCTTATATCTTCCCCTAGCATTAAACTTGACAATATTAACGTTAAACGCAAACAGTCGCTCTGTTATCTTGGTTTTTACTTGGAAAATAAATTTACATTTTTAGAACATATAATTCAAACTGGAGAGAAAGCGAAGCGCAATTTTTACTCCTTTACCAAAATATCTACGTCGACATGGGGCCTCTCTTTCAAAACCCTAAAATTAATTTACACCGCTACTTACCTAGGCAGCATTTGCTACGGGGCCCCCGTGTGGGCCGACAGAGCAACTATCGGCGCGGCTCGTCGCAAGTTGCTACAAAGCCAACGTCTTGCTCTTATATTCTTGTGCAAAGCTTACAGGACCACAAGCACTGAAGCCTTGCCTGTGTTAGCCGGAGTTTTACCCGTTGACCTTGAGATTCAGCGTCGTGCGACAATGTATTATCATAACAAAAACATGGACAATCCGTTCTTTTTAAGCGCTCGCGATAAAATTAAAATAGCAAGATTGTTTGAACCTTTAGAAAACTCTGTGCAAAGCCTAATCTCCGAATGGCAGTCGCGATGGGACTGTTCCACCAAAGGGCGTCATCTTTATAATTTTTTCCCTAATATTCGTGAACGGTTATCCAAACATTGGATGGATATTGATCACTGCGTTTCTCAATTCCTGACCGGTCATGGAAATTTTAAGGCCAAACTTTACGGATTTAAACTAGTAGCATCACCCATGTGCGAGTGCTCGACCGAAGGCAACATGTTTGAACAAACCGCGCATCATGTTCTCTGGGAGTGCAGTCTCTGGCAGGACGAAAGAACTACTATGCTAAACAACCTATTCTGTACATCTGGAGTCGCATACTACGGTGATCTCGTGGACAGCGCTAGGAACTTCCGTGCCTTCAAGCGTTTTTGTCACAATTATTATTGGCAACAGTCAAACACAATAAACTCCAATATTAACTTAGCTTAGCTTAGGAGTCACAATTATTATTAACCTTATTTCCGTGGTGCTCCCCCTTAAGTTCTTTGACTTTCGGTCATTGCAACTTTGTGCTGTCTCCCGCTTTTATGGGGAGGGAAATTGGAATCTTCCTACTCCTCCTATTTTCTTCTGATTAATTTCGTTGCGGGTCCCAAGACAGTTTTAGCATGTCCCTCGGGCTCCCTGAGATCATATCAAAGGGTTTTCGTGGTTGGATACCGCTGTCGATCCTGGCGACACAGGAGATACAGTGGTGGGAATGTGTGGTGGGCCAAAGCCCGTTTAAAAAGACAGGCTATAGTGGTTCTTGAGTTACAGCCTGGTGACAGACAGACGTACAGACGGACAGACATCGAAGTCTTGGTAATAGGGTCCCATTTTTACCCTTAGGGGTACGGAAGCCTAAAAAGAGAGTTTTTATATGCATCATGTTTCTATCATGAAAGTTGAAACTAATATTGTTCGTAAACTGTGTTCAGATTCGTATATGTCGAATATTCAGTAAATCTAAGCCTTATGGCCGGTTTACATTATTCCCGTGCATTCCAGTGCCCATTTGCA
Source organism: Polyommatus icarus (assembly GCA_937595015.1). Lineage (NCBI taxonomy): Eukaryota > Metazoa > Arthropoda > Insecta > Lepidoptera > Lycaenidae > Polyommatus > Polyommatus icarus. Next base: position 16,053,789 of record OW569321.1, read on the forward strand.
TTATTCTACTAGAAATAAAGCGCTGGATTAGATCACTGGATTGGGATAATGTAAGCCCGCTATAACAAATTATATTTTATGAATAATAATATCAAACAGATTTGTCTGATAATTTTTACCAGTGATCGTGGTCGAAATTCGACCTTAAAAATTATCTTCTTCTTTTGGCTTTCCGTTTAGAGTATTGACTATTTCAGATTTAATAAAAAAAAACAACAATCCACTTTTAATTTGACATCATACGAGTACTTCAACCATAAAATAGTATAATTATGCGTATGTATATAGGCTTGTCATTGAAAAAGATGATAGTGTGCATATTGTAGTGTGTGTAATGTTTTATTTGTTAAAAAAATGTATGGTAAAAGCATAATTTTAAAATAATATTAGCTCGATGCACTCCTTCACCATTTAAACTATAATAACTGTGCAAAATTTAATTCAACTAAGTACGTATCCGCATTTTTCGTCAAAAGGTATCCAAAGTTTTTCGCTCGCGTATCAATAATAAATGGATTGTTATAAAATTATGATCATGATTTAGACATAGTACGTGTACGCAATATTTTAATGTTAAATGTCACAAAAACATTTAAAACCCACTCTTGTTTTACACAAAGCTTTGATCACGTAGCCACATGTCATAATTACCCTCGGTCCTCCCAAGGCGATGGTTACGCAAAAATAAAATATAAAATAAATTTTGTCCCTTGGGTTAGCCGGCGTGATTAAATTCCACTCCATCCGGAGTCCTCACAACGTTTTCTAAATTGAAACTCTGTGATGTAGATTTGTGAATTGATTAGAAATTGAGTATTAAAAAGAAGTTTATTTATTGAATTTAATGCATTGGCGTTTTGGGGTTAAATCGGTGAAAGTAAATTTTTACTCGCTATTTTTATATTTTCAATTTACTGTGTAGTCGAAAAGCAAATTCAATAACACTTAAATGCACTATTCTCTATTGAAATATTATAATTATCATGATGATAAAATATTATATTTTACCCGTGACTGTGATCAAAATGTGATCGCAAATATAGAATAGGATGGGTTTGGACCCATTATTACTATTGGTAGATAGGAACCTATTTAATGTGCGTTTTTTTAAATATAAAAAAGAGTATAATAATATTATTATCTTCATTTTATATTTACACAAGCACAAAAAAGTTTAAAAGAAATAAGTATCCTTTGGGTTGGTAAATGCTTGAATACACATTGTACCTATTAAAAGGGTATAATAATATATTGCCTTCATGTTATACGGTTTCTTATTTAACTGTTCCTTTGTGTATTTCTTTATTTCTTCTGAGGCAGCAGGATTTATAGCGTCGGAAAATAACATACATTAACACCAGTATCGCTTCGAGCGAGAAAGTCCACTTTTATACTTCAAAGTGAATCGCTAGATAGGGTTTTTTTGCTACGTCCATGTTTCTTTCTTGTTTATCAGTACTAAGAAAGCTATTGGAGTTTTTTATAATAAGCCTAGTCAAAATATACTTACAAAAGTCCCGGTAAAACTTTTTACACAATATTCAGTTTCTTATGAAGAATATGATTTGGGAAAAGTTATGCTTATGACTTATGGCAAAGACACTACAGACATTTAAATATTGTGTTAATTAATCTTATATTATGTGTGTAATAAAATCTAAATAAATAATAATTTTATGTTTATTATAGTTATGTATTCGAATTTATAAACAGATATTTCTTTCAGCATTAGGTAACAGCTCCCCGTCGAAAGGCGCTATTCAGTTATTCTTCGGGGAACTTCAATATTCATGAAAATTCAAGATACATAAATTCATTGCCTAGCTTTCGCCTTAAGTAAAACCGATAATTTATACAGGATATCACACCTTTTTCATTGTACCTCAAGATTTATATAAGTATGCCTTTATCTGAAAGGATTTGTGTTAAATGTACTAAGCTCCGTAAATTGTTAAATCTTTGATCTTTCACTACTTTAATATAAGTAACTGAATAAAATGTGTGTTGGCTAATTATACTTGATGGATATTTTTATCAAATTTTGTATTTTTTTAACTTGAAAACATAGCTAACTTGCAAAACACGTCATGAAGGGTGTTTGTGGAATATTTTTATTACAAATAGCAATAGTATTTTATTTTACAGAATTACAGATCATAATTTATTATGATCTGTAATTCTGTATATTAAGATTTAGATAGACAACATTATGAAAATTTTATTTCCAAATCGCTTAAAAATTAACGTCTTCATAGTATCTTCATAGTGGGAGTATTCGAATATAAAAGTACCTTAACTTAAGCGGAATAATATTTTAAGTACGTTTGGGTTAACTTTACAAAAACTTGTACTATTCGAGTATAATATTCTAGTAGATAGGTTATAAATAACATTACGTAATAAACATCCTTACAAACAGCTGTTAACCTGAGCGCGGGAGCCGCTCATTACTCATGTCTTATTATAACCGGCTTGACACGTAGAATAAACGAGAAAACAACAGACGAACGTTAACTCAACACTGCATTTTATCAATGAATTAGACAAGATTTGATTATTCTAGTACACTAGCTTTTCTATCACAATTTTAGTTAAGGGATTCCGTAATTTGCCTTATTTAAAGCCTTATAATCTCATAATTTGAAAGCTACAAAGTTATAATAAAAATAAAGCAATAATCTTCAGTATAATATCAACATTCCTATCCCCGTTTTAAATTTTCAATTTTGTTTATTATACTCATGATATGAGCTTCCACAGTAATACCAATTTATTAAAATTGAAGCATACTTTCAGCATCTCCCTAGTAGGTATTTATAAATTACGTTTATTTGAAACACACGACTATAGATAGATAATTACATAAGCTACCTAATATTCCCCGTTTAATTTTTTTTAGATCAATTTTGAACTAATATAAGTCTAATAATAATCTCGGCTACGTGTCAAATGTATGGTCAAGGTCGTTTGCTCGGGGGGTGGCCTTAACTCAACACTGCATTTTAAAAATTAATTAGATAAGATTTTATTATTATAGTACCTACACTAGATTTTTATCACAATTTTACTTAAATCAGAGTGGCGCGGGCGTGTTGCTCTACAGTCTACACAATAATGTTATTATCATGTAATTTAAACTTAACTTTATTGCTTCTTGAATATAATCTACTAGACGTTCCGCGCGGCTTCGCCCGCGTGATTTAGATATTTCACAGTCATTTTAGTCCAAAAATAATAGCCTTTGATTCTTTACGTGGTCTACTTCTTATTTGTGCCGAATAACAGAAAAATTGTTTCAGTAGTCCGTGAGATAAGCCCTTTCAAATAATTTCCCCCTTTTTTTCACATTTTCCTCTATTATTTCGTTCCTATTAGTTTTAGCGTAATAAAACATAGCCTATAGCCTTTCTCGATAAATGGGCTATCTAACACTGAAATAATTTTTCAAATCGGACCAGTAGTTCCTGAGATTAGCGCGTTCAAATAAGCCCGTTCAAGTAGTTTCCCCCCTTTTTCCATATTTTCTTATATTTCTTCGCTCCTATTAGTCTTAGCGTGATAAAATATAGCCTATAGCCTTTCTCAATAAATGGACTATCTAACACTGGAATAATTTTTCAAATCGGACCAGTAGTTCCTGAGATTAGCGCGTTCAAATAAGCCCTTTCAAATAATTTTCTCCCGTGTTTTTCCACATTTTCCTCTATTTCTTCGCTCCTATTAGTTTTAGCATGATAAAATATAGCCTATAGCCTTCCTCGACAAATGGGCTATCTAACAGTCAAAGATTTTTTTAAATCGGACCAGTAGTTCCTGAGATTAGCGCGTTCAAACAAACAAACTCTTCCGCTTTAAAATATAATATATATATTTATATATATATTATATAGTAAATATAGTAATATAGTATAGATATGTCGCAGGGAAAAGAGGATATCAGGGATTTCACGATATCCCTAGGGATATCACGAACTCCCGGAAGATGCCGAATATTCTTGTTCGTTACGTCTTCTTACTAAAAATATCTCGTGATATGTCATTTCACTAAACTAAATCTAGTGAAATGTCAGAAACGCAGATACCGCCGAATAAAAATCGAGCCACTCATTTCTCTCGCTTGCTCTAGTATACACACGGGTACTTTGATAGGATCATCTAAAATCTGAATCAGACAAGTAAGATGTTAGATGATCCATGCGTCGGATGGGCATGTAAAAAGTCGGTCTTGCGCCTGATCTCTCGCCGGTCGTATCAGTCTTCCGTCCCACCGGGTTATGCGAGTAAAGGAATATAGAGATTGCTCTTGAGTACTGCGCACACACTTGGGCACTATAAAATTACTCTTGGCCTGGTTTTAATGAAACCGGCCACCGTCACCAAAATCAGAGTGGGAGTTATTATTATTATTATCACACGTGTAATGCAACTATAGCAGATCTGAGAGGGCATCACCATATCGAATCTTACAGTTGAAACCAGCTGAGGGTTCTTCATCAGATACTTCAGACCTTTGATTTTTGACGTCAAATGATGCGGCCGACCAAATTGAATATTTTTTGTAAAGTTGGCATGTCGTACTCTAGTTTGGTTAGGTTAGGTTGTGTTTGTCAACTTAATATTTGGAGTATAATATAATAATAAAATAGTATGGAGTTTTTTTACCTGAGGGTAGGTAGCAAAAACATTCTAATTGGACTCAGGATATTAAAATTAAAATAAAAATACTTACAGTTCTTAAATCAGTTAATGTATAACAATAATTAAATTATTTGACCCTCCTTTGCTCGCCATAAAATAAATTTCACATCACTTCAACGTTATCAGCACTCAACAACACAATGGGCATTGTCCAAAAAAAATCACATGTACTTTTTATATTTTTTTTCGTTAAAATAGGGTATTTTAAGAATATAAATTCAATAATTTTGAAATTCATTGGCTAGTTTTTTCTCAATAAATTTTTAAAGTTTCGCTCTGACGTCATCGTCGGCGCCCAATTGACCTCTGTAGTATGTTTTTTTTCCTTTCAATCTTATTTTTAATGGCTGGTTCGTCGAATGCAAGTTATCATTATGTGAAAGCTGATACGAGAAACTTACCAAAAGTTCGAAACGTAATGTTGATCGAATTTATTGCTAATTTAACGCCATTGAAGGTCAAACTAAGGTTAAACATATTTGTTCAAAAATATAAGTAACTAATGGGTATTTTTTTCGTTTATATACAGAAAAACGATCACTGACCTTATTCCTCGAAATGTTTTTGTAATGAGCAAAATTAAAAAAAAATGGACAATCCCCATTACATAAAATAACCTACAAGAATGGATGTCTCATCGCAACTTGCTGCTGGTATGGAGGATTTGGCCAAGCTGTTCCAATCCCGTATGGACGCCTACGAACAGAGACTTCAGGATACTGCTGCCGCACCAACTCATCCAGACATCACCAGTTTGAGCAGTGAGTTTCAGAATTTTAAAACCTTTGTTTGGCAAACTCTTTCCAAACTAAAAGCTCAGGTTGATCTTCTATCCCTTGGACTAGACAGACATGAAACATTCTTTCGCAGAAAAATACTGCTGTTTCATGGGATCTCTGAAACAAATAATGAAAACCTGTTTAATGTTATCACCAACATTATAAAGGACAAAATGGATGTATCGGACTTCACCTGTAATGATCTCCAAACTTGTAACCGTCTCGGTTCCCCGAAAGCTAAAGCCCGTACCGTCCTAGTTCGCTTCAGAGATCTCGAGCAGCGGCGTATGGTTTGGGACGCCAAGACTGCACTGAAGAGCAGTGGCATTGTATTGTCTGAGTTTCTGACTAAGTCTCGGCATCAGGTATTCATGACAGCCCGACAACACTTTGGTGTTCGTAACTGCTGGTCCACTGACGGTAAAATAACAATCATGCTGCCTGACAAGACTCGTCGAAAGGTTGAAAGTATGCAGGAGCTCAAGCCGTTACTGTCCACATTTACAGCTGTTAAAGACCCCAAGGCCGCTCATGCTACAACGGTAGATAAAAGTAGTGAGGTCTCAAAGCATACTACTATGGAGTGTAAGGTCCCCAGCACAGCTGCTACTTCTTCACGCCGTACTAGAAGGACATAGGTGGGAGCGCAAACGCAGTCCAATCGGCATTATCTTTTATTATTTATTTGTTTCTATTGTTGTATATATATAGTCTCCACTATTTTGTTTTTACTCTAAGGTAGTAGTTTAATTTTAAATTATTCAATGTTTAGTGTAGTTATAAAATTTTTTAATTTTAGTTTGCACCTTGCATGTCCACTCCATAATATATTCCTTTGTCAAACTGACATCTGTCAGTGGTGACTGAATGTCAATGCCATTAATGTATAAGTTTTTTTTTGTTTTTTTGTATTGTGCAGGCAATAGTCAAAGAATTGTTGATAGCGTACTTTTTTTTTATTTTTTTATTCTCACATTATGGTGAGCTAGGATGGGCGAAATGTTATGATTGAGTAGATTTATTTTATAATAGGGAATAGACTTGTTTGTGTTTTATATACTATATTCTTAATTTATATATTTATTATATTAGTATTTATTGATCTTATATATATTAATAGTTTATGGATTTATTTTATTCTGATAATGATATTAACAATGAGGACTTCCTTTCGTGCTCTTCTTCGTCTGACAGTTTTCATAGCCTAGATGGCGATGGGGGATCGACTTCTTGTTCTGCTCATGAACAGTTAATTACTTCCTTTTCTCGCTTTCCCAACAACCTCAACCTTGTCCATGTTAATGCTCAGAGCATACCTCGCCACTATCCAGATATCCTTGAAATGTTTAGCAGCTCCCCGGTAGATGCTATTTTAGTGTCGGAATCCTGGCTCAAACCTTCTCTGTCATCTACTGCTTATGCTCTTCCGGGGTATAAGCTCATTAGAAATGACCGTGTGGGTAAGAGTGGCGGTGGAGTGGCCATTTACTTGCGTAGTGACATTGCATGTAAAATTATCACTGCCTCGCCCAACCGGTACACGTGTTCAATTGAGTACTTGTGTGTTGAGATCACCTTAAATCATAAGAGGGTACTACTCTGTGTGGCCTACAGTCCATCCTTGCGTATCGATTACTTCAGTACTCTGGAGTCTCTGTTGGCCACGCACAGTCCAAATTACGATTGTACTTTAGTCGCAGGTGATTTCAACACGTGTCTCATGAAAGCCGATTCGCGTGCATTGAAACTCCGCTCCTTACTCTCATCCCTTAACCTAAGCATCCTTCCGCTCTCAGCTACCCACCATGCTCCCAATTCCAACCCTTCCCTCCTAGATCTTCTTATCACCTCCTCACCCGATCTCATTGAAACCCATGGCCAACTTCCATGTAACCTCTCACACCATGACCTAGTTTTCCTTTCCCTTAAGCTCAAACCACCACGTAAAAAACCTAAGTTCCTCATCCTACGTAGTTTTAAGGGTTTGGATCTGAAGGCTCTTAAGCATGACATATCGAATGCTGACTGGTCTCGTGTCCACTCGGCCTGGGATATCGATCTAAAAGTATCGGCATTTAGTGATATATTGACCCGTATATTTGACACTCATGCTCCATTTAGAAAAGTTAAAGTTAAACATGCACCGGCACCTTGGCTCACCCAGGAAATATTAAACATGATGGCTAAGCGTAACCGAGCTCTGTGTCAATACCGAAAAAGACCAACTGAGGCAAATTTGGCCAAATATAAGTTCCTCCGAAACCATTGCAGTCGCCTGTGTAGAGATTCAAAAAGACACCACATACATTCTACAATTGACCAAAGCAACCCCTCCCAACTCTGGAAATTCCTTTCGACCCTTGGTATTGGAAAGTCTTCGGTTAGTTTAGATAGCACGGTAGATATCAACGCTCTTAACAACCATTTCTCTAAACCACCTGTAAGCGTTGAACGAGATACCAAAGCGCGCACGATTTCCCATATCTCCTCTTTTCCTATCCCCTCCTGTACTCCATTTTCGTTCCAGCCTGTCACTGAGGATGATGTTAAGAAACATATCACAGCTATAACATCCACTGCTGTAGGGAATGATGACCTTAGTCCCCGCATGATCTCCCTTTCAATTCCTGAACTCTTGCCAATTCTCACTCATATTTTTAATCACTCCTTGGCAACGAGTTCTTTTCCTTCGGCATGGAAACGTGCCAATGTAATTCCTTTACCTAAAACCCCTAATCCCTCTTCCTTATCCCAATTTAGACCAATATCTATTTTGCCTTACCTCTCCAAAGTCCTTGAAAACATCGTCCATAAACAGCTTTCCCAATTCCTTACCTCTAATAATTTGCTCTCTTCCTTACAATCCGGTTTCCGTCCTGGTCACAGTACTGTTACAGCACTGCTAAAAGTTACTGACGATTTACGTCTTGCTATGGAGCAAAAATGTATAACTATCCTGGTACTTCTTGACTTTAGCAGTGCTTTTAATTCAGTTGACTTTGACATCTTCCTTTCGGTCCTTCGTTCCCTCAATATATCATCCGCAGTGATAGACTGGTTCGACTCCTATCTTCGGGGGCGCTCGCAGCGGGTCCGCTATGGTGAGGCTACCTCTGACTGGTGTGATCTCGATGCGGGGGTTCCACAGGGTGGTGTTCTTTCTCCTCTCCTTTTTTCAATTTTTATAAACACAATCACCTTAATAATCATCAGTCACCGATCGGTGTTGCTAGCGAGCGCACGCGTACTTGTGAGTTATCTGGCGTCCAGTTGTTCCCAACATGTTTTTGTGCGGCAGTTGCAACGAAAGTCATTCGGATGGACCTACCTGTAGCGTATGCAAGCTACAATATGATTTCGCTTGCTCTGGGGTTACGGAAGCTGGTTATAGGCGGTTGGGCGAGAGGAAGAATGCCTGGAGATGTATGAAGTGCAAGGCAAGCCCTTGTGCCTCGCCGGTTCCTGTATCTCATTCTCCCACCCAAATGGAAAAGATTCAAGAGCAGCTGAACGCGATCCAACTCCAGCTGGCTCCCCTTGCATCAGCTATAATGGACATCAAAAGCATTAAATCGGATATATCTGATCTGAAGGCTTCTGTTGAGATGGCGCACGATCGTATGGACAAAATGTCTACTAACATCAAAGGACTAACTACCAAAGTTGCTGACGTGGAAAAAACTGCATCGGAAATTCCCAACTTGCAAAAAGAAATAATTAGACTAAATGAAGAAATTGATCAAAGAGACCAATGGGCTAGGGCAAATAATGCTGAAATCAAAGGCGTACCGCAGCTTAAAAACGAAAATCTTATAAGCTTGGCCTTAAAAATTGGTTCCGCTTCAAATTATGAAATAAAGAAGGAAGACATAAACTACATTGCTCGAGTTCCCACAAGGTCATCTAATATACCTAAGCCAATAATTGTCTCTTTCAATAACCGATATATTAAAGAAGACTTCGTAGCTGCTTCAAGAAGACGCAATCTCATCGCATCCGATATTGGTTTCTCCAGCGCGACCACCATATACGTCAACGACCATTTAACCCAAAGAAACAAAAGCCTTCTAGCAAAAGCCAAATCCTTGGCTAAAGAGTATGGCTATAAGTACATTTGGGTAAAGCACACAAAAATTATGGTGAGAAAATCAGACTCTGCACCTGTGTTTTTTATAAAAACGGAGAAAGACCTGGACAGAATTACAAAGTGAACTCTTACGTGACATTTGTTACATATAAAATATTATTTACGTTAATTAGAACCAAGTTTCTACTGTTATGCTGTAATAACTTAATTATAACTAAGTTAAGACTGTTATTTTCTAAGTTATATTTCAAGTGCTACATGTTCACTATGCAAGGTTTGAGAATCTCTGACTATTGCAAACTTGTTTGTTATCGTTATCGCCCAGTTGAGTTCTTTCTGCATGGATACAAAATCGTTGAAGTATTGCAGGTAGGTACGAATGCTGTTACACAAATATGGCATGTAAACTATACCAATAATTCGCTATTACGGGTCATTCTGGCTTGCAATAGTTTAACCGGCAGCTATCTTGCTGCAATCTGTACGTTAATGATACCGCACGTACGCGTCTCGCTCTGTCGTCAGCTGAGCGGCCGCGGCCTAGTATTGCACCTACCTGATATTATTACTAACAATTATTATCGTGAACATTCAAATACGACTGAAACGTCTTTGATTATTATGAATACACGAACGTATATTACCTGTATTAAGTACCCTGATGAACTTAGTTTTAGAGTAGTATATAAACTATTTGCATGTTATTTTCTATATGTTAAAACAATAAGGAGGTATAATAAAAATACATTAAGCATTTTGCGACTAGTATGCGTAAATCAAGGGACGATAAAAATAGTATCTTATTCTATATTAGTTTATAAAGGAAAAAGTTGTAATGCCGTCTTAATCATTATGTTCACGTATGAATTGCTTTTTAATATGATTATACGTTACAAAATGTTTTCAGTTCATTATAATCGGTCAATTATTAAAGTTCCTATTAGTCGCTTATCTGTTAATCTTTTCTGTGCGTATCAGCCTGCCTGCTCTTTATGCAAACGAGTTCTAATTGTTAAATCGGTCAACTTATTATTGCAATGTTTTTACCTATCATCCTCAGTACTCTGTTACTATATAGCTTGCATTTGTGTTAATTTTAATAATGGATAATAATAGTTCACCGATATCGATATACTACCAAAATGTCCGGGGCTTGCGAACTAAAGTGGATCTTTTGAAGCGTAATGTATGTATGGCTAATTATGATATTATATTATTGACTGAATCCTGGTTGTTGGATGGAATTGCTGACAGTGAGATTTTTGATGATCGCTACGTGGTTTGGCGCCGTGACCGTGACTATTCGTCCACACAGCAAACGAGAGGTGGCGGAGTGCTCATAGCTACTCACAAAAACCTACGTGTCGAGCCTCAACCCAGCTTCCACTCGTCTGCCGAAGATCTGTGGGTAACGTTACTACTAAAATCGGGTAAGTAGACTTCCATTAAATTACACTTGTGTGTTCTATACTTGTGCTCGCAAAACTTGGGTAATTCTTTTTCGCAACAATTAAAGAACTTTTTTTATAAGCTTAACGACACATTTTTGCAAAACCCTCTCAATAAATATCTGATAATCGGCGATTTTAATATGAGTAAGATTAGTTGGGAGTTAAATAGCGATCAGTGCTATACTCCATCAAACTACGATTCTCCTAACGAATGTTTACTTATTGACGAGCTACACATGCACGGTCTCTCACAGTTCAACGGCGTTTTAAACTCCCAGGGAAGAATATTAGATTTAGTGATCTCTAATGACTTGGTTAGGGTTGTTGAATGTGTTGACCCTCTTGTGCCAATTGACCCATTACACAATGCTTTATGTATTTCGTCAGATTTTGTCACCTTAGACTGTTTAGAACCGGGTTCTCGCACAAGGCGTTTATTTTACAAAGGTGACTATATCGCAATAAACGCTGAAATAGCTAAATTCGACTGGGACCTTGAATTTTCTAATATGCAATTTGAGGATTCCGTAACTCTTTTTTATGATACTATTTATAATCTGATTGATAAATACATACCACTTAAACAGTCAAAAGACAAGTCCTACCCTAGTTGGTTCTCTAATCAGCTCATAAAAGTTATTAGAGAGAAAAATAAAATTTTGCGTAAATATAAAATTTATGGCAATCGTGCCGATCTCTTGTCGTTTCAATTACTGCGCGACAGGGTAAAGCGTCTCGAGAGAGAGTGTCACCAGACCTACTTGGATAACGTTGAGAAGTCTATCGTCAAAAATCCTAAGTACTTTTGGACATATATTAACTCACGGAATAATTCCAAGTCGAGCTCTATTCCTAGCAGTCTTAAATACAATGGCATACAAGTAAATACAGGCAGTGATATATGTGATACATTTTCATCTTATTTTCTTTCCAACTTTACCCAATCACCGCCATCCTCTGTAGGCCTTTGCGGCAGTAACTCCATTGGTTCGCCGACTTATAATAACTCAGTTTCACAACATAATATATCTAATATTGATATTAAATACGATGAGGTCAAGAAACTCTTACTCGGACTTGATACCAGTAAATCAGCTGGTCCGGATAACTTGCCAGCCCAATTTCTTATCGCCACCGCTTCCACGATTGCTATTCCCATTACGCTACTGTTTAGAAGGTCGCTTAGTGAAGGAGTGGTGCCGGGTATTTGGAAATCCGCGTTCATCACTCCGGTACATAAAAAGGGGCCTAAAACCGATGTCACTAATTATAGACCCATCTCAAAGCTGTGTATAATTGCTAAAGTTCTTGAACGTATTACATATATAACCAATTATACCCGGCTTTGAAGACATCTTTTAGTGCATCTCAGCATGGGTTTCTCGGTGGCAGATCCACTGTCTCTAACTTGGTGACCTTCAATGACTACTTAACGTATGCCATGGAAGCTGGTAAGCAAGTCGACGTAGTGTATACGGACTACTCAAAATGTTTCGACCGCATAGATCATAACATCCTTATTAAAAAGCTCGAATCCATGGGGATAAGTGGTAATCTTTTAAGGTGGTTCTCCTCCTACATCCATCGAAGGTCCCAAGCTGTAGTAGTTAAAAACTACATTTCTGGTTGGGTCGACATCCCGAGTGGAGTTCCCCAGGGTTCGCTGCTTGGTCCGCTTCTATTTAACATCATGGTAAATGATATTCAAAACTGCTTACATTCGTCTCAGTTGCTCAGTTTTGCGGATGATATGAAAATATTCTTATCTATCTCGTCTCAATCAGATGCATCTGCACTACAGGCCGACATAACACGTTTAGAGCAGTATTGTTCCCAAAATCGTCTCGATCTCAATCCCTAGAAATGTTGCGTTGTCACCTTCTCTAGAAAACAGAACATAATACCAACAAGTTATACGCTCAAGCAACAAGTGTTACAACGGCTTACGACAGTTCGTGATCTAGGAGTTTATCACGACTCAAAATTATTGTTTGACGTACACGTGGATCAAATAGTATCCAAAGCTTACAAAGCACTCGGTTTTGTGCTAAGGTGCGCTACGTCTTTTAAAGATATAAAAACTATAAAAACGTTGTATTGTGCTTATGTTCGCCCCCATCTGGAATACGCCTCGCAAGTTTGGAATCCCATGTATAACGACTATATCGATCGTATCGAAAACATCCAAAAGAAATTTGTCCGATATCTTTGTTATCGTTTAAAGATTCACTATAATTCCGATAATTATCTTGAACTCTGTAAAAGGCATCATCTGGTTCCGCTTAAGATTAGACGCGATGTTGCGGATTTAATTTTTCTTTTAAAGATAGCCTCAAACACAATCGATTCCCCTGTAATTTTAGAAAAACTTAATTTAAACGCACCCTCTAGAATTTTTAGATTTAACCCCCCTATATTTATACCATTAGTTTCGACCAATTACCGTAAGAACTCGTTTATCTTGCGCGCAGGTAATAACTTTAATATTATGTCTAAATCTGTAGACTTAGATTTGTTCACAACCAGCACTGTGACAGCTAAGCGACTACTTTATGAACACTTGCTTCGGTAATGCTCGTTCACACAACTGTCACTTATTATTATTTTTTTATTATTCTATATTATTTTATACTGTTAGTTGTCTGTAGTAGATGTTTAAGTGTAGCGTTAAAGTAATGATAAATGTACATTACATATAAAACTAGGTTGATTGCGTGTGGGGTGGGACTGACGAATCACAAACTTGTGATTCGTTAGTCTCACTTTGCGTGCGGTCAACTTGGTGGTATATAGCGCCTGTTTTGTTTGAACTTCTGGATACTAGTTAACTTATCTTGTATATAATTTTTTGTGAGGACCTGTAATTGGCTTCTTAGTTTGTAGTTTAAGTTAATTACTGTTTGTTATTGATAGCTGTTGGTCTTCCAGACAAAATAAAATAAAATAAAATAAAAATAAAATAATTTTGTCCTGTAACTTTCATCTCTACGCAGACGACTTGCAAATATATCGCCATTCTCATGTCGATGATATTAGTACAGCGATCAGGGACATCAACGCAGACCTACAACGAATAGCAGATTGGGCTAAATCGTTTGGACTCTTAGTCAATCCCAATAAATCACAGGCAATAATTGTCGGTAGCAGGTACATGACACAAAGACTAATTGATGTGCCCAGAATTATATACAATGATACTCCGATTGCTTACACACGCTCTGCGAAGAACCTCGGAATAATCATTGATAGCAATCTGTCCTGGCAACCTCAAGTCAATGAGGTAAGTAGAAAAATATTCCACTCGATACACATGCTTAAGCGTCTTCAGAACTTTTTGCCCTTAAAAACTAAAATTTCCCTAGTCCAGTCACTCATTCTCCCTATCCTTGATTATGCTGACTCCTGCTACCTAGATGTTACCGAAGAATTGCTGACAAAGTTAGAACGTTTGCAAAATCTTTGCATTCGTTTTGTCTTTGGTCTTAAAAAGTATGACCATGTCTCTGCCTTTCGGTCACAGCTAAGGTGGCTTCCGATTCGCCTTCGGCGAAATATCCATATTCTCTCCCTCCTTTATAATATCCTTTACAACAAGAAGTTGGATCGATGGGAGGGGAGGGAAAGGTTTGTTCTAACATTAGGTCTACAAGGGACGTCTAAGGATCGTGAAAAGTTAAAACGCTCTACGAGGTAAGAGGGAGACAAAGGGTTGTAAAGGATATTATAAAGGAGGGAGAGAATATGGATGGAATAAGGAGGGACCTTTATAATATCCTTTACAACCCTTTGTCTCCCTCTTACCTCGTAGAGCGTTTTAACTTTTCACGATCCTTAGACGTCCCTTGTAGACCTAATGTTAGAACAAACCTTTCCCTCCCCTCCCATCGATCCAACTTCTTTTCCTACTCCTTTACTGTTCATGCAGTCAGATTGTGGAATTCCCTACCCCACGCCATCCGTGATAGTCCTACTATCGCTGTCTTTAAAAGACGATTGAAGGAGCACTACCTCAATACTGAATCCAACTATGATTATTAAATATACATATAGTATGTATTTATTTTAGTAAGTATAATTATAAGTTTTTAGTATAGTATGTATTCTAATATTATAGTATGTTATTATTATTAGTATAATGTAGTATTTTGTTGAACATTACAATAATAATTGTATTATAACTGTACCTGTAAGTAGTTATAATTTTATATAATATTATTATTATTATTATTTTTTTTTTCATTTCTGTTTATGCACGCCCTATCTGTTGTTTGTGATCAAATTTCTCTTCCTAGGGCTGCTGGAAGAAATTTCTTTAGAGATAAGCAGTACCTGTTGTGTCGTTTTTCTTCATAAGTATAATTTGTTAAATGTTTTTGTGTGCAATAAACTGTTAAATAAAAATAAATAAATAAATATAACATTTTTCCCCCCACCCCTCTTAGGGAATAAAAGAGGGGGTAAGATTTTGTATCAACTGATGAAGTAGAAATACTTTATAATATGGCAAAAAACAACGTTTGCCGGGACAGCTAGTATAGTAATATGCTAAAGTCCCGCTAGTTCTACATCGAAATAAAATTTTATTTAAGTAGTTAAAAAGCCTCAAACATCCTGGTTTTATCCTAACAAACTTGAGGAAACTTTGTAACACCATCAAAACGACATAATTTAGTAATTTTATAATAATGACTCGTATTAAGGTGCTGAAAGACAAGCTTCATCGCTTATTTTTACGGGGGTTGTTAAATTAATTAATTTGATACTTTGGATGATATTTGATGAGACGGGTTCATTTGTCTGTGCTACTTTGTAAACAGGAAGTTATTTTACTAAAGTACAAGCCTATAAAATTTTATATTGGCACTTAAGTTCTATCTCTGAACTTGCCCTCAAGTTCAGAGATAGAATCGAAATCCCATAAGATTTTGCGCGTACGAAGTGACGAACAACATCATAAATAAATGTGAAAATACTATACAACACAAAAACAAACTGCTCCAACTTTTTGCTCGTTTTACCCTTTACCTTGGCCTAAGAATATAAATGATATATTCCCTTACAAACTTGCAATTACTATTGTAGCTATATGATAAGAATCAGTATACTATGTTGGGTATACGGTTATATCTTATCAACGAGTACATTAAGGAACACGCAATGATAGGTGTTCCATTAAGGTTACAGAGTGAGGCTTGAAGAGCGATTTCAGATACACAGCTTGTCGATATTGCTCCAGTTACAAGTTGGAGCTCTGAAAATGTATTCTATTTATCTTTTGAGAGCCTACAAACTCTGTCATTACAAAAATATGATAGATGGTACAACTCATTGCATCAATTTATCATCATCACAAACAAAACAAAATATAATAAATATTTTTCAGTTTTGTCGCCCTACGAATCGGGCACGAGTTAGCAATTAGTAGTAAAATAAGAGTTTTCAAAGAAATAAAAGTAGTAGGAAGTATATTGCAATGTAAGATGGGAATATCACATGCGTTGACGACACTTCTCGTGCGAATCTGGCAGTTTTCAAGCATAACAAGCTATCGACAGGTTGTAAAATACCTAGCAAAGCGGTAAAACATTGCACCATTTAGCTAGGAGGTCCGAAACAACATTCTTTTCATTAAAACATTTTGAATAGTTAATAGAATCAGGCGTTTCTTTGCGGAAATCCATAGCTTAAAATTTTGTATGGTATTATTTTTAGCAATATTTCGCGAAATAAACCTCAACTTGTAAGTAAATGAGTGACTTGACGCATGCCTATGCGTACAGCATAGGCATGCGTCAAGTCGACGGACGTTGTTCGTAGAGTCCACATCCTGAGGAATCTCCGGTGTTGGAGCGAAAAGCGCGTCGAGGTTTTCAACCTGCGTGGTTAATTTGCTAACATTATTGCTTGGGTGGTGGTGGTGTTTGCAGGTTTTGTATGCGGGTGTACGGACTGTACGCATAGGCAGTGTGGGAGAGGAGGGAGGTGATGTACGAATGCCTATATTATTCATACACTCACTCATTTACTTACAAGTTAGGGTTAATTTCGCGGAATATTGCTAAAAATAATAACATACAAAATTTTCAAACATTTTGAAACAAGACTTACATAAATTGTATTTACAGTGAATTTTTGCTCAGCTTTAAGCATCGTTCTTGTCGTGTAAGCTCTCATGAATAATAAAACGAAAACTGCTCAGCTATGTAATCCTCTTAATTATATTTAAGGTCCGCTGTAAAATTATTCGGAAATATTTTTTGCGGTCAACTTTAGTTGCGTAGTCACTATGAAGGTACGCGTCATGTAATTTCTTGTTGTAATATGTTAATATATTTTTACAGTTTATTAAACTGGGCTTACTAGAATACTTTTTAAAGATTTTGTAGGCTTAAGGAAATCCTTGATTAAGGGTTCTTAACACAGTAAACAATATTTTATTATTATTAATCGTTTACGACATAGATTCACAAAAACATTACTTGTTGGAAGAGTAACAAGTACTTACAATAATTATCTGAAGGAACTGTTTATTGGATTGGTAAATTTGGTAACATTTGCACCAACGTAATAAAAGCACAGTCCGAAAATAAAACCAAGAAAGTAATTTGTAGCATATAAAAGCAAATATGCCATTGCATTAAATAGTGGAGGCAGTGAAGGAAGGAAGGAAACCTCCATCGATTTTCATGAAAATTGGTAAGTAGGTGGAGGATACCCTAAGAAACAAAAGTGACATAGTGCCAACATGCGCTTTGGCCCTGGGGTTGGATGCCAACCCTTCTAGTGGGGTGAATTTTTTTTAATAAAAATAACCCCAGAAATCAATAGACACACAAATTCTATGCAAATTTTGTTATTTAAAGTTTTTTGAATAAATCAATACTTTCGGAGTTATTAAAGATCAAAGATCATGTTTTTGCGTGAGAAAAATACTTGTCTTGAAGCGGTTTTTAAGAAACTATAGGTTTTTACGAAAAATATGTAATCACCAAAATTAAAGCCAATGAAAAAACAAACTAATATCTATTCTAAAATGCCTTCCTATATTCATCCAAAGTGAGGTATAGGTGATTGTAAATATATTTTCTTTCAGCGAGTACCTAAGTCTAAGCATTCAAACTTAAATAACGGTAAACCGATGCATTTTATGACATGTACTTCCTTAAAACTTTTTAAAGTGCTTAAAAATACCATTCTAATAAGCATTGCAAAAAGTTACAAGCATCAAAATTGAACAAGTTATGATAAAAATAAGATGACACTCTCAAATTTTTTTGGAAAAATCGAAAAATAAAACGTTGTCCATTTCTACAATAATTCAAATGTATGGTTATCCCCAAAGGATTTTCTTTATTTTAGCATAAGTAATGACCTCAAAAATTTTTCTTGGTTTGGAATGCTTAGTTTTGAAAAACAAAATGATTTAGTAAAATCGAAATTATTCAAATTTTCGTAAACATCATTTTGTTTTGAACATAACTTCAAAAATTTTGAACTTTCGTAAAAATTATACAGAATGAAATTGGTGTCCAATTTTTGAGAAATCTTTTGATTTTCTTGTGATTTTTATAGGATGAAAAACAACGAAGGTAGAGACTTTTAAAGCCTAACTTTTACTGCAAGAACCATGAAATCGCGACCTTTTAACCCTAATTGTTTTAAAACCAAGGGTTTTAAAAAGTATTGTTCAAGTTGATCTTAAAGCTCTTTAAATTACCTTTAAATGGTCCATAAATGAACCCGATAACATTAAAATTAACAGAGCTTTATTATATAAAACAAAAAAAAAAATTTTTTAAACAATTTTGAAGCAGAGATTTGGGATGCAAATATTGTAGAAAAACCAGTCAAAAGGTACATCTATACGAATATTATAAATGCTCAAGTGTTTTTGTCTATCTGTTACCTCTTAACATCCAAACGGTTCAACCGATTTTTCTGAAAATTAGTATGAAAATACTTTAGATTCTTGGGAATGGATATGGACATAGAATACCTACTTTTTATCCCGAAAAATGTACGGTTCCAGCGCGATTGCAGGCGTCATAATATAGTCCTTACTAAATATACGTTAAATCTTTTCAAGTCTTTCAATATTCAGAAAGTAAACAAAACCCTAAATGTCGACTCGATAAGAGAGGGGCTTGTTATAATGATGTGCGACTATTAAATATTTCAGTCTAGCAGATTCAGCCTTAGCGTAAATTTTTTGTACAGAGGGTAGTTTGAAATCGTTTGAATATTTTGGACTAAATAATATCAATGTTTGAAATATATTAATAAAATTTATCTTAACTATGAAAAATATTCGAACTCATTAATGCTGATATAAAAAACTTAAAATAAAAACTTAGAGCTTATTTTTCAGACATTTACTATTATATTACATTAATTAAATAAACTGAAAAAATTGGGTTCAAAACATAAACCTATTAAGTTTTAGAAACCAATTTTTACCGTTATTCCGCAATAAAGGATTTTGGAGGTTTATTATTTCAGTCTTATCCAAAAACTATATCATAAATATTTAACAAACTGTTTTAAATACAATGTAAATATTCGATTTTAAAGTTCAGAAATACAAAAAGTGTTTTTCACGATTAAAGGGATGGTTGCCATAAGGGTTGAAAAATTAATTAAATAATCATAAAATATCATGAAAAAAAACATTAAAACATTTATTTTATCGAATTAAACCCAATTAGTTAAGCCAGAATGGTTAAATCTGCATTTTTTATATTTTCAACAAAAGGGGTGGATTTCACCCCTAAAATAAAAAAAAGCGCAAAACTAGCGTATGTCACTTTTAAAGTAGAGGGCTTAATGTACTTGATCCCAAATATTCATCCAAATCGATGGAGGTTCAATTAATTTACTGTACTAAAAAACCTTGTTAATTTACACTGTGATTATTTTGTAAGCCTTTAAAAGGACACAGAAAAGTTTAATGCAGTGAAATAGAGCATACGGAGCGTTCTTGGCACGACCTAACAGCTGCAATAGAGTTTGAAATTTCATATTGCGATTGGGATTTACTTTGGTGCATTCAAGGCGTCGCGTTCGGATTCAGTGTACAACGCTAGCTAAAATTGGCTTTACAATACCACAAATTTATGGGTCATAAAAATTATGTTTGGTTCATGTTATTCTTGATTAAATTTGAGTTTTGTAAGACACGAAATGGTTTATAACTAAAAATAAAAGTAACGTTTCAATATATTATGTCTACTAGATGAGTCCCGCAACTCAGTTTTGTTCAGATATTTTAGTTTTGGCGGAATTCCTTTTAATCTTTCCCGTCTGTCAGAGTATAATCCAAATTTCTTTTTGGCCTGTCTGTTTGGCCGTGAGTTTCTTGTCTTTTCAATTGAGTCTTGTTTCATCTCAATAAAAAAAAAGTGATTTATGTTTACTTCATGCATGACAGTCTTTACAGATTTTGTTGCATATAAAAGTATGGAACCGAACAACTTCACATTTTTTTTATTTTATCCTAGAATGGAGAATTTTTTATATTTTTTTAAAATAATATTAAAAACGGAAGATATTTACACCTCCTGACACAATTAACAAAAGCCATTACTTGATTTGTGATGAGAAATCATAAAAAGTTTTTTCAAAACTTTAAACGCGATTTAATCGAAATTCGAAATGTGTTACTTGTTCGATTCATCCACTCATGTCTTTATTTGTAAATTGAAAATCACAACATTATTGGAATTAAAACTAATAATGAAACCATAATAATGAAAGGTATGAAGGCTAACATAGGTTAATCCAGCATTATCTCCTTCCGTCAGACCCTTTTTGACACTTAGATTATCTTGAATTAACGAAATTAGTCACGAATATGATAAGAATATCAAATTTGCTCTCAAAGCAAAATATGAATTTAAATTCTACGATCGTGCGTGCTACATTTCAATATAATATATTTGTATCTTTGTAATGTAAAAGAAGTAATTTATGATTTGTGAAAGAGATGCTATGAATTTTAACAACTATTTCGTACGTTATGGATCCCTAAGACTAGTTTTTATTATTCGTAGCATAAGACAATATAGAATACAAAACGTTAAGATAATAAAAAATCGGTTGTCTGTAAAGTCGGTTTACTGACGATAGTTGAACGTGACAACGTATGACGTTGTCACGTTCAACTATCCTTAACCCCTTGGCCCTTAGTGCCTTATCACACTGGCGATCAGCGAGCGATTTGAAAGCGACGCGATTGCGCAGCGCGCACGCCGCGATTGCGCGACGTGCACGCCGTGACAGCGCAACGTCGTCGCGGCGTGGCGTGGACGCCATTTTGTACAAATCGCGTCGCTTTCAAACCGCTCGCTAATCACCAGTGTGATAAGGCCCTTAACCCTCGTTTCGGAATCTCTATAAGTAGAAACAAACTTTTTCGACTGTAACCTTAAGTTATTTCGATGTATTTATTTTAAATGATTGTCTAAAAATATTTATAACGAGTAAAATAAACTATTCGCAATACAAAACGCTACATACATTCGTGAAATCCAGTAAAATCTTCGAACAAAGCACAAGTCATACCTTGACACGTAGGAAATAGAGCACAATTTTGAATAGCCGAAATAATACTAATAGCTCACAGATTGTTTATTTGTTTTTCATTCAGAGTGTGGTCAATGTATCAAAGGTCATAACTAATAAAACTTCTTCATACAAAAGTATTCTCTAAGTCATCGAAATACGTAATATATTCGAAACAAAGAGCGCGGCCCAGGTGGGCCTTACGGTTGTTGTAAGACTTGAAAGTGTAAATGGAACGCCTCCGAGCTGCTGTCAGCGAGGTAACGCCGCATGAACTGTCATGTTTTTCGGGCGCGCACCCCATATCGAATTATAAGACGTTATTACGTCAAAAGAACAATATATTATACTTCATATTACACTCCAAAAATATAAAAAAGCCATATCATGAGAAAGTGTGTCTGTCTATCACCTCTTTACGCCCACTGAGCCGATTTTGATGAAACTTAGTATGGAGATAGTTTGAGTCCTGAGAAAAGACAAAGCATACTTTTATCCCGGAAAAATTTACGGATCCCACGTATTAAACTAATTATTGGGGCAACGGTTGAGCTGTGACCTAAATACCTAGAATACTCCACCGGCACGGAGACATTCACATGCGCTTAGCTAAATCGACTGAATCGGAAGTCGTATTCAACGCCCCATCTGCAGCCCATTTGCCTTAGCTAGTCATATTAATCTCTATTGGAAAAGCTTGATTTTATACATTTTGACAGCAACTTCGGTGTGCAGAAGTTATTTTATCACGCGGGAACCGTACATGTCCTTTCCTGGGATTTGTTAGGCTGCAACGTTTAGAGGTATGGAAGGTAAACAAATCGAAAGATTAACTGATTCTAATTTACTTACGAAAATAACTAGTAATGTTAAGAAACTTTTTATTGTAAGTAATAATGAAATTAGCATTTTGAAATTGAGTGCAATGTTTAATCGGTATAGCACATAATATCTTAGCGTACACTAACGTAACTTTACAACAATAATTATTTATCTTAACCCTTAATTCACTTCCTGAGTCCCAGGGACTCACATCAAAATTTGAAACGGCCATAATTCAAAAGTCTTAGCAGCTAGTTTCCCCCACGTCTCAGTACCTTCATGTAGTGACGCGGGTGACATGGTGCCGAGAGGATGAGTGCGTACATACCATATTTGGTGAGTTATTACGCCAAGTGAGTCCCAGGGACTCATACTAGTGAATTACGTTATGATTATTTTTATATATAAAATTTTAGAAATTTTGATTTTTCACCGTTACAATAATTTAAATTATGTATGCTTTATTTTTCTGTTGTACAATTGTAAAATGGCTCTAAAAACATGACTTTATCAATCTAAGAGACAATGGAGCAGACTCCATTCTGGAAGCCTAGCTTCACGAAGACTTGGACGAAAAAATGACATTCCTGAAGATGTGAGCCACCCTGAAACAAGTTGGCTAGGAGGGAAAGTATTACTACCTATGCCAGTACAAAAAGAGAACAAAAACTGCTCATCTGTGCACAAAATGTCTGAAGCCGATATGTTTTACTTGCTCAAAAAAGATATGCCGACGTAGCTTTTAGACAGTGGTAGAAACCCCCTGTACGTTTTTTTTTTCTTTGTATAGAAGCATACATTAATGTTTATTTTATTTTATTTTGTGCACCTTTATTAGTTTAAAAACGTTAAGTTTTTGTTAATTTTTAGAATATTTATTAGTTTAGAGAAATCTTAAAAATATCATGGTTTTAAAAGACTGATAAGTGCTTTTTCTTAAATTTTCAAGAGGATCTCAGAAGTTTGGTTGGTTTTGTTATTAATTCTAATAATTTACAAAGTACTTAAGAATATTGTTAAACAAAATGTTGACGAAATTTGTTTTATTTCATAAAAACATACATTTAAAATTTATGTGAGTCCCAGAGACTCATAGAAGGTAATTACGTTAGTAAATTTCACCTAGTGAATTGAGGGTTAAATAAAGTATACCTACCTATAATATCTGACGTGAGAAAAAGCGTGAGAGAACGAATAAGGCTTCTACCTCGTTTATTTTCATTACGAAACATAATAGTTTTTCCGACGTTTCTGATAGCATCTGTGGCCACGGAAGATCCCTTGATTTAATTTTGTTTTAGTACTATACAAGAAACAAAATAATATATTTGCAATAACATAATATTAAAGCATAGAAGCAGATATAGTTTCTCGCAATATGTGTTAATAGCGCTAACTCGCCCGACTCTCGCACCGCAAATAGTCGGCACTTCGTACTCATAAAAACGTATGTTTACTACAGTACCAACTTCGAAAAGCTCTTTGATTATATTAGTTCGAACTAATTATATCGCTCCATACGCAAGTATAAACATACAAGTACTTGGTATAGTAAGATTAATAAAAGTACAATAGCTAAATTCTCTTCTATGAAATAATTAAATTGAGGTCTTTTACTAAATAAATAAGGTTAGTTAGAAAATAGATTTTATTCCCTCATGCGAAGTCATCCCGCAACTCCACCAAAACTTAGTCATTATAGTGTACCACAGTCCACAACACTGTTATTTTTCGAGAAAAATCTGCCTATCCGTTAATTCAGCACCACGCCAAATTTTATCAATATTTCAGTGTTAAATAGCCCATTTATTGAGGAAGGCTATAGGTTATCTTTTATCAAGCTAAGACTAATAGGAAAATGTGGAAAAATTGGGGCAAATTATTTGAAAGGGCTTATCTCGCTGGAGCAATTTTTATGTTATTTGGCACAGATAAGAAGTAGATCACGTAAAGGATCAATCATTCATCAAAACTATCGATTTTAATCATTTTTTCAGTGGCTATATATTTTATACCCGTGCGACGCCGGGGCGGGTCGCTAGTAATAATATTTATAAAATATATTTGTTATATTAATAGAACAGTTCAACACACCAATCTAAAATACTAATAAACGACGTATATTTATATCTATATAAAGGTAACACGAATAATTACTATGGCAAAGTTACATTATAATATGCATGTGCACGTTCTACACACTCATTGACCTTTAAAGGGCTATAATTTACATGAAGGAGAACATAATTTAGTCTATAAGCTTCGGTATAGTTCCAGTTTAATCATGAGTAAGGGTGTTGCAATTTGAGACCAACCCTTTATTTTACACTTGGCACAGAATAACATTATAAACTGGCTAACGGCCGATTCTGTGCCGTAATTTTTACTTTTTAAACTCAATTTATCGAAGACGTTAAACTCCATATTACCATTTCTGTTAAACTCTTCATTAAATTAAAGTTATGACGTAACCATTAAAAGTGTCTCCGAGAGCTACCGTTGAAAGTTTACATTTGAAAGAGCACGTATTATTCTCGTGACTTTTCGAGAATCGTAGAAAATGTTCTGTATTTTAAAGTGACTGAACTTCAAACAACCTAAGCTATTTTATGTTTGTCGTAAAGAACGTTAAGACAAAACACGAACGGATAAAGTTTATGTCGGTTACACCGAGTGCCTCATATTTTAGAATACCTCACATTTACAGTTATCTTTTCGAATTACACACGGACCGCTTGAGGGTTACGAGACAAAAGTTATTACAGACATAACAGCCAATGATGATCTTTTATTTTCATTCACTTCACTTCACTTTCTAGTAGGTAGTCAATATTTATATAATAATTAGGCAAGCGTTTTTTTTTTATTTCTCCGCAAAATAACTAACATAATTCGCTAATCTTTGACCTTGTCATCATCCCTATTAGGGATGATGACAAGGTCAAAGATTAGCGAATTTTGTTAATAAAATAAAGAAAGCACGGTAAAAAATAAGCGTTACCAAAATTTCAGCTCGATAGCATTTGTATTTTTTTTGTTAGGCGCCTTCAAAGTTGGATAATCAAGTCGATTTTTTTTTCAATTAAATTTCTTAATATTTGTATACCATTCGATAAGTTATGCAATTAAAAGCAACTTTTGGTATGAAACCACTTTTATAAACACAATATTTAATATACCTATCGAACAAAGTTCTCCCCCGATCCGTACTAACTAAGAAAGACTGACGTCAGTCTTTCGTAGCATTTTGTATGGAGCGTTTCGGGCAGGTCTATTTTATGAGATGTTTGAATTGTTCATATCTTGGTGAATTTTTAAGCTGTGAGAGTCATTCTTTCAGCAATGTTTCTATTTTTTAAGGGTCTTTCAATTACAAATAAGAAAAAAAATTAGTCATCAAGCCTATTATAATTTCGATTTCCCCTTTTTATATAAAACAGTATCTATTCATCAGTACTAAGAAATCCCTTATGATTTAAAGCACACTGTAAACGTATTATAAAATAATTAATAGAAATAGTGAATTCTTAAAGAAACTGCCGCGGGCATTTTTTTAATAGCTTGTAATAAAAAAAGTAATAAGAGCAAATACAGATTATCCAAATTAAAGATGGATGAAGGTTTCCTTAAGTGATAATCAATAGGGTCTCTTAGACCCTTTATTCGAAGGAAATTACTTCTATTTCTTATCGTATTAGAGGAAGGCCTGCCAATTAATTAAGTTGATAAAGCCTTTTACAAGGCATATTATATTGTAACTCGGTTAATTGTTTGTACAAATATGAATCCGAAAGAAATCCTTATTAATTCTTACTGTATGTCTATAAACGTGAAAATGTACAACGTGTATTATTAGAATATGCAGTATTCTCTCCTTTTCAATAAATTTATTATTACTGATACCAAAATAATAAATTATTATAATAACTGCTTCTTTGGAATTCAGAAGGACAGCTTGTCCTCTTTTATGCTAACATTTAATAACACTTTTATGTAGAAAATAGTTAATTCCCTTAACTCAGTTGCGCAAAAATATTCTATGTCCTTTCCCGGGACTCAAAGTATCTCCATACCAAACATCAAAATCTCTTCAGCTTTTTGGGCGTGAAGACCTTACAGATAGACAGACACACTTTCGCATTGCTTTAATCTTAGATACTTTATATTATAAAGCGGAAGAGTTTGTTTGTTTGTTTCTTTGTTTGATTAACGCGCCAATCTCAGGAATTACTGGTCTAATTTGAGAAATTCTTTCAGTGTTAGATAGCCCATTTATCGAGGAATGCTTAGGACATATAGAAATAGAGGAAAATGTAGAAAATCGGGGGAAATTTTATATGTATAACGTGAAGGAACAAAGGCTATTTTTGTAGACTAATTTGTCTGTGAAATATATAATTTACGCGTTCGAAGCCACGCGAAACGTCTATACATATTATTATAAATGCCAAGATGTGTCTGTCTGTTCTGCTGCGGAAATAGAAAACTGTCATCCGCTTGTTTTTAGGAATTTGCTCATCTCAACATCTACACAAGTTTTATTAAAAATTCAGCATTGTCTGGAGGATAAACTTTCTGCTCTCCGCTTCCCTTATTTTTATTCAAGGCCTCTCAAATGTGTGCGGACCGCAGTGTGCAAATGTATGCAAATGATTTGCGCCGACACTTTGCGGTGAATTTGAAGGCAGAATGGAAGCTTTAGTATATAAGTATCAATATTTTGAGGATAATAATGAATATTACTATCTCAACTGTAATTGTATTTATACTAAAGCATTTCTAGTCGTATAAATGTAAATGATTATCACATATACCTACGTAAACCTTACGCAGTGGTACGTTGTGTCTACAAAAATCTATTGACACACACCGTCCTCCATACAAAAGCTTTTGTTTTTTTTTAGATATTTGAGCTAGGCGGTACGACGCAAAGTTTGCTGCGAATTCAAAAAATCGAAATAAGTTACAATGCTACATGAACTCAAACTCAACAAACTCAACTTACTTTCAATTAATATATATTTTACAAATAAATCATTAGTACTATTCATTCCAGAATATTATATAGTTAACAACTTATTCTCATGATAATAATATGATCAAGGCTTTTGATTTTTTTCTGTCATGAAAATCATGACAAAAGATAGAGATCTGTAATATGATAAAACAAACTCAAATTGAAGTTCAGTCAAGATGGATTCAACCACAGCCAATTACTTATTGAATGTAATATTTTATATTTCATACAATAAGATAGAGAAAAATCCGAAAATATAATTGGACTATTCGCCAAAGGGTATTCCGTCAGCTTGTTATATTACAGCAATACTTTTACTGAAAGAGTTTAGAGATATTGCAGTTTTATTTTATGCAATTTGACAAAAAGAATAAATTCTTATTTCACGACCACAGCTTTTAACTTAGGTTTTGTTATTTTAAAACCAATATTTTTACAGAAGTATAAAAATAAAATATTTATGTTTTTTAAGAGGATATAGAAAAAAAATTGGAAATACACAATCAATGTAAATAAAAATGTTTTTCTTTTTTAATTTTATTGGTCTCGCTAAAACTCAAAAACAGCTAAACCGATTTGGCTAATTTTAGTCTTGAAATATTTGTGGAAGACCGGGGAAGATTTATATTAGGAGGGATGTGATACGAAGTTTACCGGGTCATCTAGTAATATCTATACTAATATTATAAAGCGGAACAGTTTATTTGTTTGTTTGAACGCGCTAATCTCAGGAACTACTAATCCGATTTAAAAAAATCTTTCAGTGTTAGATAGCCTTTTTGTAGAGGAAGGTTAAAGGCTATATTTTATCACGCTTAAACTAATAGAAGCTAAGAAATAGAGGAAAATGTGGAAAAAACGGAACGGAAATATATTTGAAAGGGCTTATTTGAACGCGCTAATCTCAGGAACTACTGGTTCGATTTGGAAAATTCTTTCTGTGTTAGATAGTTTATTTATTGAGAAAGGCTATAGGTTATATTTTATTACGATACGACCAATAGGAGCGAAGAAATAGTGGAAAATGTGCAAAAAACCGGAGGAAATTATTTGAAAGGGCTAATCTCAGGAACTGCTAGTCAGATTTGAAAAATTCTTTCAGTGTTAGATAGCCCATTTATCAACAAAGGCTATAGGCTATATTTTATCACGCTAAAACTAATAGAAGCGAAGAAATAGAGGAAAATGTTGAAAAAACGGGCTAAATTATTTGAAAGGACTTATTTGAACGCGCTAATCTCAGGAACTACTTGTCGGATTTGAAAAATGCTTTCAGTGTTAGATAGCCCATTTATAGAGAAAGGCTATAGGCTACATTTTATTACGCTAAAAATAATAGAAGCGAAGAAATGAGGGAAAATGTTGAAAAAACGGGCTAAATTATTTGAAAGGGCTTATTTGAACGCGCTAATCTCAGGAACTACTGGTCGGATTTGAAAAATTTTTTCAGTGTTAGATAGCCCATTTATCGAGAAAGGCTATATTTTATCACGCTAAAACTAACAAGAGCGAAGAAATAGAGGAAATTGTGGAAATAACGGGTGAAATTATTTCTCACGAACTACTGGAGCAATTGTTCTGTTATTTGGGTCACATAAGAAGTAGGCCACGTGAAGGATCATAGGCTATTTTTTGTGAACTAATTTGTCGGAGAAATATCTAATTTACGCGGGCGAAGCCGCGCGGATCGTCTAGTAATTTATAATGTATATGACGTAATATTATCGTCTACGTTAAGGCCGTCCCCCGAGCAAACGACCTTGGCCATACATTTGCCGCGTTGCCGAGATCGCGCCAAAACCCTATTATTTTTACTTATCTCAGTTCAAAATTGTCCTAAAAAAAATTTAAAACGGCGAATATGTAGTTTATGTTATTGTCGATCTATTGGCGTGAGTTTCAAATAAAAGTAATTTGTAAATCCTAAGGAGATGCTGAATGTATGCTTGAATTTTAACAAATTGGTATTACTTTGGAAGCTGATATCATGAGTATAAGAAACAAAAATAGAAAATTTAAAACGACAAAATGAATGTTGATATACTGAAGATTATTGCTGTATTTTTACTATAACTTTGTAGCTTTCAGATTATGAGTTTATAAGGTTTTAAATACGGCCAATTACGGAATCTCCGGACGGAACGCCCTTAATGACCAGTTTAATCGGGCTCCTCGTAGCCTGTATAAAGTATGCTATGAGGGTCATATTTAGTTTGGATTTGATCATGCAGATTTTCGAAAATAAATTACAATATTTTCTCCATAATTACAATTCGACTCCTAGACATTTTAAAAATATAAATAAATAGGTGGGGTACTATTAAGAATAAGTCATTATAATATTATTGGCACAATGAATTTTAAAAATTTTGTATGCATCATCACGTCGCGTTTCGTTACATCTGATTTCGATGAAATCTGACCCTAAGTTCCAAATTTATATCGGGCCCTTGCGTCCTGAGGGATAGATAAAGTAACAGAAAAATAATAAAGTAGTTCGTTTTTTTCGAAAGGTCGTATTCGTATGGTCCTATAAATAAATAAACCTAAAGGTTTAGAAGCTGTGAAGCCTAAAACTCTCTGTCATCTGTACATTAGTACTCAATGTATTCGCACCTTTCGTTAAATATTGATGTGACGATTACCTGAGGCTTTTTATGTAATTTGATGAAAAGGTTGGTAAGTGTAAATAATGGAATACTTCACCGAGTTTCCGCCAAGAAAAGAAGAAAAATGTTTACTATTTTTCTTTTTTTGACGACAGTTAACAGAGCGATGTAAGTAGAAGTCTTGTATTTTTTTATTATTTCACGACTGTTGTTATTCTCTATATTATATCTCTATCTTAATATTTCTAAGATACGCTGCCTCTTTTAAACTCTATTTTATACATTCTTTAATAATTCATCACGTTTAGAAAAATTGATGCGCTATGATTACGCTTGTATGTTTTAAATAAGTATCATTCTGTACCACCAGAATGTTTTATTGGTTGATGACGGACCCACGTTATAATATTATGGTCAGGTTTTCTCAAATCATGGAACGAAATTCCGCAGATCCGTCATCGGTCAATAAATCATTTTTTTCCGATAGTACAATATAATAATTGCAAAACTCCACTATTAGGACCTGGTGGGCTATTATGACCTCTTATTTCCAGCCAGTTTACGCCCAAAATGTACCGTTTTCGGGCGTAAACTGGCTGGAAATAAGAGGTCATAATAACCCACCTGTATCTTAAAAAGTCATGAAAATAAGTTTGTTAGCTAGATTTATAATGTACTTACTAGATGACGTCCGTAACAAAGTTAGGGCGCGTCATCTATCTAATCGGACGTAATCTAGTACATTATTACGCCAAAATTAATTCATCGAACGGGAACCGTATCCTTTGTTGTTTCTCGGTAGGTACTCAAAGTATTTCCATCCAAATTTCAGCAAAATCGATTCAGCTGATTGGGCGTGAAGATAATATTATAACAGACAGATATTCTTCCTACTCCTCCTATTTTCTTTTGATTAATTTCGTTGCGGGTCTCAAGACAGCTTCCCTGCACTCGGGCTCCCTGAGATCATATCAAAGGGTTTTCGTGGTTGGATACCGCGCGGTCGATCCTGGCGACACAGGAGATACAGTGGTGGGAATGTGTGGTGGGCCAAAGCCCGATCAAAATGTAACAGACATACAAACTTTGGCATTTATAATATCAAGCATGGCCGTGAAAAAACACAAATAAGGCTATTCCTATGTACGTTTTAAAGTTCAATTTCGGTTTTGCTATTTTGTCCACAAAAGTTTGCATTGTCTCATTGTTCGTTCTCATAAGTTCTGGTCTGAATGAAAAGGCGTAGTCTTACACAGCAATAGTCTATTTTGGCAATTGCTGTTTTGGCTACGGTTCAGATTTTTATTAAAATAAGAGGTACTTAATGTTTATGTATACAATAAGTACCAATGAATATAAAATCCTGGAGGATGGCGCTCTATAGCATAGGCTCTTTTTTTTTGAATAACATTTAGCGTACGTAAACCTAAGATTAATTTGATGTGATAGGGCCAAACTTTTACTAAAATATTTTACGCAAAAACGTGTTTCAGCTACCTATGTCGCTGGTGAAGGGTCCATATTAAGATTCCTATCAGCTTCCCATTTAAAATAAAACCCATTTTACCTTTAATAAAATGTAGGCAGTATAGAATAAGATCTCCCTAATGTTATGCGTACGTATCTGCGGTAGTTATAGTTAGTAATCTTGCTGAGTTAGCACTAAGTAAGTGACCTTACTCAATTAACTAAAAGAGTTTCACAAAAAGTATCATCTGATATTTTCGAGTGATAGATTAATTAATGTTTCTTCTGCGTCTACTTGAGTCACTTTTTTCTAAGTTTTTAACCTTATACGCATTTAATAGGCACGATACCTTGATAATTAATTATTATTGAAAAGACTTTGTTCGTTACTAAGTGCCTACTTAGAAGTAGGTATAAACTGCCCACATACATGAACTACATAATTTCATAACAATAATAAAATTCCCTTATTTTAAAACATCTAATAAAGTAAATACGTATAGTTTAAAAGTTTTTTCTTCACCTATAAACTTTAAGTATTGCAATCAAAACGTAAAAAATAGCCAAAATTACCAAATACCAAGAGTCACACACTTACAAACTGTCACATAACTGTCAGAAGCACGCGTCCGCGGCGAAAACGCCAGCACTTCACGTGCTGTCGGCGGGGCGTTATCAGCGCGTCTGTCGGAGCCGCCGCGCCGCTGCTGCAATGCGACCACCGTACGCCGCGGCTCAACCACACTTGCCATACATCACGGAATTTTCGGTTACATCGCCGAATATTTCGGCATTTTCCGCTTAACACGTTTCAGCCAATTTCATTTTAGCGTTCAATTGCGGGACGGACGAATTTTTTTATTGGAGTTATTGGTTATATATTTTGCCCTAAAGATAACTAGTGCAGTCGCGAGAAGTTTTAACCTCCGAAAACTGTAATAGTGAATGGATTTTTGTTTTTGAGGTGTCATTTTCTTTTTTACACTGTAACTTACAAAGTTTACCAAAATTTTTTTTTGTGCTTTTAATTTTTTAGTAACTTAGTTAAAAATTAATATTTCACCAACGAATAATAAAAACTAAGGAAACGTAACTCCCATACTAATACAGTTTTAAATTTGGTTCCATTCGAACTGCCATGTAACGTCAGCCTTTATACCGCTCAAGGTCACCTAATGTATGAAAAGTGAACCTAAGGTACACTTTTTTGACAAGTATTTTAGAGGATGTTTTTGACGGAGTTACTCTTCCTTAGTTTTATTATTCGTAGTATTTCACCACATAAAAATGGTCCAGAAAATTTTTTTTTTCTTGTTCCTGTTATTTAATGTCTCTTATCAGATTGTTTACGTTGAAAATTAACCAAATATATACTATTTTTAAAAAAGAAAGCTTGCTTTGCTAAGCTCAATACAACTATAAGGTTTTTGCAAAGCTTTTAAAGATTAACGCTCGTCGTAACCAAGATAAAAGGGTTTGGGTGGATTTAAGGGTTGTAACGAAAAGTGTGTTAATCTTACTTGTTGTGCGTATTTAATTTTTAGAGAAATGATAACTTTAAGTACTTAAAAATGTTTAAATATTTCCAAAAATGTGTAAAATAGACAGAATTTTTTTTTCTATATTTGTTGAGAATTCATTTAAGTGAGAGCTAAAACATTGAATGCATCGACAAATTAAATACTTTTTCTAGTCTTTGAAATATATTTAAACTTCCTACTTAAAGCCAGAAAAAAATTGGATGATACAAATCTCATGTACATACTACATATACATACTCGCATGCTGCGACCTATGTTTCGCAAATGCTTACCTGAATACAAAAATATCAGTTCTTAACCTAATTTGTATTTTTTTTCTTTAAGTATGTTTTATCAAATATAATTATAGAAAAAAAATCAATTTTATTCTCTAAAAACCTAACCAAAAGAAATAAAATACAGATTTTCTTCGAAATATCCGTGAAAAGTTTGTGTTACATTTGTAGAAAATTTAATAAAGTAAGAGCTTAAAAGTTATACCAGGGGTTCCCAAACTGTGCGCCGCGGCGCC
This sequence comes from Polyommatus icarus, assembly GCA_937595015.1. Lineage (NCBI taxonomy): Eukaryota > Metazoa > Arthropoda > Insecta > Lepidoptera > Lycaenidae > Polyommatus > Polyommatus icarus. Next base: position 16,087,331 of record OW569321.1, read on the forward strand.
CTGGTGCGCCGCGGAAAGGCAGGAGCGGCGCCGTGGCCCGTGAGTCGATCCTCCATCTTTATCCATAACCACAATAATAATAAAATAAAATTATAATATTATGAATTATGTAAAGCAGGCAGATGATTAAATATATTTTGTTTATTATTTACTTGCTTTACCTAAATATAATCATAAAAGGTGTTTATTTTAGAACTATGGGAGGAAAGGCTGCAAAAGCCTTAAGTCATCGTAAATCTGGTGCAGGCCATTCGACCAGTGCTGAAACAGTGGTTGACAAGGCAACAAGACCGGCGCGCTCTCCTTCCGACTCACACAGGTGCTGACCGGGCATGGCTGCTTCGGTCGGTACCTGTGCGAGATCGTAAGTCGAGAAGAAACCACGCGATGTCACCACTGTGACAGTGACAGGGACACGGCCGAACATACCATCACGGCGTGTCCCTCCTGGATAGTACAACGTGCGGCACTCAGTGCTGCCATTGGACCGGACTTTTTGCTGCCGGCACTGTTTCGTGCAATGTTGAGCGGCGAATAAGAGTGGAAAGCGGTGGAGGATTTTGCTCACGATGTCATCCAAAGAGGAGTCCGAGCGCATTCTTATGCGCTTGGACTCCTCTTTGAGAGGGAGGCGCTCAACCCTCGTCGCAGAAGTAGGCCAACCCAAATGACCACAGCGTCCCACCTTAGCCAGGGAGCTCGGGGCGGAGGTATGGGGATGCCGCCGCCCATTGCACCGAGTCCCCGAGAGGGTCGCGATGCGCTGCGTATTCTTCGCGCATCGCGACACCAAAGTGTCAGGTCTACACAAGCCCTGGAAGGGTCTCTGTTTAGCGGGCCCTCCTCGAGCCCATACGGAGCCTGTATGGGCTCGAAGAGGGCCTGCTGGTTACAAGCAGGCACACGCACGCAGAGCCGCGGAAAGAAAGCTCGCGCGTTCTCGCAATCTTGCGTGCGACGAGTGGAAGAGTATAGGCGGGTTTTAGTGGGTAGGGCTGCGCTCAATTCACCATCTTTACGGCCGCAGCGAGTCCTACATACCCGGGGAAGTTGTCCCCAAACCCTCCGGCATGCGCAACAGCAATCCCCGTCTCATAAAAAAGGGCGCCGTGACAAAATATTGACTTGTAAGTGCGCCGCAGGCTGAAAAAGTTTGGGAACCCCTGAGTTATACACATTAAGAAATAGAAGGCTTTGTTAAGCCTAAAAAATAATTTTAAACTTCCTATTTAAAACCAAAGAAAAATAGAAACGCCATTTACCTGGCGAGGCACACAACAAGCACATTTGGAGGTATGCTCATCTATACACATACAAAATTATTAATTTTAAATCACTCTGCCAGATGGGGACGACCTGAAAAAGTTTTTATTTTTATAATTTTATATTCTAAGTTTGTATATATTTGTATATTTTATTTTAGTTTGTATTTTTAGTAATGTATTTGTGATTTTAAGTTTATATTATTTTCTAAAATAATGTTATGGTGTATTAATAAATCAATTTTCCATTTTAAATCTAAATTATATATTTTTTCAACTTATTTTCTTTCTTTGGAATACAAGCAACGATGCAAATCAAAAAAATAATAATATATTTTATTATTTTGCTATATAAAAGAAAGAAATATGCAAATTTTCTTCAAAATTTTACAGTTTATGAGTTTACTTGAAGTGGAAGAGAATAATTTAAAAATCAAAAGCACAACTTTTCAATAGGTAAACTTTATTATTTATGTTATCAGCTACACATTCCTTTTTTTCTTTTCAATTTTCATCCACTATTGCAAAAATCGGAGGTTTGCACGATTTTTACGCTCTGGGAACTCAACTAAACGTTAATTGCTCCTAAAAGCTTTAATTCTATGCTATTGGTTAACGTTAATTATTGCTTCTCATAGTATGTTTAGGCTTTAGTGTTAACATTGATTAGAATATACTATCGGGAAAAAATTGCGTACAATTAACCGAGCTTTTGAATGTACTTATTTCGTTCCTTGAATGTAATAGGTAATTAAAGTTTTAGCCATATTCTCGTAAGGTGTAAAATTTAAGTAACGATTACGTTTTTAAAGCTAAGTTTTATCGTAAAGATGTATCATGTATGGTAACGAAATGTATGTACCTACTACTATCAGAGAAGTTGTGTCCCAGATGGGGGACAGATCAGTCGACAGATCACAATTAACATTGAATTGACATGATCCGAACAAAATATGACGTTGGTCTGTGACCTGCTTAGAAATTCATGTCATTAATTAAAAACTTTTATTTTTCAACATGAAATTGACAGTACGTGCAGACGTAGTCCGTAGAACGTAGTAGAAAGAAGTCAAAGCTAATAAAGGATAATTTAAGTAACAAAGGACTAACCATCCCGAGCGAGGAACAATAATCATGATACTCCCAAAGAAAATGGCGCCGCTTTTAGAATGTTTAATGACTGAGTATTTGAACGGGCTCAATAAATGAAAGTTCCGAAAAGTTTGCAAAGAAAAAGAGTCCGCTTAAAAAGAATTCAGGATTTGAATCTTCCAAAGTTTCCAAAGAAATGAAAAAGTAATCTAAACAAATTTTGAGCTCTATTCCCATTAATAAGACTGTGGTAAATTATTACAAAACTTTATATTTCGTGAGTGAGATAATAAAATGTTTTAGACATAATTACAAGAAGCGGTGTTAGAGCTTACACCCTCGCTCACACGGCATATAACGATTAATCACAGTTTTATGGGCTTTTTCAAAGTTGCTTATTTGAAAGTTTTCTGTCCAATTATGCAAACTTTTAAAGTTCTAAATAGCACTTATGCTGACTGACAACGTGATCTATCAACGCACAGCCCAAACCACTGGACGGATCGGGCTGCAATTTGGCATGCAGGTAGATGTTATGACGTAGGCATCCGCTAAGAAAGGATATTGATCAATTCTACCCCCAAATGAGATAAAATAGGGGATGAAAATTTGAATAAAACTTTGTCAATTTTAAACTGATCTGGCTGAGACTTTGATACCTAATTAATAACAATTATACTTCTTAACGCGAGCGAAGCCACGGGCAAAAGCTAGTTGAATATAATCTAAATAATTAGAAAAATTACTCTCATAAGTTTGAGGCCCACGTTACACGGGAATAATACAATAAATTTTCCGCGAGAGATTCCAGTGTTTTATACGAACGGGTAGCATAAATAGATAGTCTGTTTTACCACTTTATAAGTGTCAATAGGTTGGGAATAAATCAGTGGTGGTAGATTAGAGGCGTAAACATGTCGTTCGCAGTCGCGCATCTGTGGTTACGTGACGTAAATGCGTTGATCTACGTGTGAATCGACGCCAGATTAGCGATTATAAGCTGGTCGCACACTACTTTTACCGATACTTTTTCGCAGCTAGCATTTAAAATGCAAAAAAAATACGGTTAACCTAAGTCGTCTACCGATCTAACAGGAGAGCCTATAACAATTTAAATTTTTACTCTACGAATTTTAGTCACACAATATAACTTTTACGTTCGCTTTAACATAATGAAGATTTTGAATTTCGACTAAGAGCTGACGACCACTCTCCGTTAGCTACTTCCCTGAACAACCTTTTCAGATAATCTGCGTGCTGGCAGGCCGTGGGCGGCAGGTGTGGATGTAATGGGGTGGGGAAAAAATGGGAAAAATATAGGATCAGCGACTTTATTTTTTTCCAAACAGTTGCTCTGTACTTCTTGTGCACCCAAAAGATTTTTTAATCGATAAGGTGGTTAGAAGGGGTAACCAGCGTTAATTAAAAGTAGGGAAATTATTATTATTTTCATGTGGGTTCAGCTATGTTGGCTTTTTTTCTGACGCGAGATTAGTGACTATGTAATCCTAAAAAAATAGGAAGACAAAAATATCGGTGGGAAAGTACCGAAAACAATTCTTGAAAACATTGAATTTGTACGAAAATTCGCCGATCTCAACAATTTTTCTTGGCACTTTCGGCACGGACGTGAATTTTTTCATGATTGCAGACTATTGCTGCGCACGATAATATTATTAGCAATCGTATTTTTTAGCAACTACGAATAATTTAATTGTTGCGAATAGGCATTTAACAATTAATTATTATTGCTAATGCTATTATTACCAACACTAATGAGTACGAACAGAAAATATAGCGCGATACAGGGACTTGCAAAAGTCACAAACAGTGTGAAGCTTGCTTTATGTGTACATTTCACGGGTCTTTACATCTTTACCGCGCGACTATTCTGAATTCTAACGGCGCGGCGTCATCTAATGAATCGCTGTCTCTGTGTCTCATTTAGAGTAACAAAACAAACATGTTTCCATTGTTTTTCATAACTCGTGAAAAGTCTCAAAATTTAAAAAAAAAAGTATTAATAAACGAAAAATCGTCAATACTAGTAACTCTAGCGTCAGCTTTTGCGTTAATAGAGTAGCCTCTTACGCGATGGCTAAACTTCATGAAAATCGGTCTAGTAGTTTTGGTACCTCTTTCATGAATTCCAATATTTCTTGTATATAGTTATAATCTATCTAAAACATCTTGTAAGTATAAAGTATATACGTATGTGGGATAGGTAGTAAAATATTATTATAAGAAACAATAATAATAAGACACAAACTAATAAATCACTGCACATCAGAAATTGCAAAATCATTTATCTGCAGTTGAATACATCTACAAAATAAGTCGAAAAAACACTTCAAAGAGCATGTAAACAAGAAAATATACAAAGAAAATTAGTAGGCGACCTAAATAGACGGTTTGGGCGATAAAAATGAGGAGATTTTTCAATTCCCGCGGAGTGGAAGAGATTGGTAGATAAGCTTAATAAACTCTGTGATTCGTTTTTTCTAAGGGCAACTTCATACTGTTTTATTACTTTACAAAAATGTTTCAAACATGATTTTTTGACATGAGTTAGTTTTTTTCCATGGTAAAGTAATTATTAAGTTTCCTTCTCAATGGCTCACTTTTTCCAAGATACTTAAGTGTAGTATAATAATTGGATAATGTTAATTTTACTAACAATTTATTATTAATAATTAGACAACAGATAAAATTAAGCATATTGTAAAAATTTCAATTGCCTAGCTGTTTCCATTATTGATTACGAGCCAAAAAGGTCAAAAATGTTATGTTTGTTGTATGGGAGCCCCCCTTAAATATTAATTTTATTCTATTTTTAGTATCTTTTGTCATAGCGGCAATAGAAATAAATAATTTGTGAAAATTTCAGAAGTCTAGCCATAGCGGTTATTGAGTTACAGCCTTTAGACAGACAGGACTGCGGTGACCGGAAACGTGACCGGAGCGGCGCAGTGATAAAGATTGCGTACTTTCCGTACTACAGTCTACAGCGCCGCGTAGGTCACAAGGGGTTTTTTTTAATATATCTCAGGAACCCTGCACCCCATCGAACCCTAAATGATGTCATAGTTTATGTCTTGACCTAATACATCTATTTCGACTAAAAAGATTTTTTCTAATTTTTAAACTCTTCCTACAGTCTTGAGCCCTTTCAACACTAATTAAAGTGGCTTTCTATTTATGACGTTCGTGTCTCAGTAACCCATTCCCTGTATTCCAGTTGTCTGTGACTCAGTAACCCAATCCCTGTATTCCAGTCTTTCCTAAAGTGGGCGATAACGCCCCCTGTGGATGCTGAAGGCCTAAAGGGTGTGGTACCTAGAAAAAAAATGGGGGTGTTGTGTAGAGGCTTGGGGGTGATGTATTTCATCGGAATGCATTTTAAATAATCGAAACAAAGGGGGCGTTAAAACGTAATTTCCTCTCAAAGTGGGCAGTAGACTAAATAAGTTTGGGAACCCCTGCTGTATTCCGTTAAGAGTTATGGCAACTAATTTGTCAGTGTCATATTTCCTATTGGTCAAGAAAAGTTCACGGCCCAAATGACCCGGACCAATTTTGGTTACGGTGGCCCCTTTCAATTAACCCGGCTCAGGGTTAATTACTCTCATGTATGTGTGCAGTTCTGATGCACGTTCCCTGATCACCGAACATGAAGAAAATTGATCATTGATATATCGGTACATGATTGTCATATTGCGCACGAGTATAAATTATTTGGTTATTAGATGACGCTATTCAGTTGTAACTTGTAAATTATTATTTTTGGTCTTAATATTTCTGTAAGAATACAATGGGGAAACAGTTGCTTCTACCAAGTTACCAACAAAATGATTACAGCTTACAGCACGTTGGTATTACGCTGGTGTCCGTTTGCTCTATATCCCGCGAGCACTCGCGCTATGAGCATTTTGCTCACAGTAAATTTAAAACACGTGCCAATTTGTCCAAAATTATGTTTATGGCCATCGTTTCTTCAGTAGCTGAGTTTTGTTTCGTCCTCCACCCCTGAATACAGATAACTTCTCGCTAGGGTGCACTATTCGCTCGTACGAGGAGATTTGTTACGCCGTATACCATCATGCGGCATTTTGCTCATCGCGCGGGTATCAGCGTAAGTACTTTTTTCCATTCATCATCATCATATCGACAGTTTTACTGCTACTTTTATTAAATTACTGTTACAGAAAACAATTACGTATTTCTATTATACATGGATCGGGATCGAAAAGATGAATGCATTTTGGTGTGGTCATATTATCCAAGGTGGAGCACCTAGCAAACCTTGTATATTCTCTACAGAAATATCGTATTTAACGTGATGAAATGTTTATTACTAGAATCTGAGTTACCAGGACAAGAAAAACCAAATAAAATCTGAGTGGTTTGCTCAAGACACAAAAACAGGAAGGCCAAAAAATGCCTGCATTTACTACCAAAATTTTTTATGTACCGAGCAAAGTCATACATCTTGTGATATGTGTAAAGCTCGGAAATATAATGAATACTTCCCACTTATCTAAGTTTTCTTTTTGAAAACATTTTTATTTGTGAATTTTTTTCCTACATACCACCTTGGGCGACTGAAAAATTTCTTGTCTTGAATGTTCTTGAAAATCAAAAAGATAAACGTTGATAAAGTTTTAAATATATACTTTTCATAATAAACAAAGTGTACTTTATTTAAAAGAATGACAAAAAGTAAAAATATTACTTTGTAAAACCCATATTTAATGACATTTATAAACGTGAGCAAAATGCTCTACGCGCGAGTGCTCGTGCAATTGTTTGGGGCGCGAGTGCTGGCGGGATATCTATTAGGTATCTATGCTTGCACTCTATTCTCGTTTATAGTAGCCCAAAAGCGTGTAGGAACTTTCGTATTTTTAGTAACAAAGATACAACAAAGACCTTTATGGTCCATCATGTCTTTGTTGGCTAGTTTAAAGCGGCTGGTCTTTACAATTTTTAAACTGTAAAATGCTATCACTGTACCTAAAGGTACAATGTCTTCGGTAGTCGTTACTTCTACATACTTACATAGCTTAAAACAAAGTTTTCCGCAGCCTATCCCTATAGATACTATTATAATAATATTATGAATGTTTAGGGCCTGTTTCACCGCTTCCTGATAAGGCTATCCACCACTTAATTTGACAGATGGAGTATAGAAAATCTGTCAAATAACCCTATCGGGTACCTTATCAGGAAGCGGTGAAACAGGCCCTTAGACTTTTAAAACTACGCAACGCGCGTAGAAAGACCATTGTGGAAAATGTACAGTTCCCATAGGATTTTATTTTACGTGTACAAAGTCATGTGAACAGCAAGTACAATAATACAAAAGAATACTTTTCTAGGGAACCCTGATCCCTTTTAAGGTTCTTTATAAAGAAAATACTATTCTTATTTGTTAGTTCAGAAAAGTTTCCCAATTAGGTCTGAAGGTAAGAAGGTTAGTTTAACTGGGGGTGGATTATCCAAATAATATATTTTACTACTTTAAGGGCCTGTTTCACCGCTTCCTGATAAGGCTATCCACCACTTAATTTGACAGATGGAGTATGGAAAATCTGTCAAATAACCCTATCGGGCACCTTATCAGGAAGCGGTGAAACAGGCCATAACAGTTTTAATAATATGTAATACAATCTAATCTTATATCTTTAAGCGAGATTGGAATCTCGATATCGGCTCCAACGATTTTTTTGAAATTTAGTATATAGGGGGTTTCGGGGGCGATAAATCGATCTAGCTAGGAATAATTTTTAGAAAATGCCATTTTATTCGTGTTTTATCGAATCGCTCGGTCAATAGCTAGTTATTCTAATAATAGTAATATTAAATTAAAATGTGTGTCTATCTGATCTCTATGCGGGTGAATAGTTGAATAGGTTTTGGTAAAATTTGGTATAGAAATTTAGTATATAGGGGGTTTCGGGGGCGATGAATCGATCTAGCTAGGAATCATTTTTAGAACTTGCCATTTTATTCGTGTTTTATCGAATCGCTCGGTCAAATAGCTAATTATTCTAATAATAGTAATATTAAATTAAAATGTGTGTCTATCTGATCTCTTTGCGGGTGAATAGTTGGAATAGGTTTTGGTAAAATTTTGTATAGAGGTATGTACCTTACAGAGGAAGTAAGTTCTTTACTTTGTAAACAGAAACGCTATTCCAGTTTATGTATTGTCTTATCACTTTTCATATTATACGGCTATATTCACGTTGTCTTTCTGTAATAAGTTCTCGCTAAAGAACATAATACTTAAGGACTAAACTAACACTTATCAAAATTAATATTGCGACACTGTTTTCCTTTGACCCAAATTGAGTGATAAAACAAATTGATCGTTATTTAGCGTAAGGCGTCGTAAAAAATAGAATATGTAAAAGGGGAATCTTTTATCCAAAACAAACGCACATTTAGGGTCACGTCTCGGTGAAGTCGTTAACCCAAATAATTGAACTTATTTGTAACCTTAGACTTATTGTTGGTTTTCGCAACCGTTTGGTTATAGAAATTATACGAGTATGGGTTTTGGTTTTATTAGCATCGTTATTGAGTTGCTTTATAATTTGCGTGTCATCATTTAAAAAAGTGTTTTTAACCTACTTCCAAAAAGGAGGAGGTTATATTATTTGTGTATGACTTTAAAGAACAATTATGTGCTTACAGACAAATACACTTACGCATTTTATAATATAAGTACGGATTCTAAAAGCTTGTAAAAATAAGTTGATGTTTGTAAGGAACTTGTCATTATTTTCAGTAGTACCATAACTTTCATGATAATATCTGAGTGAATTTAGATATTTTAACCATAAAATTAAAAAATAGAACCTCATTCCGTTATTAATTCTGGCAAACATAAAATTAATCCTATAGACGTAGACTAATAGAGTGGAAAATAGCCCCGAGTCGTACCTTGTTGTATATTAGCATAATTTGATAGTGCATTGTATAAATTTATGGAAATTTGTATAATATATTGCGTATAATGCATTATTCATGTCACAATTTTAACAACTAGCTTCGATAGTTCACAGATAAGTTCATAACGACAAACAAACTTAACTGAAAATAAACTTCCCTCCCTATCTTTAGTATGTGGAATGTGGATAAAGGTATATCCGGGATATTGCTACAAGCACAATATCCAATATTGTCCTAGTTTGGTACGTTGGAGAAGTCAGTTGTCGGACAACGACAGCAACAATTTTGTACAGTGTAACAAAACTAAGTGTTAACATTTTAGGGTATGTATTGTGTCCCTTACATGGGGTTCACTGTGAATATAGCAACGTGAATTTTTTTGTAATCACCCTAGCGGCATTCAGAGTGTGCCCATACAACATTTTTATAATAACTAACTCTTTCAGAACTGCTACATTAACGGCGAACTCTATACCAGATACACGTACACGTCCTAAAGTATTAATTTTTGGTACACCCTGTTTATAAGTTATCTGCTTTGTAATATTTTTTATTAGAAAGGGAGCTATTCTCTAACGGTAGAAAAAACTTACGTAACCGATTTTTATTTTTCGATTCGATTTTTAGTCTTAAGGTCTGAGAATCGTAACTCAGCAGACTGTAATAACGTAGCACGTGAAACTTAATATGAAGTGAACAGGTGCACATCTGCATACTCAGCCGCGGAACTAGACTAGACTTGTATTGTTATAGAACAGGGGTCACCAATTAGGTAGTTTCGCTCGGGGTCCTAAGAAATGCAATGACCTTGGCGGTCCACACATTTTATAAAAAAATATATAAAACATAGGTCATGATTACGGTAATTACTTACAAAGGTCATTTAGGTATCAATGAGATAAATTACTATTTTTTGACACGCTACCACGTTACTAAATTTAATTTCTAATTGTATTAAAATGAACCCATTTCAAATAATAAATATAAAATCTTTGTGAAAATAGCTACTAACCATAATGGTATAAGGGGATTTAGAATCCACTAGAGATAGAATGCGAGGAAAGCTTTACTGCAAAGGCATTTTAAGGTTGCCAATATACTTTGAAATACGAGGTAGCGTTTAAATATACTAATAACCATAAATCAAACGAAGTGAGTTGACTAATGTTTATTCATTTGTCTTAACATGTTTATTGTTTTGTTTTTACCTTGCATTTACTTGTTGTTTTAAATCGGTTTGTTTTTTGTGTTTGTCTGAAATTTTAAAAGTCAAATGACCACGCAGCGGACAGTGTATACGCTGCGTCGTTATTTATTATAAAGGGATTAAAGTTTGAATTAGTTAAAGTTATTCAGTTAAGTTCTAATCAGGGATTAAAGATGTAACGACCTCTGTGGCTCAATGGTTGAGCGTGTGGCGTCTCAAGCCGGGGGTCGCGGGATCGAATGTCGTCTGCAACAAGAAGTTTTCAATGTGCCTAGGTGTGGATTGTAGTGTGGATTATATATTAAGTAGGTAGATAATTATTATTATGTATTAAGTATGTGTATGATATAATGAAAATCTTAAATATATGAATAGCATAAAAGTATTAAATATATTTCCGTAGACTCGTACCCGCACCACAAGTCCTTTGGCTACTTGGCAATTACTTAAAAAATATGATTAAGTTTACACAAGATACAACATAAAATTAATTTTAACATACGATTCTCAAGAAACCTATGTAAATAGTTATGTAAACTGGCAGGTAGAACTTACAAGGCATCTATTAAACTTCCGAAGTCCGAACAGGCAGGAAAATTTAATGAAAATTCTGAATCGTGAATATGAAAGTAGGTAACTTTAAATTGATTTTACCTTTTAGGTAAAACAAAATTTAATTTCGGCAGGCGCTTATAGTTAGGAGTGTAGCAACTAGCAGCTACTAGCGTAACTTTTAATAAAAAATTGGTTATAGGACCAAATTAAAACTTTATTACTGAATTTTTTTATTTTTATTTTGAGTTAGGTTTGATTTTATACATGATAAAATTGCGTATGTTTTTTTCCTTACTTTACTGACATCAGAATATAAACACTGATGTCAGTGTTTCTATTCTCTTACGAATCTGTAAAGATTGAAGAGGTTATCTTTTGTAACACCGATATACTTTTTTTAAACTCCTCAGTATATAAAACCCTGTTTACGATGGCCATGTTAAGCATACTGGTCTGATAATTTATACAATATTTTCGGAATTGGTTTCCACTGTTGATCCTAGTGACACAGGTGTTAAAAAAAGTATATCGGTGTTACAAAAGATTAATACCTCTTTAATCTTCACAGATTCGTAATAAAATAGGAAAGGTTAAAGCAATCAGCACCAAATTACACGAGTGATATCGTCAGGTGCTCGTCGCGTACAAAGGAACCAATCAATCAACGCCTTCGCGATTTTATACGTATTCTGTTCCGCTTATCTTGATGACGTCATCTGTTCAAATAATCTGTAAAGATAGTATGACGATAATATAATATTATGTTTATATTATAATTTCGATTAGTATATTGTTCAATTTACGAGGTACCTATGTCCAATATAATATGAAAAAGTCGTGCAACATCAGATATTATTTTTTTCTTCATAAATAGAGATCCAAGCGCCCAGGAATACCTTGGGTCACTACAGACTAACTTTCGCATTTATAATATTAATAATATGGATTTTAAACTATCTTTAACAAACACAGATACTATGGTTTAAGAGCATCAGAAATCTTGTGAATATCTCATAAGTTACGAATTAATGTAACATTCAGACAAGCCACTGAGATAGATTAAGCAGAAACGTTCGTATTTCTTGATATTAATATTCATGGTTGGACCGAAACGCTGTCAGGCATGAATAGGATAAGCTTCGGGCTTAGCCTAGGTTTCTAGTTACAATGGGATCGAACTACTTATACTCGTAAATTACTACATGACGCCCGCAACTCTGTTTAGCAAAAACTCGTTTCTCTCGCGGGAACCGTATAATTTTTCGTGATAAAAAGTATCCTTTGTCCTTTCCAGGGACTCAAAATATCTCCATACCAATTTTCAGCAAAATTGGTTCACCGGTTTGGCCGTCAAGAGGTCAGAGGGAGGCTTGTTACCACATAGTGTAGTGTTGATACTTGATAGCCATACGGGGGATTTTATAACATGAGGTAAGTATTAATACTATCGATGAACAATCTTTACTATCTACTCGTATCTATATTTAAAAATATTTTTTTAAATTTTGGTAGTCTCGCTAAATTATTAAAATTTATATTATTAACTAAGTTAATTCAATGTCTCTTACGAAAATTTTATTGCCGTCAAAAACCTTTATTTTGTAAAAGCAAAGTTTATTTTGTAGAGCTAGCACACTTAATTTTGCACAGTTTTATAATGGGCCGATCACTCATAGTGACGCCTCGTAATAAATTACGGCTGCATTCTCGGGCCATAACGTACAAAACACGCTAAAGCTGCGCCCACAGATAGCCTACGTACACGGCGACCTTTTTGGCGATGTAATTGTGCGTTTGTTAAGATTATTTGCGCGACTATAGAGATGTAACGCGCGATTGTAGCATTGCAAACTTGCAACGCTAGCGATACAAACGCCACGCGCGTAGGGAGAAAACAAAGGGAGGGAGTAGGAACCGAGAAGAAGACAGGGGGTATTTTTGTGACGTTACTGAAGTTTGTTTGTACCGAATTTGCATCGCGAGTCGCGACATAAGCGCCCCGTGTGCTACATGACAATTCACACAGCTAGGGACTGCTCTGTAAAAAATATTATTATATTTACAAAAAGTCGCGGCCGTGTGCTAGGGTCCTAACGGCTCTCTTACATACTGAAACCGCACAAAACGAAACGCGACGTGACGATGCGACAAAGTGTTTTTGTGCTAAAGTCTTCACGGGCACGACAATTTTTGTCGACAAATAGTTTACGCTACATAGCTAATTAACTACAAAAAACTAATTAAGTACTGTAATTAAAATCTACGACATAATAATTTATAGAGTTTTCGTGCATGGCATAATATATTCATTTACATCCACATTAATTCTTAACTTTCCTAATTTTACAGATATTTAAGCAGCATGTTATTCTAATGTTTATAAGCAAACAAATAAGAAATTAATGGAAATACACCCATGAATTGCAAACTAAAACACGATTTTTTTCTTAAGAAATGGCCTTTATTACCTCTAACTTCATAGGGCAGTTAGCTCCTAGATTGTTTCCATAACATTTGGCCATCTTCCAAATCATGGTGGCTACGGTTATGAAAAAATCGTTGTAACTCGATACGCATTGCGTCAATGCAGCCCCATAATTGATGGGCTCTGGGGAACGGAGATAAAACAATGACTGACACATTACGGCTGATTTGGTCTCCGTAACGATTAATATAATATTCTGACAATTTTTGTGGAACGAGGCGGGAAGATGTGATGTGATGTGATCTTTGAAGGGATTAATTAACGAAGCTTTATATACCGACTTTTGTACGAGTATTAGATTTGATTTTGACTTTTGTATTAGAATTTTACACCGACTTTTGAAGAAATTTTGCAGTAATGTAGGCTACATATTTTTATCCCAGCAATCCCATGGAAGCGGAAACCACCGCGCGCTGTAAACTAAACAAAAGCTAATATTATAATAACATTTAAATTAATTTTACATGTACAGACGCATTAAAATGTGGGTGTGTTTCTGAAATTGCAACTTAATCATTGTGACAAATAAATTCACTGAGTTTGGCTCGACTCCAACTTGGCTACAAGAGGCTGTGTATATTATAATTAGACATCGGATTATATGCACGATCAAAGTGCCGGTCATTTTTCATGCAAGTATGCACGAAAAAATGACCGAAATATGCACAAAATATGCACAATCAAAAGTCACTTAATATCTCTCGATCGCGGATTCTTGGAAATTTATTGTTGTTCTATTGTTATCGCGGTCGAATTCGATCGTTTAGGGCTTGACGGGTTAAAATTTATTACTTTTTTGAGAGAGTTTTCCGGTGGTGCCGTTAATAAGAGCGCCAATTTTCACAATTTCATCAAATCCTGGATTTTTAATTTATCATACAGCATCAATGAGAATTTTACGATTGTAATATTAATTCGTAATGCCCATGGAAGTTTATTAAATCGTTAACTACTTTATTCACATTTTTTGCTAATATTGCCAACTATAATGAAAAATTTCTTTCTAGAAAGATAATGTACCTGTTTATGTTAGTTTTTTAAATGATTACAACAGTTAAAATATTGCCTTATGGTAGAAAAAAGATATGTGTCAATGTCAGATTTCTTATGTCTAATGTCAATAATTGTCATTGTTTCACATCTGCTTTTTGAGGTTATGCACAAAGGTTATGTTTTGTAAAAGTTGTGATTCGATTTCTCAATAATTTCTTGTGAGTAAAAGTGCTCTTCCGTAATAATAATAAAACAGTGTATTACAGAGTGTGAGTGTTTAAATGATAAACCAACCATTTGGACCATCGGCCGGATAACAATATACAACAAAATACGTCAATTATTGTTCTTTATTGATTGCGAAAATTTACCATGGCAGACAAAGAGATTAAACAATATGTAACAAAATTAGATGCCAATTCAACTAAAATGGCTAAGTTGTATATGAATACAAAGAAAAGCGCTAAGGACAAACGAACAAAAGGATTTTTAGATTCTCGTATGGAAATTTTACAAGAGTATTGGGCGAGTTATACAAATATTTATGATACGGTTTATGGACTGATTGACCTTCAGACTTCCGAGATTGATTTAGACAAGCATTTCGAGCAAGCTGAGGAATATTATTTGGAGCTTAAAGCTTGGATTAAAGACAGATTATATGAGTTTGAAAAAGAATCAAGTGAAACTTCAAATTCTGTGAATATCATGACATCTGATAGTCAAGCAGCTGAGACTCAAAGCATGAGACCGAGACTACCACCGGTATCCATACCACAGTTTTCAGGTGATTATAGTCAATGGATGAGTTTTCGAGATTTGTTCAATTCCTTGATACATAAGGATGATCGTTTGACTAAAATTGAGAAACATCATTATCTGAAGACAAGTTTATGTGGTGAAGCTGAACAGTTGTTAAGGAATTATTCACTGACAGAAGCTAACTATGATGACGCCTGGAAAAAATTAAATGAAAGATATGACAATAAAAGAATGATTGTGAATAATATACTTACTCGTTTCCTTAGTCAAAAAACTTTAACTACAGAATCTGCCAAAGGTATAAAGGATTTGCTAGATACATCAAGTCAGTGCGTAACATCTTTAGGAAATCTAAATATTGATGCATGGAATGCTATTGTGGTACATATCCTTGTTTCCAAGTTGGATATGGAGACGCGAAAGCTTTGGGAACAATCTTTAAAGGATTCTTCTACCATACCTACTTATGATGATCTTCAAAGTTTTCTTGAAAAACAATTCCGAGCCATGGAAATGTATGCACTAAAAACAAAGACTGTCGCACAACCACAGAAAGTAACTCACATAAAAACCTTCGCTGCTAAGATTGATAACACTTGTACTTACTGCTCACAAAATCATTATCTCTGCCACTGTAAGGATTTTGCCTCGAAGAATGTTCCGGAACGTCAAGATTTTGTTAGAAAAAACAATATATGCTTTAATTGTCTCGCAAAGGGTCATGCTGTTTTTAACTGTAGACAGAGTACCGTCTGCAAAAAGTGTGGACGTCGTCATCACACATTGCTGCATCTGACTGCTGCTAAAGAAACAGACCAGGAGAAAGTTGACTTAACTAAGAATGCACCTACATCTTCTTGTAATTTGTCTGTGAATCTGAAAGCTGAAACAAAAGACGATCATGTTATTTTAGCTACTGCTGTGATTAAAGTAAACGCAAAGTCCAGTGGTACTTACTCGTTGAGAGCTCTTGTTGATCAGGGTTCCCAGGGTTCCTTCATCTCCGAAGCAGCTGTGCAGTTACTAAATCTTGATCGCACTCCTATTACTGGCAAAATCTCTGGAATTTCTAGCACATCAGTGGTCACTACAAAATCGATGGTCACACTTACAGTCCACTCAACAAAAGATAATGCTTCAACCTTTACGGTTAATGCATACGTTTTGAAGAAACTTACTTCATTGTTACCTTCACGTGAGTTTTCACAAGATACTTGGCCTTCCTCTATGCAGTTGGATCTTGCTGATCCCAACTATCACAAGCCAGGGTCTATTGATGTTTTGTTTGGTGCCGACGTGCACGCCTACATACTACTTAATGGATTACACAAGTGTAACTCTCTAATTGCACAAAACTCTCGCCTAGGTTGGCTTATCTCAGGTAGAGTTTCACAAACTGATTCGACAGTATATGAACACAATACAGTTGTTATGCAAACCAAGATTGAGATCGATCGGTTACTTAGAAAATTTTGGGAGATTGAAGAGAGTTTACCCCACGAAAAACCTATGAACGAGTTAGAATTACAATGTGAAGAGCACTTCAAACGAACTCACACTCGTAATGATGTCGGTCGTTACATTGTCCGACTACCTTTCAAAGATGATCCACCCACAAACCTTGGTGATACTAAACCACTTGCAATCAGTCGCTTACATCATATGGAAAAGCGTTTTACACATAAGCCTGATTTCAAAGAAGAATATCACAAATTTATGAAGCAATACGAGTCCCAAGGTCATATGATGATGGTACCTGAAAAAGAAAAGGTAACAAATAAAGTTAATTACTTACCTCATCACGCTGTTCTTAGGCCGACGAGCTTAAGCACGAAGCTGCGTGTAGTCTTCGACGGGAGCGCTGCACCTGCAAAAGGAAAATCGTTAAATGATGAACTACTTATTGGTTTTCCTCTTCAACAAGACGTCAGAGATCTCATAACTCGATGGCGACAACACCAGATTTGTTTAGTCTGTGATATTCGACAGATGTACCGTCAGATTTTAGTTTCCAATGATGACGTTGACTACCAAAGAATTTTATGGCGAGAATCTCTAACAGAACCAATCAAGGAATACAGACTACTTACCGTTACGTATGGAACTTCTTGTGCACCTTTTCTGGCCATACGTACTCTTCGCCAATTGGCTGAGGATGAGAAGCATGATTTCCCTGATGAAGCTGAAATCCTGAAAAATGATTTATATATGGACGATCTACTTACTGGTGTTTCAACTGTTGATGATGCTGTGAAACTACAAAAAAGATTAACTGAACTTTTATATCGTGGTGGATTCCCTTTACACAAGTGGTCTTCTAACAGTAAATTAGTGCTATCCCAAATCCCCAGTGTTGATAAAGACTCACAAAGTGAAGTGAATATTAAAATTGAAGACACAATTAAAACATTAGGTATTACCTGGAACTCAGACTCTGATAACTTTGAACTTAATTGTAATTTAAATCAAGGTGATAACGCTATTACTAAAAGAAATGTCTTATCCACAATAGCTAAATCTTTCGACCCTCTAGGTTGGCTAACACCTGCAATTATAAAACTCAAGATCTTTATGCAAAAGATCTGGTTAGCGGGCTTAGATTGGGACGAAGATTTGACACTTGACCTGAAAGAGGAATGGATTACTTACCTTGATCGTTTCACGCACAATAAAAACATTCAGTTCCCACGATGGCTAGGCGTGTCGAATGATACAATTAAACGGGAGCTGCATGGTTTCAGTGATGCTTCTTGTGCTGCTTATGCGGGAGTGGTATACCTCAGAGTTTTGGGATGTGACGGTAGTATTAATGTTTACCTTGTGCTTGCCAAATCCAAAGTCGCTCCGGTGAAACAAATTTCTCTCCCTCGTCTGGAACTCTGTGGTGCATTACTTCTAGCAAAAATGATTAATCATGTTAAAACTGTTTTAACAATAGATGATAATGATATTTACAATTGGACAGATTCCACGATAGTCTTGGCTTGGCTGCGTAAGATACCTGCTACTTGGACTACTTTTGTTGCAAACCGCACATCTGAAATCTTGACACTCACGAATGTGAATCAATGGCATCATGTTAGTTCTGCAGACAATCCCAGTGATCTAGCTTCTCGTGGATGTTTTCCGTCTGATTTGCAACAGTCAAAGCTATGGTGGAATGGACCTCTATTTCTATACAAAGCACATGAATTTGATAATTCTTGTTTCGAGATTCCGGTAACTAATTTAGAAATGAAACCGACCTCTAAAATAATATGTAATGTTAATGTTATGGATAATAATGATGCTACTTCATTATTAAATCGATTCTCATCATTGTCAAAATTAATTCGAGTTACTGCTTATTGTTGCCGTTATTATAATTTGTGTAAATCTAGATTAAATAAGGAAAAATTTGCTATACCTGATTATTTGAGCGCTAATGAGCTAGACGATGCTTTGAATCGTTGTATTAAACTCTCACAATCTTTGTCATTCCGTGACGAGATATCTCGTTTAGCGCTAGGTAAACAGGTTCTCAAATCAAGTACAATTTATGTTTTAAATCCTTTTATCGACGATAAAGGTCTGATTCGTGTTGGTGGCAGACTCGCGAATGCAGAAATTCCAAACGACATGAAATATCCTATTCTGTTGAGTAATAATTGTGCTTTATCTAAACTTATTGTGTTAAACGCTCATTTAAAATGTCTGCATGGAAGCCATCAACTTACTTTAAATGTTGTAAGACAAAAATTTTGGATCATTCGTGTTAAAAATCTTGTTAAAACTGTAATACACAAATGTTTACCGTGTTTTAAACAAAAGGCTAATCCACTTTCACCTTTTATGTCTGATTTGCCTAAGTTTCGGATAAAACCTAGTCGTCCTTTTCTTACGAGTGGAGTAGACTTTTGTGGACCATTCACAATGAAATTGTACCCAGGTAGATGTAAGAAGCTCAGCAAAGTTTATATTTGTTTGTTTATATGTACCGTCACAAAAGCCATTCATTTGGAACTCGTAACTGACCTTTCTTCTGCGGCTTTTATTGCTGCTTTTAGGCGATTCACCGCTCGACGTGGTCTTTGCAAAGAGATTTGGAGTGATCACGGAACGAATTTTGTGGGAGCATCTCGTGAATTAGACATTGCTTTCAGAAGTTCTAAATCTCAATTAGTAGCTGAAATTAGTGAACTACTCGCTAACGATAACACTCAGTGGAGATTCATTCCTCCTCGCGCTCCACACTTCGGTGGTATTTGGGAGTCAGGAGTGAAAAGTATTAAAGGACACATAAAAAGGGTTATCGGCCAAACTTTTCTCACTTATGAAGAGCTTGCTACTTTAGCGACCCAAGTTGAAGCTTGTGTCAATTCACGCCCACTCACTATCATTAATTCAACTCTTGACGAGCCTCCATTAACACCCGGTCATTTTCTCATTGGAGAAGCCTTAATTGGAGTTCCTGAGCCATCTTTGACTGATGTAACTTTAAGTCCTTTAAATCGTTGGCATATAATTCAACGCATGGTGCAAAATTTGTGGCGTCGTTGGCAAAACGAGTACTTAACTAATTTACAACACCGTTACAAGTGGAATACCAAACGTCCAGAAATTCAACTCGGTACTATAGTTCTTGTCAAAGATGACACACTCCCTCCGGGTAAGTGGCTTTTGGGTCGGATTGTAGAGAAACACCCTGGTGCTGATGGCATAACTCGAGTAGTAACATTAAAGTACAAAGATAGTTTATTTAAGCGACCCGTCGTAAAATTATGTCCTCTGCCCCTGGATGTTTCTAGTGACTAATGAATGTTAATGATAAATTATTATTGTTGGTTTTTTTTGTTGTCCTTTGTTAGTTTGTTGGTTTGTCGGATTTTAAGGACTTGAGTCGTCCTTGGCCGGCGGGATGTTTATGTTAGTTTTTTAAATGATTACAACAGTTAAAATATTGCCTTATGGTAGAAAAAAGATATGTGTCAATGTCAGATTTCTTATGTCTAATGTCAATAATTGTCATTGTTTCACATCTGCTTTTTGAGGTTATGCACAAAGGTTATGTTTTGTAAAAGTTGTGATTCGATTTCTCAATAATTTCTTGTGAGTAAAAGTGCTCTTCCGTAATAATAATAAAACAGTGTATTACAGAGTGTGAGTGTTTAAATGATAAACCAACCAGTACCTATTGGATGTATTACATTCTTTAAATGGGGATGGAGCCACATATTTGAAGTGATTTGATCCATCGTACCTCTGTTTTGTGGTCTCGGTGTGCTAGTTTGGAGACTATAAGGCATCTACAAGGGCATAAAACTACCGAAATATGCACTATCAACGAAAAATTGCCAAAATATGCACTATCGCCTAAAAAGTGCCATTATATGCATTTGCATATGCAAGTATGCAAATGCATATAATCCGATGTCTAATTATAATATAACTGAAAAGGCTAATACAACTTTTGACATTAGATCTGTTAACATTAAGTAGGCGTCTAAACAGTTTAAATTTTAATTTCAAAACTATCATCGTTACAGAAATAAAAGAATAAGTCCACTGGTCGCATTTGTCGCGTTTAATATAAAGTTTATCGTCCAGTCCTCAATATAATATTATAAGAGCTATAAATTTTTATGAACCAATAATTATGGAATGATGCCCGAATACAATAAAAACGCTGGCGTTCCTTTATCTTTTAACCCTCACAAGAAAGGAGAAATAGAGTTATTTAAAATGCAGCAAAATCAGAGAAGTTGATTCATAGGCTGTAGGTAAATGGACCTACGTAATTTGGTCGCGTTATGTCAAACCTAGTCGACAGATCATAACCAATATTTAATTGATATAATCCGAACACAATATGACGTAGGCCCGTCAATTGCCTATGAATCAATTTCTTCGGTGGTACAAAAAATAATTTCCTATCCTTGCCGCAAGCGACCGCGACCGAAAAAATTCAAATAAAATGCCACTTTATGACCTAAGGCATAGGTTTCATTTTGGTCTACGTTTCATTTTGCTAGAGCTAGACCAATATCGGTAGAGAGTAAAACCTATATCTAATAATTATTATTTTATATCGAGAAAATTTTAAGATATCGTGTTTTTGCTCATATCGGATTCGTGGAAATACATAATATAATGTACCTATTATATAATTTTAAATAATAAAACAATTCGTGCTTATTTTCAAGTATAAAAATGAATTTTAAAATCGAAAATTTTGGGTTAGTCGCCCCCCGGCTGGGGATAAGACATTACTATCTCTTCTACTATACTCTCCTTCCGTCTTATATCTCAATGTTCCGTCTTTAATTTTTAGTGACGTGATGTCACTTCTTGATATTACCACTTGTGCTGAATCACTAAAAAGTGCACAACGCTACTAACAAAGTTTTTACTTTAAAAACTATTTTGTTTGTATAGATATTTATCATAGCACAGGGAGTATTGAAAGTAAGGTTATTTTATATTTCACGTTATCCCACGACTCACGAGAGTCCTTTTGTGTTAAAAAATGTATTATAGCTCTTACTTATCTTACAAAATTGTGTAAAAAAACATTTTCCGCTTTAGTAATTACAAGATAATTTACTTCTTACCGATCTGTGTCGTGAATTTGAAGTGGTCTTAATTTACTCGACCTTTCATAATCTTTTGAATCGTTTAGTTAATGGCTTGTCATCAGCTGAGGCTCTACGTGACAGCCGTAAGAAGTAGAATGGAAAATTTCAGGCTGATATCGATCACTTAGGAGTAGGGAAATATTACGTTTTTATTCGATTATAATATTTAAGCTAATGTTCATTTAATGAATGTCAATCTTTGAAAGCTCCCTATGTCTTCAGTAGTGAATATATTATATTCACTACTTCGAATATTTTTTAAGAAAATATTCGTGTATATTCGAAAAATAACATTCTTTACTAGGGAGCTTTCTAAGAGCATTAAATGAACAATATTCAACTGAAATTATATTATGGATATTAAAGTTATAGCAAAATATCAATAGAATAAAATGACGATATAAAAGGCCCCTATTCATTTTTTTAATGAAATAAGGTGGCAAACGAGCAAGCGGGTCACCTGATGGAAAGCAACTACCGTCGCCCATGGACACTCGTAACATCAGAAGAGCAGCAAGTGCGTTGCCGGCCTTTTAAGAGGGAATACGCGCTCTTCTTGAAGGTTTGCAGGTGGTATAGGTCCGGAAATACTGCTGGTGACAGTTCGTTCCAGAGTTTTACAGTGCGCTTCATGTTTGGACATAAATCATAATGATTAACATCACGATCGTGAACCTGTCTCACTGTTCACGATCGATTACCGGGATTAGATTCAAACCTACGAATAATAAAAACTATTTATTATTCGTAAATTCAAACCAAAGAAAAACACTCAACAAACTCAACCCTCAATTTTCCAGTCGAGCAAATATCGGACACATGATTAAATTTGCGTCGAATTGAAATAATCGGCCAAGTGCGAGTCGGACTCGCGCACGAAAGGTTCCGTATCGTTATAGAGCGAAAATAAGGAAAAAATGGTGTTTTTTGTATGGGAGCCACCGTAATTATTTATTTTATTATTTAATATTAAAGTACTTACACTTATTTTAATTGAGGATTTTGTGAAAATTTCAAATGTCTATTTTATGTTGCCATTATGGATTACGAGCCAAAAAGCCCATAAAATAACGTTTGTTGTTTGGGAGCCCACCCTTAAATATTAAATTTATTTTGCTTTCAGTATTTGTTGTTATAGCGGCACCAGATAGAAGATACAGCCATGGAGACAGACAGACGGCCAGACAGACAAACGGATGGACAGACGGACAGACACACAGACAGACAGACGGACAGACAGACAGACATACGGACGGACAGACAGACATTGAAGTCTTAGTAATAGGGTCCCTTTTTTACTCTTTGGGCACGGAACCCTAAAAAGTTACAGCGAAATTCGAGTTCCCATGATTGGATCGGAGTGACGACATTTTTATGGCAAAGCTGCGATTAAACGTATTCCAGCGTGTACATAAAATTCATGGCCCTTCACTCACTTTTCACGTAACTAGATCGTCAAATTTTACGCGCTCGAACGATTGTGAACCTAGACGATAAATCTGAAAAAATCTGCCGCGCACTGTAAAACTCTGGAACGAACTGTCACCAGCAGTATTTCCGGACCTATACGATCTGCATATCTTCAAGAAGAGAGCGTATTCCGTCTTAAAAGGCCGGCAACGGACCTGCAGCTCTTCTGATGTTGCGAGTGTCCGTGGGCGACGGTAGTTGCTTTCCATCAGGTGACCCGTTTGCTCGTTTGCCCCCTTATTTTATTAAAAAAAAATTAATTACTTAATCGAAATTCTTTCATAAATTGTGCAGTAATATTAGGTAACATAAAGCTCTAATAATTCATAGGCAAATTACGGACCTTCGAATATTTATGGTCGTTCTATGTCTTGTGCCTTGACATAGAACAACCAAAGAGCATGCTCACTGCTCAGCCCACCGATCGCGAATATAGTAAACTATTAAAATTGTTTGATAAAAACTTGATTTTATATCTAATATATATAAATCTCCTGTCACGATGTTTGTCCGCGATGGATTCCTGAACTACTTAACCGATTTTAATGTTTCTTTTTTTTAAATGTGCGCTTTTTTTCAACTTGAGAGATAGGATAGCTTAGATCTTTAATTGTAGTCGTAATTTTATTTCATTGCAAATTATTTGCCTATAAAGAGCGACCATTGTTTGTGCGACGCGGGTCACGGGATGGCGATGGACGTTGCCATGGTGACATACTTATTTAGTCAATAATTCAATAAAATAATACGGTTGATATATATGTACTTTATATAATATGGCAAAGAAACGTTCCCCGGGACAGCTAGTAATATTATAATTTATTATTGGTAATGTTTTTTCGTCACTATATTTTCTATCTTTATTATGGCTTTGAACCCGCGGTGGTAGGCTTCATGTAGACGTTCTAAAAGTGTTAATTTTGTGAACCTATCTTCTTCTTATATATAAAAATGGATTTTCAAATTTGTTAGTCGCGCTAAAACTCGAAAACGGCTGAACGGATTGGGCTGATTTTAGTCTTAAAATATTCGTAGAAGTCCAGGGAAGGTTCTAAATGACACGAAGTTCACCGGGACAGCTAGTTTAGAAATAAATATTTTCATTTTCAATTCTACTTTAAACAATTTCAATAAATTATACAGGATCTGCGCTTTGTTATTGCTAATATTATCAAACATTCGTGGTTGGGCGTTGGAACATTCCGCGCTGCTCATAATGACCGTTTTAATGGGCGTTTTATGGGGAACAGTAAAGGGGTACACTCTATGACATACAGTTAATTAAAATGCACGCGGTCATGTTTATTACCTACTAAAGGCTCACTGGCGTAAGCTATACTTTACTATATTACAGCAATCAGTAGCCATTAATCTACGCTTTATAATATTATGAGTGCAAAAATCTGGCGGTATTTTTCGGCCGCATATAATGAAGAGTTTGACAGAAAATGTATGGGGCTTATGTCAGAATCTTTTTTTAATCACAGTTTGATTATTTATATTCATCTCTGAGTTTGACAGGTTTATGTCTTCCTGCCTCCTCTCCACGGTTAAACTGATAAAGCCATTTGCGTGAAATTTAATCCTTCGGTCGTGGATTCTTGCAAAACTATTGTTATTCTATTGTGTCTCGCTCACAGGTCAGCTTATGGGGCTTGATGGGTTAGTATAGAAATGTACGGTTTCCACCCGTAAAATATTTCTACGAAGATTCTAATGTTAGTGCTAGTAATCTAATGTTAGTCAATAAACTATGATATTTTATCAAAACATTGCACGTTCGATATAAAATTTAATTTTAGGGGAGCAATGAGACGAGTTACCAAGCTACACCCTTATCCTATTTTCTACATTATAATATTATACTAGACTACACCCGCAACTCTGTTGCGTCAAAAGTTGTTTATCGCGTGGGAACCATACATTAATTTTTCGGGATAAAAAGTATCATTTATTCTTTCCCGAAACACGAAGAATCTCCATACTAAATTTCAGCAAAATCGGTTGAGCTTTTTTGGGCGTGAAGTGGTAACATACAGACAGATAGACAGACAGAAAGATACACTTTCGCATTTATAATATTAGTATATGAATCTCTCAAGATAATGTACTGTTAGATAAACAATCCATGTTAAAACATGATGACTATATGAAAAAAACAATGGTAGTCGCCAGTCGGTGGTAGAAACATTTTTCCATTAAAGGATTTTTGACAGCTTTTAGTAACGGGAACCCAACAATGGGCAGCTATCGCAGCGGAAATGAACAGATCAGCCGGTAATGACGTCATTTCCTGAAAACTATTATCTCTTTGGGAAACTCGCACTTTTTTTCTTGT
This sequence comes from Polyommatus icarus, assembly GCA_937595015.1. Taxonomy (NCBI): domain Eukaryota; kingdom Metazoa; phylum Arthropoda; class Insecta; order Lepidoptera; family Lycaenidae; genus Polyommatus; species Polyommatus icarus. Next base: position 16,113,066 of record OW569321.1, read on the forward strand.
AATATTTTACAGGTTCATAATAATTACACTAAGAGGAATATTGAGTATGTTTCAACGATACAAGTTTTTTTATTAAGAATAGAATAGTATATTTATTTCCAGGAAATTTTTAACAATGGTTCTTATAATTTTGGTATAGTATCAAAATTTCTGCCTCATTGCTGTGGAAATATTTATAATTTTAATACATTTTATTTGAGTCCTATTCTAATAAACACGCAAACGTGCCCTTACTAACTATTTGAATTTATTTATTTGCCCGACACGCACTTGGCCGGTTTTTATTTTACTCCCGCACAAAACTATTTCTACGGCTGTATGAAATTCTACGTCTTCTACCACTTGTAAGCGCCGATTTCTTTCAATCGTGCCTTATCACACTGGCGGATACACTTGTCATATCTGTACAAAATGGAGTCCACTCGTCTAGGGAATTCCCTAAACGAGTACAGTGTACAAATGGCGTCCACACCACGCCGCGACGACGCGACGTTGCGCTGTCGCGACGTGCACTAATTAACATTTATAACATAAAGAAAAATCAAAAACGTTACTAGATTGAACTCATTACATTTTGCATTATTTTGCAACAATGGGTGGGTTGCACAAACTTACTTTAACCATAACTGTAACTTTAACAGCTGTAAGTACTTTAACTATAACTACAGTACAAAATGTCAAATCTTGGTTAATGACGCCATACATTTTAACGATAGCCATAACATTGAGTGTTTATGGTTATGGTTATTTATATCGAAATATTTTCGTGAAAATTTGACAATGGATCACAGTGTTGTTATAACAAATATTTTTCCTGTCGATTTTTACGTTTTTTCATTTTTAGGGTTCCGTAACCAAAGGGTAAAAGCGGGACCCTATTACTGAGACTTCGATGTCTGTCCGTCTGTCTGTCCGTCTGTCTGTCTGGCCGTCTGTCTGTCCGTCTGTCAGTCCATCTGTCTGTCCGTCTGTCTGTCTCCAGGCTGTATCTCAAAAACGGCTATAGCTAGAGTTCTGATATTTTCACAAATTGTGTATTTCTATTACCGCTCTAACAACAAATACTAAAAACAAAATAAAATTAATAATTAAGGGGGCTCCCATACAACAAACGTGATTTTTTTGGCCTTTTTTGCTCGATTTCAATAATGGTAACTATTAGACACTTGAAATTTTCACAAAATCCTTGATTGTATGTGTTATTTAATAATTAATAATAATATTAAAATAAAATTAAAAATTGAGGAGGGCTCCCATACAAAAAACACGATTTTTTGCCTATTTTTGCTCTTTATCGGCACGGAACCCTTTGTGCGCGAGTCCGACTCGCACTTGGCCCATTATTTATACTATAACTGTATATTTAACAAAAAATTCATCAAGACATATTATTCTGTCGAATTCCGTTGTCAAAGTTAAGGTTAAAGTTAAGTAATAGCCTTAACTATAACCATAACTTTTACCATAACTGTAACTATAACCAAGCCTCTGGTGCGACCCACTCAGATAGTTAAGTCATAGGATTATAAATAAAAAAATATATATTTTTAATCACTGTTATTAGAAATAACAATAATAATGTGAAATAACGCGGGTAACCTGCTACGGACACAGGCGCTACGCGTAGCTACGGCGTAGCCCCACGCCGTAGCAACTTCGTAGAAGGCTTCAGCGCTAAGGGAAAATGTACTAGGACAGCATGAATCGTAAGAGGTGTTACTGAAACCGGAGCTAGGAAAATTCAGGAAAATCGCTGGAACCGGATCAAAGGAAATCTAATTCGCACTTAGGGGCATTATACTCATCCGAAAATCCTGATTAGAGCGGAAAATGTCTACTCGGTACCAGGAGCGCAGAATTCGTCAAGAGATCTTTGGGGTAAACCCGTATTAGACAAAGAAAGGGGATGTTTAGGGGTGTGGCAAAGTATCACGCACGCGCAATATCGAATTCATAATACCTACATTCATACCTACACGTTACTAGCATTTCATTCATAAGTATATTTTGCCATAAAGGTCATTGAAGCATTAAACTAAAATACTTTGGTAGTTTTTCATGGTCTTTTCAAATTATTTTAAACAAATTAAAATACTACTTGTCTACATGAAAGTTGAAACTAATTTCCACATGATATGTTTTAGCGCCATCTATGTATTTGGTTCGGAACCGTAACGTGTGAGTTTGTCGAAAAGCTTCTGCATAAAAATATTATTAAAATAATAGTCATGATACAAGTTTCTAATATTTAAAAATATTCAGATAATTAAAAAATTGCGAAAAGTCGTGCTACACTATCTTTTAAAATTTCCAAATGTTATATTTTGTGTGAAACTTAGAAAAACTAAAAATATTGCCATGTTATTTACTATGAAAACAATTTTAATGTAGTTAGAGTAAATTAGCGCCATCTAACAAAAATTTTTTGTACTAGATAACCAAGCGGTGAACGCATTAGTCACAAAATTACTAGATAGATGGCGGTCTTTCATCTTTAACTAGTTATTTTTTTGGAATTATTACAAAAATTACAATGTAAATAATTACTTAGTAAAAAAAATTTAATGATACAATATTTTTATCACAATCATTGCATAAATAATAGATAAATAAAACTATTTGAAACTTACCATATTTTTTGAATACATTTTGGTAAGTACTTACAGTAATAATAATTATTATTATTGTAGAATTATTACCTGAAATAAGAAGAAATATTTTAATTATTTTAATAATTATGTAAATATCAAAACTGTAGGCACTGTAGGTATAGTAATTACACAATATTATGATTTATGAAGAACGAAGAATACGCAATATTAAATTCAGGGTACTATTATTATCTAGAATTTATGATTGTTTTAATTAATTTTTTATCTATTTATTTTTTATCTATTTTATCAATTCTCTTATTGCATAATTTAAATATTCAAACCAATCGATATATTTTTTCATTGCTAGGTACTTAAAAAGTGTACATAAAGTAAACTTCAAAACATAAATTTAAACTTAAGTTTTCCAGTGGCGTTGACCTGAGATAAACTGTCTGTAATCCGATTCTGTTACCTCGAATGTCACTTCGATAGCAAATTGTATCGCTTTTATGTACACTGCACAAATTACACTACATTCCCAAGTTCAGTGGTTTAAAATATGGTGGCTCGCAGTTCGAAGGTTTGATACCCTTGAACTGTGAGCAGGATATTGCAGGGTGATCACCTGATGGTCTGGCCACTAGCGAGAAAAATGATAACGGATGAGCTGACAGTAAGAAGCCGCGATCCTGCACCTGATGTCACAACTCTAGTAAAAGCCGAGAAAGTGCTCTTATGCACCAGCCATAGTTGTACTGTTACAGCTACATGTTGAAGCCAACCACCCTTGTCAACATTATATAACACTAGTTGTGCCTGTGAACTTTGTGTCACTTTAAAACCTTCCCTGGACTGCTACGAATATTTTAAGACTATGAAATCAGCCCAATCCGTTCAGCCGTTTTCGAGTTTTAGCGCGACTAACACATTTGAAAATCCATTTTTATATATAAGAAGAAGAAGAAGACTAGACGTTCCGCGCGGCTGCGCCCGCGTAAATTGGGAATTTGATGGAAACTGTATGTACATTTTCCCGCAATAAATAGCTTATGTCTCTTCATGTGGTCCTCTCTATTATATCTATCTGGGCCAAATAACATAAAAATTACTCCAGTAGTTCGGGAAATTTAAAGTCGTTTCAAAAAAAATTCCCGTTTTTTAATATTTTCCTCTGTTTCTTCGCTCCTATTAGTCTTAGCGTGATAATATAATATAGCCTATAGCCTTCCTCAATAAATGAGCTATAATTAAGATAATAATTTTTCAAATCAGACCAATATTTCCTGAGATTAGCGCGTTCAAAAAATAAACAAACAAACTCTTACGCTTTATAATATTAAGTAAGTATGATCACCAAAAACATACCTGTTAAAATAGGGCCTAGTTCCTATAGGCTAACTGTTGGCCTAAAAAAAGAGTTGAAATCCAATCCAATGCCAAGTTCAGATGCACTTCATCGATCATAATCATCTTCATCAACAGCCTGATCCATAATACTTCTAATTTGAACTTGGCAGGTTATTTAAATTCTATTAATATTATCTAATTATATAATTAATCAAGTGTAACGCATAGCACAAAAACCTGCCAAGTTCAAATTTAGAAATATTATGGATCAGGCTGTTGATGAAGATGATTATGATCGATGAAGTGCATCTGAACTTGGCATTGGATTGGATTTCAACTCTTTTTTTAGGCCAACAGTTAGCCTATAGGAACTAGGCCCTATTTTAACAGGTATGTTTTTGGTGAGATTTCAATATTTTTTTTCAAGAAATCCTACCTATGTTTTCTTTTTGTGCTACGCCCGATATAAACAATACTTTCAATAGATGCCTCATTATATCACTGGTACATAAGAATTTTTATCTAAAGTTCATAGATGAACTGACAAACGCTTGACGATTTCTTAAATTTCTTAATTTATCGTAACACATACATAATAATATAACACACGACCTGTGTGCTAAATTTCATAACGCTAGGACATTTGGAAGTAGCCTCTAAAGTTCGTAGATCGGCCGACTCACGCTTGACCGATTTCTAAAATTTCTTAATTTTTTGTTAATCTACATTTAACACATGACCTGTGTGCCAAATTTCATAACGCTATGACATTAAAGTTTGTATGGGCTGTAGATAGGCCGACTCACGCTTGACCGATTTCTAAAATTTCTTATTTTTTTAAATCTACATATAACACACGACCTGTGTGCCAAATTTCATAACGCTAGGACAATTGGAAGTGGCCTCTGAAGTTCGTAGATGAACCGACTCACGCTTGACCATTTTCTACAATGGGCATTGTCCAAAAAAAATCACATGTACTTTTTATATTTTTTTTCGTTAAAATAGGGTATTTTAAGAATATAAATTAAATAATTTTGAAATTCCTTGGCTAGTTTTTTCTCAATAATTTTTTAAAGTTTCGCTCTGACGTCATCATCGGCGGCCAATTGACCTCTGCAGTATGTTTAAATTTCCTTTCAATCTTATTATAATGGCTGGTTCGTCAAATGCAAGTTCTCATTATGTGAAAACTGATACGAGAAGCTTACCAAAAGTTCGAAACGTAATGTTGGTCGAATTTATTGCTAATTTAACACCATTGAAGGTCAAACTAAGGTTAAACATATTTGTTCAAAAATATAAGTAACTAATGGGTATTTTTTTCGTTTATATACAGAAAAACGATCACTGACCTTATTCCTCGAAATGTTTTTGTAATGAGCAAAATTAAAAAAAAATGGACAATCCCCATTTCTTAATTTTTCGTTAATCTACATATAACACACGACCTGTGTGCCAAATTTCATAACGCTAGGACAATTGGAAGTGGCCTAGAGGTTTTGATTACCGGTCAGTGAGTGAGTGAGTGAGTGAATGAGTGAGTCAGTGCCAAAATAAGCTATTTTTACAAGGACATATCTCAGGATCTACTGAAGCTATATCTATGAAATTGGGTATACTGCTTAAGTACTCGTAAATAATTACGTAGGTATAATTTTATCTTTGCACTCGCAATAGACACTGAGCTACAGGGGGGTCAAAAGTACGTCGAAACGGTTCGTGTAAATAGTGCACGGCATGCGCGCGGGCCTGCTGGAACTAGGCTTGCGCACTTCCGTGCGCTTTGATAAAATATAATTTTAGTATGGACTAACAAGTAATAGACGACCTGGTGAACTTCGTATTACTGTCCTAATATAAACCATCCCTGGACTTCCATGTATACTTCAAGACTTAAATTAGTTAATCGGTTCAGCGGTTCTCGAGTTTTAGCGAGACTAACCAAATTTTAAATTCATTTTATTTATAGAATGCAGAAGATATCGCATCGCGGCCGGCCCTCTCGCACGAGAAGGACATTTTAGGTACGAGAATCGGGTCCTGTAATTAAGGGTCATCTATCATAAGAACGGCGGAACCATGAAATTGGGCATCGCTATTTTGTTCATATTGTTTGTTTTATAAAGAGTTTTGAGTTTCCAGTAGTTGCCAGAGTGTCAACAGTATTGGTCATCATGGGACCACCTATGAAGTATCCGAGTATCAAAATCGGTTTACAAACGGCGAAGTTATCGGGAAACAAATACAATACATGTACATAGAAAAGATACATATGTTCCTCCTTTTTTTAAAGACGGTTAAAATTCCCAATTTTTTTTAAATAAATACTTACTAAGAAGTTTCCCTTGGAAGTACCAGCGAAAAACAAAACAACCTCAGGCATACATTTTCGTCGCTGGATAGGAAGAGAGGGAATATTATATTACTTTCTTTCCTGTTTCTGTGTCTTACAAATTTTCAACCACGTTGTGTATTTTGGCTATCTCAAAAAAGTGTATCTCCTTCCCTGTCCAGTATTTGACTAGACGATGGTAAATTGCAGCAATGACGTTCCTGCGTATTTGCATTCATTTCCTACCCCGTGCATTTATCCCGTTTGAGAGTTAAGCCCGTCACAGACCTAGCTATAATATATATTAATATGTTGAATATATGCCTAGCTCATACATACTAATATATAATATATATTAGTATGTATGAGCTAGGCATATTATTGTATATTTTCTATACTAATTTTCGCGTGACCACACACTCAGCTATAATATATATTTCTGTGACATGTGGATTTAGTATAGATTAATATGTCTTGCTATAAATATATTAATATATATTATAGCTAAGTCTGTGACGGGCTTTACGACGCCATGATTGCCATGGCACACACGTCAAACTAATAACAAAGCAGTTTCCATGGAAAGGTGTGCAAATGTACGCGGAAAAATGTGCAGTTACCAGAGTTTCGTGAGTAACACTATCTCGCGGGTAATATCTAGTTACAAACAAATTAATTAGCACTCAAGAGATATTATCACAATAATTGAATTTAACCAAACATCTGCTTCGAAGCGGCGGGCGTGTAACGGAATTTTAAACTTCCCAACTCTTCGAGACTTTCGCATAAATATCATTATAAGAAGGCATATAATTATGATCACACGTTCAGATATCAAGTTTGATAGGATTTTCCATCCAACTTTGAAACGAGTTGATATTGGCAGCAGATTGTTGAAAATACTCACAAACTTCAAGTATTTTAGTCTTAATTCGAAGGATGGACAACCAAAGTTTCTTGTACTTAATCTAGAACACGATTTAACGGCATTCTATAAACGATTTTTTTTTCAGAAATGAGGGAAATCGTGTGGGAACTGTACATTTTCAACGATCAAAACATTTTAATAATTATTACTTATCAGCCCCTTTTCCGGGATACAAAATATCATTCCCAAATTAAATTCCATAACAATTGCCCAGGTGGTAGGTATAAGCGTGCAGAGGTATTTTAATATCTATTAGATTAGTTTGGCTCGTCGTTATATGCCTTTTAAAATAGATATAAGTTTTTGTTATCAAAGTTACGTTCTTTTCAATATTTACTAGTGGTTGAGCCAAACTTTTTAAAACTCTGCCTACATTCATTCATCACAAAGCTTTCGTATTTTGCCAATACTATATTTAAAACTAGACGTTCCGCGCGTAAATAAGATATTTCACAGACAAATTAGTCCACAAAAAAGCCTATAATCCTTCACGTGGTAGTAGACCACGTGAAGGATTATAGGCTTTTTATAGAACTATCTTATCTGTCTTTATAGAAGTATCTTATCTGACCCAAATGACAGAAAAAATGCTCTAGTAGTTCGTGAGATATAAGCTTTTTCAAATAATTTCCCCCGTTTTTTTTCCATATTTTCCTGTATTTTTTCGCTCCTATTAGTCTTAGCATGTTAAAATAGGTATAGCCAATAGCCTTCCTCCATAAATGAACTATCTAACACTGAAAGAAGTTTTCAAATCGGACCAGTAGTTCCTGAGATTATCGCGTTCAAACAAACAAACTAACTAACTCTTCCGCTTTATAATATTATAAAGTATAGATAGACCAGCATCCAAATACGTAGTTTAAACAACGTATCAAGCCTATTTTAAATTGTAGGAGTTAGGACCCTTACAACGTATAGGAATGGGATATTTAGGGAATTATCTGGTGGTTGAGGCAGCTGAGCTGGGCAGAGATGGGCAGAAATATTATGCTGATGTTATGGTCACGACACCTTCACCTTTGTCTTTAGTCTATAATCATTAATCACACTGAATTCACTTTCACTGAGCTGAGTTTAATCACGGGATAAATATTTCGCGGACATTACACCTTGATCCGAGAGAACTTTCGTATTTAAACGATCGCGCGAGAGTAGCGGACAGCGTCGTGTGTCTTCTTCTTCTTCTTTTTATTTATGGCTCTTTTGTGAATCGCCAATTTTGATTGAAAATTGAAATTTGATTGAAAATTGAAATTTGAAAAACCAGGGTTTGACTAAAATGCTATTTTGAACATCAAAGTAATGTTTGCCCTTATGTATACTACTATTAGCCCACTCATTTTGCCACCTGATATTCATTTGACTCTTAGCTAGGAGAATTAGATCCTGGCAACAAACCTTATACTGACTAGGTATACCTGTTGCTATGGCATCCTTTGCAAAAGCATCTGCACATATGTTGCCAGTAATTCCGCTATGCCCTGGTATCCAACCCAGAACCACCTGGAGCGTCGTGTGTCACTTATCAGTTGTCGGCTTGACGTTTGACATCTGACAGCGACTCATGCGCAGTGTTGCCAAAGAACTGCTACATTCGTCGCGTCAAAGTTTGGCACGAACATAAATATTTAAAGATATTAAAAATAGAAAATAATATGTTTACTTTCAACGACATTACATACTAATATTACTAGCTTTTAATAATTCTTCTGTTGGTAGAACGAAGACAACAATAATAATATTAGTATTATTATCCCACCAAAAACATACCTGTTAAAATAGGGCCTAGTTCCTATAGGCTAACTGTTGGTCTAAAAAAAGAGTTGAAATCCAATCCAATGCCAAGTTCAGATGCACTTCATCGATCATAATCATCTTCATCAACAGCCTGATCCATAATACTTCTAATTTGAACTTGGCAGGTTATTTAAATTCTATTAATATTATCTAATTATATAATTAATCAAGTGTAACGCATAGCACAAAAACCTGCCAAGTTCAAATTTAGAAGTATTATGGATCAGGCTGTTGATGAAGATGATTATGATCGATGAAGTGCATCTGAACTTGGCATTGGATTGGATTTCAACTCTTTTTTTAGACCAACAGTTAGCCTATAGGAACTAGGCCCTATTTTAACAGGTATGTTTTTGGTGGGATTTTAATACTTTTTTTCAATAAATCCTACCTATGTTTTCTTTTTGTGCTACGCCCGATATAAACAATACTTTCAATAGATGCCTCATTATATCACTGGTATATAAGAATTTTTATCTAAAGTTCATAGATGAACTGACTCACGCTTGACGATTTCTTAAATTTCTTAATTTATCGTAACACATACATAATAATATAACACACGACCTGTGTGCTAAATTTCATAACGCTAGGACATTTGGAAGTAGCCTCTAAAGTTCGTAGATCGGCTGACTCACGCTTGACCGATTTCTAAAATTTCTTAATTTTTTGTTAATCTACATTTAACACATGACCTGTGTGCCAAATTTCATAACGCTATGACATTAAAGTTTGTATGGGCTGTAGATAGGCCGACTCACGCTTGACCGATTTCTAAAATTTCTTATTTTTTTTAATCTACATATAACACACGACCTGTGTGCCAAATTTCATAACGCTAGGACAATTGGAAGTGGCCTCTGAAGTTCGTAGATGAACCGACTCACGCTTGACCATTTTCTACAATTTCTTAATTTTTCGTTAATCTACATATAACACACGACCTGTGTGCCAAATTTCATAACGCTAGGACAATTGGAAGTGGCCTAGAGGTTTTGATTACCGGTCAGTGAGTGAGTGAGTGAATGAGTCAGTGCCAAAATAAGCTATTTTTACAAGGACATATCTCAGGATCTACTGAAGCTATATCTATGAAATTGGGTATACTGCTTAAGTACTCGTAAATAATTACGTAGGTATAATTTTATCTTTGCACTCGCAATAGACACTGAGCTACAGGGGGGTCAAAAGTACGTCGAAACGGTTCGTGTAAATAGTGCACGGCATGCGCGCGGCCTGCTGGAACTAGGCTTGCGCACTTCCGTGCGCTTTGATGTCCATCTTTCTAAAATTATTACTGGCTCTCCTGAAAATGTTGGTTAACGGTTAATTCCGTCGATAATAACAATCGATATAGGAGTTTACGGAAAATTGTTTACCGATAAATCGATATCGAAGACAGCTGAGTTAATTGAGTGCTGCAGCTGTGATTGCTGATTCCGAGGTGGGTTTGATTGATTCCGTAGGTAGTACCTTAATTACATTTAGCAGCTATACACCTACTACTTTGAGGCATAATGCTGGATTTATATGCGGCGGATTGGTCGCTACACTGCGAGATCGCAAGCAAAATGTGTTTAGTAACTGTCATAGTGTTATTTACAAAATACATTTGTTTGTACGTAATATTGTCAAAACACGGTGTAGCCGCCAAACTGAGCGTTTGAGCCGACGCATATAAGTCCAGCCTTAAGGCGAGACCTCACTAGGCCTACGCTATGTCCATCCTCGGCAAGTGATAATAGACAGACACCTCAATAATATTATGTTCGTAATAATTTTAGAAGGGATAGGAATACAGGTGCAGCTGCGTAAGCGTAATTGCGGTACTGCAGCGAAGCGACGCGAAAATTGTCGGAAAAATATTCTTTGTATGAAATTACGTAAATGACCACGAGACAACTCTACTAGTATGTACTATTTATAATAGGACACTACGGCTTCGGCCTTATTAGATATTTGTACGAACATGTATCAGCTGCTCTCTATTACCTTTCACGCCGTAACTAAACAGATTTAGAAGTTTTTGTGTGAAGATAGCTGTATTTTCTTATTACTCCCAAGAAACAGGAGCATAATATTTGCTCATAGAAATTGCATTCTAAAGTTACGGGCAACATCTATACTAATAAAATTATAGTGTATGCGAAAGTGTGTCTGTCTGTCTGTTACGGTCTCTTCTCGCTCAAACTGCTTAACCGATTTTGCTGAATTTTGGTACGAAGATACCCGTGAGTCCCGGGAAATGACATAGGATACTTTTCATCCCGGAAAAATTTACGGTTCTCGCGCGATAAACAAATGTTGGTGCAATGGAGTTACGGGCGATATCTAGTCTTGTTAAATTTCTAGACTAAATTCCTCTTTCAAAGGAGAACTATACAGTTAATTTCGAAGGCTAATTAGAAAGACATTCTAGCTACTGTAAGGTTGAGATGACAGACGTTCTTTATTTGACAAACAAAACAAGTCTTCCGAGGATTTAATGCCCCACCCTTTGAGACGTCGAACTTTTCTCCGCTTTGTTTTTCTTTTCCCTTCGCTTGGGATTTACCCATATTGAATGTTTGATATTGATTTGATATATTTGTTTTATAGGATGTGTGATACGTCATGAATCGTTCAATAAAAATAAAAGTGTACTTATATTGGGAAAAGGTGGTAATGTGGCCCCTGCATATATATTGGCCCCTTCAATATTTTAATGTTTTAACAACGCTATCTAATATAATTTTGGTGCAACGGGATGCTCGCGGCATGCTGCTAATTTAGTGCCGTACAAATCCTACAGATGCTGTCACGTTCGATTGTAATTTGATCGAGTTCAAACTTGCGACCTGCGAAACTTTTGAGCGTGTGTGATTTTGTTTCGTTAATTGTTAAAAAATAGAAAGATTTGGCTTTTGGGCTCGAACAACGGATACATCAAACTCTTCTCCTACGGAAATTAAAAGGTAAATATAAAATTAGACATTTAATATATATTTTTGGAATGTTTGTTTAAATGTTAGCAATACTTGTAATTTGGCCCCCTCACATTGGTCGTAATGTGGCCCCGGGGGTACCACTATGGAGAAGGCTTTGGTAGGAATGCCGTTTGACGCCAGAGAGACACTACAATATCCAGCAGTAGCTCTGAAAGTGACGAAGACCCCATAAATACCGATTATGACGACTCGTATACAAATATGGTTCCTGAAAACGCGGACGTGCCCTGTATGTTCTGCGACACAATTTGTTCCAATGACAGAGCTGGAAAGCCATGGGTACAGTGTCAAAGTTGTGACTTATGGGCTTATGTAACCTGTTAAGTTAAGTTTCACTTCTGCAATACATTTAATGTGACCCCCCCAGGGGACCACATTACCATCACTTGATCTCAAGATACCAAATGTGATTAGTCAAGAATAAATAATTTTTTAGATAATCCTGTACGAGTTTTGTTTATTCCCTAATAAGACATGTTTAAACAAATGAATAAAAGTCCTATAATGTATTTTTTAGGTTTCTGACTCCTGTATTTTTTAATAAAGCTTGATAAACAAAGTGGGGGGTCACCTTCTCCTATAGTGAATTGATGATATTTTTAGTATTATTTTGATAGTATTCGTCATTAATTCATTATTATGCTGTCCTACCAGATAATTGATTTAAAGGCAGATGGCGGAATCATTGGTTGGTTAGGTTACACCAAAATAACTATTTATATTGACGTAACATAATCCAACCAAATTACGTTCATGCAAGACATCTATTGGAACGGCGTTCCTTTTCGCGCGTTGCGAAAGGGCCGGCTAGGCCGAAAAAATTGTAACGAGACTTTTTTATTAGTACCTGCATGTTAGGGGCAGATTACTGTGCGTCAACTAGATGGCGTATTTTTTGAGAATAAACAGCGACGCGTTGTTCGTATTCCTTGGCGTCAATAGATGGACGGTTTTTTTTTTAATTGAGTAAATTGTATTATGTACAGATTTTTTTAACACAAGAAATAAGGAACGGGACACAAAAACACGACACGACGTCGTACGGGGTCGTACGGCGCCGTACCGGACGCGCGTCGTAAAAAACCACGGCACGGCGCCGTACGGCGTCGTACGACGTCGTGCCGTAGAAACTCATCTTGAATTTCTACGTGAGTTTCTACGGCACGACGTCGTACGACGCCGTACGGCGCCCCGTGTCGTGGTTTTTTACGACGCGCCTCCGGTACGGCGCCGTACGGCGCCGTACGACGTCGTGCCGTGTTTTTGTGTCCCGGCTCTAACTCCGTTCCATTTGGGTGTCCTTTAACACCTCTCAAGTTTTTTTCTCAGATGATAAATGAAATTGAAAGGAATGTCCGTATCTTCAAATTAATATTTATTCATTGCAATACGATAAAGTTTTATAATAAAAAATCTTATTAAGTATAAGTATTATTATTATTCGTAAAAATATACTTAAAGAATATAGGAGAAGGTGGTAATGTGGCCCCCCACTTTGTTTATCAAGCATTATTTAAAAAATATAGGAGTCAGAAACCTAAAAATACATTATGGAACTTCTTATTCGTTTGTTTATACATGTCTTATTAGGTAATAAATAAAACTCGTGCAGGATAATCACACTCTTCACTTATTCAATCACATACCAAATGTGATTGAATAAGAATAATTAAAATTTTGAGATAAAGTGATGGTAATGTGGCCCCCCGGGGATATTATCACATTAAATGTATTGCACAAGTGAAACTTAAACGGCAAAAATCACAAATGTAATTGAATAAGAATAATTGTGTGGAGGCTCCAAAGTCACCTTTGGAGCCTCCACAGGCTACATAGCCCATTTGCCAAAAATTTTATGCTGTACATGGGTACAGCATAAAATTTTTGGTGGGTGAGCCATGGGGCTCACCAGCTCTGTCATTGGAACAACATTACGACAATGTGAGGGGGCCAAATGACAATCATTGCTAATATTTAAACAAACATACCAAAATATTTATTAAATGTATAATTTTATATTTAAGTACCTATCTAAATTCCGTAGGAGAACAGTTTGATGTATCCGATGTTTGAACACAAAAGCCAAATATTTCTGTTTCGTAACAACTATCGAAATAAAATCACACACACTTAAAAGTTTCGCTGGTTGCAAGTTTAGCTCGATCAAAAAATTACAATCGAACTTGACAGCCTCTGTTGGATTTGTACGGTGCTAAATTAGTAGCATGACGCGAGCATCCCGTTCCACCAAAATCATACTGGATAGCGTTGTTAAACATTAAAAAATATTGAGGGGGCCATTATATTATTATGTGCAGGGGCCACATTACCACCTTTTCCCTGTACTTATCGCCTATATCGGTAAGACATTTTCTAACTCCTACGTCGAGAATCATTTATTTTGACTTCAAAACAATCACAATTCAATTTATTTGTTAACGCCAAAATCTGCCAATACAATAAGAACACCCGCAGTGATTTATCAAATCAACAAAAGCCGATATTAAAATTAAATCTGACCCACTTCGAGAACACGAAATAAATTGTCGGAAGCCATTTACTGATTCCTTCTCTCTAAATAATCTGAATTCAAACAAAAAATACCTTTGCCTTGTAAGTAAACATCACGACTATAATAATTAAAGACGAGTGGATAAAGTACTAGGTAACTAATTCCAATTTTTTTTCATCTTATTCTTTGAACAAAGCTGTTGTACCTTTGTACTTACCTACTTCATCTTCTTTGGCTTTGCGTAAAATACCCATTTTTATAAATCCTCCATTTATGTAAAAGAAACGTCAATTTTTAATAATCCCCATTTTTTGGAACGAAGTTCCTTATCGCGCGTTGCGAAAGGGGGCTAGACGGAAAAAATTAGGACCAATAAGTTGTAAAGACACTTTTTGCAACAGACATAATATATCAAGATAAATTCAGCATGTGTATGTAGTTATGTACTAACAGAAAAGTTGATTCTTAGGCAGATGGCGGACCTGAGTAATTTGGTCGCTTTATGTCAACCCCATCCGACCGATCACTGCTTAGTTTGAATTTACAAAAGCCAACCAAATGACGTATGTCCGATAACTGCCCGAATCATTTTTCTCGATGGTAAGTATAACTTCGCGGGACATGCGGTATCTATCTTGATCTAGTCTCTGTCTTTACATAAATACCACAAGTATTTATGTAAAGTACCAAATGCAAACGATCAAATTGTTTGTCAAATTTTACGCGTCTGTCAAACAGTTTAATAGTGTGTACAGCTTTGTTTGAAGCGTTTGTCAAACAAACTACGTGTTTGAAGAAAAGGATTACGTAGCGTTTGACAAATGTGTTTGAACGTGTTCCGCTGTGTTTGTCAAACGTTTCTAGCTAATTGTTTGTCAAACGTGTTTGATGCACGTTTGATCGTCTGGGCTGTTGTTGTTTAATGAAAACGTAAATTACATCAAACATGTTTGTCAAACAAATTTGATCCTTTGCGGGGTATTTTATGCTCAAAAACCAAAAGCGCATGAGCGGAAAAATTGAAAACGCGTTGTGGCCACAGTGAAACAGCCACGTCGCAAAATTCGCGTTGTGACTCTAATAAAAACGGCCACCCTGCCTAGTATACGCCAACGAGATATCTCTCTCTACATGTTTCTCGATGTTTGATAGTTTGTATCTTCATCTCTATTGACCCTAGCATGACAAACATTTTTTCTCGTGTAGTTTTATCATCCAAGAACACATTTTTATAATGTTTTGTCGAGATAATGTCGAGATTTTGACATTATGAGACGAGTAGTTTTTAATTATCTCGAGAGTGAGATACGAGATATATCTCGTTGGCGTATGCTAGGCAGGCACGACGCGTTCTGGCACAATCATCACAATAAAATAATAATATGTCTAAGAATATTTTTAGATTTATTTTGTCTGAAATAAATATAATGAAATAGAAGTCGGGAGAGCTAGTTATTTCTCATAAATGTGGTTAGTTCGGCTTCTCGCGTTTGGATTTCAGAAGTCGGTTTGAGGTATGCTGGCCGTGTTCAGCTAATTAGGTTTTCCGCTCCAAATCTCTAGATGATTCACTACCACTAGTGTTGGTACGAATAAAATATGCCATACATTTTAAGCAACTACTAGTAACAACACAACATTTTTTAATCTTAATTTTATTTAAATTTTATTAATTTAATTTAAATATTAATTTAAATATTATTAATGCGAAAGTCTATCTGTCCTTCTGGCTGTCTGTTACTTACGCATTTAGAACCTCGGAACCGATTTTGCTGAAATTTGGTATGTAGATACTTTGAGTCCTGGTAAAGGACATAGGATACTTTTTGTCCCAGAAAAATTTACGGCATATATGACTATTACCCTAATTTTTAACGTCCAGTTGTTCAACGAGAACTCTTATGATATGATCGTACCATAATGACCTCGATACGGAACTTTTACAATAAATTCTAATGAAAACTTGAAGTCAAATTATTGCTAACTAGCGACCCGCCCCGGCGTCGCACGGGTATAAAATATATAGCCACTGAAAAAATGATTAAAATCTATAGCCTATGATCCTCCACGTGGTCCATTTCTTATCTGTGCCAAATAACATAAAAATTGCTCCAGTAGTTTGCGAGATTCCCTTTCAAATAATTTGCCCCGTTTTTTCCACATTCTCATATTAGCCTTAGCGTGATAAAATATAGCCTGTAGCCTTCCTCAATAAATGGGCTATCTAACACTGAAACAATTTTTCAAATCGGACCAGTAGTTCCTGAGATTCGCGCGTTTAAGTTAGCCCTTTCAAATAATTTTCCCCGTGTTTTCCACATTTTCCTCTGTTTCTTCGCTTCTATTAGTCTTAGCGTGATAAAATATAGCATATAGCCTTGAATACACAAATGAAACACAATATTACTTGCACTTTTTCCACTATATTCATACAATTGAAAGACTTTAAAACACGACCGGCTCCGAACTAAATCATCATCAGGTGTTGATGTGTTACATTTGTGTATAAAATGAATTTCCACCAAGAACCGACAGTACAATCAATTACATAATATATAGCCTTGAAGTCGATAAATGGGCTATCTAGCACTGAAAGAATCATCAAAATTCGTTGCGTAGTTAAAGTTTAAAGATTAAAGGGAACAAAGGGACATGAGGGAAAAAAGCGACTTTGTTTTATATTATGTGTAGATATAGATTGAACTGGGGCAGCATAATAATCTTCAGCTGTGAAACTTCAAATTATAAAAATACATTTAGTACCATATTCATACTTGACCGCCCGAAAAGTGCACACACTCAAAAGCCTGTCTTGAAAACTTTAAGAAAGAAATAAAATCCGCTAAGTGCGAGTGGGACTCGCGCACGAAGGACACCGTAATGTTAAACAGCATTTAAAATAGGACAGGCAGCGAAGTAGTTTTAGGGTCCCGTTTTTAACCTATGGGTACGGGACACAAAAAATTGCAATTGCACGTCCAGCGCGCTTGTTGTTATGATAAGCGAGTTTAATTTCAAGGATACGGCTGAGTTGATTTACTGTAAATCATTAATTATATTGTGCAAACGTTTTCAAACGAATTATTTAAGGTGACACCGGGTTAAAGTAAAAACCGTGTTGGATATGTTTTAGATTGCTTGTTATCTATGAGAGGAAGGCCCAGCCTGTCATAGAAAATAAGACTTACATTTAACTGCAAGAAAACAATAGGTATACTTAGTAAGAAAAAAAGAAAACATAGAATCCATAGTAAGTTTAAGTGTCGGTAAGTTACTACTTAACTTTCCGAAGTTTTGACTGATGACACTTCATAGTTTAACTTCTTTTCACCTTCAGAGGGATGTAAGGAATCGTTTGACTTTGAATACATTGGTAATAGTATGTTTATTTTAAAAAAGGCCAAGAAAAATACATAGAAATTGAATTTATTATTATCATTTTCAATTCTTAAAATTTGGCATATATATAATAATATTATTATTTAATGCAGTTAAATGTCATGGCTTAAATAACAGTTTTTATACCGTATTTCTTATAACACATAACTTACAATTTAAAGTTGCACTGAGAAATAAAGTGCCAGTGAATTAAGATAAATGAAATAGAAAACATAAATCTTTTGTGCGACGGACGTTATGGCCACATAAGTTGTACAGTGCACTAGCACGCTCCTAGTATAATGGTTACCGGCTAACCTTTAGTTAAGTATATTTATATTTAATTCTAATACCTGCAAGACAATCGTGTAAGTAAATTTTCCTTTTAACGGGAATTATTTTATAATCAATCTTAGGAGCTGCTCACAACATGAGTCTCAAAAATAAATAACTTGTTTGACGTCGTTAAACGAAACTAAAATTTGTTTTTTATTTATGTCAGAAATCATAATAGGAATAGTCTACAAAATATTATATGTATTGTCGCCTTATTTTGTTTAGTGCTATAGCTGCACGTAAATTTGTGATAGAAATATTATACTATAATAATTATTGGAGATGAAAAAGAAATATTCTGTTCGTCTATGTATTTCAATTATCACTTTTCAATATTATCTACAATTTCAATTATTATTACTTTTTATTACCTACTTAATTGCTACAATAATGTTCAATTTTTGCACTCAATCTTGCTGAGAACATAACCCAAGAGCTAGCGACAGTAAGACTATCGTAATTTTATAAAAGCCTCCTCTAAGAACTCAAAGTCTAATGCTTTATGGGCGACAGTGGGAAAGAACTATCTAAAATGTTCGGCAGTGGAAAACTAGATTCTTACAGTTATCCTGAAGAGATTAAAATAAAAAAATTGTACCTTATAGGTACTTTATCGAAAGTTAGGTAGACCTTCAGAACTGGAAATCCTAAAGTAACCGCGACTGAAACTCCATTGCTGGTCCTTCTTATATCAGCTACAGAGGTTACATACCAGCAAAATTTTCAGCTTTTAGAAAGTTATGAAAGAGCTGCCGTTGGCTCTTGGGTTAACAGGGTAGAAATCCAATCTGGGTCTTCTCTATATCTAATGGGTTATGGTCTCGCTCTGCAAATGCGGTGTCACTATGACGCTGACATACTGTTTTATGGTGTATGATTATGATTTAGGTCTCTATTATGACTATTTATATCTTTAACTAATTCATAATTTTCGTAATTTTTTTATTTATTCTTAATATTTTTTTAATTTTCTAGTTATTAATTCAGTATACTTGGAAATCGGATTCAAATTTTTCTGTTTTTATTAATTACAATATATTATGTAATATTCCATTTTTATTTCTAGAGCGTTGACGTTGTTCCGTTGTTGTAATATTATAATATAATACAGGATTATTATTCATAAACAGAGCTCTCGTGCGAGGCTGAGCTCTTCACGTCTCAGCTAATTCATATCATACTGTATCAATGTAAATCACTGCTAACCTGGATAAGAAGCAGAGCTCAAATATTGTTTTGTTCATTTTCCCCCTTGAACAACAAATTAAAACTTTTAGAGAACGTATAAACTATTATATACAAGTTCTTCTTATCTTTGTCTTGTATTTTGGTGAAGTTAAAAAATAGAAAAAACATTAAACGGACATCGAATGTGTAAATACGCTGTATAAATATTTTTTATTAGTTACTACGAGGGTTCAAAAGATATTTTTTTTCTTAAAGTTTCAAAATCTTTTAAGATTCAATATTAAATTATACTAACTACCACACTCAGAGACCAAAATATTTGCTTAACATTAACGTTCATACGTTATCTATCTTGACAGATAACGTATGGAGCCTATGTCAAAATCTTTAACTAATTGGGTGAGGCCGTGGATTTAGCCACTTTTTTTAAAAGTGTCTCATATGTTCATCTTAAAATAAAACAGAAAATACCAGTTAAACCGTAACACTGATCTCATATATAACTTCTTTCAGTTATATTTTATTTCTTTTAGGATAGTTTTAAGCGGATTTTGGTAAATAATCATGTTAAAACGCCAATCTGAATATTTTAGAGCCCTAATTTTAGATAAAACAGCGATGTCTTTGATGGTAGGTTACTTACTTATCGCTATTTAACTTTTTTGTTTTATGAGTCTTCTGAGCAAATTTAATTGAATCTAACTGTCTGATAGTTGAGACACAATAACTTTAAACTATTGAAAACATGCATTAATCAGTGATTTATAAACATTTAAACATTTGTCTCGTTTTTTTCACTTCTACGTTACTGTTTTCTTCGTTACCAGTATTTCGAGACACAAGCATATAAATGTAATTTTAAGTAGAAATTCGGAATTATTATGAAAACACCGAGTTATTGGGCCAAGAAAAAAAGTGAAAATTCACCATCTTGTTTGTTAAAATTTGTGACAAATTTATGACGCGTGTTTCAGCAGCGCAAAATCAAAGAGTTTTTTGGTGAAATTAAAGGTAAATATAGACTTTTTAACTATTGTTTACGTAAAACTATGTGTCGAAATGGATAATGTAGATGATAGTTTATAGATTAATTCCAAATTTGGCTTAATTTAGAAATTATAACCTGCAATAGCCTTGAAAATCGAGCTTCTACGTTACTTAAACGTTACGTACTACTATGTTACTGGTAACTAATATTCTATGTTACGTAACGTAGTAGCATTGTAAAGACTAATGCATATTGTCAATTTCGCTGTTTACTATACACATAGTATTTTTTATCCAAAAAATTGGCCATGCCTTTTTTTTGGAAATCTCATAAAGAAATGTTCTGTAAATAATTGATTAGCATTTACATGCGTTAATTTCTTAATATGAACAATAAAAACACTTCTTATTTCAATAAAATTAAAAATTTCCATAACTTTTTAAATATTTACATAATTGTCTCCTTGATTATTCTGATCGACAATAATTTAAAAAACACACAATTTGTTCAATTTAAAATATATATATATATATATATATATATATATATATATATATATATATATATATATATATATATATATATATATATATATATATATATTTTTTTTTTTATCACTGTACCTACTAGTTTTTTTATCGCGTCAGTATGACATACGCTTAACAAAGCAACACCGTTACTTTCGCGTTACCTACTTTAGTGTTACTGTAACGTAGAATATTCTGCGTTACTATACGTTACAAAGTGGCAAAATCCACGGCCTCACCCAATTAGCTACTCCTCAATTAATTTACAGTGTACTAGCAAGTTTTCTGTCGAATTTACGAAAGCATACGAAAAATTTGTAAGAACTTCCGCGAGACGTATTATTCAACATAGTTTTAAAGTACAAGAGACATATTAATAAAGGATAGTAAATAAACTCGTCCACCATTAAAGCATTGAAGTACAAACAACATAATAATTGTACCACTTATATTTCCGATTAATAACATGAAAGGTCAATAAACCTCACAACTTGAACATAATGTAATCACCGAACACAAAATCGACTTCAATTTGTAAATTAATGAAATTACTTTGCGATTCCCCTTCATAAAAGACATTGATTACTTTATAAAACATGAAATTAATTTCCTTACTGTGAAAAGTTTGCGTTATTATCATCGATACATTTTATTATCTTATTATATGCTTATCTTCAATGTGATTGATAAAATAATACCACTAAGCCATATTTAAAATTCCAAAAATTGTTAATGTCAAACTTGTTTTATGCTATCAAATGTGTTTTGTCAGGCTGAAATAGCGGTTAATGAAAATATAAACTTAAGTTGTGAAAATTACTGCTTTTAAAAGCTAAGTCCTACTAGGGAATTCGAAATACAGGACGAGGAGAGGCTAATAAGGTAACTTGAGAGTAAAGTGATTCGTGAAGTAACACTTAGAGAAAATGCACTCTTGTAGATTGCTGCTTCAAGAAAAATAGCATTGGTAAATACTAAGTATCTTGATGAATTGTATTATTGATATCATAATATTTTAAATAAGGTACGCAAATCCTGTCTTTTTTTGCCGTTTAAGATCGTTCAAGTTAATATTTTCATCTACATACTTATTATAAAATGAAGTCACTTTTTTTCCCTCATGTCCCTTTGTTCCCTTTAATCTTTAAAACTACGCAACGGATTTTGATCATTATTTCAGTGTTAGCCCATGTATCGAGGAAGGTTATAGGCTATATTTTATCACGCTAAGATTAATAGAAGCGAAGAAATAGAGGAAAATGTGGAAAAAACGGGGAAAATTATTTGAATGGGCTAACTTGAACGCGCTAATCTCAGGAACTACTGGTCCGATTTGAAAAATTGTTTCAGTGTTATAGATAGCCCATTTATTGAGGAAGGCTATAGGCTATATTTTATCACGCTAAGATTAATAGAAGCGAAGAAATAGAGAAAATGTGGAAAAAACGGGGAAAATTATTTGAAAGGGCTAACTTGAACGCGCTAATCTCAGGCGTCTGCGACGACGACTACTGGTCCGATTTGAAAAATTGTTTCAGTGTTATAGATAGCCCATTTATTGAGGAAGGCTATAGGCTATATTTTATCACGCTAAGATTAATAGAAGAATGTAAAAAATTATTTGAAAGGGTTTAATCTCGCGAACTACTGGAGCAATTTTTATAATATCTTTTTTAGGGTTCCGTACCAAAAGGTTAAAAAGTAAAAACGGGACCTTAATATTGCTAAGACTTCGTTGTCTGTCTGTCTTCAGGCTGTATCTCAAGAACCACTATATTGCTAGACTTCTGAATTTTTCACAGATTATGTATTTCTGTTGCACCTATAACAACAATTTCCAAAAGACAAATCAATATTAATGTTTAAGGGGGCTCCCATACGGCAAACGTAATTTTTTTGGCATTTTTTGCTCGATATCAATAATGGCAATAAGTAGGCACTTGAAATTTTCACAAAATCCTCAATAATAATTTTAACATATTGTGTTTTTAATAATAAAAAAAATAATTATTCTACTAATAATTCAAGGGGAGCTCCCAAACAATAAACACAATTTTTGGCCAATTTCTGCTCTATAGTCTATAATGGTAAGGAACCCTTAGTGCGCGAGTCTGACTCGCACTTGGCCGATTTTTTATATTGTCAAAAGTACCTTTATGAAAGTTTTTTGCTCATAGATATTTTGTCATATGCTTTTCATAAACAGAATGGCCTCATTCGCACGAGAGCTTAAAAATGATTGGAACCTGAAGTTGGCGCTATTTTAGCTTTCACAGTAATAATAAAAATGGAATTCATAGACACGAACCGTTTTTGACGTGTTTTGACGTGGGAGAGCCATGCTTCGGCACGAATGGACCGGCTCGACCGGAGAAATACCACGTCCTCACAGAAAACCGGCGTGAAACAGCGCTTGCGCTGTGTTTCGCCGAGAGTAGTTAGGTATTCGCCGGTTCTGGCTCACTGCCTCAATGTAGGGAAAAATGGGATTTTCGATGACCATTCGCCTAAAAAAAAAAAAAAAAAAAAAAAAGGAAGTTTGGTGTCAAAATATAGGTTTTCAACTATGCCCGTTCGATATATGCGATCCGTTTCTGCGTATTTGCACTTGTTTCAAAGTTAGCTTTTGTGTTTAACCCTCATTATCTACTATCACCACGCTCCATTGTTCCTTAATAATTACAATGGCTACTTATTGCATTGTTATGCTCGCCTCAGTGTCCTATTGTTCTGACTATCGGTTTATCGCTTACGTCACCTCACTTTCTTACAAGATTTTAAATAAATATGAATGATAATTAACTAACGAATTATTGCAAATTAAAAGTACCTAATAATTAATTATATAGGTCACCCGATCACTCAATGGACTTCGTAAACATACGACGACGCGGTGCGCAAACTGAGTCAATTAGATTTTAAATAAATATGAATGATAATTAACTTATGAATTATTGCAAATTAAAAGTGCCTAATAATTAATTATGTAGGTCACCCGATCATTCGATGGACTTCGTAAACATACGACGACACGGTGTGCAAACTGAGTCTTTTAGACTCTAAATAAATATGAATGATAATTAACTAATGAATTATTGCAAATTAAAAGTACCTAATAATTAATTATGTAGGTCACCTGATCATTCGATGAACTTCGTAAACATAGGAGGCCCCGGCGCGCAAACTGAGTCTTTTTTTAACAATATAATTAAAGCTAAGGTTAAAATAAAACTTTGGTTTACTTTCAAACAAATTATTTATTTCGTATTACATACCACAGTTCATAAAACAAGATTCAAACATTTTATTCAAAAACATATCATTTTTAAGTGTGTCACTACCAAATTCAGTCTGAAACTCTGACAATGACTTGTTATGAAACTTATATAGCAAGTACATTAAACAGTACTCTCCACACACAGAAGTCCAATCATTTTGTAGCCTGATAATATTATAACGCCATTTTCTTGCATTTCTATTCAAAAACATTTTGTGCATTCCCGTAGGGAAGCGACCATATGTATCAAAATATTCACCAATGCCATGTTTGTCTATGTGAATAGCTATCCAGTGAGATCCTGGTTTTGAGTCCGGGTCCAAATTGCTTATAAGATATGTAGGAGTCGTTATATGCATTGGCAATCGATTCGCGGCATATACGCTATTTTTTAGACTTGGATGAATCTTTTTTAAGCATGATTTTAGTTGTAAAGTATCCATTATTCGTTAAAAAAAGACTTATTCATTCACTCTATCATATGATTCACACGCAAGTGAAATAAATAAGGTAAGACAATCTTATTTAACATGTAATTGACTGGGGTTTTTAATAAAAATGAAAGCACATCTTTACAATAATCATTTATTTGCACATTAAAAACATATTACAGATTAAGAACTTAATAATACTTAGAAAGATAATACAATGTTTATTTCTTAGCTACTATAGTCAACGTTTACATTACGATTTTTATCTATTTCAATAACATTATCAAATTCTGCATAGACAACGCAATTTATCGTTTGAGTTAGAGCAGATTCAAAGCGAACTTCTAATCTAACGCTACCATGTCTAATAAGATTCCAATGACCAGAAGAATTGGCTGATAAATCAGGTGTGAGATCAAATGCTAACAAACAATAACCTTTCGAAAAAAAAAAAAAAAAAAAAGTTTGGTGTCAAAATAGGATAGTCAATATAATATATTTCAAATTAATTAAAATTTTCAAAACTTTTTAGAAAATTACAAACCGTGTTTTTTGAATAAGTATAATATATTTAAAATTTATTAAAGCTTTTTTCATTATTTTCAAAAAACTTTTTAGAAAATTATAAAAAGTGTTTTTTTATAAAATATTAATGTAATGTTTAGTTTAAGAACTAATAAAACAGTTTTAAAAACGAAAAAAATTCATTGTTTTCTTGTATTTCGTCTAATACACACGTAAAGAAAAAAATGAAACATTTTATTCATCCATTCACTGCAATAGTTGCGGGGCCTAGTGGTTGTGGAAAATCAAATTTTGTTACAAAATTTATTAATAATATGGAAGAAATATGTAATGCATCTTTTGCTCAAGTAACATGGTGTTTTGATGAAATGCAACCATTATACAATTTAAAAAATGTTAACTACTTTCAAGGATTACCTGACTTAAACATGTTTGATGGTAAAGAGGCTAATTTGATTATAATAGATGATCTCATGAGAGAATCTGATGGTCGGATTGTAGATATATTTACAAAAGGTAGTCACCATAGAAATTTAAGTGTATTTTATATAACTCAAAATCTTTTTCATCAGGGAAAAGGTCAAAGAGATATTTCTCTAAATTCGAGTTATATAATTTATTTTAAGAACCCTCGTGACAAAACTCAAATTCGATATTTAGCACGTCAAGTTTCACCAGATAATGTAAAATTTGTTCAAGAAGCTTATAAAGATGCTACAACAGAGGCACATGGCTATTTAATGATTGATCTTAAACAAAATACCAATGACATGTTTCGTTTTAAGACTAATGTATTCCCCGCTGACAAAAACTGTTCAGTTTATGTACTGAAAAGAGGGTTTAAATACAACAAGAACTAACAAAGTCATATCATTTACAAATAATGCTTGGAAGGTTAAAGACGCATAAAGACCTACTCATCGCTTTGCAAACATTAAAACCAAAGTATCAGAAAGCTTTATTAAAATCATGTGATGAAGATGAAATCAATTGTATATGTGAATGTATTCATAATGTGCTACAAGGGAAAGTGCCATTAAAGGAAAAGGATAAAAAATCTTTAAAATTATATATACAGACACTCCGCAAACTTGTTCGTAAGACTACAACCAAAGTAAGAAAAAATATAATTGTTCAAAAAGGTGGTGCATTTCTACCTATCATTTTAGGTTCTATATTAAGTGGGTTAGTCAGTGGTCTGGTCTAAAATGGAACACACCAAGAAAATGTTACTGATCGAACCAAGTTTGATTGATAAAATAAATGGAAGGAATGAGAGTCACGAAAATCCTAAATCACGGTTAGATACTGAAATGCAAAATATTCTTGACAGTAAAGATGATGACAGAAAAAAATGGATTTTATACTTACAAACATTACAAAGGTATTTGCACTTCACTGCTGAGGATCGCCAACCTTATCAACTTCCAATAATAACTTTAAATAATGATTTACCTAAAACACTTTTGAAAAAAGAACACTATGATAAAAGTAGTGATTCAAACAATAAGGATCCTATTGTTGATCAGACATTGAATAAGGAAGTTGACCCCGAAGAAAGTGACATTATTCAAGATAAATGTATATACTCCAAACAACAAATATTAAGTTTAATACCTAAATCTTACATTAAAAAAGGTGAGTCATTGTTAGATTTCTTATTGACAAGACAAAACAAAGTACACTGGGATGATGATGGTACAGTTCTCGTGGATAGTAATAAAATAACTGGCAGCAATATTATAGATTTAGTCAATGATTCTTTAAGACCATTAAAAAAAAGTGATCCAATAGGCTGGGAAAAATTTGCTAAAGCTTTGAAGGACATAAAAGTACCCCTTACTTATATTGGTAATCCAAAGAGAAGCGAGTATATTAATCAACTTCGAGTGAAATCTTTTGAAGAAACATCAGGTGACGAAGAATATTCTACACCTACATCTGAACACAAGTATCTTAGAAAAATAAAAAAGAAAATAGATTGGGAAAAATGGACCCCCTACTAGAGATTCACAATATTTATTATGATGCATCACACCCTGCAGGTTATAGCAGTATTGAAAAACTTGCAAAAGCAATGGCAGGTAAAATGAATAAAAATGAAGTCAAGAAATGGTTACAATCTCAAGAAACATACACACTTCACAAACCGGTTTATAAAAAGTTTCCACGAAACAAATATATTGTATCTGATATTAATAATCTATGGCAAGCAGATTTAAGCGACATGAGAACATATAGTAAATATAATGATGGTTATAATTATATATTGTGTGTTATTGATGTATTTAGTAAGTATGCTTATGCTAGACCCATGAAAAATAAAAATTCTTTGACATCCAAAACTTGTTTTGAGAGTATTTTTGAGGAAGCTACTATTGTCCCTACCCACTTACAGTCTGATAAGGGTACTGAGTTTGTTTCTAAAGATGTTCGTCAATATTTTAAGAGTAAAAATATAAATTATTATACAACAAATAATCCTGACATTAAGGCTAGTATTGTAGAAAGATTTCAAAGAACACTTAAGTCAAAAATGTGGCGCTATTTTACATATAAAAATACATACAGATATATAGATATATTACAAGATCTATTATATGCATATAACCATAGTTTTCATTCAAGTATTAAAATGTCTCCATGTGATGTAAGTTCTAGTAACATTATGACTGTTTGGAATAATTTGTATGCTCGAGAAAATAAAAGGTCACCACAAGATACCTTCTTACCAAAGTTTCACGTCGGTGATTATGTTAGAATCACAAAATATAAACATATATTCCAAAAGGGATATGAATCAAACTGGAGCGATGAAATCTTTATTATTTCGAGTGTCATTCCAAGATCACCATGGGTTGTATACACCTTGAGGGATTTGCAAAAAGAAGACATAGAAGGTACTTTTTATGAACGAGAATTACAAAAAATTACACCTCCTAGCCCAACTTCAGATTACAAAATAGATAAAATAATAACTTCTCGATATTCTGGTAGCAGAAGGCAAGTGCTTGTCAAGTGGAAAGGTTATCCTGATAAATTTAATAGTTGGATTTTGGCATCTCATTTAAAACAGATATAATGAAAGGAAGTTTTTATCTAACGTTACTGAGCAACAGTTCAATACAATATTTTCCAGATAATATGACAACAAAGTTTTCAACAAAATTACCAAAATCAATTAAATTAGAAGGAGAATGGGTTGTCGGTGTTGTTGAATTTCAATATCCGTGTACAATGTTTACTGTTCAAGAACAAGAAAACATAGTCTATATTTCTAAGAATATGATAATGCCTAATGAAAAATATCCTTCTATTGTTCACTACAAAAAACACATTCCTGCAACCAACTATGATAATATTAATCACATTTTAAAAGCTTTAAATAATATGAGAGAAAATATTACCTTTCGTTACGATGAAATATCTAAGTTTGTATCTGTGACAATCGCAGATGATTCATTGAAGTCCTTAACATTGTCACCTAAGTTAGGCATTCAATTAGGGTTTGAGCCTAATAGGAATTTGGTAGAAAAAACGTTTGGCAAACGCCCTGCAAACTTACATCTGGGACTTCCATCACAACTCTTTGTTTATTGTGATATAGTGGAACCACAGATTGTTGGAGATGTAATGACCTCGTTACTTAGAATTATACCACTAGACCCTTCAAAATATATATATGGAGCAAATAAGATGCATGTGTTTTCTCCCCCTCACTACTTACCAGTCATGCGCAGAGAATTTGATACAATTGAAATAGATATAAGATCAAGCACTAGTCAAAAGATACCATTCCAGTTTGGAACCTCGTGTATTAAACTGCACTTCAGAAAGTTATGAGTTATAATGCATCATCACAATAATATTATAAATTGCCCATATGAAAATTATTATACTCATCAAGCTGGTTCTGGAATAGGAGTAATATATAAAGGAGTTCCTTATCAACGTGGTCATGGCGTTGGAAGCTTTTTGGGAGGTTTGTTTCGATCCGTCCTACCTTTGCTTTCGAGTGGTGCTAAAGCAATAGGAAAAGAAGCTTTGAGTGCGGGTGTTGGATTCCTATCTGATATGGCGAAAGCACGACCCATGGATGAATCAGTAAAATCACGACTTAAAGAAATTAGTTCAAATTTGAAAAGAAGGGCAGATCAAAAAATTGATAAATTAAATATGTCTGGTACAGGCTATATAACTAAAAGAAAATGTCTTGGAGCAGTCATTCCTTCATCGAGTGCTAAAGGAAGAGGTGTTAAGAAAAGAAAGTTAACTCGTCAATATCAAGGAGATATATTTTCATAAATTTAAAAACAATGTCTTTCTTACATAGTCACTCTTGTGAATGTATAAAGTCCGAATTAGATTTATTTGCTTTACCATCAACACAAACAAGCATCGAAAGTGGAATGTGGGTGCACTACAAACCAATATCATCTTTAGCCGACGATGGACCCATCGAATTTCAAGTTCCTGGAACTGGCGATGACTATATAGACTTATCCCATACACTTATTCATTTAAAAGCGAAAGTGTTAAACGAAGATTCTTCAAAATTGGCAGCTTCAACTGTTGTAGCACCTGTAAACAATTGGCTTCATTCAGTTTTTAGTCAACTCGATGTTTATTTGAATCAAAAATTAGTTTCACCTCCAAACAATACATATGCTTATCGAGCATACATTGAAACTCTTTTGAATTATTCACCCGACGCCAAACAATCTCATTTGACTTGTAGTCTTTGGTATGAAGATGCTGCTGGTAAAATGGATTCAACCGATGAAAAAAATTCAGGTTTTACTACAAGACAAAAATTAGTTTCAGAAAGTAAGGAAGTTGAAATGATAGGACATCTCCATGGTGACATATTCAATCAGTCAAAGTTTTTAATTAATGGTGTTGAGATGAATATTAAATTGGTTAGGTCACGTGAATCGTTTAACCTCATGGCTCCAACAGATGACGTTAAATACAAAATAAACATTACAGATGCGACTCTCCTTGTTCGAAGGACAAAAATTAACCCTTCCGTCTTACTTGCCCATCAAAAAGTTTTAGCCACCACAACTGCAAAATATCCAATAACTCGAGCCGAAGTAAAAGTTCTAACGATACCGTCAGGGGTTCAGGGCAAGACATTAGACAATATATTTTTGGGTCAAGTACCTAAAAGATGTATAGTTGGATTTGTAAATAATTCAGCATTTAATGGTTGTTTGTCAAAAAATCCGTTCAATTTTGAGAACTATAAAATGAATTCCTTTTGTTTATATATTGACGGTCAGCAAATTCCTTCAAAAGCTTTACAACCATCTTT
This sequence comes from Polyommatus icarus, assembly GCA_937595015.1. NCBI lineage: Eukaryota > Metazoa > Arthropoda > Insecta > Lepidoptera > Lycaenidae > Polyommatus > Polyommatus icarus. Next base: position 16,143,536 of record OW569321.1, read on the forward strand.
CGATAATAATATTTTTACTGCAACCTATCATACATTATTCTCAGGAACAGGAATACATTTTCTTAACGAAGGGAATGGTATATCTCACGATAAGTATTCGAAAGGTTATTGTTTGTTAGCATTTGATCTCACACCTGATTTATCAGCCAATTCTTCTGGTCATTGGAATCTTATTAGACATGGTAGCGTTAGATTAGAAGTTCGCTTTGAATCTGCTCTAACTCAAACGATAAATTGCGTTGTCTATGCAGAATTTGATAATGTTATTGAAATAGATAAAAATCGTAATGTAAACGTTGACTATAGTAGCTAAGAAATAAACATTGTATTATCTTTCTAAGTATTATTAAGTTCTTAATCTGTAATATGTTTTTAATGTGCAAATAAATGATTATTGTAAAGATGTGCTTTCATTTTTATTAAAAACCCCAGTCAATTACATGTTAAATAAGATTGTCTTACCTTATTTATTTCACTTGCGTGTGAATCATATGATAGAGTGAATGAATAAGTCTTTTTTTAACGAATAATGGATACTTTACAACTAAAATCATGCTTAAAAAAGATTCATCCAAGTCTAAAAAATAGCGTATATGCCGCGAATCGATTGCCAATGCATATAACGACTCCTACATATCTTATAAGCAATTTGGACCCGGACTCAAAACCAGGATCTCACTGGATAGCTATTCACATAGACAAACATGGCATTGGTGAATATTTTGATACATATGGTCGCTTCCCTACGGGAATGCACAAAATGTTTTTGAATAGAAATGCAAGAAAATGGCGTTATAATATTATCAGGCTACAAAATGATTGGACTTCTGTGTGTGGAGAGTACTGTTTAATGTACTTGCTATATAAGTTTCATAACAAGTCATTGTCAGAGTTTCAGACTGAATTTGGTAGTGACACACTTAAAAATGATATGTTTTTGAATAAAATGTTTGAATCTTGTTTTATGAACTGTGGTATGTAATACGAAATAAATAATTTGTTTGAAAGTAAACCAAAGTTTTATTTTAACCTTAGCTTTAATTATATTGTTAAAAAAAGACTCAGTTTGCGCGCCGGGGCCTCCTATGTTTACGAAGTTCATCGAATGATCAGGTGACCTACATAATTAATTATTAGGTACTTTTAATTTGCAATAATTCATTAGTTAATTATCATTCATATTTATTTAGAGTCTAAAAGACTCAGTTTGCACACCGTGTCGTCGTATGTTTACGAAGTCCATCGAATGATCGGGTGACCTACATAATTAATTATTAGGCACTTTTAATTTGCAATAATTCATAAGTTAATTATCATTCATATTTATTTAAAATCTAATTGACTCAGTTTGCGCACCGCGTCGTCGTATGTTTACGAAGTCCATTGAGTGATCGGGTGACCTATATAATTAATTATTAGGTACTTTTAATTTGCAATAATTCGTTAGTTAATTATCATTCATATTTATTTAAAATCTTGTAAGAAAGTGAGGTGACGTAAGCGATAAACCGATAGTCAGAACAATAGGACACTGAGGCGAGCATAACAATGCAATAAGTAGCCATTGTAATTATTAAGGAACAATGGAGCGTGGTGATAGTAGATAATGAGGGTTAAACACAAAAGCTAACTTTGAAACAAGTGCAAATACGCAGAAACGGATCGCATATATCGAACGGGCATAGTTGAAAACCTATATTTTGACACCAAACTTCCTTTTTTTTTTTTTTTTTTTTTTTAGGCGAATGGTCATCGAAAATCCCATTTTTCCCTACATTGAGGCAGTGAGCCAGAACCGGCGAATACCTAACTACTGCCGAGTGAGTGAGTTTACCGGAGGCCCAATCCCCTACCATTTTCCCTTCCCTACCCTTCCCTATTTCCTTCCCTACCCTCCCCTATTACCCCTTAAAGGCCGGCAACGCACCTGCAGCTCTTCTGATGCTGCGAGTGTCCATGGGCGACGGAAGTTGCTTTCCATCAGGTGACCCGTTTGCTCGTTTGACCCCTTATTGCATAAAAAAAAAAAACGCTTAAAAGTCTATGTAAATAAATAATTTTTGTAATATCCTTATCGTTCAACATAATATTATATAGCACAGGAAAGGTAGCCGTGGTAAAGTTATATAGTATAGCGATTTGCCAACCTCCTTTAAAATTTGTAATACCATAAAATATATAAATGTCGATAAAAATTCATTTTTATTTCAACCCTCATTGAAATTCAAGATGGAAATCTCCCATCTACGTAATAGATCCCGCAGGATTCCTCTCGTTCATTCCACTTCAAGTGCATCAATATTAATTTATTTCGTTTTGCGAATTGTATTTATGATTGGAGTATATATTTTATTAATAAATAATAATTTATCATCATATACTTATTTAAACGTCGTATCTTCACTAATAGATCAACGCACAGTTCAAACCTTTCTAGGAATTTTAAAATTTTGAACACGCGTAGTCCTTATTTATACATTCTATATCTACTGAGAAAGCATTTTTTTTAAATTTAACTTCAGGAATCAGGGATCAAAATATAGTTACGTCATACGTGCCACTTACCTCAAGCGGGCGAAGCCGGTTTTTGCGGATACTGTAATATTTCTGGGTACTTATTTAATATATTATGTTCTGCATAACTTTAATGATTTTTTTTACAAAATTAAACTTTAATTAAATCAAAATTTAAACTTTAATAAAAAAAAACAATAATTAGATACAAAATCAAATCAAATCAAATCATTGATGCCCGAAATAAACGTTTTGATTTGATTTGATTTTATTTTGTATCTAATTATTGATATAATTAAATTTTAATTTTGGAAAAAATAAAGTTATGCAGAACATAATATATATTATATTTCTTCGCTTCATTCTTCGATATATTAATTAACCAGGTAGTTTGTTTATTTGCTAGGCAATCGCGTTTTTTTTAAAGACGTATTTGGGTACATAAAAATGTCGTATGGCCACTCTGTCATCAGCGCGCTTCATTCTTTGTTAACGCGAGGCAACGAGCACGTATACTTAGTAACCACGCCAAAGCGCAGCGCTCAGAAGAAAACTAGTTATTATTATTAAGATGTTTGAGTCAGTGTTGTAAGTAACTAAAGTCAGTGTTATTTTATTGTGTAACAAGAAAATACATATAAGTACTATTAAATACTTAGGCAGGCACTACCGAGGCCAAGACGAGCCAATTATTATATGCAATACTAATCGGCATGTACTGTGACCGCGAGTTAATAAACGTACAATGTATTTGGAATGTGTAATGTGTTTGCTTTATCTGTTCTATAAATAGAATGCTTCAAGCCCCAAGCGGTCGCGTGCGACCGCGATAACAATACAAATCTATTGTGTCTCGTTTATGCCACGATCGAGTGACTAAAGAACTATAAATATTATGTTTGCCGGATTGGGGGAAACAACTGCAGTTGATTACTGCAATTATTTAATTAACCGGCTCGTACTGCGACCGTGAGTCAATAAGTACAGTGTGTTTGGACCGCGAGTCCTTTTACACAATCTTTATTGTATATGCATCGGAATTGATTGCGGATATCTGACGATGTTTTACCTATTCTATAAATAGAACTATATTATGTTTGCCCGATTGGAGGAAATAACTGCAAGTTAATTACCACAAGTTCCGATGGAGCGGACGTAGATCTCTGTAATAAGTATATTAACTAATAACTAATAAGATTGAAGAGAGGATTTATCTAAAATCTAAGTCGAAGTAAAGTATTTTAGAATAAATTTTAAGAAGTCTACTGCTTTAACCGGACTCAGGTCCGGCTCTGTGGTCGTCGATAATGTGATTATTGCATATAAATATGATTGAAAGTCGAGAATATTGTGTTCTCAGTCCACCAGGCTGTATATTTTAACAATTATTATTCAAGAATAAGTATGATTCTGTTATCGTATTTATCATGGCATATTTAATTTAGTATTAAAATTTTTAATCGCTAAAAAACCAGTTGCATTCCGCGGCGGGAGTCAGGAATCAGGATATGAAAGTGTCAAAACATCTCTCAGTTGAGCTAGCTCACGAATAGTACACGGATTTAACTGTTCTATGTTATTCCGTTTTTAATTGGCATATATTATTATATACTATATCTAATATATAAAATTCTCGTGTCATGGTGTGCGTGGTTGAACTCCTCTGAAACGGCTCGACCGATTTTCATGAATTTTAGCGAGCATATCGGCTAGAGTTGAGAATCGGAAAAAATCTACTCTTTATATTGATAAGTGTATTCATTTGTTGAATAAATAATAGTAAACTGCTACAACTCGAGACCGACGGCGACCATTGTTTGTGCGACGGGTTAGCAATCATGAACTTTGATGGTGACTTACTTATTTAGTCACTTCAATAAATTAATAATATGGGCGAAATACTTTATATGGCAAAACAACGTTTGCCGGGACCGCTAGTTATGTTATAATAATATAAATATTATAAACGTTAAGACTTAAATAATTATATATTTGTTGTGGATTTAATACACCCATGGCACTATTAACAATAAAACGTAAACAAAAAAGGGGCGCCTGAGGCTGAAGAATTGTCGCCTAGAACACTGATATTGTTAAAGCGTGGTAAATCTAGTAGTGATAAAGCCCACGCCTGGTCTGGTTTCCTTCTTTATATTTTTTGTGAAAAAAAAATGTTAGCACATCTGATAGTCTGTACGTCAAGACTTAAGGCTCTTAATCCGTAAAATAAAAACTTTCAATAGACTAGTGAGTTAAAAGGAACCAAGAAGTAGCCTTTTGAATCTATTTTTGCTAGATATCCACTTTTGGGTATTGGCTTGAAAGCCGTACGATAATTTTCCAAATTAGCATGTAATTTCGAAATAAACTTACGAAGAGGTTTCAAATTTAAAATAATTCAATGATTGTATTTAAAATATAATACAATATTTTCCGCCGCTTTGTTTGGGGAAAGAAAATCTTTGAAATAAGGTAACCTTGGTACCTACGTTGGGGGTACACGAAGATATAGTTTTAAATTCTAATAATTTATTGATGTCATGATGTATAATATATTAAGCCAGTGGTACCCAACCTGTTTTTGTTTTTGGAACGAAGTTTCCAAATCTTTTTTTTTTCATGCGGGCCGCAAACATTTTTGGTCTTGGTGTCGCGGGCGGCAACAAAAATTTTTTGGTTTGAAAAATAGCTTTTTTCAAAATTAACGATCTACAAGTGAAAAAAGACTTTCACGTTGACTGTATAATATTTTGCCGGTGGGCGTAAATTTCAAATTGGTTTAACATCACAGGGGCTACAAATAAAGTCCCGGTGGCCCGCATGTGGCCCGCTGTCCGCGGGATGGGGTTAGCTGTATTAAGCCCACAATAATTATAATAGTAACATCTTTAAAATATATATAAAAATAAATGTCAGCACTACGGCTGCGGTGTTGAGAGTTTAGTCGCCTCAACGCTCTTCGAACTCGAAGAGGGTTTATTGTAGCCGTACAGTACTAGCGGCACCAGCCGACAGTCACCAGCTCTCCCCCCCCCCCCCCTTTTAACGGGTAGCGGGAAGGGTTTGCCAGAGCCCAAAAGGTACCCGGTTGATGGGATGTACTAATTTGTCCCTGAGAACAAATACTGTAATTATCCAGCGAAACAATATTAATCTCGGTCTGATATTGAACAAGACTTATCGAGTCTGAGTGTTATAGGTTTCCGTTACGAAGTTGTCTTGTCTGATAATATATTATCTGATAAGATAATAATTAATATCGAGATAAGTCAGATACTGTTGATAAGTCTGATAATATCGAGACTTTGTCAAAGTCTCGATATTATCAGACTTATAGACTTAGACTCGATAAGTCTTGTTCAATATCAGACCGAGATTAATATTGTTTCGCTGGATAATTCCAGTATTTGTTCTCAGGGACAAATTAGTACATCCCATCAACCGGGTACCTTTTGGGCTCTGGCAAACCCTTCCCGCTACCCGTTAAAAGGGGGGGGGGGGGAGAGCTGGTGACTGTCGGCTGGTGCCGCTAGTACTGTACGGCTACAATAAACCCTCTTCGAGTTCGAAGAGCGTTGAGGCGACTAAACTCTCAACACCGCAGCCGTAGTGCTGACATTTATTTTTATATATATTTTAAAGATGTTACTATTATAATTATTGTGGGCTTAATACAGCTAACCCCATCCCGCGGACAGCGGGCCACATGCGGGCCACCGGGACTTTATTTGTAGCCCCTGTGATGTTAAACCAATTTGAAATTTACGCCCACCGGCAAAATATTATACAGTCAACGTGAAAGTCTTTTTTCACTTGTAGATCGTTAATTTTGAAAAAAGCTATTTTTCAAACCAAAAAATTTTTGTTGCCGCCCGCGACACCAAGACCAAAAATGTTTGCGGCCCGCATGAAAAAAAAAAGATTTGGAAACTTCGTTCCAAAAACAAAAACAGGTTGGGTACCACTGGCTTAATATATTATACATCATGACATCAATAAATTATTAGAATTTAAAACTATATCTTCGTGTACCCCCAACGTAGGTACCAAGGTTACCTTATTTCAAAGATTTTCTTTCCCCAAACAAAGCGGCGGAAAATATTGTATTATATTTTAAATACAATCATTGAATTATTTTAAATTTGAAACCTCTTCGTAAGTTTATTTCGAAATTACATGCTAATTTGGAAAATTATCGTACGGCTTTCAAGCCAATACCCAAAAGTGGATATCTAGCAAAAATAGATTCAAAAGGCTACTTCTTGGTTCCTTTTAACTCACTAGTCTATTGAAAGTTTTTATTTTACGGATTAAGAGCCTTAAGTCTTGACGTACAGACTATCAGATGTGCTAACATTTTTTTTTCACAAAAAATATAAAGAAGGAAACCAGACCAGGCGTGGGCTTTATCACTACTAGATTTACCACGCTTTAACAATATCAGTGTTCTAGGCGACAATTCTTCAGCCTCAGGCGCCCCTTTTTTGTTTACGTTTTATTGTTAATAGTGCCATGGGTGTATTAAATCCACAACAAATATATAATTATTTAAGTCTTAACGTTTATAATATTTATATTATTATAACATAACTAGCGGTCCCGGCAAACGTTGTTTTGCCATATAAAGTATTTCGCCCATATTATTAATTTATTGAAGTGACTAAATAAGTAAGTCACCATCAAAGTTCATGATTGCTAACCCGTCGCACAAACAATGGTCGCCGTCGGTCTCGAGTTGTAGCAGTTTACTATTATTTATTCAACAAATGAATACACTTATCAATATAAAGAGTAGATTTTTTCCGATTCTCAACTCTAGCCGATATGCTCGCTAAAATTCATGAAAATCGGTCGAGCCGTTTCAGAGGAGTTCAACCACGCACACCATGACACGAGAATTTTATATATTAGATATAGTATATAATAATATATGCCAATTAAAAACGGAATAACATAGAACAGTTAAATCCGTGTACTATTCGTGAGCTAGCTCAACTGAGAGATGTTTTGACACTTTCATATCCTGATTCCTGACTCCCGCCGCGGAATGCAACTGGTTTTTTAGCGATTAAAAATTTTAATACTAAATTAAATATGCCATGATAAATACGATAACAGAATCATACTTATTCTTAAATAATAATTGTTAAAATATACAGCCTGGTGGACTGAGAACACAATATTCTCGACTTTCAATCATATTTATATGCAATAATCACATTATCGACGACCACAGAGCCGGACCTGAGTCCGGTTAAAGCAGTAGACTTCTTAAAATTTATTCTAAAATACTTTACTTCGACTTAGATTTTAGATAAATCCTCTCTTCAATCTTATTAGTTATTAGTTAATATACTTATTACAGAGATCTACGTCCGCTCCATCGGAACTTTAGCCAAACAATTTGACAATGTCTGTAATACGATATCTTCTACAGCCATCACTGTGTACTGTCATTGCTTATGAACAATGTTGACATTATTGGTTGGTGACATTGGGTCAGATGAATGTGTGAAGCGTCTTTCGAAATAAGCTTTCCGGTCAAAATCCTATCCCATACCTGAGTAGTATAGTACCCGGGATCCACTTATAAATAATTTGTTTTTTCTTGCACACTGAACATTGACTTAAATCTTTCTGCCTAATAAAACTCGGCAAAATAAAAAATTATGGTTTTAAATATCGGTATCGAAATTTATATTACAAGACATCCTCCCGGGCGTGATTGAAACGGTGATGTTATTAAATTATGTAATTCTTTTTTTATTAAAAAAGAAGAAGTTATATTTAAGGTATTACGCCGTGCGATGGTTATTCAAGATTATATTAAATAGTATAATGCTACAGTACGGGTTATTATTGCTAACGTTTAACGCTCTGCACAGAACAGCCACCTCTCAGTCGGTTAGCCGCTGGATAAATCAGGTGCTGTGCGAGTGCGGCGCGGCGTCAACACGAGCATCGACACGGGGACTGACACTGAATACGATTAGTAAGACGACAGTCGACAGGCAGGACTAGCAATACTTTCGCTATTTTCCTTAGCCATAATTTTATCGACGAACAAAGTTTCGTTGAATCAGTTGTATAATCACCATGATCCCAGTACGTTATCATTTGAATCACAAACCATAGAGGTCTCTTAAGTTTTGTTTCTACTGACTATTATTATTATTTATGGGGATAATGTTAAATTCTTTCTCGAATATAATGATTACTATTCATAATGTTACATATATTATATTATATTGTATTATGTAAAAAATCTTTCTTTTGTTACTCTGAAAATCTACCTGGTTAATTAATATATCGAAGAATGAAGCGAAGAAATATAATAAATGATCAAACGAACTTACCAAGTGAAGTTCGATTATATGAGTCGCTTCATTCAAATATATAATCTCCCTCCAACCCAGTCTGCACTAAACTTTGTTTGCTGCAGTACCCAAAGAAATAAAGAAAATTTTTTTGCATTACCTCTAAACATAATGAAGGGCGCTGATGACAGAGTGACCATACGATATTTTTATGTACCCACATACGTCTTTAAAAAAAACGCGATTGCCTAGCAAATAAACAAAGGACTACCTGGTTAATTAATATATCTTTGAATGAAGCGACTCATATAATAATGATCGAACTTCAGTTGGTAAGTTCGTTTGATCATTTATTATGTTCTGCATAACTTTATTTTTTCCAAAATTAGGTACTCAAAATTTTGACCTACTTTACTAATAAAATACTTACATCTTAATTTAACTTAAGGTCGGAAAAAAACGTCTTACCTTAATCCCCAAAAAGGCACTTAAATAGGCCGTTAAGTAGTCAGAAGGCATTAATTATCGCGGCCAAATCTGAGAAAAGCCACAATTCACTTCAGGACAATCAGGGCTGCTTCATTTCCCGTTTATGGCCCAACTTTCCCTTGTTACTATTAAGAACGCTCTGAGTACTCGTAATACAAAGTTTTCGCCGTTCACAATTATATGGCGATTTCGCAGCAGATGTGTCGTAAACTTGGAGCTAATAGTGATCGCTTGATATTGATTAAATACTAAGTAATGAACTTGAAGTTTGTAAGTTGCAAACGGGCAACTGATTGAAGTTGTAGGGTTTAAACAACCTACCCTACTATACGAGTCTTAGTAACAGCTGTTATATAGCTCGCATAAAAGCATACTTAGATAGATAAGCAACTCAATTTTACTGCTGATGATCAATCACATCTATATAATAATAATATTAATAATAATAATAATAAGCCCGCAGGGCAGCTTGTGGCGAGCTGTTGGGGAGTAGCGACCCCACGCACCCGAGTGCTCCCAGGGAAGCCCCTGTTCTCCATCTCCGGCTTGCCTTCACCGGCCGGCCGGAGTGAACACTGACGGAGAACCAGGCCCTACCTACTCGCGACTCCACTCTAACCGGCCGGTTAGAGTGGAGTCGCGAGATCTTCGGCTCGGAGGGAGGATGTGAAGCGTAAGTGGCGAGTGGGCGACGTGATGGGACCCTCTGAGGGTGCAAATGATCGGCGTTTATAGTCCAGCGACACCTCTCCTACCTCAGTCGCTCTGTCAATGTTGCCGCCTCGGTGCACCTTGCGTGCGGCCATTTTGAGGGGCCCATTCAAAGAGTTGGCGAGTCACCGTCTGCCAACTTTATACATGTTACAACATTGTATCGGCAGACGCCATAGTCCTTCCATAGTCCCAGTTACCCAGTCCACTAGCACCTCACCCTCATAGCCCGGTATCATTTCTAATATCCATTCCCTGTAATAGTCCTACACTGGCCGCTGGCTCTCCTCGGTCGTACTCCCATAGTGCGGACAGGGAGAGTCGCCGGCCAGTGACACACAACATTTAGATTAAAACTGTGTAACGGGCCTCTACGTGTTGGCTTCGGCCCCATATATGCCTTCCAAAGGTCCGGGATTTAATTGCCCATGAGCAAGGAATACCTTACACAAACATAATAATAATAATAATAATAATGTAATAATATTATCTATGGACGCTTCACACCACGTCAGTCTGGCCCCGTGCTAAGTGCCTGAAGGACTTGTGTTACAGGTACCAGATAACGGAAATAATATATTTAATACTTATATTATACTATACATATATTTAAGATTTTTATTATGTCATACACATATTTAATATACATCCAGACCCGGGAACATTGAAAAAACTTTTTGTTCCGTCGGCGGGATTCGAACCCGCGACCCCCGGCTTGAGCTGCTACATAGTGTTGGTGAAAATAGCATTAGCAATAATAATTAATTGTGAAATGCCCATTAGCAATAATTATTAAATTAATCATACTTGCTAAAAAATACGATTGCTAATATTATCGTGCGTTGCAATTATGGTCTGCGATCATGATAAAAATCACGTCCGCGCTGTTTCGCATCGCAGCGCTAACTGTTAATGAATTGCTATTTTTCACTCGATGCGAAATAATACTCGATGCGAGCGATGCGATGCGAACAGATAATTCACGATGCCGCGTTTTTAGCAAATAGCAAAGCGATAATACTTAGCATGCTGTGACATCAAAATTAGCATCTTAATGAAATTAATATAAAATAGCATTAATTCCCATTACTACTGCTACACACTCAACCATTGAGCCACAGAGGTCGTCGAGGGCTACGCTAAAACGAGCGTGAAGTATGACGTTGTATGGATTACGTCAATCTACTGTTGCCTTTAATTTTGACAATGTTTGAACAGTACACCAAAACTAATGAATAAATTTTACTCAATTAGTAAATTCATTCATTAGTGTTGATATAGTCGCGTTATGCCTAGTCTTACCAGAAGATTGACTCACAACTTGACAAAACCCGTGCAAGTAATATTTCCACATCTGCCTATCAATATACTTCCATGGTGGTATATCACCGTCAGGCTTCAATATTGCTGATGCTCATATCGCCTATTATGATAAAGAAGCAGCTAAGGATCGAAATATCTCAGTTGCGTGATGTATAGCGGCATGATAATACTATATCTTATTCATAAAAGCCATTTTATATTCTACGCGTATAAAGCTGTAGACGCCAAAAGGCCATTTCTTCATCTCACTTTTACCAAAGTTATGTAATAAAATGGTTTTAAAAAGTATGAACCTCATATGACCTTATACGAACATAGTTTTGTGCTTTTACGTCTCTATTATTATATTGCTCTGGTCATCGTCAAATATTATGGGCTAGACATGTCATAATATATTTTAATATTTAAAGATCGTTATTTGTATTTATAATACATGAACATACTAGTACATTTTAGAACGGTACGAAAATTCCTCGAAGTTAAAAATATTTTGTCATTCCACGTTTAAAAAAAAGTGTAATAAAACATAAATCCCACCTGTAATTATGACGATAAGCTTAACCCTTTGTGAGTAGAAAAAACAAGCCGTAAGCTCAACTGACAAGGGAAATTCGAGTCTTCCAATGCGCTACAATTTTTTGCTGAGAAATATAATTCGCAGAGGTTAAAAATACTGTGACGTCGACTCGAATACAAAATAGTCACGTACGACGTTTTAAATCCTCCAGCTTCAGAAGTTGCTTATCTGAAGAAAAACAGGGCTTTATACGAATGTGTTCCCTTGTTATGAAACTGAACATTAACGAACAAAAATGTTCTAAAAAGTTTTATCGTAAATTTTGTAATCTGTTTTTCATGCGACGAATGAAACGGCACCAATGAAGATGATAATATACCTTGGCCTTATATTATGAAATAGAGTAGAATTATAAATGTTATAGCACCTTGAATAATTGAAGACGTGAGTGGAAGAATCGAACAAGTAACATTTCGTAACATTCGGACAATAACTAATTTCTTCCCTAATTATTGTAATAAAACTTGTAACTTATCTACTTCATAACCTAGCTAATATTGTATGTGGCTACACATAATATAATACATAGTTTTTCTATTTCAAATATTTTTTTCCGGCCCTAAACCCTCCATTTAAGGAAAAAAACGGGAAGTTTTTTCATGTTACTTACCTTATTCTTCCACTCGCGTCTTGGATTATTAACTCACATTAAATAAGTGAGTAAGCAAGGAATATGCGCAGTGAGTGACACTGTGCATAATATTAACCGCACTCAAAACCCGCGATAAAAGCTATTCAATTGCTTAAAATATAATCCTACTATGTAATTAATAATTATAAATGCAAAAGTTCGTCTGTTTATTACTTTTTCATGCCCAAACCACTAAACCGATTTTGAAATTTGGTATGGCGATACTTTAAGTCTCGAAAAAGGACATAGGATACTTTTATCCTGAAAAAATGTACGGTTACCGCGCGATAAACGAGTTTTAGTGCCACGAAGTAGCGGGCGTCATCTAGTAAATTATTTTTTTACGACACCGACAGATTGATAAATAATATTTATTGTCGTTTAGAGTAATTACTTCGCCAATACTTTAAGCCTTAGCTTACTAATAGCTTAGTAAAAGCTACCATCTTCGAGCTAAGCCTCAAAGTTTCGAAAACTTCGGCATACTGTTAGCCAATATTCTAAGTTGCAAACAAAAACAAGCCATGATAGAATAGCGATAAATAAGCAAGACATCTTGATCGTAAGCACCGAGAACTTCCGACAGTTTAGCGCCTTGCAAGAAAGTCTAAATTAGAACTACTGGTCCAACCAAAGTCTAAACCATGAATCATAACGCTAGCTTCAAAATTTGTAATTGTATATGTTTTTAGATTCAATTTAAAGTTTTTTTACTCATAGGACTAATATAAAACTTGATACGATACTCCATGCTAATAATATAATCGCGAAACTGAGTCGGTCTTTTACCTCTTCAACCTGTCAACGAGTATGGATATGCTTTGAGTCCCGGGAAAGAAAATAGGATACTTTTTATCCCGAAAAATGCACGGTTCCCGTATGCATACTTCATGTACTATATACCTACCTAGCTTTTGCCCGTGGCCTCACTCGCGTTTAGAAGTATTATTTTATACAATCTTTCATCCCCTATTTTATACCATTAGTGGTGAAATTTATCAAAATCCTGTCTTAGCGAATTCCTACGTCATAATATCTACCTGCATACCAAGCTAGAGATTTAGAATTTCGATGACTAGAGCAAGTATTAAAACTAGCTTAACCTCCAAATCACTATAATATATTCTGATAAATAGTTTACTAGTTACGGATGGTCAAAGTTACTACGTTTTGTCACTGACTGACAGATCATCAAAATTCTAAGGTACTTCTAGCAGACTTAGAACCTTGAAATTTGGTACCCGAATAGGTCTTTATTCACAATGAAAGGAAAAATTATGAAGCCGGCCAAGTTCGAGTCGGACTGGCGTAGATAGGGTTCTGTACCGTAAATTTGTATGGAAATCAAAAATAAAAATTAAATTAATAATCAAAAATAATAATTAATAAAAATTAAATAAAAGGTTTATTTAATTTTTATTAATTATTATTAAAGTTAAAATACTACTGAGTATTTTCTGAAATTTCCAAAAACCCTACTGTTACCATTATGAAGATAATTTTAAAACAAAGAAAACTATTGATACATTCACTGAATGTTGATTTCAATTACTAAATAAGTTGAACTTGAATGTGATCTGAAAACTTTTTACGACAGAAGTTTTGCATAGCTATGCAATATTTTGCTTGGCTCCTTTTACATTTAATATTTTGGTGGGATTTATCTTACTGTACCTAAGTTATGTTTATTTATACATTTTTAAAAGTATAAAAATCGTCGTCGTAGTTGCATAATTCTTTTTGCCGTACAACTATATATTAGGTAGAATAGAATAGAAAATTATTTATTTGTACAACACAAAACTAAAAAAACTTAAAAACACAATATAGGAAAACTATGTACAAGTAGGCGGTCTAACTGCAGACAACCTAGGTATTTAAGAGTGCGATCTACCCTTCTCAATTCTCATTCAATTGCTCTGCCAGCTTTAATAAAACTCTGCTGACTCAGCCCAAGTATCTAATTTTAACGTTACTTTCATAGACATTCAAAATCTGACAACGAGGGGATTTATGGGGTAACAATTTAGCTGACTGATATTAATTTCGTATAGGTGGGATCACGGCGGGTCGTGTTCAAATTGAACATCATTATTGAACTCCTAACAAGCCCTTCTGGCAATCAATCATTATATCTAATTGCTAACGATGACCCCGCCAGATAAAAGTAAATTTAACTGGTGTTAGTATCTCATCGTTATAACAAATTGGATGTGAAATGATGAGTATCATGTGATACGACAAATATTAAAATGAGTTACGAGTATTAATTATTGATAGTTGTTCAGGTACAGACAAGTTGTACTGTAATAATGTATTACGTATACACATTATAAAATGCTACTTATCTTTTTTTCTTGATCTAAGATATTGTTCTAAAGTGTAGTTAATCGAACAGATTCCAAGCTTAAACTAAAACATAATATCAGAATAGTCAAGTCAACTTACTACTAAGAACCTTCTAGGTTTTACTTTTTTGTAGTACTCGTATATACTCGTATAAATATCAGAATAGTCAAGTCAACTTACTACTAAGAACCTTCTAGGTTTTACTTTTTTGTAGTACTCGTATACCCCAGGTAAGCTATGTAGGAATAAGTAGTGGAATACATTTAAGTATAAAATATTAAGTGACAAAACACAGTCGTATGTTATTATATCCCAAATGTTTACAAAGTACAATTTCTTTAGCAAACGGCCAAGTGAAACAAACGACTTAAAATAAACACTTTTGCTTACTTAGTTCACGTCATTACTTTGTCACTTGTGGCCTAATAGTAATTACTGCCTTTTCAGGCGATAAAATGTTACAACTATGTTACTACAGAACGGCGTAATAGCTCGTCAAATATACACATCGTAACTACTAACTACCGCTCTAAAGATAAATTACAATTAAATTACTATGAAGTATGAACGGGCGTTAGGACTAGGAGTCTAGATGTAAAAGCTAGTGTCCGACCGAAACTAGTTTTACGACCGAAACCGAAACCGAATCTTCCATACAAGGCTCACATTCATATTCTACTATTTTATTTACTAAAGGTTAACTATTACATAATGCATTAAAATTTAACTTGTAAAGCACCTTTTTACTCTAAAAGGTATCAAATTGTGTATTAAAAAAGAAAAAGAAGGATTTATAGTCTAGATATTTTCTTTTAATTACTCGCAATATTCAGGACATCCACATAACCCGTCCCATAGTCGGGTCTTTAGTGCGTAAGTTAGTATCTACTGTACTTGCCACTTGGATACCTTGGTGATTAATACTTTAACGTTGTTAGTGGCGGCCGAAAAGGAAGATCTTCCGACCGAGCGAGATAGCATGCTCGGTCAGGCCGAAGCCCACTGACGTCATTTCAGACGTTGTATATATCTTGCCGTTCTCCGAAACTTCGATAGCGCGATGTAGGATTGTTAGGCAAATTGTGGGTACCGCCACAATACTAAAATCAACGTTGAAACTCTGAATCCATAATATTATCACCATGAATTGCACTATAGTCTTTACTAACTACCTAACTAATGTTTGTTAACGTAAGTATAGCATTTGCGAACAAAAAAAATTTTAGGTTAGATTAAACTTGATTATACTTTTTATCAGACATTTTTTTTATGTTTACTACCCGCTCTTATGTTATAACGACATAAAACGAGATAAAACTTACTAAATTCAAAATAAATCACTCGAAAACTCGCCACTACAACAAAACAAAACGAACAGCAAACAAACAAGCGAGCGACATTCGCTCTGATCTGATGTCGGATTCATTCACTCATTCAACGCGCCTAACATAACCGATAACAGCGCGGAAACTCCCGAATGCACATTCGGTTTCGGTCATAGTTTCGGCAAGTTTGCCGCTGAAAACGAAACTAAACCGAAACTCAACCGAAACCGAACATTCGGTCGGACACTAGTAAAAGCAAATAAAATATTAATATAATATTATACTAGATGACGCCCGCAACTTCTTTACGCTAAAATTCGTTTATCGCGCAGGAACAATACATTTTTCGGTTATAAAAAGTATTCTAAGTCCTTAATCCGGGACTCCAAGTATCTCTATACGGTACCAAATTTTAGCAAAATATAATAATATTAGTATGGATGGATTCTGATATGCTATATTTTTTTTATTAAACTAATCATTTTAGTTCAATAAACATACCTATTCATCTTATAGGGCCGCGAGACGGCATTTCGGCAGTTTTGTCCACTAATCCCTTTCGGCAAAGTAAGTCGAATATTTCGGCAAAGTAAGTCGAATATTTTTCACCAAAAGAACCTTTTCCACAAGTTTATCTCTTTAACCTAATGCTTTTTCCTCGATACAGAGTTATGGTAAAATAAATAAATAATTTTACAGCTGTTCAGTTTAATGAATAAACTATAAAATTTATTCACAATTAACCCATCAACTCCCAAGCGGCACCCGGGTGCCGCATAACAATTAAATATTTATTGTGTCTGCGATTCCCACGATCGAGGTATTAATATCGAATATTGCTAAAATTTGTATATCAAAGTATTAAGACTACTCTTCGTACAGCTACGAGTACAATAATATTATAATCTACAGCTGTGTTGTTTAGAATAGCACTTTATTCTTTGATCATCTATCAAATAGATCACCGCAATATGATTGATACTTGGTCCGTTTGTTCAGTAAATATTTACCCTGTCATTTGGGCATTTGCCTTCAAAAGCTATTAGACCTAGATAAGATGGATCGGTTTAGTTTAGGGATAATGTGCTAAATTAATAGGCATTGTTATACTAAGCACGAGTATTAGCTGTAAACTTGGTAATATCTTGGTTCTGTATCTACCGCTTACTAATGATGGCATTTGTGATTTGTTTTATATTATGTGAGTGACATAGATAACATACAGTACGAAATGCTATGGTCCGAAATATTATGCGACTCTGTACAAGATTATAATTAGGTAGTGCCTGCAACTCCGTTGCGCAGAAAACGGGTATTCGCGTGAGAACCGTACATTTTTCCGGGAAAATAGTATCAAAATATGTTCTTTTCTGGAAATTGTTGACTGCCATAGTGTTTCAAACAGCTTGGACCCCTTAGAATTACGCCAAGATGTAGCTTCACTCTGCATCCTCTATCGGTTGTATCACGGGGAGTGCTCTGAGGAATTGCTCGGAATCATACCACCTGCAACTTTTCGCCATCGTTGCACGCGAAAAATATACCATCCTCATCACTTTGATGAGTGGCAGTCTACCACCGTGCGTTTCTCGCTTAACTTTCTGCCGCGCACTGTAAAACTCTGGACCGAACTGTCACCAGCAGTTTTTCCGGACCTATACGACCTGCAAACCTTCATGAAGAGAGCGTATTCCCTCTTGAAAGGCCGGCAACGCACCTGCAGCTCTTCTGATGTTGCGAGTGTCCATGGGCGACGGTAGTTGCTTACCATCAGGTGAGGGTCGGGACACAAAAACACGGCACGACGCCGTACGGCGCCGTGTCGTGGGAATTCACGGCGCGCGTCGTAAAAAACCACAACACGGCGTCGTACGGCGTCGTGCGACGTCGTGCCGTAGAAACTCACGTAGAAATTCAAAATGAGTTTCTACGGCACGACGTCGTACGACGCCGTACGGCGCCGTGCCGTGGTTTTTTACGACGCGCGCCGTGAATTCCCACGACCCGTTTGCTCGTTTGCCGCCTTATTTTATTAAAAAAAACTCCAACAGCTGAACCGATTTTGCTGATCGATGTGGAGATACATCGATCAGCAAAATCGGTTCAGCTGTTTAAGCGTGAAGAGGTTACAGAGAAACAGACACACTTTCGCATATTTTATAATATTAGTATGGATTGGACTTGTTGGCTTCTTCACAAAATATTTTAATAACTCTGTGAACTTATTTGAAATGCAGTTCTGAATCGATAGTATGCAAAATTTTCCCAGAAACATATTTCATAAGCAGACGGGGCTGCGGTTACGGTTGCAATGAATTTCATAATATTTACCTCCAGCCAACTATATTAGCATTTGCCGTTGCTTATTTGTTCAATTGAAAGCAATATAGCGTATTACGAAAGAAGTAGTATAGAACCCGCTTTAATCATAATGTATTTATTTTGTACGTTGTATATAATATGTATTTCCTTTTAACAAAATAAAAAGTATGCATATTATGATGTAAAGTGGTATGCATATTCCGAGGTTCTTAGGATCCGTACCCAAAGGGTAAAAACGGAACTCTATTATTAAGACTTCGTTGTCTGTCCGTCTGTCTGTCTGTCTGTCTGTCTGTCTGCCGCCAGGCTGTATCTCAAGAACCGCTATAATCTATAAAATAATATCTGAAATTTTCACAGATTATGTATATGTGTTGCCGCTATAACAACAAATACTAAAAAGAAAATAATATTACTAATAGAGTAATATTACTATTTAAGGGGGGCTCCCATACAAAAAACATGATTTTTTAGCCTTTTTTGCTCGATATCAATAATGGCAACAGGTAGGCACTTGAAATTTTCACAAAGGCCTTAAATACATGTGTTATTTAATAATTCATAATAATATTTAAATAAAATAAAAATTTAGGGCGGTTTCCATACAAAAAAAAAAAAAAATGTTGGCCAATTTTTGCTCTATAACGGTATACGGAACCCTTCGTGCGCGAGTACGACTCGCACTTGGCCGATTATTTAAAATAAGTTTTTATATTTTCTACAGCTTTTGTTTGACGTCAAAACATTAACCAATCAGTTTTGCCAATAAAATATTAAAAAGTTTAGTTTGAGAATGAGAATATTTCCTGCGAAAAACCTCAGATTTCTCTATGACTAATATTGTATATAAGTATCTTTTAATCTTAATGCAAAACTGGTTTATGCACAAATGTTGTTCCAAAATAATAACAAACTTTACTGGGTTAAAAATATTCAGTAGTGCCGCTACAAAAGAACCAAGTAGGTATGCTAAATACCTTTCGTAGGACGTAAATCCGTATTTAAATATTATTTAGGTTTGATCATCTTAAAAATATAGGTAAGTATCGATATTATTGTGTGAAATTTGAATTTCATGCTATAACTTTTCCCGACACCTACAGCCTTCGAGAGCTGTCATAAGGGCTAACTTGATACCTCTGCTGAAGTTTAGCATAATGCAAATAATACACAGTAAATCATCTTCACAATACGGAATACGGAAATGTATATAGTATGTACCTTCGAGGAAATTGATTCCTAGGCAGTTGACGGACCCACGTCATTTGGTCGGCTTATGTCAATTCAATGCTAGCTGTAATCGGTCGGATGCAATGATATTATAATATAAAAAAACTCAAAGCAGTTGTCTATGTTACTACCGCGCGCGTTGTGAAGCCATTAAATACGGGCCAATTGTCCCGTCTTTTATATAGTCTGTCTCTTTTATGTAAATATCATTTCGTATCTTTTGTTTCACTTATCTGTCAAATTTGACAATTGAATTTGAAAATTGTTCGGAAGCAATTTAAACCGGAAAATAGTATGAACGTAACAGATCTGTATTTAGTTGAATATCATTGGTCGGATGGGTTTGACTTAACGCGACCAAATTACTTGTCCGCCATATCTGCCTAGGAATCAACTTCTCTGATCATTTCCGTAATTTAAGATATCTTGAGGTAGAAAAACAATTTCGCCTACGAACTATAATAATATATTAGTCTCTCTTTAAAATGCCTGTGGTCCAGTGGCTTAGAGCGTGGCTCTTGGCTCGGAGATAATGGTTTCGATTACCGCGTTGGATACAATATGTTTTTTCCAAGTTTAGTTAGGACAGTGCAGGCTGATCACCTGATTCAAAACAAGTAAGATGATCCATGCGTCGGAATGGGCATGTGAGAAGTCGGTCCTGCGCCTGATCTCTCGCTAGTCGTGTCGGTCTTCCGTCCCACTGGGCAAAGTAATAGAGAGCGGTCTTCCTCCTAGACAAGCGGCAAGCGATTATCGTAAACGCCAATGCTAACACCGTCACCACAAAATGTATGGGATTTGACAATAGTATTCGCTAGCGAAGCGAAGATATGTCAAATCGCATACATTTTGTTAGCCTTTACGACAATCGTTTGCCACTTGTCTACTAGGGCTGGTGTATTTCGCAGATACTTGGGCAATATAAAATTACTCCTGTGTTTAATGAAACAGACCACCATCACAGTATTATTATTATTATACTTGTCTCTAGTTAGCAAGTTTTATTTTAAATATTGGCTGAGTTGCTCTACTGTTTCGTGACATTTATACTGAAGTTTGCCGGCGTGGGCGACTCCGACTCTTCATATTTTTGAGAACATTTGCCCGTGAAATAGCAATTATTATCTATCTGTTTCGGTTGTGAATGCCGAATTTAGCCGATATTCTCAATAGGAGGCAATCAGACGTTTCGAGTTAAAGGAATATGCTCAATTATAATACTAAAGGCCTGTTTCACTACTTCCTGATTAAGATCCGCATAGGTTATCAACAACTTTTTTGACAGATTCTACCATATTCTATCTGTCAAGTAGGGTAGCCTATCCAGCACTTATCAGGAAGTGGTGAAAGAGAAACTTACTGTTGAAATGTTTCACAGAGAAGAGCTAGAGAGACTTTGACTCCCGAGAAAGAGAAAATAGTTTTTGTTGTGGTCATCGTCTAGCAGTAATATCATCAAAATACGTAGAATAAGCTTAGCAATAAAATGCAAGACTTCAAAATGATATTCTACATTTCCAGTAGCCATAAGTCGACTCGAGAACAAAATATTAAAAAGTTCAGTTCGAGATATGCAGACCCGCAATGCATCGATGAAACGTTACGGCTGCCTTTGACAGTTCGGCTTCATCGAACAAAAATAATAACTCCTCGAATACTGTATCATTTAAACCATAGATATAGAATATACATGATTTAAACACTGTTTAGGTAAAATATTGAATCTCGCTTTGAAATAATAATATGGGATACATATTTTGAACAATCTAAGATGTATTTTAAAAAGTTGTATATTTTAAACATTTGCCAAGATTTGTACTCGGTGAATAATATGATATTATTGTCAATGTAGAGTGTAGACTACAACTGACTTAGGTAGTAGCAAATATAACTAAAAGGAAATCGCACTAATATCATGAAAGCAAAAGTTTTTTAACGTGTATGTTTGTAATTTCTTCACGTGCAAACGTCTGAACTTATTTTGACAAAAATTGGGAATAATATAACCGAATATAAAACATCAGAATAATATAGAGGCTGTTTTTTCTTAGGCACGGGAAGTGGTTCCCTCAGAAATCAGGTAAAACGGCTGGCGAAAGCTAGTATTCCTGATAATATTATAATGATATTGTTGTGAAATCTGCATATAACCGGTATGTTCTACACTGTATCACGACGAGACATAGACAAAGATACAAATCCATACACAGCTGAGGGTCGTTAAATCCTAGGACCTACGATTCAAGGGCTGTTCCAGCTGAGTGTGTCATTAGTACAGGAGCTCTACTAATTACAAGGGCCCTTCAAAAGTGTGTCACGTGTTACAATGAGAAACAAATTGTCCCGTCTGCGGTACTCGACACGACTTTGTAACCTGAATATCTTACGGCTAAACTCTTAAGGTCCAGATTAGACGTCACCGTGACTTAACAATTGAAAACGTGAGTGGATGGAGCCGGTAACTAACATTTAACAACATTAAGAAAAATTACTAATTTTTTCCTTATAATTTGAACAAACCTTGTGACTTACCTACTTCTTCATCTAAAGCCTCCATTTATACGGGGTTTGACAAAACTGAGCGATAATACTTTAGTTTAGACTTTAGAGTGCGTAGTTGTGTATGTGTTCCTTATATTATAGTATAGAGTTTACTGTAAAAGCAAGCACCCTAGCGTCATGAGTTTGCCCATACAAAAGTTTAAGAAAAAAAACTTTTTCAGCGCTGCACTTTTACAGTAAACTCTATACAATATGCAACTCATATTATATTATATGCAGTATTATCACTTAGATTTGTAACACTCTGTATAAAAACGGCAATTTGCTACTTACCTGCGTCTTCCAGTCATGTCTTAATGATTGTGCTTAATGTCGATTTATATTTAGATAATTTAATATTATGTTCGTCCGTATGCCCAGTTACGATAATTTGCACGCATCCTTCGTCCCATCCCATCGTTAATATTAGGGGTAAAATGTAAGGCTTACAGCCCGCTAGCACGTCAGAAATGTCCCACTACCTGGATCCTGATTAAAGAATTTAGCAAACACCTCGCAAATGGGGCAATTAAAAAATAGTACATATATTTACCTAGAGTTATGATAAAATGCATCTCGTGTAAATATAATGGTAGACATATTAACTACAATGTCCAATTTTTTAATTTCGTTACCGTGTGTATTACAAATGGTAAGTACTTACTAATTAAAATTATTATTTGTTATTATTTGCCTATACATTATAAAAACTGAGTCAATATTATGCTTTAATTTTATGATGCACAAAAAACTGCCACAAGTGTGGAAATTCGGGTGGGGTTAGGCCGTAAAGTTTTTATTAATCAACGCAGCGTCATAAACTAATAAATACCACTTTTTACGACTTCCAGTGGCGGGTCACATCCTTGACTCTATTATATTCTTGGAATTTCATAACGAAATTTCTGCTGGCACTGAATAGCGCTACGCTCAAATGAGAGTTCCGTAAGAAATGCCATTGATTTTTAGCGGTTAGTATGTTTTATGACGCGAATATTAAAAACAATCTCTTGTAATATATTATAATAAATTCGGTATCTAAATCTGATATTTTATGACAAATTTATGCCCACTAAATTTTTGCAGGAATACGTCTTAATGTACTTAACATGTCTTATGCATTATAATAAAATCCGCATTTAATAATTATAATACGAGTATTTAAACTCGTATAACTAGCTATGATCTCATAAAAGTATGATCTTATGGTCACCGCGTATTTCCCATTTTATCCCACAAATTAAATATCCTGAAGGGACGCTAAAGGACTATAACATGACAACAGCAATATAATTATCGTGGACAACAATGTTTTCGCGAACTCTGTCAACTTAGTAGATGAAAATATTTCGCCTACAGTCTCAAATTAAAATACCTCGAGCATTTTGAAAGTATTTTGTAAGAATTTTCTTTGTCATGACTTTGATCAAATTTCTTGTCCAAGAACGTCAGCACAGTTTTTGCATAATACGATCGTCAAAAAATTTACCAATACTATTGACGAAATCCGGTAGCGATTTATTTTTTGAAGTCACTGCAATGATATACGTATATACTTACAATGGTATACTATATTTTAAAACACGTGTAATAATATACAATGAAACCAAAAAGTAATTAGATGTTTTGCTTGCAGAAGAGTATGTACTTGCTGTGTATAAAGTACCAACGAAAAGAGATAAAACTTTGATTTTCGAGCATGGCACGGGGATAGTACCAAACAGTTCAAATTTCAAAATAAATTGAATGTTTTCATAACAAATCAGGATTTTTTTACCGGGCTGACTAAAACTGACTAAACTGAAATACGGAAAAATTCTTAGAGCCATTTCCCAGATAGCAATTTCAGATAAGGAGCCCTCCAAAAATCACGGAGACGCTATAAATGTAAAGCTTTAAATTTTTCACTCTAAGCATTAAACAAAAACAATATTTAATCAAACCAACATTCATTGTACTTCTCTTTGTGAGAGTTATTGTAGATCTATTGTTAGCAAATACATTTCATTTTGATTCAATTGAATGGAAAATTTGTCGAAAACGCCTCGCTAGGTTTTGATTAAAATTGCGAAGACTCCGATTGAAATCTAAAATGCGAGAAATTGTTAACTATTATATTTTAGTTTTTAACCGACTTCCAAAAAGGAGGAGGTTATATGTTCGTCTGTATATTTTTTTTTGTATGTTCAACCATAACTTCGCCGTCTGTGGACCAGAACAAGGACAGACAGACAGCGAAATCTTAAAAGATTTCGCTGTCTGTCTGTCCTTGTTCTGAACTTTGTTAACATGGTAGAATAGTTTTAACGTGACCTAACGTGAAAAGAAAAAAAACCTTAAAAAAATGAAATCCCACCAAAACATTAAATGTAAAAGGAGCCAAGCAAAAAAAATTGCTATGCAATACTTCTGTCGTAAAAAGTTTTCAGATCACATGATGATATGATGATAAGTATGAACTCCTCCAAATATGCAGTTTCATATTTGTTTCTTAATAATTATGTGCTCATTACCGAGCCACTATAATAATTTTAAAATAAAGAAAACTATTGATACATTCACTGAATGTTGATTTCAATTACAAAATAAGTTGAAGGCTTGGCTTGAATGTGATCTGAAAACTTTTTACGACAGAAGTGTTGCATAGCTATGCAATAGTTTGCTTGGCTCCTTTTACATTTAATGTTTTGGTGAGATTGTGATTTTCTAGTCAATGGAATTACTTAGAAAAATCTACAGACTCTCTGACTAGCTTATGTAACAAATTTAACTCTTTTTCCATTGTTTAATTTTGGTTTTTATTCACGTTATAACACAAACGGCTAATAATAATAATAATAATCACGTTATAAAGGTAAGGGCGTAAGGGGAGTACAATATAAATGTACAGTGTAAAAGTGTAAGTACATAGGTACTTACATAGGCATTCACTTAAATATAGAATTAAGTGAATTTTAAAAAAATTGTCAATTTTATTTTTACATACAAATTAGGTATGTACCTGTGAGACCAAGCTTTGTTCGGATTTTAGCAGTTAATTTCGTTGAAAAAAAAACGCTAGAAATTTCGTTGCGTAATCGAGACTATTAATGTTGCCCCATATGGATCTATTTCCTATTAAAACGGCGCCCACAAATATTAATATATTAATAATTCGAACATAGGTCGCGTCCTTTGATCTCGCGATACTCATTCAAGTAAAAGGATGCTTGTAAATTCTTAGTCGATAATTTAATAATATAACAAGATCATAATTAAATTAGGCACACACAGACGATTTTGCTATTAATAATCAGCTGTTGCTACTCAAGAATCTCAAATTAATTAGTGATTGAATAACATGTTACATAACAGACTATTATTTCGGAATCATTTTGGGTACCTCATTATAATTATCACTTATAATACCACACGAGCTTCAAAATTATCTGGCATTTCCCTCAAGGTTCCCTGCAAACAAATAAAGTCGTCAAGTTTTTCAGGAAAAATCACTCGCGCTTCGCGCTCGTGATTTTTTAACCTGAAAAACTTGAATCCTTCATTTGTTTGCAACGAACCTATCGGGAAATACCCGATAATTTTGAAGCTCGTGTGGTATTCGGG
Organism: Polyommatus icarus; assembly: GCA_937595015.1. Classification (NCBI taxonomy): domain Eukaryota; kingdom Metazoa; phylum Arthropoda; class Insecta; order Lepidoptera; family Lycaenidae; genus Polyommatus; species Polyommatus icarus. The sequence goes on from OW569321.1 coordinate 16,169,471, forward strand.
GGATTATTTTTCCGTCCCAAATGTCGGCCAATAGAATTGCACCATTCGACGTCACGTGGTAACCAGAGAAAATTTTCAAAAAATTATCAGTATAATACCATGTAGGTTGTACCACGTGACGTCGAATGGTGCAATTCTATTGGTCGATATTTGGGTCGGAAAAATAATCCACTTATATCGGTGACATAACAGCCAAAATATAATTCGATACGTCTAGACCTGAGGGTTATTTTGGCATTGTACTAACATCTAAGAAATTGATTCGTAGACAGAGGGAGATTCCACGTTTTTGGGTTGGATTATATTATGTCAAAATTAGTCGTTAACTTGCGACTGCGCTACCAACCTAATTGTTTTTCAAATAGAAGGCAGTCGACCTTTGTAGGTCTACCTTCTACTAATAATAATCAATATCTCTGATAGTGCCACCGGAGAAATTGATTCAAATGCAGTCGACGGACGGTTATTTGGTTGGTTTATGTCAATTCAAAGTTTGGTGTTATTCGTCGGCTGGGCTTGATATAACGCGACCAAATTACGTAGGTCCACCATATGCGTATGAATCAACTTTACTGATGGTACATAAACCTTTGCCAGCTCTACTCCAAAATCTTAACGCCTTTCTGACTCTTTTTGTACTGACTGCTAAATGTGTTGAGGTGACATCGTAATTATTATTGAGATTACATCCAAATAATAATTTATAAACCTATCAAGCCCCATAAGAGCACCGGTGATCGCGACAACAATAGAATAACAATAGATTTTAAAGAATCCGCGATCGAAGGATTAACCTTAGTACTATGGTCCAAGCCATTGTAACAAAACTTTATAATTAGTCTTAGCACCTTTTGAAAAGACAGTCGCAATAATACTTCTAGAGGTATTCCGACAAAGAAAACATTATAATCATTATTTAAGATGTATTTTAATAATATATTTATTAAAGCTTTCTCAAACATGAACGTAAGCTGTATAATATTTACTTCAATGAACACAGCGCAGCGATCCATTTTCTCGTTTGATTATAAATTATAATATCTTTACATAATTATTTATTCGTTTGATGGAAGCATCATAAATTAATAATATTGGTAGGTTCTATGTACTCTAATTTACAATTAAATTAAAATTAATTCTGCAAATATACTCTACGTTAAATAGGCCTCTGTGCATGTTATTTAATTTTCAGGATAATGTTTTGGCTTATTTACGGTAAGGGTTAGGTTAAAGCGAATTATGGACAACCACGGAAGGGACTTATTTAGGTAAGCATACTATTATTATATTTTAAAAAACGTCAACATATTTTTGTCAACAATTAATAAAAGGTAGGTTTCTTAGTTTCACAATGAAAACTTTACTTAACTTAGACTATCATCTTCGATGCCTACTGTATATATCCTACTAAAAAGTCAGTTTGTTTTAATAATAAACTATTATTTTAATATATTTTTAAAATAAATCAGACACAACAAGCGCAAAGCTGTTAGTGAAAATCAATGACCCGTGAATAGGAAAATTACTTTCCAATAGTGCTAAGTAATTTATGTAGTGTGAACGCTGAGAGACGATATAAAGTGTACCACGCTATATGGGCGATTCTCTGTAAGCTCGTAAATGGCTGTCCCTACCGATTTTTTCAAAAAGTATTTGAATAATTAGTAAAATAATCACTCCTAATGAAACTCAAACCTCGAAACTTTACAGTCCCTTTGTTTTCAGAACCATAACTGCTTTAAGTTTTTTTCTAGAGGCGATAGAAGGTCTGAAAATACAGTCCCCTGGCTGTCCCCATCACTACCGTCACCACCTAAACTGATATTTACGAAGAAGTTTATGAAACTACATACATAAGGCGGTTAATATTACAAATAATAATGATTAATATATAATATTTTCGTAAAACAAAGTCTCTTGTGTATATACACCTTATTCGGGTGGCCTAGTAAAGATTGCCTAAAAATATTGTACAGTAATTAATATTTAATTCGATAATTATAGGTCACAAAACTTATAAAATGATATACAGTCATGTCAGCTAATAATACAAATAATTTCACAAATAACGTAGATTTTTAGAAATAAGCAAATCTAAGCGTCTTATAATATCATATTATAAGAACAGAAGCAGTTGAAAATAATACAAAGAAACTTTATATTATTATACAGGCTTCACTGAAGGCAAGTATGAAAGGATTAAAGTGCACTCGCAGTGAGCCCTAACCAGTAGAAATCTTAAACTTTAAATAATTAATCTTGACTTAGTTTAAAATGTTTTACGTATTTGAGCAATGTAATGTTATAACGTCACCTAATATGGTGATTATTATTGATTTTATTTATCGTACTATCGAGTGTTATTCTATATAAATAAGCCGAAAAAGTTGGCAACAATTTTTAAAATTCTTTTGTTTATTCCGGGCGGAGATGGAAATTTATTTCATCAATAATATAAGCCATTAGTTTTATTTTAATCCTTTATAATTTGGAATAGCTTATCATTTTTTCATTAGTTTGATATATCATGAATATAGCTATCATTAAATAGTAGCTACAATTAACAATATCTAAATTAACAATAATTTAAGTACCTATTTACTGATTGCCTCTCACAAACACTACTTTAAAAAGTTACACAAAAACCAATTATTAGTTTAGCGGAAACGCAATTTCAACCCCATTTGAAATACTACTCGTATTTAATAACTTAGTAGAAACTGTACTATACAATATATTATTATACAGATTACAGGGTGCAAAAAAATAAGAAATAATACTTTAGGGTGTGTACGTGATATCCGATTCTCAGCCCTTGCCGATATGCTCGCTAAGATTCACGAAAATCGGTCTAGCCGTTTCAGAGGAGTTCTGTAACCACGCACACCGTGACACGAGAATTTTATATATTAGATATAGTTATCAAATTAGAACCAGATGGAAAAGTTGTTATGCTTTTAAGTAACCTTTAAAATACTACGTAGGTCTGGCACCTACCAGGTGTCCCAGTGATATCGTGGGTGTTCTTATTTAACATAGTAGATAACTCATTGATGCTTTTTTGGAGCCTAACCAAAATATCACTAAATTATAAACCGCTAACTCGAAATTTCGAAGAATTTATTCAGATAAAAATATAATATCCGGTATTTTAGTTGTTTCCGTATCTCACGAAATTTTCCCTTCAATATATTTTTGATGAGCTTCGTCCAATCCGTATCTTGTTTGAAAAGAACCTGTACCGGAATTTTCCAAATTCTATTTTGCATCGAAGCTTTCTTTGTATTGAGAGCTGAAACCCGCTACGTCGTCGGTTCGTGTCAAAATAATTGTACTGTAATCATATTATTAAAAAATAAATGAAATAAAAATATGCACATTATACGTTACATAACTATGGAGTTTTAATCAGCAATAATATTAAAGTATCATAGCTATCGAACATTAATATAATAGTAACTGTAAACAAAGGTTAATATAATTTATATTGCAAGACTAATAGTATAAGCAAAACAGAAACCCATTTTATTTAAAGTTTTCATATCCAGTATCCTGCATAACCTATGATGGTAAAAGGTACAAAACTGTCAAGAACAATTGCGGCATAATATTTTTATGTTATTTATTGTTTTCGCAGTGTGAAAACATGTTTCTCTTTTCAATATCAGTAAAGAAATGGACCGCGAAATGAAAACGCTTCGCGCTTGTGGAGCATTTTGCCGACATTTGGTCGACAATAAGGGCTCCCGCACACGGACCACCGGCCACAACCACAAAACGCCACTACCGGCATATTATTACCCGTAGTTTTCTTACATTTTCTGACGCCACGCCGCCGGTGGCCGCCACACGCTACAACGATTCACTTCACGACCAATAGACTAGCTTAAAACGGCGTTTGTGGCTGTCGCGTGTGGCCCGTGTGCGGCGACCTAAGTTTAGCTATTATAATATACCATAGAGTCATATACTATTCCTATATTATCTAGATTATTCCTAGGTCACATTATTATAAACGCGACAGCGTCTCTGTCTGTTACCACTTCACGCCCAAACCGCTAAACCGATTTTACCGAAATTTGACATGCAGATAGTTACTTTGAGTCCCGGGAAAGGATAATATGGGATACTTTTTGTCCCAAAAAATTCTACGGCTCCCGCGAGATAAACGAGTTTTCGTAACGGCACCTCCATTACGCTAAAACTCGGGCGTAATCTAGTTATAATTGTATTATAAGGTTCTATAATATTAATCCTTCGATCATGGATTCTTGGAAATCTATTATTATTATATAGTATCTCGCTCACCGGTGAGCTTATGGGGCTTGATGGGTTGATAGTAGAACACCTTTGTGGATGTTGGATCTTAATTTGGAGGACGTGGGTTTGATGCTGCTGCGTTCAAAATGCTCATTGCTCACGTATGTACCTACTGGACAACGTCTGTCGGGTCCGCTTGTATTGTATTGTTTTAATGAATGAATGAATGAAATACTTTATTAAGTCGAGTTACATAGACTCATATTTTGTTAGTATATAAAGGCTAATAAATTATGTTAGTAACATTATGTTGTATGTTTAAATAAATAATAAAATTTGACCACATTTGCATCACCTCTGCTCCATATGCCAGTGACGCACATATGGACAATCGAGTCGACTTGCTATCATAACAAGAATTAAATGTAAATGTAATGTAAATTCAAAAAAATATTACATTGACATAAAGCACCATAAAGTACTGACATGCGTCACAATTAAGTAGTATCAGATTTTTCGCGGTAAACTGCGAGAATTTTGACACGCACCGAATTGTTCCAACTTTGTTGATGGAAAAACTTTACTCGTTACGTATTATGTTGTTTATAAATAATGCTTTAATAAATTTCCCTCAAAAATATATTTTAATTACTTATTAATAAAAAAACATTGTGAATCATAACACAGACTTAAGAACCTAAAGACAAAAATAATATATTTGAAACGATTAGGATAAATTTAAATCAGCTTTTGAGTAGTTGCAGTATTGATTTTAGTTATAAACGGAAATATAATATTTTTCTTATATTTTAGTATACTTAATTAATAAGTATCCAATGATAATAATATAATTATTATTACTATTCAACCTTGACCTATACCACCTTGACATTATAAAAACCTTCAAAATGCTGAAGTACCTGAAAAACAAAAGATTTCGTTAAATATAACATTAATAATATGTTCAAATTCTTAAGGCCCTATTTCACCAACGTCTATTAGTGTTAACAGCTTGTTAAAATGTCATGTCTTCTCTTTTATTTATATGAAAAACGAAAGAGGTAACGTAATACTAATTAGAGCAAATTAACTTTAATTGTATTGGGTGAAATTGTGTCTTATTGTAATTCTTATGAATGAAATCATTATAATTATTTTGAAATATTACCTAATCATTGTCCTTAAAAATATTAATTAATGTGCCTGAGGGAGGAACCTTTGTTATTTTGATGAAACGTTATCAAATACCAAAATATTATGTCAAATGCAGCTGTCAAAAAGTTTTTGATATTTTACAATATTAAATTTTACACAACTTTAATTAATCCTGCGGATTCTTGGAAATCTATTGTTATTCTATTGTTGTCGCGGTCACCGGTGTCCTTATGGGGCTTGATGGGTTAAGGAACTGGGTATTTAATATTGTAAAATATCAAAAACTTTTTGACAGCTGCATTTGACATAATATTTTGGTATTTGATAACGTTTCATCAAAATAACAAAGGTTCCTCCCTCAGGCACATTCAGCGGGGCTAAAAATATACTTAGTCGCAAAGCAATTCCTCTCAATCAATTCACAAAATGAATTGTCAAAACTGTCAAAGTCACGAATGTCAAATTAGTACGAATTTAGACCAATTGAATTGGTCAAACTCACGAATGTAAAAATTATAGTAAGTATCTATTGTTATTAATTATAATATCAATATATTTGACATTTGATAACGTTACGACTAATGGTGCGTCCACATTTGTATCATTTGCGCGATCAGATCTCCGATCAGATCTCCGTCGCGATCATCGCGCCGTATCAAAATGATACTCGTATCATGATACTTTGTATCATGATACGCGTATCATTTTGCGTCCACACTAGCGATCATGATACGGCGCGATGATCGCGACGGAGATCTGATCGCGCAAATGATACAAATGTGGACGCACCGTTAAGAGCATACGCTAAGACAATTTTTCCATACAAACGTATTCCCCAATTTACTCCCTGGACAATGCGTCTAGACAAATGATTTTTTATACAATATTGGGATGTGTGAAAGCTATGCCTGTACGTTCGATTGTTCCTAAATTTACTAATAAATAAAAAAAATATGGGCATTCGAAAATCACCAAAAACGAATGCCGCGTACCCCGCCAATCGACCGATCATAAAACAAATTTGAAAGATCTTTAAAAAAAAATGAAAACGTACAGGCATAGAGGCACTTTTCCTGCAGTTATTTAATGAAAAAACTTTTTATCCCGGAAAAATATACGGTTCCTGCATGATAAACGAATTTTGGGACAAAGAGGTTGCGGGAATCATCTAGTGGGAATATAAGTATTGGTGCCCAAAAAAGGAAGATCTTCAGAACGAGCGGGTTTCTGCTTCAGGCCAAAACCCGCTTAGTCATTTCAAATAATTGTGAGCTGTTAAAAGGTGAGCTGATTGGTCCGTTACAGCCTACAGTACCTTTGTATTAATTACTCGTGTGCGTATTAATTTTGTTTGTTTGTTGTGTTTGCTTATAAGCATAGCATAGTGATTTTACCAGTACAATTTTAGTACTTTGCAAAAAAATAAATACTTAGCAAATAAACGCTGGAAACGCTTTTAAAAACAACTACAATATAAAATAATACTTTGTTCTTAGCCTTATTTCAAGTAAGCGACAGCTTAAAATGTTCTTATCGCTTTTAACTATGCGCCAGATTATTTAATCGCTAGAATTAGTTTCTCACTAAGTGAATAATAAATAAGAGATTTTCACCTAGCATCCATACTGATACCAATATTATATATGCGAAAGTGTGTCTGTCTGTCTGTTACCTCTTCACGCCCAAACCGCTGAACCGATTTTGCTGAAGATACTTTGAGTCCCGGGAAAGGACATAAGGAGTACCTTATGTCCTTTCCTTTTTAAATAGTAATTTATCCTGGAAAAATGTACGGTTCCCGTGCGATAAACGATTTTTGGTGTAACAGAGTTGCAAGCGTCACATCCATCATAATGCTTTAAATAAATTTCAAGTGATAGGACAATATAATTAAGTAATAATAATAATAATAATATCTATGGACGCTTCACACCACGTCTATCTGGCCCCGTGCTAAGTACGTGAAGGACTTGTGTTACGGGTACCAGACAACGGAAATATATTTAATACTATTATACTATACATGTATTTAAGATTTTATTATATCATACACGTATTTAATACACGTCCATGACCCAGGAACATTGAAAAACTTTTGTTCCGTCGGCGGGACTCGGACCCGCGACCCCCGGCTTGAGCTGCCACACACTCTACCCATTGAGCCACAGAGGTCGTATATGAATAACCTTAATAGTTGTATCCCTATTATCCGTGGCCTATTGGGTAGACCTTTGGTTCGCACTCGTAGAGGGTGCAGGTTCGATCCCGGGTGGAGGCGTGTACCAATGAGACATTTTCTGATATCAAGTACACAATACGGACGCTCGTACGGTGAAGGAAAACATCGTGAGGAAACCCGCACATAGTTGGTCCCAGACTAGTTCTTTCCTCTGGACTGGGCCGACTATGTTGCGAGAATGCCGTATGCGCTTGGGCAACCATACGGACATTTAAAAATCCTGTCCCAGGCAACAGTATTTGAGGAGTTGTTACTTCGCTCTGAAAATACTGTATAAATCATCCACTACGGATGTAAAGGCCTAGTTTTTATCCCTATTTTCATTCCGTTAATACCTATACGAGTACAATGTACATTGTACAATGTACATATTATAATTATCTAACAATTTAGTTCTATTTTCAAAATAATTTGAAATCATGATTTCTCCAAAACCCGGGGGACTTTGCTTTGTATGAAATTACCAACGCGCACTGCTGTACAAAATGTACGAAGCGTACGAATGAGCGGAGTAAAATATTCAAGCACCTTTGTGCTGTTAATCCTTATCCCTGTATGTACATAGTAAATTACATTGTGATATTATGTTGACGAAGTTCATTTACATTCATAAGTTATGATGTCCCCTATTACGGCACTCGCCACCAACATACTTCCCTTGTTTTGTTACTGGTGTTTATTTTGTCAAAGGCAGCACATCATACCTATGCTGTTATAGCGAACTAATTGACAGCGAAATACAGAAATACTTTACCGATTTTGACTTTTTGCTTACGACGTGCTCAATAATAGTCAAGCCAAGTACACACCTAATAATAAATTTTAGTCAGATTTCCTTCTCACTTCCGCTTTAGCCAATGTGGCTGTCAAGTAGATTTTGCTAACGTATGAGACAAAGCAATATCAAATAAGTAAGTCATTTGACTTAAATATTTTTAAATAAAAAGACTATGTAAGCTACACCTCAATACAATATGAAGATGGAAGAGCCTTACCGTTAAAAAAATACACCACGCTTCAATAGCTGCTTTAGTGACTTGTTTATCAAATAGCTTTTCTAATTTTAAGACAAATACTTTTCCAATTTTGAAACAATTCATTACAATATTTACGTCCTAACCTAACCGTTGCACGTGTATTGCTGAAACGGGACGACGTAAACCTGTCAACGGAATTGACTCGATGGGTCTTATAGGCAATAATCCACATTGAAGGGTTCCGTCCGCGCCACCGAAGTACATTTACTTCTGACTTTGACGTTTATAGGCGACCGCTACTTAGCGTCAGGGTGAAGGCAGATGGTGTAAGATAATGCCGGATTCACATGGGTTGATTTTCGCCGCACGACTTTTAGTTGTCCGAAAACCAGCAACGATCTTGTCTAGTTCAGTTTACATTGCATTGTGACGAGGCGACCTGAGGCAGCCTCTTGTGTAGTAAATAAAGTCCAGCTTTAGATTGCTCCGCGTCCGTCCGGCCAACTAGTCCGCGCGGAACTAGTTGGCCGCTCTGCCGGTATGTGAGTATATGGGCAGAGCGGCCAATTAGTTGCGCGCGGACTATAAATAATGCATCTTATCGCATCGCCTAGTTATGTCACAATGTAAATTGACCCTAAGAGCGCCCGTTTTGGAACGAAACGAAGCGCAAATTGTCTATTTACAAAAGTAATACGAAATTTAGATGTTAAACAACGTGACGCTGCTTGACATTTCAATTTTATTTTGTTTCTACGCATCGTCGCGTACGTATAAAATGTTACAATAACGAGACGTAGTCATTGAAATATCTGTTCCTTGTAAGCTGCACGGGCAAATTTGTGCAATCGGCTTGAAAGTCCGCACGCGCCAGTACACTTGGTGGGACAAAGTCTTTGTAACATGCCATTAATAGCTTCAACAAAAACTATTGTAAAAAAGAGGACTTAAGATTTTATGTTAACTAATTTTCATCTTTAGGGCGGCTACGTCTGATAGTTACCGTTTTTGAGGCTATAAAAATAAACAGTTAAATTCTTAATCCTCAATGACTGAAGCTTTGTTTGATTTAAAACTTGTTATTCGGGACTTAACGCGACTTATTTCAATAGTAGTGCTACTATGTGCTAATAGTAGTGATTAATAAGTGCAAACCGCGTGTGTCACCTTTATCAATAAATGTAAACCCGGATACAGTTAGTGTTGTGTGTCGCACTGAACCTGCTGAGTGTAAATATACTGGAACACAAATGTTAGACAACTCGAGGGTAGTCGAAGATCAGACGGCCCGGTGCAAACGAAGACGTCGCGCTCCTGCAGTCCCCTCGTGACCACGGCCGTTGCAACACGGCCGAAACGTCGAGAAAAAGTATGTACTCATAGTAGCACTACTATTGAAATAAGTCGCGTTAAGTCCCGAATAACAAGTTTTAAATTATAATGGAACGCGAAAGTTTAAAATGTTATCTTTGTTTGATTGTTTATGTGCTAATATACCAACGGCCGCACTTGGAGAGACGTAAATTTTCAGTACCTACTACAAATTATATTCTCTTGAATTTATGTTAAACACTTCCTTTCAATAATAAACCAATAATTATTGTCTCCAAGTGCGGGCGCAATTTCATAATAGTATCTAAACCTAACCACTGCTCGACACTCTACTCATGGCCCAAGAGCCAGCGACAGCTAGCTCTTTCTTCCGGACTTTTTAACTGTTGCTTCCCACTACCTAAACCAACCTAAAGTTACGGTGTCACTTAGAATTTGAGGCGGTCTGGTGTGCGAATGTGTGTGTGTATGTGTTTGTGTGACAGTGGGAAGCAACAGCTGTTACGGTGTTACTTAGAATTTGAGGCGGTCTGGTGTGCGAATGTGTGTGTGTATGTGTTTGTGTGACAGTGGGAAGCAACAGCTGTCTTACGTGTCCGACAGTGGAAGACGAGATGCCCACATTTCTCCCGAAGCAAATAATATAAAAAAATTGAGCTTTATGTTTTTTTTTAACGTTAGGTATACCTTCAGAATTGGATACCTCCTAAAGTTACCTTCACTAAAACTCCAGAGCTGCTGGTCGTTCTTACCTCTATAAGGGTAAGTATATATAAATCTCCTGTCACGATGTTTGTCCGCGATAGATTCCTAAACTACTTAACCGATTTTGATGTTTTTTTTTTTAAATGTGTGCTTTTTTCCAACTTGAGAGATAGGATAGCTTAGATCTTTAATTATAGTCGCAATTTTATTTTATTGTAAATTATTTGTCTATAATTAATTATTGACAGTCACAATTATCTGTTAACTCCAAAAGATTCCAACAGATGTCGATACTTTTCGACTGGATTGAGTAAGTAACGGCTACTGGGCAACAAATGCACAGCTATAATATATTGATAGCTGTGCATTTGTTGAATAAATAATAGTAAATTATTACAACCTAAGACTGACGGCGACCATTGTTTGTGAGACGGGATAGCGATCAACGTTGCCATGGTAACATACATATAATTTAGTCACTTCAATAAAATAATATGGCAAATACATAATATAAGTATTATGGCAAAGCAACGTTTGCCGGGACAGCTAGTACATTATAATATAAAGGAAAATTTTCATCTTTTATAAAATAAGGAAAGTCTAGCTGTCGGTGGCTCTTACTCTATTAGGGTTTGTAATATTGAATAATCTTTATACAAAGAATTTGGTGATGGGGCTGCGGGGACAAACGTCTCATCTGCGGACCCTCGCTCCCACGATTACTAAATTACGGTACCGAGATCCGGAACTCCGTAATAACTCACGTAAGATACGCCAGGGATCCCCAAAATAGATTCCGCGGATATTTGGGTTATATTATCTCAAAAGTTTTAGAACCTCTGCTCTACATTATAGTGCCATGATGTTACTTTTACATATTGTATATTACGACAGCAGTCAAATTTTAATTTTTGCTTATACGCTCTCATTGCCTTTAAATGGTAGATTTATTAAATATGAGTCCACCCCAACGGGCGTCTTGGCTGAAATCACAAGCATATTTTATAGTATGTAACGATTTTTAACACTATTGAGTAATTTACACCATCATAATAATTGCGTTATTCAATAAGTATATTCTATTAATTGATAAAGAATTTTAAAAGAATGATCGTAAGTATAATATAATATGAGCAACAAAACCATTTTATTAATACAAGCCCTTGTCATTTACTTAATAATTATCATTTATTATTTATATGTCTAAAGTGATGTTAGTTTGTTACTCTACGAGTATGTCACTAATATAATAATTATAATTAAAGAGGTATTATACTGTATTACGGATACAATTCGATGTCACACAAGAATGCATAAGGATTATCCTTATGACAAAATAGTAAAATAATTAAGTGATATGTCAGGATCCTGAAGCAGGAACTAATAAAATATTGTCATTAACCATGAGGACAATATTATCCCACCAAAACATTAAATGTAAAAGGAGCCAAGCAAAATATTGCATAGCCATGCAATACTTCTGTCGTAAAAAGTTTTCAGATCACATTCAAGCCAAGCCTTCAACTTATTTTGTAATTAAAATCAACATTCAGTGAATGTATCAATGTTTTCTTTATTTTAAAATTATTATAGTGGCTCGGCAATGAGCACATAATTATTAAGAAATAAATAATATGAAACTGCATATTTGGAGGAGTTCTGCATACTTACACAGGCGGCAAGCGTAAAGTGTTTTTTTAGTTCATCGTAACGACGCATCTGGTCGATGCAGGTACCCATATAAATCCAATTAGTCGCTGATTATTTCTCTAGTGCTGATTGCCAAGCCACTATAATAATTTTAAAATAAAGAAAACTATTGATACATTCACTGAATAATGATTTTAATTACAAAATAAGTTGAAGGCTTAGCTTGAATGTGATCTGAAAACTTTTTACGACAGAAGTATTGCATGGCTATGCAATATTTTGCTTGGCTCCTTTTACATTTAATGTTTTGGTGGGATTTCATTTGTTTTTTTAAGGTTTTTTTTCTTTTCAGGTCACGTTAAAACTATTCTACCATATTAACAAAGTCTTAAGACTTCACTGTCTGTCTGTCACCAGGCTGGATCTCGAGAACCGCAATAGCTAGATAGTTGAATTTTTCACAAATTATGTATTTTGTTGTGGATATAAAATAGAATAGTCCTATTAAAATAAAATAATTTAGGAACGGCGGGTCTCCTACAATAAACACGAGTTTTTTTGCTTTTTTTGCTCTATCATTATAATGGTAACAGTAAGGTTTTCGAAAATTTCAGAAAATACTCAATTATATTTCAACTTTAATAATAAATAATAAAAATTAAGTAAACCTTTTATTTAAGGAGGGCTCCCATACAATTTACGGTACAGAACCCTATCTACGCCAGTCCGACTCGAACTTGGCTAGTTTCATAATTTTTCCTTTCATTGTGAATAAAGACCTATTCGGGTACCAAATTTCAAGGTTCTAAGTCTGCTAGAAGTACCTTAGAATTTTGATGATCTGTCAGTCAGTGACAAACCGTAGTAACTTTGACCATCCTTAACTATTAAACTATTTATCGAAATTTCATGTAATTTGGAGGTAAAGCTACTTTTTATACTTGCTCCTAGTGACCGAAATTCTAAATCCCTAGCTTTGTTAAAATCGAAGATAAAGGGGATGCTAAATAGCCGTGAACCGCTTCGAGAAAAGTATGGTACGGCCGTGCCTTTGCTAAAAAGCTTGGCTGGGGCACTGCCGTGCCCCCAGATATTATGTACTTAAATTCGCAATTTATTATTATAATATCAAAACGACAATTTCTACAAGTCACTAGCATCGTTGTCGAATTTAATTTAGCTACAAGTGTTTGCCCAAACTACCCAAAACACAGAAATAAATATTAATTAAGGATCGTTAACCGAATTTCAAACGGTTTTCTGTTGTTATTTACTGTTATCTGTTCTTCAATAGATAGTTTGAAAGGAGTTTTTTTTTTTGTTTTTTCATACCGCGTGTAACGTTCGACGCGAGATAATATTTGGCAGTTGCGTTATTGATTCTCTTGATAACCAAAGAATTAAGACGAGATAATAAAATAATTAAGACTAGTTAATCTATTAAATTTTACGCCCACGAAACTACTGAGTTTCGTGGCGTAAAATTTAATTGATCGTAAATAAATAATACAATCGGCGCAAAAATTTTATCATACACTTCTCATAATATTTTATTATGAAGTATTAAATTATTTTAAATCCTTATCCGAGTCTCAAAGTATCTTCATAGGCAGCAAAACAGACAGATGTACAAACTTTCGCATTTATGATTATTAGTATGGATAAAAAATGTAACGATTTTTCTTTCAGTAGGTAAGTACCTACAATTATGACATCCGTACAGGGGTATATTAATTTTGGGGCCGATATTTTAAACCCAACACGCAAATACTCAAATGAAAGTGGATTAAAATATTCTACAAGGTGTTAAAACTATGGCTATTGAGTGTCAATCCTATAATTTGTCAACCCTATGTACCTATGTCAACAATATAAGCACTAAGCATAGTGCTTATATGCAAGGAAATATTATTTCAATATGTTAAATTGAACTTAGATTGTAAATGATGGAGTCGAGAAGGTCAAGAGACTTTTATGTTCCCAGCCGTCGCTGCATCTCATTTTGTGAATATTGTATGTCATAACTCATAATAACATTCTAATATAAAAATTACGATTCCAGAAAATTATGCAATTCAGCGGGGAATAAACGGTTTATTATTTTGTTGATGAAACAAATAACGCAACTACGTGCGTCATTTTTGTATGTACCATTTTTGTTTCACGCACGACGAACTTGATACGTCTCAATTCTAAATTATTTAGGCTCTAGAACGTGCCAAGGAAATACTCAATGTATACTTATAAAATCTTATAAAATCCGATACACTAGAATTTAATATAATAGTTGTATTAATTTTGTAACTAAAGATTTTGTAACTAAAGTCCTTCAAAATTGCTGGATCCGTTTTAATGAAATACTATCGGATGAGTCTGCGTATCAGCCTCCATTTCCCTTATTGGACCAACGCACGTAGCAAAACAACGTTTCCTGGATTGACTAGTAATTAGTAGTATCAGTTTAGAAATATATATTTTGGAGATACGTCTACCACGACCTATTAATAACTCTACAAAATACGATCGTAGTAAACTGTCACCGCTTTGTTCAACAAGTTATAATTACTTAGATTTGGTTTGGGCTCGTGATAACAAATGATGGCAGGGGTTGTTTATAAGTTTGGTGAAGTTAGTTAACTCGTGCCATCTTTGCTCGAAGACGTAAGACAGAAATTGTTTATTTTAAATTAGACACACAGTTGAAATGAAAACAATGAATACTTATACACATTTTTATGTTTGCAATTGTATTCAAAAAATAATAAACACTCTTGCACGTGTTTTAACCAGCCTTACAAACTAGTAGCCTCTAATTAATAAAAAACACTTAGATCAAAATTCAGACACAAACAGAATATAGACACTTCAAACTTACAAGTTCTTATGCCGCTGCATATTGTACAGATTCTGCGCTATAAACCTTCAACAAATTGCTGAGCAACAAAATTGCGGGCAAATGCGTAGACAGCACTACAATACCACAGTATAACAATATTATAGGGATATATTGCTATACTGTGAAAATACATATAAATAGACAGCAATTAAATAAATAAATAAATAAATATATATATATTTATTGAAATTGCTATCTATTTATATATATATATATATATATATATATATATATATATATAGCAATTTCAATAAAATTAAATAGCTTCATAAAGAAAAGAGCAAGCATTTTTTCAACATTTTATACACTCCTTCTTGAAACGTAAATAAAGAAACAGTAAAAATTTACTAGCTTTTTATGACACTAAATGTTAACAACAACTTGCTACAACTGTGGACGTTGACATTCTATTTAATATTAAAATCAACTTTACAGCTCAACACTTTCCTTAAAGTCTCGACAAAGAGCAAAGTTTTCTTACAATTTTGTGCCCTAATAAATTAATAAATAAAATACTTTCTTAGAAATTTCCTCTAGTTGTTGGCTATAAGGACTTAATTCAAATAATATTTTACGTCACCCGCGATACCTGTTTACGTACATACTTTTTTATATGATGAAACAGGAAACTTTGAAGTTTCATCTTATAAAAAAGTAAGTACGTAAACAATTCTTATATCGTGGGTACAGGCATAGAAAACTTTGTTCGCATACTCAAACACATACAATATTAAATATTTGAGAGTTACTTTACAAAGGGAAAAACGCCATAGCCATTGAGAAGTGAAAAAAATACTCTACTAAGACGATGCCAGCTAGACCTGCGGGACTAGCTTGTTTTGAGGAGTTAAGTTTCAAAAATTCTAAAGTTTCTGAATTTTTGCACACGGATGGAGTGATGTCTTATTAGGTTATTTTGTGTCATTTCTGATGATAGATTTTTGAGAAAATCAAAATTTAGTAGTCGATTTTTTAAAATTTGTATAAAACTAGCCAGCAAAAACTTAACTTAAAAATAACAATAGCATCATATCGAGATTAGTCTTTGGATTGTATGTACCTAATTTGAACCATTTTAGCCCATTGGAATCCGAAATATTGCCAATTATTTAAAACACTAAAAATAATTGGGCTCAGGTCTATTAAATAAAGCCATAGAATAAATTTGTGTCAGATTCATCCACGATATTTCGAGATTTTAATAATTTTTACTTTTGTAAGCTCCAAACACTACGAAAAATATATTTTTCATTAAAGGCGTTTACATATTCAACATCCTAAAGAAGTAAGAAATATATACTTTAATTTTGAGTCCTTTTCACCAATTGCTTTAAAAATTAGATACAAAAATATAAACAGTATGAAAGAACCGGACGAGTGCGAGTGTGAGACAGAACTCTGCGTTGTTCTGTCCTACCGTTTTTAGGGTTCCAGAGGGTAAAACGGGACCCTATTACTGGGACTTCGATGTCTGTCTGTCTGTATGTCTGTCTTCAGGCTATCTGAGACTGAGAAACATGACTACCCGCTATGGATAAACTTCTGATTTTTTCAAATTGTTTATTATCTATTTCGCAAAAGCAAAATAATAAAGTTTTATCCGCGCGCTACGCTGATAGTGAAAAGGCTATATTTTATTACGCTAAGACTAATAGGAGCGTTGAAATAGAGAAAATGTGGAAAAAACGGGTGAAATTATTGGAAAGGGCTTATCTCACGAACTACTAGAGCATTTTTTCTGTTATTTGGATCAGATAAGAAGTAGACCACGTGAACGATCATAGGTTTTTTTGAGGACTGATTTTTCTGTGAAATATCTAATATACGCGGGCGAAGCCGCGCGGAACGTCTAGTTGAGTAATATTCGATCATTTTTTATGAATATCGATTTTTTTAATTAATCGAAACCGATCGAAATCGATTTTTAAAAAATCGATTTTTTTTAATTAATCAAAACCCTTACAATCGATTAAAAAATATCGACAATCGAAAAAAAAGATTGTTCGATTAATCGATTTCGATGTTACAACACTACTCTCCAACCATCTTACGGTTTTTCGATCAGCACGAGAATCTGACGCGAGTTTCATAGTTTTTACCCATCCCATAAAAGTGCACGCCGCTAAAGAAGTTTACACATCAAAAATGTATTCGGTGTAGTTTTAAGTTTATAGGAACTTTTCGTTCAAATTCCTTTGAAAGTAACTGAGATGATGTTGTTAGTTGTGTAAAACACGTTATAAATATACATTCATTGACCATACACAATTTTTTTAAAACTAGCGGTACTACGGAACCCTATATTGCGCGTGGCCCGACACGCACTTGGCCGTTTTTTTTAGATATTATAGGTACCCAGAGCAATGCTTCCAGGGCCACAGGCCTTCCTGGTCTGGCCATTCTTGCGCCCCCCCAGAGTCTGCGCCCTGTGCCTGGGCACCGGTGGCACCGCCCTATTTACGGCACTGACACTGTGGCAGTCAACAATTCGAGCGGCCCTTCGTTTGATACGACCCACAGGGAGCACTTCAACATCATCATAACTAACTGAGGAGAGTCAATATTTGGGATGAAATTGGGAAATAATGAATGTAGTTTTCTCTTGTTTCTCTTTTCCTCTTCTGATAAAATACAGCTAGTTACAACAATATCCTCGCCACTATCCTCTATAATGCAAATGCACGTTAACAAGCTATGACGGACTAAAAATAACTAAATTGCCTATGATGAATCCGAATGCAGTGAACGCACCCCATCGGCATTTCGTAAATGCGTACGCTCCGATCCAGTGAACGCGCAGCATTATACCGTAAAACTTAAGGCTGCTCTTTCGAAAAAAGCGTGTAGATGAAACAACTTTTCCTCGGCATTAATAGAGAAATTATATCTGAAAAAAATAATTAGTAATCTACATGATATTCTTGTATACTTTTGACTGTAATTTTTTAAAATGCATATGCTGCTGGTAACCATAATAAATAAATAAATATGATACGTAATTTGGTTTTGCCATATTTTTTCTATCGGTATCACATAATAAAGAAATAAAAAACCAAATCACCTCCAAATCGTTGAATGAAACCAATTTACTCTTTCATTATTTATCAAAAGAATATATAAAAATATCTACTGATTTACAAAGACATAAGTTAATAATTTGGTTTTTTTTACTTTTTTGAAATATGTATTATATTAAGCCTTAAAAAGGTTTTTTTATTAAAAAAACGACTTATCTTTGTCTAAACGCGTGAAGGCAACCCTACTTGCTAAGGTACTGAACAGGTGGATGCAAGTTTCGAACAAAAAAAAATTGGGTTCCAAATTTAAACGTAGCTACTAAATTAAATCGCATAATCTGTACAATTTTTAAGCACGGTCGACTGTGATTGGTTGATAAAAAAGACCATAGAGAATATAAACTACATAAGAAAATAAAGGAAGAAGAAGTTTAAAACTCAAAGTTCGAATTTCATTTTGTGAAAATTATTTATTACAAAAATACAAAAATTGTAAATTAAGTGGACTAATTAATGAAAAACGAAAGGTAAGTCTTTGTAAAATGTAAATGTAACCGTAAATTGATAAATTGAAGCAAAACATAAAGATATCATACCATGTCCTAATACAAAGTATGTCGTAGTACTATTTGCATATTTATTTATTTATTTATTTATTTATTTAAACTTTTGCACATTTCCGTACAAAGGCGGGCTTAATGCCTCGTGGCATTATCTTCCAGCCAAACCTTAGGGTGTTCAGAGAAAGTGAGGTAGATGCAAACCCAAAAGAGGACAAAGGGATTAGAAATACCTTAAAATGAATAATACAATATTAGGTATAATTATATTCATAATAATATTATGTAAAATAAAATAAACACATTATATACAATATATAAATATATAAAATAAATATATACATATATTACAACATATATAGATAAAATAACTAATTACGTATTATAGATTTTGTTGTCTCATTTAAGTCAACGATTTAAGATAGTGTTCATGAACTTTGCGTTTAAATAATTGTTTAGTTTCGGCCATCCTAATTTCCTTTGGAAGCGAATTCCAAAGAAGAATTGATTGAACATGAAATTTGTACAATAATTTACGACTTTAACTATAATATTAATATGAAAAAGATAGATTATTATTTCATAGAAAATATTATAATGTATATCAGTATTCAGTATGCAGTTAATTTGGAAAATGATGAAATGTGTATCATGTGTATATTGTTTTATTGTAACAATACATAAGGTTATTAACTATACTAAATAATTTATGTAAACTGTATGGAAATGTAGTAAATGAAAAATTTTTCATTAATTTCAGATTTTTAGGTCCACAGCACAGCTACTTTACAACATTTCAGTCTGTAAGCAATAGCTGTTACCTCGATCGCGGATTCAAACGAGGATGTAAACTGTATTCGGATTCTAGGAAGTCTTTTGTTCTCGCGGTCGCATGCGACCGCTTGGGAACGAAAGCAGCAAAGAGATTCAAAGCAAGGAGATTTTAGGAGAAGGAAGGTATGGGATTATGAGTGGTAACTGGTACGGTCACCAAGGAAAAATCCTCTGATCAAGTGAGGTGGTATGCAGCTGGCCTGAGCCCGCGCGATAGATTTCAGCTGTCGTATACAGGGTATAAGAAAACAAAGTGTGTATGTATAAAGGTGCGGTCCACTGGACCGGAATCGGAGCGTAGGTACGCAGTGGACGGATTTGTTGCTTTGTATGTATGGTACTGACTACTATGAACTGCACTAGAAGTACTGGAACGTCATTCTGCACCTGACAAGTATATGACGACACGACGTGCCGTCCGCACCGTACGTCCCGATTCCGACCTGGTGGACGCGCAGCTTTAATCCCCTCCCTATATAGAGTTTACTGTATAAGTGTATAAGCCAATCAAGTAGTTAGTAGAGTAGCATATACAGCTATTCTATTATATTTATAAATAAAATACAGAAAACTGTACTGTAATATTATAATATTTAATAATAGAAATCCACAAAAGCTTGTGGATTAAATCTGTTTTATTGTTTAATTTACCTTATTAGCCTATTTATTAAGTTATGTACAATATTTTTATTGAAATAAAACATTTATTTGAGCTCATTTCTTTTTTATTTTTATTTTTTTTAATTTTCGGTATGTTTAGAGTGAAAGGTTTTGCACTTAAAAATTTTAACTTCAGTTTCAAATTAAAAAAATAACGGATGTTAATTTTTTTTCTTCTAAGTCCGATCTCTTGTTACGTAGTATACAGTTTACATCCTCTTTGGTACTGAAACCAATTTGTCAGTTTCATTTTACAAATAGAATAAAATTCAAATCATCGAACAGTGAACACGAAAAAGGATTTTATGCGGATTACGTAGTAAGTAATTTTTCTTCAACAACTTAAAATAATACATAAACTTTTTAAAATCTGCTATAATAAATCATAATATGGTAGAATTTTTAGTAAGTAAATTAAAAAATATTGACTAAGCTTTAAGTTACGAAATTAAGTTATATAGAATATTTGTTAAAATAAGATGCAATTTTTTTATTTCTTTTCCATCGAATAAATTATAAAATATCGTATTTTCTCTTACACAGGCCCTTCAAGATATATGATGTTGTATCTATGTTTAAAAATAAAATAGTTTGTGGCCTATTAACAAGTATAAAAATCAATTTCGCTTTACTTGATCGTCAATTTCTCTTAAAATCGGGGCTGAAAAGGAACTAAATTTTGAAATATGGTTTGCATAGACCTTTTAATTGTAAATATGTAAACTCTAAAAACCTTAATTACTTTTTGTAGCTTTTACGGGATGTTGAAAGCATAAATATAAATTTCTTCAAAACCCGTGGATGAAAATGACACAAAACTTTAACAGTAGCAGACATCAACAAACTTAACCATATTATACCGTTTTTAGAAACTCTAATATTTTTTCGACACAATGGGGATTGTCCATTTTTTTTAAATTTTGCTCATTACAAAAACATTTCGAGGAATAAGGTCAGTGATCGTTTTTCTGTATATAAACGAAAAAATACCCATTAGTTACTTATATTTTTGAAGAAATATGTTTAACCTTAGTTTGACCTTCAATGGCGTTAAATTAGCAATAAATTCGACCAACATTACGTTTCGAACTTTTAGTAAGCTTTTCGTATCAGCTTTCACATAATGAGAACTTGTATTTGACGAACCAGCCATTATAAATAAGATTCAAAGGAAAAAAAACATTCTGCAGAGGTCAATTGGCCGCCGATGATGACGTCAGAGCGAAACTTTAAAAATTTATTGAGAAAAAACTAGCCAATAAATTTCAAAATTATTGAATTTATATTCTTAAAATACCCTATTTTAACGAAAAAAAATATAAAAAGTACATGTAATTTTTTTTGGACAATGCCCATTAGGCGACGTTTTTAATATTTGCTAATTACTGGGAAACCCGTGGATGAATCTGACACAAAACGTGTCTGCACATCAGTTACTGCCCTAGCAATATCCCAAAACCTAAATTTTAAACTTTAATATTTTTTTCAGCCTATAGCGACCAAAAATCAAAATCCCTAAATATCTCTGGAAGCTGTCGACCAAAATGACACAAAATCATTTTTTAGGTTTACCTAGTGGTCCCAAAACTATACGCAAAAAAATTAGAAACTTTAGAATTTTTAAACCAAAAAACCTAGTCCTATCGGTCTAAGCAGAAAAAAAAACAAAAAGATCGGGAAGTTCGCAAAAAATAAATGCTAAGCAGCCTACTTTAACTACTTACTTTTACATTATAATCAGCCGCAGCAGAAAAAATATTAACACTCGGAGTCACTTGAAACTTTTTTGTCAAATTAAATTCGTAATTCGGTGCCCTAGAAATTGGATGGTGCCTGACCTCCTTTGTACTGTAGGTCTGCTTAACGTGGAGTTGCTAGTGCACAAAGCGAACGCTCGACCTTTGCCTAACTACTAGACCGATTTTTCCTTACCCGTGTTTAAATTTTAAATTCGGCACTCGAACTGAGTGTTTAAATCTCACAAAACTAATTCGTATATTTTTGTGCCCAAAAGAAATCAGATCTCGATCCGTTGAAAATAAAGTTATGTTAGAAAATATTACACGTAACGAAATATAATATTACATGTAAAATGAAATAGGGAGAAGGATAATATCGTACATACAGAAAGAAACGTATTGGAAAGACATCGACAACTTTAATATTAGATTCGTAAAACATATATCGGATATCGAAAAGGGGCTAAATTGAAATCACACAAACTACGGCCCCTCCCGGCCCCAGCAGGACGAAACTTGGTGTTTGCACAACTGAACACCCGAAGCCAGATAAGATGGGATCACGAATTAAATTCCCCGAAGTTAAATAAAAGCGCTAGTTCAACTCGAATTAAATAAAGGAAGTAAAACCTAATTGTGTGCTTATAGAGACAAATGGATGTTTGATATTGAAGTTTCCATCAATTCCTATTAACTGCTAATGTGCTAACGTTCGCTAATTACATCATTTCTATTTATGGAACATTGATTATGATTTGTGTTGGTATTAGTTGGAGGTATAATCCGGGTACCCTAGAACATTTTTTTCATTTGATTACTATCAAGCTAATTTTCCGTGAGGTTCATTTTGATAAGACGCCGTACAATTATTTTCTCTGGGAAAATTCTCGAAAGTGGTAGCTAACAGAGATAGAAAGGATAAAATAGTTCGATTTGATGATCCTAAAATATGGATTGTTCTATTTGTAGGACAATTTTAAATACTGTTCAATTATATAAATATTAGATAACCAATTATTATAATATAAAAAAATCCGCTGGCTGTAGCAAACGTATAATATAATATAATATTATATTTATTATTATCAGTCTTATAACCGATAACGTGTAACAAAGTCATTTATATCTAGTATCTACCTATTAATTAGGCCGCGACTCGTGTACAACATAGTGGGAAATTCTTTTCGGATTTTGATCGCGGATTCTTGGAAATGTTATTGTATTCTATTGTTGTCGCGATCACCGGTGCTCTTATGGGGCTTGAAGGATTAATTGCGAAGTTATCATTTAAACTGAACTAAAATTATTTTGACAAGTTCATCTCGGCCTCAATATTATGTAAGCTAGTGAATCTTAATAATATTTATGGGTAAGTACAATAATATATTGCATACTGCATAGACCCATTCCTAAAACTTAGGTCTAAGTAAGTTTAAAATTTCACTTGTTTAGGATAATACGCAGATTAATGTAATTTAAGTAGGTTATTAAAATATATAAGATATTATAATATTATAAAATATTAAGAAGGAGACTAACCCAAAATTGACGATTTTATAAATCATTTTTGCACTTGATAATGAGCCCCGAATCGTTTAATTTTCTAAACATAGATACTACATTATATTACCAAGAATTCAATCTGAGCAAAAACACGATATCGTAAAATTTTCTCGATAGAAAAAAATCACAAAGATGCATCTAACTTTGATGATTTTTTTCCTATATTGCCAAAACCATGCATTAAAGTGAGTTGATATTTTTACACATCATATAAAATTCTATCACCGAGTGTTCGTTCTAGCGGATTTTTAATATTCTCTATATTTTTTAAGATATTTAAGAAAAACCACATTGGCGCTTCACCGCTAGATTTGACTCAGCTCTCAGTCGCCAACAGTCGCGTTCGCGCGCGCCTGAGGAGAGGTTGTACTTCTTTTGCCTTTACTCCGGATTGAGAAAATATTTAATCGAAACCATGGGAAACAAACGAAAATTAAATAAATACACTAAAAGCAACCTTCACAGGTGAAAACGGGAGCCGATGAACAATTGTAGAAGGCTTTTTAATTTAATATAAAATATGTATATTTGTTTACAAATATGATAATATTATCATGACAAATAATTTGTCAAACTCATATGTTGCGGCCACATATGTGTAGTGCTTCGTGCTTGAGACGATACTATTGGACAATATGCATGTATCGTGCAATGGTATCGTCTCATGGCACGGAGCTTCGTGACGATAGACGAATCAGCAGCCGCGGCAATAGAGATTGAAAAAATAAATCGGCTTTTTAATCAATATAGTTTTGACAAAAACTAGTCTATGACTGCGATTTGAAAATCGATTTGGTTTCAATGAACGTCGTACTCGATGTTATGGAAATATCGAATAAATTTCTTCGGAACAACGCTACGGTCTGGAAATGATAAGATTAAATTGTCAAACAGTGATAACATTAATAAATTATATGCAAAAATTCACTACTTCGACCATTCGCTTGAACTTGAACACTACAAGAGCATGAACAAAGGTGACGGCACATTTATGAAAGGATTTAAGAGTACATATAGGTACTACACAATATATTATAAGGTCTTTTATACCTATGATATTGCCTTTCTGTTTGAAAAATGTTCTTTGATGACCCTATTATATACTTCAATGTCTGTCTGTCTCCAGGCTGTATCTTAAGAACGGCTACAGCCAGACTTCTGAATTTTTCACAGAATATGTATATCTGTTTCCGCTATAATAACAATTAATACTAAACACAAAATAAAATTAATATTTAAGGGGGGGCTCCCACATAACAAACCTGATTTTTTTGCTATTTTTGCTCGATATCAATAATGGTAGGCACTTGAAATTTTTACAAAATCCTTAATTATATTTGCACTTAAATAATGGATAGCAAAATTAAAATAAAATAAATATTTAAGGGGGCTCCCATACAAAAATTACAAATTTTGGACTATTTTTAGCTCTATAATGGTACGGAACCCTTCGTGCGCGAGTCCGACTCACACTTGGCTGATTATTTCGAACTTACTTATTTCTGTTATTTAAAGTAATCACCCCTGCAATCAATGCACCTTCGCCAACACAGTGGCAGTTTATAGATGTCCTTATTGAAAATATCAACTGGACGGCAGACTACACTTCTAATGCATTTTGTACAGCTCCTCGCGAATAAAGTTTTCTTCCCGGTAAAAGTTTTCTTAATTTTGGAAAAGGTAATAGTCGGTATGGCAGATGAAGAAGAGCTTCCAAACAAAATGAGGTCGCACGTTGTCATCAAGGAGCAGCGGAGGCGATCGATTGACAAAAACTAGTTGCAGACGTACGAGCATCGCCATCATTGTGGGCAGTTTCCAATGTACACATCTGCAGTAATGCTCTCGCCGTTTTGTAAAAAGCTGTGACTTATCACACCAGCAATTAGACCACCAAAGTGTGACTATCACATTTCTAGGGGTGATTTTTCGTTTTGCACAATGCTTTGGTGTTGAACCAGGATCTTACCAACTTGCTGAGCATTTTCAAGACGTGACAACCGAATGCCATTTTTCGTCGCAGGTCTTTTAAGTTAGCTGGTACCGCCTAGCCTACAAAGTGTGAAGATTGAGTAGAAAAATACATGAATTTTAGGCGAAATATGAATATAACCACTTAATATAGAAAAATCTAGCTAGTTAGGTACGTGTTTCTAATTAAGGCCAAAAGTTCCTGTTTTTATGTTTTTAGGGATCCGTACCCAAAGGGTAAAAACGGAACCCTATTACTAAGACTTCATCGTCTGTCTGTCTGTCTGTCTGTCTGTCGCCAGGCTGTATCTCAAGAACCGCTATAGCTAGACTTCTGAAATTTTCACAGATTGTGTATGTCTATTGCCGCTATAACAACAAATACTAAAAATAAAATAAATATTTAAGGGGGGCTACCATACAACAATTTTTTGGCCTTTTTTGTTGGATATCAATAATGACAACAGATAGGCAGTTGAAATTTTTACATAATCTTCAATTTTATGTGTACTTTAATAATTAAGAATAAAAATAAAATAAAATAAAAATTTAAGGGGGGCTCCCACACAAAAACACAACTTTTGGCCTATTTTTTCTCTATAACGGTACGGAACCCTTCGTGTGCGAGTCCGACAGCACTTGGCCAGTTTTTTAGCTCTTTATAACAGTGAGTCTTAAAGAACTTTATGAAAGCTACTAAAATTTACCACGATTTTGTCTTTCCGATGGCCGATTTTTTCAAATACAGAAATAGTTGAGATTTAGACGAATTCTGAAAAAGGCACTATAAAAGAGTAAGAGTTATTCAATACTTTTTAGTACACATTACTATTGTTTTTACCTTGAAAGTCTGTTTTAATTTTTTTGTTATAAATAATTATTAAAGATAATACAAAAAATACTTCCGGATATTTTTATTTCTATGAAAAAAATATTAAGTACTTATAGTGAGCCCTAGAACAATTTTTTTTTGTAATTACTAACAAGCTAATTTTTTATGAGTAGCTTCATTTTGATAAGACGGATAACATTTTTATTTTCGAAAAATCTCGAAAGTAGTAGCTAACAGATATACAAAGGATTTCATACTTTGACTTGTTGGTCCTAAAATATTATGAATTGTTTTATTTTTACGACAAGGTTACTTTTAAATTATATAAGTTATAACTATTAACCTACAAAATATCTGCTGGTAGTATACAAAAAATCTGCTGGTAAGGGTTCCGTTTTAGGGTACAGTAGTCAACTAAGTATTGTTGAGTACAGAACCCTAAAACAGAACCCTAACTAGATGATTTTTTGTATATTGGTAGGTTAATAGTTATACAATGTGTCCGGTGTCCGATCCTTTAATGTCATGATCTATGGCATATTTTATCGACAAATTGGCTCTAAAAATTTTTCTCTCCCTCACGGTTGTAAAATGGCAGCCATTTTAATTTTTCTTGGGCTTTCACACTTATCTGACCAGTACTTCTCATGTAAATATCCTATGGAGATAAAAAAATCTCATTTGATAGCTGAATTTGTGGACTACGCTTACATAGGCAATATGTTATAAATTTCGTGAAATTAAACATAGAAAAACCTAAGTTTAAGAAAAAAATGTGTATTTTTTGTTAATGGCTTTTTGTGAAAAATTTAGCAGATTAAATTGGTTCTTTTTTATTTTAAAAAGATAGAGGAAGATTTCATCGTCTAAAATTATTTTACTTCAATGCTCTAAGTCAGATAGTTTAGAAGTTATAACGATTTTTTTATGACGAGGTGGTCAGATTGATATGAAGCCAGAGAATTTTTTTTTTCAAAAGTTGGAAAAAAAAATTGAACTCATGATGTATGGCTTATATTAGTGACAAATTGGCTTTCAAATTATTTTTTTCTCCAACTTTTGAAAATAAATTTTTTTCTCTGGCTTCATACTAATCTGACCACCTCATCATAAGAAAATCGTTATAACTTCTAAACCATCAGACTTAGAGCATTGAAGTAAAATAATTTTAGAAGATGAAAACTATCTCTATCTTTTTAAAATAAAAAAGAACCAGTTTAATCCGCAAGATTTTTCACAAAATGCCATTAATAAAAGATACACAATTTTTTTCCTAAACTTGGGTTTTTCTATGTTTACTTCCATTAAATTTATAACATATTGCCTGTGTAAGCGTATTCCAGAAATGTAGCTATCAAATGAAACCTTTTTTATCTTCATAGGATATTTACAAGAGCAGTTCTGGTCAGATTAGTGTGAAAGCCCGAGAAAAACTAAAATGGCTGCCATTTTACTACCTTGAGAGAGAACAAAAATTTGGGGGCCAATTTGTCGATAAAATATGCCATAGATCATGACATTAAAGGATTGGACACCGGTGTCGGGACACATTGTATAATTTAAGAGTAACCTTGTCCTAGAAATTGAAAAAAATCCTTATAATCGGTTGAACTGTTTTGGATCAGTTCGCGCACAAACAATGTAACCCAAGAATTTTATATACATACTAGCTGTCCCGGCAAATGTTTCTTTGCCATATTATATAAAGTATATCGCCCGTATTATTTTATTGAATTAGTGACTCAATAAGTGTGTCGCCATGGCAACGTCCATCGCTATCCCGTGACCCGCGTCGCATAAACAATGGTCGCTCTTTATAGACAAATAATTTGCAATAAAATAAAATTGCGACTATAATAAATCTAAGCTATCCTATCTCTCAAGCTGAAAAAAACACACATTAAAAAAACACACACATTAAAAAAACAACACTAAAATCGGTTAAGTAGTTCAAGAATCCATCGCGGACAAACATCGTGACAGGAGATTTATATATATTAGATTTGACTAGATGACCCGGCAAACGTCAGTTTGCGATATAAATTATTTCTAGTATCAATATATTATATCAAAAAGCAGATAAAAAAAATCGGTTGTCTGTAAAGTCGGTTCACTGACGATAGTTGAACGTGACAACGTCATAGCCTAAACCCCTCAGTTCCGGGAAAAATCTATGCAAAAAGTTGGCAGGTCAATGTGCAAAAAAATGGCACCCGGCCTACCCTCTTTGTAAAATTAATGTAATATCCTTACATACAATCCATATTTTATGTTTGTGTGACCTACATTATAATATAATATGTTAAATCTTCTATCTATCAAGCCATCATAATATAGTATTTAGTCCGATGTGATATTAGTTTCTCAATTATAAACTTTCGAAACTATAATTAGTGACTTGTTCAGAAGAAATAAACGAATAAATTACTCATTATAAATAAAATATTTATAATGAGTAAAATAAACTATTCGCAATACAAAACGCTACATACATTCGTGAAATCCAGTAAAATCTTCGAACAAAGCACAAGTCATACCTTGACAATTGACACGTAGGAAATAGAGCACAATTTTGAATAGCCGAAATAATACTAATAGCTCACAGATTTTTTATTTATTTTTCATTCAGAGTGTGGTCAATGTATCAAAGGTCATAACTAACCAAACTTCTTCATACAAAAATATTCTCTAAGTCATCGAAATACGTAATATAATCGAAACAAAGAGCGCGGCCCAGGTGGGCCTTACGGTTGTTGAGAGACTTGAAAGTGTAAATGCTCAGAGCTGTCAGCGAGGTAACGCCGCATGAACTGTCATGTTTTTTGGGTGCGCACCCCATATCGAATTATAAGACGTTATCACGTAAAAAAATTCTCAAGCCTAACGAATGTGCGCACAAACATTGTGACATACGAATTTTGTTAATTTTAATCTGACAAATATTAATATGTTTTACGGAAATACATACAAAACTAACCAAATTCGGATGTTGACGAAGACGTGGCTAGTATACTATATTAAATAAATTTATAATATTTTTGTAACAACTACAGCTTAGGAATTCTAACCAGAATCGATCCAGTAGTGCCTATTCGATTTCAATAAATAAACATATCATAAAATATTACTAGTGTATAAGCCAAAAAGTATTAATTAGATTATCAAAGTACAGATGGAAAATAAGACTCGAACTTCTCAAAATTTTATCTGATATATTTGGTTATACTACGTTCGTACAAAAAGTGGTTACGAGAGTATTTACTTAAATTTATAGCCGCGGTGACATTTTGAATGCGTTGGGCAAGTGCGGGGAGTATGAAGTGCGCGGGTGAAAACCGATTTTTTTCTGTCATAGGTCTCCCTCTTAATAAATAATTTCTTTCAAATTCACATCGGCAAAGCCAAAGTTGAATATGCAAACACGCTTATGCAAAATATGACAGGGAACAAGCCTAAGCATAACACAAATGTGGTAACATTTGTTCGAGCTGCAGATACATTTATCACAGTCGGAAAGGTCTCAGACGCGATATAATTTATTCAAAGCTCTGTGGAAGGTAAGATCATCGGATTTGTCGCAAATAAACTGCTAACGACCATCGGTGTCGGATTTCACATTTGCAACCGATGAAGGTGTAACCACATTTTCGTCTGAATTCAAATTATGAGCAATATAATTTAATATTATTTATTTGAAGAAATTTTAAACTTTTTAAAAATTAGACTTTTTAAAGTGAGCAACGGATTTTTATACGGTTTCTTATAATACATTCCTAGTATTATATTATTATGTAGAGATTCGTTAGTCTATACGCATTATCATGCATACCTAATCATAATATTAAAAGTATGGTATATAACGCATATTACAGAAAAGTTTCCCGAGTCAACTATAGCTTTTCTTTCAGTGATGAACGGAATTCTTCTCTGACTTCTTTAAACGCGACGGACGTGGTTCGGACGTAGTTGAGGTATTAGAAAGGCTTCATCGTTCTCCCGAGACTCTACAAAATCAGAGCTGCTAGCCAAGACGTTTTCTTTATCGCTTCTTTATAGAATACCCAACTGATTAACCCATCAAGCCCCGTACGAGCACCGGTGATCGCGACAACAATAGAATACAATGGCATTTCTGAGAATCTCCGACCGAAGGAAATGTATGGAATTGACATAACATGCGTCGAACGTCAACTTTATTTTATCGAACGCTTTAACCCTCCGTTTACGAGGTGAGGTATGACATACCCCAGCGCTAAAAAAATTGATAGCATTTTTAAACGAAAAAATTATGCGAGTTGGTTCCCTCAATAGCTGCAAATAAGACGTTGCTGCTTTCATTCCTACCAAATATTCAATCCTATGTCTATCACCAATTCTGTTATATGAGGTTAAAGTGCGTCTGGGTATCACATACCCTACCTAGTACAGCACGTAGCTAAAAAGGAAAGTGTAACTTCTTTTGTTTTTATTTATTTATATGTTTAATTTTGTGATTAGCTTGTTGAAATATTAGTGTATGGTATAAGGTTTGCTAAAAATGTCTCGGTTATCGAAAAAAAAATATTTTACGAGCACTGACTAAAGAAGATAATGTTTGTGATACTGAGCTAATGAATTATTCTGAACAAGAATGTAAAGTAATGAAGATCAAATCAGTGATACCGAATATGACCTATACTAATATGAAGGAACACTGGGCACAATTTGAAAAAATATAAAATCTCCATATTCTGTATTTTACATACTAATTTTTGTGTCTAAATAACTGTCAATATTACGGAAACTTATGTGCACAAGATCTATTTCATATTGTTTACTAGCTGTTGCCCGCGACTTCGTCCGCGTGGAATTCAGTTTAAAGCGCGCGATGTCAACAAAATTGGTGTCAAATTAAGCTTTTATAAAAAAACACTAGTACTCATTAAATCAAAACACCCAAAAACAGCTGTGCAGTGTGGACATAAATTATTTCATTTTTTTAAATTAAACTTTATTTATGCCAAATATTTAGCCCCCCAATTACACTACTTTACCCATAAGCTATTTATCATTGATAGATTTAAGATTACGTCACTGCATAAAATAAATAAAGTACTGAGTTATTTAATAATGTAACAAAGAATTAATAACAATCGAAAAAATCGGAAATCTGATGTCAGATAATACCACCTCTTATAGAAAAACATTTGAGCAAGCGTAATCGCGATGTAGGAGACGGCACGGTGCCATCTATTATGAAATGCTGGAACTAACTTAATTTGAACAAATTTACGCATTACCTTACAACGATTTTTTCCAGTTAAAAAGTCCTTTCTCAGGCTTTAGACTATCTGTGTATAAAATTTCATTACAATCGGTTCGGTAGTTTTGGCGTGAAAACGAGACAGACAGACAGACAGAGATACTTTCGCATTTATAATATTAGTATAGATTTTAAAATGATATTATAAATAGGTTAAAATTAGATAAACTAGTCTTAGAATTTGAGAAGAATTTGATTGCAATAGTTGCCATTTCATTTTTGTTCCGAAGAAAAGATTTCATAGAACTTTATAGTTTGAAGAAAAAGTCAAGTTTTTGTACTTTTGCTTATAAAATGTATTTTATAACGTAAAATTGAATTTATTTTACCTAAATCAATTCATTATTAGATACCTATTTGTAATATATTACTTATTAATTTACAATCACTTGGAACTCGGATTTAACTGCCTTTTATTGCTGGGGTATGTCACACCCCACCTAGTACAGCATGGTGAGATTAGTCACCTAGTACACAGAGGGTTAAATGTCAATTTCATGTATCAGACTCAATCGGCGATTCTATAGAAAAACGATAAAGAAAACGTCTTGGCTAAGGGGCCTGGTCTTTATGAGATAGGTTTAGAAACAGCTGTTGGTAGCTTCTTCCCATTAAATTTTAAATGGAAACCCTAATCTCGGCCATCGCTTTCCGTTGTTTGGCTATCCTCATTACGTCATAATTTATTATTAATCTCACCGGTAGTGTTACAGAGTTAATTAAATTTTCTTCAGCGAAGCATTTTCGTGAATAAAGGGCTACTTATTTTAAAATTCGAGCTCGTTTAGATAGAGCCTGTGTTTAGTCATACAATACAATAACCTAATTTAACCACAGGGCTATAATCTAGATTTATGTGTATTATTGAAAAATTAAAGTTCATTTTTAGCACGATTAAGTAGGCTGTAGAGTGTAGACTATAGAATATAATATAGCCACGATCTTTATCTAAAAACATAAAAATTAAAATCTGATACAAAAGCAGGTTTTCTTGTATACTTACTTTTAATATTGTGATCTAATTTTAAATTAAAAGGCGCTCTACGTTTTTAATTAAATTTGCTACATCAGTATCATGCACACTTCAGTAGTTTTGAATCCTCGCTTTAAATTGCGGATAAGACGAGCTGTGTGGGAAAACAAAACTTTTTTTTAATAAAACACACTCGAGGAGTTTTATCGGGCTACATCTTCAGCTGAGGAGTACAATATGGGCGCGATTGGTCGTATATCGTTGGAAATGGGGCGATACAAGAAGCCTGTTTGCGAAAACAGGTTGGGATCCACATAAAATATATTAAACCTTCAATACTGACTAGATAATACGTCAGCGAATGGATATTTTATGAGGGATACCATTTCTCACGGAACCATATCATAAGATAGGACTGTTATTTTAATATAGTGGAAATATAATATTATATTATCTAGAAGTTACTAATTTGATTGCGACAGAGGATTATTTTTTCCGTTTGCTGTATATAAAATATTGAGTATTTATATTTCGTATTGACATTAGATTCTTCAACGCGAAAGGGTACATAAAATTACGCACGCAGTATTTGTTCTGTCAACAAAATAATAAACCGTTTATTTCCCGCTAAATTGCATAATTTCCTGGAATCGTAATTTTTAATATTAGAATATTATTATGAGTTGTGAGTTATGACATACAATATTCACAAAATGAGATGCAGCGATGGCTGGGAACATAAAAGTCTCTTGACCTTTTTGACTCCATCATTTGCGACCCAAGTTCAATTTTACATAATATTCAAAATATTATATTTAATTCCATATAAGCAGAGTTGAAACTCTATATCCCTTGTTTTATTAGCGCTAAGCTACGAATAATAAAAACTAAGGAAGAGTAACTCCGTCAAAAAACATGCTCCAAAATACTTGTCAAAAAAGTGTACCTTAGGTTCACTTTTCATACATTTGGTGACCTTGAGCGGTATAAAGGCTGACGTTACGTCATGACAGTTCGAATGGAACCAAATTTAAAACTGTATTAGCACAATTATTAGTATGGGAGTTACGTTTCCTTAGGTTTTATTATTCGTGGGCGCTTAGTGTAATAATGACAATAATAAATCTCAAGCGTGTATGAGGTACTCAAAATAAAATGCTTATTAGGAATACCTTAATAACATTAAAAAATCCATTTAATCCCCATTTCCTTTATAGCTCAAAATAAGTGCCTACGCACCGCCACAAGGCAATTCTGCCAATAGTTGATTATACTATGAATAATGGGGATTGTCCATTTTTTTTAAATTTTGCTCATTACAAAAACATTTCGAGGAATAAGGTCAGTGATCGTTTTTCTGTATATAAACGAAAAAAATACCCATTAGTTACTTATATTTTTGAACAAATATGTTTAACCTTAGTTTGACCTTCAATGGCGTTAAATTAGCAATAAATGCGACCAACATTACGTTTCGAACTTTTGGTAAGCTTTTCGTATCAGCTTTCACATAATGAGAACTTGTATTTGACGAACCAGCCATTATAAATAAGATTCAAAGGAAAAAAAACATTCTGCAGAGGTCAATTGGCCGCCGATGATGACGTCAGAGCGAAACTTTAAAAATTTATTGATAAAAAACTAGCCAATGAATTTCAAAATTATTGAATTTATATTCTTAAAATACCCTATTTTAACGAAAAAAAATATAAAAAGTACATGTAATTTTTTTTGGACAATGCCCATTCAGAAAGGCGCTCCGTTTGCGTATTGGGATGGGTGAGGTTGGCTAATGTAAGCGCCACCTCGCGCTAACGAAAGTATTTATCTCGATTGCACATAATATAATTAACATCATGTTCATAGAAAAGTTTATATGTGAATCGGAGGTAATTACTATTTTTATTTGATGAACGTAATAATTATTGTGTACAAACAATATTAACGATGTTCACACCCTTGAAAATATTTTTCTCCGAACTATATTCACTTCCTTCGTATTATTTACCTTAACCTAGATATTTTCATACTCGCTACGACAGGAAAAATAAAAGTTGCAGTCTATCGTATATTACATTTATTATGCCAAATATTTACAGTTGGGTGGTGCGTTTGTCATTTAGAAGAATCGGTTGTAAGCGTACGGGTAACCGTAGGCGCCGAATCTGGCGAAACCGTAGGGGGAAGCGTAGGCGAGAGCGGGAGCGGCGGCGAAAGCGGGGGCGGCAGCGATAGCGGGGGCGGCGACGGCGACGGGGGCGGCGGCGACGACGGCGGGGTCCTTGCGCACCACGGCGTTGAAGCCCTCGGCGCCGGCGGCGTAGTCCACGGTGCGGCGGGTCCCATCCGACTCCAGCAGCGAGTACTGGCCCTGCACGTTGTCTCCGGCGCGGCTCTCCACCTGGCTCTTGAAGTCACCGGTGTAGGGGTCGGCCACGCCGTACGAGAAGCTGGAGAAGTCTGATGCACTGGCCAGAGCCACGAGGGCAAAGAAGACGACGAACTGCAAAAATAACAAAGCTAAAGTTTGTGGACAGTATTCTCAGTTAGTTATTTTTATTTTAGTAGTTTCGAAATAGGCAATGAAATAAATAATTATAAAATCAATTACCTTCGCAACCATTTTGATTAGTGAGGAGTTGTGACTACGTCGGAAGCACTGAAGAGTGTGATGCTATGGACTTCCAGAGATACCTTTTTATACGCAAGTGCAGCCGCAAGGGTGCTCACAGACAGATCGGGAAGTACCCAAATGTCAAGTTCAAATCGAAAATAAGTAGCATGCTCTACAACTTTCGTCGTGTTATTTAACGTCTGTAACTGGTTTGCCGCAACCTTATCGCCCGCGCGTACCCTTAAGCAAAATAATGCCAATTGAGTGCAAGTTAACAATTATCCACAAAGATTAAACCTCAATTAAATATGATATTATCATTCATCTACTTAAATCGAATGTCACGTCTCTATGTATCATGAGAACACTCAGGTACAACCTTTCATGATGTAGTACATAAACCAAATTTGACATAAAATTATTGCCAAAACACCCTTGATCATGCCAGCTTCGGTCGACATACGACATGCACTAAGATATACGACACACATACACACACACAGAGAGAGAGAGAGAGACGGCAGACATGTCAAACTTATAACAATTAACACCCCTCTTTTTATCGGGGGTTAGGCTAGGAAAAATAAACCGTTTTACACAGCCGTTAAAATTATATAAGTTTCGAGAACACTTCTAAGTTGGCTTACTGGTTCGTTCTGTCTATTCTGGTCTAAGTCCTAACAGAGCTAACAATCCTAACAGTAATTTTAAATTCAATCAATATTCGAAATGTGGTGTTTATGATGATTGATGACGATGATGCGGCGGATGTTGTAAGCTTATTTAGAATTTGTTCAAAAAGTTACCAATTGAGAATCAAAAATGTATTTCACTCTTCAGGGGATCGTTAAAAAAGTTTTACTCTTTTAACAATAATTGGGAAACTTGATTCAATCATATCGAATTCGTAATGCACAAAAAATGAAACGTACTGGAAATAAACTCGCCAAGAAAAGTTATATTGTTATACTGACTTTTCCAGTTCAAACCAAATAATTAATTAAAATAAAAGTATTACGTGTAAAGCTATCAGCTTTCCACTATTTAAAAACAAATATTTTTTTTAACTGTCACGTTATATTGTAATTAAAAATATTTATAACAAGGCTTAGTCAAATTTAAAAAGTACGAACCTAATACTTTCTTTTGTAGGCCCATTACACAAGATACTTTTAATAATTTTGTACTTATTTAAAATATCGTAAAATATTATGTCAGTCATAAATCGTAAGTCGTAAACTAATTCCAATATTTTTTCGCAGTAGAGCTGGACAGGCAGTTAAACGTCCAGTAATATAAAAAATATGTTGTTAACTCGAAATGAAACTGGGCTTTTAAAAACATTAAAGAAGTTACTTCGATGAAGTAGGATATTAAAGTTGTTATGAATCATGAACGAATATTTTGCGTTTAAAATTAATATTATGTGTCTGGTTTCCGAAAAAAGAAGTAAGTAATCCTTTGAATTTTATAAAAAAATCCGAATACATAATATTACAATTACCTATGTGTTGAGGACAGCGGCCTCGCTCCCGAAAAACGTGTAGTTAGTGCGAATAAACTAACCAGTGATATGTGAGAAATAGACTCAATGCAAATTAGTGTTTTTACAAATAGACTTTAAAAGGTGAATTACGATAAATCTGTGGCTCCCTAAAAGGTTAAATGTGGTTGGTTTAATGGATTAATAAGTTGTCTAATAGATGCAGGAAAAATTAGTAGTGTAGCCTAAGTAGTTTGGAAAATATAGAGAAAAATTGTGTGAAAATGTATGTGAATTGTGTTAACTTTTAGATTCGCTTAACTGTAATTACGTAAAATATAAGTTTTGATACTAAGACTAAGCTAAACATTGTGGAAAAATGAATAAAGAATTTCCCCGAAATGCGTTTCAATTACCTGGCTCACGGAAAATAGGGAAAATAGGGAAAAATAGCCACTTCCGATAGTAAAAGTGAGACGGAAAACTTGCGAATCGGAGTGGCTCACTACGAGTATACGGCATTCGTTCGAGCCAGGTAAGCGAGGTGCGTTTCGGGGAGAATGTTCTCCTCGACTCTCGTGTGTTTTATTTACGCCCCCGCTCTGCAATATTACCGGTGTAGCCTCGGTCTCCGAGACCGATCCGAGCCAGCGGCGAAAACCTATGCATGAATACAGTCTCGAACACTATGAATAATAATTATTGTTCTAAAGTTATTATTTTCTTTATAAATAAAAATGTTTTTTATTTTTTTATTTTTTTTAGTCTCGCTATAACCTGAGAACGGCTGAATCGATCAGGTATTTTAACTAATTTTAGTATTAATATTATTTTAGTATAAATAAATTATTCTCGTCTGTAAATCGACCTTTACTATCCAAATTCCAAATATCATACTTTTTACGATCAGTTACCACTTTGGAGATATTACGTAACAATATGATCCTTTGGTTCCTTTTTGAGAAGGGAGGTTCCTTCTCAAAAGGGAACCAAAGGATCATATTGTCGATTCGATAGTCCAAGTATTTTCGCGGACCTGGATGCACCAACCCCCTGGTGCATCCAGGGCCCGTACCACGAAACGTTTTTGAGACTCAAATAACCCTACGAGAATGTTGCGTCCTACTCTAACAAACGTGAAATGACTTTGTTAGAGCAGGACGCGGCATTCTCATCCGATTATTTGAGTCTCAAATCGGTTTCGTAGTAGGCCTACAGGTCCGCGAAAATACACCTCAGCGTAGAGGATGGTAGAGATAAAGTGTGATTTCAGGTCGTGGTGTCATTATTTTAGCAATAATATTTTTACAATACGCATACTCGTTTTGTTGACGCATAATATTATCATGCGTCACTTGACTACCCGCGGAGCCCGGAGGAGTTATATACCTAGTCACTGTCAGCAGTCATCCAATCATCCAAGTAACAAATATCGTTTCTTATTGTTACACTTTCATCACGTCTTCCTGCATATTATTGCAATGGTAACATAGTTTTTGACGTGACAACGTCTTATAATTCGATATGGGCTGCGCGCACGAAAAAACATGACGCAATATGTTTTTTCGTGCGCGCAGTTGACGTTGTCACGTTCAACTATCGTCAGTAAACCGACTTTACAGACAACCGAGTTCGAGTCGAGTTCGAGTCGAGTTCGAGTCAAGTTCTAGTCGAGTTCGAGTTCGAGTTCGACACAAAACACTACTCTCCAACCGTCTTTTATTTTGAATACCAAATCTTATTTACAGATAACCAGATCCAAAACAAACAAAACTTTAAAGAGATTGGTGTCTACTGTCTAGTTTAAACTTGTATGTCTACGGCGACCCACTTTCCTTCTATCTAGTTAATTCGTCTATGTTCACAATAGAACGTTACATATATTTGATCACTTTGGCGACCCTCTTTTGTAAATATGAGGCAGTGTCCTCGAAAATTGCGGTAATTTCCTTCCTAAATAACAAAAGATTTTTAGCTTTTTGTTGAATAAATAATAGTTCTTTGTTACTTAAAAAATACAAGTTTAAATTATTAAAAAATAATTAAAAGAAACTGCAAAATGTGATACAATTTGAAAAACAATGCTTCATGAAATATAGTCTTATACGTTCCCTTTTTCATAATATTATTATTAAAAAATGCCGAAGCAGAAGCATAAAAATGAAGCAATTAAACCCCTTTTCACCACAGACGTGAATAAAATAAAGCACAAGAGGAAACACTGGGCTTTGAGACCGGAAGCTAACGATTAGTAAACACTGTTCGTCGGAGTTGGACTCAACGGCCACGCTATTCTTTATTTGGCAAGTATTAGTCTAGACTCTAGATGCACTCGGTATTTTTTATTTGCTGAGTCATTGAAGGCTGCACTGGAAATTTTGTAATTGGAACATCCGAAAAACTGAAATACGCCCGGAAATAAAATACGTTTGAATACCTGCAACAGGCACTAAACTGTTACACCTGGGTGCTTTGGTATTGAAAGCTAAAAGGAGACCCCGTTATGCAAAGGGTAACAAAGGCAATTTTTTGGATACACTGTTCTTCTTTTCATGTGAAACCAGGCGTAAGCGCTATTTTTTTATAAAAGTGTGAATTCATCAAATAATTTACAATTTACCTACCTTAATTTTTGGAATAAGTGCTATTAACTGACTTGTAAGTAAAATGTATCGTAATGTAGATTGCTTCCGCTACTGCAATTTGCACTTCGTAAAATTGATTTTGTAGAGCAATAGCTGATTAAAATTTGTATAAGCTCTTCATAGCAATTACTTAAGTAAAATGAAAGCTAATTTTGTTTTGAACGAAATCCTTTAACTACTCAGTCGAAGTTACTGGGTAATTGCACCTTCATAAAATAGACTTTAAGTCATAACTGAGTAAGAGCTATTTCGAGTCGCAAAGCTCTGCTTACAATAATCCTACCCCAGACCAATTTTGATATTACTTTAGCGGGTATTCACTTGAACAATCTCAATTGCATTATTTTCACTCTAGAAAATTTAGCTCAATTTGTATTAACATCGAACTAATGTCATAATAATTCTGAATTTATGTTTATTGTTTAATTGACTTACCACCAACATTAAAGGAAATAATATCACATTCAAAAGCATAATAATTTGATTAATTAGAGTGTTACAATTAACATATTATTAAGTTGAGGGGCCTAACAAAATAGTTTGCTTAGTAAATTAAAAAAATATAATTAAGTCCTGTGGAAACTATTTAGCTACGACAGAAGCAAAATTATATTTGATTTATCTAATTTATATTAATACGATAGAAAAATATTTCTCAAGCTTAAATAAGTTCGACATTAAACTTGGTGCTGTTAGCGGAGTCTTATTTCACACTGGATAATCCACTTTAAAAGTTATTATAGACATAATTTTCTTTGCTGCATAGATTGTTTTTAAGTTCATAAATCTTTTACTTTTAAACTTTATAATTTCTTTATGAATGTTGTTACACGGCAGATCTTATAAATGAGGAGGTGTTGCGTTACAGTGAAGTGTGGAACAAACTTTTTTCAACAAAAGAAAATAATATTATTTACTCGGAATACTTATGAAACGAATAATTAAATCTGTCCGAATTAAGAGTAGATAACAATATTTACTCTTGGAGAGAAACAATATTTTGAGCACGGACTAATTTTCTTATAATTTACGGTCAGCGAAGTTACAGGCTTAACTGAAATTAAATTGTTCGCATAAAACTCGGCTTAGCAAAAGTAAGAGCCGTCAAATCTGACGATGTTTTCGTCCCTTAATGTCGGTCATAAAATTTTAAGTATTGGTTAAATTGATCACTCTGCGAGCCCTTAGCGTTTTTATCGAGGCCTCGGATTTGTGCGAGAAAGTGCCGAAAGAAATGGTGTATCAAATCGTTTCGTTGGTTCATTAATCAGCTTAATGCTTTTTCGGGGAAATTTCGAAGGCCTCTGGCGATTGAGGATAGTTCAATCTACTATTATTATTAAGATTTTCTACTTCATATATGGGTTTAAAAAAAAAGTAGAAAATGTTCTGATAACTATAGCTGTTAGCAGACATATATGTAAGTTGTTTTTGAAGTGAAACTTTTTTAACCCATCAATCACCAATCGACGGCAGCCGGCTGCCGTATAACAATGGAAAATCTATTGTGTCAGCGATACCCACTATGCGACAGTGCACTTTGTGACTCGTGACCAGAACACGCAAATCGGAGGCTGAATACTGAATAGACCACTGGCGCGGCATCGAAGAGAAACTAACACCTCTATCTAAAATATATCTAAAACTAGCTGTCCCGGCAAACGTTTCTTTGCCATATTATATAAAGTATATCGCCCGTATTATTTTATTGAATTGGTGACTAAATAAGTATTAAAAAAAAACAGCTCTTACCACGGGGCCAGACTGACGTGGTGTGAAGCGTCCATAGATATAAAAAAAGTATGTCACCATGGCAACGTCCATCGCTATCCCGTGACCCGCGTCGCATAAACAACATGGTCGCTCTTTATAGACAAATAATTTGCAGTAAAATAAAATTGCGACTATAATTAAAGATCTAAGCTATCCTATCTCTCAAGTTGGAAAAAAGCACATATTTAAAAAAAAGAAACATTAAAATCGGTTATGTAGTTTAGGAATCCATCGCGGACAAACATCGTGACAGGAGATTTATATATAATAGATGAATGTCTTCACCTAGTGTTTCTTTAGTTCTTTTTTTCTTATTTGGCTATACATCTAATTAAACTTCCAGAGTCAAATTAAAAATACAAAAAATCGTTTTTCTAAATCATGGGATCTAAAAGCCATATTATCTGTAATATTTAAACGTACTAAACTTCTATTCGTATGTTTATATTATACAGTACTACCAAGCTAAGTAGGTACCTTCCAATGTTTTGGTGAAATTTTTATTAAGAAAGCAATTTAGTATTAATAGGCGGTACCGGGCTTAATGTCCAGGCGGTATGGCGTCGTATAGTTCGCAATTAACCGATACCTCGTCAGGAGGTGATAAACTGGTCGGTTTATGTCCACGTACTAAACGACTCTACAAATATTCTTTCTGAAAATTAACTTAGCGAACGCTGTTAACATGGCTGTATAGTTACAATGTACTTACCATCGAAGAAATTGATTCGTAGGTTAAGTTGACGGACTTGTATCATTCGGTCGGATTATGTCAACTTAATGTAAAGGTCAATTCAGACTGCAACGTGCGTGAAATTGACAGATTTTAATGCAGCTTGCATGATGTCTCACGCAATTGAACATCTCACGGCAGCTACGCGACGCGTTGCGTTCTGAGTTGACCTTTACATTAAGTTAACATAATCCGACCGCCATAATCCTGAGGCGCCAACGATGTCATCCTCATTGGAGATATTAACCAACTTCCGTTTATAGAGCGTGAAAACCTCTTTAAACTTAATTACACTCGTCCAAACCTGGTAACCGGCATCACCCAGGAGTTGTCTTGCACACACAGGAGCCCTATGGATGTGGCATACGCCCTAAGCATGGTCTATAATAACATCTATTCATCGAAGGAAATTGTGTGGTCCCTAAAGCTAACGAAGTACACAGGAGCGAGAATACCTAAAACCGATCTAAATACCCTGTATCTTGTCCACACACAGGAGGAGAAAGCAGCCCTCACTAATACAGGCTATGGATCGGGAACGGACTCTCGCGTCCTCACAATCCATGAAGCTCAGGGATTAACGAGTCCTTCGGTGATCATCATACAGACCAAGTCCCGAAAGCTGGCAATCCATGACAGCGTTCCTCATGCAGTCGTAGCTATATCCCGGCACACTAACACCTGTGTCTATTACACTGACACTGACGGAGACGCTGTGGCAAGCTTCATAAAAA
Organism: Polyommatus icarus; assembly: GCA_937595015.1. Taxonomy (NCBI): domain Eukaryota; kingdom Metazoa; phylum Arthropoda; class Insecta; order Lepidoptera; family Lycaenidae; genus Polyommatus; species Polyommatus icarus. Next base: position 16,212,118 of record OW569321.1, read on the forward strand.
GAACCACGGAGGTGTCAACCGAACACATAAAAGATTATAACATAAAAATGGCTATAAAAGACAGGAACGATAAAGTCCTAAGCCGCATAGCGGGTTGCGACCTGTGATCCCCAGAGATCGGCAAAAAAAAAAAAAAAAAAAAAAACGTAAACCTAATAACACTAACTTAGTCATAAATAGATTGTTAAAATCCAAGTGTGGACCCCAGACTCCAATGGCTGGCATCTGGTAGATTCGGCACGGAACGATATCTTTTTAACATCCTAGAAACTCCACCCAGCTTGAGTGACCCCTCTCCACCAAGCCAATGTCACAACATCTAAAGGCAAAGGGTGGAGCAGCATAATATTATCTAAGGAAATCGGAAATGTCGGATCTACTGGCCGCCACACTGGGACCACACCGTTCAAAACACTAACATTATAACTATATAATTTATAAAACAATAAATATATATTTATTTATTATATGTATATATTATAATCTATTCTATTATAAAAAAAAAATCCATGGCGTTATGGACTACAATTAATTAAAATGACTTAATAATATTATTTCAATTATCCTTGGTGCGAAAAACCTATACAATAAATTTAAAAAGAAAAAAAAAGGATATGGGCGAAAAGCCCATAGACGGCCCCAATTTAATAAAATAAAAAAAAAAAAAAAAAACATAATCCGACCAAATGACACAAGTCCGTCCTGCCTATGAATCGAATCAGTATACAAGAGACGCATATCCTTTACTATCAACATCTAGATAAAATATAATTTTGGCATCAAACCTATAAGTTGAGAGTCTATGCCAATGGACCACGGAGGCGTACTACATTTGAAAATCAAGGAATTATTCACAATGTAATTGCGGGGTGGAAAACGGGATACTATCCGAAAGTCGCGGTCTCGTTCCCGCTCACTCCTCAGCCCTGGATTCCTCGGAGCTCGCGCATAAATAATTTTCCAGATCATACATACGACTGGTGACAAGGCGGCTTACTACTACTGCTTATTAAAGCAGTAAGGTTTTATTTTAAAGTGTTTATCTGATTGGCGTACGTCGTATAGCTACGAAAAAATTCCAAATTTTTAACTAGCTTTAATTAAATTCAGTAAATCGTGCAAACCCTCGATTTTTGCAAAAGTGGATGAAAATTAAAAAGAAAAAAAGGAATGTGTAGCTGATAACATTAATAATAAAGTTTACCTATTGAAAAGTTGTGCTTTTGATTTTTAAATTATTCTCTTCCACTTCAAGCAAACTCATAAACTGTAAAATTTTGAACAAAATTTGCATATTTTTTCTTTCAAATATATAGCAAAATAATAAAATATATTATTATTTTTTTGATTTGTATCGTTGCTTATATTCCAAAGAAAGAAAATAAGTTGAAAAAATATGTAATTTAGATTTAAAATTAATATTTTTGTATGTAGATGAGCATACTTCCAAATGTGCTTGTTGTGTGCCTCGCCAGGTACCTAAATGGCGTTCCTATTTTTCTTTGCTTTTAAATAGGAAGTTTAAAATTATTTTTAGACTTAACAAAGCCTTCTATTTCTTAATGTGTATAACTTTTTAGCTCTTACTTTATTAAATTTTCTGAAAATGTATCAGTTTGTGCTACATTTTCAGAAAATTTAATATTATTATATTATAATATTAAATATTATATATTATTATTTAATATTATAATATTTCACGGATATTTCGAAGAAAATCTGTATTTTATTTCTTTTGGTTAGGTTTTTACAGAATAAAATAGTTTTTTTTTCATTAATTATATTTGCTAAAACATACTTAAAGGGAAAAAATACAAATTAGGTTAAAAACTGAAATTTTTTGTATTCAGGTAAGCATTTTCCAAACATAGGTCGCAGCATGCGTCTTTAGTATGTACGTGAGATTTGTAGCACCCATTTTTTTTTCTGGCTTTAAGTAGGAAGTTTAAATATATTTCAAAGACTGGAAAAAGTCTTTAATTTGTCGATGCATTTAATGTTTTAGCTTTCACTTAAATAAATTCTCAACAAACATAGAAAAATATTTTCGGTCTATTTTACACATTTTTGGATATTTAAACGTTTTTAAGTACTTAAAAGTTATAATTTCTCTAAAAATTAAATACGCACAACAAGCAAGTTTAACACACTTTTCGTTACAACCCTTAAATCCATCCAAACCCTTTTACCTTGGTTACGACGAGCGTTAATCTCTAAAAACTTTGCAAAAACCTTATAGTTGTATTTAGGTTAGCAAAGAAAACTTTCTTTTTTAAAAATTGTGTATTTGGTAAATTTTCAACGTAAACAATCGGATAAGAGTCATTAAATAACAGGAACAAGAATTTTTTTTTCTGGACCGGTTTTATATGGTGAATTATTAATTTTTAATTAAGTAACTAAAAAATTAAAAGCACAAAAAATTTTTGGTAAACTTTGCAAGTTATAGTGTAAAAAAGAAAATGACACCTCAAAAACAAAAATCCATTCACTATTACAATTTTCGGAGGTTAAAACCTCTGGCGACTGCACTATAGCTATAGAGGTACTTATAGTAAATCGAACTAGAATCGAAAATATATGAGATAGTATAATATGAAGTAACAGCTTCTCCCATCCATGATCCAGCCCCATATTAAATTCAAATCACATTTTTAAGTGAAACTTGTGGTTTTATTTTAGTCCTGCCATCTGGGTTTACTGCGAAGTGCGACGTTATAAAGTTGACACCGAGGGGGTGTATCAAACTAGATCGTATTTGTTGTAAAATTTTATTTGTTGAGTTAAGAGAGAAACAGTCCATTTTTTCGTTACGAGTTAAGAATCTTCCTTTTTTGGGCCGTGCTTAAGCCGTAACTGGCTAAACCTGGCTCATATTTGTCTAGGACCTAGGTCATCGCTCCATCTTTTTCGAGGCCGGCCACGGGAGAATCGCAAGGCATATAGTATATAAATATAAATAGGGAAATAAGTCACATTATAACAGTCAGTCCCAATAAGTATTTTAATTTAATTCAATAAAGTTTAGCTTTAGGACTAATTAGTAACACTCGTTACAATTCAACACTGTTTGCTTAAAGTTCAGGTCCATAAGCTGTTTGTTAAACGTCTTGCCCTTCACTTAAACTAATAGGAACAAAGTAACTTTACGACGGAAACAATGCTGTATAACGTAAGAACGGATTAAGATCTCAACGTTTTATTATTTGAAACTTAATCCTTTCAAATCCCGTTGAAATAATGGAAATTGGTTTTGCTATTTATTTTTGATTTTTACCGCCTGTACAAGGTGCTGAGTTTGTATATTGTATACTATACTTGGATGCTAATAAAGTCTTTGAATCTTTGATAACATATATATGTTGATAATCAGGATCATTACGAATAAGATTGAAGTGGTAATAGTGGAAGGAAAGTGGTAATACTGTAGGTTGTGTGTGTGTTCTTTATATAGAGTTTGTGACAGTACGTAGCGCTAAAAGATGATTTTTTTTACTTACTTATAATTATAAAATATATTCAGGCAGCGTATAAGTCAAGATGTGTTCTTGTCTGTCATGTAACGTTCCCTAATATTATTAGGGAACGTTACTGACAGACATTATAATAAGCGAGACAATTAACAATCAGACTTCATCATCAAACAATCGTCCATGGTTGTTAGCTCTCATTTTTTATTAGTAGAGATAAACTACGATAACATGGCGCGCCCCTCCAAAATTCAAAACGTTTGAAGTGCCTTGTCAAAACGTTTGAAATACTTTATCTTGCGCGGTCGGCTAGTTATGATTAGTTGACCAACAAATCTTGGTAATAAGTGACATGTGAAATATTACGAGTACTGGGTTGATTGGTTGAATATTTACTACATACAAACTCTTTCATAAGGATGTGACTACACACATTGAAACAGTAATTTGGAGGGGCGTGCCATGTTACCGTAGTTTATCTCTACGGGGCTTAATGATTTGACATTATACTTAGATCTAGTCTGGGGGCACGGCAGTGCCCCAGCCAAGCTTTTTAGCAAACGCACGGCCGTACCATACTTTTCTCGAAGCGGCTCGCGGCAATTTCACACCCTCCTTATCTTCGATGTTAACAAAGCTAGAGATTTAGAATTTCGATGACTAGGAGCAAGTATTAAAACTAGCTTAACCTCTAAATTACATTATATTCTGATTAATAGTTTACTAGTTACGGATGGTCAAAGTTACTACGTTTTGTCACTGGACACTAACTGACAGATCATCAAAATTCTAAGGTACTTCTAGCAGACTTAGAACCTTGAAATTTGGTACCCGGATAGGTCTTTATTCACAATGAAAGGAAAAATTATGAAACCGGCCAAGTTTGAGTCGGACTGGCATACATAGGGTTCTGTACCATAAATTTGTATGGGAGCTCTCCTTTTTTATTATTTATTCTTAAATTTGAAATACAATTGAGTATTTTCTGACATTTCCGAAATCCTTACTGTTACAATTATGAAGATAGAGCAAAAAAAGCAAAAAAATCGTGTTTGTTGTACGAGACCCGCCATTTATTAAAAATTTAAAAATTATTTTATTTTAATTGGACTATTTTATTTATTTATACTATTTTATTTATATAGCGACAGCAAAAATACATAATTTGTAAAAAATTCAACTATTTAACTATTGCAGTTCTCGAGATCCAGCCAGGTGACAGACAGACAGCGAAGTCTTAAGACTTTGTTAATATGGTAGAATAGTTTTAACGTGACCTTAAAAGAAAAAAAACCTTAAAAAAAGAAATGAAATCCCACCAAAACATTAAAATATTTATAAGGAGCCAAGCAGAATATTGCATAGCTATGCAATACTTCTGTCGTAAAAAGTTTTTAGATCACATTCAAGCCAAGCCTTCAACTTATTTTGTAATTGAAATCAACATTCAGTGAATGTATCAATAGTTTTCTTTATTTTAAAATTATTATAGTAGCTTGGCAAAGAGCACTAGAGAAATAATCAGCGACCAATTGGATTTATACGGATACCTGCATCGATCAGATGCGTCGTTACGATAAACTAAAAAAACACTTTACGCTTGCCGTCTGTGTAAGTATAAACTCTTCCAAATATGCATTTTTATATTTGTTTCTTAATAATTATATAGTGCTCATTGCCGAGCCACTATAATAATTTTAAAATAAAGAAAACTATTGATACATTCACTGAATGTTGATTTCAATTACAAAATAAGTTTAAGGCTTGGCTTGAATGTGATCTGAAAACTTTTTACGACAGAAGTATTGCATAGCTATGCAATATAAAGACCTATGCGTAGTAAAAAGTCCGATCTGCAAAATCACTACTTTTCAGTAGAGCAATTAGAAGTTTTGCAAGTTGAAAAACTTAAATAGCTTAAAAACTGTAAGACTTATATTTTTGATTTTTTGTATGTTATTAAGAAATTCCTCTTTGTTTACGTGGTATATATTATTTTTAATAGTTCATTATATTTACCGTGATAGCGGGTCCGATGTCAACTTAAGACATTTTATAGCGGAAAGACGAGGGTCCGTATTGAACACCAGACATTGTTTTATGGAAACTTCTGAATGAAATTACGTCTTATATTCATATCACTCGTTTTTTGTTGGAGTTATCTGTCATTTTTATGTCCTATGTAATGTTCCTTAATATTTCATATACACAAAAAAGGTTTTTTTCTAAAAAAAAACATTTATTAATAAAAAAATTCTAAAAATAGGTGGTGTTTTGAACAAAATTGCTACCATTAAATCATAGTTGGCACTAACAAATCTGTAAGATTTGTTAGTGCCAACTGTATATTTCGACTGCTCCTTGTTTTATTTTTTGAAAAAATGGGGCGAACGAGCAAACGGGTTTCCTGGTGGAAAGCAACCACCGTCGCCCATGGAAACTTGCAATATCAGAAGAGCTGCAGGTGCGTTGCCGGCCGTTTAAGAGGCTCTCTTCTTGAAGGTTTGTAGGTCTTATAGGTCCGGAAAATTTACAGATGGCGGCAGTTTGTTTCAGTTTTACTGTGAAACTCATCAAGGTGATAAGGATGTTATAATATATTCCCGTGGAATGATGAAATATTGCAGAGGTGTGATCGCGAACAATTATACTCCGAGTGATTCAGCAGATAGAAGATGCAGAGCGAAGACACATCTCAGCGTAATTCCAAGGGGTCTAGACTCTAGCTTGTTTGAAACACAATGGCTGTCTACAATCCTAGCAGTTCATAAGAGTGGTGACAGAAACTGTGTTGATAACTATCGACCAATTGCCGTGCTAACAGCATTCTCCAAAATATTAGAATGCTTGATGAATAAAAGACTTATTGACTATCTAGAAAGCAATAATATGTTTGCACCATCACAATTTGAGTTTCGTTCGGGAAAGTCAACTAACGATGCCGTACACGAGCTCACTGACTACATAGTTAACAAAGTGAATAGTGGGGACAAAGTCTTAGGCATATTTTTGGATCTGGCAAAAGCCTTCGACACAGTTTCTGTCAATATACTTATACATAAGATGGAATGCTTAGGAATCAGAGGTCTACCGCTGAACCTTTTTAGAGACTACCTAAGTAATCGCACACAAAAGGTTAAAATTGATGACTTCACTAGTGAGGATCAAGTACTTACCTACGGAACTCCTCAAGGATCAGTTCTCGGTCCTACTCTATTCTTGATCTACATCAATGACCTCGGATTGCTGAATCTTTTTAATGACAAGATTGTAAGTTACGCTGACGATACTGCACTCTTGTTCAGCGCAAGATCTTGGGACGATGTTTACTATCTAGCACAACTGGGATTCAACAAAATCTACAAGTGGCTACAGAATAATTTGCTGACACTGAATACCACTAAAACACAATACATGCAATTCTCCATTACAAAAACAACATCATCTCACACCATTGTAGCACGTGTTTGTTCTGACCCTCTTGTAAGAGGGTGTGACTGTGTAACTTTCTAATAATATAAAATAAAACTAATTTCAAGAACATATAAACACTCTCAGTAACAGGTTAAGAAAGCTCATATACGTATTCAAAAGTCTTAGAAATGCAGTCGATAAAGAAACTCTAAAAAACAGTATACTTTGCCCTAGCGCAGCCTTTGTTGTGTTACTGTATAACAACATGGGGAGGGGTGCCGAAGACTAACCTACTAGAGTTAGAAAGAACCCAGAGAGCTATTTTAAAAGTCATGTCCTTCCGTCCTTTTAGATATCCCACTAGGCAGCTATATAAAGAAAGTTCTGTACTTACCGTACGGCAGCTTTTCATACTGCAAACGATTTTAAAGTAACACTCTACTTTAATATATGATCCTCTACTCACGCAAGGTAAAAGAAGATACAACCCTGTTCAAGGTCCTTCCAATTGCTACAAAACCTCGTTTTCCAAAAGATTCTTTGGTTATCTAGGTGGCTACCTTTACAATAAAATAACGTACACCTCAACACACACACACACACACACACACACACACACACACACACACACACACACACACACACACACGCACAAACACACACGCACAAACACACACACACGCACAAACACACACACACACACACACACACACACACACACACACACACACACACACACACACACACACACACACATACACACCACACACAATATAGATTTTGTTACTGCCATAATAATGTATTATGTACTTTAATAATAATTGGTTTTAGAAAAAGTATTTATATTATTATATAATAATTAAAATTGTGAGGATGAGGAGCCTGGTGACCTGAAACACAGGCCTAGCCTAGCTTGGGCACCAGACTCGTACAATATAATATTTGGGAAATAAGAATGTACTTAATTCTAAGGACAAGAATGTACTCTCAAACAGCTCTATATTGTATTGTACTGAGAAATAAATGTTAAAAAAAAAAAATCCAAGCAGCGCTTCGTTGGTTATTATCCAGATTCCAGAGGGAATAGTTGGTATTTTGTCCTCATCTTTGGCCCCTGCCCAAAGATGAGAACAGTATTCCACGTGAGGTTGAATCTTCACCTTGTAGAGTTATAGGCGTTGCATCGGACTGAAATACTGTCTCGCTCTATTAAGAATACTAAGCTTAATCAAGGCTAACTTGGCCTTATCCGTTTATCGCCCGAGAACTGAACATTGACATGAAAAGTATCCCATGTCCTTTCCCTTGATTCAAAGTATCCCCATTTAAATACCGGAAAAATCCGTTAAGCGGTTTGGGCGTGACAAGGTAACAGGCGAATTGGCAGATAGATAAACACACCTTTACATTTACAATAATGTAAGTATGGATATAGATTATATTTGGTTTATATTTCATGATCTCTTCTTTCGGCCAGGAAACTTAGGAACTAGTACTAGTAACCTAAGTGACCCTATTCCTATAGTCGTATTCCTCATGTCAGAGGGTCTTGACCTCCCCTTTTATAACCTTCCTGCTAATGATGTTACGCCAGCTTTTCCCGTCTTCGTCTATTCGAAGAGCGTCGTAGACTATTGAGTAATTGTGGTGTGGATTTGATCGTACTAACGCATTGGACGGCGGCCCCTCGGTTCTTCGCCCCCAGTCTTGCTAGTGCCTATTTTAATATATCCTCCTTCATTTTTGGCTATGATGTCCATAGTATTCTAAGATACATTTATTTGAGGCATGTGGTACAGGGTCTTGTTTTTATGTTCAGCTTAGCCAGAATGGATGTGTTGTTTCTGAAAGCAGTCCATGAAAGGCGCATTTTCCTCCATCATTACATCCCGAAGGCGTCGATTTGTCTGCGGTCTGTAGACTTCAGAGTTCAGAGTCAGAGTTCAGAGAGAGTTGGAAATGGCGTAGGAATTTGTACAAACAATTCTTGACTGACCAGAGTACACGTACTGTAGGAAATTTCTAAGTCTTCCAGCTGTATTAAAGGTGAATTTTCGAAACTAGAAGGTGCTTCTAAAGAAAGTAAAGATGGTTGAATGCTATTAACGGTGAGGTCAGCAGATAGATTAGGCTCTTCGTTAATTTCATGCCAAACATCGTCCAGTTTCTGGCTTATTTTTTCTGCACTCGGAGCCAAAGGCGAATGTTGCGGTGTTATAATGTATGAAATGTCAAAAAATGTACTACAAGCAAATCAAATTTTACATATATGTATACATATATAGTATTGTATTCTAGAATACTTCATTTTATTTATAAATAAATACATTTAAAAATAATATAATGTTGCTATAGGTAAATGATATTATGCGCACAAAATTGATAATTTCATGATTTTGATTTGTCACACACCTGTAAGGTAATACCGATTTAAACCATTTTTATATATAAAATTAAAAATATATTATATAATATATTAAATATATAGACAATATTTTTAAACGTACAACGTCCTATCTAATGCTATGATTCAGGTGATAACGTCCCATCTGCATAACGGACTTACAAAATGCATCAGTCATTCCGTAAAAAAGCGTCCTACAAATACATGTAACCCATAAAAGTTCTAAAGTATTTGTCCAACATCGTCCTATCATCACTTATAACGCCAACTTTTTACGACATTTTTTTTGATGATAACACGACGTATACTTACCTAATATATAAATATTAAACAGATCTCACTTTTTACACTTAGAAACGTATTTTCTAACCTTCCATAAAACAACGTCTGATATCAATATATATTTCCCATGACTTCAAAACACTTTTAGTAGCCAATATTTACTATAATCAAACAACCTTTATTCAAGCGAAGACCAGTAGTTCCTGAGATTAGCACACATGAATTACATATTGGGGAGGGGGGCGGGAAGGTTTCTTTATTTGTCCCGCTTTGACAAAAATAATTAATGGTCACGTTAATCTTGGGACAAATAGTTGAACAAAGTTTTATATTTACAAGTTTGTTGCCCAATGCTTTCCACAAGCTTCAACGGGTAATAACTCGAAAATCAATTCCTCCGATACGGGATTGGAAATTTTACTTTGTTAGTGAATTGATTGTTCCGCTCAATTGCTCCAATTGCCGCTACAATTTCGTTAATATTTTCATCGTATTATTGTTTTCATATAATTTTGTTTTAATTGTATTTAAATTCATGAAATATTGTATTGAAATTCATTACATCTGAGTACTCTTAAATTAACACGGTCTCAAATCATATGATTTATTATTAACTAACGACCCGCCCCGGCGTCGCACGGCTATAAAATATATAGCCACTGAAAAAATTATTAAAATCGATAGCTTATGATCCTTCACGTGGTCTACTTCTTATCTGTGCCAAATAACATAAAAATTGCTCCAGTAGTTCACGAGATAAGTCCTTTCAAATAATTTCCCCCGTTTTTTCCACATTCTCCTATTAGTCTAAGCGTGATAAAATATAAGCCTTTCTCAATAAATGGGCTATCTAACACTGAAATAATTTTTCAAATCATACCAGTAGTTCCTGAGATTAGCGCGTTCAAGTTAGCCCTTTCAAATAATTTTCCCGTTTATGCCAGATTTTCCTCTATTTCTTCGCTCCTATTAGTCTCGATAAATGGGCTATCGATATAACACTGAAAGAATTATCAAAATCCGTTGCGTAGTTTTAAAGATTAAAGGACAAAGGGACATGAGGAAAAAAAAGCGACTTTGTTTTATAATAAGTATAGATAGATTTAACAGGCTTAACATGACCACAACCTACGAATAATAAAACCTAAAGAAACGTAACTCCCATACTAATACAGTTTTAAATTTGGTTCCATTCGAACTGTCATGTAACGTCAGCCTTTATACCGCTCAAGGTCACCTAAATATTGCAAATGTATGAAAAGTGAACTTATGGTACACTTTTTTGACAAGTATTTTGGAGCATGTTTTTTGACGGAGTTACTCTTCCTTAGTTTTTTATTATTCGTAGACCACAACCGACATGAAAACACTGATAGATTTTAAAGCTTAAAGTCCTTAAGGACAAGCTGACAGATTATTTTGTCTTTTAAAAGTACATTGAATATAGCCTATGATATTAAAATATATAAAAGGTATATATATGAATTATGTGACCACCTTTCGAGGAAATAAGTCAACTACTTTTTTAAGCATTTTTTGTGAAACAACACACCAGTAGGTAAGTTTGTTTTTCTCATACTTAATTACAACATAACACGCGTTCATTTGTAATTTATGTTTGGGTTTATTTCGTGTATAATATTATAAATTACCTGAGCTTGAGTTATATAATTAATTTGGCAATTAAGATCGTGGAAACCAATTAGGGGAAGGTCAAATAATTTCGTTACATTACAATGTTTGACGCGTTAAAAGAGCAGCCCTTTTATTCCTGCGGGTAAAAAATAAAATACCGACGTACTCTTCTAATTTGAATAATTAGAAGATTTACCTAAAGTATGTGCTTGTCTTTTTATACACTTTTATGTTGAATGTTGGTATTAATAAATCAAAATCCATATAGCGGTAGCATCGAATCATAATTATAGTACTTATACTAAGATCTTGGTTAGAGTTTTAACAAATCCTACCAGTATTATAAAGACAAAAGTTTGGACGTATATTGTATGGATGTTTGTTACTCTTTCACGCAAAAACTACTAAATTTGTATGAAACTTCCATACTAATATCCATATTTCCATACTAGTCCATACTTCCATACTAATATTATAAATGCGAAAGTGTATCTGTGTGTCTGTCTGTTACCTCTTCACGCCCAAACCGCTGAACCAATTTACCAGAAATTTGGTATGGATATACTTTGAGTCCCGGGAAAGGACATAGGATACTTTTTATCCCGGAAAAATGTACGGTTCCCACGCGATAAACAAATTTTGGCGCAACGGAGTTGCGGGCATATGGAAACATAATAAATTGTGGTAGGTACTTCGGTTTCGTGAGCAGTATTTTAAGCATAATATAATAAGCTCCTCTCTTGACCTCTTTTGACCCTATTATAGGTGCTTAGTATTTTATTATATCACTAAAACCGCGGGTAACATCGCGGCCCGCGGGGCACAGCTTAACCTTTAACCACCTACCAGCGGTCTCTGAGACCGCAACGTATTTTTAAATTCAAATACTTGGATCTGTATGCGTCGTACGACAGTGCGCGTCCATATACCTTTTCTACATACACATAAGTACCGCGCTAGCGCTCGGCGAGTGTGAAAGTGCGCGCGTTTGGCCAGGGTAAGTAAAAATATTTCGTCAGCGGTCTCCATGACCGCTCGTAGGTGGTTGTGTGATTTTTTGTCACCCACACGATTTTGTTTGTTTTATTGAAAAATGGATAAAACCGATGAAAACATCGAAAGATGGTTGCAACAGGAGATGTAGGACGATGAGTTTATGTCAGACGAAGATTATAGTGACGTGGAACCCGATTCGGTTGAGTATGCTGTTCAGGTTGAAGACTGCACTATGATGTGGAAAAACTTAAAGTTCGCAAAACATGTTTCACGTATGATCCAAAAAAGAAACGCAAGACTGTTTAGTTATGTATTATGCGCAAAGTGCCAATTTGTTTGGAGTGTGCGAAAAAAAAATATGCTATGACGGCCGCGAAAAATTATGAATATTTGGGGGTTGCAATTTTGTTGAATTTGAAGATTATTGTTTCGTTTTTTTTATTTAATTTTGTAGTTTTACTTTTTATTTTATAGAAATAAGTCAAAAGAAGTTGATTTTTTAAGTTCCTCTATCTATCAGATCTCTTAATTTAAGAAGAGTATATTTTTTTGTTAAAACTACTAATCTTCAAAGATTAAAATATATCTTAAGATTTTATTATAGTTTATGTTATTTGAAGGTCTAAAATAAAAGTCTAAAGCATAAACAAGTATTTTACTCATTTCAATCATTTCTTGATACCATAGAACCCGAATTTAAGGTGATTGTTCATGAGCGGTCTCCAGGACCGCACGTAGGTGGTTATGTTACTGAAATAGGTGGTAGGTATTTAAGGGTTAAATAAAAAAGAAAATCATCTAGGCATTAAAATTTTGAACAAGAACAAATTCATTAATATTGATACACTTTAAACTTCGGTAACGAACAGCTTAAAGGAGGAAACGATTTGAAAAAGAAAACTTTAGTATCGTGAAAAGTTCGAAAGTAAAGCTTTAGGAATTTTCAGATTTATTCCTAATGACTGTTCTTTTTAGTACCTAGGTCTTAAAAGGTTTTGAAGGCAATTAGTATTATCAATTCATAAGTTGAGCAGTTTTTCTTCAAGAATTTTTACATAAATGAAGTAACTTTTTAGTTCGAAACAACTGGCTCAGCATTTCGTATCTACACCAAAATTCCTGAAATGTGTCGAATATTTAGCCCCTGAAAATGGTTTACATAATTGCCACAAACATAGTTGTAGCACAGATTACAAAATAGTTACTACGTCTAAGTATGTAACATTAGGTATTCGTAACATAGTCGGAGCGATTACTCCGATTAATTAGTACTAAAAAAATAATTCAAAAGCAGATGGCGGACCTACGTAATTTGGTCACATTATGCCAAACCCAGACATACTAACATTGAATTGACTTATCACGACCATTTGGTCATGGTGGATCATTTGATCCACCATAAATCAATTTATTCGATGCTAAATTGTGCATTTTAGGATAATTTCTATTAATATATATAAATCCTGAAAAAGTTGAATTAAAATTATAGTTACTATTAATAATAATTCAACTATATATTTTGTCAACAAAAACGCTACTCTTTACATTTTTGATCACTCTACATTCTACCGTTAAAATAGGCTGGCAACACATTAACTCTTCTACTGTTGAGAGTGTCCATTGGCGACGGTAGTTGCTTTCTATCACACGACCCGTTTACTCGTTTGCCTCCAAAACTGACCAGCCTAAGGGTGAAGCCAAACGAGCGTAATTTGTGAGTTCTTTTCATACAAATCATGACTTACAAAATCACGCTCGTGTGAATCAAATAGGACTTTTGTATGAAACTGAATGCAGCAGAATTTCTGCCAGTCGAAATTCTGCGACTCACAACTCACAAATTACGCTCGCTTGGATTAACCCTAACCGCCGCACTCAGAGACGTCAATTAAGACTTAATGCTCATTTAACATGAAATGTCCCTCTCAGAGATGACAATTAAAAAGTTTGATGTTCAAGTTTGAGGTTATTCTTGAAATTTTTTCAGTTTTAATTTTTCAAAAGATAAAATTAAGATAAAAATAAAATTTATTTTAAGTGTCAATAATAAATAATAATAATATTAGATAATGCCACAGTAAACATAAAACTTCATAACTGTGATAGTACTAAAGCATTTTTGTGCAATACATGCCTAGTTACTTTGTACAGCTGTTTTTAGGGTTCCGTACCCAAAGGGTAAAAACTATTACTAAGACTTCGATGTCTGTCCGTCTGTCTGTCACCAGGCTGTAACTCAAGAACCGCTATAGCTAGACTTCTGAAATTTTCACAGATTGTGTATATTTGTTGCCACTATAACAACAAATACTAAAAACAAAATAAAATAAATATTTAAGGGGGGCTCCCATACAACAAACGTAACTTTTTTCTATTTTTTGCTCTTAATCAATAACGGCAACACATAGGCAATTGAAATGTTCACAAAATACTTAATTGTATTTATACTTTAATAATTAATAATAAAATTTAAATAAATTTAATAATTTAGGGGGGCTCCCATACAAAAAATACAATTTTTAGCCTATTTTTGCTCTTTAGTGGTATGGAACCCTTCGTGCACGAGTACAACTCGTACTTGGCCGATTTTTACCTTTTCTTGCTAATAAATAGAAGTATTTTACATGAAGTATACCTACCATACAAACTAGATATACCTACAAAGAAGTATGAACATTGTTACCAAATTATGTCTTACGGTATATTTATACATATACGGTATATAATATATACGGTATATTTCAAAGTATGTTTACTATATAGTTACAATATTATTATGATTTATGAATAAATCTTAATAGCAAACGGTTTTCTTATATTAAAATGGTAGTTAATAGTAGACATAAGACAGGTTATTCACACAATCCAAATTGTAAAACATAGAAACTTCAAATGTTGCAATAAATACTTTTAAATACCTAGTACCTATTATAAAAACAATATAAAACATGTTTTTTTTTTCTAACACCTTTTATGTTTGTTACATAACTGTAGTAGGGAGGTACGGTGAAAGATAGGAAAGAATGAAATTATTTTAGTAGTATATATTTTATTATTCCTTTGATCGCGGCAAAACGCCTTTCAATTGTTATCGCGGCCCACTTGGGCCAAACTGTACGGGAGTTGAAGCGAGCTGCATCAGTTAATTTGATTTCTTGTTATTTTTTTTCTATATTCATTATTCTGCCTAGCAATGCAAACTTTGTAAATTTTTACTTCTTCTTGTCTTCTTGCATTGTTAACTAAAATAAAAGTATGACGTGATAAGAATTGAAACTGGTACAAAACATTATAAGTAGGTAAGTACTTTATAGTTTATTTATTTAAAGTATATACTGACCAATGAAATCCTGTTGAAATGTATTAAGTATGTTAAAATATATTATTATGTTAAATTCGCCAACCAAAAACAAAATAAAAATTACTAGATACCTACTACTACTACTTCTCGTCATAGTACGAATGATTTATAGGGGACAGAAACAGGTGGATGCAAGTTCCGAACAAAAAAAAATTGGGTTCCAAATTTAAACGTAGCAACTGGACCCAATAACATAATCTGTGCTTGATCTGTGCAAGGTCGACTGTGATTGGCTGATAAAAAAGACCATAAAGAATTTTAACTACATGAGAAAAAAGACTAACGAAGGAGTTTAAAACTCAAAGTTCGATTTTCATTTTGTGAAAATTATTTGTAGCAACTCATACAAAAATTGTAAATTATGTGGATTAATTATTAAAAAACGAAAGGTAAGCCATTGTAAAATGTAAATGTAACCGTAAATTGATAAATTGAAGCAAAACATAACTATGTCATACCATGTTATACAAAGTTACATGTCGTAGTATTATTTGCATTATGCAATTTGTACATTAATTTACAACTTAAATTATATAATATGAAAAAGATATATTATAATTTCATAGAAAATATTATAATGTATATCAGTATGCAGTTAATTTGGGAAATGTTGAAATGTGTATATTGTTTTATTGTAATAATACATGAGGTTATATTAACTATACTTTAATAATTTATGCGAACTGTATGGAAATGTAGTAAATGAAAAATGTTTAATTAATTTCAGATTTTTAGGTCCCTATACTAGTTTGCTACATTCTAGTCTGCAAGCAATAGCTGTTAAGGAGATTTTAGGAGGAGAAGGAAGGTATGGGATTATGAGTGGTATGGCAACCAAGGAAAAATCCTCTGATCAAGTGAGGTTGTATGCAGCTGGCCTGAACCCGCGTGATAGATTTCAGCTGTCGTATACAGGGTGTAACAGAACAAAGTAATGATACTTAAGTGTGTATATATAAAGGTGCGCGTCCACTGGATCGGAGAGAATCGGAATGAGGAAGAGGGAGAATCGGAGCGTAGGTACGCAGCGGACGGATTTGTTGCTTTGTATGTATGGTATGACTACTGTGAACTGCACTAGAAGTACTGGAACGTCATTCTGCGCCTGACAAATATATTATGACGACACGACGCGCCATCCGCACCGTCGCGTACGTCCCGATTCCGACCTGGTGGACGCGCAGCTTTAATCCCCTCCCTATATAGAGTTTACTGTATAAGCCAATCAAGTAGTTAGTAGATTAGCATAGACAGCTATTCTATTATATTTATATAAATAAAACTTATAAAACTGTACTGTAATATTATAATACTGAATAATAGAAATCAACAAAAGCATGTGGATTAAATCTGTTTTATTGTTTAATTTACCTTATTAGCCTATTTATTTAGCTATGTACAATAATTTTTAATGAAATAAAACATTTATTTGAGCTCATTTCTTTTTTATTTTCTTTTTTTTTAATTTTTGGTATGTTTAGAGCGAAAGGTTTTGCACTTAAAAATTTTAACTTCAGTTTCAAATTAAAAAAATAACGGATGTTAATTTTTTTTCTTCTAAGTCCGACCTCTTGTTACGTAGTATACAGTTTACATCCTCTTTGGACAGAAATTAATCAGTCAATTAATTTTGTCTCTGAGAGGTATCTCTAATGAAAGCATTAAATTTCAATTTGTTTAATGATGTTCAGCGCTATTTTTTAAATGACCGACTCTGACGGCCGCAGTCACGACTCACGCCCAATAAAAAAAAATGAAACGAACACGGCTTGACTTTCTAAGACTAGAAAGCCGTGTTCGTTTCATTTTTCAACTACGCATGCGCGGTTTTTTTCGCAGTTTGGCAGCTGACTGTCTACTTCATAATAATTGAGTGTCATGTTCTAAAATATTAACAATTTCTGTCAGGTTTTAGAACATGACACTGACACTAATTTTTAACTTTGCGCATGCGTAATGTGCATTGAAAAACGAAACGAACACGACTACAGTTTGTGAAAAAAGAGTAGACACAGAACAAAAAAAATTCTAAACGTAATCACGCTCAAAAGGTGGTTTTTTCTCTTTGTATTTCCATAGAGAACGCTTATACACACATTAAATATTATTTGCCTTGCACATTAATTTTAACTCGATTGAATAAGGTTTTCGTATATTTTGTTACAATATGATTAAAAAATTGCGTAGAGTGTGTACGGTACTCATTTTTGACAAGCTATAAATAAAATCATATAAAAAAGAAGAAGATCATGCCCCCCGTGTATTATATTTCTCTATGTCCTAGAATTGGCTTCGGCCTTCACTATCATTCATTAAATAGAGAAAACATAGAAATGGTTGTATGGGCAACGCTCCCTTTGCCTGTCCCGACCGCACCGGGACAAATTAAAAAAAAAATATCTATGTCATACCCCTTTGACAGCAAAATCCACGATTAGCGACTCAATCGAGTTAAATGGTGCTTCTTCTGTATTTAAATGTAATCGCCATTTTGAGGTGTTAATTTATCTGACTCTGAGAGGGAATTTCATGTTTAATGAGCATTTAGTGTTGCGGTTTGTATGGGCAGCGGATAATTTTGATTTTTTAAATGATGATTTAATGAACGACTCTGAGTGCGGCCGTTAGACTCGTTCGAAAACGAGCGAAAATTACACTCTGACCGTATGAATTTAAAGCGGCTTCGAACGAAAATGAATTGTGTGCGATCGATGTTCACGCACGGATTCCAAATCCATTAGAGAGATAATCCGCAGATAACAAGAAAAATGTTACAAATGTGTAATGGAAATATGCTGATGTGTTTCACATGTTGATATGAAACTGATTGTTTAAAGCTTAACACGCGTTTGGTGAAGGCATAAGCGATTATCACATAATTATTATTTAATTACTTATAGCTATACCAGCTGACCACAGAGGTATTTGTTTCTGATATCTATGCAGCTGACGATTCCAACAGAGATTTATTATAATATTATGC
The DNA here is from genome assembly GCA_937595015.1 of Polyommatus icarus. NCBI lineage: Eukaryota > Metazoa > Arthropoda > Insecta > Lepidoptera > Lycaenidae > Polyommatus > Polyommatus icarus. The sequence continues at coordinate 16,230,663 of OW569321.1, forward strand.
TGTTTATTTTTTGTGAGTTCTAAAACGACCTTATATGAATGAATCTAGTCTACGATTATAATTAATCAATTTATTATAATATAATAGATTTTGCGTTAAACGTTAGTAATTAACTTCCACACTTTTTTTTCAGTCATTCAAAACATAGAGTAGCTCTGTAACATAGATAGCGTTTTCAATCCTATCGCATTCACACGTTCGACATATCGGATCAAACTTGGCCACTGCTAAAAGGATTATGTGTTCACTGACGTATATTATACGTTGACGATATGGTGTAACATAAAGTCGAGTGTATTTTTACCCGACTGCCGGGATCTTGTATGTTTGTAATATTACCTTACCTTGTATCTTCATAACCGCTGAACGGATTTTCACATTTGAGGTATCGTTAGATTTGTCATAATGACCCAAGTATTCTTAGATAGGTGACATTTAAAAAAAAACAAAAATGGCAGATGTTTGACGCCATATTGTGAGGTAAAAAAAAAATAAAAATTCTACCAAGCATATCGAGTATCATAATTGGGGTATCAAAATAAAGGATTTAAACACTGATTCTAAGGGCGGCTTTTACCAAATCTTATTTAAAATAAGTTAAAACACATTTAGTTAAATATGTTTTTATTTGTAAACACGCTTAATTTAAACTTATTTAAGTTTGTCTTGCACCACGATGTTGAAGCTTGAAATTAACTAAACGCATTTTGGAGTGTTGCGTGGTGTTGCTACATTATGTCTTGTGCGTTCCATTTCACGATTTGAGCACTATCGTTACAAATAACGATATTTCACGGTTGTTTGACGAAATTCGGTTGGTTTTTTTTTTTTTTGCGTAAAACTCAGGTAGTATTTGAGTCTTGACCCTTTGTCAGTCTGGGGCCGGCAGCGGCCCGCGCAAGGGTTTGTTTTAGATTTCAGATGTTTGTATTATTGTACAGTGTACACAATGCTCGTATGTTGTTTTGTTTCACATACTTTAGGTTGTTGTACAGACTCGTGCAGGTGTTCTGTTAGTAGAGTAATAGAGTAATCGACAAATAATTGAGTGATATAAAAAGTGGCCCGGAACTTTTCCGTTTTAAACAATAATCTAGATTTAATTATTTCTAGCAAAATCGTGGTCGTCTCCTTGGATAGGCGAAATCTTTGAAAGAACTTTTTCTCCGTCAGGGTTTCAAACAAATATCTTACCGCAATAACCCTGACATCTCCAGGCTTCTTTTCACACTCAAATTATTCGAAAATTATTCTCGACCAAAAATAACCTAACCTCAAATTCAACTGTTAAATACGTTTAGCAGCTTAAACAACGACATTTGGCTGTTTAAATTTGACAGATCAATCATGTTTAACTTGTGGTGCAAGACAACTTGTGTAGTTAAACAGAATTTTGTGCTTAAATAACATTTTAAACATATTTAAACGTTTCGTAAAAGTGGCCCTAAATATGCATATAACTTGCAGTTTTAATATTAAATAAAACAACAAATCTATACTAATATTATAAAGAGGAAAGATTTGATTTTTTGTTAGTTTGGCTCCGAAACTACTGGACTGATTTGAAAAATTCTTTTGCCATTGGAATTATACATTATTTTTGCTGAACATAGGCTGAATTTTATTTTGGAAAAAATAGGGTACCCTAAGATATTTGGGTACTTCGGGCGCAAGCTGTAAAAATCAACCAGAAAAGTTACTTCCTTTACGTACGCTGCCTAAACTATAAAAGATAGAACCATAAAATTCTAAGTAATTGTAGAAACTTACAAATATCTACAAAAAAGTCCGCGACTAGAGTAGTATGTCGAGTGAGGCACAATAACCCTTTTTTTATTTAAAAATCTTGAAATTTTTTTGGACTACATTTAAACGCGTTTATTTTACACATTCTTTTAATCCTTATCAAAATAAATTATTTGATTACTAAGTACAGTTTATGTAGATAATAATATTTAGTCTTTGAATGAATAAAATTGGACATTTGGTTTTGATATTATTGCGAAATTAAAATACCTGCAGCCTGCGTATAATGACTGCGCCGTCGATGTTAGTGTCGGAGTCTGTGAATTGACCTTGGGGGCTGGGAATCATTTTGCTGACCGAGTCTTTCCTGGGTATGATTTTTGCAGAGCTCACCGACATCCACGCGGGCGGAGCCGCGGCCGACCGCTAGTAATAAAATAAGAAAAAACCAAATTCCGCCTGCATGGATAAATCCAATATTAATTAAAAATTAACTGACATTACTGAAACAAGATGAAAATTCAATGACAAAGTATTTAAAAAAAAACAATGATTTCGTACTTAAAACTAGAAACATACATTGTAACAGTACCAAACCTATGTACCTATTATAACGTATTACCGTATACCTACGATATATGGTTATATAATATCAGCACGGAAGTTTTTCAATTTTTTATTAGATTGATTATCGAAATGGTTAGATGATTACAACTAAAAAATCGCAAATAAAATAAATTAATTAAAAATCAAAAAACCCGACTGCAAAAAATGTTAACTAAAAAGAACGAAACAAGACCTAATTCTGCCGGAGGCATCGAATCCATGTTTTAATTGATACGACTCTTGCTTACGAGTTTCATGCCAGGATAAATATAAGAAGGTTACATAGAAAAATGACGTAGAAGAAGAAAGTGGATAATAAAATGCAGTCGGAGGCATAATATTTTATGATTTATGAATTAATGTTAAACTTGGTGCGACTGTATGCCTCCGACTGCATTTTATTATCCACTTTCTTCTGCTACATTTTTCTATGTAACCTTCTATTTATCCTGGCATGAAACTCGTAAGCAAGAGTCGTATCAATTAAAACATGGATTCGATGCCTCCGGCAGAATTAGGTCTTGTTTCGTTCTTTTTAGTTAACATTTTTTGCAGTCGGGTTTTTTGATTTTTTATTAATTTATTTTTGACAGAAAATAATTGCATTACAAGAATATTATGTTCTTGGAAAATTAACTCACTATTATTGTGTCTTTAATGTTAAGGTGAGTTAAATAATAATAATTATTATAATTATGTAATAGATTATAAGATGGTAAAACACTATAATATATAGAAATCACAAGCTTTGTGTGCCATATACATAATTATATGTCATATATTATTATGTACATGGCACGTGAAATTAGGTGGTTGGATCTTATATTATGTCGCCGTTAAGTATTTCATGGATACTTTAGTAAAAGTTTAGAATATAGGGAGAAGACGGTCACTGGGGATATAACTCTCAAAAATTCAATTCAAATCAATGTACTGGGTGCAAATCAATGTACTCGTAGCTGTCACCTGACGTGCCTATATTATTATTTTTATACAGATAATATTATTATTTTATTGGTCGTGAGCGCACAGAAAATTTCAGGGTGCGTTAGCTCTACTGATCATTCTCCTTGTATGTTTTGTTTCGAAAATATACAAACCATACTGTATATAAAAGTGTTACATAGTATGTCACCAGATAGTTTAAATAGGTCCAGTTACGACCCCAGAATCAATGAACCCGATTCTCGATAGGGTTACGAATGTGGACGAAGCGATAGAAGTATTTCAGGATCGCGTTGATGAAGATCGCATACATACTACGGGTGTAGTATTAAAGCTATAAAGCTTTAAGGCTTAAAGCTTTATAGCTTTAAGTTTAAGCTATATCAGTGTCCCTCAACCAGAAGCTGGTAAGACGTGGTATAATATTATACAAAATTTCTTGAACATACTTGAAAGTTTCCTAGATATTTCAAGTGAAATATCGTCTTGTTTTATTATGAAAATGTTAAAACTGCTTTACTTCTCCATTGGTTACGAATTATAACACTTTCAGGAAAGTCTAACAAGTAACAGATATTGTTACCTAATGTGTAATGCATTTTATAATTCGATGAAACAAACAAAAGGTACACATTATGAAACTAAAGTCTGAACATATTATCTATCTAATATATATAAATCTCCTGTCACGATGTTTGTGAAGTTATATGACTTTGTTTTGTTACATTCTGTAAAGCTGCCTCTATCAGAATTCACTTAAATCTCAAATAAAATTTACTCTACTTCAAAATTATGAAGATTGCTGAAGTCACGTTTTAATCCCTAAATCATCCAACTCCCAAACAGTTAGTTAACACTTTTAAGTTAATTTTTAAGGTTTGTTTTTATCCTGGAATCCATTATATCATTAGAATCTAGGTTTTGGGTTTACATCCTATTTACCTTTATAGGCCAGTCATTAAAGCCAAAACCCGAAAGAAATTAGTAACTTGATAAAATTTTAGGGGGTTGTTAAAGAACGTAAAATAACTTACGTTGTGATTTTGCAGCGTTCTGGGGTGTACGGAAAGGGTTGAAAAGGAGTGAAAAAGGTTTTTTGTTAATAACATTGCGTAAAAAATTAGTAACACGCTGCAAATTTGGAATTAGGTTGTTCTTACCGTTTTGTAACGTGTATTAAATTTGCAGCGTTTTGCAATACACGGAACATTGTTTATTATTAAAAAAACAATAAAATTTGTTAATAACAGGGGTAAAAAAAATTAGTAACTCGGTGTAAATTTAGAATTAGGTTTTTCTTGCCGTTTTGTAAAGTGTATTAATTTTGCAGCGTTTTGCGACATACGGAACATTGTTTATTACTAAATTGCTGTAAATTTGATATACGTTAGAAAACGGTATTACATTTTGTGAAAAAAATTCATAAAAATTGTGAAAATACAATAATTGATGACGTAAAAGAGCTTAAGCCGGTACTTATATTGGACTTTGTGCACTGGAATGAGCTTATCCCAAAAAAGGACAGGGAAATAAAAGTTACCCACAGCTGTTCAAGAAGTATGTTGTGTTGTGTATAATAAAGCTAAATAAAGGTTCCGGAGACTTAATATTAATATCTTGATAATATATCTTGATGAATGTACTTACCGTATTTTATGTTTGTACAATATCTTGAACGCAATAAAGTATATTCTATTCTATTCTTGTCATTAATAAAATATATTATAATAAATAAAAAAATTAAAGAAAAGGACGATTGTGTGCCAAAATTTTATATAAGGTATTTTATATTATGGCAGCTAGGTACATCTTAGCAGTAGGATGGATACCTGGTATTCTTTATGATCTGTTAACACTAATTATTATTGGCATTTACAACTGAGTCGATTTTCATGAAAGTTGGTATGGACTTGGAGTAACTCTAGTACTAAAACTTAACTTTCCTATGGAACGACACATTCTGATAATTTTTATCACGTGAAAATGTGCGGTTCTCGCGACATGAATACCACAAACGAAGCCACTAGCAGGCACTGGTCACGATACTAATTATTTTACTAGATGTCCCGATGAACTTCGTAACCCTCCTAACATAATATATTTCCCGAACAAACCTTCCCTGGGGAGGTCCAGACTAAAATGAAGTTCAGCCATTCTCGAGTTTCGAGACTAATAACATTGAAAATTCATGTTTAGACTAGATGACGCCCGTAATTCAGTTGCGCCAAAAGGGTTTATCGCGCGGGAACCGTACATTTTTCCGGGATAAAAAGTATCCTATGTCCTTTCTCGGGTCTCAAAGTAGGGTCGGGTAGGGTAGGGTAAAGTAGTATCTTACTTATATCCATACCAAATTTCAGCAAAATTGGTTAAGTGGTTTGGGCGTGAAGTGGTAACAGACAAACAGACCGACAGACAGACACACTTTCGCATTTATAATATTAGAATGGATTATTATTAAACTAACTTTATTTAAACAGTTAGTTAAATTTAGAGTGCAGGCATTTGTGTATTTATACAATTTCTTTTGACCAGTGAGTTCAGCAAACATGGGGTTTACCATTTCCGAGACCCCGGAATAACATTATACGATTTCGTTACGGTTCAAACAGCCAACATCAAAGGAAGTGGAGTATCGCTCCCTTTGCCCCATATCAGTGTACACTGTATGTAAATAAAGAGCCAAAAACGTGCAAATTATAACACTTTCAGACTGAAAGTTTCAGTTTATAAAATACTAGCGACCCGCCCCGGCGTCGCACGGGTATAAAATATACCTATAGCCACTGAAAAAATGATTAAAATCGATAGGCTATGATCCTTCACTTCACATTTTTGGATTGTGTTTGTTTTTGTTTTGGTGGGGGGCTGCGCGCCCCCCAATCCCCCCTATCTTTTATAACGGTCCCCGGCTGTTGCCGCAGCACGCTCGCTGTGCTCGCTCAGCTTCCTCTGTATTGTGGTCGTTAAGGTACAATTCCGTCCATCGCGATCGATCGCGGTCGCGCACGACCTACGACTGTCGTCGGCCGCTCGCGACCATAGTCAGCGTAAGAAAATGTGTGGCACCGCTTCCGAAGCCCGCGACTGACGCGCCCGGCCTACGACTGTCGTAATCCGCGCGCGACCGTGCTATATAACTTTGACATGGTCGCGACTCGCGGCCTACGACAGACTTTTCTAACGTGTGTTAAATTTGCAGCGTTTTGCAACATACGGAACATTGTTTATTATTAAAAAACAATAAAATTTGTTAATAACAGGGGTAAAAAAAATTAGTAACTCGGTGTAAATTTAGAATTAGGTTTTTCTTACCGTTTTGTAAAGTGTATTAATTTTGCAGCGTTTTGCGACATACGGAACATTGTTTATTACTAAATTGCTGTAAATTTGATATACGTTAGAAAACGGTAAAAACAACTTAATTATAAATTTGCAGCGTGTTATTACATTTTTTACCCAAGTTAATAACAAATTTCATTGTTTTTTAATAATAAACAATGTTCCGTATGTAGCAAAACACTGCAAATTTAATGCACGTTAGAAAACGGTAAGAACAACCTAATTCCAAATTTGCAGCGTGTTACTAATTTGTTTACTCCTGTTATTAACAAATTTTATTGTTTTTTTAATAATAAACAATGTTCCGTGTATTGCAAAACGCTGCAAATTTAATACACGTTACAAAACGGTAAGAACAACCTAATTCCAAATTTGCAGCGTGTTACTAATTTTTTACGCAATGTTATTAACAAAAAACCTTTTTCACCCCTTTTCAACCTTTTCCCTACACCCCAGAACGCTGCAAAATCACAACGTAAGTTATTTTACGTTCTTTAACAACCCCCTAAAATTTTATCAAGTTACTAATTTCTTTCGGGTTTTGGCTTTAATGACTGGCCTATAAAGGTAAATAGGATGTAAACCCAAAACCTAGATTCTAATGATATAATGGATTCCAGGATAAAAACAAACCTTAAAAATTAACTTAAAAGTGTTAACTAACTGTTTGGGAGTTGGATGATTCAGAGATTAAAACGTGACTTCAGCAATCTTCATAATTTTGAAGTAGAGTAAATTTTATTTGAGATTTAAGTGAATTCTGATAGAGGCAGCTTTACAGAATGTAACAAAACAAAGTCATATAACTTCAGGGTGTGTATGAGTATCCAATATAGAGTTTATTGTAAAAGTAGCAGCGCGCAATGAGTACCTTTTTTAAAAATTTTAATGCATGAACAAATTCATGATGCTACGGTGAGTTGCTACTTTCACAGTGTAGTCTAAAATAATATATAATACTAGCTGTTGCCCGCGACTTCGTCCGCGTTAACATAGTATAATAACAAAGATGGATAGTTTTCCCCTTTTTGTGGTTCCTTATACAAAGGGTGAAAACGGGATTTTGTTTAAGCAAACGTGAAACGCAAACGTCAATAAACTTTCATGTTTGTAACACAAGAAATGACGGACTTTCATTGAAACTTTCTACCCCAATTTCACCCCCTTGGGGGTAGAATTATCAGAAACGTTTAAATACGTATCCATTCATTTTTAATCGGTAGCACAAAAATAAAGTTTTTATGTTTCTAACTCGAGAAATGACGGACTTTCATTCAAACTTTTGGGGTTGAAAGTTTGAATGAAAGTCCATCATTTCAGCCCCTTTGGGGTAGAATTTCTAAAAACGCTTAAATACCTATCCATTCATTTTTAATCAGCAGTCCAAAAATAAACTTTCATGTTTCTAACTTAAGAAATTATGGACTTTCATTTAAACTTTCAACCCCTTTTTCATCCCCTTGGGGGTAGAACTTCCAAAGACGCTTAAATACGTATCCAATGATTTTTAATCAGTAGCCCAAAGATAAAACTTCAAGTTTTTAACTTTAGAAATTCACTTCGACTTTCATTAAAACTTTCAACCCCAATTTCACCCCTTTGAGGGTAGAATTTCCCCAAAACGGTTAAATACGTATCCATTCCTTTTTTTTCACTAACCCAAAAATAAAGTTTCATGTTTCTAACTCAAGAAATGACGGATTTTCATTCAAACTTTCAACCCCTATTTCACCCCCTTCGGGATAAAATTTTCTAAATTCCTTCCTTAGTGGGTGTCTACTTAATAAAACAACCCTACTCACCAAATTTAGAGGCTGTAACTTTAACAGTTTTTACTCAGCGATGATGAATCGACAGTGACTCAGTCAGTCAGGACATGTAATTTTATAAGTATAGATAAGGGATGTGTCCCTTAACATTATAATTTTATTTAACATACCCCAAAGTATTTAATTATTATTACTTTATTTTGTATAGAGCAAACTGAACTACTTGAAAATTAATGAAAATTTTAGTGTTTTACATATTTAATATTATTGCAAAAACTGCCACACCATTTCTGTGTTAAGGTTCTCGCCAAAATTTCATTAACTTCACGCAACGAGCACTTTTATTTTATGGCATGTTCAAAAAATATTATGTTTGCAACATCGTTAATTGGTTAATATTTTGAAGTTAGCTAATCAAAAATCTAGAGAATGGACACTTCTGGCAAAACCCTTAATATTCGCTTACACGGGCAATAATTTCGGCAATAATTGCTCGGCGACACGAATGGACCGATATGGAGCGGTTAGTGGAGCAATATGGAGCAATTTCAATAAATTGCGGCAATTATTTTTGCGATATTGCTCCAGATATTTCATATCGCTCAATGTCACTGATCCGAATTGACGAATATCCGATGGGCCCGTGTATGACAGTATTGCCTATAGTAACTAGTTGATGAAGTTGCGCCATATCGCTCAATTGTATTGCGATATATTGCGCAATATTGCTGCTTGTTGCCGAAAATTGCTTGATGTAGTCGTGACGTCAAAGTTGACGAAAATTGACTGGAGGTGAGCAATTTTAGTTGCCCGTATAAGCGTACCTTTAGGAACCGGGTATTAATAATGTCGTTGTAATGTCAGCCTTAACTTCAGACATTAACTTTAATAATTATTTAAACCTAGTTATTACTTATTTCAGCCTCGAGATTTGCTTTCTCTATTTAATCTAGAGGTCATTAATCATTAATGTGTTTTCCTGAGTCAGTCCTATACAACTTGAAGGCATCTCCCTATGGCTATGGAGGTCGGTGGTATAAAAATAGTACCCAGTCTGTAGCCAGCCTCATAAATCGATTTTGTTGTGTGTAAGGTTTTATTTCGAGATATATTTTATAGGTGAGAATGCTGTAACTGCGACTGTCGGGTTCAGCAGTTAAAAAATTAATTATTGTCAATTGCCGTTCAAGCTCAGAATGTTTTCGCATGAGAAGGCTTCGCAGATTCGTATTATACTATTAAAACGCAGATTATTGCGTATTATACTTACTATTGTAATAGATATTTTCCCTTCTTCTGACCATGTGATACTTTCATTTACAACTTATAAATCTAAGTAAGTAAAACAGAATATATTGTTCGCGTATGCTGGAGTAAAATAACGCTAACGTGATCAACAGGTCGGTAATATACGAGGAAAGTGGAAACTGCCAAAGAAAATTTTACATGGCAATCAAACTGGGACCTGCGTAAGTATATTTTTCTTAATAAATAATAACATTTAAAACGTCATTATGTATAGTACGTACCTACAGGACACACTACGTACCTAATTATAAATATTTTAGGCCTAAAGAATTACACCCTGCTCATAGTATTTAATATAAATTTTAAACGTTCAAGATAGATAGAATTTAATTACGAACGTACCTGGCACAGTAAATTGTCGTCGCATTTCGAGGACCTCCGGCGTAAGTTAAGCGAAGCACATCAGCTGACAGCGGCACCTAGAATCACTTTACACTGTAAACACAAATCAAATTCACGAAATACCAACAGAACTTTAAAAATAATAAAATATAATGAGCAATTAAAAAACAGAAATGCACTGTACGAGAAACGAAAAATGTTAATTTGAATTCGCGCGCGCAATTCCTGCACGTGATTCCTTGCGGCGGGCGATGCTCTGAAATGAACCGCGTTTCAGGCGGTCGTCTGAGCTTCTGGGGAGTGAACCATCCCTAGGGCGGCCGGAGCGGTTGGGCGGCGGCGTGACAGCCGCCCTAGGCGCGCCCATCACCAGGCGAACATAAAGTACCAGGAGTAAATGAAACACGTGTACTAATGCTCACTGCGCAAGTTCTAAATGTGGAAAGCTAGGGGAAAGCGTGCCGTGCGAGCGGGACGGATATACGCTAAAAATAGGGGTTCGACTGGCGCGCGCCGAAAATATTATATCGGGTAGCGCCAAGCAGTCTCCCGACTTGAATTCTCAATGTTGAGCGTCACGCTGAACACGTCTCCAATTAGTTTTCATTTTGTCACACCTTTTTTTACATTTATTTTAAGAAAAAAAAATTGATTTTCCTTTTTTGACGATTAAGTTTCTTTTGTTAGAAACATGCAAGAATCTGAAAATCTCGGAGTTATAAAAACTTTTTTTCATTTAACATTGATTGCTGCTATATTAAGTTGTTTTTTTACTCTAATTGACAATTAACTTTACCTAAATTTACCTTATTTCACGAAATTTATTTTGTCACTTCTGAAATCTGAAATTATGGCAAGCTTACGGAAAGTTAAAAATGAGGCTACTTGGTTATTTTATCATAGGTAATATTTTTAGGACAGTATGGAATAAATAACAATAAATAGTAAACCTCATTATAGCCTTTAATATAGACTTGCACACTTTCGTAGCAGCGTAGCACCAGTGTAGGCGTAGCGAGACTTCAAGGAGTCCGCAAAAATTATGATTTTCAAAAATAAACAATACATGAACCTTTTTCTAAATCATAAGTAAAAGTCCCATCTATTGCTGTTATTAATTAAGACAGGGACGTAAAATACATGGTGTTGATTATTTTGGGGGTCGGTCCGTGTCGGTCCGTCCGTCATCTGTCTCCCGTTTAGACAGTATTAGGACTAGAATAATGATGGACGTGATAATATTCATACTTAGCACTTTGCGTACTTGAATAATATTATGTGAAATTATATTTATATTTTTTTCGCGACTACTCCATAGTGTGGGCTATCAATAAATGTGTCTATTAACTTATCAAGCCCCATACAAGCACCGGTGATCACGACAACAATAGAATAGAATAGCATTTCCAAGAAAGTATATAGAACATATTTTCGTTCCAATAAAACATCTAAATCCATGATGACAATGGATCCTCATCCTATTTGAGGCTTTTACACACATTTGACCGCTTTTTAAACTTGATATCATAAATATAGCATATCACTTAAACTTTGTGATATTGTGTCACTAATAAAACTTCAATGCAGTTAACCCTACTTATACTCTCTTCAAGCGTGACACGCTTGCACCAACAGGTGAGATGCGTCAAGAATTTAGAGATGAACCCCAAATGTACCGTTGGTGTACTTGATGGTTCATGCCCTCCTGGTATTTCTAACCTTATTACATGAATTTCAAGGAAATTTGGCTCTTGGGATATTCGGCTAGCGGATTACTACGAGAACATTACTGACAAAATAATTTTACTAGTGTCCGCTTACTGAAAATTTTCAAGAGTTCTGATTGGTTATCTTTTGACGTTAGCTAATCAAAAGTTAGTAAAATAATTGGCCAAGTGCGAGTCGGACTCGCGCATGAAGGTTTCCGTACTATTATAGAGCAAAATTAGGCCAAAAATTGTGTTTTTTTTATGGGAGTTATTAAAGTACACATAATATAACTATGGATTTTGTGAAAAACTCAATTTGTGTGCAAAACTCAAACCTGTTGCCATTATTGATATACTTAGAGCAAAAAAGGCCAAAAAAATTACGTTTGTTGTATGGGAGCCCCCCTTAAATATTAATTTTGTTTTGTTTTTAGTATTTGTTGTTATAGCGGCAACAGATATACATATTCTGTGAAAATTTCAACTCTCTAGCTGTTTTAGTTCTCGAGTTACAGCCTGGTGACAGACAGACGGACAGACGGACAGACAATGAAGTCTTAGTAATAGGGTCCCGTTTTTACCCTTTGGGTACGGAACCCTAAAAATAATAAAAAAAAATTAGAAACAGGTATAAAGGACCTAAGGTTCAAACGGGGAATCGAGGTAAAACTTCATAATCATAAAATGTCATGTGTATAAAATTACTAGCGACCCGCCCCGGCATCGCATGGGTATAAGATATATAGCCACTGAAAAAATAATTAAAATCGATAGCCTATGATCCTTCACGTGGTCTGCTTCTTATCTGTGCCAAATAACATAAACATTGCTCCAGTAATTAGCGAGATAAGCCTTTTTAAAAAATTTCCCCCGTTTTTCCACATTCTCTTATTAGTCTTAGTGTGATAAAATATAGCCTATAGCCTTCTTCAATAAATGGGCTATCTAACACTGAAAGAATTTTTCAAATCGGACCAGTAGTTCCTGAAATTAGCGCGTTCAAGTTAGCCCTTTCAAATAATTTTCCCCGTTTAAGCCACATTTTCCTCTATTTCTTCGCTCCTATTAGTCAGTGTGATAAAATATAACCTATAGCCTTCCTCACTGAAAGAATAATCAAAATCCGTGGCGTAGTTTTAAAGATTCCTCATGTCCCTTTGTTCCCTACAAAGGGACATGAGGAAAAAAAGCGACTTTGTTTTATAATTTATTATGTATATTATGTATATAGATATGTGCCTTGCTATTTTGATGACATTTTATAATTACTATTGTATTGCTAGCAACAAGTGTTTTTTTTTTTTAATTTTATTGTACAAAGCTATTAAGCTTTCCGGAAATTCCTAGGTTGAAATGAAAATTAGTTTCTTGTGTTAGAAAACTTACTTTCTTAGTACCGTTCCCAGAGATAAAATTTAATTAATTAACTATAATTAAATGAAAATTTTGATATTATAAGCTCCTTAATCATCCGTTAATTTCTTCGTTAAACATAAGTCTGCATCATTGAAAAGTCTCTGAGTGCGGCCGTTAGTAATGATCTCACTTATTTTATTTTACTTTTGGCGACTGTAAATAGTAATTACTTATTTTTCTATATTAGTGCAATAAATTATTAGTAGAATATTATAAATACCTTATATTTTCAAAATAACTATAATATTACATATTATTTACCACTTATACTGAAAAGCCCTATTGAGGCTTTTTCTAATTGATTTCTCAGGCTTTTCCTATTCCTAATTTAAAGTGGGTGACATTGACAATGAACTGACAGTGACGGACGTACGTCCGTTACGTCACAAACGTCACTCCGTACCTCCTTTGTACCAGGCGAACAGAAACGCCAAGGAGGTTAAAAATACGACGCTGAAATAGATTGAACTCCCACAAGTATGAGCACGGTAAAATTTCTACAACAACAGGCGGCGCTTCAATCTCAATATTTTAAATTTAGAATGGCTATCATATTCAGCTGTTGTTAAAAGTGTTTCATTTGAGCTTTTTAGGTTTTTTTACCTTTTTTATTTAATACAGACGTGAGACGACATAATAGTTACAATTGTTGCAGATTTTTGTTATATCGTTTCTTTTTAGGATTCCGTAGTCAATATAATATTCTAACATAAATCTCCTGTCACGATGTTTGTCCGCGATGGATTCCTAAACTACTTAACCGATTTTAATGTTTTTTTTAAATGTGTGCTTTTTTCCAACTTGAGAGATAGGATAGTTGAAAAAAAGCACACATTTAATTATTGTAGTCGCAATTTTATTTTATTGCAAATTATTTGTCTATAATTAATTGACAGTCACAATTATCTGTTAACTCTAAAAGATTCCAACAGATGTCGATACTTTTCGACTGGATTGAGTAAGTAACGGCTACTGGGTACTTTATATATTGATAGGTGCATTTGTTGAATAAATTAAATTAAATAAAAGTAAACTATTACAACCTGAGACTGACAGCGACCATTGTTTGTGCGACGGGATAGCGATCGACGTTGCCATGGTACTCGTAACATACATATTTAGTCACTTCAATAAAATAATATTATGGCAAATACATAATATATTATGGCAAAGCAACGTTTGCCGGGACAGCTAATAGTCTTATAGTTTCGGTCTGTCCGTCCGTCCGTCCGTCTGTCTTTCCGCAGTTTTGCGGTTTTAATCTCTGAAGACTAATAATAGGGCCTATAAAGCCGTCATTCGGCATGAATGCACGTCTTAATGATGTCGACAAAATGGTACCTATATAAAATCTTTACAATTTTTTTTACTGTACCTGTACACATCCATTTTCATTTTTAATTTTTTTCGCGCTCACCCTACCGTGTGGGGTGTAGTTGGATACGTTTTTAAAAATATTATGAGTTATCAAAGATCATTTTTCGATTGTGGGATCTATTTGTTAAATATGAAGTTTTTAAGTGGAAAAAATCGTTAGAGTTCAGTGTCCTCCGCTTCTACCAGCTAAGCGGTTGCTTCTGGAAATGTGAAAAAAATTCACGGGAGTAGGAAATAAGGAAAACTATTACGGCTAAGAAGACTTTATAAGTTATTGTGTAATAGTCGATCAACTAAAAAAATATATTCGACGAAGTATATAGGAAATTGTTGTTCAAATTCCTTTGAACGTAACTGAGATGATGTTGTTAGTACTTAGTAGTATAAATAATCGGCCAAGTGCGAGTCGGACTCGCGCACGAAGGGTTTCGTACCATTACAGAGCAAAATTAGGCCAAAAATTGTGTTTTTTGTATGGGAGCCCCCCTTAATGTTTTATTTTATTTAAATATTATTATTAAATATTAAAGTACACATATAACTTAGGATTTTGTGTAAAAGTCAAGTACCTAACTGTTGCCATTATTGATATAGAGCAAAAAAGGCCAAAAAAATCACGTTTGTTGTATGGGAGCCCCCCTTAAATATTTATTTTATTTTGTTTTTAGTATTTGTTACTATAGCGGCAACAGATATACACATTCTGTGAAAATTTCAACTCTCTAGCTATTACCGTTCTCGAGTTACAGCCTGGTGACAGACAGACGGACAGACATCGAAGTCTTAGTAATAGGGTTCCGTTTTTACCCTTTTGGGTACGGAACCCTAAAAACGTAATAAATGTGCTTTCTTGGACCATACAAAAATTATCAAAAACTAGCGATTCTATGGAAGCAAATATATTACGCGTGGCACAACACGCACTTGGCCTGTTTTATTTTGATAATTATTCTGTATGTAAGTATAATGTAATATCTAAAAAATTTGCTCCGTTAATTAGTTTTAAGTGAGCAATCAGTGCAAATATAATATGTACGGTATCTTACCAATAATAGCTAATATTATATTTATTTACCACAAGCTAAAATAACACAACGCTTTCATGTTTATTTTTGCACTATGAACTTTGTTGTTAAAATTGATATTTAAAGCGTCCACTTTACATTTCATGCCGAAACATAATTATGAATTTGCTATGTAAATTGTATAGGCGCTGGCCGCTTTTACTAGCGATATTCAAAAAGCTGTTAATAAACTAAACGGCGTTTAAACACTTTATTTTCAATTTTGGTATAATCTGTATACAGTATAACTCAATAAAATGTGTCAATTCCAGCATACATTTTGGAACAGTGTTAAAATCCTCTATGTTGATATAAAGTCTGTATATTAGCTAATAAAATTTTAATAAATTAAAATACTGATGAACACCAATTACTAGTTTGATAACAATTTAAATCTATAATTATTTACATTATTGTTTACATATTAAGGCCGCATGCAATATTATTTTGTATTTAAGTACTACGTCGTACTTATTTAACTTGCACTTAAAAATAAGTAATAAATGTACAAAAAAGCTTTTTGTTTGTCTTATTCAATTATTAAAAAAATAACATTGAAATAAACGACGAAATTTGAGTTTCAACCATTAATTTTACAAGAAAATTAATCGTTTAAAACTTTCGCAATTATGATTGTAGCTATAGATTTGACGGGAGGTGAGATAGTTGGGTTGGCGGGATTATGATCCAATATTAATCTCGTCACATAAATTCTAAAATCCCAGTGCGATAAGCCCGTGAGATACAATTATTATTAGCGCTATTTTAGGGTTGCGTACCCAAAGGATAAAAACGGGACCCTATTACTGAGACTTCGTTGTCTGTCCGTCTGTCTCCAGGCTGTAACTCAAGAACCGCTATAATAGCTAGACTTCTGAAATTTCACAGATTGTGTATTTCTGTTGCCGCTATAACTACATAATGTACTAAAAACGCAATAAAATAAATATTTAAGGGGGGCTCCCATACAACAAACGTGATTTTTTTTGGTTTTTTAGCTTGTAATCAATAATGGCAATAGCTAGGCACTTAAAATTTTCACAAAATCTTTAATTTTATTTGTACTTAAAATTTAAAAATAAAATAATTTTAATTAAGTAAATATTTAAGGGTATGTCCCAAGAAAGACATTAATTGTTTGCCTACTTTCGCACTATACCGTTACGGAACCCTTCGTGCGCGAGTCCGACTCCCACTTGGCCGATTTTAAGATTCAATTAAAGTTTTAAATTCCATTTGCGCCTTATCTGGATAGACAATGTACGAGAGATAAGTGCTCATTTAAAATAGATTCTCTGCTAAAGAGACAGATAAAAATTGTTCCTGCAATTTAATGACAAAAGCTCTCTTTCTTTCTCATGTGCTAGAAAATCAATTCGACAATTTAATAATGTTTGACTTCCAGACAAGTGATAGACGAAAATAATTATTATGGTATCGGTCATGATGTCGTGACTCATACCTATATTCTATAAGCGTCATTGAAACATCGAAAACTTGAAAACAAACGTACACATAATAATATATTGTGATACTCTATTATGTGTCTGTCATTATCAAGTTAAACTAACGAAAAATCCTATTGGCAATTATTATTACTTATGCCTTTATATTATCATTTATCACATTATTGATTATGATAACATTAAGCCCTGGAAGGTAAGTAATTATATTAGGTATATACCTACTATATATGCTGGATCTTACACAATATTATATTGTAACTTAAATGTCACTTGTTTTTATTAGTTGTCTATAGATAGTCAACATTAAAATAGCCAAGTGTAACATAGCAATGCACCTAAAGATCAAGGTCAGAGGAATGGCGTTTTTTCTTACAATATCAGCAATCTGTATTGAGTTGTGAGTATTTTTAGACTAATGCTTAGCACAAACCTACGCGACCACGCGACTGCAAAGCGGTAGCGTCAATACACAATATACAATACAAAACACACATTTGACAAGTTGTCAAATGTGTGTTTTATATTGACGCTGCCGCTTCGCAGTCGCGTGGTCACGTAGGTTTGTGCTAAGCATAAGGGCCTGTTTTACTACTTCCTGATAAAGTGCCGAATAGGCTATTTAATGGCTATTCACGACCTTTTTTGAGAGATACTTGATCTGTCAAGTTAAGTGGTGGATAGCCTATCCGGCACTTATCAGGAAGTGGTGAAACAGGCCCTAAGTGAGTTAATATTTAGCATTTGTCGTTCTGTAACTTAAAGAAGATATTAAATTGAAAAAGCCAGCTAATTGCCAGTCGGACTCGAGCATGAAGCCCGGTGACACACAGACAGGACAGAATGAAGCCTCAGTAATATAATATATATACAGTAATATACAGTAATATAATAATCCGTTTGGATACGGAAATCCAAAAAGAACCGAAATAATTTTAAGCCCTTTTGATATTGTCAATTTTTGATTTAATTTTACTTTAGTTTTTGTTTGACATAATAAAGGAAGTGCAAAAATAGCTTATTAAAATCAACAACTGCCTTTATTGATCACCATAAAGGAAAACTAGATTGTTTACGACTAGCATATTGTATGAACGTGTCGATTCAAAAACAAGGACTGACCGCAGAACACTTGATGTGGTCTGGCTGAGACCTTTGTGTGATAAACTACACCGTGTACCCAATAATGTAACAGGCTGCGTACAATTACTTGGCATTCGAAGTCTTAAGGCCCATATATACGATGAGATCGACTGCGATCGGACTGACGCAAGCCGACCTGCCCCAAAACTTTGCCTGCTACAAAATGTATGGATTTGACATTAGTATTCGCTAGCGAAGCGATGACTTATGTCAAATCGCATACATTTTGTAGCGCTAGCTTTAGCGTTAGCGTCAGCGCTTTGCCACTTGTCTACAGGCACTGAGGGACAAGAGGCAAGCATTAGTATTCGCTTGCGAAGCAATGACTTAATATTATGTCCAATCGTATACATGTTGTTGGCGTTTACGATAATCGCTTGCCACTAAATTTGTCTAGTAGGGCTGACCAACATTCACGGGGCGATTACGTATCTTGATTCTTACGACGGGTACGGTCTACGGAACAGGCGTTTGACAGCTACATACCTCTCATCTGTCAAACGCCCAAAATGAGCGTCGTAATACGACCAAATATTATAAATAAAACATAATATTATACGCCAGCTTATATTGTTTCTCTCCTTGTTACACTTCTTACAACGTAAACAATAAAACAGAGATGCAAATAAATTAGTGTCAGTGTGAGTGTCATATTCTAAAATCTGATAGAAATTGATAATATTCATTTAATAATCGTTTAACCGTCACGCCATTTTCGAAAATTTTAAAATTTTGGGTTTAAAAGGAAAAATAAAAGCTGTGATAGTTAAACGATTAAAATTTATTGTGCAATATCAGCTTCTGGCAAACTCCCGTCGTTTCTCTATCGCAAGATATGTAAACATCCTGCGGATGTGCTTTGTGCATTCCTGCCTGTGTGTACGAATCCTGTCAGGTCGTCCAACGTCAGTCCGAATTTCGATCAGCCTCCTCGTGTGTGGAGGCCTTTATAATATCAACAATTAATTCCCGGTGAGGCTATAATTTTAGCTTTATGCGTCTGGAGGATTAATGGCTGGTCATCGGTACCCAGCTGGAAATACTGGAATGTCCTTTGTTCTGGATCATCGCCAATATATTAGGTTCACTTGGCTTTTTACAAATGCCAGGGCCAGAAGCAGCGTCATATTTTGTTCGATGTAGAGGTTTTTGCAGACTGACGACGACATTTAAAAATTTACAGCATTATGCACTACCTAAGCTTAGCACAAGTATTATTTGAAAATTATCTACTATGTTCTGTTTCATCTTGGAAAACTCATACTACTTATTCGTAGGCTCTTCGTGTCCTTTTAATAAAATATGTACTTATAGCTACGAATAATAAAAACTAAGTTTAAAAACATATAGAGTAGGTTTAGCAAAAGTATATTTGAAAATTATCTACCATTCTATTCCATCACTGATCACAGATAACTTATACTACGTATTCCTTCGCTCTACGGACTACGTATCCTTTAATAATATAAAAATTATGGATACAGTAAACCAGATTGTGAAGGTATAACCAGTCAGTGCATCGTGCGCATCTGGTCGTTGACTCGAGATGAGCTGAATGGACGAACGAGTGAATGAAACACGTCAATGTTTAGAAACGACGTTACTCCGAGACTTGTATGTTACGTATTGTATGATTGACTGAGAATGCGGATGGCGTACGCACACGTACAGACAGAAAAAAAATGACGAAGGTGAATGTAAGGCGTTAAAAATAACAAAAAATATAACCTTCGCTTAAAATCAGTTTTGCATTACCGTAACCGTACTAAGTAATTGATATTTTATGTGATGGTAAATACGTGAATATGTATTAGGTATATACCTAGCTGCAGCTACAACGTTACGAAATGTGTCATTTGTTTTTATTATGATAGTATCAAAATTTATAAATCTTATTATTACAATACTATAGTCTATATTATTATTATGTTACACAATTGACATTACATAAGATGCTATTTCCACTTGTAATATTTAATTTAATAATTGCACATTATGGTTTAAACGAAAAGTTAATCTTTATAAATAGTAATTATACAACTGAATATTAAATAATATATTTTATTAAATCAATAAAGCAGGTTTAATGTATATAAATAAAATTACTATTAGTATGTTATAGCTGTAGGTACTAAAATAAAAAATGTGTTCCCAAAAAGTTAGATAAGGTTATATTTTTTTTTATGCTGACGCGACGGTACGATCAATTCTGAGTTCAGTCTCAAGGCTGCCTTTAATTCTTTAATACCGTGTTATTAATGTTGAAAATGTATCACTTGTGGTATAAAAACACAATGAAAGTACGATTTGTACTCCATAAAGAACCTTTTGTGGATTATTTTATGTTTTTTCAGATGCAGTAGGTACTTGAAATTATGTTTTTTCGATTATTTCCATGTGAAAGGAAAATAGAGTAGGTACAGAAAATATAATATGAGTCACATTATATTTTTTATATCCTCTAAATTATATTTTTATGTTTCCAGTTTCGCAGACACTTATTTCATCAGCTATTTATATATTATGATCTATATTGTGTAGATACGTATTTTAAAGACTCTATATTTTTAACTGCACATTTAAAAAATACTTAAAAATTTCTTGAACACGTAAAATATATATTTTGTAATATTCATGTGTGTTCTTATGTTACAACCCGATTTACATTTTTGTGGTCGCAATCAAAAGTCTTTTTGTCGGAGATCTTTCTTGAATATTTATGAACTAAGCCCTGAAAATTTAGGCGCAAAAGCTTGTTATACAAGTATGTTTTGCAAGTGAAGAGATCTGCCTGTGTAGCTAGCATACCGTCGTGGACAAACGAAAGAAACTAAATTTTGACAGTTTTACCGGAAAAACATGGGAGAAAAAGTTTCTTTCGTCTCTCGATTTCTTCCGCTTTTGAGAATCTATATGTCAAGCATGACAACAATTTTTATCCGCTTTTGACATTTCGTTTTTTGATTCTTTTTGTTTTTTAATATGGCACTTCGGCTATAAAACCATGGTTAGTGTCGAGTAAATGGCGGCAAATTCAAAATATCGATGTATAGCAACCCTGTCTGTAGCCGGAATTATAGTTTTGATCTACAAACTACGAGTAATAAACTTCTTTAGGTTTTATTATTCGTATTTCGTAGATCAAATCTATAATTTGGACTATAGATTGGGTTGCTACAAGTCGTATTTTTGAATTGGCCGCCATTTACACGACACTGGCCATAGTTTTATAGCCGAAGTGCCATATTTAAAAAAAAAAGAGTCAAGAAACTAACTGTCAAAATAGCCGTTGCTATAATGGTTGCTATGGAAAAGTTTCTTGTCTTTGTCCACTGAAACTCAAGTCGATGGGTGGCGCTATGCTCGGGAAAAAGATATGTAGACATGGGAAAGAAACTGCCATTACTTTCTTCCGAAGAATCGACTGGGGAAGGCCATGCTAGCTATGCTGGTGACTTAAAATAGATCTCAAAAAAGAAATTTTTAGCCCCTACGTGCCCTATTCTTTACACGCTTGAAAATTTGCCTTCATCTTGTATACTTTGTTTGCTTTATTTAATCACACAACCGTAAAGATATTTGGACAAGACCTTTTTGTACAATCTTATTGTGCCCTTTGACGTTAAAAGGTTTTCCAGAGAAGCATACATGAAAACATATAATTTGACGTAATGAAAACAAGAAAACTCAAAACACATAAAGCAGATTTAAAGATATCACTGAATATTGGTCTTCTATGTTTTCGTCTAGGGTTTTTTAAGAGCCTAATAATATGTTGTCGCATTACTGGGCAAAGGCCTCCGCCAAAGTCTTACTTGTATTTCTCCGCCAAACTCCTCTCGATCCAACGCAGCCGAAGGCCAGCCTGGCTCGTATTAGTCTAGCTCATCGTGCTATTTTTTCTAGGTTGGACGCGAGTTAATATGATATTTTCTCACCTCCGGGCGGAAAACGTCAACTTTCTACCCGCTGCGCTTACCAATGTTGCTGTTTTCCGCCTCCGTCGATGAGAAAAATAGTATACGCACCACGGGCAGTAAATAAGAAAGCCTCAGATCATATGTTTGTTGGCCGAGGCGAATGTGATCTGAGACATTTCTTATTTTCCTGCCCTAGGTGCGTAATGTACTATTAAAAACATAATACAAAAATGTCAATTAGTAGCAAAAGTCCGTAGCCGCCATCGCCGCATTCTCCGCGAGTCCAAGGCCGGTCTCCTGGGACGGACACGACTATCGGAATTGTATCGACACTTAAGGATAATTGAAATATTATTTACGGTCCCACGTCATACTTATTTAATTGAAACAAATAAAAAAATGGTGATTAAGGAACGTAAGTGGCTTTATAATTAATGACTTGCACGATACAATTTTATATGATTGATGTACGAATAATTTAAGTTTATTTTTAACGCACCTATAACACATAATAACTTTTCAGGTACTCCCATACGGGTTTTTTTATTGATTTTTTAATACTTTTCGACGGCAATCGACGGCAGCTGTCAATTACCGTCGTTGCGTGCCATCGATAAAATATTATACCGTTCGTCTGTAGGCGCTCGACTTATTTATATTCCTACAGAGTCTTTAAAGTTTAAACTGATAAAGTTAATGAAAGAAACGAACCTACTGTCCAAATCATTATTACCCTTCTTTTTGATTTCATAGACAATATACGGACCAGGATAAGCTGAAAAATTAAATACCTATACGATTTTTGCAATTCCAAGAACAAAACCCAATTAGGTGACGCATATTAAAAGTATTAGAACTGCCGGCACCGAGTGATACATAATTACAAATGTAGTGGTTAGCCTTTACCAATGTTACCGTGACACGATACTTAGGACTTTCAAGGACCGATGGAAAGACAATCTGGGTCAAATTATTACGAGATATTGTATTATATAAATACGTAATAGATGACCTGTGGCACTTTGTACCACTTTCCTCCTAATAAGGGCTTTCCCTGGTCTTCTACGAACATTTCAAGATTAAAATAAGCCAAATCGGTTCAGCCGTTTTCGAGTCTTAGCGAGACAAAAAAAAACATTTTTATTTATACAGATTAGAAGAAAATATATATTATGGACCCTTTTGGACTCCCTTTTGAATCTTTTACATGTAGTACATAACATCAGATGGAAAACAAAAAACAAAATATAACAATATTTCGATATTATAATATACGCTCTGACAGCTTCCCATTTACAAGGAAGTGCGTACTATAAAATGCAAATTATACTAGTAACTCCTACAGTTAAATTAAACTTCCGTTTCAAATTATATTTTAAATATAATTATGTTTGTGACGATAAAGGTGCCTATAATAATTATTTATGTTAGTAATTGGTACTTAGTAGCGACTAGCGACCGTGACTTAAGGCTCCTCTCGCGAAAAAAGCGCGCAGATGAAACCACTTTTCATCGGCATTAACAGAGAAATTATATCTGAAAAAAATAATTATTAATCTACATGATATGATACGTAACGTGGTTTTGCCATATTTTTACTATCGGTATCACATAATAAAGAAATAAAAAACCAAATTCCCTCCAAATCGTTGAATTAAAAAACCACTTTACTCCTTCATTATTTATCAAAAGAATATATAAAAAATGTCTACTGCTTTGCAATACATAAGTTGATAATTTGGTTTTTTTACTTTTTTGAAATATGTATTATATTAAGCCTTGAAAAGGTTTTTTCTCCTATTTCGCCCTATCATGGACGCGGCGAGCGTCGTAACCGCCACCGTACAAGGCGCGCTGTTATGAATGTTATTTTAATGTCATTTACGTCGATATTCGCACTGACAGATAATGATCAAGGTCGTTGGCGGATATAGAGGCCTTAAGGAGTAAGTATCGGCAAATTCTATAAAATTCTGCTTGCTGCTGCTGCAAAAAAGGTGCTTGTGGAATTATAGAGCTAGGAAGGAAAATTATATGAATTTTTCTTTGTCGACCAGAAACTAGCATCTAAGGAATTTCATAAAAATTCATAGACACTAAGTGTTACATAACACTTGGTGTCTATAAAATTGTATTAGTAGTAGACTAACACTTTATAAAGTGTTAGTCTACTACTAATACAATTTTTGTATCGTGATGCTCATATTAAATGTATTTAAATAATGTAAATTACACAGGATTAAATACAGAAGGTATATAATATAATATAAAAACCTTTTTTTACCTTCACGAACATGATGAAAATGAACATGATACTCGTGAACATGACTACTCGATAAAAGGGCCTCGTAACGTAATTTTCTCGTACAATATCCTATTACTCGTTTGGACCTCCATTGATGATACGTAATTAAAAGAACGTTATTTTGACGAATTATATATAATATTACCTTCCACAATAGGCTCATCGTTTCACGAGACGAAGATTCATTCTACTAAATAGAAAAGACTCATTATGGTGTAAATTTCGGATAAGCGTATGCATTGCAATACTTAGCAAATTTTGACTGAGTATTTTAATAAGTATCATTATAACTTGAAATCTATTATTATATTATTGTAATAAAACATCATATTTTGTTTTTAAATTTTTAAACACAGGAGGGACAAACTAAGTGAGTCTGAGCTGAAGGTTCTCATTTAATTTGTCAATAAGATACTGAACCCTTAAAATGGCTTTATTATAATAATGGTGACGAGTAAAAGTTGATGATAACTTTGTTTTCAAACCAACGATTTCAAATTATGGCCGCCAGAGACATTCGGTGGAAAAAGGCATTAAGTGGTTACGTTGTTCTAAGTTCAAATATGACTAGTCGATAAGACTCAGAATATGCCAAACAAACAATCAAATACTCTAAAAACCATTCAAAATATTACCCTTCTTGCACAGTTTGTAAATAACCAAACTCGTTCTTAGGTCACGGTTAAAATGCAGATGGCCGCGGGATCATCGACACTCGAAGTTCAACCAAGTTCAAGGCAGCACAGCACATATTGCATAAGTCTCAATACAACGTAATCATTTAACTTGCGTAACTCTCTTCTTAGGGTGGGTTGCACCAGAGGCGTGGTTAAAGTTAAAGTTATGGTTAAAGTTACAGTTATAGTAAAAGTAAGTTGGTGCAACCCACCCTTAGGGTACCAAATGCTGTACGACAAAATGAAAGATTGCCAATTCTTGAATTCATTACTTACAGTCTACAGATGTAAAATATATTTTAATGATAATAAATTCTTAGACTTTGCAAGTAAATTAAAATGTCTGTGGGCTGCTCTTCAGCCAACCAAATAACCGTAGGTTCACCATTATGACTTTGAATTAATTTCTCCAAAAGCACATTGTAAATGCAACTATTGTATTGCTCTGCTGGTCAGTATATTCTGAAAATAGATAATAATAATATTATTATCGAATGCTTATTGAATACAATACCTATAAAATCAGATAAAGATAGTCGAAAAAAAATTGGCCAAGTGCGAGTCAGACTCGCGCACGTAGGGTTCCGTACCGTTATAGAGCAAAAGTATGGAAAAAAGTGTTTTTTGTATGGGTTATTTTAATTTTATTATTAAATATTAAAGTACACATAATTATTATAATTGAGGATTTTGTGAAAATTTCAAGTGTCTACATTTTGCCATTATGGATTAAGAGCCAAAAAGGCCAAAAAATCACGTTTGTTGTATAAATATGAACTTTATTTTGTTTTTAGTTTATTTTGTTTTTATAGCGGCACCAGAAAATTAAATACACAATCTGTGAAAATTTCAGAAATTATAAATTTCAGAAGTCTAGCTATAGCTATAGCTAATAGTGATTCTTGAGGTACACTGTACAGCCTGGAGACAGACGAACAGACGGACAGACATCGAAGACTCAGTATTAGGGTCTCGTTTTCTCCCTTGGGTACGGAACCCTAAAAAATTAAAAAAATAAAATTATATTGCTATATCCACTTGAGTTTTTGGCCAGTAAATGAAAAACTAACAACATCTCGGCAAAGCAGCGTAATTGAAGACGTTAACAAATAAAGGGGGTGCCCATGCTCTAATAGAAATTAGTTGTTACGTGTAGTGCGAGAAATTTGATATTTCCTTCCGGTTTTCATAGAAAAACTTTTATTCTGTGTTAGTTGTTTATATAACTGTGTTCTGCAAATAACATGGGGAAAATACAGTAAGTACTAGGTATCATTTTCAAACTTAAATTATATCATTTTATAAAACAAATCTACAGTTTATAGACTAACAACAATAAACTTTTTACTCGCAAAAACTGGACAAAATTCAAACTTCGAAACATTATTTTCATCCTCTGTCATTTTCCACAATTTTTAGAGTGTAGTTTCCGAGGTATGATTAATGGTGGTCTGGAAAAATATTTTGGAGACTCTGCGAGGGTGAAACATTAGTCTACATCAAAATTATGTCAACCTGCCCACTGTAATCTCTCAGCCTCTGACAAATTTGAATTGCGAATTTACAAACTGAATTTTACATTTTTAGGGAAGAAAAATAGCTTTTCTAAATTTTTACTTTGGTAATCATTATTAAGTTGGAGAGATTTGATATTTGCTTATCTCCAAGGACTTAATCAGACTTGAAGACTTAAAACTAAACAAAAATTTTTACAGGACCATAAAACATAGTTTAATTAACAAGCCAGGCAAACTCATAGTTCCATCCCATGGTACACTGGCACTCGGTCGGCGGATGTCAACTTTAATAATTCAACATGCACATGTCAGTGTTAGTGTGACTTTTTTCAAGTAATTACTTTTTGTTTGTCCGTAGATAAAAATGAATTGAAGGCTGTCTTATTCGTCTTGGGCACCCTCTACGTCTAAAAAAGGCCAGTTGAACAGAATATTTCCAAAAACGACGAACAAATTGAATTGATACCGTAGCTTTCACATGAGCTCTCTAGCCTTATTGGTTGGCCAAGAATAAGGGTGATGAAGTTGGTCAAAAAAGCAACAAAAGTCATAAATTTTACACAGTGAAAATTTGCCATGTATATTTCAAAGAAAAACGTCACAGAACCCGAAACGGATGTCAATTGCTTGCATAAATCGGTTTGCTTGCAGTGCTCTAAGTCGACCTGCATCAACTGTCCTTAAAAAGTGCCTTATAATTTGATTTGTGTTGATTGTGATTTTTTCCTAATTAATGTAATCCTTAATACTTAATAAAAACCAAAAAAAAAGTTTCTGTGTTTAGAAAATATTTTTTGTTAATTTTGTATAAAAAGTCTATCCTACTTTGTAAGTCACTAAGGTTTATGTTACATAATTTTTTTTATATAATAAATATTATTATCTTTTAAATATCTTTATGTCATTTGAAAGTATCCAAATAAATAGACTGCAATTGACACCAGAATCAAACTTTAACGACACATCAGGAGGCGTCCAAAATGGCATAGGTATACGTCAGTAATGTTTCTTAATTGCACGTCAGTGGTTAAGGGTTAAAAACGTGAGAGAACTTACTTTACGATTCTATTCGATCGTTTGTTTCTTACGATCTGATTTAAACAATGATATTACATTAAAATACTCAAAGCAGATATATTACTACCGCGCGCGTTGTGAAGCCATTGAATACGGGCCAATTGGCCCGTCTTTTATATAGTCTGTCTCTTTTATGTAAATGGCATTTCGTATCTTTAGTTTCACTTATCAAATTTGACAATTGAATTTGAAAATTGTTCGGAAGCAATTTAAGCCGGAAAATAGTAAGAACGTAACAGATCTGTATTTAGTAGAATATCATTGGATTTAAAGAACAATAAGCATCTTTTTTCGCTTTCGAAAAACGATCGGTGCGATATGAAAGATATCAGTATTAAGAGTATATTATATTACCTGCGGAATCTAGACGACAAATAGACTGGCTACCAAGCTCCACTTCCCTCAGATATTCAATACATATTGCGAAACTGAGTATTGTTTTTCATTTCTTGAAGTATATATTCAGGAGTTTCATTTTCTAGTCACATTCGTCATCTGTCTCACTGCAATCGTATATCGTTTCCAGAAATGGTCCATAAGGTAATTTGTTAAAAATCGTAATAATTTCAAAAAAGCGTTTGACCAAATTAGCCACAAATTTGGAAAAACCCCTTAAAAGGCATAACAATATACTTTCTAAATTTTTTATTTCAGTTGACTTATATTTTGTTTTCAGCTCGCTCTTTTCTATGGATGCATCGTATCGGCGTCATGCATGGTTTTACATCCGGTCCAAGTTCCGCTGCTCCTGAGTCCACTACCGGAACCGAATTATAGCTTCTCCTACGACGTAAACGATGTCCAGACTGGGGACGTGAAGAGCCAGCACGAGAGCAGACGAGGGGACATCGTCATAGGCCAATATTCCCTAGTCCAGCCGGATGGAGTCCGACGGACGGTGGACTACTCTGCTAACGATCACACTGGCTTCCTCGCAACCGTCAATAACCAGGGCGTACCTGCGGCTCCGCAGGCCAGCGAACAACAGACCGTGCAGGAAGAAACTCCAAAGCCAGCACCTAAGAGCCAAGAAACGCAACAAAACTCACAAAACTCGGGCACTTACACAACGCAAGGGTGGCCCGAAAATGTATCCAGCGCGACTCCGTCCCCCTTAAACATCCCAATAGCGCCCCTCATCCTGCCGTCGTTTACCAATGGGAATCCTTGGCTTTAAATAGGACACGAAAAAGATTTCAAACGTGAACCTCAAGTAGCATTCCGAATGACAGATTTTTAACTCGAACGCAGAATACAATGGACGGGGTGAAATATTTACTTTGAAAATTACACGCTGCGACTTCTTTGTTCTTGAGCTATTTTTTAGACTGGCCTTCGTAGACTTTTATTTATTTTGTTTTTAGTTAATAGTGATATAGAATAGTATCTTTTTTACTACGCAGCATGCTTTATAGGGCGGTAATTGTCCGCCAACACCGGTAGACATAATTTGTGTCGGAGTAAATAACACCGCTGGTGACTGGGTGAACGGCCTTGTATTATAACCTAATATTACCTAGGTACTTCTAGTGAACTATATTAACTTTAAATATGTATATTTTGTATTATTTCTAATAATATTTTCGTATAATAAACAAATGCAATAATTTCTATTTTTGTTGTTTACATACTAAAAATACACACCCTACATTTCGTCCAATGGCATAAAGTATTCAATTACTTGACGTAATATAAAATGTCAAGCTCATTTTATATGCTTTTTCATTACACCTCGTACCCGAGAACATAAGTATTAATTTTTACGTTTTCTTTTTCCATTACTCCGTCACATCACGTGCCGTAGTCATCTCGTAAGATCATAACAGCAAGCTACCCGATCCCCTTATGTCAAATAACCCAATTTTCGTCGTATATTATCAAAGGGTCTCTACACTTCATTCTGCTTTTCTTCACCCAATATCCACTTAACGCGGACATCTTATCTGCAACAAATAACCCTAAATCCGACACTTTTTTGCAGGATTTAATATTTTGAAATTTCCTAATATATTAATTATTTAACCAAACTACCTTGTAAATTTACTACAAAAATAATAAAAAAATTCTAAGTAACTTTATGAGTTTTTTGCTTGTAACTTGCTTTAAAATCAGTTCAGTTTAAGCATGACGCGTGACGTTGTAAAGGACCGTTATACAAAATATAGACGAGCATAAAAGTTTTCTATATTTAGTAATAATATTTGTTTGGAAGTTTGGATATTAACACAAAGACTACCTTTAACTTTTAAGGGCAACCTTAAGTTGAAAACTTGGTAGTTTGTACTCCTTACTAGTTACTCTCTACCTTAATCCTTCGATCGCGGATTCTTGGAAATCTATTGTTATTCTATTGTGTCGCGATCACCGGTACTCTTATAGGGCTTGATAGGTTAAAGAGAATTTAAATTTTAAAGAAGTGTCATTAAGTGGTATCTGACATTAACTCCATGTTTTTTTACACTACTTATCCGGTTCAAGTTCCCTATCAATTAAGTTTGATCGCCCGAAGCCTACTTATATAATATAAGTCAGTTCCTTTCAAACATACGCCCTTTACGACCCACATCATTTCCTACATGCTCAAGGCTGCGCCAAGGCCACCGTACATGTTGAAAGCAGCGACGTAAACAAGCGTAAGTGACAACTCGTCAGGATGACATTTTAGCTTTTTTTTATTGTTAAAATGGATCTGGATATATAAACCCTGTTTTATATTCGGATTGCACAACTCATCAACCTTCCACGAGTTACAACATCTAAAATGTTTCACAAGGTATGTTAATTATTCCGTTCGCAATTATTATTAAGTGTAAAATATTTACTCTACAAACTCTAATTAAACAAATAGCTACTTCAGTTTATTATTTTTAGATATATGGTCGTAATAGTATTATACTTATTAGCTAAATAATAATGTGAGTACAGGAACATTTTCCTAAGGTAAATAATATAGGAAATTCCTTAAATTAAGGCTGATCATGGATCAGTCACGTACAAGACGACGTACGTCTTATCAAAATACGTTAACTGTGATAACTGCTAAGCTTAGCTTACGTTGGATATATTAATTCTAGTAGAGTAGTATAAGTACTCTATTTAAAAAAGCAAAACTCTAATATGATCTCTATTTCGTTGTTCCAGATCGCTATCCTCGCCCTCTTCGCCTTCGTGGCGGTGAACGCTGGTGACTTCTCCAGCTTCTCGTACGGCGTGGCCGATCCCTACACCGGTGACTTTAAGAGCCAGGTGGAGAGCCGCGCCGGAGACAACGTGCAGGGCCAGTACTCGCTGGTGGAGTCTGACGGCACCCGCCGCACCGTGGACTACGCCGCCGGCGCCGAGGGCTTCAACGCCGTGGTGCGCAAAGACCCAGCCGTCGTCGCCGCCGCCCCCGTCGCCGTCGCCGCTCCCGCTATCGCTGCCGCTCCCGCTTTCGCCGCCGCTCCCGCTCTCGCCTACGCTTCCCTCTACGGTTTCGCCAGATTCGGCGCCTACGGCTACCCCTATGGTTACGCCAGATTCGGTGCATACCCCTACGCCTACAACCGCTTCTACTAAATGACATAACGATTCGATAATTGTAAATAACGAAATGTATATAGTTTAAGAATTACGACTGTGTTTTAATTATTTACAGTTTATGATGACATGTTCATTGTTAATAATGTTATTCCAACAGCCTTATTTGGGTAAGGACTAAAGTTGTTCTGAATGCCGAAACAAATTTAAATTCTTTCCGCCACATTTCTTTAGCTTAATACACCGGGAACAAAAAAGAGCCCATTGCCCTGGACTGACCAAAACATTTATTTCGTATTCTAGCGATTACCATAATTTGTAGTTAAATGCGGAAACTCACAACATTTTGAATACCGGTTTCGGATTTGCAATACCTACTCCGCCCTAGATTTAACAATGTTAAATATTGCGAATTATTAAAATAATCAGGCATTTTGAGATTTTAATATACATTTTAAATATTACACAGCGTATTAAATGAAGTGGGTGTTTAGCAACAGGTCTATTTTAAATTTACTAAGAGTAAACAATATTTCAAACTTCCTTCGGAAAACTAACTTTTTAGAGTCGATTGTGATAATTATTGTTCACAAAACAAAATTATCACAATCTTTTTTTTTGTAAACAATTTTTACAAACATTTTTAAACTGTATAATATGGTGGGTGTATATTGTATAATAATAATTAGGGTACCTATTTAAAATAATTGAATGTCAAAAGGTACTCTTTTAGTGCTGCTACTTTTGCACAGTTAACTCAATATTAAAACATTATTAAAGATTATGGAACATTTACACACCCTCATATTTGTAACTATATTATCATTTTGTTTGTCACACCCGGTCATAACAGTATATTATAATTTATAAGTCTATACACCCGGTATAAAAGATGCAAAAAATAATAATAATTTCGGTAGTCACAACATAAAGATGTAAGGTTCTGATGACCATAACAATAAATGATAATGATGAATTTAACTTAACAGTTCAAATTAAAAATGGTTTCCTTTTGTATATCAGTAACGTCGACCTCTAAATAAACCTCAAATGAATTATTTGATTTCAAATTAATCTTGGCCTAATTGTAGCAATTAGTTTTTATTGCACATATTTTAATGTTTTTTAATAAACTTCAAAGTTCCTACTTTTAAGAAGTTTATTCGATTTTCACATAATATTATCTTTCCCATCAGGTTGCTAATATTGTAGGCGATTTTTGCTTTCAATACTAATGTATTATTCCATATTCCATAATTTAAATAACTCTACATTTTATATGGAAGAGTCAGTCAGCAAAATATATTATTATTTAAGTGTATGAAAAAAGTCAAGCTGCATGAACGGACGTTGCTTTTTTATCTCAAAATTGTGTCTCTCGACCTTTAAGTACGAGAAGTATGTATGTAGTATGTACCTACTCGTGTATAACATTCATATGACAATGTAGCTTCAAACATCTCAATACAACTGAATTTTTAATATAAAATCTTTCTATAGTTTCAAAGTCAGAAAACGTTCGTACTTTTTTCAAATTACACATTAGAAACGTAGGACGATGATGAGAGTATTATCAGAATACGAATGATCTTAATATAGCTCGATTTCATTCATAAAAATGTATTAGGGTCAGTCCACTCAATATCATACGTGCCATAGATGTAACGATATAGACACAGCGTGCTTTGTCCGAGTGTCCGGCTAGTTCCGCATAGCAAATAATTGTACACTGACGAAATTGAACTCAAACATTCACTTACCGTGACCTAGACGTACCTGCCATGTATTTCCTATTAATAGCGACAAATGATTGTGCAGGGGTATATAAAGCCCTATTGTGGTCAGGACCTTATTCATAGTTCACTGTACAGTAAGACCAAACGTATCCAAATGGCAGCTAAGGTAAATTGGTCCCTTTGGATTTACTTTCAAATTTCAATATTCGTGACAGTGTTATATTAAGTGCAGTGTATACTATGACCACGAAATCAATGTTTAAGTTTATGACCAGATGTAAACCAATATATATTTATCGAGAGGACAAAGGAAGCTTGTAAATTATCCTAATTATGTGATTTTACTGCTGTGAAGTTGAAACTAAATCTGCTGAGCTGAGGCAAAAAGAAAAGATTCTCCTTATATTCTTGTCTAGTTTATTCCTACTTTATTGCAAACTCTAGTCTGTCGTAAAAGTTAACTAAAGTTGACATCATTTCGATTGAATGGGCCGCAGTAATGATTTTCCATCCCGCGCTCTCGTAGAAGAAAAACATTACGAAAACCTTGTTATTTCAAACACCGTTGACACGGAAATTTAGTACTCGGCGTATGTTTTGCGAATAATCGTTAATCTCAATTTTATGTTTATTTCAGTTCTTCGTCCTCGCCGCTCTGGTGGCGGTCGCCCGCGGTAGCGCTCTCCATGGAGCCGACTACACCAGCTTCTCCTATGGAGTAGCGGACCCCCACACCGGCGACGTCAAGAGCCAGCACGAGACCCGCCTCGGCGACAACGTAGTGGGTCAGTACTCCCTGCTCGAGTCTGACGGCACACGCCGCACCGTGGACTACGCTGCCGACGCTCACTCCGGCTTCAACGCAATCGTTCGCAAGGACCCAGCGATCATTGGCCACGTCGCTCACGCTGCCCCGATTGCCCACGCTGCCCCCGTCCTCGCAGCCCCCATCGCCCACGCCGCTCCCATCGCCCACGCCGCCCCCGCCGTTATCGCCGGCCCGTCCGTCTCCTACTCCGCTCACTCAGAGTCCGTAGCCCACGGTGGTCTCGCCGCTCCCCTCGCTCTCGGCCATGGCCTCGCTCTGGGTCATGCCGGTCTCGGTTTGGGCCACGCCGGTCTCGGTTTGGGCCACGCCGGTCTCGGTTTGGGCCACGCCGGTCTCGGTTTGGGACACGCAGGCCTCGGACTGGGTTTAGCTCATGGCGCGCACTGGTAATTTTGATAATATAGGACGTAATTTATGATATTAATAATTGTAACATAATGCTGCCGATGGTTTTGAATGCTGTATGAACTGTGATGAAATACATACCAATGTAATTATTTCGTTGTTTAATTTATGAAAACCAATTAAATAATGCAATTCTAGCATGAAGTATTTCTATTTTCTAAATTCATGCCAATTGCGAATATTCTTCCTTACTTTCAAAAATTTCCTCAACTTTTATTTTAGCAAACTAGTACCTAATTGCTTGCCTAATTCTTTACTTAAATCGAATAATATCTGGCACCCGCTGAGACGAGCCAAGCGAAGTGCAAAGTCACTGCCTACCTTTTCTCGAAGTATTTCGTCGTTTTTGAACCCTCATCGAGTTGGTTTCCGAATATGTACCAGATAGTTCATATTTTCAGGATATTACGATGTCATTAGTATATTTATGAAACATACAAAGTCTCAATTGAATAGCTCCCATTACTTTAAATTTGATTGAAAGTTAATATCTAAAATACACTCTATAATATCTAACCTAACTGTATACTTCCTACTCCTCCTATCTTCGTATGTTTAAATTCGTTGCGGGTCCCAAGACAGCTTTAGCATGTCCCTCGGGCTTCCTGAGATCATAATTATCATAGGATTTTCGTGGTTTTATACGTTTGTCGATCCTGGTGACACAGTAAATACAGTGGTGGAAATATGTGGTGGGCCAAAGCTAAAGCCCGTAAAAAAATCTAAAATACACCGATTTCGTCACTGACACACTCATACACTGACACACTGAAGATTATCAAAATGTTTGGCTATAGTCCGCGCGGAACTAGTTGGCCGCGCTTTAGGTATGTGAGCGGTGGGACGGAGAGGCGGGGGCGCTTGATTTTGACAGTTCTGGCTAGTTAAGACAAAAAGCACAAGATATTGCAATAGCAAGATGAGTCCGCCGATAAAAAGATAATCTAAGGGTATAATATTTAAAGTGCATACGTTTTTAAATAATCGGCCAAGTACGAGTCGGACTCGTGCACTGGTGCTGGTTCCAATGAAACCAGCCACGTCACCAAAACCAGAGTGGGAGTTATTATTATTATTATCACACGTATAATGCAACCATAGTAGATCTGAGGGGGCATCACCATATCTCTGAATCATACAGTTGAAACCAGCTGAGGGTTCTTCATCAGATACTTCAGACATTTGATTTTTGACGTCAAATGAAGCGGCCGACTAAGTTGAATATTGTTTGTAAAGGTGGCATGTCGATCTCTAGTTTGGTTAGGCTCTTGTACAGGCACAGGTACTACCCAAAGGGTTAGTCTGTCTGTGTCCAGGCTAGACGAGCCGCGCCAGCTCCCACTAGTGCCCGTGTCACTAGGGCGAGCGAGAGAAATGAGTGGCTCGATTTTTATTCGGCGGCATCCGCGTTTCTGACATTTCACTAGATTTAGTTTAGTGAAATGACATATCACTAGATATTTGTAGTAAGAAGACGTAACAAACAAGAATATTTGGCTTCTACCGGGAGTTCGTGATATATCTAGGGATATCGTGAAATCCCTGATATCCTCTTTTCCCTGCGACATATACATATTTAGAATCAATGTTTAAAATCATTTATTTTGATACCCCACTCGATATGCTCGGAAGAATTTTTATTTTTTTACCTTACAATATGGCGTCAAACATCCACCATTTTGTTTTTTTTTAATATCACGTATGACGTATCTAAGAACACGGCTATCAAGACAAATCTAACGATACCTCAAATGTGAAAATCCGTTTAGCGGTTCTGGAGATATAAGGTAATAAAAAATATTACATACATACAAGATACGAGCTAAAAACATAACCCTCCTGGCAGTCGGGTAAAAATAGGCAAAGATTTTTTAAATTTAAGTCTATGGGAGCTCCCTGTAACTATTTATTTAATTTTAATTATTAAAGTATAAACAATAATAAATAATAATTTATTTATTTATTTATTTTATTATTATTATTAACAAAGATGAATAGTTTTCCCCTTTTTGTGGCTCCTTATATAAAGGGTAAAAACGGAACCCTATTTAAGCAAACGTCAAACGCAAACGTCAATAAACTTTCATGTTTCTAACTCAAGAAATGACGAACTTTCATTGAAACTTTCTACCCCTATTTCACCCCCTTCGGGGTAAAATTTTCAAATTTCCTTTCTTAGTGGGTGTCTACTTAATAAAACAACCCTACTCACCAAATTTATTGGCTGTAACTTTAACAGTTTTTGCTCAGCGATGATCAGGACATGTAATTTTATAAGTATAGATATTTAAAACTGCTATGTGAAGTTTTAACCCCAAAAGTGGGTACTACAAAAGGGAGCTGATTTCTTAAAATTTATATTTTTAGTACATCTCCACACCATCGGGCTTTATTTATTGCAAGAAATCGTTATTTTATAACAACCATTCTTTAAACAACAAAACCAGTAAGCGTTACCAAAATTGGTACAATTTAACATTGACTTAAATTTAATTAATCATTTGTAAACCTTTCAAATTGTTTACATAAATTATAATGAAAGTAAAAAAACATTAACTTCCCGTTCAAGTATAAAGAATATCATATAAATAGCCATTATTACTGAATCAAATCAGTTGCACACGGACAGTCAATCAAACAACCGAAATGGCCTTCAAGGTAACATGCTTTAGTTTTTATTATAACTGTTTCGTTTATTATTACTTAGCTATTTAAGATTATTTACAATATTTTATTCACTAAAAGCATAAAATAAATAGCAAAACAAGAAGAATTTAGTGTGCTATTTTAGACTTGCAAACATTTAGGTATTATTTAAAGAGGTTAACAGTTAACATAAAATATATTATACTTTTGTACTAGACGAAAATGTAAGATCTGCTTAAGTTTTAAAAATGTGTAATACTATGAAATATTAATTTATTATTTTCATTTTTCCAGTTTATCGTTTTCGCTTTGATGGTAGCGGCTGCCCAGGGCAGCGGCATCGGCGCCAACTACAACAGCTTCTCGTACGGCGTGTCGGACCCCCACACCGGCGACGTCAAGAGCCAGCACGAGACCCGCCTCGGCGACAACGTAGTGGGCCAGTACTCCCTGCTCGAGTCTGACGGCACACGCCGCACCGTGGACTACGCCGCCAACGCACACTCCGGCTTCAACGCCGTGGTGCGCAAGGACCCCGCCATCATCGCCGCCCCCCTCGCCCACGCCGCTCCCGCATACGGCGCCTACGCCCGCGCCTCACCCCTGGCATACGCCGCCGCCTCTCCCCTCGCCTACAGTGCTGCCGCTGCTCCTCTCGCCTACGGCGCTGCTGCTGCTCCCCTCGCGTACGGCGCCATCGCCGCTCCCCTCGCTCACGGCGCCATTGGCTACGGCACCCACGGCGCCATCGGCTACGGCACCCACGGCGCCATCGGCTACGGCGCCCATGGACTCGGACTCGGCTACGGCGCCCACGGACTCGGCTACGCTGGACGTCTGGGATGGTAAACCTGATGAACTAAGTCATGATAATATAATAATGCTGTGATAAATATAATTACAATAAATTAATTTGTAAAGTTACCTTTGGTCTTCTGATTTTTTTCTCCAACTCTTTGCGCTAAATAGGCCTGGAGATAGTGACACAAAATTCTTGGTCATTTGTGCCAGTATGGCGGTATTACAGGGGTATAATTACGTAAAGGCAAAAAGGAAAATGATGGATGGTCATAGCGCTCGCATTGGCAGCCCAAACGCGTGGGTGTTAATCGAATGTGTCGGATAAATAACGAGTGTCGAACGTTTTGTTCCACAAAAATGCTTGTATTTTCAGATAGTCGAAAAAAAATATAGGCGAAAGCATAATGCTAATAAAAGGCTCCTATTTATGATCATGCTTGCAAGCTTGCAAGAAATGCTGGAGGAGCTGGTAAAAGAAAGTATGAAGGCCGGGCTCCAGTTGAATCCCACAAAGACCAAGCTGATGACCAACTCCAACAAAATACCTGTCGCTGTAAAAGGTACTCCAATAGAATATGTAGACGAATATACATACCTGGGACAGATAATCTCACCAGAAGACCTATCATCAAAAGAAATCAACAACAGGATCCAGCTAGCCTGGAAAAGATATTGGTCTCTTAAAGAAATTTTTAAAAATGACGAAATACCACTTAAAGGAAAGAAAAAATCTTCGATGCCTGTATCCTTCCAGTCCTCACCTACGGCTGTCAAACGTGGAGTCTAACAAAACAAAATTTTCGAAAAATCGAAACATGCCAACATAGCATGGAGCGCAGTATGCTTAATATCAAGATAAAAGACAAAATAAAACTGAAAATAAGGTCACAGACAAAGGTGAATGATGTAACAGTATCAATTAAAAAACTAAAATGGAAATGGACAGGTCATATGATGAGAAGTAGTAAAGATAAGTGGACAAGGGATGTGACAGAATGGTGCCCAAGATATAACAAAAGAAAAAGAGGGAGACAAAGGCTTAGATGGGAAGATGACATAAAAAAGATTGTGGGCACCAATTGGAAAAGATTAACTCAGGACAGACAGAAATGGCAGGCTCTAGGGGAGGCCTATGCGACGACGCAAGACAATCTCGTAACCGGTGTCAATAATTGATTTATTCTTTTGTAAATAGTTTGTAAGATTGTCCAATAAAGGCTTTTATTATTATTATTATTATTTATGATCATACAGGGAAATGTGAAAAAACCTATAACTTCTCCAAAGACTGTTAAATTGGTGACTATTTGAAACATTGCATATAATATAATATTATATACGGGTCGAATTGATAACCTCCTTTTTTGAAATTTGTTCAAAATTAAAAGTATGTCGCTAAAATGATTATTTTAAAAAAATGTTATACAATTTAGTGAAGCGTTATTAATGGCTAACATCAATGACCAATCAAAAACTCTGTTGAATGGATAAACTTCTGTCATATTAGATATATTTCATTAGCACAGTGCTTAATTAAACAGAATACCTTCCCTGAATATGCAATGTCATTGTTGTACTTGTAGTTGATTGAATCCTATCGCATTTGCGGTCGCCCAAAACGAATTGAATCTCTATACTCGTACTGTATCGAGTGCTCTGGTGGTTTTGGCTCT
Source organism: Polyommatus icarus (assembly GCA_937595015.1). Taxonomy (NCBI): domain Eukaryota; kingdom Metazoa; phylum Arthropoda; class Insecta; order Lepidoptera; family Lycaenidae; genus Polyommatus; species Polyommatus icarus. Next base: position 16,269,998 of record OW569321.1, read on the forward strand.
GAAGTTAAGTAAGTAATTGCTTCGTAACAATATCTAAAAATAAAGTTAATTATGTGAAACCTTGTATTATTCGGGCAAGCTTTGAACATAACTAATTATGTGTATCAAGGTTGAGCATGCTTGGTTACGTTTTGAAATTCGTATAGGTGAAGTTATAAAAATGTCGTATTACCATTAACCTCCTTCCCATAAAGTAATGTGTTTTGTATGTTGTTTAGTGTTATTACTCCATATAATGTAGTTCTTATTATGACAATAATATTGTAATCTCTCATGTTTTTAATGTTTTTATCACTTATAAGGGTAAAAAAATGTGTATTATTTTTATTGCTCAACCCTATAGTACCAATTCCATCAACTCTACGTTGCAAAGGCACTAACGAAAAAATTCTTGCCTCTTTTTTGTTTTCGCGCGCGTCAAATCATATTACGACGACGTACATCACCCATTTTATAAATACGGTCATCATGGCAACAAAGCTAAAAGTTAAAACGGTAGTTTTATAATTTATTAGTTATACTATCACAATCATCCCGCGCGCCCCGGAGGCGCATGAGTATAAACTACTCAACTATTTAACTTTTACGCGGATGAAACCTTTGTGGTAACGATTTTAACATTTTATTTATTTCATAATTTATACAAATAGACAACCTGGAAGTAAGAAAATGGCGTACTATAAGAAAATAAGCTACTATTTATAGGAACATTAAATAAACCTTCCCTGGAGTTCCACAAAATATATTATCTCAAGACTAAAATTAGTAAAATCAGTTAATGAATTCTTGAGTTTTAGCAAGACTAACAAAATTTAAGATAATTTTTTATTGATGAAGTTTATTTCCAAAATTTATTAATTATCTCCAAAATTATTATTTATTTTAGACTGTTACTTTTAATTTGGTATATTTAAAATTTTTGTCACGACTTGAGGCAATCAGAAAATATCTTAAATTTTGTGCAACAGACACATTTTTCAGAATAAACCTTTGCTTCTGTTTGGTTGGAAAACCCAAGAAAAGGCGTGGCTTAGATCAAAAATATGTAGGTATTATAAGTTGTTTTTTTATCTCTTTAGGCATTTTACGCATTTTTGAAATAAAATGTTCTGCTATTACTAGGGTCACAATTCACCCCCCGATGGTTGCACGCCTTGACGTGGCGGTGGGGCTCTAGTAACCGCGGCTTGGACAACCGCGGTGAAGCGAAGAGGCAACCAGGGCCGGCCGGTGTCGCCGCCTGGCCCGAGGAGGGCGCTCCCAGCGGACTGGAGGAGTCCGCTGCGGATGCGCACCGAGGTGGGGCCGCAGAGGAAGAGGCAAGTAGGTATTACGGTGCGCCGCTTGCCCTATCCTCTGCGGCCGAGGACGGATCGCGGGGGGGAGAGGCCGCTCTTCCTACCCCCCCTGCGAGCTGGCGGGGCCGTTCCGTTTGAACGGCATTGGTGGGGCCGCAGAGGAAGAGGCAAGTAGGTATTACGGTGCGCCGCTTGCCCTATCCTCTGCGGCCGAGGTGTGGTCGGTGGCAGAGCCACAGTCCTGATCTGCCACATGGCCCCCAAGTAGCAGACTCGGGGGGCGTCTGCTACAGCCCTGGTGGGGGCCGAGGAGGAGGGCGCACGTGTTGTGCGCCCATCGTGGAGTCTTCGGGCCGCTGGCGGGGTCGCAGATGTGTGTATCGTTCCTGTGGCCCCGTCAAAAGGCGGCGAGGCGGAAGATGGGGGGGGTTTTAGTGGGTATACCGTGGTCTCATTAGCGACGGGAGTCCCACATCACCACTCGGGTCGCCCCCTGCGCCTGGGTGGTATGCGTAATGCATTTCCCCCTCCGGAAAAAAAAAAAAAAAAAAAAAAAAAGGGTCACAATTCAAAATTGGTCGTAATTAATACCGAACTGCAATTATTATCAGCCCCAAAATTGTAAAACATATATTTTTTTTTTTATTTTAAAGATCATTGCTGGCTATATTGGAAACGTAGAGTGTTGCGTTGTGTGCGAGTAGTTCCTGTAGCGTTTTCTGTGGTTTGGAAAAACACACGAGCTAATCCGCGCGCGTACAAAACGCGCAGAAAACACGAATGTCCGAACGCGCCCGTAATTGTATATTATAACGAGCTTTTGCCCGCGGCTTCGCTCGCGTTAAGAAGTATTATTATATACAAACTTTCATTCCCTATTTTAACCCTTTGGCGGTAGAATTGATCAAAATCCTTCCTCAGCAGATGCCTACGTCATATCATCTACCTGCATGCCAAATTTCAGCCCGATCGGTCAAGTGGTTTGGGCTGTGCGTTGATAGATCAACATGTCAGTCAATCACCTTTGAGTTTTATATATAATATAAAACTCAAAGGTGATTGACTGACATAATATAGATGTAATATATCGGCGGTTAGTAACAAAATATGCGAAAATAGTGCGAAAAATCGCACGAGAGATACAAAATAAAGCAATTATTTTAAAGTAATTGAATCGATTTCTTATTACGATTCTTATACGATCGATTATTATTTTAAATAGAAATATTAGGTTAGACTAATTTTATTTCAATGTTTTGCTACATAATAATGAATAAGTTAAATAATAATCGGCCAAGTGCGAGTCGAACTCGCGCACTAAGCGTTCCGTACCGTTATAGAGCAAAATTAGGCCAAAAATAGTGTTTTTTGTATGGGAGATCCTTAATTTTTATTTTACTTTAATATTATTATTAAATATTTAAGTACACATAAAACTAAGGACCTTAAAAAAATTCAAGTACTTACCTGTTGCCATTATTGATATAGAGCCAAAAAGGCCAAAAAAATCACGTTTGTTGTATGGGAGCATGTTATATGTAAATATCAATTTTATTTTGTTTTTAGTATTTGTTGTTATAGCGGCAACAGATATACACAATCTGTGAAAATTTCACCTCTCTAGCTATTACCGTTCTTGAGTTACAGCCTGGAGACAGACAGACAGACGGACAGACATCGAAGTCTCAGTAATAGGGTCCGTTTTTACCCTTTGGGTACGGAACCCTAAAAATTATTTAAACGTAATAAATAAATTGTTGAATCCTTGGATGATTTTAAATAAAATTATATAATTCATTGTATTCTAAAATATTTATTTACAAGTTGTTATATCACAGTTCCCATGACAGTCTTTTATCGTCACCGTTTACCATCCCAGACGTCCAGCGTAGCCGAGTCCGAGTCCGTGGGCGCCGTAGCCGAGTCCGAGTCCGTGGGCGCCGTAGCCGAGTCCGAGTCCGTGGGCACCATAGCCGATGGCGCTGTGGCTGCCATAGCCGATGGCGCCGTGGGTACCGTAGCCGATGGCGCCGTGAGCGAGGGGAGCGGCGATGGCACCGTACGCGAGGGGAGCAGCAGCAGCGCCGTAGGCGAGAGGAGCAGCGGCAGCACCGTAGGCGAGGGGAGAGGCGGCGGCGTATGCCAGGGGTGAGGCGCGGGCGTAGGCGCCGTATGCGGGAGCGGCGTGGGCGATGGGGGCGGCGATGATGGCGGGGTCCTTGCGCACCACGGCGTTGAAGCCGGAGTGTGCGTTGGCGGCGTAGTCCACGGTGCGGCGTGTGCCATCAGACTCGAGCAGGGAGTACTGGCCCACTACGTTGTCGCCGTGGCGGGTCTCGTGCTGGCTCTTGACGTCGCCGGTGTGGGGGTCCGACACGCCGTACGAGAAGCTGTTGTAGTTGGCGCCGATGCCGCTGCCCTGGGCGGCAGCCACGAAGAGAGCGAAGATGACGAACTAAAATAAAAGAAAGCAATAGTTATTTGCATGCCAAAAAGTATGCGGTGTGTATAGGGTTAACATTATAATATGTTATGAAAATCCTCAGAAAATATTAAGATATTTTTTGTTTTTTTAAGCATCAGCCGATAGAATTGGCTAAATAACATTTCATAACATAATATCTTGAAATTCTGTAGTTTAAAATGTAATAGTCAATTAAAACAAACCTTGAATGCCATGTTTGTTGTTTGATTGCACGTTAAAATGCTACTGATGTTAAACGACTTTTATCGCTATTTATATGAATTGTTGGCAGAGGTTTCGGAGACTAAACGGGAAGTTACATTTTACTTTCATATTACTATTATAATTGTAATTAAGCTCAATGATTTTGTGTTGTTGCTTGTTGGTAAATCTTGGCAATGCTTAATATTATGAATGAAAACTTTTTAACTTTTTTCTAAAAAGTGAAAAAGTTTGTCGACAAATTTCTTATTTATACAATTTACAATTACGGCGTTACTGTTAAAACAATAGCAACCTATTTTGGACGAATGTACAGGTCCTACTACTAGGTACATAAACTTCTTGGAATAAGCTGTTATATTAATTTTGACTATACTGCCTTAATTTTTACTTGCTAAAACATAATCTAGATAACCTAATAATTGTAACATAAGCCAATATTTATTATGGAACACACTTGAAATACAAACAAAAAAGTGTGTCAGCTCCGACGCACGACTGGAGTTTACTCCTTAAGAGGCCGGGTACCCTTGGAATGTCTCATACAAACGTAATACCAAAATCATTTTCTCATACGAAAATATTTTACATGTTTGAGTTATTTTTCAGTTTAAAATAGTAATTACCTAGGTTCCTGCACAAATTTTTTTTTTTTTGTTTAAAATTTTTTTTTTATAAATATACTACTAAATATTGAAACACTAAAAATAGAGTAAAAAAACTAAAAAATATATAAATAGTAAATCTACTACAAAATTTTTTAATATTAAAAAATATTTTTTAGAGTTTAAATATTTTGTAGTAAATTTACTATTTATTTATATATTTTTTAGTGTTTTACTCTATTTTTTAGTGTTTCAATATTTAGTAGTAAATTTACTAAAAAAAAATTTAAACAAAAAAAATTTTTTTGTGTCTAAATATTTTGAAGTAAATTTTTGTGTAGGAACCTAGGTAATTACTATTTTAAACTGAAAAATAACCCAAACATGTTAAATATTTTCGTTTGAGAAAATGATTTTGGTATTACGTTTATATGAGAAATTCCAAGGGTACCCGGCCCCTTAAGTACGAGTATCTAACCATACGCAAAAAGAGTTTATTCAGCTAAAAAAAGATTAATATCATATGAAATCAGATGTTCCGGCAATATTATCTACACCCACTTTACTTTAGCCAGTATAATGATAAAAATTATAACTTCACAATAACAATATTAATTATTGATATTTATAACAAAAATAGCAATATACATACATCGACACTGATAGAAACAAACAAGCCCAATAACATATAGTATATAGGTATAGTCGCCTATACAGCATACCATATGTATGTCTTAATCATAAAGTTAATATACCTATCGGAATATAATATTATATAATAACATAAAAAATATATAAATAAAATTTATAAAAAAAAGTATAAAAAAAGATTATATAATAATATAATATTCCGACTCACAGCCAAATTAGAAAGTTGAGCACTAAAGGTGCGCACCAAAACGTGACCGATTTTCGTTGGTTTTACCATGTTAGTAGGTTTTACCCCTCGGATTTTTCTCATACCGGGCGCCTTATATATGATTATTATTTTTAACAAAAAATTAAAACCGACTTCCAAGGTAAAAACAATAATAACATTAATATGAACTAAAAAGTATTAAATAATTTTTACTATCTAATAGTGCCTTTTTCCGAATTCGGCTAAACCTCAACTATTTCTGTACTCAATCTTCATTATTTTGAAGTCGGTACCAAATAGCTGAATCTTCAGTCCTCTGACAGAATATTTGAAACTTTTGGAACTGGCACCGACTTCAAAATTATGAAGATTGAGTACAGAAATAGTTGAGGTTTAGCCGAATTCGGAAAAAGGCACTATTAGATAGTAAAAATTATTTAATACTTTTTAGTTCATATTAATGTTAATATTGTTTTTACCTTGGAAGTCGGTTTTAATTTTTTGTTAAAAATAATAATAATTTCACTCTTTTTAGTTACACTAGTAGGTAAACCTTCGCGTATATTTTACGTATCTTATTACAATTTGTTAAGAGTCACAGTTCACACTCACAAAATAATATATTATCAGTGAAGTGAACATATTGTGCTAAGTAATTTAACAATTTTAATACTTCAAACCCCAAGCGGTCACCGGCGATTGCGATAACAATAGAAAGGCTATTGTGTCTCGTTTTTCCACGATCGAAGGATCTATCAGATAAAAAATTGTATAAACTTGCATAGGATGTAGCGTAGCTACTCATCTAATATATAAAATTCTCGTGTCACAGTTTTCGTTGCCATACTCCTCGGAAACGGCTTGACCGATTCTCATGAAATTATGTGAGCATATTGAGTAGGTCTGAGAATCAGCCAACATCTATTTTTCATACCAAAAATTATTTATATGGCAAAACAACGTTTGCCGGGACAGCTAGTAATATAATATAATATTATCATAATTATTGACAGCTGTTCTTGTAATCAAGAATTCAATTTCAAATCGATACTTAGTGCGCCATCTATCGATTAATAAGTATAACTAATTAAAAAGACACTTAGGCTGCGTTCCAGATGACGTTAATAACGCTCACGCTCAAGACCTTCGTTTCTCCCGTTCCATTAGCATGTGAGCAAATGTGAGCGTCAATGTCACATACCCAAGTGGAACGGAATTATGGAGCGTTCTTTCTTTTTCTTCTTTTTTGGCAACTTGACACAAAGGATGTGTATGTTGTGCCACAGACAAGGTAAAAAGGTAAGGAATATGGCGGGAAAACCATATTCCTCCTATTATATTTTTCATCATCGTTTTCATGTATCGTCAGGTCTAAAGTCTAGTCAAATCTAAGTAAAAGTCAATACAGTCAAGGAGTCAAGTCGGTCGATTCAGTAAAGTGGTAGACGCTTTACTGAAACTTTCGATGGAGTTTTGGAGGGAACACAAAATAGCACGTTTCTGGATATTACATCACTTTCCTACACTTGTGCATGAACACGAATATCTAATGGTTAATATTCTACCAATATTACACATTAAAAACCCAGCTACCACAATTTTAGGAAAATAATATAAAAACACAACAGCACTCTTTCACATGCCCGCCAAAACTCTCTATGGAGCGTTTTGAGCGCTCTGGCGAGGTGACAGTGACAGGTGACAGCTGAAAGAGGTTAAGTTAGAATTCGAGTCTACCGCTTTTATTTAAATAATATTTAGGTACCTATCGATTATCGAAATGGATATTTTTACGGCAGTTAGACATATTTTGCAGGTGCATCGGAATAATGATTCAGACATTTCTAGTGAATCTAGTTCAGATGAAGAGTGGAATGCACTTTTCCACAATTATGATCGCGAAAAGCGAAAGTTTAGACCACGAGTCAATGACTACGAAAATGTAATCAATCTTTATTCTAATGAAGAATTTAAAAGACCAGGAGAGACGAAATACGATTAGTATTTTATAGAAAAATATTTGATCTTTCATTTAAAACAATTTCTTTTTAATCAAAATATTTTATTTAATTATATTTAATATATTTCAATTAAAAATATTATGTTTTGCAATGAGATTATATGAAGTTTTTTTGTCGCTACTCGCTCCTGAAAACTTTCCGAATATGGTCTTTGCGATATTGTTACGTTAAAATAAAAAAAAACTCAAACGCCCACTTCGACCCATTTTCGTCGTGGGTCGTTTTGAGCGTTGCTTGAGTGAAATTGATGACGTCATGAGTGACGTCATAGCCGCTATCAAAACGACCCCGGTCGCCAAAGGGAACGGCAGAAGGGGACGTTTTGAGCGTTTTGGTCAAAATTAACGTCATCTGGAACGCAGCCTTAATGACTTTGTTTTCTTTAAACGTTCTTTTTTAAAATAACTTTATTTTAATTCTATTTGTCTATTAAAATTTAATAAAGTAGTTAGTAAAGTATTCGATCTGTATATAAAGTAGTAAAGTATACTGGATCTGTCGTCTGCCGCCACGCACCGCCGCGCCGGGCTCGTCGATGCCGTCGCCTCCGCGGCGCTGACTGCCGCGCCGTGTATTTAACAAACAGGTGTTGTTATACAGTACATAATAATAATTATTATTAGTATATCCATACCTATGCCTTGTACTATTATCTATTCTGTGCCATAAGACATTGGTGACCTTAACACGACGTGGTAATGATGATGACGATGATGAGGATGATGATTATGATTATGATGATGAATATGAATTGCATAGAAGCATATGTTTTCTGTTCTTAAAACAACGCCGAAACTCCCAAACGTGTATGTATAAGGAGCCAGTAGTTCTCTCAGCATCTTCGAAACCATGGTATACCTTGACCCAATATTTGACTTTTTGGTAGCATATTCTTAGTACACTTCACAAAAAACCAAAATCACCATATATTTCCATATAAATTTCGAGGAGTTCCTTCGATTACTCCTGGATCCCATCATCAGGTACTTTTGTGAACATGGTACCAAATTGGAGTGAAACCAAATATATCAAAACAAAAATTTCGAAAATCGGTTCACAAACGGCGGAGTAATCGTTGAACATACAAAAATAAAAAAAATAAAAAATATATCCACAGCCGAACATATAACCTCCTCGTTTTTTGGAAGTCGGTTAAAAATCGATTCTTAAGGAGTAAACTCCAAAAAATTGTAAAATTGTATCTAAATCAGTCCATACGCTTAGGAGGAACTTAATTAGTGGTCCCGCAAACGGGCCACCGGCCACAACCACAAAACGCCGCCACCAGCATATTTCCTGTAGTTGTCATACATTTTATATTATGGACTCGCCGCACACCGTTGACGCCCTACACGCTACAATCGTCAAATCGTCTTGCTTCTTGTGCGTTGTGACGGCGTTTGGCTGTCGCGTGTGGCCCGTGTGCGGCGACACTATTAATATTAGTAAAGTGCCGGTAAAAATTATATTTTTACCGGGTATATAAAAACTACGTGATAATATTTTAAAGGTGTGTATGTGTCCCTTATATAAAATTCACAGTAAAAACAGGAGAAATAATTACTAAAGGAGGAAAGTATTTCATTATAATATTTATGACGTTGCATTGGGGCATATTATAATAAAATAAGAATTTAAAATTAACTCTTTCAGCGCCGCTACGTGCATAATATTGAGTATTGTCACATACAGTCTGTCTATAAAGTCATGAAATTAAAAAGTGGCAACATCGTAGTGTCATCCCTTTTTTTTCTTAGATTGATTTGAAAGGGATGACACTACGATGTTGCCACTTTTTAATTATTTCATGACTTTATAGATATACTGTAGTTTTGTTACAGTCTGTATATAAAGTCTATATTATTTTAAAGTCATTATGGAAAAATTCCACAGCAAACTGATTTTGATCGTTGTGTATATGGAGTGTAGATACTAGAACTATCTCTGTAATCTGTATGTATAAAGTGTCCACTGAAATGCGTTAAATTAGGGTGGCGCTACAGTAGCAACAGGGTAAATTTTAAATCATTTAGCAACTTTTATTTCAGCTATTTTAGGTTATATTTTACAAAATATATTGGTATCAACCCAGTAATTCTATTTATATTTTGTACATTCATTCCATACCCTTTGCTGCAGCTAGCGCCACTCTTGGAGGATTTTTCAACTGTTATTTGCTGCGTACAGCTGGACACTTTTTCAAATATCCCCCATATAAGATAGTTCTCCTATAACTACACTCCATAGTTGTGTAGTCGCCGCGTTATGACCTTCGGATACTTTCTTTCCTCCACACGTGACTGTCAAGGTTACATCACCAAGATCCTGACTCGTGCAAATAATCTGGGGGCAACTATTGATTCAGTTAATGAATGTTGATTTTAAATTACAAAATAATTTGGAGACTTATGGCTTGAATGCAATTTGAAAACTTGACGATAGAATGATTGCATAGATAGACTTGGCTGTCCTTTTTACATTAATAATTCATGTTTAAGGTGATAACATTTACCAAACGATCAACCCATTATTCCTTCAAGCCCCATAAGAGCACCGGTGATCGCGACAACAATAGAATAACAATAGATTTCCAAGAATCCGCGATCAAAAGATTAATAATGACTAATTACGGGTAGTAAAGAATATAAATTACAAATCATAACTACTGAATCGATTTTAATAATTTTTTTATGTAAGTGACATAGGCTACGTATTATTTTATACCCGTGCGAAGCCGGGGCGGGTCGCTAGTCTTGTAATATAGTAATCAGCCGTGGACAGCATGCGAATTGCGATCAGAAGCAAAACTAACGCTATGCACATAAGCTGTTGTAGGTTTCTTTTATCGTTAATAGTAAATAATTATAATAATTTTGTTAAATAGTAAATACTAAGTACGAATATTCGGTAACGAATTAATATTCCTGAGAATTTTTTAAATACAACAGTAGTATCTAGTATTTTAACTATATAAAACGCGTATACCGACATTAAGTTCGTAAACATAACAGTGAGCAAAACTATTACTGAAACTATAAATTTATTTTAATTGTACGTTCACGAATTATTCGAGTGGTAATTAAGGGAAATTGAAATTGAGAACACGGAAGGCCATACGACACACGGATGTAGATTGAAATGCGAGGGACTGCCGGGCTAGCACGGCCACCCCTGGAAATGCGAAAGTATGGACAAACTGTGGACATAAACTTAGGATGCCGTTCCGATTTTGTCGGTCGCGATTACCGCGGCTAATCGCGACCTACAAAAATTCAATTAAAATGCCACTTTATGACAGACTATAGTCTATGTCATAATGTAGGATATTATTTTAATTTTTAGGACTATAGTCTGTCATAAAGTGGCATTTTAATTGAATTTTTCGGAACGAAAAAAGATCGGGACGGCACCTCAAGTTTATCTCCACAGTTTGTCCATACTTTCGTATTTCTATTGGTCCGTATGCTAGCCCGGCTGGAGTCTGGACACAGTCTACACTATACAGTCTACGTCATTGTTGCAGGAAAAAATGTAAAAAGATGTGAAGTAAAGTTGATTCTAGAAGTGATTATGGTTTCTGTAAAAATAAAATCAATTTACTCTTTTTTAATTAACGAAGTTTCTTCGCCTTAAGATTCGTATTTCTACTACCATACTCAATTATTTCAAATCAAAAAAACCGGCTAACCCGACACGCAGTCGGGCCACGCGCTATGTAGGGTTCCGTAGTACCGCTAGTTTTTTATATTTTTGTAATGGTCATGTTTGCATTTTATAACGTGTTTTATACTACTTATAACATCACAAAAGTTACGTTTAAACGAATTTAAACGAAAAGTTCCTTACGTTCCGAATACATTTTTTAGTTGACCGACTATTATACTTACTAAATAACTTATGAAGTCTTCTTAGACGTGATTGTTTTCCTTTTTAATTCAGCATATTTCCTACTCCCGTGATTTTTTTCATTCAACCGATTTTATCCCTAAACCACAATCACAAAATATGATCTTAAGGCTCGATTTATCAACGACTGTTGAAGTTAATGTTCGAATTAGTATCACGTTACCTCTTTCGATTTTCATATAAATGAAAGAGAAGACATGACATGTTAACAAGCTGTTAACACTAATAGACATTGGTGAAATTGGACCTTAATCCTCCAAGACCCATAAGAGCACGTCCGGTGATCGCGACAACATTATAGAATACAATAGCATTTCCAAGAATCCGCGATCGAAGGATTAAATACTCGTAATACTTATAAAAAACCTATCCATCGACACAGTGGGGTAGACGCGAGAAACAACTCTTCCCAGTTTTCGGGGTACCATGAAAAAAAATATTAAAGATTAAGATCTTTAATATTTTTTTTCATGTATACCATTTTGGCGGCAACATATGTGCATTCATGCCGAATAACAGTCTTATAGGTCCTATAGTAGATATCTGAGCAAAACCGCGGACAGACAGACGGACGGACGGACAGACGGACAGACCGAAACTATAAGGGTTCCTTGTTGTAACGTAACCCTAAAAAGCATTTACCACTGTGTTTTAGGCAGGAAATATAAATAACACAGGCCTGCAAAATGAGGGTCATCACTTCCTCTCGGGAATTTGGTAGCTGATTCTAGGGTATTTTGATGCGCTGATTACGAATGTGTACTTAATTTTTCTTCATCACCTCCAGATATTTAAAAAAAGGTACAGTTAGTATAGGAAAAATAACATAAGTTATGTAACAACTTATGTTATTGTCTTGTTAAATATGTACTTTTTAATGTTAAAAAGTACAAATTTAACAAGATACATTATTATTAACTTAACAAAGTACTAAAATATAATAACAACTTATTATTGGCCTAATTACATGTAAATTTTATTTGTGGAACCGGGTCCTTTTTTCTGGAAGCTTCGGTTGTGCTCATAATACAACCCAATACATCAAAATTTGTAATCAATTTGGCCACTATTTCTTTATAGTCGGTAGACGAAACGATTATGAAGCTATTTTTCTGTCCTTTTGACCACTTGCGAAGTTCTAATAAATATTAAGTCGTACTTTTATGATGTGTCCAAGTTTTGTCTTGGTTACATATATCGTATCCAAAATAACTTTTGTTAATATTTTTCACAAAGTCTGTAATGCTGTTTCGTTGTTTTATTATCTGGGGGCACGGCAGTGCCCCAGCCAAGCTTTTTAGCAAAGGCACGGCCGTACCATACTTTTCTCGAAGCGGTTCGCGGCTATTTCACACCCCCATTATCTTCGATGTTAACAAACCTAGGGATTTAGAATTTCGGTCACTAGGAGCAAGTATTAAAACTAGCTTAACCTCCAAATAACATGAAATTTTGATAAATAGTTTATTAGTTGTGGATGGTCAAAGTTACTACATTTTGTCACTCACTGACATATAGATCATCAAAATTCTAAGGTACTTCTAGCAGACTTCGAACTTTGAAATTTGCTACCCGGATAGGTCTTTATTCACAATGAAAGGAAAAATTATGAAACCGGCCAAGTTCGAGTCGGACTTGCGTACATTGGGTTCCGTACCGTAAATTTGTATGGGAGCCCCCCTTAAATAATATGTTTATATAAATTTTATTATTAATTATTAAAATTAAAATACTATTGAGTATTTTATGAAATTGTCAAAAACTTTACTGATACTATTATGGATATAGAGCATAAAAGGGGAAAAAATCGTGTTGGTTGTATGAGGCCCCCCATTAATAATTTATTTTATTTTAATTGGACTATTAGCTTTTATAACGACACAAGAAATACATAATTTGTGAAAGTTGCAGCTATCTAGCTATTGCGGTTCTCAAGATCCATCCTGGTGACATACGGGTGGACGACGGACAGACAGTGAAGACTTATTAATAATAGGGTCCCGTTTTCATCTTTTAGGCAGGGAAACCTAAAAACTGAACAATAATATTATAATAATAATATGCTTAATACTTTATTAAGTAAAAGGAAATTATTTATATGTTTGTAACTTTGCAAGAACAGTATGAGTGTCGACTGCATATTTGTTTTACGTACAAAAGGCTTTAAGTTAGTCGTGTACTTAATGAAATTATAGTAATGAAATGAAAAATAGTATTAACATAGTTAACAATGAAAAAATAATTGAATTCGATAAAAAAATATAAATTTAATCAGTACCGCGATTTACACTCCTTACTCGCTCTATGTATTATGGGATTTTTAAGTTATCACATCCTGCGAGGAACATCGAGTCGAGACGCTTACATCAGTGCTTCTATGTATTCAACGGTAATGCTTAAGCTTACCACCTTCAAGTATTAAAGCTTAAGAGTCAATTATATGAATATAATAATCGACTCAGACCTCAGATATTTACGTTACGTTGTCCACCTATAGAACTAACGAAGCCTCAAAAAATATATAAAAGAGATAGAGAATGGGTGCTAAGCTAAGTACAGAAATGTTATAACGTGATCTGAAAAGAAAATAAAAAAAAACCTTTAAAAAAAGAAATGAAATCCCACCAAAAGATGAAATGTAAAAGGCGCCAAACAAAATATTGCATAGCTATTCAATACTTCTGTCGTAAAAAGTTTTCAGATCACATTCAAGCCAAGCCTTCAACTTATTTTGTAATTTAAATTAACATACAGTAAATGTATCATTAGATTTCTTTATTTTATAATTATTAAAGTGGCTTGGCAATGAGTACTAGATAAATAATCAGCAACCAATTGGATTTATTGGGTACCATCGGCCACATGCGTCGCATACTAAAACACTTTACTTGCCGACTGTGTAAGTATGAACTCCTCCAAATATGCAGTTTTATATTTGTTTGTCTTGTGCTCATTGCCAAGCCACTATAATAATTATAAAATAAATAAATCTAATTATACATTTACTGTATGTTGATTTAAATTACAAAATAAGTTGAAGGCTTGGCTTGAATGTGATCTGAAAACTTTTTACGACAGAAGTATTGAATAGCTATGCAATATTTTGCTTGGCGCCTTTTACATTTCATGTTTTGGTGGGATTATATTTTTCCCGCAAATATTACAAAAACAAGAGAGGGGACTTGACTTTAAACAACTTCGCAAAAAGTTCATGTTGCAAGATGTGCACTTCAACCATTAATTTTCTAAATCAGTGAGGATACTTATACAAAAACCCTTTGCTTTATGTTTATTAGACCCTTTTCTGAATATTTACAACAATTAGGTGATATTACCTAACCATTATATTGTAATAATGAGCTCACTATTACAGAATTAAGCCAAATAAACCGTTTTCGACATGGTTAATGCTAATTACTTGCACTTATTTTGTAGTTATTAACAAATTAGTGATTTGGATTATTTCTAAGTCCTCTCACTTTAATTAAATTCAATAAAAATTAAGCTGCAGTATTCTAATGATGTTTTATAAATTTTAAAATGTAGGTGCTCAGACATTTTTCAGCAAAATTTTAAATGTTCAATATCAAAAAATCCTGACGTGAGGGAACCAAACACCCTAAACTATTATTGCTTAGTTTTGTTACAACCTGTATACAATCGAATTTAAATTAATAAAATATGACACAAAAACAGATAATATATATATATATATATATATATATATATATATATATATATATATATATATATATATATATATATATATATATATAATATATATATATATATATTATCTGTTATATAATATAGATATTTATTTACATTTTCTTATTTTTATTTGCATTTTATCACAGTTTCTTTTATAGTCTTAATTTGTTGTCATTATCTACCATCCCAGACGTCCAGCGTAGCCGAGTCCGAGTCCGTGGGCGCCATAGCCGAGTCCGAGTCCGTGGGCGCCATAGCCGAGTCCGAGTCCGTGGGCACCGTAGCCGATGGCGCCGTGAGTGCCGTAGCCGATGGTGCCGTGAGCGAGGGGAGCGGCGATGGCGCCATACGCGAGGGGAGCAGCAGCAGCGCCGTAGGCGAGAGGAGCAGCGGCAGCACCGTAGGCGAGGGGAGAGGCGGCGGCGTATGCCAGGGGTGAGGCGCGGGCGTAGGCGCCGTATGCGGGAGCGGCGTGGGCGATGGGGGCGGCAATGATGGCGGGGTCCTTGCGCACCACGGCGTTGAAGCCGGAGTGTGCGTTGGCGGCGTAGTCCACGGTGCGGCGTGTGCCGTCAGACTCGAGCAGGGAGTACTGGCCCACTACGTTGTCGCCGAGGCGGGTCTCGTGCTGGCTCTTGACGTCGCCGGTGTGGGGGTCCGACACGCCGTACGAGAAGCTGTTGTAGTTGGCACCGATGCCGCTGCCCTGGGCGGCAGCCACGAACAGAGCGAAGATGACGAACTGTAAAGATGGAGCATACTTGTTAGATATTATACGTAGTCAAAATAGGACATGAATAGAATTTAACTTTCTGTTTATTATATTTTTAGTAGCTTAAAAACAAACCTTGAAAGCCATGTTTGTTGTTTGATTGCACGTTAAAATGCTACTAATGTTAAACGACTTTAATCGCTATTTATATGACTTGCTGTTGAGGTTTCGTGAGGTAAAATTACTTTCACGCACCTGATATTTTTATTTTTACGCGGTATATCCTTATCGTGGAAGCCGAAAACAACTAAGATTTTGAATATTATATGTTTAATTCTGCCAGTGAGTATTTAAAACACATTAAATATTTTCTTGAAACATAAAAATATAATATAATAATATTACTAGCTGTCCCGGCAAACGTTGCCATAATATCTTTATATTATGGCAACGTTTGCCGGGACTTACACTTATACTTATACTTATTTCGCCCATAATTATTATTTTATTGAACTGACTAAATAAGTATATCGCCATGGCAACGTCGATCGCTATCTCGTCGCACAAACAATGGTCGCCCTCAGTCTCAGGTTGTAATCATTTACTATTATTTATTCAACAAATGCACTTATCAATATGTAAAGTACCAGTAGCCGATTCTCAGCCTACTGAATATGCATATAAAATTTGGTAAAAATCAGTAAAGCCGTTTCGGAGGAGTTCGTGGACTAACATTGTGACACGAGAATTTTATTTAAAAGATATGTACCATCGAGGAAATTGATTCCTATGCATTTGAGAGACCAACGTCATTTGGTCGATCATGTCAATTCAATGTTAATTGTGATCTGTCGGCTGGGTTTGACGTAATGCGACCAAACTACGTAGGTCCCCCATTTGCATAGGAATCAACTTCTCTGATAGTACTTATATCAAAAGCATTTTATTAAAAATTCATAAAATTAACAGCAAGTAATTATGGGCACTCGCGTACAGAAAGTTGGGTACCGCTGAAGAGCCAAAACAGACCAAAATTGTGTTTTTATGGGACTATTAAATTATTTTTTTATTCAATTTTTATTTTATAATGAACTAGCGACCCTTCGCACGAGTATAAAATAGCCACTGAAAAAAATTATTAAAATCGATTCAGCAGTTTTGATTTTTTTATATAATAATTATGAATTACGGATTTTGTGAAAATTTCAAATGCCTACCTGTTGCCATTATTGATATCGAGCAAAAAAGGAAGAAAAATCACGTTGCGTGGAAACTGGGAGCCCCCCTTAAATATTAATTTTAATTTGTTCTAGTGTTGGGTAGGACTTACAAGAGGCAATTGTCCAGGACAAGACAGCAAAATGTAAGAGCGGCTCAGCATTATTTAAACATGTACCGCTTCAAAATGATTATCGCGGTGGCCTGACTTTTTTAGAATTTAGGGGTATTTTCAGGGATTTTTTGGCTATTTAAAATTTTTAAATTTATTGTCCGATTTATATTAATTACATTAAATCGAAATGATGGATTTTGTGTAACATTTAATCCACGTCAACTTTTAATTTTTTCAACGTCAACATGTACCTATGATTTTAAAAAATCTGAATCTTTAGATGAAGACGAAATAATATTTACTTTTAATAAAAAGATTTTGAAACATATTATATTACAGTATATTGTTTTTTAATCATTATGAATAATTTATATTTATATATTTTAGGGGGAAAATATTTACTTACAAAGGTGAACGCAGATTTGGCCGCACTGCACGCACCGCAGTCGTCGCATTTCGAATTCTTCATATAAAGAATGTAGAAGTTGCGAATTTAATGGGCTTTTCCTAATTTGATAAAGTGTTAACAATTTAAAAAGCAATTACTTATTGATTTCTATAACAGGTACAACTGTTACTAAAGATAATAAATATTAAATATAAGGGAAAGGCGCTAATGGTAGACACTGAACTAATAGATGACACTTACGACAAAAATGCCATAAAAATAAGAATTATTCTAATTATTTCTCAACACTGTAAATTTTATAAGCTTCTTATGCTATCTGTTGATGTGAAAAAATATATTAGGGATGCCTTCGGGTACAAAATTTTAAAATGGGATCAGTTTTCGTAAATGATGTGACCGCGTCAACACGCACCCGGCAATTTCTTAGCAAATAGGTTAAGGAAGGCGAAATTTTGCACATAAGTTTTGAATACATTTATCAGATTTTTTGTAATTTCTATTGACTTCATTGGATTAATGGTCATGTTGTTTACACTAATTAATGTTTATTTATGATCTTTTATCCATTTTCCCTAACAATATAAATGTCTACTATTAGTTCTTGAAAATGTAAAAAAACCTAATAGATGACATGGATCTCATCTTTTAGTTTTTTAATACATACTAAAGTTATTTTGTACTTTATTCTACTGCAAATATCATCACTATTCTCTAAAATATAATTCTATTAACAAACTAAGAACTTAGAACTACTGTACCTAAAAATGGACATGGTGTCTAATATTAGACCTTGCACTGATCTAAAAATCGATGCTTTAGTTTTGTAGCAGTAAAAAGAAGAAAAAGGAGAACTGAGAACAAAAAGAAGAAAAAAGAAGAGGACAAAGAAGCATAGAGACTTAAGACTAAAAATAAATTTGCTGGGAAAAAAATATGAAAAATAAAAATAAAAGGAAAGATAGTTTCAGCATGGAAGAAGAATGAATAGAATCTGGAGACAACGTGGATAATATTTCTGATGCATGTAGTTACTATGATGAAGTAAATGAAATCTTTTGAAAAACGGCAAATAAAGACCTAATAATATGAAAAATGTAAAATGTAATTTAATGTTCCATGTCAACTATTAGATCATATTGGTGTCTACTATTAGTGTTGTTCGCTTATTGTGATGTCATCTATTAGTACTTATGACTAAGTTTACAAAAAGACCAATAATATATTTTTTTATTGATTTGTCAGAGAATAATTATAATAGTTTTATTTTGTAAGAGTTACTGAAGACATGGAAGAAGTTATCAATCCTTTATTTTCATAAATTATATATTTTATAACATTCGAATGTTTCATGTTTCCTTAAAGTGTCTGCCATTAGGTCTTCTCCCTTATTTATTATCTTTCTGCTGCTGCTCTTCTGATGCTGCGAGTGTCCATGGGCGACGGAAGTTGCTTTCCATCAGGTGACCCGTTTGCTCGTTTGCCCCCTTATTTCATAAAAAAAATACATATATAGAGGTATGAATGGAAAGAGAATTAATATACCCTATAACAACAATTGAAGACGTGGGTAGGTAACAATTTGAAAATATTCGTCTTTTGCATTAAAAAAGGTTTTAGGAACCAAAATATATTATATTTTGAAATCAAAAAACTTGAATTTTCTGTATAACCAGATATATATTAGCCAGATGATGAAGTAGGTAAATTACAAGGTTTGTTTAAATTATATGGGAAAAAATAGTAGGTATATGCCCTTATGTAATAAAATGTTTACAGTTATTCACTTCATCCACTCATGTCTTCAATTAATCTGTGTTAAAATTAAGCGTTACCAATAATGTTTTCTTCACATCTCATTCACTAATTTCTGTGAATTCCTTTTCACTTAATACCAGCTATAGTTCTTGCAATCTACGAGTGCGCGTCGCCTTTATTTGTAGTTGGAAATGTGAATAGACATTTTCGTTAGTGTGCGTACCCGACGGAGCAGTCAGTAGCGAGCGAGCCATGTACGCGTGTATAGATATGGTCACTCACACAACTAAAGGCGACGCGCACTCGTAGATTGCAAGAACTATACTACTCTCACATTTAACTCTTAAGAGGTATTATTAGCGTGTTCGCATAGTTCCTTAAGATTATGACATTTAAAATATTTTAGCACTTATGTCGTGGAGTTGAAACAATTGTTTAAATTATTACATTATAATATTGCTTGCATGTAACTAAATTATTGACACATTACTACTGGGCTATTGTAGTATTTTTGCAACAGAAATCATTTTAGTGTGATGAAATGTTAGAGAATTTTTATGTAGCTTTAAAAGAACTTAAAAAAAATGAAAAGTATTCCAATTAGTACCTAGGTACCAATAATTGTGTCACAAGTCCCAACCTTTTTTGAGATTAATTTTATCCTAATTACCCCTACAGGAGTGGCAGTGGACGGAATGTGTGAACTGTGGTGGGCCAATTATTGTCCGATGTTTTCCTAATTAGTTTTTATCAAGCCTGAAATAATCAAAATAACTTGCTTTTGCATCAAGTAAAATAAAATAAAAAGGAAGCATAATATTATTTAAAAACTAAATGAATTAGTTATTTCTGAATCCCTAAATTAATATTTAAAATTTTTGTCCGTCTTGAATAATAATTTCTCTTTTGATTTTGTTGTACTTTTCGTTTTTCTAAGCAGACAGACGGTAAATTTCTTGTACTTTATTTTATTCGTGATATGACTGAACCAAGTATCATTTCTTTATAATAATCAGTTGAATGAACATCCCCTCGTGTGATGTTTATTTAAACTGATATATTAACTATATTTATTATCTTTAGTAACAGTTGTACCTGTTATAGAAATCAATAAGTAATTGCTTTTTAAATTGTTAACACTTTATCAAATTAGGAAAAGCCCATTAAAAGGAGTTAATTTGAGATCGATAGTATGAACATTAATGGTCATCATAAAAATCCAATCCCACCAAAAACATGAAACGTAAAAGGTCGAGCCAAGCAAAATATTGCAGGATATTCAATACTTCTGTCGTAAAAAGTTTTCAGATCACATTCAAACCAAGCCTTCAACTTATTTTGTAATTTAAATAAACATTCAGTAAAAGTATCAATAGATTTCTTATTTTATAATTATTAAAGTGGCTTGGCAATGAGCACAAGAGAAACAACATATATATAAAACTGCATATTTGGAGTAGTTCATACTTATACAGACAGCAAGCGTAAAGTGTTTTAGTATGCAACGACGCATGTGGCCGATGGTACCCAATAAATCCAATTGGTCGCTGATTATTTATCTAGTACTCATTGCCAAGCCACTTTAATAATTATAAAATAAAGAAATCTAATGATACATTTACTGAATGTTTATTTAAATTACAAAATAAGTTGTAGGCTTGGCTTGAGTGTGATCTGAAAACTTTTTACGACAGAAGTATTTAATATCCTGCAATATTTTGCTTGGCTCGACCTTTTACGTTTCATGTTTTTGGTGGGATTTCATTTCTTTTTTGAAGGTTTTTTTTTTTCAGGTCTTTTTAGGTCACGTTATAACATTTCTGTACTTAGCTTAGCACCCATTCTTCATCTCCTTCATATCTTTGAGGCTTCGTCAGTTGTATAGGTGGACAACGTAACTTAAATACTTCTGAGTAATTCTGAGTCGATTATTATATTCATATATTATATAAGGTGACTGACTGACATGGTGATCTATCAACGCACAGCCCAAACCACTGGACGGATCGGGCTGAAATTTTGCATGCAGGTAGATGTTATGACGTAGGCATCCGTTTAAAAAGGATTTTGATCAATTCTACCTCCAAGGGTTTAAAAAAAGGGGATCAAAGTTTGTACATAATAATACTTCTTAACGCGAGCGAAGCCGCGGGCAAAAGCTCGTTATATAATATAATTGACTCTTAAGCTTCAATACTTAAAGGTAGTCATTTTAGCATTACTATTTTAAGCGTCTCCACGTTCCTCGCAGGAAAGTAGCACAACTTATTTCATGTGATAACTTAAAACTTCCTTATTATATCGAGCGAGTAAGGACTAAGGAGTGTATATCGCAGTACTGATTACACATAAAATATTTTTAAATTTAATTATTGTTTTATTATCAACGTTGTTAATATTATTTTTTATTTAATTAATACCATTTCATTAAGTACATAACTAACTTAAAGCCTTTTGTACGTACCTAAAGCAAATATGCAGTCGAAACTCATACTGTTCTTGCAAAGTTACAAACATAAAAATATTTTATTGTAATAAAGTATTTATTATTATATTATTTTTCAGTTTTTAGGTTTCCCTGCCCAAAGGATGAAAACGGGACTCTATTATTAATAAGTCTGCGCTGTCTGTCCGTCGACCATCCGTATGTTACCAGGCTGGATCTTGAGAACCGCAATAGCTAGATAGTTGCAATTTTCACAAATTATGTATTTCTGGTGTCGTTATAAAAGCTCAAAGTCCTTTTTTGCTCTATATCCATAATGGTAACAGTAAGGTTTTTGAAAATTTCAGAAAATACTGAATTGTATTTTAACTTTAATAATTAATAATAAAAATTATATAAACATATTATTTAAGGGGGGCTCCCATACAAATTTACGATACAGAACCCCATGTACGCCAGTCCGACTCGCACTTGGCCGGTTTCGTAATTTTTCCTTTCATTATGAATAAAGACCTATCCGGGTACCAAATTGCAAAGTTCTAAGTCTGCTAGAAGTACCTTAGAATTTTGATGATCTATATGTCAGTGAGTGACAAAATGTAGTAACTTTGACCATCCGTAACTATTGAACTATTTATCGAAATTTCATGTAATTTGGAGGGTTAAGCTAGTTTTAATACTTGCTCTTAGTGACCGAAATTCTAAATCCCTAGCTTTGTTAGCATCGAAGATAAAGGGGGTGTGAAATAGCCGCGAACCGCTTCGAGAAAAGTATGGTACGGCCGTGCCTTTGCTAAAAAGCTTGGCTGGGGCACTGCCGTGCCCCCAGATAATAATAGGCTACGAATGACGTATTGCAGGACAGTAGGTATTAAAAGTAATTACTACTACTTTCATAGTTATATTAAAAAATCGCGTAACCTTAACATTGTGCGTACAATGTAAAGACTAATTTCATTTGCCTACTCCAAAAAATACGTTCACCTCCAATGTTAGTGAGGAGGCATATAAATAGCGTTTAACCGCGATTAACATCAGAAGCTTTCAGTTAGCATTCAGACTCAAACATGGCATTCAAGGTTTGTAATCGTTGTAAACTGCAATTAATTGGTTTGCATGACTACATTTTGCCTGACGGATATATTGTTATTTTAGTATTTTACTAGACGAAATATTTTAAATGTAAAAATTATTGTAAACAATTTCCAACCTTCTTTGTTTACTAATTAAAATGTTTGTTTACAGTTCGTAATCTTCGCTCTGTTCGTGGCTGCCGCCCAGGGCAGCGGCATCGGCGCCAACTACAACAGCTTCTCGTACGGCGTGTCGGACCCCCACACCGGCGACGTCAAGAGCCAGCACGAGACCCGCCTCGGCGACAACGTAGTGGGCCAGTACTCCCTGCTCGAGTCTGACGGCACACGCCGCACCGTGGACTACGCCGCCAACGCACACTCCGGCTTCAACGCCGTGGTGCGCAAGGACCCTGCCATCATCGCCGCCCCCATCGCCCACGCCGCTCCCGCATACGGCGCCTACGCTCGTGCCTCACCCCTGGCATACGCCGCCGCCTCTCCCCTAGCCTACGGTGCTGCCGCTGCTCCTCTCGCCTACGGCGCTGCTGCTGCTCCCCTCGCGTACGGTGCCATCGCCGCTCCCCTCGCTCACGGCGCCATCGGCTACGGTACCCACGGCGCCATCGGCTATGGCAGCCACAGCGCCATCGGCTATGGTGCCCACGGACTCGGACTCGGCTACGGCGCCCACGGACTCGGACTCGGCTACGCTGGACGTCTGGGATGGTAAACAGTGACGATTTAAAAAGACTGTCATGGATACTGTGATATTAACAAATTGTAAATAAAATATTAATTTAATGTTAAACTTGTTGTCTCTGATTTAATACGTATTTTAACAGCCTCAAAAATGTATGAGAATACTTTAATACAAGTTATCCTCAAACAAGTAACTGGACAGTGAACAGCTGCCCAAAAATAATAGTTAGTTTTTTGCTATGTTACAAAATTCGCGCAAATCAATATAGTCTTCTCATTTTAAAATAATTGAAGATCAAACGAACTTACCTTAAGTGAAGTTCGATCACAATTATATGAGCGACTTCATTCTTAGCGATTTATGCTTACTTGTTGCATAGTGGCGCTCCCATGCGTCACCCTTGCACGTATTTTAGAGATATGTAAAAAAAATGTCACTGTCACTAAGTCACCTGTCATGATTCATGACTTTTCCGGCGCTTAGATTCGAGCTACTGATTTTGTTTAGAGCAAATATAAGTTATATTTGCTCTAAACAAAATGAGCGACCTGCGGTGTTCATTTTATATTTGTATCTTGGGTAGGGAGAGACTGGTAACAGTCAAAGTAATAGTCGACTCATCTGTAATATGGCGTGGGTTTGGATAAATCGCTAAGAATGAAGTCGCTCTGAATATGACTGTGATGGAACTTCACTTAAGGTAAGTTCCTGTAAGTTACCTGCACCCTCGGCTGGAACTTGGTGGGGCGTAGTAATCCAGCCGAAGATGAAGGTACCACATGGGTCATAAATGATACTCAAAAAGTATATGTTTAGTTTAGGGTACAATAATTACACTTTCAATTTATAACTTTGTTCCGAAAACAGGAGAATTAAAACTCAACACTAACAACGCTACTACATGTTCAGGAAGGAGGGGGGGTTTGGGGGGGCGCAGCCCCCCCAAGATCCAGCCGAGGGTGAAGGTATGTAATATAATTAATTGTTGTTTCATATTGTATTGAAGTGATAATATCATGAATTCATGCAATAATCAGGTGATTGCAAGCAAACCCCTGGGAAATAGCTAATAAAATTTATATATTTGAAATGTGCTAACAAAGTTCTTTCATTTGATACCCTGTGGGGGTTTTTTTCCTGACTATGTTGTGTGCAACATAGTCAGGAAAAAAAAATTCTTCTATACTTTACGTGCCCTAGATGGCGCTATAGTCAATTTTACGTAAAGTCATGTAGCCTCAATTATCTAAATAAGGCTAGTAGTTTTAAAGTTACGAGGAAACAGACAAACATCCATACCCACATACATACATACATAATTACATACATACATACAGGCCAAAATCATAACCCTCCTTTTTGCTTCGCCGTATTCGGGTAAAAATGAGTCCGTGTGTTACAAAATGTTAGTAATCATGTTCTTCCAATCACGTCTTCAATTATCAACAAGTTTTCGATACAGGAGCTCATATATATGTATTTTATTTACACGTGATATCGAAGACAATTGCATCTTCGATTTCTTGGACTTCTACCGACTTGTCTGACTTTATCACCGGAGTCCGGAACACGAACGAACTCTCTTATCTTTACAGTGAAGTTTAAGCGGTTATTTTCATCAGCTTTCACAAAGTTTAGTTTTCGTTTTTAGTTAAACAGCGTTAAGGCTTCATAACATCATTTTATAATTACTTAATTAATTAAATTTAATAAATAATAAATTAATTAAAACTACGCTATGTATTCTGTTTTACAGTCGTACAATGTTCTGTTCTATATAATATGCAAAGAAAGAATATAAAAAAAGAATAATATGAATGTGGTAAAACATGTAAAACAAAAAGTTGTAATTTTCCACACGCTGTTTGACAATAATATTTCTAAATTTTATTAGCCATAATCCTTGATCCTATATGCCTAAAAAAAGGATGCACATAAAAATATTATAGCTTCGGCTAACGACATTAATAAAGTAGGTCAAAATATCCGGTTTTGTTCTCGAATAAAGTCTCTTTAATTATGACAACTTTGATAAATAGATCTTATCATCATCACCAACATCATAAGATTTAAATATCGGATATTAGGATAGAGGCTTAGGGTTGGTTCACATTGTCACTTAAACATGCGGTGCATTTCAATGTATAGAACATACTTCTAGAATTTAACTGTATTAAGATTTAATAATGCATTATAAATTTATATTGCGTTGCAAAATGTTTGATTTTTACAATTGCTATCATATTCGTTACTCGTATCTTTAGATTCCCGCATATCAAAAAAGTCTTAATGTGTGATGTTTCCTTGTGAACGTAGGTCAAGTGTTTGAGTATTGCACAAGATCCTGCATCAAAATTTTGATTGCGTTAGCATACATATAAATATAATTAAAAATAAATACTATAAAAAGGCTGCTGTGGGACATTAGAAATTAGTTGTACATATAAATCTATACAAGATGTTTGCTAAGGTATTTTTTTAATAAATTTCAACTTTATTAGATAATAGTTTTTAAATTTTTTCATTAAAAAATTATTACTTTTTTTCTTTTCAGGTAGTCGTCTTCTCCTTCTTAGTAGCAGTGGCACACAGCAGTGCCATAGGCAGTGCTGATGCCAGCAGCTTCTCCTACGGGGTGTCGGACCCCGTGACTGGTGACGTCAAGAGTCAGCAGGAGACCCGCGTTGGCGACAGCGTCGTCGGTCAGTACTCTCTCCTCGACTCCGACGGTACGCGCCGCACTGTTCAGTACTCCGCCGATGCCCAAAACGGCTTCAACGCGGTGGTCCGTAAAGACCCCGCATATGCCGCCGTGGTCCCCGCTGCTGCTGCTGTGGTCCCCGCTGCCCCCGTCGTAACAGCGAACGTGGCATATGCTCAAGCTCCCGTGGCATACGCCCAGGCTCCCGTTGCATACGCCCAGGCTCCCGTAGCATACGCCCAGGCTCCCGTGGCATATGCGCAAGCTCCGGTGGCGTATTCACATGTTGTCTCAGCCCCACATGCCTACGCAGCCCGCGGATACGCCAAACTCTACTGAGTTACGACTATGTAATAGTAGGTAAATATATACAACTCAACCCATCGACTGCCACAAAGACTGTCACTGAAAAAGTGGTGTGAAATTCGGTCACAGTGAAGTGTATTATTTATGTTTTTATACCAATTTGTTATGAAAAGTGCAGAATAAAAAAGGCTAAAAGTATTAGCAACATAATTAATTAAAAATTGTGATTAAATGTATTTATAATATTATTATCTAAACTTGTACATCAAACAATTATATACTTTTGTTACTTCCTTTTTTTCACAACCAAATATTGGGTTCAAAATACTTTTATAAATAAATTTTATTTATAAACAATACATTATACATCTTAATTTTATTATAACCCCAATAGACATTAGAATGTAGACGTACTACATTATTATAATATTATTATTAAGTTACTGTAAATTATTAATAAATTAAGAGTAAAATTATATTTTCTTCATATAACAAGATAACGTAAAAGCAATAACTTAATGAACGTAAAGTAAATTAAGTATAACAAAAACAAATAACATATTTTTCATACATTTTTGGCGAGAAATTGTTATGAATATATATATATATATATATATATATATATATATATATATATATATATATATATATATATATATATATATATATATATATATATATATTGATATTCATTCGGAAATCAAGGAAGTGACACAACATTACTATTTAAAAATGTGTTTATTGCTTTTCGAAGTATTCTCCGCGAAAGGCGACAGGCGAAAATGGGCCTGAACTTTAATGCCTGTTACATCATTGAAATATTTATCAATATTCGTTTCAAGTTTTTTCATTTCCAAAGACGAAACGATTCGTTATTTTTTCAATGGGGTAGTGAAATTCATTAATAAATGGAAACACGTTTGTTTTCCTGTGCCCTAGTGTTTTTCTACCTTGTAAGATTTTTTTTTCCTATGGCACTTCGTGTCCTGTAAGAGCAACTAAAATGTTGCTAGGTATGAAAAACGAATGATCTGGTTACCGATTAGTTTTTTCAGTTTTTTCTTGTTTTGAAGGTGTTTGATTACGTAATAGTTTATTACATGATAATAGTATGCCATGCTATCATGATTTGCAATGGTTTGTTTTAAAAAAATAGGATTATATTTTTTTAAAACGACTTGTTATTTTTTCAGGTCATCTTGATCGAAAGCGCAAAAAAAAACAAATGTCAAAGTCATTCCGCATTCGCTTCGTTTTGTTTGCAACTTACGGCAGTGGATATTTTTGGGTTTTGTGCATTATCGTTCGATCTTTTAGTTTCACGACTTTCGCTACGCTTAAAGGATTCTGACGATTTCTACTATAAAACACGACTGACGCTCCGGTAAACTCACTCACGGCGAAACACAGCGCAAGCGCTATTTCACGCCGGTTTTCTGTGAGAACGTGGTGTTTCTCCGGTCGAGCCGGCCCATTCGTGCCGAAGCATGGCTCTCCCACGTATAAAATATATGTATATCTTATAATACAAGTACCTAGTGAGTGGCTATAACAATGTTGAGGTTATTTTTTATTTACCAATATCATCTTGTAACTTTTTTCTCCCATGGAGGATTTATGCAATTTGTTCTGTATTTGTTAAAGTATTATAGTTTCTATAGAATAACACTAAAATCATTAATGTCAGGTTCAGGCCCAACTTACTATGGACTTTCGCCCGTCGCCTTTGACACATTTTTCCATACGATGGAACCAATCATTGAAGCAACCATACCATTCGGAAGTTGGGATCTCCAAAATGGCCGTTTTGTAGGCGTCCACGCTTCTTCAGGTGATGAAAATCTCTGACCACGCAATTTATTCTTTATTTTAGGGAAAGTATAGAAATCATTAGGGCTTAAGCCGGGGCTGTACGGCGGATGGTCTAATAATTCTATGTTTTCTTGCTCTAAAAACTCTTTTGTTCTGTTTGCGCGGTGTGAGAACTGGCGTTGTCGTGATGGAGGATGATGCGGCGGTTGCAGTTCTCTTTACGGAGTTCAGAAACGACCTGTGGCAAACAAATGCTAGCATACCATTCTGCATTAACCGTTCTTTGTCCCTCAAGAGGAATAGTCGCAATATGGCCGATTTTGGAGACAAACGTGGCTACCATTTTTTTTAACACTTCGTGAACGAACAATTTTTGTTGGTTTTAACTCATTTTTGAACACCCAAACTCGTGACTGGTTTTTAGTTTCGGGTTCATACGCGTATATCCAGGATTCGTGGTGACGAATCCTGGATAATATAATTACGCGTATGAACCCAATCAGGATCCTCAAATGCTGTATACAACATCGTATCAGCTGTGATATGATGTTGTTTACAGCATTTGAGGATCCTGCGTGGAATCTTTCGAGAGTTCTGACGCACCAAGTAACACGAGCCGCTTTTTGCTCTTCACAGAGCAAACGCGGTATCCATCGGGAAAACAACTTTTTTAAACCTAATTGTTCATGCAATATTATTTGTATTTGACTCATGCCAATGTCTAAAGTTGCCTGATTTTCGCGGTATGCCACATGTCGATCTTCCCCAACCAGCTTACGCACAGCATCAACATTTTCTTGGGTGACTGCAGTTTTTGGACGACCTTGACGGGGATTATCACTGAGCTTGACACGTCCACGTTGAAATTCAGCAAACGAGCGATAAATTGTGGTTTTGGATGGGACTTCATCACCAAATGCAGAAATCATCCGGTCAACACACTGTTTTTGTGTTAAACCACTTCATAAATTATCGCTCTAGAATTTTCTCGAGTCAATTCCATTTTCTCAACGACTACACAAGTTTGACAAGACCTTGTGACAATACCGAGAATCTTTTTTTAAATAAATAAAATAAATGGTATTTGATTTTTAAAACCAAGGAGTTTTCAATTAAAAATATTTTAATATTACAGGAACAGTGGAAGTATTCCATTCCCGATATTTTCAGTGCAGCCTATGTAATAAAAGTCATGCATTTGAAACATCTAAGGGTGCGTCCACATTTGTATCATTTGCGCGATCAGATCCCCGATCAGATCTCCGTCGCGTATCATCGAAGTGTGTCAAAATGTTACGCGTATCATGATACGCCCCGATCGCTATTAACCGCGTATCTAATACATGCCGTATCAAATACTCGCATGATCGGCAGAATGATCTAATTATAGGCGTCCACACTATGACACGCATACTTGATACGGCGCGATGATCGCGACGGAGATCTGATCGCTCAAATGATACAAATGTGGACGCACCGTTAAGGGATTTATTTTAAACACGTTTGTGCTATTCTCAACCGATTAAGATTTAATCCTTCGATCGCGGATTCTTGGAAATCTATTGTTATTCTATTGTTGTCGCGGTAGCCGGTATCCTTATGGGGGTTGATAGGTTAATTTATTAATTTGTTTGTTTTTATTGTGATTTCTTCAATGACTTTTACCTAAAATAGAAACAAAAAGTAACGTATTAAGTACAAGGACAATAACATTTTAATAATGTCATTAAATAAATATTTACGATTTATGTTCAACCTAGGAATTAATTAGATACATAAATTATGAAATAAAAAACAATTCATAATTATTATTATGATTTAAAATCATAATTTGACAAATAGGGCGTATAAATAACTTCTCTTCAGACTTGAACCTTACCACTGTGAATGATATAGTTGTTCAAAATAGATAGAATAAACTTATCTCAGAAAAAATATTTTATGGGCTGTTGTCCGTCCACGAAATACTCGTTTTGTTTAGAGGTGGGCGAAAAAGGGTTAATAATAATATTATGAAGGTTGTATAAAAGGTTTGATCAACTCTATGATTCAGATTCTAAATAGCAATTTATCTGGCAATGTAGTATGTGCTATGTAGCTTACGAGTATAATTTCTTTTACTTACCTTGGAGAACTAATGTTGTACTGGTAGGCGGTTACAACATGACGCACAATGTAATGTTTGTGACTAAAATGTAACTTGTAATGTAGACAAAGAAGTATCAAGTAAGGCGTCAATGAGGTTGTAATTTACATAATGCAATTCTTATAAACAATTATGTATAGTTTTTAAAGGCTATGGTATTAATTTATAACTCATAAATCATAATTTAGTTCTGTCTAAGAAAATAATGGATACGCTGTTGCTACCCGTAAAAGCTGTAGAGATATTTATTATTATTTAACCTCATATTATAAGTATCCTGTCCAATATTTTAATGGGAGATTCACATGATTCGATCCTTGTTCCATCCTGTCGTATATGATGATTGGAAATACAATTCCAATCATTGTTTAACAATCTGATCAAAAGCAATGCTTTATCCATTGTTATGAAAATAACAAAAGTTAAAACAAAATAAAGTATAACATTATTAGGATTGGGGTACCGATCATTCAAGTCGAGAATGTATTTTCGGTTTACAAAAGCCCTCTTTTCGTAGAGCTTAGTGTTTACTCACAATAATATACCTAATGCGATGGTAGTGTCAACGCTCCAAGTTTGGCCATCGCGCTTACATTTAAATGTTACTATCCTAGATTCATAAATAGCAATGTAACATGTTAGAGTCGGGCGTAGGAAGAAATTCTGTAGGACTTTCATTGTACGCTATCTTTTTATTGTATTCTCGACATACTAGCAAAAGCTCTTCCACAGCAAAAGGATTCTCTGATTGACTTTAATGGGTTTTTGTTGTATAGGTAGACACTGACCGATCGAAAAGCTTTCCTAAGTAAACCATCCCTACAAGCAGCGCTGAGAGTACATTAGTGGGTGCAATAATTGTAGAGAAAAATGTAGGGTGGAATAGGTATATATTATGACACAAATCTTAATGAAAAAAATAATAATTTTTAATTTTGTTAGTACGCCTGAACCGATTTAACTAATTTCAGTCTTAAAAGATTTCTAAGAGGAAAGTGGTACGAAGTTCACCGGGTTATCTAGTGTGAATTTTTTATGGGGAAAACCGTGACGCTCGGGCCCTTGCCCATACAAAAGTGAAAAAAAAATTTCGTCTTACAGTTTTCACACTAATGTGTGCAATGTGCAGTGTGCATGATGTAGCTTATTATTCTATTAAAATATCTGAATTGTTACGTAATTTTAATACTTCTAAAATAATAATATTATTAAGTATAAGCTGACGCCCGCAACTCGGTTGCGTCAAAATACGGGACTATTGTTCCGGGACAATAAGTACCCTATGCCCTTTCCTGGGATTTAAACTATCCCCACACTCAACAAAAACGGTCCAGCTGTTTGGACGAGAAAAGATACACGTTTAGTATTATGTATATTTGGGTACTCTATTTCATGTATTTTTGTCTTAAAAACTAATTTAAACTAGATGTTTCACGCAAGAAGACGTGAGTGGAAAAATCGAACAAGTAACATTTCGTAACATACGAACAATACCTCATTTTTTCCCTAATTATTTTAATAAAACTTGTCACTTATCTACTTCATATCCTAGCTAATATATCTGGCTACACATATAATTCATAGTTTTTCTATTTCAAATAATTTTCCGGCCCTAATGTCTTCATTTAAGCAAAAAAACGGGAAGTTTTTTCACGTTACTTGCCTTTTTCTTCCACTCACGTCTTGAATTTAATATCCTAGTATGTCTGACACTTAAATTTGCCTGTAGCAAAATCAACGGTGTTGTAAGTTATTGGTTCCTAAATCCTAATGGACATACATTTAGATAAGCAGACAGACATGATTTTTCATTTATACTTAATACAAAGTATTTTCACAAAGTTATTCAGCTTATGAACGTCTGTTTATTTCCATCTAAAATTTTAGTTATATTAGGTCTAAGAAATAAAATTACAAGGGACATTGCAAAAGAGGAAAACAAATTACCTGATACCGATTTATTTTTTAACGTTCGAGTCGGAGATAAATCATCTTTCAGTGGGATTTTCTAAACGATGTATGTTTCATATCTCTGCGCCCGGAGAGAACAAAACGTATTAATATTAAAAGACTACAATTTGCGTTGATGTTTTTCCTTGTAAATATTTGAGTTACATTCGTCGATATCTTGAAAGATGTAAGAAATATATGCTACACACACTAACAGGCTATTTCCGTTTCATGTACTATGTATACAAAAAATCATATGTTTAATATAAATAATAATCCATGGAGTTCCAAATATTATGATTTCAAAATACTTCCAATTTAATCCAAAATTGACTGGTCTTTTGTATTTTTTTATTGAAATATGAAAGCCGACGCATTTATTTTGATTTAATACACTTTTACAAAATTATTCACAATATTATTGAATCACCGGATCTGCTCTCAAACATTCACTTAAATACCAAATACAGTGCTCGCAGGGCTAAACGTACTAATGTTTTTACTCTACCAGTATATAAGAATAACATCTCCTACTTTAACCCACTGACACGCATGGCCAGGCAATACAATGATTTCGCTAGAGATTACACATTTTTATTAAAAACTTTAATTCATTTTCAAAAAGTCTGCAAGACATCCTCCATAACTTGTTTATTTCTAACAACTTTGAAGCGTAACAACAATAATTTTATATAATAACAAAACAATATTATCATGTTATAATTATATTAGAGGAGCTAACTTGTTAATAAATTTAGATTAGTTGTATGCACATAGTTTTACGTTGCAATCCAGATTAGAGAATAATGTAAACTACAGCTTTGTATTGTTATGATTGTACTGTATAATAAAAATAAAAAAAATAAAAATATTGATTTGTATGTTACCTGGGATGAATCTGATATTCTGAAAATTGGCTGAGGCACTGCATCAACAACCTCACTTGCCAAGGTTTGTGCGCCACTAGATTAAATTTATCGTGTCATCTCTATCATTTCTCGTATTTAAAAAATAAATAATTGTATTATACTTTCTTTTAGATTTTTTTAACGCACATCCGTGAAGTATGTCCACATAAGATGTGACTACAATTAATGTCTTTTTACAGTTTGGTCACCCAAAACCGAATTTTAAACATCGACTCTAATCAGCACTAGGCCACGGACGCATACAGTAGTTTGAACTATACAGTTAAGTTCGAATAAATTCTAGAATTAATTACAATGTACGTGAAGCTAACTGATAAATACATCTAGACGACCTCGCGCTTATTTTCATAAATACCGACCATTTCTATGTTTATGATATCACAATAATTTTATACAGTTTTTGACGTTAGGTACTTGCGTTGTTGCATCAGAATCTTAAACTGCAGTACCAAGTTGCGTATTAAGAAAACAAAAGTTTATATTAAATTAAACCTGGATTTTACTATAAGACTATTCTATTCTCTATATTTGTGCAGTTTCGTCTCGTTTTAAGGTGAACCAGGGTGACTGACCCTTAAAGTCATTGTCCTTAAACTTAGCACAAATTTTTACAACACGACGGACGCAACCTAAGATTTTGCGTTAAGTTAGACATAAAAGATGTTTTAGAAAACAATGGTATCAGAGCAAAATAATTGCACAAGACAATTCCAAATATGGTTCAGAGTAATTCTGCAGAGTTATCTTTACAATAAAACACACCCTGCTCCAAATTTCGCGTTTTATTTCACCTATTCTTACTCAGCTCCTGATTGTTATCATGAAGGTCTATTGTTATTATTAGTTAAAATTAGCGTACCTCAGCATAGCCCCAGCGCTAGTTAGAGAACATTATAATAGTTTCCTGGGTATGAACAATACCATCATGTCGTTAGCAGCTGTCCAAGCGTTAGTTGAGAGACTACAATAATTAACACAACACACAACATAGTAAGTATTATTTTATTAAGAGAAAAAATCTATCATTAATCAATATGTTTATTTTAAGATTTTGGCGACGATAACCATAACGATTTTTTTTGTTTGCGCCTGTTTGCTGTCACCATAACTTATGCGTAACAAATGATCGAACTATCATCACTTCCCCGTCCTTGCGTTTCCGGATACATTGTAACGAGTGCGTTACACTTGTGTAAAGATCAACCAGAGTCCATGCGCCACGCCCTCGTAAGTGCGATCCATATAAAAGCACTAGGTCGGAAACTTCTGCACTCATTCCTCGACCCACCTCAGCAATGGCGGCTAAGGTACATACAGTTTTTTTTATCATCAAGTCCTGTTTGGTTCTGGATACATAAGAACCGAACAGGCGCTTTAGGCAAGACCTTTTCTTTACCGCTTCTTTATAGAATTGCCGATCAAAATGTATGGAATGGATACAAGTGTTCGTTGATATGACGTTGACGTTCGACTCGTCTAATGTCAATTCCATACATGTTGATCGGCGATTCTATAAAGAAGCGATGACAAAAACGTTTTCGCTATAGGCTCTGGACTTATTTTTTTATCTCGATGTAAAATCCAGGCGCGACTGGACTTGACGTTTTAAATGACAGGAATTGAAGTCAGTCCTTTGTTTGGGCCTTAGATTTTAACTTTAGTTGAAGTTTTTTTTAACCTATCATTATCATAATATTATCATTATATATTTGTAACCGTCATTTGTATTAAACAAATCAATTAAAATGTATCACAAGTTTCGCAGTGGCAAAAGCTTATTGTTTGAACTTAGAAAACATTGTCTTATGTTGTGGTACCATCAGAGAAATTGGTTCTCAAGCAAATGGCGGTTAACAAAATAATTTAGTACGACAATATAATAAACAAAATAATGTAGTAAGCTTAGCCGACAGATAACATAGAATAGACATTTAACCCGACTAAATACCGTAAGTTTGAACGCCATCTGCGAAATCCATCAATGAAAGGAACAAAATCTTAATTTAAGTTTGATAATGTTATGTAGAACATTCAAGTTCAATAATTAATTAGAAGTGAAACAAATAAGTTTGCTACTAAATAGTTAAGTACTAAATATCAGCTGATATTGAATGGTGACCGATATACTTTACTTACAATCTCTACTTAATATTGAGCCTAATATTGCTCTACTTTTAAATAAGGCACTTAATATTTATGTTCGACGCCCACTGTCCGACTATTACGCTGTCTGGTACGTGACAAAATTTTCGAACGTTCTCAGTTCTATATTAATTTTCGGTTATTTAACTCACGTCCATATCACAAATATTTCTAACACACAAAATCAATATTCTTTTGGCCTACTGTATCTACTTTCTAACATATTTGTGTCGTGGACTTGTAGAGCTGGAGGCAGTCGAGATAACATAGACCAGTAACAACATTTATATTACAAAAAGTAAAAACATTACCTATATAATATGTACTATCAGAGTTTGGTTGACTTACGTCAAACCCAGCCGACAGATCATAATTAACATTGAATTGACATGATCCGACCAAACGACGTTGGTCTGTCAACTGCCTAGGAATCAATTTCCTCGATATTACTAACCGACCCCCCAAACTTCGTTTCGCTATTCTAAGAAAGTCGATCCATGCGTAGACCGAAAATACAAAGCAGTAGTCATTCTGCCTGCTTTGCATTTCATGCGCCCGCAACTCCGTTGCGCCAAAAATCGTTTATCGCGCGAGAACTGTAAATTTTCCCGGCATACAAAGTATCCTGTGTCCTTTCCCCGGGGCTCAAAGTATATCCATACCAAATTTCAGCAAAATTGATTCAGCGGCGTGAAGTGGCAACGCATTTATAATATTATATATATTATGGATTATGGAATCATGGATATGGATTATGGATATTATGGATATGGATTATGGATATTATATGGCTTATGAATACTACAAATTTTGTTATATCATTTCAGATTCTCGTAGTACTCGCTTTGGTAGCTGCGGCCCACTCCTCAGTGGTGCCTCTTGCCAAAGTCGACACCGACTACAGTAGCTTCGCTTACGACGTTGCCGATCCCTACACCGGGGACTACAAGAGCCAAGTGGAGACCCGCGCTGGAGGCGTTGTACAGGGACAGTACTCATTGATAGACTCCGACGGCACCAAGCGCACCGTCGACTACGCGGCTGACGATATCAACGGATTCAATGCAGTAGTCCGTAAAGATCCCTTGGTCGCCGCTGCCCCAGTCGTGGCCGCTGCCCCCGCTGTAGTGGCCCCCGCCCATGGCGTCGTCGCCACCCGTGTTGCGGCTCCCGCTCGCGTGCTGGCCGCTCCCGTGGTCGCAGCGGCCCCAGCTGTTGTTGCCGCTCGTACTGTTGCTGCCCCCGCACCTATCTTCTCGGCCCCCGTGGTAGCCCGTACTATTGCTGCCCCTGTCACTTACGCGGCATCAGCTCCCATAGTGTCTGCCCCCGTGGTCGCTCGCACTGTAGGCGCGCCTGCAGTCAGCTACAGCTCGAGTAATTTTGTATCATCTCCTTCTGTCGTTGCCCGTACCGTCGTTGGACCCTCTCTATACTCTGCGGCAGCGCCTATCGTAGCTGCCCGTACTTTCGGACTCTCTGGTGTGTACGCTGCCTCTGCTCCCATAGTAGCGGCTGGCCCCGCTGGTATCTCCCGCTATGTTGCTGGCCCAGCTGTTTATTCCACAGCCGGTCACGGTGTCGTCGCCGCTAGTCCCTATTACGCCGCCTCCTCTCCAGTCTTGTCTTATTCCGCTGCCCTTAAAAACTGGTAATTACGAACGAACTTGATAAACGCATGTAAATAAAACGTGATTATGAGCTTTACTATAAATAAAGTATAAAGTTATATTAACTGTGATTTGTTTTTAATTAAGGAATTCTTTAATGATATGGTTATATTTTATAAGAAGTACTCTAAATATACACAATAGGTATGCACAGATAAGATAGAACGCCTGGCAACAAAACACTATAAATGGGCTAGCTCATGATGAAGACAGCACGTGGTGCTTGCTAATGGGAATGGAATTGAGTGATAAGCATTCAAGTGGTTATTCCTATGAATGAAATTTCAGTTAGGTACTAGAAATACTAGAATCCATCGATTCATCAACTAACCTTACAGAAAAAAATAGTTATGTAAGGAACGAGAAACAGTGATAGGATTACAGGAAAACATAAATTTTGAAGTTAACTGGATGTAACTATTTGATTGCGCGGGAACCATAAATTTTTCCAGGATAAAAAGTATCCTGTCTTTTCCGGGACTCAAAGTATGTCCATACCAAATTTCAGAAAAATCAGCTAAGCGGTTTGGGCGTGAAGAGGTAACAGACAGACAGATACAAGGGTTTAAGTTTTTACTTTTTAGCTTCTTAATCATCATTTATTGCCCTCTTCATAACTAAGTTCGACGGTTAAGTGGTTGAATTTTACAAATTATATGATTTTAATTATACACTAGCTGTCCCGATGAACTT
This sequence comes from Polyommatus icarus, assembly GCA_937595015.1. Classification (NCBI taxonomy): domain Eukaryota; kingdom Metazoa; phylum Arthropoda; class Insecta; order Lepidoptera; family Lycaenidae; genus Polyommatus; species Polyommatus icarus. Next base: position 16,307,864 of record OW569321.1, read on the forward strand.
CGTGTCACTTTAAAACCTTCCCTGTACTTCTACGAATATTTCAAGACTAAAATCAGCCCAATCCGTTCAGCCATTTTAGACTTTTAGCATGACTAACACATTTGAAAATCCATTTTTATATATAAGAAGAAGAAAATTGATCGGCCATTCTCAGGAGAGCAAAATTTACGTGTCTAAATTAATTGAAGTCGTGTTCTAAAACCATGTTTTTCTAACTACCATGACATGTCCCCACGCCAACTTGATCTCGAATCTTTTTATAACGTACGTATTTAATTTAACCTATTCATGGTTTTAAACGCCTATAAACATTGGTTATCGCATTGCAAAATATCGACTCAATAGGCCCAGCCTAAAAATAGTTATCATGAAATCGCTTGTCCGATCAAAAGTCCTAATTACCGTAACACCTGCTGTTTTTGGATGCCCATCCAAAAATATGAGGATTTGACACATTACGAGTGCACGGGTTGCTTCTCCTTAGTGTGTGTCATGGCCCATCAGCGGTACCACATCGATAATGTTAGTGTACCGCCGATAAAGCACGTTAGTATCTAATTACCGTAGCTTTGGTTACAAGTTTGTCTAATTACCGTAATCGTTACTTTTCAATTATGTTCAAATTAGATTTTTATTATGTATATTATGTTTATGTTACATAATTTGGCCTACGTACGTTGCCCTAAGCTAGTGTGTTAGTGTAAAACACTACATTTGTCTAATTACCGTACCCATAAATTTTTAAGTCTCATTATCCAAAAAACTTTAACTAACTGTTTAACTCCACATTTATTATTGTGTTCGTATCTTTCATTACTTTAATATTTCAATATGTCTATGTCAAATCGGCGAAGAAAAAAAAAGGTTACGGTAATGAGGAAAATAATGCCAAACCTGAGAATGGCCGTGATATTAACCCCATATTATAATATAAAATTGAAACTAAAAAGTGATAATATTTAGAAGTAAATATTTAAGGTTAAGGACGAGGAGAAATGAGGTACCATAAAAATGTTGATTAACATTTGCAAAAATCTTCTTAAAGGTCACAATTCTTAAGAATATCGCACGTGGAAGGTTTCTAGGTATAAGTACCTTATTATGTTGTTTATATGACCGGATTTGCCCAGTAGTTACATGACTGTAAAGTTCAACAAGTATACATCCATACACGTCAACGGATATACCTTTTTATATAAATACCCGAAATAGTTTCAATTAGAGCACTCTACGAGATTCAACTAACGACAATGGCAGTCAAGGTAAAATTTTATTTTTTTATATTTTGTCTTTTAATATTATTTTATGTGTCTTAAATTGTAAAATATCTATAAAAAAAGTATTTTTCTCACCTCCGGGCGGAAAGCGTCAACTTTCTTCCCGCTGCGCTTACCGATGTTGCAGTTTTCCGCCTCCGTCGATGAGAAAAATAGTATACACACCACGCGAATAAATAAGAAAGTCTTAGATCACATGCGAACATATTGTGATCTGAGACATATCTTATTTTCCTGCCCTACGTGCGTAATGTACTGTAAATACCGTAACAAAACTGACTTATTATTATTTTTTTCTGAATATTTTTAAAATTCTTGCCAATATACAAGGTGTTACAAAACTTTGTGAAATTACTTTAGAGTGTGTACTGTATATGTGTCCCTTATTTCCTTAGTTCTGTGAAAGTTGCAGTTGAGCAAAGTTTTTTTCTGATTTTTATATGCAAGCGTCCGAGCATCATGAACTTTTCCATACAAAAGTAAATAAGGTTACTCTTTTAGCGCAGCTGTTTCACTTTCAGCTTATATTATTATATTATAAAGGGAACGCATACCTACACACTCTAAAGTATTACCACTTAGTTTTGTTACAGCCCGTAGAAAAAATATTCTATCAATTTTTATTTTCTTTAACAGTTTGTCGTGATCCTCTCCGCGATGGTCGCCACAGCCTATAGCTCCCTGGTAGTAGCTAGCCAAGACGCTTCCAGCTTCTCCTACGACGTAGCCGACCCCAACACTGGAGACTACAAAAGCCAGACTGAAGTGCGCAACGGGGATGCAGTCAGAGGCCAATACTCCCTCCTCGACGCCGACGGCACATACAGAATCGTGGACTACACAGCTGATGACATCAACGGCTTTAATGCTGTTGTACGCAAAGAGCCAGTGGCTGCTCTTGCTTCCCCTGTAGTGGCTGCTCGTTACGTCGCACCATCTTACTCGTCGGTCCCAGTCGTCACCTCCAAAACGGTCGCCACCCCTATTCTCGATGCCAGAACTTATGGAACCCCTGCCGTTGCCGGTTCGTACGCCTATCCAGGACTTTTCGCGAAAACGTACTCACCATCTCTCTACACTAAGAGCTATGCTCTGCCTTCATTTGCCAAGACCTACAGATCCCCCGCTGTTGTGGCCACTAACGCCTATTCTTCTCCAGTAGTGTATGACCCTTCATTGTATTCGTCTGACTACTATGGCGATTACTTATATCCTTACTACTATAATGGAGAAAACGCTGTTAACACTCTTAGTTTCTACAAAAAATAAGTTTGTGTTAGATTGTATATTAATGTTTTGATATTATTAAACCAGAATGTGTTAATAAAAGTATTATTAATATAATAATTTAAAAAAAAAACTCTTATTTTTTAATTTCACCTAGTTAAATATTTTTATAGCATTTTATCGAAATAGTTTTTGTTAGTGTCAGCTTATCCTATTGCTTGATAAAATTAACAGCTATTCATATTAAATAAGCAATCTAGTAATTTTCTTACTAAGTAGTTTGGCATTTTGATTATGATCCAGGTTATAACTCCTTAGGGATAAGGAACGGCCTCATATTGGCTAAACTTTGTTGTTCATTATAATATTATTCAGCGTGACTTAACTTACGAACACTACTTACCTCACTCACTACTAACAATATCCCTTAATCATTTTATTAAAATGATAAAAGAGACTTTGTGATATTTATTGCAGTTAATTTTATGCTATATTTTTCGAGATTTTAATAGTGTATTAGATAAATAATAATAAATATGAACCACAGCCGAATTCGCCTTAAGTCTCCATCTCCATAGCTCATTGGTAATATTATTATAATTTCCTCCTATTATCAATAACGGCTAAAGAAGTATGTTATTTTATATATTTTATACAAATTATTGACTGAAAGACACCATAAAAATAAAAATCCAATAGAAATGCATAAACATTTTTTGTTATGAAATATTATCATTAATTTAATTGTTTATTTTGATTTTAATTTTTTAACTAAGTATATGATTCAGCCCTAGAGTGGTTTGAACATACCTACTTTCTAAATTAGATAGTACTTAATATTTTTATGCATAGTTGAAAAATTAATAAACTTCTTAAGTCCTAATAATGCAGTTTATAATGAAAACAAAATATTATAAGTTAAAATATTTTTTTTTACTTCATTTATAATATTACACGTAACATATTTACAAAGTTTCATCAAGTCTATTTACAATGGCTTTTGTTTAAAATTACTTGCGGTAAAGAGGGTCGACGAGGTAAGAGGAAGCCCAGGGGGCGTTGTAGGCAGACAAGGCTGGGAGTCCAGCGCTGTAGGCGGACCAGGCTGGGAGACCAGTGTTGTAGGCGGACCAGGTTGGGAGACCAGCGTTGTAGGTGGACCAGGCTGGGAGTCCGGCGTTGTAGGTGGACCAGGCTGGGAGACCAGCGCTGTAGACCGTGGGGAGAGTACGGGCAGCTACGACAGCGGGGGCTGATTCGACGACAGCGGGGGCGGCGGCGACGACGGTGTGGGCGGCGACGGCGAGGGGGTCCTTGCGCACAACAGCGTTGAAGCCGTTGACGTCGTCGGCGGTGTAGTCCACGGTGCGCTTGGTGCCGTCGGGGTCGACGAGGGAGTACTGTCCCACCACGGCGCCTCCGACGCGAGACTCGGACTGGCTCTTGTAGTCGCCGGTGTTGGGGTCCGCGACGTCGTACGAGAAGCTCGACGCGTCGGTGTCTACTGCCAGCGGCAACACTGAGCAGCGGGCTACGGCGACCAGCGCGGCGAGAACGAACAACTGAAAAGAAATATAATTTTAAATATTCGCACTCCACATTTAACAGTAAGTTCTGTGATCTGTCTTAAACGAAAAATGAACGAAAAACTGTTCCAACATATCACACACCTTAGCTGCCATTGTAGATGTCTATTGAGAAACTCACTCAAAGAATGATTCCAAACTGTAACAACTGGAGCTTTTATACGTGTACCAAATACAAAGATAAATTATTAATTAGTACCGGTTATTTGTGATATTTAACTATCCACAATTTTTATGTGTTACCGTAATTCGTGTCGTATTAATCATACACATATTTGGTTATGTCATTAGCTACCGAAGGACAACAACGATTAGCAGCTGAATATCTAATTCGGGAAAATATAAACTTAAATTAGATAAGTAATATATTTTAGTTCAATTATAGGTACCTATTATTTTGTCGTTAATTTCGTTTTTTAACATGTAGCTGCCTGTAATTACTAATTGTAAATTATTCTATTCTTTAATCATACGTCTGTCATCAAAACCATAAAACGTTTTTCAAACATTTAAGTTCGTTAACATGATTTAATCATCGTCATCTTAAAATTTCTTTGATCTTACTAGGTTTGGATAAATTTATTTCAATTTTCAGTTTAAGTGGTACCTGCTTTTGTAAATGTTACGTGAATTAAGCAAAAAATAATGCAATAGTTAATTTAATTAACTAAAATATGCATTCGGTAAATGCAGAGTTGAGACAGGTATTATGTAGTCCGTCGTAACAGTCCATCAAATTAAGGGAGCTCGTAATCAGCTTTAAACAATGTTGGTAATTAAACTCAACATCCGAAACGGCTCTAATATAATAATTATCATCATATTGTTTGTGTTAAGGTCTATTATTCCCACCTTTATAATTAGAAATTAGTCTCGGGACGCATTTAACTCATGAGTCATGTACAGTGCTCCAAAAGTGATAATGCGCATAGAAATTTTCGAAAATTTTCGGCAACGGTCGTATTTCCCGAGCGACGCGACGATTACTCCGGGAAAATTAAACATTCGGTCTCGGTATAATTCGCATAGAGCTGAAAATTGGTAGAGACGTTAAATACACCATTACAAATAAAACCTCAAAAGTCCCCGGCGATCCTTCTTGTGCAAAAATTTTTATTCAAGGTCAAAGGTATGAAAATAAGGAATGTTAAGTCGTATGTAAAAAGTGTCTGAATATTTTTTGTAGAGAATTCTATGATCTACACTCTTGCCCTACCTATTTTTGTGATAAAATGTACAGTTTGGAAAAAAAACAGGAAAACCTCATTTTCATACCTTTGAACTTGAATAAAATTTTTTGCACAAGGAGGATCGCCGGGGACTTTTGAGGTTTTATTTGTAATGGTGTATTTAACGTCTCTACCAATTTTTCCGAGGTTATTTTTTTGCGTCTAATTAGACCGGACGCTCATTATTCACGGTCATTCATGCGCATTATTAATTTGTGAGTACTGTAAACTTCTTAATTTTATCTGTTTATGTTAATATTGGAGAAAATGTTTAAACTTTGTATTTTTGTACTTACCTCTATTATATATTTTATTCCCGCAACTCGATTTGGTTTGATTTCTACCAATCATTATCATTTCTATATTATAATATTATAATATCATTTTTGGACCGTCCTAGACTAGTTACAATGGTGATGTTTTGAATCGAAAAAAAGTTCTTTCATAATATTATCATCACGTCATGTAATAATATTTTTCAGTTTTAACGCCATTAAAGTGGGCATCAGATTAACTGCAAAGATAATGTAAGAATTTCAACAAATTCTGTCTATTTGCAATATCACGATAGGCCAATTAATATGATCCAAATATAGATTTAGAGGACAATGTTTTATTAGGTGATTTATCCTTAGATATCTAATATCTTGTACCGAACGAAATTGTAACTTAATTAGTGAAGTGACATTACAAAAATAGCAAAATGTGACTCGGCGAGCAAGCTAATGTAATTGATCAATGTGTTTTGTTCTCGTATAAAAGCAGTCAATTTTGGGATTAGATATCATTCTTGTGAGTGTTATCACCAAAGTCACAATGGCAGCTAAGGTGTGTTACAGTATTTCTAAATATACAACAAATAGAGATATTATATTAATTCTAGAATGAAAGTTGTACAGATACGTGTGAAATATTTTTAAGATTTCCTAATTTTGGTCTACGGCCGAAAGAAACCTTAACCAGCAATATATATGTGTTATCTTAATCAAGAATTATAATTTCTACTAAATATTGATCCGTACTAACAAGATCAAGATTAGATAATTATAGTTATATTCTGGCTTGAACAAAAAGATCAAAGGGAAGCACTAGAAAAAAAAATACTAATAAACAACCGGCCGAATTTTAACGCTTCCGATGAAAACTTATATTTCAATGAGAAAGTTTAAAATTCTTAAAATCTCTTTTCAGTTGTTCGTTCTCGCCGCGCTGGTCGCCGTAGCCCGCTGCTCAGTGTTGCCGCTGGCAGTAGACACCGACGCGTCGAGCTTCTCGTACGACGTCGCGGACCCCAACACCGGCGACTACAAGAGCCAGTCCGAGTCTCGCGTCGGAGGCGCCGTGGTGGGACAGTACTCCCTCGTCGACCCCGACGGCACCAAGCGCACCGTGGACTACACCGCCGACGACGTCAACGGCTTCAATGCTGTTGTGCGCAAGGACCCCCTCGCCGTCGCCGCCCACACCGTCGTCGCCGCCGCCCCCGCTGTCGTCGAATCAGCCCCCGCTGTCGTAGCTGCCCGTACTCTCCCCACGGTCTACAGCGCTGGTCTCCCAGCCTGGTCCACCTACAACGCTGGTCTCCCAACCTGGTCCGCCTACAACACTGGTCTCCCAGCCTGGTCCACCTACAACACTGGTGTCCCAGCCTGGTCCGCCTACAGCGCTGGACTCCCAGCCTTGTCTGCCTACAACGCCCCCTGGGCTTCCTCTTACCTCGTCGACCCTCTTTACCGCAAGTAAATGAAACAGAATACACTGATCGCAACGATTGTAAATAGACTGTATAAATTTTGTAAATATCTGAGAATGAATTGTTATGGGTGATGTTTGATAAATAAAAACAAATTTCATAAACTACTGATTTCTTTTTATCAGAAATGCAAACCAAAACGTAAAAACAATAGAAATGTAAATTTTTCTTTTGGTTCGCGTAGCACCGTCAGTCATAAAACCAGCCAAGTGCGTGTCGGGCCACGCACAATATAGAGTTCTGTAGTACCGCTAGATTTTGTTACCTTTCAATGAATGCACATTTATAACGTAGTTTACACTACAGCTACCAACATCATCTCCATTATGTTCAAAGGAATTTGAACGAAAAGTTCCTTTATACTTCTCCGAATACATTTTTTTAGTTGGTTGACTATTACTCAGTAACTAGTGAAATCTTCTAAGCGGTGATAGGTTTCCTTTTAAATTCAGCATATTTCCTACTCCCGTGAATTTTTCACATTTCCAGAAGCAACCGTTTAGCAGTTAGCTGGTAGATGGGACTTTAACAATGTTTCCTTTTTAAAACTTCATAAATGGATCCCTAAATCTGAAAATGATCTTTGAATACTTAAAATATTTTTAAAAAACCTATCTAATGACACCCCACACGGTGGACGTAAAAAAATCATCCCCGCTTGATGTGTATGGGATGTACATACCATAAAAAATGTTTTAAAGATTTTATTTACCATTTTTTCAGCATCATTAATATGCACATGCATGCCGAATTACAGCTTTATAGGCCCTACTAAAGTCTCTGAGAAAACCGCGGACAGACAGACGGACGGATGGACAGACGGACAGACCGAAGCTAGGGTTTCTTGTTGACTACGGAACCCTAAAAATAGGATTTGGATTGTAAGGCATTTGGGACTAATCACAATAATATGATGAAATACGATGAAAAAGAAGCTTTCTTTGTTACTAATTTTAAAGCAATATACTAATGAAAAAATAAAAATAAAGCTTTTCAAGAAGCTTTTATTACTGGAGGGTAGTATCAAGACAAATCAAACGAGCCCATACGTTAAGGACGTTCCTTACGGAGACACCGTAATTTACCGTATTTCAAGCCTTATTTACTCATAATTTGAAAGCTACAAAGGTATAATAAAAATACAGCAGTAATCTTCAGTATGTCAACATTCCTTTCACCGTTTTAAAATTTCTATTTTTGTTTATTATACTCATGATATCAGCTTCCAAAGTAAAACCAATTTATTAAAAATTAAGCACACATTCAGCATCTCAACAATAAAAGTAATTTGTAAATTCTAAATTTACAAATTACTTTTATTTGAAACACACGCCAGTAGATCGACAATATCATAAACTACATATTCCCCGTTTTAAAATTTTTGAGGACAATTTTGAACTAAGATAAGTAAAAAAATAGGGTTTTGGTGCGATCTCGGCGCGGCAACGCGGCAAATGTACGGCCAAGGTCGTTTGCTCGAGGGACGGCCTTAATCGGGTTGTGTCATTTCGTTATATTACGGATTTCCTATGGCCACCAACTTCACTATCAGCACTGTATAAAGTATACTATCTGAATACAAAGTACTCATCAACACAATACATCAAACTAACCCAATCTCCATGGATTTATGTGGTTTTTTAACTGAGTTCTTAGGGACACCTCCCAACTCCAAGATCAAATCAGCTCCAGGTGATTTTAATAGTGCAGTTACAGACAACGGACAGGTAAAATAAAAAAAAATAATGTTTTTTACCTTATATTTACATTACTTACAAAACGAACTTATAATTACTTAAGGTAGTACAGGGACTCTGCAGGGTAACCTAAGGGGGCATTTACGGCGGACCAGCCAGAGTTGTAGAGCGTTGGGACGGAGTAAGTACGGGAGGCGACGACGGCGGGAGCGGGTGCGACGACAGCACGGGCGGCGTATACAGGTGAAGCAACGGCCAAGGGGTCCTTGCGTACAACAGCGTTGAAACCGTTTACATCATCAGCGGTGTAGTCCACAATGCGCTTGGTGCCGTCGGGGTCGACGAGGGAGTACTGTCCCACCACGGCGCCTCCGACGCGAGACTCGGACTGGCTCTTGTAGTCGCCGGTGTTGGGGTCCGCGACGTCGTACGAGAAGCTCGACGCGTCAGTGTCTACTGCCAACGGCAACACTGAGCAGCGGGCTACGGCGATCAGCGCGGCGAGAACGAACAACTGAAACGAGATAATTACATAATAGTTAATAAACTTATTTTATTAACTAACTAAAAACGAACTAGAAATACTGATTCGAACATTATATTTTCAGCTTCTGATTACCCACGCAAGCTGCCACATAAAACTCGGTTGCAATTTTTGTCTGTATTGTTAAAAACTTATATAAACTTTAGGGAGATCGCACAAAAAGTGTGACGTGTGCGATCTCCCTTACGAATACGTAAGCATACTTTGACAGTTTCCCTTAAGCTTTATTAATTTTATAGCCTAGCCTTTAGCATTAGCCTCCCTGACAGAGTTGCCTAGCGTTGCGTTATTAACTTATACCATTCACAGCCTCATCAGCGCTGCGTCGTTCTACGTATAAGGTACAGTCGCCAAATATCGCCCCCTTTTTAACCGACTTCCAAAAAACGAGGAGGTTATATGTTCGGCTGTGGATATATATATTTTTTTTATTTTTATTTTTGTATGTTCAACGATTACTCCGCCGTTTGAGAACCGATTTTCGAAATTTTTGTTTTGTTGTATTAGGTTTCACTCCAATTTGGTCCCATTTTCACAAAAGTGGTGACTTGATGATGGGATCCAGGAGTAATCGAGGGAACTCCTCAAAATTTATATGGAAACATATGGTAATTTTAGTTTAATGTGAAGTGTACTAAGAATATGCTACCAAAAAGTCAAATATTGGGTCAAGGTATACCATAGTTTCGAAGATGCTGAGAGAACTCCTGACTCCTTATAGATACACGTTTGGGAGTTTCGGCGTTGTTTTAAGAACAGAAAGCATATTATACTACCACGCAATTAAAATTCATCATCATCATCATCATCATCATCATCATCATCATCATCATCATCATCGTCATCATCATCATTACCACGTCGTGTTAAGGTCACCAATGTCTCATGGCACAAAATAGGTAATAGTACAACTTACAAGGCATAGGTATGGATACAATAATAATAATTATGTACATAACAACACCAATTATTAATATAGGCTGTTTATACACGGCGGTCGGTGCGGCGTCGCCGCACGCCGCCGCGCGGCGTGTGCGTAAACATCGCGGCATTGCGTCGTACCTATTCAAGTTCTAATGTCAGGTAATGCCGCGCTGCAAGCATTTTGAGTGTCATAATATGATTTTAAACTTTAAATGTAGTACAATATAGTATCGCTTGAGAAAGGCGCAGGCGGCCGCGAGGCCGGCTCTCCAAGTTTCTCATGCGATAGTACTATGTATTACAATAATGAAGGTAAAGATTAATATCATAATATTATTATGACACTGAAATTATACTCGCCGCGCCGCTGGGTGTGATTCGGCTCATCCTTCGATCGAGGATTCTTGGAAATCCATTGTTCTGGCGGCCGCTTGGGAGTTGAAGCGTTAAATTGTTAAATTACCTAGCACGCATAGGGTTGTGTTCACTTAGATTTTTTTAATGTATTATTTAAATTTATCTACCTGATATTTGGGCCTTGGAGTATGACTCATAACAGTCTTAACAAATTGTAATAAGATACGTAGAATAAACGCAGTAATTCGACGCGTAGGGTGGTATGGTCACTAAGGCACTACTCACTAGTTCACTACCACCGACGACCACTTATAAACTCCCGGACTATGACGTAGGTCATCTTGGAGGGTTAATTAATATTTCTAATAACAATACGAGATCAATAATTACCACTCAAAATGTTGACAATTCAAATTTCAATGCTCACTGCTCACACCAATGGTGACACATTTCTGATTTCACACAGCCAATACAACTAAATAAAACTCCTACAAACAAGCGATACTGCGATTCAGGAGCACCTCAGCGAAATCTAATGAATACATCGTGTAACTAAAACTATATGAACAACAATCGGAGTTCGGACAAGCGATAGCGCCGACAGAGCGCCTCAATGACATATAGTGAAGACAATATAAAACTATTTTTTATACAATTTAAATTGGCACTAATTATAGTTTATCTACTAGGTAACTAAAAAGAGTGAAATTATTATTTTTAACAAAAAATTAAAACCGACTTCCAAGGTAAAAACAATAATAACATTCTTATAATAATTATAAACTAAAAAGTATTAAATAATTTTCCTCTCTAAATGTGCCTTTTTCCGAATTCAGCTAAACCTCAACTATTTCTGTACTCAACCTTCATAATTTTGAAGTCGGTGCCAGTTCCATAAGTTTCAAATTTTCTGTCAAAGAAAATATAAAGATTCAGCTATATCTGGTACCGACTTCAAAATGATGAAGGTTGAGTACAGAAATAGTTGAGGTTTAGCTGAATTCGGAAAAAGGCACATTTAGAGAGGAAAATTATTTAATACTTTTTAGTTTATAATTATTATAAGAATGTTATTATTGTTTTTACCTTGGAAGTCGGTTTTAATTAACGTCTTCAAGTTTAAAAGTAAATTTAACAAAAATACTCATATTTTCAATATTTATTTTTGGGCTCCTAATTCCGTCCCTTTAATATAAATATATTAAAGGGATAAATATAATATATATATTTTTAGTATTTGTTGTTGTAGCGGCAACAGAATATATGTAACACAATTCCTGAAAATTTCAGAAGTCTAGCTATAGCGGTTCTCGAGATAGAGCCTGGAGACAGACATACAGACGGACAGACAACGAAGTTTTAGTAGATAATAGGGTCCCATCAGGTACATTTTGTAGGGTTCCGTACCCTTTGGGTACGGAACCCTACAAAAACATATTTTTCTACAGTTTCAAGCAAAAAGAAGTGATATGAACGTTCGAGATCAATTCACTGTTTGAGATCGTGATACCGTCTTGGGGGACGATATTAGGTTCATGTAAAGGGAAGATATTAGGAAATTTGAATTTTTTTTGGTTCATCTATTTAAACAAAAAACGTGTTATAATCTCAAAATGTTACTTAATCGATTAACATCTGAGGTAATAATAATTAGTTTTACAAACAAATTGTATCAATAAGTCAGGCATCTCAATAATTATTGTATTTCAATGAAAAACTGACTTTGAAAACTTTTTTTGATTTTTCAATTCCTGCCGGTACGAAAGGCGTGATGCCCTCACTTCTTCACAATGACCGACTGATGCAACGAGCTCCTAGCTCGTGCCACTAATGATAGATGGCAGTTTTTAAATAAGTAGATATCGAAGGGGACGGAATTAGGTTTGGGAACGAAATTTGGCGACTGTACCCCTACCCATACATGTGATGATGATATTTGATAATATTATTATGACAATAATAATATTATAGCAAATATTTTGTTTTAATCTTCAATCAAGCTTGCATGTTTTTTTACGGAGAAGAAACATAGCCCTTCGGGTGTTCGTATTGGCTGATACTGATGCCACAGCCACTGATGCCGTGCGGTAAACTGTATCAGTCGTCGCAGCTCGCAGCATCGACACAAAATATTACATAATCAATATACCTCCAATGTGTTATTCCGTTGTCACGACGCAACGCAAAACAACGCAACTGTCATGCCAGTGCTCTTAATTAATTTAATTTGTCAGAAAACAATACATCTCTAAAAATTATTTATCTAGACACAACACAAATACCGAAAGATGAAACTACATACATTTTATCTCTAATATTATAGTCAATAGAAGTACATTTTTAGATAAAATTATATAGTATGTTTTTACCTTAGCTGCCATTGTTAGTCCAGAGAGAATTCACTGAAAGAATGAGTTCTTTTCCGATTTCGGGTGCTTTTATACAGATGTAGGAATTGAATTAAAATTAGTTTATAGACCGGTTACTCATGAACTTTGTTTGCATCCGCAATTTTCATTTATCCTAATTCAGATTATGTTACTAAATTTATGCAATATTTTACATAAAATTAGCAATTAATAACATTAAAAACACTAGAGTTCTTCCTGGGTCTACTTTTGCACCTTGATGGACTTTAGATTTTACCATAACATCATTATACGAAACAGTTATTGTATTTAACGAATAAATTAGCACTTTATTAAAAAGTGGCTCAGTTTGATTTTTTTATTTATTTAATAAGTTATTATTTAATAAGCTATTAACCTTTTTTGTATGTTAATACAAAAGAGGTTAATAGCTTGGTAAAACCTGTGGATTATAACAAAAACATCTCATACCATGAAAAAGTTTTTATTCAATTCATATTTACATTCTCACTTTAGTTTACAAAGTAACTATTTACTAATCTGTGCTTTAGTACTTACTGTTAGAAAATAATAAATACAAAATATATTTACATCAAAGACTTATGGGTATAATGACCAGAGAGTATCTTTATATAAATTAACGTAATATTTACAGTCATGTTGTAGAACGAATAAATTCCATTAGATAAATGCATTAAGAATTTACTTGTAGTAGACAGGGTCGACGTAAGAGTAGGAAGACCAGGGAGCGTTGTAGGCGGACCAGGCTGGGAGACCAGCGTTGTAGGCAGACCAGGCTGGGAGACCAGCGCTGTAAGCAGACCAGGCTGGGAGACCAGCGCTGTAGACCGTGGGGAGAGTACGGGCAGCTACGACAGCGGGGGCTGACTCGACGACAGCGGGGGCGGCGGCGACGACGGTGTGGGCGGCGACGGCGAGGGGGTCCTTGCGCACAACAGCGTTGAAGCCGTTGACGTCGTCGGCGGTGTAGTCCACGGTGCGCTTGGTGCCGTCGGGGTCGACGAGGGAGTACTGTCCTACCACGGCGCCTCCGACGCGAGACTCGGACTGGCTCTTGTAGTCGCCGGTGTTGGGGTCCGCGACGTCGTACGAGAAGCTCGACGCGTCGGTGTCTACTGCCAGCGGCAACACTGAGCAGCGGGCTACGGCGACCAACGCGGCGAGAACGAACAACTGAAATATACGATGCACTGAATAAAATTGTTCACACGCCTCTGTGGTCCAGTGGTTCAGAGCATGGCTCTTGTCTCGGAGGTCGTGGGTTCGAATCACGCGTTGAAAACATGTTATTTCCAAGTTTGGTTAGGACAATGCAGGCTGATCACCTGATTGTCTGACAAGTAAGATGATCCATGCGTCGGATGGGCATGTAAAAAGTCGGTCCTGCGCCTGACCTCTCGCCAGTCGTGTCGGTCTGCCGTCCCACTGGGTTATGAGAGTAAAAGGAATAGTGAGTGCTCTTGTGTACTGCGCACATCTCCTGCGTAACTGGCCTGGTTTCATTGAAACCATCCACCGTCACCGAAACCAGTGTGGGAGTTATTATTATTATTAATTATTCATTTAATTACAGACTGTAAGTAATTCTATATAACTATAGGTACTTCGTTAAAGCTCACCTTAGCTGCCATTGCTGCGATTGATTGTCACTAGAAGAATGATACACTTTTTTCCAAACTAGGGCTTTTATACTTACTTGCGAGTATAATATAATAAATTAGGACTAGTTATGTTATGAACATTATCCGCCAATTTTAGTTGGCATATCCTAAATTCAAAGTTCAATTATTACATTACTCGTTCAGTTACAAATGGTGCGCCGAAGGCCAAGCTATTTTGCTTAGAAGTCCATAATCTGATACTAAAATATTTTGTATGTATCAATGAATATATGAAATCTGCAGCAAAAATCGGCGGAAAAGTAATAAGTACCAAGAAAAATGCATCGTCTATTCCAAGCGTGGAAAAATATACAAACACGTTATATATTTCGACGTGATTTGAACCTTTGACCACGGAACACAGAGAAAGAAGAAGCTGCACAATTTATACGGTAAGAATATTAAATAATTAATTCCTATAAGACTTTATTTCGTTTAATGAAAATGCCTAGTACATAATACCAGCTATAAGCTGGTATTATGTACTAGGCATTTTCATTTTCAAGTTAGAAGTTAGAAGTTAGAATACGAATAATGAATAATGAAAATACACGAATAATGAAAATTAGTATAATCTAACTAACAGGTATGGGCAAAATATGTTTTATTGAGAAGTTCAAAAGCAACTTCCGAGTTATCCATCACGATTAAGTCAAATAATAATCATCCTGCATCAGAATATCCCATTAACTTCCATTCGGTATCCGGGTGCCGCATGACAATTGAAAATCTATTGTGTCTGCAATTCCCACGATCGAGGTAATTTAACCGATCAAATCACTAGCTAAGTTTCTTCCAAACTTTTATAAATTAATAGATGAACCCAAATTTCCCGTTAGTGAGCGGGCTGAAGATGATGATGAACTTTTGCTAAGAATACTCTCGATCATGTCTTTCAAACAAATCTATATATATAAAAGAAAGTTGTGTTAGTTACGCCACTTATAACCAAGAACGGATGAACCGATTTGGCTGAAAATTGGCGGAGAGGTAGCTTAGAACCAGAAATAGGACATAGGATACATTTTGTCCCGGAAAAATGTACGGTTACTGCACAATATACTTTAATGATTTGCGCGTAAACTATTCAATTGATTTTGATGAATTTTGGTATGGATATACTTTGAGTCTCGGGAAAGGACAAGGGATACTTTTTGTCCCGGAAGCGTATTGCCAAACTGTATACTGACCCAGACCGGGGTTGCTCTGAGTTCGATCGCAGTTTGCCTTTATAGTTGAAGAGCAAACTGTATACCTATTCAGAGCGTGTCTGAATCGAAATACATTTTGCTTTAAAATACTTGAGCAAAATACATACGAGTCCAGACGTCCATACTTTTCGGCGTCTGGTGTAGTATGTAATATGGCATCGATAATTTAGAGCAAAATGCATGCAAGTTGTGATGAAAGCTTTTCAAGATGTACTTTATGCTGAAAGTGAAGAATCGGCGTCCGAAAACTTTGCTAAATTGTTATCGAACCATATTGTTAAAGCAAATACTATGCTGACTGAATATTTTACCAATATATGGGCCAGACGAAAAGAATGGTGCCTGTGTTACAGAAATGACTTGATGACTAGAGGTAACAACACAAACAATTATGTGGAAGCCTCTATTCGAATATTCAAGGATGTAGTGTTGCAAAGGTCGAATTTTTTCAACAGTTGCGCACTGGTAAAGTTTATGACGGAAAGTTTTGAGAACTACCACAAGTTACGTCTTTTAGATTTTGCACACTCCCGACGTGACAAAAATATGATTTACATGAAATATTTCAAAAAACTAGAGGGACTCAACGAATACTACCAGATAAATGAAAACGAATACAAAGTGCAATCGGAAAAGGACCCTAAACAATCTTACACGGTATCTGTAGACATTGCATGTTGTGAATGCCCTGAAGGCTCCAGTGGAAGATACTGTAAACATTTGTGTTTCATTGAAAACAAACTAAATATTATTTTCAAAACATCACCACGTATAACATCGCAAGATAGGAAAAGCTTTGCAGAACTGGCGTTAGGAAATGAAACACCATCAGGGGACTTCTATTCTAGCGTCGACTTAAACAGTGGTAACAATTCTTTCGAGGAGGTTGTAGCCAGCTCTTCAGTCCAACCCACACTAATGAATTCGTCTGACATCGTTATTATACCAGTAGAAAATTCTCAACAAAATGAGAGAAACATAAGAAAGGAAATAAATACAATGAAACAACAATGTGATCGCTTGGCTGATATACTACAAACTGACTCATCTCCCAGCAACTTAATGTTACTTAGAAAATTAAACAAAGTTTAAAGTGATATTGAAACCTCGGAACAAGCCAAAAACTTCTTTGCACAAAGAGTTAAATATTGTAGATCAAAAAAAATTGGTGTTCAGCCAACTTCTGTTGCAAGGAGAAAAGACAGAGGAATAACTAAAGGAAAAGGACGTATACAGAGTGGCAGAGACGTAACTAAAAAACGAAAACATAATTTATCAGAAAATATTAATAAAAATCAGCCGAATGCAAAGAAACATTGAAAAAGATTGATGGTTAATGTGGTAGTTGTAGTTGATAATGATTACATTTACTTTAATTATGATTATACATGATTGCACAAATTTATGTATTAAAGACACTTTATTTTTCAATATCGACCCCTTTCTGTGACCCCTTTAGTAAGAAATGTAGTAAAAGCCAAAATTCGATGTTACAATACAGGCAAAAAACAAAAATAGTAATTATGACATTTTTCTGTTCTTGATTCATTAATTTATTTGTTTGTTGTTGATTGAAGGAACCCTTTATTATTTTCAGTGAACATCGATTACAAATAGGTACAATTTATTGTGTCAGTCAGTACATCTTTCTTATGAAAAATTAATAAATACTGTCATTGGAAACACTTACATTTTTTTTAACAGCCTGTACCTATAATTGTTACAGTTCAAATTTTTACAGTTCAAATTTTTCAAAATACTTACTCGTACAACGGGTTTTCTTTCGTTATAACCCAAAATAATTCACAATAGGTATGTTTTAGGGAAAGTTGTTCAGTTTCACGGATAGGTATAACAACCACACACAACAACATAACAAAAATAAACGGGAAATTATTAAACACATTGTATAGGTAGTTACAGATATTCGCATGTCACAGTTTGCTTTACATACAAGCGAGTAAAGTGCATACCTACTCAGATTGGTCTGAGCTCGTATATACTTTGCTCCAATTTTCAATGAGCGCGACGTAGTTCAGTACAGACTATGGGCGTCTGGGTCAGTATACAGTTTGGCAATACGCGTCCCGGAAAATGTACGGTTACCGCACAATAAACTTTTATGATTTTCGCCTAAACCATTCAATCTATTTTGATAAAATTTGGTATGGAGATACTCTGAGTCTCGTGAAAGGACAAGGGATACATATTTTTGTCGCGGAAAATGTACGGTTCCTGCACAATAAGCTTTTATGATTTTTGCCTAAACTATATAATCTATTTTGATTAAATTTGGCATGAAGATACTAATTTTAATCTATTGTTTTCTTAATTATTATACTAATTCGAATTAAATAATCATCGTTAAGATAGGACAACATCTGTCGGGTCAGCTAGTAAAAAATATATTATACATGTACATAATCGTCCCAGCGCGAGTTCGACTTGCGCAGGAAGAGTTCCGTACCATCATATAGCAAAAATAGGCAAAAATTCATAAAAAGTGCCCTTAATTATAGTTAGTTTTTTTTTATTAATTACTAGCTGTTCCGGCAAACGTTTCTTTGCCATATTAAGTATATAAAGTTTTTTTTTTTTAATTTGATCGCAGCGCTAACTGTCGGGACAGACTCAAATTAAAATTCGAATTCGAATATTATTTAAAATTTGACACATGTCGGATCCAATGTAAAACATTCCAAAATCAACAACTACTAATAAATTAAAAATTAATTAAAAAAACATTATCAAGCGGACAAAATTGTGAATCTAAACCATTCCCAGATCCCCTTGAACACACACAAAAAATTTCATCAAAATTGGTCCAGTCGTTTAGGAGGAGTTCAGTCACATACACACGCACACAAGAAATATATATATTAAGATTAAAGCATAAATACAATTACTATGTATTTTGTCAATATTTCAAGTGCTTAGCTGTTGCCATTATTGATATCGAGCAAAAAATAGCAAAAATATTAAGTTTGTTGTATGGGAGCCCCATTTAAATATTTTTATTTTTATTTTTTTGTATTTGTTGTTATAGCGGCAACGGATATTTACACAATCTGTGAAAATTTCAGCAGTCTAGCTAAAGCGGTTCTTGAGATAGAATAGACTGAAGACAGATGGACAGACATCGAAGATTTAGTCCGTCCCGTTTTTACCCTTTGGGTACGAAACCCTAAAAACAATCCACCCATTTGGATGCTACCAACGATGCTACGGAGTCTACGGATAGATTATACACACAGACAGACAGACACGTCAAACTTATAACGCTCTCTTTTTTTTGTCGGGGGTTAAAAAGTTGAAACTAAAATATTTTATTAAGAATTACCTTATAGTAACTGATATGTTACGTGCACGTGACATAAGTTGTTCTAACTTAACTATTTAATAAAATTAAGCTCGTTGTCATGTAAAGTGTCCCCGAATTGGTTTAACTAATGTTATCATCATTATCCTACCTGCTGGGCAGGGGCCGTCCATTTATTACTTTAATAATAGACTGTTTTTGCTCCATTTTAAAGTATTTGTAGCTACATCGTGATATTTTTTTTGCGCGACTGAACCTTAGAGGATGAACCGATTTTATTTCAGTTCTTTTTTTTCTATTAAAGGTGACTTACGTGCGAGTGTTCTTAGACATGTTTGATGAAAATCGGTTAAGTCGTTTAAAAGCAATTATTGTGGAGGGTGAAAGTGGGGAAGAATTACCGAATGTCTGCAAATATACTCGAGTGGGGTCTCATATGAAAGCGCATTACGTGCATATTACAAAATAATAATATGTTGTTTTGAAAATCGGTTGTGCTGTGAAAAAGCTCTGGGGGAAAAGTACACAAAGTCTGCAAATATTGTGGAGGGAGAAAATTACGTGGAAATAACCAAATCTAAATTATGTTTATATGTACCTTTGAGAAGTATAAAATAAAAAAAATAAAAGCTCCCGACAAAAAAGTAAAAAATAAATAATAATATGAATCGTACCTAAAAGTATTAATCTTTCAAATAAATACTCCGCTCTGGGGGACCGTTCCAAACGTTTTTTGGTTAAAATAAGATTAAAGATTTTGATTTTCAATTTATCACATTTTATTGTTAAAAATAATATTTACAGCCTTTTTAACATTCCTTGTTGAAATCAGATTGAGAAAATTACTTGTAGTAGACAGGGTCGACGTAAGAGTAGGAAGACCAGGGAGCGTTGTAGGCGGACCAGGCTGGGAGACCAGCGTTGTAGGCAGACCAGGCTGGGAGACCAGCGCTGTAAGCAGACCAGGCTGGGAGACCAGCGCTGTAGACCGTGGGGAGAGTACGGGCAGCTACGACAGCGGGGGCTGATTCGACGACAGCGGGGGCGGCGGCGACGACGGTGTGGGCGGCGACGGCGAGGGGGTCCTTGCGCACAACAGCGTTGAAGCCGTTGACGTCGTCGGCGGTGTAGTCCACGGTGCGCTTGGTGCCGTCGGGGTCGACGAGGGAGTACTGTCCCACCACGGCGCCGCCGACGCGAGACTCGGACTGGCTCTTGTAGTCGCCGGTGTTGGGGTCCGCGACGTCGTACGAGAAGCTCGACGCGTCGGTGTCTACTGCCAGCGGCAACACTGAGCAGCGGGCTACGGCGACCAGCGCGGCGAGAACGAACAACTGAAACGAGATAAACCATGATAACATTTAATTCATTATTTTTAATACCTATAAAGAAGTAGAATTAAAGTAAAGAGTAAAAGAACAACCCTATAATTTTTAGTTTGTGAGAAATAAGGATAAACAAAATATTCAGAAATGTTACTTCATATTCCGTAATAGGTGCGTTTTCATAATATTATTTTTCACCTTTAATTGAATTTACTAAACCTTAAAATCATAATAAACTAAACTATCTATAATATGTTAAATACACACCTTAGCTGCCATTGTAGGTTTTGGTGCTCACTTGACGAATGATACGGAATTCTAACAACGAGTGTTTTTATACGAGATCAAAATAATAAATTAGGACCGGTTACGTAATGAACATTACCCGTAACTTTTTATGTCCTAAACTGTTTAAAGATCACATATTCTTAAATGGTAATTGAAGGTTGGAACACTTGAAGATAAGGATTAAACTTGATTCTCAAAATGTAGAGCTTGTGCTGTAAATTGTTACATTTTAGTTTTCTTTATATTATTGACACAGTGCTTAATGAAAGACCATAGAAAACCTTTAGAGCTTGTGCTGTAAATTAGGAGTTAGCACATTTTAGTTTTCTTTATATTATAGTTGTCACAGTACTTAATGAAAGACCATAGGAAATCTGTAGAGCTTGTGCTGTAAATTGGCAGTTGGCACATTTTATATTGTTGACACAGTATTTAATGAAAGACCATAGGAAATCTGTAGAGCTTGTGCTGTAAATTGACAGTTGGAATATTTTTGTTTTCTTTTAAAATATACTTATTGTTGACACAGTAATGAGAGACCATAGAAAATCTGTAGAGCTTGTGCTGTAAATTGGCAGTAGGCACATTTTAGTTTTCTTTATATTATTGACACAGTACTTAATGAAAGACCATAGAAAATCTGTAGAGCTTGTGCTGTAAATTGGCAGTTGGCACATTTTAGTTTCCTTTATAATATTGTTGACACAGTACTTAATGAAAGATCATAGAAAATCTGTAGAGCTTGTGCTGTAAATTGGCAGTTGGCACATTTTAGTTTCCTTTATAATATTGTTGACACAGTACTTAATGAAAGACCATAGAAAATCTGTAGAGCTTGTGCTGTAAATTGGCAGTTGGCACATTTTAGTTTCCTTTATAATATTGTTGACACAGTACTTAATGAAAGACCATAGAAAATCTGTAGAGCTTGTGCTGTAAATTGGCAGTTGGCACATTTTAGTTTCCTTTATATTGTTGACACAGTACTTAATGAAAGACCATAGAAAATCTGTAGAGCTTGTACTGTAAATTGGCAGTTGGCACAAATTTTGTTTTTCTTAATGCATTTTATTGACACAGTACTTAAGGGCGTTCTTTACGGAGATTCCGTAATTTACCGTATTTCAAGCCTTATAAACTCATTATTTGAAAGCTACAAAGTTATAATAAAAGTACAGCAATAATTTTCAGTATATCAACATTCATTTCCCCGTTTTAAATTTTCTATTTTTGTTTATTATACTCATGATATCAACTTCCAAGTAAAACCAATTTATTAAAATTCAAGCATACATTCAGCATCTCTTTAGGATTTGCAAATTACTTTTATTTGAAACACACGCCAATAGATCGACAATATCATAAACTAAATATTCCCCGTTTTAAATTTTTTTAGGACAATTTTGAACTAAGATAAGTAAAAAAATAGGGTTTTGGTGCGATCTCGGCAACGCGGCAAATGTATGGCCAAGGTCGTTTGCTCGGGGGACGGCCTTAATGAAAGACCATAGAAAATCTTTAGAGCTTGTGTTGTAAATTGGCAATCGGCACATTTTAGTTTTCTTTATACTTACCTAACTATTGTTGACACCGTAATGAAAGACCATCGAAAATCATGTGAAAATGTAGGTAATTTTTCCAATACTATTTTATTTCGATTAAATCTGAAAAACAAAGAGAAAAAAATTACAACTTTTTAATTTCCTTTCAAGTTTTAAAACTATATGGTAATAAGCTAAATTAGGTAGTGTATATTGTGTTTCTTGAAGAGAGTTCACTGTGAAAGTAGCAGCGCTGAAAGTCCAAAATTTTTTTCACTTTTGTATGGGCAAGCGTTCTAGCGTCACGATATATGTATGTTTTTTCCATACAAAGGTAAAAAAAATCGTCTTTCAGCGCTGCTACTTTCACAGTGAACTCTCTACAATAGAAAGGTGCACACCCTATAGTATTGCATTTAGCTTTGTTACAGCCTGTATTTTAAATTGAACAGAAAGTAGAGTCAGAAGTTAAGCTTTTTATTTACGTATTAAGTATAGTGAGGGAGCCCTAAAACAATTTTTTTTGTGATTACTTATAAGCAAATTTTTTGTGAGTTTCGAAAAATCTCGAAAGTGGTAGCTAACAGAGATAGAAAGGATTTCATACTTTGACTTGATGGTCCTAAAATATGGATTGTTTTATTTGTAGGACAAGGTTACTCTTAAATTATATAACTACTAGCTGTCCCGGCAAACGTTTCTTTGCCATATTATAAAGTATATCGCCCGTATTATTTTATTGAAATGACTAAATAAGTATGTCACCATGGCAACGTCCATCGCTATCATGATCGTCGTTTTTCTCGAGATGTAATAATTTACTATTATTTATTCAACAAAAATGCACTTATCAATATAATAACTACCGAGTAGCCGATTCTCAGACCTACTGAATATGCATATAAAATTTGGTAAAAATCAGTAAAGCCGTTTCGGAGGAGTTCGTGGACTAACATTGTGACACGAGAATTTTATATATAAGATTAACCTACGAATGCCACGTGCGTCAGTACGTATGCTACCTCGCACATTTCTGGCACTACCCGAAATGCGGGATCTGCCGCCGAGTACCTACGCTGCTCGGCAAAAGCACAACAAGTACACGGATTTGGAAAACCAGTACCTCTTTGTGCCTTTTGCCGTCGAAACGGGAGGTCCGTGGTGCAACGAAGCGAAAGCTTTCGTTCGCCAGCTCAGACGTCGGTTGCGGGAATCGGGTAACGATCCCCGCTCCGGGGCTTACCTGGCCCAACACGTCTCCCTAGCCATTCAGCGCGGTAACGCTGCCAATGTGATGGGGACGTTTGAGCATGGTACGCTGCGGGGTGGCCTTTTTAATTAAGATCTTTTGTTTTTCCTTCTTTTTTATGCTAATTATTATCATTGTTAATTTTTTTTTTATTTATGTAGATTATTGTTATTGTAAATCTTATATTCTGTTATTTTACCTTAATTATATCTATCTTAGTTTTTGTGTAACAAATAAAATGTGCTTTACAAATGACATAAACTATGTACTACATTGTATAGTACTAAGTCCACGTGCTTCGTGGATCATCATATTATACCGTAAACTACCAGTCATTGGACACCTACGAATAATAAAAACTATTTGCGTATAATTATATTGCGTATTTGCGTATAATATAAGGGTTGCGTTTTAGGGTACGGTAGTCAACCGAGTTTTGTTGATTACAGAACCCTTATATGAAATAAATAATGATTTTCATACGACGTTCATAATATTACGTCCAGTATTAGAATTAAGCTATTGAGCTGTAGCATTATCTAATAACTCCATTTACCTATTCACTACAATGCAAAAAAAAACTGGACTAACTTAATCTTATGCGTAATAATAATTAAAATAGTTACTTGAACAAGAACCAGCACCTATTTTAAATAACTTCCGCGTTTTCTTTGTAAACGCCGCTCACGCAAAACTAGTTCTAAATGTCAAAACAAATGCTCAAATCTGAGTAAGTGCTAATCGGTATTGGCATAGAACTGTAACAGTAAAGTTAATAAATGCTAATATCCACATATCCGTTATTATAGGAAGACTAAATTCCAAAGTATTCACTAGCATCCTGTAGAATTATCGATGGACTTTACCTACTTATAACGCTCTTACAGTAACTATAGGTCTACCAGAATCTGATGGCAAAAAGTGAGAAAGTAAATTGACTCTAGCTATTTACTTTCTCACTTTTTGCCATCCGGGGTAGGTAATTGGAATAAAACATTTTGATGCTTTTTTTCCTTATAGCGGCTGATTCTGTGTGTGAAACATGCAAATATATAAATTCATCTAATAATCAAGGATATTTTTAGAAAATATGCTGTCAAAATTTGCCATCAGGATATTCTGGTTGCTACAGTAGTAGCAGTTTGCTCGGCGGTATCAGATGACCTTAGATTAACGCTTTTTAGAGCGAAAATATTTCCTTTAAAGATATAGCATTAAGGTACACTTAATAATTTTTAACTTAGCATGGAAACATTAACCCTTTGTACATTCGTTTAAATATAATATTTAAACTAAATCTAGAGAAAAAATAAAACACATTGGGTATATTTTAGCAACATTTTTTTATTAATTTAAGAATTCCACATAGGAATAATTTAGTTTCCATATAATATACTTATTTCAGGTTTACAAGTGTGAGGGGATTTAGGTATTCAGTGCACACGGGTTATAGTTTATGAAAATCCACATATTTGATACGTGCTGGTGCGCAAACTTCTAAAACACTCCATCGAAAGCATCACGGGAGGTAACGTAAATCGCTGGGAGTAAAAGTTTTCAAAAATATTTTTTAAATCTGAGCAGACACAAGAATTCCCTAGAAAAATAGATCGAACAAGGAACACGCAGCAGCACGCACGGAGTAAGCAACTCATCATCTGTACAGCGAACCGGTACACGACGTCGGCAACGTTCTAGCAAACGTAACATTTACTCACTATTCATTATACTAACAAAAGTTGCAAAGTCTACCACTAAAAAATTCACTAGAATGAGGTAAATTAAGGTTTAGGTACATTACATTAAATTAACTAGTTTTAACGAGTCGCGGCGCTCCAATATAAATTCGTATCGGACCGCCGGGATTATAACCCCGGCGATGATTGCGAAGACCGCGGCTCCGGCAACACAAGTGACGTGTGGTCATACCATATCCTAGCCCTCGTCCGTATGCCAAAATTTGTACATTATTTATAGTATGTACAACCCGCCCCGACTTCCTCGCTACGCTTCACTACTTTAGGACCTACTCGTATCGTACAAAAATGAGGACAACTAATAAAGTTTCTAAAAATCACAAGTAGTGCTATTCTTACTGTTAAGGAATTTATATTCTTTCCGTATATAAAAAAGTCGCTTAAAAAAATCACAGACAATCACTTTCCTTTACAGACGATTACCATACCGTAGTCCACCCAGTAAGCATTAGTTCGCTACGTACAAAAACCTATATCGTTTTACAACCATGATGGTTTACACGCATTCTTACAATCGACCCTTAAACACTCTAACTCGTACTCGGCGAGTACTTGTATACGCCGTCTACTCGTACGCTAACATATACCACGAAGAAAAACGAAGGGAGAGAACGGAAAACACGAACATAGATTACACGTAACTTTCGTTCCAAACTACCGCGACACACATCACCGTGCCTACCTCTGCGGGCTGTCGTACATCATACGATTCATAAAGTTGCTCGTTTTGTACTCATTTCACATAATCACATAATTCTATATTTAAATTATACTCGCGAATGCACCAAGGAATACAATTTGGCAACATCACATAAAATTTGATATTCTCTTCAATTTGTACTGGCAGTAACGTATAACACTCGAATTTGTACTTTAGTTGTTGTAAAATATAGTGCTCGTTGTCGTCTCTAGAGTTAAATTTAATATCGTGTAGCTCACACTTAACATCGAGATTAAAGTAATAATTAAATGTTAGGACACCGAGATACCACTCAAACGCGAATAGATTACAAATAGTCAGAGCCCCTAGCCAGGACGTCTTCTTTATAAGTTATTTATAGAATCGGCGATTAAAATGTATAAAATTCACAATACACGAATCGAAAGTCAACTCCATTTTTTTTTCGAACGCTTATGTCAATTCTATGCATTTTTGTTGGCGTTGTATAAAGAAGCGGTAAAGAAAACATATTGGCTGAAGGGCCTGGTGACATGATGACGTGATCGTTATTTACAGCTTCGGCAATGGCCGCCATGACTTTATTCTAAATGAATATGATCGTTTTTAGATACAGAATTTTATATTTTACAGTTTTTTTGTAAACATTTTATTTTTTGTTATTAAACTTTTAAACGAATTCTTCAAGGGTGTAAATATAGAGTTTAATACATTTATCAGAAAAAAGTGACGTACTTCATGAAACATTAAAATTGGTTAAATATATTATTATCATTCGTAATTTAACATTTATACATATTTCATGTTTGTACTGCCTAGAATGTCGATGAACGTTTTATAATATTATAGGTACTTGTTACACTTTTATATTATAAATCTAAGATGAAATTCTTTGAGTGAGCATAGAAGTATCTCCTTTACATATTATCAACATTTAACGCGATAATCACCATTAATTATTATTATTAGGTATTTTGACATTTCCATGTTCGTTCGACATCAATACAATATTATTTTAATAAACTTTTATGGTAAATTAGATGGTAACTCATACGAGTGCGTTCTTATTTGTAATACACAACATCTAATAATAGTTATTAAAATAATACCCAGTCCAGTAGGTGCATTTACGATCATCAATTCCTTAAACGATGTACTTAAAATTACAATAAATATTAAACACGATGGACGGGTGTAACTTGTTGAGAATAAATAAAAGAAGCAAAGGAAAATAAAGGAAATAAACAAAAACAAACCAAAAAAATAATTTTGTTACATTTTTTAATTCGCAGAAACCTAACAAACAATAATTTTTCATTTCTCATATCCTTAAAACATAGTAACATCTATGCAACACAAGAAATAACTGGGAAGATGTAATAATTATTAAAGATAATAATAAAAATAAGAAAAAAATATATTTTATACTCCTGGGAGTGAAAAGGTACAATTCTTACTTCTCGACTCGGACCCGATCTCTCGACGCCGTAGAAATGAGGTAGAATATCAATGAGATTATTATTAACTAACCTAAATAACACTTAGACATTACTAATTAATCGTAACGCGAAACCGCTGCGTCGCGCCGCGGTCCGCCCCGTACATTACATTACCAAAATGGCCGCAAAAACCGATCGCTAATCTTCAGAGATTCTATGTACTCTTCGTGAACTGAACGTCCAAACTCGATTGGAATCTCCTAATTAATATTTTTATTACAATCGTTCAGTCTCAAAAAATAACGTCTTTGCAATTCGCCCCAGTCGCGCGTGGTGTAAGATTTGAATCCCGAGTAATTTGTACTTCATATTTTTTTATACTTTTTCGATTAATCACTATCAGCTAGGACTACATTAATTTTCATATAAAATCTACTTATTAGAATGCTTACGTCTAAGTTATATCGAGGTAGATTAACTTAAAAACTAGCAAGCTATAGACGAAATCGTCCGTGAACCGTTCGAAGTAGATTCGAAGATCGAACGACGATCGCATATAGCCCATGTGACGGCAGAGGGTCACCATACCCGTAACAATCTTTGGCTTTACCATCACGACATATCGCGATATTTAAATAAGTAGTAATTAAAAGTAAGAACTTAACTAAAATAATAAAAGAAAATAATAAAAAGTGAGCTTGAAAAGAGCCAAAGCATCTGCTATCCTAAATGCAGTTTTGAGCTACGACAAAATAAGTGGTAACTATAATTCCCTTTTTAACCATAATTATTATAAAATAAATGAAAGAAAAAATATTTTTTGAAAACAAGTCGTTGTAGGCCTGATGACTGCGAAAAGTCAGCATTTTGTACGCGGACATTATTCTTTTTTTCCTAATTGATCGTTTTTATTCGTCAAAAGAAATCAGTTTGAGTCTTCATTAAAATATCGAATATTTAAAAGCTTCTACGTTTGCGCCGGCTTAGATACTTAATAGTCTCTAAAAAATTAGCACAAACGGCGAGAGATCGGCTGGAGTCAACCATATTGTGATACATCGACTAAGTATGGATTTCTTATCACATCGAATACAATTAAAAACTATAGGGGACCCTTAAAACACATTTACTAACATTTAGTTTAACAATGTAAAACTTAATTTAGAAGTTTTATACTAAGTAAAAGTTTTTGCTTTTACAGTTGGATAAAAGCGGAAACGAATGAACACACAATATTACGTGCGAAGTTATTAATTGTAAGGTGTCTTAATAATAGCGATGTGTCTGATTTCGTGTTTGTAGGCAATTATCGTGTAACTGGATTACCCCCAATAAAAAAATGCGAAGAAATTAATAATTAATGCATTTTTCGTGTATCACAAAACATTAAATGTCAAAA
This sequence comes from Polyommatus icarus, assembly GCA_937595015.1. Taxonomy (NCBI): domain Eukaryota; kingdom Metazoa; phylum Arthropoda; class Insecta; order Lepidoptera; family Lycaenidae; genus Polyommatus; species Polyommatus icarus. The sequence goes on from OW569321.1 coordinate 16,336,716, forward strand.
GAAATCACAAGTATGAATTTTAAATTCACAAGAAAACAATAATAAAACAGAAATATCTAACTTCTTCGTTTCACTTAATTTTACAAATATAATAAAAATAATTTTAACAATTCATAGTCGAATAGTGAAACACTCGTCTTAACAATATTACACCTAACACAAGTATGGAGTTTAGAATCGCAAAATAAAAAATCAAAAGTAAATTAAAAATCACTGGATTTTCCGAATGATTTCTTATAATAAAGGCACTGCAGCTATCAAAGGTGTTCGACGAACGTTAAATAATCATAGCTTTTTAACAAAATATAACAAAGAATATTCAAAGTTATAACACAAATACCCATTGATTTCATGTATCGAATCGAGTGCCATTCCTCGAATACCTTTCAAGCCACCGTCGTAGTTCCATATTCCACGTTTCAACTAATTGCAAGAGAAAAATAATTCTCGTTGGCAATAGCTCTATCAAAGATGATTCCGATCTGTCTGCCACATTTTTTCGCACATCTCATATCGGTATAACCATAAACCGAATAGTATTGCAACAAACAAAATGTTTTTCCTTTAAGCGAATAAACTGACCTCTTGTATTTTTTTGTTCCACGAACGCAAGAGCCCAATCTCTAAAGCCATTCCTTCCAACTAACTATTATTCCAACCCTGTCCAGCTATCATGAAACAATGTGCAATCGTAGTCTGAGCGTTAAAGTTAACATTCCTCAACCGCTGCAAACAAAATAAACCAATAACAGTAATCTAAAATTAGTGTAAGATTGTAACAAAACAAATACATATATTCTGTGAGGTATAGAATGTCGTAAATGCAAGCAAGAGAAAATAAAAAATTATGGAATATACGGAATCTACACAAGAATTAAAAAACGAATGAGCCTTCATAGAGCATTCGATATAATCATTAAAAATAAAGATCAGTGTAACCTAAATATAAATATAACAATAAATATGAATGCAACCTACTCCTAAATATCAGGAGTCACACACAGTTGCTACATTCATAATTATTCACAAAGAATAAATAAATAATGTGAACTTAAAATGAGGATATTTGGCACTGTCCCATTCAATGTGAAACACGTTTAACGTATATAGCTCGGAATCTAAGTGTAACGAGCGAGCGGACGACGTCCACAGGAATATAATACATTTACGTCGCCCGTTGCTCTCACAATAATTAAATAATCTTTAAATCTCAACTGGTTGCACTCGAAATGACTAGGTAAAAGAACTAAAGTGACCTTTATCTAAATGCGCTACAATGAAAACAAAAAGTGTAAAACGGAATGTTAAAATCGACACCATCGCATAAAACATATAATAATTTGGTCTCAATAGTAACACCCGTACAGGCGAGCCTGGACCGAACGGTAGAACTGTAACACACATTCATGCTTCCAAACTTACTTGCAAAATTTTTAACACTCTTTACCTAACTACTTATGCGTCTAGGGCAAATCGTATTCTATACAAACATAACCTGTTCGAATTCACTGTACAAAAAAATGTTACACCTAAGCGACGGTAACATGCACAACGTTAAACGAAATAATGTAGAGCCTGTTCTATTGTATCACAGATGCGTATAAATAATATAATTAATCCAGTCTATTGTATATGAATATAATAATCGGTAAAAGTAAATATTAAATAGCATTTGTTTGTCACAGTGAACTTTCGAATGGCGCGTCGACCGAGGTCGCGGCGATATAGAATATTCTCCTATTATTTACACGTCGAGCCTGCGACCGTCGGCCTCGCGACGCCTCTAGATTCCCCCAGGTCGGATGCATAAAATAAGCTATATTTATCGACCGAGAGTTTAAATAAAACGTATAAAAGTTAACTCTATCTCACAGTCGAGTGAAGGTACGTTTTCGCGTATAGAGGTACTAAAAGAATACCAGAGAACAGAGACGAGCACTGAGCAACATTCAAAGTCACACGTGAACTAATTAAGTAACAATAAAATCGCACAACTTCAAAATCTTAAAAAATCTTAAGATCAATTTTGAGGTAGATTACTGTTTACATAATATGCATCAATGAGGTAACAATATTGTACGTTAGTTACGAGGAACTGGCCGCCGGGAGGTCGAACGACCCTCGAGCCGCCCGGCGGTCGGAAAAAACGGAGGTAGATCGGTTAGAGAATTAAATTAGGAGAAGTTTTACTGCGTGTGGTTGGGGAGGGGGCCTTGCGGGAGGTGCGGCGTGACCTGGTGGCGGTGCTCGCGCGCGATGTGGCGGCGCACGGTGTTGTTGCGGGTGAAGGTGCGCGAGCAGTGCGGACACGGCACGCGTATACCCTGGTGCCGCTGTCGGATGTGCGCGCGCAGGTTGGTCTCGTAGCCGTACAGTCGTTCGCAGTATGGACACTTTAATTTCTTTCCTGGAATGTTATGATGAAGCAGCTATTACATAGACTGTCAAAAAGTTTTAAAAATTGACGAAATATTTTCTTTGTTCCCTAAGGATGCTATTATGTACTATCTACTGTCCTCTGCATCAAAATAATTCCAAATGTCTGCGACTAAGGTCCAATTTCATCAACGACTGTTAAAGTTAACGCTCGAATTAGTATCTCGTTAACTTTTTCGTTTTTCATAAAAGATAAATTCACAAACATCGAAAGAGAAGACAATGTGACATTTTAACAAGCTGTTAATACTAACAGACGTTGGCGAAATTGGGCCTAAACCAAAGTAATTCAAAAGAGCAGTTTAATAATATAAATAATATTATTTTCATGAGATTTTTCTGACAAAAATGTCACATTGATTTCGAGACAAGCAATCATTTAATTCTTTATCAAGAAAATGTCGTCATACCGTCAGCTGTGGCAATCCCACCAGACTTGCTGGTGATGAGTTTCGCTGGCCAAATGTCGGGACTAGGTTTGGGCGGTACTGGCGAGGTCTCATGCGGCTTCTCGTGGTAGTTGCTGGTCGGGATCGGCACGACAGGCGGCGGCGAGTTGTTGTACGTCGCCCCGTGGAACTCTCCCTCACTCTTTATCCGCAGATCTATAAAAATGTTGAACTAAGAGGATATTCGAAACATGAGATAAAATAAATAAATAAAGAAATAAAATGTAAGACAATACTTGTAAAAATCAAAATGTGGAGTAGTCTTATCGAATGGCAGATAATATTGCAATTATGTAGAGTTCAACGCACTTATTAAACTGATTATTAAAATTATCAAAATTTGCAATGTAATGCAAACTCAACATAAAAAAAATAACTTTTCTCGCCAAGAAACATACCCTCAGCCCCTTGATCGTTAGAAAGTCGTTCCATCATTTCTTCTTTGATGTTAGATGATCGTTCGTATCCGTTGTTCTTGATGGGGTTGGCCAGGGTCGAGGTGCAGTCGGGTTGGGTCTCCTCGTAGCGGGCACTCGCGCCCGGTGACGACCGCGTGTCCGGCTCATCGGCCACGCTGCCGCAGTGAGAGGATGATGAACTTTGCCTGGAATCAGCAGATACAGCTGATATTAGCAGAAATGATAACACAAGTATTTGAACGATCAGTAGGTGTTGCCGTGCATTCCTAACAATATTTTTTAAACGACTAAAAATCATTTTAAAGGTTTGGTCATGCGTAAAACCGTCAAAGTTCAAACACAGATTTCAAGTTACCAGCCTACGAGCCTGGTAACTTACGAATAAGCTAGAGATTTTGCTTGTACAATGTTAACAATTTAATTTGTAGTTAACGCCGTTGGTTCCGTAGTAACTAAGTTATTGTTTATATACACGATTATAATATTGAAGACGTGAGTGGATGAATTGAACAAGTAACATTCCATAACATACGGACAATAACTCAATTTTTCTAGCTAATATTATATCTGGCTACACATATAATCCACAGTTTTTCTATTTCAAACCATTTTTCCGGCCCTAAAGCCTCCATTTAAGCAAAAAAACGGGAAGTTTTTTCATGTTACTTACCTTACTATTCCACTCACGTCTTGGATTATTATTATTATGCACTATGATTACTGTTTGCTAACTTCAATAAATGAAAAAAAAATCTGGCCACATCAGTGACGTGTACCTGTAATTCCGTGCATGTGGGCTCTGTGATGGCGAGGGCTTCGGCGGTGCTGGTCGGCGGTGTGACGTGGAGTGGAGCGGGAGGTGAGCCGGTGGGGCGTACCGTCCCATGCCGCCGCTACTGTGCAGCGGCATGCCGTAGGACGGCATGATGGGGGCGAACGTGGTGTGAGTCTGCGGCGGTGCCTCCTGCACCTCGCAGTTGGCTCCGGACACTGGGCTCGTCTTCACACGGTTCTGGTGGCGCTCGGACGACTGCTGGGTCTGTTGCTTCACCCACGCGTCCTGGGACATCTCCATCGATAGCCCTTTGACCTGAAATGTTGTATTAGACCATATTAGCTAAGGTAATATTATAGGCATCATTAACAGTGAAGTATTGGAAAAAAAATTCTATCTCATATAAGTACACATTTATAATTCTGTTAAACTAAGGAAAGGTTCATCGTTCATAGTATCCTGTTAGTGAGTTTATATTAATATCTCGCTTCTTAGAATATATCTTCTTGCTATTTTTGTTTGTTTTCATAATAAAATGTTCTTGTAATTATTCATATAAAAGTATTTCGTATGATATAATAATCTAGTAAATATATTCGTATATTTATATACTTAGAGAATTATGTAGCTAATTACGTACCTTATTTACAAAAATGTTCACCGTAAATATATCCAATTCACTAACATTAAATTATTAATATTCAGAAGGATTTTTTCTTCATTTTATCTATTTACGTTTAGACCGTAAATTATTAGCAGTACTATTAAAAATATTTATTTCAATTTACATTTTCGTAGATACGAGTAATAATTAAAATTTGTAGTTAGATAAAAACTTGTGATATATTTCGGACCGTACAAATATATTTTTTATTTCGTTGTCAATCGGACCCACAACGAAGTTATTGAAATGAATGAAAATTAATATGTTTTATTTCCAAATCGGTTAAAAATTAACACTTTTAGAACGTCTACATGAGGCCTACCAGTCAGAGGACTTTTAAAGTGATATGAAGTATTTTCGCTCCCCTAGAAAAGCGGGACCCAACTGATCATAATGACAACAAGTTGTAATTAAAAAATTGTACTATTACCCTATTTCAAACCCACACAAATGATTTTGATAAAACTAGCAGTATTTCCTAAGTTGAAGAATGACTACACTTCTGAAATTTGGCACATTTGTTCAGATGCTGATATCTAAACTAAACTGCACGCAAACTGTGCAGTTTTGGAAATATTACATACATACAGGTCGAATTGATAACATCCTGTTTTTGAATTCGGTTTTGAAAAGGATTAAGAGGGAGACAAACATTTTTAAGAAACACTATGTCGAATATGCATGGTGACCAAAAAGGAAGGTCTTCCGACTGAGCAAGGTGTTATGCTCAGTCAGACCGAATCCCACGTGATTATTTCCAGCTGTCGTATATTATGCCGACGCACTTCGCCAACTTCGATAGCGCGATTTAGGAAAGATGCAGGTCCGCAGAGAAGGCCTAGGCGGAGACCAAGAGGCAGACGCTCGGGCGTCGGCATGAGGCTGCCGTCGCCCATGACATCGAGTCCCGGGTAGGCCACGATGCGCTAGGTGTTCCAGCGCATCGTCGCGGATTAATGTGGTATTGAACCAATAGCCTACGATGACCAGGTCTTTCTCCGTTTCGTTAAGCTGAAAGTTTAACTGTTTGTAGTCTTTACGAAGGTAAGAACGACCAGTAACTATGGAGTTTCGGTCGCGGTTACTTTAGAGTTTAGGAGGTATCCAGTTCTGAAGGTCTACCTCACCTTCCAGAAAAAGTAAAGCTCAATTTCATAGCTTAAAAGTAAGTGGAAAAATCTTGTCTTCTAATGCCGGACATTTTTGACAGTTGCTTCCCACTGTACACTGTACTTCCCACTTTTAAGGGTGTCTGAAAGCTGCCAAAAATGTCCGGCACCTTAAGACGAGATTCCTCTACTTACCTTTAAGCTATAAAATTGAGCTTTAAGTACTCTTTCTGGAAGGTAAACTTTCAGCTTTACGAAACGGAGAAAAGTCTGGCCATCGCAGGATCTTACTATAGAATAAGAATAAGAAGAATAAGAATAAGAACGTTTATTTAGATGTGGTGTTGTAGAGCTCTTTGAGAGTTGTCGATGCGTTAACGCATTTCCCCAACGGAAAAAAGGAAAGGATGCAAGACTAAACAAACTCGCACCTGTAAATTTTCCCCGCTCTTGAGGAAGCTGGAGAGGGCGTCCTGGCTGACGTGCACCTCGCCCTTGTACATGAACTCCAGCAGGGCCTGCATGTTGTCGGCCGTCGTCGCCTCGAGGAACACATAGCAGGCGCCGGCGTGGCTCGGGGGGGCGGTGTCGAACAGCTCCTGGAAGTGCTTACTGCATGCCGCCAGGATCACCTTGTGAGCTTTGAATTGACGACCTGAAATAGAGATATAAGTACAATAAGTAACTTGAAGCTCTGGATTTATGCTTAGACAGTATAGGTCATGGCTATAGCGTCCTAGGGCGGCAGTGTCCGAGTATGGCGGCAGAGTTCGTACATACGGGCGAAAAATTAAAGTGACCTATCTATGAATTATAAAACATATACTCATAAAAATATAAATCCGGCCCTGGTTTAAGCCTGACTATTAGTTATATAATAATTATCCTCGCACTGCCCAGTTTGTTTGTTAATTGTTACAATACAAGTTACAACGTTACCTATCAGTAGAATCGTCTGAAACATGTTGTAGGCGTAAAATCAAAATTATTTTATGTGTACCATCGAGGAAATTGATTCCTAGGCAGTTGACGGACCTACGTCATGTGGTCGGCTTATGTCAATGTTACCTGCGGTTGGTCGAATAGGTCTGACGTAGAGATAAACTACGATAACATGGCGCGCCCCTCCAAAATTCAAAACGTTTGACGTGAAGTGCGCGTTGTCTTGCGCGGTCGGCTAGTTAACAAACAAATCTTGGTAATAAGTGATATTAAGTGAAATATAACGAGTACGTTGATTATTTGAATACTTACTACATATAAACTCTTTCATAAGTATGTGACTACACATATTGAAACAGTAATTTGGAAGGGCGCGCCATGTTATCGTAGTTTATCTCTAACTCGACCAAACTATGTACGTAGGTCCCCCATCTGCCTAGGAATCAACTTCTCTGATAGTACTATGTTGCGTTTATTTTTACGCACTTATTAATAAAAAAAGTAATAAAATTACTTAAATTAAAATTCCTAGAAATCAACAATTTCTAAAATTCTTATAATTAATTATTGTGTTCAATGTCATTTAAATAATCCTAATTCAGATGTAGCAGGGAAAGTAAAAAAGAAATAAAATTCCTTAAAATTTTAAACATTTGAAACGCATAAAAACCAAAATAGGACTGCGAGCTACGTCACGTCATATTCTACTGTTTGATGTCACAGTGGCTCCATCTGGCGTGACGTCACGAGTGACTAGCGCGGAACTAAACGCTGGCCTTGGACGAACATGCAGTAAAGGAAGCGAATACAGCGACAGTATCTTTGTAGTTTTTGTACCATCGAAGGAATTGATTCAGGCAGTTGACGACCTACGTCATTTGTTCGAGTAATGTCAATTTAATGTTAGTCGAGATATTCTGTTGATTTGAATTTTGATATAACGCAACCAAATTACGTAGGCCTGCCATAATGCCTATGAATCAACTTAATTGATAGTACAAATTAGGTTAAGAAAAACAATGTTAGTGGCTCGAGAAGAAAATCAAATGGAAAATACCCACAGATGGCGCTATCCTCATTATTGTATTCTTATCTGGAGTACTACTTTTAACGTGTATTCTTGTTTGTTAAGGTCACAGATCGATTTCAGGAAATAATAAAACGGTATTTCAATTATTAATATTATAATACTACATACTGGTTAATAAGTACTAATCTCTCGTTAGTGAGTTTAGTTTAAAAACCAGTAATCAATATTATCATTGTAAAACTTAATATTCGTAGCTACCTTGAAAGTTATTTAAAACGTTACTGATCCCAAATATTAATTTTACTTTATTTCATTAAAATTTTAAAGATATTTCACATGTTTACGGGAAAACCTACGTTTACGGGAAAACGGGAAAACCATTTTGTCCCTATATCATACATATATTATATAAAAATTATAAAATTCTATACTTAAAAAGAAGAAAAATGAAGAATATCCGCGTTAAATGTGCGCCCCGATTTCTGTTCTACATAAAAGTCTTATGAAATAATGATATAAAAAAACTCTTACAACATAACAATTAGAGAAATTCTGTACATGAAATTATTTACGACGCCAGTCGCCTAATCCCCTCTTTCGTGGGCGTCCTGTCCTAGGGATAACGTCAATTACAAGTAAATCATCCAAAGGACTTTAACAGAGGTATAATGTTTAAGTGCGCCTCAGATTATAGGGTTCTTGGTTACCGTGATGTTAGAAATATAATTAATATAAACATTAAACAATCTATTTATATAAGTAAAAAATTATAATATATTTGATTTGAGTGAAGAGTAAGAGACTACATTGGACGCTGTAATTAAGCATTCGTGTACTAACTCACAAAAACATTATCTCGCATTGAAATATAAATGCAGTTCTGTTCTTTACATCATTAGGAACATTAAAACTGCGATCAAAATTCAACCAAAAAAATTTGTGGGTTAGGACACAAATGCATAATTGCGGTTAGCGACCAATTGTTTTGCAATGAAAATACGTCTACATGAGACTTACTTAAACATTATTATCTATTAATGGCTATATAAATCATATTAAGAAGAAACAAATCATAAGAAAATAAAATCTTAATATAATCAGGTCAATACCTGATTGTATTAAGATTTTATTTCCTGGCTTCACCTTTCTTATTCTTTGTTGTAAGTGTCGTCTTAATCAATATTAAGACGACACTTACAACAAAGAATAAGAAAGGTGAAGAAACTATAATGCATGAGCGATTAAAGAAATAAATACGATTTAAATAAATTAAGTCGCTTGTAAAATACTAACGTAGAATTATTCACCTGGTGTTTTATTAATGACTCATATTATGGTATAGCAGCTGCAGTTTTTTATTATTAATATAAAGTTATAATATAATTTTTAGATATGGTCGGCGCACAAATGATTTTCATTACACAAACATAATAATTATTGTCATCATTTTCTTATTTATATTATGTCACAGACATCACTTTTAATTAGCTAGCCAGATTATTGACTAGGCAGACAGACTAGATATATCGAGAGATTTATACTAGACGACGCTTAGCTTACTGGTTAAATGGCAAATTAACTAAGCTGACCATTAGTTTAGTTTTATTATTACACAAGCGCAATGATAATAAGCATAATAAATTGTATTGTAACTCATTTTGAACACAATTGCAATTAATAACTTCGTGATGCATTTCATAATCCCGTAATTTCTCCTCGAAATTAGAATATTTGTTTGTTTAAATTTTGATTCACTCGTATGTGCCCCCATAATTTCTGTCACTTTAATAACACTTGTAACGTATATTTACGAAAAATATCTTAATACAATCACAAAACACCGGCTAGTTGACGTCATATTGTAAACAAAACGCACCTAGCGCCGCGGTGGTGAGCACTGAACTAATTCAATCAAACGGCGGCGGCTTGAATCAGCTGTAGTGTTGAACGTTTCGAGTGACTGAAATATTCAATTAAGAAGCTAGCCGTGAGATTGAATGGCGTTGTTCAGTTAAAGGGCTAGCTGTTTGATAGAACGGCTATTTAAACCAGTTGGCTGCGACATATACATAGGTGCTATATGCCAGTCAATTTAATGCCTAGGCATTAAATTGACTGGCATATTCATCTGACACATTCTAAAGCTGTGTCCACATAATGCAATTTCATATTCAATAATATTTTTGTCATCTTCTTTTTATTCAACTTTTGTTTGGCATATTCAATAATAATTGAATGCATCAAAATCCACCCGCATTGAAAGGAAAGTGTCATAGCGAGCGCTACGATTTCAACGCGCGTCACGGGCATGCCTCACGTTCGCTGTTGACTGCACTATAACTCATGCCTTTGATGAATAAAAAAAGGCCCAGTGTGGACAAAGCTTATAAACTATTGTATAATCGGCTGAGTAGCAACAGCACAGACTTTGTTTTTACTCAATGAGGCAAATCATCGTAAAGCACATTTAGGTCGTAAAAAACATTCGATACAATAAGTTGTAGACTAAGGTCTAGAGACCTAGATGATCCTTGATGATGATAGACTAGTATTATCCACATCATAAGAATATAATAAATAACGATAAAGTTAGTTAACTAAGGGCCTGTTTCACCGCTTCCTGATAAGGTGCCCGATAGGGTTATTTGACAGATTTTCCATACTCCATCTGTCAAATTAAGTGGTGGATAGCCTTATCAGGAAGCGGTGAAACAGGCCCTTATTCTTTTTATTTTCAATGCGGGTCACAAAATTGTTACAAAAAGTTCATTTAATACATGAAAGATACAAAAAAATATGCAAAACTTTTAATTTCTTATCATTATCCAGAGCATTTTATTAATCCCACGTGGAAAGAAAATTGTGGGAGAATGTTTTTAACGCGATTTAAAAAGTAAAGTTTCAAGTACACAGAAAATGAAAATTGCTGAAAATTACGAGGAAACTTCTGAAACAATGGCACAACGTTAGGACGATGATAAACCTGGGAGTGAAAATACGCTCAAGTTAAAATATTTAGAGTCCTGAACTTGTATACATAATCTATGTTCGTTCATCTTTAAATAAATTAGTGAGTTTTGATAAAATATTAATATCTTAATTACCACTATGATCTCACTCTATTTTTTTACTTTTATGTAATTTAGAGGAAAACTATAAAAAAATCGCCTCCTCCACCTGCTATTTCTACTAAGCTATGTTATTTAATAAGCAAATACACTTAAAAAGTAAAAAGGCATATTATTATAATCATTTGTGTTGCCAACAAAAACTTCCCTAAAATTGCGTAATAATATTCTATACACTCATTTTCAAAAACGTGACGAATGCCCTTTGCCCGTAAAGGAAAAAAGTTTTCGTTGTTACAACTTTTCTGTTTTTATATTGTTTAATTTACTCTTAACTTTGACATAAAAATGTTTCCCCTAACCTGTAGGTCATCAGTACTAATAAAGGAAATGCCTTTAAAAGGTTACAGCAATATTTCTATTTTATAATAATACTAGCTATCCCGGCAAACGTTGTTTTGCCCATATTATTTTATTGAAGTGACTAAAATAAATAGTATGGTGCCATAGTCGTCTGACGCTCTCTTAGGCATTTTCAAAAATTTAAGAAAATAATTGAATGCGCCAATACGACAGTTGAATGAAAGAAGATGACGAAAATTGAAGATGAAAGTGCACAGTGTGGAGTGTGGACAGTGGACACTGGACATAGCTATAGATCTAAACTCCACTCTCGCACGCGCACCCCTGCCTTGATGACGACCACTTCGCAACGGGCCGTGCAGTAGAAATCGTAATATTTTAATTTCGCCATAACTTCAAAACCAAACCTCCAATTTTAGTCATTCAAAGACCAAATATTATCTACATTAACTGTACTTAGTGACGAATTAATTTATTTTGATAAGGATTATTAGCATGAGTAAAATAAACGCGTTTAATAGTAGTAGTCCGAAATTCAAGATTTTTTAAATAAAAAAATGGTTGGTGTGCCTCACTCGACATAGATAGGTAATAGGTATAGTGTGTCGCGGAATTTTTTGTAAATATTTATAAGATCTACAACTAATTAGAATATTTTATGGTTCTATCTTTTATAGTTTATGCAGCGTACGCAAAATAAGTAACTTTTCTGGTTGATTTTTTACACATTGTGTCCGAAAAACTAAAATATCTTACCATTTCCAAAATAAAATTTAGCCTATGTTACTCGTGGATAATGTAACTTTCGAATAGTGAAAGAATTTTTAAAATCGGACCAGTAGTTTTTGAGCCTATTCATTACAATTATACAAACAAAGTTTACCTCTTTATAATATTAGTATAGATGTTTATGTATGGACCTATTGAGTGTTGGTAGTATGTATTTATTATTTGTTTGTTTGGCAATGAAAATAAATAGGATACATTTTATGATGATCTTGCAGCAAGATAGCTAGTTAACGCGTTGAGAAAGTTGATTTATATCCTATTAAACTGACAATTACTACACGTTCGTGCTCATTTAGGTATTAATTTATCATTCATTCTCAGCTTACAACTTATATAAATAATAGCCCTCCCAATTTGAAATCAAATTGATGTCAGTGTTACCATTTCCATAGTAGTTCTATGGTTTCCCTTCAAAAAACGCCCAACGCGCCTAATAGCGTTTTCGACTCTAGAACTGCCCCGGGGCAGGGCAAACAGGGCAGGCCGAATGGATACGGAAATAGCCGAACAAAACCGATGATCCACGACTCACGAAGCACGACTTAGTACTAGTTTGGGTATTAGTATTTACGTAGTTTATGTAGCAATTTAAACTTCGACTATTTTGGTATCCATTCGGTCCGCCCTGCCCCGGGACAGTTCTAGATGCCGTTCACTCCAAAACACGCGCTTCACAACTGACACAACCGCTTCGGTTATTCAAATTTTTTTCTAAATTTAAATATCGAAGAATGCAACGTGTTGCAACAGCGCATCGCCCACGAGGAGGAAATGTTCATTGGTCGTCGACAGCACTGGCAGTTGCAACACGCGACATTGGCCTCAATAGCTGACCCACTAACGCTTATCTAACAGCGTTAGGATATTTATACAACTGTACTACAGTGATGCTTTATATTATGAGCTCCAGTTGTATTATCGATGCGATTAAAACCTTCATACTTGTTGTCAGAGAGAATAAAATCCCTTTGAGACTTTTCACATCTATTATAAAAATTAAAACTCTTTTATATAGGTATTATAAAAACAGAGAAACTCAATAAATTACTATATATTGGTAAAGATGCGCAGAATATTAAACGCTGTTATTATTCTAGGTGTGCTGAACCAACTCCCAATAAATGTAGAGAAAAACATATTTTAAAGTCAGTCATGAGAGATTAGAGACTAGATAAGCTATATTTTCCAAATGGCATACTTATTCAACCGAACCTAAAATGAGCATCAGCTGACAGACAGCTCTTATCAGATACTTGTTACTTTTATTATCAAAAGGCCTGCACACGATTAAGTAAAATAAAATTAATTATTTCTCACTATGCCAAACCTATATAGTCAATATTACAATATATATTATTATACTATCGTTCCTCGTATACCTACCTACCTACTAATAATTAAAATGGAAAGTTACGCCCAAAATATGCTACGTTATAATTTAAAGCCCGTTTAGTGCGAGGGTGAAATTCACAATCTGTAAGGACGAGCCCCTCTGGTGAAAATTCGTCAAACTGAACACTAAACAAAATGCAAGTGGAAACGGCGAAGAGCAAGGGGGCCCCGCCTAACCCCGTTTCCATGTTCACTACACGCACACAAACGTGGTTTTGAAAATTAGGGCTGGTGATATTTTTAATGGTTTTGCTAACGAACTTTAACGTACCTACTTCCATGAAATACCTAGTTCTACTTTGTAGTTTTCGATTTTATAAGTAGAATGTACCAGCCTTTAATACTAATAACAATCATTACATTGCATTAAATAAAGGCTAAACGATTTTTCAGAAAATGTACTCAAATATCACTTGAGTTAAAAACCGCAAGCGACAAATTAGCGTAGACGTCAGACAATTTATTATTCCCGCGTGTCTGCAAGGGTTTTGTGTTTTGCTTCAACAATTCACAAAAATTAACAGACAGCCCTGGGCGTTTATTTGTATGGGTTCGCACCGTTCAAGGTCGGGTGGGCGTGGGAGGGAGATAGCAACACACCCCCGGCGAAAGTGCAAGCGAAATGTTGGAAAGAAAATCAATCTTGCACGGGGAGGATGGGGGACTGAAAACTAGGTGAGCCGTTTGGGAGTCGCGTTTACGTGCGAGCAATTACGGGGAGCCGATGAAATATTCTCTAATTGGAAAATATCAAACACACAGAGTTTTTATACGTCCCTTCATCAGCGTGATGGGTTAATTAATATTCGAAACTGAAGGGTCGCTAATCTGGGTTAAAAGTTCAAAGTACGATTCTTTATCGCACTTTTATTTCCGTTTTTAACTGCTGTACATTGCAAAAATATATTTTTGTAATCTATGTGCCCTAAAAACCGTGTTAATATTTTGGGATATGAACTGTACTAATGTTTTTTGAGAGCGTATTTCTATTTTATAAAACTTTGGATGCGAAATTGCTTAGTTGTATCCTGAATAATGGAAATAAACAGCTGATTATAATATATTTATTAAAGTCGTTATTATACCATAACAACTATAATAGTATTCGCGTGCCCCTATTGTATGTTACCTTAGATACGTAACGTGACTTTAGCACACACATGAAATTAACCCTTTCACACCCCAATCGATAGAGGCATCTGCACGGGGGTAGATTTGGCCCAATGCACAACTACATAGACAACTCATTTGGGTTGTTTGCTCTAACGAATATGCACTGAACTATGGAGGCTTCGGGGAGTTATTCGTGGTTTTAACACCCCTGCTACCTCACTTCAAACAAGCCCTAATTTTCGGGAGTATTTATCGTAACATTCTAACGTGCAAATAATACACTCCGCTTACGTAATAGTTGTAATTATTTGGTATTGCATTGTTAAAATTTTTATGTATCTGTTTCAAACACAACATTTAATTTAGGCCTATACGTAATTACTACTGAAAATTACATTCCATTTGATTAAAAAATTGCATAAGAAAATACATAATTATTTTAGTAGTACGAACTACGAAGTACCTATTAAATTCTTGATGCCAACTTTGTAATGTGCTGAAAATTACAAATTTACATGACCGGCATTAAAAATACTTACTATAAAGTGCGTTGCTATAGCTGCAAATAATTTTCCCGAAAAGAAAATATTCAGCGAAAACATTTTCACCTAAAGAGATTTTCCCATATCGTGAAAACGCTGCAATGTCAATAACACCCATATTACTGTGACCGAAATCAACGCGGCGTGTCACAGTGCGCTCTGTGTCAGCTGCTAGGGCGGGGGCGGGGGTGGGGGGGAGGCGGCACACATACAGGCCGGGTCGATACGACCAGGCGCCGATGCGTTCCGCGTAACTACGCTTGAAGGTTTAAAATTTATAGACCACTGTATATCACGTAAATAATCATTAACTATATCATGTCAAATAGGAATTGCTCTTACCAATGATTCATACTCAAAATTGAAGAGACTATAACTCATTACATTATACAACATACATGCATTTTTCCTATCAATTATGTTTGCCTATTAAAATCATCGTATGTTACTGAATTTAACTGCATAAATAAGAAAAAGACTTCCACCTGTTGTAAAGTTATTGGCAGCCCATAACTTTTTACGTTACTAAAGCTTGCTACTCGCTCGCTTTTATGGGACCCCTCCCCTTTTTATTGTAATTTATCGTTCTTTATGTGGTTTTCCCAAATTCTCGCATTCGATCTGCCATGAAATCTGTGAATTTTGCTTTCATGCTATTTATTTATTTTATTAGCATTTTATTCTCTTCGTTTTATAAATATAAAGTATATAAGGCATTAATTGTACTGAAAGATAATAAATAAAGTATATAAAAAAAATAGATTACGTACATTTTACCGAGATAGAGTATCCTATGTCCATTCCCGGGACTGATAGTATATCCATTATCTATGCCAAATTTCAGTAAAATCGGTTCAGCGGTTTGGGAGTGAAGAGGTAACACACAGACAGACACACACACTTTTGCATTTATAATATTGCATTATGATTGCATTAAATATTTACATTATCTGAAAGAGCGTGATCAAAGTAAGCCCAACTTATTTGCACCATACATGTACCCTTATATTTGGATTGAATATTAAATTTATATTTTCTTAATATCAAGTAGTCTCAGATATGTAATAACTTATAATATTTATTGTTAACTGTTGGTGAACTGGGGTTATATTTTTTAAAATCTAAATCATTTAGAGAACACCCCTTTCTTTATGAATCGGTATCTAAAAAAGTCAAACATTAATATGAATAATGTTCAACTTATTTCTAATAAAAAACAATTGTTGCACATAAAATCTAATATTATATATAAATCTCCTGTCACGATGTTTGTCCGCGATGGATTCCTAAACTACTTAACCGATTTTAATGTTTGTTTTTTTTTTTTTTAAATGTGTGCTTTTTTCCAACTTGAGAGATAGGATAGCTTAGATCTTTAATAATAGTCGCAATTTTATTTTATTGCAAATTATTTGTCTATAAAGAGCGACCATTGTTTATGCGACGCGGATCACGGGATAGCGATGGACGTTGCCATGGTGACATACTTATTTATAGTTACTAATTCAATAAAATAATACGGGCTATATACTTTATATTATAATACTAGCTGTTGCCCGCGACTTCGTCCGCGTGGACTTCAGTTTATATAGCGCGCGATGTCAACAAAATTGGTGTCAAAAGCTTTTATAAAAAAACCCTTGTACCTCTTATATCAAAACACCCAAAAACAGCTGAGCAGTGTGCGCATAACTTATTTCATTTTTTTTAATTAAAATTTATTTAAATGCCAAATTTTAAAGCATATTTAGCCCCCCAATTATTTTTGCCATAAACTTTTTATCATTGATAGGTTTAAGGTTACGTCACTGCATACATAAAGTACCTACTGAGTTATTAAATAACGTAAAAGAGTACACAATAACAATCGAAAAAATCGAAAATATATTATAAGATGATGCCACCTCTTATAGAAAGACATCGCCGCACGCACAGCGCCATCTATTATGAATTTTTGGAACTAACTTAATTTGAACAAATTTACGCATTTTCACCCCCTTACAACCCCTTTGTCTGGTTAAAAAGTAGCCTATGTCCTTTCTCAGACTTTAGACTATCTGTGTACAAAATTTCATTACAATCGGTTCAGTAGTTTTGGCGTGAAAGCGAGACAGACAGACAGACAGATAGACAGACAGACAGACAGAGATACTTTCGCATTTATAATATTAGTATAGAGTATAGATGGCAAAGAAACGTTTGCCGGGACAGCTTGTTCTATAATATTTTTTACTGCATCGCCCGTATTATATACTTACTACGCTAAAACCCCTAAACGACCAATTCATAAAATACAAAAAGAATTATGCAGCAATTGATATCTAATCGTAAAAAATCTTTACGTTACTCAGTTAAATCGCTACAAAATTTTAATAACAAAAAATATTGAGCAACAGAAAATTTATGTATTAAAATTGAACTTATTTGCACGGGTTTTCCCCACCCCATGCCCTACCCTCGACGCCGGAACAATTTCAAAAGGCGAAAAATACGAAATCAATGTATTCAAGGAGCAAATGAGCAATTAACTAGTATTGTTAACATCTTTAGACCTTTTCAAGACCTTTCTAAAAAGACGATGTTAAAAAGAAAAGTTAAGGCAACAAAATTATTTAAAACTGAAGATAGGCTACGTTGTACATTTCAGAACAAGAAAAATAAAATTATTTGTATAAAATAGATCGATCAAGTAGTATTTTATCATTCAAATACATTTTGTCACACTGTTTCTTTTTCTTAAAAGTAAAATTACATTGACTGATATTTTAATAACATACTATCTTTATATTACAACAATAATAATATTAATATGCAGTCCAACTAATAAACAATTCTGCGAAGAAAAATATTTTTATTAGTGTTCCGTGTGCATTCGTCATTTGTTTTTCGAAGATTAGATAAAATTATAATGCGTATTCGCATTTCGCAGTAAAAAACACGTGTAAAATTTTGTTTTTCTTTTCTAAACACTGTTGCAGTAGCGTGTTTATTTCTATTTGTATATAAGGAAATAATATATAGCTACATTAAAAGCCTAAACCTGACTCAATGTTCGATAAGATTATAAGTAGTAAGTATGACTACAACTAAATACATTATTAATATAATAATTATTATACCTATATTTTCCGCAGATCCAATACTCTACCGAAAATATATGTATTTTCTAATAATAAACAGTATTCTAATACCAAAAAAATAAGGTTTTCGGAAATGGGTGTTTTGAAAATGTTTTTCTCAAAACTCATTTCTTACAAATTTATCTAGATTTTAGATTTAAATATAATATTATGTTACCTTAAACGAGGAACTAATATATACGATAAAGCGCGTAAATGTCAAGATCGCTGAATATTATCTTCTAGGGTTGTCTCTGTACCGAATAATTAATGATTTAAGTTTTTATTCCAAAATATTTTATCAAATATGATATTTTAGATTTTTTTTCGCAAAATCAAATAAAACAAATCGGCTAAAATCATCTTTGAATAAAATATAATAAAATAAAATTTGTATTTAACTGAACATCTCATTATATTTGTTACATCTTCATAGTACTTAATTTGAATCGGTACCTATAAAAGTATGACCATAAGCCATACAATTATCCAAACTTGTTTAGTTTCCGTAATATTTTTGACAGCCCTATTGTTTGTGCAATTTATACCGATCGCTGTCTCCGTGAAAAATACGCAAAAATTATCGCACGACAATGTCAACGACCTCGTTATCAGTTCAGAAAAGATTTGGTGGACGTTTGTACAGAACGAGTAATGTACTTCTTCAAATACATTCATGTAAGCATACGTAGGTTTATATAACGAATTAAAACGACGTATCAAGGTTGTGACGTTTCTATAATTAGAAAATAAAGTACTTACTAGTACACATAAACTCAGGACAAGTTTATGTAAAACGTAACACATAATACGTAAAACGTAATTTTATTTAATACATTATGTAGAGACTAGAAATTATTTCGGGATTTCTTATTGCCAGTATGTACTAAAAACACACCCAAAAGGCTATACAGTGCTCCAAAAGTGATAATGCGCATGGACGTTTTCGTAATTTTTCGACAACAGTCGTATTTCCCCAGCGAAGGTAGACGATATTGCATTTTCTAATTGCATTGCGTTTAAGATACGTATTAGTCAAAGTTCGTCGTGATATTCCTGTAGCTTTTGTAATACGATCATTATTCACGGAGTAGTACTAGAGTATAATATAGTTCGTACTCTGTAGGTATCGCCTAATCATTCTTATCTTTGTTTTTGACAGCGTTCGTACCGTTTCGCGTTTATGTAATTTATTCTTTGGAGACAAAAATCTGTATTCATGCATTATTTATGCGTTATTGTGTGAAATTTATTAGATCTACATGTATATTGCCTTTTATTAAATCTACATAGGTTAACCTTACGCTGAATGTCATAGTCAAGTAGCAATTCAAAATTAAAAGTGGATTTTCCTCAATAGCTCTACTACTTCCTCAACTAAAGAGTAAACATAATTAAACATACGCAAACTGAGTCTAGGCCTACTCTGACCTAGGTGAACATAATATTATCATGTCCATCATGGTCTAATCACGTTCACCCACGTTAATTTTATTTCCTATAGCTCTATTAATATTAGAGTTTTGTTAGCTTATATTACTAGCTGTCCCGGCAAACGTTTATTTGCCATATTATAAAGTATATCGCCCGTATTATTTTATTGAAGTGACTAAATAAAGTATGTCACCATGGCAACGTCCATCGCTATCATGGTCGTCGTTTTTCTCGAGTTGTAATAATTTACTATTATTTATTCAACAAAATATGCACTTATCAATATAATAAGTACCAAGTAGCCGATTCTCAGACCTACTGAATATGCATATAAAATTTGGTAAAAATCAGTAAAGCCATTTCGGAGGAGTTCGTGAACTAACATTGTGACACGAGAATTTTATACATAAGATTATGTACCACCAGAGAAATTGAATAACAGGCAGATGGAAGATCTATGTCATTTGGTCGAATTATGTCAATTCAATATTAGTCTTGAGCTGTCGGCTGAGATTGACATAACCCTACCAAATTACGTAGGGTCGCCATCTGCCTGTACATCAACTTCTCTGGTAGTACAAACTATATACTATATATGATACAGATGGTTTAATGAAGGTTGAGTGATAATAACTCTATTATCCTACTCATTCTTTCTTTCTTTATTAACCATACAATAATATACAATAGTATAAAAGCTAGATGTAGCGTACATCACGTCGTCTAATCCCATGCTAAGTAAAAACTTGTGTTTTTACTTAGCATGGGCATAATAATTTAATGTAACTAAAACTTGAAAGT
The DNA here is from genome assembly GCA_937595015.1 of Polyommatus icarus. Lineage (NCBI taxonomy): Eukaryota > Metazoa > Arthropoda > Insecta > Lepidoptera > Lycaenidae > Polyommatus > Polyommatus icarus. The sequence goes on from OW569321.1 coordinate 16,357,161, forward strand.
TTTTTTTTTAAATTTTGGGATTAATAATGGGACAAAAAATGATATTTCAGTTTTAACTTAACGCATCGCAAGCGCTTTGTCGGTTAGCGATGTCAACTCGAATGGGTTTGACATCTAAATAGCGAATGCTGAACTAAGCTCTCAGGTTCTGAAGGTCACAAATGTCAAAAGTATGAAAAACGGCTCTCATTTACCACAGAATATAGATGTTTATGGGAATGTTGTCGTTTTGATTCGCGAACATAAACAGACATCGCACTTGCCCGCTTGCCGTACGACGTCAATTAGCGCATATTATGTTACCCGGCTTTGTTTGCCAAATCCATTTAACAGTGACCTCGCTTCTTTTCATTTCGAACAGGTTTTATACTCGTCTGAAAACTGTAGGCATTGAAACTTTAATGCACTCTTCACACACTCTAGTATGTTGTGTATGGATACATATTATAGAGAGTAGATTTAGAAGATAACTATTAGTTGTTATCAGTGTGTCTTGTAAGTTGTACCTCTTCAAGCTTGTTTGTTTGCTTTCCTGGCACGCACGATAAACGTACCTCAGTAACACAAAGTTTTGGAAATGAAAATGAACTCTACTACCTATAGATATAGGTAGTAGAGTTCATTTTCATTTATAACCAAATACAAAACTAGCAGAACATATTTTTCTTGAGTTTTAAAATTACCATACATACCTACTTGCAAAGTTTTAAGTAGACACGCCTTGTATTCAACTTATTAAAATTTGCATTACCTAGATTCGTCGACCTGGGGTTAACAACTTGTAAAACAGTGTCTTGACGTGCTGTAGACGTATTTTATTTACATTTATTGTCTATTTGAAAAAATGCACTACTGGTAATCCGGCTCCTGGCTTTTCCGGTGCCCTTTGTAATCCGACATACCTATCATCGTTAAATGTAGAGGCTATCGGAGAAGTCGATTCATAGGCAGACCTTCATTAATTGGTCGCATTTTGTCAAACCCAGGCGACAGACTATACGACTAGCATTAAATTGATATAGCCCGATAAAATGACGTAGGTCTGCCTTTGAATCGATTTCTTCGATAGTACATGAACATTATTTGGAAAATATACATTAAATGTTTATACAATATGCATAATTGGAAACTAAACGTCTAAAACTCTTCAATTAAAAAAGTTTGTACTTGAGACTTCGTTAAAATGATCTGTAGTTTAGATATTATAAAACCTTATCATTGCCAAATCTTTCAAAAAACTTCATATTAGGGATAACTTAGGCAGTACCTAGTACCTACTCTGATCCTATTCAACACAGCCCTGCAAAACGTTTGTCGGATTACCGGGATCCTACTGTATTAGATATTATTATTACCAACTAAATTACATTCTATCATTGAAATTCACAACAGAGGCGAAAAAGGCCTAACAAAAAACTTGGTATCTCTATGAATTTAAATTATTTTAAATTAGATATTCATACGTAGGTACAATCTAGTTCGATGACTAAAGGTACTATATTGTTTTATCCAAATGAAGGTAATTTGTATGAAAGTGATAAACTACAATGTGTTTATCAAGCTTATTTTGTTTGTTCTTTTTTGCTAAATTAATTACATTTATTTAAATGCTAAACATAAATTATGGAACCATGATAAGTTTATTGAGTAATAGGGTAGTTATTCATTGTATGTAATGATAGTACATAATCCGTAAGTGCCTTAAACTATGAACAATATTCATTATTTTATTAACCATTCGATGACGTTAAAATTTTAATGATGCACCTTTATTAAAGTAAAATACACTGAAAAACCAACTAGTATTTATCTTCGAAAATGTTTATTATAAATTATTTTTAATATAGATTCGTCAATCGTCGTCATCGATCACGATTCGCGATTCGTGATGACTGATGACCCACAACATAAAAATGAAGGCAACTTTAGATTCTGTATGAAGTTTCACTGAAACGAAATCCACGGATTTCGCGAAACTCAAAATGGGTTCTGCATGGATTTTGTAGTCTAACCTAATATGCAATAAAACGTGTTACACAGTAGTCAGCTAGAATAGGCCAGAATTCAAAATATGATGACTGCTTTAGAGCTTGTCCAACTTAAATGACGCGCCTACTTCACTAGTTATATAAATTGGAAATTTTACGAGATACAAGAAAGAAATGCGTCACTTTAAATTGGAAAAGCCATTCTATTATCTTTAAACGTGTATATAAGAAGCACGAAAGGAATTTTCTTGCCTGTCCAATATGCGACGATAAGCTATTCACCAAAGAGTATCATGTCGGAGGATTCGCCAAAAAAGCAGAAGAAACACAGAACTTCAGCACCACTACTTTTATAATGTAGGTTACACCCTCGTAATTTTTTTGTCTACTAACGTAAGTAATGTCTTTTAACTAACCTTCGCAGTACAGCGTGACGTCGGCGAGACTCTCCGAGTTCCAGAGGTTCGCGAACGACGTTGCCAGGTTCGACCCGAAGCTGTTCCATTTCAGACAGTACTGCTGTTGCTGCGAGTCCATGCCCGGGCCGCCTCGAATTCCTGCCCTATAACAATGAAATACATGGTCAAAATAGCGCTGAAACTTGTAAACTGCCACTTATAGTGGGTTTAGGTTAGGTTAGGTTAAACCCATCCTAGGGTTTATTCCATTTAGGAGAGAGATCCAATTAGGGTTGCCGCCAAACCGAAAAGCCGGAAAATGCAGTCTGCTTAGCCGGACATTTATATGAAATGCCGGAGATCCAGCTGTTCAGGACTTAGCATCTCATGTGACACAAATAGGATTTTGAAATACAAGTAAAATGGGAGGCTCTACAAAAACCGGACTCCCTGTAACTTTCGCCTATCAGCGAATTAAAAAAGCCGGACTATGCCCAGATTTATCTGGACTCCTGGCAATTTCAATCTAGGTAAGCAAAAATGCCTAGCATCCCCGCCGTCATGCTACGAAATTTTAATATCAAAAACTGTTAGTATTTTATTTAATCTAATTTAAACAAAGACTCAGCCATCATTAAAACGTTAAAGAAGTCAAATAATTATTTTATCTTTCGGTTTTATTGCATAGTAAAAATTTTCAAAATATTATGCATATTCGAAAAACATAGTTGTAATTTATAATTTTAACTTGTGTACATACAACGCAATTTTTCAAATCAGTTTAATTACCAAAAGAAGTAGGAGGTCACGCGGGTTGTTAATGAGATGTGTATCTAAATTAATGCGAAAAATAAATTTACGTCATGAATAACAATATTTTATTAAAACCAATGCCAAAGGTATCTCTGGCAAATGTGGAACTGTTGCAAAAGTGTGTTACGTCGTTGCAAAAAAAAAAAAGAAATTATTGGGCATAGCTGAATATTAGGAACTAATTATTACCTTAACTTTTAGTTAAATCTTACCAATTTTTCAATAGGTAATTAATGGAAATTGCAATTTTATTACTTTTAACTTAAACTAAAAATCCTACACATAAGAAGGTTCTTGTTGACTTTTTAAAGGATGGCGTAGTGATTTTCTAGAACCTCTAAAAGGTACCTCGTAGTATCTCGAAAATATATGATACCTTTTTGAAGCATAGTCTTTTTTTATTCACAGGTATATCTATCTAAATTCCAAACACACAGTCACAAAACTTCAATTTGTGACTAGCCTCATGATGGATCATAGTATTACCTGTAGGCCCATTAGATGTAAGCCGTATTTAGTCTATGATTTTATAATGTGTCCACCGTGCCAGTTTCCCACGCTACTTTACATATTGATTCATGAATAAAATGTAACACCATTATTACTTTACTCCGCTTTGTGTTTCAATAGTAAACTAGAACATATTATGTCTTCAAGAATAATTCCAAAACTGTAATTTTTAACAAAATAACTTCCGCGCAACACACATCTTATGCAGTTGTAATTTGTAGACACGCATTTGCACAAAGACACAATAATTAAAGATTCTTCGATTCTAACAAGATCGAATCGATTGATTCTTACGAGATCGTTAGATACAAAGTAAATTCATTATAAGTTAATGCATGATAGTTATACCGAAAAAGTTTTAAGTATTGCAGCATTCGCATACTTCCTACCACGTCATCCATTACAATTCAGTTTCATTAGTCGATTTAAAATTTAGATTTCGGCCTAAAATTTCAAACAAAGCATCGGGCCGATACAGTATCGATTTGATTCCCAGCACTCGACCTAACTGTACATTTGCATGCGTGCACGTATAGTGCCGGTGTAGGTGGAGCCGCGGAGGTCTATTATGTGCTACGGCGCGGGTTCGGGGGGGGAGGTCAGGTTAGGCTGGCGAAGGTGGAATTTCGGCTGCGACCTGGTTCCGGAATGCAGCGCACGCGTACTGCGGCGCGGAGGAGGGGGGGGGAGAGAGGGGGGGGGGTGTTGCATCGAGTTGCGCAAACTGCCGCATCGCCGCGGTCAACACAAAGACCCGTAGATACCTCTATCTATTGTAGAGAAGGTTTTGGACTACATTCGTTTTAAATTGTAAGGTTTCAAACGTATCTTAATTCAGTCTTAAATTAAATGAGTTTTCAAAAAAATCTTCTCATATTATCAGTTTTAAGAAGACGATACAAAGTCGTGACACTTGTATTTTAAATTTTATGTCACTTTACGCCCAATCACAAAAAGCACGCACATTCAGAAACTATACAAAGCTGGGAAAGCACAAAATGAGCATGAGCACTTTAATCATTTTAATTAGGACCTAAAACATATTTTCCGTAGATTAATCAAATGATAATATTATATAAGCCGTAAAAGGTGCAAATATGTAAATGCAGACTCGATAACCTTGACAGCCAACATTAAAGCCGTAATGTGAAAGTAAAACGCAGGACGCATTTGGCACGCAACACAGCCATGAAAAAATTCATTAGAACACGCAAAACTTGTAGCTAATGCAATAATGTATTTTTTGAGGGCCTAATTTATCGTCATCCCTTTCGAGTATTAGAGTATTCGCTTAGTCACAAAACAAAATATTTAGGTATACGCAACTTGTAAAACTCGGTTAAAATTATTCAACACAAAAACAATGCACTATTCTTTGTCATTTTGAACTTTTAAAACATTGTATTGAATAGCAGAGCGCGTTTCATGATTTGTTGTTTGGGGACGCTTGCGTACTCAAGTAGGTCAGCGCATATCGCTGTACTGTGTCGTGCTCGATTCTCCGTCTCACTCTATGCAGGTCAAATGCACTTTTGTCATCGACCATAATATCGAGTTGCTGTGGTTTATGTGGTTATTACAATATAGACGATTAAAATGGCCTAATTAGAATAACAAACTCTAATAATTTTAATGTAGTATTTGTAGCGAGCTGCGATGTGTGCTACGAAAGTTCGTAGCCAGGTTCTACGAGACTTAGGTAGCCTATAGTAAGTCTACGTTATTCTGTAGCGTGTCTGTAGCACTTCTACGAACGTAGTACTTATGGCGCGAGTAACTCACATTATTTCGCATAGAAAACAGTGCTTCACAAATTATTTCATTATACATTTTAGGCCGAAACCATTTATGTAACAGAAACATACAAAAATCATTGAAAGTGCACATAAAGTATAAAATCTAGTTCAGCCACAGAATATATGGGTTCAGCCTTCATTAAACCAATAAAAGAGACTTATAAATAATATAATTTGGAATGTAGATATCACATAACACGCTTTTTGCGTAAGACACATCGAGAATCGAGACGCATACGTTTTCTAAAATGACGCTCGAACAAGGAAATATAGTTTTGAAACAACTAATTTTAAATTTGAAATTTGATTCTCTTAATATCACATATACGTGAGGAAAATAATTATTATTATTATAACATAAGACATATAAAGCTTATTAGCTTTATTTAGATTGACTTACGCTTTCACGCAGGAAAAGTATTTTAAGTTTGAAAATTAATCACACATTTATTATACAAACTAGTTTCTGTATTATTCTTAAGCCTTCCTCAATTTAATACAGTGCTTTAAAACTCGTAAAGACACATTTTAGCCTTATAACGTTGGTGAACCATTTTAAATATCGAACAGTAGTAAACGAAAATACAGGTACATAGAATAGCTATTTTATAACTCTTATGTAGACGTATTACGTCTACATAAGAGTTATAAAATAGCTATTCTAAGACTTCAATTGAATATTGAGATTAGTTTACTTTACATTCGAAGCGTGGAAAATCGTACTCTTGACTTTAAGATCTATTAGAATTTAGAGTATAATTTTATTTCCCATAATTTGGCTAGTACATGCTACGCCGGAAATGGTACACGCTAATAAATTTTAACTTTCTAGTGAACCGCTTTTCCTAGAGACCACAGAGGATGGGGGGCCGGCAAATAGAAAGTTGCAAGCGCTGCATGCGCGCTGCGTCCGCACGTTTTTAACAAAGAAAAGCCTCGCATGCATTGTCTCGCTTTCCCAAACGTTTTATCCAACGAATTCTTAAATAAGTCTACGTTGTACATTTCATACTTAATAGACTGCTTTGTAATATTACATATTAAAAAGCACGATAGCTTTAGCTTATAAGCCGCGTTAATGTGTTGTTAATAACAAGACTTTACTTCACATAATTACGTAAAAAAGACAAAACAACCAGTTTGTAACTTTCAGCACTGAAATCAGGACTAAGATTTCGTAGCTGTACTGTGGAAAAATAATAATTATAGTCATAATAATTAGGGAGTGTCTTTTCAACAAAATATAGTTATATATTTAAGCTTCAAAACTTACAATAACTATGACTAAATCGGAAAAAGAACAGGATAAACACGAAATCAGAACAAAAGTTCAGTAAGTACCAAATAGCTATGGCGGCCATAGTTGTTTAGGTTCATGCACTGCTGAGCTTAGAACCAAAACAATGTGCTCGCGGTACTTGCATTGCCTTTCACCGTGCAACAATCGTGAGTAGTTGTAAAGCGTGGAGTAATCTGTAACGTCATAATATGCATGTATCAATAGCAGCCATGAAGATACTATAATTTCGTAGTTTGGTATGATAAGCGGCCTCTTTACGTTAGATAAAATGTAACTATCAGCAAGAAAAAAGTAATTAAGGTAACCATACCATTTGGAACAGTCGGAAAAACGTTCATACTCTACTACTGCTATCTGCCCTTGACACAGAACAGAAGACTAAGAATTGTCTAACTATAATAATCTCAAAATGTGCCCAAGTTATTTCAGTTTTAGAGCTTTCCCAAGAAATGATAACTCAGAAAAACTATACTTTGAAATGAATATACTTTATTGTGCACATCTGACATCACAGTTACAAAACACAGTATAAAGATGATAGACCAATACGAGTATAGGGGACTATTCGTTTATGACTGGCCCCTGTGCATGCTGATAACTTTTCAATCATGGTTATTCTTCATAATATCATCCTAATGCGGAGAGGAAACTGTACCTCTGCTACAGATTACTAAATACTTTCTAATTTTCTACGCCTTAATGAACACCCAACCATGCCTTCTAGAAGGAGTTTTTCTGAGTTATCATTTCTTGGGAAAGCTCTAAAGCCGAAATAGCTTGGGCACATTTTGAGATTGTTATAGTAAGACAATTCTTAGTCTTCTGTGTCAAGGGCAGATAGCTTTCCGACTGTTCAATTAATGGTATGGTTATCTTAATTCAATAATCAAATATCACCCTCAGTTATCAAGAAAAACAATCAACAGCAAAAAGCTGCATAGAACCTATAAATAACAAAGAGGTAGTAGAGTCCATCAAAAAGTTAAAATCCGACAAAAGCCTTGGGCCAGTTAACATTACTAATGATGCTTTAAAGACAGCCTACGCGATTCTGACTGCCCCATTAGTAAAATTGTTCAATATGATCATAGAGTAATACGAAACGCCATCCCAGTGGTCTGAATCAAACATCACACTTCTATACAAGAAAGGCGACCCCAAAGACATTGGGAACTACAGACCTATAAGTCTTATGTCTACAATATATAAACTCTTCGCTGCGATCGTAAACCAAAGGATAAGTCCTATATTAGACCAGAGACAACCGATAGAGCAAGCTGGATTTAGGAAAGGGTTCTCAACTGTCGACCACATTCACACCCTGGAGCTGATCGAAAAGTACCAAGAACATCAAAGGTCTTTGTATATTGCTTTTATTGACTATCAGAAAGCTTTTGATATGGTCGCACACGAAAGCATATGGGATACTGTAAGAGACCAAAACGTAAAAGAATGTTATATCAAGATCGTCCGAAATATTTATAGCAGATGTACTAGTAGAGTTAAACTAGAGACGTTTGGACCGAGCTTTCCAGTAGAACGAGGCACAAGACGGGGACCCCTTATCACCAAAAATCTTTATTGCGATCTTAGAAAATGTAATAAAACATTAGATTGAAAAAATCAAGGACTATATATCAATGGGAAATATCTTAGTCACCTCCGTTTTGCAGACGACTAAACAGACGAGTACTGAACTCCAAAATATGATACAAGCTTTCCATAAAGCCAGCAGACAAGTAGGTCTTGAAATGAACGCCATAAAAACAAAAACTATGACCAACCACACGAAAAGAGACATAATAATGATTGCCAAACTTTAGAATACGTAGAACACTATACTTACCTTGGAAAACAAATAGGTTACAGTAGAGATAGTAGCGATCTGGAAATAGAAAGATGAGTAAAAAATACATGGGCAAAATATTGGAGCTGTAAAGAAGTATTCAAAAATGACAATATGCCTTTACATTTAAAAAGAAAAGTCATGGATTCTTGTCTTATCCCATGTCTCATATACGCGTGCCAAACCTGGAAATAATCACTTGCCAAAGAGGAATGGAACGTAGCATGACGAACATTAAAAAAGTACAGAAACTAAAGCACATTCATATAAGAGCTCAAACAAAAACAATTGATGCTTTAAACCAAGCACAAAAATTAAAATTGAGATGGGCCGGTCATGTAGTGCGACTTAAAGACAATAGGTGAACAAAAACGGTGACATCTTGGCGGGGACCACCAGGTAAACGCTGCAGAGGAAGACCCTACGCGAGATGGGAAGACGATATCCGAAAAATAGCCGGACCACAATGGAGATATATAGCACAGGAAAGAGAGAAATGGCAATCCTTGGAAGAGGCCTTCACCTAAATGAATAAATATAATTTAGATTAGAAAAATAGATAATATAATATCTTTTAAAATGTAGTAGTTAGGTAAAAATTTGTGTAACTGTAACTGTTTAGGAAATAAAAGGCTTTTTTATTTTTTATTTTTTTATTTATTTATCTTAAGTACTTTTTTCTTGATGATAGTTACATTTTCTGAACACAACTTATATTTAATTATTGTAAGCTTTAAGTTATTATAAGAAAAGCAGTTGCTCATCAAAGTTACATAAAGTTATAATGTCAAAAGATAAAGTATTTCCGATAGAACCAAACCAGCTAAGGGCTCCATTCATTGAAATAAAACTAGAAATTCAACTGTGGGCTCTTACAAAGACAAGATTATTTAGAAGATTGTTATGGTCGTGAGTCTTTTCTATCAAAAGATGCAATTCTATACTGGATAGGTTCATTTGCACGCATCTTTTATGTCGTCCATCGAATAGTAACATATTTTTACTTATTTTACAATCAAGTGCCTTATTTGGCAACAACATCATAATTATTATGAAGTATTTTCTTGTTTTTATATTTAAATACAATATTCATTTTTTTACCATCCAAAAATTTACACCAATTATTTTAAAATAAATAAGATTAAAGAATTGAAGACAAGTCATACTTGCAGAATAAGAAGAGGTAAACATAATGGGAATTTTGAATGGCCTAGGGTTATTTTGTATGTTTTTATTCCCCCGACAATACGAGTTCCAGATTGACATGACAATGGCTACAGGACCTCAATATTAATCCTTGACCCAAATAAGCAGAAAACTTGTTCCCGTACTGTCTCATGCAGGTTAAGTTACCGATTGTTGCTGACGCTTCCTCAAACGACTGTAAGTTGTCTGCAACTACATTCCTATGGGTATTCGCGCCAAAATTGCATGAATTTTTTCGAGTTAAAACTTTCCCTGACTTAGGAAATCGTCTCGAAATCTCGTCAAAATTGTTTTTGTAGCGGTTGTAGAAATTTTATTTTTCATTTTCGTTGTAATAGTAGTAAATACTTACTAGTTAGTAACTAGTTTGCAAGCTATGAGATGTTTTATATTTATGTTAATACTACACGGATAATAATAAATAATTTTACTAAAGCTCCTTATTTATAAGTAAATTATAAAATGTACACAGTTATTCTCTTTGTCTAGACTGCCCATCTCATATTATTTACGTTTTTCCAAGCAACAATAAGAGACGTTACCTTTCTGTTCTATTACGATTCGTGAAGGGGCTTTTTGGTTTTTTATAATTTAGATTTTCGCTATTACGACTAACTTAGGTATAAAATACTTAGATTTTCTAATAATAATTAAAACGACTAAATAAACATAGACCTGCAAAGACGTAGGCTCTAAAAATAGGCTCTGTAGTTAGAGAGCGATTGAACTTGCATTTCATATTACTCTTATTTATTATCTTAAGCAGTTATTTAGGAGTAATATATGGAGGTTCAATCGCTATTTACCACTATTACAACATAACACAATCTATAAATAAGGTAGGCCTTAATACACGTGTTTAAAGCGGCGCCGTGTTGCACGCTCACAAGCGCACGTCGGCCTTGTAGTTACGTAACCGTCGCGCCTAGAAGGTCCTCCGAGCCTGTCCTTGGCCCTCCCCTCCCTTACCTCCTCCCCCCACCTCCCGGTCCCGGCCGCTTTAGTTTGCAACTAAAAACAGCCACAAGGCTTTTCTGAAAACATTCGTAGGCGCCTAGACGTGCTCAGCTTTTCTTTCGCACATCTTTTTCTTTTGCACAATTTTGGCAATCGAGATGATTTTTAGAATAAAAATTGCGACACATAAGCCAACGCAAGCTCGTTATTTTTTTTTTTTATTAAAGCCGCGATATGCCTACGTACTACATTATTCAATTAGACAGAACTATCTCATATGTCAGTTAATTTAAGTATCAATGAGGAAAATTTGACGCCTAATTTAAATATGGTAACAGATTAGAAAACATTTGCATAAACAAAAGTTTTTAAAGTATCTGTAGGTACAGTACAAATCGATATCAATTATATCGATTTGTGTTTGTATCGATATAGGAAATAGGGACCTTGACTTGCGCAGCGTCACCGACTTTACAAAGGAACAAGTTGATTTTGGGCCATTAACTCAATTTTTGAAGTTGCGGACTCAAATAGAAACAGCGGAACCCTCTTCAACTCCTCTTTAACTTCTTAACTTTAAAATAATTTGCTCTATCGAGCCAGCTTGGCGAAAAAGCACGGTGCCACACACAAACGTCGTACAGAAACGTGAGGACTGTAATGGATACGGGTTATAGAGTGACACTTGAACTTAAAATATTAAAACCGGCCTCAGTTTCTGTTCTACATAACTTTAAAATTTGTTTTCACTTCATATTATTTACAATATATAATATAATACAATTTATAAAATGTAGAGTTTCGCTGAAACGCCCTCTTATCTTTATAACATTTAAAATAAGATTATATAATCAATTATTTACAGATAAATGCGAATGGTAGCATTAGAAACTTGATAGATACACCGTTTCAAACGTTTCTAATCACTTCTTTATCTTTGCAGCTTCGACATAATGTAAGGTTATCACTAACGATACCGTATCCTAATACGTACCTTTTAAAATATTATTTTTTTATTTATTAAAAACTTTATTACAAAGGTGGACTTAATGCTTAATGGCGTTATCTACCAGTCAACCTTTGGGCGAAACAGGAACAAAATTGTATAGGTGCCAGTCAAGTTACCAGAATAAGAAATATATATATATATATATATATATATATATATATATATATATATATATATATAAAAATGGAAAATCGGTTAAGACGCGTCATGTGACGTAGAAACACGTAGAGAGTAACACTAAAAACCGAGTGATAACCTCTTATTTTTATTCAGAATAAGAATAAGTTTATTTGACAATCACACAACACTTATTAGTTAACACTCTACAGTTTTACCAAATAACGGTACATAATTACGTACATCATTGAATTTTCAATCTATATTTATAGAGCTCCTGTACACATTTTGTCATTTCAAAAGATTTTTCGTACAAGATGAAACAAATATCCCGTCAAATGTTTAAGATGTCGTTGACAATACGTTTAGTCGTATAATACGAGTGAACCGGAAATAACTAGTTTCGTACGTGCGTACACACACATGCTCAAGTTACTCGTTCTGCACACAGCCGTGCATGATATAAAACTTTGTAACGACAGTTGTTTTTAACAGCACAACACCTGTCAACAAAATTTTACTGCCCGCTATATTTTATTTGATTCTAATTAAAGGCCTATTATTATAGGCAGGTTTTTCAGCTGAGCCGTTTCACCTGGTACGAAATTAATAGATGTAATAGTAGGCTAGTGTACGGACTAGAGCCAGGTGTATTTTAGTCCACATTTTGTATGTCATGTTGTATTTAAACTTTTCCTAAAAGAAGTTAAAACGTAGGACAAGATAAGTAAATTGACTGACGAATTTTCAAAATTTTATGTTCTATTCGTTTAGAGTCAATTTATGTTGCGAAAGGCGAAATCCAAGTTCAAATTTTAACTTAACTTTTCCGCAGCAGGCAAAGAAAACTATTGAGTTTTCTTTATCTGCTGTAGAAAAGTAAAGGTTTTCTTACAATAGTAAGGTTTTTTTGCCTTAGTTTAAGAAAGTTTCAGCTTTATGGCTTTATCTAATAAATTAGGCTGTACGGAATAAATACCTAAGTATATATATTTATTCGAGCAAGATTAAATGAGGTAAAACGGGATTTATATGTATGGTCCTATTATACATGGTAAAAAAATAAACATTTTAATATGTGCAACTATCCAAACTTTCATTAGAATCGTTTTCTTTTTGCGCAAGACTTAATTATAATAATAAATTATTTAAGCTAGCCGCATACATAAGTTTTCGGTATTTGAATTCCGAATTCTTTTTCCGTATTCAGAAATTCCAATGCATAGAATCAGTAGAAAATACATTAACTGGCGTATACGTTCCCTTTTTTCCGAACGGAACGAATTCCGCACGTACGTTTCAAGTGCAAGCCAGCGCGTTTGCGCGTGAAAATAACGTACGTTTGCGCTAGTCTGACGGAATTCAAAATTGTAATTCTTTATTACATTAGGAAAATGGAAATCGAGTACGGAAAACGTGTGTATGCGGCCATTCTTATAATAAATTAATTAGTTAATTGTTTATTATTAAAGACGCACATGCAACTGAACGGTTCCACAACTTTTACTGAAGATATTAATATGCCTGTGACCGACATTTGTAAGAATTAAAGGTTAAAGGTTAATCTTTTTAACCGACTTCCAAAAAGGAGGAGGTTATAATATGTTCGGCTGTGGATTTTTTTATTTTTTATTTTTATTTGTATTTTACTTCATCGGTATTTAGTAGTGCCTAGATTGTAAAATACAACAAAGATGTAGTTTGAAGAGCGACTTTTGATCGCTCGATGCGACCTTACTCCTATATCGTCTGTTTAACTGGAAACTAATAATTGCATGATAAAAACTAAAGATAAAAACCACGTCTTGTTGCAAACCGATATATTCTCTCAATCCTGTCACAATTTTTCTGACAACATCAAATCTTACAAAAGTCACAATAGATTTTAAACGCAACCAGCCAGAGTTGTACATCGTCTCTTGTGTAATATGTAGATTATTCAAATTTTTATCACATGAATACGATTATGAACCTATTCAAGTTCAAAGTATTAAGATTCGGCTATCCAATAAATTCGTGCTATTTTCAACGTTTTCAACTTGTAGGCATAGGTACCATTTTGTGTATAAAATTATAATTTTACATTTAGCAACAGCGGTCAAGGTTACTTCAGGCTTATTTTTAAATCTTGATTCTTGAAGTGATGCGGTATCAAATATATAAAGGTGCTCCCTCGCCGCGAGCATTCACGTGTAATGTAACACTTTAGTTTCGACTTTGAGTATTACATTACTACCTCCCTGACTAACGAGCATTTGCGTGTAATGTAATATTGTAATTCGAGTTTGAGTATTCTATAGCAAACTGAATTCACATTTCACAGTCACGTAGCATTGATGTTACAAGTTGTATCAAGATATTACACATTGTATAATTCAAGGTGCGCATTGTAATGCTCGCTGCTTCTCCTCCCTCACTGATGTAATGCTCGACTCTGTAACGTTAAAGGGTGCACCTTTATACGAACAAATAAAGATTGCTATTGTTATTTTGACATGACATAATCTAGGAGCTGCGTTTTTTGTGATAATTATTATCAAATGTATTTTGGCGAATTAAAAATTATGACTTCTTCTTAAGGAAAATCATATTAAAAATTATGCAAAACATTTGAAGAGTTTTTGTATTAGAATTATTAAATAAATACAATTACATAGAAGGCCATACTTCTGATAAGAGTTGTGTTATCAACTCGTTTTATTCGAAACACAAAATATCACTAAATCTAAAGTGCAACTTTATAATATTCTGAACATAAACTACATAATTCCATTGTCACGGATAATTTGGTACATGCGAGTACATACGCATAATATAATATTTATACGGAAGTTCATAATAGTTATTTGATACCTGAAACAAGGACGAATTGCTCAACAATAAGACTTAGAAGTCAAGTTTTCCTGTTCAGTTAATTAATATTATGTTTAATTTTGAATCATTGGCAGTTTTGTTCGGAAAATGCTTATCTACTGTCCCTATTAGTGGTAATAGGCCTACAGTAATATTATATAGATATAAGTTTTATCAGAATAATAATTATTAATGTTGCCTATACCTATTTACAGCAACTTTCTGGATATTGTTGAATTGAAGCTCAATCGAACAGATTTCTTAGGCATAGAGACTCGAATATTTTATGTAAATACAGAGTATGTGTTTCGCCAACTCATAAACTAGGAAGCCTACATAATAAAAAATGTATGTAAGCACATAATATAAAAACGTCATTTGCAATTTTGACAATATTCATAACCGGTAGCAAAAAAATTTGTGACTTAAATATAAAATATCCTCATTCCAACAAGAACGAGGAGCAATAAAGAATTCAATTGAATAGACGCGCCGCCTCAAATAGAGCAGACGCGAGCGCAGCAGTACTTAGTGAGGGACTGGCGAGCGCCCGCCGCCTCCGGCCTCGCCGAGGCGCGGGACGAGCCGCGAGGTGCTAATAGCTGACCAATGACCACGGGGCCACATTGACAGTTTCTATGCAAATGATAATATACGTCGCGGGACCAGTTTTCGCCTCACGCAGCGGTTCCGGGCCCACTCTCGCACGCCGACCGTTCTCGCTCCTCATTAATACTCAACGCTCGGCTTTTGAACTGGATCCGGCGATAGACAAATCGTGTTTCGCGACCCACCGGCCCATCGGGTACCTCAAACGAGTTTCCGCAGTCGCAGAATTTGGAAAATAGACGGGACGTATAATATGATTTAATGCAAATCGAGATATGTACTCTTAAAAAAATATACGGCCGTCATTATCGAGTTCAAAAGCCTCGAAGCGGCAGCACGTGTATGCAAAACCAGGAAGGTAAAAAAGCGACATGCGAAAATATCCTCTGATTGACACAATTTAAGGTGCATTTCGCAGTACGCCCTCGCATCAGCGTTTATCTCGAGTCGCGAGGTATCAACACATATTTATCAATGACTGAATATTCGGATTTTATTAACTCGCAGATGAGGCCAGGCCCCGGTGATGCGAAACGGCCGGCGGCGGCCCATAAACAACGAGCTAATTACAACAACAATACTTTCCTCGATTCCATCAAAGTAAAATTCCAGTCCTCGAATTAATAGATCACCGACGCTCCCGTGAGCCTCACACAAATATCATAGTTCGTATCACTGAATGTGCGTTCACTGGGTGTTTCACTGGCGTAACACTAGCACCTCGCTTCGGGCGACGTTCATGCCGACTTCCGCATATTGCAACGCGCTCTCGCGCCGATCGCCCTTGTGCGCAGTACCGCGCTCCGAACTGCCGCGCGCCGGGAGCCTCACTCGCGAATGCGACCGCCGAAAACTCTTTGCGTCGACCGAATGCAGAAAATTTGGACGCACCGAGTGGGGGCCGCTCTACGACTATCCGAAACTTGCGCGCGTACGTGCACCGCTTCGCTATGAAAAAATCCAAGGTTAACTCGCGCTGCCAAAAAAAGACGCACGCAGAATAAAAAAAAAGACGGCTAGAGCGCCCCTCGCGGTACGTCGCACTGCAGTCGATTCTGCACACCCGAACTCGTAGTTTTTCCGTAATCTACGTTGTTACAAGGTTTTACCTACTGGCGTTAAAACTGATCGGCCCTGAGTTCACTACTTTCCGTGTTGTCTGTCTATAACGATTTACAATAAATAAACTATTGGTAGGTTCTCGTAAACTAGTTGAAATATTAATAAACTATTTTTTTATAATTTTTTATCTAAAAATATAATTATGCGTTTGGATTACTTAATAAAAAATGTTTTAATTACTTGTCTAATTAATTTTTTAACAACTCAATACAAAACTACTATTTATATTTTATATTAAAAATATAGATAATTTCTTTCTACTAAAGTTAAAATATGACAGAGACTGTAGGTTATAGGTACAGCAGAAAATACAATGCTTTTTACTAACGATTTCTAATCGTACAAATAAGAAAAACCTAATTTGCTACTATTTCAAATATTGTTCGATTGTTTTGTCTTCCTCTAAAATATATTCGTAACAAACACACAAAAACGAACAGATAATAAATTTAATACTATATAACATGTTTTTACAGGAGGGCATGGTAATACATCAGGGTTTTTCCTTGATGGTGGTAATTTCTACTATTATTATTCATCACTATATGTAAATCATTGCAACTTGTGGTTGGTACAACTAATATATATTCTGTGCTTTGTGGTCACCTATTGTTTATTATATTGTTCAATTGTTCATATTAACTTTTTACAGTATTTTCTTACATAAAATTATTTTAATTCTATTTTCTCATAAATGAGTAAAAACCTACGAATAATAAAAAAACTAAGGAAGAGTAACTCTGTCAAAAAACATGCTCCAAAATACTTGTCAAAAAAGTGTACCTTAGGTTCACTTTTCATACATTTGGTGACCTTGAGCGGTATAAAGGCTGACGTTACATGACAGTTCGAATGGAACCAAATTTAAAACTGTATTAGTATGGGAGTTACGTTTCTTGGCTTTATTATTCGTAGGTAAAAACTTAACCGGAAATGTCCAAAAATTTAGCAACCGTTTACTAATCATACATTTCTCGCTATTAATATGAAGTAGGTAGGTATGTAGGGTACGCGCCTGACTCGGTAAATTCTAAATTGTAGCTCAAATAACATTGGTGCTTGACAAATCATAGGCCGGGAGGTGAAAACTGAATAAGTGAGCCTTTTATTTACAACTTACTTCTGGTCACTTTAGGAACGAAATTTAACGTCCATAAAATGACAAGAAGTAAAATATAAATAGTATACGACTGTCCGTCTGTCTGTCTGTACGTCTGTCCGCCTGTCAGTCCTTTCGTCTGTCCGTCTGTCAGTCTATCTATCTGTCTGGCGGTAATAAAATACTTTGGATAGAAACACTTGTGAGTAGTTAGTTTTATTGACAGTTTAATAAATATTTTCATTTTATAGGAGTATTACTGTATTTTATAATAAGTTGTACCGTAGATACTTAATAGTTATACTCAACAAGCCTTAGGGTCTGTTTCTCCACTTCCTGATAAATTATCCACAACTTATCTGACAGATGAATTTGGAGACTCTGCCCGATAAGTTGTAGATAGCATATCCGATAATTATCAGGAAGTGGTGAAACGACCCCTTAAGTTTGCGACTAGCGATTAACTATAGTCGAATATTATGTAAGTTTGAGGGACGATTAATAAGGTCTACACTTGCTCGGAAAGTTTTCTTTACAAAAAGTAATGATATCCCACCAAAAACATAAATGTAAAAAAGAAGAACCAAGTTGAATACAAACATTTTGCTTGTCTATGGACTACGCCGTAAAAAGAATGGAGATATAAATAAGTGCCAAGTTCTATGGAAAATTGAAATATTATGCATTAAAGGAACCAAATAACATTATGAACAAATAATGGAGTCTATTTCTTTGCTTTATTTAATATCTATAACAAATACCTACTGCTATTTTAATAATGTGAGATATTAAAGTAAATTAGATTTAACATGGCTAGTTTTTATCAAAACTAAAATTTTCAAAAACTTTATGAAAATATGACTGATGTAATGAAAACTGCCCAAGTTAGATCTAACTTACTTTAATATCTGGCATTATTTAAATTACAGCATAATATGTTATATATATTAAATAAAGCAAAGAAATAGTCTTGTTCATAATGTCATTTGGTTCGTTTAATGCATATTTAGAATTTCCATAGAACTTGGCACAAATTTAGATCTCCATTCTTTTCACGACGAAGTCCATAGACAAGCATAATGTTTGTATTGAACTTGGCTCTTCTTTTTACATTTATGTTTTTGGTGGGATTTTTATTTCACTTAATAATAGCCACATCTGCTCATACTTATTAGAATTAACTTGTATTACATGGAAATTTCTGTGACCAGCTCTTAGACCATGGAATTCGGCAAACCTTGACGCGAGTACATTAGTTCCTCAACGGTCATACAGCGAAATGTGCAGCGTATTGAAGAACAAAACGTAATTCAAAACAGTATCTGGCAACTGTCAACGTTGGCAAGGCCACGAGAGCCACGATAACGCCTGAATTAGAACACAGGATGTTTCCAAATGTGCCATACAAATATGTTATATATGGCTGTAACAAAAATAAGTGATAATACTTTAGGGTGTGTATGTGTTCCTTGTAGAGAGTTAACTGTGAAAGTAGCAGCGCCGAAAGACCAAATTTTTTTTTCACTTTTGTATGGGAAAACTCGTGATGCTCTGGCGCTTGCCCATACTAAAGTGAAAAAAAAATTTGGTCTTTCAGCGCTGCTACTTTCACCGCGCGTTAGCTCTCTACAAGGAACACATACACCCCCTAAAGTATTATGACTTATTTTTGTAACACCCATATAAGAAATACCAGTATAAAATAATATAAAGAAGTGTATATTATTATCGTATTCCTATGCCTTAACCGATTCGTTGCCACCTTCATTTTCACGAATTCTTACCACAGGTCAAGTAGTTTGTTCGATGACGCGCCATAAGCGTCATCGGCCTTGCTAAACGATGACGCCCCACGTGCGGCATTGGCGACTGGTTGTGTTTTATGCACATTTAGACTAAGGAATTGTAATTGCAGTATAATAAATTCGTTTTAACGTGTTTTTTAACAATTGTATGTCGCGCCTGGCGCGTCATCGGCCACACTGAATCTTTTTAGATGACGCGCTGGGCGCGGCAGTGGCCACGAATCGGTTAACTAATGTTTAATTGGGGCACACCGCAGAGATTTTGTACGGCACAGGGCACTATTAATATTTACCCGAAAATCATTTGAAAAATAATATTACTGGGGCACTGACGTGCCCCAGATTTTGCCTAGCATTGACCATGATATTATAATCTCTACAACAAGAAGTTAATTGACTACGCAAAGCAAATTTTTACTTATTTTTAACACATTATGCTACACTTAATATTATAGCATGTTCTAAAAATTATGATTTTTTTAAACGAGTAAAGTAAGGTATATAAAATTTTCTTTGAGATATTTGATTTTAAGTTTGTTACCAGAATTTAAGTTTTAAGTCATCTATCTAACTTAGAGTATACTTTAAAACTTTGTCATTCAATGACAAGGAAAAAGGGAACTCTAAAGGGAATATCAAACTTTAGGAAAAACGTATAAGAAAATCAATAGAAGATGTATGCGTAAAAAACATGGATTAACCAGAGATTTTATATTCACTTTGAAGTAAATTAACAAAATACGCATATTATTATTCGTTCGGAATTTTGCAATACGTTACCAAAGTGATTTACAAAGGAATACGAAATGAAGTGTAACATTTTTAGATGTACTAGGAGATAAAACATATTAACTGCAAAGACTGTTACTTATTGTCGATCACAATATTATAATATAACCTATTAGCTTTGTCCACACTGGGCCTTTTTTTGTTCATCAAGGGCATGCGTTATAGCGCAGTCAACAGCGAACGTGAAGCATGCCCGTGACACGCGTTGAAATCGTAGCGCGCGCTATGACACTTTTCTTTCAACGCGGGTGGTTTTTGACGCATTCAAATATTGAATACACCAAACGAAAGTTGAATAAAAAGAAGAT
The DNA here is from genome assembly GCA_937595015.1 of Polyommatus icarus. Classification (NCBI taxonomy): domain Eukaryota; kingdom Metazoa; phylum Arthropoda; class Insecta; order Lepidoptera; family Lycaenidae; genus Polyommatus; species Polyommatus icarus. The sequence continues at coordinate 16,377,686 of OW569321.1, forward strand.
GACGAAAATTTAAGATGAAATTGCATAATGTGGACTGTGGACATAGCTATTAGCTTTGTCCACACTGGGCCTTTTTTGTTCATCAAGAACATGCGTTATAGCGCAGTCAACAGCGAACGTGAGGCATGTCCGTGACGCGCGTTGAAATCGTAGCGTTCGCTATGACACTTTTCTTTTAACGCGGGTGGATTTTGACGCATTCAATTAGTGAATATTAGCTATGTCCACATTATGCAATTTCATCTTCAATTTTTGTCATCTTCTTTTTTTTCAACTTTCGTTTGGCATATTCAATAATTGAATGCGTCAAAATCGACCCGCGTTGAAAGAAAAGTGCCATAACGAGCGCTACGATTTCAACGCGCGTCACGGGCATGCCTCACTTTCGCTGTTGACTGCGCTATAACGCATGCCCTTGATGAACAAAAAAAGGCCCAGTGTGGACAAAGCTATAATGCCAAACGAAAGTTGAATAAAAAGAAGATGACGAAAATTGAAGATGAAATTGCATAATGTGGACATAGCTATTAGACATGCATTGAGGGTAATAAACGCGTCTATCGGATAAATTATAAAATAATTTTAAGTAATGTGTCATAAAGCTGATTAGTAATAACTAATTACTGCTTTTTATTTGCATATTTTCGTAAAAAACATTCAGCAATATAAGCAACTAGCTGTGCCCCGCGGTGTTACCCGCAGCTTATTAGGGAAAATAAATTGTAATATTTTCCCGCAGTAAAAAGTAGCCTATGTGTTAATCCAGGGTAACAGCTAACTCCATACCAAATTTTATTAAAATTGCTTCAGCTGTTTAGACGTGAAGAAGTAACAAACACACAAACTCACAAACTTTCGCCTTTATAATATTAGTAAGAAGTAAGATTAAAGCTCACGTTCCTAATAGACCTGGATCCCAGAAGCGTAAGACATAACTTACTTTCTGATGGATGAAACCATAGGTCCTTGGTAGTGCCTCGTATACTTAGAATACCTGCGAATTTGTGTAGCTCTAAGTGTGACACCTGGTCAGGTACCAGGTACCAAAGTGGACAAAAAATGAGTCTTACTTTACTTATTTTCTGATGGCTAATATTTATATATAATTTGTAGATTATTGTTCTGAACCAGTATCATGTAGTGTAAGACACTTTTCAATGACCAAAACTATTATCAGACGTTTTAAAAATATCTTTGTTGCAATTTTTTTTTCAAAGGCTTTATTTTTATTTTATAAATTAATATAACACCTTAGAAAACAATACGATATTACAAGAATTTATTTTCTACTAGCTGTTCACCGCGACTTTGTCCGTGTCAGCATACTGCATAGTATAATAACAAAGATGGATAATTTTCCCCTGTTTCCTTACCCAAAGGGTAAAAACGGGACCCGATAATAAAGATATTTCAGCCTGTCCGTCTGTCTGTCTGTCCATGTCCGGACTGTACCTCCCCTTTCTAACATGTAGTGAATATTATTAAAGTATAGATAGCAATGAGTATTTTTTGGTCATATACCTAGTCAAGTGCCTACCTGTTAGACCCAGATCCCAGAGCGATAAGACAACTTACTGTCATAATATGGATGAAACCTTAGTTCTCAGTAGTTCCTTATGTACTTAGAATACCTTCGAATTTGTGAAGCTCTACATGGAGCTATACTCACTCTTACTCATATCATCATCATCATATCAGCCTATATTCGTCCACTGCTGGACATAGGCCTCTCTCAATGAACGCCAAGATGACCGATCTCCTGCTACTCGCATCCAACATGGACCCGCGACTAAACGGAGATCGTCGTCCCACCTAGTTGGAGGTCGACCTACACCCCGATTTCCCAGCCTTGGTCTCCATTCCAGAGTAAGTTTACTCCAGCGATCGTCTGTTGTTCGAGCTACGTGACCAGCCCAGTTTCACTTCAGCGTACTGATTCTCTGCACTATGTCGGTGACTTTAGTTCTTTGACGAATTGTTTCATTTCGAAGCCTATCCGCCAAAGAAACACCGAGCATAGCGCGCTCCATAGCACGCTGAGCAACGGAAAAATTATGAGCTAGCCCTGCTGTAAGACGGACAGGCAGAAATATCTTTATTATCGGGTCCCGTTTTTACCCTTTGGGTAAGAAAACAGGGGAAAATTATCCATCTTTGTTATTATACTATGCAGTATGCTGACACGGACAAAGTCGCGGGCAACAGCTAGTAGAAAATAAATTCTTGTAATATCGTATTGTTTTCTAAGGTGTTATATTAATTTATAAAATAAAAATAAAGCCTTTGAAAAAAAAATTGCAACAAAGATATTTTTAAAACGTCTGATAATAGTTTTGGTCATTGAAAAGTGTCTTACACTACATGATACTAGTTCAGAACAATAATATACAAATTATATATAAATATTAACAACCTACGGTTTCATCCATCAGAAAGTAAGTTATGTCTTACGCTTTTGGGATCCAGGTCTATAAATGTTTTTGAAACATTATAATTATTGCCTGACTTAGGGAAATCTGGTAAAATTGACACGGAAGGAAAGTAATAAAAAAGGAAAATTAAATACAGATACGTGTGCGAAAATAAAATGACATTTTTTTGTCAACTAGAAGTCGACGTAAACTAAAGCTTTCTAATTTTACTCAATATTTTATCAAAATGCCAATTGACCGTGACATTACAATATTTTCCTCAAATACGCAATTTTCTATGCTCAATATTGTCACGGTGATTATTTAATTAATTTTTTATAGCTCTATGAGACATCATACTTATCCTACTGATTCTTTCCAACAACAAATTTATATTATAAATACCTTATAAAATATGGTGTTTCAGCTTATAATAGGTATCATAATTTCACGAATGCTATGAAATTAGGATCTGAGTAAGTAATGAACAGAGCTGTATTATTGGCTGATAAGTAATTCTCACCAGACTATCAGCTCTTCTATACTTATTATAAAACAAAGTCGCTTTTTAAGGTTCCGTACCCAAAGGGTAAAAACGGGACCCTATTACCAAGACTTCGATGTCTGTCCGTATGTCCGTCTGTCCGTCTGTCTGTCACCAGGCTGTAACTCAAGAACCGCTATAGCTAGACTTCTGAAATTTTCACAGATTGTGTATATATGTTGCCGCTATAACAACAAATACTAAAAACAAAATAAATTAAATATATAAGGGGGGCTCCCATACAACAAACGTGATTTTTTGCTATTTTTTGCTCTTAATCAATAATGGCAACACATAGGCATTTGAAATGTTCACAAAATACTTAATTGTATTTGTACTTTAATAATTAATAATAAAATTATATAAATTAAACAATTAAGGGGGGCTCCCATACAAAAAATACCATTTTTAGACTATTTTTACTCTGTAGTGGACTAGTGGTACGGAACCCTTCATGAGCGAGTCCGACTCGCACTTGGCCGATTTTTTTCCCTCATGTCCCTTTGATCCCTTTAATCTTTAAAACTACGCAACGGATTTTGATGATTCTTTCAGTGTTAGATAGCCCATTTATCGAGGAAGGTTATAGGCTATATTTTATCACGCTAAAACTAATAGGAGCGAAGAAATAGAGGAAAATGTGGAAAACACGGGGAAAATTATTTGAAAGGGTTAACTTGAATGCGCTAATCTCAGGAACTACTGGTCCGACTTGAAAAATTCTTTCAGTGTTAGATAGCCCATTTATTGAGGAAGACAATAGGCATAATTCTTTTAGTGGTTATATATTTTATACCCGTGCGACGCCGGGGCAGGTCGCTAGTTTTTACATAAAAGAAGAGTAGTTCAAATGTATTTGCAGATTCGAAATAAAAATCTGGTTTTTGAGATTTTTTTTTTATAGAAGTTTAAATATTTACTCTACATTTCGATTGGCTAACGTCAAAAACCTTAACTCATCAATTTATTAGGTAGCTCAATCACAAAACCCCCCAGAAAATGGGCACTAGGCTCTTTAAAGTCTTTCTAGAGATATGGCTCGAAAAATATACAGCCTGTAGGTATGAAAAGGGCTTAGAAACCTCTACCATTGTTATCTAATCATTGCGATATCAGCACGGCTGCATCACGTTTATCGTTTACTATTTTCAAACATAAATCGCTAACTGAATGAGCAATATCTAATTTAATAATATTATAATGTTTTATATTATTGTGTGTGCTGTATTATTTATTATTATACAGCTATACCTACTGCACATTTGGCGATATTATAATTTCCTTGGTAATGATTAAAATATTGGATATAATAATATGTTACACAATGCATTGAAAAGGGGTTATCATTGCAATGACATATGCTTACATTTTAGGAATAAAACAGATAAAATGTATAAATTCTTATCAAACAAATAATTATTCTTATAAAACCCTTTACAGTATAAAATAGCTATATTGTTTTTAGCAAAACTTAGACTTACTTAGACTAGTCTTTAATCAAATTACTTCTTAGATAATACAGCAGCAGTTGAATATGCATGTTGGTTAAGTTATGATATTTACATATTTTACATCGAATAAGAATTCTAATTTTAGATTTGAAGCTCCTAACTAAAAATCGATACACAAAGCCCTTTTCGATTTTTTTTTATTAATATTTATGACGCTGACAACGAGCATTTTAAATACGGCTTATACATTGATACATTCACGAAATAAAGGAAGTAAAATAAACACACGAGGTCATCGAATAACAAAAGCATTGCAATAAACAAACTGAAAAATCACACAACACAACAAAATACACGGACACTTCACAGATAGGCACGGAAATCCACCTGCAGCAGGACGCTACTTACGTGCGAGAAGTCCGTCAATGCGCCATCGGCGGCCGCGGTGCAACACGGGGTACACGGGATACACGGGGCTGGAGGCCAGGCCCGTATTGCCCGGGATGCGGCGGCACGGATACGCGGCTTCGAGGAAGTAAGTCCGGACGAACTGTCAACGCTCGGGCGGAAATCGGGCGGCGGCGCTGCTAGGCGCACGCGCGGGCCGCCCGTCAACAGCCCTGCAGCTCTACCCTCCCCGGCCTACCCTTTAAATCGAACGTCATAGCCGCACCACCCTCACCCTGTAATTTCTGAAAAGCGCTGACTGCCCCCACCAAAACCTAAAAAATGCATTGCGTAACGGTTTCGCTGAACGCCGCCGGTCGCCCGATCAATTATCTACCTGAATTACAAAATGGGAGTCGGAGCCGACTAGACGGGCGATCCTTTGAAATTTACTTTCGTTCGGAAACGTTACGTTTCATGGTGATTTTGCAGATTTGTCTCGGTCGTAACACCCGTCATGCGAGCTGGGACTTTCTGTTTTGTTTTCCTTTTTCTGGGTCCTTTGATTTATGTGAATCCTAACAGTTGTCTACAGTAAAATTTACATCTTAAATTTTACCTAATTCACCTATTTAATTTCCAAAAAAGCTGCAATGACGCAAAGCATTCGACTTCTACTATTATAGTTATCTGACCTTACCCTTTGTTTTATTTAGATTTATACAAATTTAATGCCACAAGGAAACTATAAAGTACCTGTAATTTACCAGTGTTTTGACAATGAATAAAAGATATTTCTATTAAAATATTCTGATCAAAAATAGTTTGATGGGTAATAAATAGAAGGACGTTCCCAGATTCTCTATATTTATAACTGCAGCCACTGTAGCGGCCCTTCCCGCCCGTACGTATATATAGTCCCAACTCCCAATCAATGATTGACCTCATTTACAACAATTACGCATCAACTATTATAATGTTCCCCCATGTGTGGGGTTGAATCTTTTGCTGAAGCCCTGGGAATGCCTCCGCCACACTTTGCCACGAATATTTTAACAGCTTACCTTCACTTGCCTTCGAATGGTGATTATGACTACATATTATATTCATAATCACCATTTTGCAGTTCTTTACGATAATTTATTAAAAAAGTGGGCCAAATGCGACTCTCGCACAAAGGGGTACTATAATTGCAAAGCATTGAATAAAAGATAAATTGCGGTTTACGGTTTATGGCCTTCTAAAAACTAGTATCTAAATCTCGTTCAAATCAATTTTAGATGGCAGTTTTTATGGTAATGTACCATCGAGGAAATTGATTCCTAGGCAGTTGACCGACCAACGTCACTTGGTTGGATTGTGTCGATTCAATGTTAATTATTGTGTCGGCTGGGTTTGACGTAACCGCGACCAAACTACGTACCTATAGGTCCCCCATCTGCCTAGGAATCAACTTCTCTGATAGTAAGCAGTTTTATCAATCTCTTACTTTAGAAGTTAGAGGCACACATTTTGCCACTTTGGAAGTGTCTCATACGCAAGCTATTCAGTTTAGAAAAAATACTACATTAGAAACCTCTATTTAATTTTTAAAACCTATCCATAGATAACCTCACTCGTAAGAGTCGTAACTCGTAAGTATATTATGTACTATAATGAAAAAAATGAGTTTCAGTTCCTGGTATGGAACCCCCAAAATTTATTACTATCTCTTTATTTTTGTGCAAGTATCTTAAAGCGGTTCACCGAATACACCTTACTAAATTTCAACCATAAACGTCTTATAGTATCCGAGTAAAGTTGCTGTAACATACGAATAGACAGACAGATATGAGTTATGACGAATCTATAAATCCTATCAATTGTTATTATTTCCTTATACTAGTTCAGAACATATTTTACTGAAGTAAGTCGATTTATACCTCTACAGTGTCTGATAAAACAATATCGAAATTAGTCGTAGTTCATCCTTCTTAATTGATCATGTCACAATATTAGCTGTTAGTTGTTGCATTACTTTCTTTTATAAAATAAGAAGGAACTAGTCGCATGAAACTGGAAGTTATTGACATCATTTATAGATAAAGTACCAGCATCAAATCAATAATTGTAGAATTCGATTTATATTTTAACTTTTTTGTTATTTGAAATAAGTTTGTACTGAAAGACTTTGATGAAATTTACGAAAACCAGAATGTAGTAAAAATCAATCTACAGCTTTTAAATTGTAGCATCGGGATATAAATAGGGTGAAGGTGCTCGTCGATCGCTATAGAGAACAAAGGAGGGCCCGCGTCGATACCGAATCCAGGCCACCATGTCTGTCCAAATCGAATGCAGCTGGCGTACTCTATCCAAAATAGACGTAAACTCCGAAAGTGGGTCAAATAATGCGCCTTGGTACACTTTTATACCGTCCATGTTTAATTTAACTATTTCAATGTCACACATATTTAAAAGGGGCCTAGCTAATTTTCCCAAATTTATGTTCGATACATTAATTTTCGTTCGTTCGAAGTTCGATACATTACCTACATAGGACTGTAAATTACTGCAAAATTGTACAAAATTGGGAAAGAGGCCTGATGACCTGAAACACAGGTTAACGCCCAGCTTAGGCACCAGTCTCCCACAAACAATTGTAATAAGTATTTAAGTCTGTAATAGTATAATATAATATTGTTGAACATTGTGGTGAGAAAATAAATGTTTATTATTATTTAAAATATGTATTTCGGTTAGTTTCGATGGCGCAAAGGTGTATGTTGGTAGCGAATCTGCTGAACAGGGCTTTTTAAATTTAAATTTTATTACTTTGATGTTCTATTTTAAATCCGATTTTTTTTTGTCCTTAATGTCTGCTATGTTTATTTATTAATTTAGATTTTATTTCATGATTAGTGAAAATATATCAAAATATGTAAATAATTATTGAAATATATAAAAATAAAGTTTAAAAAACTAAAACCTGACTACTAAAACGCGCTCTAAAGAGTACGAAACAAGAAAACAGTTAGGATAGGAAACAGTCAGGATATGGAAATGTTTAAAGGATAGCCGTGGTCATATGTATGCCCATTTATTATCTATACAGATTCATTATAGAAATTTTGCTTAAACATTTCCATATCCCTATAAACTGTTTTCTTGTTTCGTACTTTTTAGAGCACGTTTTATTAGTTGGGTTTTAGTTTTTTAAACTTTATTTTTATTTCAATTATTTTGGGGCTAAGATTCGCTTGATAAATTTACTAACCATACGGACCATAAGGATTTTTTACAATTTATTTGATTCTAGTGAGCAAATGAATAGTTATTTATTGTTTCACTAGCTGTTGTCGGCGACTTCGTCTGCGTTAGCATAGCATAATAACGGGGATGGTTAATTTTCTCCTTTTTATGGTCCCTTACTCAAAGGGTAAAAACGGGACCCGATCACAAAGATAAAATATCAGCCTGTCCGTTTGTCCATATCCAGGCTGTATCTCAAGAACCACGCTCAACACTAACGATGCGAAAAATTTCCAGGTGCCTGCACCCTCGGCCGGAACTTGGTGGGGCGCAGCCGAGTTTCGGCCGAAGGTGCAGGTACACGGTAATAATTAGTTAAGGGTACAATAATTTCACTTTCAATCTATAACTTTGTTCCTAAAACAGGAGAATTAAAACTCAACACTAACGACGCGACTATATTTTCAAACGGGGGGGTTTGGGGGGGCGCAATTCAATTTATAATACACCATATTATCATATTATAGTAATGTAGTGCCCGACAGTACCTTTAACTGATTTTAGAGTTATTTTGAATTAGTGTTGCTATAGATAATTAATTGTTGTTTCATATTGTATTAAAGTGATAATATTATCATGAATTCATACAATAATCAGGTGATTGCAAGCAAACTCGTGGGAAATCTATACTTATAAAATTACATGTCCTGACTGACTGACTGATTCATCATCGCTGAGCAAAAACTGTTAAAGTTACAGCCATGAAATTTGGTGAGTAGGGTTGTTTTATCAAGTAGACACCCATTAAGGAAGGAATTTTGAAAATTTTACCCCGAAGGGGGTGAAATAGGGCTTGAAAGTCTGAATGAAAGTCCGTCATTTCTTAAGTTTGGAACATGAAACTTTATCTTTGGGTTACTGATTAAAAATGAATGGATACGTATTTAAGCGTTTTTGGAAATTCTTCCCCCAAGGGGGTGAAATTGGGGTTGAAAGTTTCAATGGAAGTCTGTTATTTCTTGAGTTAGAAGCATGAAATTTTATGTTTGGGCTACTGATTAAAAATGATTGGATACGTGTTTAAGCGTTTTTGAAAATATTACCCCCAAGGGGGTGAAATAGGGGTTGTAAGTTTAAATGAAAGTCTATATAGGTATACTATGATAACGCGGACGAAGTCGCGGGAAACAGCTAGTAGCTAATAAAACTTATATATTTGAAATGTGCAAACAAAGTTCTTTCATTTAATACCCCACAGGCCACACAACATAGTCAGGATTTTTTTTATTCTATACTTTAAGTGCCCTAGATGGCGCTATAGTCAATTTTACGTAAAGTCATGTAGCCTATAACCAGCGGACAATCAAGACGCCTCCAATAACACCTCATTTGTCTAAATAGGACAAGTAGTTTTAAAGTTACGAGGGAACAGACAAACATCCATACCCACATACATACATACATACATACATACATACATACATACACACATACAGGTGAAAATCATAACCCTCCTTTTTGCTTCGCCGTAGTCGGGTAAAAATATAAATTTACTTAGCAGCCGCGGCGTTTTCTATAATTTCATTTCTATCATCTGCTGTTTTTTAGACATCGTCATCCATATATTTAAACTAGACTCTTACATGTGAAAAATAACGTAAGTTTATTTACTCACACTAATATATAATTTAATTTATTAAACAGCAAGTTTGTGATAAATGGCTAATAATTTTCCTACTAAAGTTTCATTCATAATTTTTCAAGTAGTTGGATGTTTTAATGTTTAATTAGAATTGCTATTACCAGTTCCTTCAGTCCATAATATACGACTTAAAATATAAAAAACTGGTTATCAAAAATGTTAAGGAAAAAAACCGGCCAAGTTCGTATCAGGCAATATAATATAATAGGATTTTGTAATCTTCCATTATAATATTTTACAAGAGATCAAAATTTATAATAACAATTAACAAGTGCATAAATCTGAAAACTGACCATTGTATTCAAAAACTACTTTTACGTTTAAAAATTCCTAATTTTTTAGGTACTAATAAAAATTAAACATCCTAGTTTTTTTTTATAATATTAATTATTTTAATAAATTAAGTATATTAAGGCACTGGATCCCCGGGAGCATTCGCTTGTAATGTAATGTTACAGAGACGAGCATTACAAATTACAATGCGCACCTTGTAATGATACAAAACCGAGCATTACAATGCGCACTTTCTAAATATACAGTGTGAAATATCTTGATACATTTTGTAACATCAACTAGCTATGGAATGCTCAAAATCGAATATTTAATGTTACATTACACGTGTAATGTTGCTCAAAAACGAATATATAATGTTACATTACAAAATATGAATGCTCGTGGTGAAGGAACACCTTTAAAGTCGGTACCTGCAGATAGCTGAATCTTCAGTTCTCTGACAGAATATTTGAAACTGTTGGAACTGGCACCGACTGCAAAATTATGAAGATTGAGTACAGAAATAGTTGAGGTTTAGCCAAATTCGGAAAAAGGCACTAATAAATAGGAAAAATTATTTAATACTTTTTAGTTCATATAAAAAGTATGTTATTAATGTTTTTACCTTGAAAGTCGGTTTTAATTTTTTGTTAAAAATAATAATTTCACTCTTTTTGGTTACCTAGTAGGTAAACCATCGCGTATATTCTACGTATCTTATTACAATTTGTTTAAGTGTCACAACTTACACTCACAAAATATATCTGTGAAGTAAACATGTGCTAGGTAACAATTTTAATGCTTCAAGCCCCAAGCGGTCACCGGCGTCCGGCACCGGCAATAACAATAGAAAGGCTATTGTTGTTTTTAAAATGTGTGCCTTACACTCTGGAGTTAAGGTTGAATTTGTTATGTTCAGTTTTGTGGTAAGTACATGAGTCGCTTAGAACTTGAATTATTATTTTTATTAAAATCACTATGAAAACTACCAATAATAAGGACATAACGTGATGATATTACAATTATGGTGTTGTGGTTATATTTATTCATAAACAATATACAACTATGTGACATTGTAGACCCTGACGTTGTAATGATGATGATTATGATGATGATGAATATAATTTGCATAGTAGCATATTATGCTTTCAGTTCTTAAAACAGCGCATAAACCCCCAAACTTGTATCTATAAGAAATCCGGAGTTCTATTAGTATCGGAACCATAGTATAGCTTGATACAAACTCTTGTGTTTTGATAGCATATGCTTAGGATACATCGCTTAAAACCAAAATCACCATATTATGTTTCCAAATAAATTTTGAGGAGTTCCCTCGATTACTCATCGATCCCATCATCAGGTTACCATTTTTGTGAACATGGTACCAATTGGAGTACAACGTAATATAACAAAACAAAAAATTTGAAAATCGGTTCACGAAAAAGAGCGTATTCCCTCTTAAAAGGCCGGCAACGCACCTGCAGCTCTTCTGATGTTGCGAGTGTCCATGGGCAACGGTAGTTGCTTTCCATCAGGTAACCCGTTTGCTCGTTTGCCCCCTTATTTCATAAAAAAAATATATCCACAGCCGAACATATAACCTCCTCCTTTTTGGAAGTCGGTAAAATAATTGAAAAGGAATATTTGAATTAATTTACTATCAGCCGCACTCAGAGTCGTTCATTAAATCATCATTTAAAAAATTAAAATTATCCGCTGCCCATACAAACCGCAACACTAAATGCTCATTAAACATGAAATTCCCTCTCAGAGTCAGTTAATGATAAATTAACACCTCAAAATGGCGATTAAATTTAAATACAGAAGAAGCACCATTTAACTCGATTGAGTCGCTAATCGTGTATTTTGCTGTCAAAGGGGTATGAGTTATGACATAGGTAGAGATTTTTTTTTAAATTTGTCCCGGTCGGGACAGGCAAAGGGAGCGTTGCCCATACAGCCATTTCTATGTTTTCTCTATATAATGAATGATAGTGAAGGCCGAAGCCAATTCTATGACATAGAGAAATATAATACACGGGGGGCATGATCTTCTTCTTCTTCTTGTTTATATGATTTTATTTATAGCTTGTCAAAAAAGAGTACCGTACACACACTACGCAATTTTTAAATCATATTGTAACAAAATATACGAAAACCTTATTCAATCGAGTTCAAAATGTGCAAGGGAAATAATATTTAAAGTGTATCTAAGGGTTCTCTATGGAAATACAAAGAGAAAAAACCACCTTTTGAGCGTGATTACGTTTAGAAAATGTTGTTCTGTGTCTACTCTTTTTTCACAGACTGTAGTCGTGTTCGTTTCGTTTTTCAATGCACATTACGCATGCGCAAATTTAAAAATTAGTGTCAGTGTCATGTTCTAAAATCTGACAGAAATTGTTAATATTTTAGAACATGACACTCAATTATTATGAAGTTGACAGTACTTGACAGTCAGCTGCCAAACTGCGAAAAAAGCCGCGCATGCGTAGTTGAAAAATGAAACGAACACGGCTTTCTAGTCTTGGAAAGTCAAGCCGTATTCGTTTCATTTTTTTTTTTTTGGCGTGAGTCGTGACTGTGGCCGTCAGAGTCGGTCATTAAAAAAAAGCGCTGAACATCATTTAACAAATTGAAATTTAATGCTTTCATTACAGATACCTCTCAGAGACAAAATTAATTGACTGATTAATTTCTGTCCCCTATAAATAATTCGTACTATGACGTAGTTTGTTCCGTGTTCATACGCCGCTCCATAGCGACCTTTAAATTATTAATCTGTGATAGCGGCAAGAAAGAGGAAAAAGTAGAAGTAGTAGTAGGTATCTAGTAATTTTTATTTTGTTTTTGGTTGGCGAATTTAACATAATAATATATTTTAACATAATACATTTCAACAGGATTTCATTGGTCAGTATATACTATATATAAATAGACTATAAAGTACTTACTAATAATGTTTTGTACCAGTTTCAATTCTTATCACGTCATACTTTTATTTTAGATAACAATGCAAGAAGACAAGAAGAAGTAAAAATTTACAAAGTTTGCAGTGCTAGGCAGAATGAATATAGAAAAAAATAACAAGAAATCAAATTATCTGATGCAGCTCGCTTCAACTCCCGTACTTGGCCCAAGTGGGCCGCGATAACAATTGAAAGGCTATTGTGTCTGGTTTTGCTGCGATCAAATGAATAATAAAATACTTATATACTACTAAAATAATTTCATTCTTTCCTACCTTTCACCGTACTTACCTACTACAGTTATATAACAAACATAAAAGGTGTTAGAAAAAAACATGTTTTATATTGTTTTTATAATAGCACAATATAATTATGTCTACTCTGATAATAGGTACTAGGTATTTAAGTATTTATTGCAACATTTGAAGTTTCTATGTTTTACAATTTGGATTGTGTGAATAACCTGTCTTATGTCTACTATTACCTACCATTTTAATATAAGAAAACCATTTGCTATTAGGAATTATTCATAACAATATTGTAACTATATAGTAAACATACTTTAATTTCAATACCGTAGTTAATTACACAATTTGGTGACAATGTTCATACTTCTTTGTAGGTATAATATCTAGTTTGTATGGAAGTGACTATAGGTACTTTTCATGTGAAATACTTCTAATTTATTAGCAAGAAAAGATAAAAACAGCTGTACTAAGTAACTACTAACTAGGCATGTATTGCAAGAAAATGCTTTAGTACTATCACAGTTATGAAGTTCTATGTTTACTGTGGCATTATCTAATATTATTATTATTTATTATTAACACTTCAAGTAAATTTTATTTTTATGTCAATTTTATCTTTTGAAAAATTAAAACTGAAAAAATTCCAAGAATAACCTCAAACTTGAACATCAAACTTTGCAATTAGCGATTTTTAATTGTCATCTCTGAGAGGGACATTTCATGTTAAATGAGCATTAAGTCTTAATTGACGTCTCTGAGTGCGGCGGTATGATTCCTTTTTTTAAAAAACTTTAAAGTATATATAAATATTATTTTGTCAAGTTTTTTAACAATACACAAAACGTAAATCAAATAATTTATTTCAAGATATTTTATAAAAATGATTACATAGATTTACCTAAGTAATAGTGTTAAGTAGTAAAGATTATAATGGTACGGCCGTGCCTTTGCTAAAAAGCTTGGCTGGGGCACTGCCGTGCCCCCAGATATTATTAGGGCCTGTTGTAAGTTTATTTATTAATTTTTATGCGATGTTTAAGAATATTTTAAAATTTAACTAGTAATAAACTTTTTTTGGGTTGTTCTAAAACTAAGATATTATATTTATAATTTCATGCCGCACAAAAATGAAAAATTAATGCAAAATAGATTCATAAATAGAACGCCAAGTTCACAAGGAAGTCGAGAATTTTCTTTCGTGCATGTGTGAGTATAGTTTCGTGTGTGCGCGATTAGTGTGCAACTAGTCGTTCGAGGTCGCCCACATTTGATCTGTGCAAATTTCGTGCGCTAAGGTCGGTGGCCGATTCCAGGGCCGCTAGCCGTGGTATCTCTCAATTTTTGCTTGTTAATTATAAAAATAATGTGTTATATAAGGTATCTCCGTCCCTTTCGCTCGCGTCGCCCGCAGTATATCCGTCTCGCAATCACTATGCCGCACACAACGGCGGCGACTAGGAAATACATCTACAAAGTTTCGGCTGCGTGTGCGTGTGTGCGTGAATGACGTTATCGCACAATGCGATTACAGAGCTGCATTGAGCACTGCCAAATATTGTCCAATATTTATTATGTTAACTGCTCATTGTAGGCCGTAATTCAATAATTACAGTGCAAAATAAATTGTAGCACATCAAGAAAAATTTTAGGTTGCAGTCATGTGAAAATCTCTGTAAATTTTCCTGACTGTTTGCAGTTGGAAACGTTTATTTGTTTCGGTGCAATTGTACAACTGTATTGCAAAGTTCGGGACTGTGCTTACACGTGCCGCTAGGTTGTGCCCTGGATGAGATCTTTGGCAGTCATTGTATGCAGTCATCGAGTATTTGCGCACTAGCTGCCCCCGCGCCTCCGCACCTCCCCGCACCTCACCTCCGTTTCCATGATGAAGCGCAATGTAACTTAATTCGCTATTTAACGATGAGGCCCCAAAATTCTTCAAATAAGAAATCTATGTTAGTTTCTCTTTGTGTAGTTGGTTTATTAGATTCTAATGTAATAACAACTGGTACGAGTTTGGATAATCCTTTAGAATGTCCTTCGAAATATACCTTACATAACGTCGTGACTCATGGATCGTGACTCATGAGTGCGTTGATATGATGCAACCATGAGGAATGGCCCACCATTGGGCGATCTCCAGTAGCTTTTTGTCCCCTATTTTCAAATGGAAAAGCTCATTGATGGCATATTGGTTTTTCTTTGTTTTGTTTTATGTGGAGTGTTATGTAAAATATTTATTTTCAAGTACCAGCTCTTTTCATCCTACTAATGTTATTTAAATGCGAAAGTATAGTGAGTTTGTATGTTTGTTACTTCTTCACGCTTAAACGGCTGGAGCTGGATTAACACATAGGCTACATTCTAAACCGACTTTCAAAATGGAGGAGATGTTATGTTTGTTTTTAGGGTTTCGTACCCAATGGTAAAAACGGGACCCTATTACTAAGACTTCTTCAGTCTGTCCGTCTGTCTGTCATCAGGCTGTAACTCAAGAACCGCTATAGCTAGACTTCTGAAATTATTATCACAGATTGTGTATATCTGTTGCCGCTATAACAACAACAAATACTAAAAACAAAATAAATTAAATATTTAAGGGGGGCTTATTGATTAAGAGCAAAAAATAGCAAAAACATCACGTTTGTTGTATGGGAATACAACAAACGTGATGTTTTTGCTATTTTTTGCTCTTAATCAATAACGGCAATTGAAATGTTCACAAAATACTTAATTGAATTTGTACTTTAATAATTAATAATAAAATTAAAATAAATTAAATAATTTAGGGGTGCTCCCATACAAAAAATACAATTTTTTGCCTATTTTTGCTCTGTAGTGGTACGGAACCCTTCGTGCGCGAGTCCGACTCGCACTTGGCCGATCATTTTAATTTTTATGTTCAACGATTACTCCGCCGATTTTTCACCAAGGTATACCATGGTTTGGAAGGTGCTGAGAGAACTTCGGACTCCTTATAGATACAAGTTTGGGGGTTTCGGCTTTGTTTTAAGAAATAATAGCGTATACTACTATTATCAAATTAAATTAATCATCATCATCATCATCATCATCACTACTGTAAACCATTATATACTATGCATTGTCCCATGATGACTGTTACTTGTTACTGGTACTTTTCATAATCTTTTAGATTGAAGTCTCTCAGGGAAGGTATACCATGGTTCGGAATGTGCTGACAGATCTCCTGACTCCTTATAGATACAAGTTTGGGGGATTCGGCGTTGTTTTCAGAGCGGAAAGCATATTATGCTACAATGCCAATTACATTCATCATAATTATCATCATTTCACTACCATAAACCATTTTACCTTGCATCATCCCATTGTGATCTTATTAACTTTAGTAAAAATTACCAATATTATAGTCTTTTAGACCTAGAGGCTAGACACGAGCTTGTCGAACGATTTTGAAAATTATAGCTATATTGTAAATTTGGTGCTACGGTTACCTAGGTGGATCTTGGGATCCATGAGGTACCTATATAGAATACCTATATAGGTATCTTCTCAAAATGTATTGATAAGTATTGATGGTTTTTAGATGGATAAATTTTATTTTAGCTCCTGATTTCTTAAAGATACGATTTAGGAGGTTTCAGCATTGTCTTTATAAGAACGAAAAGTATATGTATAATATGCTACCATAAAAATCACATTCTTCATCATCATCACTACCATTACACCATGCATCATCACAGTATGATCATATTTATTAATTGTTTTCATAGTCTCATAATATTATATTTCGCGGCTCGTCCTCGAGATTGGTATTGAATTTATATATTTTTACTTGTAGTAACACAGATTTATGCTTAGCAGCATTACCCCGTGGGGTAAATATGTGTTACTACAAGTAAAAATAAATAAATTCAATACCAATCTCGAGGACGAGGCGCGAAATATAATTATGATAGAACTTCACGTACAGTACGTACGTACAGTACGTAAGTTCGTTTAATCATTAAATATATTTTACTTAAAAACCGCAGGTAATCTGAGAATCGGCTACTGGGTACTTTATATATTGATAAGTGCATTTGTTGAATAAATAATAGTAAATTATTACAACCTGAGACTGACGGCGACCATTGTTTGTGCGACGAGATAGCGATCGACGACGTTGCCATGGCGACATACTTATTTAGTCACCTCAATAAAATAATATGGGCGAAATACTTTATTTTATGGCAAAGCAACGTTTGCCGGGACAGCTAGTATAATATAAATATTAATACGCAAGCGAAAAATTTTGGACCAGTTTTTACGAAAAATGCGAAAACGTAGGAGCATGAAATTTCGCACAGTGATAGTCTATATATGGAGAAGGAGTGTATCGAGCCAATATTGTTTTAAAATTAAACTTTTTTCTTATTTTTTAATACATAAATAAATCATTACACACACTACAATGTGCACACTACCATCTTTTTGAATTTCTTCATCTCTCTTCATCTCTTTGGTTTATGGTTGCCGTCTGCGATCAAATTGACAGTGAATAGATTTTTTTTTGAATCTCAAACAATGTTACATATTTTATTACACTAAATATCCATGATACCGACAATAGTTACCATGTTGTCTACTTTTTTTAAATATCAAGTCTTCAATTAATAGTATCCGTACTAATAGCGTTCAAACTCATAATTTAAATTATTATTGGTCGAATTTCGACCAATGGGTGACCTCTAGTTTTATAAAAAAATCTTATTCATGCTAGTAACAAACCTATAATTATATTTTTAACATATTATTTTTTCATAAGTATCTGAATGAAAACCCTGCCCAACGATCGATGATCTAGTAGGTAAGACACTTCGCCTCACTCAACATTTTATGAATAAAACGGACACATAAATTAAACTTAAAATAGGCATAACCTCTTCGTTCAACTTGCGTTTTGCGTTATAAGTAAGTATGTAATTTTAATTTCGCCGAAATCAAGTTTATATCCTCAACAATTTTTAATTATATCCCCGAATAGCTCTTGAATTTTATTTTAAATAGCTTTTATAGCCTTCCTCAATAAATAGGCTAATAATAGTAGTTCCTGAGATTTAGCGCGTTCAAGTTAGCCCTTTCAAATAATTTTCTCCGTTTTTTTTCACATTTTCCTCTATTTCATCGCTTATATTAATCTTAACGTGATAAAATATAGCCTATAACCTTCCTCGATAAATGGGCTATCTAACACTGAAAGAATCATTAAAATCCGTTTCGTAGTTTTAAAGATTAAAAGGAACAAAGGGACATGACGGAAAAAAGCGACTTTGTTTTATAATAAGTATAGATTACGAGCAAACTCAAAGTATAACACGGTCACATTAACTTGACGCAACGCTGGAATGCTAACATGCAAGCTCCGTAATGACGTCAACAAACCGTGCGTCTAGTTAATTTGACCGTGTTATACACGTATCAAAGTAGCCGAGGCAGAAATCAACAAATTATATTAATTTGAATTTTCAAATTGATTTGGTAAACAAAACTACAATTATTAAACAGATAAGTTAATATTATTCAACTTAACAATGTTAATGTTATAAAATGCTATTTTTCGGCACAAAAAATTTACATAATAATAATTATTGTTATTACATAAGACGAAATAATAATATTATTATCAATCATCATAATCACTATCACAACATATTATAAAACAAAGTCGCTTTTTCTCTCATGTCCCTTTGTTCCTCTTTAAAACTATGCAACGGATTTTGATTCGGTTTTCTTTAATAGATAGAGTGATTCAAGAGGAAGGTTTATAAGTATAATAACATTCATTAAATAGTGGAGAAATACTGTTATTGTTGGGGTTTCTAATATGATGTCGTAAGTAATTACATTTTTTTTCCGCTTACATTGCAAACGCAGGCTGAACCCTACGAGATTTATCAAAATATTGTACCAACTATTGTACACATTGAAAAGGTCTACAGAAAACTTCGCGATGGTAGGTATATTATGTCTATCTCCTATGGATATCCCACAATAACAGTTTTTTGTCATTTGCTTTTAACGACAATAATGGCTAGTTTTCGAAGCGATTTTAAACAATACGGCATTAATCCTTATTCAATTAAACACTTTAAATTTAAATACATTGTTATTTAATGTAGATCTATATGGCCCTTACAGCATAATATGATTTAAATGAACATTATTTTCGAAGATATTACATAATATTAAAAAACTGCGAAACGTAGCTTTTGCGGTGGTACCGACCAATGCGGGCCACGGGTAGTAATAAATAATAATGAATATAAATCAAAACTGCTGAATCGATTTTAATCATTTCTTCAGTGGCTATAATATTATATTTTATAGCCCTGCGAAACCGGGGTGGGTCGCTAGTACGATACATTTTAAGACAGTCTTACTTGACTATTTCAAATGATGTGTGGGCATTTTAAATTCAATAGATTGATGAGTCCAACATTGACTAAATTGAAACGATTGTTTGAAACTCAAAACATTGTTTAGCTATTGAATATTATAAATTTAAAATTGCCTATGGAATCAAAAGAATCTTCAACTCTTATATTTTTTAGGGTTTTTTATGCAGCTTAGTGAAAGCTATTTTTTTACTTACATTATAGTAGAGCAGTATGTACGTCTGTCAGCACAGCTGTCTGTCTGTTACAGCATTTCAAGAATTTATGTAACACGTCCAAGGATCGCTGGACTTATAGTAGTTTTTTTTTTTATAATGAAGACAAATTGAACTCAGAAGCATAACAAAAAGATGCAAAGCAAATTAACTTCCATAATGGTAGCTACAGATTAAATCAAAGATCTGTGTAACTAATTAACATATTTCAATAGATACAACACATAATAAAATAAATATTATCATATTTAGTATTAATTAAAAAAGTGGAAATGCAATGCAATTTTAATTATACAAACTGTTTAACATTATTTATTACATCTTGTTCTTTAACTATGCTACAACTTACAAGTAAATAGTAAATTTCACACGATATTTTAGAATACTGAGAAAAATTAGATGCAGCGAACCATACGAAACACTAGCAGACTATTATTTTTGCTTGTGCGTTTTTATTATTTTTGGGTTTACCTTAGAATAATATGAATTATGTAGGAGGCATTTTTTTCAAATCTTGCCTTTGTTTTTGCAAGTATAGCTCTACAACAGAAGGCTATAAGCAATATAGGCTTTTTCCGTTTCAAAAATGTTCTCAAACTAGTTTTTTGGACGTTAACGAGCTGTGATGTTGAGCATCATAGAACAGCTATTGGTGACACTGTTCATGCGTGTGGGCCAGTGGGCACAAAGGCAACGTGGCCAACAATGCGGCGTTAATACGCATCAGGTTTCGGTAGGCGCGAGTAGGAAGTTCTCCGTATACGTTAATATTATGCAATTGGTCGGCGGCTTCGGCGAGGTGACGTCAGGCAGCTACTCCGGAGCCAGGTTCACGGACGAATATCAAGTTCATAGATTATTTTGACAGTATACGATCGTGCTCCGTCTATTCATTATACACTCAAAATGGCGACGATGCGATGGCGAATCTACATCGTAATATAAATATTATGCTAATTGCAATAAAATTTCAATATTTATCTAATTCCGAGACCCAGTTTAAAAAAATGTTCCTCCGTAATAAATTAGGATAATCGAGTAAAAAGCGATTTTCGATTCGAATTGAATTGAAACATTAGCTGTGACATTAGTGGAATTAAATTTTCACAAAATTACAATTTACGCTTATAAAATGCATGAAACGCCTCTAATAATCGTAAATATAATAATAATTCGTTGAATTGCCCGAAAACCTGCACCTATACCCGCACAACTACAAGAATAAAAAAGGTAGGTAGATTGTAATAGGATATGAAAAGACGATAGTGCACTAAAAGAGATACTATAAAATTATTAGAGCGAGAAATATTTAAAAGTGCAGCTTGACATTAAAACTTTTACATACTCTTATTCCTTTTTTTCTATGAATAGAAAACTGACTCTAGCAGCTACCCACGACAAGTGGCCGCGCTCTATACCACTAGACCACGTGGCGAGATAATAATATGTAATATGTACCTAAAGACCGTAGGTGTACGTACCGTCAAAAGAATGCTATGTACCATCGAGGAAATTGATTCCTAGGCAGTTGCTGGACCTACGTCATGCCAGAGTAGACAGAACTAAGGAGTACCTCGACTTCAAACTAACAACAACATACGCGAGTCCGGCGCTAATGTCATTTTCAACATGTTTCGCAATGCTCAGTAAGGGTCAATTCAGATCGCAACGCGACGAGGCGAGGTGAAGCGCGGTGCGGCATAAAGTATGGATTTGATACATTTCAATTGCGTGAGACGCCTTGCGAATCTGTCAAATCCACATAAATTTAGAAATGCATCTACGCGTCGCGTTGGGGTCTGAACCAACCCTAACGTATTATATTAGTACGGCGCGCGCTGGCCGATGGTGTTGATGTGAAACTGAAACAGAAAAAACTGTCACAGCAGCACACAACAGTAAAAAACCCTAATTTTATGTAGAATAGATAACACAACCATGTGTATCGCAGTCAAAATCTATGAAGCTTTGAAAGAATTCAATAACTTAATACTAACAATACTGCATACATAATAGAGTTAATAAAACATAGCTTTTGCTTTACTTTAAGTGGTGAACAGTCCTATGCCGTCAATGTCATACGGCGATGAACACGTTATATAAAAAAGAATTGGTACTACGTTGATGATCAAGGTCCGCGTAAAGGTCGACTCTAACTGCTCGTACTAGCGCTTGTTACACTAAACTCAGTCACATATAAAACAATTACTAACAAGGAAATGGCTGGCGTATTATCAAATTCTAACGGTCTAATATTGTTATTTTCGTACTACTATTCGTACTTTTTATGTTATAATTTACTAGATGACACCCGCAACTCCGTTGCGCCAAAATTCGTTTATCGCGCGGGAACCGTGCATTTTTCCGGGATAAAAATGTCCTTTCCCGGGAGTCAAAGTATTTCCATACTTTTCAGCAAAATTGGTTCAGCTGTTTGAGCGTGAAGAGGTAATTGACATACAGACAGACACGCTTTCGCATTTATAACATAAGTATGGATTTTAATATTAACATTATTATTTATTTTATATTCTGTAAAATTGTATTCTTTGCAAAATCATTTGCAAAATGAAAAACCTGTAATCTTTTGTAGAAAATAATTAGGTAGAAATAAATAGTAAGTACGTTTAATGTCACTAAGTTAGTATTATAATTGAAAGCTAATTATTTTTAATACTAGCGAACATCAAATAAAAAATCCCTTAGCCTTAATATTTTTCATACGATATTTCCAAATTTCCTCACCACTTAAACCTTCTCTAGAGCCTGAGTCTGCTACGAATATTTTAAAACTAAAAAAAATCAATCCAATTTTAATCCAAAGATTAACCTTGGCTTTGAAACCTTGGACTTGTCTTTAATATGAAAGACATAAACATCAAACTGCAAGCAAAGTAAAAGTAGAATACTAATATAGTAACTATAGTAATAGTGCAGTCGCCAGAGGTTTTAACCTCCGAAATATGTAATAGTGAATGGATTTTAGTTTTTACACTTTTGCAAAGTTTACCAAAAAAAATTTTGTGCTTTTAATTTTTTAGTTACTTAATTAAAAATTTATATTTCACCATATAAAACCGCTCCAGAAAAAAAAAATCTTGTTCCTGTTATTTAATGACTCTTATCCGATTGTTTACGTTGAAAATTAACCAAATACACAATTTTTAAAAAAGAAAGTTTGCTTTGCTAAGCCAAATCCAACTATAAGGTTTTTGCAAAGTTTTTAGAGATTAACGCTCGTCGTATCCAAGATAAAGAGGTTTGGGTGGATTTAAAGGTTGTAACGTAAAGTATGTTAAACTTACTTGCTGTGCGTATTTAATTTTTAGAGAAATGATAACTTTTAAGTACTTAAAAACCTAACCTAATATCTCCAAAAATGTGTGAAATAGACCGAAAATATTTTTCTATATTTTTTGAAAATTTATTTCAGTGAGAGCTAAAATATTAAATGCATCGACAAATGAAATATTTTTTCTAGTCTTTGAAATATATTTAAACTTTCTACTTAAAGCCAGAAAAAAAATTGGGTGCTACAAATCTCACGTACATATACTAAAGACGCATGCTGCGACCTATGTTTGGAGAATGCTTATCTGAATACAAAAAATATCAGTTCTTAATCTAATTTGTATTTTTTTCCTTTAAGTATGTTTTAGCAAATATAATTAGTGAAAAAAAATCTATTTTATTCTGTAAAAACCTAACCAAAAGAAATAAAATACAGATTTTCTTCGAAATATCAGTCAAAAGTTTGTGCTACACTTTCAGAAAATTTAATAAAGTAAGAGCTAAAAAGTTATACACATTAAGAAAAAGAAGGCTTTGTTAAGCCTTAAAAGTAATTTTAAACTTAATATTTAAAACCAAAGAAAAATAGGAACGCCATTTACCTGGCGAGGCACACAACAAGCACATTTAAAGGGCGTATCTCGCGAACTACTGGAGCAATTTTTATGTTTTTTGGCACAAGTAAGAATTAGACGTGAAGGATCATATGCTATCGATTTTAATCATTTTTTCAGTGGCTATATATTTTATACCCGTGCGATGCCGGGGCGGGTCGCTAGTTTATAATTATTTCCAAACAGCTTTTTCTATTCTATTATAACGTTAGTTTAGTAAGACGTTAGTGAACACGGGTATTACGTAGTCTGTGTTTTCGATATGTACAGTACTTAATCAATAAATGCTTAATTTGTGAACTGCTCCAGCCTAAGCGTTGCCATAGCGACGATCCCTTTACAGCTTCCCAGGGTCACATTAATGTTGAACTAAAGGTGAAATACTAGAAACTTCTACGCCTATAGCTCATCGTTTCAAGAGTTTGCATTTAAGATTCAAGTTCTTTTGAATCTCAATCACAGACAAAGAAAGTTTTCATTATTTCAGGAATTCAAAAGTATTTTCATTCCACCTTAATACACGCTTTATAGGTAACCACCGGTAGAAATGGTGACTCTAACAAATTGTAGAGTCTCCAACCTCTCAAAGATCCTTCTATGCAATTTACAATCATCTATACTTAATATTATAAATGCGAAAGTATCTCTGTCTGTCTGTCTGTCTGTCTGTCTGTCTCACTTTCACGCCAAAACTACTGAACTGATTGTTATGAAATTCAGTACACAGATAGTGTAAAGCCTGAAAAAGAGGTTGTAAGGGGATGTTTATGCGTAAATGTGTACCAAATATTCATAATAGATGGTGCCATAAGTCGTCTAGATCGTGCTCAGGGTTGCCAACCTTAGAATTTTTTCCTCGGACACGAGCTGCTCAAAATCTCGTATTTTGGTTTCAAACCTCGTACATTCAATAAAAGGTTGTAAAACCGAAATTATTTGAATTTAGGCTATTTTACACGATGAAATATACTGTTTCAAGTTATCTACTAAGCAAAACATCATTTGGAGTTATTGGAAAAATATTTTTAATCACAAATCTATCCATTTCACTTTGCCTTTCAAATTCAAATATGATGTCAGGAAACGGAGCGTTTCATTGCGCGTTGAGGAATAAGGATACGTTCAGTCTAAACTTAAATGCACACAATTTTTATTGGTGTGTTCCTAATTTACAAGTTTGGATGGATGGCCATTACCTATTTTAAAAATATTAGTATGATATCCTTCCCTAATGTCAAAATCTCGTACAAAATTGTACGAGGCTGACAGTGTCCTCATACCTCGTACGGAAGACCACAAATCTCGTATTTGTACGAGGAACCTCGTACGGTTGGCAACCCTGATCGTGCTAGCGTTTGCTCGTGTGTTTCTAAGAGTTGGTACCATTAGCTCAAGTTGCATTTTTCGATTCTTTCGATTGTTATACACTTTTTATATAACTCACTACTCAGTAGGTACTTTATGTATGCATAATGCAGTGACCTAACCTTAAAACTATCAATGATAAATTATAGGGTAAAATTGTGTAATTGTCTAAACAAGCTTTAAATTTTGGCATAAATAAAGTTTTATTTAAAATAATGAAATATTATGTGCACACTGCACAGCTGTTTTTGGGTATTTTGATTTAAGGGGTACTAGGGTTTTAATAAGCTTTTAGACAACAGTTTTGTTGACACCGCGCGCTATAAACTGAGTTTAGTCCACGTGGACGAAGTCGCGGGCAACACCTATATCAAGTAAACGGCGTTTCTTTAAAACTCATGAGTTGCATTTTAACATACTTTAATGTCCAAAAAATATCTTGCATCTTTCACTATGAGGTAGATTTTTATAACATAGCATTTTTGTGAATTTTATTTGTATGTTTCGATATGCACGTAGATGCATCATTTTGCAGGTTGCATCACATTGCATTGTGCTATACGTGTTTATTCACCTTAATGGTTAAAGTTTATTATTCATCTTTCATCTATTTTCTATTTAATTTAATATATAAAACTCAAAGGTGACTGACTGACATGGTGATCTATCAACGCACAGCCCAAACCACTGAACGGGCTGAAATTTGGCATGCAGTTAGGTGTTATAACGTAGACATCCGCTAACAAAAGGATTTTGATCAACTCTTTCCCCAAGGGGTTAAAATAGGGGATGAAAGTTTGTATATAATAATACTTCTTAACGCGAGCGAAGCCGTGGGCAAAAGCTCGTAATCTATATTATACCAAATAGTGAATTCGTTATTCTAAGTGCACACTCATCTTGCTCGCTCGTGACCTTCACTTTGACATTTGTTCTTACAAGAAAATTTAATTAAAATTCGAATTCCAAATTACACGAGCGAATAACGTCAACGAATAAAGGAATGAGACTCGATATTTCTCGATAACGATAATCTCGGTCGAAGTTTCATATCTAACCACTTCGGCCTAGATGGCACTTGCATTGTTCATGGGTTTGTCTGATAGCGAAATGATCGTCGAATTTGTGAATTATCGGAGCGGATTGAGTAGTTGGTGGGTGGCGGGCGGTGGCGGGCGGTGGGGGGATGAGGTTAAGGAGGGGAGGGGGGGACGAAGTTCGGAGGCCCGGTGCTCGCAAATAGCAAGCTGCGACTTGGCCTTCCACTGTACTTCCCGCACAGGGACGTACTCGGACGAATAGGTCTCGCTAGATAACATTTAATTTATAAAAAAAATGTGTACAGCAAAACGTTTTTGGAAGTCGGTTAAAAATAAAACTTTCCAGTTCTTATTTTCACGTTTTAACTGTTAATGAGGTAAATAGTTTGTAAGCGAGTTGAATTAATTAAAACGGTCCATCGTAACCCTTTGAATGTCTATTAAAGTCACTCCTTAAAATCTTAATTTATAACAAATGCCATTGGAATGCTTATAATAAGCATATTGCTATCCACATCCGTTTCCTAAAACCAGTATAGTAACCTTTACATACTGCCTATTAAATGCCTGTTGCTTTATGAATAAGCGGGAGGCTTGTTGAAATATTTTTGATGTTGAATATTGTGAAAAAAAATATTTCATTTTTAATTTTTGGAACCTGATGCCGCTGGTTTGAGAGAAAAAAAATGTTTGTAAAAAAAGCAATATATGAGTCATAACTCATAACGGAAAACTATGGTGTCTATCTCCAATCTCCATAGATTTCAAAGTTAATTCTCCGAAATACAAGTCTGCCTGGTGTTCTGAGAAAGAGTCAAGGCCGATTGTGCCAAATCTTCGCTTTTTTGCTTACAAAAAAAAGACACGGGGTTATTAAAGCCTTAATAGAGCCTAAAGAAGTTTCAGACAAACCAAAATAGATTAAGTGATCTAATTATAATCAGCTCATGTGACTAAACACCCAGATATATATTTATAGGTTACACTAATTCTAGAAATAATATAATAAATTAGCACTGAAGCCGAAGTCAGCTCTGTAAATAAATCGGTAAATAAATGAATACATAAACATTTTATACAAGATGTTTGTGTAAACACCGTTGTCCTTGAAACTATCAAATGAGCCCATCAAAATGAACAACTTTTTCTATGAGAACAATGCTGGGAAATAAAAAATATTTTTTTTTCATACCCATACAAATTGCCGGCATCCGGTAAAGGGTATGAAGACGGCATTTCTTTATTGAGTTCCCAGCATTGCCCTCATAGAAAAAGTTGTTCATTTTGACGGGCTCATTTGATGGTTTCAAGGATAACGGTGTTCACACAAACACACTGTATAAACATATTATTAACAAACTTTTTTATTTAAATGCATAGTAACCATAATAAACATATTCCATTTTTAACTCCGACTCTGTTGGAAATTGGAGAAACCGCGTACTTTGCATTTTAGAAAAAAACATATTTTCTACTTTGGAGTTCTCATACAGATTAAGGACTTCTAATGAATCCTATTTTCCTACAATAGACCTCGTACCTGGTATTTAATAGAAAAGACAGGCGTCATTGAGGCATTGAAAAGAGCTTGAAATAAGACGGAGGGTGGCGGCCCCCCCCAGTGTCGTATCTATCGCGACGGACGCCCACGCCACATCGCCATGGCTACGAGCCCAGCGTCGAGTGCGGCCCTGGGCGGCCTTGCAATGGTATGGGGAGGGCATTAGCCCCGTGCAAGTGCTATCAGCTAGCCATTGCCAATTTTTGGCGACGTGCGTTTTCCGTTCTCATGAACATTGCCCTTAATTCGCAGGCTTTCTTTCGTCCTTTCTGAAAAAGAAAGGAAAATTGTTGACCTATATTGTTTAAGATTTTCTAAAATATTTCTTATACCGTTAGCAATATTACCAAATGAGATATTGGTCGAACGTAATAAAAATAAATTAAAAATGGTAAATTGGTGAATTTTTGAACGTTTTATGGCGGTAATAATTTAGCAACTTTGTAAAGGTACTCCGTGGACAAATGTATTCCAAATGCTTGAATAGATTTCTATGATAACGAGAAAATGTTAAATATAGAATGCCAGAGCGCTGTTGCCAACTCCGAGACACTGACCGGTGTGTTTTGTAAAGAAAGAAAACAATTCATATAAAATATAAATATTTTATACCTACCAAACCTTAGTGAAAACTTTATTATAATAATTTGATATAGAACAGCTCTTCTAGTGAATTCTCAGATAATATTTATCAAAGCCTACAAAGCTTTATCGTAAGATCGTCAATATAAAAATATTCAATAACCAACAAAAATGCTTTTACCAAGAAGTTATGTAATATAGCGATATTTAAGACTGTTATTTAGTTCAGTATGCGTTAGTTTTCAGTGGGCGTGCTCTACATAACACCTAAATGCTCGTACTAAAACCTACTTAGAGCCCTTTTTAGCGTGCAGACGAAATCTATATCTAGGCGACAGCGAAACCTTCAAAATGTGAAGCCTTATTTTAATAAAAATTAAACAATTATGATTTCTATGCTGTAGGAATAAGGTTCAGTTTTCCTTCTATAGGAGCAGCCCATTAAATCTAAGTATACAACGAAGCACCGCATTTCCCGTCTTGAACTTTTCATTGCGGATAAAGTAGGAGCTTTCTGATTGTACTCCAAAGATATTCGTCAATGTAGACAGTGCTGTGCGATAGGATAAGAAGCGGGTTTGGGAAAATCGTTTTGCGTGCGTTTTCGTGCGTGTCTTGCGCCAGTTTCCTTTATGTCAGACTGGGCGGCCTCAATATTCAACGCTTGTACCTCCACATTATTCCACCCTGCATATGAGGCAGACGCCTGAATCAGACCAGTTACATGTTACAATGTATATCATGAATTTAAATCGTTATTCTGCTTTTATAAAGCCTACGTTAATTTGGTAGATAAAAAGGCGTTCATATTTTCTGTAAACTATCATATCTGATTGATATTTCTAGACTTTTCAAATATGAATCTAAAAATAGTGTAGGCATATATCGTGATACGCACGTACCTATATGCTAAATCGAAGATCTACTTGCTTAATTCTTAGTAAATCTAAGTTATCCTAGAATTAATTATTTTCATTCATCCACAAAACTGTCCGTAGCTGGAACTTTTTGCTATGTAAACACCCGTCTACCAGACCCTGGGTCGATACATAAAACACGAGCGGAATACATAAGCCAGACAGAGACGAAGGAGTCTGGCCTAAATATCTTTATCTAAATATTTTGACAATTATATTATATAATCGTATATTAATAAACACATGAAACCTGGAGTTTATTGAGACGTGACGGTACAAATAGTTTTTGCCCTTATTGTTTTAAATTGAAATACTTACAAAATCCTCTTTCCGCCCTCCCCGGGCCGGGAGGAATTAGGAGGGATGAGTGAGTCTATCCATTGAGGACCTCAACACGTGTAGACGGCGAGTTCAAGGCCGTGCAAATATTTAATACGCTATAACGATTGCAAAAAATAACTGTCTAGCAATTTGTGTCTAGTCCATTATTTAGTGCACTAATTCCGTGCGGGTCGTAACTTACGTTTGTTAACGAACGTCCATGGGCCATGTTAATAACTATTATTAAATAGAGATAATAATCTAATATTTGAAAAAGATAGGTAAGCCATTGTTATTTGTATAGATTTTCTGTTAGGTAAATAAAATGTAATATGTTGACGTAATCTTTCAGACTTTCCTGCTATATTTTTTCTCTTTCAGTCTCTCGTATGAACTAACGTTCGAGAGGTAAGTTCTGGTTAAAATGGTTTTTTTTACCTGACATCTAGCCCACCACTCTTTCCAATCACTACAACTCCTGTGTTGCTAGGATCGCAAGTGGTAATCTACCATAAAAACACTTGGTTGATGTGCTTGGTATGTAATATTATATTCTCCAAATACCATTTAATCGTTACAAAAATTGTATGATAATGTTATTTGACAAAATTACTTACCTACTAGTTACCTACTGTGCGTAATTAAATTCGAGGCAAATGAATTTTAAGAAGAGTCTTCACTCCACTAAACGAAATAATATGATGAGTTCTGGCTTACTCTGACAATATAAAACAAAGTTACTTTCACATATTGTGTATACTGTATAATGAATTTTCGACTCCAATATTATTTCAGCGCACGCAAAATGATAAGGCCGAGCTACAGAGACTGAATTTTAGGATATCCAAATATTTATTTAGAATTTACATTTAAACATTTATGTATGAGGCAGTGTGAGCAGGTGTATAAGTATTGACCTTCCGACATCCTTTATGATATGCCTAAAGCTGCGTGTCGCTTTATTGAAAAATCCGTTGTGCGCGCGGGGCATGTACCATCGAGGAAACTGATTCCTAGGCAGTTGACGGACCTGCGTCATGTGGCCGGCTTATGTCAATTCAATGTTAACTGTGATCGGCCGGGTTTGACATAACGCGACCAAATTACTTAGGTCCGCCATCTGCCTAGGAATCAACTTCTCTGATCGTACAAATTTCAGAGGAGTTTTTTTATCGCAGTTCCAGGGCCTTTTGAAACTCTTTTGCTAACTTCTCTATCTGTTTTTGTGGTATACGAGTTCAAGAGGTCAAAAGGAGGACAGAGGCCATCTAAAGAGCTATATCTATTCAAAAATGATATCAATGTTTTTTTTGAACAGTCATAACAAATTATATTATGATACTGAAATTACGTGGCATGGTTTCACTGAAAAACTTGCAACCAAGATCGACCAATTTGCGACAAATTTCCACTCGTTGTCGAGATAAACTTCTTGATAGACTGACA
This sequence comes from Polyommatus icarus, assembly GCA_937595015.1. NCBI lineage: Eukaryota > Metazoa > Arthropoda > Insecta > Lepidoptera > Lycaenidae > Polyommatus > Polyommatus icarus. Next base: position 16,408,670 of record OW569321.1, read on the forward strand.
GGCAGACAGACAGATAACGTCATATAAGGGTTCTTTCCTCCTAACACGGATCCTTAAAATAGGAGCATGCTGACATAAATCAATTAATAACAATTTTAAATATTTAATTTAATGGAAAAATGTAAAAGCCGAAGGATTTTGGGTCGCTTTTACTGGTGCTCTCTGCCGCCTACGCGCTACGTAACCATAAATTCGCTAAATAGGCCATCACGTGCGGGGCTCAAACAAAGAATATTTGTCGAAAACGTTGATCAAAGAACTAAAACGTGGATACTGTTACGTCACTATAATACTATGCGCTTTATCATTAATAACTTCGCAGCTAGACAAATTCTCAGCTGGACTTTTTGCAGGTGTAACTGAATGAGTCAAGCTGTGAAAGTAAAAAAATACATTTTTAATCAAGAAAGTTTACCGGCATCTTCCATTGGCTTATGAGTATATTTCACTGTTTAGACATTCTCTTATAAAAAGGCCGAGGCAAAAGCAAGAATGAGCTTTAATTACCTTCACCTTTCAAGAAGCAAAAATGAGTTCAAAGTGAAAATTAAATACGTTCCACGTGTAATTTCCACGTGCTTTTTGGGTTTTCTTGTGTAACCGTAAAGGATTAAAGTACCTAATACTTGAAGCGTCTCAATATAATAGTCAAAGTTAATAAGAGTACCTGGATATTATATCGGTAGAGACGTGAGGACATTTCACAAAACTCAGTCGTAAGAGTTAATTCTTCTTCTAATCCATATATAGTAGACAGGGTATTACAAAACTAAGCGATAGTACTGAGGGTGTGTATGGGTCCCCTGCATAGAGTTTACTGTGAAAGCAGCGGCGCTGAAAGACCAATTTTTTTTTGTGATTTGTATGGGCAAGCGCCCCAGCGCGAGCGTCACGAGTTTCCCCACACAAAAGTGAAAAAAAAATGCTCTTTCAGCGCTGCTATTTTTACAGTAAACTTTATACACGGGACTCGTACACACCCTAAAGTATTCACACTTAGTTTTGTGACACCCTGTATAATTATTTCCATCTTCGACGACTTACTTCTAAACTAAATACTCGTTAAGAATTAGTCCAGGTCCAGAACACTTGATTTTAGATGGTGAAGTTGAAAATCAATAATGTATAGGAGATAGTATTTCACAGGTATTAATATTATATAGCGCATCGGTGGTTTAATTATGTAGAGATTGCTGTGTCTTACGTCACCTTCTCGGTCAAATTTTCTCGATTCTGACTTGAGTAAAGGTTCTGGCTCAATTATTATACATCAATATTAATAATTATTATTTATTATCATTAATATTGATGATAATATAATATGCGGGCGTCATCTAGTGAACGATATTTCTTGAGTCTCCGCCCTGTTTGTCCCAACGAGACATATCAGAGCTACGAGAAAATCGGAAAAACAACCTTGAGGTGTTTTTAACAACTTGATAAAAAAATAAACAAAATACATTAACATAATAATTTATACCCAGAAACTTTTTTATGTAGCAGCAGGTAGCAGCGATACCTACATGGAATTAAATCACTCACTAGGGTGATTAGTCGGTTGTAGCGCCCAAACTACTGCTTCGTTTTTGATGAATTTGATTGAATTATTAAGCAATAGCTCCAGTGAGTTAATGTAAATAGTTTGTGCTAGTGCACTACAACTTACACAGTACACACCAACATGATCATCTATTTTTAACACTACTATCATTTCCCTTCCGTCTTTGAGACTGGGTTAAAAGGGCTTTTGTATCGAGTGACAGATATTCATAAGTAATAAATCAGCTGGAACCTGGAAGGGTCGTGGGACCGTCTAGACGGCCCTGTAGGTCCCGGACCTTGAACTCTCTTAAAATAAATGAGCACAACTTTTTTGTTCCCTTTTCCATGGCGAAATTACAGTCATCGTTACGCCTGATATTTACGATAGTTATAATTTGCGATTATTATTTATTAATAATCGCAAAGGAAATAAAGAATACTAAAATTCTTTATTGGGTTTTTTGTTTTAGTGGATCTTGTTTTGATAGGCTATTAAGTAGTACTTGAACGGCATAATGTGACAAAGAAATTACGGTCTGAAAGACTAAAAACTAAAAAGGTATACAGACACAGATGAATTGAATTGAATTTGAAATTTGAAATAATGTTCTCAAAATATTTCATTAATCCGTAAAATATGTTAGACCTTGTATGTACCTCTGAACATAAAAATTAATTGAAACCTAACCTAGACTTACCTAACATCTTAATAAAATACACCATAACGCCTTACAGCAGCTGGTATGCTCTATGATAAAAATTTCTCATGAGTTTTAGTATCATAATATTTTTTCAAAAATTCCAAATAACTAAATATGTACTTCTATTTCTATCGTGACATATCAAGACAGACAGGGAAGGAAGATCGAAGGTATCTTCTAGAAGCAGGTAGTCAAAAAATCTTTTAGTCTTCTTCATGAATACGGTACCCTAAACAGGTCTATGAAAGTAAAGTTTTTCACTTCGCCATCAAAGACTTTTTTATGGCAAGGTTATTGAAAATGAAACTATAAAAGAGCTATAAATCGAATGTAGGTTTAATATAAACTTGATATAAAACGTTATAGATGAAAAATAAGTTACGCGAGTTCCTAAACAAAAAGAAAGTGAAATAAACAAGGTCGGAATCAACGCTGTCGCCGCTGCCATAAAGACCGACGGCCGTCCTTGAAAAGGGGGGTCTTCTAGGTACAAATTGGGTTATTACTGTGCGTGGGGGCGTGGGTGGTCGAGACGGGAGGAGCGAGAGGGAGGTCCGATATTCGGTTGCGTGATCCCAACGTGAGTGAAAGGGAGAAATGCCGGTTGGGCGTACCAATGCGCCACCCTCGGCACGCCTCTCCAGGAAGGACTCCCGTTCCAGACTAGGGTTCCGGCGCCGATCATTATAATTACTCTTCAAGGTGAATCGGGAGCCAGTGTTGCCAGACGTCAAAACACCAGTCTCGCAGAACCTCCTCCACTCGGATCCACGAATTTCGGGATTCCCTCGTGGTAGACCTGCAATTTAATGTACTATCGACTGATATGAAATATTGTAACAAATTTATCAGCAGTACATGAGGGTTTGCTTTGATAAATTTGAAATTAAAAACGTTACTCGGCCCCTGTTAACATAGGAAAAAACTTGTTCATGGCAACACTGAATAATTGACAGCCGTAGCTAAATCCAGGGCGAACCCACTGGGACCTAACTTCCAAACTAACATAAGAACAGTACACTGAAAAGATTTATGTGCTCAAACTCAAAGTAATTTAAATTTTTCTCAACTTTTTACTTTGACATTTGCTTGTGTGTTATGTACAATTTCTGAGGAAAATTAAAATATTAAATTAGTAATTGACACAATCTAATACCTAATAAATAAACTTTAAGAAACATCAAGTACATCTCAATAGCATTTTTGTAAAGACAAAATCCTCTATTAATATTTATTTTATTAGTTTAGATTCTCTTGTGACTACTTCTATACACGTTTCTCACGTTTTTGCACATAATATATTTCAGCTGGTATAACGTACCTACAGTTATAATAAAATATGTACCTACATAATATTGTGTTATATTTAGTAATATTATATCTAGTGGCAAGGGTCAATGGCCGATGATGCGTAGCTTGTAATAATATGATGTGCTTTGAAGGAGTGTTCGCTCGCGGCTGTTCGGATCAACTTTTTTTGCATCTAGGCACAAAAGAAACTTGCTCAGTTTTAACACGTGCTCAAATTGAGTGGAAGTACAAAAAACGTATTGGCACTCTTTTGTTTAATTTTACGACTCGATGTTGCTCGCGACTTCTTTCGAGAAAAACTCGTTTATCATGCAGATATCACACACTGCACTGCACCATTAAAACTTTACTATGACCGTTCCCAGGACTCGAAAAATCGTGAAGCAGTCATAATATTAGATATTGGTACTGATCGTACGACGTAGAAGATAATGTTATTATGTTTCCTCTTGTTCGTTCTACCACTACTAATATATATTCTGTGGTTCTACTACCATACTTAATTAAACAATTGATAATATTGAGCATAGTATGATAATAATCAAGCTATTGAACCTATTTCTATTCATGTGACTTGACCTGGTAACAATGATAAATATAAAGCGGCTGATAACGCCGAAATGTATATCCGATTCCAACAATTTTGCTTGGAGACATGTCATGATGGGTAGATAAATAGCTGATATTAAAAGCGGAATTTACGAACTAACGGACTGCCTAGTGAAAAGCTATTAATAAAGAAACTTAATACTTACCTGTTGTAAATTTGAGTTTTGAGAGAATTTCGAATCTATTGACAGCATAATATTTAACAGAAACAATCAATTTTATACACATAACATACCCATTTAGGCTGCTAAAATAAGTACTTATCCTTTTAAGCTTTGAGAAAACATTTAGAAAATATCACGACTCCAGATTCTCTCAGAGTGAGTTTTCTTCTGATATTTTTAATTATTTTTATTTAATAGTTATAAAGCTTTTAATATAATACTTTATTGCACAGAAACCGCAAAATAGACCACCACAGTCCAGACCATATTCCAAATCCAGTTCTGTGGTTTTAGTTGTAGATTCACTGTCACCATTATTTTATAAAACTTCCACTATGATCAAAAAGTCCTAAGGAACTCGCTTACAAAGTTTTGCACTAAGTTGAAATTTATAAAAAAAGTATAATAAACTAGAGGACGCCCGGAACTCCGTTGCGCCAAAATTCGTTTATCGCGTCGGAACCGTACATTTTTCGGGATAAAAACTATCCTATGTCCTTTCCCGGGACTCAAGATATCTCCATGCCAAATTTCAGCAAAATCGGTTCAGTGGTTTAAGCGTGAAGAGGTAACAGACAGACAGACAGACAGACAGACAGACAGACAGACAGACAGACAGACAGACAGACAGACAGACAGACAGACAGACAGACAGACAGACAGACAGACAGACAGACAGACAGACAGACAGACAGACAGACAGACAGACAGACAGACAGACAGACAGACAGACAGACAGACAGACAGACAGACAGACAGACAGACAGACTGACAGACAGACAGACAGACAGACAGACAGACAGACAGACAGACAGACAGACAGACAGACAGACAGACAGACAGACAGACAGACAGACAGACAGACAGACAGACAGACAGACAGACAGACAGACAGACAGACAGACAGACAGACAGACAGACAGACAGACAGACAGACAGACAGACAGACAGACAGACAGACAGACAGACAGACAGACAGACAGACAGACAGACAGACAGACAGACAGACAGACAGACAGACAGACAGACAGACAGACAGACAGACAGACAGACAGACAGACAGACAGACAGACAGACAGACAGACAGACAGACAGACAGACAGACAGACAGACAGACAGACAGACAGACAGACAGACAGACAGACAGACAGACAGACAGACAGACAGACAGACAGACAGACAGACAGACAGACAGACAGACAGACAGACAGACAGACAGACAGACAGACAGACAGACAGACAGACAGACAGACAGACAGACAGACAGACAGACAGACAGACAGACAGACAGACAGACAGACAGACAGACAGACAGACAGACAGACAGACAGACAGACAGACAGACAGACAGACAGACAGACAGACAGACAGACAGACAGACAGACAGACAGACAGTAGATATCGGAATAAGAAAAAAACTTACAATGAAATAAGTAATAACTAGATTTTAACGAATACCAGCACAACCGTTGGCGTAGAAAAAACCGCTAGAATTATTTTAACGTGAAAAAAACTATCCTAGTAGGTACTAAAAGCACCGCCACGCAATATAATATTTAAAATAAGTATAAAGTTTTTATTAGGAAAAGAGGGAAAAGGTTACATACTGTTTAACACTTTCATATTAATTAATAAAGATTATACCTCTAAATTCTATTATCTATCAGTTTGTGATCTTTCAGCGAACATACAAAACTAGTTATGTGAAATAGATCTTAATAATTCCATTCACAGAAATGTCACAAAAAGGGGCCTTCAAGTTCAATGTATTTGCTGACAACGGAGCCTACATTCCGATAGCAGATGACGTAACGCTACCCGGAGGTCGGCATAGCAACATACTGCGTCCCGCATCGAATGTAACATGTACTATGTTATCTTATATATAAAATTCCCTGTCACAATGTTAGTTACCGTACTCCTCCGAAACGGCTTGACCGATCTTTATGAAATTTTATATGCATATTCAGTAGGTCCAACATCTATTTTTCATACCAAAAATTATTTATATGGCAAAACAACGTTTGCCGGGTCAGCTAGTTATAATATGATATATAGTTGCGTAACTTAGTCGTGAAATCATATTTGAGCTACACAGAGAAAAATTGTACGCTTTTTCGATAAGATACTATCTTTTCTATAACTGAGCCGTTTTGAAATCAGAGCGTAGAACACAAAAAGTTTTATGTGTTTACGGCAAGAGAGAGATAGATATTATATTATTATATCATATGCTACGCTGTTCTGTAACTCAGCCATCTTAAAATCAAATTCATGTCCATAGACAAGTTTTACGTACATAAAGAGATACTTTCGTTACGTAGTTCAGCTCTTTCAGTCAAGTATATTTTAAGTCATGTAAGGTTATGTATGCGAGCGCCCAATATGGCTGTTGCAATATGAAGGTATCAAGGTAGTCTACTGTATATTACTATTTGTATTGTAACCTTAGTATGTGCTGCAGTCATGAAGTCAGATTTCAAATGGACTACGCCTCAGTTTTATTAGTTACACTTACTGCAGTATTGTGTGTTACTTATAACGACATAATCTTACAATATCTATATAGGCTAGTTTAGTTAATGATTTAGGGATACAGATTCAAATGCAAGTACAGTCATAAAATCACCATAGAACTAGCTTTAAGATCCCAAATCATAAATTATTAAAAAATATTATGTACCTGTTTTCCAACAGCATTAAGCTATAAATTATTATATTATTAAGAAGTATTTAACATAAATAAGCCCTTAGCACAAAAACGTTTTAAATTTAAACTGTAGGAGAGACCTTGAGAAATGTGTACGGAAATACTTTGGCTTCGAACGATGGCTGGTTCATATCACTATGCATTTGTTTGTTAGATAAAACTGGTTAATCATAGATAATAATAAATATTGCGATAAAATTCTAGAGGCCCTTATTTGGGTACGACTCGTATGTATCAATATCAGCTCTATCATGGTCACTATAGCACGGCTAAATTATGGGAAAGATCCCCGAACCACAGTGTAGGCATAAATATATCTATGACAGCAGTATCTGGCATATCACATAAATTTCGAACCTAGCCTAACCGCTATAGATTAGGTAAGGTTAGCTATCTACGTCAATGGCATGGAATAATTTTTTCACAGTACGCAATTAAATTTTATCTTTTCATTATTTCCGCATGAGCGTAGTACAACAATTATAAATAATTACGTGCAAATGATTTTGTTGTTAATTTAAGTCTATAGACGTTTTTATGACATCGTGAGTTTATAATAATATGTTTGTAACTATTTATAGTTAAAATTCGAAGTATGTACAATATTTTTTTATTCACTGATTTTTTTCACACGACTATCTTAAGAGTAGGGAAAAGTTTAGTTAATGTAAATGTTGAAGATTAAAAACAGTAGGATATACATACTATGATCATTTTAAAGGGGTATCATTTAAAAACTTATTTAAAATCATAGTCCATAATAACATAATCCCTGGCAGGAAGCTAGCTGCATTCTCAGAATTGTAGATAGCTTTAGAGATTTCGGTCGTAAAAAACTATTGGGGTCCATGGCCGGGTTCTATAAATATTTTGCAGTTTCGGTTTCGAGGTCACCGACGACGCTAAAGTAGGGTTCGGTCGGGAAATACCTGCGGTAGATTAGATAGTCCCGAATAGCTATGGGCCACGGATAATCTATGGTCAAAACCACGAAACGAATGAGATCATTTCATGCTTTTGACGTTAATTAATAAAGTAATTATTGTGAGTCACCCTGTGTACCATAAGTTCACTGATATTGGTGTTAATATTTAGAAGTTTCATAAAAGTAAAATATAAATTAAATAATATATTATCAAGTTAAAAACGAAGTATGTTTTTCCTTATACTCGTAGTTCACTCAACTATGGAGCTGCAATGCCGGCTGATTTCGTCTGATATTTCTAGTCCGTTTAGTCATCGCTAGAAAATGAAGATATAAACAAAAAACATTTCATAGTAACGCCTGATAGAGCGCACTATTATAGTTCTAGGATTTTTTACTCTGTGGCTGCGTTTGTTTGAGTGTGAGTGGTCTATGTCTGAGTATAAGCAAATAGATATTGGGCTCGGCTGTAGTACCTAGCTATAATATTATTTTCATTGCTATAACGTCGACTATAGTAGCTCTAGTAGCAATATTTAAAAAATATCGAAACGTGGATGTAAGTACAATAAATTTTGAAACTACTGTTAACGGCAAAAATAGTTTCAGAATTTCCTAGATGATAAGAGATAATGCATTTTAATCTCGCGATAAAAAGTATTGTACAGATAACGTAACAATGTAGTCTTATATCTTGCTACGAATGTTATCGAGTAATAGATACACAAAAAATATTAAGCCTAGACTGAAATTGAGAGGTCAAGGCCAAAGTTAGATGTTACAGACACACAAATATTTACGAATATTGGAATCTTTCTAAAACTTATTACTAACTTTTCAGTTGGAAATTGAATTGTTAAGATTAAAATCATTATTTAGCACTAAAATAATGGCCTTTCATGTTCGTCTCTACAGGAAATTACATTTAAAAGTATAGCTTTGGCATCGCTGTGTCTCTTCTAGAAGCTACCTGACATTTTAAAATACAGCTTTAGCATCGCTTCCTCTCTTCTAGAAGCTTTACTGCGCTTAGTCTCTCGCCAAAACATAGGAATGAAAATAAACCACGGTGTGGTCGGGTTCGTTAGCCGGGAGCCCGAAATGCCTGCGCCCGCGCATGTGCTAGTTCATATACTGCGCACTTGCAGGATGTTTGTGTGCGTTATGTTTGACTGATCTGGGCATGCAAAAAACACTAGACCTACATCGTTGGTCTGGCCAGGTTGGGTATGACACAAAAATACTAGAACGTTGGAAACGTAACTTTTTATGAGAAATTGGATAATATTAAGTAGTAGTATTGTGTAACTTATTAACAATATGATATAATCTAATAATTATAATTTTATTACTATTATCTACCCGGTGCCCATTTTCCACCTATTTAAGGCCTCTAACAAAATTATACATATACTTACATATATCTCTTACAAGAATACAATAAGAAAAAAATGTTTATAGCTGTAAAATGAACGTGTACAAAACTTATTTACGGTAGGTTAAATCTTGCATTTGACGTAGATTATATACGAAGGGCATCGGCCTTAAACTTTATTATAATTTTAGGCCTGTTGGCCTTCGCGATGTACGTGCATAGTCGGTTTTTTCCAAAATCTCGCCTCAAACTTGTTTTGTTTCCGCGGACCTGGCGGTGGACTTTGTCCTCAACGGACGAAAATTTTAAATGCCAGCATTATTCGTCCCAAATACATAATTGAAAGTTTGTAACTTGTAAGTAGTCGTTTCATACATACAATATAATATATCAATATTTTTTGAAAATGTTTGATAGATGAAAAGCTTTTTAATATCCCGTTTTAATAATTTCATTAATTTGTCATATTAATCTAAAAGATACTTAAAATTATAAACTACGATATTTATTAATATATTAAACATATAAATACGCATATTTTTATTAATATATTAAATATTACATTTAAATGTGTAAAAAACTTTTAGACAATTCATTATAATATTTCACGATAGTTAAAACGATGCTACATTTTATTGTACTTATTGTATTTTGAAATTTAAAAAAATTGTAATTAATTATAAGTAAAAAAATTAAAAATGCCATAAAGTTCTGTTAATGATAATAAATGAATTTAATTTATAAACATTTCACAAAAGCACATTTATAAGTATGCGTCATTTATTTTACTAGATCGAGGGGTTAAATGTAATACAAAATATCAATTTACAGCTGCGAAAATCGATTATTTTCGAATAAATAACGATTAATCATGAACAAAGATAAATTTTAAAAGGCTTAAATATAAACAATACGTAAACAATTTTTGCTTAAATAATAACGGTTTAAGTTAAACTACGGAACCCTAAAAATCTGCAGACTAGAGAATTGTTTACTGATTTAAGTGCTGGTAATTTGGCCATGATAGTCATGGTGGCTATGGCGAATTATGTATTTGCTTATAATAATACTAATTTTCAAAAAAAATACAGCCGCATTCAAAAAGATTTAATTATAAGTTTTATGCTTAATTTAATGAAGATTTTGACATAAACTAAATATTTCTGTCTTCATCTTCATTAAATTAAAGTTAAGCAGTCATTAAAACTCTCTGAGTGAAAAAGTCCTTTATTCAAAGTCAAACGCATCCTCGCTACGAAATGCACTCGTAGCATTTCGTAGCAATGCAGCTACCGCGTAGACGTCTACACCGTAGACGCTCTACGAAACTGCATGTGCAAAATATTTGCACTTCCGACTTTAGTATTCGTACTGCGCAGCATCTTACTATAATATTATTATGATTTATGAATTAATAAAAGTATAAACGTGACTCTTAAATATTTCGTAGTACTACCGTTATTAAATTACAAGGAAAAACAAAGGAATAAACTGCATATTCAAAATATTTGCACAATCTGACTTTAGTATTCGTACTGCGCGTTTCTTACTATAATATTATGATGACTACATAAAAGTATAAACGTGACTCTCAAATATTTTGTACCATCTTTAAAAAATGACAAGAAATTCAAAGGAATAAACTGCATATTCAAAATATTTGCACAATCTGACTTTAGTATTAGTACTGCGCAGTATGTTACTATAATATTATGATGTAAATTTATGATATAAAAGTGACGTGTCTCTCAAATATTTTGTACTATCTTTATATAATGACAAGGAAAATCAAAGGAATAAACTGCATATTCAAAATATTTGCACAATCTGACTTTAATAGTATTCGTACTGCGCAGTATCTTACTATAATATCATTATGACTACATAAAAGTATAAACGTGACGTTCATATATTTTATACTATCTTTATTTAATGACAAGGAAAATCAAAGGAATGTAATGAAGAATTACTTGAATTGGTTTGTGTTTAGGTGGTAATAATATGTCAAATGTAATTGGAATCTACCGTTATCATATTATTAGTATGCAGTTTTATAAATGCCTGATACATTATTTTGACAAGCTGTAAAAGGATATGTGTATTATATTATTCTCGAAATGATTGTGTAGACCATTATAATATAATTTATGCTTGAAAAGCGAATAATAATCGTTGAACATACATAATACCCTATTTCTGCTGTCAGTTAATTAATACATGAAGCTCATTGCAATCTCCACAGACAGATGTTTGTGAGAGCACATAATGGGCACATGGAAAACACATTGCGCATAATAATTAATGACTTCTTAATATCAACAAAAAAATATTGTATGGTAATTATAAGAACAACTACATTTGAATAGGCTTATCTAGATATTTCTAGAACCTGATCTGCCTAAGTCATTGGCCTACGAATTTATTTTCAGCTGCCTGAGAATATCAATCGAAAACAAAGATGTTTCGAAATATCGGTATTTAATTTTTTAAATGACGCTCAACATTTTACACGAAATCATAATATTTTCATATTCTTATATTCGATATCATATCGACTCTTTGACGTAGTTAAAAGATTGAAAAGAAACCACATCTTTAACCGATTAGAGTATGAAGCACTGGCTTCAGATTCTCTTAAGCGCCATTCAATAATTCAAGTAATCTAATCATAGTCTGGCGACTGATTGTAGATCGAATACAAGAAAAAAAATTAATAAGTAATTAAAATTTGAATTGAGGTGGGAATATCCTATTTTCTGACAGCATAGTTAACGTGCAGTGGAAAATTTTACTTTTTTAGTAACAATCATTTGGCCTGATATATTGTATCATCAAGGGTGCTTTTATTATTATTTTATGCAAACACAAGAGGTTGTCAAGTTTTAAGCGTACATTAAGGACTGGTTTCTAAATGAAGTGAATTTTTATACAGTTCATAGTAGTTAATTATAATACTAATATCTAATTCTAACGATTATGCGTGCGAAATACAATGCGCAGCCTATTCTCATGATTAGAATGCCGTTTCGATTTCTCTGTCATCGGCTGTCTATACGGCATCCACACGTGCTGTTTCAATAAATGCGATCAAAGCGACACTAGAATTTTACTTCGTGCTCTTAAACTAAAGATTGCTAACTTCCCATTACCCACCCTATTCAATAAAATGATATTGTGATTTGCAACAAGCTACAGGCACCAACTTTATAGTTAAACTCATACCAACATTTAAAAAATGTTTTACTTACTTCAAATAATATTTTCAAATTGAAAAACCTATTCACATATTCAATGTTAATTTATTAATTTAACATTGCTATTGAATTTAACATTGAGTGATATCAATGTATGGAAGGGCCCGTCCCAGTATCATCCGTGCGCCTTGACCCAAATCTACTCCCGCAGCAGTCGGCAGTCGTGAGTCATGACCCTCCACAACATCGCTATGGCTTAAATACTGTTCATTAGAGCAGGGCTTCCCAAACTGTCACTGTGACCCCCTGGAGCGCTTAACTCGCAGCCTTAATCTAGGCGAAACATGTATTAGATTAAATGCCGATTTACGTTGATACAATAACTGGACGCTTTGTATGGATTTAAATGTGTCCAATAAACAGATTTCAGTATCCAGTAGATGCGAGTAAACAATAATATTACCTATGTTAAAATCGAGACCAATATCTAGTGTAATCACTGCAGCTACAGCAATATAAAACAGCAATAACTTTGCGTATTCATTATTATCACATTATTATCCTGCAATGATAGCCCACTGCTTCAGTTCATCTTAAAATTGAATATTTTTAACATTCGCGGAATTCTATGTGGGAGGAGGAATAAGTGCAGGATTTGCATCATATTTCGTTATCTTAGTGGCAGAGTACAGACGATAATTATTAATTTCGAGAAAGGGTTCTTGCGAAAAAAGGAAGCGTCGCACAATAATTAATAAGTTTGGAGTGCACTGAATTATAGTATGTAGATTGTAGAGTATTTATAGCATTATGTAGGCTAATACAGACAAAACATCTGCATACGGACATTAACTATCAAATATACTTAATTATAGGTATCGGTAAGATGCATTTACTACTTAAACAAGGGTGTAAATAGAACGATCCTCGTTCAAAAATTTCTAAAGTAATAGGTACTTACATGAAAATATTATATTGTAGTTTTAATTAAAGTCCCTCTACCATATTAGTTATTACGTCCAATATAAGCAGGCGGTACGAAAGTAAGAAGATATGCCAAAATAAGAATACAGCTTATTTTAGTTCCTACTAAAAGCTGCCTCCTTATTTTTGGCAACAACCGTACGAACTACTGAAACAAAGATGCACACAGTAGATGCTGGAAGGCGTTGAAAGGTACCTTATTATTAAGTGCTTATTTTGCTCGATAATTTCCACTCGTGGAAACTTAGATATTATATTATATAACTAGCTGACCCGGCAAACGTTGTTTTGCCATTTAAATAATTTTTGGTATGAAAAATAGATGTTGGCCGATTCTCAGACCTACTCAATATGCTCACAAAATTTCATGAGAATCGGTCAAGCCGTTTCGGAGGAGTACGGTAACTAACATTGTGACAGGGAAATTTTATATTATATAATAAGCTACATACACAACATATTCAGTAGGTACCAAAACTCCGCAGTAAATAATGAAGTAGGTACTAAAATAGATGCCTATTTCGGGAGGCACAGAAATAAAGCTGCCTACACAAAATATTCGGCTATCAATGGCGGTGTCGCGAAAGTCGCGGCATTATGTGGTACCGGTCTCGGAACTGGTTCTCTGTCCTTGGGCGGCGGAGATTTCCGCATGCGGCCCCGGCGCAGGGCTCCGCTGAATATTCACGCAACGTAGCGCTTGAAAACGCATAATATTTAAATATATTTTTTTATTTTTTTAAGTGCCCCGCAAACGATCAAACATCAAACACGTCAAACAAGTCAAACACCATACAAACTACGTGTTTGACATGTTTGACGCGTTTGAAGAAAATTTGGATTTACTACGTGATTTGACGTGTTTGACGGTTTGATGATTGATCGTTTGCGGGGCACTTAAAAAAATAAAAAAATAGAGGATGGAGACTTTACAAGGCAACTGCAGGCTGTTGATGCCAGACTATTTGAAAATTTAAAAATAGGAACACTGTCAATAAATAAAATGTATTTAATCCTACCTCTTGTAGTTTACCAATGCTAAAGTTACATACCTAAGGAATATATTTTATTTTCTACAACATTTACAAAAATAGTTGTTAATAAAATATTATTATCTCAGATGCCGATAGGTTCAATATTTTTAAACATGGACTACGAGTATGTATGCCCAAAATCTGAACATTCTTTGTCTTAGGAAGATAGGCATATCTAAGCTTTTGTAAAATAATAATCATGTTGGAAGGTGGACATAAAATACTTTTACCATCTGCCAGACCAAGTCTACTTGTTAAACTGGTCCGAAGGTGCAAAATTTTATAATCTTTTTTAGTGTTCCGTACCCAAAGGGTAAAAACGGGACCCAGCTATTACTGAGACTTTGATGTCTGTCTGTCGGTCTGTCTACACCTACAGGCTGTAACTCAAGAACCGCTAGACTCCTGAAATTTTCACAGATTGTGTATATCAGCTGTTGCCGCTATAACAACAAATACTAAAAACAAAATAAAATCTCCCATACAGCAAACGTGTTTTTTTTTTGCCTTTTTCGCTCGTATTCAATAATGGTAGCAGTTAGGCACTTGAAATACTCACAATATTATTAATTATATTTGTACTTTAATAATTTATAATAAAATTAAAATAAAAAAAAATATTTAAGGGGGGCTCCCATACAAAAAACACAATTTTCTGCCAACTTTTGCTCAATAACGATACGGAACCCTTCGTGCGCGAGTCCGACTCGCACTTGGCCGATTTTTTGTGTTTAATTGAATTCGGCCTCAAGACATTTGTAAATACCTACTGACCAAACACGTTAGACAAAAAGGTGTTACCGACTGCAGGAACCCGTAATTAAGTTTGGTCCAAACTTCGAGAATAGTCAAAAAACTAAACACTGAAAATGTTTGTTAAAACTGATTTTCTAATACTTTGTTAAGCTAAATCAACAAAATTTTATACCTATTATAAGATAATACTGTTATGTTGATTTTGTGTTGATTACAATAAATAGGGACTTAATTAAAATACAATTTCTATTTCCTAAGCATTCGCCATAAGAATGTTTTATTTCTGTTTTCGTCTAATAACTTAGGTATTAATAAGGTACCTGGTAGTCTTAATTTTTATCCATTTTGGCTGTTATATACAAAATTTAGAATCAAAAAGTATTACCTACTTTATCTTTATTACTGTAGAATACGTAGGTCACATTAAAACAGAATTATGTAAATACCCATATTTAAAGTTAATATTATACCTAGGTAGGTACTAGGTACCTACTACCTACTTATATTATTAACTTCGCGGTATAACCACAAAAATATTATTTTACTGCAACAAAAGAAAGCTTATAAATCCTTTTAGTGGAGTCGCCAGAGGTTTTAACTTTTAACCTCCGAAAATTGTAATATTGAATGGATTTTTGTTTTTGTGGTGTCATTTTCTTTTTTACACTATAACTTGCAAAGTTTACCAAAAAATTGTTTGTGCTTTTAATTTTTTAGTTAGGTACTTAATTAGAAATTAATATTTCACCATATAAAACCAGTCCAGATTTTTTTTTTCTTGATCCTATTATTTAATGACTCTTATCCGATTGTTTACATTGATATTTTACCAAAAACACAATTTTTAAAAAAGAAAGTTTGCTTTGACAAGCTAAAATATGAAACTATAAGATTTTTGCAAAGTTTTTAGAGATAACCGTCGTAACCAAGATAGAAGGGTTTGGGAGGATTTAAGGGTCGTAACGAAAAGTGTGTTACTCGTACTTATTCTGAGTATTACATTTTTAAGCACTTTGAAACGTTTTAATATCTCCAAAAATGTGTAAAATAGACCAAAATTGTTTTTCTACATTTGTTGAGAATTTATTTAAGAAAGAGCTAAAACATTAAATGCATCGACAAACGAAAGGCTTTTTCTAGCCTTTGAAATATATTTAAACCTCCGAATTAAAGCCAGAAAAAAATGGGTGCTACATAATATCTCACGTACATACTAAAGACGCATACGACCTATGTTTGGAAAATGCTTACCTGAATACAAAAAATATCAGTTCTTAAACCTAATTTGTATTTTTTTTCCTTTAAGTATGTTTTAGCGAATGTTATCAATGAAAAAAAAATATTGTGATATAACCTAACCAAAAGAAATAAAATACTTATGGCCTGTTTCACCGCTTCCTGATAAGGTGCCCGATAGGGTTATTTGACAGATTTTCCATACTCCATCTGTCAAATTAAGTGGTAGATAGCCTTATCAGGAAGCGGTGAAACAGGCCCTTACAGATTTTCTTCAAAATATACGCGAAAAAAGTTTGTGCTACATTTTCGGAAAAGTAAAAAAGTAAGAGCTAAAAAAAATTACGCATTGAGAAACAGAAGTTTTAAACTTCCTATTTAAAACCAAAAAAAAATAGGAACGCCATTTTATCAGGTACTTAATGCCGAAGCACACAACAAACATATTATTCGGAGGCATGCTGATCTAGATACAAATATATGTCTGTTGTGCAAATATATTATTAATTTTTAAGGGCCTGTTTCACCGCTTCCTGATAAGGCTATCCACCACTTAATTTGACAGATGGAGTATGGAAAATCTGTCAAATAACCCTATCGGGCACCTTATCAGGAAGCGGTGAAACAGGCCATAAATCTAAATTTATTAATTTTTTCCACTTATTTTCTTTTTTCAGAATATAAGCAACGATTTGAATAAAAAAAAGTTAATATATTTTATTATTTTGCTCCATAACTGAACTGAGAAAAATGCACGTTTACTTCAAAATTTTAAAATTTATGAGTGTAACTGAAGTGGTATAGAATAATTTAAAAATTAAAAGCACAATTACTTTTCAATAGGTAAACTTTTTTAATTATTTTATCACCTACACATTCCATTTTTTCTTTTCAATTTTCATCCACTATTACGGAAATCGGAAGTTTGCACGATTTTTACGCTATAGGCACTCCACTATATTTTATATTGTAGTTAATATTATTAGCTCGTTAAAATATGGCGTCAATATTTTTTTTATTAGATTCTTATGGCCTGTTTCACCGCTTCCTGATAAGGTGCCCGATAGGGTTATTTGACAGATTTTCCATACTCCATCTGTCAAATTAAGTGGTGGATAGCCTTATCAGGAAGCGGTGAAACAGGCCCTTAGAAACAAGAATAATTAGGTACCTACTTAACACTAGAAAGACCAAGGCAGTCAATTTGACCGCAAGGCAATTTCATTCTTAAATATTTCACAAACTATGGTTTTGTTGCTTTTCATATTTTATGACTTTTCCTAATTTGCTCTTGTTAGGCTAAATCTATATTTTAAAAAAATTGCTATATGTTGCTTATGAGATTCGATTACAAATACCTACTATTTGTAATCGAATCTCATAAACAACATAATATAGCAATAAAAGACCGCGCACCGTCAATTTGACCGCATATACAATATAAAGGCAGCGTATAATAGTGAACAACGATCTCTTCAAACTAAAGTGGGTATTTTTGTTTTTGTTTACGTTGAATTGAATTCTGAGTAAGTTGTTACTGATTAGCTTGTTTATATTTTATAGTAGATATTGGTTTCGAGCAGTCGTAAAGAAATGAGTCGCCGCCTCAGAAGTTCTCAAATAGAACAAGAACTGTTGCGATTCATGGATATACAAGAAGATGTGTCGGGTGATGAAAGTATTGATGATATAACAGGCAGTGTTAGTGAAAACCATGATGCAGAATTTCAGCCGTAGCAGGTCACTTCTTTATCAGAAGTCTCCGAAGTAGATTTATCTGCTACAAATACGATATTATTGTAAATTCGCCCAAGCCGCTAATTGATCTATCAGATACCCCGCGTATCTGATAGATCAATTAGCGGCGGGTGAACAGTATGCGGTGGACGATCAGTATTCAGTTAGGACATCTTTAGTACCGAAAGTCGGGATATTACAAGTAGCAAGTGACAGTACAGAATGGACTTGTATTCCTCCAGACGCTATAGGAGTAGGATGTCGTAGCCAGCAAAAAATACTTCCTGGCCTGGCCTGTTCACGTTTTTTGCAATATACTTGATTTAGCAGCTATCAACCCGTGAATTCTATATCAAAAAGTCATAGGTATAAAATTTCTCATTATGATTTTATTCTTGAACTAGTGAGCGAAGCAGGTACAGAGTATGTGAAAAAAAATCCACTTCCACTGCGATTCAAAGACAAGAAACTAATTCTAAAACAAGTAAACCATGTACTATAAACAATAAGAGACGGCAATTTCAAATCAATAGTAATTGTTAAAAAAAATAAAACGTGTGAAAACTGCTCTATCTGTAAAAAATCTCTATGTGGAAAATATACAAAGAGTTTAAAAAAACTATGTTACTTGCTACAAATGTTATTCAGTTTACTGCTAAAATTGTTTATTATTAATAAAAAAAATAAATTTATATTATTTTTATGTAAAATATGCAATAATTTCATAAGTATTCTGGCTTAATCTCTAGTACCGTCAAATTGACCGCCGCGGTCTTTGAAGGTATAGAATAATGCCCGGCCCTTCTAGTGTTAAGTAAGTAAACTGTACTTAAGTACGCATTAATATTCCTAGTGTGCATGTCTTATAAATGCTGAAACAATATTTATAACAATTATTTTAACGAATTTGTCGTCAATAGAGCATACAGTAATTATTTCTGTGAGCTATAAATTATTTTACGCTTAGGTAGGTACATTGGCTACATGCCTACGAAGTACGAACGAGCATCACACTTGACATGCACACACGGTATGTGTCAGCACAATGCGGCTGTAAATTCATTGTGTAATGGGCGAGTCGTGTTTTAAATTAGGCCGTCCCTCCCTAAAGCGCCCCGCGCATCGCTGTCATTATCAAAACATGATCTATTCAACTCTTAAACGCATCTAAGAAACGCATGCTCCATAAAATAATTTTAAAATATAAGCGAGAAGCGCCATCTGTGCTATCTTTTACGAACTTCCAAGACAATAATTTATAATGACATGGCTAATAATGTTCGTTGAATTATGAACAAGGAAGAGTTTTGCCGGGAATACGAAAGAGTGACGTTTTGTTTTTGTATTATTTTCCTAAAATTGTGTTTTTTCGGTTTTTAATGTGTAATGTTGGTAGAATATTAACCATTAAATATTCGTTGTCGTGCACAAGTGTGGGCAAGTGATACAACTTCAAGAAACGTGCCATTTTGTGTTCCCTCCAAAACTCCATCGAAAGTTTTAGTAAAGGGTCTACCACTTTACTAAAACGACTGACTTGACTCGTTGACTATACCGACTACTTTTTAGACTTTGACTAGACTTTCGACTTGACGATAATCTAGAAGAACGACTTTTTACGAAATTTTTTACGAATTTTTTTTTCCCGCCAATACTTTACTTGACACTGGCCATGGTTTAAAAGCCGAGCGCCATAACAAGAAAAAAAAATGCCAAATGCCAAAATAATGTCAATGTCACTGTCATCAGCATCAAAAAGTCAGACAGGTTAGATTTTTTCCTGAAAAAAGCAATTTTTATTGCGTAAATCTCTCCAAAATGACTTCGGTTGTGCGCGCTGGACACCTGGCTCCGTACTTCAAGGCTACATCTAATGTTCTAACGAATGGCCTGAAGCCTGTGGTCGCTGTTCCTTCGCCAGCAGACAAGTTGGTTGTCCAGCCCTTGCCCAAAACTTCGACCGTACAATCGTTGAATGGTGCTCTTCCCATCAACAGTTTGAAGGTCAAGCACAGCACTCGTGGTAAGTAATGAGTATGATGCGATATCCAATTCAGAAAATGGTCGATATTCTAAAAGTGACGTTACATAACATTTGTCAATTCCAGCTGCAACGCAAGTAAGGTTTGCGCACACGGACATCTCGTACCCCGATTTCACTCCTTACCGCCGCAAGGAAACTCAGGACCCTACTGCGAAATCAGAGGACAATGTTGACGGACGCCAATCCTTCACCTACCTTATTGCTGGAGGTAATTTTCTTTATAATTTTAAACCATTACGTCAAGGACAACTTTTATTTGTACTATACAATAAGGTTTCGAATCAACACTAATATCCAGGCCCCAGCTAAATCTCTAGTGATCAATTCAGAAAGCATCACCTATTAACATTATTGGATAATAATCCATTGAAATGTTACAATTTTAGGACTGAATATTGCATTTATTAGAGGATGCAATTTTATTTTTGGAATATGTTGGGAGGGTCAATAGAAGCTTAACCTCAAGTTTGTGGGGTCGCCACTCTTGTCCCCCGGCCGCTATCTTGAAAAAAGGGGTGACAACACTATTTTTGTGATATCTCAGAAACTATAAGTCTCACAAAAAAAATTTACGAACACAATTTGTTGCAAATTATTTTGCGTACAAATATGTTTATATAATTTTTTACCCTAAATTAAAAATTTAAAAAGTTATAAGCAAAAAAGTGATATATTTTTTAAAAGTTTTATTATCGCTCTTTAACTTTGTTTAATACATTTTACAAAAAAATTACCTTAGAACAAACTTGTCAAAGGTCTTTTGAGAAAAATATCACCCAATCCCCCCCCGATCTCATGAAATTAATTTTATGCTGATGCAAAGGAAACTGTGAAAGCATGTGTCTCTGCAGAAAAGCAGACACAGTATGCCCACTTATTCTGAAAAGCTTTTCAGGCCTGCTTTTCTGCAGCCATAGTCTACAGTATGCCTACTACACTACATAAATATATGCAAACTATATATGCTTACTATACTAGTCTGCACATGTCTACTATACTATAAAGCATTTCAGGCCTACTTTTCTGCAGCCACACATGGTTCCACAGTTTATTTTGTATCTGCAGAAAATTATTTTCATGGGATCGGGGGATTTTTTTCTTAAAGGATCATCTACAAGGTTAATCTAAGGTATTTTTTTTTTGTAAAATGTGTTAAACAAAGTTAAAAAGTGATTATAAACCCTTTCAAAAATTTTCTCACTTTCTTGCTTATAACTTTTAATTTTTTTAAATTTAGGGTAAAAAGTTATATAAGCATACTTGTAGGCAAAATAATTTGCAAAATTATGTTCTTACAAATTTTTTGTAAAACGTATAGTTTCCGAGATATCACGAAAATAGTGTTGTCACCCCCTTTTTCAAGATGGCGACCGGGTTACAAGAGTGGCGACCCCACAAACTTGAGGTTAAGCTTCTATTGACCCCCCCAACATATTCCAAAAATAAAATTGCGTCCTCTAATAAATGCAAAGCAAATGTAACATTTCAATGGACTATAAGGCCAAAAACCACTTGGGAAAAGAAAGATAATATTGTTTGCATTGCAAATTAAGGATGTAAGGGGATGAATTGGATAACTAACATTGTATAACATAAGGGCAATTACATTTATTTTTTTCTCTTGTAATTTGTACAAACCTTGTATACAGTACCTATAGTACATATTGTATTGGGAACGTAGTTTCTTAGTATGTAGCTAATATCAAGTATAACAACCGTATTATATTATTCTAAAGTGTGTGGCATTGTTATATCAGATTTTAGCTGTATTGGAATTTGGAATTGTGAAACTAGTAAAATCATTATTGTTTCAATTTAACCCATCAATCCCCAAGCTGCAGCCAGCTGCCGCATAACAATTGAAAATCGATTGTGTCTGCAATACCCACCATGGAGGTGTTAAATATTTATTATTGATGATTAGCTGTCCTGGTACATATTTTTGTTGCACCAATACTTAATGAATTTGTTAAAATTTCTTTCCCTTTAAACCTTTTCTAGACTGATAATACATATCATAAGGATTATATTATAGTAAGATCAAAACAATAGTTTTCAACTATTACCGCTTCACTGGTTCTTACTTTATGACCACATCATTGAAATTGCAATCAATATGAGATGCATTTTGTACATCTTGGCAATATATTTTGTGCGGCGCAATAATTTATTTAAAGATAATAATATAATGATTAGAAAGTTGCCAAGTTTAAGAATTGTTGTAGTGAATCACATTTTTACTCGGACACTGCTTAGTTAATACCGCTAACCGTACTTCACAAACTTTTTGAAAATAAACAGTAGCTTGTATTGTATTTATCCAAGTAAGCTTTAGTGTAGTCCAGGTAGTATGTATTTTTTATGGGAAAGCGTAACAAAAATTAATCCATCCATCCTCATAAACTTAAACATTTCTGATAATAATGAGGATTGATATTATAAGTTTAAACACTTACGGATTTTGTCTCGGAGCACTTATATTAATCCCGACTTTCGGCTGCTTTACAGCTGCCGTGGTCACGGGTGGACTGAGGTGACAGGTGTCCAATTTCTTGAAGTTATTCAACTACCCTACGATTCATCAATTTTTGTTTGTGTTCCGATCTACGCAGAACGAACTCACAGTATCTTGAAGCCGAGGTGTCATAGATTTGTGCTTTAGTTTGTTTATCACTGGATCCCAACTAGAGAGCAGCTCCCAACCATCTTCGCGGTTAAAATTAGGCTTTTGCCAGTACTTGTGGCTTATCAAATCTTATGTAATGGCGAGGTTGATCCAGTGTGTGTTCACAAATTGCGGACTTGGTGTTCCTACGGTGCTTGACATCTGCAATGTGTTCCTTGATCCGGGTTTTGATAGGGCAATAGAAGCACGATACCGCCCAAGAATGATACGCGAGGCCATAGAAATTAAAAAACACCCTAATTTTAACCGCGAAGATGGTTGGGTGCTGCCATCTAGTTGGGATCCAGTGATAAACAAACTAAAGCACAAATCTATGACACCTCGGCAAGACACTGTGAGTTTGTTCTGCGTAGATCGGAACACAAACAAAAATTGATGAATCGTAGGGTATTTGAATAACTTCAAGAAATTGGACACCTGTCACCTCAGTCCGCCCGTGACCACGGCAGCTGTAAAGCAGCCGAAACGTCGAGATTAATATAAGTGCTCCGCGAAAAAATCCGTAAGTGTTTAAACTTATACATAATATCATGAGTGATACTCGCGAAAACTTAAGAAATCATTAAATAATGAGGATTGTTATTTTTCAGCTGGCAGCGTCGCCGGTGCTTATGCTGCCAAGTCGGTGGTCACCCAGTTTGTGTCATCAATGTCTGCCGCTGCTGACGTTTTGGCCTTAGCCAAAATTGAGGTCAACTTGGGAGATATCCCTGAGGGAAAGTCTGTTACTTTCAAATGGCGTGGCAAGCCCCTATTTATCCGTCACAGGTAATTAATACATGCGAAATTTTATGATTTTTAGGGTTCTGTACCCAAAGGGTAAAAACGGGACCCTATTACTAAGACTTCGTTGTCTGTCCATCTGTCTGTATGTCGCCAGGGTGTATCTAAAAAAAAATAAGAAATCTAGATATAGGGGATAGCTAGAATTCTGAATTTTTTACAGATTGTGTATATCTGTTGCGCTATAGCAACAAATACTAAAAACAAAATAATATTAAAAGGAGGGCACCCATACAAAAAACGTGATTTTTTTGGCCTTTTTTAATATCTCGATATCAATAATGGCAACAGAAAGGCACTTGAAATTTTCACAAAAGCCAGGATATACGTGTTCTTCAATAATAAATAATAATAATATTAAAAATAAAATTCTTATTTAGGAGGGCTCCCATACAAAAAACACAATTTTTGGCCTATTTTTGGTCTATAACGGTACGGAACCCTTTGTGCGCGAGTTCTACTCGCACTTGGCCGATTATTTTTTAGAGTTTGCGATCTTGGCAACATATTAATTTTTCGTGGCTTTTTGGAATACTGGTGCTATAACTGTGTATGTATCTCCTTTGATTGGGATTCACATTCAGAACATATCCCTGGAGCACAAATAAAAACATCACCTTTTTATTTAATAAATAACATTATGGGCCGCGCCACTCCGGAATGGTAGCGGCGCGGCGAGCACTTTCAGTGTCATATGATTTTAAACTTTATCTTCATTATTGTAATACATAGTATCGCTTGAGAAACCGCGCCCCGGCTGCCGTTCCGGTGTGGCGCGGCCCTATTATATGAAAAGTTGTAAATAAAAGAAAATGATTTCAGGACCGCAAACGAGATTGCCACTGAGAAGGCAGTGCCTGTAGACCAGCTGCGTGACCCGCAGACCGACGAGCAGCGCGTCAAGGACCCCAAATGGCTGGTCGTCATCGGTGTATGCACGCACTTGGGCTGCGTGCCCGTGGCCAACTCTGGAGATTTCGGAGGCTACTACTGCCCGTGCCACGGCTCCCACTACGACGCTTCCGGCAGAATCCGCAAAGGGCCCGCCCCACTCAACCTCGAAGTTCCCGAACACAACTTCCTCGACGGAGGTCTACTAGTCGTAGGTTAAAGTTGAGTATTAATAGGCAATTTATTTATCATCTTATCCTAAGATTGTATAACAATAGAAATCAATAAACGATCAGTTAAATTTTTCTTTTTAATTGAGGTTTTCCATTTCCTGTCTAATAATGGATTGATGAAATTATTAATAATATAAAAATTTATCATAATCTGAGCCAAGCTAAGGATTGCACGTTTTTAGTTGTTGAAGCCCAAACTACCTAAAGATATGACAAGTCTGCCTAACTTGGTTTAGGCTAGTGTGGGCTATCAATTTTTTCCCATATCATAATTCATTGCTACAAATTATGTAGAAAAATATTGTCATTTGCCACACTTTGGTTGAATTTCATAGAATTGTAGACGTAATAATAAGGTCATCTTTAAAACGAGTAATTGGGTTACAAATAAAAACAAACCATTCTTTCTTGTTTCCTTTTTACTTTTTATTTATAGTTAATTTTATTTTTTTTATTTTAGGTATGCTTTAGACAGTTACAATCTATATAACATCTAATATAGACTACTAAAATTTACATACATTTACAAAATATTAATAACTGGGAAAATTTGAATAGATGTGCAGTTCTGGTTTATTTAATAATAAGTAAATTGAACATATTCGACTAATAATTTTCAATGTTAATTTTAAATAAAAAGTCATTAGGCCTGTTGAATTGATACAAAATAAAGCAAAATATCAAATAGGAACTGAGTCAAAAATACATTATTCATATATTTTAATTATTAAAATGTCTTAAAAGTTATTGTAAATCAAGATTTTTATTGAATATAATTATGCTGCATGAATTCTTAAAAGCACTGATATGAACGTATCCCAGTTGTAATATGTTTTATATGAGTTGCACCACAAAATGTACACATAAACTAAGTAACAAAGTTAGAAGACGTAACTACATTATTTACACAAGAACGTTAGATGTTTTGGCAAAATAATTTAATTACAACTAAGTAAATCTAAACACATGAGTGAAATGAGATAGATAAGGAATCGCACTTATACCGAAACGAGCTGACTATAAATATTAAATTTGTAAACAAAAAAATATGTTTTGTAAACTACATAACATGTGCAGAAAATATTAATATAACAGTAGGTATACTACTAATAGGTATACAAAGAAAAGATAAGTCCTATGGTGTAAAGTCACCTGTGTTAAGATTGAATTTGTTATTATTCAGTATGTTATTTAGAAAATTAATTAATTAAGCTTTCACGGCCTTAGCTATATTGCTGTCTCACTTTAGTCGTGCCGTCAATAAAGTTAAAGAAAGAAAAGTAAGAAAGCAAATTAGTAAAGTCAGTAAAATATGTTATTATTAGATATTTTATTGTCGCTTTTTAAAATTTCCATTTAACACCATCGAGTTCGAATTTAATATCTTAAATCCCAAATATTTGATCACTCAATGTCGTGCTGTCTTTAAGGATAATTGCTAGTTTTAGCCCAACGTAACAAAAGTAACAAAATCCCCTAAAAAAGTAATTGTATATTTTTATAAACATTGCTAAATGTGTCTTGAAATGCCACTACTCCAATGGTACACAAATTAACAAAAATACTAATATGTATAGTCAGCTCTAAATTCAGGACCTAGGAACGATTGTAGCTCTTATAAGAATCATCCAATACAGAAGAAACTATTCAAAAATAATAAGTCACAATGACACAAATTACTTTCGTTCGTATTGTGTTCACTCGTTCGTAGGTCCCGACATGTGCCCAAGAATACAATTTTTATCGATACAATGAAATAACTGATCAACATGATGTGCTCGTATCGATACGAAATGCATTTGAGAATTCTACCTAGCAAATAAATACTTAACTTAAACCGAACTCCACAGATAGACCGACGAATGAAAATTACACCTGAGTAAATGAACGAATGAGTTGTGATATGGCACAGGGTTTAAGTATCGAGTTAAAGCGAGCGCACTATACATCGGTAAACGACTGACATACAACGAAAAGAGTCATGCAAATGGAATTATTACACTGAGGAGATATATTTATTATTTATCTATAAGAATAAAGTCTCGAGTCTAGTTAACATTGATACTTTTAACGCGATAACATTCATACTTCATAGTAATATTTTTGAACACAGATTATCGAATTACATTCAAATTGTAGACATATAAATTCTATATTTGGAAAAAATATAATAAATCTATAACGCACATGCGTGATATATAATACTTTCATTAGTTTCGTGGGTTACTTTATTTATAATTACCTAGTTGCGTAAATATATTCGAATTAACGGTTGTTCTGTAAATATTTTCTATATATCAACATCGGGAGGATCGTTTGTGCGACGAGCGGAAAATAAAGCGATCTCTCTGTCAATGGTCAAAGAGTATTGTCAAAAGTTCGCCTACCAAATTCGGGGTGAATCCTAACCGCGGCTACACCACCGGAAGCTCATACAAATTATTGAGACTAAAATAGTTATATTACGAGATGAAATCACTTATGTTCGAGGAGCAATCGTGGGGTGCCATCACCGGGACGGCGGAGCCGTTTCTAGCGACGTAAGCGCCATCTGTTATTAGCCGCGTACTGACCAAGCGAGCCGCCTCGCCGCGGCAGCCTCGCGCGCAGTTGCTCGGTCGGTCAGTACGTGTTAGCGCGCGGCAAAAGTCCGAGGCGCCTTTGAGCATCGACCAAAAACCGACAACTTTTGGCTCGGCCGCGGCACGCTCGGGCGAGGCAGCGAGGCTCCTCGCTTGGTCAGTACGCGGCCATTGGGTGGTTTCAGCGAACGCGGGTGCGTGACGTCACATTAGTGGGATAATTCAGAATTCCCATTCGACTCGGATTCGGAAACGGTATTGGTTAGGCGACCTTTTACTGGCTGATATTTCAAATCCGAATCGAATTTGGAATGACAGTTCAGCAGTCGGCGGTGTAGACGGGCGCGAGGTCTAGGGTGAGGTGTCGGAGCGCTCGGTCGCGGATGGCGGAGCGGGAGGCGCGCGAGGACTTGATGATCTGCAGCACCATGGCCTTGCAGTCGTGGCACACCGCCATCTGCACGCCGCGCAGCCGCTCCGCCGCGCACGCGCCCGCCACGCCCGTCACGCTGCGGCCCAGACGAGCTCTGAAAAAAAAGTGCTATCAGAGAAATTGATTCCTAGGCAGATGGCGGACCTAAGCACATAATTTGGTCGCGTTACCTCAAACTCATCCGACCGATCACAGCAGCTAACATTGAATTGACATAAGCCGACCAAATAACGTAGGTCCATCAACTGCCTAGCAATCAATTTCCTCGATTATATGTATACAATATCTGGTACATAATATAGTCTCAGTCACACAAAAGTATGTAATTTTGCGAGTTCACGAATTATATTTTAGGTGAGTAATATGCACTTTCTGAAGATCTTTAATAATAATATGGATAACTACAGTATTTCTAAGCTGGTAAACAAGTTTACGTACGTAACGAAAGTTATTTGGTCTACAAGTTCTATAACTGCAAAGTTTTGACGCTAGAGTGCAGCACCAGCATAGACAGCAAATAAGTTTTGTTCGACGTTTGACAACGTTTCTGTCAATATTATGTTACGAGTTACGACGAGTGCAGCTTTATTTACTGTAATATAAGTATGTACAGTATTACTAAAGTGCAACAAGGCTTTAAAATTTAAATGAACGTGGGTGGGGGCGCTGCTGGTAAAGGAGAACTGTAAAAAATGACGTTTTTGTATGATAGCAGCGTTAGTTCCTTTTTTTGCCACGTTCATAAAGCCTTGTCGAGGTGTAGTAGCGCCTTCTGCCCTTCTAGACGAGTGGCAAGCGATTATCGTAAACGCCAACAAAATGTATGCGATTTGACATAAGTCATCGTTTCGCAGTTCGCTAGCGAATACTAATGTCAAATCTCATACATTTTCTTGGCGTTTACGATAATCGCTTGCCACTTGTCTAGGCCCTCTGGTCCGATGTTTGCGTAATATTCCCTAAATACTACAAGATGTAAACCATCGGGTTTCGACAGGATTTATCTTTTCACTAGCGCTTTTGATTGGCTTACGTAAAAACTTTAACCAATCAAAACATGCGCTGGATGAACTCCTGTAAAACTCAGAAACCGGATGAGTCGTGAATCGTGATTCATGGGTCAAACCATTTACAAGCCCAACTACACACCTGCGTTCCAAGGTAGACATAGGCGTGGTGACGCAGGGCATACTGCCGGGTCCGTCCTGCGAGCGGTCCACGAACCCGAGCGCGGACGGGCCGCGCGACGTCGGGGCGGACGCGACTGGCGCGCGCCGCGCCGGTACAGGGCTGTTCGGCGCGCTGCCGACTGTGTTCTCTACCGCACCCTGAAAATGGAGAATAGTTTTATGACAACCTCGGTCCTAGTGGATAGCATTCTACATTGTATAGAATTCTGCAACTTGGTTTTTCTTTAGAAAAACGGATAGGTACTCGTATAGAAGTTGTACCAACATAATCTGTCATATTATGTACTATCAGAGAAGTTGATTCCTATGCAGATCGGGGACCTACGTAGTTTGGTTGCTTTACGTCAAACCCAGCCGACAGATCACAATTAACATTGAATTGACGTATTCGACCAAATAACGTTGGTCTATCAACTGCATATGAATCAATTTCCTCGATGGTACATTTATGTTTTTGAGAGAATATTCATATTCCCTGCTCCAAACACGTAGGTAACATTGATTTATAATACTTTGGTATTATCATAATATTATAAATAACTAGCGACCCGCCCCGGCGTCGCACGGGTACAAAATATATAGCCACTGAAAAAAATATGCCTATAGCCTTCCTCAATAAATGGGCTATCTAACACTGAAAGAATTTTTCAAATCGGACCAGTAGTTCCTGAGATTAGCGCATTCAAGTTGGCCCTTTCAAATAATTTTCCCCGTTTTTTCCACATGTTCCTCGATTTTTTCGCTCCTATTAGTCTTATAAATAATATAAAATATAGCCTATAACCTTCCTCGATAAATGGGCTATCTAACACTGAAAGACTCATCAAAATCCGTTGTGTAGTTTTAAAGATTAAAGGGAACAAAGGGACATGAGGTAAAAAAAGCGACTTTGTTTTATAATAAGTATAGAATATAGATAAAGAATAAGGTATTTAAAGGTTTTTACCAATTAACATGCATTAGACGGGATAACTTTGAATTCGAAGCAGCTGGAAATCAGATGATAAGCAAAATTCTCAGCTCATCATCACATCACACCTCAAAAAAAGTAACTTACTAGACAAACTACTTACACTGTGTTCGGGAGACAGTAGCCGCGACATGAGGCTGCGAGGGAAGGTGGAGTTCTGCTCGTCATCCGGCGACGGCAGCAGCGACGGGCTCAGTAGCACCACCGGCACGTGAGCGAAGTGCTCCGTCGGGATACGCATCTGGAATTACATTCGAATGGCATCTTAGAGCCAGTCCACACGGCGCGTTGCGTCAGCGTTGCGTCGACGCAGCGCAACCGTTGCGTTGTTTTACATACAAATAACCAAAACGTTCACAGGGCGCGCTGCGTCGTCGCCGCAACGCACACATGACGGACAGCAGCCCCCGAGACGAAGCGGCAGGTGGTGGCGGTGTTGATAATAATAATAATAATAATATCTATGGACGTTTCACACCACGTCAGTCTGGCCCCGTGGTAAGTACCCGAAGGACTTGTGTTACAGGTACCAGACAACGGAAATATATTTAATAATTTTATACTATACATATATTTAAGATTTTTATTATATGATACACATATTTAATACACATCTATGACCCAGGAACATTGAAAATTCGTAATTACGCTGCGATGGCGCAGCGCCCATGTGACCGGCTATGCGTCAAACGGCAGCGCTACGTCGCGTCGACGCAACGCGCCATATGCAGTGAGAGTATAACCCATTTATAAGGATAATCTGAATAAATGGTTACCGATTAAATCGAAAACCTTGTAAAACGGTTACATGTTAGTACTGTTAACATAATTAGTATGTATTTGATAATCTTATGAAACGGATAACCCATTCAAACTGGTAACCCATATAAAAGGTTAACCTGGGTAAATTTCAAATTTTATTGGGTTAATAACATATTTATTTCGGTTATTAACCCAAACCTATATCATTCGGTTAGGATTAACAGTATGTGATACTGTAACATATTTATCCTGTTAACACATTTAATTCTGTCATCGATGTTTACATTAATATTGATAATATTAACCACAATTATTTCGTGTATACTGTATATTGTTATCAATTTTTTATTGGGTTAATAACTGATTTATTTCGGTTGTTAACCCAATCCGTCACTACATTGGCCGTATGAACTGCATTACAGTTTGTATTGAAAAGGAGCAAAAGTACTCAGGAACAGGTAGGTAGGTAACATACTAAAGGACAAGTCGAAGCCAACTAATGTAAGTCGCTTAATAATTTTTTATTTTGGTGTCGTTTTCATTAGAAAATTGAAACAACGTTTCAATCCAATTAGATTGAGGATTGGAGTAGAGAGGTGGAATTCCACTTCAATACCAGTACTTCAAAGTTATGATGAATTTGTAAATGGGTGGTAATCTATGCGTCGCTTACTGACAGTTTCACTTTTGTTACGTCTGCAAGTATGTAGTAAGTACCTACATGGCGACGGGTATAATTTATAACTACCTTAGAGCAACATTTTTGGCAGACAGTCTTTTTACACAACTTGCACTTCTGTCCCCAAGGGCCGAATATACCGAACCTCGTCTTCAGACATAGGAAGCATACCTGAAAGGAAATCAATGATTAGAAACTGTCCCAGAGGATTCAAAAACATTTTATATCTCTGTTTCTTTCGATTAAAACATACCCGTCTCTTTTCAACGTCCTCTTTGACTCTGCCTTCGACTGGAAGAACTTCAAGCTCAGCTTTAGTCAGTACAGATCGTATGTGCACAATTTCTTCTAACGTCAGAGAGAGCCGATCATCAGACATGATGGCGTCTTGCCATTGTTTCTGAAACATTTTTCAAACAAATATTTTAGACAAAATTCATGGAACAACAGTTTCTAAAACTATGTGTTTGCGATGAAAAAAACTATTTAACTACAACTCTATATAATATGTGGAATAAAGCATAAATCGAAAGCTACGTACTTAATAAAAAATGTTCTAGCATAATATCACTAATTAACAATCGAGCATGTTTATTTACCTAATTATTATTAATTAGATACACTTTACTATAAAAACTAATTAAAATCATAAGCGTACTTGATTTCTATAGACTTTCACTATTATTAATTAGGAATCATTTTATATTAATGTACCTAATAGAATTAAATTTAGATAAGTAGGTATCTAATAAAAAGCAGGCATTCCGCGTTTTAAAATAAAACGTGTTTGTTTATTTTCTACAGTACTCAAGAGTTAATTAATAATAATAATTAGTTAGAAAGATATTGTTATAATTTAAGTATTAACCAAAATGATATCCAAATGGAGTGTAGCGCTACTGTATTAAGTTGATATAGAATATAGTTATTGTAAGTAAACTCTGTGACTTTCAGTAAGTAATGATAACACACAAAAACTAACCAAACCACTATTCAAATCAATAAAATATTATCTACTTACTAGACAGTTAAAACTAACTAATGATTAGGTTGATTGGTTGAATGACATGCAGACTTTTAGCTGATTTTAACTGTAATACCCACCTATTCTATCATTGTTTTTAGAAAATACTGCAAACGTTAAAAAGTGGGAACCACTTTTAGTAACAAATTTATTATTATCAGACGATATTAGATATTTATTCAATATATTTTATAAGAAGGTATCCAAGTTAATTACTATCTATTCTAAAATCTCAATATTATAAAATGTAACGTACCTACGTTTATGTAAGATTTGAACAGTCGATTTAATTTGCAAATCTTCAAAGATTTATAATATCTACCGAACTATACAGTTAAGGAAAATTATAAACCTACGTTTATATAAGGTTGGAACAGTCGATTTAATTTGCAAATCTTTAAAGATTTATAATATCTACCGAACTATGCAGTTAATGAAAATAATTAAATTTTTTACTCATAATCCATACGGATCGTACTTTATGGCATAAAGTTTAGGCCTATGTAATATTTATAGTGTAAACACTATGTAACACTAACTTGAGTAGATTGCGCTGCTATGTCCCCAAGTCAAAAAGTCGCAAAACTTTATCCTACCCCTCCTAAGTCCTAACCCTTACTCTGCACACTTAATCTACCATGCAGTAGCTATGTAACTCACGTGCGCATGACTAGGGCTGCCACTAACCGACTTGATGAGCTCGTCCTGCAGCGAGGATCGCGACCACGAGAGCTCGCCGAGCGCCCCGTCCGCGTCGCTGCTCGCGATCGACGTTGCGCCCGCGCACGATGCTCGCGAACCCGGCCTGATTTGAGATAGACGATAGAAAAATGTGACAGTTTTTTTTAATACACTATCATATTTCGGTGCGTTATTTCCTCTTGCATCACGATATTAAAGAATATTATGATATGAAAAGTTTGGATACACTTAAGAGCGATGTGAAACGTGCTAAGTACTAATATAATATTATATTCTGCGGTGAAACATAGTAAGAGCAACCTTGACCTTATAAGGTGTGAGTAAGTAATTAGTCTATGCTGAATACTCATCTAATCCAAGGCCGGTCGAGTGTTAAGCTTTTCGTAATCGATTAAATATAATATCTTTCTTTATGATAGAAAGACTCATCAATCATCATTAATTCATTAAGTATAAGTGTTATTTGCAAATATAATTTTTAAATTTAATAATGTTTAAATGGTAGTCATTTACTTAAATCAGCCAGCAAATTCGAAATAGTTAGATTTATCTGTTTTTTTTTTAATATAAAGATTGGGCCAGACGTAGCATAGGCTTGTTAATACAACTACATGGCTAGGAAATTAGTACCTCGAGTGTGGTAAAGACTGAGCTCCATCGATGGTGGGGCAGACGGCGTGCGTGACGGTGTGTCGTCGCATCGACGCCCGCCGCGACGGACACTGCGTCGCCAAGTCGTACGCTACAAACAAACATACACATTTTCTATACATAGAAACAATCTACCACTAATGATCAAATGAATATTTATTCTAAGTTTACTTTAACCCAGTGCCATGACTGACGAAACTGGGCCTAAGTAGTAAGTACTAATAATAATTAAGTACCAAATACAAAACATTGATTTGCCACAACACGAAAATCATTAAAATGTTAAGCAAATTAAAATAAATGAGGTTTTTTTTAAATATGCCAATTAAAACTACCTACTTATAAATTACGTTATAATTACTGTGCTACTTCTCAAATATTTAACCGTTTAATTTGTGTTACAGTTTAAACACAATATTTCACGCATGACTCTTTCATTATCACCGCGAGACGCAATAAAAACAAGAGAGGTAACTTTACGGGGTCAAATACACCGTTAGTGATGCCAAACAACGTTCTAGGTTTAAAGCCACTGTCACGACTTGAAGACGGCTTCAATTTATTGTAAACATAAATCTCACCGAGTACGTACTAACACGGCATCTTAAACTTAACGAGAACAGGATAGTTAAATTTTAAAGGCATTTAGCAAAACTTTTCTCATGGACAGCTGTTATCGCCTTCCATAATATTATGTTATGTGCTTGTATAGAAACAAAGCTAATATAATATTATAGAACGTGATATTCTATTTAAATATGTTGCATTGAAGCAAGCAAGCAGGTTCCTGGCATTCAACTCCGTAGCGCTAAGGCCGGACCAGCGTAGAAGATCTATTATCTAGGCGTTGAACGCAAATAACTAATTTAGGTCGTTTTGGTATCAATATTTTCCTTAAACTCAGAAGCAGTAATTCTTTTACTTAGAACACGCATAAGAATTAAATGTTGATTGCAATCATAATTCAAGTTCATAAAGCGTAAATAATAACTGCAGACAGAAAACGAATACCGATGGATGATAAACTAATAACATGAAGCTCTAGGAAGCTGTGACATGCGTCATACATTCGAGGGTCTCGTCGCAGAACTGGTGGTACTCGTGGTGCGTGATACGAGTCCGGGGCGGCGCGCGCGGGGCTTCCGCTGCTGTTGCCAATCCATTGCGTGCGTGAATGTGTCAGAAATTTAGCAAGGTCAGTGGGAGCAAGCGTTAGTTAACAAATATCCTTTGGACACAATAAAACCCTTCTACTTAGGTAGAGCCGTTAGTACTGCAAGTTGCAACACGTGCGTGTTTCCAACCGAGAAAATATTTGACCTTTGCATGCAATCGCATTGCTATTTTTTCATAATTTTCTTGAAGAACTAGCAACATTTAAACCCGTCACTAAATAAGAAATCCACACTGTATAATAATATACCGACGATAAAGATGTTATAAGTACAATTATTTGTTCTCTCCTTGTTATAATATAAGTTAGGAAAGTCGCATTAAAGAAACGAACAATTCCTACATCGTACAACTATTGGCTAGCTGCAAAATGTGGATATTTTATCAGTGAGGGGAAAATGTAAGTCATCGTTGAATTTGTCAATTCGGTGTTCTAGTTGCGGACTGCAGTCGTGTCCCTGTTTCCCACTGCAGGTTTCGAGCTCTAGTTGGGGCAAAACTATGGATTTAGGACAAGAAATGCGAACTTTGCGGAACATTTTTGTTTGGGAATGCCTTTTGTCATTTCGCCTTTCGAAGAAGAGGTTTTCCTTAAAAATATTTTATACCGCACGAAAGTGCAGAATTATATTTGCCTGTTTCGATAACAACAATTCGCATAACAAGTTGATAAATACCGGTTCTCTTCCAAGGTTTCGGGGCTGGTTGCTGTGACACCGAGTGCCTTGGGAAAGGTTGCGGCGCACACGTTTCTGGGGTGATACAGGTTTCGGTGTCGTCTTCGTCGTCATCGTCCTGCAAAACATTTTATTTGATTAGATTATTATAATTGGCCGGACAACTAATAACCTACTTCATCATAACCTACATTCTGTGTACGGCTGTGGATGAACAACTTTTCCGATGACGTAACATGACGTGGGTCACAAACATTTCGTGATTGTGATCTAAACCTTAGACTCTAAAGTCTAAGCTATAAAATTTAAATTACTGTGACGAACACTTGCATATAGTTTGCGTAATATGCATCCTTATAAGATTTATGAGTTTATGTTAGTAAAGATTAGGAACACTGCTAATCAGCTGGCTTGAGTTTTGAAGTAGTATGTAAAAAATTGATAATAAATATGAACGAAACCATTTATATTTTATAGGTTTCTGCATTTTTTAGGGTTCCGTAGTCAACAAGGAACCCTTATAGTTTCGGTCTGTCCGTCCGTCTGTCCGTCTATCTGTCTGTCTGTCTGTCTGTCTGTCTGTCTGTCTGTTTTGCTCAGAGACTCTAGGACCTACTAAGCTGTAATTTGGCATGAATGCACATATTAATGATGGCAATAAAATGGTACATGAAATCATAAAAAAATATTTTATTTTGGTACCTTCCATACACATCAAGCGGGGATGAAAATTTTTTTTCGCGTCCACCCCATCGTATGGGGTGTCGTTGGATAGGTTTTTTAAAATTATTATGAGTATCCATAGATCATTTTCCGATTTAGAGATCCGTTTGTGAAATATTAAGTTTTAAATTGGAAAAAATCGTTAGAGTCCAGTGTCGTCCCCCCCCCCCCCTTCTACCAGCTAAACGGTAGCTTCTGGAAATGTAAAAAAAATCACGGGAGTAGGAAATATGGTGAATTTAAAAGGAAAACTATCACGGCTAAGAAAACTTCATAAGTTATTGAGTAATAGTCGATCAACTAAAAAAAATCTTTTCGGCGAAGTATAAAGGAACTTATCGTTCAAATTCCTTTGAAAGCAACTGAGATGATGTTGTTAGTAGTGTAAAACACGTTATAAATGTACATTCACTAACCATACACAAATTTTAAGAAACTAGCGGTACTACGGAACCCTATATTGCGCGTGGCTCGACATGCACTTGGCCGGTTTTTAAGATAAGATAAGATAAATATTCTTTATTGTGCACACATATTTACAATTAAAAAACAAGAAAAACATAAAACACAAGTATAACACAATGGCGGCCTTATTACTAATTAGTAATTTCTTCCAGGCAACCACAGGTGGAGGAAACATATTTATAAGAAATTAGGTGAATGTGCCATAAACAAATAAATAATTATATAATGCATATACATGATACATATTATTATAATAAATACACAGATATATACATATTATCTACCTAGTCTAAAATACATACATACAATACACACCTACAATAATATTATGTAGGTACATACATACAAACATAAATATTATTTCAAAAGGATGGAACATTTATATTTGTGTGACGTAATATCAATAGTCGAATTATAAAAATTATGGTGAGCGATACAAGTAATAATTAATTCAAGAGCAATTATTATAATCATTATAAGCGATAGCAAGGAAGTGTTGCTTGACCAAGGCCTTAAACCGAATTAGCGTTTTGGTAATTTTTATATCTCTTGGCAAAGCGTTCCAAAGTTTTATTCCGGTAATGGCAAAGGAAGAGCCATAAAATTTGGAGTAATGTATAGGCATTTCCAGGAGTAAATTAGATACTGATCGTAAATACTTAACGTCCGCCTGTCGAAATAGAAAATTAGATTTTAAGTACAGAGGCAAATGCGGATCGTGTATAGTAGAATATACGAGAGAAAGAACGCGAGCATCCCGACGAAGCCGAATAGGCAACCACTTCAGCTTTTCACGATACTCGGAGATGTGGTCGTATTTGCGAAGGCCGAAGATGAAACGAATAGCTAGATTCTGCAGTCGCTCGAGTTTGTTGAGCTGGTCCTCTGTGAGATTTACAAAACACGCATCTGCATAGTCAAGCGTAGGTAGAAAGAGTGATTCAGCGATCTTAATTTTCGTGGGAATGGGAAGTAGGTAACGTAGACGTGATAGAGAGTGCCAGGTTGCGTATATTTTCCTACTGATCTCCTTAATATGTTGAGTCCATGATAAAGTTTGATCGAGGTATACTCCTAAATTTTTAGCTACTTTAGTAAAGGGAACTACAACGCCATTCACGACCACCTGAGGTAAGCAATTGAAGTCAACCCTAGATATTAGCCAAGGACTACCAATAAGTATTACCTGAGTCTTAGCTGGGTTAATAAAGAGACCATGGCGTTTACTCCAATTACAAATTAAGTTAAGGTCACTGTTTAATTTGCGGATAGTGGCATGTATGTCATGTGGGGATGAATGACAATAAATTTGGAAGTCGTCGGCGTAAAGGTGGAAAGACGAGGATAGCGATTGAGTGATGCTGTTTATAAAAAGAGCAAAAAGTAGGGGAGACAGCACACCTCCCTGAGGGACGCCGGCAAGAATCGTGGACCAATCTGAAGAAGTATTAGCTAACTTAACTCTTTGTCGACGCCCCACAAGGTAGCTGCGGAATAGTGAAAAATTGTACACTCTAAGCATACCAATCAACACGTCGTGATCGACAGCATTAAAAGCGTTGCTAAAATCAAGCAGTGCTAGTAGAGTGAGTTGCTTATCATCCATGGCACGTCTAATGTTTTATTATTTTCAAAGGTGGAAAAGCTATAACACTGATAACGATTGGCACTAAATAAGTTTATTATGTGTAAGTTAATTAACACTTCGTGCCTTAATAGCAAGTAAAACTGATAATTTTCATTTAACGACGGCGAATGGTTTCACGACAAGTGACAACGTTTCACCGAACATGTGGGTTAAAAAGGGAAATTATGAAACTTTTCTTTTCATACCTCGCTATAACTTATACTTTCATAACCTGAGATTTTATACGTGTAAGAATTATGCAATTTCCAATTATGTAAAATCATAAAGGTTACTTTATTCTGATAATTGCTATATTGCTACAACTGAAAAAAATATTTTTTCAATAATCGAAATATATTTTAAATAGTTTCGGTACCTTTATCATTTATAGCCACAAATAAACATATTAAGAAAGAAAAGTTTCCTATAGGCTTTAATAATTGTTGTTAATTTGAATAATTCATTACTCAAGATTCAATACTTTCTATAGAAAGTGCAATTGATCACGGTGTACTTTGACGACACTGTACGAGTACTTGTAGAATAAAATGACATTTGCTCAACCTTTGTCATAAATATTGAGTAGGCGGTCGAGCAGAGAATACCAAAATGGAAAGTATCAAAACTATTCTGTCTCACAAGGAGGCGTCCATAAATTACGCGAGATGATTTTGAGGATTTTTAGGTTCTAGTCTAAAAACTCCATCTTACCTCTCCTTTGCTCGCGTACTTAAAACGCCTTGAACCAAAACACCACTAGAAAACTGTACTTACTAGTGGTGTTCCT
Organism: Polyommatus icarus; assembly: GCA_937595015.1. Taxonomy (NCBI): domain Eukaryota; kingdom Metazoa; phylum Arthropoda; class Insecta; order Lepidoptera; family Lycaenidae; genus Polyommatus; species Polyommatus icarus. Next base: position 16,448,030 of record OW569321.1, read on the forward strand.
AACGGCTATATTTTCCTAGCACGCTACATCGAAATGCTACATTTTTCAAGCGCGCTATTTTTGACGCTACGTTATAACGTATGAAATTAACGATTCTTGACTCGTTGTTTTTCAAGCGCGCTATTTTTGACGCTACGTTACAACGAATAACGATTCTTGACTCGTTGCTTTTCAAGCGCGATATTTTTGACGCTACGTTACAACGAATAACGATTCTTGACTCGTTGTTTTTCAAGCGCGATAGTTTTGACGCTACGTTACAACGAATGATCAATGAAATTAACGATGCTTGACGCGTTGTAAATTGTAATGTTACCAACGTTATTGAAATTCTTTCGCTATGTTACAACATGATGATTAGACTAATCATCATGTTGTAACGTAAGTAACGTCTAAGTAACGTCTACAATTATTATAACGCGGTGGGTGAGTTAATATAATTCGGTACATATTTTTACATCTTCTCTTTAACAACAGTTTTTTTTTTACATTTTATTTAAGTACTTTTAAAAATATTATTTGCACCACTTTTGTCTATGGCGTAAAGTCAACATTAGCTTCCAAATCAAATAATAGTAATTATAATTTACGTATGCACGCAAAGCAACACTGCAAAAATTATGACAGCCGAATTCACCCGATTTGACAACGAAACGACCCGACAACGATCGAACGAAAATCGCGCGCGATCGGCCGGCGCGAGCGGCGCCGTGCTAGCCGCTAGGTCAGTGACTGCGCGATACGTTATAACGTAGCGTCTTGTGCATAGATTTATAGCGCGCGCTATACGTTGCGAAGAAATAGCGCGCTACTTTTTTCAGCTATACGTTATATTAACCACCACTAGTACTTACCATATTATAATATGACGAGTCAAAAAGTAGGCAATGAGTTATTTTGAAGTTTAAACTACCCCCATTACCGTATCCAAATCCTCTCAATACTATGTTAGTAGCAAAACCAGACCTGATCCATCAATGTGGATCAAACCACACAGAAAATGTATAATGGTAGCAGGATTTCGTCTAAGCGCGCGCGCGCACATTATGCACATTATGTCACTTAGGATTATGCCTACTTTTTAATTAATGAATACAAATTAATTTAAACGGCCGATTAGCTAAACAAGTAACGACATTCTTCCGTTTAAAAATGCTGCAGTAAAAAGTGTGGGGTGTGGCCGGATATCACGTGATCGCCTTCGTACGGTTTCTCCACCGTTTCACGGGTCAAGGAAGCTGCTGAGCCGATTATGATAATAAATAGAACAAACCGTGATCCTATTAATTCCATTTTATTTTCATTTACAATTGATCGCCTTTGCACATTGGCTATTTTTTAAATTGGCGCGACCTATCTCCTGGGTCGTTATAATATAGACCACGTATATATAAAATTATAATAGATAGAGAGACAAGGGTAATCAATTATGTGCGTGTATTTATTTGCTTAGGTGCTATTAATAAGTATAGAAATAAACGCTTTGTACTATAATTTAGTGTAATATTTTGTGCTATATTACTAGCTGACGCCCGCAACTCCGTTGCGCCAAAAAGTTAACCGTTAACCGTTCATTTTTCCAAGATAAAAAGTATCCTATGTTCTTTCCGGGCATCAAAGTAACTATCTCCAACGTCCATGTCAAATTTCAGCAAAATCGGTTCAGCGGTTCGGACGTGAAGAGGTAACAGACAGACAGACAGACACACTTTCGCGTTTGTAATATTTATATGGATTATAATAACGGATCTAATTATGACTGTTTAAATTTTTCTAGTTAGCTAAGATACGCTTACAATGAGTTATGTTAAGGCCGTCCCCCGAGCAAACGACCTTGGCCATACATTTGCCGCGTCGCGTTGCCGAGATCGCGCCAAAACTCTATTATTTTACTTATCTTAGTTCAAAATTGTCCTAAAAAAAATTTAAAACGGCGAATATGTAGTTTATGATATTGTCGATCTATTGGCGTGAGTTTCAAATAAAAGTAATTTGTAAATGCTAAGGAGATGCTAAATGTATGCTTGAATTTTAATAAATTGGCATTACTTTGGAAGCTGATATCATGAGTATAATAAACAAAAATTGAAAACGGGCAAAGGAATGTTGATATACTGAAGATTATTGCTGTATTTTTGTTATAACTTTGTAGCTTTCAGATTATGAGTTTATAAGGCTTTAAATACGGTCAATTACGGAATCTCCAGAGGGAACGCCCTTAATGAAAGCAGTATGTAGGGACGCCATTAAAAATACTTAGCTATAAATTACTAACTAACGGATTTTTAAGGATTTGACTTTCCGCTTTCTTATATGCTTACCGACAGTTATGCAAAAAATGCCATGCGATCAGTTTCCGTAGAGACGTAAAAACTTGTATAAATAAAATATAAAGAAAAGTATCTAAAATATCTGGTACTAAGTCTAATTAGAAGAATGTATGCGTATTGACGTATGGTTCAGGAAAATGAACTTGTTTGTACGTAACAGTAATTCAAACGAGGCTACTCTAAATAGTCCTAATTGACTCTACAATCTATTCCGTGGCGTTCCCGACCGAAGACTTAATGGGCACATACATACCAGAGTGAAAAGTTTAGCCTACATTAACAAGTTTTCCATATGGTTATACCCTTTCATATAATTAACCTTTATAACTTACGACCTTACTGCACTATGACGATCGATAGCAAGTTATTTTTGTTAAGATAATAATAATGTTCTTGGTGTGATATTAAGTATACATGTATATTATACATTATAAGCCGCGTACTGACCAAGCGAGCCGCCTCGCCGCGGCAGTGCGCGGCAAACGTCCGAGGCGCCTTTGAGCATCGCCAAAAAACCGACAACTTTTGGCTCGGCCGCGGCACGCTCTGGCGAGGCAGCGAGGCTGCTCGCTTGGTCAGTACGCAGCTATACACGTTACTTCTGAGTTCTGAAACTCTTACCTCTAGGTTGTCGAAGTCCACCTTGATGAGTCGCCTCTGCGGCGGCGCGTGCGGCGTCACCTCACCACGCCGCGACTCGCTCGCCACGCTGCCGCCGCTTGTAGCTGTAACAACACATATTATATTTTAATTTATCTGCCAAAGTACTATCAGTGAAGTTGATTGATTGGACCACCACATATTCCCACCACTGCAACTCCTGTGTCGCCAGGATCAACTGTTATGCGGACGGAAGCCGCGGAAGACATGTGATAGGCCCTCGCGTCTCCGTCCTGCGCGGTAGTAGGAACACGGTCGGGTTTTAGTGGGTACAGCTGCGGCTACTTACCATCTCTTCGGCCGTAGCAAGTCCCACATACCCCGGAGGTCCTTCCCCAATGCTGCCGGGGATGCGTAATAGCATTTCCCGACCCAAAAAAAAAAAGGAAGGAAAAAAAAAGGAACAGTGGCAACCAACCACGAAAACCCTTTGATATGATCTCAGGGGTGCCCGAGGGACAAGCTAAATCTGCCTTGGGACCCGCAACGAAATTAATCAAAAGAAATGTAGGAGGAGTAGGAGAGATCCAGTTTCCCTCCCCAAGCAAGGCCCAGCAAGTGGATTGATAGATGGTGGACCTACGTAATTTGGTCGCGTTTTATTAACAGATGACGTATTACATTGGATTGACATAATCCATCCGACCCAATGATAAAATATGTGAAAAATGTTATTCTTAATTAAATTTTAAGTAAAAAAAGTCGGTGGGCGGCTTTGGGCATAAAGTAACCTGTTACGATAGCATTTGTTAAACTAATATTATGTATTCTGTGATAGCATCATCCAGTATGAAAAGAACACTCCATTTAGGTTTTTCCTGGCTGGAAAACAGGTTAAAAAGTCTCACGAGCAAAGAGTTTAAAAGCGCAGTTTGATGACCCGAGACCGTATCTAGGTAGACCGTAGATTTAGCGATTTTAGACCGTATTCACTACCGCGTAGCTACATTACTAAGGCTGGAGGCAAAACTATATTAACAGTATTTTTAAAGTGTAGGCTATGGAGGTTAGAGGTAAGGACTAAGGAGGACCATCACTGAGATAAAAAGAGTCCGCTAAAAGCTTCAAAAAGGGTGGCACCACTTTACTTATAGTGTAAATTCTGTCTGGTACTACTAAGTTTATATTTTACTTTTTTCTTACTGTAGCGCCATTTTTATGCTGCTGAATATTTTGTATTGTGATTATCTTAAATATTATGTCTTATCTATAAGCTTTAAATGTATTATGATTTGAAATAAATAAATTATTAGTATTATTTTATTCACCATTCAATTATGTTTGCCGAACACTTTTTACTTATGCCTCATTAAAGTTAGTCCCCTCACATCTATTCTCCATAATGCAGGTTCCACATCACTGAGGCCGAACATTGCCACATTAAACAATGTTTAGTGTGTAACTAAATCACTACAACGTTTTGGCACCCTCTGCGTTCCTATTTGGTGCATCAGAGAGCAGAATGCGCCACTGAATTTCAGATTTACGACAAACGCGCGTACGTGCTACGTCGTTTTCATAAAAGAAAATTTACTACAAATGCTTTTTGTTGAAATTATGTTTTTCATTAATCGGAGGCGTCTATGGGCTCTCCGCCTACTTAAAAAAGCAAATGTGTATACGAAAGGAAACTGAAATGATGATGAATGATGATTATTTAAGTTTCTAAAGATTAAAATATTGTATAAAACTCAGCCATTAATAAATGAATTATGAAATTAACAGCCACTTAATTGAAACGAGTAATTGCAAACAAACAATCATTCTAATCAAAGCCTAGTAGTAATTTAAAACAATAGCATGTTACAAGAACATTAATTCTCTTCATACTTTTGTTGCGATAGAAATAATAGCGTTTTAGTTGCAAACAACATCTTTGCAGCATTTAACGTTGAAATATATTTTTATTTATTACCTCTATAAAAAAAATCTACCTCCTCAAAATAAATCGATAAAAAGAAATTAATTCACTTAGGTACTTGAATTTAACACAATGAAAGAATTTTTAATAAATGATTGAAATAAACGCGTCAGGTAGCTATAATATATAAGACGATAAAGATAAAATTAATTTGATTTATAAAAATATTATGTTGAGTTAATATTTAATAAACCCACAAAAGCAATATAAATACGATAAAAATAATATGGTTATCGCGGCTACACTTTAATTAAGTCGGTTAAGAGGGTCAAAAAACCATCAATCACGCTAAATGCCGACTGCCGTATGCAAACCGGTTAAAAAGCTCGGTTAAAAGTAGGTAGTTATAGTACTAGGTATGTGCACAGTATAACTAGCATATGGTAGATAAGTAGGCTCTACTCATCTTCAGCAGTCTAGCATGAATATAATAGACTGTCTTTATGCGAGACTTCTGAAATTGGGGTTATAGGCTATGGGTAACTAAAGAACGTACACGGTACACGGTACAAGTTACAACAGTACAGTCACAAGTTACAACTCCCAACTACTAATATTATATTATGTAGAGTGTAGACATGTACAGAAAACAATCGAATATTACTAGTGTTGCAAAAAAATATAACTGTGAAACATATTTCCCAAAATAAAATACATAACTTATAGCTACAACACTGACGTATGTTTCTTCTTTGTCTGTCAAGAGACTTTTCCGTAACAGACCCTACTTATGTTATCCGTTGTCTAAATATTTTATTAGAAAGGGGTAGAAAATCTACACATTTATTTTTGTATATCAAATAGTATCTCCTAGTATGTTTTAATTAATAGTATTTAATGAAAATTTTACACTTTACCTCTTGTGCAACAGTTTACAGTAGTAAACAAAACGTTAACATCGTAAAAGTAAATAAAAGATAATAATATAATATTATACTATTAACCAAACCCACAAATTAATGTGCTCTTCCTCATCTTCATCAAGTTTAAATTTATGCAACATTATGCGTAAGCTGTAACTTGTAATATATGACGAAACCTAATGTTAGTAATTTATAAACAGATTATTTATAAATTGCGGTCGTTAATGCAAAGTATATTATATCTTCCTATTAATTTATCAAAGTTAATTTCTATAATAGCCTAGTGAGAACATTAACACTTTTATCACTAATTTCAACGCATAAATCGCATAACACAGTAGGTCTATGCGATTACCGGATTATATCATACAGCATGAGACCTAGTTGTGTTAGTAGAGAAAAAAAAATGTCATTGATTTAATTTTGAATTATAAAATGTATATTGAACATAAGACAAAATTTAAAACAAAATCATCATAATATGCAAAACTAAAACTACACACATAATAACAAAAATAAAAAGGCTGAAATGGAGATGGGCAGGACATCTGACAAGAGGCCATGACAAATCGAGCAAAATGGTGACCAAATGGTATCCCCGAGAAGGCAAAAGGAAAAGAGGAAGACCGCAGAAAAGGTAGGACAAAGACATCAAGCAAGTAGCAGGCGTGATCTGGAACAGAGTGGCTCAAAATAGGATAAAATGGATACGGTTGGAGGAGGCCTTTGCCAAATGGCAAACGGATCTGCAAAATATTAGTAAGAAAGAAATTCTAGGTTAGAACATAATTATTTAAGTTGAAAATTAGTAACTTTGTGAAATGTAGAATAAGATCTGAATAAAGAGCTATGTTATTAGAATTATTTTATTGAAAATAAGAAATCGCCTATTTCTCAAACGCTATTTACTTATATCTAGTCTCTGAAAAGACGAACAGATCACTCGACAAAATATTATACCTGTTTAGCGAAATGGGAAATAAATGATTTGATTTGATTCTCTTCATTCGAAAAGTTTGTGTATCCGAGCGTTAAATTAACTAATTAGTGAAATGCGAGTGTCCGTGACGTCACAACTGACGACTCGCAAATGCCAGGGTTTCATTAGTTTACGTCAATAGAACCTGCGCAAACCTTCAGCATCCCTTTGAATTTTCGCCTACGCTTTAAGGTTCGCAAAAATGAATTTATATGAAAAAAAGTCGGATAATCTCTCAGTCAAAGCTGACCTTTACTCGACGAAAATAACTTAATGTCAACAGATTTTGTTACGTGAAATCACGTAACAGAAGTTTGCGGGTTACGATTCGATAGGAAATCTTTTTTTAGACAATATTTTTTTAGATTTAGGTACACACTTAAAACCTTTGTTGGTTGAATGATCATATTATCGTAGACTAAAATGTAAAATTGCGGGTCCATGTTGGATGCGAGTAGCAGGAGATCGGTCATCTTGGCGTTCATTGAGAGAGGCCTATGTCCAGTAGTGGACGAATATAGGCTGATATTATGATGATGATGGTGATGAAAATGTAGAATAAATGTCCTGGCAATAAATGATTTAATAAAGGTTGTTTAAATAGTAGACAATTGTATATTTAATCCTGTTTTATTACTTGGTAGTAAGGTTTACCATATACGAAAAACTTGTTGGGGACTGTACAATGTACCATCGAAGAAATTAATTTATAGGCAGTTGACGAATCTACATCATTTGGTCGGGTTATATCAATTAATTATTTTTAGTCGTGATCTGCCGGATGGGTTTGACATAACGCAACCAAATTACGTTACAGGTTTGCCATCTGTCTACAAATCAACTTCTCTGATACATAGAGTACCGTCTCTAGTCTCTAATTCTCTACCAAATGGCATATAGCGGTAAACTTTAAAGATATTAATTACCATTTTAAATGTACCAGAGACATTACCATAAATATTACAGTTATAATAGCATGTATAACTGTTTAATTATTATTTTAACACGTTAAATCTCACTACGCACATTTAAATAAACTGTCAAGATAGAGGTATACAGTTGTGAACATAAATTTATCCATACTTGCAATAATATTCCGCTTTGGCATAAGAACCAATACTTTATTAACCCCCGACAAAAAAGAGGGGTGTTATAAGTTTGACGTGTCTGTCTGTCTGTCTGTCTGTCCATCAGTCTGTTTGTCTGTGTGTGTATCTGTCCGTGGCATCGTAGCATCCAAACGGGTGGACCGATTTTGATCTAGTTTTTTTTGTTTGAGAACTGACATGTTCGAGAGTATTCTTAGCTATAGTTCATCATCATCAGCCTGCTCAATGCTGGACAGTCAGGGTTTATCTGGTTCATGAAAGGCCTTTAGCAACTTGTAGCCATTTGATGGGTTTTATATTTCATTCTAATTCGTGACATTTCTGAATATACAATATACGTATACACATAATAATGGAAAGTTGGCCTGGTGATGCACCATCACCTGATAATCAATAGGATATCCAACTCCTCGCCAACTTAAAGTAGAAGTTTCGTGTTTAGACTCATTTTAATTGCGACAACCAGTAAGAAGTAGATAAACAGTAAATATATATTACATGCTGCTGCTGCAGCATCACCTGGATTCTATCCGAACCGAGCTTCGTATGAACCCAAAGGGGTTTCATGTTTGGGCTCATATTAACAGCCTCATCGAAAAGGACATTGATAGATGGTAATCATGAGAATACTTATGATTCTGTTGATAGGAATTATTCTGCACTTTAACCAACACAAGTTTTTAAACTTGTGTTGGTTAGTACTTTTTAAAGTATGAAAAAAATTAAATTAAGAAGTTAAAAAACCCCCGCCAAACAACATTAAAAAGTAATAAAATAATATTTACTGCCTTTAAGTTCAAATAATTCCTAACTTGTGTTAAGTAATATTTTAGTCCATAATTGTTGCCAAGGTGTGTCGGGGGACCGCTAATGTAGATATGTTTGATTTCACAATCAATTCATAGCGAACTGAATCGAGATAGTCAGCGACTTGGCGGCTGTATGTTGTAGTTTACTTAGCGGTCCCACGACACAACGTGACAACAATAATTATGGACTAAAATATTACTTTACACAAGTTAGGAATTATTTGAACTTTTAAGGCCCGTATTCACTTTCATTAGTAATAAGTGCAAGTGATTAGGGCAGGTAATTAGTGATTAGGAGATAGTAAGTGTGGACGGCAACTGATTAGTGCAAGTCATTAGCTGGCTACGTAGTAACGTGATTAGACCTGTATTCACTTTGATTAGTGGTTAAGTGCAGGTGACTAGTGCAGGTGATTAGTGATTTGGAAAAAGTAAGTGTGGACAGCAACGGATTAGTGCGAGTGATTAGTCGGCTGCGTAGTAACGTGATTAGAAGCATGTTCTATTTTTTGCGAGTGCAAGTGCGAGTACCCACGTCTTGCGCGCCCTTCACTCGCAGCGTGCCTGCCAGCTATGAAATTGAGCTTTATTTTTTCTCAAAGATCAGGTAGACCTTCAGATAAATAAATAAAATAATTAATAAAAATTGTTCCATTTCTGAATAAATTTGAAGCAAATGTTTTCAGAATGTTGAACAACAGCTTTCCGAAACTGAGATAGGTCTGGCCGTCACAGGCTCTTGGTCCAGTAAATAAGATAGATCATTTTTAAATTTTTTGATCCATTTTAAATTCATACTGAGGACAATGGAAATAAATGAGGCTAATTAATTATAATTATCACCATAATTTATTTTTTCTTTCAATTTTAAGTAAGTTTTTAATTTATCAAAATATAAAGAGACGACCTCTGTGGCTCAATTGGTTGAGTGTGTGGCAGCTAAAGCCGGGGTTCGCGGGTTCGAATCCCGCCGACGCGACGGAACATAAAGTTTTCAATGTTCCCGGGTCTGGATGTGTATTAAATATGTGTATGATATTATAATAATAATCTTAAATATATTATGTATATCTAGTATAAAAGTATTAAACATATTATTTTCGTTGTCTGGTACCTGTAACACAAGTCCTTCAGGTACTACAGGCACGGGGCCAGATTGACGTGGTATGAAGCGTCCATAGATAAAAGGACACCCTTTCAGTTGCTTCCATACTAATCCATACCTACTAATATTATAAATGCGAATATGTGTCTGTCTATCTGTCTGTTTATATTATCTAGTATGCAATATTTTCTGTATTTAAAATAGTTCTTAACAATATTCTGTTCATATTTTTGTGGTTTTTCCATAATATAGCCGATATTATGGAAAAACCATAAAAATATGAAAAGATACACAGTATGAATTATGAGTTAATAACAATGACTCACCCCTTTTAACAGCTGACGCTAAAATATAGGGTGATCTTATACTTAAATGTGGGGTGTTTGAATTTCTAATGGTTCTTGTTCTTTTCTAATATAATGCTCTATAATGCTCTACATATTTTTCAGTTGAATGTATCGAACGACGTGAATTAGGTTAAGAAGAGCCTTCAATTAGAAAACAGGGGAGGTTTATTTATGGCTTGTTTTACAAATACCGTGAAATTTACCGTGAATCAAACATTAGGCTAATAAAGAAATATGAGAACATACGTAAATGGAAAGTGCTACCCACTGGGTCGGTATCATTCGTTAGTAGAAATTTTGTTAATTATGATTAGTAAATTAATAATTATTATTTCCTGTTTTCCTGCATCTTTGTTGAATGTTTAAAAACCAATTTTAAGTAATATAAGAAATTTAAAAAAACCCCCGCCAAACAAGTTTAAAAAGTAATAAAATAATATTTACTGCACTTTGATTAGTGCAAGTGCAAGTGACTAGTAATTGAGGCAGTGGAGTGCAGGTGTGTAGTGCAAGTAGTGTCCAATTCTTGTTTAGTGGCTCTATTTATTAAATTCAATAGTAGCTGTCAACCAGCGATTGTTTTTTTTTGTCAACCAGCGAGTATGGACGAACATCGAAAAGCGAGCTTGCAATTGCAAGAAGTACTCAAAAAAGTATTAAATGCGGTGCTGTCTGAAACGGGAACTCTTTTGGAAGCTGAATTTGCAAGACCAAGAAAAATATGGGTTCGAAAACGGATTACTAGAAGACTTTGCCATTTTTTGCAAAACAACACGAGCGTCCGACTTCCTAGTTTCAAAACTACAACTGCCATTTTGACAATATGTCCTTCATTTTTTAATATTCGTTTTAATAAAAACTGTTTGACCATGAAGACGTATGCAAAAATTCATTTATCACGCGGTAACCATGCGTTTTTTCGGGATATAAAATTATCCTATGTCCTTTCCTGGGACTCAAAGTATCTCCATGCCAAATTTCAGCAAAATCGGTTCTGAGGTTTGAGCGTGAAGATATAAGAAGATTCAATAACTAATAAGTGCGAAAAGTCGAGCAACTTTTTTAGACATTTCAAAAAGTTTCGACCAAACAAGTACATCAGTATTTACTTGACATAGCGGCAGCCACGCTGCCCCAGTAGGTCTTGTCCTGCGCCACATCCAGCGCTGGCTCCTCCGGGCTGCGGACTGGCTCCACCAGCCCTGACACCGGCCTACCCAGCAGCAGCGCTGCGGGCGACACCCGCGACCGCCTCAGCTTGACCAATTACGCCCACTTACCCCCAAATTTCTCTATTTTTTAGCTTACGCGCGGTTTAAGCTAAACAAACTATTCACGGCATTGACCCGTAAACGCGCTAACTAAACACTGCGTCACACACTAGCAAAAAATTGTAAATGAAATTACGGAAAAAATAAAAGCCGGAGTAGCTGAAATATACTCAAGGAACTGATATATTTAGTTCATCACGTGTAAAATGAAATAAATAGCAAAAGAAGTTAATAAAAAGGCGCGTGCTTAGCTCGTGGCGGACGCCGCCATATTGGTTCGGGAGCGCACACGGCGCATGCGCTCTACCCCTATTTTCCGACCCCAAATGTCACTTCCCTTTCGTTAAAAGTAGGTTCCTGCAGCAAACATAAACATAGCACCGACGGAGGCAGGGCAGGGAAATATCGGCTTTACACCGCCGAGCCAACGACGCAACAAAACATAAGTGGGAAATGAAACGATGACGTCACAATCTTCCCGACATTTACTCAGACCTACGTTAATAGTTAAGAGGTTGACACTTGATATTATATTGCCCTGAGAGCTAAAAGAGGCACGTTTTTCATTCTAGCTACTGTACGCTGCTGCCTGTTAAGAGCGCACCTGACCCTAACTTGACTACATACTTAAACCTAGATCTCAAAATCTGTAAGGTCTAGGAAACTGATTTTTTGACACAAGTAACTTCAGTTCATGAAGATTAAATGCTCAAGACGAAAACACGATTACTGAAAAAATGCTCGATAGTTTCTTTTCTACAAAAAACCTTGTTTTAGACACATTTTTGCTTGGATCTTCGAAGTTTGCTGTCTTTTCTTTAATATTTTTTAATATCTAAAAAGGCATTGATAAAACCTAAATTTGCTCAAAACACTTTTTTCATAATCATTATAGTTCGTCTTTTATTCAAGTAAAACTAACTTTGCGATGATTTCGCGCCGTCCTTTTTCACCTGGCATATGAAAGACGGGCGTGAGTGTGAAGAGAGAAGGACGATGTTTGATTTTTTGAGTCAGGAGAGCTCTTAACAAGCTTGTTTCTTAGTTATTTAAATTTTCGAATCAATATTTTATTTTTATTGTTTTATTTAACCGTTTATTCTCGTAAGTTTGACACATTTCAATTTTAACGACACGGTTTTGTAGCAGCTCATATAACAGCTCAGCTCAGCAGTGCCAGCTATTATTTTGCGCGCTATAAAACCGTTTTCACATCAATATGTAGTATAATATACTTACGCAAATATATCATTACGGATTATACACGCATTATTTACATCATTCCCTCAAATGGAACAATAGTCGGTATTTGGCCAATTTTGCATTGCAAGAGCTGAGAAAAACGAGTTATCTCGCGGAAGCATCGAGTTACGTCCCCGCTCGTTCCCAGGTTACATCGCAATCGAAAGTCAACACATTCACTATTCAATGTTAAGTTGATATAGATTCGTTGCGATAATGCCATTATACTCCGATATGTTGCACAAGAAACCAGTTCTTTGGAAACAAACAAATAGAAACACAAAAAGAATATAAAAAACATAGCTGGCAACATCGTTCGGGTCGAAATAAGTATAATATCACGTGCGCTCTACATTTTGCGAGATAACTTTCCTGATTTTCCTATAAACCCACTTTTACGGGACTCAAAGTATATATCCATACGTATCAAAGAGTTTACAATCTAAAGCAAAATACATTATATAGACAAACATTAGCACATAAATTAAAAGTTTTTGCATGTCAGTATGGTTTAAACTCGATTAATATACCTACATAGACTACATAGTACATACACTTTATCCAGTATAATAAATAATAATCGGCTAATAGTGAAAGCTACATTATAATTTATAAGTTACCACCGGTTTCATAAATCGCAATTTAATACAAGAGAAAAAGAAAATAGACTGGGAGTTATTGCAGCTTATTTTCTTCTATTCTGAACAATTCTTCCAGGCCGATACACTTTAGTGTTGGTTACTAGTTTACTGTCGTAAGAAAAGTAGTGCAAATGAAACACACTAAAAGAAAGAGGTTAATCAGTGTATACAATCCTATTTATATGATAACGGGGTCTCAGAGCCAGCTAGGCTAATAAAAAATGTAGAGTATTTACAATAGATTTCTTAGAGCTTTCAAGCTTTCGTAAAAGCATTTTTATTATAATCAGTGAAACATTCTAACGCTAATTTAATAATGACAAAAGCTTATTTTGCTAGCATTTTCCCCGAAAACCTACAGAAAACTAATCAAGTGGAAGCCCAGACATGTAAACGAAATTGGGACCACTTTATGATAAAAAAGTAATGAAATTAATTAATACTAATTGCTAGCATTTTCCCCGAAAACCTACAGAAAACTAATCAAGTGGAAGCCCAGACATGTAAACGAAATTGGGACCACTTTATGATAAAAAAGTAATGAAATTAATTAATACTAGTTTGATAGCGAGGACCTTGGAAACCTGATACCAAGTAGCACTATTTTCCGCATTAATATATCTACACAATAGCTAATGAAGCCTCACGACTTTATGATATGAAATTGAAGCCATAGGAAATAGAACATTATTATAAAGAGTATCATAAAATTGTTAAACAATTTCGTAACAAGATGAACGGTAGCGGTACAGGTAACGGCGAACACTGGCTGAACTAATTTTTTACTTTACAGTCTAACAACGAATTCTAAGCGAAAATTTTTATAGAACAACTTGAAGTAATATTTTTTACTCAGAACATAATACATTTTAACCTTAAATAAATTTTAACTTTAATACTTGAATCATAATAATTAATAGACTAAAGGCCTACGTCGAAAATGGATGGGTCAAATGAACCACCTGGGGACGTACGTATACAGGGTGTCAAAAGACCGCTTCCGATAACTTCGTGGGGTTATTATAGGGCATGAGATATATCCATTGGTGCAAGTAATTTTCTTTAAATCGCCAGTTTTTAAAATAGTCAAAATTTTCAACACGCAATGTATAACGCTGATGTAAATGGGCGATAGTATCGCGCGCCAGTGGAGCCCCGGCCCCCAGGCCGAGTCAGCCCCCACGCGCCGCTCGCGCCGAGTACCGCGCGCGCGGCCCTGCGCTAGACAAAACAGCTGATCGTGGTGTGCCACAGTGCCCTAGCCCGTGGGTAGTGAATAAACCACCAGTATTGTAATGATTATTAAATTACAATTGTTTTCACGATTAAACATAATGTTAGAATTTATTAATTACCGTTTCTTAGGTTATTAGTTTAAGTATTACTTATTACTCAAAAATACTCCGTTTTTACTTCCGGCCAAAAAGGAAAAGAAATCATAATAATTCACATTCGAATCAGTTGATCTCTTAAATCAGAAATTGTAAAAATACAACACTTACACAGTTACACCTATCTATGGAAAAAAATACTTGATAACATGTTCACTGACCTGTGATCAGCTGTCTGTTTTTATGAAATGCAGTTCGAACTGTGCTCACTGCTCCATGTAACTCAATGTAGATTGCAGAGTTATTCAACACGAAACAAAATTAAATAGGAGACATTCCAATTCTTTACACACTTTTTACTGCACTGTTTAAACCGCACTATCGAAAACGATGTTCACCCCCGTTCCATAAAAGTTTACGAGTACCACAGATTACCCTTATTACCTTAAAATTACAAAACTTTAACAAAAACTTCACAGTACACGTCCAGCGCGGCGCGTGTTTACAGCCGACTGAACAAATGAAGAAAAAACTTTGTAAAATAATAGGGATTTATCCCTGTGCATATTTTGAGTTATCGATAATTTTTTATCGATAAATCGTATTAATTGTTTTACATACGAGTACGTATTGATTACAGTCAAACTAAAAATAAGCAAATACCTACTCAATGTTAAGAATAGCGACAATAATTAAAATTTATTTAAATAATTAGGTATTATTAAAGTATTTTCATTGCGTACGTAGACGCGTATACGCATTACGCGCATACCTACCATACGCGATACCATACGCGCAAACGCGTACCATAGTATAACAACCACTTTATCACGGTAATGTCGGTAGGTATCGAAATTATCTTGCAACTTGACTATGTATCCCGATAAAATTTTCTGAATTCATAACCTCATAATAGAGTTAATTTTAAAAATGAGATTAGATCAACTAAATAATAGTTATTAACTTTTATTATTTAATGGTAATTTAAATATCGACAACATCGTTTTGAATGTACAACACTTAGATTGTCCTTGAAATGGATTAACGACACGTGACGTGCACGTGCGTCGTGCACCTGCAGAGCGGCCGATGGCGGCCGCTCTTTGTCGGCTCGATCACTAAAGACTCCGCCGCGGCGGCGTGCTTTTTGATCGATGCCGCCGTGCTTCGGTTTCTTTTGACCACTTCCGAAAGCCGATACATAATTATTTTAACATTATTTTAAAAATTAAAATAGATTTTCTAATTTAGTAGCCATTTGTGCATTGAGGTATTAGGTTGTTGTTAGACATAAGTGTGATTTTTTTAACAATTAGGTAGGAACAAGTTTTGTCTGCAGAGGTATATAGTACAGAGATGTATTTTCACGGAGGGTTTGTTGGGATCATTGAGTATAATGGTCACCCAAAGGTCTTCAGAAGTGGAGTACCACTCTGGACGACTCACCGCTGCAAACTCACGCCGAATACCTATCAAGACACCGCCGCCTAAGGACTGATTGGTCAATGAATAATCTCGGTCGCGACGCCAAACCATATAGCGGTCATCAAAAAGTTCTTCATTATGAATTCCCTCCAGAAGCCATGTTTCAGTGATTGAAACGACGTCATAATTATTGAGTGCTATGTTTCTTTTAAAACACGATGTCTTAGTGCGTAACCCCCTTGCATTTTGATAAAAAATATTCAGCTTAGAAACCATTAAAAAATAGTATGATAAATAAAATCAGAATAAGTAACGACAGTATTATGCTAAGTTTGAAATATTTAGAAATAGTGAAATTAGTTAAAATGCAAGAGGACAGTGCAAAAACCACTTTATCTATATTGATTTTAGAGTAAAGATACGTGCAGCCGATCTCATCAAGTGATTTCAAAAAAACACTATAATATAATTGGTTAATCTTAATACTTACTGAGGCGCAATTCTGAGTTACTACTATATTATAATATGTTAAATTAAAATGTATAATTTCATTATTAATATAATTTACGTTCGCAAAAGTGTATTTTAGCAATAGCATAATATTAAAGTTTAGTGTCAGAAAATGTAGGTACATAAATAATTGTGTATGATATAACTTTTGGATTGCAATCTTATAACTTAAGTCCAATGAAATAGTTAGAATACAAAGATCATAGTTAATTTTATGTAAAATATAGTATAGAATATAATAAATAGAAACTATTGGGGTTATATAGTCACTAATAGTCACTACAATGATAATGCATTTTGTATGCGCCTTTTGTTTGGTGGAATTCGTAAGTATCGAACAGCAAAGTTTTCTAAAGCTGAAATACATAAAGTTCATCATAAGATCAAAACAATAATTTGACCACAATTCACTGTTCACTCCGTAATCGAATCTGTGCTCACAGAAAAATATTATAAACTTTTTTGGTTCTATAGAAAACATTATGTTATTTAACAATTTCACTATATTGGCACTCTCAATATCCCAAATACAAAATAATATTTCATTCAACACTGAACGCTGATAAGCTTTGCTGAGCGTAATATTATACAAAATAGCCAATTTGAAAATATGTATCAAAACGAAACGACAAATACAGGAGCGCACAAACGGTACCGCCGCCACGGGTGACAGGCGAGCAATAAGCTCGGTTTGCATTAGTAAGTGAATGGAACTAGCCCGTCGCGATAAGACAGCACGTACTAAACTAGTTTGCGATAACGTGTGAGGGCAGTGACCGACGAGCGATAATTGCATGCAGAAATTTTTAGTTACAGGTGTCAATTGAATGAAATTTCGTCTTCTTATTAAGATGGTGCGCAAGTAGTAGGAAACCAGTTCGTTACCAGCGGCTCTCAAACTTTTTACAGAAATGGTCACATAAACTATGACGTAGGATATTATAGAAATATGATTAACAATTAGTAAGACATTACATCTATAAAAATAAAAAACTTTGACTATCGTAACATTATGTTTTAAATTAATTTTAAAAATAGGGTTAGTAAAAAACATAATAATATTTTTTAAAAAGCTAAAGTTAATTAGGATATTCTTACGAGGTCTCTGTCGTTTTTTATGAAGAATACCGGCGACGTGTCGTTTTTTCGGGCCATAATTTTGGCATGTTTTACCCATATGTACTTAAATCCAACCTCCTTGGCACGGGTCTTCGCTTTAGAAAGTAAACTTTTGTAGTGTCGGGTTAAGTGGTCGTTAATATAAAACGGAGACGAAGTTGGGAAGCCGACATCCTGAGTGTTCAGGTTACGTTTTCTTGCAACAGCCACCAGGTCTTCTTTGATGTACCGATTGTTGAGACACATAACAATGGGCTTAATTGAGTTGGGCGTCCGCGTCGGTACTCGAGCGATGTAATTAATGTCCTCTTTTTTAATAGGGAAATTTACGTAGTTACCAATCTTTTGTACAAGATTAAATAGATTTTCATCTTTTGCTTGGGGGATTCCCTTAATTTCCACATTGTTTGCTCTGGCCAGTTGATCTCGTTCTTCTAGTTCAGCATTCAGCCTGGTAATATCCTTCTGCAAGGTAGGGATATCAGCAGCAATCTTCTCAACATCCTTGACTCTCGCTTCCAATGCCTTTACATTGCCCAGGACGGTATCAAGACGCGCATGTGCCATCTCGACCGAGCTTTTTAAATCTGAGATGTCATTCTTAATAGTCTTTAAGTCTTGGCACAGGGTAGGAAGTAAGGCAAGTTGCATCTGTATATCATTGAGCTGTCCTTGCATCTTGTCCAGCTGGCTCGGGTATGATACTGAGGGAACAGGTGAGGGGACTGGTGAGACCGACGGGCTTGATTTGCACTTCGGGCAGCGCCAGGAGTTCTTTCTATCGCCTAAACGTCTGTATCCAGCCTCTGTTATCCCAATACAGCTGAATCCATATTGACTTTTGCAGATCGAACAAATTGGACCGTCCGTATGGGATTCAGCGCAGATGTTGCAGGTAAACATATTGAGAACCACTGACTTTTACGAGGGTGGGGACTAGGTGCACTCACTAAACACGTGCGATGCCAAGCGATGCGTGGCGATGACTGAAAAAAACTTGGGCAACACACGCCCACAGCGCAGCTAGAAAATTTCAGCTAGAAAATTTCACGCATACCTTGTTTGACACAATTAACTCTTGTCCTGGTGATATGTTCATTATTTTGGGTGACTTTAATCTCCCACATATCGACTGGGATCCACAGGGGAACCCCGCAGCCTGTGAATTACCACTTAGTACAGCTCAAACCAATTTTATAGACACCCTACTTCAATGTGACCTTAATCAACGTAACCATGTTCGAAACGACAATAACAGGTTCCTTGACTTGGTCTTCTCAAATTGTGAACTCGAAATTACAGCCTGTCTCGATCCCTTAGTACCGGATGATATCCCCCACCACAAGTCATTAAATATAGCCTTACCATTGAACCGAAACAGTCCTTTACAAAATAAAACTAGAACAAAATATTTTTACAACTCCGGTGACTATGACTTAATTAATAAAAATCTTTTTGAAATTAATTGGACCGAGTCACTTCGTAATAAACCGTTAGATGAAGCGTTAACACTTTTTTATGATACGTTGTTTGAACTCCGCGATTCCTATATACCTAAAAAACTTATACGTCCAAATTCCTACCCCCCCTGGTATAGCTCCGCCCTCATCAAGGTATTAAAAGAAAAACATAAATTTTTCCGCAAATTTAAGCTCTACGGGAACCAAAGTGATTATTCAACTTTCTCACTTCTCAGAAAAAGAGCTAAGTCTCTCGAAAAGACCTGCTATGATTCTTATATTAACAAGGTTCAAGAATCTATAACACGTGACCCTAGAGCTTTCTGGTCTTTCATTAAGAGCAATAAAAAGTCGACTACCTACCCTTCGTCTATGACTCTTGAAAATGTATCTGCGTCAACTGGGGACCAAATCTGTGATCTCTTTGCGACTCATTTCCATACCAATTTTCTTCAACCTAGCCCTGCATCCATTGCTTCCTCTCCTGTCACAAACTCATTTAAAAATAACAATTTCAATATAGGAAGTATCAATATTAATACTGAGGAGCTTCTCAAACTGTTAGAGACTGTAGACTTAAATAAAGGTGCCGGTCCTGATGACATCCCTCCAATTTTCATTAAAAAATGCGCTAAAAGCCTAGTCGCACCTCTGAGTATACTCTTCGAACGGTCATCGATTGAAGGTCACTTGCCAAAAATCTGGAAATCAGCATTCATTACCCCAGTACATAAAAGTGGTGATAAAACTAATATTAAAAATTATAGACCAATTTCTAAGTTATGCATTTTTTCCAAAATTTTTGAACGCATCGTCTATAACCAGGTCTATACAGCGCTAAAGAATTGGTTCATCCCTGAGCAGCATGGTTTCCTGAGAGGACGCTCGACTACTTCGAATCTCCTTCTCACGTACGATTTTGTCAGCTCTTCTATGGATTCAGGCTGCCAGGTTGATATCATCTACACCGACTTCAGTAAGGCCTTCGACCGAATCGATCATCGTATACTCCTTGAGAAGCTCCATCGGGCAGGTATACACGGCAACCTGTTCCGGTGGTTCTCCTCGTATATTAATAACCGCTCTCAGGCTGTGGCACTAAATGGATTCATCTCATCCTGGATGTCCGTCCCATCTGGTGTTCCCCAAGGATCGCTACTCGGGCCACTTCTATTTGCGATATTCCTGAATGATGTGTCGTCTTGCTTTCTCCATTCGCGTTTTTATCTTTACGCCGACGATACTAAAATAATAAAACGAATCACTTCAAGTATTGATGTGCAATTGTTGCAGGAAGACCTTAATAGATTTTGCGAATATTGCTTTTTTAACAAACTTGACCTCAACGTTTCTAAGTGCTTCGTTATAAACTTCACTCGCAAACTACTTGTTATTAAACATAATTACATTTTAAACAATCAGGCCCTGTCACATAGGAACTCGATAAAGGACTTAGGTATAATCGTTGACTCCAAATTGCTTTTCAACGAGCACATTGACTACGCTGTAAAGAAGGCCTCGAAAGCACTTGGCTTTATTATTAGATCCTGCAAAGACTTTAGAGCACTCAAGCCGATCAAAGTTCTTTACTGCTCCTACGTACGCAGTATCCTTGAATACTGTTCTGAAGTATGGAACCCTATCTATCACACTTACATTTACAGAATCGAATCTATTCAAAAAAAGTTCTTAAGATACTTACAGTATAAATGTGGTGATAGCCTTATCGACTATGAAGCTAGATGTATGAAATATCATTTCCTTCCCTTGCAGTACCGTCGCAAAGTCTCAGATCTTGTATACCTTAGTAAAATTGTAAATAATCTCATTGACTCCTCAGAACTACACAACAAAATAACCATCAATGTACCCACCAGATATTTCCGCAATTTTCTTCCTTTCCACATTCCACCCTTTAATACTAATTATCGTCGCAATTCGTTTATTTGTAGGTCTTCTGCCCAGTTTAATGATCTCATTCGTGCTCACCCAAATATAGATGCCTTTTCGTTCAAACCTTCACACATAAAATTACTGGCAAATAGGGATTTCTTTTCTCCTGAATAACTGACTGATGGCGTATGCATTTGGTTTGAAACCAGTTCAGCGACCCATAGGCTATTAGTAATTATTAAGTATATTAATGAATTTTTCCTAGCAGTTATTTATTTTTAACATACTTACTCACTATTGTCATTAAATGCAAAAACTTGTAAATGGCTATTTGTTTCTAACTTAGTCGTTATTGAGATTTATTTAGCTGTAAGTTTTTCTGGATAAATAAATAAATAAATAAATAAATTCAAGTATCAAAACGTGGTAGTAGTTATTGTGTTAATTGATTATTATTATTCAGTTGTGTTAAGTAATTTACTGTATGGTGTGATAGATTTCGTTTAAAAAGGGAAGTGTTTTTGACGTTTTTGGTGGTGACTGGTCTTATTGCTTGGTGTTAAGGACTATTTTCAAAATTCATAAAGAAGTAAGAACCCGTCTTGAACTCAACATTTTTCACGTAAGTTAATTATTGCCAGATTTTTGTGTATCATCTGTAATTTCGATTGATAAGACGTGACGATTGTGGATAGACAGTTCGTCCGCATTGGTTTCGTTACTTATGAACTTTTTAACGTCGAGTCTAAAAATCTTAGAAATTTGCCATACCTACTCTTGTAAGTTTTTACACATGCAGTTGATTACAGTTTTCTACATAAGTTACCATGAAACTTTTAACACTGCAAGTAGCCAAGATGAGGGGTTAGAGGTCAGTCATAGTGACCACCTTCATGGGTTTAAAGTTGGAAGGACACATCACACAACATACATTAGGGTTTAGAACAGTTCTGACGTAGTGTATCGTCGCATACGACCTTTCGAGTTTCGACAGCGTACGTAGGCCGCCGGCCGTAGCGTGAATACATTGAGCGCGCGTTTTTACATTGCGATTTTTAGTAATAATAATAAAATTTAAAAAAAAAATTAAAATTATTTTTCTATGTGGTTTATTATCATGTTTAAAGGGTATTAATTATAAAAAAAAATAAAATTAAAATAAAAAAAATAAATAAAAAAAACTAAAAAAAAAATACATTTTCGTAATCAGAAAATGTAGTATAATCATACCCCAAAGTTATCGGAAGCGGTCTTTTGACACCCTGTATAGGACGATATTAGAGCATAAAATAATAAGATTTAGCACTATGCCGTCACTTGTAAGCTATCCAACTGAGTGCTGGTGAGAATGGCTGTAACTCAAGAACGGTTATAGCTAGAGATTTGAAATTTTCAGAGATTATGTATTTCTGTTGTCGCTATAACAACAAATACTAAAAACAAAATAAAATAATTATTTAAGGGGGGCTCCCATACAACAAACGTGATTTTTTTTTTCAATTTTTTGCTCGATATCAATAATGACAACAGGTAGACACCTGAAATGTTCACAAAATACTCAATTTTATTCTTAATTTAAAAATCAATAGTAACATTTTTAAAAAGAAATAATTAAGGGGGGCTCCCATACAAAAAACACAATTTTGTTCTATGATGGTACGGAACTTTACTTAGATTACATTAAAATATACGGCATAATTTTTTCCTAATTTATTTATCTTAATACTATTTAAGACGAAGGAAAAATGTAGAAAATTGCTTTATTTTATTAATCTATGAATATTTAAAATTTCAGATTTTGTATTTCTGTTTATTTGTTTTTAGAACAGTTTCTTTTGAACGGCAATACTCTATATCAATTGTATTTTACAATATCATATTAAAAATAAAGTCGCCGTACAGAATCAAATGATTTTACAGCTTGAAAAATCAAGTATACCATGTAATTAAGATTATTATTAAAATGGACAAACATTTTTAACGGCATTATTTTTAATAGTACTTTTGAGTGCTAAAATAATGTTTGGAACCGAAGCCGTACTGTTTCAGATGACCCCCCGGACCCCTGAAGGCTGAAAAGCAGGGGTTTGTAACCCTCAATTTTTTTCTATTGTCGCATTATTTTTGTACGGCGTTGCGGAATAATTGATTGATTGATTGAAGTTGTATCCGAACAGTATGAAACGTATGCCGTATTGAATCAAATGACCAAATTTACCATGGAAATTGGCTGAAAATAAAATAAAAATACCGACTTGTTGGCGCATTATTTTTGTACGGCACTGCGGGATTTTCTTATTATTTTTAATGTTTCTATCGATGGCAAAAATGCCGTACAGGATCATATGACCAAAATGTACTCACCCTACATTCACTTTTGAATTCTCACCAGCACTCAGTTGGACAGCTTACAAGTGACGGCATAGTGCTAAATCTTATTATTTTATGCTCTAATATCGTCCTATATACGTCCCCAGGTGGTTCATTTGACCCATCCATTTTCGACGTGGGCCTGTAGTCTATAATACCTTCTCTTATAAAAAGTTAAATTTGGATTTACTATTCGGATATTCCGTATATTTCTAAGTGAGTATGTAACAATATATAGAATTTAGTCTTTACTAGCGACCCGCCCCGGCGTCGCACGGGTATAAAATATATAGCCACTGAAAAAATGATTAAAATTGATAGCCTATCACGATCCTTTATGAGGTCTACTTATCTTATCCGTGCCAAATAACATAAAAATTGCTCCAGTAGTTCGCGAGATAAATCCTTTCAAATAATTTCCCCCGTTTTTTTTTCCACATTCCCCTATTAGTCTTAGCGTGATAAAATATAGCCTATAGCCTTCCTTAATAAATGGGCTATCTAAGACTGAAAGAATTTTTCAAATCAGACCAGTAGTTCCTGAGATTAGCGCGTTCAAGTTAGTCCTTCAAATAATTTTCCCCGTTTTTTCCACCTTTCCCTCTATTTCTTCGCTTCTGTTAATCTTAGCGTAGTAAAATATAGCCTATAACCTTCCTCGATAAATGGGCTATCTAACACTGAAAGAATCATCAAAATCCGTTGCGTAGTTTTGAAGTTTAAAGGGAATAAAGGGGCATGAGGGAAAAAAGTGACTTTGTTTTATAATAAGTATAGAAGTGACAGATATAATAATAAAAAAGGAATGTTTGTATGCTTGCATCAAAAACTGTTGGGCCGATTCTAACGAAATGTTAGTCGCGGGAAAGATCTTAAATTTGAAAATATATATTTTTTTGTATCTATTCACATAAAAAGCAAAACTTATTTGCAACATGCTAGTCGTGTCAGATTCAATGTTATATTCACAAAATAGTATTTTGCAACTACTACTTAAAGCTTGCAGTTTGTAATAAGCTCGCATTGATGTTCTGATAACCTGACGTAACTCCATTGTGCTTTGAGATGAACTAACGGTATTTCGGTCAGAATCCGTCACTAAATGGTAAGTAACTTGGCAATGTTTTCCTGCCGCTTACTCACTTGCCTTTCGAGCTTGCACATCCTTGTTATCTTTACTAAATTAGTCATCAAAACGGTAAAACCCATAAAATTAAGTTGATGTTTTTTTATTTTCTTTTGTGTCCCCAATTTTACTGTTTTAACCACACATATTAAGCTCGTTCCAGTCTTGGACGCATACAGCAATATCACACAAATGTGTTAGATACTCTTATGTCAACACACATTTAAACGAGTTTTAATAATAATATGCTTGACGAATTTTTCATACTTATTTTTCCGTTATATCTCTATTTTATGCAGAACATCAGCCACACAGTACACACTAACTTTGTTGTCATCTCTTTTAAAACGCATCCACACATTTGACTACATCGAAACTTTATCCAATGCAGTATTGAGTTGAATAAAAGGAGCAGAATAGGAGCACTCAAAGGCTAATTTTTTCAACCGATTCGCACAAAATTCTTGTGAAATGATGACCCACGGGCATGGCGTAAAATTGTAACGGTGCTGTTACATCCGATCAATTACCAGTGACTGATTTTAGATACGCTTTCTATTGAAACTATAGGAGATTGGGAGAAATGTATTTATAAACTATTGAGTATTGGGTTAATTGTCAAAATTGTCGTTATAGTAGAATTAAATTACTAACTTCCTTTACTGTATACTAGATATATAGGAGATTGGGAGAAATGTATTTATAAACTATTGAGTATTGGGTTAATTGTCAAAATTGTCGTTATAGTAGAATTAAATTACTAACTTCCTTTACTGTATCAAAGCGCACGGAAGTGCGCAAGCCTAGTTCCAGCAGGCCGCGCGCATGCCGTGCACTATTTACACGAACCGTTTCGACGTACTTTTGACCCCCCTGTAGCTCAGTGTCTATTGCGAGTGCAAAGATAAAATTATACCTACGTAATTATTTACGAGTACTTAAGCAGTATACCCAATTTCATAGATATAGCTTCAGTAGATCCTGAGATATGTCCTTGTAAAAATAGCTTATTTTGGCACTGACTCACTCATTCACTCACTCATTCACTCACTCACTCACTGACCGGTAATCAAAACCTCTAGGCCACTTCCAATTGTCCTAGCGTTATGAAATTTGGCACACAGGTCGTGTGTTATATGTAGATTAACGAAAAATTAAGAAATTGTAGAAAATGGTCAAGCGTGAGTCGGTTCATCTACGAACTTCAGAGGCCACTTCCAATTGTCCTAGCGTTATGAAATTTAGCACACAGGTCGTGTGTTATATGTAGATTAAAAAAAATAAGAAATTTTAGAAATCGGTCAAGCGTGAGTCGGCCTATCTACAGCCCATACAAACTTTAATGTCATAGCGTTATGAAATTTGGCACACAGGTCATGTGTTAAATGTAGATTAACAAAAAATTAAGAAATTTTAGAAATCGGACAAGCATGAGTCGGCCGATCTACGAACTTTAGAGGCTACTTCCAAATGTCCTAGCGTTATGAAATTTAGCACACAGGTCGTGTGTTATATTATTATGTATGTGTTACGATAAATTAAGAAATTTAAGAAATCGTCAAGCGTGAGTCAGTTCATCTATGAACTTTAGATAAAAATTCTTATGTACCAGTGATATAATGAGGCATCTATTGAAAGTATTGTTTATATCGGGCGTAGCACAAAAAGAAAACATAGGTAGGATTTCTTGAAAAAAAGTATTGAAATCCCACCAAAAACATACCTGTTAAAATATGGCCTAGTTCCTATAGGCTAACTGTTGGTCTAAAAAAAGAGTTGAAATCCAATCCAATGCCAAGTTCAGATGCACTTCATCGATCATAATCATCTTCATCAACAGCCTGATCCATAATACTTCTAAATTTGAACTTGGCAGGTTTTTGTGCTATGCGTTACACTTGATTAATTATATAATTAGATAATATTAATAGAATTTAAATAACCTGCCAAGTTCAAATTAGAAGTATTATGGATCAGGCTGTTGATGAAGATGATTATGATCGATGAAGTGCATCTGAACTTGGCATTGGATTGGATTTCAACTCTTTTTTTAGACCAACAGTTAGCCTATAGGAACTAGGCCATATTTTAACAGGTATGTTTTTGGTGGGATACTAGATAAATTAATTAACTTGTTTTATGCCTATTGTAGATTTAAATTGATGTTATGAAATCCTGCCATACCGCAATAAAAAGTGGCTTAATTTATTTGAAACATACTGCATATTCTGTATGTGCTTGTGCCTATAAAATTTGCTCTAATAGGAGCCCATTCAGGGCCACGTCAATTCTTTCCTCTTTATAATATTTTTATAGTAAGTACAGTGTAAAAGTAAAGACAAAAGGCCGAATATAAACCGTTTGACATCGTTTAAGATAGTATTATAATTGTAACATTGAAAGAGCACGGCCCACATAGAGCTATTACGAACAATGTCCGCATTAGTGTACTCAACTAACTGGTACTGCCTTCTAAGGTTTTGCTACAATTAGACTGCTGGTTGTGAAACGCGGACAGGCGGAGATCGGTGCAGACTTTAGTCGCACTTAATTAGAGTAGACCTTTACAGTATTCTGCAATTCTGTAGAATAAATTGGAACAGTTTAAACCTAAGATGAGAGAAATAGAATAGATATACCTTTTTGCAAATACCTAAAGCTGTGATTTGGGGCTAATCCTAACTTTGAATGCGTTTGAGTCCCGGAATTGTAAGAAAATATACTTACCGCACAAAAAAATTATACTTATATGGCATAAGCCATAGAACAGAAAATCGAAAGATCACCAAATTTTTAACATTTGACAGTTGAATCGACATTCGATTTTGAACTCTAGTGTATTTGTTCAAACACCTATTTTAATGCTTCGATCGGAGCTTCTTGGAAATATTTTGTTATTCTATTGTTGTCGCGATCACCGATGCTCTTATGGGGCTTGATGGGTTAATGATGTTAATTTTCCCGCGACTTCGGAATTCCGGCACGTATCATCCCAGGTTGATAGGCACGATAGTATACTACACTATATTCATAGCTACACTTTATAAGAACAAACTACGATGAAGTACTTCTATGCAGGAGAGATAGTACTCGACTAGATAACTCTTGATAAGATAAGATGAAAATCTAACGCAGTAGATGGCAGTAGGTTAAGTGCGAAACTGTACATTGAGATAAAAAAATTTGTCCGGTCGTAGATCATTAAATTAAAATAATGATTTGCGCTAATTTCTTAGCCAATAAATAAAATGATAATCGAGTTACATACTTCCATACGCGTATTTTATTAAAACGGAATAATTATATTATTGTCAATCCTTATGCGCCATTTTATTTCTTGCTCACGCTCTACCTTGCAAAAGTTCCAGTCCTTTTCTGAATCTAGGTTTAGTGCTCGGTACCTACGTCAGATCCCGTGTAAAGGGCTACGTGACCTTGCCTTAACGAATGGCATTAAGCTCTACATGACTAGAGACTAGAGTCACTACTCACTAGACTAAAGTCTAAATCTCAATGACGATTCTAACTTGTGTGAGAAACATTAACCCATCAATCCCCAAGCGGCAGCCGGCTGCCGCATAATAATTGAAAATCTATTGTCTGCGATACCCACGATGGAGGTGTTAAAAAAATATTTCTTCTTTCAAAACAACACAACAAACTTACGATAACAACCATATTTAATGTGTAAATATTTAAAACTATTACTCATTAAAATAACTGAGAAGCAGGCATGTGAACAATGTCATTTCTATTGTCGTTTAACCTGTCGGTGTGGTGCGTTTCCCATAAGTCGCGGTTACCATTTATGGCAGTCTACTTCTGCAATTACTTGTCAGCAAAAACTGATTACCTAATAAATTGCAGAAGATAAAAGCAAAATGTTGTAGAGTGGGATTGGCGCCGTGCCAAGAGAAGGCCTTGACCCGAGCTTTTGTCCAACGTCCAGTATTTCGACCGTGGGATATGAAAGTCCCTTCCAGTTTGATTTATCAATGTCAATGTTTTTTTTTATTTAATAACAGAGGCGCTAAATATTACCTAAGATTGATACGACCTTTCGAAAACTGTAAGTGCTTTGTTCAATTAAGGCTGACTGGAGGTTACAATTTGTGTAAAACATACGAAAATGTTATGGTTCAATGTACACACTAAAATTCTTTGTTTATCTTGTAATCATTGTATTTATACATTCCTATTTCCTTTTGATGATGATATTATTCAATTAAATTTGAATATTTTGAAATGCATAATTTAGGTGTAAATATGTTACAAAACAATAGTGTTTCTGTAAACTACCGTCCTTGAGCATTCTGTTTCTCTTGCCGCAGTACGTGACTTGCTTCATTCGTCTGGACGTGGACAGAATTTGGTCTTGATGTTGTCTCAAAAGAGCACTTAATCTCTTTATTACAAAGTATGCTTTAGTGGCTTAGGGTCACCTTGTTCTCCCGAAACTTTTTACAAATTGTAACGGGGAATATATTTAATAATTAACATTAAAAATATTTTTTACACTTGAAAGTCTAAATTTTCTATTGATATTGTGTTCAGTTACCAACAAACATTATTATTGTCATAGTTCCAACGTCTATATATTTACAAAGAGGTGATTAATGATTATGTCACGTTAAAGTAGTAGCAATTTACATGGTGCGACCTATATTAGTTCGCATATTTCGCAAGTGCATGGGAAAGGCTGTTTAGAACTAGTCACGAAGTTTTATGCTGTCTAGAAATAAATCACGTACGATCTCTAATCTAGATCAAATGAATAATGATTTGTATTACTTAGGTAGGTATCTAATTTAATATTTAAAACTACTATACTATTTGGAGTAGTAGAAGTTAGTGATCGTGCTTTTTAGCAATATCGAGTGTCCTATATTCTTGATGAACGCAGAGAAAAAAATAATGGCCTTACGGGGCTTGAGGGATTAAAGACCAAAGTACCCAAGTAGTACCGATGAAAGACTTTATAAGTATGTAGCAGACATGACGATAATACTTTTCCTAAAGCAGCTATATACATATAAGTAAATAAAGTAATGAATACTTTAAAGCTTAAACTACATAACCATAGTAAATTGTTAATGTACACCGGCGCTTAGGTGTGGTCATTTGCGACCACAACTTCATTAAGAGTTAACAATTTTACAGAAGAAAGTTTCCGTCAGTGTCACTTTTCTTGAAATCCATTAGCTACGTTACGTCGCAATCTGGAGCGATTTAAGTTATTACTTCAATGAAAATGCCAGTGGTGGCCATAATATTATTACTGCAAATCACATAGTAGCTGCCTGCTAGTTCGTCAACCACTGTGTAGCCATTAAAATATACTTTTCAAGTAATTGGAGCGTTCAGACAATAAATTACAGAGTAATTGGAAACGAAATTACAACGGAATTTTCAAGAGCGTTCAAATTTTGCTACATAAATATTGTGTTACTGGAATAATAATTGCTAGTTGATACTAAAAATTATTATTAATTTACTTAATTTAACAATTTTTAGTTAAGGTCACTTATTTTTTTAGATACACATAGGTATTTCACCAAGATATTCCGGCGGCGGCGCTACGAGTCGCCGCTACAACGAAATATAAAGATAGAGCGCTGCACAATCTACTGTTTTCGCATCGTTTTGTGTACGAGCCTTATAAGGCTCGAAGAAAACGTGTCGGCTAAAGGCTTAGGAGTCAGGTATACCTGAGCCTTTAGAAAACACGTTTTCTTTATCGCTTCTTTATACAATAGCTGATCAAAAATGTATGTAATTGACCCTAGCCCCTAGTTGACTTAGGTAAGGAACTCTGTAGAGCTGAAAATATTTTGGTGGTGGCGGCTGGTTACGCCGCTATGGTGTCCCTGTGAAATATAGCCATTTGTGGCACCTAATATAAATCTAAAGAAAGGAAAGCTAAAATTCATGAGTACCTAATAAGATGAAAAGTACAGCTAGAGACTTCTTTTTTATATTCGTAATTTGGTTGCGTTTTGTCAAATCTAGCCGCCAGACCACGACTAGTATTAATTGAAAACCCGACCAAATGACGTAGGTCCTCCATCTGTCTATGAATCAATTTCCTCGATGGTACAGAACAACAGAACGCTAAACCTCCCCTGACAGAGGCTCAACCATTAAATAAAAAAGAAGAACGTATTTTATAGTCTGCAAGATAAGGACTCTGTTAAAAGTAGTATCATTAAATATTTTACGCCTATGAATTTTTCTTATCAGAATAACTTCAGATTTCATGACTGTTGCAATATTAAACTAAAAACGTTGATAAGTCACGGTTTTCATGTTAAGATAAAATTCCATTCATGTTCTTGGAAAATACAGTTGATACTTAAATGATTATTACATTTAAGTAACTTTTTCTTGGGCCATATGGCCAAAATATGGTGCTACATATTAATGATAATATGGTGCATTCGCCTGTTTTTAACCGACTTCCAAAAAACGAGGAGGTTATATGTTCGGCTGTGGATATTTTTTTTTTTTTTTTTATTTTTGTATGTTCAACGATTACTCCGCCGTTTGTGAACCGATTTTCGAAATTTTTGTTTTGTTGTATTAGGTTTCACTCCAATTTGGTCCCATTTTCACAAAGGTGGTGACCTGATGATGGGATCCATGAGTAATCGAGGGAACTCCTCGAAATTTATATGGAAACATATGGTGATTTTGGTTTTATGTGAAGTGTACTAAGAATACGCTACCAAAAATTCAAATATTGGGTCAAGGTATACCATGGTTTCGATGATGCTGAGAGAACTCCTGATTCCTTATAGATACACGTATGGGAGTTTCGGCGTTGTTTTAAGAACAGAAAGCATAAACTACTATGCAATTCATATTCATCATCATCATAATCATCATCATCATCATCGTCATTATCATCATTACCACGTAGTGTTAAGGCCACCAATGTCTCATGGCACAGAATAGATAATAGTACAAGGCATAGGTATGGATATACTAACAATAATAATTATGTACTGTATAACAATAATTAACAACACCTGTTTGTTTTTTAATACACGGCGGTCGGCGTCGCCGCCCAGCATCGAATACTTTACTAACTACTTTATATACAGATCGAATAGGTACTTTACTACTTTATAAAATTTTAATAGACAAATAGAATTAAAATAAAGTTATTTTAAAAAGAGCATTTAAACAAAACAAAGTCATTAAGTGTCTTTTTAATTAGTTATACTTATTAATCGATAGATGGTGCACTAAGTACCTATCGATATTCGAATTCGAATTCTTGATAACAAGAACAGCTGTCAATAATTATGATAATATTAAATATTATGCTACGCTACATCCTATGCAAGTTTGTACAATTTTTTATCTGATAGATCCTTCGATAGTGGAAAAACGAGACACACGCCTTTCTATTGTTATCGCAATCGCCGGTGACCGCTTCGGGCTTGAAGTATTAAAATTGTTAAATTACTTAGCACAATATGTTCACTTCACTGATAATATTATATTATTTTGTGAGTGTGAGTTGTGACTCTTAACAAATTGTAATAAAATACGTAAAATATACGCGAAGGTTTACGTACTAGTGTAACTAAAAAGAGTGAAATTATTATTATTTTTAACAAAAAATTAAAACCGACTTCCAAGGTAAAAACAATAATAACATTAATATGAACTAAAAAGTATTAAATAATTTTTACTATCTAATAGTGCCTTTTTCCGAATTCGGCTAAACCTCAACTATTTCTGTACTCAATCTTCATAATTTTGAAGTCGGTGCCAGTTCAAAAAATTTTAAATATTCTGTCAGAGGACTGAAGATTCAGCTATCTGGTACCGACTTCAAAATAATGAAGATTGAGTACAGAAATAGTTGAGGTTTAGCCGAATTCGGAAAAAGGCACTATTAGATAGTAAAAATTATTTAATACTTTTTAGTTCATATTAATGTTATTATTGTTTTTACCTTGGAAGTCGGTTTTAATTTTTTGTTAAAAATAATAATTAGTTATAAAATTCAGTCGCTTTAACATGAAAATTCTTCAGCATTATCAACAATACAAAAAAGAAATAGTAATTTTTGTTTTCCATTAGTTTGACATGCAAACTCTTTTGTTTACACATTGGCGATAGCGTAAGGCAACATATTCTACGTTGCTGGCTTGATTTTCAGCACAATTTTCAGTAATTTTCTCGCTTGATTAAAAAATGTAAGATACTTACGACTTATATCCATAGCCAGTGTGTTCGCTATACATACACCCATCATGACTATTTTGTTCTTTCAACTTTTTTAACCACAAAAACACAGTCACAATTTTGTCACTCTAATTCACAGTTTACACTTAGTCACTTGTTTGAACAACTGTACTTATAAGGTCCATGGACCGTGTACAATCACGTACGGAATGACGGTACAGTCGCGCTCACAAGCCAGTCGCTAGCCGAGGCATGACCGACTGGCAACAACCGCGGATGCCGACTACAGAGCCAGCTATGCTCGAGCCGCGAGTAAAAGGCACTGCTTCCCAACATGTACCGCATTGTTTTGCAATGTTTTTGTACCATTTTTGTACGTGATAGATACGATTAATTGTTCTAAGAATATACTTCCTCCGCTGCTTTGTAGTTGGCTGAAATACCATCTCCATAAACTTATGTTGTAAAAGATTTTTAACTGTCTTACATTAGCTATTTTTAAGTGATTAAATCAAATTATATTAAAATGGATTTCTATAATAATTTAAAAATAATAATAATGTTAAATTAGGTCAAAGATATTTTTATATAAGTTTACTCGTAATTGACGTAGTCTTTATAACATCAAGATAAAAACGATAATTTAATGGCAGTGAAGTATCATGTAATTTAATTAGAAATTTTACAATATCAATAATGGCTTTCTTAATTTGTATTTGCAAAGGAATTAGGTACTTTACTTAATGTTCAAATTATTTACAATAATATTAAATTGAGTTTTGTTAATTAAGACGTGGGAACACAATATAATTCTTGTTTACCACATACTAATTAGGAACTTATGTAACTTTAATGATTTAAGAGGTGCTTTATCTTGCATCAATATTTAAATAATTTAGGAAAAATAAATTTATATAAATCATGCACGTCGTTATCAATAAACTAACAAAGGTATTGTTTACAATGACATAACAATGTCTTCTTTGCATAGGAAATTATATGAAGTTATTACGTCTATAGGTAATATTATACTGTATTTAAATATTTTAACTGTTCGTAACTTTATGTTTTTTGTGCCCTTACATTTTTTGAAATAAAATTTATTAATTTAAAAATAAAAATAACACAATCTTCTGGAACTCTAAGCATATTGTACCCATGCAAATCTATTCAGTGGTTTATGAATGAAGAGGTATGAGAAACACTGATACATATTCGCAATAATTAAAAAATAAAATATTAGATAATTATGAATTATATATCAAATACTTTCAAGTATCAAATAACCGTCAAAATAAATAACCGTAAAAGACAAAAAAGCCGGTATTTGCTCCATATAGATTCCCTATCCTTTGTGGGTTGTTGGTCTACGCCGTAGCTCCGTAGAGCGTAGCCTCTACGAAAATAGTTCTTTTCGGTTGCCAATATTTGCCAGAAGAACATAGCTTATTTCGAAAACAATGGAGACATAACATTGTATTGTCTATGAAGTGTAGAATATATGGCTTCCAATTCGTTTGTATGCAGCTAAAAATACTTCCGAGTTCTAAATATAGTCTCGAGTATTCACCTTCATAATAAGTAAATGGTAGGTAGATATTTAATCATCAAGAGTACCAATTAGTTCAATATAAAATACGTGTGGCACTCGGGGACTGCTGCGGTAAAGCAGTACGTCTAGTCGCACGCACACAAACACCGTGCCGAAGTCTGCCGAAATGATATAACGTTAGACTTTGCAACTTTGCAACTTTTTGGCTTTCAACGCCGCACTGCTGTGCCGGTCGGAGTGGGGGGTGTTAGGTTTTTTTCGTTACGGAATTTCTTGATTCGGCCGTCGCGCTCAAAACTCAAAAAAAAGATACCTCTTAAATTCTACAAGCCACAACCAACAATTATTATGACGAAAAGTGAAATACTCTTTCTTATTTTGCAACATTGTCAATTTTTTTTGACAATGACATTATTTTGCAACGTCCTAAACGACAATACACGCCGTTTTTTATCAGACTTAAAAGTCGTAAAACCAACGACATATCATATTAATATTTTATGAGAATATAGTAGAATAGAAGTAGCTGCATTATTGATGTATTAAAATTTAATAAGAGTAGAGACTCCTTACTCCAAGCCCAAGAGTATAAGCCCTAATAACTACACGAGCCGAAATCCCCTGCTTAAGCCCTAACAGCCGAAATTCCCGGCCTCGTCTGGATCGATACATCTTGATGACCTAGACCCGCTCCACGCGGAGACTGGCAGGAGCCCTCCGACTGCGCCGTTTACGTAACACTAACGAGTTTTCCGCTGTGTGACGTCATCGTGTGGGACGTGAAAATATAATAAAGGAGAGTTATAATATTAAGCTATAAAGAATATAGCTTAATATTATAACACTCCTTGTTAATTTTGGAATTAGGTTTGTGGATAATTTAATCGTTTGTTTCTAATTATTTCACGTTAAAAATATATGTAAGATATTACAAATAAATAGGATAGTTTGGCGGAAATTATAAAACTATGACATTACAATTTTTAAAATAGAACGCAATTATAGGGCAACCTAGTTACCAGTCTCCTGCGATAATTTGTAACTAATTTGTACATCTTGATAATAATTGTACTACTTTCTTTTGTATTGTGGGAGAAGTTAATAAAGATTTTTGATTTTTTATTGATTGATTTGAATTTTAAAAGAATAATAGTGCTTTCCTAGAAATGTATAGCTGGTAGCCTGTATGTTTTTACCCGAGAGGCAACTCCTGCATGAAACCAGTAGGATAAACATGGAAAGAAAAAAAATTCCTCTTAGGTCAAAAGTCTAAGGACTAAGGAGGTATATAGGTAGGTATGGTATGGGTACCCTTTACCGTTACAATATAAGAGATACGCGGCCGCGCTTTGAGACATTTAATGATGATTAAAGTTTTAAATTAAATTTTATGAAGAGTTTGACAGATGGAGCTTATGTCAAAATCTT
Organism: Polyommatus icarus; assembly: GCA_937595015.1. NCBI lineage: Eukaryota > Metazoa > Arthropoda > Insecta > Lepidoptera > Lycaenidae > Polyommatus > Polyommatus icarus. The sequence goes on from OW569321.1 coordinate 16,483,720, forward strand.
CATTTAATTACAGTTACGTAATTAATATTGATCTTTGAGTGCGGCAGTTAGTTTTTACCCGAGATGCAACTACTCCCCCATAAACTAGGGTGGTAATTTTTCTCTTATGTCAAAAGATTAAGAGGTAAACCCTTTACCTTTAGAGAGTAAAACTTTAAGAAACACTGGACTAATATGCTATTCTCAACACTTACTATGATTTGCTACTTTTCTGGCGTATTTACAAGAAGATAACAATAACTAAGACAACAATCTCAACCGGTTTTTCCAGAATTTATGAAGAATCTAGAATATTTGCTATTTATTAAATACCATGACCATATGAGTGGGAAATATTTTAAGAAAATTATATTTTAGATATAAATTAAGAAGTGAAGTTACGAAATTCAAATATATATTTGTAATCTAAGTTCGGCATGGACACCGGTGCCTGTTCTACCGATGATTAAAAACCTTATTTATGGAAAAACTGAAATAATAAATTATTATTTTTAACAAAAAATTAAAACCGACTTCCAGAGTAAAAACAATAATTATTATTATAATGAACAAAAAAGTATGAATTAATTCTTACTATTAATAGTGCCTTATGCAGAATACTCCTAAACCTCTACTATTTCTTTACACAATATTCATTATTTTGAAGTCGATACCAGCTAAGAATGGTGAGTTCTTAGACAAAATATTTTTAATTTTAAAGACTGGTACCGACTTCAAAATTATGAAGATTATCAAAATCAAATATCAATATATACTGACAATTTTGCACTTAGTAGTAGCTTTAGTTACGCGTTGGGACTCGACACGTCTTGAATTTTAAGTTTTATCACAAAAGATTTGTATTGGTCTAAGGATTTGAGGATCTTGTAAGGTATCAGGATTCAGGAGTATGATCTTCTTGAAGGAGGTAGGATAAAAGATGGGTCTGTAGGATCAGAAATCTGGAAATGGAAAAGAAATTTTAATGGCCTGTTTCACCGCTTCCTGATAAGGTGCCCGATAGGGTTATTTGACAGATTTTCCATACTCCATCTGTCAAATTAAGTGGTGGATAGCCTTATCAGGAAGCGGTGAAACAGGCCCTTAATCTTTTTGTAATTAATGCTAACTATAGTTTGTGCGTTTTGTGATTTTTTTTTTTTTTTTTTTTTTTTTTTTTTTTTTTTTTTTTTTTTTTTTTTTTTGGCACTGACACCGGCGGTGTACTTTGCCATATGCAAAGGTAGGGAATAGGCGGTGGAAAAGTAAAGTAAGTACGGAATTTAGGATTTCGGATCTAGTTAGGAAGTTTTACAAGGTTTAAGTACATATATTAAAGGTTAATTGAATTGCTACGTAAATATTGAGATAAACATAAATAAACTGATTTGTTACATGAATATAATAAAGTTGGTACAGATGTAGGAAAGGGTATAGACATAGAGGAGAGACTATCATAAAGGCAGGAGTGATCATACAGAGGACAGGAAAGAATAATATGATTCAAATCACCCACTTCCAAACCGCAATCGCAAGCATCATTGTTGCGAATTCGTATTCTTTTTAGGTGGGCCGGAGTGAGGGCATGTCCTAACCTCATTCTTATTAAAGAAGAAGTTGTGCTTTTTGATAATTTAATTTTGAAAAACCAAGGTCTGAACTGAATCTCAGGTTGTATTAGCCTATATTGTACACCTTTTTTATGACTCGTTCGTGCCCAGTCCTTACTCCAATCCTGTTGGAAAAAGTTCTTAGCAAGGGAAGGCAAGTCATGACAGTAATTCATATACGGAAAAACATCTCCACTAAAAGCAGCATCTTTGGCCAAAGCGTCCGCTTTTTCATTTCCAAGAATGCCGCAATGACTCGGTATCCAGACAAACGTAACAGATAAGTTAGCAACAATACATTTCTGCAAAAGGTTTCTAATTTGAATGATTATAGGAAAACATTTTGACTTAAACGTAAATCCATTTAATGCTTGAAGGGCACTTAAAGAATCGGTAAAAATGACAGTTTTATTAAGTTTTGCTAGTAAAATGTAGTCGACCGCTTTAAATAGGCCATAACATTCTCCAGTGAATACGGAAGTTTGCGGCGGAAATTTGACTTTTTGGACTATGTTGTATTGGAGATGGTATATACCAACTCCAACACAATTATTATTGACGATTGATATTTTAGAGGCGTCTGTGTAAATGTGATGCCAGCCTTCCCAATTATTGGTTGTTAAATAATTGAAAAATGGTTTTGCATAATACTTATCTGATTTTTTTAAGCCTATGTCGTAACGGATATCCGGATCCAAAATGAGGGATTCAAAGGAAGAATGAAACAGAGGATATACAGGTAATCTAAGTGTAGGGGCGTCAAGGAATGAGTATCGCACATAACTATTTACTAAGCAAGGGCGAGATTTGTGTATCCAAAAATTATCCTTGTTTACTAAATCTAACAGTTTTTTTAGTTTCGGAATAAGAGGATGGTTTGAAAATTGCAAACAGCGAATGAAAAACTTGTCAGCCAGATATTGTCGCCTGAGGTAGAGCGGTGGTTCCCCACATTCTACCTGTAATGCATTTATTGGCGAGGAAGCCATGGCTCCACAAATGATTCTCATAGCTTTTGCTTGCATCTTATCTAATTGTTTGAAACCAGCTACGTTACAGGGTTCAAGAAGGAATGTTCCATAATCTAACACACTTCTTATCAATGCGTTATACAGTAATTTTAAGTTAAACGGGTGAGATCCCCACCACACACCTGAAAGGCACCTTATTATGTTTAAAGTGCGTTCACACTTTGACGCAACATACTCGTTATGAGCATTACCATTGAGTTTTGAATCTAAAATTACCCCTAAAAACTTTGCCTCCTTGTCGACTGGAATTGGCAATCCATTATATTTTACCACCACAGGCGGAGGTAAGCGCATACGGGTAAATAGAACAGCAGTACTTTTATTAACCGAAAGATCTAATCCATTTGCATCTAACCATATTTTTAGTCTTGCTAGACAGCGCGATAATCGAATAGAGGCCCTTGCAATGGATTGGTCTATGACATAAATTGTTAAGTCATCGGCATATTGCAAAAGATATAGTTCATCATCTACATACTCTATATCTGTTAATGTAAATGATTTCAAGTCTGAAGTCCCGCCAATAACTGCTTCTTCTAAATCTGATGTATAAATATTGTACAAAGGTGGACTTATTGGTGAGCCTTGTGGAAGTCCTTTATCTACAACCCGCAATTCCGTTGACGTTTCATTTTGCAAAGGCAGAGCGAGAAATCTTTCAAGTAATATGTTTATAATAAAATTAATTAATATTATGGGAACACCTAGTAAATGTAGCTTTCGTTGGAGTATATCTATTCTTACGTTATCATATGCTGCATTTATATCTAAAAAAGCCGCTAAAACAGATTTGTTTTCTGTAAAAGCGATACGAACATCTGTGGTAAAAAGTGCAATATTGTCTATTGTACCTTTTCCTTTTCGGAATCCATATTGACTTTTGGCTAGGAGGTTATGTTTTTCAATATACCATTCCAAACGATTCTTTACGAGATGCTCTGCAATCTTTAATAGCACTGATGATAAGACTATTGGGCGATAGGAGGAAGCTGAAGAGTGAGGTTTTCCAGGTTTTAGAATGGGAACAACCTTCTGTGTTTTCCATGAATTTGGAATATTACCTGTTAATAACATTGAATTAACCAAATCCAAATAATAAGTTAAAATTTCATCTGATGAGTGTTTAAAAAACGAGTATGGGATTCCATCAATGCCCGGAGCCGAGTCGTTTAAATTTGCGACAACTCCTTTTAACTCTTGTAGAGTAAAAAGCGAGTTAAGGTCTTTAAGGTTAACTTCGCCTAAAGGTGATGGACGGAGAAGTGAGACAGAGGGAGGTGCTAATTTCTTTAAAAAATCATTGGCTAGAGAATCGGGCATAGGATGGAAAGGCGGCTTATATGCAGATCTATACCTTCTAATATTGTTCCAAACTGTGGAGGCATGTGTGTCCGGACTAATAGATTCGCAAAACCTTTTCCAGCTTGCAGACTTCTTTTTCCTAAATAATTTTTTCGCGTCGTTAACAGATTTACAATATATAGTGTAGTTTTCAAATGTAGAATTATTATTATATTCTCTTTCAGCCTGTTTTCTTTTATTTATAGCGGCTGAACAGTCAATGTCCCACCAAGGAGGTGATGGTATGTATTGCTTAGTTTTCTTAATAGGAAGAGTTTCATCTGCTGATTCGATTAAAGCAGACGCTAAAGCATCAGCACAAACAGATTCATTTCCTGGTGATATACCAGGAAGAAGAGACATTTTATTTTCCAGTGCATGATGAAACTTTTCCCATTCTGCATTTTTTAAATTATATTTTAATGATGAAGAATTAGAAGGATGATTCTGCTTTTTATTTTTACAGGGGAGAGACAGAAGAATAGGGAAGTGATCACTACCATGACTAGATGATAAAACTGACCAGTGTAAAAGAGAAGAAAGATTTGAAGTACAAATAGACAAATCAGGAGCACTATAACCCTCATTGGGTGCAGTTTGCCTCGTTGGAAACCCTGTATTGAGAATGCATAACTTGTGGAAATCTAATAAATCTAATATTTCAAAACCCCATTGATTGTTGTTACTGCTACCCCAAGACAAGTGTTGAGCATTAAAATCGCCAAGAATCACAAAAGGTTTTGGTAAATGGCTAATTACATTTTTAATTTCTAAAAATATTGAATAGGATGGATGAGGAATATACAATGACACAAAACAGATGTTATTTACAGATGCAGCTATTATATAGACATTGGGATTATGTAATGGAAGTGGAATATGTACATATGAATGATGATGGTTGATGAGTAAGGCGGTACCGCCATACCCATCGGATCTGTCCTCTCTTATACAGGCATAGCCAGGAATCTTAAAAAGAGAATCTGGCTTGAGCCATGTTTCTTGAAGAGCAAAGACAATTGGCTTGTATTTGTTTATTAAATGAATAATTTCACTTTTTTTGCTGACTGCACTGCGACAGTTCCATTGGATCAGATAATCCATAATGGGAGATGGTTTTAGGCTTGTTACTATTAATGGAGGCTACGTTGGACGGTGTGACTGATGTGGATATAATATTTGATTGAGTTAAGTAACTTATTATAGCTGATATTAATGCCGGTACAGAAATATTATTATTATCGCTGTTTGCTATTAAAGCTGAACCATTTGAACCCATTGGTGGATTATAATCTTTAGTTAAATTAAAATGAGCTGTTTTGTCATATCCACTTCCAGTCTTAGGTGGTGACCTAGGTTGTCTGAACACCGTTTTCTTGTATGATTCTGTGGTTGCTTTATTTACAGAGTTATTACTGGATAAATTTTGTTTTTGTTGGTTTATGAAAGCAGGTGAAGAACTAGGAGAAGATAAAACAGTTGAGTACAGTTTTGAGATAGGAGGGTGGAGTTTTGAAGCTTCAGCATATGATAAATTTTTGTGAGCCATGGATTCTTTAATTGATTTTTGTCTGTGAAACTCTGGACAATTCTTACTAGTAGCTATATGGGAAGCTTGGCATAAACAACAAAACACAGAATCCTCATCTACTGAACATTTGTCACCCGAGTGACTCTGACCACAACGGAAGCATCTGGGAGTTGATCTGCACTGTGACTTAACATGCCCATACCTACAGCAATTGTAACACTGTATGGTAGGGTAAATGTATAAGTCAACAGGCAAAGAGTTATAGCATATAAAAATTCTTTTAGGTAATGTTTGGCCGTCAAATGTAAAAACTACAGACTCCGTATTAACAAACTGTGCAGTATTATTTACAACGCTTTTTTTCTTTAAACGCCTTAATTTTAAAATTTCCCCACAACCAAAAGGCAGAGTAACGTTAGCCAAAATGTCATCCTCAGTCCAATCTGCTGGTATACCCCGAACCAAGCCTACTCGGCAAACTTGGAAAGAAGGAAGAAAAACCTTGTAATTATTCTGTTTTAAGTTTTCATTATTAATAAAATTATTGGCATCAGAAAACACTGAGAAGGATAACGATAATCTATTTCTGCCAATCCTTTTAAGGCTGCCGTTCTCCACATTTTTTATATTATTATTTTTAAGAAAACGACCAAATTCTACAGGATGTAAAGAGCAGTTTCCGTTAGAAGTTGAAATCTCTTTTTGAATATGTACTAAGTAGGGTGTAGAGTCGGTGTCTGTGTACAATAAACGACTAACACGGGGATTATTCAAGCCCTGATGTTTCTCTATAATACCAACTCCTTGTGTTTCTTGGATATTATTTAAGCTTTCTTTGTTTTCTGTATCACTTAAACACAGGCAGTTGATATCTGGTTTAGTTTTATTAGGATTTTTCTTAATTTTCTTATTACATTTTCTACAAATTCGTCTGGATGTTGCAGGGCGTTTGCGGTTTGAAGATGAATTATTATTAATCGAAGAGTCAGTGTCCATAGAAGAATCATTAATTTCTGTTGTCTGAACAGTTATAAATTGGCCAGCAGGGGGGCACTCCGGCCCCCCCGGGTCCACATCCATATTTACAAAATACTATATACAAGAGACTTACCAAAATGCGCAGAAAACAATAAAAACTAAAAGAAACTAAATAAATATAAAAAGAAAACTAACTAACTAAGATATTTACAATAAATAATTCGAAAAATTATTTTTTCCAGAAAAAACACGACCGCCCTTTTTGGAGATTCCCGCGCTTTTTCGTTTTGTGATGATATGCGTGACACATTATAATTGACAACTTGGTAACTTCCCTACTAGGGAAGTTACCTAAAAAAATTAATCGAAAAATTTAAAAATATCGAATCACCTCGTAAAGGAATTGCAATCGAAATTATCGATTTCGTACTGATGTTTCAGAGTGACGCCGGCGATTTAAGATGGCCGCCCTTTTTTATCGATTTGATTTCGATTCAACTGTGTCAATCTCTATTGACATAAGTTCCGTTTCATGCATCTGACATTTTTCAAATATTTTCGACAATAATTTTATACTCCTATTTCAGAGTTAATATTTATAATTTTATATCAATAAGTTAGCATGTAGCAACTTTTCATTTTTATTCATTTACAATTACAGGAAACATTTAATTTTGTATATGGAATATAATTTATTACATTCTGATTTTTTTTGTTTTCTTGTAAAAAAAATCCGTAGCAAAGAATATGAGAGCTGTCACCCATATCATCTTAGAACGAACAAACTATAGGAAAAACAAAACTAACGTGGGAGTTTTGCCGGGAATACGAAAGAGTGACGTTTTGTTTTTGTATTATTTTCCTAAAATTGTGTTATTTCGGTTTTTAATGTGTAATGTTGGTAGAATATTAACCATTAAATATTCGTTGTCGTGCACAAGTGTGGGCAAGTGATACAACTTCAAGAAACGTGCCATTTTGTGTTCCCTCCAAAACTCCATCGAAAGTTTTAGTAAAAGGTCTACCACTTTACTAAAACAACTGACTTGACTCGTTGACTTTACCGACTACTTTTTAGACTTTGACTAGACTTTCGACTTGACGATAATCTGGAAAAACAACTTGAAAATTTTGTAAATTTTTTACGAAAATTTTTTTTTCCCGCAAAAACTTTACTTGACACTGGCCATGGCTTAAAAGCCGAGAGCCATAACAAGAAAAAAAAACAAACTATTGGAATTGCATTCCGAAGATTTGACATCAGCTCCTTTTCACGTCTTTCGCAAAATTATCTCAAAGGATAACGGGCACTACGGATTTCTGCGTAATTCGTAGTCTTTTCGCATTCTTATAGCAAAATATAAATAAAGTACGGTAGACTTCACATTAGACCATCTAAATCAGGCGCACGCACCTATTAGCGTGAGTTCAAGTAACTTGACAAAGTAATGCCAAATCACGTACCCATTCACGTCGAACTTCGAGGCGCGTCCTATATCTGTATTGAGCGATTTTACTTTACGGTCATGGCTTATTTACTCTTTTTACTATTATATCTATTATAAATTATAATAATAAATATTTTATACTGTGCTTATACGCTACATTATAACAGGATATTCAGAGGATATTCAGTATACTCACTGAGTGTCCTCGTAAACTGCGTCCTCCGCAGCGGCCGGCCGGCCTCTATGGACTTCAGCAGCCTCTCCCGAGGAGTGCAGTCCCGACGAGGAGGCGGCAGCTTGCGCTCTGATGCCTGGGTCAAAATTAGATATTGTTAGTATGGGGCACGCCAGGCAGTGTAGGTGGCAGCACATGTCAAGCAACATAATGGTACCATCGAGGAAATTGATTCCTAGCCAGTTGACGGACCTACGTCGTTTGATCGGCTTATTTTAATTCAATGTTGGCTCATAGCTGTGATCGGTCGGATGGGTTTGACTTAACGCGACCAAATATATACTTAGGTCCACCATCTGCCTAGGACTCAACTTCTCTGATAGTACACATGTCGGATGCGGGATGTGTGACGCCAGTAAGATAGCCTGATGGAACTAATATTGGCAACGCATGCCAAGTAAATAAGCAAAAAGATTTCGGAGCACAATTGTAGCGCACATTCTCTATTAGACTCGAGGATTGAGGTAATATTATGGATTGTCTACTATGAATTAAAGTACATTTTCTCGGATGAAAACTATCTGCTGTCCTTTACCGGAACTCGAAGTACCCATAGCAAAATATATCATATAAATCAGCTCAAAGGTTTAAAGCATGAAGAGGATAGACTATCACACGTTACATTTATATTTATCTAATTTATTTAAACGGCAATAAATTTTACTTGTTTCTAACATATTTTCGTGTCATCGGATACACAGAATTCATAGTAAGCAGTAATAAGTGGACCACGAATGTTATTTACACTGCTATGGCCTCATCGCGCTGATTTAATAAAACACCCGATACAAAACGTGCACGTACAAGAAAAACATTTATATTATATACCGTCAGCATAAAAAATGGGTTCCCTTCTTAGTTACTTACTGTATGAAACACAACTTAGAGAAATTATACATGATTCGCAACTTTGTTATAATTCGTTTATTGTACTGTGATTTCCCAAAACATACCATGTTATTGCATTAAAACTAGGTAAAAATCCGCGTACTGACCAAGCGAGCCGCCTCGCCGCGGCAGCCTCGCGCGCATTTGCTCGGTCGGTCAGTACGTGTTAGTGCGCGGCAAACGTCCGAGGCGCCTTTGAGCATCGACCAAAAACCGACAACTTTTGGTTCAGCCGCGGCACGCTCAGGCGAGGCAGCGAGACGGCTCGCTTGGTCAGTACGCGGCTAATGGTTCAAGCGTGACAGACAGAACAGAAGAGAAGAAGTAACAGACACGGAGACAGACAGACAAACATATATTTGCATTGTGCATTGTATCTCGAGTAGAGGTATAACAACATTCAACATATACAAGCAAACCTTGGTAAGGTGTTGCTATTTTATACTGGTAGGGGAGTAAGAGGATTATCTAAGAAAATATTATATCAATTTAAAGTTTTTATTATCAATACTTCTTACCTTTTTCAGTGGCGGTCTACTTCTAATAAATTCGAGAATCATCGCATGCGCGTCCTTCTTGACACTAGAAGACAAATAAATAGGTATACATTAAGTCGGTGTTATTTTTTTGAGAAGGTCGTCATAAAACTCAAAACTAGATTTTAGTGGCTTGCGCTCATCTTTCAATTAATAATAATATTAGTTAGACTTGTCTTCTATTGCAGTAGTAACTTTGATCTAGTTAAATGTTGAAAAACATAATAGCATATTTTCATGTAATCGGATATACAGAATTCTTGGTAAATAGTAATTAGTATTAGTAGCAGACAGCAGTAAGCATTTTTAACCGACTTCCAAAAAGGAGGAAGTTATATTATGTTCGGCTGTGGATATTTTTTTTAATTAGCTAACCCATGTATGACATTTTAAGGTTGTGCTTTCTTTTTCAGTCATATTGTGACTTTTTTAAAGTTTCAGACAACGGCAAGCAGACCTTAAAAAGTAATTCGTCGTTAACTTAAATATTTTCACTGGTTATTTAAGTACTTAATGGTTTATTGCGTCAATCCGATATAAAGTAAATCCCGAGTAAAACATGATGTATTCTTTCTCATTAATATGAATGAGAAGCCACGATATTATTGTAATACAGGTTTTACAGGATAAGCAATAACACAGATTGGCGCGAGAATTATACATATTATTTCCAAATGAAAAATATTAAGTAAGTAAAGAAAAAAAAATTACCTTTGAGGTATCGTCGCTCCATCTACCTTACGCAACGTATACCTTCTTGATCTTATATCGTCCATCAGTATTTCATAGGGTGTCAGCTCATATTCGATGGGTGTCCTTGAATAGTTCACTTTCTTTAACTTCACTCCCATCCGTAGTTCGCCGATGACTTGCATCCAAAACCGCGCCTGGAATAAAAGTGATAGCAATAAGTAAATGTAGAATTTTGCTACAATAAAATTTGTAGGCGCGAAGGTATTTCATGAACGAATCATCGTTATTTTATGCATTACTGCCCAAAAAAATTAATTGAAGCTGCGAAATGACTAACAAAAAAACCATAAAGAAGACGTATGAAAAGTGGCAAGATAATACGTGCTTTCTCAAAGGTGCCTAAGCAAGAAAAGAATATGAACTTATATACTTTGAGCCTAAGCTTTTTAATAACAAATTTTTTTTATACATACTTGTAAGGCTCTCCAAATCCGTCTGTTAGTCTAAGCCGTAAAAGTGAAAATAAAAATAAATATTTGAACATTATATCGATTATAAATCACATTGAATAATATAAATTATATCTACAGCTTGTTCTTTACATAAAAATTATCAGACAGGCTTGATAGACACCAAAAAAGCCATACTTGGTCTCGTGTCGAGAAAAAGGTATGCAATAGCTAATAGGTAGTTTTGTATAGGCATGTTATAGCCACGATAAAGTTGTTGAGAGGCCTGCAACATTCTAAGCAACGAGTGCCAGGTGTATGCAATAAACACTGCACTGTTCGCACGCCTCATATTATAATCTAATTAATTCAGTTCAAAATTCCGAGAGAGCACGCCGGTATTAATATTAACCTGAACATTATTGCATGCTTTGCCTTGCGAAATGCATCTGTGTGCAGAGAGCCAGAACTAGGGAATAGGGCTGCCACAAACACATTGACAGGCTGCAGGCTGCAGCACCTTTGACATGGTTTACTGAAATTAAAAGGTATCCAGGGTCCCCAGACCTGACAGCTTGTCACATAAGAGTTAATTAATAAATATTAAATACATTATAATTAACACTTCATTATTTTTTAATTGTTTGCGGGGATCATAAGAAGCTGCCTGTGTGGGACATTTAATCTTATTTAGAATCTTTTTGGTACTCGTAAAGCTTTGGTAATTTGTTCAGCCAGCTCTGAATTATCACCTAGATGTCCTAAATAAATAGCTTTTCGATTTTCGACATAACAAGTGGCAACCCTAGCATGTCGCTTAAAATTCATAGGAACATAATACTGATTCTAAATATTCAAACATTCCAGAACATTCTCCAGTCGGAACGCTTCTGAAATCAATAATTTACTATCAACCTGTCCAAATCGAGCTGTCATGTTATCAGTTTACGATTTTCGATATGAACAAGGCCATGATTTGCATAATATTATATTCTAACAACAATAACAATTTACTCATGATTTATTGAAATATTTGACTCTGCATATAACATATTTTAATTCGCAATTTTCAAAGGAACACCAACAGTGAAGGATATTGCGCACCGACGCGACGCGATGAGAAGATGCATCGCAAAATCTTTGTTAAATATTTAGCATCAAATTCAATTCCGCAGCAAGTTATATAGTACATCACCCTACTAATATAATAATATTAAAAGCAGTTTAAGCACTATAATTTCTTTCTACGTTTTCTATGGATTAGATATGTGATGTATTTCAATTTCAACAACTTAAAACCTAACTTTAACTGAATCACAGTTAGCTATTTTAAAATAGAGACCTACGACACTAAATATTCATAAAGGCGACATAACTCTCCTAAATTTTCACCCAACTCTCACAACTCTATCTGCATAGCCGTTCTACCGTTCTTGTCCTTAGGATCAGACTTACCCAGTCACTAAACTGCAGCGTGTCGAGATGCGTCGCGGAGTCCTCAGCGGCGCCGAGATCTCTTGCTCCTCCAACTCGCACCCGCGCGAGGAAGGACGCCAGCTCGAGTGCCTCCGCGACCAGCGCGCGGCACACGGCGCGGTAGTGGCCGGCAGCAGCCTCGCGCGCCAGCCGCCCGCCGCCGCCGCCGCAGTGCCACACACACCGCTGTGGAACAGTACCATGGAGACATAAGTGATGATTCACATTGGTAGGAGTGGTAGGAGACTATCTCTGATCTTGGCAAATAAGATGGAGACAAAAATGATGATTTGCATTGATAGCACGTCTTGACAACTAAGGCGAGGCCATAAATGATGATGCCATTGGTAAGACGCCAGCATCGCAGTCTCGGTAAATAAGATGAAGACATAAGTGATGATTGTCATTTTTAACACGCCAGCATCACAGTCTCGGCAAATAAGATGAGGACAAAGGTCATGATTCGTATTTGTAGGACGCCAGCAGCACAGTCTCGGTAAATGAGATGAGGACAAAGGTGATGATTATTGAATACAATGATATAGTGTCGATTAAGTGCCAGAATTAAATTATGCTGGCAGTCACTAGGCCACTAGTGTATTTACTATTTTTGTGCAAATCAGAAACGGGTTATAATCTGCAAAAGACATTATCAACTACATAACATGGTAGAGGTCTTACGGAAGTAAAAAAGAAAAGCCACTCTTGAGATATGAGGAAAGCGAGGTCCCAAAATATTGCTAAGATTACAAGACTGATAAGAATCAAGAGATTTCACTAGCCTTTGAGAAATCCTATCTGTAAGCCTATGACGATTACCTAGAAGTGGAGTCCCATTAAATATATCATTAAAAATCGCAAAGAAATGTCTGTTTACGCGTAAAACGAGATTTAGCCTCGAGCGAGACGCACTATCTTATGTCGGCACTACATATAGGCGAACGCGTTGGCCAACGCGTTCGCCAACGTGTCGGCCCAATGTGTAGAACGGGCGACTCGCGCGTTGGCGGTAGGTATTTAGACGTTGGCCGACGTGTTTTGTCGGCACTACATATAGGCGAACGCGTTGGCCGACGCGTTGGCCAATGCGTTGGCTAACGCGTTCGCCTATTTGTAGTGCCGACTTCAGGCATCAGTTTCGTGACCTGACCCTTTCATACAAATGACGAGATCTTTCTGGAATAGGCCTAGAAAAAAACGTATTTCATTTATCTACGTGTATCATAACGAGGAAAAAAGACTCTGATTAGAATCCGAAGAGCTGGAATGGCGCATCATAATAGCAACTATGATGTGAACAGATTGTGATGACGTGCTCATAATATGCAACAAGCAAACAATCAATCATTACCGCTGCTCCAGTTTTCAGTTGTCGGAAATCCATTAATAACTTAGTTTTCTGCGTTCTACAATATACCGCGACTAAAAGTTAAAATGCATCACTAATAAAAGCGAAAGTTTGTATGTATGTATGTGTAGAATCTATGTTCGTTAGTTCTTCACGCAAAAACTACTAAACGCATTTTGGCCAAAGATATTATATGACAGTTTAGACTGATACACGAGCTACCTTTTCTCCTAAGAAGGTTTTTCTTAAGATACTCTATTTGCTAGTGTAGTTCATATAACAAATAGATTTTTAATTTCTTAAGAGCCCCATCAACATCCCATCGATATAGCACCGTTTAAAAGCAGTAACTGAACTTCAACAATCTACTTACGGACGGTTTTAACGGTTTCTGTGATTAGGACGAAAATAGATTGAACATTACAAGCTGTTAGGCGATGTTGTAACCGAGTTTTACGGCTACGGTCGACATCAAAATATGACTCGTGTTTTATGAAGCTGACGCGAGTTCCTATCGGCAACGATTATGGTAATTTATTACTCCGAAACAAATGAACGGATAATCAATTACGGAGCCTCGAGCTAGGACTAAGCTGCGCTTGCAAAGCTCTTATTATGCTTGGAAATTCGAATAGATCCTGATGGGTGAGCATGAGCATGAGATGTTAGTGATTTGTGTACAGATTTTGACTCTACCAAATGTTTGACATTCGATAATCGATATCGTTACGATTGCGTAGCTGTATACAACAGTTAGTAAAAGCTATAGCTCACCACATCCATATAATATCTATGACTTGTCGTTTACCACAAAATAAATAGTGCAATTTTGAGGACATTTTCTGATTCAAAATATGATACTACGAGTAAGTGGGTAGAAGTCAAAATAATCGACCGCAACTCACATGAAATCCGGTTAGTATCGTTACTCACCGGACAGAAATTGTTACTCACAGGAAAATTAGGATGAATCCACATTGAAACAAAAAATACGCACCTACATATTTTTATTTATTGTTAGACTAACATAACTGGTAACATCGATAAAATAATTATGATGTATTAACAAGTCTTATTAAAAGCCACAAAGTAGAAACACACGGTTTAAAAACTTTTTCTCGGTACTTTATTTGTCGCTTAGCATCAGTGTTTGGTGCCATCTAAAAGAAAATATTTTTGAAGCTTTAATTTATGCACAAATATTCCAAATCCCAAAAATATACAAAATTTCCATGAATTTAAATACAGACCAACACACACACACAGACATGACTATCTAACTAGGAAGAAAATTTTCTACATAAGTAACTTCCTCAAAAACAAACAATGTTTTAAACTCATAAGTTTTCGAGACAATCATGAAAAAATAAACAAATTTAAAAACATGAAACTCTATTGTGAGACCGTCATTGGGGGTGAACAAGTTTCAGACCAATACGATCTGCAAACCTTGAAGAAGAGAGCGTAATTCCTTTGACAGGCCTTCTGATGTTGCAAGTGTCAGTGGGCGACGGTAGTTGCTTTCTATCAGGTGACCCATTTGCTCGTTTGCCCCATTATTTTATTAAAAAAAAGACGGGTTGCACTCCGGGAGTGCCGGCAGAAGTGAAAACTTGATTATTAACGTTTGCATTTTTTAACCCATTTTTTATGAAAATCGATTATTAAAAAATCGTTTTTTTTTTAATTAATGGAAACCCTTACAATCAATTAAATTTTTAACCCATTTTTTTGAAAATTGATTTTTTTAAAATCGGTTTTTTAAATTAATCGAAACCCTTACAATTCGAGTTCAAGTTTTCGAGTTTTCGAGTTCGAGTTCGATACAAAACACTACTCTCCAACCGTCTTACGGTTTTTCGATCAACACGAAAATCTGACGCGATTTTCACAGTTTTTACCCATTCCACAAAAGTGCTCAACGCCGCTAAAGAAGTTTTCACTTCAAAAAACTAGTTATTAATTGCAGGTACATATTTTATTATACAAACTTATTTAAATTACACAATAACAATAATTTTATCAATATGAATTAGCCCTAAGTCGTGTTACGTTATCTACAGGAAGAAAAAAATTGAATTTTAACATCTAAAATGTATCGTCATAATATCAAATATCTTACCTTGAAAACAATTTCTCTATGTTTATGATCACCAAAACATACTATTTCAGACTGTGTATCCAAACTCGCGTAATTTACTTTAGAATTTATCTAGACTCACCGTTATTCACAGGAATATTTTAGGCATTTTCTTTTGTGCGTGCACTTTTTCCACCAAAAATAAATGAAGTGATATGCTGACGTTCTAAAAGTTACGTGATGTGATCCAACAGTTTTGTTGGAATAAAATATAAAACTGACACAGTAGAATTCCTTTTCGGGAGCGCCTAAAATACCGTTATCTACCGGAATTACTCACAGGAACGATATTTGGGATTTTGTTATGAACAGTAATTTTATAATAATAGGTATAATAAATAATGGTTTCAATAAATGAAAACAAAGATCTGGACACCGTTTTTTATTTTATACTCGTAGTCTATAATATTGCAAAATAGTACCTAGTTTTGAATATTTTATAATGTTTAAATTTTCATTACGCAAGAGGACACTTTCATTTTGTATGGAACTGAAATTACTGACTTTAGTTTGATGAGTTTTTTTTCGGTATATTTATGTTCTTAGCATTACAAAAATGTCTAGGTTTACTGAAAATTAATTGTTCTTTAAACTTAGTAGGTTTATAACTTGTTATAACCCGACATTTTTTTAAATAAGCTAAAAACGGCCGAGGACACATATTTTTTCAAGTCATGTACGATTATTTTGACTTCTACCCAAGTAAGCGTCTTCGCAAAAGGAGAATACACTTCGTTCTAAACTACTGGTCTTTTCAGTAATGCTTCCAACAATAAACTATAATAGATTTAAATGAATTATGGCCATTTTATATGTTCATGCTTGTCGGCAATACATTTAATAATGTATACTTGTTTAGTGTCATGTTCTACATAAAATACCCCTAATGACACAATGTATTGTTCTTGTTGCAATAAGCATGTTGCTTATCAAACATTATATCAACAAAATATCTCATTGACGTCAGAAAACCACTGTCCTAATGTATTTGGACGATTATTTTCAATGTCCGAACTGTAGTGCTACTTAT
Organism: Polyommatus icarus; assembly: GCA_937595015.1. Classification (NCBI taxonomy): domain Eukaryota; kingdom Metazoa; phylum Arthropoda; class Insecta; order Lepidoptera; family Lycaenidae; genus Polyommatus; species Polyommatus icarus. The sequence goes on from OW569321.1 coordinate 16,500,433, forward strand.
TTTTATTGTTATTATCAAATAAATAATACAATTGTTGCTGATATCACACCCCTCAGTATAAAAAATTTACAAGGCAAAAGAGCTTCTGGGTCTTGAGATAATAAATAAAGAATTCGGTGAAAAAATGTTTTATTTTTTATTTAAGTAGGTAAAATTCAAGTTTGTCACGTATTTAATTTAGTCTCGTATACCCATGTTTCGAGGGAAAATAATATAAGGTTGAAACTGTTTCTCATAAAATTGGTACAAGATGTTGTTAGTGTTTTCACAACTCCCGTACAAATATTTGTGATCCTATTACTATGGTTTTACGAGTACTTTAACATGGATTTCCAAGAAACGCTTTCTTGCAAGTTATCGTAAAAATGAACAATTCAGCTTCCCAGAAGGCTAAAATGGTGCAGGATTACTTGTAACATTACGGTAAAGTACGGCAGGCGACTGTGGTGTACTATATTGCAACAAAAATGTTATCCTCCTGTTTCCAGAAATTATTTAAGTTTCTAAGTTTTGTTCAAGATTATTACATTTGATGAATTTGAACATAAATCCGCTAGCCTATAGAGATATTATATCTAAACTTCAAGAATATCATAGCCTTCAAAAAGACAAACTAGTAAAATTGGGGTGATGACAAGAAGTGAATAAGATTAATTTAAAAACATGCTGAGCAGTGAGCCTTATATTATATCTATATATATAAAAGAAAGTAGTGTTAGTTACGCCACTTATAACTCAAGAACGGATGAACCGATTTGGCTAAAAATTGGTGCAGAGGTAGCTTAGAACCAGGAATAGGACATAGGATACATTTTGTCCCGGAAAAATGTACGGTTACTGCACAATATACTTTTATGATTTGCGCGTAAACTATTCAATCGATTTTGATTAATTTTGGTATGGAGATACTTTGATTCTCCGGAAAGGACAAGGGATACTTTTGGTCCCGGAAAATGTACGGTTCCCGCACAATAAACTTTTATGATTTTCGCCTAAACTATTCAGTCTATTTTTATGAAATTCTGTATGGAGATACTTTGAGTCTCGGGAAAGGACAAGGGATACTTTTTATCCCGGAAAATGTACTGTTCCTGCACAATAAACTTTTATGATTTTCGCTTTAACTATTTAATCTATTTTGATGAAATTTGGCATGAAGATACTAATTTTAATCTATAGTTTTCTTAATTATACCAATTCGAATTAAATAATCATCGTTAAGACAGGACGACGTCTGTCGGGTCAGCTAGTAGGTCAATAAATTCCAGTTCTTAACTTTAAGGTAATAAATTAACATTAGATTATAATTACGTACCTATTTAACAAGTTTCGCATACAATTAAGTATATTCAGGCAACTTTACAACAAAAAAAAATATACAAGTGTCAAACAAACTCTCACCCCAAACCTAGCTACAATAGATACGAGAATTTTCGCTAACGAGTCAAAATAGTCCTAGTGATGTGTAGACGTACAAGATGCAAGGTACGTGAAAGCAATGTTAAATATTAAGCCACATCGGAAGATTTTATTATGACCCGATACCAGAAAAATAAGGTTAATCGACGAAGAGAATTTACGAGCAATTCCCCAGCATCATAATATTCTGTACTAAAATCGGTTTTATAGTCTTAGCTGCAACTACAAATAACTACATTGATTAGAAATAAGAAAATTATTCTAATTAACCCGTTCGTCTTATTAGTGGCACTGCAAACATTGCATATCCATTTAAATATACTATAATCATCTCCAAAGTCCCATAGTTACGGCAACTTATCGAGTTCAGGCTCTAGAAAAACAAACTTAAGGGGATTCCTGTAAATCCTGTATATCTCTACATATATTTATAGTATACTTTAATCCAGTAACAATAAGGATTTCAGATAATCGTTACTATCGCATCATTATCATTTGACTTTGCTTCATGTTGGCGAAACATCTAATTTCCGAATTAGAAATATCTCTTTTGCATTTTAGTTGCTTTGTATTCCATTTTACTAACTTTAAATCGTCATTCGTTTTTGGCAATCAAAAAAAAACTAAACACTCGCAAGTGTTTTTCACACCACGAAGCACTATGTGGCACTAGCTACTTGAATATTGATGACCTCGGTGTAGTGTGTACTTCAGTGACCTACTCCACATTTCACTCTATATTAACTTCAAAGGAAACTGTCTTCGCAGCTTTCGTGAATAAGCTGCACAAACTAATTGCTTTACTCGCCAAGATAGTGAATCAAAACTACACTGGATATTGTTATTAATACACATTAAGGGCGTTCCGTCCGGAGATTCCGTAATTAACCGTATTTAAAACCTTATAAACTCATAATCTGAAAGCTACAAAGTTATCATAAAAATACAGCAATAATCTTCAGTATATCAACATTCCTTTCGCCGTTTTAAATTTTCTATTTTTGTTTATTATACTCATGATATCAGCTTCCAAAGTAATACCAATTTGTTAAAATTCGAGCATACATTCAGCATCTCCTTAGCATTTACAAATTACTTTTATTTGAAACTCACGCCAATAGATCGACAATATCATAATTTTTTGATTTTGATTTTTGATTTTGATTTTATAATATATTAACACTCGCTGATGATAATGAGGAGCTCGTAAAACCAAATAAAAAACGAAATATGTTGTGGTATTACACAATTAATATTCGAACAGACAAATATGTAAATAAGAGAATATAAAGTTACGTTAGAGTTAACGCACACGTCAGGGAGCACGATGATCGTAATTCCTTCATAATCGATGGAGTGAAAGTCCATGCACCCAGTGGACAGTGATGAAACTGACGTAACATGGGACATTTAATAGGATCGGGACACATTGGGACCGCATTTCACAGGAACAGAACTCGTAAGATTTAATGCCGTAAGTATTAATACCTCAATGGATTGATTGATACAACGATCGTAAGAGAAGATAATTAGTAAAACATCGTTTCTTTCGTTTCAGTCACTTTAAATGATAACTTAAAAATATAATAACTAGATTTGGCGAAAATTACTTTATATAACTTGGCACTGTTTTCGTAAAAAAGAATAGGCTGGCTTTATTTGTTAATTCATAATTGGTGATAAAATATAGATTATATTAAAATCGATTTCAAAACTTCAATTTTGCGGCTTATTTCATAACGTAATATTTAAATAAACTAGCTTGTTAAGAAATAATAATACAAAACAACTAATAAAGTTGAGCTATAAATAAAAAAAACAATCTAGAAAATTTTGCATTTAAATGTGGACTAAGGTGACTTTGTATTTTTTTGTTTATGTAAGTATTAAAAATGAGCTCAAAACTTATGTCTATAATGCTTTCACGTCTAAAATTCATAAAAAAATGCTCTACAGATAAATTATAATCTAAAACGATCACACATAATCCATCGAACCTACTGCATCTACAGCTTAAGCGGACTATTTATTTGATTAAAGATGACACCTCTTCAGAAGTGAAAGTCACCCTTAAATGGAAGTCCCCATTAAAAATAATCAAAGTCACACCACAGATTACTAAACACGCAGCAGCGGTGTCGCAACTCGAAACTTTTTACTGATTTTATTTAAATGGAAGTCGTTATAATATTTGTTATTTAGCCGTACTTTGAACTTCTATTTATTTCGAAAACATCATCAGTTTAAAACGTTTTTGATGTTCAGTTTTAAATTACTACTGAGCCTAGGAAAGACATTTGGAATGAACAGGTTCGTAAGTAGGTATATCTATTGATCGTCTTGTACAAATCGAAAAGAGATAATTTAAAAGCCTTACTTAATCGATCAAGCCCCATAAGAGCACCAGTGATCGCGACAACAATAGAATATAGCATTTCCAAGAATCCGCGATCGAAGGATTAAAGATCTTACAATATAATTAACAGCGATAAGAAATTATCACCAATAGTAAAGTCTCTTTTTAGGCTCACCTCAATAACATCCTTAAGCATAAACCGTCGAACCAGCCTCTTCCTCCGCGGAGCAGGCTCCGAGTCCCTCTCTATGCCCTCATCATCAGTATCAGCTCGACCACCCTCCGACGTCTCCGACTCCTCCGACAGTACCCCACACTCCTCATCGTCCTCTGTAACAATTGATTCATAATTGAAATCCATACTAATATTATAAATGCCAAAGTGTGTCTGTATGTCTGTCTGTTACCTCTTCACGCCTAAACCGTTGAACCAATTTTTCTGTATGGAGAATGGAGATACTTTAAGTCCCGGGAAAGGACATAGGATACTTTTTATATCGGAAAAATGTTCAATTCCCGCGCGAAAAAAAATGTTTTAACCCTCGGGCCTCATGTCGTTAAGGAATAAAAAACAATCAACTCTTCCATTTCAGCAAGTTTTAGCCGCACTTTATTCGCCCGGAGTCCGAAATAGACCTTAAAGCAGCGACTAAATATTCTAAAATAGTAATTTAGTAAATTAGTAAATCAATCAAAAGTAATTCAGTAAATCAATCACAGCCTACACCCCATGCATAGATAACCTCAGGTAAGGGATCACGACAGCATGAATATTGAAGTAGCCAGCAATTAAACACGAGATAGAACAATCTCTTAGAAACACGCTGATAAAATAATTACACAGCGTGGAACGTCAGTCAGAACACTCAGAACACAATGCTTTGAATGATTGTCAGCTGAGGTGACAAGGGCTGCCGATTTTGTAGACTTTGAATCAGTATTTTTAACTAACTTCTAAAAAGTAGGAGGTTATATAGTTTTTTTTTAATAATATTATGTTATATCGACTAAGGACTAAAACAAACGCAGTATGAACAAATTTATCCCTCGTCAAATTTTATTTTCTTTAAATTCTCTGTTGTGTCGTATCCGCTTTTCAAGTTTATCCAGGTTTATTATAAATTATAGTCGTAGGCACAGGTTTTTCTTATATAAAATATATTTTTAATCTGTTAATGTGGTGACGTTATCTACTACCTACGTAAAATGACTTTATTTTAATTATATTATTACTCAATGTTCATATTAGAAAGAAATTTTTACATATTTTATACTATTTTGTAGTATTATATTTTGCGATTTGACAGCCTTGATTTTAATGACTTTATCCAAGAGACCTTGACCACGTGTGGTCCGCTTACGAAGCAAGAGCTTCGGTCAATCGGTCACGCTCTGTTGCGACTAGGCCCCCTTCACATTAAACGATACGAATTTTATAAATAACATGAACTTGATAAATGATAAGTAAGAATTTTCCCATGGTATTTAATGCCTTTACGATGGCTATCAATTCCTTACCACGGCCACTCCATAAAATTATAAAGAAAACTAATATCGGTCCAAGACTAATTAATTTTCATACCCATAACCCACTTGAAAATGCATATATTTTATTGATTAGGTAAAACTTATAGAAGAATCAGAAGAATCAACAAAAGCAATTGTGGGGTGTAAAGTGGATCTAACAACGACTATTGATATAGGCGCAGCCACAGAGCGCAACAGAACGACCAACAGTTGCGCAAGCGCATATTCGCGAGCGCTTTGTGTCGCCCGCGCCGCACCAGATAGATCGCCGACGTCCACGCCGACCAACGACGGTCACGGAGTAGGCGACAGATTAATGGCCCCAATTAATGGCTGCCATTATCACTCGACTATCATGCACACTATTACTCAAATTGGCATTTCGCTATTGTGTTCCCGTGTAATGAAAACTAATATGACATCTAGAACAGATCACGTTCGTTATATTTGGAGTGAAACCGTGATATGATAAATTCGAGCAGATTTGTTATAGTCTTCCACGTTTCTCTTTAGGGGCGGATTAAAAATCAGTACATTTTTCTAGTTTTCTCTTTCGGACATTCGGTGAAAGCAAAAAGCCTTTGTCTTTCTCTCTTAAATTATTCCTAACATATCTTCCTTAGTCTGCAAAACAATCTACATAGGTACAAGCTATGTTTATGAGTACGTCTGCAAAGGTCAGAGGTTCCTCAATATATTTGCTTTCTAGTTCGCCGTGCCTCGATTATTTGACTCCGCTAATCTTATCCGAGAAGTTATTGATCTGCAATATTCCGCGCCGCCTTATATTGAGTTACCCAACTAAAATGTTTATAAACGACTGGCGCCAATGGCCGTTATGTCAATAACAAATACGACTTGCATTTGGAACAGTGTTTAAGGAAACCTCAAATGCATTATTAGTAATGCTGTTCCCCTCTTTATTAGTCATTTTGCTTAGATTTCTGCTACGTTTCCTTATTGATTTAGGTTACGGAAGCAGTACCGATTCTGTGAGTACTTTTACCCAAAGAATCGGTACTTCATTTTTTGCCGCCCCAAAATTTAGAAGCCACTTTTAGGAATGAGATTCGTAGTTCAAATGCTACTGTGCGGGTTAAGTACTAACTAGTATCCTGTAAACGTAAACACAACTCGCTAACGACTCGAACGCTAACTGTACGCGGAGGCAAACAAATGAAGATGACAACGGTGATAATTGCCCAACGTATGGTAAAACGCATATTGTTTATAAGTTATTAGCTGAGCTCCCGTTAGGGCTCATGGGAACACGTATAACGACTCAACGGTTAACAGCTATCTCTCCCACGAGAGAATCTATCAACGTAACTATTACCTGATGGGTATTCTGCCATTGATAGTAATTGTTTTACTGTACTCGCGAAAATTGCCGTACATCTGCAATAAACAATTTGCTAGGGCGGAAAAACTTCATTGTGCGAATTCCAACGACGTCGTTCATAAAATTGGTGACCGATGTAAAACTTTTATAATTCCGTGTCCACTTGTATCCACTGTTGCATAACCAAATTGAATTTTAAGTAATATAGAAACTTTTCTAGACATCGGTGGAAGACCATAATAACATGTATTGTGTAATACAATCACAACTAATTCTATTTTATGAACATCATCGATGTTTTATAACCTACTGCTAAAGGACTTTGGCAACGAATTCCTTTTAAAGGTTTGTTATTCTGCAGTCATTCCATTTTAAAATTCTAAACGTTCGTATTCAAAATATGAATATAAAAGTCTTGTCAATGACCTAAAATATATTTAGCTTCACGACACAGTTACTTTTGAGTCCAATCTAAAATAGAAAATATTTTATTAATAGACAGTGAATAAATAATAAATGAACTTAGATATGAACCCAATACCCTTATCGCGTTAGAGTGACAAGTTGATAATTAAGCCCAATGGATTAAACAATCATCCGTTAATAAGGCAAACCGCATTTCTATGATAATTAGGTGTTTCTTGTTTCAGAGAAGATATTATACGTGTGAACATCTTTTGGTTAGTCGGACATTGGCCCTGTGATACTGTACTTTAGATTCAAATAAAAACTAAAATAATCGGCCAAGTACGAGTCGGACTCGCGCACGAAGGGTTCCGTACCGTTATAGAGCAAAAATAGACCAAAAATTGTGTTTTTTGTATAGGTACCCTTAAATGTGTACCCTTAAATTTTTATTTTATTTAAATATTATTATTTATTATTAAAGTACACATATAATTAAGGCTTAATTGTGAAAATTTCAAGTGCCTACTTGTTGTCATCGTTGATACCGAGCAAAAAATGTTTGAAAAATTTCGTTTATATGGGAGCCCTCCTTAAATATTTAATTTATTTTGTTTTTAGTATTTGTTGTTATAGCGGCAACAGAAATACATAATCTGTGAAAATTTCAACTCTCTAGCTATTACCGTTCTTGAGTTACAGCCTGGAGACAGACGGACGGACGGACGGACGGACGGACAGACGGACAGACGGACAGACGGACAGACATCGAAGTCTCAGTAATAGAGTCCCGTTTTTACCCTTTGGGTACGGAACCCTAAAAAAAAGACTGATAAACCGAAATGTGAATGCAGAATGGATCTCTGTACTATATTTAGAATAATGTCAATCTCACGTTGATCTTAAATTAGCTTGTAATTTACCAAATAACATAAAGGATTGTTTATGTAACAAAGGATATATATACAGACCATCAATTCTTGTTAAGTATTTAAGTATTATGTATAGTATATAAAACGTGTAATCATAGCTGTTAAAAAGCGACTAAAAATAAATAAATGAAAAAAAACTTCTACAATTGAAATTGAATCATTTAACACATGTTATATACTATAAATTCGATAGTTAATGATTTACAAAAGACATTTCTGATGAATAACAAAAAGCCATGTGACTTGAAAACTTTTTGAACAACTTGAGAATATTGTGATCTCACAGGAAAAGATTACTGTTTAACCAGACGAAACTTTATGACTTAAAAAATATATCCTCTTAACTTTGTTGAACATTATAGTTGGGGAGGGAAAGAGGGGATTTTGGAAGCTCGAGCGTGTCAGATTAAGCTTGTATAGGCTTCCGACATGTGTCTAGTTATCATGGTATTAGAAATCAGATTTCTCACGTGGTGGGTTAATTTTTTTTTAATGTTTAAATGTCAACGGATCTGTCAGATTAAGATAGGGGATGTTTAGTATACCCCAAAGAAGCTTCCATATAAGCACTGACGATTCAAAGGTTAGGTTTCTGTAAGGACATTTTGAAATGTAAAAAAAGCTTCATATTTTCCTAACTAAGCTTCACAGATATTTTATTTTGCACTAAACTAAAGGATTTAGTCTTTTTTGTCTAAAATATATTTATGATTTACCTAAATAAGCAATTTTCTGAATATTTTCTTTTTTTATTTCTTTGATGTATTTCTTTCAAATCGACCTATGCAAAGAACAAAGTTCTATTTGAATATATCACCAAAGTACTTTTATTGTATTTTTTACTGCTATCGGACCTCTACATTTTATAAAAAAAAAAAATTAAAAATGTTACGTAAAAACAATAGTCACTACAAGTGACTATTGTTACTATAGTACATTTACAACATATTGTAAATGTACTATAGTATATAATATAGCAGCTGTCCACGCAGACGCATCGCTCACTCAAGTAGGACTTAGGAGAGAGACGGATGTCGAACGCTGCCGAACGCAAAGGCCGATTGTGCTTCTTTGTCGCTCGTTCCGCGCTCTCGCTTGCACTTCAAGCCTTATATGGAACGCCTCAGAGCGAGGTAACAACACATGAACTGTGATGTTTTTCGGGCGCGCACCCCATATCGAATTATAAGACGTTATCACGTCAAAAACTTACTAGGTCTCCATGACGCTCGAGTGACTACAAAAATAGAACCGACCCCTCTCCTACTATTACAAAAATGCACAAGCTATAAAAGGCTGCAGCGAAATTTTACCTTTGCGGCTTGTAAATTTCTTCAAAGAAATTGTTTCAAGGACCGCCGCAAGACCCGAGATTTTATCCGATCCCGCGTATAACGGTTACATTTACGTAGTTAGTCACTACGTAAATGTAGAAGTTCTAGCTATTACCGCTCTGGAGATACAGCCTCGAGACAGACAGACAGACGGACAGACATCGATCGTTTTAACAATTATTAACCTTTTGGGTACGCAACCCTTTTTCCATAATTATTAAGATAGGTTAGCAGTTTCTAGAATCAACATTAATTGAACGTTGTAAAATCAAATGTATATTTGTAGCTGTTATAATTAAAATGATAATTTTGGTTAGATAATAATAATATTAAACAGATATACATACTTACCTAAATTAAATCACGGGAGTCACTAATTCGTCAAATTAAATAATTTAGTTAGCTCTATAATTATTATAAGTACGTATATCTATATATAGGGTAGGAAGTAATTAAAATGAAATTTTGTGGGGCTAACAAAGTAAGCACTGACCACGTCATGTGTGGTAACAATTATTTCCAGGATAACAGAACTTCACCGGAAACGACCACACTCAAACTCATTATTGCTTTAAGTAGGGATGTTAATTAAAAATTATGCTAGCTTCAAGCAAACATAATTATACTTGATCAAACAATTATTACTACTAGGAAAATACTATCGATGTAACACCTTTCAAACCTCACGAGCTCCTTAATACAACTGTACATGGAAAGCTGCTAAATTATAATAAAAATAAACAGCAAATAAAATAGCCATAATTATTTATAAGGTATTAAAAACTCTTCCGAATAGAAGTTGGTGCTTCCATGTATCTAAACACGACATATTAAGTCATATTATATATCTATTACGAGTAAAAGAAAATATTTACACATTAGATACTGATTACAATAATTACAGCTTACGTCAGAAATATATTGAAGCAACTTTTACTTTCACTCAATTATCACCAGTGACTAGAAGAGTAAAAAAGCGGCTAAATTAGGAAATGAAAATCTCTCCCGGCATGAGAAGGAAGCGGTAGTTATTAAGTATAGCCACTGTCAGCACATCTAAAACACTATGTAACAAGCAGTGAATCATTATTTTTACTTAATAATTAGAATTGTGAAATTTACAATGAGGCTATGAAAATCTAAAAAGATGAGACTTTTAAAATTGAGAACCTCAATACTATATCTCATAAATTGATATAAACAATACTAACTTAGACAAGAAACACTCAGTTTTCAATAACATAACCTGCTCTCTGCAAAGTAAAGAAGACACAATATCGTGTCGTTTGTGTTAGGTTTGAATCACAATAGAACATAATATAGCATTTTACATAATTTCGGTAGCAACATAGCTTAAAACAATAGACAAGTAAGCCCACACATGCAGACTATGCGTCACATTCTTGCATATATGTCGCGCTGGTGACGAAATCTCATCAAGATTCAGGACGCCCAAGATTAAGATAATCAACAAATTTGGCAATGCATTCATACTAATAGCATTCACATATTTATATTTTATTAAAATCCTTTCTAGCTATAATATACTCACTCAAAGAGAAATACAATGAATAAAAACATTAATAAATTGTTAAAGTTTATCGAATTTAACATGTTACAAAGGCATTTGCAATTGTTTACACGTAAAATTTAACGGACCATGCAAAGTCGCCGCGAAATCAGCCAAACATCAACTTGTTAAGATAAACATTCTAAAAACGTTTTACCCGCATAAAGTAAACGCTAAAAATAGGACAGCTTTTAAAAACATAATATAAAGTGTAGAACCAAAAAAAGAACTAAGTACCAAAGAAATATCCAAATTTTGATTTTACTAAGCAGCAGGAGCAATCCCATATCTTAACTCCCCTTGATAAAATTTCCTTGATTATATAGATGAAAGAGATATTTTAAAAAATCCTTAAAATGAGACCGAACATTAACGACAATAACGAGAGGAAATCAGCAGTCTTTACAATCGACACTTAATTTGAATCAGAACAATAAATCGTAGCACAAATTATACCAAACAACACCTCGGTCGGTGTTTAAAAATACGATTCGGCATAAACATGTAATTTGTGAATAATACAAAGACTCATAACCACGACTCGTGTAATAGCTAATAATGATGTCCGGTCTATTACTCTCGGCTCCGTCGATTTCTCTGGGTCAATGGCAACGTTATTGTTTCCATTTCTCAGACCTTAACGGGCTCGGTTTTATTTTGTGCGATTCACTTTATTAGCAATATCTTCCATCAGTTGCTCTCTGTTATTAAGATAAGTTGGCTGGTCGTCTGTACGGAGCCGTGGGAAAATCGTGTAGATCGCCAGATCTGCATACGTAGGTTACGATAAAAGAATCGAGTCAACTTTCTTCTTTTTTGTGTTCCTCCTGACCTTGCCATTGTATTGGTCTTGCGGATACCTTTGTTGATTTGGACAATGGACATCTTTCGGACCCTATAACTTAAATTTTAATAAATGTCAATTTCTTTGTTGTTAGCGACTGAAATAGAATTTAAAATAGAATTTATTTCGAAATTATGCTTTTAATTTCAAGATAAATTCTAATATTAGCTCGATGCACTCCTTCGCCATATAAAATACTAGCTGTCCCGGCAAACGTTTTTTTGCCATTTTTGAAGTGATGTCCATTGTTATTTAAGTGTTCGATCCAGTCCTTTATCCTTCGATCCAGATAAAAACATCGAATATCTACATGTATTACCGAAAAGCAGGAAGATGGATGCATTAGAAGCACTGGAAATAAACAGACACAAGAAATATGGGAACCTTCTAAACGATCAGACGTGCCTCTCAAATTCTGTGTTATTACAGGACATTTAAAATTTATTTTACATTTGACATTTAATTTAATAGAGATTTTATAAACTGACATTGGAATTACTTTGACATGATTTATATTAATTAATTAATTTGTGACATTATTTACTTATATTTAAAAAAATAATATTATTATACTAACAATTCATAAAATGTCATCATTTTATGAATTGTTAGTATAATAATATTATTCATTATTGTTACAGGACATTAATTAACTGATTTGCTGATATATTTAATGTAATTGTTTTTTATTTAAGTATCAATTTTATAGGTTCCAATACATTTAAAATTTTAATTTGCGATTTTTGGTAGAAAACATTGTTATTTGGTATAAAATTGTATTGAATGGTAGAAAAATTTTATGATGCTGACAACCCATTTTTTGTTTAAAAATTTTTTTAAAATTTAAAATTACCTACAGTACACCTGATGATGATTTTTTCGAAACCGGTCGTGTATTTATTAAATTTGTAATAAATCTACTAAAAAAAAGTGGAATAAGTGCAAGGACAGTGTGAAATTATTTATTAGATAACTATGCAAAATTTCATTCACCTACGTTTCCGCATTTTTCGTAAAAAGGTATGCAAAGTTTTTTGCTCGCGTATTAATATTATATAGATTTTTTGTTTATTTTGTACACAAAAAATCATATTCTTTAGAGTTAGAGACTCGACGTTTAGGGGGTGTTAAATTTGACCATAATGCGGCATAGACATAACAACGTTACTTTCGAACCTAAAAATTGAATTCGTGACTATCAAACTCAATACCATCAATACTTTCTATCGTAACAATAACAAAAGTTTCATATCAACTGTCCACTTCAAATCAAAAGATAATGTTGGCAATGAAATAAACAATGGTCCATCAGGTGAGATGGGTGTCGTGCGATACGTCCGATCACCTGCCTCAGGTATTGGAGATTGACCTGTACACACTGACACACTGACCCAATATTTAGGATCGTTGATAACCGGTTACGAACTCACACGAAATAAACCACCATTCAAAACAAATAAAAAGTGAGAGGCACTAAAAGTTAATGTTTTACGGAATTTGTGAAAGGATGGATCATGTGTAAAGTTTTATTGCTGTTGACTGTTTGCTGAAATGAACAGTGTTTGTCTAAACCAGAATTAACATTGTATGACTCGAGCTAAGTTGAGCATTGAAACATGATGGTGTTGATAACGATGATGATGAACATGATAGTAATGCAATAGCGCCTTAACCCATCAAGCCCCATAAGCTCACCGCGTCGGTGAGCGAGACACAATAGAATAACAATAGATTTCCACGAATCCATGATCGAAGGATTAATATTCTATTTCTCAATTACGCTCTAATAATAATACCATATCAAATTAAATATCACTATAAAATACAAACGTTTCGCTTTTAGTACCATGTAATGGTAACATTACAAGCAATTTCCAAATAATATCATGTACTCTACAATATTTTAACCGAAATTATACGTTTAGAAGCTAGTTGTAACAAGCTAATTTAAATACATAATGAGACTAAATTTTTCAATTTAAAGTGAACACTTTATGCGTTCAAAATAAAATTTCAATAGAAAGCAAATTAAACTAATACTTGAATATAAAATCTAAGACAATATTAGGAAGCTAGAAAGTGTTATATCAAATTATTTAAATTGTTTTCAATTAAAGTATAGATACGACAAGCAGTAGTAGTAGTAGTAAAGAAAGAGAAGTTTCAGCTGTAAGTTCTAATATGCTAAAGCGTGCATGTTTGGAGAAAATAAGCTGATAACGTATAGCTGCAGACGTCGTTACATATTGCAGGCAACAAATTGCTTCAACAGGTGCATTGCAGATCGGCATAAAATTACGGGCGATATCAAACGGTAAACTTTCCGGTCCCAGCGATTATAACGCAATAAATTCGTAAACCTCCGAGGAGTTTCTTCCGCGACTCCGCGAACATGCAGCTAAAGTCCGTATAGAAAAGCACGTCGAAAGCAGAAAATATGACAACTCAATTTAGATTGAACGTGAGAGTTAGAAAGGGTGGTGAAATGCAGGCGGAACGGATTGTCTCATTGCATTGTGAGCTAACACGATGGGAGGCGCCCCGGCCGGCGCGGGACCGCCGCCGGTGGGCTAGAGGTCGCTGATAAACCACGAGATCTAAAATGTCATACGCCACATTATAATGGTCAATTGTGAGCATAACGATGTTGACACGCGACAATGTCGAGAGAAAGTTTAAATTAACAACATAATTCCGTGTTGTTCGAGGGCTGGATTAAATAAATGTTTGCGCTAGACCTTATTTACATTCGTAATAATAGTATAGCGTTATGACACTAGGAACACTGCAACTCTACGTGTCGGCTTTATTTATTGATTAAAATTATCTATAGCCTATACCTTTGTTTATGCCCTACCCGCTTACTAGTTGGCTATCAATTAACTACCGCAATGACGTTTGTCTTTAAAAAACAATGGTTCGGCTGTACCTATATGTGACAAAACAAAACAAAATCGATGAAATTTCTTTTGTCCATTGCTCCCTTGCCAAGTCAGTTTTCTCTTAAAATACTCTAGATTACAGTACTATAACGCCTATTCTCAATATCAAACATAATGACCGGAAATCGCACGGTTTACCAAGATCCGGAACGCATGTAAATGTGGGGATCCTCTCGCTATTGTTGTTGATAAGAGATTTGTAAGGTTCAACTTACGAGTACCTGCGGCCAGTGTTGCACTTCCTCCCTCATTAGCAGCTTACACAATACACAACCATTATGTTATCTAAATTACAATACCCTCAAACAAATAGAATTTTGCAACTACGCTATTTAACTGTTTAACTATCTGTGAAAATTGTCTGCGACTCTGATTAAGTTCATTACAAAACGTAGAGAGAATGGTTTCCAGATTTTTTTAATTTTACGGAAAGAAGAAGAAGAGAAAGAATTTTATTATTCTTCAACATATTATAGTTCATTCTTTGGTTAATTTTTGTAATTGTTAAAATAATATAAAAATAAATAAAAGAAAAACATTACGAGCATATTATACAATTTAGAAGATATACAATTATGAAGAGAGCAGACTATAAAAGCACCAAATTGTTCACTCCATGTTTATATTAAATTAAACGGTCAAAGCAATTTATTTTTACATGAACCTAACGGTAATGGAAAAGGTAATACTCACAGAAATGCCTTTTTGCACGCACGCATCTGATCTGAATCGCAGCGAGAGCTAAATAAACACAAATCAAATTCACTGGGAAAAGGCCTTAAATTTGAATCGGAAAACGAAATCACCACGCTGGCAATTACATTTGCTACAAATTAACAACTGGCATCAATTGGAAATACATCTACCGTATGATCTTAATTCGAGCCAGCTCTAGCTACCATCTCGTCAAACATTTCACACGGCAAAAATGATTCATATTCTCCAATTTCACAGAAACTAGCCAGATAACGATTGAATAAATTTGTAGAAATAGAGAAACATACGAAAACTACGGTTTTATGAATCGTGGGAGACCAATTTAATTTGGTCGTCGGTTTGTATCCATCGTCGAGCAATCGAATCGATATGAAAAACCGATGTTCGCTCATGACCAGTGGTCGGCGTAGGTAGTGCCATCCCGCGGGATTCGTTAATCGCGGCATAACGTGGACATGCCTCTCAATCCCGCGATTTTGGGATTCGCATTGAAATAATATATAATCGGAAATACATTCAGAATTTGATATTTAATTCGATAAAAGTATCGAAAGTATGGAACTCCGTTTCAAATTGTACCATAATGTATCGTACCTTATTTTGTAAGGATTAAAATGTTAATTTAAGTATTAAAAATAATACAAGTCTAATTCGCCGGGATTTCTTGTAAAATACTAATGAAGTTAACTATAGAGGTTATAATTTTATTAGGCTTACATTTTTTTATTGATAAGATTCTACGCCCCTAAAAACATTAAGTATGTATTAAGGTAATTTGTTACAATATGAAGCGACTACTGCTGTTTTAATAACTATTTCCCGTCTTTTGATTGTTGGTTTAAATCTATGTAGATACATTGTACTTACTTTCTGAAGATGGTTGTGTACATATTTGTCACGGTTTTCACAATCTAAGTTACTTTACAAAAGTTAAAAATCAATATATTGTATATCTCAGCTACAAGTTTTTTTATACATAATAATAAGTTGGTAGACATAATGGACTTTACACAATTCAAAGGTAACGCAATTCGTAAGAAACGGTAGTATTTATCACTTGTCAAAACGTCTTCAAAGTGTTGCCATTTACGTCATATTTAGATATCGATAGACAGTGTAATTATCGATTCAAATCAACAATCAATTTCGGTTTTCAATCGTTAAATAACTAAGCATTTTCTTATTTCACTCTATTTTTAAATAAGCTAGAAACTACTAATATTGTAATTCTTATTACGAAAGCTATTAAATAAATATGGATTATAATTAAAAAGAAAGAGTTATGTTTAGTTAATAAATAATAGATATCGATTTTGACGCGTAATCTTTTTTTTCATACTGGCAACTAAGCAAAACATGGCTGAAGAAATATTAGACGCAGAAAAACGTTTAGTGACTCACTTATTTAGGCCTTTTTTATCCGGCGAAATTATGACTCAAAACTTGTTTTTTTTTTTTCATTAATTGTAAAGTAAATACTTGATTATTCGCGATAATTCGGAACGCGGGATTTTATCCCGCGATCCCGGAGGTATGTCCATGTTAACATATACAATTGAGGTCATTCACCCTAAATGGCACTACCTACGCCGACCACTGCTCATGACAGACAATTTGGCTTTGATGGATAGGTCCTGGAGAAATGGAGAAAGTAACATGAAATTGAACTGAATTTTTGTCAGATAAGTGTTATATTCATAATATATTGCTCAAAGCGAAATTCTTTTGGACTATCTGTGTACCTCATTACCATTTGTAATTTGTAACAACTTAGCTGCATCATAAAATGGTAACCTATTGACATATAGCCAAGCTAAGCACGATACCAAACTTATATGGGACGGTATAGCCACGTATAGCTGTAGAGCATGCTTTGCACAAACCTACGCGACCACGCGACTGCGAAGCGGCAGCGTCAATACAAAACACACATTTGACAACTTGTTAATTGTGTGTTTTGTATTGACGCTGCCGCTTCGCAGTCGCGTGGTCGCGTAGGTTTGTGCAAAGCATTACTCCATTGGAGGTTGCCATCAATCACATCAAAAATGCTTGCAGACGAGTCATATTATTATGTTAAAATAATAATGAATTAATAATTATTATCAACAAAAAATGAAACGATACCACACCAATCGATACCCTAGTGACCCTAAAAAACGTCTACAATACCTAACTCGGCAACTATCGATCTCAATCGATGTTGCTACCGTGAAATTTGACGTTTGTAAACGATCTGTAAGTCGATTCTCAGACAATTTTGTTTGTTGCGAGCACCTAAGATTTCGATTTGGCGAATGTTCGATGCTGATTAGTTCCAAATTGAGCCGCAGCCCGATCGTGCGCTAGCATAGCTGTCAGGAGTAACAAAATCCATTGGGTTAAATTAGTTTCAAACCGATCCGCAGCACGTTCGTGCGCTATTTTAGATGTCTAACGCATGTCTAAAGTGTCAAAAGCGTTGAAATCGATTAACAAAAAATTAAAACCGACTTCCAATGTAAAAACAATATTAACATTAATATGAACTAAAAAGTATTAAATAATTTTTGCTATCTAATAGTGCCTTTTTCCAAATTCGGCTAAACCTCAACTATTTCTGTACTCAATCTTCATTATTTTGAAGTCGGTACCAGATAGCTGAATCTTCAGTCCTCTGACAGAATATTTGAACTTTTGGAACTGGCACCGACTTCAAAATTATGAAGATTGAGTAGGTACAGAAATAGTTGAGGTTTAGCCGAATTTGGAAAAAGGCACTATTAGATAGCAAAAATTATTTAATACTTTTTAGGTCATATTAATGTTAATATTGTTTTTACCTTGGAAGTCGGTTTTAATTTTTTGTTAAAAATAATAATAATTTCACTCTTTTTAGTTACACTGGTAGGTAAACCTTCGCGTATATTTTACGTATCTTATTACAATTTGTTAAGAGTCACAGTTCACACTCACAAAATAATATATTATCAGTGAAGTGAACATATTGTGCTAAGTAATTTAACAATTTTAATACTTCAAACCCCAAGCGGTCACCGGCGATTGCGATAACAATAGAAAGGCTATTGTGTCTCGTTTTTCCACGATCGAAGGATCTATCAGATAAAAAACTGTATAAACTTGCATAGGATGTAGCGTAGCTACTCATCTAATATATAAAATTCTCGTGTAACAGGTTTCGTTGCCATACTCCTCGGAAACGGCTTGACCGATTCTTATGAAATTATGTGAGCATATTGTGAGGATATTGGTCTGAGAATCGGCCAACATCTATTTTTCATACCAAAAATTATTTATATGGCAAAACAACGTTTGCCGGGACAGCTAGTAATATAATATAATATTATCATAATTATTGACAGCTGTTCTTGTAATCAAGAATTCAATTTCAAATCCATTCAAATCGATACTTAGTGCGCCATCTATCGATTAATAAGTATAACTAATTAAAAAGACACTTATTGACTTTGTTTTGTTTAAATGCTCTTTTTAAAATAACTTTATTTTAATTCTATATTTTTTCTATTAAAATTTTATAAAGTAGTTAGTAAAGTATTCGATCTGTATATAAAGTAGTAAAGTATATTCGATCTTCCGCCACCTCGCCTCCGCGGCGCTGACCGCCGTGTATATTATGTTGTTATACAGTATAAAATTATTATTATTATTAGTATATCCACACCTATGCCTTGTACTATTATCTATTCTGTGCCATGAGACATTGGTGACCTTAACACGACGTGGTAATGATGAAGATGATGATGATGATGATGATGATTATGATGATGAATATGAGTTGCATAGTAGCATATGCTTTCTGTTCTTAAAACAACGCCGAAACTCCCAAACGTGTATCTATAAGGAGTCAGGAGTTCTCTCAGCATCTTCGAAACCATGGTATACCTTGACCCAATATTTGACTTTTTGGTAGCATATTCTTAGTACACTTCACATAAAACCAAAATCACCATATGTTTCCATATAAATTTTGAGGAGTTCCCTCGATTACTCCTGGATGCCATCATCAGGTCACCACTTTGTGAACATGGTACCAAATTGGAGTAAAACCAAATACAACAAAGCAAAAATTTCGAAAATCGGTTCACAAACGGCGGAGTAATCGTTGAACATACAAAAATAAAAAAATAAAAAAAATAAATAAAAAAATAAAAAAAAATAAAAAAAAATATTCACAGCCGAACATATAACCTCCTCGTTTTTTTTCGATATCAGTTTGGGGAGTAAGGCCCCAGATGAAAAAAAAATTGTTTCAGTTATACCTATGGGGACCCCTAAAATTTTTAATAATTTTTCCATTTTTGTATCAAAATCTTAATGCGGTTCACAGACTATATCTACTTACCAAGTTTCAATAGTATAGCTCTTATAGTTTCGGAGAAAAGTGGCTGTGACATACAGACGGACAGACAGACAGACAGACATGACGAATCTATAAGGGTTCCGTTTTTTGACATTTTGGCTACGGAACCCTAAAAATAACCAATACTATTGAAAGTTTCAGATCTAATTATGCGGCAAAGAGGGATGTCACTAGCAATATTTCAAGACACCATCTCAATGACAAGCCTCTTCAGATTAAATGAGCGCTGAGCTCGACATCTTTGCACGGTACACTGTTGGGTTTGACAGCGACAGCTCAACCCCAGGTAGGATGAGATGAGCCGATGCTACACTACTATTGCAGGTTGCATTATAATAACTATAGGCTTGACAGCGATGGCTCAACTCACCAGCGATGTTCCCCGACGTCATCTCAGTGATGAGTCCCTCCAGATCGGGCGAGATGAGCCGCTCCTCGTCCTCACCGTGCGTGTAGTCCAGCGCGTGGTACACCACCATCGCCAGGTTCACCACCAACTGCGAACAAAGAATGTTGAGGTTAAAGATGATAGGTCATTTTTAAGGGGACAGATGAGCTTTACGCGCTAACTAAGTCAGAATAAAAGCCAGCAATAGACAGGTGCCGACCTATTTAGATTTAAGATACTTTTGTCTTTCATTGCACTTGGCTCTCATGCTCACACATGACGTGATCGCACTTATATTTTTGGTGCATGTCAGACATTTGCAACATCTTACAACCACCAACATTTTGCAACGCATTCGTTGCCAGATCCAATTTGATTTATGACACACAAACCGATATTTGTAATTAAACAATTAATAGATGCGCAGATTCCGTAGGCATTGACCTGTTTAGAATCGGTGTGGTGCGATTGTGCAACGCGAACAATGGATCGGCAGCCGTTCCGAGCCGTGCCTCCGATAGTTATGCTGGGTGCATCCTCCTACTGTGGTGGAAGTGGAGGAAGAACTAATATAACAAAATTGATATTGCAAAGAAATCATGCGACCTGGATTTAGATATATTTTAGATAGCGAGTATTGACGTAGGTAGGTATTGACTCTTATAAAATCGCTCAAGTAGCTGTCGACGCAGCCGCCACTATGAACCGCTACGTTTCGCATTTTTAACACGTTTGAATTTTTCAATTTATGACACAGATGACACACACTTTTGCTGTTGATGAGATCTGGACTGGGCCGAAAGCCGACATTGTATATGTATGTGTTCAATTAAAATAGACTAATTAGTAAAAAAAAGACGGTTGGAGAGTAGTGTTTTGTGTCGAACTCGAACTCGACTCGAATTCGAACTCGACTCGAACACGACTCGAACACGACTCGAACTCGACTCGAACTCGGTTGTCTGTAAAGTCGGTTTACTGACGATAGTTGAACGTGACAACGTCATAGCCTTAAATGGAACGCCTCAGAGCGAGGTAACGCCGCATATTGCGTCATGTTTTTTCGTGCGCGCAGCCCATATCGAATTATAAGACGTTGTCACGTCAAAAATGTTACATAGTCTTGCACACAATAACGTGCAGGCTGCATCACCTCTACTGTCACGAATTTAGGAATCTCTACAGTTCTTATCTTGGACCAAGCTATAGTTAATGAGTCACTCAGTCACAAATCACAGGTAGGTACTTGACGGCACGCGTAATATTTAATTACAAAGTAAATATTTACATCAAATTTATATCCCACCAAAAACATACCTGTTAAAATAGGGCCTAGTTCCTATAGGCTAACTGTTGGTCTAAAAAAAGAGTTGAAATCCAATCCAATGCCAAGTTCAGATGCACTTCATCGATCATAATCATCTTTATCAACAGCCTGATCCATAATACTTCTAATTTGAACTTGGCAGGTTATTTAAATTCTATTAATGTTATCTAATTATATAATTAATCAAGAGTAACGCATAGCACAAAAACCTACCAAGTTCAAATTTAGAAGTATTATGGATCAGGCTGTTGATAAAGATGATTATGATCGATGAAGTGCATCTGAACTTGGCATTGGATTGGATTTCAACTCTTTTTTTAGACCAACAGTTAGCCTATAGGAACTAGGCCCTATTTTAACAGGTATGTTTTTGGTGGGATTTCAATACTTTTTTTCAATAAATCCTACCTATGTTTTCTTTTTGTGCTACGCCCAATATAAACAATACTTTCAATAGATGCCTCATTATATCACTAGTACATAAGAATTTTTATCTAAAGTTCATAGATGAACTGACTCACGCTTGACGATTTCTTAAATTTCTTAATTTATCGTTAATCTACATAATAATATAACACACGACCTGTGTGCTAAATTTCATAACGCTAGGACATTTGGAAGTAGCCTCTAAAGTTCGTAGATCGGCCGACTCACGCTTGACCGATTTCTAAAATTTCTTAATTTTTTGTTAATCTACATTTAACACATGACCTGTGTGCCAAATTTCATAACGCTAAGACATTAAAGTTTGTATGGGCTGTAGATAGGCCGACTCACGCTTGACCGATTTCTAAAATTTCTTATTTTTTTTAATCTACATATAACACATGACCTGTGTGCCAAATTTCATAACCCTAGGACAATTGGAAGTGGCCTCTGAAGTTCGTAGATGAACCGACTCACGCTTGACCATTTTCTACAATTTCTTAATTTTTCGTTAATCTACATATAACACACGACCTGTGTGCCAAATTTCATAACGCTAGGACAATTGGAAGTGGCCTAGAGGTTTTGATTACCGGTCAGTGAGTGAGTGAGTGAATGAGTGAGCTATTTTTACAAGGACATATCTCAGGATCTACTGAAGCTATATCTATGAAATTGGGTATACTGCTTAAGTACTCGTAAATAATTACGTAGGTATAATTTTATCTTTGCACTCGCAATAGACACTGAGCTACAGGGTGGTCAAAAGTACGTCGAAACGGTTCGTGTAAATAGTGCACGGCATGCGCGCGGCCTGCTGGAACTAGGCTTGCGCACTTCCGTGCGCTTTGATTTTTGCACTAAAAATACTAAAAATGTTTTACTTTCTTCAATTGACTAGCGGGTTTTGTTATTCCAATAATTTTAAATTAAACTTAAAAACCATAAGTACTTAGTGTAAAAAATCAATAAGTACAACTTTTAAAGCAGTTTAGGGAAAAAGTCGTGACGGAGGTCTTGAGATAGTAAAAGTTGCAGTTAAAAGTAAATGTATGATAATAATAATTTGAAAATATTTTATGGCAAAAAACACATACTCCCGAAAAAAAAAACATCACCATTTTGTGCCTAATTTGGTAATCACTACCTTTGAGAGGAAATAGTGGCCTTGTTTTTTGACCTACTGCTTCTGTTATTTTTCCACTAATCCACGGTAGCTAATACACCCTACCGAAATACACGCAAAAGCTTATCACCAGCATTGTATGCAAATGCGTGCAATATGATGTCGGTTGTGTAAATGTACGCAACTGAAGGCGCTCAATCACAACTAGCTCTACGTTCTGCAACTCTACACAAACAATACAAACCAGATAATAGCTAAATTACCACATACAATTTTGATTAAAAAAAATCATTCGAAAGATTAACTAAGAAAAGCGCACACCAAGAAACAATTTTATTTAAACTTAAACACACATATGCGTAAAACTACGCTACTTCGCGGTATATTGCGTTACGATAGCGAAATTCGACTCTATCTATACTCTATGTTACAACTTACATACTGACATAGTAACTTGTTACCTACTTATTAAAGATACATAATATTAAGTTCCGTTTAATGTAATTGATGTATTATTTTTCTTTATATTATTAGCTTTTTGAAGCTTTCTTCTTAAGACAATATTATTTGTATTAGTGATAATATTATGGGAATATTAATATACTTAATTTAAATACAAATTAAACAGACTACAGACCCTGATTGGTAGTTTATTTCCTTATTAACTTTCACAATACCCTTCCTGGACGCACAACAATGTCTTATTAATAGTTCCTAGACCTATGGGTCTGGCGTGCAATGAATTTTAAAAGGGGCACGCCGAATTCGGAATTGCTAATTAATTGTCAATACTAGTAATAGTATTTGTTTAGTATCCAAGTGGTATACCAACGTAACAGGCTGATTTATACATTTTATTAAAAACTGTTTATTTAACTGATTTAAAATCATTGATTTTATCGAGTTCGTCGTACGTCTGTTATCACTTATCACCCCTTTATGCTCGAACCGCTGATCTGATAATAATTTTGTTTGGAGATAATTTTGAGACCCAGAAAATGACATCAGTAAGTTTTACCCTGGAAAAACGTACGGGTCCTACACAGACTACAGTGTACATTGTGTAATTGGACTAATTACAGTACACAATCATCTATTTTACAGGCGTTATCAAGCGAGCACCACGCAGTGATGATGATTTATAAATTGTATTGCATGCCATGCGGCTCGATTGTTCCCGCATTGGTAATGATAGCACTTATCAACAGATGACACGGTGATGATTGTATAGGAAGTGATTCCGTCTCGTCACGTCATCGTCCAGTCACAAGTCACAACAGCTGTAATAAGATGTTCCATTAGCGTCACAACAATCAGGTCCCGCTACTCGACGCGTGGAAAACCACCGTTTTTCACAATGATGGTAGTTCTAAGATCATACGATAGATGTGGCATGAGAGTAGATAAATATCTATTTATATAAAAAGCCATAGACTATTCCAGATTTACAAAAAAAACTCTCGATACGTAAATCTCAGTTTAGGTAAATTGAGGAAAAATCATGACCTCTATAATATAATCCTTATCGAATGCTGACAAAACCCACTTATAAATGTCCTAATTTACCTAATTACTGTTGTCATTAATGATTAAAGGAAAATAATTACACTCAACTAATTATAAAACGAAAATCAATTTAACATCTTTAAAAAACTTTCAAATTTAAAAATTCAAAACCTCCTTTCCAGCCCGGGTTTTTTGTAATCCTCATTATAAGCGGAGCATAACATAGGTTCTTTCATTTCTTCAGAATAGTTAAAGCTCTATGCTCTTAATAAATAATCAGCATGGACTACTCAAAATATTGCACCCCAGGACTAATGAGCTTCAAACACTCTATTTCACTGGCCATCACATCTTGGGGGTCACGCCTCCCTAGAAAATAGATACGTCAATGCCAACCTTTACCTTTACGACTTTAGCGTCAAAACCGTCTAAAAGACTACCTTAAGGTGCAGTTTTGACGCTGAAGAGGTTGCGTAGGTACGCTACCTCTACTATTCTCATAAGTATTCCTCTACCTCTACTATTTCAATTATACAAGTGACACAAACTATCGCGCACTTTACGCGCATCTTCTTAGCTCTATAGTTACATCCATGGCATAACAGTTGTCTAATCACCACAAGTTACGACATTCCGAACGGAATTCAGAAATATGTTTCGTGACAACGGCCCAATAAGTTTTAACGGCGGCAGTAAGTGGCGAATCAGATTCGGAATTCATGGTATATTCGCGCGGACATGTAAATGCACTACGGGCTACGGCACTACCTGTACACATTTTTCTTCCCAAGCTATGAAAGTAACTTCTATTGAAAGTCGGAACTTGCAATAGAAACCACTGTAATTTATTGTATCCTTAATTGAATATATGAATATGTATTTAGCAATCATTATAACAATATTAATAAGTATCGAACTCAATAGTTTTAATTTGATAAGATATTTACGTTATTGTATGTTCCAAAATGTTCCGTGGAAAAGAGGCTACCTCTTCGGGGTAAATAAACTCAACTACCGCAAATTACAAACTACCTAAAAAAATACAAAAGAAACCCAGGAAATACTACGGACCAGCGACTACACTCTCGTTTTTGTGCTTTTGCGTGATATTTTTAATTTTTACATCATAAAGTATAAACACATGTTATAATTTTCCGACACATTACAAAACAATGTTATTGTTGTTTTCGTTTACACGACTCTACATAGAGTCCATTAACCGCTATTTTACGGCGTTATGTTAGAATTGACACTAAACAACGTAATGGAGGTAATAAATTAATTAATATCGAACGAAATCGCCGCGGGGATCTGCGCGGGCGCAGTTCGTGTACATCAACAAAGGAGGTCCGCGCGAGGTCACACCTAGCTCTATATTCAATTGTGTCACGATGACCCGTGACGATAACCCACTCTCTCGAGCGGGTCACAAGGGCCCAGGGGCACGAACGGCCCTCGACCGCGGAGAAAGTATAAAAATTGGCCCTAGATCACAATTCACAATATTAAATGGAAAGTGATTTCCCTCCGTAATCGAATCTAGATCAGCTTTGGCCCGATTCTCAAAACCCGAAAATCGTTTTTAGCTCAGACTCAGATATGAGAAAATGAGACTACCTCCGGTTCGCGCTCCTGTAGAGCACATGTTGTAGAAAGGAAATAACAGTTTTCCCTTTATGGAGATGATAGAATAATTAATTTTATCATTATAAATAAGGTTAACGAGTTAATTTTTAAAAACTGCATTATGCAAAATTTAATATTAATTTATATATTTTATCTAAATTAGTTGGTAAGCTGCTTCGTGGACGTCAGTTATTGATGACAGATGATTATTTTAACTTTATATATATGACTTTATATATACTGCTAGTTATAAGTTAAAACGCATGCGCTATAATTACTATCAGTTATCAGTTTATCACTAACGAGAATGGCCGATTTTTTTAGGTTTTAATAGATAAACACCTGTCAAAAATCTCAGAAACCGAACATTAGTTGTCCATATTTATAAGATTAGCGTTAACCTATTAAAATTCTCATCTTTCTTTTCGTGAAAACATGAAAGTGCGTAGATACGCGGAAACTTTATAACCTACATACCTCCGCCCGCAGTAAAAATAGTAATCACAGGCTTCTTTCACACTAGAAATTAAATTGAGGCGAGAAAACTTTGACGTCATAAAAAGCTGAACATATTGGGTCCGATTGCGTTTCTCCCCGTATCTAAATAAGGACAGACTAAAATTTTACTAAATTAGTCCATGTACTTAATTAAAAGCTATTACGTTTCTGTTAAATTAAGTTCACGTCACTAAATATGAACTTCATTCTGCGTCTATGGAAATGGACATAATAACGTTCGTTTGAGAGATGTCAATGTCATCCAACTGCCAAACCAAATGTCATTGTGCAGGCGGGATTCCGCGGGAACGCGATACCGTATGGCGTACCTATTGTTTTTCGCTTGGTGTTTTTGTTGAGTGAATTATTATTCCTAAAAAGTCGTGTTCGTCGCAAAGAAAAATAAATGAATATAAGAACACAAAGAAGCCCAGAATTAAATTATTATTTTAAACAAAAAAATATTGTCTTTTTATTTATAGTAGTGTCTTTTTATATATAAGTCAGTTTTATTTTTTTGTTAAAAATAATAATTTCACTCTTTTTAGTTACCTAGTAAGACACCGCGTATATTATTCTACGTTACATCTTTACTACAATTTGTTAAGAGTCACACTCACAAAATATATCAGGTAGGTAGATAATTTAAAACAATACATAAAAAAAAATCGAAGTGAATAGTTAACACGTGCTAGATAAAAGGCACGTCGAAAGGGTCGGAATGGTCTTGAATACCGCGTCGATTCGCTATTCGCTAACCTTCTCGCAGTCATAAAACGAAAAAGTTTGGATAAGTCATGCTTATGATTATACAAGAAAATCTGAATTATTCATATTTCATAATATGCATACCGTTGCCGTTCCTCATTGTATCTTCTTTGAATGATAGCCCAGCCATAAGGTACCTAACATTTCACAATTTTCTAAAGTAACTTCGCTTACGTACGGACTTAACATGTGCGAACTTAAAAAACAATCTTTTAGTTCATTTTATTGCCGACGAGCTGTCAAACTGACAGAAACAAAATAGCTAAAACATGCTTTTGAACTTATTTATGTCCGAGATGGACATAAATAGTGTCGTGGACATAATCAATCCACAAACGCAATAGCTTAAATATTAGTACGAATTTTAGACTAATTTAAGTCTATTAATCGGCCTTATTTAAGTGCACCGAAGAAACGCAATCGGACCCATTATGTGCGTTTTCTAACACATAAACGTTCGAGACAGCTGCCCTCAATTCCTCAAATGCAATTAAATACACAATTGCAATTTAACAGCTAGAGATGTTACTCTATCGATAAAATTATGAGCTATAATGTACTCTGATTGTAATATTTTATTGCAACAGTAATGCAGCTTCGTTCTTTGTAGGAGCCAATCCATTTCGTATCAAATAAAAAAATGTTTTTCTCATTTATACGACACACAATTTCAAACTAGATCGAGGTTTACGTTGGATTGACATTTTATGGAAGAAAATTATAAGTTGTATAGGAAACGAACTGGATCAAGTATGTCAGTTTGTTGGGTAATGGGGATAATCTCAACTTAACCGATTTTAAAAATTATTTCAACAATACTATTTCATGCGGGCCAGCCGTGGGCACTATAATGTTGCATTTAAATAGTAAGAATCAAGGTACTGTTTCGAGACCGAGTGGATCTCGTTTCTTTAGTAACCGCTTTATTAAACGCATTAGAAATCCAGTATTTATAATTGGACTTACAAGAAAATGTTTTATCGAGCGAAATGGTCTCGACTCTCGATAAGTTACAGGCAATTAAAAGAATTTTACAAGCTTTAGGGAAAACGCTTTTGAGTTATCAATAAAGTTCGATTTCATTGTAATTTTATTAGTTTTGTAAAACAAAGTTTTCCATTTCATTTTGGTAATGCGTGCTTTGCAGGAAGAACCTTACAGTATCTTAATATAATTTTTTTTTTTTTTTATTTATTTATTTAAGGTCGCTTTTTATATTCCATATTCTGCTTCCAAATTATAAACTGCTTCTTGTTACTGCAGTGAAAAACATATCAGTGCAAAACCCTCATTATAAACCCAAAGGCAAATGTAAGACAAAAGAATATACTTAAAAATTTTAGTTTCATTTTTAATTTATCGACATAATCAACATCACTAGCGACTGAGTCTGTTGATTAATTTGATTTGTCGCCCATCGTTGTCACTAAATGTTGTACGTCAGCAAACAAAATACTATACAGAATGATATATTTTGTGTACAGATATTGGATATTCATTTTTATTAAGGACCTAGGATATCCATACAATGTTTATCGACAAAAAAATTAGATTTTTATCTGATCAAACCAAGAAAGTATTTTTTTTTCATATTAACATAATTTTATAATAATCGTAATAATAAATTACAATATTAATTAATAGAAAGCTTATTTATCGATTTATTCACTTATCATGGCATTAATGTGAATAAAGTAAATAAAGCTTTTTAGTGCTTAATACGTGTCTAAAAAAAATGTCCTAATACATTTTTTTCCATTGCAAAAATTAAAACCCCCTGTATATGTTCAAACACGTCTGGCCCATTTAATTCAATCAAATCATAGCTCGTTGTCATGACAACTGTGTAACGCAACACAAATAGCGAATCACAAACATCAATTATCGTAAACACAGATGAAAATCTCCTTAGCTCTATTCTGTATGAAAAAACTGCATTTAAACATAATATTACAATATTTCATTAACATAACATAGTATAGAGGTACATTATACATCCAGATACTTAATATGTTCCTAGGTTAGTTCCTTTGAATTACAGGATACCTTACCACATATACATTTCTCTATGCCATAAAACGTAACTCAACCGCAGTGCATTACCAATGCCAGTATTACAACATAAAGGATTTCCATATTACAGGTATACCGCATGATACACGTGCTCAACAAAATGTAATGGCAATGTAGGGTTGATACTTTTATAAACCAACTAGCTGTCCCGGCAAACGTTGCTTTGCCATAATATATTATGTATTTGCCATATAATATTATTTTATTGAAGTGACTAAATATGTATGTTACCATGGCAACGTCGGTCGCTATCCCGTCGCACAAACAATAGTCGCCGTCAGTCTCAGGTTGTAAATAATTTGCAATAAAATAAAATTGCGACTATAATTAAAGATCTAAGCTATCCTATCTCTCAAGTTGGAAAAAAGCACACATTTAAAAAAAAACAACATTCAAATCGGTTAAGTAGTTTAGGAATCCATCGCGGACAAACATCGTGACAGGAGATTTGTATATATTAGATAATAATATTGGGAGACGAAAAGTTGTGCCAAAAGTTTTATAGGTGGTTTATCATGACGTATTATACTGATGAGTGATGAATTTTATAATATTACTAGCTGTCCCGGCAAACGTTTCTTTGCCATATTAAATAAAGTATATCGCCCGATTGAATTAGTGACTAAATAAGTATGTCACCATGGCAATGTCCATCGCTATCCCGTGACCCGCGTCGCATAAACAATGGTCGCTCTTTATAGACAAATAATTTGCAATAAAATAAAATTGCGAATATAATAAAAGATCTAAGTTATCCTATCTCTCAAGTTAGAAAAAGCACACATTTAAAAAATAAAACATTAAAATCGGTTAAGTAGTTTAGGAATCCATCGAAGACAAACATCGTGACAGGAGATTTATATATTATATTAGATAGATCTAAATTAGCATTTGTAGGGTGAGTTATTCAGTACTTTACCTATTTCGTAGCACTTTTGATTCACTAACGCCTTTTCAGTTGCCTAAAGCACCGAAGATTAATAATTGCGAACATTAAATACTTACTATATCGCCATTTTACAGACGTAACTTATGATATTATAAGTTTAAACACTTACGGATTTTGTCGCGGAGCACTTTTAATGGTAACACTGCAGGTAATCTTTCAACTGTAGCCGGCTTCACTCGGTTGCTGCTCTGTTTGCGTGGCACCCGAAGCTTATTGTCGCGTAAAACTTGTGCAACATGATGAAGCTCGGTATCCGTATCATGCTGTTCATCGCAGATTCCTCGCGCTCTTTGAAATAAAGATTTTCCAATAGTACTTAACTGTGCTGGGTGATGTTGGGAATCACCATTTAAATATCTGTTTGTGTGTGTAGGTTTGCGATACACCGTATGACCTAATGTGCCATCAGGATTCCTTATTACTAATACGTCCAAGAAAGCTAAGGAATTATCTCTCTCCAACTCCATTGTGAACTGTATTTTGGAGTTGAGGCTGTTCAGGTGCTCAAGGAATATGGATACTTTGTCTGATGGTAATATTGTGAAAGTATAATCTACATACCGCTTGTAGAAGGTGGGTTGTACAGGTGAGGACTCAAGGGCTAACTTCTCGAAGTCCTCCATAAAAATATCAGCCACCACAGGTGAAACAGGTGAGCCCATCGCAACACCATCTACTTGCATGTAAAAGTCATAATTCCACAACATATAGCCAGATGTTATGTAGATGTTATAGATGCGGACTTGTTAGAACACTGCCTTACATCTGGCTATATGTTGTGGAATTATGACTTTTACATGCAAGTAGATGGTGTTGCGATGGGCTCACCTGTTTCACCTGTGGTGGCTGATATTTTTATGGAGGACTTCGAGAAGTTAGCCCTTGAGTCCTCACCTGTACAACCCACCTTCTACAAGCGGTATGTAGATGATACTTTCACAATATTACCATCAGACAAAGTATCCATATTCCTTGAGCACCTGAACAGCCTCAACTCCAAAATACAGTTCACAATGGAGTTGGAGAGAGATAATTCCTTAGCTTTCTTGGACGTATTAGTAATAAGGAATCCTGATGGCACATTAGGTCATACGGTGTATCGCAAACCTACACACACAAACAGATATTTAAATGGTGATTCCCATCATCACCCAGCACAGTTAAGTACTGTTGGAAAATCTTTATTTCAAAGAGCGCGAGGAATCTGCGATAAACAGCATGATACGGATACCGAGCTTCATCATGTTGCACAAGTTTTACGCGACAATAAGCTTCGGGTGCCACGCAAACTGAGCAGCAACCGAGTGAAGCCGGCTACAGTTGAAAGATTACCTGCAGTGTTACCATTTATAAAGGGAGTCACTGATAAAGTGAGCTACATTCTAAGGAAAGCTTCAATAAAAACATACTTTAAGCCGCCCAAAAAGATCAGCCAATGTTTACCATCAGTGAAATGCAACTTACCCCTTCAAGATGCAGGAATCTACAAACTCGACTGTGATTGTGGCCTCTCTTATATAGGGCAAACCAAAAGGTCCATCAAAACCCGGATCAAGGAACACATTGCAGATGTCAAACACCGTAGAAACACCAAGTCCGCGATTTGTGAACACACACTGGATCAACCTCGCCATTACATAAGATTTGATAAGCCACAAGTACTGGCAAAAGAAGCACGATACCGCCCAAGAATAATACGCGAGGCCATAGAAATTAAAAAACACCCTAATTTTAACCGTGAAGATGGTTGGGTGCTGCCATCTAGTTGGGATCCAGTAATAAACAAACTCAAGCACTAATCCATGACACCTCGGCTTCAAGACACTGTGAGTTCGTTCTGCGTAGATCGGAACGCAAACAAAAATTGATGAGTCGTCGGGTAGTTAGATAACTTCAAGAAATTGGACACTTGTCACCTCAGTCCGCCCGTGACCACGGCCGCTGCAAAGTAGCCGAAACGTCGGGATTAATAAAAGTGCTCCGCGACAAAATCCGTAAGTGTTTAAACTTATAATATCATGAGTGATACTCGCGAAAACTTAAGAAATCATTAGACGTAACTTAATTATTTCAGACTTTTCTACTTAAAATCGCGTAAATTACTTTAAAGTTATTATTAAGGTTTCAGATAAGGAAACAGTAGGGACCCCAGCCTTATTCCCAGGCACACAAACAAAATTCTAGACCGGTTATTTCTAGACTTCTGGCAACCCTAGATCTGTGTCGTCTTCATGACGCCCGACAGTGGCACCTGCCGGCAGTCGCAGGAGGAAGTTACACAATGTATGGAGAATCGCAATAACATCGTAAAGGGTCACATACACTGCGCAACCTTTATTATGTTTTGATGATATACCGCGAATGATTCCGTATTTAACAAGTTGACTGCGTAGCTGTTAAAGAAAGTTATCAATCGTTTTCATTCTGCTAAGTTCGAGTTAAGGGTCACATACACTGCGCAACCTTTATCATGCTTTGAGGATACACTGCCAATGATACCGTATTTAACAAGTTGACTGCGTAGTTGTTAAAGAAAATTATCAATCGTTTTCATTCTGCTAAGATCAAGTTATTGTGTACATGCTATTAACTATAAACTTGTATTAATTATTACGACGTGCTGGAAAGCTCTACTTGGCAACCGTAAAAAGGTAAACTAATAAAAAGGCATGATCATTAAATCTACAGTAACTCTCCAATGGGCAGTGAAATCAATAGCAGACATTAAGTTGTAAATAAATAGATCTACATTACTTTGTGACTTGTAACTTACACCATAAACTTTTACAGTCCGCGTAAATACATAAATGATCTCCAACAAAACGATAACGTACAGTTAACGAGCCACTCATTATTTAGTTGCGCAACGAGTAGCGCCATCTAGCGGAAGTAGAGACACTCCCGGAGTGAGCGGCGCCGGGCGCGGGAGTAGACTTCCTCATGCAAATCACTCCTTTATGTTTAAATCAAGCAAGTACAGTACGCTTTCTACGCTTATTCTTAACGAGATAGGATTGACTACACTTTAAATTAAGTTTTATTAGGGCCGACCCATACCACCACGACCGAGACCATAACCTCTCGGAAGAAAGTGCAACCATCGAAACTAGTGCGAAGGAGTCACAATAGATCCTCAATCCTCATAGGTCGCAGTGACGTCAGGGCTACAGCGACCTGCCTTCTTTAACGATGTTATGGTTGAACATACAAAAAAAATATAAACAGACGACCATATAACCTCCTTCTTTTTGGAAGTCGGTTAAAAAAAGCAACCATCGAAGGCCGCAAAAGATATCATTTAAATTTCTTGTGGCATCGTTGATCTCTCGATCAGTATCCACTTCTCTACGTCTATCTATATTCTATACTCTTTATTGGCAGGCTCTTTAACTTTATGAAATAGGCTCTTTACCGTGGGAGAGCCATACTTCGGCACGAATGGGCCGGCTCGACCGGAGAAATACCACGGGCTCACAGAGAACCGGCGTGAAACAGCGCTTGCGCTGTGTTTCGCCGAGTGAGTGAGTTTACCGGAGGCCCAATTGCCTATCCTATTAGTTTTTACCCTATTCCCTCTTAAAAGGCCGGCAACGCGCCTGCAGCACTTCTGATGTTGCGAGTGTCCATGGGCGACATTGGATTTGGATGAAATCTTTAAGGTAGAGCTAAGTAGAGTAGTAAAGTTTACAGCTCGTTTTCAACTAGCGCGTTCGGAGTAGGTGGAAACGTTTATTTTGAATAAACTCGTATCAAATGTGTAGGTTTTAATCAAAATGCACGATATATCAAAAATTACAAATGCTAACAGTGTTGGGAAAGTGAAAATATTATTACGCAACAAACATAACACTCATTATGAAAACAGTAGGTTAAACCATAGAATATTTAATTAGGGCATTGTGATAGAAATCAAGAGTGGCTCTATAATATCTGTCACTTGGCTGACACCTTTTGAATCTTCTTGACACAATGAAACCTTTTTGGGCGCATTTCTCATGACACGACTGAATTGCACAACAATGAGAAGGGAAAGGTGGAACGAATTTAATTACAGATAATATACTAATTAGGCATGTTCATAACATTACTTTTTTCTTGGAAGTTGAGTAAATGACACAAGAAACCTATTTTAAAAAAATGTCTTACATCTAGGGAATGCAATACCGGGATACCGGGATCCCGAAATACAGGGATCCCGCATGGATTATGCGGGACTAATCCCGGTCGAAAATTTTGCGGGATCCCGTGGGACTGGCGGGATTACAAAGAAATGTGATTAACTTGAACTTTGCGCGCGGGGGTGCGTGAACTGGCTACAGGCAGCCCGCTTAACAATTTAGCTTCATATAATTCACTTTAAATGACAATTGAACTAACCAGCGTGGATGCTGAGCGAGCATTTCCAGCTGCTAGCTACCTTGCGTCGAATATCAGGAATCGTTTCGGAATCTTTGGGCACAATTTTTACCTATATTTCGAAAAAAGTTTCGATAAAAGATGGACATAATCGTTTTTTATTTTATTTTTTTAACTATTATTATTACGAAGCCATTTCCAAAAAAAATGACTAGTTTTTCTTTAATTTTTTAATAAAGTCTGAAGTATGGAGGTGTTAATAATTAAACCCTTGAAAAAAGTGTCCGACAAAGTATGTTTTATTTGAGATTCTAAGAATAAAACGGGGTCTATCAAGTAAAGTCATTAATAACGATTTATTTTAAAAGTTTAAATCCACCCAGCGAGATCCCGCAAATACCGGGATCCAGCGGGATTGTGATGGTTCAATCCCGCAAATACCGGGATTGAAATTCTCTTGCGGGATTGCATTCCCTACTTACATCCATTCATTACTTTTAACTTGAAAGGAGTCCTGTTTTTTGACGTGATCTGCAATTCTTAAATTCTTATAACTTCTGCCGTTGTTGAAATGTTGACACCTTGAGTTAAAATAATTAATTAAATAGATAACGTAATTTAATAAAAACAAAATAAATGTCAATAGTAAACTATATAATTAACTACAAAGCTTAGGACATAAAAAAATCAAATTAAGAAATATAAGTAAATTGTTTATATTATGCAAAGTTACATTTGATTCAAGATTTCTATCAGTTTTTTAAGAAGACATTCACCTAATTAACATAATATGAATATTGTTCAGACATTGTTAATTAAATTTGTTATTGCATTGCGTAATTCCTAGGGTAAACACTTAACGAACACTTGGCAAAATTTATAAAATTGAGCAATGAAGTCGAAACGCTACAATTTTTGCTCGCTTATTGGTAGACGAAAAGCTATCAATGTAAAATAAAGAAGGAAGAAGTGCCAATATAATACATTAAAGTTGATGACTCCCGCAGTTCGTTTATCGCGTAGGAACCGAACATTTTTCCGGAATGAAAAGTATCTTATGTCCTTTCCCGGGACTCAAAGTATCTAAATACCAATTTTCAGCAGGATCGATTCAGCGGTGTGGGCGTGAAGAGGTTACAGGCAGACACACTGTCGCAATTATAATATTAGTATGGAATAATTTCTAACAATAATAATTATAGCATAAGTACAGGAAGCCGAAAAGGGACAAAAGCATAAATCACTCACGTTAGAAGCATATCTAGTGATAAAACGGCCCAATTTAGGCACACACAATAATATCTTATCGGTACCAATTTTGTATGGCGAAAGTCGACTTTCGCTTTCCATCTTACGCTGTAAAATAATATGAATTAACTAACCAATGCGTAATACTGTAGGAGGATCGGTGACCGATCAATTGGTAGAGCGCCCACGTAGTGTCTAACTACGAGAACTTTACACATGCGACATTGAACACCAAAACTTAAATCTAAAGGTAATCTTGATATTAACTTTTATTTAAAACGAGCTTTTGCCCGCGGCTTCGCTCGCGTTAAGAAGTATTATTATATAAAAAGTTTCATCCCCTATTTTAACCCCTTGGAAGTAGAATTGATCAAAATCCTTTCTTAGTGGATGCCTACGTCATATCATCTACCTGCATGCCAAATTTCAGCTCGATCCGACCAGTGGTTTGGGCTGTGCCTTGATAGATCATCATGTCAGTCAGTCACCTTTGAGTTTTATATATTTAAATAAACACGAAATAATTGTCTTTTTTTTGCAAAGTAACTAAACACCTTAACACCAACGTTTGTTTGATGTAACAATATTCAAAGTGGAAAGGCAATCAAGAGTTTAAGCCGGAGGGGTTCAGATACATAAACAATTAAAGAAACGTGATGAAGCAAACAAAAGGAATGTAAAGAGCTAAACGCTGTGATTGAAAGTGATGACAAGAGCGCAAATCAAGCGTACATAGCCCTGAGCGCAATGCCGTCTTAGCGCATAGAAAGAAAGTAAGCAACAATACAGATTCGTAATGTTACGTATACTTTCATTGACGATAATAACACAATCACTCGGCTGATTTATCACTTAAATTCGATACCACGAGGCTTCACGCATCGTATTGCTAGAGTATTGCTTTGTAATTGCAATAAATGAAGCGATAATGACATCGGGTAATAATTAAAACTTTCGAGCTCCATAATAAGATTCGTCGTAACAAAATTGGCAAAACCACTCGGAGCTTTCGATGGGAAAAAGTGTGTAAAAGTGAGTGCAAATTTCACTACACCGCATTACCATAGAGCAATTGAAGATAGATTTGTTATTAGTACGAGATAACGTAACCCTTTCACCTTTCCTGTTGTTACTTGTTACGTGTATGACAACATTGCCTTTTGTTTTGGCGCTTAAATTATAATGGTGAGAATTTGTTGGACAAGAATTTCATTCATTATACTCTCGTCGTTATCTATTATGATCTCATAAATTAATGCTTATCATTAAATTCAAAACTTTGATTATATAATTTTCAAATCATTTTCAAAACTTTCATCTCTTTCGTCGTACAAAAGTTTATGGTTACGATATTTAATCAAAAATAATGACATAATATTATGATACTTGAAATGAAACTGATGATGAAAAATTAGCAAAACAACTAAACCTCCATTATGTAACAGGTGCAAGGCGTTATTATGATCAAACAAAGCTCTACATTGACACTGAAAATAGTTTAAACGAAGTAATTTTACGACCCCTCGTACGTCAAAAGGTAAGGGAGAAGCAGATGTTTCGAATTTAGTTTCAAAGTGTTTATTTTGGTTAAAATTAGTTTAAGAGTTTCTAATTTTTTCACCACAGACGTACTATAATTATTTTGTAATAGGATCTCTGAAACAGCCACGATATTTCAGTCTTTGGTATTTTACTTTAAAGAACAATAATATCGTATTCGGCGAAAGGCCGCTCGAATTGTTGACCGCCATAGTGTTTCAAAAAGCTTGGACCCCTTGGAATTACGTCGAGATGTAGCTTCACTCTGCATGTTCTATCGGTTGTATCACGGGGAGTGCGCTGAGGAATTGTTCCGAATCATACTACCTGCAACTTTTCGCCATCGTCCCACGCGAAAAATATACCATCCTCATCACCATGATGAGGATGGTATATTTTTCTCGCGTAACTTTCTGCCGCGCACTGTAAAACTCTGGAACGAACTGTCACCAGCAGTATTTCAAGACCTATACCACCTGCAAACCTTCAAGAAGAGATCGTATTCCCTCTTAAAAGGCCGGCAACGCAACTGCAGCTCTTCTGATGTGGCGAGTGTCCCTGGGCGACGGTAGTTGCTTTCCATCATGTGACCCGTTTGCTCGTTTGCCCCCTTATTTCATAAAAAAAAATATATCGCTTTGCATCCCTGTTCGAATTTTAAAATAAGTCTACCCATAATTTTGTTCTAGTCTGTTTATGCAGACTACAATAATAGTGTTTTCAATATTATGTACCTTCTACTTTCTTGATGTCCTATTTTGTTTTCCTCCTTGATCTACAAATCTTCAAAGTAAGTGAAATCTAAAAATGAAGCTATCTTTTCGATAGGAACGAAAGCAAACAAGTAAAGGAGAAATTACCATTCAACGATATGTTCCGTCACGAACTCACTGTAACGGAATAAAATCTATGCTTAATTCCTATGAACCTATGATCTTATACTTAATCGATCAACGTTAGACAAATTAGGTGCACGCAGGAAATCATAGTAATAGTGATTTAAATATTACTGTAATTATTCTGTTACGGATATAGTGAATGGCTGTTGAAGGTTTCGCTTCAGAATGAGCACTGTTCTTGTTACTTGGTGTGTACGCTTCTTTACTATTTTCCTTTTTTTCTTTCTTTCATGGAGGCTTTTTCGGAATATTTTTTTAGTTAAAAAAAATATCGACACCTAAACTAATATACCTAAGTACTTTGCCTTTCTTTCACTATCACTTTTAAAAGTGCAATAACTCGAACAATATTTACATTACCGAGCGGAACAAAAACACGTGTACTTTTAATGACGTATAATCAAAACAGATGTTTTGTTCGCAGTTGATTGATGAAGGCGGGCCGGCAGGTACGGAGAAAACAGGGTCCATAGACAACTTGTATTCGAGAATTTTGACAACGAAGTTAAAAAAATAAAATATTATCCGAGAAAATGACAACGCGGCGCGATTAATTTGAGATCAACTATTATTCGTAGTTTGAGTTGCTAGCGTGATGACTGCGATGCTGTCAAATTTTATAATTTTTTATTGATAACTTCGCTATCGAAGTGAGATGTCAAAAATGCACGCGCCATGACAAGCAATACATTTTTGACATCTAACTTCCCTATCAAAACTAGCGAATGTATTATGGCTAAGGGGCCTGGTATGTCACTACTTACTGTATCCATCCACTCCGACGCGTCACTCCACTAACGATAACGCGCGCTTTAAATTGATAAAGTGACACCATAAATTCAATTAACCACGAGGTTCTAAGAAATTGTACTGCTCCAGAGACAATACACAGATAGTGACCAAGTTGATGATGATACTAAGAGATAGGAAATAGAGACGCATTCACTATCAGATAAATCGATGCATATGCAGATGGAAGACCTACATTATTCGGTCGGGTTGTATCAAGTCTATCTAAATATCACTTTATGACTTTACTAAGTATCGTGTGTTTGCCAGATGGCAAATAAGAAAATACCTGTATTTTCTTATTTGCCACCTGATTTGTCATCTCATTTATTTATCGGTTGTATGCAACCAATAAAGAAATTGATTTATATGCAGATGCATATAAATCAATTTCTTTAAATTGGTACTAAGTAAATTACCAATAACGTTAATTTTAATTATAATATTTAAAGATCAAGAAAAATAATTGCTTAGCTGTCAATAGAAGTTTTGAGTAGTTGCCATCGTTTAAGTAACCTCAAGAGCTTTCCATACCTAATGAGAACTCGATACTAGTAAGATCTTAAATTAGAGCCTACACATCAATAACCTTCTAGAACACCCCTGTATTTTTATTTGTTTTGATACCGTAACTCTTCATTCTTCATGACTTAAGTTACTAAAATTCGAAGTCGTATTTCAATTCCGATTTTAATTTTATTGCCTTATTTTAGTATGATTTAGTCTCGACTTTACGTATGGTTTACGGTCGGTTTATCGCCATGTTTAACGGAGAATCATGTATTGATTAATCAATGTATGTAATTTAATTTCACCTATCGATCTTATTAGCATTTACACGACGAAATACATACACACCTAACACATATTTTCATCTCGCCACATAATATTAATCTTTCAGGCCCCGCGCGAGCACCGGTGATCGCGAGAACAAAAGAATACAACGGGAATTCCTACAACCTCCAATCGAAGGATTAATTGGTGGACAGAGGTTACCCTCTCACACAGTCCTATTTTATAATTTCAGGGTAGATTACCTACCCTGAAATTATAAAATAGGACTGTTTCATCTGCATTTTAGAGAGGGTTGTCATTTCTTCCATTGACTTCGTGTGATCGAAAATCGAGTTGAACTTGCTAACAAAGGTTACACACTATTGTCATAGTAACTATTGTAAAATTTACGAGAACTTGGTGACAGGCAGATAGACGAAAGACAGCCATGCCCGATAAACAAATTTAAGAAAACTCTAAAAAAACTTAGTGTGGTCAACACTATTAAATTGAAATTAACACAAACTATTGCTACTCTGTTAGTTTCAATTAGATTCCGATGCACGAATACAAAGCACCATGATGAGCCGCTAACATATTGTGAATCGAGGGGATGTTAAAAGGCCAACGATGTAACACATATAAGATGCGAGTACATTTTTTGGCTGTGTCCGCTCACAAAGGCCGAGAATGGCCAAGATGAAAGTGATTGAGTTCGCTTTCGTATCGGCGCGGGCGCATGTTATATCTGTCAACTATTGACAGTTATTGCTCCGCCATCACAGGTTTCACTCAATTTGTTTTTTTTTCGTTGTACATACATTCACCTCTTCAATTTCTCATAAACAATTAGCGCTAATGGAGAAACGTACATAACGTGCCCCAGTGCCATTGACAATGTCGTTAAACCTGCCAACCGAGTTAAATATTAATTAGTTTTTAAAAGAAGAGTTAGTTTTAAGATGAAGAATACTTTCATTTAGCTTATTTAAAAAAAAAGCTGAGCATAATATACAAAATATGGAGACTTGACAAAAAGTCAAAAACTAGGATATGAATTCGCAGTTCTCAAAAAATTACAGCACCCATTAACGATAAATTAATTTCAACGAATGCAGTAAAAACTACCGACAGCCCTTAAATCAGGCGTGTAATTTATGGTAGTGTGATCAACAACTACAGGTCGGGCCCGCGGCGGAAGCGAGGGCTTGGCACTTGGCACTCATCGAATTGTGACCACCAGGTTTATTGACACTCTGACACACATGCAAGTGTGTCATTACTATACCTCCTATGGTAATTTTTACTACTGACATAATAAAGCTGGCCGGTTAATTTCCAAGGCCCGAAGATGAGCACGTTAGGCGCATCGACCGCACCTTGCCCCACAAACGAATGTAGCGGTGATGGAACTAGAACTACTTATATGTTTTTTGTCCGTATGTAATTTTGTATGAAATTGTAGCCAATTTAACTGCCAGAGGTGAAAATATCTCAATTAGAAATAGTGTGTTATGATGTATGGTGATGCCCTAATAGAAGTGGAATTTATGATGACCCTACTAGTAGTGGAAATATAAAATTTCTTAACTTCCTTTAAAAAATAAGAAGAACAACACAAGAGTTACATATTATGTCAAAAAGAACATAGGTACAACTTAAAGTAGGCGCGCATTTAAATAAAAACTAAGTAGACCATACTCAGTGATAGTAAAAATTAAATCAAACAAGTATAAAAATGACATAAAAGTTTCCGAAAGAAAGAATAAAAACACCGCACCAGCATAAAAATAAAACGAGTCGTAATAATTAAGGAGTTATGAAGCATAAAACCTAAATTTAACAACTAAAAGAAAGTAGTTAACGCAGTGTGATTTAAATTAAAAGCCTTGTAAACGTTTTAAAAGGCCGTAAGAAATTACATTCACAAATATGGCAACTTCATATAAAAGTAAAATGATTCTCCAATCAGATTTATCTTGTCCTTTTAACCGACTTTTCAACTATACAAAGAAATATAGTCCACTTTTAACCTATAAACACTTACTAGCTATTTGAACGAGCTTTGCTCGGTATTCGATAAAACACGAATAAAATTACATTTTCTAAAAATGATTCTTAGCTAGATCAATTTATCGCCCCCGAAACCCCCTATATACTAAATTTCATGAAAATCGTTGGAGCCGATTCCGAGATTCCTATATACAAGAATTGCTCGTTTAAAGATATAAGATTACTGATCTGAAGTTTTTAACCCCCGACCATTATTATTTTTAACAAAAAATTAAAACCGACTTCCAAGGTAAAAACAATAATAACATTAATATGAACTAAAAAGTATTAAATAATTTTTTATTTATTATTGTTAAGGCCACCAATGTCTCATGGCACAGAATAGACAATAGTACAAGGCATAGGTATGGATATACTAATAATAATAATTATGTACTGTATAACAACACCTGTTTGTTTTTAATACACGGCGGTCGGCGTCGCCGCCCCGCGCCGCCGCGGCGGCGGCGCGTGGCGGCAGAAGACAGAATATCGAATACTTTACTACTTTATAAAATTTTAATAGACAAATAGAATTAAAATAAAGTTATTTTAAAAAGAGCATTTAAACAAAACAAAGTCATTAAGTGTCTTTTTAATTAGTTATACTTATTAATCGATAGATGGTGCACTAAGTACCTATCGATTTGAATTCTTGATTACAAGAACAGCTGTCAATAATTATGATAATATTAAATATTATGCTACGCTACATCCTATGCAAGTTTGTACAATTTTTTATCTGATAGATCCTTCGATCGTGGAAAAACGAGACACCTTTCTATTGTTATCGCAATCGCCGGTGACCGCTTCGGGCTTCAAGTATTAAAATTGTAATATTACTTAGCACAATATAATAATAGTGCCTTTTCCGAATTTGGCTAAACCTCAACTATTTCTGTACTCAATCTTCATAATTTTGAAGCCGGTGCCAGTTCCAAAAATTTTAAATATTCTGTCAGAGGGCTGAAGATTCAGCTATCTGGTACCGACTTCAAAATAATGAAGATTGAGTACAGAAATAGTTGAGGTTTTGCCGAATTCGGAAAAAGGCACTATTAGATAGTAAAAATTATTTAATACTTTTTAGTTCATATTAATGTTATTATTGTTTTTACCTTGGAAGTCGGTTTTAATTTTTTGTTAAAAATAATAATAGTTGTGGATAGTGGATTAAAATTTTAATTTAGGTACTAGTTGAACAACCTGTAAATTTCATAAACTTTGTTTTACTTTCTATAATTTCTCTTTCATTATATTGTTATTGTTGTTGTTGAAATGTTTATTTAAAGTGTTGTTCAGAAAATCGACTATAAAATGGGTTTACTTAAATCAGACGGTAGGTAATGACACCAAAAATAATTGTAACATTACTCCAGTAACCGCTACAATAAAAATTTTATTATATGGATTATTTTATTATAATTTTAAATTGCTTCCGTATTTATTATACTAAATACCA
The DNA here is from genome assembly GCA_937595015.1 of Polyommatus icarus. Taxonomy (NCBI): domain Eukaryota; kingdom Metazoa; phylum Arthropoda; class Insecta; order Lepidoptera; family Lycaenidae; genus Polyommatus; species Polyommatus icarus. The sequence goes on from OW569321.1 coordinate 16,544,008, forward strand.
AAGTACCAGTATCCAAAAAAGAAGATTTATTTTACACTTAACTTCGTTCTTATCAACTTAAAAATTTTGTTGCTAACCCTAATTTTTTATGTAACTTTATAACCAGCGAGATATAATATAAAGACAAACCTAAACTTAGTGTTACCAGTAAAAACAAAAAAAGTTTACCTAGCAAAAACTTATCTTAACCTTCACGCTTTATGACAAATAGGCATAATATAATTCGTTAAAGAGTTTTTAGCGTTTTTACAAGCTTCCTAATGAATATTTAATTCCCAACATTCCTTTTCACGGGAAGAAGATTAACAATTAGGACCATGAAACAAAGGCTGCTGTTTCTGTTCGCCGGTTCAGTTTAAATTCCTTCTTATTTAGTTGACTCTTATACCAAACAATAAACTAGGAAGCGGGAAAATACAGATTTGAATAAACAATTTTGCGTTTGTAAAGGGGTTATTCCATCTAACTGGCCGTGGGCGCATGTATTAAAAGGTTTAGCTTAGCTCTCTGACTTTCGAGCTAGCCTATTATTATAGCAACTTAATAATTCCCTAGATTCAAGAACATCGGCTCAGATCCTTTAAGGTGGTATTTACGTTTATACATCATAATATTATAACATAAATGCGAACTCATGTTAATTCTTAAGTACTATCTTCCTGTCTGTGTTAATTTCTTCGAGATTTATCGCTTGGAACCCAATAATTTGCAGTGAACGTAACTAGTTCTTTGGTAGTGTTATTTTTATTACTTAATTTTTTAACTCCGAAGCTGCGCCTATTGGAACATCCGAGTCATTCAGCGAGTCATTCATTACACGGATCCTTAAAAATAAATTACCTTTCCTAGTTGCGTACAAGAAATGTGAGTCATTGTTATTCAAAATGTAATTAAAAGTGTCAGCTGATCGCGCATCAGCTGATGTGCCAATGACATCGATATCAGAACGAGTCTAGAACTATTTGCGGAATTCTTCGGCATCTGTCTGCGCGTCGCGCGTCGTCATCCATTAACAAAATACCATGAAGATATGTGACGACAAAAAGTGAATTAACGCTATAGCAAAGGTGGGCAATAAGGCTGTAATTGAACGGCACGCGAGACAAAAAGCAGCCTTCGCACACCCTCAGGTGCACAACAAAAGGCTTGCAGGCGGACATTCCAGCGCATCAGCTGCTGCACGACACAAAAACTGCTATCTTATGATCGTGGACGTATACAAATTGCGATGGCGCGTGTTATAAACCTTCTTCAATTCCAAATAAATGATCAAAATGGTGTCACTGGACGCCCATCTTTGGAGTGCAGCAGTGCAGCTTTTGAAATTTATTTAACCAAGTTATATTTACTTACACAGTAATTATAATACCATTAAGATCTAGGAATGCGAAAATTATGCAGTCGATGATGATGTATAATATTGATTACTTAAAGCAACAATTAAAAAGCCCACAGAAGCGTTAAAAATTGTGTAAAGTAGGTATAGTTACGAGAAAATTATACTTTTACTATGTTCGGACAGAAAAAAGATGTTACCAAATCCTTAGTAACTAGTTATTGGACAATTAAATTATGTATAGCTTTTTACAACGCAATCTTACGATACTCGCTCGGACGCGCTTGCAAATCGCGCGTCAAAAATTACGTAGAATGTGGATGATTGTGGCACGTGGATACAATCATCGACGTATGAAATAAGACTCGATTACGCTAGCATTATGTCCAGTTACAAAAGTATTAGAACAATATAACAATTTTCAACGTTTTACAGGCATTGGCTTGCAAAATGCACAAAAGGAGAGAAGAAGGGCAAAGTAGGCAATACATTTAGCAGCATTTAATACTAAAATAGGTACGTTATATTTTAATGTTCGAATGACAGTGACGAAGCATTGGTTATATTATCCGCCCCCTAAAGTATTTTCGCAATAATGTTGTGTTTAGTGTGTCTTTACTTATAAAATATATTTGTCATAATATTATTATGATATTGTAAGTACTGTACATACATATTATGTATTTAAAAAGATCTAATCTTCAAATTTTTAAAGTGTTATCAACACCAAGCAGGTTTTTAAAAAAGACAACCATAAATAACCAACATTTAATGAAATAATATGCAAAGGTATATTTTGACAAGTATCGATGCGAATCTAAAGCCCTTTACAATGCCATCATAAACATCGATAATGGTACTCCTAGTAGCCAAGCGGCTGCTTATCACAATTGTAGGTTACATAAAGATAAAACTAATCATTAGAAGTGTCGAAACCTGGAAATGTTTCCCACACGCAAATTAACGATAAACTATAAGCAGACAAAGGGGCGAAAACAGATGCCTGGCGCGATAACGAGGCGACAGCATCGGCGACAACACACAATAATCCGATAGAAAGTGCATTCTACCATGGAGCTATTGACGCATAGACGCACCGTACACTATGCCTGTGAATAATCTATATAAATAATTATAGAAAGCTCGGGCCTTATGTAATAAGCCCTCTAATGAATACTGCAACCGAGCCTACTGCAATTTCAGAATTCATGAGTACAAGATACTGCTAAAGGAGATATTAAATGAGTGTAACTAAATTAAGATCAATTAATAAATAGAACAATACCAATAGTAATAGACGAACTTCACTTTATTAAAAAAAAATTCAGCAACTACCGGCCATCCTTAGTTAGCGATCATTAACAACAAAATCCCACCTAATTCATCACCAATCTGACGTATTTCACATAAAAAATAAAAAATTATCACATTAACGCTAAAAGCTGATCGCAACGACTTTAACGGTCACCACGCTCAACCGGTTCTCGCCAAAGACGATATCAATGAAAAAGACCGGTTGGTACTCTTCGGAGCTGTTACTGACAATATAAATCAATATCAAGAAACTGGATATCAGATAGCTTAATATATATACGCCCACAATATTCACTTTAAATACACTACACTATATTCTTTAGATTCTTTGAGATTTGTCATCATTAAGTTGAAAGCAATTAAAAATACGTTAGAACTTCAAGAACCTCTAAATAAGACTATGTGTTGTCAGGAGCTTGACGACACCTATGCCAATTAGGTGCTGTTTTTACTTGCAAATAAAGATCCACTGTGTCCAATTCGATCGATAGCCGTTTATTTATTTGCATATCAAATTAAAATCTACTATTTAAATCTAGAATACTCTCACTGCATGTAAGATCTCTAAAAGATAGCAGCTTTGTCTTCATATTTGCATAGCTTAAATTCTTGATAATTTTTTTTGATAAATCAATGACCTGATCTCACAAAAATTCCAATATATTACGCTTTTTATTAATGCAAAAAAGAATGAAAACAAAATTTATAATCCGTAACGAAACAGATGAAACGATAGACTGCAGTTTTTGTCGTTTTAAAACTGCAATGACGCGAAAACAGTTTTACGTTCTGATAAATATCATCGCTTTTAATATCAATATCAACTGGCCAAGACTTATCGATTAACTAACATACTTAGAAAGAATAAAAAACTGAAGACGGATTTATTTTGCAGATGACGGTTTTTGAAAAACAGCAGAAAGACAGCGTATCTAAAAAAGTTGACATAACGACTGTAGATGACCATTCTGATGAACCTCAAGGCGTTAACGACTCAAACATTAGAAACAAGAGAGGAACGTATGACAGTACAACAGTAAAAACAACCGCAGACGATCTACGAATGATTAACTGTGATATAATGTGTCTTGTGGACTTATGGGATCGGGAAATACTGCGGTCGAGTCACACGAGCAACCCGAGCTGGTCACTCAGGTTGGTCCAGCCGCAGCTAACCGCGGAAGGGATTATTCATTTTCATCACGATTTGTGATCTTATATTACCTCATATTTCTCCGTGGATCTAAACGTGACGGATTTCGGAATTTTATATAACATGATTCAATCATATAGGTCAGAGTTTTTCTATAAAGCTTTACAAAAGATAGGAATAGCAGAAATTCTATTTTATTAAGTGGGCAGGACACCGATTACCGTTAGTAAAGATGAGACACTCGGCCCCAATGTTAGTTACTTGATGAATCTAACAGTGCTTACTGCTTATCTGCACTAATGAGAACCCAAGACGACAAACCTCTCAAGCCAACTTGCACTCGACATGCAAGCTCACTTCCGATCTGGACTGGATCCAATTCTTTGATTTTCACAAAAAGTTCTGATAAAGGCACCTTTGAGAAAAAACATAACATACTTTTAGTGTTATAATTATAGTTTGCAAAAGGAATAGAAAAATAATAGCCCAAACAATACGAGCACCATAAAAAGAGTATTATAATAACTGAGGTGTTAATTTTACGAAATTAAAAGACTCTATATGTAGCGGCATACATGATTACATACAATTACGAAGAAAGTTTAAAGAAATCTCTGATATTGGCACATTTTTGCATTTCATTCTCACGTCCTCGCTTCGTGAATGCTGAATATTTATTGGTATTGCAGACCAGCGGCATTCATTGCTATGCGGATGACAGTACAGGTGATGCTGTATATACCGGCTCCCCCAATATTTCTCGGCAAAATGTCACTGAGAGTCGAAACGAACTTGTGTCTAAGGTGGAGAATTCATTGGAGAAGGTCTCTGAATGGGGTAGACGTAACTTGGTCCAATTCAACCCCGCCAAGACACAAGTCTGCGCGTTCACCACTAAAAAGTCACCAATGGTCGTATATCCTCGCTTCGAGGGCACATCTTTAACCATCTCTCCTAGCATTGAGATACTTGGCGTCAACATATCGAGCGAAGTTCAGTTCCGATATCATCTAGAGGGTAAGGCCAAATTAGCCTCGAAGAAGCTTGGTGTTCTTAACAGAGCGAGACAGTACTTCAGTCCGGACCAACGCCTACAACTCTACAAGGCGCAAGTTCGGCCTCATATGGAATACTGTTCTCATCTCTGGGCAGGGGCGCCAAAATACCAACTGCTCCCTCTGGATCGTATCCAACGAAGGGCCGCTCGAATTGTTGATTGCCATAGTGTTTCAAACAGCTTGGACCCCTTGGAATTACGCCGAGATGTAGCTTCGCTCTGCATCCTCTATCGGTTGTATCACGGGGAGTGCTCTGAGGAATTGTTCGGAATCATACCACCTGCAACTTTTCGCCATCGTCCCACGCGAAAAACATACCATCCTCATCACCTTGATGAGTGGCAGTCTTCCACAGTGCGATTTTCGCGTAACTTTCTACCGCGCACTGTAAAACTCTGGAACGAACTGTCACCAGCAGTATTTCCGGACCTATACGACCTGCAAACCTTCAAGAAAAGAGCGTATTCCCTCTTAAAAGGCCGGCAACGCTCCTGCAGCTCTTCTGATGTTGCAAGTGTCCATGGGCGACGGTAGTTGCTTACCATCAGGTGACCCGTCTGCTCGTTTGCCCCCTTATTTAATAAAAAAAAAAAAAAAAAAAAAAAATTATTTCTATCCCTTGCAGTAAAGACGTGATTATATTGCGCAAGATATTATCTATCTTGTAGGTTGTTTATACGTTCAATTTAATTAAAATTCTAATCAAAGTTTATATGTGCGATATAAACTATATTCGTATCCGGAATCAGCCATCCACATCTCATAAGTGGTACGTTTATTTCTTGAGTAAAATTTCATGGCACGACTGACTCTACACTGTACACTTTACACTGGCACTCCGAAGTGTGCACGTGCGTAGACACGGCCACCATGAAATCGGTAATAACTGCACACTGTCGAGAATTGCATTAAATATTTTTCGCTATTACTATGGCTACAGTACCAAGCACCAACGTGATATATTATTGTGATTTTCCTAAAGTAAGGGTATTAATTTAATATTTATGTCACATGAAAATTGTAGAGAACGTTTTGACACTATTATTTAAATTCATTTCCTATCAAAGCTTTATTAATTGGCTATTTTTCTTTAAAAAAATTGCCAGAGTTTTCCGTGCATAATAAAATCACAAAGATTAAAAATGTATTTAATCACAAACCAACACTTTACATAACATAAAAGGACAATTTTACTGCTTCTTTTAAGAAGGTAATAATATAGTAATAACTAAATCTAGTTAGAAATGTTGGCGTCATATTAGCGTCCACATTAAGTCATTTCTTTGAGAGCGCTGAACTTTAGCGCGCCAATAATAAAAAGCGAGCGACTGGCCTTGACCGTGCGCACGCGCATACAGCGACGCGCTTCGTAGCGCAATACTTACTTCTCATTTCATAGCGATCACCCGTAGCCATGTGCATAATAACTGCGTAACTACTATTGATTCTAAGTATAGAAACGAGTAAAATATAGTTTTAAAGAAGGAATTCTTCTCTTTTAAATCAAACATCATCAAATCAAATATCTCATTATAAAAATCAAAATGGTAGAGAATAATAATACCCAACTAGAAGATTATATATTAATAGGTAATTGGTGACATTTACAATAATCCCGATTCGCGCCTACAATATAACTAGTCTTTAAGGCTCAAATTCAGAACAAGGTCAAGAATGGTCTCAGGGCGGTGGAGATCGGACAATGGGCTACCATTTGAAGCGGGACCGTGGGAGTGATCTTTGAGAAACTTACTCAGACCAAACTATCTATTGTAACAACATTTAACTGAAACTATCATACACCATCACGATCCCTAGCTCGCTATACATAAGGCGCAAATTACTGCGAAACTCGCATTCATTTGCGAATTCAACGTTGCAGATGCAGAGATTACAGATAGCCGCTGTAAATTTAATAATGTTTTCAATTATTCACTCATTAAATTAATCAACATTCTCACTTATTTTATCGCAGTCGTTAAATTTACCGGAGTCTGAAAATTAAGTTATCGATTTTATTTTCCGTTTTGCCACGTTTTTGCAATTATCGACTCGATCTCTCGCATAAATATAGAGTTACAAGCAAGAAATAAAAGTTCGCGGCGTCCGCCTGTAGCTGTGTAAACTTGTATAATCATCGGTTTACTATTGCTCTACAAATTCAGGCTAAGTACGAGATCCGTTACGAGCCGGCTGAAGATTTAGAGTTAAGTATGATATTTATTGCCGCGCAGAAGGAGCAGGTTCATAAATAAAATCTATAGCGCGTAAAGTGTAATTTTCAAATTATAGTGAACGACAGATCAATAGCTCTAAATCTGTGCTGTTAACAGTGTCGATCGAAATCGAACCGGATGGCTGCTTACAGTAGGCTCTAATCTAGGTAAATAAGTATGATAATTATGCAACATTTTTGCTTTTACATTTTTTTATGATTGAACCACGTAATTTTTTTCGAGTAGAAACTCTAAAAGATGTATGGCCTTTATAAATTAAGAATTAAAAAAATCCTAAAGCTGCGCGTGCACTGGATCGGAATCGGAGCGTACGGAGCGTACGAATTTGTTGATTTGTATTGATTTGTATGGTACTGCGTGCACTGGATCGGCATTTCTGCGTCTGAAACCGGAATTTATGCCGACGACGTCATCCGCAGCCGCGTCTATGGGTCAATTTAGATATTTAGTGCAGAGTCAAAGCGCATAGAAACAAAGCATCAAAACTGAATATAGCAAATCCAACCTTAACTCCAAAGCGTTAACGCACACATTTCATATTATATACATTAATAACTAAATTGCCGATGCAGAATCCGAATGCAGTGGACGCACACCATCGGCATTTCGTAAATGACGACGCTCCGTCCGCTCCGTACGCTCCGATTCCGATCCAGTGGACGCATAGCTTTACGCTTCTTACATAAGAAGTAAGCGCTCATAGCTTTTTTGTTCGAGCACTGTTTAATGTTTATGAAAAGAAAGAAATACTTAAACGTATTTTTCTCCTAGTGCTTACATTTTAATACAAGTTTTAAATAACATTTTTGATATTTTAGTCTTTTGCATGCTCTGAAGGAATGTCATTTAAAAATCATTAGGGCTACCAAATTGAACCGTGGGATAGAAGAATTCATAGAGCAACCTACACAGACAATGACATATTCAAACTTAAATAGGTCGTGAGTTACAGATGACCTTTGGATTTACCATCATCTAATACATTAACGGTGACTATCTTACCAAAACGTAAAGAAAGAGTACTGAAAACAGAGTCCAATACAGATCACAAACGACGCGCTAAAGTCAACAGAATAAGTTTTTTACACTGAGTATCAGAACCATAAATGAGTTTACAAGACACATGTGCTTGCTTTGCAAAATATGTTCTCTTAAATACTGTCTACTATGTACATAGTACTTTTAAACTTTACGAAGATACACATCAAAACTTGGTCGCTTTCATTGATGAGTCACCCAAAATTTACCTGCTATAAAATAAAATACACGATCTGACTTATCTGATCCAACAGGTGCAAATCCGAGGGAAACGACCAACAATACCAGTCATTACGTTCATAATGCCGAATACATTAATGAGATTTTCAAACGGTCCATTGTTTCAGCGGAAGTTGACGAGGAAGCCCCCAGCCGAGCCACCATAACGAATGTTTCTGATGTAATCAACACATACTAATGTTGTAACTAAATTACCCAGAGGTTTTTATTTTTAATAAAATCAGGAAGCAAATTACGGGTCACCTGATGGAAAGCAACTACCTATTCGCCAATAGAGTGAGTGCGTTACCGGCCCTTTAAGGCGTATAGAGTCGTGAAATGGTCATTTTGTTTTTGTAACTACTCATTCATTTCTGGCAGGAAAAAGTTGAAAAAAATATATGTGAAAGATCAGTTCAACAACTAATATATCAACATTTTTTTTCTGCTTTATGTCTTACCCTTGCTTCAATAAAAAAATAATACGTGACATCGATTTTCGATTTGAAATCGGGACTCCTCCTAAACGGCTGTGATATACGGTATTTTTTTTTGCGTAGACATATTTAGAATCTGTTTTTCTTGAATATCAGCATTTTTTATAAAAATCAAACAATATTTTCTTTGAAAAGATATCGAAAAATAGTATTTCCGAACGATTTGGTTCAAAGGTGGTCTGCGCGGGCGCGGGCGGCAGTCGTCCGCTAGCATTCAGACGGGGAGGCTGTGTCACTCGTTGCTAAATCTTGCGCCTGTGTGTGTGCTATCGAGCGTCTGTTTGTGTGCATTAGATCACTACAATATTTGCATGAGTGTTTATGTAGAGTAGTTAGACTTAGAGTACAATCAACGTAAAAAGGTTGTAATGTGGTTCGCGCATGGACGCTCTTATGAAGAGTACCTAAATTGTTATTTACTTCATGATTATTTTTAGTTAAATAATATAATATCTAATATAATATCTATGTACGCTCACACCACGTCAGTCTGGCCCCGTGCTAAGTACCTAAAGGACTTGTGTTACGGGTACCAGACAACGGAAATATATTTAATACTTTTATACTATACATAATATATTTAAGATTTTTATTATATCATACACATATTTAATACACATCCATGACCCAGGAACATTGGAAAACTTTTTGTTCCGTCGGCGGGATTCGAACCCGCGACCCCCGGCTTGAGTTGCCCCACACTCTAACCATTGAGCCACGGAGGTCGTGAAAGTTATAAGTTGATTGTTCCACGCGTATAGACGTTATAGTATTAATATTTTAAGTATTTAAATAAAACAAGTGTATAGGTGTATGGACGCTCTTATGAACAGTACCTAAATTGTTATTTACTTCATAATTTTTGCAATTCGCGTTTTTAAGATTCAAACTGTTACTGTAGATTATCATTAAACATGAACACAGTTATTGGTTGATTTGTAAAGCCTAATGTAAATTTAAAATTGTGTTATATCATCCAAACGGCCTACCGTTTGGACGATATATCATATAACACAATTTTAAATATTTTCAATATTTTCGCCAAAATTACAAGATGACCGTTTTTACGCTCTGTCAATGGGCATTGTTAAAAAAAAATCACATGTACTTTTTATATTTTTTTTCGTTAAAATAGGGTATTTTAAGAATATAAATTAAATAATTTAGAAATTCATTGGCTAGTTTTTTCTCAATAAATTTTTAAAGTTTCGCTCTGACGTCATCATCGGCGGCCAATTGACCTCTGTAGTATGTTTTTTTCCTTTCAATCTTATTTATAATGGCTGGTTTGTCAAAATATGCAAGTTATCATTATGTGAAAGTTGATACGAGAAGCTTACCAAAAGTACGAAACGGTATGTTGGTCGAATTTATTGCTAATTTAACGCCATTGAAGGTCAAACTAAGGTTAAACATATTTGTTCAAAAGTATAAGTAACTAATGGGTATTTCTTTCGTTTATATACAGAAAAACGATCATTGACCTTATTCCTCGAAATGTTTTTGTAATGAGCAAAATTTAAAAAAAATGGACAATCCCCATTCAAGACTCTGTCAATTCAAGACGAGTCTTGAATTGTCAGCGTAAAAACGGGTAAGTCGTACGTGTCCGTTTTTACGTTGTTAGAATAAAAATATTATATTAGGTCCTAAATTCATTCAACACTTTATAAAATTAATCTTATTGTCATAGTTTATAATATTTATGTAATAGAAATTTTGGCTCTTCAGTAAGAAAAACTAAAAACACAGACATATCTTTCTATAGGCTGCTAATTTAAGAAATTTTTTCTATGTTATAATGAACGAATAAAAAGACACGTCATCAATAACTATAGGTCCATAGTGAAAAATTCTAATAAAATGTGATTGTTTGATAAGTTAAACTGTATAGTTTTCAAAAGTCTACAAATTTTAGTATAAAATATGTATTCACTATTTATTCTGTTTTCACTAAAGGGTAAAACTAAACATCATAATGTTGAAGTTGCCCTTTTTCTTCTTATTGGTCTTTTCGGATACGTCTTGAGCAAGGTAAATTTTTACTGACTCTTAAGAATTTATGAAGGTCATAATTTTAACTGACTTTCAAAAAACGAGGAGGTTATATTATGTTTGGCTGTGGATATTTTTTTATTTTTTATTTTTGTATGTTCAACGATTACTCCGCCGTTTGTGAACCGATTTTCGAAATTTTTGTTGATTTCGTGCAGGGGTACGATAGACTCGATCGAAACCTTATGTGAATAATTGAAAATATTGATTTCGAGTCGACAACTTATATCCGCAAAATTCGTATTATGGAGTATTTCGTTAAATTCTAATGGCACTGACAAACAAACTTCACGCGCCATCTTGCTGTAAACTGACACATGCCGCATCATGTGTCATTGACGTAAAGACAGAGTTGCCAGAATAATAAAAGGCGCACCCTTTTTTTGTAGTTCCCAGTATTACATGCCTATGTCGTTATAAAAAATAGAAGGATAAAGTTTTAGCTGATGAATCCTGATGTATTTATTTTGTATTTCCATTGGCTCATAAATCATAATATGTATGCAAAGTTTAGAATAATTATTAATTCATCATGCAAAGAAGCCTCAGGCCTCAGCCTCCGTCGCAGCTATTATATAACGTCGCAGATTATTTATAACACTTAAATATTCATATTAGTCCAAATTTGATTGAATGTGTGGCACTAGTCCCACTAAAAACGAACAAAAATCTTATAATAACTGAACGTAAATGATAACAAGTCTATAAATAATTCTCTACCTTAGAGGTAGAAACGGACAAGTACGACATGACGCGGAACGGCGCGTAATTTCCAACGCGGTACAAGACGGTAAGTATAGATGTCCGCATCTACCACAGTAAAATCTAATAAAACTCCCAACTTGTCGTCGTTTACGTCTTTTGATCTTCGGAATTACTTGTGATAGAAAAAAAAATGTAGGAATATGCGTCTCATTATAATATTATGGAAGTGCATGATGCAATAAAAAAATTGCTATTATGGACATGACCTTTTATACGTAGGGACCGTCGATAGAAATACGTCGTTACATACGTCGTTACATACCTCTTTAAAAAAACGCGATTGCCTAGCAAATAAACAAAGGACTACCTGTTTAATTAATATATCGAAGAATGAAGCGAAGAAATATAATTTATGTTAAAAAAGAAAAAAAAAATCGGGTACCCAGTTTTCAATCAACAAAAACCCGAAAACCCGGGTTTTAAAAATTGGGCCCGGGTTGCGATGCCCTAGCTTAGGCAAGACAAGCACGGACCTAACTAAGACAGCCAAGACTTGAAAAATTATCTAGATACCTACTGATTAATTTTTCATTTTTTTAAATAAATTAGACATAAATATCATACTTGATACTAAGAGTAAATCGTAATTCGTGTAGCATTAAACTTATTAAAGTCATTCGTCAAACATCTATTTATTCACAATAGTAATTCATTTTCATATAAATTGCACATTTTTAAAGCAAGTAGTAGGTAGGTAGTGGATTCGAGTAAAATAGGCAGTGATAAGTCAGGAGTGCTTCTGTTCGTCATACGCGCGCTTAATCTATGTACGATGTTTTCGTGCGGGGAGTGCAGAGCAGGGGGACCTAAGCCACGCCCAAACGTCCAAGGTTATCGACGACTCTATGCGCCTTAAGAAGCAATAAGCTCTCTTCTTCTCTCAGTTTGTAGGTCGTATTCATCCAGAAATACTGCTGGCGACAGTTCGTTCGAGGTTGAAATTTTGTCAACTATTTCAGTTTTGAATATCGAGAGCCAAGGCTTGAGAATTCAAATTCGAAATGAATATAAGAATAGTTTTCATCGAGTAAACTATTGTTTTCTGTTATCGTAGCTATTAATCTATAATCGGAATCACAATAATTTAAAAGCTATCGCGCTCTCGATAAAAAGATATATGAAAGATATAATCATTGTCTTTATATAGTTGCCGTTATCAATAATAATAAAAAAATATAATTAATTGTAGACTGCTGTATTGTGTCGTTAACCTAACTCTTTATTGACTAAGAAACTAGAGTCGATGACTGTTAGGTCTACTTCCTTGCTAGTCACACTTCTACAGCCAACGCAAGATGCCAAAAGTTGGATTACCCAAAATGTGTTTACTGATTAGTGATTACTGATTTTTATGAATAATTAATCCTATTAACGAACAAGTGTTCTATTTTCACATTATTATTGTAAATAATTATTATCCTGAGCTTATTAATAAGAATTTAATATGAGACATAACGTTGTAAACCAGTCAAACTTCAAAAGATATAGGCGTCTTTGCCGTAGAATGGAAGCCCCAGAAGAGAAACCCCACGTCGTCATCGTATTTCGTACGTCCGCACCTCGCCCGCATTCGAAAAGCCTACTTCATTAACGATAACGGTATAATATAGTTAGAATCTAACTGATCACTCTATCGGTTGCGCGACTTACGCTGCTTTCTCTCAAGCCGTCGCTCAGTGAAAAAAAATCAAAATAACTACAATTTTTTTCTAAAATCTTCCTTGTCGGCCACCTACCTACTACTACTACTACTACCTACCATTATTACCTAATTACCGTTCACTATCTTTCTTTTATGGTACAGTAGACCCTTTGCAATTTAATTGTTATTGCCATACGTTCGTCAGACACGGTCAAAAACAAAAGCATATTACATATAATATGTGTTTGTCGGAGAATATACAAGATATATTCTCCGAAAAACACTATCGTAATCGTTATTTTATGCGTCAAGTTGTAATGCCACAATTTACACCTAAAGTGTAAAAAGATCTTCTTGTCGAGTTTGTGGTAATAATGTATGGTGGCCAAAGGAAGATCTTCCGACCGAGCGAGGTGGTATGCCCGGTCAGGCCGAAGCCCACGTGATACATTTCAGCTGTCGTATATATACCGCCGCGCTCAGAAAACTTCGATAGCGCGATGCAGGAATGTTAGGCGAATTGTTGGTACCGCCACATCACTCCCCCCCGAAGACCGGAGGTCGAATCTTGAAGTCTTGTCGCTTGAGTCGCCGGTGCCAGTGAGTTCCAGTGAGTCGGAACTGTTACAGTGAGTCCCAGTGAGTCGGAACTGTAAGCTGCTGCACGGGATCCAGTGAGTCGGATAAGCTGCCGTGCGGGGCCGATGCTACGTGCTGACCAGGAGAGATGTGCTCTGCTTGCTGACCGGTCGGTGTAGTGAGAAAGCCCGATGATGCCGATGCGGAGTCGCCCAGGCCGCGGTACAACTGCGGCTAGTGGACGATGTACCCGATGAGGCGATGCTGGCTGGCGCGGTGCGGAGGAGCGGGGAGTGATGATGATGAAGGAGGCGTGTTCTGTCGAGGGTCACCAATGTGGTAATAATGTATGGTGGCCAAAGGAAGATCTTCCGACCGAGCGAGGTGGTATGCCCGGTCAGGCCGAAGCCCACGTGATACATTTCAGCTGTCGTATATATACCGCCGCGCTCAGAAAACTTCGATAGCGCGATGCAGGAATGTTAGGCGAATTGTTGGTACCGCCACATCACTCCCCCCCGAAGACCGGAGGTCGAATCTTGAAGTCTTGTCGCTTGAGTCGCCGGTGCCAGTGAGTTCCAGTGAGTCGGAACTGTTACAGTGAGTCCCAGTGAGTCGGAACTGTAAGCTGCTGCACGGGATCCAGTGAGTCGGATAAGCTGCCGTGCGGGGCCGATGCTACGTGCTGACCAGGAGAGATGTGCTCTGCTTGCTGACCGGTCGGTGTAGTGAGAAAGCCCGATGATGCCGATGCGGAGTCGCCCAGGCCGCGGTACAACTGCGGCTAGTGGACGATGTACCCGATGAGGCGATGCTGGCTGGCGCGGTGCGGAGGAGCGGGGAGTGATGATGATGAAGGAGGCGTGTTCTGTCGAGGGTCACCAATGTGGTAATAATGTATGGTGGCCAAAGGAAGATCTTCCGACCGAGCGAGGTGGTATGCCCGGTCAGGCCGAAGCCCACGTGATACATTTCAGCTGTCGTATATATACCGCCGCGCTCAGAAAACTTCGATAGCGCGATGCAGGAATGTTAGGCGAATTGTTGGTACCGCCACAAGTTTATTTCTCACGATACATGTTATTAGATGCGCCTACACAGCAATCAGCACGACCGGAGATCTCTCGAGTGAGGCTACTTCAAAAATTTCACATTTTCATTACTACTCTACATAATGACCAGCAATAACGAGATTATTAAGGCCTCCGGGCACCGAGTCCCGATAACGTAGCATGGACTGAGTGCAGATAGAAATCCACAACTGCATACTCTTGATATTCTCTATGCATCGGTAAGCAATCGAATCACAATAAATTGACTGGTCTGATACATTCCATTAGCAAAAATACAGAAATCATTAGGGCTCGAGCAGCCTCACTTTACGCTAATACCCTAATAGCTTGTAAAACAACATTAAATAATCTGAGATAGTTATTATGCCTAATGAAACGCGTTAATCAAATAATATCCTCGAGCTAAATCCAATTTACTTTCGCTCAATCGATTCTTATCGCAAAAAGTCGCCGGGCAGGTTGAATCTTACTATTGCCCCCGCAGCACTCCTGTTTATAAACATATTCGAGCTGAAAAAGAATTCGCTAGGTTTGCATTTCATTCACCGCGGCGCGATTGAACCCAACGAGATTCCACATTTTATTTTTATCGCAGTATCACAATTAGAGCGAGTACTCTGTTATTAAACAAGTAAAGAACTCACTGCAGGGACATAAAATGCTATAAGTGACGTCTCCAGGATTCCGAAGCGATAAAAATATGATAGTTTACATCCTCTCGAGACATGGCGGCGCGCGATGAGAAAAACCGACATCAGACTTGCCCCACGTACATATAAAACGAGTAGCCCAACTAGTAACTGAACTTTACCACGTTGGCTGTTAGTACGTTATTTACGATTTAATTTGATAATCTCATAAATATTTGTTCTTTTAATACCATTTAAAAATTAACTCACTCAAAGGCTCATGTAACCGTTTTACACAACAAGATGTAGAATTTTACTGTAAGGTAATATTCAACTTTACGGTAACTGAACCTTATGATTAATGAATTCAATACTGCACATCCTACTTTGACAATAATACGTTCAGGACGAAAGTGACCTAAATAGACTAGAGAGGAGTCGTGTTACTTTCTAGACACTAGTGCGCCTAATATTATCAATCAGCTCAATAGATATTTCGGCGAATTGGGACAATAGACACAATACTCTATGCTCTAGCTGACACATTATAATGTTATAGTCACAATAACAATGTAATAATTTAATAACGGGCTACATAAGTTGCACAACGTAAACACAATTTTAAAATTACACTTTAATCACAGTATAGCAATATATCCCTACAGTAGTGAAACGAATGTACTTGCGCAGAGCAACGGAGGGGTACCCGCGGGGAAGCGGGCGGCGCGGATCCGCATACACAAACTCGCGGAGTTTGTGTACCTGCCCGCGCAGGGGTGACGTTGGCGCGTTGTCTACGAATTTTGTGTTGTAATTATTGTAAAACGATAACTTATCTTATAAACATGGGATATTATAAGGTTTCAGACTTCAGTGTACGGATGTAAATCTGATTAAAAAACAAAAAGGGTTTAAATTTTTATAAATATCGGCTCACAGCTGTTAACACTAATATTGTGTTGATCTTGGCGGCATTTATTTGCATCTCTGTTTAATTGTAACTCACGTTGTAAAAAGTGTAACTTGAAGAGAAACAATATAGAATACATTAAAAATTTGTCAAATACCCTGTTTCAACTTACATACTAATTATTACCTACCTAGCGAGGTACATAGGGCCACACATCAAGTGTAACATGTTGACCTTTGGACCGCCCTTACCGCGCACGTAATATGAGCGAGTTTTAAAGCGTTTCTGAGTTCTGTTACACCTGATGTGTGGCGGCCTGGCGGGTGGCCTACCGTACCTACCAATTATGTGATTTATAAATAATTATTGGATATTTTATAGAATGCGTCTTCATTATTTTAATCCTTCGATCGTGGAGTCTTGAAAATCTATTGTTATTATATTGTGTCTCGCTCACCGGTGAGCTTATGGGGCTTGATGGGTGAATTAAATTTTTAAATAGAGAACTAAATCATCTAAAAATAAAGTTTCACGTAAATATCTGGCAGTACGACTTATGTAAATATAACACGCTGATTATAATAATATCTATGGACGCTTCACACCACGTCAGTCTGGCCCCGTGCTAAGTACCTGAAGGACTTGTGCTACAGGTACCAGACAAAGGAAATATATTTAATACTTTTATACTATACAATATACATGTATTTAAGATTTTTTTATTATATCATACACATATTTAATACACATCCATGACCCAGGAACATTGAAAAACTTTTTTGTTGCGTCGGCGGGATTCGAACCCGCGACCCCCGGCTTGAGTTGCCACACACTCTAACCATTGAGCCACGAAGGTCGTCAAATTTATACAGATTATATATTATATGATAACATTACAAGCACAATATTTTATTTTTATTTTATTTCCCGTTTCGTGGCAACCCTGGCATATCTGCTCGGTACCTACACCGGTGGCGGCATCGTGCGACATCAAAGGCGTTTCGTTACTGTAGGGATATAATATTGCTATACTGTGCTTTAATAGACTAACGATATTGCGATACACACAGTTTGCCACCTTTGTTTGGTGGTCAACTCTACAAAGTATACTGTTGTAATATTTCGTTCCATATTAATATTGAAACAATGGATGTACCTCAGTATTTCATCTTGAAATTATTTTTGAATCGGGATGAAGAATCTGTAGAGGTCAGTTTTAATGCAAATATCCTAGAGTCTAGACAGAGACAAGCCGCCTCTATTGTATGTATATGGGAACACGACATCTATTTATCCTTGTTCCAGGCTTTTGCGTCGCTATAAAAACTATATTTTCATTTATTTTACTTTCATAACTTCGATATTATAAATACCTCGGGACTCTGTTATTCAAAAACTTTTTGCATTAGTTCCTTACTTCCTCTGCATAAATCGAACAAGACCTTATAACAACAACTTAAAAAAATAACTAATATGATTTCTATTGAGTACAAAAGTACTCAATAGAAATCATATTAGTTATTGAAATACATTTTTCATCATACCAGGACCGAAAGTTTGATTTTCTTCCCTTGTATGCGGGAAGAAAGGTGCATATTTCCGACTGCTCACAATAATTAGTGACAGTTTAAAATTTTCTTGCCGCAACCTGTTTGAAGTTTACTCATTACCATGATAACCGTGCAGTTGTTATTTCAAAACCATAATATTATCACACGCGGCAATTCGATAAAAATAAGTTGTTGAGTTGAGGAGGCGGCTACCGACTTAGCTATTTTACTTCGCCTAGGCCAACTACACAACACGGTTTTTACATCGCCAGCAGTCAGGAATAGCGGGGGAGGGCTGATAGAATCTACTTTATTTATCTTTGAGTCGGGACTCGGGACAGCGATGGACGTTGCCATGGTGATTGGTGCCACACAGTTTGTTAAGTCACTTCAATAAATATTATCTTTACAAATTAAGCACTACATATTTACTAAATGGTATTTTAATGACACAAACACATAATTATATCTTTTAATTTGTTTTTTTTTTTTGTCTGTGGGGGGCTTCGGCTCGGGTGACAATATCGCGCGGGTTGAAATGTCATACTTTCTTCCCTTGGGGCGTAATACTATTAAAACTTTTGTTAGACAACCATGGTCATACATAAAATTATTGAAAATATGCACCTTTTGAATATCTCCTTTCTTACTCGGCAATAATACATTACTTAATCTATACTTATTAATAATTATTATAAAACAAAGTCGCTTTTTTTCCCTCATGTCCCTTTGTTTCCTTTAATCACGCAACCGATTTTGATGATTCTTTCAGTGTTAGATAGCCCATTTATCGAGGAAGGTTATAGGCTATATTTTATCACGCTAAGATTAATAGAAGCGAAGAAATAGAGGAAATGTGGAAAAAACGGGGAAAATTATTTGAAAGGGCTAACTTGAACGCGCTAATCTCAGGAACTACTAGTCCGATTTGAAAAATTCTTTCAGTGTTAGATAGTCCATTTATTGAGGAAGGCTATAGGCTACATTTTATCACGCTAAGTCTAATAGGAGAATGTGGAAAAAACGGGGGAAATTATTTGAAAGGGTTTATCTCGCGAACTACTGGAGCAATTTTTATGTTATTTGGCACAGATAAGAAGTAGACCACATGAAGGATCGTGATAGGCTATCGATTTTAATCATTTTTTCAGTGGCTATATATTTTATACCCGTGCGACGCCGGGGCGGGTCGCTAGTTATTAAAATAATTTTCCCTGTGTATAAATAAAGCCTCCCTGTATTTTCCACGTCGGGTGTCCCACAAGGCTATGTCCTCCGCCCGTCCATCACGGTGACACAGCCTGCTCCGTCACTCACATTGCGATGCGCTGGGAAACAGGTGGCCCATATTTTATGCGTTCAGCCCCCTGTTTACAGTTATCATTTTAGCTCGTTACCTCGTTACAACTTTTTCGGTTCAATAAATTATTATAAGTGATTCAAGAAAAAATATCTTCATTCATAAACTTTACTTTCCGATTTAGCCTACGAATAATAAAAACTAGTTTTTATTATTCGTTGGATTTAGCACAATAATGTAAAATTTTCGACCGACCAAACCACTACGAGTCTAATCACAAATATACAAATTTTGACCTTTAATATCATGGGGACTCGCGTCGCGGCTCCGTAGAGCCCATAATTTTATACTCCTATCATGCACATGCAAATTGTGTTATGATATTGTGTACTCGATTCTGCGCTGTAATTACCTTATCGATATAAAGGTACTAATTATATTAAAGGCTGAGCAGGAACACGGAGCGCGGAACAGGTCTCGTCGTAAATCGTCGGATGTGTGCCACGCGGATCGCCGACCGGTGTGGTCGAATCGTAAATTTCGACCGCGACGATAAATACGACGAGCCATGATTCAAGCGTTCTAGGTCTCTTAGGAGTTAGGACGCTATCACATGGCAGATGCTAATAGAAATATTTACACAGCAAGTAACTATACAAGCACTGCCAGCTGTGTTTGGCACGTTGGAAAAATTGCTTGAAAAACAGACACAGCGCACCGAAAATAGCAACTAAAAGCTGCGTAAACAATTAATGATCTTTATTTGAGTTGAGGGCTAGAGTTCGTGAACCAAATGACAGCTAAGTAGGTCCTAATGACATAAGCTATGTACATCTTTATCATCTGTAAATTAAACTGTACCGAACAACTGAAGACTAGAAATAGCACAGTTATTTTGACATAAGAAACGACTGACGTTGCAAGGCTAAACTGAAGCACCAAGTTAGCTATAAACTAAATAAGTGAGCAAATATAGTGAAACCATTAGTTTGCAAACGACTACTTAGTAGGTTAAAGTGGCCGATGCTGACGTTACTGGAGTTTTATGTGTGTACGCTGCTGGATGGCACTTAATTTGATTGATATTGATTGGATTACCGATAGCGTCCATGGCATAGTAATCAGTAAGCCTTTGATTCTTACTCAAGAGGGTGCAGGTTGTGGGGGGGCACCAATGAGATTCAGATATCAAGTATAGTTCTTGCAATCTACGAATGCGCGTCGCCCTTAGTTGTGTGAGTGACCGTATCTATGCACGCGTACATGGCTCGCTCGCTACTGACTGCTCCGTCGGGTACGCACACTAACGAAAATGTCTATTCACATTTCCAACTACAAATAAAGGCGACGCGCACTCGTAGATTGCAAGAACTATACTTACATTGGACGTTTATCCCTTTTGACGTTGCTAGAGTGCCGTATTACTTGGGTAACAGACGAACTTAACAAAAAAACCTGTCCAAGCAATACAGTACTTGAAAAACTACTATTCGAAGAGTGTTTGCTTCACTCGGACACCACTGCACTGCATAAATCATCCACAACGGATGCAAAGGCTCTGATTAAATCCAAAGCGTTAGTTTGCTGTGGCTTTGTACAAATCTAAGGTTTCTCCTCGGCCCTATGCATGGGTCCTATTGAGATATATCGCGTTCTTTAAAAGCCGGTAGTTTTGACCTCGATAAAGGCAATGAGATGAATCGAATAAATCAAGCGATTAGTGGAATGAAGATGGCCGATGTTTAGAATTCTAATAGACACTATGTAGGTAAGACGAAAGTTACGACTTTAGTCGTATTAGTAGCTAAAGTAATTAGACTTATAACTGCCCTGTTTATTTAGTGAAGATAGTTTCACACAGCTTTCTAGTATTGAATTTGGATACAGTACATACACATACCTACTCTTAGTTACAATAATAATAGTTACCAACGCAATAATTAACTTATCAAGCCCCAGGACACTGGTGACCGCGACAACAATAGAATAATAATAGATTTCCAAGAATCCGCGATCAAAGGATTAAAGTCAAAACATTAGTACGAAAGGACAAGGCATCCCTTGTACTACCACCACTATGTGGATACTGCCCGTACTGGCACCACTGTATCCACAAAGGAGTTGCAGTGGTGGGAAAATGTTAATTTTGCCTGTTTGGCTATTGTGTATGGCTGTTTAATCATTAAAAATATATCAGCTGTAACACAGAAGCAGTACCTATACGTGAGAGTTTTAAAATACAGTAGAAGTTCTATTGTTTATTATCCGAATGTCATTCGAATACAACAATTGATGTGATTTTCATCTTTGCAACAAAAACAATTTGAAGCGCGGATTAGCGCCCAAACCACGTATTAGAAGTTGCGTGGTAGTAGCGCGACGAGTTTATTGGTCATATCAGGGTCCGTTTTGGATTTATTGCCGTAGTCATTGCCAAAACAATAAACAAATAAAACAAATAGATTTGTCTTGTCAAATAAATTTCGTATTTGCAAGCGTTTATGCTATTCGTGCGCCTACGCCCTACATATTTCGATCTTCTGCATTGTTTGCCTACAAAGAAATTCAACACCGATTCCGTTAAAATTATCACTTTAGGAAATACGTAGGAATGGTACGGTTCTTTATATTATAAATATAGCCATTTTAGTAGTTTACTCATTTTAACATAAATATAGAGTGGTCATAAACGTAACGTCTCTATCTAAAAAGTTCGATGACTATTACTAATAATACTTCAACATTGCATATTGAGAGATATGTATTGAGTAATATCAACTAACGATACGACCAGCTATTAAGCCTCACTTGAAATGAATGATTACGAATGGCATTGGTATAAGTATTATGTAATATTTAAAAGAAACTGTATCATCAATCCATATTATCATTTTAACATTCCATTCTGGAGTAATGCCGTGTCGCCGATATTTTGGTCACGACTTTTTACCGAACTTTATTTATTGCCGTCCTTATTCGCTAAACGTGGAATGTCCAACGATAACTTATTTAAATATTATTTATTAGACTGCCTAAAGTAATAATGGAGTTTATGTAATGGCATTTAAGTATCAGGTATCACGATCACTTCAAGTAATCCAGGGTTAGTGATCACTGATCAGTATTAAAAAATAAAATATAGAGTAATGTTTTAATATAGAAGAATTAGTATGTTCTAATAGAAGTTCTTATCTTCCTGACTCTGTGTTCATAGAAAACTTTGTCTGGCGAGCACACATTCTTAAAACTTTAAACTCTACCAAAACAGGTAGGTGATAAGTGATAAATGATAATGTATGGCACAGAAAATAAATATCATGCACCAGTTTACAATTTTGGAATGTTCAACTTACCTCATTTTCGGACTTGACCTTCTCTCTCGTGCTGTCACCTGCAAAAAAAATATTAATATTTATTTATTTTATTCAATGTTAAAACCTAGAGAATTCAAAAGTTAACCCGGCAACTATAATAATAATATGAATTTTCACAGTAAGTAGCTGTTAATATCATATTAGAAAATCTAAATGACTGAAAAACAGGGCACCTTAAAAACTATTCACGGAAATGTAGAGCAACGTATTGCTACGATTTTTCATTTAGATGCGTCCGGAGTTGCCTAACACTGTAGCAAATAAAGCTATTAAAATAGCAGAGACAATGGGTTTCTTATATAACATGATGCACATACGATGAGTCACGTTGCCGTTGCAGTCTAGTAATCCATGTGAGGCTGCGAAGCCCGAGGGTTAGCGACCGACGACCGTACAACACACATCTCACAATGGGGTAATTTAGACAGCAAACCAAACGGAAACTCGTGTCTTTATAATAAACAAACATTCGCGAGTACCGTTGCAATACAATTTCGATATTTTCTGGAGCATACATAGGTACCATGACATCTACATCATACAGATTATCTGCAGTTGGATACCTACGTTTGCTGTTTAATGCAGTGTTGCCAGATTGGAGGGAATCCATCCAAATTTGGGAGTTTTTAGGTGATGTGGGACAATTGGGGAGATCACCGCAAAAAACTCGGATAGGAGGTTTTAAATGTATGACATACCTACTAGATGTAGCCCGCAACTTTTTTGCGACGAAATTCCTTAATAAAGGTTTTTATATCATAATATTATGTCCTTTTCTGATATTCAAGTCATCATTCATCATCATTCCTAATTTCATAAAAATTGGTTCAGCTGATTTTACGTGAGTAACAGACAGACATTTTCGTACGTTCGATAACATTATGTACAATGGGTAAATCCATAGTATCCTGCAATATCTATCCATTGGATATGGATGTACAAATATGTACGTCATATATTCTGCTTGCTATTATGATAATATTTTAACTATAAAATTGGGGTACAGTCTTTAAATAACTCATGGGATTTTCAGTTCTACAAAATTCCAAGTTTTCCAAGTCCCTTAAAAGCCCCTGACCCGCAAGCAGCTGGAACATCTCCGTGAATCATCCTGAATCCGTTTCAGTGGATAGAGCAAACACACAGTCACCGAGAGCGTTCACCCCGCGACACGGCACGCGTAACGCTAACACATTAAGCAGGTGATATGTGACAATTGCAAAAATGCTGTAATTCGGATACCGTTGTCAGTTTTTATTGAGATCAGTCAGCCAAGACTATTATCAAAAAGCGGTCATGATGTGAAGCTGCGAACAATGTAGACATTATTATGTTATTAATGATTTACGATTTTCGTTTGAATCATCTCTTTTTTCCTTAAAAGGCAAAGACTGAGATAGAGAAAGAAAAGATATTTAACTTAAGTGTTGTTAACAGCGCCTATGTTTTTTTAACTTATTAGCACTTTATATTTAAAATATTCTTGGGCCATGAGCCAGAAGTATTTAATGGTTAATTTAGGCAGGTGATTTGGCAGTATCGGTACCAGAATTTCTAGAAATCGCATGGTGTAAATAAACACGACATAACGCGATCTCGTCTGTTTTATGCCGTGCCGTATCTTGTAGGCTGTAGCGTCGTGATTGCACCATCACGTGAGTAACGATGGTAATTACACGGCGTACAGACGTCATAAACTACCACCAATGCACCGGAAAACAGAAATCAATAAAGAAATAAACTATTTTACAACATGACCTCTTTGAGGAGCGGAAAAATCTAAAGCCCGCTGTACACATTGGGCCAACGGATTAAGCTAGAGCATAAGTGTAGAGTATGAAATGTCACTCCCAACTTAATATGGCCAAGCAGGCCTCTGCACGTTGGCTCAATGCATTGGCCCAATGTTAGTCAAATGTCTACAGCGGGCCAACAGATATGGCATGGCATTTGATCTTAATGCCGCTGTCTGGAATATTCTAATTTCTTATACATACAGTCAATGAATGTAAAGTTTAAAACTTCCGTCCTAAAAACCTGTGCAATTGCAACTTTGTGTAGCCCGAATGTAAAAGCCTTTTCAGTTTTCACATTGCCAAGCCCTGGTACAATATCGGATGATAATAATATTATTATTAAGTACCTATATTATATTAATTAGGTACGAGAGAGACAGGGATTTGTTTTAAATTTTAATCTTAATCATCACAAATCCATACTAATAATATTATAAATGCGAAAGTGCGTCTGCCTGTCTGTTATATTTTCACGCCCAAACGCTGAACCGATTTTGCTGAAATTTGGTATGGAGATACTTCGAGTCCTGGGAAAGGACATAGAACACTTTTTATCCCGGAAAAGAGTACGGTTTTCGCGCTATAAACGATTTTTTATATCATCTAGTTACTGGTACAATAAATACATCAGTGAAAAGCGACTACGTCGCCACTATGATTTCGGATTTCATATTAATTAAAGTAATCTTGCAACTTTTTAAAACGATTCAAACCGTTTTAACTATGAAACCAATCGGACTGATACTGTCAGTAGGAGGAACTAAAATAAATCTATACATTTTAATTCCTTACTCAGCATCTTCTATCATATACATCGCAAAGCTCGTTTATCTCGGAGTTTACAAGAGTGCTTCTTATGTCGTTGGCAGTAAGGTGACGTTAGCGGTAAAATAATGACGAACATACTACAACGTAGCCATTATCGTCCATAAACGTCGCAATACGTAATACTTCGAACTGGCAGCTTCGACAAAATATGTCTCTTTTAATTGCTCGACTACGACTACGATTGCACGTTGCATGTATGAATGCGGTATCAACTACACTGCAAGTTGCTACTACATATTTCTGGATCTCATCATCGTTTCAATAGGAACTATAAAAAGAAACATGATATATGAGTAGGGTTGCCAGGCGTCCGGATAAACCCGAACACAGTCAGGCTTTTTGCTTGCGTGTCCGGCCAAAATCAAAGGGAGTCCGGCCTTTGTAGAGCCTCAAAACACAAATTTAATACGGTTTTACACCTAATGAGATGTAAAATTGTATATAATAAAGCAGAAAATGTGTACGGTGTACACTAGCTGTCGAACGTATTTCTATATTAAAAGTTTAGATTCTAAGTACTCGATAGCAACTCTTTTTGTACTAATGTCCGGCCAAGCTGACTGCTTTGTCCGGTTTTTCGGCTTACCCACCTGGCAAGTGGCAACCCTATCAGTATAAGTAAGAGGTTTTAAGGATGTGACTGTCTGTTTTCCGATCTACAAATAATATTATACCTGTAGAGTGTAGAGTGTAGATATTCGATTTTAAACTTAAATACCTATATTATATGAAATAATTATTATTACTAATAATAATAAAGCTGTTACCACTTAATCTTTATTCTTACTATGTACGTTCAGCCGTTTTTCTAACGGATAATGGCTATGAACATAAACTATTAACCGCAAGGCTTAATTGAAAACGTCTCAGACCTCAGTAAATCTCTACAATTTATGGAACAAAAACCAATATAATCAATGTACATAAATATAATATTAATAAATTGATAACTTACATTCATTACACCTGATCCCTGCTACCTACTAATTTCCTTGACTTAATAAACTAAAAGCTTAATAATTATGTTTATAAAATTAAAATATGAATAGTATAGTTAAAATCTATATGTCGCAGGGAAAAGAGGATATCAGGGATTTCACGATATCCCTAGGGATATCACGAACTTCCGGAAGATGCCGAATATTCTTGTTTGTTACGTCTTCTTACTAAAAATATCTAGTGATATATCATTTCACTAAACTAAATCTAGTGAAATGTCAGAAACGCGGATACCGCCGAATAAAAATCGAGCCAACCATTTCTCTCGCTCGCTCTAGTTCCCACACGTGACACGGGCACTAGTGGGAGTGAAACAAATGCGTCGCTCGAGCTGGCGCAGCTCGTCTCGCCTGGAGACAGACAGATAGACTAACCCTTTGGGTACGGAACCGTAAAAACTAGGATAATCGAAGAGCTGGAGTACCTGTAGTACCTGTGCCTGTACAAGAGCCTAACCAAACTAGAGATCGACATGCCACCTTTACAAAAAATATTCAAATTTTGATTTTTGACATCAAATAAAGCGGCCGACCCGCTTTATTTGACGTCAAAAACCAAAGGTCTGAAGTATATTCTGATGAAGAACCCTCAGCTGGTTTCAACTGTATGATTCAGAGATATGGTGACGCCCTCTCAGATCTGCTATAGTTGCATCACACGTGTGATAATAATAATAATAACTCCCACTCTGATTTTGGTGACGGTGGCCGGTTTCATTGAAACCAGGCCAAGAGTAATTTTATAGTGCCCAAGTGTGTGCGCAGTACTCAAGAGCAATCTCTATATTCATTTACTCGCATAACCCGGTGGGACGGAAGACTGATACGACCGGCGAGAGATCAGGCGCAGGACCGACTTTTTACATGCCCATCCGACGCATGGATCATCTAACATCTTACTTGTCAGATTCAGATTTTAGATGATCCTATCAAGGTACCCGTGTGTATACTAGAGCAAAGAAGAGAAATGAGTGGCTCGATTTTAGTTCGGCGGTATCCGCGTTTCTGACATTTCACTAGATTTAGTTTAGTGAAATGACATATCACTAGATATTTTTAGTAAGAAGACGTAACAAACAAGAATATTCGGCATCTTCCGGGAGTTCGTGATATCCCTAGGGATATCGTGAAATTCCTGATATCCTCTTTTCCCTGTGACATCTTCTTATAAATTCTCGTTTCACAATGTTAGTCCACGAACTCCTCCGAAACGACTTTACTGATTTTTACCAAATTTTATATGCATATTCAGTAGGTCTGAGAATCGGCTACTGGGTACTTTATATATTGATAAGTGCATTTGTTGAATAAATAATAGTAAATTATTAGAACCTGCGACTGACGGCGGCCATTGTTTGTGATCGACGTTGCCATGGCGACATATTTAATTAGTCACTTCAATAAAATAATATGAGCGAAATACTTTATAATATTATGGCAAAGCAACGTTTGCCGGGACAGCTAGTACATATATAAAAGAAAGTTGTGTTATTTACGCCACTTATAACTCAAGAACGGATGAACCGATTTGGCTGAAAATTGGTGGAGAGGTCGCTTAGAACCACGAATAGCACATAGGATACATGTTGTCCTGGAAAAATATACGGTTACTGCACAATATACTTTTATGATTTGCGCGTAAGCTATTCAATCGATTTTGATGAATTTTGGTATGGAGATACTTTGAGTTTCGGGAAAGGACAAGGGATACTTTTTGTCCCGGAAAATGTACGGTTCCCGAACAATAAACTTTTATGATTTCGCCTAAACTGTTCAGTCAATTTTTATGAAATTTGGTATGGAGATACTTTGAGTCTCGGGAAAGGGATACTTTTGGTCCCGGAAAATGTACGGTTCCCGCACAATAAACTTTTATGATTTTCGCCTAAACTATTCAATCTATATTGATGAAAGGTATGGAGATAGTTTGAGTCTCGGGAAAGGAGAAGGGATACTTTTTGACCCGGAAAATGTACGGTTACTGCACAATATACTTTTATGATTTGCGCGTAAGCTATTCAATCGATTTTGATGAATTTTGGTATGGAGATACTTTGAGTCTCGGGAAAGGACAAGGGATACTTTTTGTCCCGGAAAATGTACGGTTCCCGCACAATAAACTTTTATGTTTTCACCTAAACTGTTCAGTCTATTTTTATGAAATTTGGTATGGAGTTAATTTGAGTCTCGGGAAAGGACAAGGGATACTTTTGGTCCGGAAAATGTACGGTTTCCGCACAATAAACTTTTATGATTTTCACCTAAACTTTTCAATCGATTTGGATGAATTTTGGTATGGAGATACTTTGAGTCTCGGGAAAGGACAAGGGACACTTTTAATCCCGGAAAATGTACGGTTCCCGCACAATAAACTTTTATGATTTTCGCCTAAACTATTCAGTCTATTTTTATGAAATTTGGTATGGAGATACTTTGAGTCTCGGGAAAGGGATAATTTTGGTCCCGGAAAATGTACGGTTCCCGCATAATAAACTTTTATGATTTTCGTCTAAGCTCTTCAATCTATTTTGATGAAAGGTATGGAGATACTTTGAGTCTCGGGAAAGGACAAGGGATACTTTTTATCCCGGAAAATGTACGGTTCCCGCACAATAAACTTTTATGATTTCGCCTAAACTGTTCAGTCTATTTTTATGAAATTTGGTATGGAGATACTTTGAGTCTCGGGAAAGGACAAGGGATACTTTTTGTCCCGGAAAATGTACGGTTCCTGCACAATAAACTTTTATAATTTTTGCCTAAACTATTCAATATATTTTGATGAAATTTGGCAAGAAGATACTAATTTTAATCAATTGTTTTCTTAATTATACCAATTCGAATTAAATAATCATCGTTAAGACAGGACAACGTCTGTCGGGTCAGCTAGTAATTAAATAATTAACATCGTGCAAGCCTTTATTGTCAAAATACAATAAGATGGCACAAGCGGTCATTTTAGTGAACCAACCAACCTTTCTAGTCAAGGAGCGATGACAAAAATGATCGCACTGTAATCTCGTAATTAACTTTAAAACAAAAATTGACCCCTTATTTTGACAGGGGGCCGATGACCGCTATCTCCTGGTTACGGAATTAAGAGAATAGCTCTATTCTACTTTTCATAAAAATTCTGATACATAAGTATCAAAATCTTTTCAAATCCGTTCTATTACTTAAAACACATTGGACAATTCTTTATTCTCGTACATACAAGAAATTAATTATGAAATTCACAAGCTTGATATTTTATCATTTTATACTCAACTAAATGTAGGTCAGTGATTAAACGTAAGTGCATACTCTATGATAGCTCAAAGAAGTCACAGATAATTTTATGTTGACCTCTATGTTCTTCTACAAACGCTGTATTTATGGAAAATGTGTTTAAGCTAGGAGTGCTGTTCAATTTAGATAACAAATTGAATCAAATTATACTTGTAACGTCTATAATAATACACACATGGACCACGGTAGAGAATACGGTACTATATTCCAAAAGCTAGATAGAGCAATTCGTCTAGGTTTACTCTTACAATCTTAACAGTGCCCTCGGCCGAACGCACTCATAATAAACTTGGCCGATAGCTCTTTCTCGCTATTAAGTTCGGTAGGTGTAATCAGGCCCTTAAGGATTCATTTTAAACTCCCAACTACTGCTCTCAGCGGCCTGTGCCTTTGGTATTGCAGGATGTGTGTAACGGTTCGACCATAACCCACCTATGCATTCGATGCAACTCGCGGGCAGAAAAACCTAATCCTAAAAGCTTGAACCTACATGGGGAGACTGATCGATCCTTTCAGACTGACTGCAGACCGACCTTGCTGGACTCGAGTTGTTCATTGCCGTGAGTGTGTAAGAGTCAGATTAGTCGGCCTGCGAGGCCTGTAGGCCGATACTGCAACCTATAAGGGGCTTTTTTCACTTACTGAATAAAGTGGCGAGATAGTGATCTCGGGCAATCAAATTGTATGTTTGCACTTTGCGCTGTCTCAACTTTCTACTCGGTAGGTATAATGCCCTTTTTTTTTTTTTTTTTTTTTTTTTTTTTTTTTTTTTTTTTTAATGCATTGACGCATCTCGGGGGGATTGGGGACTCCCCCACGAGTATGTGAGGCTCGCTGCGGCCGTAAGGATGGTAAGTGACCGCAGCCCTACCCACTAAAACCCGTCGGTACTCTTCGTCTTCCCGTTGCCGAGTCGCGAGAACGCGTGAGCTCTACTCCGTGGCTCGACAATCGTTCGCCCGCGTATCAATAGCTAGCTCGTTCTCTTTGAAGAACTATGCTCCTGTCACCGAACAGAGGCCCTCCCGGGGCTTGCATAGGCGACTCTCTCTGTCGTCGCAATGCGCGAAGAGTACACTGCGCATCGCGACCCTCTCGGGGACTCGGTGCAATGAGTGACGGCATCCCCGTACCGCCACCCTGAGCTCCCCATAGGTATAATGCCCTAAGGCAGTCTCAATATTTTCATACCTATTAACTAATTAATCCAGCTCCAAAAATCATTACGCAGGTGCTGATGCCGGCTTTTACGAAGCTGCTTAGATCATAACATGGATGATATAAAACAATCAGCGTGCGATAAGTTCATAAACAAACGTTGTCTAGATTTACTCCTTTAATGTATGTTATCTAACAAGACAAACTCAAACAATGCACAACTTTACCTTGATACCTTATCACCACTTCTATCTGTTTGTATTCAGTTTTGCAATTTGGCGTGTACATACAATTCTGGGTTAGTGTGCGCTTGACCGGGGAACCGATGTGGCTATCGGACAAAAATGTCATTTTAAACTATATAATGGCCTGTTTCACCGCTTCCTGATAAGGTGCCCGATAGGGTTATTTGACAGATTTTCCATACTCCATCTGTCAAATTAAGTGGTGGATAGCCTTATCAGGAAGCGGTGAAACAGGCCCTAAATCTTCAAAACAGGTACAAGCAAAAATGCTTTAAATTTAAAAAATTAAAGCATTTTTGCTTGATTGTAGGAATTTAAAACAATGTATACTTGGGGTATCTGACATTAATATTTTGTGTCTTGAAGTAAAAACGATCTTCAAGCATATTAAAATACCTATGCCATTTTATGACAAGCTATTACAAACTTGGTTCTTGAATTTTTCCCGAGCAATGTTATTGTTGAAAGTTTAGGCTAGACTTGTGTTGTTGTTTTCGTATACGCAAACATAGCGCACCAAAACACCGCATTGTTTCTCGCACTGTGTACTCGTATTTCGCCTTCACGTGACTCGCAAATTCTATTTACGTGCGGTAAAAACTTTTATACAAACTACGGTGTATCTATTATATTATCTATGGGTGTATCGGATCCATGAAATATAATAGTATTGTCGGAGTACTATTATATATTTTGTGGTATTGTTTCGTGCACTCATGTAATGGATGATACGTTGGGAAACGATAGAAATTGGCTGAAATTGGTAACAAAAGCGAATTATAATATTATGTAGAATTACTCAAACCATCTGTATGTTACACAAAGCAAGACAGAAATGCGATATAATGTCGTAGATATAAAATAAGTGTAATAAATATAAAGCCATCATAATTAATTATACTAAACGATCGATGTACTATGATGGCTACGAAACGTAAACGCTCGCGGCTTGCGCTACGAATTCGTAGACCGTAGCTGTGACAAACTGTTGTAGATTGAAAAGTTATATTTAATCGAGCTTTCAGCTTTACCTTAACAATTCTCTTATTTCTTTTATCGTTTAACTTTGATTAAATTAAGTGTACGTAAAACTAATTTTTTGAAGCAATAAATTGTTATTTGATTTTTAGGGTTCCGTACCCAAAGCGTAAAAACGGGGGTCCCGTTTATTATTACCTACTAAGTTTCGCTGTCTGTCCATCTGTCTATCTGTCCGTCTGTCTGTCTGTCTGTCTATCTGTCTGTATGTCTGTCTGTCTGTCTGTCTGTCTGTCTGTCTGTCTGTCTGTCTGTCGCCAGGTTGTATCTCAAGAATGGCTATAGCTAGACTTCTGAAATTTTCACAGATTGTGTATTTTGGTTGCCGCTAATTAGGTTGTGTATTTAAGGGGGGTTCCCCTACTTTTTCTATAACTGTACGGACCCCTTCGTGCGCGAGTCCGACTCGCACTTGGCTGATTTTTACGATAATGCTCGATTACGCTCGATTTTTTTTTCATTTTCGAAAATGTGTTAAGCCTTTATTTTCGCTACACAAAATTAGCAGAATCATAACAAAAAAGTATAACAAAAAAGATCTTGAACCAATTACAAACCTTTGTCGACACGGATTTGGGCATCAAAATGGCCTAGTTCGGACAACGGTGCCGTTGATAAGATTATGGTTTAACAATTGTTTACTTAATGGCGACCTTGTGATAACATATCAGTTGTCATCACAAATTACAGGTGTAACTTTTAATTGGAAAAAGGAAATCTAATCCACTTATCCACTAACACATAATTAGCCAGAATATTATAGAGTAATATAGAGGATAAATAACTCCGTTGTGCCAAAATTTGTTTATCGCGCTGGAACCGTACATTTTTTCGGGAAAAAAGTATCCTATGTCCTTTCTCGGAACTCAAAGTATATATATACCCAGCAAACTCACACACTTTCGCATTTATAATATTAGTATGGATATTCCTAAAGTTAACCCAGTCTCTAGAGTTAGTATTCCGATTGCTTTAGAAATAGGCTCGATCTATTAAGTTACTCAAGTATTAAGAATTAGGATTTGTCTCGAAGCATCTTCTTTCGTGACACGAAGGAGTTTACTACTTCGTCGTATTTATTTGTAGATATTGGGTCTCTAATCTCTATGCAACAATATAAATTACATTACAAATAAAACCAAAAATTCCAGTTACTAATCTTATGAAATAACTGCTGGAGGTAATCGAAATTATTCAATATTGCAATGGATTTCGTAACTTTGAACACTTGTTATCATTATGCATAAGTTATCGAATGCGTGGGTGCCATATTGTTTTATGGTTACTACTTAATTTTTATTGCGACTATAGAGTGTTGACCAATAATTCCATTGTGGATGAGATTAAACCACTAAGCGACGCTATATATATTAACAATAATATGGATTCAACAAAGCTAATCAAAAAAACCTAAGCTGTTTTTTAAATAATGTTTACTTGCACAAAGGTCAAAACAAAACAAATAGCTGGAAACTTAAAACGAGATACACCTATTAAGTGTACCGAAGATAGTGAGCCTTGAAACAATGGCATATTATTTTTAACGCCGTTTGTATAAATTCCGTAATCGTTCTTGTCATTATATAATAACAATATTAACGTGCAGAATTTTAATTAGAGAACAATTTTATTAGAAACAAATGTGTTGTTAAATATTTTAAGATGTGTGAGTATAAGCATAATATGTATAATAATTTTCTTAGAAAAAAAAAACCTTCGATCGCCAATTCTTGGAAATCTTTTGTTATCGCGGCCCACTTGGGCCTTACGGGGATTGATACCTATCAATCCCCGTAAACGAGGTAAGTGGATTGTGGCCACTTGTGATAAATTGCATGCTCTCTGATTGAGATTGTCTGTAGTTTTTTTTTGTATTAACCTTAATACAAAAAAAACTACAAACAATCTTAGAAAAAAAGCACATTAGTCTTACGTCTTACCCATGGCGCCTACGGTTTTGCAACAGAAGCTCAATATCTCCACGGTCAATTAGGGAGCATGCAATTTATCACAAGTTGCCACAATCCACTTACCTCGGAGATAACGAGACAACAAACGTCACGAAAAACTAGCGCCCGCGGCACCATCGAAAGCTCCTTCGATTTGTGTTACGCAAATTCGTTATTATTCAGTGAAATACACAAATAGAAGAAGATTGCTCGTGTAAAGGAAATGTCAATTTGCATCTCGTTGCAGATAGTAGAACAACAACTGATATAGGAAGACAAATTACTATTACATTTTTAAGCAAAGATGATGAATAAACTAGTTTATTAATATTTAATAATAAAACAAACGCAATTATAAAAATACCATTTAACTATGTGAAGAAGGAAATGCAGGCATTGAATGCACATTTTCTATACGATAATTAATTACAATACAGTGTGATGTGGCGAATGAAAAAGCCACACGATAACACATCCGCTTTTCTACAGAAAATTGCGAGACTTGAGACTCTATTGCTCAAAAAACGCTGTCGGAACGCTGCCGGATAAAGAAATCATTACGTTTACTAACGTAAGAATAATTACCAAGACATTAACACTTTAGAATTATCGACGATAAGATAAAAGTATTAACAATTCGTACGCCGATACTTACATATTATATATTTATAAATAAAACAGGCACTTAGAGAGTAATAAGCGTTTGCAATTTACTGTTACAATTAATGAACGCTCGGTAGATGGTGGACTACATTTATAATTAAATTTTGCTACAACCAACATTACAGGTACTCACGTTTCATATACATGCTATAATATAATGTAATATGTGTGTAACGCTATCATTGTGTAGACGTCGTCAGGAGTCGGGAGTTTTTTGGACTGAATATTAGAAGTAGAAAATTTAACTTTTGGTAAGATATTATGATGGATTTGCGACCTTTTTTGCCATTTAAACTTTAGCATTCTTTTTCAGCCATAATAGTCCGGTCATTTTAGTCAATTGAAATAAAGAAAATTCCGACAGAGCCAAATCTTCGTAGAGACCTTAGGTTTACCACAAGGAATAAAGTGTCAAAAGTCCCCATCAGTCCCATGTGAGCTTAGGGACTTATTCGGGGCCCAAGGTAAAAATTTTAGGTTTTTTGGATTTTTCTCGAAAACGGTAAGTTTTATCGAAAAAGTACCTCAGAGCAAAGTTGTAGATCTTAAAATTTTCTATAAAAATGGTCCCTATAATTTTTTCTCTAAGACCCACTATTTCCCAGATATTACGCTTGTAAGAATCACGTTCTACATAGTATGCACACATATGCCACGTATACCAGGTGCAATTAAACCTACCTGCCAAATTTTTTTTGGGGCTTAGGTGTCATAAGGAGAGTCCATTAAACTAGGGTTAACTCCAAAAAAAATAGGGTGATAATTATTTTACCATAACATATTTTATCCCAACCTAATTCAGTACAGCTTGGTCACTACACGCACTCGCAACGGCGCCACTCTGTCACCCGAAGGCGTCAAAAACCGGCTACCGGCAGGGGTCACTAATTAGTTTCGCTCGGGGTCCATTTTAAGAAAAGAAATGACCTTCGCGGTCCGCACATTTTATAATAAAAAAAAAATTATGAAACAAAGGTAATTATGGAAATTACAAAGGTATTTATTTACATATCAATAAGAAAAGTGATAATTTTATTGCTTGCTTGGAGTGAAATTGATGCAAGCTATTGAAATTAAATCCAGGATGTTCATCAGTAAGTCAAGACTGAAATTTATTTTTAAAGTAGCCCGCAAACGATCAAACATCAAACATGTCAAACACGTACAAATTACGTGTTTGACGTGTTTGAAGAAAATTTGGATTTTACTACGTGTTTGACGTGTTTGATGTTTGATCGTTTGCGGGCTACTTAACGAAGTTCACCTTCGAAAATGCTCGGTCCGCATACAAAGGGTCGGCGGTCCGGATGCGGACCGCGGTCCGCCATTTGGTGGTTTCGAGTATACTATCAAGTTCAGACATGGCAAGGCAATGAACTGAACCTGAAGACTGGGGTTGGAAATTGATAAATAATACTTTGGAACCGATTCGAACTTTACTGCCCCCTGCTCCAGAAAAATTTCTTAACACTATTTTTTGCAATTGCAAGAAAGGTTGTAGTGCCAAATGTGGCTGTAAAAAAGTAGGGTTGCAGTGTTCTCCAGCGTGTACCAATTGCCAAGGTGTCTCTTGCTCAAATGTTCAATTAAATACAAGAGAGGAAAATTCATGTGATTTTGATAAAGAGACAACTTCAACAAGCGTTCATCAACAGGAAGGAGAAGAAGAAGAACAAGAAGAAATTGAAGAAAACATGATTGTTGAAGTTGAATATGAAGAGTATGAGTCAGATTAAAGTAATAAAAAAAAGTTAGAACGACAGTTAAACTCAGTAACCCATATCAATAATCTTCATACTATTAAATAATTATTGTTCCTGAAAATAACGTCATAAAGGTTCGGGGAATAGGCCTACCGGGGATACCACGTTAAAAAAACGCGCCGAGTACACTACCACACAGGTGGTGTGGAAATGTGTGCATATTATGTAGAACGTGATTCTTACAAGCGTAATATCTGGGAAATAGTGGGTCTTAGAGAAAAAATCATAGGGACCATTTCTATAGAGAATTTTAAGATCTACAACTTTGCTCTGAGGTACTTTTTCGATAAAACTTACCGTTTTCGAGAAAAATCCAAAAAACCTAAAATTTTTACCTTGGGCCCCGAATAAGTCCCTAAGCTCACATGGGACTGATGGGGACTTTTGACACTTTATTCCTTGTGGTAAACCTAAGGTCTCTACGAAGATTTGGCTCTGTCGGAATTTTCTTTATTTGATCACTATTTTTATGTCTAAAATGACCGGACTATAAGTAAAAGGAGAGAGAACTTATTTAACAGAAAGAGTTTAACAGGTGCTGGTAAAATTAGCACTTAGATTTAGAATAAGATCAGAATGCACTTTAGAGTTTTATGGTTTTAGAAATTTGTATAGAAGAACACAAATTGCTATTGTGTGGTTAAATTTATGGTTACTGTACAAGACGTGTACAACTGTACACTGTACATCATACTCGTACTTGGTATAGGTAGGTACTAGTAGGTAATGCATGCAATAATTTAAAAATATAGGTCCAATTATATTAAATGTAAACAAGCTGATAAAGTAACGCCCCTGAACTCATGTTCGTGAATTTCTGATAATATAGTGTATGATGATAACATGTAAAATAATTTCATATTTAATCTAGAATCTGTCATTGACATTAAACAGAGCCTGGGTACCATGAAAAGAAGTATATTTCAACGATAGTTTTATATTGGAAATAGCGTTTTTTCTGGTTCTGGCTTTCAATATTAATCCTTCGATCGGGAATTCCTGGAAATACTATTGTATTCTATTGTTGTCGCGGTCACCGGTGTCCTTATGGGGTTTGACGGGTTAAGGAAGAATTTAAGATCACGCTAGTAGAAAATTTTAATTTTTTTGTTCCGTAGTGATACGAACTTCATCGGATCATCTAGTCTATAATAACTTAGATAAAACCTGCACATCGTTTCACACAGCACTGCCTAGCACGTACATTATTTTTTATTGCCACCGAATAATAATAATTAAGCAACAACTTCTTACGTAATGTAGCAAACATAATGGTTATTTTGGAGAGATTCGACTATCATTGTGTAGAGCAATCGGCAATCGAGATGAAAAGTAATAATTCAAACCGCATCAATAAGGACAGCGTGAAAGCGAAATCTCCACACAAAAACACGACAATACAGAAGTCAACTAAAAAGCATTAGAAAGTATTAAAGAACATTAGAGGGGTCAAGTTGACGATGGCGAGTGCTTAACATATCAATGTCAAACTTTGCGTCGAATTAAAGGCACATAAGTGGTCTAAGATTCCACGATGGCGCCAACAACTAATTGCATAAATAGATAAATATTTATCTTAATCCACTTAACACTCACCGATGAGTTGCTTCTGCTGAATGGCAATCAACATTATGCATAGTTTGATGAAACAAATTATTGCAAAAAATTGTTAAACACTCGTTTTGTAATATGCAAATTACAAGGGGCTTTTGCATTGTTAATGAATTTATTAACGATCTTAATTTGGCAATAGTATTTGTAACCTTTATAAAATCAGTTTTGAACCTGAATTTCTTTCGTCAAAAGTTTCCAGCCAATAGTAATTATTCATATGACGTGTTACATACATTACGCATATTAATGTGCACTATTTATTCATGTACTAATACGGCACTGCTTATTTAGAAACAATTATTAAAATAACAATTAGAAAAATTGCTGAACATCTAGAGAACAACACACTGACTCGTAGAAAGTGAAACCGTAAATCATGGTAATAGGCGTATTCTGATTAGTTTATCTATTACGCCGAAATTGTTTAGGATGCCCGTAATTTAAGCGATAACTCAAAATATTATGTAGCTGGCGAGCGAACAATAGATCGTGAACGGTAAAAATGGCGTGTAATTTAGTTTCGACATTTGCCCGCACTTCGATCATACGATTACTTTCGACGGTCGACTCGAATGACCCTCGACGTAACGAAATACGAATTCGCCGAAAGATAACTCGAGACGACGCAACGAGAGCGACGAGAAAATGAAGCAACAATTTAAAGGGAAGAAAGTCAGACAATGAGATGATTCGAAATAAACAATAATTCCCACATTCGTCTTAACACATCCGTTTTAGACTGCTCTTTAAGATGTAAGATAATACGCTCCGAGTTAACTTTGATTTCCGATGTGGCAATTGAACAACTAGCTGTGATATGTGAGCTGGCGAAAATTTCATTCATCCTGACTCCTGAGTAATGACCATCTTAGCTACATTATTTTTAACTCCATACGAAAAATTTCAGAAAATAAATGATGATTGATCAACTTAACCTTCCCATAAAAGTAAAGAGAACGAACAAATCGCAAAATTTGAAAGCACAACCCCAGTGGCCCCAAAAGGTCAGGACAAAGGGCCTATGGGTAATTAAACGTCTTTTATATCGCTTCCTGCTAATATTTCTAGAATGTGTTTCTAGGATGTCCGATGATGAAAGCAAAAGGTTACTTTGATAATAATTTGTGCCATTATTACTGGGGAAAACATAAAGCTTAAATATTATTGCATATGTATCATATTTATAAAATATACCTAGTCGGTCCCAAAGTTCTGTCATAGATTAAAAAAAATATATATATCCACAGCCGAACATATAACTTCCTCGTTTGTTGGAAGTCGGTTAAAAATAGTGATAATTACAAAAGTACTCAGATTTTAATAAATTATATGTCAATTTAAAGAACATTTAATAACAAAATAGGATAACTTAGAATTTTTCAAATTGTCCATCCTTATTTTGAACACAGGCTTGGCCAAGCATCTATCGCAGCACGCACCATATTTAAGTCTATTTCAGCGACTGCTTTTCGTAAAAATGTCTTCAGGCTCTCCAAATTTTTATAGGATATGGGATACTAGCTGTCCCGGCAAACGTTTCTTTGCCATATTATATAAAGTATATCGCCCGTATTATTTTATTGAATTAGTGACTAAATAAGTAAGTCACCATGGCAACGTCCATCGCTATCCCGTGACCCGCGTCGCATTAACAATAATAATAATAATAAACATCGTGACAGGAGATTTATATATATTAGATATTAGTAAGTAAGTAAGTAAGTAAGTAAACATTTATTCAGTACATGTATTACAGACCTTCCCCTCTAAGACTTGCCAAATTTTATAGTTCAAAGAATTAAGGTCCGGGCTGGAGGAAGGCCAATCCTCGTGTCCAATGAAGTCGATGTTTTGACGCTCAAACCAGGATCAAGTGCTCTTGGCTTTGTGTGCAGGCACAGAGTCCTGCTGGAACACAAAGTAATGCCCGTAAAATAGCGTAGCAGGTCTTCGACAAGCGTATCGAAAACCGTCTCTTGGTACACTTTTGTACTGGTTTTGACCTCCTTTTCACAAAAATTAACCTCAAATGGGCCGTATCAGGACACTCCCAACCAGACCATCACTGATGATGAATGATGACAATTTTGCACCCGCGGAACTTTTTTTGCTGCTTCTTCAGAGTTCTAAGCGTACACTCTATCATTTGGTTTGTTGTACTTCTTTTCAATATTGAAAATTTTTCCTTCGCAAAAAGGATATCACGGTGTCGGTTTTTCGCGTACCGCTTTAACAACTCCCGGTATCTTTAAAGCCTTATTGCTTTTAGACGATTATGAAGTAAGTGCCCACTTTATTTTTTGTATGCTCGTAGACAAAGGTCTTAATTTGAAACCTTTTTTACTGTCTGTCTACTGACACCCATCTGCAACGCCATCAATTTCTGTTTTCGGACTGGATTTCTTGCTATGCGCGCCTTGATGGCTTTGACCACTGCTGGTGTCCTTGCGGAGCGTGGCCGGCCAGTTCCTTTCTTGTCTTCAACACTGGAGACTTCAATGTATGAAACAATAGTACGATACACAAACCTAAGCGTAATTTTTTGAGCAACTTGAAAATAGTACTCGGCGTGTGTCCACAACGATGCAACGCTAAAACAGCTATTCGGTTTTCTTTAAACGTCCCCTCCATCGTGAAAAAGTGCGATAAATGATTGTTTTTTGATTTAAAATAATAGTCAAATATTCAAAAAAAGGATGCAATATTATTTTCATAAAATCATGTACGAATTTTAAAAATTATGTACCAGTGACAGAACTTTGGGACCTTTGGGACTTTGGGACTAGTTAGTGATGATATCAATATACTAATTTTGGCAACAAGCATCAACAACATACAATGTTAACAATTATGTTATGTGTATTTGGAAAAACCCAAATCTGAACTCAATTGTTTATTAAATACAATTACACTCCCTTCCTGGTGCCTTCCTTTTACAGTTTATAGGCCAATGTTTG
Source organism: Polyommatus icarus (assembly GCA_937595015.1). Taxonomy (NCBI): domain Eukaryota; kingdom Metazoa; phylum Arthropoda; class Insecta; order Lepidoptera; family Lycaenidae; genus Polyommatus; species Polyommatus icarus. Next base: position 16,585,034 of record OW569321.1, read on the forward strand.
TCTCCCACTTAGCTTCTAACACTTTAAGGACATTTCAAATTGATTCAAGACACTGTGCGTCTTTCACAAGTGAACTAAAGTCAAAGTGCTCTTAATCAAAAAGGCATTACTTAATTTAATACCCCTCTAAGCCCAGCTGCGTGAGAAAAGCGACGAAGTTTTATTACTTTCGAGAAATTGAATTAAAATTGCGTAATTTTTTTAGTTTTATCCTTCTCCCACGATTGCTTCCTGTCTCCAAAAACTTTCTTTTTTACCATTAATTATTTCATGACTTAAAACCTTTTTACGATTGTGCCAATTATAGAGGTACTTATTTTAAACGCGAATACTACTCGTAGTGACAATATAATTACATCGAATATACAAAGGTAAACTACTATTACGCGTGTTTAGTTTTTAGGGTTTCGTACCCAAAGAGTAAAAACGGGACCCTATTACTGAGACTTCGATGTCTGTCCGTCTCTCCGTCTGTCTGTCCGTCTGTCTCCAGGCTGTAACTCAAAAACGGTAATAGCTAGAGAGTTGAAATTTTCACAGATTATGTATTTCTGTTGGCGCTATAACAACAAATACTAAAAACAAAATAAATTAAATATTTAAGGGGGGCTCCCATACAAACGAAATTTTTCAATCATTTTTTGCTCGGTATCAACGATGACACCAAGTAGGCACTTGAAATTTTCACAATTATGCCTTAATTATATGTGTACTTTAATAATTAAAAATAATAATTTAAGGGGGGCTCCGATACAAAAAACGCAATTTTTGGCCTATTTTTGCTCTATAACGGTACGGAACCCTTCGTGCGCGAGTCTGACTCGCACTTGGCCGATTATTAAGCTCTTGCATTATATGCATGAAATATTCTGCATCTAGCAATAGTCATAGACATATTGTATGGATGTATTTACATTACATTGCAGAAGCCTTAAAGTATTTGATGGGACAGCATCTTTTGTTATCATCCATCTCGTCTGCAGCATTATTTATTATGCACATTCATCATAATCATAATATTGTCGCTAGTTATTACCGTTTTTACTTGGCCAAACCAAGTAAATTCAATGTCAAAGCTACGACCTTCATGGAAGATATTGTCTTCTAAATTCTAAAGCACGTATTACAGCCAAACTTGAGATTTTATAATAATTGTAATACGTATATGACTCAAGGAAGATCATTTTCAAGAGTTATGTTTTTATTGTGTGCCTTGAAACACTTCCTGGTTATTTGCATGAAGTTTACATCACACGTTAGCGTTACTATTGCAATGTAATCTTTGAACCGTTATTTACATACTTTAAATGCTTGTTATAAATAAGTACCTTCTTTGGCGTCGGCTTTAACTAACATTTTAAATATTGCCTCTTCATGAGAATTTCAAACATCGCAAGCATTATTTGGCAATTTATTAGAAGTTATAGTTTTAAGACTGAATTCAAAAATAAATAAAGAATATTATGGTGTTTGAACTCCTAGTCTACCTTTTGTGTTATTATTAAGCCTCATTCACCCGTGTACGGTGGATGGGTCTTGAATAATGTTCTGGGTTTCGAGGCAGGCAGCGCGGAACGTTATGCGAACCCTCCTGCGAACGTTCCCATGGGACGCTCTATTATCATACCACCTAATTACCATCACATACCATCCGCGCAATTAATAGCTTTTGCTGTATTACAAATCATAAAACAATTACACATAATATCATGATATATCCAGAGGTAATGTGGGAAAAGAAGAAGTGGTAAATAACCGTGCAGCGTCTGTTTCAAACTAGAAATACTCGTAAATACAAAGTTTCATGGCTGTAAAACATGTGTGCGATTCATTTATTTACTTCATACGCCTCATTTATCTAATGACTTTACAAATAGCCGTGCAAAGTTGGAAATTATTCTAGATTTCTAATCAGCCGCATCTCGACAATTAAAGAATGTGAGCCAGATTATAATGAGTGTTATAACTCAATTGTTCTAAACGAGATCAGGTTATATTTTAGAGTATGTCTGTAGTTCGCGTGGACCGAATCCGCCATATTGAGTGAGTCGCTAATTAAACAGTTTCGCGGTGAAACCGAGACATGTTCCCAGCCCGACTCAGCATCTAAACAAATTGGTGAGACTGATCCCTTCACTAGTTTACATTTTCCTCCAACCATGCTAAGGAAATAGAAACAATTTTACGATGCTTGTTATTTAAAGGATTTATTTATACTGTAAGTTTACCATGGCAAACTTACAATACGAAATCGTTACTATTATATTAGTAATAGCATTAAATCTCGTGATTTAATACAATTCTACTTAACAACTAGCTGTCCCGGTGAACTTCGTGTCACAGCTCACTTTAAAATTATTTCTCTTACTCACATTTTTATATTATATAAAGATAGATTTGGTAAACTAAATACGCTTTTTACCCAATTTAGCATCTTCCTCACCACTATTCCTCAGCCTTAAATAACATAAGTACCTAATAAATACATATTTTAACTGTGTCTTTTAAAAAGATAAATAAATAAATAAATAAATTTTTATTTCAACCCCACAACAGGTCATAACTTTAAATTACAAATAAAATTAACTATTTCTTAACAAATTAAAATTAGAATAATTTAGATATTTTAAATTATTAATATAACCGACTTCAAAATTCTACGTAATTGAGAATTAAAACTCCCTATCTCCAAAACTACTGAACCGATTTGGATGAAACTTGCATTATTCCCCAAGTTAAACAATACCTAGTACAACGAAAAAAGAATTACTGAAATTGGTATGGTAGTTCCAGAGATATGCGAACACAAACATAAATACATACATATTATACATACATACATTTATTACACTTCAGGGACGCTGATCTAGACTAACATATACGAAAATTGGGCAGTTCTAGAAATATTAAATACATACGCGTCGAATTAATAACCTCCTTTTTTGAGTCGGTTAAGAATTTACTTAAAAATACAGCATAATGCTCAGTTTCGATCTCGGAATTCAGAGGTTTTTTGATAGCAGTTATCTATTGGAACTTTTGATTGGCTAACGTCAAAAAGTTCAACAATCAAAAGCGCTAGTGAATAGATAAACTTCTGTCACAAATTCTCAGACACCGGGCATTAGTAAACGAGAACCAAATATTCAGCTAGATTACCATAATATTATGTTACCCTAAAAGTTTCTTAAAATATTATCAAAATATAGCAACAACATAATGTATGTTGTGATATGACTTATTTCATAAAATACGATAAGAAATAATAGTTTATTTTTGAAACGACTGGCATAGCGTAACTACATCGATTGAATCTATATGCGGGCTGCCCCTGGAAAACTCTTGTGGGTCATTATAATGTTACAAAATATAATACTACTAGAGTGGTGTGAATGTTGGTTCCATTTAAAATGTATAAATGTTTAGCTTTATAATCTGCTCAACCTACATAGCTTGGTAACTTTTTCTTCAGCTGAACTGCGAGTAAAAAGTTATTGCTGATATTTTTAAAGTTTGTAATTGAAATTAATTTTTAAGCTTTGCTCTACCTGTAACAAAAAACTACTGCTTTTGCCTTGCCAAAAATTTTCAGCCATTTTAACAATTTTGCTTTTTGTATGATCAGTATATAAATACGGTTTGTATGATCAGTATAAAGTCTGCAACAACTGTTTATGATGATGAGTCTGTATAATTGATAACTTCTTTATCATGCCCATTTATTATGCAAATTGGCAGAGCACGATCAAATTTTATGGTACATGTTTCTGTCCATTAGCAACACTCACATCACACGGAGTGCTATGCTACTTATTCTGGTTTTTATGAACTTTCTTTTTTATATCCGAGAGAAAAAATGTGTTTTTTTTAAATCACAAACACATTTATACTGTATAGAATATGATGAACGTTTATGAAAAGTTTGTGTAAAAAAAATTGACTTTATCAATCATTCAACTACTTTTGGGCGGAAGCCCACGAAAAAGAAGAAACAATAGTAACAAGCGTAACTACTATTACGTTGTTATTGTTTAATACAGACAACATTCAAATGAAGCAATCAAACGGTAAACACGACATTGACATTGGGTAGTCACGGCAACTTGTTTCGTAATTGCGCTTGTCAGCGGAACCCAGCGACCAAATTACTCTCCGAATTATGGATGACCGTTAAAAATTCGAAACAACGTGAAGTCATAATATATGCGCAAACCTACACCTTACACGAGCAATCATTCGAAGTCTACGTAAACATAATATATTTTCAAGTCACCTAAATAAACCTAAAAATCGCTCGTGGAATTTTAGGGCCATCGAAAGGCGATTCAGCAATTCATCTCCAAGACAAAGATAGAACCGTTACGAGAGTCACGATGCCACTAAATGGAAAGTAACACAGATGGACCGAAAATTATAAACTGTGTTAATTGAACTTGTACAATTTAACGCAAAAACCTAGCTCGACTAAGAATCAGACAGCTGCGAAAGATCTTATTCGATAGTGTTAACTTTAGAACTCCCAATAAAAATAGATAGCGGTTATCGGAATAAGTTAGGTCAATGATAATGTTGGATGTCTCTAAAGTGATAAATTTTTAAAGGATGATAATAATAGTCTACAAAAGAAATAACATAAAATAAAAGGAAGTAGCCTACTAAAAAAATCAATGCGTAAAAGAAAGCATTACGTGATCTCAATATCATTGGCGGCTTCTTATCAAACAGAACAAATACTTGCACGCTATTAAAGACTCAAACACGCTCAGGCGCTCCATCTTTTAACGCTCGATTAACCCCAAGACCGAGGAAAGACAAACAATAGTACGAGCCAAAGCTACTTGACCGATTATAAAATAAAAATAAGAAATTAGAATAAAAAGAAAGATTATTAACAGTTATTTTAACGCTAGAGATTCGATTTGAGACCTTTACCACAGATACAATACGAGAATTCATAAATATAACGAAAAGTATTGATAACGTAAGAACGTGAAGAAGTATCTAATAATATTTAAATATTATTGATTTTGTTTTTATCTTTTTTTTTTTCATTGAGTATGTATTTAAATAAAACCTGAATAACGTAAACATAGTGACGTTACGCAAGGCGAGGCATGTCGGGCACAATCCATCGCGACGGTTGGTTTCAAATTTTAACCGACAATGATGTAATTCTAACGGTCGATATAAAAAATTGACATTGATTGCAATGAAGCATTATATTTCTTCCTTTATTAAAATATGAAGTTATTGATTTATATTTAAGACGCTACATAATTATTTTAACAGTAAGTTCTACTAATAATTTAGGATGACTTGCAAGTAAGTATTATCTAATGAGCCTCCATCCTTTAGTAATCGATGAAACGGAATTAACGGCTTTAGGTTCAGTGCAGAATGAGATGCTAATCAAAAACCGTTTGCGATGTTTATTTCTTTTGTAGAAATCAGAAATACTAACCTTGAAATTGGCTCAAGCGGCTTAGGCCCTCAAGGTTAATTAAGGCTACGTCAACAGTGCCAACCCTCTTACGCAATGGAGCACCACGCTCCTCTGTTAACGACTGCTCGGTCTGTTTGCTTGACATTGACATTTTAATGAATGGCTTTTAAAAATCGCTTCGTCGAAACAGCAGGATTTGGATGCAGGAGAAAATATTATGTTTCACAGCATTCTTATTTTTTAGCCAGGGCATCGCCGACACGTTCTACTTTTGTTGAAAGCTTTAGCTCCGTGGTTGAAAGCGTACCTGGCGTGGTCTCTGAAATTCCATATAGCAGGTATATCGCAAACTTTATATTATTGTGGCCTGATATTAATATTTACAAAGTTATGTGCTGTATAATATTATGTTCTAGATAAATAATGTGATTTTAGGCCCTTTACAAGCCTTATCGATATCTTGCCTCGTGTTGGCTGTGTTCCAAAAAAACCCCTTAAAATTTGCACTCTATATTCTTCTTCCCTCACTTCACGAGCAAATTATGTAATTTATCAGGTTTTATTACCAGTCGTGACCTTAAAGAGAAGTCGTTAAAAAAGGATTTGTGGTTGTGTATTTCAATTTTAGATTTGGAATGCAGTCAAAATGTTCTTGGATGTATTTTCTTCGAATTTATATATTTATTTGAAGAATACATTATGCACTATACTTACAGGAAGATGGCAGCCTGCAACGTGACCTTGTAAAACGCAGTTCTATACATGCACGAACAATAACAGTATCATGTTCCAATCAATTTGACGACACTTCGAGGCAGGCATCAGACGTGGGGAAGCCGCACCGACCACAACCTATTAAATTTAAGTGCCGTCTTTGATACCGATCTCATGAAAGCTTATCTTGCTTATAATGTTAACGCCTCAGCTACCATCGCAGGCTCTTACTTTATTGTTGTGGTTTTAAAATTATCACTTGTAGTGGTCGTGTTAATGATTATCACGTAACATACACGAGCTAACATAATATTAAATAGATTATAAGTACATTAACAATTAAAAGTGTAACAGGTGTATAATTTACATCATGGGTTACAGACACCCTCAAAATTAAGAACTAGTTATCATCTGCAGCAAACCTACTAATATTTGTGAACGTGTTGTGAACCCTGTAGGTTCGTTAATGTAACTGAGTAGAATATTTCATGGAATTCGGTTTCATCACTGGATTTTGAAGCCACAAGCTTTAAATTTGGCGTGTCAGGAACTAATCATACTGTGGTAAATCAGAGCAAGCATAGGTGTAATAGCATATCAAATGTCAAAGTGTCCGCCTACAAAAGCTCGCAAGGTCGTTTAAGCACCTACGCCCCAGTTAGGAGAAAGGAAGCTATTGTTAGCTTGATTCACGTCGCAGACTCAGATCAGACCTACTGTGCAATATAATTAACACCTATTTGTTTAAGTAGTTGGGCAACGCCGTGTGTTATTGTAACGGAGTGTTTACAAGTTGCACACAGATCTTCTGACTCTTTGACCGCAGATTATTACAATAATTATTATTGTAATAATCGACAATAATTATTATTAATTGATGAAGGAGCATATTTTGATTAAAGGTCGTAAACAGTAACATCTAAGTACCTACGTAAATACAGCCAAAATTCATACGAATTTTCGAACATTGATTATTAATAAAATTAAATTAAGAAATTTAAAAAAACCCCCGCCAAACAACTTTAAAAAGTAATGAAATAATATTTACTGCCTTTAAGTTCAAATAATTCCTAACTTGTGTAAAGTAATATTTTAGTCCATAATTGTTGTCACGGTGTGTCAGGGGACCGCCAAGTAAACTACAACATAAAGTCGCTGACTATTTCGATTCAGTTTGCCATGAATTGATTGTGAAATGAAATCAAACATCTACATTAGCGGTCCCCCGACACACCTTGACAACAATTATGGACTAAAATATTACTTTACACAAGTTAGGAATTATTTGAACTTAAAGGCAGTAAATATTATTTCATTACTTTTTAAAGTTGTTTGGCGGGAGTTTTTTTAAATTTCTTAATTTAATTTTATTTCATTTTTAAATTTGTGTTGGTTATAGTGCAGAATAATTCCTATCAACAGAATCATAAGTATCAATGGACTTTTCGATGAGGCTGTTAATATGAGCCCAAATATGAAACCTCCACTTTGGGTTCATACGAAGCTCGGTTCCTTTAGAATCCAGGTTATGCTGCAGCAGCAGCGTGTAAATATTTACTGTTTGTCTACTTCTTACTGGTTGTCGCAATTAAAATAAGCCCAAACACGAAACCTCTACCTACTCTAAGTTGGCGAGAAGTTGGATATCCTATTAATTACCAGGTGATGGTGCAGCACCAGGCCAACTTTCCATTATTATGTGTATACTTATATTTTATATTCACAAATGTCACGAACTATAAGAATGAAATATAAAACCCATCAAATGACTACAAGTTGCTAACGGCCTTTCATGACCCAGATAAACCCTAATTGTCCAGCGCTGAGCAGGCTGATGATGATGATTTATAGCTAAGAATACTCCCGAACATGTCAGCTTTCAAACAAAAAAAAACTAGATCAAAATCGGTCCACCTGTTTGGATGCTACGATGCCACGGACATGAACCAGATAAACCCTGATTGTCCAGCACTGAGCAGGCTGATGATGATGAACTATAGCTAAGAACACTCTCGATCATGCCAGCTTTCAAACAAAAAAAACTAGATCAAAATCGGTCCACCCGTTTGGATGCTACGATGCCACGGACAGATACACACACAGACAAACAGACAGACAGACAGACAGCCACGTCAAACTTATAACACCCCTCTTTTTTGTCGGGGGTTAAAAAAAATTAAAAAATTACTTACCACAACTTTACCTATTCAACGTGCGAAATGATCTGACCACATCCTTTCTGGACGACATGTCTAGTAACTCTGCGAAACTATTTCAGGTTGCAAGTGGGTAACTCGACAAGTTCTAGGAGTCGGTATTGTCGGCAACCAATCAGTTTATTCAAATTCGGACCTACATCACATCGGCGGTGGTTTCACAAGAGAGATACGGAAGCAAAAACTAGAATAAAAAATACAAAACACGCTAGAATCTAGATTCTAGAATCTAGATCAAAGTAGATCGGACGCTGTCCTTGATAAATCGCCAAGTACCTTTAAGGGCCCTCTCTTCCTAAATTAGCAGGTCGATTGTCTGTCAGTGCGAATATCGACGTAAATGACATTAAAATAACATTCATAACAGCGCGCCTTGTACGGTGGCGGTTACGACGCTCGCCGCGTCCATGATAGGGCGAAGTAGGAGAAAAAACCTTTTTAAGGCTTAATATAATACATATTATTTCAAAAAAGTAACCAAACCAAATTATTAACTTATGTATTGCAAAGCAGTAATATTTTTTTTATATTCTTTTGATAAATAATGAAGGAGTAAAGTGGTTTCATTAAACGATTTGGAGGTGATTTGGTTTTAAATTATTTCTTTATTATGTGATACCGATAGAAAAAATATGGCAAAACCAAATTACGTATCATACCATGTAGATTACTAATTATTTTTTTCAGATATAATTTCTCTGTTAATGCCGATGAAAAGTTGTTTCATCTGCACGCTTTTTTCGAGAGAGCAGCCTTAACCTATATCGTTTTCAATGACACTTGACAGGCGCGCGCGCACTTTTAGATTTTTGAAGTGAAAACTTCTTTAGCGGCGTTGAGCACTTTTGTGGGATGGGTAAAAACTGTGAAACTCGCGTCAGATTCTCATGCTGATCGAAAAACCAAGGAAAAAACGTAGGACGGTTGGAGAGTAGTGTTGTAACATGGAAATCGATTAATCGAACAATCGATTGTTTTTTTTTTTTTGATCGATCGATTGTAAGGGTTTCCATTAATTAAAAATACCATCGTTTTTTTAATATATTTTTTTTAATCGATTTTCATAAAAAATGGGTTAAAAAAATAATGCACAACGTTAATAATCAAGTTTTCACTTCTGCCGGCACTCCCGGAGTGCAACCCGTCTTTTTTTTTTTTTTTCTTCGTACGTATAGATGTTTACTTATTTTTGAGTAAGTACTTACTTATTATAAATTATTAGAAAATATTATACATAGTGCCGAACAGTTTCTTTAATAACCCTCCCGGCAGTCGGGTAAAAAAGTGTTTGCATTAAGTAAGTACTTACATTTTTGCTTACAAGGCGTTCCAATTTCTAGTAAAGCTGATCCCACCAAAACATTAAATGTAAAAGGAGCCAAGCAAAATATTGCATAGCTATGCAATACTTCTGTCGTAAAAAGTTTTCAGATCACATTCAAGCCAAGCCTTCAACTTATTTTGTAATTGAAATCAACATTCAGTAAATGTATCAATAGTTTTCTTTATTTTAAAATTATTATAACGGCTCGGCAATGAGCACATAATTATTAAGAAACAAATATAAAATTGCATATTTGGAGGAGTTCATACTTACACAGACGGCAACGGCAAAGTTTTTTTTTAGTTTATTAAAGCGACGCAACTGGTCGATGCAGGTACCCATATAAATCCAATTAGTCGCTAATTATTTCTCTAGTACTCATTGCCAAGCCACTGTAATAATTTTAAAATAAAGAAAACTATTGATACATTTACTGAATGTTGATACAATTACAAAATAAGTTGAAGGCTTGGCTTGAATGTGATCTGAAAACTTTTTACGACAGAAGTATTGCATAGCTATGCAATATTTTGCTTGGCTCCTTTCACATTTAATATTTTGGTGGGATTTCATTTCTTTTTTTAAGGTTTTTTTCTTTTCAGGTCACGTTAAAACTATTCTACCATAATATTAACAAAGTCTTAAGACTTCGCTGTCTGTCTGTCACCAGGCTGGATCTCGAGAACCGAAATAGGTATTTGAATTTTTCACAAATTAGGTATTTTCGTTGTCGCTATAAAACAAAATAGTCCTATTAAAATGAAATAATTTAGGAATGGCGAGTCTCATACAACAAACACGATTTTTTTGCTTTTTTTTTTGCTCTATTTTCATAATTGTAACAGTAAGGTTTTTGGAAATTTCAGAAAATACTCAATTGTATTTCAACTTAAAAATAAATAATAATAATTAAATAAACCTTTTATTTAAGGAGGGCTCCCATACAAATTTACGGTACAGAACCCTATCTATGCCAGGCCGACTCGAACTTGGCCGGTTTCATAATTTTTCCTTTCATTGTGAATAAAGACCTATCCGTGTACCAAATTTCAAGGTTCTAAGTCTGCTAGAAATACCTTAGAATTTTGATGATCTGTCAGTCAGTGACAAAACGTAGTAACTTTGACCATCCGTAACTAGTAAACTATTAATCAGAATATAATGTAATTTGGAGGTTAAGCTTGTTTTAATACTTGCTTCTAGTCATCAAAATTCTAAATCTCTAGCTTTTTTAACATCGAAGATAAGGAGGGTGTGAAATAGCCGCGAGCCGCTTCGAGAAAAGTATGGTACGGCCGTGCCTTCGCTAAAAAGCTTGGCTGATATAGTATCATCAGCCCGTTAGTGAACTTTTTCTTATGCCTTACTAACGGCAATTTAATAAAGTTGTCAAATGGTATGTTAATTAAAAAAAGTATTCCATACGGACTTTAAGAGATATTTTTAAAAACTTTCCCCTGACCTTGATGTGATTAAAATTACCATTCACTCGTCGATAAAATATCTCACATGACTCCAAAGTGTCAACTCCGCTGGTTATTGATGATATAACATTTAGATAACGCTAAAACAATCCTGATATTGCAGATATTTATAATATTATGTGCACTCTGAACAACATGTATTAATTGCAAACAGTGTTTGATCCTATCTGCAAATTTTTAACAAAATGTTCAAGTAGCTTCGATGCAAACAAAGAAGCAATTCTCGTTTTCAAAAGAGGTCTAATTAGAATTATTATAGACGAAGTTCTTCACCTGTATCGATTTCTGTACCCACAGAAATAAAATAAATGCTCTGTGCTTAATCAATGCAACAAATTAGAACAGACTATCACACACTTTGGTTTTTTTAACTTTCATATTATTTAAAGCCATTATCTACAGTTTTAGTAATTATTATAAAAGTGCCGGACGTAATTTTCGATGCAAGTTGATGCACCACGTTGCGCAACTTAGTATGGTAGTCATTAAAATTAAATATAGAAGACATAGTTACTCATTATTTGATAAGGTCCGTAGGCCGTATATTATGATTATAGCCCGACTGACGTAAACGAAGAGGCTCTTGTACCTACGAATACCAATTCTATTTCGGTGCTTACTAGTGTATGCAGTAACTTGTTCGGAATCATACCACCTGCAACTTTTCGCCATCGTCCCACGCGAAAAATATACCATCCTCATCACCTTGATGACCGGCAGTCTTCCACCGTGCGTTTCTCGCGTCACTTTCTGCCGCGCACTGTAAAACTGTGGAACAAACTGTCACCAGCCTGCCTAGCATACGCCAACGAGATATATCTCGTATCTCACTCTCGAGATAATTAAAAACTACTCGTCTCATAATGTCAAAATCTCGACATTATCTCGACAAAACTCTATAAAAATGTGTTATTTCGATAATAGATCTACGCGAGAAAAAATGTTTGTCATGCTAGGGTCAATAGAAATGAAGATACAAACTATCAAACATCGAGAAACATGTAGAGTGAGATATCTCGTTGGAGTATGCTAGGCAGGCAGCAGTATTTCCCGCTGCATGCTCGAGAGCGATGAGGCCTGGCAGGCGGCGGTCTCTTTCTGCGAATTTGTTATGTCGCAGAAAGAGGCCACGGAGCGGGACAGAGAGAACGATCCCATCTTTCTGCCGCTCCGCCGGCGTAGGACGGGAGTGCGGAGGCGTCGCTACGCGAACCTCCTAACTCTTGTCTAACGGGACTCCGGGTCAAGATGGGTACCTGCCCGGCTTTGTCAGTCCCAGCGCCGAGGGGAACGCTTTAGTTCGCCTAAGCGTTCCCTTACTTTGGTGGAAGTCCGGTCCGAGGTAGACCGGCCAGTCGTGGAGGGAGTCCTGTGTTTGTTAGATCCGGGATATCCCTCCGTTATACGGCTGAAGGCGAACCGCAGGTGGTATTAGTGAGTAGGAGTCTCACATACCCCCGGGGTACCCAACCCGGGGCACCCATGATGGGTTTCCCCTGCGTAAAAAAAAAGGCAGCAGTATTTCCGGACCTATACGACCTGCAAACCTTAAAAAAAGAGCAAAAGAGCGTATTCCCTCTTACAAGGCCGGCAACGCACCTGCAGCTCTTCTGATGTTGCGAGTGTCCATGGGCGACGATAGTTGCTTTCCATCAGGTGACTCGTTTGTCCCCTTATTTCATTTTAAAAAAACTTATAAATTATAATAAGTAATTATTTTTTCAATAAAATGAACTAATAAATAATGATCTAAAGTTGTTAAGGTTATCATAACTAATCACAGTACTTAAACAAAATACAGCCAAACGACAACAAAATTCTGTACTATCAGATAAAGAACAGCAACCATAACGCATATCCTTTAGCGTTTAGAGTTAGAGCAATACCGTATATAACCATCACTATTATTTACTAATAGTACATAATAATAATCATCGTACAGCAAAAGCACTCAGTACTGATTGATGACATAATTTTCTTATTATTTACAGCGTGGAGGCAATGGAATCGATTATTTAAGATGAAAACATAATTTGTCGGAGAAAATTATGCGATCGTAATACAATTTAACGATGATCATTTCAAACGCTTAGGCATTCGGAGTTCCGTTGTGAAATCAGGTAGACCGTAGACCATTTACAAAGTTATATGTTACGAATCCGTTTGTAAGTGAAAAATGAGCGTAGTACAACTATTATATTTTAAAAGTATACACATACAGTATTGACCAAGATCAATAGACCATAGTTGTTACAAGCGACCTTTATCTTCAACTTTAAATTTTATGGCGACATCAAATCAAGCAAAAAATGGTTAAATACACAATGGTTTTATAATTTTAATCAAAGAACACAACCGGATTCGATATATTTTATGATTTAAATTTTAAATTGGTTCCCCAAGACACCAGCCGTAACTCATAATTCGTACGTAAGATGGACCGGCTATTTCGGACAGGTTACATAACATGGGGTCTATGGACCTCTTACATAATTTCGTCTGTGCCATCGGATCTAATATATGTCATTAACTATGCAGCCTCAATTTCATAGCGAGTACACGAAGAAATTCGGCTCCGAGGTAACTTGCAACTTAAGAAACCGAATTTAGAAATATTTAGGATTGGGGATAGTAAGATTAGTAAGTCGATCGAAGTACTTTCTTTCATATTCAAATCGCTACGAAACGTTATCTATTACTACAAAGGTCGTTTTATTATTATCGTGTGATAAGGAAAGAAATGTCCACAGACGCAAAATACAATGCGTCACGCCGATACACTCGTGATAAGTGTTGATAAATCAAGGGGGAAGCGAGGAGCGACGATTTCTAGATTCAGATACTTGTACTAATATTATGTATTCTGTGGTTCTAATTCGAAACTATGTTTGTATCCACTTGTTTTCCATCGGTGAGTACTTGAAACCATTATTTTTTTTTTGGTGATGAACCATTTCAACTAGTGGAAGAATGTTATAGATCTACAGACATGTCTTAGTCTCCTCGAGTGCCTCAATCTCAACTCAATTTACAATCTACATGAATTACGGATTTTGGTTCCATGGGCAATATGTCTATAATTGTCCAGTCCACTTTCAGAACTTGCTAACGAAAGCGATTCCTGATTGGGTCTTGGGAACTTTTACGAAATTTATTCAGAATCTTAGGTATTTTTCTTGTTTCTCGACGCTTTCTAGAAGGAAACAATCAACATTCAACTGGTAGGCGGTAGCCCGAGGGCTGATGCAGTTTTTCTTCCCCGCATCGCCAAACCTCTGTTTTAAGGCCTTGTCCATTGTTAGTTTTAATGAAAAGTTAAAAAATTACTACACTACATGACGCCCGCAACAGGCCTTGTACCATGAAACTGTTTTGAGACTCAAATAATCGGCCGAGAATGCCGCGTCCTGCTCTAACAAACGTGAAATGACGTTTGTTAGAGCAGGACGCGGCATTCTCGTCCGATTATTTGAGTCTCAAAACAGTTTCGTAGTAGGCCTACAGAGTTGCGCAGAAAATCGGTTATTGCACGGAAAATGTAGATTTTTTCTGAATAAAAAGTATTTTATGGCCTTTCCTTCTTTCCTTTGAGGGACTCAAAGTACTTATATCCATACCAAACGTCAGTTCAGCTGTTTAAGCGTGAAGGAAGGAAAGACGGACAGATACACTTTCGCATTTATAATATTATTAGTAAGGATAAAGATTCCATCTTATATTATCTCGAGTCTCGACATTAATATTATGCCACCGGGCCGTGGGAACTCGCCAGGATTCGCTGCGTCAGGTCCACGGCTGTCATTTGTCGTTATTTACTTGGTTTTTTGTACCCACCGCCGCTTAATGCCGGGATTTATAAGTACTAACCCGTCTAAGGACTAAGGAGCAAGATGATGCCGGATGCGCAAGCGACGCTTGTTACATTGATTCTGACAGTGTAAAGAAAACAATTTATAAATAATACACAAGAAAAGAAAAAAATAAAGTTTTATCCTTGTCAAACCACTTTTCTTACGTATCCGTCATGGAAAACATATCTTTAAAATACTTTATGGATAATTTTAATAGGGTTTGTTATTTGTACTAATATCATTGATATACAAAAATTTTTGAAGTAAAAACTTCTTTAGCGGCGTTGAGCACAAAAGTTGTGGGATTGGTAAAAACTGTGAAACTCGCGTCAATTTTCGTGTTGATCGAAAAACCATAGAAAAAGCGTAAGACGGTTGGAGAGTAGTGTTTTGTGTCGAACTCGAACTCGAACGAAATGTACAGTCGGGGAAATGAGTTGTTTAGCAGAAATGTACAGTCGGGGAAATGAGTTGTTTAGCAGAAATGTGCAGTTTGGGAAATTAGTTGTTTAGCAGAAATGTACAGTCGGGTAAATGAGTTGTTTCGCAGAAATGTACAGTCGGGGAAATAAGTTGTTTAGCAGAAATGTACAGTCAGGGAAAATTGTGCTAAACTGAAATGTACAGTCGGGGAAATGAGTTGTTTAGCAGAAATGTACAGTCGGGGAAATGAGTTCTTTAGCAGACGCGCTGATTTTATTATTTTTTAAATCGATTTTCATAAAACATGGGTTAAAAAAATAATGCACAACGTTAATAATCAAGTTTTTACTTCTGCCGGCACTCCCGGAGTGCAACCCGTCTTTTTTTTGTAATCAATGACTAATAAATGTATTCTGTGCTAGGGTTCAAAAGCTTAAACCGAGCTTTTAACATCTACAGCTGATTTAAAGCCCTTTCTGAATACAGAACACATCCGTTTTGGAATCATGTCGCAGGTGCCTTAATTCATATCTATACTTATAAAATTACATGTCCTGACTGACTGACTGATTCATCATCGCTGAGCAAAAACTGTTTAAGTTACAGCCACGAAATTTGGTGAGTAGGGTTGTTTTATTGAGTAGACACCCACTAAGGAAGGGATTTTGAAAATTTTACCCCGAAGGGTTTGAAATAGCGGTTGAAAGTTTGAATGAAAGTCCGTCATTTCCACGGTTATTTCTTGAGTTAGAAACATGAAACTTTATTTTTGAGTTACTGATTAAAAATAAATGGATACATATTTAAGCGTTTTTGGAAATTCTACCCCCAAGGAGGTGAAATAGGGGTTGAAAGTTTTAATGAAAGTTCGTCATTTCTTAAGTTAGAAACATGAAAGTTTATTTTTGGACTGCTGATTAATAATGAATGGATAGGTATTTAAGCGTTTTTGGAAATTCTACCCCCAAGGGGGTGAAATTGGGGTTGTAAGTTTGAATGAAAGTCCGTCATTTCTTAAGTTAGAAACATGAAAGTTTATTTTTGGACTGCTGATTAAAAATGAATGGATAGATATTTAAGCGTTTTTGGAAATTCTACCCCCAAGGGGGTGCAATTGGGGTTGAAAGTTTGAATGAAAGTCCGTCATTTCTTGAGTTAGAAACATGAAACTTTATTTTTGTGCTACTAAGTAATTAAAAATGAATAGATACGTATATTTAAGCGTTTCTGGTAATTCTACCCCCAAGGGGGTGAAATTGGGGTAGAAAGTTTCAATGAAAGTCCGTCATTTCTTGAGTTAGAAACATGAAAGTTTATGGACGTTTGCGTGTGACGTTTGCTTAAATAGTGTCCCTTTGTATAAGGAACCACAAAAAGGGGAAAACTATCCATCTTTGTTATTATACTATGTTAACGCGGACGAAGTCGCAGGCAACAGCTAGTAATGAATACTTGTGAAAGGTTCTTTATCTGCAATCAACCGGTGGTTGAGGGCGTAATGAAAGTAATTTTCCGGACGTGACGTCACGGCGCTGGTGCGAGCGAGCAAGGTCACGTGGGGATATCGATCCAACCTTCAAGCAGGACCCCACCCTTTGCCAACATGACGTCACTGTTGCCATTTGCGTGCCAACTACCAGCTGAAAATTACTCTAGGATTTAGTACTATTGATTGTACTCCGAGTGTGATTTATAACTGAGTCTAAAATGTGGTTATTGTATTCTTATAGCTGTGTTTTATATCTCAAGTCCCTCAACTTTTTTACGAGCCTGTACTATCCCACTGCTGGGCAAAGGCCTCCTCCAAAGTCTTCCATCTGTCTCGCTCCAACGCCACCGCAGGCCAGCCTGGCTTGTAGGCATCCAGTTCATATCGCCATCTTTTTCGAATCCGTCCGCGGCGGCCTCATCCGTCCTATGGTATCTACTCTGTGGTGACCATTGCCCAACTTTGTTTTGGTTTTGCCCATTGCACAGCATTGTTCAGACTTCAGGATGCATGCGGCTGCCGGCTGGTATGACCCGCCCAGTCCCACTTTAACCTATCAACCTCCATAAGGACACCGGCGACCGCGACAACAATAGAATAACAATAGATTTCCAAGAATCCGCGATCGAAGGATTAATTTTGCAGCTTTCATGCCGACGTCTTTAACACCGGTTTTGGAGCGCAGCGTGCTATTTTTTATTCGGTCAGCTAGTCTTACACCGTTACACCTAACATGCTGCGCTCCATTGCTCTTTGGCAAACCCCGAGCTGGGACCTTTGCGACTAGGTCAATGACCAGTTCTGAGCACCGTAGGTTAGGATGGGCAGAATACACATGTCGACGAGTCTGCGTTTCAGGGAGATTGGCAAATCTAACTTCATCAGTGTCTTCATGTTCATCCCTCAACTAGGTTGGTTGATCTTAATTTTGATTCTTGATGCTGATTCTTAATGCTGTTTTCTACCAGGAGCACCACCGAAGTATTTCTCAAATGTGCAACATCTGTGTCATATCCCAGCGGCTACTGCAGTCTGCAACTATAAACACAAACATCGTCAACCTATATCTTGAGATAAATGGCGACAAAGCTGCAAGTAGGTTTATGACGTAACTACAAAGAGAAGACATTCCGTGATCGTTCACACATACTTCACGCTCTTCGCAGTACACCTAACACCGTCTACTGGGCGCTAAATACCGACCCTAACCACACACACTTATTACCATGAAACTTTGTTGTGCGCCGAAAACGTGACTGCCATACAGCATACTGACTTCATACAAGTAAAGCTGCGATTACACTCATCCCAGTTTACGTTTAGTTGTAACTTGTAGCATAAGGGTCAACCTCACTCTTACTGTGAACAATCTAGAAATGGCTATATTAAAATAGTTAAATAACTATAGTAACTGTGAATTTGACGTGGGAGAGCCATGCTTCGGCACGAATGGGCCGGCTCGACCGGAGAAATACCACGTCCTCACAGAAAACCGGCGTGAAACAGCACTTGCGCTGTGTTTCGCCGAGTGAGTGAGTTTACCGGAGGCCCAATCCCCTACCCTTTTCCCTTCCCTACCCTTTCATATTTCCTTCCCTATCCTCCCCTATTACCCCTTAAAAGGCCGTTAACGCACCTGCAGCTCTTCTGATGCTGCGAGTGTCCATGGGCGACGGAAGTTGCTTTCCATCAGGTGACCCGTTTGCTCGTTTGCCCCCTTATTGCATAAAAAAAAATGAATGTAGGCAAGTGGTGAACGTTCTTAATATTTTGTTAAGTACTTACCATTGTACTTACCTATGTTTTAAATGTCCGTATATTATGACATTAAATTAACATTGTCTTTATCAATGCGCACGGAAGTGCGCAAGCCTAGTTCCAGCAGGCCGCGCGCATGCCGTGCACTATTTACACGAACCGTTTCGACGTACTTTTGACACCCCTGTAGCTCAGTGTCTATTGCGAGTGCAAAGATAAAATTATACCTACGTCATTATTTACGAGTACTTAAGCAGTATACCCAATTTCATAGATATAGCTACAGTAGATCCTGAGATATGTCCTTGTAAAAATAGCTTATTTTGGCACTGACTCACTCATTCACTCACTCATTCACTCACTCACTCACTGACCGGTAATCAAAACCTCTAGGCCACTTCCAATTGTCCTAGCGTTATGAAATTTGGCACACAGATCGTGTGTTATATGTAGATTAACGAAAAATTAAGAAATTGTAGAAAATGGTCAAGCGTGAGTCGGTTCATCTACGAACTTCAGAGGCCACTTCCAATTGTCCTAGCATTATGAAATTTGGCACACAGGTCATGTGTCATATGTAGATTAAAAAAAATAAGAAATTTTAGAAATCGGTCAAGCGTGAGTCGGCCTATCTACAGCCCATACAAACTTTAATGTCATAGCGTTATGAAAT
Source organism: Polyommatus icarus (assembly GCA_937595015.1). NCBI lineage: Eukaryota > Metazoa > Arthropoda > Insecta > Lepidoptera > Lycaenidae > Polyommatus > Polyommatus icarus. The sequence continues at coordinate 16,604,409 of OW569321.1, forward strand.
TTGGCACACAGGTCATGTGTTAAATGTAGATTACAAAAAATTAAGAAATTTTAGAAATCGGTCAAGCGTGAGTCGGCCGATCTACGAACTTTAGAGGCTACTTCCAAATGTCCTAGCGTTATGAAATTTAGCACACAGCTCGTGTGTTATATTATTATGTAGATTAACGATAAATTAAGAAATTTAAGAAATCGTCAAGCGTGAGTCAGTTCATCTATGAACTTTAGATAAAAATTCTTATGTACCAGTGGTATAATGAGGCATCTATTGAAAGTATTGTTTATATCGGGCGTAGTACAAAAAGAAAACATAGGTAGGATTTCTTGAAAAAAAGTATTGAAATCCCACCAAAAACATACCTGTTAAAATAGGGCCTAGTTCCTATAGGCTAACTGTTGGTCTAAAAAAAGAGTTGAAATCCAATCCAATGCCAAGTTCAGATGCACTTCATCGATCATAATCATCTTTATCAACAGCCTGATCCATAATACTTCTAAATTTGAACTTGGCAGGTTTTTGTGCTATGCGTTACACTTGATTAATTATATAATTAGATAATATTAATAGAATTTAAATAACCTGCCAAGTTCAAATTAGAAGTATTATGGATCAGGCTGTTGATAAAGATGATTATGATCGATGAAGTGCATCTGAACTTGGCATTGGATTGGATTTCAACTCTTTTTTTAGACCAACAGTTAGCCTATAGGAACTAGGCCCTATTTTAACAGGTATGTTTTTGGTGGGATTGTAATTAATGCGTTTGTTTGACATACAGAAGTTCAAAAGTTTAGCTTTAGACCTAAAATAACAAAAGGTTGGGACTTTTTTGTGTCGGACAACTAGCAAGTAGCCACAATAGGGATTTCTCAGAAAAAAGGTTGTGGCAGGTAAGCAAAGTTCACTATTCATCTATTTAGAGCGTGTGTAGAACCTGCCAGTGTTACTTTTTAACAATTTAGGTGTGGAGAAGACGTGAGAACCGGGAAAATTTCAAAACGAAAAGAGTCCAAAGACTTCTCTCAAATAACTGAGGATTTTGGTATTAAAATTACTATAGAACCACAGGTTTCCTTTATAAATAAGTATAAACTTAAAGCATATAATATTAAGTAGTACTATTGCACGTACTTATACGATACATACTTCAATTTGTTGATTGCACGTTTGATTGGCTAATGCTCTTGAAAAGATAAACTCAAGAAATCGGGCATTAGATGTTTGTCTTGTTTTGATGTTTGTCTCCTTCAACGGGCTTTCAAAAATATAATTTTTATTCAACATACATATTACGCATTTTTATATGGCCATATCTAGCCAAATCTGGCATTGTATTATTTACTTTATTATACCGTATAGCACCGGCAATTGGAGTCAGGTGCGAATGGTGCGATGATGTTCGTAGATCTTTATTGCCGCTATTGCCGCTCTCAAATATATTATTATCATGAGAATTTCTTTCAAAACACAATAAATCCTCAGAGAAACTGAGAGACAATAGTAGCGGAAACGCTATTGAAAGCAGGTTACCGTAAACAATAAATTATATAATCTGCTAGATACATCCGAGGAAGCCTACATCTAGGTTTATTGACATATAACAGAGGAGTTAACACAGCCGGCCGGTTGAGAAACCAAATTGAGTTGAAACTTGCACCTAATCGAAAGAATTAAAATAAAACTAGATGACCCGATGAACTTCGCATCACTTCCTTTCCTAACATAAACTTTCCCTCTTCCATAAAAATTTCAAGACTAAAATTATTCTAATCGGTTCAGCGGTATATAAGCGTGAAGAGGTAACAGAAAGACAGATAGACAGACAAATACATTTTCGCGTTTATAATATTAGTATTGATTATTATTTTCCTAAGTGGAGCCGTAAAGTGTATGGATAAAGGATACCAAACAGGACTACTAAAAAGCGTAATTACGAAGAGCCTTTATGAGACCAAACAAAAGAGCAAATACCCATTCGTGCTCATACTGCCGACACCTTCTGCCTTCAAGTTGTAACTAAGAAAACCTGCGAAAACAACACAAATTTTTCATCTCGCGAAGCAGAAAGTCTGGCTCTTACGGAGTACTGACTACTATCATATCGCGCTCTGAGCACTCTGTTAATGACCTAACAGGGTATTTACCCCAACTTTACAACAAATATCTGCGAAACGATACTATGTAGGTAATTATGATGATAAATAGCTTAGCATAATCATAATAATCGGAACTATGATTAAACTGTCGATAGTAGCAAACATAATACCAACTAGCACATGGCATAATATTAATTATTCCTTTCAACGTGAATTTAAAATTCAAGACTGTTGATTGTTGAGCTACTTGCCGGCCAAGTTTCGTTTAGAAATACTTTTATCGCGCGGGAACCGTATATTTTCCGGGACAAAAACTATCCTAGATTCAATGATCAGTAAAGAGGTGTTACACAGACACTGATACAAACACACATTTGCATATAAAATTAAGTCCACTTAATACTTATAATATAAACTGAGGAGTTTACCGTCTGTAATGAAAGCCTGAAGAATGATAAAATCTCAATTGTCATCTGAACCTAATAAAGTCAATTTAATTTGGTAGGACGAATTAATTGGCGTTACTATCATTAGATCATTAAGTCACAAAGTAGCGTAAAGCCGGTCAATAAAAAATATGTTTATATTGACCCGTTTAGTAAACTGGTGGAGGTCAAACTGCACCCGTAAATAATAAGTCAATAAGAGTGTCAACTGGCGGCTGCGTATCTATGCCAGCCTCCTAGATACATGGAAATTGGCAAGCCAGACACCTTATTATAAGCTCGATATATTCATAAGCATAACAAATTAACTGTGTAAGTAGGTCATATTGTTTTGTCTCGTTTTCTGACCTGCACAAACAATTTTCATAACAGACCACATAAACATAACTTATTAGATAAGTGATTAGTTGATTACTGTTTAGACTTTACGTAAGTAACTTACTTTATCTGCATGTTACAGAGTTTAATGATTAGGTATTATAATTATTCCACATGATTGCTATGGACATTAGCAAAATTGTATCTAATGTAGGTATTTATTATTTTCCTGCAATTTCGTATTTAAATCTAGCATGGTGTCTATTGTCTAATAAATAAATTGGAGGCAGTAGCTCTCCTAGGAAATTTTTCAAGAACCGTTTTGGAAAAGTTTCGCCTCGGGTTAAGAATTTGGGGTAAGTACATCATCCCGGATAAAGGATTGCTCTCAAGCGGCTGATGACTGATGAGTGATGGGCGATGGCAGTTGACAAACCGGTAGCTTAGTGGGATATTAGGTATAGAACTGCTTGCAGATCGTACATAATTCGCAATGCCAATACTTGCGACAATTACTGTGAAAATGAATTATTTTAATCTACTTTTTGCTAAATTAATCTATATTTCTACATATCTTCTATACTTATTATAAAACAAAGTCACTTTTTTTCCCTCGTGTCCCTTTGTTCCCTTTAATCTTTAAAACTACGCAACGGATTTTGATGATTCTTTCAGTGTTAGATAGCCCAGTTATCGAGGAAGGTTATAGGCTATATATTTTATCACGCTAAGACTAATAGGAGCGAAGAAATAGAGGAAAATGTGGAAAAAACGGGGAAAATTATTTGAAAGGCCTAACTTGAACGCGCTAATCTCAGGAACTACTGGTCCGATTTAAAAATTATTTCAGTGTTAGATAGCCCACTTATTGAGGAAGACTAAAGGCTATATTTTATCACGCTAAGACTAATAGAAGAATGTGGGAAAAAACGGGGGAAATTATTTGAAAGGGCTTAATCTCTTGAACTACTGGAGAAATTTTATGTAATTTGGCACATATAAGAAGTAGACCACGTGAAGGATCATAGGCTATCGATTTTAATAATTTTTCAGTGGCTATAATATATTTTATACCCGTGCGACGCCAGGGCTGGTCGCTAGTATAAAATATAAAACAGACAAAAAATACTTTTTATTAAGTAAACAGGTAGTAATTTATATATTTAATCTAAAACTAATACCTAAATTCGTTATTTAATAATTGAGATGTAGATAAAAGATAACGAGCAATTGTATTTTCCGAACCCTATAGCTGGTGCATCTCCAATGTAAGTTTCATACTTTTATATATCATAATAATATTAAGGTAAGTCGAATCCCATGCGAAATTAAAACATTTTTGTGATCAGTGATCACTGATCAGTGACCACTGACCACTATTTTCGACGATTACAAAAGCAAGTAGATAACACTCAGTATCATTGACAGTCATACAGTATCATAAACAAACAGCAAACTAAGTTAGCCTTTTTAATATTATCTACCTGCTACAGTATGTTTCTGTCTAGGAAATACTCACCCCTCGTCTGCAGCAACGTGCTAGGATGAACCGTCCCATCTTTATGAATCAAAACATGTTCCAGCTCGGTCGGCAAGTAGTATGCGTTTCCTTCTTCGAGACATTTCTGATAGCAGCGCGAGGCTTGGTAGAAGAGGGCCCAAGCGTGCTCCTCGCTTATATTGGAGTTGAAGGCTTGAAGTATCTGCTGGAGCGTGAGGCACTCGGCTGCGTCCAGCGAGACCTCGGTCCCGCCGGGGGCGCCGGCACTGTCCTTGCGCATCATCGCGCTACCCTGCACCAGTCGGTCCCATGTTCAAATAAACACAACACCTCTTATCACTTCTGCGGGTCAGTATTCACGGGTTCATTTGTATCGGCACAAGAATTTTGATAATCACCAAACAAAAATGCAAAATCTACATCACAACAAATCCTGTCACATATTCCCACAAAATGTCACTGTCAGTTTATTTGCGTTGAACGAATGAGTTTTCAGTTTTGTCGGGCGAGTTGCGTTGTTACGATCGCGAGAGCGCGTGCGCGAACCTCGGCGAGAGAGCGACGAGCGACATGCACACTTATCGGCGACTCGGCCTCAACTGGCGCTAGTTTTCGGCTTTCCGTATTCAGTATCCGACATCCGTAGCGCCTGCCGGCTGCCGCCTCAAACTGCGAGATAACGGCCGCAGCCGCCGTTGGCGGGCTTGCACTTGAAACGCACTAAAAATCTCCCTTATTTGTTTACGTCACTATAAACTAGTATATAATACCTAAACAGTACTTCGCAACTAATCTTCATTCCTTTTTCTTTAAGAGAACTGCCTTTTCAGGGTTTCGTAGCCAAATGGCGAAAATGGAATCCTTATGGATTCCACGTCATGTTTGCCAGTCTGTCCGTTCGTATGTTTTCCATTTTTAGGGTTAAGTTCTTACCTTATTACTTATTGTTATCAAAGCAAGTTATATTTTTGGGCTTTACTTAGGCTGATGGGTAATTATTACTTCCCTAGTCCTTTTAAATTAGTAGATAGCTTTTAAATTAGGTCATAGGTATTCTAAAGTCTAAACAGACAATATTATGGCCCTTTATGTCCAAATGATCCCTATGTGGAGTGACTGGCGATCCATGTTACTTCGACCTCGGAATCGATCCCAGGATCAGTCGGTCATTCATGCCACTGGAGTGAATCGGGGTCAGTCACTTTACGCGACAGAGCGCGGTGTTAAAATCATGTTAAAGTTCAACTAAATTCGTGATTTTATAGCCGAACTGTTATTTAAACAAGATTTATTGTCATGTTGTCATTACTTTCACCATCATCATCAGGTCATGATTCATGATAAAGCAAGCTGGCACTTCTTTCTGGTCGATGTCAAGACTGGAAAATAGCGTGTACAGAAAGCTCATTTACAAATAATATCATGTTTTTGTGGACCCCATTCCATAAAAAAAATATTATGAATTCGGTTATGACTTCTGAGCACGTCCGAAAACCGAACGATAACCCGTGCTGGCCAGAATAAAAATTCCTAAGACACAAATCGCACATTATTGTATTCATAATGCAATTTTTGCTTATTGCAATATAAATTATATTATTAGTAATACCTTGAAGACCGAGCTCTGCTAGTGACTCAAAGGGGAAACGCTGCTAAAAATGGGAGGTTCCCAAGGCATGACACCTAGATAATATTTCCTTTCCAAAATTTCATAGTTACTTGACATAGGTGTAACAAAACATAGTCATAATACTTTAAGGTGACTATAATCCCCTGCATAGATTTGACTGTGAAAGTAGCAGCGCTGAAATCGTAACTTTCAAAAAACTTTTGTATGGACAAACCCGTGACGCTGGGGCGCTTGCCCATACAAATCACAACAAAATTTGCTCTTTTAGCGCTACTACTTTTACAATAAATTCTGTGTAAGGGACACATACACACCCTAAAGTATTATCACTGTTTAGTTCACCCTGTTCAATACTGTCTTGTTTATAGTACAGAACTTAGTTTAGATAGGTAGTTGCGTTCATAGATTTTTGTATTCAGTTTTCATACATTTAGGTCGTTCATATAACAAGGTCACCCAAAGCTTGTCCTCTAAAGCGGTAATCTAACTTCATCTTAATGATGATGAGCCAGTGAGACTTGAAAGTCAACAAATCAAATTTTAATAGCGCTGTTTAGCCCGCCATATGATATCAAAAGCCGCGCTAATGTATTATTGATACAAAATATTTATACACTCAAATGAATAAGGTGAATTTATTCAAAGTTATGTGGATATTTATTATGTTTATAATATTGGGTGTACGGTCTGTGCGATTAGTTTGACGTTATAATTCATGATAAAGCATTAAGGACGCATTAGGGGCGTATTACGTATAATGTTACACGTATTTTGCTTGTTGGCCTATTGGATATGAACCCATACTAATAAATATAATTTAACCCACATTAATAAATATCTCAGATGAGAAAAATCGGTTCGTTCCTACATATACTACCTAACCAGTTATTTACCCCTTACAACTGGTAACTGGTAAGTAATATCCCACCAAAAACATACCTGTTAAAATAGGGCCTAGTTCCTATAGGCTAACTGTTGGTCTAAAAAAAGAGTTGAAATCCAATCCAATGCCAAGTTCAGATGCACTTCATCGATCATAATCATCTTCATCAACAGCCTGATCCATAATACTTCTAATTTGAACTTGGCAGGTTATTTAAATTCTATTAATATTATCTAATTATATAATTAATCAAGTGTAACGCATAGCACAAAAACCTGCCAAGTTCAAATTTAGAAGTATTATGGATCAGGCTGTTGATGAAGATGATTATGATCGATGAAGTGCATCTGAACTTGGCATTGGATTGGATTTCAACTCTTTTTTTAGACCAACAGTTAGCCTATAGGAACTAGGTCCTATTTAACAGGTATGTTTTTGGTGGGATTTCAATACTTTTTTTCAAGAAATCCTACCTATGTTTTCTTTTTGTGCTACGCCCGATATAAACAATACTTTCAATAGATGCCTCATTATATCACTGGTACATAAGAATTTTTATCTTAAGTTCATAGATGAACTGACTCACGCTTGACGATTTCTTAAATTTCTTAATTTATCGTAACACATACATAATAATACAACACACGACCTGTGTGCTAAATTTCATAACGCTAGGACATTTGGAAGTAGCCTCTAAAGTTCGTAGATCGGCCGACTCACGCTAGACCGATTTCTAAAATTTCTTAATTTTTTGTTAATCTACATTTAACACATGACCTGTGTGCCAAATTTCATAACGCTATGACATTAAAGTTTGTATGGGCTGTAGATAGGCCGACTCACGCTTGACCGATTTCTAAAATTTCTTATTTTTTTTAATCTACATAATTATAACACACGACCTGTGTGCCAAATTTCATAACGCTAGGACAATTGGAAGTGGCCTCTGAAGTTCGTAGATGAACCGACTCACGCTTGACCATTTTCTTCAATTTCTTAATTTTTCGTTAATCTACATATAACACACGACCTGTGTGCCAAATTTCATAACGCTAGGATAATTGGAAGTGGCCTAGAGGTTTTGATTACCGGTCAGTGAGTGAATGAGTGAGTCAGTGCCAAAATAAGCTATTTTTACAAGGACATATCTCAGGATCTACTGAAGCTATATCTATGAAATTGGGTATACTGCTTAAGTACTCGTAAATAATTACGTAGGTATAATTTTATCTTTGCACTCGCAATAGACACTGAGCTACAGGGGGGTCAAAAGTACGTCGAAACGGTTCGTGTAAATAGTGCACGGCATGCGCGCGGCCTGCTGGAACTAGGCTTGCGCACTTCCGTGCGCTTTGATTTAAGACTGCACTGCATTAAAGAATAAAAAAAAATGTTTACAAAGTTATTTATTATCCAACAATATTCAAAACTAATAAATAATATTTAAATTTACGTTTACAATTTTATAGATGTGAAACGCTTTTATGACATTAGTTTATTTAAGGCCAAGTGGCCCGCTTTTCATATCTCGATGTCGATTCGATCTCAATTCTCAGGCTATCTCATTCGAACGCATTCATGAGCAGGAGAGGAATGACATTCCGATATGAAAATCGGGCCCCAGGATTTCCCTCGGCGATCGGGCCTTGTTACGTTGAAATATATTTTTTAATTCTTATTAATACCGTTACTTTTACTTTATCTAAAACTTTTGCAGATCAGCCTTGTCATTTTAGCATTAGATCGAAAACTAAATTTAACATTTTTGGCGTTTTTCGTTTGTTTTTATTATTTTTAATTGGTAGAAAATAAAATAAATGTATCATTAACACTACAACATTATTCATGAGGAATGTGATTTAAAGATATTCTTGGAGATCGTTACACACGAAAGAAAATAAATAACATTTCGCCAGTCGAACGACGACGAGTCGCCAAAGAATTAATTACTAGACGCATAAAAATGCAATATCTTTTATACTTAATACAATTAATACTTTATTTTTTGTGAATTTACCAATAATAATGTATAAAGATAATAGTAATATAATTAATTTTACAACACCTGACTGACCGAATATCATTAATTCTATGAATATCAAAGTCAATTGTAAATCTAATCTTTTATTTAAATAATATGATGATTGATGAATGATGATGTATGATATTATCATGTATTGCTAAAATATGATTAATATAAAACCTAATACTTCTACATTTAAACTAAATAATTTAATTATGGTATATTTTCCATAACTCATGATGACTCATGAGATAAAAGTTTTAATTCAGCATACATTATAGCAGTACATATTTTTTTATTATATTTTGTGATAATGTTATTTAATTTGTAACGGCTGTATTTGCATATAAATACTTTTATTATCATGCCCCGTTACAACCCAACTTACAATATGACTCTATGGCCGTGTTTCCACTGAAGCGGAGCGGAGCTTAGCGGTGCCCGAATTGACCAATCGTGCTATTCCAGCGGAATGACAGCGAAGCTGAGCGAAGATTTCGAGCATGGGATTGGTCAATTCGGCACCGCTAAGCTCCGCTCCGCTTCAGTGGAAACAGGGCCTAAGGGTGCGTTTCCACCGAAGCGGAGCGGAGCTTAGCGGTGCCCGAATTGACCAATCATGCTATTCCAGCGGAATGACAGTTTCGAGCATGGTGATTGGTCAATTCGGCACCGCTAAACTCCGCTCCGCGTCAGTGGAAACGCGGCCTAAGAAAGCCTTCATGGGTAGTAATATGTTAATAATGAAATAAGATTTTTATGTTTTTGCGAATATCAAATAAATTTTTGGTAGTTTATGTACGACACTAAAATATCGTAAAAATTAAAATATACACCTTACACTGATCGGTGGTCTCGTAAAATTTTTGTCAATTACTTTTTCTTCAAGCTCCACAGTGGGTCTAGGAAGTTAAGGGGATCTTTCATGTCACCGCTCTTCAGTCCCGGCGCTTGTTTCATCTCTTCGAACGACTCTCGGGAGAATTTGTTCCGTTGGCTGGAACTAGATGGCGCTGGTGTCACGGGGGTGGGCGGCAGGACGGACGCGCCGCTCGGTACCGCTACTGTCTCCCCGTTGAACGATGTAGTTCCTGTATGAGTTTCATTGATTTAAATACTAGTTAGAAGATTTTCGGTCATGCTTTTAAGTAGATAAGTCGTTTTGTTGGTAGAAGACTACGAATAATAAAAACTAAGGAAGAGTAACTCCTTAAAAAAAGATGTCCTACAATACTTGTCAAAAATGTGTACCTTAGTCCTTAGGTACACGTTTCAATACATTTGCAATACAATACAGAGCTATTAAAATGCTGACATTACGTGACAGTTCGAAAGGGACCTTTAATCCTTCGATCGCCGATTCTTGGAAATCTTTTGTTATCGCGGTCCACTTGGGCCTTACGGGGGGTTGATAGGTTAAAACAGTAATAGTATGGGAGTTACGTTTCCTTAGTTTTTATTATTCGTAGGTAGTAGGTAGTCAGATACCCTCTTAATTAATGATAATAATCAAGTGAGATCTTAGTTACAAAGTAATCATTAAATACACACACAGTATTGAAAGATATTCAAGTTTTACCTGAGCACAGAACACCTTGTGCGTAAAACAGAACGGTCCTGTAAGCGTCGGCCAAGAACTTGGGATCTTCCATAACATTCGTCCGATGTCTGGCGAGGCTCATGCACGCCATATCTAACGTGTCTGAAAATATTACTTTCGGTTAATAGGTCTATTTTAATTTCCAAGAACTTTGTTTCTCGACATGATCTTATGCAATCTGATTGTACAAAAATATAAGTCATAAAGTCATGTCAAGTTTTAAGTTACCTATGTTTTAATGAATATTAAAAATATATATTACCAATAAGTGTCGGGTAACCAGCTCGCACTTGGCACATAGCGAGCAGCAGCAGAGCGAATGCCACGCTACGCCCCGCCCCCGCGCCGCACTGCACGCACGCAGTGAGCGGCGCGCCACGCCCCTCGTACGTCAGACCGAGCGTGCGATCCGCAAGTAGTACAAGCGGGGAACATACAACCCTGTACAGATTAAACACAATATGACTTATAACAATAATGCAGGTACTATGTTTATTGTTTTTTTTTAGGTTTTTTATAGTCTTGATTTTGAATGTTATGAATCTGTATCTTCTCAAAAATATTATAATTAGTTTTAATTAAAGTTCAAGCTAAATGCTGATGTAAGTGTGACCCTCGATTTAAAAGACAAATAACTCTTTTCAATACCAAAAATACACCAAATCCTTTACAAAACAAAAGAAATGATCATAGAAAATGGAGTACTAATCTACGGATGTGATGTGATGATATGGAGTACTTACTTGGCAGGATAAACATTAATTTGGTAATGCGTCACAGAAAGTTCAATATTTTCAAGTGACATTCTCAATTTACGTTCAGTCCAGTGCACATTACATGTTACTTCTTCTAAAGTCACTTTTGGCCCATTCCTTAGTTCCAAACTTTGACCCTTTGCTGTTGGCCAGTAAAATTCGCCTTGCATCTAAAATTCGTATTCAAACATGTTTTTAAAATTTATAAATTTATTAGGAAGCAATAATTGAAGGACAATTACTAAAGAAACAAATATCATTTCCTCGATTTCGGCAAAATAAGTTACCTCGATTTCGGTTTGTAGACATATAATACAGGCTATTTTATTTTCTAAAACAGCTTTCCAAAACACTGCCGTTTCGTTTTCGCTAGGACATTTTGCTATCACTAGGGGAATGCACCATGGAGACAATTGCTAAAAAATAAACAGATTTAGTGATGTATCACGTTTTACACTTCTTAAACTTTATTAAAATAAAATCAATTAAAATATAGGTATATTAAGTTTATTACCTTATAATATGTAGCATTAATGTAAACATCAGAATCAGACTTCAGAGTCAGTCTAGAATCATCATAAGGCACAACAGCAGTCACTATGTTGTCTCGAGTGTGTTTCATAGCCAGTTTCTTAGATCTATTACTATTTTCTTTAACCTGGAATGCAACAACGTCGATATTTTATTAATCACTATAAAATCGTTTTAATGTGTTTACAGTACCCGGCAATAAATATTGCACATCGACCTTTGGAAAGAGACATTCGGCTAATTTCGGTTTCATAGAGCGTTATCTTTGTAGCACACACCTATTTGACATTATGTCAGTCGTTGTTCAAATTCGATAGAGTGCAGTCGCGTCCAGTTCAGAATATATATCTAGAGTTGTTAACACCCCTAAATTTGCTACAGCTGTAATTTTCCAAACGAATTTTAAATACGTAAATATAATTTGAACACCCTTTTTTATTTTATTTTACCCGAACCTAAAGCCATAACTTATAGAAAATTTGGTGTATTTTATACAAAGAATAATAAAATTGTCAAAAGAAGCAAACCGTAATTGTTTTAACAGCTCCTAATATATACCGGACTTTTTGTATTTCGTGCGTAAGAGATAACGCTCTACAAAACCGAAATTAGCCGACTGTCACTTTCCAAAGGTCGATGTGCAATATTTATCGCCGGGTACTGTAAGAAGTATTTTAATTTTCATACATACCTGAATATCTTGATAAGTTTTCCATTTAGATTCTAATACTGTTAAACCATTCGAAGTCTTTATGCTTAAAGTATCAGTCAATCGTTGCAAGTCTTTGACCTCTTGAGTGAACTGATTAAGCAGACTTGGATCAGCAAAGAGATCCTTTTTAGGTGGTCGCTCAATCGTCTCTTCCTTCTGTATTTTCGGTTTTACGGGCTCAACTTTCGGAACAACGGTCGGTTTGACAATAACTTTTTCAGAAATCTGCGGCACTTTTATATCGGGCGTCAGTGGCTTTTGTTCTACTGTAAAATCTATGTCTGATAGTAAATCAAACGTCGATGGTTCCGATTGCTGGTCCAAATTAGGCGCCGCAGGCAATCCAGCTTTTTGTTCATGTCTTTGTGATGCACTTTTTGTAGTTCCGTCGCTAGCACTTTGTGTAGTTTCAACGTTACTCGGTTGTGAGACAGACTCTTTCTGCGTTTGAACTGGAACGGCGGAAATAAAAAACTTTGAATTGCTTACAACATTTATTAAATTAAATACATGTATAATGTGTATATTCACAACAATAATTTATAGTAATAAGTCCTGTCCCTTACCTTGGTCGTTACTAGCGTATGTGACACTCGTATCTGGAGCCTGGCCAGACTGCATGTAAGTCGAGTTGTTCATGTTCGCCCCGTAGTTCGTCGACACGGGCATAGACTGAGACGGTTCATAGGACTGGTTTGTGACGGTTTGGTACCCGTAAGGTAAATTGTAATATATTTGGTTGTTGTCTGAATTCGAGGTGTTCTGTTGTGGATTTTCGGAGGGCGACTGCATGGTTTCGCACGTTCCAGCACTACTATACACTCCGTGTGTATTAAAATTTTGTTCGTTCGGCACGGATTGGTTCAAATTAGTCTGGCTCGTGTCGTAGCTCGTGTAAGAATTTTGCGAACCGTAAGTATACTCGTACGCTCCCGTTGCGGGGTTGAAAGTATAGCCGGGATGATTTTGGAATGTCTGTCCATAGTTTTGCTGATTACCTTGCTGAAGGTTCGGTTGATTTACTTGACTACTACTTTGATCTTGAAATGCTTGGCCATAGTTTTGCTGATTACCTTGCTGAAGGTTCGGTTGATTTACTTGATTACCACTTTGATCTTGAAATTTTTGGCCATAGTTTTGCTGATTACCTTGCTGAAGGTTCGGTTGATTTACTTGATTAGTATTTTGATCTTGGAATGTTTGGCCATAGTTTTGTTGATTACTTTGGTGTACATTAGGCTGATTTACTTGACTAGTACTCTGATCTGTCTGATAACCGACGGCCGAGTACTGCTGCATACTCGGCATGTTCGATAAAGCCTGCCCAGTTACGTGGGATTTTATTGGCTTATCGAGAGCATCGAATTGCGATAGTTTCGGGTCAACGTAGGAAGATGGTTCGTTTTGCATGTAAGTCTGACCTGTACTGAATGTTGTTGTGTTTGCATTCGTTGTTGTAGTGACTGAGTTTTGGACCGTGGAATATACGTAGGGTTGGGGAACGTTGTCGTATGTATTTGCAAAGGAATATTGCTGCTCCACGCTGTAAGGGTTAGAGACGTATGGCATAGACGCGTTCACATTCATGGCAACGTTTGAAGCCGGATTTGACACATTTGGCATAGCCTGCTGAACACTCGTGTAGTTGGTATAGTTTGACATTTGATTTGTAATACTAGGATTCTGTTCGACTCCGCTGTTGCCCGCAACGGAAACGTTTTGACCGGTTACATTCATCATGGAATTTGAAGGGTTTTGCACTTGAGACATGCTGGAATAAGAGGAAGGATCATTTTGAACGGCACTATTCGGAGTTTGGTTAAACGTGTTGGGATATGCCATTGCATTATTAGCCGTATTTATGCTTTGCATTTGATTAGTCATATTTGGTGTAGATTGAGACATAGCTGCGTAAGAGCTAGGTACATTTTGGCTCGGTACACTCGAAGCAGAGTAGGCCATATCTGGAACTGCTGGACTATTGATAGCATTTTGGTCGAATTGCGTGGAAATTCCGCTGGTGTATGGGTAATTGGAGCTGTACTCATTTGATATTTGCCCAGTAGTATTAGTATTGAACTTTTGACCAGCATTGCTATAAGTCTGGGTATTCGAAGTATACATTTGCGGGTACTGAACGCTGTAATACGTTTGAGAATAGTCCTGGGAGTTTGGATCAGGTTTCGCAGAAATCTGCATCTGCGAGAAGCTCGCGTTGAAGTCTTGACTCACTGGGTTATACATATAGGAAGTGCTCTGCTCGGGAATGTTTGCCGGATTTTGCATGTATGGGTTGTATTGAGTGGGTTGAGTAGGAGGCTGTGCCATATTTTGGTTTGAATAGGAGTCTTGGGATTCGGTGACAGAGGTAGTCGCGTTGTTCGTCGCTGAGTAGTAAGGGTTCGTGTATATTTGGGGGTCCGTCATGTGGGTCGAATACTGCGATGGTGTGTAAGGGGAGTGCATAATATCTTCGGGCTTTAAATATTGGTTAGGATGGGCATATTTAGCTTGGGCGTAAGCGTCTGAATCGGTTCCATAGCTAGCTCCGTATTTCGCGTACGGATTTTGAATATTTTGCATTTGAGGCATAACTACGCCATCTGGTATACTGGTAGGAGTTAATTCTGTCGCTGTAAGAAATTTGTAAATTTTCAGTATTTTAAAATTATTGAAAAGCATTGGCAAAAGCATTGTGTTGATTAACAGTTACATACCTTCGGAGCCGACTGGTGTAGGTCGTACTGATGTCGGATAAATGGTTTCCGGGTAGTATGTATCCGCTGGCAAGACTTCTGGTTGCACTAAAAGGGAACATAATAATTATAACCATTGTGCTTAAGTGTTACACAAAAAATCGAAAACATGTCTAGATGTTGGCCTCAACTATGTTCGCATAGAACTTCGTTTCATCGCACGAAACGAAAATGTAAATGTACGATTCCGAATTGGGAACCGTACATTTACAACGTTTTGACAGCGGTATAAGAATGAAAAAGTTACAACTTATAAACAGACGGAGACAGCAGTTATAAGTATAATAATTTATAATTAGTGTGGACTTTGGACCATGGATACGTACCGTAAACAGTTACGGCCGTTCCCAATATTTGATCTATCTCTGGTTTTGCCCTACTAGATATAGGAATAGTTATCTATCTTATGTCAATTCAATGTTAGCTACGATCGACGCGGTCGTATGTCAAACCAGAGATAGACTGAATATTGGGAACGGCCGTTAGTCAACTTGTGGCTGTTATAAAGATAATTAAGTTTAAAAAAAAAGGTAATTTTACAATATTTACCTTGTGGAATCGAGCCCCTTGCCATTCCTCTGTTCTTCATGTAGGGTAGATAGTCCTTGAGTTTCAGGGGTGCACCACTGGCCGGTGTTGGAACGGCATCAATGACTTTTGCCGCTGATGAAGGCGTAGACTTTGGAGCTGTATATAAGAATATTAATGTGTATAATCTATACTTATTATAAAACAAAGTAACTTTTTTTTCCCTCATGTCCCTTTGTTCCCTTTAATCTTTAAAACTACGCAACGGATTTTGATGATTCTTTTAGTGTTAGATAGCCCATTTATCGAGGAAGGTTATAGGCTAGATTTTATCACGCTAAGGGCGCATTTTCATTAGTCGTTAACTCGTGCGGTATACAGCATACGGGGAGTATATGACAACAAAATGACAACTAATGGCGCATTATGATTGGTCGTGACATGCATTTTAGAAATCTCCCGCACCCCGCATGCGGGCCCTATCGACCAGTGAAAATGCGCCATAAGATTAATAGAAGCGAAGAAATAGAGGAAAATGTGAAAAAAACGGGGAAAATTATTTGAAAGGGCTAACTTGAACGCGCTAATCTCAGGAACTACTGGTCCGATTTGAAAAATTCTTTTAGGGTTAGATATCTTATTTATTGACGAAGGCTATAAGCTATATTTTATCACGCTACGACTAATAGGAGAATGTGGAAAAAACGGGGGAAATTATTTGAAAGGGTTTATCTCGCGAACTACTGGAGCAATTTTTATGTTATTTGGCACAGATAAGAAGTAGACCACATGAAGGATCGTGATAGGTTATCGATTGTAATCATTTTTTCAGTGGCTATATATTTTATACCCGTGCGACGCCGGGGCGGGTCGCTAGTATAATTATAAGAATATTTTATTCATTTTTGCAACATCGTAAATATCAATTTTATATTATGGATCTACAGTCTACACAGACAGACCGCATTTCAACTGCAATCCAACCGCAAATTGCAGTTCAAGTGCAGTTTGAATGCAGTTGACACGACTGCAATACGACTGCAATAGAATTGAAAACCAAACAGTATAATATACTAGATGACGCCCGCAACTCCGTTGCGCCAAAAATCGTTTATCGCGCGGGAATCGTACATTTTTCCAGGATAAAAAGTAAGTCCTTTCTCGGGACTCAAAATATCTCCATGCCAAATTTCAGCAAAATCGGTTCAGCGGTTTGAGCGTGAAGAGGTAACAGACAGACAGACAGACACACTTTCGCATTTATATTATTAGTATGGAAGTATGGATATGGATATATCAGTATAGAGTATACTCTATAGTATAGACCATGGGCGTATATAAGGGGGGGGTCCTGGGGGTCCGGACCCCCCCATTACTATCAATTTTACTAGTCCAATTGACAATATGTATATTATGTACCGCAGGGGCGCGGGAAAATGTGTAGTTTTAGCCAAGATCTTTCTCTATCTTAAAGAGGCTAAAAACTTATTAAAGAAACATAAAAAATTGGCCAAGTGCGAGTCGAACTCGCGTACGAAGGGTTCCGTGCCGTTATAGAGCAAAAAGGGCCAAAAATTTTGTTTTTTAACCCCCGACAAAAAAGAGGGGTATTATAAGTTTGACGTGTCTGTCGGTCTGTGTGTCTGTCTGTGGCATCGTAGCATCCAAACGGATGGACCGATTTTGATGTAGTTTTTTTTGTTTGAAAGCTGACATGATCGAGAGTGTTCACTGTTCTTAGCTAAAGTTCATCATCATCAGCCTGCTCATTGCTGAAATAGCACGGTTTATCTGGTTCGTGATAGGCTGATTAGCAACTTGCAGTCGTTTGATGGGTTTTATATTTTGCATTTTGGTTCGTAAGACTTATGAATATATACACATTATTAGAAAGTTGACCTGGTGCTGCTGCAGCACCTGGTAATCAATAGGATACCCAACTCCTCACCAACTTAGAGCAGAGGTTTCGTGTTAGGGCTCATTTTAATTGCGACAACCAGTAAGACATAGATAAACAGTAAATATTTTCATGCTGCTGCTGCAGCATCAGATTCTACATATAAGAGCCGAACTCCATATGAGCCGAAAGTGGAGGATACATGTTTGGACTCATATCGACGGCCTCATCCAAGAGGACATTCATGATAGATGGTATTCATTGGGATATGATCCTGTTGAAAGGAATTATTCTGCACTATAACCAACATAAATTTAAGAAGCATGAAATAAAACAAAATTAAGAAATTAAAAAAAACCCCCGCGGGCCCCCACAACTTTAAAAAGTAAGAAAATAATATTTACTGACTTTAAGTTTAAATAATTCCTAAGTGTAAAGTGATATTTTAGTCCATAATGGGGATTGTCCATTTTTTTTAATTTTGCTCATTACAAAAACATTTCGAGGAATAAGGTCAGTGATCGTTTTTCTGTATATAAACGAAAAAAATACCCATTAGTTACTTATATTTTTGAACAAATATGTTTAACCTTAGTTTGACCTTCAATGGCGTTAAATTAGCAATAAATTCGACCAACGTTACGTTTCGAACTTTTGGTAAGTTTCTCGTATCAGCTTTCACATAATGATAACTTGCATTAGACGAACCAGCCATTAAAAATAAGATTGAAAGGAAAAAAACATACTACAGAGGTCAATTGGGCGCCGATGATGACGTCAGAGCGAAACTTTAAAAATTTATTGAGAAAAAACTAGCCAATGGATTTCAAAATTATTTAATTTATATTCTTAAAATACCCTATTTTAACGAAAAAAAATATAAAAAGTACATGTGATTTTTTTTGGACAATGCCCATTGTTGTCAAGGTGTATCGGGGGACCGCTAATGTAGATGTTTGATTTCACATAACATTATAGTTTAAGGGTCAGTTCACAACGAACCGAATCGAGACAATCAGTGACTACAGTGACTTGGCGATACAAAATGCAAAAATCCTGTTGGCGGTCCCCCAACACACCGTGACAACAATTATGGACTAAAATATCACTATTCACTTTACACTTAGGAATTATTTAAACTTAAAGTCAGTAAATATTATTTTCTTCCTTTTTAAAGTTGTTTGGCGGGGTTTTTTTTAATTTATTAATTTAATTTTATTGTATGGGAGCCCCCCTTTAATTTTATTAAATTTTAATTTTATTATTAATCATTAAAGTACACGTATTATTGAATATTTTGTGAAATTTTGAAGTGAATGTCTATTGCCATTATCGATATAGAGCAAATATGGGCAAAAAAAATCAAGTTTGTTGTATGGAAACTTAACTTAACTTAACTCTTAAATATAAAATTTATTTTGTTTTTAGTATTTGTTGTTGTAGCGGCAACATAATATATACACAATTTGTGAAAATTTCAGAAGTCTAGCTATAGTGATTCTTGAGATAGAGCCTGGAGACAGACAGACAGACACACAGTTTAGAACCTTTGTTACTTTTTATTATATTCAACATTCCGATATTCAAATTTAAAAAAATAAGTTTTATTTCCTAAACACGTTACCTATTTGCTGCTGCGGAACCCTTCATGGGCGAGTCTAACTCGCACTTGGCCGCTTGGGACCCCCCCCCTTAACAAAGCTATATATACGCCCGTGGTATAGACCCTCACCCTCCTGCCTGGCCATCATCTGCGCGCGCTCCTCGCGCTGCACCTGGCACACGCTGCGCAGGCGCGCCAACAGCCCGGCCACGTTGTGCGCCAGCTTGCGGTAGAACTCCAGACCCTTCTGCGACTTGCCCAGCAGCTCCGCGTGGGAGTCGTACGAGGTTATCAGCGCTGAAATAGACCAGTTTAATAATTAGAAGAGGTCCAGAATAATATTATGTCATTACTCATTAGTCACTATCGTAAGCCTTTGTGAAAGTTTTTTTATAAACGTTTTTGTTATAAACAGTCACTTTATAAAGGTTTTATGTAACCAACAATAGAAAGCGTCAAGTATTAAGGCCAACAATCACGAGCGATCCATCGATCTATTTGTCACACTGTCGTTACACACAAGTGTATCGGAATTTAGTCAATTACTTACCATTTATAAGTCCCTCGCGTTTCCTCAGCACCTCCGAAAGGAGTCGTCTGGAGTCACCATACGACGCATACAGTGACGTCAGCTTGTTGATTATATTCTCCTGAGCGGCAAGGTTTTGTTCGATGATTTTTACCTGTACAAAAATTTCAAATTGCATTATAGTAGACTAGATGTTAGCAACTTCATTACTAGGCTGCTATTTATGTATCCGGAACTGGCCACTTACAAGATTAACAAGAACAATATTTAAAAAGTAATTACAACATTTGAAAATAGAACTCTTTGGTTGAAGAATACATTTTGTTTCTTGTGACTGTCAATTATTTTTCCATTGTGGCGTCATTTTGAAAATTGCGTGTCTTCATTTGCCATGGATTTAACGCGTGAACATTTTCGTGCAATGATTTGCTACGATTTTCGGCGTGGGCTAAATCAACAACAGTGCTTTATTCAACTGACCGCAACTTTTGGAGATGAAGCACCATCAAGAAACCACTGTTTATCACTGGTACAGTAAGTTTAATCGTGGGCGGTCTATGCTCACGGATGAAAATAAAGAAGGTCGCCCAAAAACAGCTGTTGTCCCACAAAATATAGATGCTGTGCGGGAACTAATAATGCGTGATCGTCATGTTACATATCGCTAGATAGAGGCGTCCTTAGGCATAAGTATGACGAGCATACATAAGATATTACACGAACATTTGGCTGTAAAAAAAATATGTTCGCGTTGGATTCCGCACAACTTGACAATCGATCAAAAACGGGCTCGTGTCGATTGGTGCAAAAAAATGATAAAAAAATACAACCGTGGTACGTCAAAATCCGTTTATAATATCTACACAGGTGATGAATCTTGGATCTATGCATATGACCCCGAAACTAAACAACAGTCAACAGTGTGGGTGTTCCAAGATGAGCCGAAACCAACAAAAGTTACTCGTGCAAAAAGTACTTTGAAGCAAATGGTCGCCTGTTTTTTTGGAATTAATGGACATGTGACTACAGTGCCATTAGAGAATCGTAAAACGGTTAATTCTGAATGGTATACGACCATTTGTTTACCAGAAGTCTTTGAAGAAATAAGAAAGGACAACCGACAACGCCGAATCATATTACATCACGACAATGCTAGCTGTCACACCTCAGCTGAAACAACTCAGTTTTTGGAGGGTCAAAAGATCGAATTGACTGGTCATCCATGTACAGCTCTGATTTGGCACCTAACGATTTCTTTTTATTTCCATACGCGTAGAACAAATTACGTGGTCAACGTTTTTCGAGCCGCGAAGAGGCTGTTGATGCGTTCAAAATGCACGTTTTGGAGATACCTCAATCAGAATGGAAAAAGTGCTATGAAAATTGGTTCCAGCGTATGCAAAAGTGTGTCGATCATCGCGGCGAATATTTTGAAAAGCAATAAAACCATATTAAATGATATATGTTTATTTTTTTAATTCCGGATACATAAATAGCAGCCCTCGTACGCCGCGTTATAAACATTCTTTTACAACGCGGAGCCTTCGGCTTCGGCCAAACCTACGCGTCAGTAACGCGGGAAGCGGGACGGAAGCGTCTGCAACGCGAAATTGGTGTGCGCGACTACGGTGCGAAACCGTAGATTATAGTCCGCGCGGAACTAGTTGGCCGCTCTGCCGGTATATGAGTATACGGGCAGAGCGGCCAACTAGTTGCGCGCGGACTATAATCCACTCTGCCGACGCGAACGTCCGCGTTGCAGACGCTCCCGCTTCGCAGTCGCTTTGGTCACGTACATTTGGCCGAAGCTTTACTTTTTTTAAATCGTTTATCTATATATATAAAAGAAAGTTGTGTTAGTTACGCCACTTATAACTCTCTAAGAACGGATGAACCGATTTGGCTGAAAATTGGTGGAGAGGTAGCTTAGAACCAGGAATAGGACGTAGGATACATTTTGTCCCGGAAAATGTACGGTTACTGCACAATATACTTTTATGATTTGCGCGTAAACTATTCAATCGATTTTGATGATTTTTGGTATGGAGATACTTTGAGTCTCGGGAAAGGACAAGGGATACTTTTTGTCCCGGAAAATGTACGATTTCCGCACAATAAACTTTTATGATTTTCACCTAAACTATTCAGTCTATTTTTATGAAATTTGATATGGAGATACTTTGAGTCTCGGGAAAGGACAAGGGATACTTTTGGTCCCGGAAAATGTACGGTTCCCGCACAATAAACTTTTATGATTTTCGCCTAAACTATTCAATCGATTTTGATGAATTTTGGTATGGAGGTACTTTGAGTCTCGGGAAAGGACAAGGGATACTTTTTGTCCCGGAAAATCTACGGTTCCCGCACAATAAACTTTTATGTTTTCGCCTAAACTATTCAGTCTATTTTGATGAAAGA
This sequence comes from Polyommatus icarus, assembly GCA_937595015.1. Classification (NCBI taxonomy): domain Eukaryota; kingdom Metazoa; phylum Arthropoda; class Insecta; order Lepidoptera; family Lycaenidae; genus Polyommatus; species Polyommatus icarus. The sequence continues at coordinate 16,626,635 of OW569321.1, forward strand.
TATGGAGATACTTTGCGTCTCGGGAAAGGAATAGGGATACTTTTTGTCCCGGAAAATGTACGGTTCCTGCACAATGAGCTTTCATGATTTCGCTTTTAAACTATTTAATCTATTTTGATGAAATGTGACATGGAGATACTAATTTTAATCTATTGTTTTCTTAATTATCCTAATTCGAATTAAATAACCATCGTTAAGACAGGACAACGTCTGTCGGGTCAGCTAGTTCCAAATAAAAATACAAAAGTGGCTTATACTAGTTTCCCATAAAGGGTTTCATTTCCTTAAAATATATTTTTAGTCTGGATAATTATTCAACGAAGGTCTAGAAAGTAATATTAAACTTTCTAGACATTCATCGAATAAAAGCTAAATTAGAAATACGTCATCCCATCTGCTTATAACCTGCAGACTGATGCACGATTTAGGGCCAACCCACACTTACCACAACCACACGACATCGCAACGACAAAATGTCGTCGAGCAGTGGTGTCGCTGCAGCTTTTTGTAGTTGCGTTGTGGTACCGACAAAATGCCGACGTGGTTGCGTTGTCGCCAGTGGTTGCGATGTGGTTGCGATGTAATTACCTACGAAAGTCAATGAAACGGAGAAGGGGAAGAGCGAGGGCGGTGTGTGCGCACTGTCGTTGCATCGACGCAACGTTGTGGTTGCGATGTGTTCGGCCACTAGTTTGCTCGTGGTTGCGATATGGTCGGCCGTGGTTGTGATGTAGTCGGTATCACACAAGTGATCGACAACGACTGCAAAATGTGGTACGTGTGAATGATCCAGTTTATGTACACTCGGGAAAGTTGATTCCTATGCAAATGGGGGATCTACGTAGTTTGGTAGCATTACGTCAAACTCACGCCGACAGATCACAATTAATATTGAATTGACATAATCGACCAAATGACGTTGGTCTCTCAACTGCATAGGAATCATCTTCCTCGATGGTACAATACAAAATATACGCCCGACTACGTGGTGTGGTTGTGGTAGTGTGGTTGTGGTACGTGTGGGTTGGCCCTTAGAAGAAAAAAATGCGCACCGTGGGCGTGTGCTTCTCTAACTCCGCCTTGAATATCTCGTCGGGCGGGTCCTGCGGGCGCTGCAGCAGCTGCGCGGTGACGTCATCGGCGGCGACGGCGGCGCGCAGCTGCTGCACTAGCCCGTCGCGCTGCCGCTGCATGTCCCGCGCTTTGCCCACCACGCGACGCATCTCCTTCATCGTGTCGCGATCTAGACCCTCTGCGATAGACAATAAAGTCATTAAAATGCGCGCGAGGACTCTAAGGCCCGTATATTTGGTCAGTACTCAAGATGCATCTCGGTCTCAAGACGCGGTTCGGCTCTGTGATCGGTTCAAATTTTGACAGCCAACCAATCACAGAGCCTGAAACGCGTCTTGAGACCGAGATGCATCTTGAGTGCTGACCAAAAATACGGGCCTAAGTTTGTAGGTAAACAGTACATAATATTCGTGAATCGTGGCCTCAAATTTCAGGATGCCACTGTGCCTGGTTAATATTCCTAACATATTAATGTGTATGGGAAATAGGATTATTATCATAAACTATCATTTTAAAAGCCCTTCTGATTCTAATATATTTTCTACTACGAAACTACTAAAAATTCGTCTATTAATTTATCAAGCACACAAAGCATTGGAAAAGAGATTAACTCACCAATATTTTCAATACTAGGTATCTTATGTTCGAGAACTTCTAGAGGCTGGGAGAGAAGGCGCAAGTTCGCGATATGCAGCGTCATAGCCTTGTGTAACACTTGGTTAGACTCGTTGGTGCGCAAGTGTGCTTCCTGATACTTATGATACTCCCGAGATATCTCTGTCTGAACTATTGAAGGTGGACGCGGACCCATTTGCTTCTGATATTCCTTCTCCTTCATTGTTTCTTCCTGCAAAAAGGAAGAAAGTGTGAAAACACGATATAATATCAATAACTAATAATTGCTTTGTCCTTGTATGGTTGAATATATTATGTACTCAGTAAAGGATTCCACAAACCTACGCGACCAAAGCGACTGCGAAGCGGTAGCGTCTACCGCGCGGCGGACGCTGCCCATGTAATCTTATGGCGCTGTGCACACCTGCACGACCGCGACGCGAAATGTTCACGTCGGCAAGCGGAATGTGCGCGTCAAGTTGTCAGACGCGTGTTTTGAAGTGTACATAACTAGACTTCTTTTGTAAAACCTTTTTTATATTATTTTCTACAACTCTTTAGTTTATGATTTTTTGATTTGTATACGTTTTGATAGATTGTGTCATGATATTAACGTTTGACGGTTCGCACCGTAGTCGCGCAGGTGTGCACGGCCAGTTTCGCGTTGCAGACGCTCCCGTATCGCGTACCGCGTCCCCTGTCACTGACGCTTAGGTTTGTTTTAAGCTTAAACGGAAATCTAACACTCCTCAACTATTACAGCGTTTCCCAGATGATCAATGCGAAATGCCTCAATATCACGCTGAAGGGCGGGGCCTGTGTGCAGACGATCATTCAGGCTGACTTGCAACTGCCATCGAATACTGTGAGGAGTTTATCAGTACCTGATTTAAATACGCCATAAATTCTACGTATTTCAAGCAGAGTAAATGATTGGATTGTAATCGCTTTTCTAAGTTGAGAAATCTACGGAGCGTGTGTACTACCTAACTGCGGAGCATTCGATAAAAATGGAAGAGTTACAATATAACGTCCCGATCGGTTACGAGTAGTTGTTGAGCAGAATAAGTCTTCACATTGTTCATGTAATGGGATTGAGTGAGTAGGACGCGGCTGGGGTTCTTCTGACTCCCAGAATCGCTCTAGACTTTTATTTATATCTTGATTAGAATGAGAATGAGCAGAAAGAGCGGAGTTAACTTGAACTACTGAGTTATCATATAATTATTTAATGGGACCTATAAGCTCAAAAACAAAAATCGTGCCGAAGGCTATGGGATCTTACTTGAATGAGTGATTTAATTTCTTCAAGAGAGTGTTCTACGTCGCTGATGACTTCAGCCAAGCTGTTCATTGAATCTACCAGAGTTTGAATGATTTCAGATTTGGCATTCATGGCAGCACATCTGTCTACAATTTCTTGTGGAATCCTGTAAAATTAATAAAATTTAATTTAAGAAACTGTTGTATTAACCGATTCATTGCAGCACACATTTTTGAAAACTTTTAGTAGTGGAGACTGGCGGCATACAATTTACTTGTGACCTGTTAGCCGTGTCAAATGCCATAGAAGTTGTATTTGTCTTAAAACATAGACTCTTATTATTTTATTAAAACCTTAAATCTCAATATAGTACACATTTTCATGATATAGTTGGGTACTTTATTACTGAAGGAGTTGTTATCTTAGGTGAATGACTTAAACCGCATACTATCTTATATGATAAAGTTGTTCTTTGTCTGAATCATTGTTTACACAGTCATAACTCATAATATTTTGTCAATTTTGTTTTTGTGCAGGTTTAAAAATACTTTTTAACAACAAACAACATTAAACATTTAACACTATACAATATTAAAAAATAGTCAAAAATGCACCATAATAACAACTTACTTTTGATCAGAATCCAAAACATCTAATTGATCAAGTTGTAACGAAGACATGAACTCTGTCAGTTCAGTGTTTTTTGCATCTGTGAGTCCAATCACATGACGCAACAATTTAGCTTTTTCTTCAGAGTACAAAGATGATGCTTCATGTGCTCCTATTGGGACAAGTCTGGAGAAAATGTCAGGTCCTGATATCTGGAAGAATCAGTAATTTTAATGAGTAATTACAAACACGTTAAAATGAATAATGAGAAAAACTAAGTAGGTATATAAATACAATTTCTTCAAGATTCTGATAAATACCTCGGGATCATTGAAGTTGATGGGGACAGGTTTCACCAAGCACACGGGCCTGAGCTCCGAAAGCAAATCCTTGTCTGGCACTTCTTCATGGTAAATAAACTCATTCTCATTCTTTGCAGCCTTCTTCTTGCCCTCAATTACATCATTTGTGAATGTCAAAGCTTCTTGTGTCACTTGTACAGGTTCAATGTACTTGGCTAGCTTCCTGGCTTCTCCCAGTCTATCCACGGCCAACTGATAATATGCCAATCTTTCACCCATTTTTTGCTGCTCTTCTGCATTCATGCCTAAAGAAAAAGAGGTTTAAGCATATTACAAACAGTTTTTGATTACATCTATGAGAAATTCATCAGATAGTAAAGTAAAATATACCTTGATACAAGCAGACAATGGAACCAACATAAGACATTTTGAAGGAGATGTACCGGTACCAAAAATTATGTAATTTCTGCCCAACAATCTCATGTACACTATCTGAGTCTTTAGTTGGTCCAAGCATTGCCAAACTAGATTTATAAAAGTGTAGCACCTGGGTAGCCACTGATCCTGAAAAGTGCAAAGAAAATACAATAATTATTGATACTCAAACATTATTTTATACTTCATTGCCCATTTCACATAGTATTAAATATGCATTTTTTTTATTATAGATAATACAGTAACATACCAATAACACTTGATTTTCTTGTATCTTGTATACTTTTTTCTAAAATGCATTCCTGAGCTTGGGCATAGCATATTTCCTGCAGTAGCCTAACTATTTCATGACAGAGATCTGCTCCTGAAGGTTGTGGATACTGCTCTCTCAATTGTTGGAATGCCCAAGCAGCATGTTGAAAATGTTGACAGCATACTTTTAAGCTGTCTGGGCTATTCCTAGGTTCAGAGGAACCTAGCTGGGTGTGTAGGGCCCCAATATTGTACAATATACATGCCATTTCAAACTTGATATCTGCTAGTGAGCAATTCATATTGGCATAAAGGTCTTTCCTGAAATATAAAACGGAATTTAAGTGACAAAATTTTAACAAAGAAATCAATACTGTCCACTAATCTAATTATTATATTTACCAGGCGAAAGTACAAGCCGCGGGCTGACCCTTATTCATCGGAAATCTACTCTGCATGGCTCGAAGTTGGCAGAAATACCTAGTCAGGGAGCTTAGGCCAGCAGAATCAATAGTTGGTCTTACGGCTGCAGATCGCAGACCTTCTAGTTGGTGCATCTCATTTCCGTAACTGTCGGGATCTTCTCTATATGCTTCAGCAATATACTATAAAACACAGAACACCATAATCAATGTTATTATGGCTCATGTATTCGAAAAATAAGTGAACGGGGGCATTGAAAGAGATGATAAGCAAAATTACCTGTTTTAACTTCGGGCCAAAATGAGTACTCTCTGGGCTCACTTTAAGCTCAAAGCTCAAAAGTTGCACCTTCGGCACAGCCTCCATGATTTATTTAGTTTAGAAAGACAATTTCAACAATAATTTCATTTATTTCGTCACAAAACTCTACTTTGTTGAGCTGTCATTTTTGTTTTATATTTTTCTGACAAGTGACAGCTTGCAGAAGCCAGAATGCACAGTCAACAGTGGCAACTGGCACCAGAGTGGCACAGACTGAGGCACAGACTGTCATGTAGAATGATTTATGCGTCACTAAGGCTGTGTTGCACCAGAGGCGTGGATAAAGTTAAAGGTAAAGTTAAGGTTAAAGTTAAATATGGCGTCCTTAGCTTTAACTTTAACCGGAAAATTTGACAGATGTCGTATGAGCATATGGGGTGTTTGGACGCCATATTTAACTTTAACCAGAGATTTGACATTTCGCATTGTTAAAGTTAAAGTTAATGGAATTATTGGGGCCTAGTTACGTTTTACACGTTCACAAAATTCTTTCACTCTTAGCACCATCATTCTTTCACCACTCTTTAATGTTTTCGGCATGATTTTCTCACGAAATCACAGTAAAACTTGTGAAAACTCGCAGAGCTGTCAACCTTGTTTACATTATTGACAGACAGGAACAGGTGGACGCAAGTTCCGAACAAAAAAAAATTGGGTTCCAAATTTTAACGTAGCAACTGTACCCAATCGCATAATCTGTGCTTGATCTGTGCAAGGTCGACTGTGATTGGCTGATAAAAAGACTATAAAGAATATAAACTACATGAGAAAAAAGACGAAGAATGAGTTTAAAACACAAAGTTCGATTTTCATTTTGTGAAAATGATTTGTAGCCTTTGAGTTATTATTTATTATATCATTGTTTCAACATACAAAAATTGTAAATTAAGTGGATTAATTATTGAAAAACGAAAGGTAAGCCATTGTAAAATGTAAATGTAACCGTAAATTGATAAATTGAAGCAAAACATAACTATGTCATACCATGTTTTAATACAAAGTACATGTCGTAGTATTATTTGCATATTTGTACATTAATTTACAACTCAATACTATTTAATATGAAAAAGATAGATTATTATTTCATAGAAAATATTATAATGTAAATCAGTATGCAGTTAATTTGGAAAATGTTGAAATGTGTATATTGTTTTATTGTAATAATACATGCGGTTATATTAACTATACTTTAATAATTTATGTGAACTGTATGGAAATGTAGTAATTGAAAAATGTTTAATTAATTTCAGATTTTTAGGTCCCTATACTAGTATAGGGACCTGCAACATTTTAGTCTGCAAGCAATAGCTGTTAAGGAGATTTTAGGAGAAGGAAGTTATGGGATTATGAGTGGTACGGCCACCAAGGAAAAATCCTCTGATCAAGTGAGGTGGTATGCAGCTGGCCTGAGCCCGCGTGATAGATTTCAGCTGTCGTATACAGGGTGTAACAGAACAAAGTAATGATACTTAAGTATATAAAGCGGGGAATTGACTACCGGGCCGCCCGCTACGGGCCGCCCGTTTACATCCTCTTTGGACAGGAATACCAACATGACCAAAGAGGATGTAAACTGTATACTACGTAACAAGAGGTCGGACTTAGAAGAAAAAAAATTAACATCCGTTTTTTTTTAATTTGAAACTGAAGTTAAAATTTTTAAGTGCAAAACCTTTCACTCTAAATATACCAAAAATAAAAAAAAATTAATAAAAAATAAATGAGCTCAAATAAATGTTATATGTCCTTGAAACACATATGTTAATTGGAGAGATGCTGTCTACATTGCCTTGTATGGTCGTGCATTTTGTACTTACCGATGGCGTTTTGCTATCCCCCTCGCTCTCATGAGGATATTGATTACCTTACTCTTTCCCTCCAGCCGGCTCCAGATGTGTGTGTGTGCCGCCTGCCATATTGGTTTCATAGCGTCAAAATACATTGCCGAGTGAACATCAAATTTCGCCTTTCGGTCAAATTGACAAAATTTTAGTGTAAATTATTATGTTATAATTCAATCAATTTCTATTTATAAAAAATTTAAAGTGTTTTGAGTATAATATATGTGCCTCATTTATTTAGTTTTTGCAATAACTAATTTCTTTCTCAGTTTGTTTCGCTTATTTGTTTGTAAACAAACGGTGCACGTGGTAGGTAATAAGTAAATATTATGGATTTCGATTTTCGAGCTCCGTGAGTGATAGCTGATAGGTGTTCTGTGATTTCGAGTGACACAGGGAGTGAAGAGAGTCAGGACTGGTCGTCCTCGGACTTCGGAGGAGGATTGTTCAGACTTCAGCCATAGGCGCAAAGGTTGGCGTTCCTCCGATCAGGTCAATAACCTAGAGAAAGAGGTGAGTTACATCTCAGAATACGCAACTCCATTCAATAATTTGTACATTTTACAAACACCTAAAAGATACTCAAAACACACTTAAGTATACCCACAGATGGTATACCTAAAACGTCTTGGTCTCAGCCATTCCTGGTAAACTATAACAAGTTGTAATAACACAAGTTTAGAACATAATACCAGAGGCAAGAACAGAAGGCAGATATAGAAGAGATCGAGGCTCTCTAAAGATTTAATTCACAGTCCTGGAAGGGCATTCGCTGTAGCGATATAGCGAGCTTCTATAGATCTGTAGAGCTATCCTAAGATCTGTACTCTGCCACTACAACCCTGGTGGCGTTAAAGATTAATGAAAAACAAAACCTACAAAACTTTGTGAGCTGTACAGGATCTAAAGCTTGCTTACTATGATAGCAGACCTTTAGGGCCCTAACTCTGAAATTGGGTCACTAGGTATATGACAGGTAAGGGACCAGAGCGGATTAGCTGTGGTAGGAAAAGTAGAATACTGAACATTTATTTAGTCAGGAGAAACTACCACTTTTAGACAGGACAAAGATATATAATAATTATAATCCTAGGAGCCACAACAACAAGGATACCTAGGTACATAGGTAGTAGGTACTCAGCAAGATCTAATAGGGTACAAATAATTCAAAACAAATTATAAAAAGTAACAATTCCTTTCCTACAAGAATAACCAGGGTAGAAGAGAAAAAACCAGGCCGTGTTCAACGAACAGAAGTAGCCATAAAAGTTCTGGGGGAGGCACTGACTTATAGAAAGCTTAGTCGCAGGGAAAACACTTGTTTGTAACAAAGTTATACTCCAGTTATACTCTACTTTATTTATAGGATCTTACATTCCCTTCAGGAATAGATCACCTATGTATTTTCCCCCAAAACAATTAATAATTAAAGTAGTTAATAAGATAATTAGGAGGTGACACTATACATATAGTGTCAAATATTTCAATAGCAAAAGAAATCAATTCCAAAACCTAGTAGCCTAAGAAAATTAAGCCGAAAATGGACGATCAGCGGAAATAATTCGTGTAGTTTTGAAAATCGCTACAGTTATTCCTTGAGATATCCAGATAAACATATCGAAAATCCCCAAGGGTGGGGGGTGAGCTAAAGGTGTAGGGGGGGGGGGGGTCAAAGGACCCTTTTTTAGATTTTAGCTCATAAGTCTAAAACCTGCACAAATAGCGTAACGGTTACTTCTAGGAAAACATTCTACATAAAATTTCCTTTAAATTTGATTCTATAATTTTTTTTGTATGGTCGATACTTTAGAAGTTACAGAGTGTTCAACTTTATATAGGTATAAAAAATGAGACGGTTTTATAAATAAAATAAAATTGGTATGTTTTCAAAATGTATTCAAAACTAGAAAATAATAATTAGACAGTCTTAATTAAATCAATAATTTTCTTCTACTGCATCATCATCATCTTCACCTTCTATATGTACCAAATCTACAGGTACGCCATTTGTACACGAACCCAAGCAGCCGTTGCATACTAGACTGCACGTGATACCAGCTTTTCGGCATCCACAATTACCAGTGCAATCACTTTTGCAGCGACAAAATATTGACTTCAGCATGGTGTCAGGAGCTGGAGGATCATGAGTGGTAACAGGCTCGAGGTTTCCATCAGCTCCTCGCTTCCATCCCCACATTTCAGGAGGCAGTGCGTTACCTAACCACTCTTGTACTTGGTGGAACACTCGGAATGAGTGAAATTTTGATGATCCTTTTGTAGGTGGGAGAGAGGAAAGATCTGGTTTGGATTTGGTGCTGGATTTGACAAAAACTGAGTATCGATGTCTGTTAAGATCAAGCTGATCAGTAGCTGCACGATACATCGTCAAAAACATCCTTTCTCCTGACTCTGCTATTTCTTCAGATGTTGATGTTGGATTGTAGAAGATGGCGGCAATATCCTTGATTTTTGGTTTTTGATCAAATAGCTTAATAACTGACACTTTGCCTTTCCTGAAAATAGCTGAAGTTGTGTCGCAACCGCTGAAGCTATGTAGGAAAAGAATGGAAGAGCAAAATGAGAGTTTTTGGAGTTCTTGTGAGGAAAATATTTGCATTTCCACTTTACCTCTTCCTGGCTTCACAAAGAATATTTGCTTATCTGGTGGTGACAGAGCCATAAGCTACTGCACTAATAACTTCGTACAGCTGGAAAGCTTACTGTGCATTAAGCATGCGACGAGCGAGAGGTCATTAATCTTGGTCTGTCCCTTTCAAACTACTGTAACCATGCTTCTTGCCTATGTGTAAATCTTAAGACATTTTAAAAGAAAATCGCACAACTGAAAAGCTCAGTTTAATAACAATTATTGAAATTAAATAATATTAAACTGAAGCAGGAAAGCGCAGTTTTAAACATATCGTTTATATAATATTTATGCCTTATTTTATCGTTTTCTACGAAAAATGCTTTTTTCAATTTACTACCAATATATTTTACATGGCAATTGTGCGAAAGGGACAAACCAAGAAAATCGATTTCTCGCTCGTGCTCGCTACTATAAGGAGATATTAGTTAATAAAAATAATACTTTAGCACATGGAAGTAAGGTTCATTTTAATATTTCAAAATGATGAAGTAAGCCTTCCAGCTGTATAGTACTTCCTAATTCCATGGTGACTAGTCTAAAGACCGCTGTACACTCTCGCCGAGAGCTCTCGGGCGAGAGTCTCGTGCGAGAGCCCCTTGCCCGAGTGCGATCATGTACATTCTCGCTTAGTTCAATCGCAGTTAAGAACTCAGACAAGATGGACGAAAACGACCATTCACCATTCACCATGCATCGAAAGATATCATTGTAATCCAAAGATTTATAATCATAATTAATTTTATTTCTCACAGATAATGACTGATAATGTCGTTTATTATTGTTATTTTTCTGTTCTACACTGTCCAATGGCGGGACTAGTACTAAAAGACGCGAGAGTGTACAGTAGTGCGCTCGTTTTCCTCGCGAGACCCTTTGTCTCGGGCGCAAAATACCGACAACGGACCGAGAGGGTCCGAGACACAGCGAGGCGGCCCGAGTGCGAGAGTGTAAATGGGTGCGCTCGCCTCGTCTCACCTGTCTCGGACCCTCTCGGTCCGTTGTCGGTATTTTGCGCCCGAGACAAAGGGTCTCGCGAGGAAAACGAGCGCACTACTGTACACTCTCGCGTCTTTCAGTACTAGTCCCGCCATTGGACAGTGTAGAACAGAAAAATAACAATAATAAACGACATTATCAGTCATTATCTGTGAGAAATAAAATTAATTATGATTATAAATCTTTGGATTACAATGATATCTTTCGATGCATGGTGAATGGTGAATGGTCGTTTTCGTCCATCTTGTCTGAGTTCTTAACTGCGATTGAACTAAGCGAGAATGTACATGATCGCACTCGGGCAAGGGGCTCTCGCACGAGACTCTCGCCCGAGAGCTCTCGGCGAGAGTGTACAGCGGTCAAACGTTTTGTAATAATAGCAGCTAGGACAAATAATTATCTGTGAATAGCAGGTATTTGAATCAGAATAAGTTGTTTTCTTAGTCTCGGACGTTCGATGCGTGTTATTTTCGCGATTCGCACTTTTGAGGAATTTGACCCCCCTGTAGTTCCTGAAGTATCGACCGTACAAAAAAATTTATAGAACATAATTTAGAGGAAATTTTATGTAGAAAATTTTCCTAGAAGTAACCGTAATGCTATTTGTGCAGGTTTTTTACTTATGAGCAAAAACCTAAAAAAAGGGTCCTTTGACCCCCCCCTACACTCTTAGCTCACCCCCCACCCTTGAGGACTTTTGACATGTTCATCTGGATATCACAAGGAATAACTGTAGCGATTTTCAAAACTACACGAAATATTTCCGCTGATTTTATTAATTTGATCGTATTATAGATAGATTTTTCAAATATAATAGGTTGGTGCATTGTGAGCTTATGTCAATGATCGTGAGTGACACCTTAAGAATTTAACCTTCTGTTAGTTGAAGGGATATAAAGATAAGCAAACTCATAGGTCAATTAACAAACAGGAACAGCTGTACTGTTAGAGAACTACAATCCCCAGGAGGATCTCTACACTTTGCAAACATCTCAACACTCCAGAGCTGTTGACATTGTCAACACCCTGTCAATAGGTTTTCCTAATAAATTCAGGGACAAAAGATTAAAGCAAACGCTTTAAATACTAAAGCAGCTGCGAGACTTACAACTCGGTGACAGGCCTTAAAAACAGCTCTATAAACCTCTATAATAAGGGAGGTATTCCACTTTCTGACAGCGGATGCTGCAGACATAAGCCGAGGTGCCAAGCTAAAACAGAAGTAGTTATCAGGAGTTTAGTGACCACACCGGAGAGGGTGGCACTCAAACAAAAGTGAAATGTATGCACTTTGGTAGCAATAACAAAGTCTCAAAGACTGCTCATACATATGCTATTCGTATACTTGCAGTCATACAACAGGACGCTGATAGCGTACAGAGGAGTCAAGGGACGGACACGCTCCTTAGACCGGTTAAACCTGACATTAAAGCTGGCAGAAAAGCAAAGAATTTTGTAAATTTAGTCCTAATTATATGCTATTAATTTTCATTACAATATTAGATTGTTAAATATAACATTATCAACAGCTTTTCTGCCAGAGAGACACAACAGCAGAGTAGATATACTGTCTCATTACAAACCGGTGCCGGAAGTGCACTTGTTACCCCAGGCCTTAGGGGCCAGTTTAATAGGGGTTGTCCTAAAGGTGGCTATCGCACGACATAAAAGCGCTGGAAGGGCGCCTGTTACCCCAGCCCTCGAAGGCCATTTTCAATAAGGGGCGATACAAGGGTGGATATCTCACAACAAACCCATACCGGAAGGGCACGTGTCACACCAGGCCTAAGAGGCCATTCACAATATAGGGTGTCAAAGGGAGGTGGATGTCTCATAGCATACCCGTGCCGGAAGGGCACTTGTTACCCCAGGCCTCGGAGGCCATTTTCAATATGGGGTGTCCCAACGGCTAGACTTGCTCGACTAGAGAAGATCAGCCATGGCCCATGAGGCAATCGCAGGTTACCTGGGACTTGAGAGACGTTGCTGCAATATTCTGTGATACCTTTAGTCAAGGAGGGCAGCACCATTAGTTTGGATATTTCCACCAATCTCCCAAATAATACTTTAAGAGCTGCACCATAGGTACGGTGCCAAAGAAATAGTTCCTCAATAGAAGCAATGCTTCTTGGGGAAAAAATCCATAATTTAAGACTCAGGTATTACCTAGGATTACTATCCCAGATATCAGGACTCGCACAACAGCCCCCCACTCAGGCAGACATAATACAAAAATAGCCAAAAAAAAAAAAAAAAGGGGGGGGGGGGGGGCAGTCTGATCAGGGAACCATTCCTCAGAAGAACTCAGAAGTTATTGTGTACAATAAAGTACATTAGAGGGTGAGGGATGCAGATGGATTCCTAGCACATTTAGATCTAAAAGAAAACCTAGAGTCTAAGACCTGGTCGTTACATAAATCAGTCATAAGTCATAATAATTGTGCTAGGACCCCAGCAATACTACCAAGAAGTTTTCATATACATCTTTATAAACTAGATACTTAGAGCAATATAGTAGAACTAACATATTATTTACAGGGATAATTGAATCCAAAGAAATAGTAATTGAGATATCTAAGAAAACAGTAAATAGTAACAACTAATAGTACTCTTGGTAGCTGGAACAGTGGCAAAACCTAATATTCTCGAGGTAGCTAAGGACAAGATTTTGTTTCATTAAGGAGGGCACAGTTACAGGGGCGTAGCTACCGCCATATATGCCGTATTAATTATACGGAGCCCCCGGGCCACAAGGGCCCCCAAATGGAATATAAATTACTTTTATTGAGTTCAAGTAAGTTCAAACAAGATATGAGAAGTGTAAAAAAAAAAAAAAAAAAAAAAAAAAGAAAAAGGGTAACCCTTCCTTAGGACCCCCAAACTAATTTTGTATGGGGCCCCGCCAGATCACGCTACGCTTCTGGCAGTGTGGCCTGGAGTTGACCATAGGACAGACTCTGATGGACATAGGCTATTAAAAAGGGGGGACTAATATATATGCTAAGTTATAATAATAAATAAATAACTTAATTAATAAAATTAAAAAAACCTGAGATATGTCCTGTAAGGGTATATATTAAAATACTAATAAATCTTACACAACCCTGAAGATATTAGGTAGCTACTGAATCAAGTAAGATTAAAATTATAAGGTCTATAATAGCAAGAGGGTGGTCCAATTTTAAAGAGGAAAACACAGCTAGCTGCTCTATAATATAAACTAGTAGTTGGTTGAATAGTAATAATAACAAAATAAAGAGTAATAATAATAATAAATAGAGGAGGTACTCTAAGAAGTTAACTATGACAGGAGTAATGAGAATCGACTAGAAGATAAGATTTGCAGAATTTATAAATGCTGATTTATTTCATTCCCGTACTATTTTAAAAATATTATGCTTTCTAGCCTAATAATATTAGGTGACTTATTTGCTAGACTCAGAGATATTTAAATATGATTAATATTTATGTTAATTAATTAGTTTGACAGAATGAAAATAGAGCTTAAATCAAAATGTTGAAATCATTACATATAATGTTAATAAGTAATAAAGGTTCCAATCTGAGTGTAGCACTGAGAGAGCAGACTGTGTTCTTACCAGAGACATTTAATTATGATTAAACTTCAATTTAATGAGGAGTTTGATAGATAATGTAGGATCAGGGCTTAAGCCAAAATTTTAAATTAACTACATTAATAACAATTAATGCTCCACTCGGAGTACAGTTGTTAGACATTTAAAATAAAAGCTTTGTTTTAATTTATAGTAAATAAAAAATTAACCTTTAAATTAAGCTGTATGAGTAATAAACTAATAACAGTAGGAGAAGTCATATTTCGTAATCTCGGATACAATATTATTATATTAAAATATTAATAAAACTTAATAAATATATTTTGTTTAAGAGACAACAACTATTATTAAGAAGATCAAGGAATAACAAGCAGAGGAGTTAAAAGGATCTTAGGAACACATTATGTTACCAGTCATATTTAAAATTATTTCCTTCCCTTTTTTGTTTACCATGTTTATCGTCCAATTTTTACAGGGAATATTATTATAATATAAATTATTTTTGCTTTAAAAAGGTGCAAGGATAAAATAACATAAGAGACATTTTACCATGTACATTTTATTAGATATTGAATTCAGAATCACATAGCGTCAATCACATAGTAGATAAGAATACCTAATCAATTCTACTCTTTCACCAGCAGAAATCAAACAGGTCTCCAATTAACATATGTGTTTCAAGGACATATAATAAAACTGTTTTGCACTACAACAAAACAGATATTATATGGACAAGAAACACATATGTTAACAGCAAGCTCTTGCTGGTTCATTGGAGACTGCTATGAAACCAATATGGCAGGCGGCACACACACACATCTGGAGCCGGCTGGAGGGAAAGAGTAAGGTAATCAATATCCTCATGAGAGCGAGGGGGATAGCAAAACGCCATCGGTAAGTACAAAATGCACGACCATACAAGGCAATGTAGACAGCATCTCTCCAATTAACATATGTGTTTCTTGTCCATATAATATCTGTTTTGTTGTAGTGCAAAACAGTTTTATTTTATTTCATTAAAAATTATTGTACATAGCTAAATAAATAGGCTTTTAAGGTAAATTAAACAATAAAACAGATTTAATCCACAAGCTTTTGTTGATTTCTATTATTCAGTATTATAATAATACAGTACAGTTTTATGAGTTTTATTTATAAATATAATAGAATTGCTGTCTATGCTACTCTACTAACTACTTGATTGGCTTATACAGTAAACTCTATATAGGGAGGGGATTAAAGCTGCGCTTCCACCAGGTCGGAATCGGGACGTACGCGACGGTGCGGACGGCGCGTCGTGGCATCATATATTTGTCAGGCGCTGAATGACGTTCCAGTACTTCTAGTGCAGTTCACAGTAGTCAGTATCATACATACAAAGCAACAAATCCGTCCGCTGCGTACCTACGCTCTGATTCCGATCCAGTGGATGCGCACCTTTATATATGCACACTTAAGTATCATTACTTTGTTCTGTTCGCAGAGCGCGAACCTTGCTAGATCTGTGGTTCTGTTACACCCTGTATACGACAGCTGAAATCTATTACGCGGGCTCAGGCCAGCTGCATACCACCTCACTTGATCAGAGGATTTTTCCTTGGTGGCCGTACCACTCATAATCCCATACCTTCCTTCTCCTCCTAAAATCTCCTTAACAGCTATTGCTTGCAGACTAAAATGTTGCAAACTAGTAAGTATAGGGACCTAAAAATCTGAAATTAAACATTTTTCATATTATTACAATAAAACAATATACACATTTTCTAAATTATTAACTGCATACTGATATACATTATAATACTTTCTATGAAATAATAATCTATCTTTTTCATATATTATAGTTTAAGTTGTAAATTAATGTACAAATATGCAAATAATACTACGACATGTACTTTGTATTAAAACATGGTATGACATAGTTATGTTTTGCTTCAGTTTATCAATTTACGGTTACATTTACATTTTACAATGGCTTACCTTTCGTTTTTCAATAATTAATCCACTTAATTTACAATTTTTGTATGAGTTGCTACAAATAATTTTCACAAAATGAAAATCGAACTTTGTGTTTTAAACTCCTTCTTCGTCTTTTTTCTCATGTAGTTTATATTCTTTATGGTCTTTTTTATCAGCCAATCACAGTCGACCTTGCACAGATCAAGCACAGATTATGCGATTGGGTACAGTTGCTACGTTTAAATTTGGAACCCAATTTTTTTTTGTTCAAAACTTGCGTCCACCTGACACTGACTACGGAGTACGGGCTACGGCCAATGAGGTTAAATCATAAAGTTAATATACCTATCGGAATAGAGTAACAATCTCGAGCTGTCAAACGTAACCAAAATTGGTTTTCATCTGTGTGAAAAATATGTGTACGTATACACTTACACAAGCATGAATGGGAAGTTTTCTTTTTATCATCTTCACCAGACGGCGCGACGGTAGACACTTCTAGATTTTCTATTGGTTCCCCACCCATCTGAAATTATTTGCAGGTTGGCACCACTGACAACATATTGGTAGTGTTTCAAAAAAATATCAGTGTACTGTCAAGTGTGGCGTAAATCAAAATATCTTAAATCTAAGCCATCATTGGCCTAAGCGATTAGGCCAGTTTACTATTAACAGTTTAGGAACACGCAAATTGTCAAACTGAAAACTGACAACTGACATAGAGTTTTGGCGGGCATGTCACTTTCAAAACTTCTTCTACTTTTTATTGTTGGTGTGGTTTTTATTATTTTTTCCCAAATTGTGTTATTTGTGTTTTTGATGTTCATTATTGGTAAAATATTAGCCATTAAATATCTGTTATCTTGCACAAGTGCAGGTAAGATGTTGTCAAAACCAAAATGTATATTTCCTGTGACATTTGGTGTGAATATAGGTAAACAAGGCTATTTCTTCCGTGAGTTTTAACTAAAACATCGTTATAATAACTCTATTATCCTATTCATTGGAATATTATTGCGTCTTTTTTAAATTGAAATGTATCAAGTTTTACATTCTTTTGCCCAGTTTTGTAGCAAGTATTGATGGTATTCCCTGGTATTACCGATAGTTGTCTACCCATACGCCATCTAGTTACTAAAATGGAAGCTGTTTGACAATCAAATTAAAAAGCTAAGAAAATTCCTCATTTTGACAACGTGCGGCACGTGCCGACTGGACGTCAAAAAAAGAGTGCTGCTGTCATGTATCACACGTCTCTTTTTACCACGCGGTGTTACTGATAGTGGCGAGATGCTTGTTCAGGCCTTTGTTTCTCTATTCCGCTAGGTATATTAACTTTATGGGTTAAATACTACCTAGTACCTACCTATCCTTAATCTGTGACTACGGCTAGGGATGGTCGATATTAGGAAAACATCGATGTTAACATCGAATCAAAAGTATCGATGTACGATAAATATCGATCGAAAGACATCGATTTTCTTAAAACATCGATGTTTTTGGAAACAAATAGGTAAAACTGTCTATTATTTTATGAAAAGTTTTAATTATTAGATAAATGCACTAGAAATAACTAAAATAAAAAAATAACATTCCCAGTATTTTTTTTAAATAAAAACAGGACACTTTGTAAATAAAAATAACTTTGACATGTTTTTTCCTTTCAGTCTGTTCCGTAAGAAATTAAAACAAACTTATTCGTACGGCTGTGAGCTCTCCTCATCTAGTTGAAAATAGTTGAAACTTGATCATCTGCTAATGACTATGCAATATTTATACTTGAAGCTAGTACACCTACTGCACGCTAGACCGCGCCCAAAAGAATAATTGACGTTTCGATATTTTATTCAGGTAACATCGATATTTCGATGATATCGAAGTCAACCCATCGATGTTAAAACATCGATGTTTTATAACTATAAATCGATGTTTCTTCAACATCGATGAATATCGACATCCATAACTAAAACGTAGTGATTATATTCTCTTTGATCCATAACTACGGCGCTAGAAGGAAAAGAAGTTTGTAAACAATGGGGAGCTGGATAATTTACAAATTTTAAAGACTAGTTTTATAAAAGATAAGTGCAAGTTCTGTGTTATACTGTATCACAACTGTATGTTTAATAAAAACAACTAAGAACCCTTTTTATTATTAGTATTTTTCTTTAGTATGAGTATAAATCTTGATCATTTAAGGGAGTTAGTAAAAACTTTATCTCACGAAGAGTTAAATGAAGTCACAAAATCTTCATTATCCTCTCTATTCAAGTGTGATGCATTACTATCAGATTTGCCTTCAGATATAACATATGAAGAAATTACTAACTTGGTAATAAGATTTATAGTATTTAAATTGCATGTTAAATTGTTAACAATTCCTTTGTCATTTGCCCAACATTACATTAACAGTTAAAGTTGTAAAGTCGCTATGTGCAATTTTAACTTCTTGTAAGTAATTCATGCATTTTTTCAGACTGCAGTTGAACATGGACAATCAATAACAATTATTGTGGCAAGGGAAGGTGAAGTTCCACTGAAAGTTATTGTAAGTCCATACTAATAATTAATGTCATATAAAATAAACTTTACTAGATGTCCCGCTACAAAGTTTTCACAGACTTTTTGGCAACCATATTATGATTATACTTTATTAGTGCTTCAACTCCCAAGCAGTTAAAAGTTGAAAAAACTCCAAATATTCTAAATTGATAGTCAGGGAGCCCTAGAACATTTTTTTTTTATTATTAACAAGCTAATTTTTTGTGAGTAGCTTCATAATGACAAGACAAACAACTTTTTTATCTGCGAAAAATCTTGAAAGTGGTAGCTAACAGAGATAGAAAGGATTTCATATTTTGATTTGATGGTCTTAAAAATATATGGATTGTTCTATTTGTAGGACAAGGTTACTCTCAAATTACCTATATAACTATTAACCTACCAATGTACAAAAAATCTGCTGGTTAGGGTTCCATTTTAGGGTACCGTAGTCAACCAAGACCTATGTCTGTGGCTCCCTCACTATGATAGTTGTATGATAGAGAAATTTTACACTATCAAGTGTAAAATTTCTTTTATATTTATTTATATATTTTATGAATCTTAATTATCAAATTAAGATTCATAAAGATTCATAAAATATAAACCTTGGTTTAACCAACATCTGTTTCTAATTTTAGGTGCCGCAAAAGGCTACTGTTAAAGATTTGAAAAAATCTGTAGCGAGAAGTTTTGAAAATTATCAAAAGAGAACTGGAAGTAAAGTCAAAATATCTTGGAAATACTTATGGAAGACATATAATTTATGCTATGATAGTTTATTGCTAGATAATGATAATAGCAGCATTGATGATTATGGCGTAGGCAACAAAGTAACATTAACCTTTAAAAAGAAAAGGAATATGAAGAAAGTCATGTAAATTTTAAATAAACTTTATTTGTTTCTATTAAGCTTAATTATTAAGTTCAATATTACATGCTGTAATGTAGTTACATACATTTTAAAAAATTATGGTCAATTCATAATTAGAATTTTTAACATAATATATTTTTGTTACCTTAATACACACTGTAAATAAAATTTAGAAAAGAAAAATAAAGCTACTTCTTTTTATATTATTAAATTAATATCATCGTACATAATTTTTTGTAACTACAGCTGCTCAAAGTCTGGTTGAGGTGGTGGTTCTTGGGGAAGGGGCTCAAAGTCACTGAGGCTGTACTGGGGGTCTTCGTGTCTCGGGGTCGCTAGTGGCCTGTCGTAGGTGTCCTTTAGAAGTTCCTGATCATGCTGAAACAAGTAACGCTAAGGATAAAGTTTGTTGACCTAAAATACATATTGTAATAAGTAGTAATAACTAATAATACATAGTGTATTCACTTAAAGGTAACATTGTTTTAAACAGTTCCAGGTGTATTCTTGCTAAGCATCAGCTGTTACAAATTATAATGCACCATTATATTTTTGATTTGTGCTCTAGCCTAGTGATTCGTCCTAGTAAAACACACATTAGGGGATACGCATCGTCTCTTGGAGCTCGCTCACAGAGTATGACAATATATCTGGGCCCTGGGGGCACGGGAGTGCCCCCGCCAAGATGAGTTTTGTTTAAATGCATGGTATTTAACCTTTAACGTCACGGGCGGGGTCTACGCAGACTCCACGCGCTGTTTTTTGACGGTATTTTTTTTAAATTGGCAAGTTACGATCGCACATTTTCGGTTAATCTTAAAGCAATTCGAGGTCTTTCAGTGAGTAAAAGTCCGTCGCTCCTCTGCTAAGAGAAGTTACATTTTTGCTTATGTGGGGATACCTGCAGACCCCACCCGTGATTTTACGTATATACTTTTTTCACATTGGTTATGTGTTTATATGTAAGTTTTTTTGAATTGGCTATATATAAATGGAAAAAATTGTTGCCGACTTACAGAAAATCAAATTGGTCAAATCATATTAGACAATTTAATGACTCTGAAAGTTTTTGGAAACATTTTGGAAAAGTTAGAGGTAGCTAGACCTAGTGCACCAAAAATGAAGCGAAGATGCTATTATTGTCCCAGAACTAATTATTATTGTCTGTAAGCCTTGTTATAAAACTATTTGCAAGCCTTATTCAGTAAAATTATTTATTACTTAGCCTACTCAAGGAATAATTTTAGTTTAGGGTAGTACTTTTCAAGGACTGTCAATTTTTTTTCTGTAATGTTTAGTGTTAATTTTTATTTTCATTCTTATTTTATTAGAAAAAAATATTAAGTTATTCAGAAATAGACATTTTTGTTGAATTGTAGTACATCAAACATGTGCCCTAAAAATTCTATGCACGAAATTGATTAGTTCATAAAAATGTTCTTTAACGTGTAAATAATGGTTATTTTATTATTATTAAATGCTTTTCATAAATAAAATAATATATTTTTTTATAATATAAAACGGGTTTTAAAAGTTATTTAACCATTTTGAATTTATATGTATATTTATATTGGGGTACTTCTAGACCCCACGCGTGACGGAACGTTACCCAAAACAACGCGTGTACTTAAAGGTTAAAGAGCATCTTCATCACTAAATATTATAAAACAAAGTCGCTTTTTTCCCTCATGTCCCTTTGTTCCATTTAGGCTGATTTTAGAGTCACGCTGACCGCTCGCTGACCGTCGGCGCTGACACCGAAATGTATGAAATATCAGCGCTGACCGCTACGCGTTATTCAAAAACGCTTCCTACAATTTCATACATCTCGGGCCATCAGCGCCGACGGTGCGCGCGCAGTCAGCGTGACTCTAAAACCAGCCTTAATCTTTAAAACTACGCAACGGATTTTGATGCGGTTTTCTTTAATAGATAGAGATTCAAGAGGAAGGTTTATAAACTTATAATGACATTATTTAAATAGTGGAGAAATACTGTTATTATTGGGGTTTCTAATGTGATGTAAATAATTACATTTCGCTTACATTGCAAACACAGGCTGAACCCTACGAGATTTATCAAATAATGTCCCAACTATTGTACACATTGAAAAGGTCTACAGAAAACTCCGCGATGGTATATATTGTCTATTGTCTATCTCTTATGGATATCCAACAATAACAGTTTTTTGTCATTTACTTTTAACGACAAATAATGGTTAATTTTCGAAGTGATTTTAACCAATGTTTATTCAATTAAACACTTCAAATACATTGTTGATTTAATTACTTAATAGATTTATATGGCCCTTTACGGCATATGATTTAAATTTAAATGAATATTTTCGATGATATTACATATTTAAAAATTGCAAGACGTAGCATCATATGCCGTAAAAGGCCATATAGATCTATTATGCAATAATGAATATAAATCAAAACTGCTGAATCGATTTTAATGCCGTGCGAAGCCGGGGCGGGTCGCTAGTTTAAGATACAGAAAATAAACAAGACAGGGTTTTAAGTATCTTAAAATATGAAGAAGGTAAAACGAAATAAAATAATATTAACCTGATCAGTCTGCAGCACTGAGGGTGGAGCCAAATCATCAAGTGATAGCTGGGTGTTTATTACCGATGGCGGAGCATAATCTGACATCACTGGTAGGTTCTCCACAGGCTAGAACACAAAAGTTTTTAAGTTAGGCAAACTTGACTTTTTAATTATTGCAAGATTATTTGAGTAAATTATTATAATATTATAGTTATACCGTATCTGTTGTTTCCTCAACAACCTTAGTTTCAGAGTTTTTCTTGACAAGATTGTCTTGTGCAAGTTCTTCTGACGTGTATGCAGTGGAGTGGCCAGAAAACAGAAGATGTGTTAGCATGTCAGTACCTGAAATGAAAAAGTAAAACAATCTTTACAAACTATCTACTAATACAAACTGCAAACAATATTGTATAACAAAACTTTTAGAGCGTTTTCCTATAGGAAATGTTGCACATAGCCAAAAAACCGACATGTCTTCAACCGTCGATCAAAACTTTTTGTTTACTGTTTGTACTGGTGCTGTCTAGATAGATAACTGCAATGTTTTCAATATCGCAGTGATATATTATTATGATATATCCTATTATGAGGAGTGACACATTATGTCCGTATACAATATACATGGTTCTAGCGTAAATATGTATGTAACAGACAGGCAGAATAACTTCTATTACTAGCAATGATATTCTACTTATACAGATCTGTTATGTAATATGTTCATACTATTTTCCGGCTTAAATCTCTTCCGAACAACATTGACAAATTTGACAGATAAGTGAAACAAAAGATACGAAATGCCATTTATATAAAAGAGACAGACTAAATAAAATACGACCCAATCGGGTCGTATTGGGTCGTATTTGAAGCTTCACAACGCGCGCGGTAGTAACATATCTGCCTAGCTGTCCCGGCAAACGTTTCTTTGCCATAATATTATATAAAGTATATCGCCCGTATTATTTTATTGAATTAGTGACTAAATAAGTATGTCACCATGGCAACGTTCATCGCTATCCCGTGACCCGCGTCGCATAAACAATGGTCGCTCTTTATAGACAAATCATTTGCAATAAAATAAAATTGCGACTATAACTAAAGATCTAAGCTATCCTATCTCTCAAGTTGGAAAAAAACACACATTTAAAAAAACAAACAACATTAAAATCGGTTATGTAGTTTAGGAATCCATCGCGGACAAACATCGTGACAGGAGATTTATATATATTAGATATCATTGATTACTAGCTTACCAATGGCCGTGTTGTGTCCGCACACGCAGTACAGCATAGTGGGGGCGGGGCGGGGTGCGTCCTCTAGTCCGTGCACGCCGGGACAGAACGCGCTGTGACACAGCATGCCACGGTAGCACGATGTCACGTACGGACACTTTGTGCACGTCGTCACACCCCTGTATAGACAAACGGTTAACGGTTAATATTTAAAAACAGATTTAGCACCATTATAACTTCTTTTTTTATTAACGGCAAACCACCGCTTTTTGCAAAATTTCGCTTCGTTAGCAGTCAGCACACCAACGTGACTTCGCGAAGCGCCAAAAAGCCAGACAGATCTACTGTCACACACATCAAACTGCTAATGCGGTTTGCGGCGTTATTCGTTTTAATTAAAATTAATGTTTTATTGAAAAATATATTAGGCTAGGTTCATATGCGAACGCGCGTTTTCGCCGCTAAACCGCGAGATCACAAGCAATAGTAACAGCGTGACCGCGATTATATTTAAATAAATAGTTTATTTAAATAGCATCGCAGTCGCGTTGTCATTTACATGTATTTGCTAGTCATCTCTCGGTGTAGCCACCAAACCGTGCGTTTGCGCCGCCGTCTACGAATAATAAAACTGAGGCCGTGTTCAGACCAAACTGACTATACGCAGCTGAATGTGAGCAGGCTCACAGTGAGCCCCAGCGCGAACGTGAAAATATACGGTATCGAATGTTCGCGCCTACGCCTAGCGTAATGGCGTATAGTCAGTTAGGTGTGAACGAAAATGTGAATTTGTATGGAAATACAATAAGCTGCGTAACGCTCGCTCACATTCAGTTTGGTGTGAACACGGCCTAAGGAAACGTAACTCCCATACTTCAACCGTTTTGAATTTGGTTCTTTTTCACACACTAAAATATGACAATAGCAACGAAACACTTATCACTCAACGAAATAAAGCGGTTGACATTAATTATTGTCACTTCTATATTTACAATTTACACAAAATTGTGTACCGAATACATGCATAAAGTATGCATGTATTCGGGTCACATTTTGTGGACTCGTGGACAAATTTTTTGACACATTTACTCTTCCTTAGTTTTTATTATTCGTAGGCCACGTTTTTCGTACCTACGCATATAAATCCATCCCTATATCTGATACGTAATTCGGGGCTTAGTAGCCTTCACATGGTACTAACAAATAAACCTAACTGTAACTCATATCGTACCAGACGTAGAAGAAATTTAAGTTTTTCAAAAGAAACTTACAAAAAGTGCTTGTCGCTGTCGAGGGGTGTGTCACACTCGCGACAGATCATTCCGTCGGGCAGGACGAGCGTCAGACCTTCGAATGTCTCTCCAATGGTGTGGCTGGTCGACGCCTTGACTGGTGGTGTGGCTTTGTTCTAAAACAAAACATTGATAATGAAAAATAAGAACTCGACGAATAAAGTTTTCTTTTACGGCACATTTACAACTAAATGATTTTTTTTTCAGTAACACAAATAATTATTATTTCGGTAACGGTTCAGGTTCGGTTTTAATCTAAATCGGTTCTGCTGTTTAAATGGAAAGATAACAGACAGATAGAAAGGTAACAGACGGACAGACACACTTTATAAGTATGTATATAACATTACCTTGGGCTTATTAATGAGATGTTCTTCAGAGCACAAAGGAATAACATCGTCAATGCTGTTATGATCTCTAATCTGATGCTCTTTTAACTGACCTGAAAATGTAAATCAAATATGAATGACTTCAAGTTTACCAAGAATTTTGGTAAACGGGCATTTTAAAAAAAATGTGTAACATCGATTTTGCCTTGTCCCTCGACTTTGATAATTTATTTTGTTGAGATAAATAACTTTTAACAGAATATATTTAATTTAAGTGAAGAAAGTATATGTTTAAATACATATAGAAATTGTCGTCTTGTTGTTACTTTACTAAATAAAAAACTTACGAAGGTTTTAAAGTATTGAAAACCATCAAATATACCTGTCCCCTTCCCAACTATCTTCCCAAATATCTTAGTTGGGAAGGGGACAGGTATATTTGATGGTTTTCAATACTCTAATTTTAGTTTTAAATTCAAATAATTTTTAAAAGAAATTAAATAAAAAAAAATTATATACAGGGTGTCAAAAGACCGCTTCCGATAACTTTGGGGTATGATTATACTACATTTTCTGATTACGAAAATGTATTTTTTTTTTAGTTTTTTTATTTATTTTTTTTATTTTAATTTTATTTTTTTTATAATTAATACCCTTTAAACATGATAATAAACCACATAGAAAAATAATTTTAATTTTTTTTTTACATTTTATTATTATTACTAAAAATCGCAATGTAAAAACGCGCGCTCAATGTCTTCACGCTACGGCCTACGTACGCTGTCGAAACTCGAAAGGTCGTATGCGACGATACACTACGTCAGAACTGTTCTAAACCCTAATGTATGTTGTGTGATGTGTCCTTCCAACTTTAAACCCATAAAGGTGGTCACTATGACTGACCTCTAACCCCTCATCTTGGCTACTTGCAGTGTTAAAAGTTTCATGGTAACTTATGTAGAAAACTGTAATCAACTGCATGTGTAAAAACTTACAAGAGTAGGTATGGCAAATTTCTAAGATTTTTAGACTCGACGTTAAAAAGTTCATAAGTAACGAAACCAATGCGGACGAACTGTCTATCCGCAATCGTCACGTCTTATCAATCGAAATTACAGATGATACACAAAAATCTGGCAATAATTAACTTACGTGAAAAATGTTGAGTTCAAGACGGTTTCTTACTTCTTTATGAATTTTGAAAATAGTCCTTAACACCAAGCAATAAGACCAGTCACCACCAAAAACGTCAAAAACACTTCCCTTTTTAAACGAAATCTATCACACCATACAGTAAATTACTTAACACAACTGAATAATAATAATCAATTAACACATAACACAATAACTACTACCACGTTTTGATACTTGAAGTACCTAATTGTTAAAAAATCAAACTTATGTCTAACAACAACCTAATACCTCAATGCACAAATGGCTACTAAATTAGAAAATCTATTTTAATTTTAAAAATAATGTTAAAATAATTATGTATCGGCTTTCGGAAGAGGTCAAAAGAAACCGAAGCACGGCGGCGTCCTTTGTGATCGAGCCGACAAACAGCGGCCGCCATCGGCCGCTCTGCAGGTGCACGACGCACGTGCACGTCACGTGTCGTTAATCCATTTCAAGGACAATCTAAGTGTTGTACATTCAAAACGATGTTGTCGATATTTAAATTACCATTAAATAATAAAAGTTAATAACTATTATTTAGTTGGTCTAATCTCATTTTTAAAATTAACTCTATTATGAAATATGAGGTTATGAATTCAGAAAATTTTATCGGGATACATAGTCAAGTTGCAAGATAATTTCGATACCTACCGACATTACCGTGATAAAGTGGTTGTTATACTATGGTACGAGTTTGCGCGTCTAGGTATGCGCGTAATGCGTATACGCGTTTACGTACGCAATGAAAATACTTTAATAATACCTAATTATTTAAATAAATTTTAATTATTGTCGCTATTCTTAACATTGAGTAGGTATTTGCTTATTTTTAGTTTGACTGTAATCAATACGTACTCGTATGTAAAACAATTAATACGATTTATCGATAAAAAATTATCGATAACTCAAAATATGCACAGGGATAAATCCCTATTATTTTACAAAGTTTTTTCTTCATTTGTTCAGTCGGCTGTAAACACGCGCCGCGCTGGACGTGTACTGTGAAGTTTTTGTTAAAGTTTTGTAATTTTAAGGTAATAAGGGTAATCTGTGGTACTCGTAAACTTTTATGGAACGGGGGTGAACATCGTTTTCGATAGTGCGGTTTAAACAGTGCAGTAAAAAGTGTGTAAAGAATTGGAATGTCTCCTATTTACTTTTGTTTCGTGTTGAATAACTCTGCAATCTACATTGAGTTACATGGAGCAGTGAGCACAGTTCGAACTGCATTTCATAAAAACAGACAGCTGATCACAGGTCAGTGAACATGTTATCAAGTATTTTTTTCCATAGATAAGTGTAACTGTGTAAGTGTTGTATTTTTACAATTTCTGATTCAAGAGATCAACTGATTCGAATGTGAATTATTATGATTTCTTTTCCTTTTTGGCTGGAAGTAAAAACGGAGTATTTTTGAGTAATAAGTAATACTTAAACTAATAACCTAAGAAACGGTAATTAATAAATTCTAACATTATGTTAAATCGTGAAAACAATTGTAATTTAATAATCATTACAATACTGGTGGTTTATTCACTACACACGGGCTAGGGCACTGTGGCACACCACGATCAGCTGTTTTGTCTAGCGCAGGGCCGCGCGCGCGGTACTCGGCGCGAGCGGCGCGTGGGGGCTGACTCGGCCTGGGGGCCGGGGCTCCACTGGCGCGCGATACTATCGCCCATTTACATCAGCGTTATACATTGCGTGTTGAAAATTTTGACTATTTTAAAAACTGGCGATTTAAAGAAAATTACTTGCACCAATGGATATATCTCATGCCCTATAATAACCCCACGAAGTTATCGGAAGCGGTCTTTTGACACCCTGTATATAATATATATATAAATTTTTTTTATTTAATTTCTTTTAAAAATTATTTGAATATATATATATATATATATATATATATATATATATATATATATATATATATATATATATATATATATATATATATATATATATAATTTTTTTTTATTTAATTTCTTTTAAAAATTATTTGAATTTAAAACGAAAATTAGAGTATTGAAAACCATCAAATATACCTGTCCCCTTCCCAACTAAGATATTTGGGAAGATAGTTGGGAAGGGGACAGGTATATTTGATGGTTTTCAATACTTTAAAACCTTCGTAAGTTTTTTATTTAGTAAAGTAACAACAAGACGACAATTTCAATATTAAAATCGCAAAAGTCAAATGTATCAGTTAAACTTAAAGGTAAAGGGTAAATTATTTGAATTTAAAACGAAAATTTGAGCCTTCCGAGCCTTCCGGAAGATTCCGCATTGTGACCGCTCGTTTTTGCAAAAATTCTTCTAATACTAGAAAGTATTCTGCACGATCTGGCAAAACAACGTATGTTCTTCATCGATAGGTACGTCTTTTTGTTTTCACTGGCAAACTAACTAGTGACAAGCGCGGAAATGTTGTTGAAGTGCAGGTGTTTCAATTTCTTTGTTCAGGACATGTGACCAAGTTTTACTGTTATTAATCACTTTTCTTTGATTATTGTTATTGTTTACACATTGCAAAACTTGTATAGTATTTGATACCAAAAATGTATTGGTGCTAAATAAGATGGTTAATTTTTAAACAATTTAAAACAACAAGAAGGTAGCATTATGAGACCAAGATGTGACCTCCGTTGGGTGACTTTTTCTACGGTCATTTTTGATATTATCAGGAAAATGCCTTATATTCCGCGTTCTTTTTTGTTTTTTTGTATAATAAACTATATTTCCTATTATAATATAGAAAAAAAAGAAAAACCTACATAAAAATTAAAATGTAATTTTATGCCCTGTACACGTTTTTTTGAAAATGCCCAAAGAACACTAAATTGCATATTTATTTTTCTCATAAATATTTTTTTGATTAGGTCATTATATCACATATTATTAATCGTGATGTAATGAGTAATGACC
This sequence comes from Polyommatus icarus, assembly GCA_937595015.1. Lineage (NCBI taxonomy): Eukaryota > Metazoa > Arthropoda > Insecta > Lepidoptera > Lycaenidae > Polyommatus > Polyommatus icarus. The sequence continues at coordinate 16,655,869 of OW569321.1, forward strand.
TAATAAAAATTCTACAAGACGTGACTATTAATTTTATGTAATACTGTTATTAAATGAAACATACCAAGATGCACAAATTTGAGTACACATCTATTGCATCGCACTTCCAAGCTCACTTGGTGTGTTTTCAGATGGTCTATAAACAACATCACATTGGCCGTGAGCTCATACCCATCCGCATATATTGGTATAACCTGTAAAGGAAGGATATAATTAAAAACAAATATAATAATGATTTCTTAGGTTTACACTAGTATGACAACAACCGGTGTAACGTAACTACGGCCGTTTGAAAGTAATCATAGCGTGGGAAATGTATCAAGCAAAGTAAGTTTTGATCACTTGATCAAAACTTACTTTGATTGATACTTGAGGAAGAATTTTATCAATACAAAATATACTTACTGTCAAAACAGTCTACTAAGTCCAAGTAAAAAGAAGTGTTGTATAAAATAGATCCGGCATTCGGCAATTTATTGTAAGATAATAGAATATACCTTGAGACAGATGGGACAATGCAGCGCGGCGGAGCGGGCGTGCGCCGTGCGCGCGTGGTTCAGTGCGGCGCGGTGTGCGGACGCGCGGTACGGGCACGCGCCGCACGCGTACGGAAGCTCGCGAGGCGCGTGGGCCTTCTGCATGTGCGTTGCCAGCGTCAACACCGCCGCGAAACGCAACTGGATAAACATTTTTTAAAATTATATTAGGTTTATTAATTATTAGGAACACCTGATGATTATATTTCGTAAAAATTTATAATAAATAATTTGTGAATATAGTGGAAAAAGTACCCGAAAAATTGTGTTATATTAGTGTTTAACACGAATTTCCACCAAGAAGTAAGAACCGACAGTACAATCACTTATTGTAAATATATAATTAATAAGCAACAAACAAAAATAAATAGAATCCAAATGGCCAATCGAGGCATAAAGGTTTAAATTAGTATAAAATACAGTGCCTCGTTGTTTTTATTCTATATTATATCCTTCGTAAACTTACCTCACAAATAAGACATGCGTAAGTGAATAGCTCCGGAGACTTTGTATCTATTGGGTGGACATTCTTCAAGTGCTCATCTAGTTCAGCCTGCGAGGCATAACGCAGCATACAGAACGAGCACTGTGGGGCTTCCTCCCCGCAGCCCTCCGGTGGAGGAACCACATGCTTGAATATGTGGTCCATCAATGCTAAGCTCTCATTGAATTCTATGTGACACAATGGACACTATGGACAAGAAAAGTTAAATTAATAAAAATAAATAAAATAATAATAATAAACGAAATGGGACTCTATTACTGAGAATTGCTGTCAGTCTATTTTCAAGCTGTATCTGTGATAGATAGTTGAAATTTTCACAATATATTATTTATTTGTGAAAAAAATATTTTATACTCACATACTATAACTCAATGTTATGTTAACTATCAGAAGAAACTTACCTCAACAGCTATAGATATATTGTCCTTTACTCCCTCTGCAGTCTGTCCAAAATAGAATCGTTCTAAGGACACTGTCTCTTCTGGTTTAATTTCTTTCTTGATGGTCTTAAGAGGTATGTCATCCATATCATCATCAATGGTGTAAGTTTTAGGTTGCTTACGTTTCTTATATGTACGGACTGAGGTGTCACCATCTTTATTCTTCTCTTGCTTTATTTTAGTACGACGAAGTGCCAATGGTATCTGTTGGAAAAATTCAAGTTTTGCAAATGGTCTGAGGCTATTTGACTGCACTTTATGTATTAATTTGAGATAATATGCTTATAAGCGTAAATCGCGAATAAATTCAACAGTGTTTTGATTGGCTAACATTATAACATTAATCGACAATACTGTTGAATCTCTTAAAAACCTTAGAAAATGGGTATTAACTATTAACATTTTTTATTACCTCATCACCATCTTCATCATCTTCAACATATGTAGTTTTTTCCTTCTTTCTCTTCTTTGGTGGTGGGGTTGGTGGTGGTGTTGGTTCTTTCTTCTTTCTGCCTCGTCTCCCTCTACCAGTTTCGATTTCCACTGGATCACTGTGTTTCTCTTTCTGAATAATATTTAATTATTATGAATTTGATGTAGATATAATATTATGTCAATATGTTAATTGTTATACTATAATATCATGCATCCTTTTATTATTATAATTGACATAATATTGTGTTTACTGGTAAAAACACATGTCAAAAAAAAATGATCTTCATTTACAGTTCCAAATACAATACATGTACTATCAGAGAAGTTAATTCCTATGCAGTTCGGGGACCTACGTAGTTTGGTTGCGTTACGTCAAACACAGCCGACAGATCGCAATTAACATTAAATTGACATATTCGTCCAAATAACGTTGGTCTATCAACTGCGTTGGAATAAGTTTCCTCGATGGTACATTGTACTTACCTTAGAAGAATCATATTTCCAGTTCTTAAATGGATTTGCGGCGATTTTGTTGAGTCTCACTGTAATTGGGTCTTTGTTATCTAGTTTTGTTTGTTCAGCTATGTGTATAACAATATTGTCAAACGCCAGACCTGGAGATATGCCAAACCTACAAACAGAAATTATTCTTAAATTTTGTTGATATTTCTAATATGAAATAATTTAAATCTAAAGTTTTTAAATGAAAATTATTGGAATGATTTAAAGTTATTGAGGCCTTACTTTTCTCTCCATACTAGCTCATCAAGGAACTGCTGTATAATTTGTCTAGATAGCAAAGACAAAGTATTCTGGAACATTCTTGGGACTATACGTCGTAAGTACTCCATTATATTGGCATTGCTATTCTTTGCTGGCTGGTCGGAGTGTGAAGACGATTGTAGCACTGACTTGAAGCCCATGGACACTAGTGTGCTCTTGTCCACCGTAAGGTCTGTGAGTATTACGGATGATGGGTGCACCCAATTAGTGAGTGGTTCTAGAATTTTTTGGAATCGTTTCTTGTAGTTCTTCTCAAACTCAGCCAACGGCTCAACCGCTCGAAGGCGAATCTAATAATAAAATACATAATGTTAGTATGTTTAGATGTTATCTATAGGAATTTTAAAATAAATTAAGGCCTTTTAAAAATTAAGATACCTAGTCTTTTCAATCTGATTTGTGTGCAACATACAATTGTTTGTTTGATACACTTTGAAGTGTATCTATGTATTGCACATAAATCTAGTGTATGGTGTTTACCAATTTAAACTGATTACAAAGAGGTTCAAAAGTCTACTACACCTGTTAGCAACCATGCATAACTCTTTGGGTTTATAAAATATGAAGTTTTTGTAGGACAACATACCAGTTTTTCTACAGGATCTAACACTCCTAACACTTCAACCTTGACTTGTCTCTGTGTGCCATCATGGCTTGTAGTGCCCAAAGATATGACTCCAACTTCAACTTTCTTCCCTGGCCCACCAAGGAGACCCATGTGGTGGTGAATAGCGGAAGTGCATATCGCTCTTAGCCATGTGAATAGTCCCTTTACATACAAGTTATCAACTTTGACCCACTGAACAACATTCTGGACGTTGGTTTGACATGCCCAGTGGTATATTAGCTTCAAAAGCACACTGGGTGGGAATGTGGCACCTTCAAATATGGAGCTCGAGAAGACAGATACAAATCTTGTCGGGCAGCACTCTGATATCCACACATATCCTCCGGAGTATGGAAATTTCGAAACATCTGAGTACATGCCTAAAAAACATTTAAATAATATTAAGTGTCATTGAAATTGGTGGAGAGCTATGTCGAAAGACAATCTGACAAAATGTTTCTTGTTTTGCTATAAAGCTTGTATGTTTATAGTCAGGGAATTAAGTGCCATTGAAAACCGATCTATATGTAGACAGAAAAACATCAGCTGCCTAATCCAGATAGTTGGAATGATTTTTTCAAAGATTTTTTATTTAAGACAAAGACTTAGTAGTCACTAAACTGGTCTTTGTCTTAACTGACTAGTTAGGTTAGTCGTATTCCTTGTTGTTTATAAATAAGAACATATTTAACACTTACCAAGCTTGAGCTTGTTGCCGGGATGTAAGGCGCACCATTGCTCTGACCGTACAAGACCCTGCTGAATCAACCACTCCGTGAACTTCATGGGTGTATGTATGAGCACAGCCTTGACTTTAGTGTCGAGGGAAGTGCGGTCGGAGGGCGCGCCCTCTCTAGCGCGAAGATGGGGGCGGGCTACTACCACCAATGATGGGAATGTCTTGCCTAGAAACAAAAGCAACAACTATATTAATTAACCTTATAAATAAAATGATAAGTTAATGTCACAATATAGTTATTCACATCGAGATAACTAGATCAGGAGTTTCCAAACTTATTTTGTCTGAGAACAAATTACTTTTCAGCGCCCCCATCATTTCACCTACTTTCTCTTTATTTATTAAGGGGATTTTTCCAATATAAAATAAAATGATAGTAATGTTACCCATAACTCGGTTTTAATACTTTGATTGTGGGAATCTCAGACACAATAGATTTTCAATTGTGATGTGGCACCCGGGCGCCGCTTGGAAGTTGATTATATAATCGGCCAAGTGCGAGTCGGAATCGCGCACGAAGGGTTCCGTACCGTTATAGAGCAAAAATAGGCCAATAATTGTGTTTTTTTGTATGGGAGACCCCCTAAATTTTTTATTTTATTTCAATATTATTACTAATTATTAAATTACAATAATATTTAAGGCCTTCGTGAAAGTTTCAAGTGCCTACCTCTTATCATCATTGATTACGAGCAAAAAAGGCCAAAAAAATCAGTTGGAAGGGTAGCCCCCATTAAATATTAATTTTATTTTTATTTTAGTATTTGTTGTTATAGCGGCACCAGAAATACACAATCTGTGAAAATTTCAGAACTCTAGCTATAGCGGTACTTGAGATACAGCCTGGAGACAGACAGACGGACAGACAGACATCGAAGTCTCATGAATAGGGTCCCGTTTTTACCCTTTGGGTACGGAACCCTAAAGGTCAATAAATTGAAATTGATATACCTTGCAGTTTATTGAAGGACACTTCACGTGAATCTGCTACATGTTTGCTGTTTCCATCATCCTTGGTCAGATCAACAATAGCTGTTGTTTTTGTGGTACCTGTGAGTAAGCCACCCACAGCAGTGGCTTCTGATGGTCTTACATTTGTCACTACACTGTGCACATCTGAAAATATGGCAACATATTTTATTAATCCATGTGTTAATCATGTTTGTGTAACATTTGCTGTCAAAATGCTGAATTACAATCAAAATTTAAATCTATAGTATTGGGCAACGGAGCAGCATAAGATGTGAGCAATGAATAGGGAAGATGCAATATTTATATTTTTGTGTTCATTTTAAAGAACTCCATGTGGAATAGACCACAAGTATATTAAAAAAATTAAAACACTTGAATTTACTGCAAAAAATGCGGTATAAAATTGACAATTTAAATTTTGCAAAACGGATCTATAGTCTGAATGACGTCATTACTGTTTGACAATTACTGACAATGGCCCCACCTCGGACCCCTCAAAAAGTTGAGAAAGACCCCTCAACAATGCAATGCAACAGCATAAGAAATTAGATGCAACACCAAAGGCTTGCATTTCTATAGCATTTGAATACAGTTTTAGAATCAAATATCTAACCCCCCCATAAATATCTATTTTTGGTCTAAAATTATAAGACAGACATTATGCAAATTTTGCCCTTTTTCCTAGTGAATATTGTAAAAAAAAATCTAAACATAAGCTTACTAGAAGGAGCCAAAGTCTTGTCCTTAGTTTTGGTTGGTTCATCTTTATCTTTCTTCTTTTCTTTATCTTTTTTTTTCTTCTTGTGTTTTAGTTCAGGGGATCCAGATTTTTCAGCTGGAGGTGAGTAATTCTCATCATCATCATCACGATATCTTTTATTCCGTCCTGTTAAAAATGATACAAAATTAGAGAAAAATTTAAACACTGTGTTATTATTTTCTAGATATAAACTACATCTCCATTTATCCCTCGACCATGGATATACATATATTGTTTACGCGGTTGAATTTGACCACTTGGGAGTAAAGTATTAATGAGTATTTGCCAAAATAATTGTACATCTGTGTAAAAAAAAGAGTGTCTTGAAATAATCAACTAGTTTTTTATGTTTTTGGCCTGTAATACAAAAAAAAACATAACTGTAAAGGAAAACTTTTGAAAAATTCCTCTTCGAAAATTAAAATAAATATAATCGTATTATTTTATAATTTATGAATTAGATTTTTTTTTTGTAAAACTATATTTTTACACTCCATATAAAAATTAACATCTCATGTTTTAAGACTTCATAAAATGTTATATATCCCATTAAAATTGTACATTTGTGGGTAATATTTATTATGATTACATGTTGTTTTTATTATAAACATCTTTATGTGGGGTTCTCTTATAAAAAAAACCTACTTAAAAGCAAAAAACAGAGTGAGTCCGATACATAAACTTTTTCGTTATTACTCTTTTTGACGCGTTCGTAACATTTTATTAATGGCATTACTAACTTTAAGCTTATTGAATGTTTGTCTGACGCCTCCGCCATTTCTTTTTATGTGAAAATCAATGTGGACGTGTTTTGATAGTGGAACTACTTTTTCGAGACAGAGATTGTATCAGGCTTTTTTGGCATAACTGTAAGCTAAAATGTATTTTTCTTTTTGTAATGCATTTGCAAAGAATGTATGAAATGCATATTTATTATCTGTATATAATAAGCTATTGACAATTGAGAACTTTCTTCAATTAATTTTACATTACTATTTCGTAACGTTTATTCAAAATTTCGTGACGTTACGAAAAAGTAGGTCATAAAGCTGAGTTTACAATGAGTTGAAAAAATAATTCAAATATTCATAGGAATGGATTTTTTCACGAAAATTTGCATTGCGTTACAAAAATATTTGTTTGTGTGGGAAAACTACTGCATGAGTTTTCATGTAGTTTTCACCCATGCATAGATTGGTTAGTGGGGCAGCAAAAAACATACCCCGGGCGCAGCCAAAGCCAACGTTTGTCCGGTACACTTTCATGGCTAAATCACTGAACGTTATTTAGTGTGGTTATAGACGAATACATATAAAGTAAAACATACAATTTTTTTTCACTACTTTGTAACAAGCCTTATGTCCTGTAATTTTAACTATTTAGTTACAATTCAGAACTATTTCGTAACAATATTTCGTTACGTACAATTATTTTGACAAATACTCTAATGCAAAAATCTGTTGATAGTTTAGTTTTCAAACAAAACAACACACAGCAAGCATAATAAATTCTGGACCAATAAAAAAGCATTGTCCTATTCTGGGACTCAATTTTACTCCACATAAAAAATACATTCAAATCTAGATAGATAACTGGCATAAAAATAAACCACAATTTTGCATTTATCACGTTAGTATAATAACATTTTATTGGTGCTTTCATTCCCAAGCGATCGCATGCGACCGCAAGAATAAAAGATTTCCAAGAATCCACGATCGAGGTGTTAATCATATTGCTTACCTCTTTTACTTTTTGGCTCTTTAGATACAGACAGAGATCGAGACCTGGAGCGGATAATTTCTGCACTTTGCCTCTCCAAATCCTTCAACACTGGTTGTCTGAAATTTTTTTTTAAATATTATCTCTAAATTAAGATCACAGTACTATTATGTTTCAAGAGGGTTGAATATCCTAAAGATTTAGAAGTATCAATACTACTAACTTTCCAAGCAATTGATATGCTGTGAATTGATCACCATTATAAACGATTTGGCCCCCTGTTTCTTTGACCACATCGTCGATTTTAGTTTGTATACTTTTATATTCCTCATCAGCATTTTGATATGCTTTTAGCTGTACTTCAGTCAATTCTTCTTCCCAACATTCTAATTCAAGAGTTGGTATGTCTGGCCCAAAGTAAGTGCGCTTGTATAAATCGGCTTCTATGATTTCTGCTTGAGGCGGAATCACCGGCATTTCCTGATAAGAAATAACGAAGTTATCGTGAAAATAAAGTTTTGGATGCACGAAACGAAATATTTTTTAAAACTTACAGGCACTGTTTCAGTGTCAGATTTAGCTTTCTTAAGCTTCATGATTGTAATAAAGATTGTTTAACACTTTGATTTTCATTAAAATTCTTTAATTTAATTAAAAATTGTGATACAAACTAAGAAGTCAGAACAACAACATTGAAAGATGGCGTCGTCTACTGTCTACACTCTATAACCATAACCTCATTCACAGATCACAGTCAAGCACAGATTAAAGCGCATCACAGACGGTAAAGATAATATAAAATATATATTATCTTAGAGCATATCAACGAATAACAAAACTACAGGAAATGTAACTCCCATACTTCAACCGTTTTAAATTTGGCTCCTTTTCGAACACTCAAATATGACAATTCAGATTCTCGCCAAGGTCGTTTCCCAGGTAACGTATCATAATATTGCGCGCTGGACGACAGCCTGCGCGGTTATTATCAATGTCACAATTATGAAACAAAGCGGATGGCATTATGCAGTATACACCAAACATATCTACTATCACGAAGAAAGGAGTACATAATTATTATTTTAAAATCAAACATTTTCCTCTGATCCTTAAATCGTCGATAATAATAATAATATATAATAATTTTGAACAAACCGTGTACGACTCGGACGAATTTAAAACTATCCTGCAGGGCAATCGCGTTATTTCTAAACGTTTCAATTCAGGTTCACATCTACTTTGGTTGTGTTTCAGTTACGGTTTGGTTTCGCTGCGCCTGAACAAATTTTAGTATCGTGCTACCGTTTCAACCGTAACTCAACCTTAGATGGAACTCGAACGAAGCGCAACGTTTGACCTTTAGACAGACATTGCAGCGGACCAATCAGCGCCCTTCTGATTTTATTTTGATTGGCTTTAATACGAACAAATTTGTTCCGTTGCGTTAATTGGTCAATTGACAAATTGTTTATTTACATATGGATGAATATGACACGAGTGAAGTTGTTTTGGTAGTTATGAATGCGAATGATTATTACTTGGAGATTTTAATTTACGTAGTTTAATTCATATTGTTTTATTATAATTTACAAACGCCATAAGTGTTGAATAGTGACTAGTGTCTTGTGACAAAAATTTTATGTGGCGCAGAAAACATATTTACGTAAAGAAGTAATGTCAAAATTCAATTCACTTTTAAGCTTATATTATAATTTGATTAAAGCTTATTGTTATATTTTTCCATCGATTTTCGTCAATTTAACACACCAAAATAAGAAACGTTTCAGAAACGTGCGAGTAGAAGTTGCATTGTATCAACTTTTTGTTTTGACAGCGTTTGCGCTTCGGCTGAGGTTCAGTAACGTCTCAACTAGCTGTCAAAACGTTAGCGCGATATCAAATCGTTCCAAAAGTCGATCAACGTCCGAGTTTCATTTGCGGTTCAGTTGAATAAATTTAGTGCGATTGCCCTGCAGAGCACCTAGACAAGACGTTTTCAGATTACAAAAATATATGTGCTAAATTATTACAGAACTAGCTGTTGCCCGCGACTTCGTCCGCGTGGACTTCATTTTATAGCGCGCGGTGTCAACAAAATTGGTGTCAAATTTAAAAGCTTAAATTAAACCCCCCTTAAATTAAAATATCTAAAAACAGCTGTGCAGTGCGCACATAATATTTCATTTTTTTATATTATACCTAAAGCTTATTTAGCCCCCCATTACACAACTTTAGCTTTACCTATAAACTATTTAGCATTGGTAGGTTTAAGGTTTCGTCACTCATCACTGCGTAGATAAAGTACTGAGTACTGACTACTAAGTAGAGTAGTGAGTTATTCATTATTTATAGACGTGCATAACAATCGCAAGAATCGAAAAACGGTACTCAACTTGGTACCACCTCTTATAGAAAGATGCACGAGCAAGCGATATCGCGATGTAGGAGACGCACGGCGCCATCTATTATGATTTTTTGGAACTAACTTTATTTGAACAAATTTACGCATTTTCACCCCCTTACAACCCCTTTTTCCGGTTAAAAAGTAGCCTATGTCCTTTCTCAGGCTTTAGACTATCTGTGTACAAAATTTCATTACAATCGGTTCAGTAGTTTTGGCGTGAAAGCGAGACAGGCAGACAGACAGACAGAGACACTTTCGCATTTAAAATATTAGCAAAGATTATTACAGAATTGAAATAAACAACTTACGGTACAAATGCAGATTTTCGTAATCTCTTTAATTTTCGGTCATTAGTCATTACTCATACAAAATATATCATGACTAGGGCCCGGAAAAATATGTACTAAAAATCCAAAATATGTACATAAAATATGGACTAAAAAATCGAAAATATGGAAAAATATGGAGTATAAAATTCCAAAAATTAAACGTTGTTTTAGTGTTATAGGTAAGAAAAGAGTCACTCGTGACAGTTAACAAAGAGATAGAGGCCAGAAATATGCTATGCTGGCTTTGCCTTTGCATATTTGGTAGGCCAGAAATATGCTATACTGGCTTTGCCTATGCATAAATGGTTTGGGAATAAACATATTATGTGACAGTATTAATTAACTGTACAACTTGCATGACATGCTGATCATAATTTTGTAACCATGACAGCACGTAACGCACGTCATGCTGCATGATTTGACGTGGGAGAGCCGTGCTTCGGCACGAATGGGCCGGCTCGACCGGAGAAATACCACGGGCTCACAGAAAACCGGCGTGAAATAGCGCTTGCGCTGTGCTTCGCCGAGTGACTGAGTTTACTGAAGGCCCAATCCCCTACCATTTTTCTTTCCCTGCTCTTCCCTCTTAAAATGCCGGCAACGCACCTGCAGCTCTTCTGATGCTGCGAGTATCCGTGGGCGACGGAAGTTGCTTTCCATCAGGTGGCCCGTTTGCTCGTTTGCCCCCTTATTTCATTTAAAAAAATGATCGTCTTGGGTTCGCTTAATACTGGCTAAATGATCCCTGCACGTCACAACTCACAATTCACGATATTTTTTTACTTCAGTTTTTGTTTAGCCATGTCAGTAACATGACCTTCAGCATGGCTGAAACTTTATTTTCTATTTCTTCAATAATCTTCTTTGAAAACAGAATACCGAAAAAATATAATAAATAATAATATAAAACGCGAGAGGAACTAGGTATTTTAGTGAAAATATGGACGATTGTGACATTTTCTTGCAAAATATGGACTTATCATTGTAAAACCCTAAAATATGGAAAAATATGGTAAATAAAACTTGGGATTTCACAGTCTAAATATGATAATTCGTGTAAAAACACATTCCCTAATCATGACTATTAAAGTGTATGCTATATAAACGAGTAATCTGGCTCGGCATCCAATTCAGTTCGTTTCTTACTAAACGAAGTACGAACGGCATTATAAAAATAAGATACTCCATACTGATGTCAGTCAGACCCCCGGTTATGAATTATGATTAAATTGTTACATCTTGCATAACACTGTCCATGGCGACTTTGTAAAAATTTTGAAATTATATTATTTTTTGATTATTGCATTTTTACAATAACTTGTGAACTTAATAAGACAAACACAAAGAGACCAGCTTAATTTTACGCAAATACCCTGGCATCCAACTTAAATAAACCATCTTTTTGGGCATGTTTTTGGGTCGGAAAAAATACAAGAACTTTACCTAAGCATAATTTTAAAAAAATCACTTACTGATGAAACTTGAAAGGTTATTCCTGTATTAAAAGTCGTATCTGTATGACTTCTACACCATTTCACAGGGTATTTAGGCATTTTAACAACGAAAATTTTGTAAAAAGCTACGTAAAAAGTAAGTAAACCAAAAGTAAACAAATTGTAAAATGAGTTTGACAATAATTATCATGTCAATCTGGTTGAACGTCACTCGAGTATATATACACGAAAAATGTGTACCGAACACATGCATAAATGTGCATGTATTCGGGTCACATTTTGTAGCCATTTGGTGCACTTTTTTTGACGGAGTTACTCTTCCTGTAGTTTAAAGTTCACTGGAGCATATTTTAGAATATCGCTCACGATACAAATCCTATGAACCATCACACACGACGAAGTTAATTTATATTTTGTATCTTAAGATATGGAAATATATATTTCGTACCTTAATATTTTATCTTAAGATACGAAATATATATTATTTCGTATCTTAATATGTTATCTTAAGATGCGAAATATATCTTTATGAATAGGTACAGGGTGTTTTTGTGTCGAGCAGCGGGCTCATCGGTGATCGGACGCACTATTTTTTTTTTTTTTTTTTATTAATAAAATTTTACGGGCCTGGATTCTAGTCCTTTTAGCCCAGTCCTTAAAATACATTTCATTGTTTTTAACAACAAGTAACTTAACTTAACATTACACAGGGCATTACGGAATTAAAGTTTTTTCCCAACATTTTTTAAGAAGCTATAAAGCGGACCATAAAAAGTATTTTTTTGAAGTAAATCTTTCAAAGACAAGTTGTCTATGTTTATATCACTGTCACTGTCATCTTTGTCCAATGGGCATTGTCCAAAAAAAATCACATGTACTTTTTATATTTTTTTTCGTTAAAATAGAGTATTTTAAGAATATAAATTATAGTTCTTGCAAACTACGAGTGCGCGTAGCCTTTATTTGTAGTTGGAAATGCGAATAGACATTTTCGTTAGTGTGCGTACCCGACGGAGCAGTCAGTAGCGAGCGAGCCATGTACGCGTGCATAGATATGGTCACTCACACAACTAAGGGCGACGCGCACTCGTAGATTGCAAGAACTATAAATAATTTTGAAATTCATTGGCTAGTTTTTTTTCAATAAATTTTTAAAGTTTCGCTGTGACGTCATCATCGGCGGCCAATATGACCTCTGCAGTATGTTTTTTTTCCTTTCAATCTTATTTATAATGGCTGGTTCGTCAAATGCAAGTTCTCATTACAAATATATACTAGTAATCTGTGTCTCATTATGTGAAAGCTGATACGAAAAGCTTACCAAAAGTTCGAAACGTAATGTTGGTCGAATTTATTGCCAATTTAACGCCATTGAAGGTCAAACTAAGGTTAAACATATTTGTTCAAAAATATAAGTAACTAATGGGTATTTTTTTCGTTTATGTACAGAAAAACGATCACTGACCTTATTCCTCGAAATGTTTTTGTAATGAGCAAAATTTAAAAAAAATGGACAATCCCCATTCACTGATTTCACTACACATCATTAGGCGTGCCATATTATGTTTTCCACATCGAAGAACCAGATGATCAAGAGTCTCCTCTTCAACGCCGCAGTCACAAAATGAGGTATTCACCATCTTCAATCTGTAGAGATGAGATTTAACTTGGCAATGCCCAAATCTCATCCTGTTCATAGTAACTATAAATGATCTAGACATTTCTTTCAATTTATGGTACCACGGTTTGGCGGGCGGGACCTTTTGTATATCGTAATACCATTTTCCTTTTTCAGACGACGTTTGGGTAAAGTATGCCTTGAACAACTCTCCCAGGCAGTCTTTCATAGGAGCATGTATATCTGTATACGGTATGTGCTGGAGTTGACTGTGGTCTTCGTCTGGATCTCCTCTTGTTGCGGCATCAGCTTCTTCGTTGCCAGTAATTCCAGAGTGAGAAGGTACCCAAATGAATTTAACATTTTTACTATTATTATACATATGGTACAAAGTTTGCTTAATTTTTAATATTAAATAATTTGTATTAAATTTTAAGACCCTATTTTTAAGTGCAGTTATAACACTAAGTGAATCAGTTAAAATCAAACAATTGCTTTCATTAATTGAAGATATATACAATAATGCTTTATATATAGCATAACATTCAGCAGTAAATATACTACATTCATACGCTAATTTTATACATTTTTTAATTTTTTTCTGAGGGTCATAATAGGCTGATGTAACAATATTTAAGGTTTTCGACCCATCAGTATAAATTCTGTACTCATTATCTATAGTATTGAGAAGATCATTTTGATTACTTATTTGTTGCTCACATATTGTAACATCATGCATGTATGCATTATATTCAATATTATACATAGGCCAATGATTTTCTCTAAATATATAATTTCCAATATTTAAGTAGATGTTTATCATAATCCTTAATAGTTCGGGCAATTTTCTAGAAATAATGTTAGAAACATCAGTATATGGACCCACTTTCATACTATTTGTTGGAACTATAGGAAGAATTCTATTTAAAAGATGATTATTTTTAGAGGCAAATACCTTTAAGCAAAATCGTTCAGCAATTTTTAGCCTTATAATAGTTAGTGGAGGTATACATGTCTCGGCCTCCATGATATGTATAGGAGTAGAGCACATTGCACCTGTTATGACTCTAAGAGCTTTATTTTGAATAACATCTAATTTTCTTAATAAGTTATAATTACAGTTGTAATATGCTAAGGTGCTGTAATCAAAGTGACTACGTACTAAACTCTTATATAACATGGATAAAGTTTTAGGGTCGGATCCCCAGTGTACTCCTGCCAAAGATCTAATTATGTTAAGACCTCCACAAGCTTTTTTGATAATTTGTTGGATATGATTTTCAAATTTTAACTTATTGTCAAGATATATCCCCAAAAACTTTTTTTCGCAGACCCATTTGAGACTGTTGTTGTGAAGTTTAACATTAAATAAACTTCTTGGATCTAATTTAGAGAAAATCATGGCTGTACTTTTTTCCAAACTTATCCATAGCTTTAATTTTCTTGTATAGTAATTATATACTTGTTCTAATGCCTTATTTAATATATTTACAGCAATATTTACATCCTTATGACTACTATACACAACAATATCATCCGCATACTGTAGAAATTTTACATTACAACTTAAAAGATATTTACACAGTTGACTTGTGTATATGCTATATAATAGTGGCGAAATAGTGGCACCTTGCATTGTTCCTTTATATATATGTCTAGGTCCATGTAAAATGTTATTAAATTTGACATACATTGTTCTCTTAAATAAAAATTTAAAAATCCATTCACAGACTTTTCCGGGGACACCTATATCTATCAAGACTTCAACAAGGATAGTTGGATCAACATTATCAAATGCCCCCTGAACATCGAGAAAGGCACAAACAGTGGAGGAAAATGAGTGGAATGAATCTTTAATATCCCTTAATAATGCAACATAGCTTTCTACACAACTTTTACCTTTACGAAAGCCATACTGCTCCCTTGGTAAGATATTATTTGATTCAACATACCAGTCTAGTCTCACCTTAAGCATGTATTCAAATATTTTACCAACACAAGATGACAAAGATATAGGTCTATATGAGTTACAGTCATTTTCCGGTTTTTCTGGTTTAAGGATTGGTACAATACATTGTGTTTTCCATGAGTCTGGTATAAGATTGTTTGTCCATAATAGATTATAAATATCTAATAATATTTTTTGGGCATCTTCATGCATGTAGCCTAATATTTTGTAAGGGATATCGTCTAAGCCTGGAGTAGTGTCTTTTCTAGATTTCAAAGCAAATTGGAATTCTTGCCATGTAAAAGTATTACTCAAAAATATGCTACTTGAATTGCCTTCCTGAATAAAATATGAATTTAATAAATTACTATCTATATATTTTTCAGGTGGATCATTGGGTGCATACTTATCAAGAAAAGATGGAATCCATTCACTGTTTTTTGGTTTACTAACAGAAGAAGCTCTTTTAAATCTACGGATATAATTCCAGATGACAGTAACAGGTGTTTGTCTGTTGAATGATTCACAAAGGTTTCTCCAACTATTCTTTTTCTTTTCCCTTAATAACTTTTTTTTAATTGCATCTATTTTTTTATATTCAATGAAATTTTCTATAGATGAATGTGTTCTATAAAAATTTAGAGCAGCTTTACTTTTTTTAACTGCTTCTGAGCATTCATTATCCCACCAGGGAACTGGTTTTTTCCTCATGGTTGGGGAAGTTATATTTAGTTTTGGAATACATGATTCTTTAACTGTATTTAATGTAACACAAAATTTATTATAAGTAGATAAAGGTTCGTTGTAATCAATAGTAAATGACCTGAATGCCTTTTCAGTTTCAGATGCGAAGAGCTTCCAATCTGCCTTGTCATACAGAAATCTTTCCGTTGGTTGACCAACTTCAAAATCTTGTGGATGGAGTTCAATAAATGTGAAAGTGGGATAATGATAGCTGCCCATTGGATCATCACTAACGCTCCAATGGCATAGAGGAGCGATTTGTGGGCTAACACAAGTAATGTCAATTGAAGATTGGCTATTACGCAAACTACCTACTGTTGTTGGAGCTCCCGAGTTCAGGATACATAGGTCACACTCATCTAATAAATCGTAAACATCTGTACCTCGAGGCTTGGTTTGAAGACATCCAAAAGCAACATGATGAGCATTTAAATCTCCGGATAGTATTATCGGTTTTGGTAAACTATTAATAATTTGTTTAAGTTGTCTAGATTTGAACTTTCCTCGTCTTGGTGGACTATAACTACATAAGATAGACAAATTACCAATATCAGTTTTAAGAACTATAGCTGCAGATTGTAAATCTTCATAAAAAGGCAGATTGACAGTAATATATTTGAAATTATTCCTAATGAGTATGCCGACTCCACCACGGCCGTTAAGGCCATGTTGGTAAATAAAATTATAACCTGTTATTTTAAAATTATGATTTTCTTTTAAATGTGTTTCATTTAACAAACATATATCAATGTCATTTTGGTCCAAAAAAGTAATAAGAAGAGGTTTTTTGCTATTAAGATTTTCAACATTAAATTGGCATATTTTCAAAAAATTACTATCCATGTTTAAGGTTATTTAATAATACTTCCTTTATTACTGATGTTGTCATTTTTTTATTACTGTTACTTAAATTTACTAATGTAGCTACTAAAGACTTTAAAATGTTGTCGCTTTTTATTATACCTTGTATTAATTCCTCATTAGTTATCTCATGTTTTTTGTGTGGTAAAGCCGGGAAATCAGTACTGTAATGTGCCAAACTGTAAGTGTGGTCAGTGTTTTTAGTCACATTTGCGTATGCCATTTTATTTTGTTTATTTTGTTTTTCCAATATTTTCTTTTGCTTAACTGGACAGTTTCTAGATATAGCAAGATGTGGTCCACCACAGTTGGCACAATGCAGTGCCTGATCATCAGGGCACTTAGAATAATGATGTTCCTTTGAACAAATCGAACATTTTTGGACACATTTACATATCTTAGCATGGTGATTAAATTTAAAGCACTTGTAACATTGCAGCAAAGGAGGGTTATATTCATATACTTTATAATTAAAAATATCTAATGAGACAGATTGTGGTAGTATATTGGAGAGAAATGTCACAGAAACCGTTTGAAACGGTTTCACTTTGCCATTAACTTTTTTGGTGAACCTTCTCACTCCAATAATTTCATAGGCAGAAGTTAACTTTTTGAATAGGTCTTCATTACTTATCCTAGTCGGTACATACCGTAGTACTCCTATCTTTTCGATGCTCCTAGCTGGGATGAATGCTTTGAAATTATTTTTTCTATGGAAGTTTTCATTCAGCAAGTAATTATTGGCATAACTTGCCTGGGAGAATGCTATTGCTATTTTATTGGCTGCTACTCTTTTTATGCCGGTTATTCCTTTGATTTCTTCTTTGAATATGGATGTTAGTGTTAACGGATTTTTGTTGCCGATATTGCTATCGGTTTGGATGGATTCGGTGTATACGATATACTCCTGAGATTGGGACTTCTCAGGGAATAAGCGTCTGTAGCCGGGTTTACTATACGGGATGTAAAATGACTCATCTAAAACATCCCTGTCTTCGTCAGTATCAGGCCCTCGCGGCCTTTTTCTGCCGGGTTTCCCAGGGGCTGTCCCCCCAGGATCCTCCATTTCAACGTCTATTATTCCACCGTTTTGCGTTGTTTTATTATTAAAATGCTTTATATAAACTATTTTAAATAATTAATTTCGCAAAAATTGAAAAAATACGACTTCTCTTTTTAAAAAGCCCGCCAACCGGTTTCGGACGCACTAGTAGATGTAGTGTTGCCTGTGCTGTATATTAGAAAGTTACATACCTACTCTCATTCGAAAAGTAACATTTTGATGGTAAGTAACATTTCGGATAATTTTAAATAAAATTGACTTATAATTTATTGCTTTATTATTATTATTGCTTAAAAAGCTCATGAATCGAAATGAATGTTTCTCTTGAATTTCTAAAATACTCCTGAAACTTCTTCGTTGACAGATATTGATAAGGGTCTACACAGACGGACTGCATTTCAACTGCAATCCAACTGTAAATTGCAGTTCAAGTGCAGTTTGAATGCAGTTGACACGACTGCAATGCGACTACAATAGAACTGTAAACCAAACAGTTCACACGACTGCACGCCGACAGCAACTGAACTGCAATCCGACTGCGTGTTTGGTTTGCAGTTCTATTGCAGTCGCATTGCAGTCGTGTCAACTGCATTCAGGATTGCAGTTGAAATGCAGTCCGTCTGTGTAGACCCTAAAGGTTTAATTCGCCGCAGGTTTTTCTCTTTTTTATGTGAGGCTCTATCCAAATGTTTCTCCTTTTGGAATGTGCTACTGCAATCTGCATTTCACATTCTATATCAGAATCATCGTCTGAGGAGCTGTCTAACAAATCATGAAGCAAGACAGTATCAGTTATTAGTTATCACTCATAGTCAATCAGCCTGTATATAGAACTCTAACAAGGAATACGTGTGGCACCAACGCAGACTCGTAAGGAAATGAACATATTTTTAATATTATCGTATCTTAGCCGTGTGTGACAGCTTAAGATACTATAATATTTTATATTTGGGCATCTTAAGATAAAATATTATATTATCTTCACCGTGTGTGATGCGCTTAATATATGTAGCAAGCTACAGAATACAGATAGGACCATGATAGGACAGCTTGTTTTGCATAGTTCTATCAAAGTAGTTTTGGCGCTGCAATCGCCGTTTTTCTTTTTCTTGATAAACTACTAAAATAATTTCATTCTTTCCTACCTTTCACCGTACCTACGTACTACAGTTATATAACAAACATAAAAAGTGTTAGAAAAAAACATGTTTTATATTGTTTTTATAATAGCACAATATAATTCTGTCTACTCTGATAATAGGTACTAGGTATTTAAGTATTTATTGCAACATTTGAATTTTTTCATATTCCTCGTTACTGGTAACACTAACTACTTTTCTTCCTGTCCCTTTCAGTGACACGCTGACCAAAGTTCTACCCAATCCTTATTCTTTGCATCGCGGACAAACATCGTGACAGGAGATTTATATATATTAAATTATAATACCTATAGGTGTACCAGAATCTGATGGCAAAAAGTGAGAAAATGAATTGACTCTAGCAATACCGGGGTAATAGGAATAAAACATTTTCATCCTTTTTTATTCCTTTAGCGGCTTATTTTGTGTGTGAAACATGCAAATATAAAAATTTATATATATATCAAGGATATTTTTTGCAAATTTGCTGTCAAAAATTGCCATCAGTAAGTAATTATTGTAGTTGGTAACATTGTGGTCAACAGTCAAGTCTTTCAACGTCTTTCATCTTGCTTTCATCGAATTGTCATTTGTCAATTTTGTCATTAGGTACCTCATACATTTTAGGTTAGAAATAAGATTTTATAAAAGATTATAACTTTACAAAGAAAATTCTCAAACAATAATTAAAATGGATTCACTTTCGACTGGTGCACTAAGCGGTGTGCAAAAAGAGGAGCTAATGGACCAAGTAAAACAACAAATAGCTATTGCAAACGCCCAAGAACTACTGACGAAAATGTCAGAGAAATGTTTCAAGAAATGCATTAACAAACCAGGTACATCGTTGGATAATTCGGAACAAAAATGCATAGCTATGTGCATGGACAGATACATGGATTCTTGGAATCTTGTGTCACGAACTTACAGTAGCCGCATTCAGCGAGAGAGAAACAACATGTGAAAATTCGCATTTAGAAGTTAAAAGGCTAGACAGTTCTGTAAATATAGAAGTAGATGCAGTACATTTCAAATTGTGAGTTGTGGCTACAATAACTGTTATTGTGTTGAAGAAATATAATTATTGTTTAAGTTATTCAGTTTTTCATTTGTTAATATTAACACCTCGATCTGAAAATCTTTTGTTCTCGCGGTTGCATGCGACCGCTTGGGAACGAAAGCGTCAATATGTTTAGCCATGAAAAGTGTTATGGGACATGTTTACTCAAAATATAAATAATAAACCAATTTGTGTTGATGTTTGGTGTATTTATTCCATTGATTTAATTTATAGATCTTCTTTCAGCATCTTCTTCCTATATTGATACAGTTTCTTAACCCACATCTCCTTAAGATCTTCCTGGCTTGGTATTTCCTATAATAACAAAAAAGTGTTATAAACAAACTTATTATAATATTTACATTACATTTTTAATGCTTCAACTCCCAAGTGGCCACATGTGGCTGCAAGAACAATAGATTTCCAAGAATCCACATTCGAAGGAATAATAAGATAACAGCTATAAAATATATTGATTTATCTTCTTTCTGTAACTTTCATGCACATTAATCCTTCAGGCCCAGCGTGAGCACCGGTGATCGCGAAAAAAAAAATATTATGGGAATTCCTAGAACCTCCGATCGAAGGATTAATGTTGCAAGTGTCCATGGGGACAGTTGCCCATTTACCCTCTTATTTTATAAAAAAAAATTAACAAATAATTTGGAAACAATATTTAAATAAACCTCAAATAACATTTATTTCTCATCATATTATTTGAAAAGCAATAAAGACAACAATGTTATACTCACATCAAAATCAATAATAGAATCCTCAGTTTTATTTTTTGCCTCAGCTTCAGGAACTTTGACGGTCTCAGCATTTAGGTCAATCACAATGTTTTGAGACTGTTTCTTTGATTTGGATGATGTAAAAGTCTTCTGAACAAATGTGTCACTATTCAACTCATCCAAAAGGTTTCTATCATGTATTGTAGGCATGTCTTCTTTTATTTCAACATCATTGTATTCATATGTCGGTATTTTTGTCATTGTCAGCCCTGCAGCAGCTGCGGCTTTGATGGCCTTTTCTAGCTTACTCTCTGTGTCATCTAGATGTGCATTTCTTGGTTCTGAAAATGTATGTCTTTAGAAAATACATAAATAAACAATTTTTATATGTTATCATTATACATACCAATGTCAAAAGAATTTGAACGACTGTCTGAAGAGCTGGATCTTCTGCGATGTTTTTTACTACTCTTACTGCGCTTGGAGTAGCTTCTCGAACTGGATCTAGAGCGTGATCTATCTCGTGAATGTTTTGACGTTTTAGACCGCGACTTCGACGATGATCTTCGCCTTGATTTACTACACTCATATTTCTCTCTAGATAAGCTTCTAGAGTAACTTCTTCGCTTATGTTTGGACGATTTGCTCTTACGGCTTCTCGATTCGGAACGGTCTCTTGAATGTGAGCGCCTTTTGTGTTTAGTTTTAGACCTTTTTCTATCGTATGAAGAATCTGAACTAGACGAACTCCTCCTCTCTCTGTATCTACTTCTTTCACGCGGCATTTTGACTACAGTTCGTCAAATACACAGATATGTAGTATAATATTGTAGATAAATACAAGACAAATCATATTTTTATACGTAAACTGATAAGCATTGTTTGGTATTTTTATTTTTTCAAGTAGTACGGTTAACGGTATTCGGTAATTCACTATAGTTTGTTATATACTTCTTCTTCTTTTTTTTTTTTTTTTTTTCTTGTTATGGCGCTCGGCTTTAAACCATGGCCAGTGTCAAGTAAAGTATTGGCGGGAAAAAAAATTTTTTTTCGTAAATAATTTCGTAAAAAGTCGTTCTTCCAGATTATCGTCAAGTCGAAAGTCTAGTCAAAGTCTAAAAAGTAGTCGGTATAGTCAACGAGTCAAGTCAGTCGTTTTAGTAAAGTGGTAGACCCTTTACTAAAACTTTCGATGGAGTTTTGGAGGGAACACAAAATGGCACGTTTCTTGAAGTTGTATCACTTGCCCACACTTGTGCACGACAACGAATATTTAATGGTTAATATTCTACCAACATTACACATTAAAAACCGAAATAACACAATTTTAGGAAATTAATACAAAAACAGAACATTACTCTTTCGTATTCCCGGCAAAACTCTTCTTCTTCTTTTGAAAATGGCCTCCCTTGAGGAATAGCCAGTATCAGTGTTGGGTTTGTTATATACGTGACACATTATAATTGACAATAGTAGGGAAGTACCTCAAAAAATTAATCGAATAATTTAAAAATATCGAATCACCTCGTAAAGGAATTGCAATCGAAATTACCGATTTCGACGAAATTATCGGTTTCAGAGTGACGCCGGCGATTAAGATGGCCGCCCTTTTTTATCGATTTGATTTCGATTCAAGTGTGTCAATCTCTATTGACATAACTTCCGTTTCATGCATCTGACATTTTTCAAATATTTTCGTAACAATAATTTTATACTCCTATATTTTCAGAGTTAATATTTATAATTTTATATCAATAACTTAGCATTTAGCAACTTTCATTTATTTTTGTAGATGGAATATAATTTATTACATTCTGATTTTTTTTGTTTTCTTGTAAAAAAATTCCGTAGCTCGGAAAATGAGAACTGTCACCCATATCATCATAAGGCTCCAGTACACAATGGTCAATCATGGCCCATTGCAGGCCATCGTCAACTGTAGACCACGATCACTTTGTGTTTACACAATGGCGCATGACTCATTGCTGCCTGGCAAGCCACTTGCGGTGGACGTAGAAGTAATCACGGATGCAGCTATTTATGATTACAATATGTATTACAGAAGTGTGTCTATGCGGCGGACATAGTTATAAAAAAATTGCGGGCTTCGATTGATATTCAAATATCATGCGAAAGTTTGTCTGTCTGTTACCTTGACGAAAACGAATTTTTATTATATTTTTTTATTTTTAGCGATGTAATTTTTTTATTTTTTCATTTATTTATTTTTATTTAAATAATAAATAAAAAATTATATTGCTCCACGATACTGACATTTCGGGCGATCAAAAATTCTAGTTCTAGCACAACCCAGCACGCAACAAAAAAAGTGTACTATCCCGGTCAGCGGTCGGTGACGAACTAAACTATGGCCGATTGTGTGAACACCACAGGCCACGTTACGCCACGATTCCTTTGAAGTGTGCCTGAAAAACCGACAACTCGCCGATTGCACGCCACGCCTGGCCATCGTCCGCCATCCTACACCATTAACCCGTCTACACAATGGCGATGGCCTGCAGTGGGCCATGATGGGCCATTGTGCACTGGGCACTTTAGAACGAACAAACTATACTGCCGATCCACACTCGCGCGCGAAGGCACGCCGCGGACCGCGGCGCGGATCGCGGCGCAAATCGCGGCGCGGATCGCACATTACTACCAAATCCTCTCAAAGTTCGCGACATGTCCGCAGTGTAGGCGTTCTTTATTTGAAAAATTTCCCGCGCGTCTACTTTTTTCATAATATGGCACTCGGCTGTTTAAGAATGGCCAGTGTCAAGTAAAATATGGCGGGAAAAAAATCGTGAAAAGTTTACAAAAAGTTGTTTTTCCAGATGATCGTCAAGTCAAAAGTCTAGTAAAAGTCTAAAAATAGTATTTTAAAAAGATAAAACCGACTTCAACGTAAATAATTACGTAGCATTAAAATTCCCTATCTCAAAAACTACTGAACCGATTTTGATGAAACTTGCAGCATTCCCTAAATTGAACAATACCTAGTACAACAAAAAAAGAATCACTTAAATCGGACTTGTAGTTCCAGAGATATGCGCGCACAAACATAAAAACATACATACGTACATAAGAATAATAATAATAATACTTTTATTTCCAGCATCACACGAAACATCATAATAATTAAACAGTATTGAGTGGTACAGTTATTGTGATCTAGTTACATTAATATCATAATATTATAATGCTGTGTGATGCCAAATACATACATACATACACTTTCGAAATTTGGCACATTTATTCAGAAGCTGCTATAGATTAACATATAAAAAAACTGGACAGTTCTGGAAATATTACATACATACGCGTCGAATTATTGATAACCTCCTTTTTTTAAAGTCGGTTAAAAAGTAGTCAGTAAAGTCAACGAGTCAAGTCAGTTGTTTTAGTAAAGTGGTAGACCCTTTACTAAAACTTTCGACGGAGTTTTGGAGGGAACACAAAATGGCACGTTTCTTGAAGTTGTATCACTTGCCCACACTTGTGCACGACATCAAATTTTTAATGTATTTTTATGAAATAAGGGGGCAAACGAGCAAACGGGTCACCTGATGGAAAGCAACTTCCGTCGCCCATGGACACTCGCAGCATCAGAAGAGCTGCAGGTGCACCTGTAGCTCTTCTGATTAAGGGGTAATAGGGGAAGGTAGGGAAGGGAATAGGGGAGCGTACGGAAGGGAAAAGGGTAGGGGATTGGGTCTCCGGTAAACTTACTCACTCGGCGAAACACAGCGCAAGCGCTGTTTCACGCCGGCCCATTCATGCCAAAGCATGGCTCTCCCACGTCAACGCCGGTTTTCTGTGAGGACGTACGTAAATCGTAATACGTAATGGTTAATATTCTACCAACATTACACATTAAAAACCGAAATAACACAATTTTAGGAAAATAATACAAAAACACAACGGCACTCTTTCGTATTCCCAGCAAAATTCCGCGCGTCTACTCTTTCTTGACAGACTGTATTATCTGTTCACTAAACAATGCTGGCATGTCTTGTATGGCAAAAGCCCTTATTAAAATAAAGATTAAAAAAAAACCCTTTGTCGCGGGACAAAAAACCGACAACATTCGGGGAACGGGCCGCGAAGTGCGAGACATATGCGAATCGGATCCACACTCATGCTTCGCAGAAATTTCGCGGCGCCGCGGCGTCGCGCACGGTCCGCGTGCGAGTGTGGATGCGGCCGGGGAACCAGCCGCGAAGTGCGAAAAATATGCGAACCGGATCCACACTCACGTTTCGCGGAAATTTCGCGGCGTCGCGCGCGGTTCGCACGCGAGTGGGGATGGGGCTATAGAAAATAGAAAAAAATTGAATTGTAATGTTCCGTCCTGTCATTTGTCAATGTCACTGCTTCGTCTTCTCTCATTCAGATAATACAATGCCAACGCAAGCAACGGCTTTAAAAACTGCCTGTTTTTAAAATAATAAAACGCCTGATTTCAAAGAAAAACAGGTCGGAACCTAGTTTTTAATAAATATTGTGTTTTTGTGCTCTGTCCAATGACTGGTACTGTCCAATCACTAATCATTTCACCCTTCATGTCCCATTTGGTTTTTTTTCGTTTCAGTTTACGCTTGTAACATACTTTAATTTTGATAAGTTTATTTTAAAAAATAATTTCAATTCTGATTAATTTTGTCTTAAGAATTGCGTTTTGATTTAATAATCTAAATTGATAACTATTTTGATTCTTGAATGAAACTAAAAGCACTATTTTCAAAATATTTTAATCAATAATCGGCGTGAAACGAACAATGTAACAGGGCAGCGACCACAGCGACCAATCAGTCGGTCGCGATGACGGAATGTATAAAATTTTAAGATGGTGATGAGCAGTATTTTCTCAAATGAACGAAAAAAGACTCTAGTGTTTAATTTAGTATTTCTTTGATATTTTCTAAATGTGTCTGTCATTGCGATATTGTGATATACAAACATGTTATTATAGTTCATAGGACTTAGGTGTTGTACGTGTTCTAAGGATCATTGACATTGTTTCTTTGAAAAATTATGCCATCGTGATTGTTATGTTCAAGTTCGCATTGTGTGCTTTTGTACCAACCAGTTCATGGATTAGGAGTTTCTGATGTTTTCGATGTTATGGACAGGAAGGAGAGATCACTCATCAACATGGAGGCCACAGATACTGTGGATACTAAACAGGTGAGTCTCGAACAACTGTTAATGATTGCCGGTTTCTAGAAAATCTGCTGCATTATCAGACCTACTATTTCAGTTTAATTACACAAGTCGTGACAAACTATTCAAAGATAAACTGTTATCCAAAGAAATTGTCTACATTGTGTGTTTTGAGAATGTGGTCAAATTTGTTTTCTTGGTAAATAAATATACCTAAGAAGAAAACACCGTTAGTAGGTACAATCCAAAAAATAATGATTGAAAAAATGTTGATTGTGTCACCTTTAGCTCTAAATAAGCAAATCAAGGCAAGGTGTGGGTGCAGTTGACTTACAGCCCACACTCCTATGGAATAAATTATTGTTATTAGAACATTGTTAGGTGCCTTACATGCCATATCAGATATTATGCTATATAATATACTCAGCCTTTGTATTCAAACTGGCCACTAACCTGTACTTATTCATTACTTACGTCCTACTGCTCGAACATTTAAAACTTTCATATATTATTGTTGTGTCAATTGCATTTCATGAAATGTCCATGCTGGCTGATGTGTAGTCAACAGAAAAATGCTTGGAGCATGCATAGTTCTTGCAATCTATGAGTGCGCGTCGCCTTTATTTGTATGTGGAAATGTGAATAGACATTTTCGTTAGTGTGCGTACCCGACGCGCACTCGTAGATTGCAAGAACTATACCAGAGAAGTTGATTTCTAGGCAGATGGTGGCTATGTAAATTGGTTGCATTTTGTGAAAACCAGTTAACAGATCACGAATTTCATTGAATCAACATCCTCAATGGTACACCATACAAATATACATCTTTTTTAAGCAAATAAATAGTATTTAAATTATTTAATTATTATTAGGAATTGGTTAAATGTTGCACCATTTAACCAATTCCTCATTAAAATGGGTAAAAACGGGACCCTATTACTAAGACTTCATTGTCTGTCCGTCTGTCTGTCACCAGGCTGTAACTCGAGAACGGTAATAGCTAGAGAGTTGAAAATTTCACAGAATGTGTATATCTGTTGCTGCTATAACAACAAATACTAAAAACAAAATAAAATTAATATTTAAGGGGGGCTCCCATACAACAAACATGATTTTTTTGGCCTTTTTTGCTCTATATATCAATAATGGCAACAGGTAGGTACTTGACTTTTTCACAAAATCCTTAGTTACATGTGTACTTTAATATTTAATAATAATATTAAAATAAAATCAAAATTAATCTCATACAAAAACACAATTTTTGGCCTAATTTTGCTAACCCTTCGAGTGCGAGTCCGACTCGCACTTGGCCGATTATCTTTTTGTGTTGTTTAGAGGTATCGTTAATTCTGTCCATTTTTCCGAATTGTCTCTGAGTATATATGCCCTGCCCAACTCCATTTTAATTTTTTGTTCTTTCTTATAGCATCCTCTAGTTTAGTCATTTCTCTTATGTCTATAGTTCTCTTCTTGTCTCTTATTGAGTATCCAGGCATGCTCCTTTCCATGCTCCTCTGGCATGTGACAATATTTTGTTGTTGTTTTTGGGTGAGGGCCCAAGTTTGGCACCCATAAGTTAGTATTGGAAGGATGCAGATGTTGAATACTTTTCGTTTTACTGCCATGGTCTAGTGTTTACTTTTGAATATCTCTTTCAGAGACCACTATCTGTTCCAGGAGTTTGTTACTCGTCGTTCAATTTTATAGGTTTAGCCAATTGCAATTCAAATATCTTTCTAAATCCTCAGAATGGCTGGACTCATAATATATCTTGGACTTACATTTTACACGTAAAATAACTATAATTAGTAGTACACTGAAGAAGCAGGCATATTATTTTCACCCATCAAGCCCCATAAGAGCACCGGTGATTGTGACAACAATAGAATAACAAAATATTTCTAAGAATCAGCAATCGAAGCATTCATTAATTTTGCCAAGAATTATTTGATTATACTATAGTGCAACAGAACTATGTGTGCCAGTGCATCTAATAAACTACTGAACCCTAAAAAAAACTTTACTTTTTTTAACAACACTTTGGACATATATATTATCATGGATTTTATTTGAAGTTCATTCTTTGTATTTTCTTCATTTGATGAGGAACATTTTGTAACTGCCATACTGTAGACTGTTTACAATAAGCATATTTTTATTCAACTAAGTTGCTTGCCAAGTTAATCAGTAAGTAATGTCTATATTTAAACATTCATTCAAATATTAAATTAATAATATAATATTATTATCTGCTACTCAGGTCAACAAAACTTTGAATCCTTTCCAGTAGGAAGAAACTTCTAAAAGTGTATAATAGCCAACTGAGGGTTTATTAAAATCACTAGATCTGTGTTAATCATTTGGTTACTTAACCCATCAATCCCCAAGCAGCACCCGGCTGTCGCATAATAATTGAAAATCTATTGTGTCTGCCATTCCCATGATCACGGGTAGACTGGGTATGTTTGTGCCACGGTACGGTTGTGACAGTCGTCATAACAGCGAAACTATACGGAATATGGGAATGGGTGCTAAGAGAGAAAGACGCGTCTTGCAAGTCTAAATGCTTCTCCTAGCATTGCTTTTGCCAGCACTTGTTATCAGGGGCCTGCAGACAAAAGTAGGTTTTCTCGCTTGGTTTATTTTTATGTTTACTATTTTTTGTATACAAATAACCGATGTCGCTTATTTTCTTCTGATAAGTTGATCAATAGTAGTTAATTGCGAGTGATTATTTGTTACGTAAATCGTTTAGCCGATTCGTGGCGATTGTTTAATAATTGAAATTCTGTGTTGGGTACGGTTGTGACAAATCTTATGGGTACGGTTGTGACATACATTTATCCTATCTTTTTTTCTTAGATGTCCTAAAACGCTTACAGAAGGCCAAACGCGGCAAGGCGCAGAATATTATCAGTCAATACGAAAATACTTACGAAAAAGTCAAATGTAGGTCTTATTTACAGAGAATGGCGAAATTCATCAAATTAATCGGATGTCGTTGTTTTGGTCGAAAAATATGTTTCAAAATAGAATATGTTTCGATACGCTAGATGAATTTGTTTAGAATAATATTGTTTTTGGTGTTTTATGGTACAATTTTATTGAAATAGAAATTATATCAACAATTTTTTGTAGATGCCACTACTGACCCCAACCACTGTCACAAGTCACAACTGACCTTGGGTTGCGGTGGGTTGTGACAATTTCCCTCTTTCTTTAAAATTTGATTCCATGACTAATATATCGTATTTTGGCATGATATAATGGTATTTTTATGTAGCCAAATAAATAAACTATGGTTTGTGACAAAATTTTCCCAGCTAGCTGTAAAACTAACAAAATTATTGGCCTCCAAACCAAAATTGTCACATCCGTACCCAGTCTACCCTATTAATTATTGGCTGTTTTAGCAGTTCAAACCATTCATTCACTCTTCTGGCCTGTGCCTTACAAAATGTAATAAATTTCAGAGGTTGTTCAAAAATTAGATTGTTAAAAATTTAAGTTATTGGTCAAAACTAAAAATACTGTGATTTAAAAAGTTCACATTAAATTGAATATTTTTTTAATCGGTCTTTTAAAGTGCATTGCAATGCAATGCAAAGAAAAATGTATGAACACAAAATCTTATCACCCGATATCATTATCAACACAAATATTTTAAAGGCGCATACCGATGTCGTGCATAGTACAATATGCAAAATATCTTGTTTGTCGTCAAACAGTATTCTATCGTCTCGGTAGGGGGGCGCGATTTGCCCAAACGCACAAACGCAGGCAGTTGAAACACGACGGGCGCGCAGCACGCCGCGCGCACCTAACGAAGTGATGTTCCATTGATCCCTGTGTTGTGTTGTGTGTGCTCATCATGGTTGCCATCGCATCGGCCTCAGGGTACGGCACCCTGCGCAGGTTCCTGAGCGCCCCCGAGGGCCAGGAGGCACAAAACACTAGTGCCGTTCCCAGTACCTCCGTCGCAGTGTCGGTAAGCTCGGCTCGAGAGAACTGTTACAATGACTAATGATACTGTGTATGTGGAATGTTAATAATGATTGACTTCGAGTCCGGTGTATTGTTTGTGGGGCATAATGTGATGGGAGATTGCAACTTGCAGACATCGACATTGCTGTAATTGCATTTTCGCACAGCACATTCGCAAGTTGCTCGTCATAACTCATAGAGCCTATGATATTTCAAATTGGACTTGAAAGTTTTATGTGCGAATGTTTGTTGTATTGTAGTTAAACATCCGTTCATTATTTAACGCAAAATGTCACGTACCATTACAAAACAGTACCGAGCACCTTCCAACCAGGTGCTAAGTTTACTCTGGGTAAATAATAATGACCAATAATAAATGCGTATACATATAATAAACGTCCTTTAGTAGTACCCAGTTAAAGTAAGGCAGATACACAGTCTAACATTTATAATAATAATAATTGATGGTAACCAATGCCTTACTTTAGTAAATTAAAGTAACGCACAATGATGATTGATGACTGAGGTTTGACACACACAGTTTAATTTATCGTATTTGCAAGTATAATACATTAATATTATCGAAATAGACTACAGAATTTTGACCCTCAATAAAAATTAGAATGAATCTAAATTCTAGTCTAATAATTTTATGACAACCGCTAAATGACTAGAAATGTAGAAAGTTGTAATGCATCTTATTGCGATACCTATTAAAAATCTAGTCGTTCGGTAGGCAAGACATTGAATGGTGAATATGTTTCTAAATTGACTCATAAATCGTTCGAGGTACTCAAAGTCTCAAACCTTCCTTCCGCCAGAAATCCGTCGCGATGGCTCTAAGATGTTTTCGTAGTTTATAAAAAGACTGAACCACATTAGTTAACTAAAACTGTCGGGTGGGGTCAACGACCTGCCTTTCCTTTTTAATGGCACATCATACCTACGAATATTTTTCACATCGATAAATGTTTCGACCTTGGTTTCACACATGGTGTTGTTCTTCTATGATGTCATGATGTCATCCTCGGGTGGGATTAGACAGGATGATTGTCAAGGTTGGATCAGCAGACCGTGGCTTCGTCTCCGAGGCACAAAGTTCGTTGGTTGCCACCTGGAAATCTGACCACCGACACAAAATCTGCACTTACTCTTACTCACTTTTTACGGACTTCAATATAATCCCAAGTTGGTCGTTTCCGTTTTAAATTAATTTTAAATTGGCGTGATATTTGATCGATACCGAAATTTTTATGAAACTTATTTGTAGTTGATTCGACTGGAAACAACGACGAATTACGGTAATTTAGAATGTCAATTAAGTTATTTAAAATCTTCTCTGTGCAGTGTCTCGTGGAGATAAAGTGAAGCTGCGGCACTTTCTATTTTTATTTAGCTAATTACACTTTATAATAAAGTAATGAGAATATATTATTATTATGAGATAATATGTTTTGAGAAACGTCTATTTCGAATCTTTCGTAGTTAAAATACTCCTTATCTGTGTGTCGCTTAGGACAGCTTTCGTATTATGTAATTTACCGCTCAGCCATCGGTGAAGACAAGCCCTGTTTGGAGTTTTGGGCCCGGTTCTTGTTTTTGATAAGCTTCAAATAGCTAATTAATCTTATTCACTTATTAATCACAAGTTTCACTTTCTTTCTTTACTAAGTGACAAAGACAAAACGTGTGAATTAGCTTTCAGATAGTATTTATCACTCGTAGGCCGTAGCTACCGCCTACCAGACGTTCAGAATCAAACAGGGAAACAGGTAGGTAACAGACCTTTTGTAAATGATTAAAAATATTATTATCTAAATAAGTGAGGCTGCTAAACGATTGATGAAATTTCTGACTATTTTTCTAGAAAAAAAAATACAATAATATTCCATTTAATATCAATACGAGAGGAATTTGTGTAATCAAAGCTACGGATGTGCGTCTATTTCCGCTATGCTACTTGTATCCGTAATATGAGAAAGACACAAAACTCGTTATACAAAAGAAACTAACGTAATTTGTTTTATTTTTGTTTATTATTTCATTACATAACTGAATAACTGTTTTTCATAC
The DNA here is from genome assembly GCA_937595015.1 of Polyommatus icarus. Taxonomy (NCBI): domain Eukaryota; kingdom Metazoa; phylum Arthropoda; class Insecta; order Lepidoptera; family Lycaenidae; genus Polyommatus; species Polyommatus icarus. The sequence continues at coordinate 16,687,939 of OW569321.1, forward strand.
TAGGCTTCAAAAGAGTGCCATAAAGTTTTCAATCTTCACACTCCACTGGTGATCAGACGTCGCAGTTACGTTCAGGTTTCAAGTTAAATCTCAGAAAGGAGTATTCAAATGACAATATCGATTATAGACAAACAGGAATTGTAATTAAACTTTATAATGTATTGAGATTGAGATTGCTATTATTTGCATTGAAGTAAACGTTGGGCATACGACTTGAGAATAAGCGACGTTGTAACGTGCTAATCACCTTGTAAATGATGATTTACTAGCTATATTTCCTCGTTCACCATTTTAGGATGATCATTAAGATAGATTGTGAGTGAATATGGCTAGGGCCTGGGAAGTATAACCAAACTGTCTTTCCGTCTTCGTTCAAGGATCGTTAACGTCCGAGTTTGAGAACTCTTTATCGTAAGTAACAATGGACATGACCTAGCCAAAATTCTCATGAAAGCTTACAAGTTACAAGCAGTTACATTTCCGTTACAAAAACAATACAAAACGCCTAGATTTCATAAAAGAACACGCATCTGTTTGTAATGTGACGGCCTGTGGATCCGGTCATATTAACAGTGACAAGATTCTACCATTTCAATTCAATAAAATATTCGATTCAGTCCAGAATCAAGTTCGATTGGATTGTATTCTTTTTTTGTTGTACAGTGTACTAGGCATTATTTAATCTTTTAGGGAGTACTGCAAGTTTAGTTAAAATCGAATCAGTAGTTTTAGAGATTTTAATTCTCAATTACATACAATTTTGAAGTCGGTTTGTAGCCCAGTCTATTTAGACGTAAAAAAATCGTAACCTCGGAATAATTTGCAGAGAGCTGAAAATTGGTAGAGACGTTGAATATATACCTAATACCATCCATACTAATATTATAAATGCGAAAGTGTGTCTGTCTGTCTGTCTGTCTGTTACCTCTTCACGTCCAAACCACTGAACTGATTTGGCTGCTTGGTATGGATATACTTTGAGTCCCGGGAAAGAACATAGGATACTTTTTATCCCGAAAAAATGTACGGTTCCCGCGCGATAAACGAATTTTGGCGCAACGGAGTTGCGGGCGTCATCTAGTTATAAATATAAAATATAAAAAAAATATAAAAACCTCAAAAGTCCCCGACGATCCTCCTTGTGCAAAAAATTTTATTCAAGGTCAAAGTGTATGAAAATGATGTTTTTCCCGTTTTTTTTCCAACCTGTACATTTTATTATAAAAATAGGTAAGGCAAGAGTGTAGAACATAGAATTCTATACAAAAAATATTCAGACAATTTTTTCATACGACTTACCATGTTCCTCATAATTTGTGGGTTTACTGTTTGGGAAAATCATTATATTATAAAGTTAAAAAAATTTGAAACTGCTGGTTTGAATTGAAAAATTCGTTTTGCATTGGATAGTCTTATTTATCGAGGAAGACTTGAGCTACATAACATCACGTTGCCACCAATAGGGGCAAAGAAACAGAGGAAAATGTGGAAAAACGGGGAAAATTATTTGAAAGAGCTTATCTCACAAACTGCTGAAGGATTTTTTATGTTACATAGTAAAGTAGACCACGTGGAGGGACATAGGCTATTTTCTTTTTCGGTAAAATGTACGGTTTCTCTGAAATGCATAATTAACAGGATGGAGCGGAACTTCTTTTATTACAGCATACGAGGGCTGTTCACAGCCAAACATACTTCTGCGTGATTTATTACCGTTACCAAATCTTATCTTTTCGAGTCGCGAAGAGTAACAGTACGCTGTACGCTTGCAAGACACTCAGAATTATGTAGTATGTCAGGCCGAGAACATGTCAAACAACCCTAGTATGTAGTAGTAGACGTAGCGTGGCTCCGCCCGCGTTTATTATATATACTAGCTGTTGCCCGCGACTTCGTCCGCGTAGACTTCAGTTTATAGCGCGAGGTGTCAACAAAATTGGTGTCAAATTTAAAAGCTTTTTAAAACCGTGGTACCCCTTAAATCAAAATACTTACCCAAAAACAGCTGTGCAGTGCGCACATAATATTACATTTTTTAAAATTAAACCTAAAGCTTATTTAGTCCCCCATTACACAATTGTAGCTTTACCCATAAACTATTTAGCATTGGTAGGTTTAAGGTTTCGTCACTCATCACTGCGACCCAATGACTACGTAGATAAAGTACTGAGTACTGAGTTATTCATTATCGACGTGTATAACAATCGAAAGAATCGAAAAACATATCTCAACATGGTACCACCTCTTATAGAAAGATGCATGAGCAAGCGATAACGCGATGTAGGAGATGAACGGCGCCATCTATTATGAATTTTTGGAACTAACTTAATTTGAACAAATTTACGCGTTTTCACCCCCCTTACAACCCCTTTTCCGGTTAAAAAGTAGCCTATGTCCTTTCTCAGGCTTCAGACTATCCGTGTACAAAATTTCATTACAATCGGTTCAGTAGTTTTGGCGTGAAAGCGAGACAGACAGACAGACAGAGATACTTTCGCATTTATAATATTAGTATAGATTTCACGGAAACCGTACATTTTCCTCAAAATCAAAATAGCGCACGTCCTTCCACGTGGTCTATAACTGTGCCAAATAATATAAAAATTGCTTTCTAGCAGTTCCTGAGATAAGTCCTTTCAAATTGTTCTCTCCGTTTTTTCACATCTTCATCTATTTCTTCCCTCCTATTGGTCGCAGGGTGATGTTATATATAGCCTAAAGCCTTCTGCTATACATATCTAAGACAGAAGACTATCCAACACAAAAATAATTTTGTGTTGGATAGTCTTCTGTCTTAGTCTTTACAATTCGAAAGAGTAGTTCTACAAATTCTTCAGCTTCATAATTTAAACTGTACATAGATATGATTTTCCCAACTATAAGCCTGCTATTTAAATAACGAATGGTAAGTCGTACGAAAAAAAGTGTAAAAATATTTTTTGTAGAGAATTCTTTGATCTACACTCTTGTCCTTACCTATTTTTGTGATAAAATGTACCGTTTGAAAAATAAATAGGAAAAATCTCATTTTCTTACATTTGACCTTGAATAAAAATTTTTGCACAAGGAGGATCACCGGGGACTTTTGAGGTTTTATTTATGTCTCTACCAATTTTCAGCCCTATGCGAATTATTCCGAGGTCAAATGTTAATTTTCCTGGGGTATTTATCTTTTTAAAATACTATTTACTATTTTTGAAGACATTTGGCCCGAACGCTGATATCGATACGATTGTGTCAAGCTCACTTCCGCCCACTACGACTATATAAGGAGAGGACCTTGTTTCTACGTGTAGGTACATCAGCCAATACCACCGTTGGTATGTTGTAAAATAGTTTTCAAAGTCAAATGTTGAGGATTATGAAAAGTTCTTCTCCTTAGAATTTATTTAAACATTTATAAATCATAATATACTCAATTAACGATTAGACAGGAATCTTGCAAATATTTCAGTTATTTTCAAGGCTGTCCACACGCCGGCCATCTCAAGTGTGATTACAGCTTTATGCGTTTTTGATTACTCTTTGCCTTGATCTCATTTAACATGCCTTATCTCAAAAGCATCGTTCCCTGCTTCCTTACAATCTAGATTCTAGACTTCTAGAGCATGCAAATGCTTCAGGCGTTCTTTTTCATTCATTCTGAACAATATTGAGTTCCTCGGCTTCATATTATATTCCATTTGATTTCGAATTCAATGCATTGTACGAGTCAGTTACTTAATTTTTCTCGTCAATTATTTGAATTATTTCGTAAATTACTAAAATAACATTTCGATTTCCCTTGCTCGATTCTTGGAGTTTAACATTTTTGTTCTAATTCTCAGTACTGACCAGTTTTTTACTTGCAACCTTTTATGGGCAAACATGAGGTGACGCAGAGTTGCGAAACGACTTAATGTTATAATATTGACCCACTTGTTCAGATATTAAGCAAAATATTCTGTTGTATGCAGAAGCAAGAGGATCCTTTGTTGTGCTAAATTGGAATTTTGATTCAAGATTTTAAGTAGCAAGTGTAAGCTAAAAGCTGTCAGTAACTAAATTATAACACATTTTCTTTAATCAATAATCGTACAGAAGGAATACCAAATAGGAATTGTTAAAATTACCTTTCGTAATCAGTTCTGTCTGGTCCCTTTAAAGGTATTCCTTTCCAGGTTGAATTAGTGTTCGCCGACATGTTCCTCGTTTGTCTGATGTCAAGATTAAGTAAATTGATATTCCAGGTTTGCACATATCAAGGCTTTCCAATATTTTCTGCCCAATTAAGATAATGATTTCCCTAATTCTGAACCTTAGTGAATAATATTTTCATGTCTAATGACTCCATGTGATTTGTGATCGAGGGTGGCGAATGATTGATCGTTGATGGAGAACGCTATTTCCTCTACTCAACATTGACCTGAAAGCCAGTTTGTTAAACTTAAAACTTTCCAAAGAGAGCAAGCTTTTAAAAGCCAACTTAAGATCTCGTCTACGATCATCAGAAAAAATGATTCCCTTTCATCACATCGTAATCTATTATTTTAATGCGGCAATTCACAGCTGATGATATTTAAATACGAAAGTGGCTTATTCAATCAGCGATGCATTAAAAAGTTAGTGCGGTCCGGTCATAGTACTAGTTATTTTTACAGTTACTTTAGAAATGGCTTAGGCTAAGCCTAAGCGATCTTAGTGCTGCTTTAACTCCGAACTACCGTGATATTTATGAATTGGCTTTCTACTTGTCTAGAAATTTTATTTCAAAGCGGACATAAAGTAAGTGTTTAGCATCGGTTAGTATAAATTTTTCAACAGAGTGAGTAAGATGTTTTTGTACTTTTCTTAATTTACTGAACAAAATTTTAGAGATAATTTATAGCAGAAATTGCAACGTACGTGTAAGTCAGCCACAAAAAGATTACAACAACAAAAATAATAGTCCATTGAATAGATTTACAGTAACATCACAAAACAAGTCGATTTGTAATATTGTAACTAGCAACGAAACTGTTTTCTCAATACACGCCTACGCATTCCACTCTGAGGCTCTTTAGAGGTTGTGTAATGCGCCGGACTTTGTTTTAGATGCAAATAGAAATGTGCAAGCTGCAAAGCCGTTATTGTGCAGAACAACCTCCGTGGGAAATCTTAGAATAAATGACTAGTTAGAGGCTGAGGTTGCGTTATTTGCGAAACATGGAGAGTTGGAGATAGATTGATAGGTCATCTAGGTGTGTTTCGTGCTGGAGTGAATGCCTAATCAGTAATCCCTTGTACGTAGAGATAGTTGAAGTAAATTTAACAATATCGGTAACAACGATAACGCAACAAGAATATATGAGGAAGTCACATTAAATACCTGTTATGTTCGGTTTTTGTAAAGATAAAAAAGGCTGACAACATCTCGCAAGTAGCAGCTAAATTATCGACTTAGTAAATGAAAAATTTTCACCGATGACGTTTAATTGGAGAAAAAAAAACAAAACCAGTTCATTGTTCTTACCTTACCGGTTTGGGTGATTCAATTGAAAGGTACATGTCGTGAATTAAAATGTTACCTTACCGCACTTAATTACAATAACCGCAATACCCTACACTCTACAGTCGACACGATATGTGTGGTTTAAACCTTTTTTTATCGGTTAAAAATATGGAAATGTATAATAAATTTTAAATGTGGCATTCGCAAATCCGACACAAAAATGTAATGACATGCATATGTAGTTGCGAACTTACGTAACGAAAGCTATTGTACATTAATTAATTACAGGATGGTCAATAGAGAAAAGCGAATTTACAATTTAATACTGTATAATGCGTAACTCAAATTTTGGTTATCTAATATCGACGTCGGTCATACGATAGTACTTGTCACTTTCACCGAGACCACGTCTGAGGTCCATCATATCAAGCGGGTCGAATACTTCGTAAGTCGTAGCTATATTACCGAAGTTGTATGAATCATAATAATTATTGTGAAGATGGAGATATTTTAAATTGCTTCGTAGGCATATAGTAGACAAGTTATAGGCCTGAAGGAAACCTGGTCGCAGACGGATATCTTGGTTCAAGAATCAGCGACATTGGTTTGGCTATTTAGAACGGTGGTTTACAAAATAGAGAACCATATTTTCCGCCAACCTCGCATAAGAAATGCTCAACAAGAAGATTCAGTCGTAATACAAATTCTTTCAACCTTTTCAGAAACATTCAATCACTCAAAAGCAAATAAAACATTCACCCTTAAACTACTGCCACACACAGACTTTATTCCGTCTGCTGGTTATTTTGACTCGCATCCACACACTCCAACAGGCAATTAGGAAGACTTATGTGCCAATTACCGACGGCAATAATGGCTTTAGCTTTGGTTGCTCCGCTGTTTATTCTGTTACTTATATTTTATTTACAGATATCGATACAATATTTTATTTGTATCCGAAGAATGGAGATCAATAAAAGAAAGTACTGGAACATCACAAAAGGATACACTTTGAAAATGTTATCGTACAGAGAGATAAGGGCACAAATACTCTGTCGCACTGTAAACGTGTCAATTTAAAATTTTATATCTAGATTATATAGACCTTGACAGTGTTCTAAAAGTGGCGTAGGATTTAGCTAATACAGTCAACTATATTGCTCAACTCACAACTGTACATGTTAAATCACATTAAAACGTGTACACGCGAGATGTTTCATTCAAATGATATTATGTCACCGGTAGTGCTTTACCTGTTCTGAGTTCTGACAAAAATGTTTTTGTGCTAATACCGTATACAGACATAATATAAAACTACAAAAACTGTGCCTATCCTATATATTGCCACGTCATACCTGGTATTTTTAGGAATTTGTAATTAACGTACGCGGTATTATCTTGTATAGAGTCAACCCACTTAGTCACCACATGCCAATTTACATTTTATCAAAATTATTGAGTTACTTCCTTGTAGGAGTGCAGTGGTTTACTGTGTGATGTGATTAGATCAACATCACCGTTACAGGATAATCTGTCCGTCCTTGGCATTGTTTTGTTTGCTTGTAGCGTTTATGACTCGAATTAATCTTTATCCTTTGCTGTCCGTATGGAGGCAATATTTCTACATCGCCTATGACTTCACCGTCTCAACTACATTTACATCTTCAAATCGTTTGCTAACACTGGTAATTTACTGTGATAATATTATGTGAAGCAACGTTATTAGGGCGATTCCATTATCGCGGGTGCAACAGTTTGACACACTTAAAGCTTCCTACAGGCAAAATGAAGCATATTTATTAATCAAATATCCCGTGAAGGGATACATTTTAACTACACACACCGGCAAAATTAGCGGAACATAGGTAAAAAGGGCCACAACTTGAATTAAAGTGGGTCGGGCTGTGTGAAATCCTTTTTTATAGTTTCTAAGCTCATTTAAGAAATAAAATATTGAACAAAACTGGCAAGTTGACAGATTTTTATTGCAATTATGCCCTACTCAGTGTTTTTCGATGATTGACGTTGTAAGTGTTTCTGATAAGAATGGCGTTTTTAGCGGGGTGCAAGGTATGCCAGCTCATTTTATTGTTTGGTTTTTGGAGCAACGCATTGCTTAGATACAAAATTAGTGATTTTACAGCTAGAGCTGTAATCACGACAGAAAAAGGTCACACCTACCGTTCGGTCAGTCAGGCCTTAGGTGTGTCGGCTTTCTTGGTCCATCGTAACTTTCAACGGTACAGAGAGACTGGATCTTACGTTCGGAGATGAGAACAAGGCAGATATCGGGTGGCAAAGGTTCAGGATAACCATTTTGTAAGGGTACAAGCCTTAAGAAATCGACCTCGACCTGCTTTGCAGAGACGAAACCTATCGGAACAGGTCCAAGATATACGTGTAAGTGATTGTACAGTAAGAAAAAGACTCAAAGAAGTTAAATTAAACTCAAAGATGCCAGCAAGGGCACCAAGACTTGAGACAGGGCAGCAAAGAGCCAGGCTAAGATTTGCGCGTGAACATCAAAATTTGACAAGTGAGTGAAATCGTGTGCTGTACAGTGATGGGAGCAAATTCTGTATAAATTTGGTTGACAGGCGATAAAGAATGTGGATAAATCGTAAGGAACGCTATAGACCATCAAATTTAACGGAAATAGTGGCCTATCATGCAGGCTTCGTAATTGTTTGGGGTGGTATATGATTTGGAGCTCGCACAGAGCTGATGATTGTTAATGATGGTACTTTGACAGTACATCGCTATAGCACAGACATCCTAGAACTGCATGTTGTGCCTTTTACACAGTTTTAGGCAGTAACTTCAATTTTATGCGCGTCTATAGAGTAAAAAAATCGGGCATTATGACCTAAATGATGCTAGCATAGCCCAGGTGGAGAGGTCAGCACGGTCTACGGATGTGGATTCGATTGAGAACGTGTGGCACATCAATAGGTGAACGGTACGAGTTAAAACTCCAGCTCCAAAATGTGTTCAGGAGCTCGAGTTGGCGCTACTGGAGGAGTAGAAGAATATCCCACAGAAAATGATTGACAATCAAAATGCAAGCATGTAATGGCGTATCCACACTCTCTTCAGTTCCATAGAAGGCATTACACGCTTTTAACATTGCATTTCTTAAGTAAAAATGAAGAATTTAACTTAGAAACTTACTACTGAAATTTCAAAGAATTTTCTTAATTTTTTAATTTTTGCCGATTTATTCTATTTTACACGTTTTTATGCCCTAAATTTACATAAGTATTATTTTTTAAGCATCAATTATTAAATTAATAAATAAATAAATTAAAAACAGCAAATAATTTTCAAAAAAAATTAAATTTTGTTATGTTCCGCTAATTTTGCCGGTGTGTTTAGTTTAACAATGATTCATAAATGTAAACCTTCATCAAATGTATGAAGGGCCACAAACAAGTCTGAAGTGCCAGTGTTGAAAGTGCCTGAAATTAGTTGCACCCAATTTGAACCTCCATTAAGAACTGTGAATTGTTCATAATATGTGAGTACTGGTTATTGCGAAACTTTTACAAAATAACTTGCCTATATTTCAAAAGAGCATAAAACAAAGAAACTATGTAACAAGATAAAAGTAATTGTAGTAATAAGAACTAGAAATTATTAACTATTTCTACAATCGCGGGTGCAACATCAAAATTTTCAAATCTCTTAAAGGTGAATTAAATCGTAATTCTCTAACAAATTTTAAAATTTTCGATATGGAATATGTTCCATTTTAACTAGTAATGTAATGTATGTATGTAATGTATGTTCAATTAACTAGTAATTTGTAATAAAACTGCACCAAATTGTAGTTTTTTTTTTAATTTTCAGTTGTTTATTGGCCTGACAAAATTAATCTCTAAATCGCTGAAAACGGTCGAATAGTGTAATTTATACAAAATACTAGCTGTTGCCCGCGACTTCGTCCGCGTGGACTTCAGTTTATAGCGCGCGATGTCAACAAAATTGGTGTCAAAAGCTTTTATACAACAATCCTGGTACCCCTTAAATCAAAACATCCAAAAATAGCTGTGCAGTGTGCACATAACTTATTTCATTTTTTTTAAATTAAACTTTGTTTTAAATGCCAAATTTTGATTTTTAAATTATATTTACTGTTTAGCCCTCCCAATTACACAACTTTATCCATAAACTATTTGATAGCCCAAAGGTTTAAGTAATAAGTTTAAGGTTGCGTCACTGCTTAAATAAAGTACTGAGTAATTTAATAACGTAAAAGAGTACATAATAACAATCGAAAAAATCGGAAATCTAGTATAAGATGATACCACCTCTTACAGAAAGACGTTTGTGTAAGCAATAGCGCGATGTAAGAGCCGGATAGCGCCATCTATTATGAATTTTTGGAATTAACTTAATTTGAACAAATTGCGCATTTTCACCCCCTTACAACCCTTTTGTCTAGTTAAAAAGTAGCCTATGTCCTTTCTCAGACTTAAGACTATCTGTGTACAAAATTTCATTACAATCGGTTCAGTAGTTTTGGCGTGAAAGCGAGACAGACAGACAGACAGAGATACTTTCGCATTTATAATATTAGTACAGATAGTACAGATTTCGGCGTATTGCTGTATAACTATACCACAACTAAACATTAATTTGAAATATATACTATTTTTGTTTAAGAATATGGGAAAAAACATCGCGTTCCTTAGATGATATTGCTTGAAAACGCTCTAAATTATTGGAATTTCATTTTTTACCGATAAAAGTTGTTTTGTTAGTAAATACACATCTTCTTATGTATATTCCAATTGAAAAATGTAACTAATAACACATTTCAAAAATTCTCGTTAATTCTCTCTGTAGCGGAATGGCCTATTACCATATCTGATCACTAACAATGCGATTTAGTAATTGCATGAGGATTATTGTTTCGTTAAAATGCTATTTGATATCCGATATTTACGCTAACGTATCGTGTAATTTGATCACTTAGTATTTTTTTGTAATGAGATTTAAAATATCAACAAGAATGAATCAAAGGTTCGTCACCAGTCAGATCTTGTATTCAAGTTCTATTCGAGCTTATATTCCGTATGCAACAAGCGCAATTAATTTTCTCGGTATTGCCTTTCACGTAACACAGCACATTGATCAAACTCGATCTCAACAGCCTCACGGGATACAATTTGCGACTATCGAATGAGTCAGGTTGTTCTAATCTTCTCTCACTTCCTGTACCGAGAGTTAATTGTGCTGTCATTAGTTCCACCTCGAAAGCTGTTTCGATTTGTTTAATTTCTACCAGTTTGTCCTTGATTCGCGTTGTTATTCGCGACTGTTAAAAATGTTTAATTTTTTAACGGCTCCTTTCACAATTAAAGCGATTGCTAATTGGTTTATTTTTAGTTAATCGCACTTTTTACCAGATTATTCGGCTTAAAGACTCGATTCAATAACGTCATGTTGTTTTAAAAAATAATGAAATATCACTCAGGAGTCAGGATATCTTCCTCCACTGATTGTAGTTAGAGAAGAAGTGAAAACGAGTAAAATGGCATTGAAAGCAGTAAATTAATAAAATTCTATCAATATCAAGAGAACGCGGATATATCTCTCCTTCGATGGTTATAGCAAATTCCGATTAAAGTTGCATTGCCTGAAACGGCATTCTATGACCAAATTAGACGTCAGCATGAATAAGAATCATCCATCGATGACCAAGAAAAACTTTGTTGTATTGCCTTTCTATATTTAGAAAACAAGTACATAATTAGCTCATCGTTCTAGTTTACTCTAATCGAATTTTAATCCTTCGATCGCGGATTCTTGGAAATCTATTGTTATTCTATTGATTGTTATCGATATGTTGTCGTTAATGCTTTGCATCATCGTCTTTAATATTAATAATGTACCTTGTTGAAATAAGGATTAATTTCTCGGATTAGATATAAATATGCGGATGCACCGTTAAACGATTGAGTACACTTATTCGAAGTTAGGTTTAAGTTGTAAGGTTTATCCAGACGGGTCTGGGGGCGGCGTGGGCACGACCTCAGCGCTCGCGTGGGCCGCAGGTGCCGACGCACCTTTGCAGCTTACACGCATCGTTCGCTCGAGCTTCGTGATCCGATTTAACGATAATGGGCTAGTTGCTCTACTCTCCACTACATAGTAGTTCCGCAGAGAGTAGGGCTAATGTACTGATAAACTTAAAGGTACTTATTTTCCACTTAACACTTTAGAAATATTCAAGACTAGACGTTCCGCGCGGCTTCGCCCGCGTAAATTAGATATTTCAGAGACGTAATATTAGTCCACAAAAAAAGCCTATGATCCTTCACGTGGTCTACTTCTTATCTGACCCAAATAACAGAAAAAATGCTCTAGTAGTTCGTGAGATAAACCCTTTCAAATAATTTTCCCCGTTTTTTCCACATTTTCCTCTATTTCTCAGCTCCTATTAGTCTTAGCGTGATAAAACATAGCATATAGCCCTCCTCGATAACTGGGCTATCTAACACTAAAAGATTTTTTCAAATCGGACCAGTAGTTCCTGAGATTAGCGCGTTGAAATAAGACCTTTCAAATAATTTCCGCCCGTTTTTTCCACATTTTCCTCTATTTCTTCGCTCCTATTAGTCTTAGTGCGATAAAATATAGCCTATAGCCTTCCTCGATAAATGGACTATCTAACACCGAAATAATTTTTTAAATCGAACCAGTAGTTCCTGAGATTAGCGCGTTCAAACAAACAAACAAACTCATCTCAATTATAATATTAGTATAGATGATCTCGTAACATTAGGTGTAATTTATGAGTAGGTTTGTCAAAATTTATTAGCATCTACCCGAGGTCAAGGAGAACTGGTTAATGTGCAAAAATTGTCTGTTATTAAAGTTGATGTCTTTTCAATAAATAATCAAAATAACTTTCAATTTTTGACTTGTTATCATAATAATGAATAATTATCGTCTAATAACTAATTGAATTTTCTGCTTTAAATATGTCTTGTTCATTCACCTTTGTCTTTAGATATTTTAAGTATAATGTATCTGTTCTCTACAGACGTGAGATCGATCACCTCGCTAAGGGCGAAATTTGATATTGCTAATTCTGCCACGTATATTATGTGAGTTCCTAGACCTCTGAACGCAAGCTAGGGTAACAAAACAGTTGTGGTCAGCATTGAAAGTATTTCATTGTTCTTATTCTACTCTACATACATATTATTCAGCTCCCTTTCAACCGTAAGCTGACCACCTCATTGTGTATGTAAACGTGCCGTAGTATCGGTATCATGTGTTAGCAGTCTACCTTCCTCCGAGTTCTACTTATTTAATGTTATTCGGTGCTAACGTATCGAATCACGGTAATTTTACGCTTGTTATCACGCATTGTGTATTAATTAGGTGTACACTATTATGTCATTCTTCTTTATGTTTGAAATATTCTTATAAAATATCGAACTGCTACAAACTATTGTTCCCTCATTCATTAGTCATTACCACCTTGATGCCAAAAATACTGACGTCCCGTTATTTCGAGGAATAATACTGTCTTAATTGATTGTAAAGTTATGAAGAAAACCTTAAGACTACTCATCTCACCGACAAAATGAATAAGCATCAAACAAACAAAGAAAGTGATATTTCGCAAGCAATTAAATTGTACAAAATTAAACGAAGAGAGTTGTCTAACCGCTCTACTTCGTATTCGTTATAGACTTTCATACAGTCAGTAGGTACAGTAATTGCTACAATTAGGTATTGATATAATTTTCCTCCAAACTCGAATTATGTTTTAACATTATGATGTCATAGTTATAAAATATTACTTAAATTATGGTGTTCCACAGTTTTTGGTAAATGGTGTCAAACTGATCTTTTATAAATTAGGCAGCATTTATGAAACAACTTTCCGAGCAAATAGCTCACATTTTTAAGTACTACTTGACTCTTGTATCTATTTTCTGTAGGCCACTGCACTCATTTTTGATCGCTTCTTATATCACTGAGAGTGTCTTTCGGTATTCTTTTGTTTTTTATCACTTCAATCTTTGATATTGCCTTTCCTCGTTCGATTGAATGAATTTAATGTACTAGTTGATTATAGTGTCAGAAGTGGGAGCATTATGTAGTTCTTTGATCAACGAACGAGTGGTTTCCTATTCGGGTGTGTCTTGACGGCCTATATTTAACTCGCTCGATATGCGCCGGCACGCGTACAATATTTTTGCTTTATGAGTTATGACCGTGGTCCATATTTATAGCTTATCGTTTACTTAGAAAGTATGTGTGCTTATGAAAATGAAACATAGAATTTATAATGCTATCAAGTATTATAAGATGTATTCTTTTTGCTGTTGATTTTAATTTTTTTAGCTACTTTAAATAGTGTGAATTCGAAAAGAGAATACACGCCTGCAATATGAAAAGCATGATTTATTTATTTATTTATTTATTAAAGTTAAGTACAACGGGTTACCCCAATTACAATAATTAACTACAATCTTGTCTTAATATTAAAACTTAAAATTAATTACAATAAATAATAAAAAAAAAAAAATAATAGTGATAGAAGAAACCCTGATATTCTACATCTACATCTACAACTATTTACTACATCTAGATCTCTAAAAGTAACATAAGAGGAGAATCTCTTTACAATAAAAGATAATAATCAAATTAACAAGAGATAGCGCTATGAATAAATTACATAACCATTGAGTTAAATATAAAAAGCGAGGTAGCATGGCAAAAATGTATTATAATTTATATTTTATACAGTGCCTACAAATAATTTTATTAATATAGCCTGATATAGCCTTCTATAATACACGATTCGCTGATTGTGGTGATAACCATTTCCTTTCAAGTGCCAAATAAAATAGGAATATCAAGTTATAGCGCTCAGATTTTTATATCTGGAGTCTGGGGTGAAAATAAAATTATGTTATTTCCTACTTTCTTTTTTGTAAGGAAACCACGATTATTTCGGCGACTATTAAAATAGTTTTAGGTTAAAGGCGCTATTCATACATCCGCGTATTTATTTATATTGACCGGAATATTAAACAGTTTATTGAATCGTAAGGCTAAATTTGCAAACCTAATAATACCATAAATTAAGCACTGTGTTTTTGTTACAAGACATTACATTTATAGGAAAATTTAGGATTCTGCACTCGCACAGTACAGAATCTGAGATATAGAGTGCGGTTAGCTGTTATTTTTAGCGTTTCATAATACATAATTTCACTATTTGTCTTTAGGAAAAATTTGCAACGAGGTGAAAATTGGTAGAGACGTTCAATACACTATCATAAAGGCGATCTCAAACGTCCCCGTCGATCCCCTTTGTGCAAAAAATTATATTCTAGTTCATTTAATTAAAAAATTAAGGTTTTATATATTTTTCTCTCGAAAATTGTAAATTTTATCGTAAAAATAAGTAAGGCAAAGATGTAGATCATACAATTATCTTCTTTTTGTAGCTTAAGATTAAAAGAAAATCTAACAAGGTTTTTTTTGTTTCAGTCGAAGCAGCGAGCGTCGATCAAATGGCTGCTGTCGAAGGCGTTTAACAACCGGGTACCGGAGAATCTTCAGGAGCCGTTCTATAGGGATCATGAGGTAAGCAAGATATTTGTATGTATATTAGATTCAGGAGTAACTGCCGCACTCAGAGACGAATATTAATTGCATATCTGCATCGATTTATATGTAAGGATATGCCTACTAGAACATTCTGCTAATAGGTTTTTCATACAAGGAAATAGAGAGTCATCTATGAAAAATCGATTGAACTACGTAGTGCGACACAATATGCAGGCGTACAATGTAACCTTGTATGAACGTACAATAAACACACTTTTTTAATATTAAATATTGACAATTAATGTAAGTATATTAATTTAGGCGTAGGGTTTTTGATTAACATACAAAAATAAGTAAATAAATAAATGCATTTATTCATTCTTACTCAACTGTAAAGGGAGGGTTATGTTTAGTTACAAATTGATATTCCAATAAATGAAATTTGTTTAATATAAATTTGTTTAATATTCCAATAAATGAAATTTGTAACTTAAAATTAAGTAAAAATGTATTTTAGCAACTTTATACGTGTAAACCAGCCATAAGCCACTTTGGCTACAAACTAAGGGGTTTTATGAAAAAAAAAATCTGGTGGTCTCATTTCATCCATACATCTATTATAAAGCACATACCATAGATTATGGCACATACCTAACGGCAAATCTTAAAATAAATCTATTTTCTAAGAAAAATAATATTTATGCAAAATGACGTCCATGCAAAGTCACACAGGCTATCATGAAGCGGCCGCGTGTGAATGCTGTTTTACCGACGTTGCGCCATTACTCGGTAAAACAGTAGCCATGGCGGACATCGGTGGTAAAATTATAAATTAATTATTTCTTTACTTAGACAAACAGTTTGTGTTGTGTGATATTCCATGTGCTTTTTTAACTTTTTTGACGTAATTTTTGCAGCCTTTTACCACACAACTAGGCATTTTTATGGCAATGTATACACATACGATGACACACCCGATTTGTTCTGCGGACCACAGACGACTAAGTCACGTCGGTGTCAAACGAAGTGTTTTGACACCGACGAATCGGCATCATTGCAACGCGCGGTTGACCCGGTCCTTACGCTAGTAATATTTATGTCTATGCATATCTGTAATTAAATTGAGATTTTGACATAAGGCCAATGCATAATCTGTCAAACTCTTCATTAAATTGAAGTTTGATTATCATCAACTGCCGCACTCTGAGACCTGAGTGAAACATTCATTAATTAAATGACATAAGCCTCATTTAGCACATATGACATAAGCTTTAAAATTTTGACATAAGCCTCATACATTATCTGTAAAATTCTTCACTAAATTGAAGGTTAATCATAATTTAGGTACCGCTAATTTTGAAAAAATAATAAATTCACTTGGTGCATACCTGCATACAGGCAGATAAATCAACAAACAAGGTTTATTGATAATATTATGAAATGCTAACACCAATATAATAATTGTGCAGTGTTTATTTTTATTGCTCTTATTGATTGCCATAATACTGCAGTAATGGCAGAGATGCCGTACATCAAAGACGGACTAATTTTAATACGTTGTCGATAACGTTGTTTCAAAATATCAAACGTAACGGTTCACGTTTGCCAGAATTGCCAAACAAAAGTGTCTTTTAATTATTATTTTTAACAAAAAATTAAAACCGACTTCCAAGGTAAAAACAATAATAACATTAATATGAACTAAAAAGTATTAAATAATTTTTACTATCTAATAGTGCCTTTTTCCGAATTCGGCTAAACCTCAACTATTTCTGTACTCAATCTTCATTATTTTGAAGTCGGTACCAGATAGCTGAATCTTCAGTCCTCTGACAGAATATTTGAAACTTTTGGAACTGGCACCGACTTAAAAATTATGAAGATTGAGTACAGAAATAGTTGAGGTTTAGCCGAATTCGGAAAAAGGCACTATTAGATAGTAAAAATTATTTAATACTTTTTAGTTCATATTATGTTATTATTGTTTTTACCTTGGAAGTCGGTTTTAATTTTTTGTTGAAAATAATGATTATTTCACTCTTTTTAGTTACACTAGTAGGTAAACCTTCGCGTATATTTTACGTATCTTATTACAATTTGTTAAGAGTCACAATTCACACTCACAAAATAATATATTATTATCAGTGAAGTGAACATATTGTGCTAAGTAATTTAACAATTTTAATGCTTCAAGCCCCAAGCGGTCACCGGCGATTGCGATAACAATAGAAAGGCTATTGTGTCTCGTTTTTCCACGATCGAAGGATCTATCAGATAAAAAATTGTATAAACTTGCATAGGATGTAGCGTAGCTAGGTACTCATAATATTATATAATATTATCATAATTATTGACAGCTGTTCTTGTAATCAAGAATTCAATTTCAAATCGATACTTAGTGCGCCATCTTTTTATAAAGTAGTTAGTAAAGTATTCGATCTGTATAATATAAAGTAGTTAGTAAAGTATTCGATCTGTGCGCCGCGCGCGTGGTGGCAGACGCGGCGCAGGCGCGGCGATGCCGTCGCCTCCGCGGCGCACAGTGGTTCGAAATCGCTAAATGGTGGACATTCGCAAAAAAGTTGGATTTTGGTGTGGAAAAAAATACCATTCGATAGATTTTAAGAAGAGTAGGTAACAATAAATCCTTAATAAGTTTTTTACAAAAATGTATTTTTTAAGGTGAAAAAAAATAATTACGAAAATTTTGCGTGGGAAAGAAACTATGAATCGATTTTTTATAAAAACTACTGGACCATACTCGATCATTTTTGAAAAAGTTCTAGTGGTATATAAGGCTTAGAAAAAAAAGTGCGCAAATTTACGTGCAGCCTTTTGCAGTAGGTGGGTTCAAAATATTGAAATGTTTGTACTAAAATTTTAACGATTTTTTGCTATTTCTCTAATAGCTATTGCGTTAATTTTTTAGGTTTTTAATAATTTACATAAACCATTTTTGTACAGATTCACAAACCAACTTCAGGGTCTTGGGTCAACCCGGATATTTTTCAGGGTATCATGAACACATTGGTGAATAGGCAGATCCATATAACCCCTAATTGAAATCCCCTAGGGAAATAGCAGAGCTGTATGTCAAGTTTTATCCATAATTATAATTAGCCTTATATACCACTAGAACTTTACTCGTTTCAAAAATGATCGAGTAAGGTCCAGTAGTTTTTATAAAAATTCGATTCATAGTTTCTTTCCCACGCAAAATTTTCGTAATTATTATTTTTTTTCACCTTAAAAAATACATTTTTGCAAAATACTTATTACGGATTTATTGTTACTCTTTTATAAATCTATCGAATGGTATTTTTTTTAAACCTAAAAAGTTAGTACAAAAATTTCAAAATTTTGAACCCCTCCTACTGCAGAAGGCTGCACGTATATTTGCGTAATTTTTTTTTCTAAACCTTATATATCACTAGAACTTCACTTGTTTCTAAAATTATCCAGTTTGGCTCAGTAGTTTTTGCAAAAAATCGATTTGTAGATTCTTTCCCATATAGAATTTTTCGTAATTATTTTTTTTTCACCTTAAATATGTATTTTTGTAAAAAAATTATTAAGGATTTATTGTTACTCTTTAAGAAATCTATCGAATGGTATTTTTTCCACACCTAAAAAGTTAGTAAAATTATTTAAAAAAATTTTGAACCCCTCTACTGCAAAAGGCTGCACGTAAATTTTCGTAATTTTTTTTCTAAACTTTACATACCACTAGAACTTTACTTGTTTCAAAAATGAACCAGTATGTCGTTGTAGTTTTTGCAAAAAACCTATTTGTAGATTCTTTCCCATACAACATTTTCGTAATTATTTTTTTTTCTCCTTAAAAAATACATTTTTGTAAAAAACTTATTAGGGATATATTGTTACTCTTCTTAAAATCTATCGAATGGTATTTTTTTCCACACCAAAATCCAACTTTTTTGCGAATGTCCACCATTTAGCGATTTCGGACCACTCTGTGCGGCGCTGACCGCCGTGTATTAAACAAACAGGTGTTGTTATACAGTACATAATTATTAATAATAATTATTATTAGTATATCCATACCTATGCCTTGTACTATTATCTATTCTGTGCCATGAGACATTGGTGACCTTAACACGACGTGGTTAATGATGATGACGATGGCTATGATGATGAATATGAATTGCATAGTAGCATATGCTTTCTGTTCTTAAAACAACGCCGAAACTCCCAAACGTGTATCTATAAGGAGTCAGGAGTTCTCTCAGCATGATCGAAACCATGGTATACCTTGACCCAATATTTGACTTTTTGGTAGCATATTCTTAGTACGCGTCATATAAAACCAAAATCACCATATGTTTCCATATAAATTTCGAGGAGTTCCCTCGATTACTCCTGGATCCCATCATCAGGTCACCACTTTTGTGAACATGGTACCAAATTGGAGTGAAACCAAATACAACAAAACAAAAATTTCGAAAATCGGTTCACAAACGGCGGAGTAATCGTTGAATATACAAAAAAAAATAATAAAAAAAAATATCCACAGCCGAACATATAACCTCCTCGTTTTTTGGAAGTCGGTTAAAAATAATGAAGGTCATAGAAGATGTATAAGTAGATTAAAAAAAACAACAAAAGACAAAATATTATGCAGAAAGCTTAAAAGAAAAGCTTCATCCACACACTTATTAATCCTTCGATCGCGGATTCTTGGAAATCTGGTGTTATTGCGATCACCGGTGCTATTATGGGGCTTGATAGGTTAATCCTTAGAGTTTATTGATTAGGTTAAGTTAGAACTGTCTAATAGAGTATTCGTTTAACTTTGAACTGTTTTGTCCATGCTAGTATAGGAGTACGTTTCATTTGTAATCTCTCGTCTGACCGCAACCGCAGGTGTGTGACCTGTCGTATACCTGCAGGCTTTTTCTACCCAAGCAATTTTATAAACGTAATCAGTACTTTACAAGTTCTAAACCATGCTGATTATTATTATTAACAATTGTTTTCTTAGTTCTTACTCACTTCATCCCGAGGTGTTTTGTTACTAAAAATATGTATTAGTAAATAGAATAGCCTGAACCCTATTTACTACTAAAAGCTCTAAGCTCGTTTTCACTAACGGGCTCTAAAGTAGAGTTTGAAGGACATTAGACGTAGTCCTAGTCCCTGAGTGGTGCTTGGTGCTTACGAATTAAAATTTAAAAGATCCTTAGCTTTTTGGCGTTGTTAGTGAATTAGGGTACTGTCTACTAGGATAGTTTCGATTGTGGATTCTTGGAAACCTATTGTTATTCTATTGTGTCTCGCTCACCGGTGAGCTTATGGGGCTTGATGGGCTGTAATATTCAATACTTTTTTTTTTAAATTTGGGTCTACCAGCCACCAATATTACGGTCGTCTTCCTCGTGGAGGAATAAGATTATGGTTCGTATTTGGTTCTACCATGTTCTTTAACCAGCCCCGGATCTTCAATTTTTTTAGGCGGGGCAAAAACTGAAAAATGCCGCCCCGCCTTTTTTTTGCCGTTGGGAAATGCTTGATGCATTCCCGGCAGCCTGGGTGGGCGCCTGGATATGTGGGACTCCTCGGGTGATGTGGTGCTGTGTACTCCGCGTGTCGCTGAGCCGCTGGAACCGCCTGAGGCGATAACTGCAGCAGCCCAGACAGCGGCATCTGCTCTACCAGCAGGCAGAATCATCCGCGCGGCTTCAGCTGCCTTCTCCGGGAGAGCGGTCCGCCCAAGCAGCAACCAAGCGTAATGAACACCTAAAAAGCAGCCAATATAGCACTTAACGCTGTTTTAGAGCTGTATAAAAGCGTTGAAGAGATATTGTAGTGTTATAATGTCGGTTTAGGAGTAATTATTCAGCTCTAGCTGTATTAAGTCTGTATTAAGAAGTCAAAGTACGCTTAAAGTTCTAAATCAGTGTATCGAAACTGTCATGTACAGCTTTAAGTTTCCTGTAACGCTTTAATCCGAATTTTAGTATTAAAGCTGTACAATAGCTGTATTATGCATACCGTCACTTACTTAATACAGCTTAGAGCTGTATTATGGTGGACCTCAAATCTTATTTCTGTATTATGGAGTAGCCAAACTCTCTTCTACAGCTTCTTTTTATTGTGTAATTGTACACCCTTTTACAGCCTAAAGCTGTATAATTTCGCCCTTTGAGAGTAATAAACAGCAATAATAGTAAATTTATTCGTTTATACAGCCTATCAACCGCTTAAAGCTGAATACTATATCCATTACCTACATAGTACAGCTATTAACGCTATAAGACCATCAAAATAGAATTTAGGCTGCTTAGCAAATCGTCGCCATTTTATCAATTACAAATCGAAGATTACGAACATGAGTACATAAAAATTAGACGAATGTTATTATATTTATCAATATTTTTAGTTTGTCCAACAACCTTCTATACACCAACGAGGCTCTACGTCCATTAATTCAAACTTTTTAATTTCTAACCTATAAAAACCATATTTAGTAACCTTATTTAATATCTCTTCCTTGATTATTTTACTGGCGCGTTTATTTTTTATCACAAAACACATATATAACCACAATAAAATTATTTTTGCACGATAATGCACTGTATCCTGTCCCTATCGAATCTCCTTAATCACAGCGTTTATATAATATGCAGTTACTTTAATCAACAGTATTATAAACGCCATCATTAAAATATATCTTCTGTTCCGTTTTAATTCTTTTGTTACTCTGTTCAACAGACTTTTTACAGCGTAAAGCTGAACAAGTGAGTTACAATGGAATAATTGGAGTGTATTGGTTTCTTCGTACACCATAGTACAGCCTCAATACAGCTATTATACAGTCTATTTATGCTTATACAGCCAATATAACGCAAAACGCTGTATAATTTGTGCCCATTTCAGGGGTATAAGGGCTGTATAAGCACTTATACAGCCTTTATGCAGCCTGGAAATACAGCATTAAGAGTATAATGACCTTTAATACAGCTGTTATACAGCTTGTGATGCTGCTTGGGCGGGGCTCCGGGCGCTCTTCTACCGGAAGAGCTCGTGCGATAGGCGACGGATTCCCCAATCCATCGTCCAAGTCCTATTATGTGGGGAGTAGCCGCTCATGTTGAGCGCGTCTTCTCCTTATCGGGTCAGCTGTTTCATCGACTTCCTGATTTCTCTCAGCGGCCTCCTTCTGCGTCATGATGGACTCGCAGAAAGTAGAGACCGCCTGCCAGGCTTCTCTCGACCGGACTAATGCTCTTATTATGTCCGGGAGTGTCAGGTCTTGTCCTATAGCGGCGCAGAGTTCTGCCCGTTGTGCGACCCAGGCTGGGCAGGCAGCGAGCGTGTGCTGCGCCGTGTCGTCCTCGTCCGTACAATGATGGCACTGGGGCATTGGCTCCCGTCTGGCCTTATGTTGCAGGTAGTGACTGAAACACCCACGTCTTGTCAGCATCTGCACCATCCGGTATCTGCACAATCCATTACGCTGCGCCACCCAATCCTCCAGAGCTGGCCGAATTGCTGCAACAACTCTGTGACCGGCAGTTGGCGATGCCAATTGGTCTTGCCAGGTGCGCATTATCAGAATTCGCGCTTGGCGACGCCATTGGGCTGCCAGATCTGGTGGCACCCGTTCCCCTCGTTCCTTTGCTGCTGCTGTGCGGGAATAGACTTCCGCCTGCACACGGGCTTCCAGGTCCCATGGAGGGGTACCGGCTATTGCAAACGCCGCTTCGGCGCGGCGCCCCGCCTACCTACTTATGTTTTGATATATAATATTTAACGGTAGGGTTTAAAATAAAAATAAATATGCATTATAATATGCTTAATAAAAACAAAAATCAAATATATTATTTTTGTGAACTGAAAATACAATTTTACCCTTTGAGCTTTTTGTTCAGCAAATAAATCTATATAATATAGCCTTGTCATAATTTAACAAGTGTGCAATACGTTTTTCTATCGCTAAGATTGCAAGACCAAGACCCGATAAACGTTCCTGGCTCAGAAGATCACAAATAATTTTTAACCAGTTTTAGTTTGCTTAAACGAGCTCTGCGATTCCTGCAGGCGAGCGGGACCGGGCGCGTATTTTGAACGCGCCTCGCGAATAATAAATGTTCGTACAGCACGTCTCACTCCGCACTCAGGGTATCGGTCAAGTTGATATGGCCATGAAATTGCTGTACCTGTGCTATTATTTTTTCCGTGGCCAAAGTTAAATAAATGATGAGTTGTCCATTGGTCCGTGAAGTGTGAATTTGCCGCCCCCTGAACTTGCCGCCCGGGGCATGGGCCCCGGCTTGGCCCCCCCCCCTAGATCCGGGGCTGTCTTTAACCTCGTGGAGGTATCGTGGTGTGCATCCGGTACACGTACTCTATCGTTGCGTACGTCCAGCACACCGACGATTTCTTTGAATTCACCGTGCGGAGGTAGGGTCCGTGTCCCATACGTAATGAGTTTATTTATACCCTTTTAGCATCTGGCGGATGGTACACCGTCCTTGAAACATAAGCCGGTTATTTGCAAGTTCGTGCAATGTTATAGCGGTATCGATCAATCCAGTTACATAGATGGCATTCAGCACGCGAGCTTAGGTTCAGTCTGTGTGGTGGTTTTGGGTGCGCCCACTGTCCATGTTAATTATTGTGACAAACGATTATATACGAACTCGGTCATAAACGCGTGTGCTCATTTTGTACAAGGTCAGAATTGCTAAGACAAAACTACAGAGGGCCAAGTTCAGCTTATATTTGGTGCAGCGTGCAATTTCCTATTCGTCGTTGCTGGTACTTATGTAGAGAACCGAATGAAATTTTTCAAAGATCAATTCATTTTAAATGTCTTACCGTAGAGTATACAGTAACAAATTGAGTCACGTGTAACTTTATCATACAACGTGCAGATTTACTGCATCGGGAAGTTCATATTTGAAACTTACCAGCGTTCATTTGATAGTCTTTTATGCAGCATATTCGACCTTAAACCAAACAAATCTCTTCAATAATAAACTTTAACGACTGTAAACTCAACTAATTGTTTATAACATTTTGTTTGCTTTTCATCTTAAGTTCGTGTGGTTTCTTTATGAAAGTCTTTCGCTCTTAAGGTTGAGAATGGAGTGCATAAGGCACTCACAAGAGCAAATATAGAACCATCGTGCCGTAAAAATAGTCAGTGCCATTTCCGTCTTCGGGAAACGACAATCTTTTGTTCTTTTTGTATTTGGTTTGTTGATTTATTGTTAGAACGTAGAATATGCCAAACAGTGAATCTTCTTCTCATTTACTAATGTTTATAGTTTATATAAGTACTCTCTGTTTATTTAATGTATCCATGTCTAACAGAAAACATTGTTCATCTGAAAAATTGTTGATTTATATTTAAGACTCTACAATGTAGATTGTAGAGGAAAGAATTAAAGTAAATTGTTGTTTTAATTACAAACCCATTTAAACTGTTTACAATCACTGCTTATACAAACTTTTAAAACAACAACCATTAAAAGAATACTTTCGAAATACATTATGACTACGAGTAGTGGATCAGCGTTGTCTTGAATCATTCATTGTTCTTATGTTTGTATGTATTGACCATCTCTCGAACCAGTTTTCTATGGAGTGCCTAGATATCAATCAAATATCACTTTGTCCATTTACGGTATAACAGAAACACTTTCTTCCATGGCTTTTGTTATTGCCGTGAGACTAGAGAACGAATTAATAAGATTTTTTTAGATGAATTTTGCTCTGGTTTGTCTCTAAGTTATAGTAACTTCATTTGTGAAGTATATTAACTTTTAGTAACGCGAACGTTGGAAACATAAAATATTATGATAGTAAGATTGTGGGCTAAAATATAAAGGAGAAACATTTTAGCGCCGCTTTCCTTGACCTATGGTCGTCGCCCGTCTTGTGTCTGGCAAGTGGCATAGCTATCTCCCTTTCCTCTGGCGCGACGCATGTCATTATTTTTGCCGCACGCTGTACATCATACATGCGTCTGAACTCTGAACTCTTATGATGAGATGCTTATCTGCTAGAATTTATGATGTCTTTTAGTTAAATTTTACTTCACTATCATGAATCATGATATAATATAAGTCGTTACACGTGATATCTTCTTATGTTTTAAACTAAACGTCGAACTGCCGTTTGATATAAAAACAATTTCCACGATAGTATAAGCTGGAAACCATACAAATCGTTTAATAAAATTACGTTACATAAATCAATTATGGTAACAAATTTTAATTAAATTGTGAAACTCACGGTACAATTAAATTTGTCAATGGGCCGTGGCTAGAGAGGACATTGTTCTGTCAGCACACGACCACGCGCATGCAGATTGTAGCAGCTACCTAATTAGTGGCTTTCTGGACGGTACAATTTTACATACTGAAATGTAGTAGAGATCTACTCTTATTTTCGTATTCTGTGGATCTACCTATGTAGTTTTTAGGTCAGAACTATCAAACGTGTTCTATTTACACCTTAGTAATATTGATCGATAAACTTTCGTGAATTACACATAATGTAGAAGTGACGACACTGCCTAAAATATTCTTTGTTACGTTGTTGCCTTTATTACCAAATGTTAGTTTCAACAGTTTTTATGTCAATGATAGTGTTTTATACAGAGAGGGAATTTGCATTAAGTGCTTTGTTTTCCTGCAGATGTGCATCCTACTCTAGAGTCTAGACTCAACCATAAAGTACTCAACTATTACACTCGGAGTTATTTAGCCTCTAGTCTCTACGTTGTATCTAAGGCTCCTCTGTTTGTGGTTGTACAATAAGAAGGTCCAATCATGAGCCATCATAGACGAATATGTTCATCTACAACTTTACACCTTCGTCATGTCCTTCATATTGGTTCATCATGGACGAAAGCTTTTCTTTATGGTGCTTAATTGCTATTCTTTATGATCTCTATTCCTTAATCAATAATTATGCTTTATATTCCTTGCAACGTTGGCATAAGAACTGCACTTGAGTTAAATCGCTTAGGTCTTAGAGTTTAGACATTAGATTAGACTGTATCAACTATCAAGGTACCAACAAGTGAGGTAAACTGTTTCAAAGCGCGATGTATAACTGATATAAGCGATTTACAATAGTTTCCAAAGTGAGAGTTCTGGAGGTCGTGTGGGACAATTATTCACACGGCTGCTAGCTCACGGTCAATGATATTATGACAATATTGTCGCAACCACCTCAGTGGAGGCGAAAACTATAACAATATTAATAACTCTGCTGCGTCCACCTGTGTGAGCACACGTGACAATTTCACCTATGCAGCTAGTCCGCACTAGACTATGGCATTCTATATCGTGATGGCCTAGCAGGTCAATGACCGCGTAGGCTGCCAACTAAACTATACACACGTGTCCATCTGGTAATCACCACAAACAATGAACACGGTTTCTATACTATACTATACTGTGCAGTCGCCTCCAACCACCCCTTACAGCGACCCCTTACCACACGGCCCAACCGAGCGTTCTATAGCTAAGGTCTAAATCAAACCCACTCAGCAGTAGGCAGTAAACACTAGATGTGACCAACCGGCCACAAACTACTACAACACCTCGTATAATAAGATAACTAAACGAATCGACTCATTGTTCGCAATATAAATACAGTATCAACATGTTACATAAGACGATTATAATATTATTGTACATAACAGTTTCGAGGCGTTGGATATCCTCGATGAACTGAACACACAGCCTAAATAATAACGTCGAAGATACCAGTATTTAAATAATGATAATAATGACTCACTGATAAGACTGCGCCGCGTGCTCGCTCGCCTGCGGTTCTCGATCGTCTGTCTCACAGGTCTGTCCGAGAGCAGCTGAGAGAATGTAGAATCCTCCGAACACTGGTATGTGGAATCCCCAGAACACTGGCTCACTAACACACCCAGTACCACTTGCGGAGCGCACGTCTATTCACTGTCACTGCCACTATACAACTGAACTCTGTGACTACTTGACAACGACTTATATAGACTGCCCCCACTACTGGTGTGCATGAGACAATGTAGTATCTACTTTTATATGTAGATACACTGCACATACACTACAGAGAATATTACAACTACCCTCCTATAATTATATATGAATACCGTTGTTTACCTTTTTTACCTACAAGTTCGCGCGATTCGCGACACTCCCCACCGCAAAGAAAATACAAGCTATGAAATAGGTATCCTGACTCTAATTAATACAAAACTTTTATATAAAACTTCGCTTATGACCTGTACCATTGGTACATTGTCGCTGAAGGAGCAAATCAAACACAGAACACTGTATCTCTGCACACTCTACTCTCGGCTGCGGCTCTAGAGAGCAAGTGAGCGCCAGGCGCCAGCTCTCAATTCTGGCGACCATCTTGCCTTGTCCTGATTGGTAGTAAGCGGCCATCTTTATCCATCAACACACCATATCTACATTTCACAAAATATATATTATATATATTTTTATTACACAATTACTACTAACTTTTTTTACAAAGTTAACATTTTAGAACGTTGTCTACATGAGGCCCACCACCGGTCCGGAAACCAACCCGGCGAGAAGAACCGGCGTAAGAAACTTTTTACTTTACCGGGCCACCGGGCCACCTCTACCAAAAAGGTGGAAAACTACAACAACAGCATAAGCTAAATCACACATAGTGTGGAGAAATGTGGCACATCTATATAGAAGCGGCCTATGGTTTGCCAGCCTATTCCCTCCAAGATGTGCTATCATTGAGAAAAGAAACTACCTTATAGTAAGCCTAAGCACACAAACGCCCTCTGGGATTCCATTGTATAGGCGTATACAAATTAAACCAAATGAGCCAAGATATCAAAACTGAAAATATGCAATACAATTTGCAATCAATCACAAGTTAACCGCTTTCAAACCATCACTTCCTCTCTTGTTTAATAATATATTATCTTTTATTTCAGAGTCCGTTTCACCAAGCTCCATAATATCAATCATTATATATTAAATTGATGACAACTTATCTCTAAACAGCTGACACCTATAAAACAATTCCGCCGGACACTCCCGCGCAACTAAAAGAGGTGAACTACTTCACCAAATCATTTCGCCAATAAAATTTCTCAATTACACTGATACAAAGCTTTTATATTTAGCGACTCTGCACTTCAACCTTGCCATAGTCTTTTGGAAGTTGTACCAAAAATACGTAACCTTGATTACAAAATATAAAAGCTGTTACTTAATATTATGTCAACTACTATGCTACTAAACTTTATTTAAGGTGAATTTAATTTTATAACACTCCATCGTTATAGCGGAATAATAAAGTTTAATTAGCTGTTGATAAGATCTTCATATCAACAACATTATTTTTTCTCACTCTTTGCTCACTCTTTTTTCACAATTTAAGTAAAACTATTTTTAGGTCAAGTTTCACGAAACTTCTTGCATTTATTAATTTTATAGAAGAAGTTTTTCTATAGTTGGTAACGGGTGTTTTCTTTGATGTTGGCTTTAGCTTGCCCTATATATCTACACATATTCTAATTCCCCCTTGAGTGTCGAAACCAAGGGAGTAATCCTAATTCCTACCCCAATAACATCCAATTCCATTGACTCATTTATTTAATCATTATTGAGGACTCTGTAACACGTTCGAGAGACCGGTTTACGAGGACCGGAATTTAAACATTTATAATTTTAGGAAAATTACCATCGAATCCATCTTTCATGGAATTCTAATCTCAATACTTCCACTCTCACTGGAATATCCTGGCCAAGTAAATTTTGTACCGGTTTTTTTTTAACAATTTCGCTTTCAGAAATATTTTTAATTGCTTAAAACTACTATGGGTATAATATAGGCCATTGACCTTTGTCCGGACCCGCAACTCGGTTTTTAAACGGACACTATTGGACTTATTAGTTACATACCTAAATTGGTAGCTTCAATCATAGACAACACAATTATATACATTGTACGTCATATCTAATTATGCTCCAATAACATTTGCAATAACTTTGAAATTGAAATCTAAATTCTAATCTGTTGTGTTGAAGATCTTCGGGTTCATTCACGAGTTTTAATATTAATGAAAACACAACACAATGAACACCACTTTCTATGCACTTATTCCACTTCAATATTATGGTATTATTATCAACGAAATGCACGCCCAATTCTAAAATAATTCATTATTAGGTGCCTTAATGTCGGTAGTTCGAAAGTACTAAATATCATCAAAACAAATATTAGGGTTAACAGCTTCATAGAAGTTTATACAATTTGGTAGAACTACTAATAATTTGGTAAAACTATTTTCTACTAATTCAGAAGTCTTAATTTTTTATCATTAATAATAACATTATTATTCTCGCTGCCGATATCAATAACCATATTTACTGGTTGACAATGCAAAAATAGCCAATACATTCATATTTCAAAGTTCAAATATATTGGATGAATGTTAGTTTTTGTGGTAACAATAATTTTTGTTCAACGTCTCGACGTTGAACGTTCTTTGGGAGCTAATCTTTTAAAGCTGGCAATTTATTGTTTCTAAACTGACTTCTGAAATTATTTTATTATAAGTAACATAGTTGCCAAGACCATTTTTCCTCTTTTCATTCAATAGATTATTCTAAACTACACGGCCTTTTAGGATAAAAGTAATCATCTAATAATTGCCCTACAGGCTACAGCACTCGAACTTTGCCATCCACTGCTCTGCCAGGTCAACTATAATAGGCCTCTTTTTGCCCATTTACTTTTGCGAGGGTCTCACGAGTAGCAGCAGTGACACACGATTTCAACCCTCGTTTTATTTTACTAGCGTAGACTTTATACATTGGAACTATAGCCGACCAATCTTTTCAACTATTAGCAACGGTACCCGTTTGAATTTTAACCAAACTTCATCTTAATTTACCTTTAAACCCTCTAACCATTTGTAGGTATCTTTATTTTAACCCAACTACGTATTTAATCAGCAGGTATCGTTTGTCTATCCAACGACCTCTAAACATTTTTTGGTATCTTTATTTTAACTAAACCTCGTCTTATAATCAGCAGGTACCATCCGGCCCCCACCAAATTACCTCTAAACTTCTCATTTTCGATAGGAAGCAATTTTATTTCCACTTTGTTACCACACAATAATACATATGAACCATGAGCTCTCCCGCTATGGCGAGACATTTGGTAAAGAAGAGCAAAATCATCAATCTCACAATAATAATATGACATGATAATTTCATTACAAAGTTTATATATGCCACTTTACTGACTTGAGCAGATTAAATTCATTAGGATTATGCAATAATATTTTAGTACCTAATTAAAAATTATTAAATTAATTAATTTCAATAAAGTAAATTAAAGAGTGCGATGATAGCAACACCGAGCGTATACACTCGTAACGGCTACGCTAGACAACAGGACGCCGCCGTCCATCCATCATCAACACTATCGGTTATCGGTTACTAAAAGATCGTATTATATCATAGTGAATTTGGCGTCTGTGAAGGCGTTAATATAGACTCAAGAGACACTGAGCGCAGTGTGATGAGAAAATCAGGCTCATCAACACCAGCCAACTATCAAGCACCCACTTTACAGCTGCCACACCAATATTCAGGCCTTGTCACTTCCTATCCTCCTCAATATACCCTCCTCGTACACAGAAAAATTACAGCATGTTATTCTATAAACAATTCCCACTATAGTGTGTGGTTCACTGCTACACAATGTATTTGCTATGGCAACATAAGCAAGCCCACTGTAGCAAATCAACGAAACCAGCGCCATTTTATGCATATTTAGCAGGTCTAAGAATCCGCTACTGTCTACATATTTTTATATTGCATTTGTTGAACAAGCGATAGTAAACAATAAATTACGAACTTCAACTCGAGACCGACGGCGACCATTGCCTGTGCATTTCGCAAAGGGACAGCTCGACGCCGCGCCCCGCGCCGCCGCAACGGCGTCCCGCGCCACATTCCGGATCTAGTCACTTCAACAAAATAACATTCTTTACAAACAAAGAAATACGTTACAACTTCAAATACTTTAAATGGCAACAGAACGTTTGCCGGGACAACTAGTTTAGGAAGGCACTTCCGTTTCAATAGTGCTCGTTAATGTTATTTCAAGTTTTGTACCAAACCTCCAGCCATATCTAATTTTTCAAATGTTATTAAACTAAATTTTGATTTTGTTATTATTCTCGGAAATTAAAATTTAACTTTAAGGGAAAACAAAATTAGCCGATGATATTAGGTTCCAAACACAAATAACGCCCCCAATCCATCATTTTCCAAATTTTGTTTCCCTCTGCTTCGAAATTACCAAGCTTTGGCTGGCTCTGTCAAACTACCTCTAAAATTCTAAGTGAAAATTATTTTCACACTACCTTCGGCCGGTTCCGAGCCGGGTTCGATCCCAGCATCTCCACCATGTCGCAACCACCTCAGTGGAGGCGAAAACTATAACAATATTAATAACTCTGCTGCGTCCACCTGTGTGAGCACACGTGACAATTTCACCTATGCAGCTAGTCCGCACTAGACTATGGCATTCTATATCGTGATGGCCTAGCAGGTCAATGACCGCGTAGGCTGCCAACTAAACTATACACACGTGTCCATCTGGTAATCACCACAAACAATGAACACGGTTTCTATACTATACTATACTGTGCAGTCGCCTCCAACCACCCCTTACAGCGACCCCTTACCACACGGCCCAACCGAGCGTTCTATAGCTAAGGTCTAAATCAAACCCACTCAGCAGTAGGCAGTAAACACTAGATGTGACCAACCGGCCACAAACTACTACAACACCTCGTATAATAAGATAACTAAACGAATCGACTCATTGTTCGCAATATAAATACAGTATCAACATGTTACATAAGACGATTATAATATTATTGTACATAACAGTTTCGAGGCGTTGGATATCCTCGATGAACTGAACACACAGCCTAAATAATAACGTCGAAGATACCAGTATTTAAATAATGATAATAATGACTCACTGATAAGACTGCGCCGCGTGCTCGCTCGCCTGCGGTTCTCGATCGTCTGTCTCACAGGTCTGTCCGAGAGCAGCTGAGAGAATGTAGAATCCTCCGAACACTGGTATGTGGAATCCCCAGAACACTGGCTCACTAACACACCCAGTACCACTTGCGGAGCGCACGTCTATTCACTGTCACTGCCACTATACAACTGAACTCTGTGACTACTTGACAACGACTTATATAGACTGCCCCCACTACTGGTGTGCATGAGACAATGTAGTATCTACTTTTATATGTAGATACACTGCACATACACTACAGAGAATATTACAACTACCCTCCTATAATTATATATGAATACCGTTGTTTACCTTTTTTACCTACAAGTTCGCGCGATTCGCGACAAATATTGTAACATATTTCAACAAACCGGTTAGATATTATTGAATTACATTATTTACAAATTACAATACTATGACAATTTATAGAATACCTGTTTGACTGCATGGTGTGAATACTATGCGTATAATTGTGATCATTCTAATCATTTTAATACGTTATGTTTCACATTAATTACTAAAGTCTAAACGTATAAGGGCATGCAGTATGTAATAAATTATACATACTGCATGCCCCCAAATCTTTATTAATTATGTAATAAAGATTTGGGGGGGGGTAAAAAAAAACACCTCACGTAATTTATGGACGATGCTATTATTGAAAAAGATATAACTTATAACTTTATAATTAGCAATGTAAAACGCATTCTGAGTTCTGACCAAAACTAAAAAAAACTGGATTCGAGATAAAAGAGTTCAATTTTTTTTATTTCTATGGATTACTAAACTTTTTTAAATTCTTAAACTAATCCAGAACTGAGGCTTAAATAATGATTTTTATGCATTATGAAAATATCGAAATTATCAGTGTTCCAAATAAATGTTACGTTTCATGTTTACCTAAATAATGACTGTTTAAAAGACCAATTACAGCTGAAAGTCAAGGATGATATTATTATCGATTAACTTTTTGTCATTAAACGTACCTGGTATACATATTAATGTGTATGATTTTACAGAATTCAAATATTACAATAACATGTAAAACTAACATGTCGTCTTGCGCCTTTTAAGGCTCCTCTCGCGAAAAATCCCAATCGGTTAAATTGCAAGTATGACACGACGTTCGTATTCTTGGCGTAAATTATGTAAATAATGTTCGTTGCGCCGTCCCACTACCGCGCTAACGTATTAAGGCTCCTCTCGCGAAAAAAGCGTGCAGATGAAACCACTTTTAATCGGCATTAACAGAGAAATTATATCTGAAAAAAATAATTAGTAATCTACATGATATTATACGCAACGTGGTTTTGCCATATTTTTTCTATCGGTATCACATAATAAAGAAATAAAAAACCAAATCACCTCCAAATCGTTGAATGAAACCACTTTACTCCTTCATTATTTATCAAAAGAATATATAAAAAATATCTACTGCTTTGCAATACATAAGTTGATAATTTGTTTTTTTTTTACTTTTTTGAAATATGTATTATATTAAGCCTTAAAAAGGTTTTTTCTTCTATTTCGCCCTATCATGGACGCGGCGAGCGTCGTAATCGCCACCGTACAAGGCGCGCTGTTATGAATGTTATTTTAATGTCATTTACGTCGATATTCGCACTGACAGACAATGATCAAGGTCATTGGCGGATATACAGGCCCGCAGAGAAATCATGCGGCATGCCCTTTCGAAGTTGCACTTGTGAACTTTACGAGCGGGAATCATTAAAAACTTTCTATCAAATTTTAAAGGAATGACAATAAACGCTCGTAGTTTGCATACCTTTACAGTTTACGATTTCCTTGTGCAATTTTCGTTTTCTAAGACAGAATACTGTTATTGGCTACCGGCTACGTTTTGTTTTGCTCTACTTTAGGTACCTAATACTGAGCCACTTTGCCTAATTACTGGGTACATATGAAAATATTATGCTAGTTAATGTTAAGCCCCCTAATCACACTAGTCTCTACCTTGCGAAACAAGTAGGACACCATAGGAGAGCAGGAACAGGCACCTTGGTCGCCACGAATACTCATCCACAGAGGAAATTCGTGGCACCAACCCCAACCATATCGTTCAATTTATGAGCAGTATTGGGTTGGGGATGATTCTTTAGTGCGAAGGAGTCACAATAGATCCTCATGGGTCGCAGTGACGCCAGGGCTATAGCGACCTGCCTTCTTTAAAAAAAAAAAAAAAAAAGGACACCATTAATTCATATAAGAGTCGCTTAATTTTTTCCCGTGGTTTTTTTACGAGAAAATAGTCTATCCAGTATCAAGTATCCAGTAGTTTACTCTGTGTCTGTGCCTTTGCAAACCATTAATTTTTTCCTTTTAGCAGCGAAACTTGTGAGTGTACCTATACGGTTACTAAACCGTTTCACGAAACGAAACTACTGCCATGCAATGTTTATAACATGAAAAAAAAAAAAAGAAATATAAAAGTTGATTGACAGTGACATGTTTACTTTTTCAGGATCAGGAGCACCTGAAGCCGACGATAGTGGGCGGGTTGGCCAACGCGGAGCTGTACTGCCTCGCGTTGGCCAATATGTACTCGGACCCCAACTACCACAGCCTCAACCACTGGAACATCCTGCAGACGCTGGCGCGGAAGGGAGTCCACGTGCTCGACCCGCCTGACTGTGCGCTCACCGAGACCGTGCTCATACAGACCAATCCGCTTAAAATGGTGAGGACCAAACTTGAGTCTAGTTGTTCTGTGCGCAGATCTGA
Source organism: Polyommatus icarus (assembly GCA_937595015.1). NCBI lineage: Eukaryota > Metazoa > Arthropoda > Insecta > Lepidoptera > Lycaenidae > Polyommatus > Polyommatus icarus. Next base: position 16,722,812 of record OW569321.1, read on the forward strand.
GGGATTAAAAGTTATCTCGTTCTTTCTACTCATAGGTATATTAAGAACGAGAGAGACTAAATGATTTCAATTATTACAATGCTTATAGCTTGATAATGTCTAACGTGAGATTGATAAACTAAACGGTTTGGAAAGATTTGTTTTTTTTAGGGTTCCGTACCCAAAGGGTAAAAACGGGACCCTATTACTGAGACTTCGATGTCTGTCCGTCTGTCTGTCTGTCTCCAGGCTGCAACTCAAGAACGGTAATAGCTAGAGAGTTGAAATTTTCACAGATTGTGTATATCTGCTGCCGCTATAACAGCAAATAGTAAAAACAAAATAAAATTAATATTTATGGGGGGCTCCCATACAACAAACGTGATTTTTTTGGCCTTTTTGACTCTATATCAATAATGGCAACAGGTAGGTACTTGAATTTTTCTCAAGGTCTTTAGTTTTATGTGTACTTTAATATTTAATAATAATATTAAAATAAAATAAAAAAATAAGGGGGGCTTCCATACAAAAACACAATTTTTGGCCTAATTTTGCTCTATAATAGTACGGAACCCATAGTGCGCGAGTTCAACTCGCACTTGGCCGATTATTTTATATTCAGAAGATGTCTATGTTGTGGATTCTCACCAAAAATGTAATTTATTTAAACAATTTAAGTAATTCCATGTCTGACTGTGAAGGAAAAGTCAAATCATATAAATGCAGGTATATAAATAATAACAGAATACCTGGTATTGTAACACGTTGGATTATTTACAAATTTATTTGTCATCATTTTCATATCAACAAGATTTTCTTGAAATGAAAAACGTTCTACTTGAAAAGATAAAGAGATTTTTTTTATTATAAGGTTATTTTAACAAACTGTTGTCCAATTTCAGAGCGCGCACGTGGCGGTGATCGAGGCTGTGATGGCACTGTACGCGCGCGAGGTGGTCACGCTGGACCGCGTGTCGGCGGCGGCGCAGCGCTTCGGCACGAGCCAGCCGCTGGTCGGCTCGGCGGTGCCGCACGAGGACGGCCTGCTGTGCTGGATCAACGCGGCGTGCACGGCACTCAATAAAGCGGAGGTAACACTCGCCAAAATTTGACACCCTGTAATAGTAAAAAGGTTGCTAAGCCTGGGAGCCAATTCTCAGGATGTGAACTTTTTCGCTCGTAAAAATATTTCATGAACATTTCATTTCTACTGGCAAGTTCGAATGATCCCTAAAACTCGTATTCTGGGGACCGATAGCTATCGAAGTGTTCCTGCCATTGACATTATTTTGCGTTCCATTCCGGCGTTAAAAAAACACTGGGACATATTTTGCAACGTGCAAAGATATTTAAGCGTATTGTAGTAAATATAGCTTACTAAATTATTGGTTTTATAATATTACTAGCTATCCCGGCAAGTTGTTTCGCGGTTGTTTTGCCATATATTTACGTAGTACTCATATCTCAATGCATAATATAATATAATAATTGATAGTTAATAACTAAATCGTCGTAGAATTATTTCATGAACTATTCATTTCTACTGGCAAGTTCGAATGATCCTAAAAACCCGCATTCTGGAGACCAATAGAACAATTACCAATCGAACTATCCAGGTCCGAGAAGTTCCTGCCGTAGACATTTTGCGTTCCGATTCGGCAAAAAAAACGCTTGGACAAATTTTGCTACGTGTGACTGATAATATTTACGTGTATTCTAGTAATTAATGTAGCTTCTATACTTATTATACAACAAAGTCACTTTTTTCCCTCATGTCCCTTTGTTCCCTTTAATCTTTAAAACTACGTAACGGATTTTGATGATTCTTTCAGTGTTAGATAGCCCATTTATCGAGGATGGTTATAGGCTATATTTTATCACGTTAAGACTAATTGGAGCGCAGAAATAGAGGAAAATGTGGAAAAAACGGGGAAAATTATTTGAAAGGCCTAACTTGAACGCGCTAATCTCAGGAACTACTGGTCCGATTTGAAAAATTCTTTCAGTGTTAGATAGCCCACTTATTGAGGAAGACTATTATAGGCTATATTTTATCACGCTAAGACTAATAGAAGAATGTGGGAAAAAACGGGGGAAATTATTTGAAAGGGCTTAATCTCTTGAACTACTGGAGCAATTTTATGTTATTTGGCACATATAAGACCACGTGAAGGATATCGATTTTAATAATTTTTTTCAGTGGCTATATATTTTATACCCGTGCGACGCCGGGGCGGGTCGCTAATACAAAATAATTGATTTTATAATATCACTATTCACTAGCTATCTCGGCGCAAATTGTTTTGTGGTTGTTTTGCAATATAGGTAAGTATATTATTTGTAGTTAAGAACTAAATTATTGTTCTTTTGAATTTGTAAAGAACAATTATACTATTCTATTGAAGTGAATTAATAAGGATGGCCTGTTGCACAAATAATAGGTAATGGTCGCCGGTCTTGAGTTGAAAATTAATAATTTACGTACTGTTATTTATTATTATTATAAGAAGTAACAACACTTATCAATTATTATTATAACAAGTAGTGTAAGAGACTACTAAATACAACATTAATAATTCTAATACAGCGTTAGAATTAAGTAATATCAAAATTCGCAACTTTCGTAATCGAAAGCGGGCGCGAGACTGCCCGAGACCCGAGTCGTCGCGACTCGCGACCGGCGAGGCGCGCATACGCCGTTCCGTCGGGATTTCTCGGGACTTGTGACAAGTGGGACAAGTGCGAGGCGATTCGAGGCTCGCACGGCGACCGCGACACGAGCGAGACCGCGACCATAGTATCCGCGACCCACTGCTTTTAAAATATGCTGCTGCTTTTAATAATATACCGGTAAGCGAGACACAATTATATAGAATAACAATAGATTTCCAAGAATCCACCATCGAAGTATTAATAATAATACACTTAAAACCGTTTCGGAGGAATAAGACAACTAACATTGTGATACGAGAATTTTAAATAATTAATGAAGATAAGAAGATAATATTAATATGTATTATGTAGGTACTTATTTATATATTGAATATTAATATTATTATGATAAACTTAATTATCCAAAAACTTATGGGTAAGTACTAAGTAAGTACACAATAGAACAAAAGTTCTGATAAAATTTTAATAGTATCTAATTATATACTTATAAATTAATTATTACATATTTTAATAGTCCAATTATATAAAAAATAAATTCAGCTACTGTGGAGTATATTCTGTGGAGAATATACACATTAGTACAATATACTCTAATTTAACGAAATTAATTATACTCACCTATATAGTTTCTTTTTTTAATTACATTAACTAGTAAGTAATTATATCGTAAAAGAAACACAAGCACGAATATTGCTACATATCCACCAATAGGAGGGTGAATTTGTCTACGAATTCGGACATCTACCGGTCCCTAGCACTCGTATGACTCGAGCGATCTTCACACGAAATATTTCGAGTATGAAGTTTTGAGAATACACAAACTATAAGCAACAAATTGTATCGTGCAGGAAACCGGTCTCGAACGCTTCACCTCCCATGCGGCCACGTGTGGTTTACGAATTCGGACATCTATAACCGGTTCCACTCGTTCGACTCGAGCGATCTTTGCACGAAATATTTCGAATGTGAAGTTTTGAGAATACACAAACTGTGTTACGTTCGTAAAAATCTCATAATTGGGTAATTTTTCAGCATATGAACTTTTCTCACATTCTGAGAATTGGCTCCCTGGCCATAGATGGACCGTATCTTGCAGTCGAAACCGACTGCAAAATGCGGTTGCCTCACGGCGATTTGCAATTTTCATACTAAATGCATATTCGCAATACACGAACCGCTCGAGCAGTTCTTGAGCGATCAGTGCAAATTTCAACGCGACGTCGGTCCCGACTGCAACTTGCGGTCCATCTATGGCCAGTCTAAGCCGAGATGAGACCCAACAATTAGTTGTCGGAGTGGGGTAAGCTATGATTTACCAACTGCAACAGTGATCATAACAATTTGTCACATACGTGTCTATACGTTTTCGCCGCAGCGTCAGAAACGCACATGAGGCAATCTTACAAAAAAGATATTTCATTTCAAAAAGATAAGATAAAACTTTTAAACTCTTCCAGGAGAACACTTCGCAACACGTGCCAACAGTGAAGAGTCTACAGGAGCTGTGTGACGGTACAGCGTTAGCCGCGCTGATATCCTTCTACTGTCCTGACGCGCTGCCGCGGTCAGCCGTGCGCGTGGGTCGGATGGCCTCCATACAGGACTGCCTGCACAACCTCATGCTGGTTTACGACTTCTGCCGGACCAGCCTGCCGCATAATGTGTTCCATATGATGCCGGAGGATGTCACTTATATGCGAGGGTAAGGGGCACCTTGGTCTACCAGCCTTGGTCTCATTTTGTCGAAAAGTTGATATGCCATCTATTCAAAGTTTAAAACTATTCTCGCATAAAAAAAAGAGAAATTATTTTATCTCTAAGTACGTATCAATCCTCAGGATTGATCAAGGAAGGAATTTCCATACATAACAGTAACATGTTAACAGGGCTCGGAATCGGAATTTTTTAAGCAGGTTAAAACGCTCTTTAACTAGATTTTTGGATAAGTGTTCGCTCGGAGCGAAACCGAGATGCGAGCGGTACTGATTCTGAAATTAACCCGGTTAATTCCTCGCGGAAAGTAACAACTGTTTCTAGTGCATCATCTAATAGCCAATAGGCAATTTGTTTTGAATGTGTGGACAATGGGTGAGGGTCGTGGTTTGTGTGAGTGGGCGGGGCGAGCATTATTGCGAACGGTTCTAACCGGTATTTTGAGCAGGAGCAGTTTATTTTTGCTCTTTGAACAAAACCAGAAATAATTTCGGTCCGTTCAGAGCGGAATCGAAATGAAAATGCTATTTTGGAAATATATGGCCTTTCTAATGAACAGGGTCGTGAAGATTAACGAGGTTTTGAGCCCTGCATTTTAATGATAAAAACTTGGAAATGTATAAAAATAACACAAAAAAATATATTTGTATTTTCAGATCAATGCGACAAAACTTAATAGCTATGCTGGCAGATCTGTTCAACATGTTGGAAGTTCATCCGGTGAAGTCAGTGAAGTACCCAGGTAGTGGCGGTGAGTACAATGCATCCGGCATTTTGACATATTGTATCTGCATTGCATGCTAGTACTACCGGGAGTATGTGGTCATAATATCAGGCGCTCTTTGCCCACTAAAAATACGCGATATTTTAACGCTTCTCTAACGCGAGTATGACTATGGTACAGCAGTTATTAAATACACTTAAACCTTTCTTCTATTTTATAATTTATGACTTGGTTGCCGAATTAATGGTTAAATCTTTCAGTATTGAAAGGTGAGTATCGTTTCATGTTACTATGTTTTAAGTATTCTATAGTATTTAAAGTTTTTTGTAAAAGATTGCTGAATTAAGGACCGTTATTTAAATGTTCAAACTGTTCTTGCAGTGTTTACTTCAAAGTTCAAACTAAGTTTAAACCTTAAAAAAACAATTCTATATTATGTTTATTCTAGCTTCAGTGTGAAAGAGCAGAAAGTCAAAGTGAGAGTTAGAGAATATGTTGTATAAAATTAAGATTATATATTAATCCTTCGATCGCGGATTCTTGGAATTGCTATTGTATTCTATTGGTGTCGCGATCACCGGTGCTCTTATGAGGCTTGAAGGATTAATATTATTACTTTAAATTCGTGGTGGTATCATGGCCGTGTCGGGTGCACTTTCTATGTTTCGCTCTCTTGTCATAAAATATACAAGGGACCTATTTCATTGGTCATTGGTGGGTGCATGTCCATTGCTTACGCAAGAAGGATACATGCAATGTCCGCGCACTATGTTAAATGGGATGTTTTTTTGATTGGGAATACTAGGTTACAATATAAAACTTAAGGGAAATAAACATTGAGTATGTGTACTTTTGACCATGTGGCGTATGGGGTGTTGCGAGAGTGAGAGGTTAACTTGTGGCTGAACTTGGGTTTTGGCGTGACTTGTGGCGAGCGTGGCCGTCGCGTGCGTGTATTGTGGCGTGCGTGGCTGACGCTGTGGCGTGTGTGCAGCGCGCGGCGACAGCAACGCGCACGGCGTGCGGCACAAGCGGTGCCTGCCGCCGCCGCCGCCGGCCGCTATCCCGGAGCTGCGCGAGCACGCCGCGCCGCCGTCGCCGCACGCCGCGCAGTTCGCAGGTACCGCCCACCGCTCACCTGCCATGAGAGACCGCACCGTGTGACGTGTTTTGTTTTGTTGCATCGGCGGAATTAGGTTTATTGTAAGAATTTGTCTGTAAACAGTTGTAATTGTATCGTGCTAGAATGTGCGTTTATTGTTAAGATATTATTAATTACTGTAGATAACTTTATTCGAGAAAGGTATGGTACGGCCGTGCCTTTGCTAAAAAGCTTGGCTGGGGCACTACCGTGCCCCCAGATTAGTCTGTAATAGTTACTAAATAAGTATTGTTGTTTTATTCTATATTCTGTTGTTAATTGTTATAACGATTATTATTAATGATAACAGTGCCTAGTTCCGCCAGCTTTTGTCACTTTGTTTTTTTTTATTTGGGAAATCAAATGTTTCGGGAATCGATCATTTCAGCAGACAATATTATATTATCATCTACAATGAATAGTTTTGTGAAAAAAAAGTAAGATAATATCATGTCATAGACAATAAACATTACATTGACACCGATTTCTCTCGGCTTGGTGGTAATGGTGCTGTCTTTTTATAAACTGGACTAGTCCATGAAAGTTTATAAGTTTTTTAGTAGCATAAACTTCCATCAAACAGTTTATTGAAGTCCAGTGCAGTTATTGTAAACAAATGTTTTATAATGTAAACATTTGTATTTGAAATTACATTTTTTTCGAAAATAATATCATAATCATGGGTCCACTGTCTTTCTCATTATCCCACATAAATATGTTTGTTATTAATTTTACATTTTTGTTTTGTCTTTTGTTTTTTGTTCTATGCTTGTTATTTATCATAATCATAATATACATTATACAGCATTTAACAAATCACTCTGCTTTTAATCCTTGGTTATTAATTGTGTATGGAGCTTGCATGTCGTCTCACGCTTCTTGTGTCGTCTATGTTGCATTAATTTTGAAACAATAGTTATCATAATATCATAGGCCGTTATCATACTAGCGGTTGGCGAACGGTTTCGGGGCGGAGCAGCGTATACGTCGCGGACACGCCGCGGTTGCGCACCAAGGACGTCGCGGACACGTAGCGGCGTATTCACGACGCGTGTGCGGCGGTTTCGTTTCCTGTCCGCGGCGTATTTGTTGCGCGCCCGCTCCGCCCCGAAACCGTTCGCCAACCGCTAGTATGATATTGGCCCATGGGCTTTAAACAGACATTGCTTCGGAGAAGTCTTATAACTGGAAATAATTTCTGATATTTAAGGCCCTGTACTTCGAGGAGCGGACGATTTTCAAAATTTAAAAGTGACAAGGAGACATAAAAATATAGTAATTTAAATTCTGAAAAAAAAGTGTTCTAGTTAAGGATCTAACACATTGGAATTTATATTCCATTACTGTCACTAAATCTCGAAAATCGTTCTCTTCTCGAAGTACTAGGTACTTAACAGAAGACTATAAATTGCTACCCAAAGAACGAGGTTGCAAAACTTTTTTTTTTCGCCGACGTCGTGGTTTTAACCATAGTCCACTTGTACGTGTGGGTTTTTCTGTTTGTTTTTGTTATGTTTTTTGTTATTTATTTTAGCTAGATCAACCGTCTACTGTCTAGTAGGGTAATATTGTATTCTCATTACTTTTTTATGGCTTTGTATTTTCCCCATTTACTAATAAAAGATTCATGCCGATTGCCGTGTATACTTACAAATGTAATACGTATTACAATGTCCTGCTGTGTATTTCATATATTGTATCCCCCTTACTAATAAACGCTGTATAAGCTTTGAATAGTTATACAGTGTTTTGTCTTCTTCAATCCAATTAAAAATGTCTCTTGTGTGACAGGAACAAAACACTGTATAACTATTCAAAGCTTATACAACGTTTATTAGTAAGGGGGTAAAACTTTAACGTGCGTACACAGCATACACTTTTTATTAGTGAGGGAATAACGTTTTATTTTAATTTGTTGTCTTTTACATATATACATCATTACATCTGATATGATCATTAAATTGTTTTCCCATCAATCTTCTTGTCGCTGCGCGCTGTGCTCCGAAACAATACTATGTTTATGTTAACACGATCACGTCATATTTCAGTGCCGCGTTCGCCGTCCGCGTGCGCTATTCGTCCGCGCGGGCCCGCCAACAGGTCGTCCTGCTCTACACCCGAGCGCCGCAGCTGTAGCCCGCAGCGGGAGGAGTTCGTGGTACACAGCCGGAAAGCCATCACCACGCTGTCGGCTATGGCCAGACGGGATGATGAAAATTGTGGGTTTACATTTTGTATACATTTTAAAATCGGCGGAATATTACGGCGGCGGCGGGTATTTGAGTGATATTTAAATCGGCAATATTAAGATTTAAAATAATTAAAAACGGATATAATAGTTTGATTTTAGTGTTTTGACGTATTACAGATAATACGGGCTGAGTTGTCTAAAAGACTGAGCTTTATAATACGAATTGATTTACCACGCTATGATTACCTATTTTACTTTAAATATTAAATGTCAAAACCATGATTAACTATCCCAAATATTTATCGTTCCAGTGGTAGAGCAAAGCGCGGCGGGTCGACCGTCTAAGTGGGCGGGGTCTCGAGAGTCCAGTTTCGCCGGCAGACGGTCGAGGCGGGGCTCCGTGTCCGATGACAGCCAACTGACTGTCGAAAACTTTGGGGGCTCCCAGGTCTGATATTATCCTAAATTAAATTTTCAGACTATAGTCTAAAAATAATTAAAATTACTTATAAACTACATTTTACAAGTTAACGATAAATTGGATTGTTATTTTACAGGATCGGTTACACTTCGCTGGACGTAATCCCGAAAAAGAACTAGCAACGTTTCAAACAGCACGAAAAATATCCGCTCCTGCAGGTAAATTATTATCCCCTGACTTCAGCTTTTTAAGAATTAAAATAAAGTGACCTGGAAATGCAAAATGTTTTACTAACGGCCATTCCCAATATTTGATCTATCTCTGGTTTTGCCCTACTAGAGATAGGAATAGTTACCTATCTTATGTCAATTCAATGTTAGATACGACCGGTATGTCAAACCAGAGATAGATTGAATATTGGGAACGGCCGTAAGAGTGGTAGTGCAAAAAATCATAAACATTATCTTATCTTTATTTACCTTACAACTTCTACATACGTCATAATAACTGTATCAGGTCCGCTAGACCACAATCCCCCGCTGCGATCCTCGCGCCAAGACATCCGAGGCTCGATTCAATTCTTTCACGGTGACTACCACAACGGCTCGCCGGAGGATCGGTTTAGTCGCCAACACAGCGTCGAGCGAGACGATCGGTACAATCGGCAGCAAAGCGTCGAACGAGACGATCGGTACAATCGTCAGCAGAACGTCGAAAGAGACGAGCGGTACAGTCGCCAACACAGCGTGGAGCGGGAATGGGCGCGCGGGGGCGGGGACGGTGGCGAGCGAGACGCACCCGACGGCGACGCCAAGACGACCTACGCTGACCTCAAGGTCAGGAGCAACGGGGACCAGAGTACGTACAAACTGTTTTAACTTAATATGATGAGTGTAGTCTTTAATCCTTCGATCGCGGCAAAACGACACACAATAGCCTTTCAATTGTTATCGCGGCCCACTTGGGCTTTACGGGAGTTGAAGCGTTAAATGAAACATACTGATGTCTGTTGAACGACTCATAAGCATCTATAATAGCTAAGTAATAAGGTTAAGAGGTCGTTTGAGAAATTTTCTTTTTACATAGCTAGCCAAATTGAGCGTTACAAGGATGAAGTAGTAATGGTCGATCGTAACCAATAATATGCTTATTATTGTATGTATGTATTCTATTTACATGATATTTGAACACATTACTACAGATTACTACTGTTATAATACAAATAATCAAATGTAAAGATTTCTGTGAATGACACAAAATACGTCGTTCCGTAGTCTAGCGCTTATATTAGACCACATATTCCCAAGTAAAGATTCAATCATTACCGTTGTTTTGAATCGACAAATAGCTTTTCTTTCTTTCTTTTCAATAGAATTATTGCATTTCGTTTAACATTGGTATTTTTAGCTTTAAATGTTCAATGAAAACGAGCTTTTGTATATGATTTTATATATTTGGTTGTTTAATTGTGTCAAATCTTTCAAAATTATGCTTTATATGCCTTCAAAAATCTTTGTCTTGAAATGCACATTCGAAGCACTTGTATAATTTGAACAGAAGTATTTATTTCGTGTTTATTTGCAAATGTTTATTCTGTAAAATTGACAAGCTCTGATTTTATCTCATATTTAAATTACATGTGAGTCCCATCTGGTTTATAGTAGTTAATATAGCGACTAACATAGTTTATCACTATATTGTGATGGATTTCATTTTGTGTATTTGTTGTATTAGGTCCGTTTCACTTGGGTGACGGGGATCCGATGATAGGAACTGAGCGACGGAAAACTTCATTCAGTACTCCTCCAGCCAACACCACCACGTGGCAACAACAGTTTATGCAACAGGAAAACCAGCCCAGTGAGTCAATAATTTAGAAGATTTGTAGCTCTTAAAAGGTTGTAGTATGTTTGCCGAATATTCAATCTTAATAATTGGCAATCGAGTTTAAAACCGTTAAATGTATCGGGGACTGTACAATACAGGTTTGTTGATGGCTTAATAGCTATTCGTCACGTAAAGTATGGACTTTGATGCGTCGCGTGCGGTATAGAGGAATAAGGCTTCGGCCAAACCTATGCGACCAAAGCGACTGCGAAGCGGGATCGTCTACCGCGGAGGACGTTCGCGTCGGCAGAGCGGGAATAATCTACCGGTTAGCACCGTAGTCGCGCAGGTGTGCACACCAGTTTCGCATTGTAGACGCGCCCGCGTCCCGCGTGGCTGAAGCTTAAAGCTTAGAACAAACCTACGCGTCAGTGACGGAGCGTCAAGTTGCGTCAAGTTGTCAAATGTGTTTTTTGTATACAAAACACACATTTGACAACTTGACGCAACTTGAGTCTTGACGCTCCGTCACTGACGCCAGAGTAGACAGAATTATAGAGTATGCCGACTTAGAACTAATGTTAAAATTTTTAAATTTGACTTATTATGACGAAAATCGTCGCTAGGGTTGTTACCTATAAATTCAAAACTATGACATAATATTGCAGGAATACATTATAAGGTCATTATAAGGTTTTCCGTATTTCTTGGGATGTATAAATAAAACACGTTAATTTTAAATTTATTATATTTACACACTAACTCAGTGTTTCCCAAACTTGTCGGGACCGTGACTCATCTACAAGAAAGTTTAAAGTTCGCGGCCCACCTTGTGTCATGAAGACAAAAAAATATGTGGCTTACATAGTAAATCTTCCCGACATATTAAATGAAGCCACTCGGAACGTCTATAAAAAAAACATCCATACTAATATTATGAATGCGAAAGTATGCTGTCTGTCTCTTACCTCTTCACGCCCAAACCGCTGAACCGATTTTGCTGAAATTTTGCATGGAGATACTCTGAGTCACGGGAAAGGACATGAGATACTTTTTGTCCTAGAAAAATTTATGGTTCCCGCGCGATAAACGAAATTTGGCGCAACGGAGTTGCGGGCGTAATCTAGATAATAATATATAAAATATAATAATAATACTAACATAATGCAAAAGTGTGTCTGTATGTCTGTTCTTCTAAACCTCTTCAACCAACCTCCTCACGCCCAAACCTCTTCAACCAACCTCCTCACACCCAAACCAATTTTGCTGTAATTTGGTATAATGCAGATAGGTACTTTAAGGAACAATGTACGGTTCCTTCGCGATAAACGAATTTTGGCCCAATGGAGTTACAGGCGTTTAGTCAGGGCGAGCGAATCGAGCCCTAGTGTATCCCATAACCTTAGCACTTTTGTGGTACACTTTACGGTCCACTAACTTTATCTAAAATGAAGGAAAAACAAAACCTTACATTTATATTCGTACTAATACAATAAACAAACATATTCACCTTTCAGCATAAGTAGGAAGAGTAATCAATACCAATGTCGGTTTCAACAAGGTTGAATTAAGGCACCCGTAGACGCTGCAGTATTTTCCCGGCATTATATTTTAAATTTAACTAATTAAAAACTCGACGGGAAAGATACGTGGATCGCTCGATGTGTTCTTCTTGGTCGTATTGATGAAGTATTGATGTTGTTTATGTTTTGACACATGCTATTAAAATTGTCAGAATCCAATTTTGAAATCTATATTTTAAAATATTTAAAAATTAATTATAACAGCCAGCGCGAGGCACATTCCGTTCATAATCCGACTGAAACCCGACGAATTTGACAGATATTGAAACCTATTCGTCTCTTTGAAGTCGAAGTACTGGTAGTTATGTCTATTGTGCTGACGCGTAGGTTAAGCCTCAGCTTAACGTCGTAATTTTACACTCCTTTGATGTTGATTGTTGACATCATACATTGGACTTTGATGTAACATCGCTCAGTGAAGCTGCATCCATCGGAGCGCCCGCCTTGCTCACTTATAAACCTACTAAAGAGACCTTTAAAATGAAACAGCACTGCGCATTTTGACGAGCTATTTTAAACTTGTCTGGGTATACAATGGTCATATCTACGTGACGTGTGTGATGACCTCTGTGGTTCAGTGGTGACTGGTGAGCGCGTTGGTAGCTCAAGCCGGGGGTCGCGGGATCGAATCCCGCCGACGGAACAAAAAGTTTTTCGATGTTTCCGGGTCTGGATGTGTATTAAATATGTGTATTATATAATAAAAATCTTAAATATATGTATAGTATAAAGTATTAAATATATTTCCGTTGTCTGGTACCTGTAACACAAGTCCTATCCTGCTAAGTACCTAAGCACGGGGCCAGACTGTTGTTAAGCATTATAGATCTTTCGTTTTGCCAGAGGTTACACTCCCAGAGAACATGATGGGCAGTTTGTTCGAACATGTTGCCTTCGGTCGAGCACTCGCACATGGGTGATTCTACTAATTTAAATCCATATTGTTTGGCTTTAAAATTACCATGACCGGTCAGGAATTGAGATACACAATGATCAATATCCATCCAGTGTTTGGATAGTCGTTGACGTATATCTGGAAAAAAGTTATAAAGGTGGCGACCTTTTGTGGAGTTATCCCAATTCCCAACGCGTTTGCCATTCGGACATTAGGTAACGTACTGAGTCATCTAAAGGTTCAAACAATCTAGCAATTTTTGGTTTATCACGAGCGTTTAAAAAGTCCGGACTAGTAATGTTTTTATTGTGGTAGTACATAGTCGCACGACGTTGTATTTCAAGGTCTACGGGTAAAACTCCGGCTAGTACGGGTAAAGCTTCGGTACATGTGGTTCTATAAGCTTTACACAAGAATATGAGAGCAAGACGTTAACTTTGCAATATGAATCTACAATATGAATCTACAATATGATGTGAAATATTTCCAGACGGAGACGACGGTTCGGCGGCGACGTCGCCCAACAGCGGGCAGGCGATGGCGGCGCAGCTCAACAACATCCGACTGAAGCTGGAGGAGAAGCGGCGGCGCATCGAGCTGGACAAGCGGCGCGTGGAGCTCGCCGTCAGCAAGCAGCGCCAGCAGCTTGGCCAGCAGGCGTTCCTGCAGGCCGTTACCAGGGTACGTTTGTACAGCTGGCCTGACGTCTCCGTGTAGCAGGGTTAGAGCCTGTCCATACGGGCATTGCGTCGACGCAGCGCTGCCGTTGCTGTGCCGTTGATAAATTGCCGGCCACATGGACGTCTATCATGTGTGCGTTACGCGCTGTTGTCACGACGCAGCGCGCCGTGTAAACACTTTGGTTATTTGTATGTAAAACAACGCAACGGCAGCGCTGCGACGACGCAACGCTGACGCAACGCGCCGTGTGGACTAGCTCTTAAGGTTTTCGCATATTACTCAATTTGTCAATTGTCAATTCTTCAATTTAACCTACAGCCTGGCATAGAAACGTAAGCTATATTGTTAGGAAATCAGAGTGAAGTAGTCAATTTACACCGCCCGGACAGCCAGTTGGTTGCTCGCAAGTTAATAAATTAACTCCCAAGTAAATCCACTTCATAAGCTGAGAAAGCAATGCGATACTGTGAGTTGAGTTGGGTGGATTCAAATAGTCGATATAATGTGCGAAAATCTTTATTTTGTACGACATACGATTCGTTTGGTAGTATTGACAATTCCCATTCGACCCAGAATTGATAACTTACTGCTAATTACGCATTATGAATCGGGCCCCCGGAAACACTTAGTTTTTCAATGTTTTTTTTTACTTTCCCTCTCATAATTTGTCTCAGTAGATAGAGCCCAAAGAGCAAAATTACTTTTTTTTTTGGACTAAATGATATATTTTAATTGGCATGAAATTAGATTGAGTTGGAGTTTACTTGATTGTATAATCTACTGTGGAGTGTTTTTTTTTAATTGGAGTGTCCATTGACATTAGAGGTACTGGGATTTTGGGATTTGTGTGGTAGATAGAAATGAGAGTGCAAATATTTTATTTTTTAAGATTATATTACATGAAATATTACGTACAAAATCAATTAACAACACCTTAAAAAATATTTCGCAGGTTTCATTTCAATTACATCTGTGTCCCGACAAAAAATAAAATGTTTTGTATTTTATTAGGACGCATTTTTGCAATACCAGTTGGCCTCTTTGGTGAGTGCCTGGTTCGAACGGACATCAATAGATATAGATATTATTATTTATCTGTTACCGTATTTTGAATAAAAAACATTTCTATACAGTTTATTCACATGCTTATTCAGCTTTCTATTATCGCAATGAAGTTAGACCGCAGTCATTCGAGCAGTTCTATTGACAAGGAATATAGTAATCGCGGCATTCACATGAAATAGGCTTCGCATTGTAGATATTGCAGCTTAAATTTATCAAATCATTTGCGTATATTCTGCGTAACATAGATTTTTTATTCCAAATTTATTCCTTCATATTTATAAAGATACTTTTGATCTTTTCACTCCCATATCCATGTTCATGTTAAGGAACTGTATAAATGTGATTTCCTTCAAAATTATACTAACACGTTGCACAGTAACTAACATGAGATGTTACATGTAACTCGTTTTACACCTATACATAGTTTGTCACGTGTTCATGACGCCCGATAGTCTTAGGCGACGCATTATAGTTAATCAAGCTTCAAATATAAATATTATAAATCCATATTATATAAAACATTGTTCACAATTCACCGTCACAATATTATAATACGTACTACAGGTATTAGGTATGTATTCATATTTAGCGCAACAAACCACATTGTATAATGAACACGTGACGTAGGCAGTAGACACATTACGCATGCGACACAGACGCTCGCGTATTCTCACTTGAGTATATTTTGAAATGATTGCGAGTGTACTTACGTAAAGTACAGTTGCATTTATTCTTTAATTGTGGTCACAAACTCACAAATGTAAGAGTATATACTGTCAGAGACAACTGTGATTCGCATGTTTTTGCTCTAATGAGAATGTTCGCGAACGTCGTGTGTTCGAACTTGTTTGTCGGGTGGTGGTTGCACGATGATAATGTTACAGGGTAAGGGCGCGCGAACACCCGCAGACGATGGCCCGGCCGAGTCACAGTCGGTGAGTATCTGGTGTTTGACATAACGCAATGATCAACAACTAATTACAAAATCATCTAGGATTCATACATTTACAGTTTTTCGTAATAAACTTTGGGTATAATATTTGCTTTTAAAGCTGCGCACACATTATAACTGCCGCAGTAAAGCATAATGCCCGTATATAGGTATATATGATACATACTATCAATAATATTTATATTATATATCATATATAAACAAACTATATTATAGTTTTTTAATCGACATCATTAAAATAACGCAAATAAGTTCTTATTGAAATTTTCGTTATTAAATTTATATTATGCAGGATATTTGTCTAACATGTTAGTTATTAAACATAAACTGTAATATGTTAGACAAAACATCTTCTTCTTGCTGTAAATTCTGATACAAAAATTCATTGCATTTTGTCAATACCATGTGTTTGAGTATTTTAATCAGCATGAACGTAAATAAATAGCATGTAACACAACACAAGTTTTGTAAAAATAACTGATAATAATTTCAAAAGCTGCATGATTTATTTTAGTAATTATTAAAAATAACAATCAATATATGTTTTTTTTGTATACGTCTATTAATAAGAATGTCAGTTATTGCAATTTAATGGAAAATATTATCCATATTTCATTATGATTACTTTTTAGGACATATCGGATTCTGCGAGTCAAGCTGCTGACACCGTGGCATTAGAACAGTACCAGCAATCTATTGCGAAGTAAATATTTTTCTTCAATTTTCTAAAATATTTACAGTTTACAAAATATTGCATTCTTTTAAATAAATGCCTGACAATTATTGCAGAATGAACTCCAGCCTGCAAGATATACAGAGTGATATCGCGAGGCTAGCTAGTCAACAGAGTCAGCTGCAGCAACAGCAGCAGCACCACCTCCAACAGCAGCAGCAGCAGCAGGCGCAACAGCTGCAGCAACAGCTCCAACAACAGCAACTGCAGCTCCAGCAACAGTTGCAGCAGCAACAGCAGCAGCTGCAGCAGCAGCAACAAGCCAAACAGCTGTTTCAACCTCCGTCACAATTACCACAATCGCCTTTTCAACAACAGTATCAACCGAACATTCCACAACTGGTAAGTATTAATGCGCTTATATAAATAACTCACGGGTTGCGGGAAACGCTTTGCGACAATCCGCTTCGCAACAAGAAAAATCTTGTTCACATGAAAAATAAAAACTGAATAATTCAATTTAAAATGTAATAATTATACAATTAAATACAAAAAGTAATTCTTATAATAATAGAAAGGAATTATAAATCTAATTCTACTTAAAATACATTATTTTTTAATGCAATAAGGGGGCAAACGAGCAAACGGGTCACCTGATGGAAAGCAACTTCCGTCGCCCATGGACACTCGCAGCATCAGAAGAGCTGCAGGTGCGTTTCCTGCCTTTTAAGGGGTAATAGGGGAGGGTAGGGAAGGGAAAAGGATAGGTAATTGGGCCTCCGGTAAACTCACTCACTCGGCGAAACACAGCGCAAGCGCTGTTTCACGCCGGTTTTCATCATACCTATTGTTTACCACTTAGTAATAAAAAATAACTGACTGCACCGACGCTAATACACCCACTAAATTGCAATTTGCAGCACAGCCAATTCAGCTCACAGCACAATGTGTCGCGGCAACCGCTCAACGCATTCGGCTCCTCACCACACATTCCGCGCGACTTCCATCAGAACCAACAGTACGAAAACACGCAACAGAACGCCCAGCAAACTGTCCAAAACAATTATCAGTATCAGTATAGGGATATAGACCAAGAGTTCGGACGGCAGCAGTTCTATTTGCACGACACGCCTGCACAACCCCAGAGGAAGACTTGGGCGCAGCATGCACAGCAGCAGCAGGAAAATGCGGAGCTGCGAGGTTGGCAGGTACGCTTCGCACACTTTTCTTCTCGGATACGCCTTAAACTCAATGTTATCAATTATCATTACAAACTTTCAATTCCATTCTGGAAATGGGCTTCCTATCGGCATTGGGATCGGGCACATTTGCTTAGAAGCAAAAGTGTTTTTTGGTCATACTTTCGTTGTATTTATCTTTCATTTCAAAATTTCTAGCTTCATCAACAAAACCACCAGCCCCAGCAGTACCAGCAGGCGACGCCCGAGCCCCAAAGGACGTGGAAGTCGCCGTCTCCCCAGCCTCCTCCCGAACGAAATTGGAATCCGCAAGGTTTCGTTCTCCACGATAGAACGAATCAACCCTTCCAAGTGCACTACAACTCCGATCGATACCAGAACGGTACCGAAAACGCGCGAGACTCCCAAAACCACTTAAGCTACACTGTGATAAACGCCAACCAGTACGCGTCCCAGTCCCCGCCCCTGTCGAGTCCGCGGCGGTCGAGGACGCCGCAGCGGCAGGGCTCCCTGCCGGAGGTGCGGGGGCGGGGCGAGCCGCCCGTCAGCCTGCACCAGCTGCACGCGCCCGCCGCCGCGCCCGCACCCGCCCCGACGCCCGACGACATGGAGCCGCAGAACATCTCCTTCATCGGCAACGCCGAGGACGACGCGCTCCGACAGGGCATCAACAGACTGAACATCTCGTCGGGCACGCGGACCTACCGGATCCCGTCGCCAACGCGGCCCTCGCTCAGCAGAAACTCCTTCCAGCAGCTCGAGGACGAGGCCGAGCGGAACGAGAAGGGCTTCTACATATCGTTCGACAACGACCAGCCCAAGAGACCGAAGCCCCCGCTCCGAGCCAAGCGGGGATCGCCGAGGAAGGAGCGCGGCGAGTACGAGAGCCCGGAGCGGAGCCCCGACGACGCGTGGGACGAGCGCCTGCAGCCCGAGGAGCCGTTCGTGGTGCACCGCAGCGCCGCGCGGGAAGCGATGCGATCTGATGACGTTTCCGATAGAAGAGAAACGCCACCCAGAGAACGACCGCAGCGCGTCAACAGCGCCGAGCCCGCCGCCCTCGTTATTGGCGAAATGAACCCTGACCCTGTAAGTTTTTACTGTAATACTGTATACTGTATAGTGTACAACTGTACACTATTGTTTATTAATTTAAAACAGATAATATTTATTTTTTATATTCAAATTCATCTTGTTAATTTTCTATCTTTGATAACTTTTGTGTTTTCGCTTGAGTCTTAAGCATATTCTCGTACAACATTTCAGAACTCAGCGGAGGAGATGGAGCGTAAGAAGGAGCGGATCATGATGCTGTCGCTGCAGCGGCGGCAGCGGCAGGACGAGGCGAAGGCGCGGGCGGAGGCGGCGGCGGCGGCGCGGCGCGCGCGGGACTCCGCCGCGGCCGAGGTGAAGGCGGCGCGCAAGGCTGAGCAGGCGCGCCGCCGCGAGGCCATCCTGCAGCAGTACAAGCTCAAGAAGGCGCTAGAGGAGGCCGAGCGGGAGGTACCTACTGATATACTTGTCGTAATAGTCTTGACTCCGAGATAAATCAGTGTTCTAACCAGCCAACGAACGAGTATAATTAAAGTATGTTAACAATTTAGATACACTTCAATCCTAATATTTAGCCGTGTTTTAGCCTGGACTAAAACAGCCCTTCAATTACGTCAAAAAAGGCAAATTGATTAGATACATGTTTATATGGCATCCTGTGATTGAATTATACATCTATCTATCTATCTAATCTATTATATATAAATCTCCTGTCACGAGTTTGTCCGCGATGGATTCCTAAACTACTTAACCAATTTTAATGTTGTTTTTTTTAAATGTGTGCTTTTTTCCAACAGATAGGATAGCTTAGATCTTTAATTATAGTCGCAATTTTATTTTATTGCAAATTATTTGTCTATAAAGAGCGACCATTGTTTATGCGACGCGGGTCACGGGATAGCGATGGACGTTGCCATGGTGACATACTTTTTTAGTCACTAAAATAATTATTCAATAAAATAATACGGGCGATATACTTTATATAATATGGCAAAGAAACGTTTGCCGGGACAGCTAGTTCTCTAATAAAATATACATGTGTTTCCAGGGCAAAGTAGTCGACAAGTCTGAATACATGGAGTCGCTACGGAGCGGCGGCGGTGGTGGCGGCGGGGGCGGCGGCGCGGCGCGACTTCGCGGCAAACAGCCGGCGCGTGCGCGGCCCAAGACCATACACGTGGATAGCGGCGCGCTGCAGGCGGCTGAGGGCATGCTCGGCTCTAAACAGCCCTCGTCTACTAACCTCACCGGTAAATACGGAATATCGCAAGTACAGCTCGTCAAGGTTCTAAATGAACGTGGCGGAAAAAGGAACTAACGCTGTTACCATACAAAAACGCCAATCTTGACAGTTCTCCTTTACCAGCTGCAGCAGTGCCACCTCCCACGTTCTAAATGAACGTGGGAGAAGCCTTGTCGCACTTTAGGCCCACTTTACAACACAACATGTTACACATATTAAGCGTGTAAATAAAGAACATAATATATGTACGGTCGAATTGAGAAACCTCCTTTTTGGAAGTCGGTTAAAAATGGGAAGAGAATGAAAAGTTACGAAGGCTCCCCAGTTACCAGCAGGCTAGGCTAGAAAAAATATATTACTGATAGTAATTCCAACTAGCCCGTATTTCACAGTAACAAAATCGTTTTATAAATCTTATAAAGATTTATTTAAGTTGCGTAACTATGGAAAAAAAAACGTAATTATCACCGCAAGGAACTTTTAACCATTAAAAAGGTAACACA
Organism: Polyommatus icarus; assembly: GCA_937595015.1. Classification (NCBI taxonomy): domain Eukaryota; kingdom Metazoa; phylum Arthropoda; class Insecta; order Lepidoptera; family Lycaenidae; genus Polyommatus; species Polyommatus icarus. Next base: position 16,743,328 of record OW569321.1, read on the forward strand.
AAATATTAACGTAACACAGGAATCAGCTGGGCTTTTTACATATTTTATCAGTGTACAAAGGTGTGTAAAGTGATTTGCATGTTTTCATCAAATAAGCTTGAACTGATTTGAAATTGTCCCTTTTTTTCTAGATGACACACGCTTGTCTTTTTAATTTTTTGCTAAAAGTGTTTCCCTGTCCCCAGCACCATATGCTATTTTAATTTATTAATTCCGAAGCCGTTATATTGTTGTGTTCTGTAAATTATTCTTTACTATTGCAATGTACCATCGAGGAAATTGATTCCTATGCAATTGATGGACCAACGTTATTTGGTCGAATATGTCAATTCAATGTTAATGGGCATTGTCCAAAAAAAATCACATGTACTTTTTATATTTTTTTTCGTTAAAATAGGGTATTATAAGAATATAAATTAAATTATTTTGAAATTCATTGGCTAGTTTTTTCTCAATAAATTTTTAAAGTTTCGCTCTGACGTCATCATCGGCGGCCAATTGACCTCTGCAGTATGTTTTAATTCCTTTCAATCTTATTTATAATGGCTGGTCCGTCAAATGCAAGTTCTCATTATGTTAAAGCTGATACGAGAAGCTTACCAAAAGTTCGAAACGTAATGTAGGTCGAATTTATTGCTAATTTAACGCCATTGAAGGTCAAACAAAGGTTAAACATATTTGTTCAAAAATATATGTAACTAATGGGTATTTTTTTCGTTTATATACAGAAAAACGATCACTGACCTTATTCCTCGAAATGTTTTTGTAATGAGCAAAATTAAAAAAAAATGGACAATCCCCATTGTGATCTGTCGGCTGGGTTTGACGTAACGCAACCAAACTACTTAGGTCCCCGATTTGCATAGGAATCAACTTCTCTGATAGTACTATCGAGGAAATTGATTCCTATGCAGTTGATAGACCAACGTTAATGGTCGAATATGTCAATTCAATGTTAGTTGTGATCTGTCGGCTGGGTTTGACGTAACGCAACCAAACTACTTAGGTCCCCGATTTGCATAGGAATCAACTTCTCTGATAGTACATAATATTATTTTTTTACTAGGCCAGTTTTTACTGAACACAGCAATAAAGTACCTTCCGTAGATTTCTGATACAAACAACATGTTGATAACTGATAAGTATCTGTAATGACATTAAATTTACATCATAATTTCTTTTTATTTTATGTACTATTTTTATCGTGCCGCTTTTGCGAGGTGTAAGTTTTCCGAATAAAATAAATTAAAAATTAATAAAATTTTTAGTGTAGTGATTAGTTGATTACACACCATGCGGTAAAGACATGTAAATAAAAGTGCAATATTCTGTATCAGTAATCTATGGAAGTGATGTTGTAATACGCTATGTTGTTTCGTTGCGGCTGACACTTGTGTTGTATAGGCACCATGCGTCGAGACTACTATCGCGGCTCCACAGACAACTTGGCGGATAGATCGTCAATGTACCGTGGTAAGTACAGGGACTTTATAAACCGAGGATTAAAAAGAGAACGCAAATTGTACTATTAATTGAAAAATCTACATACCAATAATATTCGCAAGTGTACGTGTGTGCGCACAGCTCATGTATTATTATTGCGTTTTCTTTTTCTATCTTTGTAGTTTTCACTTAATACAATAGTGTTAAGTACTCTATTCGTCCTTAGACAAGTAACTTGGGATATTTTTCAGCCACCAGTACGACGAAAAAAGCAGGTTGCAACGTTTGAACTTTTTGCATTATATTTTTTGTAGCTCAGTGTTCCCTAAGCACCAATTAGCTGATATTATGCATATAAATATTTATATTCTGTCCTTGTGTTTTTGGTTTGCTCGAATACACAACTATATTAGACGTGAGTTTAATGGACCTTCACTCTTCAGGTTATAAAATTTTGATTCCTTTAGAGAGAGACAAAATAATCACTTTTAAGCTCTACAAGTTATTAATACAAGTAATGGCTTAATTAAATGCTTATTTTATTAATAGGCTGATAATATAACACTTCATATCTTAGCAGTTTGACATTAATTACTATTTATTCATATTATGCTTAATTTATTAATAGGCTGATAATATAACACTTCATATCTTAACAGTCTGACATTAATTACTATTTATTCATATTTTCATAAACGTTTATAAAACACAAGGAATCTAGTTTTTAAGATACTGTTTTACATTTTACACATTGAATGCCTTGACATAAAAATACATTAGTCAACTTCTTCTTTCTTTACGTCAAAAATCATTCCAATAATTTATGTTTGCACGTATTCGTTAACGAAATATAAAGCCCCAAAAATGCTATGACATTAAGGCAAGGTAGTGGTACTAACGATATGCATTTTAGCATGTGTGGTTCTTTCCTCGTTATTATCGATTATGTCATGAGTTAAGATCATCATTGAAAATATCAAATAAATCATTATGTGATACGATCGCGTATCATTGAAGTATGCCGTAGTAATTGGTAATCGAAACTTATCATATACTATGCCAAAAAGTTGACCGCATGCTATACGACCGCGTATCATTTAAGTATGCCATAGTAATAAGTAAAATGAACCATGTCATATAAACCTACATATTGACCGCATGTGATACGATCACGTGTCATCGAAGTATGCCATAAGTCCATAACTGTACGCCATACGTCACCGCATGTTCATAGACTCGCCGGTGGACGAGCGCGGCGGCATGTCTCCCAGCAGCGCGTCGAGCGGCCCGCTCGGCCGGCGTGGCTCGTGCAAGACCTCGCGAGGTGAGTACGCCATAGCCTGGCCCCGCCCCACCGCAAACCCCGCCCCCTTTGCCCTACTGTCTAACTGAGCTTCGCCGTAATGTTGTTCACTTGCATTGCTTGTTTTACAAATTTCATTTGTGTTTTTAAAATATTTAATTAATTAAATGATATGAAACGTCTTTCATCGCAAACAGATAAGATTTTTTGCAAGTGAACTCATACATACTTCGTTTTAATGCGTAACGTTTAATGCTGAAATTTTAAAACGAGGAAATAAATATGCTAAGTTAAAAACTCAAATGTACTTTTAACACATGCAATATTATCCTCGTGTAGATTAAGTTAAGATTTAAACGATTTTGAGTTTTTAGCTAAGGCAAAATATAGACGATATAGTTTTTAAACGTTTAAAAATTATATTGTCTCGATGTCTCTTCCTGAATGAGAAAACATGTTTAAAGGCGGTTATGCGACTCGACATCCCCGTAGACAGCTTGTTTGAAATTCGTAGATGCTTTGGTCTGTATGATTTATTTTATTTTAATGATTTTATTATATATGTGTACTATTTCAGCATTGCATAGATTGGTTGGATTCACCCGTTGCGAGCTTACATACTACTATATAATATTATTTGCGTTTTGCGAACCCAAACTAAGCCGAGAGGTTTGAGCTTCACCCCGACATATTCCTAGACCTTCCGCGCATTTGAGCAACTGGTTCCAGTATCATACGAGCGAATCGTCATCGATTCGCGTTTTTGTTTTGCCTCTATATCTATGTAACGAGTAAACCGAGAGTTCGCTTGCGATCGCTGCATGGCCGCGACGCTCGACCGCTGTAACACTGTAACATTGTAACATGTAACATGACCTGTAACATAACCGTTGCGTTCGCCCGCATGTTGATTGCGTGATGATGTATAGGAAATATTTCAGAGCGTGTGAATGATGAACCACAGTCGACACGTGGAAGGTCTAAATATTCCACTTACCAGAATAACTTTAAGGCGGGAAGGAAATCTAGCTCTCTTATGAACTTGTGCGGTAAGACACGTTTGAGTAAACACCGTGTATGTACACGCTTCACGTAGCCGGGTGTCGTTTGCTTTGGTGCGTTGGGTTTACGTTGCAGCAGCCGGGGGATGGTTCATGGCAGTAACATAACATAGTAACAATAAGTGGCAATAAGGAGGCATCACACAATAAACAAACCCTACTACAACTAATTCTAATAATATACTTTAATCGTGAAATGTGTCTGTCGTTTTTTTATATTGTGTCTACACTTATTCTACATTGTGTCAACACTGTTGTATTATTTTTCTATGTGAATATTTGTTTTGAATCAGAATGTTACTGTTTTCTTTCCGCCTGACCATTCCCCTTCTGCGATTCTAGCACACCGATTTTATTTCTAGAACTATTTTTCATATTTATGTACTATTTTTACTACTGGTTGTGGTTCATTTTATATTGGTTTATGGTTGTGCATGTTCTGGTTTTTTTTCTCTTGGTGTTGGTATGACGTCGTTTAAGATTTTGTTTCTATGGTTTCATGGGCTTACGGAAAAATTATCTTATGGTTCGACTACAATAACTACGCAATTATATCGTTTATAATATTATGAATTTATGACTATATCAATAAATATATTGTACGCTTATGCTGCGCTCTGAGATTAGGATAATATATAAGCCGTTTGAGTCAATTTAAAGTAATGCTTACTTTAAAAAACTTAAAAACAAGTTCATTCAAAATATATTTTTATTCTAGTTATAAAATATTTAGAATATCTAGTACGCTTTTGTAGTTCGTCGTTCTATTTATTTTGCGATAGTATTGTTAATTGTTATTTATTAGAGCCGAAAGCTTTGCAAATAGTCGCTTGATGTTGCGTACAATAATAAAAAACAATAGTCATTATTATAAGTTTTGTAAGATTATATTATAATTTATTTGTAGCTGGTTTATACTTTATAGTAACGCAAAATTCATAAAATCTAAAAGTCATAAAATCTCGTCATATTTTTGAATCAATGAAATAATCATTGAATCAAAAATATGACGAGATAATTATTATAGAACCAATAAATAAATTACCAAAATGATATTATAAGTTTAAACACTTACGGATTTTGTCGCGGAGCACTTTTATTAATCCCGACGTTTCGGCTACTTTGCAGCGGCCGTGGTCACGGGCGGACTGAGGTGACAGGTGTCCAATTTCTTGAAGTTATCCAACTACCCGACGACTCATCAATTTTTATTTGCGTTCCGATCTACGCAGAATGAACTCACAGTGTCTTGAAGCCGAGGTGTCATGGATTTGTGCTTGAGTTTGTTTATTACTGGATCCCAACTAGATGGCAGCACCCAACCATCTTCACGGTTAAAATTAGGGTGTTTTTTAATTTCTATGGCCTCGCATATTATTATTGGGCGGTATCGTGCTTCTTTTGCCAGTACTTGTGGCTTATAAAATCTTATGTAATGGCGAGGTTGATCCAGTGTGTGTTCACAAATCGCGGACTTGGTGTTTCTACGGTGTTTGACATCTGCAATGTGTTCCTTGATCCGGGTTTTGATGGACCTTTTGGTTTGCCCTATATAAAAGTGCTCTGCGACAAAATCCGTAAGTGTTTAAACTTATAATATCATGAGTGATACTCGCGAAAACTTAAGAAATCATTAAATTACCAAAATATTATATTATTTTATGTTAACTTTCATGAACAATAATTTCTTGGGAAATTTCAAAATTACTATCTAGATTCTAGAACATCACATCTCTTCTAACAATGCAAACGTTAAATGTACTAAGTACTAATTTAGTATTAGAATTATCAATTAGTCAATTACCCACTAAATAAAGGTACATCTTATAATAATAGTAATCGTTTCTTAATTTTATGTTTTATTTTTAATTTTGCTTTGGTTGTGGGATTTTATATACAGCTTCTTTAAGATTCGTACATCAAGTATTATAAAGTTAATATTATAATATTCATATTTATAGTAAATAGTAAAGTAGAGCATACTCATTGAATTAGTTAGATTTATTAAATCAATTTTTTAACCTTAACATTGAAATTTTGAGTCATTTTTGGCATACCTATGTATTTTTTTTGTTTCGTAAAAATAACATCATAGAGTAGCTAGTAGTAGAGGGCGTGTTGTAAGCGTGTGAGGTGCGTACAGACTCGGGGCTCGGGCGCGCGACTCCGCCCCGGCGCGCGGCGTCGCCCGGCCTTCGCGCGCTGGGCTCACCCGCGGGGCCCGGCTCGGGGCCCGGCTCGCTGCCGGGGGCCCTGCCCGGGGGCATCGGCAAGCGGAGGCCCACCCACGACGACAACTCCGATGTCTCGTCCACACACTCCTCCATCATGGACTATTCGGGTGAGTTAATTTTTTTAGAGAATTAATAGAAGTTAGAGATTTTAGTTTTTAGATTTATAGGTTTATGATTCAGGTTGAGTGTCAATAAAGGGATGTCTAATTATTTTTGTTTCTTTTTATAAGCGAGCTTTCGAGAGAGACGTAAAGGTTTATGAAACGTTTTTATAGGTAGTTAGATTCACGTTGCGTCACGTTGCGCTTCCCGACGAGGTCATGCCGACACGTTTAGTTTAAGGCATGGTGTGATTTTCGTTGAGCATTCTCACAAACAGTTTTCGCATTTGCCTTGGCTTTGTCACTAAAATGTAAATGTTTACATCACCATGACGTCACAACTAACGCATCATCAGTTCCATCGTTTCACTTACCAAAATAATATTTTTTATACCTAAGAATATTTTATTATTAATACAGTTTATACTTATTAGTACATATATATTTCACACATATAATATAATATGGAGCATCTTATTCGAACCAAATTTACATTATTTAATATATTGTACTGATTTGACAGAATATTCAATATTACTTATTAGTATACAATTTTTAACAATGATTACCCATTTCATTTTATACATTTTCTTAAATTTTTAGCAAATATGATGTATCTAAAGGCCTAATCAAAATTCTACAGAATGTTACTGAAAATATTTTAATTAATTGAAACTGGTTTAAAAAATATACAAAACATTATTTTTGATAGTAATTTCAAAATTAAATTCTTTGAAAGCCATGGTACCAAAGTGTTGTGTTGTCAAGTCGTTTGAAGATAATTAATATTTTAGTTTATGCTTCAAGTATTTGTGGTTTTAGATCGGTTGTAGGCAAAATTTACAAATAACAGTACTGTCATGAATGTAGGCAAATGCACCTTTGTTTAGTAGTAATACACAACTAAAGGTAAATCTCCCAATATATAACAAGCTGTAGATATATAACGTCTGTTGCGTAATAAAATATACAATACCTCTAAATGTGTATCTGCCTCATCGCTGACGGTCCTGTATGTTCACGCACACAACCTAACGTCCCGCACCCCCCAGGTCCGCGGCTATACAAGCAGCCAGCGACGAAGTCCAACCGCGGCATAATGCTCAACGCGGTGGAGTACTGCGTGTTCCCCGGCGCCGTCAACGCAGAGGCGAAGCGGCGCGTGCTGGAGGAGATCGCGCGCTCCGAGAGCAAACACTTCCTGGTGCTGTTCCGCGACGCCGGCTGCCAGTTCCGGGCGCTGTACAGCTACTGCCCCGACACGGAGCACGTCACCAAGCTGTACGGCACAGGCCCCAAGAACGTCAACGATCGAATGTTCGATAAGTTCTTCAAGTGAGTTCGTTTCCATTGATTTGGCCTGTTGATTTGGAAATCTATACATATAATAAAACTGTAGAAATGAAGATTCTGTACATTAAAGATATTCAAAAAATAATAAGCGGAGGGTGTCAATACATCGCCATAGAAGCCAAAAACGTGGTCAGTTTTTTTGTCTGTCTGTCTGTCTGTATGTTTGTTCCAGCATCACACGAAAACCACTGATCCGATTTGAATGCGGTTTTCGCAGATATATTTGTCTTCTTCCAACTTAACATCTGGTGTATAAATTTTTGTAAGATTTTGTATCAACTGATGAAGTAGAAATACTTTATATGGCAAAACAACGTTTGCCGGGACAGCTAGTGTATTAATTACTACTATTTGATTTTTGAGCTATAAATATAATTGAATTTTGGATAGAAAATATTATAGCGTTGTTTTTTGTGGTTTTTATTCTCGGAGATGATGAATTCTTCTAGATTCATTCGTCTGCCGACCACCTTTATACATACTAACAGAATAATATTTTCGTTTCAGATACAACTCCGGTAGCAAATGTTTCTCGCAAGTCCACACGAAGCATCTGACGGTGACGATCGACGCGTTCACGATACACAACTCGCTGTGGCAGGGCAAGAAGGTGCAGCTGCCGAGCAAGAAGGACATGGCGCTCGTGATATAGGCGCCGGGCGCGGAGACACGTATCTAGTCGCAGGCGGCAGTCGAGTCGAGCCTTTATTTCTATGCTTTTAGGGCGAACACTAGGCCGGAATCGCGAGCGGGTCGCATCCGCAGCTGTTGTACGCGGCGTACGCGACGCACGTGCGCCTCGCTCGCGCGTCCCGGCGATGTAAGCTAGCGTATCTCGGTAACGGCCGTCCACTTGTCAGATGGTACGTTAGTGCTTGTGCCTCGAGACCGCAGGTTCGCCTGTGTCGTTTAGTTTGTAGACCCGAGGCCGATCAGACGGGAACTCGAATTTGTTTTACACCGTTCACACGATACGATATAAAGTGCTTTAAAGCGATTTTATCACAGTTTTATGGTAAACGTGTTTTAACGTAATCGTCGCTTTAATAGGTTCGCATCGGCTTAATATGTAGTTAAAATATTCGGATTGTGTATAGGAGATGTGTTTAAAACGGTCTGTTTGTTGATATTGTTTTAGTCTGTATTAGTTTTATGCGTCCCGCGAGTGTCGGTTCGTTCGACTTGTTGAAATTATTATTTTTATCGTGCTACGTTTTATTAAAAACGGCAAAGACATCTACAAAGACTTGTTATTATTTATAGATGAATGAATATGAGCAAATCTTAGAATCGTGTTTTCTTCTTCGCATGTGTTAGTTCTGTTTGACTGCAATCTTCAAAAAATTTTTTTCTTTTGCATTTTTTTTTCATTTCGGACAGTTTGCAATTTTATAAACTTTTCTGTTTTTACCCCAGGGGTAAATGTGCTTTCGATGTTATCGTGGTTTACACATGTGGAGAAGTTTAGGTTGTGTGAGCTTTATAGCGTCTAACTTTTGAGTAAAATCAACTTTACTTTGTATGTTCACTTTCATACACTTTAAATACAGTTAGTGAATAGGTACTGCAGATATATAAGCTAAAGTTTTTGGCATTTGATTTTTGCGTCAAATGAGAAGTGGTAAGGCTTCATTGAGAGGCGGGACGAGAAGGGGGGAGGGTGTTTGCCATATGAGTTAGTGAGATGACGTGTGCGTTACAAGTGACTGTCTCAAACCCAACTAGTGGGCCGTTGGCGGCGTGACAACTTGAAAGCTCCGAACTTGGTGCAATTCGCATATAAATTAACATTAACCGGTGATAACTAACACGTATATAGTAATACAGCTAGATTTGTATGTTTTTAAGTTGTTCGTTGTAGTTTTGTATCGTCAAGTTGTCGACCGCCGGCGCGACCGTAAGGATAACCGATTCACAAACTAATCTGTGCTTACTCTTAACGTTTAACTCATTAGTGATTATGTAATTGACTCGAAGTATGATTAAGTGACGCGTAAATGTTTTAATGACCTTCATTAGTGTTGATTCGAAACCAATTTTTTACCGCTTGTATAGCTAAAATAAGACGAGGCGCACTTACGCGGTAATCGTACTGCCTTATTCTGTAAATAATTGTTTTCTTTTTTTGTATACAGCTATTTATTAAAAGAATGTTAAACGAAAATTGATGAATGTCATTTTTCATTGTTCAATGATTGGTCATCAATTATTATATACTACCGATAGTGTATGGTATGCAGATATATTGTATTATTAAAAAGCATAACGAAATAATATTGAATTTCATATTAAATCTGTTGTTTTATTTATCATAGCTTAATTTATTTTTTTGAGTGATGAAGACTCAAATTACAAGACGAGGAAACAAATGAAAGATAATAATTTACAATTGATTATTATTATTATTTGCCCAAATATTTACAAACAGCTATTACCTATAAAACTAATTAAAATTATTTCTCAAAAACTTTGACATGACTTGGGGAGAAGCCACACGGGTGCGGTGCGGCGGCGGCGCGGGTCCGCGCCGGAGCGGTGCCGCTCGGCGTCCGGCATATAAAAATCAATGATATGCCACATGGTGCGATGCGGCACCGCACCGTACCGTGGTCCGTGTGGCATATCATTGATTTGCAGGACACCGCTCCGGCACCGCGCTGCCGCCGCACCGCACCCGTTTGGCTTCTCCCTATTACAGTCGAGCTTAGAAATTTCGATCGTCTTATGTAGTAAACAGTTTTCATAATTGCAGCCAGTAAGAAAAATATTTGTGACAAATATTAGCATTTTTGGAGTTTCGATGGAAAAATGTCTCCATATAATATTCAATGTATAATAGGCGTTTATAAAATAAAACATTAGTGATTAAACAATATTATGTAATGAATTATGAGCGTTTGAACTTGTAATGTTATTGGATTTATAATAATGTATTTAAAAATGAGATCAATACTACCCTAATACATCTAAATTAATTATTATAACTTTGCATGGGTTATCTCTTGGATAACTCGAAATTAAAGTTTTAAAAACAGAAAATTACACTATCAAGAAATTTGTTTCTAATATTTAAATGCTGATCATGAGCGCTAAAATATATACGGCTAAAATTCTTATGGCAAAAATAATACTTACACAAAAAATATTCGAAGAAATCAAGTTTAAAATATATTTCTCTCATAATCAGTATTCAGTTGTTACAAGTATTTTAAACCTGTACATTTTGGCGCATTTTACTCTTATGCTAAGTACTCACATACGATTTTACTCGATCGAGCAATCACGGCTTGGGCTTTCGTCCACACATTCAGCATTACTCGATAGTTTTAATCCAAATCGAGTAAAGATTATGGTGTGGGCCGCAAAACAGACGCTTGAGTAAAACTCGACGCGAGGTTCGAAGGAAATTAGATTTATTTAATTCCATCGAGCCGGCTCGATGCGAGCCTATCGTGTTGTGAATTTGCGGTCCATACGATAATTTTTACTCGATTTGGAGTAAAACTATCGATTAATACCGATAGTGAGTACTGACCAATAAAAGAAGTAAATAAATATTTTTATGAACATTTTAATGAACATGAAATATTATTAAAAAATAATGTTTAGGAACATTAATTGGTACTTCACCAAAGTGCTTTATTGATTATTTTCAAACTTAAAAAAATTTAGTGACATTCTTTATTAAATTAAATAAATCAGGTACTGTATAAAATCAGCAGCAAAGATTTTAATTGATATAATATGAAATTGCGGTGTAAATTTTTTGCACTGCATATTTTTAACGATGTCTTTAAAGTCATTACTCATTACATACAGGGTGCGTCCAAATTAATGCAAAACCATGACATTTCAGAAGAGTAAGTTAAATTACCCTAGTTATCTAAATATTATTATAATATAATTATTGTCACGCATTTTGTCCTGTCAGTCGGAAGTAACTGAAGCGACTGTTCTGACTTCCATTTAGAGACATTTATATGATTCAAGGTTCAGTACTTAATCATGTTGACATCACAGTATTATTTTCTTATGAAAGATACAAATATGGCACTACCGACCATTAATAAGACATCAATTTAAATCTTCGCTTAAAAAATAAAAATTATTAAAAACTTAAAAACGTAGCACTCTACGTATAATGTTACATTAATTCTATTATTCGTAGAGTACTACGTTTATTTATTATTTCTGTGTCTAGGAATTATGGCGGAACACGATTGTATAATAATCATACAAAATATCCCGAAAATACCTTATAACTTAAAATCTCTTGGTAAAAGTTTATTTCTTCCATGTGTCAGACACATTACTGATGAAGTACGTAACATTGTCAGAGTCCTCGCTTTTTACAACATTCAAGTGGTGCAGAATGTTCTCCGAATGTGATTCCTGCTAAAAATAAAATTATGACATATTTTACAATTTCTATATTGTATCGGTTGGTCTATTCGAAAATTTTGTCACTGACTTTATATTGAGAGACAAAGACAAGACATGCAAATAAATTATTATCTGTTATCAATTTTATCAACGCCATCTTAATATATATTTTTATAATTGGATGGCCTGTTGATGCCGTAAAGCCTGAAATTTTTATGTCGATGACCGATGTATGTATTGTCTTGCCGTCGACAGATAAGGCAGACATTTGAAGTAGAATTATACTGAGTACAACGGATCTGTTGGTAACGAGCTAACGACATAATATTATGTTATTATTTTAATACTAACCTCCTCTTCGTTATATCCATTAATTTCTACTGGGATCGTTTGTCCGTCATGAGTGATAACCTGGAACGATATTTATTTTAATTTTATAAAACAACTAGATAACGCCTGCAACTCAGTTGCGCCAAAACTCGTTTATCGCGCGGGAATTGTACATTTTCCCGGGACATAAAGTATCCTATGTCCTTTCCTGGGACTCAAAGTATCTCCATGCCAAATTTCAGCAAAATCGGTTCAGCGGTTTGGACGTAAATTGAATTGTATTGAAAGTGTTTGAAAGTACCTGAATAGCTCCGCCGTCTATAGACGCGAGCGCCAGCCTTGTCCCATCCTGCATCGTGAACTGTAGCCCTTGCCCGCGCGCGTCCCGGATCTACAACGTTATTTAAAAAATGAAAGAAAAGTACCCCATTGTTGGCAGTCATCCAATTAAGTTATTTTTTAGATTTCAGTTTGAAAATACATAACATGTCAATAATAGGATTTATTAGCATGAACTCTCAGCAGGCCAATGATTAGGCGTATTTAATTTCATAAGGAATCAACCATAGGTTAAAAAACTTACATGATCCGTGCTCACTTTCTCCTCAATAACATCTTCTAGCACCAAATCTTCCGTTTGTAGTTCTAACTGCACATTCTCCAATTCCAGCTGTTCGTTTTCGACCTCGCCGTGTTCGATCTCCATCTGTTGCATCTGCAGGTCTTCAGTATTTATGAGCTGCTGGTCATCCAGGTATATAGTTTCGGAGTCAGTTTGCAGGGCTTGAAGCTGGGACGGCACTAGGAGGGACGAGCCGGAATACAAATCGGACGCCTGAGGCTCTTGTTCTATTTCTACCGACTGAAATTAGTTCTTAATTTAATGCGTGTTAGGTGTCAGGACTCGGCTTACTTATGGGCCCTGTAGTTATGTGAAACTAAATGATTGTACAATCGAAGAAATTGATTCCTAGGCAATTGACAGACCAACGTTTTTTGGTCGAATATGTTAATTCAATGTTAATTGTGATCTGTCGGATGGGTTTGACTCACTGACCTCCATTACGCAAGATAATGGAGGTCAGTGGTTTGACTTAACGCAGCCAAATTACTTAGGCCCGCCATTTGCCTAGGAATCAACTTCTCTGATAGTACTTATGTTGGTACTTGGTATTTTACGGAATGTCTCTCACGTAAAGCGCCATCTAGTGGCAATTGACGTAAACATGCTCTTTTATTTTTATTTGGTAACTCAATCTTGTAGTTCCATCTTTCGCATAGCGAAGACAATTTTACGTTTCTAACTATATAAATGCCATGATCAACTTGTAAACCAACAGGTCGATTTCGTGAAAACGATTAATAGCTCACGCCTCACCTGTTCATTGATGACGCGGAAGGAGGGCAAGCCGTCGGCGCTCTCGTACGCGACGTATATCACCTGCTCGCCTTCCTCCCCCCGCATCTGCGACTCGTTCACTAGAAGACTTATTGGCTTCTGGAAGTAGTTTGAAATTGAGTGACAATGTAATGTACCACAGATGTATCTATACATATTATAAAACAGTCGCTTTTTTTCCCTCAGAAAAAATTCGCAACGGATTTTGATGATTCTTTCAGTGTTAGATAGCCCATTTATCGAGGAAGGCTATAGGCTATATTTTATCACGCTAAGACTAATAGGTGCGAATAAATAAAGGAAAATGTGGAAAAAACGCGGAAAATTATTTGAAAGGGCTAACTTGAACGCGCTTATCTCAGGAACTACTGGTTCGATTTGAAAAATTATTTCAGTATTAGATAGCCTGTTTATTAAGGAAAGCTATAGGCTATGTTTTATCACACTAAGACTATTAGGAGAATGTGGAAAAAGCGGGGTAAATTATTTGAAAGGGCTTATCTTGCGAACTACTGGAGCAATTTTTATGTTATTTGGCACAGATATGAAGTAGACCACGTGAAGGATCATAGGCTATCGATTTTAATCATTTTTTTCAGTGGCTATATATTTTATACCCGTGCGACGCCGGGGCGGGTCGCTAGTGTACTATGTAATAAACATTGACTCTATCGTTAATGTCTATTATACAATACTAACATACGGCAAAATGCGTAGTTTAAAAAAAAATTGGAATTGAGTTTCATGAATTTTCCGGCAGCAATTTAATTTTATCTCTATGTATATAATTTTTGTATGTACCATCGAGGAAATTGATTCCTAGGCAGTTGACGGACCTACGTCATGTGGTCGGCTTATGTCAATTCAATGTTACCTGTGATCGGTCGGGTGGGTTTGACATAACGCGACCAAATTACTTAGGTCCGCCATCTGCTTAGGAATCAACTTCTCTGGACTCTGATAGTACTAACAATAAAATGTTTAGTTAGGTAATTTAATTAACTTTTTTAAAATCATACATACCTTAACTTTATTTGAAGCACTAAGTTGCTTTTGTGGCGATTCTATTACAACTTCTTGCTCCGGATTTTCTACTTGTATCCTGAAATGTTTAATTAGTTTGTAAACATTATCTTATTTTGATATATTACATTAATCATAGTATGCTACGTGCGTTTGTTTTGATACCTCAGTATACCCGTGACCACTGAAAGTGCTCCGCGACAAAATCCGTTAAGTGTTTCAACCTTATAATAACATGATGCAATTAGATTTTAAAAGCACATTCCTCTCAACACATCTCTGGTGGAAACGCAGGCTATCTGTATTGCTAACACTATTTTTACTGACACTATCCCGTACAGCCTAGAGATAAACTACGATAACATGGCGCGCCCCTCCAAATTACTGTTTCAAAGTGTGTAGTCACATCCTTATGAAAGAGTTTGTATGTAGTAAGTATTCAACCAATCAACCCAGTACTCGTAATATTTCATTAATGTCACTTATTACCAAGATTTGTTGGTCAACTAATCATAAAACGGCCCATTCACTATCCTGCATAGCAGTCCGCCGTGCAGGCCTGCAACACCATTCACTATCCTGCATAAACCGCCGTGCAGTCCGCCGGCTTATGCAGGATAGTGTTGTAGGCCTTTTTTTTTTTATATCGCAGGGGAAACCCATCATGGGTGCCCCGGGTTGGGTACCCCGGCGGTATGTGAGACTCTTACTCACTAAAACCACCTGCGGTTCGCCTTCAGCCGTATAACGGAGGGAATCCCGGATCTGTCTAACACAGGACTCCCTCCACGACTGGCCGGTCTATCTCGGACCGGACTTCACCAAAGTAAGGGAACGCTTAGGCGAACTAAAGCGTTCCCCTCGGCGCCGGGACTGACAAAGCCGGGCAGGTTCCCATCCTGACCCGGAGCCCCGTTAGACAAGAGTTTGGAGGTTCGCGTAGCGACGCCTCCGCACTCCCGTCCTACGCCGGCGGAGCGGCAGAGAGGTGGGGTCATTCTCTCTGTCCCGCTCCGTGGCCTCTTTCTGCGACATGACAAATTCGCAGAAAGAGACCGCCGCCTGCCAGGCCTCGTCGCTCTCGAGCATGCAGCGCACCATGCTCGGGAGTGAGAGGTCTCCACCTAGCACCGCCACGAGATCGTGGCGCTGCACGGCCCAACGATCGCACACCTCAAGGGTATGCAGGGCCGTGTCCTCCGCAGCGCCACATTCATGGCAGGCTGGCGTTGGCTCTCTCCTGGCAACCCTACACAGGTACTCACCGAAGCACCCGTGCCCGGTGAGTACCTGTGTAAGGCGGAAGGTGAGGGGTTTCTTCTTGCGGCGCATCCACGCCACAAGAACTGGACGCAGAGACTCAGCGGTACGTTTACCGTACCGGGTCTGCGCCAGATCCTCTTCCCACCTCCTCAGCAGCCACTGCTCTCCGAGTCTCCGGAACCGCCTGATCTCCTCCCACGAAGGAGCTTCGCCGTTCATCCTCCCCTCAGCGATGAGGAGATTCAGCTCGGCGAGCACCCTCGCCGTGAGTTCCCATGGCGGTTCCCCCGCCAGAGCAGTCGCTGCCGTCCAAGAGACTGTACGGTAGCCTCTGATGACTCTCACCGCAATGACCCACTGCGCTCTGTGCAGCAGGGTCCTATTACGTACGGTGAGAGCATCCACCCAAATTGGGGCACCGTACAGAGCCATACTCCGACACACCCCGGAGTACAGCTGCCGGCAGATAGTGTTGTAGGCCTGCACGGCGGACTGCAATGCAGGATAGTGAATGGGCCGTTTAAGTAGCCGACCACGCAAGACAACGCACATCAAACGTTTTGACAACGCACTTCAAACGTTTCGAATTTTGGAGGGGCGCGCCATGTTATTGTATAGTCCGCGCGCAACTAGTTGGCCGCTCTGCCCATATACTCACATACCGTCAGAGCGGCCAACTAATTCCGCGCGGACTAGAGCTGTTTATCTCTACCTGAGGTTATGTTGGTGTGCTAGGTCGTGGCGACGCATGTGCAGGCGGTGCTGCGAGGACGTGGTGAAGCGGCGCGGGCACAGCGAGCACGCGAACGGCTTCTCGCCCGTGTGGATGCGCTCGTGCTCCGACAGGTTGCCCTTCTGGCTGAAACTCTTCCCGCACACGCCGCACACGAACGGCTTTTGACCTTAAACAGGAAATAGAGGTGTTATTGAACTATTTTAGGTTTCGATATTAGAAAGATTGTGAAATTAAGCTGAACAACCAGTATCAAATTTGAAATTACCAACGTATTGCAGAGAGGGTTATAAAAACCTTTACTAGTTATTCAAGTACGCTTTGCAACCTTTATTATATCACGATTAAATTAGTTGATCTTGAAAAATAAGCGAGATAGTGGAAATCCGCCAATACCAAATTAGATTGTAGCTAATTGGTTATAAAAAAACTGATTTCTATATTAAATTACAAATTTTCTATAAGACGTATGGATTCAATGTCCGCAAAATATTTTTAAATATTTCAAGTTCAATATGGTTCACGTTAGTACTATCAGAGAAATTAAGTCATAATCAGATGGCAGACCCGTGGGCCGTGTGTTCCAGTTACGTTATGTCAAACCCAGCTGCCAGATCACAACTAACGGCCGGATTATGTGAAGTCAATATTTGACATAATCCTGCCCAATAACGTAGGGCCTTATCACACTGGCGATGAGCGAGCGATTTGAAAGCGACGCGACTGCTCAGCGCACACGCCGCGATGACGCCGCGATTGCGCGACGTGCACGCAGCTTGCTTTCCGCGTTTTGGACATTCAGTAGCTATCTATCTACAATGTCACATCCCTAGACGAGTGTACAAAATAGCGTCCATGCCACGCCGCGACGACGCTGCGCTGTCGCAGCGTGCACGCCGCGCAATCGCGGGGTGTGCGCTGCGTAGTCGCGACGCTTTCAAATCGCTCGCTAATCGCCAGTGTGATAAGGCCCGTAGGTCCGCCATTTGCCTATGATTCAATTTATCTGATGGTATATTTCAATATCTTACCAGTATGCCATCTCATGTGCAGTGTGAGGCTGGTCTTGTGAGCGAACTTGACCTTGCATATTTGACAGGAAAACTTTTTGATGCCCGAATGTAGGAGCTGGTGGTTTATTAGGTTTGGTCTTGTTTTAAATCTTGCGTTACATATCTGAAAAGCATCAATATTTCAATAAATAGTCGTAACTTATTATAATAATTTATTAGTAAGTACATCAGTTGTAGAAACCTGTCTCTTACGAACTTTTTGTGTAAGGTTGACAGCTTGTACATACTTACATACTATAGTAACACACGGTTCATACGAGTACCATCTTGATAATAAATTCGAACTAATGAACTGCCTGCTATCTTCGTCTCAATTGTAGGCGATGTAAGCAGGATATTGACATTGTGTCACAGATAGTTATAGGTTATAGGCGCAATATCAATTTAGAAAAAAGTACCATACTGATTCTTAAGCAGCTGGTGAAATAACCTAGACTTGGGTACATTTGGGAGGATTTGGCATCTTTCATATGATACCCGTGATGGTTGTAGCACACACTCTATACACCCGGCAACGGCAACGCACCTACATCTTCCTCTCTACTCGTCTATGGGCGACATTAGTTGCTATCCATCAGGTGATCCGTTCGTTAGGTTGCCCTTTAATTATATATTTTAAAAAACCCACCTTGCAATTGTAGGGGCGCGCCTCGGAGTGCACCAGCTGGTGTCGCTGCAGCAGCTGCTTGTGGCGGAAGCACTTGCCGCACGTGCCGCACACGAAGCGCTGCGACGCGTGCTCAGACTGCTTGTGGTACACCACCGACGACGGGTGGTTTAGCACCTGTATTAAAAATACATATTATAATATAAGCAATACAAGATCTACAATAAACAAAAGCTATCATATCACATAAGGGCCAACGCGGCCGCTCTAGAGCAGTCGGTCCCGACTGCAACTTGCGGTCCGTCTATGGCCAGTCTACTGCTACGTTTTAGTAACGATAGACAGCTATAGGTCATGCTAATAAGAAAAAAATAGCAAGATTTCTTTTACCTTTCCACAGAGATCGCATGCGAATCCCCGGTTACGCGCGCGGCGGTGCGATATCTTGTGGAGCGCCAGCGAGCGCGGGTATGCGAACCGCGCGCCGCACTCCCCGCACACGTGCCCGCGCTCGCCCATGTGGACCGCCTACATCAGAGTTAAGATCTAATGCTGGCTTCTCACGGTGCGTACCTAATATCACGAGCCGCACGGCACCGAGCCGATTTGTGCGAGGGCGCAAGAGCCGACAGTGAGTCCGCGTTACTTGTTCTCGTGGCGCGTAATATCACGAGCCGCTCGAGCCGCCCCTTTTAGGTTTCCGACTTTAATCGGATCGGAAGCGCCACCTCGAGCCACCCCCTTCACACGGCGCGTGGTTCGAGCTGGCGGGGCGCGGTTCTTGATTTTACGCGCCGTGAGAAGCCAGCATTGCAAGCGTTTCTGCTAGAACGCCACTTATAGGCTTCGTTGCGATGAATCGCTGTACGAGATCAAGCAACCAGCGATTCTACAATTTTATTTTATTTTCTTTGGGTGGCTTACAGCTAACAATCTTGTAATATGCTTGAGAGATAGATAAGAAAAGCCAATTACAAGCCTCCACAGATAACAATTAATTTGGAATATTGGGTGTTTAAATTAAAAATTTTGAAAGTATATCTCGCAAAGTCGCAACACAGTTTCGCTCATCAGTCATCAGTCATCTCCGAGGGAAACGCATTTACTGTTACTGATTTTCTAAAGCAAGAACTAATTAATTATTATTATGATTTATGGGGTTTACAGAAGTAAACATTAAAAAAAAGTAATAAAATGATTTATAAAAACAATACCTTCATGTGCAGTGACTTGCTTTGTTTACTGTTATACAGTTTCGGGCAGAACTGGCATTTGAACTTATGTCGTCCTTTATCTTCTGTTTCAGCCTCAGTTTTTGTTTCTGTTGTTGAATCCATGTTCACTTCTGGAAATGTATTTAA
The DNA here is from genome assembly GCA_937595015.1 of Polyommatus icarus. Taxonomy (NCBI): domain Eukaryota; kingdom Metazoa; phylum Arthropoda; class Insecta; order Lepidoptera; family Lycaenidae; genus Polyommatus; species Polyommatus icarus. The sequence goes on from OW569321.1 coordinate 16,762,995, forward strand.
ATAACTAAACTGTTTCAAAAGTCATACATATATGGCACACTGCATAGTAATCTATGCAATATTGCTATCCTTGTCTTGCAAGTGACATGTCAAATATAATAATATTAAAGAAGGACAAGAACCAATCTTTTCTAGTTTATATTTTGTTGTATTAATATTTTGGTTAGGTGGTTAGCATAGAATTGTAGTATGTAACACTTTGTATTGAATTAAGTAGATATTTTTATAACATTTGCAATCAGGGTTTATTCATTGACAGATGGCGTAGAGCTATGTTTAGTTATTAATTATTATTTATTATATAATATATATGTGACGTTATCTGGGAAAAAAGACCTAGTTGTCGGTTCTAGTTTCCGAGATAATCGCCTTTAAAGTTTAAAGTAAAGTGTCGAAAAAAAATCATTTTTTCTTTTTTTGCTCCATATTAATAAACAGACTCTAAAATTTGATATGACAAAGACACAGGTTTTAAAAACTATTTTTTATAGGTTAAAATATATCTTAAAGTTTAGTAAAAAAGGGACCTTATTGTCGATGCTGCAGTCGAGAGTCGATTGCGACTTTCTGTCGGCACGTTATGTACTGTACTACTAGTAATTTGCACCAAGCTGAAAATCGGTAATATTGATTAGAATATCTGGGGGCACGGTAGTGCCCCCGCCAAGTAGAGCGCGAAGCAAACACTGGCGTACCATCATTTACAGGAACCATTTCGCCGCATTTTAGGCCCCTATTTGAGAACCTCTAGAGGTCATTAAGTTCTGAAATTAAGCTAAAGCAAAGTTTCTCATTTATGACACTCACTCACTCAAGATCATCAAGATAGAACTAGTACTTCCCATAAACTCAGACTGCTGAAATTTGGCACAGAAGGGTTTAATGGCCACATAAAGGGAAAACTATAAAAATTGGCCAAGTGCGAGTCGGACTCGAAATAAGGTTTTTTGTATGGGATAATATTTATATAATATACTATTTTATATTAAAATATTTATTTCATTTTATTTTTACTATTTTTGTTGTTATAGCGGCAACAAAAATACACAACCTGTGAAAAGTTTAGAATTCTAGCTATAGCGGTTCTTGTGATACATCGTGGAGACAGATAGACAGACGGAGAGACAGTTTTTACCCTTTGGTTACGCAACCGTAAAAACTAGGATAATCGAAGATCTGGAGTACCTGGTGACCCTGATTAGAAAACACAAGAGCCCAAACAAACTATTAGAGATCGACATGCTACCTTTACAAAAAATATTCAACTTGGTGGGGGCCGCTTCATAAAAAATCAAAGGTCTGAAGTATCTGATAAAGAACCCTCAGGTCTCAGCTGTTTTAGAGATAATATTATGGTGATGCCCCCTCAGATCTGCAATAGTAGCATACCGTACGTTGCTGAACATAAGACGAAATGAATGTGTACACGTGTTATAATAATAACATACATCCACTCACATATATCACCTTACAAAAAGCTGTCATTCTCAACACATGCCGCATCGTCCGCAAGTTTTTAGCCATTAACAACTAATCATCACATTACCTGAAGTTGTTTGGCCACAAGCCCGCAACTTTAGTAGAACCCTGTAAAGGAGAATTAAAACCCCAAAAACATAATAATAATGATAATAATTCCCACACCGGTTTCGGTGACGATCGCCGGTTTCATTGAAACCAGGCCAGTTACGCAGAGTAATTTTATAGTGCCTAAGTGTGTGCGCAGTACACAAGAGCAATTTCTATCCTTTAATCGCATAACCCAGTAGGACGAAAGACCGACACGACTGGCGAGAGATTTTCTAAAAAAAGAAGTGAAATCCCACAAAAATCATTCTGTGAAAAAACTAGCCATATAATGTCTCGAATCTAGATGGAGCTGCTTGTTTATCTCTAATAAGGGTTCCTTGTTGACTACGGAGCCCTAAAAAGTAATGAAATGTAGACAACTGACAAAGTCGTACCAAGTCTAAGGTTCCTTTATTTTTATAAAGAAATCTCAGAAACATAGTTAAATAATTAATTATATAATAAAAAATATATAATTAGATGAATATTTAAATAAAATAAATAATAATGTTAGAACTACGAAATTAATTGTATTTTTGTATCTTCTTTTAACTTTATTATTAAAAATGTAACGACCGACATTAAGGTAACTTCTATGGTAACTAAGAGAAATTACATGTTTTGGTACACGTCTTGTTACTAAAAGATAATTAAAGTTATTTAAAATATCAGAACTTCAATGTTAATAAAAATGTATATTTATTTTTATGTGATATCACTAAACTTTTAATCACCGACAATAAGGTCCCTTTTGAAAAGTGTTATGTGTTTACCAGCGTTTTACTAAACTTTACCTCGAATTTTAAGACAGAAAAAAGTAACTTTTTAAATAGAAGTTTATATATTTGATCTCATTTGACTATGTTTAAGTGTAGTAAATACATATTTTTGTTGATTTTGACTGACTAATAAGATTAGTAGAAGCACAATGTTTATTAGTTCAAAAAATCATGTTGTTTAATATCGAAGACATCTCTATTTAGTAAAAACTGATCCGTTTTATATTATTCTTTGATAAAATCCAATAGAAAACATACTATAAATGAAATATTTAGTGAAAACCATCTTAGGCATTTTCATTACATCATGCACTTTGGCGTGGTAAACAACAGGAATAGAGTTATAAAATTATATAATTGAAGTTAAATTCTAAAAGACCATATAACGTACTTCTCAAAAAACATGATATCTATGTAACTTCCTAAAATAACATACTTTTTTTGGGTGTCGAAGTTTGAATGCGATTTTCTCAATATCACCTTTTACGACTTTCGAGTTTAAATATTTTTTTAAAAAATATTTTCCAGACCTACACGCATGTTATTTACATGGTTCGATAGCCTATTAAATGTAGATTATGGGGATACTAATAACTCAATACCGACAGTAAGGTCCCTTCACGCTGATAACGTCACATACAGTAATATTATTATGTAGTGAGGTGAGGAGTAAATGACACATCAATATTGATTTGTTGACAGGCGACAGCCCTAACCCAACCTTTTTATACTTAACTAGCTGTCCCGGTGAACTTCGTGTCACTTTAAAACCTTCCCTGGACTTCTACGAATATTTTAAGACTAAAATCAGCCCAATCCGTTCAGCCGTTTCCGAGTTTTAGCGCGACTAACACATTTGAAAATCCATTTTATACATAAGATAAGATGTGTTACATCCATACTAATATTATAAATGTGAAAGTGTGTCTGTCTGTCTGTTACCTCTTCACGCCCAAACCATTGAACCGATTTTGCTGAAATTTGGTATGGTGATACTTTGAGTCCCGGGAAAGGACATAGGATACTTTTTATCCCGGAAAAATGTACCGTTCCCGCGTGATAAACGAGTTTTGGCGCAATGGAGTTGCGGGCATCGTCTAGTTAAGTATAAAAACTTGATATCAATAATATTATATAATTTTGTTACTATGAATGATTTACCATTGTTCTCTTCACTAGTAGTGATAACATAATCCCCCTCAACATTTATTTCCTCCTCTTGTATTTCCACCACTTCACCTTCTAGTTCATTTTCAGTAACTGTGGGGGTTTCATTAAGCTCCTGCATGGTCTCCGCACTGTCTACTATGGTCATTGTCTGATCTGTGCTCGTTTGACTTGTACTGTCCTGTGAAACTGTCTCATCCTTAATTTCGGTGTTTGCCTGTAAGAAATTACGTACTGTTTTTACATGAATAATTATATAGACTGTTATTTTCTTGAAAACTGCAATAGCTACAATGCATTGTCCTAAAGTAACTAGTTATCACTAGCTTTTTAAAATGAACTTAAATATCTTATTTAGTACAACTATGATCAAATCGGACTAAAGTTTATTACATTTGTTTCTTCATTTTCCTCTATAGGAACACAGGGTTCTACAGTGCGACCTGTGTGTCCCGTTTCCTTCTGGTGTTCACAAAAACTTTGTCTTGTAGCAAAGACTGTATCACAACCACATTTAAACTGTACTGGGCCATGTCGAGCTACGTGGGACATATATCGACCCACAGAAGTAAATTTCATATCACAGATTGGACACTCTTCAATTTTCTGACGTGATGGACCTAAAATATTAATAATAATGGTATAATCTCAACTCCAAGCAGTCGGTATGAACAAGTCACATACATTAATCCTTCAGGCCCCGCGCGAGCACCGGTGATCGCGAGAACAAAAGAATACAATGGGAATTCCTAGAACCTCCGATCGAAGTATTAATCACATAGTTTTTTGTAATCTAATTTAAGTTTATATATAATGTTGGTATAAAATGTTTTAACCATTAGATGCTAGCTTTTAAAACTGAGTAACAAACCTTTTGGCCTTCCACGGGTTCTCATAACTACAATGGGTTCACCGGAAATTTCCAAATGTCCTATGACTTGAGGCTCTTTAGGTGGGGCTGGAGTCTTAGGGACCCGCACAGCCTCCGCCTTAGACGCTGTTTTCTCATCTGCATCTATCACACCCTCTTCAATTAAAATACGCTCCAATTCTGGACCCTAACAATTGCACAAGAATTACAGAGAGGCACTGCTACCTATAAATATCAATAAATCAAGTGAAGTTACATTCTATGAATAAACTTACTCTGAAGTAACCATTGCTTCAACTCCCAAGTGGAGCCACAATAACAATTGAATAGCTATTGTGTCTGGATTTCCCACGATCGAGGTATTAAATGACTCTGACTTTTGAATATGACATTAATCAGACCACTTTACTGAATTAGTAAATTCATTGGAAACAATATTTAAATAGAAAACAATAGCCACTTTGTTTATCAGACAAAGTAACATTTGAAAAAAGTAAGTACCTGAACTGCTTCTTTATATCTTGTAGGAGTCTTTCTCCGTCTTTTGCCAGAGGGCTCCTCTTCATTTTGTTTTTCTTTTACCTCTTTGACAGACTCTACAGGCTTTTGGATGGTTGTTTCTTCTTGGCTTTTTGCACTTTTTGGTGGTCTACCCCTTTTCCGTTTAGGTTTGTCGAGACCAGCTATATGTAATGAAGCTGGGTGGTCTACTACATACACACCATCAGTAGTATTGACTGAAGAAAATAAGGTAAGCATGTTAAGCTAGAAAGGCTTTCAGTTTATAGATATCAATAGCGTGAAAGTACCTCTACATTCTACATAGTACTTACTCTCGTAAATAATATTATCAGCATCCACATCACTTTCTTTGGCACCTTTTGCTATACTTCTTTTGTACTCCTTCTCTCGCTGATACAACTTTCTTATAACTTTCTGAGGATAATATTATTATTAAAGTGATTAATAATATTATATCACACAAAAATCCTTAAAATCAAGGAATAAACTTACTTGACCATTTATTATAAGATTCAAAAATTCTACGGTGGCTTCAAGCTGAATTGTACAACCAGGACAAATAGTACGAGGTAGTTGCCCATCATCTGAAACCTAGATTTGAACATGCATTTTAGTATTTTTTTTATTTTTCGATAACAAATTGATTGACCAAAATTTTAAATTTTTGTGTCAAAACTTTACGCGAGGATCTCTACAACTGTCAAATAAAGACAAACAATTTTCTTAAATCTTTATATAAATTCCCTAAAATTTTTATATTTACGTAAAAATCTGATTATTTATCGTTTAATCACATTCTTATTGTTATAATTTATTTAAAGATAAAGTAAAAAAAAGGACATGAAATGATTTTAAGCTTCATAACATGGCAGCCATCATCGTCAAGTAAGAGTCAAAACAGTTACAATTTATCACTATTATAATAACCTTTATGGGCAAATAGGCGTTAATTGTTTTACATAAATTTTGATTATTTTCTTCTGAAGAGTACAAGAAGGTTCCATTATCGTTTTCTTCACCACATAATCTACAAACCGTAGAATTGTACAAAAACACTTCCATTTCTAAAGAAAATGTCAGCCGTCACCAGAGCCGTCACTCCTAAACAGGCGACATCTACTTCCTAAATCCTAATTGACAATTCCTTAATTTTTTTTACAAAGATACGGTTTGGGAATGGAATGGGAACAGCAGCTGCTCCGCGAAATGTAAAACCGAAGAAATACAAAAATATCCTAACTCTATTCAGCAGAAAGGGTATTTGAAAGAGGAAAATATCTGTTCACACAGCAGTCTGCAGCTCTCTCTCTCTCTCTCTCTCTCTCTCTCTCTATAAATAATTCTAATGGTCATCACGTACAGGGTACAATGAAACCTTCCTGCCAAATTTTGATATATTGATCCTTGTTAAAAATAAAAATACACGTTTTTTTCTTTTATAGTCACTCAGTACTAAAATGTTGAGAAATAGCTTCCAAAATTTATCCTAAAAAACACTACAATTAATGGACACGATGTATCGGCCGCGCCTCATCCCGCGCATAAAGTTAATATACCTATCGGAATAGAGAAACAAAGGCCTGAGCAAGCGAGATGTCACTATCAGTAACACTGCGTGGTAGAAAGAGAAGCGTGATTTGAGGTTGCAGAGCTTTTTTTTCATCTGTTTGACAGTCTGTCTGCCCCTGGGCCGATCGTTGTCAATTTGGGCTCTCAGAAAAATTGTGATTTTAAGTTAAATAATGAATTATTTTTAGAAATACTGCTCTAGAAACATGGTTAAGTGTTTGTGGAATGATTCTGGATCCACACATCGAAAAAACCCGGACAAATATTCATTTCACAGGTGAATTATTCTACATCGACAGGACCTAGTTTTAAGTTTATTTTTGCCAATTCCCTACGAGTTATTGGTATTTTCACGTCCGTGTTCACTTCTGTATATGTTTAATTATATGGAAAACATAACTTGACTAGCCATGGTGCACAATTTAAGGATATTTTGTGTAAACAATTTTCATCTATTTTACACTAGGGCTGCATCAAGTTATCGATAAGTTGTGTGATGTGTCGATATGAAAATATTTTTAGTTAAGTATATTATTCATCTAAAAATGTTGAAATGATAACATACTAATCCGTAGTTTATAATTAGTTTAAGTATATTAATATACTATCATACATAATTTATTGTTTTTAAGGTTCCGCACCCAAAGGGTAAAAATTAAGTCCTAGTAGTGGGGTCCCGCAGCCCGCTCTACTACTTAGTAGTAGAGCGGGCTGCGGAACGGATGGACAGACGGACATGCAACTTCGTTGCCTGTCCGTCTGTCCATCCGTTCGTCCGTCTGTCTGTCTTTAGACTGTATAACAAGAACCACTATAGTAATAGACTTCTGAAATTTCCACAGATGTAATGTCATTCTACATCCAATACAGCTGCTCATCCAAGATAGGGAAATAGTTGAAAGCACTTCTGCAAGATGGGCATCAATTAAAAGGGCTCAGTAGGCTCATTGAGAGTGAATTGAAAATTAATAGAGTCTAGTGAAGTCGTGTCGTGTCGTGTAGGTACTGATGTCATGTGACGTAACCTGTTGTGTCGAATCGTGTCATGACATATCGTGTCGTATCGTACCGGGTTTTAGAAAATGCCCGGTTGAAACCGGTCACCCTTCATGCGCGAGTCCCACTTACACTTGGCCAATTTTTCAGATTTCCTGCTGACCTGGATACCAGAAATTCATGGCTTAAAATAATTAACTGTCCAAACTGTACTCCGAAAAAAAATTCATGCATACTTAATTATGCAGCAAGCATTTTGAAGAAAAGTCACATTTTACTTTAAAATTACAATTTTATTATATTATATCTATGCAGTTTTATTTTATCCCATTTTATAATGCCCGCTGTACACTCTTGCCGAAAGCTCTCGGGCGAGAGTCTCGTGCGAGAGCCCCTTGCCCGAGTGCGATCATGTCTCGCTTAGTTCAATCGCAGATAAGAACTCAGAGAAGATGGACGAAAACGACCATTCACCATTCACCATGCATCGAAAGATCTCATTGTAATCCGAACATTTATAATCATATTTAATTTTATTTCCCATAGATGATGACTGATAATGACGTTTATTATTGTTATTTTTCTGTTCTACACTATCCATCGGCGGGACTATTGCTGAAAGACGCGAGAGTGTACAGTAGTGCGCTCGTTTTTCTCGCGAGACCCTTTGTCTCGGGCGCAAAATAACGACAACGGACCGAGAGGGTCCGAGACAGGCGAGACGAGGCGAGCGCACCCATTTACACTCTCGCACTCTGGCCGCCTCGCTGTGTCTCGGCGAGAATGTACAGCCGGCATTATGTTTACAATCTTACAATTATTATTCCATGATCGATATTTTGTCGAATTACAAGATGTTTGTACATCACTGACACGCACACGTAAACATAATTGTATACACAGATGTAAATCAAATTTTGGTTAAGCTTGACAGCTCGGGATTGTTTCTCTATTCCGATAGGTATATTACCTTTATGATCCCGCGTCACCCCCTCTCATTCCCCCGCGCTGCGAGTGACCATTCTGCAATGATTTTAAATGGGATAAAATATATTGTCATTGAAAAAAATAACACCCAGTTTTTTTTTTGGTTAAATGGACTCTCCTTATGATACCTAAGCCCAAAAAATTGGCAGGAAGATGTAATTGCACCCTGGATTTGACCGACTCGACGCGGACGCCGACCGCGGCCGACCCAAGTCCCAACTCACAGCATGGCATGGAAATGTAAGCTATATTATAATTATTTTTAATACTAAGTACTGACATACGGTTTTGCTCGATAGTTTTACTCCAAATCGAGCAATAACCACCGTGTGGACCGCCAAAACCGATAGCTCGAAATCGAAAGTCGAAGGCGAAGTCGAAGCGATCGAGCCGGCTCGATGGAATTAACCCTAGATCCGTACCCTGGGGTACAAATGAAAAAATATACAATAATTTCATTATACTTTTTTTTTACTGTTCGACGGTTTGTTTCGCGCGTGCCGAAAACTCAGTTGGGTGACGGTCCTACTTGCAAGTGGAAGCGGTACATTGCTTGTGGGGTACTGCGGTACCCCAGGGTACTTTAAACGTAAGTATAGTAGTATTGTTTGAACCACAGATTAGTATTATATTATAGATGCCGTCTTAGGCCGTGATCGCCTGGCCATTTTGTGCAGGTGGACGAAACTTTCCGAACAAAAAAAAATTGGGTTCCAAATTTAAACGTAGCTACTAAAGTAAATCGCATAATCTGTACAATTTTTAAGCACGGTCGACTGTGATTGGTTGATAAAAAAGACCATAGAGAATATAAACTACATGAGAAAAAAGAGGAAGATGAAGTTTAAAACTCAAGGTTCGAATTCCATTTTGTGAAAATTATTTATTACAAAAATACAAAAATTGTAAATTAAGTGGATTAATTATTGAAAAACGAAAGGTAAGCCATTGTAAAATGTAAATGTAACCGTAAATTGATAAATTGAAGCAAAACATAACGATATCATACCATGTTCTAATACAAAGTATGTCGTAGTATTATTTGCATAATTGTACAATAATTTAGAACTTAAACTATATTAATATGAAAAAGATAGATTATTATTTCATAGAAATTATTATAATGTATATCAGTATGCAGTTAATTTGGAAAATGATGAAATGTGTATCATGTGTATATTGTTTTATTGTAACAATACATAAGGTTATTAATTACTATACTTACTATAATTTATGTAAACTGTATGGAATATAAATGAAAAATGTTTCATTAATTTCAGATTTTTAGGTCCCTATACAGCTAGTTTGCAACATTTTAGTCTGCAAGCAATAGCTGTTAACTCGATCGCGGATTCTAGGAAATCTTTTGTTCTCGCGGTCGCATGCGACCGCTTGGGAACGAAAGCAGCAAAGAGATTCAATGCAAGGAGATTTTAGGAGAAGGAAGGTATGGGATTATGAGTGGTACGGCCACCAAGGAAAAATCCTCTGATCAAGTGAGGTGGTATGCAGCTGGCCTGAACCCGCGCCATAGATTTCAGCTGTCGTATACAGGGTGTAACAAAACAAAGTGTGTATGTATAAAGGTGCGATCCACTGGATCGGAATCGGAGCGCAGGTACGCAGTGGACGGATTTGTTGCTTTGTATGTATGGTACTGACTACTATGAACTGCACTAGAAGTACTGGAACATCATTCTGCGCCTGACAAGTATATGACGACACGTGGTGCCACCGTCCGCACCGTATGTCCCGATTCCAACCTGGTGGACGCGCAGCTTTAATCCCCTCCCTATATAGAGTTTACTGTATAAAGCGCTTATTCCACTTATCCTAGCTAGGTTCCTAGATCCTAAATCGTTTCCGATTTAGTCAAGACGTGAAACAACATTTAGAAGCTAGGATCCTAGCTAGGATCCTACCTAGGAACCTAGCTAGCCGCTAGGATAAGTGGAATAATGGCTTAAGCCAATCAAGTAGTTAGTAGAGTAGCATAGACAGCTATTCTATCATATTTATAAATAAAATACATAAAACTGTACTGTAATAATATTATAATATTTAATAATAGAAATCAACAAAAACTTGTGGATTAAATCTGTTTTATTGTTTAATTTACTTTATTAGCCTATTTATTTAGCCATGTACAATAATTTTTATTGAAATAAAACATTTATTTGAGCTCATTTCTTTTTATTTTTATTTTTTTTAATTTTTGGTATGTTTAGAGTGAAAGGTTTTGCACTTAAAATTTTGTCGTTTAGTTTTAAATTAAAAAAATAACGAATGTTTATTTTTTTTCTTCTAAGTCCGACCTCTTGTTACGTAGTATACAGTTTACATCCTCTTTGATTTTGTGCTTGTTTTCATACAAGTAGTGTGCGTGTATTTTCTTAAATATTTCTATGTGTCGATAATTTCGAAGCATATTATAACCCTGAAAAGTAAGTTATTTAGATCATGATATCGATAAACTATAGTTCAAGTAATGTGCATTCCTAAACACACGTAAAAAGCTTTGCAATTTTTGTAGACAAATTATTACTTGATGTGACATTTTTACCACTAACGCCATATATAGCACAATTAAAGGATTTTTAAACTTGTAAATTATCTTTTCAGCTTACAAAAAAACCGCTTAAAAAGCACAAAAAACGTTGTTCAAAACTTACGTATTTAACGTTAAATTCACGTGTTTGAGGCATTCTTTGGCCGTTCCTATGGTTTATTATTTAGCGGAACCACAAAACCCAACGATATCTAGCATAAAATGTTCACTAAAAACCTTTATTAACACTTTTATTACATGAAATATGCAGTCCGACTCCTTTGTTATGAGTGATCAGAATTTCTTATAATGTGCGGCCGGGCTAAAGATTGATTGATTGAATGAAAAAACACTGGCCATGGGCATTGGGCACTGAGGAATGGGTAAGGCAGTAAAAACCATAAAGTTAGTATACCTATGTAAAAACTGAGTCAGAGTAAAAACTCTGACTCAGTAAATACTGAGTATTTACTTTTTTTGTATGAGTATTTACTCGAATTGGACACAGTAAAAACGTTTTATTCAATATATTTAGGTTCTAATTACATTAAACATTACAGAATAATTAAAAATACTTATAATTTAACAGATTCATAATTATTTTAAGTAAAATTAAGACAATGTAGACCAGTGCCGATACCTTCAAAAATAATAAAAAGTGAAAAAGAATAATAGTAGGATGAAACCCATAAAGCCGGCTGTACACTCTCGCCGAGACACAGCGAGGCGACCCGAGTGCGAGAGTGTAAATGGGTGCGCTCGCCTCGTCTCGCCTGTCTCGGACCCTCTCGGTCCGTTGTCGGTATTTTGCGCCCGAGACAAAGGGTCTCGCGAAGAAAACGAGCGCACTACTGTACACTCTCGCGTCTTTCAGTACTAGTCCCGCCGTTGGACAGTGTAGAACAGAAAAATAACAATATTAAACGACATTATGAGTCATTATCTGTGAGAAATAAAATTAAATATGATTATAAATCTTTGGATGAGGTTTTGGCGGGCATGTGAAAGAGTGCTGTTGTGTTTTGTATTATTTTCCTAAAATTGTGTTAGCTGGGTTTTTAATGTGTTATATTGGTAGAATATTAACCATTAGATATTCGTGTTCATGCACAAGTGTAGGAAAGTGATGTAATATCCAGAAACGTGCTATTTTGTGTTCCCTCCAAAACTCCACCGAAAGTTTCAGTAAAGCGTCTACCACTTTACTGAATCGACCGACTTGACCCCTTGACTGTATTGACTTTTACTTAGACTTTGACTAGACTTGAGACCTGACGATACATGAAAACGATGATGAAAATTATAATAGGAGGAATATGGTTTTCCCGCCATATTCCTTACCTTTTTACCTTGTCTGTGGCACAACATACACATCCTTTGTGTCAAGTTGCCAAAAAAGAAGAAAAAGAAAATCTTTGGATTACAATGATATCTTTCGATGCATGGTGAATGGTGAATGGTCGTTTTCCTCCATCTTGTCTGTGTTCTTTACTGCGATTGAACTAAGCGAGAATGTACATGATCCCACTCGGGCAAGGGGCTCTCGCACGAGACTCTCGCCCGAGAGCTCTCGGCGAGAGTGTACAGCGGGCATAAGAAAAGGAGGAGAATAATATAAAGCCGGCTGTACACTCTCGCCGAGACACAGCGAGGCGGCCCGAGTGCGAGAGTGTAAATGGGTGCGCTCGCCTCGTCTCGCCTGTCTCGGACCCTCTCGGTCCGTTGTCGGTATTTTGCGCCCGAGACAAAGGGTCTCGCGAGGAAGACGAGCGCACTACTGTACACTCTCGCGTCTTTCAGTACTAGTCCCGCCGTTGGACAGTGTAGAACAGAAAAATAACAATAATAAACGTCATTATCAGTCATTATCTGTGAGAAATAAAATTAAATATGATTATAAATCTTAGGATTACAAAGATATCTTTCGATGCATGGTGAATGGTCGTTTTCGTCCATCTTCTCTGAGTTCTTAACTGCGATTGAACTAAGCGAGAATGTACATGATCGCACTCGGGCAAGGGGCTCTCGCACGAGACTCTCACCCGAGAGCTCTCGGCGAGAGTGCACAGCGGGCATAAAAATTATGAAGGGTGTGGGGTGGGTTTTTAAGGATAAAAAACGATTTATCTCGATTTCCGGTAAAACTAAAAGTCCTATGAAAAAAAGTTAAATGGCAAAGTTGTAGGTAATAGAAAGATCTAAAACTTTTGTAGTCACGCTTTTTCCACATAACCTTAAAATGTGAAAAATAAAAAAAAACCTGTTTTGGTTTTTTATTAATATCTTACAAAAAATTTTTTTTTTCATGAAATTCGGTGAAAACTTACATTTTTTTGTACCAAATACGCTGTTACTTATTTGATAAGAAATATATTTTATTTTTTCACCTTATTTCGAAATTATATCGAAAAAATACAAAAATACAATACAAATTTTCAATCAAAAATTCACCTGTCAAAATATCAACGGTTTTAAAAAAATTGGTATTGGTATGAAAAAATATAATTATATAATAAACTGTAGTAGGTTTTTTTTCAGAAAATGCAAAAAATCGAAAAAAACTCAAATTTGAAAATTCTTTTTTATTTTCATTTAAAAATGTGATTGCTGCAATTGGTTGTAATTAAAAAGTTGATTAATTATTTAATAATTAATTATAATTACATTTCTGTCATATAAAATCTCATCTATACTCATTATAAAACAAAGATACTTTTTTTCCCTCATGTCCCTTAGTTCCCTTTAATCTTTAAAACTACGCAACGGATTTTGATGTTTCTTTCAGTGTTAGATAGCCCATTTATCGAGGAAGGTTATCTATACTAATATTATAAATGCGAAAGTATCTCTGTCTGTCTGTCTCTCTCGCTTTCACGCTAAAACTACTGAACCGATTGTAATGAAATTTTGTACACAGATAGTCTAAAGCCCGAGAAAGGACATAGGATACTTTTTAACTGGAAAAAGGGGTTGTAAGGGGGTGTTTATGAGTAAATTTGTTCAAATTAAGTTAGTTTCAAAAACTTATAACAGATGGCGCCAAGAGTCGCCTAGATCGCGCTATCGCTTGCTCATACGTATTTCTATAGGAGGTAGTACAATTTAAAATTACGTTTTTCGATTCTTTCGATTGTTATATTTTGTTATACATAATACACGTTATTAAATAACTGACCTACCAATATAGATATCAGAATTCAGAAACAACAGCCTACCAATGAAAAATACTAGAAATAGTTTATGGGTAAAGCTAAAGTTGTGTAATGGGGGGCTAAATAAGCTTTAAAATTTGGTATAAAAGAGTTTAATTAAAAAAAAAGGTTTATCTCGCGAACTACTGGAGCAATTTTTATGTTACTTGGCACAGATAAGAAGTAGACCACATGAAGGATCGTTATAGGCTATCGATTTTAATCATTTTTTCAGTGGCTATATATTTTATACACGTGCGACGCCGGGGCGGGTCGCTAGTTATATATAAATATAAATGAAAATCTATACTTATAAAATAATATTTCCTGACTGATTCAATGATAATTAAAGTTACAGCCACAAAATTTGGTGAGTAGGGCTGAATTGTATTAAGTAAACACCCACTAAAGAAGGAAATTTCGTAAATTTTACCCCGAAGGGGGTGAAATAGGTGTTGAAAGTTTGTCATTTCTTAAGTTAGAAACATGAAAGTTTATTTTTGGACTACTGATTAAAAATAAATGGATACGTATTTAAGCGTTTCCTGGAAATTCTACCCCCAAGAGGGTGAAATAGGGGTTGATTGTTTGAATGAAAGTCCGTTATTTCATAAGTTAGAAACATAAAAGTTTACTACCACTTTTATGAATACGGTATCAAATTGGGATGATAACCTATACACCAAAAGAAAAATTTTGAAAATCGGTTCACAAACGGCGTAGTAATCGTTGAACGTAAAAAACGAACATAGCACCTCCTCCATTTTGAAAGTTGGTTAAAATTGTAGCCTATGTGTTATTCTGATGTATAAGCTATATTAATGTAAAGTTTCATTAAAATCCGTTCTGTAGTTTTTTCGTGAAAGAGTAACAAACATCCGTACATCCAAACTTTCGCCTTTATAATCTTAGTAGGATAAGTATACAGCTACACTATGACATTTTTTTATAACACCGACACTGTAAAAATCGTCTACCTAAATACCAAAATTAGGTACCGGTAAAACATGCCAACTTTGCCACATAGGATAACTTTGCCCTAAGATCCATTCTTAAGCAAATCTTTGATGTACGGAGGTATTTTAATATTATGGCAATATTTGTTTAATTTGGCGGAAAATAGGTTACATTGACAATAGCCCGTAGTGCTAACTTTATTCAGTAACTTGTTGGAACTTCTGAAAAACGGTACGTATTTTTGCGGGCAAATTGTGGTGCAGATTTGTGAGTAAATTGTGCGTGATAGTGAAACCACAGGTTAGTTTGCTTTTGATATATTATAAAATAATATCTATAGAGCATTATAGTGATAATGTAATTAATCAGGAAATTATATAATAAAACTTATGATGGTGGGCAAACTAACCCAGCAGTGTTCCGATCATCGATTGACAACATTGCCCGGTATCAAAAAATCCTTAGGGTTGTCAAATCGGACACTTTTAAATACTTTACTAAAAATCGATGTCATTTTTTATTATTGTATGCCTTGCTCAGCCCCCCAAATAATATAATGATCATAATGGGTTTATAAATAAACAGAAGCAATTTAATATTTATAATATATTCCTGATAATAATGTAAAAGACGATTAAGTAATTTTATAGGTATGTGGCAGCCCTAGTACTCTTACAGACCAAAATGCAAATTGTATGGAAAAGGAAAAAATGTAAGGGTAACATTGCCCAGTCAATTTAGTAGGATATTATTCGCGATATCGTTTAAATGTCTATAGTAAACGCCATCTTTTCCAAAATTCTTTCACTGGATTTTGATGCCACCTGCGCAAAGTTCATATTTACGTCAAAAATCAAGGTGGGCAATGTTGGCTACAAGTGCAGGTAACTTTACCCGGCATGAAAATCAATCATAAATAGAATTAAATGAACAGAAGTAATGTTTTTGACATTCCTACACCTGCACATGAAGCCTTGTAGTTGCAGAGGGCAAAAAAAAAAACTAACACTTCCATACATTTTTTTACAAGAATTAAAATTATTCGAAAAAAGCGGGCAAAGTTGGCATGTTTCGCGGTAGTCTATCATCAAAATTAGGTATTCTATAGTTGAGGTACCAAATTTTTCGTTACTGAGTCCAAAAAATATTAAAAGAAAATTTTGCATTCAGTATATAATTTTATTTTCATTTATACTGGTTATACTTAAAAAGAACATAGCTTATAATTAACTTATAATACTTAAAATATAATACAAATAAAGAAAAACCTTAAATAATTCAATTGTGGATAAATACTCAGTTAAAAGTAAATACTGAGTGGCTAAAATTATTTTTACTGAGTATTTACTGTGGTCTGAGTAAATACTCAGTAGGTTACCCATCCCTGCCCGCACTTCACATGACTATTTGTATTTACTATTTGCTATTGGCTATTTGTTGCATTTGACGTAATATAATAAACAAGCAAATAAAGGCAAATACGGCCTTCCACACATGGACGTCAAATACCAAACTTTTACTTGATTTTCTTTACTTGTTTAATTGATTCCTTTGATGTGGGTCAAAACCCGACAAAGATACGGATACGTGTATTTGGTATTGGTCATATTTGTCAAATAGGCAAATAAGGCCAATATATTTTGTCAAACATACCGTGTACACACTGTACCGGCTACACAATAAGGCCAGCCTCACACAGCCGGAATTTCATATTCGGAAATTTATATTCTTACAGATCGATCTATGAAATTCATAATCTGAAAAAATCAGTATGTGTGTGGACTGTGGAGCGTACTGATATTGTGTGGTATTCCGGTCTTTCTGAATTAATTATATACATTTCCGATTATGAAATTCCGGCTGTGTGAGGCCGGCCTAAGAGTGATTGTTTGGCGAATAGGTACATCAAATACGCAAAATACAAATAGTGCTATTTTAATATGAAGTGCCTCCAATCTCCATATGAATGAATTTTGAGTTTGGCAACACAATATCTGCCAGTCAATCTTTTGACAACTTAAATTTTTGACAGTCCTTTCCGGTTTAGTTCTTTGGGGCTAGAAGCCGTAGTTTCGGTTTTTATTATTTTAATCGCCCGTAATCCTATAAAATGAGAATCTATAAGGATATTATTACTGGTAATTGTTTTTAGTAATGATTGCTTAATAATTTAGGGCCTTTATTTTAAGTTTAAAGTGTTTCTAAAATAATAAAATTTCGAAGTGATTTTGACATTTCGACAAAGTGATGGGTCATAGAAGTTACGGATTATATTTTGTGCCACATAGTCAATGACCTAAGTAGTCGGTATGTATGCCTACTAAACTTATTGGTCTACTTTTCAGGTGACGAGATGTTCTCGGACACCTACAAAATCAAGTTGGTTGACGAGGTCATATACGAAGTCACCGGTAAATTGGAGACGAGGACCCACGGCGATGTAAGAATTGAGGGGTTCAACCCTTCTGCTGAAGAAGCGGACGAAGGTACAGATGCCGCGACCGAAAGTGGTGTAGATATTGTTTTAAACCACAGGCTGGTGGAAACATATGCGTTTGGTGACAAAAAATCCTACACATTATACCTTAAAGACTACATGAAAAAGTGAGTGTGTAGTGCTTGTGTGCTTTTCTTTTATTATTAGTGATTTGCTTGCTAACCAGTCATTCAAAAAATAATAAACAAAGTGCCAGATTGGATAATAATGTCATACCATAAATCCCATGTCATTAAGATTAATTATTTATATTTTATATTAAACAATAGGTGCAGTTTATTGTTATGCGATAATGAACTTAAAGTTGCCACTACTTGTGGTAATGATACCTTGATATTGAATATCCGGATGAGACAGATAAGACCAAGTAGGTGACCTACATTAGAAGCATGCTACTGAAATCTTAATATTACACATATACCCATCAAATCCCATATGAGCACCGGTGCTCACGATAACAATACAAAGGCTATTGTGTCTCTTTTTCACTATCAAATGATTTATGGATAAGAATCAGTAATGTATTCCTTTAACCTTTTTTATTAATGAATATATGCCACTATGTTAGTCACTGGTTATATTATCATGTTAATCCCTCGATCGTGGATTCTTGGAAACCTATGTGACCGCTTTGGGGCTTGAAGGATTAACTGTATATTTTGTGCTAGCTATGTCTCATAAAATTGTAAATATCACTTGAAAGCCTAGGACAGTATCTGTAAATAAGACATCTGCTGCGTAAATAAAATACTTTAATTTATTATAATTGGAGTGAGGCACTTGATTCTAAACCTAAGATTTTGTTACCAAGCTGCTCTTTTGCCTAATAGTATGTTACAGACTACAGTGTTGTTGCGCTTGCCAAATCCTGTGTGTTTTTAATCAAATTTTCTGGGTTAAACAATAAACTTTTATTTAATGATGGTTGGACTTATCAATAAATTAAAAATGCAGTATGGTGGCAAATCTTATTATGTATGAACTGAGACTTTCATTTATTGATAAGTCCATTAATCATTCAATAAAATAGTTTATTTATTGTCTACCCCTGAAAATTTTACTTAAAAAAATACAGCATTTGGCAAGCGCAACAACGACTTGTTACAATTGGGATAATTTGTCAAATATCAGAGTATTAAATGTTAATTATTAGGTACCTTGATTGTGGGAATACCAGATACAATAGATTTTAAATTGTTATGCAGCACCCGGGTGCCACTTGAGAGTTGATGGTTATTATTGCATTGTCATTACCAATCTGTGGAGTTTGTTTATTAAATGTAATTATGACTTATAGATGTACCATCAAAGAAATTGGTTCCTAGGCAGTTGACAGACCAACATCATTTGGTCGGATCATGTCAATATGTTGATTGTGATATGTCGGCTGGGTTTGACGTAACGCAATCAAATTGCATAGATCCCCCATCTGCCTATGAATCAACTTGTCTGATAGTACAACCTACAAGAATATTGAAATACCATCTAATATTTGTGCATAGCATCATCTAATACCAAGGGACGGTTTTGTATCGTCTCATGGAGCTTTTGATGCAAGATTAAATACCTTTTATGAAAAAACATTCATCCACATGGTGATTGTTCATGAAAGGGGGGTAACATTTTTGTTTGCTTTAATTTTGAATTAAGTTTAGTTCTGTAGTATCTTCACAACAGATTTAAAAGTGGTGTACTCTGCTTTGAGTATTTATGCACTTAATATAAATGGACCTGTTTGGAATACAAAGATAATAATTTGAAATTGTTTACCAAACGCTAGTACCAAACAAGAGCTAGTACCAACTAGCTGTTACATAATATTATTGTGATAATATAATTCTCACATTTTATGTCTATTTATTTTCAGATTAGTAGCAAAATTAGAAGAGAAGTCTCCCGACCAGGTTGAGGTTTTCAAAACAAACATGAACAAAGTAATGAAAGACATCCTCGGCAGGTTTAAGGAACTGCAATTCTTTACTGGTGAATCTATGGACTGCGACGGTATGGTTGCCATGATGGAGTACAGAGATATTGATGGTGTTTCCACTCCCATCATGATGTTCTTCAGACATGGACTTGAGGAAGAGAAGTTCTAAGTACATCATACGTGATATATTATTACAATTTACAACGCCTAACATTTTTTTATTTATTTTCTTTATCATGTCTACTCAGTACGCTTCGGCTACACCCCATTGAAGGCTGAACTGAACTTTTTATTAAATGAATGTTGCATATTATAAATAACAGGAATAAATTAATGTCAGCATATTAATGTATTTTATTTCATGGATGTTGTAATGTCTGTTATAAAATAAAATCCCCCTTTACCCCCTACTCTACTGCTGCTCGTACTGCAGTTTGTACAGTATGTACTATCGAGGAAATTGATTCCTATGCATTTGATAGTTCAACGTTATTTGGTTGAATATGTCAATTTAATGTTATTTCCATAGACTTATATACTGTCGTATTTCATATTTGTGATCTGTTGGCTGGGTTTGACGTAAGTCAACCAAACTACGTAGGCCCCCGATCTGCATAGGAATCAACTTCTCTGATAGTACATTGTACACTCCAAAGAACACCATAGTATGTAACAATATTAATTTGAGTTTGATGTAAGTATTGTAATATTTGTACCATACAAATTTCATTTTAAAATTTTGTAAGTAAGTGATTTTAAACCTTTTTTTTATGGTGCGACCCCTTTGCACAAAATGTTTGCAATCCCCACTCTTTGTTTTTTTCATTGTTACATGAATGGTAATTTATTATCCTTTACTTAATTATTTCTTCTATGTGTCAATATTTTTAATCTTTTAATTAAAATATAGTACTCTCGACCTGTGGCGACCCTCCAGGTTGATAAATACAATACAATACAACAACACTTTATTGTACACCAAAAAAAACAAAATGAAACAATTTTACTTAAAATAACATATTCCAGATGATGCACAAAAGGCGAACTTATTGCTAACAAGCAATCTCTACCTCTAAATACTGGGTTAATTAATAAAGCATCTGTTGTAAACAAGATAAATCATTTTGCATTTGATGTTACGTCTTCGACGTAATAATCCTTTGAAAAGACTAGAATAAGTTAATCATTTAAAACATAGATG
Organism: Polyommatus icarus; assembly: GCA_937595015.1. Taxonomy (NCBI): domain Eukaryota; kingdom Metazoa; phylum Arthropoda; class Insecta; order Lepidoptera; family Lycaenidae; genus Polyommatus; species Polyommatus icarus. The sequence goes on from OW569321.1 coordinate 16,783,779, forward strand.
GCGTTGTTCAAGTGTATTATTTAGATCCGCTATCCCAACCCGCGGTAGCCGGGACTTTATTTGTGATTTTTATTTTTTATGCCTGCGTGATTTTAAACAATTTTTAAATTCACGCCCACCGGCAAAATAACGTAGTCTACGTGATGGTCGTTAAATTATTTCCACTTATTCGTTAATTTTGAAGAATGTTATTTTTTAACCCTAAAAAATTTTTGCGGGCATCGACGCTGGTGAAACTAATAGACTACAGGCCCACGTCGAAAATGGATGGGTCATATGAACCACCTGGGGACGTATATAGGACGATATTAGAGCATAAAATAATAAGATTTAGCACTATGCCGTCACTGTAAGCTGTCCAACTGAGTGCTGGTGAGAATTCAAAAGTGCATGTAGGGTGAGTACATTTTGGTCATATGATCCTGTACGGCATTTTAATTATCGATAGACACATTAAAAATAATAAGAAAGCCCGCAGTGCCGTACAAAAATGATGCCAAGTCGGTATTTTTATTTTATTTCAGCCACTTTCCATGGTAAAGGTCATTTGATTCTATACGGCATACGTTTCATACTGTTTGGATACAGCTTCGAATCAATTATTCCGCAACGCCGTACAAAAATAATGCGACAATAGAAAAAATCGAAGGTTACAAACCCCTGTTTTTCAGGAGTCCGGGGGGTCATCTGAAACAGTACGGCTTCGGTTCCAAACATAATTTTAGCACTCAAAAGCATTAAAAATAATGCCGTACATTTTCGTTACTCCAAAGGTTTGTAGGAGAAAAAAAAACTCAAGCAAATATCCATAGAACGAAATGTAAGAAAAGTCCATACAACGAAATATATTGATTTTTTTCTAAAAAATAGTTGTTTTATTAGGGTTCCAAACCCAAAGGGCGAAAACGGATACCTTTTACTAAGACTTCGATGTCTGTCTGTCTTCAGGCTGTAGCTCTAGAATGGTTATAGCTAGAGATTTGAAATTTTCAAATCTCTAGCTATAACCATTCTCGCTATAACAACAAATACTAAAAACAAAATAAAATAAACATTTAAGGGGGGCGCCCATACAACAAATGTGTTTTTTTTTCAATTTTTTGCTCGATATCAATAATGGTAACAGGTAGACACCTGAAATGTTCATAAAATACTCAATTTTATTTTTAATTTAAAAATCAATAGTAACATTTTTAAAAAAGAAATATTAAGGGGGGGGGGAGGGGTAATAATACCATACAAAAAAAACATAATTTTGCTCTATGATGGCACGGAACTTTGCTTACTCTGCATTAAAATGTACGGCATAATTTTTTCCTATTTTATGTATCTTAATAATATTTAAGACGAAGGAAAAATGTAGAAAACTGCTATATTTTGTTAATCTATGAATATTTAAATAAGATTTTGTATTTCTGTTTATTTTTTTTAGAACTATTTCTTTTGAACGGCAATACTCTACAATACCATATTAAAAATAAAGTCGCCGTACAGAACCAATTAATTTTACAGCTTAAAAAATCAAGTATACCATATAATTAAGATTATTATTAAAATGGACAAACAATTTTTGACGGCATTATTTTTAAGTGTGTAAAAGTGCTAAAATTATGTTTGAAACCGAAGGCGTACTGTTTCAGATGACCCCCCGGGCCCCTGAAAAACGGGTTTGTAACCCTCGATTTTTTTCTATTGTCTCATTATTTTTGTACGGCGTTGCGCAGTAATTGATTCGAAGCTGTATCCAAACAGTATGAAACGTATGCCGTATAGAATCAAATGACCAAATTTACCATGGAAATTGGCTGAAAATAAAATAAAAATACCGACTTGTTGGCGCATCATTTTTGTACGGCACTGCGGGCTTTCTTATTATTTTTCATGTGTCTATCGATGGTAAAAATGCCGTACAGGATCATAATATGACTAAAATGTACTCACCCTACATGCACTTTTGAATTTTCATTTCTCACCAGCACTCAGTTGGACAGCTTACAAGTGACGGCATAGTGCTAAATCTTATTATTTTATGCTCTAATGTCGTCCTATATACGTCCCCAGGTGGTTCATATGACCCATCCATTTTCGAAGTGGGCCTGTAGTCTATAAGGGCTAACCCACACGTACCACAACCACACGACATCGCAACGACAAAATGTCGTCGAGCAGTGGTTACGTGTAAATAGTGTCGCTGCAGCTTTTTGTAGTTGCGTTGTGGTACCGACAAAATGCCGACGTGGTTGCGTTGTCGCCAGTGGTTGCGATGTGGTTGCGATGTGGTTACGAAAGTCAATGAAACGGAGGGGGGAAGAGTGCGGGCGGTGTTCGCGCAGTCGTTGCATATATGCAACGTTGTGGTTGCGATGGGGTTGCGACGTGGTTGCGATGTGGTCGGCCGTGGTTGCGTCTGACAAGTTATCTGACGAGTGGTCGACAACGACTGCAAAATGTGGTACGTATGTGTGAATGGTCCAGTTCATTTACAATACGAAATATACGCCTGACCACGTGGTGTGATTGTGGTGTGGTTGTAGTTGTCGTGTACGGTTGTGGTACGTGTGGGTTGGCCCTAAAGCCCCTAAAGGAACCGCAAGTCGTATCTCTAAAGTCTAGTTTAGGAGACATCAAGTGCACTAAAGGTTTACTTTCCTATAAAGTTCAATTTTAATGAGTAATATTCGGCATAATCTAGGAAATAGGAATCTAGTCATCCACTGCCGGTCATTTGACAATATTATAATATATTCGTAGAGTAATGCTAAGTACTGACATACGGTTTTGCTCGACAGTTTTACTCCAAATCGAGCAATAACCAACGTGTGGACCGCCAAAACTGACAGCTCGAAGGCTCGCTTCGAGCCGGCTCGATAGAATTAAATATGTCAAATACTATGTCATTTCCTTCGATTTGGAGTAAAACTATCGAGCAAAACCGTAGGTATGTGAGTACTTAAGTAGCATAACAACAATACTTATACCTATTTTGTCTTTGACGTAAATTCCTTTTTCCAATAGTAAATTAATATTTAATTATAATCGGCCAAGTGCGAGTCGGACTCGCGCACTAAGGGTTCCGTACATTATAGAGCAAAATTAGCCCAAAAATTGTGTTTTTTGTATAGGAGCCCCCTTTAATTTTGAGTTTGAGTTTGAGTTTGAGAGCCAAAAAGGCCAAAAAATCACGTTTGTTGTATGGGAGCCCCCTTTAAACTCAAACTCAAACTAAAATTTTTTTTATTCAGAATAAATTTTTGCAAATATTTTCTGAAAGTCTACATGATGCCTACCACCGGTTCGGGAACTAACCCGGCGAGAAGAACCGGCGTAAGAAACTCGCAGGGGGCCCACTTTATTTACCAAAAAAAGTGAGAAAAAAATTAATCTTTTAAAATAAAGTTTACAATTCTGTAACTTAAAATTATACAATGTCAACATACATACATAATTGTAAGTCATAAAATAATGTAGAAGAAGCCTTGCAAGCAGCCATCCTACTCCCAAGATGTGCCGTCGTTTATGAAATCATTGACCTTATAATAGGCTTTGGCACACAAACGTTCTTTGACTACATTTTTAAATTTATTAATGGAAAGATTTTGAACGTTTTCTGGGATTTTATTGTAAAGGCGTACACATTGACCTTTAAAAGATTTACTAACTTTACTAAGTCTGATCACCGGTATTTCTGGTTTGTACTTATTTCTGGTGTTTCTTCCGTGAATGTCACTTTTGGTTGTAAATTTACTAAGATTCTTTCTAACATATAAAACATTATCCAAAATGTATTGAGAAGCAACAGTTACCAATTTCTTTAAACTTTTCTCTCAGAGATTCAAAAGCTGACATTTTATAAATTGAACGTATAGCTCGCTTCTGCAGCACAAAAATCGTATTAATGTCGGCAGCGTTTCCCCATAAATATTAATTTTATTTTGTTTTTAGTATTTGTTGTTATAACAACAAATACTAAAAACAATATATCTGTTGCCGCTATAGCGGCAACCGTTCTTGAGTTACAGCCTAGAGACAGACAGACGGACAGACAGACGGACAGACATCGAAGTCTCAGTAATAGGGTCCCGTTTTTTACCCTTTGGGTACGGAACCCTAAAAAATATTGTCTTATTTTGACAAATTAAAGTAACATTAATTCTATTGACTATTTTTACAAAATATATGTCTCTAATGTCTAATGAGAGCTATTTCTATTTCTAGTAGGGCAAAACCAGAGATAGATCAAATATTGGGAACGGCCGTTAGTAGACCTACCTATAAGATTTTAAGGGAGGGAATTTTGTAATGTGTAATGTGTTTTGTGCATTAAAATAATAATCAAATAATCGGCCAAGTGCGAGTCGGACTCGAACACGAAGGGTTCCGTACCCTTATAGAGCGAAAATAGGGAAAAAGGTGTTTTTTGTATAGGAGCTTAATTATTTATTGAAGTGAAAACTTCTTTAGCGGCGTTGGCCGTTGAGCACTTTTGTGGGATGGGTAAAAACTGTTAAACTCGCGTCAGATTTTCGTGTTGATCGAAAAACCACAGAAAACGCGTAAGACGGTTGGAGAGTAGTCTGTAGTGTTTTGTGTCGAACCTAACTGGAACGAAATATACAGTCAGGGAAATGAGTTGTTTAGCAGAATGTACAGTCGGGGAAAATTGTGCTAAGCAGAAATGTACAGTCGGCGAAATGTGTTGTTTAGCAGAAATGTACAGTCGGGGAAAATTGTGTTAAGCAGAAATGTACAGTCGGGGAAAATTGTGCTAAGCAGAAATGTACATCTGGGGAAATGAGTTGTTTAGCAGAAATGTACAGTCGGAGAAATGAGTTGTTTAGCAGAAATGTACAGTCGGGGAAAATTGTGCTGTCGGGGAAAATTGTGCTAAGCAGTACAGTCGGGGAAAATTGTGCTAAGCAGAAATGTACAGTCAGGGAAATGAGTTGTTTAGCAGAATTGTACAGTCGGGGAAATGAGTTGTTTAGCAGAAATTTACAGTCGGGGAAATGAGTTGTTTAGCAGAAATGTACAGTCGGGGAAATGAGTTCTTTAGCAGACGCGCTGATTAAGGCCGCGTTTCCACCTGCAAGACAACTGTCGCGAGAAGTGTCTGACAGTCTGTCTGACAGCAGCTTTTTTTTTCGATTGTCGATATTTTTTAATCGATTGTAAGGGTTTCGATTAATTAATTATTAAAACGATCGTTTTTTTATTTTTTTTTAAATCGATTTTCATAAAAAATGGGTTAAAAAAATAATGCACAACGTTATTAATCAAGTTTTCACTTCTGCCGGCACTCCCGGAGTGCAACCAGTCTTTTTTTTATTTTAATTTTATTATTTCATTTTAAAGAACACGTAGGTACTTATAATTGAGGACTTTGTGAAAAATTCAAGTATCTATATTATGTTGCCATTATTGGATTACGAGCCAAAAAGACCAAAAAAATAACGTTTGTTGTATGGGTTCCGGGTTCCCATACAACAAACGTCAAAATTAAGTTAAAGTTTAAACTTTAACTTAATTTTGTTTTCAGTATTTGTTATAGCGGCAACGGATATACCTACACAATCTGTGAAAATTTCAGAAGTCTAGCTATAGCGGTTCTTGAGTTACAGCATGCAGACAGACAGACAGACGGACAGTTAGACCTTGAAGTCTCAGTAATAGGTTTTTTTTTATTATGAAAATTGGGGCCGTCTATGGGCTTTTCGCCCATATCCTTTTTTTTTTTAATTTATTCTGTAGATTTTTCGCACCAAGGATAATTATTGAAATAATATTATTAAGTAATTGTAGTCCATAACGCCATGGATTTTTTAAATAATATAATAGATTATAATATATACATATAATAAATAAACATATATTTATTGTTTTATAAATTACATAATTATAATGTTAATGTTTTGAACGGTAGTGGTCCCAGTGTGGCGGTCAGTAGATCCGACATTTCCGATTTCTTTAGATATTATGCTGCTCCACCCTTTGCCTTTAGTCAGTTTTGTCTCAGTAATAGGTTATAGGGTCCCGTTTTTAACCCTTTGGGTACGGAACCCTAAAATTATTTTTAGGGTTCCGCAAGTTCCGTAGGGCACGGGACCCTATAAAGTACCGGAGTGCCCAGTGCCGAATATATAATATTTTTTATGAGTGTAGTGTAGGTAGGCTTCTAACTTCTTTATTTCGCTTTATTAGATACTATGAAAGTTGCCACCCGCTTTAAACACTGCCGCCCATAGGCCACGGCCCACGGCCTATTTATAAGTCCGGGACTGGGAGGGCCGCAGGTTGAGTATATCTGTAGGTATAATGTAAATGTAAATTATTGTAAACATAAGTATAATGTAAATTAATGGACGGACTGGCCATATTTGTACTTCATTACGTGGGGAAGTCTTCTGAACGGCCGATCCGTCAATGCGCATCATTAGGAAAATAATGCTTTGTGGGCAAGAACAATAAAATAAAATGCAACGTTTGAGGTATGTTTTATTTATCGAGTTTGTATGTAGGTTACTACTATAAAGTACAGAAATGACCAATGATCTATTATAACGTGAACTACTCACAATTTTATCATAATATGTATTCGATTGTATGCTTCATTAGGCATTTTACATTCAGCGGCACAGTGCCCTCTTAATCGCTTTAGTCTTAATATTCTCCATAATATTTACAAAAGAAAATCAGAATTCAAGTAAAGACTAAAGTTAGAATAGTTGCCGCGTATGTGGAATTTAGAATAAGGCAAGTTATTTTTTATAGTACCTAGCTGACCATTTTGATTATGTAGCACCAACCATTGAAACATAAATAAACCTAGATAAAATGTATTTTTTATTTGGTGAGCAATGAATAATAAATGTTATGCACATTGTAATTTGTACCGTCCAATATAGGTATAATAATTAATTTGTACGGTCGTTGGTATAACATAACAGTGTATCACGTGTTATTAACATTATTGGTTACATATTAAGAACCGCATATAAGTACCTATTTCCTTAGTCGTTAATCGCTATTCCCCTATCACATATAAGTAGAGGAATAGCGACTAAGGAAATACTAAGTACTTAATATGCGGTTTACACCGCTATTTACTTTATAAAAACTATTTTAGCTTACGTAATTTTAGTTAAACTAGGATTATCTTAGGTCAATTGGTTGGTGCATAAATAAAGTACTCATTCTGAAACTTAAATATAACAGCAAATGTACTTAGTAAAATAAGATTAATAAACAGCATAAGGCCCATGTAAGTTAATATTATAGTTTTATTTTTTGATGAACTTTAAAAGTAAGGTAAATTAAAATCCAGCCATTTAAAACTTCCACAGGCCTCGTCTGATACCCGTAAGAGGACCCAGTTATACATACCTAATACATTAACGGTTTTTGTTTTATTTCGAAGTATCCGTCTAGTAAGTATAAGTCTTCTGAATTTATATTCTGTGAACTAAAAATGTCTGATGTTATATCTCTAATTTGTAGATAAAAAAGGGATGGTTTTGATATGGAACGATTTTGGTGTTCTAACATTCGACAGTTAAATGGACGATGTTAAGCATTTGTGTGTATTAGTTCACAATTTTTTTTTGTTGGGTTATGAATGCAGTCTAAATGATCTAAAGAACATGATTGAATTTATATCTCAATACGTCGTAATTGTGGGATATTACACAAATGCATAACAACGTCCAAATGTAGTCAAAAGACCGGACGATAGACAAAACAGGCACTACTGCTCAGTATGATGATAACAAGGTTAAAGATTTCCCCAATTGTAACATTAGGTACCTACTAGATAAGACAACCTAAGAGGAGCAACAGCCGCTATAGGTAGGTAAATACGTCTAATAATTTTGTTTGCCAAAAATATACATATGTCTTATTTGAAATAGTTATATTTTAATCACATTTTATATTGCTTTATTGCCAATGAAATCATATCGCTGTGACATGCTAAGTAATATTTAAAACGGTCGCACACAAAGTAAAACTAATTTTTCATAATTTGGCTAGACGACTAACTAAACATTCGAAGCGGCGTGATACAAAATTGAGCTTTACATTATATTTTAAAAAGAGGGTGCATGTTCGATTAGAGGTGCTCGAGTACCTACACGATACGATTGTTGACTCGCTGCAGCTACAGGAGATAAACAGTATCAGTCGACAGCAAACGATAGCATCACAGGACTTAAAATAATTACGATTTAGAGGAGCGAGAATATTAAATTTTATAAATATCTCAATATAGTATAAATATATTTACATTTTACTCCTAATATTTTTCAATATATTGGTGTCTTATTAACGTACTTACTTTAATGATTCATAAATAAAATAAGATTTAAAAAGTTTATGGAATGATATTTGTACAAAATCAAACACAAACTCCGCCAAAAGGCGGAGATAATATTTAAATATAACGAATCACAAGGCTTACAATATTAAAGGGGCCGACTCGCAGCCTCCCGTTTTAACTTATCTCGACTAGCCTGTACATTGTATGAAACATACGTTCGTATCATCATAAGATCGTATTTCATTTGATATACCGAATGATAAAGTAGGAACACGAAAAGTCATATTTTGTTTTAGTCGTATGACGATACGAAATACGTAGTAAACGAAAGTCACACTTTCGATCGCCCCACTACACAACTAAAATAGTTCCGTAACTAATTATATTTATAATTTACAAATAAGGTACTCTCTTAAATCGAATCGATATAGGATAGTCCACACCGGTCTGGCGTCCGCCGCATCGACGCCGACGGCCGAGCACTACGTCCAGTCACTCGGCGATCCATAGAAAAAAATGGAATGAAGATTTATTGCTAGAGTTACAAGATCACAAACGGTCGAAAGAGTTCATACTCAACAGTTGAACGTATTGGAGTGGCTGCACGAGCGGGGGTAGTCGCCCGCCCGGCCGTAGTCGCTCTCCTGTATGATGGAGTACTCGGGCTCGCTATAGTCCGGCACGTCGCACTCGTACTGTCTCTCCCTGTCCCGGTCGCGGGGGAAGCCTATCACCGTCTCCGAGTTTCGGATGTAGCCGTTCTCCTGCTTCCGCGAGTATCGGGTGTCCAGGTTGCGCTGAAAATTTTCAGGGTGGCAGACGATCCCGTTGCGGTTGTTCTTCTTGTCCGGCAGGGACCGCAGCGAGCCGTTGTTGAGGTGGTGAGCGGGCGCTCCGTTGTTGAGGGTGAGGGGCTGGTGCTGGTGGCGGCCGTCGCTGCCGATGTACGTGAAACCGTTAGCGGGCATGGTGCCGCCGCCTCCCGAGCGCTGCGGCCGTCGCGCGGAGCCCTGGCCGCCTGACATGAAGAACACGCTCGGGGAGGCGTAAAGCTCTAGCTACAGTTCCGTCACCGGGATCGGCCTGAGGCCGGGGGTGTGCGGGGGCGGGGCGGGGTACTGGGACGGATGGATTCCTCGAACTATGCAGTCCTCCTCCGTCGAGATGGGCTTATGATATTCGAGGTTTTTACGCCCCTTGTTCCATTTGTAGTCTTTGAGTTTCTCTTGCATACTCTTTCTGTATCTGTAGAGTATTAGAACTAGGGTAGCGATCACGGCTACGCAGGCGACGACGACGATGCAGATGATGGTTTGCTGCCTCGTGTCGTGGAGGACGCATCCCAGGTCGTCGGCGGTTAGAGATCTTAAGTATTTATCCTTTAAGTGTTCTGGGTTGGCGCACTGGATTTGGGTGAAATTAGATTTGTCGTTCAGAAGCTGTTGAAGCCACAAAAGTTGGCAGTCACAAAATATTGGGTTATCTGTCAGTTCAAGCTGCCGCAATTCTTTCCCAATAAAGACGGTTTCACTAAGAGTAATGATAGCATTATCCCTCAGTGAAACGTGGCGCAGCTTGGGTAAGCCTAAAAAAGTACTATCTTCAATGATAGCTAACTTTTTGTTGTTATTGAACAAAACAGTTTCTAAGTTTATATTATCCTCTAAAGCACCCTTTTCCACTCGTTCTAGTTGTGTAGCGCCAGTTATGTCCAAGAGCTTAAGATTCTTCAAGCCTTTGAAGGAGTGACTTTCGAGCACGATGAAATCGTTTTGTCCTATGTACAGCTCTTCTAATCTCGTCAGTCCCGCGAGTTGCTGGGTCGGAACGGTAGTCAATCTATTTCCAAAGAGGTTGAGGCTTCTCAAACCGGGCAGACCTCTGAACGCATTTTCACTAATATTAGAGAGACCGGCTCCGTTCAAATCTAAAACTGCTAGTCTGTTCAGTCCAGCGAAAGCGTCATCGGGCAGATTAGAGAATGCGTTCAAGCCGATATGCAGCTCGGCCAAGCTACCCAGGAGACTAAACGAGGCCGTCGGCACGGCACTCAGTTGGTTATCGTCTAGATATAATATTCTAAGTGCAGACAGGCCGGCGAACGCTCTTGGATCTATTTTCGATATTCGGTTCTGCCCTAAATTCAATTCCTCCAATCTCGGTAACGTCGAGAAAACTCCGCTCGTCAGCTCCTCGAGAAAGTTGCGCTTCAAATTGAGTACAGTCAGGGAATTCAGTCCTTGGAACGTAGTGTTAATCACGGAGGACAGTTTATTGTGATTGAGATGCAACTCCTGTAATTTTCTTTGGAAAGCGAAGCTCTTGGTGGGAATATTGACGAGATGATTCTGCGAGAGGTCCAAGTGTTGGAGTTCAGCGTAGAATTGCATCGAGCTGTCGATGGTTTTGATTTTATTGTTGCGTATGATGAGTCGTTGGATGGAGGGGTTGAGGGCGATGGGCAGCACGTCCAGCCGGCTCTCCTCGCACACCACGACCAGGGTGTCGTCGTTGCAACTGCAGCCTCCGGGGCAGTTGGCGAGAGCCGCGACGCTCGTCTGGCACAGCAGGGATATCATGAGGACCTGGAATTGAAATTATCAATAATTAGCAAATTAGCTTTTTTACATACTTAATAGTGTTTATTAAGGGGAAATTATATTATTTGTGAACTTAATGCAAGTATGTAGTAGCCGGCTTCTAACTAGAACTAGACAAAAGATATTGAAATCTTAATTAGTGGTAAGGTCCAGAAATATTACACATAGGTTTAGGTTAGTAATATTATAAATAAAATTATACAAAATAATCAAAATAAATCAATCTAAGTAAGAGAGCTTCACAGTAACTTAAGCAAAGTAAAATGAAGTAATATTGAAATGGGAAATTTTGCACAGTTTTAATTTATTAAAATGTGCTCGGGCGAGGCGAGGCGCTCGAGGCAGCTTCTTTGCGTTAAAGACTTTCACCATTATTACGTTTCCCTTTAACAATTAGCAGTCGGATCTCGGGCAAGCTAAGATTGTGTTCCATAAAAATCTTTATTGAATTTGATTGGAAAACTTTACCATTGATAAGTTCCGTTCGGGAAATTCATTCGGGATAACTTATGCAATTCCTATTTCATTTCAGTTATTCTTTGCATAAAATTTTGCATCTTTAAATTTCGCTAGCGATTATTCCTGATTGAAAAATACGAGCGTGTGCATGGTCGATTATGGAACCCGTCGTTATCGACTTCTTAGTCATAACGAACGATAAACGAGTCCGTATACACAAATCATAATCAAAACCCGGTATCAGAGTCAGCAGGGTGGCGGGCGGTGGATTCGCTGCGCTGGCCGCTCCCGATAAAATCCAATAAACAGTTATTGGGATTTGCCTAGTTTTTAGGTTCTTTCATAAGCGTAAAATGCAACGTCAACTTCAATTTGGATTAATTCAATCAGTTTTCGATTGAAATAATATTTTTATTTTAGTTTTACGACATAGTTTCGTTAGGTAGAGATTAAAAGTTGAATCAGTGATTCGTATATTGAACTTTATAAGAAGGATTTTTGATATCTAATTGAGCTATTAACAATCAAACCATCAGAATACTATTGACAATCCGTAACAAAACCTAGAGCTTTAAACGCGGCGTTACATGGAATCAAAGCAGAGAAAGAAATGGGCTTTGTAATTAGTTTAAATCAACGTGGACGCAAATAAAAGCGCGACGATTGAGGTGCACAATCACGGCTTCACGCGTTATTACGGCATTACGGTGTCCCAGAGTCCAGACAAGGATGACACCCGCCGTCCTCGGCCGGCCAGCGAGAAACGGGTCAGGCGGACGTGGGCGGTGCCGCGCTTCATTTGGCAGCGACAAACGTTAGCGAAATGAGTGGCGCATTATGCAGATTTCGCACCTGAACGCGTCTACGGTGACGTCCGGTTAATCGGACCTGTTAATTGTCCGCACGATTTGTCGTCAATGGCCAAATTCGTCTGCGGTCATCCGATTGTTATTGTCTATTTTGCTTCATCATCATGTGACCACTAACACAATTATAATGTTGGCTCGTTTCGTTTCGGAAAGAAGATTCTAATAGTAATCTCAGTCGCAGCGTTCTACTTGAGTATATTTTATTTTAAGATTTATAGCCGCTGTAGTGTAATTGGTAGAGCGGCAGCGGTGGTGCAGAGTAATGACGAGATTGCGTGGCTCGCATTATAATTATACTAGCTGTCCCGGCAAACATTGCTTTGCCATAATATAAAGTATAGCTGTTGCCCGCGACTTCGTCCGCGTTAGCATAGTAGATCACATCCCAAGTAATATTTAATTGTACCTACAAAAATATTCAATGTACAGAATTGACTTTCCTACGATTTTATAATTATATATAGATGTTTCGCGCGGCTTCGCTTGCGTAATTTAGGAATTTCACGTAACCGTACATTTTTCCGCAAAAAGTAGCCTACGTCCCTTCATGTTTGCCAAATACTTAACATAAAAATTGCTCCAGTAGTTCTTAAGATAATAAGCAATAATTTATAATTTCCCCCGTTTTTTCCACATTTTTCTCTATTTCTTCACTCCAATTAGGTTTAGCGTGATAAAATATAGCCTATAGCCTTTCTCGATAAATAGGCTATCTAAAACTGAAAGAATTTTTCAAATCGGACCAGTAGGTCCTGAGATTAGCGCGTTCGAATAAGCCCTTTCATATAATTTCTCCCGTTTTTTCCACATTTTCCTCTATTTCTTCGCTCCTATTAGTCTTAGCATGACAAAATATAGCCTTCCTCGATCAATGGGCTATCTAACATTGAAAGAATTTTTCAAATCGGACCAGTAGTTCCTGAGATTAGCGCGTTCAAATAAGCCCTTTCAAATAATTTCCCCCCGTTTCTTCCACATTTTCCTGTATTTCTTCGTTCCTATTAGTCTTAGCGTGATAAAATATAGCCTATAGCCTTCCTCGATCAATGGGCTATCCAACAGTAAAAGAATTTTTCAAATCAGACCAGTAGTTCCTGAGATTAGCGTGTTCAAACAAACAAACAAACTCTTCCCAATTATAATATTAGTATAGATTTTATACCGCCTCTTGTGATCGGAAATCGACAATTTGTAAAGAAAACAAAGTATGATTTTAATGCTTAGTATTACGGTCTTCTGACTTCAAGAATTCAGATTTCAGAATTCAAGAATTTAGGAATGTTAACCTTTTATTAATTCCATCTTTTTTGCGTAAGTTACCTAGCCAGTAGGTACACATACAAAGATACATAATCAAATTTCTATAACCAGGCGACACAATTTCATTGTGACACCATTATTGTGCTAGATGTGGATTAAAAGTCGAGCACAAAGCCATTGTTTTTGCTAGTTAATTAAAAATAACTTTTATTTTGATTAAGTTCTCTCGGAATTTAAAAAAGTGTTTCGTTGTTGCTCTACAGTCTACTCTGTGCATATGTAATGAATATTTTGCCATGAGATGATTATTCGGGAAAATTATGGCCTCGCCCTCTGTGTATCGTATTTTCTTTTTTTATTTAAACGTGTCCAATTTGTTTTGCGCGTTAAATTTATATTATCTCTACAATCCGTCAATTCGGAACGTGAACAGCCTACGTACTGCCTCATGCAAAAATACGAGCCAAATGGGAACATTATTTTTGCGATGTCATTTTTATTTCAAGTATATTTTAATACAGAATTTATAACAAGATACGTATTCTGATAGTAAAATTATATTCGACCAATTTGCTCGCAGTCGTAAATAATTCTGTCTGATAAAAAATTTAAAGATTTTGGCAGCTTTGAAAATATGACCTGGGTAAATCATCCAACTATAACACAGTTTCAGCGCGTTCATACGTGCGCGTTTTCTACAGGGTGCAATTAAACCTTCATGACAAATTTTGATATATTGATCCTTGATAAAAATAAAAATACACGTATTTTTTCTTTTATAATCATTCAGTACTAAAATGTTGAGAAAAAGCCTCCGAAAGTTATCCTAAAAAACACTACAATTAATGGACACTACGCGTCGCCCGCGCGTGACTTGCCCCCACCCGCGCGCCTCGCCCCGCGTCACCCCCGACCATACCCACCGCCGCGAGTGAGCATTCTGCAACGATTTTAAATGGGATAAAATATGTCATTAACAAAAAAATAACACCCAATTTTTATTGGTTAAATGGGAACTCCTAATACCTAAGCCCTGGAAAAAATTTGGCAGGAAGGTTTAATTGCACCCTGTATTGTAGCGTTTGGGAAAACCACGGGAAAACACGCGTGAATCCGCGCGCGCAGAAAATGCGCACGTCTAAACGCGCCCTTAGATCCTGCTCGAATTGCATCAAAAGCAAATTTTCAGAACGAATATCAGATGATAATCGTTAGTACTTAATTAGGTATGTATTTTTTTCACTTTAACTTACAATTCGAAACTAAATACAAGAATCATGATTGGGGTTCTGTTTTGGGCTTAGATATTATATTTTATACTTTATTATTTATATTTTATAACATGATTCTATCACTACTTTTTGATTCAAATACATCTTCGATTTGGTATGAAAGTTGTAATTGTATGTTCACACTTCACAATAATGTAGATCTGTGCTCCGGATCTGATGCACTCGGGGAGATTTGCAGCGGCGCTTTGATGTTATTGTTATGTAACCAACCTTGGCACAATTTGTGTCGATGTGTAAATAAGAACACTCACTTAGCTGCCCCCGTTTACGCTAGCTTTAGTGACGCTTTTGCAACGAATTCATTTAGCTATTTTATATTGAGTTCAAGATATTAAATATTCATATCATCTGGCAACTTATTCATAAAGCGACTATTGATTTAGAATTAAAGAATGTTATTCATAACTAGATGACCCGGAAAAAGTTTTTTCACCATAGTTATAATCTTCTTCTATTAGGTACTCTATCATTTAACTGCATCAAAATTAGTTGCGTAGCATTAAAGATTTAAGCATATTATAGTGTGTAAAGGGTCAGACAGTTGAAAGCGACTTGTTTTATATTATTCAGTAACATAAGTATGTCGGAAAAATAAATAAGGGTAATTCCAAAATACTTACAATTAGAGCGTTGGTCGGCGTGAGCGCGGCGACCCGCCGGACAAAGCGCGCCGGGGACATCTGGGGACAAGCGAACAGGAAAATTAACAAGTGCACCCGATAATTTGGCCCCGCAGTTGTCGTGTTTGAGTTGCAAATGACCCGCTGTTCCCGCCCCTCGTCCCCTTGTAATTTGCGACAAAACGCACGAAAGCTTATTACAGAAATACTTAAAGTAGACTCAACAAAGAACAGTCCTATACGTTTCCACGAAGCATTGTGATTTGTGCAATTACTTTCTGCGATGTCAAGCAGTGGTATAATCAAAACTTAATGAATAGAAGGCAGCCGCTACGATGCAACGGTTATACGAAACAAAAGAATGAAACATAGATGAGAACTCGTTCAGAACGAGCGAGTAGGGTCTACAGACGGCGTAGCGAGTAGAAAGTACAAGAAAGTTGCTAAGTGGACGGACATCATTATGACAAAGACGTATAAATCGTAAGTAAGCTAATGCCGCGTAAACGAAGTTAACATGTCAATCGGTAAATACAGTCTTCAGATCACCACCTGCTCGTTCCCGCGGGGGCAACTATTACGCGCTTGCCCTGCTTCATAACATTTTCATTGGAGTTCAGCAGTAACTGGCCGGGCCCGTCATTACTCGTTGTGTGTCCTCAATTAGATTTTAGTCCCGTCGTTGAGCTTTATTATTCCCAATCACCGTCATACGAATTGATTTGTTTTATTCCATACTCCGAGTAGAATAGCACCATTAATTAGCAGCATTGAAATTGCCGTAACCGTATAATTGTTCAGTAGATTGTGAAATTCGAAAACTGACGCCGGACTCTGTTGGCTAATGCTTCCAGCGTCAGGCAGCGTTACTAAAACGTGAACGAGGATTCAATTTATTTTTTTGCTTCCACATAACTCTAAAGCTCACACGTTTAACTAAGAGCCGCCCGACCGTTTCGACTATGCGTTAAAAATGTAGCTACATTAGGAGAAAATTTTAATTCCTTTCGCAAACAATTTTAAGTCGAAATTTTCAGAATGCCGGAGCACATTATCACTCGAAACGTTTAAATACCGCAGTGTAACAGCGACGCGATGTATTCCACCGCACGAGTTAAAACTAAAAACTTTTAGTTTGTCGGTTTGTTTGCGGGCGGCGAGCGGGCGGCGGCCGCGGCCGGGGGCTCGTTACGACAGTGAGCACGCAAATTTCCTCCAAAAAGTAATTTGCTCCGTCACAACGCCGTTACTGTGACAAGAGGTTTACAAATGCTGAACAAAGAGCCGGTAATGACGACGCTAGTTTCGCTAAAAACTTGTTTTGTCCACTCGGGTTAACTGAGGGTAGTCGAAATTGTTTCTACTTTTTAGCACAATGGCCACGAGTAATGTCCGCGTTTTGTCGTTGGCTCTGTGACGTCACACACGTGGACTTTATGAAGCGAATGCTCAAAAATAAATTAAACAGACAATACTTTTTTTATACATTCTTATTTGGCAGCATTGCTTCACTTATTCGGTGCTATGTAAAAATCGTAAAATGCCGAGGACAACTCTAAAAACTCATTTTTTACTTCCAAAACTAGTTACGACGAGACTCAGAAAATAACTCTTACATTGTTGGGTTATAGAAAAAACCTAATACCGACATCAATTGTTCGAAAGAATATGTGGCGCGTGACCCAGTTAGAAAGTTAAATCCTGTCGATGTATGGAGTATGGGCTTCGGGGATGAAAAATGCATCTCCCGCCGGTAATTCAGGTAACCTAATACGGCTGAAAACTCCCGCGGGCAACTTCCACGTATAAAATAAGCTCGCTTCATCCTCAAGGCACGGCCCGCGGAGTTTTTTATGGTTCATGATTTAAACTTTAAACCGGGGTTAGCTCACTATAAGTTTCATTCGACGGGGTTCCGTCGGAGCCGTAACTTTTAACGATGTTGACGCCACATTATTTTGGTATTTAGGTATCGGGTGGTATTGTTAACTTTTATGACGTTATCAGGGGCTAATGGACGGTGAAGTTGTTTTAACTTTTCTCATTAATATTTTTATGTTTCTATCTGTTGCTATTCTCTCTGCCTGTAAGTTCTGCTACCGATCGCCTAACATTAGGAGGTGTTGTTATATTACTTAAGTTATTCGGTCCAGTAATAGAAAGGCATTTCCGAGTTTAAATCTCAATTCTGATTTCAGAGTACATTTCCGTATTTAAATTAAAACATGAGGTGTAGCGTAACTTAGAATAACGGTTTAAGGACAAAAGCCGGGGACGATTCGTAATGACGGCGCTCACATTACGCGGGGTAATATTCTCGTCGGACCGCTCCCGTTCGAGATCAGATACCGCAAATTAACCGTTGGATCCTCGGCTCCGCGGTTGGATGTGATCCCTAATTTTCAAATACATCTTCGGGAATAAATAGGGGATTACGGTTGGCGTTTGGCGCGTAAATAACCCGCGTCGGGGAGGTGCGGCGCCTTCGAGATAAGAACTGGGGAAATTGGCCGCGCGATACTCCTAACACTTATTTATAAGGAAATTGATACTTTGCGCACATTATTTTTAATGATCTCGCCCTTTTTACGCTCGCGAATTTTTCTCATTACTTTCTATGGTGAATTAAGTTTGGCGCCGATTAACGAGATATCGTAAATGATGTTTATTAAATTTCGATAATCAAATGTTTATTTTGTAAATGGGAAATTGGATATCAATATTATCATCTCTGATCTCATTAAAATGCGTAAAATGCTCGAGTAATGATACGTTTAGAAATAAGAATCAAAGTTGACACGGTAGAAAAGTTTTCTTTTCATTTGAGATTCGCAAGATTAACTTTATAATTTAGAAATACCTTCTACACATTCACAAACTAAACTTATGTGACAATAAGTAATAAATAATAATTAATTTCAATGCCAAAATTTCCAAACTTCTCACGACCTGCGTTCGCGGGTTTTATGACCGTCACGTAAATTTATAACTGGATTTAAAAGTTTCAACACAAATGTGTTAGTTTTATGTTTCTAATTTAAATTATACAGAAAGTCATGTTAGCATTTAGATTAAATCCTAATTTGATTTACGGTTTAAAAATTATATTATTCATATTTTCACATTTAGTAAACCTTTGAGCGCGTATAACATACGAAAATTAATTGAAATCTTAGTATGTAATATTATATCAACTTCTAATATTCCTTCGATCGTGGAGTCGTGGAAATCTATTGTTATCGCGGTCGAATTAGACTGCTTGGTAGTTGAAGCAATATTAGATATCAATTATTATCATTGATTAGGTATTATTACTATTTCTACATTGTAAAATTTAATGAACAATACGGTAAAGTCTGTTATTAGTATTTTAGAATGTTGATCTATAAAAATTTTATATACGTATACGATGACTTTTATTAACTTTCTTTATAAAAAATATGAAGTTGAAATAACGAAACAACACCCTCCAGCTGCCTCCTGAGTCCTGTTGACTCTCGCGCGATTGGAGTGTACAACGTATTGCGATTTCAAGACTTCTGAACTCTCAAATACTTGAGCATGAAAAAAACGGTTTTGTACAAATTTTATTTCTGACTCGAAAAAAAGCTGTTTCCCTTAAAACGAAATAAAAACTCGGCTATTGGACGTCACGGTGTCACCACATTAGCATTCAGTAACATAACGACTTCAACTTTGACCTATTCGCTCGGGCTCTAGCCCAAAACTCAATAATTGTGATAAATTACCTTTTATCCCCGTTTCAAATTAGCACCGGACGGCTTTAATGGGAGCGCTCGGGAGCCTTCGCAAATTGCTAGGTCCAGGGCTGCCAGGTCACCGACGCTAGCATCCGGACAAAGCCAGCTTACCCGAATATTTGGATAAAAAGGCCAGAAATCCTGGTATCAGCACTAGGCTCTTACGTTATCTGTCCAATTTTCTACCATTAGAATGAAATTGTAGATGCAAATTGCAAATCTATATTTGTACATACTCGAGCCAGGTTGGTCTAAGCTCGCGTTAGATTTTGAAAGAGACGTTTGTCCAGCTGTGGCACAGCATAGACTCTTAAAAGGGCTCGACAAAAGCCGAACCCAATTCTAAATTCTTATATGGGGAGTGGGGACACACAATAAAACCTGAGTGTGTCCGGCTTTAGCCGGACGGGGGGCAGCCCTAGCTAGGCCAAAAACATTGACGGATTGCCGTCGGCGCGGTAAGTGTGATGTTAACGACAATTGCGTTTATTTATGGCTAATTAGGGAACTTGTGGAACGGCTGTTTGATTCTCTCTGTAATGGTCGCTATACACATCTAACACGATCGCCGAGGAAAGTGTTCGCTGATTGCTGATGTCAGTATAAACTAAATGTTATTTTTCAAACTTATTAGTTTGTCCTGTGCAGCGGCTGAATAGTACTCTATTTTATATTCTTCCACATAAACTTAAAGAATCAAAGAAACTATGTTTACATTATCTTTGTGCAATCTTTTAAAACATGTTAAAATTCTCGCAATAAAACCGAATTATTTATGACAAAAGTTCTGCGGGTGAGATTTTATAGAACCTCGGGGGTGGTTTTTTAAAATAACTCGTCACGACCTTTGGGAAATCACGGAAGTCTGGAGGTTTCTTGAAGATGTCTCCGTTACGGGAAAACGGTCCCTATTGCGTACGCAATACGAGCTACAGCGGCGGTGTTGTTATTTTCACTGTTGAATTACACGGCGAGTTTATTGAGAAAAAGAGCTGTTCATTTATTACACGAATGTAATTTATTTATGGCGAAAGTTATGATTTTTGTCTTACTACATACTTATTACTTAATACCTCGATCGTGAGAATCGTAGACACAATAGATTTTCAATTGTTATGCAACAGCCGGGTGCCGCTTGGGGATCGATGTTAATGTCTTTAATATTATGTTACCTTATAAAGAGTTTCAGAGACGTACGAGTACATAATATTATGATGTACCTATGAGAAAATGCATAAACTTAAAAACATTGCAATTCTTCAAAAAACGGATATCATTACACGAACCATCAAATCCAATTCTAAAAATAAAACGTAAGCAAATCCCTGATCAAACTTTAGATAGAAACTTTTTATGGGACATCGTTGTTTTACTGCGCGCCTTGCGAAATAATTGTACTGTTTCTTTGTAATAAAACGAAATTACAGGTTCGCATACATTTAACCTTCTGAATATATTGCATCTTCATGGAGACAATTTGGAGAATGTGTTGAGCGTCCCGATTCCGGTGATTACGCCCAACGAAAAATTTCAGAGAAATGAGTAAAATAACATTTTCTTATTCTGTCACCTCTACTTACGAGTGGTTCTAATTCGAAGTTTGGCTAAATCTTTTTTGTTTTTTTTATATACGAAAATATTTTTTAGATACGATACTGGCAATCGCTACCAACTTCGTTGCCCCGAAATCGTCTCAACGCGTGGAAACCCTTCATTTTATCAGCTCTATATTTTCACGCTACCGTAGCGTTACGAATAGTACATACGAGTTACGAACGTTAGTTCGTACTTAGCACTACAAGAAGGGTTATCATCAGACTTCCAAGGTTTTTCACGTTTGATTTAATATAGTTATTAGTTATCAAGCCAGCAGTTTCCAATTAGATGCAGTCCCGATGTTTGTCCCACGATTGATTAACGCAAAGCAATTTCATGAGGATGAGATAGCGGACTAACGCGTTATTACCCGTGTGATGGCGACCGGACCGCATTGTGTTTAGTTATTAATGGACGAACATCCTGTTTTACGGTGCGACATTTTACTAAAATATTAGATACGAGCTTTTGCCCGCGGCTTCGCTCGCGTTAAGAAGTATTATTATATACAAACTTTCATGCCCATTTTAACCTCTTGGGGTTGGAATTTATTAAAATCCTTTCTTAGCGGATGCCTACGTCATAACATCTATCTGCATGCCAAATTTCAGCCCGATCCGTCCAGTGGTTTGGGCTGTGCGTTGATAGATCACCATGACAGTCAGTCACCTTTGAGTTTTATATTAATATATTGTATTTGTACGAGAATCCGTACTATACTGTACTCTGCGAAACATGGCAGTAGCGGTCATTGACTCTCTGTCATTTTGTCATCCTCTGTACAAAGCCACGATTGACAACATCTGACACGTCATTGTCAATCGCGGTTTATATAGAAAATGACAAGTTTTTGACAGGGAGTCAATGACCGCTACCGCCATGTTTCGCCGAGTACAGTATAGTAATATTATAAATGCGAAAGTGTCTGTCTGTCTGTTACCTCTGCACACCCAAACCACTGAACCGATTTTACTGAAATTTGGTATGTCATAGGATGCTTTTTATCCTGGAAATAATACGGTTCCCATGCGATACACCAATTTCTGTTTCAATATAAAATCCGTTTCCAGGAGACATATTTTAACCAGACATTTAGCTTAAAAATTCAAACGTCAAACATCCAACCATCCTTACTAATATTATAAATGCGAAAGTGTGTCTGTCTGTCTGTTACCTCTTCACGCTCAAATCGCTGAACCGATTTTGCTGAAATTTGGTATGGGGATACTTTGAGACCCGAGAAAGGACATAGGATACTTTTTATCCCGGAAAAATGTACGGTTCCGCCGCGACAAAGGAATTTTGGCGCAACAGAGTTGCGGGCGTCATCTAGTCTTTTTATATTTTGTCCATTCATCCAGCCTCAACTCCTCACACGTGTTCACATTACCTAATACTCGTAATTATAACAGAGTATGAAGAATGAAGATATAAGATAATAAGTTAGTTCCATTCTGGAAAAACCCTCTTAAGGAATCTTAAGTAACATTGAATACCTATAGTATTTCTCTATCTACTTAACTCATAAATCGTAATATAGTATATTCGTTATAATGTCCTACCCTTGGCCAAAGATGTTAGTTATAGAATGAAATGTTGGTTAGTTAAATATTACTGCGGTTAAAATGAATATTGAGTTAAAAAATGTAAGTTACTGGATAGCGGAATAATTTATTATATTTTATAACAAGCTACAAAATACAACATAAATTATGTTGACGTTACAATAATGATAGTCTATTTAAACATAAAAGCCTATTTGTATATCAATTTTCAATTACTAATTTTTAAACATTTTGAGTTATGAATGTTCAAAATAAATTTTCTCTTGTCGTATTGAGGTTTATTGCGTTCTTAAAAAAAAAAATAAATAAAATGTCTTTATTTCAGGCATAATGATTGTACCCATACAGATAATATAAAATATTATGTAAAATTAAAATTAAAATAAAATAATGTTGACACTGTAAAGGGGTGTCCAGTCATAAAATCACTTCTTGTTCTGGTTCATGTGAACAGAGATCCACCGCACGTACATTAAATTATTGTAGTAGTCGTCAGAGATAGCCGCGAGTATCCTATTACCAGAGCTGCGCAGTCTGTGCCAAAATGCAGCCACCCGAGATCTAGTGATCGCAAAAAAGTCAGGGACTCCCGCCTCCGCAAACATACCCGAAGCACTGCAGCTTCGCGGGAGCCGCATAAGAGTTCGGTATGCATCATTATACTGAACTCTTATACGGCTCATCGACTTTTGTTTGAACGTTATCCAAAGCTGGCAGGTGTACATGCTAAGGCAATACGCCTTAAAAAGTGTGGTTTTAACGTCCCTGCTGCAGTTGGCAAAACGTCGAGCGATCATGTTTGCTCTGACGGCGAGAGCCCTGCGCTCTCGCTCAATATCAGCGTCATCCTCCAGCCGGTCAGTCAGCAGGTGACCTAGATACCGGAACTGCTTAACAACACCTATCTCACATCCATTCAAGTACACTTTGGGTACTACCTCTGGACCCCGACCAGATGCGAAAACCATGACTTCGGTTTTGGAGACATTATATTTCAGTCCATGCGCATTCGCATAATGCTCACAGACCGATAACAGTCGCCTCAATCCTTTGATTGAGGGGCTGAGGAGCACCATATCGTCTGCGTAGCTCAGGTTATTCAAACAAACGTTTCCTATATGGCAGCCGATTCTGGTGCTACTCAGCTCCTCAATCAGGCCGTTCACATACACATTGAAGAGGTCCGGAGAGGTGACCCCCCCTTGGCGAACTCCACACTCTAGCCTATATACACTAGAGGTCGCGTCACCCCATTTCACTAAGTTAGTTTGGCCTCCGTACCAGAATCTCAACAGATCAACGACCCGCCTAGGCACCTGTGACTTGAGCAACTTATTCCATAGAATGTCATAGTTGACCAAATCAAAGGCGCGGCTCAGGTCTAGAAAGCACGCATAAACAGAAGTCTTACGGGACTTGTAGTGGTTTATGGTGCTTTTCAGACTGGCTATAGCGGCATCCGTCGAGAGTCCGGCCCGGAAGCCAAACTGCGCGTCGTCAATTTTAATGTTATTAAGCAGTTCCGGTTGCAACAGTCTCTCTAATATTTTGCCGACAATTGTACCTAAGGATATCGGCCGGTAGTTTGACGCAGAACTCAGGTTACCCGTTTTATTTTTGACGATAGGAGTGACTATCGTTCTCATTAGCTCCTCGGGTAAGTACGAGTACTTAATACAAAGATTAAATAATCGACTTAAATGTCTAGTAATTTTGTCTCTGGCCCACACTATGTGCTCGATACTGAGTCCATCATGCCCCGGCGATTTACCACGTTTCATACTCATTATGACCTTCGAGATATCCTCTGGTGTAAATTCTATGACATCATTATTAGGACAAATCTCAGTATCAAACACATATTGCGCATCCAGAGGACTTATTCTAAATTTACGAGCAAATAATTCAGCTATATCAGACTGCTGCTGGCAGCCCTCCACCGATACAGGTAAATTTTGTTTATAGTTGAGTTTCTTAGTAGCATTCCAAAATTTAATAAAGTTTTTATTCTTTCTATGTAAAGCTAAAATATTCATTTTAATACTTTCCTCATTTTTTTGACACCATTTAATTTTGTTTTTAAATTCTTTCCGACTTTTGCACATGTTTTCGTAATCTGTACCGCTGGAGGGCTTGCCAGCGACCATCCAGCACTTAAAATAAAACCTAGCTCTCTCGTGGCTATCTCTGACGTGGTAGTTCCAGCCTGGTAACTCCTTACCTCGTCTGTGTTCACATGAACCAGAACTTACAATTGCAGCGTTTTGTAATACGTCAATAATATGCCTATAATGTCGATCAATATTACTATATTGATTTTGTAAATGTTCACAATTAAAAACGTTTTGACAATCACATGAAAAATAATCAGGAAATATATCTAAATTATTATAACAAAATTCCCCATATAAATTAATTTGACTAGAGTTTCTCTCGCCCCATCTTACATACTTCAGAGCGTCCGGCTTGTAGGAAATGCTAGGACTTATCGTGGTTACTAAAATATCACACACTATACTTAACGGGTGGTGGTCGGACCAGAGTACGTCATGGGTGACATAGGCATCTACCACAGTATCCCATGCGGCCTTTGTTGTTATGCAATGGTCCAAAAATCTCCTACTGCCAGTCGCCTCACATATAAAAGTGTAGGTATCGGAATCAGTCCCAAGTATCCTCAGGTCTGCCCACTCCCACAACATTTCATCACAAAATTTAAGAAGCTGCTTACCAAACCTTGCACCGGGATGCGCGTTAAAATCCCCCAGGATATAGGCTACCTGAACTTCAGAGTCATCTATAATAGCACTAACCTCAGCCAAACATTGTGTAAATTCTTCCACATTGTCACTATTATCAACAGGCATGTACACATTAATAACAAGAAACGACCCTGTATTCACAAAAACACGTACAGCCTGAATTCTCTTACTCACACACTCTATAAGTACAACATTGGGAAATATTGCCCTATTCCACATTATAGCAAGCCCGCCGTAAGGCCTACCCCTAAGGATACCCTCCGAGGAGTCCACCGACGACTTAGCAACACAACCGAAAGATTTATTTATCGAATGCACAAAGTTCAAGTCATGCTCAAGCAACCAGGTCTCTTGAAGCACTACAAGATCAGATGTTTTCGTCAGATCTAGCACCGTTTTTGCAGAAGTCTTTATGTTTTTACAGTTGAAAGATGTTAATTTAATTCTGGTACAATCCATACTAAATTTGTATTGCGCTTCTCGTTTTACGTTCGTGATATAATCTAAATTTTATACCCTTAGGCCAGAAATCTTTGCTTAAAAACGTATCTAGCTTATTCCTTTGTACAGCTATTTTGAAGGAACAAAAATCTGTTTCATACCGTTGCGTTAACAATTCTATATTGGTGCAATCCTCGCCTCTTTCCTTTAAAAATTCCTTAACGTTCTCAATATTGGTCGATTTATTCAATCTCGATATATAAATATACGACGTCAAATCAGCTAGCTGCAACTTACTCGAAAACTGTGCTGTACCTGTTAAATTGCTACGTTTGTTCTGCGTTTTGCGTTTTTTACGCTCCACTAATGTAAAGTTGTTGTCATTTCGCGCGGTGTGGCTTATGAAAGCTTTCTGTGAGTCATTCTGGACAATTATGTCTCGATACGAAGGCTTCGTCGGCATAATATAGTCAGCTGATTGTTCAATGGCAGGCGAGTGCGATAACGCGGGCGTGCAATCCTTATCTATGATTGCGCTCGCGCAGCTGTTCCCGCCAGGCTGAGGCGATAACCGGTTCTGCATAGGCTCCTTACGTTTAGTTGTAACATTATCTATTCCATGTGTATTATTACAACTATTCCCATTCACACTTTTAAGTTCCTGCAATATAGACTTGACCTGTTCCAATTCTGACTTTAATTCTTGTATCTCGGTAACTGAGCTGGAGCCGTCAAATTTTTGTTGTTTTCCAGATTTCATGCTCGCTATGTCCTGGCGCAAAATTGCTATTTCCTTCAGGAAAGACGTCGAATCAATATAGTTAAACGAAACTGGTGGAATTTTATTTAAATCCCTTGCCACAAAAATTGGAAGGGTGTCAGGATCGAACTCCTTTATCAGCTTTATCATTTCCTGAATACTTTTCTGCTCCGAACCTTCTTTTCTTCTCGTGATCTTCTTAGAAGGGGCCAATAATTTGTACGAAATACCTCGTGCAGCTTCAATTTCTTAAGCATTCTTCTTCTTCTTAAGCATTTGTGTAAAAGATATTGGACTTTTATATGATATTAATTTTACAACATATACACTTTAGTGGGTAATAAAATGCAAGAAATGATAGCAATAGATTTGTTTAAAGTTTAAAGACGTAGGCGCATTCTAAATGAGGGACTTCGCGATCAGCACACACTGCATCGGTAGGGTAAAAACCAGTGCCGGATTTTTATTTTTTTATGAGTGTAGGCCACTTTATTTCCACCTCCTAGGACGATACGGTCCCTATGCCGTAGGCTGTCGCAGGCGGGCCACATACCGCCTATTTATAAATCCATGGGCTGGCAAAAACGTGTCTTGCTGTCGCAAGTTTGTCCCGTCGAGTCGCGTTTGTCGCAAAATTGTTACCTGTCGGTACCGAAGCAACAGGGTTTACAATATCTTCTATCTGCCTGTTGCTTATCTGTCGCAAATAAGCAAGCAATCACCTATTCACAAGTGCTTGAGTCTCTTCAAAAATAATCCTCTTCTTGCCTTTGCCAAGCCTCTGAATGTTTGTGGTGTACAGTAAACAATACAGCTCGCTAAACACAAAACTAGCGCGGCCGGTTCACTTGTAATTAATTCAATATGCGACTGCGACTATGCGCTTGCATCGTATATATGAATATTAAATTGCCTAAGAGATAAAATGCTAATTTGGACCAGGGGCATACATATTTATTTGGTGACTAAATTAGGGCCGATAGCGTCTTGGCGATACTGCAATGCTAACTGATTTTACCTGCATGCGAGCCCCATTGTATGATATTGTTTTAGTAGCCAGAGAAGATTAGAGAAATAGGTTATAATATATTAGAGAATATAAATTATTTAGAGAATAGTTAAAAATTCATCAGGAAACGGACTGGATCGGATATAGAACGAAGCTGCATTGATGTTACGTTAGAATAGTAGAATCAGAAGAATACAAAAGGAAAGCAGATTCAATCCGATAATGAGAAACATATTTATTTTGATATCTCTGACAGGTATATAAGTATAACCCATTGAAACAGTCAATCACACGAGAAATCTACTTACTTACGAGCCATTTCAGTAACTATTCGAGCGGCAAAAATTTATGGTTATTAGATTTTTTCTAGAAAAATGCTACGAACTTTTATATAATTTTTGCTATTATATTACCCCATTCATAAGGTTTAAATTGACTACGAATAGTTTAATGACCTTCAGAGTGTCCAATTATAAAGACAATGTTCATTCAAATTTCCAATGTTTTCAGCGACAATAGTTCCGAATTCAAAATTCGAGTTGCAAATATTTCAAGCTTATAAAATTGTAACTGTATCCTTTTTTGGTAAACTATAAATCTGGCTATCGATGACAATAGCAATGAACGAAAAATGGTTAATCCGTTCGGAAACAGGCATTCTCTTTTAGGTCGCAACTGAAATCTGTGTTGCTGGATTTTTGCGTTTCGGGAAGGTTTAATAAATTTTGCTTAATAGCTGGCTTTTTCGCACCTGAGTCGGGTGCTCCTTTAAAACGAATTTACCGCCTCTTTGTTAGCTACGCGTCTGTTAATTCGTTTACCCTTGGCGCTCGAAGACGGCGCTGCTCTAATGGGGGACTTTTCTCGCAATTAGCCGCAATTAAGATGCTCCGGACGCGAATACCTCGGCCGCTTCGATACCGATACAGCATCGATCCACGTATCGTCGGGGAAGATTATTATTAGTCCGGTCATTTTAGACAATTGAAATAAAGAAAATTCCGACAGAGCCAAATCTTCGTAGAGACCTTAGGTTTACCACAAGGAATAAAGTGTCAAAAGTCCCCATCAGTCCCATGTGAGCTTAGGGACTTATTCGGGGCCCAAGGTAAAAATTTTAGGTTTTTTGGATTTTTCTCGAAAACGGTAAGTTTTATCGAAAAAGTACTTCAGAGCAAAGTTGTAGATCTTAAAATTCTCTATAAAAATGGTCCCTATAATTTTTTCTCTAAGACCCTCTATTTCCCAGATATTACGCTTGTAAGAATCACGTTCTACATAGTATGCACACATTATGCCACGTATACCGGGTGCAATTAAACCTACCTGCCAATTTTTTTTTGGGGCTTAGGTGTCATAAGGAGAGTCCATTAAACCACAAAAAATAGGGTGATAATTTTTTTACCATAACATATTTTATCCCAACCTAATTCAGTACAGCTTGGTCACTACACGCACTCGCAACGGCGCCACTCTGTCGCCCGAAGGCGGCAAAAACCGGCTACCGGCAGGGGTCACCAATTAGTTTCGCTCGGGGTCCATTTTAAGAAAAGAAATGACCTTCGCGGTCCGCACATTTTATAATAAAAAAAAATTATGAAACAAAGGTAATTATGGAAATTACAAAGGTATTTATTTACATATCAATAAGAAAAGTGATAATTTTATTGCTTGCTTGGAGTGAAATTGATGCAAGCTATTGAAATTAAATCCAGGATGTTCATCAGTAAGTCAAGACTGAAATTTATTTTTAAAGTAGCCCGCAAACGATCAAACATCAAACATGTCAAACACGTACCAATTACGTGTTTGACGTGTTTGAAGAAAATTTGGATTTTACTACGTGTTTGACGTGTTTGATGTTTGATCGTTTGCGGGCTACTTAACGAAGTTCACCTTCGAAAATGCTCGGTCCGCATACAAAGGGTCGGCGGTCCGGATGCGGACCGCGGTCCGCCATTTGGTGGTTTCGAGTATACTATCAAGCTCAGACATGGCAAGGCAATGAACTGAACCCTGAAGACTGGGGTTGGAAATTGATAAATAATACTTTGGGACCGATTCGAACTTTACTGCCCCCTGCTCCAGTAAAACTTCTTAACACTATTTTTTGCAATTGCAAGAAAGGTTGTAGTGCCAAATGTGGCTGTAAAAAAGTAGGGTTGCAGTGTTCTCCAGCGTGTACCAATTGCCAAGGTGTCTCTTGCTCAAATGTTCAATTAAATACAAGAGAGGAAAATTCATGTGATTTTGATGAAGAGACAACTTCAACAAGCGTTCATCAACAGGAAGGAGAAGAAGAAGAACAAGAAGAAATTGAAGAAAACATGATTGTTGAAGTTGAATATGAAGAGTATGAGTCAGATTAAAGTAATAAAAAAAAGTTAGAACGACAGTTAAACTCAGTAACCCATATCAATAATATTCATACTATTAAATAATTATTGTTCCTGAAAATAACGTCATAAAGGTTCGTGGAATAGGCCTACCGGGGATACCACGTTAAAAAAAACGCGCCGAGTACACTACTTCACAGGTGGTGTGGAAATGTGTGCATATTATGTAGAACGTGATTCTTACAAGCGTAATATCTGGGAAATAGTGGGTCTTAGAGAAAAAATCATAGGGACCATTTTTATAGAGAATTTTAAGATCTACAACTTTGCTCTGAGGTACTTTTTCGATAAAACTTACCGTTTTCGAGAAAAATCCAAAAAACCTAAAATTTTTACCTTGGGCCCCGAATAAGTCCCTAAGCTCACATGGGACTGATGGGGACTTTTGACACTTTATTCCTTGTGGTAAACCTAAGGTCTCTACGAAGATTTGGCTCTGTCGGAATTTTCTTTATTTGATCACTATTTTTATGTCTAAAATGACCGGACTATATAGATAATTCGATAATTGCAAACTCCCCTTTCAAAGACAGCGGCGCAGGTTTTTAATTGATCCGCGGCTTATTATGTGAACGTGGACACATGTCGAGATACTCGTACGAGACATTCAAATGCTTTTTTTACAAATCATTATCCACTTGGGTGTTTATTCAATGTTCATGCTAGCGAGCTGAGTACTTCGTAGTCAAATGCTAGTCGATTTTTTTTCACATGCCTAACAGGTATACCGATACCGCTCGTGTCACTTATCTCCAGCCTAATGAACTGTCTTATAAATTGTAGCGGTGCTATGTAAATTACTAGTGCATTATCAAAAACGCGTATTTACTTTTAATCCTGGGCGTTGGGAATGCTACTACAATAAACAGCGATGGAACGGTGATATAAAACACGGGCGTCGTTATCTCGGCACGCTGCTGGGTGGCTGGGTGGTCCGCGGTCGGTCAAGCCACTTGTCTAATATGGTCATTACCGAACTCTTATTACGTCGCGTTAGAAATTGTAAAACGGATAAGATGCTGTGATAAAACCGGATTGGGGTATAGATCGTGCGTTCGGCTCGTGTTCCGCCTATTCGTTCGACCATAACTGTCCTTTTAAAACAATATATTTTTATGATATTCCTACCTCGTTGTCTTTGGAACGTCATAAACTTATTGTGAAACGAGAAAACTTCATATGGGGCTCGAGTAAACAGCATCGACGGTCGTAAATAAATTTGACTTTCGTCGTGTTTAATAACGTCGGCGAAGCCCTCCGGAGTACGAACTACACTAAGATTGGAACTCCGAGTCTATTGTTCTTTTGATGGGTTGGAAAACAAAAAGCCGCTTCGATTGACGCACGGCCTCCGGAAAAACTTCTATATTGGAGCCTCCAATAACGAAACAAACTTTATGTGGAGCGTTCCTTGACATAAGAAAACACTTCATAGGGTCTAGTGGAATGTATTGCCTATTACGTCACGTTCCGCCTCACCTTCGAGTGCGGGAGCGGATTTGAGCGGAATCGCGCCCTAAGCTCGTTTTAATAAGACACTTTTTTGCATCGCACGAAAAAAGGAAAATTGGTTTTGCAACTTCAAACTCTCGACGATATTGATGTTTGTGAAACATCGCCATGTTTCCCTAACGAAGATTAATAAGGATTCGATGTTAATTACATAAGCATGAAGGAGCTAAAATACTGTGATTTTATTAGTGGTATGTAGAGCAGAACGTGGAAAGTGGAACAATTCGATAAACAGGTTTAGAATGCAACCTGAGAATTATAATATTTTATTTCTAAATGAAAATGTTAAACGATTTTTATGGAAAATATCTTCGCTACTACAGAGTAACCTTATAACAGTCTCTACAATAGAGCTAGACTCATACGATTAATTCTTCTTTCCGGATTCTAGAACAATGTTCTGTATGGCGTGTTATGTAGCGTGATAGGCGTGATTTATGCAGGTGCAGGCCGCAATCACGGCCCATTGTGTAAGATATGGGAGCTGCCCGCCGCGCGCCTGTTACCGCGTGATTATTATATTGTCTTAACCGCCGAATTAGCCCTCAATCGCCGTGAATTATTGCCTAACCACAGCTTGATGGTAATTTCGGTTGTGTGACTATTGGATTACAGAAGAGATTGGAGAACGGAGGCTAGATAGTTACTGTAGCTCTACAACTCTACTTCTACATTTTCAACATACTCTGCAAAAACATCATCAAATCAAACTCGAAGTGAACTTACATTATGTTTGATTTTTAAAGCCTTTTTTGGTATTAACTATTATGCATTATGTTACAAATATTTCTGTTATCTACAATATTTCTTTATCTAAGAAAACATTACCATCAAATTATTTCTCCCCACATATCATCCCGTTAAATCTTTTCCATTGAATCCGCTAATGACTCGCTAATCCGATCGTTATCGTATAAACGTAGAATCGTAATTCGAAATTAATTTAGTAATAATCAGCGCCGTGTAATCCGACATGTATGTGGGCTCTCGCGCTATGTAAGCTATGTTGCGGTCCGCGCCGAATGCCTCTGTACCCTCAAAGATATGACACGGGATCGGCCTCCGAATACTTTAGTTTAATTTGTATGAACTATGTAGGTAGGCTTGCATTACCTAAGTCAGTCAGAATTATCAACATATTATGTAGTCAATTTCTTAAACTGTAATCGTTTTTGAAGTCATAGTATCTAGTCTCTACATTAGTCAAAGTATTGTGCAAAACAAGAATTTGCAACGCAATGCCCACTTCAGAATAAGCAAGAAACGATCCCAAAGAAGAGACTCGAAATAAACTCGGACAATGAACGATCAAAAAACTTCGCAAATCGCAATCAAAGCGGGACTAAAATATTTAGACGTTAAACGTTCCCAAAGCGGGTCTCAGTAATGGCCTAACGTAATTAAGTAGCGATTAATAGCTTTTGATTTAAAGCCGTAGGATTTACTCGGAATCGACTCGTCCGGTCTCCGGTCTCGATCCGACCTGCAGGCTTACTATCAACGCTTAATACGATTTAATTTAGGACCTAAACTGAATGGCATTTGATATTTCGTACCATCAACTTCGTTTTACGAACCAATTTAGGTCGACACCTAAACTGAGCCGCATTCCAATATCATTCACTCTTTTTCGTACGTAAATTCGTACCATCACCTTACTTTATCTGACGTTCGAGCCTAAACAAAATCGCTCAACTGTCAAAACTTGCGATTCAAAACAAGTTAGTAAATTTGATGCTGATTTTGATTCTTTTGTTGTTAGTTTTTAATTTTATTTGTTTAAAGTCAGAAAAAAGCAGTGAAAAGCAGTGTCGCGAGGTAAAAACATAAATTGGTATCAAATAGCATTGATTTCGGTGCTTCTACAAAAAGTTTAAAGTGCAGTTTTATTCGTAGGATGTGTGACGACGAATTGATGCTTTTTGAGTTCTTGGAAGCCGATAGTGAGGAAAACTCTATGAGGAGAAGGAGACTCGACGCTCGAGCACAATTCGACCCATTCGATTTGGAAGATAATGAATTTATAAAACGTTATCGTCTTTCCAAAGAATTGATAGTCGGATTGTGCGACGAGATAAGACCGGCAATGAAAGCGCCAAGGAGGTCCACAGATATATCTGTAGAAACAAAGGTAAGGACTAAAATATGCAATATATTACGTATACTCGCATTTTATGAATAATTATAACTTACGCCATTATTATTTCAATCTTTTACACAAACAACCACAACTTTTAATAAACTTATTGTTGTATTCTCACTATTCTATAGGTAATTTGTTTACAAAATTTCGAAGTCGCCGCCACTGTAGTGTTCAGCATCTGTGGCCGCCACACTCACGTCCAGGGTTGCCAGGTCATTTTCAAATAAATACCGAACAAACAAAAAATAATTTTATTTTGTTTTTAGTATTTGTTGTTGTAGCGGCAACAGATATACACAATCTGTGAAAATTTCAGAAGTCTAGCTATATAGTGGTTCTTGAGATACAGCTTGGAGACAGACAGACGGACAGACAACGAAGTCTTGGTGATATGTCTAGGCTAAAATTACCCTTTGGGTCCGTACCCATGGAATGGAACCCTAAAAAAGAGTTATAATAATAAAAAATAAAATGATTATTATTAACTTATAATACAAAAATACCGAAACGTTCGGTAGAATACCAAAAACCTGGCAATCCCGCTTACGTCACGAACTGTCACACAACACACGTTCAAAACTTGATAAAATTTTGTGTCCGATACAAGAACTATAAATAAAATATTTTTTTTTCATAATAATTATATCATTAGAAAATTTGTGTCACTTTTAACTAGAATTTATAAAATAATACCAACTGGATACAGTATTATGAAAATGATACAAAGTTTTAGAACGCGGCATTCGAATCAAGAGAAACAGCATAATATAATTCATTATTCGTATAGCGTTGTCTCTTTCCCACTTCAACCTAGGGATTGCGGTTCAGAGACAAATTGACGACTTCATTCGTTCTTTTCGGCTCCGTAACGTTTCAATTGAGGCGCGGTTTTAATAAGGTGATGGTACGAATGTTAGCGATTTTGTTTAGGAACCCAAATTAAACTGCTCGGAATTTGAGTCGTCTTTTAAAAGTTGATAGTAGGCCTGCTGAGCACTGTAATTAGAGAGCCTTCGTCTGCGAGTAAAGGATAGCACACGAGACCTGCTATTTAGCCTTTGTCTCTCGAGCGTTTATCGATACAAAAATTAATTAACTACAAAACGCTCGTATGCAAAATCTAGTGTAGTCGAGAACCCACTTTAACCGCGGGAGGGATCAGAGATAAGAGCTCACTACACTATTTTGTTATTTTTATATAGGAACCCCTTAATTTATTAGCGTTGCTTTATTTATTAGCGTTGAAGGATTAAAAAAACATCGATCCCATCGGCGACCCTTGGGGTACACCTATCTTAACGTATTCCACCATTCCCGTGAGTGATTGACTTCGATTAGAAATATACTTCAATGACACGGCGAGATAAATACTCAACACATCAGTATCTCTGGAGTACTCGGCCGGACACTCGGACAGATAAATTTACTGCACCATCATCATTCAAAAGTTATTGAGATAGAAGGTGTTAAGTGGAGTCGGGACTTCTGGACACGTTATTTATCCAACAACGCAGCCAATTCATCTACAAGAAATATACTGCAGCGGCAGTTATTAATGGTCGAAAGCTAAAATACTTTAACGTTAAAAAATTCCTGGCTCGGCGCAGATAATATCTACTTCGCAGATTATCTCCGCGGGTCGTTTCCGCGCTGGCCGGAGTTTTATCAATTCGGGGCGAGCGATCAATTAGACAGCTCGAGGTGTAATGGATTCAGACGTCGCGGGGTCGTGATCGATCACACGGAATAAGTACATTAAGCAGTAGTCGGGTGTCGCCTGTAGACGCGGCGCGCGGTCACCCCTGATCGATGGTTTGCGCCTAAAACGTCTCCAGAATGAAGTAAAGAAATCCACTTTACTACCGGCAGGGAAGACCGAACACGTGAGGGCCGGAACATAACCTTTATGTCGGCGCAATAAGCCATTTATTATTCACTCGTTTGCTCGAATATAACATATAATTGCGTTAGCCTATAACGATCAATTTTATGTGTCACCGAATGAGTGAGTGTATAATTGAGTAGCCTCACGAATTACAGGCCGATTGTAATGTTATTGCAGTGTTTACGCCGTTTTAATGTTGCCAGTTCGTTAAACAAAAATTCGCTTAACGTAAATCAATACGCGCTCATAAAATATAAATAATATTATTGGACTTCGCATATTGTAGCGGCTAATGGAAATAAAATTTAACGAAGCGAGCGACTATCGTTTAATATTATAATGAAAATGTGGGCTGGCCTCTCCTCGTGCGCGGACTCCCGCCGCTAAGCGATGCAGGCACGGAAATGTCACTGATTAAACCCCTAAAAATTAAATCAAAGTAGAAAAAGGGAAGCGAAAGTGACTCACGAGTTTGCTCCTTCATTAATTATTGTTACAACACACTATTGATTCAAAAGAGTCATTCTTTAAGTTGTGCCTGATGTACATGTTAAATGCTGATATTGTAAATCATAGCTAGGGATTGCAATCCCGCAATGCGGGATCCCGCAATCCCGCGGCATCCCGCGCCCATTTTTAATCTGCTGGATCCCGCACCTACAAAACGCGGATCCGCGGATCCCGCATAACCCATTTGCATAATGCATAATTTCTCGGGGAGCCCATAATATGATGGAAGCTTTGATAGCAGCACTTTGTGCCAAACCCGATCAAATGCCTTCGCAATGCCCAAACTAACAGCCAATGCCTCTCCCTTCGACACAATCGCCTGAGCCCAACGATGAGTTAGGTACGCCAAGAGATCACCAGCCGAGCGACCCTTATGGAACCCTGGTCGTCCAAGTATCGAAGGAGCTGGCTATTGATAATTGATTCCATTATAATATTATAAATTGGTTATAGCGATTGGTCTGTAATTGGAAGGATTTGAGCGGTCACCTTTTTTGGGGATCGGGCACACCAAGGCTATCTTCTAGGAAGCCGCTACAATGTCAGAAGAACAGGAGAGCCGAAAAAGACGCATTAAGATCAGAGCCAACTCTGAAGCACTCTTTTTTAACACAATAGGAGTGATTCCGTCAGGCCCACTCGACTTTTGGATATCAAGGGAAGGGCTATTTGTACTAAGCACTGATTAAACCAAAATATATTCGACATGACGCTCGTGCATCGCAGTATGGTTCGCGGTTTCTCTCCCCCGTCATCTCAGGTCAAGTTAGACGCAAAGAAGAACCAGAAGATCGGCTTTGTCTTTTGCGTCATGGGCCAACGATCCAGTTCTGACGTGTAGGGATGGTAGGGTTGGCTAGCAAAAATTCCCTCCAATAGCTTTGGCCAGAGACCAGAATGCACGGGTTCTCGAAGGGAGGCGCTCGAGTCTTTCAACAATTCTATTGACGTGCTGTTTATTTTGCCCGAATGATCTCTTTCTTGAGTTCTTCATTTTATATTATGTGCTGGTATTTAAATCCCGAGCAGACACTGCATTTATGCCCTCCAAGGAGTCATATCCTGGGAAGTTGGAGGGCACTTGTGCTTCTTACCGCATCCCATCCCAGTCCGCTTACTTCTAGTGCCACACACGACGGTATTTAACAGCACGCTGTCGCAATACCGTCGTAAGTGGCACAGAACTCCTAATAAGACAATGATCCGATGAACCAAGTGGTGCGGTCATGGATGCTTGGTAGCCAGGTTTCGAAGTCAGCAGAAGGTCCAACAGGAAAAGATTCAGGCCGCTACATTTGGCATTCGCGTTGCAACCAGTTGTGTTAAGTCGTTCGCAAGGGCAAAGTCGCAGACAGATCTGCCCGCATGATCAGTTTTACTGGAATTGAGCCGGTCAGCGTGGTGGGCGTTAAAGTCGCCAAGTATTAATGATCTCTGCGGATGGGATCTGCTGCTGCACTAAATCTGAAGCAGCTTGCAGGAGTTCAAAGAGTTAGTCCGTCGCGGGGTCACCACTACCGGACCTAAAAAGGCACGCATAAACGCGAGGGTGGTCGTCGCAATCAATGAGGAGCCTTAATGTTGAGAGGTCCCTGACTTCAAGATTGCTGAGGCATTAAAAGCATTTTAATTTTAGGATCTAATAAGACTAAAGTGATAACATAATTTCATTATTATTTTGTTACAAAACAAATATTTTTGTGGCATAATATGAGATTTTTTCTATTAATAAAGTTGATTATTAATAAAACATAAACCCGTAGTTTCAATTTATTCAATTTTATAACATAAATTAAAACATGCGGGATCCCGCGGGATTGGCCAATCCCGCGGGATTGCAATCCCTAATCATAGCCATAGAGTTTAAAAAGTTAGCAAAAACTAAAATCTGGCAACACCCACCGATAATACCGATAGCCCCGTGGCACGGTCATTTACATCGCAATAACGTGATTTTGGTAGCCGTAGGAAATAGCACAAAAATAGCGATATTTGGCTCAGTTGATGGGAAATCATTTGATTTTTTAGATGCCTGCTCATAAGCCGTCAATCACCTAACATTTAACAAAACTATTTTGACAAATCACTAGGCATACCTTAGCAAACAACGGACAAATAAAACTGGATCTTACCTGAAAAATAATAAAAAAATATAAATTCAATGAACAAACAAAATAATGAAATAACTTTATGTTTTCATAAGTAATAATATACAGTGTAATAAACAGTGTTTAAATTCGTACTCCTTAGAAAGTCCAATTAGTTTCTAGGATTTGAAAGATAAAATAATTCAAAACAAACATTTTGGCTGACAATAATTGTTTATGTTTAAGCTAACCATATAATATTATATACTTATATTATTAGATTCGGAGATCTGGAAGCGACTAAGGAGTTAATTCCTAACGATCGATTCAGTGAATAATTTAAGATTGCAACCGTCAATCGTTCCCAGGTCGCGTCGACATGCGGGCACGTGAGTAACTCGCACGTTAATTATGTCGAGTGATCTCGACGAGACCGCGCCCGCGCCACTGCCGACGAAAAGTAATCACGTCGAATGTTTGAATTTGGAACGATACAAATTCGTTGCAGGCTTAAATCGGTCGGCAAATTCAAATATAGAATGCGTTTTAAACTGAAATTAAATTTGTATTCGACTGAGACGACGACGTATCAATTTACAAGAAATTTATATGTTAGCTAAGTGGAAACGTGATTAACAATTAAAGGAAACGGGAAATCCCCGAGCGGGATGGCTCTGAAAAATTAATGCCGCTTATCGAGAGGTATCGCTTTTCGTCGTAATTGACGCTTCATTTGAGAAAAACACGAGGAATTTCACAGCAGTCATTATGCTGGCATATATTATGTATCAAAATTAATAGAAACATCTAAATAAATTAAAATATGCAAACGTTACGACACATGCTGATGCTTTAAAAGATTTACCTCTACATAGGGTACTTTGCTAGATAGGTAAAGAGAAGGCATGTATATAGTATACGGCAGTCTGATGGCATCTTAGTCTATCCCGGTGGGACATTTAATTTATCACAATGACTGTCCATTTGCCTCGGAAGTGCATGCGACGGAGATGGATTATCTGCCATTAATGACGCCCCAAGACACCAGGAGTTTTCTCCGAAAACAAATTCCTAAATAGCATTACTTTTTCGTATAACAGAACGCCCCGTGATCGACGTTTTTATAAAAACCGAAACAGGCATTTAATTATGCCGCATTCGATTTTTACGGCGAAGTTACCATGGCGCTTGTGACGCCTTTCAAATCTCATACAATTTTGATTTTTACTTGTTGCCGAATTTTTCAAACGCGACTTGACTAAGACCCACGGGAACTGAGATGAAAATAAACCGCGATATAATCCAAAAGCGCGAATGTAGTTTTATTTGCCACGATTATCGCACAAATAATACGAATCAATATGAAAACAAACTCGTTTCCCATCAAATATTAACTTTATTGGCAAATAGTTTTTGTTCGTGGAATAGGATTAAAGAGAATACAATTTTCCGAATCGGAATTCAAAGATAAAACATTTATGGACTTTTTCGGACGTCGATAATTCGAAAATAAATATACTATGAGTAGTGATGAGCAAAGCAAGACCAAGACCAAGACTCGACCAGTCTTGGTCTTGGTCTTGTTCTTGCTTGTGCAGTCTTGGTCTTGGTCTTGCTTAAATCTGTCTGGTCTTGGTCTTGGTCTTGGTCTTGCACGCCTAGTCTTGGTCTTGGTCTTGCAAAAAGCAAGACTCTTGCAAACATTTTTCTCAACTTTTTGTAAACGTTTTCATTTTCTCGAAAAAACATTTTCAAACCTAAGTTATTAGAAGTTAGCTGATGATGATCATAATATTATCTTAACTTGATATGAGAATGGTTCTTGAATTGAAAAAACTAATGAAAAGTCGAGAGCCAACTCAGCATAGGCTGATCTTCTAGCGGCAATAATGTCCTTAAGAAAAATGAAAATTTTGAAAAATAATAACTTTTTTATTTTTAGGTTTCCGTAGCCAAATGGCAAATTATTATTTTTAACAAAAAATTAAAACCGACTTCCAAGGTAAAAACAATATTAACATTAATATGAACTAAAAAGTATTAAATAAATTTTGCTATCTAATAGTGCCTTTTTCCGAATTCGGCTAAGCCTTGACTATTTCTGTACTCAATCTTCATTATTTTGAAGTCGGTACCAGATAGCTGAATCTTCAGTCCTCTGACAGAATATTTGAAACTTTTGGAACTGGCACCGACTTCAAAATTATGAAGATTGAGTACAGAAATAGTCAAGGCTTAGCCGAATTCGGAAAAAGGCACTATTAGATAGCAAAAATTATTTAATACTTTTTAGTTCATATTAATGTTAATATTGTTTTTACCTTGGAAGTCGGTTTTAATTTTTTGTTAAAAATAATAATAATTTCACTCTTTTTAGTTATACTAATAGGTAAACCTTCGCGTATATTTCACGTATCTTATTACACAGTTCACACTCACAAAATAATATATTATCAGTGAAGTGAACATATTGTGCTAAGTAATTTAACAATTTTAATACTTCAAACCCCAAGCGGTCACCGGCGATTGCGATAACAATAGAAAGGCTATTGTGTCTCGTTTTTCCACGATCCAAGGATCTATCAGATAAAAAAATGTATAAACTTGCATAGGATGTAGCATAGCTACTCATCTAATATATAAAATTCTCGTGTCACAGTTTTCGTTGCCATACTCCTCGGAAACGGCTTGACCGATTCTCATGAAATTATGTGAGCATATTGTGAGGATATTGGTCTGAGAATCGGCCAACATCTATTTTTCATACCAAAAATTATTTATATGGCAAAACAACGTTTGCCGGGACAGCTAGTAATATAATATAATATTATCATAATTATTGACAGCTGTTCTTGTAATAAAGAATTCAATTTCAAATCAATTCAAATCGATACTTAGTGCGCCATCTATCGATTAATAAGTATAACTAATTAAAAAGACACTTATTGACTTTGTTTAGTTTAAATGCTCTTTTTAAAATAACTTTATTTTAATTCTATATTTTTTTGTCTATTAAAATTTTATAAAGTAGTTAGTAAAGTATTCGATCTGTATATAAAGTAGTAAAGTATATTCGGCGGCGCCGCGATACCGTCGCCTCCGTGGCGCTGACCGCCGTGTATATTTAAACAAAGTGTTGTTATACAGTATAAAATTATTATTATTATTAGTATATCCACACCTATGCCTTGTACTATTATCTATTCTGTGCCATGAGACATTGGTGACCTTAACACGACGTGGTAATGATGAAGACGATGATGATGATGATGATGATGATTATGATGATGAATATGAGTTGCATAGTAGCATATGCTTTCTGTTCTTAAAACAACGCCGAAACTCCCAAACGTGTATCTATAAGGAGTTAGGAGTTCTCTCAGCATCTTCGAAACCATGGTATACCTTGACCCAATATTTGACTTTTTGGTAGCATATTCTTAGTACACTTCACATAAAACCAAAATCACCATATGTTTCCATATAAATTTCGAGGAGTTCCCTCGATTACTCCTGGATCCCATCATCAGGTCACCACTTTGTGAACATGGTACCAAATTGGAGTAAAACCAAATACAACAAAGCAAAAATTTCGAAA
Source organism: Polyommatus icarus (assembly GCA_937595015.1). NCBI lineage: Eukaryota > Metazoa > Arthropoda > Insecta > Lepidoptera > Lycaenidae > Polyommatus > Polyommatus icarus. The sequence continues at coordinate 16,825,215 of OW569321.1, forward strand.
ATCGGTTCACAAACGGCGGAGTAATCGTTGAACATACAAAAAAAAATAAATAAAAATAAAAAAAAAAAAAAAAAAAAATATCCACAGCCGAACATATAACCTCCTCGTTTTTTGGAAGTCGGTTAAAAAACAGAACCCTTATAGATTCGTCATGTCTGTCTGTCTGTCTGTCCGTCCATATGTCACAGTCCCTTTTCTCCGAAACTATAAGAGCTATACAATTGAAACTTGGTATGTAAGTGTAGTAATTATGTGAACCGCATTAAGATTTTGATACAAAAATAGAAAAATTATTAAAAATTGTAGGGGTCCCCATAGGTACAACTGAAAAAAAAAAATTTTTAGGAACGAAGTTATCGCGCATTGCGAAATGGGGCAAGACGGAAGAACGACACTTTTTGCCACTGTTTGTATCTATCTTGATCTATGTCTGTGCTTTTTGCTATAGTTATAAGCCGTGCGTCGTGCGCGTCTTTCTCTGTCGGTCTCTCTCTCTCTCATCGAAAGAAAGCCAGTTATGATTTTTTCTTTTTTTGTAATGTATACGGGTTTTTTGTACATCCATACTAATATTAAAAATGCGAAAGTGTGTCTGTCTGTCTGTCTGTCTGTTACCTCTTCACGCTCAAACCGCTGAACCGATTTTGCTGAAATTTGGCATGGAGATACTTTGAGGCCCAGGAAAGGACATAGAATACTTTTTATCCCGGAAAAAATGTACGGTTTTTGCGCGATAAACGAATATTGGCGCAACAGAGTTGCGGGAGAAATAACTTCGTTCCATCCGGGTGTCCCTTGACACCTCTCAAGTTTTTTCTCATCAAGCCTATGCGTGTGGGGTATCTATGAATAGGTCTTTCAAAATCTAATTGAGATTTCTAATATAATTTTCTTCTAACCTGAATAGTTTGCGAGAGAGACTTTTCAAAGTGGTATGACGAGTGACGTTACGTTTCTACTATTAAAACTACATTACTATAAAAACTACAAAGGAAAATTAGTTTGAACGAGAACTAGGAAGTAGTTTTTTTATACGTCTTGAATGGTAAATACCTTAACAATTTAATAAAACCTTAATAATTTAACTTTCTTTAAATCTACCGAAATATAAAAATAAATCAAAAACCTTTTAATTTCATAATATAATTTCATAATAAATCTTTTTGCTGCTGCGGAGTCGGAACCCTGCATGGGCGAGTCCAACTCGCACTTGGCCGGATTTTCGGATTCTCTCTATCTCGGTTGAAAGATGACGGCCGCCACGTATGACGTATATTCCCAAATTTTTAGTTAGAACTTTAAATTCATGGTTACATAATCAAAAGGGTAAAAATGGGACCCAATTACTTACACATCACTGCTTGTTTCCAGGCTGTATCACAAGAACTTAAAATTAATGTTAAGTAGATATTATATTGTTATAAATATTTTATTTCATGAATATTATAGTCGCTGTGACTAAGTAAAATTTTTTTGCAAGAGTCTTGCATGGAGCAAGACTCTTGCATAGTCGGTCTTGGTCTTGGTCTTGTTCTTGCACACCTAGTCTTGGTCTTGGTCTTGCTAGTCTTAGGTTAGTCTTGGTCTTGGTCTTGCAATTTTTGCAAGACCAAGACCAAGACTGCAAGACCAAGACTCATTTTGCTCATCACTAACTATGAGTAAACAGGCGGAAGATATAAAACGACCAAATAAGGTAACTATAATGGCTGGTTTACACGTATTAAAGTTGATAAGTAGTGAAATAAATTTTAACTTAATTTTAAGTTGTTAATTGTAGTAAACACAAAATTTAGTAGCAAGTAGCAAGTTAAAATTTAGAAAGTACTAAACTAGATGACAATTAGAATTTAGTTACTACTTATCTACATAATGCGTGTAAACCAGCCATTAATGCTTAACTGAAAACGTTTGTTAGTTATAAAACGATATTTTTCAAGGAACCTTAAAAACGAAAAGCAGCACATTTTCATAGCAAAATGTCATAAGTTGACGTCATTATAAAACGCCCGGCGACGTCCTCGACATGAGCGAGCACTCGAAATCCTTAACATTTGCCAAATGCAACGTAGATACAGAATAAACGCGTTCAATTTTACATCCAACTGCTCCAAGACACATGCATTGTTGAAGCCAAATATTCCCGTAACCTAATCGTCGCAGATAAACATGAATTCGCTGCCAACGTTCTGGAAGTAGTTTCCTCTATCGCGAAACAGGATCGGATTCGGTTCTCGAAGTAGATTAACATTAATGAAGGTCTACTCGGCTAATGCGTCTCATAAGACTGATGACCACTCCAGTTTTAGTGTTGGAAAGGGACCAAAAGGGTTTTGAAGCAATAATTAATTGGGCTGCCCATTACGGGGCGTATCGCTATACACAAGTTTCAATGGGCTCGATCCACTAATGTACCAACATTATAATAATATTATTCTAGCAAAATGACTGGTTGTTTTAGATCTCATGTTGATAGGAGTATTCAAAGTACAAATGAAGTAAATCTATGACAAATCCAATAACACCAATAATTGCAGTATTGAGCGAAATAGTAGCCAAGTATTAGCTCATCAATGCATTCATTCAACGCTACGAGCACACAGGATTCACTACACTTTTCAATTTTTACATAACTATCATTATGTCAGCTAAAATGGCGATCGAAGAATCGTAGTAAGCGTTTATCAAACACGTTTGTTATTTCAAAATCCCTTTGTCCTTGCCTACGTAGTTCTCACTGTTATTGACTCGGACTGGACTAATGGGGTCATACAAAGCTTCGGTACGTGTGTACGTACTTCCGTTCGTCCATTAATTTTACTGCACTACAAAGCAGTGATTTGTTCCGGTGTCAAGAATACATCCTCCGTTCGGTCCAATCTGATGACCTCTTATTGTCTTTGGCCTGCAGTGCGATCCCCTATTTTGTGAGTCTATATTTGATTAACTTTGAAATCACACATTAAACAAACCGTAGTAACATCCTTAAGAAATTTACCTTCAACAACAGAATGGCGATATGAAAGGACATATTGAAATAAATTTAATATTTTAACATTCTTTGAGCCGACGCTAAAACTCGGATCAAAGAAAAAGGAGCATAATGCGCCTTAAGCTCTCCACGAAGGCGTGAAACTATACTTTAAAGAAAATATCTGAAAGAAAATAAGCGCTGAGCACAAAGAAACCCCGAGATAGTTTACAAAGCTTAAACACTTTTTCAAACTTTATTTACACGTTTACCATAATTTCAATTTGGTTTACGAGTATAATGGCGCTCTCGAGGATATATCGGGGGGAATTCCATCACGTCGCGAAATGGCAGCGGCGCTGGCGGGCAAAGGGTTCCTGGGAGATCGTAATAAAGTAATTTATCCACTTCCGATAACGGCAATAATCCCGGGATACGATCACGGCGCGGGCGTGTGTGCTCCAGCCGCCGAGGATTTGCGTGGTGGGACCGATAAGCTAGACGCTGCACTATTTGAGCGCGATATTCACTACCGAGACCGTGCTAATGGATTTAGAAATGATGAATTACCCGCCGCCGAGGACAATAACAATGAAGCTTGGAAATAAAATGTTTCGGTCGATGCTTTAGTTGACAATGACTATACTATACTAGTCGCAGAAGCAGAAGAAACAAATAAGTGAGCAGCAAGTTTATGCAGCAGAAACAACACGTTTGATCTGAATATAAACTATAAAATATAAATTACTTCCTAAGTGTTTTTAAGAGGTATATTGGCATGACGATAGGATTATTATTGTTATTAGTCGACACTCAGATCCAATTGACTATTCTAATATCGTTTGTATTATCACAATATGAATCGCATCCTTACTGACAGTAGACCATTTTCCGTTCTTGGAATTTTAGTTATCTCATCTAGTAGCCGAGCCGGACGGATATATACTCTGAGCTGTGAACACTAGGGTTTACTTTTGAATGCACAGATCTAGCACGGGTACGCTAACGATAATTCGCAACACCATTATTAGAGGTGTAGTTGAGGAAATGTACTTTATCTGAATTCATCGAGCAACAACCGAGTTTGCACATAAAGCGAATTTATATGCTAGTTGATTGAAATACATAGTGTTAAGGTTGATTCGTATCACGGTTAATTAGAATTGAAATACTTGAGCAGTTTCTCGCCTAGATTAATAATGTAGTACTACTTTAGTTTAACTCTTTAGCCTAGGAATAATACGGAAATAGATTTATAAATAGAGCAACATTTTAGATAAGAAAAAATATGTAATTTTTATCTGCAACATAAAACCCAAAACGATAAAAATAGCCGATAAAAAAGTAACTTTTTAAATCTATATATATAAAAGAAAGTCGTGTTAGTTACTTCACTTATAACTCAAGAACGGCTGAACCGATTTAGCTGAAAATTGGCAGGGAGGTAGTTTAGAGCCAGGAGAAGGACATAGGATACATTTTGTTTCGGAAAAATGTACGGTTACTGCACAATATACTTTTATGATTTGCGCGTAAACTATTCAATCGATTTTGATGAATTTTGGTATGGAGATATTTTGAGTCTCGGGAAAGGACAAGGGATACTTTTTGTCCCGGAAAATGTACGGTTCCCGCCCAATAAACTTTTATCTCAAGAACGGATGAACCGATTTGGCTGAAAATTGGTGGAGAGGTAGCATGGAACCAGGAATAGGACATAGGATACATTTTGTCCCGGAAAAATGTACGGTTACTGCACAATATACTTTTATTATTTGCGCGTAAACTATTTAATCGATTTTGATGAATTTTGGTATGGATATACTTTGAGTCTCGGGAAAGGACAAGGGATACTTTTTGTCCCGGAAAATGTACGGTTCCCGCCCAATAAACTTTTATCTCAAGAACGGATGAACCGATTTGGCTGAAAATTGGTGGAGAGGTAGCTTAGAACCAGGAAAAGGACATAGGATACATTTTGTCCAGGAAAAATGTACGGTTACTGCACAATATACTTTTATGATTTGCGCGTAAACTATTCAATCAATTTTGATGAATTTTGGTATGGAGATACTTTGAGTCTCGGGAAAGGACAAGGGATACTTTTAATCCCGGAAAAAGTATGGTTCCCGCACAATAAGCTTTTATGATTTTCGCCTAAACTATTCAGTCTATTTTTATGAAATTCGGTATGGAGATACTTTGTGTCTCGGGAAAGGACAAGGTATAATAAGGACAATACTTTTTGTCCCGGAAAATGTACGCTTCCTGCACAATAAACTTTTATAATTTTCGCTTAAACTATTTATTAATCTATTTTGATGAAATTTGGCATGAAGGTACTAATTTTAATCTATTGTTTTCTTAATTATACCAATTCGGATTAAATAATCATCGTTAAGACAGGACAACGTCTGTCGGGTCAGCTAGTATATACTTAAATTAAAAGATCCCAACCTTGGTCAACCGTAATCCTGCGAGAGCCGAGAAAATCAGGAAGCAATAATTTTGTCGGGTAACTGCGGGGCGTTCGCGTTCATACCTTTAATATGGGGCCACGGAGGCAGTCGATATTTCTTCGCACGAAAATGTACGCGGACGGCGGAGCTCCTATATATTTTATTTTCTAAGCAACTTTTGATGTATTTTTCTTAAGTCACAGCTTGTTTATGCGCCGCGGCATGTAAGCTCTCTTACGGGGGCTTATCTCCTTAAGGTGACACATCGTCGGCTAAACACGGTGGTGCATGACGCTGAATTTATTTAAACTTCGTCATGACCCGCTTTTGCATGCTTCAGGATTTTTTGTGAACTTCGACAGCGAAGCACCTACCCCGATGCGCGATGATTTCCTTCCTATATAAAAAGCAATGGGCATTGTCAAAAAAAAATCACATGTACTTTTTATATTTTTTTTCGTTAAAATAGGGTATTTTAAGAATATAAATTAAATAATTTTGAAATTCATTGGCTAGTTTTTTCTTAATAAATTTTTAAAGTTTCGCTCTGACGTCATCATCGGCGGCAAATTGACCTCTGCAGTATGTTTTTTTTCCTTTCAATCTTATTTATAATGGCTGGTTCGTCAAATGCAAGTTATCATTATGTGAAAGCTGATACGAGAAGCTTACCAAAAGTTTGAAACGTAATGTTGGTCGAATTTATTGCTAATTTAACGCCATTGAAGGTCAAACTAAGGTTAAACATATTTGTTCAAAAATATAAGTAACTAATGGGTATTTTTTTCGTTTATATACAAAAAAACGATCGCTGACCTTATTCCTCGAAATGTTTTTGTAATGAGCAAAATTAAAAAAAAATGGACAATCCCCATTAAATGAAATGTCGGGGTCGGTAACGATTACATCCCCGACCACTTACAGTAATTACCACTCGGCCGCGGAGTACAGGGAAGGAGCGTTGAAACGAATAGCAGTTAAACTAGTAATATTAATTTAATACGTTAGCGCGGTAGTGGGACGGCGTAACGAACATTATTTACATAATTTCCGCCAAGAATACGAACGTTGTGTCATACTTGCAATTTAACCGATTGGGATTTATAGGGGCTATAAAGAGTTTGTGCAGGAATAATAGCGCCTGATATATTTCGCTCGCTGCATTTACGATTCAGCAATCGCGTCGGTGTGACACGTTTGTGTCTCGGTGCGAGATGAGCTCTTTAATCAAACTCCCGACACCGGAGGAAAAGTTAAATTTTTGTTTCAGGCGATATGGAGTCCAAAAATATTGCAACTCGAATCAGAAAATGTAATAAAACGTAAGTAGAGCTTTTTAAGGATAATAATTTATAACCAAATGTATTACTAAAAACTCATTTCAAACTGAGAAACTCAATCGCAAATCAATGTTATATCCTTGTATGGTCGAGTTTGAACATCGAGTCATTGAGTCATGCAGTTGTAACTTGTAAGCTATGCACATTCTAGCTCGCAAGTCGCAAGCGATAACTCAACTCGCACTACAACAATCTACGTCAAGAATATTGCTCTGAACATTTCTAGTTTTAGAACGCGCAAATTAACAAAGCGTGTCGCAGCGATATCGCAAATAAATTAAGTCGAGTTTATTAAGCCATAAAACGCACCATATTTATTGTACCTGAGACTTCCATACGTTAACTTTCCGACGGATAATTAAATATTTCCTTTCGAGTCAACGGATTGTCCCGTAAGCTTCTGTCAATTAGACAATTACGAGAGAAATTTACAGTCGTTAAAATAGTGATTTAAGTTTATTTACTACGATCGAGGCATAACATTATCCTCTTTTATGTGGTTATTATTTTCTACTTGAAAGGCCTAAGCGAGGAAAATAACCTTCTAGTTAGACTCGGCGACCGGCGACGGAAAAACTCGGGGGCTACTACGAAAATATCGCAACAAAAGCGTTATGATGTGATCAGTTAATTTATGAGGGTAGTTGTTATAATTCATTGCGCCCTAAACACGCACATTTGTCGCAGCGATAAGGGCCAGCGGCCATTTTGTGTGCGACGTCACTCGCCCTCCGGGATTGACCCAATTTAAAGCTGGCCCACTGTTTGACATGAATTATGTAAATATAAAAAATACATACTAACGAAGGCGAGCGAGTAGCGGCTCGGGTTTTGTGACATGTGTACGCGGGGGTGTATTTTCACAGCGACCCGACTTTTTACTCCAAAGAAAATACCGGCCGCTTGGGGATTTAACTTCGTAATTAGGGTTGATAAAACTAAAGCTAACAATTACCATAAATTATTTGTGTAGCATTACCATCTGAGTAAAGTTTAAGGGATAATTAACACGCTAAAATTTGTATAAAATATAATAAATAACGTTTCACGAAACACCTCCAAAGCTTCTGAATTGGAACCAGGAACACAGACATGCAAAACGATTAATAAAAATATGTTGAAACCTCCGGCTCTACATCTCTTGGAAATATCTTGTAACTTAATTTGCCTCCAGCCCGGCCCCGGCAATACGTTATCTCGTAGTTAGTCGACTCAATCGACGTCCAACGACAAGTCGGCGCGAACAGTTGGCCCAGTATCGGCGGCCAGCCGATTTATTACCTCTATCCTCCTCTATCCGATCACAACAGTTTTGTGAATGCATGTTGTGAATGGCCTTTATGTCTCGCAGCTGGGCCCTCGTGTGGATGATGAATTGAAGCACGTGCCTAATGCGGACAACGGTAAGCTTCGACGTTGTCGCTCGCAGGAAGTTTTGTGATTTGATGGATTGGGACATTCAAATGTAAAAAGTAAGTGAAGTCCTTTATTAATTAAATCGTTATATTATGCGAGTGACGAGTGTATTTCATCGTAAAGGGTTTAAATTATTAAAAAATGTCTCCAAAACGTGGCTAAGCCTTTATTAAGTTTACCATTATTTATACGCAAGTATTCATCTTTACGTCACAACATTATTAAAATTGTCAGGCAAATGAGAAAAAATCTTATTAATGTCCCGAATACTCTCACGACCAATTTAGTAATGGGCCAAGATGAAATAATCCGATTAACGGGTTTTTGATGAGATTGTGAAAATACCTTCAAAAGATATAACTTAATATGCTTTGAGTAACTATACGGCCCATCGGTTATTTTCAACAGAGAATGACATAACTTGATGGTGAATTGATGATTATTGAGCCCATCATCTGAGGTTTTTACAGCTTAAGCAATTTGTGTCTAATAAGTGTGGAGATTATAACGTAACCATGATATTTACGATCTAACAGATGACCAAATAAGGTTTTGTATTGGGAATAAACAAAACGTTTGTTATTCGAAAGCGAGCATTGATTTAAAATCTAGTGATCACTTACAAGTTACGGATTTGAGTTTCGAATGCTACGAGTTGTAGAGTCTAGAAGAATTGGCAAAGATTGATGTTCTTGTGCGGACTGATAAAGAACAAGTTCCTAACTGGATTTTCTTAGAAATCAAAAATACTCTATATTACTGTTACATGGATTATTATATTTTATTGCTTATAAAATAGCATTTCATTATCTCATTTATTAATTTAAATGTTGAATGTGAATACGGCTTTAAGCGATTCTGGTAAATTTCGATATTCGATGCTGTTGATCCTCTGAATACGAAAAATCCCTCGATCGTGGAAAAACGAGACACAATAGCCTTTCTATTGTTATCGCGGACGCATGCGACCGCTTGGGGCTCGAAAGATTAAAGTATGAATGTTTCTCATCGTGCAGTCACTGGACGTTATATAAAAGTTATTTTAAATGTAAAATTTATCTTCGAAGGGCAGCGGATCGTTAGATGGCGGCACTTGAATGCAGTAGTTATTAATCTAATCGGCCACGACCGCAGACGCAAATATGCTCCAGGTGGAAGTGGTGAAACCGTAATGCGCACGAAGATGTACGGTGGTATAATATTTTATATTATATTATTTATAGGTTCTGTTAAACATTGTTCAGTAGGTGCCTGAAGCTGAACAGTGTAACATGAAGAAATATTCTAGAAGAAATATTCTATGGCCAGGGCGTATGGCCATAGAATATTCCTTCCTGTGATTCAGCACTGCACAATTAGATATTTTGTCTGGCTTAAAATATCGTGCAATCAAGACAATAGAATCAGTTTTTACCACAAAATGCGTTAACGACAAGCTGTTAGTCTGCCTCTTCAACAAAAATTGTTACCGGAATAAATATTATGCGGTTGCTGGTTTGGAATTCCTGTAATTATGTAACATGGAAAACACGACAGTAATGTGAGGTTAGTCATGTGCGACCGGCCTTAGCTAATCGCGCCGTCAGCCGCAAGCCTCCCCCCCTACTCCCCCCTCCCCCTGCAGCCCGCGGACGTCAGGATGCAACCGACAATCCGCCAGACCGCATGCCACGGGCACCGGATAATGCGTGCAACCGCCTTCCTATTAATACCACACGATTTGTATGCCGAATTAAAGGAATGCTCGATTTTGTAGGCGTCAGAACTGATATACAGCTGGGTTTGCCATTTTGCAAGTGTTTAATAAAGTTAGCTTTAATCAGATGCTAAAGCTTGTTAACGTATTTTCACTGCGACAGTTTGATTTTACGTCAAATTGTTTAACTACAACTGAATGAGCGCGGATTTTAATAATTAATTAATTAAGTCTGTCAATCGAGGTTCTTTGAACCGAGAGTCGAGACACACAATGAGGAGATAAAGATTGAAAAACGTCAGAAACTTTTCCACCGACGATAGTTAAAGACCAATTAAGTGTATTCAGTTGTCAACGGATCTCAAAGCTGAGGGTAAATGTAAATAGAAAGTTGAAAGAACGCCGATGTGCACGTAATTGGTGCGCACACGCTACACTGCCCGCCCGACCCGTGACGTCGACAGACAGTCCATGTTCGCAGCGTTCGACAGACATCGCACCCATGCCCGCAGACTTGGGCAGGCATCAAACCCATGCCCGCAGAACTCGACGGTGCCCGCACCCTTCCCGCAGACGTCGATAGAGCTGACACCCCTCCTCGCAGACAACGGGGACACGGACGGAACATCGAATTGCCTGCGATTGATTAATCGAACGCTTGTCGACACGAGATCGCCGGCTTAATTGAAAAGTCAACGTCTCGATGCCTTTGCCGATAAATTACTCAACGTGTGTTCCATTTATTATTTTCGTCTATAAGACTCGTGTAGACTGTTTTATATTTCTTAGATATTGACGATACTTATGTAAATAAGTTTAGGTTGTATAGTCTTATTATTTCAATGACCATGTGCTCAACGATAATTAACAAATTTGTTTGGGTGTCTTCAAGCTTCGGTGAAATGCCAGCCGTTTTTAATTTAGACGAACTCTACTTGAACTCTTATTGTCGCCCAGGGGCACTTTGAAAATTGGTACCCCGAGGTACTAAAAACAGAAACCATGAAGATTGTCTGCGTTGTTTTTTGTCCTTGCTAGAATACTTTTAGCTGACGAAATTTTTTTAAGGATAAGGGTACCTAGTGTTTTGAATATCTACGTAAATGTAAATCTCGGAACATATTATTATTTTATATCCTATCCTTTAATTGAAATCGATTCAAACAAAGAGCACGCCTTGTGCTCGACTCAATAACGACCACTCAAGAATAAAATGGAATTACTTTTATATTCAGTTTTCAGCTTCACTGGAGTGCAATTATAGATGGCAATATATAACTGCATTTTAGTATTGTTCAGATTTCAATGTGCGAGCAGATTAAACCTACATCGTCGCCGCAGCTACAGCGCAGAATATCCAGAGTAATTTTCAAAGACAATTTAATAGTTTCTAGGCTAAATTAATATGAATTCGTAACGTATAGCTAACGGAAACGTAATACAGGCGTCTTTTATGGGGCGCGGAGTGTAGTGTGGTTCCGCAGCACGAGCGAGCTACGGCGGAGTCCGGGGAACAATACGCGGCGGAGCTGCCGGTCAATTCGCCAGCAAATAACTTCGCTGAATTCGTGGGCAAATGCATTCGCCGCCGGAGCATCCGCCGCAGACCCCGCGGCCTCTCCCCCCGGCCCGGCCGCCCCCCACCCGTGTTGCGGTCGTATAATCCGATAGACTTTTCGTTGGTTTAAAACGAATTGCAGTATCAAAGGGATCGCGTTACGAACGGGTAATTGGAAATATTAAGTTAAAAGGTAAGGACGTGCAGTTAAATTTCGTTTCATCTGCATCGCGTGCCCGCAGACAGAATGACAATAAAATTAGTCTCAATTATGCCCGGTTTAAATTCCCTCAAAGTGAAATGTCGACTGAAATGAAATCTTTTGCTAAATTTATTTTTGTTTGCGACTGAAATTGTTTTGTGCCGCCGTGTGCCGCCGGGATTGGGTTAGTAGCCGGCAGATTAATAAAGAGAGTGATTACTTTTAAAGACCCAACTTCTCGCAAAGTGTAGTAATAATACCGGAGGGCTGAACTGATAAATACACATAAACCAGAGTCGATTTTATAAAGATATATTCCAACGCACAACAGAACAAGTAAAAACGTTCATTCCAATGCATTAAAATACAGAAATGATAGAACCTATCCAAAGTATTAAAGGAGTTACGTCGACATTTGCACGACAGAAGCGACAATGGAAACAGTGCCGTTTGTTCACAATACAAACACTAGTTCGCTTTGCATCCCACAACTTAGTGAAAAGACAATGTTTACGCGTACGACGTCTATACATTTTCGTTTATAAAAGCCCTCCCGTGACTAAAGATCAAGACAAATAAATTGATATATAACGTAATTGGTTTCTGTTCTGCGTTTCTTTTTGTCAATGTATCTTTTTCGGTAAATGAAAGTTCACATACTCGTAAGTTTATATTGTGATATTAATTTAAGTTTTGAAACAGTTTTTTTGCGCTTCGTTTCTTTCAGCTACTAATTTGTAGAGAACTATATTAATATGTTTGCAGAATAGAAGAAAGAAAAGTAGTTAGAAAATCCACACGAAGCAGGCAGGCAATCAAAATACTATTCAAAATAATTTCAACAGTCGTTTTTGAGAAATTTAGTCATTGTTGACTTAATTTTATTGGTAGACATCTCATTAATTCAGTGACTAATATCGCCTTAGTTGGTGTCATTGGAAGAACACCTCATTCTTACATCATCAAGATAATAATAAAATTAGAATATTTTGTATGATGCATCAAAGACTTTGAACCTGATACATCAAATCAAAACATAATATTTTGATTTATAATTAATACATATTATATTTTCACCTGAAAATATATGATTCTCAATAATTACTACTTTACATAACAAAATACTACGAGCAGTCTAAATATCAAAACATAGTTTCAACCTAATAAATCACCAAAGACAAGATAAATATAGAAAATAATTAATATTTTCATCTGTCGGTTAATTTTGAAGCGAGACGTTATTAAATTAAGGCGAAGCGCCGTAATCGTTATTAACGACTCGGGTTTCTATTCATAAATCCGGGCACCGACACCACCTAACACGGTCACATAAAGAATAATTAAAGGGTCGACAGGTGTTAACGAGAGAATAAAAATCCTGCCGCAAGATGAAGTGTGTTAGAAAGTTGATAAACTGTTGGCCGAGAAGATATTACTTAAGGTTACGTAGGTCAGGATTCATTGTTGAATGTATTTGTTTGAAATTGAAAAAAAAATAAAATAATCAATTGGTTCATTACTTTTCCAGAGGAGAATATTTTCATTTCAAAACTTAAAGCTTTATAGACCCGAAGGGTTAGAGCCCATGCTTTTGTTAACTATTTATAGTTAGAAGGACTTTAATTCTAAGTTGAAAATAATTAATACTTGTTTGCTTGTATAATTGTTGGAGCGATAAGAGAAGGCCTCAGAAGTTAATTGAAGCAAATAAAGTATAATGCTATAATCGTCGGCAGCACATAAAACAATTCCAGCATTTCCAGCCTAGCGCCCGCCGCTCGTCGCGTGTTCAAAATGAATTTTTCACTCCAATGATATTTTTTGGGCGATATTAAAAGCACTCGCGTGTTGGAACGACGACACGCTTTCAAACGTAAATGTGCTTGTAATTGTCTATTTTGATTATGAAAACAACGTAAACCTATACTAATATTATAATTATACGAAAGTGTACCTACCTATCTGTGTATCTTTTGGTTACCTCTTCACGCTTATTTCGCTGACCCAAATTCGATTGTATGAAGATAATTTTAGCGTCAGGATAAACATCTAGTTGCCACTTTTATACCCTGAAAAAGCCTTTAATTTTGGTAAAATATAAAAATCCATGAAAAAGGACGACCATTTTGTGTGCGCTCGCCGCAGACGAATGAGACAAGAGGAATACTCTCCGCGCCAGCCGAGCTGTTTAATCTGTGGCGCTGTCCATGAATTTGTAAAAACGTCCTCACTCGTTGGATTATCACAGTTAACTTACAATAAAATAAATCTACATGTTACAAAAAAAAAAACTGCTTTTGTAATATTCCTCAACAAAAAACGAGCCTACAAGCGAAAACCGAGATAAAGATGATTATAATACCGGGACTCGAAAGAGTAATGAATTTATAATTACCCTGTAAACGAACCTCAAACCGCCACGCCACTCATAATTCACGTGCGCCCTGAGCTAATAACAAAGAAGTAACCACTTGTTATAATAAAGAGGGGGTATTTTATCAGCCCCGCCCGCAATTAATGCGTCACGTAGACTTGGCGTGCGTACAAGAGCTGATTTAACAAGCGGAACTCACGACAGACGACGGCCTCCAGGTGACTGGCTCGAGGGGCACGTACACACTGGACTTGAGAAACTTAGGTAAGAAGATGTGTGAGCGTTCACAGTGGGCGAAACCAAGGAGTCTCATTATACATCTCCAAGAGTAAGGGCGAATACACGAAGGGCAAAACTATCGAAGCAAGAGAGTGTTACTTATAAACCTACAAACTGAACTGAGTTCGGTATGGGGGCGTATGAGATGCGAATAACATGGGATAGCCGCAACATAATCGATAAATGCCCCAGCGCGTTCGCACCTCATGAGGAAGAGCCATGTGCGTAGAACTGGGTTAACGTAGTTCAGTGGACACAATTGAACTCGACATTATTGTGAATCTGCTTTGAACTATTTGCGTCATGTTGTATTGGAGCCCGCTGACGCGGAAGACCCCGGCGGGGAAGGCATTGCAATACTTTAATTACCCATTTCCACGAAGCTGCGTCGGTGGGAAAGTGTAAAATATAACAAACGAAAGGATGCGACGCTGTCACACTTTCCCTTCGGAACCCAGTTCGAGGGGTTTAAATGAGATATGCGTAAAATACTTAACAACCTTTTCGAGGAACAAAAATGTAATGGCTTAATGCGCGCTTTTAAAAATAATATAACCGAGATAGGGCTGCCGCTATCGGGCTTTTCCGAAACACTAACGAGTCTGCAATTCGCGAGCGCAAACATTCGTTGATATAAATTCAAATTGTTACTGCTGGTAACGCGCTCAGGAGCCGGCCGCGTTATTATTCATAGTCGGGGCACTTTATTTAATTTGCGTTATGCGCAAACTGTACGGTGGGCGACCTGTGAATAACTTCATAACCGTTAACTCGCAACCCCGACTCGCCGGGCCGCGCGGAATGCCCGCTTGATTCACTGTACGGAGCGAAATAAACGGTTAACAGCGCACGGCTTTACACGTATAACTCGATTTGCTTCTCTGAATTTTCAGCAAACAAACGCTTTAATGGGACAAAAGTTTAAATGTGAAATAAAACAACGATGCGCTCTGTACACACGGAGTGCTTCAAATTTTACGATGCAATATTTTTCGCTATAGTCTGTGGATTACGTTTGTATCTCTTATAACATGTTGAAAGCCTCGTAAAAGGGAAACGGCGGAACGCACCGCGCACGACGCTTAAGCATTCGCTTCCTGGTTCCTACAAAATAATATGCTACGCGACTCGCAAAAAGTTGATAACAAACTTAAAAGTTTTATTTGCAAGAAAATTAGCCTTCTAAAGTTTTGGTATTGGTTTAGCTTTAGACATATTTTTGTTTCATTCAATTTCATTAAATTTTGATGCCCTCATAGGATTATTAAATAAGGTTGTTGCTTGTTGCCGTCGCTGATGCTAATTCTGATTAGGAATAGGTGCTAACTAATTACAATCTAAATTCTGCCTAAAGTAATTTAATATGTTGTAACTTGGAAGGCTTCGTATAGTTAGGTACACATGAGTGACGGGTCAGACCTATAAAGGCCTTTCGCTTCATACATTTTGATAGACCGGACCCACGTGGAGTTCGCTGACAGGCCATACGAGTACGCTTTAAACATAGTCCCTTATTCGAGACGTGAGTAACATTCCAAGTGGGGCATAAATCTTTTTATCTTACATTTAGATATTTGCAATTCCCGCAAATGACCTGTGTAAAGCGAGCGAGAGGTGCAATAACTCGATTTGGGAATAAATGGCCCGGAATTTGATCTACTGTTCCAATCGAGAGCTCTATACGTGAACAATTTTATACGACAATCCACCCGGAGATACGCTGGAAATATGATTTTTTCTTAGCGGCAACACGCTTCTCTGGCTGACTCGTTACTGGTGAATTCTCGTATGAAGGTTTCAGGTTAGCCTATTTACTGTTTAGGTACATTAGTATCACGTGGAATAACTATCTCAGAAATAATTCCATTTTGCCCTAGAGCCGGTGTCGTAATTACTAATTAGTATCGATCGGCTCGAGCCCCTAGTTGTTAAAAAGCTGGCCACCCGGTTCCGAAGATGACAGATGTACTTTTAAAATTGGCGGAGTTGGAAATCGCTTCGGTTAAGAAAACGCCTGTAACTGTGGCACTCAGCTTCCGAAGAATTATGGTTTTCACGTCAAAAAGGTTATTGATGAGCGAGGGCAAATTAAGTTAAGCGGTTGTCGGATTAGCGAACGTCTACGGCGTCGGTTTTTGTTTAACGAGGTTAAATACGTTCCGTGTTGAATTAATGGTGCAAGATTTCACTCGATGCTCCGACATAAATCATTCGGGTAAGCTCGTTTAAAGAATTGCTTCGTTTCGGATATAATGACGCTATTGGGAATTGTGTTGTTGCTGGCGACTTATTCTAATCCGAGATTAGATTCAGATAAAAGATAACGAAGAAAGTTTCCTCTTGAATCATATTTTACTCGAGACAGTGTACCGAATGCGACAACGATTTTTATTAAAATGACTAGCTGTTTCCCGCGACTTCGTCCGCGTTAACATAGTATACCTATATAGACTTTCATTTAAAATTTCAACCCCTATTTCACCCCCTTGGGGGTAGAATTTTCAAAAACGCTTAAACACGTATACATTCGTTTTTAATCAGTAGTCCAAACATAAAATTTCATGCTTCTAACTCAAGAAATAACGGACTTCCATTGAAACTTTCAACCCCAATTTCACCCCCTTGGGGGAAGAATTTCCAAAAACGCTTAAATACGTATCCATTCATTTTTAATCAATAACCCAAAGATAAAGTTTCATGTTCCTAACTTAAGAAATGACGGACTTTCATTCAGACTTTTAACCCCTATTTCACCCCCTTCGGGGTAAAATTTTCAAAATTCCTTCCTTAGTGGGTGTCTACTTAATAAAACAACCCTACTCACCAAATTTCATGGCTGTAACTTTAACAGTTTTTGTTCAGCGATGATGAATCAGTCAGTCAGGACATGTAATTTTATAAGTATAAGATAGATAAACAAAAACATAGCGAGACAATTTAATACGGAAACTTTGAAGCGTGGTTCAGTAAACGTAGCTTTCTAGCTATTAGTTATACGGCGTTTTGAGGATCCAAATTACAATATCAGACATTAGAATATGATATGGATATTCTGAGGGACAATAATCTTAATATAAGATTTTGGTTAGAGCGAGGATTCAATCTGGGAGAGTTGGTTGTGGAGCGGCCGGCTGTAATCTCATGGAGAGCATTTGCGGTACTTCCCATACCGGGCCAATTAGTTCAGGTTCTGTTTATAGGAAACGAGCGTTTCCCAGTAAACCAAAGCTTCTGCAATACTGTCCTGTTCATTTAGCTCACCCGTATTGGCCATCATCAGTATTGACGCTGGAGTTTTTAAGATTTTTTAAAACTTTAACCAGTCCTTGTTATTTTTTTAAGACCGAATTTTGTAATTTCCGAAAATAGCAGGTACTAGTAACACATTGTTGCAAGTAAACCTCAAAAAATCTAAATCGGGTATCGAACTCAAAGCCAAAGTAGATCTTAACAATACGGCCGCTAAGTCATAGATAAGACTTAAGATGTCGTAAAGTTCAATTACAAATTACAATTTCAAATATAAAATAGAGCGAACTGTGAAAACACTAATTCCTCAAGACAGTAAAATATATCGCTGACACTAGCCGACGCGACGTGAAGATGGTAAAAACGTAAGTGCAATAAAACAAAATTAAACCCGACGAAGGTAGCGCACATAAACTGAGCAAATATAAAAACTCCGGGGAGGAATCGTTGAATCTAAATTGCAATTGTAACAATTTGAATTCATTTGCTAAAAATCTAATCACGTTTTAATTCGTAAGTTTCCAGGCTTGATGAGTGCGCGGGGCGAGCTCGGGGGAGGTGAGCGGGCGGCGGGGGCAAGGGGGGGAGGTTCGTGACGAGACTATTGATACGGACAATAAAAATCTTGAAGGTTGGGCGTTTCTTTCAGGAAATTAGCTGTCACATTACGTTCCTATTAACGCTCCGTTCGGATCAGATAGTCCGGGAGTGGTCGATTAAGCTTCGTTTGTAATGACTTGTGTTTGTGCAATTACTGTTAGGGCCTTTATGTTGAGATTTCGGTAGCTTACTTGTTTTACTACATTAAAATACCTACCTAATTATATAGAAAATGTTCTTTATTTAAAAATAGTTTTGCTATCGCGTTTATGCAGCGATTGCAAATACGACAATTCAGTTAAACAAATTACCTCAATCGAAAACCCGGATTCAGTAATTCGTAATTAAATAGTCCTGCGGTCTCGTGGCCACAAATTAAGTTTAGGTAATTATTGCTAATGAGTTGTTTCTGAGACCCGAGGGCCCCAATATTCCTGGCCCCGGCTACTTCCGCCTCCCGCTACTTTTATTTCTATTTACGGAGTGTAACTCCGTTTCAATTAGTTTTCCTCGGAACGTAAATGGGTGAAAATTTTAATTAACCCCTACCAAGGTGAAACGCAACTTTGACTGATGCTGCGGTTGACATTTGAAACTTGCCTTTGAAGTTGTGGAAATGGAAATATGGATGGCGGAATGTGTGTTAATCATGGATGCCACTTTACATAGATAAAACAAATCATTATAAGTATTATGTCGAGATTCAGAAGATGAATGATAATGATGATCCAAGACCGCTTTCAGTCACAACGACCGCTTCAACTCCGATGCACTCCTATGTGTGGATAACGTAACATAGTCGATCTTATTTACAAAAAATTACGCGCATAATCCCGGCAAGCGAGCGTACTTTCGCAGTAGCAAAAATAAAGTATGTTTAACTACAGTTTTATAACATAAAATTAAAAAGCAACTCTCAATAATAATAATTAATATAATACAGTACTAGTGTCCCCATTCGTAGCAAAGAGTTATTTTTAAAAATATGTTGTTATAAATGTTCCGTTTAGTCCCTGACGCTGACGTTCTAATTAAATAGAGCACTTAGGATTTTTATTTCATCTCGGTCACATAATATTTTCATGCTGAAATCAGAATTTTCAGACTAATTAAGGTAGTTCATTCCGTCGGTTTAAATGGGTCACATGTGAATGCGGCTCGCGGTCCTGGGAGTGTGTCAGTGTTTGATTATTTTATGGGAGATATGCGGACAAATTAGAGTTATAGCACAAAAGCCCGCTGCACACACTCATATTTATTTCCGTATTTTATACCCGGATTTCGTCGCCTTTCGTCGTTGTTTACATAAAATGTAGACTCGCTGCTTCTCATTGACACCAAATTAAAAAGTTACAAAGCTTAAAGAACTCGAAGAAGAATAGTGTTTCGGGTTACGACAACTTTACTTTCACGCGCGTAAAAATTACCATTTATCAATATCTCAATAGACAATATGAAAGTAAAATTTAAGACCGATTACATTTGCAGTCAAAAGTGTATTTTCGTGAATAGAATCTCCAAGAGCTCCGCCATTTTATAGCGAACGAATCCACGGGGGCGTATTAAACATGGAACGAAAAAGAACGACTCATCGAACAATTCAATTACAGTTATAAACAGGAATTCGGTTCATGGATTAAGCCCTTTCACGGAGGGGAAAACAAAAATATAAATCGCCGCAAACTTTTCAATATAGTCGGAAGCTTAAAAACAATGGCCGCCGAGTCCGCTCCGAGCACCCCATAGAGGCGCAATTAGAGAAAAAGGGCGGCAAAAAGTTACAAGTGACCGCTTTTGCACAATCGACTCCGATACGGGGATCGTTTTTTACAATTTTGAGAGACATTTAAAACTCCGAGTGCCGTAGAACGACAGCCCCATAAAAGGTACAAATGTAAAATGTAAAACCGTCCCTTGCGAAGATTTAAAATGGAATTTTAATATTGAAATTATTTTTTATTGAAAGCGGATTTGCGGTTCGGAGATGCCCGAGATTTACGCTTATTTATTTAAAAGTGGTATTAATCTTATTACTTCATATTTTTGATAATTTAAGTTTAAGTTTCGAGTTTCCAGAACTTTATCTTTTAGTAATAATTGAATTATATACAGGCTTACTGATTTTATTCATCTCCATGCGTCAGAAACTGTGCTGTATGTACAGTATTCGTAATATAGGTAACAAGTAACATTAACTTACCGTAAATATTCTGAACTCCATTTTGTGATCGGACTGCTTCAGACTTTCCTGGAAAGAAGAAAAAATAGCTTAGTTTTTGTTTTACAGAATAAACATAACAATATTATGTTCGCACTCTACTTATATAAATTTAAAATATAATCATTGTCCCTGAAATCAAAATTTATATTGAAAACTCGTGTGAAATTCCTCCAAACTTTGTGTTCCAGAAAGGACGGAGTATAGTCAATTTGCCGTAAATAAGGATATCGGTTAGCGTCATTACCGCGTCGTATCTCGGGTAGTGTAGTGTAGCATTATGTTGTACAGCTACGTAGTGTAGGGTAAAATTATGTAGTGTAGCTTCCTGATAATGAGGCGGCCGTGCCTCTGTTACAGATTACACTGTTGATATATTAACAACGTTCCCGCTTCACACCGCCGGTGGATTAACCGTGCCATGATTACGGCTTTGTGTTTTTACCTACTTGAATCAGTTATTAGATGCTATTGCTTTACTTCAGCCAGTAAAATGGCATGAAAATTAGAATCAATTTAAATTGGCAATATTATGTCAGTTAATTATACCAACTTCTGTCATCTTATGAAAAAACGCTTATAAATGTTACCTAATGTTTACGCAGATATTCGTTAATCGCACGGCTAAAGTACAAACATTTTTTTCGCAATATCTTATTTTATACAAAACTTCATTCAAATCGGTTACCGGCTTAAGGTAGGATATAGACCGACAGACATACAGACATATTAAAATGCAAAACTTATTAAGGTCACGAGGGGACCCCGTTGTGACATGGCCGAAACGTCTAGAAAAAGTACATAATATGTAAGTACTCGTAGTAGCATTACTACTAGAATAAGTCGCGTTAGGTCCCGATTAAAAAGTTTTAATTTATAATGCAACGCGAAAGTAAAAAAAAATATTAATAATAAAATGCCGTCGGTTTTTTAAAATTATCATTTTTACTTGTTAACATCCGACTTTGGTCATTAGTAATTTGTACGAGGCAGTACGTAGAGCCGGGCATTATCTACTTACAGCGATACCGCCGGAGCCAGCAGCCGGGAACGTGCTGGACTCGTAATTAAAACAATGTATTTCGCAGCCGGCGGCGGCGCGACGCTATTAACTGCCAGTCTACGCAATCGCCTTGAGCGATCTACCAGTTGTACCCTCAGTCTGGGCTGTGCAGTCCCCAACAGCATCGGTGCACCCCAGTTGAACCTTACTGCTATTGCAATACTGCAAAAGTCGTCCAGCAGTTCTGCACAGGTACCTTCAGTTTGGCCTGGATGTTCGACATACGTCCGAATTAAAATAAAGCGTACTTTATGAATTTAAGCGAGTATTAACCTTTTTGCAACGTTTAATTTTTGCGTAAGCTTTCATTAAGTTCACTTGTCAAATAAATCTGTCCGCTCGCTCTGAAATCTTACAAAATGACCTACTTCCCGACGTTCGAGTTAAAACTGTGCATAAATAAAATACCGCATACGAGTTATTAAGTTCCACGTGTTATTTTAACCACATTCTTAAGTAGATATAATCTTCGTTATAATATATTGACATAATATAAAAATCTGTAAAATATCGTGTTGACTTCTGATTATTATTATCTGTCTTGTTAAAAAAATAAATAACAAGTTTCTACCATGTTTACACATAAATGAAGGTAAATAAATCTCGTTTTGTACACAAAAGAACTATCACCGCTTTTATTAATGCGACGTCTACGTTAAACTAGTCACGATAGAATACGCCGGTGATTTATGAAAGTATGCGAATGTTAATTTTTGTCCGTTATTTTTCGTCGACATGCGACGTTAATATGAAACAAGGCCGAGCATTATTGGTTTTAAAATATCGGAGCCGCATTCACGAAGTCGGATAAGGTTTACCGGGTGAATAATTTTTAAAGACATTTTCTAGAGAAATTCTGCCTCCTGCCCGTGCCGCCGCTCGTGGAGCGGTATTTATACGTACCGTAAGAGACTCGGCGGATAAATGTTTTATATACTTTTGAGCAGCAAAATTTCTGTGCTCGGGTCAGGCTCGTTATACGATTAGGAGATCAGAAACGAGCTAAGGTCCACGGGACGTTAAACGGAGACAGCGTTAAGTCTAGCACTAATGCGGATTACACGGCTCATCCTCAAAGCGAATAAATACAAGGCATCGGATGTCAGGAGTCGGCGGCCGAGACGCGACGGCTCAAAGGAGGGCCGGCCGAGATGGTTTCTAATTACGGGCGGGACCGTTATGCAAATCGAGGGAGGCGAGGTTCATGTCTCTAATAAACATGCGCCGCTGCGGTCAGACCGCCGAATTGCTCGGCCCCCAGTCTCCGCTCGTACGATAAAACCGCTCGCAATTAAGTGGCCACTTCGACCGATTACTAGCTATACTCTAATGACGGGAAATGCTCGTTGATTTTTTGTACGCTGCGGCCCACGTCCGAGCCGGCGCGAGCCAACTTCTAGTGGCGTTACGGTAAATTGAGCGGCGATCCGAGGAAATCGCCCGGTCGTGCTGCGACTTCGCTCCGAAACTGGGCTAAAAGCGCCGCTCGGCCGCACCCATCTAGTAATTTTTCACCGGCGGCGACCGTCAGCGGACATTCCCGTTTAATACCCGTTTACGGGGCTCAGAAATCTGCTTCGATTCGTCGAAAACGATGCAACTTTTTGTCGGGTATAGCAAACAAATTCCCGTAGTTTAACGCTGAAACGCTCGGCTCGAAAATATTCATTTTTCACACGAACGGCAATATTTCCGTTTGTATTGGAACAATCGGGGCTCGGCGTAACAAAGGACGAGCGTCTAGCGACGGTGTCGGGGGGTTTTCGCACGTGTTTCGAAATCGTTGCATTTTCAATGCGTTTGTGAGGGAAGTCGTTACCGGAGTTGCGATAGCAAAAAGAATCACCGGGCACGAGTGTCCTCCCGACTCCCGCCGGTGTCGACTCTATTCAAACGGCGATAAAGGATCCTATCCCGCGGTGTCGCAATTACAAGACACAGCACTAGTGCTACGTATTAATATTCAAAACCGTGAATGTGATGAATCCCCGACTATTGTTCGACGCCTCGCAGATCGTCTATGGAGAATTCAAAAACTGCATCGTCCAAACACGGCTGACGATTTATAGCTTCAACAGTAGCAGAGATACACTCTGTAACAAAGCATCGTAACAATAGCAATAATACATTTTCATTGTATGACTCAAAAATTTGTGCATGTTGATGCACTTTATAATGTGCTGTTTGAAGCATACTCTTTATAAATATATTATGTAATTAAATATAAATCTCAATAATTTCGAGTACCTAATTAATACACTTTAAACAGCTTAAGCCTTAAGGTATTAATTAAATATTAATCGGTGAGCAGATGTAAAATCAGCACTATTGATTTAATATTACTAAGGACCGAACTTATCTCCCCGTAAGCTAAATTAGTTGCTTCGAGGTTTCAGATTATTTAATTATTAAATTATCTTTGAAAGTCTGACCTCGTTTAATGTGGCGAATGTTTATTATAATGGAGCTCGCTCGTTCCGGCTTCGAGGGCACACGCTAATGTCGTGTATTTTCCTTTATTTGCTTCAGTGGGCCGGTTTCGTATCGAGACGGGGACAATTTCATTTATCTTCCAAAGAAAAAATAACAACCTCACTCGTGACAATTTTCGAGTGCCATTAAGATCCACGCAAAAAATAAGGCACACTTCAAGAAAGCTTTAATCATATCCGAGTATTGTTCGGCTGAAAACGTAAACAATGCCGACGAAACAAATGATTCTAGTGATAAATTGGCGAAGGAGAGAAATAACTCCCCTATTCTTTTGTCCGATTGATTGCAAATAATCTAGCCTACGGAACTGATGAATGTTTAAGCGATCAGTCTTTTAGGCTCAACGTTTTCAATCAACTTTTAAAATAAATCAGTGATTTTCCGCAACGAACTTTAGCTTTAAAGACGTCGTAATGTATATATTTAAATTCGCAAGCCGCCAATAAACAAAATAATCCTCTAAGCGCGATCAAAACAAATCATAGCACACATAATTTAGGTCGAATATTTTTCAAGCTACGAACATTTTCTCTATCCACTTTGGAACTGGTGAAATTCTTTCAAAGAAAATGTTTGGAATAAATAAAGTTATTTCACTTTCGTTGCATGTCAACCGCTGGCAAGTATGCGAGGTGTTGCGCCAACACGCGACCGCTATTGAGTCACTTAAACATTTTTGTTACTTTTTACCAAATTCCTCACTTATAAGTCTAATGTATACCGAGCTTGACTGGGTGTCGTGCGACTCTTTTGCACGTAAGTGGAATTGCTATGAGAAGGATAAAGTCATTTCCACATTCACCAAACTACAAACATCACACACGACGGGGGAAAACTTTTCTAAGCGATTTAATCAACGCCCCGAGTAAAAGTTTTCTACACCTAAATCATGCAAAACGACAAATAGTTGATGCCAAACGCATCTGTGCCAGTGGCGATCGATCGAACCCCATACACATTCGATTACCGGCTCGGCTATAACTTAGGAACTTTTAAAACCGACTTCCAAGTCGGTTTTCCGCTGAACCCGCGCCAAGAGTACGTGAAAATCGCGGGGACGTCTCACACGGCGAGGGCGGGGGGAGCCATGCTATCCACACATCAAGGACATGTCATACTCCGGAACTATTGAATTTGGTGCACGGAAATCGGGATCTACCTCAACGAGTTTTATTTAGAAAATCCACATCTAGTGCTCTAGCATTATGCTCAAATTACTGAATTAATTTGGATGAAATTCTAAAATAACTAAGCCATTATGGCGGCACAACACAATAAAACAAGTCAAATAAATTGAATTTACCTTTGGATTCTATTTGGCATGCTATATTTAGGAGGTGCCTCATTGTGATAATATTATATAGGTACTACCATATCTGTGTTTTTTCTCAAAATAAAAAATACTTTTAACGAAATCTTCTCCCGTATAAAATTTAAAGCCACAAAGAACATTTTAACCGCGTTGACACTATTTACAGTTTCTGTATCAAATATTTCTTGAACAGTTTAGAGACAGTTCTGAAAATTTATTTTATTTTGTTGTTCGCGCGGTCTTTTCAGCGGAAAAATAGGTCGTTAAAGTTACGTGTTAGTCTCTATTAGGTACGGCGGAGTGCGAAAATGTATCTACAAATTTATAACGATATAAAGTCAGGAGGCGACAGAAATCACGTTCGCTTCGTAGACAGTATGATCGTATACCATTCCATTATTATGAAAATATAGATTGTATTTTACGTTGTCGACATGTATTTTTAAACGTCGCTTTACTTTATATACTAAACATATTATTCTTTACATGCCAGTCAAATAAGCTTATAGAAAAGTCACTATCAATTCTCCGAAATATCATCAGAGGCTTCAAAACTAGCGTTAACCAAATAAAACCGCTATCTTTGATCTCGAGAAGGCTCCACTACGGATCCTAGCTTTTATAATTTCTTTTTGATACCCAAATAAATCCGCATTACCGAAGTTAAATTGTGTGGTGAGCGTATCCGATGGTATCGGCGCGGGAATAAATCCCGGGACGCCGCCATATTGGTTCGGGGACGTTCTCCAAGTTTCATTAACTGATAGTTGAGGTTCGCGCCGAGATACGGGGCGTAAATAAGACTTAGATCGGCGGCTGATGCCCAACTTTTTAGACGCTTGTTCAATTTATTAGCCTTATTTGCGTAATGGCTTTGACTGTGCGAATTGGTGATGTGAAAGAGTTTATAAACAGTGTTATTGATTTAGTTTCACTTGTGCTCAAATGAGCACAAGTACATGTATGAACAAATGTTCATATACCAAATAACATTATGTTACTTTAATGTTATAAAGTGTGAACGCTCGAAAATACAAGAGTCTAGATCAGCCACTGGATTTTCGCTGGCTTTAAATTTCGCGTATAGAGTCGCGGAATTTAGTTTTCTATATATTAATAATTAAAGTAAATAATTTAGGGTAAAAATAAACATTTTAATTCAAGAATCACATAATACACAGACTAACGTCTTAACAACTCCACAACTTCGTTCAGTGTTCTTCAGAGTTAGATTGACAAGTTGTGTTTAATTTTTTAATAGTGTCGGGGTAGTGCAAAGTTTGGGATCGGCCAACGAGCCGCAGTATAAGTAATGAGGCCCGCTGTTTGTCGGACCAAGTCCCGGCGAGTTGGCCGACCGCACCCGAACTTCGTCGTCGTGCACGCCAGCCGCTGTTATGCTTATTATTAATCAACACTAATAATATTACCCAACTTACGTCCGCTGTTTATTTGACAAGACGGCATGAATAAATCATTATTGCTTATTGCATTATAAAACTATTCAGATAGATTAGACACATTATCACACAAGTTATAAATGCGAAAGTGTGGGTATAACGTGTTTCTTAGTTAATCTAAAAATTACTAAAGTTTTTACGCGTTGAAATATCAAATAATTAAAGTTTTCGCATTATCAAAATAGGCTGGACTAAAAAATTTTAAAACACTAGGTTTTGCCGAGTGTGTTCTGTTAACGTTTAAATAAAATATTGAACTTATAACTCTATTTTAATAAACAGAAAATGCGGAAAAGTTTAAACAAAAGTACAAAGAACTTTGTCCAAATTCATAAAAAGCCGTCTCGAAGGGGCGCTCTAAGATCCCTTATTAAAAGTCAACCCTTAGCGCGGTGTTATCCGCGACAATCGGGATTTGCCGTCAAAGCGAGGCCCTACAAATATCTGATTCCTACAGATAGTAATAAGCCCCTGTTTACTTAAATTGAATTGACGCATTTAGA
The DNA here is from genome assembly GCA_937595015.1 of Polyommatus icarus. NCBI lineage: Eukaryota > Metazoa > Arthropoda > Insecta > Lepidoptera > Lycaenidae > Polyommatus > Polyommatus icarus. The sequence continues at coordinate 16,852,408 of OW569321.1, forward strand.
TCGAGATAAACAAAACATTTGACAGCGTTAATAGGTTTTTCGCTTAAATAACAAAATATTTTTGTGTTACAAAAATTTATATTATAAAGAGGTTGTTTGATTGAATACACTAGTCTCAGGAACTACCGGTTCGAAAAAAAAAATACATATTACGTATATTATTATTATTATTATTACTTATATTATTATTATTATTATTATATGACTAATATGAGCGAAAGATCAGGGAAATAAATAAAAGCTTTTAAAAATGTGGAAAAACGGAAAAAAAATTTGAACGCGCTTATTTCACGAAGTACTGAACCGATTTTTATGTTATTTGGCACATAATATATAGAGTACACTACAGGGAAAGACATAGATAGACTATAGATAACATTTTAAAAACATCAAAAATATTATTCTTACTAGATGTTTTTAAAATTTATGTATAAGAATATTATTCTTACTAGTCGTTTTAAAATGTTATCAGAAAGAATATAGATTTAAGAGTCTTTTCAGGCAACACAACTAATAGTTAGATAGGTTGGAGACAATTACTGATAGTACCGATGGTTAATGTGCACATTCCTCTTGATACACTTGAACCTAAGTGGTCGATAATGACCGGATGATCATTAAGGCGAACATTTATATTGCATTAGCAAAATAAATAATATCACGTTTAATATGTTGTAGCACGTAGAATCGTAAATTGTACTAAATACTCGTAGTGTATCAACTCTTTTTATCTTACTTTGTTCAAATGAATAAAAGAATATATTATTTTGATATCAAGATTACTCATTGTGATATAAATAAGCGAATTAACTTTATGAACACACATAAAACTTTTTATTTTCGTTCGTTAAGGCGACAAAAATGTGTTAAAAGAGTCTTATATTATGCTATTATCAGAATTTACCTATATAAGTTCAGCAAACTGACGTCTGCGGATGGTGGCAGGATGATGATAATGATGACTACATACTGCTTATGATATAAATAAGCAAAGTAAATAAACTTTAGGAAGGATAGCGAAAACACACTGGTGTTTGCTACGACAAGTTTCGTAGCGCGTCTACGTGAGCTTGTAGCGCGTGGCGTAGACTCTCTACGCCGTAGGCGCTAACTAACTGTAACGAATAAACACGAATTTGGCATTTACCGCATTTATTATATTTCCAAATAAGGTTTACCGGGCTCGCTTAATGTTTTAGAAGTAAGAAGTCCGAAATAAATTTTATTTTTTGGCAGAAAATTCGTGAAAGCATGAACAAATACAAAATATAAGATTAAATAAAATTTGAACTCGTTGCACTGTCCATTGCTGATTGCAAGCAGGTCATGTGTCTATTAATTAAAAATATACATAAAATCCGCTTTGGGTTTCCAACGTCACAAATGTAGGTCGCGACGTCCTTACATACATTTGCGTTATAATTAAGCGCAATTGATATTTTAATTAAATATGAAAATATTTCGCATGTGGCCAGTTAAATTAAGGATTTTTCTATTTATTTAAGCGGTGTACCCGTGATTTAATTTTGCGGTGCCCCGGGCTCCCCGCCTACTCATTTCACTGCTTATGATATTACATTTCAGTTCATGTAACTGTCGAGAGGAAACATTTTCCTTTTTCATTACTCCAGCTAATTAAAGACTCTACAATTCCGTTTCCAGCTTCAGATATATTAATTTGCAAACGCCGCTTTTCCCTACATTATGATAAACATTTAGGTTACGTCGTAAGACGAGATGTAAGTAGCATCTTCTATATCTATACTTATTATAAAACAAAGTCACTTTTTTCCCTCATGTCCCTTTGTTCCCTTTAATCTTTAGAACTACGTAACGGATTTTGATGATTCTTTCAGTGTTAGATAGCCCATTTATCGAGGACGGTTATAGGCTATGTTTTATCACGTTAAGACTAATAGGAGCGAAGAAATAGAGGAAAATGTGGAAAAAATGGGGAAAATTATTTGAAAGGCCTAACTTGAACGCGCTAATCTCAGGAACTACGTCCAAATTGAAAAATTCTTTAAAAACCCACTTATTGAGGAAGACTATAGGCTATATTTTATCACGCTAAGACTAATAGAAGAATGTGGGAAAAAACGGGGGAAATTATTTGGAAGGGCTTAATCTCTTGAACTACTGGAGCAATTTTATGTTATTTGGCACATATAAGAAGTAGACCACGTGAAGGATCATAGGCTATCGATTACAGCCTTGTTTGGTTAAAAGTAAAAAGATCATTACACCAAACGCCGACACTTCGCCAGTGAACAATTCTGGCGCAATAGTTGCCAAAACACTACAGCGAATTTTCACACTCGTTAATACTCGTCCAACAGAACTATCAGCCTGTGGTCTGCCTAAGAAATATCTCCAAAGACACTTAGCCTCCAAAAGGCCGATAATAAAACGCAACATAAACTAAGCTGTTCCAGTAGGTTACAAGTGTGTCCCTTGTAGAAGTTGGCACGGCTCCGTGGTTGCGCAACCGGCCGCCGGCGGTCTGAGCTTGTTAAATGTTTTTAGATAGTTTTTAACTACCTCCCCGGGGACGCTCGCGGTTTAAATGCATTTGCTATAAATATTTTCGAAGGAATTAAAAACATTGCGCTAGGAATCTGATAACTCCCCTATTTTTAAATAGAATCCAACATTAGAAGAAACTAGGCTACATATTTATTTTTTAAGGGTTTAGATGTTTCAGTTTATAATAAGCCTCTTGTAAGTTGTAACCGCCTACGTCGTATTTCGTCCCGTCTAAATCTATCGTACATATATCTCCTTGTTCCTTATTTTATATTTCATTAGATGTTGAGATTTATAACGCGTGAATGGTACATTTTTTCGTTAAAACAAAACTTTCCGGCGTCCCTTGACGGATCTCCAAGCACCTACCTATCTTCACTATAAGTTTAATTTAAGCATTTCTTTGGTTTTATCGTTAAGAAGACAGACATATATACAGACTGACTGATAGATATTCGCATTTGCAGTATTTATATTTTCTTTCAATACTTAGGAACAAATATACATAAACTCAATACCTTCCTGGCTTCGCATACTCAGCTTTTGACGCAATATGCTCTTGAATATTTGGTTGTTAATAAATTATACGTGAAGGATTATCACGTCCAGCCAACCGGTCGTTTATTAGAGGTGTCAATAATGGAAAGTCAAATGTTTGCGCCTGGCCTGCGGACTGTTTGCGAAGACGCCGCTAACTTACGGCCATACAGTGTACACTGTATACGCTCAGCATTATATGACAGGTTAGCTCGATCAGCTAGCTTTGAAGGTATCATATTAGTAAGGTATATGGCAAAATTAACGGTATTAAGGTGAACGCAGATTTGGCCGCACCGCACGCACCGCAGTCGCCGCATTTCGAATTCTTTATATGAAGTTATAGGCAAGCTCGCATACCTACCCGCGCCGCAGTCTTCGCAACTTCTACATTCTTTATATGAAGAATTCGAAATGCGGCGACTGCGGTGCGTGCGGTGCGGCCAAATCTGCGTTCACCTTTACATGGTACAGAAGCCCAAAGAAAATAGTTGATAAAACCGATTTTTTAATGACCAGCCAAATCATCATCCTTCGTTTTGGTGTCATATAAAATGTAATCATTGAAATCAACTTACATAATCAAAAAACTTGTTTACAAAAACAATCAGTAGAAACTTTAACAGAATGTAGTACGAATTTATAATTAGGACTAGCTCAAGCGTTGAAAATAGAAATATGGGGTAAGCGAGCTCAGAAGTTGGGTGTTTGTGACTGTTTGTGACACCTACTGTCCGAGTGTTTGCCACCTGCCTGACGCCATTTACATAAGTGTCTTATACACTACGTTCACTGTTATTTTGCTTTTGGATTCCCACGAGAGTCATCCTTAAGATATTCATATAAGGTGTCTCATCAAGTCAGAAATAAAATAACTTTTGAATGGTATATATGTATGAAACTGCAAAACATACAGTTATTTTTCAAAAAGCCCAACGTCAAGCTCAATATTGGTACTGGAAGATCTTCCTTGACAAGCCAAAGGGTTTGTGTACTGATAAGAAACCAGAATTAATTCCATTAAAATGCAAAACGATGTGCCAAAATCGGGGTGTTTTGTAACTATATACAAAAAATAATATACCAGTTGACAAGGGAACCTTCGCCGGTTTCATACGTGGATTAAAAATATACTATAATATTTTATATTTAAGTTAACTAAGTTACAATATAAAGTAAGCACAAGATAGTATAAAACACTGAACAATGAACAAATAAGTAAGTTATAATACCCGTATACATTGTGCTAACACCTCTTACAGAATTCCACTTCTTAATACTCTATAAATTTCTTTAATAAAATGCAGCGTGCCGCGCTGGTAAATAAAGTTCTAGAAAGTTTATTAATAACAGTATCCTAACGATAATTATGAATAAAAGCATATTTCTTTCTCGAGTTTCTTATTAAGCATTTATAAAACTAATTTAATAGTCGGTAAAATGGACTGGTAATTTATTACGCTTGATTATGAACTGGAGTTTTATGCGGCACGGTGCTTCGGCATCACTTTGGAATACTTACACTTTTGTTAATAAAAACATCGCAGGCTATTACATTATAAAATGGAATACCTGAACTAATTTCATAAGAAATACAGCACTGAAAACTGATTAATTTAGCTTTTTTACCGACTGAGTCTTCGCTTGTTATTTTAAAAACACTTACGGTGTGTACACAGCCTTATATTTTCAGGCATTGGTGTGTGCGTCGCCTAACGTATTTCTTGGACGGAGTTCAGCGGTACGTTAGAGGAAGCGGCAGTTACAGTGTTTCCGGTCGCCGATTCACTCTGAATTATGGATTCAAGAGGAAATGAACTCTGTTGATATTTTTTGTGCCCTCGACTATCCACCGCAATTGATTTCGGTTTGATCAAAGCGAACTCGAATAAAGTATTCACCAACTTCTCTATAGGTCCACTAGTTTCTCGTGATTTATTCAAATATAACCGGTGAACGTTTTTTACCTGTGCTTTTGTTTATTTTTCGTCGCATTGCAAATTTAGTTTTATTATTATTGATATTCAATATTTTTACCCTTGTTAACCTATCAAGCCCCATTAGATCACCGGTGATCGCGACAACAATAGAATAACAATAGATTTCCAAGAATCCGCGATCGAAGGATTAAGAAACCAGTGCTTCGCGTATAATGTATAATATTATATTCTTTGCCCGTGCTGTTATAATAATAGGCCGTACCTATAACAGTTGGTAATTTAGTGATAGTTGTTTACAGAAACAATACTTTTCAATCTATATTTTATAGATAAACATACAATTTACTTAGGTAAAATATCAAAGATAACTAAATTGACGATAAACTCGAAAGAAACTCACTAGAAAAATAAAAGTTGAATTGAAATTTAGATACAGAACCGCTCTTAAAGTACAGAAGCGTGTTTTAAAACATTTCCGCTAATGAAGATTTTATGCGAAAGTTTATTCAAAAGGGAAGTGGCATTCTTTCAGATGTACTACGCTAACAATGACCAGCGCTACTTGTTCAAATTGAAACAAAAGCCATTATCAGAGCGGAGCGCCCCGGAACATCCGGAAACCCATTACGACAACATCGACGATCAGCTGCAGCATTTTGTTTGATACTTTGTTATATTTTTACCACTAATGCGTCTTATTGGTTCATGATTGTCTTACTATGGATTACGAAGGTAAGAGGAGTATATTATATGATTGTTCGATGTCATATTATGTGAATTACAGTTTCGCAATCATGGTGGAAATCATAGTTATCCTTTATAACCCAACCTGGAGAAGCCTCTACGTTATGTTTTTTGTTGTCTGTTCGCGGTTTTGAGCTTGGCGTTTGAGAGGTTGTGAGTTCGCATTTTGCATTGGAGCAACTAAATAATATAGCGCACGCTTAAGCACGATTAAAAGTAACTCTTACATTGCCGATGGAAGCTGCCATCGACATCCAGATCGTTGTGGGAGCAGGCTTTTCCGATTACTTTTATCAAAGCCACAAATTCTTTTCAGAGAACTTCGCAAGGTCTAGTAGGATCTAATAAGCTATTAGGGGTAATTAATCCCAGATTTGGCAATTCCGCCCGTAACAGTTGGCAATCACTTAGACGGTGGTCCAAAAACAGCGGCTGTTGCGGTCCTCATTACCATTCCCATTGATTATTCAATCAGCGCGCCGCGTGCGAGTGGACACGCCGGAATTGATTCCAATGCAAATTACACCGACTGTCATTTCCAGACAGCTATTTAGACGCTTTTTGTGTGTTACAGGCCAGCTAGTTCTTGGTTAGTTCGTTTTTTTGCGAAGCAGTGAAGTGGATCGAGTTTTATGTTTATGTTAATAGTGTTACAAGGGAGCGTAGCAAAGCTATCCAAAACTTCTCAGATATATAAAAAAACTTGTTTTATGCAAAAAAAAAAAAAAAAAAAAAAAACTTACAGGGCTGGTTTTTGGTTAAACAAATTGTAAAGTAATATTGTAGCCATATTGTAAAGGTAAATGACACTTGAGAATATGCAGTAGTTGTCATGCTCAATTATGCGTTCCCGTCAGTGTGATACATGGTCTAATTAGTATCATTTTGCATGGAGCCGAAATTATTACACTGGAATCTGTTCTACTTCGCATCTACACAAGCAACCCAAAACATCTTGCCTACATTGAACATTCATTTGAATAAAATGTACAGTAGAAATAAAACTTTTAAGATAAAAGACATTCTCAAATCTCAATGTATTTCTTCGGAGGCCAGCCGAATTCATCGTATTGGAATTGATAAAAGCGTTTTTGAATAAAATCAGATGTTCAGGACTATTTCTTTATATTCAAAAGGTGGATGACGTCACCGGAGATTATCCGAGTGAGGACTGAACGGTTCCGAAGTGGATCCTTTTAACGAATTAGCTTTGAGCGGGCCTTATTACTGTAGCAAGTGGCTAATTTCTTTGAAGTGAAGCGAAAACGAAACTGACTGGCGACAGTCGTCCTTCTAGGTATCTTCATCGACTGCCTAAAATTTTTGCAAGTTTATTTAGGTTTTGTCTCGCGAGTCACGACTTGCGATCAGATGATTCATCAGGACACGCGATTAACATTATCTTACTGTGCAAAATTTCAAAGCCTTAAACCGTAATTGGCTTTTTCGGATGAACTTATTATGTTAATTTAGAAGCCTCAAATGAGTCAAAAACCCTTTTAGGGAATTCGCGACATATTCAAGTTTCAACGTTTATTACGAAGAAAACAGTAATTTAACTCCCAATAAAGGTTTCTAGATAAACAAATAAAACATCCAAATATTTCCATTAAGGAAGTAACGAGGCCACTCGGCTAAATATCAATTTCCTTTTTCAAACAAATCTCCGATTACGGGACATCGAAACCCGATTCTATCCCCAGTCATTAGAGTTCGATTTTACAGATCGCAGCTCGGCGCGAAATCTATGAATCCCTGGATTTAGGTAAAATAGAATAGGTCCCGTGTACGATCCTTTGATACGGGGTAAATAGGTGCACTTATGTACCTATTTACCTCGGTGAACACTGATCATGTTTGACCGTATACAAGTGTTTTGGGAATGAAAATTACTACGCAGAAAATTGTAGGAACACCGGTATCATATTTCCATTAAGGCGAGCTTTCGGAACCTAACTGCATGAATGGGCGAAAATAGAATTCGTACTCGACTGTACGGTAGACTAGAGAAGTATAATATAGTGTTCGTAGTTTAAATAGATAAGGTAAGTTTTTGTTGCGCTTACTTTTCAAGACGTTCGAGTCATTTTACTCGCAGTAATACAACGCAGTTCCGAGTTTTAAACTTTGCACGACTTAGCGTCTTAACAGCAGATTATTATTATAGCAAAAACAAAAGCTGAACAAGTTATGTTATTTAAGTAAAAACTTGTTTAATTGTATTCGTATGCCTTTCCTTCACTGAAATACACTAAATGCAACATTTTATATCATAACTTGTCAAACAATAGATTATTATAGATAAATAAACAAAATTGCCTCAATTAAAGTAAAATATTAAGTAAAATAATAAATTAAAGAACCGGGTAATCTGGTTCCATCAATCCAATAAGTGCAGGAGATATAGGTGAAGGCGTTTTTCAATTACGCCTGGAGCAGACTCAAGGAGCCACTTCATGAAATATGTATGTGGTCGGTGGCCGGTGGCCGGCCTGTCCCTCCCAAAAGGCACATCAACTGAATAGCATTAGTGTAGAGACATTGATACAGATAGTTACTCAGACCTTTTCAATTTATTTCCTAAATATTCATTGTCCTCTTGTCTTAATTTATATAAGAAAGTCTATAAAACTAACTTTGATTTGCGAACATTTGCGTTTTGAAAATTAAATGCATTTTTGATGTTTATAGTTTCTTCGGTATGGTTAGTAATGAAGAAAAGAAAAATGTAAGCAATAAAAAAGTTTTCTGTTCGATATTATGTATTATATTTAAGTTTACTTTGAAAATGATAACTATGATAATATTGCTCATATTGTACAATTGTTATGTTTGAATTTATTAAACACAAATAATGTTATGAAATTATAGCAACTCCGAAACATGCGTAAGCAAAGATTAATTATAATATACTGAGTAATATTCTAAAGCCTGAGTTATTCCGAATATATTATAATAATATATTGTTCCAGCGAATAATCACAATAACTTTGTAACTCCAGTATTACAGGGGTTTTACTTTGTAATTGAGTATCAAATTATTTACGTATATTACTTTGTAATTTATTTTATGCTCAAAACGAAATAATAAATAATCAAAGCTTTACAAATATTAAATTAATAGCCAATTATAAAGATACACGAGCCGTCTATAAAATTAGATTATAGAGTGATAATTAGAAAGCCATCGAAATGGTAATTTAGAAGCTGGAAGCGAAAAGTGAAACATAAAGCGAGGAATGAAAGGCTCGTCGGCGGTGATCAGCTACTTGGCATTCAGGCTGTAAATAAAAAGCCGCGGGAGGCAATATCTCCGGAGGCTCGGGAGCACTCGGCCGATAGCCTCGCCGACACTCGCCGATAGTGGCTATTAAAATATCGTTGAATTTCAAATGCCACCTTCCGACACCGTTTCTTTGATGTCTGCTTGTTTTGAAAACGGGAGCCTTTTCATCGGAAAGCGAAGAAGCTAGCAATTTTACACAATTAATTTTGTGCTATTCAGTCTTTGTATATGTGCTGGTATTTGGTAATAAAAGAAATCGTCAACCATATATCTAAATATTATGTTTAACTTAATTTTAGGCGAAAACGCTTATGTCAATAATATGTTCCGTTTTTACGAAGGTAGAGCTTCTGTTATTTAACTATAGTACTAGTAGCGGCATATTTCATGGGCCGGGTGTCGAGTGGGCGTTTGATACATTACGAAATAGGTTAAAGGTCCGAGACGTTCAAAATTATTATCGCATTTTTATTCTGTGTCATAAAAAGCGAGTATCGAAAAGGGAGAAATAATTTCTGCGTTACCATTACTAGTTACGACTGACGCAGTCATATTATTGTCATAAAACGGAATCATAATCTCGAACGCTTCGAGTCCAATAAAAAATGCCATTCAAAATATATGTTATTGGAGGCGACAAAGCGGCATTCCTCCCGATATCATCGTTCGGGAGGCGTTTAGCATATCTCGGCGTCTATTGTGTTTTAGTACGTTTTCATGGTGCGCCGGCAACGTGACTCTGTCGACATATTTTTGATATTAAGCCCCGAATATTCGAGCATAAAAACGTGAAATATGTGCCATTTTTATGAAAAATTGACTCAAAATTGTGGTCGTTACGTGGCACTGGTCACGCCATTTACTTACGCGTTTTCGACTTTCAATGATTTTGGTACCGAAAAACTTGTTTACCTGAAACAAAAAATGATGTTATCAAAACAACGTAGGTAGCAGTTAAGTGTAAAATATACATATAAAATATAAATACATTAATACAAAATTATAATCATTTATGCGGTATTTGGTATACCCAACTGTCATCTATCAAAAGTGTGACCGATCTTGATACTCTACGTAGAGCAATATAACTAGGGACGTGTATGGCGGGCATTAAATCTTGGAGACCGTAATCCTGATTCACTGCTTAGAATATTCATACGTTATTACAAATAAATAAACTCGTACACGTAGCTCTAAAAGCACAACAAAGATAAGTAAATCTGTTGTATGAAATACGAGCTGTGAATTAATACGAGAGGGAGAGCTCTAAGTTTATAATCACACATGTTGGGCCGAGGGCTTTTGTGGTGATAATAGTACAATAAATATTGGCTTTCATCAGATGTTGCCGCTTGGATAAATCAAATTCCAAAAACCCAGTCTTCACTGTTGTGGTGTGTGGTTATCAAATAAGAAATAGTTTTGATAGAGCCAAGGTGATAAAATTTGAATTATATAAATCTAATGATCGAAGATAAAAAGAAAAATATAAATTGTTATTTAAAAAGGCTTACACGATATATTTTGTAGATATATTTTTGGTATTAAACCGTAAATGTCCTTTTAACATCGTAACGTATTATTATAACTAATCCAGCGCATTAATATTTAAAATTTGATATTATTTTAAAAATTGACGAGGTACCCCTGCCAAATTGTCTCAGTAAATAAAGTACGGTGGCTGCAAAAAGAGCGGGCTGCGGGACGTATTTATACAAGTTTTTGTCGCTAAGTGCTTCGTAAACATGACTTAAATGGAGACCACTTTTGTGTACAAATACATAATATTGAAAACAAACTCCATTAAAGTAGCGACTTCATTCTTCAATTTTTATAAATGAACGGTATTTTTGTAGCGCATTTTATTATTTCACAAGCGGTGCCAAGTTTCATCTTAGTTGAAGGGAAATTGCCATCTAGAATCCGGAAAAACTAGATCGAGACTATAAATAGGTCCTGTGGTTTTCAAACAACAGGATCTATTTATGCATTTTTTGCTACGCCTACAATTTGGACGCCATACCAAAACTACACATTCTTTGTATCGGAAGCTGATTTACAAAGTCTTATCATCCACCTTTAATATTGCCAAACATAATCTCAGTTAAATTACGAGACTTGATAACGTATCTTGAGCTATCGATTTTAAATTCAACCCCGAGATAAGGAGCACATCCTGCAGCACTTAATAAAGCGCCCTGAGGTACCTGCGCATAACTTGGTGTATTGTAGTGGCATATCTTGATTGGCTCGCTTGTTCAACATTTTCATTAACACAAGACGTATCTCGGTATTAAAAATATACCCTGTATACATATAGACGTTAAACAATGTTTTGTCTTTGTCTGATTCATTACTTAAGTCATACTAAGACAAAAATTAACTAGGACGTTGTAAAAATATAAGTTACTATGTTTTTGCCTGCGGCTTCACTGGCGTTAAGATGTATTATTATATATTATATAGAATCTTTCATCCCCTATTTTATCCCCTTAGAGGTGGAATTTATCAACATCCTTTCTTAGGGGATGCCTACATCATAACATCTACCTGCATGCCCAGCCCGATCCATAGAGTGGTTTGGAATGTGCGTTGTCAGTCAGTCACCTTTGAGTTATATAAAATTTAGATTGTAGGTAACTTTTTTAGTACCTACTTTTTTACGATTTTATAGTACTTTTCTAGTAGAAAAACTAGCTAATATAATATATATTAGTGGTACAAATTTCACAACGTATAAATATAATAATATCAATAGTGGGGAATTATTATTTTTAATTATTGAATTATGCGAGTATATTTTCGCAACGAGCACCAACAATAGCGGCACGTGGTTTTATGGTTTCATTTGTAAGCGTGGGGTCTGTTGGTCCCACGGGATTGCCGAAACCGATACTATTATTAACAGCGCTTAATATGGACCATTGTTAAAATACAGCGTTTATTTGCCAAAAAGTCGGATTTACCATTTTTTGTACGCAAAAGATGGGTTCCTAATAACGAAAAATAATTTCTACCTCTCTTTTCTAATGTTAATAAATGAATAAAGTTTAGCGGTCTGATCTTCTAAAACGACGAAATTACACAGAAATTTAATCCGAAGTTTCGGTATCCATTCTTTTCCAGATTACATCTTTAAATAATTGCCAGTGTTGCAAAAATAATGAAAAGCGGGCGGCGCGGCGGCCCGCGCCGGGCGGAGGGCAAAATCCGTTTATTTGAAAACATTTCTTAAAACAAACCGGAGATTGTGTCAGAAGTTGTAATCAGCGTTAAAACCTTGAATACTTTGGCCGACCCCGGAGATGTTTTGAATAGGTATCTGTTTGTGGTATAGTTCTTGCAATCTACGAGTGCGCGTCGCCTTTATTTGTAGTTGGAAATGTGAATAGACATTTTCGTTAGTGTGCGTACCCGACGGAGCAGTCAGTAGCGAGCGAGCCATGTACGCGTGTATAGATATGGTCACTCACACAACTAAGGGCGACACGCACTCGTAGATAGCAAGAACTATATTTCGTCTGGCACGCTTAAGTATGAAAACTTGTAAACAGAAAAAGCACGTAATTTTACTTGGCGCTTCTTCTCTTTTTTCCATTATGTTTGGCGTTCAATAAATCCTTATTCAATAATGATGATGTTATGACTTTATCGAACGGCACCGATGTTACATTAATATAATATTTTGCAAAAATCCAGCTCCATTAAAAACTAAAAGTCTTTGAATACACAATCAGGCCAGAAATGAAATAACTTCTTGAGAGCGAGTCCGGGTCGGTATTAAGGGCAGCCGGTGAACCGCGGCGGGCTATTGTTTAGGAGCGGATTACCGCTTCGCTTATCACCGAGCGTTTTTTACTCGTTTAGTTTCAATTAGGAGTCGGTTAATTTCGCCGCTAAGTGGCCGGTTTAACTTGCGATTTAATTTATTCGCCGGCTAAATTTATGCCCGGGATTAATGTAGCGCCGCCTCAGGTTCCGTACTAATTGCCACTTTCAATTGTCTAAACAAAAATAAAGGGACGCCTGTAGGTATTTATCTCGAGGAGGAGGAGGCTATTAAGGGTAAAGACCGCGGCAGAAGCTTACAAGTGAGGCTATTCTTTCGGCGGAAAATGAGATTTGTCTTTGTACTCCTTAACTGGGCTATTAAACACGAGCATGACAGACGAATGCTTTTCTTACACAGTATACTTTATAGGTAATATTCGTATTGTGTTTTACCACTACCACCCCATTGCGTTAAGGCTAGTTGAGATAAATCGTTTCGATCAGTCGTGAACCGTTACTGGAACGTGCAGTGTCTTGCGGGAGCTTAGTACTAACATCCAACCTGTTTTAAGAAACCCTGTTTAAATCAGTTCATTTGCGACCGAAAATATGCATCCCAAATGAAAGAAGAATTTAATAACCATTTTATTCTAGAACGTACGAAGAGTGATGACGAAGTAAAAACATAATCAAGTTATTCAACGCAATCGACAAGCGGTAAATACCAATAACATATTTGTAGTAAAATGTGACAACAAATAAACATGTTAAAGGAAAAACTTCATTCCGAACATAACTTGAATGTTTACCGGTACTACATCGGCATCGATATGGGAAAACGAGATTATTACATTTATTTCATTATATTGCTTTAAACATACATTCCGATGTAAACGACGCGATTTTACGTACACATCGTTACGTAAATAGCATTAAGAGATAAATATTATTCAGAATTCTGATATAAATTCAAAATCTGTAATTGGCAATTATTTATAGTCGAACTAGTACATATAATAATGTAATGCTATTACTTTTAAATCGCCTGACATATTCTGTACTTCTGTTGATAATATTTTAAAGGGGAAAATATTTCTTACGATAGCAAGAAAAGCCCTCAATTTTTCTCACCCGGATGCTATTTTCTCCAGACGAAATTATTGTACAATATTCTTTATCGGGCGTAACGTCGATAATCGGTTTCTATTATATCTGATTGCACACGCACTGCGCACACACGCACGCACGCAATTCAAATAAAAAAGGGCCAAGTGTTCGATTACGCGTCCGCTCGCAATACAATCAACATTAGACGGCCGGCAGCTGCGGAGCCCTAAATTACGGCGTTAGCGAAGGGACTGCAGGGCGGGCCCGTCGACAGGACGCGCGAGTAGCCAAATTATGTTCGGTCTTGAGCACAATCGATCGATCACGCTTTGGATGCTTTAATTTTGATGCCGTAAAAATAGATGCACATTCGCGCTCGCTCGTAGTTGCGGGTTTTGAAGTTACATGTACGAGTCCTGGATGTATGAGCCTGCCTGCCTAGTATACGCCAACGAGATATCTCTCTCTACATGTTTCTCGATGTTTGATAGTTTGTATCTTCATCTCTATTGACCCTAGCATGACAAACATTTTTTCTCGTGTAGATCTATCATCCAAGAACACATTTTTATAGTGTTTTGTCGAGATAATGTCGAGATTTTGACATTATGAGACGAATAGTTTTTAATTATCTCGAAAGTGAGATACGAGATATATCTCGTTGGCGTATGCTAGGCAGGCTGGAGCTTAAAACTGTGATTACGCTGTCAGTATTTGAAACGAGACACCGCTACTAAAATAAACTTCATATGCCAGTCGGAGGGTTATTAAAACTTTAATATTACTCGTCGTCGTCGTTGGCCGCAGACACGTGCTGTCGTTAACGCTTCATTATCCTAATAAATGTAGACGGACCACCTTCACTGCAGGATAACGATCCTACCTAGTTTATAAATGAAATTACTTACACAATAATAAAAAAGGCGGGCATGTCAGATATGCTCAAAACGATAAAAAAGTATCGAGGAAAAATTAGAAGCTACAGAAAAATAAGAAAACAATACGCAATTAAAAGTGCAGCATTGGCAACTATCGCCGGGTAATGTAGACGCAGCTTAATATAGATAAGAAAAAAAAAGAAAATGCCAGCCGAATTGACAGTTTAATCTGGAGAATTGGGAGTGCGGCTGAGTGGGGTGGCTAGTGCAGCGTGCACCGAGCGAAACAAAGAAAAAAGAAATCTTTCTCAGTTCATTGGAACAGAAACTTGTCTGGCCCGTGATGAATGGGGTTGTGGCCGGTGCTTTCCATAGTAATTGGATTTTAGCCAGAAACATGGCTGAATGTATTCCGTTATCTAAAGTAATAAATACGATTCGGATTAAGCTATTAAAATAAAGTCGGCGCTACGCCGAACTTTCCGTTTAAATTATTTTAAAAGGAAAAATGTGGTAGGAGGTTAATAGGTTCCGCATATAGCCTCCTTTTGTGTGGCTTAAATGTTTATTTTGTTCAGTGCGCTTGTTTAAAAAAGAAAAATTAATTGCTACTGCCTATAATTCCAACTATTTTACTAATTATGTGGTGTCACCAAACAGGCTACATGAATATGAACATGCTTAAGTATTTAATATGTATTAAATCCAATTATTATTATTATCAAAGTGAGTAACTACTTGACTATTGATTTGTTTTTAGTCTTGATTAATAACGGAAACATTATGAGAATTTACATTTTTCTCACCTCCGGGCGGAAAACGTCAACTTTCTTCCCGCTGCGCTTATCGATGTTGCCGTTTTCCGCCTCCGTCGATGAGAAAAATAGTACACGCACCATGGGCAGTAAATAAGAAAGCCTCAGATCACATGTTTACATGTGATCTGAGACATTTCTTATTTTCCTGCCCTATGTGCGTAATGTACTATTACCATCTAAAGACAAAAAGAAAAACATACAACCATTAAACGATAATTAAATCAAACGTGAACTAAATTTAAAACGTAACTAAGTTTGTAGTTTATTGACAACTTGTAATTGATCGACACCCAGTGGGAATAATTAATAATCGAAGTTGGAACATGTTCCGCAGTCGGCCAGCTTATAATTATTACTGTCCAATGTCCCACTGGCTACTGTCACAAAGCGGACTATTTCAAAGTTTATTTTTAAAGTCTACTGTTAGACTTGTACTGAATTGTATCGATCCTGATTCCTGTGTGTTACTAATTACTATACCAGATTTAAATGCTGTAAAGTATGGAGTGGTTTTAAAGGTCTCCACAAAAGAAGGCGGATCGAATCCGATTTGACTAACGCAGGCCGTCTAAAAAATATGATCGAATCCTAATAATACTGCCGGCACACACCCACCGTGAAAGTAGTATACATAGGGTACTTGAAAAAAGTCTATGAAATACTAGATTGCCATAATGTCGTACAGCAAATCATGGCCCTTAAGTTAAAAATTTAAAAAGCAATAGTTAGTTTTATTTTCGATGAATTTTAGTGCCTCACTACACAGATTGCATGAATACAATTCTTATTTTTGATTATACATAACTAGGGAATGTTATTATTCGACAAATTTACTATTCGAATAATTCGAATATTATTCGAATAATTCAAAAACTTTGAAAAATGCTGAAAACTCTGAATAAAAGTAACAAAAAGCTTCGTACAACCATGTAAAACCTATTTTGTTAATACTATGAAGTAAGCAATTCTTATTTTTACTTTTATCAACATAAATCTTTGTACCTAAATGACATAGTTAATTTTTATTGTTAAACACTTTAAAAATGTATATTTTAAGGTAACAGCTGGGTAATAAAAGAAAGGCTGTAAAGTGTAAACTGTTTTTGATCATAGCACCTTTTACTTTTTTCACATACAGTTATTATGCTTGCTAGGCAGTAGTTGAGATTAAATAATACTAATATGATATTCGTCGTTATGTTATCTGTTCATTAATACTAAGCCAGCTCACCCGTCTTTTTCATATTTTCGACCCATGTTTACCTAGTCACCAATTTTTTTTTTTCACTTTTGTATGGGGAATCTCGTGACGCTCGGGCCCTTGCCCATACAAAAGTGAACACACCCTAAAGTATTATCACTTATTTTTGTTACACACTGTATATCATTAAAGATGTAGAATATTAATAAATAATGTTATTTTTCTGAAATAAACTTAATTACGTTCTTATTCCGTATTAATTTTTTATTTGATAGCATTTTAAACCAAAATTAAAGATATTTTTACTATTCGAATTATTCGAAAAATAATTTAGCGAATATTCGAATAATAAAATCGTAGAATATTCGAATAAAACGAGTATTCGAATATTCGACTAACATACCCTATACGTAACATAAAAAGTAAGCGACACCTTAAATCAAGAAATCTTAAAATAAGTTCTTTTACAAATGTTATTGTTCAGTACTACATCGAACAAAAGAAAGAAACTTTGTTCTTGTTAGAGGAAAGAGTTTTCCTTTCTTTAATTATTTTTAAAGCGGCTGCATAAAACTAGGAAGTTCACAAAGACTTTTAATAATATATTTTTGTAATAAAAGCATAAATAATTTTTGATTTAGGTAATCAAAATATGTTTTTTTATAGTCTATAGACTTTTAATATTACTATATTTTAACACACCCAAGACAAGTAGGTAAGCACAGAGTATAAGTAAACCGGCCAAGTGCGTGTCGGGCCACGCGCAATATAGGGTTCCGTTGTACCGCTAGTTTTTGACAATTTTTTTATGGTCAATGAATGTATATTTATAGCGTGTTTTACACTACTAACAACATCATCTCAGTTACTTTCAAAGGAATTTGAACGAAATTAAGTTCCATCGCCGAATATATTTTTTTTAGTTGATCGACTATTACTCAATAATTTATAAAGTCTTCTTAGGCGTGATAGTTTCCCTTTTAAATTCAGCATATTTCCTACTCCCGTGATTTTTTTCACATTTCCAGAACCAACCGTTTAGCTGGTTGAAGGGGGGGACACTGGACTCTTAACGATTTTTTCCACTTTAAAACTTAATATTTCACAAACGGATCCCTAAATCGGAAAATGATCTATGAAAACTCGCAATATTTTTAAAAAACCTATTCAACGACACCCCACGCGATGGAGTGGGCGCGAAAAAATTTTTTCATCCCCGCTTGATGTGTAGGGGAGGTACCATAAAAAAAATATTTTTTTACGATTTCATGTACCATTTTGTTGCCATCATTAATATGTGTATTCATACCAAATTACAGCTTGTAGGTCCTATAGTCTCTGAGTAAAACCGCGGACAGACAGACAGACAGACAGACAGACGGACAGACGGACGGACAGACCGAAACTATAAGGGTTACTTGTTGTCTACGGAACCCTAAAAATGTTAAATATAATTTCTAGAAGCATTTTTAAAATTAGGTATTTTCAATTTCATTATATTTTTTGTTTTATTTGAACCGCAAATGATCGCTTAATTTTAGCTATTTGGTGGGTTTTTGTGCCCGTTACATACAAATCTGTCTGAAGCCATTTCATCCAGCTGATTTGTCCTGTACAGTGTTTCAATATTCCGCGTTATATACCTAGAAGAGCAGCCGGTACTGGCACTATAAATAAGATCGATCAATCTATTACTTTCCGAGAAATCCAATCTTCCCTAAAACTTAATTTAAAAGCCCTTTGTTCGTTTAAATTCTTTACACCGCAATTTTAGCGGAATCGATTGCTAAGTAAACTCAGGTAAGTAAATCTGTATAACTTATTTAATAAGTAAGGTAAATCTGTATAACTTATTACCTATTATTATCAATAGGAATTAGGAGTCGTTAGAGTTTATAGAGATTTTGAATTTAGAAGTTAATAAATACAAACTTTTACGTTACATATTATTATGTTTCTAATAAGCAAAAAAAAAAAAATACTTAAATGAACAATTAAGCAGTGAGAAATAAATAGTGATGGACAATATATTTTAAATACAGAAGAGAGCTCCTGATGATGATTACAAAATCAGCGCCATCAATGGGGCGTTATGAGGACGCATGAATCAATCGATAGTCTCCGTCTATAAATAATGTTACATCTGGCCATCACGCGCCGGTACATATTGTTAAATGACCTACTTTATAATATTTATATTAAATATACTTTACACGATAGAAAAAATATTATAAGCTTGTTTTTGTTCTGTTCAATATTTTTCACAGTTCAAAGCAAGGTTAGATATTAAAATCTCACTTTTATTTTAGTAGCTTTGTATTTGCAGAAATAAATATTTTAAATAATAAAAAATTGCCATTTAAAGTTTGAATTGCCCGAATTTTGTGCGAATCGCATAAAATCCCAAATGCGATAATATCTCACAATAAGTAGATTAAAAAACTGCCGGTATGGCCCAAACAGCATATCTGGTCATGACACGAATAACAAAGTTTACGCCAATAAAACATTCAAAAGGATCCACCGATGCGTTTCACAAAAAAAGGTTCACGTAAAAACGACCCGTTACCCAGGGGTAAATATTTTCCTCCATTTTGAAACGCATCTGCTTTTTGCGTTCGGATGGTTCGCTACTTTTATAGTTTTTATTGAATTATTATGATTCGTGTAATGCGGGTTTTTTTGTAGAATGGCTTAAGCTTTCATATGCACAATAAAGTTTAAAATATTTGACACAAATGTTATGTTTCAAATAAATAAATAAACCCTTAATTAGCAATTAAATAAAAATAAGCATTGCTTATAAAATAACATTATTTTGAAGGCTACTAGCAATGATAATAATTATTGACGATAATAATATAATAATATATTAGCGCGTGCATTCACAACTCAATTTCAAGCTTTTGCTGACCGTCGAACATCTATTCAACGCAGCTTTACAACAACACTCGATGACGTTAAAACAACAAATGAATTAACTCACTCTCAACAGGAAGAAACTTATAAGAATAAACAAACAGAGTATTGAACTCGTACAGACTACAGTAGATTTTAGGGGTGTATCACACGGTTACCGCAGCCCTTTTTGTTTACGGAATCGCGTGGCTCGCACGTGTCGACATTATAATAACAAAGCGATCAAAGACCTTGTCTATGCTCTAAACTCTTTTATTAACACAATAACCTTAGTCATTTTGCTATGTAACTTCCATCTTTATGCAGACGACTTGCAGATTTATCGTCAATCGCACATTGAAAGCATTAGTGCCGCAGTCAGTGACGTTAATGCTGATCTACAGCGGATTGCAGATTGGGCTAACTCTTTTGGTCTATTGGTGAATCCCAAAAAGTCACAAGCCATTGTCATCGGTAGTAGGTATATGACTCAGCGCTTGCACAATGTCCCCAAGGTCATGTTTAATGGTACTCCGATTGATTACACGAATGCAGTGACAAATCTTGGCATTATTATAGATAATAATTTGTCCTGGAATGCTCAGGTCAATGATATCAGCAAAAAGGTGTATCATTCACTACACAAGCTTAAGACCCTTCAAAATTTCTTGCCCTTGAATACAAAAATCCTTCTAGTTCAAACCCTTATTTTCCCTATCCTTGATTACGCGGACTCCTGCTACTTGGACGTTACTGAAGAGCTGTTATCAAAACTGGAACGGTTGCAGAATCTCTGCATCCGTTTCGTGTTTGGGCTAAAAAAGTACGACCATGTATCAGCTTTTCGATCGAAATTAAAGTGGCTCCCGATCCGGCTCCGGCGTAATTCCCATATCCTCTCTCTCCTTTACAAAATCCTTTTCAATCCCATATCTCCATCTTACCTCCTAGATCGTTTCAATTTTGCTCGACCTCCTGACATGCCGTGCAGGTCTAACGTGAGGACGAATCTATCCCTCCCCTCCCATCGCTCCAACTTCTTCTCCTATTCCTTTACCGTTCATGCAGTTAGACTATGGAATTCCCTTCCCCACACCATTCGTGACAGCCCTTCCTTCGCTGTCTTTAAGAAGCGACTAAAAGAGCACTACCTCAACAATGAATCCTGAAGCTCTTATTAAATATACATATAGTATGTATTTGTTTATTTTTGTATGTATTTTTGTAAGTAGGTATATTTTTGTATTATAACATATTTATTATTTTGTATATTATAATATATAAATATGTATTATATTTGCATTAAGTATATTATAATTATCAATTTAATAGTAAGTATGTGTATTATTCTATAGATTTATAAAATTTATCTGTGCACGCCCTATCTGATATTTCCCATCACATTTCTCTCTGTAGGGCTGCTGGAAGAAATTTCTGTTAGAGATAAGCAGTACCTGTTGTGTCGTTTTTCTTCTGTATATATTTCGTGTTAAAATGTGTGTGTGTGTGCAATAAATAGTAAATAAATAAAAAAATAAAAAATAAATAAACTCGTGATTAAATTACTATCGGCTGGTTCGCGCTAACCGAAGTCTGTATTTCATTAAACGACATATATGTGAATAGTTTGAGCTTTTTAGTACACTTAATATTGCTGGTATTATTCGTACTTATTATATATGCATATTGCATAGGGTGTAGGTACCTGGGTTGGTGTTGGCGCCTGGCGGCTTTAAAATTAATTTCATATCAGAAGGTTTAGTCAGTTTTAGTTGCCAGTATTTTCTTTTTAGGGGGTGTTGATTTAGTCATTCGTCTTGCGTAGGTAATGTTAGTTAGTTTAGTTTTTTTAATCTGGTAGAGATATTTTTGAGTTCTGGTAAAACATATCCAGGTATAGCTATTAACGCGAAAAAAATGTACGATTTTTCCTCGATAACAAATATTAATATGAATGAAGTTACGAATTTTTTCACGATTTTTATAGGTACATAAAAAAGGCACCTAGAATTAATTTAGAATTAAAATAACAATTATTTGATAATTATTCAAATTTCGACGATGACGATACTCGCTGTTATGGGCGCGCACTGAAAATAATATCGATTTAGGTAATAAAATGTGTGCCCTGGGAGCAACAATAAAGGGGCTGCAGCCTACCCGCTCCCTCGGGAACGTCGCAGTTTGCACAAAATATACGTGTTTACAATTTATATTATGTTTACACACCGGGAGCTGCACGTGGAATTTTTAAAGGATTTTATATTCTTAGGAAACTGTTAGCGAGATTTATGTACTACACGCTTATAAAAGAGAGATTAAAGTAACATGGCCGACATACGAAATTGTTTTGTGACAAGCTTTAAAACAGTTGACATACGTGGCAATACTAAGATAAAGATGTGTTCATACTTGCAAGAAATAATACAACAACAATACGTATACTAATATTATAAATTCGAAAGTGTGTCTGTCTGTCTGTTACCTCTTCAAGCCTAACCCGCTGAATCGATTTAGCTGAAATTTGGCATGGAGATACTTTGAGTCCCGGGAAAAGACATAGTATATTTTTTGTTCCGTAAAAATGTACGGACCCGCGCGATAAACGAGTTTCGGCGCAACGGAGTTGCGGGTATCATCTAGTAATCAATAAAAAGAAAAGTAATAGCAGCCACCACTATACGTTGGATCGTTTCAATCCATCGTAAATGAAGAAAATACTAAAGGAGCTTTCTTTCTTTTGCCATTTAAGAAACCAGTATACACCAGCCCTTAATACCTCAAAGACTATCGAATGACAAAATTAATTATCCATTATAAAATGAGTTCCCGTTTGATCGGATACGGCCTAGGAGAGGTATCCTGGAGCACCATCGAGCGGGCGTTCGCCTCAGCTCTCACGACTGATGAAAAGCGAATCGATAAGACTGTATGTGGATCCGACTCACACGAATTCCATTTGAATACCGGATAAGAGGTTTACTGTCTTAAGTGATTGGAAGACGTAAACACTAAATAATTTAGTTAAAACGTCGTCAGGTCTTGTGGTCGTATCGGTACATTGTTGATTAATTTGTGGTAGAGTTACCTGTCTTATGATGTACTAGTACTCTATATTAGTAATTCCTCCAATTTCTAGCGGTAAAGTTTGATATGAGTAATGGTAGAGAACTTACTTTTGTATTCGTCTTATTTCTTATTTTTTTATTTTTGTGCATTTCCACCTTATAGATGTAGTGCATCAAGCATGCCTAAATAATTTGACAGAACTTACAACATCTATAAAACCAGACTTTACATCAAGCTTGTATTGCACTAAATATTTTCTACAATAAAGGTATGAAGGAAGGGCCAAATATTTTCACCATACCAAGTTCCGTCAGAAGGCGGAGGTTAGCTACTTGTAAGGGCGCGGGTTCAAAGGGTCGCGGGCATAGGGTGTGCCCTGTGCTACACTGACAGATGTGCACTTCTCCCCTGAGCCGCCACAGAGTAATTACTGTCTTTACAGATTAATGACAATTCAACTGTAAATTTAAATTTAATGGGATATAGAGTATTCCGTAAGTAGCTTAGTGTGATACCATAATGGATTTTTTGATAATGGCGAATAGATTGTAGTGTAATGTCTAAAATGTTAAAAATAAAACTTTTAATTAAGTTACAGTTACCTATAGAATTTTAAAGAAAATAGAAAGCTGAGTTATGTATGATGATGATGAAAATTCAATAATATTTTTCTCAAATAACCGTTAAACTATACAATAAGTAATATCTCATTAAATAATAATAAACAGACGTCATGTTGATATGGTACAGTATTAAAATAATGGAACTTTATGTTATTGTGATTGGGTTATTAGCTTTATCGTGTATCGTATATTTACGATCATCTACGGAATATGGAAATTGATCGACAACTTACACTGATATTTACATAGCTTCTTGCCATCACTTTCATAGCATTCTTTTACTTATTTTATACCGTGCTCATTAAATCTCTACAAATGTAGAGTTTGTTCTGATTATATCTTGTTTTATTCTTTAAAAATATGTTGCAAATATTACGTAAAAAAAAGAAAGTTTGCACTCAGAAACATAAAATGATAATCTAACTTTAATTTCATTAAGAGTTTGATAAAAAATTATAGTATTTTAATAGTGTCAAAATTATAATGAATATAAAGTTAAGCAATCATTAAATCTCTCTGAGGGTAGCACAAAAATTTTGACTAGTCTCTACCGATGTTGTTCTCTATGCAAGTGTTTGAATCCTAAGCTGTATTTGAGCGGCGATCGGCGTGCCGTTAGTTACGACTATTGTGGCTGGGAGGGCGCAATTTAAACGATAGTGCGAGGATACTTAATGCAGGGACGAGGCCTTTTTATGGACCGTTGGATGTAATCGATAATTTAGACCCGAGCATAATATTTAAAGTACGAATACTCTTTTATTGCAGAAGTTTGTAATTAAAATTCTGTATTTAGAATGTTTCTGGAAAAACTTTAGCTCATTAAATTGTGCAAACAATTGTTTGCAGAGCGCTGAAACTCGCATATAGTATTTCGTTAGCAACATCAGTTCCATGTCTTACTGTTCTCGTGTGCCTGCATCCAAGTAATATTGTCTTGCAAAGAACACACTTAAATTCACAAACAGCTTTTAGCTCCCCCCTGCACTATAGCCCCTCCTCCCCTTTGCACTGCTCCCCCCTCCCCCCGTGTTTACCGCTCTCGGATTACTCCCGGCACTGTATTATTAACTTTCGAGGACAATTGCGACTGCTCTTCCGACAATGACGTAATTGTTCTGCACTCAATTTTATAGCTGATAATTTGTTACCACAACCGATACGTACCAAACTCGATCGAATCGATAGATCAATTTTGAAATGATTTTATCTGAAGTAGTAGCGCCTAAAAAGTATAAATATAAATTCAGGGCAAAGGTTTAAAGCTTACATACTTTCTTTCAAATTTGTGTAAAGTAAATAACCATTATATGATACCGTGACCAAACAGTAAAAAAAATAGTTATTGAATCCTAAAAAAATATTCTAAAATACGTAAAAATTTTTCTACGTTACATACTCTTCGTTCCAATTTCGAAATTCAGGAAATTGCAAAGCAAAACATAGTTGTAGAACTAAACAAACACGTGAAACTCGTGCAAACCAAAATATTATACGAGTATATATCGTATATATCTATAAATAGTCTAGAGCAGAGGTTCCCAAACTCTTTAGTTTTTATATCCCACCAAAAACATACCTGTTAAAATAGGGCCTAGTTCCTATAGGCTAACTGTTGGTCTAAAAAAAGAGTTGAAATCCAATCCAATGCCAAGTTCAGATGCACTTCATCGATCATAATCATCTTTATCAACAGCCTGATCCATAATACTTCTAATTTGAACTTGGCAGGTTATTTAAATTCTATTAATATTATCTAATTATATAATTAATCAAGTGTAACGCATAGCACAAAAACCTGCCAAGTTCAAATTAGAAGTATTATGGATCAGGCTGTTGATAAAGATGATTATGATCGATGAAGTGCATCTGAACTTGGCATTGGATTGGATTTCAACTCTTTTTTTAGACCAACAGTTAGCCTATAGGAACTAGGCCCTATTTTAACAGGTATGTTTTTGGTGGGATTTCAATACTTTTTTTCAAGAAATCCTACCTATGTTTTCTTTTTGTGCTACGCCCGATATAAACAATACTTTCAATAGATGCCTCATTATATCACTGGTACATAAGAATTTTTATCTAAAGTTCATAGATGAACTGACTCACGCTTGACGATTTCTTAAATTTCTTAATTTATCGTTAATCTACATAATAATATAACACACGACCTGTGTGCTAAATTTCATAACGCTAGGACATTTGGAAGTAGCCTCTAAAGTTCGTAGATCGGCCGACTCACGCTTGACCGATTTCTAAAATTTCTTAATTTTTTGTTAATCTACATTTAACACATGACCTGTGTGCCAAATTTCATAACGCTATGACATTAAAGTTTGTATGGGCTGTAGATAGGCCGACTCACGCTTGACCGATTTCTAAAATTTCTTATTTTTTTTAATCTACATATAACACACGACCTGTGTGCCAAATTTCATAACGCTAGGACAATTGGAAGTGGCCTCTGAAGTTCGTAGATGAACCGACTCACGCTTGACCATTTTCTACAATTTCTTAATTTTTCGTTAATCTACATATAACACACGACCTGTGTGCCAAATTTCATAACGCTAGGACAATTGGAAGTGGCCTAGAGGTTTTGATTACCGGTCAGTGAGTGAGTGAGTGAGTGAATGAGTGAGTCAGTGCCAAAATAAGCTATTTTTACAAGGACATATCTCAGGATCTACTGAAGCTATATCTATGAAATTGGGTATACTGCTTAAGTACTCGTAAATAATTACGTAGGTATAATTTTATCTTTGCACTCGCAATAGACACTGAGCTACAGGGGGGTCAAAAGTACGTCGAAACGGTTCGTGTAAATAGTGCACGGCATGTGCGCGGCCTGCTGGAACTAGGCCGCGCACTTCCGTGCGCTTTGATACCACTTCTATAATCCGGTGGATCCTCCCCACAAAGCTACATTACTACCAACTAATCTCCTAAAAATTATACTCTACGATTCTTAATAAGTTATGTTAAGATTAAAGATCAATCAATTGAAATAGGCAGGTAATATTTTATTATTTGTTTTTATTAATACTTTGGAAGTACTGGTTTAGAGCAGTGTTTTTAATCTTTTTCATAACCCCCGGCGAAATTAAAATTTTAATTTTTTTATATTTATTTGGCGAGCCACCTGGGGGTAGCAACCCACAGATTGAAAAACACTGATCTCGAGAATAGACTATAGACTATACATGACTCTATACATGAAAAGATCAACAAATAAAAGAACCGGCAGTCGATAAGTTTAATTACAGAGCGTATAAATTACAGAGACAAACGACCGCGGCGATAATATCTAGATACGATTTTTGTTAACCCCGGAGCCGCGCTCGATAAAATGAGTTGAGGACTTTTGTATTAAATTGCTTTAAACAACCGGCAAGCTGGCGGCGATAGAGTTTCGAAGGATTCCCATTTTTAGGGCCGTTACTCAAATGAATTGTAGAATGGTGTTTAAATATTTTTAACCGAAGATGGTACAATACGTATATTATGTAGTATTAAGCCTAACTGGGTAAGGTTTGTTAACGATCGGCCGGTCGTAGAGGGAGTCCCGTGTATGTTAGATCCGGGTTTTAGTGAGTAGGAGTCTCACATACCCCCGGGGTACCCAACCCGGGGCACCCATGATGGGTTTCCCCTGCGATAAAAAAAAAGGTTTGTTAACGATGAACAAAATTTGAATACAAAAATCTCTCGAATATGTATGTCAAGAAGGAAGTTGCGTCCGGAACCCTGGACCCTTTAATGCACTAAAATTAAATAGTAAGCAGTAAAAATACGATAAAAGCTCTCGCTCCGGAGTCACAGTGTACCGAATTAAGAATTCCCTTTGAAATTGTTTGAAACGTATCTTTTCTTTAGCGAGAGACTCGTCCATACGACCCAGTAATTAGAGTTTAAATGGAAGAACCATTAGCGTCGTAAGTCTCACCTTCTTAGATACCATCTCAGTGCAAAATGCAGATATTTTAAAGTAGGCAGGGGGAGGGCTTTGAGCGCGCCGAAACAAACATGGGACTCGGGACTCGGGAGCCAAGAATGCTCCGGAGTTGTTTGTAGCGTCCATTGTTGCCGGCTAATTCCGAAACTTCTCGTTTTAATATCGCACACCTCCCTCCGAGAATATGCGTTTGTAGCGCTCAAACTGAATTTCTTATGCCTGGCTACTAGGAAAATGTTAGTTTCGAAATTATAAAAGGAATTTAAGTTGCATATTTGAAATAAAATTTCTGGGTCTTATATTATGTAAGAGTCGTGTTTTACTCGTAGCTCATTTTTAAACACAATAAATCATTTTTATAACAACTTTGTTTTTAACGTGAAAATATCGGACGCCATGATCTCGATGGTGCGGCACCGCAGAGATTGATAAAGAAAACTCCGGCCCCAATTCGGAGAAACTTGGGCGATTATACTAAACAAGGTTGCACAAAGTTCGATAGAACAAAAGGTTTTTTAATTTACGTACATTACTTTGTAGGCGAAAAATGTAAAAGTCGTTTTGGAATAATTGGGACGAGATACAAAAAGTTTTTCGCTTCCGAGAGGAGCGTTATCGCATCAAACAATTAGCCGGAGTTCGGCCCGGGAAGACGTCCGGGGTCCGGGAAGGAGGAATTTTATTCGTCGAAATGGTATGCTACCCTTTATGAAAACTGTCCCCCGAGCTGGCCCGCGTGACGCGCGAGAGAGCCGGTAATTCGACCTTTGAGTGATTTCCTCGGATGGCCGGCCGGCAGCCGCGCGGGAGCCGGGCGGCAGCCGGGCGGGGGGATATAGCAATTTGTTTTACGAGGTCACCTTAGCGCTCCTATTTCAAATGTAAGAAACTTATTGAATTTTTTATCTCGCTTCGGAATATTACTCGCTTTCATATCAAAACTCGGAATGTTGACCTCTCGAGTAACGCTCGGATTATGGTAATCGCACGGGACTTTAGAATCTGCATGGGATCAAGTATTAAGAAATGAAGTAAGAAATAAAACTTTACCAAACATTTAAACTTCAATAAATATACGAATACATCGCTGCCAATTCCTGTTGTGTTTTAGGTGGAAAAGCAATAATATTGCAGCATTTAAGGCTATCGACGTGAGTCGACGTAACATTTGGCGCAGTGTGGATTTGACTGAATAATAAAAGACGGGAGGATCCCGGCTGATATTTTATTAAACGGCGACAGTTCCCCGGGAAATATTAACTCTTACCATTGACATGTGTCGGCCGCCGTTGTTCACGATGCCTGCCGGCTCCTGCAACAATATAGTAGAATATTTATAACACAATATCGAGCTGTTCGGTGGAGACTAGATTAAACTGTGCCATGTTTTCTTAGCAGCGACATGCGCTCTAATTTATGTTACACCTAAACATTTTCTTTTTTTTGTTAAGAAAAATTACTTATAAAGAAAACATTAATGCAATGTTCTAATAATATAATTATTATGAAATATATAATTCAGAATTTTCCAATGTAAAAAACGTTTTTCATAGTACATAGATACCACAGGTCATTTGTCTTTAATACTAAAGACTTTCTTATTTACATAATATGTTATTGTGTGAGTTATTAATTAAATGGCTAACTCCGAAGAAAATCACATTTTGGACGCAATTTGTAGCGTTTTCTCTTCACCGTTTTATGCAATTTCGGGCACAATTTTTTAATCGCATAAAAGCATAAGCTTCTGACAATTAGGATACCAGAAGCTTATGCGCTTTGTCGAATTAAATTAATTTGACCGACATAGGTGTCGGGCAAATTAATTTAATTCGACAAAGCGGGAAAAACAAAAATGAGCGTAATCACAGTTTGTTAGAGAAATCTCTTGGTATAAAACACCTGGCGTTTTTACGTACATATATGAGCAGCGGCACGGTAACTCAGAGCGAACATAATGAACAATGTATTAAAAATCCCTGTTTTCATTGTTAACAGTACGTTTATAAAAACATGTTACATACCCATTATTTAAAACATTATGCAGAATATTCCAGTAAAAAAGGACCGAGAGAAGCACTATAAAATAAGCTTACAGCTATCTTGCGTATAATAATATCCATACTCTTGCAAATATATTTAGTATTTTCTACAAAATTAAACAACGAACAGTATGATTCACAGATACTTAGCCATTACATCTGATGTGTCATCAGATGTAATGGCTTACTTATGTCTAAGTTGTACGTTTTATACCAGCGATATCTTATACGGTTCATAAACGGTTTTATAAGTTGTAGTTTAGTCGGTTACAAGTTTTATTTTTGTCCTAATTCAATTGGATGCGGGTTAGAGCCAACAATGGATCCCCCCGGGTCCGGGGTTACGGACTACAATGTTTGGTCGCGAACAGTAATTCTGCTCCCAAACGCCAGAAGAATACGACAAACAAAACTTAACCGTGTGTTATTGTGGACGGTGTTTATATTGACGATAACAGCTATTGTAGTGTTTGGGACATACGAGTTATTATATCCTCAGACTTTATAATTAATATTTCGTGCTTGTTATTACTTACACTAATACAAAAACTTATAACTTGGTACACAATAAATAAATAAATAAATAGCTTACTAGAAGGAAGTCCAAAATTCCATTGCGCCAAAATTTGTTTATCGCGCCGGAACCGTACATTTTTCCAGGATAAAAACTATCCTACGTCCTTTCCCAGGACTCAATGTATCTCCATGCCAAATTTCAGCAAAATCGGTTTAGCGGTTTAGGCGTGAAGAGGTAACAGACAGACAAGTATGGATAGCATGGATGAAGTGTTTTTTTTAATCACACTTAAAATAATGTAGACCGTTTAATGTGCATATTATTTATTACATTTCTGCTACTAACATATTATGCCGTAACAGATTGAAATTCAAAGGAATACAAAACACGCTCAAACCCATTCATTATCTTCACGGCCATTTCCAGGGAAAATAATATCAATATTATATTACGACAATATTTTCCATTATATTTTAGTTGTAGGGTGTTACAAAACACGAATATAAACGCTTTCCATTAAAATATTCGAATGTCAATATTAGAGTGACCACAAACATAATCGACCACTATTCAGAATTCGGCCAATTCGGCCACTTTTACCGTTACCGAATGCCGCTTGTGACAGCCGACATTTATTACGTAATAATGCTAACCAGAGTACATAACAAATACAACAATATTTACTATTAGGATAACCATATAACACCGATTTGTTGATTTAAGCACCAAATTGGTGTGTGCAAGCGTAACGGTTAAATAATTTTATATGAATCACAGCCTGATTATCTATTGTTTTTAAACCTGTACATTGTTAAAAAAAAAAAAAAAAAAAATATATATATATATATATATATACTACGACTCAATTTTTGTCTGGAATGGTTAAAAAAAATTTAAGCACCTGAAGTCCGTCTACTAAGCCTGAAGTACGACAGCCCGGCGTGCTATCACTATTAGCATCCAGACTAGAACAAAGTACACAAATCACAATATTATGTCAAAAAATTGTACAGGAAATGTCGATATGCTTTCCGGATTATAAAATGTAAATAATATTTATAATAACAGTATCCCACAGATTCTTTACTCTTGCTGGACGCTGGCACACATTTTACACATAGACATTAATAATTTGTCTATTTAAATGGAAAAGTAGTCTGTACAAAGTTCAATCTAAAAATATGAATTACTAGCTGTTGCCCGCGACTTCGTCCGCGTGGACTTCAGTTTATAGCGTGCGATGTCAACAAAATCGGTGTGAAAACCTTTTATAAAAAAACCCTGGTACCCCTTAAATCAAAACACCCAAAAACAGCTGTGCAGTGTACACATAACTTATTTTATTTGTTTAAATTAAACTTTATTTATGCCAAATTTTAAAGTAAATATATTTAGCCCCCCAATTACACAACTTTACCCATAAAATATTTATCATTGACAGGTTTAAGGTTACGTCACTCATCACTGCATAGCACTGAGTTATTTAATAACGTAAAAGAGTACAACATGATAACAATCGAAAAAATCGAAAATCAAATATAAGATGATACCACCTCTTATAGAAAGACGTTTGTGTAAGCAATAGCGCGATGTAAGAGACGCACAGCGCCATCTATTATGAATTTTTGGAACTAACTTAATTTTAACAAATTTACGTATTTTCACCCCCTTAAAACCCTTTTTTTCAGTTAAAAAGTAGCCTACGTCCTTTCTCAGTCTTTAGACTATCTGTGTACAAAATTTCATTACAATCGGTTCAGTAGTTTTGGCGTGAAAGCGAGACAGACAGACAGAGATACTTTCGCATTTATAATATTAGTATAATAATAATATAATATAATAATAATAATAATATCTATGGACGCTTCACACCACGTCAGTCTGGCCCCGTGCTAAGTACCTGAAGGACTTGTGTTACAGGTACCAGACAACGGAAATATAATTAATACTTTTATACTATACATATATTTAAGATTTTTATTATATCATACACATATTTAATACACATCCAGACCCGGGAACATTGAAAAACTTTTTGTTCCGTCGCGTCGGCGGAATTCGAACCCGCAACCCCCGGCTTGAGCTACCAACGCGCTCACCACTGAGCCACAGAGGTCGTCAAACGTATAGAAGTATAGATTGGCTTTCGGCCGCAGGCGCATCTCCCCTTTACCTGTGAGCTTCAAATAGTGAACCTTATATAATCGGCATAGAGGTCCTGTAAGAGGATTCTGGACTGCAGTAAATATTGTAGGGTAGCCAGTTGTTACAGGCACGGGCTCGTAATTCACGGCCGGACGTGTCCACACCTTTTTGGTCCGCGCGTCGCTTGCGGTTTTACTTTCATGCTCAAGGTGGTTTTTGTACGTGAAAATCGTTAATACTACTCTACTCTTATTACTTCTACTACTTCTCATAGTATGAAACATAGAATTTTTATTCAGCCATTTAACATATTTACCAAGGTTGAAATTTCATGTTATATATAGAAAATTAGTTCAACACCTAAGGCTTTACGGGATTTTTAATTCCTTAGTGAGTTGACAGCACTTACAGGGTTATAATATTAGCTTGGCACACTTTTGCACCTCACTGGCTTCTTTAGGCACAGTATCTTAATTTAATTTATAACAACTAATATAATAAGAATATTATATTAGTTATTATAAATTAAATTAAGATACTAATTCATAATATAATTGCATGATTAACTTAATATTTTCGCGTGCAATAGACTTTTTAATGGAAGATCAGACAGGAAAATATTAAACAAAGTTTTAATCGTATTACTTGACATTTTATTGTAATATTAGGTTAAGCAGTTATTATTTTATTAATTACCCCTTTCTCGAACCATTCCTTATTCAAATTCATTACTTAGAGTTTCAAAGTCACCAATCAACATTATTTAATATGTGAAAATGAACAGGTGTTGAAATGGCATTTAAATAAACTTTGAAACATATTAAATAGTCATAACTCATAACATGTATATGATATAACTCTTGTTGCCGAGTGATCCATTTATTGGCTTTCTATAAAGATTCTTTATAAGGTGCCGGTGCCTATTAATAAAACACGTTTTCCAACAGACAGATATTTATTAATGTCAAACTGACAAGTGACATCTGCACAATTACAATTACAGATTAAAATATAAAACAGATACAAGGTATGGCGCTAGTGGTATATAAAATACAAGAGTTTTTGTTACATATTAACACCTCCGCTTAACAAAAAACTAAGTAAATAATTATGAAACAGGCAAAACGCCAAGCTTTTTCATAAAGTAATAATGTTTAACAGAACTCAGACTTTTGGTCAAAACGTCTGCTGGCATTTCGGCTGTCTCTAAATAATCAATTTTAATATTGTGATTAGAGGATACTGCCTCTCTGATAAAATGGTACCTAATATCTACATGCTTAGATCTACGGTGAAATGTAGGATTCAAAACTAATTTTTGAGCACTTTGGCTATCATTAAAAAGAATAATAGGCTTTGAAATTCCTATAATCTCACACATTAAATTTTTAAGATAAATTGCCTGTTTACTCGCTTCTGAAATAGAGATATATTCCGCCTCAGCTGAGGACAAGGCTACATGTTTTTGTTTCCTACATTCAAAAGAAATTACAGAACTAGACAATTTAAAACAAAACCCCGAAAAAGATTTTCTGTCATTTACATCAGATCCCCAATCAGCATCTACAAAACCTTCAATACTTGAATTATCTTTACAAAACACAAGACCATAATCTTTGGTTTTCTTTAAATATCTTAAAATCCTTTTAGCATGAGACCAATGTGTCTCATCATAAGAATTATTAAATTGACTAAGAAAGGTTACACTATATGCTATATCAGGTCTGGTCAATACTGCTAAATAGATTAGACCTCCTATTAATTGTCTAAATGGGTACTCATCACATGTATTTTGAGACCTTTCTAACTTTAAGTTTATCTCCATAGGAGTTTCTGCAGTTTTACAATTTGACATATTAAACTTTTTCAGTAAATTCTCAATATATTGCGATTGATCAACAGTTATGACATTTTCTTTTATATTTACTCTTAAACCTAAACACTGTTTTAACTGGCCTAAGTTTTTAATTTTAAATTTACAACTCAATTCGTTAACTAATTGATCAGTAGCTGTAATACAATTAGAAAATACAAAAAAAATCGTCCACAAAAAGTGCTATAATGACCTTAACCCTCCCTTCAGTTTTTGTAAATAGACAAGGTTCATACTTGGATTTCTGATAACCCAGGCTTAGTAAATAATCATTAATTGTCTGATACCAAGCCCTGGAGGACTGTTTAAGGCCATATATAGCCCTTTTTAATCTTAGGACTTTATTATTATCATCAATGCTAGACTCAAAGGTAACAGGTTTTTTCATATAAACAGTTTCATTTAAAAACCATTTAGAAAGGCTGTAGTGACATCTAGGTGACTTATATTCAAATCTAGTTTAGCAGCTTGTGCAAATAGCAATCTGAGAGTAGAGTATCTAAGAACTGGTGAGAAAGTATCATGATAGTCCACACCTGCTTTCTGACTAAACCCTTTTGCAACTAATCTTGAACGATAACGCACATTATTTGCACTGTCCAACTTTTTTTCGAAAACCCATTTGCACTGCACAAACGTACCGTCTTGAGGTGGATCTACAAGCTCCTATGCATCATTTTCCTTGAATGAGTCCAACTCCTCCTTCATGCTTGCTCTCCAGAAATGGCTCTCCGGTCCTCCTTTGATTTGGATAAACTCTGCTGAAATGGCAGTCTAGCCTGTTTACCCTCGCAGCGCGTGGTACACGAAGATTTGTCTATGTTTGCTTTATCTGGGTACGAAATTCCTTCTACAGCACCATTCTTCATCTTTGTTAAGGAAGTACTATTTATGTGTCCCAAGCGTCGGTGCCAAACCTCACTCGATGCTATTGCTGTTGCTGCCAATACTGGTTCTGTTTTCGTGCACAATCTATACACACCTTCTACTAATTCTGCCTTACCAACAAGTTCCTTTTGTTGATTATAGATAAAGCAAACATTTTCTTTGAAAATCACACTGTTGCCATTCTTTATCAACTCGCTCACCGACAGCAAATTAGTTGTTAAATTCGGTATGCATAATACGTCCGAAACTGTGACATCGTACTCCACACCATTCACTACTGTAACGATGTTGACATCACCAGAACACGCAACTGGTACACTCGTCTGGTTTGCGATAATAATTTCCTTAGTATCCTGTTGATAGGACGGGTTGACAATATTTTCTTGTTTCGCCGTCATATGTTTACTAGCCCCACTATCAATATACCAACTCTCTTGACTGAATTTGCCACTCAGGAAAATTGCACTGAACGCATTTGTTTGCTTTTTCTTGTAATATTCCGTATTAGGACACTGATTCTTAAAATGGCCGGTTTGTTTACAACGATAGCACTTTTTAATCTTTGCCGGTCTTGACATTGACATTTCTTTTTCCTGTGATTGTCTATGACTTTGACAGTTCTTGGGGTAACTTTTTTTTAAACGTTGCATTCCTTTCGCCATAAATGCACTTTCTGCACCGGAACTGGGGCTAACTTCCGCACACATGTCCATCAACTTACTTTTTATGACATCAGCACTTATTTGTATGCCTTAATGTTCTATGGCCATCAGCATTGGTCCATATTTTTCGGGCAATCCTGCTAACATTAATGAAGCCGCTGGCTTGTTTCTACGATTTGAATTACATACTGGGACATCGACCCGCAGTTTTCTAGTCGAATATTGATGAGTTTTCACAGCTTGTAAAGCCGTTGTCGTCAAACATATTTTTCAACTTGTTCCATAAATCATAGGTAGTTGCTGCATGCTTTATATGCACATAGAGTGATGGATCAGTCGTCAACACCAGCTTCGCCTTAGCTTTTGCGTCATCATTTCGTTGACTTGCTGTAGGTTCAGCCGGTAACCTCTCTGTAATGGTAGACGCCATGTTCTCTAACACTAACACATTCTGCACTGCAAAACACCAGTCTTCGTAGTTTTCGCGACCTTTTAGTTTTGGAATGTTAGCAATATAGTTTGTCGTCATTTTCACGAAACCACACAGTAAGTACTTACTTTTTCTTATTTTTACACAATTTTTTTTACGTCTGGGCCCATAACCTAATAAAACACGTTTTCCAACAGACAGATATATTTTATTAATGTCAAACTGACAAGTGACATCTGCACAATTACAATTACAGATTAAAATATACACAGATACAAGGTATGGCGCTAGTGGTATATAAAATACAAGAGTTTTTGTTACATATTAACACCTATCAGACTCCATAAAATACTAATTGATAGACAGCGAAGAAAATAGTTTATGGACTTCCCCAAAAGTCCTTACAAATCTTTGTCCACTTGTTCATTCACACAGCATCGTTAGAAAACGATTACTCATGAAATCACAGAG
Source organism: Polyommatus icarus (assembly GCA_937595015.1). Classification (NCBI taxonomy): domain Eukaryota; kingdom Metazoa; phylum Arthropoda; class Insecta; order Lepidoptera; family Lycaenidae; genus Polyommatus; species Polyommatus icarus. Next base: position 16,888,789 of record OW569321.1, read on the forward strand.
ACAAAAACTGTTACTATAATAGAAGTTCCCCGAGTTCGTACACATAGTGGGCCGAGCCTGATTTATATATTTCGAGCCGTCAGCCCAAACAAATACACACCTATTCCTTCCGACGTGAGAGCGGTGAAAAATGATCTTTCCTAACGTACAGAGAAGCCGCGACTCAAACTCTATACGTACATTATCACACGCTCAGTTCATTTTGATCGTTCTACTGTTATGGAGGCGTAGGCGTATTGTTGAATTAAACGTGTTGGCTTTATCTTAAGTGTATATTTTGCTTAATTTATTATCCACTTTACGCTACAGTTTCTAGAATCGGACATTTTGTCGAAAAATTAGATGCTTGAGTCATGTACAGTTAGGAAAAGGTAAAGTTCTACATAATATTTTGTATTTCTTTCCCAAAACTGTTTTATTTTGTTTTAAATGATGAGCCAGGTATTCCCAAATGACATCACAAAAACGCGTGATAGCTCGAACATATTATCGAAAAATTATAATATGCTTTTGAATCATGTAGGTAAAGTTAGGAGGAGTTAGAGTTCTAAATATTTTTTATTTATTAAAAAAAATAGATTATTTAAACTTTTGCATTAATTTAGGACTAGAACTATTATTTCCAAATGAATACATAAAAAAACTGTGATATTAGCGGATATTCGGGGATATCAAACTGATTTATTCACATTAATGATACAAAGAGACTAAGGTGAGCCGTAATCTATTAAACAATAATGGCGAGAGGTGTTCTAGCCCCGGACTAATTGGTGGGCACAAAGACAAAGCTCTACACGCCTGTCTAATGGTGCAGAGACATCTTTGGAAACGCTTAAAGCGATTCTCTTTAACGATACAACTAAATAGCTCTTTTAAAATGCAGCTGGGGGTCCGAATAACTTTATTCTACTCCGTTTTGTGAGAGATGCAAGTATTTACCTTAATGATACCTTAGAAAGGATCTCTACAAGTTAGAGATAGGATGACATTTAGGTGAAAAAAGAAGCTATCATTGTATTGATTAAGGAAAATCTTATCCCTTAAATGTAAGGCAAACTTCTTGCTGTCCCTATGTATGCTAAGTTATAAGTATAAAGTACGCAACGGATTTTGGTGCGGTTTTTAATAGCTGATAGAGGCATCTGGAAGTACATACATTATTTATTACGTAAAAGGCACTGATAACTTATTAGTACTGCATGCATTGCACTCAAAGCCGAGCGTCATTATTACATGATAGAACATACATTCAAACAACACCCAAAGATAATAAATTTCGCCGAGCCGCATAATCCTGTATTTGTGTACATACTATTGATGTATTGTAAAATGTTTATCGATGCTAGCACGGACATTAGGCGTACCGGCGCCACGGGGTTCGCCAGCGATCTGGACCGACCGTAAATACACGTTTGAGGACACGAGTGGATGAAGTGGGTAAGTAACAAATTGAAAACCATCACTTTTTTTTTGCATAAAAGGATTCTTTAATAATTATAATATCTACGGACGCTTCACACCACGTCAGTCGGGCTCGTGCTAAGTCCCTGTAATACACATCCAGACCCGGGAATATTGAAAACTTTTGTTCCGTCGCGTCGGCGGGATTCGAACCCGCGACCCTGGCTTGAGCTGCCACACACTCGATCAATTGAGCCACAGAGGTTGTCAAGGCTTTAGGACCGGGACAATGATGTGAAAAAAAGTGAATTCTATGTATTTAGCTAGATATAATATGAGCGGGATGATAAAGTATGTAAGTTACAAGGTTTGTTCAATTTATAAAAGAAAAAATTAGTAACTGCTCTTATGTTGTAAAATGTTAGAAAATGTTAGTTATCCACTTCATCCAATCCACGTCTTCGTTTAACATTGAAATATTACAGTGCCAAGAAACAAGTATTAGAACTTGGCACAAGGTACACGCAATTTACGTACCTCGCTAATAGAATAACTTTACTTTTATTGTCTGCAGGGACAATGTTATTGGATCAGGTTTTGTCCTATACAATAGTTTTGTGTGAACTTTAATAGCACTCAGATATATATATATATATATATATATATATATATATATATATATATATATATTGGATATCAGGTCTGAAAGAAAATGCATGGAATTTATGTCAAAATCTTACTTTAAATAAAGTTACTTATCTAACACTTTGGGTCGCTGAGCCATCGTAATGAATGAATGATGATTTAAAACACTCCCTAAATTCAATCAGTATTTTTTTAACTACTACGATTGATAACATTACATAATTATTAATGTAACAGTAAAACCAATAATTTGAAAATAATAGAATGCCACAATTGTCTTAAAGTAAAGGTCAAAAGATATAAGTCATTGGTAGAGGCACAATAGACATAACTACGGTAATATAATTTTCTTTTCGACACATCGTAAAGGCACAAAATCGTACACAGTTTCGATATATTTCTGAAGCAAAAATATGTTATCTTCAAAAGGAATTTCTTTGGCAGAGCTATAAATAATACCTACGGTCCTATATACTTGCTTTATATACCTACTTCTAATTTCCGTTCCATTAAGTATCAAGAACGTTTTGATTAATGTGCACAGTATTTATTTGGTGAAAACGGGCACAAAATATAAAGAAATGTCTTTTCAATCGAAAGGTGACTCTTGCGGTTGAGGTCGAACACGACATTTTTCCCAATATTATTTTTTGTTTCTAGCAGGTTACGACTTACAGATGACTAATTGCTATCATCAATTCGGCTAAGACAGCCTTTTTGAAGGTTAACCGCATTCATTCTTATATTTTCGGTAATTATAACCTCAAAGTATGTTTTGGGCTCGCGATTAAACAGTCACTTGTTCACGTGGAAGCAAACGCTGTACAAAATACACACGGAACATAATGGAGTCTCTTTTGGAATTTTTAATTTTCGCCCGAGTCCCGAGTCCCAGTCTCGTCCAATATCCGGGTTCGCGGGATGCGCTAGAATAACGAAACATTTATTAAAAAATCACTTATAACTTAAATAACAATCTAAACGAGTAATTTCTTAAACAATAACGTAATTTCCGTACACATCTGCAGACAAAAAATGCTCAAATTAATTTTTTCGTGATTCTTTAATCTGTTGTGATTATTAGATTTTTTCGTAGCAGTGTTTTTATAACGTAAATATTAAAAACATTTTGCAAAACAAATTATTCCACTAAATTAAAATAAAGTATGTTATTCAAATAAATAGGTGGCAATGCTACAGTTTTTGGCCACTTTATATTAAATGTTAAAATGCTAGGTAACTTATCTTTAAAGAACTTGTAAAGGTGTCTTAAGTAATAACAATATACTGTACTTAATATTATAAACATTATCATAGAACTTATTAACGTCGACTATTTACTACGTAAAACAACAAGTAGAGACAAAACAATAATTTAGTACAGTCTATTTTTTTCATCGACAGCACAACTCTTATCTTGCTCACATCACTAGAGGTTGTCTAACTCAACAATCACAAAACAATACAAATAGTTTTGCTAACAAAAACAAAAATCACTAAACAACCATAATTTCAGTGTCGGTTTCACGAGCCCTTCCACATATCGTACACACTCATCCTATTATGCCCGCCCTATCCCCATTTTAGCTCATATCATTTACCATTTAAAACGTCGAGTGGGTAGCCGCCGTTGAAATTTTATGCATTACCCATCCCGGCGTATTCCCAACTGTCTAATGCAGGGACCACCGCTACGTCAAAATATCGTTATGCATTCACCGCGTGCGGAGTCAAACGGTTTTGACAGCGGAATGGCGTAATAGCGAGATACCCGATGACAGTATGCAAATTCTATCCGAGGAAGCTTTGTTATCCGCCCGTCACAGAAACGACGTCACATGCAGCTAAGCAGCTCGATATTGTTTCGACTTCTTGGGATTCGATTAAACCGTTCATTCCATTCCGTCGTCGATGAACACTCTCACATCACTACTGCGATATTAATACGTGACAAATGCGAGTGTTTACTTGTTTATTGTAAGTCCGCGCCGTAATAAATCAATGGATTTAGGTAATATTCAGGATAAAGATACACAAAAATTGAATATCTTTTATCCATTCGAAAAATCTTTAGAATTAATCTCGTCGATCCGATGGTGTAATTTAAATGTGTGATTAAATTTTTATTTGCGGCAGGGCATTCAAAAGCACCGATTTAATTGCATTCAACTGCCATTGAATATCTCAATCAATTAGCATTTCGAAATTTATGAATTGCACATTGATTAAGGCTGAAAATTTCACAATCATCGTGCCATGCGAGCAGCTGCGAGAACAAAGAAATGTTTTTCTTTTCATGATATCAAAAATGTTTCAGCATTAGTTACTGGAGTTTTCTGTATGTTGTGACTTGTGAGGTATAAAGGAGGTTGGTATTTCTGGTTCGTCCCGCGCGCGCGCTCCGGTCGCAGTTTTCCTTCACCCGTAATATTTCGTTTCCGCCGGCCCTATTGATCTATTCAATCGTTCGTGTAAGATTATTTTTTGTTGCGTGTTTACCGAGTCGTACGCCAATCGTTATTTGTTATTTTGAATTGTACCAAATTACATGAAAGAAAACGATAAGTAGATTTGGGATAAGCGACTAATTTAATATACATAGACGACTCTCTTATGTTTCGTATTTTACCGATAAATATTAGGCGAGGTTAATAGAGTGATAGTGTCCATCCATAATTATCTTTATTAATAAACTACGATCGTTTGGCCAAATCCAAAGTGTCTTTCACCAATTGTTATGAATATTTATTTGATAAAATAAGAGACTGGGTATTATGCAGGATGTGTAATGTTATGATGTCCTTAGATATTAGATTTAGCTGAGCGTGATATATGTATTAGGAAGTGGAATAAAAATATACCTGTGCAAGAAATGGGATGTTCCTGATATCTAATGGATTTTGCTTGTACGCTGCGCCCGTAATGTGCCGTTTCGACTCGCACCTGCATCTGGCTTCGCTCACTAAACTTCCGATGTAATTCTATTTATTTTATTAACGAGAACTGAGGAACCCGGTGTACAAGGAAAGATTACATTAGCTTCCGTATAAGGTAATTGTAAATTAAGGATTATATTTTCTTCTTTACACTTTTAAGCTGGAACGTCTATTACGAGTAGATGTATTGTATAAAAAAAATTTTTGATAAATAGCAAAAATTAAATAAAGTACAAATATCGATGAAACGTAACATTTGTTTAAAATTTAAATATTAAAGTAAAATATTCTCGCCATTTCACAAAACTCGTCACGCAATCGAGTAGAGCGTCGATATCGATAACTCATGAGGAACGTCACTATAAATCACGAGGACTCTCGTAGATAGTGATGCCCACGTTCGCTAACAAGATACTCGATAAATATTCTAATCTTGGTCGATTTATTTGCGGTTATTGGGATTCTGTGGATATTTATGCAATTTATTACCTCAGGCGAGCGGTCTTCGATCTAGCATTTTAAAACTGCGAAAGCTGGGAACAAAAGTTAGGCATGTTTAACTCGATCTACTCGGGATCTCCGATCGGGAAGTGTAGCAATAGGTGTTCGATTTAACGACAACCCTTGCGTTCTTTATTGAGAGCATTAGTGAATAAATACAATTGTATGATGTATGAAATAGGCGCGAACGAAGCTACAATGCGGCCGACGTGTTAAAATATGAAATGATACAGCGGCGAGCGTGTATGTGAGAACATACGGCGTTTGATATGCAGTATTTGCGGAGGGAGGCGACTGAAAGCGGAATACTTTTCCGAGACCGCAGTTAGGAAAGTGAAGTTTGTTTATGATAATGTTTTGGCGTCGGCTGATACGACTGAATAAATTTTAATGGTACATTGTAAAAGAATACGAAGGTTTTCTCTCGGTATAAAAGTAACTTTATATGCCAGGGCTTGTCTTATAAAAGTTTAGTGTTTTTCAATTTTATTCATTTCACAATACGTAATTAGATTTTAAAACTTTCTTTTTCTATTTTTATAAACTTTTAAGTACTTTACTTTCTTTTGTACTTTTAATGGCCCAAGCTTTTAAAGTTATTTCAATGTTCAATCTGAACTGACTATTAACATGCACCTTAATTACCAACATGAGAAAATAACAATCAATTGACGTATTAATTTTGAACGTGTACATAAATAATATAAATCTTAAAACGACCCTACTCACATTTACAGTAAGTACAGGTTAGATACTTAGACAACATGTCGAAAATTTCGACAAAGTACAATATACTTACTATTTACCCAGTCCAGCGTAAACGGAAAACAAATATGTTGTAAATAACATTTAACTTTGGCATTAAATGAAGATAGTACGAACATTTTACTTTATCCGCCTTGTCCTGATTATGAATGATTGTTTAATGAAACTTCGCTTGCTAATTAGTTAAGTAAACCGCTGCCCTTTTGTTACAAGTTTTATACTGGTTGATCTGATGTAAGCTGAATATTTTAAGTAAGTTAAAATTATTTAATTACCATCAAGCTCACCGGCATCGCTATTACAGACGTTTCAGTAATAAAACAAAGGCTATGTTTGCTATGTAAATAGACAAAATCTGAAGTGACAGTGTTACTTTTAAGAAATAGGTCCTGTAAAAAAATAAGTTCGTTAAAATGTTAAAGTTTATGTGTTCACAGGATCGCGGACCGTATATAAATCCTGCACGGTTAAATAATAAAGAAGTCAGAAATCAAATTGTCTGTGGCACGGAATCAAACATTTATGACGTTGGCAACATTCCCGCGCCGGCGCCGCCCCCGCCCCGCGTCTTGTTCGTTGCAATTTTGTCCACGTTTGTAGGGAAAATTTATAACTTGTTACGGGCAATTATGTACCTAGCTACACTTAGACTTTTTACTGTTATTTTTATGGTCGTTCCTAAGAAAAACGTAGCGGGAAGGCTACTTTAGCGATTTTACGACTAGTGATGAGCAAAGCAAGACCAAGACCAAGACTCGACCAGTCTTGGTCTTGGTCTTGTTCTTGCTTGTGCAGTCTTGGTCTTGGTCTTGTTTAAATCTGTCTGGTCTTGGTCTTGGTCTTGGTCTTGCACGCCTAGTCTTGGTCTTGGTCTTGCAAAAAGCAAGACTCTTGCAAACATTTTTCAAAACTTTCTGTAAACGTTTTAATTTTCTCGAATAAACTAAATTATTAGACCAGCTCTACGAATAACAAAACTAGCTACATATTATTATAATCTTAACTTGCTAAGAGAATATTGAAAATACTAATGAAAAGTCGAGAGCCAACTCAGCATAAGCTGATCTTTTAGCGGCAATAATTTGCTTAAGAAAAATGAACATTTTGAATTTTTTAAAATTTTTAGGGTTCCGTAGCCAAATTGCAAAAAACGGAACCCTTAAAGATTAATAATAATAATATCTATTTATGCTTCACACCACGTCAGTCTGGCCCCGTGCTAAGTACCTGAAGGACTTGTGTTACAGGTACCAGACAACGGAAATATATTATATAGTACTTTTATACTATACATATTATATTTAAGATTTTTATTATATCATACACATATTTAATACACATCCAGACCCGGGAACATTGAAAAACTTTTTGTTCCGTCGGCGGGATTCGAATCCGCGACCCCCGGCTTGAGCTGCCACACACTCAACCATTTGAGCCACAGAGGTCGTCAATAGATTCGTCATGTCTGTCTGTCTGTCTGTCCGTCCGTATGTCACAGCCACTTTTCTCCGAAACTATAAGAGCTATACAATTGAAACTTGGTATGTAGGTGTAGTCTATGAACCGCATTAAGATTTTGATACAAAAATAGAAAAAATCTTAAAAATTGTAAGGTTCCCCATAGGTACAACTGAAACAAAAAAATTTTAGGAACGAAGTTCCTAATCGCGCATTGCGAAAGGGGGCTAGACGGAAAAAGTTGTAATGACACTTTTTGCCACAGACATAGATCAAGAATCAAGATAGATGCGATATCTATCTTGATCTATGTCTGTGCTTTTTCTATAGTTGTAAGCTGTGCGGCGTGCGCATCTTTCTCTGCCGGTCTCTCTCTCTCTCATAGAAAGAAAGCCAGTTATGTTTTTTTCTTTTTGACGTCGTGATAACGTCTTATAATTAAATGGAGCCGGCTGCACGCACGAAAAAACATGACTCATGCGGCGTTACCACGCTCTGAGGCGTTCCAGGCATTTTCTTATGACGTTGTCACGTTCAACTATCGTCAGTAAACCGACTTTACAGACAACCGATTTTTTTTTGTAGTGTATACGGGTTTTTACTTTTTTGTACTTAAGAAATAACTTCGTTCTATCCGGGTGTCCCTTGACACCTCTCAAGTTTTTTTTTTTCATCAATAATAATAATAATATCTATGGACGCTTCACACCACGTCAGTCTGGCCCTGTGCTAAGTGCCTGAAGGACTTGTGTTACAGGTACCAGACAACGGAAATATATTTAACACTTTTATGCTATACATATATTTAAGATTTTTATTATATCATACACATATTTAGTACACGTCCATGACCCAGGAACATTGAAAAACTTTTTGTGCCGTCGGCGGGATTCGAACCCGCGACCCCCGGCTTGAGCTGCCGACAGTCCACCCACTGAGCCACAGAGGTCGTCAAACCTCATCATACCTTAATAATTTAATAAAACCTTAATAATTTAACTTTCATTAAATGAACTGAAATATAAATTTATCAAAAACCTTTTTATTTCATAAAATAAACCTTTTTGCTGCTGCGGAGTCGGAACCCTTCACGGGCGAGTCCAACTCGCACTTGGCCGGATTTTCGGATTCTCTCTCGGTTGAAAGATCTTCCTTTTCGGCCGCCACGTATTACGTATATTTCCAAATTTTTAGTTTAAATGCATGTTTACATAATAAAAAGGGCAAAAACGGGACCCAATTACTTACACATCGCTGCTTGTTCGTCTGCCTGTTTCCAGGCTGTATCACAAGAACTTGAAATTAATGTTAAATAGATATTATATTATTACAAATATTTTATCTCATGAATATTATTATAGTTACTGCGACTAAGTAAAAAATTTTTAGCAAGAGTCTTGCATGGAGCAAGACTCTTGCATAGTCGGTCTTGGTCTTGGTCTTGTTCTTGCACACCTAGTCTTGGTCTTGGTCTTGCTAGTCTTAGGGTAGTCTTGGTCTTGGTCTTGGTCTTGCAATTTTTGCAAGACCAAGACCAAGACTGCAAGACCAAGACTAATTTTGCTCATCACTATTTACGACTGAAATCGAGCTTCGCTGTTTTAGGGGGACTGCGACAACTTTTAGTTGAAATTAATTTAGTTGAAGGAATCTTTTTGCAGCACAACTGAATAAAAGTATGTACAGTCTTCGAAGTTCGGTCCCTGAGGCCATTTATGAGATTAGAACTTGGTCTCGTGCGCTTGTAGCAAAATTTCATCTCACTTCTTATTTTGGGCGCGCGAAATTAATTAGTTTAATTAAAAGCTCGGAATGAGAAAACTTATGGATTGCATGATCTTCGTTAAACATGGGAATGATCCCGCAAATCGGTGTTTAAATACTAATATTTGGAGTCCATTACGTATATTTTGTATAGCCCTCAAGCTAAAATCCACCGAGCCGTTTAGACTGCTGAGCGTTCCAAAAATTATACATAACATAACGCTCCATCTGGCGAAGTTGGGTAAAAAATCTACACAATTCTTCGATATTAATCGTACTCTCTATATTGGCGTTAAATCGAATTATTATTTTTAACAAAAAATTAAAACCGACTTCCAAGGTAAAAACAATAATAACATTCTTATAATATGAACTAAAAACTAAAAAGTATTAAATAATTTTCCTCTCTAAATGTGCCTTTTTCCGAATTCAGCTAAACCTCAACTATTTCTGTACTCAACCTTCATCATTTTGAAGTCGGTACCAGATATAGCGGAATCTTTATATTTTCTTTGACATAAAATTTGAAACTTATGGAACTGGCACCGACTTCAAAATTATGAAGGTTGAGTACAGAAATAGTTGAGGTTTAGCTGAATTCGGAAAAAGGCAATTTTAGAGAGGAAAATTATTTAATACTTTTTAGTTTTTAGTTCATATTATAAGAATGTTATTATTGTTTTTACCTTGGAAGTCGGTTTTAATTTTTTGTTAAAAATAATAATTTCACTCTTTTTAGTTACCTAGTAGATAAACTATAATTAGTGCCAATTTACATTGTATAAAAAATAGTTTTATATTGTCTTCACTATACGTCATTGAGGCGCTCTGTCGGCGCTATCGCTTGTCCGAACTCCGATTGTTATTCATATAGTTTTAGTTACACGATGTATTCCATTAGGTTTCGCTGAGGTGCTCCTGAATCGCAGTATCGCTTGTACGTAGGAGTTTTATATAGTTGTATTGGCTGTGTGAAATCAGAAATGTGTCACCATTGGTGTGAGCAGTGAGCATTGAAATTTGAATTGTCAACATTTTGAGTGGTAATTATTGATCTCGTATTGTTATTAGAAATATTAATTAACCCTCCAAGATGACCTCCGTCATAGTCCGCGAGTTTATAAGTGGTCGTCGGTGGTACTAGTTATTCTACGTATCTTATTACAATTTGTAATACCCCAAGGCCCAAATATCAGGTAGATAAATTTAAATAATACATTTATGGCCTGTTTCACCGCTTCCTGATAAGGTGCCCGATAGGGTTATTTGACAGATTTTCCATACTCCATCTGTCAAATTAAGTGGTGGATAGCCTTATCAGGAAGCGGTGAAACAGGCCCTTAAAAAAATCTAAGTGAACACAACCCTATGCGTGCTAGGTAATTTAACAATTTAACGCTTCAACTCCAAAGCGGCCGCCAGAACAATGGATTTCCAAGAATCCGCGATCGAAGGATGAGCCGAATCACACCCAGCGGCGCGGCGAGTATATTTTCAGTGTCATAATAATATTATGATATTAATCTTTACCTTCATTATTGTAATACATAGTACTATCGCATGAGAAACTTGGAAAGCCGGCCTCGCGGCCGCCTGCGCCTTTCTCAAGCGATACTATATTGTACTACATTAATGAAGATAAAGTTTAAAATCATATTATGACACTCAAAATGCTCGCAGCGCGGCATGCCCTGACATTAGAACTTGAATAGGTACGACGCAATGCCGCGATGTTTACGCACACGCCGCGCGGCGCGCGGCGGCGTGCGGCGACGCCGCACCGACCGCCGTGTATAAACAGCCTATATTAATAATTGGTGTTGTTATGTACATAATAATTATTATTGTATCCATACCTATGCCTTGTAAGTTGTACTATTACCTATTTTCTGCCATGAGACATTGGTGACCTTAACACGACGTGGTAATGATGATGATGATGATGACGATGATGATGATGATGATGATGATGATGAATTTTAATTGCGTGGTAGCATAATATGCTTTCTGTTCTTAAAACAACGCCAAAACTCCCAAACGTGTATCTATAAGGAGTCAGGAGTTCTCTCAGCATCTTCGAAACCATGGTATACCTTGACCCAATATTTGACTTTTTGGTAGCATATTCTTAGTACACTTCACATAAAACTAAAATTACCATATGTTTCCATATAAATTTCGAAGAGTTCCCTCGATTACTCCTGGATCCCATCATCAGGTCACCACTTTTGTGAACATGGTACCAAATTGGAGTGAAACCTAATACAACAAAACAAAAATTTCGAAAATCGGTTCACAAACGACGGAGTAATCGTTGAACAACCAAAAAATAAATAAATAAATAAATAAATATCCACAGCCGAACATATAACCTCCTCGTTTTTTGGAAGTCGGTTAAAAATAGGCCGTGTACGTCAGTTAAGCGCTCGTTACGGGTGAGCGTGCACCGGTGACATGTAATACAGCCGGTGCGGCTCAGCTGACCATCAATAGGGTCAACACGGAGTTACAAACAATTCCGAAGTATCGCTGGCGGCCCGCCAACTTACATGTTTTAATATTCGCGATACGTGCGAACTGTATTGGTGTTGCCTGTCAAAATAAAATCGACACCAGCCCTTACGGTGTCCAAAATACTCTTCTATTAATTTCTGGATTAGACATGGCCGCACGTTTTAACTATAAAGAAAATACTGTAAATATCCTTTAAAGATCTTTACTAGAACTTCCAGCAGCGCATTCGAATGTCATATATGAAATATAGTCAATTCTTTGAGGCTCTCGGCACACGGCATAAAACATCAGTCGTGTAGTCAGGTAGTAGCGAGTAGGAAACAATAAGTCTTAATTCGGCGACAAATCTCCGGCGTAACTGGCTTAACCGGCAATCCGGCGATTACACCGACAGACGGACGCTCCGAGATTGAAATGTAACAAGATTTTTACCGAAACTGGATTACTTCGGTTATGCCCGGCCTTTGTTTCATATTTCAGGACTGCGCCGAATAAAAGTAGAAACGTTTTTAATTCGTTTTTGTGTAGTTTGGAAATAACGTTAATGGCTTTTATAGTTAACATGCTTTATTCGAGCTGGGATTTTTATGAGCTTTGCATATGAATTTATTATATTTAATATTTTAAAAGCCGGCTCCGCTGCCGAATATTTAGTGATAAAGATATGCACGAACGATATGTTATAGTTAATTTTGTTACTGTCAAACAAACATTTTACTTCAACTTGCGAATGTATTTTTTCGTAGAGCTACGTGTGTGGATATCATAAATACGGCTTAAAAGACGTTTAAATGGGCAATTGTAACAAATATCCACGTTTAAATAAAGCTAATGCCCTCTTCGCTTGCGTTAAAAATATGCAAACACATAAAATCTAGTTTTAAGTCGTTTTAACAGTAATTAAAAATGTCAAAGGTAGAAATTCTGAGCTGTAAAAATACTAAATAAATGCCACTAAATTGCTTCGGTTTTAAGTATCCGCATACACTCTGACTAAGATTATTATCGTAAGGATTTCGCAGCGAGGTCATTGACACCACTAGGCACTAACCTGTTGGTCATTCACATAAAAATCCTCAGAACTTGTTTAGAAACAACGTTATATTTTATTTGCCACAAAAGGCAGTAGTCTCCTTGAGCCAGTTTATAACACTAAACAAAAAATTACTTCTTAGCATACTATTTGTGAACAATAATCTAGACACGCGGTAGAGTGTCAAGCCGAGTTCCAGCATGACAGAATAGCGAGCCGCACCGTGTGAATATTACACGAACCATTTGCAGCTACTTTTAACCCCCTCATAATTCAGAAACTATTTCACATAAACGTTTCAAATTTAGCTCATATAATGAGACTTGCGAGATAAATACATACTTTAAATTTCATAAGCACAGCTTAAACGGTGGTTGAGATATTAAGGTCCGAAAATCTAAATTTTTATCACTGACTGACTGACCTATAGATAAAAATTCTAACCCACTTCCAGATGACGTAGAAAGCTGAAATTTGGAATCCAGCTCGATAATTGTGTATGACAGTAGGGAAAAATCCGAAAACAAAAAATATGGTCAAGTGCGAGTCGTACAGAGCGAAAATTGTGTTTTTTTTGTATGGAGACTCCCCTTAAATATTTATTTCATTTTACTTTTATTATTTGTTATGAAAGAAGAAATATAATTAAGGATTTTGTGAACATTTCAAGTACCTTTCGGCTGCCATTATTGATTTAGAGCAAATAAGGCAAAAAATCACGTTTATTGTATGGGAGCTCCCCGTAAACATATTTTATTTGTAAATTGAAAAAACTTGAAATGAATAGAAGGTGACTTTATGAAGTGTGTCTGTCTGTATGTTACGTCTTCACGCCTAAACTGATTGTACCGATTGTTCTTTGGTATGGAGATATAGTTTGAGTCCCGAGAATAGACATATAATTATTTCAATATGTCTGTCCGTTTGTCTGTCCATCCGTCCGTTTGTCTGTCTGTCTGTTAGACAGCTATAATAATAGCTACTTAACTTCCGCATAGTAAGTTGTACACTATATAGTTACTGGTTGGAAATACACTTGTGTTATACCGTATTATTCCAATGCCTTACGATGGTAGCTGCATTTTCCCTTCGCTTGGATTTTCTTTGTTTTATTCGTCTGATACTCACGTCTCAACAAGGCTCAGGGGCTGTTTCACCACTTCCTGATAAGTTTCAGATAGGCTATCCACAACTTATCTGATAGATGAAGTATCTGCCAGATAAGTTGCGGATAGCATAGCCGACACTTGTCGGGAAGTGGTGAAACGACACATTAAGGTTGCGAATTGCCATTGAATATAGAATGTTTATATGAATATTATGAATGTTTAAACTGGGAAGATGAAGGTGTCTAACCTTGCTCGGAAAGTTTACTTTACAAAAAGTAGTGATATCCTACCAAAAACATAAATGTAGAAATGCTGAGCCAAGTTCCATGCAAACATTATATTTCTTGTCTATGGACTTCGCCGTAAAAAGGATGGAGATCTAAATGAATGCCAAGTTCCATAGAAAATCGAAATAAGTACGTATAGGAACCAAATAACATTATAAACAAATAATAGTCTATTTCTTTGCTTTATTGAATGTCTATATCAATTGATGTTATTTAAATAATGTGAGATCTTAAACTAGATTAGATTTTACTTGGCTAGTTTTTATCAGAATTAAAATGTTCAATAACTTTATGAAAAATGACTGACGTAATGAAAACTTGCCAAGTTAGATCTAATCTAGTTTAAATAACATCAATTGTTATAGACATTCAATAAAGCAAAGAAATAGACTATTATTTGTTTATAATGTTATTTGGTTCCTATACGTACTTATTTCGATTTTCCATGAAACTTGGCACTCATTTAGATCTCCATCCTTTTTACGGCGAAGTCCATAGACAAGAAATATAAGTTTGCATGGAACTTGGCTCAGCATTTTTACATGTATGTTTTTGGTGGGATAATAATTACTGAAATTATAATACAAATTATCCTTTGTTTATCTCTCAGGGAAAGGCCGGCAGTCGGCATCCCAAACCTTAGGGGGCACAACCTGCCATAGGATTGTGTTTCCCTGTCCCGGGCCCTGCCAGTTAGGTACCCTGGTAGAGTTAACTGGCAGGCAAGGTAGGTACTGGAATCTGGCATCCTAGGGGGTAGGTGACCACCGAGCGACAGGCGCTGGTACATTAAACGTATTTTGCATAATACTAACGCTTGGTCTACCTAACCAAATAACAATTATAATGAGTACTTAACATTAATCAGCAATCACTAGATCATAATCAATAGAACAAGGCGCCAATGCAATTAATTGCAATCAACATATTGATTGAAATTCCTATACTGATAACTCATTTCGAAAACAAAGACACCAGTTTCACTCTATGTAGGTCTATGTCCTCTTAAACTGGAATGCGAATTTAATAAGTATCAACAAGTACTTAGTCAACTTTTAAGCTACTAAATATTATGTAGTGTTTTCTGTTAACGAAAAAACTAAAACTTCCTCTAAATAAACTTGAAACTAAGATTTGTATGCAAATACGTAATATTGAGTATCTGTAGCCAGTTATTACTCTATGCTGTAGCTTAAGTTTTAAAGATACTATTTTTATCTTGACCATAGCTGTTGATGTTCTTAATCTTAGACCTTCCTCAACTAAGCTAAAAACAAATAAATTGCCCTGTTGTCTCGCCTGTTGTACATGTTTATGAAAGAGAACGCGAATGTTATAACTTTTAATTATTATAAACTAGTTAGTGCCCGCAACTCCTATGCGTAAAAAATTATTTATCGCGCGGGACCGTGAAATTTTCCGGTCCTTTCCCGCTCAAAGTCGCCCCTGCCAAATTTCATCAAAAGAGCTAAAAGACACCAGACAGACACACTTTCACATTTATAATATTAGTATACGTCATATGGTAACTGTAAGTTACTGTGGCGAAGACTGATTCTTCTTCAATTGTTGCCATTGGTAGTACCTAACTCAATTTTGATCACACACATCAGCTCTCTCGTGTAACGGAGAATAACCCTTTCCTGCACGGGTCCGAGTTAAACTATGGGCTCGTGACCCAGTTGGTCCAGTAATAGGTAATTTTCTGCGTCTGATTAAACGGACTTATCGACACAATCGATTCGCGTTCTAAACTAGGTCGAATGAATTTACACTTAGCCGGAGCCGTGTTACAGAATGCGTCGAGACCGGCTCAACAATGTATCGCTAAGTTCCTAGTATTCACTATTTATACGGAACGTTAGCAATCGGCTTTCATTCTGATTGAGGAATTTTAATGGAGAAGCAATCGGAAATATTCTGCAAGTATGCATATAGCGAATGGATTAGTATAGAATTCCTAATTAATAATCTCTAGTACAACACTTTTCTATTTCTAAAATATATAAATTATATGAAATTTACATAGTGCAGATATAATCAGAGAGCAAATGAACGTCGGTTCTGAAATCGCTGTAATGAAATAACGGACCATTCTCAACAATAAGATAAATGAAGCCTCAAAAGGCTCCCGCGGCCTGCGCCCCGAACGTTTGCAAACATCTAGGTACGTTTTAGTGGTTTGGAGCAGAGGTCATCTTCATTTGTACTATTCTATTTTCCTTTTCAGCATTTTGTGTCAACAAGTTCAAAATCTGTCGGCGAATACTAAATTCTAAAATTTGTAGAGCTTTTAGAAATTAGAATTAAGAATTTGTTAGCTTAATTTTCTCGACATTACAAGATTTAGAAACGTTTTACTATCGAGAAATAAACTTCCAAATAAAACACTATGTACAATCCATACTTCCATGCTAATATTATAAATGCGAAAGTGTGTATGTCTGTCTGTCTGTCTGTCTGTTACCTCTTCACGCTCAAACCGCTGAACCGACTTTGCTGAAATTTGGCATGGAGATACTTTGAGTCCGAGAAAGGACATAAGATAGTTTTTATCCGGGAAAAATGTAGGTTATAACGATAAACGAATTTTGGCGCAACGGAGTTGCGGGCATCATCTAGTGGAAATAAAGATCTTAAGGCTTAAAATATACACTGCTAGGTAGAGCTATAGGAATCTTTTAATATTTAGTGCAAAGAGCTGAAGCCCGGTGAAATGTTTGAGGCAGACACTCGAAATATTTAAAAAGCATTCTTGAATCTTGACTCAGATCCAGATGCAACCATGTACTTCTATTTAACGTGGATTTCTTAAATTCTTTGATAAATTCGCGAAACATAATTCAGGGTTTATAAGATGTTTTCTTATAGAATAAGTGAATATTTTATGACGATATTTTATGCTGTAGTGTAAATCTACTATGTTATTATTGATTTATGAAACACCTGCAGTTAAAATATAATAATTAGGATCTAGTGCCATTTGCTGACAAATAAAACATGAAACTCAGGGGAAAACGTGGAATAATATCATATTTTTAAGCCCAATAACGAATTATATGTCTATTGTATTTTCAATACAATAATGTACGTGGGCCTACTGTAAATCAAATCGCAGCCACATTTTATCGTTACGTGTGGAATAACTATGTAAACGTTCGATTAGCTGGCAGGTGAATAATTTATGTCAACACAATTAGGACAACATTGTCATAGCAAACATATCGCTAATGTATTCCGAGCATCTAAAACAATAACGGAGGCTCTATCTAAATTAACAATCAAAGCGATTCATGTATTGCATCACACGAAATGAAATTTTGGAATTACAATAATTGATGAATATAGAACGAATTGTACATGCGACACTGAGTGGGCGACTACAGTTTTTTAAACGCAAAGTCAAAAGATGATGGTGCAAGCTCACTAAAATTCTAGCCCACGGAATCAAGTACTGCGTTGTCTAATTCGTGTCCGGCTGTGACTCCTTGAGCCAAAATGTACATTCTCCTTTATATTTATACTAGCTGTCCCGGCATTCGTTTCTTTGCCATATTATATAAAGTACATCGCCCGTATTATTTTATTGAATTAGTGACTAAGTAAGTATGTCACCATGGCAACGTCCATCGCTATCCCGTGACCCGCGTCGCATAAACAATGGTCGCTCTTTATAGACAAATAATTTGCAATAAAATAAAATTGCGACTATAATTAAAAATCTATCTCTAATCTATATCTATCCTATCTCTCAAGTTGGAAAAGAGCACACATTTAAAAAATAAAAACATTAAAATCGGTTAAGTAGTTTAGGAATCCATCGCGGACAAATATCGTTACAGGAGATTTATATATATTAGATTTGCAAGTCTCTTCTTTATTATTCTAGGGCTCTAGGTCGTCCATTTGAAAATTGACTCACATAAATTAGGGAATTTGGAGTATGTTGTTCGAAACAGGAAAACAATTACTTAGGTCGATTTTGTAAAGTAGCTGGAAGCGTTTTGAACCGTAACAAGTAAATAAGCACCAATTTTTTCTCAATTTGTTCAATGGCTTCGAGAACCGACTGTGTTTTTATTTAGTAGACAGCTTTAAGTAGTATTAAAAATTCAATTTTAGTTCAAAACATAACAAATGGAATAATAACATAGGTGTATTATAACAGCCCCACACACCAATACTTAAGATATTTTGAATGGTAATGTAGAGAAAACATTCGCTTCAATAGTACAACGTTTAATTTAAATACAAATGATCTAAAATATGACGTTCAGTCGGAACGAAACAATATTAAGTCCGCAACTCCGCAGTTGTGACATTTAAATAAAGCCTTCCGTTTTTATAAGCGATAGCTTATAAAATACGAAACGGACACGAAGCAAAGACAGTGACCGCTCTATTGAATTTCAAATTAAAACTTCATGAAATATTAACGGGATAAGGGCGTGCGCACGCTGGCGGCTGAGGCGGGACCGGGGACGGCCGGTGAGATATTCTAATGGAATGCGCTGACGTGAGCGAGAGGTCGCGTGAGCAATCCGCAGCCTGTGTTATGCTAAGCGGATGGTTGTTCATTGTCGCTAGTGGCTTGGTGCAGTTCATAAGCTTTTGCGAATTATACTAGCTCTAATTTTAGACCGACGATACAATTATTGAATTTGATTGAATATAGAAGCGTATTCAATAGTAAAATATATTATGTGGAATTAACTAAAATCTAAGGATACTAAATTTTGCTCTGAGTGGCTGAATCTCCTGTAATGTTGTACAGACGTCAAACGCCAGATACTGGTCCAATCCGTTCTGTAGCGTCACACTGGAATGCGTCCCTCTGGCGTAAGTCTGCTAAGTTTTTTTACGTTACGTATTTTTATTATTTGTATAGGTTATGGGGACACGAAATGAAAGTGCTCTCTTATAACTTGTACCATCTATAGAAATGGGTCGTATGTCTGCTGTATACAACTATACACACAATGAGCGTCATCTTATTTACCAGCGATATAGATTGAGCTGTAGATTGTTGAAATGTAATTCAGCACTGCATAAGATTTTTAAACGACTCGTACACGTTAATATGAATTAGTCCTTTGACAATATTCTGTTATAGTCAGGAAACATCAACTCTACTAAGGTTTAAGTAGGAAATAATTACAAGTTTAAAACATCGTAAAGGTAAAATGAGAGTTAACAGGAAAATGTAACGCTTCACAAATGTTTATTAGCACGGGCCTAAAATACCTAATGTAACACAACCCTAATTAGGGTGTACAGTTCGAGTAATTTAGCTTACTACGAATCAAATCTTTAGGAGCATCTAGTCAAAATAATAAATATTTAAGTATTATTAAATAGTTTGTGATATAATTAAGTTCTATAACTACCGACTTTACGACGCAATAATAAAATGTTTGCAATGAACAAAACATTCCTCACAAACATTAAAGCCACTTAATTGTTCAGTTTAAAATTACACGTCAATAAAGAACAGGAAAACTCTCATTCGAAAAAGTAAACAAAACCTGGCGATTACTATGCGGTGCGGCGCTCGCGCGTGGTGTGCATACGGAGTAGGCGCACGCGATTAGCGACGCGCGTGGCCGGCGCGAATCGCGGCGCTGGGAGCTGCGCACGCGCCCACAGGTGACGGGGAACTAGATCTGCACTTGTTCAAGATCTTGTACACAATATTGCCAATTGCCATTCAATATCCATACTAATATTATAAATGCGAAAGTGTGTCTGTCTGTCTGTCTGTTACCTCTTCACGCCCAAACCGCTGAACCGATTTTGCTGAAATTTGGCATGGAGATACTTTGAGTCCCGGGTACATAGGATAGTTTTTGTCCCAGAAAAATGTACGGTTCCCGCGCGATAAACGAGTTTTGGCGCAACGCAAACTGCTGGCGTCATCTAGTCGTGAATAAAACAACTACTTCATTCAATCACAACTAGTTGACCCATCGAACACTGTTTTGCTACACAACCGAAAGGTTGTGTAGCAAAAAGAGAAATCTTTACTGGCTCTATTAAAAACCTCACCAAAATCCGTTGCGTAGTTTTAAATATCGAAGCATACATATCCCATATGTGTATGATACAGCGGGGAACGAATTTGTTTTAGGTATAATATGCAGTGAAGAATGAGGTTGATACTAAATAAACATAACCTTTGAACCGTGAAAACTATCCCCAGTGCAAACGGTCCAGAAAACCTATAAAAAGCGAGTAGATATTATAAAAATAGTACTGGATACCTCCAACCAATATTAGTTTTCGGTTCGATTATTTTAAATGTGAAATAAGCGATAAAAGTAAAAAAGTTAAAGTGAAAAGGTCGGTCGTATTGGAACTCGTTTGAAGCGGTTTTTAGTTCACGTTTATATTTCATCTGGCAGAAGAGTTTTGAATAACTCCATTTATAGGGATGTGGTCAATTTAGGTTAGCTCTATGTAACGTTCGATTTCAGAGATGTTTTGTCGTGTTTGATTTGTAAAATTAATAGAAAATATATCTAGTCAATATATAATATTTTATCTAGAATATATCTTATATTTATTACCAATAAACAAATAAATATATTTTATATTTATTACCAAAAATTAAGTTTCTCAATTATGAAAATTTTCTATGAACTTACCTCACATATCCGTCGGGTTTGTTGTTGGATCATTTCCGAATAAAAAATATGGGGATCTGAAAAGAGAGAAACAAAGTTTAATACAAATATACGCGCGTCTTAAAATATTTATTACACATAATAATTATTATGTAAGTAATACCTATAATTTGAATTTTATCAGGCTATTGGTAATTGCTAATTACTAATTACTAGTTAGTACATAGTTACTTACGCTAAAATATATCCTCATTGTTTGATAAGGCCGCAAAATTATCAGGAAAAACTAACAATCCCAATAATGTAGGTACGGTATTTCCAGTTTCTTGAAAATGTCTAATGTTAGAAAAGTCGCTTGATAAACAAAGACATTGTAAAATTATAGGTATGTATTTATTGTATCTTCCTACAAAGTATGGAACATGGATCTTGTTTAATAATAAGGGTTTTTTTGTTTGAGTCGTATTTACAGGGTTATATTATGAAACCGGGGCTGCGTTAACGCGCAACATTCGCAATGAATGAGCGGTGTCTCGTCGACTGCCGAGTCATTCTTTTATATTGCGAGTGTTATTTCGGCGTTAATGAGACCGCGCTAATGGCTAACTCTTAACTTTTTTATACATTTATTTTAACTAGCAGAAAAACAAACCGTACCAAAACTTAGCTTCAGTTACCTGGCAGTTCAGTGGACACAAGCGGAGTTTGTTTTAATGAAATAAGCTGTCTGCTAAGGAAAACAACCGTAAAGTACAAATCAAATTCGCGTTAATTATGTTTCATATTTAGCTAACGTTTAGGCGCCGTGCGCGGCTTCGGGGCCCCGCAGTTGACGGTCGTTTGAAAATATGAACTCACTCTGACAATTACGTCGGGTAAAAGCACTCGGTAGTTAATTACGTAGCTCTTACGAACTAATTTGGTCCCTGGGTCCAGAGCTCAGAGTCTAAAACGGTGCGGCACTTCAACGACATTAGGCTAAAGGCAGTAAGTTGTAACAGTATGCAACTATTGTCCGTCTTGTAAACGTATACCCTTCCTTGTAACAGCACAGAGGCACAATACATTAAAATTTAGATTTACTGAACTATGCAGTTCTCTAACTTACATGAACATCTCTCTCAGCAATTACTCAGATAACATTTATGGCGTGTTTCACCGCTTCCAGATAAGGTGCCCGATAGGGTTAATTGACAGATTTTCCATACTCCATCTGTCAAATTAAGTGGTGGATAGCCTTATCAGGAAGCGGTGAAACAGGCCCTTAGTTTAGTTTTAGAGGTTTTTGACGCGCGATATTGTTTGTGGCACCAAATATGTATTCTGTGGTGGCACTGAAATGAAATTCTAGCGCGTCCCTTGTATGCCGTGGGCAGGCAATTAAAACTGAAAGTTTTATTAAACTTAAGTATCACATTCTTCATAACATAAACGAAATGTTACGGTTGAATTCAAAATCCAGGTCTTTTGATTCCTTATCAATTCTAAATAAACTCATCCTATTTAATCAGTAGCTGTTTCTACAAGATTGAATACTTTTAATATATAATCTGTAGGCTGTAGCTGTCACCTCGAAAACAGACACGTCGCAATTACTGCCACCGCCACGTGCTGTCTCCGCGATAAAAACTGTTTCTCACGGTATTGACATTCAATACAATATGGGCAAAATATGAGGAAAAAAGTAGTATGAGTGTGAATCAGACATAATATTATTATACTTGGTTGTAAAATGCTACTAATATGCTTTTATATTATGACAGATTACTGAGGTTTCTTACAGAATTCTATCGATTAAACAATGTTGTTGATTCATTATTATTATTATTACCTTTAAGCCAATCAAAGGCGGTAGATAAAGTTCTTCCTAAAAAACTCAGAAATCCGAAGTCTCCGGGTTTCTCCGGTTATCCCTGGGCCGGAGATAACTGGAATTATGTATGTCTATTGAACATGACATTTTTTGACAGCCAATCAGAAGCGTTTTGAATAGCGAAACTTCTATCAAAAATCTAAAAAACCGGACATATCACGACTGTTTTGTCTTACTCATTTCCTTGTCTATAAAAATCAGCTGTTTTAATATTTGGCAAATCCAACAATCCTATTTATTTCGTGGCTGAATGATTTTATAGCCCAAATCGAAGGTTGATTGATGCTATTAAAAATATTAAACGGCGGTTGTTTTAGTTTTCTATTTACAAACAGCTGACATGTTCCAGCGAGACCGAGCAGAGTGGATCGGTAGAGCACTAGATTTTACTAGAATATTTTAATTAAAATTTGGTAGTTGACCGTCGTGTTTAATGTTTTTCAATTTGGGTTTATGTGATTGCGAATAGTTTATTCAAATTATTGTATGCTGCTCTATTATTATTAATGATCCTAGCTGTTTGTTTAGTAGAGTGTAAAGCTCGAACATAATAAAGTTTAGTGTTTATGCATGTTCGACAATAGTAAATTGGAAAATTAAAATTAACGTTTGATTTTCCTATTTTTTATTAGTGTTTAGTGTGTTGCAGTACAAATTGATAAGTGCCTATGCAGTATGCATGTTTGGAAATAAAAAAGTAGCAATATTATTTCTAAGTGCCTATGCCTAAAAGAAGCAATATTATTTCTAACTGGAACATTAAAGTGAAAAAGGATGGAAGAAAATACCTTTAACGGTTGTTAAAGTTAACTGTATTGTAAGTAAAACATCCGTACAGTTATTATGCCGAGAACTTGTTAGAGCGATGTATGAATGGACTAGGGAGCTTCGACGCAGATATTTCATTGAATGGCCAACAAGAAACGTGTCGAGAGCGCTCGTAGTTTGTTTAATTCAATATAAAACAATAAATATTGATGTATATCCGTTACTCAATACAGTAACAGCTCATTCCTTAGTTTTTATCTGATGACGCCGTCAGCTAACGAATGTATGGTCTAAGAAGGAAGCTTTTGAGATATATTTTTCATGTAAGTATATTAAAAATTCCAGACACAAATAAAAAAATGTCAATTAATGTAGGTACATACTATACTTACTGTCCATTACACGTTGTCTACGAGTTGTGTAGATATTAAAAAGAGCGCAACTTGAGCTACATTAGAGTAGGTTTGATGTTTTGGAATTGGGCTTTATTGTAGACATTTTGGGTGTTAATATAGTTATAATACGCATTCGTTTTATTACTTAAAATAAAGGCGTTTAGTACATAAACTCTATATTATGCAACAAGTGCATTAACAAGAGTATCTTTACTCAAAATTTTTGTACCTCAGATCGTCGCTACTTTAATTAAACTTCGAAGGATGAGAATCGGGTAGGTGTAAAAATAAATCGCTTCAGTACGAAAACCGGTCCGACCACAGCACAGTCGGACCACGCAGACTCCACCTGGCGTCTGATTCATGATACATTTTACATTTACTACCATACCGACTCGTTTTTCCAGTTTTTGTACCGCAACAAGTAAGTGTTCAAATTAAATGCCATTCATGCGCACTGGCATGTAATGAAACTTGTTTCACGGAGTCCTTTTATTTCGAGAACGTTTTAATTTACCTCTTTATTGTGTAATGTGTATGCACATTTGGTTGTAACTTGTAAATAATCCGATTATAAATAAATAAAACTTTATTCCCATTTTAAAAACATAACACAACCAAATTAAAACAAACATAAAATGTTACTTTATGTTTGGTACTCGTAAAAAACTAAAAAAAAAACATATAAGAAGAAAAAATCATTAACAAAAGAAACTAGAAGTAATCGAATACAAATTCGATTGGCGAAATGGAAACGGCTTTAAAAAATTGTTGTAGCCGGTCTGCTCCTAGGTAGTTAAATATCTATTATTAATTTTTGCACTATTCACTGACCAGTGGTGCAATTTGCAAAGCGGGTTGGTTTCACCGGTATTCAAAGTGCGTCACTTGCAGGAAGTTTTAAATTTTTGAATATGCAAAAATGCCTTCCCATCTTTCAAAGTTTTAGACTCTAATAAGTTCAATATCTAAGTTTGTACGATTCTTTTACTCTACTAATTTGTTTAAAAACCAAGACGCACAAAAATTGAACTTTTAATGATTTAAAAATCAATCACAAAATACAAATTGCTGGTGAAATCCTAGCGAAATTTATTTTATAATGGAATCCTCTTACAGTTCGCAATACAGAAATCAATCGGGATAATGAGGACTTCGTAATTTCATTAATTTATCAAATTGAATTATTGTTGTAGAGTTTAAACAGTGCGCAAATATTTCGATGGAACTAGCGACTGAAATTATTGGCTCTGGATTCAATTATTGTGATTTCATCTTTACCGCACACCATAACAATACTTTCTACTATCACCGTATAAAATATTATTCTTACAAATTAAGTAATAGTATCTCATGAAATATCAAAATATATACGTATCTAATGCCCGTTTTCACCAACAACACCTAAAATTTAGGTGTCCCTTTAGCCAATATAAGGGGCATAGCAAGAGTCCCATTAAGTATGTGATGTTTTTTTTTTCGTTTTTTTGCTTGTATAATGTATTCTATGTGTATTGTATCTTGGTAGTGTAAGGTGGTGTCTTATTGTTAAATAAACGATATTATTATTATTAACAACGAAACACAAATTCCAATATACCGTCGGTGGCCAAATTATTATACTCACTTGAAAAACAATGTACGTTTTTGTGCCTCATAACTCATAAGGAAAAATTTTTATCTTTAAAAAAGTTAGTAATTTTTTTAGCCTTATGGTAAGGTGCAGAGTGCTGCATACATATGCAGGTCCAGCCATCAGCCATCTGGGGATGGAGATGACTTTGTAAAACTAGCAGATATTGGTCTTAACGCATGGTTCCTTCAACCACGTGTAGTCGACCATTCCCGTTTGAGCTAATCTCGCCCCATGTCGTAACCGACGAAGGAGGTTCCACTCGTTCAATAACACAGCTTTTATAAAAAATTTCATGTCGCCTTCGGTGAACAAACTAGGGATTGTCCTGGAGGATCTGTATCAATTGGGTCATATTAAGGTCACGCCTTTATCTTCATAATAAAAAAAAATGAAAATAAAATAACTTGTTTTCCTCCTTTCAGTATTTCTCAGACCAGTGTTTATACATTGTAGCAAACGCCAATAGCTTAGCATGCATGCATCTGGGGTAAACTTAGATTTTTCGAAGGACGGAAACAACTGAAATTCAGTTTCTTCAGTTTCACCTTAGCATTCTGTTAGATAATGCTACGCCAGCATCTTCTAACAAAACTTTTATGACTTTCAGGGGTTTTCTTCTGTTCTCAACAATAAAACATTTTGTTTTCTCTCCTGTTCAAGCAGTCGAAAGACGTTTTCTACCACATTTATCAACACGCCATAGCGTCCCTATAGAGACAAAGTTTTTTTAGGTTCATCACTTTTTTATATTTCAAAGCGTAGACTGGGAAACGCCTACTAATCTCGCAATTTCTCTCCGGGTATGATTGATATGACTCAAAGGTGTCTAAATTTTAGATTTATTTTTAGCTGAAATATCTGAATTCTTTCCCATGGCTACATCTTTCATTATTTTAACTTAAAATTACATTATCACAAAAAATAACCAAGAAACACTAGAATCATGTGTTAATACCTATTATTTATACATTATAATAAAATAGATAAGACTTAAGTATTGCTTTTTATAACACGTTTCACGCAAAAAACATTTTTAGCGCCTGTGTCTAACGCCCTATTGCACGCACTTAACACAGGAAAATATGGCATAAGTGACTGTCGTACTAAAAATGGTGTTATTATTACAAGATTATTATTGAATAATAAATGTTACTGACTCACAAAATGTAGAAGACAGCCTAAAGTAACAAAAAATAAAAGAAAAAACTAAAACTAACAACACAAAATGGCTAAACAATCAACCAATACGAATCTATGTAAAAATCTCACACTGTGTATATCAATGATATTGTATGTTACATTTTAATTTGGCCACCCACTGTATATTCTTCAGAAATCAGAACCTAGATTCGTATTCGGAGTTATAAAATATACATCGAAATCGATTCCCAAAGCACAAGCAAAGCGAAGAATGTAAATAATACGCGAGACAATATTACATTTGCATACACACGATTCGATTTGAGGACACAACAGTTACTTTCGTGAGCGGAGCGGAGCGCCATGATGGGGGAACGTTGTGAATAGAAACACGTGGTTACTGGTTAGGTCGCGCGTCGTGACTTCAGAGTATTACGATAGGGAGCTATCAGCTAACACACTAAAAATATATTTGGTCTGGTATACTATATAATAGTTGCGAGATATCTTCATATATTATATAAAACTCTCTTGCGATGTTTGTTGTCCAAATCCTCCAAAACTGCTGGACCGATTCTCGAGTATCGCCTCAAGTTTTTAAGCTATTGCATAGCCTTTATCGCGGGTT
Source organism: Polyommatus icarus (assembly GCA_937595015.1). Taxonomy (NCBI): domain Eukaryota; kingdom Metazoa; phylum Arthropoda; class Insecta; order Lepidoptera; family Lycaenidae; genus Polyommatus; species Polyommatus icarus. Next base: position 16,916,265 of record OW569321.1, read on the forward strand.
TTCAGCGCGGCGACCGAATTAAGAAATTTCGTAACGAAAATAAATCTAACACTCCCCACTCCGACCGGCACAGCATTGCCGCGTTGAAAGCCGTGCATCGCCTAACGTCGTTTCAGTTCGGCAGACTTCGGCACGGTGTTGGTGTGCGTGCGACTAGAAGAATGCTTATGGACTAGCTGCTAACTGCTAATCTTTACCGCGGCAGTCCTCGAGTGCCACATAATATGTTTTTTTACCAGAAATTACGCACATGGCAAAGCAACGTTTGCCAGGCCAGCTAGTTAGTCTCTCTCATAAAAGTCACGGTGTCAAACAGTCTTAAACGTGGCTCAATTTCAAGCAAAAGCTGAATATACTTTGAATGACAGGTTTTACTCTCATCTATCTATATATCTATCAGTATTTTTTCAAAGTTATGTGTGCAGTGTGTCCCACTAACAAAGAGCCACATTTTTGGATTTAATAACGAAAATTTAAGTGTTACAGAAATAAACACCGAGATATAAAAATATATCTCCATTTAAACATCAGGAGTTTCGTTGGTCTCATTTAAAAACACTCGAAGAAAAGAACTCTTCCGAGGACTGTATCGCGTTTGAGATCGAATATTCAACAACTGTACGCCAAATACTTGTTACTGTTTTAAGCATGTTGGGGAATAAATATTACAAGACGATAGTCTTATTTCTGTTGGGATTAAGGAGCAAAGAAATTATGTTATTATAATTTTTATCATGACAAAGTGATAAGATTAATAAGATATAAAATGGTTCATATTGTTTTGTGTATTTCTTTTTGTTAATCCCTAAAGCCAGCAAAGCTTTAAAAATAATGAAGGGAAAAAATATTTTGTCCGAGTAGTATATTTTATTCGTAAAATGTAGAGCAGAATTTTAAAATGTATAAATAACTAATGCTCACTAAAAGCTGCACCTAACATTTTGTATTAAAACATTTCTCGGCACGCAGGATCCCGAAGGAGCGGCAGTTTTTTACGTCACAGGAACAGTTCCCAGGGGCTTCGGAACCGTGAAGAATGTTATAGACACGGCCAAGTGGGAACCGAATCACTCCTGACAGAATGAATCGACGTTTCGCTAAGTTATATCGTAGGAGTTTTGGGTTCACACAAAAATATTGTGTATTTTTAATGTTTTATTACAAGTATATAAACTTATATTAACTAGTTATTTGGATATCGTATTTAATCTACTCTTTATCTATTTGCATAAAACTACTATCTACTTGATGACATGTTTTAATTTACTTTCTTTCTATAATTAGTAATTTTAGTCATTTAAGAAGCTCTCATCTATATGAGAGCTTCTTAAATCTAGGTCTATACCTAGATAAGTATAGAGAAAATTTTAACAGAATGATACTCTGTTTCATTGTGTTAAATTTTCTCTACCCGTTGTCCGAAACTTCCGGATCGAACTCGCATTCCACTCCCATAACAGTAACTATTAAAGTCCAATTTTAGGGGAACCCCCTCAAGTTTTTCCTTCGAGTAGCTCAATAAACAACCGTACTGCGGATTGATGTAGTACGTATACGTTCTGTACTTTCGTAGTCATAATATGATTAAAGTGAAAATATGAAAAGGGGTCAGGTCAGGGTGTAGCGGGTCACTATAATAATTATGGCTTAATGTCTCGCCGCAGCCGCAGCCGCACTCGGTAAGCCGATTATTACGATGTCTGCGACCCAGGCCAAGGGTTAGGGCATAAATACAATTATTCCTATCGCTCCGTATCACATTTCACATGATACTCACATTTAAGTACTATTATATCACATATGTAAACGCTACTGTAATACCACGTTTTTGTACTCGGATAAAAAACAAAAGTCAGAGCAAAAAATTAAACCAAATACAAACTGCACGACACGCTCTTGACCTTAAATGAGGAAAATCGCGAGGCTTTTAGCAGAAGCGACAGAGTACTACCAAGAAACATTACAAAGCAGGATAAAGATTTGAATAACGAATTTATTTGGAGGAATAATTTAATTCAGATTAAAAGCATGGCGGCCGCAGACAGGTGTTGCGGGCGGCGGCGCTCGCAGAGTCGGCACAGATCCGTCATAAATAAATCTGATTTGACACTCCTAACGACGCCGTGAAACAATTTGGGAGATAAATTTGATAAAAATTGTATACGCCGAGTCGCGTTAAGTCACGGCGTCTCGAGCGTGCTTAAGAATTTTGATTACATTAAAGTAAAATGGTGTTTGGAAATGCGTGAGCGTTAGATTTTTCGTTACAGTTAAAGTATATTTATGACAGTCCATATTTTTAGATTTTTGTCTTCTTAGGTTAGGTCTCTTGTTATTCCGGACTTAACTTACTTTAATCCAAGTTTACTCCGAATTGCGAACGCTACCTTTTATCATCATGTAAAGTTTGATAGTAGCTGGAGGCAAATGTACAAACAAGTCGAGGAACAACACGAATTTATATTCTCGGGCAATATCGGAGTTATCTGGCTCCAAGATAAAACTGCGAACGTCGGTTCCCTCAGAAACAATGACGTTTCGCAAAATATAAGGCGATACGTGAGGTGTGTTCGTAATAGGATTAATGTTACAGAAGAAAGGTGGGTCGAACTTTACCCTGGTGACACTCAGCCGCTAGTCAAATGTGAATAATCGATCGAAATTCAGCTAACTTTACGTGCGGGAATATACCTACTGTACGACTAGAACACTTTATATTTTTTTTAGAAAAATGATATATCATTACAACGCAGCTCAATTGTTTAACAAAGGGCTCTTTTATTAAGTTCCATTGGATCAAGTGCTACATAATTTACAACATTAAAACCTACATTCGATTGTTAAAAATTCTTTACGTAAATCGGAAAAAAAGTAGCTGAGGTTAAACAGTAAACACCAAACGGCCGTCCTATTGTGCTGGTAATCAGGCATGTTGATAAGCGGCCGTAAAACATGGCCACCGAGAGTTTATGGTGAAGGGTAGGCTGCAGGAAGCCCGCGGGCTGATGGAGCCCCGGCGAACTTCAAGATTTACCGATAGCGCGATAGTGCCGGAAAGTTTTTAGAGGAGAATGCGGTGATTTGCACTACGGCGATTTGTGAAACTTTTATGGCGACATTTGCTTAGCGTGATGGGGAGCATTTACCGTTTTTACCGAGTATTTCTTGTTAATATGGTAAAAAATGTGGGGCGAATTTGGTGTTTGTATGTAATGTATGAGGCTTTAGGCTATATCGCCAATATGTTGGTTAAGACGCTCTTAACCTACATTACATCACATATTATACTTACATTAAATAAGCATATTATAATTTTATGTTTCGACGACACGATGCATCATAAATAAACAGCATCGTTAACGTCATTTGTCCCGAATGCAACTTATAATGATCCTCAAAATTACGTATTTAAATTCAATTTACGATTCATAAAACGACTTATCGGTTTCATACGTGATAATTCCCGGAAAGGTTTCACGTTAACCCCTGTCGGAGCCACATAAATTAAATTATGGGAATTTAGTTTTGCGCACTTGAAGTTTTCCTGGGAACAGTTTAAATTTCCCCATAGAGTATTATTTTATCATAAATCAAAGCTTCCTTCGGCCGCGGAGACCCCGTCGCTGACTACACGTGCGCCGATCCCCGGTGATTAATTGATTAGGCGGAGGTTTGTTTCTAAGTAATTTCCATGATTTATTACGTAAATGCTGGCATTAGCGCATTCAAAAGTCACGCATGCGGATTTAGCCGCAAACGCGTCTCGATACGGGCCCTAATTGTCTGGCGACTAACGATTATTACAACAAGGGTGCAAGTGACGACACGGTAATAAATGATGCGTAAAAGAAATTTGATTAAGCCCCGCACCTTCCTCCGAAACGTTTAATAAACTAAAAAATACAGGTCTGATAAGATTTAGCGCTCAACTTCCGAAGTCAAATTATTAAATTTTTCCCCTTATGTTAATAATACTCCTACTCAGTTGTTATTTATTACTCTTTATTTATCTTATAACTTTTATTAAAAATAACTCATATTTTGCACCTCTATCTACACAACACCAAACATATTTTGACGCAATTTGGGCCGGAATTACCTGGAAGCGATAACTATAAACGTCAATAACATTATTGACAAAGGGCGAGGCAATTTTGTGAATCAATTTCAAAACCTTTAATTGGCCTTTTCCAGCGACGAAGATGAGGCTTTTTGATGTCCTCCCCTCGACAGTGACTTAAGAAAATAGTCTTAGGAAAAGGTACGACAAGGAATCTAATTGATTCGCAGGTAGAATGCCTTTCAAAAGCCAAATCACGAGCTTTTTGTTCCCGTGTCCGTGTTATTGAAATAGTTGATACGAATTCTTGGTCTGGTTTAATTTTATTTACATTTCGGGTGTATTCTTTTGTATAAAAGCTTTGGGCTTCTTTAGGTCATGTGAAAATTAATACTACATACGTAATCAAAATATAAGGAATTAAAGTCTGAAAGCAAATCTATCATCTTTTCATTAAAAATCACGCCACAATTAAAAAATACACATATTTGAATGTTTTAATAACTTTATTATATTTGGTAGTGGAATTTAATATTGGAGCTTACTCGACCTTAAGAATCGATTTTCATATATAAGGCGCCCGGTATGAGAAAAATTCGAGGGGTAAAACCTACTAACAAGTAACGAAAATGTGTCACGTTTTTGGTGCGCACCTTTAGTGCGCAACTTTCTAATTTGGCTGTGAGTGTATTAAGACCATAAAGGTAATATACCTATCGGAATATAATATTATATAAAATAATATAATAATTATATACTTATATTATATTATTATATTATTTTATATATATAGTAGAGTAAACTCCAGTCGTGCGTCGGAGCTGACACAATTTTTTTTGTACACTTTTATATGGGTTTTAAACAAATATTGAACATTTTTCTGCCCATCATAAAAACGATATCCGAAAATGTAATATAAAGATACGCGAAATTTTTCGTACGTGAAACATAATAATATTTTTGTTTCATTAAAACATATAAGATGATATTAGCATTCTTGGATCATTAAAATTCATAATATATCCCGAGAGTTTCGCAATGAATTTGTCTTATTAATTTATGAGGACATGGTACAAACACTTTCTTACTTATTTAATATGTTGTATTAAATGTTAATAAGTACATATATAGAGCAACACTTTAAATACTTTGTTAACTTTAAGTTTAAGATCATGATCGTCAAGTCATTAGACCGTAGGGTCATCTTAATGTAATAATACCTCACAAGTTTTTCTTTCTGTAGATATGGACCATGTTGTCTAGTTAGGTCAGAATATACTGTAGAATAGGTTAGCCGTTAGGTTAAGGCCCCTCGTTTATTTAGTGCTGATAGTGTACCACTCTACCTGCACTACGCAACAACGATTGCATATGTACGACATCATGCATTTGGAGTAAGGCAAGAGACTATAACAAATAGAATCTATTTTAAAGTTAAATACGAGGGGACACGCTCGGAGCAACCGTAATCAAATTTCACTCGAGTCTTTAAGGGTTAAAGCCGGCAACTTTGAGCCTCCCTAATAAATTATATTGCCGACAAAACTCCGAGTGCGACACACTTCGTTGGCTTATCTAATTGGTCCAAATTCGCCTCGACCCGGCTCATAATTGGTGGGATTCTGTGTGTGCGAAATTAGTGCGAATCCGAATTCGGATCGAGGAGATCGCGACATCGATACGTCTCCGTCGAACGCGTGATAAGTTTGGACTCGTTCGCCTAATGAAGATCCGCCCGACGAAACAAATTTCCGAGTTGGGGGTTTAAGTTGAAGTTTGCGCGGTGCCGCCTGAATACGTTACATTCCCGGGTAATTAAACCGCGCCACGTCTTTCTGTTCAAACATGTTTTCCCAACTATGTCGTCTTCTAATGATACAAATGTCTTCGTCCTTGTTAATTGTGTTATACGGTGTACTGTTGCGTCGCATTACTTTACATAACGACATCACGCAACGCGGCGAGACCCTACCTTATATTAGTAAAGTCAATGTTATGACGTGTTTGAAATTATTCTGTTTATCAGCAGATACCTGAAATTTTTTATGATAATCGGTTGAGCCGTTTCTGTAAAGATCTTTAACATACACGATGTTTGTTTATAGTATAACAAAATTAGTTGCATGACTCTTATGCTCTCATAAGATATTTCACAGAATATGTCACTACATATTCTGTGAAATATTTTAAGTGGTACAAGAAAAATTCTTGGATTACGTAGGCCGTACACTCGTCATGATACCCAAAATTCACAAGCTCCACTGGGCAGCGAGCAGCCGGAATTATTTCCCTTGCACCGGAATGTTCGAAGAATTCCCTTCCCAGGTACAGTCGGCTACAAAATTTCTTGGGAACTAAATTCGCTAAGATTCCCAATTAAATCTGTGACAGCCGTCGAAGTTTCCCGAACGGTAAGTTGCGAATCTCGAAAAGAATTTCTCTTTAATTTGCGTAAGTTTATGCATTCGAGGAGCGGGGTCCTCCCGTGACGCGAAACTTTTAATTACTGTTACATCTCACCGTCGATCGGGGATGTTTCTTCGACTTTTATCTTTTCGACTTTCGATAAATCTCCCGCGCCGTTATGCCCGGATTAACGAGGCTGGACGGGAGTAATGTTTTTACTCAGCATGTTTCGAACTGAGCTATTAATTTATCGCAACTCGGCCTTTGTTCGGCCCGGCCTGGCGAGCGCCGATGTTCGTCCGTTACGTAACCGTAATAAATGACCTTCTTATCGTTTAATAACAATATAAATCTCCTTTCATATTTGTCCAATCAAAATATATTACACAGCGGAACACGGGCGAAACAAAAACAATTTTCAATCTTGTCCATTTCATTCTAGGCAGTGTGTCAGTTAAATCTGTACATTTTTGGTATCTATATTTTATAATCTATACAAAGAACATACAGTACATACGGCGATATCAATACCACCCTTGTAAAAGGTACTCGAATTTTAAAATGTTTTTCTTTTACAATTTAAGGAATTTGTTCGCTATTTTTCGGTTTAGCAATAAAATTTACACATAAAATGAGATTTTGCCGCGAACTAACATCGCAATTTGCAATTACATTGCGCGTACAACGCAATACAAAATGCAAATGTTTAAACAGGAGATAGAAGAATATAAAAGTAAACATTTACAGCAACACTATTTTTATATGGCTTCCCTAAAAATTTTCCAACATAGGATTATTTTGTAATTTTCTTCATCCATGCATTCAGTAAAATTATATTATCTAAATTAGTAATACATCCAAGTTTATATAAATTATAATATAGATAGTATTCAATAATATGAAGTTGGCAACATTCTTACTGGAGCACATCTAGAATGCAAATAGCAGCCCACACCGAGCTCCATCAGCACTAACTTAAGATCAATATTATTCTTTGCGCTCGGGATTATCATCCCGGCGTTATTAGCTCTGAATCAGATCCATGAATCATAGATTATATCGGCTTAATATTGTTAATTTTGCGAATCACGATCGGAGTAGCTCAGCAGTAATTGGAAAAGATTTGAATTTCAGCCGCCTCGGCATTAGATAATCTAAGAATTCAATTTGAATATTATGTTTATTTTATTAAAACTCGGTTTGGAATATTTTAATCTAAAGTTTGTTCGGCTTAAGCTCCATTTAAATATATCGGTATCGTTTGAACTTATTGTTTCTTAACCGCAGGCCTCGCTGAAGACGAAGCGAACTTTCGATATATTTTGGCTTTGAGAATAAAAGTAATAAATGTCTTCATTCTTTTATGATTTAATTCAATATGTTGGTACTCAAACATTTACTGCTGTAAGTTTTTATGAGTCTATGAATAAATAATTTCACTGGCCGGGCGGGCACGTGTAAGAAGTTCGTATGGAAAACGTATGCCGGTGTGTCCTTATAAAGTTATAATATTCAATTAATTGATTAACCGACTTCCTTTTGTTACACACTTAACTTTTTATGTATCTTGTCGAGTTTTCTATAAAAGTAATTACAGAAAGTTCCGAGTTCGGTCATATGATTTACCTAATACTTTTGCAAAGAAGTCAAGACAGAACAGTGTCAGTATATCTATAGTATTGAAAACGTCATTGTTCATTTGCAGCAAGTACCACCCGGGAAATTAATTCCTAGGCAGTTGACAGACCAACGTCATTTGGTAGGATCATGTCAATTCAATGTTGTGATCTGTCGGCTGGGTTTGATGTAACGCCTACGCGACCAAACTACATACTAGGTCCCCCATCTGCCTAGGAATTAACTTCTCTGATAGTAATACAATCTGCAATATTTACAGGTGATTAAAGTTTTTCATCTTATTTTTACTTAATGATGCTTTTAATGCATAAGGAATACAATTTCTACTCGACAACAGAATTAGAGCAGATAACGGAATTGTTAGTTTCTCGTCTAAGAGTAAAACGATTTAAGTCCGCTGAACTAGAGTTATCTTAAATTATAAATAACAGTTTCGAGAAACATGCAGACATTGAATATTTTTTTAATCCTTAATTGGCTCTTTTGATAATAATACATTGTATTGTACTTAAAAGAAACATTTTAAGGCACTTATATCACATTTTTATTTTCAAAGACTATTTAATATTTTTAATATTTTTAACGCTCGCGCTGGTGGAAAATGTGAGCGCACAGAACTAAACCTGCATTGTACGACCAAAGGCGAAACGTTTCCTCCAAATTCCTCCAATTCATAGAAAAGTTCGGTTTCCCCATCCTACAACTCTGATTACACCAATAGAGGAGCCATTCAAGGAGAAATATAAGTTATTTGTTGAGCAGACACGCGCTAATCACATTACTATTGTTGCGTTAGGCCCTTTCATTCGCCTAATCGTGTTATTTCGTCCGGACAAAATTCTACGGTGTAAATGTGGATTAATGGGTATTTTCTTTTGATCCTATTTTTAGCTGCATTGACCTGGTTAAACATAATATGGTTAAGGTTATTGAAAACGGACATTTCTTCTCAAATCTGCTGAAACAGATAGCTAAAATGTCTAATGGCTCCTCAGTTGTCCCTTACCTCACTTTTTTTAATATATATCAAAAACTTGGATACCTTTTTTATCATTAAAATTATTTAGCTAGCAACTCCCGTTATGTTGAGACTGTAAGTTGAATGTGAAGGTCGTTTAACTATTGTCCGTACATGGGAACCAGACAATGTCAAACAAAAAATAAATCATGGAAGCCGACCGTTCCCGCCCACGGCTAATGACATCATTGGTATTTCTATTAAGGAAGACTTTGTACGTGCGGAATATTCGCAACCGAATAATTATAGGTTTCCGAAGGCCCAGGTGTTTAAAGAACCTATTATATTAGGCACTGACACGTAGCTCCCGCATACAGATTAGAGGAAGTAGACACATCAGTGACCTTCTTAGACAGGATAGATCTAGAAAGATCGAGGAACTAGGACTATAAACAAGGCTTTTGCTACGAATAATGGTATATATACATATTCGTGTAGGTTATATTAGGTGATTATACAATGTGTCCCGACACCAGATTTTTTCTCAAAAAGACATTAATTAAAAAATACATATTTTTTTCTTAAACTTTGGTTTTTCTGTGTTTAATTCCACGAATGTGTAAGCGTAGTCCACAAGTTTAGCTAGCAAATGGCACCTTTTTATCTTCATAGGATATTTACATGAGAAGTACTGGTCAGATTAGTGTGAAAGTCCGAAAAAAACTAAAATGGCTGCCATTTTACAACCGTGAGAGAGAGAAAAAATTTGAAAGCCAATTTGTCGATAAAATATGCTATAGATCATGACATTAAAGGATCGGACACCGGTGTCGGGACACACTGTATAACCATTTTAATTGTTAATACTTTTATTTAGATTCAGGTAACTTCTTGTGAAATAGATAACTAAAGCAGCGGTGTGAATTAGAGAACTATGGATCACAAATACTGGTTTGAATCTATGTGCCGCTGTCCTAAGTCCCGACAATGAACTCTAACAACTTATCCTACACAGGAAACAGGTACAACTTTAATTATACAGAGCTTCCAGCACGCGGAGTACTGACTGTCTGACTATAAAAATAATTGTATGGTTGTAATATACAATTATTTTGTTGCATTCGAACCAGTAGGCTTTTAGACCTACTTAATTACAGGCTATGATCACGTTCGTTAGCCGTCAAATATTTAGGTATGTTCATTCATAATGAAGCCACATGCGAATTTTAATATACAACCTTGACGAACCGAGAGGAAGTATTGTAAAAAGGTCTAAACAATTTTATGCCTCTGTTCTACGGCGGGCTTCGATACCGACTCAGTGCTTTTAATAAAAGCCCATTCCAGGCCAACCCCTCTCGTCTGGTTGAAATTCTTTGCGATTTATTACGAGCAATTACTCACTCGGCCCAGCGATTTATAATGAAATTAATTTTCGTTTCCGATTAAAAGTATACAAATCATGAATCGATGCGGACCGGTCGCGTGTGTAATGTACACAATTCATAGTAAATTATGTGACATTGTCTCGTTCGCGTTGGTTTACTGCCGGCCGTGCTAAAGGCGACCCTTTTGTGTTTTATGCATGTCATTTGCCCGGGTAATAACATTTTTTACACGCAACAAATAGCCTCGGGCTCTTATGTATGAATAATTTTTAGTGCTTCGATTGTTTGCAGAACAGTTTCACGTATGACTAACCTCATGGACCACAGCGAAACACGAAAACATTCGGTCGCTAACTCAACTTTGAAAACGCTATTCTAAGCTCCATTGAGCGCTGGAATTTTCAAACGAGTATTTTCATAAGTTCGAACTAAAATAAAAATTATCTTTTAGTGTTACGACGCGAAGCGGTAGCAGCCCGAAATGACAAACAAAAACTGAAGTAGAGCCTTCGAAGTAGAGCGGTATAAAAGTGGATAGCGTAAAAATTTAAATTAGCTGCAAAAATGCGTCTTGCAGCACTAATGGTGTTGCCAGCTTTAAAATATTTTTCCTGAAAAAAGGTTAGGCGCGTCTCCATTCAGCCGGGGTATTGTTTAAGAGTTTAAACCTTAGCTTTCTGCGATGCTTTTGTTTTAATATGTAAATTTGCATTGCAAACGGCGAAGTTAGGTATAAATGTGACTAAGACCTTTATTAAGCTCCTTAGCCCGAGCTCGGATTAAACTGATGCATGATAAAACAGAAAATAAATTTGAATTTAGCGCGAATATTTATAATAATTGCGGCAATTCCGAGAAAACGTAGAGATTAACTCCGGCGAGATTACATCACACAATAAGAGCAAAGAGCACCGCTAAAAAGAGGAGGAAACAACGACGATAACGTTTGGTATAGGGCTAATACACATAAACGAGCAGCATAATGCCGCCACGAAAATGCCCGCATTAAATTTCACCACTTCAGTGGGCCCACTAGAACCTTATAACGACGTAAAATAAAACAAAGCGATCCAAAATATCATTTCTCGATTAATAGGCGTCATTTGTTAAAAACGTTGAAAAGACTCGCAAATGACGCGTCGCTAACGCAAAGCGCTCGGCCGGTCCGGAGCCCCCGTACAAAGGGCCGCTCTCACCTCCGCCCATGTCCTGATTAATAAGTGTCGTTGACATTCTAATTAACCCGGGTAAAAGTCAGCGACGCCTTTTTGTTTCGATCCTGAATAGGATGCTCAAATATCGGGTGTCCTATACATGCACGGTCGTTGCCAGCGCCAAAAAATTGATCGACATTCGGGGAAATGTCGATACAAGATTAATTAATTCGACTTATGAATTGTGAATGAATTTGAATGGGCAAAAAATGAAACTGCATCAAGATATAAGCCATATTCGGAAGGCATTCTGAGCGATCCTGATTCTCGATGCACTAACTATGCGATAACAAATCTTCACTGAAAGCTTATTAAAATAATAACCAACCTTAATGTAAGGATGCCTATAATTTCCCGATGATTACACTAAAGTTACTTGTACGGTACCTATCATAATATTGTAATATTTACACTGGGTTAAAGTATCAATTGATGATGTAATATTATTTTGCAATTCGCAATCACTTTTTATTCACATCAGCATGGGGGCAAACATAATAGGATTTATGCCCTATAACAAACTTTTTAACGAGGTGAAGCATTCAGGGAATTTTTATGATGGAAATACATAGTTATTTATAGAAGGTACGCGACATGATTTAATGTAAAAGTTTGTTAATTATGTTCGGAGCGCGCATGTTTACAAGGACGTGTGTACTATGTTACTTTGTGTGTGTTGTAGTGGATAGCTAGTTCTTCTTCAGATTAAACCTGTAGCCTATATTATAATATGTCTTTAAAATAAGTAAAGCTCTTCGAAGTTTCTATAGCTTGGAAGGTGATAGCAATGTAGTTATAGGAAGTAGGAATCCCGTGCCACTGACGTGTTGCTTTGTATATTGCAAAATCTGAAACTAATAACATTTTTATCAGCATTTTCATGATAGTGAATGCTTTTCTACCTTTTTTTTGCATATTGTCTTTAGTTTCACTAAAACACTACTGCTTATCTGCTATAAACAGTCTCTATCAGTTCTCGCTATGAACAAATTCTATCAGTTCTCTACCAGTTTGTGTTGAAAATGCTGATGTGCTGTACGAACCAATGGTCTTTAGCTCGAATGAAGGTTGGCAGACTGACCTACATCTTTGCGAATGTAAAAACTCATTTAACATGTGAAATTAAAAATGCAGAGTTAAATTTTGGCAATCAGCCACATGTCCCGGTGACATCTGACCTTCTAATTTAACGACAGGTCTGTCTATTTCTACCCGTTGAAAATGGACGTGTTTTGTGTTTCATCGTGTTGCAAGTTTTTGTCTCTCCTATGTAGGTACTCTCTAAAAGGAGTACGTATATGTATTGTGTACTTTGCAGCACAGAGTGACTACATACACCCTGATACATCCCGGTTCATCTGTTACGAAGGCGCGCAATGAGGATTGAAATTTTAATTGCCTCAAAACAAAAATACCACGCTCCCGCTATATCCGACAAAACAGGCGACTCGTTAGTGAAACGTAAACAGTGAATGTGTCTTTCTGGCGAACCCGTTCATCAGTCTGGCAGTCATCGTGTCAATACGTTTTACGCAACGCAATTACGTAGGATCGCACCCACATCAGGGCTGCCGTGCCGCATCATCAATCATGATGCGAGGGTAGATACATCGCCTAGGCTTGACGTTACGTTTGAATTTAGAACTGTTTTTTTTCATCCTTAATTTTTTCAAGCTATTCAGTGTGAACCTTTTCATTACTTTCTTTTCGCGTTTTAACTTTTATGTATAGACGTATATTTATTTTTTCATACCGTTATATTTGGAAGATCAGAAAGTTAGCGAAGAGAATTAAAGAGTTCTGTAACATAAGGTCATAAAAAAACATCAACATAAAAACATATTTCAACGTATTTAAACTTAACATATTAACGTTCCGATTACAAAATTACGGCGAATACTCCGAGCGCATTAATTCGGCCCGCGAGTATTTAAAACTGGGTGTTAAATTTTTCGGCGACGCGCGGCGGCTCGTCTGCCGATAGCGGCTATAAAATTTCATTAATAAACATATTTTAGATTAAACAATTAATTAAAAGCATTCGGTGCTCATAAAGTGCGATAAATCAACAGCATAGCTCCACGTAGCGGTATTCGGGAGTGGCATACTTCGTTACGTGCCGGGGAAGACACGATGTCAACACGACCTATTAATCATAGCGGTTTTAATGTCAGCCGTATCTTTGATTCATTAACAATGTCGCTATACGGGAATATTAATTGTATATCATAATATCAAAGCTATACGAAGTTATTAATTAGAAATAGCGTGAATATGTGAAAGGCGGGGAGCCTATCAGACGCTGAGGTGCCACAGTGTCTGTTATTTTATCTAGTTATGTGGTTTTTGTTCCATTTTGTGTTACAAAGCCCCAAGTTAACAATAATTCTAAAGCTAATTTTAGGTGTCTTTATACCTCTCATAAGAAAACTCCTCACATCCCATTCAAATAGCAATATTAGAGAGTATCTATACATAACGAACTTCGCACTCCACGACCACGAAAGAAGTTTGCGAAACGTGACGAGACTAGCGCCGACGACTCCTCAAACATTCCCCCGGAAAGTATCCGAATGTATCATACGATTAAGACTTGCGAAACAGTCCCAACTTCCACATACAATAATTACGACGTTTTATGTTAGGTAAATGCGAGAGATATGATACGAATGTTCAAGTAGGTACGTTTCAGCTCCTTATTGGGCGTATTATGTGAGACAAATGCCTGCGTGGTATAGTGGTTTAGAACGTAGCTCTTGACTAACAGTCGGGATTCGATACCCTCGTTGGAAAAATGATGATTCCAAGTTAGGTTAGGACAAAGCGGAATGATCATCTGATTTCTGAAAGGCATACGAATCAAGGATTGGATAGACATTAGACATGTAAATTTAAGTAAGTCTCAGTAAAGGTAAAGTACTAACATAAAAAGTATAACTAAAGAAATAATAAGCATTGACCATGGTGACTATCTACTACCATAATAGTTGAATGAAAAGATGAGTTAGGAAAATCATAGTTCCATTATATATCACGAGAACTGTTTACTTGTAAACTATCCACCGGTATTAATTACTAGAGGCCCCGTAATATTTTAGCTCGCGTGCAGTAGCTTGATGTGAGCCGATACAAAGCACGCGAGACGCATGCGCCGCAACGCGCAGACTCTCACCAGTAACAGTTACTGATTCACTGATTAACTATGAATAACACTAATGCTGGAGAAAACTGAATGGTTCGCAGATGGCTCGAAACAGGAAAACAAAAGATGATGTTATCGTACATCTGCGTAATGTTATTATAACTTTACCTCATTAGATAGCAATGCGCAGTTCGAAAAAATAATTGAAAGAAATTTAAGAATGGTTTAGATCTTACCTACCTGCTGTTATGTTTTGATTATGTCAAGTAAAACTTGCAAAAATAAATTCGCGAAATTTGAAACTTTTAAATAAAACGGAAATGTGCTTCGGATATAAAAATAAGATAGAAACATTACCTCAGAATAAAAGAAATACAAATTGAGAATCAGATTATTTCACGGTAATCATTTTACGAATGGTAAAATAACGATGCCAATTAAAAAGACAAGGCGGTTTACGGACGTTCTGAAATTAAACGTCGATTCGGAAAAAACAGCGAAACTGAAAAATGAACGAGTAATTTAATGAATATCTTTACGTATTTGTGATGTTTTAATATTATTAATATTTAAGACTGTTGTAAATGAAAATGTTCTGTTCTTAAAAAAAAGATAAATATTAACATATTATACATTTAGAATCATCAGGTATTTTATTTTATGTACTTTAGTAACTTATGAAACATAAACATACATTTACATATATTTTCAAATCACAATAAACAGTGCAGTTTATGTTTACCTGCGATTTTGATCAATAACTTAATATCCCTTTGCTAAAATTATCTATTAGAAGCTATAAAACATCCCTTCTTCCAATAAATCAAGTATTAATCATTGAGGTCAAAGCATCTAGAATTCCACAATGAACTTATACAAGAAAACCTTAAAAAGCTTCACAGAATATAATATTTGGGAGAAAAGTTAAACGAATTTCACTACGGGCAACTCGATACTTAATAATAGGCCCTCCAACGCGAAGTACACCGTAATAAGGAAAAAGACCAAGTTATAAATGTTTTCCTTCAGAAAATAAGATGAAAACGGCAGCACATCCTCGCGAATTGGCTTCGGACGAATTTAACTCGATAATTTCTGGTCGAAATATCACAAACAATACTTCCCCCCCTCTTCGCGGGACGTCGGCCGGAAACGTTTTTGATGCACGACAAATTTTATCAGGAAATAGATTCACCCGAAGTATTCTTATATACGGAACAACGGAACTTTTCCCTTTGTCGAGCGTTAGGTATCGTTTTTGTTATTGGGGTATTTGTCAAAGACATAACGTTCGACATATCTATAAGTTACGACCGTGAGTCGTGTAGAGCGAAGGTTTATTTTGCGAGAATTGTAAAAGAATAAGGTTAATTTTTTAGCAGATTATTTAAATTCGAAATTAAAAATAAACAACCATGCATAAAGTCTTTTTAAAAAACAGAACATGGTAAAGCAAGGCTGCTTTACCATCAGCTCAATATAGATCCTATTGGTAATCGCTGAATTAGTCTGGCGACCGGCTCCAGTTAAATTCTAGTTTGACAATATTTAAAGCCGAAAGTGTAACCGATAGCGATCGGCCGCCCAATACTCTAATACCGGTAATGGACGCGTTCGATTTGCCGAGTCGTTTGCGCGATAACGAGAAACGTCGCGACTATCGTTTTGTGTGCATCGAAGATTGCCGCACTGGATCTTTCACCTTTTGAGCTCGGCTGTGGGAAATGGTTGTACGAAATCACAGTTTTGATAAGGCTGCAAACGATTTGTATTTAAAATACTGTAAATCTTAAAAACTAGCAATGCCTACCATATGTTATGGTAAAAGATAAGGATTAGAAATTGCATTCGATATGTTCGATAGAGAAGAAAAAAATTGATGGGTTTTTTGCCTCATATCAAATTCCATCGATTTTTTAGTTTTAGATTTCATTGTGTGATTTCTAGCTTAGTATCCAGAAAACCTTTCTTTAATTACACCTCATCACAGACCATTATAATAAAATCTTAACTACTTAATTTTTCGGAAAGTATTCAACAAAATTATAACACTACATTTTGGAAGTCAAACTTTAGATGGTTTTACGTGCAATTCAATAATGTAAGGACTTGTCTAGAATGTTTAGCGTCTACTCCAGGCACCTTCCCAATTCGCCTAACATACGCTTCGATTTGTTCAAAGATTGGAGAGCTCTACTAAAGCGGAGCAGAGATAAAGCTGTCTCCCAGATCGAAGAATGAATCCTTTCCCTCTATCCCGAATTACTGGGACTTTATTGAAGATTATTCTATTCTATTTTATATAAAAGTTTATTTGCAGCAAAAATATAATTTTATAGAGATGTTGGAAGAAACGCTTTTAATTCGTATTCTTTCTAGTGATTAAAATTAAAGTAATTGGAAAACTTACCAGGAAGGATATATTTTCAGAAACAGCGTACTCATTCCCGCTGTGTCTGTAACAAAAAATTTACTATTAGGTACAATTTTAATTTATTAACAGCTATGTTAGCAATAATAAACATATCTAGATTACGGCTGATACCACAGATATACATCAAGATCTTGATATATTATGTCTGTGGTTGATACCTAAATGATACATTAATTCATAAGAGTGATACAAAATTTGTTGCGATCGCGATTAACTAAAAATAATTGTGTAGGCACATAGTGTTTGTGCAGTCGCGTCGTTTCGGTTTGGTATGACAGACCCTTAAGACTAAACCGCACGCTCAAGTATAATGACTCCAACTTTCTATTCACGTCTATGAGATATGCCAAAAATATGGAATAAAACTTTCTCTAGAATATCAAAAGCAGACGTTATCAGTCATCTCGTCGTAAAATCGGCCGAATCACGTTTTGGCCCTACGTGGCTCTATTTTACCAGGCCGTGATGACATTTCATCTAGTTATAGAGTATCTAATCCCATTATAGAAGGTACTATTCTTAAATGTTGCAAACATTTGAATAATATTGTTCTCATCTGTTATTTGTACAATTACAATAATGTAAAAGATTTTTTTGTATGTTTGCTATCGAACAGGCTCTACAACAGGTAGATAAAATTCGGCACCGATATCTAAAGAAAAATCGGTTGTCTGTAAAGTCGGTTTACTGACGATAGTTGAACACGACAACGTATGACGTTGTCACGTTCAACTTTCCTTAACCCCTTAACCCTCGCTTTCGAATCTCTTTAAATAGAAACAAACTTTTTCGACTGTAACCTAAAGTTATTTCGATGTATTTCTTTCTAATCGACCTATGCAAAGAACAAACTTCTATTTGAATATATCACCAAAGCACTTTTATTGTATTTTTTACTGCTATCGGACCTCTACATTTTATAAAAAAAAAAAAATTAAAAATGTTACGTAAAAACAATAGTTACTACAAGTGTCACCTCACTACCAACTTCGAGTAGCAAGATATCGACAATTGCAGCACTTACGTCAGCGTCTTGTTGGCCCAGCGGGACAAGCTAGATATCAAAGCGCCAAGTTCCCAGGATCGCTTTCTTTAAAAAACATATTGTAAATCTTAATATATATAATTCTTCTGTGAGTGTGTATGTCACTGAACTTCTCTCAAACGACTGGACCGATTTTGATGAAATTTTTTGTGTGTGTTCAAGGGGATCTGGGAATGGTTTAGATTCACAATTTTGTCCGCTGGACAATGTTTTTTTTATTATTTTTTAATTTATTAGTAGTTGTTGATTTTGAAATGTTTTACATTGGATTCGATAGACGGCGCTACCATCGCAGTGTCAAATTTTAAATAATATTCGAATTCGAATTTTAATTTTAGTCTGTCCCGACAGTTAGCGCTGCGATCAAATAAAAAAAAAATACTTTATATACTTAATATGGCAAAGAAACGTTTGCCGGGACAGCTAGTAGTATAATATAATATAGCAGCTGTCCACGCAGACGCATCGCTCACTCAAGTAGGACTTTTAGGAGAGAGACGGATGTCGAACGCTGCCGAACGCAAAGGCCGATTGTGCTTCCTTGTCGCTCGTTCCGCGCTCTTGCTTGCACTTCAAGCCTTATATGGAACGCCTCAGAGCGAGGTAACGACACATGAACTGTCATGTTTTTCGGGCGCGCACCCCATATCGAATTATAAGACGTTATCACGTCAAAAAGGACGTTTTCAGCGGGATTTTTTTGGGATTGCAAAAAACAGGCGCGTTAAAAATCACAATATATTTTGCTGGTTAATAATATAAGTGGTACGAATGTTCACCGATATAAAAATATGTACGGCATATGTATCTACTTTAACTTTGTATATTACGGAATACTTAAGAACTAACATAACATATATCGTTATTTTAAATCTCTCGGACAAATATTGAATAGAAATGTGATTCGTTTTAAACACTAATATTTTCTGTGGCTGATAACTGGAGCAAATGCAAAACAAATGGCTCCATTTTGTGGAATGCTTTTGCATTCTTTTCAAACATAAATTGTATAATATATTTCCGATTTATTCCAAGTATCTACCTAGAATAGCAAGAGTAATGCCAGCGATAAAATATAATACCAGACGCTGCCCTCAAGTTCGTTGCGCTGAGGCGCTGAAACTGAAATTTTTTTCACGATAAAAACTATCCTGTCTTTATGCGGGGCTCCATCTCTCCCAATCTAATCTCCTCTACCAATTTTCATTCAAATCGGTTCAGCGGTTGAAGCGTGAATTGGTTATAGAAAGAAGGCAGACGTGTTTGTCCGCGATGGATTCTTAAACTACTTAACCGATTTTAATGTTTATTTTTTTTTAAATGTGTGCTTTTTTCCAACTTGAGAGATAGGATAGCTCTTTAATTATAGTCGCAATTTTATTTTATTTCAAATTATTTGTCTATAAAGAGCGACCATTGTTTATATGCGACGCGGGTCACGGGATAGCGATGGACGTTGCCATGGTGACATACTTATTTAGTCACTACTTCAATAAAATAATACGGGCGATATACTTTATATAATATGACAAAGAAACGTTTGCTGGGACAGCTAGTATTATATATTTTTAGACAAATTCATTAAATATTATAAAGTAGGCATATTAAATTATTACAAAAATCTAGTCTTTTGACACAAGCTCCAACCGAATTAATAATAAAATCTTTTAAAAGAATACATTTACTTCTCTTTCATGCAGCTCCATAGAATTCAAAGGTTTGAATAAAAATATCTCATTGTGTATTGTGATAGCGTCTTTTATCTCAGCCAGTCACAGATCTGTCACCTTTATAGCATCCTCACAATATAGAGCTGAGACTGTAGTGTATACTATGAGTAGGTACGCCACGTAATCTAGATGATTCGCATTCTCACGCGTTTTTGTAGGGAAAAATAAGCTTGTCCCAGTTTATGTATATTGTAAAGTTCTTTTACAGCGCGTTACATGATTATTTTTTAACTACTTCTTAACCTAATGTGTTAAGAAGTAGGTACAAAATAAACCACATCATTCGAAGATATGACTTTGTATTTAAATTTCGAATTTAGTTCAATAATCCACGAGGCGGCCTTAACAAATGACTTTGTAGTAATAATTTAAATTAGTCCGGGAAGCAAATATTATTCTCATCAGAAACTTAATCTTGCGATATTAGATAAATCCCGGTCAATCCCGGATCCCGGGCGGACGCGGGACTCGGGACTAATGTCGCGGCGCCCGGACAAATAGTCCCGGGATTAGCGACGCCTTGATTAACTACACTAAGTGGCGTTGTTTGCTCTTGTTTCGCTATGCGCCCCTGGTAGTCCAGACGAGGGCATCATTTTAATGATTTGTTTGAGTTGCCGTGGACTTTCCATTGTTTTGTCGTCTGAATAATAAAATGTTTTTCTGTCCATAGTTCTTAGCATTTCATTTGGTGCGATGATTTAGATATTACAAGGTAACACGAACGCGTACTTAATACCAAGAAACACAATGACAATAATATGATCTGATATATAACCCGGATACCTAGATGTTATAAAAAAGCATGGTAGATCAGCTACATATTAATTTTCTAAAAATATTAAACCCTTTTAATTTTTAAAGGTAAATCATATTAATAATAAATCTAAGTTTTAAAACGTAGTTCGATGCTACTGAACTTGTCTGAAAGAGTGCTCGTAATTCTCAAAAGCAAATGTTTTTGGATTAATTAAACCAACACGATTAAATTATTTTAATGACGTGTCTTTTAAGAAACCGTCTTCAGAAATTAAAAGGTAAAATTCGTTAATTAACATAAGACAGACTTTGAGAAAATTCTAGGTACATTTTACAAACGTAATTAGCACTAACTTCGTAATAAAATAAGCAGAAATATTCTAACATTAAAACATTTTTTTTTCTTCAATATGTGTTTCTGCAATCTGTTTCATCGAACATTCAGCAAAAGTTTAAATATGGATTTTAATCTTGTAGGGTCGGCTAACACAGTGGCTGCTCCCTTTAATTGTGGCTTTCTCTATAAGTCTCTAGGGGTTTTTAATTCCCATCAGTCGTGGCAAAATTTAGACACAATAGCTTTTGTATTGTTATCGCGGCCGGATGTGGCCGCTTGGGGCTTGATGAATTAATGATTATTTATAAATATACAATATTATAATATATTTAGCTGTCAACTAAGGGAATCTTTTATAATATCAAAGATAGACTAGAAAGCTACGAAGTGTCTACACAGTTAGGTCTTCAGAAGTGTCTACTTATATGTGGGCACATAGGTGCACATTTTTAATAGTTATAAGGTCTTTTTTTAACGGGCAATTGGCCCATCACACATTCCCACCACTGCAACTCCTGTGTCGCCAGGATCAACAGTGGTAACCAACCACGAAAACCCTTTGATATGATCTCAGGGGTGCCCGAGGGACAAGCTAAATCTGTCTTGGGAGCCGCAACGAAATTAATCAGAAGAAATGTAGGAGGAGTAGGAGATATATAGTTTCCCTCCTCAAAGCGGGAGACAGCCAAATTATAATGACAACTAAATATGTCTAATTACTAATATAAGGTCTGAGTTCTGACTAATATTATAATAATTTAAGATTTTGATAATCTCGACTATGATGATGAACCGCGATAAGCGTACTTTATTAAATCTACAAAGCCTACATTCCGCTAACACAGAAAACTAGGATTTAGAGCTTAACTTAAAAATATTTCTGCAGACTTCTAAATTAATATAGAAAATAGAAGCTGTATTTTAATCAAAAGAGAGCGAAAAATAAATGTATTTGCAGTAACACGATAAAAAAGCCTCGGCTCGTTTGGAGTAGTAATTGGTATTAGTGGACAAGGCGGCGGGCAGGATGCTGTAATCTGTTATACGGGCCGCTCAATGGACAAATTAAGGAGTGATGTGGCTGAGAAAGGGCGATAGGGAGCGATAGCTGAAATTGATGCGATAATCGCCCACTGTTTATTCTAACTTCGATACCAATTTATTGGTGCTATTATACCGTTTCGTGACTACAACAATTCTCAGAAAGGTGCGTCAGCGTTCTATTATTGTAAATAGTTTCGCGAACTTGCGGCTCCATAAATATGACATGAAACATCGGGATTAGGCAGGATCACGTGTTGCACTTTTTGCAGCGTTTGATGTTAAATGTATGACAGCAATAAATCAGATCGCACGATAAAACAAAAAAGCATCGTATGAATTGTATCATACGTATGAATTGTATGATACGCGGCAACATGGGAATCGCATCCAGGAAATCCGTCCCGGCGTCCCGTTACACTTGCATCACTGCGCTAACGGGATCGCAGTACATTCACATACACTCCATTATAATACCGGAACATAGATATTGCTTTAATTCCATAATGATTGTACTTCACAATGGAACGCCACGCGGCGAGACCCCTCGCTGAGAACATCCGACGAGTATACAGAGCTCTCCTTACGCCGGACGATCCTCCGTATGAAGACTTATATCGAAGTCATCGCTCATATTCTTTGCGGTGTCACGACTGGCTCGAGGCTTAATCCAATTTGGAAAACCCGACCGTTTTACGAAGTCCGGTTAATCTGAGGGCTCTATACTCTAGCTGTGGTATTAAAAATTAAAATCGAGCGCGCGGCGTCTTTGAGGTGCGTGAGGGCGCATTGACCGCCCTATTTAAATATTCACTTCTTTGAATATTTTCAGTGGCCGCCTGCGACACACCTCTTTAATCGTAAGCTTGCATAAAGTGCCATCGGAGAACGCAATTAGCGATCGCGAAGTACGCGCGTCTCCTTTGCCTCGCTTTTATCTTACTTAAAGTTACCTCACGTTAATAGGCTTTACTTAAGTACGAGCGGGTTATGTATGCACATTTTTAATGAAATAACTAATATAATGCGCCATGCATGGCGACAGTAACTTATATTTAAAATATAAGTTGGCTTTGCGACGTCAGCTCTAGGAAAGTTTTGTAGACTTCCATAACATGGTTTTTGTAAAGCAACGAACTCAAGACTATAATATAACTAGCTGTCCCGGCAAACGTTGTTTTGCCATAATAATATAAAGTATTTTGCCCATATTATTTTATTGAAGTGACTAAATAAGTATGTCGCCATGGCAACGTCGATCGCTCTCCCGTCGCACAAACAATGGTCGCCGTCAGACTCAGGTTGTAATAATTTACTATTTTTTATCCAACAAATGCACTTATCAATATATAAAGTACCCAGTAGCCGATTCTCAGACCTACCGAATATGCATATAAAATTTGGTAAAAATCAGTAAAGCCGTTTCGGAGTAGTTCGTGGACTAACATTATAACACGAGAATTTTATATATAAGATAATTATTGTTGATAACGAAGTTAGACTTGCATAATAATATCTTTATGCATTTTCTTTTTTTTTTTATTTAATTTTAAAATCTAACCTAACACGACATTAAGTATAGAGGTAAATACCTACATCCCTCAGTCCTCACCAATATATGAGACAAACACCAAAGTTTTATTTACATTTACGGCGTCAATATAATCAACATGAGATGATGTCGCACCGACATCGTCTGCGGCTCGCATTAACAAATTGATGCGAAGTCGCAGGTACGGAACCACTTACCGTAATTAAAACCTCTAAAGATTTGCACCGAACATTCGGTTTTTCCGCAATTTCCCTTTGCCGGTTATCGCTACGTTTTAGCGCTCCTGATTTCGGTTGGAGATTTTCAATTTCACGAAAGACGTAAAAGTAAATTGCGAAACCGAATCTCTAAGCTTAGCCCGACGCTGGCTCTAATTAAAGCTAAACTACACATGGCACGGTCCCATTTCGGTCACTTAATTAGTAAATGACATGTCAAATGTTTTTAACATAAAAAATTAAAATTTAACTACTAAAATGTAATGCCCCTTTAAAAATTAAACTTTAGCTATTTGAATTGGGAATATACGAACATAGTATCAGACTCGAATATATACAGCCATAAGTTTGTGTGATCTTGACAAACACGTAAATAATGATGAATTTAAACACAATCCTCCCCAACTATGGATCCAGAGGGTATAATTTTGAAATGTAAAGCACTGTTTGAGATTCGTGTATGAAACAGTTCAAATAAAAGGAGCGAATAACGTGTAAAAGAGCTAAAGCTATTTACATGTTTGTACAATGTACCCAGCGTGGAATAGCGGGAAACTTAAAAGAAAATAACTCGAGATTCGCTATTTTCTTAACGTTCAACATATTAGTTTATAAACGTACACGTAAAACGTACACGTTTATTCCATTTGACTTTTATCGTGGGTTTTCAGAGTCCTTACCTTGTCTTATATATCTGCGTAGTAAAACCATGCAAACGTCCAGGAATCGGTATCTTCTATACAGAAAAACTAACTAAGATTTTCAGAAAACCTAAGATTTTTTTAACAGATATTGGCTCCTTACGTTTTCCGACCGCTATAACTCCAGTAAGTCAGGATCAGAGGCTTGTTTCTCGACAATCTTCCTTTTACGTAAACGATTCTTGAAATTAATATTAATCTATGGTCAAATACTATAAATAATATTTGGAGGCCGTTTTGTACGCAAAATGTTGTATTATCACATTCCTTTTTCTATATTTTTCTTCATCTCAAAATTCTTCAAGCACATAACAATTTAGTTTGGAGCAGGTGCTTCCAAAATAGGCTACAAAGTCATGTTTTTACTGCTACTATATCTATAAAGAGGTATGAGTCATGTCAACAATTTTCCGCGCCGGCGAGCTAAGACGTAATGGCCGTTAGTTGTAAACTACATTTTGTAGTATTACATCATTTGGCCGCCTTTACACGTCTTAGCTTTATACTAGCAGAGAGTCGCTGCGATATATTAAAGCACGTCATACCCATAAATGTTTATAATCTTGGGACGCTTGTACAATGCAGCTTTAATGCTTCGTTCTTTGTTCGATAAAGGCTCGATTCTCATACCTCTAAAGTCTATCGCTGGCTCGTATACATACCATAGTTTAAATATTGTATCGCTCGTGAACAGTGTTGCCAACACGGAGTTTTTAGAGCTAGATTTAGCTCTAAATCCGCTTGGTTAGCTTTAAAATAGTGGGTCTAGCTCTTTAGCTTTTTTCTTCTACAATTTTAGCTTTATTTCCGTAACTTTTTTTCAAAGTATAACATTAATACCCTGTGAAACTCACACATTGATGTTCTGGACAGTCGTACTGAAATATCAAAACGCTGCTGACGAAAATCCCTTTGAAGAAATAAGTTCCTTTGCCGTCTCTATATCGACGGGTGAAAGCAGAAGTGGCGTAACTTGAAAAACCCAACTTTACAGGAGAGCCAAAAAACTTTTTTAAAAATTCATAACTTCTATATTTATTAAGGTAGAAACTTAAAAATTGGAACGTATTTAAATTAATCTAAGACCCATACGAAGAGTTTGTTAAAATTTTTCTAAAGTTGATATTTCATTGATTTTTAACAAGTTACGACAAAAAATATTTCTATTTTACGCAGCAGAAATGTTGTATCTTTGAGAGGAAATGTATAGATAACATAAAAAAGCATAATTTTTTAAGCGACAGATCTGTCGTATCTCAAATATAACACGCCCCTACACATTTCATTTCGCCGTATCTTGTTTACTTAATTAAATTGCCTTACAACTTTTGGTTCAAGTGCAAAATCGGCGACAGACGTTGTGAAAATGAAATGCTGTATCTTAAACTAAATGAATTGTTTGTTTTAAATGAATGTCATTGTAACAAATTAAAAGAAATAATATGACTATATTATACTATTATTTGTTTATAACATAAGAAACTAAAGGAAGGGAAATTTGTTTTATTAATCATTAATCAACATTGAAATATAAAACTTATTATAATAAAATGAAAATTAATGTAATAAAACATTTATTTCTCTTGTTTTTTCTACTTTATAAAGGTTTAAGCCTTAATATTTTATTCATGCTCATGAATTTAAAGTTATTCTTTTTATTTTATAAGATATGGGGGCAAACGAGCACAAGGGTCACCTGATTGAAAGTAACTACCGTTGCCCATGGACACTAGCAACATGAGAAGGGCTGCTGGTGCGTTGCCGGCCTTGCCCGGTACTAATACGCTATCTTTTTAAAGGTTTGCAGGTCGTATAGGTCTGAAAATATTGCTGGTGACAGTTCATTCCACAATTTTACAGTGCGCGGCAGAAAGTTACGTGAAAAACGCACGGTGGAAGACTGCCACTCATCAATGTGATGAGGATTTTCGCGTGGAACGATGGCGAAAAAATGCAGGAGGCATGATTCTGAACAATCCCTCAGGGCACTCCCCGTGATTCATCATGAAGCCGATAGAGGATGCAGAGTGAAGCTACATCTCGGCATATTTCCATGGAGTCCAGCCTGTTTGAAACACTATGGCAGTCAACAATCCGAGCGGCCCTTCATTGTAACTATACGATCCAAAGGGAGTAGTTGGTATTTGGCGCCCCTGCCCAGAGATGAGAAGAGTATACCATATGAGGCCCAACTTGCGCCTTGCAGAGTTATAGTCGTTGGTCCGGACTGAAATACTGTCTCGCTCTGTTAAGGACACCAAGCTTTTTCGAGGCTAACTTGGCCTCACCCTCTAGAGTCTAGATGACATCGGAACTGAACTTCGCTCGATATGCTTACGCCAAATATTTCAATGCTGGGGGAGAATGTTAAAGGGATGCCCTGAAAACGAGGAGAATAAGAACGAATATGACCATTGGTAACTTTTTAGTGGTGAACGCGCAGACTTGTGTATTGGCGGGGTTGAATTGGAATAAGTAACGTCTACCCCATTCAGAGACTTTCTCCTGTGAATTCTCTATTTAGACACAACTTCATTTCGACTATATCTAGAAAAATATCGGGGGAGTACATAGGGCAGCGCCTATACTATAATCCGCATAGCAATAAATGCCGTTGGTCTGTAACATGATCTGCTAAGAAACTTGTGACCCATTTGCATAAATTCTCGGGGAGCCCATATGATGGAAGCTTTGGTAGCAGCGCTTTTTGCCAAACCCGATCAAAGGCCTTTGCAATGTCCAAACTAACAGCCAGTGCCTCTCAACCCAACAACGACAACGAGTTAGATACGCCAAGAGATCACCAGCCAAGCGACTCTTTCGAACCCGTAGTGTTTGTCCCTGGCCGCCCAAGTATCGAAAGAGCTGGGTATTGATAATGGATTCCATAATCTTCGAGAAGACGGAGGTTATAGCGATTGGTCTGTAGCTGGAAGGATTTCAGTGGCCACCTATTTACACCAAGGCTGTTTTCCAAGAAGCCGGGACAATGCCAGAAGAGTAGGAGAACCGAAAAAGACGCGTTGAACCGGAGCCAACTCTGGAGCACACTTTTTTAACACAATAGGAGGGATTCCGTCAGGATAACTCTGATTTTGGATATCAAGGGAACGCAGGACTGGGCGCTGATGAAACTCCGACATGATGCTCGTGCATCGTGGAATGGTCGGCGTTTTCTATCCCCCGTCATCTAGGGTCGAGCTTGACGCAAAGAGCTTGCCCAGAAGATCGGTTTTGTATTTTGCGTCGTAGGCTAGCGATCCATTTTCTACTTGTAGGGATGGTAGGGATGGCTTGCAGAAATTGCCTTCAATAGCTTTGGCCAGAGACCATGTACGGGTTCCCGGAGGGAGTCTCGAGTCTCTCACAGACAGAGACATCTCTCTCTCTCTTGAAGGACCTAAAGGCAAGGTTGTACTCCATTTTATATTATGTGTGTGTCCACGCATAGACCCAAAGGAGCTCAATATTTATTAACAACAACAATTATAGCTCAACAATATTTTTTATTGAACCATCAACAAAAAAATATTAGCAAATTTACATAAAAATAAATGAGTTGATATTGTTAACAGAAAATATACGGGCTTTTATCTTTACAAACATGTAAAATCAACAAAATATGTATACAAGAATAAGTGTGTAGATGTCCAGAGCAATGCTCAGGGGAAAAAATTATACGTGGACACATACATGCAACATTTCACTATACGTCTTTAAGCTTCATTTAAGAATAAACGTGATCAGTTCCATTTAGAATAAACGTGCATTGATAAACACAAACACATTTTCTCAAATCGACGCTAACAATCTACTAAAAGGCGTTAAGAACGGCGTATGTGGTGCGCCGGCGAAGGTATCATATAGGGGCGGGAGGGAAATGAAATGGCGTTACTTATCTCTGTACTCATTACTTAAGTATATTCATTGGTTGTAAGTATAGGTTTAAGAATAAAATTATGTGTTAGAAATGTAATAACTTTCTCATACCTATAAAATTAGTATGATATAAATTGTCGTATCTTTGTAAATGTTGTATTTTAGGCGACAAAAATGTCGTAACTCATTTAAACCAAACTAGAAAGTTAAAAAACCTGTGTCGTATCTTTTTCTAATTTCTCACGCATTGTCGTATCTATCTTTTATCCAAAAATTGCAGTTTTTCGTCTAGTTACGACAATTTTTTTTGAGGTCTGTGCTAAAAAGTGTTAAAAATCCATGGTCGTATCTTTACTAGAATTTATCGTAGAAAGACGAGATATAGACCATTCGACGCAGAATTTTTTTTTATATAACAATCAATTAAAAAGTGATTTTGGCCAAAATTCAAGTTACGCCACTTCCGCTTTCACCCGTCGATATACTTTCATTGCCATGGTCCAACGGTGAAGTGGAAAGAGTCTTCAGCAAGTTAAATTTAGTTAAAAAAATAGATTATGCGTAGCCATGATTAATGCGATTTTGACAATCAGATCTGGAATAAAAAGACTTATAAATGCTGCCACGAATACGAACTTCCAAAAGAAATTTTTGAACAAAATTGGGACCGTTTTAACCTACAAACAAAATAGTGACGATGGATCATGGAGCTGTTTCCAGTAGTGGCCTATAGGCTACAAGCACAAGAATCGGATACTATATTTATTTTGACGAAGATTAAGACAATATTTTTGTATTATAATTACTTCTTTCTCCGTGCTTTAAGTGACTGAATATTGTTCATATTGATTTTTAATTAAAAGTACATAAAATAATTTAGCTATTTTTTCTAAAAAAATCTAGCTCTTTTTTAGCTTTCTTTCAGATATGATCTAGGTCCTTTTAAAAATCCGAGTTGGCAACACTGCTCGTGAAACAAGATCGAAGCTATGTAGCTTTCTATACGAATTCTCGTATGGCAATCGGGGCCCAGTTCTTACAATGTTACACCTTTGCGACGAAATACAAAACGTATTAGATTGTGATAAGAGAGTACAAAAGTTAGTCACGCACTTCAGTTTTATGTTATGAGCATTGGCATTATCGCGCTTGTGATGATAAATCTAATAGTCTATAAAAGCACTTTACCAAATACCGAGTAATAAACGATTTTCATAAATTTTTATTTGCCGGTGTCTTCTTACTGATACTGGTAAAAGTTTCTATTGCATATAGTGACTTTGGTGTTGAAATTGAAGATTTTGTGGCACTATAACCTGTACTTTAATTTAAACCATAATGTAATTTGTTAGTCAGCCCGGCCATGACAGTGCACACACAAAGTGGGTTAAAACTTAAAGTATTAATCTGACTAATAGCTCCGGAACACAATATTCCCCCAGCGCACGGGGCAGGGTGACATGGCATAGATAAAGTCGTAATTAATTTTTTTCACTGACATGTGACAACACAGTCGAATGCTTAAGACCCTTTTTCTTCATTGGACCCTGATGGATAACCACGATTGCCACCATGATTGCGAAACGTCGATCATGCGCAATCACAGACAAAATATACCCATTACCTATTAGAAATCGCTTATATTGGTAAATCTTGGAGCAATGAACTCTTTATAGTAATTGTTAGTTCCAAAAGTTTGCATTCATGGTTTCATAGAGGTACTCTACAATTGCAATTTAATCTATAATATAAAAATGAATCGCAAAATGTGTTGGTAAGCGCATAACTCAACAACGCCTGGACCAATTTGGCCAAATCTTTTTTTTAAATGTTCGTTGAAGTTCAAGGATGGTTTTTACGGCGAGAAAAATTAGAATTATTGCTGGAAAAACCCTAAAAATAGCCATTTTCTTTTTCCCATACAAACGATTTGTAACTAAAACGTAGTCAATTTGAGCTTTATTGCTATGGTATAAAGTTCATATTAAATTACAAGCACTCACTGTCGTCTAAGCAATGTAGGTGTGTTCCTAACGTCAAAGATCGTATCTATCAAAACAATGTGCGTGTGTGCGTTGGAGCACAGAATACATAGTTGGAGGAGTTTGCAGGAGTTGACTGTCTGCATTAACTTTCCTCAAAGTTTTTGTCAGTTAACTCGATCAAAAGATGAACTTATTCAGAAGGTGTTTCCAGATGTTTCTCAAAATTACAGAAACCATGATTGGTTGAGCGAACGAGCTATACTGGCTGCAAAAAACATAGATGTAAATGAATTAAATTTCAAAATTCAAGAACAAATTACAGGCCAATTGAGGATATATAAATCAGTTGATTCGGCTACTAATCAAGATGATGTAGTCAACTATCCACCGGAATTTTTAAACTCGCTGGATTTGCCAGGATTAAAGGTTGGATCGGTGGTTATAATGTTGCGAAATATCAACCAACCGCGTCTTTGCAACGGTACACGGTTAGCGATAAAAAAATTACTAAACAATGTGATAGAAGCAACTATACTCAAAGGAAAGTATAAAGGAGAAGATGTTCTCATACCGCGCATCCCAATGATTCCGACTGATGTGCCATTTGAGTTTAAACGACTACAGTTTCCAGTGCGGCTTGCTTTTGCTATATGACTATAAACAAGTCCCAGGGGCAATCATTAAGTGTTTGTGGTATTAATCTAGAAAACCCATGTTTCTCACATGGTCAATTGTATGTTGCCTGTTCCCGTGTTGGAAAACCATCAGATTTGTTTATCTATGCACCAGCCGCCAGGTAATCAAACAAAAAATATCGTATACCACAAAGCACTACAATGATAATAATAATAATTATGATTCACATGATTAACAATAAAGCGATTACTTACTTTTAAATCCTTATATATGTTTTATTTAATTATTTTTTATTCACAACGCCCTATCACCAGGGTGACGGTCCTGTTCAGGAGAATTTTTTAAAATACGTAGGCACAAAAACTGCCACATTACAAATCTTTTTGACAGGACGAAGTCTGTCGGGTCAGCTAGTATTATAATAATTATTTATAGTTGTTGTTTGCTCTCAATCTCGCGCTCTCATATCTCTGAGCGGGGAACTATATTATAAAAGGCTGGAGACTAGTAATATCTGTGGTCTGTGGTCAACTGCAGTCCGCTGGTAATTTGTGCGTCATCTTAACGAGACGGTCACGCGTCCGGCACGTAGAGGCGTTCCGTGTCAAAACCAACAGTTTACCTCGTAATTACGTTACGAGGTCATCGAACTCTGAAAAAATGGCCGCACATTTGTGGCGCATGTGTTCTCGGTCCTCGCGGGTTACTTTAACCGCTTTTGATACCAACTTCGTAGAGGGGAGATTACTAAATAAATTTAGACAAGTCGCCCTGAGTAGGAAGTTGCCGGGCTAAGTAGAAGCACATGCAAAGTCATAAAATGCCGTCAAATGTAATTTGAGTACATTACGGGGGGTGACTAAAATGGTGCAAGTTTTATGGAGTAATATTTTCAGCAAGCTGCGAGTTGTAACAGTAAGATTACTAACGTTAAAATTTTCCTAACTATTACCTACCAAAGCAATAAACGATGCTAGTAATATAAAAATAATACATATTTTCTCTTCTCTGTTTACGGGAAAAATATGACCTTGTCCTTCCATCCAAAATCTGAAATTGTATTTTCATTCACTGTATGAAATCGAACAAATATTTATTTCTTGAATAGCAAGTTCCAAAGCAATTTGATTCTAGAGCTTCATAATAGAGTCGGTGTTAGTTTTAATCTTTACGATTAATAATTTAATATCTTTAAAAGGATTCAGATTAGAATTTGATTTTGTCAATTAAGTAGCTAGCAAATTACCCTCTGAAACGTGTAAATCCATCTTTTATTTATCTTCTTTTTGTGAGCAGGCATAATAATAATTCTCTGCGGGTAGAGACAGGAGACATTTTCCTTAATGCAATAAGTAAACTCAAATCTTAATGAGCATACCATTTTTTCTTTGAGATGCGGAATCATAAAAATCAAGTTAAAAGTTTAAACCGGACAAGGGATTTTCACTCGTATCGTACTTGTACATAGGGCTTAAACTGACATTTGAAGCTACGACGAGAGGAGTTAAGAGCTAAGGTCACATGACGTAATGGAACCCACTTAAGATAACGCAGACACAAAGTAATGCAGATTATAATAAAGAATCATGTTTTATTTGGATGAATAATTAACTACTTCATAAAACTGTTAAAGTAGCATCAACACATAGACGTATTAAGGCCGTCCCCCGAGCAAACGACCTTGGCCATACATTTGCCGCGTTGCCGAGATCGCGCCAAAACCCTATTATTTTTACTTATCTTAGTTCAAAATTGTCCTAAAAAAATTTAAAACGGCGAATATGTAGTTTATGATATTGTCAATGTATTGGCGTGAGTTTCAAATAAAAGTAATTTGTAAATGCTAAGGAGATGCTGAATGTATGCTCGAATTTTAACAAATTGGTATTACTTTGGAAGCTGATATCATGAGTATAATAAACAAAAATAGAAAATTTAAAACGGCGAGAGGAATGTTGATATACTGAAGATTATTGCTGTATTTTTATTATAACTTTGTAGCTTTCAAATTATGAGTTTATAAGGTTTTAAATACGGTTAATTACGGAATCTCCAGACGGAACGCCCTTAAGTAGTTCTGCCTGTTGGATAGTATAACATGTAAAGCTAGTAAACGTATTAGTAATCTATGATAATAATATCATTATGCTTTTTTATAAGATGACCAGCTCTATTCTTGAAGTGCCTCAAACAAAGCCCTATAAAATAGACTTAGGAGTCGAATACCTTAAAACATCATGAATTTGCGCGTTCACCGCTATAAAACCCTTCTTGTCATGTGTGGGCCTTTTTATACTTCAATTACTTTAACAGCCCGAAAAAGCTGGTGTCGTACAGTATTATGGAGCCGTAAACGTCGTACGTTATGTTGCTCCTTCTCATTCAACAAGATTGGTTTCTGTCTACTTTTTCCATTTCACGTAATTGTTATACTACAAAGTGAAGCTAACGGCGGTGACGCGGTGTACATTTTACGTCGAATAACAATGGCTTAAAATAATATAATTGAACCATAGAAGTTAATATTATGCTTAGTAGTTAGTACTACACTCACAATGATTAATGTAACAATAATAATTAACCTGCGTCGCAAATTAAGTGTGTTAAAAAGGTGTTATAAGTTTTATTTTTGTCAGCCCATGCCATCGTAGTTTAATCATCTAAAGCTGACGATAAGTCAGTTAATCGATATACAAATGATTATAGATTTATTACCTAAATCAAAAAAGGGATCAAGCGACTAGCGAGTACTCGGGCAAAAGCTTCAACAAGCAAAAACTCCAATTTCGATGCAGTTTTATCTTCTAAAGCTGATGTTAAGTAAGTTAATCGATGCACATAATATAAGGGTAACAAATAACACATCTCGATAATTCGAATGCACTCGATACAATCGAGTATCTAGCACGCGGCGGCACGCAGCGACAGTACACGCAATTAACACAACCGTTATTCAATAAGCCTCGTTTAAATTGAATAATCACTGATATTATCTCACTAAACAGTTTCTTTAGGGCCGTTTACATTTACTATGTATTAGCCTTGAGGTGAAGGACTACATAGCATTCTAAACAGGAATTTAATTATAAACTAGGTAATGTATACCGTAAGGTACTATTATGTATTCTGTGGTAATGTATTCAAATTTAATTTCAATTTGAATTACTCACTGACACTATGACACGGAGAAGTAAGAGGTTATGTGTCTTTAATTTATTATTTGGTATTTAAAATACAGCCTTAAGATGTGGGTTAGTCCTGAGCTAAGTTTGTCATACTATACCTAAGTTAAGTATAGTTAAATCTGCTGATGATGACAGCGATCTAAACAGTTTTATTGCTTTATTTCCCGACAGCGCGAACAATGCACAGGAAGCCCAATTATCATTGTTCACACGTCGCTAAGATTCATTAAGAACTGTCTTAACTAACAATTTCCAGGCTCCAAGAACGGATGTGTCTCATGAACGAATAAAGAGTCGCACGATGCAACGGTAAGTGCGATAATTCTCGAGATATTTGATATCGAGTTGCATCTTCTTCACTTCGAATAATATGCGTAATTGCTACGCGTTTCCAAGTCGTGCTGAGATATTTAACACCAATCGTCGTTATTGAGCTTTATGCACGCTACAGTAAGATATTATTTGATATTTCAGAATTAAAAATGCTGGACCGTTTTGGTCAAAATTTTCACACAAAACAGACATTACCATTGTAAGCCACGAGGAAAATCTTCTTCTTCGCAATCTGAATCAAAACTAAGTAAACCCCAACTTTATAATTTAATTTCGAGTAGCACACCTCGAGATTTCCCTGTAATTCCGTCGTCGACTGTATGTACCCTCGTAAAGTTTCGTACACACGTAATACTAGCTGTTATTTACTGGGTAATGTCCCTCGCGTATTAGTACCGCCGAATCTATGTCTACGGAGCATCCCTTTTAGGCCGTGCGGTTTAATGTTCTAAAATATTTTACGGTGTCATAAAAGCATCGTGAGTAACGAGTCCCGATGGAATACAGCTCCAGGGGTCGTTAACAGCGTCCTTTGTATTTTGAACATTTTGAGCGTAGAACCAAACACGAATCCACTATTAAGTTACAGCATATTAATTAGATTCGGAGTTATTTTGGTAAATTATAAAGCGTATTTTAAACAGTTATACTCGCACACGAAGTGTATATTAATGGCCCTATTAATATTCTCGAATAGTTTTTTGAATCGAGTGAAATAAACGTAGGTAAAATGTAGGGCAAAAGTTAGTTGCGAGTTACGGCGGGATCGAGTCCGTAATCGATTTCTCTGTTTGCCCCCGCTGTTTGCTCGTTTGTGTCCGCTGATTGCGAACATCAATTGAATAATCACGATGGCCGCGTTTGCTCGTGGATGTATGCCATAATTAATGGATCTTGATTTATCATAAAATTACATTAATGTTAAATAGCCTAACTGCAATTAGCGCTAACTAGTTTACATTATAGATGTGGTATAATTGGAGTAAGATTAAGTGGATATGCCGCATTGCCGTTTGAGACATAACCTGACAGGTTTGCCTACACAGAATACTCTGAGCACTGAGTAGGTAACTTTGAGCAAACCACGCGCCACGGTATAACCTGCAGAAATTGATATTTATATTAAGGTCATCCCCCGAGCAAACGACCTTGGCCATACATTTGCCGCGTTGCCGAGATCGTGCCAAAACCCTATTATTTTTACTTATCTTGGTTCAAAATTGTCCTAAAAAAAATTTAAAACGGCGAATATGTAGTTTATGATATTGTCGAACTATTGGCGTGAGTTTCAAATAAAAGTAATTTGTAAATCCTAAGGAGATACTGAATGTATGCTTGAATTTTAACAAATTGGTATTACTTTGGAAGCTGATATCATGAGTATAAGAAACAAAAATAGAAAATTTAAAACGACAAAAGGAATGTTGATACACTGAAGATTATTGCTGTATTTTTATTATAACTTTGTAGCTTTCAGATTATGAGTTTATAAGGTTTTAAATACGGTCAATTACGGAATCTCCGGACGGAACACCCTTAAGTACATCTTCTATCTGCTAAGGTACGTATGTTTTTAAACGATGCGACATTTTCAAAGATGAATCACGAAATAAAATTAATTCAATAAAACAAAATACTTATTGTTTCGAAAATGAGTGACACGTGCACAAGGACCTAATCAGAATTCCTTAAACGTTTCCACTTGTTATTCCCTGGGCGAAGGCTTTTCCAAAACAGATCCGTCTCGCTATACAAATTATATGGATATCTAAATATAACTATTTTTAACCCCCGACAAAAAAGAGGGGTGTTATAAGTTTGACGTGTCTGTCTGTCTGTCTGTCTGTTTGTCTGTGTGTGTATCTGTCCGTGGCATCGTAGCATCCAAACGGGTGGACCGATTTTGATCTAGTTTTTTTTGTTTGAAAGCTGACATGATCGAGAGTGTTCTTAGCTATAGTTCATCATCATCAGCCTGCTCAGTGCTGGACAATCAGGGTTTATCTGGTTCATGTTTGTGGCATCGTAGCATCCAAACGGGTGGACCGATTTTGATCTAGTTTTTTTTTTATTGAGAGCCGACATGTTTGAGAGTGTTCTTAGCTACAGTTCATCATCATCAGCCTGCTCAATGCTGGACAGTCAGGGTTTATCTGGTTCATGAAAGGCCTTTAGCAACTTGTAGTCATTTGATGGGTTTTATATTTCATTCTAGTTCGTGACATTTGTGAATATACAATATACGTATTACACATAATAATTAAAAGTTGCACCTGATAATCAATAGGATATCCAACTCCTCGCCAACTTAGAGTAGATGGTTTCGTGTTTAGGCTCATTTTAATTGCGACAACTAGTAAGAAGTAAACAGTAAATATATTTTATATGCTGCTGCTTAGCATCACCTGGATTCTATAAGAACTGAGCTTCGTATGAACCCAAAGGGGAGGTTTCATGTTTGGGCTCATATTGACAGCCTCATCGAAAAGGACATTGATAGATGGTAATCATGAGAATACTTATGATTCTGTTGATAGGAATTATTCTACACTTTAACCAACACAAGTTTAAAAGTATGAAATAAAATTAAATTAAGAAATTTAAAAAAAACCCCGCCAAACAACTTTAAAAAGTAAAAAATAATATTTACTGCCTTTAAGTCCAAATAATTCCTAACTTGTGTAAAGTAATACTTTAGTCCATAATTGTTGTCAAGGTGTGTCGGGGGACCGCGCCGCCAAGTAAACTACAACATACAACTTAACCGCCAAGTCACTGACTATCTCGATTCAGTTCGCTATGAATTGATTGTGAAATCAAACATCTACAATACTTACCTACATGCGTTACTCTACATTTACTAAAGTCTTACACTTTTACTTTTTTTCTTGTCAACTTAAGCAATTCTTAATTATTATTAAGTTAGTTACGTTACTTAAGTATAAATATAAATTATTAGTCTAAAGTTATGTTATAACGAGAGGTTTCGCGAAAGGCTTCGCCCGCGTAAATTGGGAATTTCACTGACAAATTAGCCCACAAAAAATAGGCCATGCATGATCCTTCACTTCACAAACACATTATTATCAACAATGAGTGCATAAGCGGCAACTCGTCAGCCGGCAGTGGGGTGCTACTGCTGGATATCTGATATTCTGTATAATGAGGTCACGGCTTTATTAATTGTGTTATCAGTTTTAACGAAGAAAAATATTAAATTACTCAGGATAGTGATGAAGTTGTCGGTTTGCAGCAAGATTTATTTTACTTTAAAATTGTACGAGTACAAGAGAGACTCTACAGTGT
The DNA here is from genome assembly GCA_937595015.1 of Polyommatus icarus. NCBI lineage: Eukaryota > Metazoa > Arthropoda > Insecta > Lepidoptera > Lycaenidae > Polyommatus > Polyommatus icarus. Next base: position 16,954,212 of record OW569321.1, read on the forward strand.
ACACGTTGATGCAGAATGAGTTTTATACGAGTAACCAGAGGCGAGACAGAACATATCGAAAGCATGCGAAAAAACTTTGATGTAAAATGAATTTTTCAATCATTCACGACTTCACTCCAAAAACAGATGTGAAGTTATAAGTAATTGAAATTCCTCGAACTCCACACGATAGAGTTCTCAATGAGCTTTTGGCTTTCACAAAAAATAAACGTAAAAGATACTGGATGTGTCAGTACTCAGTTATAGTCGGTACCAATGTGAAAGATATTGTTTTTTTTTTCCTCTTTTATACCTGGAAAATGTATTAAAAGGCAAACAAACCTATTTAATGCAAAATAAACTTTCCGATGAAATTCGATAGGAATTCTCTAAAATCTAAATTAAACAAATCGAAACAATCGACGTGGAGGGAATTCTAAGACGTCCAAACCGAAGATTGTTGTAAAATCAAACATCCTCCGTCTCGCGCAATCAGCTGGGTAAACGCAAAAATGTTCTCGACAAATAATAATCGGGAAATGCGCCAAATTAAGTCGAACGTTGCCGATCCGCGCCGGCTAAACGAACGAGCCAATTAGGGACGCCTCGATAATGAGTTGTCAAAACAAGGATTTCATTACGCTAAATAATAAACGAAGTCTCGTTTACCCCTTTCACGTCTGCGTAAGGTCGCATTTCGGCCGGCGTAATTGCGAGATATTTTTGTTTAATGCCAAAGTTGAATTGTGAAAGTTCGCACACTTCGTTCGGATTTTAAAGTTTCGTTCGAAATTCAACAATTAGGGAGTTGGAGGCCTGCGGCCGATGGCTGTTTCGAATATAACACCCGATACAAAGAACAAGACCTTGTGTTTGTGTTACAATTTGCAATATTCATACATTTCACTATTTCAACCGAGCAAAAGTTTAACCCCATCGTGGCATGAATTGTAAAATGTGGTTGAGAATAGCTCAGATCTATTTATCTGATCTTATCCTACAAACGAGATGAGCTTGTGTGCGGTATTTGGAGAGAAAAACCTGGTCAAGGTACCTCTTTTACCTATGTAACTGCGCATTTTCGAGTTATTGACATTTTTCGGGAAACCTCGTCCATTTAGGCACTGCCAATTAATAAGGAACTACCTACTGTATTTTAAAGCCTAAATATTATAATGTAGCTTATTATAACTACTATACCAATTCAAAGCTAATCTGCAAATCAAAACCCGAGCATTATAAGGCGGCTGGCGGCGAGGGCGAGCGGGACGGGGGGCGGGGTTAGTGCTAATCTCCAGGATAATTTCCCCTCCGTGATTGATGGAGACGAGTCCGGTATTAAGTGGGAATGTTATACTCATCTCATCAACATTGTTCGAGATACAGATTTCTAGGATATAGTTTAGTTTGGGTCTTATTGGCAGTTTACGAATTCGATTAAGCCTATTTCACTATTGCTTGGTAAGCGACAAATAGCTAATCTAGTTTTGCAGCTACGTACTGTATACTGCGACAGAGTCAAAACTTGAACATTACCTAATATTCGTTTTTATTGTAGATCATGGATTTTGATTGTTGTTTGACTTTTTGTCTATTGTCTACTGGGGTAGCAGCGGGTCTTGGTTTGTAACGTAGATACCAATCTGCATATTATTTAAAAGGCGAATATGAGATTTATTCACGATTACTATTTAAGTTATGCAACATGTGTGTTGCATAAATCGGAAGGGATATTACGTAAAGCGGTAACCGGTCGCTCATAATATTTAATCGTTAGTTGAAATGTAATTCATTTTTGATTAATACCCGTCCTATTAAATATATAGTTATATTGGTTTTGGCGTAAATGTTTAAAACATTTCCCTTTAATAAAATTCTAAAAGATAAGGACTTTTTGATCACGGAAACCTGTCAAGAATACTCCGAACTCTCATAAACACAGAAAAGGAAATACAAATGTACACAAATGTAATGCAAATTAAATCTAAGAGCCAGGTGGAAAAACGTACTCACAGAGATGAAAATCAGATATAAGGAGCGGGACCCACCTGCAAACAAACAAATATTTATACATTAGACGATTGAAAGCGGTCTTTACTTAGGACACTAAGTGGGTTACCATTGAATCTCGTTTCTTTGTATGTATCAAAAAGTTGTAAAGCCTCCTCATTCACGTGAGAGCGGCTTTCAGACGAATATGAGCGTATTAGGTGTGGTACAAACACACAAATATCTATACAAAACACCACTCAAATTCGATACACTTACTTTCAAATACGTAAACGTGTGATTGAATTTGAAATAACGTTAATGTATTTTAGCCATTTTCATCTAAAATTTACATAAGTATATTTTTAGTATGTTCATTTAAGTTACGCATCAAAATTTTTTCAAGACAAATCAGAAAATGATTGTGATGTGTTTAGATCATAAACTTAATAAACACGTCGTACATAATGTTACAATCAATTCCTTAGTTTCTTTTATTTTTTTCTCTACATATAGGTATGACATGTTAAAGTTTTCATCTTATACCAAACTTAGCTCAAACGAGGTTATAAAAATAGGTCTCCATTTAAATAAGACTCTTAGCTTTACGGGGCAGCTTCGCTTCATGAAAATCATTTAGATGCAAGCTTAACGAGACGACATTTTATAATTCCGTTTAGCACAACTCCGCCATTGTTTGTGTGTCTATCTGACCTACATTTCATAATTACAATTGATATTTGCATTTTACTCAAAACGTTATTATAAAGAGAGACGCATAAAATGTAGAGTGATATGAATATTTGAGTCACAATTCACAGCACAAGTTTTTACTATAGCATAATAATTATTATACTAGGTGTAGTCTTTATTTATGTTTAAACCACCGTCATCAATATTATTAAAGGTAATATATTTTGGCACTGCGTTTATTTCGTAATGTTATGTTTTGCTGCTATAAAACATTAGCGCAACAATATTTTAGTTAGTAGGTTTTGGGGTTAGTTAATCTTGATTCATCTCTATACATTCCAAGGCGTGTTAATAGTATTCAAGTGGATAACTCAGCATCATATCGATCTGCTCGTAGGACGGGATGCAGACCCGCCGCCACTCCAGCGCGTAATGTACGTCGCGATGACGCAAGTGCACGTTAGGACTGCACTCGAAAGATTAAGTGCTTAAACGTTTTACCCGGAATAAAAACCTACGGAAATATGGGACCGTTTCAGTCGGTGCTTATACTGTTTCATCAGCGGGGGCTAAACCTCGGTTATTTTTCAGTAAAAGGCAGTTAAACTGCCGCTTTGATTAAAAATATAGACGGATATTAAGTACCATGACTTGAGTGTGTCCTCAATACGATTAAACCAATTTAGATGAAACTTGGTATGTCGAAAATTGGAGTTGCGGGCAACATAGTAGAGCCTAGACGCGGTTGCGATACAATAATGTAACAATTCACCGTACAAGGAACCTTTCCGCGAATTATAATTTAATCATGTTAAGTTACGCTTTTCGTAACCCCATTATTATAAAGTTCCGTGCCATTACACGTAGACACGCGTCGCCTGATTATAATTAGATTGAACCCGATTCGGAGGGTATATTGCCGATACTTCCGTATGAAGTAGTAGCACATGCCGTCACACGTAACATAACACGAGGCGGTTTTGTATGGGGACGGCGACGCGGCGCCCGCCTCGCCGCGTTTACACTGCAACCACAGAGTGTGGAAGAGAGTGACTTCTCTATATAATTTTCTGCGAAATAAATGTGTTATGTAGCTGAAAAACTAACTGAAGAGGCAGAGTGTTAGGGTGAGGTTAAAAGATAAGTACCCAGTTAATTCGGTAGTTTTAATTTTTATTCTCTACATTTTTATCCGTTGGTATCTAATGAAATCTTACCAAACTCATCTAGCGTCAACTAACACAGTCCTAAAATTTCGTGAATACGTAGGTACTATCAGAGAAGTTGATTCATAGACACATGGCGAAACTACGAGATTTGGTCGCGTTTTATCAAATCCATCCGACAAATCACAACACATTGAATTGACACAATTCGAGACTTAGGTCCTTCAACTGCATATGAATCAATTTCTTCGATGGTACATAATTTATTCGCGACGGCTCTGTCTTTTCCACATCTTCGTGGAGTGTTGTATTACATCCACCGCAGATTCGCTGGAGATTTCAGCCGGCGTCGGGTATCCTGCGTAGTCAATAAGCTCTGCCCCGGGTGTCCTCCGTGGGAGGAATAAAAATTATACCGCAATAGAAATGTTTTTGTTCGGGGAAATCCTTATCGCGGGTATTCGGAAAAACTCGTTCTATCATTGTTAGCGCGAGTGTGAGCTGAATATCATAACAGCTCATCATCAGCCTAAAGAGCTTTGAAATAAAATCCAAAAAATAAATTAATTTTTGGAACGGACAAACGGCTACTTTACCACTGCAACGCACCAGCCACAAAACCTATTTGATATGAAACCACCAAGTAAATATCATGTCTATTACTGTAACGTAAACAATGTACCTTTGCCTATATTGTTATGACTTATCAGCAATAAAGATTATTATTATTATTATTTAGGTAATAATTATTATTTGAAAATATTACTCCATTATCAATAAATTCATGTAGATTTTTTTTGTGTTATTAATTAGTATAATATAAAAAAGAACGCTCGACTTTTTATAGTTATTACCGAAACATCATTAGCCATTTATACTACTCAGTACTCGTGGTATCAATATTAAAGTAATTAGCGTACGTGTCTACTGTCTGGTATAGAACATAAATTACCAGCCTGGATAGGCCAATACGGCTAAGTTGTTAGGCGAATATGATTAATGGAGTTAACGCTTAGCCGTTGAGGCTTCGACAAAAAACGATCAGCGACCGTCACTAAAGAAATTGTGTTCCAGGGCCATTTAAACGTAATTTACCAGACAGTGTGGAAACTATAAGTGGACCAAAGATTAATTATATAGATGAGGCAAGTGCTAGAATTATTTATCACTAAGTAACCTTGTCAAATCAACCTTGAAGTTAGGATTCAACAAAATTGTAGTTTCTATAAGGATTCGCAGGAATTATGTCTAAAAAGTAATAAAGTCAATATTTTGACAATAGAATATCAATAGAAGAGCGTTGAAATTTAAAACTTATAATTTAATTTTTTATTTGTGGTGGAATTTCGACCATTTGGCGATCTCTAGTTGTAAGTAAATTCGGCTCTATGATAGTAGAGTCAAATGAGCGTTCTTAGACCAGTTATATTATCTCGATGCCGGGTCAACTACTTTCTTTGAACTCTAGCATATTATACACGTTTATAAAGTAGCGAACACCTCGACAACCGGCAACCATATTGATGAACCTCACCGCACGCGGCGCAGCCTCCGTCATTAGCGGGCGCGTGACGACCATCGATGAATACCGGGATAATTTTATTTGCATATATTGACACAATTAATTTTAATTTCAAATTGTGAAAGCTTCGACATTTTCTTGGTTAACTCGTATTATTTAGTTTCTACTTTAAGTTTATTGAGAGCAATATTATTTATTTGTATTTTAAACTTAAAGGGGTTGATACACAATTTGAAAGAAGTATTTAAGGATATTTTATTGGAAATTGAAAGTTAAAAAAATCACTTGTAACGTGACCTTACACCACATTCCCGCATGGGTTTTTAAACACTCCGTACAGTGGCAGTTGTGCTGAAAAATAGTGGCATTAACTTCTGGAATGTTCGGACACCCACATTCGCACTGGGTGGCTCGTGCGTATTTTATGGTTACATACAGTTTGAGCTCCCGACGTGACCTCTATGCCAACGATATAAGGATCGCTTTTATGCAAACTAGAATGGAAAATATTTATAAACTCCGCACATTTGTATACGAACGACCTTTGACTCGCGTGTGAATTTCGAACGGGTCGTGATTTATCACTTTATTGTAATTCTGTGTTTTATGTAAGTAGTTTTCTAATTTTAATAATAATAATAATAATAATAATAATAAACATTTATTCAGGAACTTTGGGCATTACACCACGCTAATTTACAAAATAAAACGTTAACACACAGTTAAAATGAAGTTGACATGAAAATCCCAAGCAGTATGAAATGTAACTAGCCTAACTAAGAATTAACAACAAACAAAAAAAATAAAAATAGGTAACAGGTAACAAACAGGTAAAAAAGATAAGTTAGCAAGAGTATCATGGGAAGGCAGGAGGTGTAATGCTCAAGCCACTGAAATGGAGTCCACTCAGGTAAAACGACTATGGATAAACCACAGTCCCTGATATTCTGTGGATCCAAAATGTCAGGCGCAAAACAGACCACCCAAGGCTACAGTGTCGCAATATAAAAATAAGTTATTTATAATATTTTAAACAATTATAAAATAAAACATACATAAATAATTTAATAAATAAAATGTAAGTATATACTTAAAAATAAATAAAAACTTGAATTAAATATGGTATGCAAAGATTAAAATGAGGTAACTTATGTGACGTAAAAGCAATAATATGATAAAAATATATATATTATAACAGAGAGCGATATAAAAAAAATAAAATATTTAACCTATCAACCCCCATAAGGACACCGGCGACCGCGACAACAATAGAATAACAATAGAATTCCAAGAATCCGCGATTTAAGGATTAAATTGAGAGCTGATCCTGCAGTAGCAATTCCTTTAGTTTACTCTTAAAATTATTTATAGAAATTTTAAGCATCTCACTAGCGTAATAATGAATGTAGCGTAAAAAATGGCAGTAGGTACGTATTTACCAAAATACGAAAGCTTTTATGTATCTTAATAGCAATTTACGTTAAATATAAGGTTCTCTGAAATAAAGAGATTACTGTTCTTTTGTATTTAACCTTTAAGCTTTATAAAACGCTTTAAATATTTTTGTACTCAGTTATGCTTAACGTTTATAATCGTAATACGAGTATTATACTCGTATTATAATATAATAAGTAAATAAACAGTGATATTCTACTTGGCGCGCGAGTTGGCGACTTTGTATCGGCACGAATGAACTATTGGAAAAGTCATTTGGGACAAGTGTTTGAATCGCTACATGCTTCTATATTTGAAAAAGTATGTCTTGCTCCGAACTTCCAGAGAGGGGGGGTCCAACTTGTAGCAATTGCAAGAACGGAACTTTCAGAATGCGACTAAATCGCTAAATGTTCATTAACTAGAACTATTTTGCCGTGTTTCTTGAAAAATATCGAGTTTGAGCTTTCAAAGCTAGGTAGGTTAGGTTAGGTTAAAATATGATTGTACGGGACAAAATAAGTTTTGTATTTTTTTGAGTCAAAAATTTGTTATGAGTTTGTGACTTATTATTTATGACTTATGAGTTATGACATACATTAATCGGCCTTCGAAAACTGAGGTGAGGTGAAAAGTGAAGTGAGGAGTGATCCCATCGAATGGAATAATCACCATTAAAAGTAAATGAAATTCACGTCCATAACGGATGTCTTCACATTTCAGTTTATCTTAACGGAAGACTTACGGCGGCGATAAGTTCGGAATCTATGGACCATTAAATTTGAATTTCTCCAATTAGTGAGTTTTCTATCAAATTAATAGGCTATCATTGATACAATGCACCGCCTGTGTGGAAGCCATAAAGTATGGAACTTCATGGTGTCGAATACCAGAAGAGCTCCCAAAAGTATTTAGTGGAAGTTGCTATTCGACTGTTAGTGCTATCTCAATTTGATTAACATTTTTTATCACACAATTATTTACAAAATACTGATTTTGAGCTTATATCTACGATTAATAACGAACGTATAACCTCCTCCTTTTTGGAAGTCGGTTAAAAACTAAGGAAGAGTAACTCCGTCAAAAATTGCACCAAGAGGCTACAAAATGAGACTCGAATACATGCATACTTTATGCATGTATTCGGTACACAATTTTGTGTACCTATTTATAAAAGTGACAATAATTATTGTCAACGGCTTTATGGGTGTTAGTGTTTTGTAGCTATTGTCATATTTCAGTGTGCAAAAAGGAACCAAATTTAAAACGAAACGGTTGAAGTACCTACGGGAGTCCTTAGTTTTTTTATTCGTAGGCTTATATGTGTGTTGTGAATAACTTAAACTCTACGAAACCGCGTAAAAGGAAAATGTTTGTAAATGTTTGGTACCGCACCACACGTAGGTAATATTTGCTGCGCGAAAAGTGTTTGCCAATGCTCTCAGTATCAATACACCAGATGGCGGCTTCAAAGTTTTCGGGTCTATACATTTGCTGGAAAAACACCGTCAGGCGGCACTCAAACACGGTGCCCAGGTAATTTTAATTATTCAATAGCGCTGATAGTGCCTTTGTGGCTTTAATGCTCAGTAGTGTCGCATTATTTTGTTATTTCTGAGTTTGGGTTAGCACAGCCAGATTATTTATTTATTTATTTTAAGTATTTATTTATTTAAGTAATACAATTCTAACTTATATCAGCTATTTGAGAATGTATCTTAAACCTGCAAGATTAAGGGCTAGTTCTCACCTAAAGTAAGATGCGATGATACATAATATCATTATATGTATGTAATTATACAAGCGGAATCACGTATTTGTTGTTCTCACTCTACATTGCCTTTAATCCTTCGCTCGCGGATTCTTGGAAATCTATTGTTATTCTTAGTTGTCGCGATCACCGGTGCTCTTATAGGGCTTGAAGGATTAAAAGCATTGAGGAATAGCGCCTCTCGTCGCCAACCGACCCTTAGTTTCAATCAACTCCTAAATAAGGCAAACATTTTACAAACGAAAATAATCCAAACTTGGACCGTTAATATTCAAATGCAGTTACAATAACGCAGCTAAGGATTAAACTTCTTCAATAGTACATTTCAGTTAACTGGGATACAAACTCAAGCACATGCCGACTTAGATGAGATCTGGTAAAGCTCTTCCTCCTTTATGTTAATCTAGTTCAACAGTTAGTTCAGCGAGTGGGGCGGATTATACAGTAATATATCCTGAAGGAGTACCACCTACTAATACAGCATTAATGTTTCATTAATCTTGATTAAATTTTTATAATTTATGTATTAATTTTAGCAAATCCAAATATTGAGGATGGATGTAGTTACTCTTTAACGCAAAACTGCACGGTTTTGATGGAACTCATGAAGGAACCATCAAGGAGCTCTACAATATATAAACTTCTAGAGCTACAAAAATTGTGTTAATATACAAGAACTATTTTTTATCCCGAAAGAAGTAGAAACGAACACGCGAAAGTAGAGTTCTAGAGGCAAGTTCGAAATAATTATTATAAGTAAATAATCTATATATATAAAAGAAAGTTGTGTTAGTTACGCCACTTATAACTCAAGAACGGATGAACCGATTTGGCTGAAATTTGGTGGAGAGGTAGCTTAGAACCAGGAATAGGACATAGGATACATTTTGTCCCGGAAAAATGTACGGTTACTGCACAATATACTTTTATGATTTGCGCGTAAACTATTCAATCGATTTTGGTGAATTTTGTTATGGAAATACTTTGAGTCTCGGGAAAGGACAAGGGATACTTTTGGTCCCGGAAAATGTACGGTTCCCGCACAATAAACTTTTATCTCAAGAACGGATGAACCGATTTGGCTGGAAATTGGTGGAGAGGTAGCTTAGAACCAGGAAAAGGACATAGGATACATTTTGTCCCGGAAAAATGTACAGTTACTGCACAATATGCTTTTATGATTTGCGCGTAAACTATTCAATCTATTTTGATGAATTTTGGTATGGAGATACTTTGAGTCTCGGGAAATGTACGGTTCCCGCACAATAAACTTTTATGTTTTCGCCTAAACTGTTCAGTCTACTTTTATGAAATTTGGTATGGAGATAATTTGAGTCTCGGGAAAGGACAAGGGATACTTTTGGTCCCGTAAAATGTACGGTTCCCGCACAATAAACTTTTATGATTTTCGCTTAAACTATTTAATCTATTTTGATGAAATTTGGCATGAAGATACTAATTTTAATCTATTGTTTTCTTAATTATACCAATTAGAATTACATAATCATCGTCAAGACAGGACAACGTCTATCGGGTCAGCTAGTAATTAGATAAAATATACATCTTATAATTATTGAAGAATCTTTATTTTAATAAGAGCTTATAAAACAATAAATTTTTGTTGCTCTGTGGACCAAAATTATAGAATTTATGAGTTGTTGACACAATTATTGAAATTTGTGTAGTGAAAAACCAATATTTATTAATTATTATTTATTGAACTAATAATAATTACTAGCGTAGAAATTAATTTGTATAGTTAAAATCATTTGTGGTTTGTATTCATGCTCTTAATTAGACCAACTGAAATTACCTTTGAAAACTAATTTAATACAGTATATTTTGATGTTCCTTTTGTGATACATACATGAATATTGTTCCTTATTACTTTGGATCTGAAATGACTGTTTTTTTAAAGAAATGTATGCGAAATTTTGTCAAGCCGTAACCAGGACCTACTTATATTATGTACCATACTATTAGGTATCTGGAGCAGCCTGCAAAGAGAAAGACTTGCGGGCAAGCCTAAGGGGATTTTTGGAGAGGATCACCGATCAGGTACTAACTGTTTAGTAGTAGCAAAAGTCTTAAGTTAGTCCATTGTAACTATACACTAGTATAGAAATATTTCTTCGACACCGAAAATTTAAAGTGCCATACACCTATATCGTAGATTTGTCTACTAAAATCATGTTGGTACGTATTATCCTAGATAATACATTTACAAATTGAGCGCTCGTAACCTACTATTAGACGGGTCTAAATAATTTCCACGTGATGCCGGGGGGAGTATTAGGGGAATCCTCCTAATGGCCCCGATTATACCTGATAGGCGGTCCTGTTCGACATTCAGCGATTAGCTAATAACATTACAGTTATCCGCTTCTGTGGTTGAATATACTTTCAGCTTGGGATAATTAATTTTTTTAAATAAAATTAGGGGGAAAACGAGCAGACGTACATGCAAGTACCGTACGTTACCGTAGCCCTGCATTTAGACGAAATACGCTCTAATCTTTAAGGTTTGTAGGTCGTATTGTTCCAGAAATACTGCTGGTGACAAACCCTCTAACAGACAGATACGACACAAAGGTACTTAAGAGGGCGACTAACCCAAAAAATCAAACATCGTCCTTCTCTCTTCACACTCACGCCCGTCTTTCATACGCCAGCATAGCTAGCACGGCCTTCCCCAGTCGATTCTTCGGAAGAAAGTAATGGCAGTTTCTTTCCCATGTCTACTTATCTTTTTCCCGAGCATGGCGCCACCCATCGACTCGAGTTTTAGTCGACAAAGACAAGAAACTTTTTCCATAGCAACCATTATAGCAACGGCAATTATTTATCTCTGACATTTAGTTTCTTGATTTTTTTTTATTATGGCATTTCGGCTATAAAACCATGGCCAATGTCGAGTAAATGGCGGCAAATTCAAAAAATCGACGTGTAGCAATCCTATCGATAGCCGGAATTATAATTTCGATCTACGAAATACGAATAATAAAAACTAAGGAACTTTATTATTTGTAGTTCGTAGATCAAAACTATAATTCTAGCTATGGATAGAGTTGCTATACATCGATTTTTTTTAATTTGCCGCCATTTACTCGACACTGGCCATGGTTTTATAACCGAAGTGCCATAATAAAAAAATAATAATCAAGAAACTAAATGTCAAAAGTGGATAAAAATGGTCATAATGCTTGACATGATAAAGATTTTCAAAAGCAGAAGAAATCGAGACACGAAAGAAACTTTTTCTCCAATGGTTTTCCGGTAAAACTGTCAAAATTTAGATTCTTTCTTTTGTCTACGACGGTATGCTAGCTACGCAGGTGAAAAAGGACGACGCGGATTCATCGCCAAATTAGTTTTTTCTCAATAACTCGATAAATATACAACATTTTAAAAATCCGGTAGGTCGGTTTCTCAATGATAGAATTTTATAATATTAACTTAGTTCAATGCACGGTTATGGCAATAAATGAAAAATTCGTGAAAATTAGATGCATCTTTGTAATTTTTTGAATGATAGAATTTTATAATATTAACTTAGTTCAATGCACGGTTATGGCACTAAATGAAAAATTCGTGAAAATTAGATGCATCTTTGTAATTTTTTTCTATCGAGAAAATTTTAAGATACTTATCGTGTTTTTGCTCAGATCGAATTCTTGGAAATATAACGTAGTATCAACTAATATAATTATATATATTCTGTGGTAGTATCTAATTTTAGAAAATGATGAATGGGGTTTATTTTCAAGTATAAAAATGAAGCATAAAGTCGAAAATTTTGGGTTAGTCGCCCCCTTAACATGTAGTTATTTAAGTATCTATTTAGTAATAATAAGTTAAGCAAATATTTAGAAATAATATGTTGCACAAGTCTAGAAATTTAATAAAAAAAGCAGAGCATTTCATCTACGATTTTGCATATTATGTCATAGCATGTATACCTATGTGTTATTTAAACACCTAAATTCTAAACAGCCAAAAATAATACATAGATATTACAGTAAGTAACTGTATCTCGTGTTTTGTGTTCATATTCGCGGGAAACCTCAACCTTAATGTTCTCTTAAGTCATGACTCATGAGTCATGACTGTCACCTTTGCCCTTCTGTAAATAACCGAACTCGCATAATTATGGAAATACCTTACTAGCTCTTAACACAAAATATATTATATAACAGTAGCGTTACTGTGTCTTCTTGAAATCAAATTCGTAAGTACAACATAGAAAGAGAAACGACAATCCGTTATACCGCAAGTAAACGCAGTGATAATGCATTATCCTTACAAAAATATCTGTAATCAAGTATACCATTCAGGAGTTGTAAGTTAATATACTGTATGTTATACTGCACTTCTAATGTATCTCATAATCAGTAGTTAAGATTATGGAGAACTTCGTAAGTGAATTAATTATGTCGAAACTTATTTACTGTCGACACTCTGTTTTATCTTTATTAGAGATGTTTCTTCTAAGTGTGATTACATCATATTATTATTATTATTATGCTCAATAAAAAATATTGAGTATTTTTTTTTGGTAATCAGAATTCATAAGGCAAAATACCGAGAAATTCACTGATGTTAGATTTTCTGAAAAATCAATACGACACGATATTTTTTTATTCCGAAATACTCATAAAAAAGTTAAAATACGCTGGCAGTAGGGGAGGAATGAAGGACCAATGACCGCATTTCTTTAACATCTTCCTGACAATACCACCATATTTTTTTCAAATTAAGTTGCAATTAATTACAAAGGCTAATGCCGCGGCCGTACGAAGCTTCGTGCTATGAAACGATGGTATCGTCTCAAGCACGAAGCACTACGCATGTGCGGTCGCAGCATAAGAACTATGTATGTGCAGAAACAATGTAGAGTCCGTCTGTTCTGAATTCATCTAGTTCTCATCGGAATTCGGAACATGATGTTGTTAGTTGTAGAAATATGTAGGTACCTACATCAATCTGTATATTATGTAAATCATCTTTTTAATACGTGCATTGCCTTTATTTCTAGACTTTGCAATACTTATAGAATATAAGATAACATCCACAACTCTGCTGCGCCAAAATTCCTTTAGCCCGCCGTAACCGTACATTTTCCGGGATAAAAATATCCTGTCTTAGTATCTATACCAAATTTCAGTAAAATCGATTCAGCGGTTTGGTTATAAAAGGTAACAGATAGACACTCTTTCACATTTATAACATTAGTATGGATTATCGTGTACCACTCAAAACTATGTCTAGTGGATACCTAACTTTATCCGGTCAGCTTTAATTAAATGTATACGTTAGTATGTTACAGTTAGAAAACTCGTTTTCAATTTAGATAGTGAATGAGTCTGATTAATGCAATTGGTACATTAGCATCTGCTAATTCACACCAGGTGGCTCATTGATGGTTACATTATGAGAAAATGTATGGAAAAATTTCCAATTCCGACAAAGTGTAGGTTTCAGTGACTTGAGGTTAGTACAACCAGGAGGGAACGCATTCCGGAGGCGGGGTACCTCGCGCCTGCCTATATTATTTCTCAAAGGAGAAGAATTTGTTTCTTGAGAGGCTAGGACCAAGTTAAGAAAAACCAAGCCTTAATTGCATCTGGTAGGTAAAAATCGCCAAGACATAGGGAGTACACTCAGTACAGTAATTACAAGTTACCATACCACCATATTATACCATTTATTCAAAAGAAACAGTATAATGTCAGTCCCGTTAGGTTAGGTGGAAGGCTAGAAAATATAAATATCATACATTAGTAAACATCCTCATATTATCAATTAATAGGCAATCTTCCCAGCGTATCAAGAACATTGTACCAATGAGGAAATAACGACTTATCAGAGTAATTGTAGTTTTTCTGCGGTTCCCATGGTTACTTATAAGCACAGGCTTCCCGTATGGTAAACCTAGACCGGTACATATAAATCAGTGTTTTCCTGGGACTCCCCGGTTCCCAGTTGTACCCGCGGGCGAGCGTTTTTTAAACAAACACGTTTAAACTAGATCGCGGTATACTAGATTTTATCCAGCAAATGTTGTATCCAATTTGTATTTTCATTGTATGTGGCATTTAATTTAATGTTTTGTGTAAATTGTTGAGTTGTGTTTTTAAACGTAGAATAGTTAGTTCTGAATTTTGAAAGTATAAAAAGTTGTTTTTGTTAACAGCGAGTTTTGACTGAGAATTGAGATAGGCACCAAATAAAAAATGTCCAATAAAATCTAGGCTATAAAAGGGTCTATAATATTATGAATTATACCTACGTTTTAGATAATGGATAAAAGCAGATTTTAGGTAATGATATCTAAAATTACCATTAAATATTTTTACCGTAAAGAAATATCGTTATACGCTGTTATTCGGTATTTCCCGGCGGGGCTAACTCCAATCAATGATCCTTTCAGTGATGATCTTTATCAGATTAGATATTCAGTACACAGGGGCGTTTGTTAAAAACGTTATCGGTATGATATGCTACGCACAATCCCCGTGAGATATGGAATGACCAACAAACGCTTGGTATTTTAGAACGTATTGGAGCTATCGCTACCATTAAAGCAGTTATAAAATTTATAAAATAGCAGCAAGAACTTGAAATTGTAATTTGTACCTGATTTTATATTTTACTAGACGACCCGGTGAACCTCGTATTACTTTCCTAATAATAATAAACCTGGACATCCAAGATGTCCAGGGAATCCAAGATTACAATTAGCCAAATCGGTTCAGTCGTTCTCGAGTTTTAGCGAGACTAATAATATTTAAATTAACGATAAAATAAGGAATACCTAAGGACTGAATTCACAGACAATATTATATCTGCATAATAAAACTGATTCATATAATACAATTTCAAGCGAAATGAGAGTAATAAATTCCTAGTAACTTCCTCAAAATAACTCCACCTTTAACATTAAGCGTAAATTATAGACTATCTCGCAGTAATATCTAACAATTAAATGATACTTTACAATAGTTAAGGTAACAGGTTCTGCCGGGATAATATCCACGAGAAGGGGCAGCAGAGAACCGTTCTTTGTAATAATTTCTAATAATAATTGTAATTGCATTAGTAATAGCCTTTGAGTATAAAAATACCACTTATTGAAAGACAATTCTTGGAAAAACTGATTATTATCTATTATAGATTTATACCGTACTTAGAGTTCTTGTATATAATTTTGCTAAGAATCGCTTCGCTACCAGTATTCAGCACACATTTCATAGAAAGGTCATCAATTCGTATATTTTATCTTCTTAATTCCAAAGCTTTTATACGTAGCACGAGACAAGCAATTATTTTGGGGTGTTAGCTTTATTGCCATCCATCCACTCGAAATATCTTCCTTATCCGCTCGGCGACGCGCGCGGCGGGAAGGAAGTGGCCACATTCTAGCCCGAGTACAAGTGCGAGAGAAATATTTGCAATTCTAAAATTGGAGCGAGTACAAGACAGACGCAGGACGCTCGACTCACCAGCAAATACTGTTCTCGCCAGATGTGACGGGACTTGCTATTTTTACTGCTTACGATTTTTTTTACATTTAAAAACTTTACAGTATTTGCAACGCAACCTAAGTATCGACGTAAGACGTCCCGCAGCACGGCGGACCGACGATTTAAAGAAAGTGGCTGGCAGCGGATGGATGAGGGCTGCCCAAGATCGGGATGGTTGGCGCTCAATGGGGGGGTAGGCCTCCCCCATTGAGCGCCAACCATCAGTGCGTTCAGCAGTGGACGGCAATAGGCTGACTGAAGGTGAAACTAAGTAACGGCACTATTAAAGAAAATTACACAACAGAAACAATATCGGAGGAAAAACCCCTTAACAACTATTAGACAACCTTAACATTCCGTCGCTAACATTAAACAAGTTCCGGAGTTCGAGAGCATTGTAAATTGCACTTTTAAATTAGTTTAAGGCAGATGCAATGTGTTTGTATCTTGAAGTCGTGTGCTACACATGATAGGCGGCTTAACGCGTATACTCGTAAAATGTACAGTTTCTATTATAACTTCGCAGACTGGAATTAGACTTGACAAGTTATGCGCATGTGGTTAATGGGCGGGTACTTCGGTGCGTGGAGTTTTGGTATGCTAATGTGTATATTATAGAGTTATGAATGTTGATGGAAAAAACTTACATTAGGCACACGGTTTTCTACAACTCGAGCTTAAAAATGTATATTTTCTGTTTGAGGATTTGAAAAGTTGTCCGTTGGTCCACGTTTAGTTGGGACTACGCATGGGCCAATAATAGCGGTCTATGCATCCAAATCCTAGTGGGACGGAAACTGTGAATAGAACTGTGCAACTCTATATAGAGTTAACTCTACTCTACCTATTATTTTCCACATTTTTTTTAAGTTCCAGTAACCAATTTGATTATGTAGTAGCCGCACTCGTGAAGTGGTTACTCCATAGACGCCATATCTACTAAAAACAACTGTATTTTAAAGCTCTTTTATCACTTAATAATTATGCCAAGCACATACAACGTTATAGATCGTCGAAACACAAGCGCGTCTAAATCAGTACGAGCGAATCCACTGAGAGTTGCTTTTGAAAGGAAGGAGTGCGAGTTCTCCAATAACCCTACTCGCAGCACTGAACTGAATACAAATTCACGTTTTTACAGCCGCGGCCGACTCCACGAACGATCGGTTTGTTAAAATATTATAAGAATCAATAGGATTTTAGATTTTGAAACAGTATGTTGTGTGTTTGTCAATATCCTTACCGATATTATAAACGCGAAAGTGTGTCTGTCTGTTACTCTGCACGCTAAAGCCACTGAACCGATTTTGAAATAGGTATGCATTTACTATGAGTCCTGGGAAAGGACATAGGATAGTTTTTATCCCGGTAAAAGCATCGAGTTTTGTTTACCTATGTCCTATAGATCAAAATATTTAAAATTGAATTAAAATAACATTTATACACACATAGAACAACAATTAATATAATATTCAATATGGGCAAACAATTGCATCAAACTATAACCTGCTAACGTGAGATCATCCATTTCGTAATGGGCAATGTGCACGAACCACGGTTAGTATTACACAATATCGTTTTACAAATAATATATTTACGGTCCATTAGTTTTCCATAACAATAAAATATTTACTATCATCATTTGTATTCGAATAAAAATGTTATAAATTATTTGATGTCGTTCTGAATTTGAAATTGGTGTTATTTAAATACTTATTTGTAAGTTCGCAAATCGTCTCTTAATTCAAAATCGTCAATAGTTTAATCTATATAATAATAATTAATAATACTCCCCACACCGGTTTCGGTGACGGTGGCCGGTTTAATTGAAACCAGGCCAGGTACGCAGGAGTAATTTTATAGTGCCCAAGTATGTGCGCAGTACACAAGAGCACTCTCTATTCCTTTACTCTCATAACCCAGTGGGACGGAAGACCGACACGACTGGGCGAGAGATCAGGCGCAGGACCGACTTTTTACATGCCCATCCGACGCATGAATCATCTTACTTGTCAGACAATCAGGTGATCAGCCTGCATTGTCCTAACCAAACTCGGAAATAACATGTTTCCAACGCGGGAATCGAACCCACGACCACCTAGTCAAGAGCGACGCTTTAGACCACTGGACCACGGAGGCGTTTAATGCCGTTCGTTTAATATGGAAAACTGATTTGACTGCAGACCATTCCAAATGGACGGCTTAGCTTCGCTTTTTTAGCCGATTTAACCGTTAAGAGTAAACTAAAGCCGCTAACCGGGAGTCAAAATATCCTTTCTTCTTATAACACGATATCACAAGATAAAGACAACGTTCATCCACGATTAACTTAAGATTAACTTTAACCTTTACGTGGGCATTAGAGCCCCAATGGGTTACAATTTAGAAGATATTAATTAATCATGAATATTTATTAACGTGCCGTCACATCATCAATGAAAATATGAACTTGAAATATAATATGCTGAATGAATAAACAAATACCAGAGAGACTGGACATGACGTAACGGCCAAGACGATGGTTGAATGAAAATAATAATATTATGAATATATATGACTTTGTATGATTCTCACGTCCCATATACTTCAATACCGATGTATATGTAAATAAATAAGCAATTAATTATTTGTCCAGTACAATTATTTGGAAAGACGCGGCCTGGTAGATAGCCTCGTTACTTATCTCAAAGGTCACTTTTGCTTTACACCGTTATCGCTGATTAAACGTTTTGTAAACATTACTGGGTAAATGCTGGATAGTTGCCTCTGTTGATACTTCAGTCGTAACTTGATCAAAAAGTCGCATTCCTGTAAACAATTACTTCATTACCATCGCTGTAAGATTTAGGACGTGCGCTCTTATGTAAGATTTAGAATAATTGAAGAAAATAATTTTCAATATTAGCGGCAAGTTCTATCCCTTGACGCATTATATTATTATATAACGTAGGCAACTACTAGCCTATTCAGAGGTCCAATGAAATTAATTTACAACTCGTATTAATTGGGTTTGCAATGAGTAAGATAAATATAAAGGGATGTTTATTTTATTTATAATAATTATTGTAAACATAAATATATAAATAAAAATATGTGCCTGGGCAACTATTCGGCTTCTACCCTATGCAGTTGTCAATAAAATGTGAGCATTCATGCTATCCGTGAACAGCCCGATTAAAAGTATTGTATAGTAAATAGTTCAAAGTCTAGCAATTTTTTAGGTTTTATACCAAACTAGCTGTTGCCCGCGACTTCGTCCGCGTTAACATTAAACATAGTATAATAACAAAGATGGATAGTTTTCCCCTTTTTGTGGTTCCTTATACAAAGGGTAAAAACGGGATCCTATTTTAGCAAACGTCAAACGTCAAACTTTCATGTTTCTAACTCAAGAAAATATGACGGACTTTCATTGAAACTTTCTACCCCAATTTCACCCCCTTGGAGGTAGAATTACCAAACATTTAAATGCGTATCCATTCATTTTTAATCAATAGCACAAAAATAAAGTTTCATGTTTCTAACTCCAGAAATGACGGACTTTCTTTAAAACTTTCAACCCCTTGGGAGTAGAATTTCTAAAAACGCTTAAATACCTATCCATTTATTTTTAATCAGCAGTCCAAAAATAAACTCATGTTTCTAACTTAAGAAATTACGGACTTTAATTTGAACTTTCAACCCCTATTTCACCCCCTTGGGGGTAGAATTTACAAAACGCTTAAACATGTATCCAATTATTTTTAATCAGTAGCCGAAACATAAAATTTCAAGTTTCTAACTTAAGAAATAACGGACTTTCATTCAAACTTTCAACCCCAATTTCACCCCCTTGGTGGTAGAATTTCCAAAAACGCTTAAATACATATCCATTCATTTGTTATCAGTAACTCAAAAATAAAGTTTCACGTTTCTTACTCAAGAAATGACGGACTTTCATTCAAACTTTCAATCCCTATTTCACCCCCTTCGGGGTAAAATTTTCTAAATTCCTTCCTTAGTGGGTGTCTACTTAATAACACAACCCTACTCACCAAATTTCGTGGCTGTAACTTTAACAGTTTTTGCTCAGCGATGATGAATCAGTGAGTCAGTCAGTCAGGACATGTAATTTTATAAATATAGATGAAAATTGACCAAACTTATTATTTTTCCTGGTACTATACCTAAAATGTAAATTTTATATTAATAATGATCTCTGCTTTTCTTAGTTAACATTATGTTGTTTCCAACTTACTTCTGTCTCGTACAATAGTGAAGAGCTGTTTTTCTGCTATTGGTCACACTTACCTGCAAAAAAAAACATTTTTAATATGATATAATACGGTATGTATACAAATTATCAATACATATATTCATCACATATTAATTAGGGTTCTGTACCCAAAGGGTAAAAACGGGACCCTATTTATACTGAGACTTCGATGTCTGTCCGTCTGACTGTCTCCAGACTGTAACTCAAGAACGGTAAAAAAGCTAGAGAGATGAAATTTTCACAGATTAGGTATTTCTGTTGCCGCTATAACAACAAATACTAAAAAAAAATATTTTGGAGGGGGGGGCTCCCATACAACAAACGTGTTTGTTTGGCAATTTTTTTGCTTGATATAAAATGGCAATAGATAGGCACCTGAAATATTCACAAAATATTCATATCAATTGTGTTCATACTTTACTAATTAACTAATAATAAAATTAAAACAAATAATTAAGCGGGGCTCCCATACAAAAAATATTTTTTTTCCTACTTTCGCTCTATAACAGTACGGAACCCTTCGTGCGCGAGTCTAGCTCGCACTTGGTCGATTTTTTTATTCAGGCAAGTATCAAATGGTTACTACATAATACATATATATACGTTCGCATTAACTTGACGCACCGCTGGAATGCAATAACATGCGAGCTCCGTAATTACGTCATCAAACCGTGCGTCTAGTTAATTTGACCGTGTTATATCATCGAGAAATCCTTGTAAAGAATTGTCGTTCAGGGGGTCGAATTTTATACAGTGAAAAATCACAAACTTTTTTAGTGCCTGCACCTACGATCGGTGTTCGAACTTCGAGCTATAAGAATCGTTCCCTGGAATTTTATTTTAAAATTTAAATTATAGATATTATGGCATTTCGTCAAACTATAAACGGCTGTTTGATTATGATAAAAATGGCGCTATGGCGTTATTCATAGTTTACTCTATTAGTCATGTCACATGTGTTAGTATTTCGCAACGCGGTACTATCGGTATCATATCAGCACTATCAGCTATCGGTCGTCGCTCCAATACTGTTTGTTCTCTAAAGGTATTTATCTGTTGAAAGCCTGTGCGCTGGTAGAAAAATCGCATTTTTTTTCATTTTTTTTGAGGCCGCATAGGAATTCGCAATCAATTCTTTGGTCTAAATTATTTTCTGGTTCCTTTCTGAGCCTCATTAGTTTTTATAATACTACTTAAATTTTAATATGCTATCCTACCATGTAATAGCTGTTGTAGATTTGAACAAAAAACAAAATAAATATTTCACTATTTAGGAAAATAAAAGAGCGTATAATACTTAAACGCAAAAAGTTAGGAAAAGGGTTTGAAACAAAGGGAAGGCGAATAAAATATGCACGCGGACTACACACAAAAACCAAAAGAGTTTCGCGATACCATTAAATAAAACCTGATTTTAAAGGATGTGTTCAAAGGCAATGTATTCAGTATAAAACGCCGATAATGCAGCGCATTGGCTTTGTGTTGCATGCATATGCTATGCGAGCCCGCGAACCATGCATAAATCTCTTCTCAAGTAAACCTGTTTATAGCACTGTATATCGAGTGTTTGTTTCTTTGATTTTGTATTCCCAACGCACTGATGCTCAATATATCACTGGTGCTGTACCCCTGCACTTTGCATACGCCAGGTGTGCTGCACCTTTTTACTATGTGCATATTTTTATATTTCGCTCCAGTATTTATTTTAAAACAAAAGTTATCGAGTTTCACATCACTTGCCATTCTATTTCATACGTTCATGGAAATCGTAAGATTTTTTAACAAGTTTACAATATCTATAGTTAGTGAAATAATATTAATACTAGGTAGGACAAAAAACAAAGACCCTGCTGATCCAAGAAATAATATTCATTACTGATAAATAATAATAATATTATGTCAATAACTTAAATAATAATAAAAAAGTTTTGAAGCAAAAAAAGATAATAAAATTCCTGAAAAACATTTCTGAATGGAACATTTACCGAAGAATCTCGAGCGTAACTCTTTTAAGTCTCCTCGGTACTCCCGATGTCACCAAATATTTATTTGTGTATTCATTTTTCCTGTTATCAACATAATAAATTATCGCGATTCTGTATGAACTGTGTAATGTGTTACGTAGAAATTGTCTCTTATTGCGATTCATCTGTCACGAAAAAATATTTAGGCGTTTCACAAAAAGGTTGGGAACAACTGCGCCAGGAGCCGGAAGATTTCGTATCTGTATTTTTCTCGTTGTATTTTATAGAATATATATATATATATATATATATATATATATATATATATATACATACGAAATATAAATAATGCTGCCGGTTATTAATGTTGTACTTAAGCCACTTTTTATATATCGGGACTGGTATTATTAACTTCTGTTCTTTATAGAACAGAAGCTTAATTATATTTTTCATCCCTAAATTTTACGAAGATTAAACAAGGGTGAAGCCCGCTATAAAAGTGTTCTATTATATCTCGTAAATAAATAATACCAGACTTCGTAATTTGGAAATTCCCTTTCCTAACTTATTGTTAATTAAAAAAATGTAGAATATTACAAATCGCAGACAGGCAATAATAATATTACATATTTACGAACTTTTCTTATCATTAGTCATTACAATCTGTTCATCAAGAATGTTAGACATAATATCACAAATAATAAAGTTATTAACAGTGGAAAAGAACTCTTGAAATATGACAAAAACCTTATTACATGTCGACTAAAGCTGAAAGAACCATTATATTACGGCCACATCCTGTATACGGCGTTGATGAAGTTTATAAAATGTTGTAAGCTTTAATTTTCTGCCATAGCGGCGGTTATAGTAAAAATTGTACCGGCGGTGTTGGACAGAATTACTTCAGCGAGTGACTGGATCAAGCCAATGTTCAATTAAAGCGAACACGCTGTACACAACACGTCGCCTTCCTTGGCGAACACCCTCTATATTGCGGCGCGCCGACGACGTATCGTAAACTACAAACACGCTACGAACAATGTGCGTGTTTTTTGTAGAATCGAGAATAAGTAAATTTATTAATTTACTACATAACGTTAGAAGTATGATTATATTATTTATGTTTAAATTATTTTATGGAAACACATACTAGAGGATGCATACCTCAGATAGTATCAAGACGTGCGATTTGTAAACAGCGTTTTGGGTACTACACGTTTTTAGGCATTCTCTTATCTATTAGAATAGATACCGTGTATGCTAAACTGAAATTTACGAGCTCTAACCAGTCACAAGCGGTTATAACCAGACATAACCAGACATAACAGGATTAGTATCCGACATTATGCCCGTGGTTTTATTTGAAATATATTTACAGCGACGCTATATTACTCAAATATATCGGCTTTTATCGAATGAGGCATACCATTTCGTTATTTCATAAATTATTTACTGCTGTCATACAGTCCACTAGTTTTTCAGTATTACTATAGCCAAGCCAAGTTCCTATCGGCAAATCTTTGGTCTAAAAAAAGTGTTGAAATCCAATCTAATGCCAAGTTTAGATGCACTTCATCGATCGTTATCATTTTCATCAACAGCCTGATCCATAATACTTCTAATTTGAACGTGGCAGGTTAATTTAATTATCTAATTATACAATTAATCAAGAGTTACGTACTTATAGCATGAAAACCTGCCAAGTTCAAATTTAGAAGTATTATGGATCAGGCTGTTGATGAAAATGATAACGATCGCTGAAGTGCATCTAAACTTGGCATTGGATTGGATTTCAACTCTTTTTTTAGACCAAAGATTTGCCGATAGGAACTTGGCCCCATTTTGACAGGTATGTTTTTGGTGGGATTTCAATACTTTTTTTCAAGAAATTATACCTATTTTTTTCTTTTTGTGCCACACCCGACTTAAAAAATACCTTCGATATATGGCGCTAGTTGTATAATTGTTAAACTATCAATAGAAGCGAAATTTTCAAGTAAACAGTATTTATTTAACCTATATCAACTCCCAAGTGGTCGAATTCGACCGCATAAACTATAGATTTCCAAGAATGCGCGATCTAAGTATTAATAAGCTATACAGTAGGCATTATATGATGATGACAATATTTTAAACCAATCCTCCTCATTGTATTCTCATTGTATCACTGCAGGCGTATAAGAATTTTTACCTATAGTTCGTAGAGGAGCCGACTCACGCTTGACCGATTTCATACATATTATAACACACGACCCGAGTGTCAAACATTATGTTAGGAAAATTGGAAGTGGTATTTAAAGTTCGTAGATGAACCGACTCACGCTTGACCGATTTCTCAAATTTTTTAAATCTAGGTACTTATAACACACGACCTGCGTGCCAAATTTCATAACGCCTAGGACAATCGGAATCGCCCTCTAAGGTTTGTATGTGAACCGACTCACGCTTGACCGATTTCTTAAATTTCTCAATGTTTTGTTAATCTACTTAAAACACACGACCTGCTTGCCAAATTTCATAAGGCTAGGACAATCGGAAGTGACCTCTAAGGTTTGTAGGTGAACCGACTCACGCTTGACCGATTTCTTAAATTTCTCAATTTTTTGTTAATCTACATATAACACACGACCTGTGTGCCAAATTTCATAACGCTAGGACAATTGGAAGTGGCCTAGAGGTTTTGATTACCGGTCAGTGTGTGAGTGAGTGTATAAGTGAGTGAGTGAGTGCCAAAATTAGCTATTTTCACAGGGAGATATTTCAGGATCTACCGAAGCTATGTCTATGAAATTTGGTATACTGCGTAACTACTACTATATAATTACGTAGATATAATTTTATCCTTGCACTCGCAATAGGCACTGAGCTACAGGGGGGTCAAAAGTGCGTCGAAACGGTTCGTGTAAATAGTGCACAGCATGCACGCGGCCTGCTGGAACTTGGCCGCGCACTCCGTGCGCTTTGATGTGTTATTCATTAATATATTATAGTTCATTACATTTTTCATAAAATCGAAATGGAAAATGGAACGTAAAATGGTCGTAGTTTAGAAGATTTGAAAAGGTGCCGGTGTCAAATAGAACATAGAGTTCACCAAAATATCGACAAATAATATTTCTGAAAGATTTGTCTTCAAGAAACAAAGACCATCGCAACGGCAACGTTACAATACTAATTTGAATGCCTTTCCCATACTTCACGCTACATATTGCAATACACCATCAATATTTAATGCCACATTGCATAAATAAATAAATATCGTCCAGATCAATGATCGAAAACGTCCCTATTCCGGTCGATCGATATCGACGCGACAGATGGCTGAACCAATCAGCAGTAATGAGATCCTCGCATTGTGTGACGGTGTGATTGGGCCTCAGCCACACCGTCGACAAATGACACGACGTTTATAGATTGGCCCCGGACGGGGTTGCCGGGTTAAAAAAATCCCCGCTTCAATGGCCCCAAACGAATATGGACCCCCATTGAAGATATGATTTATAGTGTATCGAGGACTAATAATGATGCTTGATATTATTAGTCTCCTCTAAGTCTCGTTAAGCTTTGAAATAGTCCATGATATTTTGTAGCTAAAAGGCATACAGATAATATTTAAAAAATATTACATCGAGTCCTTTGTACGGATTATCATATTTTATTTAGTAATTAATAATTATAAACTTTTTTCTTGCTTAATTAGTAGGTCGTCGTTTTTTTTTTCTGTCACATAACTGTCTCACAAGACATAAATCATTGAGCAGCTTGTCAAGAATATGTGTCACCTACATAGCGATAACGTGTCAATATGGTGCTCTATCAATGGTGTTGTAACTCTATTGTTTTGTTTACGAGCCAATTTGATAATTACGTAACTCATAAACTTGTTTAATGGACGTAAGGGGTTCTGATAATGATAAGATTTACAGAAAGTTGAGTTATTAGATATTAGTTATTACGTAAGGAACTAAGGGGTCACAAATTCCGGAATCTGTTTACAAATAACCTATTTTGATGACGATTGACACTGAAAGATTTTTTGATGGCATCCCTGCTAACGGTAGATTAAACATATTTACATTTACCAATCAAAGTTGGTAAATCTTAGGATTTACCGGTAAAACCTTAGATTGACGAATATATCATATTATTCTTTTTCCGTACGGTCTACAACTTACATAAAATATGGAAATAGATACTAAAGCTAAAAACAAATACAACATGGTAACATCTCTCTCTATTACCTATATAGCTTAGTACGTGCAAGCTATGTCCATATTATGCGCTTTCGTCATCTTCTTTCATTCAACTTTCGTTTTGGCGCATTCAATAATTGAACGGAACGCCAACTGCCATTTTTAATAACAAAGCGAAAGTTTTGGACGGTCAGAGGGCATGCGTCGCGGGCATGCCTCACGTTCGCTGTTGACTGCGCTATATCGCATGCCTTTGACGAACAGAAAAAGCCACAGTGTGGACAAAGCTATTCATTTATAAAACCTAGGCCACATCCGATAACAGTCATAGAGGTCGGGGCACGTCATAGGTATTCTAATAAAAATCACCAGCGTTATTGGATAGGCGTGCCGCTTGGTATTAAATCGGCGATATTTCGCCGTGACGCGGCTATCATGGGCAATTTTTATCGTCCCTTTTTGCCGGTCAACGAGCAAACATTTTTCATGACGGGTCGTTTGATCGACACACCGGATCACGTAATTGGGCTTTGTACGTGAAAATTGTTGTTTAAACGTGGTGAGTCGGTCGGCCACAACGGTTTGTAACTAGCCGACTCGCCGGGACGACTGAAACGCCGTTTGATCGATACTCTTTATTAGTTCGAATTTCTAGTTTAGAACGAGTGTACTTACAAACGAATACAAATAGAACAAGTCCCACTAGTCAAAATGAAACTTTCAATAGCGAAGGATGTCAAATCTCATATATTTTTGACATCGCTATCAAAACTGGTGAATCTATAACAGCAGTAAGCACTCTGTTTATATTATGTCCTATAATTACTACGTCCTATAACCGCCCAATATCAAACGTGTTTCAGTTCCATTTCGGCAACATAGAAAGCTTACAAGCTGTCTATTTAGTGGAAGAGAAATTGTTGTGCCATTATTGACCGCACCTTTCATAAGATCATTATCGGCGCCGAATACAGACCGACACACCGCAGAATCATAGCCGATTTGGTATTGTTTAATTATATCTTTCGCTTTTTTCGCGCGTTTAAAAAATAAAAATCTTAAACCATTACAACGTTTTGTGAAATCGTTACAGCCTCCCGAGCTATACAGTCTATCCATTACACGTTTCATAGCCAAGCTGACAATGAAAAACTCCTAACCATTAACTCTTAAAACAATAGAGTATTTAAACAAATTGAATAAAAGATCATAAACACAAATATATTGAAAGTAATTAATGCCTCAGGCTCGGTGTGGGAACTGAGCTCTAGACAAATGTTTGGCTGTGAGCCCACGCACACGAGTGTCTTTAGCCGTGTTTGCGTATCCACATTAAGTAATAATGTTTACAGTCAATCCGGCGGGTCAACAGCTAAGCAGTTTGTACACATAGAAAGTTCTGAACGCCTCATTAGACTACAAACTGAATTAATAAACGGTCAATATTGGTAAAGATTTCACAATAGGTAACCGATATACTTTGAGGCTAGGCGAATTCTGTCCGTGCGATGAGATTCAAGAGCGTTGAGTTTAAGGTGGTTGTGGTGCATGTGGTTTTTAGAAGTTAGAATAAAAGTTACGAAGATTCGAATATAGGAGAATACGAGACAGAACATGTATGGCTGCTTGCTTAGTTTTAATGTAATGTTAAAAAAGTAAACTCAAAACTATATTTGGCAGTTATGTTAAGAGAAGTTTGAGATCGGTTTGCCGCACGACAAGATTTTACCATTCACTTTGAAGAGCCCGGAGAGGTCAAGAGAGTGTTTTCACTTTTTATTTCTCGATACTTTATCAGTTGGAACATTTCTTGTATGTGATATCAACGTAATAGGTACAATTTGTAACCAATACAAGACTTTTATTTAAAAGTTCATGAAAATGGATCATAATAATACCGGAAAAACGTCTCTGACATTACGCAAAGAAATGGATCTATTATATAAGAAAATCAGCCTTTGTAATGAGATTAAGGGTTTGACGGCATGTTCGAGACGCCAGGCGTTCGGAAAGGGTTCGGGCCTGCGGCTTAAGACTTAAGCCGTCCTCAGTGGAGTACGAACAAGTCACCCGTGCCCTAAATTAAGACGTATAAGGGTTAAGGAATATATTCGAATCGCACATTTTCGAGGATTTTATTCTCTCCGCAAGACTTTATGAAACTTTTCACCTAATTCGAACACTAAAACAAAATATTATAATAGCTAGCTGCGTTGAGGAATCATACCCATGTTCTAGATAATAAGTTTGGCAAACCATTATATAAGAGCTGTAACTGCCACAGCATTTTAAGCACTTGTGGTGTAAAAAATAAATTAATCCTTTAAACGATAAACAAGTGACAAAGCAAGTAATTATTAATAATGCTTCACGTAATAGTCGATTCTGAATAGAACTACGAGCGTTCAATGCATAAATTCAATATCGGTCCGATAACCGAAATCAATTGTGTTTCGATATTTCCGATATTTCCGATCCTAGTTGTTACTTTGAAACGTTATCTCACACGAAATATATATTGCATTTCGATTGGAGACTATTAACAATTATGCACAAATTCGAGCCGCTCCTCAATACCGTAATTTTGTTTATTAATTTTCCGTTAATAAACTTCCCATTTCAACGATTTTGGATGACTATTTCAGCAAATTCCCCGCTCAAAAACAGAATTCATAGTTTTACAGGTAACGATAAAGGTGGAACAACTTAGTTGGCAATTGGCGACCTCCCAAAACTGCATGTAGAGCGACGTGTAAATACTTGTAGAGAGCCTGCACATAAAAACCAAATAATATCGTCCAAAGTAATATCATCCAATACAAAAGACGAAGATTTGCATGATGAATTAACGATTTAATGTCATGTGTTTGTTTATTAATTTGAACCATACCTAACGATAGGTGATAGGCAAAAAAACCCAGCCCACCCGCTACAATAAAGTTTAAACTTTAAACCAACATTAAGGTAAGTACATATTATTTTGATTAACCGTTTTGTTTAAATTATTTTTAAACATACGCGACCTCTTTGGGTACTAATGGCAAAACGTTGTACGTCAGGCGTATAAGTTGTTTAAAAGCTTTTTCTACTTAGTGCCATGGCCACACGAATTTCGCTTGACACAATTTATAATACGCACATTATGTACGGCTGAAACGGTGAAAAGTGGCTTAAGGCTGGCACATAAGCCTTTTATTTACCATTTCAGCCGACCCTCACCTTCTGTTTGATCACGCAAGTTCTTACTATTATTACATGGTGTGTAACTTAGTTAAAAACTGCGTTGAATTATGCATTGGGGTTACCCACACGCTACCCCAGCTTGGGGTAGCGCGAAGTCCCCTAAAAAATACAATAACAATTGACACTGCTAGATAAGTAAAAACGAGCTTGTTAAACCGTAAAAAGTTATAATGGCTAGAAAGTCAACAATGGATAATATAAAGGCGGAATTATTTAGGGACACTCGCAGCCGTCGCTTTTAGTGCCCTGTGCCACCCCACTATCTGGTGAAATTAATAAAACTCGGTGATTCAATAATTCGTGCCGTGACAGAACAAGTGAAACAGATAGTCTTTCAGCCGTATGCCACATTTAGTTTCAAAAATTTGCAACAGCTGTCCATGTTGTAACAATAAACAAACTTTCCAAATTGCCAGTTTAAAAATACTACCTTAAGAGTCCGTATTACGAAATTTTGTCGATTTTGCCGAAATTGCAAAGGTTCGCTACAGAAATATTATTAGGTTTTAGCCCCTTCTTAGACTTAAAAAATATATATATTAATTATTAGATTTAAAATATATTTAAGCCCGGAAAGCCGACTCGAACTTGCGGCGAATAATACAAAGTGAGATTTAGGTTGTTTTGAATCGTGTTTTTTTGGCACAATTTGTTTTTTTTTTTCTTTTTTCTCGAATTGGATAGAATTTTATCTATGGATTATTTCTGTCGTTTTCTTTTTATGAATTACAGCTCCAAGTTGCCGAAATTAACAGCAATTCTTTGCCCATTTTCTCTAAAATTTTACCGAGTTACATTTTTTTTTACTCAGCTATTTCATATTAATTCCAACATTTTATAGAAGACTTTCTCAACAGTACATTGTATTTTTTTCATACCGTTAAGACGTCAATACAATCCATAAAAAGGTGATATTCTAAACCTACTACAGCAAAAATCACAAAACTGTCGCGGGTTTGAGTTGGATTATTTAAAAATACTTAAAAAAATAAAAAATCTAGCTCCAACATTAGATTATTATTGAAATGATCTTACATGTTGTGCATTAAAACTTATAAGAATACTGTATTTTAACTGTTAAATCACGTCTGTAAAATCAGCGAAATCGGCAAATTTCGTATACGGACTCTTAAGATAAGGTAGATCGATTACTTACGTAAGCATAAATCTATTTATATATTTCGTTCTTATCGGCCTTTTGAATATTATTTGTTGAATAGGTTAAAATCGCAAAATCCATACGATAAAAAAATCTCATAACAATTAATGAAAAACCAGCACAATAGTTCGTGTGCTGTGTTTGATCCACGATAAACAAAGCCAGATGTTTGACGCCTGTTAATCAATTTGTGCATGAATTTCATGATAATAATCGTTTAGGGCCGCCCATTTTATGGACTGGCGGGTAAACAAATTAACTTATTAATTAAAATGCAGGAGTTAAAAGTATTTCAATGCCCAAGTGAAATGCACATGTCGGATTATTAAACAATTAATTATAAACTTTATGTTCCGGAATGGAGGTCGCGTTTGGAATTATTTTGAATGTTTTTAACGATAGTAGGTTGTTGTTTTTGATATTATTAAAATGTTTATGGACCTTCCGTGTTACGTTTTAGATGTATTATTTAGGCACATACTCGTAAAGTAGCTATCTGTGCGAGTGCAATATGAAACATACTTTGTTAGATAGGCAAAATTCGCCTACGATTGAGAAAATGGTTTATTAAGTTACCGAGGAATGACGGAAGCTATTACAGTCATTGGTCAATACAAAGGGTATCGACCGTGAGCCTACTTCCATCAAATATTCAATTGTTAAGCCCGGCCGGGGCACATCGAACGCCTGCGATTAATTTCTATACCGGACCTACAAATTATGGATCGCTTCTTCGAGACTCACGCCGCCACAGACTGCGAAGAAACAGAACCGACAGATTTAAAGCAACAGTGGCTCTATTGATTAAAATCGAATGAAAAAAAAACGCCTCGTAAACTCGCCGATAGTCGTACGTCATAGATAACAGCGAGGGTACGCTGCACAGTATCTAGGCCAGTCGAACACGCCCCGTTTGGCCGCGTGATTGTACTCCGGCGAAAATTGTACGTCTGTGCTCAACTATCTAATCCTAAAATAATAGTGGGATGTTGATCCGCTCCAGATAAATCTAATCGCAAACTAGAGGGTGTAATGGAAAGAATAATGTTGGTTTGGTACGAAAAATAACATCATTTCCCTTATAACTTTACTACTGGAAAACGTTATATATTATGTTAAGTTGCCTATTTCGCCTCGGCATATTTTTTCACGTGATTCATGTTTTAATAGTCAATCCCCGTTTACTCATCGAGTAAATACACGTGAATGTATCATGAAATATTTTTGTGATTCAGTCAAACGAAACTGATTGATTTTTCAATTCGACTGCCAGGCAATTAAGTATCTTTACAATAGAACCTTCATATTAGATACATTTTTATAGAGATGTCTAAAGTGCCAATAAAGTAAGAAACGTGTAGGTAAATGAGCAAGCCCACATGAAGAATCTCAATAGCGTCACAATGATTCACGGCATATCATATCGCTCAGGGCTAAATGCATCGATACAACTCATTAATAGAACAATTCAACTCCTACATCCACTCCACAATGGGTAACAAACATCTCGACGTAGAAACTCAATTTCTCAAGCGTTTCCGTAGTCTCTTTACGTAGCTGGTCTGGAGTCCGGCCGCAACATCAAACAGACCCTGTGATTACGGCCGAGAGCCGGAGTTACGAATAATTACGTACATCAGAGCCGGGGGGCGGGGCTATACGTTTGAATGACAGCATTCTTACCAAATCGATCCCGGAACAAAAACCGACACATTATTTTCTCTGATTTAAAAAAGTCATGACCGGGAGTATGTCTCGACATAGCTATGAAGAATATTTCACGCATCCCTAAAAGACTGACCACGTACAAATTGTACAATGCCGTCTTTAAAGTATTTTTCACCAAAAACGCAAAATAACTCAATTATTTCCGTTTCACAGGGACCAGGGCTTAAAAGCATCTTTACTTCATGGCGCCCTTCTAGATAAAACAAATTTTACACTGTCGACCCCATGGCGCTAAAAGATATCCTATCTAATTCAGGACCAGAGTTTACTAAAACGACAGCATCAAATAAACCGCTTATGATAAGGATGTTGTCACCCTCGTTTACGGACGAGCTCGGACCGTTTTAGGCCTCTATTACTTTATGCAGATACAGAAACATGATCCTGGCGACCGCAATCTGACCAAATCAAGAGTTACCCTTACGTATAGACCGCGTATAACGTTAGGATGTTTGTCAAAAATAAAAGGTGCAGTGTTCAATACTTAGGGGCGATGAGACACAGAATTGGTAGATCAGTAATCAGACGATCTTGATCATCATGAAAAAGAACTTAAGATCGCCTGTAACTAAGTATGTAGTTTAAACATTTTAGTTAAATACACATTTTGGGATTAACAATCTAAAGTAATTAAATATTTTTAGTAAAATGCCTTTGCCCAGCAGTGGGATAGTATAGGCTCTGAAAAAAATATTCGTTTTAGGTCGAAAGATAACAATAAGAAGAAAACGTAAGAAAGTTATTTTAAATTCCTCGAGGATTCGAAATCTAAATTAATTTGCCAATCAGCGGTCGAGGCGGGAAACAGGTAAATTAAAACCTGATCGAAAAGATCAATTAAACCATTATTAAATCCAAAAAGATTCAGAATTTAGATTGTATTTTAATTAAATAATCTTTAGTAAGGGAAGCAATAAAAGTCGTCTTCTTTATTACGACTGCTCTGTAACTATAATCTGACGGCATGCAATCTGACAAACCATCAGAATTACGACCGATTTAATTACACAGATCAAGACGGGTACATTATAAAATTTATTATGGCCATACTAATTATATGACCCATAACAATTAACGCCAACCGAAACCTGTTACATCACTACATAGAGAACTTTCAAGTAGTTTTATTATCACTGCGCTACCTCTAGTAATAATTTATATATTATTATGTAGATTGTAGTAGGTATTGCATTTATCACATTTTAGAGCTATCATAACTTTCAAAGTAATATAGTTTTATTTAATACACTAATGAAATATATATATATTGGAAAGTATTTCTAGACACGCAGGTATCAAGTACTTTTAGATAGTAGTAAAGCTTTGAGATCCCTGAATTTCAATACTGCGAAAAGTAAAGTAACAAAATGCAGTACCTGAAAGAAAGACAATTTAAAGGACACATAACAGATAAAATTCCTGAAAAACTTGACTTTCCCGGCACGAAACTCTAAGACAAAGGCGTAAACGTGACGAAACTGAAAAAAATCGCGTAAAAACCAGTAATGAATATTTAATATTATATCGTCCCTATGTAAATTGTGACCCTGTTTCTGACTCGTGACTTCAAACAGTTTTGTAGGCAAAGAGACTCGAGAAAGATACTCCACAACAGGATATTCACGGTCGGAAAAATTTAAGACAACTTGCGAAGACTAGTTGTTGTTAGGTTCAAACATTGTTATATTCCCCACAACTAAGGAGTTGGTATATCTTGCAAGGTATTATATCGTGATAAATACTATAGGTCCACCAGAATCTGATGGCAAAATGTGAGAAAAGAAATTGACTCTAGCAAAACCGGGGTAATTGGAATAAAACATTTTGATCCTTTTTTAGGGTTCCGTACCTCAAAAGGAAAAAACGGAACCCTTATAGGATCACTTTGTTGTCCGTCTGTCCGTCCGTCCGTCTGTCAAGACCCTTTTTCTCAGGAACGCGTGGAGGTATGAAGCTGAAATTTATATCAATTACTCAGGTCTACTGTCCCTTGAAGCTGTGAAAAAATCAAACTTCTAAGCCAACGCAATCAAAAGATACAGCCGTTTATGCCGCAAATTTTCGACACTTGCAAGGGAATCAAAACCTACAGGGTGCTTCCCGTGAACTCAGAATCTTGAAATTTGGTACGAAGCAACGTCTTATAGCATAGATAAAGGAAAAATTACGAAAACCATAAATTTTTAGTTACATCACATAATATATATTTTTTTAATAATTTTAAACTTACTACCCATTTCCTCATAAACGCGTAGAGGTATTAAATTGAAATTCATACCAAATACTCAGGTCTATAATACCTTTAAGCTGTAACAAAATCAAACTTCTATGTCAACGCAATCAAAAGAAACAGCAATTTAAGCTGCATATTTTGAAACTCGCAAGTACTCGCAAGGGAATCAAAACCTAAAGGGTACTTCCAGTCGACCTAGAATCTTGAAATTTGGCATGAAGCAACGTTTTATAGCACACATAAAGGAAAAATTCCGAAAACCTTAAATTTTTAGTTACATTACAAAATATATATTTTTTAATAAATATAAACTTATTACTTTTTTCCTCATGAACGCGTAGAGCTATCAAAAGTCAACGCAAAAACGCAAAACGCAAAAGTACAACCATTGATACCGCATATTTTGAAACTCGCAGCAACTACACGCAAGGGAATTAAAACCTAAAGACCACTTCCCGTTGACATAGAATCTCGAAATTTGGTAAGAAGCAATAGCTTACAGCACAGGTAACAGAAAAATTCCGAAAAGCTTAAAATTTTAAGTAGTTATACCACCAAAAAAATTGTGATTGTAAACATAATTGTAGTTACAGCAATGACCGCGAGTTATTATACTATGTATGGGGAGGGCAACATTTTTCAAACGGCAAAGACGACCTCACTCATCGTCATTCAATCCCGATGTTTTGGTGAATGTAGCTGTATAATCTAAATGCGTCCTAACTGCTTAAAGTGTTATACTTATAATTAAATTCAATGACATTATTATATTTCTTATTGTTGGTTATTATCAGACAGCTTGCTTGTATTGTTTCTACTGGCGAAGTTTGATGGGACGCTGGTGGCACGGGAGGCACGCGGGGCGCGGGGCGGGGCATGAACGCGCTCGCACTGGCCCGCGGGCGCGGGGGCAGGCGACTGGCCAAGATAGTGACTAAAAAACTTAGTAAATAAATAACTTTAATAAAAGAACTTTCGCAAGTCTGCTGCAAGGCTAGTATAAGTGTTTCAGTTATATTATAGATAAATGATATGTGTTAATATAAAATAAAGGATTACTTAAACGATAAAGAGATCTTTGTCTTAAATTTATGCTCCTCCATCTTTCCCCATTGTAATGTTATGAATTTCATTTTGCAATAAAAATACCATAGTTATGACTCGATTGTCGTAATGAACGAACTTTGTAAACCTTGCAGGTTTGTACGGAACCCTCGGTGCGCGAGTCCGACTCGCACTTGGCCGGTTTTTTTCCTTTTAGCGGCGGATTCTGTGTGTGAAAAATGCAAATATCCAATGATCCAATGATCAAAGATATTTTTTTGTAAATCTGCCATAAAAAGCCATCAGATTCTGGTAGACCTAAAGATATTATACCTCTTATTTCTTGTCATTTTCAAATTGAACTTTCAATTTTAACTGTGTTTTGTGTATTATAAGAATATCATTATTAATTTACGTTACCAAAGTAATGTACAGTAACATAAATTAATAATCCGTTTCAGTAGGGTCCATCTTCTAACTTGTACAACATGTCACTTATAAAAACTTTTACGAATGCTTTAATTGGATTTTATTCTTACTTTATTAATATAGCGACGTTTCGTTTATTCCATGATTAACATGCTTATTACAAGTTGATCTTTGAATAAAATATAAAATAAGTACTTTATTAAGTTTTGTACTTTGTAAAATACAAAGTCATTTATATTCAAGTACAACAAAAAGTATAACAAAATTTATGAATTGAAGCGAGAATTTTAAATGAGAATGCTACTGGAGCATTTACTTCATTGTTGACTACCATTTAAATAAGTACCTTCTCAGAATCTTGGAATTTTTCACAACTTTCAATTTAAAAGATAGATTTGAGGTAAGCTTGAATGAAATGTTTTAACTTTTAAGTCATTTTTGCGGATTGTTCGTTCTTTAACAACTGATGTAGAATAAAATAGAGTAGGTAGGTTAAAGATAGGAAAGTATTACACATACTTTCCTATCTTAAATTTTTTAATTTTTTTTTTTTCATTTAATTCTTTAGTATCATACGAGTCGTTTTTGTATTTATACGGAATGTTATGTTGGTAGGTTTAATAATAATATTATTTAATATATAATAAATTTGGTAAGTAAAATTGTAATAAGGCAACATCATTTTTTTTAGTTAGCCGAGCACTAAAAGAAGTTACTTTTTCGGCGCTGCTGTGTTCACAGTGAACTCTGCAAAATAGGAACACAATACAAACACCCAAAAGTATTATGACTTTATTTTGTCACAGCCTGTAGTGAATATAGGTTTTATTTTTTTATTTAGGTTAGCAATAAATAAATTAGTCGTTGTAAATTAAAATACAACTGTGTGACAGTACGTTAAAAGTATAATACAAAATTTTTATTATGATAGTTATAGTATATTCTAATAAAAAATACCGACGCAACATAAAAAATGTTACCGAGTTAAGTGTATAAATTATACCTACCTAGAATTACCTAGAATTTATCCACGCATAGACAAGTAGGTTCCGTTTTTCTAATGACGACCAAAGAAGTACCTTCTATGCATGCTACGAGTACCAGGGGGTTATTATGAATTAATTACTATGCACAACATATTATTTCAACTTTCAAGCAGTTTCTTTTTAACTCGAATGATACCTATGGCATTAACATATTAAGATTAAAGTTCATGTCAATTGTCAGCGGTATCTATGTCGCAGGGAAAAGTGGATATCAGGGATTTCACGATATCCCTAGGGATATCACGAACTCCCGGTAGATGCCGAATATTCTTGTTTGTTACGTCTTCTTACTAAAAATATCTAGTGATATGTCATTTCACTAAACTAAATCTAGTGAAACGTCAGAAAAGCGGACACCGCCGAATAAAAATCAAGCCACGCATTTCTCTTGCTTGCTCTAGTGTACACACGGGTACTTTGATAGGATCATCTAACATTTGAATCTGACAAGTAAGATGTTAGATGATCCATGCGTCGGATGGGCATGTAAAAAGTCGGTCCTGCGCCTGATCTCTCGCCGGTCGTGTCAGTCTTCCGTCCCACCGGGTTATGCGAGTAAAGGAATATAGAGATTGCTCTTGTGTACTGTGCACACACTTGGGCACTATAAAATTACTCTTGGCCTGGTTTCAATGAAACCGGCCACCGTCACCAAAACCAGAGTGGGAGTTATTACTATTATTACCACACGTGTAATGCAACTATAGCAGATCTGAGGGGGCATCTCTGAATCATACAGTTGAAACCAGCTGAGAGTTCTTCATCAGATACTTCAGACCTTTGATTTTTGACGTCAAATGAAGCGGCCGACCAAGTTGAATATTTTTTGTAAAAGTGGCGTGTCGATCTCTAGTTTGGTTAGGCTCTTGTACAGGCACAGATACTACAGGTACTCCTGTTCTTCGATTATCCTAGTTTTCACGGTTCCGTACCCAAAGGGATAGTCTATCTGTCTCCAGGCTAGACGATCCGCGCCAGCTCGAGCCACGCATTTGTTTCACTCCCACTAGTGCCCGTGTCACGTGTGGGAACTAGAGCGAGCGAGAGAAGTGAGTGGCTCGATTTTTATTCGGCGGTATCCACGTTTCTGACATTTCACTAGATTTAGTTTAGTGAAATGACATATCACTAGATATTTTTAGTAATAAGACGTAACAAACAAGAATATTAGGCATCTACCGGGAGTTCGTGATATCCCTAGGGATATCGAGAAATCCCTGATATCCTCTTTTCCCTGCGACATCTACAACTGCTTTATAGGTCTATAAGGTTCTTGTATCAATGTCATCCATGCCGTCAAATTGAAAACTTGCGTTGTTAGCTCACGCACAAATTAAAACTATCGTGGATGCCAAATCAAGTCATAACTTTTTCGCATTCCCGCATAACAATGTCATTCAAGAATGACAATCCATGTATGTGTGTAACTGATTATTATAGCTGCTGTGACTTTAAATGACACCTCTTTCGACATCCACGCATAAGAATGTCATCCAAAAATAACAATCCTTGGTCTGCTGTTAAATACAAGGTGATTTAATGATGATTTGCAGAAGCGCACAAAAACGCTCCTCTCGTGTGATATAACGTCGTTTGTTTGCGGGCCACGTTAGCTGATAAGTAGGTCCTACGTGCTCGCTCCTTGCCACTCGATTACCTTACATCTCCACTTTTTACATTTTTGCAACCAACCTTACGCATTTCGCTGGAGAGATAAGGCAGGAGGACCTTAAGAGTTGGTAATGTATTTGACCTATTTTCTTGTTTATTTAGGTATGAATTTTACCTAGGTTGCAGAAAATATTTTTGGAACGTATGCACTCTACGCATGATGAATGCACTATGCAGAATGATGATTCTCTGAATATGAAAAGATAGCACTAGAGTACATGTATAAAAGCTAGTAATATCGAAATGTAGAGTTCATCTATACTAGCTGTTGCCCGCGACTTCGTCCGCGTGGACTACAGTTTATGAGTTTATATAAGTTCCCGTACATCGATTGAATAGTTAACGCGCAAATCATAAAACTTTAAAGTATAATAATTATAATGTGAGACAATATACTTTTATGGTATGATAGATGTTCCGCGCGGCTTCGCCCGCGTAACTTAGGAATGTCATGGAAACCGTAAATTTTTCCGCAAAAAAAGAAACCTATGTCCTTTCACGTGGTCTATTCTTCATGTGTGCCAAATAACATAAGAATTGCTCTAGTAGTTTCTTAAGATAATAAGCAATTTTAAATAATTTCCTCCGTTTTTTTCCCCACATTTTCCTCTATTTCTTCGTTCCTATTAGTTTCAGCGTGATATAATATAGCCTACAGCCTTCCTCGATAAATGGGCTATCTAACACTGAAAGTTTTTTTCAAATCGGACCAGTAGTTCCTGAGATTAGCGCGTTCAAATAAGCCTTTTCACATAATTTCCCCCGTTTTTTCACATTTTCCTCTATTTCTTCGTTCTTATAAGTCTTAGCGTGATAAAATATAGCCTATAGCCTTTCTCGATAAATGGGCTATCTAAAACTGAAAGAATTTTTCAAATCGGACCAATAGTTCCTGAGATTAGCGCGTTCAAACTATTACTAAATAAGCGTTTCATATAACTTTCCCCGATTTTTCCACATTTTCCTCTATTTATTCGCTCCTATTAGTGTTAGTGTGATAAAATATAGCCTATAGCCTTCCGCGATAAATAGGCTATCTTACACTGAAAGAATTTTTCAAATCGAACCAGTAGTTCCTGAGATTAGCGCGTTCAAACAAACAAACTCTTCCGCTTTATAATATTAGTATTAGATATTATGTCGCAGCCAACTGGTTAAAATAGCCGTTCAATCAAAGAGCTAGCCCTTTGACTGAACAACGCCATTCAATCTCACGGCTATACGTCGTTTAGCCGACATGTTGACTGCAACGTTCAACACTACAGCTAGACGACGCTTAGCTAACTGGTAAAATGGCAAATAGGCTACTTGACCTACTTTTTTTCTTCATGCTAATGGCTTCTTAATCATTCATTTTCACAAAATAAACTAATATTTTAATATTTTACACTGTAGAAACCCATAAAAATGTTTATTGAAAAATACGCCGTTTGATCGAACGGCTATTTTAACCAGTGGACTGCGACATATACATAATTATTATAAAACAAAGTAGCTTTTTTCCCTCATGTCCCTTTGGTCCCTTCCATCGATCGTGGCAAAATGAGACACAATATAGCTTTTTCATTGTTATCGCGGCCGGATGTGGCCGCTTGGGGCTTGATGAATTAATCTTTAAAACTACGCAACGGATTTTGATGATTCTTTCAGTGTTAGATATCCCATTTATCGAGGAAGGCTATAGGCTATATTTTATTACGCTAAGACTAATAGGAGAATGTGGAAAAAACGGAGGAAATTATTTGAAATATCTTATCTCGCGAACTACTGGAGAAATTTTTATGTTATTTGGCACAGATAAGAAGTAAACCACGTCAGAGACCAGATGAGTCTTTACTCCATGACCACGTGAAGGATCATAGGCTATCGATTTTAATCATTTTTTCAGTGGCTATATTATATTTTATACCGTGCGACGCCGGGGCGGGTCGCTAGTATAATCTATATTGTTATCTATATTCTAGAATCTAGACGATTCAATTACAAAATGTTAGTGTGCAAAATGCAATTGAGGTATTAAACAAGAGTACCTACCTATACTCAGATACAGCAAGACGATAGATGTAGAGAAGAATGTAGAGTCATTGATGTCTTTAAGCAGGCATATAAATAGAAAATCAAACATATGGTCAGTGTTTCTTCATTCATAACAAGTTCTACGAATTGTAAAAATCAAAAACCTAAAAAGCTTTCTTTCATTTGAGGCAAATATTTCATCGCTAACGAAATCGCAGGCAATTGCCAGCAATAGTAATAATTTCATTTGGTCGTAGTGGAAATACACAACATAATTACGAACAAGTTTTGTGATGTTAACCTTGTTCGCGTCGTACTGAATAGCTGTAGCCGCATTACTGACAGCGTAAGAAGTAAGCGATAGCGATTGTATAAAAATTATATATCTACGAAATTATAAAAAGCATCTATAGCCTTAACTTTATTGTTTATGTATTAACGGTTTTAACGGAAAGAGAAGGCAGGTAAACAGACACAATATCATCGCACATAAAATATTCGTTTAGAAGTATGAACATATAATTATGTCATCTATCGATGAGTACACACTGCACACTGCACTGTGTGTGTGTAATCAGTAGGTTTCATTTTTTTATTGTGACAAATTAATGTAATCATGATAACTTTAATAACACTTGTCATGATTATTCTGTCGTTGCCAATTTCAAATTGTGATTTGTGATTCTGCTCGGTGAGCGATTTCATCATTATAAAATCGCTTACCGCTTAAATCTTGACACCGAAACAAAATACGAAACCACAAACCGATGCAAATAAAGAACGTCTATCCGTAGTCGTACACAGATTCTATGAATTAGCACCTCCAACCACACTTACCTATGCCTTGTAGCTCCGTCCCGTTTCTTTTAACACGAACAGAGGGAGAGAACGAGAGCGTGCATTGAAGAATCATTGCAGGTGTGCCACAATCAGCGACAAATATAATAGTTTAAACAAAGGACACAGGCAATTTTAACTCCTATTTCTTGTGCGGGTAATCGTAGTTTGGTTTGCATAGTCAATAATATGCTGTGTCGTAATTCAATTATCGGTGTGGTAGTTTTGACGACTCCGTTACTTTTTATACGGTAAGCATTAATAGTTTGTGAAAACAAAGCTAATTTTCTTAGTTCTAGGTAAGAAGTGTGTAGCGTTAGCTCAAAAATACGCATTTCTATAGGTCTACCAGGATCTGATTTCAAAAATTGAGAAAATAAATTGTCTCTAGTAATACCGGGGTAATAGGACTAAAACATTTTGATCCTTTTTTTCCTTATAGTGAATGATTCTGTGTGTGAAACATGCAAATATAAAAAATAAAAATATATCCAATGATCAAGGATATTTTTGAAAATCTGCCATCCAGCCATCAGATTCTGGTAGACGTATACTTACGTAGTAACTACATATTTAGTAATCTGCGCTACCTCAAATCTCTATACACATCTGTGTTTCACAGTTGGTACTCGACTCTACCATACATATATCTATAAAACGAA
Organism: Polyommatus icarus; assembly: GCA_937595015.1. NCBI lineage: Eukaryota > Metazoa > Arthropoda > Insecta > Lepidoptera > Lycaenidae > Polyommatus > Polyommatus icarus. The sequence goes on from OW569321.1 coordinate 16,996,769, forward strand.
ATTGTTCAATAATATATTTTTATTTTCTTATATTGTGTAATGTGTTGCTAAGGACTAATCTCGAGAACGGCTGAACCGATTTCGTTTTTTTTTCGAATACCTAGGTGTATTTTTTAAAATACGAGGATGGTTCTTACGGGCAGAATTTACGTGGAAAATAAAAAAAATAAAGAAAACTTTACCACCCAGTTGAATTATTTCAAATAGCAAACCTTACTGTTCATGACAATTTAAACTTTATCAAATTAAATACGGAGAATGCAACTCGAGACTGACGGCGACCATTGTTTGTGCGATGGGATAGCGACAGACGTTGCCATGGTGCCGTACTTATTTAGTCATTTCAATAAAATAATATCCAGGGCTAAATTTATTTGGCGAAATAACATTTGCGGGGACAGATAGTATTATTATAATAATTCTAAATAATGTTCAAATTATAATAATGTTATGTTAATGAACGACTTTTAAAGAGCATAGTGTTTAGGACTTTATAACAACGAACAACCTTATATCATTTCCTCGCACTAGCGTCAGCGCCTCACGCAAGCCAATTCCAAGGAGTCCACATCAAACACAGGAGTAATAAAAATGTTTATTTTAAATTTAGAACTGACATAACCGTGACAGCTGTCAAATGAGTAACGACCATTATCCTGACGGTTGTGGAGCGATCAAATGAACCGTTAAAAATAACATTTTTCTCCATGTTTTACACCCTTTTGTATTTGCGTTGTGTTGTGTTATCGTATTTTTCTGTACGAAACGTTGTTACGGGCGATTAATTGCTGTTAACCATTGATCATTCACAAACGCTAGACAAATTATTATATTTAGAAGAAAAATAGGGACACTTTTTATTACATACTAGCTGTCCCGGCAAACGTTGTTTTGCCTATATTATTTTATTGAAGTGACTAAAATATAAGTATGGATGGTATGGTGCCATTATTAGTCGTCCAACCAGCCCCCTTAAGGCCTGTATTCACTTTGATTAGTGCAAGTGCAAGTGACAAGTAATTAAGGCAGTAGAGTGCAGGTGTGTAGTGCAAGTAGTGTCCAATTCATGTTTAGTGGCTCTGTTTAGTACATTCAGTAGTAGCTGTCAACCAGCGATTGTTTTTTATGTCAACTAGCGACTATGGACGAACATCGAGAAGCGAGCTTGCAATTGCAAGAAGTACTCAAAGAAGTATTAAAACTCTTTTGGAAGCTGAATTTGCAAGATCAAGAAAAATATGGGTTCAAAAATGGATTAGTAGAAGACTTTGCCATTTTTTGCAAAACAACACGAACGTCCGAGTTTCAAAAATACAAATGCCATTTTGAGATGTCCTTCATTTTTAATATTCGTTTTATTTAAAACTATTTGACTATGAAGTATTTATATAAAACTAGATATCGCCCGCAACGAAGTTGCGGTAAAAATTCGCTTATCACGCGGGAACCGTGCGACTTTCCGTGATAAAAAGTACCCTATGTCCTTTCCCGGGACTCAAAGTATCTCCATGCCACATTTCAGCAAAATCGGTTCAGCGGTTTGAACGTGAAGAGGTAACAGACAGAAGTATGGATTAGTATGGAAGTAACTGAAAGGGTGTCCTTTTGTACTTATATATTATAATAATACTAGCTATCCCGGCAAACGTTTCTTTGCCATATTAAGTATATAAAGTATTTTTTTTAATATGATCGCAGCGCTAACTGTCGGGACAGACTAAAATTAAAATTCGAATATTATTTAAAATTTGACACTGCGATGGTAGCGCCGTCTGTCGGATCCAATGTAAAACATTCCAAAATCAACAACTACTAATAAATTAAAAATTAATTAATAAAACATTGTCCAGCGGACAAAATTGTGAATCTAAACCATTCCCAGATCCCCTTGAACACACACAAAAAATTTCATCAAAATCGGTCCAGTCGTTTGAGAGAAGTTCAGTGACATACACACTCACAGAAGAATTATATATATAAAGATTATACGTAGGAGAGCCATACTTCGGCACGAATGGGCCGGCTCGACCAGAGAAATACCACGTTCTCACAGAAAACCGGCGTGAAACAGCGCTTGCGCTGTGTTTCACCGAGTGAGTGAGTTTACCGGAGGCCCAATCCCCTACCCTATTCCATTCCCTACCCTTCCCTATTACCCTATTCCCTCTTAAAAGGCCGGCAACGCACCTGCAGCTCTTCTGATGCTGCGAGTGTCCATGGGCGATGGAAGTTGCTTTCCATCAGGTGACCCGTTTGCTCGTTTGCCCCCTTATTTCATAAAAAAAAACTATACCTATGGACACTTCACACCACGTCAGTCTAGCCACGTGCTAAGTACCTGAAGAACTTGTGTTTCGGGTACCAGACAACGGAAATATATTTAATACTTTTATACTAGATATACATATATTTAAGATTTTTATTATAATATCTTACACATATTTAATGCACACCCAGACCCGGGAACATTGAAAACTTTTTGTTTCGTCGGCGGGATTCGAACCCGCGACCCCCGGCTTGAGCTGCCACACACTCAACCAATTGAGCCACAAAGGTCGTCGTCTCTTTATTTTGATAGATTAAAAACTTACTTTAAATTGAAAGAAAAAATAAATTGTAGTGGTAATTATAATTAATTAGCCCCCTCTATTTCCATTGTCCCCAGTATGAATTCAAAATTGATCAAAAAATTATAAATTAAAAATAGCCGTCACAGGCTCTTGGTCCAGTAAATAAGATGGATCATCATCTTATTTACTGGACCAAGAGCCTGTGACGGCCAGACCTTCCTCAGTTTCGGAAAGCTGTATTTGAACGTTCTGAAAACATTTGCTTCAAATTTATTCAGAAATAAAACAATTTTTATTTATTTACCTAAAGGTCTACCTGAACTTTGAGAAAAAATAAAGCTAAATTTTCATAGCTGGCAGGCACGCTGCGAGTGAAGGGAGGAAGGGCGCGCGGGACGTGGGTACTCGCACTTGCACTCGCAAAAAATAGAACACGCTTCTAATCACGTTACTACGCAGCCGACTAATCACTTGCACTAATCAGTCGCTGTCCACACTTACTTTCTCCTACTCACTAATCACTTGCACTAGTCACCTGCACTTAATCACTAATCAAAGTGAATACAGTTCTAATCACGTTACTACGCAGCCAGCTAATCACTTGCACTAATCTGTCGCTGTCCACACTTACTTTCTCCTTATCACTAATTACTTGTCCTAATCACTTGCACTTATTACTAATGAAAGTGAATACGGGCCTTATGGCCTGTATTCACTTTCATTAGTGCAAGTGCAAGTGATTAGTAATTGAGGCTGTGGAGTGCAGGTGTGTAGTGCAAGTAGTGTCCAATTCTTGTTTAGTGGCTCTGTTTAGTAAATTCAGTTATAGCTGTCAACCAGCGATTGTTTTTAATGTCAACCAGCGAAAATGGACGGAAATCGAGAAGCTAGTTTGCAATTGCAAGAAGTACTTAAAGAAGTATTAAATGCGGTGCTGTCTGAAACGGGAACTCTTTTGGAAGCTGAATTTTCAAGACCAAGAAAAACATGGGTTCGAAAATGGATAAGTAGAAGACCCATTCATGGCGCAAGCTACCAGCTCTTTAAGGAATTGGCTGCTGAAGATACAACGGAATATTACTTTGCTCTCAGATTGACCGAAGATTCGTTTAATATATTACTTAACCTCGTTGCACCCGTCATACAGAAATGCGATACTTTTATGAGACCTGCTTTACCGGCAAAAGTGAAATTGCACGCTATTTTATACTTATTGGCTAACGGAATAAGTTTACGCGTCTTGCAACACCTATTCAGGGTACCAAAATCGACAACTTGTAACATGATATCTGAAGTATGCGATGCTATTTACAACGCACTGAGAGATTACATTAAGGTAGGTAAAATAAAATAAAATCTCTTAAAATAGGTTTATTTTCAAATTCAACATATTATTGTAATCAACATAATAATTATTAGTAAATACTCGATACTGCCCGAACATTGGCTCGGGCAGTATCGAGTATTTCATCATCGTCCTCTGTTACTACAATTATTGCAGTTTGAGTTTCATTGTTTTCAGAGAACAATGTCATTGTATCTTCATCGTTTGCCTCTAGTTGGTAGAGAGATTGGTCAGCAAGGGAAATGTTATTAATGTCATTAGTAGGATCTGGTGTAGAAGATTGTGGTGGTTGTTTGTGAGGAGAGTCTCTTGGTGGTCGTGTGTAAGGAGAGTGTCTCGGTGGTCGTGTGTAAGGAGACGGGCTATATGCGTAGTTAGATGTTCCGTGGCCAATATGTTTCAGACGTAAATTACAAAGATAATTTTGGATAAACATTTGTCCTTCTATTGCTTTGTGGATTGGCAAACTTTTAAGATGAGCAGCTACACTTTTTCCGAATATATCAAACTCTGATTCAATTTCTGTTGGCATGCGTGTATTGATTGACTTAGCCACGTCCTTAACTTTGTCGACCAATCGACTGAGGTCCCGTACTGTCCTTTGACGAGGAATCGGCGATTTTCTTTGTTTATCTTCAAATTCAGTTGTAGCGTCGGGGTTATTTTTTTCAGCTGATGGATTGGGCAGGGATGTGGAAGGTTCATCTTTATCAAGTATTTCATGAGAATCCAGCAGCTGTAAAACAATAAATTGAGATTTTAATAAATCGTCATAAATTTTCGCATTAAAAGTTTAAAAAAGTTATAGTACGGGAGCCGTAGAACAATTTTTTTTTTATTACTATCAAGCTAATGTTTTGTGCTAATGCTTCATTTTGATAAGACGAACAACATTTGTATCGGCGAAAAATCTTGAAAGTAGTATCTAATAGAGATAGAAAGGATTTCATACTTTGCCTTTGTTCATTTTTGATGATTACAGAACCCTAAAACGGAACTCTAACCAGCTGATTTTTTGTGTATTGATAGGTTATTAGTTATTTAATTTAAGAGTCACATTGTCCTACAATTAGAACAATCCATATTTTAGTACCGTCAAAGCAAAGTATGAAATCCTTTCTATCTCTGTTAGCTACCACTTTCAAGATTTTTCGCCGATACAAAATATGTTGTTCGTCTTATCAAAATGACACACAAATGACTCACAAAAAATTTGCTTGATAGTAATTAAAAAAAAATGTTCTAGAGCTCCCGTACTTTTACTATTTCAGCGCTGCTACTTTCATAGCTAACTCTATATAGGGGACCCATACACACATTACAGTATTATAACTTCGTTTTGTTACACCCTGTAGTAAACCAACTCAATAATAATTATAGCTATCAAAGAATGTGTGTCTGTTCATTAACTTGTTTTGTTTTAGGTACCTAACCACGACGAATGGAAAAGGATTGAACAAGGCTTCAGAAATTCTTGGAATTTCCCTGGTTGCTCAGGTGCTATAGATGGGAAACACGTTACCATAAAAGCACCACCAAACGCAGGAAGTTATTACTTCAACTACAAAAACACGAATAGCATTGTTCTCATGGCAGTAGTAGATGACGACTATTGTTTTTCATATATTGATGTTGGATGTAACGGGCGTGTATCGGATGGTGGAGTTTTCTCCCATTGTGATCTTAGTCATGCTTTGGAAAATAATTTACTGCCCGAAGGTCATGTTCTGGTGGGCGATAATGCGTTTCCTCTAAAACCATATATGATGAAACCATATGGTGGAAACCAATTGACATTTAAACAAAAAATTTTTAACTATAGATTATCACGCGCAAGACGAATCGTCGAAAATGCTTTTGGCATCTTAGTAAGTCGATACAGAATTTTCGAAAGGCCCCTACCCTTTTCTACTAACAAGGTGCAAAAAATCGTAAAAGCCTGTTGCGCCATGCATAACTGGGCGAGAAAAATCAAAGTACCCGTACAAGTCGCAACGATTGATATTGAGGACACAGAAAATGGAAGTTTGATTGGAGGATCCTGGAGAGAAGTGCCATCAGATGGACTTGTTCCAATAACTATGAGAATGCAAAATAGATCATCTCAAAGTGCACAAAACGTTCGCAACGATTATGCAGATTATTTTGTAGAGGAAGGTGCAGTGTCTTGGCAGTCTCGAATGATACATTGAATAAAACATGGTTTAAAGTATTGTGCTATTATGTAGTCAATTAATAAAGAATATAAAATTAATTATATTTTTTTACTTACCATATTACTCCCTGAGTTGCTGCACTGTACATTTACAGCTTTTAAAGCATCGTCTAATAATTTGAACCATTTTATCTGCGGATTATATAAGTCATCCGTTCCAGCTCCAGATTTTGTACTCTGTTTAACTTTCTTAATCTCTTGCGAATATGTAGACTTTAAGTTTTTAATTTTAGTATGAACTTCTTTACTTCCAAACCCTGGTATGTTCATAGCTTCACTTATACGTAAAAGTGCCGCATCTCGGGCTCCCTTATTTTTGTAGCTAGCGGCTTTACAGTTGTAAAGGCATTCATATTTTAAATACTCCTGCACAAATTTGTAGGTAATTTCTTCGGTCCACTTTGCCATTTTTTGCAAAACAATACGAGCGTCCGAGTTTCAAAAATACAACTGCCACTTTGACATGTCCTTCATTTTTAATATTCGTTTTATTAGAAACATATTATTAAAAACTATTTGACCATGAAGTATTTTATATATAAACCTAGATATCGCCGTTGCGGCAAAAAATCGTTTATCACGCGGAAACCGTGCGTTTTTCAGAGTTAAAAAGTATCCTATGTTCTTTTCCGGGACTCAAAGTATCTCCATGCCAAATTTCAGCAAAATTGGATCTGTGGTTTGAGCATGAAGAGGTAACAGACAGACAGACACACATTTGCATTTATAATATCAGTAAGTAGGGATTAGTATGGAAGCAATAAACTTTTGTAATTTATTTTGATAAATTAAAAACTTACTTTAAATTGAAAGAAAAATAAATTTTAATCATAATTATAATGAATTAGCCCCCTCTATTTCCATTGTCCCCAGTATGAATTCAAAATTGATCAAAAAATTAAAAAATGATCTTTCTTATTTACTGGACCAAGAGCCTGTGACGGCCAGACCTTCCTCAGTTTCGGAAAGCTGTTTACCTGTTTGTGACCTTTACAGAGCCAGCAAGTCCAGTTTCAGTGGCGGGGCAAGACCTGAATTTTATGTGGGCAAGATATATCTTGCGAGGCCCCGTGAAATATATTTTGCGAGGCCCCCTGATAGATGACGCAAGAATACAGATTTTTGGAGAGAAAGAATCTTTTGATACTTTTATTTATAAAACTTTTTTTATGAATAATTGAGTATCAAAACTTGTAAATCCTTTATAAAAAAAAGGGGCCAAGGGGCGCGAGGTCCCTTAGACCGCGAGGCCGTGGGCGGTCGCCCACACCGCCCACGCCTTGCGCCGCCTCTGTCCAGTTCCCGAACCGGTGGTAGTCATCATGTAGTTCAACATTCTGAAAACATTTTCTTCAAATTTATTCAGAAATAAAACAATTTGTATTTATTATTTTATTTATTTATCTGAAGGTCTACCTGACCTTCGAGAAAAAGTATAGCTCAATTTCATAGCTGGCAGGCACGCTGCGAGTGAAGGGAGGAAGGGCGCGCGGGACGAGGGTACTCGCACTTGCACTCGCAAAAAATAGAACACGCTTCTAATCACGTTACTACGCAGCCGACTAGTCACTTGCACTAATCAGTCACTGTCCACACTTACTTTCTCCTAATCACTTATCCCCTGCACTAGTCACCTGCACTTAATCACTAATCAAAGTGAATACAGAACTAATCACGTTACTACGCATCCGACTAATCACTTGCACTAATCAGTCGCTGTCCACACTTACTGTCTCCTAATAACTAATCACCTGCCCTAATCACTTGCACTTATTACTAATCGAAGTGAATACGGGCCTTTAGACAAAGTATCTTTCGTTAAAAATGATGACGAAATTCGTTATCAAAATGTATGCGGTTTGACATAAGTCATCGCTAAATGACATTTCGCTTGCGAAGACTAATGTCAAATCACATACATTTTGATAAAGAATTTCGTCATCGTTTTTACTGAAAGGGACTTTGTCTACGGCCCCTGGTTCTCTTAGGCATTTTCAAATATTTAAGAAAATAATTGAATGCGCCAATACGACAGTTGAATGAAAGAAGATGACGAAAATTGAAGATTAAAGTGCACAGTGTGGAGTGTGGAAACTGGACATAGCTATAATAGATCTAAACTCCCCTCTCGCACGCGCACCCCCCGCTTTGATGACGCCCACTTCGCAACGGGCCGTGCAGTAGACACCAGTAGAGTAGAAATCAAAATATTATTTTAATTTCGCCATAACTTCAAAACCAAACGTCCAATTTTAGTCATTCAAAGACCAAATATTATCATCTACATAAACTGTACTTAGTGACGATATAATTTATTTTGATAAGGATTAATAGTATGAGTAAAATAAACGCGTTTAAATGTAGTTAAAAAAAATTCAAGATTTTTTAAATAAAAAAATGGTTGGTGTGCCTCACTCGACATAGATAGGTATAGTGTGTCGCGGACTTTTTTCTAGATATAAATCTGATTTTGTAGATATAAATCTACAACTAATTGGAACTTTTTATGGTTCTATCTTTTATAGTTAAGGCAGCGTACGCAAAATAAGTAACTTTTCTGGTTGATTTTTTACACTTTGTGTCCGAAAAACTTAAATATCTCACGAAAACCTATTTTTTCCAAAATAAAATTTTGCCTCTGTTACTCGTGGATAATGCTTAGTTTTAGTTAGCTTTCGAATAGTGAAAGAATTTTTAAAATCCATCCAGTAGTTTTTGAGCCTATTCATTACAATTATACAAACAAAGTTTTCCTCTTTATAATATTAGTATATAGATATTATGTATTTCCATTTTTTTAAATATGTAGTACTAATTACTTATTTATAATAAAATACTAAATTTGCAATAGGAATAAAAAAAATTATTTGAAAGTTCAGCTCTCTCTCTCTCTCTCTTTCTCAGTATGCAGTAGGTACATCCAGGCAGGAAATTTAATATAAAAAGAAAAAAAAACGAACGAAAAAATATATCTATACATGTTAGATCTATGGCGACATTAGTAACCTACGAATTTATTTTTGGTGTGTAATATTATTAGGGTGTAACTTTTTTACGGCAATGTTTATTCCACAAGTAGCACGTGTCGAGCGGCCGGTCAATAAAAACCCGGGTCAGGATCACTTCAGTTTGTTTTTTTAATACACCCGCAAAACACCTGCCGCCTGCGCCAGACTGCTCTCGAAATAAAAACCACGGTTAAGCCTCTCCTAAGTAAAAACCCATTAACAAACGCATTAAAATGCTTAATAGCGTAAATAAAACGTCAAAATTGGGATCCCGAGACCTTTACGCTCCTTTTTACGCTGCGAACAGTATACAGTCTACAGTGTATACTGTATAGTATTTTTAGATATAGGAGTAAGTTAATAATTAACAATTTGAAATTGAACCATAAATTTAACATTTTACGATTTAATTACGGCGATGAAAAGGGCTTACGAACGCAGTAATTAGGCCTTATTGAAATTTATGTATAGCTCATAAAAGCGAATTTCTGGATAAATAATAATGAAAGAAGCAGGAACAACCACACAGTAAACCATAATACATAATATTACATGTATAATATAAAATTAGAGTAAAAACCTTTCATTCAAGTATACTTAGTTTAAATAAGTATAATATTTTGAATATTTAATTATAATATTTTTGGTTTGGGCATTGGGCAATTTTATTTTCGGCAATTGTCTACATTCTTTACAAAATTTATCTTGTATTCATATTCAGAGTCAAAAAAAGTCGAGAAACATTGTTGTAATATTATGAAATGGTTACTAAACGTGAACCGCTTTTAAATGGCCATTTAAAATATTATGTAAAATTTATACTAAATACCTATTATTTAATTTTAATAAAATATGCATTTTTATTAACTTACTAATAAGGATACTAGTGTTTTGTTTTTGAAAAGGTTGTGTAATGTCTAGAAATTTTAATATATATCTTATATGTATATAAAATTCTCGTGTCACAATGTTAGTCCACGAACTCCGAAACGGCTTTACTGATTTTTACCAAATTTTATATGCATATTCGGTAGGTCTGAGAATCGGCTACAGGGTACTTTATATATTGATAAGTGCATTTTACAACCTGAGACTGACGGCGACTATTGTTTGTGCGACGAGATAGCGATCGACGTTGCCATGGCGACATACTTATTTAGTCACTTCAATAAAATAATATGGGCGAAATACTTTATATTAGGCAAAGCAACGTTTGCCGGGACAGCTAGTGTATGTATATAAATATTTTTCTAATATGCCGTTGTCTACGACAAGCAAACCTTGCACAGTCTGTAGTTATTCGTCGTATTAAAATTCTTTTGGTAAGGGGGTAAAATTGCTTCTAATAATTTAAGATGTAACCTATGTAAATGCCAAAGCTTTAAATATAACATGTTATTCAAAAGACAATGAAAGTGAACCAACTTCTGAGGTGAAACTTAAAGGATTCTAAGCGAAGGATAAGAAAAGATAAATCCTTTCAGAAAAGGGTAGCAATCTTAATCCTTTTGTTAGTTAAGAGAATCCGTAGGTGGTAATTCTAGATTAGTTAGTGGAGTTAAGCTCAGGTAAGCACGTGTAGCTTATGATAAACTTTCCGCCCACCAAGTTCGAGTAGCAAGTTTGTGTTAGATGTCCAAGCGTTTTGAATACTTCCGAACTTGCCACTCTATTTATTACTGTAGTAACTATTATGTACAACTCAATTAGATAGAACCGGATAACTTACATTGAATATAATTATTAAATAATGTAATAAATAACGATTTTTTTTTAAGATTACAATTTGTTTTTAGGACAAAAATATAATGTTACATTACATAACATTAGGAATTTTTACGTGTCAACTATTATTATTGGACGGTTGTTAAAATATGGATTTTGAATATTAGAAGACAAAACCATGTTTTGTCTTCTAATATTCAAAATCCTATTTAGACTTTCTGCTTTCCAGAATTATATGTTTTATTAATACTATTAATAAATTTATTATGGTGGCATTACCTACTTAATGTGGTAACTGATATTAGTGATAACAAAGACAACCAATAAATCTTTCCAGAATTATATGTTTTATTAATACTATTAATAAATTTATTATGGTGGCATTACCTACTTAAGGGCGTTCCGTCCGGAGATTCCGTAATTGACCGTATTTAAAACCTTATAAACTCATAATCTGAAAGCTACAAAGTTATAATAAAAATACAGCAAAAATTTTCAGTATATCAACATTCCTTTTGTCGTTTTAAATTTTCTATTTTTGTTTCTTATACTCATGATATCAGCTTCCAAAGTAATACCAATTTGTTAAAATTCAAGCATACATACAGCATCTCCTTAGGATTTACAAATTACTTTTATTTGAAACTCACGCCAATAGATCGACAATATCATAAACTACATATTCGCCGTTTTAAATTTTTTTTAGGACAATTTTCAACTAAGATAAGTAAAAATAATAGGGTTTTGGCGCGATCTCGGCAACGCGGCAAATGTATGGCCAAGGTCGTTTGCTCGGGGGACGGCCTTAATGTGGTAACTGATATTAGTGATAACAAAGACAACCAATAAATCGAAAGTTTCTAAAAACATTTAGCTAAAATCGACATCCAACGTGGAATAATACCCACAAATGTTTGGACTTCGGCCAAAATAATCGAATAGCAAACATTCAAATTTCCAATTGTATGGGATTTTCCAAAATTCTTAAACTCGGAATCTTATTTTGGCCAAGAGGTTAAAATTTTCGGGCTGGACGAAACTTGTTGAATTTAATGTTGCGGTCCAGATATTATTATGATTCAGGATTATTAGACGTGGGAGAGCCATGCTTCGGCACGAATGGGCCGGCTCGACCGGAGAAATACCACGTCCTCACAGAAAACCGGCGTGAAACAGCGCTTGCGCTGTGTTTCGCCGAGTGAGTGAGTTTACCGGAGGCCCAATCCCCTACCCTTTTCCCTTCCCTACTCTTCCCTATTTCCTTCCCCACCCTCCCCTATTACCCCTTAAAAGGCCGGCAACGCACCTGCAGCTCTTCTGATGCTGCGAGTGTCCATGGGCGACGGAAGTTGCTTTCCATCAGGTGACCCGTTTGCTCGTTAGCCCCCTTATTGCATTAAAAAAAATTATAGCAGACCATTACATACTTAAAGTATCATAAGTGGTGGATATTTGCACAAAACTGAATACTTACATTTTTATTACATCAACAATATTTTTCATATTTAAAAATGGTAAAAGACATGACTTTTCATTCAGCCATAACTTTTCACTGTCAGTATATTTTTAATGCGGTCTTCTTAATAATGGTTATGTATTTAGTAGACAACTTTACTACCTATATACTACTTGTATAATATTATAGAGGTCTCGTTAGTGATGGAAATTTGGACCAAACTCCATACATTTTTTGTCATACTCCTTTTTAAATCTATACTTATTATAAAACAAAGTAGCTTTTTTTTCCCTCATGTCCCTTTGTTCCCTTTAATCTTTAAAACTACGCAACGGATTTTGATGATTCTTTCAGTGTTAGATAGCCCATTTATCGAGAAAGGTTATAGGCTATATTTTATCGCTAAGACTAATAGGAGCGAAGAAATAGAGGAAAATGTGGAAAAAACGGGGGAAATTATTTGAAAGGGCTAACTTGAATGCGCTAATCTCAGGAACTACTGGTCCGATTTGAAAGATTCTTTCAGTTTTAGATAGCCCATTTATTGAGATAGGCTATAGGCATATTTTTTCCAGTGGCTATATATTTTATACCCGTGCAACGCCGGGGCGGGTCGCTAGTATTAAAATAATAAGTAGTTAAATCCCTCAAGCCCCGTGGCCCATATTATGAGCCGCGACAACAAAAGATTTCCTGGAATTGGTGATCGAGGGATTAAAATTATATTTTACTAGCCGTCCCGGCAAACGTTGTTTTGCCATATAAATAATTTTTCGTATGAAAAATAGATGTTGGCCGATTCTCAGACCTACTCAATATGCTCACAAAATTTCAATTTGAGAATCGGTCAAGCCGTTTCGGAGGAGTATGGCAACGAAAACTGTGACACGAGAATCTATATAATATATAAAAATGGATTTTCAAATGTGTTAGTCGCGCTAAAACTCGAAAACGGCTGAACGGATTGGGCTGATTTTAGTCTTAAAATATTCGTAGAAGTCCAGGGAAGGTTTTAAAGTGACACGAAGTTCACCGGAACAGCTAGTTTTATATATTTTATTATACGAAGGGTGGCAATTCTGCCCTAAATAAATAGCCAAATGATTTTTTGATTAAATACTCTTCTTTATAATGTAACGATTATAAATAATTCCTTTGAACTGAGATATTTTTACTGTAGGTAAAGGAAATGTATTTGAAAATGAACATTTTGAACCTAACCTTGAGCCGGTAATTTCAATATTGATGAGTATGACTTACGAGCACCTCTTATCATTATGACTATGACAATCAAAACACTTTGATACGTTCATTTATGAAATAAAAATTAAATTGTGACTAACCTTATAGCAAGTAGGTATTCGGATTACGAGTTAAGCCCCCGAATAGTTTCCAATTCTCAAGCACATTAGTTCACTTTGCAACGTTACACATAGACGTTGACCACATCACATTTTGCACATATTACGGATGGAAGGAGCACAAAATCCAGTTTGATATCAATCCCTTTGAGAGTACACGTGAACACAACAGTTTTTGAAAACGTTCGTCGATGTACGAAGGCAGTGGTGACGTCACACGTGCGCCCGCAACACAGCCGGTCGAGTGACTGAGCTCAGCGAGACCGAGCGAGACACGCCGAGGGGAGCAAACGAACGGAACGAGTGAATGTATTTTGCTCGCTTGCGTGTATAGTTTGCAAACCATTGACGCTTTGCCGCTGTATTTTGATAAATTATATTAATTAATATTATAATTATTTACTAGCTGTCCCGGTGAACTACGTGTCACTTTAAAACCTTCCCTGCCTGCCTAGTATACGTAATACGCCAACGAGATATCTCACTCTCGAGATAATTAAAAACTACTCGTCTCATAATGTCAAAATCTCGACATTGTCTCGACAAAACTCTATGAAAATGTGTTATTTCGATGAATTGATGATAGATCTACGCGAGAAAAAATGTTTGTCATGCTAGGGTCAATAGAAATGAAGATATGTACAAACTATCAAACATCGAGAAACATGTAGAGTGAGATATCTCGTTGGCGTATGCTAATAATAATAATAATAATAATAATAATAATAATAATAATAATAATAATCGTTTAATTCAGGCAATAGACCCATAAAATGACATAATATAACTTACAAGTTTAAAATGATATATAAAATAAATTTAAAAAGTGACAAGTTTAAAATAATAAGTGTATTATAAAAATAAAATAAAATATAAATTAAAATAAAAGTACATTTAAGTGCATTTAAAAAGTTAAAATCTAAAATAAAATATAAATTAAAATAAAAGTACATTTAAGTGCATTTAAAAAGTTTAAATCCAAAATTGTCACTTTTGGTTACTGCTGCGATGCACCGAAAGCCAGTAGGCTGGGATCGAGTTTTCCGGGCACCCGGCACACACACAAGGGATCTCATTCTCCGAAGAGCGGATGCGTGACCAAAAAGCTGCGACGCGCGCCCTAATAATCGCGAAATAGTCTGGGATTCCGGCGTCGGCGAACATGCCCGAAGCACTACAGAACTTTGGCAGTCTCATCAGGGTACGGTATGCATTATTGTACTGTACCCTGATACTGCTTCTCGTGGCTTTGGAGCAGTTGAGCCAAAGCTGACACGTATAGAAGCATTGACAAAATGCTCTAAAGAGCGTCAGCCTTGCCTCAACACTACAACGCGCAAAACGCCGTGCAAGCATGTTGCACCGAACAGCCAGTGCCCGTCTCTCGCGCACTACATCCTCATTATCTGAGAGATCCTCGGTTAAGATGTGCCCCAGGTACCTGAATTGCTCGACCCTTTCTACCTCTTGTCCGTCTAATCTAACTGATGGGACCCTCTGCGGGCCCTTTCCAGCCCGAAATACCATCATTTGCGTCTTTGCTGCATTGTACTTGAGACCATCTCTTCTAGCATAGTCCTCGCAAATGCTTAGCAATCGCCTTAACCCCTTGATTGAGGGGCTCAGAAGCACCATATCGTCAGCATAACTTAGGTTGTTAACGGGCGTTGCACCTATGTGACAACCTATTCGAGTGCTCCTGAGCTCCTCAATCAGGTCGTTAACATACAGGCTAAAAAGGTCCGGAGAGGTTAGCCCCCCTTGGCGCACCCCACACTCTAATCTAAAGTCATTAGAGGTTGCGTCGCCCCATTTTACAAAGTTAGTTTGGTTTTCGTACCAGTGTCTCAACAGACTTACAGTTTTTGGTGGAACATTTGATTTCAGCAGCTTTCGCCATAGTAAAGTATAGTTTACCAGATCGAAAGCGCGACTAAGGTCTAAAAAGCAGGCATAGACGGATGTGTTACGTTTTTTATAATATAAGACTGTCGATTTAAGGGCAAAGATTGCCGAGTCCGTTGAGAGACCGGGACGAAAACCAAACTGTGCGTCATCAATTTTGGCACTCCTATTTACATTAGGGTAAATCAGCCTTTCTAAAATCTTCCCTATTATAGTTCCTAGTGATATAGGTCGATAATTTTTAGGGCTAGAAGGGTCACCCGTTCTGTTTTTCGGGATAGGAACCACCATGGTCCTCATTAAATTTTTCGGCAGGTACCCTATGTTGACGCAGATTGTAAAGAGATCTGTCAACATAGGGATTACCTTATCACTAGCGAATAGGACGTGTTCTAGACTTAGTCCATCAAAACCTGGAGATTTGCCTTTTTTCATTTTAAATACCACCTTAGCTACGTCATCAGAAGAGAAGCCAGTTAAACATTCTTTGTCCTTTTTACTAACAGGTGTAGCTAAGCAGGCTGGACTTCTAAGAATATTGTAAGACTATAATCAGCCCAATCCGTTCAGTCGTTTTCGAGTTTTAGCGCGACTAACACATTTGAAAATCCATTTTTATATAAGTAAGTATATAAGTAGATTTATTAGGATTTTTGCCTACTGAGATATTTATTTAGAGAGTAGGTAAATCTATTACTTATCAAAATAATAACTATTATGAATTCATAGTTTTTTTTTAACAATAAAATTACTTAGGTACCTTATATTTTGACTTTAGAATGAAAAGAAAGTTAATATCTTTGTTAAAATTACATTTGTGCTTCTGATGTTGATGATGATGATGTCTGATAGTTTTATTAATAAGGGCCTGTTTCACCACTTCCTGATAAGGCTATCGCCTATCCACCACTTAACTTGACAGATAAAGTATCTCGAATCTGTCAAATAAGCCTATCCGGCACCTTATCAGGAAGTGGTGCAACAGGCCCTTAGACTTGCTGTGTTTTTGTTATCGGCATAAGTTGTGTATTCTTTTGTTCTCGCGATCACCGGTGCTCGCGCGGGGCCTGAAGGATTTTATATGACATAAAAATCGGTTGTCTCTAAAGTCGGTTTACTGACGATAGTTGAACGTTACGTACGTTGTCGTATGACGTTGTCACGTTCAACTATCGTTAACCCCTTAAGGCCGTCCCCCGAGCAAACGACCTTGGCCATACATTTGCCGCGTTGCCGAGATCGCGCCAAAACCCTATTATTTTTACTTATGTTAGTTCAAAATTGTCCTAAAAAAATTTTAAACGGCGAATATGTAGTTTATGATATTGTCGATCTATTGGCGTGAGTTTCAAATAAAAGTACTTTGTAAATGCTAAGGAGATGCTGAATGTATGCTCGAATTTTAACAAATTGGTATTACTTTGGAAGCTGATATCATGAGTATAATAAACAAAAATAGAAAATTTAAAACGGCGAAAGGAATACTGATATACTGAAGATTATTGCCGTATTTTTATTATAACTTTGTAGCTTTCAGTATGAGTTTATAAGGTTTTAAATGCGGTCAATTACGGAATCTCCGGACGGAACGCCCCCTCGCTTCCGAATCTCTATAAATAGAAACAAACTTTTTCGACTGTAACCTAAAGTTATTTCGATGTATTTCTTTCAAATGATTGTCTAAAAATATTTACACGTCAAAAGATCCTATTATCACACTATTTCATCAATTATAAGAGTGAAAAATAAGAAAGTGGACAATAAAAACTGGAATAAGTGGTTAAAATAATGCTAAAAAGTGTTTTGCTAAAACAATAAAATAAATATTAAAAAATTGCGGGTGTCTAAACATTGGACTGCTAGTTCAACTCACTATAGTAAACAAGCAGCTGCAAGTGAAATACAATTGCGATATTTACGTCATCGCTCTAGTGGCGGAGGTGGACGATACTAATGACTCCAATTACCGAAGTTGTAGGATCGATCCTCACCGTGGGCCGTACAAAAATTTCTGAATAGCGAGAAGTTTTTCACGAGATTACTAGAATATTGATTCAACTCCGATGATGGAAGAGGTTATGGCCGCTCTTCGAAAAATTCAAATGGATTTAATAGACGAACAAAAAACATCTATACAAAATTGCGCCGAAATAGTTACAGAATAGGAGATAGACGGATGTCGAACGCTGCCGAAGTCTGCCGAACGCAAAGGTCGATTGTGCTTCCTTGTCGCTCGTTCCGCGCTCTCGCTTGCACTTCAAGCCTTAAATGGAACGCCTCAGAGCGTGGTAACGCCGCATGAACTGTCATGTTTTTCGGGCGCGCACCCCATATCGAATTATAAGACGTTATCACGTCAAAAATATAAAAGTAAAAACCGGCTAAGTGCGTGTCGGGCCACGCGCAATATAGGGTTCCGTGATACCTATAGTTTTTTTTTAATTTTTGTGGGGTCAATGAATGCACATTTATACTCGTAACGTGTTTTACACTACTAACAACATCATCTCAGTTACTTTCAAAGGAATTTGAACGAAAAGTTTCTTTATACTTCGCCGAATACATTTTTTTTAGTTGATCGACTACTTATGAAGTCTTCTTAGCCGTGATAGTTTTCCTTTTAAATTCAGCATATTTCCTACTCCCGTGATTTTTTTTTACATTTCCAGAAGCAACCGTTTAGCGGGTAGAAGGGGGGGACACTGGACTCTAACGATTTTTTCCACTTTTAAACTTATTGTTTTATAAACGGATCCTTAAATCAGATAATGATCTATGAATACTCATAATAGTTTTAAAAAACCTATCCAACGACAACCCACACGATGGGGTGGATGCGAAAAAAAATTTTCATCCCCGCTTGAATGATGTGCATGGAAGGTACCATAAAAATATTTCTTTAAGATTTTATGTACCATTTTGGTGCCATTATTAATATGTGCATTCCTGCCAAATTACAGCTTTGTAGGTCCTATAGTCTCTGAGCAAAACCGCGGACAGACAGACAGACAGACGGACAGACAGACAGACGGACGGACAGACCGAAACTATAAGGGTTCCTTGTTGACTACGGAACCCTAAAAAGAGGATCACAAATTGTACCCGTTGGGCGTTTGCACACTGCACGATAACGATACGACTCGATACCACAGAATAGAGGGCCACCGCACATATTATACAATTTCAAGATGGCCGGGCAAAAGCTCGTTTATAATATTAGTATGGAAATATGGATTATTATCACATTTTTATCTGGATTTTATCATTAAAATTTATCTAGTTAATATCGAAGTTTAAAATGCAAGGTATGATCAATGATTTTTTCCTATTTCTAATCTGTCACTTAGTATTGAATGCACCCAAAATGTTCTCCTTTCTTTTCGCCTTCGTTTTATTAGTGCCACAATAAAAGCATGCTTTTTACGCATTTTAACACGCACGTCGCTAGGCTAGCAACACCGTTACCAACTAAATCTAAAAGTCTTCGGCTGGCAGCGTACCCGATGAAGTTGTCCAATTAATTTGTGACACTACGCAATTTAGTTTGTACGATAGTCGGCCAACTTGAAATTGTATTATATGTGCGGTGGCCCTTATCTATTCTGTGGTAACGTGTCGTGTTGTTACCGTCGCAGTGTGAAAACACCCATTCTCCGTTGTATAGACTATAGAATAACACAGACAGCTTTTCGTATGCTCTGATACATTTTAAAAACCCGCTATAAATCTTACATTAAAGATAGTTAATGCAAGATTTTAATTAGAAATATTATATTATTTTATGAATAAGCTTAAAATCATATTATCGTGAGATCCCAGCCTAGACCCTTCAACACTCACGAGTTTTGTGAATCAACAAACTGCTAAAAATTACACTTCACTCAGAATACCCTAAAAAGTTAGATTGAAAACAAATATTTGCTGAAAAGTATAATGTAGGTAGACACACAACAGAGTTGAAAATAATATTCTATTAAACTTGGATTTGACGAAAAACTTTAAACGAATGTAGTATCTTAGAATTTCCAAGAGCATAATAAATATAAATTTAATTTCAAGGTTACTTTTAACTTAAGTTGCATTTAAAGCGTCTAAAATATTTAGGTACTATTACTTTACTATTTATTGTAAAAGTAAAAATAAAAAATAGATTTTATTTTTCGGTACCAAAATTAATAATTATTTTAAAATGAAAATTTTGTGCTTATTTGAATTTTAACTGGTGAAATATTGTCAATGTTACTTTTTAACACAGTATATTGCGGCCTCACGCATGCCTTCCAAATGTCCGGGATTTAATTTCCCTCACGGGCACGGCAAGTAGTGCTACACAAATATGTATAATAATAATAATAATATAATAATCGTTCAAATAATACAAAAATCAATGTCTATTGTCTATATTTTAATGTCTATGTATATTCAGAGAAAGTTCACAAACGATAAGCACTAGCAAACTTGGAAAGCGTTGAAAAACTTACAATAACCGAACAGTTTACCGAAAGCCTGAAAGAGTTTAAAAGTGAAGTTGCTCGAATAGTAACAGGATGTAATCACAAATTTATGGTGTAGTTACGTATTCTTGCCTTCGCTCCTTATCTGCAGTTTAATCTCTACTTTGCGAACGGAAGACTGCTATTAAAACCTCGCTCAGCAAGAATGAAAATATATTTTTAAAGTATTAAAGATTACCACTAGTAGCCTTCTTGTTTTTATCCCCTTGTTTATAGATTGCAGACGTAACTGGTACTAATTAATTGTTTATTGAGCTGCTTTTGTATCGTTATGAACGTCGTCCGCAAAATGCTTAGTTTGATTTTTAGATTGCGAATGACACGTACAATATTTCCCGCGTTCCACTTAGCGAAACGATGAAAACGCTCAAAATGCCTCCTATTTTGAGCGTTTTGATCGTTTTTGACGCTAAGGGCTGGTTTACACGTATTAAGTAGATAAGTCGTAACTAAATTTTAACTTAATTTGAAGTGCCTGCCGGAAATGTGTCAAGTGACAAGCCCCGCCTGCCAACCTTTCAGAAAATAGTCAAAATTCTAATTTCCTTGTTTAGTACTTAACTAAATTTTAACTTACTACTTGCTACTAAATTTTATGTTTACATGCAATAAATAACTTAAAATTTAGTTAAGTTCTACTTATCTTAAGTAGATAAGTAGTTAACTAAATTTATATAATAATATACGTGGAAACCAGCCATTAGTGAAACGCGGGGATTATGTACTAAATATAGCCGAAATTTTGTTGTGCAGAAAATCGTCAATTGTTATATTAGTGACGATTATGAATACTTACTATTTATTATTTCAATGTTATGAATACTTACTATATTATTTCAATGTAAAACTTTAATGATCTTTTAAATATTTTAAGCTATGCCGGTAGGCTTTCTGCGGTCGCGCCATCAAAAGATCCCTCAGTCAAAGCTCTAAGCAGAGGGTGGAATTGTTATGGCTGGATTACCGGGGCTACCGTAAAGAATGGATCCCCGTGCTGGCGGGCGGTCGAACCACTAGGGGAGATTTTTAAGATAAGAGTTAAAACTCCACTAAGATTAGGAGCAAATCATCATAAATCGTACAAGCCATTGTTTGTTGTCGGAGAAAAGAACTCTATTTAATATTTTCGTCCAATTCAAACAGCAATTAACTACACAAATATTCAGAATATGATAACAGTAAATTATAAAACAATAGGACGCGAACGGAAACAGTTTAGTAAACACGACGTTAATAAGTTACAAATTGTTGCCCGTATCGAATATTTTGGGGAGCCAAACACGAACACTATATTGTCGAGATCTCTTACCTAGATAATGAGGAAAGCACGGCCTCTGTAACGATTTCGGAACGATCAACTGTCCATAATCAAATCCCCCGTTCGATTTTCACCCCTAACATGCCAGTGTTAGGCGCCAAATTTGAATACCCGCGTTGCTCGATGAGAATAATATTGCCTGTATTTGTTCGTATGATTTCAATAAACGGGCACCCTCGGGTACATAAATAATGCATGTCGAATTATATACGCCGGCCAAGATAAGGATCGTTATTAATTGTACTGTTATGGCTGGTAATTTTCTGTGCACTATTAGAATTGGAGCTGTATGCATAACTTTTAGATTTCGGTCCGATATCGCTTATCTCTTAAAATTGAAATCTAAGTCACAGATAAGCTTTGGGCATTTTATCTGAATGGCTATGGCTCTTCAATACATTTTCTTTTCTTATTTAAAGCAATAGTTTTCTTAATTTCTCCGTTTAATTTGCAATTAACATCGTGATGTGTTTTCGATTCACTTTCTCTTGTATGGCCGAGTCGGATCGATCACTTTTACTTATGGCGAGAGTCATTGTTTTACTGAGATCGCGTATTTTTACATTAACATCCATAATATCTACATGAAACAAATCTCAAAGGGCCAGGTTTGATTTTATCTTATTTCAAATAGATTTTGTCGCGGAGCACTTTTAATTTCATTAGGATTTTGTTTTTAGGAATTTTAGCAATTTTTAGGGTTCCGTACCCAAAGGGTAAAAACGGGATCCTATTACTAAGACTTCGATGTGTAACTCAAGAGTTACAGACTGGAGTCTAGCTATAGCTAGACTTCTGAAATTTTCACAGATTTTCGGTTGCCGATATAACAACAAATACTAAAAACAAAATAAAATTAATATTTTTCCCATACAACAAACGTGATTTTTCGGCCTTTTTTGCTCTATATCAGTACTGGCAACAGGTAGGCACATTATAGTTTCACGTATTATTATATGTCTACGTCAATAATTAATAATAATAATAAAATAAAATAAAAATTTAAGGTGGGCTTCCGTACAAAAAACACAATTTTGGACTGTTTTTGCTCTCTAACGGTACGGAACCCTTCGTGCGCGGGTCCAACTCGCACTTGGCCAATTTTTTTATTATTCTAAAATAAAATGCCATCAAACTTTGCAGAGGTCATTTCAATGAATTACAAAAAGTATAAAAGGTTCCGAACAAATGAGATCCTGCAGAGACAAAGCGAATTGTCCCACAGTCGGCCGATTAAACTCGGTGTTCACGTGTGCCGGATGTGGGACAAAACCGTGCACGCTATTGACGGCCATGCGAATAATGGCGGCGATACCTGAGCCAGCAGCTCCAGCCAGGTAGGCCTTACACCCAAAATATTATTTCATAATTTGACACTTTACGCTTTTGTAAAAAGCGCAAAAAACGTCGGCAAATATGCTTTGTAGAGTGCTCCAATTTTTTTTTCTTATACCAAGTAATTGAGATGGCTATGCTGGGCTCTAGGATGTTAGTTTTTACATATTAGATATAATTGAACTATGTATTTAATATAAGCTTACACTAATTAGTAAGCTTCTTCCGAGGTTGGGAGGTTCTTCTTTGTCGCCGCTGTTGGCCGCTTGTCAGACTTGTAGCATTTCTGTCACAGGGATATTTACCCTATAAAACTTCTATTTTAACGTTTTCTGGATCAAAAATATGTCAAATATGAAATCAGTTTGCGAGGAGCGATGGTCTTTCGGTCGGTTTATGTGATTCTCATTGACGCTCCCGGCTCGTAAAATCGAAACAGCGACGACATAAAAGAGTGGCAGATGAATATTATCGACGCGAAAACCACCATTGTGCAAACGCACAATAAAATATTGTCAGTGCTTTAGCTGCTTTTATGATTTTTTAAATCAGATCCACATAAAAAGATATGATATTCAATTTCGCAAACCTACTTCATTTAATATTAAATGAAGTAGGTTTGCGATATTAAAAGAAAGAAAATCTTAGAATGTAACTTATGAGTTATGACCATAAAATGGTCATAAACTGCATTCTAAGAGTTTCTTTCTTTAAATTACATTCCTTAAAATTTTGTAAATCTTCCAAAGGTGGCAACTCTTGGCAACTTCATATTTTGGATCTCATCTATACATATTTATTCTTTTTATTTTTGCAATAAGTTCTAATAATTTTATTCAAGCAAAATCAAGACCATTAAAGAATAAATTGAGAAATTTAAAAAAGGCCCCGTCAAAAAATCTTTAAAAAGTAATGAAATAATATTGGCTGACTTTAAGTTTAAATAATTCCTAAGTGTAAAGTAATATTTTAGTCCATTTAATGTTGTCACGGTGTGTCGGGGGACCGCCAAGTAAACTACGACAACAGCAACTTTTGCTTTTGTATCGCCAAGTGCCCAAGTCGCTGATTGTCTCGATTCGGTTCGCTGTGAACTGACCCTTAAAATATAATTTTATGTGAAATCAAACATGTTTAACATATTAGCGGTCCCCCGACACACCTTGACAACAATTATGGATTATTATTTTTAACAAAAAATTAAAACCGACTTCCAAGGTAAAAACAATAATAACATTAATATGAACTAAAAAGTATAAAATAATTTTTACTATATAATAGTGCCTTTTTCCGAATTCAGCTAAACCTCAACTATTTCTGTACTCAATCTTCATTATTTTGAAGTTGGTACCAGATATAGCTGAATCTTCAGTTCTCTGATAGAATATTTGAAACTTTTGGAACTGGCACCGACTTCAAAATTATGAAGATTGAGTACAGAAATAGGAGGTTTAGCCGAATTCGGAAAAAGGCACTATTAGATAGTAAAAATTATTTTATACTTTTTAGTTCATATAAATGTTATTATTGTTTTTACATTGGAAGTCGGTTTTAATTTTTTGTTAAAAATAATAATAATTTCACTCTTTTTAGTTACACTAGTAGGTAAACCTTCGTGTATATTTTACGTATCTTATTACAATTTGTTAAGAGTCACAATTCACACTCACAAAATAATATATTATTATCAGTGAAGTGAACATATTGTGCTAAGTAATTTAACAATTTTAATGCTTCAAGCCCCAATAGGTCACCGGCGACTGCGATAACAATAGAAAGGCTATTGTGTCTCGTTTTTCCACAATCGAAGGATCTATCAGATAAAAAATTGTATAAACTTGCATAGGATGTAGCGTAGCTACGTCCACGAACACCTCCGAAACGGCTTTACTGATTTTAACCAAATTTTACATGGACATTCAGTAGATCTGAGAATCGGCTATACTTTATATTGATAAAGGCATTTGTTTAATTAATTAATAGTAAATTATTACAACTCCAGACTGAGGGCGACCATTGTTTGTGCGACGGGATAGTGATAGACGTTGCTATGGTAACATACTTATTTAGTCACTTCAAAAAAATAATATGGGCGAAATAGGTACTCTATATTATGGCAAAGCAACGTTTGCCGGGACAGCTAGTAATATATAATATTATCATAATAATTATGATAATATTATATATTATGAGTAGCTACGCTTCATCAATAATTATTATTGACAGCTGTTCTTGTAATCAAGAATTCAATTTCAAATCGATACTTAGTGCGCCATCTATCGATTAATAAGTACCTATAACTAATTAAAAAGACACTTAATGACTTTCTTTTGTTTAAATGCTCTTTTTAAAATAACTTTATTTTAATTCTATTTGTCTATTAAAATTTAATAAAGTAGTTAGTAAAGTATTCGATCTGTATAATTATAAAGTAGTAAAGTATTCGATCTGTCGGCTGCAGCCACGCGCCGCGCGGCGGCGCGGCGTTGCCGTCGCCTCCGCGGCGCTGACCGCCGTTTATTGAACAAACAGGTGTTGTTATACAGTACATAATTATTATTATTACTATATCCATACCTATGCCTTGTACTATTGTCTATTCTGTGCCATGAGACATTGGTGATGATGATGATGATGATGATGATTATGATGATGAATATGAATTGCATAGTAGCATATGCTTTCTGTTCTTAAAACAACGCCGAAACTCCCAAACGTGTATCTATAAGGAGTCAGGAGTTCTCTCAGCATCTTCGAAACCATGGTATACCTTGACCCAATATTTGACTTTTTGGTAGCATATTCTTAGTACACTTCACATAAAACCAAAATCACCATATGTTTCCATATAAATTTTGAGGAGTTCCCTCGATTACTCCTAGATCCCATCATCAGGTCACCACTTTTGTGAACATGGTACCAAATTGGAGTGAAACTAAATACAACAAAATAAAAATTTCGAAAATCGGTTCGAAAAGCGGCGGAGTAATCGTTGAACATACAAAAAAATATATCCACAGCCGAACATATTATAACCTCCTCGTTTTTTGGAAGTCGGTTTAAATATTACTTCACACTTCGGAATTATTTAAACTTAAAGTCACCCAATATTATTTCATTACTTTTTAAAGTTTTTTTGACGGGGGTTTTTTAAAATTTCTTAATTTAATTTTATTTCATGCTTTTTAAACTTTTGTCGGTTATACTGCAGAATAATACTCGTATACAAAGAATACCGTCTATGAATGTCCTCTTGGATGAGCCCGTGAATATGAGCCCAAACATGAAACCTCCATTTTGGGTTCATACGGAGCTCGGCTCCTATAGAATCCAGGTGATGCTGCAGCAGTAGCATGCAAATATGTACTGTTCATCTACGTCTTACTGATCGTTGCAATTAAAATGAACGCAAACACGAAACCTCTGCTCAAGTTGGTGAGGAGTTGGGCATCCTATTGATTAACAGGTGATGCTGCAGTACCAGGTCAACTTACTATTAATGTGTATGTTATATTCATAAATATCACGAAACAGAATGCAAAATACTCATCAAAAGACTGCAAGTTGCTAACGGCCTTTCACGAACCAGATAAACCGGGATGTTCCAGCACTGGGCAGGCACTGATGATGAATTATAGCTAAGAACACTCTCGATCATGTCAGCTTTCGAACAAAAAAATCTAGATCAAAATCGGTCCTCCCGTTTGGATGCTACGATGCCACAGACAGACACACACACAGACAGACAAACAGACAGACAGACACGTCAAACTTAGAACACCCCTCTTTTTTGTCGGGGGTTAAAAAAGTTCGTAACTTAGCAAATAAATGAAATCTGATCGCATTCATTTCGCAGTTTTTAAGGGGGTGAAAGACAAAAAAGACTTCCTTTCAACGAAATTTTTAACAAATACTTCGTCGTAGCTTGCGAAACCAATAAGTAAGATCTTTAAAGCTATTAATGCTGTCTCAAACTGAAAACGGAATGTCTTAAAGTTAGACGATGGTTTTAGACAATGGGCATTGGCTAGGAGTAAGTTATTCGCTATTCCACTCCAACTTGCCTCAATATACTTTACTTATAATTTTGTTTTATATCGTTCAGAGAAACTTTATTCTTGCTTCATTTCGATTCACTCGAAGAATTTCAACCAATTTTTATCTGAGTTCCCCTTTTTAATCGGCTACGAAAAAAGGAGGTTCTGTTCCGCCATATTTAGGGTTCCGTACCTCAAATGGAAAAAACGGAACCCTTATAGGATCACTTTGTTGTCCGTCTGTCCGTCCGTCTGTCAAGACCCTTTTTCTCAGGAACGCGTGGAGGTATGAAGCTGAAATTTATATCAATTACTCAGGTCTACTGTCCCTTGAAGCTGTGAAAAAATCAAACTTCTAAGCCAACGCAATCAAAAGATACAGCCGTTTATGCCGCAAATTTTCGACACTTGCAAGGGAATCAAAACCTACAGGGTGCTTCCCGTGAACTCAGAATCTTGAAATTTGGTACGAAGCAACGTCTTATAGCATAGATAAAGGAAAAATTACGAAAACCATAAATTTTTAGTTACATCACATAATATATTTTTTTTTTATAATTTTAAACTTACTACCCATTTCCTCATAAACGCGTAGAGGTATTAAATTGAAATTCATACCAAATACTCAGGTCTATAATACCTTTAAGCTGTAACAAAATCAAACTTCTATGTCAACGCAATCAAAAGAAACAGCAATTTAAGCTGCATATTTTGAAACTCGCAAGTACTCGCAAGGGAATCAAAACCTAAAGGGTACTTCCAGTCGACCTAGAATCTTGAAATTTCAATTCAATTCAATTCAATTCAATTCAATTAATTTATTTCAGATTTTCATCCATAGTGTTAGTTTCAACAATAGGTCCTTATTCTAGTGTTAGTAAAAAATATAAAATAAATTGGAATCACAATAATATTGTTCAACAATTAAATATATGGGAACCGTGCTATCGGAGCATGGAGCTGCACCCAATGTTTCAGCAACACGGAATCCCACCTGCTACCCAACACATTCAGGACTCTGTTTGGACTGTTTTGCACACGCGACCAGAGCGAGGCACATCTCTTTCTAATAATTGTCTGAAAACAATCTGTATGTGCCTCAGCAAACATAGATGACGCGCTGCAATAACGCGACAGACCAAACAGCATCCTGAATATGTTGTTGTACTGGACTTTGAGAGTACTATATGAGCGCTGCGTATATCTGACCCATAGGCTACACGTGTAGAACGACTGACAATACGCTTTAAAGAGCGTCATTTTTGCGTCCCTGCTACATCGTGCGAACCTACGTGCCAGCACATTGCCGCGCACACATAGCGCTCTACGCTCCCTCTCTATGTCCTCCGTATCTGATAGAGAGGCGGTGACCCAGTGACCCAGATATTTCACTCGGTCGACTCTTCTCAGCTGCACACCTCCAAGAGTCACAGGAGGTACACTTCTGCGACTCCTGTCGGCGCCTGCATTAAAAACCATAAATTCGCTTTTATTTGCGTTATATCTGAGCCCATGTTCCACCGCATACTCTTCACAGATACGGAGAAGTCTACGTAACGCACTGATAGATGGGCTCAACAGCACCATATCGTCCGCATAACTTATATTATTAATACAGACGCCGTCAACGTGACATCCTACGTATGTGCTGTTGAGCTCACCTATCAGCCGATTCATGTACAGGTTAAAGAGGCGGGGCGAGCTTAACCCCCCCTGTCTCGTCCCACACTCCAACCCGTACACCTCCGAAAACACTCCAGCCCATTTTACACTATTTTTCTGATGACCGTACCAGTACTGAAAGAGTCCAATCAGTTCCTTGGGCAGATTGGTTTCGTCTCTAAGTTTTTGCCACAATTTGTCGTATGACATTAAGTCGAATGCCTTCGACAGGTCCAGGAAGCAAGCGTATACCGGCGTTTTTCTGGATGTGTAGTACTGCACAGTCTGCTTAAGACAATAAATGGCACTTTCAGTGGACAGGCCCGGCTGGAACCCAAATTGAGAATCGTTTATATCTGTATGCAGTTCCAACCTTTTATCAAGCAGACTGTCCAGTACCTTGGCAATCGCAGTAGCCAGTGATATAGGCCTGTAATTGGACAGGTCGGAGGCATCCCCCGTCTTATTTTTTATAATAGGCACAACAACTGTAGACATCAACGTCTGCGGCAGATATTGATGACTCACACACAAATTAAAAAGCATAGCAAGTATTCGTGGCAAGTGCACCCCAGCATATCTCAAGTGCTCGACACTGAGACTATCGTGTCCCGGAGACTTGCCTCGACGCATTTTTTTAATAATAGAGGCAACCTCTTTAGCACTGAATCTAACCTTTACTTCCTCGGCGGCGCTTGGGCCCCACAGCACTCCATTCCGCCGAGGAAGTAGGGAGGATATCTTGAAGTACTTTTGGAAAGCACTCGCTATTCCAGCAGGATCACTAATACCAGCCACAGACATTGGAAGGCTCGGCTTAGGATTCAACTTACTCGTATTTTTCCAAAATTTTGAGAATTTTTTTTCAGAATGATTTTTAGCTATTATGTCCATTTTAATTTGTAATGCATTATCTTGACAATATTTTAATTTAGCCTTAAAATATTTTCTAGATTCGCACATATTTTTATAAACAAAACCATGTCTAGGTTTGCCCAGGGAAACCCAGAATTGAAACCATAGACGAGCCTCCTTATGCGCACTACTTACATGTCTATTCCACCCTGTTACATAATTAATGTTCTTAAGTTTTTTCTCCCTATAACAATTCTCAGCAGACTCACTTAAGGTACATACAATACTACTGTACAATCTGTCTAATATTATTCTGTGTTCGACGTTTGTACATATTTTGTCGGCACACATAGACAATTCAGCAGGAAAATCAATTAGGCTTAACCTATTATTACACAAATTATTATACTTTTTTATTTGATCACTGTCTCTCTCACCCCATATTACTTTATTTTTAATAAATGAGGGTGCCTCAATTTTGGTAACAAATTTGTTTATATTACACACTAATTTCAGCGGGAAGTGATCAGACCAAAAAACATTATACAATACGGAAACATCAACAATTGCGTGTCGAGCGGCACTAGTTACAATACAGTGATCGAGCCATCGCCTGCATCCGTGAGCTTCGCTCACAAATGTATAGGTGTCACTAGGTAACATATCTAAGTCAACGCAAGTCCACAGTTGTTCAGAACAGAAGTTAGAAAGTTCATGCGAAAACAACTCACCGGGGTGGGCATTAAAGTCTCCAAGAACAAACACATATTCGCTGTTGCACGTGTCGATCAGAGCACTTATCTCACCTAGGCATTCCGCAAACAAGGGGAGGTTGTCAACGTCGTCCGTAGGCATATATACAGAAATCACTAACACTGAACTGTTGTTACTGAGATGAATTTTAATAGCACAAAGACGAACACTATGACAATCAACTATGGAAACATTGGGGAACGCCGACTTTCTCCACAGCAATGCCACACCTCCGTGTGGTCTGCCCCGTAGCACTCCACTGGATGTGTCCACAGCAGATTTCCCATGAAATGCAAAGCCAGGATGTATATTCCCAAGAAGAGGTATATCTTGCGGCAGTAGCCATGTTTCTTGTAGCGCCAAAATATCAGCTTCAACGCAGAGGCCCCTCACACAGTCCATTGAGCGACTCACATTTTTACAATTAAAACTAATTATTGTAGTAGTGGCCATATTCATAAATTCTAATTATTGATTTTCTTGACTCCGAGTCTTCGATTAAAATCTATAAAGCGACGAAAAGAAATGCCTTCCGGCCAAAAATCACTTTGCATAAACAAAGATAACTTGCTTCTGGGTACGAATACTTTATAGGCATTATATTCCTTTTCAACCTTCATATTCATTTTCTCCAACCTAACATCCATTTCGGATTTTTTTCGTATGTAACTATGAATATCATCTTCGGTTACATCCTTGGCAATGTGATAGATATATATAGGTATCATAGTGTCCGAGGCCTTGAAATTTACATTTGCTTCCACCAAAGCTTTGCCCTTAGTACCGATAAAACGATTCTTTTGTTTCTTTCTTTGTACCAGAGTCCAATTTTGATCCTTCAAAGTGTCTGCATACGACTTTACCATAATATTTTTATTACATTCATTACGGTTTTGTAATGTCGCGGGCGCCGGCGCGAGCGCTTCGCTTGTCGTGTGATTGGGTAAATACTTGAGCAGGTTACCATCGGAAATCATAATATGGCGGTCGCTAACCGGTTCGGACGTTATCAGCTGTGCGGTCGATACATTCACGGCCGTTTCCAAGGTCGGAGCAACACCTGATTTATTTTTCGCACTACCCTCAAGTAATAACACTTTTTGTTGATTCCCGATATTATCATCTTTTTGCAACGTTGGTGAATAATAGCTACCTGACATAGTTTCTATATCCCTATAACTATTCACAGGCGGCAATCCCATAGGACCACTATTACATTGTAAATCGTCAAATTTACTGGCCCCTCTCTTTGTGTTAATATATCCAGTAAAATTGTTATTCACTAAAGATGATTCCATTATGTTCTTAAGATCGTTTTGAAGCAATTCCAATTCCTTTTTTGTTGCATAGATATCAGCAATTCTATTTATCTCCTCTCGCATCAAAACCTGGTTTTTGAGTATCTGCGTAACATCCACATGGTCGAACAAGACGGGTGGGAGTTTTTGTAAATCTCTCGCAACAAATATCGGCAGGTTCTCAGGATCGTATTCTTTTAAAGTAGAAATGACATCATCAATTTCGCGACTCTTTTTTCCCTCGCGCCTACGAGATTTCATATTTTTCGACAACGACTCAAACAGCAGTCGTTTTGCATTGCTAATGTCACTTTCCGAAAAGGCAGTTACACAAATACGACTAATGCTTTCTTCATCCATTATGTCGATTTTATTGCAAATAAAAGCAAGCACTTCATTAATCACTATGTTGCACGTAGAACATTTCACTAGTTTAGACATTTTAACATAGTTTATGTCACTCCGCGCGTACAATCCGACCAGTCGCTTACGCTGTCGGCGGTAGACGAAATTTGGCATGAAGCAACGTTTTATAGCACACATAAAGGAAAAATTCCGAAAACCTTAAATTTTTAGTTACATTACAAAAAATATATTTTTTAATAAATATAAACTTATTACTTTTTTCCTCATGAACGCGTAGAGCTATCAAGTTGAAATTCATATCAAACGAACTTTGTAAACCTTGCAGGTTTGTACGGAACCCTCGGTGCGCGAGTCCGACTCGCACTTGGCCGGTTTTTTTTTTAATTTTCCATGCTATGTGCTCTTAAAATAAATTAAAAGTGATTTAAGCACTCTGACGAAGACTCTAATTGTTTAGTATTAATTTTATTGTTATGATATTAGTAATTCTTACGCCATCGTTAGGTCTTAAATTTTGAAAAATTCAGAAATTGCTGCGACTCCATGTAAAAAGCTTGTCAAAAATGAGGCCCTGAAAGCTGGAATGCTTTTGCTTGATCGAACTTATGCGTAAGAAGTAAGAACTAAGATCTCAAATCTCAATTTATTTAGAGATTTCTAGATCCGTTATTTTACGGATTCGAATCGGATTCGGGCCGGACTTAGTGTAGAAATCTGTATTTTCAAAAGGAACGATTGTCATTAGCAATTTGTTTTACTTTCGCTGTTTTAAGAGCCTCCGCTAATACAGACTACATACTTTTAGTCGGCCGATAGTTGTCTGCAGTTTGCAGTGCTGTGCAAGCCTGCACTCTGCAGTCTGCACCGCAGACTCTGCGGGGTCTCAATGTTCGATATATTTTTCCTTTTCTTTACAGTCTACAGAACAGAATGCAAACTAAGAACAGGTAAACGCAATCTGAACGGAGGCGGCCACATCAGTACTTATTTTTTGTTTCCTGCCCTTCATTAAACCCTCAAAAGCGCATCTGGAAAGGGCAGGTAGAAATACTGATTATTGCAATGGAATTTAAGCCTTATTTTAAAGAACAAAAGAGACCATATTTTTTTGAACATTCGGTATTGGTATAAACAGGTACTAAAGATGTTTTATTGAATTTAATTTGTTTAAGTTGTAGTTCGTGTCTGTTTTAACGTTTTTTTAAGCGCCCTATAAACCAAACGGTGTATCGGTTAAGTTTTTCATTCAAAAACAAAATACCTCCTGCTACCACAGCCATACGTCTCTGATTAGGTTACCATCTAGGTATTACAAAAGTCCTGACAAAAAGCCGGACATTTCCATAAAAGTCCGGACTTATTAATTTATTAAAGATTTTAACATTTTGATGTTCGATAAGTGATAATATAATGATGATTAAAGACTCACTCGATGTAACTTTACTAGTTTTATTTCTCATATTTCATCAAGTAATTAAAAATCCGGATAAATGAGAAGGCCGGACGAAGTCCGGACAAGAGTCTAAAAGTCATGTCCGGATTAATCCGGACGTATGGTAACCCTATCTCTGATCTATCGGATTTCGATATAAGAACCTATCCTGTCGAAATTAGAAATAGACAATTACGTACGAGGGCTCATTTGTATTGAAGTCAGAGGTTCAATTAATTAAACATGTCTTTAGAATGAAGGTGACCCTTAACCCAACCCGAGTCTTCGGGTAATCTGAAATTTAATATACAGCGTATAGCTCGGCGGTATACATCCACTCCAACTTTGCCAGTCGATAATATTATCATGATATTACGAAGACTACGCCGCTAACTATTGTTCGGAATCAATTTGCCTTTGCACAAAAGTTTTCTTTGTGCAGCAAAGGCTTTGACGATTAGGTTGCAAAGTATTTGCTACAATAATGGATACTAAAAAGTATGCTGAATTAAATCCTTGAATAGAGCTCTATTCACTTTTGTCCAGATTTTAATAACAGTCTATTGTTGCTTCATATTCTAATTTATATTAGGAAGCTGATAGCCTATGAATTGATAGAATAAAACATTATATTAATAAATAAAAATATCGTCATTCGACAATCGACGCTCCCATGCCAACCAGCAATTGCAAAGCTATTTATACTGGTGGTGTTTTAATTTAAATTACGCTAAAAAACTATAAAAATATTTTAGGAATAACTAATTTGTTCTGTGGTCTCCTACGTGGGCCCACTATTTCTTATGAATAGAGTTATGAACATTAACTAGAGACCTGAAAATGAAATATTTTGGCTGATTACTTGAGGAGTGGAAGGTAAGACTTAAGAGGCCGGGTACCCTTGCAATTTCTCATACAAACGTAATTCCAAAATCATTTTCTCATACGAAAATATTTAACATGTTTGAGTTATTTTTCAGTTTAAGATAAATTTTTAAAGCACAAAAAAAATTGTGTTTAAATATTTTGAAGTAAATTTTTGTGCAGGAACCTAGGTAATTACTATTTTAAACTGAAAAACAACTCAAACATGTTAAATATTATGTTCGTATGAGAAAATGATTTTGGAATTACGTATGTATGAAAAATTCCAAGTGTACCCGGCCTCTTAAGAGAATTCGTAGAAATGTTGTTATCGACTTTCGATAGATAATAAGGTAAGTAACATGTACTTAGTTCAATTATTTAATTAAAGCTTGCAATGTAGATTTTGCTCTTACTTTTCTGAGAATCATTACATTGTTTTTATTTACTCAATGTAATAATTTAAATGAAATTAATTAAGGGTTATTTTCGGTTATAAAATTTATATTGCAATTTGGGGCACCAGTTATATTGATCTAGGTTGCTTTGAACTACATAATCGTCTGGCTGACGTGGTTCAGTTGGATGATAGTCCCAAGCCATAGAATATATTATGCCTGGGAATATAATGTCGGAGATGTCGTGAGGCGATTCTCGATGGCTGAACGAAGGCGTCCTCTATGACACGATCGCCGGCGGCATGAACGAGCTAAGAGGTTGCCCTGTATCCACTGTCACCCGGCATGGCATCTTAACTTCCCATGATAACTTCCAACTTCCAAGGCACGACGTAGAAGACTCTAGTAATTCTTGAGCGGTAATGAATGAATATATTATTTAGAACCCACAGAATTTTAGGCTTCTTATGAGTAATACCTGGGAAAAGCTACCTAGCTATTAAAATTACGTTGCTTATTAGTTATTACTTTATTAGTTATTACCTACTGTCAGTAAATAAAGGTTACCAAAATTTAATATAGGAACAGAGATTAAGCCTAAAATGATTTCTTCCTTTCTACCTAAATCGGATTACGTTATTAATTAATTGACACATAAATTCTGTTCAGAGGTCAATAGAATTTATATTAATATAAAAATTAATAACGCTGTATCTTCATATGACTTATATTTGTCATGATTTCGCATGTAAAGGATATTTATTACAGGTCTTCTGTAACAGTGTTCAGACATAATGAAGAAGAATATGACTATAGTATCCTTCTGGTAGCTCTTTTGCTTAGGTGCTTTTTTGATTACTAAAGGGCAATTTACATTTTTCTCTCTACAAGAAGTGCACGGACATCTTGGTGCAATGGAAACACACTTAAACCCATATAGGGTAGCATCACACTAAACGCCGCCGGCTACCCGGTGTCCCGGCGAGGGACGCGCATGCTTGCCCTATGCAAATACGCGACCTCTACAATTGACTATCATTTCCTTGCAGAACGCTCATATCCTATATGTATGTACATTCAAATTTCCATATTGTTTGCACAGTAAAGATGTATTGTACATCTTTCGTTTGAACCGAATGCTTTTAGCATTTTTATTAGGGCATGCCCAAATTTGGATCTTGTTCTCGCCAAATTTCGAGCGATTTGGCACCCACGCCGTAAAAAATAATAAAGTCCCAAAGGTTATTTATCGAAATCAAAACATAAAGCGAATTCCAGTATTGATATTTAACAAGCTCGGATAGGCTCCTGATAAATCCGTCCTTTTGTCTGCATACTCCGTCGGAGATCCTTGATCTTTTAGGATTCCAATTGAAAATTTTTCTTAACAAACTTTCTTTATCGAGACAGCACTTACTTACGATTCTTAAACAATAAGTTCACTCGAAGACTCTCCGCTTCATTGTTCCTTTAGACTATGAAAATCGAGATTACTTTTTGTAATAATTAGACATATTCTTTCAAACTTTATAATATACGCGCGGGCCGATTCTGTATCGTACATTTGTGAGTTAATCACTGAGTTAGTAACGAAACGGAGGAGTGAGCAACCGAAAGTCTCACTTTTGTATGAAAGTGAATACAAAAAGTGGCACTTTCCGTTACTCACTCCTCGGTTTCGTTACTAACTCAGTTAATAACTCACAAATGTGCGATACAGAATCGGCAAGCTGTTCTTTAAATTCAGCCAGCTCAATTTAAGGCCGTCCCCCGAGCAAACGACCTTGGCCATACATTTGCCGCGTTGCCGAGATCGCGCCAAAACCCTATCATTTTTACTTATCTTAGTTCAAAATTGTCCTAAAAAAAATTTAAAACGGCGAATATGTAGTTTATGATATTGTCGATCTATTGGCGTGAGTTTCAAATAAAAGTAATTTGTAAATCCTAAGGAGATGCTGAATGTATGCTTGAATTTCAACAAATTGGTATTACTTTGGAAGCTGATATCATGAGTATAAGAAACAAAAATAGAAAATTTAAAACGACAAAAGGAATGTTGATATACTGAAGATTATTGCTGTATTTTTATTATAACTTTGTAGCCTTCAGATTATGAGTTTATAAGGTTTTAAATACGGTCAATTACGGAATCTCCGGACGGAACGCCCTTAATAAGCCGCGAGCGAAACAAGCCTTTGACTGCAAGACAAATAAACACGCCGATAGGATCATTCCATGCGAGCAAATATATTCCGAGAACATCAGGCTGTATACACATGATACAGGACGGACAATGGTTCAATTATATACCGGCGCGGCCAAGTACTGATAGCGAACGTCAGAAAATATAAATCTAGATACAAACAATAGGTAAATCTGAGCCCACCGGGAATCGGAGCGGGCATCTCACGAGATATCGTGAGGCGAGAGCAGCTACACACGCGCCCGTGGGCACCGATTTCGCCACGGATAACGCCCTGTCTTCCGATGTTAAATGATCCATGTATTCTGACTTATAACTTTCGGTTGGAGAATATCGATTACCGATACAAAGGCTAGTTTAAAACGAGTTTCGATACCTGCACGATTTAAATATTTAACGCTGAGTTCCCTGGTTCCCTTGAAATACATACTTGATACTGTTTCTGCCTCCTGGAATGAAGAATAAAATGACAATATTTTATAAATATTTTATAGTGTTCTTGTAGAATTTTCTCCAGAGTACGAGTATGTAACTGCAGAGCATCTGTTACCTACTTGAAAGTTACTTAAAATTTATTCTAATTTCTTTGCCATACCACCTTTTAAGATCTTGTTCTGGTATCTGCTATTGAAGCGAAAATCTACAGTAATTGCTCTAGAGACGCGCGGACATCATTATATGAAAGAAAAGTAGCGGAACACCATGATGTTGATTACAATGGGATGTGAGTTGCGAATGTAACGATCACCAATAAATTAACATCATGAACGAATCACAAGAGGGCTCGTGCTTCCATCGCTGCACCCACTGAGACACCTTTTTACTGCGAACTATGAGCTAATCCAGGGGCTCCTAATCTTTTTCAGCCTGCGGCGCAGTTACACGTAGACTATTTGGTCCAATGAGATTCTAAAATACTAGAGTGGCAATGTCTTACAAACTGATGCAAAAAATGCGTAACCACTTGATAGCCCAAAAGACAATGTCACTTCATAATGTTATTATGTCATTATGTATGGCAGATATGCCTGCAGGCATCTTCAAAGTGGTGACGCGTTGCTGTCGTAGACTGCCAATCTAGTTACGTTAGTAACATACAATATCATTGATTTGGTCACGGCGCGGCGCCCTACTCTACCTAGCTATTACAAAATCGATAGAGGTAGTTGGGTTAAGCACCTGAAGATAATAATAAACAAATATTTAATCATCTGCCTGCTTTGCATAATTAATATTATAATTTTCTTTTAATATATTTGTGGTTTCGGATAATTATGGTGGATCGCCTCACGGCGCCCTCTTGCCTTTCCGCGGCGCACCAGGGCGCCGCCGCGCCGCGGCGCACAGTTTGGGAGCACCTGAGCTAATCGATATGATGTGCGAAAATGATGTTGTAAATTGTATATTTGGATTTTTAGATGTATCTGCTGTATTGGAGAAACGACAAAAGTACTTATTACAATGGATTCAAATTTTAAGATGAAACTTATTTTCTTTCGTCCACCTTAATACTCGTTGTGGAGAAAAACTTATAATGTGTATTGAGGTACACATACCTACTCATACACAATATACTCTATTTGACCTAAATTATAGATTCTATAGACTCTATAGTTTAAGTGAAATATCGTTGAAAATATTTATATCGAAATTCGAAGCTGAGTATTCAAATGTTTCGGATCAGACTTTTTTCTTAGCGATATTCCTATTTCATATGAGTCCTCAAGGCGACAAGAAGTTGAATAATACCCGCAGACTCCATTTGAAACTTTCTGCATTGAGTAGGTGCGCCGCGGCGCGGTGTGCAAGTCTGCCGAGTCTGCCGAGTTTGGCGGAGTTTGACAGATTTATAAATTCGTGAATGCCATTAGCACCGCATCGGATTTCAATTTGAATAGTTCCACCATATTTTTTGTCTAATCTCAAACCGAGCTACGGTCCAGGTTTCTTGCTTGAATATTTTACTTTGGATTTTTCCAGTTTTATCTCGGTTTAAAGAATTTTATATTACCACACTATGGAGTATGCAGTTGTAGTATCTTTATTTGAATTGTTATTTAAGAGACACTCCTTGCTTATTTTATTTGCAATCTATAGATTTAGAATACATGCTAGTTCTAGTACTTTTGCTTACCTACTTATTAAGAAAAATACTGTCCGACATGAAACCTGCAATAAATTATTATACAATTTATTTAAACTCCTTTTCATACCAAATTTACTTCCACGTTCGGGTGGGTATAATTATTAAATTGTCTTACTTAGTATTTTAATTAAGATTCAAGGGTATAATTACTTTATATCCTGCGCTGGTCGGTAAATATTTATAAAATATACACTTAATGGAAATCTATATATATATATATATATATATATATATATATATATATATATATATATATATATATATATATATATATATATATATATATTATAATCTATCTATCCCAAAGTTGCTTTGCACTTACTTTAAATTTCATTTTATGAGAAGGCTGAAATTAGTATAGGTAAATCTAGCATGTAAAATTTTATAAACAGTTAAATATAACATTCGAAGCAAACCTCAGTTCTTACTCTTCACAACTAAGTACCATACCTTTTATGTTGTGAGTTAATTAATAATCTTGATTTCAAAAAAATTTGCTTCATAAATCTGAAAAGAGGTAATTAATGACATTGAAACATAAATGCCTGTTGATAAACAAAATCAAACTACAACCGAACGTTTAAGTTCAATTAAAAATTTCCGTCGTCAAACCTTAAACATTAGCCACAGTATCGATTTCAACTACCGCGTTTCGGAACCGCTCAATTCACCGTAATACAAAGCGGTAAGGTTGATTATTCATAAACAGGAAAGCTCGAAATGAACATTCCTAATCATTATTTGCGTTAAGAGCAATTGACACCTAACTTTGAGATTTAGCTAAATAGAGCGATTGTTACGTGAAATTGTGCCTTACAATTCGGTGTTAGAGTTCATTATGAGTTCTCGGGGCCAGACCGCAAACAGACGCGTTGTTTTATGCTCGAGTTGAACTTTGACAAGTTAAGCGCCTAATATCGAGTACAATGTGTAGTGGCGGGTCGGATCTGACCCACTTCCTAGACAAGCCCCAAGATAGATACGGCCATTGCTAAGACTAAGTCGTTTAATGCGGATTAATAAAATTTAAAATTAAATTAAGCTTTTGGGTGTTGCTTTGAGAGAAACTGATGGTTTTGAACTTTTCTTATGCAGTCACATATTGGCGATCGTTGACGAACATGTAGACTGTAGAGACTATAGATACTAGACTATAGAATTCTCTCTAGACTCTAGAGTAGTCTAGAGGGACAATATCTAATATTATTCGTCTGTGATTTCCCATGATCGATGTTGATCGTGCATGTTTAATAG
The DNA here is from genome assembly GCA_937595015.1 of Polyommatus icarus. Taxonomy (NCBI): domain Eukaryota; kingdom Metazoa; phylum Arthropoda; class Insecta; order Lepidoptera; family Lycaenidae; genus Polyommatus; species Polyommatus icarus. The sequence goes on from OW569321.1 coordinate 17,036,792, forward strand.
ACGGCTTCCCATCATGGTTATCCATCATGGTTGCTCTGCGTGAATAGAGGCCTTTTATAGATTTTTTAAAATTTAATTTATAATAGATTTTAAGGGTCTTACTACAAAAGATTTAAACATCCGTTGAACAGTTGATTAGAGAAAAATTCCATACAAAATTGTCTCAAAACAACTGTTCAACAGATGTTTAAATCTTTTGTGGTAAGACCGTATATGTTTAAAAAATTCAAGTTTATATATATTAAAATCATAAAATATGCGAAAGTCCGTTTGTTTGTTACCTTTGCACGCCCAAACCGCTGAAACGATTTTGCTGAAGTTTGGTATGGCGATAGTCGATATCCTGAATCCGAGGAAAGGACACTTTTTATCCCAGGAAATTTTACGGTTTCCGTGCGATAAAAAAATTATGGCGCAACGGAGTAGCGGGCGTCATTATTCAATATTCAAAAGTAGAGGCATGTAGAGGCACTAAATATATGTTATTGTTGACGTGACAACGTCTTAAATTAGGTTGCGGCTGGGAGTCACTTATGAAAAAGTGTAACGCTCGGTAACGTTACGATGAGTCACCGAACGAGAGAGAGGCCCGCCGAATGCCTTGCGTCTCTCTCCCACACGTTGTCACGTAAAATCTTCGCCCGTAAAACCGACTTTACAGGCAACCATTTTTTAATATCTTCCGACATCGCTCCCCGAACGCGCCATTATAACGGTAAGCTTGTAAAGTTAAATCCAAATAACAAACCACACGACCGATAAACCAAAAAGTATAACAATTACAATTTTAAAATATCGGGGATGAATCCGAAATCTGACTGCGGTCGTGACATGTTTAAACCGATCCGAAATATAATTATTATGAATCCAGCGGCCATTTTGTTTCAGACCGCAATATTATTTGACGAGTTCATTTCAATTACGATTCGTGCTAATTGTGATTAATCTGCGTTACTGTGGCAACTTCTCAACTTGTCACAATTTTGAGATTTTGGATGGATGGATGTGTTTTCGTTACTTCCTGTTTTGATGTAAATTATAATGTTACGAGTATGTACGGTTATGTTTACTCAGTCTTTGCCAAGTTTTAGATAGAATTTATCTTTTCAATGACACTAGTTATTTGGTTAAATTGGTACTTACTGTCACTTAGTAGGCGAATGTAATTACTGTTAGAAATTACTCGATTAGAGCTAGACGCACCTCAGTAGTAAATTAATTTTCTAACTAACTAAAATTAATTTACTACTTTGTATTTTTTTGTATGCAGCATCTGATATTTTTATCTTAAAAATTCATAATCCACTATTTCTCATGCTAAAGCATACATATTATTCTCACGGTAGTTCTCACGTATATTTTACGTCGCATGCAGTAATTATAACGTACAAGTTATAACTGTAACAAGTAGATAAATATGAGTACGGAGGCTGTAAGGGCTCGCCCTGTTTTCCAACCCTCGCTATCTCGCATGTGAGTGCATCTCAAATAACTCACTCACAATTGAGGATAAAGCTCTAAGTGAGGCACAGTAAAGTCGATGGAGGTTTGTCATGAAAATAAGAAAAATAGAAATTTTTATTTTATACATATTTTTTGTATTAGTTAATTTTGAAATACAACGTGAGATTTATACTTTACAGAATTATCTACTCCTTTTATAAGTACTTATGTTATGGACAAAAGTAGTTCAATAATCGGCCAAGTGCGAGTCGGACTCGCACTTGGGTTCCGTACCACTTTAGAGCAAAAATAAGAAAAAAATAGTGTTTTTGTATGGGAGCCCCCCTTAATTATTAATTTTATTTAAATTTTATTATGAATTATTAAAGTACAAATAAAACTGAGTATTTTATTAACACTTCAGGTGGCTAACTGTTGTCATCATTAATAACGAGCAAAAAATGTTTAAAAAATCACGTTTGTTGTATGGGAATACTCCCCTACCCCTAAAATATTAAATTTATTTTATTTTTAGTATTTGTTGTTATAGCGGCAGCAGATATACATAATCTGTGAAAGTTTCAACTCTCTAGCTATTACCGTTCTTGAGTTACAGCCTGGAGACAGACGTACAGACGGACAGACGGACAGACATCGAAGTAAGAAACTAGGCTATCTACTTAATAAGTTGGTAATCCACTTTTTTACCTCGATATTCTATGAACTTGCATAACGACACATGTATTTTTCAAAACTTTAAGCTGTGGGAATAAGCCGGTATGATATAATACTTGAATTCATTCTGAATTGTTCACAAAGTAGCGGTGGCTCACAGATAGTTGAAACCACATATTTCAGTTCGGCCTGTGGCGGGGAAAAACTTAAATTGCCTGCTAGTTGCTTTTATCTTTGACAAGTTAAAACTACGTCTCGAGCTAACTCCGAGTCGTATGATCAGCTTTCGAAAGCAATTTTTGAAAACTTTTAATATCTCCTTTATTGAATAACCCGGGTTTCAATCTCTACAATTTGATCCTCCAGATAAAATTGATATTATTAAATACCTTTTCAGGATTGATCTTCAGGACAGCGGGCGGTAATAAATCTGAAAAAAAAAATAAGTTCAGTTAATGCCACAGAAATGTTTAATTACTTTATCATAGATGAAATATTGTGGTCAATGGGTAAAAAAAAATTGATGAGCGAAATAATACAACGTTTTCAATCAAAAAATGTTAACCTATTTCTTTGTTTCATAAAACAAAATAAATGCCTACGGTAAGCTGTAAGCCCGTAGACCGAACATGTTAGAACATCTTTCACAGAAAATATTTCAATTATCTACCTGTGTAGTTATATTTTTCTGTTGAAATACAAACACGTAAGTCTACGTCATAAAGTAGGATTTTATTTGAATTTTTAGGACTATAGTCTGTTATAAAGTGGTATTATATATGATTTTTGTCGATCACGGCTAGCCGTGGTAAAGATCGCAGCGGCACCTTCAGCTATTTATCTCTGCTGTTTGTCTATACTTTCGTATTTCTACTGTAGCCATGCTACGGGTGCTGGTGCGCTATAATTATTAGCATGTTAAAACTTCACCGACTTAAGTGTTTGTATTTCAAACCGGATTTGTCTATACTTTCGTATTTCTACTGTAGTCATGCTACGGTTGCTGATGAGTGATGAAATATAGTAATATTGCGAAAATAATCATTAATCACATATGTAGAATTTTTGAATTTTGCCGATAATAATGATACAATGATCAACAATTTATTATTTATTAATTTGAAGTTCAAAAAATGATAAAAAATAAATATTCAATATATTTTTTTTTTGTGTTAATACTTTCGACGTCATCGTTTTTTTTTCCTTCCCAAAATACTCTACAGTCTACATAAGTACTAATTTTAAAACCAAAAAATATCGTCTGTTTAAAATAAAAGATTTATAGAGGACCTGAATAATATTTTATAGTTAATGGAGTCAGAATATTAGCAAGTGTAAACATCAGCAGAACCCGGCGAACGCGCGTCCGCAGTCCCAAATACTGGGCTTAATTCATCGGTTATTGCTCGTAATTCCGAATATTATTCACGTTTATTTTTCGGCTTTTTTCACCCGGGGCTCGGCACGAACGCCATAAAAAATCGGATGATCCCCTTGATGGTTCACACGCGAGATATTTTGAACTCGATTTCAGCTTATGTAGGACCTCGCTTAGGTAATAATTTTGTAATAGAAAAACGTACACTACATTATTCTGTCTAAGCTTAAACCTAGTATGTTTTATAGCCGAATACACAGAATATACAAAATTATTTTTATTTTTGGTAAAACATTTTAGATCTGTAACAAAATTAAAGCTACTTTTCATTTCTTCAATATTACGCGGGTACTGAAAATACCGTAAAAAGTACAAGTTACTCCGTTCCTTTGCAATTTTACGATACGGCATCATCTGCCTTCGCGACCCAAGATCCCACGGCGGGCATAAAATATTATAAATTGTTACGGTGTCACCACTACGTGACCCGGCCTTATAGAGTAAGCCGTATGGGAGCGAATAGGCGAAAATAATTCGTTTATCCCGACAAAATTACCTATTGGGCCGAGAAATTAGCTTTTCATATAAATTGGAGCGAGGCTTTCTTTTGCGGCTTAGAACTTTACATCCTATCAAGCGCAACGCGATTATTATATTCTTTTGATCAAGTTTATTCTTTATATCATCAAAGCTCGTACTCTGATTCTGCCATCAAAATTAACACAGCCTCAATACAGTTTTAATTTACATTCGATAAACTCACTTTCCCGTAAACTTTAGATCAGTTCTTAGTCAAGGCTCTAAAAATCTGGCGTTTCACTATTGACCCCTATTATAAGAGTGTTATTTTGCTGTTTGATAGTTTCTGCATCAGAACCTGTACTAATGATTCAAATAATTAGAAGCTGTTTATAAGTAGCAGAATTGAGAACCGGGAAACTGAAATCCTGCTCTAATTTCAGATTTTCTTCTATATTTTAAAGTTTAAACCAGATCAGTGGTGCTCTCACGTGGTGTTAAATAGTGGATCAAGTTGAAAGGCGAAGGCATCCCTCATTAAAGTTTGATGCACGTCCGCCCCGTACGTGCGCGAAATAGTGTCGGGCGCAATTTAAAATACATCCTCAATAATAAACTGGCACAGCCTTATATAATACATGCACTTGACCAAGTTGCAGGTGTACCGTGTAACGGCGTAATGACTCACGTCTTTCATTTACTGTCAAAATATCATATTAATTTGATTGGTGCTTGACTAAAAATTAAAACAATCTGGCTTACTGGGTACTGGCTATCTTAATGAGTGAAGGCCTCTTTTAATGCTATGATCTACGCTATGATGGATAACCACGCTTGTTACAATGGCGGAGCTGCCTCTCTACTGGCTAGGTGTAATCAGGCACTAAGCTTGTCATCATACTATTTTCAATTGCATATACACCTTTAGTATGATATCAATAAAAAATACTAAGTAAGTATGTCTAGAGCCTTCAAATAAAATTTTAGTTACATATTAAAATTTTACTATGGTTTTTCGTATCACTCTAAAGCTGTCGGTACCGACTAAAGCCGTGCTACAGCCACGAAATTAAAGCTTTTTGTTTGATATAAAAAGTTGTAAGCATACGCCGAGGCTGCAGTCGAAGCTGAAGGCTGTTTTGCTTAGAGAATACCAATTTCATAAGAAATGTCAAAAATTTAATTTCAAATCATGCCGCCAACAGCCATGAAGCGCTAGTGTCGAACAGCGTAGGGACGAAACTTGCGGAATACCGATTCGGTCCTCACCGCTGTTACAGCGGCTGTTTCCTAGGCTGTTAAATCGTTTGTCCTTAGAGAATAGCACTGCTGCATACTGTGCTATTCCTAGCAGCTATAACTTTAAAATTAACACGAGAGAAGCTGCAAACACTTATTTGCTTAATATCTAGTTTTGCTGCGGCTCATACTATAAAGGAAACTGTAAACAATATTTTACACCGGCGCGTTGGAACTTGGCCAATTTTCACTTTCTCAAAATGGCAATATTAACGGCTACGTATGAGTATTAACACGATTCATATGTTACAATACAAATTTATTTTTATTCGCTTTTATTATGTGAACATTGTTTAATGCTGACGGTTTTTACTTGTTCTCGGCGAGACAAAAAGGTCGGTTCGGGCAATAAATTCGATGAATAAAATAATGTCATTATGTGCTTGTGGCTTCTTATTTGATAATTTAAATTTAAAGATTTTCGTCAGAAGATTTTGATGTTACAACAATATCCTGTGGAACTGAGAGCTCATAGTATGAGAATTTTATGTGCTTAAAATTTAAACGAGTATCCTTTATTCTGAATATTTTCTAAACAAGAACCTTTTAATGAAAATAGGACAAATATATTAGTATAATGCGCTTCGTTTGTTCACTTTTTCTCATAAAAGCCATCATTGACTCTCTTTGTATTCATAAAAGCTAAAAGGATTTTCTGTGGAGCTAATCACCGCGACTGTTTTATTTTGTTAGAGTTAGGTTTGAAGGTTTAGGTTTATATTATCGTAATCAACTTATGTGCCCGAGCTATGGACGGGATCTAGTCATAATTCACTGGTTTTAAACCCAAATAATAAAGTCATAATTCAATGACAATATAAAAGTATTATTATACTAACCTAGTTCAATATGGCAATCAAAAGGACACATTCATTTGAATCGGAAGGGTAATAAAGTTTATGGCTACCCCGTCTTTTATACGGGGCGCTTAAAAATTCGATTAATGGAAGAATTTACAGCGCAACGCTCGGGAGAATGGCGACGCTATCAAAACAGGACGTGCACGTCTTTACGATGCACCAGACGCAGTGTGATAATAGCCTTAAGTGTTAGATAATGCAGGAGCGTACGGGAAATCCGAGGTGTGGAATGCCCCGGATCTTTACATGAAATTTATAATAATTCATTATCAGAGACAATTGCATTTGAGTCCTCGTCGTATCGTCCTTTTGAGTAGCAATGTATCCATCCAAATCGATTTACATTTCATCCAAATTCTACAATTAATAAAAAGGAAGCCGTATGAAAGTATTATAATATTATTCATATTCCTAAAAACCATGACTGAAACTTGTATTAGGTAAAGCTGAGCTTCGTTGATAGAAATTATTTGCAAATGAAATTCAGAAATGAACACGAAACGAAATGAAAACATACATTTTTCAATTTGCAAGACTTCAGTCACTCCTTCGGTGAAGTGGTACCTTGACTTTCCCAATTTCCGCATTTTCATTTGCGCTTTATGCCCGCATTATAGTGTCAAGAGGGCACAAGTTTTAATTACTCGCTCGCTGCCGAGCACTATAATAGTAATTAAACGATTTTGAATAGATATAAGATTATTAAAACCGAGTTTTAAAATGTTGTAGAGTTTTATGCGTCGCGTCAGTGAATTTTTTAAAAGCCAAGTTGTTAAAAATGTCTGATAATGTAGTCAGTTTTCATGGAGCTAGATTGATAAGTACATCTTTGGACAATAACATGTGCAGCCTTTGCGAAAAAGTATTGATAGTTAAACAGGTGTAAAGAAAAAAATGTTGTTAAGTTTTTTATGTTATAATAATATGATACTGAATGTACCGTAACTTCTTGGTGGAAATTCATGTTTCACAGTAATAACATACACATTTCATGCACTTTTTCCACTTTTATTAATTTATTTTATTACAATTTTGAAAAATTGTTGAAATTATAATGTATAATTAAATCAAAGTGGACACAAAAACGATAATAATAAATTTATTATTAAAAAAATTAGCTATCCTCCGGTTGCCGAATAAAAAGAAATAGGTAGCTATCTTCTTTCGCTGATAGTATCTACTTTGATTTGGGCATAACCTATTAGATCACCTTTTTGAGGCTGATGCGGGGGTGGCGCTGACACAGCTCGGTTGTGTGAGCGCCATTCTCGCTCAGCCGAAAGATCCTGTTTGCTGGGGGCTAGTGAATTTGTATTTGAATTTTATTAAGTGTAGAGCTAATTAGTATCTGTTTGAAAATTGTTAACAATGAAGTGTATAATTTGGATGTAATTTATGAGGCTGGCATTGTCGGTTTCGACACAAGCCTAATAAATAAGAAAAAAAAAAAATATATATAAATACTACAAAGGTCAAATGCCGAACCAAAGAATACGAGAAGAATATTTTCTTTAGTTTAACTTGATGAAGAGATAAAAGTAGAAAGTGGCGTTCCCAAAGGAGGATTTCACCCTATCGTGTACATAGGCCATCTTCTTATCCTTAACCCGTCAAATGACTTATTACTTTTGAAGATACTCTGAAAGCTGAGATCCGTTTTACGACATCTTTCCGATTCCAATATTTTCGGAGACAAAGAATTTTTTTTGAAACGGATTTCATAGGTCAATCAGCGACAACGTAATATTTTGTACTATGTCAATAGTCAATTTTAACGAATTATAATAATTTGATCAAAAATTTTAAAAACGTAACATAATTTAAAGGATATTATTTTTCCACCAGACAGAATTTACCTGGATTTAATGGATTCTCTTCCAGATTTTTCTTTGATTTTTTGATTAATATAGTAATAAAATCATATGGTCAAATCTAATTATTTAGACTGTAATACGATAGCTAAAACAACATATCTTTGTTCTATATACCTAAATGTTTAGCTTGTAGTACTTATAATAATACCTAATTCTTTCCTAAATTTATAGTTAAGTAGGTACTAAAGATTAACATCAAAACTTCCATAACAGTATTTTAGAGTCTAAATGTCGTCTTGAGGATTACGGAAACACTAAGCTAAATCTAAGCTTGTTTACAAATGGTATCAGATAAAGGATAAGCTCGTTTTAACGAGTCAGCCCGTCACATTTTGCGTCTACTTAGCAAAAGACAATATGGCCGACCTTAGATTAGTTAAATGTTTTATGCGTCGGTGGTCATTTATGCCCCATCATTAGGCTAACGGTTATGACGGTCGGGCTGTTGTTGGGTTGTATGTCAGTAAATGTTGCCGAACATGACGCTGCTGTTAATTTGTCTATCAGCACAAAGGATTCCTGGAGAGCCTCTAATGTGCACCCGCTAGTACATTTTGATACAATATTATGTTGCCTTTATCGACATAATTATTTGGCGCGCCCACCAAATTAATTTTAGTGATAAACTTAAATTACAAAGGTAAGCCCAAAAGCGGAATATTTGCCCCAATCTCAATCAAAATATCAGATAAACATTCCAAAAATTCCGTACTAATAATATTATAAATACGAAAGTGTCTCTCCGTCTAGAATGTTTTTTGCTCTACACCAAACCAAAGGTCTTATTTAACTACTTTTTCTGAAATTGCCCGGCAAAGCCCAGTCATAAAAATCTGCGTACTTTATTAACTTCCGTAAAAAGCCTTATTACGGTAATTAACCGTTTAAATTACTAGCATTTATGCCCTCACATAAAACAACTTAATACTATGGTAATGCTTAGACGAAGGAGATTATAATAAGGAGGTTCACTTTGCTAAAACGATGCTTTTAACCCGTTGACCTAAATAGCTATTAATATCCTTGTTGTACTAATACACTATGGTTTTGCCAGCACTATTTGTTTTCTAGATTAAGTCCACGAATACTGCCTTTTAATATTAAGTGTGTGTTGTCTAAAATTTATTTGGGATCTCTAAATTCGTGATAACTATGAACTAGCTCTAGAGTTTCTTTTTGGTATGAAATTTTATATTATTATGTTCAATCGATTTAATTTAACTAGCATTGCTATCTAACAAGATACCTGACATCGGTCAGGGTATGTGGGACTCCCCGTAGGATCTATCCCCTAAAACCCCATGGTGCTCCACTCTCCGCTTAGACACAGTTCCGGGCACGCTCAAACAACCGCAACTCTACCAACACTAGCTCGCAGACTCATCACGACATACAGGCTTTTCTAACTAGATACCTATTGAATTTTATTTTAAAAACGAAATCAATCAAGTCTAAAAGCCGTACAGGCACTCTTTGTCTTAAGACACTTTATTTATTTACAGGCTGATTATTTTTGTGTCCAAAAGCGAATTCTACCTTAAATTTTTAATATGGCGCTTAAGGGGAAGACGGCGTGATATTTATTTTATGGCGTTAGCTTTAATAAGACGATAAACCAGCTCGGGTGACGAAAAATGACGTCATTAAGCAGCGAATTTTCGGCGTTGAGCTTAATCACGAATATTCTAGAAGCGCTTATACCTACGATTGACGAGGTTACCTTGCACTTGTTTCGTTATATTCAAGGTGAAATTTAGTTTATGCTGATTGAACAATGAACACATGAAGTTATATTAAGGGCATTCCTGACGGAGATTCCGTACTTTACCGTATTTAAAGCCTTATAAACTCATAATCTAAAAGCTACAAAGTTATAATCTTCTACTGAAGATTATTGCTGTATTGTTATGTTGTACGAATGTTGATATACTCGTACTTATCAACATTCGTTTCCCCGTTTTAAATTTTTGTTTATTATACTCATGATATCAGCTTCCAGAGCTATACCAATTTGTTAAAATTCAAGCATACATTCAGCATCTCCTTAGGATTTGCAAATTACTTTTATTTGAAACTCACGCCAATAGATCGACAATATCATAAACTACATATTCCCCGTTTTAAATTTTTTTTAGCACAATTTTGAACTGAGATAATTAAAAATAATAGGGTTTTGGCGCGATCTCGGCAACGCGGCAAATGTATGGCCAAGGTCGCTTGCTCGGGGGACGGCCTTAAAACTAATAGCGGAGGCACGTTATATTGATCGTTGCGTTAATGATATTGCGATGCTGCGACCTGCAAGGATCATCATTAATGTCGTACTCTTCTATGAAATACCTTAAACATTCGTGATATGATTCGTGACATTTTATTTTAAAATAATAGTAAAGTCATAAGTTTTAATAATAATTTAATGGTTTTCGCTACAAAGGACGTCCTCCTAGATGACTATAAAATGTAGAGTCGCAGTTCAAAATCTATTACAGTGTACATAATGATTATAATGTAAGTGCATAAAATTGATTAGCTTAAAAGTTTTTGTGAAGAACCAAGGAAATATCAATATTATGTTAATAATTTTAACAAACAAGTACAGTGTGTGGATCGGAGTGAAGACTTAGTGAGGGCTGGTTAGCGGTCCCTTTGATGTCCTTTACCTGACTGACTGCCGACTTGGTGTAATCTGAGAAGTATATCGACGGTCCCTACGTATAAAAGGTCATGTCCAAAATAGCAAAAAAATTTTATTGCATCATGCATTTCCGTATAATGAGACGCATATTCCTACATTATTATTATTTTTCTATTACAATTAATTCCAAAGATAAAAAGACGTAAATGAGGACAAGTTGGGTGTTTTATTAGATTTTACTGTTGTACGGACATCTATACTTACCGTCTTGTACCACGTTGGAAATTACGCGCCATTCCGCGTCATGTCGTACATGCCCGTTTGTACCATTAAGGTAGCGAATTATTTATATACTTGTTACCATTTACGTTCAGTTATTATGAGACTTTAGTTCTTTTTCAGTGGAACTCGTGGCACAAATTCAATTAATTTCAAATCAATATGAGCATCTGAGTGTTACAAATAATCAGCAACGTGAAATAATAGTTGCAACGGAGGCTGAGGCTTCTTTTCATGATGAACAACCATCTGGACCTTAACGTTTTCGATATAGAGCAAAAAAGTCGCGTTTGTTGTACGAGGCCCCACAATAATCATTTATTTTATTTTAATTTTACTATATTTCTTTAAATATCGCCAACAAAAAAACGTAATTTGTGAAAATTTCTACTACTGTGGTTCTTGAGATATAGCTTGGTGATAGACGAATGGACGACAGATAGAAAGCGAAGTCTGATATGTATTTATTTAATTATGGATATTAATGTTATTTATTTTATATAAAACAGTATTAAAAACGCTAATAAATTATATAAAATTGATTAAAACTATTTAGAATACTCCTTGTTCACTTGATAGATGGACTCCCTCTACAACGCGGTATCGCTTGGTTGTAGGGTTGAGAAGGGGTTGAAAAAAATTCCGGAAAAACTCATATTATAAATCTAAAGTGACATCGGTGCATTATTAACCTAGAAATTAAAACGTTTATGGGCTATTTTTTTTTGCTCCAATAGAGTTTGTAAGATAAGTCTTTTCAAATTATTTCCCCAGTTTTTTTCACATTTTCCCCTATTTCTTTGCTCCTATTAATCATAGCGCTATAATTTATAACGTATAGCCTTTCTCGATAAATGAGCTATCTAACGCTGAAAGAATTTACAAATCGGATAAGAAGTTCCTGAGATTAGGGCGTTCAAATGAACAAATCTCAGCTGTATAATATTAGTATAGAATTGATAAGATGTTCTGTAGTCAATTTGGCAGTCGCAAATTGAGATGAAATACTATTTTCTTCCTGCGAGGAACGTGTTAGACGATTACATCAATGCAGCTCTGTATTCAACGGTAATACTAAAAATTACGACATTCAGAAAAGCTCAAGAGTCAGTTAAAGCTGAATATAATAATCGACTCAGAAATATATTTTACTGTTCAGACTTCTCCACCGTAGAAATTTTAACGAGGCCTCAAAGAATTTACTCATGTAAGATGCAATAAAAGTCTAAGGTCGTGAATGGTCACCTAGGTCTCAAAATTGGAAAAGAATTTGACCTTGCTCAAGTATCCGAAATGACCAAGAAGAAAAAGGCAAAGTATCTGAGCATTCGTTATCTTCAACAACATGTAAAATATGTTAAAAGTTTTTTTTTTCTACATTATATCCATATACAAATATCATTGACAAATTTTCAAAAATATTATATAAAAAACCTAAATCATAGTAACGATGCATTTTGTTACAAATAAAGTTAATCTTCTTCATCTTCAACATCATTATGTTTATGCTTTACCCTTTAGTAAAACAGAATTAATGAATACATAGATACTAAACTTTGTAGACTTTTTAAATCTAAACAGTTTAATTTATCAAATAATCACATTTTATTACAATTTTTCACTATGGACCCAAAGTAATTGACGACATGTCCTTTTATTCGTTCATATAACATAGAAAAAACTACTTAAATTAGCAGCGTAAAAAAAGATATGTCTGTGTTTTTTAGTTTTTCTTACTGAAGAGCCAGAATTTGTATTATTTATATGTTATAAACTTTTAGATTACTAGCTGTCCCGGCAAACGTTGCTTTGCCATAATAATAAAGTATTTCGCCCATATTACTTTATTAAAGTGACTAAATAAGTACGTCGCCATGGCAACGTAGATCGCTATCTCGTCGCACAAACAATTACGGTCGCCGTCAGTCTCAGGTTGTAATAATTTACTATTATATAATCAACAAATGCACTTATCAATATATAAAGTACCCAGTAGCCGATTCTCAGAGCTACTGAATATGCATATAAAATTTGGTAAAAATCAGTAAAGCCGTTTTGGAGGAGTTCGTGGACTAACATTGTGACACGAGAATTTTATATATAAGATGATAATACGAATAATTTAATATAGTGCTGAATGAATTTAGGACCTAATATAGTATTTTAATTCTTCCAAAGTAAAAACGGACATGTACGACTTAACCGTTATGGGCAGTTTTGAATTGTCACCGTAAAAACGGTCATCTTGCAATTTTGGCGAAAATACAGTAAATATTTAAAATCGTGTTATATCATGACAAACGGCCTACATTAAGCTTTACAGATCAACAAAAATAATTGTGTTTATGTTTTATGGTAATCTACAGTAACAGTTTGAATCTTAAAAACGCTCTCCTGAAAACCACTACTATTGAACTGTCGCTTTATACGTAGGGACCGTCGATATTTATGTAAGGGAATTTAATATAGGTAACAATAACTACAAAATACATTTTTGGAGACGTAGGTATACGGTTAACAAATTCATTTGTCAGGACGTACCCACATCTCAACACATATTATTTAAATTTCTGTCAATCCGTTTTAATTTAACTTCATACCAATGAACAAATTATTTATAACAGAAAAAGAGAGACTTCGGGCTCGAGTACGGATGATTCCTAATGGTCGATTTACACGGGTGACTAACGGGTCGATTTTAGTCACCCGGCAAGTCACCAGTAAAATCGCCTGTCCAAGTCGAATCGCCTGTCCAAGTCAAATCGCCACCCCATTTACAAAAATCGCCTGTGACTAGTTCATTCTGCGTGAAAATGTCGCGTCTGCGCTCGCTACAGTAGTATTCGCAGCAAGCGATCGCTTGCCGCTTGCGACTGAGCGTCTACACGGTCGATTTTAGTCACCAGCCGCATGCGGCCAGTGGCCGCACGACTTTGGGGCTTGCGACTTTAGCTGCATGCGGCGTAGTCGAATTGCCATTTACACGGTCGATTTTCGTCGTACGGCGTAAATCGTGCGGCGTAAATCGTGCGGCTTTAGTCACCCGTGTAAATCAGCCATTACAACTATTTTGATTACACTCCCAGGTTGCAAGATTTATAATAATTATTTAAAATGGGAAGTTTTTCTTGTAAACATTGTATTTGTTATACTGTTACCATTCAATATTCATAGCCCTAGGTAGATTAGAAAGCTAAGCTAAGAAAGCTTAGAAATTAGCTTTTTACAGCTTCACGGGACCATCAAGTTGAATAGTAATTCAGTTTTAAGACATACAAAACTATAAGGGTTTCGAACAAAACTAAGGAACGCTAAAAACTTATTATTATAATTTGGCCATTATTCTAAATAATGTCACCCAAAGGAAACATTGGCGAAGAATGTCTCGTATCTTACAACTCTTACAAGATAAGGATTTAATGTCTTGAACTTTTTGCATGTTCTCAAATAAACAAAACGACAATATTGTAAATATTATAATAACAATTGAAGAAGCGGGATATCTTCCTAGCTTTTTGCAGGAAGATCGTGGATGTAGTTTATAAGAGAAATAGCAATATTATAATCTGTGATACTAATTAGGTTCTATTGATAGCTGTGATATTAGGATAGTTTTTGTATTGTGCCGCTGTTTTTATTGAGTTTTTTATATTATTGACATTGTATTTAATTTTAGAAATTTTATTTGTAATTATTAATTTAAATAGGTATTAAAATTAATCATGTGAAAAATCAAAAAATAAAATTGTGAATTAACAAGCCCTGATAATGATAGGGGGAGGATTGTGTAATAAAAAAATAAAAAAAACAGTATAAGTAGGAGAACATTTTGTACTTATTTCTTTAAATATAGAACGTTTAAAATTCATTTCTAATTTCAAAATCGTCATGAGCTTTCGAGTGATGCATCTACAAGGCAAGACAAAAGTTTTCAATTAGTTAAGCGAAGGTACTACTTGTTTTAAGCTACTAAATATGTACTCGTATAATATAGAGGTGTTCTATATAAATATTGTAGGGAATCCAGAGCGTAAAGTAGACTAAAAGTATAGTGGAGTTCCCATAGCGTAAAAATCGTGTAAACCTCAGATTTTTGCAATAGTGGATGAAAATTGAAAAGAAAAAAAGGAATGTGTAGCTGATAACATAAATAATAAAGTTTACCCATTGAAAAGTTGTGTTTTTGATTTTTAAATTATTCTCTTCCACTTCAAGTAAACTCATGAACTGTAAAATTTTGAAGAAAATTTGCATATTTCTTTCTTTTAAATATATAGCAAAATAATAAAATATATAATTATTTTTTTGATTTGTATCGTTGCTTATATTCCAAAGAAAGAAAACAAGTTGAAAAAATATATAATTTAGATTTAAAATTAATAATTTTGTATGTGGTCATCCACATACAAAAATATTTATTACTCTATTTATGCTCATGCATACCTCCAAATGTGCTTGTTGTGTGCCTCGCCAGGTAAATGGCGTTAAATGGCTTAACAAAGCCTTCTATTTCTTAATGTGTATAACTTTTTAGCTATTACTTTATTCAATTTTCTGAAAATGTAGCACAAACTTTTCACGGATATTTCGAAGAAAATCTGTATTTTATTTCTTTTGGTTAGGTTTTTACAGAATAAAATTTTTGGTTTTTTCAGAATAATTTTTTTTTTTCATTAATGATATTTGCTAAAATATGCTTAAAGGAAAAAAATACAAATTAGGTTAAGAACTGATATTTTTTGCATTCAGGTAAGCATTTTCCAAACATAGGTCGCAGCATGCGTCTTTAGTATGTACGTGAGATTTGTAGCACCCAATTTTTTTTCTGGCTTTAAGTAGAAAGCTTAAATATATTTCAAAGACCAGAAAAAGTCTTTAATTTGTCGATGCATTTAATGTTTTAGCTCTCACTTAAATAAATTCTCAACAAATATAGAAAAATATTTTCGGTCTATTTTACACATTTTTGGAGATATTTAAACATTTTTAAGTACTTAAAAGTTATCATTTCTCTCAAAATTAAATACGCACAACAAGTAAGTTTAACACACTTTTCGTTACAACCCTTAAATCTACGCAAACCCTTTTATCTTGGTTACGACGAGCGTTAATCTCTAAAAACTTTGCAAAAACCTTATAGTTGTATTTAGCTTAGCAAAGCAAACTTCTTTTTTAAAAATTGTGTATTTGCTTAATTTTCAACGTAAGCAATCGGATAAGAGTCATTAAATAACAGGAACAAGAAAAAAAAATTTTTTGGGGACCGCTTTTATATGGTGAAATATTAATTTTTAAATAGGTAACTAAAAATTAAAAGCACAAAAAATGTTTTGGTAAACTTTGCAAGTTATACTGTAATTATTATTATTTTTAACAAAAAATTAAAACCGACTTCCAAGGTAAAAACAATAATAACATTAATATGAACTAAAAAGTATTAAATAATTTTTACTATCTAATAGTGCCTTTTTCCGAATTCGGCTAAACCTCAACTATTTCTGTACTCAATCTTCATTATTTTGAAGTCGGTACCAGATAGCTGAATCTTCAGTCCTCTGACAGAATATTTAAAATTTTTTGAACTGGCACCGACTTCAAAATTATGAAGATTGAGTACAGAAATAGTAGAGGTTTAGCCGAATTCGGAAAAAGGCACTATTAGATAGTAAAAATTATTTAATACTTTTTAGTTCATATTAATGTTATTATTGTTTTTACCTTGGAAGTCGGTTTTAATTTTTTGTTAAAAATAATAATAATTTCACTCTTTTTAGTTACACTAGTACGTAAACCTTCGCGTATATTTTACGTATTTTATTACAATTTGTTAAGTGTTGAGATTTGTAAACTTTATATTTTCTAAGAAAATTTAGTTCCGCAATTCAACAACAGATGTCGTTGTTAAGCGTCTGCATCGCGGTATCGCTTACTCGACGGCTTTGATATAACTAATTCGCTTCATAAATTTTTCTTCTCGCTCACACTCACTGGTTGTCTTAATTGATATTGCGCCAGAGGGATTAACGTCCCAGGGTAACCCTACAGAACCATAAGACCAGTTTAAGGCGTAAGACGTAGACGTCTTTTCTTTACATTATGAGCCACAACTCACACTCACAAAATAATATATTATCAGTGAAGTGAACAGTAGTTAGTAAAGTATTCGATCTGTATAATATAAAGTAGTAAAATATTCGATCTGTCGTTTGCCGCCACGCGCCGCCCGCGCGACACCGTCGCCTCTGTAGCGCCGACCGCCGTGTATTAAACAAACAGGTGTTGTTATGTAACAATACATAATTATTATTACGAGTTAGTATATCCATACCTATGCCTTGCAGTACTACTATCTATTCTGTGCCATGAGACATTGGTGACCTTAACACGACGTGGTAATGATGATGATGACGATGATGATGATGATGATTATGATGATGAATATGAATTGCATAGTAGTTTATGCTTTCTGTTCTTAAAACAACGCCGAAACTCCCAAACGTGTATCTATAAGGAATCAGGAGTTCTCTCAGCATCATCGAAACCATGGTATACCTTGACCCAATATTTGACTTTTTGGTAGCGTATTCTTAGTACACTTCACATAAAACCAAAATCACCATATGTTTCCATATAAATTTCGAGGAGTTCCCTCGATTACTCATGGATCCCATCATCAGGTCACCACCTTTGTGAAAATGGGACCAAATTGGAGTGAAACCTAATACAACAAAACAAAAATTTCGAAAATCGGTTCACAAACGGCGGAGTAATCGTTGAACATACAAAAAAAAAAAAAAAAAAAAAAAAAAAAAAAAAAAAAAAAAAAAAAAAATATCCACAGCCGAACATATAACCTCCTCGTTTTTTGGAAGTCGGTTAAAAAAGAAAATGACACCTCAAAAACAAAAATCCATTCACAATTACAATTTTCGGAGGTTAAAACCTCTGGCGACTGCAGTAGTAGGTAAAAGAAGAATGTAATAAAAATATTTACACATTTCGAAATTAAAAGCCCCCGTATTGAGTGAAACACGCTGACAATGTTCCGCGGGCGAGCTTGACATGCTTTTTAAGACAAAACGCTTTGTTACTTCTCGTTGACTGATTGCTAACCTAGATTTTCGGTCGCGTTGTCGCACAAAGGAAAAACCTATATTTTACTCGACTTTCTTAATATATATTATTGGTTAATATCCCGCGTTCCCTAACGTGGTTGGCTGTTTGTTTTTCTTATTCATTTAGCCTCTTATTTTCCGCGTCTGTTTTTCTTTGGGGACATATACGACGATGATGACGAGGACGATAAAGATTTTCTCGTTCCCAGAACAACAATCATGGAGGGCATTACTTTATTGATTGAATAATTAATGTTTCTCCCATTAGAAAGTAAAAATATATAATTGAAAATTTTATCTCTAATTATTTTTCCGTGCCTAACGACGATGTTGAATCTTTATATTATATTTGATCTTTTATCTTTCAAATTAATAGAAAACTTATAGGTATCAATTTTTGCATAAAAAAGTCCAGAATAATTTGTTACGAATTATTTATTAATGTTTTAAGCATGCAAAACCACTCGTAGATAATTTCGTCTACTCCAATTTAACCTATCAAGCCCCCCATAAGGACACCGGCGACCACGACAACAATAGAATAACAAAATATTTCCAAGAATCCGCGATCGAAGGATTAATTCGATACAAATTAGCGGCACTTGTGTTGCAAATACTTTCGTTAAATTTTTAGAACCATCCCATAAACGGCCAGTGCTATTTAATAAATTCAGAAAATTCGCTTAAACTTTATTACTTCGGGCTAGGAATGAAAGCATTTTAAGGAGTCTGGATCTGGTACCGGCTAGGTCGGTATCTGGTGCATCCGTGCGGTCCACTCAAAGGGTTCGCTTTACGCTGAAAACTAGTTACCAGAGTTTTGGCATTTTTAAGGACAGAATAATTATAAAAGCAATGTTTTTATACTAGGTGATCTTCGTATAAGTTCCCTGGTGATATAAGCCCTTACTGGATTTCCAAGAATATTTCAAAAATATTCGTGGAAGTCCAATCGATTCAGGCGTTCCCAAGTTTTAGCCAAATAACAAAATGAAAATTTTGGTGTTTTTGTTTATATAGATAACGGAAGGTAGTTTCCAAATTTAAGTATTACGTTAAATTAATCATCTTTACTTGGAGACTGGAGTTCATACAGTGAAAATTTTATTTATGTATCTAATTTATGAAATTCTCTTCTCGCGGTGTTTCTTGCTAAGCCCCGTTGAAACGCTGGTTGGATTTTGATAAGACTTTGTGTGCGTATGCGATCCGAGGTCTGAGAATTAGCTAACATCAAGCGAAATAACGCGTATGTCGCAAAACAAGTTTTGATGGGTCATCTAGTAAAAATTTATAATTTAGTATAATATTTTTATTAACATTTCAAAAATTAGTGTAGTTCTTACTTCTTCTTTATTGTATAACCACTGCTTTATCCTAGCAACCTCACTAGAGAAAATATCCAGGACATTTCCACGTGTGTGAGCCGGAATTCGAGCCATTAACTTTATGGTCACCCTATTCCTGAAGGAATTTCAGATTTAATGACTGGGCGCTGCGGCGAGCGAGCGGATTTAGCCTGGCCTTAATACCTAGCCACAATTTTAATCACTTCTTACAAGTGTAGCCTTAAACGACCATTGAACAGTCGCTCTAAACATGTTTCAAAACGGTTTAGGCCCGTCACAGACCTAGCTATAACATATATTAATATGTTTATAGCTATATATTTTCTATACTAATTTTCGCGTAACCACACACTCAGCTATAATACATATTTCTGTGACATGTGGATTTAGTATAGATTAATATGCCTTGCTATAAATATATTAATATATATTATAGCTAAGTCTGTGACGGGCTTTACTCCATTCAAAATTCAAATACACCCAACTTTGACTAGAGGCAGCTAATTCGTTCGCTTTTCTTTTCAAGGCTTTGTCAATTGTCATTCGATAGATATTTATTAAGACTTTTTATTTTTTCAATTGCAATATTTTAACAAAAGAAACCATCCAGTTACAAATTGAAAATTGGAACCATTAACTATGAATGTATCGAGTGTTCAAATGACTTTTCTATCGTTATCGAGTAACGACCACGCATCATTTATCAAAGAAAAGTTCAAGGGCGTTCTTCAATAACTTAGCTGCTTCAAAATTAAAGAAAATGGATTATTTGCTCCCATTTAGTACAATACCTGAACCTATCGATACGTAAAATTTAATGTCTGCACCAGATCAAACTCATTACCAGCGTGTATGAAAAACGTAAAAAGATACATTGTGAGCCTTTAGATACATTTTTCATAGAGAGATTGCGAATTAGTCTGCAGTTTAGGTTCGTATGACAGAAATTTAACGTACCTACATAATTATAAATCGACCCATACGCAGCGGCGTATGCGCCTATTTACGTTAAATTATGAGCGCATTGTTCGGTAAAAAAATGTACATCCGAACATAGAACCTCCTTTTTAAAGGTCGGTTAAAAAAATCGATTGTCGCACATACATGGAAGATCAGTGACTAGATGGGTCCTTATTGGCTAATTGCGATCAGTAGCTATTGTTCGTTATTGGTTTACAAGCGCTGATTGCATCCAATAATTACACCGAGCAGTCTTTAAGTTACGAGTAAATAATGAGTTTATTTTATCAAATTTGGTCATAAAATGGTTAATTATACCAGTGTTTTTCAAACTATTTTATGGTATGCATATGGTATGAAAAATTATTCCTCCCCCCCACCCATTTCACTAAAATATTTTTTAAATCCTGCGACCCACACATTAAAAACACTGTAGCTATTATAACAATATCAATAAAATACAATTTTCTTTCCCCGAAAAATTGCCAACGTTTGATATTATGTAATCTATTTTCCTCTGTAGCTTTAGCACTTGAGAAAATAGAATTCGAGTCAATCAGGTAAGACGAGAGGCGTGTGCTTTGTTCACTTTACAAGTTATTGCGTCCACACTCCACGTGCGACTCTTCTACTTTCAAACTTCAATTATATTTAAGCGTTCTGAAAAACGAAGTCAGGGAGAATCGACTGCGGTGTAGGGTTGGAGTAAAAATAGTGAAAACTTGAGCTTATGCTTAAGTAGGTTTTCGCCGTGCAGTAAATAGTGATAGAGATGTTTTTAATTCCTCTCCAATCCACGTCATCGCGATTTACTATCTCTTCATCTTATAAATTTAAGATCAGGATCAGTGATATTATGTCCTGACTCCTGACTGACTGACTGACTGACTTCTGACGTGAGTTGAGGAATTTTTACCCCTCCCATGAAAAGGGCACGATGCTGCTAAAGAAGTTTTCACTTCTAGGAATAATAGGTTTATTATGAACTAATTAATGTTTTATTCATCTAAAAACTCACCATAAACGTCGTGCTAACTTTTATTGAACTTTAATCCTTTGCATAAAAACTTAACGTTTATTCTCGTCGTGACTCGTGCTATCTAGCTCCGGAGTTTTTCTTCCCCGTTGTCGCCATGTGGAATATAAAATTAAATATCCTTTTAATTTTAATAGAGAAACTAGTTTTTCTAGGTGCGAGATAAGCCACGCTGTCTCCGGCGAACTCATGAGTCATGTAATCTAGCAAATCGTCCAGAAAATGTTGTGTAAAATGGAAGAAAAACGTTATTTATTCATGGAATTACGTTATCACTTTGTATGCTAAAATGTAACAAGATTTATTACCGGATTGTGCAAAACTGAAACAAAAAAACGTCATAGATATTTTTAAATTTATAAAAACACAATCCGCGTGCTGAATATGATTAAAATGCGCTCGAAAGAGTTATATACCGGAATTAAATTACCAAAGCGCAGGTTTTACTTGCTTACTGTTTAAAATATTATATTATATCAGTGAGCATCAGTGAGCATTATTTTAAATATTATAGGTATTTGAATGAATATATTTCGATTCTTGTGAAATACGATATTTTGCGTCAGGGATGATTCCCATTTTAATGATTTTTATGTCGTTCTTCTAAGATTCAGCCATTTATCCATGATTCAAGTTTTAAAGGACTGGGTATCTTTCACTCTACGTAGTGAAATGTATATTATAATATTATGTCGCCTTCACGGACTTTGAAAATATATACTTTTTCCAATCCATACTTGATTGCACTAGTTTCTTAGCAGACAGAAGCATAAAGGACGTAGTTCACGGCGAATGCTCGGAAACTCAATCTGTTGATGCTGGTATCCCTCAGTGCCAAGTGCTATCGCCTACTCTATTCATACTGTATATTAATGACATGTTACAGACCAACCAGTACGGCATTCATTGCTATGCGGATGATAGTACAGGTGATGCTGTTTATACCGGCTCCCCCAATATTTCTCGGCAAAATGTCACTGAGAGTCGAAACGAACTTGTGTCTAAGGTGGAGAATTCATTGGAGAAGGTCTTTGAATGGGGTAGACGTAACTTGGTCCAATTCAACCCCGCCAAGACACAAGTCTGCGCGTTCACCACTAAAAAGTCACCAATGGTCGTATATCCTCGTTTCGAGGGCACATCTTTAACCATCTCCCCTAGCATTGAGATACTTAGCGTCAACATACCGAGCGAAGTCCAGTTCCGATATCATATAGATTCTAGAGGGTAAGGCCAAATTAGCCTCGAAGAAGCTTGGTGTTCTTAACAGAGCGAGACAGTACTTCAATCCGGACCAGCGCCTACAACTCTACAAGGCGCAGGTTCGGCCTCATATGGAATATTGTTCTCACCTCTGGGCAGGGGCGCCAAAATACCAACTGCTCCCTCTGGATCGTATCCAACGAAGGGCCGCTCGAATTGTTGACTGCCTTAGTGTTTCAAACAGCAGCGGACCCCTTGGAATTACGCCAGGATGTAACTTCACTCTGCATCCTCTATCGGTTGTATCACGGGGAGTGCTCTGAGGAATTATTAGGAATTATACCACCTGCAACTTTTCGCCATCGTCCCACGCGAAAAACATATCATCCTCATCACCTTGATGAGTGGCAGTCTTCCACAGTGCGTTTTTCGCGTAACTTTCTGCCGCGCACTGTAAAACTCTGGAACGAACTGTCACCAGCAGTATTTCCGGACCTATACGACCTGCAAACCTTCAAAAAAAGAGCGTATTCCTTCTTAAAAGGCCGGCAACGCACCTGCAGCTCTTCTGATGTTGCGAGTGTCCATGGGCGACGGTAGTTGCTTACCATCAGGTGACCCGTTTGCTCGTTTGCCCCCTTTTTTAATAAAAAAAAGACGGTTGGAGAGTAGTGTTTTGTGTCGAAATCGAACTCGAACTCGAACTCGACTCGAACTCGAACTCGACTCGAACTCGAACTCGAACTCGACTCGAACTCGACTCGAACTCGACTCGAACTCGACTCGAACTCGACTCGAACTCGACTCGAACTCGACTCGAACTCGACTCGAACTCGACTCGAACTCGACTCGAACTCGACTCGAACTCGACTCGAACTCGACTCGAACTCGACTCGAACTCGACTCGAACTCGACTCGAACTCGACTCGAACTCGACTCGAACTCGACTCGAACTCGACTCGAACTCGACTCGAACTCGACTCGAACTCGACTCGAACTCGACTCGAACTCGACTCGAACTCGACTCGAACTCGACTCGAACTCGACTCGAACTCGACTCGAACTCGACTCGAACTCGACTCGAACTCGACTCGAACTCGACTCGAACTCGACTCGAACTCGACTCGAACTCGACTCGAACTCGACTCGAACTCGACTCGAACTCGACTCGAACTCGACTCGAACTCGACTCGAACTCGACTCGAACTCGACTCGAACTCGACTCGAACTCGACTCGAACTCGACTCGAACTCGACTCGAACTCGACTCGAACTCGACTCGAACTCGACTCGAACTCGACTCGAACTCGACTCGAACTCGACTCGAACTCGACTCGAACTCGACTCGAACTCGACTCGAACTCGACTCGAACTCGACTCGAACTCGACTCGAACTCGACTCGAACTCGACTCGAACTCGACTCGAACTCGACTCGAACTCGACTCGAACTCGACTCGAACTCGACTCGAACTCGACTCGAACTCGACTCGGTTGTCTGTAAAGTCGGTTTACTGACGATAGTTGAACGTGACAACGTCATAGCCTTAAATGGAACGCCTCAGAGCGAGGTAACGCCGCATATTGCGTTATGTATTTTCGTGCGCGCAGCCCATATCGAATTATAAGACGTTGTCACGTCAAAAAATAACGAACTCTATTAAATATGCGAACTTGCATAATATTATGAAATACTCCAACATAATACGGTTTAAAATATTTTGTCTCTGGGACTCTGGGAGTAGGTACTACGAGTATTGTTATGCGGAAACTCTTAACAGCTACATTTTAAATGGAATGTTTTGTAACGTTTGCGCGCCCCTGTGCCCCTACTATTTAATTACGGTACAGTTTAGTATATTAGTCTGTGATACTTCTGCATATAATGCAGCAGATCGTCATAAAACTTTGAAAGCTGTGCATGAAAATCATGTAAAACGTTAAAATCATTTCATGGTACGACATGGGTACGACTGTGCTAGAGATGCAGGCGCATTGCCGGTCTTTTAAGAGGGAATACGCTCTTTTTTGGATACACTAAGGGTCAATTCAGACCGCAACGCGACAAGGCGAGGCGAGGCGCGGCGTGGCATAAATTTGTATGGATTTGACAGATTTCAATTGCATGAGACGTCTTGATATATATCTGTCAAATCCATATAAATTTAGAAATGCATCTACGCGTCACGTTGCGGTCTGAATCAACCCTAATAATTCGAGGTGTTTGAAGTAAAATCAAAGGTTTTTAACTCAAATTAAAATACGCGTACACTGTACAGTTTGAATGATTGGTGAGGAAAATAAGTAAAATTCGAGTACATGGTAGTCACATTCTCCAGCAAGTGTCACCTTACGCCCGCGCCAGTCTCGTGAGTTCCTGTCGAGTTTCGAATAAAACTTGTGCCCACAAAGGAGAAGAGCATTTTTAGAGCTCTTATATTATTACATACGTTATTTTAAAAATTTCAATGTTTATTTTGTAACGGTCTATATAGAGAGACGATTACAGTCTTTCTTGAGCGTCCCAGTTATCGTCTTTGCTACAAGAGGTTTTCTTTAGTTTGGTTAGTAAAAATGTAGAAATTCGATATTGCCTACTTTATTTTTTAGTTAAGGCCGTCCCCCGAGCAAACGACCTTGACCATACATTTGCTGCATTGTCGAGATCGCACCAAAATCCTATTTTTTTTACTTATCTTAGTACAAAATTGTCCTAAAAAAAATTAAAACGGGGAATATGTAGTTTATGATATTGTTGATCTATTAGCGTGTGTTTCAAATAAAAGTGATTTGTAAATACTAAGGAGATGCTGAATTTATGCTTTAATAAATTGGTTTTACTTTGGAAGCTGATACTCGAATCATGAGTATAATAAACACAAATAGAAAAACGGGGGAAAGAATGTTGATATACTGAAGATTATTGCTGTATTTTTATTAAAACTTTGTATTTTTAAAATTATGAGTTTATACGGCTTTAAATACGGTAAATTACGGAAACATAGGGAAGGCTCTTAAAACAATTTAATAGACTTTACGAACCATTTTTATTGACGACCCTTCCTATTGGTAGACAAAATATGGAAGTATTTGTTTCTACCCCTACGTTTAAACCGTATACCTATAACGTTTTAAATCAATTTATTCAAAACTATCTACAGGCGAACATGGAACCTCCTTTTTGGTAGACGGCTAAAACTTATACTCAAAGCTACTCATACATCCCACACAATACCCAGTAAAGTTCTAAATTAAATGAAACGGAGCGAGTCCATTTATTTGCTGTGTGGTGGGAGCTTGAACTATACCCGACTTGTGTTTCTAAGCGTTTTAGAACGAGATCACTCTTGTCAATACAAGTTTCGCAATTGAGCCCAATTCTAGACCAAGCAGGATGCGAGTTGCTAGACTGGGTCTAGATAAAGAATCTGTCATTATATGGGAAACGCTTTGTTAACGTCGGCTAGATTTATTTTACTTGTTAGACTATCCAACGATAGGGATAGATATAGGGATTTATTAACGAGCACGAGGATAGACCCAGCTAGGTTTTAGTCCACTGTTTGATAGATATACAATACTTACATAGATATCTCATATGCCGTATGCACATCTTTCTGTGCATACGGCAAGCTATCTAGCTAAGTTTAACGTACGAATTACGGATCTAATAGTGCACTAATGTCACCAGTCACCACATAAATCAATGATAAATTTAATAACAGAGGTCTGATTTACAGTGACATGAGATGTATACCTTTTAAATTTTTTTCTCTACAGAAAACAAGCAAACGAAATATCACCTTCCAGACATCAGCTATAATTACCGCCGCCAATGTACGTACCTACTTTTTGAAGTGGCGGCCTTATCTTCTAGATCTAGACTGCTCTTACACCTAATGTTAACAAAACTTTGTCAGACAATATTTAGAATAATGAATAATTGTTTAATTGTTTATTTGCAGCTAAAATACTATAAGATACAACAAAGATAAACAAGAATATATACTAAACTTAAATTATGAGTAAAACAAAGTAATAACATTAATATTCCCAAATAATCAGCCGCAAATTGGACCAAGCTCGGCAGTGTTGGCACACCTAACAGGTATCCAACGCCGATCTTCCGCTTGACCCATTCTGTGACCTCACAGCCGTCCCAAGTCTCCATTATTTCAACAAAAATAAGGATCATTATAAAAGAATCAGGTAAACATGCAATAATTATCAAAATTTAACTTCTTATACTTAAAATTACAACAATAATAATAATAATATAATAATTTGAAATCAACTATGTAATTGAAATTTTAATAACATATATAATAAACAAAATTCATTAAACATTAGTATTACTGCCAATTAATTATTATTTTAAGCATTATTATTTTAATCTATCAATCATAAAATATCATAATTCATAACATTCCAAATAGAAAACCATTTGCATTTGTGAAGTTTTGGAGTCCGTTGAATGGTAGGCGGATATAGCTAAATAAAACTTCCACAAAACCTTGAACTCCACTATAATATAATATTTATATAATGCGTGTTCGTAAAATTAATATCTAAAATCTAGCTGAATTCGTAATACCATTTCTCTATCTAAATTTTTACATTCTACTGTCATTCCTATTGTCATTTTAATAATCTTTTTTATCTCCAGCCTAAATTCTAAAAATAGGATATATGCAATCTGGACATCTAAAAGGTGCGACAGAGACGCCACACCACCCCCCCACGGAGAAAGCAAACCCCGGGGGTAAACTAATCAAAAGTTCTAAATCGCACTCGTCTGCCAGATCTCGTAGTATAAGGCTGTTTGGGTAGATCAGTAGAAGGTGACGGCTGAGGAGATGAAGTAATTATGGACGGAGGAATGACAGGGTCAGGAAAAGGTAGATTTGGAACTACTGAGGGAGGAGGATCATCCTGAACTATGTACGCTGGTTTAATTCGGTCGACGCTAACAGTGACTGATTTTCCCTTGATAGAGACCGTAAGGGTCTTACCGTCAGTAGACCTATCCAAAATTTTAAACGGGCCGCTATACGGTGGCTGAAGGGGTCGACGAACAGCATCATCTCGTAAGTAGATGTGCGAGGCTGAAGCTAAATCCTTGAAAACAAAATTGGATTTATTCCCGTGACGAGAAGCAGGTGTCGGTCGAATTGAAGACATATGCTGGCAAAGCCGCGTCACGAAATCAGCAGGATCGCTGGAGGCAACAGGATGAAGAGGGGGAACTACTAATTCGCCCGGAAGACGCAGAGTTTCACCATAAAGCATCTCCGCGGCAGATGATCCAATATCCTCTTTAAAAGCAGAACGGATGCCCAACAGTGCCAGGGGCAAGGCAGTAACCCAGTCGCCACCGTGACACATGATGGAAGCCTTTAGTTGTCGATGAAATCTCTCGATCATTCCATTCGCTTGTGGATGATAAGCGGTGGTTCTGATGCGCTTAGTGGCAAAACTCTGCATCAACCTACGAAACAAGTCAGACTCAAATTGAGTACCTTGGTCTGTCGTAATGGTCGATGGTACACCGAAGCGCGAGACCCACTCACGGACAAAAGTTTCCGCTACCTCCTCCGCAGTTATACCTTGCATTGGCCAGACCTCGGGCCATCTAGACACCCGGTCAATGGCGGTTAAGCAATAACGCCAGCCTTTGCAGGGCGGAAGAGGACCAACTATGTCCATATGCACATGCATAAATCGGCCAGTCGGAGTGTCAAATTGACCAAGTGGAGACGAATTGTGTCTCGACACTTTACTGCGTTGACACGCATCGCATGCACGAGCCCACTGCCGGCAATCTTTGTTAAGAGACGGCCAGACATAGCGATCAGCTATGAGGCGAGCCGAACACTTAATGCCAGGGTGGCTCAAATTGTGCATTTTATTAAATACCAAGCGACGTAGATCCACTGGAACATAAGGACGAGGCTTGCCAGTCGAGAAATCACAGAACAAAGAGAAACCAGTGCCCGGTACGCTTATTTTTGCAAGCTTTAAACTGGAATTTTCCAGAAGTTGGGGCAACTCTTTGTCTGTCTCCTGCGACTTGGCAAGAGCCTCGTACTCCTGTTCCAAGGATATAGCCTCGACTCGCGACATAGCGTCTGCGACAATATTGTCCTCCCCGCGAATATACCTGATATCAGTCGTGAACTGACTGATAAAAGACAACTGATTCAGCTGTGGTGGAGGGAGCTTTTCGCGACGCTGTACGAAAGCGTACAGCAATGGCTTATGGTCCGTGAAAATGGTCACATGTTGGACCTCCACGATGTGACGAAAGTGCTGTACACTTTCGTACACAGCCAAAAGTTCGCGATAGTACGCTGGCCACTCACACTGACGAGGGGTCAGTTTTTTGCTAAAAAATGCCAGCGGTAACCATTGCCCATCGACATGTTGCTGTAAGCAAGCACCGATATGCACACTCGATGCGTCGGTAAATAAACCGAGAGGTGCATCGGCGACGGGATGGTGGAGCATTGTTGCAGATGAGAGACTCTTCTTACACTCTTCGAAATTTCGAAGAAGTTCTGGTGACCAAGGATATGGCTTCGAGCCTTTACTTTTGGTAGCAACCAGGGCGTCAATGAGAGGCGCCTGAAACTTGGCAGCCTGGGGAACGAAACGCCTATAATAATTAAGCATGCCGAGAAAACGGCGCATCCCCTGGACATTCTCAGGGGGCTTAAAATCCAAAAGTGCTTGGACACGTTCCTGTGGAGGACGAGTGCCATCGGCACTGATGTGATATCCAAGGAACTTTACCTCGCTGACACCCAGGATGCACTTGGAGGGGTTCAACACCACACCATACTCCTGGAGACGCCCAAATAGTGTGCGCAGGTGCTCCCTGTGAGTACCCTCGTCTGGTGAAAAGATAAGGATATCGTCCACATATGGGAAGCAGAAATCAAGACCCCGAGTGACCTCATCGATAAAACGCTGAAAAGTTTGACCAGCATTTCGTAGACCGAAGGTCATAAACGGAAATTCGAAGAGGCCAAACGGAGTCGTGATGGCTGTCTTCGAAATATGGTCCTGGAAGACTGGGATCTGATGGTATGCTTTCACCAGGTCGAGGGTACTGAACACCTTGGCTCCCGCGAGGTTATGTGTAAAATCATTGATGTGCCTGACGGGGTACTTATCAGGAATGGTCCTGGCGTTCAGGGCGCGGTAGTCGCCACAAGGGCGCCAGGAATTATCCTTTTTGATGGTCATGTGCAAGGGAGACGACCAGGCGCTCTTGGAAGGTCTTGCGATGCCACTACGTACCATGTCCTCGAATTCTTTTTTCGCAGAAATTAATTTCTGAGGCGCTAAGCGACGAGGGCGGCACGAAACTGGCGGACCATCAGTTGTCTGAATGTGATGCACAGTATTGTGTTTAACAACCCTGGGCAAACCAGGCGGCCGGGTGATCTCCGGAAATTCGGCAAGAACAGACATAAAGGTGGAATTACCGGCAACGATCGCTTTGACGCTAGGCTGCTCGATAGACGCGCAGGATGCAGGGCAAGATAAGCCAGTGATACCGTCTATCAATGTCTTATTGCGACAATCAGGCAACAGGCGATAATGTGCTAGGAAGTCCGCACCTATTATCGCCCGCTGTACGTCAGCAACGACAAATAGCCACAGAAAGTCCCGCCGTAACCCCAAATTGAGTCGGAGATTAACTGTGCCAAAAGTTTTGACACTACTTCCGTTTGCAGCTGTAAGCACATAGTCAGGCGATTCTGCCCGTCTAGGAAGCCAGCTATGGGGAAAGCAGCATAAATCCGACCCGGTGTCAATTAAAAATTGGCGTTTAGTTACCTGGTCAGTAACGAAGAGACGGCGGCTAACTGATGAACAATCAGTCTCCGCCACTACTGATTGCCTCTGGAGTTTTCCGGGGACGCGGACCAGGTGCACGGCTTAATGCATTTGGCACCTTTGACCCCGAAACGCCGGTGGTACCAGCAAAGTGTACTTGGATCTGGTGAGTTCGCACGGGAGTTCCTCGATCTCGACCTGTTCCGGTTGCGGCTACGGGACTGAGGTCGGTCACGTAAGGAGAGGGCATTGACCTGCTTGGTAAGTTCCTCGACTTTACCCATCAAGCTGACCAAAAGATCCTGGGAAGGAGGAAAGGAGGGGGAAACACTGGCTGATGGCACAGCTGTGGAGAAAACTGCCGGTGGCCCTGTCAGCTCGGTAATTTTATCAGCCAGATTCGCTAGCTGCTCGAGTGACAAATCCGGCTGAGATGCTAAAATAACCTGCACATTTTGAGGCAGCCGTCCCAGCCATAACTGTTTTAAAATGTTCTGGTCAGAGAGGGAAACACCTGCCAAAGATCTCAAGTGGCGAAGGAATTGGGACGGTCTCCTATCACCCATTTCTTCACCACTGAGGAGTTGTCTAACCTTTTGCTCCTCCGACAGTGACAATCTTTTAATAAGCTCAGCTTTGAGAGTTTCATATTGTTTCCCTTTCTCTGGAGGCCGCACCAAAATGTCCTCAATCTCACCTGCATATTTATGGTCGATCTGACCAACAATGTAGCTGTATTTGGTAGAATCAGCCACAATTCCCGCTATGTCAAACTGAGCCTCCACCTGCGCAAACCAGACTGCTGGCTTGTTGGGCCAAAATGGAGGTAATTTCACTGACACCTTACATGTCTCCGACTTCAGCTGAGGTCCTTCACCTTCACCCTCACCGTCTGCCATATTGAGAAAAAGGAATAACTGAAACCGCGAGAAAAGAAAAAATTATGTACCAAATATGTTCCAACTTAACATATAAATGGTAACTTAAAAGCTAATGACTTATGAATAAAAATAAAAATTAAGCTTTGTACAAACAAATATTTACAAAGGAAATGTTATTTCCCAAAAGCAGCATTCAACTCACAAAGAAATGCAAAAAATAAAAGAAATGTTATACTAAAGGCAATAATGTTGTAAAAATAAATGTTACTTTGTGAAAATAAACATTCAGAAGTTACAGGCAAAACACACGAAATTAGTGCAAAAGAAAAAAACATTAATTGCGTAAAATACATGCAGTGCCTGGCGTGAATTGACAATACTATTATTAGTTATCAGTATAATATATTATGCATAAAATAACCTGGTAACTGGTAAGAAAACAAAATTAGACTATGTTAATACAAAGTCCCAAAAATGTTGGTTAACTCTACATAAAACATGCCAAAAACTTACCAAGATACGTTTATATACGCAGTATGACTACTCACTAAATTGTCCTATGAAGAAAACCTAACTAATTTACAGTTAAAAGTTCAAAGAAAACGACATAAAAACGCTTTTCCCGTAATCACAAAAGTTTGTTTACGTTTTTCTCACTTGACAGATATTGACGTACCACAAATGACAAAAGACCGTTCCGAGCATAGATAATTCGAAATGTTCCGAGGTGTAAAAGTCACAGCCGTCGAGTCAAAACGAATGTCAAAATATTATGTCACTAGTAAGTACAGCCAACACTATAAACGAATGAAGTGAAAGCGGAAGTAGACAACAGTAGGGCCACACCACCGAATTAATCGTCAGGGAAAAGTTCCGATTGACAAAAATATATGTGGCGAATGGCTTGATCGAAGCTTCTCAAGGGAGATTTTCTCTTGATGGAGTCTTCTTTCAATGCCGCAATGAACCGGTTATGATGAATTTCAGCTAGATCACGTCGGGGTCACCACTTTGGAGTCCGTTGAATGGTAGGCGGATATAGCTAAATAAAACTTCCACAAAACCTTGAACTCCACTATAATATAATATTTATATAATGCGTGTTCGTAAAATTAATATCTAAAATCTAGCTGAATTCGTAATACCATTTCTCTATCTAAATTTTTACATTCTACTGTCATTCCTATTGTCATTTTAATAATCTTTTTTATCTCCAGCCTAAATTCTAAAAATAGGATATATGCAATCTGGACATCTAAAAGGTGCGACAGAGACGCCACAAAGTAAACAAAAAAAATAAAATAAAAAAAATGGACGCAAGACAAAAATCATAAATAAAAAAGAAGGCGAGGAAGATATCAAAACAGTCACATAAAGTTTACAATAAGTTTACAAATTACAATAATTATAACGACAGAATACATATTATAATTTATAAGTCACAAGTGTATTACTTTTGAATTAGTGGTATAAATTACTATCCTATTTATAACGTTTTAGTAAAAGTTTCATTACAAGATACATGATAACAATAGGTAAAACATAAGATGATGCCAACCGAATCTAACAACGTTGAAAACAGTCAGTAAACCTCAATCTGTAATAGCCATAAGCCAGAGATAACCACCGCGAAACACCTATATCACACTTATATCTTGGCGCAAGTTTTCCTGTGCTTTTTGTTCATGTAACAGAAAGCTTTTTAGTTGTCTTCTGAAAGATGCAAGGCTGTTTAAATTTCTAATAGGCGGAGGTATGTTGTTCCAACATTTGGTCGCCGAGTATCGAAAACTGCCTCTGAATGATGCTGTCTGGTGTTTCGCAACGGCCAATTGAGCTGAACATTGCCTTGTACCGCAAGATCTAAGGCTGGTCGTTCGTGAAAGTTTCTCATACAGATATATAGGCTCCCCATGCTTTAACACACCAAATAAAAGACAGGCCAGATGGAGTTTTCTCCGGTGTTGCATTTTTAACAAAGAATGCTCGTTCAGGAAGGGTGTTACATGGCTTCTCGGTAAAATATCGAAACAGAAACGGGCGCAAGCATTTTGAACTCGTTGTACTAGTCTTTTTGTTACTGATGCTAAGCGTGGACCATATACAACGTCTGTGTAGTTAAGTTTTGACAGCACTAAAGACTCAACGAGACGGATACGCATTGCTGTTGATAGATATGGTCTTGCTCTATAAAGTATCTTGAGTCTGTAGAAGGAGTTATTTACCAGACTGGTTAAATGTTCCTGAAACCGCAGATTACAATCCAATAGTAATCCCAGATTACGTGCCACATACACACGTTCTATTGGTGCACCATTCATAATCACAGGAGTACTAGGATTCAAATGTCTAATTTGTTTAATAGAACCGCATATCAGGTATTTTGATTTTGCAGGATTAAGACATAAACTGTTTTTTTGGGCCCACATCATTATATTATTGAGATCCTCATTAAGTAATAAAATTGTTTGTTCTATATCGCATGGCTTACAGGATATGTAAATTTGAGTATCATCTGCATAGAAATCAAACTTACAATGCCTTATATGGTTTTTTAGATCTGCTATGTATAGTATAAACAGCAAAGGGCCCAAATTCGAACCCTGTGGGACTCCATCCTCCACATCCAAAGTCTCAGATAACACAATAGAACCATCACTAAGAGAGATCTGAACACACTGGCGACGATCACTGAGGTAACTATCAAACCATTTTATTGTAGCATCGTCAAAGCCATAATACCTTAATTTTGATAGCAGTATGCTTATGTTTATGGTATCAAATGCCCTCGTAAAATCCAATAGGACTAGCAAAGTGCAGTGACCCCTGTCTTGTGCACACAAGATGTTATCGGTAACATTAAGCAACGCAGTCACTGTACTCCGACCTTTCCTAAAGCCTGATTGCGTCTCTGGTAATAAATTATTCTTTTCCAGGTAGCCTGACAATTGCTCACACACCACCTTTTCTAAGATTTTGGATAGGCAGGGCAGAATACTAATAGGCCGAAGATCTTTTATTGCAACTGGGTTAGTGACTTTAGGTATAGGCTTTACTATAGCCTTCTTCCAGTGATGAGGATAAACACTAGTCTGGACAGATGTATTTATAATGCATTTAATTACATCAAGAGAATTTGGCAGCGTCAATAACAACATATCCAGACCAATGCCATCACAACCTACAGCATTGGATTTTAATGATTTTATTATTTTAAGTATTTTGCCTGTGGAAACGGTCTCTAAATGAAATGTACTGTTATGGAGTTGATGAAATTCAAAATATGTAATGTAAGATAACTGTGTAATTGGAATTTTAGGTATATTTAGGAAATGTTTATTTATTAGATTAGGATTATTAAAGTGTGAAGGGATTTTTTTTTCTGAAAATGGTAAAATAGTTTTTTTTATGTTTTTCCATAACTGTTTAGGTTCATTAATTTTGCTATTAATACTATATTTAAAATATGCTACTTTTTCATTATAAAGAGACTTATTTACTAATGTTTTAAGGCTTTTATAGTATTCCTTTTTACTCTCTGATTTAGTTTTGTGATATTCCCTCAATGATTTATCTCGCATTTCCATCATTAATTTAATAGTGTCCGTAATCCATGGATGGGAGATTGTTTTTATACGAGCAGTTTTTACTGGGGAGTGTTTGTCATAAAGCTCAAGGATCTCTGTGTTAAAGGTGTCTACCATTATGTTTACATCACGCATATTGAGAATTCTGTCCCAGTCCACAGCTTGAAGGTCTGTATTAAATCTGTCTGGGTCAATGTATTTAATAGGCCTGTATGTAATGGATGAACATTTATGTTTTTCTTTTTTTATATTCAGTTCACAACCTATCAGACAGTGTCCATACAATGAGCCAACATGTTCAACAAAAACGTTTTTAGCTGTAAGGTCAGTGCTTATTGTGTCAATTAGTGTTTGACTGGTCTCAGTAAAGTGAGTTGGCGTAGTTATTAATTGATGTAGACCCAAGCAGCGCAAGAAACTTGTTAATTTACTTGTTTTAGACTCATCAGGACATAGGAGATTAATGTTAAAATCACCACTTATTATTAAATGATCATGACTGGGCATTGCATTTATAAAATCTGTAAGTGCATCTAGGAAAATGTCAATATCAAGCCATGGGGGTCGGTAGGCAGTGCCCAGTATCAACTTCTTGCCATTGAGAGATATTTTAAGCCACATGTGTTCAACTTGTCTATATAATGGGTCGACAGGCGGCGAGAAGGTTCGTGCAATAATGCCATTTTTGATATAAAATCCAACTCCTCCCCCACGAGAGCGAATCTCCTGAGGCCGTGCCCTATGACAAAGTCGGTATCCTATAACATTAGGAGCTCGGCCCTCCTCGCCGGTTCTCAACCATGTCTCGTTGAGGGCCAATACGTCCAGGTCAAGCATATCCAATTTTGAAATGAAATTATCATGGTTTGTGCCTAAAGACCCTGCATTATAAAATCCAACTTTAAAGCTTTTATTAACCATTACGGTTGGTTTTTATTTCCATTATAAGCACATGAATTCAATAAATGGCAGCAAATACTTATGCCAGTATTGTAGAATGTAAATAATAGAAGAAATAGTAATGTTATAAAATAATATAATAAATTAATAATTGCATTAAATATAATTATTATTGAGGTAAATAGTAAGAATAAAATTGTCATCAAATAATATAATTTTTTAAACATAACATTAATTAAAATTGCAGTAATTAATGAAAATAAAAATGTATAAATGTCGTCAAATAATATTGTTATTAAATAATGTAATAAATTAATATTTTCATTAAATATTATTGAAGTAAATAAAAATAAAATTAATATCAAATAATTTAGATTTTTAAAAATAACATGAATTAAAATTGCAGTAAACAATACAAATAAAATATCCATTAAAAATGTATAAATTACATAAAACAAAACTAGAGTAATTATAATTACAAAATATATAGTTAATATTATGTTTGAATAATGTAAAATTAAGGATAAAAATTGATTGTTGTAATTTTTGTGGTTTATGGATTGTAAGATGTATAATAATTTAATATTGTAGGCCGTGTTAATGTAAAAGAATAATATGTTACATAGGCATTCCGAAAAGATCACTCTTAGGTTGCGATTACTAAGGAACAAATTGAGTTCATTGTATAATTCGATTAGCAACTTCCGCACTCTACACAAAGATGTAGTATGAATATTAATATAGCAATACAGTGGAAGTTCGACGTAATATAGAGAAGCACATTGTCCATCAAACTGTATCAACTTTAAAAACCCGTTGTAGGTCTGCCGGTGTTCGGAGGTGATGCACTGGCTTACCGTCGCCTTGGCGCGCAAAAATACGTCCTCTTTTCGTCCAGACGTATCTCCAGTTGAGACGGCGGCACTCCTCCCGAACTCTATAAAACAGCTGCCGGTTATGGCCCGTCAACCGCTCATTGACGTACACCCGCTGTGGTGTCCCGGCCGACCCAAGATCAGCACTAGAGAGCGTGCGGCGAACTCGTGCCGAGCGCAGAAGATCGTCCCGGAGCTGTCGGCGAGCCAAACGCACCACCAAACGCCGTACTCGTTTTGGCTCATTGACGCCAAGTTCGCTGCTCATCTTGTTGCGACCCACCCTTTCGGCGAAGACAATATCAGAAGGCGCAAGAGTGACTCCTAGTTTGGAGGCTATCACGGTGACAGTGTGCGTTACATTTTCTCCTGCGACCTCCGGAACATTACTAATATCCAGGTCTGTCGATAACGCATCCTGGTCCCTGTCGTTGAGCTCGGCCTTCAACTGTTCAACCGTCTTCTCCAGCTCTACTACGGTCTGCTCCATCTCTACATTCCCCGCGCCGACGCCGCCTTTCTCAAGCACATCAAGTCTCTTCTCTACTGTAGTTAACCGCGTAGATAAGTCCACAATAGTTGCTCTCAACATAGCCATTTCCTCACGACATCCGCGTAGCTCCACAATACAGTCTGCAAACTCACGGCGAAACTCTGCCAGGCTGCTGAATCCCAAATCAGTGTCATCCTTGGTAGTTGTCGATCCACCCATTTCATCTGACGAGCCACCGTCTGTGGGGACTACTCTAGCAGGTTCTGGGCATGCAGCGAGACCTCTCACAGGCGTCTGGCTATTGTCACCACGTCTTTCAGTTTTTTTGCAGATGGGACAGGCCCAATCGTCGACAACATTAGCCTTGGCTGGTAATGCAAGACAAGTCTTGTGGAACTTTGTGCAGCACGTACTACAGGCCACTGTCGCGGACTTTCCGAAGGATCTCAAGCAGGCGCCACATTTTGTTTTATCCATTGGGGAAATGTTTGAAAATCCTCTGGGTTTAGTGGCTTGTTTCGGGATAGCTTAAACAGATGGCGCTATTGAGGGTTATTTTTAATCCGTCTATTCACCAACAGATGGCGCTATTTCTACAAGATCACTAGTGCGTAGAGATACAGCTAATAATCACTAGATGTCGCTACTATGCAGTTATTTGGTTACTTTACGCTCAAACTCTACCCTCACACTCCAAAAAAGTAGCGTATGACCAAAAGAGTTAATTGATTATTTTACTAGTTGCGAGCGAACACTACTAGACACAAACACTAACTCAGCTTCAACTAGTTGCAAATCACAAAATACACATCACAAACTGACTTAAAACGTTGTTTAGCAAATAATATCCATTAAAAACACGGAGACCTGTATTCACAGTCTTGACGGATGTGACGTCTATTGATTTTTCTTATTTCTCTCGGTTATTTTGTCTCGTCACGCAAAAGCACTAGGATTCTAGTTATCCCTTATCAACATTTAGGCTAGATAAACACTAGGCACCGCAGGCGAGCCCTAAGCTTGTCCGTAATAACCTTAGTCACTGGCCATGTCTAATCGTATCAGGCGAGTCGCCAAAGGCTTTTATTACGTAGTCTGAGAAATTTGCATTTTGTATCGCGATAGTCTTATTTAAGCGTATGCACTGTGAATACTTGACTACTAATTTGCCTAGAAGGCATACTGTTATTCCAAACTATCGATGCGTCTCTTTTCAGCTGCAATGCAACTATCGACTCTGTGTTTAGACCTGTAAGACTCTTGATGTAGTATTTGGGTATTTGAGTTTAGTTTTATATATCTGTAAGTTTTTGCATTTCATTTAATTGGGATTACCGTATTTTGAGTCTTATTACAAAGTTATAGAGTATATGGTCGTTTCAGTAACACTTTTTAGAAGAATGGAACGCCTACCTCGCCATTTAGGCTGTAAATCGTGGACAGATTGGTTTCTAATAGTACAGATTGGCATCAAGTGTAATCGGAATAAGTTAAACATTGAATATTAATTTTGTACTTGACGTCAATATGATAATTACTGATAAGCCAGTATAATAATGCTTAAAAAAAATTAATGAAAAAGAATAAACTTACACCTTAAATTAATGGAAACGAA
This sequence comes from Polyommatus icarus, assembly GCA_937595015.1. Classification (NCBI taxonomy): domain Eukaryota; kingdom Metazoa; phylum Arthropoda; class Insecta; order Lepidoptera; family Lycaenidae; genus Polyommatus; species Polyommatus icarus. The sequence goes on from OW569321.1 coordinate 17,075,610, forward strand.
AAACAAATATCATAGGAGGCAGACATCGTTCCTGAAAGTGCCTTTTAAAATGATTGGGGTGAACCTAATTGCCGTAGATCAATAATTAATATTTCACCTGCAACCCGCTACATGCATTGAAAAGTCTACCTTAATTTCACTCACACGACTGAACATTGATAAAAACTTCATAATCAGTTGATCCACTCGATGCGACGATGCCACAGACGGCACCCTCTTTCAGCAGTCGGGAGAGGGCAGGGGGAGTTTACACACCGCTGCCACGAACATTCACGTTCCTACTCTCATTTCCAAATACAATTACATTTACATTTCAATATATTTTTTCGTTAAAACATCGTCGGCAGAGGTTTGTACAGCCGCTGTTGTGTGAACTGTTAAATGTCAACTCCAATTATGTTGTTCGTAAGATTTAATTTATCGCGGAGTTGTGTTCTTAAATTTTCTTGTGATTTGTGATTATTTCCTTATTAGGTTTCTATTGAAGTATTGTTATAACTTTTAACAATATTTTGGTATAAGTACGAAAATATTTGAGGTTTTATCTTGACCATTGTACCAACTAAAGAGTCATGATTATTTAACACAAAAATATAACTTACCTGGCTACATTTTGTATTAATACATAATTATACAACGCTGAAAACCTGTAAGATCCTATCTATTCTCTAAAGGCTTTACATATTTTATAACATCAGCTGAACTCTATTCTGTAGCGTAGCTTCATTATCATTTATTTAAATAAACATTAAACATACACAGGATGTCATAGCTTTCAAAACAGGATCCAAAGCTCGAAGCAAAAATCACCGTGTATGTACGCATGCTAATGGTTGGTCATTAGTTTATATATTTAAAATAATATGGAACTAACCACCGTCTGGCCGAGACCACGGCGCGACCACAGGAGCGGAAAATTGGTCGCCATTAAAAGAGGCTTTAAGGTTTATTTTTTACTTTCCCCTGTTGGTAATTAAACGACAATTACCGGGATCTCGGGAAACGACTTTTGCATTCCTATGTTCGATTTATTTATTGTATTTTGATCGTAATTAATTTTTTGACGAAGATTTGTCCACTTAGATTTCCATGTATTTACAAATTGTAAGACGACACTTACCTTCTAGGTAAGATTATATTTTGTAAAAGTTTAGCGCTTAACTAAGCGTAGAATAAAACTGCCCAAAAATCAAGCCACTTTGTTGCCTGTAAGAAGTTAATAATCCTTTGATCGCGGGTTCTTGGAAATCTATTGTTATTCTATTGTTGTCGCGGTCACCGGTGTCCTTATGGGGCCTGTAAGAAGTTAAGAACCAATGGACATACATCTTTGGAGGAGTACTCTCAGCATAACGAACTATTTATAAGCAGACGCTTCAAGTGGCGCACAAGTTTTATGAAAAAATGATTAACAGTCGCAGACAGCAATATTCTTTTACTGCTTGATGCGCCGTTTCCATTTAAATCTATTAGTATTCATACGAATAAATTGGTATTCATAGCGTCTATTTCTGAATGAGCGTTGTTAGCAAAAGTGGCATGTTATTAAAAATAGCGAAGAGCTTTTTGTTCGATACAATAGCGAAACGCTTTTTAATGTTATTCAGAGACACAATAGTTGACACATTTACTGGAGAGGTAATTATTACCTCTACGGCTGAATGATCGGTAAGGAGCGTGGGCTTAGCAGGAACTGTTAACTACTACAAATTCTACGAATAATAAAAACTAAATTAATGTTTATAAAAGTAGCGTTTTCATAATTTTCAATCTAATTCAAGAAAGTTTTTAAAATAAGTACGTAGTTTTCAATTGTTCCTGCTAGTTCCACTGTCGTTTGATTGAATTTTATGATTCAATATTTACAATACAATGTGATATTTGTAATACGAAGGAGAATACTGATCAATGCAAGCTTATAAAGCAAAATTTATAAAATTTTGTTGTTAAACGACTAAAAATATATTGTCTTAATCAGTAACTTTGGACGGCCATTCTCAGGTTTGGCATTATTTGTCTAATTGCCGTTACCATTTTTTTTCTTCATTGATTTGACTTAAACTCATTAAAATATGAAAGTAATGAACGATACCAATACAATAATTAATTTGGCGTGGTATAGTTCATAAAATCTGAAAAATGAGAAAATAACAACAAACATTGTTTTAATCGGTAGATATTTATTAAGATCCAGGTACGATGAACCTAATAATAATTATATTCTAAATCTCTTTGGACAGAATAGCAACTCAAATACTCACAGCTTTTACAGCCCGAAATTTACTTATTTTCGTTTTCTCGTAATTTTACAAGTTCATCTATATTTATGAACACTTATTTCTCGATTTTTTCCCATTTTTTTTTCTTTTCTTTTTGTCTTTTGTAATAAGCTCTAAAGTTTAACTCATTTCTTTTTTGAGTTTTCTTCCGCCGTTTTGTTGGAATTTCGCTGATAAGCAGTATTTTCTTTTATTAAGGGCCTGTTTCACCGCTTCCTGATAAGGCTATCCACCACTTAATTTGACAGATGGAGTATGGAAAATCTGTCAAATAACCCTATCGGGTACCTTATCATGAAGCGGTGAAACAGGCCATTAGTATACCTTTCTTTCACTTTTCCTTTGATTTCTGATATAAAACTGGGTAACTTCAAATTTTTGCTAGACGTTTCCAAGGAACAAGCCTTCTTTTCTCCAATTTCTTCTCTGGTCATTCCCATCCAAAAATATATGTATAATTTTATGAACACTCAGCATATAGATATCTAAATATTATATATATCACAAAGGGACTAACTGGCATCGTGATGTATCAACGCACAGCCCAAACCACTGGACGGATCAGGCTAAAATTTGGCATGCAGGTAGATGTTATGACGTAGGCATCCGCTAAGAAAGTTTTTTTATCAATTCTACCCCCAAAGGGCTATGAAACTTTGTCAATTTTAAACTGATCGGGCTAATACTTTCCATGCATAAAGCTACTATGACGTAGGCATCCCCTAAGAAAGGTTTTTGATAAATTCTACCTCTAAGGGGATAAATAGGGGATGAAAGATTGTATATGTTACGCTCAAAGACCGAAAACGCTCAGTGAGCGAAAAAATGGCTCACAACGCGTTGTGGTAATAGTGAAACGGCCACGACGCGAAATTCGCGTCGTGGCCCTAGTGAAAACAGCCACGACGCGTTCTGGTAATCACAGAAATACCACAAAGCGAAATTCGTGTCGTGGCTGACGTGCTATTCGACCACAACGCTTTGTGGTAATCGAGAAAAGCCATGACGCGTTCTGAGCATTTAAAAACAGCCACGACGCGAATCCGTGTTGTGGCCCTAATGAAAACGGCCACGACGCGTTCTGAAACAAGGTTATAGTTACTCAGGAGTAATTTTATAGCGCTCAAGTGTGTGCGCAATACACAAGAGCACTCTGGTTTCAATGAAACTAGGCCAGTTACGCAGGGGTAATTTTATAGTGTCCAAGTGTGTGCGAAATACACACTTGGACACTATAAAATTCCGTCTTCCGCTCCATTGGGTTATGACTTATGAGAGTAAAGAATAGTGCTCTTGTGTATTGCGCACACACTTGGGCACTATAAAATTACTTCTGCTTAACTGGCCTAGTTTCATTTAAACCAGAGTGCTTTTGTGTATTGCGCACACACTTGGGCACTATAAAATAACTCCTGCGTAACAACCAGAGTGTTCTTGTGTATTGCGCACACACTTGGGCACTATAAAATTACTCCTGCGTAACTGGCCTGTTTTCGTCGAAACCAGAGAGCTCTTGTGTATTGCACACACACTTGGGCACTATGAAATGACTTCTGCTCAACTGGCGTGGTTTCACTGAAACCAATGTGCTCTTGTATATTGCGCACATACTTGGGCACTTTAAAATTACTCCTGCGTAACGTGCTCTTGTGTATTGCGCACACACTTGGGCGCTATAAAATTACTCTTGCGTAACTGGCCTGGTTTCATTGAAACCGGAGTGCTCTTGTGTATTGCGCACACACTTGGGCGCTATAAAAATAACGGGTCGTGGCCGTTTTCATTAGGGCCACAACACGGATTCGCGTCGTGCCTGTTTTTAAATGCTCAGAACGCGTCATGGCTTTTCTCGATTACCACAACGCGTTGTGGTCGAATAGCACGTCAGCCACGACATGAATTTCGCTTTGTGGTATTTCTGTGATTACCAGAACGTGTCGTGGCCGTTTCACTATGACCACAACGCGTTGTGGGCCATTTTTTCGCTCACTGAGCGTTTTCGGTCTTTGAGCGTAACATATATAATAATACTTTTTAACGCGGGCAAGGCGCAAGCAAAAGCTAGTATCATTAAAGACTCATTCATGATAATAATAATCTATGAAAAGCGCGAGAAAACTTCAATTGATAATAAAGTACGTACCAGTTTTTCATACAACGGTAATTAGGAACATATGGTGATTAGTATACGGTAATTAGAAAAAGTTAGTTTTTCTAGAAAATTTTGAAAACCGACACAGTTTGCAAAAACTAGCTTACGGCAAAGTACGTAGACCAAATAACTTTCTAGATTGACATGATCAACGTACAATATAATTTAAAAATCAAGTAGCAAAATAAAATAATGGTAATTAGAAAAGTTCGAAACCAAAGCTATGGTAGTTAGATATTCACGTGCTCCATCGGCGGCACACTAACATTAACGACGTGGGACCGCTAAAGGGCTGTGGCACACGCTAGGGAGAAGTGACTCGTGCACTTGTAATGTACCAAATCCTGTTATTTTTGGGTGGGTACCCGAAAATAGAATGTGTTACGGTAATCAGAACTTTTGATAGGACAAGCGATTACTTCATGATAACTATTTACAGGCTGTGCCTATTGAGTCGATATTTTCCAATGCGATAACTAATGTTAATGAGCATGATGTCATGATGATAAAAGATGAATAGATCAAAGTAAATATGTACGTTATAAAAATTACAAGCAAGTTTCGAGATCAAGTTGGCGTGGGGACACGTTACGGTAATCAGAAAAACACGGTTTTTGAACACGACTTAAATTAATTTAGTCTGAATTACTTAAATTAGAAGCTTGTGTTTAAGTTTGTAGCTAGTTACGGGTGCTATCTACCGTTTAAAAATATTGCATACTTGAATAAGTTAATATTATAGAGTATACAAGCCCGGGACACTTAAATTTTGCTCTCCGGAGAATGGCCGTGGATATTTTAACTTTACTAAAACATTAACCGACAAAGACTCAAGAAGAATCTCAAGGAGAATCTCAAGGATAATATTAAATCAGGCATAACATATCCGTTCTGAGTTATAGCCTAGAATCAATCGTAAATCGCGGTTTGCAAGTCATCAGTTAAAAATGTTTCGCCGGAAAACATAAACTTGTCAGTTCTAATCAGATTTATTAGTACTAATACATCTTCCAACAATTAAATTTCTTCGGCAGAAGTCTATGTGATATGACTCAAACTAACCCTAAGACAGCATACACTATAGCGTACGGGCAAAGAATATATATATTAGTTGTACCAACAGAATTCCCACTAACGAAACCCGTTTAAAGAATTAACGACTCATGCTACGATACTATAAAGTTCAAATTCCGACCGCGCAGCGCTAGTTGCCTACAATTATATTTGCCTACATCTCCGCTCTCTTTCTATCGCATAACTCCTGAACTCTATCGCATAACACCTTTTCTGAAGAAATCAGGGTTGTCTCTTTTTAAAAATAATATTATAATCTTTATATTATTTAATTAACTACATTTTATTTAACTCGAAATAATCTAAGATATTATGTCTTAGTACTACTAGGCTGCTATTTATGTATCCGGAACTGGCCACTTACAAGAACAATATTTAAAAAGTAATTACAACATTTGAAAATAGAACTCTTTGGTTGAAGAATACATTTTGTTTCATGTGACTGTCAATTATTTTTCCATTGTGGCGTCATTTTGAAAATTGCGTGTCTTCATTTGCCATGGATTTAACGCGTGAACATTTTCGTGCAATGATTTACTACGATTTTCGGTGTGGGCTAAATCAACAACAGTGCTTTATTCAACTCACCGCAACTTTTTGAGATGAAGCACCATCAAAAACCACTGTTTATCACTGGTACAGTGAGTTTAATCGTGGGCGGTCTATGCTCACGGATGAAAATAAAGAAGGTCGCCCAAAAACAGCTGTTTTCCCACAAAATATAGATGCTGTGCGGGAACTAATAATGCGTGATCGTCATGTTACATATCGCGAGATAGAGGCGTCCTTAGGCATAAGGACGGTTCGCGTTGGATTCCGCACAACTTGACAATCGATCAAAAACGGGCTCGTGTCGATTGGTGCAAAAAATGATAAAAAAATACAACCGTGGTACGTCAAAAGCCGTTTATAATATCTACACAGGTGATGAATCTTGGATCTATGCATATGACCCCGAAACTAAACAACAGTCAACGGTGTGGGTGTTCCAAGATGAGCCGAAACCAACAAAAGTTACTCGTACAAAAAGTACTTTGAAGCAAATGGTCGCCTGTTTTTTTGGAATTAATGGACATGTGGCTACAGTGCCATTAGAGAATCGTAAAACGGTTAATTCTGAATAGTATACGACCATTTGTTTACCAGAAGTTTTTGAAGAAATAAGAAAGGACAACCGACAACGCAGAATTATTTTACATCACGACAATGCTAGCTGTCACACCTCAGCTGAAACAACTCAGTTTTTGGAGGGTCAAAAGATCGAATTGACTGGTCATCCGCCGTACAGCCCTGATTTGGCACCTAACAATTTCTTTTTAATTCCATACGCGAAGAACAAATTACGTGGTCAACGTTTTTCGAGCCGCGAAGAGGCTGTTGATGCGTTCAAAATGCACGTTTTGGAGATACCTCAATCAGAATGGAAAAAGTGCTATGAAAAAGTGTGTCGATCATCACGGCGAATATTTTGAAAAGCAAGAAAACCATATTAAATGATATATTATGTTTGTTTCTTTTTTTAATTCCGCATACATAAATAGCAACCCTCGTATGTAGATTTAATTATCATAAATTCGCGTGTAACTAGTTACCTACGCGTACTTAAATTCGATAGGTACCGTATCTTAATTATTGAAACCGGTCTTATATTACCCACTTATAGTGTTCGTATAACTTAATAGTTATTTTTGTAAACAAATGAGGTTTCGAATAGTACGCATCGCGCAATATTTCTTTGCCCTTTTCTTTTTATTGTCCATTGTGAGATTAATATCAATTCTGTGATAGCGATCGAATAAGTTACGCAATACGAGTACGCAGGTATGCAACGAACAACTCGTGCGCGTGCGTCACCGCTAGCTTGTGAGTCCCTACTGATTTGCCACCCGCGGGTGGTACTTACAGTTCGATACCTATTCGCGCGAGTGGGACAGGCCTGGTACGGGCATAATATCTAGAGTCTTGACTCGGCTCTGTTTTCCTATCTTAATATATATATTTCTTGTGTGCGTGTGTATGTGACTGAACTCCTCCTAAACGACTGGACCAATTTTGATGAAATTTTTTGTGTGTGTTCAAGGGGATCTGGGAATGGTTTAGATTCACAATTTTGTCCGCTGGAGAATGTTTTTTTAATAGATTTTTAATTTATTAGTAGTTGTTGATTTTGGAATGTTTTACATTGGATCCGACATGTGTCAAATTTTAAATAATATTCGAATTCGAATTTTAATTTTAGTCTGTCCCGACAGTTAGCGCTGCGATCAAATAAAAAAAAAACTTTATATACTTAATATGGCAAAGAAACGTTTGCCGGGACAGCTAGTAATCTATAGAAATTATGATACATGAAACTAGCACCGAGGTGAGTGGTGACGGAGGTTCAATTTCCAGCATTTTTTTAACCTGAGCATTTATTTTGCTGTGGTATGTGGACCATGAGATCGTTTTTCAATTTCGCTGGTGAGTATTAAGCAGTGGTTCTTAACCTTTTAGTCATGAGGGACCATCTTACCAAATTTGTCTTGCCGGGGACCACCCAGCAAGAGGTATAGAGGATAAGAGTCGATTGGTATTTAATTCCTAACGCCCATAGAAATAAGGAAAGGAAACAATACGTATCCACTCATATAACTCTATCTTTGAAATTATCGTATTTTTGTACACTCGATTAACCTAGTACACTTTTTAACTTTATTAGTCGTGGCGCGTGAGCTTTCGGTCTGTGCGTACGCGTATTGCGATCGTTAGTGCAAGTGTACCTATTTACGTAATACGTGTCGTTTGTTTAGTTCCAACCATTATTTTGCATGATGGAGGAAGAGGAAGATTTAAATTTACAAATTATCAATAGCAGGGATTCTGAGTACATCAGAGAGTGTGAAGTTGAACTTCACAACCTCGAATATTCGGGAGATATTACAATTCAAGATGATATAAATCATCAGCCTATTGTGCAGAAAAGGAAAACTCGAGAAGATGAGTCGGAAAATAGTGATGGTTTTACAACGGTTGTGCGTAAACCAAAACGTTATATACGTAGTACATCTTTGACTGATAAGTCTGTTCAGAAACAAGGGGGATTTGAGCGAATGGAAAATTTTGAGGAAAAAAATGAAATTTGTGTTACTTCTAGAAGTGAGTTACCTAAACAGATGGCGATGGCACGGTTATTACTAAGCGAAAATATTCAGAATATTATTAAAATAAAATACAAATCTCCCTACAAAGTTTTTATATAATTTGAAAACGAAAATGATGCCGAAAAATTGCTCAAGTGTTCAAAATTCAAAGATTTAGATTATCGATGTCAAAAGACTTTTGAAAACTCTGTTTCTTATGGATTGGTTAAAGGGGTTGATTTGGATTTAAAGGAAGATGAGATGTTTAAAATTTTTGAGTGTGAGCACAGTATATTAAACATAAAGAGATTGAAAAGGTTGTCCTCGGAAGGAAAATGGATAGATAGCGAATCAGTTCGAATATGTTTCCAAAATTCTACCTTACCTCCGTATGCATATGCATATGGTTGTAGGTTTAAGGTAGAACCTTTCGTATTTCCGGTGACCCAGTGCTTTGGCTGTTGGAAGTTTGGACACTATATAAAATTTTGTCCCAGTAAAAAAATTTTGTGTCCCAAGTGTGGGAATTCAAGTCACACAAATTGTTCATTAGAGAACATTCAATGCTTAAATTGTAAAGGCTCACATTTTGTACTTGATCGAGGCTGCCCAATGTTTGTGAAAGAAAAAGAAATCCGTCTTTTGATGAGTGAACAAAGTATCACTTATAAAAAAGCTCTAGAGATAATGGCTAAACGACGTGAGGAAAAAAATAAATATAATTCTCATATTGATGACAACAGAGCTAGTAATGTTGTGATTGTAACAGAGAATAATTTGACTACACCAAATTTGTACAGTGATGTTGTGAAAAGAAAATTTGGAATACGTGAAACACAAGATTTGATTTCTGGAAGCTCTGAATCAGAAAATGGGATTCGTACTTCAACAGGAAGAAAATCAAAGAGAGTGCAGAAACAAAGAAGGCTACGTAATAATGAATCAAGACATGACAGAAATCAAGGTGAAACAGTTAAAGAAATGGAAGTAGATAATCATATTGAAGAAGAAAATGACACACAAAGAAATAATGTAGAAAAGGAAGAAAATAAAATAGATGTTAAAAAGTTATTGGAAAAGTTATACCAAGCCATAATGTCAAAGAAAACGTTGGAGGAAAAAATTGGTGCAGTTGTTAAAATTATTATTGAGGAATGTAAAACATTTATAGTTAATTTCTTTAATAGGTTCCATTTATTTGAGAGTATATTAGAAGCTGTACTTAATAATGGACAGCAATAGTACGGAATTTATTGATATTAATATTGTATAGTGGAATGCTCAAAGTTTGCGCCCAAAATTGACTAGCTTTAGTGATTTTTTAATTCAAGAAAAAATTCACATTGCTATAATTAGTGAAACCTGGTTTGACTCCAATTTGGAAATTCATATAAATAGTTACAATATCTTCAGAAAAGACAGAGAGGACTCATATGGTGGTGTGGCAATTTTAATTCATAAATCTATTCGATGTTCGGTAAGCACTTTTCAATGCAATAATTCAAGTATAGAGACGCTTCATGTGAAGGTTTATAACTGTAAGTATATTGAAAATATTGTTTCTGTTTACTGCCCGTCGTCTTCTAGAACAATGTTAGAGGACTGGAATTTTTTGTTTAGTTCTTTTCCTAATAAAACTATTATAGCGGGAGATCTTAATGCACACCATAGTGATTGGTCGTATAAAACAGATTTGAGAGGAACTCAGTTGTCGGATGTTATTTCAGACAATAATTATGTATATTTAAATGATGGGACACATACTCGCATAAAATTAGTTAATCAAAACTTACAAAGATCGTCGCCAGACATCACATTCGTGTCTGCGGATATTGCTATTAATTTTCTATGGGCTGTTTTAAATGAGAATTTTGGTAGTGATCATCTTGTAATTAAGTTCTACACAAAAATAAATTTTTCAAATGATTATTTTCAAAAAAGAAACTTAAAGAAAATTTCATGGTCTAAGTTTCAAGAAAGTTTAGTTTCATCTTTTTCAGAAATTAATGTAGAATCCTTAAATAGTGATGTACAATTAATGTATGATGTTTTCCTAAATATGTTAAACAAAGCGATTGACATCAGTGTACCTTTAATAAAAATATGTAATAACCCACAGTCTAAGTTTAAGGCAAAAGATTATTGGTGTCAATCACTCTCATTGGCGGTAGCCCAACGCAGATTAGCTCTTAGTACATTTCGTCGAAATCCCACCCCAGATAATTTTATTAAATTACAATCTAAGATTAAGGAGGCAGCAAAAATGATTAAAATTAAAAAACAAGAAAGCCGTAAAAATTTTTATGATTCAATAAGTTCGGAAACTTCACCTACTGAAATGTGGAGACGAATGCAATGGATTAAAGGTATTCGTAGAAATGTATCGTATGTAGATGTAGATAGTCGTAAATTTTTATTAGAATCACTTACTCCAGATTGGGTCGAAAATATCTCTCCGCCTTTTTTCTCCGAAAACTATGAATTAGAATCGAATTTTTCCTTACAAGAACTTAAAAATAGTATTAAAAATAAAGATACGGCGCCAGGGGATGATGGTATCACATACTCTATGATATCTTCGCTTCCAGAAAGTTTATCAGTCTTTCTATTGGATATTTACAATTTGATTTTTAATACTGGACAGATTCCATGGCAATGGCGGGAGGTGGTTATTTTACCGATATCTAAAGTTAATCAACATGGGGCCGATTTAAAACTGAGACCTATTTCTTTGATGACCTGTATTTGCAAAATTTTTCATAATATGATTCTTAAACGTCTTGAATGGTTTGTTGAAAAAAATAATGTATTATCATCTGCAACAGTAGGTTTTAGAAAGTCTCAATCTTGTATGGATAATTTAGTTCGTTTAGTTTCTTATATTCAAATTGGGATGTCTGATAATATGCCAACTCTTGTCTGTTTCTTGGATATCGAGAGTGCTTATAATGATGTTTTAATAGATAAAATGATTTTAAGTTTGGATGAAATTAATGTTGGTAAAAAAATTTGTAAATACTTATGGTCTTATTTGAAGGAGAGACACTTAAAAATTAAAAAAGATGATGGACTAGGAGATTTTATACGATGGACTTTTAAAGGCTTGGCGCAAGGAGATCCGCTCTCTCCTACTCTTTTTAATTTAGTAACCCGAAAGATTTGTAAATTAGTTTTGGATGAAGGAATTGGTGTTTCTCAGTTTGCTGATGATTTTGCTTTTTTTTTAAAAGATAAAGACCTTAATGAATGCGCGAGAAAAATTCAAAGTGTTCTTGACAAAATAATTGTAGTATTAAATGAAATTGGTTTAAAATTATCTATAAACAAAACAAAATTTTGTGTTTTTAGCAGAGGAAGGAGAAAAAATATACCGGTTTTAAATATTTATAATAATCAATTGTCTTCAGTAGATTATTATAAATATTTGGGTGTATGGTTAGACAGGAGTCTCCTTTGGGGTAAGCACATTAAAATGACGGAATAAAAATGTAATAAGTATTTAAATATTCTAAAGGTTCTCGTGGGAACGTCATGGGGAGTTCATCCAATACATATGAGAAGTTTATATTTTGCATTAATTAGATCGAGACTTGATTACGGTAGTATTTTATATGCTAGTTCAGCTAAAAGCAATATTTCTAGATTGGATAAAGTTCAAAATCAGGTGTTAAGAATTATAGGTGGATTTATTAGGAGTTCACCTATTCATTGCATGGAAAGTGAGCTGAGCATTCCACCACTATTTATAAGAAGACAATTTTTAGCATACAAATATATTTTAAAATCATATTCTTGGAAAGATAATATAACAGTAGATCTAATAAAAGAGCTTAGTCTTAAATGTCAAGGTCGATATTGGTATAGGAAAAAACTCCCACTTTTAGTTAATGTTTACCGTGAAACATGCAATTTAGAAATTTACTCTAGTCATGTGCTGGATCAGTTTTGTTTGGATATATGGTTGTCTCAAATAGACATAAGGAGCTTTGTTATCCCCAATTTAAGCAGTGTTAAAAAAGCTAAGGATGAATATGAGCCAAATAATTTAAAATTTACAATTCAAGACGAAATAGCAGATAAATATAGATCATGGCATAAATTATTCACAGATGGCTCTAAAAGTAGTTCTGCACGAGGGGTAGGAATCTATGATCCAGCAAATGATCAAAGTTTTATGTTTAAAGTGATAGGAGAAGTTTCAATTATGTCATTAGAGTTAATTGGTATTTATGAATCTCTAAAATATGCTATTGAAAGTAATTTGAGAAAAATTGTTATTATGTCAGACAGTAAGAGTGCACTACAACATATCGTCCGATGTGCGACGGGATTACGAGGGATATCGATTGCTTATAATATTCTGGGATGTATTTATGAATGTGATAATAGACAAATTGATTTAAAGTTACAGTGGGTCCCGTCTCATATTGGATTATCAGGTAATGAAGAGGCAGATAAATTAGCAAAAGAAGCATGTTCATCTGGGAGTGAATTAACCATAAAACCTTTTTATTCGGAATTGTTATCAAAATTTAAAAACAAAATATTTTATCTGTGGAAAGAATATTTTGATGAGAGATGTAAAACAAAAGGAATATGGTATAAAACAATCCAATGTGAGCCTCTTCATATCCCTTGGTTTGCAGATAGTAACATAAGTAGAAAATTATTAAAAACAGCCTTAAGAATCCGTTCAGGACATATTCTATCAAAGTCATTTGCATTTTTAATGAAGATAGAAGATTCAGCTATTTGTGAAAGTTGTAATAAAATAGATGATGTCTGGCATGTTTTGATGGAATGTGTCAAGAATAGAAGTAAAAGAAGTTTACTCATCAATCAATTTAATATAAATCTTTTAGATGTGGGATGGATCCTGAGTTGTTTGCACATGCCTAGGTCTAATGCAGCCTTGGCTATTTACAATTTATTGCTGGAAGTTGATGAGTGAATTTCGTTAAGGCGGATACGATGGGGTTGACATGTCAATGACAAAAACCCCCTGGACCAAAAGTAGATAAAAAAAAAAAAAAACTTTATTAGTATGACCATGGAGTAAATATACGTAAGACATAATATCACACATTAGGTCAGAAAGTACTAAAGATATTTTGTCTTAGATTTATTGAGTTCAATTGTGCACAGCCTGCACAGTTCTTGAGTTCTTGTTCTAGCCGTATGAAACTATAGTATGCGCGAGGGCTTATACTCGTAGCACTAATTTTTAATAGCGAGGCATTCAATAATTATGGCAATAAATTATGACTTCCACTTTTTATCTAGAAGTCTGTAATTTAGTCATAAATAACTCACATTCGTTTTATCTCTTACTTATTTTATGTATGTGAAGCAACAAATCGTTTGACTTGGTTTTTCTCCGAAATATGCATTTCATATTTCGGAGAGAATAGTTTTAAATCTTTTGAATTTCAATGGAAGAGACGATTACGACGAAGCAATATTTGACCTCCAAGTGAAGAGGATACAGAGCAGCTTAAAAAGAAAATTGTTTGTAATATTTATTCTTCAAATAAAATGCGTAATTACAAACTTAATCATCCAATGTGACTTCACTCCATTAAACATTATGTGTGGTTGTACAATCATTATTTTATCTAGATTAGATTAGCATCCAATTAGGAGAGATCTCAAGACATTTCTCAATATATTAAGCGCGCAAATTGCATCTTGTCACCAGACAAAGGATATATTACAGTCAGCGGCAGACGCGCCCGATATATTAAACATCATATCGCCGGCGATAACCACGGTTTAATTTTGCGCTATGCAGCCGTAATCGAGTTCAAGATCTGCTACCCGGATTATATAAGCTAATTTGACCTACTACTCTTAATTAAATTTCGGTCATTCGGCTATATTACATTCTATTGGATGAAACAGTGTCTGTAGATGAATGTTGTGTTGAATCTTGATTGACATTAACAGTGTAGATGACAGTAGCCTTAATTGAGAGGAAAATATTATATAATTACTTTTAGTCGTAGATGACCAAATTCTTTTTTTACAACATTTGTATGTTTCATATCGATATAGATATTATACAGTGCTCGCGGTATCTTTTCTTGTACCACAAAATATACAGGGTAGTAGCATTTTTAGATCTAATAAATTTCCATTCCGTTAGACATAAAATATACTAAAATTAGCATAAACGCTTTATCGAATGAACCCGGCATAAAATATCGGAGGACTTTCTCTGGCTGCGGTACGGATCCGACACGAGGCTAAGGCTGCGTTTCTACCGTAGCTGCGTTGCGAGGGATCTACATTTTAAGATCCTATAGAATCGCACCGCTCGACGATAAATGAAGCTATAGGTTCTCAAACATACATTCCTCGTAAGTCGCAACACAACTCCGGCGGAAACACCCCCTAATATTTCTTTAAAAATTGTGCCACTCGAATTCAGTTTTAAAGGAGAAATGGGCCACCATACATTCCCATCGCTGTCCTGTAAATACAGTATTCAATAATAATAATTGTTTAGTATATTGTAGTTGCTTTTTAGAAAGTACTATAGGTGATGCCCGCAACTCCGCTGCGGCAAAACTCGTTTATCGCGCAGAATCGTACATTTTCCGGGACTCAAAGTATCCTATGTCCTTCCCTGGGACTCAAAGTATCTCCATGCCAAATTTCAGCGAAATCGGTTCAGCGGTTTGGGCATGAAGAGGTAACAGACAGACACACTTTCGCATTTATAATATTAGTATGGATATTAGTATGGATGTATAGTATGTATACCTGGTGGGTTATTATGACCTCTTATTTCCAGCCAGTTTACGCCCAAAATGTACCGTTTTCGGACGTAAACTGGCTGGAAATAAGAGGCCATAATAACCCACCTGTTGAATTATTTGACAGTTATAGTCTAGTCACTCTAGACTCTAGAGTCTAGAGTATAGTGTATAATAATAATTAAAAGTTGTCGCTGCTAACCAGATGGCTTGGCGAACAAATCCTGTAGTAGCTGACGTTGATGTAGCTAAAGTAAGACTTAATAACAAATAATAATTATAATTAGTATTCTGATATATTGGTGAAATTGCCTGTTTTTGTGTTTCTGCACTTGATATACAGACAAAATATACAGTTTAACATTGTTATCGTACTGTTTAAAGTTCCTTACATTCTGAGATGCCGATATTTCAGCCTCCAGTCGGTATGTTTATCGGTAAACTTGTTATTTTGTGCATAGCAAATCATTGTTTATATTTGCATGAAAGTATAATATCTATATTATACGTTCTCTCCAATCTCAATACATAATTTTATTTTACTATTATAATTTAAAATTTATACACAACAATATATTCAAACCAATGTTATGACTTTTCATCATTATTATTTTTTGCAAAGGTCCAGCAGCATGCAATTTACGTTACGAAAAAAACATAAAATAAGTTCAAGATTTCACAATTAAATAAAAATTACGGAACTAGCTTATCCATATGTTTTGTTTCTGCCTACCTTCATATCAAGCGACTCAGACAAAATAATTTCCGGATCAGCTAATTATTATTTATTGATCAATAATTAACAGGCGATTATTAAGATAAGGTTTTCTCTTTTGTCGTTTCTTTGAGGTATATTTTTTTTTATATGAGATGTTAGATGTAAACCACTTAGTTGATTTAAGTACAGTTTACTACCGTGCGAGTTAGCCACTCTTGACTCTACCCTATAATATCAACATTCTTACCAAATATTTTTACTATCCTGATTCTAAAATATATATAGCCACTAGCGGTAGACACAAATGCGATGAACACATTTTTCTGACTGGGAATTTAATGAAACCAACTGAAAGTGGAGTTTCATGTAAACATCGCTGTCGGAGCCCCGCGGCGATCGTTCTGGA
This sequence comes from Polyommatus icarus, assembly GCA_937595015.1. Taxonomy (NCBI): domain Eukaryota; kingdom Metazoa; phylum Arthropoda; class Insecta; order Lepidoptera; family Lycaenidae; genus Polyommatus; species Polyommatus icarus. The sequence continues at coordinate 17,092,119 of OW569321.1, forward strand.
TTAACGTCGAAAGAGAGAGAGAAAAAGAGAGAGAGAGACCCTCTTAAGGGGGCGACTAACCCAAAATTTTAGATTTTGTAGTTCATTTTTATACCTCAAAATAAGACCCAAATTGTTAAATCGATATTTTAAAATTATCTTGATAGAAAAAAATCACAAGATGCATCTAATTTTCACGAATTTTTCATTTATTGCCATAACCTTAATTGAACTAAATTAATATATTTTTAACACATTGTATAAAATTCTATCATTGAGAAACAGACACATTTATCGAGTTATTGAGAACACTCTAATTTGGCGATGAATACCTACGCGTCGTCCTTTTTCATCTGGCATAATATGAAATACAGTCGTGAGTGTGAAGAGAGAAGGACGATGTTTGATTTTTTGGGTTAGTCGCCCTCTTAACGAGAGCTGAATAGCGCCGAACGTGTCCAAATGCTTTAGGCTTAGGATCAGTGATACTGTGTGGAAGCCAGCGCAAAAAAATTACTCCGCCGTAATGGAAACTTCGATTGGTACTTTTTACACGTGTAAAAAGTAAAAGAAGCTTCGAGCTACGAGTACACTGCAGTGCAGTAAAGCCTGTATCGGTTTTGAATGTGGGAAAATTACTTATTCTGGTTTTGTATGTGGTAAGTGGTAACTATGCAGCAAAATTGGAAACGGGAGTATGTTGATATTTTTGTGCACGTATTTTTGTAAACGTACCTACAGGGTGTAACAATTACTATACTGGGGTAAGTGCCCCAACGTCACGAGTTTTCCCATACAAAAGTGAAAGAAATTGGTCTTTCAGCGCTGCTACTTTCACAGTGAACTTGAAAACTCTCTGCAAGGAACACATACACACGCTTACGTATTATCACTTAGTTTTGTCACACCCTATATATATAAAACGACAACAAAAATCTCATTATGTAAGAATTACTTTTAAGACATAAAATTTTGATTTTTTTTCATCCAGAAACACGTCCGATATAATTAACTGTGAGTATTTTCAAAGTGAGGCCATAGGCCAGCCTTAACCAGCGAAGTACGCACAATCGAACTCACCTGGGCAAAGTGGGCATACAAATGACAGAACCCCATTCATTTCTCAATGGAGTACTGCTTTAACAGTTGGCGATCCGCACTCCCTCCGAACTTCGTCCCCAAATTAAATAAGTTTAATAAAATATCACCACCCATTGTGACTTTGTCAACATTTCAATGAGGCGCTCATAACCGTCACCGGTAATGACATGAAAATAATGAGAGGGCAATTTCGCCCGTAAATTGTAGATTTGGGCTGACTATTGAAATTAAAGTCACCTATGTATGAATGGCGACTGTAATTACTATTTACATTATAATTTAAATTTATTTTACACTGGAATTGTTAAGAGTAATTTGTTCGTGAAATTTTAAACGCGATGATTTAATTTTCATTATTTATCGTGTTCCTATGAACTGAATAATTAATGTTTGTTTTGTTAATTAAATATTTTATTTGACTCTCGATTGAATATCTCAGAATCGTGAAAATTATACCAGGTTATTCTCTGGCTTATGGCGAGCGAGTGTGTGAAGTTCGCGCGGGCTGTGCGGCGCAGTGCAGAGAGAAATTTAAATTCTTGAAATAGTCTTCTTCTCTTGCACATTAGTCCACAATCATTATATATAATATATAATTAGTATTTCATAGTGATACTTACTTGTTAACCTTTGACTGATCATTAATCAGTTAGAATTATTCACAGTAGTTAACGGCATTCCAAACATTGTTGACGGCTGAACTGATTTTAATAAGTACTATTATTATTATTAAAATTTGTGTTCAACCGGTGTAGAGGGAGAATATATTGAGTAAAACATGGAGTATTAGAAATGATATTATCGATACATAATAGAGATATCTCTTTCCATCAACGAAATATAAAAAACAACAGTATAGAGTTAATGTAAGCCAGCAGTAACTACTAACAATATTAGTACTCACTACTCGATCATAATATTCTCAGAATCGGTTATTGGTCTTTGGTAATCTTAATTCTCATTCCTTGAAAGTTACTTCAATGTAAAATTTCCTACTCACTAGCAATTTCAAGAAGTAAAACGTGTTACTGTTTTCTTAAGGTTTTTATATATTTATTTTTAAGTTCCAGGTCATATTGTACGCAGTACGAGTATTATGTACTTACTTGTATAGCAAAATGAAAATTTACTAATTACTGTTAGTAATTAGTAATTGGCTTTCAAATTAGGCGTTACAAAATTAATAATGTTTTAATTTTAAGAAATAAATTAGTTTGATATATGAAACAAAAAATTGGTATTTTAATAAACATAACAACAACATCAAACGATTGAGTCTTGGACGATCATCACGCGTTATCAACGATCATAACTTATCTTTGGTTTGATATTTCACGAGAATACTATTTCGCAGTTTGACAAAAAGAAACTCCTTTCAAACAAGGAAGTTTTAAGCTGCATTAAAATAGTACGTATAGTAGTAATAGTAAGTATAGTACTAGTAGAATTGGACAGTGGATGCTTATGATTTCAGTGTAGACTACTGGTCTAGTGGTCAAGTCTAGACTCCGGATGAAAGGCGTATTGTGATCAACAATGTCGGCTGGAGAGAGCTAATCCAAATTGGCTTAAGTTATTCATTGGGTTTCTCAGCGAACGATTAGTTCTCGACTGATTCGGGTTTAATAATACAAGAAAGCTCAGACAAAGGCCTATATAAATCGAGATCTTGCGGGTTTGTATTACTATTAGGATAATATGTTATATAACCTGGATAGAACCGTGTAGTGCTTTTTACAAAACGAGCCGTATGAAGAGTTGAACATAATTTTTTTTCGGAGCTATTCGTCGCCTTTTAAGCCCCTCAAACTTTCAAATTGTTAGACTACCTACATTTTTCTGCAAATGATAAGAATAATTAAATATTTTGTTTGTCGTTAGGATAGAGCATACCGATTTCAATATAAGCGTGATATCGTATGAAGAAACATACATACATCCTTGTTAAGGAGCAGTGGTAGAATTTTGAAAAACCCTTTCTTAGTGGACTCTTACAATTTCAATTTCACTAAGGGTTTGATTGTTGACCAATTAATTATTTTTCTTACAAGTTGCCAAAGCTCTCTCTACTTACATTCGATAAAGCTTTACTTTTTATGTTTAACATTGTTGATAAAGTTATAATTCTAGAAATATAGTTAAAATAGTGAATAAATATTTCATAGCTGCATTCTCCTCGGTGAGTAGTGCCCGAGAGCGATCGCGACCCTCGTCACGACGCAGGTGCGTCTGAACCCTTTATGAAACGACCTACAAATTTTAATCTCAGCCTGACGTTGCGACTTATATTGACTAACGTAATACATGTATCTTCAGTTTTGAGAACTCCTTAAGGAATGCCTAACTAAGGGTCTACACAGACGGACTGCATTTCGACTGCAATCCAACTGCAAATTGCAGTTCAAGTGCAGTTCACACGACTGCACGCCAACTGCAACTGAACTGCAATCCGACTGCGCGTTTGGTTTGCAGTTCTATTGCAGTCGCATTGCAGTCGTGTCAACTGCATTCAAACTGCACTTGAACTGCAATTTGCAGTTGGATTGCAGTCGAAATGCAGTCCGTCTGTGTAGACCCTAAAATTTTACTTTACTACGACGACGTACATATTGCGACGTAGATGTTAATTGTTATTGTTTTATACGTGACATGCGGCCCCTTTTGCACTGCAGCTGGTCCATGATGGACGATTCTCAACAATTAATCTTTAGTATATTCATTTGATGTCCATGATCAACGTAGACAGCTGCGGCAATCATGATTATTCATCAAGGCCCAAAGGTGCCTCTGGCTACCTGAAACTGCTGCTAAACGTAAACTTTTTCTTTGTCTCAAAAAGTTTCATAGGTGTTTCTTTTACGTACCTTTATAAAATGCACTATCTTCATTTATTTCATACGGAGATGACGTGATCTGGAAATAAGAACAACTTGTCAATATAGTTTTGAATATCCAAACATTGTATTATTTAGCTAAATGATAATATGATAACATTATGCTTTATGTTAGCTAATCTACTCGTATGATGCTATGATAACTAAGAAATGCTAGAGTCTGAAAAGTGGATTTAGCAGGTCAAAGGATTAAAATAGTCCGTATCTGACAATTTTGATAATTTGTTAACATTTAATGCAATAATTGCGAAGCTGACATATAATTGCTTTATTTCAGCCATCATTGCAGGTTGCCACAGGACGAAATAACATAAAGTTTCATACCGGTATTGATTACAGAGGTCGGGTCGGTGAAGGCGTGTCAAAGAATGAAGTTGAAATCAGCGTAATGGCCAGCCCTGTAGGTCAGTGCAGTTGTTACACTTACACTATATTCTGTGCATACACCTATAGACTATAGCCCAAGAGCCCGTGATTGTTTATTATATAGAAAATATATTGGATTACAAGCTTAAAATTTTACTATGAAATACGTAGCCACAATAAATACTGTTTATTGTGGAGCTACGTATTTCAGATTTCGGATTATCCAGTTTTGGCAAGATAATAATATTATATCGTTAGCTTCCCATTTCTGTGTTATCTCGTTATTCGTAAAAATAAATATAATTTCTAAAAAATAACCGTATAAAAATTGCAATAATTAACTAACTTATTTTAAATAAAATTGAACTGTTGTCTAATAGTAATATCAGGTAATATCTATTATTTACCAATTGACAAAAAGCGCATTGGTGATGTCAAATTAGTCGATGAGTCGTCAGTTTGCGAGCTCTTGCACTCTCGATTATAAACGTATCGTATATCATGCCTTAAATTCATCTCGACCGGTAATTTACGATTGCTAAATACTACCGATTATATTGAGACACTAACTTTAATTGCGGTGACATTTTATAGTCGATTAAAAAGTTGAAAAAATGTCATTGAGTAACATGAGTGATATGGTGAATGAAAGCAATTTTCGTTCTATAATTGGATATGCGAGCTGACCTTTTCGCAAAATCATATTTCATTAATTTAATAAATCTTAAGCTCCAGAGTTCGATGGGCAATAAATTAATTGGGAGTAGAAATAGTGACTTCTTGACTTGAAAACTATGACTCCATATAAAACTTCTAACATTGTAAAAGTAAATAAGATACCAGAAACTAATAATTTTAAAACATAATCAAAAATTCTTTACCACTAATTCAATTTAACAACAGCGAACTAAATCGTATATAGTCCAATTATAACATCCCACAATTGGTCCAAATTTCCCGGTAATATCGGAGTGATAATTTATAACTAGCTAGGTGCTGAAATTTAGGTATAGACCGAGTGAAGTCCTAACTCTAGCGGCCGAACAATGGGAACTTTACCAACTAATAAGCGAGTCTCGATTCGGCATTAGCTGTTGTTAGTTAGTATTATAATTTGTGGTATCAACTTGTACTACTAAATCTTAAATAATAATATCTATGGACGCTTCACACCACGTCAGTCTGGCCCCGTGCTAAGTACCTAAAGGACTTGTGTTACAGGTGCCAGACGACGGAAATATATTTAATACTTTTTATACTATACATATATTTAAGATTTTTATTATATCATACACATATTTAATACACATCCAGACCCGGGAACATTGAAAACTTTTTGTTCCGTCGCCGGGATTCGAACCCTACTAAATCTTAGGTCGTGCTTCAACATGATTAGGATAAATTGTTTTTAAAACAAGTAAAGATGATTTGATACTTCCTCTTTAATTATACAAAACGCACAACTAATAGTAAATGCCAAATCGAAAGCAAACATTTTAAAGTTCGTTGACATCACATCCTGTCTAATTTAGATTCGATTCAAAATACGAAGACATGAAAACAAATTACAAATAAAATTCCTTTACACCTCGTCAGATAAAACTAGATTTAAATCAAAACACAAACCAATCAGATTATGCAATTAAAAAGTCTATTTATTCAGAGGAGGCGCGTGCAGTCGAAACGAAATATTCTAATCGAACGATTCAATGAGATTAAAAATCAATTATCTCCCGCGGGCTCCGCGTCTAGCGCCCCACGGTGAAGTATATTGGAACAACATTGGTAATGCAAGCGGAATTAATTGTCTTTGTATAATATGCATAACGTGTGCACTGTATTGTCTCCCTCTATCGATTATTATCGGCTATATGTGGCTTTTCAAATCGCTTTTAATAGCGTATTTAGTCTTGTTGTGGTTTTGAATAAGAAAATGTTTTAACTGTAAAAAATAAAGAGGATAAGAAATCGTCTTTTATTTTTCTTTTGTTTTGTTTTTAAGGAAAAGCGTGTACGTAACGTGTTCGAGAATACTTACTAAATACTTGGAGGTTTACCTCAGATTATATTTTGTACAGTAAACATTGGTTGTACCTATTTCAGTATGTTTCCTACAAAAGTTTAGTGAACCACCTCAGTTAGAAAATGCAAACATCTGCAGAGGAAGTGTTTTGTTCCTTTACAGTATAGTTTACTGTGGTGAGTAAGATAGGCCATAATTTAAACTTATACAGACTAGCCTATCCGTCCTATTATGAATTCCGTAGCAGCTCCCCCATAGTTAATGAATTTCGGTAATAATGTTTCGGGACCGTAATATGTTCTATTCCCAATTTAATGGTAACCACAATCGAGCTCTGTTAGTTATTAATATGGGATGCGCTGCAGTTAATGAATCGTTAAACGGTGGAGCAGGTCTATGGATCCCTAAACACTAAACACATCTAGGCTCTGCAGTGTTAGTCTTGATGTAGAGATAAACTACGATAACATGTCGCGCCCCTCCAAATTATTGTTTCAATGTGTGTAGTCACATCCTTATGAAAAAGTTTGTATGTAGTAAGTATTCAACCAATCAACCAGTACTCGTAATATTTAATGTCACATAATATTACCAAGATTTGTTGGTCAACTAATCATAACTAGCAGACCCCACAAGACAACGCACATCAAACGTTTTGACAACGCATTTCAAACGTTTTGAATTTTGGAGGGGCGCGCCATGTTATCGTAGTTTATCTCTAGCGAGATAGAAGTACTATCAGAGAAATCGATTCATCGGCAGTGCTGTGGATTTGCGTAATTATGTCGTGTTAGTGTCAAATATGAGAGCTTGTGGATGAGGGCTGCCCAAGATCGGGATGGTTGGCGCTCATTGGGAGAGGCCTACGTTCAGCAGTAGACGGCAATAGGCTGATGATGATAATGATGATGTTGTTGTCAAGTTTACCGCGACTTAGAACAAAATACATCTTGAACAACGTGACTTGGCAAAACCCGACGAAATAACGAAGGTTCTGTAAATATAGCAATTCCTTTGAAAAGTTGAATTACTGTAAAACAAAACTCCTAACTATTCATTATTCTCTACTTCCTTGTAGCTTAAACAAATGTAGGTATATAGAGCCATAGCTCTAATAAATCTATCTCTATCATAATAAAAACTTATACTGCTCAGTAATTCATTAACTGACTGATTGACATAGTGAACTATCAACGCACAGCCCAAACCTGTGAATTTGGAACAGAAATTTGGTATGCAGGTAGATGTTATGACGTAGGCATGCGGTAAGAAAGGATTTTGATAAATTCCGACTAAGGGAATAAAATAGGGGATGAAAAATATAATAATACTTCTTAACGCGAGCGAAGTCGCGGGCAAAAGCTAGTTCAACATAAAAGTTAATACATTGGAAAATACGTTGTATGTGAGTGATTTCGCAAGGATGTTTATTATCTTGACGCACTCAACACACAAGAGTGTATTCTACATTCAACTCAGTTCACTGAAAAGTTTGTTGGTGTATGAGATGATCGGCAAAGGAAGATGTTACCAACGAGCGAGGTGGTATATATTATGCTTGGCCAGTCTATACTGTCTTCGTTTCAGGCGTGTATATCCGCCAATGACCTTGATCATTGTCTGTCAGTGCGAATATCGACGTAAATAACATTAAAATAACATTCATAACAGCGCGCCTTGTACGGTGGCGGTTACGACGCTCGCCGCGTCCATGATAGGGCGAAATAGGAGAAAAAACCTTTTTAAGGCTTAATATTATAATACATAATATTTCAAAAAAGTAAAAAAACCAAATTATCAACTTATGTATTGCAAAGCAGTAGATATTTTTTATATATTCTTTTGATAAATAATGAAGGAGTAAAGTGGTTTCATTCAACGATTTGGAGGTGATTTGGTTTTTTATTTCTTTATTATGTGATACCGATAGAAAAAATACGACAAAACCACGTTACGTATCATATCATGTAGATTACTAGTTATTTTTGTCAGATATAATTTCTCTGTTAATGCCGATGAAAAGTGGTTTCATCTGCACGCTTTTTTCGCGAGAGGAGCCTTCAGATGTCGCGCCGATCTCTGAAAACTTCGATAGTGCGATTCAAGATTTTACGCTGTTTGATGCGCTACTAGTTTAATACATGCAGTGGAGTTGTTGATATTCAGTTGTGATGATTATTCAAGTCGTTCTAAGCCATTTAACTTTTTGGAACGGAGTTCCTTTTCGCGCTTTGTGAAAGGGGGCTAGGCCGAAAAAATTGTAACGACACTTTTTTATTAGTACCTGCATGTCAGGGGCAGAGGGCGTTGCGCGTTGATAGTATTCCTGTGCATCAACTAGATGGCGTTTTTTGAGAATAAACAGCGACGCGTTGTTAGTATACCTGGGCGTCAATAGATGGCGTTTTTTTATTAGTACCTGCATGGTAGGGGCAGCGGGGGTTGATAGTATTCCTGTGCGTCAACTAGATGGCGTTTTTTTGAGAATAAACAGCGATGCGTTGTTAGTATTCCTGGGCATCAATAGATGGCGTTTTTTTAAATAATTTTTTTGAGTTAAATTATGTATTATATACAGATTTTTTGAACATAAGAAATAACTCCGTTCCATTCGGGTGTCCCTTGACACCTCTCAAGTTTTTTTTTGTAGGTATTAATCTTTAAACCATTGTTACATAACATTAACGTCTGTAATCTGTAAATACACAGAATGTGTAACTTTTTAGTAGTAAGGGGGAATGTCTATACTATTTTTAACCGACTTCCAAAAAACGAGGAGGTTATATGTTCGGCTGTGGATATATATATATATTTTTTATTTTTGTATGTTCAACGATTACTCCGCCGTTTGTGAACCGATTTTCGAAATTTTTGTTTTGTTGTATTAGGTTTCACTCCAATTTGGTCCCATTTTCACAAAGGTGGTGACCTGATGATGGGATCCATGAGCAATCGAGGGAACTCCTCGAAATTTATATGGAAACATATGGTGATATTGGTTTTATGTGAAGTGTACTAAGAATACGCTACCAAAAAGTCAAATATTGGGTCAAGGTATACCATGGTTTCGATGATGCTGAAAGAACTCCTGATTCCTTATAGATACACGTTTGGGAGTTTCGGCGTTGTTTTAAGAACAGAAAGCATAAACTACTATGCAATTCATATTCATCATCATCATCATCGTCATCATCATCATTACCACGTCGTGTTAAGGCCACCAATGTCTCATGGCACAGAATAGATAATAGTACAAGGCATAGGTATGGATATACTAATAATAATAATTATGTACTGTATAAAAATTAACAACACCTGTTTGTTTTTAATACACGGCGTCGGCGTAGCCGCCCAGCGCCGCCGCGCGGCGCGTGGCGGCAGAAGACAGAATATCGAATACTTTACTAACTACTTTATATACAGATCGAATACTTTACTACTTTATAAAATTTTAATAGACAAATAGAATTAAAATAAAGTTATTTTAAAAAGAGCATTTAAACAAAACAAAGTCATTAAGTGTCTTTTTAATTAGTTATACTTATTAATCGATAGATGGTGCACTAAGTACCTATCGATTTGAATTCTTGATAACAAGAACAGCTGTCAATAATTATGATAATATTAAATATTATGTTACGCTACATCCTATGCTAGTTTGTACATTTTTTTATCTGATAGATACTTCGATCGTGGAAAAACGAGACACAATAGCCTTTCTATTGTTATCGCAATCGCCGGTGACCGCTTTGTGCTTGAAGTATTAAAATTATGAAGATTGAGTACAGAAATAGTTGAGGTTTAGCCGAATTCGGAAAAAGGAACTATTAGATAGTAAAAATTATTTAATACTTTTTAGTTCATATTAATGTTATTATTGTTTTTACCTTGGAAGTGTTAAAAATAATAATAATAACGTTAAGCTCAGAAAAGTCGTGTTATTTACACAGTTTAATATAATAAAAGTCCGTCGCATCGAGTTAACAGTTCGTTTAAATTGTTAGCTGTAGGAGAGCTATTTAAAGCCTATTAATTTGCTGAAACAATTTTGATCAGCCATAAATAGTTTCTGTGTTACTTTATATAGAATATAGAATGTGTCCCAACACCGGTGTCCAATGATGTATAATATATTTTATCGACAAATTTGCTGTCATCTGCCTAGGAATCAATTAATTCCTCGATGCCCTATGAAGATAAAATGATCGGACACCGGTGTTGGGACACATTGTATATTCAGAATATAAGACGCGATAAAATAACACAAGAGCTTGTATAAATATTATTATCTTTACGAATCAAACATACTCGTATTTTGTAGCTTAACTCTTAACATAGCAAGAAATAATTTAACTCTACAAAGAAAGAAATCAATCTTTACCAAACCAAAACAATTAATGTACCAATATAGCTTATTGAGTAAGCGAAATCAGTATCAAAACTACAATTTAAATACACAAATTCAGCTGTATTCTTATTTAACTCACTCTCAGAGAAATCATCTATATATTATGTTTTAAGTCGAATGCTTAAGTCTGCCTATGCTGCTAAAGTCGAAAGGTATGAACATACCGTTTTTTTTAAACCAGATCATACTAATTAATTTGCGATAGATCGTGGCCGTGCGCAACATGATACAGTACTGTTTTGTTCCTTAAAATTATTCAAAATCATATTTCTAAGTGCGTTCGCTCGATTAGAGGGGTCTAATAAGGAGGTGGTGTATCGTGTACATTTGTATTGTGTCAAAACGTTGGAACCACCTCTGCGCTAATTGTCTGTAAACGGCGCTAACCCAATTGGAAAATAATATCCGTGCCCGCGCCGGCAGCTCCGAATATTGTCTGCTCGCTGAGGAAATCTATTTGGCCAGGAACTAAATTCATCGTTTAATCAACAAATGAGTATGAGGCAGCCTCAATAAACAGTTTATTTACAATTGTTTGGTCCTACCTGAAGACAAAAAGGTAAATTTTAAACCAAATTAAGTGCAACATACGTACCTACTTACTTCAATAGATTCTCACAGTTCACACAGATGTAGATAAGTTATTAAATCCATACCCATACTAATATTATAAATTCATAAGTATGTATGTGTGCCTGTTACCTTTTCACGCCCAAACCGCTAAACCGATTTTGTTGAAATTTTGTGTGGAGACACTTTGAGTCCCGGGAAGAACGTAGAAAACTTTTTATCCTGAAAATTTACGCTTTCCGCCATAAGCGAATTTTTGCGCAACGGAGTTACGGTCTTCTTGATAAAACTTGCTGAGTATTACTAAATATTGTTGTAGGTACTTATATTTTTATATCCTTCTTCAAGTTAGTAGATTACATAATTATATAACATGCGGGATTGTTACATGCAGGTAGTAGATAAAAATACAGGAAATATTTTTCTGAATTTATTTAAGGTTTATCGATTACCTACTTTCTCAGGTACCCACTTCAATTTCTGATGTAAATTGACAAAGCTAGGTATTCATCAGAAGTGGCCTAGGTCAGAAGTTCTAAATAACATTATTTAATTTAATACCTGTGCACCTAAATATGCTGTGTAGTTTAAATACTAAATTCTATCTCTCCAGTAAAACTTATATTCAGGGAGCCATAGAACAATTTTTTTTTACTACTAACAAGCAAATTTTTTGTGAGTTATCAAAAAAAAAATAAATTGTTCTAGGGCTGTATGATGGTCATAAGGTCTCGGAGGTAAACAACAACATTACAAGAATCAAAGTTAGCATCCCTTTACAAATAAAAAAAACATTGTAACACGACGCCATCTTAGCGAGAGACCACAAAACCACATTGTAGTCATCGTAAAGGGAAAAATAAATTTCAGCGTCGGCCCATGCATGACATAAGAACGCTTTTAATGGTATAATAACTCGTGGCCCCTTAGCTACATTGTAACGAATCGTCGTTAAAGTCGTCTGATAACATTGTTCGCAACTTTAATGTTAGTGTTGAAAAGTAATTTGTTATTAACACCCTTTTAAAATAGGGCTTCCATCTTTAAATGTTCATTTCAATTCTAACCTAACTTTATGGTTCTTTGTATTTATCGCTATAAGGAAATCCATACTAATATTATAAATGCAAAAGTGTGTCTGCCTGCCTGTCTGTTACTTTTTCACGCCCAAACCGTTTAACCAATTTTACTGAAATTTGGTACAGAGATACTTTGAGTCCCGGGAAGGGATATAGGATACATTTTGTTTTGGCGAGAAAGAGTTGCGGGCATCATCTAGTACTTTATATAATATACTTTACTATATAATACTTTATATAGTAAAGTATATTACTATAGTAATTGATATCGCATTTACAATTAATGCAAATTGTTTATTTTAAAAAGTCTAAGTTATATTTTACGTCCTGCATACGTCATAATTATATTTTTGGCCTAACTTTCGCATAGTCTGGATTCTCAAAGCAATAACAAAGCTAGCCTGCCTTTGATTCAGCACAGACTGATTAGTCACAGTTAGCTGAAGCAAGCCTACGATTTACATACGCATAACTGAGAGATCTCACACCTTTGTGCAAGGCGCCGTAGCGATACATATCATATCTCAGAAATACAGTAAAATCCTTTACTTTTCCCTGAATACAAATTAAAGCTAAAACATCTTATTTTGAGGGTCAAATCACCTTGAAGTTTTTTACCACAGAGTCATGAGTTTAACAGAAAATGTATTTTTTGGTTTAACAAAGGTGTATTTTTATTTCTCCTTCACGTCATCAACAATCGCATATATTATAAGCATATCGACAGTGGCAAATACCCAAAGAGCAAACAGGTTTTGTTAAAGGCCGAGGGACGAGAGAGCAAATATTCAATATGAGACACATAATTGAGAAACGTTGAGTATTTAACTCCTCACTCCTAATGTGCTTTATTGACTACTCAAAACCTTTTGACTGTGTAAAATGGGAACATCTGTGGGATATACTACGCGAAATGGGAGTACCTCAACATCTTGTGACCTTAATCGCGAATCTATATCAGGATGGCGACTCTATGGTGAAAATCAATGACACAATCTCTGGTTCTCTTAAGCCCGAAAAAGGAGTGAGGCAAGGGTGCATTCTATCATCTATTATATTCAACATCTATGGCGAATATATTATGAGAAAGGCCTTATCAGAATGGGGTGGTGGAATCTCTATCAGAGGCGTTAAAATAAGAAACCTGAGATATGCGGAGGACACAACTCTCTTTGCGTCAACAGAAGCGGAACTTGCTGAACTCTTTAAAAGAGTAGAATACGAGAGTCGACTAGTTGGACTTACCATCAACCAAAATAAAACCAAGGTAATGCTCATAACAGAACTGGTCAATACTTTACAACCGGAGTAAGATCATTGCCCTCGAGCCAGGGTGGTAGCGATGGAGATATAAAAAGTAGGACGCAAATGGCCTATCAGCTATGAGCCGACTAACATGTATATGGCCAAACCGTAGAATATCAACAAATACGAAGAAAAGGCTCGTCCAACCATTGGTTTTCTCTATATTTCTCTACGCTTCTGAGTCATGGACCATCCGGGCAGCAGACCGCAAAAAGATCGACGCATTTGAAATGTGGTGTTGGAGAAGAATGCTTCGCATACCGTGGACAGCCAAAAGGACAAACAAATGTATTCTCGACCAGCTCAGCGTTAAAATCATCGACAACATGTTACAAGAGAATTTGATCCTATTTTGGTCACATCGCTCGCCGGCAACCAGACAATCTCGAAAAGCTAGAAGCTGAAGACCCAGGGGTCGATAACCTACTGATACTATTACGACACTCACTGGACTGAAAATAACAGCCGCCCTTAGAGTAGCAGAAGAACGAATAAAATGGAAGAGCTTAACAACTAAAGTAGAGGAGAACTTTTCCCGGCGCGACCTTCAGTAATAAAGAAAATGACAAAAAAGAAGAAGAGATTTTTATTTCGCATTCTAATTATGTTGCAAAATGGCAAACCCCAACCTTTACATTTTTAAATACTTTATTTACCACATAAAGTGATACACAACGGTTTCGGTGACGGTGGCCGGTTTCATTGAAACCGGGCCAGCTACGCAGGAGTAAGTTTATAGTGCCCAAGTGTGTGCGCAGTACATAAGAGCACTTTCCTTTACTTTACTCTCATAACCCAGTGGGATGGACGATCGACACGCCTGGCGAGAGATCAGGCGCAGGACCGACTTTTTACATGCCCATCCGATGGATGGATCATCTTACTTGTCAGACAATCACGTGATCAGCCTGCATTGTCCTATCCAAACTTGGAAATAACATATTGTGTCCAACGCGGGAATCGAACCCACGACCTCCAAGTCAAGAGCCGCGCTCTATTATACCACTAGACCACGGAGGCGTTTAATAATATTATCAGGTATCAACACTATCACATTATGTTAAGGCTGTAAAATAATTTAAAGCTTTAAACTTAAAATTGTATTTTACCGAATTCAAGCAAATATAAATAGCAAATATTCATTAATATGGTGCCATAAATAGAAACATAAAATCTGTTTATGAGTTTGCAATTATAAATATTATTGTTATCTTAATTAATTTGCATGTATTAAAGTGCAATTAATTTTCATTCATTCGTTTTGATTATATGGTTTTCAGTTTATTTTGCGACGACAATGTTTTTGGTAAAGTTTTCGGCCCTATGTTTTCTCATCGTTCAAAGCAAAGCAGGTAATTAATTTAAATAATAAGATAAATTAAAAATGCTTTCCTCGGTAGCTCATTATTAAAAACAATATTTATCTAAAAATATATTTTATTAATATTACATAATTATTATTAGTGCGTAAAAACGTTTTTATTACCTACCTATTTCAGTAAAAAATGTTTTTTTTTGTTTAGTACCCCCAGAAGAATGTTTCGCTAACTTCAGATGGGATGATTGTGGACAATCACCAGAGCCAGTTATTTATTACTGGAAACCTGGGTCCAGGTGTGAAGTAGGTACGTGGCGCGGATGTCTACCAAACCCGAACATGTTTAAAAATGAGCACGAATGTTTAAAAACGTGCATATTTGATAATGATCTACTACAAGAATCGGTGGAAAACCAAACTGAAACCGTTACAGCAGCTTCTGATGAGACGCCATTATATAATGACACAACCAGTTTTGAAGAGACTACGTTGCCATCCAATGTCACGGCGGCTGCTGACGAAACGTCGCTATCGAGTGTCACAATGGTTCCTGATGATTCCTCACAATCAACAGTGACGGTTGATGGTGAAACGTTGGCTCCCGACGTCGATAACGAGGCTTCTAAGGACAGTCAAGGTGCAAAGTCAAACGATACTACGATTCCCGATGATAAATTGCCTTCCAACGGAAGTTTACTTTTCAACGAGACAAACACACCAGCTTCAAACGATGCGTTCAAACCTGATGATCCCGCAGAGTCCAACAAAACCCCTGTTCAGGAGGATAAAGACGATGAACAAGAAAAAGATAACGACAAGCCTGTCGAAACACCTGCTCCGGCGCCGCAAGAAGAGGCACCTAATGAACAAGAAAAAGCTGATGATAAGCCTGATGAAGAAGAGAAACCAGTAGGGCGTAGTCGATTAGCCAGCTTTTTAAAGGGAAAGTAAATTTTGTGAATTAAAATCTACACATTCATATTTTATTTTTATGCTATAATTTTTATACAAAGTTCATTTAATTGTAAAGTCAATGGAATGATGGAATGTAGGTATTCGTTATACGTTTATAGACCTTACAAGTTTCCAGGTTCATAAGCGTGAGCAACGCCATAGGCTAGGAAAGTAATAAATTCGCAATAAATATTGTGCATTGTGTTCGAGATAGATTAATTTAGCCGTTCGACGCTATCGCACGCAGCAGTGCAAGATTTATGTATAAAGCGTATACGGCCATATTGAAAAATATATAAGGTGGGATGGCCGCTACGAAATAGGCCGCAGCATCCGCGTGCGTGACGTACAATTTAACCGTGAGTTATTTATCTATGGTTCCCGTAACCAAGCAAGCATTTTGAGAACAGAGTAATCCTTGCAAGTGCGCCATAGACATTTGCAATTTTAAAACGTCTTTGTATCTACTTAGTAGTTCAACTGAAAGTAATCTTTGCCATTGCCCATTTCCATTTATATATTCTTTATAAAAATGCGGCATTACTTATCCCAACAACAAATATTATGTCTGTTCAGCACGGAAAGAAGAAAATTTATGACTAATCGAATACGGCAGAACGCGTAAAATCTTTTCGCCGCAAATCCCGATTCCCGACTCTATTATTTCGAATTCAACTCCTCACGGAGAGTACTGCTGACACGCTATTCTTCACTTTCGGCGCGTCCCTTTGATATATCGTTATTGTGTCATATGCTCCGGTTACTAGTTTACGTCGATCCCTTAATATCAGAATATACTTTGGCCCCGGCGCTGGGAATTACGACTTCGCAGAGGTCAAAGTAAAATGGCATTCTTGTTAGCTGTATATGGAATTGAAGACATATTTCACGCGGTGAGAACTCCAGGGAACGCGCGAGATGCGCTCAGTGGATATATAAGCTTGTTAGTTTATAACGTTGTCTTGATCAGGGTGGTATGCGATAAAACTGTAGAGGAAATATCTTTACGCGTATCCTTTTTTATCTAGTTTCGCTTACAACATTTTTTATATTTTATATCATGGAAAGAGAAACACCTGCTTGATAAACAAGAATTGTTTTACATTTTACAGGTCTATTTTGTATATATTTTTTGTGCATAAATAACTTGTTTCTTTTGAAATTACAATAATTACCAGATAAAATAAAAATGCCTAATTATTTGTAAAATTGTCTATTATGTTTTGCTTCGCGTAATTTGAAAATTTATTTAATTTACTATTTAAAATAATATGAAATAGTGAACGCTACGTTGATTGGTATTAAACAACAATGGAATGTAAATCGGTGTCCGGAAATTTCCTAAAGCATTTGGAATTTCTGGTCTAGTTTTATACTATCACAAGGAAGTTACCGATAGTTAGAACAAAATTAAACCTACTGCAGGTGCTTTGTTTGATAAATTTGTGGGAGAGTTTCAACTCTACTTTGCTCAGTGTTGGGAGATGCTCCGAGTATTTCTAATCAATCAACAGTAAGGCATAATACGTAATATTATGTTATATTATTTTCTTGTTCTTGCAATCTAAGAGTGCGCGTCGCCCTTAGCTGTGTGAGTGACCATATCTATACACGCGTACATGGCTCGCTCGCTACTGACTGCTCCGTCGGGTACGCACACTAACGAAAATGTCTATTTACATTTCCAACTACAAATAAAGGCGACGCGCACTCTTAGATTGCAAGAACTATAACAGCAGAATTAATGTAATCCGACCAAATGACGTAGGTCTATCAACTGCCTATTAGGCTGTGTTTCCACTGAAGCGGAGCGGAGCGGAACGGAGCTTAGCGGTGCCCGAATTGACCAATCAAACCTTCGCTCCGTTTCGCTGTCATTTCGCTTGGTCAATTCGGGCACCGCCGAGCTATGCTCCGCTCCACTTCAGTGGAAACGCAGCCTTTATCAATTTCTTCGATGGTACATTAATAAAATGTAAATTGTAGCACAGTCGTGACTTAGGAAGTGTTGCTTAATTAAAAGTAATAGACTCCAATTTAACGTTAATAATGGTTGTACTGCAACGTGAGATAAGACGCATCTCTATCTTAATGCCGTGGAGGCTGGCAGCGGTTTCGTCAGCCGACGTCAGTGATACACATCAGTCATTATGTACAAAGGATTCACCAATTACCCCATATTGCAGTGTTTCGACGTAATCATATCGTAATGATTTTGATGTTTGTAATTATGACTCATAGGGCATATCGACAACGGTTTTTTTTATATTTTTTTGTGAGTAGCTTCATTTTGATAAGACGAACAACATTTTTATCTGCGAAAAATCTTGAAAGTGGTAGCTAACAGAGATAGAAATGATTTCATCTTTTATTTTGTGGTCCTAAAATATAGATTGTTCTATTTGTAGGATAATGTTACTCTAAAATTATATAACTATTAACCTATCAATAAAAAAAAACAGCTGGTAATGGTTCCGTTTTATGGTTTAGTAGTCAACCAAGTTTTGTTAATTACAGAACCCTATAATGGAACCCTAACGATTTTTTGTATATTGATAGGTTATTCGTTATTAGTTATATATGTCACCGTAAGATTGTAAATACCGTTAGATTATAATCTATCTCGCGAGATTGTAAACAGTCGAAATGTTGTGAACCGCAACGTACTGCTTATAATTTAACGTATTATTATTCGGTAGATTGTAATCTATCGAAGTGAAACCGTCAAATTGTGAAACGGAACGCACCTCGGTCGCTGATTGGTTGAACGGTATTTGCCCCGTGTCGCCTTATTCGTTTATTGATAAATGTAAACAGTGTTTTGATGATTATAAATTAATGTCGAATCTAAACAAAGGGGCTTTCGGTGATTGTTAATTTATTTCGTGTTGAAAATAGCTCACAGCTTTAGAATTAGCCCGAGGTGCGTTCCGTTTCACAATGTGACGGTTTCACTTCGATAGAATAATAACACGTTAAATTGTAAGCAGTATGTTGCGGTTCACAATATTTCGACCGTTTACAATCTCGCGAGATAGATTATAATCTAACGGTATTTACAAGCTTACGGTGACATAATATATAATTTAAATTTTAAGAGTAACATTGTCCTACAAATATACAGTTCGAGTTCGAGTTCAAGTTCGAGTTCGAATACGACACAAAACACTACTTTCCAACCGTCATACGGTTTTTCCAAGGTTTTTCGATCAGCACGAGAATCTGACGCGAGTTTCACAGTGTTTACCCATCCCACAAAAGTGCTCAACGTCGCTAAAGAAGTTTTCACTTCAAAAAAATGTTCTATAGGGCTCCCTGACTATCAGGCGAAGTAGAGCGACGCCACGCGAATACGTACAATGTACGTCATGGTGATAATCGTTCGGAAAAGTAACTTAGCAAAAACACCCAGCACTTTAAGTACATGGTGATGATCGATGGGAAAAGTGATGCAAGGCAAAATTACCCGAAAATTAGCACTACACAGTTCATACTACAAAAATTATTGGCATTCCTAGCACCTTCAATCAAAAATATATATAAGTACTAGCTGTCCCGGCAAACGTTTCTTTGCCATATTATATAAAGTATACGTCCATCGCTATCCCGTGACCCGTGTCGCATAAACAATGGTCGCTCTTTATAGACAAATAATAATTTGCAATAAAATAAAATTGCGACTATAATTAAAGATCTTAGCTATCCTATCTCTCAAGTTGGAAAAAAACACACATTAAAAAAAATCGGCCAAGTGCGAGTCGGACTCGCGCACGAAGGGTTCCGTTATAGAGCAAAAATAGGCCAAAAATTGCCTTTTTTGCATGGGAGCCCCCCTTAAATTATTATTTTATTTGAATATTATTTTTAATTATTAAAGTACACATATAATTAAGGCTTTTGTGAAAATTTCAAGTGCCTACTTGTTGTCATCGTTGATACCGAGCAAAAAATGTTTGAAAAAATACGTTTGTTGTATGGGAGCCCCCTTAAATATTTAATTTACTTTGTTTTTAGTATTTGTTGTTATAGCGGCAACAGAAATACATAATCTCTGAAAATTTCAACTCTCTAGCTATTACCGTTCTTGAGTTACAGCCTGGAGACAGACGGACAGACAGACAGACGGACAGACGGACAGACATCGAAGTCTCAGTAATAGGGTCCCGTTTTTTACCCTTTGGGTACGGAACCCTAAAAAAGAAACATTAAAATCGGTTAAGTAGTTTAGGAATCTATCGCGGACAAACATCGTGACAGGAGATTTATTTATTATTGATTAAGTAACCATTATTAAAAGTATTACATAATATTGTGATTGAGTAGTTTGCCCTACTGACTTTTCTTGAGTTAATAGGGACAATTTGAAACTTTTTACAGATATAAACCAAACATAATATTTTACGTTTTGAGACTAGATTGTATTAGGGGAGCGGGGGGCACGTTGTTACAATTTTTAGATAGTTGTTAATATGACAAAAGCTATCAAATAAATTATACGTTTGATTACTTGTAATGTTAGTATGTCTATTTAGCTATAAAATTATGATTAAAAAATTATTAAAACTTATGTAATTTTTTCACAATGGAGAATTTAACAAAACAAGTAGATTGTAACACCTTACCCCGGAATTGGGGCTAGTTGTTACATCATCGGGGCACGATGTTACGGTAGATAAATAAAAAAAAACCATCAGTGATTCAAATCAAAACGATATAAACAATAGAGATCACTTTATATAGTCTTCTAATATTTATGAGTAATTGTAATGTCTAATTATGGTAATTATTTGAGCTTTTCTGATGCAGCAGATTCATAAACTTCTTAACTAGTTGTATCTCGTTCTGTTTTTCTTTTATAGTTTCTCATCCTGGTAAAAATAAAGAATATGTCGAGTTCTTAAAATAGGAAAACGAATGCTACCATATGTATATGGTAATATTTTTGAGGTAACATATTTGTATGTAACAACTTACCCCAAACAATTGTAACTACTTGCCCCATGGCACGTTTTTAAATATAAATTGAAGTTATTATTAATGGATATCGATAGTAGAATAAAACAATATTGTAAATTAAAGGTACTTAGATATATTATGAACGTTCAAGGTTAAAATTTTTGACAAAATAAAAAATATAGTCATGAGGAATCAAACATTTTGTAAAGAATTTTTTTACTTACATGATTGAAATCGGGACACATGCTCACAACCTAGTAGCTCAGGGCTTGGTGGGTCATAGATTGTTTTTATATAATGCACGATATTATAAGGAAACAAATGAGTACAGTCATGTCTACCAAAGATTTTAAAATCCCTGTAAAAAACGCGCGTTCTTACCCCTGTAACAACGTGCCCCCGCTCCTATCTAGATTGTTTATACTTAAATGATATTTGCGGGAACTGTATATAAAAGCCTGTATCTAAAAATAGCCTGTGTCCTTCCCAGTGGTCTACTCTATATCTGTGCCAAATAATATAAAAATAGGTCATATTAGTGAAATAAGCGTTTCAAATTAATATTTTCCCCGTTTTATCCACATTTTCCAATGTTTCTTCGCTCGTATTGGTCGCACCGTGATGTTATATTTAGCCTAAAGCCTTTCCCTCTATTCCTATTCTTTATTCGTATAAAATTTTAATTCGAACTAGTAGTTCTTGAGATTAGCACGCTTATAGAAACAAATAAAGTCTTCAGTTTTATAATACATATTAAGTAGTATAGATGACAGCTATATCTACTTTACGTTGAAAGAAAATTATGTAGCGCAAAAACCTCATAAAATATTGTTTAATAGTGGGTTATCTATTCTTATAATGTAAATTTCTCCGAAATTCCAAACCTTCCGAGTCAAAACCTGCCGTTGTCACTTGTCAAGAACAATTTGCTAAACCTTCATTCGTTCACAGGTGTATTTATCTACCCCACTCTATTAATTTTGTCAGCACGTAACATAGTTCCAGTTTAAATAATCCGAAATCCACACATCCAAGTTCGCTCAGACTTTGTTAGGTAAATAGGATGACACTCATGTGTGTTGGCGTGTTTGCGCTCACGGGCGTTCACGAACATTTGTGTCAGAACAATCCGGTAGACATTATGGGCGTTCGAATTGAATTTCTTGTTTTGGGTCGTTTGTCTCCTGTTTGCCGTTACGCTTTTGTCGATTTTGATGGAAATGTATCCGGCGACTGTAGGTAGATAATGCTTAATAGTTAATACGACTACATAATATCGCCGCTTTAAACTATTTGAGGTAGCGTCTAAATTGCTGTGAGCTGTCTATAGTGTTACTAAGTTATAGATGTGCGTCTTTAACCTAAATTTCAGTGTTCAAATTATCCCATCCAATAGGGAATTTGAAAAAGTCAAAGATTAGCAAAGCTGAAATTTTACAAGTGCTTATTTTACCGTTATATTTTATTTTATTAAAAAATTTGCTAATCTATGAATGTGCATAACGAAACAAGTACGGTTGCATAACAAAAAAATACTCAAGGTATATGTTTTTTTGTTATGCACCTCCATAGATGGATAGTAGAGTTATTTTTTTAGGGTTCCATACCCAAAGGGTAAAACGGGACCCTATTACTAAGACTTCGATGTCCGTCCATCTGTACATCTATCTGTCTGTCTGCCATTCTGTATGTCTTCAGGCTGTAACTCAAGAATGGTAATAGCTATAGAGTTGAAATTTTCACAGATTATATTATAATATGTATTTCTGTTGCCGCTATAACAACAAATAGTAAAAACAAAAGGGCTCCCCAACAAACGTGATTTTTTTCCTCCTTTTCGCTCTATATTACTACTATATATATATATATATATATATGTATACATATGGCCGCCAGGTACGGAGTTAACTCAACCGAGTTGTAGTTATGGCAACAGCTAGAGGATTGAAACAGTTATAAAGTACTCAGTTGTATTTTTAGTTGTATGATAATTGATAAATAATATTTTTTTTAAATATATTATAAATAACTACATGTCCCGGTGAACTTCGTGTCACTTATAAACCTTTCCTGGACTTCCACAATCATTTTAAGACTAAAATTAGCCAAATCGGTCCAGCCGTTCTCGAATTATAGCGTTAAGGGGCCGGGTACCCTCGAAATTCTTATACATACGTAATACCAAAATCATTTTCTCATACGAAAATGTTTAACATGTTTGAGTTATTTTTCAGCTTAAAATAGTAATTATCTAGGTTTTGCTCGTAATCCTTAATGGCAACATGTAGAGTGTAGACTGTAGACACTTGAAAATTTCACAAAATCCTGAGTTATAATATGACTGTGTACTTTGACAATAAAATTAAAATAAAATGAAAATTTAAGGGCTCCCATACAAAAAACATTATACTTATTTTTTCCCAACAAAGGGCCCCCGCGCATTAGACCCCCCGCGCAATAGGCGGCCAGGTCGGGCGGCCAGGTCGCTGCGGCCAACTAATTCTTCTACGATATAGGTGCGCGCATTACGCGACCAGCGGCCAGCTGTCACGCTCTGGTCGCGCGGCCAACGAAAAACATCGCGACACACACGCGGCCACTTGGCCGCCGCGGCCAACGGGATACGGGAATTTGTATGAAATTACTCACTGTGCGCGCACTGGACGTTTTTTGTATACAGAAAACAAAATAATTGTCAAAGTTTACTCATCAAATCACTACTTATACGAGTGTGGTCGCAGACGTGGCCGCAAAGTGCGCGGGGTGGTCGCAGCGACCTGGCCGCACGACCTTGCCGCCTAAGGGCCCCCGCGCATTAGGCGGCCGCGTGTGTGTCGCGATGTTTTTCGTTAGCCGCGCGACCAGAGCGTGGCAGCTGGCCGCTGGTCGCGTAATGCGCGCACCTACATAATATTATATCATAGAAGAATTAGTTGGCCGCAGCGACCTGGTCGCGCGACCTGGCCGCCTAATGCGCGGGGGGACTCTATCATAGTACGGAACCCATCGTGCGCGAGCCCAATTCGCACTTGGTCGATTTTTTAAATAAATTTCTTAATATTTGTATACTATTCGATAACTTGTGTGATTTAAAGCAACTTTTTTTAAACTACTTTCATAAACGCAATAATTAATATAGCAATCGCCAATCGAACAAAGTTCTCCCGCTATGCCTACATTGAACTACTCTACGGTGATGTCATAATCGAGTAGCAATTTGTATGGAGCATTTGGGGCAGGTCTATTTTATGAGATTTTTGAATTGTTCTATCTTGGAAAGTTTTTAAACTAACACAGTAATTATATTTTCACCGAATTTCAGAAAGGGCCTGGCTTTAATTACCATCAAGAAAAAAAAAAACAGTTATCATGCCTATTGGGCCCTAATCTGACATCTACCATTTTGGAACATTTAACAAAAATTCTTCCAGTCGAAGAGCAATGAAAGTGTTAACATAAACCCAGCACGATATTTGTATGATTAAATGAACATTTGAACAGTTAATAACGATCGCGACTGTACCAGATCAGATAATATTATGAGCATGGGCGGTACAGTCAGAAACAATTAATTACACTAAACAAATTAATTCAGTCGAGAATCGAGATATCTACAGTCCAATCTACATCTCGGCCGGGAACAGCGTTTGTTACATTTTAATTAAGTTTTAATAAAGAAAATAATTAATTAACCCGTAACCCGTCTACAGCCATGGACCGTATTGGATAACACCCGGTCCGCTTTGCGATTCCAACCCTTATTCCCTGAATATTAGAAACCATCATGAGCGCTCACTACTTAGATTTGTTTATTTGTTAAGAAGTAATTTTGTTTTGTATTCTAATATCGATTTCATTATTTACTGAAGCTCGAATGACATATTTTTATATCGTTTAGTGATTAATTTGTGTTTTATTATACTTTTATGGATATCGTAAATCAAGATAAATCATTCGAGTATAAAATTGATTTTATCCCATCAACTCCCAAGCGGCACCCGGGTGCCGTATTACAATTGAAAATCTATTATGTCTGGGCTTCCCACGATCGAGGTATTACGATAGAAATATTAAATACCAAATAGTAAGTCCAGTTCTTTACCTAATTTTAAACAATGAAGTTATAACTAATTCGACGATCTAAATAGAGCATAATTGACATGAAAAGTATTTACAGTAAAAGCGTACCTTCTATTCAAGTAAGCATTGTAAAAGAATATCGCACTAAAAGCATCTATTGTTAGTGTAAAGTGTAAACTGTGACGCTAATATGGACCAGTTAGATGGCATATAGAAAGCTCTTAAAGATGCCACTGGAGCCAATCTCTTCGGGCAAACAGTCCCTTGTTTACCAGCTTACATGTGTTCGGAGCTTTTAAGAGATACAATATCCAACGAGAACGTAAAACTGTTGGTTTAATGCAGCTTTTAATGCTTTTTCGAGCTTGCAAGCTTCCGTTTTCCTTGACCGTTATTTTAATGAAGACGAAAAATTCTTTTATTGTTTTTCTTTAAGGGTGCGTTTAGACGTGCGTGTTTCCCAAACGCTGCATCAAAAAAAGCATAGAAAACGCTAACACGACATAAATGTCAATGGTACGTTTACTGAAAATAATTAAGACGCGTTTTCTGATGTACTGTTTGTGAAAACACACGCTATAAAATCGTGCCTGCAGAAAATGCGCACGTTTGCCTAAGAAGTTACCTTTTTTCGGAGGGAAGACCTAGAATGTTTGCAAGAATTAGGATGAAGATGTTCAAAATGTTGTAGGATAAGAAATGCCGATTAGAAAAAGAGTTGGATTTGTAACAGGAACTCCAACCCTAATAATATGACGCCTCAAAGTAGGTTAAGACGTAAAAAAATCAGCTTTTGTGTGTATACCGACGTACTTAAAAAACTTCAATCCGTTACTAGACTCAATGTTCACTGTGATGACTGCTTGGTTTCGAAACTAAAACTATTTACGACGCCATAAAATATTATTTTCGATATTGATTTCAATGATAGACATTAACCATCCTACATACACCTTTATACATTACAAAGTATGTATAGATGTATATTAAGATAACACTTATAATAATAAATGTATGTACATGACATTGAATGTTCTGTAACTTCTTGGTGGAAAATCATGTTTTGCAGTAACAAAAATACACTTTTCATGCGCTTATTCATCTTTGTTAATTAATCCTTCAAGCCCCATAAGAGCACCGGTGATCGCGACAACAATAGAATAAAAATAGATTTCCAAGAATCCGCGATCGAAGGATTAATAAAGTAGATTGTTTACGCTTTCTACATAGTATAGTAGGTATCTAATATGATCACTAAGAACCCTATTGGTAGTGGCTCATCAAACTTCAGCATGAATGAGATTAAGCCTAATAATCCATGCTAATATTATAAATGCGAAAGTGTGTCTGCACGGCCAAACCACTTAGCCGATTTTGCTGAAATTTGGTATGGAGCAATGATGAAAAACTCAAAGGTATGGAGAAAATTATTTTGAGTCCCGGGAAAGGGCAGAGGATAAATTTTATCCCGCGCGATAAACAAATTTTGGCGCTACGGAGTCGCGAGCTTCAACTAGATCTAGAGAGACAAAACTTATCTGTATGCGACAGTGCATACTTTGTAACCTATGATGAGTTGATGACTATGTTAAATGACAAGTCTGCAACCCCAAGCTGCTGAATTTTAAATCCTGTACTTTAATTAATAATATTATCTTTGAAAAGGCGGCTCTCTGTAAATTTGATTTGCTGATTCCGTTTACATTTTGATTCTCATGATTTGCTCAATCCTAATTGTAGGTAGTATAAAAAATATAGCAAATACTTGAAGACCTGGCTTTAGCATAAATGAAGAGGAAACGTCGCCGTCTTTTGTCAATTTTGTAAATTGTCGTCTATGATTTCAGAGAATAATTTTTATCGTTTACTAATCGTTGAGACAATCCAGGCAACTTCGTAACATAGCATTTAGATTTAATTATTAATTATTTAAACTAAGTTGAGATTTTTACATAAAATTCATACACTATTCGTCAAACTTTCCATTAAATAAAAATTTAAGTATCCATTAAATGTGATTAAATGTCTCTGAGTGCAGCCTTTAGACGCATTTCTATCTCGAATATATCTATTTTTCGACTAATACAGTCAATTTAATTAATTAATAATACGTTATTCCTATTTTATAGTCGATGTAAAAGTATCCAACTGTTCACGTGTATATTAATACGAACATAATGGAGGTAAATAGGCGTAAAACAATCCCAAAATGAACGCGACGTACCGAACACCAAAGGCGTTAAGATGAGAGATAGCGTATGAGTTGTACGGTCTGTATGAGATATCGTATTTCATTTTTACTCTACCACAGTAGATTGTCTATACAGTAGATCATCTTTATACTAGACCGAATTCAGCGTATGCAAACAAGCATGATTTTCGGATATTGCAACTTCCTGAAATAGCTGCGAATAGAGTTTATATAATTCCGAATCACCCTGAACTAGTTGAAGACAACCATTAAAAGCGGAAAAATGCAGTGTCCACAGCGTGCAAGTATAGTATATTATTAGTTGTCCCAGTGATGCAAGGGGAAATTTTAAGAAGACTGCTTTATTCTACTATATGCTGTCTACATTGTGGCTCTACCGAGATCGTGAGGTGAGCTCGTCGTATTTGTTAGCTCGTAACTTTAACAGCCACTTAATGTCAACTACTGGTCGGGAGGAGGCAACTTTTAATTCGGATTTTTAGAACATAATATAAGATTTCAATAGTTTTATAAATATTTTAGACAGGACTTCCTTAATAATGAGACACTAATCGGCCAAGTGCGAGTCGGACTCGCGCACGAAGGATTAAAGAACGAAAGTTTTTAAAAAAATTGTGTTTTTTTGTAGGGGAGCTCCCTTAAATATTTATTTTATTTTAATGTTATTATTAATTATGAAATCGAAATTTAATTATGTAATTTGGGAATATTTCAAGTGCCTACTTGTTTCCATTATTTATTGCGATCAACAGAAGCTAAAAATAAACGTTTATTGTATGTTATGTTTTTAGTATTTTTTGTTATAGCGGCAACATAAATACACAATCTGTGAAAATTTCAGAACTCTAGCTATAGCGATTCTTGAGATACATGGAGACAGAGAGACGGACAGAAGGACAGACATCGAAGTCTCAGTAATAGAGTCCCGTTTTTACCATTTGGGTAAGGAAACCTAAAAGCTTAGTTATATCGATACATAGCACATTTTTTTTACAATTTATGGCCAGTTTATATAGACTTAGTCTATAAACGCGGAAGGTATAAATTACTTTAAAAACCTAAGAAACCTGCAGGCATAATAATTCTTACGTAGTAACTGTATGTAATTATTTCATTTCGCAACAAGAGAATAAGAAAAACTTAAATTAAATTAGCACATCCACGTGTATTTATGTCCCAAATGAAATAAGTTTTGTTCATAATTTAATTGCGAATGTTGAGTTAGATAATACGATATCCTTGTCAGAACCATAACTGAAGACAAACCCAACAATTCACCAACTTAGCCAAATACATGCAAGTTGGGCTTTCAAAGGCAGATCTAGTCTTGGGACCTACGCCCGTCGATTCAAACTTTAGCTTTGCAGATTGGGTGGTGTGGTGCGACGAATCGAACGTTTACTACAGCAGAAAATGTTTAGATTTTAATTATATTATACGAGCTTTTGCCCGTGGCTTCGCTCGCGTTTAGAACTATTATTATTAGTAATTTACTACTATTATTATTATTAGTAGTTATTTATCTCTTTGTTTTACTTTTTAATAACAATAAACTTTTCTGTTTTAGATAAATCAAAATTGGCTTTAATTACTTCCGATAGTCCTGTATCATCTAACATGTATATAAATATGTCTGTTTGTGGCTTAATTATTAAGCTTAAGGGCCCTCTTTCCCTAAATTAGCAGGTCGATTGTCTGTCAGTGCGAATATCGACGTAAATGTCATTAAAATAACATTCATAACAGCGCGCCTTGTACGGTGGCGGTTACGACGCTCGCCGCGTCCATGATAGGGCGAAATAGGAGATATTTCAAAAAAGTAAAAAAAAAAAACAAATTATTAACTTATGTATTGCAAAGCAGTAGATATTTTTTATATATTCTTTTCATTAATAATGAAGGAGTAAAGTGGTTTCATTCAACGATTTGGAGGTGATTTGGTTTTTTATTTTTTTATTATGTGATACCGATAGAAAAAATATCGTAAAACCAAATTACGTATCATATCATGTAGATTACTAATTATTTTTTTCAGATATAATTTCTCTGTTAATGCCGATGTAAAGTTGTTTCATCTGCACGCTTTTTTCGAAAGAGCAGCCTTAATTAAAAATAAATAATTGTATTTCTTTTTAATTTTTATTTCATACTTTTGTATTATACATAGCTATATTTTTTATAGTTTTTTATATTTTTTATAGCTATATTTAATACGAAAGTAACACTACTAGGCATTTGCATCCGTTGTGAATGATTTATACAGTATTTTCAGAGCGAAACAACCACTAAAACACTGTAGTACCTCATGTTCAGGGAATGTCTTCGTTTCACTAAGTCTCGAAACGGAATATAATTATTCGATCTGTACAGATAGATATTTTATACGTAGTGACTATTGTTATTTTGATTTATCAGAATATAGAACCCCGAAGTGTCTAAAATCGTCTGTATTATACAGGGTGTACCAAAACTAAGTGATAATACTTTAGGGTGTATACGTGTTCCTCGTAGAGAGTTCACTGTGAAAGTTGCAGCGCTGAAAGACCAATTTTTTTTTTCACGCTCGTGCCCATGTCCGAGCGTCACGAGTTTCCCCTGGATATAAAAGTGAAATTTTTTATGCCTTTCAGCGCTGCAACTTTCACAGTTATCTCTCTACAAGGAACACATATTATACATTATACAGTATACACCCTAAAGTATTATCATTTAGTTTAGTTACACCCTGTATATAGCACAACTCAATAAAAAAGTTAGTCAAAACTGCAGCATTGCAGACGTTCAAAGGCTTTCTTAAGCTAACAGCATAATTGTGAAGGCGACGCGGAGCGCTCCGGCAACAATCCGGATACAAACTCCGCCAGTTCCCTAACTATCTCAGAGTTGGGAGCGTCGAATGCGTTTGTGCTGTTTATACTGAGACATCTTTATACCCGAAATATAGACAGACAATTAAAGACATGAGTGGAAGAAGTTGGTAACTAACATTTTACAACAAAAGAGCAATTACTATTTTTTTCTCTATAATTTTAACGAATATTATAACTTGCCTACATCGTCAGATGACGATGTAGGCATCAATCACAAAATGTAGATTCTATGTATATTAGCTAGATAGCTAATATAGTATTTAACGCTTATGTTGAACTCTCGGTCGGAATCAGCACTGGCTCGTATTAAGGCAGTCTCCTGCGTGGAATCTAGTGCCTGGCTCCAAGCGTTGCCGTCACCGCAGCTCGGCACCCTTCTTGACGACAACACCCTAAGAATAGCAGTGGCCCTGAGACTAGGCTGCGAAGTGTGCGAGCCTCATCGTTGCCCCTGCGGTACTGAGGTTGACGCGTACGGCCACCACGGGCTCAGCTGCGTTAAAGCTGCCGGTCGTTTTGCTAGACACCACGCCCTCAACGACATTCTCCGTCGAGCCTTGGTGTCGGCAGACGTACCGTGCGTGCTTGAGCCCCCTGGCTTGAGCCGAAGCGACGGCAAACGCCCGGACGGCCTTTCCCTGATCCCTTGGAAGAAGGGTCGGTGCCTCCTATGGGATGCCACGTGCGTTAGTACGTACGCTAGTTCGCACATCTCTGGCACTGCCCGAAATGCGGCATCTGCCGCCGAGTACGCTGCTCGGCAAAAGCACAACAAGTACCTACACGGATTTGGAAAGTACCTCTTTGTGCCTTTTGCCGTCGAAACGGGAGGTCCGTGGTGCAACGAAGCAAAAGTTTTTGTTCGCCAGCTCGGACGACGGTTGCGGGAATCAGGCAACGATCCACGCTCCGGGGCGTACCTAGCCCAACATGTCTCCCTGGCCATTCAACGCGGCAATGCGGCCAGCGTGATGGGGACATTTGAGCATGGTACGCTGCGGGGTGGTCTTTTTGAATAAGTTTTTTTTTTTTTCTTTTTAATTAATATTATGTATATATTGTTACTGTCAATTTTGTATTTTAAGGGCCTGTTTCACCGCTTCCTGATAAGGCTATCCACCACTTAATTTGACAGATGGAGTATGGAAAATCTGTCAAATAACCCTATCGGGCACCTTATCAGGAAGCGGTGAAACAGGCCATAAGTCATGTATCTACTACTTATATATATTATGTACTACTTAATATACAATAATTTACCTGTATATATTGTTTTTGTTAATTTTGTATTTTAAGGGCCTGTTTCACCGCTTCCTGATAAGGCTATCCACCACTTAATTTGACAGATGGAGTATGGAAAATCTGTCAAATAACCCTATCGGGCACCTTATCAGGAAGCGGTGAAACAGGCCATAAGGGTCTGTTTCACCGCTTCCTGATAAGGCTATCCACCACTTAATTTGACAGATGGAGTATGGAAAATCTGTCAAATAACCCTATCGGGCACCTTATCAGGAAGCGGTGAAACAGGCCATAAATCATGTACCTAATTTAATTAATTGTAGTATTTATACCATAGTGGAAAAGGTACCTAGGCACTATTAATAGTAAGAATTATTTCATACTTTTTTGTTCATTATAATAATAATTATTGTTTTTAATATGAATAAATTATATTGTTCTTTAGAATCCACATTTTTTGATTTCAAATAATTTTCCGGGTCCTATAATGCATCCATAATTGTAAAAACCTTGAGTTTTCAAAGAACTACCTACTTCATCCACTCATGACTAATTTATTTAGAGGTTTATTATTAATTATTATCTAGCGGCTACAGAATCCGAAAGAAACCGCACATTTTTTTGTGACAAATAGTAGCCTCTGCCTGATCTAGTAACTTTCAGAGGAACGAGTTGTTATTCTTTGCAATAAATTATTTATCGTCTCTCTCTCTTTAAAAAAGTCGTTGTATCATGATAGATGTTCAGTAAAAGTAAAGCCGTACCTTCTTATTAGAAGCTACTTTCCAAAGTCAAGTCCTTCAGCTCATATCACATTCAACATCACTATTCACTAATACTTCAAATTCAAAAATCTCATCCCAAGTATTCCATTAATTCCTAACTAAATCAACGTGCATGCATGCCTCGGAAAATTAATTATTCATTTTTCTTTTCATGAATCTTAATTACATTTACAGATGAGTTTTTTCGTTTTTTCTGCTATTCTTTCCTGTCCCATGGAGGTGGATACGGGTAATTTTTACCGGTTATTATTTTAGAGAACAATGGCAGGCCGCGGCGAGGTAATAGCAGGTTCGCCGAGACTGCTAAATAGTTATCTTAAGCCCGGAGCCCCGACCGAGTGTTAGGACTTTAGGAGCAGGGCTGAAATAATAAAAGTTCACACTTTGTTATTATAATATTTTTACAGAATCTACGCCTCACCGTAAGCTTTATTAATTAACCGACTTTTAAAAAAGGGAAGGTTTTACGTTCGGCTGTGGATTTTTTACAATTTTTCCTATTATATAAAACTAAATTTGATAATTGTGGATTTTATGAATCCAAAATTATCAAATAAATGTTTGTAAAATGCTGCCGAGCCTGCCTGCCTGCCGAGAATGCCTGACGAGAATTTATTCTGTATTGTATAAGTAAATGCAGAAAAATCTAAAAAGTCTTCACGATTATAAATGGACAACCCTATTAAGCACGAATAAAAGCGCATAATCCATAACAAAAATAAAAGCTCGGTGCTATCTGTTCATAAATTGTACCTCCCGGTAATTGTTGCGCACCTCTGGCCCGGCTACTTCCCGCTCCCATTGTTGGCGAGCCCCGTCTTACTATCAGGGGTCACGATGCGCTCATTGAATATTTACGAACAAACGAACATTACTTATCGATTGTGGTCGTATTCAACTATTGAGCAATTATTCGGTATTAAAGCTTTAATAACCATTGTGTGCTTTATAAGGCTGCTTGATAATAATATAACGGTTTTTGACGATGGTTTGATAAATTAATACTAAAAATGTGCCGACTAGTCGCCGACTAGTCGGTAAAGCCGACTATCCGACCACTTTTGTAGTCGGCGACTAGTCGGCGAATAGTCGGCAAAAAGCGCCGACTAATCGGCTGGTTACTTTTTTGCTATTATTTATATTACATTAAAGAAAAACCTTGATCATTATTTATTTAAAAGTGTTCATATCACACCCAATAAGTATTACAATTTGTACATTTTAAAATTAAATGAAGTGTTTCAGAAATTACTTGGTAGTAGAGAAATTATTTTTGTGCTTAAATATAATTTTAACAACAAATTAAGTATGTATATTGTACAAGATGTGACAAAACTAAATAATAATAATTTAGGGTGTGTGTATGTGTACTTACTTGTAGTGACTTCACTGTGAAAGTAGCAGCGCTGAAAGACCAAAAAATTTTTTCACTTTTGTATGGGGAAACACGTGACTCTGGGGTGCTTGCCCATACGAAAGTGAAAAAAAAATTGCTCTTTCAGCCCTGCTACTTTCACAGTGAACTATTTACAAGGAACACGAACACACCCTAAAGTATTATCACTCAGTTTTGTTACACCCTTTATTATTAAATCGAGATTTCATGTACATGAAATATTTAACGAAAACCATCAACTGTATAAAACAAAATAACGTACTCGAATTAAACACGTTTGCAGACGGCGTGTGCGACTTACCCGCGAAACAGCAGTAAAAAAAAACGTTACGGAAACTTCTGAAACCATGATCGGCTTGCCGACTAGTCGGCCGATTAGTCGGCTTCTTTGCAGCCGACTAGTCGGCTAGTCAGCCAAAGTCATGATCGGCACATCTCTAATTAATACTATTTTTGTCGAATATGCTTCTGACCAAAAGTGCGCTATGATGTAATTCGTCATAATTTGCCGTTGACGATTCTTTGTTCGCCTTTATAGGACGTACAAAGTCAATAGAGTCGACATTATGAACAAATTCGAACTCCTGGTTAAGAGTTAGAGCGAGGCTATATTTCTGTTCCGTTGCGAGTTGCGGTGCAGCGTTGATGTGCCGCACTGTGGCGTCGGTGCTGTCAAGTGTCAACTTTTTGTATTGTAACTAGATTTTGCCTGCGGCTTCGCTCGCGTTAAGAAGTATTATTATATACGATCTTTCATTCCCTATTTTATCCCCTTAGGGGTGGAATTTATCAAAATTCTTTCTTTACGAATGCCTACGTCATAACATCTACCTGCATGCTAAATTTGCAGTGGTATGAGCTGTGCGTTGATAGATCACTATGTAAGTCAGTTAGTCACCTTTATGTTTGAGTTATATATATTTAGATTCGTTGGTTGATTAATTATCTTACGATAGCTATGCGACAGGTAAAGCAGATATTGTGCAACATCTGTCGAAAAATTATGCAACGCAGCCTGCCGTTACACAAGCGCAACGCACCGCAAGGATGCAATGTGTCTTCGCTCTAAGGCTATACTCGACTGCGTCCTTAACCAAACCTAATTTTGCCTCGCGATTCGCTATTTCCTTCTGTCGGAGTGCTTATTTCGACAGTCTCCCGATGACTTTCCACTGCACAAAATTGAGTTGTTTCGATTGTCTCGCTGGAAAACTTAATTTTGTAAAGATTTGAACAAATAGTCCCCTAACTGCGCGACGTAAATGAAGTTATACTACAGTAATTTGGTAGTTTTACCTGGAAAGTTTTCCGGGAGTTTTGAAAATTGGTGGTTTTATAGATTTCGACGTGCTCTTTTCGAATTTTCACTTTGCCACAAAAATGGCGCTCAAATACAGTATTTTGAGAATAACTCCGTTCCAACTCATTTCACGATGAAAATATAGTAATACATTAAACTAAAAAAAAATTCCTACACTTTATGTAGTAACCGTTTTTTTGTAAAACCAATAGTTTCAGCGTACGCGAGCCGCAAAGTTCACTCCAACACGCGTTTTAGCCAAATAACTCATTTCCACACCACCATGAGGCGGAGTAAGTGGTGTGGTTTTTTTTGTGGTATCCCCAGTAGGGTAGGTAAAAAAAACGGCGAAACACTTCGAGAAAACGTAGGTAGTGCCCTTGCGCTTCGCTTGGCTCGTCTCGGCGGGTGCACTACCATGCACCCAGATTAGGTCTACTGGGGATACCACAAAAAAAAAACGCGCCACTTACTCCGCCTCATGGTGGTGTGGAAATGAGTTATTTGGCCAAAACGCGTGTTGGAGTGAACTTTGCGGCTCGCGTACGCTGAAACTATTGATTTTACAAAAAAAAAAACGGTTACTACATAAAGTGTAGGAAATTTTCTCTAGTTTAATGTATTACTAGCTATTTTCATCGTAAAATGAGTTGGAACGGAGTTATTCTCAAAAAACTGTATTTGAGCGCCATTTTTCCAATATGGCGGCGCGAGCGGCAAAGATACGAGGTGGCAAAGTGAAAATTCGAAAAGAGCACGTCAAAATCTATAAAACCACTAATTTTCAAAACTCCCGGAAAACTTTCCAGGTAACCCTCTTTTTGAGCACCAAATGATTGTACTATTAACCTGAAATAGTGTTTGATATTTATGTGCGGGGCTGGTACTAGTATCAAGTTAAAATATCAAATTACGTTTGCTTTATTTATTTATGTGTTCAAATTACGAAGCTTGGGAATTTTAGGGAGAATATTTCTGTTTATGCTGGGGATTACTAATTATAATTGTTACATGGAAATATATAGTTTCTGTGAAATGCGTGCTGCCGTGGTATGAATAAATTGTCATTAGTCATTCATTACTAATCTGAAACACGTTTATATTATCCAAGTTTGGTTCCTGTATAATAGGAAAAAAGGCATATAGGAAAGGAAAGGCTAATAAGTTATTTGGCATTGTTGGCTACAATTAACAATGCTCGTAAATTCCCACACCACAAGTGCATTGTCCTTAATGCTACATTATATAAATATTTTAGTAAGCTAATGCCCTATCACGTTGATAGCCAATTTAAGGGTGAAATAAACAGTTTCAACTAACATTTCACGCTATCCAATTATCTCCTCTCCCGTACGCTCTAATGAGAGTTGCACCACTATCATTTGTTATTCCACGTACACTGCCGCTTTCGTTACACCAGTAACATTTTATTACTCAATAAACGAAGCGATGTGCTAAAAGTTAAGCTTATCTTCCACACCTAATGCCATGCGCGAAATACTCATTGTATGCATATTCCGTGCGATGTTATCTTTTGCTATTACCGTAGCTATCCCAGAACCTGGAGGCTGATTCTCGTACCTGGAATGTCGCTCCGATCGCAGGTTACTAAGACAGCTTATGACTGAATCGATATTAAGTACATGAATCGGACCCCTACAATGGGGATTGTCCATTTTTTTTTAATTTTGCTCATTACAAAAACATTTCGAGGAATAAGGTCAGTGATCGTTTTTCTGTATATAAACGAAAAAAATACCCATTAGTTACTTATATTTTTGAACAAATATGTTTAACCTTAGTTTGACCTTCAATGGCGTTAAATTAGCAATAAATTCGACCAACATTACGTTTCGAACTTTTGGTAAGCTTTTCGTATCAGCTTTCACATAATGAGAACTTGTATTTGACGAACCAACCATTATAAATAAGATTCAAAGAAAAAAAAACATTCTGCAGAGGTCAATTGGCCGCCGATGATGACGTCAGAGCGAAACTTTAAAAATTTATTGAGAAAAAACTAGCCAATGAATTTCAAAATTATTGAATTTATATTCTTAAAATACCCTATTTTAACGAAAAAAAATATAAAAAGTACATGTAATTTTTTTTGGACAATGCCCCGCTTGCTGCACCTACTAAAACCGCGCGACAAGCTTACGAATCCGTGTCCAGTGACAATTTTTGATAACCTTACTGTTTTTGTTGTTGGGCTAAGCCTAAATATAAACCCCTTACCTTAGAATTTACATCACCTTGATGAAAAAACGCTGACTTATTTACATAGACATGAGAATGTGCGCAAGCGAGACAGCTTAATCGGGCAATATCCGAATTACGAGAATCGGGCATCTGATCCGTTCTTCCGCGCGAAAGTTGGGGTTATAGGTGCGAATAGTTTTAGGGAAGTAATTTAGATACAATGTTTGGTTTTCGATGATTTATTTGATTAGTTCGTAATGGCTGCTATTATCCGAGCTCAGTGTTGTTTGTAGTTTTGAGATGTTTTAATTTACATCCGTTACAACTTTCAAGGGGGTTAAATTGTGATGCGCGGTCCAATGCGGACCCTCAAAACTGTAGCTAATTATTTATTAACAATTATTACTATTCGTGACCCCACAAAATCTAGTGTGGACCCTCCAAATTTCAGCCTGGGACTACGCCTATTCTTTATTTAAAATACCTGATAGAAAGGAGAAAAACAGGCATATCTAAGAGGTGCAGTTGTAATATTAAAATGAATTAATATGCTAACGACGAGGTGCGGCGACGACGGGCGAGTCGGGCCCGACGGGATTAAGACCGGCGTCACACTTTGAATTAAATAGCTGGGGGAAATGGGTATTCGACGATTTTTGTGATTTTACAGCGCACGTAATTTCTGATTCTGAAAATATAATTATCTATACTTAT
This sequence comes from Polyommatus icarus, assembly GCA_937595015.1. NCBI lineage: Eukaryota > Metazoa > Arthropoda > Insecta > Lepidoptera > Lycaenidae > Polyommatus > Polyommatus icarus. The sequence goes on from OW569321.1 coordinate 17,129,873, forward strand.
AAAATTACATGTCCTGACTGACTGACTGATTCATCATCGCTGAGCAAAAACTGTTAAAGTTACAGCCATGAAATTTGGTGAGTAGGGTTGTTTTATTAAGTAGACACCCACTAAGGAAGGAATTTTGAAAATTTTACCCCGAAGGGGGTGAAATAGGGCTTGAAAGTCTGAATGAAAGTCCGTCATTTCTTAAGTTAGGAACATGAAACTTTATCTTTGGGTTACTGATTAAAAATGAATGGATACGTATTTAAGCGTTTTTGGAAATTCTTCCCCCAAGGTTTTTCAAATTGGGGTTGAAAGTTTCAATGGAAGTCCGTTATTTCTTGAGTTAGAAGTATGAAATTTTATGTTTGGGCTACTGATTAAAAATGATTGGATACGTGTTTAAGCGTTTTTGAAAATATTACCCCCAAGGGGATGAAATAGGGGTTGAAAGTTTAAATGAAAGTCTATATAGGTATACTATGATAACGCGGACGAAGTCGCGGGAAACAGCTAGTCTTATATATAAAATTCTCGTGTCACAATGTTAGTCCACGAACTCCACCGTAACGGCTTTACTGATTTTTACCAAATTTTATATGCATATTCTATAATCTATATAACATATAATATATATAATCGGCTACTCGGTACTTTATATATTGATAAGTGCATTTGTTGAATAAATAATAGTAAATTATTACAACTCGAGAAAAACGACGACCATGATAACGATGGACGTTGCCATGGTGACATACTTTATTTAGTCATTTCAATAAAATAATACGGGCGATATACAATATAATATGGCAAAGAAACGTTTGCCGGGACAGCTAGTTTAATATATAAAAATAAGTCGGGTTTTCCTTTCTGACGCTATAACTCCAGGACGCACGAACTGGTTTCCACGGTTTTGCATTCGTTGGAAAGGTCTGGGGTCCGTGAGGTTTATAGAAAAAAAATCAGAAAAAACTTCAAGAGAAAAGCAGAAAAACAGGGAAAATCATTTTTCACGCGGGCGGAGCCGTGGGCGACCGCTAGTTATGAATTAAGTGTGATTTATCACTTGATTGATGGAAGACGGAATATTGTGTCTACCACCTATGTTCTGTTTGTTTGTCTGTTTGTTAACTTTTCACGGTTATACCGAATTCATTGGAATTTAGTATTTATGTAGATATATTTAAGTCCCGGGAAAGAATATAGGTTTTCTCTGAAAACAGCTAACGGTCTCCTCATCGTTTTGACGCAACGGTGTTGCTGGTAACTTAATCTGTAGTAGTAGTAGTGTAACATAATACTACATACTGCAGCTCTTAGGTACTAGGTAGTGTTTTATGTGATTAATGATACAAATTTTATGTGCAGCCGTATAAATCTATGTATTTTCGAAATATTATATTCACCCAATCCTGAAACATATAACAGTTAGGCACGGATCTCCTGAAATCTGATAGGGATATGTTGGGATGTATATCACTATAATGTAGCGATGGAATTAGAGTAACATTATTTCCTAGGTCACCTCATCACGCGTAAACTGGTAGACTGAACTTTGGATTGTAGATAAAATGTAAACCAGGGGGAAGTTCTTGTGAATTTGTATTTTTCTCGTGCAAGGTCGCGAGGAATAGATAACAGCTACTTTATTATAATGTTTTCCTTACTTACATACCTACATAAAAAATAAATAATAATATAATCTTATGTTAATACCTACTACGTTACCGATCAGGTCGATATCAATAAAGTGTACTCATTTTGTTTCCTGAAACCATACCAATTTTTACTATTACATACCTACGTTGAAGTTTTAGTGTAGTTGTTCAACATTTTGTGTTAAACTCTACATACGAATAGATGATCTCGCTGAACTACAAACAATTTACCAAGTGGCTCCATTCACGGTAAAAATCTGGAAAGTTTTATGTAAACTGAATTCCGAACTCTGTCTTACGTGAATCCTCGAATTGTTCGCTATAAGGCAGCCTATTTTATCATTTTGTATTAGGCAGCTACCTAAAAAACTAACAAAAAGGATGTTTAATAAAAATCTCGGGCCTTTTATGGCAGCTAACTTCGCAATGACGCAGCAGACTAAGAAAGTATAGAGCACCTTCTGGTACATCATATTATTTTGTTTGTTTACTTCTATTCCCCTAAACTTTAGGGGAATAGAAGTAAACAAACAAATGACGGACAACGAAGTAACGAAAGACTTAGTAATAGGGTCCCGTTTTTACGCTTTGGGTACGGAACCCTAAAAAAGCGGATTGGGGGGTCGCGAAATATTTTTTCATACCATCGGTCGCATCATGAAAAAGGTTGAAAAACACTGCCCTAAAGCATTTAGTTTTATTAAATGGATTTTGCACGTTGCAATTTGCAATTGGATTCTAAATAAGGATCCATTGTATCTTACTACCGATCGGATAAGATGTTTGATCATGAAGAGGTAACAAACACTAAGAAGAACAACAACAACAACACTAACTACTAGCATTTAGAACATTACTATTTTAGGTATAGATTAATCCTTTATCTAAGATATAATATATCCTTTTAAAAGTGGACAACGGCACAACGGGTACGAGAAAAAAGGTTAAACATTTTGTTTTACAACCTCTTTACTCGAGCACAATACACTCGGCAGTACTGTATCACAACTCCATTGTTTCTCTATAAAATTAGGGCCGTGGGCTTTTTAAGGTCGAAGTTGCCTCTTTATTTAAATTTATAAAACCTATTTCGCTTAGCAGTCGCTTAATTTATTTTACGAGGTCGGATATAATTATAATGTGAGGTTGTGGAGCTTTTTGTACTTAACTGTATCACATTATGTTTTCCCCTGAAAAAGACGTGGCAAAATATCGTATTAGTGTTATACGTTATACGTAAAATCTTAATAATATTTTATTCGTTTTAGGAGAAAGTGGTTAGGCTAAACTCTACACCTCTGTAAACAGATCTAAAACATTCGTAACATATCTCAATATTATCATTCGGTAGCGCCAACTTTCAGCTTAAAGGCTTCGCAGCGTCTTTCATCTTCGCAATAAACATAAAACCTACAATTGAAATAATAAACACACCTTCGGAAGCGCATTTATTTGAACAAAAGTCCATCATTTCCATAACTTACGTCTGCCGAGTGAATTTTTGCAAAACATTATGGTAATACACATCTCGTATGTATTCGAAGATATTCAGGTTACATTTATATGGTGAATGGATTTCGTGTGGTAAACATTCAGCCATTTGTACATCTTGAGCCTCGCTGAGGTGGATTTTACTGAAATTTATGGGGTGGCAATGATTTGTCGACCGGTGCTTAGTGTTACCGACAGTTTATCTCACTTTGTATTGAGCTTGTTAATGATTTCTTAGATTTGCGCGAATACAGTTCGTAGTTTTGAGCACTTTTCTTATTCCCAACTTTTTGGGACCACGACCGACGCTTCAGTAAAAAACCGTTGGTGCTCGAAACTTTGAGCTTATCGAGTCAAAGAGATTGTGTTTAATACGTATAATTTGAGATACGACGTGACTAAGAGTTGATTTTCAATATAGATTAGTTTCACATTTAGATATCGAGGACACTGTCCAGATTAAAGAAGATAGATTCTACTCGATACTGTTAAGTGCCATTTCATGAATTTAACTGAAGTTTCATCCCCTCTGCTTCTGCTATGTGTTGGGGTTATGAGTGGGTTTTATGCATATCGTATGAAACTCAACCTATCTTAAGTCTTTACACCAAACTGCACTGAAATTAGTGAAGTGGTTTACGCGTGAAGAGGGCCAAACAAAAAGATATATAGACACACACACTTTCATATTACCTATCTATACATAATATTATAATTGGGAAGAGTTTGTTCGTTTGTTTGAACGCGCTAATCTCAGGAACTACTAGTCCGATTTGAAAAATTATTTTACTGTTGAATAGCCCATTTATCGAGGAAGGCTATAGGCTATATTTTATCACACTAAGACTAATAGGAGCGAAGAAATAGAGGAAAATGTGGAAAAAACGGGTGAAATTATATGAAAGGGCTTACTTGAACGCGCTAATCTCAGTAACTACTGGTCCGATTTGAAAAATTCTTTCAGAGTTAGATAGCTCATTTATTGGTGAAGGCTATAGGCTATATTTTATTACGCTAAAACTAATTAGAGCGAAGAAATAGATAAAAATGTGGAAAAAACGGGGAAAATTATATGAAATTGCTTATTATCTAAGAACTACTGGAGCAATTTTTATGTTATTTGGCAAACATGAAGAATAGACCACGTGAAGGGACAAAGGCTATTTTTTGCGGAAAAATGTACGGTTGCGTGAAATTCCTAAATTACGCAAGCGAAGCCGCGCGGAACATCTTTATATAATAAAATCGTAGGAAAGTCAATTCTGTACATTGAATATTTTTGTACAATAAATAATACTTGGGATGTAATCTACTATGCTAACGCGGACGAAGTCGCGGGCAACAGCTAGTAAGTAATATAATAGTAATTCAGGAGTAACTATAAAGACGTAGAAACTTTGTAACTTATGTAAGTAGGTACTATTACGTCCTAGAATATTACGTCTAGCCGTTCTAACGTAAGTCATATTAAGGTTAAACAGTTAAAACAAAAACAACAGAACAAATGTAACTATCTGCGTATTGAATTTTGTAAATTTCTTAGGGTCTACGAAAATAAAACTAAACTCAAAATTGTAATGTTCTCAAACTCAACCTCAAACTCAGACCGTCAATAAATTACGGTCTTTTTGACGCCGAGTTTCGTGGCCACACTACTACATCCACCTTTTATGATACGACACGCAGACCACGCTACACCTCATGTTTGTGCTATTTTTTAAGCCGGCACGCAATTTCTAAGCACGCGATTTTTGGTACCAATTTAGTCCCATAATATTCATTTGTTTGTTTTTTACTTGTACAAAAAATCTTTTAACAGATTTAACACATTGTTACTAACCCTCAAATATATTATTATGTATTTAATGCAGCTTGCAATCGAAGATGATATTAATGATATTGCGTGTTTTAAAATATGTTTTAAAATTTAAGGTGTATGTGCTACGGCAATGTTTTTAAAATGGTCGAGCTTCCTGTTTTTTAAAACATTTTCAGACATTGTACCAAATTCATGAACATTTAAAACATGAATTTTGAACTTCTCGAATCTTCAGTAAAACTTTACCAATAATAATTACTCAGTTTGCATTTAATGTCGTTGTGAGTTCAAATGCACGAAAAGATATTTTCAATTAATGAAATCATCGAAATTTACTTTTTCCAAAGCCGATATTTTAATGAACACACTCGACTTATGTTAACATGCAAATTGATCTGAATTCCTGGAGCGCCCTTTATATGAAATAGCCCTTCCGTTATAACTCCTGTCCCTTTGTTTTATATTTCAAATTATTCTGTCCCTTTTAATCGACGAGTGCTAAGTGGTGTATGTTTTGGTAACGCTGTATAAACACGACGTTAAAGCCGCCTGAATATTCACAAGATCGTTTGATAACGGACGTACATATTATTATTTACGTTTTCAGAATTTGTTATGCACCTGTTTATGTAATTGTATTATGTTTATTAAATTTTATTATTCTAATTTAATGGGTAATTGCTGGGTTTATGAACGATGGCGTTATGCGCATAAAATATTTTTTGTTCACCTAATAGGAATCATAACAGTTGTAACCACAACAAGAAATCTTTAAAACGCCGCGCTGGTTAAACACGGCAACGCGGCATGATAATGGCAAGTAATCTCTTCATTATCAGCAACACCAGGCAAGTTACAAGTGCCTTTCCGGTCTTAATCGAAGTTAATTTACCAAAGACGAGTGAGTGAGTCCAAATCCAATAAATATATAACGTCGCCACTAGACTCGGGAACTGGACTAATAGCCTGTTTCAAATGGACGCTCCTCATCAATGTTATTATTGATATGGTCCTTTTGACGTTTAAGTAGAACGTGGTGTGACTCGCCTCGGTGGTCTGCAGGTACTAAACATCGTGTAAAACTAAGAGATAATGCTTCAGGGTGTGTAATGTGTATATTGTGTCCTTATCCATATTGATATTATAAATGTGAAAGAGTGTCTGTCTATTACCTACACCCAAACCGCTGAACCGATTTTGCTGTTTGGTATGGAGATATTTTGAGTCACTAGAAAGGACATAAGATCACGGAAAATTGTACATGTAGAAGTATGCAAAACATAAGCCGCTGCAGTCCATCTGTCTACTATATTAATCTACATCTTCCACATATCCGGCGATTATATTACGTAGTTATGGTAGTTAAGATCAACTTAGTACCCCAGAACTAAGTCAATCTTAACTTTGTGCTACTCATAATTAGATTACCTAAACAGTGTTTGTAGGTCACATCTCATGTATGTCTGGTCAAGGCTAGCAGTTTCTCTAATGTAAACTACTAACAATATCCAATTGAAACATAACAGTAAGTACCCATATTTAGAGAGTAGAGACTTGTAAAAAAATTTCACACCACCCAAAGGCAAAATAAGAATGCTTGCTTGCCTGATTAACATCATTTTGAATTTTATAATTTTACTAGCTGTCCCGGCAAACGTTTCTTTGCCATGATAATATTTCGCCCATATTATTTTATTATTTATTTATTAAGCATAGGATACAATATAACAATATATTGAAGTGACTAAATAAATATGTCGCCATGGCAACGTCGATCGCTATCCCGTCGCACAAACAATGGTCGCCGTCAGTCTCAGGTTGTAATAATTATTACAACCTGAGACTGACTAATTTACTATCCTTTATTCTACAAATGCACTTATCAATATATAAAGTACCCAGTAGCCGATTCTCAGGCCTACTGAATATGCATATAAAAATTAATAAAAATCAGTAAAGCCGGAGGAGTTCGTGGACTAACATTGTGACACGAAAATTTTATATATAAGATATTTTTTAGCAAAAAAGGTACTAGGTACTAAACAGAGCACGCAGAAAGGACAAAATTTTCAATTATTATTGTAATGTTATTCAAAAATTAATATTAATAATCATTACATACAAATTACCTATTGTAAATTTGTCAACAGTACTTTAGTTCGTAATAAAAACACAGTTTTTGTCATTTATTCAGTTCTTTTTAAAAATCGGTCTCAACTCTCAAGTGGATAAAATAAATTTTCTTTTTAAGCCGTCAGTCAAATCAACGGAATGAAATTAGCGAAGCCCTTTTGGGAACGATTCCATAATAAACCTTTTCATGAAGGTAATTTTTCTTTGTAAATATTTTTCGATAAATTTAACAAAAATCCAATCAAATTTTGTAAATTTTTAATAAGAAAGGGAAGCGATCCAGTAGGGTGAGTAATGGAGTTATCAGTGCATGTTATTATTACATTGTTTACTTGCTTAAAAATATATTAGGTATATTTACAATTTAGTTGTATTTAGTTTTACAATTTAGGTGTGTACTTTAAATGGTTCACAAATAAGCAGAAATTTGGTCTTTTAAGATTAAGTGCTACTAGTGCCTTTCATTCTTACGCAAAAAAATTATTACTATCGCGCTTCCTTCACATACCTGCGGATTCTATATATTTAGGTTACTCTATGAGCGATAGCTAGAGCAGTATTATATTTTGGCGGTGAGTCCAATTTGTACCATAGTCAATACGCCACAACATCCTAGAAGTAAAGTACAAAAATTATTGTGTTCCACTTCCATCATATTTTGACACAGGCGGTTTTTAAATTGCCAATCTGCAACTATCGTCAGGTGGTGCGTACAAACCACAATAAACATAACTACCAGTAGTTCGACTGCAAAGAAACGGACAGGTTTCAATATCTGTCAAATTCGTCGGGTTTCACCATAAAGTTAATATACCTATCGGAATAGAGAAACAAAGGCCTGAGCAAGCGAGATGTCACTATCAGTAACACTGCGTGGTAGAAAGAGAAGCGTGATTTGAGGTTGCGTAGCTTTTTTTTCATCTGTTTGACAGTCTGTCTGCCCCTGGGCCGATCGTTGTCAATTTGGGCTCTCAGAAAAATTGTGATTTTAAGTTAAATAATGAATAATTTTTAGAAATACTGCTCTAGAAACATGGTTAAGTGTTTGTGGAATGATTCTGGATCCACACATCGAAAAAACCCGGACAAATATTCATTTCACAGGTGAATTATTCTACATCGACAGGACCTAGTTTTAAGTTTATTTTTGCCAATTCCCTACGAGTTATTGGTATTTTTACGTCCGTGTTCACTTCTGTATATGTTTAATTATATGGAAAACATAACTTGACTAGCCATGGTGCACAATTTAAGGATATTTTGTGTAAACAATTTTCATCTATTTTACACTAGGGCTGCATCAAGTTATCGATAAGTTGTGTCGATATGAAAATATTTTTTAGTTAAGTATACTAATTATCTAGGAATGTTGAAATGATAACATACTCATCCGTAGTTTATAATTAGTTTAAGTATATTAATATACTATCATACATAATTTATCGTTTTTAAGGTTCCGCACCCAAAGGGTAAAAATTAAGTCCTAGTAGTGGGGTCCCGCAGCCCGCTCTACTACTAAGACTTCGTTGCCTGTCCGTCTGTCCATCCGTCCGTACGTCTGTCTGTCTTCAGGCTATATAACAAGAACCACTATAATAATAGAATTCTGAAATTTCCACAAATGTAATGTCATTCTACATCCAATACGGCTGCTCATCCCAGATAGGGAAATAGTTGAAAGCACTTCTGCAAGATGGGCATCAAATAAAAGGGCTCAGTAGGCTCATTGAGAGTGAATTGAAAATTAATAGGGTCTAGTGAAGTCGTGTCGTGTCGTGTAGGTACTGATGTCACGTGACGTAACCTGTCGTGTCGAATCGTGTCATGACATGTCGTGTCGTATCGTACCGGGTTTTAGAAAATGCCCGGTTGAAACCGGTCACCCTTCATGCGCAAGTCCGACTTACACTTGGCCAATTTTTCAGATTTCCTGCTGACCTGGATACCAGAAATTCATGGCTTAAAATAATTAATCGTCCAAACTGGACTCCGAAAAAAATTCATGCATACTTAATTATGCAGCAAGCATTTAGAAGAAAAGTCACATTTTACTTCAAAATTACAATTTTATTATATTATATCTATCTATGCAGTTTTATTTTATCTCATTTTATAATGCCCGCTGTACACTCTCGCCGAGAGCTCTCGGGCGAGAATCTCGTGCGAGAGCCCCTTGCCCGAGTGCGATCATGTACATTCTCGCTTAGTTCAATCGCAGATAAGAACTCAGACAAGATGGACGAAAACGACCATTCACCATTCACCATGCATCGAAAGATATCATTGTAATCCGAAGATTTATAATCATATTTAATTTTATTTTTCATAGATGATGACTGATAATGACGTTTATTATTGTTATTTTTCTGTTCTACACTGTCCAACGGTGGGACTAGTACTGAAAGACGCGAGAGTGTACAGTAGTGCGCTCGTTTTCCTCGCGAGACTTTTTGTCTTGGGCGCAAAATACCGACAACGGACCGAGAGGGTCCGAGACAGGCGAGACGAGGCGAGCGCACCCATTTATGCCCGCTGTACACTCTCGCCGAGAGCTCTCGGGCGAGAGTCTCGTGCGAGAGCCCCTTGCCCGAGTGCGATCATGTACATTCTCGCTTAGTTCGCTCGCTTAGTTAAGAACTCAGACAAGATGGACGAAAACGACCATTCACCATTCACCATGCATCGAAAGATATCATTGTAATCCAAAGATTTATAATCATATTTAATTTTATATCTCAGAGATAATGACTGATAATGTCGTTTATTATTGTTATTTTTCTGTTCTACACTGTCCAACGGCGAAACTAGTACTGAAAGACGCGAGAGTGTACAGTAGTGCGCTCGTTTTCCTCGCGAGACCCTTTGTCTCGGGCGCAATATACCGACAACGGGCCGAGAGGGTCCGAGACAGGCGAGACGAGGCGAGCGCACCCATTTACACTCTCGCACTCGGGCCGCCTCGCTGTGTCTCGGCGAGAGTGTACAGCCGGCTTTACACTCTCGCACTCGGGCCGCCTCGCTGTGTCTTGGCGAGAATGTACAGCCGGCATTATGTTTACAATCTTACAATTATTATTCCATGATCGATATTTTGTCGAATTACAAGATGTTTGTACATCACTGACACGCACACGTAAACATAATTGTATACACAGATGTAACTCAAATTTTGGTTAAGCTTGACAGGTCGGGATTGTTTCTCTATTCCGATAGGTATATTACCTTTATGGGTTTCACTAGGATTACGAACTGAATGTGCCTCGCGCTGGCTGATATAATTTATTTTTAAATATTTAAAATAAAGATTTCAAAATTGGATTCTGACAATTTTAATTGCATGTGCCAAAACACAAACAACAATACGACCAAAAAGGAACATGTCCAGCGAATATGTCAATGTAGTTTTAAATTCGTATGGAACAAGTTAACAACCCTAGCGACGATTTTGGTCAAAATACGTCAAATTTAAAAATTTCAACATAAGTTCTAAGTCTGCATACTCTATAATTCTGTCTACTCTGTACAAACTTTCGAACGATTTACGATCTATTATTTTATTTACGTATGACAGTTCTATCGCAAGTGTCAGCGTGACGGACGGCGGCCATATTTTATTTTCGTCGTGCCGCGTGCGTCATTTTAACGCGTCGCGTCGACCGCAGGACCGCCACGTCGCTATCAGATACACGTCCGTTGCGGGCTGCGGCTCCGCTCCGGCCTCGGTAAATTATTTATTGAGCATGTTAAACGCCAAAAACAGAGAAACCGAAACGCCGACGGATATTTTAAAACTGAATATCCCAAACTTTTATTTCCTGCCAATACTCATAATATCAAAGTTTTTTAGCCGCTCCAATTAATTTTTTTATGCTTTCATACTATGTTTATAAGTTATAACGTAACTGTAATTCGTCTTCATTACAGAAACGTCAAATTTAGCGACTGGAAAACCAAGTTATCTAAGAAGCAAACTCGAAAAGAAAACAAACTAGTTATTAATAATTATTTTTGGATACATAACGAACTAAAGCTCACAATATTCGAGTCTAGTTTACAGAGTCTTTGTCTTGCGAGTTGGAAGCTACTTGGCCTCTCCTTTTGTCTTAATATCTATGACATTAATTAAAGCCAGAATCTACGGAGGCGACTACTTTTAATGGCGAAGAAAATGGATAGCCGACATTAAACACTCTGGATACTCTGAAACAAAAATAATTATTTTTAATGCTACTTTCGGTGACTTTTATTTACGCTGCTAAGACAAAATGTATATAAGATGCTAGATTGCTGACTGCCCCCATCTTAGTAGATCTTCGCGTCTTAAATTATATTATTGTATATTGTATGGAAATAACCTACAAATAACTAATCAACAGGCTTTATAAATATATTATTTTGTAAGTCAATGTAGCACAATAAATAGTGATGAACGAGTCACAGAAAAAGTGTAAAACTGAAACATCCAAAACAATTTCTGCAGAATTGACACTACGCGGCACGATACAAAATCTTTCGCAATAAAATATTGTGCAGCAAGATTTCCATACAGCAAAATAAAACTCGATTGAATCCAAGTATGATAAAGAACAAAAAGGGACATACAGATTATTCTGCATGAAAAATCACAGATAAATAAAATTGCAAAATGCACAACAGCGCTCGCAGTTTCCAACAAATATGGCCAATAAAATCAGATGCGGTGTTTCTGAAATTATAAGCGGGAATATTGAAAACGGCGGGATGAACGCACTGGAGTGCGGCGGACAATGGGCACAGTTGTGCAAATCGCGTGCATTCTTGTACACGCATCGTGCATGCGATGTTCAATAAACCAGCGCGATGTGCTCATCACTTTGACGGCCGTCAATAATTTACCGTGAGAATTAGCGGAAAACGTTTAGGGGTTGTTGGAGTGCATCTATGTTTTGACGGTTTTGTATTGTTAGTCGTTATACTAGTTACATAACATCCCTATTATTTGGGTCCCATATCCCATAATGATCATAGTCATGACTCATGAGTCATCCGTGTTTATGAAACAAGACAAACTTTCCTGCGTGCGATATGACTTCTAACCCCCAAACTTATTTGAAATGTTCATATTATGCGTGCACCTGATTCGGATGTCTTTTATGATGTCTGCTGTGGATGCTTTATCTACAAGTACAGTACCTACTTCTAGATACAGCAGCCACAGACATAATATTACCAGGAGCATCACTCTGTATCTCTAGATGACGTAACAGGAACGTGTTGAAATTGAGATTAGCTCGTAGGCAGAAGATAACCGCTACATCCACCGCGCTCCGCCGCCACTCGTCAGCTTTACGGTTATCAAATTATATCCGCTGATATAAATGTTACATACTTTATCTAAATTCTCATGTTTGTAACAGTTTATTTTAAATCATGTTTTAATATGCGCTGTTCTCACAATTATTACTACTGTAAGCGTCCACTAACGATGCGAATTGATGAGTGATGCGACGGAGCGTTGATTTTCAAGATAGATGTAAATTAAACTTTATTTACCATACTCCACCATCAGTTTTCATTGCAAGTAAAGCAACGCAGCCTAAAATTTATAAAAAATTTAGTCTGCGTAGCGCGGTGCAGCTATCTACCTGAATAGTAAATAAATTTAAATTATAGTCATTAGTCATCCTAAAATATAGCATCACGACGTTTCAGCGTTAGCCAACCTCGTCAAGAAAATCTTTTACCTCATTAGTAGCTTTCCATATTGTATTGATAGATAAATAATACTATCATTAATCACAGAATTCAATTAAACCCGTGGCCATTGTCCGGTGTGATTGGATAGTTTTCCGAATTGAAACACCAAACAATCTATAACCCATTTGAAGACCGAAGCGGTCATTCCAGTTGGCACCGTCGCTGCGTAACCCAATTATGGCGCCAACACGCCGATGATTGCCCCCTTGAGGGTTATTCCCACTTTCAATACTAAAATTCTATGTTCCCGACCGAATTTTGGTCACAATACAGAGCTATTGGATTTACGTAACAGATTTTGTGACTGTGATTTTATGTACAGTAAAAAGACGGAATATAATCTTTAGCTAATTCCTACAAATGAAATTAATAATATGATGTTTTTGACCGACGAGAAAAATGTATGGTTGTAAGACCTTTTGCGTTTCGTTTGTTTATGTCAGCTCATATTAGTCTAAGATCCCACTGCAGAATTGTGCAGGTATCGAGTACACGCTTAAAACCACATTTTTACAAATATTTATGATAAGGAGAACATATTTCTAATGGGGTGCCAGTCCAAATGTGGCCGCAACTATTCAAAAAAATTGAGTTTGCGGGATAAAATTTTTTCATCGGGTATTGAAAGCAAACATGGTTCATTTCACGGCAATGAGTATAGAGATTTAGAAAAATCCGGTGTGCCGTTGGGCACTCGGCCGCAACTCTATTGTAACCAGTCGTAAACAGGTACGATTCCGATATATTTTTGCATCCATAACGTATATTGATCTTTTATATATCATATGGAAGCTTATTTTCCTCTTATTATTATAATATAGGTGTGCTTAATTAAATCTGGCCGCAAATAAGGGGTGCCGGCTGTCAAAGATGGCAAACTATCGAAGGCTGAGGGAAAGGGAGATAGCGCGTAACATAACGGGTCTAACGAGGATAGTGATTGTACATGATACGATTACATCATCGGTTCAAACAATAGTAATTAAGCACACCTATATTATAATAATAAGAGTAAAATAAGCTTCCATTTCTTATATAATAAAAGATCAATATACGTTATGGATGCAATGGATGCAACGGCACACCGGATTTTTCTAAATCTCTATACTCATTGCCGTGAAATGAACCATGTTTGCTTTCAATACCTGATAAAAACATTTAATCCCGCAAACTCAATTAAAAAAAAATGTGTGTCAGCTCCGACGCACGACTGGAGTTTACTCTACTATATTATATATAAAATAATATAATATAATAATATAATTATTTTATATAATATTATATTCCGATAGGTATATTACCTTTATGGTCTTAATACACTCACAGCAAAATTTTCGTTACTTGTTAGTAGGTTTTACCCCTCGGATTTTTTTCATACCGGGCGCCTTATATATGAAAATCGATTCTTAAGGAGTAAACTCCAAGACCTGGATCCCAAAAGCGTAAGACATAACTTACTTTCTGATGGATGAAACCATAGGTTCTTAGTAGTGCCTCGTGTATTTAGAATACCTGCAAATTGGTGTAGCTCTAAGTGTGACACCTGGTCAGGTACCAGGTACCAAAGTGGACAAAAAATGAGTCTTACTTTACTTATTTTCTGATGGCTAATATTTATATATAATTTGTAGATTATTGTTTTGAACTAGTATCATCATCTCCAAAAATTGCGTCAAACGTACCTGCAGTTTAGAGTTTAGAGTAGTAAAATCCATGCATCAATTATCAACTTATCATACTATAACCTATCACTTACCTATTACTTACCTATATGTACCTAATGTCATATTTTATATTTATGACTCTTAACATTATGTACCCTCATTCTCATATTATCTTAGAAAATACGTTAAGAAAATATAAAGTAGATTGATTTCAGCGAAAGAATTTTTACGAAAACACAAAGAACTTTTGATACTTATTACCTTGATCCTCTTAAACATATTCCAAACTTTTTTATTTCTAATACTTATAGTCACATAAACTTTTATATAAGAAGGGGCGGCTTGCTTATTGATAGACATAAAATACTCGTCAAGTAAAGCCGACAGGGACAGTAAAATAATGGTTTATGTTATAGGGTTAGTGGGGGCAAGAGGGTACAGTTTAATTTTCCTTGCAGGTAGAGTAGCTTTATAATAAAGGAGGGAAAGAAAAATAGTAAAAGTTGGGCAACTTATTTTTTTTCTTACTGATAATATTGCCCGTAAAAAGTATAGTTCATATTATTTGGTACGGCAAATAAAATACTACATAAATATTGTAATGCGAAAGTGTGTCTGTCTGTCTGTCTGTCTGTTACTTCTTCACACCCAAACCGTTGATCCGATTTTGCTGAAATTTGTCATGGATATACTTTGAGTTCCGGGATAGGACATAGGCTACTTTTTGTCCCGGAAAAATGTAGGGTTCCTGCGCGATAAACGAGTTTTGGCGCAACAGAGTTGCGGGGGTCATCTAGTAGTAAATATTGCCGAAAATCGATTATATATAGCAAGCAACATTTGAATTTTGATAGTACTTTAATAAACTTTAATAACAGCTCCCTAAAATTGCCACGGAAAACTTTCACAAAAACTCAATACCTAACTTCAAACATTCTTTGGTTTTGGCCAAAACTTTTCTTTTGAGCAAAACTTTTACTCGTGATCGACGCCTACTTTTCAATTGTTTGATTTAATACCCTTCAATGATAATTTTCATCGTAAAGAAAAACAATAAAATTTTAAAGTATTTAAAAATGATATTTATTGCGTCAGTCATCATACCTTTGCATGGGCTGTATAAATTATATGACTTCTTTGTAAATAAACAATTATTTTCTGCATTTTTGCAAAACATGGATCACAATAATTGAAGGTGACGTGAGCGGCGATGGCGAATTAAAGAAGTTTTGATTATACTTAATCCGATCACATTGAGCTCTTTTTTGACCTTGATTCTATTGAAATTGAATATTAATACAGGTTGGTTCCTTGTTCGATCCAGTTGGTACCATAAAACAGTAAAATAGTATACTCGTAGGTATTCATATACGTCAAACAATCATCACACGATTATTTTTTGGAGTATTGGCTGGCTGTATACACACGTCTTCCGTGCCAGATTTCCGAATTAGTATTCCGCATTCGGAAATCCTTATGCAACGAATTAGTAGAAAATACATCAGCTAGCGCACACTTTCGCTTTTTTCCGAACGGAACTAATTCTGCACAATATACGTTTCAAGAGCAAGGTGATTCGTGCGTGAAAAAAATAACAAACGTTTGCTTTTTTTTCAGTCTCACGAAATTCCGAAAACAGAAATCTACTTTGGAAATCGAGTACGGAAAACGTGTGTTTGTGGCCAGCCTTAACCAATGAATGGGTCAGACATTGGTTTGCAACCACGATTCCCTGGGACTGGGACTAGATGAAACTACAAACGAAGAGAGCATTGCATTAAAATAGCACAATCAGGGTACAAGCGAGCCTTTTGTAATATAATATCGGAAGTTCTTATTGCAATGTCCTTTGTCTCGACTCCAAATGTATCCAATACTCGTAAACTTTGACGAACTTTTCTACAACTTTTTAGTTATTTAGCTTTAGCTCACAAAAGCTTATTAATGGGATGCTTCGGATACTTTGAGTACTTTTTCTAAGTGACTTCTCTGCGCAATCTTTTATCGTAGTTTCACACTAAAATCCAGTTTATATCCGACTACGAAAAAGAAATAAGGCACTATAATATATTCGACTACACAGTGTGTTACAAAACAAAGTAATTACGTATACGGTGTGTTTTATATAAAGAGTTCACTGTGTTTTATGTGTGCTTACTACTTTCACAGTGAACAAACTTTGTTACATCCTATATTTTCATCAGTTATTTTCATTTATAAAAAGTAATGGTAAGTGTCTAGTCGTATTTAGTTTCTACATAAATAAACAAGTGTTAGTTATTTAAGTATGTTTTAGTTTGAATAGAGTTGTAAAATTTTATTTTAATACATTTTTTAGGTTTCTTCGTATAAAAAACAATCCTGCTTGCATTAAAAACATTATTATATTATTATAAATCATGATATTAATATACTATGAAGGTAATTATAATATGTTTACGTTATATAATAACCTATCAAGCCCCATATGGACCCCGCGGTGACCGCGACAACAATAGAATAACAGTAGATTTCCAAGAATCCGCGATCGAAGGATTAATATTACAATTACATTATTAATAATTACAATATTTTGTAACACGCGGATAAATTAGAAGGTAGTACTTAATTAAAATTAAAGCCTAATTCCCATGTGTTCAGTGTTGTAGGTATACGTACGTCGAGTCCGAAATCCAAGATGCTCTCAACACAATCACACTAGACAGTAGACATAAATACGTAATAGTCACTCAACGTCAGTTGGGCGGTTAGGCGGCGCCCGATCCGTAGGGCGGGCGGCTCCGGACTGAAGGCTATCTGGCGATTGCAATTTGCAACTGTTGCGTTGGAAAACAATGACTGTTTACACAGTTCCGTTTATCTTCCAGCAACAGTAATTTGCAGTGTAACTTTTGTATGAATATTAAACGGATTTTTAGAATTGTGGTGCAGTTTATATATTTTTTAACCCCCAACGAGGGATGTTTTAACTTATGTTAGTGTGAGTCTGTGGTGCCGTAGTTCGTAAAAGATTGGACAGATTTTGATCTCTCTTTGTAATTAGAAACTCACGTCGTTTCTTAAAAAATATCATTAGCTTCTGCACTGCTTGGATAATATAATATAGGGCCTTTATAATATTAAAAGTCGACTTGCATTTTATGTAATTTTTATTTCATATTTATTATATATTTTTAATTAATAAAGTACCTTTATTTTAAAAGTCCATGAGTAAATAACCTGAAATAAATTGGTCGGAATATCACGTGTTTTGCTTGGACAAGCCAGGTAGGTAAAATTTGTGTTTTTTTTATTTTTGTTGTGTACATGACGCAAAGCAAATATTTTTTTTATTTTACCCAAAAAAAACTGCAGTGGTATTTCAAGCGTATTTTGTACGTTCCTATTGGCGTTATATTTTTTTCTTTTTCGTCGACCGTTGTGTACAGAGCGCTGTCGTGAAAGTTTTTCAGATAAAACACTTTAAAAGTTATAAAGCTCCAGGCTTTTCGCGTGGCTAAACGTGGTATCTGTATAGTCGGCGATATTTACATTTTTTGTTTGATTTCATGGTATTTCATTTTAGTCACAATTACTCTCTTCATCGCTGACCATTAATTAGTAATTACTGTATTATTTTCTGCAAAGCAATTCGATTTCGACTATTGTTAGCGATCTATTTTAGTCTTTATATTATAAACGAACGAAATTTTGACGTGGGAGAGCCATGCTTCGGCACGAATGGGCCGGCTCGACCGGAGAAATACCACGTCCTCACAGAAAACCGGCGTGAAACAGCGCTTGCGCTGTGTTTCGCCGAGTGAGTGAGTTTACCGGAGGCCCAATCCCCTACCCTTTTCCCTTCCCTACCCTTCCCTACCCTCCCCTATTACCCCTTAAAAGGCCGGCAACGCACCTGCAGCTCTTCTGATGCTACGAGTGCCCATGGGCGACGGAAGTTGCTTTCCATCAGGTGACCCGTTTGCTCGTTTTCCCCCTTATTGCATTAAAAAAAAAAAACTACATGTTGACATCTGTGCATATTTTTTCGGATTGTTATCGAACGAGTCTCATTAGGAATGACTATAGTTTTAATACTGCAATATAAAAAAATATGGTCTCCTATCATAATACGTGACCCACATTTGTATAAAAAGCATTAGCAGTCGTTTATAATATCATGATATCATTCATAAAACATATTTCTGAGTGTACAAAACCACTAATGTGATTTCGCGAACTCACGACGAGGGAAACATGTGACAAAGATAATTTTTATCCTTGATGTTGGAGTCTGTGTATTGGGGACGACATTAGGAGTTGTAATCATATGTACTTATGTGTGACATATTGACAAGTGTACAAAGTTTGGCGTTAATAGTTTCTGGTTGTCCCTCATTATGTAAGTTACATACTTAACGGAACTTATTCCTAACTTCCATCTTTATCCATACTAGTAATAAGCACGTGTTTTTATCTGTCTGTATGTAGCATTTTAAAACTCAAACCACTATACAGATTTGGAAATAATTTATCTCTTACTACGTTTATACCAAAGACAGAGTTTATGACTCAGATAATAGGGTAAGTAATTTACGCGTAAATAAAATTGCGTATCTTGCAAGCAAGTAGCATCACTAACACATATTTTAAAAGCCACGGCTTTGCCGAATATCACCTAACCAAGCAAGGTTTTCACTTTCCATTTGATTGAGTACGTGACCTAACATGTATTTTATTACAATATAGTAAACCACTCTTTTTTTTAATCCTTTACATGAAATAATTTTTCCTTTACATGAAACCTTTCCGATTAAAGGGCTGAAACGCAATCGCGAGCAACAAAAGAACAGAAAGCTCCTTTCAAAGCTATTTCATTTCGTATATGGCGAAGAAAGTGAATCTCTTTACAGTGGCTTTCCATTAGTAGGCTGTCACCGGCCAGTACTCAAGATGGAAAGAATGGAGCGGAGAAGTTTGAGCGCCGCCATTCAACAGCCAATGTAAATATAAAAAGGTTTCGATTATTTACATTTATGGAGCTGGGAGTAAAATGTCGATATTATAAATGGTATTTTAGCCATTTCAAATGTGTGATGAATAGTGAAGACGTGAGTGGAAGGACCGGGTTAGTAATAGTTAAAAAATTATTTTTTTGTATAAGCGGAGGCTTTAGGGCCGGAAAATTTATTTGAAATAAAAAAATGTGCATTTTATGTGTATCCAGATGTATTATCCAGATGATAACGTAGGCAGCTCACAAGGTTTGTTCATATTATTATTTAAAGGGACAAAAAGGAGTAATTATTGTCCTTAAGAAATCGACGGCGATCTTGGGCTATCATGCTGATTATGCTTACAGAGGCATATTAGTCTCTATGATGGTCCAAGATCCAAGATCAGACGTATGTACATAAAGATACGTTCGCTTGTATTGGCCCAGCGTAAATGACTTTTCCCTATACAAAAAAAAATACTCTTTTTTTCTCGTTCGTTTTCACAGCAAACTCTATGTAGGAAACTCCTACATACCCTATAGTATCACTTAGTTTTGTTACACCCTGTAGAAACGGTTCGACGTAGCGAAGGTCGGCGAGGGTCAGTTGGTCATCTGTGTTTAATAGTTGCGAAACTTCTGGATTATTTTCGCCGCCATTCATTCCACGTGCACCCGAACTTCGCAACATGTTGGACCTATGTTACACATATTTACAATTCCTTGATAAAATTCGTAGTAAAACTTAGGAAATGTACTAGACATTTATAAGTCTTAAGGCCGCATCTAGAGAAATTAATTATTTAACTTTAATTTAATGTTGAGCTATAAACTTTATATATCATCCGTATTTTATCCAGAATATTTTATTCACCTTTCAAATATTTACTCAATACGTTAAAAACATTGGAATACCTACCTCTATAATTTTTAGAAACATTAATGTAGAGGTTTTATAAGAGTTTGAACAGATATGGCTCAGATATGGAGCAGGAATTTAATATCCAACGAGTAACGAAAAGGAATCGATTTTCAATCCTGATTTCGGATGAGTAAGTAATATTCCGGTACGTTGAAATTCATTTTTCAGTTATAGCGTATTTTTGTCGGGTTCCATCAAAAATTGTGGTTTAATCATATAGAACAACCTTTCCCAAAGTGGGCGATAACGCTCCCTTCTGGGCGCTGAAGGCCTAAAGGGGGGGCGGTGTGGGACCCCGAATAAAATGGGGGTGTGGTGTAGAGGTTTTAATTGAAAAGTAGGTGAAACAAAGGGGGCGCCAAAAAATATTTTTTCTCAAAGTGGGCGGTAGACAAAATAAGTTTGGGAACCCATGATATAGAATAATCAGAACATGCATTTTGGCAAGGCCCTAATTCTTTAGCTGAATCCTGTGCTGGGTTTAAGTATTTTCTCTTTCTATGAAGATTCCCGAATCCCGAGGTATTAAGGAAATAAATTGTCACCCATCAGTGGTTTCGAGATAACAACGAAATTGCATCCACCCAAATCGAGTAAAATGCGAGTTTTATTCCAACGATTTTTTTGTCAAATCCATCGGAAGTTTTTCCGTAGACCATTAGGAAATAAGTTTGATCGGTAATATACTAACCTACTATCAAGCCCCATACGAGCACCGGCGATCGCGACAACAATAGAATACAATAGCAGTTCCAAGAATCCGATCGAAGGATTAAATCCACTTATCTCGTTAAAACATGCTCGTCAATCGTGGTAACCCATCATGATCCAATGTAAAAAGGTGATGTCAAGAGACTAAACTATAGTAGTGAAAGGGTCACTATACTAGTAAGTCTAATACTATTTCCACGCTGAATATTTTCCTCGAGAGCAAATTAAAGTACAGACAACATTAGTAGAATATTTAACCGACTTATCATCAGGTCTTTACCCCCGCTCATTAGCTGTATGACATGCTCTGGTTGAGTGCCCCGAGGGTTGATAACGTTCTAGGGGCTCACTAGCTAGCGTTAAGTTCCCTAGTTTATTCATACTAGCTTTTGCTCGCGGCTTCTATGATATACGGAAAATATGACTAGTAGTATGATTATACTATATTTGAACTGAAAATTTGGACTCCTTAGAAAAAAGTTAAAGTTACTAAGCTATGATGTTTTGCAAGAAATTTATAGTTTATTATTATCGATAAGATATGAATGATCCTCATAGTTTACCATTATAGATTTAAAAATAATATTATGTCATATCGATAATAGTAAACTATAAAGATCTTGCAAAACAACATAATATTATACTTTAATAGTAGTAACTTTAACTTTTTGCTAAGTAGTTAAAATGTTTAGTCAAAACAAAGTATATCAAAAATTATTTTCGATAGACTTCTACCTCGACACATTTTATTTTCTAATGTAAACACAAACCGTAATTTAATATGTCTCTATTTAATATACTACATAGCTAGCTATGTTAATATTGTCTCAGCAAAGTTTATTAGGTCCAAATACGCTCACATAAGCCTGGGATATGCCCAAGGCACCTGCCATATCTATCTGTCATTTACTTAAGACTGTCCTTATCTGGGCTCCGGCTGTTGTCGTACTGTAACTGAGGCCGGTTTACAGCACTAAGCTATGCTAGAAACGGTAAGCAGTTGAAACAATACATCGAGCAATAATGCAGTTTTCATATGGTTTAGATGCATTTTCAGTGTAAGTAATTTCATAAAATATCAAACCAAATGCATAGTGATTACAGCTCTAAAAATTAGTCGTTAAATTTTAGTTTTGCGTAGAGAATTAGGCCCGTAGTAGATCGATAATATTATAGTACTTAATGTTAGATTAAAATAGCAGAAATCGGGTACAGGTGATTAAATTGATCTCGAATCCAAACCATCCATGTAAGCGGTAGGTATTCATACAAGTTTCTTTGAGACGATAATATTATGTCATATTATGGCATGGGCCTATATTTAGATTCGGCGCACAAGCATCAATTACAAAATCATATGACATAAAATATACGTCGTGATTACGTCGTGCCTACGTCATTTGGTCCGGTTATAGTTCTTGCAATCTACGAGTGCGCGTCGCCATTATTTGTAGTTGGAAATGTGAATAGACATTTTCGTTAGTGTGCGTACCCGACGGAGCAGTCAGTAGCGAGCGAGCCATGTACGCGTGTATAGATATGGTCACTCACACAACTAAGGGCGACGCGCACTCGTAGATTGCAAGAACTATATGTCAATTCAATTATAGTCAAGAATCTTGGTTGACTCAAGATCTGTCGCTAGGTTTGACATAACGCGCCCAAATTAGGAAGATCCGCAAACTGCCTACGAATCAACTTCTCTGATAGTACTGTACCTTAAAGTCTAAGCTAACTCCCTAGATTCTTTGAGATTTATCATTTTATATTATATCTCGGCTAGTGGAAAAATCCCTAAACATCCTCTCGGGAGCTCCCTTGACTTCTGGATGTCGCTCCGGGCGGCTCAGCAGACGCATAAATAACGCCACCGTATAATTACCCCGTACATCACTCTGTATATTTTTATCGCAGCCACTTCAAAGCGATATTTATCGCCTCTAACTTATCGCTTGTTGTACTTAATTAGCTATTGTTTTATCTACATTTAACTGAAAATCAATTAAATTAATTTAAGATTAACAAGTTCGGCTCGATTTATATGCGCGATTAAGCGTTTTTCATGCAACGAAATCACAAGAAATTGCATGTAACGGTTTATTAAAAAAGTGGCTGTGATATACGGACGGACAGACAGACAGACATGACGAATCTATAAGGGTTCCGTTTTTTGCGATATGGCTACTACTCCGATCAATTTAGACATCCAAGGTTACATTAATTCCGACAAGGCTGAATATTGGTAGGATTGTTCAATACACTATACAAAGAGGATGCATAAACTGTATACTACGTACTCGTAACAAGAGGTCGGACTTAGAAGAAAAAAAAATAACATCCGTTATTTTCTTTAATTTCAAACTGAAGTTAAAAGTTTTAAGTGCAAAACCTTTCACTCTAAACGTACCAAAAATTAAAAAAAAAAGAAATGAGCTCAAATAAATGTTTTATTTTATTAAAAATTATTGTACCTAGCTAAATAAATAGTCTAATAAGGTAAATTAAACAATAAAACAGATTTAATCCACAAGCTTTTGTTGATTTCTATTATTCAGTATTATAATATTACAGTACAGTTGTATGAGTTTTATTTATAAATATAATAGAATAGCTGTCTATGCTACTCTACTAACTACTTGATTGGCTTATACAGTAAACTCTATATAGGGAGGGGATTAAAGCTGCGCGTCCACCAGGTCGGAATCGGGACGTACGCGACGGTGCGGACGGCGCGTCGTGTCGTCATAATATATTTGTCAGGTGCAGAATGACGTTCCAGTACTTCTAGTGCAGTTCACAGTAGTCAGTACCATACATACAAAGCAACAAATCCGTCCGCTGCGTACCTACGCTCCGAATCCGATCCAGTGGACGCACACCTTTATATATACACACTTAAGTATCATTACTTTGTTCTGTTACACCTTGTACACGACGGCTGAAATCTATCACGCGGGCTCAGACCAGCTGCATACCACCTCACTTGATCAGTGGATTTTTCCTTGGTGGCCGTACCACTCATAATCCCATACCTTCCTTCTCCTCCTAAAATCTCCTTAACAACTATTGCTTGCAGACAATAGTTGTTAAGGAGATTGCATTGCAACAACTAATGCTAGACACTGAACTAATAGATGACACTTAAGACAAAAATACCATAAAAATAAGAATTACTCTAATTATTTCTCACCACTGTAAATTTTATAAGCTTCTCAAGCTATCTGTTGAATTGAAAAAATATATTAGAGATGCTTTCGGGAACAAAATTTTAAAATGGGATCAGTTTTCGTAAATAATATGACCGCGTCAACACGCGCTCGGCAATTTCTTAGCAAATAGGTTAAGGAAGGCGCAATTTTGCACGTAAGTTTTGAATACATTTATTTGATTTTTTGTAATTTGTATTGATTTCATTAGATTAATGGTCATGTTGTATACACTAATTAATGTCTATTTAAGATTTTTTATCCATTTTCCCTAACAATATAAAGGGTGTCTACTATTAGTTCTTGAAAATGTAAAAACCTAATAGATGACATGGATCTTATCTTTGAGTTTTGCAATACATACTAAAGTTATTTTGTTCTTTATTCTACTGCGAAAATCATCACTATTCTCTTACTTAACTTAGAACTACTGCACCTAAAAATGGACATGGTGTCTAATATTAGACCTTGTACTGATCTAAAAATCGATTGCTTTAGTTTTTTAGCAGTAAAAAAAAAGAAAAAGAGAGCTGAGAAAAGAAAGAAGAATAAAGAAGAGGCAAATAAGCATGGAGACTAAAGACTGAAAATAAATTTGCTAGGAAAAAAAAGACAGGTTGCGCTCCGGGAGTGCCGGCAGAAGTGAAAACTTGATTATTACAACGTTGTGCATTTTTTAACCCATTTTTTATGAAAATCGATTTTTTAATTAATCGAAAACCTTACAATCGATTAAAAAACGTTTGCCTTTGTATATTTTTTAAATGATAAATGTTTAAAATACCCTTGGATATTCATTTTAGTAATTAATTAGACAATTTTTTAACATTACCCAGCCAGAGTTGGGTAGACCTAGGTGAGTATGGATAAACCCCGAATTAAAATTTATTTTTCTTATTATTCGGACTTTACCCAAAAGACTTGGGTAATACTAAGTCAACCCGGGTAAACCTAGGTTTACTCCACCTTCTAGCATTACCCGTAACATATACAACATGACCATTAATCCAATGAAATCAATAGAAATTACAAAAAATCAAATAAATGTATTCAAAACTTCCGTGCAAAATTTCGCCTTCCTTAACCCATTTGCTAAGAAATTGCAGAGCGCGTGTTGACGCGGTCATATTATTTACGAAAACTGATCCAATTTTTAAATTTTGTTTCCGAAGGTGTCTCTAATATATTTTTTCAATTCAACAGATAGCTTGAGAAGCTTATAAAATTTACAGTGGTGAGAAATAATTAAGAGTAATTCTTATTTTTATGGTATTTTTGTCATAAGTGTCATCTATTAGTTCAGTGTCTAGCATTAGGTCTCTTCCCTTAGTTTAAGTTGTAAATTAATGTACAAATATGCAAATAATACTACGACATACTTTGTATTAAAACATGGTATGACATAGTTATGTTTTGCTTCAATTTATCAATTTACGGTTACATTTACATTTTACAATGGCTTACCTTCGTTTTTCAATAATTAATCCACTTAATTTACAATTTTTGTATGAGTTGCTACAAATAATTTTCACAAAATGAAAATCGAACTTTGAGTTTTAAACTCCTCCTTCGTCTTTTTTCTCATGTAATTTATATTCTTTATGGTCTTTTTTATCAGCCAATCATAGTCGACCTTGCACAGATCAAGCACAGATTAGGTGATTGGGTACAGTTGCTACGTTTAAATTTGGAACCCAATTTTTTTTTGTTCGGAACTTTCGTCCACCTGACACCAAAGAAAATGTGAAAAGTCCTCATCGATCCGGCACGTGCAAAAAAAATTACTCGGGGTCAAAGATTACAAAAATGGGTTTCAGCAAAATTGTAAGTTTTATCATAAAATCAGTTACGACAAAATTTGTAGATCAGATAATTATCTATAAAAATGTTTCAATACTTTTTTTCCTAAGATCCACCATTTTTGAGATACAACGATTCAAAAAGTTGAAAGAATTTGAGTTATAAGTGTACTTTTGTCTACGACGACGCAACGCATACATCAGACTAGGTACACCGCTAGTCAGTTTTGTCGTTGATTTACACTTAAAAGGTGTAACTTGAAAAAAAAACGCGCTTAGTACACTTATACCTCAAACTCTTTCAACTTTTTGAATCTAAAAAATCGTGGCTGTCAGGAAAAAAAGTGTTAAGACATTTTTATAGATAATTATCTGATCTACAAATTTTGTCTGAGCTGATTTTATGATAAAAACTTACCGTTTTGCTGAAA
This sequence comes from Polyommatus icarus, assembly GCA_937595015.1. Classification (NCBI taxonomy): domain Eukaryota; kingdom Metazoa; phylum Arthropoda; class Insecta; order Lepidoptera; family Lycaenidae; genus Polyommatus; species Polyommatus icarus. The sequence goes on from OW569321.1 coordinate 17,156,403, forward strand.
ATCGTGAAAAAGCCGTTTTTGTAACCTTTGACCCCGAGTAAATTTTTTTGCACGTGCCGGATTGATGAGGACTTTTCACATTTTCTTTATTATATTGTATTGAACAATCCTACCAATATTCAGCCTTGTCGGAATTTATTACGGAATATACTCACCCCTATTTTTTTGTCTAATTTGACCGGACTATACGGAACCCTAAAATGGAGCGTGATCGCTCCAATATTTACGTACTCTATCTATCACTTCCATTAAAGTAATGATTAGATTAAATAAGTAATTACAACTACAGAAGAACATAAAAAAGATAAACTTTTAAGATAATACGTCATAATTGTTAAATTGATAATCCTTAACCCTTAAAAAGTATACCTACTCAAATTGAGGATCTGAATTGGCTTTCGTATTCGAGTGCCCTCTTCATTTAAAAGGTAAATAAAGGATACTTGTGATAAAATTTAACAAGTCGCTGAGAACCCTAATCTGCTCTTTTACACTTAGGTAAGTATATAATATAATATTTCTGCCCCAAATATATTTTGTAGTTGCAAATAAATAAATGCAGATTTTGGTGCAATTTATCATTGAAATACTTTGAGCCCGGTATCCCCTGCTGTTCTTTCTTTCTTTTTCTTCTTTTTTGGCAACTTGACACAAATGATGTGTATGTTGTGCCACAGACAAGGTAAAAAGGTAAGGAATATGGCGGGAAAACCATATTCCTCCTATTATAATTTTCATCATCGTTTTCATGTATCGTCAGGTCTAAAGTCTAGTCAAAGTCTAAGTAAATGTCAATACAGTCAAGGAGTCAAGTCGGTCGATTCAGTAAAGTGGTAGACGCTTTACTGAAACTTTCGATGGAGTTTTGGAGGGAACACAAAATAGCACGTTTGTGGATATTACATCACTTTCCTACACTTGTGCATGAACACGAATATCTAATGGTTAATATCCTACCAATATTACACATTAAAAACCCAGCAAACACAATTTTAGGAAAATAATACAAAAACACAACAGCATTCTTTCACATACCCGCCAAAACTCCCCCTGCTGTTGTAAAAGTAGTTGAAAAAGTAATTTTTTTGTGGTTTGTATGGGCATTGGGCAAGCGCCCCAGCGTCACGAATCTGCCAATACAAAAGTTAAAAAGTTACTCTTTCAGAGTAAAAGAGTAGGTAGCTTTTTTTTCTACTTTCACAGTGAACCTTATAATTATAAGCGACACATACACACCCAAAAGTATATTATTTAGATTACCACTTTGTTTTGTTACACCCTGTAGAGATTGATTCGCCGCAAATAAGTATCCCGCAGTAAGATTCCTCGATCCTGTTCAATTTCCCCAGTAATTTATACATCGCCGTGGTACAAATGAGCTCTGATTAATTATGCGCGACGAGACGAGGGTCGCAGGTTCGGTTCCGTTTGCGCCGGAACGACAGCTTTATTGTAAGAACTCTTTGTTTCCACCCATTATGAGGTGTGCGATGTGCGATTGTAGATATATCTAAATTGGGAGGGTTGGATGGTGGTTATCTTATTATGAATTACTTAACTTTAATGTAATAAAGATTTTGACACTGTAAGAGCCATTCTTCTTGTGGTAAAGTCTTCATTATGTTGAAATTATTTAATTGTTAAATGTCACTTATGGCTGGTTTACACATATTAAGTAGATAAGTAGTTAACTAAATTTTAACTAAATTTTAAGTTGTTAATTGCATGTAAACACAAAATTAAGTAGCAAGTAGTAAGTTAAAATTTAGCTAAGTACTAAACTAGATGACAATTTGAATTTAGTTACTACTTATCTACTTAATACGTGTAAACCAGCCATAAGTTTCTTCCGTTTGGAGTTGTATCCTTAGAACGCTTATAGTAACCCAATGTTATAAATGCTAATTATATGTCTTTCATCTACCTACCTCTTCACTCTTGGAAATGAAATTTGGTATGATTTTTGAATTTCGGGAAAAATGGCATACCTAATTATGATAGTTTTTGTTCCGGAAAAAGTATGATTTTCGTGCGAGCAACAGATTTTGTGGCAACGCAGTTGCGAGCAACGTTTAGTATTTTATATAAAGTTAATAAAGTCGGCCGTAACAAAATCTGTAAAGATTACGTTAAGTTAAAAAGGTTTTATTTTATTCATTTTTATTCAGGGATCTTATTCCTTTGATAAAATATCGATGGTTTTCAGTAACTCCCACCTACACGCTAAATAGCTAAGTATTTGTGAGCGTGTGATTTGTAACCTAAAGTTGTAATTTTAAGTAAAGGAGATGTTTGTCGATAGATTTATGAATAAACGACGGGGTGGGGTGTCACCGTGGAAATTTAGTGAACACAAAAATAGTTTTCCAAGTAAAAGTCCCGAAATAAACATATTGTATGTATGCATAGAGATTTGACAATACAATACTTATGGCCTGTTTCACCGCTTCCTGATAAGGTGCCCGATAGGGTTATTTGACAGATTTTCCATACTCCATCTGTCAAATTAAGTGGTGGATAGCCTTATCAGGAAGCGGTGAAACAGGCCCTCAAAGTTTTTAATGACCTATATCTTGTGTATAAAAGTTATAATAATCTAGAGACTAGAAAGGAGCTATAACATAGATACTACAATAAAGAGTTATAACATACTTCACAAGAAGTATGTATGTTATAAGTTATAACTTTTTAAGTTATAACTAATTTATCACCGAATCTTTCTTTAGGGTTCGCCCTCGGTGCTATTAATCCAAAACCTTCGGAGAACGACCTAAATCTCATAATCTCAAAAGGGAACACAATCTGTTATAATAACGTACACTATTAATTTCACAGTGGCCGATCTCATATTTTACAAGAATATTGGGCACCGAGGAAAATTAAAATTTTCTCTTAGCATACTAAAGGCTATTTTATTAGAGCAAAAAAATATGCCGAAAAGTGCTTAGCAGAAGACTACAAGCCCCTGCGGGAGGCTTTTATAAGGCGGACGATAAATCAAGGGCGGGAAAATATTTAAAAGCTTGCGCGCCAAGATTCCCGCGGCTTGTTCCACTTAGCACCGAACATTATAATAATGATAGAGAATAAGAAATTAACAATGACAAGTATAATTAAAGTAGTATCCATACTAGTATAAATGTGAAAGGGTGTCTGTTACCTCTTCATGCCCAAACCGCTGAACTGATTTTGCTAAAGGCATGGAGATACTTTGAGTCCCGGTAAAGGACTTACTCAAAGTATCTCTAGACTTTAGTCTGTCTGAAATCTAATTTTACTCAAAAGAATAAGAACATTTTCAAAAATATGAGAGCTAAACAAAAATATGGTGAAATGTTCAAAAGCTTATTGTACTAGTATTAAGTATTATTGCGAACGGTCATATTCTGTGAGTTTGTATATTAACTATTTCTGCTCATAGAATCGATTAAAACAAAATTTGGTTATAGCCTTGGAACCAGAAAGACATCAGATATTTTTCATAATTGAAAACGTATGGTTATCGTGCGATAAACCAATTTCCGCAAAGATTTAATAAAAAACTAGATTCAAGTGGAGCACACCATTTTTGTGGGCGGTCCACAGTATGGAAAGAACACCACTCGTTTCCTGCTGCATAAAATATATTTGCGGTCTAATATAACCGCGACCGGCGGTGTGAGAACGTACGCCGTGTACATGTAACATAATCTAGTATCATACATTTAAGTCATTTCTCAAATTCTGACTGGCAAAATTAACTTTCGATTCAAACTAATGTTAAAGTTTGCTCTCCAAAATAAAATTGTGAAAAGTGATTTTACATTTGAGCGTGATGAATTAAGTCGATAACAATCTATATTTCTTTACTAATATTATAAATGTGAAAATGTGTTACTGTGTCTATTTACCTGTCTGTCTGTATGTTACCTTTTCACGCCAAAACCACTGAACAGCTGATTTTTCTGAAATTTGGCATGGAAACATTTTGAGTTCCGGGAAGGGACAAAATAAATTTTTATCCCGCAAAAATGTACGGTTCCAGTGCGATAAATCGTCATCTCAGATGACTCATCTGGTCATCAATATTATTATACTGTCGTAACTTGCTTTTCTAGACCTAGATAAAGCTTCTTCAATGTCGTCAACAAATTAACAGAATAATATATTAAGGTCGTCCCCCGAGCAAACGACCTTGGCTATACATTTGCCGCGTTGCCGAAAACCCTATTATTTTTACTCTTAGTTCAAAATTGTCCTTAAAAAAATTTAAAACGGCGAATATGTAGTTTATGATATTGTCGATGTATTGGCGTGAGTTTCAAATAAAAGTAATTTGTAAATCCTAAGGAGATGCTGAATGTATGCTTGAATTTTAACAAATTGGTATTACTTTGGAAGCTGATATCATGAGTATAAGAAACAAAAATAGAAAATTTAAAACGACAAAAGGAATGTTGATATACTGAACATTATTTCTATATTTTTATTATAACTTTGTAGCTTTCAGATTATGAGTTTATATGGTTTTAAATACGGTCAATTACGGAATCTCCGGACGGAACGCCCTTAATATCAAAGCTTAACTTTTTAACGAAACTGAGCCAAAAACTCTTTGTTTGACTTTACGACCAGTGAAGCAAATTTTAAAGGACGTAATTAAAAGCATATAACATAAACGGGTCAATCTTATTTTGCCTACATCTCTTACCATGATTGCCAATATTTAAGATAATAATATGAACTTTAGTGTTTACAGGAAAAAGTTATATCGACAATGATCTGAAAAACATCCTATAATTAATTAAACATTTTTAAATTGATATTACACTGAATGGGGTAGACGTAACTTGGTCCAATTCAACCCCGCCAAGACAAGTCTGCGCATTCACCACTAAAAAGTCACCAATGGTCGTATATCCTCGTTTCGAGGGTACATCTTTAACCATCTCCCCTAGCATTGAGATACTTGGCGTCAACATATCGAGCGAAGTCCAGTTCCGATATCATCTAGAGGGTAAGGCCAAATTAGCCTCGAAGAAGCTTGGTGTTCTTAACAGAGCGAGACAGTACTTCAGTCCGGACCAACGCCTACAACTCTACAAGGCGCAGGTACGGCCTCATATGGGATATTGTTCTCATCTCTGGGCAGGGGCGCAAAATACCAACTGCTCCCTCTGGATCGTATCCAACGAAGGGCCGCTCGAATTGTTGACTGCCATAGTGTCTCAAACAGCTTGGACCCCTTGGAATTACGCCGAGATGTAGCTTCACTCTGCATTCTCTATCGGTTGTATCACGGGGAGTGCTCAGAGGAATTGTTTGGAATCATACCACCTGCAAGTTTTCGCCATCGACCCACGCGAAAAACATACCATCCTCATCACCTTGATGAGTGGCAGTCTTCCACAGTGCGTTTTTCGCGTAACTTTCTGCCGCGCACTGTAAAACTCTGGAACGAACTGTTACCAGCAGTTTTTCCGGACCTATACGACCTGCAAACCTTCAAGAAAAGAGCGTATTCCATCTTAAGAGGCCGGCAACGCACCTGCAGCTCTTCTGATGTTGCGAGTGTCCATGGGCGACGGTAGTTGCTTACCATCAGGTGACCCGTTTGCTCGTTTGCCCCCTTATTCAATATAAAAAAAAAACGACGCGTTCGAATTCCTTTGAATCGACACCAAAACATCGTACAACTCTATACATTTTTGGGTTTTAATTAATAATAGAAAAGGCCTGCGGTCGCGGTCGGTGACCGTCATAAAACTCCATTTACGGTAGTTTTAAAAGTTTAAAAGGTAATTGAATTTCGTGGCGCTGAAGTTCGTTTGTCAATAGCACAATTCGTATGATGGCCGCCGAATTGCTTAATGGGGTTAACGACGTAATGGAGGTCTATTTAACGTCGCATCGCTACAATTGAAAACCCCGATGACATCTCGCATGGACATTAATTATGTTACGAGCAGTTGTGGTTGCGTTTTTGAAACGGTGTTTTTAAGCTTTTGTCTAGCTTTTATAGGCTTTGAGCGTGGCGACCGAATCAAGACATTCCCTAACGAAAAACACCTAAGGCTATGTCCACATCTGTACGCGACGCGACGTAGATCTGATACGCAATGATGATACAAATGTGGATTTATGTGGATGTCGTTTCAGTTCGGAAGACTTCGGCTCATGTGCCTGTGTGCGAGCGACTAGATATATGCGAATTATAATTGTGTAAGTTGATAAAAAATGATATGCAATAGCTTTACCGCGGCAGTCCCCGAGATCTACGCGTATTTTTTTATGAAGCCTTTAACTCAATACTTTCTACTCGACTGTTTGGAGGTTAAATTTCCTTTGTTATAAGTTATGAACTAGAACTTATAACTTATAATGTAAAAATCTAAAGTAGTTCTGGACCAAGATGACCTACAAATCCCCCCCCCCCCAATTTTATAAAAAATCTGGCTTTGACTGTCTTTAGTTATATCTCATTTCAGACTTCTTTTTGTTTACCTAGACATCATTATCATAATTTTTCATGTAGCGAGTCGTCAGCGTGGCAACTGACAAATGAAGTAAGGTTTCTTTACCACCACTGCGATAATAATTACCTGCCATTTAGTTAAATGGTACAACATTTAGCTAGAAAACCAATTTAAATGTTAACTAAGACACATAAAGCAAAATTGAAAACCCATCCATAAACATTTGTTACGAGAAATCAAAGCGCACGGAGTGCGCGGCCAAGTTCCAGCAGGCCACGCACATGCCGTGCACTATTTACACGAACCGTTTCGACGCACTTTTGACCCCCCTGTAGCTCAGTGCCTATTGCGAGTACAAAGATAAAATTATACCTACGTAATTATATACTAGTACCTACGCAGTATACCAAATTTCATAGATATAGCTTCGGTAGATCCTGAAATATCTCCCAGTGAAAATAGCTAATTTTGGCACTGACTCACTCACTCACTCACTCACTGACCGGTAATCAAAACCTCTAGGCCACTTCCAATTGTCCTAGCGCTATGAAATTTGGCACACAGGTTGTGTGTTATATGTAGATTAACAAAAAATTGAGAAATTTAAGAAATCGGTCAAGCGTGAGTCGGTTCACCTACAAACCTGAGAGGCCACTTCCGATTGTCCTAGCGTTATGAAATTTGGCACATAGGTCGTGTGTTATAAGTAGATTAACAAAAAATTGAGAAATTTAAGAAATCGGTCAAGCGTGAGTCCGTTCACCTACAAACCTTAGAGACCACTTCCGATTGTCCTAGCATTATGAACTTTGGCACGCAGGTCGTGTGTTATAAGTAGATTAAAAAAATTTGAGAAATTTGAGAAATCGGTCAAGCGTGAATCGGTTCATCTACGAATTTTAGATACCACTTCCAATTTTCCTAACGTAATGAAATTTGACACTCAGGTCGTGTGTTATAATAATTATGTAGATTAATAAAAAAATTAAGTAGAAATCGGTCAAGTGTGAATCGGCTCCTCTACGAACTATAGGTAAAAATTCTTATACGCCAGTGATACAACGAGAATTGGTTTAAAATATTGTCATCATGTATAATGCATACCGTATAGCTTATTAATACTTCGATTGCGGATTCTTGGAAATCTATTGTTTACGCGGTCGAAGTCGACCGCTTGGGAGTTGATATACTTAGGTTAAATAAATACTGTTTACTTGAAAATTTCGCTTCTATTGATAGTTTACAACTAGCGCCATATAACGAAGGTATTGTTTAAGTCGGGTGTGGCACTAAAAGAAAAAAATAGGTATAATTTCTTGAAAAAAAGGACTGAAATCCCACCAAAAACATACCTGTTAAAATGGGGCCAAGTTCCTATCAGCAAATTTTTGGTCTAAAAAAAGAGTTGAAATCCAATCCAATGCCAAGTTTAGATGCACTTCATCGATTGTTATCATTTTCATCAACAGCCTGATCCATAATACTTCTAAATTTGAACTTGGCAGGTTTTCGTGCTTTACGTAACTCTAGATTAATTGTAAAATAAGATAATATAATTAAATTAACCTGCCACGTTCAAATTAGAAGTATTATGGATCAGGCTGTTGATGAAAATGATAACAATCGATGAAGTGCATCTAAACTTGGCATTGGATTGGATTTCAACTCTTTTTTTAGACCAAAAATTTGCTGATAGGAACTTGGCCCCATTTTAACAGGTATGTTTTTGGTGGGATATAAAATACTAAACGTTCTTCGAATGATAATCACCTGAACGTATAGCCGGACCATATCGTAAATGCCGTCCCGATGCAATCGTAATCCAATGTTTTAGCCGGACAGAACGCTATAAGCATATTTCCAATCAAACCGCTCTGGATTTTGAAATATACATCCCTGATTCTTAATAAAATGCGTCGGGCGATTTCGTTCTACGACAAATCTACGATGTCCGATCCGGTTGTCGCAAAATAAATTCTATATACTGGTATTAAAGTTCATTGTAATTCTTCGATCGTCGTGATATATCGTCGATACTGGCCGTCTGGAAACGAGATCGCATCGTCTAGAAGGGAATTCTGAGGTATAAATAACGCTGCACAATACTCGGGCTAAATCAAGGATATTGTGAAGGGGCCTTGTTAGCTTCGTACGCGACCGCTGATTTTTTATTTGATATCTCAATAAACCTTCGTGTTTGGTGAGGGTTCTAAACGGGTTTATGCCGGCTTTTTATTTTATTCCATAGAGCTCGCGTTTGATTTATAATTCTATTTAGTATTCCGTTGGGTTTTTGTCAATCGAACTTGTCGCATTTACGGTTTTTTTACTTTGATATTTACTGTCGGGTTCCATTAATGATTTTATTGGATGTTATTTTATTAAGCTATTATGTTTTACGGTTTAAAAGTTGGGGGTGGGTAAGGTTTCTATCCGTACAATTCTTAGTCATAATAAAGTGTTATAAACTCGTTTGGAAACCCACGACTTTTCCTCCAAAATCTTAGATAACGATATATAAATTATATCTCCTCCTCATTCGAATTAAGCCCCTCCGTGCCCTATTTCCCTCCTCTTTCGAGTGTTGACCTCTAGTCACGACGGGATAAAACCACTATAATACCTACTCAGTCAAGAAAAAATAGTCCCAGATGCGCCAGATGGTCCATATTTTAGCAGCTACGTGCTGCACTCGCGAGCCGGCGTCGGGATCCGGCGTTATGTACTGCACAATCTTTCTCACCCACTATCACGTACTACGTTCGAGAAACTGCACATCAAAAATCAATATATCTAACGTGTTTCGTATACCTAACGTTTTGTACTTGTACTCCAGTTGTTTGTTATCTACCTTGCAAAGAAAAATTGCATTGTGTGTATAGGCGCTTACAGAGCTTAACAATATTTTGTCTTTGTCTGTCAAAATGTGTATGGGATCAGAAAGCATATAAGTAGTGCATTTATTATAACTGATTAGAGTATAATTATATATTTTAGATTCCAACATTTCATGTAAAATATGTCAAAAAGATCTTATTTGAACCAGGACTCTACAGTCTACATGCCCTAACTTTACAAATTCCAGCTACAGAAACTCCATACCCTATCCATAATAAGCGACAGGGTGTAAAGATTTTGTAGCTAACCTTTGAGGTTCAGGTTTAGACTTTACTTTCAGATGCAAGCAGTTTTAAACGCTATCTGAAGTGTAAATATAGTGTAGAATACTACTACTACTGCAGATAGAGTAAATGAGACTAGAGAGATACATAGGAGAATCGTAGGAAAATTATTCTCAGTTTAGAATTTCATACAATTTCTTATTTATAACTTTTGGTCCAATGCATAAGAAGCTATTTCATAATACGCCGTAGTTGAGAAACCTAAAGTTCCAACTTCGACCTCTACCATACATTTCACTTTTTAATGCGTAATGTAATAAAGGTAGGTATTTGTTATTAATCTTTCAATTTCGATTTACTTTAATATTGATTATTGGATTATACATTTCATGTGCCACGTCCGAGGGGATTTTAATCCGTTGTAATAAAACATGAAAACAAATTGGACACCAATTAAGAGAATGAAAATTCGACCGCGACACCAATTAGTAAATAAAGTTTTCGGATATCGAAAAAAAATTAAAACTTGCACCGGAATTATTGCCCAGTCAAAGGCAATAAATTCGAAAAATAATTTGCAAGCATCAATCAAGATTAAAAACTGAAATGCCCATTAAATTCCGAAGGAAAAGTAGTGCAACTTTAATTATTCGAAATTGGATATAATATTATATTGTTAAATCTGACTATTGTGAGAGAACAAATTACGGAGAATTCTTTTACTCATTAAAAAGAAAAAATAATGGTCAGCGCGGGAACCGCATATTTTTTGGGATATAACAATTATTCTAAGTAGGTACTATGAGCTCAAAATACCTTCATTAGTCATATCTAAATTCACGCAATATAGTTAAATAGCAATTTGATTATGAAAAGTAACTCACTGAGAAGTGAGAAGCACAATATTAGAGAATTCAAAGTATATAAATTTAGTATATTATTATATGTAGTAAGTATATTAATTTAACGAATTTTGAATATAAAGTGCATTGTTATTCAAATTCGCCATATACAATCTGGAATCTAATCAATCAAACATTACCAAGATAAGTAGCTGACTCTTTCTGTCGTATTAAAACAAAGATTAAGCCGCGAGCCGGTGTCACGCGTGTATAACATAAATCACACCCCGCCGTGAATTATTTTAATACCGTAATGACTACCACTGCGAGCAGAGGGATAGGGCCCTCATATTATTGCCATAGCTCTGCCTAACTTACGAGCACTAAAGTCTAAACAAACATGAAAATTATAATGACTTTTATTATTATAAGAAAGAGTTAAAAAAGGTTTTGACTTTTGTTTATTACATAGGTCGACAAAAATGACTTTTTTCTTGTGCCTGTTACTTTATGGCTATTAACCGATTGTTTGCATTAAAAATTAACCAGAAACACAAATTTCAAAAACGAAAGTTTGCTTTTATAGTCTAGGCGAAGACCAATAAAATATAATATTTTTGCAAAATTCTTAGAGACTCGCTGTAACTAATAAAAAGGGGCTTGGGTTGATATTAGAGTTGAAAGGGGAAGTGTGTCACTGGCACTCACTGTGCGTATTCAATTTTTAGATTAATTATGAGTTTTGTGTACTTTAAAGCGTAAAATATCTGGAAAAATGTGTAAAATGGACGTGAAAAGTTTTTGCTATATTTTCGGAAAATGTATTGAAGTAAGAGCAAAAAAGTTACTCGCATCAACAAATAGTAGTATTAATCAAGCTTTCGGAATATATTTTAAACTTCCTATGAAAAGCCAAAAAAAATATATGGGATGACGTGACGTGACGTGAGATGTGTGGGTCTCACGTACTTACTAAATATGCACGCTACAAGCTATGTTTGGAGTGTGCCACCTAAATACAAAAAATATCAATTTTTAAACCTAATTTCTATATTATTTCCTTCTTAGTGAATGTCAATAATGATATAAATGTAATAAATAAATATGTTTAATTCTATTAACACCAAAGTAAGAGAAATAAAATGCAAGCGGCACCTGCCTATTCTACAAAATATAGTAGAAAAGTTTTTGCTCCATTTGCGGAGAATTCATTGAAATAAGACTTAAAAAGATAGTTGCGTCAACAAAATAAAGACTTTGTCACGGCTATGAAATAATTTTAAAGTTCCTATTTAATACTAGAAAATAAATAGGAGCACACACCATACCCGATTAGGGTATGCTCACCTAGATACAAAAAATATTAATTTTTAAATGTAAATCACGAATTTGTTCCATTTTAATTTTATTGTTGGAATATAAGAAACGATATAAATAAGAAAATTAATAATAAATTTTATTATTTTAAATACATAACTGAAGGAAGAAAATTCAATTTTCTTCAAAATTTGAAATTTCAAAAGCTCTCTGTTTCTATAAAAGCAAACTTTTTGAGTTAAAATCACTGATTCTATAATTAAGTAGGTCTAATACCTACATCCAAATAGGATGCACAGAACTCAAAATCGTGTCGACTAGTTGATATATTATTGTTCATTTCTCATAGTTAAATATTTGTTAAGCATAATATCATAATATGAATTTAAGAAATATGTTTTAAAAAAAATCAGAATTTTCAAAATATTGATTTCAGGAAGATTATTATTTTTATAACTCAGCATTTTAAAAAATTTTTGTGGTTGCACAAGAAAATATTAAAAAATATTAAAAGCGATTACCCGTGCCGTACAATAATATACCCTTGCTCGCTTGAAGTGAACCCTCTGTTCGGTTATTCAGTCCCGTGTCGAGGGAGGATCGTGTATTATCACGCCGGACCCACGGATTATGGGGTTCCGTTAATAAATGCGAACCGGCCGCCCGCGCCGGGTACCATGTTCATTTTTCATCGAGTCGTTTATTCAAAATTTTATTCAATGTTATGATAACTATTTATGGTGTTTATAATGCAAGCGTCGCGTCGCAAGAACAATGTTAATCTTATTGTAAAAGTTTCCATTTATTGTTTATTTGCAGGCGATATTATAGCATTGACAATATGCGGACAGTATGCGCATAATTTAAATCGTTTCTTTGTTAATAACGAAATAACAATTATTATAGAAAAACGCTTATAGAATCAATATATTATTTAAAATAAATTAATATGTGCCTACTTGCACAGGCCTGTCAAGTGTCCAGGTACTCACTCTCAGTATACTCAACATTGTACGAACTCCCAAGTATAAATAAAATAAATACTCCTTGGTAATTACAATGTACGTCTGCCATTTGTTTCGTTGTTCGTGAGCCATAAACAATAAATTACATTTTTTCCTACAATGTGTTTGACATGTTGGCTGCTTAAAATAAACAATATGTTTAGTTAGCCCTCATTCTGCCCTGTGGGGTCCCTTCGGCCTTGAGACGCGGGCCGATCACTCCCTGTGGCATAATTATTTTATACAATGATTTCTATACATTTGTGTTGCTTTATAGTAAACGTAGGTTAAATAAAAGTTTGAGAGAGCCAAAGCCAGCCTGCCATGAATGTGGCGCTGCGGAGGACACGGCCTAGCATACTTTTGAGGTGTGCAATCGTTGGGCCGTGCAGCGCCACGATCTCGTGGCAGTGCTGGGTGGAGACCTCTCGCTCCCGAGCATGGTACGCTGCATGCTCGAGAGCGATGAGGCCTGGCAGGTGGCGATTTCTTTCTGTGAAACCATCCTTTCACAGAAAGAGGCCGCAGAGCGGAACAGAGAGGATGATCCATCCACTGTTCCGCTCCGCCGGCGTAGGACGGGAGTGCGGAGGCGCGCTATGCGAACCTCCAATAACTTCCGTCCCACGGGGCTCCGGGTCAGGATGGGAACCTGCCCGGCTTAGCAAGTGCCGGCGCCGAGGGGAACGCTTTAGTTTGCCTAAGCGTTCCCTAACTTGGTGGAAGTTCGGTCCCTTGAGGTAGACCGGCCGGTCGTGGAGGGAGTCCTGTGTTAGACAGATCCAGGATACCCCTCCGTATACGGCTGAAGGCAAACCGCAGGTGGTTTGAGTGGGTACACCCGGAGTCGGGAGTCCCACATACCCCTTAACTGAGGCACATCCCCAACTCGGGGCACCCATAAAGGGTTTTCCCCGCGCAAAAAAAAGGTTAAATAAAAGTTTAAAACTTTATGTAGACTGAAATCTAGTTGCATCGAAATTACCTTATTTTGCAGGAAACCTACATTTTTACCGTATACTATACTATAGGACAGGGATGGCAAACCAATGGCACGCGTGCTACCAGGGGCACGCGCACAGAAATAAATCAAGATTTATTTCTGTGCGACATAAAATTTAGGGCACGCCACTGGTCCCAAAACTAGTACCTACCTATCAAAATTATTGTAACCAGCAATGAAGGTTATAGATCCTCCTCTGCATATTGGGAATCAGAATCTTAAGTTTAATAGAAGCCGAAAACATGGGTTTTTCGTCGCAAAAAAAATATTTATAAATATTATACTATTCATTGGCGTTCTCGTGAGGCATTCTCTTTCCGAACCATCCATCTATACACTTTTATCATGAAAAATGATCTCACAAGTTAGTCAAAAGATAACGTATTGGAATATTCTCGTATGACCCTAGAGGGTTGGGCGGGGATTGGATGAACTAACGGGATGTATAAAACCATTTAGAATCAAATTCCGTTGAGGACACCTTCGTTTGCCGAGACCTCGTCAGGTTTATTGTATGAGATATTTTACTACCTCACATTATCCGTTATGCGATTCTAACCCGTCCTTTACTACTGAGCAATGACAGAAAATATTAAGACGTGTTAAAGCACGAACCTAGCAAAAAATATTGTAAGAAACTGCTTAGGTGTAAAATCGAAAGGTAGAGTCAGACAGCCGCGGCTTAGATAATAATAATTCGCAACACTTATACATCAAGTATAAACCAATTTAATAGAGTACATTAAAAGTTTTTTGGAGTTTACTCCATAAGAATCGACTTTCATATATAAGGCACCCGGTATGAGAAAAATCCGAGGGGTAAAACCTATTAAACAAGTAACGAAAAAATGTGTCACGTTTTTTGAATCATCGGACATCGGAATATTATATTATATTATTAAATGATTATATTATTATATAATATAATTATAATTATCTTATATATGAAAAAGGATTTTCAAATATGTTAGTCGCGCTAAAACTCGAAAACGGCTAAACGGATTGGGCTGATTTTTGTCTTAAATTATTCGTAGAAGTCCAGGGAAGGTTTTAAAATGACACGAAGTTCACCGGGACAGCTAGTATATATAAATAATATATATTACAAGAATTTATTTTCTACTAAGCTATTTATTATTAAAGTAAGTACGAAAATACAACATCTATAAATAATTAATATATAAACACTATTTATAAGTAAAAACTTAAATCTAAATCGGAGGCTGCGGGCAAAGTACCAATTAGGCTGGCGGCATTACCTCGCTGAATGGCCAAACTAATACGTTGGCCGAGGTAAGCGCCAGCCCTGGGGTCATTTGATTTGGAGACCAGTCTTTTGGACATATCTTTATAGAGGGCTTTTGCGTCAGGCCCCCACGGACCCAAGGTTTCAACAGCAAAAGGCAGAAATATGAAGTCTTCGCCCAGACACTCATATTTCCGCCTCTTGCTGGTCTCCGCGTGAGCGGCGGCCGCTCCCGCCTTTTTCGAGGTGGCCGTCAAGTAACCAACCAATGTACTATTGAATGATGAGAAAATGAATTTAGTAGACACCACTGTATTCTTAGGTATAACACTTGATAGTCAATTACAGTGGGGTCCTCATATTGTTAATCTTGCTGGTAGGCTCATTTCTGCGGCATATGCAGTAAAAAAAATCAGAGAAATTTCTGATGAAGACACGGCACGATTAGTATATTTTAGTTATTTTCATAGTAGAATGTCATATGGAATCCTTTTATGGGGAAACGCTGCCGACATTAATACAATATTTGTGCTGCAGAAGCGAGCCATACGTTCTATTTATAAAATGTCTTCTTTTGAATCTCTGAGAGATAAATTTAAAGAAATTGGTATTCTAACTGTTGCTTCTCAATACATATTGGATAATGTAATATATGTTAGAAAAAATATAAGTAAATTTAAAGCTAAAAGTGACATTCACTGTAAAAGTTACTATTCACAAGTCACCAGAAATAAGCACAAGCTGGATTTGCCGATGATCAGACTTAGTAAAGTTAGTAAATCTTTTAAAGGTCAATGTATACGCCTGTACAATAAAATCCCAAAAAACGTTCAAAATCTTTCGATTAATAAATTTAAAAAAGTAGTCAAAGAACGTTTGTGTGCCAAAGCCTATTATAAGGTCAATGATTTCATAAACGATGACACATCTTGGGAGTAGGCTGGCCGCTTGCAAGGCCACTTCTACATATTATATGACTTACAATTATGTATGAATATTGATATTGTATAATTTTAAGTTACAATTGTAAACTTTATTTTAAAAGATTAAATTTTTCTCACTTTTTTGGTAAAAAGTGGGACCCCGGCGAGTTTCTTACGCCGGTTCTTCTCGCCGGTATAGTTCCCGAACCGGTGGTAGGCACCAGTAGTATCAACATTCTGAAAGCATTTGCTACAAATCTATTCGGAAATAAAACAATTTTTATTATTTATTATTATTTAAAGGCCTGCCCCGGCTCCATGGAATGAGCGTCATTCCATCAGGTCTCCTGCCATCGTCACGCGCGATACCGTTCAGCTCGAGTGTAGACGGCACTTTGACGGTGGCAAGAGCCTGCGGATGACGTCATTAATGGAGGCATGGCGAGACTGGCGGCCGGCACTCCGGCGGCAAGACAGTCCGTGGTGCCCCTGGCGGTCCACTGAAGTGCCGCAATGACAGCGATGGGCTTCGGTGATGTCTGCTCCTATACGCAAACCGACTGAAACGCTGAAGATATTATTGTCCAAAAGTGTGCCTATATTAGATGGCGATTGGAGCCAATACCCCGATTCTGGCTCAGCGGACGCCAAGAGACACGTACGGTCTACGGCGGACGAGCAATTTAAAAGGTCGAGTTTAGCCAAATTTAGTAGTGGTTCATCCCAATGTTGGCATTGACTGGGATTTCTGCCGTACAGTTTTCACGCCATTTTTTTATAGCTTCGGTTAAGGAGTCAATACAAATGCTGCCTAATGAATTTGTGACGATTTTTTTAAAAAGTCAATTGATGCTATGAGCTGATGAAAGGAACGCAGGCAGAGACACACTAGTCACAGTTCTAATACCCAGGCCTCCGAACCGGATGGGTAGAGTAGCTTGAACACAAGAGGTATCGGAGATTCGGCAGTTAAGAACATTGACTAGTGTGTTTCTTAGGGTCTGGTCTAGTTAAGATAGTGAATCTGAATTAGTTAAGATAGTGAATCTGAATAGAGGACAGCAACTTAGATCATATGTCAATTTGGGCACAAACAGACAGAAACGAATGATTTGATACGCCATATAGGACTTTATTGTCACGAGCTTGTCGGATGATTCTAAAAATTTGTTGTTTTGTTCCGAAATATAGGTATTAAAGCCGTCGCTAAAAATGGGAGCACCTAGTTAGCGGAGGGACTCTTTACTAAGAATTTTGATGTTAGGGGCCAAAGAGTTAAATTTTGATATCGTACCGGTTGATTGAACGACGGGACTATCATTATTAATAAAAAGCTCGCATTTAGAGAAATTAAGTTCTAAATCAATTGATTGGAATTTCTCTATTAGGACTTGTAAATCAAGTAGGACTGTGGCTGCGTCTCCATCTAGGGTCCCATCATCTAGGTACCAAATGTTAAATTCTGAAGATAGAGATGTGATGATCGAATGTATGGTGAGGCTAAAAATAGCTGGGCCTAAAGGATCGCCTTGCTGACAACCGGTAGAGGAAAGTAAAAGATCGCTCCTATATGGGAGTGATGAATCCGTACCATAGCATTGTAAGATGTATTCTTGGATTTCTGGCACGTGTTTTTGAACTTCCCTGAGTAGAGCACTCCTAGAGATAGAATTAAAAGCATTTTTTACGTCAACTTTAAGGACTACTTGCCCCGTTTTAGCTTTTAAATACGTACGGAGGGCGTGGACGGCAGCCTCACAGCCACCCTTACTACCAAAACCGAGTTGAACAGGTTGAAAAGTGTCCGTCAGCTTACGCAAAATATATTTACAGCAAATTTTGGAAACAATTCTTCGGTAGGTGCAGCCGACAGCGATAGGGCGGATGCCACCGTCTTTTTTTAAGGCACACAAATTGGCGCCATACCAGATATTTGTGACATTATGGGGAACCTTGCCAGATAGCATGACGTTAATTAAGTCTGTCAGATCTGCTAGTAGTGCTCTGGTGGAGTCTCCCGGAGTACTCATTAGGTCCTTCAAGTGCTGCGGACTTAGGCCATCGTACCCACTGGCCGATCCTGTCCTGAAGGACATAATGGCGTGCTTTATGTCTTTTACTGATGCCTGTACCGGTTCTGCAGCGGTGCTGGATGGAAGTGGTATGGTGGGTGGAGAAAGTGAGGGGTGTTTATGGTGGAGAGCTTCAAGGGTATGTTCATCGTACGGAGCTATTGTATCATTGGAGAAAAGCAGGTTGGCAGCGTCTCTAAGGTCTCCGTCACTGATCTTTGATTAGATTTTATGTGTTATACTATGTGGAATGGTTAGATGCGGGAGTAGGTTATCAAGGGGGTTAATCAATAGTGAATGATTGACAGTGTGATTGTTAATAGTGGAGCAGTTGTTTTTAATTGTTGAAGTAAGTGACCGTTTTTTATCTTGTACAGCGTGGAGAATGTTGTATGGAAAACAAAGGAGGTTTTCCCACCGCTTGCAGCAACCGGGATTAGAGAGAACGTCTCTTATTGCCGATGAAAGGTGCTTGGCTACCTGAATCCTAGCACCTTTAGGGATTGAAGATTTATAATTTGTAATTTTTTGCCAAAAAGGGATTTCGGTTGATGACCGTATTGTGGATGTACTCAGTACTACTGAGGTTTGCGTTGTGATTGTGTGTCTTACCTAAATGTATATTTAAACCTTTTACGCCTTTGAAAGACCGGTCGCAGGTCGGGCAACGTATGAAATTGACCGGCGCGCCCGCGGTCTCCGACATTATTTATCAAACCGATGATCTAAAAGATAATAATATTATAAAGGACGCGTAAAAACTAATATGTAAACAGTACAATACATTATAAAATAGGCTTATAATAACATAAAAATAAATAGCTAAAATAATTCACTAAACCACGGACGTAAAGTTTTTTATTACGTCTGTGCACTAAACATCCTTAAAAAACTAAATAGGCTAAAAACAAATACTCATAACAACTAATTAAGTATAAATATTTTTGCAATAGTTCATTCTTAATATATAAAATAGAAAAGCCATTAGCCAGTGTGTTGCAATTTTTCCACTTTCATTGTATTTTGGAGTCCAGCTTTCTTTTCAGCTACGTAACCTTATCAACGTAATGTGTGCGATGATATTGATCCTTATTATTATTGATCATCAATTTCGTCGTCGAAGTGTCTTGTAGTCCGCGGACGACTAGCAACAGCCTTTCCTCATGGGCGCTGGTATATTCGAGCTAGACCAGCTAGACTCAGCATAGGACTTCAAGTTTTTCCGATTTATAATATGAAAACAATTTATTTCCAAAACGATGTGTTGGTTGTATAAAGAAAATTTTGTTGAAATTTATTATCGGCTCGTGATGATTTGAATTTGACACCAATGTCAGTCAGCCTCTGAAATAGTCTCTAAAAATGTTTCATACTAATCTTGAATTTTCCATTTTTCTGCCCAGATCCTTCACAAATAATAATTTCATCGATGTAACTCTTGTTTTGCTCTTTATTTCATATATTTTACTTTAGATAAATTAAGAAAAGGAATTAATAAGAAAAATAAATACGGAGCTAGAATGTATTTGCAACTGACAGCTGACCAAGTTACAGACTATTTTATCAGAATATATATTATATGTTCATGGAAGTATAAAAAAAGGCGGACGGAGTCCCACCATACACAAAACTGTGTCGTTCAGAGTCGGCCAGCTGCCTGTATGTACACGGTCCGCACGCACACATTCTTGCGCTGGTCCTGAAGAAAAGTGAAGACACAGTTTTGTATATGACAAGACTCCGTCCGCCTTTTTTCTACGTTCATGTATATATTTATAAAATATATAAATTTTAAATTATATATTTATATATTTTAATTTTTTTTATTCTTTTTTTGTTATAAATATCAATAATTAATATTGTTATTGTGAAGTTATAATTTTTATCATTATACTGGCTAAAGTGAACTAAAAGTATTTTGAAATAACTATGGCAGAAAGGGGTGTAGATAAAATTGCCGGAACATCTGATTTCATATGATATTAATCTTTTTTCAGTTGAATAAACTCTTTTTGCGTACGAGTATCTAATACTCGTACTTAAGGAGTAAACTCCAGTCGTGCGTCGGAGCTGACACACTTTCCTCATTTTTTTCTTGTTTGGATCTATTAGACCTCGAAACTATTGGAGCGATTTGGACGGGCACACATATCATTATAAAGTGTCCACTTTATAATAAATAATGATAATATGACGGTCCACAACGAAGTGCCTTAATTAACCATGCCGAATTTATTTTGGGTGTACAAGTGGTGACAGACGTGCGAGTAAGTACACGGACTTATGGCTCGACGATCTAAATCGCCTGTGTGTCAGCAAAGAGCCGCGAGCCGCGTGGCGCGAGCCGCGAGCCTGGCCGGGACATGGTAATTGGTAATCCAGTGTGAGCGCTCGTTATCAACGACGTCGAACCGAGTAAGTTCGCGAACCCGCGTGTTTTAAGTTCGTACGTCTATCAGAACTTTACGAACTTACAATGTAGAGGGAATATTTTTATACTAATTAGCTTTTAATGTATAGATTATAGAGTATCTCTAACCATCATTGAAGACGCGAGTGGAAAAACAGAACAAGTAACATTTTATAACAAACGGACATTTACTCATTTTTTCCCTTATGATTTGAACAAACTTTGTAACCTATTTACTTCATCACCTGGCTAATATAATAATATCTGGTTACACATAAAATACACAGTTTTTTTTATTTTAAATCATTTCCCGGCCTTAAAGCTTCCATTAATGCAAAAAACTAAAATTTTACTGCTTTCTTTATCGTGTGGATGAACACGATAAATAAAACAGTAAAAATTTCCGTTTTTTGCATTAATGGAAGCTTTAAGGCCGGGAAATGATTTAAAATAAAAAACTCACGTCTTTAACTTAGGTTTTAGGAAGTTGGTTGAGTTTTGGTCAAAACAGAAGGTCGATTAAATCCTGTATCTTAAAACCGATTCAAATTAAATTTACTTGAATAATGCGAGTGTATTTGGGAACATTTTTTGCGGCTGCGACAGCTGATGGCTGGCGAAGGAATTCAAAATTAAAATTTGCATCACATGTCGCCGCTTAAAGGACGCGCAGTTTCCTTTATTCTTGCATAGACTGGCACAATCAATAATTCTTTCTTTGGATTTTTATATAAAAACTTAAGAGTTACATAAATGCACAAGCGAATGAACAAAGTAAATATAATATTTGTAACTACATAAAAATTACGAAAAAAAAAACGTTAGCAGGGAAAGTTTTAATAATGAAGCTTTTACAAAACTGGCAATTAAATTAACACTCGCGTAAGAGGGAGGCAACTCTCTTTTCATAATATTTTTAATTCTGTGCCTCAAAAATTGCTCCCTATTTAATCTTTTCATGCAACGTCAAGGCGATGAAAGTGTGATTAAAATTAAAAGATGCCAGCGTTTTAGCGGCTACAAGAGCCCATACTCTTTATCTACACTAATAGCTTGCCACGGGGTGTAAAGAGAAGGGAGCCTCTAGTTTCTATGGAGTAACAACATTTTACCGTACCTCAGAATGAGGGAGCTGTTTACTGCCTAGAAAAGAAGGGATTAAAGAAAAGTAGATACTTTGATAAATAGATGTTAAAAATATCATAAGAATAATTTATGCTACATATGGTGTAATTGTCATTATTACAGCATTTTTGTGAGCGCAAAGCAATTAACAGATACTTACTTTCAAAAGAATATTTTTGACTAATTCAACGAAAGTGTACGTCTACCGCTAAAAATGTAATTTCATCTAATTAGGGTTCCTTAAAACCAAGCTAGCCACACCAACAATTAATTATTGTGGGGTCAAAGGGACCCTCGGCAATTAAATGGCCGCCTTAAAAAATGTAAGACAGGATACGTCTGTCTGTGATCGCGGTGTCTTAATTTATTTAATTTGTAAGCATTTCATTGCTTGTCCGCAACGTTTGAAACGTTTGGGTATAAGAATTGTACTATATTCCTTTAATTAAATACCAATGGAAAAATCTTAAAGTAGGTAATTCTTAAACTGTAGTCTACCTGTTGACTAACTTATAAAATACTAGCTGTCCCGGTGAACTTCGTGTCACTTTAAAACCTTCCCTGGACTTCTACGAATATTTTAAGACTAAAATCAGCCCAATCCGTTCAGCCGTTTTCGAGTTTTAGCGCGACTAACACATTTGAAAATCCATTTTTATATATAAGATATATAAAATATATTTAGATTTCTCATTCTAAATATTAATATATAATAATTTGAGTATATTTTTTATTAATGAAATGAAACGAAATGAAACACTTCACTGGAAAGTATAAGTCTCTAAGGGCTGGTTTACACGTATTAAACTCTGGCTGTGCTCTGTCCTTGTATGTTTAATAAAGATATTTTTATTAATTTATTTATTTATTTATTAAGTAGATAAGTAGTAACTAAATTTTAACTTAATTTGAAGTGCCTGCACGAAATATGTCAAGTGACAAGCCCCGCCTGCCAACCTTACAGAAAATAGTCAAAATTCTAATTTCCTTGTTTAGTACTTAACTAAATTTTAACTTACTACTTGCTACTAAATTGTGTGTTTACATGCAATAAGTAACTTAAAATTAAGTTAACTACTTATCTACTTAATACGTGTAAACCAGCCATAACCGCCGTACTCAGAGACATTTAATTATGATTAACATTCAATGTAACGAAAAGTTTGACAGATAATGTATGAGGCTTCAATGTCAAAAATTTTAATTAATTACGTTTCCAGCATTTACTTAATTAATGTTCCACTCTGAGTGCAGCAGTACAATAATTAGAAATATACATAATAGACGTACCTATACATACAACTTTATGTTGAATCCGTTTATCCACCTTTCAAAGAAAGAAAGAAATAAGATTCTCAAGCAGAACGGAAAAATTGTATTTTATTTTGTTCTGGAGTTAGCAAGTGTCTAAAGGAAAACACAAAAAGTTTAATTGCACTGTGTGGGAGTGACAATTACACAGCGAGGTTAAATTTTCTCTTTAGAATGTAGGTTTATCCCATCCTGGCGAGACTGCGTTATTCGGTCGGGCTATGTCACGTCAAAATTATTCGTGATCTGTCGGCTGGGTTTGATATAGCGCATCCAAATACATAGATAGGCCTGTCATTTGCCTCACATGAGTGGATGATAATATTCTTATCTCACCTCCGGGCGGAAAACGTCAACTTTCTTCCCGCTGCTATCGATGTTGCCGATTTCCGCCTCCGTCGATGAGAAAAATAGTACACGCACCATGGGCAGTAAATAAGAAAGACTCAGATCACTTATTTGTTGACCTCGCCTGAGACATTTCTTATTTCCTGCCCTAGGTCCGTAATATACTATTTCCCCTGGCTTCGGCATCGTCGGTGCTGAATGCTGATGTATCGCCGAGTTCTAGTGGGTAAGGCTGCTTCCACTACTTACCATCCGTTCGGGCGCAGCGAGTTTTACATATTCGCGGCGGAACTCCCTAATACCCCACGGAATAAAATGGCATTTTTCGGCAAAAATCACAAACACATTGCAAATTAAAAACGCAAGAAATACAATGGTAATATTTTTAAGAAAATTAAACACTCCCTGCAGACAAATTACAGAGGTACATTCGCACAGCCAAGGGACTTGTGCTCGTAATTTTATTCATGAGGAGTTTTAATTAATTTATAATATCGCATGCAGGGAGTGTATTTAACGTGGCAATTCCGTGGCAATGAACGTGGAACGTGGCACTGACAGCCGGCAAACGGATGGATGAACATGGCAGTCGGCAGTCTCCTTAAAATATTAAGACTTGTGTTTATTTTGTCCGTAATTCGTAAAGCAGTATTTATTCAATACTTCCAATATTGTAGTATTAGTGGTAGTGTAATAATACTTAATACCACTTCCTGATAAGTGCCGAATAGGTTATTCGCCACTTAACTTTATGGATAAAGTATGGAGAATCTGTCAAAAAAGTTGTGAATAGCCCATTCGGCACTTTATCAGAAAGTGGTGAAACAGGCCCTTAACCTAGCAAGCCAAATAAGAGCACCGGTGATCGCGACAACAATAGAATACAATAGCATTTCCAAGAATCGGCGATCGAAGGATTAAATCTTAATATTATAAGTGTTAAAGTGTGCCAGTCTGTCTGTCTGTTACCCCTTCACGCTCAAACCGCTCAACCGATTTTGCTGATATTTGGTATCCAGATACTTTGAGTCCTGGGAAGGGATAAAGGATACTATTTATCCCAGAATATGTACAGTTACCGTGCGATAAACGAATTTTGGCGCAACGAAGTTGCGGGCGTCATCTTATATACCAAATAAGTGCTAAATTGTGTGAACACCTAAGTTATACCATTATACAGAGATTTGGTACTTAGTTTTAAATATTATGTTCTAACTTCTAACGAGAATGGACCGATTTTGATAATATCTGGGGGAACGGCAGTGCCCCAGCCAAGCTTTTTAGCAAAGGCACGGCCGTACCATACTTTTCTCGAAGCGGTTCGCGGCTATTTCAAACAAAGCTAGAGATTTAGAATTTCGGTAACTAGGAGCAAGTATTAAAACTAGCTTAACCTCCAAATTACATGAAATTTCGATAAATAGTTCAATAGTTACGGATGGTCAAAGTTAGTACATTTTGTCACTCACAGACATATAGATCATCAAAATTCTAAGGTACTTCTAGCAGACTTATAACCTTGAAATTTAGTACCCGGATAGGTCTTTATTCACATTGAAAGGAAAAATTATGAAACCGGCCAAGTGCGAGTCGGACTGGCGTTAATGAGGTTCTGTACCGTAAATTTGTATGGGAGCCCCCCTTAAATAATAAGTTTATTTAATTTTTATTAATAATTATTAAAGTTAAAATACAATTCAGTATTTTCTGAAATTTTCAAAAACCTTACTGTTACCATTATGGATATAGAGCAAAAAAGGGGAAAAAATCGTGTTTGTTGAATGAGGCCATTAGTAGCTCTAGTGCTCATTGCCAAGCCACTTTAACAATTATAAAATAAGAAATCTATTGATACTTTTACTGAATGTTGATTTAATTTACAAAATAAGTTGAAGGCTTGGCTTGAATGTGATCTAAAACTTTTTACGACAGAAGTATTGAATATCCTGCAATATTTTGCTTGGCTTGACCTTTTACGTTTCATGTTTTTGGTGGGATAATAATATTTTGATACAGCAGGCATTTCGTTTCGATGACAGACTTCATCGCAGCTAAATATACATTTCCTACGGGTTACTTTGGTAAGAGAAATCCTGAGCAACACATTATTACTTGAGAGTAAGGTTATTCGTTACTTCACGTAAAAACTGCAGAATGTATTTTTGTTAATTCGAAGTGATAGCAGAAAGGTTAATAATATGCAATCATTAACAATCACTCCAAATTCTTCTCTTGTTTCGAAAAATGTCGCAAAAAAAAAAAATACAAATTTTACCTACGTACCTATCGAATAACATTTACCCTTACTGGGTTAACTGTTTAGTAACTTTAGTTTCAGCAAGTCATTAGAGTACAAAATTAATTATATTACAATAATGGAAACTCTAAATTCCTTGCTCAGATAATTGTATTTTTAATGAGAAGGGAGATTATGTTTTCATTATCATTTTGTTTATTGTTCCGTCCATAATCCGCGTATACGATCGTGTCGTGTGCTCAAATTAATTAATTACATTATTTACCGAAGTATAGCTACATAATTTTTCAATTTCGACTTTCTTTTTCTTGAAATGTACCCAGAAACCTGTCAATGATAATTAATTGATAACTTTAGCATTATTAGGGCCTATTACACTACTTCCTGATAAAGTGCCGGATAAGATATCCACAACTTATTTATTTATTAATAAAAGTACAAAATAAATTAACAATAGTACAACAGAAGCTTATAGAAACTTTACCGTGTAAGCTGCCATCATTTCATAATACAAAATTTTGCAGATGCTCCATACTCTATGTGTCAAGTTAAGTTGTGGATAGCCTATCCGGCACTTATCAGGAAGTGGTGAAACAGGCCCTTAGTATTGTTTTCGACAACTTTAGACGATTTAGCGGTCTTATTTTGTTTTGCTATTATTTTTAAAGAATCAGGTAAGGGTGAAGTCAAACGAGCGTAATTTGTGAGTTGTGAGTCGCAGAATTTCTGCCGTGTAAATATCTTTTCATACAAATCATGACCCTCAAAATTACGCTCGTGTGAATCATGTTTGATTCACACAACAGGACTTGTGTATGAAACTGAATGCAGCAGAAATTCTGCCGAACCAAAATTCTTCGCGTCACGACTCACAAATTACGCTCGTTTGGCTTCACCCTCACAATTATTATTTATTATGTGGCACTACATATAGAATTTTATAAAAAGTGATAAAGCAATTACAATACCCGCCGGAGTTGGCGCATTATTGGAACAGAAGCCGCAGTTATCAGGAGAGTAGTATTAAAATTCAACGAAGTCACGTCTCCTAGTTGGTTGCTAGAATTTTAATTTTATAACCCTCCATAATTTACGTCACATAAGATTGTACGCTCCGCGACCTTTTTCTTTGGTTCCGTATTTTTTGGGATACTTAAAACAATCGCTTTTTTATTTACTCAAAACGACTCCATAGAGGTGGCATCTGGACATTTTTGGCTCTCGATTTACAAACTTTCGCCTTTATTATACAGGGTGTAACAAGACTTAGTTTTGGTACATCCTCTATTAGTGATTATCTACAAATTGCATCTATTAACTTTGCACATTTTGTGAGACATAGACTAGTCTAGGGCTCAAGGTGTTAACGTAATATTGAGTCAGTTTATACTGCATAATAATCCATGATGCCACACCAAATTTAGGTGACGTCCCACGATTGGTGTATATTATAATAATTGTATATGGTTTATATTTGTTCGGGGAGGGCACACAAACGCGGCGCGCGGCGTACCGTAGGGAGCCATCCGTTACGTGCGGAATGCCATTCGGTTAACACTGGTCTGGGACGAACAGATTGTATAAGTATAATATCTCTGATGACATTAATCTTGGTTAAAATTTGGGAATTAATAGGAAATTCCACCATAGCCTAGCTTGTCTCTTTTACTAGCGTATGGTGTCAGTTGCTCACATGTCTGTGTGTGTAGAAAGAAGAAGGGATACAATAACCAAAATATTCGCGTGGCATTCCAATTCTTTGCTAGGATATAACAACTAATATTTTCATGTGGGAACGCCACACGAAAATATTAGTTGTATCCTAGCAAAGAACGTTAAAGAGACTAGCAATAATTATAGGTTATTGGCCGATTCCTCTCTATTTGTCGACCGGATTTAAGATGCCAAATATGATATTTATGTAATAACTAAGTACTACCTCGCCATGTGCTATATTTCACTAAGAGCTAAACTTTTTATCACAGTTTTATGAACGACTTCCTAGCCGTTTGAGAGAATTATTTTAGTTATCTAGCAAATTACACATCAGCATAAGCTATCCTTTTATCACAAGGCTTTTAATACGATAGCCGAAATATCGCAAAAGTATGTAGAAGTTTAAACTCACAAACATTAAACAATGCTCAATGTTTTCATCTGCTGGAAATTCCGATGGTCTCCGTTCAAGCATTACGTTTTAATACGCTTTGCAACAAAACGTTCAACTTCTTGCCACAAAAGTTTCGCGTTTAAGCTTTTATTAATTGAAAAATAAATATTTATATAACGTAGTAGTACTTCTGTATAAATATTATTATATTACTTGTATGTTCGACATACGGGTAATATAATAGTCCAAATAAATAACTATTAAAAAAAAACAATATTCTTAGGACAATTTAACAAAAAACATTATTGTATTGACTCATAAAATTAACGACAGTTATGGCTATAAAATAAATGTAAAAGCACCATCCATGTTAATTCTAATTAAAATAATATGAAAGTATATTACAAGAGTTGCTACAACAAATTGATAGATGCTTTTGATATCCAATAAATAACCAATAACACATATTGATTGATTTTTAAGTAAGTAATTACTTTAAAAAGGCATGGATTTTACCCAGTTAGATACTTAAGTTCCCCTCTAAAGAAGTATCTTGTAAGTTGCTAATTACTATTATTTAAAGAAAATTCAGGTACAGCGTATCACAGCTCATTTTGCTAACTTATGTCGAAAAGACCGTTAAATGATTCTGTAGCAATCAAGTTATTCCTTACACTCAAAACCAATTTTTCTTTATCGACCAATCTATAAAATAGAGAATTACGATAATGTTATCTGCGTGTATAAGAAATGAGTGTGATAATATGTTATAAGTTTATAACTTTATACAGGGTGCAATTAAACCTTCCTGCCAAATTTTGATATATTGATCCTTGTTAAAAATAAAAATACACGTATTTTTTCTCTTATAGGCACTCAGTACTAATAGTGCAGTCGCCAGAGGTTTTAACCTCCGAAAACTGTAATAGTGAATGGATTTTTGTTTTTGAGGTGTCATTTTCTTTTTTACACTATAACTTGCAAAGTTTACCAAAATTTTTTTTTTGCTTTTAATTTTTTAGTTACTTAATTAAAAATAAATATGTCACCATATAAAACCGGTCCAGAAAAAAATTTTTTTCTTGTTCCTGTTATTTAATGACTCTTATCCGATTGTTTACGTTGAAAATTAACCAAATACACTATATACACTACAATATACACTATTTTTAAAACGAAAGTTTGCTTTGCTAAGCTAAATACAACTATAATGTTTTTGCAAAGTTTTTAGAGATTAACGCTCGTCGTAACCAAGATAAAAGGGTTTGGGTGGATTTAAGGGTTGTAACGAAAAGTGTGTTAAACTTACTTGTTGTGCGTATTAAATTTTTAGAGAAATGATAACTTTTAAGTACTTAAAAACGTTTAAATATCTCCAAAAATGTGTAAAATAGACCGATTTTTTTTCTATATTTGTTGAGAATTTATTTAAGTGAGAGCTAAAACATTAAATGCATCGACAAATTAAAGACTTTTTCTAGTCTATGAAATATATTTAAACTTCCTACTTAAAGCCAGAAAAAAAATTGGGTGCTACAAATCTCACGTATATACTAAAGACGCATGCTGCGACCTATGTTTGGAAAATGCTTACCTGAATACAAAAAATACCAGTTCTTAACCTAATTTGTATTTTTTCCTTTAAGTATGTTTTAGCGAATATAAAAAATGAAAAAAAAAACAATTTTATTCTGTAAAAACCTAACCAAAACAAATAAAATACAGATTTTCTTCGAAATATCCGTGAAAAGTTCGTGCTACATTTTCAGAAAATTTAATAAAGTAAGAGCTTAAAAGTTATACACATTAAGAAATAGAAGACTTTGTTAAGTCTAAAAAATAATTTTAAACTTCCTATTTAAAACCAAAGAAAAATAGGAACGCCATTTACCTGGCGAGGCACACAACAAGCACATTTGGAGGTATGCTCATCTACATACAAAAATATTAATTTTAAATAGAAATTATATATTTTTTCAACTTATTTTCTTTCTTTGGAATATAAGCAACGATACAAAAAAAATAATAATATATTTTATTATTTTGCCATACACTTATTTAAAAGAAAGAAATATGCAAATTTTCTTCAAAATTTTACAGTTTATGAGTTTACTTGAAGTGGAAGAGAATAATTTAAAAATCAAAAGCACAACTTTTCAATAAGTAAACTTTATTATTTATGTTATCAGCTACACATTCCTTTTTTTCTTTTCAATTTTCATCTACTATTTTAAAAATCGGAGGTTTGCACGATTTTTATGCTCTGGGAACTCCACTATAAAATGTTGAGGAATAGCTTCTGAAAGTTATTCTAAAAAACACTACAATTAAATATTAATGGACACGATGCGTCGGCCGCGCGTGACGTGACCCTCGCGCGCGCCGCGCCCCGCGTCACCCCCTATCAATCCCCCGCGCCGCGAGTGACCGTTCTTCAACGATTTTAAATGGGATAAAATATGTCATTGAAAAAAAATAACATCCATTTTATTTCCCCTCTAAAGAAGTATCTTGTAAATTGCTAATTACTATTATTTAAAGAAAATTCAGGCACAGCGTATCACAGCTCATTTTGCTAACTTATGTCGAAAAGACCGTTAAATGATTCTGTAGCAATCAAGTTATTCCTTACACTCAAAACCAATTTTTCTTTATCGACCAATCTATAAAATAGAGAATTACGATAATATTACCTGCGTGTATAAGAAATATATATGCGTGCGTAAAAAGACCGTTTTTCAACGATTTTAAATGGGATAAAATATGTCGTTGAAAAAAAATAACATCCATTTTATTTTTTGGTTAAATGGATTCTCCTAATGATACCTAGTCCCTAGAAAAAATTTGGCAGGAAGGTTTAATTGCACCCTGTATGTTTCGGTCTCCTCTATACTAATATTATAAATGCGAAAGCATCTCTGTCTGTCTGTCTGTCTCCCTTTCACGCCAAAACTACTGAACCGATTGTAATGAAATTTTGTACACAGATAGTCTAAAGTCTGAGAAAGGACATAGGCTACTTTTTAACCGGAAAAAGGGGTTGTAAGGGGTGAAAATGCGTAAATTTGTTCAAATTAAAGTAGTTCTAAAAATTCATAATAGATGGCGCCGTGCGTCTCCTACATCGCGCTATCGCTTGCTCATGCATCTTACTATAAGAGGTGGTACCATGTCGAGTAGCATTTTTCGATTCTTTCGATTGTTTCACACGTCGATAATGTTATTAATGAATAACTCACTACTCAGTACTTTATCTACGCAGTGATGAGTGACGAAACCTTAAACCTACCAATGCTAAAAAGTTTATGGGTAAATCTAAAGTTGTTGGGCGGCTAAATAAGCTTTAGGTTTAATTTTAAAAAATGAAATATGTGCGCACTGCACAGTTGTTTTTGGGTATTTTGATTTAAGGGGTGCCAGGGTTTTAAAAAGCTTTTAAATTTGACACCAATTTTGTTGATACCGCGCGCTAAAACTGAAGTCTACGCGGATGAAGTCGCGGGCAACAGTTAGTTTATATTATATTTTTAATATAATATAAACTAACTGTTTTCTCATCTACATAAACGACTTACCTTATCTTGTTAAGGATAATGAGATAGTACTTTTTGCTGATGACACTTCACTTATTTTTAAAGTGAAGCGACAACAGTCAAATTACGACGAGGTAAATAGTGCTCTCTCAAAAATAGTACATTGGTTTAACGTTAATAACTTACTTCTAAATTCTAAGAAAACTAAATGTTTAAAATTTACCTTGCCCAATGTTAGGCAAGTTAAAACCAATATACTATTAAATGATGAGAAGATGGATTTGGTGGACTCCACTGTATTCTTAGGCATTACACTAGATAGTAAACTACAGTGGGGTCCTCATATTGCTAATCTTGCAGATAGGCTCAGTTCTGCAGCATACGCAGTCAGAAAAATACGGGAAATTGCTGACGAAGACACAGCAAGACTAGTTTATTTCAGTTATTTTCATAGTAGAATGTCGTATGGCATCCTCTTATGGGGAAACGCTGCCGACATTAATACGATTTTTTTGCTGCAGAAGCGAGCTATACGTTCAATTTATAAAATGTCAGCTTTTGAATCTCTGAGAGAAAAGTTTATAGAAATTGGTATTCTAACTGTTGCTTCTCAATACATTTTGGATAATGTTTTATATGTTAGAAAGAATCTTAGTAAATTTAGAACCAAAAGTGACATTCACGGAAGAAACACTAGAAATAAGTACAAACTAGAAATACCGGTGATCAGACTTAGTAAAGTTAGTAAATCTTTTAAAGGTCAATGTGTACGCCTTTACAATAAAATCCCAGAAAACGTTCAAAATCTTTCCATTAATAAATTTAAAAATGTAGTCAAAGAACGTTTGTGTGCCAAAGCCTATTATAAGGTCAATGATTTCATATACGACGGCACATCTTGGGAGTAGGATGGCTGCTTGCAAGGCTACTTCTACATTATTTTATGACTTACAATTATGTATGTATGTTGACATTGTATAATTTTAAGTTACAGAATTGTAAACATTATTTTAAAAGATTAATTTTTTTCTCACTTTTTTTGGTAAATAAAGTGGGCCCCCTGCGAGTTTCTCTTCATCTCTGTCTGTCTGTCTGTCTCCCTTTCACGCCAAAACAACTGAACCGATTGTAATGAAATTTTGTACACAGATAGTCTAAAGTCTGAGAAAGGACATAGGCTACTTTTTAACCGGAAAAAGGGGTTGTAAGGGGTGAAAATGCGTAAATTTGTTCAAATTAAGTTAGTTCTAAAAATTCATAATAGATGGCGCGGTGTGTCTCCTACATCGCGCTATCGCTTGCTCATGCATCTTTCTATAAGAGGTGGTACCATGTCGAGTAGCATTTTTCGATTCTTTCGATTGTTTCACACGTCGATAATGTCATTAATGAATAACTCACTACTCAGTACTTTATCTACGCAGTGATGAGTGACGAAACCTTAAACCTACCAATGCTAAAAAGTTTATGGGTAAATCTAAAGTTGTTGGGCGGCTAAATAAGCTTTAGGTTTAATTTTAAAAAATGAAATATGTGCGCACTGCACAGTTGTTTTTGGGTATTTTGATTTAAGGGGTGCCAGGGTTTTAAAAAGCTTTTAAATTTGACACCAATTTTGTTGATACCGCGCGCTAAAACTGAAGTCTACGCGGATGAAGTCGCGGGCAACAGTTAGTTTATATTATATTTTTAATATAATATAAACTAACTGTTTTCTCATCTACATAAACGACTTACCTTATCTTGTTAAGGATAATGAGATAGTACTTTTTGCTGATGACACTTCACTTATTTTTAAAGTGAAGCGACAACAGTCAAATTACGACGAGGTAAATAGTGCTCTCTCAAAAATAGAATCTCTCAAAGAACGTTTGTGTGCCAAAGCCTATTATAAGGTCAATGATTTCATAAACGACGGCACATCTTGGGAGTAGGATGGCTGCTTGCAAGGCTACTTCTACATTATTTTATGACTTACAATTATGTATGTATGTTGACATTGTATAATTTTAAGTTACAGAATTGTAAACATTATTTTAAAAGATTAATTTTTTTCTCACTTTTTTTGGTAAATAAAGTGGGCCCCCTGCGAGTTTCTTACGCCGGTTCTTCTCGCCGGGTTAGTTCCCGAACCGGTGGTAGGCATCATGTAGACTTTCAGAAAATATTTGCAAAAATTTATTCTGAATAAAAAAATTTGAGTTTGAGTTTGAGTTTGAATATTAATGACATTTTACACTATTTTAAATATTTTATTTTAAATATTAATTAATTAAAAGTCATTAGACGTCTTCATCAACACAGCCTTAGAATTTTTACAATATGGTATTTTATTATTTTTTATAAAAACAATTAATATTCATGATAATTATATCAACTCTATACAATTCTTCGGGAATTGGTCACGCATTAAAAACTCATCTTGTCGCTGGCGCGGCGCTTCCTAATATATTCAGAGATATGCATCTGGGAGCCGATCGGGCGGCGGATGCCATGTTTTAATACTTTTATGATTCCAAATTTAAATGGGGCTATAAGATGTTATTCCTGTTTGATAACATAACTTATTTTGGGATTATCCGGTATTTACTAGCAAATAGGATATTAGCAGGTGATTGTTTAACTAGTTTGGTAGAGTTTTTTCGGGAGTTATAACTAATTTTGTTACAGAGCTTGATATGTTTGTTGCGTATATTATTGATATAATTTATTACCTACATTTTGTCTGGTTCTTCTTCAGAGCAACTATTGGGTTCAAAGTCTTTAAAATGTAATATTATAGTTCTTAACTCTATCAGCGACAACCGGACTTTCGTCATTTTATAAAATCTGAAAGTTTTACTGTATATGTCCCCTATCCTACAGTGGTTAGAATGACCTATCAATTTTATCGAATCAATGGTTGGGTTACATACCTTCATAACTGGAAACCTAAAGTAACCACGACCGAAACTCGATAGTTGCTGGTCGTTCTTAAGTCTTAAGGGGCCGGCCCCCCTACCATGAGCTCTTATAGCAGTATTACTTTAATATTACTTTTGGATTTCGTATAAGCAAATATGATCTCTATTTATATAGACATAAGTATGGTTTTTGTTTGTGCTAAATCTGAAAGTAATATTAAAGTAACACTGCTATAAGAGCTCATGGTAGGGGGGCGGGTCGTAAATTTAGTACTTAATATTTAAACACTAAAAAATAGAGTAAAACACTAAAAAATATATAAATAAATACTAACTTTACTACAAAATATAAATATTTTAATACAAAAAATATTTTTTAGAGTTTAAATATTTTGTAGTAAAGTAACTATTCATTTATATATTTTTTAGTGTTTTACTCTATTTTTTAGTCTTTAAATATTTAGTAGTAAATTTACTAAAACAAAATTTAAAGCAAAAAAAATTGTGTTTAAATATTTTGAAGTAAATTTTTGTGCAGGAATCTAGGTAATTACTATTTTAAACTGAAAAACAACTCAAACATGTTAAATATTTTCGTATGAGAAAATGATTTTGGAATTACGTATGTATGAGAAATTCCAAGTGTACCCGGCCACTAACTCTACTAGGTCTACAAAATGACGAAAGTCTAGCCGTCACTGGCTCCTTGAGCTATAAGAGCTATATGAAGCCGAAAGGAAGTTATAGGAAACTTACGCAACAGTTTTGTACGGTTCTAGCGTACCCTTTTCCTCTAGTTAATATAAAAGTAAACAAGCGTCATCCGTTGTGTAATAAATCTCTGGGCAGTTAATTTAAATGAGTGTTCACGGTAGGACGTCTCACGGTTCCTGCCGAAGACAGTTATGATTTATTTGAAGAGCTGAGTGCACACGTGCGGGACGCAGTCGCAGCAATTGATTCAACTTGATCGTTATATCTTGATTTTTGACAGAAAGTAATTCTTGAAACTATTGAACTTCACTAAATATAGTAAGACATATAGTAGATATTATTATGTAACATAGTAATTAGTGCGGTTTTAGCTCGCAAGGGTTAAATTACTTGTAAACGTAAAGAAGGAAAAATAGCTAAGTTTAAAAAAAAGGTATTAAATGCGTACTGAATTATCTAATCTGACTGATGATCTAACAACCTACCAGTATAAATTGTTAACCTACAAAATTAATTTAAATTTCACTAATTAGTTCTAATTAACACAACTAAAACTATTTTTAATGAGCTGTTGTACCCTCTGCCTTAATTAGGTGTACAATAATTGGGCTCTATTATTTGTCGGCTTCTCATTTGACACCTAACTACCGAACTTGATCGGGTACACTAACTAGGGACTTCAATTATTTATTAATCAAACATAATATTTTACATACAAAAAATAAATTTGGCATAAATGGAGGCTTTAGGAACGGTAAAATGAATTGTAATGAAAATGGGGTTTATGTATACCAAGCCCTAAATATTAACCAGATAAAGAAGTAGCTAGGTTACAAGATTTTTTGCAATTATAAGGGAAAAAATGAGTAATTAACAGTAAGTATGTTATAAAATGTTAGTTATCGACTTGATCCACTCGTATCGTCTTCAAATATGCCAAGTGTAAGTTTTGTTTAATATACTTAAGTAAAATTGAATGTAATTAATAAAACTTCGTAGTTTTTTTTTAATTCAGTATAAAGTTCTACTCGGTATCTACCTAGTCTGAAAAATATAATAAAGTTCGGGTGCGTTCGGACTTCAGGCCAATTAGACATTTCGCAAATACCTACCTATTTTCTCACATTTACCTCTATTTTATTGTTAGGTCATCCTTCTCCAACTTCTCAAAAAATGAACTTAAACTTCTCAAAAACATTAATAAACAATTTTGGCACCAGTCCGTAGTTTATGAGGCATCACCATCGCCGCCTAATTAACAGCACGTGTTAACAGATACGAGGTATGGGCGGACAAAATTATTATCAACGCTATAGATGATGTATTTACATAATATTGATAAATTATTAGAACTCGAAGAATAACATGTTACTTAGAAGGAACTGAGTGGTGACTATTTTAAAAAATACTTTTTTATTTTATTTATTAAATAAGGGGGCAAACGAGCAAACGGGTCACCTGATGGTAAGCAACTACCGTCGCCCATGGACACTCGCAACATCAGAAGAGCTGCAGGTGCGTTGCCGGCCTTTTAAGATTGAATACGCTCTTTTCTTGAAGGTTTGCAGGTCGTATAGGTCCGGAAATACTGCTGGTGACAGTTCGTTCCAGAGTTTTACAGTGCGTGGCAGAAAGTTACGCGAAAAACGCACTGTGGAAGACTGACTATTCATGAATAATGTTACAGTCAATAATGTTTAAATAATTCAACATATAAAAGTGAGTGGAAGATAACAAAAGTGCTGCAAAGTGCGAACTGGTTTTGGGAATACATTTTTTTTAATTTAATTGATACTCGTATGTGCAAAAACTACCACCTATAATAGTTACACCACCTTCTCTTTCCTCAAACTACTCAACTTATTTTACTACATTAGGCGGATAGGCACGGATCATCACATCACTACAAACTATGGAGCTTTCACGTGGTTGAAAATTCGTTCCAACAAATCAGCATCTTTATGCGCCACAAGCGGACTTTAATTTGGTTTTTTTTTACCGAAATCAAAAACATCGTTTATTAAACGCGTCCCAAAATGCCAGAGACGGTTAAAACTAAACACCCGATTAATTCTAAAGGAAAATAAAAGTGTATTAATATATTTTTACATAGTATAAAGTGCCATTTACATTGGGACGCGTCCTTAGGGATCTCAGCGGGGCACGGTGGGGTTTTTTATTCATAAATAGGCTTATTACGAATGTCCGAGCCTACTACACGCCAGCTGTGAATTAAATTGATCCCACGTGGAGGGGTAATGAATTTGTGGTCCAGGCTTAGCTTGATCACATACGATTTCTTTTTAAACTGTCAGTTGAATTTCAACTGAATATACAAATAATAAAGTTCAAATTCGACTGCCCTGTCATTTAGGAACTTCATCTCCTTTCAGAAAAATCAGTCGCAAATATGAACTCTAATACCTCCTCGAAGGATTCGATTATGTTTGAATTATTTTCGATCGCCTCGTCTCGTGTGATAGCTTCATAAGCATTATGGTATTTTAAAATCTTTTAAGCGTCTAATAACATTTAATAGTCCTAATCACGATTTGATTTCATTTCTGATACCTATGTATTTATTTATTGTTGGTCCTGATAGCATTATAAAATATGGGGATTGAATGTCATTAAGGATTTGTTATTCAGCTTTTGTCCACATAGACTTTTTTTTATTCGAGTTTTATATTACCGCCGCAAAGTTGTCATAAAAAGTAGTGAACATATTTTACAGTCCTTACGATTTAAAATGTTCAGGTAAATGGCAATTGTTACAACTACAACAAGAACTTTACTTTAAGATTAAAGTAAATTCTTTCAAAACAAATTACTTCAATATTATGTACTCCTACAGGAAATAGGAGTACATATTGATAGAGGCGACAGAGCACATTAAAATATGTACCATGTTACCTCAGTGCCAGTACAATAGTTGTAGCTGTTATATGTATGACGGTGAGTGCCATTGGTCCTTAACACACATATGGAGTCAAAATAAATTTGAAGGTTCCCTTAAACCAAATAAAGTCTCAAAAGATACAAGCGCTACAATTATTGTAGTCCAGTTTCATCCAGCGTGTAGAGTCACGTAGTCCGGGCGTATCTATCACCAGCATCTGCCCAGGATAGGGTTACACTACGTGCAACGGCAACAGATTAAATGGAACAGGTATATATGTCACTCAAAAACAATTTATTAGCCCACATATTTTGAGGAAGCGTAGCGGTGTATTCTGTTACATAAAGGTCGCATGTTTGTTGTTATTTTAGGTACAATGTATAATGTAGATCTTCCTATTCGGGACGAAAATAATTTCCCTAGTTTTTATCTAGTCGACTCTACTTTATGTACTGAGTGTACTCAGTATATATGTAGGGTACAGCGTGTACGCTACACTAAAAACATTAAACCACTTTATCATAATGGTAGGTAACACAGTGTGCAATTAAACTTTCCTGCCAAATTTTTTCAGGGCTTATTTTTTATTGACATATTTTATCACATTTAAAATCGTTTAAAAAAGCTATTTCTCAACATTTTAGTACTAAGTGATTATAAAAGAAAAAATACGTGTATTTTTATGTTTAACAAGGATCAATAATTATGTCAAAATTTGGCAGGAAGGTTTAATTATTGCACCCTGTATTAAACATCTAAATTGAGGTACACTTCAATTCAGCAGTATAGTAATAACCTCTATTATACTTACCCCAACCTGTAGTATCTACAGAAGGATATGGTAATACGGCAATAAACATAGATCCGCTTTACATAGAGCAATTAAGCTAGAACAATTCGAACCTGAAGCATTTCATATTTCAAGTCGCTGTGAATTCCAAGGAGAGGCAGCAACGCGGCCAATTCCGTGGCAATATCCGTTGGAAATGGATTGTCGTGGTAAAAGGTCAAAATACCGGCTCTGTTTGCCGACCCGGTCGACCCGGCCGACCCGGGTGATCCCGCATTATACGGGTCCCATTCAATAACCAAAGAAAACATTATTATAAAACACTTACGTAGTGGAATTATAGATGATTCTTATGGGGTGCTAAATATACATGGGAATAGTTCGGATTTTTGGTGGAAATAAAATTTCGTATTTTAAAAAAATCATCGTGTGTAAATGACCCTACTTACTACCTTAAAATATATCGCAAGAAAATGTTACGGATAGAGTAGGTACGTCTACTATTGTGATTTGTGACTAAGCAAGAAGTTTAATGATTTTGTTGTACAGCTATTTAAAATTGATTCAACATTTGTTTTGTTCAGGTGCTTTGATATAGAAGATAATTTGATGACTTTCGGACGGTTTTAAATCCATACGATTAAATCTGTCTATCTGCCTGTCTGTGTATTTGACTTTCAATCTTTTTGTTACAGATATTCTCGCTTAAATCACTGAACCGATTTTGATGAGTTTGAAAATTTTGTACTATAAATCCCGGGAAAGGACATGGGATAAAATATCATATCGTGAAAAATGTACGATTCCCGCACGATAAGCGATAAAGTTATGCAAAACATGAAGTATAAAATGAACCAAGACAATAACCTGATAACATTAGTATGTAGTTGATGCGGTGAATTTTAATATCACATGTTTTGTCGTATCTTTCTTTATGAAGTTCGAGCGGCGAGCCTCCTCGCCCGATAAGTTGGTGCCCTCAGGGCTGAGCCCTTCTTCGAACTTCTTAGGAAATTATTTGAACTAGGCGGCTGAGTTTACCCTCTAGAGTGGCGAAACTATGTTACCGAACACACGAAAACGGTCCCTACGGCCATTGTAATTCAACAATACGGACAATTTGTTCATTATGAAAATTGTTTTTGCGACAGAATATTGTTTAAGTTATGATTTATGAACACGTCAGTTGATGGATTTACTTTTTGTATGCAATGAAATCCATGAACCAAACTGCTAGACTAGTCTATTATACTTCTGACTTTAATACGAAGTTTTCATAATAGCCTCCTCGTGTAGACCATAGTAACATTTATTTTATCTTATCCTGATCATTGCCCCTTTTCTCGCTCACTCTTAATTGCATTGAGGTTATCACTGTCATCAATCGCTTCCTTTAATTGTATTTCATTAACGTCTATAAATTCTGCGGTCTGCGCGCACCGGGATGCCTCAAACGATGCTCCGATATTATTGTGCGGCGGTCAAATGCAAATGAATCTTCAATACAACCTGCAGCAAACGTGTGCCCGGATTAAAGCTCGTGCAAATTTAGCCCCTATCATTTCGTTTTTAA
The DNA here is from genome assembly GCA_937595015.1 of Polyommatus icarus. Classification (NCBI taxonomy): domain Eukaryota; kingdom Metazoa; phylum Arthropoda; class Insecta; order Lepidoptera; family Lycaenidae; genus Polyommatus; species Polyommatus icarus. Next base: position 17,196,360 of record OW569321.1, read on the forward strand.
AGTCATTTTCATGTGACGCTCCAGTTGAGAATATTTTCTGTCGTGAGAATGAGATCTCGCCTACTGTTCCCACGCAGTTTCGGTTTAACCCTAACTTAACCCTGTGGCGCGAAAATAGTCAGCGGACCTATCGACCCGAGATGATTCGGTAGTCTTCATGCTTGTTCGCCGACTTAAATGGTACTTTGAATGTTCCGTATTCGAAACTACTGCGATCTCAGATGCTCATTTCAATGATCTGCGGCAGGCAAAAGTTTCGAATGGAAAAGTTACATGTTATTGTTCTAAAGACAATACCTGATGTTCATTAGGTAGTACTTAAAGAAAATTTTCTTCTTTCCATTCATATTTTCAATAATTATTATTAGTTCAATTATAATTATTATTTTCTCAATTGTCACAATTTTATCATAATTTTCATTTAAAATACTTTATAGAAAAGTTAAAAGTACCACACCAGATATTTTATCAGCAAATTGTACATACAAGTGGGCACATGGCGAAAACTAAACTTGTTACGCAGCTCGCAGCGACATCAATAAAAGGCCCGTAAGCGCCTCGCCGAGATTGTGCACTTTGTTCTGAGCAAAAAAAAATATAGTTTTTTTCACTGTTTTTAATCTACGTGCCTTCACAACTTCGCTCCTTTTCAGCTCCCGGCCATTTTAATCTGTTTTTCCGTTGTGTACAGACAAATAAACAAAAACTGCGCTCAGTGCTGCAGTTACAAAGTTATTTAGTAAAAAATTAACTTTACTGGTGCCGTTGTTTAAATTTTAAACTCAATTAAACATGATATTGTATTAATACATATTATATTCATATTGATAGCCTACTTGTTAGATAATAATATTATTATATTATCTAATATATACAAAATTCTCGTATCACAGTGCTTGTACGCGAACTCCTACAAAACGGCTCAATCAATTTTAATGAAATTTTGTATACTTACTACGTTAGTTAGGCCTGAGAATATTATTTTATCTACTTTTTATATTGATACTAGAAATAGTTTATAATATGACAAAACAACATTTGCCGGGTCAGCTAGTTTTGCTATAATAACAGCCACCTGCCGAAATGGGAATAAGTATTTTGTTAGAGATATTGAGGTTAACTGTACTATATTATAATAGAATTAATCAACAATATCTCAAATGTTAGGTTAGTTAATAGTTGGGCTATAGCCTATACGGTATACCTATTAAGTTATAATTAATGCTAATGTCTAACATATCCAACATGAACTAGATATATTAAATTATATTATAGAGGTGATTTATATTCTAATTAGTACGAAAAATCTTATAAAAATTTAGCTAGTCTTTTTATCACTTAATTAAGCACATGAAATAAAAGAACCTATGAAACTGGTAGATTTTATCGTACTAACAGGTCACATAAAGCTATATTATAATATTATGTCTAAAGGGGACGTAACAGTTCGTTTTTGTCCAATGTTATCTTGTTTCATTTAGGTAGGTACTATTTTTTCCAAGTGACGCGTTAGAACACAAAATGAATAAGAACAAAGAAAAGTGAAGCAATCAAATGAAGCTGATATCAGCTATAACGCTGTCAGATAAACAAAGAATTACCATAAAGATTAAGAGAGTGTAATTTGAACAATAATAATACGTACCCCATCCAATCTAATACCTGCATGAATATTCCGCGGGAAACACAACATTAGTCAAACAATATCGTTAATTTCGCGCAAAGCCTCAGAATATCCCCCTTTATTAAGAATCTCGTGCCAAGAGAACAGTAATATTTATGCCTGGTCCTTCAACAAAGAGTAATAAATTGTTGTGGAAACGTGGTATGAATCATTCCGCTAACCCTATTACCTATACGTTATATTTCGTAACCTTTATTAGATTCCAAAAGAAATTACGAACATATTATGTTATTAAGAGCCGCAAATATTACAAACGCTGATGTTTCGTATTTATATTACGATAGGAATTATAAATACGTAGTTTAAATAGCTAGCAACTTTTTACTTCACTTTGGGTTCCAAAAAATCTCACCATTTTTTTCAAGTCTACAGAAAGTTTTCGTAGGAAAAGCGATGTGATGAAATGATAGCTCTACATTTGTTCAAAGGTCTACTTTTATGAAGTGTCCTATCTACTCATCAGTGTAGTCTTTGGCCAGCATACTGTATTTTCTTTCTGTCTTCAAAATGTCGCACAATGCGACTTAAGCGCTTGATGCCATATAATTCCAGTTGAAAGAGGCGGGTTTAGTGTGTGCTGCTCTTTATTTTATTTGACATTGTACTCTGAATAGGGGAATTTCTAAATAGTTTATTTATTTTATTTCTATAGTGCCTCCATCGCTTTAAGCCTGGCTCGGAGTGTGATATCATTATTAAGCTTTTTTCTCATATAATATTTAGCTACGTCTTGGAAATCTTAATGTTAGACACAAAATTTATAAATATATTTTGTCATCTAAATAGTAAAACATAATTAGCAAACATAAGGTTAGCTAGTAGACTTTACCCAGGTTGTTTATTTAAATTACTGCAGTGAAATAGTCGAAAAATAAATTATTTGTTGTTTCATCTAAATTCTATATCTTCTTATTTATATTAAATTCTCGTGTCACAATGTAAGTCCACGAACTCCTCCGAAACGGCTTTACTGATTTTTACCAAATTTTATATGCATATTCAGTAGGTCTGAGAATCGGCTACTGGGTACTTTATAATTTATATATTGATAAGTGCATTTGTTGAATAAATAATAGTAAATTATTACAACCTGAGACTGACGGCGACTATTAAGTTTGTGCGAAGGGATAGCGATCGACGTTGCCATGGTGACATACTTATTTAGTCACTTCAATAAATTAATATGGCAAATATATTATTGGCAAAGCAACGTTTGCCGGGACAGCTAGTAATATAATCTAATATATATAAATCTCCTGTCACGATGTTTGTCCGCGATGGATTCATAAACTACTTAACCGATTTTAAAGTTATCTTTTTTTTAATGTGTGCTTTTTTCCAACTTGAGAGATAGGATAGCTTAGATCTTTAATTATAGTCGCAATTTTATTTTATTGCAAATTATATTTGTCTATAAAGAGCGACCATTGTTTATGCGACGCGGGTCACGACTCACGGGATAGCGATGGACGTTGCCATGGTGATATTCTAATTATTTAGTCACTAATTCAATAAAATAATACGGGCGATATATTTTATAAAATATGGCAAAGAAACGTTTGCCGGGACAGCTAATATAATATAATAGTTAATAGTTGCACGTGTTATTTCAGAATTATGTAGAGTGATTCAGGGTTCTTTTCATCGATACTATGGTATCTTCTATATTGTAGCATATATCTTGCTATAATATTTAACTCGCCTCTAACAAATCATACATTTTATAGTTGGCGGATCGCCAAAGGCTGCCGGTTCACAATATTTTACAGCTACCATCAAATTTCTGATATTTTATAACATCATTATGTCACTCGATAAGGAGGGCTCATACGTTATACGAGTAAGACTTATAAGTATTAGTAAATTAGTAAAGCCCGTCACAGACTTAGCTATAATATATATTAATATATTTATAGCAAGGCATATTAATCTATACTAAATCCACATGTCACAGAAATATATATTATAGCTGAGTGTGTGGTTACGCGAAAATTTGTATAGAAAATATATATTAATATGCCTAGCTATAAACATATTGTTACGTGCTAGGGTTCTTTGGATTCGGAGAGAAAGACCTGGTGACTCTCTTGAAGACTTTATTCACAAACACTAGCTCACACTAATCACTGAGTCCAAACACTAAGCACTAGATCCAAATCACTGAGCACTATCACTGTCCTAGGTCGTAGCCGAGTCACTATCACAATCACAATCACTCACTATTGATCACTTGTTCTCGCTCCGAAGTCGCCTCGAAGATAGCTCAGATAAAACTGAATTGCCGGCCCGACTGTCTGCGACTATTTATACGGGCCGGATCGAATTTCAGAATGTTCCGGAACATGCCAGAATAACCCTGATATGCGTAAACAAGTAAACAAATGTGGGATGTTTCTAGAGAAGGTACTGCTAACGCCATCTAGTATCGACTAGGGGATTTAGGTTATCTGTGTTCCCCTGGATTGCCGCTAGATGGCTCTGTGTGTCCGTAACAATATTAATATATATTATAGCTAGGTCTGTGACGGGCTTTATGTCATATCCACTATAAAGCCTAAAACAGTACAGTGACACAATGTTATCAAATTGCAAGCACGAAGTGGTGATATAACCGGTGGTAGGTCTCATGTAGACGTTCTAAAAGCGATATAATTTTTAACCAATTTAGAAAATAAATTTTTCATTTTATTTCATTTTACTGGACTACCTTCTACCTCTACCACCCTAATTAAATCTAATATATATAAATCTCCTGTCACGATGTTTGTCCGCGATGGATTTCTAAACTACTCAACCGAGTTTAATGTTTGTTTTTTTTAATGTGTCCTTTTTTCCAACTTGAGAGATAGGATAGCTTAGATCTTTAATTATAGTCGCAATTTTATTTTATTGCAAATTATTTGTCTATAAAGAGCGACCATTGTTTATAAGACGCGGGCCACGGGAAAGCGATGGACATTGCCATGGTGACATACTTATTTACTCACTAATTCAATAAAATAATACGGGCGATATACTTTATATAATATGGCAAAAAAACGTTTGCCGGGACAGCTAGTATTATTAATAAAAATATAATTGTCAAAAACGTGGCAATTAAAGACTAAGCATTATAATATTGGGTAAGTGATTAAATTATAATGGTGTCGTTCCAGTAGCATAAGTGACTCATAGAAGCATTAATAAACATTTTTGTAAAATTGTGTCAAATCATTCATTGGATAGAACAGGAGGATGTGGGCTCGCCCCACCCGGGGTCTATCTGAAGATAAATCTAAACGATACGCCGTTTAGGGGACTTTTACAATGTGGAATAAAATTTGGATGTGCCAACTGCCAAGTTTGTCATGTTGTCGGTTAGAAATGGAATCATGATTATTAAAATATAGGCACATACTGTCAACATAGAAAAACAAGCAAAATATGAAAGTTGAATGTTGATTAAGGTAGGTTTCTTAGTTTGAAAGGTAAAAGTAGGAAAAAATTTAAAATATTATTTAAGCACATAGTTACGTTTCAATATTTTTACTGACCATCTAATATGATATCTTATGAATTCTATCCAAAAATTTAAAATTTGCTCTGTAAAATAATTATTATTGTTGACTTATAATATTTGAACAACCCGCAGACTGAATACCTGTCTTACGGCAATCAAGCAGCAGGCGTATTAATAATTTGTTTTGCCAAAAATGTTGTATCCAAAATACTTGACACTTGACAGCAAATTTTAGTATCAATAATAATAATTGTAGACCTCATTTATGTCATTACGGTGGAATCGAGTCTATATGCCAATTCCATATGTGACTGACTCTACATTTGATACGACTTTCGTTTTATTTTGTACTATATTATGGTTACTATTATGTTGTTAATATCAATTTTAAGATGACTGTGTAGCAGATTAAACAAGTTAACTTATAAAGAAAAATGGTAATCACTGTTGTTTTCAAATAGGATTTATTTAGTCAAACATAAACGTGACTGACACTACATGTAAAAGGAAGTCGTTTCTGAGAATGTTTGTAAAAACCAATAATCTTCCTCTCTGTGTGCTAAATAACTCTATTTACTATTTTCACCGAAAGTGCATGAAACAAACTTTTCCAAAATTGTTACCTATAACCTGTAAGTTATTTAAAAAGATATTTATTAGCAAAAGAAATTGTGACCGACACTACAGCCGAAAACGTGACCGACACTACACTCACTTTGCGCAGGTAAAAGTCAGTAGTTTTACATGAAACTTAAAAAAATTATTTATCTCAACACGTACAATACTAACTCTAAAATTATATAAAAGCTAATCAGTAATTAGTAATGGTAAGTTCAAGAAAAGCATTTTAATAAATTTATTAAAATGCTTTTCTTGAACTTAAACATCACAAAAACGAAATCACTAATAATTTGTCAAAAAATAACTCAAAACGAAATCTTCTCAAAAACAATTAACATAATAATCCAAGAGCCAGCGATAGGCAGACATTTGTCGTTTTTTAAGCTAAAAATTTTCCTTTATAAGAGCCCTATAGAGGTGAGCACTATGGAGTTTCAGTCGCTATTACTTTAGAAGGTTTCGAGTTGTGCAGGTCTACCTTACCTTCAATAAAGTATAAAGCGCAATAATTTAATCTTATTTTCTTGCGATATCTGAAAGAATTTCATCTTCTACTGCCAGGTTTTTGTGACAATTGCTTCCCATTTCCAGACATCGCTAAATTCTAGATTTTATTTGACTTTGAGGTGGTCTGGTAGGTTCTTAAAATAATAATTTAACTTTCTGCTTCTCTCTCTGATTTTCTATAGCTATTTTCGCCATCCATCAGCAAAAATAACAAACAAAACGCTACTTTTGGGCATGATCGACTCTATAATGTGACTGACACTACAAAAATGTTTTATATCAAAATATATCAAATATATATTATAGCTGAGTGTGTGGTCACGCGAAAATTAGTATAGAAAATATATATTAATATGCCTAGCTATAAACATATTAATATATATTATAGCTAGGTCTGTGACGGGCTTTAAAGGGCAAAGTAATGTTTTTTATGTGACCGACACTACAACTCGACACTGTGATCTTACAAGCCTATTATATCTTTATAAAAATGAATTTTCTTGAATCTCAAAAGCTATGTCGGTATTTAATTGTTTGAACAACCAGTGTATAACAAAATATAAGAAGAATTTAAAATATATGACGAGAAAACTAAGTCAGAACTTCATCACAGAAAACCAAACTCAGCCCAGCTCACGACATCATCTCATAATGCTTAGAAATTGTTGCTTCTATAAAATCTTCATAGTACCATAATGTTGTCACTATCATTAAGTATTTTTAGTACCAAAATCAGGTATTTATTTTCTTAGTTTATGGTGGACTTTTACATGGAACTGCCCTATAGATATTTTGACTGGGTTCACATCCACAACTTAGTAACTTATCGACAAATTCTAACTACTGTCCGATAGTATAGACTAATGAAAATGTAATGATGTAGCGGAATTATTTAATTGCGATCCTTCCTCTAAACCACTTTCTGCGTCCTCTCTACAGTTCCGTATGGAATAAATTACATTTAGAAAGAGGATTTAACTAGAGCGAAAAACAGTAGACGCTTCTTGAACATACTCTTATTTTGTAATGGTGTTGTGTGCCACCTACTTAAAATAAATGAGTTAAACATATTGACATTAATTGTATAACAATATTTATAGGCTGGCAGGGTCCAGAAATAGGAATAGATGAACATTACAATAATAGGTATAATTATGTTTTCAGATCAATAATAATTAAAAAATCAATGTACGAAGACAACTTTATAATTTAAAAGCAACATATAACTTTGATAAACAGAACCCTAATCAAGTAGAAATCGTTAAACGTCCCTAAAACATCAGACACGGATGACTTTCATAATGTAAATAAATTATTTCATCGAATTAATGTGACGGAGTTGACAGCAGGACGTCCGCCATACTTGGATCTGAAATATCTCCCTCTGATGATGTTCACTTTTTAATCAACTTCCAAAAAGGAGGAGGTGTCTCAAATCGACGGTAATATATTTATTTTTAAGACGTAACGACTATTATTTTTGAAACGTAAACTACTTTAGTATTTTGCGCTTTTATGTGTATTATTTATTTACTTTATTTTATTAACGCGTTTTGAGTAAAAGGACATGACTCGATCGAAAATTTATAAAATGAAGGAATATTAGACCGCCGGCGCATTGTAGGATAGGTAGTAATGTTGTCCATGAAAAGTGAAAACACTTTAATTCTGACTACTTTTAATTTAACTATCATTTATAAATGATAGTTAAATTAAGGAAATATACAATAATCTTGACAATGAATGTAAATAATTGAAACCAAATAAAACAGAAACGAAAGCATGCAACTGAGTTAAAAATGTTATAGAAATATTCAAACTTCGAAGAGCACAAAGGATGAGTCCACACAATGAGTATCTATACCCGACCGCAGTCAATTAAGAGTATTCTTTATCGATGAAGCGGCAAAATAAATACAGGCTAAATGAAAAAAATAAAAATATATTACGGCCCGGTTGAAGGCAATCCTACGTTATGATAGGTGACGCGGCGATCAAAGGCAAAAATGGCCAGTCATCCACAAATGATTATGGGCCTTCTTCGTGGATCCATTTTGGACTTTATTGAGCGTGAACGACGGAATGCCAATATAAGCTATTATGAAAACTGTCTCATAAGCGTTTTTGTTTACTAATATTATTATTTTATGAGCTGACCTCCGAACTAAGTATCGAATCGCTAGCACGACGGGTCACAAAAGCATTTTATACGACGGCTGCCTTTTAAGTCGTGTCGTTTGAAATAAATACTGACAATCTAATAGATTATCACCATTTATTGTGTTTTTAAGAATTCTCTGCGATATTTAATAATATGCTTTTGCATGCGTTCAAACCAGTTTTTAAAACATTTATTTCACTCCGAAGTCAAAATGGCCGATTTGTACACGTAAACAGTTTCTTCAGGTGAGCTGAAACGTTGACCACGAAAACTTGTTTAATTTTGTGGAACGCCAACTCACGCCAATAGATCGACAATATCATAAACTACATATTCGCCGTTTTAAATTTTTTTAGGACAATTTTGAACTAAGATAAGTAAAAATAATAGGGTTTTGGCGCGATCTCGACAACGCGGCAAATGTATGGCCAAGGTCGTTTGCTCGGGGGACGGCCTTAAGTACACGCGTTGTTTTGGGTAACGTTCCGTCACGCGTGGGGTCTAGAAGTACCCCAATATAAATATACATATAAATTCAACATGGTTAAATAACTTTTAAAATCCATTTTATATTATAAAAAAATATAGTATTTTATTTATGAAAAGCATTTAATAATAATAAGATAACCATTATTTACACGTTAAAGAACATTTTTATGAACTAACCAATTTCGTGCATAGATTTTTAGGGCACATGTTTGATGTATTACAATTCAACAAAAATGTCTATTTCTGACTAACTTAATATTTTTTTTCTAATAAAATAAGACTTAGAAATAAGTAATCAAAACAAAAATAAACATTACAGAAAAAAAATTGACAGTCCTTGAAATGTACTACCATAAACTAAAATTATTCCTTGAGTAGGCTAAGTAAGTAATAAATAATTTTACTGAATAAGGCTTGCAAATAGTTTTATAACAAGGCTTACAGACAATAATAATTAGTTCTGGGACAATAATAGCATCTTCGCTTCATTTTTGGTGCACTAGGTCTAGCTACCTCTAACTTTTCCAAAATGTTTCCAAAAACTTTCAGAGTCATTAAATTGTCTAATATAATTTGAGCAATTTGATTTTCTGTAAGTCGGCAACAATTTTTTCCATTTATATATAGCCAATTCACAAAACTTACATATAAACACATAACCAATGTGAAAAAAGTATATACGTAAAATCACGGGTGGGGTCTGCAGGTATCCCTACATAAGCAAAAATGTAACTTCTCTTAGCAGAGGACGACGGACTTTTACTCATTGAAAGACCTCGAATTGCTTTGAGATTAGCCGAAAATGTGCGATCGTAACTTGCCAATTTAAAAAAAATACCGTCAAAAAACAGCGCGTGGGTTTTTACTCCACAATTTTACTTACCTACTCAGAACTTATGCTTTATTTAACTAGATATACGACTACTTATATTGTTACATTTCAAACTTTACCAAGCTGTCGGTAAAACATAAAATCCGTGTTAGCAAGGACCAAGGGCAAATAGCGAGCTTGATTTAGACCACGCCGTTAAGAAGTTATTAAGTCTGTTTCTTGTCTCTAAGTTTGAGATAAGTCGCCCATTGTTATCGCCCGCCCCGGAGCTACCCCTTATAGAAAATATTGAAAGTAAATTAACTCACTTTGTTACGTTTTCCAGAATAAAACATTTCGCTGAAATTTAAATAAATTACGCGCAATTTATGATGTCTTGTGCCTGGGTCGTTTTAGATAAAGCAGGGGAAATTTATTTAATGATATGCCAACATTGTTCGCCGTTTTAAAATATGTGTTGGCAATGTTAAAGGGAGGAAAATTAATAGCACATGCCGTCGGGAAGTGGGGCGAAAGTCGAAACCTACATCCGAGAGCAGACGTAACTTGGACTGAAAAGAAAAAGGTGAGAAATTAATAAAACAAAACTTTTCAATATTTTAAAACATTAATACCGCGCATAGAAAATATATATTTACAAATATTAACATTTTCTTGGCCAATTCCACAAAGACCACGCGTTTGATGTGCTCAACAACAATTCATGACATTCTAGAGAATTCGAGCACCAATTCCGAGGAGTCGCGTCCTCTGAAGATTCAAAAGAAACGTTTGGTCATGAAAGAACGGTGAATTCTCCCGTTCAATTCGTGACGACCCTTATTGGAAAACTTTTCAATTCTGATAGAACTCGCCGTTCAGATATAATAGTACTATCGCTTGTTACGACTGCTGTAATGATAACGAAATTCCTATACTTTTTCTTGACTCTCATAATTTGATGCTTTATTTTTAGATTATTTTATTATTATAGTCAAGATTTTTGATAGCTTTTCTCATTTTTCATACAGTAAGCAAAGATTTTCTGATGCGGGATGCCTAGTTGGACAGTTGAAAAACTTAAAAACTTGAACAAGTATAAGTAATGATTATTCATTACTGATACTTGTTCAAGTTTTTATTTTTATGCTAATTAATAATTATTATTAATTAGCACAAAATACCGCACTAAAATAATTTCTAGTGGCCATCGCATACTGCAGTGTTCTAACTTAATTCAGAATATTATGATTTGAATTCTCAAATCTCATAATTATATTCACCTATTCCGCAGTAGGTCAATGGTATAGCTGCACCATTTTTTGTGTTATGTTTTAATTAAAAACGAGCCGTATTCAGAATTAGCACTCAAGTATGCAGCTCCGGCTTGGAAAATTCGGACTGACTTTCCAGATTTATTGCAGTCTAATTTCATATTTTTAAAATCAAGATATTATCTGAAGTACTAAATTCTCCTAATGTTTTATGAGAACTATCGTGATTCTTAATATTATATTGAGCATACAGCATGTTATATGAAACGACCAAAAGATAGATAAATCCTTAAAAAAATATTAGGTACTTACATAATTAGTGATAACTGATAACTGAAGTGATGTAAGTCATCATTCAAGTGGGTATCTGGAGGCACGGCAGTGCCCCAGCCAAGCTTTTTAGTAAAGGCACGGCCGTACCATACTTTTCTCGAAGCGATTCGCGGCTATTTCACACCCCCTTTATCTTCGATGTTAACAAAGCTAGGGATTTAGAATTTCGGTCACTAGAAGCAAGTATTAAAACTAGCTTAACCTCTAAATTACATGAAATTTCGATAAATAGTTTAATAGTTACGGATGGTCAAAGTTACTACATTTTGTCACTCACTGACATATAGATCATCAAAATTCTAAGGTACTTCTAGCAGACTTAGAACCTTGAAATTTGGTACCCGGACGGATCTTTATTCACAATGAAAGGAAAAATTATGAAACCGGCCAAGTTCGACTCGGACTGGCGTACATTGGGTTCCGTACAGTAAATGTGTATGGGAGCCCTTCTTAAATAATAAGTTTATATAATTTTTATTATTAATTATTAAAGTTAAAATACTATTGAGTATTTTCTAAAATTTCCAAAAACTTTACTGATACTATTATGGATATAGATGATAAAAGGGGAAAAAATCGTGTTTGTTGTATGAGGCCCCCCATTAATAATTTATTTTATTTTAATTGGACTATTAGCTTTTATAACGACACAAGAAATACATAATTTGTGAAAATTGCAACTATCTAGCTATTGCGGTCCTCGAGATCCAGCCTGGTGACATAGGTACGGGTGGACGGCGGACAGACAGCGAAGACTTATTAATAATAGGGTCCCGTTTTCATACTTTAGGCAGGTAAACCTTAAAACTGAAAAATAATATTATAATAATAATATGCTTAATACTTTATTAAGTAAAAGGAAATAATTTTTATGTTTGTAACTTTGCAAGAACAGTATGAGTGTCGACTGCATATATTTTGTTTTACGTACAAAAGGCTTTAAGTTAGTCGTGTACTTAATGAAATTATAGTAACGAAATGAAAAATAGTATTAACAAAGTTAACAATGAAAAAATAATTAAATTCGAGTAAAAAAATTTAATCAATACTGCGATATACACTCCTAACTCGCTCGATGTATTATGGGATTTTTAAGTTATCACATGAAAATGTGATTAGGTGAGCTCCTTTCCTCGAGTCTCTCGAGCTTACATCAGTGCTTCTATGTATTCAACGGTAATGCTAAAATTTACCACTTCAAGTATTAAAGCTTAAGAGTCAATAATTATATATGAATATAATAATCGACTCAGACCTCAGATATTTACGTTACGTTGTCCACCTACAGAACTAACGAAGCCTCAAAAAATATATAAAGGAGATAGAGAATAGGTGCTAAGCTAAGTACAGAAAAGTTATAACGTGACCTGAAAAGAAAATAAAAAAAAACCTTCAAAAAAGAAATGAAATCCCACCAAAACATGAAATATAAAAGGCGCCAAGCAAAACATTGCATAGCTATTCAATACTTCTGTCGTAAAAAGTTTTCAGATCACATTCAAGCCAAGCCTTCAACTTATTTTGTAATTTAAATCAACATACAGTAAATGTATTAATAGATTTCTTTATTTTATAAATATTATAGTGGCTTGGCAATGAGCACTAGATAAATAATCAGCGACCAATAATTGGATTTACGGTACCATCGGCCACATGCGTCGTTGCATACTAAAACACTTTACGCTTGCCGACTGTGTAAGTGTGTAAGTATGAACTCCTCCAAATATGCATTTTTATAATATTTGTTTCTCTTGTGCTCATTGCCAAGCCACTATAATAATTACTTATAAAATAAAGGAATCGAAAAAATAAAGAAGTTATTTATTTATTTTAAATCTATTGATACATTTACTGTATGTTGATTTAAATTACAAAATAAGTTGAAGGCTTGGCTTGAATGTGATCTGAAAACTTTTTACGACAGAAGTATTGAATAGCTATGGCAATGTTTTGCTTGGCGCCTTTTACATTTCATGTTTTGGTGGGATTATTTCTATTTTTAAGGGACTTTTTAATTCGTGTAGTTTTATTATTATCACTGTAATTACTGTTAAAATGACAATATATAAAAAAAATACACAATTACATCTAATTTTAAATGAATAATTTAGTAAAAGTATGAAAGTTTCATAAAAATTAATCGCCCCCGGGTGGGCTCGAACCACCAACCTTTCGGTTAACAGCCGAACGCGCTAGCCAATTGCGCCACGGAGGCGTTGAGAAACAGGGTCAAATTATGAAATAGTAACCAATAAACCTTAATTGACCTTGATTTCATAATAATAATTATAATACAATGTTAATTTCTACGTTAATTTATAATAATATATTAAATAATCTTATTAGTTAGACTGAATTTATATGCGGCAGCGCGAACGCGCGGTACGACGCGAACGCGCGGTGAGGTGGTTACACTTCGAGGTGACAAGCGCAATATTAATAATATCCAGATTCCAGGTGCATAATGACAGCTCTCTACCACGCCGATATTAAAATAATCGTTACAAACATTTGCTTGTGATCTCACGATATAGCGAAAAAACTGCGCGTTCGTGCGGACGCATACACATCCAGCCACTGACATTAATTTAATCAGTAGTACTTTAATTATTAAACGAATGTCAATAACAAAAATAATGTTTTTGCACATTTAAATAGACTCTACCAAAGCAATTGAAGCTGTTAGATAAGTAAGAATAAGACTTACGCTATATTTTTTTAAAATATACGTGACAAAATATCACAAAATATTAAATAATTCTAAGTAAACAAATACAAAAATCTTTCATCACACTGCGAAACTACTCAAAGAAACACCACTGAACCCAAACTCTACCTATACGATAGTAATTGCATCCACATTTATTTCACATCGCAATAAGTTGTATTCCATGGTATAACGATCCTATAAACCTTTTCAATGGTTCATCAGCGCTATACACTGAATCTAGGTCTCGTCCTGAATCTAGGTAGGAATGTAGGAAGTGGAAAATTCCGCAGAACGAGATGAGAACTTATGTTTTACTCAACAGTAAGTATAGTGTATTTGGGTTAATGCATAGAGTATTTATGTTTTACCTGCCAGCATTGATTGAAAGGTGCATTAAAATCCTTTTTGTTGGTTGTACGAAAAATCGGGTAGGTAGTTATAATTTTTTTATAAAAGTTGAGAACCGTTCTGAAAGATTTTTTCTTTGCTTATTGATTTTATTTTATTAAGTACGAGCTTTTAAAGTATTAATATATACAAACTTTGATCCCGTATTTTAACCCCTTGGAGGTGAAATTGATCAAAATCCTTTCTTAGCGGATGCCTAAGTCATAACATCTACCTGCATGCCAAATTTCAGCCCGATCCGTCCAGTGGTTTGGGCTGTGGAGTGGCAGCTCTGAAAGACAATTATTTTTCACTTTTGTATGGGCAAGGGCCCGAGCGCCACGAGTTTCCCCATACAAAAGTGAAAAAAAAATTGGTAAAGACCAACATTTTTTAAAAGTAGCAGTTTCACAGTGAACTCAGTGAACACAGTGAACTCTCTACAAGGAACACGTACACACCCTAAAGTAATATCATTTATTTTTGTTATACCCTGTATAGATTTTCTTTAATTGTTATATTTTAATAACTGATAAGAATGTAATGACAATATTTTTGAAACATTTGTCAATATTTAACATTGATTTGTGTTTACACAAGTGCTCTGAATTGACTTTAAAACAATAGTATTTAGGCAGTTGTTATAATTTATGAGGTGTTCCTAGTTGCTACTACACTTAGCTTCCTAAGTATACCTTGATGTTACCTGTTTTATCTATATTGCACACTGACACCGGCAAGGCTTACTAGCGTTATTAAAGCGACGAATTTAAATCAAACATCGATGTATCATGTAACGCATATTATGGACATTACACTCATGTACGATACTGCAGTAGAACCGCTTTTTTCGCTATCAGCAGCGTACAAACGTCAGACGATTAACATCAAAATTTCATCTAAGCGTAAACATTACACATTTCCATTAGTTACTTTCACTATCCCCGGCAAGGAGGCCGCCATCTGCCGGCGACAGAACAGAGATTTATTAATCCTGTCCGCAACCGCCCGCAACCGCACTGCTGCATTAACAATATATCATTATACATTAATATATTTTAGGTCGCGACTTTTGACCTCTGCATCTGTAGCCTTTACTAGCGTTCGTAATAAGAAAGAAGCTTTAAACGAGCTAGCGAAATGCAAAATGAGAAACGCAGAAAATGAGCCTAAGTAGGATATAATGGGATTGGCCACGAGTTTCGTGGTTCTGTTGTTAAAAACACTGCAACTTATAAATTTACAAGTCGTGCTAATATTTTTAAGGGTGCCATAGATTTTCAATATAGTGAAGTTTTGCATAGTTAAAGAAGTTGAATGCCGTTTCTCTAATTCTGTATAAGATGTGTATGATCAAAATATCAACAAAAGTTCGATAAAAAAGTAAAAAATAAATAAAAAGCGAAAAGGATAAGGCGGCTGTCACCTTTAAAGTTTTGCCCTTATTAATGTGCGTTTTAGAAGGATTTATGCCGGCCATGTGCACTACGGCTCCGCTATTAGCGGTCCACTCTATTTTAGAACGTAATCTATGTTCAATAACTTGACTATATTTTATTGGTGCGCACACATCGTAGTTTCCTTTCCGCTAAAAAATATCAAGCCTCAAAAAGCTCGTAGTAGCGATATACAGAGTGTAACAAAACGAACTGATAGTAATTTAGGGTGAGATATATATATATATATATATATATATATATATATATATATATAGAGTTCGCTGTGAAAGTAGCAGCGCTGAAATAACTTTTTTCGCATTTGGGTTGCATAGAATCTCAGAATTCGTTGCCTGCTTTAGAATTTAAACTCCAATAACTAGTAGTAGTAGTAGTAGTAGTAGATACATGATAGTCTCAGCAAAGTGTACATTTAATTGTTTTCTTAAAATATAAAATGGTGAATACTTCAATAAGTATTCACCACGATTCAGTAATCGTCATTGTTTCCCGGGAAACTTTTTCCGATATTTGCTTGTTGCGACTATATTTTTTCCATTTAGAGATTTATTTTCCATTGAGGGTTTTCGCGTACAGGTGGTTTTTAATTATTGAGAGCACCACTCTAGTGTAAAACCGTAGAGTGGCGCGACGGTCTTTGCCTCGCGAACACACTTTCGTTGTTTTCGTTATACGATAAAATTTTAGCTACAACTGATACTATGTTTAATAATTGGAGATGTTTTTCTCAGATGAGGCTGTATAGTATGATTTTGGAATACACATAATTTAAAATAATAGATTTTTCACTTCAAACATTATTCAATTAAAATTATTTTTTCAGCATTTATGTTTTATATCCAATCAAAAACCGCCGACACTTTCTATGAAATGGGCGATGAAAATGTTTCATCAAAAAATTGCTGTTAATATTTCAGTGCTAAAACGGAGGCAGTCTCAAAGGGTACGAACAAAATCTTGTTAAACTTAATGAACAAACTTAGAGAGTCTCACTTAAATTGGACACTCCCAACCTCCACGAGCAACGTTAAGTAATTTAATTTTATTACAATATTGACAAGTTCTACTTTCATATTATTCATAATGAATTCAAGTGATTTCATAAAATATTCCCGGCATACTCGTAGAATCGGTTTTAACTTTTAGTCTAGGGAAGCAAATGTTGAAGTAATGTTTCTCGCTTCGTTTTTCTGCGTAGTAATAATCTTTAAGGCAGTTTTTTTTTTCTATATTTTAATAGTAAGCAAACCTTGACTGACCGATGATAACACATCTAAGCTATAAATAAAAATTACTATGTTAAAGCACAAATCAATAGGCGTGATAGTTTTTCCCTAAAGTGTACCACGAAATTTAAATGTATATGTGGGATATACTAGGGCTCGCTTCGCTCGCCCTGATTATTCCCATATAGCTGATGCTCTATTATACCACTGCCTATTTGAATTACAGCTGCCAACTACTATTTGGCAAATTCAGAGCAGAATAGCAAATAATATATAGCTGATATTGTAACTGATAGATGTTTAGACATAGCTGACGACAAGGTTTACCTACCAATAATTATTATATTATATGTTCCACATTTTGTAAGGCTGGCAAAAATATGCTAGAATTACCTGACTATGTTCTTAGTTGTTACCAAATGTGCGGAATCTAGGTGCTACCTTCATCAGGTGCAGTGCATAAGTGATATAATAGACTTCTTAAGTGACTTCGGACGTGTTTCCCCATTTTTCCTCACTCACATAAAACTCGCGTGAAATATGAAATAAGTTTAAACATAAAACATAACTTCGCTGGAAGTTCGCGAAGAAAAGACTCAGTACTTCGCAGTGGCGTGGTTAAATCTTACATCTGTGATTTCCCTGTGGGGAGACTGATTCCTTAACAATATCACAACAAACTTTATTGTTCCAGCGCAATTTGATTATTTTCGATACTCCTAGGTTGTCTTGTAACGTATTTTACACCAAGCGAAAGCCCTAAGTCAGGCTTATTTAAGATTTTTAATGAAGTAAGTAATGTAAAGTGGTAATGTTAATTTGAAACGGTCGTAGAAAAAAACGTTAATTGAACTTCCTGTTTTTTTTTCTGTTTTTTTATTTATACATGTATTACCTACAAACGATTCATAGGAGTTGAAATTCAACCATAAGCTTATGTGCTACAAGTACATTTAGTATTTATTCACATTAGCTATTAGTGTTTATAGCTGTAAAATTAATCGTAATGTAGTTATTACAAAAGTGACAACATTGTCATTTACTAATTCTAACAAGAATCGGCTCGTAATCCTCTCAAACATCTAATAAGCTCTGGCCTAAACGTGTTGGGCTTTAAAGTGGAAACTTGAAAGCTGCGAGTTGTGAAAGCTGCAATTTAAAAGTTCCAAATGCAACGTTACTAGCTTCTTAATTGAAATAGTTGACCTCTGAAGCGGAAGAAATCTTTTTTAAAGTTTTCAGTTTATCCTGGTTAAGTTGTAAGACTCATTTGTTACGTGGTGTAACTTCATTACTAACTATTCTCTTGTACAACAATTTAGCCAATGAAAAATGTAGTATTTAACGTTCAAAATATTGGTGTATTTTTATAACAGGCTATAAAAATAAAGATTACAATTACGTTTCATTACGACATTATATTTTATATTTTGTATGCTTTTTATATTACACTACCTGATCCGGCAAACATTATTTTGTTATAAGTACACATTTTGCTAGTATTGACATTTCTAACGATTAAATAACAAAGCCTAAAACAATGCATTTTTAGGCCACTTAATATCTAATAAACAGTAAATACTTAAACAATTTTACAAATTTTTCGCTATTAAAAATTCTCTGTGACTCTAAAAACTGTGCAATTTTTAATATCGGCATTTGTAAAGGGCCAACGTTTAATTGCTCATAACTTTATATATTCGGCCCCTAAAATCCGGACTTATAGCTGTTAGCAGCGAAATGTCGCTGTAATAAAATTTGTGGCTACTTTGAGCAAACGTAATACAAAAAGTTTGATGTCCGACATGTTTTGGCAATAAAGCTCTTTCATCACAAAACTCAACGTTCTAACGCCGTTTCAATAACTAGAAGTAAATTCTAGGGATATCGCACTCGTGTTAAGTCAGCGGGTCCTAACTCCTAAACATTTAAGATAATGGAATCCTAAAAAAGTACCACACTTTTGGCAAAGGACTCAAGACTAGAGATCCATAGAACCAAGAGCACACTGCCATGAGCCATGGAAGATGATTGATGCAGATTCATGAAGCTTCAGATCCAGATTTTTCTAAAAGAAAGAATGTAATGGCTGGTTTACACGTATTAAGTTGTTATGTAGTTAACTTAATTTTAAGTTATTATTTGCACGTAAACACAAAATTTAGTAGCAAGTTCAAATTTAGTTAGTTTAGTTAAGTAAGTATAAAGTCGTAACTTAAAATATAGTTGACTACTTATCTACTTAATACGTGTAAACCAGCCATTAGTCTTTGAGTATTAAAGTATTTTTACTTTTTGTCAGCGACTGATCAAATAATTTTGTACATCAATGCAACATCCTCGTGGAGTCCGTCGATGTTGTAATGCAATAAAAGTTTCAGAGGAATGACGAGAGAAGCCGAGGAATGCCGAAGACGGCCGAGCACTCACGACGCTAACTCGCATTTCATTTGTCCTCAGCCCATTGTCTGATGTTCGCAACTCGAGCTGTTCTGCTTCAGAACAATGATTTAGTGCTTTCTGTTTCAAGCGAATTGCAAGAATCGAATCTTATTTTGTCTAGAAACATATTTTATACTAGTAACTTGAATTTCAGATGCAAGGCGCTTCGAATTTAATTCGCATATTTGTTGATATAAATTGTTTTTCAGAATGATTAAGGTTTTAAACTCAAGTCTTAAGTCGTCTCCAAGTATACTATAATATTTCGATAAAGTAATTTAAATTATTATTTTTTAACAAAAAATTAAAACCGACTTCCAAGGTAAAAACAAAAGTAATACTTATTCTTAATCTAAAAAGAATCAAATAATTCTAATTCCTTTTTATAGTGGCGTCTTCAAACTTCGGCTAAACCTCAACTATTTCTGTACTCAATCTTCGTAATTTTGAAGAGTTCTTTCCTTGATTTAATGTCACAACAAAAAAGAAAAAAAAAAACAAGATGGCTACGTAAGTGCTCGAAATGTTTACGCGTCATCACAACGGCTTGTGAAGGTAAAAGTTTTATTTATGCGGAAAGTTGTTTCATTTATCTTTCTCAAGGCATTCCGTAGTCCGCTGTAGAGCTGTAGAGCTCATAGCATAAATAACACTCCATTAAAAGTGTATGAGACTATGAATTTCATATTTAAGAAGAATCAACAAATAACTATTTTTGGGGAGGAAAAAGTATGCGAGTCAAAATTAGGTGTTCTTTTTTTTTATTAAATAAGGGGGCAAACGAGCATACGGGTCACCTGATGGTAAGCAACTACCGTCGCCCATGGACACTTGCAACATCAGAAGAGCTGCAGGTGCGTTGCCGGCCTTTTAAGAGGGAATACGCTCTTTTCTTGAAGGTTTGTAGGTCGTATAGGTCCGGAAATACTGCTGGTGACAGTTCGTTCCAGAGTTTTACAGTGCGCGGTAGAAAGTTACGCGAAAAACGCACTGTGGAAGACTGCCACTCATCAAGGTGATGAGGATGGTATGTTTTTCGCGTGGGACGATGGTGAAAAGTTGCAGGTGGTATGATTCCGAACAATTCCTCAGAGCACTCCCCGTGATACAACCGATAGAGGATGCAGAGCGAAGCTACATCTCGGCGTAATTCCAAGGGGTCCATCAATAATTCGAACGGCCCTTCGTTGGATACGATCCAGAGGGAGCAGTTGGTATTTTGGCGCCCCTGCCCAGAGATGAGAACCATATTCCATATGAGGCCGAACCTGCGCCTTGTAGAGTTGTAGGCGTTGGTCCGGACTGAAGTACTGTCTCGCTCTGTTAAGATCACCAAGCTTCTTCGAGGTTAATTTGGCCTTACCCTCTAGATGATATCGGAACTGAACTTCGCTCGATATGTTGACGCCAAGTATCTCAATGCTAGGGGAGATGGTTAAAGATGTGCCCTCGAAATGAGGATATACGACCATTGGTGACTTTTTAGTGGTGAACGCGCAGACTTGTGTCTTGGCGGGGTTGAATTGGACCAAGTTACGTCTACCCAATTCAGAGACCTTCTCCAATGAATTCTCCACCTTAGACACAAGTTCGTTTCGACTCTCAGTGACATTTTGCCGAGAAATATTGGGGGAGCCGGTATATACAGCATCACCTGCACTGTCATCCACATATCAATGAATGCCGCCGGTCTGCAACATGTCATTGATATGCAGTAAGAATAGAGTAGGCGATAGCACACAGCCCTGAGGTACACCAGCATCAACAGACTGAGTTTCCGAGCATTCGCCGTCAACTACGACCTTTATGCTTCTGTCTGCTAAGAAACCAGTGACCCACTTACATAATTTCTCGGGCAGCCCGTATAATGGAAGCTTTGTTCAATCAAAATTAGGTTATATGTACCAAATTCTTGAATCTGGATGAACACTGTGCATTTTAGTTATAATTATGTATTAGACATAAGCTATCAGGCACAATATTGGGAATTGGAAAACAATTATTTTAATATTAAATTCCAGTAGCAAGGTCATAAAAACAAAGATTTATAAGTTAAAAGTATTTTCCTAGGAGAAAACATATTTAGAACCCTTATTTAGCTTAGGTGGCCATAACGTAAGCGATTTTGCGTCATAACAAAAATAAGACTACCTACCGTTAATGAGGGTTGTTGAAATTCTATTTGCTGTTATCTTGCCATAAAAATATAATTTAACTTATACTTTCATGGCAAGTTCTTCAATTTTTCGAAAAAGTTTTTGGGAACAGTTTTTTCGGGATCTATAGAATATATTTTCTATAACCATTTTTTTTCTTAAGTAGATTCGGCGGTAGGTAAGTGTCTGGCTGACGGACATTCGGATGTACGCTTTCGCATTTTAGAACCTGTTAGTAAGCATTAAAGCAAACGCTATGTCGTATGGCAATAAATATTATATGTATTAAGTCATAATTATGTGTCTCGTCAGGACTTTATGTTTGAAATGCTAATTTTAGCTTAAATTTATTTCTTACCAGCGAAAACTTGTTATTGGCATATCGTTATTTAATTTGTATTATTACAATTATAATAATATGCTGTAACTTTTCCCAATAAAATAAAATAAATAAAATATTAATTTTGCAAGTAAAAAATGTAGAGCGGAGTTAATGAAAGTGTGTTAATGGCCCCACAGCAGTGACCTCCCGCAATGACTAATAAAAGTTTGTTCATTAGTGTATCCGCTAAGAAGTTTCAGATGCGACTTTTAATTTTGTTTTTGCTTAATTTCAGGATGTGAATGAAAAAAGTTACTCGGAAATGACTTGCTTTACGGCGCTAAAATGATAAATTTTTCATTACTTTAACAATAGCTTTTGAATTACTTAACTAAAGTTGTATTATTAACGTTTGAATTTGTCTGTCAGTCTGTGTGTACCGGTCTGTCGGTCACAACAGTTTAAGTGATTTTCCTAGGTAAGGTACTTTAAGTCGCAAGAAAAAACATTTCATTAAATTTCACCCCGAAAAATATTGGTGCAATGTTGTAGACAGCGTCTAGCGGCTAACATATTTTCAAAAAGTGATCTTAAAACCTTGCCATGTCATATTTAAAATTCCTTCTTATACAAAAGCAAATTGCCAGAACGGGGTCACAAACGAGTCAATATAAGGAAAATATTACCCGTGTAGTGTTGTCCAAATTAAACTGATTAAAGGCAGAGATGCGAGCAGGTGCCAAGTCCGCGTGCCAAGTGGCCGAGTGTCCGAGATCTGCCAACTCCTTAATATTCGCGATCATATTTCATACGAATAGGAAAAGTTGAGCGACGTTGATGACGATACGGGGCCGACGCGGTGATTTATGTTACATTCGTTTTTTATACGCAAATAAAATGTTATGGGTATTGTATGGCAAATAGTTTGGTCTTTTTTTGACGTCATTCCATGACCAAGCTGAAGGATCGTGTAGATGTAGAGCAGTACGCTGCACTGTACGCGCTTAGTTTTTTTTTGCTATAACTTAAGCCCGACCCAATGTTGCCAACGCCTGGAAGAATTAAATGTTTGTCAAGATATGAAGTCTTTCCTAGCATTGATATAAAGAGCAAAGGAGAAACAAGTTATTGAAGAAACTATTATCTTTGAAAGGCCATGGTGAAATAGACACCAAGAACACATTTAATACATAACAAGGCCTATATCCTGATAATATTAGCTATCGATTTTGGATTAACATTATACAAGGTGAATGTGTAGGAATATAGGAGAAGCCAAAAAATCATGAAAGTCAAGTCTGTTTTTAGTCTGTTTTAGTTGAAAAATAAAACTACATCAACATAGTTTTAAATACTAAATCCATATTATATATTTAGATTACATCTATCGTGTCCTTTTTAAAATGTAAATATTCTATAAGGTTACTAGTACATAAAGCTGAGTAGCATAACAGTTTAATGAAGCTATACCCTTAAACAGTGCTGTTATTTTTAGTTGGAAGTTAGCTAAGTAAATTTCAGCTTAAGATCTGCATTAACCGAGGCGTCAGTCCCGTTTTCGTCTGGAACAACTTTGTGTTTAAATGAATTAAAAGCTTCGGCTGCGTATCTTACTAACGAATCTACACGTATGTGGCTATTACGTATGCTAATGGCGACCGGTATCTATACATCGCATAAATACAACTTGTTTGCATCAAGATCTCTGATACTGTTTACTTGTTTATGAATAAACAGTGGTGCATTCACTTAGTTCTATAATTATGCAAATTATTTTTTAATTAAAATTGAGTATTGTAAAGGTTGTACCTTCACAGTACAATGTAGTGTACTACACCAAGCTATTTTGTTTTTCTTTGTTAACAAGTGTAATTTATAACTGTTTTAATGTAATTTCTACACGACTTTGTTGAAATTTTTATCTTTTAATATTCATATTACTATAAGTATTCCATCTTGTAGAAATTATTATATATTTAACTACAAGACTATTTGAATTCCTAAGCAATAGTGGGTGACTTGAAATAAAAGACTTATTAATGCATCTTCTTTATTAAGATTTAGGTTCTATGCGACGTATTAGACGAGAAAGTTGTGCGACAAGCCTATTCAGAAAGTTGGTCTGTTTTACATTCCACTCTTAAACTCCGCGCTAAGTTGTTGCGATACAAACATTAGACATCTAAAGGCTTTCAATCATCGGCGGCACTTTAAATATATTTGTGGAGCCTTCAGCCCACTGACCTCCATTATTCAAGTACGCTGGACTAAAGATACCCTTTGAAATGACAGCTATTTTTTGTGCCTATTTGAAGCGGAATCAGCTCCCCCAATATTCGGGAAGAGAACTAAATTTGACGTAAAAATGATGTTTGAAAGTCGCCATATTGGCAGTGATAGCAGTAGTGGGAGTACTTGGAACTAATACTAGTTTCTACCATGGAGGTATACTATTCTCTGTGGTTTCTACAACCAATAGCTATTGAGCGACCATTTGCAAGTTACGTCAGAATTAGTTCTCTTCCCGAATATTGGGGGAGCTAATTCCGCTTTAAATAGGCACAAAATATATCTGGGTATCATTAGTCCAGCGTACTAGTATAATGGAGGTTAGTGCTTCAGCCCCATTACTACACCACTATCTTCATCTTTATTAAGTTTTGTATAACAAAGAAAATTGCTCTAAAGCTTGGCTCACGACTCAGCGGCCATGAGTAGTTGGGAAAACAACATTTTAAGTAACATTTTAATATAGATCACCTGATAGTCCGATAACAAAAATGATCCTGAGCGAAAATCGTGATCATGAATAGAGCCAATAGAAATTAGTTATTTAAGGGGCCGGGTACCCTCGAAATTCTCATACATACGTAATTCCAAAATCATTTTCTCATACGAAAATATTTACCATGTTTGAGTTGTTTTTCAGTTTAAAATAGTAATTATCTAGGTTCCTGAACAAAAATTTACTTCAAAATATTTAAACATTAAAAAAAAAAATTTGTTTTTAATTTTTTTTAGTAAATTTAGTACTTATTATTTAAACACTAAAAAATAGAGTAAAACACTAAAAAATATATAAATAAATAGTAAATTGACTACAAAATATTTAAATAAGTACTAAAAAATATTTTTTAGAGCTTAAATATTTTGTAGTAAATAAACTATTTATTTATATATTTTTTAAGTGTTTACTCTATTTTTTAGTTTTAAATATATAGTAGTAAATTTCCTAAAAAAAAATTAAAGCAAAAAAAATTTTTATGTTTAAATATTTTGAAGTAAATTTTTGTGCAGGAATCTAGGTGATTACTATTTAAAACTGAAAAACAACTCAAACATGTTAAATATTTTTCATATGAGAAAATGATTTTGGAATTACGTATGTATGAGAAATTCCAAGTGTACCCGGCCTCTTAATAGAATTATGACACAAAAGTCTGACAAAATTTTTGTAACACTTTGATGAAACAGTTATGTTATATATAAGGTATTATATCCATTAACAGGCAAAATAAGTAACTTTTAAAAATTTAAAAAAAAAACAGCAAATAGCCAATTAAAACGTTCTTACTCCGTATCCGTAATAGTTAAAAAAGTAACAAATGCGCAAAACGCTGGTATTATAGTGGTATAATGGTTGAGTACGGAACCACCAACATGATTTGCACTAACGAACCGCCCCCGGCTCCTGCTGTCTCTCTGCGATAATTAAATATTGAAACGAAATGCAGGAAGCCTTTTGTATCTGGTGAATGTCGCGACGTTTTTGTTGTCTTTTATTTTCATTATATTCTGTTGCTAGTAGCTACAAATTGTCTATTTAGTTAGTAATTGTTGAATAGTTTATTTTTAAAGATAATTTTAGTTGCATGTTTATTTTTATGATTATCAAATTATCTTGACACTTATTAACCCAACAACTTCCAAGCGGCACCCGAGTGCCTCATAACAATTGAATATCTATTGTGTCTGCGATTCCCACGATCGAGGTATTAAAGTATCTTGAGATTTAGATGGAAACACTGTACATATATAGATGGAGAAACATCATCTCGTCATCAAAATATGAGTGTCAAGACTCAAGATATACCTAATTTAATGATCGAGTTTTCCTATCAGAAATAAATAATTCAAGTCTAGTCGTCAGGCCACGGCCCACGACTAACATTGACATATTGTCATAAAACTTTGGTTATCTGCCTGTAAATATATTTATGTCTCCCCTAGTACATGTTAGTTAATTTATAAATGACACTTATTCTCGTTGATAAAACAGTTCACTTAATTGTACTTATTTATCCTCAAACAGCAGCAGGGTCAAAAACAATACAAATTATCGAGAATAAATTTGGTCCCATAGATAAGAACTGTCCCATTTCACGCTACTCCTGGCCCGGAATGATGTACGTCACGTGATCGTCTCATATAAAAGAGGAAATTACGAACGCGGGCCAGCGTTTCGGGTCAGATGTCGCCAACATTGCTGATAGAAACATTTTTAAAAATTAAAGTAGTAGAGTAGTGCCTGCAATGCCGCTTTTTGGATTATTGTGTCAAATTAAGCTTCCTAATCTAGTAACAATAACTATAAACTGATGATTTACAGCAGATATCAGAAAAGTAAGAAGTATGAAAAATTCCAGTTCAAAAATAAGATGAAATAATATTATGTAGAGAAAGTGTTACGTGTAACGTGCGTGCTACGTGCTACGGTGGGTCTACACGACGTAGCACTGCTTCGTAGCCTGAATATTTTAAAGTCGCGTAGTCATTACAATATTATTACAAAAACTGCGATGGAAAGTTTAAAAAGCACTTCTTAATGATTTTCAATATTATATTATCAACAATACATACATCAAGTATAAATCTTTAAAGTCGTTTGTGCGATTATTAAAAATAAGTGTCATTATAAAATATTATAAAACCATATTGGAAGTCAAATTGATAACACCAATAACTATGCATCGTTTTAATACAATTTGTTGCGCTTATGAAATTGAAAATGTTCGCTACACCTGAACCAATCGAAAATTATTAATAATGTCGCTTGTTGTTTATTGGACGAGCTAATCGGATGATCGGCTGGTGTCGGCTTTCGTCGGCTTTCGACGGATCAGCGCTGTTTCCATTGTTTTGTATGTGTAGCCAATATTTCATAATTCGAATAACGAATGTCCAATTACTTAGTTTAAATCTTTTCCAAATACAAATTGACAGAATTGGTTAGGTAATAAAGTGAAATATTCAGCGTGGGATTCAGAGGTTTTTTGATAGAAGATTATTTATTCAACAGCATTAATTGGTTTATTTAATTTAACGTTAGCCAAACAAAGGGCCACAAAAACCAGCAGACACTGTCGATCAAACGACGCAATATGTCTTCATAAACTACAATAGTAATAATTATTATTGTCAGTCAGCTTAATCAATGGCTGAAAAAAATATAAGCAGTTTCATTTTTCATATTTCTTTCATTTGGTATGATTTTAGCTCAAATAGTTTTAAATTAAATAACTTAAAACACTATATTTTGTAAAATTCTCACTACATGGTTTGTTAAACCGATAAAGCCATATTATATTTACGAGTAAGCCCGGGGCTCTGCACAATGCTGCCAGTATTTTTAATCTGATACATTGTTAGGTTCAACAAACAGTTGCCGTCTTGATAGAACTTTCGATTGTGGAGTGCCCTAAAGAATAAATACGGGTCCTCTTTGTAGCTCTTATAAATAGTGGTTTGTTACAATATTTGCTGTTCAGTAAATGAGCTCGCAGCCCTCCAACTATCCTTGAACTGCAAAACTAAATAGATGTTTAAGTATTTGTTACTTAAGGGAAAAGTTGGTTTTTCTAAATGTACATAATAATATACTAGCGATTTGACCGAGCTTTGCTCGATATTCGACAAAACACCAAAATGATTCCTAGATAAATCGATTTATCGCCCCCGAAACCCCCTATATACTAAATTTCATGAAAATCGTTGGAGCCGATTCCGAGATTCAAATTATATAATTATACATAATACTAGCTGTCCCGGCAAACGTTTCTTTGCCATATTAAGTATATAAAGTTTTTTTTTTAATTTGATCGCAGCGCTAACTGTCGGGACAGACTAAAATTAAAATTCGAATATTATTTAAAATTTGACACTGCGATGGTAGCGCCGTCTGTCGGATCCAATGTAAAACATTCCAAAATCAACAACTACTAATAAATTAAAAATTAATTAAAAAAACATTGTCCAGCGGACAAAATTGTGAATCTAAACCATTCCCACATCCCCTTGAACACACACAAAAAATTTCATCAAAATCGGTCCAGTCGTTTGAGAGAAGTTCAGTGACATACACACTCACAGAAGAATTATATATATAAAGATATACAGTACCCGGCAATAAATATTGCACATCGACCTTTGGAAAGAGACATTCGGCTAATTTCGGTTTCATAGAGCGTTACCTTTGTAGCACACACCTTCGCGCCTAGACCGGCGGACGCGCAACACGCATTTTCGTGCGCTCCCGAAATTAAAATAATTTTACATACAAACAATAGTTTTTGGCCCATAGTTTCGTGTCACAACTGATAATTGTTTAATTTTTACTAAATTACAGTGCAGAAATCCCGTGAACAATAGTTAAATTAAGTTTTTGAGTGAAAGTGAAAAAGGACGCCTACTGTAAACAACGCGCAACGCGCCATTTTGAATGAGTGAAAATTTTTGCTAAAGTAAAAATAAGTGCCTATAATTATTTAAGTACTTAAAAAAAAGTGATTAAATATCAAGTCATAAATAAATATAAAACAATGTTTGCATGAATACCTGATACCGCCGACTTTAGAATCCTAACAATTTTTCCACAATTTTAAACAAGAAACTCAACCTCTACTAATTTCATATATTTTTCAAAATGGAAAGTCTCCAAAATACTATTGATGACTTGGCTAAAGCATTTAAGTCGAGCATGGACGGCTTTCAAAAAGATTTAGCCCAGGTAACCACCTCCGCACCTGACACCAGCTCCGCACCTCGCATAGCCTTAGAATTCCAGTGCTTCAGGTCTTTTATTATGAGTGCACTGCAAAATCTACAATCCCAAGTGGCACTACTGAGTAGACTACACGACCAGGAGCAAATGCGTAGTAGAAGGAAGATGCTCATGCTCCATGGGATTCCTGAGGACAGCAAGGAGGATTCTTCGTCAGTTGTATTGGCAACTATCTCCACAAAGTTGAACATCAAAGCTCTGGACCCTTCATGCATCAAACGCAGCCACAGGATTGGTAAAGTTAAGGATGGTGTGCCCAGACCAATTCTCTTCAAGCTCCATGATAACCAAACAAGAGACTCTATCTGGTTCGCTAAAACACAATTAAAAGGCTCAGGTATAACAATGTCAGAGTTCCTTAACAAGGGCAGGCACGAAGCATTCATGGCTGCAAGGAATGTATTTGGCGTTTCAAACTGCTGGACCAGAAATGGTATCATCTTCATATCTGCTCCTGATGGCACACGTCATAAAATCACAACCGTAGAGGAACTGCAAGCGATTCCAAAAGGAAAAGATGACCAGCAACAACCTGGCAGCCCCTCCAATGACCCTACACCTGCTCCAGCCCAAGATAATAAGAGACCCAAAAGAAATGTAAAACAAAAACAGCGTGATTAACTGTAATCTATAGTTTCTTATTTCTTGTAAAAGTTTAAAGAGCAAATATTTTTATACAACATACTATTGGTATTATGTGCAACTATTTCATTATGGTATAACTGTTAAAATACTATGTTGGGCACAGTCCTAGTGTTTTCGTTCAAAAATACTTTATAATTAAATATTAGGTAACTAAGTTCTTGTCTGCCATACACATTGTGTAATGCTGTAAATAATATTATTATTTAGTGATCCTGCAAAATACATGTAATTATTGTGTTCCTATTATTATTTATTAAAATGAAAGCACAGTATGCAAAATTATTGTTTTATGATTGCGGTTAGTTCATAAGATAGGTACATAATATTTAAAATTATTATCGATTGAGCGGTCAACGTTTTTGTGATACTTTTAAGTCATTGTTGCTACTAGTTTCTAACAACACATAACGATTATTAATAATTATTATTTTCAATAGTAAACTGTTACCGTACCATTGTTTTGAACAATATTGTCACAGACTAGTTAG
Source organism: Polyommatus icarus (assembly GCA_937595015.1). Lineage (NCBI taxonomy): Eukaryota > Metazoa > Arthropoda > Insecta > Lepidoptera > Lycaenidae > Polyommatus > Polyommatus icarus. Next base: position 17,226,632 of record OW569321.1, read on the forward strand.
GGATACTACGTATATTGTTTATTGTTTTGTTTTGGTCACAGATTACAAGTATATATTTGTCTACGATATTTGTAACTTTGGTTTGGTCATGTATTGCTTATGTCACTTTTGTACTCTTCTTCTCCTTCTTCGAACTAGGAAAACCGAAAACAGCTGACATTATACTTGTTCTCCTTTGTTTATTGTCGTGGCAACTTGCACAAGTCTGTCATGTTAATGCTGGTTGTATAAAAAGTAGAATTGATTTTGTTTTTGTCTAAGTCCTAAGTTGTTAATTGTATACAAATTTTATATTTATTGTTAAGAAGTCGGTTGGTATGTTATGTTTTTATTTTATTTTTATTTTATTTATTTTTTCTCTTTTTAACACTTTTATATACCTTTACTCTTATATTATATATTTATTGTTTACTTATATTTATATAATATTGTATGGTTATTTATTTTATATATATATTTTTTTATCAATGGTTGAAACTAGTTTAGATGATAGTTTTATATCAATTTCGGGCTCCTCGAGTTGCAGTGACGATAGCTTCCACAGCACTTGTTCTGATCATTTACGTTCTACACTTAGTTCTCATTTCTCGAACAACTTAAAGAATTTTAATATTATACACTTGAACGCTCAAAGTATTCCGGCGCACTTTTCTGACCTTCTTAACTCATTTGACTCTCAATCATTCATTGACGCTATCCTTATTTCCGAATCTTGGTTCAAGCCCTGTTTATCTTCCACTTCTTACTCTTTACCCGGTTACCATCTCATTAGAAATGACCGGATAGGAAGACCAGGTGGTGGGGTTGCAATTTACCTTAAATCTAATATTAAATATAAAATTTTGAGATCATCAGCACAACCTCCTTCAGCCGATGATACTGAACACCTTATTTTAGAAATAGCAAATGGCGTGTCTAAAGTATTGCTTGGGGTATTCTACAGTCCTAATCTCTCCGTCAATTATTTTAGTACCTTCGAAAAATTGCTCGATGAACTTATCCCCTCTTATGAGCACATTATCTTGATGGGAGATTTGAACACTTGTCTCCTAAAAGACGACTATCGCTCTAAAAAACTTATCTCTATCATTAACTCCTTTAATCTAAATACTCTTCCTCTGCAAGCCACGCATCACTATCCTCATTCCACACCATCACTTCTTGATCTTATGTTTGTTTCTTCCCTTCACCTTGTAGATTCTTACGGTCAGTGTCCAGCGCATGGATTTTCTTACCATGACTGCATATTCCTCTCATATAGATTGCGTCTAGCAAAAACCAAGCCTAAAGTTGTCTTGCATCGGTCCTTTAAAAATATCGACATAGACAGTCTCCGCGAGGATGCCAAAAATGTGGACTGGGAAGAAATAACCAATGCTGAATCGATCGATGAAAAAATTCATATGTTTGATAGTAGAATCATTGACCTTTTTGATAAACATGCACCACTCCGCCCCGTCAAAATTAAGCACCTTCCAGCTCCATGGCTTACAGATGATATTAAATCCATAATTAATAAAAAAAATCGTGCAAAAGCTAAATTACGGAAAACACAATCTGATGTCGACAAATTAGCCTATAATAAACTCCGCAATCGCTGCAACACTATGTGCAGAGACGCGCAAAAACGCCACATTCATTCGGCTGTCGAAAATGGTGACCAGGCTAAAGTGTGGAGGTTTTTAAAGTCACTCGGAGTTGGCAAAGATCCTAAAACTTCTATTTCATCCGATATTAATTTAGATCTCTTGAATAGTCATTTTGCAAACCCCGCACATGTCTACGATGCCCACAAAAAAGCTCACACTAGTCACACTTTATCTAGCTTACCCATACCAGATCATCCTTCATTTTCCTTTAAAGATCTATCTGTCAGTGACGTTAAAAAGGCGGTCATGTCAATTTCATCTAAGGCTGTGGGTAGCGACAGCATTGGGCGCAACATGATATTTCCGTTGCTTGACACATTATCTCCAGTCCTCGTCCATATCTTTAATTTTTCACTAAAGACTTCTGCCTATCCAAATTCCTGGAAAGCCGCTTATATAATTCCTCTGCCTAAGAAATCTAGTCCCCAATCTTTTGCTGATTACCGCCCAATTTCGATACTTCCTTTCCTCTCAAAAATCCTAGAACGTTTAGTACAGCAACAACTTTGCTCTTTTCTTAACTTAAATAATTTGTTAAATCCTCTGCAATCAGGTTTTCGCCCCGGCCATAGTACTTCCACAGCCTTAGTTAAAATTACTGATGACATTCGCCACGGTATGGATAACCAAAATTTAACTATTCTTATTCTTTTAGATTTTAGCAATGCTTTTAATACAGTTGATCATGACATTTTATTACTCCTTCTTAGATCGCTCAATCTTTCCCCTGAGGCAGTTAAATGGTTCCGCAGCTTCCTTGGAGGACGCCGGCAGCGTGTTAAAATTGACAATAAATTTTCCTCGTGGTGTAATATATTTGCTGGCGTGCCCCAAGGTAGCGTGCTATCCCCTCTTCTATTTTCCATTTTCATAAACTCTGTTTCCCAAATAATATCCTCCTTCTATCACATGTATGCAGACGACTTACAAATTTATAGACAGGCCTTACTTTCCTCACTCTCTAACGTGATTGCTCAACTTAATTCTGACTTGTCAGAAATACTTAAGTGGAGCAATTACTACGGTCTAGAACTTAACCCGAAAAAAACCCAATGCATCATCATTGGTAGCAGGCAGCTGATTGCTAAAGTCGACTGGGCTAACTTACCTGAAATAAATCTTGACGGGTCTATCATTCCCTATAGCCCCTCCGTTCGCAACCTCGGTATATACATTGACCGCACTCTTTCATGGAACACCCAAACTCAAGAACTCCGCAAGAAGCTGTTCGCTGCCACTGCCTCTCTCAGACGCCTCAGTTACTTCCTTCCTGTATCAACTAAAATCTCACTAGTTCACGCTCTTCTTTTTCCCATCTTAGACTACGCAGATGTCAGCTACAGTGACCTCAACGAACAACTTCTTTCTTCCCTAGAACGCCTGCAAAATCTTTGCATCCGATTTATCTTTGGCCTACGAAAATATGATCACATATCTAACTACCGGACAGAGCTAAAGTGGCTACCTGTGAAGTTGCGTCGGAATACACACATTCTCCATCTTCTTTACAATATTTTATTTAATCCAAAATCTCCCACTTACCTCAAACAAAACTTTACCTTTCTTGGACACAAACATCCTACACTTCGCTCTGCTAATAAACTAACTCTTGCCTTCCCTTCTCACAACACTAACTTCTATGACTCTTCCTTCACCGTCTCTGCTATCCGTCTGTGGAATGCTCTACCCGAAAGCATACAAAATTCCAAATCTATAAATACTTTCAAGAAAAAACTTAAGCAACACTACTTAGATCTATCTGCGAACTCTTAAAACTCTGAATTCTTTTATTTTCTTCTTCGTATCATTATATGTTTATTTTGTTTATTAATATAAATTGTATCCATTATATTTATTTATCTTATTATAAATTATATATTGTATCTCATTTTATCATTTCGTTATTTGTTATCTTTGTTTTTAATTAATATTTTCTGTTATTTGTTTTGTTAATTAAGTTTATGGTTGCCTGGAAGAAACTGCTTCCAGCAGTAAGGCCGCCATTTCAAACTGTTTTCATTCTTTGTAACTTTTGTAAACTGACTTTTTTAATTAGCGGTTTGAATAAAGAGTTTTTTATTTATTTATTTATTTATTTGACATTATGTCAGTCGTTGTTCAAATTCAATAGAGTGCAGTCGCGTCCAGTTCAGAATATATATCTATAGTTGTTAACACCCCTAAATTTGCTACAGCTGTAATTTTCCAAACGAATTTTAAATACGTAAACATAATTTGAACACCCTTTTTTATTTTATTTTACCCGAACCTAAAGCCATAACTTATAGAAAATTTGGTGTATTTTATACAAAGAATAATAAAATTGTCAAAAGAAGCAAACCATAATTGTTTTAACAGCTCCTTATATATACCGGACTTTTTGTATTTCGTGCGTAAGAGATAACGCTCTACAAAACCGAAATTAGCCGACTGTCACTTTCCAAAAGTCGATGTGCAATATTTATCGCCGGGTACTGTACAAGAATTACCCGTTTAAAGATATAAGATTAGGGATTCATGGGTTGGGTGTATAAAAAAATTAATAACGGGTTTTTAATAAATTTAAACGTACTAGAAATTGTACAGCACATTATACTTTTGCTTTTCCATTTGTATACGAAAAATTAACCAAATTGATGACATAGATTCAATTACAGTGCGATCAATATATCCGGGTACAACCATTCAATTAACCTATATGTTAGATCGATAGATCATATAATTACAGATCGGTAATTAAATCAGGCGGCCCCGGGCGGCAAGCTAGTTCATTAATCCAGTACATTTGACTTGGACTAATCTTTCGGGACACTGCCTGTGTAATCTTCGATATGGAACTGTGTCAATGATTTCACAATCTACGCCCAAATGTTATCGCTCTATCGCTCCCGATTTCAGAATGCAGATCCAAATGAGCTTTATCGAGCTATTATTAGTAGGAACTGTAGTTTGGTACAGCATTTTTTGCGATAAGCATAGGTACACTAATTCTAAAAATGTGTATGGCTTGTGTAAATTATTGAATATACAGGGAGAGATTGCATTTTATTTTTACCGTTTTCCGTAGGCGATGAAAAAATTCAGACTACATTTTTATAAAAATAACCATCACCGCTACGTAAAGATCCATCCAGTAAACCAATTTACAGGACCCCGGCGCTCAACAAAAAGTATCTTAGCGTCGGGAATACAACGCTGCATCGCTTCAATTAATCAATTATACAGACGACGTCGGGAGGAAAAGTTGTATACGAAATACAGTTCATCTCGCTCTTTTAGATTAAGAAAAACAAGGAAGGAGCAGCGCTATAAAGATCTTTAGAAAACAGACAATTGAATAATGCAGCGCCTTCTGATTGCTTTACCGAGAACGCAAATGAAGTGTTTCTAAGTCACGACTTAAATATCAAAGGGATTATCGATCGAGTAAACTGCAGAATAGCGGTGTTTTATATCGCACATAGCAGAAAAGCAGAAATAGTAGCCCAATTATTCAAGACAAGAGAACAAAATATTACTACTCTGTTTGCTTTATTGTTACTACTGATCATCTAATAAAAAAATAAAAAAAAAAACTTTACGATACACTTATGCACAATTAGTAAATGCGATTTGTTAATATCTGTATAAGAAACTTACCTACTTAAGGATTTCTTTGTAACAAAACTATTATATTGCAAGACAAAAAATTAAGCAGATCTTGTATAAACAGGAGAAGCAGTTATTAGACAAGTAGAGCAGTTGAAATGAGATTGAAAACGGAAACAAAGTTAACTCCTCGACGTCTCTAAGAAAAAGGAGATTCGTTTGCAGCAAGATTGTACAGCTGTTAATAGATTTAAGTCTAGGGCTGAAATTTATCATATCACTTAAGAAATAGGTAGCTTATAAAATGACACAAATTATATTATATTTCTAGCCAACCCGCAATGAACAAAGAGGGATTAGAAAGAAACTGAAAAATATATTTACCTTTTGTCTTTTCCCATTGCTTACCTAAGTTCGTTTTTAGATTAAAAAACAAGCTTCATAATCAATGTGGTTTTAATTCATCACAAACAAAAAATTGATTAAAAACTTTTCACGTTAACTTACGGCGAAATTTCCCGAAAAGTCGGCAAATTAAATTTCTAAAAAGTGACAACCCTGGAAGAAAACGAGTCGGGCTAACGGCATTGTGATTCTAAATTAATTTGCAACAAGTTTATAGTTTAACATGAGATTGAAGAGCGATTCTCCGGTAATGGTATCTCTTTGAGTTTAATTGAAAAATTAATTACTTACCTCTTCGTAATACTTTCGTTCAATTTGCAGTTTTCAATACACTCGGGAAGAAAAAAAATCATGACATTTACTCCTGTATCCAAACATAGCGTTATGAAGTTGTAAATTATACAAGTATTACAAACATAGTAATACATTAACAATTCGTCTATGACCTTACGTACATAGCAGTCACCAAAAAGTTAGAGTGATCAAATGTGTTAGCCGTTATCAGTATGTTTTTATGTTGTTTGACAAATACCATCAACAAACAAAATAACATTTAACATAGCTACAATTTAACCCGCCGCTACCTCGGGTCATTTAGGCAGATATCTCCCAGATTTATGTTCAGTGATTTTTAACACTGTATCACTCGATAGCTAACCGAGCATTGTGATAAACGATACATTTTGCGACCTAAATTTGAATGGACTCAACGATATAAAATAAAATATTTTGCGGTTAACTGAAGTTTTTGATACTAGGAATAGCTAAAAAGATGAGAAGTAGGTACAAAACTGTGCCAATGAAGGTATAAGCCTTAACAATTGAAACATCTCGTTGAAAGATCGAAACCAATATTTTTAGACAAGAGAATGGGTTTATGTGTAGTTATTAGATGCGTAAGTCGTTCAGAGCTACAATACAAGCGAGGGAATTAAAGGGCGGCCACAAATCACGTGAGGTGTTTTTTTTTTTAATTTTCTGATGATGATGAGAGTTGACTCAAACCTCTCCCCCCCTTAAACATCTCACGTAATTTGTGGACGCCCCCTTAGGCAGTAGTTAGTTTTTGCGGCATATCAGGCAGCCCTGATAGCAAGGCCTATTATTTAGAGCTTCCGTAGTGCTTTCTATAATTCCTTTGCAAGAATTTAGTATCATAATTGATGACGCTCTCAACTCCATTGCACCAAAATTCGTTTATAGAGCGGGAAGCGTCAATTATTCCGGGATAAAAAGTATATATGTCCCTTTCCCGGGACTCAAATTATTTAAATACCAAATTTCAGCAAAATCGGTTCAGCACTTTGGGCGTGAAGATAAGACGTCTTCAGACAAACAGATAAACAGACACTTTCACATTTATAATACAGTTTTTTTGGTAAATATAAAATTAATATGTCCTAAAATTATCATATATTATACTGAATAATTGTGTATCTATAATTGAACACCATTGATGTGGGAGCATCAGTTTTTATTCCGCTTTTTGTTCTGCGGCGCGATTGTTCGGGTTCCGTGATTGATGAACGCTTATCGTGTTTACGGTGTCATATTGTGTTTGTTGCGGTTCCTTTATTAATTGAACAAATAAACCCGGTTTATCAACACGAACGGCGGACAGGTAAAAATTATATCGGTAAATTATAAGGAAAAACTTTTGAAAGCATGTTTGTACCATCGTCAAATTGATTCATAGGCAGATTGCACGCCTGGCATTTGATCGGGCTAAGGGCAATTCAATGTTGGCTAAGATCCGTTTGTTTTGACGTACCGCGACCAAATTAAGTAGGACCGCAATCTACCAAGAATGAATTTCTCTGATAGTACAATATTTTGTTTTACCCTTTCATTAAACGTTCATTGGCCCAACACAATTCCACTACTATATTATTTCAAAATAATCCAACGCGCAAGCATTCGTTATTTCAATGACTTTGCAACAAAGAAATTGTAAAACAAAAGAAACTAAAAAAAAGGTTGATAGTTCAGTCATTAAAAATGTTTACACAGTAAACAACAACAGTTACACTTCCGACGAAAATAATATTATGTTATTTCCGTAGAAAATGAAATTAATTACGAGGGAACCCGTAAAACGACGATCGCAAAAAATTTGGTCGATGCATATTGCATACGTATCGTGACTGTACCCTGTCAATACTGTATTATTTACCTAAATACAAAGTTCAATGAAGCATGTAAAGGGTAAGGTACAATAAAGCTGTCCCGTTTATCGTTCCCGCGGGTTCGTTTCTCACCCTAGGGCGCAGGGCTTACGGCACGCAACCTACAACCGTTCTGATTAGAAAACCTCGCATGACTCATGCACTAAATTGCTTACGGTAATATTAACCACGAAAGAATGCGTCTTGTTTTCAAAATAAATGCGGCAACCAATGATATTCTATGTTTCTAAGAAACTCATTGGCGGCAACAGTGACCCCGTCCAAATAGCATCTGCTAGTTTTGAAAAAATCGCGGAGATTATTAGACACTAACACACTTGTGAACACAAGCATGTTAGTGTCTAAACACACAACGCCGAAGTTCCGTGGCGAAAATTCCACATGATTACGTCACCAATGTCAAACGCATACTTTAAATATGACGCGACGGAATTTCGGTTAAGTGTGTCATGTAACATGTTGCAGGCGGAATCATGCGGAAATTCCGCCGCGGAACTTCGGCAAAGTGTGTTTAGACACTGGGTGAAGCCAAACGAGCGTAATTTGTGAGTTGTGATTCGCAGAATTTCTGCCGCGTAAATATTTTTTCATACTTGAAATCGTGACTTACAAAACTTACACTTACACTTACGCTCGTGTGAATCAAACAGGACTTTTTTATGAAACTGAATGCAGCAGAATTCTGCCGAACCGAAATTCTGCGACTCGCTACTCACAAATTACGCTCGTTTGGCTTCGCCAGTTATACCCGCGAATTCATTTACGCAAATACTTTTGCGAGTCTGTCATTTCAAGTAGTTCTTTTTCTAGTCTTTCCACGAGTATACACCAAATTACATCCAAATTAGTTCCGCTTAAACAGCTAAGCTTGAAGAAGTAGGAGACAAACAGACATCCAAGCGCACGGAAGTGCGCAAGCCTAGTTCCAGCAGGCCGCGCGCATGCCGTGCACTATTTACACGAACCGTTTCGACGTACTTTTGACCCCCCTGTAGCTCAGTGTCTATTGCGAGTGCAAAGATAAAATTATACCTACGTAATTATTTACGAGTACTTAAGCAGTATACCCAATTTCATAGATATAGCTTCAGTAGATCCTGAGATATGTCCTTGTAAAAATAGCTTATTTTGGCACTGACTCACTCATTCACTCACTCACTCACTGACCGGTAATCAAAACCTCTAGGCCACTTCCAATTGTCCTAGCGTTATGAAATTTGGCACACAGGTCGTGTGTTATATGTAGATTAACGAAAAATTAAGAAATTGTAGAAAATGGTCAAGCGTGAGTCGGTTCATCTACGAACTTCAGAGGCCACTTCCAATTGTCCTAGCGTTATGAAATTTGGCACACAGGTCGTGTGTTATATGTAGATTAAAAAAATAAGAAATTTTAGAAATCGGTCAAGCGTGAGTCGGCCTATCTTCAGCCCATACAAACTTTAATGTCATAGCGTTATGAAATTTGGCACACAGGGCATGTGTTAAATGTAGATTAACAAAAAATTAAGAAATTTTAGAAATCAGTCAAGCGTGAGTCGGCCGATCTACGAACTTTAGAGGCTACTTCCAAATGTCCTAGCGTTATGAAATTTAGCACACAGGTCGTGTGTTATATTATTATGTAGATTAACGATAAATTAAGAAATTTAAGAAATCGTCAAGCCTGAGTCAGTTCATCTATGAACTTTAGATAAAAATGTATTTGTACCAGTGATATAATGAGGCATCTATTGAAAGTATTGTTTATATCGGGCGTAGCACAAAAAGAAAACATAGGTAGGATTTCTTGAAAAAAAGTATTGAAATCCCACCAAAAACATACCTGTTAAAATAGGGCCTAGTTCCTATAGGCTAACTGTTGGTCTAAAAAAAGAGTTGAAATCCAATCCAATGCCAAGTTCAGATGCACTTCATCGATCATAATCATCTTCATCAACAGCCTGATCCATAATACTTCTAAATTTGAACTTGGCAGGTTTTTGTGCTATGCGTTACACTTGATTAATTATATAATTAGATAATATTAATAGAATTCAAATAACCTGCCAAGTTCAAATTAGAAGTATTATGGATCAGGCTGTTGATGAAGATGATTATGATCGATGAAGTGCATCTGAACTTGGCATTGGATTGGATTTCAACTCTTTTTTTAGACCAACAGTTAGCCTATAGGAACTAGGCCCTATTTTAACAGGAATGTTTTTGGTGGGATAATTATTACGGATTTCGCAAAATGCATTCAAGTCCTTCAAGCAATTTGTAGGTTATTTTCTGTAAATAAAAATATTATGTTCGGGTGTACATCAAACAAGTGTGTACCAGTTGTATAAAATATATAGATTAATATTTAAACTCAAACTGGCGCTTACCAATCAGTAGATCTGAGTTTTAACAAAAATATTTACCTATCGTGTAACAAGAGTCTGCTATCCGGATGAAAAATCACTGCTATACAACATCCCGCCCCTGCAATTTATTTAATTAATAATTTTCCTACTTTTTTAAAAGCATTTGTTCGTATTTTTTATTCCCTGGAGAGGTCTTTCCTAATTTTAATCCTCCTCAGCATCCTTTTTTGAAAAATAGAACACATCATCAATTAAATTACTCGCTTCCATCGAAAAATACAAAGCGTATTAAACACCATCGAATCATGGCTTTCATTACGCAAAAATAAACTTTAATGGGATGGAGTAAGAAATATTATGTTTGAATTTATATTCTGCAAAGGGGTTTCGACAAGACTATGAAAATTTCCCCTAAATTTCTTACGAAGGGAAGCTCTTAGGGGGTTCCCCGGGGAGTCGCCTTGTATGCAACTGGTCTTGCATTTTCGCCGTCTGTGTTTGTTTTCTCGTAAAGGGGATAAGAATTTCATTTCCATATATACATTTTAGATGATCGTAATGAATTAATGCCATTGAAAGTAAAATATGAATAGAAGTTAATAGAATATTTTAAGAATGATAAACAGTTTCTGTAAGGGGCACGATAGTGTGTACCTGCATTCTCCTGGTGTATTGTTTATATTATTTTTGAATAAACAGATTTCGTTGGCAAAATATACTTTAACCAAATAAGAGCGCGCAGTCAATTATCAAAGTATCTTCAATTAGTTTTTCCAATAAATCTATATTTCGGCACAATTACATTTTTAACCCATGAATAAAACTAAATTGCACTAATTTAATAACAATTACTTGGAAATTACAATACAAGCGATTGTTCATGCGATAAATCAAACTGAATAGCAGTAAATCGTTAAAATTGTTGAACAACTGTCAATAATTTGTAAATCCCCTGATTGATCCACTGTGAATGATGTTCAAATTCTCCCAGCTGGCTCTATCAAGTGCCCGCCTGTGTTGATGGTTTTTAGAAATTATGGCCCAGTCCTTTCGTCTAGGGTGATTCATAGTTATTTACGTTTTAGGGACTGGCCTAAAAATATATCCGGAAGGTGTGCCGTTTATTAGTTGGAGAAATACGAGGTAACTGTACTGTCGAAGGATTTATCGCAGCTTTGTTAATATCTTATCTCTTCGAACACTTGATTTTCCAATAATTGTTATTACTTTATGAATCATTGCAACTTGGATAACTTTGTTCGTTTAAATCAGTCCTTTTCTTATCCACATAATGGTACCTACATGAATCGGTGTGCAATTATTTTGTGTTGGCAGGTCGTTGGAGCGGCATCACACGTGAAGCCTCGTCACTGGCGTCATATTTCAGCAGCTGCCTTCCGAAACGCAGAAGCCATCAGCGAATTGGATGGGAAACGATATATTCGTCTGCAATCGGCACCATTTTTCAACGATTTAGAAGAAAGATGTTACAACTTACAACTTCTGTTGTAAGTTTAACGCTTAAAATAATTTGTCTGATAACTTAAAGTTTACAATAACCACGGTAAATAACATAAAAATCAAATTTATGGAAATTATGTAAATGTAAAACTGTTTGGAGACTCCAATAAACGAAAATAAAATAAAATGAATATAAACAAGTGGTATTCGCCAAATATGTGACAGAAAAATATGCGCAAAAGACATCTGCAAAGAAGCATTGAAAGAAAGGCACTCATCCCAAACCCATAGACTTCCTGAAGCGCCATCGTACACACATGGGCCGAGTAATCCCTCAACATAAAATCTGAATATTGAATCATCAGGATTTATGACGAATATTTAAATAATATTTTGTGCTTACTTATTGAAAGAGGCCTGCAGATTCTCTACACAGCTCGGAATCTTACGTTTTTTGCCGACAAAGTTTATTTGGTCATAAAATAAAACGTTATATTTCGCACGCTTTTTATCGAAACTCATATATTTTAAAGACATTGTTATTATTGTTAAACACTATTTTGTGTAATACATCGTTTATTTCATCAATGTTTTTACACGACCAAAATTTATAAAAAACCCTTTAAAAACTTAAGAATGTTAGTAATTTAACCTTTTACACCACTAAGGAATAATAATGATTACCCCAAACGCGTTATTATCTGGTATAATGGCAGAAGGGGTCCATGATGAATGATACTTATGTTTAACTCCAATAATTGTATACAATTCCGGTAGAGTTTGTTTCTTCGCCCCGGGCACTAACGAAACGATAAATTGTGAACTGAAAATTATACGGAGTTAGAAAATGATGAATGGCAACAATTCATAATTATCTTCTTCATTAGTGTTTACTTCGTTTCTGAAGATATAGTTAGTCATAAGGCTATATTTAATCTCACGACTCCGATTGTTAATTATTTGTTTTTAGTACTTTTAAGTCACATATTTTTTCATTTGGAGCTAACTAAGCTAATCTTAAATGTATGTTCTTCCTTGATAAGTTTTTCAAACCAAACTGTAACTTAATTTAAATTTTATAATATACAATAATAATTGTACCAAAACAACTCAATGATAAAATTATACAAATATGATCAGAATTCACGTTATCGATCAAAACACATACGGCAACGACAAAGGGTCAACACATCAAAGACCCTCCATAAAATATATTAAAAGCCTTTTTGATCTACAAAAATTTATGATTTAAACGTAATAACCCCTGATTTAGCTGGAAATACTTTTGATATTAATTCAAACGTAGCCAATTAGGAAAATTGTTTGAATTATGGCAATTTACCCTTTAGGTAGGGTTAGATAATTTACGACAATAAATAACCGATCCCCGAATATCTTGTATGAAAATTGCTTTAATTCATTCTCTAATATTAAGAAGCGATAAATTTATCGAAATGACCTACTGAGGAATATTTTAATTATTGTTCACGGTGAGATAAGTCCTATTCAAATTTTATTGAAAATGTTCGCTTTGTTCGTCAGTATTGCGTATTAGAATAAATAATAGCTAACTTAGCTAATTTTCAGGTTTGGTAAACTTGTTCAATACAAGTAAATCACAACAATAATAAATAATATACGAGTACATTGTTGAGGTAGCGAGCGGATGTTGTATCCACAAAATCCTAGCCCGTATTGTTTCTGCTGGTATGTATTAAACTAATTACTAGATGACGCCCGCAAATCCGTTGCGTTAAAATTCCTTTATCGCGCAGGGACCGTACATTTTTCCGGAATAAAAAATCAGCAAAATCAGATCAGCAGTTTGGGCGGGAAATAGTAAGAAAAGAAAAGAAACATACAGACAGACATATTTTCGCATTCATCAACTAATAATAATATTAGTTAATTAGTTTAAAGTATGGACGTATGCGTGTACACAATTCAACAGCATCGTAAAGTGTTTAACATCATAGGTACGGTACGTTTGTTAGAGTAGGTACTAACTTAGGCGATAGTAACATTATACATTGACACATAATTCCAGGTAGACCGAATTTCCATGAACTTTGCTGGTGATTCGATATTAATACCATCTCCGAGGCAATACAAAGTTCTGCTCGCATAAATTCTTAACCAATACACGCCTAGCCGAGATATCGTTCTCAAAATTACTCAAACATGCTCATGCCCCCGAGGTGGCTATTAAGAAATACAGCATTTGAAGTTCCCCTAGTACTGCGCAACTTCTCCACTGCATCCGAATTACCCCAGGGAATTATGGGTGTAACAAAGATGTTTGTGTCTGGCTGTCTTCTTTTTCTGGGAAATGACACGTGACGTAATTTTTCACCATGATAGAAACGGGTAAGAACAGATTTTGAATTAAAAAATGCTGGCCTTTTTTTCATTTCCGATAGTTATTGACTTATAGACAAATCCGAGAGCCAGCTCGGCCCTTTCTGCGCGCAGCAGATTCGCATGGAAAAGATTTCTTATATTACAACAAAAAACAATACGAAACGCTTTAAAATTGGAACAGTACTAAAAAACAAAGATAATGTTATCCGTTCAAAAGTATTGCTCCAGCTAAATAAGGATTTTAAATACCTTCTTTGTTAGTTCAAAATAAAACCTGAACACTCGTAACGCGTTCAAGTTATTTTTACAAGTTAAAGTTTGTGCAGTAATTACATCAATTTCTGCGCTGATCCGAGCTTCGTTTTTGCTCGCCATTTAACTGAACGTATTAGAGGAAGGGTGAAGCAGATCGAGTGTAAATATCTAATGTCTTTATTTGCGCCGTTTGGACGGGGGTCGCTTCTCGTATGCAATTAATTCGCTAGATTAACGTTTCGGTGCACCCGCGTCACATGCAGCATTCTATGAAAGGATTATTACTTTAAACACTGTTATGTTATGACGTGAAAAATTTGCAGGAACACAGGTTTTGTTACGGTTGGATAATGGGTGTACCCCATGTATTCACATGGTGAGTAAGCTCCGAGAAGGATTTTCCTATTCCGATCCGAGATCCAAGCGCGGCCTCGCACCTGCACGGTCCTCAGCCCCTGATTTTTTATAGCGCAGTAGAAAATACAGGCACATACTGTTACTAAATAAGTACCTACGATATAAATATATATACGTATCTACGATTATATTATAAAAGCATAATTCTAATAAAAGCTCGATTTTTAAATAAGAACGGCATAATTCTAATAAAAGCTCGATTTTTAAATAAGAACGGTACTAAAAACCTTTATTTTCTAGAAACATATTTTTTAGAAATAGAAGACCTCTTTTTGGACTTACCTAGATATAAAATTTTATCCAATTACTGTAAAAAATCATAATAATATTTATAAAGCAATTACAAGCAATTACTGTCTTGGACTTCTATAGACAAATAAATAATAGCTGCAGTTCACGTACCATCGGGCTTCCTATGCTCCGATGAGCGTACAGTGAATATGAACCCTCTGGGAATCCCTACTTGAGAGTACGAAAATTAAAAAGTAAAATTTATGATCCCGTTTCTTGTTAACTAGATACATTTGGAATTTTAAAAAATGCAAGCAATTACTTAAAAACGCAAGTCGGGCAGTCAAGTTGAATGCAAACATGTAAAAAGATTCCAGCCCCCGGTATGCTCCCTTGGGCAAAGTGAGGGTAGGATTAAAATTATAACGGATGAAATATTCGCGGCTAGACGTGCGCGGGGAGGGGGGTGGTCGGGCGCTTTGAGACGCTGCATTTCACACTTTTCGTGTTATACAATTACATTTTTCAATAGGTACTTACTTGTAAATGTTGTGTAAAAACCATCCTTGCAAAGTTACAACACTTTTAAAATAACATTTAAATCTCTGATAACCGTACCGCTTTAAGGTAAAAATCAATTAAGAAAATGCATCCAGTAAACAATATTATACACTAGTTATTTTTGGAACGTAAGTTTTACCTGGTATTTCCATTTTCGTAGAGTTCTAGTATGTTTTATGAATGGTGTACAGGTGTAGACCATTTAAAACAATTTTAACATTATCAGCACAAAATAGATAGATAGATAGTAGTATCAGTATTTATAAAACACTGCTTTTATACCAAAAAAAACTGTTATAAAACACAAATCATACCTCCCATCGGTCATCGTAGATTGAATATCAAGAGGCACTGGAAACGTTTCATCTCGCCGCGCGTCAATTTTCCGAGCCACGGCTCCACGGTTCGGTACTAATTTAAAAGTTTCCAGTATTTTAGACGGACCATTACCCCGTACTTGGGGCAAGTGAAGCTAATGTTCGAATTTATTGCTTGCTGTGCATTCCGTTTGGAGCAAACGAAATAAAAACTCGAGACGGAAGTCTCCCTTTTTCTTTCGGAGTTCACCCCGCTAGTTATTATAACTTGCGAGCGGTCTGGAAACTCGAATGTATACCAATAACTACACAGATACTTTTCGAAGTCATATTTTTAGAAATCATTATGTCGTATTTTAAGGAAGTATAATAAACCAAGCTTCATAATTTATTAACTAACATTGTTATTATTTATTGTACCATCTCTCTAAAAGCTGCTGATATGAAGTAGGTACTTTAAAGGTATACTACTTTGTAATAACAATATAACTAAGATGTAGTTAAAGAAACATTTGATATTTCAGTATAGTTTATTTTTACACAGCCTGTATAAAGCCCAATTTTTTATAGAATAACAACTCCCAAGTTTTCAGCTTTGCAATCGGACCACTCGTATCTAGATTTTTCGTCCTCTTACATTTCTTGAAGAAGTCCCCATCCACCTTTATTCTTTTATCACAATTTGTTTGAGTATCTCGAACGTTCTCCTCAGATTTTTTCACCGTGTCTTTAGGTCTCGGATAAAAGAGCCAGTGCTTTGAACCTAAGCCGTCCCTTTTGAGGAATTCCTGGATACGATCTTGCTTCTTTTTTATCACTAAATATTTTGACGTGTTGTTCTTAGATTTACTTCCTGCAATATTAGTAAAAGTTATAAACATTTCGAATACAATAATTATTAAGTATAAGTACTTAATAATTATTGTATTCGAAATTGTTAAGACATTCTAAATTATTAAGACTTAAGAGTCTTAACAATTTAGAATGTGTTTCAAGAAACAGCTGTTCTATGACGGTTCGGAAATCGGGGTGGTCACAAATAAATACCTATTTTACATAGGGTGTAATAAACATAAAGTTAATATACCTAGCGGAATAGAGAAACAAATGCCTGAGCAAGCGAGATGCCACTATCAGTAACACCGCGTGGTAAAAAGAGACGTGTGATACATGACAGCAGCACTCTTTTTTTGACGTCCAGTCGGCACGTGCCGCACGTTGTCAATATAATCTCATAGAATTCATGTTCAATCATGCTTGTGTAAGTGTATACGTACACATATTTTTCACACAGATGAAAACCAATTTTGGTTACGTTTGACAGCTCGAGATTGTTGCTCTATTCCGATAGGTATATTAACTTTATGGTAATAAAACTAAGTGATAATACTTTTGGGTGTGTACTGTGTAATGTGTATGTTTCCCCCACATAGAGTTCACTGTGAAAGTAAAATTTGCTCTTTCAGCGCTTCTTATTTTACAGAGAACTCTATACACAAGTCTGATACACGCCCTAAATAAAGTATTATCCTTACCTAGTTTTGTTAGACCCTGTATACAAGATACACATCCTTAAGCATTATCAGTTAGTTTTGCTACACTCTGTATAGTCACTACTATCATTACCATTGAATGAGATTAGCAAAACTTACTCGTCAAATATAATACACGAAAAGTATCTGTAAACTTTATCTTCGACCCGAGCTCGACTCGATCACGGTGAGAAGACAAGCTACTCGATCGTGATCGCGATCTCGATCGTGATCGGGTTTTGCTTTTCGATCGTGATCGCGACGCACTTCTGCTTCTGGATTGCACATCATACTGTTTCTTTTCATCTCTAAAATACCTGAAAACTCATATTTATGAGTATTTCGTGGACGCCTTATATAATGTAACAAACATTATTTTAGTCTATCACAGGCGAATACTGAAGCAAGGGACCAAGACCAATGTTTATTCTATGCATTTTATAATATAATATTATCATCTTCATCAAGAGTATCATAACCCATCAAAAACATACCTTTTAAAATAGGGCCTAGTTCCTATAGGCTAATTTTTGGCCTAAAAAAAGAGTTGAAATCTAATCCAAAGCCAAGTTCAGATGCACTTCGTCGATCATAATCATCTTCATCAACAGCCTGATCCATAATACTTCTAATTTGAACTTGGCAGGTTAATTAAATTCTATAAATATTATCTAATTATATAATTATTCAAGTGTTACGTATAGCACAAAAACCTGCCAAGTTCAAATTTATAAGTATTATGGATCAGGCTGTTGATGAAGATGATTATGATCGATGAAGTGCATCTGAACTTGGCTTTGGATTAGATTTCAACTCTTTTTTTAGGCCAAAAATTAGCCTATAGGAACTAGGCCCTATTTTAACAGGTATGTTTTTGGTGGGATTTCAATACTTTTTTTCAAGAAATTATACCTATTATTTTCTTTTTGTGAAACGCCCGATACAAACAATACTTTCGATAGATCATGCCGCTAGTGGTATTTGTTAAATTATCAATAGAAGCCAAATTTTTAAGTAAACGGTATTTATTAACTACTAATTACTAGCGGTCGCCCGCGGCTCCACTCGCCTACTTTTCTCTTGAAGTTTTTTCTGAATTATTTTTTCAATAAACCTCATGGAGCCCGAGACCTTTCCAACGAATGCAAAACCGTGGAAATCGGTTCGTGCGTTCTGGAGTTATAGCGTTAGGAAGGAAAATCCGACTTATTTTTATATTAAACTAGCTGTCCCGGCAAACGTTTCTTTGCCATAATATAGTATAAGTATATCGCCCGTATTATTTTATTGTAGTGACTAAATAAATATGTCACCATGGCAACGCCCATCGCTATCATGGTCGTCGTTTTTCTCGAGTTGTAATAATTTACTATTATTTATTCAACAAATGCACTTATCAATATAATAAGTACCGAGTAGCCGATTCTCAGACCCACTGAATATGCATATAAAATTTGGTAAAAATCGGTAAAGCCGTTTCGGAGGAGTTCGTGGACTAACATTGTGACACGAGAATTTTATATATAAGATTAGATTAAGATATACATGACAATATTTTATACCCCCATATCGTATTCTCATTGTATCACTGGTACATTAAGATTTTTATCTAAAGTTCGTAGATGAGCCGACTCACGCTTGACCGATTTCTATAATTTCTTAATTTTGTTGGTAATCTACAAATAACACACGACCTGTGTGCCAAATTTCATAACGCTAGGACATTTCTAAGTATCCTCTAAAGTTCGTAGATGAGCCGACTCACGCTTGACCGATTTCTAAAATTTCTTAATTTTTTGTTAATGTACTTATAACAAACGACCTATGTGCCAAATTTCATAACGCTAGGACAATTGGAAGTGACCTAGAGGTTTTGATTACCGGTCAGTGAGTGAGTGCCAAAATTAGCTATTTTTACAGGGACATATTTCAGGATCTACCAAACCTATATCTATGAAATTTGGTATACTGTGTAAGTACTGGTATATATTTACGTAGGTATAATTTTATCTTTGCACTCGCAATAGACACTGAACTACAGGGGGGTCAAAAGTGCGTCGAAACGGTTCGTGTAAACAGGGTTCGTGTAAATAAGGCATGCGCGCGGCCTGCTGGAACTAGGCCTGCGCACGTCCGTGCGATTTGATAACAATGCAAACAAGATAAAACGGATGAATAGATAGCAAGCTCTACCAATTTTACTGTGCAATGAAGTTTTAGCTATTACCTGTTGTCTCCCTTGGAGGTTGATGGCATGTCATAATACTGGTCTACTCTTCCATGGCCCTGATAGTCACCATCTCCGCAGGGAAACGACGACGCATACGGAAAAGTGTTATAGTGGCTCATACCGAATTAATTTATTTTACTGACCAACTGACACTCAAAATTTTCAATAACTATGACAAATGTATGCCATAGACATAAATTGTTTTATTTTTAACGTCCATTGAAATTTTATTGGCACTAAAATAATTTAACTGCCGTAGATTTCTTTGTAATAAAGAACATTGCTTACAATTACATGATTAATTAAAAATAGAATACGCAAAACATGTTATTACTAGATAATGTTAATTAGTTTATAAGTAAGAGAAACTTTTGTAATATTCATATATTTAAAAAATTGTAGGTAGAAGTTCTCGTTGTGGGATGAAAACAAGTAAAAACTTTCAGCTACACTGATCCCCTTTTAGGACAAAGATTTATTAACGAAATACATTTCAAACCTTTTCAGAAGTTTGTGACTGTTAGCAATTAACGCTGAATCGAATTTGGAAAAAATGAGGTTAACTTTTCGATTGAAATTGAAGAAAAAAATAAGATAAATTAGAATTCGATGAATGCTTAATGGTTTTCTCCATTAGAGGGTTTTGAGTTTATGGAACACGTCTTTTCAAAAAGAAAATTTTTACCGTTCCCGATTCAAGTTTGTGAAGATGTCGCAGACCTCCGCAACTGCAAGAAGTGATTGCATTATATGCATTGTGAGATACACAATAATTTATATTAATGTATGACATCAAATTTAAATGCAATTGATCCAAACAAATATTTTATTATTTCTTCGTCAGGATATTCAATGAAAGAAAAATAAACATTCACACTTTATTATTAGCTTAGGCTTTTGTATCATGAAAATAAGTCTGATTCAATTAATAGATAAGTCAATTTATTTAAATTTTACTGATGTAGTCACAACGCGCACAGGCTACAAGATTTATAATTATTTAAGGGAGAAGACCTAATGGCAGACACTTTAAGGAAACATGCAACATTTGAATGTTATAAAATATATATTTATGAAAATAACGGATTGATAACTTCTTCCATGTCTTCAGTAGCTCTTACAAAATAAAACTATTATAATTATTCTCTGACAAATCAATTAAAAAATATATTATTGGTATTTTTGTAAACTTAGTCATAAGCACTAATAGATGACATCACAAAAAACGAACATCACTAATAGTAGACACCAATATGAACTAATAGTTGACATAGAACATTACATTACATTTTACATATTTTTTTCTATTAAATTAGGTCTTTATTTCCCATTTTTCAAAAGATTTCATTTACTTCATCATAGTCACTACATGCATCAGAAATATTATCCACGTTGTCTCCAGATTCTATTCATTCTTCTTCCGTGCTGAAACTATATTTCCTTTTATTTTTCATATTTTTGAAGTGAAAACTTCTTTAGCGGCGTTGAGCACTTTTGTGGGATGGGTAAAAACTGTGAAACTCGCGTCAGATTCTCGTGCTGATCGAAAAACCTTGGAAAAACCGTAAGACGGTTGGAGAGTACTGTTTTGTGTCGAACTCGAACTCGAACTCGAATTGATTGTAAGGGTTTAAGTAAGTTAAGTTAAGTAATTAAAAAAAAACTAATTTTAAAAATCGATTTTCATAATAAATGGGTTAAAAATTTAATCGATTGTAAGGGTTTCGATTAATTAAAAAAAACGATTTTTTAATAATCGATTTTCACAAAAAATGAGTTAAAAATTTAATCGATTGTAAGGGTTTAAATTTTAATCGATTGTAAGGGTTTCGATTTATTAAAAAAATACATTTTTTAACAATCGATTTTCATAAAAAATGGGTTAAAAAAATGCACAACGTTAGTAATTAAGTTTTCACTTCTGCCGGCACTCCCGGAGTGCAACCCGTCTTTTCTTCCTAGCAAATTTATTTTCAGTCTTAAGTCTCCATGCTTCTTTTGCCTCTTCTTTTTTCTTCTTTCTTTTCTCAGCTCTCCTTTTTCTTTTTTTTACTGTTAAAAAACTAAAGCAATCGATTTTTAGATCAGTACAAGGTCTAATATTAGACACCATGTCCATTTTTAGGTGCAGTAGTTCTAAGTTCTTAGATTGTTAATAGAATTATATTTTCAGAGAGTGATGATTTTTGCAGTAGAAGTACAAAATAACTTGAGTATGTATTGAAAAACTCAAAGATGAGATCCATGTCATCTATTAGGTTTTTTAAATCTTCAAGAACTAATAGTAGACACCCTTTATATTGTTAGGGAAAATGGATAAAAAATCTTAAATAAACATTATTTAGTGTATACAACATGACCATTAATGCAATGAAATCAATATAAATTACAAAAAAATCAAATAAATGTATTCAAAACTTACGTGCAAAATTTCGCCTTCCATAACCTATTTGCTAGGAAATTGCCGAGCGTGTGTTGACGCGGTCATATTATTTACGAAAACTGATCCCATTTTAAAATTTTGTTCCCGAAGGCGTCTCTAATATATTTTTTCAATTCAACAGATAGCTTGAGAAGCTTATAAAATTTACAGTGATGAGAAATAATAAGAATAATTCTTATTTTTATGGTATTTTTGTCATAAGTGTCATCTATTAGTTCAGTGTCTAGCATTAGGTCCTCTCCCTTATATGCCGTAATAGCAATTTAGTAGCTATATAATAATCAATCGTAGGGACACGTACTAGACGTAAAAATACGCCTAAATAACGTTAGGGTAAAATATGAGATAAGGGTAGAGAAGGAAAGTACGATTATTATTACGTAATATCTTTAAATATTTAAATAATACGTAATATATTTAAATAATTGTTGTTTGCAAAACGACGCTTCCAGTCAACGTAACTCTACGTCGCTCAAGTACCGTTTCCAAACTTTGAGTTTTAGCTTTCCACAGGTTTTCAAGTTCCAACTAATTGATATTTTCACTGTTAAAAGCCTTATACCGTATGATTCGAGTATTTCCGTAGCTGTACTTCGTATTTTCTACCTCTATTATAAAAATAATCCATTACTTATTAAGATCCCTAAAATCATTTAAAAAATTTGGCCATTAATAGGTTATCTTATCACTTATCGCTACTCACAATTAATATAGCTATGGAAATGAGATACATAATAATTATTAATTAATATTCATGCGCTAGTGAGAGACAAGTGCACTAGGTATCTGTTTACTTCGTACAACATAAATTAATCAGATTAATATTCGGTTGTAACCGCAGTTCGTAATTGCAGGTTTTTAAAAAGTTTACAGTTCCATATTAATTTACAAGCAGTAGCGTAGTTAACTCCGGCTCGTTGATATCATGTGGCTGTTGAGAACAGTTTCATTACGTTTTTTTCCTGCCTCTTATAGTAAAGCCATCGTCGGGACGAAAAGGTACCGTAATGAAAGCTCGTAAGGTTCAAATTACATTAACGTTTTATCAGATCATGTTTATGTTGTTGTAACCGGGCGAGCTTATGCCAGGTAAATTTTTAGTTAATTAGTACGATTTTAAAATTTTCTGCTTTTAAAACTTAGTTTGAATATGAATGTTTATTTTCTGGAATAGCTCACAAACATAAGTTGTGGGAAATCTAGGCTAGGAAGTAAATATGAAAACTGAAGAGTTCTATGCATGTTTACAATCGGGAAGCTATCCTGAAATTTTAAGATTATCTCAAACTAGAATATATAAAAGTAGTTAAAAGTTAAAGATATAAAAAGTACAAAAAAGTACTCGTAATTCTCCAGTTATGTGTACCAATATTTTAGCAAATACCCCAGCTGGAGTGTTTTATATACCTACACTGCTACAGAGTACAGTGGTGTTCACAAATGATTTGTTCCAAAGCAATAAATACCCGTCCAACCCTTTTAAAAAACTTCCCCGGGAATAAAATATCACCACAAAAGTTCCGTCTAAGTAATACCGTCTCGATAGCAAATCACTTGTTTTTGAGTACAAAACGGATCTTACACTTTTAACTTCAGTGTACTCGTGACTCGTGAGCGAGACGTACTTATTACCCCTGTGCGGCTTTGCACTTCAATAACATATTGCTTTACATACCTTTATAGTCTGTACGAGTATTTTGTAGAACTTAGTAGTACGGCAAGTTTTCTTACGTGTTTTAGTTTTGATTAATATGTATTTAATTATTCAATTATGTTATGTGGTTTGATGGAAAGTAGGTAACTTGAGCAAGGAGTCTCCAAACCAAAAATAAAATTAATCATGGTCTATGTATCTCTGTTGTTACTGGATGCTTCAATTTTGCTTTGGAAAAGGTGTAAACAAGTGCATTGACCTAATTTAATTCCAAATTTATCTCAAAATAAAATCACTGAAATCTTGTTACGAGTACGAAGATTCAATTAGAGAGAAGTTCTTTATACGCCTGGTGAATTGAGATTTTTAAAGGCGAAATTCGTGTTGAAAATAAATGAAATACAAATACAGATCCGACCAATTGCGAGAGGTGCCTCCGCGGCCCGAGAATATTTTAATACGAGGCGCTAAGGTAGAAAATAGATTGTTTTCGCGGGGGAGAGTGATTTTAAATTGGCGGGTTAGTCGGAAAAGCCGAGCTCCACAAAGACTTCATACTCACGTAAGTCCGGATGAAAAAGTTGGTACAATACGGGGCGTCATTAGAGAGTCGAGAACGGCTAAGTGGCAAGTTGTAGGGTTACAAGGAGTCGCGCGTTTTAGAAGGGACCGTCCCTCATTTACTGATGTTTCAAACGAAATAGTTCAATAGAATCGTGTGTTGACGAAGGTACAACTTTAACTATAGCATCTAAAGTTGTGTTTCTGGTCGTTTTCTGTTTAATACATTTATGTTAGCTCCAACTAAAACACTAACGAGTTAAAGGCAGTTAGGGCGAGAAAACCTGTGAATCCTTCCAATGAACAACTCTTAAAAAACGGATTTAAAATTCGTTTAATAGTTTATAAGATTACTGAGAAAAGAAGGTAAGCTAAATAAATTATTATTGATATAACAGTTCTGCTACATAGTACAAGCCGATATATAATATATCGGACAAACCATCGGCTTCTTTGCAAAATAAATAATGAAACTCCGTACCCATACTGACCACAAATAAGCTCATATTACAATAATATTATAAAATTTTCGTATATCAAAATACCGTCGCGTCAACCTTATTTTCATAAATCGTGACAAACGCAAAGAATTTAACTTTAGGATGATATTTTTGTACAAAATGATCCTCCATCAGGACCCGTGTCACACGTTTAACGAGAGACCACTGTGACAAATGCCCAACATCCTTTATTCAATACTACAATATTTTGTAACCTCCAATTTTGGTTTAAATTTTCCGAGAAACCATATTTTGGTAAAAGATAGCCTGGTGGGAGTTTGTTCGGCGGCCCGGCGGGTCCTTCTCAATGGGTTAGTTTCCGATTCGGTGAGAGGCATCATGGTTAAAAATATTCTTTATATAATTAAATATATATAAATATTCTATTACAATTTATTCTAAATAAAAATGAAGGTTTTACTAGTTGAAAGCAACGAGGCCCGATTTTAATTAAAATATCTACTACAAAATTGTATTAAAAATATTCTTTATTATATAATTAAAAATTTATAAATAATAAATATTCTATTACAATTTATTCTTAATAAAAATGAAGGTTTTACAAGTTGAAAGCAACGAGGCCCGATTTTGATTAAAATACACTACTACAAAATTGTATTATTCTATACTTACTCAGAAAATTTAAAAATGAGGGTATACCTACCAACGTTCGATTTATAAATGCGAAAATATGATATCATAATAAACATTGCTTATTTTACACAGAAATATTTTATCTTACCATTTACTACTTAATTACAAATGGAAAGTAATTTGGCGGAGAGCATTTGTTTTTCCGAGTGAGTAATAACTAATTTGGTATCACGAAAAAATCTACTCCATCTTGGCTACGTCGTTCGGGGGAAAACATTATTATTACAGAAAGATTAATAAGTATATGGTGAAATATAAAATATTGCTGACTATGTAAAAACTAAAGCCAAAAACAATAAAATAATCCAGCTAAAAATCATAATTAATACACAAGTACTCTAATAAACAAGTCAATAAAGACATAATATTAAAGTGACATGTTTACATGTATTTTCCTCCTTTCCCCAAATGTGGTTGTGATTAACAGCTAAGACCTACTTTGAAATTAACTTAAATTAAGCTATTAGACTAAGTGGCCACCATTTTAGCCATTTGCATTAGTTGCCTAGTCCATTTAAAATCGGAGTTGTAATCAAAGTGAATTTCGAGTCCATCGCCAATATCAGCTATTCATCCATTTCATCCGCCGCCGTTCATGGTTAGATCGAATATAGGCTTTAACATTATTTGATTCGATTACAATTTGAACAAAATACAACGCGAATTGTACTGAAATATCAGTTATTACAGTACTTAATACTTATAATCCTCTTTTAAAACTTTATAAACATCTAGCTGCTAGCAAGTACTATAGTACCTGCTAGCAGCTAAATGTTATAATATCGTCTATCACACGGTAAACGTATATAATCATATTTAAACATCGTTTTTTTATCCAAATTGGTGAAGACGTACGTATCAGTCTGCAGGCACACGTTAACTTACACTTTTACTTTTTTAAATACAATGTGAAATATTAAATATATAAAAGAATGAATTGCACGTTAATTATTATAATTTTAGCACTGTTTAAAACCTGTAATTCGATTTGTATTTCCAAAATTATTATAAAGAATTTGTACTTTATGTACATTGTACTATCAGAGAAGTTGATTCCTATGCAAATGGGGGCTCTACGTAGTTTGGTCGCATTACGTCAAATTCAGCCGACAGATCACAATTAATATTGAATTGACATAATCGACTAAATGACGTTGGTCTCTCAATTGCATAGGAATCAACTTCCTCGATGGTACATTATAGTGCCAAAGGTCAACAGGCTGATGATGTTTGCAAAATAGGCCGCAATATATCATAGGATATAAATCACAAGATATAGAATATATTGTGGTCACACATTGCTGATGGATAGCATCAGACGCATTAGGGCGCACCGCATTAATCATTGTAGCGGGAGCAGGGCGCCGTAAAAAATGTAATTTCGCCCTCCTTCTTCCCTCTTTTTTTACGATTAAGAGAGAATTAATTAACAAACGCGCAACAAGTCGAAAGTTGGATATTTTTCCCGGATTAGAGCGAAAAATGTTTATTAAACTTGAGGCCGTTGTGCTCCGGTTACATTTTTCTAAGCCGGGTAATGAGGTCTTCGGCCGAATGTCTTGTACTCGTAGCGCTAGCGACATAATCAATGGAACCGTCCATGTTTCTGGTATGAAAAGTATCCTATGTCCTTTCCCGGGATTCAAAGTATATATCCATACCCAGAAAAATCGGTTCAGCGGTTTGGGCTTGAAGAGGTAACAGACAGACAGACAGATACAGTGTCACATTTATAATATTATTATTATGGAATTATGGATTATGGATAAAAGCCATGGATCTAGTATGATGAGAGCAGATTTATAATTTCAATATTATGTGATATTTCACGAAAATCATGACGTATTATATATATATAGTCCCAGCTCACTCTCAGACTCCCAGCCATGTAGAGCAAAGTGTATTTGTAAATTGAAATGAAAACAAAAAAATATATTTTTGATATTTTTTTAATTGAACTGCATGAATATTTATTTGTATATTCAATTTACAATGTCAGCACACATAATAAGTTACAATGGTAATGTCAATATCATAAATATTATGTAGAGGCTGTAGAGCGAAATGTCGGCCGTAAAACGTGAAATTACTCCGAACTTGATTTAAACCGTAAATTATTTTAATAAAACTGATAACGCTGATTTATGTACAAAGTTACGTTATAAGAATAATTTAATATTTACTTTTTGAATTTATTTTAAATAAAAATATAATTAATTATGTTATATACCTATTGGATATAATTAGATAGACCTCAAAAATATGATTAATCATTGTGGTATGAAAAATATTTTGTAGCAAGACCCAAAATGAAATTATAAAAGGTTTCTCAATGTAAAGTGAATTGTTTTATTTTATATCTAAACCTAAATATGTATGGATATAATATTAAATTCCAAAAGACTTGAAAATATTTGCATTTGCAATATTCACTAAGACAATAATAAATTATTCGGCTTTTATAAAAGCGTTACTAAAAATCTTGGAAGTAAGAAAATTCTTACTTTCAAGATAAGTTACTTGAACTTTTTAATTTGACTAAAAGGTCCATAGAAACACAAACAGCGTTTTCTAAATGTGACCTCATCTACATTCCTTCAGCCGAACTTTAAAGTAGCATCGAAGCGACCAATCCCAAGAACGAAATCTGAAGGCTCGATAGAAATTTGAATAAAATCAATTTATTTTTAGGTTGTTCGCATTTATCTCAGAAAATTGCTTCTGAAAAGTATGTATGACCTTTAAGACGCAAATTAAAAAATGTTTTATTTTATCCAATAAATTGCGGATCTTATTCGCCTCTACATTCTAAATTTATTATTCAGATTAAGGCGATACAGGATTTTTGCAGTTAAAGTAAATGTGCTGTAGCCAAAGAATTATTCTTGAAGACGCTATAACATCTATATTTTTGCATTATCCTACCATAAGGGTAGATACTGAAACTCAGTTGTAGACTCACTATAGTCATGTTTGTTTACCCAAATTACATTTTTAGTCCGTAAGAAAAAGTGTACAAAGAAAATTGGAGCATTAGAGAGAGTTTTAGAATGTTGAATTATAATCTATTTATTAGTTATATATTACATACATATTTGTGATAAATTAATATTTACGTGATAATATATATCAAACATATTTTTGCTAATAAAATATTGATACAATAATTGTAGCGAGCAGAGCAGCAAGTGTATACGAAATAAGTTGGATGCTGACATATAGGTACATATACTAATTTTGTAAGGTCAACAAAATAATGCTCTTAGCTACATATAAATTACACCAGATGGTCCTCTCCCACGACAGTTCCCTCAATAGTTGGACCCTAATCGCGTTCTGACGGCTATTTATTTATATAAACGATTATCTTAATTGCGTTAACAACATCTGCCACTTTTCACACTTAGCTTCTAGACTATTTAGGCCATTGAAAATGTTCTAGAGCGGTGAATAATAAAGAAGTGCCATTTTTTCAGACGATAGATAAGTATAAGTTACTTAACTTGCATTTCCTTTTAATCAATCAGGAATGCACCACATAACTATTTTAACACAATACAAAAATGTAAAGATCACGAGAGAAGATTTTATTGTGTCTTCCTGGTTACAATAATTGAAAGGCTATTGTGTCTCGTTTTTCCACGATCGAAGGATTAATTTTACAAAAAAACTCTGTCTAAAAGTTTCTAGTCTACTATAATATAGACAGAGAGTGATCGTGAAATTGTTCTGTGAGTGAGCGAGCATTTTGCGCCGTACGAGAAATATTCGGGGCGACTCACCCCCATAAGTGTTATGAGTTACGGCCGCGGGGAGCCTTTACGATCCTAGGTCACCGTATTTTAATAGTTTATTTGTCAGCGGTTATTTGTTTCGAAGATACTGTCATACATATTTATGATTTCTCGTGTGATAGTGAATAATAGCCCTTCAGTGACGAAAAAAGGAGTCCATACGTGAGCTTCATACGGAGATCCTATTTTGTAAATGGCGTATCACTACAATCCTTTGGCTGTCGTTATTAATTTTAATATATTTTATTGAAAATAATAATATGGTAAAAGCGAATGCCATTACGTTATAAAACGGGTACGGCGGGTACTTACGACGGCCATAAAATTCGAGATATCTATCAATTCCCGCAAAGTGCAGTCTGGCTTCGCTTAACACACCTCCACCTCCGCATGAAAATATTTCAAATTCATCTCAAACATATACGTCCTTACATTTGAGGAAATTTAAGTGAATATTTCGTACATGAATATTACTTATGTGGCGGACTTTATGAGGAAACGAATGGCTGAAGCGAGCAGACGAAATGATAGATGGTAGAAATATTATGTGCTTACAGCAAACTTGTACTCATCTTAATAAAATCCTTCCAAAATACTAGCACATTACATCTTCTTACTCTATTATGATGTCTTCAGAAGGGTGAGCAATGAGCATGAGTTTCTGTAGACAGCTGTTACAATTGTATTGTCAACGTATTGGATTGTGCAAAAATATTTGATAGTTTTCATTAAAGGTTTGCTTGGTTAAGATTGTGTAATCTTAACCTTATGCGTTCCTGTAGGCAGCTACAAAGCTGTTTTCAGAAACTCTTACGAAATAAGGTTTAAACAGCTATGTAAGTAACTACGGTTGTCAAACAGTCTACAGGAATACTTACGAAATAAGGTTTTAACAGCTGTGTAACTGCTGCTCACGGTTCTTTACATTTAATCGGATCGAAATATGCCTTTCGTCGACCATAAAACAAAACAACAAGTCTATTTCAAATCCTTAGCTACTTAAACTATCATCAAAGTAGCTTTATCATCTTCCTCGATTCCGAATAGAGGAAAATTGTGATATAATAAGGAGTGGAAATTTATACCCCGAAATGGGGAGCCGAAGATATTACCTATAATGGAATACACATATAACTATTTCAGTTATTTGTCCCGGGAAGATGGGACGATCACGTGCCATTTTTATTGCATCGCTACAACTAAATTGAAATTGTGGGCCGCACAAGTACAGTGTAACTTACTGCAGAAACAGGGCGTGAACTGCCAGGAAACGAGGAATTTTATACAGGGTTTACCTTTTGAGAAAAAGATGCCCTTTAGGAATTTGTTAGTGGGAAAAAATTATTTCAATCAAATTTTTATTACTATGTAATTTGTGCGACTGTACCTGAAGTCTGAACCTACTCTACAAATCAATGTGTTTAAAGTAAACGAGCTCTAATTGGAATTGTTTGCAGCACTTACTATTTTTCTTACAGCATGCAGCATGCTTTCTATGTATTTATGAACTTATCCCAAATTTCATTTTATTTGCCTACATACGAATACTAACTCTAGATTTTTCTTTTTTGCTCTAGCTCCTAAAATTAGTAGCTTAAAGCTTTCAAAGATTATTCTATTTTTAAAATAGAATTAATCAAGTATTGCGTCTTAAAACTTAATTTATAGAAAGTTTAGTTTGTTATAACTGTTATAACAACAGTAAATAAATAATCCATAAGTAAAGAGTGTAATGTAGGCTTTCCCTAATAGTTGTGATGCGATGTTGGCGGCGCGCCAGGCCCGACGGCCCGACGTGTTCAGGTGTTGCAAATCCCGCACCTTATCAGATCGCAATTACATACAACATTAAACGGTTTACTTTATATCTTGTGGGAAATTTATCTCTAGATTCTAGAATATTCTACAATTTAAGGTTGGTTTCATTTTGATTTGAGTACCTATCAGAGTATAGTTCGTTGTTGTTTAAATGTCACGTTTCAATTGTGCCATATTATAATATAATAATAGAGATTATAGTACAAAATAACACATTTCGAGTTTAAAGTTGTTGGTTACTTTTAAATTTAATTAATTTGATAAAGTATATAATTAAAATTTTTACACGTTATTGGTGGTTTCTACGTTGACGAGGATATTTTTGACTCAGTTCGTCTTCTCTCCTTAAAACTCTATATTCTCAAAACCTATTAATTTTAGAAAAGAAGAAGAAAGTAATGTAATGTTTATATTATAGTAGTTACAGAAAAAACTACTGATCACTCACCAGTATCGAACGTTTCCAGTAATAACCTCAATTTTGAATGTTTTTAAAAAATTAAACTTTTAAAATGAAATGACACTATGTGTGTATAAAACGCTGTTTCTGTTTCCTGCGTTACAGTATTAGTAACTAAGCTTTCCGTGTTTATTTAGAAGGAACTACTAACAAAGATAACTACGTTATTGTTACTTTGCACCGGTGGACAGAATTATTTAACAGTAAATAGTAATTCGCGCCGAGGAGGAAATAAAATGGAGGAACTTATGTTATTCGTTTACACAGTGTTATACCTGAACTGGACCTAATGGCTAATACTCACAGATGTAAGTAAAACTTAGTTATCATGGAGTTTTAGATATGTTTCTTTTTAACCTTTCCTAAATAGTTTTAGTTGAGGAACACATTTTTTCTTTCGGTAACGTTTTCATTTTGTCAACTTTGCAATTAATTTTTTTGTAAAGTATTTTTATGTAATTTTTTGTAAAGTATTCAAATGCTTTGTAATATTATATTTTATTATTTAATTAAGTTTTATTGCTAATGTATACTTTGTATGAATCCAACGACCCCTGGCATGATGGCCAAGCAATAACCTGGTTGCCACCATGATTGTGAAGCTGTATAAAGCTAAAAAAAGAAGTAGAAGTACAAAAAAATGCGGTTCGCCTTCAGCCGTATAACGGAGGGATCCTGGATCTGTCTAACACAGGACTCCCTCCACGACTGGCCGGTCTATCTCGTACCGGACTTCACCAAAGTAAGCTTCACTAAAGCGTTCCCCTCGGCGCCGGGACTGACAAAGCCGGGCAGGTTCCCATCCTGACACGGAGCCCCGTTAGACGAGAGTTTGGAGGTTCGCGTAGCGACGCCTCCGCACTCCCGTCCTACGCCGGCGGAGCGGCAGAGAGGTGGGGTCATTCTCTCTGTCCCGCTCCGTGGCCTCTTTCTGCGACATAACAAATTCGCAGAAAGAGACCGCCGCCTACCAGGCCTCGTCGCTCTCGAGCATGTAGCGCACCATGCTCGGGAGTGAGAGGTCTCCACCTAGCACCGCCACGAGATCGCGCCACATTCATGGCAGGCTGGCGTTGGCTCTCTTAAACTAAAGCTGCCTTAATCAATATCGATATTGATGTATCTACATGTATTATACATACATAATTACTAATTAGTTTGCCCTTGATTGATCAGGGGCAATTGCAACAAATTATGCAGTCTCTTCACATACGTGCATGTCGTCTATGGGACCGTTAGTGATGAGCAAAGCAAGACCAAGACTCGACTAGTCTTGGTCTTGGTCTTGTTCTTGCTTGTGCAGTCTTGGTCTTGTTCTTGCTTAAATCTGTCTGGTCTTGGTCTTGGTCTTGGTCTTGCACGCCTAGTTTTGGTCTTGGTCTTGCAAAAAGCAAGACTCTTGCAAACATTTTTCAAAACTTTTTGTAAACGTTTTAATTTTCTCGAAAAAATATTTTCAAACCTAAATTAATTATTAGACTAGCCACATGAATCATGATCTTATCTTAGGCTCTAACTAAAAGTCGAGAGCCAACTCAGGCTGATCTTTTAGCGACAAAGTTCTTAAGGAAAATGAAAATTTTGAAAAAAAAAGAACTTTTTTTTATTTTTAGGGTTCCGTAGTCAAACGGCAAAAAACTTATAGATTCGTCATGTCTGTCTGTCCGTCCGTATGTCACAGCCACTTTTCTCCCAAACTATAAGTTCTATACAATTGAAACTTGGTAAGTAGGTGTAGTCTGTGAACCGCATTAAGATTTTGATGCAAAAATAGAACAATAGTGGAGTTGACAGTAAGGTTAAAATTTGAAAATAATTATTAAATTTTATAGATTTATTTATAAAAACTCAAAAACAATACAAATAACGAAAAAATAATTATTGATTTATTTTATTTGCATTGAAAAAAAATGGATTTATTAACTGTAAGTCACGTGATTGGAAACGCCAATCTGAAGCAGTGACGTCATCGTTCAGTGTCAAACAAAATTTATTTTCATAAAGTTGTTAACTCTCCTGTTATTAAAAATTGTAGGGGTCCCCATAGGTACAACTGAAACAATTTTTTTTTATATTCGTTGCCTGTTTCCAGGCTGTATCACAAGAACTTGAAATTAATGTTAAGTAGACAAATATTGTTATAAATACACACACCGGCAAAATTAGCGGAACATAAGTAAAAAGGGCCACAACTTGAATTCAAGTGGGTCGGGCTGTGTGAAATCCTTTTTTATGGTTTCTAAGCTCATTTAAGAAATAAAATATTGAACAAAACTGGCAAGTTGACAGATTTTTATTGCAATTATGCCCTACTAAGTGTTTTTCGATGATTGACGTTGTAAGTGTTTCTGATAAGAATGGCGTTTTTAGCGGGGTGCAAGGCATGCCAGCTCATTTGATTGTTTGATTTTTGGAAGAACACATTGCTTAGATACAAAATTAGTGGATTTTCCAGCATCTACGACAGCTAGAGCTGTAACCACGATAGAGAAAGGTCACACCTACCGTTCGGTCAGTCAGGCCTTAGGTGTGTCGGCTTTCGTGGTCCATCGTAAATTTCAACGTTACAGAGAGACTGGATCTTACGTTCGGAGACGAGAACAAGGCATATATCGGGTGGCAAAGGTTCAGGATAACCGTTTTGTAAGGGTACAAGCCTTAAGAAATCGACCTTAAACTGCTTTGCAGAGATGAAACCTATAGGAACAGGTCCGAGATGTACCTGTAAGTGATTGTACAGTAAGAAGAAGACTCAAAGAAGTTAAATTAAACTCAAAGGTGCCAGCAAGGGCACCAAAACTTGAGACAGGGCACCAAAGAGCCAGGCTAAGATTTGCGCGTGAACATCAAAATTTGACAAGTGAGTGAAATCGTGTGCTGTACAGTGATGGGAGCAAATTCTGTGTAAATTTTATTGACAGGCGATAAAGAATGTGGATAAATCGTAAGGAACGCTATAGACCATCAAACTTAACGGAAACAGTGGTCTATCATGCAGGCTTCGTAATGGTTTGGGGTTGCATATGATTTGGAGCCCGCACAGAGCTGATGATTGTTAATGATGGTACTTTGACAGTACAGGGCAATAGCACAGACATCCTAGAACTGCATGTTGTGCCTTTTACACAGTTTTAGGTAGTAACTTCAATTTTTTGCGCGTCCATAGAGTAAAAAAATCGGGCATTATGACCTAAATGATGCTAGCGTAGCCCAGGTGGAGAGGTCAGCACGGTCTACGGATGTGGATCCGATTGAGAACGTGTGGCACATCAATGGGTGAACGGTACGAATTAAAACTCCAGCTCCAAAATGTGTTCAGGAGCTCGAGTTGGCGCTACTGGAGGAGTAGAAGAATATCCCACAGGAAATGATTGACAATCAAAATGCAAGCATGTAATGGCGTATCCAGACTCTCTTCAGATCCATAGAAGGCATTACACGCTGTTAACATGGCATATCTTAAGTAATAATGAAGAATTTAACTTAAAAACTTACTACTGAAATTTCAAAGATTTTTCTTAATTTTAGATTTTTGCAGATTTTTTTAATTTTACACGTTTTTATGCCCTAAATTTATATAAGTTTTATTTTTTAATCATCAATTATTAAATTAATAAATAAATATATAAAAAACAGCGATTAATTTTCAAAAAAAATAAAATTTTATTATGTTCCGCTAATTTTGCCGGTGTGTATATATTTGTAACATATTATATTGTTATAAATATTTTATCTCATGAATATTATAGTCACTGCGACTAAGTAAATTTTTTAGCAAGAGTCTTGCATGGAGCAAGACTCTTGCATAGTCGGTCTTGGTCTTGGTCTTGTTCTTGCACACCTAGTCTTGGTCTTGGTCTTGCTAGTCTTAGGGTAGTCTTGGTCTTGGTCTTGGTCTTGCAATTTTTGCAAGAACAAGACCAAGACTGCAAGACCAAGACCAATTTTGCTCATCACTAGGGACCGTGAAGAAGGGACTTTAGAAGAATATGCCCCCTCTACACGTACGTAATCACTCGTATTGGTCCATCATGGACAAACGAAGAGTCCACATAAGCGACATTCAATTATTGCAGATTGCACTTACGAGAGCTAGAGCTACATTAATTCCAAATAGCCGCGACAGGCGAGACAACAGGAGTAATATCCCCAAACAGAAATCATTTCTGAGTTAAGGCTTAGGCATATTGCGGGGAAATTTATTCACCCTGCCCGTCGCCAAATTGTGGTTTAATTTGGCTTTAAGTTTCTGGCGGCTAGAGGGTTATTTATGTGAAATTCACACCCCAAGTGGCTATGGGGTTCCGATGTCGATACGCTAAGCTCCATTGTTTACATCTCTCAATCATTTGGACAACTTAACAGCGTTATGTTCGGTTTTATTTGAACCATTAAATAAGATGTGTGCTAAAATTAATTATTAACGTTTTTGGCATATTGTTTAGTATGATGTTAAAACTCTATGCGTGAGTGCGTGACCTTGGTGTCTATCACGATAAAAACCTAATGTTTGATGAACATATAGATAAAATCATTGCGAAGGGCTCCAAAGCCCTAGGCTTCATTATGAGGGTAAGTTCTTCCTTTAAATTAGCAAAAACGTTAAAAATAGTTTACTGTACCTTCGTTAGAAGTTATTTAGATTATTGTTCACAAGTGTGGAATCCTTGCTATAATAAGTACATTGATAGAATCAAAAAAATTCAGAAACGTTTCTTGCGATTCTTATGTTACCACCTTAAAATTGTCTACAACTCAGAAAACTACCTTGCCCTCTGCAAACAATTTCACATTTTGCCATTACCTAATCGAAGACAAATCTCAGATGGCACTTTTATTCTAAAAAATATTAATAATGAGGTCGACTGTCCACTTTCTCCAAAAAATAAATTTTACTGTACCTTCCAGATCAAAAAGATACATACAATCCTCCGCTTACTTGTGAAACCTACAGTACTAACTATAGAGGTAACTCATTCCTGGTGCGAGCAAGCAGATCCTTTAATTCTATTTGCAAATAACTTAATTTAGATCCCTATACTACCAAAAGTACTAAATTTCGATCGGATTATAATAAGAAGTTCTTTAGCAAGTGACTGATAGGATTTCTATATTATCACAAAATTCATATTTAGTGTCATGTATTTTTGTTTAGATAATAATATAATAAGGTGTAAATGGTGTAATAGTGATTAAATAAGGAATATATTATATATTAAGATTATGGATATAATGTTGTATCAGTAGAATAATAATGTTGTGTGTATACTGTAAGGTTCTAACTATGTCATAAGAATCTATTAGTATTAATAAAAAAGATATATTAGTGAAAACCTTTCTTTTTATATAGTATTGGTTCTATTTCATTATAATCATAAGCTGTTGGTTTTCCAAAACAAATAAATAAATAAATAAATAAATGATCTAGTTCTCTTTATTATAGACTAGCTTTGCCCGCGGTGTTTTAGTGAAAGCAAATTGCGTAATAACAGTAGAAGATTTTTCGCGAATTTATTTTCATTGATTTTCCTCTAGAAATAAGACATTTTTCGAAGTAAAATGTAGCATATGTGCTAATCCCGGACGTCAGCTAACTCCATGCCAAATCTTATCCAAGAACGCTCCAGCCGTTTAATCGTGTAGAAGTAACAAACATACTCACAAACTTTCACCTTTAC
Organism: Polyommatus icarus; assembly: GCA_937595015.1. NCBI lineage: Eukaryota > Metazoa > Arthropoda > Insecta > Lepidoptera > Lycaenidae > Polyommatus > Polyommatus icarus. The sequence goes on from OW569321.1 coordinate 17,263,738, forward strand.
AATATTAGTATGATTTATTTATTTATTTATTTACACTTGCACACAAAACCATTAAAAAGTAACATAATATTAGAAAGACGACACAACAGGTATCTTTGATTAGTATGTATGATTGTCTGATATACAAATAAAAAAATATGCAAATAAGTAATCCTACATCCCAATCCTCCTTTTAAAAGTCGCGTCAAAGTCAACACGATAGCCGAAGTTGGTACATCAGCGGTGCGGAAATCGGACACATTCATATTTTTAGTCACAGTTCGTGAATTTTATCGGCGAATACATTTTTTATTGAAAAAGGTTTGTCAACGTCGTCCAACTATCCTTTAGAAATGAATGCCATTTGCTCCGTCGGCTTGCGGCTATGAGGAATATTTTACGCAATTGAATATTAAAACTGTTGAAATATTGCGATTAAAATGCAATGATTAAAATATGTACGTCCATATCATTTAAGATAAATCTTGTTATAAATATTTAAATTTAAGTTTAAAGTTACAGTTAGCTGTATTTAATTGATAGTAGAAAAGTAGGAAGTAGAATGTTTTCGGAAATTTGAAAATATTGGGATTATCGACTAGATATTCTTATTGACTAATTACGATAAAATTGTGTTAATGATTTTGATTTTACTATTAATATAGAAATATTTTAAAAAGCTGTCTCTCACTTTATTGCTTAATCGAGTTAATATAATTGGTTTTAAAAGCACCTCAAGATAAAGCGTTCACAATTTGCATCAAATGGAATCTTATATATAAAATTTTCGTGTCACAATGTTAGTCCACGAACTCCTCCGAAACGGCTTTACTGATTTTTACCAAATTTTATATGAATAATATTCAGTAGGTCTGAGAATCGGCTACACGGTACTTTATATATTGATAAGTGAATTTGTTGAATAAATAATAGTAAATTATTACAACCTGAGACTGACGGCGACCATTGTTTGTGCGACGGGATAGCGATCGACGTTGCCATGGTGACATATTTATTTAGTCACTTCAATACCCCTTTATAAAATAATATGGCAAATATATTATGGCAAAGCAACGTTTGCCGGGACAGCTAGTTATTTTATATTATTTGTATATGGTAATAGTTTAGAATGGATGGAGGTCAATTTCCTAGAGTGGCGCATAAATCTCTTAGACACGGCGCCTCATCTTCACACGGAAATGCAAACGCGACCACACTAGAGTTATGGACCGTTTTCGCGGGGGAAACGTTGTAGTTTTTCACTTGTCGCACCCCGTTATTATAGGACTTAGACTCGACGAGAAGATTCTTACTGTAAGTTATGATACGGTATTATAAAAGATAGTTCCCATGTTATTGTTGGAATATCATTATTCATTACATCTTAGCCGCCAGCGTACAAACGAATGAACGTTCTATACCTACTCAAACCACGTCAATCGCAAGCAACCGCGACTTATGCTCGATAGCTAAAATCCATATCTATATCCACACTAATATTATAAATGCGAAAGTGCGTCTGTCTGTCTGTCTGTCTGTCTGTCTGTCTGTATGTCTGTATGTCTGCCTGTCTGTATGTCTGTTACCTTTTCACGCTCGAACACCTGAACCGATTTTGCTGAAATTTAGCATGGAGATACTTTGAGTCCCGAGAAAGGACATATGATAGTTTTTATCCCGAAAAATTTACAGTCCCCGCGCGATAAAAGAATTTTGGCGCAAACCAAGTTGCGGGCGTCATCTATTGTTAATATAAAATTTAACAATTTACAAGACCTTTTGTAATGATATTTATATTTGAAGCGTAGGTATTTTAATTTAGATAATTCTTATAATTTAAAAATTGAGCACACACTGAGCGGGGCCTATTACGGCTACTAAAACCTTTGTTTTAAACTACATATTATGGTATTCAATGTCAAACGGTTTTAGATATAAACATTCATGCAATGCATTTAGAAACTGCGGGCAATAATTTAAGTTTAAAAAACACTGGAAATAGAAAATTTAATATGCAACACAGCACAATTCCGGCGATTTTCTATTTCACGCGCAAACGGGTCGCGGCGCTGGTGTCGCGCCTGATTTATGCGGACCCGCTGACAGGTTAGCTCTGCTCGTGTCTACACAATGAATAGCTCTCTGGACTAGTAATACTTTTAAAAGTATCAAGCAGGTAATATAAAACACAGTTAAAGATTGAAAAATGTAATTAATGTACTTTTAGGCCGTGTTCACACCAAACTGTGAGCGAGAGTTACGCAGTTTATTGTATTTCCATACAAATTCACTATTCGTTCACACCAGCTAACTGACTATACGCCATTCCGCTAGGCGTAGGCGCGGACATTCGGTACCGTATATTTTCACGTTCACTTACGTTCACACTGGGGCTGACAGTGAGCCTGCTCACATTCAGCGGCATAATATAGTCAGTTTGGTCTGAACACGCGCTTATTGTTGACAAGTAAAAACATTTTATATTAAAGTACATGTATTTGAAAATTATAAAATCTAGCATATCAGGCAAAGTGAAGCCTTCCTTATAAAGATCACAGATGAAGCAATCTTTTCGGAGCGATCAAATTCGTAACCAAATCTCTAATAAGTTTTATCGGGATCGACATCTGTAACTCGATGGAAGTGGCCAAGTTTTCGCATAAATTGCGCGAGATAAGCGAAAATATTGTCTTCGGCATACTTCCCCGGCCACACCGCAGATAGGCACAATGGCCACGGGAACACCCGACGCCACTTAATTTATAGCACTTGAGTGAATTTCAATTATTGGCTCTGTGAAAGTTATTTTTTTTTAATCGGACTGATCTAACTGGTTGTAGACTGACATCCCAGGCTTCTGAGACACCTGTGATGCTCTAACATTGAAATTGAACACTATATTATGTGTTTGTATAATTATATTGCTATACGTTTCTCAGTTTTGCCCACGTGTTACAACTTACATCCGAAAATTATGTTCGACACTTTTTTAGAGGCTTTTGCCCAGCAGTGGGACAGCTAGGCTCGAAAAATTATTATTAGAACGATAGAGTCTTGATTTGATATTATTGATTCGACAGAAGTTCATGAGTCATGACTCATGGCAGTCTGCACCCCCATCCCACAAAAATTCGATTATGATAAGAACTTTTTTAATCAGAGCACGTATTAGCAACACAATGTTATATAACTTTTAATAAAAACATCATCATCCCCAGGGGGTGAAAATTCGTGGCAAAAATATTTTGTCATGTCATTATTTCACCATACAAATGTTCCAGAAGCTTTCCCCTATAATTTAATATAAATAATCCCATATTTCTTCTTGTGCCACTTATCAAGGAATGCAGCGATAGAGGGGTTCATAACAATAAGGCGTGGACCTATTTATATAGAGTTGTTACAACAACCATGAAATGTATTACTGTAAGTAGGATTTGCTACAACCTTCTCAACAGTTTTGTTATTGTGAAAAATATATAACTTCATAATAATATTATTATGAAGACAAGAATAATTAAATCTTTTAAGTTCGTCCGTAATAGATTTTGGACTAAAAAGCGATTATTTAAAGCCATATTTGTCTGCGATTGCCCCTTATGGACGTTGATTGTGCAATATGCAAGCTTGCCAATCCTCGTGCAAAACATTAATTTAAGGGTGAATTTCCCAACCGCTTTTTTTCGCGGCTACTGTGAAATTGGGGGTGTGAAATGGCTTTTTAGGGTTAAATAAAATTTCATCGTATAGTTTGTGCGATTATCCATATGAGGCAACAGACACATTAATTCGATAACTGGAACATAAAAATAAAAAATTCTAAAGGTAGAAATTAGGCCAGTCACCCCGACGACCTTTTTAGTCCTGATTTCGTCAGCCGAGGAAAAAATATTAGTGGTACATACAAACGGATTCTTTTATTGGATTCTCAAAGAATGGATGTATAATCAATACAAATTTCATAATCTCAATCGTTATACTTTCAAAATAGCGGGAGAAATAAAACTGTCCCAACATTTTGTCTTGATTCGGTGAATAAAAAATAAATATGAATTGTCGAGACCAGAAGTACTTTTGAACGTAATGCCGCTTCTCGAACTCAAACGCCAGTCATGCTTGTGCCTTCGGACCTAGAGGTGGTTTGCTGCGTCGCTGCGTGTTCCCACTAAAAACGTAAGTATATCGTCTCGGTGATACCCGACACTTTTCTCTACATTTCCGTGATTCAATTTATCATCTTAATTGAATCAGCTAGAAGTATTAATTTATTTTCTTACAAACACTTTTAATAATATGTATCAGTATGTAGTATAGATATCGGTATAATTATTATAGGAGTCAAAATGTTCAACGATTTGTCACAAATTTTCATATCGGTGATTCCGTTTCGGTGAATTCGGAGACTTATTTGGTCACCGAAATGAAAAAAAAAACACCGATATGAAAAAAAAATCACGGATATGTTCACTCGGTGACTTTCGGTCACCTTCGGTGACAATAGTTTTCATCTCGGTGATTTTTAAAGTTTTTTTATACAGAATGAAAAATAATCTGCGAAATTGTAAAAAAATGTTAATAAATAAAAAAGAAATATGGTGCTTCTTAATGTTTCATTTTTTGAGCTATTACATAGCTTTGATCGCGTTTGTCAAGAAATTCCGTAACGAAAAACACCTAACATTCGTCTAACGTCGTTCCAGTTAACATTTGTAATTTTTTTAACTTTAAATATTTATAAGGACACAATAGTTACCTTTCATTTTATGAATAAGAAACTCAGAGACTGATATTTTGACCTCATGTAGTTTATTAGAATTACCTAAAATATTGATTTTTGTTGATTAGTGAATTAGCAAAAACAGTACGAGATAATATAATATGATTATTTAATATGAGAATTTAATGAATCCTATCAAAAAGTAGTTTTGGTTATAATAATATTAGAATAATAGTTACTCATTTTTTACTTTAACTGTTTAACTTAAGTATATTTTTATAACGAAAAATTCTAACTAAGCACTAGAAGATGCCTTTTCAAAATAGTAACAGCATTTATTCTTTGCCGAGTGAAGTTGGCGCGTGGTAATTTTTATTCAAAGCAAATAAGTCAATTATTTCCCAGTATTAAAATATTTTGTTATTTGTAATTAAAATCGTTTGTAACATGAATATTTTTTAAAATAAAAATACATTGTTCTATCCACAGACAAAGATCAAGATAGATACCGCATGTGTATGTACTTCGCGTGAAATATCGCGTTCCCAAACGACGAGCAATTCGAAAGTCTGCTCTTTAGTCTGCTATCGGAATCAGACGTAAATCGGAATTTTAAAAATGCCTCAATGCCTAAAATAGCCGTATTGAGCTGTAGAAATTCAAATAGAAACATTGGCCTTGATAATGGACACGTTTCTTATCATCAGTACGTCACGGAGGCAAAAGAGTTGTGCAATTATAGCTGATTTCGTGATGGATTTTTTGTGATGGATATAGGCTTTGTTTTATTCTGAAAAATATTAGAGATAATTTCGAAAATTGCAAAAGTGTAACCCAAAGTGTAAAATTTTTTCCATAAAAATACATTATTTCGCTTGTTTTACAATCATGCTGTATACTATTTCGGTGAATTTACATTTCGGTGAATTTTGTTTTCATCTCGGTGACTGACTTTTTCATCTCGGTGACAGCTAAAATATAAACGTGTGTGCTACGTTTGTTTATTATTTAAATTTTATGTCATTAGTTTCGTAGTCATAAAACATTAAAATTGAGAGGAAACTTCGGTAAAAACTCAAAAAAACATAGGAACAAAAAAGTTTACCGAAATGAAAAAAAATATGGACATGTTGAAGTTCACCCTTAAGCGCTTTAAATAATAATTAAATCCCTTTTTAGACATTGACAATTTCGTCAATATTCCATTTGCATTTCATATTATTTTTCGTTATTTTACAGAAAAACTGTCGTTTCTTTAGAATATTATAAAATAACCAACATTCAAATGTTTTGACTTTTAAAATGATTTTTTAAAAGTCAAAACTTTTGAATGTTTGGAACGTTGGAGATTAGAGAGTGTATAATTAGTGTGTATTAGCAAATACTAATGACTAATGAGAGTATGAAGTACACTTTTATCTTCGATTAAAAAAAAATGTAATAACCTCTCTAGATAAATTTCGTATGCACCTAATACACCCCTGGCCTCAAACAGAGGGTAGTCGCAGATCATACCTCCTTTCATAATCGCTCACCGCAAACCGTTAAATACAGGAGGCCATAAAAATTGTATGAACACCATAAATAACGCAACGGTATTCGATTATGGGCTGAAGGGCCCCGTAATTGCAGTGTGTACCTAATTGCATCTGGGAAGAATTCCTCAGTAGGTAGCTGTGGAAAATAGAAGAGTCAAGTCAGACAAGATCAAAACTGGTCGTTTACTTTGTAAAAATGTATTTTAGTGTATGCTAATATTATTTACCTAAATATAGGTAGTGGTAATACATTATAAGATAGTGTTTCATTATCTACTGTTAGTCATAGATCTGCTTTTATTTAGTAGTTAACTTTATATCAGGTTAACTCAGATTACAGATACTTAAGATAATTAATAGATACTTACAAGATATTTCCCGCAATTCATTGCTCAGAAATTTGTTTATCGAGCGGGAACCGTGCATTCTACTATAAAACCCACAATATCACTTTCGCAGGACTATAACATAGTATAAGGAGGCCTTATACTATGACGATAAGACTCTCCAATCTCCATACAAAATTCTATCTAATTCGGTTAATACTTTCGCTTGTATACTTAATGTTAGTAACAATTCAAGCCCTAAATTAAGCGTACACAATAGTTAAATAAACAACCGAATTAGGAATGCCGGCTAGGTCATAGGTTGCCATAGTGACACTCAGGTATCAACCAGCAATGCGGATATGCCCATCACATAATTCGGCAGAGGCGGCCATTCGCTTGCGGCCGCATTTGTCACGCAACTCAACCGCACCCGCGACCCATCTGTCATGTGCTCAAGAGCTGCCCAGGCGGCACAGACTAAGGAGGAAGGATAGATACGTATTGGGATAAAATTGTATTAGTACCTACACGGTGAATGGTGATACTTTGAAGAGTCGATACATTGGCCCGTGTGCGGTCAACGCGTTGCTGATGAAGCCTAAATGAGAATGGGACTCGCTGAGTGAGACTTACGGCTATATTATATGGGTCGGAATTTAGCAAGTGGCCTGGAGCAGTTATTTCAAACGAGGGAAGCAGGACTATCGTCCGCTTTGGCTATAGTGTTTAAAAAAAGACAATCCCCGAATAGCCCCAGGCGGGATTTGACGCCTACCCTTCCCTGTCCTTTTGGGATATCCGGGGTCAGGTTTGAATGTCGAATGTCACAGCGATCACGACTAAAATAATACATTTATCAGTTTTATCAAAATATATTTTCTAAATTCTTACAAGGTATTATTTTCAAAAATTAGGCACTTTTAACGAATAAATTTAGGCACTGTATAGGAAAATTTATGATATTGAGGCATTTCTTATAGAAACATAAATGAAAAGCAACTCTTTTCACGCACAGTGAACTCTATATTATTTAGGACACATTAAAACACACACCCTTAAAATACATGGTGTATGTGATGATGAAAACAAAGTGATGATTTTCGGTGTAGGTATGAAAGTGAAATTTGTCAACATTAGTCTTTGAACATTCTGAAGCAGGCATCTGTTAGGTATCTGATTATTGCCCATTCCACCGGTCGCAAGTGTCGCCTTAAAATATTACCGAATATTACGGCATATTACCGGGCGTGTGCGGGATATAGCGCGTTATTACTCCGGTAATAATTCTACCACCCCTTGGACTGGAGGGTTCGTCTATGAGCAGGGCTTGACCTCTGATCTCTTCTTTTGTATTATGTGGTTTCTTTTTTTGACAGAAGCCAATAAAAGTTTATGCTCCTACGCTGAATACTTTAAAATTTCACTAAGACTTAAAGTAGATTAATATTTAATTGAAGCTCAATTTTTAAAATAAGCTCGTATTTTAGTTGACTATATAATAATAATCTAGTTTCCTCAAACATTGACCAAAACTACAATTAGAAAATTTAAATTTTATACACGTTCAGGATAAAAGCATTAAATAAGTAATGTTTTTTCATAATTTCACCCCCAAGGGCCAAGGCCAAGACCTCATAATCGAGAAGAAGAGAAATATAAGATCACTAGCTGTTGCCCGCGACTTCGTCCGCGTTAGCATAGTTAGATCACATCCCAAATATTATTTTTCAAAAATATTCAATGTACAGAATTGACTTAATTTCCTACGATTTTATTCAGTAACGCAAATCCTATTAAAGCAAACGCCTTCATCATAGAAGCTCAAATCTTTAATAATTTCAATTCAATCAGTCGAAAGTCTAAGAAAATTTCTAAAATTTTTCTTCTCCTATTTCATCCCCTTAGGGGTGGAATTTATTAAATTCCTTGAACGAATGAATGAATGAAACTCCTTTATTGCACCTTTAACGTTGTTCGTGGCGGCCGAAAAGGAAGATCTTCCGACCGAGCGAGATAGCATGCTCGGTCAGGCCGGAGCCCACTGACGTCATTTCAGACGTTGTATATATCTTGCCGTTCTCCGAAACTTCGATAGCGCGATGTAGGATTGTTAGGCGAATTGTGGGTACCGCCACATCACTCCCCCCCGAAGACCGGTGGTATTCTTCAATGCGCTTGTGTTGTCAGGTGTGGGCCGAAGCTACGCGTGCAATGACCAGCGTAGCTAGCATACCGTCGTAGACAAACGAAAGAAACTAAATTTTGACAGTTTTACCGGAAAAACATTGGAGAAAAAGTTTCTTTCGTCTCTCGATATCTCCCGCTTTTGAAAATCTATATGTCAAGCATGACACCCAATTTTATCCGCTTTTGACATTTAGTTTCTTGATTCTTTTTGTTTTTTTTAATATGGCACTTCGGCTATAAAACCATGGCTAGTGTCGAGTAAATGGCGGCAAATTCAAAATATCGATGTATAGCAACCCTGTCTATAGCCGGAATTATAGTTTTGATCTACAAACACGAGTAATAAACTTCTTTAGGTTTTATTATTCGTATATCGTAGATCAAAACTATAATTTCGACAATAGATTGGGTTGCTACAAGTCGTATTTTTGAATTTGCCGCCATTTACACGACACTGGCCATGGTTTTATAGCCGAAGTGCCATATTTTAAAAAAAGAGTCAAGAAACTAACTGTCAAAATAGCCGTTGCTGTAATGGTTGCTATGGAAAAGTTTCTTGTCTCTGTCCATTGAAACTCAAGTCGATGGGTGGCGCCATGCTCGGGAAAAAGATATGTAGACATGGGAAAGAATCTGCCATTACTTTCTTCCGAAGAATCGACTGGGGAAGGCCGTGCTAGCTATGCAGGAGAGGTTCCCGTGCTCTGCTTGTTGACCGGTCGTTGTAGCCTATGGCTGCCCCGTTCAAGCCAGACACGGGTTCGACCGGCGCGGACGCCCAACGCGGCTTATGGTCGAGGCGACCCGAGTTATGCTTGATGTCTGCTGACTTGGTGCGGAGGGGCGGGGAGTGTTGATGATGATTGATGTCCAGAAGGATGCGTGTTCTTGTCGGTGGTCACCAATTTAACGTTGTTCGTGGCGGCCGAAAAGGAAGATCTTCCGACCGAGCGAGATAGCATGCTCGGTCAGGCCGAAGCCCACTGACGTCATTTCAGACGTTGTATATATCTTGCCGTTCTCCGAAACTTCGATAGCGCGATGTAGGATTGTTAGGCGAATTGTGGGTACCGCCACACACCAAAACAACCATGACATATTACAGAACTTATGAACTATGAGTAAAAAGTACAAAAGGCGGTCTTATCGCTACAAGCGATTTCTACCAGACAACCTATATAATTATAATATTATAGTAACAGTAGTAATAGATGGTAGGTGACTACCTAAACAGCTAAGAGTGATTTTTCCTAACATATAAGTATAATATTACAAATACATATAACATATAATTATACATACATACTAAAGAATATATACAAATCATTATAAATACATACAAACATAAATAAATGGAAATAATACAATATATCGATTATTATCAGTTATTATGGATTAATAATTGTGACAAAAAAATGTTCCTTAACCCCATTTTTAAAAGCATACGAGGACTGAGCACGTCTCAAAGATGTGGGTAATTTGTTCCTTTCTAAAGGGATGCCTACGTCATAGTATCTTTGTGCATAATACACAGTTTCAGCCCGATCGGTTTAAAATTGACAACGTTTCATACAAACTGTCAACCCCAATTTCACCCTCTTGGGGGTAGAATTTCCAAAAACGCCTGAATTATATCCATTCAATTTTAATTAGTAACCCAATAAAGTTTCATGTTTCTAACTTAAAAAATGACGGAGTTTCATTCAAACTTTTAACCCCAATTTCACCCCCTTGGGGGTATAATTTGCAAAAACGCTTAAATACGTATCTATTCATTTTTAATCAGTAGCCCAAAAATAAAGGTTGATGTTTCTAACTCAAGAAATTTCGCCAAATTTCGTGTCTGCAACTTTAACAGTTTTTGCTCTGCGATGATGAATCAGTCAGTCAGTCAGTCAGTCAGTCAGTCAGGACTTGTAATTTTATATAAGATCATACCCTTCCGCGTAAAATAGTTGTTTTATGTTTGTCTTATCAGGAAAATCTACGGGAAAAAACTACTGTGCTGACTAAATAGACATACTAGTTACTACATACTTGTAAATAATATATGGAGAATAGTAAATTGTAAATGATCGAAATTGTAAATAAGACAACAGATAGCATCATAATTCTAAATCTAAAATATAATATGATGTAAGAATAAATGTACACAATTGAAATGATTAAATGAAAAATGCAAATAATTGGCTCTTCCCTTTGGTAGGGGGAACAAGAGGTCCCGTAAAAGGGGCCGCAAACAGTGTCAGGCACCCGCACCGCATTGAATAGTTGCGTGAAACGACTTGCCCTCACAAACAGACATTTGACGTATCTGTTACAATTAACATTTGCATCATGATAACGGGCGAGCCCTGATGGAGCTCACTAGTTAGTAGAAAACGTGACCCCTTTTAGTGTCGCTGATTTTGTGAAGCGTCGTACCTGTGCCTTGTAATGAATATTACATATTAGTAGAACGACGAACGTTATAACGTAGTAACAAAAATTAGTTCTTAAGTTTTTACAGATTTTTGGAGTACCTCTTCTACCAGATCCTCTTAAACATCATTCAATCATTCAAAACATCTAATCATAGTCTGGCGACTGATTGTAGATCGATTACGAAAAAAAAGTTGATACAGATGAAGAAAAAGAATCTTTTTAATTTGACGTGTAAATATAACAATATTTCTAATTGATATTTTAATAAACTTCCAGAAAAAAAACCAGAATAAAACTGAAATAATTAAGCGACTATCCCGGGTAGTAAAAACTTTTTGCGAAAATTCCTCGTTGGAAAATCGACTCCGTTTCTGTTTCGTATTTTTTTATAAGTTAACATAGCCTATAAAATTTCTCTTTATGAACAATAAAGCCAAAACAGATTTTTCGTACAAGCTGCTATATGCTTTCTAGATAGAAATAGGACTTAAATTTTTTTAACTATTTTTACATTTTTCTTGGACTAATAGTAGGGGAGGGGAGGGTGCTATTTGTGTAGTCACTCGAGCGTCATGGTAGTGTCCATGACACTCGAAAAATTGTAGGTTTTGTACATTAGGTAAAACTCATAAAAAAATAATGAGAGCGTTTTTTATTTTAGCGGTGGGTTCAGAAACTGCAGCCATTTGAAAGTTTTGATAAAGAAAATATATTCAAAAAATTGCTGATTTAGGTAAATTATAAATATATTTTAGACAACAAGGACTAAATCATTTAGTTTAGTGCTAAATAAAATATCTGCAAAGCTTAGTTAGGAAAATATGAATATTTATTTTTTTATATTTTAAAAATGTCCCTACAGGCTTACCTAACCTTTGAATCGTCAGTTCTTTATATGAAAGCTTCTTTGGGGTATACTAACATAGGGGATGTTAATTAGTTAATTAATCTTAATTTGACAGATCCGATGACATTTTAATATTTAAAAAAAATGTAACCCATCACATGAGAAATCTGATTTCTATACCATGATAACTAGACACATGTCGGAAGCTTATACAAGCTTAATCTGACACGCTCGAGCTACTCCCGAAATCCCCTCTTCCCCTCCCCAACTATAAAGAAACTTTTATATTTGCTACTTTCAGTAGCAAGATAATGTTAATGGAATTTTATGAAAGTTATTTTTTATTGCCAAAATACGTAAGCATTACGTAATTCGTAACAATATACAGCCGTAATATACACACATATTATGCACCTAAGCTTATGCATACGTATGTACGACTTGTAAGTTGTAGTGACATCAAGACAAGAGATTCGCAGATGCCACAATCTCCACTTGAAGCGTTAATCAACACGTTAGGTGCTCACAGCCTCACAAGCGCGCAAGTTAACGACGTCATTAAAGCAGATGATTGCGTTACGTGCCCTAGCGCCTGCGTTACACCCAGCTCGTATGCGTTACATCCCGCTTGCTCGCGTTACATCCCACCTGCCAGCGTTACAACTTATATCACCTTATTATTCATCGGTTCTAAGTCTAACCTCTCAGTTCATACCCAATTATTTTGCCAGGAGTCAGGAAGCTTTCAAATAGTTGTTTTCAGGGGCAGTCGCTGTACTGTGTACAATTGCTTACCCCCAAGTGTATGTCACAAAACTGATTAGTATAATTATTAAAATATACATAATATATATTTACTATAACACAGTGTTAACTTCCAAAAAACGTGGCGTTGTAACCTCTTGCTTAGCGTTGCCGATCTAATAAATTATTAGTATGAAAACTTAAACAGCTTAATGCAGCTAAACACAAATGCATTATAAAGGCATAAAGCCCATACACGCTTGCTGAATTCACAGGCGTATCTATGAAAATTCAATTTGGCTCGGCCGGCTGCTTTTTGTCCCTCGTTGTACAATGCACGCTATATACAAGCATATTTGCATTCCGCTGAGTGCAATCTGCAATGCAAACTCACTTATTACATAAGCGATACAGCCGCTTACAATCGAAATCCGTGCGTATATTTTATGGTCCGTGCTAGGGCTGTGTAGGTGCGAAAAAATGCAATTACGGAACACAAAGCGCTGGCAAACTATGTAAAATACTAAAAGCTAACAACCTTAATTAGCGTCGGAATGTTTCGTTGAAACAATATCGCATGTACAGCGTGTGTCGTTCCGTGCCGCAGGAATAAATTATTTCTCTGGAATTTGGTACTACTAATTACTGTTAGAAGAATTATTGGAGGGGAAAAGTATAATAAAAATATTTTAATACTTAATTAACTCTATTTTTGATAATTAAGTCATATTGTGTCAAAATTATCAAAAATAGAGTTAATTAAGTAAGCTCATACACAACAAAGATTATCTGATGGGTGTATAAAAAATTATCTATTAAAAAATAGACTATAACTTATATTATTTAATTATTGTAATGTAACCTAAATAGCATTTTCTATAGTTGCTAAAATAACGAATTCATATTTTGCAACATAAGCTAACTTTTAGTGCTTATATCATAAATAGAAAAATGTGTTCAACTGTACTCAAATGAAAACTATAGTCATTCCCCCGATGCGAAGTGGTAGCCCTGTGCCGCAGAGTGTGATTGATTCTCAATTGTTTATGTTTTTTTACCGTGCTTCAAGTGAAATTAAACGCGCTTTTTCATTTAGTTTTCTAGTTCAGCAGAGACAAAATTGATTTAACTGCATATAGGGATATTGAAAATATTCATGTCTGGGATTTTGTCCCGGCGGACTCGGTGTTTGAATTTCGGGGGCTACAAAGGGGATTAACAAAACGTGTACTGACGTTAATTATTTTATCAGCCTGTATATTTCGGTTTGTTTTAAAATAGAAAAGTTTCACGGGGTTACACTTTTAATATTACCCTGAAATGCCGGTTTAGGCGGGATACGCCAAAAAATTTAAACTTTTAAAAGGCGGACATAAAACATTATTTTATGACAAACGTAGCAAAAACGTTAGAGAATATTTCATGCGAAACACTACAATGGGGTATGTTTATTTGCATTTTCACTGAACTGACCAATCTGCATTGCAAACTTCCACTAGTATGTAAATACACACATTTTGCGCGTCACACCGAGCCGGAGCACCCTGTATACGGTGGGGTAAGATTTAAAATGGCGCGTTTTACAGTTTGGCTTCAAGTTGGCGGCACTAATGTGTTGGGATGTCGCCGTGCTGGCTTTGACGCGATCAAATGACATTCACAAACAATACAGATATACTCAGCGTTGCTTAGTCGGCCTTTGGCACGACTGACGGCTTAATATTCGTAATTTCATCAATTTTCCCACCGAGGGTATTAAATTGTCTAGTTGTCAATAATGGATCATGATTCCGGTTACGACAGAATGAGCTAAAACATTAGTAATTACACGTCATATATTTTTGAAACAATGTGGGTACTTTTTCAATGCCAACTGCAGAAGTATATAAAAATGTAAGTTAGTAATGTACTCGTAATAATATGACAATTATACAAAAAAGACCAACATATTAACTAGACAAGAGACATGTAAAGCCCGTCACAGACTTAGCTATAATATATATTAATATATTTATAGCAAGGAATATTATTCTATACTAAATCCACATGTCACAGAAATATATATTATAGCTGTGTGTGTGTGGTCACGCGAAAATTAGTATAGAAAATATATATTAATATGCCTAGCTATAAACATATTAATACGAGGGCTGCTATTTATGTATCCGGAATTAAAAAAAGAAACAAACATATATCATTTAAAATGGTTTTATTGCTTTTCAAAATATTCGCCGCGATGATCGATACACTTTTGCATACGCTGGAACCAATTTTCATAGCACTTTTTCCATTCTGATTGAGGTATCTCCAAAACGTGCATTTTGAACGCATCAACAGCCTCTTCGCGGCTCGAAAAACGTTGACCACGTAATTTGTTCTTCGCGTATGGAATTAAAAAGAAATTGTTAGGTGCCAAATCAGGGCTGTACGGCGGATGACCAGTCAATTCGATCTTTTGACCCTCCAAAAACTGAGTTGTTTCAGCTGAGGTGTGACAGCTAGCATTGTCGTGATGTAATATGATTCTGCGTTGTCGGTTGTCCTTTCTTATTTCTTCAAAGACTTCTGGTAAACAAATGGTCGTATACCATTCAGAATTAACCGTTTTACGATTCTCTAATGGCACTGTAGCCACATGTCCATTAATTCCAAAAAACAGGCGACCATTTGCTTCAAAGTACTTTTTGCACGAGTTAACTTTTGTTGGTTTCGGCTCATCTTGGAACACCCACATCGTTGACTGTTGTTTAGTTTCGGGGTCATATGCATAGATCCAAGATTCATCACCTGTGTAGATATTAAAAACGGCTTTTGACGTACCACGGTTGTATTTTTTTATCATTTTTTGCACCAATCGACACGAGCCCGTTTTTGATCGATTGTCAAGTTGTGCGGAATCCAACGCGAACATATTTTTTTTACAGCCAAATGTTCGTGTAATATCTTATGTATGCTCGTCATACTTATGCCTAAGAACGCCTCTATGTCGCGATATGTAACATGACGATCACGCATTATTAGTTCCCGCACAACGTCTATATTTTGTGGGACAACAGCTGTTTTTAGGCGACCTTCTTTATTTTCATCCGTGAGCAAAGACCGCCCATGATTAGACTCACTGTACCAGTGATAAACAGTGGTTTTTGATGGTGCTTCATCTCCAAAAGTTGCGGTGAGTTGAATAAAGCACTGTTGTTGATTTAGCCCACGCCGAAAATCGTAGTAAATCATTGCACGAAAATGTTCACGCGTTAAATCCATGGCAAATGCAATGAAGACACGCAATTTTCAAAATGACGCCACAATGGAAAAATAATTGACAGTCACATGAAGCAAAATGTATTCTTCAACCAAAGAGTTCTATTTTCAAATGTTGTAATTACTTTTTAAATATTGTTCTTGTAAGTGGCCAGTTCCGGATACATAAATAGCAGTCCTCGTATACATTATAGCTAGGTCTGTGACGGGCTTAAACGCTCAGAATTTTAAGCGTTCAATAAACTGTATCGCGAAATATTAATAATTTGCAAATTAGATCACGTCGTGCTCATAAAAAATAAAGAAGTTATTTATTCTAGTTTTATTACGCGCGAGAAATCATTACGGGCACATTAAATTTACGCTCGGGTATTAGTAAACTCCACACGTTTACAATCGATTTTGAACCTCGATCGTAAACTTGGCACTCAGTTGCAGGAGTGTGTGAAATTGGCTGCCGTTACAGCTCAAGTACACAACTTTGAGCCATAACTCATTGTGATAAGGACTTCTGCGATGGCAATATATTTTCTCGGTTCTTGTGAAAGTTTAGTAGTAATCTTTGATGGTACATATTTCACAATTTTTACAAATGAACGCCTCGTCTGAAATTAATCGAACCTACATATATTTTTGACATCCCCGCAGGAAAATCTAAATTAAGGTGTACTTATTTGAAACACTTATTTATAAATGTCCTTCAGGAGGCCAAAGCTCGAACTTCAGCCATAATAATCGCCGAATCCGAAGCCTTCTTTCTAAGAAAACAAACGTCGAAAGCGAAACAACTACTACCTGAAAAGTCCCTGAATCCCAATCTTATTTATTAGTCTTAAAATTTACAGAAACATTCAATATTAAACAATAACCGATTAATCAGTTTCGGCGTCAACCAAAAGCTCTTCGGTCGAACCCGAGAAGTCAGTTAAGAAGAGAATCAAAAGTCCAAACTCTACCTTCAACTAACCCTACCCGAGCCAATTTGAAGGGTTACAGTTTTAACACTTTAAAGTAGTACCACAGTAGTACTAATTGGCTGTCATAGCCCAAGCGTTAATTCCAGCAAATACGCACCGTGTTTGAACAGGGTTCGTTAATGCTCCATCAACGTTTGTTCAGTCTGTTCATCTTCTAATAGTATGCGAATCCCTTATGCGAAATTATGCGGAATTCTCGCAAACGATATATCATTAGTATGTGTGCATTTAATTTGAATTTCAAAGTGATGTTACGTTTCCTGAATAGTTTATTTATATGGAATTGCACACCTTCTGCTCCACGGGGGCCGCTAAATTACTTACGCTTATTTCATAGCTTAAATGTGATGCAGGATTATTGTAAAGTTTTCGGGTCAATTCTACCTCTCAACTCTCAAATGATTTTGAAGGGCTTGAGATAAGAGAAGCTCCAAAGCTTGGGAAAAACATAATATTGTTTTTGGAAAAATGATGCGGTCGCCGCATGATAAACTATCTGTGGGCAACATTACATTGTAATATAATATTAAATATTTCCAATGTAATTTAAATTGCTGCTATACATAATTACATATTTTCTAAAATACGTTTTCAACTATTTTATACTTTGATCGCGCAAACATTTAGGCGATCCACCAGAGCTAGAAGTCCCTTGGTCAATTATAGAAGGGGTAACGATCGTGTGCCGGCTTCATTCTTTATGTAAGACACTACGGTTCGATCGGAGTAGTACACGTGAGTTGCTTAACCTAACCTAACAGTGTGATTTCAGGTAATAAATCCAACAATACATAATTTTAACACGTCCACTGCCACAGTAAATAAAATACACACAACATGCGACCGCGGCCGGCCGACGCGACGTTTCAAACTCATCAACTGATTGTTGTTTATGACGTGCCCGGATTAGTTTAGCGATGTTTGTTACTGTATAGTCTGTACATCCCGACTGGCTTTGATCCGGATTTAGTTATATTTTTATCCCTTTGTTGTTACAATATGACACAATGTTTGAGAACTATTCTCAAGGAGAAAATATAAACTGTTATAAAAAGCGTTGTTTCCGCGAAAACAGTAACCAGATTCTGCTGATAGAAACCTACAGCTTTGATCCAGTCTAAAACTGATTTACTGTTTGCTCATAGGTGCACACGTCAAACAACTGACTCTTTTGAGTTTCGACCAATGAGAAGTAGAACGCGTTTGACATTTGTTTGAAATTATAATAATATGAGAATTTTTGTAGCTTTGTTATACGGAAACTGCAACAAAACTCGAAATCCGTAATATTGTTTTAAAATCAGAAAAATTGTGAATAATGGATTCAAATAACAATAATTATTATTGTAGATAACTATTCGTTGCGTCGTACAACCTAACAAGATTTTAATACCAACAAAATACCAATTTCTGTCCTACGCCTAATCAACGCACAGCGATTAAAAGTTTTATTATGGTGCTCCCACTTTACTAACAAATGTTGTCAATTGCTACATTTTGTTTGGAACTGTAACATGTTATGAGTGCTAGTACACTAATAGAAAATGTTTACTAACATTTTAAAACATTTAAATCTGGTATTGGCTCACCACGTACCCCGTCGTCCTTTATAAAAGGTTTACAAACAAAAGTTAACACAAAATGTCTTATTTTGTTATAATTTGTTAACTTACGTTTACTAAACACTTTCCAACATGAAAACATTTTAAACATTTTTTTAACATTTGTGACTAAATGTTTGCTAACAAATGTTTACTAACGTTACGGAACATTTTGTAACCGCGGTGTGGTACCACCATTAGACTAAAACGTAACATACCGACGGATAAATATATAATAATTAACCAAAATATACGTCATACGTGTACTCGTGGGAGGCGAAATTTTAATAAATGTGCACGCATCCACATTCCTGCCCCTGAAGTGGTCATAAGTGCTGCAGACTGCTCCATGTAAATTTTACTGTCTGATAAATGCGACAGTATTTACTACTCCCAAAAACCCGGCAAGAACATAATAATTTGTATACTGAGTATTAAGAGTTTGAAATGTCAGTCTGTATTGTGTTCATCCGTTGGCTACAATACCACTGGTAGCCAGCCAACGGATAAACCGTTTTTGAGATTTTGTTTATTCGCAAAAAAAAATAAGGATTAGTTATTACTTTTCTATTTTTATGTAAGAAAAGTAAGAGCCTTTGTTAGCAGCACAATTGTATTTTTTGTGATGTAACTATTTATGTTAATACATATTTAACAATAGCAAAACAGATTAATTTAAGCTACCTAAACACATGCAAAATTACAACAATCAATTTTTTGGTAGCAGAGCTGCTCAACATTTCATAACGTGTAGAAAATTCATAGGCAATTAGAGCTGTCGCAGCCCCGAGGGGAACAAGTTTGATTACGTATACCTTGTGCATTGTTAATGACGTTTCTTCCGGTCTCCATACATTCTGCCGCGCTAATAATAAGTGATATTAATACTATAGTGTCCATTATGACACTGTATTGATATTAACGACTTTATTATCAGGGAATAACAAATTCTGATATCCAAAATATTTATCTCAAGATGTATCTTTTGAATTGTACACAATGTATTCTGTAAATAAAACAAACTGTACTCAAAATCATCAATGTTACCTTGAAAATAACATATTTCATTTGAAAAAGAAGTTAACCCCTGCGATAATAATAATAATAATAATAATATCTATGGACGCTTCACACCACGTCAGTCTGGCCCCGTGCTAAGTACCTGAAGGACTTGTGTTACAGGTACCAGACAACGGAAATATATTTAATACTTTATACTATACATATATTTAAGATTTTTATTATATCATACACATATTTAATACACATCCATGACCCAGAAACATTGAAAAACTTTTTGTTCCGTCGGCGGGATTCGAACCCGCGACCCCCGGCTTGAGTTGCCACACACTCTAACCATTGAGCCACGGAGGTCGTCAACTCTAACTACTAAGATACGACTAAGATATTTGCATTCAATTTCATTCAATTAATATACATCCAGAATTTGTTATTCCATTTAGTTTTAGCACACGATGGCACGAGCTAGGTGCAACAGAGGTATGAATAGAGATCGGTCCGGCGTTATTCCGGGCCGGACACAATGGACCGGCCACGTCCAGGAATTTAGACCGAACTTGTGGTGCCGACACGCCATAAATTCGAATGGTCAAGTGAATTTAAATATAACGCAGGGATCCCCTATCTTTGATAGAAGTTTGAAAACAAATTTCAATATTCGCAAAAAAATACATCCACGTGCCACGAACGTGTTTCTTAAAATATATTTTTATCAGATAAGTTCGTGGCTCAGCAAATTATTTTTGTAAAATAACAATGCCGTGTAATTTATCCTTCTTATTGTGTTTCAGTTTGGAAAACATTTTCGGTAAACAATCTTTGTTCAAATTTTATAAATACGCCAGTAAATACTAATCTATAAGGCTAAGGATATACAAAACTGTGGCAGAATAATTAAAAGCAAACAATTTAATTAGAAGCCCTAAAAGCGAAAAATTAATAAATAAGAGTGTGCCGAAAGTTGAGCACCCCTGGGACAGCATCAGTCGCCCGGAGCTGTTGTATCATGCACGAGTACGGTATTCTGTTTACGCTAGACATGGAATAAACAATTCCATGTAAATAGAAATACATATTATTATTAAAAATGCCATTACATGTACGTCAGTTTGTATTTAAAGGGTTTGGGACTTGGGTTTATTTTCCTATTGCACTTATGAAGTAAGAAGGCCATAGTAGACTTTATGCGATGCCTTTCAATTTCCAAAATGACAGGATGCTTCTAGAAGAGTCTAGACTCTAGAGAATAATGAGAGGTAAAATTGCATTCGTAAAATTTTGTATTTCATAAGCGAATAGCTTAATATGCCAATAACAAGATGTAACTATCTAAATAACTATAAAAAAATATTTATTTTATTCAGATGTGTAATTAAAACTTCCTTACAGGTTTGTGGCAAACAAAATTAAAAGTTTAATGAAAAATAGAATTACAACGACGCTAACCCTATGGAATGCATCAAGAGATAGAGTGGGCACATTTGGCACAATAAAAAACGTATTATCCATTAAAAGGAATCCATCAGAGCAGAAGCACCGAAATGACAGCGAAGAGCCGCGGCAAATTGCATAGTCATTCACTCGGCCCGCACAAAGCAAAGTGTAAGTTGTCATCCATTTTAAAATCTGCACCCGCACCACGTAAACTTTGGACATCAGCGAATTCATAAATTGATTAAGCATTTGGGTCACAATCACAACCCATATCACCTTTAACCTATCAATCAACGTAAGGCCCAAGTGGGCCGCAATAACAAAAGATTTCCAAGAATTAGCGATCGAAGGATTTATTTGGGTACCTACACCTCATGTCATGATCATCCAAATTTCTAATGAGTTTTAATATTACAAATGTGTAACTTTAATTCTCGCTGTTATTGGTTCATGCGTTGAATCAAACTGAATGGATACTCGTATAGAGATCAAACTGAGAGATCGTCTACACTCTACGTACATAGATACGGAGATACAACACAAAATGTAATGGTTAAACTACATAAACTTTATTCACGAAAGTGATGAGCAAAGCGATGTTTACAAAGCGTGACGTATTTGGCACACGCTTATATAATTTTTTCAGGTGGATCGAAGTTCACAGTATACGCAGCTGCAGCAGCAAAGCATGATTTATGGGCCGGTGCAAATGGGTTACGGTAACAGCGGATGTGTGTCCGTCCCACAATCATGCACTGTTTCTGTGATTTACAACTACCATCTAGTTGTTTTGGATTTTTGTTACATTTTCATACAAATTAAATTAAACATGATTTATTATTCCATCATGAAAACATTATTTTCAGTTAGAATGTTTATTTTATATGGACAACATTTGGGTAAATATTTTTTAGTAAAATTTGTGACATTGATGGCAGCATACCATCATCATCATGACATTTACGTCGTACGAAATTACAATCCTATTTTAATAAATAAATAATCTACCTATTTAATTAATACCTTATGATAGTTACGAACTAAAATTTGAAAAACGTTTCAGCGCCTTTCGAGAAAACCAATCGCGACATTTTACTTCTGCTCATCAAACTCTTTGAGGAAAGGAAAAATACTATCTCTAGATCAATGATATTCAACTAAATACAGATCTGTTACGTTCATACTATTTTCCGGCTTAAATTGCTTCCGAACAATTTTCAAATTCAATTGTCAAATTTGACAGATAACTGAAACAAAAGATACGAAATGACATTTACATAAAAGAGACAGACTATATAAAAGACGGGCCAATTGGCCCGTATTTAATGGCTTCACAACGCGCGCGGTAGTAACATAATACCTGCTTTGAGTTTTTTTTATATAATATCATTGCTCTAGATCTATTTTTAAATAAGTATGCTTATATTATGTAGAATCTAGATTTCTGGTGTGTTATCAGTTTATCACTAATTATCATAATATACATATATAATTAAGTATTATAGTTTAATGCACTAATATAATTTTAATTTATGTTGATAACAGCTGTTTATACACATTTAATGACGCTATTATTTACAACAGCTATGAGTAGCAGCCTGTACATTATTTCGGTCACGAAATTCATTAAAAAAACAACAGCTGAGGTGTCCGAGTGGTTAAGGAGTTGGACTTGAAATCCAATGGGTACTACCCGCGCAGGTTCGAATCCTGTCCTCAGCGTTATTTTTTTAACCCCAAAGAAAATAAAGATGTGCATCTGTATAATAACTCTTAACTCCCACACCGGTTTCGGTGACGGTGGCCGGTTTAATTGAAACCAGGCACGTTACACAGGAATAATTTTATAGTGCCCAAGTAGTGATGAGCAAAATTAGTCTTGGTCTTGCAGTCTTGGTCTTGGTCTTGCAAAAATTGCAAGACCAAGACCAAGACCAAGACTACCCTAAGACTAGCAAGACCAAGACCAAGACTAGGTGTGCAAGAACAAGACCAAGACCAAGACCGACTATGCAAGAGTCTTGCTCCATGCAAGACTCTTGCTAAAAAAATTTACTTAGTCGCAGTGACTATAATATTAATGAGATAAAAATATAATTATAACAATATAATATCTACTTAAAACATTAATTTCAAGTTCCAAGATACAGCCTGGAAACAGGCAGACGAACAGGCAGTGATGTGTAAGTAATTGGGTCCATTTTGATTATGTAACCATGCATTTAAACTAAAAATTTGGGAATATCTATTCTAATATTATAAATGCGAAAGTATCTCTGTCTGTCTGTCTGTCTCGCTTTCACGCCAAAACTACCGAACCGATTATAATGAAATTTTGTACACAGATAGTGACATACGGACGGACGGACAGACAGACAGACAGACATGATGAATCCATAAGGGTTCCGTTTTTTGCCATTTGGCTACGGAACCTTAAAAATAAAAAAGTTCTTATTTTTAAAAATTTTAATTTTTTTTAAGGACATTATTGCCTCTAAAAGATCAGCCTATGCTGAGTTGGCTCTTGACCTTTCATTAGTATTTTCAATTCTAGAACCATTCTCATATCAAGTTAAGATAAGATCATGTAGCTAGTCTAATAATTTAGGTTTGAAAATGTTTTATCGAGAAAATTAAAACGTTTACAAAAAGTTTTGAAAAATGTTTGCAAGAGTCTTGCTTTTTGCAAGACCAAGACCAAGACTAGGCGTGCAAGACCAAGACCAAGACCAAGACCAGACAGATTAGAGCAAGACCAAGACCAAGACTGCACAAGCAAGAACAAGACCAAGACCAAGACTGGTCGAGTCTTGGTCTTGGTCTTGCTTTGCTCATCACTATGCCCAAGTGTGTACGCAGTACCCAAGAGCACTTTCTATTCCTTTACTCTCATAACCCAGTAGGACGGACGTCCGACATGACTGGCGAGAGATCAGGAGCAGGACCGACTTTTTACAAGCCCATCCGATGCATGGCATGGATCATCTTACTTGTCAGACAATCAGGTGATCAGCCTGCATTGTCCTAACCAAACTTGGAAGTAACATGTTTCCAACGCTGGAATGAAACCACGACCACTGGACCACGAGGCTGTATATCTGTATACTGGTGGGCTATTATGACCTCTTATTTCCAGCCAGTTTACGCCCAAAATGTACCGTTTTCGGGCGTAAACTGGCTGGAAATAAGAGGTCATAATAACCCACCTGGTCTGTATACATGCTGTGTGTATTTCTGTACCATCGTAGGTATCTCATAAAGAGATGCAGTATTATGATTGCAAACTGACGTAATAGAGTCGCGACTTCGCGAGTAGCTAGCAATATTGCTAAGTGAAAACTAAAGACTATTAGGTAAATATTTCTATAGATGAAAGAAAATTTAAACTCCTACAATCTATAACTTTCCAAGAATCTAAGATAAGTAAAAACAGAAACAAGCTACGTTATTAAAAAGCGCCTGATGGAAAAAGTTTGATATCTTTAAGCATTTTGTAGCTGTAAATACCAGTCGAACACAGTATCAAGCTTGCATAGCAGTTAGCATTATACAAGGCTTTTTAAACTTTATTCATCACTCATAAGTAATCATACAAGTTTTAATATAAACATTTTCTGCTAGGAAACCGTCTTTGTTTTACATGTTGTTCCAAAACTATATTGCTTGCAAATACGGAATAAATATCTACTAAAGAAACCCCACTGGTAGGTACAGCGACAATTGCTTGGATTTTTTTCATCTCAATTCTTAATTATTCAATTTGTTAAAAATTATAGTACTAGTCATCAATCCTTAAAGTTATTGAAACAAGTTTTAGTAACATCAGGGTTTCACCATGTCTTTATAATATATAGTACGGTTTTTCACCGACCGTACGTTTTAAAAGCTTAGAATATTCTTGTGCAACTTAGTCATAAAGTGTATTAGCCAAATGCATCAATTTGGGTATACGCTAATGTATATTTTTACGCTCAACACGGCCTTCGGTGAAGCTTAACCGCAAGCTAATACGGCGAGCTTTTAGCTCAGTTAAGAGCTTTTAGCAAAAATCAAGTATGTGGAGTGGATCAAATTCTACTCCACATATTTCATTCATTATGAACATTAAAGGGGTATGGCGACTGACGAAAACTCACTAGGTAAATATTTTATCAATAAGAGTACTTCCACTAGTAATTATAATTTACTGTTTATTTTGGTACTAAAATAACATAGTGATATAGTAGATAATAAAGTTGATTTCAGTGCTTTAAATGTTTTATTTGAAACTTCCACGAGTAACTTTGACTTTTGTAGCGATAGACCTTTTGGAAGTATTTTCTTGGCATTTCGTTATGATAATTTGCTTTGGACATGAAAGGTTTTAAGAATGAGGCCTTTTGGGCCTCATCCGTGACCTTTTCTCCTTAAGTACACAGGGACGAGTCTACCCCAACACTTACACGGTTATGAATCACTGAACTCTTTCAGACTCACTCGTGTGACCTCCTTTGTGAACTATTCAAGGATTAATAGATCATGAAATGGAATATAGCTGTGGAGCGTGTAAATATATTTATTATTATTTAAGATTACATTAACTTGTTGATTTTTTAACAAAGTGGATAGACGTCAAAGGTTTGAATATAAATGTTATTATTAGTGAGCAAAATAGTATAAAGTAAAACCGTATTATTAATGGCCCATGGAAATCATTGTTATCATGTGGACACGACGGGTATTTGAATAACATCTGAAATTCTTGCTTCAAGTGGCAATGAAAGCCTTTGTAGCTCTGTAAAAAATGTGAAACAATATAAAAATCCGAAAAATATTCTCGTGTACAAATAATTTCCTATTAACTAAAATGGATAAAGCAAAAATGCAAAATACAAAATTGAATTTTCCCGGGCTGGTGACTTACTCGCTCATAATAAATCGTGCCCCTTTAAATTACGGATGGTCACCCTACCGCCTCTTTCGGTGTTGCCGGTCGAATAACTTTTTTCAGCCCGAGGCCTCAGGCCAGTGTTGAAATATCCGGCGAAGGAGTATTTAATGCGGTTTTTTAGACCAACTGCGGACGAAATAATGAAACTATGTCGCCAAGTTCGCCCGGTTTCAAAACGTTTTTAAAGTGGAAACGAATTGGTCTACGCTCTCTGCATTTATATTTTTAAATATCTAAAGTTGTGTGCAGTTAGATACACTTATCTTATAGGCAATCACAGGTGTTCCTGAAACGATAAGTTTTTGATGTAAGTCTTATTCGTAACGTCATTGCGTTCGCATGTTGGTCGGATATTACTACTAATTTTATATTCTACCCGAAATGGTACTTAAGAAGTGCTTAACGTGTAATAAAACCGTGACTAAAAAATTACCTGGATTAGAATGCAGTAGGTGTGAAAAGATAGTTCATGCAAATCCAGCCTGTGTGAAACTAACCAACAAACAACTTCAGACTCTCCGTAATTCCCCTGGGATTGAGTGGAGTTGTGACGACTGCCTAAAACATCTCTCGCGCAGATCTTCCTACCTGATTCCAGACGAAGACGATGATGAGGAGGAGAATGTCCAAGCGGGAACAACTAATCAGAGCATCGATACTCGTAAACTCGCGATCGACATAACCCACGAAGTTAAAAAAGCCATAAAAGAGGAGTTGGGTGGTATTGAGGCATCACTGGAATTCTTAAGTGATCAATTAAGTACTTTGGAGCAGTCTTTTAAAAATCAGGACAAAAAAATCAAAGATCTCGAGAACAAAAACCAAGATCTACAAAACAAAAATAAAAATCTCGAATTGAGGGTAGCTACTCTAGAACAAAATATGCAGAAATTTGAACAAAAGGCACTGTCTACTACTTTAGAGGTTTGTGGAATTCCAGAAGTTGATTATAAAAACCTAAGCACTACCCTTGATAATCTAGCCATGAAATTGGATGTGAGCAGCTCGGATATTCAAGCGGCAAAATGCTTGCCAAATAAAAATGAGAAGCCTGGAATGATTCTCCTAGACATGAAGTCCAAAGAAGCTTCTAAGAAGTGGTTAGCGGCCGGAAAGGAAAAACGTCTCACAGCTGGTTTATTAAACACTAACGTACCTAAGGATAAATTAGAAACCCGTATATTTATCAGAGAAGCCCTAACGAAGCATACCAAGACTATTTTGTATCATGCTAAAACAAAATTAAAACCATCCTTTGAATTTGTATGGTGTAAAGAGGGTAATGTATTTGCCAGAAAAACTAATAACAGTAAAATCTATCTTATTCGTTCACTTTGTGAAATTGCGCAAATTGAAAAAGAAATTACTAACAAGAAAACGTCCTAAGTGCTATGCCCACAAAATAGGTAGTTTTTATGTAATATATTTAGGTATAACTATTATCTTTCTAAATTACTGGTTGATTATACCTAAATTGTTATTTCATAAACATGGCATCGCACATAAAAGAAATTTTTAACTGCACTTCAATTAATGAGTTTGTCCAAAACTTACCTTCAAAATGTAATATCAAACTGTCTTGTATGCACATTAATATAAGGTCTATGATTAAGAATTTTGTAAGCCTAATACAAATCATTTCTCAAAATTCATACTTACTAGATATAATTGTAATTTCTGAGGCTGGCATATCTGATAAAATTTCTCATCTGTATAATATTCCTGGATATAGCATGCATACAAAATTACGTGACAGTAAAAAAGGTGGAGGAATTATTGTTTATATTAAAAACTACATTAAATTTACTCCCTTTAGTATTAAAACGTGTACATTCGAAAGCTTAGCAGGTACGTTAAAACTCCCTTGCAATGAAATCGTAATTTTGACTGCTATCTATAGGCCACCCTCCACCAGTATACCACTATTTGTAAAGGAACTAGATAGATACATCTCACAATTTAGCACTGAATGTAATTTGGTCTGCATCGGTGACACAAATATAGACCTGAATTCGTCTAAATCATACGTAAATTCATACACAGAAACAATGAGCTCGTATGGACTGATGTGGGGAATCACGGATTACACTAGAGTTGAACTCAGGTCAAATAAAATTACCAAATCGTGCATAGATCACACATTCGCGCGATTCCCCACATCAGATCCTTACGCGGCAGCGCTCGATATAGTACTAGCCGACCACCGTGCAATTATACTTACCTGCGTACACGACGCTCCGCCCACCACTTCACAGGATGTCCAAACAAATAATTACTTTAATTTTAAGCATTATTATGAGGAACTTAAAAAAATAAACTGGACAGAAACAAATAGTATGAAAAATCCTGGGGATATTTTAAACTTTATTTACGATAGCTTTAATAACGCCAAAAAATATGTACAATCAAGCGTAAACTCCCAAAAAATAACACGTAAAAACTTTAAAGTTCCATGGATGGACGATAATATAAATAAGCTCTGTGCCAAACGGGATAAATTATATTCAACTTGGAAAAATAGTTCGCACGACCCATCCTTAAGATTAGAGTATAATAAAATAAGAAACAAAGTACATAAACTTTTAGAAAATAAAAGAAACGCTTACTACATTAATCACATAAAAGATAATTTCAAAAATATAAAAAAAATATATGAGATAATAAATCAAATGATGGGTCGTGTTAAGCTTTCACTGGATGAAATAATTTTGAGAGCATTTGATGCGCAAGGACTATCGTCCAGGGAGCTGGCACAAAACTTTGCGAGCGAATTTGATAAAGCGGCTAAAACAATTGTTCCAAAATGCAATATAAGTCTCCTAAATCCTAATACTTACACTAAACCTGTCAATTGCAGCATACTATTTAAAAAGGCAAATTATAAGTCTATTAAAAATATAATTAAAACATTAAAAACAAACAAGGCTCCGGGAATAGACAATATTAAAGTGTCGGATATTAAAATTGCTGGAGATGGTCTAGCACTAGCAATATCGAATCTAATCAATAGCAGTGTGGCCTCAGCTGACTATCCCAATGAATTAAAAATAGGATGTGTTAGACCTATCTACAAAAAAGGAAAACGGAACGATTACGCAAACTATCGACCGATAACCTTGCTTCCTGCTATAAATAAAATAATTGAGAAATTCTTTAATGACCAAATTCATACGTTCTACAAGAAACATAATGTTTTATACCAGAACCAGTTTGGCTTTCAGAAAGGCAAAGGTACTGCCGATCTCCTGTCTCGATTTGCAGATGAGGTCAATAAAAATTTAGATAAAAAGAAAGTTGTTCTCGCTCTTTTTATTGACTTTTCCCGAGCATTTGACACCCTAAACCACGAAAAACTCGTAAAAAAATTAGGCGATTGTGGTATAAGGGGTCCAATGTTAAAATGGTGCCAAAATTATCTAAAAGATCGGACTTATAATGTTAAAATTAATAATACTAACAGTGGTCAAATTACAATCGACGATGGCACAGCTCAAGGGTCGGTACTAGGACCTACCCATTTTTTATCTTATGTAAACGACATGTGTAATTGTCTTAAATTTTGTTCATGTTATCAATTTGCGGACGACGCTTGTCTGTTGTCGGCCGATGGGGATCTCCGCAAGGCACTCGAGCGTTTACAAAAAGATTTTCACGCAATCCAACGTTGGTGTCATGATGCTGGCCTAGTAATTAACGCCTCTAAAACTAAGTTATTGTGTATTAAGTCACCATATCTTCGGAATCAATCTGTGAACACTAAATTAATTGCTCACGAGCACAGCTGCTTGCATCTTACCAAAGTTGACTCATGTAATTGTCCAACTATCGAGGAAGTAAGCTCCCATAAATACCTTGGGTTGATAATAGACGATAAATTTAACTGGAACCATCACATCAGAGTCATATGCGATAAATTACGACATTTTTTGTCCAACATTACCATATTACAAAATAGAATTCCGTTTAAAGTTAAGTTAATGTTATACAAATCGTTTGCTGAGTCGTACATACATTATGGCCTGGGCACATACGGTCGTACCTTCAAAAGCTACCTGAATCAAATATATACTCTGCAACTAAGAATTTTAAAATCTATAGTTTCTCCAAACATAAAACAGAAATATGACAATAACGATGACGGATTATTTAAGCATTGTAATATTTTACCGATTTTTACGAAATTTAAGTATACAATGTTAAAAGAACAATATTTTAATGAAAGTTTAAAAGTATTTATTGAACACCCTGTAAGAACACGAGCAGTCACACAAAACCGGCTCCTGAGTCCTGACGACTCGAGCCTGCAATAGGTACGGCGAGCGAACTACTAGTTATATCGTTCCGCGCCTTATCAATGAGTTACCTAAAGATGTAATAAATAACTTAACTGAGAATAACATCAAACATAAACTAAAAACCTATTTTCTTCAATTGAACACTTAAGAAGTATTGACATCGTTGCATTTAAGTACCTAATTCTATCTAATGTTATCTATCTTGTTCCTAACTATTATGTGCTATTATTAACGTATAAAATAACGCCTTTATAGTACCAACTGGCTAATATAATATTTTGTAGTTTGTTTAACTTATAACCACATATTCTGTGAATAGGACTGTATCGCAGCATTGCACAAACCTCATTGGTTTTAAATGCTGTTATAATTAAAATGTAAAATTGTAATATGTCTTATTTGGTAAATAAATTAAAAAAAAAAAAAAAAATTATTAACCCATGTCTACTTATCTATAGAAGTTTTTTTTAAGTAGAAAACTAAAATTATAAAAGGCGTCGTGACATATAATATTAGTACACAGATTAACAGCTAGATTTAAGAAAAGACGATGAAATCTTCCTTTTTTTAATAGCTCATAGAATAAAAATCTAAGTATGGCCATTTATTGAAGTGGAAGGCTGCTCGTTCGTTGTGAGTCTCGGAGTTCCAACACAAGCTGTTTCATCAACGATTTCACGGGAAAAGTGTTTGCTCCTTTTCAGAAAACAATTCAATATAAACTGTGTGGGTAGTTTGGAAAACTTCAGCGCATATCCCATTCCGGTTTTTAGTCCCTCGAGATTTCGTCATATATTTTGGTAAACACATTATGTAAACCCGCGTACTCATTAAAGAGATAGTACTAATGTTATATTAATTATTATTGTACATACACATACATAGAGTATTTACACTCTTTGGCTTACTATATAATAATTATGTTCATGTCTCTCTGATTTAACAATAAGGTAGAAGCTATATTTAACGTAATTTTGCCAAATATTCTCGTAAAACCGTGTACTGAAGCAATACCAAGTATCAACTCTTTAAAATACTATATCGACCTCTGTGGCTTAGTTGGTTAGCGCGTTGACGAGGCAGGCTGGTGTGAATGTGCCCATCATTGACATAAGAAACTTTATATTATAATTTTAAGGCTCCTCTTGTAGCAAAATAATTTTCATTATTCGGGAAGCTAGAAATCTCTCTTAAGTGTATGAGGGAATGATTTTCGAAGCTCCAGCCATCTGTCGCCGGCTCGCTCCGCTGGGCCGCGCCGACACGTGTGCGTTAACGTTAGAATTTCCTCAATGATTCCTATTCAATTTTAAGCTAAGGTTTAAGAAAACAGAAGAATTTTGAAGGTATTTAAATGTTTAACCCGTGAGAATGTGTGCTATGAGCATTTTTCACACGGAAAATTTGACTTTTTTTTATCTTTCCGTTCAATCACCTCAATGGCTTCCAATCCTTACTTTGCTTTTAGTTTCCCCTGCCACGTTTCATGTTGATGAAATAGAGCTAAAGTTTAAGAAAACAGAAGAATTTGGACGGTTCAACAGGCTTGCAGGACTATATGAAAAGGACAACTGTTACTTTTTAAAAGTTGAAAAAATAACTAAAAACATATTCCTGTAAAGCTTAGTCTGTAACGTGTTTGTTACACTATAATATGTTACATTATTCAAAATCCTAAAATCTATGTCCTATGAAAGTAGTAAAACCTAATCTCTATGAAAGTAGAGCGGAGTGATAATTTAACCCTGTCAAAGCCGCTGTAAAATAAGTTTAGTGAATGTATGGTAAATCACGATAACACGAGGTCTCTACGACCCCCGAGGGCCAGGTCCACACATTACGACGTACTCCGCACTCGAAACTTCACTTTATATAGCACTCTTGAGGGGTCAGCTTGATACGCAGAGACTTGAAATTTTTGAAAACTTTCCACAAATGCCAAGATAAGGAGTTGAAATTGTCGGTATCGTATGTGGTAAATCCATACTAATATAATATTTTAAATGCGAAAGTGTCTGTCTGTCTGTTGCCTCTATACGCCCAAACCGCAGAACCGATTTTGCTGAAATTTGGTATATATACTTTGAGTCCCGGGAAAAGACATATTTACCGAAAAAATGTAAGGTTCCAACGTGGAAAACGAATCTTGGCGCAACGGAGTTGCAATCATCTAGTATTAAATATAAAGATTCAAAAACAACAAAGTAAAGATGAAAAAAGTCATTAAGTAAGGAATATTGCACGATTAATATGATGAATACATTCATATTACACTTTGGTATATCATACAAATGAGTACAAGCCTTGTATATCATATTGTATTTGGTATATCAAACATTGAGTAATTTATAGTTACAGCATCATACCAGCTACGTATAATGACGTCCATACTAATATCATAAATGCGAAAATGTGTCTGTCTGTCTGTTACTTCTTCACGCCTAAACCGCTTTTTATCCCGGAAAAATATACGGTTGTGCGATTAACTAATTTTGGCGCAACGAAGTTGGGGCGTCATCTGGTTATTTATAATGTTATCCATTGAAACGAGTTCTTAGAACCTACAGGTATTAGGTGAGATATAGTTTATAGAAAATTTTACTCAGTAGGTACGATTCTGATATGTTAATCTTATGGTGCTCCCAGACAGGTTATATTATAACGTTATAAAACATTGTGTAACACGATAACATTTTATAACATCGTGTAACATACGCTACAACATGTCAAAAAATAAACGTGTATATTGTTATAAATGGTTACAAAATGTTATACAAAAATGTTATATAACGTTATATAACTTCTATCTGGGAGCACCTTTACACTAATCCAGCTTCGAGATTCTGGGTATAATAAAACTACAGAATACCCTTAAAAATATCAAACCAACATCAAACACGATCAGCGGGGCTAAAATGGTCGCATAGCAATTCCTCTCAATCAATTCACAAAATGAATTGTCAAAACTGTCAAACTCACGAATGTCAAATTAGTACGAATTTAGACCAATTGAATTGTTCAAACTCACGAATGTCAAATTAGTACGAATTTAGACCAATTGAATTGGTCTAAATTTGACATTCATGAGTTTGACATTTTTGACAATTCATTTTGTGAATTGATTGAGAGGAATTATATTATTATGCGACCATTTTTGCCTCGCTGGTCTACACTCCAAAAATTAGTCATTGGCGCCGCCGCGTTGGTTGGACTCACATAACATAACATTTTCCTGTTTAATAGGATCGGACTCGGACTAAATCAAAGCTGTATTTATGTTAGTTTAAACTAGCAAAATCGATTTTAAAGCACCATGTTAAAGCACGTCAGCCCCAGCAATTGTCTTCGGAGTAGAGGTCATACAATGCCATCGATAATTTCGTTCCCATTCAAGGACCGCCTTTATGTGTGCTGGGATACTTCAAAAGGACCTGAGGGCTTAGGGCATGTATGGGACGTTTTCGTTAATTAATTGATTGGGACTCATTGTACGTGGACTCTATATGAGAAGTAGCAATATGAATTAGTTCCAAGAACTGAAGACATATTGTCACCAGTCACGTACAAAATATATTATTGTTTTTTAAGTAAAACTTCTTTAGGCGCGTTGAGAGTGAAATAATTTTAAGTTCACGCCGTGAAAAAAAGACTCGAAAGAAAAATAATATTGCGTCACGGCGCGGCGCCGTGCCGTCACAATTTTGGACAGAAGTTACTAATCTGATGCGTGTACACTGTACAACCTGTCCACGTCTCCACGTCACGACGTCGTTAACGTCAACGGTGCAGTAACGTTGCACGGAACGTTGACGTGACGTGAAAATATACGTCACATTTTACGTCTATTTGATTTCATAAAGCCCGTCACAGACTTAGCTATAATATATATCAATATTTTTATAGCTAGGCATATTACTATATAATATATATTTTCTATACTAATTTTCGCGTGACCACACACTCAGCTATAATAATATATATATTTCTGTGACATGTGGATTTAGTATAGAAAAATATATAGTAATATGCCTAGCTATAAATATATTATTATAAATTATAGCTAAGTCTGTGACGGGCTTTAATTTCTCTCTCTGTCTTCTTAATAACAGCAGGAGCAGAATACGTATTGTGCGGTCCATATCTAGATCAGTAGTGAAGAATGTAGCAGTTTTACAAGGCATGGTGACGTACAATGTTGCTACATTGCGACGTGCATTTTTACGCTACGTTGACGTAAATTTTCACGTCACGACAACGTACCGTGCCACGTTACCGCAATGTTCCACGTTGACGACGTCGTAACGTGGACAGGCCCTTACAATTATTGTACTCTGTATACACGCTTTTTAATGGAATTAAAAATATTATCGACTAGCTGTTGCCCCCGACTTTGCCCGCGTTAACATGGTATAATAACAAAGATGGATATTTTTCCCCTTTTTGTGGTTCCTTATACAAAGGGTAAAAATAGGACCCTATTTAAGCAAACGTCAAACGCAAACGTCCATAAACTTTCATGTTTCTAACTCAAGAAATGATGGACTTTCATTGAAACTGTCTACACCAATTTCACTCCCTTGGGGGTAGAATTACCAGAAACGCTTAAATATAGGTATCCATTCATTTTTAATTAGTAGCACAAAAATAAAGTTTCATGATTACTCAAGAAATGACGGACTTTCATTCAAATTTTGAACCCCAATTTCACCCCATTGGGGGTAGAATTTCCAAAAACGCTTAAATACCTATCCATTCATTTTTAATCAGCAGTCCAAAAATAAACTTTCATTTCAAGTTAGAAACTTAAGAAATGACTGACTTACCTTAAAATTTTTAATCCCTATTTCACCCCCTTGGAGGTAGAATTTCCAAAAACGCTTAAACACGTGTCCAATTATTTTTAATCAGTAACCCAATTATTATTTTTAACAAAAAATTAAAACCGACTTCCAAGGTAAAAACATTGAGTAATAATATGAACTAAAAAGTATTAAATAATTCTTACTCTTTAATAGTGCCTCTTTCAGAATTCGTCTAAATCTCAACTATTTCTGTACATACTAGTCTTCATTACTTTGAAGTCGGTACCAGACCCAAAAGTTTCATAATATTATATTCTGACATTGACTGATTTACTCACGATTAAATTAGCTGGTACCGACTTCAAATAATGAAGAATATAGTATGTACAGAAATAGTTGAGATTTAGACGAATTCTGAAAGAGGCACTATTAAAGAGTAAGAATTATTTAATACTTTTTAGTTCATATTATTACTTAATGTTTTTACCTTAGAAGTCGGTTTTAATTTTTTGTTAAAAATAATAATTTCACTCTTTTTAGTTACCTAGTAGATAAACTATAATTAGTGTCAATTTAAATTGTATAAAAAATAGTTTTATATTGTCTTCACTATAGGTCATTGAGGCGCTCTGTCGGCGCTATCGCTTGTCCGAACTCCGATTGTTGTTCATATAGTTTTATTACACGATGTATTCAATAGATTTCGCTGAGGTGCTCCTGAATCGCAGTATCGCTTGTACGTAGGAGTTTTATATAGTTGTATTAGCTGTGTGATATCAAAAATGTGTCACCATTGGTGTGAGCAGTGAGCATTGAAATTTGAATAGTCAACATTTTGAGTGGTAATTATTGATCTCGTATTGTTATTAGAAATATTAATTAACCCTCCAAGATGACCTCCGTCATAGTCCGCGAGTTTATAAGTGGTCGTCGGTGGTAGTGAACTAGTGAGTAGTGAGTTAGTGACCATACCACCCTACGCGTCGAATTACTGCGTTTATTCTACGTATCTTATTACAATTTGTTAAGACTGAGGAAAAATTGTAACATGAATCATGAATATTGTAATAAAATGTATAGAAATATAAATGTAATATAACAATAAATGGTAAACTGTAATGTGAATAGAAAATATAATAATAAAATATGAATGGAAACAATTGTAATATAAAAAATAAATGTAAAAATTAAATAATAGAACGAATTAAAAATTTGTAATAGAAAAATCATGAATGTTGAAACAAAATTGTAATGAAATTAGGAAATAAAAATAAATAAAAAAGATGGTTATGAAAGATAAAGTAAAGTAAAAAATCTTAGTAAATAAAACATAAAAATGAATACAAATGTAAAAATTCGTAAATGTAAGCAATTGTCTCTTTTTCTGAAAGGGGGAACAAGAGATCCCAAAAAAAAAACCTATGCGTGCTAGGTAATTTAACGCTTCAACTCCCAAGCGGTCACATGTGGCCGCCAGAACAATGGATTTACAAGAATCCGCGATCTTAGGATGAGCCGAATCACACCCAGCGGCGCGGCGAGTATATTTTCAGTGTCATAATAATATTATGATATTAATCTTTACCTTCATTATTGTAATACATAGTACTATCGCATGAGAAACTTGTAAAGCCGGCCTCGCGGCCGCCTGCGCCTTTCTCAAGCGATACTATATTGTATTACATTAATGAAGATAAAGTTTAAAATCATATTATGACACTCAAAATGCTCGCAGCGCAGCATGCCCTGACATTAGAACTTGAATAGGTACGACGCAATGCCGCGATGTTTGCGACGCCGCACCGACCGCCGTGTATAAACAGCCTATATTAATAATTGGTGTTGTTATGTACATAATTATTATTATTGTATCCATACCTATGCCTTGTAAGTTGTACTATTATCTATTTTGAGCCATGAGACATTGGTGACCTTAACACGACGTGGTAATGATGATGATGACGATGACGATGATGATGATGAATTTTAATTGCGTGGTAGCATAATATGCTTTCTGTTCTTAAAACAACGCCGAAACTCCCAAACGTGAATCTATAAGGAGTCAGGAGTTCTCTCAGCATCTTCGAAACCATGGTATACCTTGACCCAATATTTGACTTTTTGGTAGCATATTCTCAGTACACTTCACATAAAACCAATATTACCATATGTTTCCATATAAATTTCGAGGAGTTCCCTCGATTACTCCTGGATCCCATCATCAGGTCACCACTTTTGTGAACATGGTACCAAATTGGAGTGAAACCTAATACAACAAAACAAAAATTTCGAAAATCGGTTCACAAACGGCGGAGTAATCGTTGAACATACAAAAATAAAAAAAAATATCCACAGCCGAACATATAACCTCCTCGTTTTTTGGAAGTCGGTTAAAAATAAAGTTTAATGTTTCTAACTCAAGAAATGACCGTGGAAATGACGGACTTTCATTCAAACTTTCAACCCCTATTTCTCCCCCTTCGGGGTAAAATTTTCAAAATTCCTTCCTTAGTGGGTGTCTTCTCAATAAAACAACCCTACTCACCAAATTTCGTGGCTGTAACTTAAACAGTTTTTGCTCAGCGATGATGAATCAGTTAGTCAGTCAGTCAGGACATGTAATTTTATAAGTATAGAAGATGTACGCAAACACTAAAACTCTACGAAAGTCCCAAAAAAAGTAAAAATGCACAGCTAAATAACATATAAAAATCATAATAATAAATTTTATACAGTCATAAAATAAATATCCACTATTCTATCCAATAAAATGTAAGTATCTACTTCATCACACCGACCCTTTCGAGTGAACCACACCAGAACCTCACTTGTGCGATCACAAACTACATAATCTCGGGGAAAGTGAATTCCAATTTGCAAATTGGCGATAGGCGGCGGACGTCGACATCAATCACACGCAAGATACCGCGCCGACCAAATAAAACATTCCTTTTATGTGGAGTACGCGTTTCGGCTGCGACGCAAGTTACAGAATATGGCTGCGAGTGTTTATTGTACTGAAAATATGAGTCTAGGAATGCTTCCGTTCCTAGACTCTGAAATTTCGTGCCTACTCGTGGTTTTGGTACGACTAGACTATTTCACGTTGAGACACCTACATTTAGAATATTATTATCAGGTAGGTGTTATTATACACAAACACTATATTGTACATAAAACATAAATAGCACATGGCAATGCCCGTCTGTACCACAGATTACTAAATAGTTACTAATAAATCTGTACTCTGTATATTGTATCTAAGACTCTAGAGATACTACGGTTGGCTACAAACCTCTACGCCGTGTAGAGGTTCGTAGGCAACGTTCGTAGCAGCCATCACTTTGGTTCCATTCCAACGCGGCGCACGGAGAGACTACGCACGTGCGTCAAGCTTCGCTTTGTAGGAACTCCGTACTCGGACGACGGTCATGTTGTTTCTATGAATTTCTACGTGATTCCTTACATAAGCGTGTTATACGTATAACTATTGTTGTTTTTAAGTATATTTTTGTTTGTATTAAAAAATTGTTATTTATTTATTAAGTTGTACAATAACATGATCTGGTGTCTACGAACTCTGCATTGTTTAATTTGGGAACAAGAACGATAAACTGCTTAGTCGTTAATGTTGATTCGTACCTAGATGCTATTAAATTATGTTTATAAAATAGGACTCCAACCACAAGACCACTCTATCGATAACACACACATAAGACATTAGTTAACGCGACGAAAACGTACTATAGCCACTACTTTTCCTGCTAAGCCTACGCGTCATGAAAATCTCGTAAACATGTAACCCGCCGACCGCTTGTACCTTGTGGTACAGACGAAGCCACCGCGCTGGGCGTACGCCGGACGCGCATAACGAATGTCCAAACACTGAATAGCTAATGAACAATTTGCATACATGAATCGCTTCGATTTAGGACGACATCTGAGAATAACGCGAATATGCTATTATATTGATGACCCAAACATCAATGAACTAAATTACTTACTACAGTAGCAGTAGTCTTTGCTACAACTACTACATCAGCCACTTATTTTATAAAATTATGTTGGCTTTTAATGGTTTTATTATGTTGCTTAATGTTTATTTTTAAGCTTACAACGTACACCTAACGTACACGCGTAGTAACCATAGCTTAAACTTTTCACAGTTAAGAAAAAAAGTAAATAAACCCAAAGTGAAATGTTGAGACACAG
Source organism: Polyommatus icarus (assembly GCA_937595015.1). NCBI lineage: Eukaryota > Metazoa > Arthropoda > Insecta > Lepidoptera > Lycaenidae > Polyommatus > Polyommatus icarus. The sequence continues at coordinate 17,303,032 of OW569321.1, forward strand.
TATAAATCTTCTTTTCCCGGACAAAAAATCTTTATAGCTAATATATGGGTCCAACTAAAAGATTTCCGGTCATGTTAAAGATTATGGCGCGGATAAAGGAACGATTTCGTTAAAATTTCAGATTAGGCGACTCGAGTCTGTTTCTGGATTTTCTTTACTGCCGGCCGGGGCTCATGCATTTGACATTTTATACGAAGCAATAAAATATTAAACGTACGCCATATTAAAACCGCTGGATCTAGATTTGAGTGAACAAAGTTTTCTTTTGTATGACTTTTTCGGAAAAATCTTTTTGTAAGCTAATGAAACTCTTTCTTTGTCTTGATCATAATATCGAATGTTTTTGTACTAGACAGAAGAAATTTAAAGTCTGCTACACTCTTCAGACACAAATAGTAAACAACAAATAGTTTGCTTTAATTATCCTCATAACATTTTAAAGGAATTATGCTATATTGTATAAAAATTGTATGTTCTGTACTTTAGGGGAAAAGAGACTGCTAGCCCTAACCACAGGTTTCCTAACCTATATATAGTCCGGTCTAATTAGACAAAAAAAATAGGGGTGAGGTTACATTAATTCCGACAAGGCTGAATATAGGTAGGATTGTTCGATACACTATAATAAAGGAAATGTGAAAAGTCCTCATCGATCCGGCACGTGCAAAAAAATTTACTCGGGGTCAAAGGTTACAAAAACGGGTTTTCCGCGATTTTCAGCAAAACGGTAAGTTTTATCATAAAATCACCTTTGAAAAAATTTGTAGATCAGATAATTATCTATAAAAATGTCGTTATACTTTTTTTTCTAAGACCCACCATTTTTGAGATATAACGATTCAAAAAGTTGAATGAGTTTGAGGTATAAGTGCGTTTTTTTTCAAGTTACACCTTTTAAGTGTACATTGACGACAAAACTGACTAGCGGTGTATATAGTCTGATGTATGCGATACATCGTCGTACACAAAAGTATACTTATACCTCAAACTCTTTCATCTTTTTGAATCGTTATATCTCAAAAATGGTGGCTCTTAGGAAAAAAAAGAATTAAGACATTATTATAGATAATTATCTGATCTGCAAATTTTGTCGGAGCTGATTTTATGATAAAACTTACTGTTTTGCTGAAAATTGCAAAAAAGACCTTTGACCCCGAGTAAATTTTTTTGCACGTGCCGGATCGATGAGGACTTTTCACATTTCCTTTATTATAGTGTATTGAACAATCCTACCAATATTCAGCCTTGTCGGAATTTATGTATCCTTGGATGTCTAAATTAATCGGAGTAATAGGGTAGCAGGCGCTTTACTTCACTTGATTTGTATGTAGTGTCTTAAAATTTTATTTAATTTTATTATATTATTATATTTATTTTTGACGCGCTTTAATCACAAAGAGAAATCTTAGCGATCTGCTTTCAGATCACACCAGCATCTAAGATTGAATCGGGTTCAAATCAGCAACTATTAACATAGAAATGGTTATCAGCGGCATGGCACATTTGATGAAATTTCCGCTCTATCCTCGCAGCTGTTCATTGGCCGGATATTATGGAGCTGGCCGGACGAAATGGGTCAGGCCGGACCGAATGGCCGATTTCGCCTGAGACGTCACTTGTGCTTATGATAATTTTGATTTGCATGATTAATTGGCACATCAAATTCAATGTTGTGTTAATTTTGGCGGTAAACAAGCAGTGGTTTTACACGTATACAAAACGCTAAAACAAGACATAACAGAACATTTTAATACGCGGTATTATTTTATAACGGCATAACATAACAGATTTTTAACTAACAAGTCATAAAACGGTCTACGTTGGTGCTTTGGATCCTAATGAATGTATACAAAGAATATAAAAAAAATCAAACGCCTCTTCCGGATTAAAAACAGAAATCACCTTAAACAGGGAATGAGTTGTACAAAGGAATATCGTTATTTGGCCCTACATGCGAGTACAATTTAAAAGAATTCATTCCGGCATTGAGTAAAAAAAGGAGAAGACTTTTGTCTGCGGAATGTCGACGGTAGACATAAAAAATGTGAACCAATTTCACTCGCCGCCCGCACTCATGAATATTAACCATTTCGCGCTCAACGTAGACTATACTCATTAAAAGTAGAGCGGCCACGTCGTACATTTTTGTTACAGTAATAGTTTGTAACAGCTGCTATGATTAGTTTGCATTTTGTAATGGGTATAATAATAAATGTTGTTATATGTTAAGTATAAAAAATATTTGTTATAATTATCGACGCTGACAAAAGCGTTGCTTCTAGTATAAGGAATATAATAATAATAGTTTACTACTTTAGTTATTAAGAAAAATCTTCGATTATTTCTATATTCTTCTAATATTTTTCTACTCTTCTAATATTAGAAACTAAAACTAATATTGCAACCACATAGGGCCAACTTTGTGTATGAACTTCTCCCTCTACATTCTACAACATAATCTTTGCCCACCGTGAGTATCGCTATCGTCGATTGTAGCGCACACGATCCTTCAGGGTCGTATTTCAGTGGAACGGCCGCGTTACAGATTACGTACAATTTTCCTCGCGAGTACATTGAATACGCCCCTGCACGGGGCCTGACAGTGACGGAGTGACGCCACCAGTGTGTCGAACAATATAGCAAAACGTCCAAAATGGCTTTCCAATACACCAGGTGAAATATTGGCTGTTATACCGCTGAAAAAACAATTCCGGTATCATAAGATATTATTTCGTTTTCTCCTTGCGACAAATTGTAAGCACCTCTTTAGAAATAGTATTGGCTGAAGTATTTCTCAGGCATCCTTCAGTAATAAAAACAGCTATATTTTAGCAATTGCCAATTAGCTTCGGCAAAATTGTGACTCTTACACTTGAACCCCATTTTTTTCAAACTACGATTAAGATTGAAAGTCTAGGTACGGATAGCCATAGAACAGTATGTAGGTTCCTATAATATAAATGTCTTAATTTCCTTAATTCACAACAGGTTGTAAGTAATAAAGAATAATGCTTTCAACCAGCCTGTCAATTTATAACATTAACGTCTTCCAAAAGGAATTTCCGGAAAGCTAAAAAATCGGCGATTCCGTGACCCGTCATCAATAGGTTTCAAGAAAATCTTGGCGGACATTCATCGCAGCCAAGATCCGACACCTAATCGTCTAAAAGCCCCGGACGACCGTAAACAAGCTCGGCTACACCCGATAAATTCACCGGACGCCTCGCGCCTGTTAATTTTTAATTCTCTCCAATCCTCGGGTCCGTCTCGTACGACGGTCGAAGCGAGACTGATGGCCGGCGGCCGAGGAGCCGACCAGCTGATTAGTTATGTTAGCGACCGTCATTTGTTTCCGCCTGCTTATAAATCGAACGCCGATACCGATAAGATAATTTTCGGCGCCCCAACGGGTGGGATATTGGATGTTAAGAAGCCACATGTTTTGGTTATGGATACGGTTTGGATAATCCGTTTGTGGGACAAAAGACGTGCAATCAGAATGATACACATTGCTTGCAGACCAACAGGTTTAACATCCAGCGACTACGGCAGAAATAGGAAACAATTATAGAAATATATTATTCGTAAAGTGAAAGATTTACGAACGAAATTTCCTCGTTCAATCTGTCAATTTGTCTATTATTCCGTAGAAAAATCTATGGCCATCCACGCTAAGCGTAATGCTAAGTGAATTCGAATTCCACGTGGAGCTTACATGATCACAAAAAAGTATCCGATTTCGCACCTTTCTCACTGTCGCGGCAGAAATTTTCCCAAATTTCGCACGTTTCGAAAACAATAAAAATTCAGAGCCACGTAGTAACTGGAGACGTAAGTAAAAAAATCCATGATTTCTCAAAGGGATGTTTGTCAGGCGTATGGCGGCAGTAAAACGCACGAGTTAACTTTTTGACCGGGATACCTTCGCGCACGTGACGCGAATGACGCCGCTGGTCTAAGTTATGGGGATCCGATTGAATAACATTCAGTATTTACGATTTCTCCCCCGATTACCGGCTTTGGGAGCAACAAGAGAAGCGATATGGCAGACATTTGTATATTCAGAGAAGTTGATTCCTAGGCAGATGGCATCGCTATATGATTTGATCGCGTTATGTCAAACCTAGCAATCAGATCACGACTAATATTGAATTGATATAAACTGACCAAATGACGTAGTTCCGTCAACTGCCTAGAAATCGATTTCTTCGATAGTATAAGGACTTAAATTAGTGATTTTCGTCTAAGTTTAATGCAAGTGCTAGTTTGGCATGAGGGTTGTATTACCTGAATTGGCTGGGATAACAAGTTGTTTGATTGTGATTCTTTCATATTTTGTCAGGCAACTTATCGACTTCGATGTCTCACTGGCTAGTTTAATCCTTGTGACAGAGGTATAATAGTTATCGTATAATTTAAACGACACCCCAATTCGCAGTACCTACACTAGCTCTGTGATCTGCCGTTTCCAGAAGTAGCGTCATCAACTTTATACGGTCAATGTAATTATTAGCAACGGCATCAAGCGCTTGTCCATTGTACCACCACCGACCTGGCGTTCCACCCTGATGATTTTCGAAAAGATCTCTTGTTGATCTGAGGGCGCAAAATTTTGGACGCTACGTGCCTGACTTGTATACCTTCGTTACCGAAGCCCGGGGCTATACCGTATTATTTGTAATAAAAATATACTTTTTATCCGACCTGGAGTATTCGATGAATATAGATCCCTTTTGTGTTCTGTAAACACATAAAGCATTTACGTTTGTTGTACGAAAATATCTTATCGAGAATCCGGGGGCGTAAATGTTACAGTTGAAATTATATCACAATTCACTTCGTTAAGAAGCTAAGTACAAACCGCAAACATATCCGGAGCAACCCGTATTTGAGATTCCAGTTACCATAGGCAACTCTACAGAACTTATTTAACCTACTATTCTTACCATGGGCGCCGGCAGAAATAATTTCCAAGAGGTGCAGATTTTAGTTTTTGAAGTGAAAACTTCTTTAGCGGCGTTGAGCACTTTTGTGGGATGGGTTTTTACCCTGTGAAACTCGCGTCAGATTCTCGTGCTGATCGAAAAACCTTGGAATAACCGTAAGACGGTTGGAGAGTAGTGTTTTGTGTCGAACTCGACCTCGAACTCGAACTGATTGTAAGGGTTTCGATTAATAAAAAAAAACGATTTTTTAAAAATCGATTGTCATAAAAAATGGGTTAACCCTATACCCTAATAAAATATCGGGAAATTACTTCCCAATTCCTCCTAATCGACAAAATATTTTTTATTTTTTTAATGGCAGTTTAGGCTAGATATAATAATAATAATAATTAATGGCAGCACCCAGGAATGTCATCTATGGATATTTAAAACCTTAGAAACATTTTAAATTTGAATAATGGCATCATTTTTTTCATGGCCGCCATATGTCACCAAATGTCATAGTCAAAGTCAGTGATCACGATTTTATTGCGAAAAAACGGTTCTCGAAAGGTTCTCGAGAGTTTTTTTAAGTTTAAATGAAAAAAAAATCTGGTAAGTAGTACTATCATAAACAAGACTTATTTTCTGTGTGTTTGGCTTGAAAAGAACCGTGGAAACAGTAAGATGTACTATAAATTTTTAAGTTTTAGTAAGTGGGTAATTACTTCCCAATGTTTGTTTCGGTCCGTAATGTATATATTTATTTATATAAATTACGAGTATTAAATTACCTCTGTGTGCCAAAACCTGCTTCAAAGATTTCCATTCCTACACTACTCCATCTTCTGAAGAATAGATACAAGTAAGTATATGATTGCCTTTATAATTCCGCCTTTTTTGTATTAATACTTTTCGTAATTTCTTATAATAATATTATATAAATAAATAATAATCATCTTTAATTTCGGTAGCATATTATATACTTTGAGTTACTTACTAAAAATATTAAAATTTCAAGCAAAGCAGGGAGGAACTTTCAAGCAAAGCAAAGGAGGAAAGCGGTTCAAGTAACAGTCTGTAACCGTATCGGATAACGGGAAACAATTTCCCACTGGGAATAGCAAAATTTGCCAAATTTTCAAAATTTTTACGTACGCTACGAACAACGGGAAATTATTTCCCGCCGTGAAAACCCCCCTTCCCCACCCCCTATCCAAATTTTAAGTATTTTTTTGTAATCTACGGACCCACCGTAGATTACTTAAAACTTACCTAAAAACCAGTCTTAGATTTCATTTATCTCAAAAATGTTTTCCGTTTGATTAAGGGATAAAAATTTAATCGATTGTAAGGGTTTCGATTAATTAAAAAAATCGATTTTTTAACAATCGATTTTCATAAAAAATGGGTTAAAAAAATGCACAACGTTAATAATCAAGTTTTCACTTCTGCCGGCACTCGAGGAGTGCAACCCGTCTTTTTTTTCTTTTCCTTTCTTTTACTTTTTACGAACAACAGTGACTACGTCAACAGAATACATTTTGTGTCGAAACATTACGAACTATCTTTGTTCGAACTATCTTTGTGGCATGATAATAGGGTTACAGACGGCTTTTTATTTCAATAATTCCTGTTGATCCCGAGATTCCCAAGGGGTGCAAGTGCACCACCTGGCACCCCCTGCCGACGCCCATGATTCTTACTAGTAGTAGCAAAGCGAGTAGCCAAAAGCCTTCGCGAATTCGCTCGTAGTCAAATCACTTTTGTACTCATATTATGTGCACTTAAGCACCTACCTACTCAGTGTATATTTTTTTCTCGACATTAACGATCATAAACAGAAGCTGTGGCAGTCTGTACGGCAAATGATTACCATTCAGCGCGAGGCCACCTGAGCACCCCCCAAGCGCGGGCGCGCCGCGAACACCCAACGATTATGACTTTATGACCTCAGCGATTTAACGGTACCGACAGCAGTTGAAGGCAATGCTTAGAAAGGATATCGACGGTTAAAAGGAAGTAGGGTATAAGCGCCAAAAAGTAAAATGTTCAGGAGAGTCGTTTAAAGTTTTGAGTTTAAGAAAAACTGACGTATCTCTGTTATTTATTGACGTATCGTGATAATTTAAACAATTATAAAATGATAAAAAATGGGCCTCTTACCGGTATTGTTAGTTTTAATGATTTGGTGCTATTTAAAGTGTTTTTGTCGCTTATAACAATTACTTTAAAATTTGAATGAGGTAATATGGCATAAGAGACAAATGACAAAAAAAATATTAGAGGATAAGAAGCCTAAACAACATTCTGATTTCTTACATCGCAAAGTAAAAGGGTATAAGAGACTAGACGATTCAGTAAGTGTTATAGGAAAAGAAGGATAACGTACTTTTTACAGGTCGTGTTATGGTCGTTTATTAGTTAATAGAACACAAGTAACAGTAGACTTTCACAAAAACTAGAATTATAAGACTTAAGTGACACACATGTGACACACAATGTCGTTTGAAAGTGAAGGAAAAGAAGAATAATCAACATCTGGCGACTGGCATTGCGCGAGTCTATGGAAATATGGTTGAAAAAGGTTTTAGGGTATAACCGACAGAGTAATATGAAAAAAATTTTTGGATATATAGGGCACAAGCGCCAAAGCTGTGATCAATTACGAATTGGAAGAAGGCTATAAACGACGTTTCAAATTTTTGAGAGAATTGCTTAAAAGATATAAGCAGCCAAAAGCTGTAGACAAATATTTTTTGCAGGGGTACAAGCACCTTTACAGACAAACTGACCTGAATTTTTGTCGGTTACAAAAAATACTACTAGGAAAATGCTTTTTTTTGCTAGGGCATAAACGCCAAAAAACTCATCGTAGAGCTATGAGAGTGAGCGCATTCGAAAGAGCGGGAAATTTTAAGTAAGATGGCATTTAAAACTCATTTTTGACAAAAATTTCGCTTATGCCCTACTTCCTTTTAACCGTCGATATATATGCGACATTTAGAGATAACATTAGTAAATTTTCTTTTTCTTTACAATAACATTTTCTTTTTCTTTATTTGAAATATATACTTACTTGAAATAAACGATTTCTATTTTATTTTCCAATTAATACTTAATCATGGTTACGAGATCAACAGCTATTAAGTAAATTTTAGTAGTTATTTATTATCATTAAAAGTATCAGGTATTTCAGCTGTGTACACTGTACAATGTACAGTGTACTGCAGTGTACCAACATAATATTTTCTACGTAATTAAATATTATTGCAATGTTTGATGTTTGTTGTTCTCAAAAAAAGACGACTCTATCTAGCTAGATCTTAAGTCACTTAAAACCATCAAGAAGTTCCCCTAATATTTTCGGGAGCAACAATTTTTTTATGTAGAAATATAAATCGAAAGAGTTTTTTTGCTGCCCGTACGTACTTTCTGGTTTAACGTTGTTGTTGGAGGTGACATTAAATAGAATTTCAGCCATCACGCAGATGGCGGAAAGACACGTGAGACGCCATTTTGAAAGTTCACCTCAAGTGAGGGTCTCGTCCCTGTGGACCGTGACTTGGTCTTGCATCTTGGTCTCATCGGAGGGACAGCTTGGAATATAAACTAAGAAATACCACTAAAGCGCGGCCATGTTAGAAGAGCTCGGAAATCGTGTTTTTACGGACATACTCTCTATTTTCCATAAAAATTATGCTATGCACAGCGTCGTAATAAGATAGTTTTCAAAATAATAGTAAAAGAATGCTTCTTTCCAAGTCCCACTTTATCTTATTGAAGGTGTAAAAATACTTTTATATCGACAGACGTAAAAGCTGGAATCGTTTTAAAAAATTAAAATGCATTTCAAATTGCAAACTTTTAAAGCTCATCGAATCGTATTCACCAAAATTAAGTTACAATCGAAAAAAAGATTTCCTGAAACTTAAAATCACTCGTAGAAATCTCTTTTAGAAAGCGCTTAGCAAAAAGTGAAAAAATTAAACGCTTAAGCGCACCTTAAAATTGTTGAAAGGAAGTAATTGTCTTTTCGATAACCTTTAGCCTATTTTATAGGAAAAATGACTTCGGTCGGAAACCGACTGCAGGTGCTCGGTAGGTCTGGCGATTTCCAGCGTGTATTTCTGCTCTATGATATTGAATTTTACACTCGGCTCCTACAGGTTGACTAATGGAGCATTTCTAGAATTGATGAAAAGCTCTCCGCTACTTGTTGGAGAATAATATTTTCGCCGGGAAATATGGTCACTTATTACGAGATATTATATTATTTTTGTCGTTATTAGTCTAAAATAAATTATAAATATGAATCATGTTAAATTATCAAAACTTTGGAATTCATGTAGAACTTTCTTTACTAGCCTATTATTTGTGAGGACCACTTTCGACTATCTGGGTTAAAATTAACCCTGGGGGCTAACTGGGACACCATATCAGTTGTCACTGTCATAATATATTATGTTAGAGATAAACTACGATAACATGGCGCGCCCCTCCAAATTACTGTTTCAATGTGTGTAGTCACATCCTTATGAAAGAGTTTGTATGTAGTAAAGTATTGTACCAATCAACCAGTACTCGTAATATTTCACTCAATGTCACTTATTACCAAGATTTGTTGGTCAACTAATCATAATATACTAGCCGACCGCGCAAGACAACGCACTTCAAACGTTTTGAATTTTTGAGGGGCGCGCGTCGTAGTTTATCTCTACAGCTGCTGGCCATAGCTTATGTCTTATGAACATGAGTACCTACATACATTTTAGTAATTAAGTACTGATTATAATACTTAATGCCTACATGCTTAATATATAAGAATATTTTGTCAGCGAAATTATTATTCCAGACAAAGGTAACTAAATATTTGGTCCCATTCCTCAACAAAAGCCCTGAAGGCTTACGCAGGACAAACACAAGAAATATTTGTACTGCAAAATGTGTTGGGCTAAAAATTTTTGTACCTAAATATTTTGTGTAATATTACACAGAGACAAATATAGTATATTTTATGGTATCTATGTACTTACCTATAATTTAATATTATGTAAGTGAAAAATACTCTTACTTGACGCACCAGCTATCTACCAATTGAATGGCTCTGTAGTAAATTATCCATACTTCCATACTAATATTATAAAATGTATAAATGCTGAAGTATATCTGCCTGTCTATCTGTCTCGCTATCACGCCAAAACTACTAAACTAATTATAATAAAATTTTGTACACAGATAGTCTATCGAGCAGAGCTATCCCCAACCCGCGGCCCGTCGAGACTTCGTCTGTGACCCGCGTGCTGTTTAACCATTTTGAAAGGGTCATGGGCATTTTGGTATATTGCTCAACAGAGATAAAAGATATACCTCAACTTAAAATCAGAGACGCAATGTCGCAGCCAACTAATTAAAATAGCCGTTCAATCAAAGAGCTAGCCTTTTGACTGAACAACGCCATTCAATCTCACGGCTAGCTTTTTAATTGAATATTTCAGTCGTTCGAAACGTTCAACACTACAGCTGATTCAAAAGCAGCCGTTTGATTGAATTAGTTCAGCGCTCACCACCGCGGCGCTAGATGCGTTTTGTTTACAATATGACGTCAACTAGCCGGTGTTTGTTATGATATATTTCGTAAATATACGTTACAAGTGTTATTAAAGTGACAGAAATTATGGGGGCACATACGAGTGAATCAAAATTGTAATTTGTAACAAATATTCGAGGAAAAATTACAAATTAGTTTCGTAAAGTCCCTAATTTGAAAGAATAATAAATTAATATTAGATATTATAATTTAATGAAATCAGGAAAAACAATTTAACTCGCGCCCATAGCAACACGCTTGTCGTACTATTGTTGCCCGCGGCCCAGCAACTCCTGACGAGGACATGACTGTCTTAGCGGCCAAACAATCAGATATGATTGTTTGGCCGCCATAATGTTGACTCGAAACAATAAAATATCTATCGATCAAAACCTTTCATCACAAAAATAATTACATGGAAAAGCGGAGCGTTATCATCTCTGTTCGCACAATATCCCCGTGAAAGATCCGTGAAAACAAAGTAACATCGTAAAAAATCAGAAAGTGTAATAATTTTGCTCGGAGCGAGGGATTTATGAAGGATTTTTCGATCAAACCTCCGTAATATGCTCGACCGGGCCCGGGTTTGACCGGGTTGACCGCCGGATATGAGCGCCTTTTGACCGGCCCGGGTGCCGCCCGGGTGAGCGGCCTGCATATTCCGACTTACTCGATTGCTTCGATCCGAAAAGATTATCATCGGAATACGATTCCATCTTTTAATCATTTGGAATTCAAGGGAAAAGATTTTGCAAGATTCAAATTCGGATTTGTGAGCTGAGCTACTTACTTATATGATTACGAAACATGGAAAATATAGGCTATGTTAGACAAATCGGTATCTAGGTTAAGTGATACTGTGATAACAACACTATAATAAAAGCTGAGAGTGTAAAGGATTGCACAAACCTACGCGACCAAAGCGACTGCGAAGCGGTAGCGTCTACCGCGCGGCGGACGCTGCTCATGTAATCTTATGGCGCTGTGCACACCTGCCTGCCTAGTATACGCCAACGAGATATCTCTCTCTACATGTTTCTCGATGTTTGATAGTTTGTATCTTCATCTCTATATTGACCCTAGCATGACAAACATTTTTTCTCGTGTAGATCTATCATCCAAGAACACATTTTTATAGTGTTTTGTCGAGATAAAAAAGAAAGAATAAATAAAAAATAAAGAAATTTCATTAAATTATAATATCGAGTAGTTTTTAATTATCTTGAGAGTGAGATACGAGATATATCTCGTTGGCGTATGCTAGGCAGGCTGCACGACCGCCCTGATCTGCCACATGGCCTCCAAGTAGCAGACTCGGGGGGCGTCTGCTACAGCCCTGGTGGGGGCCGAGGAGGAGGGCGCACGTGTTGTGCGCCCATCGTGGAGTCTTCGGGCCGCTGGCGGGGTCGCAGATGTGTGTATCGTTCCTGTGGCCCCGTCAAAAGGCGGCGTGGCGGAAGATGGGGGGGGGGGGTTTTAGTGGGTATACCGTGGTCTCATTAGCTACGGGAGTCCCACATCACCGCTCGGGTCGCCCCCTGCGCCTGGGTGGTATGCGTAATGCATTTCCCCCTCCGGAAAAAAAAAAAAAAAAAAAAAAAAAAAAAAGGCTGCACGACCGCGACGCGGGATGTTCGCGTCGGCAAGCGGAACGTGCGCGTCAAGTTGTCAGACGCATGTTTTGAAGTGTACATAACTAGACTTCTTTTTTAAAACCTTTTTTATATTATTTTCTACAACTCTTTAGTTTATGATTTTTTGATTTGTATACGTTTTGATAGATTGTGTCATGATTGTTACGTAGTATACAGTTTACATCCTCTTTGGTCATGATATTAACGTTTGACGGTTCGCACCGTAGTCGCGCAGGAGTGCACGGCCAGTTTCGCGTTGCAGACGCTCCCGTATCGCGTACCGCGTCCCCTGTCACTGACGCTTAGGTTTGTTTTAAGCTTTAGTTGCAACTAAACTCAAAAGACAAAAGTAGATATTTAAGCGCTGCTATTTTCACAGCGAACACTATTTTTCTAATAAGTAAGTATTAAAATTCTCGTGTCACAGTGTTTGTGCGCGAAGTCCTCCAAAACAGGCTAAACAATTAATATTGTGTCAAAAACAAAAACAGTCGAACATAATTATAGCATCCTCCTTTTTGGACGTCGGTTAATAACGTTTGCCAGGTCAGCTAATGACACGTCATGTAATTCACAGTAGGTATACACTCCCTTGTGTGACACAGCTTGTATACAGTATACCCAAGGAAAAGGGACTGCTAGTCCATACCATGGGTATTCTTACCTATTTTGATGTATTTGTAGGCATAGAATTATAACCTATTGACATCGTTGGTATCAGGCGAACACCTCACTTGGTTGTAAAAAAGACACTTTACAAGATGGAACTATATTTTTATAGACCAAGGGGAAAGATTAAATCACCCTAAAGCTGATGGAGATAGCCAATTTTTTTACTAAGGAAATTCTTGTTTTACGGTGTAAGATGTTGAAAATATGTAATAGATCTCCTTTGGCTGTGACTTTGTCCACACTGTGCCTTTTCCTGTTCGTCGAGGGCTGCATGCGTTATAGCGCAGTCAACAGCGAACGTGAGGCATGCCCGCGACGCACGCCCTCTGACCGTCCAAGACTTTCGCATAATGTAACTTTAGGAGCGATTATTAGAATAAAAAGACGGTTGGAGAGTAGTGTTTTGTGTCGAACTCGAACTCGACTCGAACTTGAACTCGACTCGAACTCGGTTGTCTGTAAAATCGGTTTACTGACGATAGTTAAACGTGACAACGTCATAGCCTTAAATGGAACGCCTCAGAGCGAGGTAACAAAAACATGACGCAATATGCGGCGTTATTGCGTCATGTTTTTTCGTGCGCGCAGCCCATATCGAATTATAAGACGTTGTCACGTCAAAAAATGTACGTTAGTAATTAGAAGTACCAGCACTGAAAGAGTAAATTGACAAAATATTGATTACGTTGAGGGGTTGGGGCGTTCCTCATAGAAACAAAGAAGTCAAAAGTAGCTCTTCGAGCGCTGCTACTTTCACAGTGAACTCTACCTGGGATCATACACATCCAGCCCTAGATTTATAAAATTAAATATGTCGTATAGGCCGCAGGCCGAAGCCTAGGGGCGGTAGCGTTCTAGGGGGTGGCGGCGGAAATAAAGTGGCCTACACTTTACACCAGCTACATAACCTACACTCATAAAAAATATAAATTAAGCACTGAGTCTGAGTGTACACTGTACAGTGTACAAACATCTTTGAGTATTATCAGTTATCACTTGGTTTAGTTGCAGCCTACTAGTGTATACGCAAGTAAACTTCACCTTTTGGAATACTAACCAAAAAGCCAGCGACTGCCAGACTTTACAGTTTACAGTGATCATAAGCAAATTAACTTTCAAGTTTCAGCTTGTATAAAATGACGAAAGTGTGGCTGTTGTCGCTTTGGTTAAAATAATTTTCTTTATTGATTATAAAAGGATCTTTCAAAAAGTTAGGGGTCAGAAACGTTTAGCCCGCCAATAGCGTAACAATTCGGCGACGGACATCACGCAGACGCGTGCCAGGACCGATCATCATCCCCCGTTTAACCTGAGAAAGATCAAAATTTGAACGATTTCTGTGGGCATGTATTCTTGCACACTATGATAAGCGATAGCGCGATGTAGGACCTAGATAGTGACATCTGTTGGTGATTTCATAAACTAAAATGACGATTCGGAACCTACGGATCATCCTTCGGGGCTGTAAATACGTGTGACGTTAGCTTATTAACTACTTGTAAGCTATAATAGATGGCGCTTTTCCACTTATTATAAAATATAATAAATGACATCTCTTGGTAGTTCCTTGAACTTAAATGACAACAGGAACCGAAATGACATATCAGCTGTTCATAATATTATTAAATATAGTTCAAGTTATTTATGTGCAATAATAGATGGCGCTCTTTTTTTAGAGACATTATATTTTTCTTGGAAAAAATATAAAGCGATTTTCTTTTTTTTATTTATCGTTATTTATAAAAAATAATTATTGGAAAACGTTTAAAGTAAGGAAACAGTACATTTTTAGAACGAGAACTTGTTGATTCCTGTTAGACGATATTTCTGCTAAAGGGATACTATGGTCAGATCATAAAGTTAATATACCTAGCGGAATAGAGAAACAAAGGCCTGAGCAAGCGAGATGCCACTATCAGTAACACCGCGTGGTAAAAAGAGACGTGTGATACATGACAGCAGCACTCTTTTTTTGACGTCCAGTCGGCACGTGCCGCACGTTGTCAATATAATCTCATAGAATGCATGTTCAATCATGCTTGTGTAAGTGTATACGTACACATATTTTTCACACAGATGAAAACCAATTTTGGTTACGTTTGACAGCTTGAGATTGTTGCTCTATTCCGATAGGTATATTAACTTTATGGGTCAGATATGGTAGAAACCAAGAAAAACTTATGAAAAATATTAATAAAATAAAATTTACTCTTATAATGTATATATAATAATTAATAATTTATTAACTTAAAAATACACTAGCTAAAATATGAACTTTTTTGAGAACAATAATAATTATTATTATTTGGCCAAGCGCCGAAAAGGTAGCCAAAACATCACGTTACAGTATCGTGGCGGCCGGTCTTTTGAGGGACAACGCTTTCGAATTTATATCATATTGTTATCCAAGAAAACTGCATGTGGCGGAAATGAAACAGTAGCGTTTAGTGTCATTTTGAGTGAAAGCTGCTTCGCATCCCAATTTCCATGATCAAATCCGAGCTCCACAAGAATCTTGTAAGTCCGTACAAAATACTTGTCTTTTGTACGGACTTACAAATCGCGAGTTTCATTGGAATGTTTGTTTCGGTGTCTAGTGTCCTCTCTGGGCGTAGGTAGTACCATAGAGTAAATTTCCTTAGTCTTAGTTACCTTGGTACCTTATGGTACCTACTACATAGCTGATGTTTGCCGAGTCTTCTGCAAATTATTATCAATGATTACATGCCAATGTCTAGACAAAAGCGCCATTTTGAGATCTTTCCCGGTCTTTTTCCTCTACTTCCCAACTTTACTCGCTCTCAATGGTCCAGCTACTCTGAACACCTGGGGGAGCAGGCCGGCCAGCGCGTTCCAAACACCCCCCGAGATCCCGGGGGGAACCACGGCGGTGAGGGTCTTGAGCTCCGACCCGCCGGAGCCACTCGCCTCCAGTACGAACCCTTGAATTAAAATATTGAAAACTATTCATTGCGCCGACATTACAAATTATTAATACTTATGCAACATTTTTGGATTTCTCTTCGAAAATAGAAAAAACCTGTCAAGTACACTTTTTAACACTTTTCTATCCGTTGTGGAATATGTTCTTGAATATGTTGACTTCAGTGAGTCTAGAAGTATTTGTCCTATCATTTGTTCCGTGATTTCATAATAATCAGCTTAAGGGGCCGGGTACCCTTGGAATTTCTCATACAAACGTAATACCAAAATCATTTTCTCATACGAAAAAATTTAACATGTTTGAATTATTTTTCAGTTTAAGATAGTTATTTAATTTCTAAAAAATATTTTTTAGTATTTAAATATTTAGTAGTAAATTTACTGTTTATTTATATATTTTTAGTGTTTTACTCTATTTTTTAGTGTTTCAATATTGAGTAGTAAATTTACTAAAAAAAAATTTTAAACAAAAAAATTTTTTTTGTGTTTAAATATTTTGGAGTAAATTTTTGTGCAGGAACCTAGGTAATTACTATTATAAACTGAAAAGTAACTCAAACATGTTAAATATTTTCGTATGAGAAAATGATTTTGGTATTACGTTTGTATGAAAAATTCCAAGGGTACCCGGCCTCTTAAGTAACTAGTACAATAATATAAAAATAAGTAGTAACAATCAATAGGACAATGTAATACACACCTTTAACACACTTGAGAACCAGCTCGGCTCGGCGGAGACACCAGGCCGCAGTCATCTCCTGGAAATTGAGCAAAGAGGTGGAGATTATGACTTACAGTTTGTTTAAATGGATTAATTAATTTATCTATAGGCATTTTTCAGAAGTAGGGCTTGTCGCATTTAAGCTTGAGGGATATCATGGGGTTTGTCTCAGGCGCGAGAGTACACGCACAATATTAAGAGCGAGCTGTCAAATTTTGCTGTGTTTCTAATAAGTATTACGATCCCGGTAGACGATTGACTTAAGGGCCCTCTCTTCCTAAATTAGCAGGTCGATTGTCTGTCAGTGCGAATATCCACGTAAATGACATTAAAATAACATCCATAACAGCGCGCCTTATACGGTGGCGGTTACGTCGCTCGCCGCGTCCATGATAGAACGAAATAGGAGAAAAAACCTTTTTAAGGCTTAATATAATATATATTATTTCAAAAAAGTAACCAAACCAAATTATTAACTTATGTATTGCAAAGCAGTAGATATTTTTATATATTCTTTTGATAAATAATGAAGGAGTAAAGTGGTTTCATTCAACTATTTGGAGGTGATTTGGTTTTTTATTTCTTATGTGCGCACTGCACAGCTGTTTTTAGATATTTTGATTTAAGGGGTACCAGGGTTTTAAAAAGCTTTTAAATTTGACACCAATTTTGTTGACACCGCGCGCTATAAACGGAAGTCCACGTGGACGAAGTCGCGGGCAACAGCTAGTTCTGCAATAATTTAGCACATATATTTTTGTAATCTGAAAACGTCTTGTCTAGGTGCTCTGGATAGTTTTAAATTCGTCCGAGTCGTACACGGTTTGTTCAAAATTATTATATATTATTATTATCGACGATTTAAGGATCAGAGGAAAATGTTTGATTTTAAAATAATAATTATGTACTCCTTTCTTCGTGATAGTAGATATGTTTGGTGTATACTGCATAATGCCATCCGCTTTGTTTCATAACTGTGACATTGACAATCTGTCAAATGACTGTCGTCCAGCGCGCAATATTATGATACGTTACCTGGGAAACGACCTTGGCGAGAATCTGAATTGTCATATTTTAGTGTTCGAAAAGGAGCCAAATTTAAAACGGTTGAAGTATGGGAGTTACGTACCTGGGAAACGACCTTGGCGAGAATCTGAATTATCATATTTTAGTGTTCGAAAAGGAGCCAAATTTAAAACGGTTGAAGTATGGGAGTTACGTTTCCTGTAGTTTTGTTATTCGTTGGCGGGTAGTGAAAAAAAAAAAACTTTTATACGGACTAATTGTGCATGCTACGCAATAAACCCCGGTAAGTTTTTATCTACTTTATGACGAAAGAATAAGATCATTGTTTAGATTGTTATTGCTCATGTCCGGCGGATTTTCATATAGGTACTTTGAAATTTTCAAAGTAAGAAAAACATTCTTTATTTCCTGTGTGTCACGTTTGTGTAACAATTTTGTGTAACGTTACACAAAGGAAATCATAAAGGTCTGTTCATGACGGTGAGCAGTTATGCTTTTTTTTTTAGGAAAAATAACGCAAAATGGAAGAATATTTAGTATTTTTGCCTGAAGCTCATTCTCAACTCCGAAGTACAGATTCTACCACTGATATATTTACGTGTGTAGGAACACAAACTAATATATTATTTAATATTATAATTTATAAGACAAGATTAATCCGACTTTTATTTACAATTATCTCACCCTCCTATTGCACCATGAAATTGTAGTAGTTTAGTCCAAAAAACTAACTACGGGTCAAAAATGATTTTGCGGTATGTATAAGCCCTTATAATTATTTTGTGTTACAATTGTGTTACGTTACTCAGAAGAAACACAAAGGAAGTGGCAAGTTTTTTGAAATTAGCTCACTTATTCAGTTACTATCATTAAATAACTTGCACTACTACAATCATACACTTTGTAAAATCATAGTTAGTTTTTAAGTAATCATCAAAAATCTGTTTTGGGACTTAAGACCTTTATTTTCGTGCTATAATGCGGGAACCCTCGTTACGCGATATTGTTCACTACTAGCTGCGGTTCAAAGTACAATTCATGCGGGCACTATTCATGGAATCATTATATCGCGATTGGAGGATAGCGGGGTATGTAGGCGGGGGCCGGGGCTAGCGTGTTTTGATAATTTTGGCAGCCCGGTCTTAAGATCGCTTATCAAAAATTAAAGTAGGCGTGTTCGATTTTTAGATCTCAAAGTGAGTGTACCGCAAATCTATTGGTAGATTATTATTGATTGAACCCATACTTGTTGATAGATTGCGATCTGAAGGTGACACTTTAATCGTGACATAGGTTATTAGAAGATATTGTACACGTGCCTCTGTTGCTTCCTCTAGTTTCACCATGTAACTTTAAAGTTGTGGCTCTATACTTTTATTGATTTTAATGACTACTTAGATTATTAATATTATTATAATAAAACTAACCTCTGTCATCTCGTGTCTCAGTAACAGCGGCAACGCTATAGAAGTGACGTCGTTACAGCACGCCGCTTTCAGAATGTTCCGCAGCCCGAGTATAGCCGGGTGACGGGAGGTTATTTCCCCTGAAATAAGGTATAATAATAATATATTATATCTATACTATATCTTATATATAAAATTCTCGTGTCACAATGTTAGTCCACGAACTCCTCCGAAATGGCTTTACTGATTTTTACCAAATTTTATATGCATATTCAGTAGGTTTGAGAATCGGCTACTCTGTACTTATTATATTGATAAGTGCATTTGTTGAATAAATAATAGTAAATTATTACAACTCGAGAAAAACGACGACAGATAGCGATGGACGTTGCCATGGTAACGTACTTATTTAGTCAATTCAATAAAATAATACGGGCGATATACTTTATAATATGGCAAAGAAACGTTTGCCGGGACAGCTAGTAGTATTATAATATTATAAAGCGGAAGAGTTTGTTCGTTTGTTTGAACGCCCTAATCTCAGGAATTACTGGTCCGATTTGAAAAATTCTTTCAGTGTAAAATAGCCCATTTATCGAAGAAGGCTATAGGCTATATTTTATCGCGCTAAGACTAATAGGAGCGAAGACATAGAGGAAAATGTGGAAAAAACGGGGGAAATTATTCGAAATTGCTTATGTTTATGTTATTTGGTACACATGAAGAATAGATCACGTGAAGGGACATAGGCTATGTTTTGCGGAAAAATGTACGGTTTCCGTAAAATTCCTAAATTACGCGGGCGAAGTCGCGCGGAACATATATACATAATATTATCATAAATGCAAAATGGATTCTGTCTGTCGCGTCTTCACGCTTACATTGTTTAAATAATCCATAAAACCTTTCTTGGCGGATTATGTTTCGCAATCAAACATGTAGAGCTTGTCTAACTTAAAATGACGCGCCCCTCCCTCGTATTCACAGTACAAAAATGTTTCATGTATATCAACTTTGAATTGGTGGGGCGCGTCATTTCAAATTAGACAAGCTCTACCATACCAAATTGATTCATAGAGCACCTACAATATTGGTCGGGCTATGTCAAGCCCAGCAGCCGGACGAGAGATTCACGACTTACTTTTGACTTGATACCCGACCAAATTACGTAGATTCATGTTTGCGTCAATTCCTCAAAGTATCACCTGTACCCGGGTAAGTACACACCTGATTTAAGCGAATCGTCGTCAACAACCAGGTGGAACACGACATGCGCTTCAGCTAGGTCGCTGTGTCGCGTCACGTACACGTCGCCCGCCCGCAGTACCCCGCCGCGCTTCCGTGCGCCCTCAGAACGCGCGGCGTTGCGTTTCTCCGCCTGTAAAATTACATTATTGAGTATTGAGCATTTTACGATAAGTATCAGGAGTCCTGTCTTCGTAATCCTTATTTATGAATGAGGCAAGAATAGGGCTGCAGCAGAAATGAGCAAAGTCGAGAATTGCTAGAATGTAATTAATAATTTATTAGAAATCTAGCAGTTTCCTTTAGGGTTGGACCTCATCTGGCAGCACGGAATCGCCTTTTTCCGTCGCCCTTTCTCTTTTTGTCGCTTAGAACTGCCATTTGCTAGACCGAGACAGAAAGCATAATTCGATAGCACGCGGCGGAATCCTCGAGGCTATCGCATTATGCTTTCTGTCTCGGTCTAGCAAATGGCAGTTCTAAGCGACAAAAAGAGAAAGGGCGACGGAAAAAGGCGATTCCGTGCTGCCAGATGAGGTCGAACCCTTACAATACAAAAATGGTGTAAGGACATTGCCCTCACAAACGATTTTTTACTGAAGAACGATATATTTATAGTCAAAATCAGAAAATTATTAGTTTAACTGTCCCAAATTAAGTACACCATAAGACAAAATATCGAACCAGTACATTTATAAAGCCAGCAATTTACCGGCTCTTTAACCCTCTGCACGATCTCTCTCAACTGCTGGTCCAAGTCGGGGAAATGGTGTTCCGTGGTCCTGGCGGTCTTGGCGAGCGGGGAGCGTGTGGGTGAAGCGTCCGACAGTAGGACCACACCGCTCAGCTCTGAAGAGTAGAGTGCTAGGGCCGGCTGCACGCGGGACCAGGAGCCGCTGAAACATATTAGGGTAACTTGATGATCGTCATCAGCCTATTGCATGTCAACATAATATATAATATTGTCAGTACTGTAGGTAGTAAACTTGACAGTACCTATTAAAATATTTTGGTTCATGTATTACCACAGAATACATATTAGTACAAGTAGTATAACAGAGACTTTGCAGCATGTCTGTCACCAGGCTGTATTTTCTTAGCCATATCTACACAGTTGTAATTTTAAATTTCTATAAATTCATCGTTTTGTATAACATTCAGATCTTTCTAGTTTTAGGGCCAATTCACAGCGGAATGGCAGCGGCCGGCAGCGGCGCGAAGAGCACTTTTAGTGTGAAATAATTTTAAAATCTATGTACATACTAGAGCTGTAGCAAACCGTATGTATTCGGTACTAAGTAACGGGTACAGCATCTAGTACCGAGTAACGAAACGTTACTCACGAATGCGTTTCGTTACTCGCATTTTTCGTAGTTTGCCATAATTTCATGTTGATGGTCCTAAAATATGGATTGTTCTTCTTGTAGGACAATGTTATTCTTAAATTAAGTAACTATTAAGTATTAAGCGCTTATTCCATTTCGCTAAATTTAGATATCTAAATGATTTAGTGAACTAAATTTAGTCAAGTGGAATAACATTTAGAAAGTTACTAAATGTTAGTCCACTTGACTAAATTTAGTCACTAAATCATTTAGATATCTAAATTTAGTGAAATGGAATAAGCGCTTTAACCTATCAAATATACAAAAAAATCGGCCAAGTGCGAGTCGGACTCGCGCACCAAGGATTCCGTAGTGTGATAAAGTGAAAGTAGAGAAAAAAGTGTTTTTTTTTGTATGCCCCCTCCCATATCACCCCCCTCCCCCCCCCAAATTATTTATTTTATTCTAATTATATTTCAGAAGTCTAGCTAAAGCAGTTCTTGAGATAAGTACATGCTGGAGACAGACAGACAAACGGACAGACATCGACGTTTCAGTAATAGCTTAGGGTTCCGTTTTTAACCTTTGGGTACGGAACCTAATAATCAACAAAACTACCTTAATTGATTGTCATGTTATGAATTTTGAGACATGAGGTCTCAAAATTCAAAACTATCAAGTAACGAGTAACGATACAATAGTAACGGGTACGAATGGTTAAAGTAACGATTGCATACGGGTACGCTTTTTTTCGTTACTTTTACAGCTCTAGTACATACTTATAAGTACTAGTATCGCTTGAAAGCTTCAAAAAGGGCTCGAGGCGCCGCGCGTCCGTCGGCGGAAAGTGCTCGCGGCTGCCGGCGGCCGCCCGCGGCGCCTCGAGCCCTTTTTGAAGTTTTCAAGTGATACTAGTAGTTATAAGTATTACTTTTTCTTCGGCAATAAGTGCAATAATAACCAATTCCATCATGTTGCTGCAAACACACGACACGAGTTTCCTTGCCGAATGTAGAATCTAAACTGAAAGGCACGCGTGCAGGTGGACGAAACTTTCCGAACAAAAAAAAATTGGGTTCCAAATTTAAACGTAGCTACTAAAGTAAATCGCATAATCTGTACAATTTTTAAGCACGGTCGACTGTGATTGGTTGATAAAAAAGACCATAGAGAATATAAACTACATGAGAAAAAAGAGGAAGATGAAGTTTAAAACTCAAGGTTCGAATTCCATTTTGTGAAAATTATTTATTACAAAAATACAAAAATTGTAAATTAAGTGGATTAATTATTGAAAAACGAAAGGTAAGCCATTGTAAAATGTAAATGTAACCGTAAATTGATAAATTGAAGCAAAACATAACGATATCATACCATGTTCTAATACAAAGTATGTCGTAGTATTATTTGCATAATTGTACAATAATTTAGAACTTAAACTATATTAATATGAAAAAGATAGATTATTATTTCATAGAAATTATTATAATGTATATCAGTATGCAATTAATTTGGAAAATGATGAAATGTGTATCATGTGTATATTGTTTTATTGTAACAATACATAAGGTTATTAATTACTATACTTACTATAATTTATGTAAACTGTATGGAATATAAATGAAAAATGTTTCATTAATTTCAGATTTTTAGGTCCCTATACAGCTAGTTTGCAACATTTTAGTCTGCAAGCAATAGCTGTTAACTCGATCGCGGATTCTAGGAAATCTTTTGTTCTCGCGGTCGCATGCGACCGCTTGGGAACGAAAGCAGCAAAGAGATTCAATGCAAGGAGATTTTAGGAGAAGGAAGGTATGGGATTATGAGTGGTACGGCCACCAAGGAAAAATCCTCTGATCAAGTGAAGTGGTATGCAGCTGGCCTGAACCCGCGCCATAGATTTCAGCTGTCGTATACAGGGTGTAACAAAACAAAGTGTGTATGTATAAAGGTGCGATCCACTGGATCGGAATCGGAGCGCAGGTACGCAGTGGACGGATTTGTTGCTTTGTATGTATGGTACTGACTACTATGAACTGCACTAGAAGTACTGGAACATCATTCTGCGCCTGACAAGTATATGACGACACGTGGTGCCACCGTCCGCACCGCATGTCCCGATTCCAACCTGGTGGACGCGCAGCTTTAATCCCCTCCTTTTTTTTTTTTTTTAATCAATATTTTTGACGAGGCTTAAAATGCACTTGGCATCTATGCCAGCCTCATAGTATAATTCAAAGTTAAAATAGAAATTAACAAATTAAACTATGCGACCCTTCATTGATAATAAATAGAACCTAATTAAATTACGGGCCTCTTGCGAAAGAGGCGATGCCAAAATAATATTAATTTGCCCCCCAAACAAATTTCTTGGAAACAGCTGGCTTCTGAGATCACGATTTTGTCTACAATCCACCAACAAGTGCATTAGGTCTTCTGTAACCCTACAGTGAATACAATGAGGGGACTCCTTCTTTCCTATCATAAAATTAAACTTGTTGAGTGGAACATGTCCTGATCGCATCCTCATAGTCATCCCCTCCTTATATAGAGTTTACTGTATAAAGCGCTTATTCCACTTATCCTAGCTAGGTTCCTAGATCCTAAATCGTTTCCGATTTAGTCAAGACGTGGAACAACATTTAGAAGCTAGGATCCTAGCTAGGATCCTACCTAGGAACCTAGCTAGCCGCTAGGATAAGTGGAATAATGGCTTAAGCCAATCAAGTAGTTAGTAGAGTAGCATAGACAGCTATTCTATCATATTTATAAATAAAATACATAAAACTGTACTGTAATAATATTATAATATTTAATAATAGAAATCAACAAAAACTTGTGGATTAAATCTGTTTTATTGTTTAATTTACCTTATTAGCCTATATATTTAGCCATGTACAATAATTTTTATTGAAATAAAACATTTATTTGAGCTCATTTCTTTTTATTTTTATTTTTTTTAATTTTTGGTATGTTTAGAGTGAAAGGTTTTGCACTTAAAATTTTGTCGTTTAGTTTTAAATTAAAAAAAATAACGAATGTTTATTTTTTTTCTTCTAAGTCCGACCTCTTGTTACGTAGTATACAGTTTACATCCTCTTTGCACGCGTGCTCTGGAGGTAGCGCGCGGCCGCCAGCGGCCACGAGCGTCTACAAGCGGCCGCTAGCGTCCACAAGCGGCCGCGAGCGTCCGCCCGCGGCGACGCGAGCCGCCTCTGCCGGCCTCGCCGCGCCTCTGTCGGCCGCTGCCGGCCTCTGCCGTTCCGGTGTAAATCGGCCCTTATTCAAATAGACAAAATATGAAGATTGCTAAGAGCCATAAGGGCGTTCGCTGCGTTGAGCGTGTGCCCGACGCGGGTGCCCGCGCCATGCGCTCGCCATAGTAATCGTGCGACGACTGACCTGCCTCAACGCACACTTGACGCAGCGAACGCCGTTAGATAGATCATATCTTTTCACTGCTCCAACTCACCTGTCTGAATAATTGGCAGAGCACAACTCCATCATATCGACTGCTACGAGTCGTATATTATGTGTCTGTTTCAGCTGTGAGCCGAGATGGATCGTGAAGCTCTCCTCAAGTCGAGGTGGGGCGGGCTGCAGAGGTAGTGTGCTGTCCGGTGGAAACGAACAAAGCGGGGAGTTGCTGGAATGTAATTACATAATTCTTTATAAACGAACCCTAATATAAAGAACTATTCAATATAATAATATGTACCATTGAAAAAATTGAAAGCAGAGGGCTGGATGGTATGTATAATAATGAATGTGAATATAGTATCAAAGAAGTTGATTCCTAGGCAGATGGGGGACCTACATAGTTTGGTTGCGTTACATACCAACATGATTTGGTCAGGTCATGTCAATATGATCTGTTGGCGGGGTTTGCCGTAACACGACCAAACTACATTAGTCCCCCATCTGCCTAGGATTCAACTTCTCAGACAGTACATAGAATAAGTTCCATACCTTGGTGTCACCTTCTCGTCTGTCTGATATTCTTTTAGTGCTGCCATTAACCAAGTCCGATGTGCTGCTCTCTGTGTGTGTCTCAACGCATCCAACTGCGAGTCCCAGCGACCTGCTGCAAGGCTCTGCTGCTCAAAGTGCTCTGCTGCCAGAGCGTTGATTTCCTCCTCAGTTGTAAATGTGTTGAGCAGTCGCACTTTCTCCTCCATTTCCTCTGTTTGACTGTGAGAATTAAATAGTATGTACAAAAATTGTGTTTTTGTTTCACAATTTAACATTATCCCAATCAAGATTACGGCAGATTACAGAAAAAACACCTGAATAAGACTTTAAAGGTGGTTTCATATTCAAACAAGTATAGTTACACACAGTTACAAGACAACATAATATTACAAGCTATTTAAAAAGTTACTTACGCTTGTGTGAGTTTCTTAATATCCTCATCTCTGCTCTTAAGCATATTCAGTAATGTCTTAGCATAAGAACTTTCCACCTGTAGGATTGTTTCTAAGGCTGGAGAATGTACAAGCTTGTGGTATGCAGCAGCAAAAACTTCTTCATCCGATGTGCCTTTCTGTTCAGCAAACTCAACTACATTTTCTTTGAATAGTTTCTCCCAATTTTTGACAACTCCATCTACATTGATCTCACTATTTTTCAGTTGGTCTAACAGTTTTGCATCCCTTTCATTGTGATAATTTTTTGTTTCTTCAGAAACAAAGTTAGCAAACTTCTCGTTTAACTCTACAATTTAAGAATAAATTGATACCAAACTAATAGTTGACTAATTTATATTACTTATATGTTTTTTTTTCTTATAATAAAATAAGGCACATAGACTTGCACATAAACCTAGCAAATAAAAAAGGAAACATTGGCTTCCATATTGACATGTCAATGGTAGGTATTGGTACCAAGTTCTGAGTAGTGAGATGTTACTAGTGCTAAGTAAAATGTTTTGTTTATAAAATAAATGAGGCCATTTGTGATTATATTTCGCACAAATAACTGAAAAGTTATGATTAAATGCAGCATCCACCCACCGTCTTCCAAATACACCGGTATGTGAAACATCTTTATAACTCTCTGCACCAGTTCTCTCGTAGATCCATCGTATGGTATTTCCACGGGGACTTCCAAGTTGTATAATATCTCTTCATTTGTACACGTTGGGAAGGAAAATTTGAATGTTTTTGTAACATTTTGAGAAATTTCTGTGGTCATTTGATTTAACCCAACTACTACCTACCTCACAGTTATATATAATATCACCTACCTCACAGATTACAAGTATATAACCTACCTACTCAAGACTATTAAGGTCACAGCTCTACGTATAGTATTATTTTTTTATATAATTATTTTAGATATAATTATAGCAATAATACTATACTACGTATCCTGCCTAGTCCAATACGAAACAAAAATTTGTTCTGTCAACTGTCAAGTGTCAACTGTGTCAAAATCAGCTGTCTTCTGTCTGTTTTTTTTTAATATGAGTTAGAAGCTTATGCGTAGTTTATATTCAGCTCCTTTCTTCCAGTACCTACTCCCTAGTCCCTACTCTCTGCCCAACAGGGCAAAGACTGGAGCCAGGGATGAGGGATCTGGGAAGCTGGCTAGGAAATGGCCACTGAGCAGGGAAGTGGGTAGCGCGAGAATGTAAATACCTAGTCACTCGCAAGTCGCACTGCCAGTCTGACACTGGTCATCAGTTCATCACTGACCTCCATTATACTACTTACTAGTACGTGCTCATCATGTGGTCGTCATGCCGCCGCGCTGCCGATGCCGCTGCCCGCAGCCGGACGCGGCAAGTGATTAATAATTATTATGATATTATGTATTATAAGAAGGCTGTATCTATTTCTAATATCCAGCAAAAAAAATAAAAAAATTACAATATACCGTATTTGTCAGTATTCATATTTGTTGTTGAAAGCAACAGACCGTTATATTTTGTGACAAGGTATATTAACTTTATGGTGACAACAGCTGCTTAGCTATAATTAAACTTTAGGTTATCGAGACATTATAGTCGAGACAAACAGACGGACATACGGCGGACGATCAAACCACAGATTATTACATTATTATGTAGCAAGCTTGGTCAGACAGCGAAGTCTTAGCAGAGACCGGATTATATGCATTTGCATACTTGCATATGTATTTGCATATTTTAGCCATTCTCAGTAGTAATAGCATATTTTACCTAAGATCTAGTTATGATGCATATTTTCGGTACATTCTTTGAGTTATCAAAGCGCACGGAAGTGCGCAAGCCTAGTTCCAGCAGGCCGCGCGCATGCCGTGCACTATTTACACGAACCGTTTCGACGTACTTTTGACCCCCCTGTAGCTCAGTGTCTATTGCGAGTGCAAAGATAAAATTATACCTACGTAATTATTTACGAGTACTTAAGCAGTATACCCAATTTCATAGATATAGCTTCAGTAGATCCTGAGATATGTCCTTGTAAAAATAGCTTATTTTGGCACTGACTCACTCATTCACTCACTCATTCACTCACTCACTCACTGACCGGTAATCAAAACCTCTAGGCCACTTCCAATTGTCCTAGCGTTATGAAATTTGTCACACAGGTCGTGTGTTATATGTAGATTAACGAAAAATTAAGAAATTGTAGAAAATGGTCAAGCGTGAGTCGGTTCATCTACGAACTTCAGAGGCCACTTCCAATTGTCCTAGCGTTATGAAATTTGGCACACAGGTCGTGTGTTATATGTAGATTAAAAAAAATAAGAAATTTTAGAAATCGGTCAAGCGTGAGTCGGCCTATCTACAGCCCATACAAACTTTAATGTCATAGCATTATGAAATTTGGCACACAGGTCATGTGTTAAATGTAGATTAACAAAAAATTAAGAAATTTTAGAAATCGGTCAAGCGTGAGTCGGCCGATCTACGAACTTTAGAGGCTACTTCCAAATGTCCTAGCGTTATGAAATTTAGCACACAGGTCGTGTGTTATATTATTATGTATGTGTTACGATAAATTAAAAAATTTAAGAAATCGTCAAGCGTGAGTCAGTTCATCTATGAACTTTAGATAAAAATTCTTATGTACCAGTGATATAATGAGGCATCTATTGAAAGTATTGTTTATATCGGGCGTAGCACAAAAAGAAAACATAGGTAGGATTTCTTGAAAAAAAGTATTGAAATCCCACCAAAAACATACCTGTTAAAATAGGGCCTAGTTCCTATAGGCTAACTGTTGGTCTAAAAAAAGAGTTGAAATCCAATCCAATGCCAAGTTCAGATGCACTTCATCGATCATAATCATCTTCATCAACAGCCTGATCCATAATACTTCTAAATTTGAACTTGGCAGGTTTTTGTGCTATGCGTTACACTTGATTAATTATATAATTAGATAATATTAATAGAATTTAAATAACCTGCCAAGTTCAAATTAGAAGTATTATGGATCAGGCTGTTGATGAAGATGATTATGATCGATGAAGTGCATCTGAACTTGGCATTGGATTGGATTTCAACTCTTTTTTTAGACCAACAGTTAGCCTATAGGAACTAGGCCCTATTTTAACAGGTATGTTTTTGGTGGGATTATTTATTATATCATTGGGTACATTAAACATTTACAAAATTTTTCACTAATGCTGCGTTCCGAAATGCGAATTGTCAATTCTGTAGGTGGACAACGTAACGTAAATATCTGAGGTCTGAGTCGATTATTATATTCATAATTTCATATGTAAAAATAATCGGCCAAGGGCGGGTCGGACTCGTGCACGAAGGGTTCCGTACTGTTATAGAGCAAACATAGACCAAAATTGTGTTTGTGTGCCACCCCTTCATTTTTTAGTTTTTAGCCCCCTTTAAATATTAATTTTATTTTGTTTTTAGTATTTGTTGTTATAGTGGCAACAGGTATACGCAATCTGTGAAAATGTCAGAACTCTAGCTAGCGGTTCTTGAGATACAGCCTGGAGACAGACAGACGGACAGCCAGACATCGAAGTCTCATGAATAGGGTCCCGTTTTCACCCTTTGGGTACGGAACCCTAAAAAAGGGTAAAAACGGGACCCTATTACTGAGACTTCGATGTTTGTCCGTTTGTCTGACTGTCTCCAGGCTGTACCTATCTCAAGAACCGCAGCTATAGCTAGACTTCTTCCCCACTTATAAATTCTTGTCCTTATATTATTATTTATTATCTACAACCTTCAAGGAGAGAGCGTATTCCCTCAACGCACCTGCAGCTCTTCTAATGTTGCGACTTGCGAGTCTATTTAACAAAAATCGATATCTTAAGGAAACAATCCATATTTTTGGCTCACTCAACAAGGACCGTGTGGCCTAATGGATAAGGCGTCGGACTTCGGATCCGAAGATTGCAGGTTCGAGTCCTGTCACGGTCGCAACGTACTATTATGCGTTTATTTTTGTCGTGTTTACTGTTTATGTTGCGTTGGGAAACAAAAATAACAATTATTCACGTTATAATATTATTATAATATAAACCAGGAAATTTTCGTTATATTACTTATTTTTGATTTTATTGAAATTGTTCAACATAATTATTATGACAAAGCAAATGGTGAAACAATATACTAAAGTAATATTATTTTATTTTTAGGGTATAATTTTTCCATTGCTAAACATTTAATTAGTAGTCCGAATAGGAATTTTCAATTTAGTACTTGACTGCCATCTGTTGTGGAAACTGTAAACTGAGTGATCCCATCGCGTCGTTCATGCGTCATGAGTCATGAAGTAGTACACTATGAGCTCGCTAGGTGGCGGACTAGGTCACAATTGCGGCAAAATGCAAATTGACAAATTTAAATTTACAGTTAAATTCCCCGGTAGAGCTCGAAAACTGAAAAGCTTTAAAATATGAACGTGGCAAAAAAAGGAACTAACGCTGCCATCATACAAAAACGCAATTTTGACAGTTCTGCTATACGAGCAGCGCCTCCGCCCACGTTCTTATAGAAAAGCCTTATCGCATTTTAGGTTCCACTTATCGTCGTGGCCCCAGCCCAATTCTACTAACTGCAGTCTCTTTAAATAATACCTTCACTACAAGCTAAAGTAAAACGCGTGCTGATTGCCAACCCCAAAAAAATTGTCGTTTGTCGTCAGATAGGTACTTAGTTATTAAGTAGCTGTTTTATAAGATCCTGGCTGGAACGAAGCTGTTTTAATGTTAGACTAAAATAAGTTGAAATAGAATGGGGTACTTTTAAAAAGGAGGAGGATATTATAAATTATAGACTATAGAAGTATCAAGTATAGACTATCCCACCAAAAACATACCTGTTAAAATAGGGCCTAGTTCCTATAGGGTAACTGTTGGTCTAAAAAAAGAGTTGAAATCCAATCCAATGCCAAGTTCAGATGCACTTCATCGATCATAATCATCTTCATCAACAGCCTGATCCATAATACTTCTAATTTGAACTTGGCAGGTTATTTAAATTCTATTAATATTATCTAATTATATAATTAATCAAGTGTAACGCATAGCACAAAAACCTGCCAAGTTCAAATTTAGAAGTATTATGGATCAGGCTGTTGATGAAGATGATTATGATCGATGAAGTGCATCTGAACTTGGCATTGGATTGGATTTCAACTCTTTTTTTAGACCAACAGTTAGCCTATAGGAACTAGGCCCTATTTTAACAGGTATGTTTTTGGTGGGATTTCAATACTTTTTTTCAAGAAATCCTACCTATGTTTTCTTTTTGTGCTACGCCCGATATAAACAATACTTTCAATAGATGCCTCATTATATCACTGGTACATAAGAATTTTTATCTAAAGTTCATAGATGAACTGACTCACGCTTGACGATTTCTTAAATTTCTTAATTTATCGTAACACATACATAATAATATAACACACGAGCTGTGTGCTAAATTTCATAACGCTAGGACATTTGGAAGTAGCCTCTAAAGTTCGTAGATCGGCCGACTCACGCTTGACCGATTTCTAAAATTTCTTAATTTTTTGTTAATCTACATTTAACACATGACCTGTGTGCCAAATTTCATAACGCTATGACATTAAAGTTTGTATGGGCTGTAGATAGGCCGACTCACGCTTGACCGATTTCTAAAATTTTTTATTTTTTTTAATCTACATAATATAACACACGACCTGTGTGCCAAATTTCATAACGCTAGGACAATTGGAAGTGGCCTCTGAAGTTCGTAGATGAACCGACTCACGCTTGACCATTTTCTACAATTTCTCAATTTTTCGTTAATCTACATATAACACACGACCTGTGTGCCAAATTTCATAACGCTAGGACAATTGGAAGTGGCCTAGAGGTTTTGATTACCGGTCAGTGAGTGAGTGAGTGAATGAGTGAGTGAATGAGTGAGTCAGTGCCAAAATAAGCTATTTTTACAAGGACATATCTCAGGATCTACTGAAGCTATATCTATGAAATTGGGTATACTGCTTAAGTACTCGTAAATAATTACGTAGGTATAATTTTATCTTTGCAATCGCAATAGACACTGATTTACAGGGGGGTCAAAAGTACGTCGAAACTGTTCGTGTAAATAGTGCACGGCATGCGCGCGGCCTGCTGGAACTAGGCTTGCGCACTTCCGTGCGCTTTGATAATAATTATAGAGTATTCAGTAGGTACCTACCTATACCATTTAGATTTCGAATTTTGTGGACAAAAAAGCCTCTTTTGTTTTACACCTTGATAATTTGGCTGTAGCGATATCGATTTTTCTCAGCAATGACTAAAGCTAGGAAATTAAAGTTCATTGTCAGTATTAATCATGATCCATGTCTTTGTCTTTGAATTGCCCATAACATAACATGATTAGTCAACTTTTATAACACAGAATAATGATCAATCAAAAATAGCTCTGTAGGTGTAGGGATTCCTATTTTGCCAACAGAGGAGAGTGATTTCCAAAATTTTTACATAGATTGGTTCAAGCATACACTTTAATAATTAATTTGCCCATAGCTATGAATATGAAATGTGTTTTAAATGGTTTTTAAATTACGTGATAATAACAATAAAAAACATTTTGTCGCTACGCCCTTTCCATTTTTAACTGCCTTCCAAAAAGGAGGAGGTTATAATAATTAATATTATGTTCGGCTGTGGATAGGTATAATATCTATATTTTTTGGAGTTTACTCCTTAAGAATCGATTTTCATATATAAGGCGCCCGGGATGAGAAAAATCCGAGGGGTAAAACCTACTAACAAATAACAAAAATGTGTCACGTTTTTGGTGCGCACCTTTAGTGCGCAACTTTCTAATTTGGCTGTGAGTGTATTAAGACCATAAAGGTAATATACCTATCGGAATATAATATTACATAAAATAATATAAGTAATAATTATATAATTATATTATATTATTTTATATATATAGTAGAGTGGACTCCAGTCGTGCGTCGGAGCTGACACACTTTTTTGTATGTTCATCGATTACTCCGCCGTTTGTGAACCGATTTTCAAAATTTTTATTTTGTTATATTAGGTTTCACTCCAATTTAGTACCATGTTCACAAAAGTGGTGATCTGATGATGAGATCCATGAGTAATCGAGGGAACTCCTCAAAATTTATATGGAAACATATAATATGTGATTTTGGTTTTATGAGCAGCATCCTAAGCATATGCTACCAAAACCACAGAATATATATTAGTTGCCAAAACGTAAGATTTTGCACGCTTTTTCGAGGCTAGGCTCTTATTTATTAAGGTTTTTTCCTGTTTTCTCCTTACTAAAATATTATCGTCGTCCTGTAAATGCCTAGGGCCTAAGCCCTTTATCTTATACATGTCGCAGGGAAAAGAGGATATCAGGGATTTCACGATATCCCTAGGGATATCACGAACTCCCGGAAGATGCCGAATATTCTTGTTTGTTACGTCTTCTTACTAAAAATATCTAGTGATATGTCATTTCACTAAACTAAATCTAGTGATATGTCATTTCACTAAACTAGATTTAGTTTAGTGAAATAACATATTACTAGATTTAGTGCGACATTTCACTAGATTTAGTGAAATGTCAGAAACGCGGATACCTACCGCCGAATAAAAATCGAGCCACTCATTTCTCTCACTCGCTCTAGTATACACACGGGTACTTTGATTGGATCATCTAAAATATAAATCTGACAAGTAAGATGTTAGATGATCCATGAGTCGGATGGGCATGTAAAAAGTCGGTCCTGCACCTGATCTCTCGCCGGTCGTATCAGTCTTCCGTCCCACCGTTATGCGAGTAAAGGAATATAGAGATTGCTCTTGAGTACTGCGCACACACTTGGGCACTACAAAATTACTCTTGGCCTGGTTTCAATGAAACCGGCCACCGTCACCGAAAAAAAGGCAAAGAAACGTTTGCCGGGACAGCTAGTAGGTATATAAAGTATAATATCGCCCGTATTATTTTATTGAATTAGTGACTATAAATAAGTATGTCACCATGGCAACGTCCATCGCTATCCCGTGACCCGCGTCGCATAAACAATGGTCGCTCTTTATAGACAACTAGCGACCCGCCCCGGCTTCGCACGGGAATAAAATATATAGCCACTGAAAAATGATTAAAATCGATAGCCCATCACGATCCTTCATGTGGTCTACTTCTTATCTCCAAATAACATAAAAATTGCTCCAGTAGTTCGCGAGATTAAACCCTTTCAAATAATTTTCTACATTCTCCTAATTAATCTTAGCATGATAAAATATAGCTTATAACCTTCCTCGATAAATGGGCTATCTAACACTGAAAGAATCATCAAAATCCGTTGCGTAGTTTTTAAGATTAAAGGGAACAAAGGGACATGAGGGAAAAAAAGTGACTTCATTTTATAATAAGTATAGAAGTAGCTGTTCTGGCAAACGTTTCTTTGCCATATTATATAAAGTTTATCGCCCGTATTATTTTGTTGAATTAGTGACTAAATAAGTATGTCACCATGGCAACGTCCATCGCTATCCTATCCCGTGACCCGCGTGGCATAAACAATGGTCGCTCTTTATAGACAAATAATTTGCAATAAAATAAAATTGCGACTATAATTAAAGATCTAAGATATCCTATCTCTCAAGTTGGAAAAAAGCACACATTTAAAAATAAAAAAAAACATTAAAATCGGTTAAGTAGTTTAGGAATCCATCGCGGATAAACATAGTGACAGGAGAATTATATATATATATTGGATAATTTGCAATAAAATAAAATTGCGACTATAATTAAAGATCTAAGCTATCCTATCTCTCAAGTTGGAAAAAAGCACACATTTAAAAAATACAAACATTAAAATCGGTTATGTAGTTTAGGAATCCATCGCGGACAAACATCGTGACAGGAGATTTATATATATTAGAAGATTAGCAGGTTCGCGATTTTGTTTCCCGTGTGTGACGTGGCTCTCAGGGACACTGTTGGGTTTTTAGTGGGCATGTCCGGGCGCGGCCTCCACTGCTCTCGGGGTCCCACATCTCTTGACTGGTGGGGATACGTAAGTGCACGACGTACGACGTAGACCATCACTGTCACATATGATAGAAATGGTAGTAGGCTTAGTTAGGCTTTTCCCCATTTCCTTTTTTAAGCGCAAGATATTAACCAAATCAGTTAAAAATACTACACAAAACAGCGAAAATATTGTAAAATGTACGCTACAAATGCCTATAATAAGCAACATTAGGGTGCTGAGAATCGTTAGGCAACTCGCAGGCCGCGGCCGCTAGCCAGCGCGTCCTCGAGAGCCAATTTGTCGAGCCGGGAAACACTCTGCGAATGTGTTTGCAGAGACCTATGGAGATAGCAGACATGGCAAATGAATAAAGCTAGAATCAGAAGTCTCGTGTTCTCCATTTAATTAACTCACACTCCATAAAGGTAGGTATACAGTGAAAACTCTCTTATGCTAAGTACTCACATACGGTTTTGATCGATAGTTTTACTCCAATCGAAGGAAATGACACATTTGACATACCTATTTAATTCCATCGAGCCGGCTCGAAGCGAGCCTTTGAGCTGTCAGTTTTGGCGGTCCACACGGTGGTTAATTGGTTATTGCTCGTTTTGGAGTAAAACTATCGAGCAAAACCGCATGTGCTCACTTAGCATTAGTCTTACTTCTTTAGTCTTTATACAAGGAGTAGGTAATAAAACAAAGTGATAATACTTGTGTAGAGTCCATTATGCAGGCTTCTACTTCCACAGTGCATATTATTTAATTTTGTGATTTGTAAGCTTATTGGCGAGCGCGCCGTTCCAACTCCCAGCGTCATAGTTTTTTCCAAAAAAAATAATAAAAAAGAAGTTTCTCTTTCTGTGCTGCTACTTCCACAGCGAACTCTATACAGCTCTATACTCTATCCATACGGCATACACACCCTAAAGTATTATTTCTTAGCTTTGTTACACACTGTACCTATAGAGTTCTCTTAAAATACTTTTGACTTCTATGTTTCTATAAGTTACGTGTATAAATTACATCTTATTTCAACAGCTATACTTAATAGACTACCTGTTACCCATACTTTCAATGAATATTCGCTATATTCGCTCTAGTTGCTTTAGCCTTTCCTAATAAACGGCCAATCCAACACAAAATATTTTTTCTATTTAAACCAGTTATAGTTACGTAGATTACCGCATTCAAACAGAGAAACAAACTTTATTCTGTGCATTATGAAGACAAATTCCTGACTAATTACTGACTAGTTTCTCAAATGTGACAAAGGTATCAAAATAGAAAACGATAACAATATCAGAGACCACAGGTCACAGCTAATACAGAGGTGTAGACACTGAAATATACTAATAAAAACAACGAATAACAAAACTACAGGAAACATAACTCCCATACTTCAACCGTTTTAAATTTGGCTCCTTTTCGAACACTAAAATATGACAATTCAGATTCTCGCCAAGGTCGTTTCCCAGGTAACGTATCATAATATTGCGCGCTGGACGACAGCCTGCGCGGTTATTATCAATGTCACAGTTATGAAACAAAGCGGATGGCATTATGCAGTATACACCAAACATATCTACTATCACGAAGAAAGAAGTACATAATTACTATTTTAAAATCAAACATTTTCCTCTGATCCTTAAATCGTCGATAATAATAATATATAATAATTTTGAACAAACCGTGTACGACTCGGACGAATTTAAAACTATCCAGAGCACCTAGACAAGACGTTTTCAGATTACAAAAATATATGTGCTAAATTATTACAGAACTAGCTGTTGCCCGCGACTTCGTCCGCGTGGACTTCAGTTTATAGCGCGCGGTATACAGTTTTTTACAAAACTGCGCAGTTTTTTGAAAAGATATGTACAGTTTTCGTAGAGAACTGCACAGTTTTTACAAGAGATCTGTACAGTTTACATACAGAACTGCACAGTTTTTTCACAGAACTGCGCAGTTTTTCGAAAAGATCTGTACAGTTTTCGTAGAGAACTGCACAGTTTTTACAAGAGACCTGTACAGTTTACATACAGAAGTGCACAGTTTTTTCACAGAACTGCGCAGTTTTTGGAAAAGATCTGTACACGGGCGTGAAATAGCGCTTGCGCTGTGCTTCGCCGAGTCATTGAGTTTACTGAAGGCCCAATCCCCTACCATTTTCCTTTCCCTGCCATTCCCTCTTAAAAGGCCGACAACGCACCTGCAGCTCTTCTGATGCTGCGAGTATCCGTGGGCGACGGAAGTTGCTTTCTATCAGGTGACCCGTTTGCTTGTTTGCCCCCTTATTTCATTTTAAAAAATGATCGTCTTGGGTTCGCTTAATATTGGCTAAATGATCCCTGCACGTCACAACTCACAATTCACGATATTTTTTTACTTCAGTTTTTGTTTAGTCATGTCAGTAACATGACCTTCAGCATAGCTGAAACTTTATTTTCTATTTCTTCAATAATCTTCTTTGAAAACAGAATACCGAAAAAATATAATAAATAATAATATAAAACGCGAGAGGAACGAAATACACAGTCGCATGGTGGCGGGAACGTATTATTTTTGTATTTTAGTGAAAACATGGACGATTGTGACATTTTCTTGTAAAATATGGACTTATCTTTGTAAAACCGTAAAATATGGAAAAATATGGTAAATAAAACTTGGGATTTCACAGTCTAAATATGATCATTCGTGTAAAAATACATTCCCTAATCATGACTATTAAAGTGTATGCTACATAAACGAGTAATCTGGCTCGGCATCCAATTCAGTTCGTTTCTTACTAAACGAAGTACGAACGGCATGATTATAAAAATAAGATACTCCATACTGATGTCAGTCAGACCCCCGGTTATGAATTATGATTAAATTGTTACATCTTGCATAACACTGTCCATGGCGACTTTGTAAAAATTTTGTAAATATATTATTTTTTGATTATTGCATTTTTACAATAACATGTAAACTTAGTAAGATAAACACAAAGAGACCAGCTTAATTTTACGCAAATACCCTGGCATCCAACTTAAATAAACCATCTTTTTGGGCATGTTTTTGGGTCGGAAAAAATACAAGAACTTTACCTAAGCATAATTTTAAAAAA
Organism: Polyommatus icarus; assembly: GCA_937595015.1. Lineage (NCBI taxonomy): Eukaryota > Metazoa > Arthropoda > Insecta > Lepidoptera > Lycaenidae > Polyommatus > Polyommatus icarus. Next base: position 17,341,073 of record OW569321.1, read on the forward strand.
ATCACTTACTGATGAAACTTGAAAGGTTATTCCTGTATTAAAAGTCGTATCTGTATGACTTCTACACCATTTCACAGGGCATTTAGGCATTTTAACAACGAAAATTTTGTAAAAAGCTACGTAAAAAGTAAATAAACCAAAAGTAAACAAATTGTAAAATGAGTGTGACAATAATTATCATGTCAACCTGGTTGAACGTCACTCGAGTATATATACACGAAAAATGTGTACCGAACACATGCATAAATGTGCATGTATTCGGGTCACATTTTGTAGCCATTTGGTGCACTTTTTTGACGGAGTTACTCTTCCTGTAGTTTAAAGTTCACTGAATAAAAAGTTAAACAGCATCTATAGAGGGTGCATAAGATTATTTCTACTAATAATCATTTTTTTGACATAAGGCCTGTATAGTGTTGTTGTAACTTTCATATAAATTTCCGTAGTGTAGAAGAAGAGAGCGTATTCCCTCTTAAAAGGCCGGCAACGCAGCTGCAGCTCTTCTGATGTTGCGAGTGTCCATGGGCGACGGTAGTTGCTTTCCATTAGGTGACCCGTTTGCTCGTTTGCCCCCTTATTTTATAAAAAAACACTAGTGTTCAAGTAGGTGTAGGTACTATTACTTCCCTTCTACGTCTTACCTGTCTTCGTCTTCTAAGCTCTGCAGTCAGTTCCCTAAGGTTAGCGTCGCCAATTTCGCCAACTCGAGAGCGGCCACAACCTTTATCCAACCTAATGACACTCAGCATTTTGCCCACTTTGTTATAATTTCAATGTAAATAAGAATAAAATAAATAATATGTAGCTCCAGACTTCCAGTGCAGGGTTCCAAAGGGTAGAAAATAGAAATAGAACCCTTTTACGGCCACTTACATGTCCGTGCGTCTGTCTATCACCAAGCTGCGGTCTTGTGCCGTGATAAGTGATAGTTATAATAGCCTTAATAAACTACTCATCTATACTCTATAATATACCTACATATAATAAAACTGTAGAAATGAAAATTCTGTACATTAAAGATATTCAAAAAATAATAAGCGGGGACTGTCACTACATCGCTATAGAAGCTAAAAATATGGTTAGTTTTTTGTCTGTCTGTCTGTCTGTCTATACGATAGTGGAACAAACATACGTTTGTTCCACTATCACACGAAAACTACTGATCCGATTTGAATGCGGTTTTCGCAGATATATTTGTCTTCTTCCAACTTAACATCTAGTGTATAAAATTTTTCCTCCCACCCCTCTAAGGCGACGAAAGAGGGGTGGGAGGAAAAATTTTATATCAAACTCTTTTCTTTAACACAAAAACTACTGATCCGAGTTGCATGCAGTTTTCGCAGATATATTTTTCTACTTCCAACTCAAAATCTGGCGTATAAAAATCTCCCCCCCCCCGCCGCCACCCCTCTTAGGGGACAAAAGAGATGATGAAGTAGAAATACTTTAAATGGCAAAACAATGTTTGCCGGGACAGCTAGTTAGTGATAAGTTGATAACTAATAACCCGACATAACTCATAAGTCATGGGCTCATGGCCTACTTGGGGTAAGCAGTATAACAGTGTAATCGTAACATTATCGAATTACGATACGTGGACGTTGGAGACGGGAGTTATACGATTACGCGGCTATAAAGTTATTTTTTCATATCCTACCGATTTCTTGGAAACCTCACGCGAGTTGAAAACAAGTGGTCGGATAGCGCGACAATGCAGACGCCAGACAACGGTATCGATCGCAGGCGATCTGCGAGCGGCGACACACCGCCCAGACGCGCTCGTGACACACTTGTACACACCATAAGTACTCACCCAGCTCCGATTGTCCAAATGTTTAGCACCTCTGACACCAGAGATATTATGTCATAGGCTTAGCACTCCTCCTCTGGAGACAAACTGACCGCCTGCAAATGATATAGCAACTATAATATCATTCGCAGGTGGTCTGGTAGTGGTGGCGGCACTGGAGATAAACATTCCTTGCTTTGACATGACATAAGAGCATTTTTCTGACTCCCACGTATCTAGTCTTATTTGAAGTGACTGCGAATCGACAATACAATTGAGAGCACAGGCTATACAGTAACAGGTTGCACACAAAATATTTACGATTCAAGCATTTGAGTTTTGACACACCCTGAAAATCTACAGCACAAAAGCCAGTCAGAGATTAATAAATAGTTTGTACTACCCAGTAAAAGTCTAATGTGCTTTCTGCACATTGCTGCCACTGAAAGCTCTAGATTCGAGAACTAACTCACAAAATTATTACAGACAAAAATAATAATAAATAAAAAGTAGGTACAACAAAAGTACCAAACAACATAATAGAGCTACTGAAAACAACGATACCCCTATTGTGAATTTCGTCTGAAACCGAATTACATAATACATAAGCGATATAACCAATGAAAATGTTAGATAAAACCTCCGCAGACGGATTGCCCGCTTTCGCAACACCCACACACAGCGTCGCCACACAATGGGCCGCACAATGGGCTGCACAATGGGGACAAAGGCGCGAGCTGTCTTCCCATTGTTCACAACAAAGCAGGCCCCGCCCCGGCCCGCGCCGGCTTTGTTTCATACGTCGCGCGCCGCCCTCCATTGGCTGAGACGAGCCTCTTCGCGACGACCACCCGCCGCCGAGAATGCATCGAAAAAATTCCGATCTTATCTATCTCGCTACTTAATTAAATCGGGCACCACATTCTCCGCCGTACACGCACGACATAAAGCGCACATTCGCGTGCGATCCGCGCCAGATGCGCTCCGACCCGGCTATAAACATCGCGGCGAGTTAATGATGTTTTTAGTCTTGGGGTAGTTTTTTTAGTTTTGGCTTACGGTAGCGGGGTAAAGTGATAAACGAGGTGAACGCTTATATTCTCGGGCAGAAAATACGCCCGACGAGGTTATGTGTTTCTTCCCTTCAGATAAATTAAAGAAAGTGAAAGTAGGTAGATCAAGGTGCCTAACGCAAGTAGAGATTATACAAATTTCATCCATACGGGAAGATGTCGCTCGAATGATTCACCAGCGTAATCGCTGAAATCGATACCGCACTCGGGCTCCACTCGGCTATACGATCTAGAACAAACCAATTAATTAAAAAGCGTTCCGAAGAAGTCTCCAGTGCGGTTTAATTATGGCCCCATTGAGAGGCCTCAGGCCTGCCTCTGACGCCGTACAATAAAACTTCCTAGCGTCGAATAATCGGCACGTTGTATTCGATATAATTGGCCTGTATTCTGGAGCGCTGCGAGCCAATCAAAGTTTTCGGTGCGACAATACCTCGCCTCCTAATTGCCAATTGGATTGATTAAAAACAAAACCCGATGAACGTTCGATTTGCGAAAACATTAGGATCGAGGAGGTTTGTTTATTCAATTTCAGCAAATTATAAAATAAAACGCTCGTTGAAAGTTTCCAAACAAATCACCGCTCCATACCACAATTCATAAAACAAGATTCAAACATTTTATTCAAAAACATATCATTTTTAAGTGTGTCACTACCAAATTCAGTCTGAAACTCTGACAATGACTTGTTATGAAACTTGTACAACAAGTACATTAGACAGTACTCTCCACACACAGAAGTCCAATCATTTTATAGCTTGATTGTATTATAACGCCATTTCCTTGCATTTCTATTCAAAAACATTTTGTGCATCCCCGTAGGGAAGCGACCATATGTATCAAAATATTCATCGATGCCATGTTTGTCTATGTGAATAGCTACCCAGTGAGATCCTGGTTTTGAGTCCGGGTCCAAATTGCTTATAAGATATGTAGGAGTCGTTATATGCATTGGCAATCGATTCGCGGCATATACGCTATTTTTTAGACTTGGATGAATCTTTTTTAAGTATGATTTTAGTTGTAAAGTATCCATTATTCGTTAAAAAAAGACTTATTCATTCACTCTATCATATGTTTCACACGCAAGTGAAATAAATAAGGTAAGACATTCTTATTTAACATGCAATTGACTGGGGTTTTTAATAAAAATGAAAGCACAACTTTACAATACTAATTTATTTGCATATTAAAAACATATTACAGATTAAGAACTTAATAATACTTAGAAAGATAATACTTAGAAAGATAAAACCTGAATTTTTTTCATCGGTTGAATCCATTTTACCAGCAGCATCTTCATACCAAAGACTACAAGTCAAATGAGATTGTTTGGCTTATTATTTATTATATCATTGGCGTCGGGTGAATAATTCAAAAGAGTTTCAATGTATGCTCGATAAGCAGTATTGTTTGGAGGTGAAACTAATTTTTGATTCAAATAAACATCGAGTTGACTAAAAACTGAATGAAGCCAATTGTTTACAGGTGCAACAACAGTTGAAGCTGCCAATTTTGAAGAATCTTCTTTTAACACTTTCGCTTTTAAATGAATGAGTGTATGGGATAAGTCTATTTAGTCATCACCAGTTCCAGGAACTTGAAATTCTATGGGTCCATCGTCGGCTAAAGATGATATTGGTTTGTAGTGCACCCACATTCCACTTTCGATGCTTGTTTGTGTTGATGGTAAAGCAAATAAATCTAATTCACATTTCCAACTACAAATAAAGGCGACGCGCACTCTTAGATTGCAAGAACTATAACATGAAATTTATTTCTTAATGGAACCTGCACAAATGAGAACCTAAATTTTCAGAATACGATTTTTACTTAGAAAATTACAATAAAATCTTTTCTTTACAGACAATAAAATGTCGAGCTTCTTGTAGGTACTTTCTAGTACCAAACATTATTTTCTTGCTACTCCATAATTTATTTACAGACAATAAAATGTAGCGCTTCTTGTACTTTCTAGTACCAAACATTATTTTGTAGCTACTCTACAAATGTATTTAAACCAATACCATATACATACAAAGTACCTAAAAGGGCATTCATTGATGTAACTTTTACTAACGATGTTCTAATGCGGTCGCTATAAAATCGCACCTGTCCATTTATTATACACATCCAGGGCACAAAGGGACACCATCAATGGACAGGAAGCTATAAAAACATTTAGTTAACCCTATTAAACACCTTTGGTTAGTTAGATGTTTTGAACCATAGATATAATATTTTCTACAGATATCACTTTCGCTTCTCAGTGGTTATTATACCTAATTAGATTTAGTTCTTTGAGTAAGTGTAGATTTTTTGATGAAACATTTTTTTTATATTTGGTACGCGATGTACTCAGTACTCAGATCGATCTACAAAAAGTTAAAACCTTGCTCGTCCAAACCTAAAACGAGAGAAAAAGATTTAGATAGAGCCCAATAAAATATTATTTTCTTAGCATTTTGTCGAACCTTAAGGTAAAGGTAAAATATTCTATATCTATAATTTTGAATCGATGTCCCATTGATAAAATTACCGAGTTTTGAAATTCGCTTTCGATCGAATGGCTTTTTATTTTTTTATATTTTATTTCTTTATGGGTTTAGAACTAATCTCGCGATAAAAAAGATCATTCATAACGAGATGGTGAAGAATTCTCTCCCATGGGTTTTTATGGTGTTTTAGTGCCCCATGACGAAATGTCCTTGTGATCATTTTGCGATGAGTCAGCAGAAATATCAATGACGGGCTTCAATAGTTCAGTGGTTACTCTAAGGGAAAAATAGGTACAAAGCCAAAATAGACCCAAAAAAGTCCGGGCCTCATAACACTGGAATTCACTTTTTGTAGGCTATTCATTAAAACAGGACTTTTTGTGAGCTAATCAGGCTGAAGAATTTTCTATAAAAAACAATAGAAGTAGACAGGGGAAGATAAAAAGTACCCATCTCTTTTACTATTGTTAATTGTTATATAACTTGCAACAAGAATAAAGTTTATTGTTTATCACCAGTCACCACACAAACATTGTGTGGTGACTGCGCGCAACTTCAGTCTCCGAGAGAAATTCGTACATAGCGTAGAAAACGTTAATTTTCCGGGATAAGAACTGCTTATAATGATTAGTTTTTGTCCCGGATCCTTCATTTCCGGTTAGTTCCCGGGACTAAAAGTATAATTCAGACACAATATTTCAGACAGAAAAAACCGATAGACTGACAGACAGTAAGTAGAGGATACAAGATAGAACTACAATATATCGCCTGTAAACATGTTGGTTAATAATATTCGCGTAGGGTATCAACAGTTTCTTCACACCCACTGCTTGGGGCTGAAACTTGGAAGGTAATGAAAATTTTAAAATAATTAATAGCAAGTGGCAACGTCGCCCGATTTTATTATTACGCAGCTATTGTGAGGGCCCTGCCACCCCCGTACGCTCACCATCAGCTCGTGTGGATTAGGGACGGTGAATTTTCCTCGTTATGGGGTCATCTGAAGAAAAGCTTACATATAATTACGTTTTTTATTTCTATCAATAATATAGTATTGTGGCGGACAAATTAGCGTCACAGTTCTGAATCGCGCAATCGAAATTTTCTCAGTTACTTCGGCTGACAAAGTTAACTATGATGCGGCGCGGCGTGGGTTCAGCCATGAGCAGCAATGACGAATGACCATATTATTATAACTAGATGATGCCCGCAACTCCGTTGCGCCAAAACTCGTTTATCGCGCGGAGACCGTACAAAAAGTATCCTATGTCCTTTCCCGGGACTCAAAGTATCTCCATGCCAAATTTTAGCAAAATCGGTTCAGCAGTTTATGTGTGAAGAGGTAACAGACAGATAGTTTTTTCAAACGGGTGTTAGGATAGTTTCGGTTAGGTTATGGACTTTTTTTTTGCTACGGATTTTCTTGATTCGATCGCCGCGTTCAAGCCTATGCAATAGCTTAAAAAACTCGTAGAGCATAGTAGTATTTGTTTCGGAAGTCCACCTGATACCTTTAGCTGTAGCTATCCAAAACTGGTAGTAATGACATAACATTCTCAATTCTCTACGTACCTGCATTATACTATCTGTATACAAAGTTACATCACATCATACAATGCAGACAAAAGGACTCGCAGTACGAAATACATATTGTTAGAGCTCGCACCGCTATTGTCATTTGTCAGCGGCTGTTAGAATTTAGTTATGGTCTAGATTTAGTCTAGGTGTGCCAGAACCTACGTTTTAATTGTACTGTATACAGTTTCTACTACAGTTTTCTGTTTTAGTCGATGTAATAAAGAAGTAGAGTTGATAGAGTATAGTATATACTTTTCCAATTTTAATAATTATTATAATTAAACTGACATTATTTTAAGCAAATCTATTCTTTTGATAGTTGGTCCCAAAACGCAGTAGGACAATAACTAATCCTTCGATCGCGGATTCTTGGAAATCTATTGTTATTCTATTGTTGTCGCGGTCGCCGGTGTCCATATGGGGGTTGATAGGTTAAATAATTGTTTAAGCTTTTAACTTATGAGCCTATTAACCAAAAAGTTGTTTTAAGTACTAACTTATAACAACGTACCTGGCTGACATTATCACTGAGTGTTAAAAGCCTCTATAAAATAAAATATTTAAAAAAGTTAGAACTTTAGCTCTTGAAACCTCTTATAAAATAAGGCAGGAGCTACATCGATAACGCTTCAAACGAACGTGGCGAGAAAAGGAACTAACGTTTCTAACATACAAAAACGTCATTTTTGACAGTTCTCCTTTACCAGCAGCGCCAAGTCCACATTCATTTAATGCCTTGGAGCACTATACCAGTGGCAATGTAATATGTAAAGTGATGAATCGCTTACAAGTTTATTGGCCGGAGTCCCCTCTCCGACGGCAGACAGACGCCAGCGATGAGCGATGCTATCTCGCGCGTGCTGCAGATTTAATTACTACTCCGCGATTCACGCCCTATCTATTATACAAATGAAATGTATGCTAACAGATATTGTTTATCCGTTATCGTAGTTAGATTTCAGGGTTTGTTTTTGTAGGGACCACAAATATTCAATTTGGAATATTTTCTAAAAATGTTTATGTGCGAATTGCGATTGCTAAGTACAGCTTTTTCGTTAATAAAACTAAGTATAAGTAAGTACATAAGTAACTTCAAACGGGTAACAAAGTAGTGGGCACTCGATCTTTAAAACTCACAACAGAGTAGTTTACTACGCGTCAACAACGGGAACCGAATGTTTACTGTATGAAGTTTTCAATCTTATCTTATATCAATTTCCAAACTAGAATTCCATTTCCCAAGAATCTGTCTGTCATGGCGGACAAAAAGAAATGTCAATAATCAAACAATACAGGCGTAATCAATAGCACGAGGAGGGTATAATCTTGGAGGTAGAGGGGTTTTAAAGTCCTCTGGGGCGACACAATGGCTGTTTTTCATAAACATTCCCCGAATACACGGCTGCCTGTCAGCTCCGTAAATTATGTGTTTTTCCAAAACTCGACCAACTTTTTCACATCGATTTTTAAGTTTGACATTGACAATTTATTAGTTGTTAAGTTTTGTTTCGTTATTCGGAGCATTGGAGGGGAATTGTTGGGAACGCTCGGAAAATAAAAAGTTTGAGTTAGAGTATTGTGGTGCAAAAGTACTCGTGAAATTTTTGATATATTTTCTAATGCCAAACAAATCCCAGGAAATCTAGTAGGTCACTAAGGGAAGAGACCTAATGGCAGACACTTTAAGGAAACATGCAACATTTGAATGTTATAAAATATATATTTATGAAAATAAAGGATTGATAACTTCTTCCATGTCTTCAGTAACTCTTACAAAATAAAACTATTATAATTATTCTCTGACAATTCAATTAAAAAATATATTATTGGTCTTTTTGTAAACTTAGTCATAAGTACTAATAGATGACATCACAAAAAACGAACATCACTAATAGTAGACACCAATATGAACTAATAGTTGACATAGAACATTACATTACATTTTTTTTCTATTATTAGGTCTTTATTTGCCATTTTTCAAAAGATTTCATTTACTTCATCATAGTAACTACATGCATCAGAAATATTATCCACGTTGTCTCCAGATTCTATTAATTCTTCTTCCATGCTGAAACTATCTTTCCTTTTATTTTTATTCTTTGGCGGCGTTGAGCACTTTTGTGGGATGGGTAAAAACTGTGAAACTCGCGTCAGATTCTCGTGCTGATCGAAAAACTTTGGAAAAACCGTAAGACGGTTGGTGTGTAGTGTTTTGTGTCGAACTCGAACTCGAACTCGAATTCGAACTCAAACTCGAACTCGAATTGATTGTAAGGGTTTCGATTAATTAAAAATATAGATTTTTTAAAAATCGATTTTCATAAAAAATGGGTTAAAAATGTAATCGTTTGTAAGGGTTTCGAATAATTAAAAAAATTGATTTTTCAAAAATCGATTTTCATAAAAAATGGGTTAAAAATGTAATCGTTTAAAAATGTAATCGATTTTTTAAAAATCGATTTTCATAAAAAATGGGTTAAAAATTTAATCGATTGTAAGGGTTTTGATTAATTAATAAAACGATTTTTTATTAATCGATTTTCATAAAAAATGGGTTAATAAAAAGGCACAACGTTAATAATCAAGTTTTCACTTCTGCCGGCACTCCCGGAGTATAACCCGTCTTTTTTTCTAGCAAATTTATTTTCAGTCTTTAGTCTCCATGCTTCTTTTGCCTGTTCTTTTTTCTTCTTTCTTTTCTCAGCTCTCCTTTTTCTTTTTTTTTATTGCTAAAAAACTAAAGCAATCGATTTTTAGATCAGTACAAGGTCTAATATTAGACACCATGTCCATTTTTTGGTGCAGTAGTTCTAAGTTCTTAGATTGTTAATTGAATTATATTTTCAGAGAATGTTGATGATTTTTGCAGTAGAATAAAGTACAAAATAACTTTAGTATGTATTGCAAAACTCAAAGATGAAATCCATGTCAACTATTAGGTTTTTTACATTTTCAAGAACTAATAGTAGACACCCTTTATATTGTTATGGAAAATGGATAAAAAATCTTAAATAAACATTAATTAGTGTATACAACATGACCATTAATCCAATGAAATCAATAGAAATTACAAAAAATCAAATAAATGTATTCAAAACTTACGTGCAAAATTTCGCCTTCCTTAACCTATTTGCTAAGAAATTGCCGAGCGTGTGTTGACGCGGTCATATTATTTACGAAAACTGATCCCATTTCAAAATGTTGTTCCCGAAGGCGTCTCTAATATATTTTTTCAATTCAACATATAGCTTGAGAAGCTTATAAAATTTACAGTGGTGAGAAATAATTAGAGTAATTCTTATTTTTATGGTATTTTTGTCATAAGTGTCATCTATTAGTTCAGTGTCTAGCATTAGGTCCTTTCCCTTATTATGATATTTAAATGTTGGGAATTGATATTGTCACTAATTCTAATTCATATCGGCTATAAATTCAATCATCCATTTATTTAATGCAAGCTTTATTTATTTTGAGAAATGAATGACAGCATGTTGTTAAGTAAACTAAAATAGTATATTTTATAAATTGCCAACCTACTCATAATAAGATATTGCCTACCCACATTATCTATTTTTCTAATTTCCCGACCACCTCACACCTCATTTTCATATGAAAGGAACTTTATTTCCCAGTCTCAATTTTGACGTTGGCCTGTCAAAATCCGTGATAACAATTTAAAACGCACGCGCCGCCACGTGGCGCATTGACATTTGACATTCACTGTCAAAAGATAAGGTGGCGGCGATGGTCAGCTTTTGTCCTTTAAAATAGCAATTTTCTTCGTTAACCTTTGTAGTAAAATAAACACAGGTTCAAATTGCTGAATAATAAAATAAAAAAATAGTATTATTTTACAACTTTTGTTTACGAAAAGCCTACAGACGCGACGCTTGACCAACGTTCGAATATGTAATTTAAAAAAAAACACTTGAAAAACTACAGTTTTTCAAATGCGTGTTTATGTCACCTGGACTATTCAACTTATAGATTAGATTTTAAATTAAATTACGTTTATTACTAGTTAACTGTTTATTCGTCATCTAGTCGCAACTCGCAAGCGCTTGAAGGATAGGAATTTAGAACTCAATCAATACAGTCTGACATTTGCTAGTAAATCACAATTTTCCGTTGATTAGTGTTCCTAGTAAGGTTAATTTTCTCCGCACAATACACTTTGACTTGTGGCGCGGTGTGGAACGTGTTAGCAATTAGGTACACTGGAAATTGAAATCGATGTTATTGTTATGTAAGCTGCAATGTTCATTAGTTGCTTTAGTGTCTGAACACACTATGCCGAAGTTCCGCGGCAGAATTTCCGCATGATTCTGTTGTGATTCCGTCTGCAATGTAAGTATTTTAAATTACCTATGACACTCTATGCAAAAATTCCGTCACGTCATATTGTATGCATTTGACATTGCTGTCGTAATCATGTGGTAGGTATTTCTGTCATGCTAAAACCAAGCATCTAGTAGACATGACACGGGCGTACACCCGTAAGGGATGGATATAAAGTACCAACTTTGTCTGGTGTTACCAGACTATACAAATCTTATTTATTTTCCCCACACCAAATCATTTTTTTATCATTTTTTCAGATGACAAAAACGCTATTACATATTACATTACTTTTTGTATTTTTATTATTAGCAAACTTCCCGTGAGTTCATCCGCGTGAGGGCTCCATTCCACCGCGGCACACGGAGAGACTACGCACGTGCGTCAAGCTTCGCTTTGTAAGAAAATATATGTGACTGTGTCCACTACAACCCACGGACACGCTACGCACGAATTGACTCAAGTCAAAGAAATAAATCCGTGCACGTCCACGCGTGCGCCGCGGTGGAATGGAGCCTTTAATATAATATACCGTATGCATATTTATTGAGCTTCAGAAAACATTCAAAATGTTTAAAATTTGAATGCTCTCTCCATGTTAGGGGTAATTGTTATGTTTTTTTAATCTTTGTACTTAAATTATAATTTTACTTACTATACTTGCTGTTTGCTAATTACTACTGTACCTACTTGCTATACTATCTTACTAATAATATTAAAAACGGGAAAGTTTGTCAGGATGTATAAATGTTTGGAGTCAGGAGGATAATAATTTAAGGTGGCATATAAACATAATATGGCATATAAACATAATAATAGACAAAAGAACTAAGAAAAACACATAATATGAATTTAATCAGTACCGTATCATTTATTTACTATAGTCAGAATAATTTAAGGTGGCACTTGCGGTCATTGACCTTTCTAGTACTAGTCTAGACAGTTGATAGACCTACGTCTGGCGAGACCATAGTAACTAATTCTTAATCTGTGGGCGTGGGGCGTGTGCAATGTGCATGGCCGACTCTGAAGAAAAGTGAAGACACAGTTTTGTATAGGTATGACAAGACTCCGTCCTCCTTTTTTTCTACGTTCATGCATAGAATGTAAAACATACAATGTAAGTTATAAGTATGTTTTGATCTTACAATAGAAAGATAATAATATTATGTTATCTGAAGAAGTATGTTTAAGTTCATGTTGGATGACAATTGACAATTCAATATATTATTCTTGAATGATTTTTTAAGTATTCAAATTAATTATAATATTTTTTGTTAAAATAATAATTATTAAACATATAACAAATAAAAATAATTCTAGGCAATTCTCCAACACTAGCGCTGGCAACCCTTGCAATCGTTTAACGCGACAAAATCAAAGAGTAATAATAAGCTTTGGTTTGCTGTTGAAATAACGACCTATAGAATTTGGTTGTGTATTACTACAATAACAATGTTTTTTAAATACTATTTTACGCTGTAATAATGTAATTAACACATCATTCCTCGTGTAATAATATTCTTAGATAATCATACAGTCAATATTACTGCAAACTGAGAAATGTTAAATGCAAAATATCGTACTTACGAATGAAATGTTATGTTTTCATATTTCCGCTCACTATGGCTTTTACAGCCTAAAATGTAACAAATCACCATGTTTTTCAATAAATTTAACACACACTTTAACACCGTCAATATTGTTTTTCGCTAAAAAAACACAGAATCAACGAATATCGCAAAGTACAATATGAGCATATCTTTTGTTGGTCAAAAGTACGATTCTTGACCAACAACAAAAAGTGAAACTCTGACAAGGACAAAAAAAATGTTACTGACTCTATTACTCTTATGAGTTTATGTATAGCTACGTCTTTGTCAATCTCGGTATTATTATTTGCTTGTCAAATCCAGTTTGATCCTTCATCCAAGCTGTCGCGGAACTTCGGCATAGTATGTTGAGACACTTAATGCTACAAAAATAAATATAACGGAAGACTGACAGAAGTAGAGCCTACTTTTTGGATAATTTTCCATTTCGAGTTTCCGAAAATGGAAAATTCTCCTAAAAGCGAAGTTTCTGAAAGAGACCAAGAAGGTCGAGCGTCGCGTTGGTGTAAAACGACACTAAAACGTAGCTTGCGTTGAGTATTGGTATAGTTACCTTGCGAGGGCACCGAAGGACTAATGTGGATGGCTGATGTAGAGTGTAGACTGTAGACGCTGTTAGACCAGAAACTGATACTGAGTTCATGGTTGTCCAATCTCTACTTACATAAATCAGGACACTGCAGGTCTCTTATTTGTTGGTTTCCATAAAAATATCTCGCACGACTCCACCCTCTACTACCGATCACTTAATAGTTTTTTTATAAGTACTTTCAAGTGTCAAAGCACCGAAGTGAACCGGGGTGTGTTTATTAGTTAAAATACTGTTTGTAATGACAACAATCGCACGCCTGCATCCGACACCGTTGATTTTATTTATTTTTCTTCGTTTTATCATAATACCGTGTGGGGAGCGTATACAGAATGTTCTAATTATAATATTGGTCCAAACAATAATAATGTTGTTTTTAAACTGGAAAATTATTATGCAATAGGAAAATTTTGTTTTTAGCATCTCGCGGCACGCCATACGCCATGAAAAAATTAATAAAAAATATTGCATAATATTATCAAATATTATATAATCTGAAGTTGGTAAAGTTCAGACAGTTTTAATCTTTCAGGTTTCCTCAGTTGTTTGATTTACTCGCTAAACATACGATGGTGGTAAAATTATAACTCGCTTCAATTAATTAATTGTTTTAATATAATCATTATTGGAACAGCATGTATATTCTCACCTACCCATTACAAGAGGGCCCTTTGTTTATGTTATTCCAGCGTATTTCGCCTCACAAAAGACAGCCCAGTTGTTTACTTTCTGCCAAATCACTACCCTTGTGCGAGCAATGATATCTATCGAGTGCGCATATTTTATTAAAAAACATAGGGGAGCATTCAACCGTGCCTTATAGATTTTTATTTGAACTAAAAAGTGAGGAACGATTATTTTCACTGTCATTATACTGGATTTAATGTATAAGAGGTTTTTTGGGGAGCACTTATTATTTTAGCAGCGAAATTTCGAATCGCTAGCAACGGTGAAGCTTTAAAATTACAATGAATAATATCCATGAATGATAATAATCCTATGTCAATATTGTATTAAATACGATATCATTTCGTGCTTTATTTACACTGTAAATAATTTATGCTGCAGCATTTTATTGTTTGGCTTTTGCTTTACTCGTTTCGTTTACAATTTTAAATTTTGTGTTTTAATGTTATTGGAAAAGGCACATCAAACGCTTTTTCTACGATTTTAGGACTACCTATGTTCCATATTTTGATACGCATGTAAGGGCCCTATGTATTTTCTACGTCTTTATGTACAGTGTGCCTCTTTTTTTATTATCAGCTTAGGATTTATTTTCTAAATACCTAATAGGTAAAGTTTAAAATTATATGAGTAAAACCACAGAAGTGAATTTTAAAGATTTAATTTTAAATTACATGATTTAAGTACAGTGATCATAATATCGTTATCCTAGTTTCTTCTCTATCTTTCACTTTACAATAAACGAATCGCCTTACTCTAACAATGTACAGTAGCATTCTCATTTTCATTACATTTTATTACAATCGTTATTCAAGATGTTATATTTTAATTGTTCCTTGTCATAATCGCTACTATGGATTAAAATAATGTAATAAAAATACTTGTAATTTCTTGATCTGTTAGCTTTTTCAAACTTTTTTATCCAGTCTTACAGAGAGTAATAAAATGGAATCATAATGAAAATAAACCACACTATTTTAGTGTTCAGATGTTATAAAGTTAGTTTTTTATCATATTGGTCGAAGCCATTAGACGAATCATAAAAATTCATACGAGCATGAAGTTGAAATTATTTTTTTATGAGTCGTCTCATGGTTTATAACCATAGCTGATACCGAAACAAATATCTTTTTCATATTCAGTTTTACGAAAGTAAAACAATATTTGAATTAAATATAATATAATATGGGCAATAAGTCTTTTCGGCACTTAGTATTTAAATTAAAATAAGATCATGAAACATTTCATTGAAATTAAATAGTAGATAAATTGAGCTCTACAAAAAACAACTAACACAGTGAATACAACAAAATATGGCATCTAATAAATGCAATAGCTTTTCGGTCTTATGTAATACATAGCAAAGAAACATACATCGAACTGTGTAACAAAAAAACTGTGACCGAAAAATATTCGTCGAGTTTTCATACGCACAAAAATTACAAAATCCTTTCTTTTTATTCCTCATTTTTTCTGTTTCTCACTTCACATTTAAACGTCATAATTAAATATTTACCTTAATTTACAAAATATTTACAAAGATAAAGTCGTTGTGGATTGGACTTAGAAGTTCAAGATTTTAAGTTACCAAGAGAAGAGAAATTGTAAAGAGACGTTCAAATTTTCTAATAGATAAGTAGGTACCTAAATAACTTTATAATGTTATCCAAACTTCTCTTTTCCTAGTAACTCAAAATCTAGATATTAATTAATCTAATTTAATATTTACATTAATTTATAGATACATACACAGATTGGAATGTAAGAATAACAACTATGAGTTTTGACTATAAATCTACAATGGAAAAATAAAGAGGAACTTTACATAATCACAAGTTATGCATCTCACGTAACTAGCAATTTAAGATTGAATTAAAATTTAAAACATTTCATACTTGGTCCAAATGGTAATCATCCAAATATAAATTTTTAGTCAAATAACGAAGTCATCGGTTGATAACAATCAAGCGACGTCTTCGTTCAAAATAATCTCTGCAAGGACGTATTTTAATTGTCCAAGATTTAACTATGATTTCTACCAAAAACTAAAAGTTTTGCCGTAGAAAACATTCATGAAATTAGGACTAGATTTGTATATATTGAACACTATTCTACACGAATGGCATCAATATAGAGGGGTTAACACGTATTTGCTCGGACCAACAATTTAGATATAGATTTTGATAATAAAATTGACCCTCACTGAAGCATGTATTCGTCAAATGAAACGGGGATGAGACATCTTAGTACGCGTCAGGTCAAAATATGACTGTCAGGGGTCGCCTGAACTCCGGCCCGCCTTGGGTGTTCTGCGGGTACTGGGCCGGGTACTGCTGCATGAGGAGACTCGACGAGGACTGGTAGTACGGCAGCGACGGCGAGGGGTTTGACCCTGATGACGAGCTGCCTTCAACACGCTCCTGATTCTTCTGCGTGTCAGGCGATTCTGCGGGCGATCTGGGGGATAGACTAGCCGCAGAGTTCACTGCGCTGCTTAACCCTGCCATGGCGGCTGCCGATGCTTCAGAGTACATCTTGCTGATGTCCATCGGATACGACCTCTGTTGCTGCTGGTCCATGTACATGTAGGCCTTGGACAGCGCCGCCGAGTCCAGGTAGCTCCGCGACGGGTCGGGGTACATGCTGTAACTTCTGTATTTGTCCTCGATGGAGTACTTTGAGACGTCCATGGAAGAAGCCACCTGAAAATAAAGATAAGGCTTAATTGCTTTCCTCTTTTCCTCTTTTCCATGTTTGGGTTTCCATTCTTGGGCACTTTGGGATACATATTTACAAGAAAAATTACACGATTTAAAAATATTGCCACTCGCAAGTCGCAAGACGTAACTACTAATAATATTTATGATTTGAAATGAGAAACTGTAATTTCAAAATATTTTCTAGAAACTGAATAAAGGCGAAATTTATGAGCAATTCATAAATCTTGGTTAATGCATCTGCAACTTGTATAGAATTTTTTAAATATACACGTAATATACATTATTACATGGAATCCAGACTCATATATTTTAATATATTTATTTCGTATTTCAATCTACCTGCTCCACCGAATTAAAGTTAACACGGCCAATGCACAGCATAAAACATAATGAACTTAATCCTACTTTTTATATTATTATTTTATGACATGAAAGAAAATCCGATAAAATACGACACATGAAAAGATTATTACAGTATTGTGCCTTACACGCTCAAATACACAAATCAAACTTAACAATGCCATCGAAAATGTTCCGAGTTTTAAATTTTTAATGAAGTCAGTCTCACACTGTATTTTGGGGAAAATGTCGACTTCGGTTCTTGTTGTTATTTATTCTGTGCACAATGTACATTTTATATTAAGAACTTCTGTTCTTATTTTCTAACTCTGAGAGGTACAGTATACTAAGTGAGCAAAGAAAGTAAAATATGTATAAACAAGCCTTAAGACTACTAAGAAATAATTTCAATTTCCATCTGACAAACATTTTAAAATTAAATGCATTTATTCTTATAAAGTATGCAGCATATTTCTTTCGTGTACATTATAATTAAAATGTTGTTTATTAATAATTGTATGGTATTTTGATGCGGTATTCGGTTTGCGTCAAGCCCGTTACCGCATAACGTACGAGCGAGGCGGGCGCGGCGGGCGCAGGGAGCGCGCCGGTTATGCGCTAAATCAGGATTAGGCCGACAACTCGACATCAACCGTAGGGTTTACTGCCGCCCTTACAACGACTAATATTATTCAGTATTCTTGAATTATAAAGGCTCTCCATTTTGAATGCAGGAAATCAATGTTGTATACGGATAAATGTTTGTGACTGTTCCAGAATAAAAAGTACGAAAAAGTATGCGGTGAAGCAGAATAATATTTTAGGTATCCAAAATGTAGGAAGCGAAATATGACATTGAGTACAAAATATTTCATTAAAAGCTTGTGTTAATTGAGGAATGCAATGCAGCCAAGAAAAAGAGGCTGCGATTGCAACGCCGGGCTTGTAAAACATAGCGTTATTAAAGCGTGAAATTTCTTTCGGAAAACGGTAACCCAATTGCATAACAGCCGTGAAAGCCCAATAAACAGTGCCGAATAAATCATCGATCAATGTAATCGAATATCGGAGTCACAATGGTTCGTTAAAACGTTTCCATACCTGGCCGCGAAAATGGCCAGTCACTATTTTTAATACCGGCCAAATTCGTGTTGATACCGTGTGTTGAATGGTAGCTGATTATATTGTTTTCTATCGAGTTTAGGGTCTGATTCGATACGTTAATCGAAAAAAGTGCGTTTTCATCCGATAGTTCGGAGTCTATTAAGGTGGTACAATGATCCTGATTGATCGGAGGGGATGCTAGGGCTGCCGCTACTGAAAATTATAATTGTCGTAAAAAAATATATTCAAGATAATTAAACTTTATCATGAATTGGTCACGGTTTTAAGCTGAAGCAATTAAAAATATTATTAGCACTAAACAAATTGGATCACAGAAATTGCACACTGATGTGAACTGTTTTGAACAGTAATTATCTACTGTTGCTGACGCTGTTTTTCATTAAATAGGCCGCGTAAAAAACTTATCCTCATTTTATTTTGTAAACAATTTAATCCAAAACAATCTCTTGTGATGTCTACAGCAATAATTGTACTGAAATGGATGCATAACATGTGTAAAGAAGAGAGTTTTAACATTTTAGTACTTAATCCAAATTTCTACAAGTACCAACCCTATGATATGAATAATGCTACCGAACTTGAAAAGTTGTTGGAACGTATACGGAGTTGTGATCGCCGATAGCCACTCGTTGTCTGTATCACGCATTCAATTACATGATTCAATTTATTGATTATTATCTACATCGATATGTGCATTGGAATGTTTTGTGTTTACGCTTAGTTTTGTTTCAATACGTTTCAATACTAAAGCTACTCTATTATGAGTATAGTGGTCTCAACATAATATTATAAGTCTGTTGAGTGTAATAGTTACTATAGAAGGTCAAAAGCAATATCTAACAAAGTATACGTAGAACTAGTACCAAAATATAGGTGAACGTAGGAACAATTAAGTGAAATATGTACACGGAAACAATAATCAAAATTACCTAAAATTTTTCTTGTCTTAAAAGATAATCTGCTCGGTAAACGCTAAGCGAGCAAAAAGTAATTATATCATTAACAATGCCTTAAACAGTCCACACGTCAGGGGCAGATTAAACGTCACAGGAGCGAAGATCGAGGATTTGGGGGCTCTCCCCCGGGAGGGCGCGACTTATTTTTATAAGTACATGTGTAAGGGCCTTAATCGATTAGAATTCGTTTAGAATAATCTCGAAGGTCGGTTCGAGGGTTTCCACGAGTGCAATGTAAATCGACGTTTTGATTTTTATGCGCCTCCTTGAGTTTGTTTATGGTTTTAGAAAACTTTGTTATTTTTCTATTCGTAGAACGGATGCGTAAAAATTATACAAAGTAGCGTTATTAATGTTGCTGAATTGTATTAAAAGAAACAAACCATTTATGTTATGTGGCGAGAAATAAAGTTTTATGGATGAAAAATTTTGCTCATGAAGCTTGTAGATTGCTTTTACTACTTGCCTACAGAATAAGTAACATTAATTAATCTTTTTAAATCTTTTCGTGGCAACACCGATCGTTACATGAAATACTTAAAATTGTGGCGGGCAACAAACCGAAACAGAGGAGATATACAGATTAATATTCTCATTACGACTCAATCCTGTTCCCTTTAATAAACGAATGTGACAACACTGTTCGCGAATGCAGGAATAGTAAAGGCAGGTGATAGTAATTTTAGAATAGAAGGTAGTAAGTAGTAACTATAAGAAAAGTTGTGACTTGACAAAGAATATCAAAAATACTTAATTTTACCGTTGAATCGGGAGCATGACATGTCAATGAACATTGAACACGTTGTCATTATGTATTCAGAATATACTCGTAAAGTACCTCCTTGCCTTTAGAGGATGCGGTCAAAATCTTAGAATAAGTACTTAAAATATGAACTTATATTGACATATTTTATGTTTTCAGTGTGTGGTGAAGTTATATAAACATTGAATACCAGACATACATTATATGTGTAATATTTTTAATTGCAAGGAAGCTATATTTATTAAGTTGTATTTTCGTTCTGCTTATAAAATGTTGGTTGTATAAGTGCTTAGAAATACTAGCAATAATACATAACAAATTACAAAACTAAGTGATTATACTTTAGGGTGTGTATATTGTGTTCCATGTATAGAGTTCACTGTGAAAGTAGCAGCGTTGAAAGACCAAGCAAGGCAAGCGCCCCACTGTCACGAGTTTCCCCATACAAAAGTGAAAAAAAAAAGATCTTACAGCGCTGCTACTTACACAGTGAACTCTCTATGAAGAACACGTATATACCCTAGAGTAATTATAACTTAGTTTTGTTACACCCTGTATAGCAATACATATTATGTTAAATTCTAGAACAAGATTATACTTGTCCTAGAATTCCCAGAAGAATGTACACCACACCGGAACGAATGGTAATCTGGAGCGCCGAAAGCTCGGCCCCTCTTGTCTTTGTTTACCGGGAGCGCGAGCGGTGAGTCGTCACGGAATAATTAGCAAGGGCCTACCCTCGGGGAAGCAGAGGTGTTGGCGTTAAATTAATAACTATCTTGTATAACACTAGTAGACGGTATGGTTTTATGCGCTTAAGTGTGATGTTTCAGTTTATGTGTGGTGTTTTTTACGCATACGTAGTTGTAACTGTGATTATAAATTAAAATTTCAGAAGTATATTCTTGCTGAATTGGATTAGTATTGATATAATAAAACTTTTGGTAGATTAGTAACGAAAAACATAAATATTAATTTAAAACTCATACGTTTTATGAAGTCCACAGTTGTACTTTTTCTGCACTTAGTTTGTTTTTAGAACATTGGTTCCAAAATATTAAGGTCCTGTTTCACCACTTCCTGATAAGTGTCAGATAGGCTATCTACAACTTATCTGATAGATACTCCATGCTCTATACTGTAGAGTATGGAGCATCTGCGGATAGCCTGTATACTGTAGAGTCTGTAGACTGTAGAGTCTACAGGCTATCCGCAACTTACTTGACAGATAGAGTATGGAGTATCTGTCAGATAAGTTGTGGTAAGCCTTTCCGACACTTACCAGGAAGTGGTGAAACAGGCCCTAAAATAGTAAAAACATTCCATATTTCGCCATCTGGGTACTGTGACCAATCGTCCAAGTTTCCCGGCGCTAATATAGAGTAAACTCATTCCTACTTCATTACACGCATATTATATTTCCGGCTAATCTAATCAACCGCTCGTCATGTTTTCGGTTAATTTCACCGGCCAATTATGATCTGTTGGGATCTACATCATCATTTTGCATCTTATTAGATATGGCGGTCTCTTAATGCATTTTACGCTTTTTTCCGATTACCCGTTTTACACGGTTGTTTAATTTTAACGCCTTTTTGAATTTCGCTCATCACTACTAGAAAAACTCGATAATGATCTTCGTCGGTAAATCAAAACCTTTACAGTTTTTTTTTTATAAAAGTAGCTTGCGAAATGCATTCAGAAGTACAAAAGATCTCATCAACCAAAATATTGTAGAGCTTACAGTATTTTAGGCTACCGTTGCAAAGTGTTTTTTTTTGGCCTTATTTTGCTAGATCGATTATCCCTGACTATTATCTCGTACCTACTTGTCTATATTTTATTGAAAGTATAAAAGAAACACTGACAGATTTTAGAGCAGCCTCTATGCATTTGCTCATCACATTTTTTTAATTTTTCATTCATCTAAACATTTAGAGAAATCTGTCAGTACATATTGCCGAAGATATCTGCCACTTTGTGTATTATGCCTATTATGATAGTCTTTCTTATGATGCCCACGCTAGGTGGGCTAGCGCAACGATGTAAACGCGCAGATATGCCTGTCATGTCTATTACTTTACGAGAATACCAAGCTTACCTGTGGGTTTGGTGTCAGTGCTGCAGAAATGGCGTTCTGCTGGGCCGCAGCCGCTGCGGCCGCCGCCATGCTGGCCCCCAGCGGCCCATACGCGGCCCCGTAGTAGCCGCCCATCGCCTGCGTCATACTGCCTCCCGCCATGCCTGGAGACAAGATAAAATTAATTAAACCGGGTTTAATATTTAAAAATTAAAAAACTACTAGTACAAAAATGATTTGAAAATGCGCTGCTGGATTTGGCCCGCGGTTCTTCTTTGTCAATCCTAGGGAAACATTGGAAGTACTGGGATAAATTAAGGTAAGTATGTGCCTAATCTCCCTAGCAGCAATAATCCGGGCAATGCTGAGCAGCGAGATTGCGTGGCAGGCGATGAATGACTTTGCCCAGGAAGTCATCACTGCAAAGGAGGAGGCTGAGCGCAGGATAGAGCGGGAGGCACTTGACCCCTTGAGATGGCCGAGGAGAAGTCGTGCACCACGAAGTGGCCACAGCGCCTTGCCTTAGCCGGGATACCCGGAGTGGCAGTGTGGACACTGCCGCTCATTTCACCGAGTCCCAGAGAGAGCCGTGATTCGCATGATGCTCCTGTACATCGCGGCCCCCGTGTGGGCTTTTCTAGGCCACCTCGCGGGACGACCTAGAAAAGTCTACATGCTTAGATGAGTCTGCGAGACGCGGACAACCGTTGGTAGAGTTGCGGTTGGTTGGTCGTGCCCGTAACTATGCCTAAGTGGGGAGTGGAGCACCAGTGGGTTTTAGTGGGTAGTTCATCGGAGAGTCCTACATACCCCGGCCGATACCGAAATCCGCCGGGGATGCCCAAAGCATTTCCCTATGTAAAAAAGGTATGTACCTAAACTTTCAACAAAATCTTTTCTATAAATTGCGTGTAACATTAACTCACTGCTTTAAATAGGTACGATGTGATGTGACATCTACGAGTACCCAGACAAGGTATACCTTATTCATTTTCCGTAAAGTATTAAAATTAGTTTTTTACGCCTGTATCTTCCACCTTTGAAATAGGTAAAAAAGCGTGGAATTTTGCATTGCCGTTAGTCGTTACCTATGTGGGAAAATGTTAATATTTTAAACGCGCCAGCTAATACACGCTCGTTGAGACTTCACACACGACTACTAAATGTCCGGAAAAAGTCATAAAATATGTTCACACTATTCGTAAAAAGTGTATTTTGAAAATAGCATTTTCCCAAGAACCAGAAGAGTTCGCGCGAACTTTATTACCTGCGGAATTAACATTTAATTAACGTGTCATTTAAGTTTTTAAATGACGTTTTTGTACAAAGGCGGAAATTCTGAGCCCCACTTTAGTAATTACATAATAGAAACATTTGACGTAACCCGTCGTATCATATCACGATGTCATCTCATTCTAAAAGTAAAGGCTAATTAAAATGAAACTTGTTACTAATATATTAACTATCGACATTAGTATCCAAGGGCTGGTAGGATTGTTTCTATATACCAGACCGACTAAAAACAGGTATGAGGTATCAGCTAGGGTGTCCATGCTTGTATTGTCATTATGAGCACCTTAAATACACCGTGTTATTTATGTGCTTAGCACATTCATTATTAGAAATGTCCACAAAAGTTTTCCACCTTTCTTAAAATCAGTGATCGGAAAGGCAATATTACTTTATATCTACTCGTACTTACTTGCTATCTTTTAACAAACAATTAATAACAATCATTATAATTCATAACTATTGACGGATCATACCGAGATCAAAAGCCACCAGACCAAACCCCCCGAGGTCAACTGCGGTTTAATAAACACCTCGAAGGAGCTGTCCGGTTAATAGTGGGCAGGATTATTCATGGCACAATGAAATAATTAATTGGCACTCCAATCCGAGTTCCAGGGATGCCGGACTCAATGGACCTCCGGGGCATTTGTAGTGAGGCTGGGGCTATTATTTCTAAGTGTGAAGCGTAAACTACAAAAGGTGACGAAAATTATGATTCTTGGATATTTTGAGTTCTTACTTCTCGGTTTTGAAAAAGTTACCTAACTTAAAAGAACAGTCCATTTAGTCACAATAAATAGTAGCATTGTTGGTTATGGAGAAAATATAAATTCAATTTATAAACTGATGAAATAATTAGGTTTAAATCCACTTTAGAGTATTTTTGTCAACTCAGCTCAGGGGTGGTATTATTTGACAGCGGCCCACATCATTACCCTTAATGGGACACTTCACGTCTTCTCGCGTGAAAGATTCAAATTTAAATAAAAAAATATATGAGACACCCTCATTGTGGCGACGTCAATCGAATCTACAATATATTATAAAACCGCACACCGCATTTTGCCGCTCCGTAGAGGGAGACGCGCCTTATTGTGGGGGAATGGAGTTCAAAATCGTTTACCCCCGTATTATGCGCGGAGTTGGGTCGGCTCTGGAAAGGGACGCTGGAGATTTTTTTATTATATTTATAATTAAATTCGTTGTCATCTCGTCGTATTCTGATGTCTTCCTCTGGTATTGGCGTGAATAACGATGAATTTTCTCCCCGGAGTTTTCGAGAGTTTTATTAATTTTTAGCATACACATTTTTATTTTTAAATCGATTATAATGCTGGTGACGTGTTGATTATTAAATTGTTGTACAAAATTCTGTGTTAAGCATGACGTGTTTGAGAGGTATCCAACAGTATTATCATTCGTCCGTATTATTTTCGAACAGAATTTGTATTTAGGTTATTTCGAGTGTCCAAAATATATGAGTTTGGTTTTTAAATAGGAAATAAGAGTATAAAAGTAGTTATTCTAAAATCAAATACCTTTTTTAGCCAATATCAGCGGTTTTTTTGGTCATAACGGTTTACTTCAAGGTATAAAATTTTTCTTTGTTTCTTTCTAGTAAATTAACCTTAATATTTATTTTAAATTACTTTTCAAGGACTGGAACATAGGTAATTTCTTGTTTAAATTATGCATGATTACTAATTAATCATAACGCATACTTGCGAGTGTTGACTGAAATTGCGATTTCATTAATAGCCTAAAAGCGATTTGAAACAATCTTACATGATTTGTACACTTGGAGTAAAGTAGCCTAAAGGTAGAGTAAAATACATCAGCAACACTCGCATTTCGCAACCTAAATCACCTTATCACACAAACACCTGACAGCACAGTAAATGACCACTTTTCCGTAAAATTTAACACACGTATACAAAACGAATGGGAAAGTCCGGATGGAAATCCCTTCTTGTCCCGTGTCAGACCTTTTCTGAATCGATCCCGTATGCACAATAGTGGGCTATATTTGCGTATTAATATATTACGTCGGGAGGAAGCCGGTCGTTATAATGGTGAATGGACGCCGGTGAAAATAGGTACATTGTGAACGCGGCTTAGGGAGTCCGCATGAAATTACAATTTATACTCGATATTGCTTCCTTCTTTCGCTTGACCGATACGTTTGTTTGAATAGGGATACCGGGGCGCGGGAGTCGGGGCTAATGAAAGGGATATTTTTGTACGTTTCTTTGTTAGTCTGACTATCAATCATTTCCAAACTTTTACATGTGCGGTTGTTGCCCAAAATGCACTTAGTCCTGAAGCGTGCGTTAACTCAAACCCATAGACATGAAAACAACAAAAAATCACCGCAACGCGAACAAAATGAAAACTATTTTCAAAACTTTACGTTAAGCTTGTTATTATTTTGAAATCGCTTAGTTACCAAAGTAGCCTTTGACAAAACGAAAAATTTCGTTGGCAGTTTCGAAAGCGTTCGAAAGTTTGTTTGAGAAAGCTCCCGGAATGGAAACAGTGAACTTTCAGGCATTCTTACGCCAGTCTCGAGCATCGTTTAATTAAAACCGAAAAGGCTTTGATGTGGCATTTCTGCGGCATCCCCGTACCAAATTTAACCCTTTCTTTGCTGAATTAATTGAGTTGTATTTTTCAACACTCTCGTGATCGATGATTACTATTTAAACTTGTTTGGCTTTACGTCATTGTTACCGCTAATAGACGGTAAATTAACAGGAATTTACAGTTTAATTTGTTTGTTGATATTTTGAATATTGTTATGTGAAGGGTGTAATTAATATATTTCAAGAATTTTTGTTTACTGAAATATACATAATATAACGATTTTTGTGGGTATGAATCATTTATAAACGACGCAGACGTATTGTTAAGTTGAACTTTCAGGATGTTCAGTATTTAGGAAGTAAGTAGTACGTTTTTCTATTACCTACTTGAAATGATTAACAGTCGTTACTAGTATCATTACATTGACGTGCTAACATACAGTTAATTGTGTTTCTATCTCCATTATTTACATAATATTATCATTAATAATAATGATTGTAATCGTTGTTTCAATACCGATCTCTTACTCCCTCTGTAAACACTAAGCACATGGTATCAACATTTTATTGCCCGTGAAAAATTACGGGACCAACACTAACCCTCAGCTACGATTTTCCACGGCACAGAAATATCCCAACAAATGACATTGCATGTATTTTCGCAACTCATTCTGGTAAAAACCCTCGTGCTGATGGAACTAACAAACCGTGTTATATGCGATCGATTGCCAACTATTGAATTTACAAAATAAACAGAAGGAGATTAACGGATGATGGCCAGCATGAATTCTTGGAAAATATACCTCTACGAAATTATTTGCTGAATAATTTCCATGGTTTTAAATTATTTATTTACGGTTACGCTTTTTGTATGAATCTTAACAGTTAGGAGTAGTAAGCAGGTACAGCTGAAGTCATTTTTGTTTTATAAAGTTCGGTCGAAATAAATTCTGCTTATCATATTTTGTTTAAATATTTATTGCATTTTTCATTAGAAGTGTCATTTCCTCGTGGGTAAACAAAAGCTTATGCTCCTTAGTCCGTACGTCCTCACCTAATGGCGGCTCGCTCGCGACTGTCATGTAAATGAAGTCACGTGACCGGAAGCTGTTTGGCGTGGGGGGTGGGGCTTCCGGCGGCGCACGCGATTGGTCACTTCCGTTCCGTAACAAACTACTGGTATAATATGGAAATCGTGATACAGCATTATTGGGTTAACGAAACAAAATTATACAAGAAAATTTGGAGGAATTTATGATTTTTGCTACTAGTGAGTTTTTTTTATTACCATAGATTCAGTTTATTGTTATGGTCACGCGATGTAAATATTTCAATGGTTTGTGTGCAATAAAGAGTTGCTGAAAGGTTGTAAAACTTCCGTAAACGTTTCGGCAGTGTTTCAGCCGGTCGTATAAATCCATGAATTTTGTTGTACACTTTCATGTTTCAAGAAAATGGAGCAGGTTCTCAAGTCAACGTAACTACATAAAAAACATTCTGAAGTTTTATATGTAGAATTTACGTAACTTTGAACATTGTAGCCAATTTTGTTTTTGAATACTTACTTAAATCCTACCAAATGACCTGATGATAGGATCCATAAAAATCGAAGAAACTCCTCAAAATTTATGGACATACAGTGATTTTAACTTATTTTGAAAAGTATCATGCTACCAAGTACCATAACATCACGTGCAGTCTGTTATGTTATGCAGTAAAACTTCTCAAAAATTAAATACCGTATATTCAGGGATATGACTCACATATTATGTTATGCTGATAAAATAATTGTATTTAATTTGTACATTTATACCTTGTAAGTTGTATTAATATTTCTTTTATATAACAAAAGCCTACGTCATTTACCATTGTTTTGTAAAACAATAATAACTCAAACGTACGTATTGTTCGAAAATAAATATTGAAATATATAATTCATTGTTTCGTTAATAAAATATTGTTACACAATGGGCTCCACGTGCCTTCGCCTTAAGACTTTTATAGTTTAATCAAATACACTTTTGTTACACATAAGCAGTTGATCAAATACACGTGCAAGAGACAGAAGTGTGTCGAATGTGGAATCTGTTAATTACAATAGAGAATGTGGCTATAGTACAAAAATAAAATTAGATCAACTACAGTTGAAATGCACGAAAATTACGTCAATTTAATTTATTTAGTAAGATTAAGAAGTAACCTAGACATTCCATTTAGGAATATTTCTGCACACATCAAGTTGTGAAACGATTCATAATTTGACGCTTAACTTTATATAGAGTATAGACTATATGAAAATAACGACAACTTTGAATTAAAAGGTTAATCTAAATGATAAGAAGTAACCTAAATATTGAAGTTCGAATTATTCTGCTCGATATAATATCAAGTTGTGTAACGATTCGCAATTTGTTGGGTTAAATATTGTAGAAGGGACATTAGGGGACATTAATTATGTCAAAGGCATGGTATCGATCTTGGTCAAACCACCCCTGAAGATAGGCGGTGTAAGTGTGTCAGGGCCTGTCCGCCCGCCACGTGGCCCGTGAGTGACGCGTGTGCAACCCTTAACAGCCATTTTAGTTAAGTCAGAAATATTACCTAATTAGCAATCATTAGAAAGGAAACTTTGTGGTGTTTGGCTGAAAAGTTTCTTATAAACAATAAGATCAGACATTTATCACTTAACTTAAAATATGTTCGCCTTAAAAAGTTACTACATAATCTAAAGATTTCGAACAAAACTTCAAACTTGAAAGTTAAGATCCAAAAATACTTTATCCAATCCAATAATTATATCGAAATTTTTTGGTTAGCCTAAAGGCTATTTATTAGCCTAAAGGCTAGGTCAGTGTTTACAAGAAGCCTAATACATATTATATAGTCATAATTTTCATCGAAACAGTAGCAACTACCGTATTATGTGGTAGGTATAAAAGCTCCCAACAATCACGAGCAGTTAATTCACCCCACTTTAATTTCAACCATAAATTCGCGGTAGCAATTAACTTAAAAGCTATTTGGAGCGGTGTGACCCGGCCCTTAGATAAGGGTCGCTATACACGTGTCGACCACGCCTACGTTTATACCGCAACGGGACGCGAGTCGCAACTTATAA
Organism: Polyommatus icarus; assembly: GCA_937595015.1. Taxonomy (NCBI): domain Eukaryota; kingdom Metazoa; phylum Arthropoda; class Insecta; order Lepidoptera; family Lycaenidae; genus Polyommatus; species Polyommatus icarus. Next base: position 17,370,214 of record OW569321.1, read on the forward strand.
TAATGGGATGCTGGTTTTACATTTAATCTAAAGTAACATTAATTTATTACTTTAATAAAACTATAAAAATATGTAGTAGGTACCTAATACAATACAATTTACTTTGTAAGTATTTACAAAGCGATGTCTATACGTAAAATAATAATAAAATAATTGAAAGAGGGGTTGTTAAAAATTAAGCAAAAATCAGTCAAAAACAAATGAAAGAAGATTATCCTCCATTAAAACTAGTGCTGAAAACATCTTGCAGTATTGTGTATTCTCAAAACTTAAGACTTATAATATAATTCATTAGGAGAATTTAATAAATGTCTCAGCTACATTGAATGCTTTGGGAGTTCAAAGGCAGCGTTGCATCGTTTCGCCAGGAGATTGTCCCCCGTCGGGCGCCAACAAAAGAGCCCAAATATGAAAAGCGTTCGAAAATGGAGCGCATAGTTTAAACCTCCTTGACTGCTTTTGACAGTTGACAGTTTTCACTGTCAAAATGGAGGCGACAATGGGGTTAGTTTGGGGGTGCGTCAAATTTCTCTCTTCGCGGGGTTAGGCCGTTGACACGCGATTATGTTTATTGAAAGATTTTAAAGGGATGTTATTGAATTTATAAGGGATGTTTTGTGGCTGGGAGTGAGGCTTTAGTGGGCTTTACTAATGCATTCCATTCGCGATTATTCGAGCATGCTCCGAACTCGCTAATAAAATTTAATCTTGTTTCCCTCGCTTTTTTTCTCGCATTTGAAATGTTTGAAAAGCGCTGTGAGGAAATAACTTACATGATAGTAAACGTAACTATTTGTGTCTGTTTTAACGTCTTGTAATTTGTCCTTAACAGGTGTTTTAATAATAACAGTAAAACTATCAATAAAGATTGAAAGATAAACCTCAACTTCTGAGAAACTGGTCATTCATATAAATCATAAGCATTAATGTTAGACATTCTCTGAAAATTTTATGAGATTGTCTTTAGATATTTACTTTCAAAATCAGCTTTGTACTTAAGACCATGTTGCCCCAATCTATTAAAAGACGTAATAGTTAAATAAAAAATTGACAAAACATACAGTTTTTGCGGGACCATTGTGAAAAGTGGAAATAACAGAGTTTTTCATTCCAAGTTATCAATACGACTTTTTCTTAATTCATAGTTCGGATCACGAGAAAAAATCGTGACCGTGGGCATGCTTTTGTGAGGTCGCTGACCCCGGTGCACCGTTTACACGAGCCATTCCGCTTGATCAAACTCATGAAATAACTGGGCTAAAGTGACCATTATCGATTTGACCACGTGTGAAAAGTGTTTGTCAAAACATTGTAAGCTTGTGTGCTTTCTATTCTTTATTTGATTAATGTCAAATTGATTGATGTACGTATAATATTATATTTTTAGTTGTGTATAGTCAGCGAGCCCTAGAAAACTTTTTTTAAATTCTATCAAGCTAATTTTTTGTGAGTAGATTAATTTTGATAAGACAAACAACATTTTTATCTGCGAAAAATCTAAAATCTTGTAAGTGGTACGAGTAGCTAACAGACATGACAGACAAATAGAAAGGATTTCATACTTTGATTTGATGGTCCTAAGTTAATATGGATTGTTATATTAATTGTAGGACAATGTTACTCTTAAATCTTAATCCTTCGATCGCAGATTCTTGGAAATCTATTATTATTCTATTGTTGTTGCGATCACCGGTGCTCTTATGGGGCTTGATAGGTTAAATTATATCCCACCAAAACATGAAAATATGTAAAAGGAGCCAAGCAAAATATTGCATAGCTATTCAATGAGTACTTCTGTCGTAAAAAGTTTTCAGATCACATTCAAGCCAAGCCTTCAACTTATTTTGTAATTTAAATCAACATTCAGTAAATGTATCAATAGATTTCTTTATTTTATAATAATTATTATAGTGGCTTGGCAATAAGCACTAGAGAAATAATCAGCTAGTAATTGGATTTATTGGGTACTCGTACCATCGGCCACATACGTCGTCACATACTAAAACACTTTACGCTTGCAGTCTGTGTAAGTATGAACTCCTCCCAATATGCAGTTTTATATTTGTTAACCGACTTCCAAAACGAGGAGGTTATATTATGTTCGGCTGTGGTTTTTTTTTTAATTTTTTTTATGTGCAACGATTACTCTGCCGTTTGTGAACCGATTTTCGAATTTTTTGTTTTGTTCTATTTGGTTTCACTCCAATTTGGTACCATGTTAACAAAAGTGGTGACCTGATGATGGGATCCAGGAATAATCGAGGGAACTCCTCACAATTTATATGGAAACATATGGTGATTTTGGTTTTATGTGAAGTGTACTAAGAATATGCTACCAAAAAGTCCAATATTGGGTCAAGGTATAGCATGGTTTCGAAGATGCTGAGAGAACTCCTGACTCCTTATAGACACACGTTTGGGAGTTCCGGCGTTGTTTTAAGAACAGAAAGCATATGCTACTATGCAATTCATATTCATCATAATAATAATCATCATCATCATCATCATCGTCATCATTATTACCACGTCGTGTTAAGGTCACCAATGTCTCATGGCACAGAATAGATAATAGTACAAGGCATAGGTATGGATATACTAATAATAGTAATTATGTATTATATAACAACACCTGTTTGTTTAATACACGGCGGTCGGCGCCGCAGAGGCGACGGCAGACGGCACATCGAATACTTTACTACTTTATATACAGATCGAATACTTTACTAACTACTTTATAAAATTTTAATAGACAAATAGAATTAAAATAAAGATATTTTAAAAAGAGCATTTAAACAAAACAAAGTCATTAAGTGTCTTTTTAATTAGTTATACTTATTAATCGATAGATGGCGCACTAAGTAATAAGTATCGATTTGAAATTGAATTCTTGATTACAAGAACAGCTGTCAATAATTATGATAATATTATATATTATGAGTAGCTACGCTACATCCTATGCAAGTTTATACAATTTTTTATCTGATAGATCCTTTGATCGTGGAAAAACGAGACACAATAGCCTTTCTATTGTTATCGCAATCGCCGGTGACCGCTTGGGGCTTGAAGCATTAAAATTGTTAAATTACTTAGCACAATATTTTCACTTCACTGATAATATATTATTTTGTGAGTGTGAATTGTGACTCTTAACAAATTGTAATAAGATAAGTATTATTATTATTTTTAACAAAAAATTAAAACCGACTTCCAAGTTAAAAACAATAATAATATTAATGTGAACTAAAAAGTATTAAATAATTTTTACTATCTAATAGTGCCTTTTTCCGAATTCGGCTAAACCTCAACTATTTCTGTACTCAATCTTCATTATTTTGAAGTCGGTACCAGATAGCTGAATCTTCAGTCCTCTGACAGTATATTTAAAATTTTTGGAACTGGCACCGACTTCAAAATTATGAAGATTGAGTACAGAAATAGTTGAGGTTTAGCCGAATTCGGAAAAAGGCACTATTAGATAGTAAAAATTATTTAATACTTTTTAGTTCACATTAATATTATTATTGTTTTTAACTTGGAAGTCGGTTTTAATTTTTTGTTAAAAATAATAATAATTTCACTCTTTTTAGTTACACTACTAGATAAATCTTCGCGTATATTTTACGTATCTTATTACAATTTGTTAAGAGTCACAACTCACACTCACAAAATAATATGATATTATCAGTGAAGTGAACATATTGTGCTAAGTAATTTAACAATTTTAATATTTCAAGCCCGAAGCGGTCACCGGCGATTGCGATAACAATAGAAAGGCTATTGTGTTTCGTTTTTCCACGATCGAACGATCTATCAGATAAAAAATTGTACAAACTTGCATAGGATGTAGCGTAGCATAATATTTAATAGTATCATAATTATTGACAGCTGTTCTTGTTATCAAGAATTCAAATCGATAGGTACTTAGTGCACCATCTATCGATTAATAAGTATAACTAATTAAAAAGACACTTAATGACTTTGTTTTGTTTAAATGCTCTTTTTAAAATAACTTTATTTTAATTCTATTTGTCTATTAAAATTTTATAAAGTAGTAAAGTATTCGATCTGTATATTATAAAGTAGTTAGTAAAGTATTCGATATTCTGTCTTCGCGCGGCGGCGCTGGGCGGCGACCGACGCCGACCGCCGTGTATTAAAAACAAACAGGTGTTGTTAATTGTTATACAGTACATCATTATTATTATTAGTATATCCATACCTATGCCTTGTACTATTATCTATTCTGTGCCATGAGACATTCGTGGCCTTAACACGACGTGGTAATGATGATGATGACGATGATGATGATGATGATTATGATGATGAATAAGAATTGCATAGTAGTTTATGCTTTCTGTTCTTAAAACAACGCCGAAAATCCCAAACGTGTATCTATAAGGAATCAGGAGTTCTCTCAGCATCATCGAAACCATGGTATACCTTGACCCAATATTTGACTTTTTGGTAGCGTATTCTTAGTAAACTTCACATAAAACCAAAATCACCATATGTTTCCATATAAATTTCGAGGAGTTCCCTCGATTACTCATGGATCCCATCATCAGGTCACCACCTTTGTGAAAATGGGACCAAATTGGAGTGAAACCTAATACAACAAAACAAAAATTTCGAAAATCGGTTCACAAACGGCGGAGTAATCGTTGAACATACAAAAAAAAAAAAATATCCACAGCCGAACATATAACCTCCTCGTTTTTTGGAAGTCGGTTAAAAATATATGCGAAGGTTTACCTACTAGTGTAACTAAAAAGAGTGAAATTATTATTATTTTTAACAAAAAATTAAAACCAACTTCAGAGGTAAAAACAATAATAAAATTAATATGAACTAAAAAGTATTAAATAATTTTTACTATCTAATAGTGCCATTTTCCGAATTCGGCTAAACCTCAACTATTTCTGTACTCAATCTTCATAATTTTGAAGTCGTTGCCAGTTCCAAAAGTTTCAAATATTCTGTCAGAGGACTGAAGATTCAGCTATCTGGTACCGACTTCAAAATAATGAAGATTGAGTACAGAAAGAGTTGAGGTTTAGCCGAATTCAGAAAAAGGCACTATTAGATAGTAAAAATTATTTAATACTTTTTAGTTCATATTAATTTTATTATTGTTTTTACCTTGGAAGTCGGTTTTAATTTTTTGTTAAAAATAATAATAATTTCTATTGTGCTTATTGCCAAGCCACTATAATAATAATTATAAAATAAAGAAATCTATTGATACATTTACTGAATGTTGATTTAAAGTACAAAATAAGTTGAAGGCTTGGCTTGAATGTGATCTGAAAACTTTTTACGACAGAAGTACTCATTGAATAGCTATGCAATATTTTGCTTGGCTCCTTTTACATATTTTCATGTTTTGGTGGGATTTCAAATTTACGGTACGGAACCCTATGTACGACAGTCCGACAGTCGCACTTGGCCGGTTTCACAATTTTCCCTTTCATTGTGAATAAATACCTATCTTAGTACCAAACTTCAAGGTTCTAAGTCTGCTAGAAGTACCTTAGAATTTTGATGATCTATATGTCAGTGAGTGACAAAATGTAGTAACTTTGACCATCCGTAACTCCTACACTATTTATTAAAATTTCATGTGATTTGGAAATTAATTTTTTGGAATTTTCGGTCGGTAATTTGGAGATTTCGGTCACTAGGAGCAAGTATTTTTAATACTTGCTCCTAGTGACCGAAATTTTAAATCCCTAGCTTTGTTAACATCGAAGATAAAGGGGGTGTGAAATGGCCGCGAACCGCTTCGAGAAAAGTATGGTACGGCCGTGCCTTTGCTAAAAAGCTTGGCTGGGGCACTGCCGTGCCCCCAGATAACAGGTTAATAGTTGGTAGGTACCAATATACAAAAATCAGCTGGTTAGGGTTCCGTTTTAGGGTTCTGTAATCAACAAAACTTGGTTGACTACGCGGTATTCTAAAACGGAACCCTAACCAGCAGATTTTTGTATATTGGTAGGTTAATAGTTATATAATATAAGAGTAATATTGTCCTACAAATAGAACAATCAATATTTTAGGACCATTAAATCAAAGTATGAAATCCTTTCTATTTCTGTTACATACCACTATCAAATTTTTTTGCAAATAAAAATATTGCTTGTCTTATCAAAATAAAGCTACTCACAAAAAAATTGCTTGATAGTAATAAAAAAATTAATTGTTCTAGGGCTCCCTGACTATATAAATGATTAATGAGAATGTTATTAGTAGCAAAATAGAACTTAAAGCTCATAATTCATAAAGAATATACATGGAACTCAAAAAACAATTAAAATGTTCAAAATTCAAGATTGTATGGTGTATGCATTGTTTGCAAACATATTAGTATAGTTTTGAATTTCGCAGTCGCATAATCTCCGAGTTAACTTAAATATTATAATAAGGTATTGCTAATTTCACTGTCAAAACCGGCCAGAAGTTAAACCACGCTTAGCCTTGACCGACTCGAATTACATAATCGTGGCGACACTTTTTATATAAAGATCAACGACATTTACAATTGAGCTCTTTAAAGAACAATAAGGTTTCGTAAGTAAAGCCTTACAATGTTCTTACAATGTTCACGAGTTAAAATAATGACGTGGATAAGATATTTATAAAATTTTACCAAATATTTGTGACGTACCTAGTTTTTATATTTAGCAATAATTGCGTTAATTTGGGCGTTTAACGATTGTGTCCTGGTCACGTTTTAATTTAAGAAGTAATGAGTGACTTTTACGTTATTGCGAATTGTAATCAAACAATAAGGCTTATGAAACCTATTAATACGAAATTTTTAAATGGATTTCAAGTAGCAGCTACCTACACTTAACTTACACTAATACCTATTTGCTTATGAGATTTTGGGTTTAATTTTAAGGGCGTTCCCTACGGAGATTCCGTAATTTACCGTATTTAGAGCCTTCTAAACTCATAATTTGAAAGCTACAAAGTAATACTAAAAATACAGCAATAATCTTCTGTATATCAACATTCGCTTCCACATTTTAAATGTTCTATTTTTGTTTATTATACTCATGATATCAGCTTCCAAAGTAAAACAAATTTATTAAAATTCAAGCATACATTCAGCATCTTGAAACACATGCCAATAGATCGGCAATATCATAAACTACATATTCCACGTTTTGATTTTTTTTAGGTCAATTTTGAACTTAGATAAGTAAAATAGGTACCCTATTATTTTACTTATCTAAGTTCAAAATTGACCTAAAAAAAATTATGCGGTGCGATCTCGGCAACGCGGCAAATGTATGGCCAAGGTCGTTTGCTCGGGGGACGACCTTAACTTACTGTTTTCACACTAGACTAGGTGACCCGTTAACACCTTCACTGCGGCAAGTAAAATCTTAAACCTTCGTCTGGTGCGGCGGCGGGCCAAAGTGTGCCCCCAATGATTTTTCCGCCAGTGCGGGGTGGGCCTTTCTCGACCCACCAGCACAAGGTTAGATTAGATTACTATAACTTTGCGAAAACATAATGTAGGTGTACCGTTTTTGGACTGTTGGAATAACCTTAAACCCAACTACTTTAGATTTGATTCGCCCCGGGATCTGCCAAACAGGAAATGAGAAATAAACCAGGGAAAGTGGCGGGCCGATATCGCCCCGAATCGCACTAGAAAGTATTTTTAGTAGAGATGGGAAAGACAAAAATAAGGGGATATCGAAAATATATATTTTTATTAATATATTTAAATTCCTGTCTTTAAAACACAAAACCCGTTTTTGTTTGCACATTCTGCAGTATGTTTTATTTTTTTTTAATTTCTTTTTTGATTCGACACTCCTCATGGTTTCTCCCAGTTTTTCATATCTCCCTGCACAATTTCGCCGTTTAACGCTCATTTCAAGGACATGATTTTTTGTTTCTTGCTATCGTGCGTTGTTAATTTTATAAAATGAATAATTATTGTATTTTAAAAAGATAAAACCGACTTCAAAATCGTACGTAATTGGGAATCAAAATTACCTATTTTAAACACTTCTGAAACAATTTTGCTGAACAGTATTCCCGAAGTTAAATAGTGCCCAGTACAAAAAAAGAATTACTTTAATCGGACTAGTAGTTCCGAAGATGTGCGAACACAAACATAAAAACATACATGAATATGTATGTCACTTTAGAAATTTTTCACATTTGTTCAGATGCTGATAATATAGAGTAAAACATATCAAAACTAGGCAGTTCTGAAAATAATACATACAATATACAGGTTGAATTGGTAACCTTTTTTTGAAGTCGGTTAAAAAACGCGACGTACGTCAGCTACGACTTACGATAGATTGCACATCACTAACTGGCGAGGCGGACGCTAGGTTCGGTATCGGGTCGCCAACCGCCCGCTTATACGACGGGCCGCAATAGGCCCACTGCCGCACTGAGTTGATTTTTGACACCTCCAGTGCGTGGTGGGTCGATAACGACCTGCCTTAATTTTTTTATAGGAAAGACCTATAATTTTAAACACAATCTCAAATATATATTTGCCTCTATCGTACCTTTACAAACACCTGAGATAATCGTTCCGCACCGAGTGAGAGAACATAGTTTTCTTCGCCCGAACCAGCTGAAATTCCGCGGCGGGCCGATTTCGGCCCGCCCCGCAGTGAAGGTGTTAACTTCCTTTCACTTCCCTCCTAATAAAAACATTCCCGACTTCTACGAACGTTTCAAGAGTAAAATAAGCCAAATCGGTTCAGCCGTTCTAGAGTTTTAGCGGGACTAACAAAATTTAAAATCCATTTTAATTTATAAAGTAAGTACATTATAATATAGATTAGCACCTAGCCACTCAACTGGCGGGATGCCTGTAAGTAGCTACTCGAAGTTATCAAAAGTATCTTGTTAGGAGTTTCAGGGTAGTTACAGCCAACTTACCAGCTCTCAGCGCGTCCATGGGTACGCTGGGGTAGGGTATGGAGTAGGGGTACCCCTCCTTCCTCAGGGTCTTGGGTTTCCGCCGCGGCCGGTACTTGTAGTCCGGGTGCTCCTTCATGTGCATCGCCCGGAGCCTCTTGGCCTCGTCTATGAACGGACGCTTCTCGTCTTCCGTCAGGAGCTTCCACTCTGCACCTGAACGTACAGAAATGAAACAGTATAGTTGTTGCATATTATGATGAAGTTAACATTCTATGATCGACTTTTCGAGTAATACATTTGATATGACTTTGAATAAATAGGGCTGAATCTGCTGATAGACTGACAGCGAAGACGACTAATTTGCTAACTACGGTAGCCTAAATAGGAAGCAAATAATACACGAATCTGATTATTCAGCAGTGTGATAAACAATGGACATAATAGGTAGAACCGTCCTCATTCAACCCATAACTAGTATAGCAGAGACAAAAAGAGAAATGTAATTTGCTCTAACCATTCCTCATTGCGTAGACAAAGCCATTGATCGATACAATATAATCGAAAGCACGAACGACCTGTCTCCCAGCTCGATTGAAGAGACCAACCCTTTGTGTATCCCCATTTATAGAAGGCTGTATTCATCGCATCGATACCGTGGAGGGGCGCCACCGGCCATTGAAACAGACAAGACAATCCTGATTCAGGCGGGTATAAAAGCGAAAACAATGTCGCCAACATAGAAAGGAACAATCCGGTCGGAGGACCATCAGTTATCTCTTTCTTGCGGAGGTAAGCATTCGCTAGTTGGAGCGGGACAGCGGGAACAATGGTGGGAAGCGCCGCCTAATGACGAATTTGCGCTTTTCATTCCGCTACAGAAGTTTTTCCCGGTTACTCATTATATTCTATACTTTGGGGACGCTACTGGCGGCCATTGTAGTCGGGATGATAAGAATCGTGTACTTGCCGAGCAATATGCTTTACTTTCACGGAAAATCTGTAGACTGATTTTCTTGAAAGGTATTTATTGTACGTTTTATTTGGGTATACTTCGGGATTTATTTGTACATTATCTTTTTCCATTGTATTCAATCAGTACGTAATGAGTAAAAGCTACTTACTCATTCTGGGTAAGAACATACCGACAGCCTTCGTGCGCTTACTTAACTCCAATACGATCAACATACCACAGTAACTGGATATCAAATGCACTTGATATGTGACCATTGTGGGGACATAATTTAGTAGGCGGCAATGTCACACCTCTCAGCCCACGCTCTCATTGATAGCATTACTACCAGTTTCTCGCAGTGTCAACCAATTGGACCGTAGATTATAAAGAGAAATATACACGGGAATTACAGCAGTGGGAATATTGTGGGCCGTTGCGTGAAAAAGGACATGATAAAAGTTATTCTTGTTATCCTTATGAACGGTACAAACATTATTAAGGTCCTCAAATAACCTGGTTCATGTCGTTTTGGCAAAGTCTCATTTGGGGTAATCGAGTCGGAAATGTAGCACTAAATGTCATGAAGTAACTGGCAATGTTCAAACATGATTTTACATAAAATAAAATATGGCAAAATAACATTTGAATAAGATCATCAAAATGGCACTAAATTCAAAATAATTATCGCGCACTATTTATACGTTTATCTATTCCATCTACTCGTAGTCAACTACGAAAAAGGTAGTCTGAATAAAGAGGCTACATCTTACTGTCAGACAATGTAGAGACAATGCTCGCAATTTCCCTCTTCCGAAGGCAACTCTACACGCCCGTCACTCTGTTGTAGATTTTGTCTTTATTGTTAAAACAAAATGTTTCTATTGTAGTCTTAAGAATAATAACGTTAACAATTTTTCCCTATGCTTTGTTTCACCAACAATAGTATGTAAATATGTACGTCTTCGAGCATTAATATGCGAATTAGTGTATGAATTAAACATATTATGCGTCTTTAGAAATTTCCCAAGACTATGAGCGCTTCGCTTTGTTTCCGACGTAGATATATTATTATTTATTACACCATGGTAATTTTAAAATAATAAATAAAAAAAGATAATAGTACATTGTTACGATTTATTTTTAAAGGTATGTAAGAATTAAGGTTTTAATGAAAACATGGAAAGTTTTTGACTATTACGTAATTAATAACGCGCTATGTTAATTTAGAAATTTAACACTTGGTTAATTTGGGTTCTAAAATATTCAAACTCATTTTTAATAGTTGAGATCTAAGGACATAACCTAATAAATTATACCTGATGGCTACCTCATTATTACACTTGAATCGATTAAAGTATTCGAGTATAATCGAATCAGCGCCGTGCCCATTCGCACTAGCTGTATTATTCAGTGTTGCCAACGCTCCATTGTTTGTCGCACAGGCGGTATGTAGGAAGTAATTATAATAGAGAGGCAACACTCGAGCACGTGCCGCTTTTGAGTGCGATCGATAATTGTTAATTAAATTAAGTCTAATAGAACAACACTGAAATGTAGAGGGTAGTTTTAATATTTTTATGAATAAAGAAAGTAGTGTTGCGTTGCTTTGAAGGCTAAGTAATAAAGAAAAAATAATATAATTGCAAGGTAGTGATATAAATTGTGCTGCTTGATCCATAATAGTATTTCTAAGAGGAGATTTCTTTGAGGATTACAAGCCTCAAGTTCTAGTTAAATCGGTACTATATTTTATTAGATAAATAGTGCGTATAAAGTTTCATAAGGTTGGCACACAAACATGGAAGGCAAATATTGTTTATAGAATAAAGATGTTACAGTCAAAACTCAACCAGCCAAAAGTACCTACTATTGACTAACAAAATCAGTGTGTTCAAAGATAAGGGTGTTCTCTGTCCAAAGTATCAGCAAAGATTACTATCTTTTTCTACAGATTTTAGTTTGATTTATTGATTTGTTGTTCTGGTTCAGTGGGTTATAAAAATTACTAATGTCAACGAAGTGAAACCTAAAATAATCAGCAACAAAACAAAGTCATAGTGGCATAGGCAGTATATTCCAAGCAGTCAGCCCTAGATCTCAAAGCAACTCTAATCCGAGAACGCAATGTTTTACATTACGTGCCTTTGTCGATGACAATCGCGCAAACAAAAACGCGAAACAAAAAACAACAGTATGTAACACACTCGTCCATCACAATACAGAGCACGACAAAGGAGTTTCCTCTCTGCCTTGTATTAAAACGACCATTGTGAGCGGAATCGGACGAAAATGCTCTTCATTACTCTGAAAGCTTGTGTGCCGTGCGACAATAAGGGAGGGAGGGAGGCGCAACAAAGACGAAGGAGCCCACCCTTTCGTCCGGAAAATTGAAATGGTAAGACGTTATTTAGGTCATGATTTTATTAAATCTTCGTAGAGACAAGGTAATATTGAACGTCACTAGCCTTTAACAAGTAACTAGCAATTCGGTACACGATGGATAATGGTCACATACGCCCGTAAATATTCCACGTCATACCTACCACGTTTTGACTATCATACTGATCAGTTATTATAATATAAGAATCCATTTTATCACTCGTAGAATAACTAGAAAACTTCCCCTGCTTCATGATGAAAAATGTCATAATACAGTGGAATACAAAGAATATAGATCATACATTGTTGAGAGTTATGATATCGTTGCCGCCTTTGGTGCATTTGACGAACTAAAGGTTGCCCTGCTAATATAACCCTTTTTTTTTTTTATATCGCAGGGGAAACCCATCATGGGTGCCCCGGGTTGGGTACCCCGGGGGTATGTGAGACTCTTACTCACTAAAACCACCTGCGGTTCGCCTTCAGCCGTATAACGGAGGGAAATCCCGGATCTGTCTAACACAGGACTCCCTCCACGACTGGCCGGTCTATCTCGGACCGGACTTCCACCAAAGTAAGGGAACGCTTAGGCGAACTAAAGCGTTCCCCTCGGCGCCGGGGCTGGCAAAGCCGGGCAGGTTCCCATCCTGACCCGGAGCCCCGTTATACGAGAGATTGGAGGTTCGCGTAGCGACGCCTCCGCACTCCCGTCCTACGCCGGCGGAGCGGCAGAGAGGTGGGATCATCCTCTCTGTTCCGCTCTGCGGCCTCTTTCTGTGAAAGGACGGTTTCACAGAAAGAAACCACCGCCTGCCAGGCCTCATCACTCTCGAGCATGCAGCGTACCATGCTCGGGAGTGACAGGTCTCCACCTAGCACTGCCACGAGATCGTGGCGCTGCACGACCCAACGATCGCACACCTCAAGGGTATGCTGGGCCGTGTCCTCCGCAGCGCCATATTCATGGCAGGCAGGCGTTGGCTCTCTCCTGGCAACCCTACACAGGTACTCTGCTAATATAACCCTGCTTGGTGATATATATATTTTTATAACAGTTTCCGGACTAGGACTTAACATCACATTCGTGTGATAAACAATGAATACTTAAATTGTACCTACGCATTTAAATGTAACATAATGCGCCACGTACGTCATTGTAATTAAAAAAGCCTCATCTAATCAGCACAAAAGTGACATGAAGTGTCCACAGCGATGTGGCGAGGCACAAAAGGCTGTAGTAATTAAACAACGGCAAACAAACGCCCCTTTTCGGGAACAACGACAAGAACGACAATGAGGAAGCAACTGTATTTTTGCTGTCGTGTCCCCTGACGCCTGCGTCGCCGTGATAAGCGCGACGTTTAAGTGGTTATGTTACATCTAAACGTAACGTGAACGCTCCATGCTTCGGGCCTGTTGCTAGTTGAATTGCCTTTTTTGCTAAATTCAATTGTGAGATCACATTCACACATTCGCTGAAAACTTTTTTATTTTTTTCATTCAACGTTAGAGGGCCTTTTTGTTTAAAAACATTTTTTTAATTTAAAACTGTACCTAACATTTCATTGTTTTCATTTTGACACTAGATTTAAATACAGAGGATCATTCAACGCGACATTAATTTCACAATCACACCTATCAACGATACAAACTATGTAGTCGACTCTTTGGCATATATTTAAAAGAAAATTCTTTTCGAGTCGACGACAGAATGTCGATAGTTACCTACAATCAATTTCTTTCATCCAATGAAACTTTTATAGAAAGCCAAATTGTATCGAATCGATACTGTAATAATACAAAACATCACGAAAACGCACGAAAAAAACAATCTATTGTGGCGATTCGGTTTCAGTTACCGAAATAAAAGCTCATTTATATCGACAACGGCTCTCGTCCGGCGCACAAAAGTAATTCCGGCCCAACACTACGCTACGTATATTTTAATAGATTCCTTACACACAATGCCAAGTTATTTATCGACTGTTCTCGGTAAAAAATACTTTTATATCGAAATTATACGCGGGATAGCTATTGGGTATGCGTTATCGGCATGTCGGATTACGGCCAATGAGGTAGATACTGCCTTAATTACCGGCCACAAAAACAGCTGGAGCGCTCACAAACAAAAAACGGCTGAAAAACCCTAAAGTTCGTTACATAAGGCGGGCGAGGTAAATCGCTGGAAATTGGAATCCGGTAGCGACATGTGTTATGTAATAGGGAAGCTTTTATTTAAAAAGTTTGATTGTTAGCATGACATTGTGCTTTTTAAATTTTTTGTACAGGTGTAATGGCAATCGACATACGGCTCACTCGATGAAAGCTACAAAAAGGTGGTACTAGGCATCGTACACGTGTGTGACCTGATTTTAAACTCATAACTATATAAGTTATAACCATAATAACCATATAACCATAATAAGTTTGGCACCCAATAACTGCAGTAAAAGTTCACACTGAGAAAGAGTGTGAATCAAACTGAGTGATAATCATCTTTACCTATTAATTAAATATCCGAACGTAAATGTGGGGAATGGGGATATATCCCCGGATAAGTCTTACGTTACGTCTTGCGATCATCCTCGGCATAATGTTTAAATTCAATCAAGAAGAACATGCAAGGGTTGGGCGCGCTGATGTCGATAAATGGAAACCAATTACATGAACTACAATGACCCGCCCCCGTCTTAATTAATATTAACTACGCAGTCGACGCACGAGCAACGCCCCCGACAGTTGGCGGAATCGAGGGTAGCTTGTAAACGCATCAGCCGGTGTAAACAAACACTCGTGACACACTGCTGTACCGTTCGCCGAACAAAATAAACGTTGTACAAGACAAGGATGGCTTTGTGTTAGATTATGTGATGTGTTTTATAGGCATTGAAGTATTCGAGTAACTTTTTTGTTATGCTAATTGTAATATTGTAATATTGCACATTGATGTGAAAAAGTATAACATGTAGGATATATAATTCGTTATGAAAAAATCGGCCAAGTGCGAGTCGGACTCGCGCACGAAGGGTTCCGTACCATTATAGAGCAAAATTAGGCCAAAATTTGTATTTTTTGTATGCGAGTACACTTTACATTAATTATTAACGTACACATAATATAATTAAGGCCTTTGTGAAAATTTCAAGTGCCTACCTATTGTCATCATTGATACCGAGCAAAAAATGTTTGAAAAATCACGTTTGTTGTATGGGATTTATTAAATATTTAATTTATTTTGTTTTACGAAGTGTTCCGTACCGTTATAGAGCAAAAATAGGCCAAAAATTGTGATTTTGGTATGGGAGCCCCCCTTAAATATTTATTTTATTTTAATCCTTCGATCGTGGAAAAACGAGACACTGAGAGCGTGCAACAATATCGCGGTCGCCGGTGACCGCTTGGGGCTTGAAGCATTAATTTTTTTACTTATTTAAATATAATATATTAAAGTATAAATAATATAACTAACGATTATGTAAAATTTCAAGTGTCTAATTATTGTAATATATATTATGTTTATTGTATGATCGCGCCGCAATTTCAATGCTAGCTCGCCGAACAATATACGCGTACATCACTAGGTATGGTAAAAAGATACGCTAGTGTTGTGCCTATACCTTTGTTATCGACATTTTGTCGGGCGACATTTTGATGGGTTTCGTAAATGCATTTTGTACTGCGATTTATTAATGTCGATAAACAATGGCGCATATGAATCCGCCGCGTTCATTATCGACAGGTACAATAGATGTTTTGTTCGAGTATTGCGTACAAACAAATATGTCATCTTTTTGATTCTGACAGCGGAAATTATTGGAAAAATATCACATTTCAATTGGTAGTGATTGATTGGTAGTTTAGTGCTCCTCCGCAAATCATTCATTGTGATTTGTGGCGTTATTAATAAAGCACTTCGGTTTGTATTGAAACGTTCAATTGGTTTTTAAAACGTTGTATATATGTAATTTAGGTATAACATTTACTGCAATGGGAAATAATATGCAGATTTTTATAATGGACTGCCGATATCAAGTGATTGCAAATTGTTTCAGAGACCTATTTTATTTAAGCACTCTTCTCATCAAAATTATAAATAGGACGAATAGGAATTATGGGCCCTAATTTTACTAACTCTTACTTACCTCCAAGTAGCTCAAAGTAACTTAAAAGAAGATTTTTTCAGATTTCAGGCATCAGCTCTTTAGCGTTTGAAAGAGTAATTTCTGCTAACAAACGTCCCCATTGAATACCAAAAAGACATTGTATGCATAAAACATGCGCTGTTTGAACAGGACAATACAGACGATGTCGCCCCAGCTCCGTTTGTCAAACAAACACAATACCTTCAACTACAGTTGGATAGCTCAGCTAAAGTGCAAGAACGAATGGTCTCGAGGAAATTATTTAATGAGAATATAAAATGTAAAGTCATAAGATCACGACAAATTAGTAAAATTTTACAATCGAAATCAATAAGCCCTCATCCCTATAGATTTATAATCACAGTATGTTAAAATTTGTTTATAAAGGTAGTGCAACGTTTATATTTAGGTGTAAAATATGTTTTTAAGTAATTAGATTATTTATTATTTTCAAAAACCTTCCTATAGTAAATAAGGTGCGGCATTTTACCTGCCATGTTTGTAAAGGTAGCCTACGAAATGTCCATAACAAGATTTTATGCAATTTGTATTAGCATTTTAAACCTGTTCAAATACAGAAATTAAAATATTCAGAATGTGGAAAAAGGGAGACTTATTTTTCTTATTAACAAGGAACCAGTGTAGAAAATTAAAAAGTATTTAAATATACCCAGTGCTTTCCCCGCTGAATGTAATTATTGAGCGAATGGATGGCAAGGTATCTGCGAAACCGCGCTGCACAAGAATAGGTAGTGTTAAAAAACGAGGGAAAAATAGAAAATGGCGTTTCCTCTCGCCGTCACCGACAGAATGGCGGGCGGGGTTCGTTTTATTTTTCCATACTCTTCCGTTCGTGTCTCCCCTTTTTCTGAACATTTTTAAAATCTCTGTTAGACTGGATTTTGCTTACTTTGGTCGTTGATTAATTCGGTGGCCGGTCTCCTGCTGCGATGCCTGCGCCGGTTGATTGCGCGCTACCTTTTTTTACGGTGAGCGATTTTTTTATCGTTACATATTTCGTGAGCCTTTGTCAAATGCATTAGTCGATTATATCGCTCCGGAGGTGTTTTGTTATTAATATATCTTAATTTATTACTCGAATTTCGATAACATTTATTAGCATCATAAACATTTAATTTTGAGACAGACAGATCTTAATTTTATTGCGCCATTTCCTTTGAACACTGATTAGTTTTAAACCACCCTAACCTGTCTTGTAACTTGTGCTATGAAGATAATATTTTACCAAGCCTAAAATGACAAGTTCTTCGATACTGGTATTATGACTGAATGATGATTACCGAATATTTTGCGAGTTACTTGGACATATATTATAGGTACTAACTTTTAGGTATAGTAAAATGAAGGTTACCTCACCAAGAGCCTTAGAATTAGATATTATGTAAGCAGATACAACATTCACAATGAACTCAGTTGGTCCTATCAAAATATTGTTAATTTTGTTATACAAAAATTAATCAATTAAATGATTTATACTCGCTATTGTAGAAAATAGACAGGTTCTAGCTATTATCCACTATAAAGTGGTCGGAATACAGGTAGCTAACTATCAAAATACAATTTTATGCATCCGCTTATAAATTGGCATTGAAAAACTTCATAAACAATTATTACATCAAGAACGGCGAATAATAATTCTGGCTTTAATAAAGAACTAAAAGGAAATCGATTTAAAAATAAATTGAAATAGAAAGCTGGGATCAATCAACCCAGGCTTTGTTGCCATAACACAGTGCAAACTAGTTTCGGTCAGTAATTAAAAATAATAAATAGATATGAATCTAGTAGCGAGCAAATTATAGATTAGTTCTGGTAGCCAAACGGAAGACTATTGTCAATTTCATAGTCCGTTCAATTTTATATCAAGTCGATATCGACATAATATTGTAATGATAAATGTGTTCTAGATAGTTTTAAGTCTGCAGTTATACAGGGTGTAACAAAACTAAGTGATAATACTTTGGGTGTGTATGTGTTCCTTGTAGAGAGTTCACTATGAAAGTAGCAGCTCTGAAAGACGAAAAAATTTTTTCACTTTTGTATGGGAAAGGGCCCGAGCGACACGAGTTTCCCCATACAAAAGTGAAAAAAATTTGGTCTTTCAGCGCTGCTACTTTCACAGTGAACTCTCTACAAGGAACACGTACACACCCTAAAGTATTATCACCTAGTTTTGTTACACCCTGTATATTTGGAGACATGAATGGATGAAGTAGATAACTAGCATTGTATAACATAAGGACAATTAATAAGTACTCATTTTTTCCGTTATTATAATTATTGAAACAAACCTTTGTAACTTAATTATTTTATTATCTGATTTATATTTGGGTATACATAAAATCCACATTTTTTTGTTTTCAATCATTGTTCCGGTCCATTTACGCAAAAAAACGAACATTTTTAAATTGTTACTTACCCACTTAATCTACTCACGTCTTTAATTTTATTTTAATCCCTTGATCGCGAAAAAACGAGACACAATGCCTTTCAATTATTGTTATCGCGGCCCACTTGGGCCTTACGGGAGTTGAAGCGTCAATGTTTATTATAATTAGGTTAAAAATACTTGGCAACATAATATTATCTCATGTCTTCGGTAATTTCACAGTATAACTCGACTGTAGAAACCGGTTTTGTCTGTAGTGTTTTTTTAAACTCAAAATTTCATTACTTCACACTCACAGGAATCTATACTAATATTATAAATGCGAAGGTATCTCTGTCTGTCTGTCTCGCTTTCACGCCAAATAATATGTTAAATAGTTTATGGGTAAAGTTGTGTAATAGGGGGCTAAATAAGCTTTAAAATTTGGCATAAATAAAGTTTAATTAAAAAAAAATATGTGCAACCATCAGCTGTTTTTGGGTGTTTTGATTTAAGGGGTACCTGGGTTTTTTTTTTTATAAAAGCTTTCGACATCAATTTTGTTGACATCGCGCGCTATAAACTGAAGTCCACGCGGACGAAGTCGCGGGCAACAGCTAGTACAAAAATATATGAAGTAATCAAACCTTTGGTGGCCATAGTTACCCTGGTATGGTGCAATTTTAAGGCCAATCAGAAAACTTTATAATTATGTATTACCAGAATATCAAAGTTTTATTCTGTAAATATTTTACTTCTATATCTTCTGTCTTGGATTAAGGCTATCACAGACAGAGCAGGTAATGTAAAGATGTATATTATAGCACGATACATCTTTCTATAGAAATCGTACACAACAGCTATAATGTAAAAATATACATTATAGCTGTTGTGTGTGGTCTCCTGACGATTTCTATAGAAAGATGTATCGAGATGTATCGTGCTATAATATACATCTTTACATTACCTGCTCTATCTGTGATAGCCTTTATAGTGTGACAGGCTATCCGCTATCATAAATTTTACTTACCTAATCTCTTAGATATTTCTGAATTGTGCATTTTGGGGTTATCCTGTGCTATTTTTCTCCTCTGCAGCCTGGACCACACCATGAAGGCGTTCATGGGTCGTTTGATATGCTCCTCCGGGGACTTCTTCTGGCTTTGGCCGCTCATGGCCGAGATGGCCCCCATAGTACCGATGCCCATGGCCGACATGTGGCTCATGGGGAAGTGGCCCATCGCGCCGCCGTAGCTGGACCGCTCGCACATGGCACCAGCGGCACTGGAACAGAATTGCAATATGATGTACCTACAGAATTACAACATGATGTACTATCAGAGAAGTTGATTCCTATGCAGATGGGGGACCTACGTAGTTTGGTCGCGTTACGTCAAACTCAGCCGACAGATCACAATTAATATTGAATTGACATGATCGACCAAATGACGTTGGTCTCTCAAATGCATAGGAATCAATTTCCTCGATGGTACATAATGTACAAGCTCTTTTGTTGGGGGTTAGTTTTTTTATCTATTATATTTATTTAGGGATTTTTATCCGAAGATATGTCAATCCCATTATACCCTTTACTTAAATTTACACTTATTATTAAAATTTACACTGTATAATCGATATTGGGTTATTGTAAATAACCCTGTATGTAATGGTATGTGCATAAAACATACCAAATACTTTTAAAGGGATCCCTCTTGTCGACACCCAGCATTAAACTTAACAATGTTAACGTTAAACGCAAGCAGTCGCTCTGTTATCTAGGTTTTTACTTAGAAAATAATTTTTCGTTTTTAGATCATATAATACAGACCGGTGAAAAAGCTAAACGTAACTTTTATTCATTTACCAAAATCTCCACTTCAACATGGGGTCTCTCATTTAAAACTCTCAAACTAATTTACTCAGCGACATTCCTAGGTAGTAGGTACTATATGCTACGGGGCTCCCGTGTGGGCTGACCGAGCAACTATTGGTGCGGCTCGTCGCAAATTATTGCAAAGCCAACGTCTTGCTCTCATATTCTTGTGTAAAGCTTATAGAACCACAAGTACCGAAGCTTTACCCGTACTAGCCGGAGTTTTACCCGTAGACCTTGAAATACAACGTCGTGCGACTATGTACTACCACAATAAAAACATTACTAGTCCGGACTTTTTAAACGCTCGTGATAAACCAAAAATTGCTAGATTGTTTGAACCCTTAGATGACTCAGTACGTTACCTAATGTCCGAATGGCAAACGCGTTGAGATAACTCCACAAAAGGCCGCCACATTTATAACTTTTTTCCAGATATACGTCAACGGCTATCCAAACACTGGATGGATATTGATCATTGTGTATCTCAATAGGCTACTTGACCTAATTTTTTTCTTCATGTAAGTCGCTTCATAATCATTCATTTTTACAAAAAAAACTAATATTTTAATATTTTACACAGTAGAAACCCATAAAAATGTTTATTGAAAAATATGCCTCTTAAATGGCGCCGAAAACACTGTCCGCCATAGTGTGACGTCATACGCTTTGTATTTTAAACTCTCTTTATTGAAATTTTTTTAATGTGCTACATGTACGAGTCTAAAAGTGCCCAAAAATTATAAAATAATTATATTAGAAATTAGAAATCATTTGTAATGTTGAAAACTTTTGGAGAAAAGTTTTGGCCATTTCATTTCCCGTCTACAATAAATGGAGATAATATATATAAAACTGATGTTTTATTTGAATTATTGAAGAAAATATATAATAGGCTTATTCTTATTATTTATGTACAAATAAACTTACATATAGCGAGCGCGATAAATAAAAGATATTAAATTAGTATGAGGATGACGTCACATCCAAATCGGAAGTACCGCAAAAGCGTTTTCGTCAGTACAATTCCTATTTTCATAAAATCATATTTTCAAATCGACTTTATTTATCAATCATAAGCTTTTATTTCATAATAAGGGTGAAATACGGTTTCCTAGGCCAAGTTCTACTAGAAATATGCATTTGTTCAATGAAATTGAATATAGGTCAAGTAGCCTATTCCTGACCGGTCATGGTAATTTTAAAGCTAAACTATATGGATTTAAATTAGTAGAATCACCCATGTGCGAGTGCTCGACCGAAGGCAACATGTTCGAACAAACCGCCCATCATGTTCTCTGGGAGTGTAACCTCTGGCAAAACGAAAGATCTATAATGCTTAACAACATGCTTTGTAAATCTGGAGTCCCATATTACGATGATCTCGTGGACGACGCTAGGAACTTCCGTGCCTTTAAGCGTTTTTGTCATAATTATTACTGGAAACAGTGTAACACAACAAATCCCAACATTAACTTAGAATTTCGGCCCACCCCTAATATAAATATATTATGTATGTATGTTTTTACTTTTTATGTGTTCGCATAATTACAAGTCCGATTTAACTAGGTGTTTCTTTTTTTGTTGTACTTAGGGAGCACTACAAGTTTCATCAAAATCGGTTTGAGTAGTTTAAGAGATAAGGATATTTTACCTAATTCTCAATTACGTACAATTTTGAAGTCGGTTTTCATCATCATCATCATCATCATCATAGCGTCAAGTATTTAAACGCACTGTAAATACAACAACAAAGTAGTGTTTTTTTTTTCAGTTTTTGTTTACCATTAGCCTTAAACGACGGATTACACATAAAAACGTATAACATCCAATCCATAATGTATCATGTCACGTTGGCTACGATTAAAAAGATTAACACATCCCCCTTCCCGTACGCCCTTACAGAAACACGTGCTCGCACAATCGCAACTTTTAATATAACACCAACAATTACTGTGATCATAATACTGGAAAATATTAATATCATACAAGAGGGTACTTTACAAATTGGCTGCCTACGACACGTACAGTCCGCTGAATATAATATTGTCGCAAAATTAATGATGTAGGTATTGCCCCGTATGGGCGTACTTTGATAATTAAAAGTTTTATATCCTTGTCAGATTAGTTCTAGAGTCCTGACTGTCTTTTTTTTATTTCGTTTGTGTAATTTTTTACTTTGGACTTAATCTGCTTAAAAATAAAAAATAAATTTTGAACACGCATGTGCCCACTTGAATACTTAATTAGCTACTTCCATGTTGCCACGCCTACAACTCTACAAGGCGCAGGTTCGGCCTCATATGGAATATTGTTCTCATCTCTGGGCAGGGGCGCCAAAATACCAACTGCTCCCTCTGGATCGTATCCAACGAGTGGCCGCTCGAATTGTTGATTGCCATAGTGTTTCAAACAGCTTGGACCCCTTGGAATTTCGCCGAGATGTAGCTTCGTTCTGCATCCTCTATTGGTTGTATCACGGGGAGTGCTCTGAGGAATTGTTCGGAATCATACCACCTGCAACTTTTCGCCATCGTCCCACGCGAAAAACATACCATCCTCATCACCTTGATGAGTGGCAGTCTTCCACAGTGCGTTTTTCGCGTAACTTTCTGCCGCGCACTGTAAAACTCTGGAACGAACTGTCACCAGCAGTATTTCCGGACCTATACGACCTGCAAACCTTCAAGAAAAGAGCGTATTCCCTCTTAAAAAGCCGGCAACGCACCTGCAGCTCTTCTGATGTTGCGAGTGTCCATGGGCGACGGTAGTTGCTTACCATCAGGTGACCCGTTTGCTCGTTTGCCCCCTTATTTAATAAAAAAAAAGTTGCTAAAAATTGTAAGCTTTTATCCTAGTTATAGGTACTTAGTACTTACTACATTATATTATTATAAGATTTTTTAAAATTCCATTCTAAAACATTTATGATGAACTAGGTTTCTCAAGGATCGGATAACACACAGTAAAATAAAAGAAGTAGGTAGAATGTCAAAAACTAGAATAGCAAGTTCTCATCTATACTAATCTTACTAATATTATAAATGTGAAAGTATCTCTGTCTGTCTGTCTGTCTGTCTCGCTTTCACGCCAAAACTACAAAACCGATTTGAATGAAATTTTGTATACGGATAGCCTAAAGCCTGAGAAAGGACATAGGCTACTTTTTAACCGGAAAAAGGGGTTGTAAGGGGGTGTTTATGGGTAAATTTGTTCAAATTAAGTTAGTTCCAAAAATTCATAACAGATGGCGCTAAAGACGCCTACATCGCGCTATCGCTTGCCCATGCGTCTTTCTATAAGATGTGGTACCATATGGAGTCCAAATTTTTGGTTCTTTCGATTGTTATAATACACGTTATTAAATATTAACTCACTACTCAGTACTTCATCTATTGCAGTAGCGTAACCTTAAACCTACAATGATAACAACAATGATAAATATTAAATAGTTTATGGGTAACGCGCGCTATAAACTGAAGTCCACACGGACGAAGTCGCGGGCAACAGCTAGTAAGTCATAAGTTCATTACCTACTCATAAATTGTCATATTTTATGTAAGATTTTTATTACGGTCTTGTTTTTGGTACATCAAACTATGTATACGAGTGTACTTTTCTTTTCTCGAATCTCTTTTTAATGACCTACCTACTACTTTTAGTACGGTCACAGAATATTATATTATGGTAGGTACAGTAAAGGAGTTTCAGAAAAAAAACTATTTTTTTTTCCGAAATACGCTCGAATCACAAATATTTGATTCGAATCATATTCGTACCTATTAACCTAGTGTCAATCCCAAAGCGGCACCCAGCTGCCGCATAACAATTGAAAATATATTGTGTCTGCGATTCCGTATTATTATTATTAATAATAATAATAACGTTTATTTAACAATAAGACATCACACTACACTACAATACACATACACATTACAATACACATTACAATTCATAAAGAAAAAGTAAAATAAAAATATGTAATTACAAAAATAATAGCATTATAATAGCATGAGGAACGGTACAAGTAGTGCATTGTAAGTAGTATTCGTGGTTGACTCTTGATCCCGATTCCTGATTCCTGACCCTTACACTAGAAATATCTGTCACTTCATTGTCAATCACGATTTGTATAGAAAATGACAAGTTTTTCTTGAAATTTTGATAAAATCCTCAATTATATTATACAGTTAACTTTGATAAAATATCATAATGATAAAAAAGGAAAAAAAACATCTCAATGTAAAAAAAATATTAATTAATTTTATCATGAATTATTATTAAAATACAAATACTATTAATAATTTTAATAAAATAAATATTTTGTGTAATGTGTATATTTCAAGTGCCTTCATAAAGCCATTATTGATAAAAAAGCAAAAAAGGCTAAAAATCACGTTTTGTTGAATGAGAATATATTTTGATTATAAATTTTATTAAATTAGTATTTAAGTTGTTATAGCAACAACGGAAAATTTCATTTCTCTAGCTTTCACCGTTCTTGAGATACAGCCTGGAGATAGACAGACGGACAGACAGCGAAGTCTTATTATAATAAGTTCATTTTTGGGGTTCCGTACCTAAAGGGTAAAAACGAGACCCTATAGGGTCTCGTTTTTACCCTTTAGGTACGGAACCCCAAAAATGAACTGAATATTTAAAGGGGAGTCCCATACAAAAAAACATAAGTTTTGGCCTATTTTTGCTCTATAACGGAACCCTTCGTGCGCGAGTTCGACTCGCAATTGGCCGATTGTTTATATTTTCTTTGGTCTGTAAAGAAAAATGTACTTACCATATTATAATAGTCCGGTTTACTTTTGGCACGTGTATTTTGTGGTATTTATAAAACGACCTTGCGCATAGTTTAAATGAAATATTTATAATAAAGCCTATAAATTAATTAATATAGATTAATATTAAAAAATTGGAAACAATAAAATGCAAAAATTGTTTAATTATATTATTTAATTACTTAAATTTCATTAATTGTAATTAATGTCGTAATAAAATTATAGTAATATAAATTCTACACATTTTATTGCAACAATGTCACTATTGGTATTTGGTATGCGAGCTATTATTTTGTAATAGTCAATTATTAATTATATTATTATGTATTTGAGTTGCCCGCTTTTATCTACCTATGGCTTCGCTCTCGTTTTATTTTAATTTATTAGTTTTGTAATCTACAAATCAATCGTTGATTAACATAATTTAATAAATCATTTGATAAAAAACATAAGAACATACATTTTCCAGTTAATACCATACCGACTTGTCTCCAAAAATTACTTATGGTAAAGGTTATAATAATATAAACCAATTTCAAGTTGTTGAAGTCATAAAGCTGGCTTCTATAAATTATTTTGAAGCCAAATAAGCTCCTAATCTCTTGGGGTGAGTGTTGTGACTTGTAAGGGAAATAAGAGTTACTTAAAAATGCCAAAATTTAAAATAGTAGAAGCGAAAGTCTAATAGACGTGTCCTAATTATTATTAGGCCAAAACATTCTGAAATAATCTAAAATAACCCAATGTGCCGCGAAAGGAAAAATGTACCTACGTTTCCCTCACGAATCACGATATACTTACGAATTTTGGCGCAACTGAGAAGCGGGCGTAATCTTGGTATTAATATTTCGAAAAATTCGTATTTTTTTAAGATTTAGAACGTTTACTTATAAGTTATAACTAAATAAATTCATTTTTCATTCATTCAAAATTAAATCTGGTTGCCATAACTTGCGGTGCTTCATAAAATAGATAAAAATACAAAAATAAACAGGTATTAAAATTCAAATTAAGCAAGATAAACAAAGGAGGGATTCAATTATGAAGGATTGTTGTCCCGCGTCTTTGTGAATCGTATTCGACTCCCTGTATTTTCTGTTTTCCCGGAATAGTATATTTGGGTCAAAAAGGTTCCGAGGAATATGTCAATATTAGTCACCTACCAGAATCATCCATTTTGTTGGATGAATGTTAAAAATGTGAGAGGTTTGTATGAGTATAAAAAGTAGGCTTTAGACTTTAAGCGTTGTATGTAGATTGTAGATATACCATAATATTAATCATTATGTTAATGTAGGTAAATGATTTAATGACTAATATTGTAATGATAATATTAATAAAAATAAATATTACCTGGGAAAAGAAGGACCCATTTTATGGTTTTTTGACTAATTTACGAAAACGGTGCTACGTACGAATTTTTATTGTACTACATAAGAAAAGCTAATAAAATTCTCTACAACTTTGTCCTTTATACTTTGTATCTATCTCCAATCGTTGCCTAGCTATGAGCTTCTAAAATTGGTCGATTTTCAAATACACACATCAATACGACCTAAGGATATTTGTATTTTCTGAAATATCAGGAATTTTTGAAGACAGTAAATAGACAAATAGTAGCTTATTTTATGGTCTTTAATAAAACATAAAAAACTTTTCTGGATTTTTTGTCTTTATGAAAAATCATTGATTTTTTGACATCGATTTGAAAGCAACCAGTCTCTAGAAACCGACCAAACTGTGCTGAAGGGTTCCCACTTTGACGGTCCATATGATATCAAAACATTTTGTTTTCCAGCTTCCCGATCTGGAAAATGCGGAAGGTTGCTTTTTCATGAGTTTGGGAGATTGGCCATGGTAACACCTTATGACGCGAATTATGACTCTCTAGACCCGGCTGACGATAGTAGCACACCACAGAATTATTTGAACACGTGATTTTAGTAAATCCAGATGAAATTCAAGCGAGTATTTCTACCAGCACCAGCATCAGAGACAATTTCTTGTAATAGCATGGTCAATCTCCCAAACTCATGAAAAATCAACCTTCCGCATTTTCCAGATCGGGAAGCTGGAAAACAAAATGTTTCGATATCATATGGACCGTCTAAGTGGGAACCCTTCAGCACAGTTTGGTCGGTTTCTAGAGACTGGTTGCTCTCCTGGAGCCTTTTAACTGATCGCATTGGCTTAATTTTTGGCTGATTTAACCACATTATTCTGGTTTTGAACTGGTCTACAGGCTGTTCTGGCATAAATTCGGTCTATTGTGACTAGAACAGGCATTTAAAAGATTTTTTAGTAACTTAGATAGCAGGAAAAATGATTACTTGCGATTACAAAGAATTTTGAGCCTCATACCGCAGAAAGACTGAAAAAATGTATTTTTAGGTGAAAATAGTCTGCACTAACCATAGATTAGGATTCATTATTATTAACTTGACCATTGGTAATAAAAATTTTGAAGATTTTTTTCTCATTAGAATGAATTTTCAGTTTTATAAAACGACGTAATGATTTGTTGGTTACATACGAAAGTTCTATGGCCATTGAAAAATCAATGATTTTTCATAACGACAAAAAATCCAGAAAGGTTTTTTATGTTTTATTAAAGACCATAAAATAAGCTATTATTTATCTATTTACTGTCTTAAAAAAATCCTGATATTTCAGAAAATACAAATACTCTTAGGTCGTATTGATGTGTGTAATTGAAAATCGACCTTTTTTAGAAGCTCATAGCTAGGCAACGATTGGAGAGAGGTACAGTGTAAAGGACAAAGTTGTAGAGAATTTTATTAGCTTTTCTTATGAAGCACAATAAAATTTCGTACGAAGCACCGTTTTCGTAAATTAGTCTAAAAACCAAAAAATGGGTCCTTCTTTTACCTCCCTCCCTTCCAGCGCACCTCGGAGGGGTCAGGACTTTTAGTATGTTTATCTCCTAACTAATCCAAACAAAGTGGCGTAGTCATAATTTCTGCTTTCGACTTTTCCAAGCACACCCCCATTTCGAGCATTCGTTTACTAGGCTACTAGCTGACTAGCATTATGGGTTAGATGCCAAAAAAAATTGATAATTTTTCCATTTTTGTATCAAAATCTTAAAGCAGGTCACAGACTAGGCACATCTACTTACCAAGTTGATAGTACTATTGATAGTATGGCTCTTATAGTTTCGGGGAAAAGTGGCTGTGACATACGGACGGACAGACAGACAGTCATGACGAATCTATAAGGGTTCCGTTTTGACGTGATAACGTCTTATAATTCGATATGGGCTGCGCGCCCGAAAAACATGACAGTTCATGCGGCGTTACCTCGCTGACAGCTCTGAGCATTTACACTTTCAAGTCTCTCAACAACCGTAAGGCCCACCTGGGCCGCGCTCTTTGTTTCGATTATATTACGTATTTCGATGACTTAGAGAATACTTTTGTATGAAGAAGTTTGGTTAGTTATGACCTTTGATACATTGACCACACTCTGAATGAAAAATAAATAAACAATCTGAGCTGAACAAATCAAAGCTATTAGTATTATTTCGGCTATTCAAAATTGAGCTCTATTTCCTACGTGTCAAGGTATGACTTGTGCTTTGTTCGAAGATTTTACTGGATTTCACGAATGTATGTAGCGTTTTGTATTGCGAATAATTTATTTTACTCATTATAAATATTTTAAATATAATGAGTAATTTAATCGTTTATTTCTTCTGAACTAGTCACTAATTATTATAGTTTCGAAAGTTTGTAATTGAGAAACTAATATACACATCTGACTAAATACTATTTATATTATGATGGCTTGATAGAAGATTTAACATAATATATTACAATGTAGGTCACACAAACATAAAATATGGATTGTATGTAAGGATATTACATTAATTTTACAAAGAGGGTAGGCCGGGCGCCATTTTTTTTTGCACATTGACCTGCCAACTTTTTGCATAGATTTTTCCCGGAACTGAGGGGTTAAGGCTATGACGTTGTCACGTTCAAGTAACGTCAGTAAACCTACTTTACAGGCAACCGATTTTTTTGCCATTTGGCTTGGATGGAACCCTAAAAAAATACAATATTGGAAGAAAAATGTTTATTTAAACATGATATTTTATACAATTTAAGCTGAAACCGGTCAAAATTTTCCAGACATACAAAGTGCAGTCATCATTTTAGTCGTTTCTATGAAACGTTTTGATAGAACCTTCATTAGCATACTCATTACCATGCGTAGTATACAAAACTATAATTATTTAAAGAGTGTAATTAAACTATGTTACTATTTTCTAAGTTCCAGTTGGCTAGCCACCCTATGTTCGTAGTTTTGTTGTGTCGGCACGTTTACAAAACATAATTATTCTGTTTCTCAGCTTGATAGTAGTCAAGTCAAAAAAAATTCTAGGGAACTTGTACTATGAGGAAAACAACGGGGGATTATTTAATTTGATGATGCGCAGTTGTATTCTGCGTAATACCACAGTGTAAATAACTATTACACTGTGGTAATACATTGTATAGTATAATCATTCTAATTATATCATTGGTTGATATTTCAAATCCATCCAGGTGATGTCACAATTCTGCCTTCAAGAATTGTATGTGATTAGAAATAAGAATTGTTTCTTGTTTTTAGAAACAGTTAGAAGGTACTTTTGGACAAAGTGACCTTTTAGTCGTTAGTACAAAGGTTCTTTCGGAAAAAAACTTACTTCGATCGGAGTGTTCAGTGTTGTTTCAACTTTCACAACCTCAAATCATTAATAATATTGTCTGTTCCGATTTTGTCGGGGAGGAATATGCTTCTTACTTATTTATTTTTATTTTCTTTATTGGACCAAAAAACAGTTACATGTTAAAATCTTAAGCTAAGTACAATTAGATGAACAATAATTAGACAAACACATAACCCACACTATTGATCGCGGCGTAACAATAATAATACAAATTTTGCAAAAAAAAAAAGGAAAAAGTTAAATACATTATCATTAAAAGATGAAAAACATATTTTCTGATTATGCAATAAATACTTAATTATGCAAATAATTTTTACTCAAAAAAGAAGAAGAAAGAAAAAAACAATATAACAGATCTCTGCGGATAATTTTCTAATTACAATTTTTTAAATGGTCATGGACATGTTTTTTAAATTGATTATAGGATAGTGCAAAAATATCAATATCAATAAAGTACTTATTGTATGTGTCCACTAAGCGACGAAGGGGAATGCGAAGACCAGCGTTAGTCTTGCAGGATGTAGTGTGAAACAGGTTATACTGACGAACTCTACGTCGATGGACTGCTCTAGGAACGGTGTACATATTTTATTAGTTAGCCATCAATAAAAAAAAAAGGGCTGAGCAGTCAAATTTATGATTGCATAGACCATGCAGCATCATGGCATCTAGGAGCTGACGCCGGGATTCCAAGCTCAGTTATTTAAAGTGATTAAGCATTATATTTAAAATAAGTAGCGCGTAAGAATTTTTTCTGTACCGATTCCAAACTATTTGTATATTTGGTATAGAGAGGGTTCTTAGCGTTAGGAGGCTTATTACCGTTTTGTAAAGTAACAAAAGTGTGGAAGGTCGAACGAAATCCCTGGTAGACCTAATTACAAACCCATACATGCGATAAGCTTTATTAATTATGTTATCAATATGTTGATTGAAATGTAGGGATGTATCCAAGAGGACCCCCAGATCACGAACTAAACTGACTTTATTTAAAGGTGTGTTGTTAATGGTATACGTGAAATTTAGTTTATTAGTTTTTTTAGTGAATGAAATAGTGTGACATTTGGAAAAACTTAGAAATAATTTATTACGAGTACAATAGCTATGTAATCTACATAGATCTTGTTGCAAAAGTAGACAGTCTGCAATATTTCTGATCGATTTAAAAATTTTTATGTCATCAGCATACATCAAAATTGCGAATTTTTATAACATTGTTGTATATCGTTTATGAAAATGACAAAAAGAAGCGGACCAAGTATAGATCCCTGGGGAACACCTGAGCTAGCAAATATGGACTCAGAACGATAGCCGTTTATCACCACCCTTTGTGATCTGTTAAAAATATAGGACATAAACCAACGAAGCAAATTTCCCCTAATCCCGTTGAAGGCTATTTTATCTAACAACAAAGAATGATGAACCTTATCAAACGCTTTTTGAAAATCTGTATAAACCGCATCAACTTGCCCTTGCTTATCCATATTAGAAAATAGGTACTCGACAAAACACATAAGGTTTGTGCATGTAGAGCGCTACTTAACGAAACCGTTACTCAGGTAAGATCAGTCGATGGATAAGGGAATACATTGCGTCATGAACAAGCTTCTCAAAAACTTTAGACAGTGTAGATAATATTGAGATAGGGCGATAATTTTCCACGGTGCCTCTGTCACCATTCTTGTAAATCGGTGTTATATGTGCTTGTTTCCATACCGATGGAAACACAGACTCTTGAAGGCATTTACTATACAGTATATGTAGAGCACAAGATATTGAAACTGCAGTTTTTATGAAGAAGAATGGAGCAATTCCATCTAGGCCAGCACCTTTCGAAGAATCTAATGATTTGAGGGCATTTTTGATTGAGTCTTCAGAAAGTTCAAGATCAGAAATACATTAAGCGTACTCGGAAATATCATCAGAGGGTTGCCAATTAAGTGGATCAAGAGTAGATCGTTCATAGACTGAACTGAAGAAAGAGGAAAATAAATTGCAAACGTCAGAGGGAGTGTTAGCTGAGACATTGTTATAGTACATGTTATTAGGAAAGTTAGCAGATTATTTCTTATTTGAAATATAAGACCAAAAGTGTTTAATATTTTTAGGTATACTGTCTTCAACTGATTTTATGTAATTACGAAAACACTTGGTCATTTCACTTTGAAACAATTTACGATAGTTTGAGAAGTGTTCGTAGTCCATGCGATTTCTATATATTTTCCACTTGACCCAGGCGCGCTCTTTGTTTTTAAAGATTCTAATTAGGTTGGATGAAAACCAAATAGGAAAATCTGAACTCTTAGACAAAGACTGGGGAATATGCATCTTAATCACGCCGTATAAAATCTCGTAAAATTCTGATACGGCTTCTTCGGCAGTTAGATTAGTTAATGTTGTACTCCAGTCTATGTTTTGTAGTGCATTATAAAGTTGTCATAATTAGCTCTGTAATATTTACGAGTATAGGTAAGTAATCTCTGACGTTGCATAGGCACTAACTTAGTGTTTAAACTAGTTATAATGGAAAATGGAGGGTGATGTGGAACGTATTCGACAAGGCGTTACAGAAAACTGCTTCACAGTCCACATTAGAAATAAAAATGTAAATAAAAATGTAATAATATTCTGCCTAAGTTATTCCCAAAAGTGTTGAACTGCATACCATTCACCATCGACAGAAAATTCAGCAATAATTGACTGGGTGACCTAGCAGCTGACGAGACTAATTTAGGGATAACACAGTTATTTTGTTCAATCCAATCAACGTCTGGGCAATTAAAATCTCCAGTAATGAAATAAGATTCAACCTGAGAGCTATTGGTGATATTTTGTAACATGTCTAAATAATTTTTGTACACTGAATAACTTGAGCGGGGCGGTATGTACACAGCACTGATGATGTGGCTTGACCCAGCTTTTTCAGCGGGAATTTCTACTACAACCTGCTCGATCGCCGAGTTATCAAATGGCGTAACTAATTTTGTGGGTCTAAGTTCAAGACGAACGGCAACTAGGACACCACCACCATCAGCTTTTGAAGTTGCAGACCTGTCGCGATCACATCTGAAAACGATGTAGCGATCATCAATAAAATTATTATCATTAATGTCGGGCGCTAGCCAAGTTTCAATTAAGACCACTACGTCGTATGAGTTAGCCATGATATTCATGAACTTCTGATTTATTTCGTTCGTTCTAAGACAAACTGAGTCTGACTATATTAATCCTTCGATCGCCAATTCTTGAAAATCTTTTGTTATCGCGGCCCACTTGGGCCTTACGGGGATTGATAGGTTGAAGAGATTTTGTGTTGTTGAAGTGAAGAAAATTACTAGTGTAATAGACTCATAAGTCATAACATAAGACAAGTGAAATCGTTACTGAGCAAGGAGTGAAGCGCTAAACGTCTGCGCAAACGCAGTCATGATCGCATGTTTACTGTCGGCAAGTTGAAACGCGGCAGATTGTTTTAGCCACTTAGCTAACGTACCGTAAGTGGTAAAATATTTATTACTTGAAATACCGTACTTTAATTTCAAATCATGTTTTTCTAACTTTTCTGTCTCATCCATACTAATATTATGTACAAGCGATATACTGTTTGTTACCTCATCATGCTCAACACTGCTGGAGAAATCCGTTTGAAGAATGCTACGAAAATATGAGTACTCAGATTTTTTTTTATAAATAGGATAGGAGGTCCATTATATTATTATTAGATTGTCTCTAGTTATTAGTTATTTTGCATCTAAGTTATATGCCATAACGACGACCTTGTGCTAAGTTCACAATTAAAGACGTGAGTGTAAGACCTAGATAAGTAACATTTTACAATATATGGACAATTACTAATTTTTCCCCTTATAATTTAAACAAACCTTGTAAGTTGTAAATTACCTACTTCATCATCTGGCTAATATATCTGACTAGTGCCTACACATATAATCAACAGTTTTTTTTTAATTTAAATCGTTTCTCCGGCCCTAAAGCATTTATGCAAAAAACGGAATTTTTTTAACTGTTACTTCCCTGGTTCTTCCACTCACAATTCTTCAATTGTGAGTGGAAGAACTATATAATAATGTTAAGCTAACTATATAATAGTTGCTATATTTTTCTTCTCAAACGAAGTATAGTTTGCACATCAGCACTAATTAAATTAGCTTCAGAAATTTAAAAGAATATCTACCGATTAGGCAATCAAATCCCAGTCTTATAAGACCTTTAAGAGGCCGTCGGCTCCACAAAGCTGGGCATAGTAAACGTGTAAAAGTATAAAGGGCACTTTTAGGGCGGCAATAAACGGGAAATTGCCTTCATTAGTTAATGTTTCATCTCCTAATTGGTTGTAAAGCGAGCTAACGTCTACTATGTTGATATTACAAATTAAATCCAGTGAGTGATCGTGGCCAAGTGAAGTGAGGTGTTGAAAGAGTGCAAGTTTGGTATTGATTTTTTTGGAATCAACTTTCATTGGATTTGGTAGAAAAAGTCGGTGCTCAGAAAGGTTTGAAATAAGTTGTAAGGATATGCAGTGTGCGAATGGCTTAAAGTCTATATAAAGACTAACAAGCTTGCTAAGCCAGTGTTCCGCAAACTTTTTGTGTTCAAGGTACATCTCAGAAATTAAATATATATTTTGGAGGTACACCACAAATTAATCAGTGTGTCTCATCTTACTCTGAGCTCCCACCCCTTCGTCGATCGTCCTGAAATGCCCCTTTTTTGGCACTTAGCACTAGAACTAAGTATGATGACCTTTTCCGAGGCACACCAACTGCTGAACACGGTACGGCACACACTTTGCGGATCACTATGCTAACACTAGGTACTCTAGTCCACTACAGGTACCTACAGGTACTGAATGAAGTGTAGGCAATTTTTCCGGAATAAAACTGGGTATCCTCTTTCTTGGGACTTCAATTATTGTCCCACAGAAATCGGTTCTGCGATTTCATTCTGATAAAATGATAGACGATTTAGAATTTTTGATCATCTGCAAGGGTTACAACCTATACATAATATAAAGGAGCGGTCGACTCTCATAATATGTATATCCCTTTAAGTTTAAAAGGACATGCCCAAGTCACAAAAATTTAAAAGGTCGGCGATGATGGGAATGGAATGAATGATTAATTCATTTATCGCGCAGGAACCGTACATTTTCCGGTATAAAAAGTATCCTATGTCCTTTCCCGGGACTCAAAGTATCTCCATACAAAATTTTAGTAAAATCGGTTAAAAGCGGTTTGAACGTGAAAAGGTAACAAAGGGACTTTCGTATTTGTAATAAGTATGATTTATAATAATATGGTATGACATGATATAAGTATTTAGTTAAGATTAAAAATCTGAAAAGATCTTTCTTAAATTAATGTTTTTACTAGAAAATTGTATTACTCTAGTATGTTTTTATCAATTAGTCCAAAAAGATTGAAATAGGTGAAGAAGTAAGAGACATACACGCATTTATAATATTAAGTATCGATTATAATAGCTTCTAAGTATCTCTAATAAAAACTAAACCGTGATTAATATTAATATTATGTTGTTACGTTTAGGGTTGTCCCTAATGGATCCGATGGATCAACCTTGTCCCTACACGCGTGTTATCAATTGACTTGTCAAAATTTTGGCAAATTTATTTAACTTTTAACATAAAACATTGTTGCTATACGACAGTTTAATTATTACCTTCATAAATGTTGTAAATCGTTTAGCAGGTGCTCTCTCTATTATGTAATAAATTAAATTAATGCTAATTAATTAATTCAAACGATAGCCTACCGCTCGTAATTAATTAATATTTGACAATTGAAGGACATATTTTTAATTTTAGAATAATAATTTGAATACATAATTAAATTATTTACAATAATAACAATACAATTATTTAGAATATCAAAACATCACAATAGGGACAATACAGCCTGTGTGTTTATTTCATTATTAATTATTATCTTTATTAATTGTATGCTGACAAATTTCACGTGTAGATTTAAGTACCTATAGCTATTATTTGCAAAATAAGTAAGTGTACAAATTTAGCGATAAGCAGCCAGCATTTATTAATATATGATAATAATTCGACTCGAGGGAGTCGAAACTATAAAAAAAAATTGGTTTAGGGTCAGATACACCGAGATGTAAACGGTGCGTCATTTTAGGGTTCCATACTCATAGGGTGAAAACGGGACCCTCTTAGGCCGTTACTGAGATTTCGATGTCTGTCCGTCTCTCTGTCTTCAGGCTGTATCTCAAGAACCGCTATAGCTAGATTGCTGAAAATTCCACAAATTGTGTGTTTCTGTTGCCGCTATAACAGCAAACGCCTCCGTGGTCTAGTGGTTAAGAGCGTGGCTCTCGACTCGCAGGTCGTGGGTTCGATTCCCGCGTTGTAAACATGTTATTTCCAAGTTTGGATAGGACAATGCAGGCTGATCACCTGATTGTCTGACAAGTAAGATGATCCATGAGTCGGATGGGCATGTAAAAAGTCGGTCCTGCGCCTGAACTCTCGCCGGTCGTGTCGGTCTTCCGTCCCACTGGGTTATGAGAGTGAAAGGAATAGAGAGTGCTCTTGTGCACTGCGCACACACTTAAGCACTATAAAATTACTCCTGCGTACCTGGCCTGGTTTCAATGAAACTGGCCACCGTCACCGAAATCGGTGTGGGGAGTATTATAACAGCAAACACAAAAAAAAAATTAAGGGGAGTCTCATACAACAAACGTGATTTTTGTCCTTTTTTACCTACTTCTGTTTTATAACTACTATGCGGAACCCTTCGTGGCGAAACCGACTAGCACGTGGCTTGTTTTTAAGATAGCGAATGTAACAACTTAAAACTAACTTACTTTACAAGAAGATGCGTGAATAACAAAAGTTATCTTGCCCTATAGGAAATAAACTTGAATCGCTAACTTAAAATTTTCCCTCGACAGTCAATTGACGTCAAAAACCTTACTAGACACTAAAATCCAAGTCTTAGGATCCCCAGAAACACTCAACCAAGTCAAGGAATTGGAGATGTCTTTTCCAGGTTCCGTACCCAAAGGGTAAACGGAACCCTACTAAGACTTCGATATCTGTCCTTCTGTCCAGGCTGTATCTCTAGAACCGCTTCAGCTAGGCTTCTGAAATTTTAACAGATTGTATCTATATATTTGTTGCCGCTATAAAAACAAAATAGTTAAATATCTCTCTCACTCCCATAACAAAAACACGATTTTTCGTTTATAACCACTCTATAATGGTATGGGACCCTTCGTGCGCGAGTCCAACTCGCACTTTGTCGATTTCACTTGACACTGAGAACGAACCCTGCCTAGTGCGTTTCGTGAGAATTATTTTACCTCTAATAGAACCCTTATGTCAATCTCATAAGGTTCACTCTTAAAGAAGTTCCTAATTGTATTCTGTGGCTAAATACGTCATAATGACTAATAGTACAGGTTCCCTAGAACATAC
This sequence comes from Polyommatus icarus, assembly GCA_937595015.1. NCBI lineage: Eukaryota > Metazoa > Arthropoda > Insecta > Lepidoptera > Lycaenidae > Polyommatus > Polyommatus icarus. Next base: position 17,407,858 of record OW569321.1, read on the forward strand.
AGTGGGCTAACAGAGATAGAAAGGATTAAATATTTAGATTTGGTGGTCCTAAAATATGGATTGTTCTATTTTTAGGACAATAATGTTATTATTGTTATTTTTTTTGTATGTTGATAATGATAGGTTAAAGCTCTTAAAAGACGGACAGACGAAACTTTAAGGGTTCCTTGTTGACAACGGAACCCTAAAAAGTGTATCTTATGCTGAACCAGATATATTTACCTACCACATGCTGAAGTAACAGGGTTTGTTCAAATTATGTATTTAAAGCATAGACTTATAATATAATATAATGATTTAAAGAGAGAAAAATGAGTAATTGCCAAGTTATAAAAAGTTAGATATCCATCACTTTATCAACTTGCGTCTAAACTGTGTTCATCTCGAATTACTTTGTAGGAATATATCGCGAATTTCTAAATTCGCGATATATTCCTACGAGAATTTTATATATAAGAAGATATACTTATTAAAGTATATCTTCTTATATATAAAATTCTCATGTCACAATGTTAGTCCACAAACTCCTCCAAAACGGCTTTACTGATTTTTACCAAATTTTATATGTATATTCAGTAGGTCTGAGAATCAGCTACTGGGTACTTTATATATTGATAAGTGCATTTGTTGAATAAATAATAGTAAATTATTACAACCTGAGACTGAGGGCAGAGGAGACGTTGCTTATGGTAACATACTTATTTAGTCACATCAAAAAAATAATATGGCCGAAATAGGTACTTTATGTTATTATGGCAAAGCAACGTTTGCCAGGACAGCTAGTTATTTATAAAATATATCAGTCAATTCGAAAAATAAATCGAAAAAAGATTCTATTCTATTGTTTCATTCTAATAAGAAGTAATTTTATATTTTAATCATAAATAATGCAATCTTTTCTTTTGAATAAACATACCTTATGATAATATGGTTTACCTAACTATACCTGATATATAGGTTGGTATTATCTAACTGATGTTTAGACAGCCGAAGTTCCTTAGGTGTGGTAAAGGAAAGTCAAATTGCCCGGCATACGGTCAACTGACGAGGAACTTAAACAATGATTAAATGATTAAAAATAACGATCATTGGTGACTTCTTGTAGGTAGTAGATCTGCAGGTGAATCTATTTGGCAGCAACACCACCTGAACAGCTGAACTCAAAATAATAAGGGAAGAAGAAATGCATCTGTATCAATTACCTATTTAGTCAAATCATATTAAAATTTTTGGTCGACAGTCTAAATATTTAAATCACTTCACGTCATAAGTTCATTTTATTTTATCAATCATGAATTTCAGTAAGTAGGTAATTAATTAACCTATCAAGGCCCATAAGATCACCGGTGATCGCGACAATAGAATAATAACAATAGATTTCCAAGAATCCGCGATCGAAGGATTAATGTAAAATTGTATGTACTAAATATACCTAAGCCATGTTTTTAATGTGTATATTTCGCAGTCATCTGGTTGAATCTGCTATTGTGTTAATGGCTAGCGAATTCATTGAATAAAACCTTTTAATTTTCCTACAGTTAAAGAATTGACGAGTTGGCCTTTATTTTATACGTCAAACGTTACAGTCAACAACTTGACGAGTTAAATTAAATAGTTTCATTCAATAAATGGGCTAGTCATTCAATCAAATAGCAGATTCAACCAAATGACTGCGACATATAATATGTCTTGATCGTTACAACAATCTGTACCTACCTTTAAAAGTACCAAAGAGTTAACAATAATAATCATAACTCATTTTAACAGGTGCACAGCTGCAGGTTAGTGTGAAACTGATTTTCTCTGATGAATGATGATACAAATTGAATAATTATTAAATCAATTTAAACAAGTTAAAAAGTATTTGTCACCAAGATGTATTCACTATTCATAGGTAATGTTAATAATTAGGCAAAATAAAATATGTTATATTTATTTCACTAATTCCAATTTCACATTAACCTAATCGCAACATTTGAGGTTACGTCAATAAATTAGTTGCATTTACACATGGATACTCTTCATCCGGATTATTTACACTTCTTCGTTTTATTTGCAATTCGACTATTAATTCAAGAAAGCATCTCGAGTAAACAATAAGTTTACTAACATACGTCTAATAACTACCTGTTATGTTATGGTTATAATATCAGGTATATAGAAAACGAATGTCAAGTAGTGAATAAGTCATTGAAATAAATAATAATGTAACATGCAAGACGAACTTTATGATTTATTGGTACAAAAGCGATTTATATAGCTTTAGAAGAAAGTCAGAAAATCAAAATCATATTTCAAAACAAAGTAAAACATAACTTATTTTTATTTACCTCATAAAGTGACCGCTGGCACGTTGATGTAACTCTAGATCCACGATTATGTTTTCAACCTCTCAAATCGAACCACCGTCCGTCACAATACACGATAGCACTGTTCCAAAAAATTACCGGTACATTGTCGTTGGACAATTCGAGTGTAAATCGATTAATGAATAATATTATCAATATATCGCGAATCCGTACGGGCGCTGTGTGTCCGCTGTTCGTCACAATGGCGACAATCGACAATCGTGCGGCGCGACTGCGGCGAAGGCGCTCCCGACAAATCGAGTGATAAACTGACGCGATCCGACCAATGGGAGGGCGCCGATACGCCCACGACACCGCTCGCGGCGCTCCCATTGGCCAAGTAACTGCCATTGCCTTACGGATGTTATTATGCAGAAGAGTCCGACTGTTCGAAATTCTAAATAAGAATTTAAGCGCTTACCAGCCGAGTCACAATGCAAATTGGTTGCGCGCTGCTCGCCATGCTCCTCTGTTGTACTTTCGTTTTGTTTATTGTCATAAATAATACGGCAATCATACCTGATAGGTGATAGCTTATGAAAATATTGTTCGACTGTCTCGACTCTCGCATGACTGTGACACTCACCTAGGTCAAACTATGAATAATGTACACGATAAGAAAAATACAAATAAAAGTTATGATAGTACCTACTTGTATACGTATTAGAGGATAGCTATTCATTTTACTTCATTTAAAATATATTATGTAGCTGTAGAATATGGTTAACCTATACCTAAACAACCCAATGAAGAAAAAAGTTGATTCTCAAATAAGTAAAATTCATTTGCATTTTCAGCATTTTGGCAACAAAGACAAATCTTTCAAAAGAACTTGAATAAAAAATACTAAAAGTAAAAATACTAAATACTTATAAAAATTACGTCGAAATACGTAATTATTAAAAAAGGAATACTTAGGTACTAGATAAATCAACACTCATAATAAATGAGCCATTTCATGATGAGGACATAAGCACGACTGGCGTTAAATGGAGTACATAGCGTGTAGCTAGGTAGGTATATTATGGCTTATTGCTAGAAAAGATAAACTTTAAAAATGACTATTATTTTTATTATTACACCTGCTGTACATTTCTCATGTATTTTCATCCAGTTTCAGTTTTATTATCAACAGCTTATTTTCGATTGGTCTTATTAATTTCAACCAGCACATAAATCTGGATCTAATAATTATTGTAAATCTTGTGTTGTAGGTGCTCATCCACCAAACACTCGAATTAGTGTCACGTTACCTCTTTTGTTTTTCTTATGGATGAAAGAGAAGACATGACAATTATTGACAATTTAACAAGCTGTTGACAGTAACAGATGTTGGTGAAATTGGGGCTATGTTAGTTACATAATTGCATTTATACCAAGTACTTAGTTAGTTAATAGTTCAATTAGGTATACCAAATACCAATGAAACTAACTTAGTATCGAGGAACAGTGACACCAACACTACTGTTGCTACTAACAAATCCTTTACCATGTTATTGTTACGCAAGCGTTATAATTTAGTTTTCATCGATTATTACACCTTTTGGGTTGGATAAGTCAAATGCTAATCAGACAGTATCGAAGGTACCTATTAGCAAATTCCAGTAGCTCTTCAATCCATGCTGAAGACCTGAAACATAATATTATTAATGATATTTTTCGTTTATCATAAAACGAGCGCTGAGCTCAAAGATCGAACAATTAAGGTAAGATAATAATTATATATTTGTCCGCTAAAGTGATAATTTTAAGTGGTACAGTACAATTGTGTTACAACTTTGAGTTATTCCATCTACTCTGAGTATATTCTCATTTATCTAACTAGGTTTACCATGGTGTAAAAATAAGCATTTGATTAAGATCAGAAGGGCAGTAGAAGGTAATAAATATGTTACCGTTAGAATGCAGAATAAGTTAACGTGCATATACGAGTGTTACCTAGGTAATTTGCCGATTCCCTGATACCATTCGTTAAAGTGTGAAATTTAAATAAAAAAAACGATTAAAAAAATCGGCCAAGTGCGAGTCGGAATCGCGCACGAAGGGTTCCGTACCATTATAGAGCAAAATTTTTAGTATTTGTTGTTATAGCGGCAACAGTTTTGTTTTTAGTATTTGTTGTTATAGCGGCAACAGATATACACATTCTGTGAAAATTTCAACTCTCTAGCAGACGGACAGACAACGAAGTCTTAGTAATAGGGTCCCGTTTTTTCCCTTTGGGTACGGAACCCTAAAGATAGTGTTTTGTGTCGAACTCGAACTCGAACTCGACTCGATCTCGACTCGAACTCGACTCGAACTCGACTCGAACTCGACTCGAACTCGACTCGAACTCGACTCGAACTCGACTCGAACTCGACTCGAACTCGACTCGAACTCGACTCGAACTCGACTCGAACTCGACTCGAACTCGACTCGAACTCGACTCGAAATCGACTCGAACTCGACTCGAACTCGACTCGAACTCGACTCGAACTCGACTCGAACTCGACTCGAACTCGACTCGAACTCGACTCGAACTCGACTCGAACTCGACTCGAACTCGACTCGAACTCGACTCGAACTCGACTCGAACTCGACTCGAACTCGACTCGAACTCGACTCGAACTCGACTCGAACTCGACTCGAACTCGACTCGAACTCGACTCGAACTCGACTCGAACTCGACTCGAACTCGACTCGAACTCGACTCGAACTCGACTCGAACTCGACTCGAACTCGACTCGAACTCGACTCGAACTCGACTCGAACTCGACTCGAACTCGACTCGAACTCGACTCGAACTCGACTCGAACTCGACTCGAACTCGACTCGAACTCGACTCGAACTCGACTCGAACTCGACTCGAACTCGACTCGAACTCGACTCGAACTCGACTCGAACTCGACTCGAACTCGACTCGAACTCGACTCGAACTCGACTCGAACTCGACTCGAACTCGACTCGAACTCGACTCGAACTCGACTCGAACTCGACTCGAACTCGACTCGAACTCGACTCGAACTCGACTCGAACTCGACTCGAACTCGACTCGAACTCGACTCGAACTCGACTCGAACTCGACTCGAACTCGACTCGAACTCGACTCGAACTCGACTCGAACTCGACTCGAACTCGACTCGAACTCGAACTCGACTCGAACTCGACTCGAACTCGACTCGAACTCGACTCGAACTCGACTCGAACTCGACTCGAACTCTTCTCGAACTCTACTCGAACTCGACTCGAACTCGACTCGAACTCGACTCGAACTCGACTCGAACTCGACTCGACTCGAACTCGACTCGAACTCGACTCGAACTCGACTCGAACTCGGTTATCTGTAAAGTCGGTTTACTGACGATAGTTTAACGTGACAACGTCATAGCCTTGGAATGGAACGCCTCAGAGCGATCAGCGAGGTAACGCCGCATATTGCGTCATGTTTTTTCGTGCGCGCAGCCCATATCGAATTATAAGACGTTGTCACGTCAAAATACTTATATTTGCACTTTACCTAGTTAGTTTGCATTCTCTTTCTTTGTAAAAGTCCCAAAAACGTTGACTCAAGCTTTTCAATTTAAGACTGTTGTTGTTTTGGTTGGTTTTTTTCTAAGTAAAACTTTACTTTAAATTAAATAATTAACTCCTTTGTTTATGTCTAAAAAAATATTAAATAATTCTCTACAACTAAAGAACACTGTTTTATGTAATTTAATGAGAATATAATAAACTTTCTGCACTTTAACTAACTCACCCAGATAATCTGCAGAATACCTTGTTAATCTGCAGTCTAACTGGTTTACGCACATTAACGGTAACAGAACATATAAATATGCTAGAATATATTCAAATGCTAGGGCAACTGCACCAAAATCCCCTAAGGCCTAAGGGTACCTTTAATAATAATATGTGAAATCAAATTCAAATTGTAAATTTATTACTTAAATAAAAACATATTTTCTGAATATCATTTCAATATCTATTCTCATGCGAAGATACAATTTTTATTGTAATATTACATCACAGCTTACAAGACCGTTAGAATATGAAAGGTCAAGTGTGGATTACAATACGGCAAAGTATAAGAAAATTTTCACATCAATACATTCGCGACGTTCAGTAGATTGAAGAATAACATTCGGCATCGATCGGAGGCAAGGGAGCGAGTCTAACGGATTCCTTACACACAAATTAACATACGTCTATCATCAAAAATATGATCCAATAGATACTACAATGGACAACAAGAAAAATGCAAATTCGAAATCGATACAAAATTCCAAATTTCAAATTCGGATCAATAAGTTGACAGTTGACAAAGAGACTGTACGTGGGGGTCGATAATTGAAATGTTTGGGGGCTCGCGGGGCACCGGGTCGCGCCCCGAGCTGTCGGCCCGCACGATGTGGTCTACAATACGCAATACGCAAATTAACTGTTGCCATTCAAATTTTATCGCCGATAAAAAAATATGTATTCATCGATTCGACACGAAAGAGACATGTGCCGCATGAAAAGAAATTTAAATGGTCTTAAATGATTTTTGCATATGCTCACCATGCAGCAGGTAATGCCAGTGTGATTTAAATTCAATTGTGAAATTAAATAGACCGTTACAAATCCGTTTATTGATAAGCTGATAGGGATAAATAAATTTGTATAATTTACAATCGCTAAATGATTCCGTTTGCTCTTACATAATGTAAAAGTTGCCATAGCTTTGGAACGGTTGACTTGTTTTCCTGAAAGTGCAATACTTGATTCATGTTGAGAATTTACATGATTGCGATAGCATTAACCTGGAAGGTAAATCTACATTCGTGATAATGTTTAAGTTTATAATGAAAAATATCTTTAGTTTGTTACAGTGTAAATACTAAATCCTTTTGGACTTATTCATAAAAATACTGGTAATGCAAATTAATACTAACGTGCTGAGAGACGGAAATGAAGACGTGTAGCCTGTTAACAATAAAAACCATAGACTAATGAAAATGGGACATATACTACAATTTTCTACTTAATACATGTTAAGAAACCTTTTCAGATTTTTAATCGAAACTTACATAATATAATATGTAGTTGATATTTTTGTACATATGAATTAATAACTTAATTCGAATGATCTATTAAAAAACCGGCCAAGTGCGAGTCGGACTCGCGCACCGAGGGTTCCGTACAAACCTGCAAGGTTTACAAAGTTCGTTCATTACGACAATCGAGTATGAGGAAATGGGTAGTAAGTTTAAAATTATTAAAAAAAAATATATTATGTGATGTAACTAAAAATTTATGGTTTTCGTAATTTTTCCTTTATCTATGCTATAAGACGTTGCTTCGTACCAAATTTCAAGATTCTGAGTTCACGGGAAGCACCCTGTAGGTTTTGATTCCCTTGCAAGTGTCGAAAATTTGCGGCATAAACGGCTGTATCTTTTGATTGCGTTGGCTTAGAAGTTTGATTTTTTCACAGCTTCAAGGGACAGTAGACCTGAGTAATTGATATAAATTTCAGCTTCATACCTCCACGCGTTCCTGAGAAAAAGGGTCTTGACAGACGGACAGACGGACAACAAAGTGATCCTATAAGGGTTCCGTTTTTTTCCTTTTGAGGTACGGAACCCTAAAAAGCGAGAGCAGAGTCCCTGAGGCCTTAGACCAGAGGACTATTATTGTGATTGTTGATTGTGATCATATTAAAGTCTATGACGAAAACAATTGGAACTATCAGTGATAACAGCGTGAGGATATTAATTTTTAACATACATCTCTGTAACCAAAATATGAGACGTTCGGTACCATAGAAGCATTCGTAGTATAATTCATACAACATGATAATAAAAATATGGTAATCGCGATACCGAATTGATTTGAAAATTTGTTACGCATTGTGTGCCATTTTTACACCGTGTAAATCCGTTACATTTTGATGCAAATTTGTTAAATTTAAAATCGATACTTTTGTAGTCCATTGTCATTTAAAGGCGTGACTAGTGATGTGAAATTGATCGTTTGACTTCGTATATGCAAAATCGGTAGTGAGACTTTATTGAGCAAAACGATTGGCTTTGTACTTATATATTGATTTATTGATATTTAAATAACTGAATTTCTTGAACCTTTATAAAAAGGAACACAGAAATATATCATGAATATAATTTCACATTATAATTGAAAGATTCCGAGCATAAAGATGCTTTAGTCATTCCCTCGTTTTAGGGAAGAATAAAAATGTATGATATTCATTAGGTACATATTATTATATTTATTGCATAAGATTGTGTAGAATCACTACTAGAAACGTAAGTGACATCTCATGAGACAACCTAAAATCTAATGCCAGAGGTGCCTATTTCATTTGCAACATGTTGAATAATTATTTACTTTACGCATGAGCACAACTCTGAATAAGTCTGTGATAATAATAATAATGTAATATAGCTACACACAACCAATTATACCAATTTTTTCCCAGGCAATTAGCATTAAAAGCCTCAGGCTATAGCTTTCCTTCAAAAATATTCGGATTTGCTTTAGAATGTAGCAGGTTATCCAAAGATTTGTCTCTTTTGCCAAGTATGCTTATTTAGATGGGTTTTTGATTTAATTCTGGTTTAATAACTTTTTTTAGAGTACAAAGGCTTCAGGTTTTTTTCTGGATAAGCTCCTTGAAGTGATTATGTGACACAAATTCGCCGCAAATATATTTGCCTTTCTCACAGGCGAGGGGTGTGCGCCGTCGATATCGACTGTCGATGACCGCGAGAGGATTTGTCTCTGAGTGCCTCTGCGTGTGACGGCTAATCTGTTTATTTTAGTGTGAGGGCCGGTTTTGATTTTTAACATGTTGTTTGATGTTATTTATGTATAAAATCGATGTTTGAAACTGAAAATACCGATATGCTTGAAGCCCCACATAATTTATGTACCATCGAGGTAATTGATTCCTAGGTAGTTGACAGACCAACGTCATTTGGCCGGATTATGCCAATTTAATGATAACTGTGATCTGATGGCTGGGTTTGGCGTAACGCGACCAAACTACGTACCTAAGTAGGTCCCCCATCTGCCAAGGAATCAACTTCTCTGAACATTTAACATGTTTTAAGATTTTTCTTAATTTTGCTCTAATTCATTACGAATATTAAAATCAACATTCAACATACTCGATTAAATAAAACACTCTAAAAAATAACTCGAAGTTAACGGCACCATCAGCTGCCGAGACGCGGCCTTGACATTTGTCGACTTTATTAATATTTTCCATATTTTCTTATCAATATGTCAAATAAAAATTGTTTATAGCCAAAAGGAATTTGTACGCATACATTTTTAGTAACATGCGAACAAAATAATTTGGCTTTATGCTAATTTGTTTAAGCTTACTTTGTAATGTGGGACGTTTTTTTTTTTATTTTTACCACTAGTGAATCGTAACTTAACTAATTAATAATGATCATATTTAAATATTTTTAAACATCTTTTTAGACTTCATATCAGATGTTAAGGAAAGTTCTTAAAATTTTAAAAATGTGTTTTCTGTCTCATCGATCACATCACTAAACCTCACACTCGAACGAGCAGCTAATTTATTTATTAAACAACGTAAAGAGACAATAAGCCGGAGAGTTTTTTGCTTCACTTTATTCATCTCATATTGTGGCTCCCCTTTAAATTAAATACCTTTTGATTGTCAATAGAGCGTAAGATCCGTCGCTTAATCTCGGTTGATCATTTAACGTGTCCGACTGTGGGGCTTCGAATGTTGCACGCGAATATTGGCTTACGGTACAAGTCACGGACGATTGAGGAATACAAGTAGGTAGGTAGTAGGTTGCTGGATAGGATGTCTCCCCCACTCGTTTATTATATTTTTCCCCTTGTCTAAATTTAAAAAAATCAGAACAACTTTAATAGTGATTTTTATTTCAGTGTTCAGACTCCCTTTATTTAACTTATGTACTTACTTTTAATTATTTACTCGACTACCAGGAAGGGTTGTGTTTTTAGCGCGTATCTTGTATGTATGTAATATTCTTTAAATAACTACACAAACATTAATATGACATAATGTTACCAACAGGCTACAGGCAAAACTTTTTTAGGTAGATGTGTGTAGTAACTACATATTCTAACTACAAATTTAACTTAATTTAATACGTACTAGGTAAGTTATTAAGACTAAAATGTTATTAAAATGAATACTCTTTTATCATAATAATTATTGTTTCATCCCATATTAAATCGCCCTCAGTCTTTACTTGAGCCACTACTAATTCCTACGAAGGAGGCGCAAGTAATGAAATCTTATCGTTTCTTTTCTGCTTATGTGCAATACAAATTCGACCCTAACGAAACATAATTTAGAATCCAAATTTGCATAAAGCATAGGTATATGAAATGTTTATTTGTTTAGGTGCACTGATACAACAAATCACCAGAAGCCATTCTGCTTGTTAAATCCAATGGAAATAAGTGTCTGTTGTAGAAACTTATTAATACCTAATTGTGTATTTGATTATTATTTGATGAACAAACGTCGTTTATACGATAGATGAGAAAAAAAATTATAAAATTGGTTAAACCAAATATATATTCTATGGTTAAACTATTTAAGTATAGAAAATAATAATCAAAATTGGATTTGATCTCTTGCAAAATTAATTTAGTTATTTTTTAAAGCATTTAAATTAGTTTTTAGGTTTTCTGTACTAATTAAACTGTGTAGTCGGGCCAATATATTGTATTTTTGCATTGCCAATGCATTTAAAAATATTATTATCCTTCCTTATTTTATCATCCCTTCCATACTATTATTAACAGCGTAACAGAGGGATTCAGGACATGTTTACATATAGTCCATAGAAATCCGTTTAAATTTTGCGATGGGTAAGATTATACTTCCGCTTCTGTGGCTCTTCTTCAATTAAATATTCACACGTTTCTACCAGAAGTACCCGTTTTTGCCATAGACTAATCTATGAGTACAGACAGATTAAGGGTTTTATGCAATTTTCAAAGGTATTTAAGAACATGTTGAGAACATTTTTAATCTAGAACTAACGCACGACCAGCTGTCGCTTTATGTCATTCTTAAGCGAATAATTAAATCCATTCATGCAATTGTAGTTATTATTACAATGGAATAACGGTCCCAATCCCAGACAAGCCTCTCATAATGCGAATGCACTTCATTAAAAGAAAATGTTGGCTATCACTCGATCACTTTCTTTCGTTTAAGTGGTTTCGAGTCGACAATAAACATTGTATTATCGTAATCCTATATCTGTGGTGATACGTCGAATTACACTTTGTTCGCTTGTAATAAGAGTCAAATTTAAAGTGAATATAGTACCGGATATGAGAAAAAAGTGGTTTCATTTAAAATTGTATTAGTTTAGATAGCCATCTTTTGCAGATTAACTAACACTTTGTGGTCAAGATGTGCCACAAAAGACACCAGTTTACTAACAACAGAATAACAGATTGTACGTTATTGTGAATTCGCAAGATCCGACTTATCTGTTCACTAACAAATCTTTGTCCAAATTTCAGCTTTCCGCTTGAAAAAAAAAAAGTTTAAACGATTAACCTATGTTTAGGACAATAGTTACGAGTGGTACTAGTTTTAACTGCACAGTTTATATTTTCTGACTTGTGTAACATGATTCTACTGACTGCTGATGATGAATAAAACCTCCTTGTTTATGAAAATAATCTAACTATTTTAATATTATCAACCTTGGTACTGTATAACAGTTTCGAAAGATAACAAACCTAACAGATTTTCCGCGTGGCGCGGACGTTAGATCGTTTTGGCTTTCGTCCTCTGGATATATTATTATTATTTTTAACAAAAAATTAAAACCGACTTCCAAGGTAAAAACAATAATAACATTAATATGAACTAAAAAGTATTAAATGATTTTTACTATCTAATAGTGCCTTTTTCCGAATTCGGCTAAACCTCAACTATTTCTGTACTCAATCTTCATTATTTTGAAGTCGGTACCAGATAGCTGAATCTTCAGTCCTCTGACAGAATATTTAAAATTTTTGGAACTGGCACCGACTACAAAATTATGAAGATTGAGTACAGAAATAGTTGAGGTTTAGCCGAATTCGGAAAAAGACACTATTAGATAGTAAAAATTATTTAAAACTTTTTAGTTCATATTAATGTTATTATTGTTTTTACCTTGGAAGTCGGTTTTAATTTTTTGTTAAAAACAATAATAATTTCACTCTTTTTAGTTACACTAGTAGGTAAATCTTCGCGTATATTTTACGTATCTTATTACAATTTGTTAAGAGTCACAACACACACTCACAAAATAATATAATATTATCAGTGAAGTGAACATATTGTGCTAAGTAATTTAACAATTTTAATACTTCAAGCCCGAAGCGGTCACCGGCGATTGCGATAACAATAGAAAGGCTATTGTGTCTCGTTTTTTCACGATCGAAGGATCTATCAGATAAAAAATTGTACAAACTTGCATAGGATATAGCGTAGCATAATACTCGTATTTAATATTATCATAATTATTGACAGCTGTTCTTGTAATCAAGAATTCAAATCGATAGGTACTTAGTGCACCATCTATCGATTAATAAGTATAACTAATTAAAAAGACACTTAATGACTTTGTTTTGTTTAAATGCCCTTTTTAAAATAACTTTATTTTAATTCTATTTGTCTATTAAAATTTTATAAAGTAGTAAAGTATTCGATCTGTATATAAAGTAGTTAGTAAAGTATTCGATATTCTGTCTTCTGCCGCCATGCGCCGCGCGGCGGCGCGGGGTGGCGACGCCGACCACCGTGTATTAAAAACAAACAGGTGTTGTTATACAGTACATCATTATTATTATTAGTATATCCATACCTATGCCTTGTACTATTATCTATTCTGTGCCATGAGACATTGGTGGCCTTAACACGACGTGGTAATGATGATGATGACGATGATGATGATGATGATTATGATGATGAATATGAATTGCATAGTAGTTTATGCTTTCTGTTCTTAAAACAACGCCGAAACTCCCAAACGTGTATCTATAAGGAGTCAGGAGTTCTCTCAGCATCTTCGAAACCATGGTATACCTTGACCCAATATTTGACTTTTTGGTAGCGTATTCTTTGTACACTTCACATAAAACCAAAATCACCATATGTTTCCATATAAATTTTGAGGAGTTCCCTCGATTACTCATGGATCCCATCATCAGGTCACCACTTTTGTGAAAATGGGACCAAATTGGAGTTAAACCTAATACAACAAAACAAACATTTCGAAAATCGGTTCACAAACGGCGGAGTAATCGTTGAACATACAAAAAAATATATATCCACAGCTGAACATATAACCTCCTCGTTTTTTGGAAGTCGGTTAAAAACGAATGATATCTTAAATAATATATGTATTTTACTATTTACAAATTGGTACGTAATAAAAAAATGTTTTTTAAGCTCAGAATCGAGCTTATTATATGCGGGGTGATTTGTTTGTATTTTAAAAAGGCTTTCGAGGATTATGTTAAACGCAACATAACAAGAACTGTCGTTGTACACCACGATTAGTGTTACAATGTGAACGGAAGTGGATGATGAAAAAACTCCACACCATCGGACACTATAGCCCAATCCACGGTGTAAGAAGTTCATCCCAAGTGTCAGTCGGGCGGACGAGATGTTTTAAAAGACGAACAAAATTACATAATATTTTGTTACATGGAAACTGTAATTAAAGACTTTAATTTTTTAATACACATTTTGATTTTATAGTGCAAACAGAAATCATCATCTTAGTCACGCGATCATAGTAGCCTGTGCCAAGGTTACGGACATCACAATAATAATTATTAATTTATCAAATAATACTTTCTTATTTCGAATATCAGTTTTTAAAGCTGTTAGCGGATCATGGTTTAGTAATATTAACAAATAATGATACCAAGCTCCAAGCATGTCTTTATCTGAATAAACCTTTTCTAAAAGATTATAATAATTGGTAAAAATATTGAATGAGTAACATTATTATTTTTGGTTCTAAGATAACTAAACGTGTCAATCACTCAAGATTAAAATAAGATTTTAAGAAACTTCTCTATAGTGTGTGAAGGGCCTTTGCGTAGAAATGACATAATAGTGCTAAGTCCAGGCGTGCGTTTCATTCATATCTGGCTCAAACGTTCACGGGAAATTGTGTGAAGGAGGCGTGATAATAGTGTCCTTTTCCAGTAGCCGCAAACAAATCTCAACTATTCAGGTCGATAAGCCACAAAAAATTTAAATAAACAGTTCTTTAAGCTTGGGTAACTGCTTGCAAGCCACAATACTAATTTCTATGTGCGGTAGTCAGTGCAATGCTTGGCTGGCAAATGGCATGGCTCTGCAAACGACATAAGCAACGTGGTTTTAAAGTAGGTACTATTGGCTACTGGCTATTGCAGAGAAAATTCATAATTGGATAGCGGGCCTTCTTTATTTGGTCTGGTTTTGTCAAGCCTAGTTAACCGATCAAGACTAACTATATTGATTTTAACATAAACCGATCTAGACACATAGGCAAGCCAATCAATTTCAAGGAAATGGTACTAGCTAGTATAACAATAATTAATGTTTGTTCAAAAATAAGAAATGCAGGTAATGCAATTACTTTTTTTGGGCCAAAAAAATCCGAATTCCGAGCCTACAGTCAAATTGCATTTGATAATTTCGAGTTTCGTTATGTACCTCATAAATTTTTAGGGTTCCAGATTTCAGTCTTCGGTTGTGCATTCAGACGGTCAGACAGAATGTAACTTTGCAAGGGTAAATTACCAATGAACGTATTGCTAAAATAAAAACACGAAAAATTGCAGCCAATAGTTAAATTCCCTTAAATAACCAGCAGGAAACTATGCAACGTAATTCTTATAAGAAAATACGTGAATTTTAGATTTTTTCGCAGATTAAGACTATGAGTAACCCAACTATGAAATTTGGTACTACCTCCAAACTTTAAGGTTTTACTAGTTCACGCTAGTTTCCTATAGGATCCTATATTTTTTGTTGGTTCAGTAGGTTTCTTCGTTATTAGGAGGCTGCCGAGAGGCCCAGGAGGACGCCGACCCCATGCGAAGAAGACGAGTAGGGTGTAGACTGTAGGTGCGCTCAATACGAGCGCCAACTCTCGCCTCTAGATGGGCTCGGGCGACGGATTGGGGAATCCGCGCCGCCCATTGCATGAGCTCGACCGGTTGAAGAGCGTCCGGTGCCTCGGACTGCTCTCCCGGAGATAGCGGCAGTTGTCGTAGACAGACAGGCATGGTGGATGTTGCTGTGAAGCAAACGCCGCTAACTGGGCCGCTACAGTTTCGCCCCTGGCGGGTCCGGCGGCCCAGCAACAAGCGGAGAAGGAGGCACCGGTGGGTTTTAGTGGGTAAGTCATCTTTGCCGCAGCACCTGGGGAGTCCCACATATCCCGACGGCCTTTCCCCCGGGCTTTTAAAAAAGGGTTTCTTCGTTACTTTAAACCATGCTACCAGGTTTGGACTTCTTTCAAAATTTTCAATAATTGATATTTCTGTAAAAAATTAGGCAATACCTACTACATGATGCCAATAATAATTATGTACTTATGTGGTATTCAAGCTGTGCAATCATTACATAACATAGGTAGACTTTTAGAATTGTATCTTCCGAATTAAGTTACGATAATCCAGTTCGGAACTCTATCTTGCGCCTCCATTCCCAAATACCAGTTGTAGAGCTTAAGTGCCATGGAGTTAAATTATACCAAATAATATTTATCCAGAAACCAGAATAGTACAAGACTATAATATGTTTCGTCGTCAGGCTTGTGGTATTTGACTACGTAATAGGGACTATAATGGTTTAGTCAATAACGGACTGTTTGAGATTACTTTTTAGCAATTGTCATTGCTGTGGGGTGTCGGGCCGTCGGGTGTTCGTTAGGTGGTATTGATCTGTCATCGGCTCCTCAGCTGCCCAGTCTGTTCTCACGGAACTCACGGGCTCACGACCCGCGACCTGTCATACTGTTTCCATCGGCTAGGGTTGGCACTGCCGAGTTGTTTAGCAAGAAAAATTATCCACAAGTTTTAACGTATTTTTAACCGACTTCCAAAAAACGAGGAGGTTATATGTTCGGCTGTGGATATTTTTTTTTTTTTTTATTTTTTTTTTATTTTTGTATGTTCAACGATTACTCCGCCGTTTGTGAACCGATTTTCGAAATTTTTGTTTTGTTGTATTAGGTTTCACTCCAATTTGGTCCCATTTTCACAAAGGTGGTGACCTGATGATGGGATCCATGAGTAATCGAGGGAACTCCTCGAAATTTATATGGAAACATATAGTGATTTTGATTTTATGTGAAGTGTACTAAGAATACGCTACCAAAAAGTCAAATATTGGGTCAAGGTATAACATGGTTTCGATGATGCTGAGAGAACTCCTGATTCCTTATAGATACACGTTTGGGAGTTTCGGCGTTGTTTTAAGAACAGAAAGCATAAACTACTATGCAATTCATATTCATCATCATAATCATCATCATCATCATCATCATCGTCATCATCATCATTACCACGTCGTGTTAAGGCCACCAATGTCTCATGGCACAGAATAGATAATAGTACAAGGCATAGGTATGGATATACTAATAATAATAATTATGTACTGTATAACAATTAACAACACCTGTTTGTTTTTAATACACGGCGGTCGGCGTCGAAGACAGAATATCGAATACTTTACTAACTACTTTATATACAGATCGAATACTTTACTACTTTATAAAATTTTAATAGACAAATAGAATTAAAATAAAGTTATTTTAAAAAGAGCATTTAAACAAAACAAAGTCATTAAGTGTCTTTTTAATTAGTTATACTTATTAATCGATAGATGGTGCACTAAGTACCTATCGATTTGAATTATTGATTACAAGAACAGCTGTCAATAATTATGATAATATTAAATATTATGCTACGCTACATCCTATGCAAGTTTGTAGAATTTTTTATCTGATAGATCCTTCGATCGTGGAAAAACGAGACACAATAGCCTTTCTATTGTTATCGCAATCGCAGGTGACCGCTTCGGGCTTGAAGTAAATTACTTAGCACAATATGTTCACTTCACTGATAATATTATATTATTTTGTGAGTGTGAGTTGTGACTCTTAACAAATTGTAATAAGATACGTAAAATATACGCGAATATTTATCTACTAGTGTAACTAAAAAGAGTGAAATTATTATTATTTTTAACAAAAAATTAAAACCGACTTCCAAGGTAAAAACAATAATAACATTAATATGAACTAAAAAGTATTAAATAATTTTTACTATCTAATAGTGCCTTTTTCCGAATTCGGCTAAACCTCAACTATTTCTGTACTCAATCTTCATAATTTTGAAGTCGGTGCCAGTTCCAAAAATTTTAAATATTCTGTCAGAGGACTGAAGATTCAGCTATCTGGTACCGACTTCAAAATAATGAAGATTGAGTACAGAAATAGTTGAGGTTTAGCCGAATTCGGAAAAAGGCACTATTAGATAGTAAAAATTATTTAATACTTTTTAGTTCATATTAATGTTATTATTGTTTTTACCTTGGAAGTCGGTTTTAATTTTTTGTTAAAAATAATAATAATTTTTATCAGTGAAATTATTTTAGAAATATTTTCTTCTTCGGTATAATTATTATTGTAAACGGAATCAAGAAGTAGAAAATTGTAAAAAACGAGTTCCATTTTATATGTCTAAAAAATCAAGGTTTTCGAGAAAACTAATTTTTGTCATAGCTATATTAATTAAATATTGGGCTCTTACAAATGAGCTGCCTGTTTTTATGCGTAGATTTACAAGCATTTTTAATTAGAAAAAGCATCAATAACATTCTATTATGTGACACATTCTATTAATATGTAAATCCAGTAAACGCGGTTGCTAACTTACTATTCAGTATTCATTAGCTGTGGTAACTCAAGTCTCAACAGAATAGTTAATCTTGACAGAAGTTTTATGTTTTTGGTTCATTATGAAATCATATAAAACGTGTTTTAGGTATTTGAGAAATTAATATTTCGTAAATTAATGCTTCCAATTTTGTGTTTTATGATATATCATTAAAATCATAACATATTTTGACCTGCACCGTTATTTTTTTTTATTTTGACTTTTTGACATCCCTGATAGTAAAATACAGGAAGTACAGGGGTGTGATCATTATGACCTCAAGTTACCCGCGCACCCCACAAGTAATCTTCAGTCTGAGCCTTTGTAAAACTATCTGGAGCAAACGCAAAAAATATCTCAATAAATATCATACAATTGCATTTAAAAGGGTTTTGAATGCAATATCGATTCGATTTGGAAAAACAAGGGTTGAATTTATTTCTTCACTTCTTTATTTCCTTTTGTCTCTTTGTAGGGTATTGGAATTTTTTGTCCGCTCGAAAGTAACAACGGTATAGAGGATTACAAAATAAGAGCACACAGAAAGAGTTTCAGCCAATATAACTATTGTAAAAAATATAACGAAACTTTTAACTTTATCAAAAAACTGAGGTGGGTAAATAAACCGCTTGGCGCTTAATTATTCATCGTTCACATTTTTGTGAACTTTCTATTAATTACTACATTATTTTATGATATATTATCACGGGATGCTTCTGATTTCTCTCAACTCCGGAATGGTAGTCATTAAATTTATATGTTAATTTTTGAGACCATAAAGGCGCTCGCGTAATGGTCCAATTTGGGAATTTAAATAAATTAAATACGTTTAAGATGGCGTCGATTTTATTAGATTGTTTTTGGAGGTTTCGTATTATATTCATATTTATGTTGATAGCTGATATTGGTGGTCTCAATAAATTACTGAACTAACGGATCTCGTATACGTTAAAATGTCAATATTTTTACGCAACAAAAACAGGAGTCAGTTTATAAATTATGTTTAATTTCTCAATGTTTGCAACGTAAGGTCTAGCTCATATTCCCAAAAATTGGGATGTACGTATTTAGTAAATAGTAATGTCTACCACACACATAAAGTGAGAAAGACATATTATTTTGAAAGATACTTGTACTTACAGCACAGCAGTGGCGCTTGGTTCCTATCACCTACATGTTTTAGGACCAAATACAGTAATGTTCGCCTCTTATGTCGGCACTACAAATAGGCGAACGCGTTAGCCAACGCATTGGCAAACGCGTCGGCCAACGCGTTCGCCTATATGTAGTGCCGACAAAACGCGTCGGCCAACGTCTAAATACCTACCGCCAACGCGCGAGTCGCCCGTTCTACACGTTGGGCCGACATAAATATGTTAAAGGACGCCATTTAAATCCTTACCGATTATTATAGAGATGCTTTCTCTAAAGAGCCTGCCTTCGCCACTGCTGCTGAACGTAATATAAAAATATCTTCCTACTTACCAATATTATTATTATTCATACAATAAATAATCCGTCATTAACAATAAAGTTGCGAAAACGTGCGTTCAGTTAGAAAGGGGTGATTTTATGTGGTGTAATGGGAGTCTTGCAGTTTTTAAGGGGAATCTGGGCGTTACCGTGTGTCAAACGTAACAAATTGTCTGGAAACAATGCCGATAGATATTCCACTGAATTTATTTATGAGATCTTCCCATTTCGTCCAAGTCGAGGGACATAGGACCGGAAATGACTCAATATAAAGAATGGGGATTGTCCATTTTTTTTAAATTTTCCTCATTACAAAAACATTTCGAGGAATAAGGTCAGTGATCGCTTTTCTGTATATAAACGAAAAAAATACCCATTAGTTACTTATATTTTTGAACAAATATGTTTAACCTTAGTTTGACCTTCAATGGCGTTAAATTAGCAATAAATTCGACCAACATTACGTTTCGAACTTTTGGTAAGCTTCTCGTATCAGCTTTCACATAATGATAACTTATATTTGACAAACCAGCCATTATAAATAAGATTGAAACGAAAAAAAACATACTGCAGAGGTCAATTGGCCGCCGATGATGACGTCAGAGCGAAACTTTAAAAATTTATTGAGAAAAAACTAGCCAATGAATTTCAAAATTATTTAATTTGTATTCTTAAAATACCCTATTTTAACGAAAAAAAATATAAAAAGTACATGTGATTTTTTTGGACAATGCCCATTGCTTTATTCATTCTCAATACGAATATTTATTTTAAAACATAACGTTAAATACTTAAATATAGCCAACACAATGTTTTTAGTAGCAAAGGTGTGTTAGCTATAGTGTAGACTGTCAGAAATATTGTTGGCACTTAAATAGTAAATACTAAGTAATAGTAATAATCGTTTCTTTTAATGGCACACATTTATTTTTAAAAGTAGCTATTATGATGGCGTTTTGAATTAATTTTGACGGGAATCAATTAAATAACAAATATCACAATAAAACATTAAGTATGAATATGGCCGTTATATTTTATAAGCTTCATAAATTATTTATTACATCTGTCACTTGGTTTTTTATTGCATTTTGTCTATAAAATGTTTTATTGACCGTAAGCTGAAGGTGAAGTAATGAAAAAAAGGTCATAAGGACCTTAATTACTCAAAATACTCAGATCATACCCACATAATATTATCCTGTAACAAAGCAAAGTGATAATACTTTCGAGTATGTATGAGTAACCTGTGACATGTGTAGAGTTTAGTGTGAAAGTGTCAGTGCTGAAAGAGTAATTAATTCGTGACTCTGGGGCGCTTGCCCATACAAATCCCATGAAAAATGCTCTTTCAATGCTGCTACTTTTACAAATAATAATTTATGAGACACATTACACCCCAAAGCAGGGGTTCCCAATTTTTTTCAGCCTGCGGTGCAGGTATCGCTTACAATATTTTGTCACTCCACCTTACAGCTCTACCCAGCTATTATAAAAATATTAAATAAAGAACTTTAATTATTATTGTAGTTAGGTTAGGCAGGTAATTAGTAAATAATACTAAATAAATATTTAATCATCTACCTGCTTCTCATAATGCTAATTTATTTTATAATATTTGTGGTTTCGGATATTTTGATATATTATGATGGAGGATCGTCTCACGGCGCTCCTCTTGCCTTTCCACGGCGCACCAGGGCTCCGCGACACTTTGGGAACCCCTGCCCTAAAGCCCAAAACTAAGTTTTATCACTATGTTTTGTTACATCCAGTATAGATAAAATAATTTCTTACATATAACCTAACTACCCATCCCGAGGCAAGAAAAGAATAAGAACGTTTATTTGCAAAAACATGGTATTGACAATAAGGCAATAATTATAACTGTCCTATATCTTTACTATATCCGACCAAATCGGTGCAATGTTGGATAGACTAACACACCTACCTACCTACGGAATTAAGATAGTTTGGGTTATCAACAGATTTTGCCGCTAGCATTACTCTCAACGGGGCAGAAACCAGCAACACCAAATAAATAACAGAAACCGTGTCTAAAATAACATTGTTGACAATGACAATGGCGGTATTATTTATGTGTCGTGTTTTAAAACTTTTTTATGGGAACTGTGGTCAGAGTGGATTAACGTCGATTCAGCAGGTGAGGGGCGCATTGTCCGGCTTAATAAATCATAAGGACTGGTCTATGTTTTGCTAACTCATTATAGCCCTTTCTATAACAGGACTTGAGATTAAGTAATTCGGAATAATAGGATACTGATGGGTTTGAATATGTCAACGTCAAACCTTGCTGTCCGGTTCCTTCCAATGTATTTGTAGTCAAACAGAGAAGGTTTTTAAAATAATATTTTAAAGTTTACTAAATTTTGTAATCATGGAATACAGTAAATTGATTTGGTATTTCAAATACAGTTACTAAAGCACTGTACATTGTAGTTAATAAGTAGGCTGTAGGACCTGCCTTGTACCGAAAAATAGAGCTGTTCATCAGTCTCTCTAAAAGTCCTCCAAAGTAAGTTTATAATGAATGACGGACGCGGGACGTTGCTTTCTTGGAAATATTACGACGTTTATGAGTCACGAGATTATAAGGCTTACAGGAACGAAATTATTGTAGTTTTGATAAATAAACAGTGTCCATAAGGACACGATATATGAGAGTCACCGTGTTCCCACGTAGCCAGGAGCGATATAAAAACGCCTCCGAACCACTCTGCCTTAATAAAACCCTCAATAAAGGAGCCCGATCGCTTGCGATGCGCGGGCGCAGGTGGCTATAGTACATCGAAAATTGCCAGATAAAGTTTTATGTTTCATTTCAACGTAACATATTATGAGAGTAAATGAAAGTAAAATTGACCTATACTAACTGCAAAGTTTAATATGCACTCTAGTTGTTGATTAATATCTAGATTCGATAAATAACTAAAAAGCGAGATAAAATCAGGAAATAATTTTACTACAAGATGTAATCTAAGTTTGTGTTGTATGTGTTTTTTCTTTGTTTTTAGATAAAATTAATTGCACGCAGAAGTACATTGATGAGCTTTAAAATCGTGTCTCATAAAACTCATTTCAATTCCTCCTCAGTTTTATGTGTATAACTTTATAATCCTATAGTTATACAGGCACGTGTATAATTATACAGCATTATAGAGTTATACACGTGCGTCGTGCACATTTCAAAAGTATTTTGTGCTTAAAATTGATTTTGAGTGTACTATAATTTAATACACGATATATTCGAGAAATATCATTCCACGCGGAGTAAAAGGAACAAAACTTTAAAAATATAACCCTCATCGAAGATAACACTTTATAATGACGTGGGTCAGCGCGGGCGGCTAGAACAAACAAAATTGTACGCGCGCCATGTTTTTTCACCGTTTCATTCAAAAGGTAAAGGAATGGAGCACGTTGTCTCTTTCACTCCTGCTCGCCCTTTACCAAATAAAAGGAGACAAAAGAGAGATCTAAAATCAGGTAGGTGCCTGTATGTCTGGCTATGGCAGACAGAAAGGCACCATTTGGTATTTAAAATATGTGGTACCATGATTAAGCTTTTTGTAACAGTTGTTCCATGGAATCTATGGGATGCACTTATATTGTATCACTTGACGATTTTAATATTTTCAGCCTGCTTTCAAACCTTTGTTGAATGCTTAAAAGAATTAATTTTCCACAAAAGTAACTTGTTGTTAGTATCACTAATTTAGTAGAAAGCTACTAAGAAAAGCAATCCAAAATAATCATAGAAAAGGACGAAACAGGAGAAAAACATTCTGTCGTAGAATTTATTGTTGATAAGTAGGTATGAATTATTTATAATCAGACGATTCTGTACTTAGGCTTCATATTTACAATAAAAATAGCCGCATTGCTTAATATAAAAAATCCGCCAAGTGCGAGCTGGACTCGCAGACGAAGGGTTATGCTTATGTGCCATTAAAGAGCAAAAATATTAAAAATTTAGTTTTTTGTATGGGAACACCCTTAATTATTCAATTTACTTACTTTATTTTAAATTTTATTATTAATAATTACGAAAATATAAATACAGCTGAGTATTTTATGAACATTTCAGGTGCCTACCTGTTGTCATCATTGACACGAGCAAAAAATTTTTGAAAAATCACATTTTCTGTATCGACACATCCTTAAATATTTAATATATTTTTGGTATTTGTTGTTATAGCGGCAATAGAAATATAATCTGTGAATTTTTCAACTCTCTAGCTATCACCGTCCTTGAGATACAGCCTGGAGACAGGCAGACAGACAGACGGACAGACATCGAAGTCTTAGTTATAGCGTCCCGCTTTTACCCTTTGGGTATGGAACCCTAAAAAGCAACACTTTACACTTATTAAATCTACTTACAATGAAAATCTAATAAGAAAATATTCGTTTCTAATAAGATAATTATATCAAAATAGAAAACACACATAAACTACGAGTACACTGAGAAATAAACAATATACATACGGCTACATACTAGAAGTTGTAGCTGAGGTAGAGAACAGTATACTCCATTTGCCTAAGCCCAGTTGATAATCAAATTCAATAATACCATAATCAACCTGTTATTGAAATTACAAACATACTTTAATGATGGATGTATGACATGATCATACACGCACCTTCTGTCGTAAATCGCCTGAGCCACAAATAATGAAACACCGGACACGTTGGGGACGGTTATTGAATTGTCTAAAATAAAATAGATGACATCGTTGACCTGGCATATGCTAGCTACAACCTTGCTTTGTATTACTAATGCATTAAAAACATATTATGACATACTCTGTTATAAATTATTTAAATTTCGATCCTTTGTTTTAATTTAGAACAATAAAGGATAGTGTAATATTGAATATCGTTAAAAATTAATACTATAGTATGAAAGATAGTGATATTTGCGTCGCATAAACTTTAATTTAAACATAATTTAATTTAGACTTAATTCTTTACTAATCTTTTAGTTGAAATAAAGATCAGGGAAACCAAAGCTATTAAAAATACTCTGATCTGAAAATACGCCGTCATTACTTCGAAAACATAATATTATAATAGCTTATGCTTGTATGTTTTCGGAGTAATATTAATAGCTTAATAATTTAATTTATTAATTTAAGCTTGACCAAGGACCGAACTCTAGGAGGCAATAGTCAATCAATTAAAATAAAAACAAAATTCGGTTTATTCACACATTGGTTAACATTCCTAAATCGTGGAGGCTAAAACTGCGCTCAATATCAAAGGCAAAGCAAGAGTACTACGGAGTCAATAGCGTTTCCCATGTAAAACTTTTGATCTTGCGCTGTGAAAAATTATAAAGCATTTAGGAACAAACTGGCCCCCTTTATCGAAGTGGGCTTGAGGGCCCTCAAATATATTTTCCAATGTTGGAATTCACTTTGGTGTCCAGTTTTTGAGCGCTATCAAAGGGATGCTTAAGTACCGTGGACAGAGTTCTTTACTTTATGTCGGTCAAATATTTTTGAAACGTAATTGGTATGTTCTTGTTTTGATGAAAGGTAACGCTTTATGTAAAGTCATCCAATTATTGGCACACCTCAAAGCATTTATAGTATACCAGTTTTTGTTTATATTCTTCTATTCGTATTGAGCAAAATTGATGCAAAAATAGTTCAGCTATAGTGACATGATTGAAACTATTCATTAAATCTAACACATTATACATCATAGGCCATTTGACTCCATTTACCTTCAATATCTTCCGATAGGAAGTGATGACAAATACAGTGTTTTAATAATTAATTTCACATGTCATACGAAAATTCCAACAGATTTAGTGCTCAATAATCTAACAAGACATCCAAAATCAGGCGCTGGCCGTTTCGTTGGAGACGGTCAAATTGTCGACAATAGTCACCCACATTACACGTTTGGTAACTTTTAAAAGTTAAACCAGTCATATCCCTCTTTACCTCTCTGTCTCTCCGTACTGTTTCGAAAGAGAAGGTCGCATGTCATATAACGCGTTTCTAAATCCTTGCCTCAAGCCATTTGCTTTGGTTCGTCACGGTCCGACGCCTGAGAGGGTTCCTGATGGAACCGATAAACTCTGTCATATTCAAGTTTTGTACAATTAATATAAAAGTTTAATTCAATAGCAACTTTGGCTTGTCCATATTTTTGTACAAGCTTGAATTATTGTTCTATAATAGTAATTTATTATTTACACCTTTCAGAGTTTTGTCGGGTATAATTATTTAGGCATTACAATTATAGTTGGTATTGGTAGTCAAGTAAATAAATTCAAAAAATTTATAAGTACCAAAGTTCATTAGCCGATACTTCGATGAAACCTATACTGTTCTATTGCGTCTTTTATGACAATAGTTTTGGACAATGCGGCGATCTTTAGAATCAGGTGGCATAGAATTGGAGACGATTAAAACATCTTTCCACAATTGGGTGAAATCGTTATAAAGCAAAAAGTATAAAAGATATGACGAATACGCATTCCCGAGTGGACGTGGTCTTGAATGGCATCCTTTACCATTAATATGGCCGCGCCAGACTCGCTGGAACCGACCATTCATCCAGACAAATGCCCGAAAAACGCCACGCATTATTTATCTATCCCGATACCTGATGTGACATAAAATATAGACTCAGCCACGATTTAAAATACTAAAGGAGATTATGGAAGTTTTTTAAGATAATCCAAAGGCGCATCATGTGGTACTCAAAGTTTTAGGTTTAGTATTTATAGTATTTCAATACAATTATATTGTAATATTTGATTGAACTATAAACATATGTAAATGTAAAAAAGGAAAGTCAAGTTCAATATAAAAAAAAATTATGCTTGGCTTCGCTCCAAAAAGAATTATTGAGATCTAAACGAGTTTCAAGTTCTATGTAAAATTGAAATGTACTTAAAGGAATAAAATAACATTATGTACAAGTAATAAGTATTAAACTCTATTTTTTGCTTTATTGGATACCTGCAGCTGAAATAAATTAGTTTTGATTTGGCCAGTTTCCAATACATCAGTCATTTCTTAAAATTAATTGTTTTTTTTTTATTAATTTTTTTCATTTCGTAAAATGGAAATGTTTAATTCTATCCAGATTTTTTTTAAAGATAATATGAAATATCTGATAAGAACAAAACATTATATAAATATTTAATGTCTATTACCTATTTATCTGTAGACTGTTAGTAAAGTTAATGATGATGTACACATACCTAGCCTGTAGACCTGTATGAAAGGCGAAACAAAAAAGTATGCCCCACTACTTTACACCAAAAATAGAGTTTTTACAGGTATTAATTCATCATACTTTAAAGTTATTTCTATTTGTTCTTTGCTTCTATTTTCTTTACTCTACACTACTTACCTACTTTGTCTATTTAATTTAACATCGGTGTCCGCGTCCTGTCGTGTGTTCGGCGATATTAAAATACAAACATGAACAATGACACTTCATTGTTGAAAGAAAAAATATAAAGAAAATTTATATCCACCTTTACTCACAATGGGTAGGCGTATGAATCAATGAAAGTATAATGGCGTACAAAGAAATTGTGTTTCTAAAGTTCTGGTAAGCTAGCGAGAAATTTACAATTGCTATTTTAATACGCAGAAATACTTTTGAGAGTGCCGATCTAGACAATAAAAGAATAATCTGGTTACACCAAACATTAGCCAGGTTTTGTGAATGAATAGCAGTAGCTACACCTGAAAGCGTTGTACTTTTTCTGACGATATTACAATAAATATTTTACGTTTGATTTTAGAATCGAAAATGATTTATCATAATTTTAGCTTAAAAGTTTTATAAACTTTTATAATGTGATATTCTTATTTGCAATTTGATGCCATAATATAACAAACAATAAATCTAAATTAATTTAAAATAGAAATCACACAAATCATAAATTGGAATCTACGCTTATTGAAGCTATCTCAGCATTATCTAAAAGATATATAAAGCAAGAACAAAATATATCAATAACGAATAGCGATATTAAATATAAAGGCTGTAGACAGTCACTGGGGCCCATTGTCAGAAGCTCATTGTGGCCCAGATGAGTTGGGGAATTGAAATTTAATGGAAATATCAAATGAAACTCACAAGAGAGTTCTTTGCTCGTGGCTCGCGGAGAATGGCGCAACTTGTAATGAATCGCTTTGTACCCATTTATTAGTTGTAACTTGTATTAAAACTTTGCCGAGCCTGTTATAATACGATATTAAGTTTTATTTGAGCTAACAGTAAAGTAACCGGCGTTGCAATGGACTTTATACAAATAAATGAGTTGCGTCAATGGATCTTGAAGCCCGACTCCACTGTTCATCAAAGCACTCAATATACAGGATGTAACAAAACAAAGTGATAACTTTAAGGTGTGTATGTGTTCCTTGTAGAGAGTTCACTGTGAAAGTAGCGTCTTTCGGCGCTGCTACTTCCACAGTGAACTCTACAAGGAACACATACACACCCTAAAATATTATCACTTAGTTTTGTTACACCCTGTATTAGCAAAACATCCTTGTAACTTGTAAGGTTTCGCGTTGGTTTCGATAGTGTCATCCCAATTTACAATAAAGATTGAATTCATTAAAAACAGTCCCCAATCTTGTGTATAAATTGAACGCAGCGGGTTTCAGCTAATCCCGGCTCGGGAAGTATTGTGGCAGCTCATGTGTACCACAGTGGTACTACCACTATTGTGGTGGGCTTAATCAATTAAATTTATCGTGCGACTGGTAACGAGGATTATACGCCTGACATGGAGGAAATAAAAGTGCTTAGTTTGTACCGGTGATAGTGGGAGATATTGTAGGGAATACACTTCTTTTATTGCTCATCCGTTGTGCTTTGTAAATCTATTTTCATTTGAAAACATTCTACATATTTACAAATAACTAGAGTTAGAAATTCTGTACTAGACAAGCCTTGGGCTGGTCTGCTTGTGTGGTGCATTTTCTTAATTCTCACTCTATTCTTTCGAATATCGACTCATTTTATTCTTTGAACATAGAGATTATGAAAAACGAATCGTACACCTTTAAACTAATCAAGCGCGTTCCATTCAGAAGAGGATCGCTAGACAGCCTGGAACCGGCACTTTTCATTAACATCTTTCTCTCGAATTCATCATTATAATAGAACCATACACAAAATGGGATTAGCTTGGCCGAGCTTAAAATCTCTTGAAGTGGCCGACTTTTAATTCTACATTCGATGCCATTTGGAGGTTTTTTTTTCTCGTCTTTGGTGGTCTTTGATATTTCAGCGATGTGTAATTATAGTTGTGACTTGTGAATCCTATTTTAAGGTGAGGAGCTCTGATGTCAAAGTCCTGATCTTGATCATACTTATTAGTTATTACTTTTTAGTGACCAAGATTGAGTCTAATACATATAATATAGTAGTAGCCTCAAACAATCTTGGTTAAGATGATATCGCGATTATAAAAATCTTCTCATAGGACATGACATCTAGAAATGCGGTAGCGTGTCAAGCCAAGTTCAAGTATAACAGAATTGGCGAGCAGCACCGTGTGTAATATTCATTACAGGTACGAGTTAATGTGAATTTTTGCCTACAATTTGAATATTAGTAGAAGTTAGAATAGTCGTGTAAATAGGTACCTATTATATATAACATAGTTGTTCGTTTGGACGAGAACATGATTGTGTAGTTGGATTTTGAAGAAGACAATGTTATTTACTTTCATTACTTATTCATGATCTTGTGCAGCTGATCTACATAGTAGTACATCCATTCATAAGACATAATCCACAGAAGTAAGAAATTATTAATGAACAGAACACGGATTTGGAGTGAATGAGCAAGGAACGGTCGGCATTTGTGATAGTTAAGTCCACTGTTGTAA
The DNA here is from genome assembly GCA_937595015.1 of Polyommatus icarus. Taxonomy (NCBI): domain Eukaryota; kingdom Metazoa; phylum Arthropoda; class Insecta; order Lepidoptera; family Lycaenidae; genus Polyommatus; species Polyommatus icarus. The sequence continues at coordinate 17,437,540 of OW569321.1, forward strand.
ATATTTGTGAATGGACATAAGCCGGGTATTTAGCTAGTTTAAGAATCCGCCTGTATTCTTTGAAAATATTTGCTTGTGAAATATCCCTAGCGGTACTTGACTCAATGAAAACAGTAGAATGGGCTGACAATGAATTTATCATCTACTTTTGATTCCTAGAAGTAGCTGCTGTACTAATCGCTATGTATTATACCTCCATCTTACGTCGTATGTTTTTTGAAAAAAAATGTAAGTACATAGAAGTAGTAGAAGCATAAATGACACTACTATCTACAATAGTTTTAGGTCTAGGTAGCATGTCATATTATATCTTGAAAGTCTGTCCAAATAATAATGTTTAACAATATGTGCCAAATGCCAATTCGTCAATTTGTAATTGTTTTCGCATAATGCGCGTAACACATTGCGTGAATAGGACATCTACCAAGTGACCACAGCACATAAATTACTGCGAACATCTTGACTTATTTGAATGGGCTTTGTGCAAATCAATGGCGGGAATCGGTGAAACCATTTGACATTCCCTGAATATAACACAAAAGGTGTATTTGAGTACGTTTGGCCACTAATTCAGAAACGTCCTATTGGGCCAATTTCCTCCCACGCATTGTACAAATCTATCACCGGAAGCAATAAGCCTTTATATAAAAATTTGTGCGAAACTACTCATATTGTGCGTATAATTGTCGTTTTATATTCGAACCTTTGTCAATTAATCGCCAGCTGCTTCCGAGATGAAGCCTTCGTGACAACTTTTTTCGTGGCATCTTGATTTGTTACATATATTTTCTAGAAACTGTTGCCCATACGGAACTTAAGATGTGCTTACACGAGCAATGATTGCGGCAATAATATTTCTCGGCGACACGAATGGACCGATCTGGACCAATTAGTGGAGCAATATGGAGCAATTTCAATAAATTGCGGTAATTATCGTGACGTCATATAGTTGACGAGAATTTACTAGAATTGAGCAATTTTAATTGCCCGTATAAGCGTACACCTAAATGTAGACAAAGTATAGTTTACATTTTACAATCATTATTGATAGGGGCAATTTTCGAAATCTTGATGAACAGATTCATGTATGAGGTATGAGGCATTAGCTGTTTTATCATCGATGAGCGATGATTAAAGCTAGAAATGTTGTTTATAAATACTACTGTAAAACTTCCAGTATCCGTAAGAACCATTGTCTTATTTCTGAAGGTTACATAAAAGCGTTAAATTGCACCAGATAAAAGAATATTTCAAGAACTTAATGAATCCATCGATCCGTGCTGGGCCGCTAGGACACGTCTTATATTTATTAATATTGTATCTACTAATAATTAGGCAAGCCAAACTAACCCCTACTTAGCCAAAATGTTTACTGTTTTGTGATACACTTTATAAAAATAAAATACAAATATCCTTCGACTTTGTTCAAATTGTTGCAATCAACAAGTCGGCTAAACGACGAATAGCCGTGTGATTGAATGGCGTTGTTCAGTCAAAGGGCTAGCTGTTTGTTTGATCGGCTATTTAAACCAGTTGGCTGCGACATGTATATGAAATGAATTGCAACTTGTAACAAAGCTGCATGCAGCATTGATTAAGCTTGTAGTTCATCTAATTTTAGGATTTTTTATGTCGATATCATTCTCCTTATATTATTACACAGTCCACGCCATCGATAACACGTTGAATGATACAATTTGGCACAATAGCCATGATACGGGGCCGGATGCTGGTTTGTGTTGTCTAAGCTCACGAACAAAAGACATGTGGAGACTTTCAGATTTCGATAAATCGTCACTGTAGGTGGAACAGGAGGTGCATGGAGTAACTACACTTCGTTTTTTAATTCAAATTACTTAAAATTGTTCGTCCTACATGGTAACATGGCGCAACTTTGTTGATAAGCAAACTTGCAACACTGCATAAAATTGGATTAGTTAGAAATTTTTTGGCCATTCTAATATAGCTTTAAACTGGCTCGAAAAACAATTTAAGTAGGCTTTCCTGAATATGACATACATATTATAACAAGGAATTATAATCCTACTAGCTGTCCCGGCAAACGTTTCTTTGCCATATTATGTAAAGTATATCGCCCGTATTATTTTATTGAATTGGTGACTAAATAAGTATGTCACCATGGCAACGTCCATCGCTATCCCGTGACCCGCGTCCCATAAACAATGGTCGCTCATTATAGACAAATGATTTGCAATAAAATAAAACTGCGACTATAATTAAAGATAAGCAGGAACAGGCACCTTGGTCGCCACGAATACTCATCCACAGAGGAAATTCGTGGCACCAACCCCAACCATATCGTTCAATTTATGAGCAGTATTGGGTTAGGGATGATTCTCTAGTGCGAAGGAGTCACAATAGATCCTCATGGGTCGCAGTGACGCCAGGGCTATAGCGACCTGCCTTCTATTAAAAAAAAAAAATAATTAAAGATCTAAAGTTATCCTATCTCTCAAGTTGGAAAAAAGCACACATAAAAAAAAAAAACTTTAAAATCGGTTAAGTAGTTTAGGAATCCATCGCGGACAAACATCGTAACAGGAGATTTATATTATATTATATTAGATATTGAAGGTAAAGTAGGTTTCAAGATGATGTAGAGATCAAAAGGTACCATCGACGAAATTGATTCCTAGACAGTTTACGGACCTACGTCATGTGGTCGGCTTATGTCAATTCAATGTTAGCTGGGATCGATCGGATGGGTTTGACACGTAACCTAATTAGTAATTACTTAGGTCCACCATCTGCCTAGGAATCAACTTCTCTGGTAGTAGTACAAAGCTGAAAATAGTCAGTTGTGATATTTAAAAAAAATAGCTACTCTACACATTTCTAAGATAATGTAAGCGCGCACGGAAGACGTTTATAATATCATATTATTAAAATGTTTCGCATTGATCTACGTAACAATGCAGGAACAATCGCACAATGGGCATAACTAACAATGACACTATAGCAAACATATGAAATGTCATTTGAAACCCCGTAAAATCAAACGAAGTAAGTAAAATCAGCGATTACTCAAAAGTTAACTTAATCACCCGCGCACATGGTCTCTTTTAAGTCCAAAGTTTGGGTGACTTTAAAGTGAATTTTGGTGAATTTTTAAGTAAGTAAAGTACAATGTGGCGAATAAAATAGGAGCTAAGGATGGGCGCTTTGTTGGCATTGTGGCGGGTGTGCGTGGACAATGCCACGATCACGTTCAGAAATTTTGGACAATTTCTGGCTTTTTGCAACGGGTTGCAAGTTGCACCTTTATTTACAGACACGCATTTTGACGATGAAATGTTTCAAGCCTTCAAAACGTGTAAGCCAATGTAGGCAGTATAATTTTAAAGTTGGTTGGATAGTAGAAGATAATACATGATGAGATAATAAAGAAAATAGGCGTTTTAGCTTAATACCACAATTTCTATTGTATACCAAAAACTTTTCGAAACTTGTTACTGAAAAGAAGAGTATGTAATTAATATTACGAACTAAAACAATTCCTGGTGGCACTTTTGCAAACAAACTCTTGAATCCGGCCCTGTAAGGTACCACCAACAGTGCTTGTCCCACCATAACGTGTCCAGTCGAGCGAGCCGGCCCAATAGTGACACTAAACGAAGGCAGACATGCGCTAAATGTGGACCACTGTCCAGCACTCGCCTATTAGCCAATTTAAATCAGAAAACAAATTTTATATAAGTCGAGCTGTTGTCCGCGGCTTCGCTCGCGTTAAGAAGTATTATTATGTACAAACTTTCATCCCCTATTTTAACCCCTTGGCGGCAGAATTGATCAAAATCCTTTCTTAGCGGATGCCTACGTCATAACATCTACCTGTATGCCAAATTTCAGCCTGATCCGTCCAGTGGTTTGGGCTGTGCGTTGATAGATCACCATGTCAGTCAGTCACCTTTGAGTTTTATATATGTATTTAGATTTATACAGGGTGTAACTTTGGCATTTATTTATTTACAGCTTCCATTATACCTACTAGTATTTTTATTTATTTATTTATTTATATCTTTGTTTCTATGAGAAATACATTAAAAGGAGGTGTGTAATTCTTTACCATTTTCTTAATTACCTACTTTCTCAGTGAACTCTATTCGAGGGTCATAGCATACATCCCCTAGAGTCTAGGGGATGTATGCTATGTCCCTCGAATCTAGAGTCTATACTCTAGAGTCTAGACTCTAGAGTCTAGTGCATTCATTATAATTAATACCACTCATTTTTGTTTCTTCTTGTTAATAATATGAAATTTTAGGAAACTTTAAAAATGCATCTCAATTATTTAATAATATAATATTAAACATTTTTGCAACATTTTTACTTGCAAGTTGCATTTGTTGTTGCAAAAATGTTTAATATTATATTATTACTTGTAAGTCAATTTAAAATAATCAAGCCAAAATGTTGCAGTATTAAATAATTTTAAATTGAATATTTTTTGTGGTTTGGCAAACAATGAAGATGTGAGAAGACATTAGCTCTGTCCGTTACAAGGCACGGTTTTAAATAATGTTCCACAACATTCATAAAAAGCATTGTAGTTTATTGTTTGAATGAAAGTCTTTATTACATTTTGAAACATGTGCATACCTTCAGGCCGTTTCAGGGTTGGTGCAAGTCATAAGAATCGTCGTAATCGCCAGATGTTTAGTGGGTTTTTTTTAATGAAATTTGGATGATTATCATGACATTGATAAATGTTTAAAAGTGAAGTTTAGATTTCCTCTAAAAAAGCGAAAAAAGTATGGTAGAGCATTCGAGAGCTACCTAGTAAGTGGGCTTGTTAATTAATATTTCTTCTTCTCGAAACCTATCTGGAAATTTCACCATTGACACAATATCGTCGCTGCAATATAAAATCGCCTACCGCTGTCCGCTGTCCGCTCGTACTCATCCATTAGTTCACAATAATTGCAAGCACATTGAACGATACAGCATTGTTCTACGTTTACCGCCATATGTTTACATTGTCGGCGTAATGACTTCCCCGGGGTGCCAGCTTTGTGCTCCAAATTTCACCTCTTTATACCGCCACCATTTTTCACCCAATAATTTCCTTGACTTTCTAAAAAATCAATTTCATTGTTTGTTTAAAATGCCTCACTTAGCAACTTCTAATTTTTTGTGTAGCTCGGAAAAAAAATTTTTTAGTTAGCTTACATTACGGCTGTTATGAAACCTACAAAATAAATCAAATTCCTATCTATGAACCTCGATCACGCTATGAAACTTACGACACAAAGGAGATCGTAAAAACTCAAAGCGGTGGTCACTGTATCGCCTGACCTCGCCGCATCGCGGATTTAGTATATAAATAACACAAATGAGTCTCGTTGCCTCTCCACTAATCCTGATTTACTGAGGTACCTGGCCGGGGAACGTTCATATTGATTGAAAAAATAAAAGGATCCTGTAATAAATGAATAAAAATACCAATAATCCGAATGTTATTTATTGTTTGTTGTAAAATACTCGTTTTACAGAAACGGAGGAATCGGCGCGTTACGCGTTATGTTATAACTTATAAGTTATAACCAGTAGTTTCAACATTTTCGACAGTAAATGACAGACATACAGGTACACGCAGTAATGAGAATTTGGTTTGGTTATAAATTATAGTATAATTGTATACATCATTTGAAATATTACGAGTTGGATTCTAGCAGTAATCTACACGACTTTATATCGATGAACTATTTCGCCATTGTAGCCGAGCCTTTCGCTGGAAGGATTATAGTTTGTGACGTAGAATTACGCTCAAAATTGTAAAAGCGTGTGTACATTAACACAAGCGTCTCAGTTCATAATGTTGTGCTGTCTCATGTCTGTACTGGCCGATAATATATGTGACAGAGGCACAAGTTATGGTGTAATTGTTAATATTATTGATGGAAATTATCATTGTGTATTATTTTTTATTCCTATGTCTGAGAAATTTATAAAGGCTTGAATATCTTATCATTTTTATGCCAACAGTACCCAACCAATAAATAAGAAAACATTAAACTAAAAATAAGAGTACATCAAACAAACCCAGTTAATAACTCATAATATAACACCATGATAGATATTAAAATTCGACGTCCGTGGAGGCCTTCTCGTAAGATGCTGCACATTGCAATGGAAGCTCCTCCTACTAATGTTCATAAATTATTACTTGCACTTCTTCTTGCTTCGTTGTAGTACTTTAGGTTCTTGACAGCTTGGCAAAAATCATGCTTAACATTAATAAAACACAATTAAATTGTGTTTTGTTAGTGTTTGACTGTATATAAAAAGCAAAACAAATGAATTTGCCTCTCTTCAAGCCATAACTCTTTCAAAGTTGTTCTGATCAGAACGTCGCGGACACAAGTTGCGCGATTGTTATTGATTGCGTATTGTCACATTAATCGGGCGCGGCTCATAAGTCAGGATCGGCGCGACTGTTTGGACCGCGCAAACGCGTGAATGTCATCCCTATTAAATTACTATGGCATACATAAAGCTTTACTCCTATTTATTGGACATGAAAGATAATTTTTATAGTGTAAGGTTACTTATGGGAGCAACTTCTACTACGGTGCGTTATTTCGAAGTAGTTTTGCCACTTGCTGAATATTTTTAACGTCTTTCTGGGGATATGATGAGATGTTTTTCTTGGACGAAAAAGTATCGTTATTTAATGTATGTAAACAATTGACTTATGAAATATTTGCTACCAGAGTCAGCGGCCATCTTGTAAAATTCTTTATTAAAACGCCCACCATGCGTGCTACGCGCTTGCTACGTAAAAATATTGTCTACTCATAGCTCGATCTTAATGTGAGGAATAAAATATCTAAGGAAACTAAAAGGAGAGTAATGTATTCTTGACCGTGAGCATTTTCTCATGCTCCGGGCGATATATCTTTATTAATTATACATTCATACGCAATGTAAACATCGGCTTTTGTGCGTTTTTGGGGTGACGCGCTTCTTGCAGGAGTAGCGTCTATCCATAGATACGGTGCCCACTGTGCTAACGACTATATAATAGGACTAATTATGCTTTATGTTAATTTTACGACTAAAATGTACTTTTATTATTATGGGGCGTATAATTCGAGTGTGGTCCGTTCTTCGGGTGTAGTGACTTATGGGAATGTGGCCGCAGCTTATTATGGGATTAGTGCCAGTGTGGAGCTCGAGTGTTAGATGGTGAATACGAGGCCCTTTGTCCCGGCTGAAAACGCTGGGGATGCTCCTGAAATAAGTCATTGAGTCTCACACAATGCGACGCTTTTTGATGGAAATTCATTCTGATTTTTGATGTTCATTTCGCGATGAATACAAAAGGTGTCAGTATAATTAAAATTTTATTAAAACTTTATTTTGCCGCGATAAAAATGTTTTAATGTAATATGAGTTCCCCACGTTGACGCGTTATGCACAAACTTAGGTAATTACGAACAAAATACCCATCGGCTACAGTTGTGCATACAGCAATGCAAATACGGTGGCAATCGTGTTTATCCATCATTGCCCTACATGAAGAGTCTAATTAGCAAATGGCGATAGAGAATAAATTAACTTTAAAATACAATTATTAAAATTTAGAATCACAGAAGTATACACCTCGCTTCACCCTGGGGCCTGGACAAGAATTTTAAATAGCTTAATAATTACACTGTTCGTGTGAATATTTTTCGTCGCAAATTCTCTCGCGTCTGAGGGCGGGCGGCGCAGCGTGTGACGTCACGCCCAAGTCCCACAGCTCCTAGGAGTTGCAAGTCCAAGAAGTTCCCAGAACAAGCGCGATTTCCCGCGGGGAGGGTGTGGTTCCTCACCTTTATAGTTACAATTATGTTATAATACTAACAAAATGTGCCTTGAATGTCGATATAATCAATTGTAATGCAATTTATTTATGAATTTATATTTTGCACAAGAAAGCGTTTTGATTTAAAATAATATGTATTAACTTCTATAACGGTAATTTTGATAACGGTAAATAATAAATAATAATTCCAAGCGAAAACATTGATGTAGAGTGCAGAGCTACGTATTGTTCAGACACTGTGTGGTAGAGCATTCCTGATATTTAACAATACTTTCCAGCATGACGCAATAAAATAATTTAACTATTACCAGCCCAATGCATATTCGTTTACAATAAACAGATCATACCCCATTGTCACACGAAAGACCTATATTTCACACGAAAGTCACGGTCGTTCATAGACACAGGTAATTTTATTTCCCGCGTATAATTAATACGCGTATAACGATAAATTAAAGATAATTCATATCAAATCGTGTAACACAGTGACTTACAACGTATAGAGCGACGGGGAGTCCCCGTGACGTCACGAGGAAGGGTAGACATGTGGGCCGGACGGTCCTGCTGAGTATGCCTCAAGAATATCTGAGAAAAATAGGCGGAGTACTACCACACCTATTTCAAAATGAATACGCCGATTTTTAATAAAATGTTAACGTGTGAAACAATGTTATGTTAGATTCGTAGGCTGAACGTACTGTACATACCTATGAATCAAGTATTGTACACTTTTTCACAAGGGAATACTTGTAATTGTAATTACAAGTCAGTAGCTATAGTTATTATGAGCCATTTTGGCACACTGCCTTAGCAAAAACACGTGATAGAGACGAGTGGGAGTTATAAATATTTTATCTGTGTAAACGAATTCACGAATTGACAATAACTGAAAGAACCCTCGCATCCGGGTCACAAAGAGGAATACAAAGGCATCAAATTGATCAGCCATTACTCCTTACGATTCAAAGGGCCCAAAAATTCAGGTGTCAAAATCTTAAAAATAAAACCCATTCACCAAACTGATCCGTCAGCGTATCAAATCTCATTGACAAAAAATAATAAAAAAAAAAACTAAAAAAATGTCACAAAGCAGCTCGCACGCAATCTCAGAATCCAATATGAGTTTACAAAAGGATTTTGTTATTTTAGGCATCGAAGCTGCCGAAATTCAAAGCGTTGCATCAAATTGGTTTAATCTTATTGAAATAATAATGATGGTGTTAAAATTGAAAGTGTTAAGTCAGATGTAACACATCTATTCATTTGTTAAATTAGACACGTTCCCACAGTTATAGCGATGTTTAGTCTACATAAAAATTAACTAAGCAATCAACTAGGCATCAGTAGTTAAATTATATTAGTACCTCATAAAGATAAAGGTTTGACTTATAGTTAAAACACTAGTACTGTGATCAGTAGAAATGCGATTTTCAATGATTTCAATACGTTCAAGATACGATACAAATATCTGTCATCTCAGAGCTTTCTATCCTCGAGTCGGTATTGGGCGGTCCCGGCCCAGCATGGCTGTCGGTGACACGCCGCATTGCTCAAACAAAAGAACTCGACTATTTTTGGTTGTTTTATCTCGTCCTCCCGAAGTGGGGAGACAATGACCGCCCGTGAACGTCTCTCAAAGGAATTTCGATCAACCACACCTGCTCTATTTTTATGGGCCTTAAAATGTAATGCAGCGATTAATTTAACTTTAAAACTTTAGCTTCGGCTACGCACCTCTCCTTGGCTTTGGTTTAAAAGTCGTCATGTTTCTGGAATTTAAATGACAATGCTAAAAAGTCTCGAAGGACGACTCAAGGTCAAGAATTATTTGCTCGGAATCTGGACAACACATGCGTTGTTATCTTCAGCAGTATTGTGCCATTAATAAAGGCTTGTAAGTACCAGACTAATCACGGAATTATATTATGCAAGGCTGCGAATTGTCAACATCATCATAACAGACAGGACAAACATCTCGCATATTATCCATTCATATCGTTTATAAATATGGTTCATGGTGGCATTGTGCGTCTTGTCTCGAACACCCCGAGGATACGGCCAACAAAGAAGCCTTCATAATAGCCGAAGTACGACTGACAAAGCCGCTCGTAACCCGTCATTTTCATACCTATTGGCTATTTTTATAACAATAAAGTATTGTTGGGGACCGATTGTATCTGGCACAATGCCTATTGGAATTCGCAAAACTGGAATTGTCTCAGGGCCCGTGCTAACGAACGTCGCTCCGGGCTGACCCAGTCAGCTCCCCACTATTCCAACTAGATCGTCTTTTCACAAAGCTTTTCATATTTCATCACATTGTAGAAGACGTACCTATACATGCCAATTAAGCATTGTACGAGATTATGTTATTATATCGTGATTTTTCTTTATAAATGAAGCTGTAAATGTTTAGATTTACTATAACATATTTTAATACAGTGCTAAGTAGGTAAAGTATTTTACGAAATTAATATTTTTAAATAAGTAACTAAAGACTAAATTCCAATACTTAATTTAAGAAAGTAAAGGTAAGCGTATCCCAACAATTTGGGTCACCTGTTTACTTTGTTTTGCGTCTTTTCTTTGCCTCCATTAGGTGCGTCACATAAAGCTCCACAAACACGATCACCAGTGTCCAACTGCGCTGCCCATTCAGTCCTACCAACATTGTTTGCAATCGGAGGTTCGAGTCAAGCTGCGTGATAATATTTGGTTTCTGAGTAACTCGGTCTTTGTCATTCCACGTCGGCTTGCCCACTCGAAACGCGACCATTGTTTGCGGAGACAAGTGAAGATGAAATTCTAAGGTTTGTATTTTTAAATCTCTTTCGGCTTCTGTATGTTGAATGGCTCCTGTTAAACAAACTTACCAATTATCGTCGTGTTGGCTGTTGGTACTATTTCTAGTTCAGCCGCATTTCTTTGGTTTGAGATGTATTTGTACGCCTTACTCGATATCGGCGCTTATAATTTACGGAATGTCTGGTTCATAAAAATGATTTTTTCCTCTCCTTATAAATAAAAAAGTCATCAAGTAAAGTGCAAGTAAATTCCTTTTGCTTCGTTGCTGTTGTTTTCCTAAGTCTACCTACTAGTCTATTCAAAATCGAGTCTCGTGAGAATATTCCTCGACCCGACACCTATTTAAAAACAATTTATTTTAACTATTTAAAAGAGGCATCAGGTCGGAAATATCAACTCATGCGCTATCTTGGATTTGTTTAATAAACTTTTTTAAATGCGGTCAGGTTACTAATTGTGTTTCTTATTACGTTAACTTAAAGTGCATTATGCAACTCAATATTGTTATCTGTTACCATAATAGAAGCGTCGGTATTATAAATATCACCCTTTGCTGTTATAGCATTAGTCCCTTGTCTTACGCGATTGTGGTCAGATAACAAAAAATATTGAATTGTTATTTAGCTTTATTGAATTTCATGTATGGAAAATTTTAAAACGGATTAAATGAAACGTGTGTGACGTTCCTCGTTGGAAGCTTTTTAAGCAGGAGACTTGTCTGAAGCGTTAAAAAGAAAAAAATGGTTTAAGAAAGTGCCCTGTGGAAGAGAGTATAAAGAAACACAACAATTAGCTAGGTATGGCGTGCAATAAGAAAACAACAATTGCGCAATACTCAGCTTCTCTTGACTTGCTCCAAGTAGCAACTAGCAAAGAATCAAAAACTAAAGATTATTATAGAACATCTTGACTCTCAATAGTGTGCTGCTTAAAGAGCCATTACGTGAACACTCCACGACATTAATTGTACAATTATTTCTTTATTGTTACATCGAACGGTAGTTAGTTTCTTTGTGGCCGGCTTTCGGTGACTGGCACGTGGAAGAATAAAGGACCACTCCATCCACTCATTACGTTTTAATGGTCAAAAAAAAACTTGACTTGTACGTTGGCGGGAAATTTTCTTACGCGTCGGACGAAGAAAACGAAACCTTATTGGTATTAGAATAGGGGTAAAGTTACCTGCACGAATATAGTTATTGTTGAGGCGTTGAAAGATTCGTTATTTAAATTGACGGTTGGTATGTGTCAGATAAATTGTCGACCTCAAATCATTTGTTCAGATTCACTCTAAGTAATTACATAATTATAACATTTGTTTAAAATAATGATTTTGATTTATACGAGTGCTTAAGTTTGTATAATAAAAACACTAAATGCTTATACAAGTGTCTGGCACTACTTTATAGTAACAACTTACCAAAGCATTATTAATTATTATACTAAAATAATAATATTATATATTTCTTAATAACGTATTTGTTTCAAAAAATTTTTAAAGGTACTTCTTTAATGATGACGTTAATTATCTAGAGGAAAATCTTGTCAAGAACCTAGATTTCATTGATACTTTTATTTATTCTTCCTTTTTCTAAATAAAATCTTTGTAGGTTAGATTAAAAATATTTGTACACTGTACCTATTGGTCAGATTCTGTACATAGATCGTTTATCTTCGAAAATGTTATAGCTATCTCTTGGCCATCTCTAATAAGAACGTCGAATGTCTTTGTAATAAAAAAATCAATGGGAGACCGTTTATAACGTAGTATCAAATAATGCCGCATTAGAAACCTGTTGTTATCTGCTTCGAGTCCCGACCAGACACTCCGACGCCGAAACCTTCACCGACTTTAAAAAAAGATATTGTGTTCGATCTGGAGGATCAATTTTGAATTCTACAGACTATAACATGTACATATTTTAATCCATCATCGTGGATTCTTGGAAATTTATTGTTATTCTATTGTTGTCGCGGTCACCGGTGTCCTCGTGGGGCTTGATGGGTTAAATCTTATTTAATTCTAGAAAAAACTGTAACCTTTTTCCCTTGGTTTACTAACCTTGATAATTCTTGGAAATTTCATTGTACCTATTCTATTGTTGTCGCGATCACCAGTGCTCGGTTGGGGCCTAAAGTATTAAATAACTGGGACGTTCTAGTCATTTCTTGCTCTATTTGAAATATTTTTACACGTTCACAGTGGAAACATTTATTAACACCTTCACTGCGGCAAGTAAAATATTAAACCTCCAGGTGCGGCGGCGGGCCAAAGTGTGCCCCCAATGATTTTTCCGCCAGTGCGGGGTAGGCCTTTCTCGACCCACCAGCACAAGGTTAGATTAAATTACTATAACTTTGCGAAAACATAATGTAGGTGTACAGTTTTTAGACTGTTGGAATAACCTTGAACCCTACTACTTTTGATTTGATTCGCCCCGGGATCTGCCAAACAGGAAATGAGAAATAAACCATGGAAAGTGGTGGGCCGATATCGACCTGAACCGCACTAGAAAGTATTTTTAGTAGAGATGGGAAAGACAAAAATAAGGGGATATCGAAAATATATATTTTTATTAATATATTTAAATTCCTGTCTTGAAAACACAAAGCCCGTTTTTGTTTGCTCAGTCTGCAGTATATTTTATTTTTTTGAATTTCTTTTTTGATTCGACACTCTTCATTGTTTCTCCCAGTTTTTCATATTCCTCTGCACAATTTCGCCGTCTCATCTCAAGGACATGATCTTTTGTTTCCTGCTATCGTGCGTTGTTAATTTTATAAAATGAGTAATTATTGTATTTTAAAAAGATAAAACCGACATCAAAATCGTACGTAATGGAGAATCTAAATTACCTATTTTAAACACTACTGAACTGATTTTGATGAACAGTATTCCCGAAGTTAAACAGTACCCAGTACAAAAAAGAATTACTATAATCGGACTGGTGGTTTCGAAGATGTGCGAACACAAACATAAAAAAATACATGAAATGTATTATGTTTTTATGTTTGTGTTCATATATTGTATGTTGTATGTAATGTGAGCATACATTGTATGTCATTTTAGTAATTTATCACATTTTCTGATAATATTTGCTGATATTTGCTGATAATATAGACTAAAACATATCAAAACTAGGCGGTTCTGAAAATAATACATATAATATACAGGTTAAATTGAAAACATTTTTTGAAGTCGGTTAAAAAACGCGACGTACGTCAGCTACGACTTACGATAGATTGCACATCACTAACTGGCGAGGCTAACGCTCGGTGCGGTATCGGGTCGCCAACCGCCTGCTTGTACGGCGGGCCGCAATAGGCCCACTGACGCACTGAGTTTATTTTTGACACCTCCAGTGCGTGGTAGGCTGATAACGACCTGCCATAATTTTTTTATAGGAAATACCTATAATCTTGAACACAATCTCAAAGATATATTTGCCTCCGTCGTACCTTTACAAACACCTGAGATAATAGTTCTGCACCGAGTGAGAGAACATAGTTTTCTTCGTCCGCACCAGCTGAAATTCCGCGGCAGGCCGATTTCGGCCCGCCCGGCAGTGAAGGTGTTAAGTAAGATAGTACCTATAGAAATGGACGACACAGTATGTTTCGCTTTCGTTTTCGCTTCGGACATAGCACTTCCACAGCCCTTGTGAAAATAGCCGATGATATTCGTCTTGGGATGGATAATCATTATTTAACTATACTTACACTCCTAGATTTTAGTAACGCTTTCAATTCGGTAGATCATGATATTCTACTACTTCTTCTCAGCTCGCTAAATCTATCTCCTATCGTAGTTGAATGGTTTCGCAGTTTCCTTCAGGGGCGCCGGCAGCGCATTAAAATTGACAACTTATCTTGGTGTGATATCTCTGCCGGTGCGCCTCAAGGCAGTGTGTTATCCCCTCTCCTGTTTTCCATCTTTATCAACTCTATTTCTCGTAAAATCTCCTCTTCCTATCACATGTATGCCGATGACTTTCAAATCTATATTCAGGTCCTGCTTCCCTTACTATCCCACGGTATTGCCCAAATGAATGCTGATTTAGAGAAAATTTTGAAGTGGAGCAGTGCCTATGGTTTGGTCCTCAACCCAATAAAAACTCAATGCATCATAATTGGCAGCAGGCAGCTTATTGCGAAAGTAGACTGGAAGACCTTACCAGACATTCTTCTTGATGGAAATGTTATTCCTTACAGCTCCTCCGTACGTAATCTTGGAGTTTACTTTGACCGCACCCTCTTATGGGATTTCCAGGTTCAAGAACTACGCAAAAAGCTGAATGCTGCCACTGCATCTCTTAGGCGATTGAGAAATTTCCTGCCAGTTGCAAACAAAATAAAACTAGCCACTACTATACTTTTTCCAATTCTTGACTATGCTGACGTTTGCTACTGTGATCTAAACGAAAATCATCTTTCTGCCCTTCAACGCCTTCAAAATTTGTGCATCCGTTTTATATTTGGCCTTCGCAAATTTGATCATGTGTCTGAATACCGGTCTCAGCTCAACTGGCTTCCGATCAAGATGCGTCGAAATTCTCACGTCCTGCATTTACTTTACAATATCCTTTTTAATCCCTCAACTCCTGCCTACCTAAAATCAAACTTCAATTTTCTAGGTCATGGCAATCCTATTCTTCGCCCTGCAAAGAAACTTACGCTTGCTTTCCCTTCCCATAAAACTTCATTCTATGATACTTCTTTCACCATCTCCGCTATTCGTCTCTGGAACTCTTTACCTGATTCTATACAAAACTTTGAATCCATAAATATATTTAAGAAACGTGTCAAAAAACACTACTTAGACCTATTTCCTTGACTACGAAAATTTTGGTGTACTAATATTAATTATCCTAAAATTTTTATCTCCTGTAATTTTTTCATATTTTTGCCTTATTATATCTATGTAAAGTTTATGTAGTTTATTTTATCTCACATTATTGTAAGTAACAGTTTTTATACTATTGTTTTTTCAATTCTTTTTAAATATTGATGGTTGCCTGGTAGAAACCGCTCACAGCGGTAAGGCCGCCAATTCGCACCTTTTTATAAATTGTAAAATTTATTGTTATTATTGTATTTTCATTGTTTTGTGTCTCTTGTGTTGTGTTCTTCATTTTGTATGTTTATGTGCAAATAAAGGATTTATTATTATTATTATTATGTTCAAAAGCCTTTAGATTTTTAGCCAGGGAGGTCGGTTACATCATCCTATGTTTTGTTGCTGTAAAAAGTCTATCTTGATCCTGTCTACTTAGCGCCATTTTGTTTTGTT
The DNA here is from genome assembly GCA_937595015.1 of Polyommatus icarus. Lineage (NCBI taxonomy): Eukaryota > Metazoa > Arthropoda > Insecta > Lepidoptera > Lycaenidae > Polyommatus > Polyommatus icarus. Next base: position 17,453,466 of record OW569321.1, read on the forward strand.
TGACAGATAGACGTGTTCTGTGATGTGCCGCGATCAGGAATGCTGTGATTAAAATCTTTGAGATAATTTACAAACCGCCTTGTCTTCCTCTTAAAGACAACTTCTCTTTTTTGTATCACTCTTTTATTTTTACGTCTTAATTGAATAACGTTTTGTTTTAGTCGCAACTCGCAATACAGTACTTACATGATAATAATTTGTATAGTGATTAATCACATTTTTTTAATTAGAAGGCGTTTTTGGGAGTGAAGTGTGAACAAATCTCAATACATTGCTTTGTTATTGTATTAAAGGACTTTAGTGAACACTAGACTATAACTGTCTTCTGTCTTGGTTTAGTGTTTACTAACCAAACTTTAAACTTATCGGTCTTACCACAAATAACTAAACATCTGTTGAATAGTTGTTTTGAGACCATTTAATGTACCTATTGAATTTTGTAGTAAGACCGTATAATATTTAAGACTAAAAATCAAAGTTAACAAAAATATTGAAAACAATTAGAAAAGAATAATAGAAGTTAATTAAATGGACGATTGAAAACCTTGAAGTGGTTTTTCAATTAAAATATTAATATCAACGCAAATTTCAGTACAATACATCACAAGCTATCCTAATAATAAAATTATATTATTATTTCCAGTAGGTATACACTACTAGCTTTGTTATTAGTTACTACCTATTTGATATTTTCTGCATTATAGACAGAATAGAACAAGATAATTAAAATACAAACGGAAGTTTTTTTAATCGTCGGACAATCGGAAGACGGAAATCACGTAGTTATTGTGAACCATATTTTGGTAATAACTCACTCGCGCTTGAGTTACTTTGCGCAAAGGCGCCGAACATCTATAGTACCGCCATTTAAAGTAAAAAAACTCGAAAAATCACAATCGGGGTAAACTATGGATTATTATCATTCTCATGTCATAATTGATAATATTTTTTGTTTATGAAAGTTAAACGCACCAACAGTAATCGTAAATGAACTCTTAATACATTCGAAGAAGGTCTAGTTTCGTATTCGATTTAATGTTTCTAAATCATTAAGCAACGTTCACATGCGCTGGCCGTTTAATTCCGCCCCATTTAGCGCATCGGATCGCAAGTTTGCACAACAATCGCTCACAATTGCTCTTTACTCGAACCGATAGTTTTTTTTGTATTTTTAACGCGTCTATTTAGCTCTTTGTTCGCTTGATAAAATGTTCCATTGCTTACGCTTTGTCTAGTGGTGTGGAAATTTGATTAGTTTTGTGCAAATGTTCTTAATAGCGATATCGATTATAAATCAAAGCATGTCCCATTATAAACGATTGTTAACACAAATTTATGGAGTAAAGTGTTATTTTATTTAATTGATTATTGTGCTGTTAGATTGTTTATGACCTTCCAAATCATCGACTGTGCGATAAATTACTTGCAGAATGTGTTGAAAATTGCAATTAGTTTGATAGATCATAACTTATAGAGTTGGTAATTAATTAAATGCATTTATGTCTTGCAATAAGCTTTTATTTTATTTATACTTTAAACGAAACAAAATATTTCGTATTAGAATCAAATTAAGTAAAACAAATTAAAACTGAGAAATGTCAAACGAACCGCAACCAGTAAATAAACATTTATAGATCGAGCATTCCCAGAGAAACATTATTAAATTCAGCCGCCTTTGTGTTCCGTCTTCATTTCATTACGATACAAAGAAAATTGATTTCTGGATTTTAAATTAAGATTGGATTTCTATGCTAATTCATCAGCTCTTACGTGGCTATCAAATAAGAATGTCCCCATTTAATATAAACATGAAACACGTTTAAATATGGGCCGGCGAACAACAAACAAAATATTCATATGAGTGCTGTATCACCGGATGCGAGGGCGACATGATAAAACCCCTTTTCGAGTGTTAATGCCGTGACAAATGTCGTATTTATGCGCTGTGGTGGCAGCGTGCGCCCCGCTGGGTCGCGCTGCCCGCTGCCCACTGCCCGCGACTAGCCCGACAGCCTCATGTAACGCGGCCTTATTAAATTTTTGTAATAAAAAAACATGAACCGCTCTCGGGTCAACAGATGTGCAAAGCAAGAATTTCACATAAAGTTCTTATAAACTGTAAAATATTTTGTTATATCACTCACTTTTTTCTCCAAACCCATATCTGTCAAATACGGAATCGCAATACACGATACAGAGTATATTTATTATTTTGCCTTCAATAGCTTTTAGCATTAATCTACTTACTATAGATTATAGCATTAATAAAAAAAATATTACGTGATTTTAAGTGCTACACATTTCGTAGCTCTGCAGCTACGCAGTACGTAGCACGTACGTAGCATAGTGTTTATATTCTCTTTGGTACGTAGTAGCAAATATGTATTGCAAAATTATTTAACTTTTTTAAAAAGAATATGTAATAATATGGAACATAAACTCGTATATATTTCACATTCCTGAGCTGAAGCCAGAGACACAGCGGGATATAAATCTCTTATTAACTTTTAAAACAAAATAAACCTGTGTGAATGTTGACACCTCTGATAATATACAAACGTACGTAGCCATCTCGTTTTGCGATTCTGAATTCTACGACAATGAAATAAAGTTATTTTTCGATTAGCTATGCAGACTAATACATCGGTGGTTTTATATTGGCGACCATTGCTTTAATTAAATTTGTGTCTTTTTTTATTAATAAAGTACGAAACCGGCGTGACATTTTTTCCTGGTCGGATTTAGCGGTGACATTATAACGTATTATGAACTACCAACGGCAAAATAAGGCACTACTGTTTAATTTTATCTTATTTAGCTGAGTATCAAAAGTAAGTATTATTCGTAATGTATATCCCTACTTCGAGCTTATATTTCAATATAATCATCAAAATAACACTACTAACAAACTACGACTACTAACTAGTAAGTTTATACCTCGATCGTGGGAATCGCAGAAACTATAGATTTTCAATTGTTATGCGGCACCTGGTGTCGCTTGGGAGTTGATGGGTTAAGCAAGTAAAAATGTTACTACCGAAACGTATTATTTTTGTGTGTAAGTATTCTTACTTTTGATATCAAACCACAATTATTAAACTACTCGAACAAGAATAAGAACAAATTTTCATGTTCCTTGCAACATTGAAATTCCATGATATTCTGTAATAATTTGGAATAATCTGTGTAAAGACAAGGGCCTGATTTTCACGCGTCAAAACGCGTAAGTGACATTTTGACGTTTAGGTACGTGCGCGTACGAGCGCGTAATGCGTCGGAATGTTAATTAGGTCCGATGCTATCTGTAACAAGGTATTGTGCGGAGAAACGCATAATCGCATGTGTGCTACCGGCTCTACGCCTCATCGAATTATGTGACAGCAAAGTGACAATGACACCTTGTATTCTAATGTGCAATTGTTTTGGACGGTTTTGTTTTGTAAGCGAAATCAACGGAGTTTTATGGGAGCATCACAGCTTTCTCCTCTTGATTGTACTATCAGAAAAACTTATTTACAAGTAGTTGGCGAACCTCCGAAAATTAGTCGTATTATGTCAAGCCCAGTTGACAGATTGCGACTTAAATTTATCTTGACAAAATAAAGTAAATCGGTCATCTGTCTATTTAAAAAATTGTCTGTTGTACAGTGTACCTAAAATTTAATGATTCAATTTAAAATCCATGTAGTTTTTATTGCGGGTCAACCAGTAACATTCACATTTAACTAAACCAATTTATAATAGTAAAGTAATAAATGTTTTGACACGGCAAACAGTCGGGATTGGACCAGATTCACGAGTTTATAGCGGCTACTGTAGCTATAAACGACGAGACTGACACATGATATATGGGGCCAATTAACTCGTGTCGTAAGTTTGCGCCGGCCTTAATGATGGGCTACCGGAGGCTCGACACAGATTCCGTAAGCAGAAGAAGTGACGGAATAGAGGGCTATGCGCAATGCAGAATAGGAAAAAAAACTTCGTAGCGCCAAAACTCGTTTATCGCGCTGGAACCGTACATTTTCCCGGGACAAAAAGTATCCTATGTCCTTTCCCGGGACTCAAAGTATCTCCATACCAAATTTCAGCAAAATCGGTTCAGCGGTTTGGGCGTGAAGAGGTAACAGACAGATAGACAGACAGACAGACAGACACACTTTCGCATTTATAATATTAGTATGGAAGTATGGATTATAATTAAGTGTACCCATTACCTTTTTATGTGTGCCGTAGTATAAGCTAAGTTAGTGGCCCATTTTCATAACTTTTATTTACGCTTGATTTAAACTAGGGGAGCGGGGGGCACGTTGTTACAATTTTTAGATAGTTGTTAATATGACAAAAGCTATCAAATAAATTATACATTTGATTACTTGTAATGTTAGTATGTCTATTTAGCTACAAAATTATGACTGAAAAATTATTAAAATTTATGTATTTTTTTCACAATGGAGAATTTAACAAAACAAGTAGATTGTAACATCTTACCCCGAAATTGGGGCTAGTTGTTACATCATCCGGGCACGATGTTACGGTAGATAAATAAACAAAATCATCAGTGATACATATTTTTTATTAGTATTTAAAAACGATATAAACAATAGAGATCACTTTATACAGTCTTCTAACATTTATGAGTAATTATAATGTCTATTATGGTAATTATTTGAGCTTTTCTGCTGCAGCAGATTCATAAACTTCTTTAATAGTTGTTTCTCGTTCTGTTTTTCTTTGGTAGTTTCTCATTCTGAATAAAAACAAAGAATATGTCGAGTTTTTACAATAAGAAAACGAACGATACAATACCAGATATGGTAATATTTTTGAGGTAACATATTTGTATGTAACAACTTACCCCAAACAATTGTAACTACTTGCCCCATGGCACGTTTTTTAATATAAATTGAAGTCATTATCAATGGATCGATAGTAGATTAAAACAGTATTGTAAATTAAAGGTAGATATATTATGAACGTTCAAGGTTAAAAATTTTGACAAAATAAAAAATATAGTCATCAGAAATCAAACATTTCGTAAAGGATTTTTTTACTTACTTGATTGAAATCGGGACACATGCTCACAACCTAGCAGTTCAGCGCTTGACGGGTCACTGATTGTTTTTATATAATGCACGATATTATAAGGAAACAAATGAGTCCAATCATGTCTACCAAAGAGTTTAAAATCCCGGTAAAAAACGCGTGTAACTTCTTACCCCTGTAACAACAAGCCCCCCGCTCCCCTATGTCTTGCAATAGTAATCTATATAGATACACATTGGTACAAGTTGCTGTAAGAAACTGCATGTGGGTGCCAAGCTAATTTTTGCATATTGTAAGTACATCTTGGAATCTTTTAGATACCTGCTCCATTTTCGACTAAAAGTATAATAATATGAAATTCCATTAAATTCCCCTAGCGTGAAAAGTATTTGTCATAAAACACGACCCGACACGTATATCTTGTAAACTTTACTGTTTACCTTTATTGTTTCCAAAATTCTTAGGTCTGCGGCCGTGAGATACGTTTACAAGGCCATAAACGGTTTTTAATTAAGGACCTGAATCACGTCGGCGATGGCCCGCGATGTTTACGAGCTATTCACCGACCAATTAGTAGAGTTGTTACATTCCAATCGACGTGTCTTTGATAGAGGTTTCTTAAATAGTTAAATTACTTTTTAAAATTATTTCTTTGTATATAAATATACAGAGGGAGGGAAGAGAGTGGGAATCTCTTACATACCATGCTCATTGTTCCATCCCTAACATCGTATGGATAGGGATTCCTTTTCAGAAAACTTTTTATGAGATTTCAAGATGTTGTCACGGTGTGTCGTGGGACCGCCAAGTAAACTACGACAACAGCAACTTTTGCATTTTGTATCGCCATAATAGGTAGTCGCTGATTCTCTCGATTCGGTTCGCTGTGAACTGACCCTTAAACTATAATGTTATGTGAAATCAAACATCTACATTAGCGGTCCCCCGACACACCTTGACAACATTTATGGACTAAATTATTACTTTACTCTTAGGAATTATTTAAACTTAAAGTCAGTAAATATTATTTCATTACTTTTTAAAGTTTTTTGGCGGGGTTTATTTTAAATTTCTTAATTTAATTTAATTTTATGCTTTTTAAACTTGTGCAGAATAATTCCTATCAACAGGATCATATCCCAATGAATATCATCTATAAAATAATATGTCCTCTTGGATGAGGACAATGTGAGCCCAAACATGAAACCTACACTTTGGGTTCACACGGAGCTCAGCTCCTATACAATCCTGGTGATGCTGCAGCAGCAGCATGCAAATATTTACTGTTTATCTACGTCTTACTGGTTGTTGCAATTAAAATGAGCCCAAACACGAAACCTCTGCTCTAAGTTGGTGAGGAGTTGGGTATCCTATTGATTACCAGGTGATGCTGCAGCACCAGGTCAACTTACCAATAATGTGTATACATAAGTGTCACGAACCAGAATGCAAAATATAAAACCCATCAAACGACTGCAAGTTGCTAATCGCGGCCTATCACGAACCAGATAAACCGTGATATTTCAGCAATGAGCAGGCTGATGATGATGAACTATAGCTAAGAACACTCTCTATCATGTCAGCTTTCAAAAAAAAAACTAGATCAAAATCGGTCCACCCGTTTGGATGCTACGATGCCACAGACAGACAGACTGACAGACAGACACGTCAAACTTATAACACCCCTCTTTTTGGTCGGGGGTTAAAAAAAAGTCTCCTCAGAGGACCTGAAAGCTACAATGATTTTGAATGAAGATTCAGGGATTCATCCTGACGCATTTTTTACTTTTTGGATACATTTTGCTATGGTGTGATTTAAAATCAATAAAATACTTACATATTTTTATGGATATAGGGGCCAATTCTTAGAGATTTGATTTAATTGTAAGGAAATCGCAAAGTAAGAAATTTTAATTTGGAAATTCGATGACGTTCTTCGAAGTTATAAAATCTTATACTTACAATGTTATTTTACAACTAATAAATTTCATAGACTACCCAACAAACCTTGAGGCATCAACTTTCGGATGTTCCCCGCATTCCTCGCTGACACCTCGCGTTTTTATCGCGACCCTAATAAAGGCAGCCTTAACCACTCATATTAATTATTTTGACAACCGCATAAAGGGTTCAATTTGAAAAATACAAAATCCCGATGAAATATGATTGTAAGTGACCTTTAAGGTCTTTTAGTGAGGTAGAATTTTTGGGAGATGAATAACAAGGAAGTGTTGTCAAAGTTCTATCTTACTATAGCGAGGTGGTTATATATTATTTCACAAAAACTCAGCTATTAACTCCTAACAGTAATCAGCATACCACTGCAACTCCTGTTACCAGCGAAGAAAACCTTTTTAGCGCAGCCCATGAAAACATCTCAGGAAGGTTTTCATGTGCTTCGCGAAAACTGCTTAATTATATTAAGGCGTCATCGTCAACGTCGTTTCGTCACATGCAATAAAGTATCCAGGAAATCAGGGTTTATATTTAGCATTGGCTTAGTCTTAGTTTTCAAGGACTTCTTGCGGTATTTTTGCGAAGGATTGACATTCTAATTTTATGGTTTTTAATATAGTATTTCCTTTACCACTGTCATTTTTGGGTTTTGTGATTTATTAAGTCATTACGATTTAGATTGTTCGCGGTAAAATCTTTAATGGTTTCGCGTTAGACAACACGACATGATAATTATAATATTTCAATATTTGTCGACTCATGTTGTCGATTGTAATGTTTGCAGTTTGCACTTTGTAGGATGTAGATATTCTGTGATCTTGTCTGCCTATTGTGCATTAGATGACTAGGCGTCTAGGTTTATCAGTGATTGATTTATACGAATTCCATAGTATTCGTATTCATGGAGACATTACAATACACAAAAGATACTAAACATAAAGAGCAGATTGTTAATCACACAATACTAATTTATCTGAGGAATGGTGCGCGTCAGTTGGTATAAAGTACCTACGGCGCGGCGGCAAAAACAAAGATCATCATAACGTGTTAAGTTTGATCCTTGTAATAAAAGGCCAAGGTCCGGTATATTGTATTTTTAATTTTGTAAGAGAGAGGCACGACTCACTAATAATGTGTGATTCGATCGAATCGAACATCTTCACTACGTTTTAGCGAATAAAGTACGCTAGTCGCGATGAAAGGCCAATGACAGACCAAAAAACGTGCCATAAGTTTCCAAATTCGAAGCGAACAGGAATTATGTGACCTGCTGCAGATTTTCTACCAAATGAGATACGGTTACCTACATTTGATTTCCTGTCAATATCATTAGAATAATTGAAAGCCTCAGTGAGCTCAGATACATAAAATTCTGAAGTCTTAAGCATCTTACCTAATCTTAGTATACGGATCTCTAAAATATGACAAAGCTCAGGCCCGCCGCGAGCTCTTTTGTCAACATCAGCGTTATCAGGCGCATCTTAAAAGCCAGATCGGGAACAATAAGTGAATCCTAAACGTTATATTTATCGGCTACATTAAGATGTGGTTTCCATACTGCGATCCGACGCTGCATATTATTGTTATCGACGATTGTATATTGCTCTCTAACGATAGCGCTTTGAATGTTACAATATAATGTTAATATTAATTTTAATTCACAATTCATATCATTTTTTATGTTACTTAGTAATACGAGTATGTGGCACTAGAGTGTACTATAAAAGACAGCTGTATCATCGTTAACATTCTATCAAATTGATAGCTCTAACTCTCTACAGTTCACGTCATAACTAATGTACTCACTACTCGTATAAGTCGTATACCAAACATATGATTGACGAATTAATATTTACAATAATTACATATTATTATTCTTCAATCCTCCTTTCACGTTCTTTTAACAGCAAAAACTATATTAGAAATCAAAATATGTAGCAGAAAAAATACACCTACCACACGTACTCTACATCGTTGCGCTGATACCACAATAAAGGCAGCCAGATTGTCTGGTATGAAGATCATATAAAAAGAAATAAAACATTTAATTGTAATAAAAAATCACCCGCGCTGCTGGAAGCTAAGCTCGGAGATCAAACGCTGGACCGCCAGTTACACCTTTACTTTGGTCAATATTTTGCAGCGGACCGGTCGTGAGATGGACTTGATAGGGGTTTGACAATCGTATTTATCAAAACAATAATACCTTGACTAGCCTTGACCACAACAATTTGCTTTTGTTACCGAAAAAGGCTGCGTAAAGATCTCAAAGTCATTGTCACATTCGGTATTATAGATGTTGTAATCGATTGACTTGGGAAATTTTTTTCTATTTACTTGTTTTGTGTTTTGTATTGTAAATTTTGCTTGCAGTGAAGTCTATATCGGCATGTATAGTCAAACATTTTGTTACAATTGGAAATACACTCTCAAAATTTTTACATCAAGTTTCGATATCGTTAACTTTCGAGTTTCAAGTCCCAATAGAAATATATTATTATGAAATATGAAACGCGCTTAGCAGCTTAAAGTCTATAACATCAACTTCATTACAATCAGTATTTACTTCTGACAGTATGTTTTATAAACCGGGCATTATAAAAGTAAGATGCGTTTTCGTTTATTGTGGCCCTATGAATGGTGATCAAGCGACAAAGACCTTTAAAAATACACTCTAATATGCAACGTTAAGCGCTACATCTTCTCCACATTACGTGACTTCTATTTGTACTACAACAAAGTTTATTATTGAGTTTAAAATATTTTTAACGTCGACAGTATGAGCGTAAGTCCAATGCAATATAATAATGTTATTTGAATCTGAAGCGCGTGGGCTGATCACAGCCTATTCTGTGTTAAGAAGCAAGCATAAAATTGTTTTCATAGTATTTTAAACATCCGAGAGAAATTTTACAATGTCAGTATTGTTGTATGAGCCTATTACATCTGAGTAGTAATAATTTAAATAACAGTTTTAAGACATATTAAGTTGTAATACATAATAATTGTTGTCAATATTTATTTTCGTGGATATTTGGAACTACATATACCTGGTATTGGCTTTAGCACGCATAATATGTATTATGTACTCGTTTTATTGTTTTAACGTAGTCCTCAATATATCAAATAACTTGTTTTCTATTGCACATAACATATTAAACTGCTCATAAGTTACAGATTAATAAGTTAAAATTTCCGTTGGAGCACGAGTTTTTTTTCGTATTTGAATGAATCTACAGCTTTAGGGTATATACTAAACTTATAATATAATATGCCTACTAAACTTTAAGATCAAAGTAATAAATACAATAAAAGATATTGAAGTGAGTGTAATTATTATGAGTGAAGAATTTCAATCTGAAAGTTATACATATCTGTTGGAGGCCGGCCAGACTGCATTCCAGCGGCTTTAGTAGACGGGGTGTCGCCTACACCCGACATATCACGGCTTAACGCTGAATCAAACAGATAAAATAACGAATAAATTTAGTAGAAGATGGAACGGTGATAGAAATTAGGATATATATCCTAATTTCTATCACCGTTCCATCTTCATCTATATATATATATATATATTCGTAATACAATATCCTAATTCGTCGGTTCAGACTATAGTCGACTCTACCGTCAAAGAATAATTATTTCATTCTTTGACGGTAGAGTCGACTATAGTCTGAACCGTACTAGGTACAGTCAAGTTTATTTAAATAGGAGAAATGTAGAGATAATAACTAAGACCTATTGTTTTTAACTCTGACAATGATACGTATGTCACAGTAATTAGAAAACTTAATCGCTTAAAACTTAACAGTTTTCGACATTGTGCTAGAAGAGACTGGCTGTAACGAAATAATTTCTACTTTTGTCCGAAAGATTTATTGCAATCGTAGAACAATGATTTGTCCCTAAAATTGCACCCACAAAGCCATCGACAATGCGACGCTTAATACCACAGAGATAAACAATGTCAGTAAGCAGAAGCTGCACTTTTATCACCGCAACACATTTGGGGTTTGTTTCAGAATAAAGCACGTACTGCAGTTTACACCGTAACCAAAAAATCGTAAACAATCGTGAATAGCCCCCCGTCGATCAAAATACCAACAATTAGTTGTGCGCCGCGATAAGCGAATCTGGCTCTTATTTTCCGCGAGGACGAGGAGTCGTTATCACAGAATAACAATATTTTATTTTGCCGAGGCGAAGGAGTTATTGAATAATGCGAAATAAATCTGCCGACGTCGTAAGACTCGGATTCGCATAACTACGAGCACAATGGTGCGACGATTCGTGTATTTTTTTCGACCCGTAAAGGATCATTACCGTGTATTGTTGTGTAATTTCACGCGTTTGGCGACACTGCGGGCATTTTACTGTAGAATTTAGCGGGAACTTAAAAATCATATAAATAAGGGCATGCTTTGTTTGACATAATTTTTGTATTTAAAGCCCCGGCATTGTCCCCGACAGTTGTTTTGTAGCCGTTGTCCGGTGTGACTGATTTCATAATGGCCGAGACTAATTTTGCATTATTTCGTTTGAAGGGATTGTTTTTAAGTCAACGCAGAGAAAGTTTCTAAGCCTAACGAGAAATTAAGAGCCAATAATAGAGAAAATAAACTAAAGGATATTAAACTTTACAAAACTAACTTTATTTATGCTGCAGCCGCACTGTTTGTAACTGTAATAGAATACGAGTAGAATTATTTAGATTTCCCAGTCATACTTTCTGTAAATTCAGAAATGATCTTACTTTATTGATAAAAACTATTTCTGACTTCAATATTTTACGTAAGATAAGATAATCTTTATTAAGGGCGTTCCGTCCGGAGATTCCGTAATTGACCGTATTTAAAACCTTATAAACTCATAATCTGAAAGCTACAAAGTTATAATAAAAATACAGAAATAATCTTCAGTATATCAACATTCCTTTTGTCGTTTTAAATTTTCTGTTTTTATTTCTTATACTCATGATATCAGCTTCCAAAGTAATACAAATTTCTTAAAATTCAAGCATACATTCAGCATCTCCTTAGGATTTACAAATTACTTTTATTTGAAACTCACGCCAATAGATCGACAATATCATGAACTACATATTCACCGTTTTCATTTTTTTTAGGACAATTTTGAACCAAGATAAGTAAAAATAATAGGGTTTTGGCGCGATCTCGGCAACGCGGCAAATGTATGGCCAAGGTCGTTTGCTCGGGGGACGACCTTAAAGGCCAGATATCATAATATCCTCTGTCTAAAGTGTATTCTGGTAAAAGATTCGTTTGAGAGTTTTTGTCTACGGCGACTTAACCTGCAAGCTGCAACATTACTCTAAGCTTTAATCCATTGTAGCTTTTATGATAGGCAGGTGAAGCTGGTGTAGGCGACCCTCAATATATTTATAACAATTTGCTTTATTGTCGTATCAACAGCGATTCGACCAATATATTGGGTAATTTGTATGTCAATTATTGGTATTCGGATTATCCTTCATTTACAAAATGTTACAAAAACTTTTAAACGAATCATCATAAACGTTTTAATTTATAATATATTTCACTGTATAATGGTCTTTAATTTTACTGTAAAATATGTAGTACATATTTTTAAAAGTTGATGAATATATTATATTTTTTAAGTTTTTCAGTTTGTAAATGATCCCTATTATTTTCTTATTAATGTTTTTTTTTGTGTAGGCTTTTCACTAAGCAGTTTTCTTTCAAGGAAATTCTTACTAAGTATGTATTTTTTAGTATATTTTGTTAAATTATATGTTTGTTGCATACAGAATAATAAACACTACACATTGGGATGAAACGTTAACAATTCATCACAAACGTAATTTTGATAGCGAGTCGTGAAATCATTCCAATTAAAAATACGATTGATTCAAACGCAATAACCCGTGCCCACGACGAACAACAAGTAAAAATCTCTAAACGACAATAAGTTTGAACAAGCGGGAATAAAATATCGACTTTGAAAACGTAGCAATATTGACGGGAAAATTTTGGACCGATGTCGAACAACGACACAAGGTTTACTTTGGTGTAAATTTTCTATTTGAACTACACGGCTAAAATGGGATAATTCTTATATCGGAGTAAGGTTTTTCGAATCGAGAGCGGATTAAATTGGAAATATGGGTTGCCTCACGGGAAAAGTGTCGGTAATCATAGTTACGTATTCTTGTTTAGAGTTTTGTGGGGCACAAAATTATGTGAATATACAAAACAATAATGATATAAATAACCTTATAAAAATACTTATCGAATAGATATTTATTACTATCGATAATGTAGTCTACTACTCTCTCATTAGTTAATAATTGAAAATCAATTTCTTTCAGTGATTAAATTTGCTTCTGCTTTTTCTGTGAGATAGACAAATAACTTTTATATAAGAATTATGATTAAAAAGTTAATTTAGCAAGCGTATTAGCAGCCTTTTTGATATAACAGATAGGTGTACATAAAAAACAAAAATTGAAAGTGATTTTGTGTCGGCAGAAAAAATATTCCCAACAAAGAGCTGACCTTTGCTCCACACTCGCTTACATTTGGGAATTGACACTCTCGTAAATGTGCGTCGTTTCGATACCAAATGTCAATTAAATTTTATAACGTATTTATATCACATTTTTGCACCAATGAATTTTGTATACCAATTACATAACACATATGCTAAATAACATTTAGTCACAAATATTTTCAGCAACCCATGTTGTAACTGCCCATTTGGATTAACCGACTCTATTCCTTGAAATTCTCTTTGTTGAAATTAACTTTAACCAATAATATAAACAAATACTACAACAATGCTCGTAAATAAAACCATTATGGAGACGTTTCAAAGAAACAAAGACAAAAATTTGGAAACAATAATTGCCGCTTAACGGTTTTTTTTTCATAATTTTATTACTGTTAGTATAATAATTAGGTTGTACTGTTTTCTCCTTTGTTACTAAATAAAGTTACTATACATTTTACAACACTTTTTACAATACCGTTCATATATCTACACCTAGTTGTTAAACAAAGAAGCTTTTGTATACCAAAAACTGATATTATATAGATAGGAAATGCGTTCACCTTACCCGAAATGCTAGATTTCAGTGTAGATCTACGATAGAATCAACACAGGCTCTGTTGAGTGCTGTCGCGATTTTGATAATGCTCCCCTTATAAGAGACCGCATTTGAATACGAAGTGAAATTTAGTTTGCTAAAGTTACCGCGTTCTATTGAATAGTAAAAGTTATAGATTGTTATTGCTCGGAGGGCTGAATTCTCTCGACCTCTGCTCTATTTCGTGAATATATAGAGGGTAAAAGATGTGAAAATAATGTTGCTTTTTATTTATGACTTGCCAGTAGGTACTTCAAATGAAACTGCAATGATTACTAACTTTAGTAGAAGATGACAAAGTTTTAGATTTTAATGGCTCACGAGCTTATTGAGCCTAAGTTTTTTATGCGAATCCTTAAAAAGTTTAAGAGATTTATTATGTCCGCTGGAATTAGAAGTACTTTTTGTTGTTCTTCTGCTTATATTGTTTAACAGCTAATGTGTTATGTGTATCGTAACCTTAATTTTAGTGATTAGGTACTTTAGGTTAAGCCTGTTTTGAATAGAAAATCATTCATTTACCGAGCACTCTCCGATAACGACGGTTTTATTGTCATAAAAGTCGTAAATAAATAAATGATAAAGTGCACTCCAATAAACCACCTCACGCGGCGATGGTTCTCAACCAGTTAGAGTCATGTTTAATAAAAGTGATATATAAGACATAAATAGTTATCACGTAGGCTGAGACGTCGTTACCAACAATAAAGGTAATTGTTACGACTGCCAACCCTATGGGTTAATAAATTAAAAGTTTATAGGGTTTAAACAATACCACTTCACCCCGCCACCGAGATTTTGTCACCCTCCTTGTCAGGGCTGTCCGTTTGTTGAAATTAAAGTCAGTGTTGTCTGAATACATATTTTTTTACTTTCATTTCGCTTGCTGAATAAATATTACATAATATTTTACATGACGACTTAGGAACAATCCGTAAAATGTTACTAAGGAAAACTGACTTACATTACGTAACTGCAGTTGGTTTACGTGTAGACTTTCGTAGATACGGACTACGTACCTTCATACAACAAAAACTGGATAATACTTAAATATACATTTTTAAAGCATTACGTAATGAGTTACTTGTGTTGTCAACTATTATGAAAGTAAATTATACTTAAACTTATTATACTATATTTTTTATTTAAAACTAATGTATCTTAGGTGACAGCCCTAACGAAAGACATAACTGATTGGGTGCGTACACTAGTTCTGTCGAGTACCCCAAATTAATTTTTGAGAACAAAATCCATTAGCGAATGAAGCTTTTTTCCGTCATTGTTTAGGGTTGTCCCATAATTTACGCGGCAAACTCGATTCGAGTCGTTTTTAAGCGCTGGGGCGGTAGATACGAGCATTGTGCAATATTACTGTTGAACCGACTGCACTGTACAGCTGCCTTGTTTCGAGTACAGTTAGGCGCAGAATTGTTTGAAAAAATTACATGCGATTGCATTCGCGCGCTTGCAGCTACGTATTTTCTTGTCAAGTCTATGATTTATGCCAACCAATTGTCTATAGATGAATGCGTGTAAAGAGAATCTTTCTATTTGTATCCACGCTGCGAAGTTTTTTATAGTTTTATGTGCGGGTTTACATTTAATTTGGCATTGTCGTGGCTGTGGCATTTATGGCGTGGAATTTGTGAGAGCGAAAGGGTATTTAACAAGCTTTGTTATTTATCGAGAAATTATAATTTATGCTTACAATTAGGACTGAATAACGTACAAATTGAAAACTTCAACTAATTTTGTACGGAATTATTTTTAAGAAGATGTTGTCAATCAAAAACTTTATTCATTGTGGTATTATATGTAGGTATTTCTACAAATTGAGAAATAAATTATTTTTTCTGTACCCATATACTTTAAATCTCTGTATATTTTATACAAAGCATAAAATAATATACAAATTATATTTTCATATGCCTACTTTTAGATATTATGTAGGTAGTTGTTAATGTTCAGATTTTTTAACATTTCTTTTCGAAGCAGTGAAATAATGTATGTTGAATCCCCTGCGTTTTAATATCGTGTTATTAAAAAAGTATTCCGAGCATATGCCAAAGTTAAACACTGTTATAAAATAATACATTTAAAGTAGTAAACAAGTGGATTAAAAGTTATAATTCATGGCGGGCATATTTACAAGTTATTAAAAATATAAACTGTAACAAAGCAGTTACCAGCGATTCGCAAACATCCAACTCTTTGTTTTCGAGAGCATCAGCTGTGTACATTCGAGCACAATACCGTAATGCCCTATTCTGTATTCATGTAGGATAATCTACACAATAAACCCTGTGTGCACCGATCAAAATAACTATAAAAATACAATAAGCAGCTTATACGTGTACCCTGATGTGTGCGCGAGTGTCCGAGAGCAGGACGACGAGCTAGAGAGAGACAAAAACCTTTTGAACCTTTGACTCCATAATTCGATGTATCGATGCCTTTTTCATCGATTGTGTATTGAAAATGGAATTCACTAAACGGATGTCCATAGATAATTCGCTCAGGATTTGAATGGACATGCACGCTTCGAAAAGACATTGACTGTCTGTGTTCTATGTTATATGACTTGGCGGTTTTGTTTATGATAATATAAGCAGTAGACAGAATCAAAATCCTAGTGCTATATTCTGCAGATATAACGGCAGCCTCAGCCTGCCAACAATATTAGGACAAGAATATTACTAAAATATTATAATGTTGCACGTTCTATCCACCAAGTCAAATGTAACCAGTTTCTTTTTCCTGAAATATAAAGGTCCATAATACATTACAGTCAAAAGCTTTTAGCGAGAGACAAAGTTACAAGTCTCCTGTGAGAAATTACAGTTTGCGTATACGAGCCAAAAATAGCTCCTGGTATAATAATAGTTATCCAATCGTCCGAATATTTCTGTCAAACAGTATTACGATGTGTATCGGGCGGAAAACCTCAAAAAACTGCCTCAGTGACGTCACGATCCAGCTGGCCCTTATCTTACCGATCTTAATCCTGCGTACACTTAGCAAAAATACTTATTTATCTTAAATACGATCGGGATCTTCCCTAATCTGGTCTTTGTGTTTTTGTATGTTTGTTTGTATCATATTGGGGGAGCGTTTTGTGCAATTAGACTGGACAGATTAGGGTGTGAATCCAGATTGAAAGATATGATGCCTATTTAATATTGTTTGATTGGTTTTTTATCATTGAAAGACCGATGGTTGCCCTATCTGAACCGATGTAGAATGTATGACATTTCTTCATTTTTTATACCTTACGACGATGAGTAAAGCTTGTGTTTAATAATGAAAGGAGCGTACAGACTCTTATCGTATCTTGTCTCTTATTAGTATCGACTCCATCTTAGTTATTTACAATACTTACTTGAAGTATGAAAATGTAAAGTGGCAATAAGCATCAGGTGTATTCTTTAAAATTATACCGTAGAGTTAGTAAATATAAAAACGGACGTATAAAGTTGTAGGTACCAAGCCCTCGTCCGCCCTGCGGCTGACAGTCACCTAATTGGAAGGTTTATTTTTCAGATGCGGTGGCTCTCGGCTTTACTTGAGAAAATTTAAAATTGAAAACTCTTGACAACTTCCGATAGTTGAATATTGATTGTATTAAGTATTTTACAATTTGTAATTATTTTTGGAACTAAAAATGTGTAATTAAAAAAAATTCTTAGTATGGTAGAATATATTAAATGAAATTGGGGCTAGGGTTGCAAAAACTTTTATTTTAGTACCTTTCTAAAATTGGACACATACCGATTATGTCTGTCATTGAATTCGTTAGTCGCCTGGCATACAACGAAATAATCGGCCAAGTGCGAGTCGGGCTCACGCAAGGGTTCCGTACCGTTATAGAGCAAAGATAGGCCAAAAATGTAATTTTTGTATGGGATTAAATTTTTATTATATTTTATTTTAATATTATTATTATAGTACACATAATATAATTAAGGCCTTTGTGAAAATTTCAAGTGCCTACCTGTTGCCGTTATAGGTTAATATATATAGCCGTATATTGATAATAAGCAAAAAAAGCCAAAAAAACACGTTTGTTGTATGGGAGCCCCCCATTAGATATTTATTTTATTTTTAGTATTTTTTGTTATAGCGGCAACAAATATAACCAATATATAAAAATTTTAGAAGTCTAGCTATAGCTGTTCTTGAAATACAGCCTGGAGAGACGCAGACGAACGGACAGATGGACAGACAACGAAGTCCTAGTAATAGGGTCCCGTTTTTACCCTTTGGGTACGGAACTCTAAAAACATTGTATTAACTATGACGTCTGCGTACACAGTGTGAATCTTTTTATCGCTAAGGGGGTAAAAGAAAATTAAATAAATTAAAAAGGACGAAGTAGAGTCAAAGCGATTTGACATTTATGGAAAAAGATTTCCCATTCTTCGCGAGACCAAAAGCCTGTACTTTGCATTTCCTCGTCAACGCCTTAAACGCTAATCGCGTCTGTGAAGATCAATTGCCTTTTCAAGCCAGCATTGTTCGAGCCCGACGACGCAGGCTCACTCGACTCCAACTCTCTCAAAGGAACCCTCACACCCACACGAGTAATCTTACAATTAAAGCATTTTTTCGCACACCAAAATATCTTCTAACACAATATACACAAGCGCGAGAGTCCCCTGAATACTCATTGTCTACTCAGATAAGCTGACGGATTCAAAAGTGCCGTATTTAATTAGAACTCGGTCCGTTGTGAACTCTGTCTCAACCGAGCCGGATAATGCGGGGCTTTACCAATTAGTTTATGGTAAGTTTGTACAATTTTAATGAGATTTGTCTTCTTCGCAACATTTTGGGTCTGTTTTATAATTTGTCAACTGCCTTTAGAAACAAAGTGCCATCGTCTTCATTAGGAGAGCGATCAAAATTCTTTTGAAGTTTCCCAAATTTAATGAATATTTTATTTTTCTTATAACCCTAAATCACGGTGTTTTTATAACTTATCATTTAAAATTTCTCTTTTAATCATATTGAGTATCTCTTGACTTCTCTTTTAAACTTTTTTCAGATAACATAATTTTTGTTATAACGCTGCTAACGATTTAAATTGTGCTGTTTTAATACGTTTTTTTAGCTAAATGCAGTATTTTATACATAGGAGTTTACTTTAGACATCTTGTGAAAGTTTACTACATTAGTAGAGAACAAATATTATTTTAATATTATGTTTTGTTTTTCGTCATAGAAAAGACACAAACGCGTTCGACGCTAATATATTTATTAAACATTACTTTTACTGTTAATTTTAACTACATAATATGTTAAAATCATACAACCGCAAGTTGCAAAGATTGAACCCAATAAGCCCTATACTAAAAGCTAGGCCCTAAAGCTTTCATTAGTTCGTCCAATACAAATATATACCCCCGCTTCGCCGATCAAAACGATTCATTGCTAATTAATGGCATAAATAAATTAGCACTAACCAAAAGTCGGGTTCAGCTGAGTAAAAAATTAAACGAGTGAAAAGCTTAATTAACACGACCTCGGTTTTATATCAATATTTATAGTTTAAGACACCCTCCACGTTACACGATGTGCGAAAAACCCGCGCTCGTTACAGATCTGTTTATATAACACGAGCCTAATTTATAAAGAAAATATGCTAAAACCACTGGTTTTACTTATAGTTTGTATATTTTTATAATTATTCGTATGTCACAATACACACCGAGATTCAAGGTAAAAAATATATATGTAGTATTAAAAATGAACCTTTTATACAAATTACAACGTACCTGATTGATAGATTTATTTGTTAACTCATGAACACAATTGCAAATTCTCTGCAATTATATCACTTATATTCGTAATATACACATTGATTTTACCTCAAGCGAGATTACAAAATATGAATATATATATGATTTTTAAACATGCCACATCCGATATTCCCGCACCGGGTAACCGCAACTACTCGACGTCATAATTGCATAAGGCGTAAGAGCAAGCGTCGGCAGAAACGCTAACTAATTGCCATTGAAAAAAGGCGAAAGCCCGGTTGAAAACATTTCCCGGCCACCTTTGAAGTTTTTCTAAAACCTGGGCCTTTTGCGCGTGGGCTTGATAAGCCACACTACATAGAAAGCGTAATAAGGTACTTTTAATGCAGGTGTGATGTGCTCCTACCGTATAAAGATGAGTGACGCTTTGTGCCACATCTTGTGATGTAATGGTTTTCTTTTGGGGCGTTTGACGGGATTATTAGGGTGCTGAGTATATACGGTAATTCCCTAAACTGCACAATAAATGAAAATCATTTTCGAAAATTAAAATACATAGATAGAGACTTATAATTTGATAAAATCATGATTTTCTGGCGTAGCAAACTCCATGAAGGATAATAATGGGAGCTAGTCGGTAGAGACAGACTGTCGTAACAGCAGATTAAACTTGACACAAAGCTTCCCTTGAATACTGTGTTCGGTTCAGTTCTTTGGAATAATTTAGGATAACTCATTGCTAACTATAATTACTATCTACTACCACGATTTTGCAATAAATTCAATCAAAGAAAACAATTAGAACTGTTTAGTTGCTGCCATATCAGATAAAATAATATTTGTATTAAGGCTTATTTTGACTTTATGGA
Organism: Polyommatus icarus; assembly: GCA_937595015.1. Classification (NCBI taxonomy): domain Eukaryota; kingdom Metazoa; phylum Arthropoda; class Insecta; order Lepidoptera; family Lycaenidae; genus Polyommatus; species Polyommatus icarus. Next base: position 17,474,222 of record OW569321.1, read on the forward strand.
GAGTAAGTATTACCCAAAGTTAAATGTGTACAACTACAAAGAACTTGTTTGTCGCAGTACGGGAAGTATACACTTTTTCGTGATAAAGGGCGGATAACAAAATTTCATGATATATATATATATATATAAACGGATTTTAACTAAGCAATGATCATGTGCAGTCTTACTTCGAGTTGAAGCTGAAAGTAAAAAAAATATTCATATATGAAAATTTATGCGTCCGCTCGGACAGAGATCGTGACAATAGTTGTAACACATCGTCATTGTAAGACGGATGCTCTTCCACACCTCCGCATTGTTCCATCGGACTCCGGTAATGGTAACACTCGCCCACGGCCCGCGGGTCACTAATTATGTACATATCTGTCGCTACTAGCTTGTTCGTATCCTACGACACGATCACATTAAGATTCAAAGATGTTTTAGCGGACCAAGAAACGACATCGAATAAAAAAAATATTGGAACAATTAAAAATATGATTAGGCCTTTATTTTCTTACCTTTAAATTAATTTCTATACTATAACTACTACCAGCTATTTAAAAAAAAGAAGAGAATCTGAAAATGTAGCAAGATTTTATGGGTTTGTGAAAACTGTTATCACTTAATTATTGTGAATTTGGAAAAATCTCTTTTACTAAATTACAAAAAATACAAGTGATACAATAAACATTTATCGTATCGTTATCGTATCGTTGTACGTAGCACAGCTGTAATAGGTACAAGTTCTACACAATAACACATTGTCTACCGAGAACTTCTGTTGAATAATTATAATAGTGTTGTTCTCCCGACACGTTTACTTGTCTACTGAAGTTTTTCAATTTAAGTTACTAGTGTGGAGGCCAAAGTAAAATAAAGTAATATTGTATACTGTTAACAAACTAAATATTATACAAATATACAAAAGACGCAAAATAATACGACATTGCGCAGTAATATTGGCAATTGGAAGACCTCACAAAAATAGAAACATCGGTGAACATTGTTATGCATACCTAGTTCTATTACAATAATTATTGAAGTCTATACTGTACTCGGCGAAACATGGCGGTAGCGGTCATTGACACCCTGTCAAAAATTTGTCATTTTCTATATAAACCGCGATTGACAATGAAGTGTCAGATGTTGTCAATCGCGGCTTTATATAGAAAATGACAAGTTTTTGACAGGGAGTCAATGACCGCTACCGCCATGTTTCGCCGAGTACAGTATAGCAACCGACACTGATACTAATATATTATATAAGTGCGAGAGTGTGTCTGTCTGTCTGTTACCTCTTCACGCCCAAACCGCTGAATTTATTTTGCTGATTTTTGTATGGGGATACTGTGTCCCGGGAAATGACATAGGATACTTTTTATTCCGAAAAAGGTACGGTTCTCGCGCGATAAACGAATTTGGGAGTTGAGGGTGTCATCTAGTCTAATATATATAAATCTCCTGTCACGATGTTTGTCCGCGATGGATTCCTAAACTACATAACCGATTTTAATGTTTCTTTTTTTAAATGTGTGCTTTTTTCCAGCTTGAGAGATAGGATAGCTTAGATCTTTAATTATAGTCGCAATTTTATTTTATTGCAAATTATTTGTCTATAAAGAGCGACCATTGTTTATGCGACGCGGGTCACGGGATAGCGATGGACGTTGCCATGGTGACATACTTATTTAGTCACTAATTCAATAAAATAATACGGGCGATATACTTTATATACTTACCTAATATGGCAAAGAGACGTTTGCCGGGACAGCTAGTATCTTATAAATTGAGATCTTACGAACAGCCATCATTACCGAAAACATAAGAAGAAACGATTTATCATTATTACACTAATAGTTATCGATAGCCGAAAGAAGCGGCATGAGTTGCGTTCTGAAACTGCTTTTGAGCGCGCCGCCGGAGTGTTGGCTGCATTGTTTTCAAATCAGTAACAGTGCCGGTTCCGCCACCGACACAACTCGTATTAATTACACCTAATTGAATTTCGAATTGGAACGATGACATTTGAATTTTGGCGGGATCCGCTCACTCGGTAGTGATGTGCCACAAAGGTTTCGATTGCCACAATCGGGACCGCCCGCGGCTATGCATAATACGCTCAGAATCGACCGACAACCTCCAATAGATCTGTATGTAATGAGAATTATCGGGATTGCTCCTGGTCTCGGTGGGCTCGAGTCGGCCATTCGCTATTATTATACCGTTAATAGCATTCTTTAATACACCCCTCTATTCACGTCGATTATTTTGTATTGTGCTCCCTTTATTAGGAAGAAAATAGTTATCTGTTAGTTTATTAGCAGCGTTACTTGCAGAAAATTCCTGTGTTTACATTGTAGAGTTGCGAATACACGTATAACAATGTTTGATGCAATTGCCGGCTATACACGTAGTAATTTTCAAGTAGAGCTGGTGTTTATTGAAAGACGATGACGATGTTTAATTATAATTTATAACAATGTGAAACAAAAAGTTTTTGCTTCAAATACTATCATAACCTCGTTGCAACTTTGATAATTTTGAAAACAATACTTCTGTGTATTGTTTTCAAAATTATCATTAGAGCGAAAGAAAGCAATCCCATCCCATTCATTTAAACGATACCGTCACCTGTAGGCCAGGAAAGTGAAAGTAAATTGTGCAATATATTGTCAACATATCACACAATGCCATTATGTCCTTTGTGACTTTACAACACCTGCGTCCTGCAATTTAATTTGGGAGTACCAAATTATGACAGATGGGAGTACCACAAGTTTCCTCTTAATCTCTATATACTCTACAATTATTATTATAAACATTGTTTAATTCATAATTTCATAGCCTTTTCTTGGTCAGGTAAACTTTGGTATTTTGGTATTTGGCTATGCTAGAACTAAATTAAAATGAGTTGCCATATTTTGGCTCCTATATTGGTTGGGAGCTAGTGGTCTAATTTAATGCAGTTACGCATAAAAATGGAACCCCTTCTCTTGCATGATCGCGTTGAGCCCCGCCGGCCACGTGGGGCATCCCGCGGCGCCGCTGATCGCCGTCGAGCGCCGCTTCACGCTCAACCTCAAGTGGACAACAACTTTGTTCTAATTTTGAAAACATGCAAGTACATACTTACTACAGAGAGATTTTTTTTAAACAATAAATATGAATTACGGTTTTATTAATATACATCCTTTTCCATATTTTATGTAGACATATTAATGTGTATTTTTTTTCATAACCTTTTTACCGAATTTCCGTTAATTATAGTTATGAATTTGTCATTTTAAAATATTTATTTAACTTTTTACTTTATGGTTAGCATTTTTGTAACTTCAGTATTCTTTTCAATAACCTAGTCAGAGCTGGCTACTATCATAAATCATAATATACCAGCCCATTACAGGAACATAGTATAAACATAGTACAAAGTAACATTAATAAGTAACATAGTACAAAGCTCAAAAATAGGCAATGAATATATCTATCACTATTTCAATCTCAGTACAAGAGTTTCGTCAAATGATATTTTAATACGCGTGAAATTATTAATCTCAGTAGTACCTACCTGCGAAATGTTTTGAAGTAACACATCAGAACAATTTCGAGTAGGTAATGTTGAGTCATCGCCGGTAGGATAAGGGTAACGCCTGAAATAGATCAAACTATGAGACTAGGCACAAATTAATATTTAATATCAATCTTTTAGACACGTCTCGTGGCTTGGATCATAGATGCTAACAATTATTTAATTTACCTTTTAAACAACTTAATAATCAGGCAATGTAAGAGTTCACATCAACCTAGCTTAATTAAGTTTAGGTTCGTAAATAAGAATTGAAAACAATTATTCAATTAGAGATGCACTATCAGTGAAGTTGATTCCTAGGCAGATGGCGGACCTAAGTAATTTGTTAAACCCATATGACCGATCACAGCTAAGATTGAATTGACATAAGCTGACCACATGACGTAGGTCCGTCAACTGCCTAGAAATCAATTTCCTCGATGGCACAAGAAAATTTTATAGTAGCACGTAAATATCCAATACACAAACGTTGGAAGCATCAACTGAATTTCTAATCTAGCGCGCTCTTATCGCCCAAAACCCTCTGTCCTGTGTGCCCTGCGAAAGACGATTTCAATGTGGAACAAACGTGGACGAGTTAATACAATACCGCAACAGCCACTTATTCCGTTCAGTATGGATGTGAACTTAAAAAATTTAACAAATCTGCACTCTTGTTTACATAAGTCGTGTACGTCTTAGTACATAAGTTAAGTATAGAAATCATTATATAATTGAGACATGTGCCATGTGCATATGTACTTAACAGAAAGTAAAAAATATTAGTACTAGTCTTATTTATACTAGTTACAAAACTATACTGTGCTCAGCGAAACATGGTGGTAGCGGTCATTGACTCCCTGTCAAAAACTTGTCATTTTCTATATAAACCACGATTGACAATTAAGTGTTAGATGTTGTCAATCGCGGCTTTGTAAAAATGACAAGTTTTTGACAGGGAGTCAATGACCGCTACCGCCATGTTTCGCAGAGCACAGTATAGTATTAAGTATGTTATCAAAGTTTCAGAATTTTAGACTACAACAGTGCACGTAGCATAACACAAACCACAGATACACATCACATTCGAACATCCAAACCTAATTTCCTGTCTCAGATACAGCGTCCATGCCTAAGCCTAAAGACAAATACATTGGACCTGGGCCAGCATAAATAGACCTACAGAGCCCCTCGCCACGGCTGACTCGCTGGAAATTAGAGGGGAAATGGGACAGATTTGTCCAGATCAATTTATACTGGAACATAAAACTATGTACTGGTATGGAGGCGGCCTAAAGGATGGTTGAAAACTGGTACCGCTCAGCATATATCGGAAAATACAATACAATATTGTGCTAGAAAATTTAACGAACTTTAGATACATGACTCATAAAAAAATCATTCATGTAATAGACAGCAAACGTACCACATAAATGTACACAAGTTTTGGCTAAATCAGTCTCAGTTCTAACTTAAAAGTAGTACTAACAACAGTTTTGTAATGAAGTCGTAACTTGCAAATGTAATACCGAATTTACAACTGAAAAAGTTTTCTAAACAAAAATGTCCACGAAATACAAACGTTACTAAAATACAACAATCCTTAATTTGGCTCAAAAATCGAGGAAGTCTGAATTTAAAGTTTGGTTTAACAGAAGCCTTAGCGGAGTTACAGAACTTCCGACGACTCTCATTCCTCCCTCTTTTTCACGTTCTTTTTTGTTAATTTCGGTCTGTAAACACCGAATAAGGTGCATTGGTTTCGCTGGTTAAGTTTCGTTTGGAAATTCCACTGAAATCACAAACTTTATTTCCCCATTTTAGTTTATGGAAAGGAAGCAATGGAGAATTGAAAACGTTGGTTTTTTCAAATCGAGCATCTAGTTAAAAATTTTTTCATTAATTGATAGTGCAATTTAATGCCAATAATGAATATAAATATTTCAATATGATACGAACATTTGAACGATATTGAAATACGTTTAAAAGTAAGTTTAAAATTAAATCATTTAATATTTAACTACTCTGGGTTGATTAAAAAAATACACACTGTTACTTCTCATACTCAGATCAACGAGACACGAATTATTCGTACTTGAATACTTTATAATTAAATCTTCCCAGAACATTTTTTATATATAAAAAAAAAGAAATTTGATTGACAGGGTGATCCCTATTGTGCGAAAAGAAACAGGGCGGTTCATAGGTCGCGTTGGACTGTGCTCTATCAAAAGGCAATGTCACATCTTGATGGCTAAACAAAGATGTTCGTTCTATCTCTATTGAGCTACTACGTTTATCTGTTACCCTTCAGAATAGACAATAAGTCACCGATTTTGAATTTAAATTGAGTACAGTTTTTGCACAAGCTTACAAGACGTGCAAATATTATTATTACGTAGCGTGCCAATTCTACGGAACTGACTTTGAGTTACTTTTGGACTTTTTCCAAGAGAAGCAAATAAAATAATATTATATATTTTTATTAGATACTAGTTCCATTTACTCCACTTATTTGTTTTTAGAAATCTCTATGCTTGAACAAAATATTTATTATTTGATATATTATGTATTGAGGGTATCTTTCTCGTAGCAGATGCTGGCCAACGGTCTTCCTGGGAATAAGTGCAGTCATAAATTAAATCCTTTATCACATATTTATTAAATCATTACGCGTCATAAATCTATGGCAATGGGAGTGACCCACAAATTTGGGTCACAATGACCCACTCAAACTAGCATTAGCCCGTGTACCCGCCGCCTTTTTAACATATAATAAACTGCGCCGCAGAGATGGCTTTGCATATAAATCTCCTAATTACAGCGATTCAAAGTGCACTAATCTCGCCTAGCTTAGCTCATTTACATGGACAACGATTTTTCTATGACAATTAAAAATGATTTAGGGTGACCGGAATTCAGATGTAAGTGTACGGCTGGTAGAGTTAGCAGAAAACTTCGACGAGCAGTGATGTTATGTAGCAAATATATTTTACAATAAATGTGGATTTTGTTACCTTCAATAGTTTGTAAAAAATAGTTATTTCGTAGCTAAATGATTCGTTACAACTGGAAAAATACTTTGTATTGTATACCTATAAGGACGGCATTATCGTTTTACGATAAAGTCCTTTCTTTTCTAGATAAAAAAAACGGGAAAAATTAGATATGCTTGTAATTCGTCTATTTTTAGCAGAGAGTACCCTACAGAGAAGCTAAATACAGATCTTTAAACAAACTTCTCAAAAAACAAAATAGAACGAAATGACTGTATAGTTGGCGTAACAATCGTATAAGTTGAACCTAGTCGTAGGTGAAGCTCTATAGTCTATATACACTCGTGTTTTGCTAGCCGTACTCTTGATGAGCGTGTACCACAAAAAACTCGTGACACGCCATAAAATGGATTAATGCAATTGAAGGTTGCTTAAGCATTGTGCACCGGGACAATGCGCCTGTCCCCGGACATTCGCTATTCACACACGAATTTATTATATTAAATAGAAATTAACATATTACAAGCTATAGCGAGGTGAGAGAGCCGTTTGTTCTCATTGTTGGTCCTCAAAGATTTATATGTATATGTAAACACGGGACGTACGGCCGGCAAATTAATTATCTATGACGATACCCGCACGTCATTGTAGCCTCTATGGCCGACGGCATAAGGAGCATACGAGCGTGACGAGATAAGCATCTTGCGCCGTCGCAACGGAAAGATGAGGGACATAATCTTTATGCAAAGTAAACTTAACGAAGCATTGTCGCAGATGACTAATATTAGGTAATATTTTAAGTGGAAACTAGATAAGCGGTTGATGATGTGACACTTTCGCTTAATCTCGTCGTATAATCGACTCGGTTCGCAACATTATAAAGCGGTTTTAATGAATTGTTAATTTACCAACAAACCAAGTCTATGAAAGAAATTAGTCGCTTTATTAAGTGCTGGGTTGTACCGGTCAACTTGACAGACGGTTTCATAATTAGGACAATACATCTTGTCTGACGACGATTCCAGTTGATGTTTAATTATGATGGACAGAAAATTTAAGTGAAATTTATAGGAGAGTCATTTAATAGGAGATTGTTAGATATTTTTTTAAATGATTTGCCTGCGCAAAATGATTCCCTGTAAGAAACTTGCACAGGGCCATCTCTTACCAAAAAGAAATGAAACATTATGAAAAACCAGGTGAAAGTTAACAAAAGTAATAATTTATGTGTTAATATTATTATATTAACAACTACATACATCACAACACCGTAAGCAATGATGATGTAGATAATGCTACAAACACGTTATACAACCTGCAAATTCAAACTAATATGACCGCGAATGATGATACTATCATAAAACATTGGCAGATTGTATTTAATCCACAATATAATGGGGAGGGGTAGACCAGTAAGCGACGCAGACAATATGCTTCGAGGTTCGTTAGTTCCGCGAGTGTCTCCCGGCCGGGTGTCCCGGGGGTATCCACAATATGCTGACAATCAACCACTAATATAATATGTTTTATGTTTGATATACATACTTATATCTATTTACTAATTACTAAGATCTTTTCAAATTGGAACACAGCACCGTGCAGTCAAAATTGTATTATGCTAACAATCAACTGCAACATTGCATTTAGTAAGTATGCATAAAATTATTAACTTTTCCTTAAATGACTTAAATTAAAAAAGTATTGAAATCTGTTGCGTAGCCCACCTGTCTTAACTTACAAAACATAATATATTTCACCCTTTAATATATTTTAAATATACATTTTATATTCGGTACTACATGAAAAATGTGGGATGTAATACCCACAAAATACCAGTATTTTTAAAACTGATTTGTTAAATCAACGCATATGTTTCAGTCAACCGCCGTTTTATAGAGCGCAGAAAAAAGCTTAAACAGAGAGCTTAAACGAAATCAGCCGATTGTGAAACGCATTGTCCAGGGCCTCGCAATAAATCCCTAATCCCTTATGAAAGGGATAACCGACGCCCCCTTTAAGTGGTTGTTTAATTTTATTGACGAAATAATTGTTAAATGTGTGCGCCGCCGGTCCTAACGCATCGCAAATATACCGCTTCATTAAATTAAGTGTTTTGTTTAGGGTCCGTTCGAGTGACTAGAGTTTGTATTAATGTACCATCGAGGAAATTGATTCCTAGGCAGTTAAGAGACCTACGTCATGTAGTCGGCTTAACTTATTTGATAGTACATCAATTTATTTTAGTCTATACTTTCATACTACTAAATGCATTTTGTCTGTCCTACTTACCTCATCGGTTATCACGCTTAAACTGCTTAGCCAATTTCCATGAAGTACAGAGATACTTTGAGGAGTAAGAGTAGGTAACGTTTAAATTACAGAAGCTGATTTGTTCTTTACTCACAATGTACATCTAATCAATCTTCTTTAAATACTGACAGTAATTACTATTATAATAAGTGAAACGTTGTTTAAATTGCGAAAAACAACTTTACCAAATAACAAAATAACACACAGTAATTAACATAATTAAATTTTAAATTATTCCTAATTGTAGTAGGTAGGCACAGTAAATCACCATAGGCGTAAGATATTACTACCAACATTAAGATAATATCTCCTACATACAAAAATGTTCCTAGAAAAATTGAAAGCAATAATTGCTGACGTTTAAAAATTACACTCGTTTTGTTTCCTACATGAAAACACGTAGGTCCTAAGACGCCAAACTTGTTGAAAGACTGAGCGACTGAACTATAAGTTATAACAAATACACTAGTGCTCACAAGTCCTATGAATGTTCGAATTGGAATTGTAGAGAAACATTCACAATATTATTTTAAATTGATCATTTAAAAGTCGTAAAATATAATTGAAAGATTTAAAAGCAACTTTTTATGTTTAACTTCGAAATAATTTGTGTTATTGGCATTAATAATGAGACACTTTTGCATTTTACTATCCGAGGGAAAGCTGGATAACTTTATTTTATTTTCCTCTACAATTTTGCTTTCTTTGGTATTTTTGTAATCGCTCCGCTCCTCTCAATCGCGGCCTGAAGCACTCGTAGGTACCAGCATCGTACAAACTGGTATGAGGACTACCGTAGCAGAAGTCTCGACATTGTCTCATAGTGAATGCCTCTGTAGATAGACAGAAGTCATCTCGAACAATCACTCACAAAATTGACTAACCGTTGTTATACACGGCCGATTTCTTTGTTATTTCAATTGGGTATTTAAGTTTTTGTTTGGACTTTAAAGCTGTCATCATCATCAACATATTTCTTCTCTTATCCTGTTAAATTGTCGAAATAACCTCATTAAAATCAACTAAAATGATGACTTAAAGACCCTTATGACCCTTATATTAAAAAAATAAAAATAGTAGGAGTTATACATATAGGTGCAAAAACTCGTGTTTTGTTATAATTTAACACTATTAAATTGTATAAAGACCTAGCCTTTTTGAAGGCGATCTGTGAGAACAAACGTAAGGCTAACTAGAAGAATAATAACCAATTCACAATTGTTCCAAGATCAACCAGAGATAGATCAAACAACATACTGTAGGAATAAAGCGACATTATTATCATTCAAGACGTATCGACAATCTAAATGACAATAACAGCGAGCGTGTAACACGGCGGGGCTGTATGTGTATTGTTCTATAGGAACTTTGGTCAGCCTTAAGAATCTTAGCCATTGTCTCGCTACCGACATTAGTAACGCGACTGACTGAAAAATTAATGAGCGCGTATACGTTTTGTTTGTTATGTGTAGCAGCTCTTGTGATGTCTTCATAATAGATGACTTACTCATCGCCGTTCTGTGTTGCAAATTAAATATTTTTAACTGATTTTAAGTTGACCAAAATAAAAATAAAAAACAATAGGAATAAGTACTCGAACAAATTGCGATTGGCATAATATAATCTTTCGGTTTAATACTTAATTTACAATTTTATGTTACCCTCCCGTTTTTCGTATCAATGAAAGAGAAAGCGTGATATTTTAACAAGATATTTACACCAAAACTGACGTATCCTATATCATACATAATTTAAACTAGAACAAATCAAATATTGAGTTTGAATCAACACCTCAGTTTACCCATCTGCCAGTATCAGTTTACGGAATACGCGTATTCTTGTTTCAACTGAGAGTTTCGGTAATTGTGTACAATGGGACTTGTCACTCAGCGTACAATGGGACGCTTATAGTTTTTGTTTCGCAACAATAACATATGAATAGACATGAACAGATTAGGATCGGTGTCGTCGGCAGAACAGGCAGATGTCTTTATTTTATTGCGATTTTTTGTAGCGTGAGCTACCGGGGTGGTAATCTGGAGCATCGATAAGTAGATAGAAAAAACCTGTAAGGCAAAAAAGCGTTTTGATAACACCAACATTACGTGACGTAGGTAATGGGTAAATTGTAAAAGTAATATTAAAGCCAGGTAGCGTACCCAGTTTACTAAAACAATAGTGCTACATTGTTTGACCTTAATTTTCCCACGACAAAATTATACCAAGTTATACTATATGGTATAGAGTAGACCACGGGGAAGGACATTGCAAAATTTGACATAGACAAAATTCTATGCCAAATTTTACCAAAGTCAGCCATGTAGTAGAGTGATTCTTCAAAAATGATTCTCCGCGTCACTTTCGTGGGATTTTTTTATTTTAGAGTTATCTTTAAATAAATGCAAATACCTTTAAAGTGCTCTAAAAATAATAAATACGATCTTTAAGGCACGTAAATCGGTCCATAAACTACTGAGATAATCAAATTTGAAATTTTTCGGTCCCCACGAAAGTTGCGACAAACTCCACGAAAGTTACGATAGCATTTTCTGGGGACAAATTATGGATTACATTTTTTTTCTTAAAAAATAAAATAAATTATTATTTAATCAGTCAGTTTTTATTAGGATCAACAATACTAAAGAGCATGGAACTTTAATTTGTTGCTTAATCTGTCAAGTAACCGATTCTGAAATGCTGTGATTTTTTCGAGGTTCAGGTGAAGATTAAGTGATTTAGGAGGTTATTATAAGGGGGTTTTTAACTAAATATGGAGATTTAAGACACAAGATTATAATATTTTTAGTTTGTGACATATATATAAGGGCGAGCTCCTGATTAATATCAGACTGACTTAATAGTCTGAGTATCGTATCGCTTTGCATTTGGATTAAGGATGTAATATCAGTTGTTCATGTAAAATACTGATATTCAGGTAAATCCACTAGAATAGAAGCAGACCCAATATAATATTTGGGGAAAAGATCAGAAGATACTTGATGTATAAAGCCACATGTTTTCATTTTCAAAAAAAGCTTGTAGAGTAAAAAATGAGTTAAGGGTACCAAAACCATAGCTGGAAATACTATACTATAGCCAATCCACATAGGAAAACGGTGTAACATACAGCCTACGTAGCTTTCGTAGGTCGCTAGGTAACTTGCATGGGTAAAAATCCACGAAAATAGTGTCACAAAAGTTACGAAAATTTTACATTTTTTAGAATTGCGATGGAAGTAATAGGTAAATAAACAAACAAAATACCAGTAAATAATCTTGATCTTGACCTTAGCCTTTAATTTGATATAAGTGTCGTAATTATAAATTATTATCATTCAAAACATGCTCGCAAAAGTTACGTGACTACAGCCACTTCATAATTTTTAAGGAATATCTCCCCTTATATTTTCTTTGTTTTGAAGCTACGAACGTTTGTGTCCCCTGTATTGATGCTGGAAAGACACAGAGCGTTGACGCAGCTAAAACTTGTAACCACAAGTCGTCGCGTTTGGAAGATAGGTGCAGTTTTATTACCCGCTCGTGAAACTAGCAAAATCTTGTGACACAGACGTTATGCCTATCAACTTTTTTAACTTAAGATATAACATGATTTTATTTCAGTTATTAGGTAGCCCAGTTAATCTAGATTAATTTGATGTATCACACTCCATGCTAATGAATATAATACAAAAGTTATTAAAGCTTTCCGTAAGCGCGAACAGAGTGTGACACGCGGAGAACACCGATTTTGCCCCCGATTTCGACATTAAATTATCAATTGAACAAAAACTATAAATAATTATAGATGTTTTTATTAAAATCAGATACTTAAATAATTGAAGAATAGCGTGTTTTTGGTCCTAAGACTGTATGTTTAATAGGGAAGTAGTAAAGAGCGTGTGACCAGATTTTTAAGGGCCTCGGAGAATTACTCAGTATTGAAACAAACATACACACAAACTTTTCCTCTTTATAATTACTTAGATATTAAATGATAAAAATTCTAATAAACTTCATGTCACTTTTGGGACAACTAACATCACCATTAACTTCTTTTCAAAGCATTATTTAGATTTTTTTGCTGACGCTCCATATACGCAGAGAGGATTAACCTACGAGTGATGAATATAAATTTAAAACCATCGCAAACACTAACGCGACCTGACAGCATCAATTGTCGGGAACCTATTAACTGTACCCCGGATTACTCCGTTGTTTGTACTATAAACGAATAAAGGCCCAATAGCATATTGTTTTAGTGAGAATATTTCGATATGTACTCGATATCAGTGTGCAAAGATTTATTATTATTATAGTAAATAACGCCCGCAACTCAGTTGCGCCAAAATGCGTTTATCGCGCAGGAATCGTACATTTTGCGGGATCGAAATTATCTTATGTCCTTTCCCGGGACTCAAAGTGTCTCCATACCAAATTTTGGCAAAATCTGTTCAGCAGTTTGAGTTGAAGAGGTAACAGACAGACCTACAGACGGACAGACAGACAGGCAGACCAAGCTAAAAAATATTGCCAAGGATGGAGTTACAATGTTGCTGCTTGTACTAGCAGCTTACAAACAAACCAGTTCCGGGGAGTTGACTGATATTTCTGCTTATAAAACTTATGTAACGGGACTTTTTGATTATATTAATCACGAAATACATAATATATTATTTCTAAGCCTCAGGCGATCCTCTAAAACTCTATTTAATTCACAGCCTCCAGATATCTCTAAATCATGTGCCAAGAATTCCGTACAATTTTACTATTAAGAAACTTTCAACTGAATAAAAATGGTAATTTAAAAGTATTGTACATGATTATTTTCCGGTAATAATTCATATGCACTATCAACTGTTTACTTAGCACAGTTCTTACATACTGAATTTATGTATTTTAAAATCGATTGTATTCGAATCTATTAATTCTGTAGACACCACATAAAATATATTGGATGGCTTCGGCCTTCGTCATATTATAAAGCTCAATATAATATAACTGAAGCATTTTTTTTTAATATTTAAACCTCGAGCTTGAGTTCAAACAACTAGACTTACAAAAATAACTATCGTAAGATTCGGAAGATATCTGCTAATCTAATATCTTATTACCTCAAATATTATATACCTTATAGTGCACTGCGCAGACCGTTCACATTTATACTACCTCTTTCTCAATCAGATCGAACCTTATGCTGCCGGCATAAAGGTGCTCTTGGAGATTACTAGCCGGCACCAGCAGCACGTATTGGGTTCTCCGCAGCGGGAGTCCATACGTCTTGTGGGTCCACAGTGGCGGGATTTACGCGAAAATCACGTGACGCCCTCCGGCCTTAGACGATATTTGCATATTGAGTTACGGCCGATAGTCACGCGGGTCGGGACTATTCCGATATACTTGAATTCAATTTTACAGCTCGTGTTTAAAGCTTTTTAAAGCCCCACTGAACTGCCAAATTCACCAAGGCCTGGTTAAATTTAAAATCAACTAATTATGTTGTTATCTTCTTCGCTTTACGTGAAAGAAAATGAAAATGATTAAGGCTATCAAGTGGTAGTGAAATCTATGTACAATTATCAGAGAAGTTGATTCATAGGCAGACAGCGGGTCTACGTATCTTGCTACGTAACCCCGGCCCCAGCCACCAGATGATGACTTACATTAAGTTGACATAATCCGACCAATTGACCTGGGTCCGACAACTGCCTATGAATAAATTTCTTCAATGGTACAAGATTTTAAGTTTTCCAATTGTAGTTCGTAAATTAATGAATCACGCCAAAATTCAGTTTCACCACTTCCTGATAAGTACTGAATAGGCTATCCACTACTTAACTTGACAGAGTATGGAGAATCTGCCAAAAAAGCTGTGAATAGCCTTTTTAGCACTTATCAGGAAGTAGTTAAACAGGCCCTTAATGTGAATTTTGGCGTGATTTATTAATCCCTAATAAAAATCCCTAAATCTTTCTATATAATTCCTGTTAAAGAATGCTTAGGTAACAAATACTACGGTAAAATCTACGGTTTACCGTGAGGCATGTTAATACTTAATAATAATGAAGATGAAATATTAATATTCTTTAAAAATCGAAAGAAAGAGTGATTATAAAATTAACACTTACAATATATTATTGGCAGTGCATAAATGAAATAGATTTTACCTTCTCAATGGCCCAGGCTTCTACGAAAGCCTGTCTAATTACTCGAAGCTAATAAAATACACTTGTACACGAACAATGCCTCAACAAAAACGGTAATCTCGTGCCTTGTCAGAATAAATCCAACGAAAAATACTAAGTTTCAGCTTTTATGACCCCTCGGTGTAGTAAAGAATTAAGTAATGGCTTCATTGAATTTTAAACTTTGTGTGTTTGTAATAAAAATATTTTTAGTACACTTAACTATTATGTTATTATACTTAATGACAAAAGTTTTAATTAATTCGTAATTAACTGTGGTAATATGACTGTTACATATTTTGTTAATTTTGGAACGCACGTCTGTAATGTACTTAATTTCAGTCCTTCCGTCTTTCACAACTGGTTATGAGAATCAAACAATAAATTAGAAGCTTATTTGTAACGTACAACTTCAAAGTACATAGTTAAATAGAAACGAAAACACTACAAAAAGGAGCACAAATTTTTTGAGGAACATAATGAAAGTAAACTTGGCAAACAGAGCAAAATGTTATTAATGAAGAAGTAATAATATAAAAAGCTCATTTAAAGTCTAGCAACAACAGAATATGACGAAACCATGGCACTGTTTGTTGTTGGTCCATCAGGATGATTATGATGTCAAGGAATCAGACTCACTAAATCACGTCCCCGCCTACAAAATGTATCTTTGTTTTCCACAATACAACGAGATCTCATTGCATTGCGGTCGGACCTTTTCGAAATCATCCGCCAAAACTACCTTACGTTTGCGGCTTTCGAATAACATTGCATTTGAATTGCAACCTTCGTCCGCTGACTTAAGATTGTATATCGGAAGAGGTAGCAGTGGCTTCGAAGTTGTAAAAGTATATCGAAGTTGGCCAAATGAAGCCATACGTCAAGAGTCCGTCTGTTAGCCTGGAACCACTTGGGTTTGTGGTCCGTTTATGGGACATATTTCAATATGCTTACGAGGTACCGACCTGTCCGTTTGTTTCGGAATTGACTGAACGTTTGCTAAGAATTTCACAAATATTTAATATTTGGTCATCTCTATATTTTGTGATGAAAAAATAGGAAATTGGCTCGAAGTTCTATAATATTATTTTTAACTTTCAAATGCATCCTTGTAAAAAATAATTTATCCATAGTGGACCCTTGAAAGGAACATGTAAATCATTACCATTTGATAATGTCAGCATCTACTCTAAGTTCCAACATAGAATGCACAAGAATATTAAATATATCGCAATTTTATTCAATAAATAGAAAATATGAGTGGCAGAAATTTCAATGTAACAAGTCACTATAGGGCCGTAGCGAAATTGTTGTCGGACTCAACTTGCTATATTACCAGGTTTATTGCTGAGACTGCCTTGGTCACCGCCATATTTGTAACTACATAGATAACATATTTGTAGACACACCACTCATTATAAAAGTAAGCACCAACATCTTTGAAGACATCTTCAATATAATATCCTTAGACCATACTTAATATTATAAATGTGAAAGTTTGTACCTATGTCTGTCTGTCTGTGTGTCTGTCTGTCTGTCTGTCACCTCTTCACGCCTAAACCGCTAAACCGATTTTGAGGAAATTCGGCATGCAGATTGTACTTTGAGTTCCGGGAAAGGACATAGGATACTTTTTATCCCGGAAAAATGCACGGTTCCCGCGCGATAAACGAAGTTTGACGCAACGGAGTTGCGGGCTTCATCTAGTGTTTATATAAACAGCAAGAGAAAAGTTTGGAAAGTCTTCAAAAATACATAAACCAATACCCTCAGCTACACCCATATCCATACTTACTCTTACTCTACTAATATTATGAATGTGAAAGTGTGTCATTCTGTCTGTCTGTTACCTCTTCACGCCCAAACCGCTGAACAGATTTGGCTGAAATTTAGCATGGAGATACTTTGAGTCCCGGGAAAGGACATAGGGTACTTTTTATCCCGGAAAAATGTACGGTACCCATGTACCCATGTAAAAATGTACGGTAGGTACGGTACGGTACATTCAAAGCCTCTCTAGTGGTGGTTTTTTAGTGACAGCAGCTGTTATGCAACCACGCCGTCTTTTAGGTCCAGGGACCAAAAAAATTAATATAGACTTTATCTAGTCCAAGTTTATCAATGCCGATGCCAGCATTAATGCGCAGAACGTTCTCGGGGTGGAGCTGGCGACATTTTTACGAACGAGCTTGTCTAATTCCCTGCTATTAGTGATATTTTTGATTAATAGATGCAATAAAGTAAATTGATGTAAATATTGTGTAGGCTCGTTTCGCTCAGGCAGTATCACTATGAAGAACAATAAAATATACCCTTAGAGTGGTTATAACCCTTAGGTAGTTATGGTTAAACATTTTACATTTTCTCTACTAGAGATTAAGACTTGAGTAGTTGATAAGAAGAATTTTCAATTTTATTTCCGTTGGTAACTTTTTGTTAATGGTACTCGTAGCTTATAAGCGCATACGTAATATCTAGAAGTGATACGAAGGCACATACATTAAATATTTTCTAAGGTCGCGATCACCCTGATAGAATTCATTATACATAATTATATAATATTATTTAAAATGTATTTAATTTATAGCACAACCCAATTATACTTATTACAACCAGTATAACTAATAATGAAAGTAGTGGCCATATCTTTATTATTATTTCGCATTCCTGAGCACAATATATTGATATTACATCAGAATGCGAGTAACATACTTCCTACATCGACTATTAAACTAATTCCTTATGCTATAATAATGACTGCCTACTTTAATTTAATACGTAAAGTTACCTGCAATAAATACCATTTAAATATATTCCGTTCAAATCGTAAATCTTTAAGCTGCAATCAAAATATCATCTGGTATGGACGGTATGGTATCGTTAAATAAAATCATTCAATCGAGTACCCACTTGATTTCTTAACACTAATTACATCCTGGTCGAACAAAAAATTCACTTGTAACTACATATTGGAATTTCAAACAATGTTTGCATTACATTCTCACAGATGAAAGCAATCAAAGCACGAAGACTGTGCCAAAACGAACCGCATCGTCGCGTATTTGCCGAGGCGTAGGGCTGCCGCGTCTACGGGAAGCTTGCATACTAAGTCTTCAAACTACAGGCGAAATGTCATCGATGATGGCAACCCTGGCACGTCGGCTCGGAACCGTGTCGGTCTCGATCAGTTTCATTATTTATCTGCCATTGTCTCAGCGCCATAAACACACGGCTTTACGATCCTCGGCGAAGTTTCGTTCTTAACAACTGTTTAGTGGCCAATAAAAAATGTTTAAGGCTTAAAGGAAATTAAGTTTTTAAAGGCGTGGAATTTAGAAGAACAATGCGTAAATTATAATATTTCAATTATATTCAAGACGTAATTTTCAAATATGTATCAAACAAATAATACAAATTACCTCCTCTTTCTTGGAATTCGGTCAAAAAT
Source organism: Polyommatus icarus (assembly GCA_937595015.1). Lineage (NCBI taxonomy): Eukaryota > Metazoa > Arthropoda > Insecta > Lepidoptera > Lycaenidae > Polyommatus > Polyommatus icarus. The sequence goes on from OW569321.1 coordinate 17,492,705, forward strand.
AATAATAGGAACAGCAGCAGTACGATTGAAAAAATATTTCTCTTTAATTTGAAAATAAATAGGTACTCGTATATTCTAACCTCTGTGTAAGGAACTCAAGATAAGATATACTGATTTTAGTTTACACTGGACATTTTCTTTTAGACTCGTAAATGTGTTTTGTATCTTGTTTATTATAAGTTGTTAGTAATCGGGATTTCCAAATCGCAACTTTATTCTTACACGACAATTGAACATACAAATACTATTTACTGATAACATAACACACACAAGTAGGCGTATGACGAGTGACCAAACTCAAATTAAATACGACATAGTTATCGTCCGCCTGTTTATTGAGCAAATACAGCCTATGTGACATGAAGTGTCAAACACACATGAGCCAATAGAAAATTTCGTGATTTCCTTTTTGAGTCCCTTTGGTGCGTCAATGGGGATTCACACTATAGAGCTAAAAATATAACTAAGGCTGTGTTCACACAATGTTGCACCATGTCGTTCTATGGATAATGAGAAATTAATAATATTCCTTCTTCTTCATGACCGTTTTCGTACAAAGTTTTTAGAATTTTAATTGAAACTATGTCCTATATTTTGTTAACATTGCCTTTAAAAAGTTTTTGACGTAATAACGTCTTATAATTCGATATGGGCAGCGCGCCCGAAAAATATGACAGTTCATGCGGCGTTACGAGTACCTCGCTGACAGCTCTGAGCATTTACACTTTCAAGTCTCTCAACAACCGTAAGGCCCACCTGGGCCGCGCTCTTTGTTTCGATTATATTATGTATTTCGATGACTTAGAGAATACTTTTGTATGAAGAAATTTGGTTAGTTATAACCTTTGATACATTGACCACACTCTGAATGAAAAATAAATAATCAATCTGTGAGCTATTAGTATTATTTCGGCTATTCAAAATTGTGCTCTATTTCCTACGTGTCAAGTTATGACTTGTGCTTTGTTCGAAGATTTTACTGGATTTCACGAATGTATGTAGCGTTTTTTATTGCGAATAGTTTATTTTACTCATTATAAACATTTTATTTATAATGAGTAATTTATTCGTTTATTTCTTCTGAACAAGTCACTACGAGTAATTATAGTTTCGACAGTTTATAATTGAGAAACTAATATCATATCGGACTAAATACATACTATATTATGATGGCTTGATAGATAGAAGATTTAACATATATTACGAGTATAATGTAGGTCACACAAACATAAAATATGGATTGCATGTAAGGATATTACATTCATTTTACAAAGAGGGTAGGCCGAGCGGCATTTTTTTTTTTGCACAATGACCTGCCAACTTTTTGCATAGATTTTTCCCGGAACTGAGGGGTTAAGGCTATGACGTTGTCACGTTCAACTATCGTCAGTAAACCGACTTTACAGACAACAGTTTTTTTATAGTTAAACAGGCTAAAAGTCCTTAGTAAATATCATTATAATCAACTCTGTTATTCCAACGTGAAAATATGACTTGATATACTTTCGCATATGAAATATTACTATGGACTAGTATGGATTCTGCCTTTACTTTAAATCCGAACATGTAACAGAGCTGAGCTTCTGGATGGGCCAAAGTGTTAAGCGATGGTGGTAATGGTCCAAAATAATATTGTCAACTTCCTGTCCCATGTACAAATACAGGTTAGTCTTAAAAGCTGCGTAGGCGATTAATGACTCTATTACTCGTACACAGGCTTGACAGTTCTAAATAGTGGAATTTAGTCACTCAGAAGAGGTACTACATAATGCAATAAAATATAATAATTATTAAGAGTAGGCAATTTCCTTTTTTTTTAATTATGTATTTGTATTACATAATATAGTTTTAAGTATGATTAAGTATATTATATTTTCAGTATTTCGAATTACATCTCAAATTTTATAACTGTCCTAACATTTTTCTTAAAAACTGAAGTATACCAGGCAATACCGTAGGGATAAAAAGTAAGTAAGAAAGTCAGTAACGTAACGACCAGTGATGTAAGGGACCAACCCCACGTGGGTGTGATGGCACTACACACAGATCCGGGTTTGTTTAAGTAATGGACGGTGCCACGAGCATTGCTGGTGGGATGAAATCAATGGAGTAGTTTCTGGACTTATTATACCCTTTAATAAATATTAAGAAAATTCCATTCTTACGGTAATCTAGGACGCGAATAAACTATGCTATACTAACTATGCTAAACTATATTTCTATTTCTTAATTGAAAATATAATATAAACTGAATTGCATCTCTGCAAGTGTACCTAGGAGTTTTTTGAAAATTGACTCTACCACAACACCATAATTTTTCGTATATCCTGGAATTGTTAAAAATATAGGTAGGTATGTAGTTAATATTAAACAATTAGATATAAGTACACAGTTACATATTTAGAAAAAATTGGTTCTAAACAAAAGTTAATCGCTAAAAGAATAACTTATAGAGGCTCTACGGCACTAGTATTCCTATAGTGGCGCGTATAACAGAAGCCTTTGGGCATTTTATAAACTACCCACCGTGGCACCGTGCCCTTCTCGGAACCGTCACAGAGCTACTAAGTGGGGCTATGATCATTATTTGACCAAATTAACACTTCCACATAACCCTCTAAAGAACTAACGAGTAGCCATCCCAAGCTCCTGTCTCTTTGTTTAGCGTTAGTGATATGAAATATGTCCACTCAGTTAAGCGGATGTAATATATTTAATATAGAACTTAATTTATAAATCTAAAAAACACCTTCGTAACTTATGTAACTAGATGACGTCAAAAAAGTATCCTATGTCCTTTCCCGGGACTCAAAGTATATCCATACCAAATTTCAGCAAAATCGGTTCAGCGGTTTGGGCGTGAAGAGGTAACAGACAGACAGACAGACAGAAACACTGTCACATTTATAATATTAGACATAGTATGGAAGTTTATATTACTTACATTTGCCCGTTTCTCTAGTCGCGCAAATAAGAGCATCACATTGCAATTAGCAATACTGAACGGTTTCAGTATGTATGTATGTGGTATTTCAGTGCCTAAGCTACTACGACTTTATTTCATCAAAATCCAAAGTGTAGTTTTTATGGGAAAGATTCGTTAGTAATATTTAATTATACTCACATTAGAAGGATAAGGTTCAAAACGACTGTCAGACTGCTTTAAATTTACGATCCTGGTAAAATTTTAAGACAAGAATATAAAACTATGAAGAATGACCACATACCATTTCTACGAAACTTTTAATAGGGAAACACAAAGAATGTGAAAGACACACTATCACACAGTAGTTTCTAACTAGCATGTCACTAAAGCGAACTAATTCTACTCTTTATCCAGTAATTATCGAGTCCCAAAACAAGCTAGGTGTTGACACACCAATACCTGAACAACGCCGCTAACGACCTCCACAAACACACTAATTAGTGTAACATTGGTAGCCTTTTCTTGGAATACCCCAAGGGTCTACTCTGTGGCTGGCACACGCGAAATTTCACAGGGCCTGATGACTTTCTTGTTACGCGGCGACATTAAAGCTTAGGTGTTTGTCACTTAAGAGGTAGCAACGTACTGTTTTTCAGGAATGCTAAAATCACATTTAGTGCAATTATTAAAAAGACAAAGGTCAGCCATTATTAGCCAACATACAAATTAAAAAAGAAAGCAGCAAAAGTTTGAAACTTGTTAGCAGACCCTCTGTGCCCGTAAAAAAGCGGGCTGTTATTTTGTAAAGTCGAGGAAGGTAAGCTTGTCAATCAACGTAATAATAAAAAGTGACGGGCCCGTCAAAAGTTGTCCCAAATCGCATCGGGGCCGATGACCCGTACTAACGACTCAGACCAAAATCCCCGGCGCTCGTTTTGTTTCCTTTCCCGTCCAGCGACACCCGTCCGTCACAAAGTATTCGTCCGAAACCTAACCCTCGGCCGGCCGTGACAAAACGAAAATGTTTTCTAAGACCCGACAATAGAACTTCGGCTAAAATAAACTATCATATAATATCAATAATGTATTCACATACGCACGGACACATGTATTTTAAATACGTATTATGTGAAACCAGTTAATAAATTTCTTCAAGGGAAGGGTTCAGGTGGGCATTGTTGTCGGATCACTGTTTCTGTTCTTGTTTCTGCTGGGGCAATGATTGAAATTCCCATGGCTCGATGTTAGCGGGACAATAAAAAACTGTATCGATTTGTAGGGTACGTGGAGCTGCTCGATATTAAATCGTTATGACGTGTACTTGTGTGTTTTTGACGGGAGCGTGACATGTTTTGTGAACATTTGAATCCTTAAAGAGTTTTAAATGAATAACAATAACAAATGAATAAATGAGGAACAGTTGTTATCTATGCACCTGGTAACACTTTTTTTAAGAATGAGTTTAAAACTCAAAAACTTACTAAATACTTAAGTAACTCTCCCGGCAGTCGGGCAAAAACAATCAAAAATAAATTTATCAATCATAACCTTAGGACACAATTATACTATTTTAATCTTGGAACAAAAGACTATCTCCAAGAAATGTCTAGTTTTCAATGAAACACATCACAAGCTCGTAAATTATACTTTCACAAAGAATTTCTTAGGATATCTTTGAAAGCACTATTCAATACTTTTATATAATACTGAACGAATGTCATAAAATACAACCATCACACGCTTATACGCCAGTAACTTATCCTGTTGTGTTGCAGTTATTAAACGGGACTTCAATCAACTTTTACGAGCGATCTCTCATAAAAATATTTAACTATTTGTTTGCACATAATATTAACGTTATGCACCTTCATGTACTTTGATGACGCGGATTTGGCATTTAAACCTATAGCGTTAAGAGCTATGCGTCAACTCGCGTGATGTCGTTAAGGGACCAAATTACCCCATGCGGTATTGTGAGGGTTATCCTAATTAGTATAAATATTGGCTGTAAAAATTAATTTAATCCAAATTGTAATTTCTCTGCAAATGTTTGCGTATCGTTTATCTTTTCTGTGAGTATCATAATATTATGCTTTGATTTATTAGCGTCGATAAGTACTATACTTACCTGCTTAACATTCTAGATTCGGTGTCAGTACAGCAGTGTGTTTGATCCAAGGCCCGATTGAAGCAAGCCCAGTCCAGTCTTCATCGTCCATGCAGATTGAAATAGCATAGAAATCGCTGGATTGCATTTGAATACTCCATTTGACTGCGACCACGTCTCATATTGATGAATGATTGACAACACACAAAGAAACACTCGGTCCTGCAGCCATTCTCTTATCTGGATCGAGATAACCTTTAGAAATCCATCACATTTAATGCGACAAAGATTTAAATAAACGGATATTGTTTGCGACATGGAACCCTGGTGGCCTACTCCGAAACAGGGCATTCAAATCTTCAGATCCGACCGAAAGCCGTCCGAAGTTTAGAAATGACCTTACTACGAAGTTACATCGGGCTATCATCTATGGTACTCGCGTGACTTTACGAAGGTACAAAAATAAAATCAAAACGAGAATATTCAAAATCAAAATACCTATTTATTTCTAAATAGGTTAACAAAATTAACACTTTTATAAAGTAAATGAGGCCTACCACCATATTATGACAAACTTCGGTCGGCCCGAATTTTAGAACGAAAGTATTTCGGATAAGGAAACGACCCGATCATAATAAGGCCGAAATATTGAATTCTTCACTTCGAAGTAGGCCTCCTTGTTACTGCAGGCTGCTAGTCCATGAGAAATCGTATTAAGATCGATCTAAAGCTGCCACTAATCTGATCTCTTTGTCTCATTTTCGTTTGAACAATGGTGAGCCATAACTCATAAATGCTACTTGTATATTTACGCTGCACTTATAACCATTGTTTGTAATTGAATGCATGCGTATGTCAGATACACATTTAAGTGTATACTTAAATTTTGATCATCCGATGTAATCGTAACTTCTCTTACTGCCGCACTCAGAGTGGAACATTAATTACTCAAATGTAATTAGTTCAAAATTTTGACTTAAGCTTTATTATCTGTCAAACTCTTCATTAAATTGAAGTTTAATAGTAACTAAATGTCTCTGAGTACAGCGGTAGGTACTTTATGCGAAATTATTGAGTTCGTGATAGTGTAGACTTAGGACGCCGTATCTTCAAATTTTAGCAATTAAGTACACAATCATTTTTTTTTACGCAAAACATTTACAAAAGGACAGCATTTAATAATTAGGTATAGTAAAATTTCTGTTTATTGGCCACCATATATTGCAAATTCTAGTCTATAACTTGGTTCGACAGTAACTAAAGTTTAAATCACAGGACATGCTAAATGTTAATACAAGCGATGTATTCGATCTTTGTATCCAAACAATATGTTTGTGCGTTACATAATGCGGTGACAATCGCGAGGCTTCGCTAATCGACATTGTGACAAACAACCCCGGATCACACGACACAAACCACCAAAGGCTATATCGACCACGACGCTCACTTGCCGTATGTTATAGGAGAATAATATAATATTATATAGCAAAAAATTACTGAACAATAAAATTACAACCGTAAAAAGATCCGTAATGAATCCCTACAGATTATTTACTTTTAAGAGATGTACTCAATTAGATATGTGTTTCCTGGCTTATTTTTTGCATTCTGTATACAAACATGCAAATTTCGACATTCTAGCAGGTATTGTTTTGACGGTGGTGTGAATACGACACACCACCGTCCAAACACAATTAGTGCTGAATCTATTTCAGATTTACTTACGTAATTCTCAAAAACCGTTTTTAATCGACTTGTATGTAAAAAGAAAACAAAGTAACATTTAGTAAGGGTGTGTATCTGTAGTCTCACGTATAAAGTTAAATCGCTGTGGAATTTCTGTATGGGCAAATTTATGACGCCCCGCCTGGCCCCTGGGGTGCTTGCTTATACAATAATGAACTTACAAACTAAACATACAAAACTACCAAAATATTAATACATATTCGCTAACCGCTGCCGCGCTATCGCTTGGACCGCGTAACAAAATACAAATTGTCAATTTAATATTTGAGTTTCGTTGTCATTAACAATAGATGCTAAAAAATTTATTAACTTTGCTGTGGGCAACATTATTTGCTCAGGCGCCAAATAACGTACGACAATCGTATATTATTAAAGCACACTAGGCAACAATGGCACATGTAATGGTATGTCGACACTTATTTGTGCCACCGAAAGAAGAATATGACGGCTCCATATCTGATAGATCGTAGGTGTCACATTCTGCAAATTAAACATACACAATGAAATATTATTACGCAACCATATTACCCTATTATGAATACATACACAGTTGTAATGGGCATTGTCCAAAAAAAATCACATGTACTTTTTATATTTTTTTTCGTTAGAATAGGGTATTTTAAGAATATAAATTAAATAATTTTGAAATTCATTGGCTAGTTTCTTCTCAATAAATTTTTTATGTTTCGCTCTGACGTCTTCATCGGCGGCCAATTGACCTCTGCAGTATGTTTTTTTTCTTTCAATCTTATTTATAATGGCTGGTTCGTCAAATATAAGTTATCACTATGTGAAAGCTGATACGAGAAGCTTACCAAAAGTTCGAAACGTAATGTTGGTCGAATTTATTGCTAATTTAACGCCATTGAAGGTCAAACTAAGGTTAAACATATTTGTTCAAAAATATAAGTAACTAATGGGTATTTTTTTCGTTTATATATATATACAGAAAAGCGATCACTGACCTTATTCCTCGAAATGTTTTTGTAATGAGCAAAATTTAAAAAAAATGAACAATCCCCATTGTACCTACGTAGTGACAATTTCATTATTGTTTATGCTGATACTGAGACATCCATATAATATCGTATAATAATATTAACTATAACTTGTGTATGTAGAGGTTTGCAAGACGTAATCTTACTCAAATATCTCAAAGTATTCAAAGTGAAACTCTAGACAATCAATCTTAGGACCCTTTACGCTAGGGCCTTCTCACATTGACTGGTATTTAAAGGAACGTGATTTATTCATAATAACTTTTTGTAAAAACAAAAAAAAGTTGTAAAACGTTTAGTAAAATTATTAAACTAAGTAGCCGAATTGCCAGAAATAGGTCATTTTCCTAAACACTTTTAATTAAACTTCTAAAACACTGGTTTATAAGATTTTATTTTCTGTAGCATCTCAAATTACAATATTACAATCAAATCGTTTAGTTTATTTGGTCACAAATTATGTGAGTTCATATTTTCCGATTCACTATCACTACACTTTCTTATACAGAATAAGTATATACAAAGGGACCTGCTATGTGAAAGCAGCACGGGGTAGTAATTTTAGGGTTAAAGTGGCGAGTCACGCGTCCAGTCCCCGGGGTAAGTCTGTTTAATGCATAGTTTAATGCCGGGCGTTGGGAATCACCCTAAAACGGCAGCTACACTGACGGATCTAAATATTCGTTCCAAGGCCTAACTTCGATTGATAACTGTTTGAACCACTGATTAGATAGCTGGCTCCTTACTAATAAAAATATTTAAGCAGAAAGTCTAGTCATTAGGTCTGATTGTTTTTGTTTGGCAAGATGGACAAGTTACATGTTGCACTAAGACAAACCTTGAATACCTAGTTAGTTAAGGGCTCACCACACGGCAACTAAAATGTAAAGATTTACATTACAGCACAATCTTATTACATCTTACAGAAATCGTTAGGATGTAAAAGCATGCATTATATTATGCGGTGTGTGTGGACTTTATACGCATCTTTATTAGCAAAGAGTAAGCTCTGAAACAGTGGTCGTATAAATCGATCCCGCCTTACTGCCTTTTAGATGCTGGCAAGCTGTTAGTCCTCATGTTTTTTTTTTACAAAAAATGCATATGATTTATAAATATAATACAAAAAATCGCTAAGTACCGATGCCGGCGCGGTGCTTTAGATATCACTACAAAATACTAAATAGGTGTAGATATGAAACGGATGCGGCTACTTGGAAACCAGTAAAGAAACGTTAAAATGGGAATCACAAAAACAGAGTCTATCATCCTACAAACAAAATAGAAAGTCCCGTATCAACAGTAACAAAGACCGAATGAAACCACTTGAAGACCGGAAAGTTCCGTCAGTTTTCGCGCGCGAATGATTTCGAATGAATGGTACCTAATTCGGGGTATCTTTTTAATAATATCATATCATAATACGATTTAATGTGAATTGTATGAGCGGGAACAAAGGGCATATTGAAACGCTAAATAACAGTGATACAAGGATGTGCTTCAAATTTGAATAGAGTTTGGAGTGGGCATGTGTTTTAAATTGGTTATTGTAGCCGTTGTAAGCTATACGGCTCTTTATTTTAAAGTCACGTTGTTCGTAGGGTTATGTATAAAATATAAAACGGTAAGCAGCACACGTTAAATCTTTATAAGAAAAAATAGCATTAAGTATTAAATACGTTAGTAGAATAAGTTGTCCGCAATTTCCTTGTGCCGGAGTTAATAAAACAAGTAAGTTCTTACGTGTTAAACTGTTGATCCAATTTTTCAAGACAAAAAACTGTCCTATGTCTTGTTCCGGTATCTTTATAATGTTAAGTTTATTCGGTTCTGTAACATACAATTTGTAAAGAGATAACAGATTGACTATTAAAATAATACTAGTAAATTTTGTAATAAAGACCTATCTAGGGTTTATAGTTCGGTGTTTAGAGTCCTTATTGTTTCTTTGTTAGCGAATACAATATGTGACCCATATTCAGATCAACGCAAAAGGATTTTCTACACAATATTGTATCACTCAAAGGATGACGTCATATTAGACTTATTATTATTATTAATTCACAGATTTTCATTAATAATTATTTTTTAATATGATAGTCCAAGATATAATATTAATATATTTCAAATATTAACTTTAAGGTGTAATAATAAATAACCCTCACCGGAAGCATTCACTTATTAAATGTAACGTTACAGAGTCGAGCATTACATCAGTGAGGGACAAGAACCGACAATTACAATGCGCACCTTGTAATGATACAATTTGTAATATCAATGATTCTTGACAGTGAACTTCTAACTTGCTATGGGATGCTCAAAGACGAATCTAAAATGTTACATTACAGGTGCTGTGCGGGAGCACCGAATGCTCGCGGTAAGGGAGCACCTTAAGAGGGCGACTATCCCAAAAAATTAAACATCGTCCTTCTCTCTTTACACTCACGGCCGTCTTTCATATGCCTACCAGGTGAAAAAGGACGACGCGGATTCATCGCCAAATTAGTTTTTTCTCAATAACTCAATAAACATACAACAGTTTAAAAATCTCAATGATAGATTTATATATGTTACGCTCAAAGACCGAAATCGCTCAATGAGCGAAAAAATAGCTCACAACGCGTTGTGGTCACAGTGAAACAGCCAATGAAAACGGCCACGACGCGTTCTGGCAATTACAAAAAGACCATAACGCGAAATTCGTGTCGTGGCTGATATTGTATTCGTTTTTCTTGATATTTTCTTCTTGATTGATTAATCGTGGTATAGAAGATTATAAGTACTACAAAATTTTAACTATGGATATTTTATAAATAATAATGATTAACACGTTATGTGATTTAGTAAAAGAAAAAATATTTTGTAGTACGCGTGTTAATTCAAATATTATAATCTTCCATACCACGATTAATCAATCAAGAACAAATCAAGAAAAACGAATAGAATATCAGCCACGACACGAATTGATTGCCAGAACGCGTCGTGGCTGTTTTCATTAAAGCCACGACGCGAATTTCGCGTCGTGGCTATATTGGCGCGTTGTGAGCTATATTTTCGCTCACTGAGCGATTTCGGTCTTTGAGCGTAGCATATACAATGTGTTAAAATATCAACTTAGTTCAATGTACAATATACGGTTTTTCTATCGAGAAAATTTTAAGATATTTGAAGATTGCTCAGATTGAATTCTTGGAAGTATAATGTAGTACCTATGTAATTTTAGAAAATAAAATAATTCAAAGCTTATTTTCGAGTATAAAAATGAATTACAAAATCGATGGGTTAGTCGCCCCCATATTATTGTTTTATTTAAAACTGTAATTGCAGTGCTACGGCCGCGTAGCACGCTACAGTAGCTGCTACGCGGCTCGGATTAGGAGCTACGAAATCGCTACGAATTTTCTCAATAAAAATTTACATTTTTCGCAACATAGGTAAATTATTAATAAAACTTTATTCCGGGTCAGTGAAAGATTCCGGGTACATATTATATTATTTTCTTTGCTGATTTTATTATTGAAGAGTTTTTTCATTGATGTGAGGAATCGTCGATTATTTTTTCATAGTGTAAGTTTTCCTCATCCAAGTAAACAATTAGAAAGGGACGCATAACAAAAATAAAGGAGTCATGGTGATTAAATGCCTAAAGCTTTATTCCCTTCGTAGGAAATAATCGATAAATCATAGCTCGTTATATTTAGTGGCACTCGGCTGCCGGTCTCTTGGTGACAACTCGAACGGAACAATTTGCGTCCCTCCCTCCTCCCCGCTACCCAGCAACCCCCTTCCCTCCCCCGCGCGCCGTCATCGTTAGCGTGACGATTATAGGTTTTAAATTTTAGTAAATTGATTAGGACAAATTGGGAGCGTAAAGGGAAAATAATGGGAATGGTAAAGCAGACGTTGGCTTTTAGAGTGTAATATTCAAAAACTATGAAATATGATAAGCTTATAAATAGTGAAGATTATAGTATTTATATTATAATCTTCACTATTATAGGCGTAGTGGTATTGCTGGAGAGCTGAGACTGCTGCTGAGAAAACTGTGGCAGAGTTTTGAGGTCATAACAGCGCTTCTAGTACTTATCTTTCGTGAGTCTAGTAAGCGCTGCTTTGACTTATAACATTATATAAATAAGACAATAATATTCTATATTATGAATAAAATTAAAAAATATATATAATGAAAATAATTAAAGCACAAAGTGTCAGTGTCATTGTTAATTTAGAATGAAAAATGTTTATTTTTATCACTTTCTTTATTTATACTTTATAAATATTACACTTTTACAAAACACATCTATCCCGAATAAATTCTGCCAGGCAAGAGGACAAGTCCGAATCGGACCTTCTCCTTCTTTGAAGTTTTACTTTTTAAATTGCATGCTATCAATAGCTCAAACTAAAATGTAAAAGTACACATTCTAACACGCCTCCTTACTTTTATATTTTAGCTGCAAACAAAACTTACATGGTACATTACTTCCTAAATTTAATATAATAGCTTAGGTACATACAATATCTTGCCTGCACATAACATATTTAACTTAACAGCTTAACATAATAACTTTTTCTAAGCAAACACTGTTTAAACTATAACAATATTATTTTAGCTTTCTTATAAATAACTTTTTCTAAATAAACACTGTTTACTGACACTGTTTAACAATTACAGTATAATAATATTTTAGCTTACTAAATTTACTAAACTTTTACTTTATAAACTCAAATGTTTTAACTTATAAGCTTAATTTTTAACTCTATAAACTTAAATTTAACTTATTTCTAAAGTTAACAAATTTTACATTTCCTAAGGCTTTAGTTCACAAATCAGCAATAGTATTTTCTGACTAAATTTTAATAACTTCTATTATTCCTTCTAAAACACATTCATGAATAAAATGGTAGTGTACTTCTATATGCTTTAAGTTTTTTGTAAAGTTTACAAATTTGGCAATAGCTACGGCTCCCGAATTATCCTCATATATCTTAATTGGATTACAAACATTTTCAAAAGCATCATTTATTAAACATATTAAAATTTTTATTTCAGTTACAGCTTCGGAGAGCGCTAAGTATTCTGCGAATGTTGAGAACTTAGTTACACAGTTTTGTTTCTTTGATTTCCATAAAATTACATTTCCAAATAATCTGATTGAGTAACCTGTGGTTGACTTCCTATCTATTATGTCTCCTGCCCAATCTGAATCAACATAACAATCTAAAATTTCAGTATTATTCTTAAAATATTTTAATTTCAAGTTTTTGTCAAATATAAATATTTTAACACTCTTAGGGCATAATTAAAATGTGTTTTATTACAACAGTTTTGAAAACGACTTAAATAGTTAACACAGAATGAAATATCTGGTCTTGTACCACTACTAATATATAATAATGCACCTATGATATTTCTATATTTAACATTTTTATTTAATTTAGCTTTTTCCAACTTTAAATTAATCTCCATAGGAGTTTTGTACAATTTAGAGTTTACAATGTTATAACGCTTTGCTAAAGATTCAATGTAATTTTTCTGACTCATAGTTAAAATGTTATTATCTTGTTTATAGTTATAATCAATGTCAATTCCAATGTGATTCTTGACTTTTCCTAAATCTTTCATTTTAAACTTCTTAGACAATTTACTTTTAATATCATGAATAACATATATATCAGTACAACATATGAGTAAGTCATCGACGAACAATAAAATGTAAATTACTAAAGACTTTTCTCTTTTGAAATAAAGACAATAATCATATTTGCACCTTTGAAAATTTAAACTACTCAGATACTCATTAAAACATTCATACCAAGCACGAGGGCTTTCTTTTAATCCGTACAGTGACTTATTTAATTTGTAAACCTTTTCCGAGTCAACTTCATAACCTACGGGCTGTTTTACATAAACTTCTGATATAACTTTACTATTTAGAAAAGCTGTTTCTACATCAATTTGCTGAATTTCTAATGAATTTTGACAACAATATGCTAGTAAAATCTTAAGAGTTGGCATTTTAGCTACTGGAGAATATATTTCATCACAATAATCAGTCTGCTGAAAACCTCTAACAACTAACCTCGCTTTATACTCGTTTTCATTCTTCTTTCTGAATGTCCACTTGACGTCGATTACCTTTTTGTCCTTGGGTTTGTCCACTAATGTCCATGTGTTATTTTTGTTTAGACTGTCCATCTCTTTGTCCATAGCAGATTTCCATTTATTGGCATCTATGCTGGTTACCGCCTCCTGAAAATTTTCTGGAATCATAGCATCACAATAATTAACATTAATACAGTAATACCCGAATTCTTCGTCAAATCTTTTCGGAACTTTAATTTGTCTTCTTGAACGAGACTCTACTATATTTCTTTCAGGATATTCTGGTATAGTATCATCATTTATTTCATCATTTTCTACATTGCTTTTATTACTGATCGTGTCACTTTCTGGTATGTTACTGTTTCTTTTTATCTCTTTTATTTCTTGTTTTACACTTTCCTCTTTTTGTTCATTTACATTTTCCTGTCTCTCATCATCCAATCCACAAAGTGTAACTCCGTCTTCTACAATGTCACAATGCCTTGGTATTATAACTTTATTATTTATTAACACTCTGTATCCATTGTCGCTATAGCCCAGTAGTATTCCTGGTTGAGCCTTTTTGTCCCATTTTGATATTCTTCTTGCCTCTGGAATTCTTAAATATACTTTGCTACCATACATTTTTGAAAACTTAAATTCTGGTTTCCTTCTGAAAAATATTTCATATGGAGTTTTTCTTTCTATAGTATTTGTAAGGATTCTATTTTTGAGATGATTTTAGGCAGCCGTTTTAATTATTTCAGGCCAGAATCTTCTATTTACTTTGGCATCTGATAATAGACATCTCGCCATGTCCATTAGAGATCTATTGTATCTCTCCGCAGTTCCGTTGAGTTCATGTACATATGCTGGGCATGGTTTAATTACAATTCCCTTTTATTTTGCAAATTGAAAGACTTTATTGTTAATGTATTCAGTACCATTATCACATATTATCTCTTTTATCATTTTATTTGTTAAGTTATGTACTTCATTCACATACTGTACTAGGCAATCATACACCTGGTATTTTCTTTGAATACAATAGACTTTAACTAGTTTACTGTAATCGTCTATAAAGGTTAGGAAATATTTCTCACCTTGGTTTCCGATGGTCTGATGAGGCCCATTCAGGTCTGTATGAACAATTTCAAGAATTTCATGTGCTCTTCTTCGGTTGTTATGAAAAGGTAAGTTATGCATTTTATTTTCAATGCACGTAGCACATTTTAAATAGTTCTGGTTCAATTTCTTTAGGAATTCCTGCTAATGATTCATTTCTGCACATTTCCAGCAATTTGTTGAAATTAGTGTGGCCTAATGTTCGATGCAACTTCTCTTTTACTGTCATATTACTTCTTTTGATAACATTTGCTGCCACCCTATATTGATCGACATAACTTTTCATCCTTGATGGCAATTGCTAATATAGTTCCATATGAGTTATATATTTTTGACAGTCTTCCTTTTGAAACAATATGGTGTTTATCTGTTATTTTTGCATAACTAAGCAGGTTTGCCTTCATTCCTTTTACAAAGAAAACATTTTCGAAGTTTATTTCTGATCGCTGCCCATAAACAGGAAAACTTACTCTAATATTGCCGATCTTAGTCGCTTCCAATAGTCTGCCGTCTCCGACCTTTACTTTAATTGTTTCTTTGAGAGTTTCGCTATTTTCAAAGTATTCATCTGTGTTTATTATATGATCGGTGCAGCCACTTTCGAGTAGCCATTCCATCTCACCGGACATACTTTTATTTGGTGCTTTCTCTGGTACAATTGTTGTGCTGTTAGCAACGGTAGTATAAAAACTGTTGCTGGGACTCTGGGCATGTGAGTAACCTCTGCCCCGTTGGAATTGGCTACGCTGAAATCGGTTATTTTGAAAATTACGTCCACGACCTCTTGATGTATAAGTCTGGGAAAGTCATTTGCAAAGTGTCAAATTTTACCACATTTGAAACATTTATACTTTTTATACTTTGGTTGTGTGTGGAAGACGTTAGATGTCTCACTAGTATTTTGTGATGTACATTTTAGTTTTATTTTACTTTTTAGATAGTCCACTGTCCTTTCTGTTTCAGGTAACACGTCTATTAAATCTCCTATATAGCTGAAGTTTTGTGGGAGAGCTTTTAGCATATAATTTAACTTTTCCGCCTCAGTTACCGATGCTCCTGCCTGTTTTAGTTCATTTACGGTTTTCTCAAAATCATCGAAGAAAAGCGAAACATCCGTATAGTTATTCAGTTTTATGTTTTCTAGGTTATGGCGGCATATAATTTGTAGCGCCGTCGATTTCTTTGAGTACATTTGGTCAAATTTTTGCATGATCTCGTAGGCTGAGTTTAAGCTACTGACATATTCCAATTGTTTATTGGTTATTGCACTATAAATGTAGTTTGTTGCTTGAACATCTCGATCGTCATATTTTTAGCCATCGGTCGATTCTTTGGGTCGCAAGACCACGTCCTGACACTTTTTGAATTGCAGAAACTTTAGGATTCTTATTTTCCAATTCGTATAATCGACCCCATCAAATAAAGGAATATTGAATGCATCACCTTTGGACAACGTGGCGACCATCGTCCTCGTCGAAATTTTTCAATCTTGTTTAATCTTGTTATGTCGTTTTGTTTTCACTTGTTTTCTTGTAACCACGCTCTGCTACCATGTTAATTTAGAATGAAAAATGTTTATTTTTATCACTTTCTTTATTTATACTTTATAAATATTACACTTTTACAAAACACATCTATGTCGAACAAATTCTGCCAGGCAAGAGGACAAGTCCGAATCGGACCTTCTCCTTCTTTGAAGTTTTAATTTTTAAATTACATGCTATCAATAGCTCAAATTAAATGTAAAAGTACACATTCTAACAGTCATAAAAATCCAGCGGCCAAAAATAATAAACAAGGGCAGTGCGTTTAGAATATTAAATCTGCAATCACTAAAGCACACTTTAAATAAAACCAAACTCAATTTGACAAATAAACAAGTTATTTACATATGGCCGAGGGTCCCGTGGTGGGATAATGGCTATGCAAATTAATTTATCCTCAAACAGAGGGTCGCTTTAATGGATGTGAAAATCGCAATAAAATTTCGATTATGCCATTGACAATTGTACAAAATGATATTAATTTTAATAAATCATTATTTTATTATGGCACTATGGTAGGGACTCGCAGACCTCAGTAATCAGAGCAATAATTTATTTTAATGATATGAATAATTACGGACTCTATGTGTTGAAGGTGTTTCATGTTTGCAATAAAACTAGCGTACAATGGCATCCATAAAGGCAAATTTCATTCATTGACACAGAATAACAATTAAAATATATAAAGGAAATTGTAATTATTTGAGAAAAATACTTTACTAATAATAATTTAATGTTTTTTACACGCAGTCTACTCTAACCCAACTCAAGTTTTTGTAATAGCCAGTCTAGAACAATCATAACGATAATATTATAATACTTACATATTATTATGTATTTGATTTTTTAAATCAAAACATGCTATACAATTTAATTATAACCCCAAGAAAAAGAAATTGAAGTCACTTCAGATTTTAATAAATATATATTTGTAGCCGTTGTTATGGAAAGAATAATAAGCATTCAGAACATATTTTGAAGCAAACAATTGCATTGTAAGCGATACGATTGACGATTTAATATCGATAATAGAATCGTATTCAGCGCGAATATAATAACTCGCACTCGAAACACTTCTGGAAAAGAAAAAACAAAATTAATGATTGCTACTAATTCGCAATAAAAATGCCACATGCGAGTATGAGACGGGGGACAATTATAACAAATTAATAACGCACACTACCCTTAAACTCGAGTGGAGATTTGCATTCAGTAGTCTAGCCTTTGTTGGTTATACTCTCGCATGCTGAGAAAAAATGAAACTTATGCCCCCGGGGATACCGAAGGTTTTTTAAAAAGTCGAATCGGGGTATGTACTCCTTTTTAAAATTAAACACAAATCGAGGGTCATCTGAGATTACCATGTCATTCTGAACTCTATTGTGAGAGTCGCAAATCGCAATTTCGCAGTCCGAGAGCGCCCGGAATCACTTAAATATTAAAAGTCTTGGTAATTATTCAGGAATCCATCCATCATTAATCAAATCCGAGGGTGGATGCGGGAAACGCTGTAAAAAGATAAATTACACAAAACATGGCTGGTGACATTTATTCGCGTTCTACAAACCACGTGTGGTTTTTTCGTCGTCAACAAAACGAATATTGTTAGTCAAATTTATTGCACGCATCCCACAATAAGGGTAAATAAGTATAATGTCATTGTTAGTGGAAAATGTAGATATTTACATGGTGAAATCTGCTCATTGTATTCTTCTGTTATTTTATTACGTTTTTGCATTAAGACTTCACCTTAAAAACGTTCTAAAGGAACTATATAAAATATAAAGGCACTATATAATATTAATACATTTTTTAATTCTTTATCTTACTAATATTATAAACTGAAAAGTTTGTATGGATGGACGTTTGTTACTCTTTTACGTAAAAACTACGAAATGGATTTTAATGAAACTTTAGATTTCATAAAATGCCTATTCATTAAAAAGCTTAGGTATGCCCCAGATTAACACATCATAGGCTACAATTAATAATCGAACTAGATGTCGTCCGCAATTCCGTTGCTCAGAAAACCCTATAGGGCGCGGGAAACATTTTTCCGGGATAAAAATATTATATTATGTCCTTTTCCCGGAACTCAAAGGATCTCCATACAAAATTTAATTAAAATCGATTCAGCGGATTTAGCGTGAACAGGTATCAGACAGACATGTACCTACACTTTCTCGACGTATAGATCTGCTAGTATAAAATAAAACTATTTTATTATACTGGTAATTGTTTGTCTCTATATTATAGGTACATATACCTATTTTTACACTGCCCCAAAATAACAATAAAATATATAATATTTTTGTACCTACGAGTAAATGACAAACTTTACTGTTCTTGACATAACAGCGTAATTATATTATGCACAAATCAACAACATCTTACATCAATAACACAATACGAACTATAGGCATCTGTAGGTCAAAGTGCTACGTCATATAAGATTTATCATTTAATGACTGTATATTCTGAGAGGAAGTATTCGCCCGGTGAACCTTTCATCCTAAAACACCAAACAAAGGTTAAATAACTATTGTAACGCCAAGAACACCATTAACCCGACGGAGCTGTCAGACGAACTTTAACAATTAAAGCTCGCCCAATGAGAGAAACTATAACAATGGTCATTGCTTGCCACTACAAATTAATATATTCATACTTTATACTGAGGTCAGTACCCGTAAAAACTTCATTCACTCGACAATGGACTTTAAAACTTCGATCGTTAGGATTGAAATGCGTTCACCGAAAGATTTTGTGATAATTACATCGTCTAACTCATTTGTTCGGTCGAATATGTATCCTCTTTGTATTTTAAGAAACATAGTCAATGACAGGTGAATTGTCAGTATTGTTAGTAGCAGAAAATGGTTGTAATAGCAATATGTAGGAGTCAATAAATATAATTTATAAAGCATTGCAGCCTTACAGTAGTTTATTCATGGTCCTTCGAGCCGGATGAAAATGTATACAGTCAACTCAAGAAGAAGAAATTAATATGGTCCCGGACCTCTGAGAATTAAATATGGTACCGGGCCTCTGAGACTCAAGCAGAAGAACATGATCCAAATGGACCTTCTAGAAGGTAACATGGTCCTTTATCTTTATAAATCTTAGAGGACTTATGCAGGGCCTCTCGAGAACTTAACATGGTCCTGCAGGGCCTTTGAGAAATTAATATGGTCCCGGACCTCTGAGTAAAAAAATTAACATGGTCCCGGACCTCTGAGAAGTCAACATGGTCCCGGACCTCTGAGTAGAGTAATTAAACATGGTCCCGGACCTCTGAGAATAGAAGAATGGAACATGGTCTTCTTCTTCAAGTCAAAAAGGGCCTTCGAGTATTATTAATATGGTCCTTGCGAGAGAAGGTATAAAATACACTATCACTAAATAAAGATAAAATGGAAAGAGTTACTACATAAGCAGTTGAAATTTCGAAATTATTGATGTCAGAATGAGACAGTAAGCAGAATATTAATAAAAACTATAAACAAGCGAGATGTGGAAGGGCGATACATGACGAAAATTGCAAATAAGGACAAGAACAGAACAGAAGAAAGATTACAGAGGTGATGATCATTGAAAATGGCCAGAAATTATTTTAAACGACCAGAGACTAGAGAGTCATAGTAGAGAAAGAGAATTTAAAGCAGAATATTACGATCTGGGCTATTAGAAATACATTAATAGAAAGAAATTCAGTAATATTTGCAAATACCGATTGCTAAAGTGTGCTACCTTCCAAAGGGATAAACGTTATTTTTAGACAATTTTGCTTGTTTATATTTAGTTTACTTTTACTACTTTTGTATTTTGTTATCATATTGGTTTACTTGTTAAAAATTTATGATTGTTACTTCACTTATTGCTCTCCCGTTAAGGACATTACAAGATGTCCTTGGTGGGCGGCATGTTCGGTCGAATATGTATCCTCTTTGTATTTTAAGAAACATAGTCAATGACAGGTGAATTGTCAGTATTGTTAGTAGCAGAAAATGGTTGTAATAGCAATATGTAGGAGTCAATAAATATAATTTATAAAGCATTGCAGCCTTACAGTAGTTTATTCATCATTATCTGCTTTAATGTTATCCGCGTAGGGCTTATAATCGCACGCAGATATAGTGAATTCGGGTGTATTTGCGGTGTTTTTATCATTATAATTATTGTAAGAGCACAATGATTCGATTGCAATTTTTACAACCGCGAACACTGGCGGCACAATATGAATCGCGACAGATCGCTTTCTATTGTTGTTTTGGATTGTAATGGATGAATCGGAATTATGTTTAATTAATCTTTTATCGCCTCTTTTAACCTTAATGCATTGTCGAGTTCAGTTATTGTAGTTGCCATTTATAAATGTTTTGTGTTGTTGGTAATATATGGAAATTGTAATAATGCATACAAACCGATAGCTTTCATGCTGCCAAATCGAATCATAATATCATATTTATTTCCCCCAACGCATTTATTAAAAAACCTTTCCAATAAATTAAGGTACAGTCGCTATATCTAAAGTCTAGACACAACTATGAGATTTGTGTAGTACCTATAATACCTAGTCACAGCAACAACATTTTGTTACGACAAAATTGTCTAAAGTCGTGTCCAAAATAATCAGGTGTATTATGTTCTTAGATATCGTTAGTTTATTTTCTTTTGCTGTAAAGACCAATACGTGCTCATTGAAGTATTCAAATTTTCCCTCCCGAAAGCCGATGTCGTGATTAATGATGGTCTATCGTCCACAATGCCGTTGTCAAGATTAATTAAAGCCAGTGTTGCCTAAATAGTTAGTTAGGTAGCCATCAATAGTTTCATAGCGCCGATTCTTCTACCGATGCGCTTTGTGTGGCACGACTTGTATAGGTCATTACGAAATTCTAAATGCTTTATAAATTCTGCAATGTTCATTATGCTTGCCACATGTTTTTAAGTTGTTTGTTCGTTTGGAACAATGTTTTATTATGTTCTTTACTTTTATATCATTTGTTGCGTTATTTCAATTGAGTGAATTGACCATGAGCTCTATGTAAGTAGATAACTTTTTGTGTTGTGTTTGTTCTTGAAATAATGAGCTTCTTTTTCTTATTCATTAATGTATATACTCATATATTATACGTATTATATTTTGAAACTATTTTTACAGATCGCTCATAAACTTCATCATTTTTCTCTATATTACGGCGACAGAAAATTTTGCAAAAATATTGATTTTTTATATTTCACACATAGAACTTGCAAAATGTTTATACAAAAATGGTATCTAGCAAGTAGCAACCATTCTTTGATCTTTGTATTTCTTTTTTATTTGCCAAGCTTATCAGTAATCGCTAAATCTTTGTTTTGATACAGACGCGGAATATTTCCAATAACTGTTACCTCGCGAGGGATTATTTCCCCTCGTATGTTGAGAAACGCAAAGAAAAAAATAAATAGCATTTCAATAAGCACACACAAATACGCCATACATCTCATTGTGTATTTTCTCGTATTGGAAACCCTTATTTCGATTCTACTTGCGCTTTCGAAGTAATGCCATCGATTTTTCTATACCGTTAAGTAGGTTCGTTACATTTGAATATGTATTTGAAATGAAATATTGCATATGGAAATATCAGTATACAAATTTTTAAGGGTACACTTTTAGGACTTTTTAACTCCATTACTTGAGATTAAATACTTCTTAACATTGGACATTATATTATATATGCAGGATATAATATGTTATATCCTATAGGTATGTCCAAAACTGTGTGCTGTGTGTTATGTTTCTGGTGAATACGAAATTAAGAGTACATAATACAAAAAACTGGCCAAGTGTGTGTCGGGCCACGCGCAATATAGGGTTTTGTAGTACCGCTAGTTTTTGAAAATGTTTGTATGGTCGATGAATTTACACTACAGCAACATCATCTCAGTTGCGTTTAAAGGAATTTGAACTTGCTATTGATCTAATTTTGTGTGCTTATTGGCTATTACATCTATTGTTCATACTGGTCAGGTTACCTATAGTAACTATTAAAATGCCATTTATGCGTTTTCGCCTGATACAATATACCTACAATCTACATTTACAATGTGAATAAAATTACATACTAGCTGACCTACTGGCTCTCGTATCCCAATCCAATGTGCGTTCATGCATTTTAATAACTCAGGATTCTATTTATTTGCCGATACGTTGCATCCGAGCTCGATTGCCTCCCGTCTGGCCGAGGCCGGAATCGAACCCCACAATACATCTAAATAACGTGGACTCGGCATTGTTAGGTCTCCACAATATACAGAATAGGAAAATGGAGCACGTGGATTCCAAGAAAGCTTCTTCGGTGACATGATGAATATTATTCAAAACTTATATTTTCACTAGTAAGTGCCCGTAACTTGGTCGAGTAAAAATTCGTTTATGTCGCGGGTACAATTTTCCAGGACTCTAAGTATGTCCATAGCAAACGTTATCAAAATCATTTTAGTAGTTGAGCGTGAATATGTAACAGATATTACACTCTTTCACATTAATTAGATATATTGTATTAGTAAGGATGACTTTATACCAAATGAAATTAATTTCATAAACATACTTACATACTGAAATATGTGTTGCAGCTGCAGTTATTATTCTGTGCACATAATTGGTACGTCCATCTTTTAAACTTATTAAAACAATATTTTAAAACACTTCCGCGTTTGTCTTCTTCCGCTTCTATTTTTTTAAATAATGCAATTAAAATCATTTGTAATGAATAAACTTTTTGATAATGAAAAGCACAATGAATTCAATTTGGAACAGACAAATCCACTTTGTAAAGTCGATGAGAACTCAACATCACTTTGGAGATGGTAACTTTAAACAATGATTCAGCTTCCTAATGATTAATTCAAAAGTTTCTGAATTCCTTGAGTTTGAGGCCATTAAGTAAGGTTCTTAGGTATAGCCTATTTTCTGATACATATACATAACTTAAAAATCATATTTTGCGAAGATGTTACTGAATAACATTTTGAGAAACTTATTGTCAAAGTCGAAATAAAAACTGCCTCAGAATTTAACAGTCTTTAAAAGAATTTGATACCGACTACAAAATACGCAAAACTCAAAGAAACAGTCGCAATTGAATTTTTCGACGCTATCAACTTCGATCACTAATATACCTACTGAATACTGATCGAAGGCTATCAAGTATTAAACAGACAGTCTCAGCCGCACTCAGTGACATTTAAAACACAAATTACTTACATTAATTGAATAAAGATTTATGCATTTTTTGTCAAACTCTACAAGAAATAATTTAAAGTATCTGAATGTAGTATTAAGTTTTCAAGGCGAAGAAAACAATTACAATTCGATCGCGCCATTAGCGGCCCCAAGAAAACGCGGAGAAAGGAATGAAATAAAACAATCGAATCTAAAAACGCCCCAAACGGAATACTGGCGACGTAATTATTAAATTGAAAACCATGTTCGACGAACAATCGGGAAGGGTGGGCCATGCGCCTTCAGACAACTTTCCATTTGCCACTAATCGACAAGTCACTTTCCACGAGGTGAATTTCAAAACCACAGCAAATACTTATTCTTCTATTATTTCGTGACGACCTCTATGGCTCAGTGGTGAGCGCGTTGGTAGCTCAAGCCGGGGGGCGCGGGTTCGAATCCAGCCGACGGAACAAAAAGTTTTCAATGTTCCCAGGTCTGGATATGTATTAAATATGTGTATGATAAAATAAAAATCTTAAAAATGTATATGTATAGTATAAAAGTATTAAATAATATAATATGGTACCTGTAACACAAGTCCTTCAGGTACTTAGCACGGGGCCAGACTTACGTGGTGTGAAGCGTCCATAGATATTATTATTTCGTAAGGAAGAAACCCTTTTGATAAAGTTAAGGCTTAGAAGATTGTGACTGGCGCGGCCCCGTTTTCGGGGAGTTGCAAAATTCTGGTGTTTATTTACTATTTTATGCATGTATTACATAAACCATCGTCAGTCATCATTATATTTATAGAGTTAAAAAAAGTATCAAAATCAGTTGCGTATTTTTAAAAATCTAAGCATAGGTACTCAATAGGGACAAACAGCGGGAAATAATTTTTTTTTATACTATGTAGTGAGTAAGTTAAGGCGACGAATGAACATATTATCTGCCCATATTTTAACTTGAATTTATAAAAATCTCTCAAGAAATCTATGTAATTTCAATTGTTCTAATCTAATTAACTAGTAACTCCATCTGATGGATGAAAATATGCCAAAAACTCAATACTTTAAAAAATCTTTTAAAAACAACTACTTATTCTTCTGTGCTTTAATTTATAAATTATGATACCCATAATTTCATAGCTCATAGCTCATAAAATCATAGCTCTAAACCTCTTGCCGTGTTAAGATAAAAAAAAATATTTTAAATACGTCTACTTTGTACACTGTATATTGTAGAGAAATGGTGCTCTACAACAAGTAGAATCAACATTTAATTAAAGTTTAGGCATGTATTTACTTTTTAGGAAGATTAGTGAACTTTATGTCAAGTTAAGATGTTTTGTAAGTAATAGAAACTATAAAAATATTGGCTATACCAAAATATGTACCCTATGGTATTTTCATAAAAGTTCTAGAATTTCTATTATAGCCATGTTATATAATGCTGACGGTACATGTAGTATCAGTATCTTTGTTATGGAGATTCACACTGCAACTGCTAGAAAATGTACAAAAGGTGCTCACGCTTTATAAAAGATGTTATTAGTTAACTGTAGTTATGCTAAAAGCAGAAGCTTCAAGTAATAAATAACTGAGAAAACTACCAAATTATCATATATACATATAAGTGCAAAGTAATAACTTGAAGTCGCAGCGTACCTACCACTTTAACTTAACAAGACATGTAGAAGGATAATTATTTTAAAGTAGTTATATCCTCAAAATTGAAAAAGATAATTAATAAATTATTGCATTAGATGAAAATGAAATTTGTTATTGTTTATAATATAAAACTATTAGAAAAGAATAGTAAATGATGATTTAATGAAACTAAATATTAAATAAAAACAATATCCTTTATTTTATGGCATTAACAAATGTTTCTCGATTATTTCTATAATACATCGTTGGTAATGACATCAATTTTGATTTATATCTAATATTTACAGTTTGGATGCATTTTTATTTCTTACACCTAAAATAAACAACTAATTTACAATATCTCTATACCTAGTGTCAATAAATAAATAAACGTAATCAGAGCGAGACGCACCCGGCTCGAACGGATCAAACTTAACAAAATACTGCGTCGCCTCAACAACAAAAAGTGAAGTCTACTAGATACAAGTCCTACAGCTAAACAGTGTTCTATTTTATAATCTCTTTTTGGTACCGTTCTCACTTAACACAACTAAAATTTCATCTATAAGAAGACGCGTAAAACAAAATCACAGTAAATGAAATGAAACGTTAGTCTAGGAACCAGCCTACGATTACTCTCAACATAATATATACAGAACCACATGAGCACAAACTAGGAGTAATTCTAAAACAATAAAATTATCGTTCAGCGGGTAATTCACTATCTTCGAAACTGCGTCGGGCACAAAATCTTCACAAATCTCACTGTTCCTCATTGCCGAACCTCAAAAGTCCCGTCCTTTAAGGAAGGCAGGACGGCCTTCAATATATAACGGACACCGGCCGCCTCAGCTGATCGTCATGAGGACTGTGCTGCGTCGGCGTCACCGGGGACACCGGCGAGGACGGCGCCACACCGTACTGCGGGAACAGATGCGACGAGAACGGCTTGGGGGGCGCCGTGGGGGTCGTGTACAACGACGAGTAGAACGAGGACACTACGGCCGCGGCGGACGACGCCGTCGGCAACTTCTCCGCCGATGGGGCCATCAACTTTGA
Source organism: Polyommatus icarus (assembly GCA_937595015.1). Taxonomy (NCBI): domain Eukaryota; kingdom Metazoa; phylum Arthropoda; class Insecta; order Lepidoptera; family Lycaenidae; genus Polyommatus; species Polyommatus icarus. The sequence goes on from OW569321.1 coordinate 17,519,160, forward strand.
AAACTGCAGGTGGTCTAATTGATGCGGGAAGTACGGGGGCACCGCCGGGTACGACAGGGCGTCCAGCGGGCCGACTCCGGGGGCCGGGCCGGCGAAGTACGGCAGCGGGAAGCTCGGGAACGCGCCTGCACCGGGGGCGCCGCCGGCCGTGGGCGGCTTGGGCTTCCTGCGGGGCCTGTACTTGTAGTCCGGGTGCTCCTTCATGTGCAGCGCTCGGAGCCTCTTCGCCTCGTCGATGAACGGTCTCTTCTGCATCTCGGACAGGAGCTTCCACTCTGCTCCCAGGCGCTTCGAAATTTCGGAGTTGTGCATCTTCGGATTATCCTTGGCGATCTGCCGGCGTTGCAGCCTCGACCAGACCATGAATGCGTTCATCGGTCGTTTTATGTGGCCCTCCGATTGCGGCGATGAGGCCGGCAGCGGCTGCGGCGCGCTCGGGTAATCCGGCAGCATCCCCGGGTGCATCGAAAACGCGTACGGGTGATGGCTGAGCGTCGACATGTTTGTTAAATGTTTAAAATAATCACGAGCTACTTTAAATCATTAACAGGTTATGGCACAATAGTTAATATTCACTTGCGTTAATAACGATTGTGTCGCGTCGAAGTCGAACGATAGACTGACGAGTCGTTGTGGTGCTCGTACGGGTATCGCAGCGCGGGAGGGCGCGGCCTGGGGCGGCGAGCGCGGCGCCAATGAGCGTCGCGCGTGTAAAGCCTGCGCCCCACCTAACCCCATATCTCTGTCTCTATTCACCGCGTAATAGTTTGTGTCCTCGTCTCGTTCGCGACAATACCCCATGCCATGGTACGGAACAGGCGTACAGCTGTTTAGAGGCATATCGCGGGCTCGGCGCGACTTTATGCATGATATAAACGGTGTAATAGAACTAGAGCCTTATTTTTCCTTTTTTATTGCTTTCTTACTGAATTATAAGAAGTGAATTTGAACGTTTCTCTTTTGAGCGATATTTAACTTTATTAACTTAAACACTCTCCCTTGAATACTTTTTATATAAATAATATAGCAGTTAGGTACTTATTAAGTAAGTAACTATTACAAAATGCGTTCGATTTTATTATTATAATTAGATAAGAGTTTTTCTTCAAAAAACAATAATTTCCAGGGCTGTCGAAAAGATATACTATTCATATTATATTCTATTAGTCGCTTACAATTAATAGGTAAAAAAATTCAACCAAAAGTTAAGTAGGTACATAATAATATAATGAATTTATCAAAAACTATATTATTTTTTTTTCACAAAATGTAGAGTACAGCAATAAGCCTAGGCTTAGGCTTTAAAACTACTTAATTTTGCAAGTGTCACTATGGGTAAAATTAAGAAATTCACTCTTTTTGTCTTGTTCCTTGGAAATGCAATAAATCTTATACCTACCTTGAATCCTTGATACAGAATTTGATCAAAATTACAAGCATAAGATTAAAGTTACCCAGTGATTAATGAGTGATTTTCATAAACACAACATAAAACCTTGTTTTGCATCAATAATATTATAATGCTTTCCAATTTTATTAAAGATCCTATTTCTAAAACTCCTATCGGCCAGACTGCAAATAATTTAAAGTGATTTCTGACAAATTAATTATTGACATAAACAAAACTTTTATAAGCCATTTAAACGCAAACAAAGACAAACCATAAAACCATTGATATAATAGTTCGTTTGGAGAAAATAAAAGAACTGAAGATAAATCGAACATTCCCCAACGAGATCTGCCAACATTGAACAAGCGTCAGACACATTATGGTCGCATTGTTCGCCCTCGAGAAAATAGTTAGCGGAGAGATAGACAAAGGTCTCTCGCTAACGGGATGACCGCCGTAAAGATATTTGATACAATCATAAAATTCCTTACTCCGTGCCGAGATGGTGAAATTGAAAAGCCTCAAATGGCCCCCCGTTCAAAAATCGACCCTCCCGCTCCGAGATAAAAGTCGTTTTGTGTCAATTGAAATATTTAGTGTGCAATCTTTCATTGTTCAGACCGTTTCAGACCGAGATTCTAAGAAGCTCGCTTTGAGAGAATAATAAAATAATAATTCCTTTAAACTTATGTATAGTGCTTGTTAATGTTTTACGACTCTATGCTATTTTATTTTGAAGTATTATATCAGTTTGGTTAAAGGATCTGTTATTGATTTCTGTGTGGCTCACACATAAATCGATCGTTACTAATTATTCTTTAATGTTATATATTTTTTCCGGGTGCTTTCACAGATTGGTTAAAGTTGAACAATAATTTTAATAATAATTCATTTATGCTATTTCTAAATATTTAAAAATGCCAATATATAAATTATTTATTGACATCGACGGAATCAGCACCCTGTTATAAAAAAATTTAAGCTAGAGTCTGCTCTAAAAAGTAGTGAAAAAATTAAAAATTAATTCCAAAGTAGATCTAAAAGTGTTGCCGCGACATTTCCAGAAATTTCTTATTTTAAGTAAAACAATTGCCGTAAATAAAATAGAGCCGTTATTCCAAATGGCGCACGACTTGTCCCCTGCCCGCTAGATAATATTTACTCGGAAACTTTACCTAATTTTAATACGGGGTATTGTTTCAATTGTACTGTTTATGTTTCTAACCTTCACAATACTGCTTAAATTATTATAGGTTATAAAATTTTATAACCTTGTAGAGAACAGTTTTTGTGATTATTAAGAATCAAAAGCTTTTTGTTTGTTTTTCTGTAATGATTATTATTTTTGTCTTATGTTAATGTCAAAAATAAAATACAAAAGCATCGTTTTTCACTCTGCTCTAGTCTCTACGTACTTGGTACCTGCACTCGTGCCAATTTTTTTATTAAACTTGTTTTAGATCGATATGATAGTTTATTTAAATAATAATTAGCTCATTTTCAGTAGTTTTGTACTAAGTCAACATCTAAATCTGTTATGTGAAATGTGCACGCCTAGCGCCATCTAGTCGTTATCTGTGAAAAAGTATGTAGAGATAAAAATAAAAGAATAAATTATAGTAAGAGTTATATAATCATTAAATAATTAATTGTTTTGTTTTAAAATTATTAAGAAACTGCTGACAAAATTTCAATCATTGTTATAATAAATTACCTATACTTAATACATACTTATATAATTATGATCCATAATTTTGATGGCATCTTGCCTCTATGGATTTTCATTCCGTAAAGTTGGTAAGACTAAGTGGTAAGTATTTAGCTCATAGTCAATTTAATAAAACAAAATCTATTCTGATTCTCATGGACTTACTTGCCCAAGGGTTCATAATTACCGTAATGTAAGTCATCATTTAAAACAGAGTTTCCAAGAAAAAATCTCGTTTCTTTATTTTCCGCATGAGATATTACAAAATATTTTCAAAGCGAAAATCTTTCTCACGGCTCGGTCTGTTTTAACAAAAAATGTCCCAACACTTTCTATGTATATAAGAAAAATACCCCCAACAGCTCTTTATACCTAGGCCAATATAATATCATTATGAGGCATATAAATGAACCTCGCACCTAATTACTTACGATGCCGCAGCCACAATGGAGTCAGGCATCTCTCGGGGTGACAATGTGATCTGAAAATAATTCCATCTCTCGTTAATTCTATACGGTCGGAGGGGGACGGAAAATGAGGAGCTAGTTAGTTTTTCGCTCAGTTCGCATTGAGGACAATGGCAGGTCGCCTTATTCGCCCTATCTTCCTATTTTAATTTACTCAAATTTCCCTTGACACCTCACCCAACATACCATTAAAGTTTTTTACACGCCCGGTGATAAATGTTTTAACCGTACTTTAAACTACGGTTATTTTTTTATGATAAATCGCTAATGACATCGATTACAATAACATGGTAGTGCCGCTTTGTGCTGATGTTATGATTGCTCATGTCGTCATCTTATTATGCACCATCTTGTAATAGGTGAACATCAATAGGGTAATTAGATGATCACTTAAATAGAAACATAACTATAGATACAATTGGGTAAACGTGGTCTAGTACTCTACATAGACAAACTTCGGTCTGACTAGAATTAAATTTTACACTTATTCGTGCAATTTTGTTTTTACTTATTAAGCTTAAGATAATAATCAAATTAACGACCCAAATAATTATATACCAAGTGAGATACATACTTACATAGCAATAACTATGATACTACATTATAAAGTAATTATTCATCCGAAACTAGATTAAAGTTTTAATCGTCGTTTAACTAGATCAGAGTACAGTAGAACGCGGCCCTCCCGCCTCCTATATGGAGGGATTTATTATTTTTCAGCAAGAATGCACTGAGTTAATGGCCTCCAATGATAATACCTATTGTGCCGCGCCGTCTAGCGTAGGGCAATCTCAATAATGTACACATTGTTTTACTGAAAATTCATACTTTTTAAATATTATCCAATTAACGTAATGTTCTGATGGGATGTCGGGATGCAAGTGCAGCCGAAAATACGTCTGATTACGTTATTTGTAAAGTTAATATCGATTTTTACGATTTTAAGAGGTTGTTTAAAACTTTAAACAATCTTGTACGCACCTAGCCACCTACCTACCTTGAAGACTATAATATTATTAAAACGATTTAAGAAACTATCAATAATATTGTAAATCAATTTTTATTTTGTATTTATAATAACGACTTTACAGCTATGCCAATAACTAAGTGATCTCAGCTTTGTATTTAATACATAGGCAACAATTCTGGTGATCGACTTTTTTGCTGAGGGAAGGCAGGCTACCTCAAAACAGTTCTTGTAATCGTTACTCAATCTTTTGCTCTGTTGTTACATTTGTCTCTGGTTTGGACCATAACAAATTTACACAAAACCATGCACAAAATATAACAATGTATGTGTCTCGCGCCCCAGGTGTGCCCAATGCACTGTCAAATAACAGTTACTTAAGTAGAAGAACAAAAAATATGTTATTTGTTAATTTAACAAACACCTCCGGTTGATAAAGAGACCGGTGTCACCACAGTGCGGTTGACAGTCGAAGGTCCCATGAGCTGTTTTGGTGAAGACAAACAGACAAACAAACGGACACAGCTGGATAGCATTGGAAAGCGGTAGACGGAAATAATTGTATTGTCGACAAAACGTCTTCTTGTACGCCGTAAATGGCCAAATTAGTACGCTCCTAAAATATTTAAAGAAACATTTCTGGAACTTTCAAATTTTAAACTGTCGGCAAGTGAAAATTAAATTTTAGTGATAATTTATATTGATAAGCTTCCTTTTCAATGTGAATCATCACTAAAAGTGCGGGCTAGTATGCGGACGCTGATACTGTACTAAGCATTTCTAACATTCAGTTGAAGTTTTTTTAAATAGCATGTAAAATCAAATCAAATCAATCCAGTAAAAAACTGGCACCTGTTACTGTATCAATGTAAATCAACACGTCTAATATTTTGTAACTCCTTAGATCATCAGCAGCTAAATAAAAATAATTTTAAGAGCTCGCCTTACTTTAAAGTTAAATACGAAAACAATGATGCTTCTTGGCCGTGCAATAAACAGTTCGTTCCTTCGGCAACTCTTTTTTTTTTTTCATGGGTATAAATTACTTATTTAGCAGAAAAACCTTTCTACGCATTATAACCGGTTTAAAGTTTATTCTAGTTTTGTACACATTTTCTAATTAACCTGCAACACAAAGGGGAGGGTGTGCCACGTATCGACAACGACGAGGGCGACAACAACTGTTACTAGTACTTCCTTTCACTCGACACTCACACAAAAATAGACCCTAAACTTTTCTAATTAAATGTATATTCATTCCGTGTAGTGTGAGACGTTTTTCTGAATGTGATTTACGATTTGTAACTCAATGCCGATGGATTAAGATTTGTTGTTGCATGGTGGTGCTTCGAGAGTGCATAAGACTGTAAGATTGTGATAACAAGTTCATTATGCACTTAGACAATTATTGTACGCCCGCGGCAGACTCGGCATTGTCGGCCCTGGGCCCTTCCGGCTCACCTTCCCGGCCTCTCCGGCCTACCCCGGCCTACCCCGGCCTACCCCGGCCTTCCCGGTCCCTCTACTTGATTATGCTCATTAGGGGTCGAGGGCCAATATTCAAAAGACTGTACGCAAGCTCCTTCAAATTTGTTATGAAATGTTTCACGTAAAAATGTTCTGCTCGTCGTTTTTAACTGCGTCTCTATAACAGTAGGTCTGTAACCGGTAAATTATAAAATGAGTAATGACCAGCTTAAAATCAATAACTTTCAATTTATGACATATTTTGATACATAAATACGTTTTGATCCATATTATCCAAATACTTGCAACATAAACCAAATAGAATCAATAATTAAATTGAAACCTCCTCGATTTCTGAAACCGAACATTCCACAAGTTTCTAATTCCAGTGAAAATGTACGGTCGATGCATATCCGTCGACCGCCTCCTATCTATCCATGCATAATCCGGATATAACCGCCCCCAGATCCGCCCGAAACCGGCTACGACCGGCTAAATCTGGTTAACGGATCAACGTCACGAATACACGCCACGGGCAAGTTGACATGCGGTATACAAACTTGTGGACATACGTGGCAGTTCCGCATTAGAATTTGCGAAGTCTAAACACAATTTAATAGATAATAATATGCTGCTGAAATTGTAGCTTCTATTTCGAGTCGACATTTTAGTTTTAGTCGCATTGAACAACATAATAGGGAAGTCGCAATGCAATTTATCAATCGATACGGAACATTTTTGTCACATAATTGAAATAATAAGTGTTTGCGGTCGGCACGGTAATAACAGCTTGCACATTGTTTATGCGCACAAGGTGTTTCCCAGCGCGCCCGCCCGCCTGGCCCGCCCCTGCTGCTGTAATCACGCCGCTAATTTGTACCAACAAATCGAACCAGTCACACGACACAAAGGTGCGGGCGTTCGCGACAAAATTGCCTGTTATCACACGCGCCTCGCCTCTCATTATGTACAAAACGTGGTTTATAGCGTTACTCCATTGTTTCGAGAGACGATCTAATAATATGCTTCTGTTGGGCCGCGCTGGACCCTACCAACGGGGATGTGAAGAATTGCGGCCTGTTCGCTCGACATTTATAATTTTTTTACCCACAACTTCAATCGCAAAAGCTACAAAAATTTAATGAATATTTTTTTAGAGCTCACTTCTTTGATTGACTTATTATATTATCGTCTATTGCTAGTCGACCTCAGACTTAGTTCTAGCTTTTCTATCGCGTCGTGTAGCAGTGGAAACGCGCCTCATAGGCGTGCGCTAAACAAATTACTAGTTGCAGATAGACGTGTCGCGGCTTTGCTGATCCAAATTACTCCATCTAATGTCGCACTTACTGTTGTCGAGGGATTCAGCCATTTCCGCAAATATCTGTAATCCAGCATGCCCTTTAATCTCTATTTCGGCACTAGATGTTGCTCGCAACTTCAATGCGCCCAAATTTTCTGCGATTAAACTGTATTTTCACAGCATTTGAAGTATGTATAATATCTAATAAACCCAATTTCTTATCGAATATTGTTTTGACTATTCGAATGAAATGTGCGTAACCTCTTTTCTTCTCCGTGGAAAGGTTTATAAAACCCATCGACCCGCAGTTGACAGAAAAATAAGATCAGCATGATGTTATCCTACTGTTTTTACCCAATGTTTACTTTTAAGCAACGTTGCTTTTTGAGACATAAAAATAAAGAAAAATACTTAAAGTTATATTATGTAAAGGTGAAAAAACGATGTGAGTTCACGACGGAAACAAACCGGTCGAAAACAATACGGAACAACACCAGCTACTTGACTAATCTCGTGCTATCGGCATCTACATCTCGAATTAAATACAAAGTTTACAAACAGGGTTGCGGACCGAATGCGAGCACAACCCTAAATGTTATCAGATCGCCCGTTGTAAATAGGAATTGTTCACAATAGCCGCGAAACAATGATCGAGTCGAGTGCTCGGTTCTCATACCGATATTAAGGGAATGAGCCTCTCTAGTGAAGTGCTTTCGGTTACACGCTGTAATCGATATTTATTAGTATCGATGTCTGACTCGAAATGACGTCGTCTTATCGACGCAAGCCTCAAATAGTCTTTTGTGTGCGACGTGTGAGAAACTATTGTTCGTAACCACACCCACCTAGCGAAAGCTCATTGTCCTTGTGCTTTATCGTTCTATTAGTGGACTGTCTACAGTTTGTATCCTAAGCCTTACCTTCGTAATATTGACGTCATCGAGGCAACTTGGCGGTGTATGGATGCAAGCTTGTAACACTGATAAAGTAAAAAAACTCAGTGGCAACCATTTAAGTTCAATCTGGAATGAAACATACTATGCGCGGTACTAGCCAAAAAAAATAGGGGTTCCGAGTTACGAGCTTTTTAGAAAGGGGAGTTACGAAAAGTCATAGGCACGACTCCCAAGACCTACATTTTGTGGGGGTTATGCCCCCTAGATGACCCTTCTGAGACTGCAGTTAAACATACTATGAAGTTTCTTCTTAGAATGGACTTCGTGTTTGCCTGACCATAAAGCTAAGTTATGTGAAAAACATAACCTTGAATCTTCCTTACTTTTAGTACTTATTAGGTGATATTTTCGGTCAAGTGGAGTCGTGGAGGGTGCAAATCGAATCATTACGGCAAATTGAGCGCTAATTCGCGAAGCAACACCCGTGGGAGCCGATCGCCGCGGGCATCTAGCCCGCTGCTGGGGGAACCATGATCTACTGAACTTGTGGACAGTGAACAACCAAAAACCGCTTGTGACTTCTTATATTACTTCTTTTACTTGTAGTTATAGTTATTCAATGAGAAATATAGATATTATGCTATAAAGCAGGAAAAAATGTAGGTCTGTAATGTACGAAAGTTGGGGCGTGTAAGGTTATATTATATTGGAAATATTTTTGCATTCAGTTATTTTTCAGGTTTAAATGTTTTTTTTTTATCATTATTTGGGTAAAATAACAATATCACAATAAAATATGTAGGGGAGACCGGGGCTGGAAGTTCCCGGGGTAAGTTGTTCCGACAGTTATAACTTTGTAAAGGAAAAAGATATCAATACTCGTGAAGTGCGTCGTTTAAGCATCAGGTGACGCAACGCGTTGGCGGCCATTTTAGTTGCTCTGACGGCGGCGGCGGAGTCTTTTTGGTCTATTTTTATTTATTTTTGACCGATTTATTTATATAAGAGTGGCATTAGTTAGGTATCTTATTGTTTGAATGTTTTTTCGATTGATTTCGGTAATTTACTTATATTACAATTTTTATACAAAAACTCAATTTGGGACTACAAGTTCCCTCCTAAAAAAGCTGGTTGTTCCTCTAAAAAACTTACCTTACTTGACTGACACGCCAGAAAAAAATGCATTGGCAGAAGAACAAGCAAGAACAAAAGCATTACAATCAAGAGAAAAGAAGACAACAATAATTAAGGAAAAGGCAAAGGCAAAGGAAAAGCCCAAGAAAAAGCTATAAGAAGATTATTACAAGAAAGCGAGAGTTTTGTTGTGATAAATATTCATTTTTTTGTAGTTTATAGCACTGAATTAACATACAATAAATAAAACTTTAAAAATGACTATTTTATTTAAAAGAAAAATGTATTATTCTCATATTTTATACAAGCGGAACAATTTGCCTCACACATGGAACAACTCGCCCCAACGCGGGGTTGAATATTCCCTTCTGAAATTTTGCAAAAATATGCTTGTAGAAAAAAAAAACTATTGAGATATTGGTAGAAATTACCATACTATCACAGAGACAGATTAAGGTTCCTTAATAAGTACATGCAAATATTAAAAATTAATCTTATCATTTTCATCATATAATTTCAAGTTATTTGAAAATTGGAACTTTCAGCCCCGGTCTCCCCTACCTTAAAAACAGTTCTAATCTATCTAAATATCAATTTAGCGCTAATTGTTAGAATTTCATATTACTACTTAACTGCTTGTAATTAAATGTTACTATGACGTTACTGTTTCAGATATGTATTATGTAATGGAAAAATAAGTACTGAGAAACAGAATACTAATATTCCATGATTTCCAATATTGTGTGGGCACCGTGTGAGCGCCGGCTCCCTCTAGCGATATTACCAAAACATCACCCCATGAGAAACCGCGGGCTACACTACGTACTTGAAGATGTAATCGCGCCATTTTTTTGTTTTCTCTATTCCGATTTCAATTGTTTTTCTGAATATCGGCCAGTACTTTTATATTTCGAGTACGCTGAAGTGTTTTATAAGTTGATATTGAGAAGCTCTCGTTTAATATTTTTTACTTGTGTGAAACGAAACGCAATTAGCGTTTGTGAGACCGAAATAAATCCACCTAACTTTCTTTACAAATGAAATTTCTTTTCTCTCGACGTCATATTTTCTTTGTGGTCTCACGGTTTATTATAACTTTGACGAACATTGTGCCAATGTTATATTTAAAATAGGTATAGAAAAAGTTGTGGTTTTGAAAACAACAATATTTTCCGACGTAATTCCAAAGCTTTGAAAGCTTTCTCAGTGACGAATGACAAGGATAATGAAGATAAAATTGTGTTCGTTTGAGGGACTGTGTGCAGTGATAGGAGCTTTTTATCCGGGTATCCCTTGCATTCAATAATATATAGCCTCATAGTTTCGCAGCGCGGTCGCTTATCGCGACATAATGTCAGCCTGTCAAGATTTTGACGTTCTCATTTTAAAATATTCATTTCATATTTCGAATGCGCGATAACATTTTAATGCGGTAATGAAGACACCAGACAATCGCATTTTCTGCCATTCGTACACATCTGCATATTTTTTTATTGTAAAGGATTTTATTCCCATACAAAAGGTATTAGTTCAAAATACTTTTATAACAACAGCATTAAAGGAGTAAAAAAAATAGCACATAACTAAAACAAAATTCAAGTAAACAAAGAAACCCGAGAGGACGTCGATTAAATCTACGTCATCCCAAACTACGCCTACATGATTTACTTGAGCAAAAGCTATGACCTGGGAATTGCCAAACTTTCAATTACACTTTAAAATGTTGACAAAATTAATAAATTATTATCATACACAACATACAGTGATCGATTATATAGGTAGGTTTTTGAGTTATAATATTTAGTAATTATTTTAACCTATATTTTCTTGTAATTATGTATCACTGTAGTGTAACTGGTATCAACTAGACCTAGAGCCTGTAGGTTAGGCCATGGTTAGGCCTCTTAGGATTAAGTATAACTTCAGAAATTTTATTACTCATAAGTTAGTACTTTGAAGACGTACGTATCTTCGCTCCTGGTATGCAAAAATCGACTTTTGATACATCTTTTACGCATTCATCCATTATTCGGACACGTCGGAGAATTTAAGCCGCAGTCCTTTGTGGAAAGTTATGAAAGCTGCTTATAATGTGTGGCAATGTTGACAATGACCACTTTCAGTAGGCGGATGCAGGTTTTTTGACAAATGACCAGCTGCGATTTGTCTCGCGTAGGGCGGCGATGGGTAGATTAAGTAACGTGCAGAGGAGACGCACGCATCAAAATATTTCACATGAGTAAGACTCATTATATCTGATATTATTGTACCTGTACCTGTATAAGTTTTTTACGTTTTACTGAGAATTTTTTCGCGAGTGCCTGATATACGATCAGTAGTTTATAGAGATTGATATTGCTTGCTTCAGCTTGATCATATTTGGCCTTTACTATGTGATAGTTAACAGCTTTAAAAATAGACTTGACAAAATAAATGGTTGATGACAAAAAAGTCCTACAAAAGAAATTAATTTAATAACGAGTGTGAGAACTGCAACACTGTGTGATATGATCACATCAGCTAAATGCTGCTAGATCATTAACAATAAATAAATAAATAGTTACCGATTGAAAGTTCTCTTCATAATAACATGAATAATGAACATTTAACATAAGAGCTGATAGGCTGCTAAAAATGAGATTTCCTAATAGTACATACATTTCAATAGCAGTCTTACAGAAGTAGGTGTCTACTATCTAATATTCCCAATTTCTTTTCCCAGAATGGGTTTTCAATAAGTACTCTTTGGTGCAAGGGCGGGCCCAGTAATGGTCATAAAGGATGTTATGATATTGTGTCATTTTTCCTCACGCACAAAGGGGATGTGTACGGCACCGTTTCCGCCGCCTAATGCGTTTCCCAGATTAATATAATGCCCACATTATACTCGCCGGGATTATTTTTATTCAACCTTCCTTTGGATGACTTTTGTTAGCTCCGTATGATAGATACTTTTCAGGAAAATCGGGAGTGACTAATGAAAAATATGACTGGGTCTAGTAAGTTCAAGCTGAATTTCAGAAAGTTGTTTTGTAAGCCCTATCTTCTCCTGCGATTCCCATTACACAAATTTTAATCACTTAATGTTCAGATATCATTTTCTTTAATAATTTTACATTAACTCAGCTTTATTCTTGCTTTACATTTTACGACTGCCTGGGTAGATGTAGGTACAGAACCTAAAATATTATTATTTTCAAGTTTCTGTGATCCTTACAAATTTTGGCAGTAAATAGGAAGGATCTCCTGGGAAGACATGTTGGTAATTAAAAGTTCCAAATTTTTTCAAGATTGTGGAAATTGCCTGTAAATTTTAAAATTTCGTAAAGTTTTTCGTGGTGTAACTTTTTGTAAAAATAATTTCCAATTAGCTAGCGTAATCTTTACAAATTTTGGGAAGGATCTCCTGGGAAGATATGTTCGTAATTAAAAGTTCCAAATATTTTTAAGACTGCTCGCAAATTTTTTGAATTAAGTAAAGAGTACCTTCATAATATAGTCTTGTAGGTATAATGTAACTTTTTGGAAAAATAGTTTTCAATTACTTAGCTAAAATTATTCGTTACTATTTCGTGAGTATTTCCACGAATTTTAGTGGAATTCGTCAACTTTATACGAGCAAAACACATTAGGAAGCGGCACTTAGCCGAGATAATCGCCTCGTTAACATAAAACAACGATTATAATTTGTCACAACTATCACGAAGTCAGCGAATAAATCTCAATATAAATAAATATCAGCATAATGAGCCTAAATGGGGTCCACAATGGTGTACCAGCGAAACGGATCGCGAGTGTGGAGAGAGAATACCAACGATATACGATATAATATAATACAGATTCTGTTTATTTTAAGTAAGTAAGAGTCTATAACTCTAAAATTTTGAATTGTTAGTCTTTTACAAATTCTATACTGAAAAGGTGCAATTTTATTTTCTTTGGGGCTTGATTATATTATGTTTCTCAAGATGATAGAGAAAATGTAGAGCTTGGTATCCTTACACTTTAAATTCACGATAAAGTTTGTAAAAAAATAATTATTAGAAGTAATAATACTATGTTATACATACCATCTATTGATTTTGTACTTCTTACTGGATTAATAAAAAAAATAAAATTCCACGTAACAATCTTTCAAATTATATCAATTATAAGGAATTAACTTACTAGTAATTTTCTACATACGCTTTTTTACTGGTAAGCTAGTAAGATACACTATCTAGCTATAACACATCGTGGGCGGAAAAGTCCACGATGAAATGAGTCGGAACGGTGTCCGAGAGTGGTTCTGCGTTAGTTTTGTTTATGGTACATCGTGGTAGTTTATGGTACAGTCGTGGATCCTTTTAATGATACTTTTAAACCTTAATACCGAGTATTAAAGTCGATAACAAGTAGAGTGGTTTTGTCGTCGACCGTACGTCGTGGGCGAAGGGATAATTTCATAACTCCCAAACGAAGGGTCTCGTTTCCGCGCTGTTACTTCGTGATTTATTTATTTTAGTTTATTCCCCGATTCGCGTCATAAATAGCATATTTTCGCTAATGTGCCTTTTTATTGGCTGATTCTGTTCATTTGTATTCCATTTATTAAGTCAAACTTATTTAAGTTAAATCATTAATGTAAGTATTGTTAAGTAATCATTGACTTATTTTGTTATATTTCTACATATTTTGTGCTTACGAAATCATAACATTATTAGGATGATTTCAATTTATTTAATGCTAAGTAAAATGTATATTACGTCTCTGATATTCTTCTGCAAATAAAACTCGCTTCATTTTGATTTGATTAAAAGTGAATACTTAATTTTATCCAAATGCTAACTATAATGGACATAATGTAATTATTTTACAGTACAGAACAAATAACAGTAACCCCAAGTGTAATCAAACAAACTCCCACCCAGGGCGGTAACAGATGTTCAAACACCGATGACAATATCAACACTTGATATCATTCCATTACAGAATGTGCTCGATTGGCCAACACTTATTGTATTACCTTTGGGAGTTACGTCGTTGTGGGACTGAGTGACGTCATATTGATTGTTTTATACTTTTAATTGTTAGATTGTTAAATGATTAAAACTGAAAGCATTGTACTATTTTATCTATAATCAAGGTATCTATGTGACTTTTTTCTTGAAATGGCGATGAGTTGGAACTAAAAAAGCGATTTTTGAATTCAAAAAAGAAACATTCGAATTTTACTTTATTTAGGTATCTACTATATGATTAAAAGCTCTAAAAATGCGAACAAAAAGCATACCATGCATAATTATGTACACCCTAGTAACAAAAGCTCCGTTCTGCAACATTAAACGTTGGCACAAAAGTGTGTTAAAACCGTGTAAAACAAAAGATCACAGTTCTGACTTTCTACATGTACGAGTATGCATAAAACTCCAAACAAAAATGTAAGAGCGACCATTAAAACCGCTGAAGATACAAAATGTTATCAAAAAGGCTTTCAGGGAGAAAATCGCATACATTTTACGCGCCGTTTGAAATGACGCGGGGATGTTGTTAGTCCAGCGACAAAGTATAAAATACCGTATAACGGAATGTTGGATTTCCTTGTCCAAATACCGTGGTGCAACTTGTCTACGCGATGATACATGTACTTACACCATTTATTTTTAGTTAACGCAAAACATATACAGACCCTGTACTAGAGTTTAAGTTAAGGTACAGAGGAGTGAAACACGCATTAATACTTTATTAACAACACTTATTTTAAGAATTGTTTATACTCAAATGATATCAATTCCATCGTGCCCATTGAGAGGTACAACACCAGTGCCAGTGCCTATCGAATGTAATAAAACTTTTGAATGGAAATTAAAAAAATTAAGCAACGTTGTTTAAAGTTGCAGATGCTCTAAGTGGTAGTTATGTAAATTGTATATTTATGAAGCGGTTTTAACCAACTTGTTGTGATAATATATGATAATAATATTATTAGGATTAACTAGTAATACTGAGATTCATGTTCAAACAATGACTTGCAATGACACCATTTTTTATATATCTGATCTGTATGGCAAAGTTTTCAGAAGTTAACACGCATAATTAGCTACGAGCTCTGTGCTGCAAAACGCTTTTCAGATTTCCCACTGCAAAGACACTGTCATGTCAACTGTTACTTTTATCTGCTGGATCTTCTGCCCTATTTGTGAGAACACATTTTTAAGTACGGCCTTTGACAACTAAACCGCCTCTATCTGAAAGACATAGAGCACATTATTGTGTGGATAAATGGAACAAGGCTTGTTTTGTAGCCGAGAGGTAGATTCTCACAGCGTTTCATACATCACTCTCCGTGAAACGTGAAAGACACAGTAACGATTATGACGTACGTTTAGATGTTCAGATCTTGCTGTACTATATTCAGTTTTAACGACAGACAGATAAAGGTTGCTTTCCTTTGTACCTGGCAAAGCTTTATACGTTTCATGGTATAACTTAGATCGTAAAGTATCTTGTTGGGTATTTTCAAATGTGTCTTGACTGCTTTTGCAAACATATTTTTGGATCGCACTTTTGGTCTCTACAGTGTATAGAAGAATTGTTATTTTTGTGCATCTTCATAATGTTATAAAAGACGCTACGAATAACAAAACTACGAGAATAAATTTTCTAGCAGCTGGTAGTATCATAATTAATGCGACCGAGAATGTAAGATCTATTGAGGATACGCGATATGTAAAAATACAAAAAATACTATGAAGAGAAAATGTTTGAATACCAATATTATCACAGGAAATAATATTGCATTTTAATACATTAAACCCTAATCGAAAACTTTTGCCTATGCTTTCCGAAATGTTTTTATGCTCAAAACTTTTACATTTAGGGTATGCCGTATGATTCAAACGATAATGTGGAATGATATTTTGTTGAGAATCACTAATCGAGACTGTTGTAAACACACAATCAATTATACTGAAATCTCCATCACGATTCCGCCGAGTCACGGCTGCCACATTATTTCTGAGCTTCCGACGTCTCTTTCCATCGAATCATCACAGAGCGATCACTTCTAATCCTAAGGGGAAATGACAGAATTCAAGTGGAAAATATTTTCATCCCCTGCCATTTGACTAGTTTAAATAGAATCGCAGTTTATATAGCGATGTCTTGATGGATTTTTAAATTGAAAAATAAAATGGCAATGATGATGCTCTACATTTTCAATTTATTAATTGATATTACAATGTATTTACATAAGAAAATGTATGCTTTCCTTGACATAGAGTTTATATGAAGACTTAACTGTTGCTAATAGAATCTCTTAGAGAAGGTTAAGAAATAATTTATAATTTAGATATCCAGTACCGTAACCAATAATAATCGGCCAAGTGGGAGTCGAACTCGCACACGATGGGTTCCGTACCGATAGAGATCAAGAATAGACCAAAAAACCGGCCAAGTGCGAGTCGGACTCGCGCACCGAGGGTTCCGTACAAACCTGCAAGGTTTACAAAGTTCGTTCATTACGACAATCGAGTATGAGGAAATGGGTAGTAAGTTTAAAATTATTAAAAAAATATATATTATGTGATGTAACTAAAAATTTATGGTTTTCGTAATTTTTCCTTTATCTATGCTATAAGACGTTGCTTCGTACCAAATTTCAAGATTCTGAGTTCACGGGAAGCACCCTGTAGGTTTTGATTCCCTTGCAAGTGTCGAAAATTTGCGGCTTAAACGGCTGTATCTTTTGATTGCGTTGGCTTAGAAGTTTGATTTTTTCACAGCTTCAAGGGACAGTAGACCTGAGTAATTGATATAAATTTCAGCTTCATACCTCCACGCGTTCCTGAGAAAAAGGGTCTTGACAGACGGACAGACGGACAACAAAGTGATCCTATAAGGGTTCCGTTTTTTTCCTTTTGAGGTACGGAACCCTAAAAATGTGGTTTTTCGTACCTATGGGAGCCCCACTTATTTTTTATATTAATATTATTATTAATTATTAAAGAAGACAAAAAAAATGTGAAAATATTATCGAGAAAAAAGGCCAAAAAAATTCACGTTTGTTGTATGGGAGCCCCCTTAAATATTAATTTTATTTTGTTATTAGGATTTGTTCATAATATAGTGGCAATAGATATACACAATCTGTGAAAATTTTCACGGATATCTATAGCGGTTCTTGACATATAGCCTGGAGATAGACAGATGGACAGACAACGAAGTCTCAGTAATAGGGTTCCGTTTTGACCCTTTTGGTACAGAACCCTAAAAATAATATCTTTAGATATTATTTACGCTATTAATTAATTATTATTAATTGATAATAATATATTATGTATATATATTTCAAGCCCAAGCGACGTCATAATGCTTCTGGCAGCTGTCTAAATATAAAGTAAAAATTTCAATTCGATTTTAAATAACAATTTCTACTTGTTTGCGTTACAGTTACAAGTCGCGCGTCGTCTTGATATAATAATAACAAAGTTAATATGACATAACATTATAATTAGGTTAGGTACGAACTAAATCTTTGGATAGATATTAACAATAAACAAACTAAAGCTACAGTTATTTGTCACTAATGATAATAAGATATACATTTACTCTAAACACAAACTTTCTATTGAACACTGAATTGATAGTGGTATGGTATTCGGGTTACGTCTTCAGGGACGTAGTGCAGATTTTGATAGGCCTTCACCATCATCTGCTGGTTGACGACTGCGAACGGTCGCGGAGATATGCTCTCTATCGACGGCAACGGTCGAAGCTCTACATTCTGGAGCACCTCCTCCTTTGGCCTCATCGGAGGAATGAGCGACGGCTGGCTCATCGGTACGGTATAGCTTATCATGTTATTGTACACGTACTGGTCGGGGTAGTTGACCGGAATCTGATAGTTCACCTCGGTCCTGGGCTCCAGCTCGACAAAGGTCTCCCTCGGCGGGTACATGGCCGGGTTGCCGTACGAGCCCTCCAGGCGGTTCTTCCGCCGCGGCCGGTACTTGTAGTCGGGGTAGTCATGCATGTGCTTCAGGCGCAGCCTCTTCGCCTCGTCGATGAACGGCCGCTTCTCCGTCTCGTCCAGGCTCTTCCACTCGTGGCCCAGCCGCTTCGAGATCTCCGAGTTGTGCAGCTTCGGGTTCATCATCGATATCTTCTTCCTCTGCAGCCTCGACCACACCATGAACGCGTTCATCGGTCGCTTTATGTGGTACGGGTTTGGATTTCTCGACGCCTTCGAGGAGACCTTGGCTGGTATCGGTTCCAGCGGGTATGCCATTGACATCTTAGATGCGGAGCATCTCTCGCGGTTCTCGAATTTGTGTTGCGGAGAAAATGCTTTAACAAATCGTGTGATAAAAATCACAGGAAAGTCGTCGGGAGGACGACCGAGCGAACACTGATGACCGGTTTCGATGCTGACTAAATCTGAGCGCAGTCGTTAGACCAACAATGGTCCCTGTACAATGGGAATGACAATTTTCCGTGTATTATTTGCCGTTGAATAAAGAGCGGCGACAATGCATTGATTGCTCACAAATTGTTAAATGATACTGGTATGTTTTGTGCGAGGCGCGCCTATGGCCTAGTCTATTTAACGGTCTTCTGTCTGTAATCTAGTGTGGTTAACCAATTGATCTTAGTTCTTTCAGTGTATTTCATTGTGATCGTCTTATTATTCCGATGATACTTAATAGAATCATCAAAAGAATATTAAGACTGTTTTATATGTTTTTAAAGGCGTGTTACATAATATTTAACATGTATTATATTTTCCTATTTTAACTTTCTTTAACAATTTTACGTCGATCATCAAGTAATATGTGCTAAGTGCTTATTATAATCAAACTTATATTTTTCAAGTAAGAACACGTAAATCCCTAATATGGAATAATGGAAATCCCTAATAATGGATGTTTAAACATAAAATTTTTCAAACTACTACCAACCTAAATTATGTTCGATTTGTAACTGTCGTGTGTTTAGTGTAGCAATTTAGAGCATTGTGTGAACAATTATAATGGGAGCAAGGCGTGGTATAATCTTTACATCAGGTCTATAATGGAGTTCTGTATGCCTACTACGAAACCGTTTTGAGACTCAAACAATCGTACGAGAATGCCGCGTCCTGCTCTAACAACATAATTTCTCGTTTGTTAGAGTAGGACGCGGCATTCTCGTACGATTGTTTGAGTCTCAAAACGGTTTCGTGGTACGGCCCCTGATCCTAATGGTTCGATTTGTCCGTTGACTGGGCTTGGCTCTAACCATTACATTGTAGTCAAATCCTATGTATAAAATAGAATATTTTGCATAACATTATTGTCACTATGTTATTATCAATTCTAATATTTTATTGTTAACCTCGCTAAGTACTGACATACGGTTTTGCTCGATAGTTTTTTTTTTTTATGCAATAAGGGGGCAAACGAGCAAACGGGTCACCTGATGGAAAGCAACATCCGTCGCCCATGGACACTCGCAGCATCAGAAGAGCTGCAGGTGTGTTGCCGGCCTTTTAAGGGATAATAGGGGAGGGTAGGGAAGGAAATAGGGAAGGGTGGGGAAGGGAAAAAGGTAGGGGATTGGGCCTCCGGTAAACTCACTCACTCGGCGAAACACAGCGGGAGCGTTATTTCACGCCGGTTTTCTGTGAGGACGTGGTATTTCT
The DNA here is from genome assembly GCA_937595015.1 of Polyommatus icarus. Lineage (NCBI taxonomy): Eukaryota > Metazoa > Arthropoda > Insecta > Lepidoptera > Lycaenidae > Polyommatus > Polyommatus icarus. The sequence continues at coordinate 17,539,152 of OW569321.1, forward strand.
CCGGTCGAGCCGGCCCATTCGTGCCGAAGCATGGCTCTCCCACGTCAAAAGTTCTACTCCAAATTGAGTAATAATTACTCTGTGGATCGCAAAACTGACAGCTCGAAGGCTCATATATCGAGCCAGCTTGATGTAATTAAATGTATCGATTTAGAGTAAAACTATCGAGCAATGCTGAATGTGTGGACGAAAGCCCGAGCCGCGGGTTTTGCTTGACAGTTGAGGTTATTGCTCAATCCATGCTCGATCGAGCAAAACCGTATGTGAGTACTTACTTAGCATTAGAGTTATGTATTGACTTACCCAAATTTTAATAATATTATAAAATAAAGAAAGAATTTATGTAGTAATTTCTATAGGTGAAAGACTGTAGGAATACATGTCTTTCTATGTGTTTTATCTATTACTAAATGACGCCCGCAACTCCGTTGCGCCTAAAATCGTTTATCGCGCGGGAATTTTTCAGGGACAAAAAGTATTCTATGTCCTTTCCCGGGACTCAAAGTATCTCCATACCAAATTTCAGCAAAAACGGTTCAGTGGTTTGGGCGTGAAGACGTAACAGACAGACAGACACACTTTCGCATTTATAATACTAGTATGGATATGGATATAAATATGGAGGTTCATGGGCGCCGGCAGAAATAATTTCCAAGGTGTGCAGAATTTACTTTTCTTTCTTTTTTTTATACTTTTTACGAACAACAGTCTATTTACGTCAATAGAATACATTTAGTGCCGAAACATTACGAACTATCTTTGTTCGGCATGGTAAAGGGTTACAAAATGCTTTTTATTTCAATAATTCCTGTTGATCCCGAGATTCCCAAGGGGTGCAAGAGCAGAGCCCTGGCACCGCTAATTTTTATCTCATAAGTCATAATAAATTTTATTAATTTAAACGCAGATTAAATAAACAATATTCTTTAGGGTTCCATACCCGAAGAGCTAAAACGGGATCCTATTAGGTACCTACTAAGACTTCGATGTATTCTGTCTGTCTCTCTTTCTGTCTGTCTGTCTCCAAAGAAAAAGCTTTTTTATTTCTTTGCCAATTGTTACTACTCCTGCCATCTATGGACAGAACTATCAAATAACTTTAAAGTTTCCAGGCAAACTCCAACCACTTTCAAGTGTTTCAAGTCAAAGAAGGTGGGAACATTTAACGCCCTCTATGATCAAATACGTAAACTACGACTCTCAGTAAGCGCTCAACATTTGTGCCAGCTTTGAAGAATTCCGACAGAGGTCTCTGATTTCAAAAGCTTCAAGTTTACACCAATAGAGGGCATTCTCGTTTAGATTTCCTAATTGTATGCTCAGAAAAGTTCACAAAATTTAAAGAATATAACAATCCCTATTCCATTCGTAATAAAACACTTTTACTGATATATTTTTAATAAAAAATCACTAAAATAATGAACCAGAGATTAAAAACTACAAGATAGTATACCTCATGCTATACTAGAGACGCCCGCAACTCCATATTAGCCAAAATCGTTATCGTAGGAGAGGGTCATAAACAAATGAAGGATTCAAAAAATAAAAAAATAAAACGTCTAATTTTTATATTAAAAATCAGCATTTATAAAAAAAAACATTGAGTAATCAACGTAAAAATATAATCCGAGATCAAACTCTTAATTCGTACTAATTCATCCGTGGAAGTGTCCACAGAAAAGTTTGTCCACGGAAGGGAAAATACATTACAAAAAGTCGTTTAGCACAAGTAATTTGTAGGTAAGCTCACAAGCAAATGCGTTTGTAAAAATGGCGACCGAGAACAATCTGTGCTCATATAATTAGGTAAATTTGAATAAAATATTTACTGTAATATCGAAGACACAGAAAAGATGAATGATCTTTGACGATCACCAAAAGAAAACACTTCTTCTGACAATATTTATATTTGAATAAACGCAGCGCACGATCAGTTAGCAGTCCATTTTTAACATGAACTGACAGATCGAAATGTTGGCATTTAAAAAAATAATTGGTTTGTGTGTTCCGTTTATCGACTATTTAATATAATTTTTTTTTTGTTCCACGGAAGGAGTCGCGGTTCTGGTCACAGGTTATTTATGTATTATAGTGCAAAGTAATCTAGAGTAAATATTACAAAATCTTGGAAAAGGAAACTTATTTATTTAATGAACAAGTAAAATAGGCAATTTACTTAAAATTTTAAATATTCTTATTAGAAAAACAGTCATGAACATTAAAACCCAGGCTGTTCACGGTCCACGGAAAGGTACGAAAACTATCTTTTTTTTTTGTAATATTTTTAAAACTTATAATATTAGTGTAAATTTTTTTGTGTACGATCGTCGTATACGCTGGTGTTAAAAATATAAAAATATAAACATGTTTCATTTACATTGTTTTAGTGTTTTTAGGGTTCCGTACCTCAAAAGGAAAAAAACGGAACCCTTATAGGATCACTTTGTTGTCCGTCTGTCCGTCTGTCAAGACCCTTTTTCTCAGGAACGCGTGGAGGTATGAAGCTGAAATTTATATCAATTACTCAGGTCTACTGTCCCTTGAAGCTGTGAAAAAATCAAACTTCTAAGCCAACGCAATCAAAAGATACAGCCGTTTATGCCGCAAATTTTCGACACTTGCAAGGGAATCAAAACCTACAGGGTGCTTCCCGTGAACTCAGAATCTTGAAATTTGGTACGAAGCAACGTCTTATAGCATAGATAAAGGAAAAATTACGAAAACCATAAATTTTTAGTTACATCACATAATATATTTTTTTTTAATAATTTTAAACTTACTACCCATTTCCTCATACTCGATTGTCGTAATGAACGAACTTTGTAAACCTTGCAGATTTGTACGGAACCCTCGGTGCGCGAGTCCGACTCGCACTTGGCCGGTTTTTTTTGACTGCGCACACTTTTTTTTTCGTGTTCTGTTTATGACCCGAGAACCAAAATTTTTTTCTGGGAAAAAGTATATTATTATGTCCTTGCCCAGGACTTAAAGTGCCAAATAGCAGCAAAATCGGTTCAGCGGTTTGCCGTTTGGGCGTGAAGAGGTAAGAGACAGACAAACAGACACACTTTCGTATGTATAATATTTTAGTGATAAATAGCATAGGAGAAGGTGGTAATGTGGCCCCCTACTTTGTTTATCAAGCTTTATTAAAAAAATACAGGAGTCAGAAACCTAAAAAATACATTATGGAACTTCTCATTCATTTGTTTAAACATATCTTAGTAGGGAATAAATAAAACTCGTACAGGATTATCTAAAAAATTATTTATTCTTGACTAATCACATTTGGTATCTTGAGATCAAGTGATGGTAATGTGGCCCCCTGAGGGGGTCACATTAAATGTATTGCAGAAGTGAAACTTAACGGCAAAAATCACAAATGTATTTAGCCACCTTCAGAACCTTAGGTTACATAAGCCCATAAGTCACAACTTTGACACTGTACCCATAGCTTTCTAGCTCTGTCACTGGAACAAATTGTGTCGCAGAACATACATGGCACGTCCGCGTTTTCAGAAACCATATTTGTATACGAGTCGTCATAATCGGTATTTACGGCGTCTTCGTCACTTTCAGAGCTACTGCTGGATATTGTAGTGTCTTTCTGGCGTCAAACGGCATTCCTACCAAAGCCTTCTCCATAGTGGTTATGTTTTCCACGTCATGAAACTCTCTTACATGTAATGTGACCCCCCGGGGCCACATTACGACCAATGTGAGGGGGCCAAATTACAAGTATTGCTAACATTTAAACAAACGTTCCAAAAATATTTATAAATGTCTAATTTTATATTTACCTTTTAAATTCCGTAGGAGAAGAGTTTGATGTATCCGTTGTTCGAACCCAAAAGCCAAATTTTTCCATTTTTTAACAACTATCGAAACAAAATCACACACACTTAGGTAAAAGTTTCGACGGTCGCAAGTATGAACTCGATCAAATGACAATCGAACGTGACAGCCTCTGTTGGATTTGTACGGCACTAAATTAGCAGCAAGCCGCGAGCATCCCGTTGCACCAAAATTATATTAGATAGCGTTGTTAAAACATTAAAATATTGAAGGGGGCCCATATATATGCAGGGGCCACATTACCACCTTTTCGCAATTCCTCTGAGTAGTTATAATATTATAATACATGCTTTAAATATTATATGGATGTAAAACTACATAATATAATTGAATTATAATTTGTACCTACCCAATAGGCTACTTGACCTATATTAAATTTCATTGAACAAATGCATATTTCTAGTAGAACTTGGCCTAGGAAACCGTATTTCACCCTTGTCATCAAATAAAAGCTTATGATTGATAAATAAAATCGATTTGAAAATATGATTTTATGAAAATAGGATTTGTACTGACGAAAACGCTTTTGCGGTACTTCCGATTTGGATGTGACGTCATCCTCATACTAATTTAATATCTTTTATTTATCGCGCTCGTTATGTGTAAGTTTATTTGTACATAAATAGGTAATAAAAATAAGCCTAGAAAGATTTGTAAAATATATTTTCTTGAATAATTTACTTAAAACATCAGTTTTATATATTATCTCCATTTATTGTAGACGGGAAATGAAATGGCCAAAACTTTTCTCCAAAATGTTTCAACATTACAAATGATTTGTAATTTCTTATTTAATTCTTTTATTATTTTTGGGCACTTTTAGACTCGTACACTTAGCACATAAAAAAATGTTCATTAAAGAGAGTTTAAAATACAAAGCGTATGAACGTCACGCTATGGCGGACAGTGTTTTCGGCGCCATTTATGAGGCATATTTTTCAATAAACATTTTTATGGGTTTCTACTGTGTAAAATATTGAAACATTAGTTTTTTTGTGAAAATGAATGATTAAGAAGCGATTAGCATGAAGAAAAAAAGTAGGTCAAGTAGCCTATTTTCTTTTTAAAACAAAGTGACACAAAAAATATTTGCCAATTTAACCTACCTGTGAGTTTATCCATCTACTCAGTACTACGGCCGTGCTTAGCAGACGTGAGACGGCTAGTGCCAAATGAAAGTACTCCTAAAATGAACCAATATATTGGCATTATCTAAAAATACTTTCGTGAGGCCTCTTTGTAAATCATCACACACATAAACGATGCTAAGTCGCTATATTTGTGAAAATAAGATCTTTTATAGCCATAATGCGAAATACAAAAACCGCCCGCCTCGAATGTCGTCGCAAAAGCACTCATGGGCGTACGATACGATGGAATCGTAGGCCCAATGATGTGATCGTGCACTCTCTGAGTAGAGGGAAACATTTTAGATAATAAACGTTAGAGAATTTATACAGTATAGAAATACTGTAAAAATTCTCTAACGTTATAATACAGTAATATTTTATCGTCTTAGAGTTATAGGTGACACAATCCTGCACTTTTTTTACAGTAAGTATACGTCTTAATATTCATACGCCGATTGTACTGCAACAAATCGTGCAGTAGATACAATCGACGTTTGAATGGTTATATATACAATGTATGCGCTATACTGAAAAAAAACGTGCAGGAAACGTGCAGGATTGTGCCGTGTGAACCTGGCCTTACTATGACTGCATCATGCAGTTTACACCAATACTAAAAACAAGGAGCGGCCTCATAAATAAGTTTTGGCATTTAAAATATTTTATAGCTGTAGTTAATTAAATATTATGTTCAATACGTAAAAAACATTTTCTTATTATTTTTCACCAGAAGTAACCAATAGTACCAGAATATGAAGAGTTCGAAGTCATACGATGTGAGCTACACTTATTAAGCTAGATAGCACACGATAAGTCGTACGGTGTAAACGGACTATAAGCTGTAACTTACTGTTATTGCGAGTTTCGAGCCTCAGTTTTATGTGGCCAAATCGTCTGCGGTGAGTCTCGCCTATTACCATACGTAGATTTATTCTTTAATGGTTTCCAAGAAAGTTTTTATTCTTGTTTATTTTACTAGTAACTCTTTTTTATGGAGGGCAACGATACCAAACAACAGGCGGTCCGTTTACAAGTTTATTACTTACTGCATTTCACTCAAAGGGTTTTTTACATAGTTTCAGAATGGTATTTTTTACAAATTTGACATCCCAAATTCGTTCATATTTAATTTTATATAACGCTCTTTGTGTAATATTCAAAATATTTTTAACCATAAACAATTTAATAGTATTGCAATGTAATGAGGAAATAACGTATAAATCTTTAAAATTTTTGTTATTACAAAGATCGACTTGGTCATAAAATCCCAGCCAAACAGATACATAGAGAAATAAAGTGAGTCTCTCTCCTATATGGGTTCTCACCATTGAATGTCATACATTGTGTATCGCACGTCTGCAAACCACATTATTTCTTTCGACGAATGTGTCATATGATAAAGGCTATGAAATGTTGTCTTTTTCCTTATATTTTTAACCTTCGAAGGGGAAGGAAAGGGGCGAAAATAGGAACGCTTTTAAGTTCGACGTGTCTGTCTGCCTATCTGTCTGATTATGTGTCCGTGGCATTGGAGCATCCAAACACCCGTTTGGATGCTCCACTTTTGATTATTATTTTTTATTTGAAAGCTGACATGATTGCTATTATCCCAAGCCACATTGAAGTATGGCTAAGTACATGACAAATATCATTAGTTCGCTCAATGCTTGAAAATATATTTTTTTAGATTCTTAACCGTAAAACATGTACCTTATTAGTTATTTAAATACAATAAGACGTATCATTCCACTTTAGGAAAAAAATATTATTATTTTTAACAAGTGTCGGATACTTAAATAAGTTACTGATAATATAATTATCAGTCACAGGAATAAAAAACAATTAGTTTTTATTCCTGTTATGCTTACAGCTCTAATAATATTGTTTTAAAGGGGCGACTAACCTACAATTTTCGATTTTATAATTCAATTTTATACTTGATAACAAGCCCCGAATTGTTTCATTTTCTAAAATTGGATACTACATTATATTATTTCCAAGAATTCAATTTGAACAAAAACACGATTTCTTAAAATTTTCTCGATAGAAATAAATCACAAAGATGCATCTAATTTTCATGAATTTTTCATTTATTCAATTCAATTCATTTATTATTTGCTCTAAAAGTGTAATACAGTAGGTGGTAATGTGGTTCTTATAGTCTAACACTTTTAGCTATATTATAGAATAGGATGCAAATATACATATAAAATTTTAATAAACTCTAAATCGTAAAGTTATCGTTAAATATTATTAGAAGTCAATATTTGTCAAAGTAATAATTAAAGTAACAGATTGGTAGTGTGATAAATCGTAGATTGCATGTCAGTACAATTATTATTGCTTAAAATTATCATGTTTATTAGTTTAATACATATGAAGTTATTGCCATAACCGTCCATTGAACCAAGTTGATATTTTAACATATTGTATAAAATTCTATCATTGAGAAACCGACCAAGCGGATTTTCAAAATGTTGTATATTTATCGAGTTATTGAGAAAAAACTAATTTGGCGATAAATCCGCATTGTCCTCCTTCACCTGACATATGAAAGTCGGGCGTGGGTGTGAAGAGAGAAGGACGATGTTTGATTTTTTGGGTTAGTTGCCCTCTTAAAAATGGAAACCAACAATCAAACAAGAACAATATTATCAAACAGTAGCGTCATCGTAGCATGCTCGTAGCGGCGCTTCCTGGCTAGCCTTCTACGCGGCTACGAGATGCCACACGAAAGTGGATTTTTTCTTTGTTCCTCTTTCTTTCATGGCTTACCTGTGCTTCCGTACTAATATTAAATATGCGAAAGTGTGTCTGTTTGTCTGTCTATCTGCTAACTCTTCACGCTCAAACCGCTGAACCGATTTTGCTGAAATTTGGCATGGAGATACTTTGAGCCCCAGGAAAGGATACTTTTTATCCCGAAAAAATTTACAGTTTCCGCGTTATAAACTAATTTTGGCACAAGTCCGTTGAAACGCAATTTATCATATAAGTTGGCTTCATCTAGTAGTAAATATACCTAAGTGTCGTTTAGTGAGGTCAAACGTTAATACTGCACTTTATTTATATTTAGATGAAAATGTATTGAAATGTAATATTTTACAGTGGTGTGTATCGGCTCCGCTCCGGTCCGCTATTGATACGATATTTTTATTTCCTCCCGCTCAATACGAGCGCTTTGTGCGACCCGACACTTTCGCCACGGTATATAAATAAATTTATTTATTCTATTCTATTCTTTTACCATTTTCTTACCATTTTCTCAAACAATACTGTAAATAAATGTACTTACTCTTATATATAAATAGTTTTTTCATCGCTTAACTACAAAATAAAAAAAATATCAATTATACTTTGATGGCTGATATTATTCTAATCAAATACCTCGCCTTCTGGCTTGAACTTTAGCATTGTGCAAAGATATCTAGATCTGCGAGATACACTATGCACTTTATACATTCTTTGTCATCATTTTACTAATAGATCTATTAATCTTTCGATCGGAGGTTCTAGGAATTCCCATTGTATTCTTTTGTGTTTATTTTTTTGTTAATAAATACTAGCAACCCGCCCGGCATCGCACGGGTATAAAATATATAGCCACTGAAAAAATGATTAAAATCGATAGCCTATCACGATCCTTCATGTGGTCTACTTCTTATCTGTGTCAAATAACATAAAAATTGCTCCAGTAGTTCGCGAGATAAACCCTTTTAAATAATTTCCCCCGTTTTTTCCACATTCTCTTATTAGCCTTAGTGTGATAAAATATAGCCTACAGCCTTTCTCAATAAATGGGCTATCTAAAACTGAAAGAATTTTTCAAATCGGAAGAGTAGTTCCTGATATTAGCGCGTACAAGTTAGCCCTTTCAAATAATTTTCCCAGTTTTTTCCACATTTTCCTCTATTTCTTCGTTTCTATTAATGTCAGCGTGATAAAATATAGTCTATAACCTTCCTCGATAAATGGGCTATCTAACACTGAAAGAATCATCAAAATCCGTTGCGTAGTTTTAAAGATTAAAGGGAACAAAGGGACATGAGGGAAAAATGTGACTTTGTTTTATAATAAGTATAGATTTTCTCCGTTTTTTCCACATTTTCCTCTATTTCTTCGCTTCTATTAATCTTAGCGTGATAAAATATAGTCTATAACCTTCATCGACAAATGGGCTATCTAACACTGAAAGAATCATCAAAATCCGTTGCGTAGTTTTAAAGATTAAAGGGAACAAAGGGACATGAGGGAAAAAAATGTGACTTTGTTTTATAATAAGTATAGATAAGTATAGATTTATAGGGCATTATATATTATATAAAGCACAATACGGTAATTGTATTAAAAAGCGATTGAGGTGTGTGTAGTGTGGGTATCAAAATTGCTCATAATGCAGTTTGGTCGCGCCATAACCGTGTTAACGATCAGCCGGATACGCCGATAGGCTTTTATTCCGTCGATACCTATCGTATAGACTATCATCATCATCACTGCTAGCAAATAGAACCACCTTCTCACCAAGAAGTGAGTCAAACGAAACACGAAAGGAGTGGGAGCCCGAATAATCACAAAAAATCGACCAAGTACGAGTCAGACTCGCGCACGAAGGGTTCCGTAGCATTTAAGAGAAAAAATAGGCAAAAAAAAATATCTTTCGAATGGGAGCCCCCTTATTTATTTATTTTATTTTAATTTTATTATTCATTAATAAATTAATATAAATACTATTAAGTATTTTGTGAATATTTCAAGTATCTACGTGCTGCCATTATTAATATAAAGCAAAAAAGGCCAAAAAAAAATACGTTTATTGTATGAGAGCCCCCCTTATATATGTAATTTATTTTATTTTTAGTATTTGTTTGTATAGAGGAAACTGATACATAATCTGTGAAAATTTCAACTCTCTATCTATTACTGTTCTTGAGTTACAGCCTGGAGACAGACGGACAGACATCGAAACTCAAAACTCAAACTCAAAATTTTTTATTCAGAATAAATTTTTGCAAATATTTTCTGAAAGTCTACATGATGCCTACCACCGATTCGGGAACTAACCCGGCGAGAAGAACCGGCGTAGGAAACTCGCAGGGGGCCCACTTTATTTACCAAAAAAAGTAAGAAAAATAATTAAAGTCTCAGTAAAAGGGTCCCGTTTTTACCCTTTGGGTAAGGAACCCTTAAAATACAAAAGGGGCTGAGCTCCTTATTCTCATGCCATCGCTCTGATCACAAGTCGTTTCGAAGATATTCGAGTTATGAGAAGTATTAAAATTTCGTAAGAGTTCTTACTAAATTTTAATGCTGGGGGTTGGCTTAGACTTAATAATTTATGTAGTTAGTTGAAAAGAAAAGAATAACAAACCATAAAGGTAATATACCTATTGGAATAGAGAAACACTCCCGAGCTGTCAAGCTTAACCAAAATTTGATTTACATCTGTGTATACAATTATGTTTACGTGTGCGTGTCAGTGATGTACAAACATTTTGTAATTCGACAAAATATCGATCATGGAATAATAATTGTAAGATTGTAAACATAATGCCGGCTGTACATTCTCGCCGAGACACAGAGAGGCGGCCCAAGTGCGAGGGTGTAAATGGGTGCGCTCGCCTCGTTTCGCCTGTCTCGGACCCTCTCAGTCCGTTGTCGGTATTTTGCGCCCGAGACAAAGGGTCTCGCGAGGAAAACGAGCGCACTACTGTACACTCTCGCGTCTTTCAGTACTAGTCCCGCCGTTGGACAGTGTAGAACAGAAAAATAACAATAATAAACGTCATTATCAGTCATCATCTATGAGAAATAAAATTAAATATGATTATAAATCTTTGGATTACAATGATATTTTTCGATGCATGGTGAATGGTGAATGGTCGTTTTCGTCCATCTTCTCTGAGTTCTTATCTGCGATTGAACTAAGCGAGAATGTACATGATCGCACTCGGGCAAGGGGCTCTCGCACGAGTCTCTCGCCCGAGAGCTCTCGTCGAGAGTGTACAGCGGGCATTATAAAATGGGATAAAATAAAACTGCATAGATATATTATAATAAAATTGTAATTTTGAAGTAAAATGTGACTTTTATTCAAAATGCTTGCTGCATAATAAAGAATGCATGAACTTTTCTTCGGAGTCCAGTTTGGACGGTTAATTACTTTAAGCCATGAATTTCTGGTATCCAGGTCAGCAGGAAATCTGAAAAATTGGCCAAGTGTAAGTCGGACTCGCGCATGAAGGGTGACCGGTTTCAACTGGGCATTTTCTAAAACCCGGTACGATACGACACGACATGTTATGACACGATTCGACACGACAGGTTACGTCACGTGACATCAGTACCTACACGACACGACACGACTTCACTAGACCCTCTTAATTTTCAATTCACTCTCAATGAGCCTACTGAGCCCTTTTATTTGATGCCCATCTTGCAGAAGTGCTTTCAACTAATTCCCTATCTTGGATGAGCAGCCGTATTGGATGTAGAATGATATTACATCTGTGGAAATTTCAAAAGTCTATTACTATAGTGGTTCTTGTTATCCAGCCTGAAGACAGACAGACGGACGGACGGATGGACAGACGGACAGGCAACGAAGTCTTAGTAGTAGAGCGGGCTGCGGGACCCCACTACTAGGACTTAATTTTTACCCTTTGGGTGCGGGACCTTAGAAACGATAAATTGTATATTAATATACTTAAACTAATTATAAACTACGGATGAGTATGTTATCATTTCAACATTCCTAGATAATTAGTATACTTAACTAAAAATATTTTCATATCGACACAACTTATCGATAACTTGATGCAGCCCTAGTGTAAAATAGATGAAAATTGTTTACACAAAATATCCTTAAATTGTGCACCATGGCTAGTCAAGTTATGTTTTCCATATAATTAAACATATACAGAAGTGAACACGGACGTAAAAATACTAATAATTCGTAGGGAATTGGCAAAAATAAACTTAAAACTAGGTCCTGTCGATGTAGAATAATTCACCTGTGAAATGAATATTTGTCCGGGTTTTTTCGATGTGTGGATCCAGAATCATTCCACAAACATTTAACCATGTTTCTAGAGCAGTATTTCTAAAAATAATTCATTATTTAACTTAAAATCACAATTTTTCTGAGAGCCCAAATTGACAACGATCGGCCCAGGGGCAGACAGACTGTCAAACAGATGAAAAAAAAGCTATGCAACCTCAAATCACGCTTCTCTTTCTACCACGCAGTGTTACTGATAGTGACATCTCGCTTGCTCAGGCCTTTGTTTCTCTATTCCGATAGGTATATTAACTTTATGTAACAAACAGAATGAAGAATACTATCAGGACTTAATAGGCCATTACTATACAATACATATCCGTCTAAATATAAAGACGTTCTCAATACGTTTACATAATACGAGACAATTTATCGCTCACCCCTAAAGGTCCTAGTACTCCCTAGCTCTCAAAGTAAAATATATCTTAAGTTGTTCAATTATGGTTCAATTTGGAGTACCGTCTGGGGTTAGATGGAGAAAATATGTCGCGCGGGTCGGAAAAGCGCTTGTGGCGAGGCGACGAGGCGGGAAAACGGTGCATAACGCGATATTGTGGCGTTGTAGCGAAACACCGGGAATTGTTTTATGTACAGTCGGCTACGTGCGGGAGATATAATGAGGAGCGAATATACATATTAAAAAAATTGCCCCTGAGAGGTGTTATAAGTTTAACGTGTCCGGTGTCTGTCTGTGTGTTTGTCCGCGTGTCTCGTAGCTTCCGTCAGGCGAACGGTTTTGATCCACTTTTTTTATTAATTTATTTAAGCAAATACAATTCAACTTATATCTATTTGAGGATGTACTATCAGAGAAGTTGATTCCTATACAAATCGGGGACCTAAGTAGTTTGGTTGCGTTACGTCAAACCCAGCCGACAGATCACAATTAACATTGAATTGACATATTCGACTAAAAAAACGTTGGTCTATGATTGCATAGGAATCAACTTCCTCGATGGTACCTTAAACCTGCAAGGTTTGTCTGGTACACAAGGTTTTGGAAGCTAACATGATCGATATTTTTAACAATCGCTTATTATCACCGTGCTCGGTAGATACAGAAGAAAAGTAGGTTTATCCATCAACTTTACTAATTTAGCAACTTCCAGTGATTTGATCGGTCCAATATTTTACATTCTAATTCCTAACACCTAGCATATGATTATAGGGTTCCGTCCGTTAACAAGGAACTCTTATAATTTCGGGCTGTCTGTCCGTCTGTTCGTCTGTCCGTCTGTCTGTCTGTCGATGTCCGCGGTTTTGCTCAGAGACTATATAGGACCTACGAAGCTGTAATTCGGCATGAATGCACATATTAATGATGCCGACAAAATTGTGAATAAAATCTTATAAAATCTATTTTTATGGTACCTGCCCTACATTAAGCGGGGATGATTATTTTTTTCGCGTTCACCCCATCATGGGGTGTCGTTGGATAGGTTTTTTTTAAATATTATATTAGTATTTAAGGATCATTTTCCGATTTAGGGATCCATTTGTGAAATATGAAGTTTTAAAGTAGAAAAAATCGTTAGAGTCCAGTGTCCCCCCCTTCTACTAGCTAAACGGTTGCTTCTAGAAATGTGAAAAAATCCATGGGAGTAGGAAATATGCTGAATTTAAAAGGAAAACTATCACATCTAAGAAGACTTCAAAAGTTATTGAGTAATAGTCGATCAACTAAAAATGTATTTAGCGAAAAATAAAGGAACTTTTCGTTTAAATTCCTTTGAATGGACCGGAGATGATGTTGTTAGTACATTCATTGACCATACAAAAATTATCAGAAACTAGCGGTACTACAGAACCCTATATTGTGCGTGGCCCGACATGCACTTGGCCGGTTTTTTTGCTCATTTCTTAATAATGTATGACGTATGTACTATCATATTATAAATTAACGGAATACCCGTTTTGAAGGTTAGATTAGTTTGTTCTTCAGCTGTTGCTTTTTATCGGTTGTTGGGCTTACAAAAGTAATAATAATATGTTGTGTAACTGTACTGTATTGTACGTGCTAAGTAGGTACTTAGCACGTACAGTACAGTACAACTTTAAGGACCTGTGTTACAGGTGCCAGTCAACGGAAATATATATGTAATACTTTTTAACCGACTTCAAAAAAGGAGGTTATCAATTCGACGCGTATGTATGTAATATTTCCAGAACTGCCCAGTTTTTGTATTATATGTTAATCTATAACAGCTTCTGAACAAATGTGCCAAATTTCAAAAGTATGTATGTATGTATGTATGTTTTTATGTTGGTGCACGCACACCTGAACTACAAGTCCGGTCTAAATGATTCTTTTTTTATTGTACTAGGTATTGTTCAACTTAGGGAATACTGCAAGTTTCATCAAAATCGTTTCAATAGTTTTTGAGATAGTTTTTTTATTAAATAAGGGGGCAAACGAGCAAACGGGTCACCTGATGATAAGCAACTACCGTCGCCCATGGACACTCGCAACATCAGAAGAGCTGCAGGTGCGTTGCCGGCCTTTTAAGAGGGAATACGCTCTTTTCTTGAAGATTTGCAGGTTGTATAGGTCCGGAAAAACTGCTGGTGACAGTTCGTTCCAGAGTTTTACAGTGCGCGGCAGAAAGTTACGCGAAAAACGCACTGTGGAAGACTGCCACTCATCAAGGTGATGCTTCGAGGCTAATTTGGTCTTACCCTCTAGATGATATCGGAACTGGACTTCGCTCGATATGTTGACGCCAAGTATCTCAATGCTAGGGGAGATGGTTAAAGATGTGCCCTCGAAACGAGGACATACGACCATTGGTGACTTTTTAGTGGTGAACACGCAGACTTGTGTCTTGGCGGGGTTGAATTGGACCAAGTTACGTCTACCCCATTCAGAGACCTTCTCTAATGAATTCTCCACACTAGACACAAGTTCGTTTCGACTCTCAGTGACATTTTGCCGAGAAATATTGGGGGAGCCGGTATATACAGCATCACCTGTACTGTCATCCGCATAGCAATGAATGCCGCTGGTCTGCAACATGTTATTGATATGCAGTAAGAATAGTGTAGGCGATAGCACACAGCCCTGAGGGACACCAGCATCAACAGACTGAGTTTCCGAGCATTCGCCGTCAACTACGACCTTTATGCTTCTGTCTGCTAAGAAACCAGTGTGTAGTGAATTTTAATTCTCAATTACGTACAATTTTGAAGTCGGTTTTATCTATAACTATACTTATAAAATTACAATATGTCCTGACTCCTGACTGACTGACTCACTGATTCATAATCGCTGAGCAAAAACTATTGAAGTTACAGCCACGAAATTTGGTGAGTAGGGTTGTTTTATTAAGTAGACACCCACTAAGGAAGGAATTTTGAAAATTGCATCCCGAAGGGGGTGAAATAAGGGTTGAAAGTCTGAATGAAAGTCCGTCATTTCTTAAGTTAGGAACATGAAATTTTATTTTTGGGCTACTGATTAAAAATGAATGGATACATATTTAAGCGTTTTTGGAAATTCTACCCCCAAGGGGGTAAAATTGGGGTTGAAAGTTTCAATGGAAGTCCGTTATTTCTTGAGTTAGAAATATGAAATTTTATGTTCGGGCTACTGATTAAAAATGATTGGATACGTGTTTAAGCGTTTTTGAAAATTCTACCCCCAAGGGGGTGAAATAGGGGTTGAACGTTTAAATGAAAGTCTATATAGGTATACTATGTTAACGCGGACGAAGTCGCGGGCAACAGCTAGTCTTTTTATAAAATACAGTTATATACTATAATAGTGAATAGTCTATACATAATATATTTAAGATTCTCAACTCGATTTTATACCGACCCGCGGCTTGAGCGCTGACCACGCGCTCAACCACTGAGCCACAGTTTAAAAATTAAAGTCATTCATAGTCTATTGGCTGAATTTCATGCATAACCTGACTAAATAATGAAACATTTTCTCTTCAGTAATACCAACTAAGTTTGTAACTAAATATTAATTGAGGAACTTGATTTGAAATCTTAAAGAGATATTTCAAATCAGAATAAATGTTTTGCCACAGCTATTTATAGAGTATAGACTTTCAAAAGAACAAGCAGCCCAACGCCATGTGCAAATCGACCAAATCAAATTTTTTTTTATTGAATAAGGGGGCAAACGAGCAAATGGGTCACCTGATGGTAAGCAACTACCGTCGCCCATGGACACTCGCAACATCAGAAGAGCTGCAGGTGCGTTGCCGGCCTTTTAAGAGGGAATACGCTCTTTTCTTGAAGGTTTGCAGGTCGTATAGGTCCGGAAAAACTGCTGGTGATAGTTCGTTCCAGAGTTTTACAGTGCGCGAATGTGCTTAATATTGTTTTGTAGTAAATAAAATTCAGTTTAAAAATGCATTTTTAAAAATTATAACAGCCAAAAAATCTGATAATGACGACGTCGATAGCAGAATTACAAGATTACAAAAAAATCGTTAAAAATTGAAAAAGATATTATGTTGTTCGGTACCAAAGTATTACATTATATAAATTGTACTAAAGTATATTATAGTATTATGTATATAGTATATACTTTGGTACAATTTTTATTACATATTTTAATAAAATAATATGTCTGCAGATATTTCTTTACCAGCAAGTAATTTTAGACACAATTATAATTTAATTTTTAAATTTAAAATTCGCTTTTTGCTGACAACTCGCCGACCACTCTCCGACTGCAAAAGTGGCTTTACCGACTACTCGGCGACTAGTCGGCACATCTCTTCAAAAAATGCATCTTATCGCCACACCTCGCACGTTGCAATGTGACCTGACTCATATCATCATTATACTTCACGTGGCTTTCAGTCAATGTGGCCGCATTACTCGCCCTCCTAATTACGAATGGGTCTGAAAGGAGGCATTCAGCGGCGGATTGTTTGCGAACCGCAGGGCCTCTCTCATGCAAATATCCCCGGCGTTGAGGCGATATACGACGCATAACATATGCCCTGTCGCCTGATTAGCGCTCTGTGTCCGCGTGCCTTTATGTTATACAGTGTGTAACAAAAATAAGTGATAATACTTTAGGGTGTGTACGTGTTTCTTGTAGAGAGTTCACTGTGGAAGTAGCAGCTCTGAAAGACGATTTTTTTAAGCTTTTGTATGAGCAAGGGCCCGAGCGTCCCCGTAGGTACAAAAGTGAAAAAAAATTTGGTCTTTCAGCGCTGCTACTTTCACAGCGAACTCTCTACAAGGAACAAGTACAGTGTACACACCCCAAAAGTATTTTCACTTATTTTTGTTACACCCTGTATAGAACTTCGAAGTCATTACTTATTTGGAATAATTTAAAACGATAAGGTAAAATATGCCAAACTGTCAATTGTTTTGATTACTCACTAAAACGCAAATAGACTAACTGTAAATCCAGAAGAATGTTTTTAACGCTTTTAACTTTGTTTGAGAACAATTTCGTTTATCGGATTAAAAGAACTCGGTAATTTTTAGGGTTCGGTACCCAAAGGGTAAAAACGGGACCCTATTCATGAGACTTCGATGTTTGTCTGTCCGTCTGTCTGTCTCCAGGCTGTATCTTAAGAACCGCTATAGCTAGAGTTCCGATCACAGATTGTGTATTTCCGGTGCCGCTATAACAACAAATACCAAAAATAAAATAAAATTAATTTTCAAGGGGGGCTCTCATACAACAAACGTGATTTTTTTGTCTTTTTTTGCTCCTAATTTAAAATTATATTTTTAATTTAATTACTAATAATATAAAATATAAAATTTATTATTCTAATATTTTAGGGGGTCTCCTATAGGAAAAACACATTTTTTGCATACTATGTGATTTCTCTCTGTAACGGTACGGAACCCTTCGTGAGCGAGCCCGACTCGCACTTGACCGATTTTTTCTATGAAAACTAGAACTGCAACTCTTACGTTTACCCTCAAAGGTATGGTATTAAACTAACTCAATATTGTTATATAGCATACTGCATAATATTGCAACCTTAAGCATACCTAGTAGTTAGGCTATAACTCAACCTAGAAAAAATATATAGTTCAATTATTATTAAATGATTCTCTATCTTATTTATTTATTTGGGTTAGATAAAATTTTAATTTTCACAGTACCTAGGTAGGTACCTTAATAGAAAGTTTTTTTAAGAAAAAAACATAATATTGTAACAATAAATAATAATTATACTTATTACTTATTAATATTCATAAGTAATAACTAATAAGTATTATTATTATTTATTGTAAAAATACTTAATTATCACAATTTGAATACATGTCAATCATTTACATCAAGAATAATGAAAAATTATAATTATAAAAAATCTGTTAAAAGTTACTTAGTTCAAAAAAAATATATCAAAATAATGAAAAATGTGTCGTACGACCTAAACACAATTTACTCGGTCCTCAGAACGAATCGAATCAACATTCTCACCTCATACATTAGAAATCAATTCAATTACACCATCTATCAAGCCGGGGCTGCGGTTTAAAAAAGCGAATTTAATCTCGCTAATAAACATGCTAACAAGAACAAGCGGGCACCTGTTGAGCCGCGAGACGGCCGCGGCCCGACCCAATGGGGGCGCTGCGGCCGCCCATAGCGCCGCCCGATTGGCTGACCCCGAGGGGGGGCGCCGAGGGGGGACCGGCTCCGACGCTGGCTGCGACACTGTCAAGAAAAGCGCCGCATTGAGCTTTCGGGAGCTTTTCACGAGCGCGCGGGAAACGGGAGTTCGAAATTCAAATTACAAAAATAAAATAACATTTAAATTTGGAACAAATAACAGCTATGATCAGTTCTAGAGTGCAAAACTAAAGAATAAAATTTTAAATTTAAAAATAGAACCTAAAATCATGTCCCTCGGAAAACAGCCAACCGACCATATAAAGAGGCCGATGAACGCGTTTATGGTGTGGTCGAGAGGGCAGAGGAGGAAAATGGCCCAGGACAACCCTAAGATGCACAACTCGGAGATCTCCAAGAGGCTGGGGGCGGAGTGGAAGTTGCTCACTGAGATGGAGAAGAGGCCCTTTATAGACGAGGCCAAGAGACTGAGGTAAGGTCATCAGAATTCAAGAGTATAAGAATAAATGCAGCATTATCCATTTTTTTATATTTGAAATGTCGAAAAATTTTTTTTTTCTTTGAGACATTTTGTCAATTACAGTTCCAGTTAAAGCTGGAAAAAAACTTATACTAATATAACAATACACAATACACGTTCTTAGGCAAAGGACAATAATTATAGTGACTACTTAAATCCAAAATAATGTACTATTTTTTTTTTTTGCGAAGATAACACTTCCTCAACCTATTTTTTCTGCCTCAATCACAACTCATACTATGTTATTATAACGTTTTATACAATTAAGTTATTCACAAAAAAGGTTACATTACAATATAATGAAATGAAAATAGATACAACTTACTTAATTATTATAAAAAATGAATGTGATATGAACAAAAAATAAAATTACTTAATATATTTAATGAAATGTACTTTACGTGCCCAAAATAAAAGGATATTTTCTACGAAAAAGACCAAGCGGTAAACTATGGTATGGCATACATCAGTTTCATTAAAATATTTCCAACGATGAAAAATTTTTCAGACAATATCATTGAAATAAGTATGTATTTAGGTAAGCACGTTTTTACCAATTAGAATGCACTATTACTACTTCTAAAACAGCGAGAACATACGTAACGTTTCATTCACAGAATTTCGCTTCGCTTTTGTAACAGATATAGCTCGTATAGCTCAATTCTAGTGCATGTCGCTAATGGAATCCATTCATTAGAGCTATTTAGTGCTTGTCAGTTGAGTTAACATTTCAGGAGTTTGGTTTACGAGTGAACGGCAGTAGTTTACGACACTTATTATTAGTTCACCTTTGCACTGAAAATTAGAATAATCCGTTTCTAATCCGAAGATATATTATTATAATAGTGGAAGGGCCAACTCTAAAATCATGCCATCATTTATTAATCTTTGCCGAAACTTTAAGAAATTAAAACGATTTACTAATTATTATTTTATTTTTCTAGTAAGCATCCGAAAAAGAGCCTTATGCAATAAACAAAAAAATTTATTTATTCGATATTTTTATGCCTTTACGTGTAAGAAGCATTATTTTTATTTTTTAAATAAATGGCCCTTAGCCATTTACTCTTATTTCTGTAGACTACACGGTATAAATCTTTTGGTACTTGTGTAAATGTTATTATTAATATATCTACAGGCTTCAAAACATTATTTTATTAATATAACACAATATTTATGTATCGATGCAACCAATGTAGTTATAACTGTGTAATAAGTTTATTACAAAAGTTTATAATTTAGTTTTAGCTAACATAAATATTATATAAAATTTTGAGCTAAAATCAGCAACTTTTAGCCTGTTTATGGTATGAAAATAAAATAAAATATAAAAAATCGGTTTATCTTTGACCAATATTGAAGGGAACTTTCATTGTAAAATATTAGCTAGCTACTAATTTGAGATGTATATTATATATTATGATCGTCATCATGTGGTCGTCTTAATTACACTAGATTTATTATAAGGAACTAATACGTAAGGTTAATCATAATTAAATGTCGCCGTACTCAGAGACATTTAATAATGATTAACCTTCAATTTAATGAAGAGTTTAACAGATAATGTATGGGTCTTATGTCAAAATTTTGAACTACATAATTACATTTCAGTAATTAATGTTTCACTCTGAGTATGGCTGTTAGACTTAAGCAATTATAATATTTATGTTCCAAGTCTATACCTAATTGCAAATCCGTCAAACTCATAAATAATAATAATAGTAATAATATAATGCATTAAAGCTTTAAACATGGTTATATTTTTTTTTCATTTTAGATTTTATTGAATGAAAATGATACTGTTTGCCTACTTAAGGCGTAGGTAAAAATATGTCAGAAAATTATTGCAAAGCTTTAATTATTTCAGTTGTCTTTGACGATGCTTGTGGTGGAGATATTTATAGCTTTTTTTAAGAACAGTTACACATGTACACCCAAAGGGTAAAAATGGGAAAAATGCCTCTCCGCCTATCTGTCTCCAGACTGTATCTCAAGAATGGTAATAGGTCTCTATAGCTCTATCTCTATAAACAGAAAAACGAGATAAATTTATTAAAACAAAATAATTCAAGGGGGCGACTAACCCAAAATTTCCGATTTTATAATTCATTTTTATACTTGAAAATGGGCCCTGAATTATTTCATTTTCTAAAATTAGATACTAAATTATATTTCCAAGAATTCGATCTGAGCAAAAACGCAATAGCTTAAAATTTTCTCGATAGAAAAAAAACACAAAGATGCATCTGATTTTCACGAATTTTTCATTATAGCCATAACCGTGCATTGAACTAAGTTCATATTTTAATACATTGTATAAAATTCTATCACTGAGAAACCGACCTAGCGGATTTTTAAAAAAATTTGTATATTTATCGAGTTATTGAGAAAAAACTAATTAGGCGATGAATCCGCGTGGTCCTTTTTCACCTGGCATATGAAAGACGGGCGTGAGTGTGAAGAGAAAAGACGATGTTTGATTTTTTGGGTTAGTCGCCCTCTTAACCCCATACAACAAACATGATTTTTTCGGCCTTTTTTGCTCTATATGAATAATGGAAACAGCTAGGCACTTGAGTTTTTCATAAAGTCCTTAATTATATGTGCACTTTAATATTTAATTATAATATTAAAATAAAATAAAATTCTCCCGTACAAAAAACACAATTTTTGGCCTATTTTTGCTCAATTGATATTTTAATATAAATTATTATTTATTAGTGTTACCTATTTGTTTTACGTTTATGAAGCTAGTAAGTTATTTTTATACTGTCCTAGGACTAATCTATACATTATAATAAAACTGTAGAAATGAGAATGTACATTAAAGATATTCAAAAAATAATAAGTAGGGGGTGTCACTACATCGCCATAGAAGCCAAAAATGTGGTTAGATTTTTGTCTGTCTGTCTGTCTGTATGTTTGTTCCAGCATCACACGAAAACCACTGATCCGATTGGAATGCGGTTTTCGCAGATATATTTGCCTTCTTCTAACTTAACATCTGGTGTATAAATTTTTCCCCCCCATCCCTCTAAGGGTACAAAAGAGGGGGTCAGACTTTTTTCTTTAACATGAAAACTACTGATGCGATTTCAAAACGGTTTCCGCAGATATATTTGTCTTCTTCGAACTCAACATCTGATACAAAAAAAATCCCCCCCACCCCTCTGATCCGATTTTGTATCAAACTTTTTTTTTTAATGGACTTACTTCATATTATTTACTGTGTTTTTCAACTTAACATTTGGTGTATAACATTTTTCCCCCCACCCCTCTTAGGGGGACAAAAGAGAGGGTAAGATTTTGTATCAACTGATGAAGTAGAAATACTTTATAAGTATGGCAAAACAACGTTTACCGGGACAGCTAGTTAATAATAATTGCATTACTCAAAAAAAAAAGCAAACGATCGCTACAGGTCAGCGATTGTAAGAATTACAAATATTAATAATTAATTTATTGAGTTACTAGTTACTAAATTTTTTTTGTTTAAATTTTTTGTTTAAACAAAATAAAATAACTGAGTACATATTATTAAGTTTCGTAATATTATACATACTGATGAAATCGTAGCTAGAATTTTTTCTCTATAACGGTACCGGAACACTTTGTGTGCGAGTTGAACTCGCACTTGGCCGATTTTTTATATTAATAACGTTGAAGTTGTTATATAACGTAATTACATTAGGCATTCGTAAATTAGGGCTCCATTCCACCGCGCACGGAGAGAATACGCACGTGCGTCAAGCTTCGCTTTAGCTTTGTCCACATTGTGCCATTTTCTATTTCATCAAGGGCATGCCTTATAGCGCTGTCAACAGCGAACGTGAGGCATGCTCGTAACGCGCGTTAAAATCGTAGCGCGCGCTATGACACTTTTCTTTCAACGCGGGTGGATTTTGACGCGCGTCACGGGCATGCCGCACCTTCGCTGTTGACAGCACTATAACGCATGCCCTTGTTGAACAAAAAAAAAAGCACAATGTGGACAAAGCTTTTGTAAGAAAATATGATATGTGACTGTGTCCACTGCAACCCACGGACACGCTACGCACGAATTGATTCAAGTCAAAGAAATAAATCCGTGCACGGCCACGCGTGCCCATGGCCGTGTACAGCGTGCGCCACGGTGGAATGGAGCCTTAACGATAACTAAATCCTCAACCTTATTATAATAATTTAAATATAACCTTAACCAGTGATAGCGTTTTGTACTTGGACCACCACCCAAGATGTATAGCAAAGACTTTCGCTTCTTCATAATTATTATGTTTTTTTTTTATCTACCCGCATTGTCGTAATTTAAAACGTTGTAATATTTTATTGTTTTCATCTAAGTGACGAAATGTCTTAAGAGTCCGTATACGAAATTTGCCGATTTCGCTGATTTAACAGACGTGATTTAACAGTTAAAATACAGTATTTCTATAAGTTTTAATGCACAACATGTAAGATCATTTCAATTATAGTCTAATGTTGGAGCTAGATTTTTAAAAGTATTTTTAAATAATCCAACTCAAACCCGCGACAGTTTTGTGATTTTTGCTGTAAAAGGTTTAGAATATCACCTGTTTATGGATTGTATTGACGTCTTAACGGTATGAAAAAAATACAATGTACTATTGAGAAAGTCGTCTATACAATGTTGGAATTACTTTTTACCACTTTAATATGAAATAGTCAAGTAAAAAAATATGTAACTCGGCAAAATTTTAGAGAAAATGGGCAAAGAATTGCTGTTCATTTCGGCAGCTTGGAGCTGTAATTCATAAAAAGAAAACGACAGAAATGATCTATAGATAAAAATCTATCAAATTCGAGAAAAAAGAAAAAAAACAAATTGTGCCAAAAAACACGATTCAAAACAACCTTAATCTCACATTATATTACTAAGGCTCGAGTCGGCAGTCCGCGCTTAAATATATTTTTAAATCTAATAATTAATATATATTTTTTAAAATCTAATAAGGGGAAAAGCAAATAATATTTCAATAGCAAACCTTTGCAATTTCATATTCATCGGCAAAATTTCGTATACGGACTCTTAATGGCAAATAAAGATCTGTAAACCGAAGGGTTTGTACTTTTTACAGTTATTGTTTAATATTATAGAAGACGCTTTACAGGGTGTAACAAGACTAAGGGCCTGTTTCACCGCTTCCTGATAAGGCTATCCACCACTTAATTTGACAGATGGAGTATGGAAAATCTGTCAAATAACCCTATCGGGCACCTTATCAGGAAGCGGTGAAACAGGCCATAAGTGATAATACTTTAGAGTGTGTATGAGAATTCGCTGTGAAAGTAGCAACGCTAAAAGAGTATTATTTTTTTACTTTTGCATGGGGAAATGCATGACGCTGGAGAGCTGGCCAATACAAATAACAAAAATAAGTTTGCTCTTTCACAGTGAACCCGTTATAAGGGACACATACAAACCCTAAAGTATTATAATTCTTAGTTTTGCTACACCATGTAGAAATTGTTTTTTTCTATACCATTTTCTGTGTTCAACAAAAACTACTGCTAAGTTTTTTAAACATTTTTTAAAAAAACTTTTGAAGACAATATTATAAAAAATATAATGCACAGAATAAAAATGATATCACAAAATGATAAGGAGTTTAAACATCCGCTCGTGTATTTGCTTATTTATTTTTTAAATCGTACCCACTGTTCACCCTGGCTTGTAGCCGTGACGAACAAACATTGTTTTTGTCTTGATAACTAACAGGTGCATAGTTTTATTGACTGTCTGTTTGCTCAGCGATAGGATTTAAGCTATAAAACTAATTAAACACTCTCATGGTATTTACTTCGTCTGAAGACTGTCTTCGCGATAAGCTTTTTATTCAGTTTATTGTAACGATGGTGTTTTATGCCAAGCTTCTAAGGTTTTCTTAGAGGAGTTTGTGTATATCATCGAAGGAATTGAATCATAGGCAGATAGCGGGCCTACGTCATTAAGAAGCGCTTACACGGGCAATAATTGCGGCAATAATTGCCCGGCGACACGTATGGTCTGATCTGGAGCAATTAGTGGAGCAATATAGAGCAATTTCAATAAATTGCGGCAATTTTTTCCGTGATATTGCTCCAGATATTCCATATCGTTCAATGCCACGAATTGACGAATATCCGATGGGCTCGTGTATGACAGTATTGCCCAGTAACTAGTTGATGAAGTTGCGCCATATCGCTCAGTTGTATTGCGATATATTGCGAAATATTGCTGCTTGTTGCCGAAAATTGCTTGATGTAGTCGTGACGTCAAAGTTGATCAGAATTGACTGGAGTAGAGCAATTTTAGTTGCCCGTATAAGCGTAGCTTTAGGTCGGGCTATGTCAATTCAGTGTTATAGTCCGTGCGGAACTTGTTGGCCGCGCCTTAGGTATGTGAGCGGTGGGACGGAGAGGCGGGGGCGCTTGATTTTGACAGTTCTGGCTAGTTAAGACAAAAAGCACAAGAGATTGCAATAGCAAGATGAGTCCGCCGATAAAAAGATAATCTAAGGAAATAATATTTAAAGTGCATACGTTTTTAAAAAGCCGATGTCAATAGTTTAGAATATAAAACTGATCAATTTTATTTTATTTATTCTTTTCAATATTAATATTGTTCCGATATCTTGAGATTGGTCGTCACTGTCTAATCTCATGTGCGTTGCGAGCAGCAAGCAACCCGCCCCCTCACCCCCGTCCCTACCTAAGGCGCGGCCAACTAGTTCCGCACGGACTATAGACTGTTAGTTGTTATCTGTCGGCTGGGATTGACATAACACGATCAAAAAACGTAGGTGTTAATCTGCTTATGAATAAACTTCTCTGATGATGTTGGCGAATCAAAAGCGCTTAGTCAACTCCTGTCTAATGAAACTTCACAAACCGGGCATTATAGCTGAAAAAGCAAAATATTTTTGTGATTTGTATGGACAAACGCATCATGATTTTTTTCATGCAAAGATGAAAAAAATCCCTTTCAGCGCTGCTATTTCCTCAGCGAACTCTACATAGGGGCCCCATACACACTCTAAAGTATTATCACTTAGTTTTGGTACACCCTGTATACTACGCGGCGAAAAAGCTGTTTCGTTTTCTTTTCTGCAAGACAAGGTGTGTACCTAGAGTATTTTTTATTCCAACTTATTTTATTTCCAAATCATGAGTAATTTTGCCACATATATAGCTTAAGAGGGCGATTAACCCAAAAAATCAAACATCGTCCTTCTCTCTTCACACTCACGCCCGTCTTTCATATGCCAGGATGACACTGATTCATCGCCAAATTAGTTTTTTCTCAATAAGTCGATCAATATACAACATTTTGAAAATCCGCTAGGTCGGTTTCTAAATTTTATACAACGCGTTAAAATATGAACTTAGTTCAATGCACGGCTATGGCAATAAATGAAAAATTCGTGAAAATAAGACGCATCTTTGTGATTTTTTTCTATCGAGAAAATTTTAAGATATCGTGTTTTCCCTAATTCTTGTAGTAATAAATAATGTAGTATCTAATTTTAGAAAATGAAACGATTCGGGGCTTATTTTCAAGTATAAAATGAATGGTAAAATCGAAAACTTTGGGTTAGTCGCCCTCTTAAATCAGGTGTACACTATGTATTTGTCATGACGATGTTACATGGATATTATTCTATAGTATTGTGGACAACAATAATAATTTATTGTTTTGAAGCATCAATCAGTGATGTAAATTTATTTGTACTATCATAATCAACATTTTGTTCCAATTTATCGATGTGTGAAGTGAATAGATAAAATAGGACTCAATCAAACATTATTTCTAGAAGTAACTTGTGTAATTTTGTGGGGAGAACCACATAGTTTTAGTGGACTATGGAAATTAATTATAAATAAATATTTATATCATATTTCGTTATTTTACGTTATTCTTACATCGTATGGGAAGCACAATTCCCGATCACAATTTTAAACACGTAAAGGTAACAGAAGTTAACTTTTGAGTTGTGACAGTGTCAACAGTGAAAAATAATTACTTTTCTTTTCGACTAGACAAAAAAAATAGATTTCGAATCCCACGCAACTAAAATCAACATAAACAGAGTCATTAACGTACTAATTGAATAACCCAGTGTGAAATCACCATAACAAATCAATTCAAAAACCGACCCTCGGGTGAAGACAATTATCTGACATTCATTGTAATAATATCTTGCATTGTTGAGGGGCGCCGTTATCGGGGGCCGCCAGGGCTATAAAAACAAGCTTATGCCTTCAGTCTAGCTCTTTGTAAGAGATATGTTCGCGCTAGGGTTGGAATTTGTTTTTGATACGCCCAAATTGATAGTCTTTATGTTTGTTTACTGTTTGGTGTCTTATTTTTTGGTGCTCGTATATATGTTAAAATAATATTGAATGGAAAATGTTATAAGAAAGGAAATTTTGCTCGGCACATATTTGGTCCCCTCAGCCGCAAAGCTTTTAGGCATACTTTTTTACATAGCTTTTTTATAACTTTTTACATAACCACTCCAAAAATGTTTATGCTTTAAGGCAGGGATCAATCTCAATCCAAAACGATAACCTTGCACACAACCAAAGAATATATACGCATCGCAATAAGATTCATTTTAGCTTAGCGTAAAACTATAGTTACTAGGGGCGGATCTTGTCTATTTTTCATGTTTTTTTTTTAAATATCTTTGGAAATAAATATTAAGAAACAAAAATGTTCGGTTAAAGATATTTTAATATAGATTTACTAACAATTTATTCAAATAAAATGTATAATTATCCTAGTTAATACCTATATTTCGATGAATTAGATTTTTTTCGGAAGTGAGTTTGTAAATTAATTACAGCCAAAGTATTACGTTTTATAAAAATGTTTATGGTTAGACGTATTTTAAATATTGTGTTTTATATCTCATATTTTTTTACATTTCATTATTATATTGGAACTAGGTAAACTGGGAGTCACGGAATAACAAATTGGCGTTGATCCTCGCCTTGAGACCTAGCAATTCGTCTGCTAAATCTAGTTCCTTTTTTATTATAAAATATAATTATAGCAATGTTGACTTGATAACCCTTGTCCATTTTAACGTAGGGACTAAATGTTATAACTAGCGTTTCCCGGCGAAAAAGTAGAATAGAATAAATTATTTCCCTATGCTCTACTCTATATGTACCTATGCAAAATTAATAATTATAAAGGTGTCCAGTAGTTCGTGAAATAAGCGCATTCAATTGTTTGTTTGAGACTCTTGAGCTTTTTAATGTGAGTCATTTTGTCGATCTCAGTTTATCAGTACCCAAGTAACTCAGATAAAGTACAATGATTTTATTTTTCATACGACTTGTACTGCCTGCACTGAGAAGCTATGTATCCAATAATTTGGTGATCAGTTTGTAAATTCTATAGTCCCGATGTATTCCCGTTGCTGTTATCGGTCAGTAATCCTCACAATGGTCAAAAAGGCGCGCCCGTGTTTGCATTTATACACTTTTTATCATTTATTTGATATTCGATTCAATGCACAAACAATGTCTACGTCTTATCGATTTTGGTCACGATAATTGTGTTGTTACGAAATGTTTCATTGATAAAACTATTTTAGTAGGAGCTTATGGCGACGGAAGTGAAATATATTCCTATTAATATTACCAGCAAGACATATTGACATTTTATGATAACTGAAACGAAAATGTATAATACGTTACATACTTTAGCAACTCCTTGAGTGATCAATGAGTTTGCCATCCTTTGAGTTTGGCAGTAAAAAAGTACATATTATCTACATAGAAGAAACAAAGACATGTTATAACGTGGTTCCGATATTGTGGAAGATTTTCTCTAGCTAGTCTCTTCCTCGTACATCTCATGTAAAGTTTACATTAACAGTTTAGTGTAATAAACAATATTTAAAAGTACCTACCATCAAAAAAACTTTTTTCCTCCATGCGTAATTAAACATTACGCAATACCACAAAGTATTAATTGAAATAATGACTATCATAGTCACATAAAACAGGAATCCACGATTATGTACAGGCATTCAACCTCAGTACCCTTGCCAGTAGTAATGTCAGGCGTGTGGACACAGTCCCAACACAAGTATAAAGCGTCTTTTCATATCGAGAATCATATCGATGTATCAATGTTTACCGAACTCGATTATATCTATCGAATGTACGCCAAAAAGTGCCCGATAAAAAGAGATAGGTTTTTTCTCGGGCGAGATATTGTGTTATTTTCCTTGCGGTTATCGTGTTTGCCTACAAACAAACAGTAATGAAAGAATTGATAGTGAGGCGGTCGATGACCCCCAGTTTTATGTGACCACTTTTTGTAATCGATTCATTACTATTATCCTAGGCAATGTGTAAAAATGGTAGTAAGAAATTTAAAGGAAAAAAATAATTCAAATGAATAGCGTCTTGAATTTATGCTGTTCATAGTAATATATTATGATTATTAGTCAGCTATACCTGACTAGTGACTACCCTTTTTAGGGTTCCGTACCCAAAGAGTAAAAACGGAACCCTATTACTAAGACTTCGTTGTCTGTCCGTCTGTCCGTCTGTCTCCAGGCTGTAACTCGATAACGGTAATAGCTAGAGAGTTGAAATTTTCACAGATTATGTATTTCTATTGCCGCTATAACAACAAATACTAAAAAAAATATTGAATATTTAAGGGGGGCTCCCATACAACAAACGTGATTTTTCAAACATTTTTTGCTCGGTATCAATGATGACAATAGGTAGGCACTTGAAATTTTCACAAAGGCCTCACCTATATGTAAACTTTAATAATTAATAATAATATTTAAATAAAATAAAAAATTTACGGGGGGCTCCCATACAAAAAACACAATTTTTGGCCCATTTTTGCTCGATAACGGTACGGAACCCTCCGTGCGCGAGTCCGACTCGCACTTGGCCGATTATTATGTAATTAAACATTAGTTTTTAAGCTATTGCATAGCTTTTATCACGGGCTTTCAGCGCGGCGACCGCATCAAGAAATTTGCAACGAAAAGATATAAATATGAATAAAGAACTAAATAGTCAATTCATATGATGTAAGTATGTATATGAAAATACTAGTACCTAAACAATACTGAAATATATTTTTCCTGTTGACTCGAACAGATAAAGTAAGTCAAGGTGGAAAAAATGAATAATATTTATTCAACTGCAAAAATAAATAAAAAATATTGAATAGTTTATTTAACTTCTTTGTTTGCTTAGCTTTACGATAAGGCATAATGTTAATAAGTATATACTTAATCGCAATAAACAGGTCACTATTACTTACTTATATTATATTATAAATTAAATTAATGCGCCATCGTACTATTATTATGTATGCCATTTTTACGCGACTAATGGGAACGTGTGCAACGGAGATCTGCGAACATAAAGTTATTCACCTTACATAATATTGTGCTTATAGATACGTTCTCTTATAAAAAAAGAAGGGTTCCATTACTGCTAATACTGGAGACATACCTACTGAGCTTTATTTATATTGTAATTAAAATTATTTTAACCAAAGTAGTTAATGGAATCAGGCGTTACTTTGCGGAAATCCATAGCTTAAAATTTAGTTTGTTATTATTTTTAGCAATATTCCGCGAAATAAAATTTTATTTCGCGGAATATTGCTAAAAATAATAACAAACTAAATTTTAACCAAAGTAGCCTAATAATTATACGCAGTGGAAAGGGAAATAGGTGGGCGACGCAGCAACATTCCTAATTATTATTTTTCGCATTTAGCGCGCGGAATATAGAACTATAGACCAAATGTTAAATGCATAGGATAAACTGAATTCATATTGTCACCTGAAGCTGATCGCACATTTATCAGAACCGCACGCGCTGTACGCGTCGAACGCACCGCAGAACACGAAATGCGGCGCGTACAGTGCGGACGAATGTGCGAGGTTTCACATAATTTCATACAACGATTTTTTAAATTTTAAAGGTGAACGCAGATTTAGGCCACACCGCACGCACCGCAGTCGTCGCATTCGAATTCTTTATATGAATTTGCGAAGACTGCGGCGTGGCTAGGTATGCGAGCTTGCCTATAAACTTCATATAAAGAACTCGAATGCGCCGACTGCGGTGCGCGCGGTGCGGCCCAAATCTGCGTTCACCTTTAAAGTGCGTTCGGTGCATGCGTACTGCTAAATGTGCGATCACCTTTGGGGTCAGCCCTCAGCTCATTGCGATGGATTTTTAGCCCCCGACGCAAAAAGATTATAAGTTTGACGTGTCTGTGTGTCTGTCCGTCTGTCAGTTTGTCTGTGGCATCATTATTCATAGCTCCCGCCTCCCGAGCGTAAGAACCGATTTCTATTTAGTTTTTTTTCTATTAAAGGTGACTTACGTGCAAGTGTTCTTAGAATTATGTTTGATGAAAATCGGTTGAGCCCTTTAAAAGTTATAGGGGTTGAAAGTGGGGAAAAATTACCTGTCTGCAAATATACTTGAGTGGGATCTCATATGAAAGCGCATCATGTGCAATGTGCATACAGCATATTATTACAAAATAATAATTATGTCGGGAGTTTTTTCAATTTTTAATATATTATAGTAATTATTAAATGATCCATTCAAATTTGGAATAGGCCACTGCCCGGCACTGTGCCGACACCACAAGCGACATGTCTGTCAATTCAATGTGTTATTTAACAACGCATTGACGCGTTGCGTTGTTATGCCTCAGATGTTTCAAACTCTAATCACTGAACTCCTTATTAGACTCTAAAAAATACAACATGAGCATTAATTAACTGTTTAAAGTGTAAGAATTAAGTACTTCTTTGTGTCAAACCAATTTAATAAGAATCTTTCGGTGAACTTCATGCCAGTGATACTCAAACTGTGCTTATATTTACAAAAAATCGGTAAAGAGAAATCATCAAACAGATATGAAACCTAATATTCAGCAAACAGCATTCAAAAACCTCAGCACATGAACTATTATCCACCCTCTGTCCATTCGAATAATTACAATCGACTCGCTGACAATCGCGATTCTATCACAAAGCTCGCATAATCGGACGCTGTGTCGGCTGCCCTCCCAGCGCTGCATAACATAACCGCCATTCACGCCGATCGAATTCAAACCTTACTACACGGGCGCTACGGCTTATAATAAATTAGGTTTTAAATCGACATAGTGATGGGTGTGGAATAACACTCGATTGTGAGTGGGACAATGCAATAATCCGCGCATTGTTGAATTGACATTGTTGTTTTAAGGGCGGCGGGCGTTCGACACAATTGTTCGTTTTATTGCATAAATAATAATGTTATTCTGCCTAGCGGATTCATTGTAACGCTTTGTTCCAACACTTTCAGTATTAAATCAAATTATCTGTACTCGTAAACAAAGTCACGAGTCGAGAAGTCGTCCTCGATTTGCTCCACACGTGTTATGTACACAGCACATTATTTTAACTTAAAAAGTTTGACAGTCACTGCTTTATTTCAATCCACATTCACTTTTTGAAAATGTTCATAAACTGCTCCTGAAATCCTTGTTTCACTGCTCGGTATATCAACCTGAAAAAAATATACTTGTCCGCAGGGCGCTACATATGAAAGAGCATCCGGACTACAAGTACAGGCCGCGGAGGAAACCCAAGGCGCTCGTGAAGAAGGAACCGAAGTTTGGCTTCAACATCAGCGGGCTCATGGCTCCGACGCCTCGCCTCGTGGCTCCTCTCCCGCAGCCAGTCCATCAAATGCCGATGCCGCATCCACTCCTCCATGACAAATCCGACCTGAGCAGAGCCCTGTTCCCGCCGTTACCGTATCCATTTTACCCGTTCGCTAAGATACCGTCCGACGATGGAAAGTTTGCGGCCGAGTTAGCACATTTACAGGTAATTTGAAATGAACTTACTGAAACCTTATAATTGCTGTGAACCTTATAATTGTGTGTGTGTGTGTGGTAGTATATAGACCGGAGATGTCTTAGGTCAACTATACAATAGATAAATTAAATCAATAGAGCGACGGCCATCACAATTAAATAAAAAACTCACGCTTATAATAAAAATCGGAAATATCTTATTTAGCATTTCCAGGATAGACCTTACTCTAAATAACGAGTTAGAGAATTTCATACAAATAACAATTTATTTAGTTTCCCTTTCGCCACTTAGATTTTCACAACCTTTTCTATCCTCCAGGCGCTATACGGCGGCGCACTATACAGCAGTGCGCTTTATAACAGCACGCTGTCACCCTGCGGGTGTCCCCCGCGTCGGTCGCCCTCCCCGCCCGACGTGAAGCGGCCCCTGGCGTACGTGCTCACGAAGACCGACGAGCCGCCCCAGCACGTCATATGAAGGCCGGTGGCGCTCCCAGCGCGGCCCTACGCGCACTGGGAGCGGCCCTCCACGTCCACCGAGCGAGACAGCACGCCCGACAGCGTCTAAGACTGATAGTGTAGTGGTTCCTTAGTAGCAATACAGGCAGTTCTATGTGACTACAGTACATCATCAAGATATGTGTCCATAGGAAAGTTGTGGCTGATAAGCAATAACGAATATTATGTATACCAGTCATGTCAAGACTATCATCCTCGATATTACAATAGTAGCAGAAATTGAAATGTCAATTTTTCGTTGATTTTAACTATTTTAACATTCACGAAATTTGCATTTGTATGTAGAATAAGAGCCAGCGATAGCCAGACTTTCATCGTTTTATTAAAGCTGAAAATTCTTCTGTATATGACCCTAATAGCCTCCTACATAGAGGTAAGAACGACCAGCAACTTTGGAGTTTCCAGTTCTTAAAGTTCTACCTTACCTTCAATAAAGTATAAAGCTCAATTTTTTTATTTTATTTTCTTCGGGATAAGTGTAGGAATCTCGTGTCGTAACTTACCGCAACCGAAACTCCATATAGTTGCTGGTCGTTCTTACCTTATTAGGGGTCATTAACAGGAAAACTTTCAATTTGTGTAAAATATCGAAAGCCTATTTGTCGCTGGCTCTTAGGCCAATAGTACAGTCACGTCATGATACTAATATTATATTTGAGGAATTTCCTTTTAACCCATCAAGCAGTAGCCCCCAAGCAGCAGCCGGCTGCGGCATAACAATTGAAAATCGATTGTGTCTGCCATAGCCGATACCCACGATGGAGGTGTTAAACGTCATTTGTCCCAATTGAAATTCATAAACGAGAATAGTTGAAAGACATTATTTAATAATTGTAATGCTAAGTACTCACATACGATTTTGTGCGATAGTTTTACTACGAATCGAAGGAAATGACATATTTGACATATTTATTATTTAATTCCATCGAGCCGGCTCGAAGCGAGCCTTCAAGCTGTCAGTTTTGCGGTCCACACGGTGGTTATTGCTCGATTTGGAGTAAAACTATCGAGCAAAACCGTATGTCAGTACTTAGCATAATGCATATTATTTGAAACATTGTGCCCAGCCTTTCAGCGTTGTAAATATAGCCAAATTACTCTGTACATAACACGATAATCAATAGTGCAATTCTGCAAATCTGTGCAATGTATGTAAAGTTTCATTCGAATAGATAACATATCATAGCTATAGGTGTTAGCGTTTATTTGTGAATATAGCTAGGAGATATTGTTATGAAGATTTAAATATTCTTTGATGTTTGTTGCGTCTTTATGATTATTTACTTTTTTATGGGCTATGTAAAATGTGTAATAATTATAATATTATGTACGAAAACTAATATTATGAACATTAACAAGTGCAAACATTTTAATTTAGGATTGTTTAACCTATGAATCCCCAAGCGGCACCCGGCTGCCGCATAACATTTGAAAATCTATTGTGTCTGCGATTCCCACGATCGAGGTATTAATAAAAAAATATCTTCACTTAATGTGGATTGCATGGTACATTTCAATTTGTTTTAGTTACTTGCCTGATAGCTGTTTTCTACAGGTAATAAAGAAGCTCAAAAAGTATATTTCTTTAAACGTTTGTGTTTTAGTATATTATACATTTTAAGGCTGGCCGCATACATACGTTTTTCGTATTCGATTTCCTAAAGTGGAATTTCGATTTGGAATTCCTTGAGAATAGCGCATACGTTCGTTGTTTCGACTCGCGAACGCGCTGGCTTGTACTCGCAACGTACATATTCGGAATTCATTCCGTTCGTAAGAAAGCGAACCTGTGTATCAGTTACCTAATGTATTTTCTACTGATTATATGCATTCATATGTCTGAAGACGGAAAATGTATTCGTAAATCGAATACGGAAAACGTATGTATGCGGCCAGCCTTAAGGGCCCTCTCTCCCTAAATTAGCAAGTCGATTGTCTGTCAGTGCGAATATCGACGTAAATGACATTAAAATAACATTCATAACAGCGAGCCTTGTACGGTGGCGGTTACGACGCGCGCCGCGTCCATGATAGGGCGAAATAGGAGAAAAAACCTTTTTAAGGCTTAATATAATACATATTTCAAAAAAGTCAAAAAACCAAATTATTAACTTATGTATTGCAAAGCAGTAGATATTTTTTATATATTCTTTTGATAAATAATGAAGGAGTAAAGTGGTTTCATTCATCGATTTGGAGGTGATTTGGTTTTTTATTTCTTTATTATGTGATACCGATTGAAAAAATATGGCAAAACCAAATTACGTATTTCTCTGTTAATGCCGATGAAAAATTGTTTCATCTGCACGCTTTTTTCGAAAGAGCAGCCTTAAAATGTATAATTTAAATCAGACGTAAAAGAAACTTTACATAAAAAAATGTGAGAGCACTGTATGACAATTTCATGTGTGCTGCATATTTAGAAAATACATTAAACGCAGTCCACACTAGAAAACCGAAAAAGTAAAACCCATATACTGTACTGCATAATTAAACCACGGGGCACGGAACAAACAATTTATAATAATGTATAATTTGAGTTTATGTAACGAGCTCACTTTTTCTTTCTTTCAAACTTTCATCCTCTATTTTAACCCCGTGGGGTTGGAATTTATCAAAATCCTTTCTTAGCGGATGCCTACGGCATAACATCTACCTGCATGCAAAATTTCAGCCCGATCCGTCTTGTGGTTTTGGGCTGTGCTTTGTTAGATCACCATGTCAGTTTAAGTTTTATATATATAGATCTAAGTGTTTTCTTCTAAAAGCACTGGTTTATTTTCACCCAAAATTAAGTTAATGATATTAGTAAACTGATTATTGCTTGTTAATATGTCTGTTCGTTGTTATGAATTTAAGTTTTCTATGTTTTGTATGGGATTTTGGTTATTAATAAAAATATTACTACTGTATCTATGATTTTTATTTGATGCTACGAGTCTAAGAACTGATTTCAACCATCCGATTTCTTTTGCCGTCGTCTACTCACAAAATTATTGCAGGTATTTAATAAATTTCTGAAATAATTATTTTTAACAAAAAATTAAAACGGACTTCTAAGGTAAAAACAAAAATTACATCTTTATAATATGAACTAAAAAGTATTAAATAATTTTTCCTATTTAATAGTGCCTTTTTCTGAATTCGGCTAAAACTCAACTATTTCTATACTCAATCTTCATCATTTTGAAGTCGGTACCAGATGAATCTTCAGTTCTCTGACAGAATATTTGAAACTTTTGGAACTGGCACCGACTTCAAAATTATGAAGATTGAGTAGAGAAATAGTTGAGTTTTAGCCGAATTCGGAAAAAGGCACTATTAGATAGGAAAAATTATTTAATACTTTTTAGTTCATATTATAAGGATGTAATTTTTGTTTTTACCTTAGAAGTCGGTTTTAATTTTTTGTTAAAAATAATAATTTCACTCTTTTTAGGTTTTAGTTACCTAGTACTAAACTATCGCGTACTATGTACGTAAATAATACACCTGTATAATATTATTCTACGTATCTTGTTACAAGCTTACCGGTGAGCAAGACACAATAGAATAACAATAGATTTCCAAGAATCCACGATCGAAGGATACAAACTAGGTAAGTATTAGTAACAAATTATAAGTATCGTGCTGAAACCGGTCTCGAACGCTTCAACTCCCAAGCGGCCACATTGTGGTGTTGTATTATATAAATTCAGACATCTATTAATAACTAGGACTGGAATAATTATTTAATACTTTTTAGTTCATATTATAAGGATGCTATTATTGTTTTTACCTTAGAAGTCGGTTTTAATTTTTTGTTAAAAATAATAATTTCACTCTTTTTAGTTACCTAGTAAGCCATCGCGTACTATACGTAGAATAATACACCTGTATATTATTCTACGTAGGTATCTTATTACAGTCACACTTACAAAATATAATATCAGCTGCATCCTGCAGACAATTTTAAACAATACATTTAAAAAAAATCGAAGTGAACACGTGTGACGTGCTAAGTAGCCGGTCACCGGACTAGTTTCAATAGGGTGCTCGCTCGACTTGTCGCACACGCCTCGCACTGTATAGTACGGTACCCGGCAGACGACAGTTATTGTACCATGAACGCTAAACGCAATGCAAAACGTTGAAATTAGGTTGTTTTACAGAATATCTCGGCGAAGTGAGACAGAATGTTACATGATCGAAGCAACTTTAACTTCTCAGAAGTAATGTCAAATATGTGCCTTATGCTCTGGAGATAAGGTTGAATTTGGTGACATTGGTGACCCTGACTTAGTAATGATGATGATAATGATGATGATGATGATGAATGCAATTAGCATAGAAGCATATGCTTTCAGTTCTTAAAACAGCGCCTAAACTCCCAAACTTGTGTCTATAAGAAATCCGGAGTTCTCTTAGTATCTTCGGAACCATAGTATACTTCGGTGCAAAATCTTGAGTTTTGGTAGCATATACTTAGGATGCTTCTCATAAAACCAAAATCACCATATGTTTCCATATAAATTTCGAGGAGTTCCCTCGAGTACTCATGGATCCCATCATCAGGTCACCACTTTTGTGAACATGGTACCAAATTGGAGCTAGGTTTTGCTCCAATTTGGTACCATGTTCACAAAAGTGGTGACCTGATGATGGGATCCATGAGTACTCGAGGGAACTCCTCGAAATTTATATGGAAACATATGGTGATTTTGGTTTTATGAGAAGCATCCTAAGTATATGCTACCAAAACTCAA
The DNA here is from genome assembly GCA_937595015.1 of Polyommatus icarus. Classification (NCBI taxonomy): domain Eukaryota; kingdom Metazoa; phylum Arthropoda; class Insecta; order Lepidoptera; family Lycaenidae; genus Polyommatus; species Polyommatus icarus. The sequence goes on from OW569321.1 coordinate 17,577,428, forward strand.
GATTTTGCACCGAAGTATACTATGGTTCCGAAGATACTAAGAGAACTCCGGATTTCTTACAACACAACAATACAACAATACAACAAAACAAAAATTTTGAAAATCGGTTCACAAACGGCGGAGTAATCGTTGAACATACAAAAAAAAATATCCACAGCCGAACATATAACCTCCTCGTTTTTTGGAAGTCGGTTAAAAAGTATATAATAGATATATAATAGATAGCTTAAATTACTATCTTACCGAAAGTAATCACATTTTGTTGAATACTATTCACATTAAAGATAAACAAAATCCAGCCAAATAACATAAGCCTCGTTAAATTTTAAAGTCAAAATAAAAGCCACACTTCTACTTATTTACTAAAGGTGCTATACCTTTTTTTTACGTTGGGAAATGCTTGATTTATTCCTGGCGGCCTGGGGGGGCCGCCTGGATATGTGGGACTCCTCGGGTGCTTCGGCAAGGAGGAGCACCCTTGGTTACCCACCAAAACCCAACGGTGCCTCCTTTCCACGTGTCGCTGGGCCGCTGGACCCGCCTGAGGCGATAACTGCAGCAGCCCAGACAGTGGCATCTGCGCTGCCAGCAGAACCATCCGCGCTGCTTCTGCCGCTTTCCCCGGGAGAGCGATCCGGGACTTCGGACGCTCTTCTACCGGGGGAGCTCGTGGAATAGGCGACGGATTCCCCAGTCCGTCACCTGAGCCCTATTATGGCGGTAGTTGACGCTCGGGTTGAGCGCGTCTTCTGCCTCCACGCCTTCTCCTTATCGGGTCGGCTGATTCATCAGCTTCCCGATTTCTCTCAGCGGCCTCCTTCTGCGTCATTATGGACTCGCAGAAAGTGGAGACTGCCTGCCAGGCTTCTCTCGACCGGGCCAATGATCTTATTATGACCGGGAGAGTCAGGTCTGGTCCTATAATGGCGCAGAGCTCTGTTCGTTGTGCGACCCAGGCTGGGCAGGCAACGAGCGTGTGCTCCGCCGTGTCGTCCTCGTCCGCGCAATGGTGGCACTGAGGCGTTGGCTCCCGTCTGGCCGTACGGTGCAGGTAGTGGCCGAAACACTCATGTCCTGTCAGCATCTGCACCATCCGGTAGGAAAGATAGCCGTTACGCTGCGCCACCCAATCCTCCAGTACTGGACGAATTGGTGCGACAATTCTGTGACAGGCAGTTGGCGATGCCATTTGGTTCTGCCAGGTGCGCATGATCAACATTCGCGCCTGGCGATGCCAACGGGCTGCCTGTTCTGGTGGCACCCGTTCCCCTCTTTCTTTAGCTACTGCAGTGTGGAAATAGATTTCCGCCTGCGCCCGGGCTTCCAGGTCCCATGGAGGGGTACCGGCTAATGCGAACGCCGCTTCAGTGGCCACCGTCCGGTAACCGCGAATCATCCGCAGGGCCATTGTACGCTGCGGACTCCTCAATAATGCTCTTCTCTGAGCATTGAGATGATCTGCCCAGACAGGAGCTCCATAGAGGGCCATGGATTGAAGGACCCCCGTGTAAATTCTCCTGCAGGCGGAACCTGGACCCCCCAAGTTAAGCAGGAGACGTCCAAGAACCATGGCCCTCTTTTTTAGCTTGGGTGTCAATCGGCGGAAGTGGGGTGTGAAGGACCACCTGGAATCTAGGACCAAACCCAGGTATTCCATCTCCCTGCCAATTGGTACCCGGACCTCACCTATATGGATGGTTGTGTCAGCGGGAGGCCGTCTACGAGGACCGTGGAAGGTGCTATACCTGCATACTCAAAACTTTCTTTCGCAACGGAAAATCAATATACTTGTAGGGATCTTTATTTTTACATGTATTTTATTTATACATACAGCTATTTACAACCTTATATCTATTACTATATTAAAAACAATAAAATATGTACAAGTATAATCTTATAACTACGAGTTACGACCAAGCATCAGGTGCGCGGTCTGCTCATTTAGTTATTACGTACACGCGCCGCGCGCTGTGGATAGCGAACCGGTTTCGCTAGCTGAGTTGCCTATGGTAGGTGTGTTATCGCTAGGCCATACGCGCTGCGCGGCCCGGCCGGCTCCCGAGTTCGCTTGCGAATTTGTTGCAAAATACTAGCCCGCCGAAACTTATTTCCTTTCATGTATGTACATAATAGTATATTGTAATAGCCTTAATAAACTGCTAAAATTGAATAGTGGTTTCACTTGCTATATACTAAAGAAATTGAAGCACTCCTTCTGGAATCTATTATACTTCTAATGAAACTGTCCGCACCATTTGTTGTGTTAACAGTAACAGAATACGACATGTGCGTCTCGAGGGCTCTCCAGGAGTCAGCCGCGCGAGCTGAAACAAGGGGAGTGAGTCCACTCGATTATCCACTATAAACAAGTGGACGCTTCATGAGATAGATAAATAAGCGTTTTAGTTCTAAAAACTAAGATTCTTAATTCGAAATTCTAAAAAAAAACTATGTAACTTTACATAGTAGTCTTTTCGTAGCAGTGTGCTACACGTGCTACGCGGCGTAGAATGGCGTAGCACGCTACGCAAATAAAGTGTATCCTACGAAGAAGCGTAGAAGTTATATTTTATTTTGTTTAAATCCTTTTACCACATTAGTTTACATTTATAACCTATACATACATGCCATAAATAATTATAAAAAACATTTGATTTCACAATTCTGTGAATAATAAATGAGCATAAATTTTATCACCTTACCAGAGTACCATACTTCGTGCAAAGCTCATAATATTATATTAATATAGACACTTTAAAATTGATCAAAGTTTACACTATAAAATCTTTTCCGCTTGTGCGATTAGTAGTCGCTAGTCACAACGGGGTGCAACACGCCCGCGGCTGGTTAGCTACTGTAGGGTAACCATGTTTAAATCCTTCAAAATTAAAAACGAATAATATAATTATTGTTATTTTTGAACATTCAAGTTAATTTTTATTGCATATCATATAATTCCATGGCAAACAAAAATATTTGTGAAAATATAAAAATTTACTTACCTACTTTATTGAAGTGAAAACTTCTTTAGCGGCGTTGAGCACTTTTGTGGGATGGGTAAGAACTGTGAAACTCGCGTCAGATTCTCGTGCTGATCGAAAATCCTTGGAAAAACCGTAAGACGGTTGGAGAGTTGTGTTTTATATCGAACTCGAACTCGAACTCGAACTCGAATTGGTTGATTGATTAATTAAAAAAACGATTTTTTTAAATCGATTTTCACTCTGCATCCTCTATCGGTTGTATCATGGGGAGTGCTCTGAGGAATTGTTCGGAATCATACCACCTGCAACTTTTCGCCATCGTCCCACGCGAAAAACATACCATCCTCATCACCTTGATGAGTGGCAGTCTTCCACGGTGCGCTATTCGCGTAACTTTCTACCGTGCACTATAAAACTCTGGAACGAACTGTCACCAGCAGTATTTCCGGACCTATACGACCTGCAAACCTTCAAGGAATGAGCGTATTCCCTCTTAAAAGGCCGGCAACGCATCTGCAGCTCTTCTGATGTTGCGAGTGTCCATGGGCGACGGTAGTTGCTTACCATCAGGTGACCCGTTTGCTCGTTTGCCCCCCCCCCCCCCCCTTATTTAATTAAAAAAAGTATGGATATTATGTGAATATAAATTCTATAGCTAAAACAACCCATGGAACGAAAAATGCTTAATTCAGAACTGTCTCATAAGTACCATAAGCTTGGTCACCCTAACGTACTCCCTATAAATAAACACCCTTTAGCAACTAATTGTGGAGGTGGCAATCGCGTTATTGCCGTCGCAGAGCCGATCGCCGCTAAACAGATAATAACAAATAGACTTAGCCTCCTTTTGTACTGTGGCGTGCAATTTGGCGATCTAAATACCACATAATAATATTATAGTCGTATTTTCATCGTTAGATCTTTTGTGTATGAGATCTACAGCTCACATGAAGATGTTAAGGCAAAAAATTAATTATTTTCACGGTTGAAAAAAAATCTTCCTTTTTGTCATACTTTAGATGTTTATTTAAGTACGAAAACTTTTTTCCTAAACCTTTTTTATATAAGCAGCAGATTATAATATTATACACAAAAAAATAACAGCAGTCACATACACCTTATATAATAGAGTGGCTCTTGACTCGGAGGTCGTGGATTCGATTCCCGCGTTGGAAACATGTTATTTCCAAGTTTGGTTAGGACAATGCAGGCTGATCACCTGGTTGTCTGACAGTGATCCATGCGTCGGATGGGCATGTAAAAAGTCGGTCGTGTCGGTCTTCCATCCCAATGGGTTATGAGAGTTAAAGGAACAGAGAGTGCTCTTGTATACTGCGCACATACTTGGGCACTATAAAATCACTACTGCGTAACTGGCCTGGTTTCAATGAAACCGGCTATCGTCACCGAAACCGGTGTGGGAGTTATTATTATTATATAATAAATGTCGTGAAATCTTCCAAGTACATAGTCCTCTCTATATCACCCCAAATTGAAAACTTTATATACTATCACATAATATTCACATTAAAAAAACTCAATATACTTACTGTAAAATTGTAACCATTTAACGCAAATAAATATAATGTTTTTAAATTAAAATCCGTCTGTGACCCGCGGCCGCGGCGTGTTTCAATTAACTCGCCTCTCTGTAAACAGATTTCGTCGGTTTTTGCTGTCTTATTTTTTAATCTTACGGAGCACCGGTTTAGCGGATAACACGGTTTCATGGATTTCAATTGATTTAGGGAAGTTTTAAATGGTCAAACTGATATTGATTTGTACAAATATAAGTTTGTAACTATGTAGAAGAGAGTAGCATGACCCTTACCTCTTACATTTTGTATATCGTCAATTATCGTCAGTCAAATCCCTACCTATACTGACTAGATCTTCCCGCAGAAAACTAACCAACTTTTGCCAGTCGTAAACAGTGGTTCTATCTACCTTCTACCATTGGTAAAAGCTAGTAAGACAGTCGGTAAAGAGTCACAAAGTAGCCGTGCGTAGTGCAGTTTGAAAACCACGCTAACAATTATTCAAATTCCATATGAGCCTGATCAGCAATACACTCGACACAACTTTAATTAAATAATAACAAAATAGACATAGTCATGTTATATTTTTTTCAAAATTCCATTTTATTCAAATAATCAACTCAGTATATTGAAATATAGCCTTGGACATAACAATCGGTTACAGGGAGCCCATGCACCATTTGACGTCGCTTACCCGCACATTGTCGCACATACGACAATTTGCGCTGCCGCCATTACGAGGCCAGCCCTCCACACAACCGACTATTATAGTCTGATGACTGGATCCCGATACTGAAGACTGCTACGTAATCGTCTACAGAATCAGTGTCTAGGCTCTAGATTAAACGTTAACCTCTGAGATAGGTGCGTAACGCAACAAAAGAAGATTTAAATTACATTACAGTCTACAGATATTTTGTGCAATTAGTCCATTGAAATGTTACAATTTTAGGACCGAGTATTGCATTTATCAGAGGACGTAATTTTAGTTTAGGAATATGTGGGGGGGGGGTTAATAGAAGCTTAACCTCAAGTTTGTTGGGCCGTCATCTTGAAAAAAAGGGTGACAACACTATTTTCATGATATCTCGGAAACTATAAGTCTCACAAAATTTTTATAAGAACATAATTTGTTACAAATTAAAAATTTAAAAAGTTATAACTTATAAGTAAAAAAGTGATAAATTTTTTTAAAAAGGTTTATTATCGCTCTTTAACTTTGTTTAATGTATTTTACAATAAAATTACCTTAGAACAACCTTGTAGATGATCTTTTGAAAAAAAGACCCCCCTAATCATGAATGATTTCATGAAATTAATTTTCTGCAGATGCAAAGGAAACTATGAAAGCATGTGTGGCTGCAGAAAAGCAGGCCTAAAATGCTCTACAGCATGCCTACTATTCTGTAAAGCATTTCAGGCTTGCTTTTTCTGCAGCCACAGTCTACAGTATGCCGTCCCTTCTTTCAAATGGGTTGGTATTTTTATCTGGCGGCATGTTATTATGACTAGACATTATGTCTTGTTTTTAAAGTTAACGACAACAATAACACTATTTATGATCAGCTGATCGCAAGGCCGGGCGCCCGGCGCTGCGCGCGCGGTACCGACGATACAATATCTTTACCTACCTACAATTCCTTACTGTTAAAAATGAACAAAAGGAATTACTTACCGAGTTAAATCCAATAAAATACGGGCAAATGTGATCAAAAACTTACAGTAAACGTCGATTACACCGTTACATAGCTTTTTACACACACTCAGCACGCAATTAACGATTTTAACCACTGAAAACAATTTTAATTCCCGGAGCGCACCTCAGACGATGTTAACCGTACCGAGTCCGCGGGGGACAAATTGATTCATACATATCTATGAATCAATTTGTGTGACAGAACACACAAAGACCGACAATAACATATCGCCTTCTAATAACCCTATCTTCTCAGACCTTCTTTCCCCATTCACATTCAGATGTCATCCGTAGCTCGGGGCACGAACAAACACGATGCGCCGACACCGCTGTGATTGAATGTGGTGTGGACGTGACATGCTTCATGCTATATTGGATACAATTACAAGAGATAAAGGATTTACTGGGCTGATTCTTCTTAGATCTTAGTAAGAGTAGCTATGATTTAAAAAGGTTAAAGAGTTACATTTGGGCTATCGTTATTTATATTAATTACAGTTATATTAATGATCTTTAATTTAAAACTAAAATTCCTATTTTGAAAGTTAACATCTCCAAGTTAATTTGTACAAAGAAACTTATACTTCCAAATTGGTGCTTGTTAATATTATGCAGTTTAATATTGTAAATGATCAGTATAATATTTCATTATCTTAACTCACTTGTTAATCTAGCTGTAATTTTTCCTGAATAAATATAAATAAAATAACAAAACTTTTTTAGTATTAACAAACGAAAATCCTACAGAAAACTTTACAAAATATTGACCCTATTATTTTCCTTAAAACTCCATTTTGACTCCATTTTCCTTCAAACTAAATTAAAATCCTTTAATTTTCTAATAATAAACTTAAAGATTTTAAAAAGACTAAACGAATTCACAGCATAACCGACTTCATTGTACAAAATATAAAGATATATTTTTTTTATAAATTGCGCCAAAAGTTAAGATCATCAAAACAGAGAGCGATTGAACGAATTCATCCGAAAACGTTTTTCCAGTAATTTCCATAGTCATAGCCATCAAACATAGTAATCAATCGCAGGCTATCGAATGCCGGTCACGCGTCCCGGCGCGACACACAAAGGCGTCAAATTTGCACGTCGCGGCCCGTTTACGCTACATCTCGCATTCACGGCATTCAGCGTTCTGTATACGAAAAATTGCCATTATGGCCGACGCCCCGGGCGCCATGACACCCGCCTTTGTACGTACTGTTACCTATTGTGTTGCACGCTAAGTGCTTTTTAATAAATACTTTCATAAATGCACGGATAAGTTATTAACTGACACGAAAATGTCAGTAAAGTTTATGCAACTTCTATGAACCCTACAGGCTATGGTCTAGGACCTAGAGTACAGACCTTAGGGCACCCTTTATCACTTCTTCCCTCTAAAACTAAAAACTTACACACATGCAACACACGCAAAAAAGCAAAAGGTAACCTTGTTACAAGTTACAACCATTTGTGACCTGCTAATTGATAAAATAAATGTTGAGATAAAATACAAAAGGAAATTGAGTAAAAACAAAAGCCACGGAGCATTCCTGATAAGTTTTATTTGCTCCTACGTCTCCGCTCCACAATAATCTATAGAAGGGAAGCGGTTGACGATCCGATACGATAGTGTCACAAAGAAGCTTATTTCCGCTCCGACTCTGGATATAAAAGACCGCCTAACATTTTCTTATACAAAAGAAAAAATCGATGCATTCTCGACCTTACGGCGTCGTCATAAGTGCTGAAGCCGTTTATTGCGATCCGCGGTTGTTTGTCTAGGTGTGTCGTAATGAAAATAAAAACTGAACAAATATCTTGATAAGGTTTTGTAAGGGCGCGAGGTCGACGCTCAATGACAAATGTAAATAAATGATATAAAATAACACAAACATTTGTTACGTTTGGTACCTATCCATACATTGTCTCTACGATGCTGTTAAATTACAAACAAACGAATCTTAACGATAAAATTAATTTAGTTTTTGATTTATACCTACCCTAATTTGAAATCTAAGTTTTTATAATAATCTAAAATAAAATTTATGGTTATTATAAAAACTAAAAATGTACCTAGGTATTAAAGTTTTTTCACGCTTACTTTTATCATTCAATAAAAACTTTTTTAACTTTCGCAAGATTCAAGAAAATATTTTTAAAATTAATCCAAAACAATCTGCCAAGTGCAAGTCGGACTCGCGCACGAAGGGTTCCGTACCGTTATATAGCAAAAATAGGCCAAAATTGTGTTTTTTGTATGGGATTATTACTAATTATTAAATAACACATATAATTAAGACTTTTGTGAAAATTTCAAGTACCTACCTGTTGTCATCATTGATTCCGAGCAAAAAATGTTTGAAAAATCACGTTTGTTGTATGGGAGCCCCCTTAAATATTTAATTTATTTTGTTTTTAGTATTTGTTGTTATAGCGGCAATAGAAATACATAATTTGTGAAAATTTCAACTCTCTAGCTATTACCGTTCTTGAGTTACAGCCTGGAGACAGCGGACAGACAGACAGACGGACAGACGGACAGACGGACAGACGGACAGACATCGAAGTCTCAGTAATAGGGTCCCGTTTTTACCCTTTGGGTACGGAACCCTAAAAAATAAAATTTCAAGTAATATTTTGTATTTACAACAAGTTGGTTTTTGCACCAACTTTATACCTAATGTCACATCTACATCAAAAATCATTGCAAAACGGAAGAGTGCCGGCAAAAACCGACGTAGGGCGATAACAGCAGACAATGGCAGCTAGTGTAGTTAACAATGCTTCGTTTGTGACGATTCTTCGCATAATAGCGGGGTGCAAAACGCGGTAATTCGATAAAGGCTCCTTTATTACGATGTGGGCGGGTTATTGAGTTACGGCCCACGTTTTGTTTTGGATCCTCTGCGGTTTTATTGGTCTTTGCGAGAGTTGTTGTTTTTTAATTAGCTTTGTGTCTTTGTGCTTAATGATAGGTACAAAACTTATTTACGCCTGAAATTTGTCAATGATCCAAGCTTAGACTAGCCTGCCTAGCATACGCCAATGAGATATCTCACTCTACATGTTTCTCGGTGTTTGATAGTTTGTATCTTCATCTCTATTGACCCTAGCATGACAAACATTTTTTCTCGCGTAGATCATCATCGAAATAACACATTTTTATGGAGTTTTGTCGAGATAATGTCGAGATTTTGACATTATGAGATTAGTAGTTTTTAATTATCTTGAGAGTGAGATATCTCGTTGGCGTATGCTAGGCAGGCTGAAAACAAGCGCTCGGTAAACGGTAATTCTGCATTACATGCATTACGTGCTGTAATTCATGAATTATCGTGTATTGTAGTGATTGATGCGAATTACATGCAAACTACGTGCTGTACAACGTGCTGTACTTTGAATTACAACTTCTTTAATTTTTCAGCACGACATGCGTTACGTGCTGTAATGCACGCATGATCGTTTATTGTAGTGAATGATGCGAATGACATGCAAACTACGTGCTGTACATTGATTGACAAGTTGTTTAATTTTTCGTCATGCAATAATATGATCGTTTCGCCAGAGTAGACAGAATGTCTATTGTGGTTTCGCCATCGACATAATATTATCATGCAACAACTCAGTTCCAGGGTTGTGGTGGTGTAGATTTTGTATTAATATTTAAAAAGCAAACTCTTCTTTTTTTCTACTTTATTGTTTACTAGCTGTTGTCCGCGACTTCGTCCGCGTCAACGTATAATAACAAAGATGGACTAGATAGAGTTTTCCCCTTTTAAGGTTTCCTTACCCAAAAATAAAAACGAGACCCTCTTACAATGATTTCACTGTTTAAACCAAATTCGAGCTACATCTCATACAAAAACAACCAAAATGTATAAAAAAAATCGGCCAAGTGCGAGTCGGACTCACGAATCGATTTTGATGAATTTTGGTATGGAGATACTTTTATCTCCATACCAAAATTCATCAAAATCGATTGAATATTTTACGCGCAAATCATAAAAGTATATTGTGCAGTAATCGTACATTTTCCGGGACAACTTTGGTCTTCGGGACTCAAAGTATCTCTATGCCAAATTTCAGCGAAATCGGTCCAGCCGTTCAGGCGTGATATCGTGACCACGCGAATATGGATTCATAAAGAGATTAAAGTACACACATACAACAAAAGAATGTGTGAAAAATTCAAGTGCCTATTGCCATTATTGATATAGAGCAAAAAAGGCCAAAAAAATCATGTTCTATGTATGGGATAAATATTAATATTTAAATATTAATTTTATTTTGTTTTTAGTATTTGTTGTTATAGCGGCAACAGATATACATAACCTGTGAAAATTTCAACTGTCTAGCTATTACCGTTCTTGAGTTACAGCCTGGAGACAGACAGACAGATGGACAGACAGACGGACAGACAGACGGACAGACATCGAAGTCTCAGTAATAGGGTCCCGTTTTGATCCTTTGGGTACGGAACCCTAAAAACTAAGGAAGAGTAACTGTGTCAAAAAAATTGTCCGCGACTCGCGAGTCTACAAAATGTGACCCGAATGCATGCATGCATGTATTCGGTACAAAATTTTGTGTTTTTATACAAGTGACAATTATTGTCAACGGCTTTTTTTCCTAAAGAATGTAAGGGTGTATTCAGACCGCAACGCGACGCGTAGATGCATTTCTAAATTTGTACTGAATTAACAGATCGCGCAATTGAAACCTGTCAAATCCATACAAATTGATGCCGCGCCTCGGCCTTGTCACGTTGCGGTCTGAATTGACCCTTACTGTTTCGTAGCTATTATCATATTTGTGCGAAAAAGAACCAAATTCAAAACGGTTGAAGTATGGGAGTTACGTTTCCATAGTTTTTATTATTCGTAGAAGAAAAAAATAATTTCATTATCATAGAATTAAGTATAATATCGAATTGACATCGTTGTTTATTATAACATGGTTATTATAACAATGGTTGCAAATAAATCCTGGCTACATACTTTTTATGAGCGAATGATTAAAAATTGCAACTTTCCATGTAGAGCAGCACGAGTCGGCGCATGAGTACCGGTAACTATTCCACCTCAATTTTTTATGCGATCCTCTTCAAATGATATAAATGCATGTTGCCATGGTGCAACCCGGTGCCATATTGTTTAAACAAACATTGTTTAAACAATTGCAAGGGATTGTTATTTTTTAACCAGACAATTTTTTTTTATATTCTTTATTGAAATACCAATAAAAAAGGTCCTATGACATTTCACGATAAAGTTAATATTTTTAAAGATATGAATTTTTAAAGGTTCGAAAAATCTCAAATTTGGGTACTTTTGACCCAATAAAAATATATTAAAAAAGATAATAATGTCTAAGTTATATATATTTTTAAATTCTCTATACAATAGTTAATAATACCGTTAGTAGAGATTTAAAAAAAATCATAGCTTATATCTTTTTTATCTTAGCAAAAGTAGACAAAAAATTGTGTTTTTTTGTATGGGAGCCCCCCTTAAATATTAACTTTATTTTTTATAGTATTTGTTCATATAGCGGCAACAGATATACACAATCTGTGAAAAATTCAGAAGTAGCTAGCTATAGCGGTTTTTGAGATACAGCCTGGAGACATACAGACAAACGGAAAGACAGTATCTCAAAAACCTCTATAGCTAGACTTCTGAATTTTTCACAGATTGTGTGTATCTGTTGCCGCTATAACAACAAATACTAAAAATAAAATAAAGTATAATATTTAAGGGGGGCGCTCCCATACAAGAGTAACAGCTAGGCACTTAAAAATTTTACAAAATCCTTAATTATTTTTTTATTTTACTAATTAATAATAAAATTAAAATAAAGTAAATGTTTAAGGCGGGCTCCCATACAAAAAAACAATTTTTTGTCTACTTTTGCTAAGATAAAAAAAAGATATAAACAATTATTTTTTTTGTAAATCTCTACTAACGATATTATTAACTAATGTATAGAGAATTTAAAAATATATATAACTTAGACATTATTATTTATCTAAATATATTTTTCATGGGTCAAAAGTACCCAAATTTGAAATTTTTCGAACCTTTAAAAATTCATATCTTTAAAAATATTAACTTTATCGTGAAAAGTCATAGGACCTTTTTTATTGGTTTTTCAATAAAGAATATTAAAAAAATTGTCCGGTTAAAAAATAACAATTCCTAGCAATTGTTTAAACAAACATTGTTGCACCGGGATGCACCATGGCAACATGCATTTATATCATCAGGAGAGCAATTTGAAAAAATTGAGGTGGAATAGTTTCCGGTACTCATGCGCCGACTCGTGCTGCTCTAATGTCATTCAGGTAAAAGCCTTTTAATATAATGATGATAATATAGGTCTACCATCATCTTATTCTTTTTTCTTCATCTTTTTACGCTGCATATCACAAGAAAAAATGAATCGGTCTTTGACAAAATATATACTAATCCATAGCGACAAAGATGACCTTCTCACCGTAGACCATAGACTTTACTGATATAGAGATCTTTGACTGATATACTTAAAATTAAAATGAATTATCATGCTGCATGATGAAAAATGAGCGTTCATCATGCAGCATGTAATTCACGTAAATGAATGGTCATGCTGAATTACCGTCTACAGGGTACTTTAGATATTTAAATGGTATGACTTTTAATGGTGTTATAACCGTAGATTCTGACGTAATTGAATCTATTTGATAGTTCTTTCTTTACCACATTATTACTCAAGATATTTCTGTATCTTTTATCTAAATAAGTTAAGCGGCTTCAATGAGAAGGAGCAATAGGCAGATATCATAATATTGGAGTGGCCATCTAGACTAAAAAGTAACTCCTAAGGACGTTAAAAAATTGGTACTTTCTCTTTGAGTGTAGGTTTCCGCACCGTCGGCCATAATCGCTGCGATTAACTCTGCTAACAAAACTTCCCTACAAAGAGCTTATAAGCATACGAATCCTAATCGGATGAACATATAAAAGTCTCGTCTACATCGCAGCTACATCCTGTCACATTTAACATGGATATAAAATCGTGGAGCTTGAAAAATTGACCTATGAAGAATTTATAAGTGCTGAAAGTTTGTAAATAGACCTACGAGCACTAAAGGCCTGATTACACCTACCGTGAGTGGCGAGACAGTGCGATCGGCCGAGCACTCGATTATAATAATTATGTATGTATATTATACTCGTTAATGGGCGCCGGTAGGGGGGTGCCAGGTGGTGCACTTGCACCCCTTGGGAATTTCGGGATCAACAGGAATTATTGAAATAAAAAGCCGTCTGTAACCCTATTACCATGCCGTACAAACATAGTTCGTAATGTTTCGGCATTAAAAATGTATTCTGTTGATGTAAATAGACAGTCATTGTTGTTCGTTAAAATTAAAGGAAAGAAAAGAAAGAAGACTAAAATCTGCACCCCTTGGAAAATATTTCTGCCGGCGGCCATGTAGGTACTCGTATAGATGCTCGAAGCACGGCTGACCGCCGAGGCCACTCATGTCTCGCCGCTCTCCTCCTTAGGTGTAATTAGGCCCTAAAAATTTCGTACGTATGCATCCATCAATTATCTATATTACTTACGCACTCAATATACGAGTTATGTACAAATTTCTACGTGCTACACCAGATCTTGAACTACAGCCTACCTGAGGCGACTTTGTAGAAAATAGTACATCAGGTACTTTAGTTAGCACAGACTTTCGATATATATTTTATGAAATGGCAAAAAGGATAACTCATAATTATTTTTAGCTGTCTATGTTTTATCGCAAGGCCTGGACTAAGGTCTAAGTAATACTAGGACTAATTTATTGATACAGCTAGTCACATGATTAATTTTATGTATTTTTTTAATTTAGTACAAAACTTTATTTTAAAAAAATAACTTAATAGACATTTCCAGGGAAATGTTCTCTGTGCGAGTACGCCCACTAGAGTCGTATAAAGTGGCCAGCACGCCATGTTGGATATGAAAAGAATGATCCTAAATCTGAATACAAAGCTATCAATGCTTTGGGGACGTCACTTGGCTTTGGGGATTTTGCATAATGCCCCTATTATCAAACAATTTCTTTTCATCTCTCAAACAAATTCTCTTATATTGGTTTAGTAACATTTTTAATGCAAAAGTTATTGATAATACAATATTATCGTAACCAATCAATTGACCGTCCAGAGATTAGGATTTAGGAATAGTATTTTTACGCGCCATTTTACATCCAGCCATTGCTAAAAACCCGTCCTACACGAGAATGAAAACTGCAACTATTAATAAAATTTATGTTCGAACAAACCGAAACAATAAAACCCCCATCGGGCCGTCAATAGATGCAATACCGATGATCCTCTTCTAAAACGACGGATGCCTCGCATAAATAAAGGCAGTAAATAAGAATAAAATATTGAAAACTGTCATGGCGGGCAGAAAGGCGCGCGAAACAGAATATCCTCAGGTTTCCGGTCGCCCGCTCGCAAAATGCCAGAACGGATATTCATGTATCGGCTCTCTGTGAACACTGTTGTGTTTTGAAAAAGAAAACGTACTGCCATTGTCGAGGAACAGCTTTGAAAATCTTTATGTGTTTCTAAAGCAATGCGAATGTTACATTGCGAGTGTAACGAGTTTCGTTACATAATTTCAGACTCTTTATCTTACTTACGCTATTAAGATTGCCTTCATAGTTGTAACCAATAAATCGCTCTAAGGGCCAACTCACACGTACCACTACCACACGACAACCACAACCACACCACAACCATACCACGTGGTCGGGCGTATATTTCGTATTGTAAATAAACTGGACCATTCACACGTACCACATTTTGCAGTCGTTGTTGACCACTTGTCAGATACCGACAACATCGTAACCACATCGCAACCATAACGTTGCGTCGATGCAACGATAGTGCGAGCATACCACCCGCGATCTTCCACCCCTCTGTTTCATTGACTTTCGTACGTAATCACATTGCAACCACTGGCGACAACGCAACCACGTCGGTATTTTGTCGGTACCACAACGCAACTACAAAAAGCGACACCATTCACACGTAACCACTGCTCGACGATATTTTGTCGTTGCGATGTCGTGTGGTTGTGGTACGTGTGGGTTGGCCCTAATAAAATTTGTTAATAACAGGGGTAAAAAAAATTAGTAACTCGGTGTAAATTTAGAATTAAGCTGTTCTTACCGTTTTGTAAAGTGTATTAATTTTGCAGCGTTTTGCGACATACGGAACATTGTTTATCACTAAATTGCTGTAAATTTGATATACGGTAGAAAACGGTAAAAAAACTTAATTATAAATTTGCAGCGTGTTACTACATTTTTTACCCTTGTTAATAGCAAATTTCATTGTTTTTTGACGTGATAACGTCTTAAATTAGGTTGCGGCTGGGAGTCACTTATGAAAAAGTGTAACGCTCGGTAACGTTACGATGAGTCACCGAACGAGAGAGAGGCCCGCCGAATGCCTTGCGTCTCTCTCCCACACGTTGTCACGTAAAATCTTCGCCCGTAAAACCGACTTTACAGGCAACCATTTTTTTAATAATAAACAATGTTCCGTATGTTGCAAAACGCTGCAAATTTAATACACGTAAGAAAACGGCAAGAACAACCTAATTCCAAATTTGCAGCGTGTTACTAATTTTTTTACCCCTGTTATTAACAAATTTTATTGTTTTTTAATAATAAATAATGTTCCGTGTATTGCAAAACGCTGCAAATTTAATACACGTTACAAAACGGTAAGAACAACCTAATTCCAAATTTGCAGCGTGTTACTAATTTTTTACGCAATGTTATTAACAAAAAACCTTTTTCACCCCTTTTCAACCCTTTCCGTACACCCCAGAACGCTGCAAAATCACACGGTAAGTTATTTTACCTTCTAAAGAAGGTTATTTTACCTTCTAAAGAAGGTAAAATAACTTACCGTGTGATTTTGAAACAACCCCCTAAAATTTTATCAAGTTACTAATTTCTTTCGGGTTTTGGCTTTAATGACTGGCCTACTTACTTAAAAGTCTGTTACAATTTACATTATATATTGTGCAATAACATAGGTGTATTACTATATCTTCTAGTGTCTCTATCATTATAGAAATTTGAATACAGAATACAGAATTCTGATACTTCTGACAAAAAATCATAGGATCAAAATTTTTATTTTATTTCATGGATCTAACTTCTAAGCATAGCTAGTACAGAGAGACTAGCGTGTCGATATATCCACATCCTTTTCTTTTTGTAGTCTCCGCCAAACAACATTTCCCGGACGTTCAAAGCCCCAAGTCTATTTAAATTTCATTCCTAAACCTCTCAAGTCCCGTCTCTATGAAATAAATTTTGATTTGATCGTGATTTAAAAGTGTGTGCTATAATTATTTTGTTTTTTTTAATATTATTTTAAAAAACATATCATCAATTATTATTATTTTTAACAAAAAATTAAAACCGACTTCCAAGGTAAAAACAATAATAACATATTAAACAATGTGAACTAAAAAGTATTAAATAATTTTTACTATCTAATAGTGCCTTTTTCCGAATTCGGCTAAACCTCAACTATTTCTGTACTCAATCTTCATTATTTTGAAGTCGGTACCAGATAGCTGAATCTTCAGTCCTCTGACAGTATATTTAATTTATATTTAATTTTTGGAACTGGCACCGACTTCAAAATTATGAAGATTGAGTACAGAAATAGTTGAGGTTTAGCCGAATTCGGAAAAAGGCACTATTAGATAGTAAAAATTATTTAATACTTTTTAGTTCACATTGTTTAATATGTTATTATTGTTTTTACCTTGGAAGTCGGTTTTAATTTTTTGTTAAAAATAATAATCTTTTTAGTTACACTAGTAGATAAATCTTCGCGTATATTTTACGTATCTTATTACAATTTGTTAAGAGTCACAACTCACACTCACAAAATAATATAATATTATCAGTGAAGTGAACATATTGTGCTAAGTAATTTAACAATTTTAATATTTCAAGCCCGAAGCGGTCACCGGCGATTGCGATAACAATAGAAAGGCTATTGTGTCTCGTTTTTCCACGATCGAAGGATCTATCAGATAAAAAATTGTACAAACTTGCATAGGATGTAGCGTAGCATAATATTTAATATTATCATAATTATTGACAGCTGTTCTTGTTATCAAGAATTCAAATCGATAGGTACTTAGTGCACCATCTATCGATTAATAAGTATAACTAATTAAAAAGACACTTAATGACTTTGTTTTGTTTAAATGCTCTTTTTAAAATAACTTTATTTTAATTCTATTTGTCTATTAAAATTTTATAAAGTAGTAAAGTATTCGATCTGTATATTATAAAGTAGTTAGTAAAGTATTCGATATTCTGTCTTCGCGCGGCGGCGCTGGGCGGCGAGTGGCGACCGACGCCGACCGCCGTGTATTAAAAACAAACAGGTGTTGTTAATTGTTATACAGTACATCATTATTATTATTAGTATATCCATACCTATGCCTTGTACTATTATCTATTCTGTGCCATGAGACATTCGTGGCCTTAACACGACGTGGTAATGATGATGATGACGATGATGATGATGATGATTATGATGATGAATATGAATTGCATAGTAGTTTATGCTTTCTGTTCTTAAAACAACGCCGAAACTCCCAAACGTGTATCTATAAGGAATCAGGAGTTCTCTCAGCATCATCGAAACCATGGTATACCTTGACCCAATATTTGACTTTTTGGTAGCGTATTCTTAGTACACTTCACATAAAACCAAAATCACCATATGTTTACATATAAATTTCGAGGAGTTCCCTCGATTACTCATGGATCCCATCATCAGGTCACCACCTTTGTGAAAATGGGACCAAATTGGAGTGAAACCTAATACAACAAAACAAAAATTTCGAAAATCGGTTCACAAACGGCGGAGTAATCGTTGAACATACAAAAAAAAAAAAAAAAAAAAAAAAAAAAAAAAAAAAAAAAAAAAAAAAAAAAAAAAAAATATCCACAGCCGAACATATAACCTCCTCGTTTTTTGGAAGTCGGTTAAAAATTACGTCATAACTGTACTTAAATGGTATCAGTTTCAACACTAATTATGTTTGATTATATTTTGTCCATCTTTATAACGAAACTCTACATCATAATATTATTGTGTAAACAGAATATTACGAAGACGAATAACAAAGTGAGGCCGGTTTTTCATTCATGTGTGACTTGAACAAAGCGAATACGATGCCAGTTCATCATTCATAACTCAGAAGGTAATAATTACACAATTACTGAATAAGCAGTAATTAATTGTTAATGACCAATAATTTAAACCTGCTCAATCAAAATTAAGCGTCTACATTGTTAATTGAAAAGAAAAAACCAAAAGCCATTATTTATGGGCCGTTCTCGCTGGCCGGAAACGTGAGGGCGCGGGGATTTGAAATTGGAACCAAATAGGCGTTAAATGGCGGCGTGCGCTGTCATAACGTCATTTGGCGTTCATCAGCGGGCGAAACAGCATCACCGCTTGGTGCACGTTTTATTAGCGTAAGGAATAGCGGGGCACACTGACTTGGAAATTGAGATTTGCATCAGCGAATATGCCAGCCGGTGATTGCATTTTCTTTGCAACTGCAATTTAATTTGCCTCGAAGGATGAGACTGGAGCGCTCGGTGTGGCTAAATTGTGCCCTGTCTACGTGCAGTGGCCGAAATTGGACGTTTCACCTTAGCCGTATTGAATTAACACTATGCAATGTTCAAATACGGTATTAAAGCTAGCCTATATCAAGCTTTTATTGTACTCTTAATGCATTGCATGAACAATTTAGTTATAGCAAAACATTATAATGATATTCTAGAATCTAGAATGACTTTGTTTTTTAAATTGTACTAAGCACACAGCCATTCTGTCAGAGTTACGAGAGTGAGTGTATTTTACCCTTTTTGATAAAGGAAAAATATTAAATATGCTTCTACATAACAAGAGTGGAAGGATGAAGCCAAAAAACATTTAAAAAATACAAAATGTATAAAATACATATGTACAAGTATTACTCGTACATCCTCAACGGCAACTTTGTATGCTATATGATTTATTTATTATTGTCCCAAATAGAATTGATATTGAAATCGTAAAACTGAATTTACTTTTATCCATCAGACAACTCGTTATTTTTCTCATAAAACGGGGGATGGCATTTACTTCTAAATTTCATTTCTATTGAATTTATTCTTCGCTTTCGATCCCTGGCAAATAACCCTTTTTATATGTGAACGCTTACGAAATTATTTAGCATAAACTTTGTTGCTTTGTAGATGTAAAGTAAAGCAAAATAAGAGTTTTTTTTTTTTTACTATCAACATTGTTCATGTTCATATTTTCACTGCTGATGCTGCTGATGTATTATACGCTTGTGCACAAAGAGCATAAATTAAGTGGGTATTAAACATTCTAACGACCTAGTGAAAAAATCGGCCAAGTGCGAGTCGGACTCGCACACGAAGGGTTCCGTACCGGTATAGAGTGAACGTAGACTTTAACGTAACTTTATTTTATTTTTAGTATTTGTTGTTATAGCGGCAACAGATATACACAATTTGTGAAAATTTCAGAAGTCTAACTATAGCGGTTCTTGAGTTACAGCCTGGAGACAGACAAACGGACAGACATCGAAGTCTCATGATTTAATATTTTAAACAAGGCCTTTGCATCCATTGTGGATGATTTATACAGTATTTTCAGAGCGAAGTAACCTTCAAATACTGTAGTGCCTGGGACAAGATTTTAAATATCCGTATGTTTTCCCAAGCACATACGGCAATCTCGCAACATTGAGAGAGGTCAAAACGTCTGGGACCAATCATGTACGGGTTTCCTCACGATGTTTTGCTTCACCGTACGGGAGTCCGTATTAAATGTATACTTACTTGAGATCTCAAAATGTCTCATTGGTACACGCCTCCATCTCGAATCGAACCTGCACCTTCTCGAGTGTGAATCAACGGTCTTACCACTAGATCACTGACGCTCTTAAGGGCCCTCTCTTCCTAAATTAGCAGGTCGATTGTCTGTCAGTGCGAATATCGACGTAAATGACTTTTTTATTTTTTATTTTTTTATTTTTATATATCGTCCCCCTAACATTATCAGGGATATTTATTTTCTATTTGTCTATAAATACAATTTGTCTAATTAGCCCAATAATTGTGTTCAATAATATAATTTGTTATATTATTATGATGTCCAATATAAAATATACGATGTAATTAACACAAAATTCCAATATACAATAAAATGATTCCACTAAAATAAACAAATAAAATACCTACAATTAAAATGTCAAAATAGTAAAACAACGGCACAAATATAAAACAAAAAGAACGGAGACTATTCTAATATCACAGCTTAAAATTAGAACCTAATTGTTATTATCACACAAAATACTACTGTGACGCTTGTTCACTACACCCACGATCGTTCTGCAAAAAGCCAGGAAGATGTCCCGCTTTTTACCCCCCAGGATGGATGGCAGATTCTCAGCTGTTATCGATGTGCCCAATTTCTGCTCAATATCGTATCTATTGCTAGCAAAAATTGGGCACTCGAGTAGCAGGTGAGGAACCGTCTCCTCAACTCCTGGCTGACACAGGCAGGATGGATCCTCCTTCAGCTTGAATCTGTTCAAGTAGTAGGCGAACCCGCCGTGACCAGTCAGAATCTGTGTGATGTGGTGTGTGATGTCTATTTTCTGTACTATTTTGTATGCAGCGGTAGCGCTTGGGAAAAAAAGCTTCGTGACTCCGGCCGTCCCTCTCACTTCGTATCTCCTGTTCCATTCCTCAATCGTATCCTCCCTCAAGATACGCTTGACGAATGAAACAGGACACAGATCGTAGTCAGGTTTCTTTCTCAATTTCAGCGCGGCCTCCTTGGCTAGTTCGTCAACCCTCTCATTCCCTCTCAACCCTGCGTGTGCCTTAATCCAAAACAAGGAGACCTCCCGCCCCTGCAATGCAGCTTTTCGGAGGTCCGCCCTTGTTTGCACTGCCAGAGGATGAGGGGAACTAAGACAGCCTGGAGAGCCGATCTGGAATCGCTAAGGATATCGACCTTTGCCATTCCACTTTTGCAGGCCATATCTTACTGATCTTTGGAGCGCTAGAAGTTCGGCCTGGTAGACGGTGCAATACGGTGACAAGGCAAGCTTGACGGCCTTTGTCTCGGCCTCGCACTCCCGTACGGAGAGTGCGGCTCCGACTCGACCCTCAATTTTGTTGCCGTCCGTATAGATCCTATGGATGTGGCTATCAACCACATTGGCATACGATTCCTCATCTACCATCCCGAACCTCAGCTCTACCTGCCCTGCCGGATGTGGGTCCTCAATCGCGGAAGCCATTCGTTCCACCTCCCTGTCTCCCAATGCCGGGTATGACACTCCCTTCTTGATCTCATAAAGTCTCGATGCTTCGAGTATTCTGAGATCAAGAGGGAGTATTCCAGCCAACAGCAGCGCTGAGTTCAGGGAGACGGTCCGATATGCTTTGCAGGCGTAAATGACATTAAAATAACATTCACAACAGCGCGCCTTGTACGGTTTTGGTTTTTTATTTCTTTATTATGTGATACCGATAGAAAAAATATGGCAAAACCAAATTACGTATCATGTCACGTAGATTACTAATTATTTTTTGCAGATATAATTTCTCTGTTAATGCCGATGAAAAGTTGTTTCATCTGCACGCTTTTTTCGAGAGAGCAGCCTTAATATCAATTGCTCATCATAAAGGGTACGAAGATTTTGACCGACCTACTGCCATACCAATACCAATTAAGATATTGCAACTTTGGCAGTTTAACCGCCGTACTCAGAGACATTTGATTATGATTAACCTTCAATTTAATAAAGAGTTTGACAGATAATGTATGGGGCTTATGTCAAAATTTTCAATTAATTACATTTAAGTAATTAATGTTCCACTCTGAGTGCGGCAGTAAATCTTCGAAATGTGACACTTTACGCAGTTTGTCTAAGAGTGGATTGCACGAACTAACTTTGACTTTAACTTTAACTTTACCTTTAACTTTGACAACAGTGCGAAATGTCAAATCTCTGGTTAAAGTTAAATATGGCGTCCAAACACCTGTCATCTCATACGACATCTGTCAAATTTTCCGGTTAAAGTTAAAGTCAAAGCTAAAGCTAAAGTTAAGGACGCCATATTTAACTTTAACTTTAGCTTTAGCTTTGACTTTAACCACGCCTCTGGTGCAACGCAGCCTAAGATTATTTTTTGTTTGTATAGATGTAGCTATCCATTTTTGAATAAAAGACAGTTGGAGAGTAGTGTTTAGTGTCGAACTCGAAGTCGAACTCGAACTCGACTCGAACTCGACTCGAACTCGACTCGAACTCGACTCGAACTCGACTCGAACTCGACTCGAACTCGACTCGAACTCGACTCGAACTCGACTCGAACTCGACTCGAACTCGACTCGAACTCGACTCGAACTCGACTCGAACTCGACTCGAACTCGACTCGAACTCGACTCGAACTCGACTCGAACTCGGTTATCTGTAAAGTCGGTTTACTGACGATAGTTGAACGTGACAACGTCATAGCCTTAAATGGAACGCCTCAGAGCGAGGTAACGCCGCATATTCCGTCATGTTTTTTCGTGCGCGCAGCCCATATCGAATTATAAGACGTTGTCGCGTCAAAAAATATTCGTGAACGCGGAAAAACACAATACGGACAGTAGGTCGGCCAGGCTCTATATGAAAATCTTCATACCCCTTTAATGAAGGTTATGACAACTATACATTTTCTGTCACATTCGCCATTAAATTAATCGCCATTTAACAAATAAATAAACAATTATAATATTTAAATTTATCTATTTTTATTTTAAATACAGCTTTTAATCGGCTTTACATCACGTATACAGGTAAGTACCATAAAATAAAACCAATTCATTTTATTCTGCAAAGTGATATTATGCATTGATTTTATGCAATATGTTTAAAAAAAGATACGACATACAGTGTTGACGACGGATGAGTTTCTAAATTCAGTTAAGGGGGCTAGATGAAACTTCATTCAATTTATACACAGAATAAACGGTGCACTATACAAAAAAAAAGTGCGGGGTTACCAGTACCTACAGATTCGGTCTTAGATATATATTGAAAATAATAAAACATATTATTTGACAAAACTTTTAAGGTTTTTAAATAATTACCATACCTGACAATTTACAAGCAATCTTTTGCATTTAGTAATATATTTATTTATAAATTCTTTATTTGATATAATGTTATAAGTTATAACCAAAGCAAAAATATAATCAATTGAAGCTTAAGTAAATCTTACTATATATTTTATATTTAAACAATAAATTGAGAAGGGTTTGATTTGTGTTTTTAAGTTCCATTTAGCGGGGAGAATGAAAACCACAATATACCATTTAAGTTGAGATTAGAATTTAACGAGTGATTATTGTGAGTGTCTGCGTCAACAATATTGGAATTAAAAAGTTGATTAACGGTGATCGACGACAAACATCTTAAGGCTGGCTCTAGAGAGAGTCAACAGGGTGGTGAAAAGAATTGGGGGAAACGGTGGAATCAACAACGATACCCACAACAGAGGGCTACAGTTTAAAAAAACCTAGACAGACAGACAGACCCAGAAAGAATATTTTGGTGCGATTAAATTGTCGTCCTAGAGCGTTGATACGTAGAGGCTATTAAAATTACTCCAACATAATTTTACATTCCATATCAATGGGTTTTTAGAAGGGCAAAAAACTATTTCGGTTCTACTATTTTCGGTCACGCACCAAAGTAGCCTTGTAGTTGTAAGCATATTATATCTAATCTTTTCAACAGGCTAGAAAAAATCGGCCAAGTACGAGTTGTACTCGCGCACGAAGGGTTCCGTAACACTACAGAGCAAAAATAGATAAAAAATTGTGTTTTTTATATGGGAGCCCCCTTAATTATTAAATTTTTATTATTAAAGTACAAATACAATTAAGTATTTTGTGAACATTTCCATTGCCTATGTGTTGCCGTTATTGATTCAGAGCAAAAAATAGCAAAAAAGCACATTTGTTGTATGGGGCGCCCTTAAATATTTAATTTATTTTGTTTGTTGTTATAGCGGCAACTAATATACACAATCTGTGAAAATTTCAGAAGTCTAGCTATAGCGGTTCTTGAGTTACAGCCTGGTGACAGACAGACGGACAGACATCGAAGTCTTAGTAATATGGTCCCGTTTTTACCCTTTGGGTACGGAACCCTAAAAAATCAAGAAGTAGGCATGAGCTCTTATAGCAGTATTACTTTAATTATGTGTTTTTGCACTTTTATAGAGTCAGACATGGCTTTATAATAATAATAATATTATACAAAATGAACAAATTATAAACTACTCAAAATATACTCGCTACAAACATAAATAAGAAAATCTACTGCGCATTTTAATTAAATCAGTAAACCTTTTAACTATATCAATTTACGACTACAATTTAAAAAGAATTTACAACGAAATCATTTTCGTCTACAAAGTTCCTTTATACCAGAATTCTAAAGCAATTAATTCAAACATAAAATCTACAATCAGAACCGTCTGCGTTATAACTCCGCGCTCTAAAGCTCTATTTTAGTATAAAATGAACGTAACCGCTCCCAAGAATAAGAAGTAATAAGCAGTTTACTTTCGCGCCAAAATTGTCTTCCATAATAGCATCGGAGGCGAGATACCGCTCCCGCCATAAAAAGAGATAAACGACCGTTCTCTCTATTATTTTTGCTCTTTAACAAAGGCAATGTGTGCATGTACACCTATCTCTTTCTCGCGCATCGGGGGAAAGACGTGCCCTCTCCGCCGCGGGAGAAAAACAAAAATTTGTCGCGCACCCCCTCCCCTAGCCGCTAATGTGCAGGGTGAGGCGAAGGAAAATGGGCTCGCCTCCTTTGTAATTTACTCGAAAAACCTAATATATGTCAATTAAAATTTTATTAAAACCGCGCGGCGAGAGTACTCGAGTGTACATATTAACGTTATTAGCATCTCAATAACGCCGCGCTTCATTACACGCCACTCTATTAGGTTTTTATTGCGCAAGAAATTAATAAGATATTGCGCACCGCAAAAGCGTCTATTTTTGGAATCTTCGAGCAATAACAAAAATGTTTAGATAATTAGTACTTATTTATAATATCAAAATATTTCTAATTTCCTTAAGTTTACGATAGGTAAATTATTGTTAGTTTGATTTCTTCGTACATTGTTATGTCAGTACCTATACTTACTCCATTAGAGATAAACTACGATAACCTGGCGCGCCCCTCCAAAATTCAAAACGTTTGAAGTGTGTTGTCTTGCGCGGTCGGCTAGTTATGATTAGTTGACCAACAAATCTTGATAATGAGTGACATTAAGTGATTGGTTGAATACTTACTACATACAAACTCTTTCATAAGGATGTGACTACACACATTGAAACAGTCATTTGGAGGGGCGCAGTTATCGTAGTTGATCTCTAATGGACTAAGTATAGGTACTGACATAACAAATATACGAAGAAATCAAACTAACAATAATTTTTCTATCGTATAATCGCGGGTTAACCAAAAGATTGCTGTGTAATTAAACAGCAATCTCAGCCACACAACAGCGAGCTTTAAAATATGGACATAGTATTGGAATTTTTACGAGCGTCATTGTGTTACGTTGTGTTGTCGCGGCGACAAAAGCGACAAAGGCGGCGCGACAAAGCGGGAGGCGCTATCGGCGACGCCATTACGGAGGCTTATCACTAACCTCTTCCGATCCCCTTTTTCTTTTACGGTCACGTCTGGGCTCAGGTGCAGATAACGTCTTGTTTCGCGCTTAAATACTGAAAGGAAATTAAGTTTAAGTACTATTTTTGTTTTGTCTTTATCTTGAAAGTTGTAGATATGTAGTTGTGAAACTTTTCCTTCCTAAAAGAATATAATATAACGGATTAGAAGGATGATTTGAATTAAGCTTTGTGTTTGCGGCTGATTGTCAGTGGTGTAACAAACATTATTTAAAAACTATTTTTACCTTTCTTAAATATCACTATAACTTTTTAAGGAAACAGTCAACAGTAAAGGTAAATAATGTTCATAGTAATAGACATCTGAAAATGTCCGATAGTAACTCAATTTTACACCTAAAATTTATTATCAAATAATCTACCAACAAATTTTAATACATTTTTATTTGCATTTAAAGCACACTTATCTGAAACACATAAAATAGATCGTTAATTCTATTCGCCGTCAAAAAACGCTTAGGGAGTTTTAGAAGGGCCCAAAATGGTTACCTAATAAGGCATTGATGCGCGAAAAATGAAAAATAAAAGTACGCCCTATAAACAAGGGCGAAGGGTGGCGGGCGATGAATGAGCTAATTAAGGACCAAACGAAAGAAAACGCCAAGAAAAGCTGAGAAAACTCGAAGAAAACAAGAAAACTCCACTCGCCAGGGCCGTATTCGATGATTTTCGCGACTTTTTGAACATGATTTTGTGTTATTATATTATTTTGTAACCCTTTTATTTCTCGTATAATACAGTTTTCTATAGTACGTTTTAAATATTTTTTTACCCCACATTCTATTTGTAAGATTAATATTATTTTATTCGCACAGTCTGATAACTGATTCTAGGCATAACGTAAATTTACTGGATACATAATAACAATACACTCTACACTCTAATAACACTAATTTTTAATACATCACAACTCTCTATACAATAATTTTTAATACATCGTAGAGGCGCTACGATTTCGTAGCGTTCGTAGCTCCGGCGTTCGTGTTGAAGAACGAAGTTTAAAATTATTGTTAATTTAACTTCATAGATATTATGACGAGACGACATCCATCGGGCATGTTAGTTGTTAATATTTCAGTTTACAAAGAAAGACAAAATAAATCTGTTGTGTTTTATTACTGCTGTTGCGTAACTCGTAACGTTGGAGCTACAAACGCTACGGAAGTGTAGCGCCTCTACGATGAATTGAACATTGTAATATTATGTGTGAAATTCATACAATGTTCGTTTAACAGTATTCCCACTGTTAATATTGTAGAGTGCGCAAAAATGAAGAATTGTTAATTACAACATAACAATAGTAATTTAACTTTTTTTGTTGGATAGAAGTCCTAAAATTTTTCTGCTTGTTTATAAGAAAGAAGCTTTTTATTTTGAACATATAAAAATGATAGAAAACATAAATATTTTCATGACATTTCCGTTGAAGACGAACATTGAATCAGGCCCCCGGTCTTTAGAGGGTCCATGTCCTCAGCGCTGAATGGTCCGCTAACAAACTCTTTCACAAAAATACAATAATTACTTTAAGACGAATAAAAACCGCTTTCTTCGCTCCGCCCGGACAAGCGGCCTAATTCCGGATTATACGGAAAGGTCAAATATGATTCACTTATAAACTTTCACGCAGGTTGGGGCGGTTTTGTGTGTCTATAATAGAAAACAAACTAGATAAATTATGTACGAGCAATGTGTGGTAATATTATTTGTATAAAATTTAACCTTACTATCAGTCTATTTTATATTATAGTTATTAGTGTGTAGACTTTGTGTCATGAATGAATGAATATTTTAATTTTTAAATTCCTTGTTTATTTATCAGTTCTCAACTTATCACTTATCAGAATCAATCAGCCTTATCAAATTTTCAGCAACAAAAAACCAATCGAATCAGTCTTTATATTTTACTTTATAATCTTATTAACAAACGATCGTCCACTTATCATCTTATTATTATAAGAACTCAAGTATACAGAACCTTAACTCTAGTTAATCTTTAGAGTTACGCACAAATAAAAAAGATACGTACATAACGCAATGAATAATTGGGCCTAGATTTTGTTTAAGGACGTTACTTTTTTATTATTGTTATTAACATATAAAGACTACGGTTCACGTAAATAAATACGCGCTTTATCTGAACGAAGTTTAAAAAAGAAAAGTTAGCTAACTTTGTTATAGCACGGACATTTTGAATATTATAACTTTAAAGTCGGTTATAGAACGAAACATTCTCAATATTATGCCGGCAAACATTAGATTTTCATGACTACTTCGCTGTGAAAATTTATGCTCCAAATGAAGCGCATTCAAGGTGCTTTCGAATTTAATGTTCGCTTTAAAGTAGCCATCTTTGGGAGTAAAAATTATCATTTTTATCATCCTTTCAATATCTTCAAGATTGTTTTTTGTTGTTGACTTCAAAACTATTTAAATTATGTAATAACTAATATGATATTAACCGCCGCACACAGAGACTTTTAATGATTGCTAACTTTAAGAATTTATGACAGAAGTCAGTTAAAAATCATCGAATTCATTAAGCAAAATTTAAGTAGTCATTTGCACTCAGGTGCAGCTATAAGGGCCAGGCCACAACACTGCGTTGCGGCGTCGTATCGCAAAAACAACATCGTACAGAATTATGCGATGCATTGTTTTTTTTTTTTTTTTGCTGAAATGCATCGGAATAATTACATCGGTCCACATTGCGTTTAACAGCGTCGTAGATTTTTACGATGTGACGCCGCAACGCATGTGTTGTGGCCTGGCCCAGAGTCGAGTGATTAGAGCCTGGCACCGAAGGTCGTGAATTATGTTTTTTCTGGACATTATATCCTGGCACAGAAAATGCGTTGTGTGCAAGTAAAATAATATATCCTGTGCCTGATATCTAAAGTTCTAAACCAATCGTGTCAATTAGTAAAATTAGTCCCACAAAAAATACAGAAAGGTAAAGTGATCTATTAATAAAAATCACCTAATTTGTAATCCATATACGTACGTAATAAAAATTATAATTATAATTTAACAATGATAACAATCTTATCAGTAACAGCTAGACACCGAACCGAAATTCCATTTAGGTGGGAGCCGAGAGCGATCAATTAGATACAACATTCAATCTCCTGCGAGTCGCTAATTACCGCGCTAACGTCGCCGCGATAAAAGTTTCCCGTCTGCTGGAGCCCTTATCTCACTGTTATGGCATCTGAAACCTATCCAGCTTAGTCTGTTCCAACTCGTATATCTCGATTCCGGCTTCCCTTAAGAACAGTGTAGTAGTAATAGGTATGAAATTTTAGATTTCTTTAGATTACCTTACATAACTAAACACACTGTCGGAATTGACTATAGTATGTATCTATAGTTATTTTAATTGATCTGTGACTTAACATTTACTAATAACGTCATCACAATTCACATATTTATTCTACAACTAGCGACCCGCCCCGGCGTCGCACGGGTATATGAAATATATAGCCACTGAAAAAATTATTAAAATCGATAGCCTATGATCCTTCACGTGGTCTACTTCTTGTCTATGCCAAATAACATAAAAATTGCTCCAGTAGTTCACGAGATAAGCCCTTTTAAATAATTTCCATTTTTTTCACATTCTCCTATTAGTTTTAGCGTGATAAAATATAGCCTTCCTCAATAAATGTGCTATCTAACACTGAAAGAATTTTTCAAATCGGGTCAGTAGTTCCTGATATTAGCGCGTTCAAGTTAGCCCTTTCAAATCATTATTTTCCCCGTTTTTTCCACATTTTCCTCTATTTCTTCGCTCTTATAAGTCTTAGCGTGATAAAATATAGCCTTCCTCGATAAATGTGCTATCTAACACTGAAAGAATCATCAAAATCCATTGCGTAGTTTTAAAGATTAAAGGAAACATGCCCCTTGCATGAGGGAAAAAATCGACTTTAGTATAGATAGAATAGAAGAAGAAGAAGATGGCTAAGGTTTGTAAATTGTAATTGTTAAATGGGTTTTAACTTTTAAGTTTCAACAGTAATACCATCGATTGTTAGAAGTGTTAAAAAGATAGTTTAAGAGCCAAGAAATTTCTAATTTCTTACTAAATCATAATGATAAGTTCATATAAAATTGATATTAAACAAAGTAGCACTGTCAGCTGTCTTCCTTAAAGCGAGGTTCATAAATTTAAGTTAATATACTTTAGTCGCTGATAATCGTGTTTTATTGAAAAACTTGTGCAGCGCGGTGATTAAGATTAGTTAGCAAGTTGCACAATAATTTAGATTGAGCGATGATTCGGCGACGGCGGAGTCGCGGGCGATACGCCATACGCAGTTAGAGACACTAGATGTGCCTACTGCCTGTTAACGTAGTTTTTAGGGTTCCGTACCCAAAGGTTGAAAAACCGGCCAAGTGCATGCCGAGCCACGCGCAATGTAGGGTTCCGTAGTACCGCTGTTTTAAAAAAATTGTGTATGGTCAATGAATGTACATTTATAACGTGTTTAACACTACTAACAACATCATCTCAGTTGCTTTCAAAGGAATTTGAACGAAAAGTTGCTTACTTCGCCGAATACATTTTTTTTAGTTGATCGACTATAACCCAATAACTTATGAGGTCTTATTAGCCGTGATAGTTTTTCTTTTAAATTCAGCATATTTCCGACTCCTGTGAATTTTTTCCCATTTCCAGAAGAAACCGTTTAGCTGGTAGAAGGGGGGGACACTGGACTCTAACGATTTTTTCCACTTTAAAACTTAATATTTCACAAACGGATCCCTAAATCGGAAAATGATCTATGAATACTCATAATATTTTTAAAAAAACCTATCCAACGACACCCGACGCGATGGGGTGCACGCGAAAAAAAAATTCATCCCCGCTTGATGTGTAGGGAAGGTACCATAAAAAATATATATTTTTTTAAGATTTCATGTACCGTTTTGTCGGCATCATTAATATGTACATTCATGCCAAGTTACAGCTTCGTAGATCCTATAGTCTCTAAACAAAACCGCGGACAGACAGACAGACAGACGGACAGACGGATGGACAGACCGAAACTATAAGGGTTCCTTGTTGACTACGGAACCCTAATAACGGGATCCTATTTAGTAAGACTTCGATGTCGAATCATTGAGGGGCTTCCATAAAAAAAACACAATTTTTGCCTATTTTTCCTTCGCAATGGTACGGAACCCTTCGTGCGCGAGTCCAACTTGGACTTGGCCGATTATTATCCTCTTTGGATGTGCCTTATAAAATCTGCACGCAAGTAATGATATTTTGTTTTTTGAGTTTATTAAATAGGCATTAGATTAAAATAAATAAGCTAAAGTAAATATTGATATGTTTGCATTTAATAGGCTCCAAAATCCCTAGTCTAAACCGATTTTCATGGGGTCCAAGAAGGTTTCATAATATAAAGAGAAAAACCGCCCAAGGGGCCGGATAAAAATGGGCGCCGAACAATACAGACCGAACAAAAAAAACTGATTTGACTGAACCTTAGTAGACACTTACTACCTGCGCAGGTATACTTATTTTGAATAAGTTAAGTAGGACTGTATGTTTTATAATAATATCAAATAATTAGAGATCTGAAAATTAAAACGGTCTGGTCCAGTAACTATAGTAAGCTAGATCCGTGTAATAAACATGTTGCGAAGTCTCGTTTAGTGGCTTAAGACGCGTTTGTAATGAGTTACTTAATGAATTAAGCTCAATTTACTCAGGAAATTCGGATTATAATTCACACGCTCCGCTCAGATAAGCGGTAAATTTAACGGCAAATGTTTTAACGCCATCTTTCATTTTAATAAGATACAAACCACAGACATATATCAAGATTCTATTTCTGTGATACAAACCATAAATTTGGTGTGTTAGCTTAATAGGTATATTATAATTTAACTAGGTACTATATACCCAAATTGCAGACCTATGTAATTTGGGCTTGTTATATCAAACTCAGCCGATAGTTCATGACTGATATTGAATTGACATAATCCGACCAAACGGTAAACGACGTATCATGTAGGTCTATCAACTACCTATGAATCAACTTCTCCGATAGTACCTATCCCACCAAAACATGAAATGTAAAAG
The DNA here is from genome assembly GCA_937595015.1 of Polyommatus icarus. NCBI lineage: Eukaryota > Metazoa > Arthropoda > Insecta > Lepidoptera > Lycaenidae > Polyommatus > Polyommatus icarus. The sequence continues at coordinate 17,609,650 of OW569321.1, forward strand.
AAGCCAAGCAAAATATTGCATACCTATTCAATACTTCTGTCGTAAAAAGTTTTCAGATCACATTCAAGCCAAGCCTTCAACTTATTTTGTAATTTAAATCAACATTCAGTAAATGTATAAATAGATTTCTTTATTTTATAATTATTATAGTAGCTTGGCAATGAGCATTAGAGAAATAATCAGCTACTAATTGGATTTATTGGGTATCATCGGCCACATGCGTCGTTACATATTAAAACACTTTACGCTTGCCGTCTGTGTAAGTATGAACTCCTCCCAATATGCAGTTTTATATTTGTTTCTATTGTGCTCATTGCCAAGCCGCTATAATAATAATTATAAAATAAAGAAATCTAGTGATACATTTACTGAATGTTGATTTAAATTACAAAATAAGTTGAATGCTTAGCTTGAATGTGATCTGAAAACTTTTTACGACAGAAGTATTGAATAGCTATGCAATATTTTGCTTGGCTCCTTTTACATTTCATGTTTTGGTGGGATTTCATTTCTTTTTTGAAGGTGTTTTTTTTTCTTTTCTTTTCAGGTCACGTTATAACTTTTCTGTACTTAGCTTAGCCCCCATTCCCTATCTTCTTTATATTTTTTCTTTGAGGCTTCGTTAGTTCTATAGGTGGACAACTTAACGTAAATAACTTAGTTCTGAGTCTATTATTATATACATATTATATAATTGACTCTTAAGCTAATACTTGAAGATGGTAATTTTTAGCATTACCGTTGAATACATAGCAGCACTGTTGTAAGCGTCTCGACGTTCCTCGCAGGAAAGCAGCACACCTTATTTCATGTGATAACTTAAAACTCCCATATTATATCCAGCAAGTAAGGAGTGTATATTATCTCAGTACTGATTACTGATTACATTTATATTAAAATCGAATTTAATTATTGTTTCATTATTAACAGATAACGTTGTTAATATTATTTTTTATTTAATTAATACAATTTCATTAAGTTCATAACTAACTTAAAGACTTTTGTACGTCAAACAAATATATTATGCAGACAAAACTCATACTGATCTTGCAAAGTTACAAACATAAAAATCTTTTATTTTATTTAATAAAGTATTATATTATTATTATATATTATTTTTCAATTTCAGTTTTTAGGTTTCCCTGCCCAAAGGATGAAAACGGGGCCCTATTATTAATAAGTCTTCGCTGTCTGTCCGCCGTCCACCCGTACCTATGTCACCAGGCTGGATCTCGAGGACCGCAATAGCTAGATAGTTGTGATTTTCACAAATTGTGTATTTCTGGTGTCGTTATAAAAGCTAATAGTCCAATCAAAATAAAATAAACTATTAAAGGGGGGCCTTATACAACAAACACGATTTTTTCTTTTTTTGCTCTATATCCATGATGGTAACACTAAAGTTTCTGCAAATTTCAGAAAACGCTCAATTGTATGTTAGATTTAATAATTAATAATAAAAATTAAATAAACTTTTTATTTAAGGGAGCCTCCCATACAAATTTACGGTACGGAACCCTATGTACGCCAGTCCGACTCGCACTTGGCCGGTTTCATAATTTTTCCTTTCATTGTGAATAAAGACCTATCCGGGTACCAAATTTCAAGGTTCTAAGTCTGCTAGAAGTACCTTAGAATTTTGATGATCTGTCAGTCAATGAGTGACAAAATGTAGTAACTTTGACCATCCATAACTACTAAACTATTAATCGAAATTTCATGTAATTTGGAAGTTAAGCTAGTTTTAGTACTTGCTCTTAGTGACCGAAATTTCAAATCCCTAGCTTTGTTAACATCGAAGATAAAGGGGGTGTGAAATAGCCGCGAACCGCTTCGAGAAAAGTATGGTACGGCCGTGCATTTGCTAAAAAGCTTGGTTGGGGCACTGCCGTGCCCCCAGATCTTACAAAGTTACAACACGAATATAGTATGCAAAACGAATATGTTACTGAATATATTCGTTTTGCGATATCTACAAACATAACAAATCATACTTGTTTTAATTTACACTAATATTAGATGATGCCCGCAATTCTGCTGCGCCAAAATTAGTTTATCACGCGGGAACCATACATTTTTCCGGGCAAAAAGTATCATATTATGACCTTTCCCGGGACTCAAAAGTATTTCCATTCCAAATTGCAGCAAAATTGGTTTAGCGGTTTGGGCGTGAAGAGGTAACAGACGGACAGATAGACACACTTTCGCATTTACAATATTAGTATGGATGTTTGTTGTCCAATAGCCACAAAGAATATCAAAAAATATATTTATTTCTAAGCTTTTTATTAAGCAACACCATCAACAGTCATAAAATTAAGTACTCACAAAATATACATACATATTAAAATAATCTGCTTCATTAATATTAGGTATAGCCCATAATAATTATATTATAATATTATACATTATACACATTTTACCCTTACCATAAAGTATTCATTCACAACCGTAATGTAACAGCTATCAAATGATATTGTGTTGAATGAGTACTATCAAAGAATTCAGAAAAATATTCTTAAATACTCACTTCTTCTATTTCTTAGTTTACAACAGCTATAAAAGCAAAATTTTACAGTTATTATATTCTCACAAGCTTCAAGCTACTAAAATCTATCATATTTTTGCTTTATTGGTTAATTAAATCAAGATAGTCTTCATTTGTAACACATCAACGTCAGCTAATATGTTTAAAAAATTATAGTTCATTACGACTTGAAAAAAAAGAAATATATTTTAATGATCATTGGCGGATGTGTCCCTAATCCTTAGGTGCATTTTTCAATTTCTATGCTTATACTTTAGACACTACAATATTCTAGCACAAAGCCTTTGGTATAAGAGGGAAGCTCCCAAATTTTTTAAACATTTCATAGCACTTGCAGTGATTGAGACTTCATTTTAAAACCCAAAAATTATATATAACTTTAGCCCAATAGTAAAATAAATAACAAAAATAATAAAAAATAAAATAGGTACTCAGTAGATAATATGATTATGCTGTGTTTCCACTGAAGCGCAGCGGAGCTTAGCGGTGCCCGAATTGACCAATCAACATGCTCGAAATTTTCGCTCCGCTTTGCTGTCATTCCGCTGGAATAGCACGATTGGTCAATTCGGGCACCGTTAATCTCCGCTCCGCTTCAGTGGAATCGCAGTCTTATACTGAAGAAACAATGTTTCAAGCCAAAGTAACTCTTTCTCTCTCCATCTGCCGCGCGACTAGTCTTTGTTCTGTTGTTAATTTTTCTCCTCGAAATCTTTTGTATCTGAAACAAACAAATTATTCCTTACATAGAGTGTACTGGGTGATAATTTCTTTTACTTGAAGGCTTAGAGTGTATAGTAATTTATTCTACTTACAGGTTTGACAGAACGAATATACTCTTAAATTTAAACTAATTTTATTACGGAAGGAACCTTACCATGTAAAAAGAAAATCAGCTGTTTCATACTAAAGTTTTTAATTATGTCATGCGAATTGCGATCCAAAAACGTTTAATATTATAGGATCGCGACAGAAAGTAGAGACAAAATGTTTTACAGCAGCGGCCAGCGCCTAAGCTACTGAGCCAATTTCACTGTCCGATTTGGATTGAATTAAAAAAACCGGGAAAGGACATACCTATAATAGTTTTGAACTCAAGAAAATATGCATAACAAAAGAAATAAGATTTGCGGGCAAAATTTCAAAAATGTAACTTACATGGTATCATAGAACAGCCTCTGTTCCCTTGTGAGCGAGGGTTTGGTCTCCTCCAGCGCAATGGCAATGTCCTCCTCACCCACTACCACCGACTCCACGTTCCTGTTCTCACTGTTCACCTGCAAAATATTGTTTTATTAATTAATTTGTATTAGCAGTGGTATTGTATTATAAAGAAAACATTTTACACTTACGTCCGTATGTATATCGCTTTAGGTATATGCGTCAACGTAGTTGTGTCACCAGCTCTGGATTTATGTATATGTTACCGGAAATGTATGAAATCCAGGAATTGTATACAAATCCTAGGAAATGTATACAATTCCGAAACTATTTAGGAAATGTATAAAATATTGTTTTAAAAACTATTTAATACATAAATCTCCTAGGAAATGTGTACAATTCCTAGGAATTGTATACAATTCCAGTATCGTATTAGAAAATGTATAAAAACAATGCTTTCTGTAATAAAACACGTTGGTACAAAGATAATAATCATTTTTATTAGGGTTCCGTACCCAAAGGGTAAAAGCGGGACCCTATTACTAAGACTTCGATGTCTGTCCGTCCGTCCGCGTCCGTCCGTCCGTATGTCTGTCTCCAGGCTGTAACTCAAGAACCACTATAGCTAGACTTCTAAAATTTTTACAGATTGTGTATTTCATTTGCCGCTATAACAACAAATACTAAAAACAAAATAAAATTAATAATTAAGGGTGGCTCCCATACAACAAACGTGATTTTTTTCGGCCTGTTTTGCTCTAAATCAGTAATGACAACAGGTAGGCACATGATATTTTCACGAAGGCCCTTATTGTGTGTCTACGTCAATAATAATTAATAATAATATTAAAATAAAAGAACAATTTAAGGGCTCCCATACAAAAAACACAATTTTGGCCTATTTTTTGCTCTCTAACGGCGGTCTACGGAACCCTTGTCCAACTCGCACTTGGCCGATTTTTAAAGCACTTGTCGAGATATCAACGTTCAGATAACAATCATATCGTTTAATATTATAATAATATTCATACTAATTAAAGCTTTATTTTACTTTATTTTATCTTAATAATGAAAGCCCCAAAAATTAACCATGTAGTAACTTTTAAAATGTAAAATTTATCACAAAATCGACTTATATTATTGTTATTATTAGCCAAACTTTCATTTGGTATGATATTTAACATAGCCACATAGACTGCCATATGGCTATTTATTTTTGCAGGGTAAGCTGGAATAGTACTGTGAAGTATACAATTGCAAAGGCACTTCTTAAATCCCTGGCCGGTTTCGATGGATTGTAGATTAGGAACTGACCGTAGTACTATCTCCGTATTCGGTACATCCTATGCATCAAGGAGAACTCTTGGACACACATTAATCTAAGACTAAGAATATAATAATTTTAAAATTCCGTTCTTAGTACCAATTTGATAGAGCTCATTATCGGTTTTATTCAAAAATACACCTATACTATTTCGGGCATCACCATTCACCACGTCCTCTATCAACCTCTCGAACTGTAATTCGTACAGCTTAAGTGCCAATACGTACAGGGGCAAACTTCTTTTCACTCGATTTCAGCATTTTTTCAGCCTGTTGTTGTAGGTTTTTCTTAGCACTTTGACGATTATCTAGCACTATAAATTTTTTGAACATAACGTCATAACAGTTTACGCGGCACTAGCGCCATTGCCTGATCGTCGTCCCTGTCGTCTCATCGCCCCGCTATCCCCGCGTACCCATTGATATCTCAAAGGTTTTACATTTCCGATTATTATTTAGGAAATGTATAGATTTCCTAGGAAATGTGTCTAATATAATTAAATTTACACATTTCCGTGCGATTTTAGGAATTGTATACATTTCCTAGGAATTGTATACAATGACGGATTACATACATTTCCGGTAACATATATATAGGCAGTATAGGTCATGGCCTAGCGTCCTAGGGTGGCGGCAGAGTTCGTACATAGGGGCGCAAAATTAAAGTTGCCTATACTCATAAAATATATAAATTCGGCCCTGCGTACTGTGATGTATCCTACCAGGGTACAAAAAAAATATTGTCGTGTTTCTATCCCGTTATCAGCTGCACAAGTCTGGGCTAAAGCTAATCATTAATTGAATATCATTTTATAGCTATATTCTTCGCTCCTTGTTATATTTCTCGTTATTCTCGTAAAATGGTTCTCGTAAAAATTCTCACACCGGAATGGCAGCGGCGAGGCGAGCACTTTCAGTGTCATATGATTCTCTTCTCAAGCGATACTATGTATTACAATAATGAAGATAAAGTTTAAAATCATATGACACTGAAAGTGCTCGCCTCGCCGCTGCCATTCCGGTGTAGCGCGGCCCAAATAGTAAGCGTCCAGGACATAATATCTCACCAGCTGTCGCTCGAGTCGGCCCAGCTGCGCAGTCACGAGCAGCGCCTTGAGGTCCGCGGGCGAGTAGCCCTCCGTCCGCTCCGACAGAGCTGCCAAGTCAACGGACTCGTCCAACGACACGCTGGTCGATAGAGTCTTGAGCACCTCGTGACGACCCCGCTGGAAAGTTAGATTAGGTTAGTTGAGTTAAAATGTTTTATTACTAAAAGAGATTGTTTTTTTTAACCGACTTCAAAAAAAGGAGGTTATCAATTCGACGCGTATGTATGTAATACTTCCAGAACTGCCCTGCAGTTTTTGTATATATGTATTAGTCTATATTAGCGTCTGAACAAATGTGCCAAATTTCAAAAGTGTATGTATGTTAGTTTTTATTATTCGTAGGTATGTATGTATGTATGTCTTTATGTTTGTGTTCGCATATCTCCAGAACTACAAGTCCGATTTCAGGAATTCTTTTTTTTGTTGTAAGTACTACTAGGTATTGTTCAACTTATAGTAGGGGACGTAGTGCTAGCGTTCGCTAAGCCATTTCATACCGACTAAATTTTTGTCCAGCGGTAGCATAATATTTATCAATCAATATAATCAGCGTCAGTCGCCCCACCCGTGGTGGAATGTTAACTGAGAGTATTTCAAAGTTGTAAAAAAAATAGTTGCGAAAAGTGATTTTATACCGAATGAAACTTTGATGGATGACTGTTGAGGTCATGTTTAACCAAAAAATCACCGTCAGCCGTATTGCAGACGGGGGATTCAACGTCAGTCGCGTTACTGAACATGTAAAAAATTTTTGAATATAAAGTCATTTTATACCGTACAAAATTTATACAGGTGAATGTTTCTACTTTGTAAATAATAAAAAAACCGTCAGTCGCTAATACGATGGTGGAAAAACCGTCAGCCAGCGATATAAGTTATGACCGATATAGCCCTACTTCGCGCTCAATGTATCCTAGGGCGTCGCGTAGCCGACATTTCCACCTGCAAAAATTCAGCTGACGGCGATTGTCGTTTAAATTAACCATACAATTGACAACATTTCAAAATTTTAACATGGATTTTTTATTATTTTATAAGAAAGTAGACTTAAAATAAGGCGACACGTGTTTCTTGATTTTTTAAAATTATGCTTTTAAGATACCTAAAAAATAGATTTTAATCCTTCGTATTCTAAAGAGACGTAAGCGCCAAGTGACGTCATACTTACGCCTGAATGGTTAATTCCATTACAGTTTACAAAAGAAAAAATATGTCAATGTAAGTTTGTTACGTTTATTAGGACGTCTGTCAATGTCATCGTGGTATTTTCGTATGTTAGAAATTTCTGTCATTTTTGACAGTGACTGTTTTTTTATGCTTCATAATGTCTTTTTAAAACGATTTTACACCACGCAAAGAAAAAATGTCTGATATGCCGTAAGTATGACGTCACAGCGTATTTTTCAGTTTTTCTTTATTTTCTCAGTACATAAGCAATATAAAATTTTTGGAATATTTTTTTGATATCAGAAGAAACTAAAGAAACGGTATTTTTTATTTTAAGGCTTAAAATTTTTGAAATGTTGTCAATTATGTCACATAGCAATTTTTAACCGACTTCCAAAAAGGAGGAGGTTATATGTTCGTCTGTATATATATATATTTTTTTGTATGTTCAACCATAACTTCGCCGTTTGTGGACCGATTTTCATGATTCTTTTGTTGTTGTACAGGGTTGAATCCGAATTTGGTACCATGTTCACAAAAGTGGTGATCTGATGATGGCATCTATGAGGAATCGAGGGGAACCCTTGAAATTTGTATGGAAACATATAGTCATTTCATTTTTTTCTGAAGCATTCGAGGTAAATACTACCAAAAAGTAAGACTTTGCACCAGGTTATATCCTGGATCCGAAGGTACCGAATAGAACTTTTGAATCCTTATAGATATAGGTTCGGGGATTTCGGCGTTGTTTCAACAACTGAAAGCATAAGCCAATATATCAATTTGATTAATCATCATCATCACAACTAAAATTATGCCATGCATCATCACATTATGACCCAATTATTGGTACTTTTCGTGATACTTTGCATCGAAGCAGATGATTTTGATGATTATTTCGCTGTTTGTGGACCGATTTTCAAAATTCTTGTTTTGTTGTATAGGATATAATCTTAATTTGTATAACAATCACGAAAGTAGTGAGCTGATGATGGACTCTATGAAAAATTGAGGAAAACCCTTGAAATTTATCAAAACACTCATAGTGGTTAAAATGTTGTTGCTAGTAACTTAAACATAATATGTAACGAATAAAAGAAATTTCATACAAAGGTGTCCCTTGGTCCAAAGGCACTGAACAGAACTCCTTAACCTTTAAAGATAAAAGTTGGGAGATTGCAGCATCGCTTAGATAGCTGCAAGCATTTACCACAATTTCGCTTACAGTAATATGCTATGGATAGTTAATATTCGTAGTAGTTATCTACGCATAAAGTCTTGTCTTGTAAATAGATAACTAAAAAGAGTAAAATTATTATTTTTTAACAAAAAATTGAACCCGACTTCCAATGTAAAAACAATATTCTTTAAATGACCTAAAAAGGATGAAATAATTCTTATTCTTAATTAGTGCCTCTTTCAAAATTCGACTAAATCTCAACGAATTCTGTACTCAATTTTCATTCTTTTGAAGTCGGTACTGGCTAAGTTCTATGTCAAGTATCTCAGTTCTGGGCTGGTACCGACTTCAAACTGAGTACTGCAAAAATAGTTGAGGTTTAGCCGAATTCGGAAAAAGGCACTATTAGATAGTAAAAATTATTTAATACTCTTTAGTTCATATTAAAATGTTATTATTGTTTTTACCTTGGAAGTCGGTTTTAATTTTTTGTTAAAAATAATAATAATTTCACTCTTTTTAGTTACACTAGTAGGTAAACCTTCGCGTATATTTTACGTATCTTATTACAATTTGTTAAATGTTGAGATTTGTAAACTTTATATTTTCTAAGTAAATTTAGTTCCGCAATTCAACAACAGATGTCGTTGTTAAGCCTCTGCATCGCGGTATCGCTTACTCGACAGTCGACAGCATTTGATATAAGTAATTCGCTACAGTAAATCTTTTCTTTTCTTTTCGCACACACTCACTGGTTGTTTTATTTGATATTACGCCAGAGGGATTAACGTCCCAGGGTAACCCTACAGAACCATAAGACCAGTTTTAGGCGTATGACGTCTTTACATTAAGAGTCTCTCACACTCACACACACTACAACTCACACTCACAAAATAATATATTACTAGCTGTCCCGGTGAACATCGTGTCACTTTAAAACCTTTCCTGGACTTCTACGAATATTTTAAGACTAAAATCAGCCCAATCCGTTCAGCCGTTTTCGAGTTTTAGCGCGACTAACACATTTGAAAATCCATTTTTATATATATAGACTAGCTGTCCAGGTGAACTTCGTGTCACTTAAAGACCTTCTTTGGACTTCTACGAATATTTTAAGACTAAAATCAGCCCAATCCGTTCAGCCGTTTTCGAGTTTTAGCGCGACTAACACATTTGAAAATCCATTTTTAATATATAAGATCAGTGAAGTGAACATATTGTGCTAAGTAATTTAACAATTTTAATGCTTCAAGCCCCAAGCGGTCACCGGCAATTGCGATAACAATAGAAAGGTTATTGTGTCTCGTTTTTCCACGATCGAAGGATCTATCAGATAAAAAATTGTATAAGCTTGCACAGTATGTAGCGTAGCTACTCATAATATTCAATATTATCATAATTATTGACCGCTGTTTTTGTAATCAAGAATTCAATTTCAAATCCATTCAAATCGATACTTAGTGCGCTATCTATCGATTAATAAGTATAACTAATTAAAAAGACACTTAATGACTTTGTTTTGTTTAAATGCTTTTTTTAAAATAACTTTATTTTAATTATATTTGTCTATTTAAATTTTATAAAGTAGTTAGTAAAGTATTCGATCTGTCGTCTGCCGCCATGCGCCGCGCGGCGGCGCGGCGACACCGTTTCCTCTGCAGTGCCAACCGCCGTGTATTAAACAAACACGTGTTGTTATACAATACATAATTATTATTATTAGTATATCCATACCTATGTCTTGTACTATTATCTATTCTGTGCCATGAGAGATTGGTGACCTTAACACGACGTGGTAATGATGATGATGACGATGATGATGATGATGATGCTGATTATGATTATGATGATAAATATGAATTGCATAGTAGCATATGCTTTCTGTTCTTAAAACAACGCCGAAACTCCCAAACGTGTATCTATAAGGAATCAGGAGTTCTCTCAGCATCTTCGAAACCATGGTATACCTTGACCCAATATTTGACTTTTTGGTAGCATATTCTTAGTACACTTCACATAAAACCAAAATCACCATATGTTTCCATATAAATTTCAAGGAGTTCCCTCGATTACTCATGGATCCCATCATCAGGTCACCACTTTTGTAAACATGGTACCAAATTGGAGTGAAACCTAATACAACAAAACAAAAATTTCGAAAATCGGTTCACAAACGCCGGAGTAATCGTTGAACATACAAAAAAAAATAATAAAAAAATATACACACACCGGCAAAATTAGCGGAACATAAGTAAAAAGGGCCACAACTTGAATTCAAGTGGGTCGGGCTGTGTGAAATCCTTTTTTTATAGTTTCTAAGCTCATTTAAGAAATAAAATATTGAACAAAACTGGCAAGTTGACAGATTTTTATTGCAATTATGCCCTACTAAGTGTTTTTCGATGATTGACGTTGTAAGTGTTTCTGATAAGAATGGCGTTTTTAGCGGGGTGCAAGGCATGCCAGCTCATTTGATTGTTTGGTTTTTGGAAGAACACATTGCTTAGATACAAAATTAGTGGATTTTCCAGCATCTACGACAGCTAGAGCTGTAACCACGATAGAGAAAGGTCACACCTACCGTTCGGTCAGTCAGGCCTTAGGTGTGTCGGCTTTCGTGGTCCATCGTAAATTTCAACGCTACAGAGAGACTGGATCTTACGTTCGGAGACGAGAACAAGGCAGATATCGGGTGGCAAAGGTTCAGGATAACCGTTTTGTAAGGGTACAAGCCTTAAGAAATCGACCTTAAACTGCTTTGCAGAGATGAAACCTATAGGAACAGGTCCGAGATGTACCTGTAAGTGATTGTACAGTAAGAAGAAGACTCAAAGAAGTTAAATTAAACTCAAAGGTGCCAGCAAGGGCACCAAAACTTGAGACAGGGCACCAAAGAGCCAGGCTAAGATTTGCGCGTGAACATCAAAATTTGACAAGTGAGTGAAATCGTGTGCTGTACAGTGATGGGAGCAAATTCTGTGTAAATTTTATTGACAGGCGATAAAGAATGTGGATAAATCGTAAGGAACGCTATAGACCATCAAACTTAACGGAAACAGTGGTATATCATGCAGGCTTCGTAATGGTTTGGGGTTGCATATGATTTGGAGCCCGCACGGAGATGATGATTGTTAATGATGGTACTTTGACAGTACAGGGCAATAGCACAGACATCCTAGAACTGCATGTTGTGCCTTTTACACAGTTTTAGGTAGTAACTTCAATTTTTTGCGCGTCCATAGTGTAAAAAAATCGGGCATTATGACCTAAATGATGCTAGCGTAGCCCAGGTGGAGAGGTCAGCACGGTCTACGGATGTGGATCCGATTGAGAACGTGTGGCACATCAATGGGTGAACGGTACGAATTAAAACTCCAGCTCCAAAATGTGTTCAGGAGCTCGAGTTGGCGCTACTGGAGGAGTAGAAGAATATCCCACAGGAAATGATTGACAATCAAAATGCAAGCATGTAATGGCGTATCCAGACTCTCTTCAGATCCATAGAAGGCATTACACGCTGTTAACATGGCATTTCTTAAGTAAAAATAAAGAATTTAACTTAAAAACTTACTACTGAAATTTCAAAGATTTTTCTTAATTTTAGATTTTTGCAGATTTTTTTAATTTTACACGTTTTTATGCCCTAAATTTATATAAGTTTTATTTTTTAATCATCAATTATTAAATTTATAAATAAATATATAAAAAACAGCGATTAATTTTCAAAAAAAATAAAATTTTATTATGTTCCGCTAATTTTGCCGGTGTGTATATATCCACAGCCGAACATATAACCTCCTCGTTTTTTGGAAGTCGGTTAAAAATAACACCTACCTAACCTAAACGTGTATAATATAGATATGAACCTTTATTGGGTGCGAATTGGGATCTTTTTAATGTCAATTCAATACGATTCCCAACAACAACTTTGAGATGCTCTCAATTTTTATTCCACCCATTATGAAGTGGCTGACGATCAAAGCTGTTATGTATTAGTGGAATATCGTTACCGAAAATCGTTACAATAATATGTAACGATTTTCGCTCAGTATGAAATTACTTTTTTAACTGAGCGCGACCTCCCCTACTATTAGGGAACAGTGCAAGTTTCATCAAAATCGGTTCAGTAGTTTTGGAGATAGGGAGTTTTGATTCTCAATTACGTACAATTGAGTATTTCAACAAAATTTTTTTTTTTTGATAAATGGAAAGATCATATTATATAAGTTTGATAACAAACAAATTTTGTTTTTTTTTTGTTTTTCGCAATAAATCAAAAGTTATTTCAAAATAAAAATAGTAAATACCGAAGACACGCCGACACTCCGGCACGAGTACCGTAAGGTACTATTATGTATTCTGTGGCACGAGCGCGTGTGACGTCACAATGTTAAAAAAGTTTAGCTACGTACATGGCATAATAGTTATCGCAAACAATAAACATAGTAAGAGCAAACAATTTTGACCTTAATTATAAACGAAATAAGGGTAATATTGCCGTATACTACTGAAATGTATTTAACATTTTAACGTCACATCTCAATCATGGCGCGTTTCTATGTCACGTGACTTTATTTAAATTTCATGAATTTTCAATTGCTTATAATTAATTGAAAAAGCATTTTTAAAGGTTTTTGCATTAAATATCAATATTATTAATAATGAGGTTTTAAAATACATTTAAAAAATCAATAATATTTTTTTTTAAATACGCAATTTTTAAGTCGGTTTTATCTTTTTAAAATACAGTTATTGCCGATATATTGCGTGTACTAATACCTAGATTGCGTGAATTATAACAGTAATAGCGCCGTCCAGCCCTCGCCAGCAGCTGGTTCACACGCGGTCCGTCACGCCGGTCTGACCTACCTGGTCGGGCAGCGGTGTGTAGATGTGCGTCTGTATGCGGCCGGCGCGCAGCAGCGCTGGGTCGAGCAGGTCGGGGTGCGACGTGGCGGCGAGCACGGGGCCGCTGGGCGCGCCCTCCGCGCCGTCCAGCCGCGCCATCAGCTGGTTCACACGCGGTCCGTCACGCCGGTCTGACCTACCTGGTCGGGCAGCGGTGTGTAGATGTGCGTCTGTATGCGGCCGGCGCGCAGCAGCGCTGGGTCGAGCAGGTCGGGGCGCGACGTGGCGGCGAGCACGGGGCCGCTGGGCGCGCCCTCCGCGCCGTCCAGCCGCGCCATCAGCTGGTTCACACGCGGTCCGTCACGCCGGTCTGACCTACCTGGTCGGGCAGCGGTGTGTAGATGTGCGTCTGTATGCGGCCGGCGCGCAGCAGCGCTGGGTCGAGCAGGTCGGGGCGCGACGTGGCGGCGAGCACGGGGCCGCTGGGCGCGCCCTCCGCGCCGTCCAGCCGCGCCATCAGCTGGTTCACACGCGGTCCGTCACGCCGGTCTGACCTACCTGGTCGGGCAGCGGTGTGTAGATGTGCGTCTGTATGCGGCCGGCGCGCAGCAGCGCTGGGTCAAGCAGGTCGGGGCGCGACGTGGCGGCGAGCAGGGGGCCGCTGGGCGCGCCCTCCGCGCCGTCCAGCCGCGCCATCAGCTGGTTCACACGCGGTCCGTCACGCCGGTCTGACCTACCTGGTCGGGCAGCGGTGTGTAGATGTGCGTCTGTATGCGGCCGGCGCGCAGCAGCGCTGGGTCGAGCAGGTCGGGGCGCGACGTGGCGGCGAGCACGGGGCCGCTAGGCGCGCCCTCCGCGCCGTCCAGCCGCGCCATCAGCTGGTTCACACGCGGTCCGTCACGCCGGTCCGTCCTACCTGGTCGGGCAGCGGTGTGTAGATGTGCGTCTGTATGCGGCCGGCGCGCAGCAGCGCTGGGTCGAGCAGGTCGGGGCGCGACGTGGCGGCGAGCACGGGGCCGCTGGGCGCGCCCTCCGCGCCGTCCAGCCGCGCCTTCAGCTGGTTCACACGCGGTCCGTCACGCCGGTCTGACCTACCTGGTCGGGCAGCGGTGTGTAGATGTGCGTCTGTATGCGGCCGGCGCGCAGCAGCGCTGGGTCGAGCAGGTCGGGGCGCGACGTGGCGGCGAGCACGGGGCCGCTGGGCGCGCCCTCCGCGCCGTCCAGCCGCGCCAGCAGCTGGTTCACCACACGGTCCGTCACGCCCGTCGAGTCATGACCACGTCTAAGAAAAAAAGTAAGTATTGTTACTTGTCTCTTTCACTCGCTCAAGTTCCTCTCGGACAGAATATGACTCGATATACTTCGTCTGCGACACGACATCAACCACCAGGGACTTATACAACATGAAGTCTCTCGCACAGATACATTGGCACTATCAGTTTTCGTGAGTACGTAATAGGAGCGCGATGGCAATATGTTTCGTGTACGAGTGAAACAGACAATGCAATGACTCAATGTAAGTACATGCTCTGCGGTTGGACTTCAGAATGCGACTCTCACGAGATACTTTATCTGCAATACATTCGACCATGAGTAGGTAAATCTACGATATGACAATGACTTGGAATGAAATGAAATGTTACTTACAATACTTACTTAGGGGCGAGGCTGTCGAATTCGTCGAAGAACAGTATACACGGTCTCCGCATCTCAGCCCTGAAAACACAAACAAATATTATCAGATTACTAGCAGACGTCGCGTTGTTTTGTCCTATATGGTGTGGGCATATACTTGAAAGCCGACCGAGCAGTTGTGGTTTTTGACGATCATCAATCATGATTTTAGAAACTTCTTTAGGCGCAATTCAGGTCTATGCGCTATTTGGTATGCTACAAGGTTACTTTGAATTTGTAAACTAAAAAAAACTGGTGATGACAGGCTTGTCTCACTTCCATACAAACGGTGCGAAATCGCCGAGATATTTACCTACTATTCTGGAAAACAACCTAATTTCAACCTTTTGCATAGCGTGTAGCGTTCATAGTACAATAACTGTCTGCCGTCTCGATTCAATCTGCCAGGGCTGTCAAACGAGCGGCGCAGCGGCGCGGGGCCGGGTACTATTACTTTTGTTTCGCGGATGCGTGCGCTGCGTATACGACAAGTCGAGCGAGTGCCAGCCTATTGAGACTAGTCCGGTGACCGGACGCTTGCGTTTATCATACCTAAACTCGGGAGTGAGACTTCTGTACCGTAAGGTACTATTATGTATTCTGTGGTGATGATTAGAAACTACCTACACAACAACTATGAACTACTGCATTATGCAGTATGGCAACATACCTACTTATTGATGACATACACACAGATGACGTCACACACTCACTTGTCGAACACGTCCCGCACGGCGCGCTCGCTCTGCCCTATGTACTTGCTGAGCAGCTCGGGCCCCTTCACCACGATGATGTTGACGCCGGCGAGCCGCGCCAGACACGAGCCCAGCAGCGACTTGCCCGACCCTGGCGGACCGTACAGCAGCACGCCGCAACCGCGCGCCGGGAACAATGCCGGGTACTGACGAAACAATAAAAGTTAAGCTAGAAACAAATTATCGAACGCATCCATAAGTCGCGGCTGATGGATGCGGCTTAACAATGTTCACGGTTCATCCGCGGACGTCAAAGACCTAAACTATATGTCAATAGCAGACGTCCGCGGATGCTACACAGCATCCGCGGACGTCGCTAGATTCTGCCAAATAGGCCAGCCAGACTCGGTTCGGACGTCCGAACGCTCAAGGTCGCGTCCACGACTTAGGCTGCGTTTCCACTGAAGCAGAGCGGAGCGGAGCTTAGCGGTGCCAGAATTGACCAATCGTGCGGAATGACAGCGAAGATTTCGAGCGTGATGATTTGTCAATTCGGCACCGCTAAGCTCCGCTCCGTTTCAGTGGATACGCAGCCTTATGTCAGACGCTCTGCTAAACGATGACGCCCCACGTGCGGCATTGGCCACTGGTTGAGTTTTATGCACATTTACACTAAGGAATTGTAATTACAGTATAATAAATTAGTTTTAACGTGTTTTTTTATGTTCGTATGCCGCCCCTGGCGCGTCATCGGCCCCACTAAATCTTTTTAAATGACGCGCTGGGCGCCATCAATCCTCAACCGGCACTCGGCTGCCGCATAACAATTGAAAATCTATTGTGTCTGCGATTCCCACGATCGAGGTATTAAATTGAAAGTTAATCTCAATTAAATCTCTCTATCCTGAGTACTGTGGTTAGGTTCTTATTATACTAGCGGTTGGCAAGCGGCTTATGAGCGGAACAAACGCAGAGCGAGTACGTCGTACGTATTCCGTAGATGTCCCGCCCTGACAATAAATGGTCACGTTAGGTATGTGGGACTCTTACCCACTAAGACCACCTGCGATTCGCCTTCAGCCTATAAAGAAGGGATGTCCCGGATCTAACAAACACAGGACTCCCTCCACGACCGGCCGGTCTACCTCACAATATAGTCGGCCTAGTCCGCTAACCATTTAACAACAATTATGGTAAAGCTATAAGCAAACTCACCATCAATGGCCAAAATATACATTCCGTGAGTTGTTGCTTGACATCATCTAGCCCACCGACCGGCCCCCAGATGTCGAACGCTTTGGACTTCTCCTCGTCCTTGGCCGCGTCTTCCACTAGGCGGGGCTTTGGCTCCTCTGGGTGGGCTTCTAAAAAAGATAAAGTTAAAAAGGTAAGTTCAGCATCGCATTCCATTTGTGTCTGTAATCTATGGGATATTGTGTACTAACTAACACTGTAAAAAAGTTAACATCGATGTATGGAATTGAATTTGTTAGGGCTTGTCTACTTAAAATGACGCGCCCCAACATTGTTTATCTAACATTGTTTGTCACTTATCCTTACTTTTCTTTTTAACAGCTTTAAACACTTTCTTATTGAAGTAGTCGACGATGTCCCGGACGTTGTAGCCGGGCGTGTCCATGGCGAGCCGCGTGACATCATCCTCCTCCACACGGAATGTCTCTCTTATCTTGTCGTTTAGCAAATGTTTGAACAGCTCAGCTCTCTCATCCTGAAACATTAAGGGGCTGTTTCACCACTTCCTGACAAGTGCCGGATATGATATTCAGAACTAAACTCGACAGATAGAGCATGGAGTATTTGTCAGATAATCTGTGGATAGTCTATCCGGCACACTTATCAGGAAGTGGTGAAACAGGCCCTAAAGCTTTTTAGCCGACTACAATGAAGCCCAAAAAAAAACGGAACCACGCGACACGGCAGTCGAATACTATAATATAAAGGACATGAATTATCGCGTCGCTGCAGTGCTGTCACGCCTAGTGTCTGATATATACAATGACTAGCGACCCGCCCCGGCGTCACACGGGTATAAAATATATGGCCACTGAAAAAATTATGCCTATAGCCTTCCTCAAAAAATGGGCTATCTAACACTGAAATAATTTTTCAAATCGGACCTGTAGTTCTTGAGAATTAGCGTATTCAAGTTAGCCCTTTCAAATATTTTTCCCCGTTTTTTCCACAATTTCCTCTATTTCTTCGCTCCTATTAGTCTTAGCGTGATAAAATATAGCCTATAACCTTCCTCGATAAATGGGCTATCTAACACTGAAACAATCATCAAAATCCGTTGCGTACTTTTAAAGATTAAAGGGAACAAAGGGACATGAGGGAAAAAAGCGACTTTGTTTTATAATAAGTATAGATATACAATCTATACTAATATTATAAATGCGAAAGTATCTCTGTCTGTCTGTCTGTCTGTCTGTCCGGCTTTCACGCCAAAACTACTGAACTGATTGTTATGAAATTTTGTATACAGATAGTCTAAAGCCTGAGAAAGGACATAGGCTACTTTTTAACTGAAAAAGGGGTTGTAAGGGGGTGAAAATGCGTAAATTTGTTCAAATTAAGTTAGTTCAAAAAATTCATAACAGATGGCGCTAAGAGTCGCCTAAATCTCGCTATCGCTTGCTCATAAGTCTTTCTATAAGAGGTGGCACCATATTAAGTTACATTTTTCGATTCTTTCGATTTTTATGTAACACGTTTCTATACTTATTATAAAACAAAGTCCCTTTTTTCCCTCATGTCCCTTTGTTCCCTTTAATCTTTAAAATTACGCAACGGATTTTGATGATTCTTTCAGTGTTAGATAGCCCATTTATCGAGGAAGGTTATAGGCTATATTTTATCACGCTAAGACAAATAGGAGCTAAGAAATAGAGGAAAATGTGGAAAAAACGGGGGAAATTATTTGAAAGGGCTAACTTGAATGAGCTAATCTCAGGAACTACTGGTCCGATTTGAAAAATTCTTTCAGTGTTAGATAGCCCATTTATTGAGGAAGACTATAAGCATATTTTTTTTAGTAGCTATATATTTTATACCCGTGCGACGCCGGGGCGGGTCGCTAGTATTAAATAACTCACTACTCAGTACTTTACCTATGCAGTGACGTAAGAGGTACCAGGGTTTTAAAAAGCTTTTAAATTTGACACCAATTTTGTTGACACCGCGCGCTATAAACTGAAGTCCACGCGGACGAAGTCGCAGGCAACAGCTAGTAATTAATAATTATACATACTTGGTCCAATTCAGGCACATGAAATTGTGCAGTGAAAAGTGGTTTTCCGTTAAACTGTCTAAGTGTGGGGTGCAGCTCCTTGACGCTGCCCGCCGTCAGCAGCACGCACACACCGACACAAGTCTGCAACATTTTTTTTATACACACCGCTAACCTAAAACAAAACTGGAAACTTTTATATTATGAAGAATGCTACCGAATGTATTTACATTCGGTAGCATACTATCACATTATCACTATAATTTTATAGTGATAATGTAAAATTTGTAAGTTGTAGGATATTATGGGATATTGTTAATTGTATACATAAAATATAAATTGTCACAATATACACAATATACCTTTGATAGTAAGCAATGTCTTGTGGTGATGTACCCTCTAAGTTAGGTGGAACAAGGGAGTCAAAATCGTCACAAATTAATACAGCTGGACTGTGCTCTTGGCACATTAATATTGCTTTCCCTATGACTTCCGGAATATCTTTCCGACCCTTCAAGGACCGACAGTGTAGCAGGTGAGACCACAATGTTATTTCTTTCTGGACAATATGACAAATTGCTGATTTGCCACAACCGCTGGAACCTAAAGTTTTTTACCACATACATATTAGTTTTATAAATAAGTTTGTGTAAAAATATAATAAAAATGTTTATGTTCTAACAAACCTGTTATCAAAATATTACTTTTGATTTCAGATACTCTCTTAAAATTGGCCTCTCTATGAATTTCAAAATTTATGTGTGATATTATTTTCTCCACCAATTTTTGATTAGATTGCATTGTTCTGCAATAATTTTTGTAGTCATAATCCAAGTTAGAAGCTACCGGCTTCGGTAAAACTAAATCGGCGTCATTTAAACATTTAGCCGAGACAGTACAATGTCGGAATGATTCTGAATTCAACATGGTGTACTTGATGTTATCAGGCTTAAGTTTGAATCTGAGGAAACCATTGCTTATTTGTGTATTCTGCTTCACCATGTTATCATTTATAAGAAACTTTTTTCCAGAATGTGTGTTTTCTACTACACACTTTTTAAACTTTTCTATAACCTCTGTTTCACTTTGTACTTTGTCACAGTATGTTACTATATCTATATGCTCTGGACTTTCTACAGTATCACCCAGTACAGTGAATATGATTTTCATACCATTCTCTATATTTATTATTGAATTAAGATTTTTAGGAATAAGTACAGTTGGAATGTTTTTGTTGTATACTTCTCTACATAGACTTCTGTATATAACATTGTCTATGGGCACTATTTCAACACAAATACCATCTATTCGGTTACTATTATCCGTTTCTTCATCCTCCTTATCATCTTGCATTATTGATTGGATTTTTAGCATGGTGGCTAGAATGACTGTTAAATTTTTAGGAATATCACCTAACACATCTTCATGGATAAAAACTGAGTACGGGTGGATTAAATTCTTTTTGCCATCACCATCTATTGGCAATGCCCGTAACACTAGTCTCTTTGGTACCTTAAAATAAGGAGCTAACATGCTGTCATTGATTTGGCCAATGCTATTAAATTTTGTGTTGTCTTTATCATTTATATTGTTGGTAGGTATATTTTGAGGACTACCGTGTATACTATTAAAAGCATCTACTTTTACATAAATTCTACTCTCATTGACTAGAATGCCAGTTTGTTTTGGAGTAAAGACTATGGGCAAAGATGATGATATCCATACAACTGCTTTTTGTTCGGCAACCACTAAACGTAACTGGTCTAATATCCTGAACTGCAAAATTTCCACATTGTGTTCCTGAAAATATAATTTATTACTCCAACTTCTTGTTGTAATTGGCAGGTATTACACGCATCAATATTATCATGATTCCGTGATAATATTGATGGTGTAATAGACCAAATTGCAGTATCGCAGTACTATTTGTGAATCCCATGATACTAGAATCGTGATAATATTGACCATGTAATTTAGTCCATTCATGAAGCAACTTTAAATAATAATATAATAATGCTATTAACATAAACTAATAATAACAAACAGAAGGTGGAATTTACCAAAATTTCTTGATCGTCTGGACTATCAGCATCAACATGAAGCTCATTCAAAACTTTGACATCACCATATGGAGATACAAACACTTCCAAACCTTCATCTAGACCGAGTAACTTGCTATATATAGGATTACATGCTATGTGACCTTCTGGAATGGTGTTACTGAATACTGCCCATAATACAATTGGTTTCTCCTTTGACAAAATTTGTATGCACTGGGACTGGAAAATTAATAAAATTTTAAATACAACATATTATGAGGAGTCGTATACTACTAAGCACGATAAAAAACTATTCGCAAGGTTAAATATGAACAAATTTAGTAGGTACTTCAGTATCAAAATATAATTTGCAGTAATTGTTTGCAGTAATATAATTCTAGGTAAAAATCAGTTAAAAATCACAAAACTCGATTATGGCTACTGACGCTTAAAATTTATTATGTAATAGTATTGTTTTAATAATTTACCTGTTCATTATTGGAAGAATATTTGAAATTAATATAACCAAAACAAGATCGCTCATAAGTAAAAGCAATTTTCAGGCGAACACCACCTAACATTTTAAAAAAATATTTGAAGGATAAGAATCAATTAAAAATTAAATACATGTAGAACTTAAACTTTTCTTTTAAAGAAGTAAACAGGTAAAAATTAAAATAAATCGTAAGTTATTGTAAACAAAACTGAAACCATTTCTTGCCCTGAACAGTGAACAGATGATTCATGACATTCAATAAAAAGGTATCTGTGATGACATTGACATAAGGTGCGTTTCTTTACTAGTCTCAATACACTGACATAGAACAACACTACATCTCGGTGACCTATCAAATCTCGTCAAATCGTGTTGGCCGTGTTGGCAAATAGATGCTTTATTGGAACTTGGACAGCATCAGCATTCCACTAGCGCAATAAAGAAACACGGGCACCGGCATGCAAAGACAGCTGTTGTCAAATCACAAATGTAATATTTTCTGCCCTATCCAATGAGGTTATACTATCTGTGGCCCTATCCTTATTAATCTGTGGCTTCACCCTTCACCTTCACAGACTCAAAATTGAACTAAATTCGTTTTTTTGTGGTTTTTATATTAATTCATCGATTATTAAAATCGATTAAATAAAAAAAACCAAACGGATTAATATTTTATAATCGGTTTGAAATTACTAACTCAGCTCAAGACTCAAGTACCTCTACTAACTCAAACGATGTTAATTAATATTATACACATAGCACAAGTTATGAAATATTAATGGTAAAATATATAAGATAAGTGATTACTGAATACATATTTTTATACAATATATAGGTCCTCTTATTGACAAGTATAATAATAATAATATAAAACGCAATACATATTTATATTAATAGTAGTAAATAAATATTTGTATTTAAGTACAGCTGCATTAAGTATAAGTTTTACTTCAAATGTATATCTGAAGTAAAACTTATACCTAATGCAGCTGTACTTAAATACAAATATTTATTTACCAAAAAATGTTAACATAATATGCGATAATGGATCCCACACTAGGCGATGCCTGTCCTGTGGAGACGAAACGAAGTTACTATTGTAACATTTTTAAAAAATGGTAGTAATATAATTACACTAAATTTAAAGTTGTGTGTGTATGTGTGTGTGTGTGTGTGTGTGTGTGTGTGTGTGTGTGTGTGTGTGTGTGTGTGAGCATAAAATATAATTTTATGCTCAAAAGAAATTTTAAGGCGCAGCGCAGAGCGCAATAATTATTATATTATTATGCAGTAACGCATACGACGCGCAGCGCAGACGTGAGCGTTACTGCATATAATAATTCCATAGGTTCTATTTCCATGGACTAAAAAGTGCGTCACGAATCATAGTCTGTCGTCTGCGCTGCACCTTGGAATATACAAATAATAATCGAAGAAACAATGTGTAACAAAAGTTATACCTTAATTAATCCATAAATCTTAATTTCGATATTTATTTTAGATAGATAATGATTTCTATATAAATTCTCGTGTCACAAATCACAATGTTAGTTACCGTACTCTTTCGAAACGGCTTTACTGATTTTTACTAAATTTTATACTTATGCATAATATTATTCATTAAGCTGTAAGTCTGACAATCGGCTACCTGGGTACTTTTTATATTGATAAGTGCATTTGTTGAATAAATAATAGTAAATTGTTACAACTCGAGAATGACGGCAACCGTTGTTTGTGCGACTGGAATCGGGATAGCAATGGACGTTGCCAGTTGCCACGGTGCCATACATATTAATTACCTAGTCCAGGGATTCCCAAAACTGTGCGCCGCGGTGCCCTGGTGCGCCGCGGAAAGGCAAGAGTGGCGCCGCGCCGTGAGTCGATCTTCCATCATTATTTATTATTCATAACCACAAATATAATGAAATAAAATTATAATATGAATTATACAAAGCAGGCAGATGATTAAATATTTGCTTATTATTATTTACTTGCTTAAATATAATTATTTTTTTTTCATTTTTCTTTCATAAGGATATTGATCTTTTAGAAAGTGTACAAAGAAAGGCAACAAAAATACGAGCTATGAAGATAGATTAAAGGCATTGCGCCTCACGATGCTAGAAGATAGGCGCCTTCGAGGAGACCTCATAGAGACATACAAAATATAAACACATTGTTACAACTTACAACGTGCCAGAGCTTGAAGATATTTACATTAGGAAAGATGTAAAATCCAGGTCAACTCGAGGTCATCATCTCAGACTAGAACAGTGGTCCCCAACCCTTATTTCGTGCGGGCCACAAACATGTTTTGGTCTTGGTGTTGCGGGCCGCAACAAAAATTTTTTAGGGTTAAAAAATAAAATTCTTCAAATTTAACGATTTAAAAGTGGAAAAAATTTAACGACAATCATGTAGACTACGTTATTTTGCCGGTGGGCGTGAATTTGAAAACATCACGTGGGCCACAAATAAAGTCCCGGTGGGCCGAACGCGGCCCGCGGGCCGCGGGTTGGGGATAGCGGGACTAAAACGTACACCTGCAAACTCGCTTGTTGCTCACAATTTCCTAAGTAATAGAGTTGTGCAGACTTGGAATATGTTGTCCGATGATATTGTATTTGCACCAACTGTTAACAGCTTTAAAAATGGACTTGACAAATGGTTGATGACAAAAAAGTCCTACAAAAGAAATTAATAACGAGTGTGAGAACTGCAACACTGTGTGATATGGTCACATCAGCTAAATGCTGCTATATCATTAACAATAAATAAATAAATAAATAAATTTTTATTAAAGGAGTTTATTTATGTATGTTTCTGTAATAGCTAGGTAAAGTAGGGCGCCGTGACAAAATATTGACTTGTAAGTGCGCCGTAGGCTGATAAAGATTGGGAACCCCTGACCACTTCAATAAAATAAAATCGGCGAAATATTTTATGTGGCAAAACAACATTCGCCGAAATATTCAAGCTTATAATCGATATTCGAATATCGATAGCTCGAGAGTCGAGACATTGGTCGAAAGTCGCTACGCATGTCGCATCCCTACATTCAAACTTCAAAGTTCAAACTTCAAGGCAAATTGCAACGGTTTTTGATGTTGCTCTGTTCGGTTGCAATATTAATTTTACGAAATTTTTAAAATAAGTTTGTTTTTAGTGAATTTTGAAGATCTAGCCGTATTTCCCGAAAACGGTCGTTGCCGTTTATTCTCGTAAGTGTAATTTTTATTTTCGATTCGTCCGTTTTCAATTTTCGATGGACGTTCAACTGTTATGCTTCCGTCAATAGTCGTTAGAATGGAGCATTTTCAAAATTATTTCAGTTTTATCTTATAAATTATTGATGTATTTGATCTAAAATTTCAAAATAAAATACTTACGAGCCCATAAATAAGTACACGTGATTATTGATACAAGAAACGAATTTTTCAGAACAGTGCAATGGCGCCAACTCGGTTGGCATCGAAGCCAATTGGCGTCAATGAAAATATAAATGGCATTTTGAGCCAGGGCATCACAACGAGGAGTAAACAGTTGGCTACTCTGAAAACTTTCAAAGGCAGCCTTAAGGCTCCAAATAAGCGGAAAGCTGATAGTCCTTTGAAAGACACGATCGCCAAGAGAGCCGCGTTCGGGGATATTACGAATGCTTTTAACAAATCTATTGCTACTAATGACAAAGGCATTGCTGCAAAAAAGGTCACAGTGGAGAGCAAAGTTCTCCCAACACTTAAGGTTTTTATTGCTTTTTATTTGTACATCTTTTCAGCCTGAAACTTTTATCATGACTTAGCTGACATCTCAAGAAGTCCAGGATATTGATAGATTAATGTTTTAACAACTATTTATAGGTCAATGAACTTTCCCTCCAAAACCATAATTTAGCATGACATCAAAATCTTAAACTCCTAACTACTGTCTTTATCTTCATTATAATTTGTTAAACAGTACAAAGTAAATAAGTGTAAAATAAGCATATTAAAATGTTAGTTTCTCCCTGATTATTTAACTATTGTAAAATTTTTAGAGTGTCAAACCACTAGCCGTTAATGGAAAAATATCAAAGACCAAGCAAATTCAAAAAGTTGCAACTAATGCTATTGAGACAGTACAAAAACACTTCGCCAAAGATCCTCCCAAGCCAATAGCAACTAGAGCTCAGAATGGAATTCTCAAGAATATTGAAAAGAAAGAGAAACTGCCGAGCAAAGAAAATCAAAATCAAAGTCAGAACTCTGCAAAGTCTGGCAAGAGTGATACATCTGAGCCCTCATTGTATATGACAGCATTGGAAAACATGTTAGTATCCTAATTTTTTTTTCTCAATTTATTTGACTCTAAATTTACAATATTATTTATTTTGTCTTCCAGTGAAAGACAAATATAATATTTTCTCACCTCCGGGCGGAAAATGTCAACTTTCTTCCCGCTGCGCTTACCGACATTGCCGTTTTCCACCTCCGTCGATGAGAAAAATAGTATATGCACCATGGGCAGTAAACAAGAAAGCCTTAGATCACACGTTTGATGACCTCGGCTTCGTATTGGCCAACAATTACATGTGATCTCAGACATATTTTCTTATTTTCCTACCCTAGGTGCATAATGTACTATTTCATAGTGTGTTTTTAATCTTTTAATTTTGGAACCAATTTATTGTTACAGTATTAATTTCTCAGTCCAAAAATAAGAATGGAGTTATCAATCTTTTTATTTTAAAATACAAAAAAATAATGTGCTGTTAGTGTGCTTAGAACAGTCTAAACTGGATTATAAAATTGAATGTAGTCCATTCATACAAATCATGATAATTATTTAGAATTTAGATCATAGGTCATTGGCCTTAGGATTTTGGATCAAAATTATTATGTAAATAGTTATTACAAAAAGGAAACAACCATTGTGTGCACAACTATTTGGTCTCAGCCAACTGATGATATGATATTAACATGAAGGAAATAATAATTGCAAAAATTTATGCGCTCATCTTTTTGTAACATTTATATTGCAATTTATTGCTTCATTCAATACTAACTCAAGTAAACAATTATCTTAAGTAAATTAACACATAACATACTTTTCTTTATAAGAACCTTCTTAAAATTATATTAGGCTAGCAGTTTTGCATAGACGCTATCAAAGCATATTTTTCAGCAGTCCAAATGAAGTGACAAAAGAAGACTGTAAAGCGATTAGTGAAAAGTTAGACAAAGTCAATTTGGAGGACACATTACACTCTTCATACATAGAACTGCCAGAGACTCCACGCATAGTGCCTCAGAATGTTGTTGATTTTGACAAGGAAAACTGGAATGACCCCTACCAAGTTTCCAATTATGCTATGGACATATTCAACTACTTGAAGAGTAGAGAGGTGAGTACCTATTGTTTTGCAATTGAAATTAATACAAAACATATTTAAAAATATTCTTAATATTGCAGTCAAGTTTCATTATCGATGACTACTTACAAAGGATGAAGGGTATAACTTCTTGGATGAGAGCACTGCTGGTGGACTGGATGGTGGAAGTTCAGGAGAGTTTTGAATTGAACCACGAGACTCTGTACTTGGCAGTGAAGTTAGTTGACTTGTATTTGACCAAGTCCAGTAGGACGCAAGCAGAAAAGGATCAATTGACAAAGGAAGAACTTCAGCTGCTTGGCGCATCTGCCTTGTTTATCGCATCGAAATATGACGTAAGAACTTAATCTAGAACATAATATCAACTTTATTATGACATACTTAATACAAATTATTTATTAATGCTTCAAGCCCCAAGCGGTCGCATGCGACTGCGATAACAATACAAATCTTTTGTGTCTTGTTTTTTCCACAATCAAATTTTCTTCATATTCTTCAAATCGAGGGATTAAACCATTAATATGTGTTTTAGGAGCGCATTCCTCCACTTGTAGACGATTTCCTCTACATTTGCGACGGCGCGTACACTCTCAATCAATTGCTCAAGATGGAAATGAATATTCTACGCGTGATTGACTATGATCTTGGCATTCCATTATCATACAGATTTTTACGGAGATACGCCCGGGTAAGTTTTCTTTAATAAAATTATTGCAATGCAATATTATTTTTTAACTGCTAATATAAGTTACAGGACTTTATTCAAACAAAGTAAATAGATGATGTGCAATTCGTAAGATGTTTCGGGAAAATGACGATATAATTGCATGGATAAGTGGATAATATCAATTCTCTCTTCCTCATATTCATATTTTTTAATTCAAAATTAGTATCGTACAATACCCTTCTTTAACGTCGAGTCTACAATAACGCCTCTTCAAGATAGCCTGGCGAGAACCCGTTGTTCAACAAGACAACAATCACGTGATATGGGCCATTGAGGAAATTGATTCCTAGGCAGTAGACAAACCTTTGGTCTGATCATGCCAATTCAATGTTAATTGTGATCTGGCTGGGTTTGACGTAACGCGACCAAACTGCGTAGTTCTCCCATCTGTCTAGGAATCAACTTCTCTGATAGTATTTCCATTTTCCGGCAGTGCGCTCGCGTGTCCATGCCAACACTTACGCTGGCGCGTTTTGTACTGGAGCTGTCGCTGCTGGAGTACACTCTGCTACCGGCCCGCGACAGCCTGGCCGCCGCCGCCGCGCTCTACCTGGCACTGCGCATGAAGAATCTCTCTCGCTGGACACCCACTCTGGAGTATTACACAGGTTTGTGTTATAAGCATAGATAACAAACAACGCTAAAACACGGGCGGATGCGGGCGCACGCGTCGGAAGACCGCAGCGGGCCACGAATCCGCGAGCGGGCACCCGTCGCATGCGCCCATCTCATTTAGCGCTGCTAGTATAATTTTTGTCTCGAGCGTGTACAGTTGTTTCGAGTACCATGGATTATTTCCTAATTTATTATTTGGCAAAGAGATATCAACGGAAACAACGTCGATTGCGAAAAGCGTGTGCCCTCGCTGTGTGTCCGGCATACCCGCCGCGCGTGTGCAGTCCGTCGGACGCGCCTGCGCTGCCGATACAATTTTATTTTTTCATTATACATATGCGCGAGTTTTAGCGTTAGCCCTAAGGCTGGTTTTAGAGTCACGCTGACCATCAGCGCTGACAGCTCAGCGCGTAGCTTGTCAGCGCTGGTGGTCAGCGTGAGACGTTTAGTACGAGGGCTGCTATTTATGTATTCGGAACTGGCCACTTACAAGAACAATATTTAAAAAGTAATTACAACATTTGAAAATAGAACTCTTTGGTTGAAGAATACATTTTGTTTCATGTGACTGTCAATTATTTTTCCATTGTGGCGTCATTTTGAAAATTGCGTGTCTTCATTTGCCATGGATTTAACGCGTGAACATTTTCGTGCAATGATTTACTACGATTTTCGGCGTGGGCTAAATCAACAACAGTGCTTTTTTCAACTCACCCCAACTTTTGGAGATGAAGCACCATCAAAAACCACTGTTTATCACTGGTACAGTGAGTTTAATCGTGGGCGGTCTATGCTCACGGATGAAAATAAAGAAGGTCGCCCAAAAACAGCTGTTGTCCCACAAAATATAGATGCTGTGCGGGAACTAATAATGCGTGTTACATATCGCGAGATAGAGGTGTCCTTAGGCATAAGTATGACGAGCATACAGTACCCGGCGATAAATATTGCACATCGACCTTTGGAAAGTGACAGTCGGCTAATTTCGGTTTTGTAGAGCGTTATCTCTTACGCACGAAATACAAAAAGTCCGGTATATATTAGGAGCTGTTAAAACAATTATGGTTTGCTTCTTTTGACAATTTTATTATTCTTTGTATAAAATACACCAAATTTTCTATAAGTTATGGCTTTAGGTTCGGGTAAAATAAAATAAAAAAGGGTGTTCAAATTATGTTTACGTATTTAAAATTCGTTTGGAAAATTACAGCTGTAGCAAATTTAGGGGTGTTAACAACTCTAGATATATATTCTGAACTGGACGCGACTGCACTCTATTGAATTTGAACAACGACTGACATAATGTCAAATAGGTGTGTGCTACAAAGATAACGCTCTATGAAACCGAAATTAGCCGAATGTCTCTTTCCAAAGGTCGATGTGCAATATTTATTGCCGGGTACTGTACATAAGATATTACACGAACATTTGGCTGTAAAAAAAATATGTTCGCGTTGGATTCCGCACAACTTGACAATCGATCAAAAACGGGCTCGTGTCGATTGGTGCAAAAAAATGAAAAAAAAATACAACCGTGGTACGTCAAAAGCCGTTTATAATATCTACACAGGTGATGAATCTTGGATCTATGCATATGACCCCGAAACTAAACAACAGTCAACGGTGTGGGTGTTCCAAGATGAGCCGAAACCAACAAAAGTTACTCGTGCAAAAAGTACTTTGAAGCAAATGGTCGCCTGTTTTTTTGGAATTAATGGACATGTGGCTACAGTGCCATTAGAGAATCGTAAAACGGTTAATTCTGAATGGTATACGACCATTTGTTTACCAGAAGTCTTTGAAGAAATAAGAAAGGACAACCGACAACGCAGAATCATATTAGGTACATCACGACAATGCTAGCTGTCACACCTCAGCTGAAACAACTCAGTTTTGGAGGGTCAAAAGATCGAATTGACTGGTCATCCGCCGTACAGCCCTGATTTGGCACCTAACGATTTCTTTTTATTTCCATACGCGAAGAACAAATTACGTGGTCAACGTTTTTCGAGCCGCAAAGAGGCTGTTGATGCGTTCAAAATGCACGTTTTGGAGATACCTCAATCAGAATGGAAAAAGTGCTATGAAAATTGGTTTCAACGTATGCAAAAGTGTGTCGATCATCGCGGCGAATATTTTGAAAAGCAATAAAACCATATTAAATGATATATGTTTGTTTCTTTTTTTAATTCCGGATACATAAATAGCAGCCCTCGTATCGTGCTGATCGCTTTGGAGTACAGACGCACAAAAATGCAAAAGTGACTGTTCAGTGTTCACGCTGACGGCGTCCACTCGCGGAGGCGCACAGAGGCGCGCGGGCGGCGGTGAGCGCCGACGGCTGCGCGGCGCCGACGAGCGACGCGTACGCCCGCGCACAGATCAGCGCTGACCAACGTACGCGCTGATAGCTACGCGTTACTTTAAAACGCTTCCTAGAGGTTCTTCTAGACATTTTGGCTGTCAGCGCTGACGCAGACGGTCAGCGTGTGGTCAGCGTGACTCTAAAACCAGCCTAAGATTGCGCGTGAAATTATTTAATGGCTGTTTCGTGGCATCGTTTTGCCTACGTGTTTTTTAACAGAATGTCATACTTATCATGCTGTTGTTATTTTATGTAACTTATACTGCATTATGCGAAATTGTTTCTGTCTGTCGTCTTCAAGCTTAAACTAACTTTTATGAATTTTAAATTTTTTATTAAATTCACTGCGAAAAATGAATAGTTTCAGCGCGATAAAATGATTTGGATGAAACTAAGTTGAGAGCAACATCTAGTTAGTAACTGATAATGTACGCTGTCGGTATTTCTCAATCTCTGGAATGGTTGAATGGAGCACCACATGGGATTAGCCGTCTGGCGCGATCTTCGCGGACGAAGCGCAGGTGTGGAGTACAATGAAATTGTCTGTTGCAAAGACGCGACGTGAAATGGGGCACATTTTAGCTGCAGTTGACATGGAATACGAATAGGGGAGACAAATTTGTAAAGAATAAAGGTTTCTTTTCAAATAGGCTTCGAAACCACTGGGTCTATTTTAATGAAAATTGGCACAAATGTAGCTAAAGAATTCAGATAAGGATGTAGACGTTTTGTCGCGCATCGCGGAAAATGTATAGTGCCCACGAGATTTAGGTATCATTTGGGCAGAGTTGCGGAAAATAAATATGCTTACATTTAAATATTAAAATTTTGTATTAATGTTATTTCAGGATACGCCCTAAAAGACATTTTGCCTATGGCTTTGGCGCTGAATGCTACTCTACATAAGAAGCCCAAGTCAGCTATAAGCACAGTTCGCAACAAGTATTCGCACAAGATCTTCTTCGAGGTGGCCAAGCTGCCGCTGATTGAGGACAAGGATCTTAGCAGCTGAGTGAGTTGTTTTAAAGTTAGAGATCCATAAACAATGTAAAATTTGTGTCATAATTATTAGACCTATGAAATTGGCCTTTTCTCTGTGAACAAATGAAAAAGTTGAGAATGTAAAATGGACACAGAAAAAAAAACTTGTTGAAATTTTTAAGGCGAAAATATTTTATAGGTCTTTTAAAATGTATTCTAGGTTAAAGGCTTACAACTTTTGTTGTAATATTGTATTTCGGTATTACAAAAAGTAAAAATACTGATACAATTTCCAAATTGATGGTAAAATTTTTAGTTTATTAGGAATTGACATGGTGAATGTCCGAAACAAAACACGTCGACTGCTTGACTCGGACAAGTAAAGGACCACAAAGGCTAAAATTAAACAGTATATTAAAGCATTTCCTAAGGAAATCTTTATAATTTCATTGCAAATAATAAAAAGAAATGTTAGATGTCTATTAATTTACAAAATATTTTGTGAACTCTTGTACTTACCTATACCTGAAGTGTGACTGGTATAATAATTTTTATGAAAACATAAATTATTGCGAATGACAAGAACCCATTCAGACAATGTAAGGGACAGCAGGAATGAAAAAATGCCTGCAAAAGTGATATTTCTTCCACTTATGAAGAAAATGTGTATTGAATATGAAGACCACCGCTAGGCTATAATTGAATGTGCATTTATTAATATACTGCCTTTTAACTTAAACAGAATCATAGACTGAGCATAGAGCAATGTGTGATTGCATTGATGTTGTATGTGTGCTGTGTATGGCAATCGTGGCGAGAAAATATAAAAGACCCAAGGAAAATTATCCTTTAAAACTTGGAGCCATCTCCAGATTTTCGAAATACTAAAATATAAACCAAAATCTCACCAAACACCATCTAGAAAACTTCAATAGTTTTTAATAAATCCCCCACATTCCAATATACATAGTAAAAAAATTGTCTTCCTATGTTATTTGATATGTAGACGGAATTAAATGATTAAATTGTATTAGTTAATATTGTTAGCGTAATTGTAACATGCATTATTTTCATAATATTGTAAAAAGCGGTCCTTGGCATACTAATTTGAAATAACTTGCTGCATTATAAATAATGGCCTTTGCTTTAATAAGGCTTCCAGGGGTCATTGTTGTTGTTCAATAAGTTGTTAAAAACATTGACTATTATAGAAAAATCTAGTATTATAAAAATATTTCATTAAAACCTAGATTTGGTACAAGTAAAAAACCTATTCGTTAGAGCTATGTGACTTCTAAAAGGCAAACATGGCAGTAAAGGTTTATAATAGTATAATTTTGAAAGTTAATTTTAACAGTAATTTTAGATGAATATTTAAACCGGACAGATAGCAAATATTTTGTATATGTAAACATATTTGGCAATCTTTGCTAGTTCTATTTTAATTGTAATTAATTTTAATTATGGATTTTGTAGTAATTTAATTAATTTACAAAGTAATAATTATTATTGTGAGAATATTCTCACTTGTGTCTCATGTTTTTTTTTTGTAATTTATCACATTTTAAAGAGTACAAAATATTGGAATGTTATTAATGTTGTTCACTAATGGTAAGTTTTAGAATAATCCAATTTTAATGCTGTTTTTTTCTTAATATCATTTGTCATTCAATTTATACAATATGTGAAACTGTCGTGTAAATAAAAGTGATTTTGGTTTGAAGTGAATGTATTTTTGCGTCAGCACTAGAATAAGTGCTCCACTCCACCGCGGCGCACGGAGAGGCTACGCACGTGCGTCAAGCTTCACTTTGTAAGAAAATATTATATGTGACTGTGTCCACTGCAACCCACGCACACGCAACGCACGAATTGACTCAATAAAGAAATAAATCCATGCACGTCCACGCGTGTGCGTGGCCGTGCACAGCGTGCGCAGCGGTGGAATGGAGCCTTTACATACACCGTACTACGGGAGGGGAACTACGTATTCGCCTATTAATCATTTCCTTTTGTCTTGAGAAAAAAGAACATCCATAAATGGCGGAATAAAATGTCATCCTATTTATACGCATTTGCAAAAATTATAACAAAATACGAGGAAAAATAAGAACCACAGCAAAATATCAGAATAATGTGATTTAATCACAGTTGGAACAATGTTTCTGACTGTTCACTAGTTACAACTTACAACATTAATATAAAGATACAAAACATATTACTGCATACATATTTCATTGTTTAATCAAAATACATGGTGTTTAGCTATATAATAATTTCATGTATTGCCTGAGCGAATCATTTTATAGGTCACAATAGCATACTAAAGGCCTGTTTCACTACTTTCTGATAAAGTGCCGAATAGGCTATTCACAACTTTTTGACAGATTAGATTTTGAGGATAGCCAATTCGTCACTTATCAGGAGGTGGTGAAACAGATCCTTATTGTAATTTTTATTGTTGTAATTTAATTGATATTATATAATCTAATTTCATAGATGTATTAACAGTTTAGATGGTTTTAGCAAAGTATATCTAGGAGTAGGGATACTTATGGCCTGTTTCACCGCTTCCTGATAAGGTGCCCGATAGGGTTATTTGACAGATTTTCCATACTCCATCTGTCAAATTAAGTGGTGGATAGCCTTATCAGGAAGCGGTGAAACAGGCCCTAATTATCCAAACGCAAAATGCATTTTTACATTACCAATTTATTTTGCATCTAACAATAATTTCAAAGTTCATTTCTTTACAATTAATCAAAGTGAGATAAATAAAATCAATGGATGATTAAAATTTAATATTGATGGATTCGACAATGTTCATTATTACTACACAGTACACACATAAGTGTCAAAAAAATGTTATTGCAAACAAGGCATTTATAAAATGCTTATGAGTATCTGGGTACTAAATTGATACATGAAAATAAGGATTATGCCCATTTTCACTAACCGCGGACTAGCGCTAAGAGTATCCCTAAAGTACAATTTACACAGAGCCAGTACTAGCTGCCAATAAGACTAGCAGCCAGTATTGGCTTGGTATATGCCGCGTGTGAACAGTTTTTCAAGCCAGGCCAAACTGTTCACGAGCGGCATATGCCAAGCCAATACTGGCTGCCAGTCTTATTGGCAGCCAGTGCTGGCTCTGTGTAAATTATACTTAACAGTCTTTGATTAGGTCATGTATGTCTTAAGACAAAAAGTACTTCAGCGCTCTGCGCTTATGTTCAGATTATATGTACGCTTAGTTGTCATATTATCGGCGTTGGTCAAGTTTTTGAAGATACGTATTTAATGGTCGCTAAGGGACCCTTAATGTTAGGAAGTGGACAGCAAAAATGGGCCTTGATCACAAACAGAGTTTACTTGACAAAGAACGCATTGTGTAAATGCCGCATGTGAAAAAGAACTTCAATAATTTAAAAATATGGTTGATATTTTAAATGTTAGGAAATATGTAGGGGATTTTATACAGGTAAATTGATTTAACTTTGTAATCAAATTTTATATTCACAATACTGAACAATTACACATCTCATAGAATTAACTGATTAGCTTCAATGAAGACAGAGATTAAACTTATTTAAAACACTTCAAATTTAAAAAATAATAACTCTCAGCTTGCATATTATTATATTTTTTATTGCCTTTTGTTGCTTTGAATTACTCATTTTGTTCGAAATTAATTCACATTCGGCGCACATACCTTCTATTTTAGAACCCGTGGTTTTAAGAAAATTCCTTGGATTTTATTACGCTCATTAGAATAATTTTGAACTATGTCCGAATCAATTCAGAATAACACTTCCAGATACAGGCGAGAAGCTACTTTTGCAGTAGTTTTTTTCTGAGATAATAATATTATAGTACAGAAATTATGAAGACTGTAAATACTTAAATGAATAATTAGCTTAACAAGGCTAATGCTACGCTAGTAAAGGCGGGATGAATGAGACTACAGTCTCCTAATCATGAGCTTACATAAAATAATGGCTATTTATACAAACTACGACTATATACAAATGTTCAATATAGAACGTAACTAACACAATATTTACATTAAAGTTTTGGATGCTTTGGCTATAAACGGGCGTATAATATGCCTATACTAAGTTTACGAGTTCTTCGCTACTAGGAACTAAACGTCATAGGCTATGAGTTCAATCACTAACCTCATCGATATCATTAATTTATTTAGTAACTACTTATTGAAATTTGATATTCATTGCCCTAACTTTTCAGCCTAAAAGCCTAAATACGAATATATTTCGTAACCTTATAAAATTGATACTAACAATCGAGTTATTTGATATTATGTTTGATTATTTTATGTCATTGTACACGCTAAATCTATCCGCTACACATGCTCGGAGTATAGTAACCTCAATACTATGATATTCATCAACTTATAGTCACT
Source organism: Polyommatus icarus (assembly GCA_937595015.1). NCBI lineage: Eukaryota > Metazoa > Arthropoda > Insecta > Lepidoptera > Lycaenidae > Polyommatus > Polyommatus icarus. Next base: position 17,645,619 of record OW569321.1, read on the forward strand.
AAATAAACTAACAATACTCGTAATTCACCAATTTCGCCCAAATCTCACTTAGTCTATTGCACACACACTACTAGCTGGGGCTCGACTTGTGATTCTCTTCCGGTTCTATCGTCGTCTCGTTCATGGGTTGGGGGCGGGGCGAGACGGGCCTGAAGGTGCACTCGAGGTCGGAGTCGGGCGTGCCGGGGGTGGAGGGCGTGAGGCGGCCGGTGCACAGCCGCTTGGACATGGGCACGTCGGGGTCGTCGCAGCGCCGCTTGCCGGGCAGCACGGTGGGCCGGCTCACGGGGCTGAACGAACACGCCCGCAGCGGGTTCGGCGATAGACTCCGCCGCGTCGTGTACTTCCGCGTCGGCGATGGTGACACCACCGGTGAAAACCTAACACAGACATGAAGTTTACACACTGGACTAACTACATGAGCGTACCCAGCTTTTAGCCTGCGTTTGGGCCTGGGGGTCAAGTTAGATTATTTTGATCATAAGGGCACTTCGTTTAGTAATTACTAGCTGTTCCGCGCAGCTTCGCCCGCGTAATTTAGGAATTTCACGCAACCGTACATTTTTCCGCAAAAAATAGCCTATGCCCCTTCACGTGGTCTATTCTTCATGTTTGCCAAATAACATAAAAATTTCTCCAGTAGTTCTTAAGGTAATAAGCAATTTCATATAATTTACCCCGTTTTTTCCACATTTTCCTCTGTGTCTTCGCTCCTATTAGTTTGAGCGTGATAAAATATAGCCTATAGCCTTCCTCGATAAATGGGCTATCTATCACTGAAATAATTTTACAAATCGGACCAGTAGTTCCTGAGATTAGCGCGTCCGCTCGCGGCGCTCCTATTAAGGTACAATTCCGTGCATCGCGGTCGGGCACGACCTACGACTCGTAGGACGCTCGCGGCCAAGTGAATAGTCAGTGGTGCCATACATTTTCATACACTGACTATGGTCGCGAGCGTCCGACGACAGTCGTAGGTCGTGCGCGACCGCGATCGATCGCGATGCACGGAATTGTACCTATATTAGCGTAATAAAATATAGCCTATAGCCTTCCTCGATAAATGTGCTATCTAACACTGAAACAATTTTTCAAATCGGATGAGTAGTTCCTGAGATAAGCGCGTTCAAACAAACTCTTTCCAATTATAATATTAGTATAGATTTTAGACGAGTTCATACATCTGCGAAATTTCTAGGAAAATAGGGGGTTAAGGCTGTGTTTCCACCAGAGACGTGTTGCGAGGAATGTGTTTTTAAGATCTAATATAATCTCGGCGCTGAGCCAGGTCACAGCAAGCTCACGTCAATAAAGCGATTCTATTGGTTCTCAAAAACACGAACCTCGCAACACATCTCTGGTGGAAATATAGCCTAAGGGCCACGCCACACCGGAATGGCAGCGGCGCGGCGAGCACTTTCAGTGTCCTATGATTTAAAACTTTATCCTCATTATTGTAATACATAGTAGGTATCGCTTGAGAAATCGCGGCCGCCGGCCGCCGTAGACTTCTCAAGCGATACTAATGTAATATTATGTATTACAATAATGAAGATAAAGTTTAAAATCATATTATGATACTGAAAGTGCTCGCCTCGCCGCTGCCATTCCGTTTTGGCGCAACCCAGGCTGTGTTTTCACCGGAGCTGCGTCGGAATAATCTTTAAAAAAATATTTCTCGCAACGCAGTTCCGATGGAAACTCACACTAAATAGGCGATTACTCTGCTTATTTTGAGAGGGCAGAAGCTAGCTTCGCAAACATTAACAAATGGAAACTTACCTTGCTACCCTTGTGGGTGAGTTCAGGCCGCTGATGAGCGTAAGGTCCTCGTAGGACTGTCCAATCTGCATGGTGGTGTGTATTTCCCGCTCGTGCGCTACCTCCCGCGTGTTGGTGACGTCAGCACTCTCTTCTAACCTCAGCTGGTTCACTCTCACTGGCGTCAGCCGCCGCCCGGTTATGCTCTGGAATGACATTAAATATTATCAAAAAAAAGTTATAACTTATAATAAAGTTTGAAAGGTTAAGTTTTCGGCTGGATTTATATACGTCCGCCGAAACGCGCGGTTTGGCGGCTATACCGCAAGATCACAAGCATTCGTATGCAAACGACGACCCGACAACGCTATTTAAATAAATCGTAATATGTATAACTAAATCCAGCCGTAAGGTCTTATACCTACTACCGCGTACAGTTGAGGAGCGTATTTAGGGCGGACCGCGATGAAACCTTAGTTTTAGGTTACTGATTAAAAATGAATAGATACGTATTTAAGCGTTTTTGGAAATTCTACCCCCAAAGGGGTGAAATTGGGGTTGAAAGTTTGAATGAAAGTCCGTTATTTCTTGAGTTAGAAACATGAAATTTTATATTTGGGCTACTGATTAAAAATGATTGAATACGTGTTTAAGTGTTTTTGGAAATTCTTCCCCCAAGGGGTGAAATAGGGGTTGAAAGTTTAAACGAAAGGCCGTCATTTCTTAAGTTAGAAACATGAAAGTTTATTTTTGGACTGCTGATTAAAAATGAATGGATAAATATTTAAGCGTTTTTGGAAATTCTACCCCCAAGTGGATGAAATTGGGGTTGGAAGTTTAAATGAAAGTCCATCATTTCTTGAGTTAGAAACATGAAACTTTATTTTTGTGCTACTGATTAAAATTTAATGGATAAGTATTTAAGCATTCCTGGTAATTCTACCCCCAAGGGGGTGAAATTGGAGTAGAAAGTTTCAATGAAAGTTCTTCATTTCTTGAGTTAGAAACATGAAAATTTATTGACGATTGCGTTTGACGTTTGCTTAAATAGGGTCCCGTTTTTACCCTTTATACGGAACCAGAAAAGCGGAAAACTAACCATCTTTATTATTATACTACACACACCGGCAAAATTACCGGAACATAGTTAAAAAGGGCCACAACTTGAATTCAAGTGAGTCGGGCTGTGTGAAATCCTTTTTTATAGTTTCTAAGCTCATTTAAGAAATAAAATATTGAACAAAACTGGCAAGTTGACAAATTTTTATTGCAATTATGCCCTACTAAGTGTTTTTTGATGATTGACGTTGTAAGTGTTTCTGATAAGAATGGCGTTTTTAGCGGGGTGCAAGGTATGCCAGCTCATTTGATTGTTTGGTTTTTGAGAGAACACATTGCTTAGATACAAAATTAGTGATTCTCTAGCATCTACGACAGCTAGAGCTGTAACCACGATAGAGAAAGGTCACACCTACCGTTCGGTCAGTTAGGCCTTAGGTGTGTCGGCTTTCGTGGTCCATCGTAAATTTCAACGCTACAAAAAGACTGGATCTTGCGTTCGGAGACGAGAACAAGGCAGATATATGGTGGCAAAGGTTCAGGATAACCGTTTTTTAAGGGTACAAGCCTTAATAAATCGACCTCAAACTGCTTTGCAGAGAAGAAACTTATCGGAATAGGTCCGAGATGTACGTGTAAGTGATTGTACAGTAAGAATAAGACTCAAAGAAGTTAAATTAAACACAAAGGTGCCACACACACATCCTAGAACTGCATGTTGTGCCTTTTACACAGTTTTAGGCAGTAACTTCAATTTTATGCGCATCCATATAGTAAAAAATTCGGGCATTATGACCTAAATGATGCTAGCGTAGCCCAGGTGGAGAGGTCAGCATGGTCTACGGATGTGGATCCGATTGAGAACGTGTGGCACATCAATGGGTGAACGGTACGAGTTAAAACTCCAGCCAAAATGTGTTCAGGAGCTCGAGTTGGTTGACAATATGACCGATAGCTATGTGTGGACATAGACGCATAGTGTGGACTATGCGTTTTCGTCTTCAATTTTCGTCATCTTCTTCATTCAACTTTCGTTTGGCACTTTCAAATTTCAATAGTTGAATGCGTTAACGAACGCAACGCCAACATTGTTTATCAGTTGCAGTGTCTGTCAGCTTTTCAACATGTGCGACGAGAACGTTTTACTGGGTGGAATATGTGCGGCTAATTTGCTCATAAGAAATTCCAGAAAAAATAGAACTTAGCGAATATTTTGGATACGGTCAAAGCGCATGCGTCGCGGGCATGCCTCACGTACGCTGTTGACTGCTATGACGTATGCCCTTGATGAACAAAAAAAGATACAGTGTGGACAAAGCTAATGGGAGCGAAAAAGCTGGGCAAGTGCGTATCAGCCACGCACAATAGAGGGTTCCGTAGTACCGGAATACCAAACGGTACCAATTTTAGGTTTTGTATGGTTAATGAATATACAATAATTATAACACTACTAACAATATCATCTCATTGCGTCTAAAGGAATCGAACAAAATGTTCCTTTGCACTTCTCAATAATTTATGAAGTTTTCTTAGCCGTGATAGTTTTTCTTTTAAATTTAGCATATTTCCGACTCTCGTGAATTATTCCACATTTCCAGAAGTAGCCGCTTAGCTTTTTTTCCACTTTAAAACTTCATAATATTTCACAAAATATGGATACCTAAACCGAAAAATGATTTTTTAACCCGAAAAAAATAATCATCCCCGCGTACCCTAAAAAAATTAAAGATTTTATAGACCATTTTGTCGGTATCATTAATATTATGTGTATTCATGCCGAATTACAGCTTTGTAGGTCCTATATGATCTCTGAGCAAAGCCGCGGATAGACAAATGTTTTAATTCTTCATTTATATACAATACTAGCTGTCCCGGCAAACATTTCTTTGCCATATTAAGTATATAAAGTATTTTTTTTTAATTTGATCGCAGCGCTAACTGTCGGGACATACTAAAATTAAAATTCGAATTCGAATATTATTTTACAATTTGACACTGCGATGGTAGCGCCGCCTGTCGGATCCAATGTAAAACATTCCAAAATCAACAACTACTAATAAATTAAAAATTGTGAACCTAAACCATTCCCAGATCCCCTTGAACGCTAGATATAGAGATAAGCTCTTTCAAATAATTTTCCCCGTTTTTCTCCATTTTCCTCTGTTTCTTTGCTCCTATTGGTGCCAACGTGATGTTACATAGCTCAAGACTTGAGCTATATAACCTCGGTAAATAAGACTATCCATCAAAAAACTAATTTTTCAATTCCAAGCAGTAGTTCCACAAATTCTTTAGCTTTATAATTTAAGATATGATTTTCCCAAACTTTGAGCCCGCCATTTATAAGGAATGGTAAGTCGTATGAAAAAAGTGTCTGAATATTTTTTGTAGAGAATTCTATGATCTACACTCTTGTCATACTTATTTTTGTGATAAAATGTATAGTTTGGAAAAAAACAGGAAAAACCTCACTTTAATACCTTTGACCTTGAATAAAAAATTTTGCACAAGTCCCCGGGGATCCTCCCCGGGGTTCCTCCCCGGGGACTTTTGAGGTTTTATTTGTAATGATGTATATAACGTCTCTACCAATTTTCAGCTCTATGCGAGTTATTCCGAGGTTACGATTTTTTTGCGTCTAATTAGACCGGACTAGAAGTTCGAGAATGTCTGTTATATCTTCAAGCAAAAGTCAGGACCTAGTACACACAATTCGTCGTGGCATGTGGAAGTACATAAGAATTAATAATTATTATCTACTATTTTTTATAGTCAACTTACAGAAATATTGACAGCAGCGGAGAGGGGACTGCAACTTATACTGTTGCTACGCGTGCGCGGCAGACTGCTATTGGAGAACATATTGAAGAACGACGTGCTTCTAGAACAAAACAATTCCATATTAACATGCTACAGCCCACATAGTTAGTGGTTTACACTTTACTAATAATTATAAATTTTATTGTAAGATGACGCACGCAACTCTGTTGCGCCAAAATTCCTTAAAATTGCGAAAACCGTACATTTTCTGAGATAAAAAGTATTAAGTATACTATGTTCTTTTCCGGGACTCAGTCAGTGTCTCCTTACTAAATTCAGCAAAATCGGTTCAGCGTTTTGGACTTTGGACGTGAAGAGGTAACAGACAGACACACAGTTTTATAATAATAGTTTTGTTACGGACACACAGAGCCATCTAGTGTCGAACCAGCAAAACTTATCTAGAGGACACACTACACATAAATTCCCTACTCGAAACTAGATGGCGCTAGGTGGTACATGCTCGAGCCTCCTAGAAAGTTCCCACGCTTGTTTACTTGTTTACGTGAATCGGGCAAGGAACTTTCTAGAATCCGACTCGCCCATATAAATAGGCGCGGGTAGACGGCCCGTCAGTTCAGTTCGATACAAGTGATCTTACAAGCGACTTCGAAGTGAAAACAAGTGATCAATAGTGAGTGAACCAGTGAACCTACGACGCGGCTACGACCTAGGACAGTGATAGTGCTCAGTGATTTAGATCTAGTGCTTAGTGTTTGGACTTAGTGATTAGTGTGAGCTAGTATTTGTGAATAAAGTCTTCAAGAGAGTCACCAGGGCAATCGCGCTAAATTTATTCAACTGAACCGCAAATGAAAGTCGGACGTTGATCGACTTTTAGAACGATTTGATATCGCGCTAACGTTTTGACAGCCAGTTGAGACGTTACTGAACCTCAGCCGAAGCGCAAACGCTGTCAAAACAAAAAGTTGATACAAAGCTACTTCTACTCGCACGTTTTCGAAACGTTTCTTATTTTGGTGTGTTAAATTGACGAAAATCGATGGAAAATATAACAATAAGCTATATTTAAATTATAATATAAGCTTATGTTTACTTTTAAGCTGTAAAATGACACTACGGACTATTTGAGTTTGTTAAAAAGTGAATTGAATTTTGACATTACTTCTTTACGTAAATATGTTTTCTGTGCCACATAAAACTTTTGCCACAAGCCACCAGTCACTACTCAACACTGGCGTTTGTAAATTATAGTAAAACAATATGAATTAAACTACGTAAATTAAAAACTCCAAGTAATTATCATTCGCATTCATAACTACCAAAACAACTTCACTCGTGTCATATTCATCCATAATATGTAAATAAACAATTTGACAACTAACCAATTAACGCATCGGAACAAATTTGTTCATATTTAAGCCAATCAAAATAAAATCAGAAGGGCGCTGATTGGTCCGCTGCAATGTCTGTCTAAAGGTCAAACGTTGCGCTTCGTTCGAGTTCCATCTAAGGTTGAGTTACGGTTGAAACGATAGCACGATACTAAAATTTGTTCAGACGCAGCGGAACCAAACCTTAACTGAAACACAACCAAAGTAGATGTGAACCTAAATTAAAACGTTTAGAAATAACGCGTTCGGTTCCGCTGCGTCTGAACAAATTTCAGTATCGTGCTCTCGTTTCAACCGTAACTCAACCTTAGATGGAACTCGAACGAAGCGCAACGTTTGACCTTTAGGCAGACATTGCAGCGGACCAATCAGCGCCCTTCTGATTTAGTTTTGATTGGCTTAAATATGAACAAATTTTTTCCGATGTGTTAATTGGTAAATTGACAAATTGTTTATTTACATATGGACTAGCTGTCCCGGCAAACGTTTCTTTGCCATATTAAGTATATAAAGTATTTTTTTTTAATTTGGTCGAAGCGCTAACTGTCGGACAGACTAAAATTAAAATCCGAATTCGAATATTATTTAAAATTTGACACTGCGATGGCAGCCGACTGTCGGATCCAATGTAAAACATTCCAAAATCAACAACTACTAATAAATTAAAAATTAATTAAAAAAACATTGTCCAGCGGACAAAATTGTGAATCTAAACCATTCCCAGATCCCCTTGAACACACACAAAAAATTTCATCAAAATTGGTCCAGTCGTTTAGGAGGAGTTCAGTCACATACACACGCACACAAGAAATATATATATAATGATGAATATGACATGAGTGAAGTTGTTTTGGTAGAACTTAAGAATGTGAATGATTATTACTTGGAGTTTTTAATTTACGTAGTTCATTTCATAATATTGTTTTACTATATTTTACAAACGCCATATACCTAAGTGTTGAATAGTGACTTGTGAGTTGTGACAAAAGTAGAAAACATTTACGTAAAGAATTACCTAATTAGTAATGTCAAAATTCAATTCACTTTTTAACAAACTTAAATAGTCCGTAGTGTTATTTTACAGCTTTGAAGTAAAGCATAAGCTTATATTATAATTTTATTATAGCTTATGTTATATTTTTCCTTTGATTTTCGTCAATTTAACACACCGAAATAAGAAACGTTTCAGAAACGTGCGAGTAGAAGTTGCATTGTATCAACTTTTTGTTTTGACAGCGTTTGCGTTTGGGCTGAGGTTCAGTAACGTCTCAACTAGCTGTCAAAACGTTAGCGCGATACCGAATCGTTCCAAAAGTCTATCAACGTCCGAGTTTCATTTGCAGGTCAGTTGAAAAAATTTAGCGCGATTGCCCTGCAGGTCTTTCTCTCCGAATCGAACCCTAGCACGTAACAACTATTGCGAGTAGTACTTAGTATGGATTGCAAATATTATTGTCATTTACGTTTCACAAAGACCAAATTACAAAAACTACAATAAACAATCTTATTCAGCATATATTTTTTCGACTAGAGCTGTAATTTAGACTATAGAGTACCTTTTCCCCTTTTTAATCCATTTTTAGGGTTCCGTAGTCAACAAGGAACCCTTATAGTTTTGGTCTGTCCGTCTATCTGTCTGTCTGTCCGTCTGTCTTGCTCAGAGACTATAGGACCTACAAAGCTGTAATTCAGCACATAATATTAATGATGCCGACAAAATAATCTTAAAATAATATAATTTTATCGTAACTGACCCCTACACATCAAGGCTCAAGCGGGATGATTTTTTTTCGCGTCCACCCCACCGTGTCGTTGGATAGGTCTTTTAAAAATATAACGAGTAGTCATAAATCATTTTCCTAAAAAAATGTATTCGGCGAAGTATAAATGAACTTTTCGTTCAAATTCCTTTGAACGTAACTGAGTTGATGTTGTTAGTAGTGTAAAACACGTTATAAATGTGCATTCATTGCACATACAAAAATTATCATAAACTAGCAGTACTACGGAACCCTATATTGCGCGTGGCCCGACACCGCACTTGGCCGGTTTTTAATAAATAGTAAACTTGCGAAGAAGTTGTTGTTTTGGTTTTATAATACGTACCAAAATTGTTATAAATCAGTAAATATTGGCAATACAGGACAACATTAATTAAACAAATTATTGCTATAGATTTAGATTATTTGAAAAACTTAGGCAGGTATTTCAGATTCGGATTGCGTCTTGCTGTGAAATGGGTGCAAATGCAAACCTAGGCGGGTGGAGCATGATGCATCAGACGCAGCATGGCGCAGTCTAGGATGCATACAAACGACCGTTTAGGCTTTGGTTTAGGTATTACATTTAGCATCAAAATGCGGCTCACGTGAGCCACGATTGATATGACGAAACCAGATAAACTCAATTCTGTGATATCGTGACAGCCAAAAGTAAAAACACAAACAAATATCTAAAGGTTGACAAAAAAGACTTGATCTTTATTATTTGACCATTCAGAAATAACTACCTAGCAAAATCTTAAAAACAGAATAGTGGGATTTTCTGGATTCTGAAAGAACTGTTTTTGTACGGACAAAATATAGCTACTTACCTACATTTAAACAGCATTCTAATATAAAAAATATACTTAATTAGAAGTACAATTATAGAACTATTAGGTACTTTTACATGTTATTTCCAGGTTTGGTTAGGTTATTTACACCTGATTGTCTGACAAGTAGGTAAGATGAAGATAATCCATGCGTCGAATGGGCATGTAAAGTCGGTCCTGCGCCTGATCTCTCGCCAGTCATGTCGGTCTTCCGTCCCACTGGGTTGACAGTAAAGGAATAGAGAGTGCTCTTGTGTACTGCGCACACACTTGGGCACTATAAAAATAACTCCTGCGTACCGTACCTGGCCTTGTACCATGAAACTGTTTTGAGACTCAAACAATCGGACGAAAATGCTGCGTCCTACTCTAACAAACGTCATTTCACGTTTGTTAGAGCAGGACGCGGCATTCTCGGCCGATTATTTGAGTCTCAAAACCGTTTCATGGTACAAGGCCAGTTTCGTAGTAGGCCTACTGGTTTGGTTTCAATGAAATCGGCCACCGTCACCGATACCGGTGTGGGAGTTATTATTATTTAAAATTATAACTATAAATTATAATAACATAATATTGTTAATTAATAATTATATATTATCATTTCATCACAATATTTCATTTCATCACATTGTCGCAAAGAATGGGCGTTTTCACACTGCAACGATAACGACACGACACGATATCGTCGGACTGGTAGTTTGATACAATCACTACTAAACGCTTTCACACTGTGTCGTTGCAGTCAACGATATCGTCGCCGGCAGATTGTCGTGCCGATATCGGGACGACACACCTTTGCTGACGCAATACTACTAAGGGGTCGTCCACAAATTACGTGAGGTGTTTAGGGGGCCCGAGGAAGTCGGGTCAAATCTTATCTAATCTCACGTTGGGGAGAGGGGGGTCTCGGAAAATTTCATGTAGTTTTTTTCTCAACAAAATAAATACTACCTATTTTGATCCATTTATCCAGATTGTACGTATGCTTATTCGTTATTAGTTTATTACGATTAAAATCTTCGTTCGAAAGAAAATCTACTGACTGTCAAACCAAACGTTTACGTAAGAAGCCCACATTTTGGGGGGGTGAATAAAATCTAACGGAATCTCACCAGGGGGAGGGAAGGATCAAAATATTTAAAAAACAGCTCACGTAATTTGTGGACGCCTCTAACCGCATGACAAGCTGTTGGTTTTATCGTGCCGATATCGTCGGACGATATCGTTGTCGTCCGAGCAGACGACACAACAGTATCGTGTCGTGTCGTTATCGTCGCAGTGTGAAAACGCCCATTGTTGTATTTCACCTTTCATTGGAACACATTTCATCCATTAGAAAAAAAATCTCGGCTGTATCGTTTTGTATTTTATTATTAAATGTGATTCTGTTGGTGAATAAATAAATAAATAATAACAGTTACATTTAAAGTAAAATTATTTTAAATACAAAAATTAAGAGCCACTTTGGTTGATTATATTAAGACCGAGCTCCCTTTTTTTGCTGTGTTTTCTAATAAGTATTACGACCCCGGAAGACGATTGACATAAATGAAATTGAGATTTATTTAATCATTGTATATTTATCTGATACTTGCCTCACGGAAAACACGATTCACTTATTTTGACTCGATAGTTTTATTTTTCGAAATTATGAATTTTTCTGGGCTTTTCAACAAATATCTGTTACACTTTTTGAGTTACTATCATTAAATAACTTGCACTACTACAATCACACACTTTATAAAGTACTAGCTAAAGGAAATATTAGTATTGTATTTAATTTTTAAGTAATCATCAAAAACATTTTTGGGACTAGCGAAATTTACTTTCGTGCTATAATGCACCGGACCGTTGTTACGCGATATTGTTCACTATTATCTACAGCGCAAAATACATTTCATGCGGGTACGATTCATGAAATTATTGTATTATGATTGGACCATAGCCGTGTGTGTAGGCGGGGCTAGCGTTTTGACAGCAGGCTCTTAATTTGATTGCGTAATAATTACTAATATTATGCACATTTCAATTAGTTATATCTCGGATTTGGGGAAAATCGTCATCCTAAAACACCCTGGTACTCCACATGATTATTAATTAGCGTGGTGTTTAAATTAATCTCTACTTTTCTTCTTAAGAATAAAATTATTCATCCTGATTCAGAGATATCGGAATAGTAGTTTCGCTTTGGAATAATTCATAAAAAGAACAGGGATGTTCATAATATGCTTTCCGAGATCGAATAATTCCTTCATTCCTACCAAATACCACGGGTATTTTATACCAATACCAAATAGTTTGAATAAACTTTAAAACCGCTGTTAGAAAATACTTAAAAATTAAGGTCCTTGCATTCTGTATTTTATACAGATCTTCAAGTAACCATCATTTTAACACCTGGGTGGTTATTTAAGTGATACAGGCACTAAAGTTGCCAAGCACAATAGGTATACGGCATTTTCGCAATGTAGTCGGCCTAACCTAAAGAAATAAATGATATAAGTATATAAAAACGTCACGATACAACCCTGTGCGGATTTGATGACAAAAATCTATAGACATAAGCCACGGGCACAAAGCTAGTTAAATGATAAAAACATCTTATCTATTAAAGTTATTTTTTAACAAATATTTGTCGCTTTAATTTTTTTTTTGTAATCTTATTTATTTTATAAGCCTCTTTAATGTTTTCGAGAAAATGTAAACGAAAATATGTAGTTAAAATAACAGTTTAAGTAGTATCAGATTTAAAAATTAAAACTATCCAAAGCGATGTCTGGGAATTTTTGTTTCTTTTTGGTATTTATCATGATCGCTATTTCGTTGCGTCCTATGTCGGCACTACAAATAGGCGAACGCGTTGGCCAACGCGTTGGCCCAATGTGTAGAACAGGCGTTCGCGCGTTCGCGGTAGTATACAGTAATGTACTGATAATATGCATCATAATTAGATGTTAGGTAAAATATGCTATTACCGCTGAGAATGGCTAAAATATGCAAATGCATATTATTGGTACTTTAAATCTCTATATATAAAAATGAATCCATATTCGCGTGGTCATGACATCACACGTAAACGGCTGGCCCGATTTTGCTGAAATTTGGCATAGAGATACTTTGAGTCCCGAAGACCAACTTTGGATACATTTTGTTCCGGAAAAATGTACGGTTACTGCACAGCATACTTTTATGATTTGCGCGAAAACTATTCAGTCTATTTTGATGAATTTTGGTATGGAGATACTTTGAGTCTCGGGAAAGTACAAGGGATACTTTTTGTCCCGGAAAACATATGGTTCCCGCACAATAAACTTTTGTGATTTTCGCCTAAATTTTTCAGTCTATCTTGATGAAATTTAGTATGGAGATACTTGGAGTCTCGGGAAAGGACAAGGGATACTTTTTATCCCGGAAAATGTACGGTTCCCGTACAATAAACGTTTATGATTTTTGCCTTAACCATTTAGTTCAATTTGATGGGCATGGATATACTAATTTTAATCCATTTTTTCTTAATTATACCAATTTCAATTAAATAATCATCATTTAGACAGGACAACTTCTGTCGGATCAGCTAGTTATATTATATTATACCCTCACAGATTTTTCAAAGCCAAGTTTCAACTTATCATATTCTATAGTAGAGAAATGAATTCAATATTGTAACATCAGTGACTATAATTATTATTATGGTAAGGGTGGCTAGTTTCATTGAAACCAGACCAGATAAGCAGGAGTGATTTTATAGTGCCCCAGTGTGTGCACTCTCTATTCTTTTACCCTCATAACCCAGTGGGACAGACTACTAACATGACTGGCGAGAGATCAGGTGCAGGTCTGACTTACGGACCAACCCCACCTAAAACATCTTGTCGACCCCTGGTCTAAACCATGGACCACATAGGCGTTAAAAGTCGCTATAATTATTTCATGCTCATACTACTGAAAATTACAAACATTTTGGGTAGAGCATTATATTGGAAATATCTTATCATGCAACAACATTCAATTACACACATGACAGAACCCTACCCACAATGTGATAGCAAAAACTGAAATATTTATTAAGATTGTTTACAACAAGATACAAGCAATAATTGTAATATGAAGTTGATATGTTTTGAAGACATTTGGAAGTTTATTTTGTGTAGATTATAGTTATTTTAATCAAGAAAAATTAATTATACAAATTATATTGTGCAGCAGAAGTTGATATAAAATATAATAAAAATAAAATATAAAACCTTGTTATCTGCATGACTTTATGTTTACCAAATATGTGTTTATCACTAAAGCAAGCCAATATTTTATCAACATGAAATTACACACTTTCATGATTTAATTAATATAAAATAACATAAAGCTATATAATTATTTTTTATGTAGTGACTTTTTTAATGACAAACTTGTTGACTATTTTTTCAGGATAAGCTCATTCTAATGGTAAATGCTAGCTAGCTGAAAATTTGGTTATCGAATTAAATAGCTCTAAATATGTACACGGCACCCACTGACGACCTCAGCAAATGTCAAAAATAGGCAGATATCGCAGCGACAACCGACGAGGTCCGTGGGAGGCGTGTCGATTTCTGTAAACTTTACCTCGGAGCTGTGCTGGTTGTGGGCGAAGTCGCTGTTGTGGACGTAACCTCATTGATTAGAGGTGCACTACTGCACCTTTTCAATATGTTAGGAGAGTCCACATCCATTATCTTACAGCCAACATTCAATTAACTGACGTATCGTGTAGCTATATGCATAGGGTCTGCCGAAGCAACTAGCGCACTATTGAAACTGTTTATATAACACTGAAAGTGCACTTTGAATACAACTAAGGTATACAAATTAACTGAGAAACATCTACAGTCTCTTGATTTAATGCAGTTAATAAAAGAATATTGCTAAAAAATTAAAATACTCTATTGGCAAAGCTTAGCAGTGTTGCTGGCTGACCTGTCAAATTGCCGAATTTTATAAACACGTTCATGAATGTAATTTTGTTAACTGTTTTTTGTCAATATCCATTATCATTTCACTAATTAAATACCTATTGCTTCTGAATTTTGTTATAAGTATATTTAATTACTGTACTCATCAGAAGACAATATAATGGCTAAAGATTATGTTTAAATATTGTAGAAATTTCTGAGTAAAATCAGTGACAATTATTAAAAGTTTTTATTATTTGTGAACGCATTTATATTTGGCAGGTTTGTACGATCCTTTTTATGCAATATTTTAATTTAACTCTCAAGTTCACAAAGTTTTATTATAATGGAAGTCCACATAAATTTTTCATTAAAATTAAATTCATCAAGTGAATAACTAGAGGCTAGAAAAATACAAAATTTTATAATAAGTACGCACTTCAGTCGGTTATTATTAAATTTTGTGTCGTGTTAAATAGATTACGAATACGATTAACGGAACGTACTTTACATTTTAAAAAATATAAACGTCAAAAGTCAAAACAATTTCAAAATGTTGTCAAAATGAGATAGGTAGGTACCTACAGTGATACGGTACAGTAAATAGAAATTCTGAAATCTACGAGATGAAAATTGAAAACTGATAATAAATGATAACAGAGTTAAACCTTTTATCGCTCTGAACGATTTCTATTAAATGTTAATGACTTTAATAGGAGAAATTGCGATACTTCGTTTATAATGCAAATTTTCAAATTCGCAAAGTAATTGTTTACTAATGTATCTAAGAAAAAGGTGTGTATTGTTTTATCATAAAACTATTAATTTATCGTAAATTAACTTAATACTTCACATAATTTATGTTCCTTTTAGCACCACCTTGAAATATCTCATCGTTGCGCCGATAGCAGCCGTTTTATATTGCGAATGGTTCGTTTATATTATTCAGCCAGTTTTCTGGAACAACTTAGAATGCCAGACAGCAGATACCTCTTGTACGAAAATGTTATTTATCGCAGATCCTCAAATACAGGGGGATGAAGGTGCTCCATCACCTCTTAATCATTTATTCAACTGGGACAGTGATAGGTGGAGTTTGTTTTAAATAAATAATTATAAAACTTTACTGCCTCACATAAAAAAGTTTAAGACAGGATTTACTAATCCATGTTGCTGTTTTTATCCATTGTGTTGGAAATGCCACTTGATGTACAGTTAAAGCTACATCTAAGATCATGTTTAGACCATGAATACTGTCATAAACTATGTTTACTTATATGTTTTAATATTTCTTATATAAAGAAGTAGCTTTTAAGACATGGCATTATCTATCCATCTAAAATTCATTTATATTATTTCTCCTCTTCTTTCTAAGAGTATTTTAAAACAGACTGATTATTTTGTTTAATATTTTTCAGGTATTTGAGATCAACATTTTCAGTAGTTCTGAAGCACTTTCAGCCTGATGTTCTGGTGTTTCTGGGAGATTTAATGGATGAAGGGTCAATATCATCTATGATACAGTTTCACAACTATGTAAAAAGGCTATCAAATATATTTGATGTTTATTATCCTATTGTGGTGAGATATTCTATTATTTGTTAAACCTTCAGGCCCCGCGCGAGCACCGGTGATCGCGAGAACAAAAGAATACAATGGGAATTCCTAGAACCATCTGATCGAAGGATTAAATAGCACATACTTTTTTTAGTTGTACATAATGAGAATTAAAATATTTTTTCAGCAAATATGGCTGCCCGGGGATAATGATATTGGTGGCGAAAATGAACCAATTAGAAAGGATAAAGTTATTGAATTCAATAAGGTATTTGAACAGCCATCTGTTATTAGCTACAGGAATATTTCATTTTACAAAGTGAATGCAGTCACCTACAGTGTCCCCCAAATGCCCGACGTCGAGGACTTGAACCTGAGAATGGCATTATCACATTATCCCATACTTAACAAAGGTGGCTACGGCAAACAGGTTTGTGACTTTGTTGTGGTTTATACCTTTAAATATTATTTTATTCCTCGCACAAATGTTTGCTGTCAAGATAATAAACCACAATATATAATTGATGTAATTAGTATAACAAAATTACAATAATTACTAGCTGTCCTGGCAAATGTTTCTTTGCCATATTATATAAAGTATATCGCCTGTATTATTTTATTGAATTAGTGACTAAATAAGTATGTCACTATGGCAATGGTCCATTGCTATCTTGTGACCCGTGTCGCATAAACAATGGTCGCTCTTTATAGACAAATAATTTGCATTAAAATAAAATAGCGACTATAATTAAAGATCTAAGCTATCCTATCTCTCAAGTTGGAAAAAAGCACACATTTAAAAACTAAAAACATTAAAATCGGTTTAGTAGTTTAGGAATCCATCGCGGACAACCATCTTGACAGGAGATTTATATGTATATATTAGATTAATATTGTTGCAGGTACACAATGCTATACATCCTGATGTATACTTCTGTGCACATGAACACCAGTCCAAATATATGCGACTCAATAGAAACTTTGAGAGGAAGGAGACACATTTATTACAATATGTCGACTCTCCACTTGAAATTGGATTTGATAATGATTTTTTATATGAAATATATGTTCCCACTTGTTCATATAGAATGGGCACTGATAAGATTGGATTTGGTGCTGCTATAGTAGGTAAGAAAAGAACATTTCAACTTTTGAGTTTTATCTTTTGTGTTTGATTTGAAGTCTTATGACTTTTTTGTTTGCAGAAAACAACAACCAGCAATTGAAGTACACAGTGTTTTGGTCACCTAAGAGATTCCCCTATTTATATTTATATATTTTTATTGTCCTAGTAATTATTATTTACAATGTTTTCTTCTGCGTACTCAAAACCTGTACTAGATATAAAAGATTATTCAAATCTGATGATGTTCTACCTCTTCTTCGGCGAATTTGAAAATAGAATACTTAGCCCTCAGATTTCTATTTTGCTGTTTCATGCTAAAGTAAATTTTATATTGAGTTTTCTATTTTTACTGTACATTTCAAGGTGATATTTAATTTTGAACATTCCATAATTTATTTTCATAAAAGTGATATTTTTGTATTTCATTTATAGAAATAACTAACTTTGTATTTTCTTAATACATATAAGATTTAGTCATAATGTTCCAATATAAGAAAACAAGACTTATTGAAAGACTTAAATTTTGAGGGCAGATTATTTTTGTCAATACATAATAACAAGCGAGCAATATTAAGTTAAAAATAGTAATCATGGAAAATGTTTAAATTCCATGTTCATGTTACATTATTGTTGATAGGCAACAAACAAGTTATTAAGTTATTTATATGAAAATTTACACATGTATTTTACTATGCAAATTATAGTACAATGTATTCAAATATAATTATTATGATGTGACATCTTGTTCTATAAATTGTATTTATTACTTAGGTTAGGTAAAAGTAATATTATATATTAGGTACTATTTAAAATTAGTTAAACTTATTCAAAGTTTAAAAATTAAAAATACTATTTTGAACAAAATACCTCCCTATTATAAGTCAAGTTTTGATATTACGTGAAAATAAGAACAGAAGATGTAGTAACTAGTAACCTGGGATGATATTGAAATAATAAAATTATAAAATATTTTAAAGTTTAATTTTTTTTCTTTTCAAATAACTTATTACAACTATATTAAAAGTCATATAAACATTTAAAATTATAAAGGTTGATAAAGAAGACATAAGTAAAGTTTGAAACAACATATTGACTAATCCTGTAGTTAAGTTACTTATTAAAAAATATATCAATCCATTGTGGTTTATATCTTCAAGAATTTTAGGCACTTGAAAGATTGCACTTTTACTATTGCTACTAATTATTTCAATGAAATACATTATTGACAAAATAGTTGTTAATAAAGTAGATAAATAGAAGCAGTAGCCAGCATTAGCTAAAGTTCTGGATGTTGGTCTATAATTATTTAATAAATATGAACCTCCAATAAGGAATATTGAGTATAACACAATTTTTCTTAAGATTAAAAGTTTGGAAATATCCTTCTTGTTTAGTTCCGTTTTTAAATGAGCAGCAAATAGGTATAGGGATATGTATCCAAGACATGAAGAGATTCCTTCTCTATTGGCATCAATTATGTCAATTCTCTTTGTATCACTAAAGACCCAATCTTGTAGTCCCATATAAAGCAAATATTCATGAATTGTGATGACAGAAATACATAAGTATAAAGAATTTTGAAATACTATTAACAATAGAGTAGAAAGAAACTTGCATAAAGCAAGTGTAAAGAAAAAATTCCAATGCACTCCATACTCAGATACATGTTCGTGGTAATCCAATTGTTTAATAGAAACATATCTACTGATGCCAAGTATTAAAAGTATTGATACAAATTTAATATTATGCTTGACTATTTTTAAATAGTTGTCATGAGTATCTCTATGCACAAGTCCACTCATAAGAACAAACAGTCCAACTCCAGTGTCCATCAAACTGTAACCAAATGTTTCTGTTTTAGCTAAATGTCGAGGAAAATCCTTGAAGTCCACGGCTAAAATACATAATCCAGTTATAAGGTATGTAAGAGCTCTTAAACATGTAATTGATTGTATTCTCGTACTACTGTTGCCTCCATATAATTGCTTGATATTGTTACGATCATAATTTATCAAAATTTTTGTAAATAAAAACACGAAAGCCACTAAGTTCAGGGTGATGACGTGTTTTACTAAAACTGTGTGTAGAACAATCATCGGGACCACAATCACAATATATTCATAGATGTGTTGATTTAAACTGTTCTTATTACGAATAGCACACAGTAACGAACACTGTACCGTAAAAAATATGCACAGAAATGTGTGTATTGCAGTCGAGCCATTATTGTTTTGCATGAAAGATTCATGAAACTTTTTGTATTCCGTGGCGTTCATCGTTACACCGTATGTTTATCTACGAACTCTTATCTAATCTATTATAGTACACTTTTATTAATTTTCATCATATTTTAATTCACAAGAACCCGACGAGATTGTGATTTTAGACGTCTTCAGTTTTGTTTGTAAACAAAATGTTTTGACAAGATTGTGACAAGATAATGACATGTACTGTCAGTTGTCACTGTCATTTCAACGATTTTTTTTTAAATATAGCTAGGCCATGTAGTTAGTATTTATTTATGCTGTGTATATGAGTTAAGACTTATGAGTTATGAACTTGTGACCAAGAAACCGCCCATGACTATTAACAATGGGCTTTTTCACACTGCAACGATAACGACACGACACGATATCGTCGGACTGGTAGTTTCATACAAATACTACTAAACGCTTTCACACTGTGTCGTTGCAGTCAACGATATCGTCGCCGACAGATTGTCGCGCCGATATCAGGACGTTATCGGGAATTTTTTGTATGCGGGATCACAGTATATGGAACGTACAGTAGGCCAACGGACACGTCTAGACAGAGCAATCGTGCGGGGCGTGCGGAGTGAGAGAGGGGCGGTAGCGAGCCCACTGCTCAAGCCCCAAGCTGCCTTAGTCCATACACTCGCTTGGGACACGTCAGCCCGGGTTGACGCTTTTAATTTGATTGTTTTAAGTAGTTTGCGACAGTGCTTCGTTTAAGTTATAAATAGCAAGTTTTTGATGACCTAGGCTTGTGAAAGTCTCGGAAAATAAGACCTGTGTATTTAGACTATGTAATTGACTTGATGTAAGATTTTCTACATTTAAAACATTATTTTTAAATATAAATATCAATTTTGATAGGTATATATTACTTATATATCAAGCATAAAATTATCAATTGATATATATCATGATATATATCCGATATAATATAATATATTATATCAATTTATATGATATTATATCTTTCGAATCCTGAGCTTTTGTTTATTAGTATTTGTATATTTTGACGTGACAACGTCTTATAATTCGATATGGGCTGCGCGCACGAAAAAACATGACGCAATATGGGGCGTTACCTCGCTCTGAGGCGTTCCAATTAAGGCTATGACGTTGTCACGTTCAACTATCGTCAGTAAACCGACTTTACAGACAATCGAGTTCGAGTCGAGTTCGAGTTCGAGTTCGAGTTCGAGTTCGAGTCGAGTTCGAGTTCGAGTTCGACACAAAACTCGAACTCGACTCGAACTCGGTTGTCTGTAAAGTCGGTTTACTGACGACTCTTACTCTCCAACCGTCTTTTTTATAATGAAACTTTTCATTAATACTATTTTTTTTTGTATTAATTCCTAGTACTCTACATACACATACTACGAATACACAAAATGTAGAACAGATTATATAAAACATAATATAAAACCATTGACATCTCAATGTATAAAACACAATATTATTACGCTATGGCACGGGCGGGATATTACCACTCGAATATTCTACACTTTTGGAATCTCGCGGTTACCGCTGGCGCATACGACCGCCGCGCTGTGGACTACCGCATGACAAGCTGTTGGTTTATACCGATTACCGTGTCGATATCGTCGGACGATATCGTTGTCGTCCGAGTAGACGACACAACAGTATCATGTCGTGTCGTTATCGTCGCAGTGTGAAAACGCCCAATGTCGGAAGTGCAAAATCGACATTTTTATTTTATTCCATAAAACATGTCCTAATAACCAAGGCTATCATTAGCTTAAAAAAATCTATATTATGCATAGTTTCTGAAATAGCTACATTAAAAATGTCGTATATTACTAAGATAGTCCACTAACAATGTCGGATAGTCACTACCTACGTTGTTAACGGGACGCAGGGGCAAATGAGAGTGCTCGATGTGCCACTTCCGAGTTCCGACTATCTTAAGGGCTGGTTTACACGTATTAAGTAGATAAGTAGTAACTAAATTTTAACTTAATTTAAAGTGCCTGCTGGATATGTGTCAAGTGACAAGCCCCGCCTGCCAACCTTACAGAAAATAGTCAAAATTCTAATTTCTTTGTTTAGTACTTAACTAAATTTTAACTTACTACTTGCTACTAAATTTTGTGTTTACATGCAATAAGTAACTTAAAATTTAGTTAAATACTTATCTACTTAATACGTGTAAACCAGCCATCACGGAAAAAATGGACGTCACGCTGTCACTTGTTTTTTTTGCAACCTTAGTTATATTTTTTTTAATTTTAGACGCCATTTTTAATGTCTACAAGATCAGCACGGCTAATCAAACTAGGTACTCAATGAAATTAGGAAAAATATAGTAATAGGGGAAAAAATGCTGATGGAAATATTAAGATCGAAGCTAATACTTGTGCGGAAAATGGTATTTACTATTCTTTATTATATTCTTTAAAGATTTTGAACAGTACAGCTTATGTTTTATTGCTTTAGATTTGATTATAAGAAAAACGTTTATCTTCATTAACATTTTATCGTAGGTCATTTAAAATTGTCGGATGTGCCACATCCAACGTTCTTAACCGGTTTTTCAAATGTGTTAAATGTCGGTTGTACCACATACGACATTTTTAATCGATTTTATTAATGGATAAATTGTCGGTGGTACCACTTCCGACTTTGTTATGGGGATTTATAAATTGGCAAAATGTCCGTAGTATTACATCATAATGATTTCACTTATTTTTCTAATTGGTTTAATGCCATTTGGAGTTTGTTTCATATCTGTCGATGCTTACCGACTTTAAACAATTTTCAGAAGGTTGAAGCCTTCTACAATACAATAAGTCATTTTTGTACGAAAATTAAGTTTTTGTTGGCACACAAACACAATGAATGAATATAATTTTTTAGTTAAATAATCGTGTTTTGACGATCTGGTATCTAATAGCTGATTTTCTCGGCATTTTTTAAATACATAATAGCAATAAAACATAAGCTATACTGTTAAAAATCGGAAAAAGGTATTAAAAGGACCTTTTTCACACTAGGTTTAAGTTCAGTCACAAGATTTCCAAGATTGAGCATTTTTTTCCTATACTATTATTATAATCTTCTCAAATTCGTTGAGTAGCTGGTTTGATTATCCTTGTTGATCTTGTAGACATTGTAAATGCAGAGCTTGCAATTTGTCTTAACAAACACAATATAGACTTACACAGAAGTGAAATTATTCTCAAAAAATGCCATAGAATAAATAGAGAATCTCGGATGAAGAAGACTGCTTTTGATTAATTAATCTAATAAATATTCATCTATGTTTTTCATGAAAATGAAGGCTGTGTTAGTACGTAAGTGCCCTAAAAATGTAGAGATTTTTAAGAACTACGATTACGCAAACTTCGTTTCGCTGACAAATTAATGGACCTGCAAAACAGTCAGTCCTTCGTCAGTATTTTCTGGATTTCCCACATATTTGGGCAAATTAATCTCTCCAGCGTATTTGGCAGATGTCGATAAGATCTATAGCAAGTTGTTCCACTTGGAAAATATAATATTTTGCATTACAAATTTATGGTAGCCACCGCCATTGCCGCGTCAGCGCCTTGTTTTGAGCTTTAATTAAACTGCCTTAACTACTAAAATATTTGCTCCATGGTAATAATTTAAAAGACAATTATATTCTTGACAGAATTACAATTCTTATTTGATATTTATTTAGGTAAGGATCAATTGTTAATATGCAAAAAAAACCACGCTAGTAGGAGATGATTTGATGTTAATTTTTTAATGAAGGTAATGGTTATTATTCGTTAACCATAAAAGATACATTTAAGCTGTCCTGGATTTTTTAGATAATGATGAATACTATAAGTATTTTAATATTATTTCTATGAATCAGCTGTATTTTTCGCAGCGCAAGCGAAATAATGTATTTTATTGCAAATTTTTACCACTTTGGATTATATTTTTGCGATTTTCGGTATGATCCCTAATATTTTTCTGAATAATCTATGTTATTTGCAAACAATGTAGCTTACCAAGGGTAAAATAATTTTTTAAATTAGTTCAGTAGTTATTGAACCTATTCAATACAAACAATAATATAAAAACTTTTCCAAACACGAAACAAACTTTTCCTCTTAATCATTGATAAAAAGTATTAATTTTGTTAAGTTAATTTAAGTTATGGTATCAAAAAGTTAACAAAATAGTGATGGCAATAATTTATAATTTCAATGTTTTAAGTTAATTTACAGTTAAGAGGCCGGGTACCCTTGGAATTTCTCATACATACGTAATACCAAAATCATTTTCTCATACGAAAATATTTAACATGTTTGAGTTGTTTTTCAGTTTAAAACAGTAATTACCTAGGTTCCTGTACAAAAATTTACTTCAAAATATTTAAAAACAAAAAAAAAAATTGTTTAAATAGTAAATTTACTACAAAAGATTTAAATACTAAGAAATATTTTTTAATGTTTAAATATTTTATAGTCAATTTACTATTCATTTATATTTTTTTAGTGTTTTAATATTTAGTAGTAAATGTACAAAAAAAAATTAAAGAAAAAAAAATTTTTTGTGTTTAAATATTTTGAAGTAAATTTTTGTACAGGTACCTAGATAATTACTATTTTAAGGTGAAAAATAACTCAAACATGTTTAATATTTTCGTATGAGAAAATGATTATGATGATAGCCCCTTAATTTACATTTCGGATGAAAATTTGATTTTCTGAACTATTTACGTCATAACTTACAAGGAATATTTTGTATTCTCATACATACATTATTCAGAAGTCCTTAAAAATATATTTTTTCTTTAAATTGTTGTCATTTTTGTTGGTAATTTCTGCATGCGACATATTTTAAATATAAATTTATCACTTAACAATGGCGTAAGTGTCACTTCCGACAAATCAGCATTACTCGTACTCCGTTAAAAAGGTCAGAAGTGACTTTTCTCATATTTATTCATAAAATACGGGATACTCCTAATAATAAACTAAACGTAAATAACTTATAGAGCACAACCCTGAAATTTCATGATTCTACTTGAAATAAGTAAAAAGTTATTCACAATTTAGACTTTGAATCGCTCTCCTGTAAAGTTGCTGTTTTTCACATCCGACATTGTTAATAGTCATGGGCGAAACTATAATGGGCTATCCATAGACTTTTTTTTTTTATTCGTCCCGGTCGGGACAGCCAAAGGGAGCATTTATCCATAGACTTATAAATTATAATATTATATACTGGTAAGTATACAATATTATAATAGTATTAAGGTACTTACTTATATTTTACACCCTTTTATTGTAAGTAATAGGTATTAATGTTTTCTTCAGAAAACAGAATGTAATACGGTATCTACTTAATAAAACATGTTGTAGTTTAAAATAACTTTATTTATATTCGTTACTTACAATTTACAAGGACTAGCTTATATCTAATTTGTAACTTAACAACAACAGAGTATTTTACAGAAACATAAATAAATTCACTGTCCTGGGAAAGTAGCCACTCAATAATTATTTATCGCAATTAAGTTATCTTAATAATGGATAATAGCGCGAGCGTAATTTATATTAATTAATAATAAATAGAAAATAAAAATTTAAAATTCAAAGGTGTGCCTAAGTAGGAAAGTAGGTACAAGAATAAATTTACACCTATTGTTACAAGCTTAAACAGACGGACAATAAATTAGCTTAAGTATCGATTAATAATATCCGATTTGCAGGACAACTTTTTAATGAAGCACGCTGAATTATCGGCTTCAATTTGCAAAACTGGTATTAAATGGCATAAGTTTATAACGCCAAAAATATTTCCTTGCATATCGAAATAATGTAATCGAGTCTTAGTTTTCGAAGTCGTAAGGTCTCTGCGGCCGTCGCTGAACTAGCGGGATGTTGACTTCCTCAGCGGTCCGGAACACCTGTGAAGGATACTGAGGTCTGGGCGAGGGTCGGGCCTGTTGGATGGGAGCAGGCGCCCTGCGTGGTGCCTCTTCCTGCGAAAACAAATATAAATTAGATAGCTAGTCGGTTATTTCTAGGTAGCTTTATGGTAGTCGGCGGACCAACTAAAGTCTCAAATCTTGCAATTCTAGTGATGAGGATGGATGGACGAGGGATGACCCGTGCGGTCGATCTTACTTTGAGGCTCTCTTATGTACCTAATTATATTCCCCGGTTATAATATTGTCTCTTTCTGAATGTATTTAAGTAACCTAATATGAGTAGAAATTAAAGGGAATCAGATTTACAGTAATGGATTATCTAAGAACACCTTATTTCTGAAAGATCTTATTTAAATTGTTATATTTGTACATTCAACTTGTTATGGGTAGATTCAAACAATTACCTCTTCCTCCTCTTCCTGGTCGTATCTGTCATCCCTGTACACCTCAGATGGGTAGTATCTGTCGGAGTAGCGCAGGGACACGTTGGGTTTACGCTGTACTTCCTCCTCGTTTACCGGTCTGTACAGGTAATCGTTGACGAAGTGGTACTTGGACGACTTCGTGCAGATGTTGTCGTGGGTCGGAGGCATGCAGATTAGATGGACCTGTAATAAAATTGATTTTAAATTTGTACTTGTAATGTAGAAAAGAAGAGCTCTTGGTTGTCCCGTGGGAAAAAACTAAAAAGAAGTGGATTTTGATATCAATGGACTCTTATTAGCTTCTTTTACCAAGCAGAGTTCTCTCGAGCAGCTAAGTTCAGAAGTGGGACTTAAAATAGCCCGTGTTTCGTGAAGGTAACAATAAATAACTCCGTGTTCCAAGAGGTTTCAACTCTCAACTTGAAAACGACAGGAAGACGACACACTCTGAATTTGAAATTCTCGTCGTAAGTCTATAAGTTTGATAGTAAGTAATTTTAAGTTAGGTTTTAGGAGATAAAAAGAGCGTCCGTGGCCTAATGGATAGACCTTTGGTTCGCACTCGCAGAGGGTGCAGGTTCGATTCCGGGTGTACCAATGAGACTTTTTCAGATCTCAAGTATAGACGCTCGTACGCTGAAGGAAAACATCGTGAGGAAACCGTCACACGGTTGGTCCCAGACGTATTGATCTGTGTTCTCCTCTGGACTAGGCTGACTATGTTGCGAGAATGCCGTATGTACTATATGGGCAACCATACGGACATATTTTAAAAATCTTGTCCCAGGCACTACAGTATTTAAAGAGTGGTAAGTACCCAGAGCAATGCTTCCAGGGCCACAGGCCTCCCTGGTCTGGCCATTCTTGCGCCCCTCCCAGAGTCTGCGCCCTGTGCCTGGGCATCGGTGGCACCGCCCTATTTACGGCACTAGATACAATAAGGCCTAGTTTTTAGGAAATAATTCAAAACCTACTTGGTGGAAAGTAAATCCATCAGGACAGATCCAGGAGTGCTTGACGTTATCCTGGCAGTAATGGAACACTTCGCAGTTGAGTTCCTCGTCGGCGTAGTAGCCGGTGTTCTTGTTGACGCAGTTGAACTTGGACTGCTGGAGCAGCTCGGACAGACGATCGGGCTCCTCCTTCTCATCTTCCTCCTCTTCAGACAACTGCTGGAGTTTGGTCGGACGTTGCTCTTGTTGCTGTGGAATAATTTGCTGTGACAAACTTGTAACAAATAGGAGCTATTGGCCGAAGACGTGCACTGATTTCATATAAAATTATTACCTCGATCTTGGGAATCGCAGACACAATAGATTTTTAAGCGTTATGCGGCAGCCGGGTGCCGCTTGGGGATTGTTGGGTTATTATCAAGAATTAAAGGTTGTATTTTTTATCAGATAAGTTTTCAGTTTACAGCGTATTTATAGAATACTTATTTATAAGTTGCTTATTTGCACAAATTATTTCGCACCGCATTTGCCACATACATTACATAGGTACATGTGCTATTACAGCGCAACCTAATTCATGAAAGTTCTTAAAAATTTATTAAAATGGGTCTTCTCGCTTAAAGCCGTTTCTTGTTTGTAACTGAGAAAATATCACGAAAAGTTACCTTCCTGTGCGGCGCTCTGGCCACCGGTCGTTGCTCCTCAACGTACTGCACCTGGGGTCTGGCGGTCACCACGTACTCCTCCTGCTGCTGGTACTGCTGCTGCTGCTGCTGTTGATGTTGCTGGGGTCGCTGGTACCCCGCGAGTTCAGCGAGGGACGGCGTCGGTCGGAAACCTGATGCTAGCGTGTTAGGATACGCGGACGGTGAGTATGCGCGTGGCCTTAAGTTACGTGATTCCTGAAATTAAAAAAAACTTTTAAGTCCACGAGTTGATACGAAACCTGATATCAAAGAGAATATAATCACTACGTTTCCTGATATCAGGTGGGCTATTAAGACCTCTTATTTCCAGCCAGTTTACGCCCAAAATGTACCGTTTTCGGGCGTAAACTGTCTGGAAATAAGAGGTCATAATAACCCACCAGCACTTAATAAGGGCAACGCACACGCTTGCGATTCTTCTGTCTACTTTTTATTGCAAGGTAATAACTAATAAGTATTATTTGACAATAATCGATTTATTACATACAAAAGCATTGTTAGATCATTTGGAAACTTAATCTTCAGTGTTTCACCACAAGGCACTATTGTGGGTGGCTGTCTGTGCCCACATACCTGTTTCATATAACAAGTGATCGTAATAAATTATGAATGTTATTTGTCGGTTCTTGTACGTGCTACTGACATACTAATTTGTTGCTAGATTACAAATCTGTTTTACCAATATTATAGATTTCGAACTACCCAAAAAATGTTTTAACCGACTTTGCAAAGAGGAGGAGCTTGAAATTATATTCGAGTCATTAGGTAATTAATAATTATCATGGATCTTAATGCCTCGTTTTACCTATTAAGTACCTATTATAAGTACCTAATAGAAAGAAATTAAAGTTCAAGGGTTTGATTATATATATATGCACTACCTATAGTCATTAGTCATTACTCATTACTAGTTTAAGACCTAAATATCTGTTTGGTGACAAATGCAATAGTTATTGTGAGAGCGAGCTGTTACGCGGTTGCTCAACACCTATGTAGGTCTATATCTGTTACACGCACATGATACGCATATTTTATGTACTTATACGGTATACTTGATAGAATTATAAACTAGTTGCCAAAACATATAGGTGCACATTCTTAGTCGTAACTAGTTCATGACATTGATTTCATATGAATTATTATTAAGTGCCTACTATAATAATTCAAGACGTGAGTGGAAGAATAAGGTAAGTAACATGAAAAAACTGCTCGTTTTTTTGCTTAAATGAAGACATTAGGGCCGGAAAAATTATTTGAAATAGAAAAACTATGAAGTATATGTGTAGCCATCTGGCTACACATATACTTCATAGTTTTTCTATTTAACTTATCTACTTCATACACTTGTAACTTATCTACTTCATATCCTAGTTAATATATCTATATTAACTAGGATATGAAGTAGATAAGTTACAAGTTTCATTAAAATTAATAAGGGAAAAAAATGAGGCATTGTCCGTATGTTACGAAATGTTACTTGTTCGATTCTTCCACTCACGTCTTCAATTGTGAGGTGCTTTCCCGATGTTGTATCTTTAACTAAGGACCTTACATAAAATTGTATATATATTCAAGGATGACTGTACTGTTACCAAAAATAAGGCCTACCATAAACCATTGTTGAATTTTATAACTTAGAGTCAACCAATGGCAGGTTACTTCGAGTTGAGATTATAAAGAAATAATTATGGTCATTAATTTGGTCGTTTTATATTTTTGTTTACAATAGAATCAAAATAAATCGGTTTGGAATATAGCTTAAAGATAGTCGGTCTAATTAAACGCAAGTCACGTTGTAATGGAAAGTGAAGTGTGTTATCAGAGTTAGATAATTTAACACATATTACACAGAACAAGTCTTGTTCAACTGGTACCAGTGATTTTCTATAGAAGGCCTGTAAAATACCATGATTATGTTGTCACGTAGTTATGTTAAGATAGCAGCTATTTAGTCAATAGGTGCTTACAATTTAATAGGCGGATATTATAAATGACAATTATTATTATTAAGTAATTTAAATTCTATTAAGGAAATATTACACTTGTAACATTTGAGATCGATTTATCTATAATTCTGTATACCTCTAGGAAAGAGTGCTTTATTTTAATTAACGAATTTCGGTTCGCTATTTGAATGGAAATTTGGTCTTTCTGACAAAGCTTTTAATTGTTTTAAAAGTTCAGGCAGTCAGTAGGTCTAGTCAGAGTCAATATATTTATCTACGTAGAGCTTCATTAAAAATATTGTGTCAAGAAATACCTACCTAATAAGCAGAATAGAGACAAGTTTGCATTGACTCGTGGTTCGCAAGCGAACAAAACTTAGTAGACGAAAACTACTTTTTTCCTCCTTTTTGACCACCGGATATAATGTATCGTGTAAATTGACAACGACACTGTCGCGACTCGCGCATGTAACACGGAAAGTAGAGAGATGCGGTCGTGCGTAACGACGGTACTGTCAATCGGTTTTTATGCAGTTATGTCATAGACACGTGCTCATAATGAGCTCTGATGACTTATTATCCAACTACCGTCATTTAAATTAGCTGGTTACCAGTTAACTAGTAGCTAGGTCTCATAGGAGCAATGTAGGGTTTGTAGAGTGTAGAGTATATTATAGAATAGTAGGTACGCCTGTTTTGAGGTTCTTTGAATGCAGTTAACTATTATATTATAACAGCGTTGTTGGCTGGTAAAAGTTTTGATGGTTTTTAAAAAACGCTAGCGTATAGATAAACTCGTGTCAAAAGTAAGTAGTTAGTAGACAGTCTAGAACTCTAGACTAGAGTATTTGAAAGTATCTAGTCACTGTATACGTAAATCTAACACAAAGTTGTAAGGCGATTTGGTTCGCTGCATAAGTTCCCTGACATTGCATTTCGCACACAACAAAGAAAGTCGAAAGTTAGTTTGTTGTATCAATATTTTTTTATTAATTTTTGGTGAATTAGAAAGCTATGTCTGTGTGACGTGGTTTAGTTTTTGTGTCTCTTGCCATTCTATAACAAACAAAAAATAAAATGTCTATCGCATCATATTATGATATCTAAAGTTTATTGTTATATTAAGTAACGATATTCTGTTTTAAATTATTATTTATTAACTAAGTTTTTGCGATAAGTGTGTTCAATAAATGAATTAATTAAATCGACTCTAAAGTTTTAACTTTAAATATATTATCGTATGATTCGTAGCTAATATGTTTTAACCTACGAATAATATAGTTTTTATTATTCGAACTCTGTGGCTCAGTGGGTGGGCTGTCGGTAGCTCAAGCCGGGGGTCGCGGGTTCGAATCCCGCCGACGGTACAAAAAGTTTTCAAACTTCCTGAGTCATGGCTGTGTATTAAATATGTGTATCATATATGTAATAAGTCCTTCAGGTACTTAGCACGGGACCAGACTGACGTGGTGTAAAGAGTCCATAGATATTATTATTATTATTATAACTCATGCTAGCAACTTTTAGAGTAAAATGATTTTCATAAGTTCCTACCAACGTGCTACTCAAGTCAACAGTCTCCGAAATTCTATAACTTTGCATAGGCGTAGCAAGCTATCTCATATCAAAATTTATCGGTTTTCCAGGCCCAAGGAAAATATCTCTTACACACGTTTCAGTTACAGAGCACTAAAGTACCTAACGCTCATCACAGCAATGGTAGCTGCAGGTAGGTAGTACCCGAGACTGTGTATATTTTTAACCGACTTCCAAAAAACGAGGAGGTTATATGTTCGGCTGTGGATATTTTTTTATATTTTTTTTTGTATGTTCAACGATTACTTCGTCGTTTGTGAACCGATTTTTCTCTATAGTAGTACACATAACAACATGCACTAAGTAGTTTCTTGACTGCTTTAATTACCAAGTACGTTAATATGAAGGGGACGTTCGACTCGTCTAATCTAAATTCCATATATTATGATCGGCGATTCTATAAAGAAGCGATAAAAAACGTCTACCCATAAAGTCAAAAAAAAAAAAATTTACCTCTTGGTCTAACGCCAGTTCCTCCTCGTCGTCACCGTCGACTTCGGCGTCTGGTACTCCGTCCTCCTCCTCTGAAGCGAACACAACTCCTAGGATCAGTAACGCTATGAGATATGTCCACCTGAAACAATAAAATTAACATGTCAAAACCTGATAATAATATGTTGACGACATCAAAAGACGAGGGTGTTGGCATTGGATTTTCACTGGATTTTCACCGTTGAAGATACGTAGCTAGTCTTATGCTAAGTAGACACACGGTTTTGCTCGATAGTTTACTCCGAATCGAAGGAAATGCATATTTGACATATTTAATTCCATCGAGCCGGCTCGAAGCGAGCCTTCGAGCTGTCAGTATTGGAGGTCCACACGGTGGTAATTGGTCGATTTGGAGTAAAACTATCGAGCAAAACCGTATATCAGTACTTAGCATTAGATTCCGTATCTAGTAGTACCGAATTTATATTTTTATGAGAGTAAGCCATTTTATTTCCCCTGCCCCATGTACGTAATCTGTAAAGCCTTTATATGGACGCTGCCGCCCCTAGGCCATGGCCTATAACGACCTATTTATAAATCCGGAGCAGGGATCGACTAGTACCGGTATAGTAAGTTTATATAGGATCTAAACATAAAGGGCCAATTTAGCACAGATTTAGAGAATAGATAGATATAATTATGATAGAGCTACGGAAAATATTAATAGGCCAAATTTTAACTGTCTTAAAAATATGCTTTACGTATGATTATATTTTACGCGTATTTAGTGACAACATAATATTATAGTTATAAAAGAATATCGTCACGTTTAGTGACAACATAATATTATAGTTATAAAAGAATATCGTCACGTTTAGTGACAACATAATATTATAGTTATAAAAGAATATCGTCACGGGTTATAATATTATTTCATATATGTATTTAATCATAAATCCTAATATTTTTTTAAATAGTTAAATTAATGTACATAGTTGTAATTCTTATCAGCGTTACGTAATCTGCGGTACAGTAATTTACTCTACTTTCATAATTACTATACTAGTTAATGTTGATCCGCATTCTACGCTCTTCTTACGTTTATATGCGAATACATGAGATAAGGAATATTATGTAATAAAATAATAAATTACATTTTTATCGTAAGTTCCGCTACGTTATGCCATTTTAATGGTTTATTTAAATTCTTATTATGCGTAAATGTTGATATTTAAAATAAACCTAGTTATTTGTTATTTTTAATATTTTGTACTTGTCCAACCAAGTGTTTTAGGGATTAGTTGGAAAAAACAATGAAAATTGCGCTTAGTTTAGGAAAGAACCGCAATATTCTTTGAACTACTGTCAGTTTCGAGACCGTAACTTGAAATTTTGAGTTGCGGTTTGGTTAATAATAGTGCCTCTATAATTTTGTCACTTACAAAGTATCTCCATTCTATAGAAGGCTAAACCAGCAGTTGCTGGAAAACACGCATTTTCGTATAAAATAGTTACTTTAAAGTCGGCTGTGGCATTTTTATGCAATTATTATTTTCTTTGGGAATTCTAACTGCCGAGGTTTCGTCTGTTTTGGGTACACTCGTGGAAACCCAGAGTAAACTACTTTTGAACTTTACTGCTGCAATAACAGGGTCTTAATGTAGCACACCAGGTTTTCTTAGGCTGTACCAACACGTGTATTAAACGAGTGCAAAAGTTTTACTGATCACATTCTTGGGTGTGGCGTCTCTGCAGAAATTGGATCAGACTGTTACATGATCGTTTACATCATGTGGGACATATTAAATAACAAAGTGTTTTACGGTGACGATGTATATGGGAAACACAGATACATGTGAATATTATGCAAATGCCAAGCACATACTTATAGGGTGCAATTAAACCTTCCTGCCAAAATTTGATATATTGATCCATGTTAAAAATAAAAATACACGTATTTTTTCTTACATAGTCACTCAGTACTAAAATGTTAAGAAATAGCTTCCGAAAGTTATTCTAAAAAACACTACAATTAACACGTTCGCTGCGTTATAAGGCTTAAACGCCCGATGCATGTACGCGAGCACTGTGCGGAGGCGAGAAACGGCGAACTTCCCCTGGTGCGGGGGCTGTATAATGAGTATTTTTGTATGTTAAAAGGAGACAAGTATA
The DNA here is from genome assembly GCA_937595015.1 of Polyommatus icarus. NCBI lineage: Eukaryota > Metazoa > Arthropoda > Insecta > Lepidoptera > Lycaenidae > Polyommatus > Polyommatus icarus. The sequence goes on from OW569321.1 coordinate 17,679,233, forward strand.
GGTTTGAGTTTAGGACTATAAGGGCTACTTGATAAAACATTAAAATCATGCTAAGGTCGTTCGACCTGATAAGTGATAACGCACTGATTGATATTTTTTTTTCCATTCCTTGCGGGTAACGGGCCGAAAGACCCGTCATAGATCACAGGATCGATCCACCCCTTCCCGCACTGGCATAGGTAATTGAATTGTTTACTTCATATTAGTGTTGTGACGTAATTAGCGGGAGCGGTACGATAGTGCATTTACACAGTCATTTGTTTACGTTTTGAGATATTTTATTGGTCTTAAATCATTAATAATACCTCGGCCACATAAACAATGTAGAAAAATGCTTGAATATCGTTTCAGCAAGGAAGAAATCGTGAAAGTGAACATTCTGATATAGATTGTTTGAAAAATTACAAAAAAAAAAATAAGTCGCAGTAAAATACTGCGACTTATTTTTTTACTGGCCTGGCCTGTTATTTTTTCAAAATAACATGCCAGATATTTTTGTTTCTTCAATAAATGATATTAAAAATAATATATCGATAACTTATTTCCCATCACTAAAAAAAATAAGTCGCAGTAAAATACTGCGACTTATTTTTTTACTGGCCTGGCCTGTTATTTTTTCAAAATAACATGCCAGATATTTTTGTTTCTTCAATAAATGATATTAAAAATAATATATCGATAACTTATTTCCCATCACTAAAACTCTCTTAAATAAACCTACAATTCAGTGCGGTATCGGGTTACAAGACCTTATATATATTTTTGCATGTATCTCTCAAGTAAATAGTAGGAATCCAGGGCGAAGCCAGCACCATGAACACTAACTCTTCTACGATCGATATTGATTGGTGGATTTCCAAATTTTTAAGTTTTCGCATAGTTACAGTCATTTATATTGGTCGATACCTTACTAGGCCAATAAGCCCTATACCGCAGCGGCGGAGAGTTTAAGTATAAGGCTAATCGGCCTCTTAACGCACCATATAAAAAACCGTCTCTTTTAGTCCCGCAGCGAAGGTGTTAATGGACACAATGCGTCGGCCGCGCGCGCCTCATCCCGCGTCACCCCCTCTCATTCCCCCGCGCCGCGAGTAACCATTCTGCAACGATTTTAAATGGGATACAATATGTCATTGAAACAAAATAACACCCATTTTCTTTTGGTTAAATGATAATAGTAGGGGAGGTAGTGCTAGCGTATGCAAAGCCATTTCATACCGACCAAATTTTTGTCCAGCGGTAGCTTGATATTTATCAATCAATATAATCAGCGTCAGTCGCCGCATCCGTGGTGGAATGTTAACTGAGAGTATTTCAAAGTTGTAAAAAAAATAGTTGCGAAAAGTGATTTTATACTGAATGAAACTTTGATGGATGATTATTGAGGTCATGTTTAACCAAAAAATCACCGTCAGCCGTATTGCAGACGGGGGATTCAACGTCAGTCGCGTTACTGAACATGTACAAAAATTTTAAATATAAAGTCATTTTATACCGTACAAAATTTATACAGGTGAATGTTTCTACTTTGTAAATAATAAATAAAACCGTCAGTCGCTAATACCATGGAGGAAAAACCGTCAGCCAGCGATATAAGTTATGACCAATATAGCCCTACTTTGCGCTCAATGTATCCTAGGGCGTCGCGTAGACGACATTTCCACCTGCAAACATTCAGCTGACGGCGATTTTCGTTTGAATTAACCATAAAATTATCTCACATATGAATTTTAAGTAATTAATTCAATAGTCAATACTTGTGAAGAAGAATTATATACATTTTACTTTAAAAGTGCCATCTGTTGTTATATACTAAAACTAAAATAACACCTACCCAACCTAAACGTGTATAATCTAGATATGAACCTTTATTGGGTGCGAATTGGGATCGTTTTAATGTCAATTCAATACGATTGCCAACATCAACTTTGAGATGCTCTCAATTTTTATTCCACCCATTATGAAGTGGCTGACGATCAAAACTGTTATGTATTAGTGGAATACTATTATTGTAACGATTTTCGCTCGGTATGAAATTACTTTTTAACTGAGCGCGACCTCCCCTACTATAAGCCCTGGAAAAAATTTGGCAGGAAGGTTTAATTGCACCCTGTATAAGTAGCTGCGGCCGATTTACATTACACCAATACAGACCTTTTTTTTGCAAAATTGCATTAAAGTGCATTTTACATTAATTATTTATCTTTTACATTATTACTGTTTTTCAGTTTACATTACTACAAATACTAATCCAGTGCTGGATAGGATCACTGAATTGGAATTGGAATTATGTGAACCGGCATCCGGCCATATTAATTACAGTAAGCATGTGCAAAACCACGTTTCTCATGTCTATGAGGAATCCTTGTTCTTAATGTACTTTATCCGTCAAAATAAGATTAACAGGATGGGCACACTTTCTGTGTGTACCTTTAGCCATTTTAAAATCATTAAGTTGTGCAATACCTTGCTTTAAAGCCTGACGAATAATTGATAATTATTATATCTTATAAAAAAATAATTACTTTTTGATAAGCTTATGAAGGCTACGGGCGCTACGGTTCACGTTTCACAGCTCTGTATAAAATTATCTACATCTAGTTCATCAAATAAAACCGAATCCTCAAAATAGTTTGAAGTATTTTTTTTAATAAATATATGCTTCGAGTTATTATTTTCACATGTACTATCTCTGGATAACTGGATTTTGTGTGTAATGAAAATGTATAATACATAATAATATAATTATATTATACTGTGTATTATACACAAGAAGCCAAATAGCTGTGGAAAATTAAAATGATGCAACAGTGAAATTGTGCTGACACATTAAAAGGAAGTCAGACGGGTATGATCTGTTACATAACTCGTACATTTGACATTTAAACATTGATTTCATTATCATGTGTAAACACTCTCGTACATTCTGCTACCGTCATTATGTATAATTGTAATTTGTGCAATAAAAATATATGACTCATGTTTTCTTTTACAATTTGTGTGGTCACGGAAGAAACTATAAGTTATTATAACTTTATCAAATGATTGACTTATTGATACTTCGATATAATGTTTAGTGGAGTTCCCAGAGCGTAAAAATCGTTCAAAACCTCCGATTTTTGCAATAGTGGATGAAAATTGAAAAGAAAAAAAGTAATGTGTAGCTGATAATATAAATAATAAAGTTTACCTATTTAAAAGTTGTGCTTTTGATTTTTAAAATATTCTCTTCCACTACAACTTAACTCATCTAATATATAAAATGCTCGTGTCACAATGTTAGTCCACGAACTCCTCCGAAACAGCTTTACTAATTTTTACCAAATTTTATATGCATATTCAGTAGGTCTGAGAATCGGCTACTGGGTACTTTATATATTGATAAGTGCATTTGTTGAATAAATAATAGTAAATTATTAGAACCTGAGACTGGCGGCGGCCATTGTACTTTGTGATCGACGTTGCCATGGCGACATTTTTATTAATCACTTCAATAAAATAATATGAGCGAAATACTTTATAATATTATGGCAAAGCAACGTTTGCGGGGACAGCTAGTAAACTGTAAAATTTTGAAGAAAATTTGCATATTTCTTTCTTTTAAATATATAGCAAAATAATAATATATATTTTTTTTTTTGATTTGTATCGTTGCTTATATTCCAAGGAAAGAAAATAAATGGAAAAAATATATAATTTATATTTGAAATTAATATTTTTGTATGTAGATGAGCATACCTCCAAATGTGCTTGTTGTGTGCCTCGCCAGGTAAATGACGTTTCAATTTTTCTTCGGTTAGGAATAGGAAGTTTAAAATTACTTTTTAGGCTTAACAAAGCCTTCTATTTCTTAATGTGTATAACTTTTTAGCTCTTACTTTATTAAATTTTCTGAAAATGTAGCACAAACTTTTGGTTAGGTTTTTACAGAATAAAATTGATTTTTTTTTCATTACTTATATTTGCTAAAACATATTTAAAGGATAAAATACAAATTAGGTTAAGAACTGATATTTTTTGCATTCAGGTAAGCATTTTCCAAACATAGGTCGCAGCATGCGTCTTTAGTATGTACGTGAGATTTGTAGCACCCAATTTTTTTTTCTGGCTTTAAGTAGGAAGTTTAAATATATTCCAAAGACTAGAAAAAGTCTTTAATTTGTCGATGCATTTAATGTTTTAGCTCTCACTTAAATATATCTCAACAAATATAGAAAAATATTTTCGGTCTATTTTACACATTTTTGGAGATATTTAAACGTTTTTAAGTACTTAAAAGTTATAAATTCTCTAGAAATTAAATACGCACAACAAGTAGGTTTAACACACTTTTCGTTACAACCCTTAAATCCAGCCAAACCCTTTTATCTTGGTTGCGACGAGCGTTAATCTCTAAAAACTTTGCCAAATTCTTATAGTTGTAGTTAGCTTAGCAAAGCAAACTTTCTTTTTTTTAAATTGTGTATTTGGTTAATTTTCAGCGTAAACAATCAGATCAAAGTCATTAAATAACAGAAACAAGAAAAAAACTTTTTTCGGGACTGGTTTTATATGGTGAAATATTAATTTTTAATTAAGTACAACTAAAAAATTAAAAGCACAAAAAAATTTTGGTAAACTTTGCAAGATATAGTGTAAAAAAGAAAATGACACCTCAAAAACAAAAATCCATTAGTGAATTACAATTTTCGGAGGTTAAAACCTCTGGCGGCAGCAGTAGTTAGTTTTTGGTCTCTTCTTTTTAATCTCAATACCAATGTACCATCGAAGAAATTGATAGGCAGTTGACAGACCTACGTCATTTGGTCGAATTATGTCAATTTACTAAGTCGGCTTTTGACAAATTATGACCAAATTACGTATGGTCCGCCATCTGCCTATAACTCAATTCTTCTCTGATAGTACCATAGTTTGCAAAGTAAAAGATAAATAATAAAAACATTACTTTCTGTGCCTACTACAGTACACTTACTAGGTAGCTCAAATTACATAACACAGTAGGAAAACATTACAGCATTTATTTTAGAGTTGTAATTAAATATGAATAAAAGTAACATTTCTGATTATCGTCTAGATAACGAGTATAATATCTTTGTTTGATGCCGTTATTTTAATGAAAATAGTGCAACTTAAAATTTGCTTAGCCTCTGCATTGCCTGCACTAACTGCATTAGAAAGAAAATAAAGAAAGAGAGGTTCAGTTTCCGAGCGTACGTGTAGGTATTGTTAATTGTAGTTTTATATTGGTGCATAGAGCTTGTAACAACGCATTTATTAGATTCGTCTTAGTCTCGGGATATTGAGCATAAAGCTGAGTCACGGTTATTCATAATTAATAGATACTTTTGTCAAGTTCAGCGTTCAAGTGAGCAACAAATTAAAATATGTAATCAATTTTGCTTGTTTTGGTTCTCTAGAGTTGTATATTTGCTTTAATCGAATTTCGAGTGCAATTTCGACCGCAACTGTTCGATTGCTTTCTCTGGAAAAACCAGCGGATCGTGAAATAGAATCTTGCGTATTAAGTTAGGTATTGTCCGGTGACCGTTGCAATACGAGACTTATCTGGTCCGTGACGAAAGCGTTGGCAAACTCGAGATAAAGGATTGGATCCACTTCTATTTTTTGGGTCTAGGTCTTTTAGTTAAAATCTTAATTATAAGTTCGTAAAAGATCATTGACTCAATCAAGACGAGGCGAACGATTAAGCAATCAAGATGACGCTATCATTTTGTAACAATTCGCTCTTAAAAGATAAGCTATATACCTATACTTAGTCTTCAAACAAGAAAACTCTTCATCTTTGTTCTTATTACCGATAGATATTATGCGAGCAAACGTACGGACAAAAGCTTGTTAGAAAGGCCAATATAGCTTTTTAAATTAGCCATTGTTGCAAACAGTAAATAAAACAAGTCAATTGGAAAGTAAAAGAAACACTTTGTTTTTGCAAATAGCTGTGGCAGATAGTATCAGAATCTGAATGCTGAGTCACTGCAATTGCTAGTCACTGAATTACTAGTTACACACCCATACTAATATTATAAATGCAAAAGTTTGTCTGTATAAATTCAGTCGTTACCTCTACAATCTACATGATTGACGCTGACCCGATGTTGATGAAATTTGGCATGGAAATGCTTTAAAAGGATATAAAATATAAATAAAATTGGTTATGTAAAATTTTACGATTGTCGCACGAGTCAAGTTACAGGATCTGCAGCAACGCCAGTTCTGTTAAGAAAATTTATTATATCTACGATTTTACGTTTAGTCGATTTATATTACCACTGATAGGGCCTTTAATATGGCCCTACGGCAAAAGGATCGTTAGGCAGTGTTCATACCAAACCAAATGTGAGCCGCCGAATGTGAGCGAACGTTACGCAGTTTATTGTATTTCCATACATATTCACTTTTTTGTTCGCACCTAACTGACAATACGCTATTACGCTAGGCGTAGGCGCGGACATTCGATACCGTATCACGTTTACACTGGGGCCCACAGTGAGCCTGCTCACTTTCGGTGGCTCACAGTCGGTTTGGTGTGAACACGGCCTGATAATCGCAAATTGGAACTACATGTCGTATAGTCGGTAGTGTTGTAGCGACCGATCTCCAACTCGCGTGCCCGCGCGAATTATCTCCACTTTTACTTTCATTGCGTAATACACTCCCGTTATATTTGTTGAGGAAATGGGATCTTTATAGCTTTTTAACATCAAATAAAATAATATCTTATAAAGTATCTATATAAGTAATAATGGATCATCAATTTTATCTCGCTATAACACGAGAACGGCTTTACCGATTTTGCTAATTTTAGTCTTGAAATAATCGTGGAAGCCCAGGGAAGGTTTATAAGTGACACGAAATTCAACGGGATATCTAGTCTATACTAATATTATAAAGCGGAAGAGTTTGTTAGTTTGTTTGTTTGTTTGAACGCGCTAATCTCAGGAACTGCTGGTCCGATTTGAAAAATTTTATCAGTGTTAGATAGCCCAATTATCCAGAAAGGTTATAGACTATATTTTATCACACTAAGACTAATAGGAGCGAAGAAATAGAGGAAAATGTGGGAAAAACGGGAGAAAATTATTTGAAAGGGCTTATTTAAACGCGCTAATCTCAGGAACTACTGATCCGATTTGAAAAATTCTTTCAGTTTTAAATAGTTCATTTATCGAGAAAGGCTATAGGCTATATTATTGCGCCACAAATAATAGGGGCGACTAAATTGAGGAAAATGTGGAAAAAACGGAGGAAATTATATGAAAGGGCTTATTTGAACGCGCTAATCTCAGGAACTACTGGCCCGATTTGAAAATTTCTTTCAGTTTTAAATAGTTCATTTATTGTAAAAGGCTATAGGTTATATTTTATTACGCTGCAAATAATAGCAGCGAAGAAATAGAGGAAAAAAACGGGGGAAATTATATGAAAGGGCTTATTTGTACGCGCTAATCTCAGGAATTACTGGTCCGATTTGAAAAATTATTTTAGTCTTAAATAGCCTATTTATCAAGAAATACTATAGGCTATATTTTATTACGCTAATAATAAGAAGAGCGAAGAAATAGAGGAAAACAGGGAAAATTATATGAAATTGCTTATTATCTTAACTACTGGAGCTATTTTTATGTTATTTGGCAAACTTGAAGAATATACCACGTGAATAGGCTATTTTTGCGGAAAAATGTACGGTTGCGTGAAATTCCTAAATTACGCGGGCGAAGCCGCGCGGTACAGCTAATTTTAGATAAAATAGCGATAAATTATGCCCAATTTTATAAATACATATTATTAATCGTTTGTCTTAATGCCCCACCACGCATAATGCCTTTCTTTTATTATTACAAAGGACTGAACCAGCGGGTGCCTCTTTTGGTAGTTCATTGTATGTACAGTCGTCGACCTATTTACTTTTATTACAAACTAGCTTACGCCCGCAACTCTGTTGTGCCAAAATTATTTTATCGTGCAGGAACCGTAATTTTTTTTCGGGATAAAAAGTATTCTATATCCTTTCTCTAGATTTAAAGTAACGCCATACCAAATTTCAGCAAAATCGGCTCGGCGGTTTAAGAGTGAAGAGGTAAAAAAACGGACAGACAGACAGATAGACAAACACACTTTCGCATTTATAATATTAGTATGGATAATGGTTTTCAAACTAGTTTAGCATATTATAAATAGATTATATAATGATTTATCAATAAATACGACTAAAAAAACGATTACAAGTCGTCACAACACAATAGTACAACTCCACTGTAAAAGACATCAACGCGCTCGCACGCTTCCCTTTGTTATAAAACATGATAATAATTATTATGTTTGTTAATTGTTATTAAAATAATTATTATTATATTAATTAGTGTAATAATTATTAAATACTTGTATTAAATTATATTTTTAAAAACATTATAATTAAAATATAAAATTTTATATCATTACCTATGATGTACACGGGTTGATAGCCAGCATGTTTCGAATGAATTAAACACAGTAGTCACTTTTAGGTTTGTTTTAGTACGATACTTATATTTATATAACGCATATATATTATACGCTCATGACTTTATTAATTTTACGTTACATAACATGACTGCTATGTTAGTCATACTACGTCGTAGCTTTTACTTGACAACTCCAATGATTTATTCCCACGGCGAGGTTTCTAATATAATATTAGCAATTATAATTTGTGCCTACATAATTACTCAGTGTAATTTGTTTTTAGTAATAGGCAAAATTATATGTAATTAATAAAGGTGGATATAAGTGAATTTAATGTGATAGTTCATAATATTATTTTGTTAAATTTTTTTAATGCTAAGTACTGACATACGGTTTTGCTCGATAGTTTTACTTCAACTCGAGCAATAACCACCGCGTGGGCCGCAAAACTGACAGCTCGAAGGCTCGCTTCGAGCCGGGCTCGATAGAATTAAATATGTCTAAGTGTAAGCACTCACAAACTGTTTTGCTCGATCGAGCAATCACGTAGAGTAAAAACTACGGCTCGGGCTTTCGTCCACACATTCAGCATTGCTTGATAGTTTTACTCCAGTTCGAAGGAAATTAGGAAGAGTTGTGTCAAAAAATTTGTCAAGCCGGCTCGATTCTAGCCTTCAAACTAGCTCGATGCGAGCCTTCAAGCTATGAGTTTTGCGGTCCACACGGTGGTTATTGCTCGATTTCGAGTAAAACTATCGAGCAAAACCGTATGTAAGTACTTAGCATAAGAAAGTGATAAAACAAATGAAGATTCGATCACGTCTGCTTTCGTTTGTCGCGGGGGAACCGTAAATTTTTCCTGGATAAAAAGTATCATCGATACCAAATTTCAGCAAAATCAGTTCAGCGGTTTGGGCATGAAGACGTAACAGACAGACAGACAGACGGACAGACACACTTTCGAACTTATAATATCAGTAGGTATGAATGTTTTCTTTTTCCTAAGTAGTAATTATAGTTACGAGATGAAGAGATTTCATGGAGTGTGCGCAGAAGTGGCGAAAACTAAAAAGCTTAGTTCCGGTCGCAATTTCACGCGGCGAGCACATACCGATTACGCATTCTTAAACGTTTCTAGCACATTACGATCGTATCTTGTGATCTATAAACGTTTAAAAAGAGTTTAAATTGGTACTTGCTGTGATAGGCATGTTGAAACAAATGAAAATACGTGTATGTGACGTGTAAACATATTTTCATTTGCAAAAGATATTTAATATAAGTTTTTTTAAACATCAGACATTTCACAGTTACACTCCTTATATCAGTAATCCTTAAAGCAAGCCTAAAATTGTACTTGAAACAAATTATTTAATATAATAAACATACTACATTACATCTAGCTACATTTTCGTTTGAGCGAATGAGAAGGCAAGACACTCTGTTAAGCGATTGATGTTATCGCAGGGTTTTCGTAGTTAGTTACTACTTTTGATCCGGCCATTACATGAGTTGCAGAATGTAAGCAATTTACCCGTTTAAAAAAATCATTTGTACTAATTCAGTCTGATCAGAACATCAAATGATCTTTACGGTGTCTTTAACCTCGATCTTGTCTATAACTTGCATCACAAGTATCACGGTACCTTGAATAGCTCTATCTTAAATTAGCGTCAATAAGACAATTCATTAGACGAATGTGTTTAGCACCGTTAGCCAACAAGCATTGACACAGTACTGAACAATGACATGTTGATATCGATTGCCCAACACACGTGAAATACCAGTTCACAATCAGTCCAGTGACAAAACTGATATGTGGCATCAACCTTGATGTCACAAAGGGATGAGTATTGCGATATCGACAGACACGACCGCCTATAATCACAATAATACCTCCATACTAATGCTATAAATGCAATAGTGTGTCTGTCTGTCTGTTAAAAATATAAAATTTATATTTTAATCTAGATGACGCCCGCAACCTTTTCTCAACCGCACATATCTTTCTGCAACAAATCTATCCTAGGTTATATGTATTTTTTGGGACCTAAATTAGTATCTCCCTACCATTTTACCACCCCACAATTTCAGCAAAATCGGTCCAACGGTTTGGCGTCAAGCGGTACCAGACAGACAGACAGACGTCCGTCTGTCTGCTTGTCTGGTACCTCCACACATTCGCATTTATTAACCGACTTCTAAAAAGGAGGACGTTATAATATTATGTGCGTCTGTTTATAATATTCTAATAATATTAGTAAAGTATAGAAGTACGGATATGGAAGTATGGATTGATATAAACTCTATATTTTGAATATTATGCAATACGATTCATCTGGGACCATCTTGCGACGCCCTGATATAAAGTAAATTCTTTCGTATTTTGTTTTTCTACTTTTTCGTCAATCGTTAGTACCTAACCCGGATCTGTAATTAGCAGTCCTATACATTCGTCACTTAAGATTAATGTGGTCAACTTTATTAAATACCATTTTGATTGAGTAACATACTTTATAGTGTGTAAACAGTTTCAGAGTTTAAGATTAATCCTTATATCCTTTACCATAAAGGTCCTGCCAGGAGAAAAATTGCTCCGAATGGTCTCACATGCGTGCCTCGGTGCCTGTTACTTTAATTTGACACACCGGCGACAATTTAGACTAAGGCCAAAAGTCATGTTATTAATTTTCATGACTACAATAGATTGGACAGTTGAAGTAGTTATAGATTTTATACGCACGTCGCACACGTTAGTCTTATACGTCTATTGTCGTTCTATATTTCAGAATAGAGGTCAAAGGGGTTAATCACCTTTAATCACTAATAAAGCTTATGATCTATTAGAATATAAAGCTATAGGCAATCCAAGAGGTTAATTCCTTCTTTAAAAATATATATTTATAAATTATATCAATTGCTGTATGTAAAAAACAAAATTATCGAAGCTTATAATCAGTATATAAGATTAACCCCATAAGAATGCCCACCCGGAATGCCCGTTGCCACTTAATCTTAATGTTAAGTGGCAACGGGCTTATCACTCAAAATTGGCATTTATAATAAGTAGGTACCTACACTTATATTTGGTATATTAATAGACAAATCACCTCTATTTCCCTTATTACTCTGTTATTTTTCAAATTATCCGCAGTTTATTTTAATTACAATGTAACCAATAATCCGAATTAACGCAAAAAGGTTTCCTGCAATATATAATCAAATTCAACTTTCGCCTAATAACCACGGAAATCGTATCGGAATGCCAGTCATTTGTTTTTAAAATGGCGTCAATTAAGTGACGATTCTGTCAAATATTTCCTATGGTATCGCGTGTTATGTATAATGTACAGTACATATTACGCTAAAGCACGTAACGCATTAGATTAGCATTGGCGGAAATGGGAGTAAACGCGTCCGTTCGATTTCGCTTTAGAAGATTCCAACTATTATACATTTAAGTGTAATCGGAGGAAATTAGAGGAAAACTAAGGTTATCTGTGATCTTTCAGAGCGTTGATTGTTTGTAAATTATACCTAGTAATCTTGTCGGATTTTAATTTGCACATTTTTAATTTGCGAAGTTATTATATTTTGTTCATTATTTTATATATATTATCCAGTAAACATCCAACTATGCTAAAATTTTATTTCAATATTAAGGATTTCACGGTGTTTTAAAAGCAAAATGATAACTATACCTAATATTAATCTCGTTAGAGCCAAAGAATATAATATTATGTAACACTAGGTATAACGCGAATTTGAGCTTAAGTTCTAAGCCTCAAACTAATGATAACTAACAAGTCTTTTATTTGAGCAGCCGTAGCACATAACTTAATATTAATACTTGTAACTTGTATTTAGTAATGTGTGGTCTTGGCCCTTAAGCCAATACCTTTTCTTTATAGCTTCTTTATAGAATCGCCGATCAAAATGTATGGAATTGACATAGGCGTTCGTTAATATGAAATTAACGTTCGACTCGTCTATTGTCAATTATTTACATTTTGATCGGTGACTCTATAAAGACGCTATAAAGAAAACGTCTTGGCTACAGGATCTGTACTACCATCGCGGCGAGCAAGCCTTGCGCAAGCGCAGCTGCCCGCGCTGTGGGAACTTTGTTATTGACAATTACAGACATCGATTCTAGGCATTACAGGTACGATGTAATCGTCAATATTGACCCTAAATCTATAGGTCTAGAAAGATAGCTTGAAAAGAAAGCTACAAATACTCTCTCATACTAAACTATATACCAGTCTGTCTCGACGCGGACTTTAGTACTGTCAACCTACATGGTGTCTATTGCTAAGTACTCACATACGGTTTTACTCGATAGTAGGAAATTACATATTTTGCTAAGTACTCACTTACGGTTTTGCTCGATAGTTTTACTATCCAAATCGAAGGAAATTACATATTTGACATATTTAATTCTATCGAGCCGGCTCAAAGCGAGCCTTCGAGCTGTCAGTTTTGGCGGTCCACACGGTGGTTATTGCTCGATTTGGAGTAAAACTATCGAGCAAAACCGTATGTCAGTACTTAGCATTTGACATAATATTTAATTCCATTGAGCCGGCTCGAAGCGAGCCTTCGAGCTGTCAGTTTTGCGTTCCACACGGTGGTTATTGCTCGATTTGGAGTAAAACTATCGAGAAAAACCGTATGTAAGTAGTATAGATACTTAGCATAATATGATATTCTCATTCATTATGTAATTATAAACCTTTTAAGCGTCTGTTAAACTGATTTCTCTATGGACTTATTAAGTTGATATATTGTAGAGTTCTTTGATCATCATTCACCAGGAATACACCAAATAAAAATTGAAGAATTCAAATGAAGAATTAATCGAAACAATTAAATCATCAAAACAATCAATTTTATCAGAAACAAATCAAATGAAGGATTCATCGGAGAGCAAATGAGAGAAAATAGGTCATAAATTCACGGGACTGCATATTGTGTAATTGCAGGCTGAATGTCGTTCGTCAGACTGGTCTCGAAGTAGTCAAACCTGTAGGCTTCGGTGAGATAATCCGCGTAAGCGACTCTACGCACTACGTCCCGTTGCAAGTTTTTTGTTTTCCCTCTTAGATAATCTTATGTAACTAAGGAAAACTGCATTTCTCGATTTAATCCTTCAAGCCCCATAAGAGCACCGGTGATCGCGACAACAATAGAATACAATAGCATTTCTAAGAATCCGCGATCGAAGGATTAATTTATTGAATTATTTTAGGAGCAATGCGATTAATACTTTACGCTATGATATGCCTTAGTTTTTATTGTACTTTAAATATAAGTTTAGCGCGAAATCATTTCCGATTTAATATCATAAAAAAATAATTGATTAATAACTATTATTACGTACTTTATTTAAAGAACTAAGGTATAATCAAAACAACAAGGGACAGAATTTAATACTAATTTTTAAATTAAATTGTGCATCGATTCGTCAAATAAACTTTAACTCTTAGAAATAACTGAGGGCAGTTAAATTCTATAGGCTAGTATCTAAGAAATTACAGCTCTACTATTGACATCGCTTCTAGCGTCAGGTCATTAGAGAAGAGGCTAGAATTCTAGATCAGGGTTACTCAAACTTTCGGCTATACGAACCCCTGTAAAATATTTAGGTGACAGCAAACCCCTTACTACTAATACTAATGAAATCCCACTCTCGCACTTAACCATGTTATGGCAAAGGGTAAAAGGAAAATCACCGCTTTGCGTTAGAGTTCTCTGCCTGTCTAGCTGCCCATAAATCAGCTTGAAGAGTTTCATCTATGTTGCCACCATAACGTAAAACTTGTCTTGTCGCGAACCCCCAGCTGCCGACGAATGGCGAAGGGGTTCGCGTACCCCACTTTGAGAAACCCTGGTCTAGATGACAAGAAATCATCGCTAATACCTAGCTGCCGACACACAATAACACTTTCTAGTCAATGTCAACAGCCGTACTTACGGCAATTATGCCATAACCTGCGAACACCTGTGCACCTGCTTATTTGTATACACACGAGTGAAAGTTTATTACCGTTCCAATAATGACGATCAATTTTTTATTTGGATTATAATTTTATAACAGGTCGAAATTATGACTTATTCTTATTCTTCTGCTTCAATTTTGGTTGCTTCTGCTCTGAACTCTAAGACGGTATTTAACGTCGTTATTGATTATAATAAATGAATCGTCTTGAGATTATCTAGGATGATAAATCTAGAGTTTTGACCAAATTTACTATTGTTAAACCAAAGTCAAAGTTTTAATTTGTTCAAAGTCCAAACTTTAAAACCTAACTATTTAACAACTTTAACACCTCAACAAAATCTAAAATCTAAATGAAATAACTATTTTGCAACATTTAAAATCTTTGGACGCTGTTTCCAGGATATTATAATTTAAAACTTAATTACTTATTTGAAGACGTGCCCATAGCTACGCCCATAGTTATTTTCAAATAGGTAAGCAAAAAAAGAAACGCATAGGTATAAAAATAATTTTAGAGTCCTACTTTACCAAATTATTGTCACAAAATTAAACTATAATGATTATTTTAATTTTAATTAATTAACCATAAAGGCACCTTCGGCTTACAGCTACTGCGCATGGCATAGCATAGAGATCCAAAGTGTATGTTTGGTAGGTACCTATGGTATGATATAATATACTTATTACTTAATAATAAAAAATAATAATAATTCATCAAATTCATTTATAATTTACCTCATAAATTATTTTTTAATAAATTTACAGCCAGATGTCGCACCTAATTTTAAAATAAACCATGATCCGGTAACTGCTAATTAAGATTTAATTTTATGCTCGTACGCATCTTCAACTCATATAAATTATGAATGAAAAGATGATTATTATTTTATAAAAAAAATATTTTGTACTTACTTAATTAATAATTATAAAGCGTAATTAATTTTTTCGCTTAAAAAGTATTTCCAGCAATTATTCACACAAAAAATGCAATACAAGTAATGATAAGGATATTTACCTCATTTTCACTTTTTCAGAGAATATCCGTAACACTGGATGTTTATCGGTAATCGCGCGAAACGGAACGCGCCGAGGGTGTGCTGTGGACTGCGCGCTCGGGCCTTTCTCCGCGCTTTATAAGCCCTCCCTAGAAATGGGGGGCCGAAGAAATTGTTTGGCAACATTATGCGAATCGAACCAATTTTAAAAATTCGCCCGGTCTCATTGTAAAGACGCGACGAAATTAATTCGAACGCTCTACGTCATAATAAATCAATTTGTGCGAAAGTATAAATTATTTAATTCGTTAATAAGTGACTATTTTGTAACAAAGTTTATTACACTTTCTATTTCCCGTCGTTATTGTATTTGCGTATTATGTTCATAGATTTGTCGAGAAATTGGCAGTTTGTCCGTGGGGACTCTATGTAGCGTCAAGGGAGGATCGTTTCCTGTAGATGTGGTGACTCACAGTGGTACATTATAGCACATAGCTAGACATTATTATTATTAGCTGGGAATTTTATAACTGCTTCAAAGTTTCTTCAGTTTTTCTCATTGATTAAAAAAGTAATTTGTCGATATAATTATGCAGAGTCGCATTGTTGTAGAGTGATAAATATCAATTCTGATATTGAGTAATAGTATAACTCATGTGTGTAGTACTCGCAATTTTTTAGTTTGTTCTAAAAATTAAAGAAAATATTGTGTAAAAAAACATAGTGTAAAAATTAAGTCATAAGCTATGGTATATGATTTTATGCAAGGTAGATTAATATAATATTCAATAGATAATAACTATTATTACCTATAATTTACCATTTTGAAGTTACCGGGAATAGATCCTTTTTTTGCGGGTCTAGGCCTCCGTCTCCATAGCGGCAGACGGGCGGAAGGCCGGAACCGGTACGCCCTTAGGTTTCGGCTTTTGCCGAGCCTTGGACGGGGCCTTCTCTTCTCGACCGGGAATAGATCCTAGCTCATTTTGTATGTAACTCTATATGTACATACAACGATTCGATGTTTACAACAGGAAACAATTATTATGAAATAATTACATAAAATCGGTTAAGTAATTAATTAATAATAAATTCGTCCGTAGGTGAACAGACGGATAGCTCATATGTTTTCTCTAGACCCGCCCAGCTAGGATTGTTAATATTATTAACAACGACTTCGGTAAATATTGTAAATTATTTTTAATTTTTAAGGTTAATTAAAAAAATTACTTTATTCCTTTTCCCGTTGGGGTAATGCACTTACCTTCTTACGTATCTCCCAGTATGGGGAGCGCCACCGCCGCGCGCGCGTATGCGGGACTCCCCGGGTTGGTGGAGGCCGCGCCCGGGCATACCCACTAAAACCCCAAGGGTGAAGGGCGTTCCTGCTTTTCCGTTTCAGAAAGAGCCACTGGATACGCGGAATATACAAACGCGATGCCTCATAAGTCATACCTAATGGCTCTGGCAGCGAAATTATTATTTGCAATAAAATATTTTTAAATTTCTGGAAGTTTTTCCGGCATTTTCACTTTAAAGTTTAAACTTATGAGGTACCTACAGATTTTTAGTCAGCTTAGCTTTTAGAAATTAAGAGGAAGGTAATTTTATTACAGTCATCAATAAATGCAATAAAAAGATTTGTCGTCTGCCATCGCCCATCGCGGTGTTAGGGCGGCCATTTTTCGCTTTACCCATGATAGTCCATACATAATTAAAAACAAAACCCGGCCAAGTATGTATCGTGCCACGCGTAATACTTACAGGGTTCCGTTATCCGTAGTATCGCTAGTTTTTGATAGTTTTTGTATGGTCAATGAATGCACATATTTTATAACGTATTTTACACTACTAGTAAGTATTAACTATATTAACAACATTATCTCAGTTACGTTCAATGGAATTTGAATGAAAAGTTCCTATAAACTTCTACGAATACATTTTTTTAGTTCATCGACTATTAGGTACTTAATCCTACTGATATTATAAAGGCGAAAGTTTGTGAGGATGTACGGATGTATGGATGTATGTATGGATGTTTGTTACTCTTTCACGCAAAAATAACTTATGAAGTCTTCTTAGCCGTGATATATTTTTTAAATTCATCATATTTCCTAGTTCCTACTCTTGTGAATTTTTTCACATTTCCAGAAGCAACTGTTTAGAATTTAGATGGTAGAAGGGGGGACACTGGACTCTAACGATTTTTGACGTGACAACGTCTTATAATTCGATATGGGCTGCGCGCACGAAAAAACATAACGCAATATGCGGCGTTACCTTTGAGGCTCTGAGGCGTTCCGTTTAAGGCGATAACGTTGTCACGTTCAACTATCGTCAGTAAACCAACTTTACAGACAACCGAGTTCGAGTCGAGTTCAAGTCGAGTTCGAGTAGAGTTCGAGTAGAGTTCGAGTCGAGTTCGAGTCGAGTTCGAGTCGAGTTCAAGTTGAGTTCGAGTCGAGTTCGAGTCGAGTTCGAGTCGAGTTCGAGTCGAGTTCGAGTCGAGTTCGAGTCGAGTTCGAGTCGAGTTCGAGTCGAGTTCGAGTCGAGTTCGAGTCGAGTTCGAGTCGAGTTCGAGTCGAGTTGGAGTCGAGTTGGAGTCGAGTTCGAGTCGAGTTGGAGTCGAGTTCGAGTCGAGTTCGAGTCGAGTTCGAGTCGAGTTCGAGTCGAGTTCGAGTCGAGTTCGAGTCGAGTTCGAGTCGAGTTCGAGTCGAGTTCGAGTCGAGTTCGAGTCGAGTTCGAGTCGAGTTCGAGTCGAGTTCGAGTCGAGTTCGAGTCGAGTTCGAGTCGAGTTCGAGTCGAGTTCGAGTCGAGTTCGAGTCGAGTTCGAGTCGAGTTCGAGTCGAGTTCGAGTCGAGTTCGAGTCGAGTTCGAGTCGAGTTCGAGTCGAGTTCGAGTCGAGTTCGAGTCGAGTTCGAGTCGAGTTCGAGTCGAGTTCGAGTCGAGTTCGAGTCGAGTTCGAGTCGAGTTCGAGTCGAGTTCGAGTCGAGTTCGAGTCGAGTTCGAGTCGAGTTCGAGTCGAGTTCGAGTCGAGTTCGAGTCGAGTTCGAGTCGAGTTCGAGTCGAGTTCGAGTCGAGTTCGAGTCGAGTTCGAGTCGAGTTCGAGTCGAGTTCGAGTCGAGTTCGAGTCGAGTTCGAGTCGAGTTCGAGTCGAGTTCGAGTCGAGTTCGAGTCGAGTTCGAGTCGAGTTCGAGTCGAGTTCGAGTCGAGTTCGAGTCGAGTTCGAGTCGAGTTCGAGTCGAGTTCGAGTCGAGTTCGAGTCGAGTTCGAGTCGAGTTCGAGTCGAGTTCGAGTCGAGTTCGAGTCGAGTTCGAGTCGAGTTCGAGTCGAGTTCGAGTCGAGTTCGAGTCGAGTTCGAGTCGAGTTCGAGTCGAGTTCGAGTCGAGTTCGAGTGGTCAATGTATCAAAGGTCATAACTAACCAAACTTCTTCATACAAAAGTATTCTCTAAGTCATCGAAACACGTAATATAATCGAGCTGTCAGCGAGGTAACGCGTCATGAACTGTCATGTTTTTTGGGCGCACAGCCCAAAATAACAATAAACTCTTTACATATTTGCACATCTTAAAATACAAAAGTCGAGAAAAAGAAACAAAACGGAAGAGCGCAAATTGGCGGTCTTACCGCTCTAAGCGGTTTCTTCCAGACAACCATATCGAATTATAAGACGTTATCACGTCAAAAAAATCACGTTTGTTGTGTGGGAGCCTCCCTTAAATATTTTTTAGCATTTGTTGTTATAGCAGAAACAGAAATACATAATATTAAAATCTGTGAAAAAAATATTTCTTACCGTTCTATTTCTATTACCGTCTTGAGTTGGGCTTGTAGCCTGGAGAAAGACAGATGGACGGACGGACGGATGGACAGACAGACGGACAATGGATATGTATCGAATTCTTCGTAATAGGGTCCCGTTTTTACCCTTTGGGAAGGGAACCCTAAAAAGTAGATAAAAACCTATTCTGAGGCGTGGATGAATACATAAACAAAATTTCATTAAAATCGGTTCAGCCGCTTTGAAGGAGACACTGTGACGCAAGAATTTTATACATATTAGATTTGATCGGCATGAATCATGATACGGCATCATTAATATTATGACTGTGCATTCATGCCAGTAGGCCCTATCTCTGACTTCTGAGCAAAACCGCGGACAGACAGACGGACGTTACAGACACACGGACAAACAGACGGACAGACAGACGGACACACAGATGGACAGGCAGATGGACAGACAGATGGACATACAGACGGACAGACAGACGGACTGACAGACGGACAGGCAGACGGACACATAGACTAGACGTACAGACAGACGGACAGACAGACGGACGGACAGACCGAAACTAATAATAATAATAATAATATACTTTATTGCATTCCACAAAATACATAAGAAAATAGTAAAAGCGGAGAAAGACAATACAATTCTGGCGGCCTTATCGCTAAATAGCGATATCTTCCAGGCAACCATCACTACTACATTGATATTAAGATAAATTAAAACGAGTGGATGCATAATGTGCATAACAAACTAAAGCTATTAAACACATACACAAAACAATTAAAAAGCAAAAGTACATTGAGAAAAACTATTAACTACTAGGTACCTACTATTGGTTCATGGTTAATGATTGACATGGCTGAACAATGCTCCATCCGTGCCATAAATGTTCAATGATTTAGACAGATAATAATTATAAAGTTGACGTTTAAATGAATTTAGATTTTCTGACAGTCTTACAGGATTAGGTAAAGAGTTCCATAACCTTACTGCGTGCGCCGAAAAGGAGTTGCCAAAAAAATTTGTTTTCTGAACAGGGACATTTAATTTCAAAGCAAGACGCGCACTGTCAGAGAAAGTGAATATTTGCTTTAAATAAGGGGGAGCCATGGGGTCAAAAAGTATATTATATAAGAGGTGTAGCACATGAGCATTCCTGCGCAGACGTATAGGTAGCCACTTCAGGGTTGATCTATATTCTGAGACATGGTCAAACTTACGCAGCCCAAAAATAAATCGAATGCAAAGGTTTTGGATGCGTTCGAGTTTATTTAATTGTTCTTCTGTCAAATTGATATAACTGACGTCAGCATAGTCAACAATGGAAAGGAGTAAGGTCTGTGCAAGCATAACTTTAGTCGGAATGGGTAAAAAGTTCTTAAGGCGTTTTAATGAATTGAATGCAGCGAAAACTCTTCTACATACATAATTTATCTGGCTCGACCAAGATAGTGTTGAGTCAAAAACTACCTTCCTATAATTGACTACGGAACCTTAAAAAGTTACGTTTTCATGTTTTCAGTTCATAGTTATCTATAAAAGGGAGAGGGAGTGAGGGATACATACACATTTAACATTACACATCCTATAAAGTTTTACACTTTGTATTGTTGCATTCCGTTTAAGTATTTAGGGGGTGAAACGGGTGATACATTGGCCAGACTGTCTGGCTCGCCAGTCGCAAATGTATCACCCGTTTGGGGTGAACCCAAGCTTCTTGGTTGGCGACTGGCGTACAGGGTATAATGCCGTTTGCTCGCCAACGAATCACCCGCTTAAACCAGGGCGTCAAATAACGTTATTTTTTCATAACGTTACCACAGTATAGCAATATCCCTACAGTAGTGAAACGAATGTACTTGCGCAGAGCAACGGAGGGGTACCCGCGGGGAAGCGGGCGGCGCGGTTCCGCGTACACAAACTCGCGGAGTTTGTGTACCTGCCCGCGCAGGGGTGACGTTGGCGCGTTGTCTACGAGTTTTGTGTTGTAAAACGATAACTTATCTTATAAATTATTATAAAATTGGGATATAATATGTGTTCAGTGTCCGGATGTAAATCTGATTCAAAAAACAAAAAGGATTTAAATTTTCATAAATATCGGCTCACACTTCACACTAATATTGTGTTGGCCTTGGCGGCATTTATTTGCATATCTGTTTTATTGTTTACGTTGTAAGAAGTGTAACATGGAGAGAAACAATAAAGAATAAATTAAAAATCTGTCAAATACCCTGTTACATACTAATTAGTACCTTCCTAGCTAGGTACACAGGGCCATACATAAAAAAATGTTACACTTAGTGTAACATTTTGACCTTTGGACCGCCCTAACCGCGCACGTTATAAGAGCGAGTTTTGAAGTGCTTCTGTTACACCTGACGTGTGGCCTACCGTACCTACCAATTGTTATATTATTAATTGTTGGATACTTTATATATTCCTACTTTATTATTCGTAGATAATATATTCGAATGCGTCTTCATTATTTTAATCCTTCGATAGTGGATTCTTGGAAATCTATTGTTATTTTATTGTATCTTGCTCACCGGTGAGCTTTTGGGGCTTGATGGGTAATGAAATTTTTAAATCCATACTAATATTATAAATACGAAAGTGTGTCTATCTGTATGTTACCTCTTCACGCCCAAACCGCTGGACCGATTTTGCTGAAATTTGGCATGGAGATACTTTGAGTCCCGGGAAAGGACATAGGACACTTTTTGTTCTGGAAAAATGTACGGTTCTCGCACGATAAACGAGTTTTGGCACAACGAAGTTGCGGGCATCATCTAGTAGAGAATTGAAATCATCTAAAAATAAAGTTTCACGTAAATATAGATTAAACAGATTGAATGATAACATTACAAGCACAACATTTTATTTTTATTTTATTTCCCGTTTCGTGGCAACCCTGGCATATCAGCTCGGTACCTACACCGGTGGCGGCATCGTGCGACATCAAAGGCGTTTCGTTACTGTAGGGATAATATTGCTATACTGTGACGTTACTGCTTCAAGGGCATAGATAACGTTATGAAAATTTACCCGATATTAAAAATAACGTTAAAAATTGATATTAATAACGGTTAATGTTATAACGTTATATAGGATTTATAACGGTAAATATATGTTCTTTGATAACGTTATAGACTATAGTCCGTCCTATTTTTAGTCCAAAACAATAACTATTATTTTTGACGTGACAACGTCTTAAATTAGGTTGCGGCTGGGAGTCACTTATGAAAAAGTGTAACGCTCGGTAACGTTACGATGAGTCACCGAACGAGAGAGAGGCCCGCCGAATGCCTTGCGTCTCTCTCCCACACGTTGTCACGTAAAATCTTCGCCCGTAAAACCGACTTTACAGGCAACCATTTTGACGTGACAACGTCTTAAATTAGGTTGCGGCTGGGAGTCACTTATGAAAAAGTGTAACGCTCGGTAACGTTACGATGAGTCACCGAACGAGAGAGAGGCCCGCCGAATGCCTTGCGTCTCTCTCCCACACGTTGTCACGTAAAATCTTCGCCCGTAAAACCGACTTTACAGGCAACCATTTTTTTTATTATTTCTTTATGTATTAAACTCCTAAAAGTAGGTAAGCACAAATCTCGCAAAAAAAAAGTGGGCTGCGAGTGAGATTTAGTGCACCGTGTACGATTGCATACCTGATACCAGAAAATAACGTTATATTTACCGTTATTATTATAACGATATTTGTTCGTTAATACATAACGAAAAAATATCATTATATTAATAACGGTAAATATAACGTTATTTTACTACATATCGTTCCAAAAAATAACGTTATCTGGATACCATTATGAAAATAACGGTACGTAACGATATTTTTCTGTTATTCGATAACGTTATGAAGCCCTGGCTTAAACTAATACTAAGTGGATCGTGGATGTACAGAAAAGAGATAAAACTATACTGTGAAAAGTTTATCATCAGTAAGGTTAATTTTTATAAATTAATTTTTAATGTGGTTTTAAATTTTAATCCTTTTAACACGTACACTCACACCAAAACATGTTCGCCCAAAAAAAAACTGTCACAATTTGTCATTTGTTGGTCAGCTGTCAAGTGTCAGTGCCCAGCCTGAATGGGACGAATCAAACCAAAAAAAAAAAATGTCAGTGCCCAGTGGTCAGCAAACTGTCATTTGTCATATGTGATTGTCATGTCATCCAGATACTCCTCTTGCAAGAAAGTAATAAAATTGAAGATGTTGTAATGGTTTTACTAGAATACTTTCTTTTACAATGGAATCTATAAATTCAGATGGTGAAATCAGTGATAAAAGTAGTATCAATGGCGACTGTTCTCCAATATCTTTCAATCAAAATTCACACTTGAATCATGCAAAAAATATTGATGACATCTCTACGCCTTCCGAATTAAAATTCGACCAAGGTATGTATTGTAAACAAAGACTTTTATATGGTTTCAAAGTCTTAAAACCTTTCATCAGCATTTCATCCTTATATTCTTTCATTTAGTACTTCGAAATCTTTAACTTGCTCCTGGTTTCCATGTTTCATTACAGCTTGTGTAGTAAGTAATAAGGCTTCATATTTCCAGAATTCGAATTCGAGGACACATTTCTTACTGAGAAACGTAAACAAATCGAAGAATACTTGGATAATCCAGACGTAGTCAATGTGGAGCAATGGAAAGAACTTGCTAGAAGCAAGGGTGGTTTGATATCAGGTAATTTGTCAATATTATAATACTATATTGTCGCTTAGGTAACAAAAATATTTAATTTAAAATGATTTCTTATGAAATATGAAGTTTTTGTCTTTCCTGAAAACTTTTTTAGACTTGCTGTTTATTGTTAGCACTATTTTACCAACAATCAAATGTTTACATATTACTACTAAGAATGACTTGTCCTTCCTTGTAAGTGATAGTGGTTTGCTATGTTATGTGTAAGCATCTATTTAAGTAAAGTAAAATTTAAATTTAGTGAAGTTTATTTTAAAAAATATATTACAGTAAGTATTGATTTATTTTCTAATCATAAAAACATTTTTTTATGTTTTGGTAAAGTTTCTAAATACTTAATAGCAAAATAGGTTATGCAAATCTAAAATTATGTAAACACAACAATTGAATAGTGATATAAAATTAAAATATATTTCAATTGTGTGTTATTTCCTTATACAATAATAATTCAATATAACAATAATTATTATCATTATTGTTGAATAATTTTCCTATGAAATATTTTAATTGTAAACTTAGGACATAAGAGCATATTAAGAAATTAGTAATTGAACATAATCTTAATAAGTATGCAATAAACAATTAGTGTGTGTTACCTAAGCAATGTAAGATAAAAAAAAAATCTTGTGTGTCATGAAAAGTCATATTGTATATGCCTCTGTACTTTCACTGTGATGCCTGATTGTTGTTATGTAATGTAATTTACGTTTTGAGTAATTATGAGGCAATTTATTATTTTAATGTGAGTAGCAGCGTTGTTAAAGCATTGTATAATTAAATTATTATTTTCAATCTGCTACTGTATGTTGCAGATGAATATAGACGGAAAATATGGCCGCTTCTAGTGGGCGTAACACAAGAAGAGATGACAGAACCACCATCTCTTGATGAGCTCTCAACACATTCTGAATATAATCAGGTATTTTTTTAATTTGAAAGTCCTAGAAAGTAAGAAGTACTATATTTTATTAGGTCTGTTAAACTGTTTGTCTGTTGGAACCACAGACATAGATCAAGATAGATACCCCATGTCCTAAATCGTGAAAACAATTGTAATTTAATAATCATTACAATATTGGTGGTTTATTCACTACCTACGGGCTAGGGCACACCACGATCAGCTGTTTTGTCTAGCGCAGGGCCGCGCGCGCGGGACTCGGCGCTAGCGGCGCGTGGGGGCTGACTCGGCCCGGGGCCGGGGCTCCACTGGCGCGCGATACTATCGCGCATTTACATCAGCGTTATACATTGCGTGTTGAAAATTTTGACTATTTTAAAAACTGGCGATTTAAAGAAAATTACTTGCACCAATGGATATATCTCATGCCCTATAATAACCCCACGAATTTATCGGAAGCGGTCTTTTGACACCCTGTATATTATTAGTTATTATTACATATTTTAGTTTCATTGTTGATCTGTACAAGGCTTTAGTACATAACCTGATATGGTGGTTGCTTAAAAATTCTTAACAACACTTTAGAGTTTAGTCTTTATGTATGGCAATAGGTTATAAACCATTTAATCCTATCATCACATTGTTATGTAATGTACTCAGCATACTTTCAGGCATAAAAATTTCATAATAGAAACTTTCACCATAAAGTAAAATAATTAGTTATAAGTACTTACTTCATAATTAAGTAGTTACTTATTCCTTTTTCGAAAGTTTCAAATATTTGGACTCTAGATTATAAAAAAAGATTCTAACTGATTACAGTTAAATCATGTTTTAAGTCACTAGATAAGTTGTTTTAAAGTGAAAAAATAATAATCATTATGTAGATTTAAAAAATTAAGAGTCTTAATTTTCTTCTTGCTCGAATACATTGCTACCATATTTTAAAAGATTTCGGATAATACCCCGCATTAGTAAGAATTAAATTCCTTGTCATGAAAGAGACAAACAGAGTTGGGTCATTCATATTTCTATGTGCTCCGTAGCCAAACTACAGTAATTATAATTCCCAGTTATATTTTATTAACGGTTTTGTTTGTTTTTGTTTTTAGGTCGTGTTGGATGTGAACAGGTCTTTGAAGAGGTTTCCCCCTGGCATTCCATATGAACAGAGAGTAGCTCTGCAGGATCAACTCACTGTTCTCATTCTGCGAGTTATCATTAAGTATCCGCACTTGAAATACTATCAGGTACTAAACTCACAAATCTTTTATATTACGTCCAAAGAAAAACGGGCATATTCTTCCAACTGTGTTAGCACATTTCATAAAAAAATGCCCCTTCTTTTGATTGATTTGACATAAATGTAATTTTTGAAGTGAAAACTTCTTTAGCGGCGTTGAGCACTTTTGTGGGATGGGTAAAAACTGTGAAACTCGCGTCAGATTCTCGTGCTGATCGAAAAACCTTGGAAAAACCGTAAGACGGTTGGAGAGTAGTGTTTTGTGTCGAATTCGCACTTGAACTCGAACTCGAATACGAACTCGAACTCGAATTGATTGTAAGGGTTTCGATTAATTTAAAAAATCGATTTTCATAAAAAATGGGTTAAAAATTTAATCGATTGTAAGGGTATCGATTAATTAAAAAAATCGATTTTTTTAATAATCGATTTTCATAAAAAATGGGTTAAAAATGCACAACGTTAATAATCAAGATTTCACTTCTGCCGGCACTCCCGGAGTGCAACCCGTCTTTTTTTTTAAATACCGTACTTAATAAGAAAACATAATTTTCAAATGCGAATTAAACTCCACGTGTAAAATAATTATTTTGTTTTAAACACAGTCCTATCAGAAAGTATACTTAATGTATTGTTATCAATAAAAGATGAGTATTTTTCCAAGTAAATATTCTCTGAGTGACCTACTTAGTTAGCATTTAATTATTATTGTTTATGGGTATTTTCATACGTGTTGTTACTACTTCTGAGTAATAAATTAATGATGATGAAATATATATGTGTCGCAGCCAACTGGTTTAAATAGCCGATCAATCAAACAGCTAGGCCTTTGACTGAACAACGCCATTCAATCACACGGGTATACGTCGTTTAGCCGACTTGTTGACTACAATGTTCAACACTACAGCTAGACGACGCTTAGTTAATTTGCCATTTAACCAGTTATGGTTAAATGGCAAATTAACTAACTAAACGAAAAATATCTTAATACAATCACAAAACACCGCCATATTGTTAACAAAACGCACCTAGCGCCGCGGTGGTGAGCGCTGAACTAATTCAATCAAACGGCGGCGGCTTGAATCAGCTGTAGTGTTGAACGTTTCGAGCGACTGAAATATTCAATTAAAAAGCTAGCCGTGAGATTGAATGGCGCTGTTCAGTCAAAGGGCTAGCTGTTTGATTGAAAGGCTATTTTAACCAGCTGGCTGCGACATATGCATAACATAAAGAAAATACTCATTTTTTGTTACTTATGTTTCACTGATTGATTTTCTCTTATCAGTGAGTTTAAACTAATAGTGATAACAGTGCAGTCACTACTTGATTGCATTTAACAGTTTTGTATTACTATTTGCTGTGTATGATATTTTGTTATTGTTAGGTATTGTTAATCATAATAATATAATGCTGGCACCTAGATTATAAGAAACGGTCTTAAAACAATAATTTGACCCCAGAGGTTTAGATTTAGTTTTACGCTAAATTATAAATAAATGAGAATTTCTTATGATATTGATAATGATTACTTCAATATCATAATATTATAATAATATAAATAAAAATAGATTAAGCACTTTAATCTTTTCTAAAGATACCTTTTTATGTATTTTTGGTTACTACACCGACGCTGCAGCTAACCACGAAAAAGCTGGTGAGATATCTACTGGCTCACATGTAAATTGTTTTATGGCTTTATGTTTTATCTCGTTCTATCGTTTTTCCCCGGATTTTTCGTGATTCAAAACGGCGGTATGATGACGGCATTACTGTAAGCAATAAAGTATTTTATACTAAATGATGCCCGCAACTCCGTTGCGCCAAAATTCGTTTATCGCGTGGGAACCATACATTTTTTCGGGATAAAAAGTATCCTATGTCCTTTCCAGGGACGCAAAGTATCTTCGTACTAAATTTCAGCCAAATGGGCATTGTCCAAAAAAAATTACATGTACTTTTTATATTTTTTTTCGTTAAAATAGGGTATTTTAAGAATATAAATTCAATAATTTTGAAATTCATTGGCTAGTTTTTTCTCTATAAATTTTTAAAGTTTCGCTCTGACGTCATCATCGGCGGCCAATAATTGACCTCTGCAGAATGTTTTTTTTCCTTTGAATCTTATTTATAATGGCTGGTTCGTCAAATACAAGTTCTCATTATGTGAAAGCTGATACGAAAAGCTTACCAAAAGTTCGAAACGTAATGGTGGTCGAATTTATTGCTAATTTAACGCCATTGAAGGTCAAACTAAGGTTAAACATATTTGTTCAAAAATATAAGTAACTTATGGGTATTTTTTTCGTTTATATACAGAAAAACGATCACTGACCTTATTCCTCGAAATGTTTTTGTAATAAGCAAAATTAAAAAAAAATGGACAATCCCCATTGGTTCAGCGGTTCGGGCGTGAAGAGGTAACAGACAGACAGACAGACATACACACTTTCGCATTTATATTATTAGTATGGATGCTTGTAAAACGAAGCAAGTTTTTTTGGATGCTATTCTAAATGTCATACTTATTACTTTTAGGGTTACCACGATGTGGCTATAACTCTCCTCTTGGTGTGCGGCGACCGAGCGTCGTTTCCACTACTCTGCCGCCTCTCGTACGGCCCGGGGGCGCCCCTGGCCCCGTTCATGCAGGCCACCATGCAGCCGACACAGCATTTGCTGAACTACATGCTGCCCGTTGTGAGACGTGCTGATGAGCATCTAGCTGACTGTTTGGAAAAGTGAGTACATATTATTACATAATTATATTATGTACAGGGTGTTACAAAACAAAGTAATTATACTTTTAAAGGTGCCTTTTGCATAAAGTTTACTGTGGAAGTAGCAGAGCCGAAAAAGTAACTTTTTGCTTCTTTGTTTGTATGAGGAATGCAGTGACGTCTGCATGAATTTTCCCATAGTAAGTAACTTTTTCAGTGCTGCTACTTTCAGGGTGAACTCTGTTCAATGGATACTTATACAACCTAAATGATATACATTTTTGTTTGTTACACTCTAAGCCGGTCTTTTTATGGCAAACAAAAAAAAAACTTAATTTATATTTTTGACGTGACGTCTAATAACTCGGTACTATGGCCTGCATGCACGAAAAATATGACGTCTCTGTCCCGTTACGCTCATCGTCGCGTTCCGCAAGCGAGAGCGTGGCACGAACGAGAGAGAGGCATGATCGGCTCGAGCGATCGGCTCAGTTCGTAGATGTCACGTCACACTACCCTCCTTAAACTGACTTTACAGACAAGCAAATTATTGCAGATCTGGCGTGGGCACGATGTTCGCGCTGCCGTGGTACCTTACGTGGTTCGGTCACAGCCTGCCGCGGTACTCGGACGTGGTCCGCCTGTACGACTACTTCCTCGCCGCGCCGCCGCTCTTCCCCGTGTACGTGACCGCCGCCATCGTGCTGCACCGCGCGCCGCAGGTGCGGGCGTGTGAGGAGGACATGGCCATGATGCATTGTTTGTTGTCGAGGGTGAGTTAATATGGAGATGTTTTAAATGAGGGTTGTGTGGCGCTTTGTAGCCGTCAGGTCTATCGTGTCAAACACCTGTCATATGTCACGAAATAGCTTCCACATGTCTGATGTCACATATATAGCTGTCTTATATCTGACTGACACGATTTTTGACACGGTAGACCTGACGACTACATAGCGCCATACAACTTCTTTTGTGAATGTGACAAGTTTCTTTCATAAATACCAAAAGAGAGAGAGGGACATTGTGAAACTTGTCGTGGATATTATCCACGATAAGTTTCAACGTAAATCTAGACTGTCATTACTTAATTTTCTGTTTTTAAAATCTGCCAGGATCAACTTTCTATCTTCAGTATCTTTGTTAAAATATAAGTAGCTTTTTCATGTATTTTGGTTTGCCAAATTATGTAACTGACCTTATATTATATTACAGTTACCAGATGACTTGCCCTTCGAAGACATATTGGTGACCGCACTGAAGTTGTACAAGGAGAACGATCCCAGCGACCTCGAACATGAAGTCGCCGCTCTCGAAAAGAAAGAGTAAGTTAAAATATTTAAGTTATCCATCGTGTGTATTTGTACCTAGAACAAACCATACCAACGAATGTTAGATCAGAGAAATTGATTTAAAGGCAGCAAACCCACCCGACAGATCACAGCTATCATCGAATTGACATAATCCGACCAAACGTCGTAGGTCCGTCAACTGCCTAATGATTAATGAATCAATTTCGTCGATGGTATAGTTCTTGCAATCTAAGAGTGCGCGTCGCCTTTATTTGTAGTTGGAAATGTGAATAGACATTTTCGTTAGTGTGCGTACCCGACGGAGCAGTCAGTAGCGAGCGAGCCATGTACGCGTGTATAGATATGGTCACTCACGCAACTAAGGGCGACGCGCACTCGTAGATTGCAAGAACTATACATGTAATAAATTATATCCTGTGCGTTTTAAAATGATATGCGTGACACATAATAATAATTGACAATAGTAGTTACCTAAAAAAAATAATCGATAATTTAAAAATATCGATTCACTTCCTAAAGGAATTGCAATCGTAATTATCGATTTCGTACTGATGTTTCATAGTGGCGCCTTCGATTTAAGATGGCCGCCCTTTTTATCGATTTGATTTCGATTCAACAGAGTCAATCTCTGTACTTTACTGACATAAGTTCCGCTTCATACATCTGACATTTTTCAATTTCTTTTCTTAAGAGGCCGGGTACCCTTGGAATTTTTCATACAAACGTAATACCAAAATCATTTTCTCATACGAAAATATTTAACATGTTTGAGTTATTTTTCAGTTTAGAATAGTAATTACCTAGGTTCCTGCACAAAAATTTACTTCAAAATATTTAAACACAAAAAAAATTTTTTTGTTTAAAATTTTTTTTTAGTAAAATCACTACTCAATATTGAAACACTAAAAATAGAGTAAAACACTAAAAAATATATAAATAAACAGTAAATTTACTACTAAATATTTAAATACTAAAAAATATTTTTTAGAAATTAAATTATTTGTAGTAAATTTACTATTTATTTATATATTTTTAGTGTTTTACTCTATTTTTTAGTGTTTCAATATTTAGTAGTAAATTTACTAAAAAAAATTTGTATTTGTAATTACTATCTTAAACTGAAAAATAATTCAAACATGTTAAATATTTTCGTATGAGAAAATGATTTTGGTATTAGGTTTGTATGAGAAATTCCAAGGGTACCCGGCCCCTTAACAATAATTTTATACTCCTATTTCACAGTTAATATTTATAATTTTATATTAATAACTTAGCATTTAGCAACTTTTCATTTTTATTCATTTACAATAATTGTAGGAATCATTTGTTTTTGTAGATGGAATATGATTTATTACATATCAATATTTTGTAAATTTTTCATTTTCTTGTAAAAAAATCCGTACCTAGGAATATGAAAACTGTCACCCATATCATCTTAAAACGCACAAACTATAGTAATAAACTTCATACTAAATTGTATATATGATATATCTCTTTGTGTCTTATATGCCACAATTACACAACTTACAATTTTTTCCTTTTTGTTTTCAACAGAACAATTTTCCGCTCCGTTCCTTTTCGTGAGGGTAGATTAAAAAAAAAGTGAAAGTTAAAAAAACATTAGTTTATCTTGTCGAATTTATTCTGAAATAAAACAATACTTATTTTATTCAGAGAGGAGCAGCGGCGTCTCGACGAGGAGCGTATGCGGCGGCGTCGCGAGGTGCGGCGTACTGGCGGCAGCGGGCTGCGTGCGCGGCTCGCCCGCATGGCGCTCGTCCTGCCCCGCCCCCTGCGCACGCGCGGCGGCGCGCTCGCACTGGCCGCGGCGCTGCTCGCCGTGTACGCCTACTACCGCCCCGATCTGTTCAGGTAGCGCCACGCCTACCGGTTTGTCCTGTTCCGATACTGAACGACGCATAGGTTTTCTAGGTGATGCTTCTCGATACGATACGTGCTATAAATAAGTTTGAGTTATCTGGATTTATAGTCTTTGCTAAAATGAATTTGAGTTGTCTATTGCGTTACATGCATTTTTGCGAATATTTATTTTGTGTTATGATTATGAAATCATATCCTTCTCATCAAACTTTTCAATTTTAATAAACAAATGAAGTAGAGAATTTTAAAATTTTATGAAGTCACTATTCGTCGTAAAAATGAAATGAATAGTTTCGGGGTGCTAGAAAAAGTTTCTTCTATCATTTAAACTTATTTTCTGTATTTTAATTAAACTCGTTTGTCGGGTACTTATTAACTTTGTATAAGAAATTGAAGTGCACAAAATTTAGCACACATGATTTAAATGTCGTTGCGTCGCGTAGTGTCGGTATGTCTGAAGCCTTATAGCTACTAAAAGGACAAATTGGTAGAAAGCTTCGCTTTTATTATGAGTAATATTCGATATTTAGTTAATATAATGTAATATTAAGAGAGTGAGAATGGAATTTAAATGAGATCCAACGGGAGAATAAGTCTCCTTTTACTATTATTATTTGTGATGTGTTACAAACTATGTTCCTTTATTCAATTTTCACTGTATTAGGTAATGTTGCGGGTGCAAAATAAGGTTCTAAGTTTTTCTATGTAACATTAACATAACTAGCACCATAGCGCGGTTGTGCAAAGCACGCGCAATTACGTTCATTGATCCATCGCTACGTCTTGTTTCTGTCATTTGCACCAAAAAATTATATTGTTCTCCTTGCACGTTCCTGAGTATAAGTGATATTATGCACAGGGAGTGGAAGAGACAATAGTAGCGATGAGTTTTCAATTACATGATTCGCGACCGCGCTTTAGGAAGATAACTTGTTGATATTTTATCATAACAATAAAATAATCCTTCAGGCCCCGCGCGAGGCTTAATCCTTCGATCGGAGGTTCTAGGAATGCCCACTGTATACTATTGTTCTCGCGATCACCGGTGCTCGCGCGGTGCCTGAAGGATTAATTCACTTTTAACTTTGAAAGATTGGATTTTATTACATATTGTTATGAATTAGAAAATGGCAGGCCTCAGAAGTCAGATGTCTAAAATGCAGTGAAGAGAGACCTTTATGTCACTTGCTGTGCGTGTTTACTTGATTGAAACTTCAACATACTTTTTTGGTTTTAGTGAAAATCTGAGTATTAATAATTGAGTATCATTGTGTTTAGTTAAATTATATTAAAATGTGATATTAATTTGATATCTGTACATTTGTGTTAAAGTCTTATTTATTCTCCGTGTATAATTTATACTCATTATATTTATTATTTAGGTATCATTATTTTTAGACTGATGTAATCGTTGAATAACTATTTATTTCACATAATAAAATAAATTTATTATTTAAATACATTTTAACACGTATAATGTACTATCTAAAACTTTCGTTTCTTACGAAATTTCAAATAATTTATATCTTTTAGAGTACTTAATCTAGTTACTTTATCTGAAATGCTTGCTGGTGTAAGAATGAGAGGTTTTCCTTTTTTCGAACCATTAAATCACTTATAATAATTATTAAGAAGAGCCCCTAAGACGAATGCATTTATTTAATTTTATTAAGCGCATATAAATTACCATTTTGTGTGTAAATATAATTAGATATTCATTTTTCATTATCCGTAAAAGTTACAAAGATTTGATTTGTTAATCATAAATGGATTCACATGTCAAAATGTGGTTGATATTAAATATTCATGTTTTTTAAGCAAAATGCGAACCTATATTATGAGATGAGTAAGTTAAAACATTGTGATTTTAAGATCTTTTACCTATTTTATTTCCACTTTTCATAAGATAAATATATTGAGTTATGGTGTCGTTCTAGTTGTAAAATTATATGATCGCGTATACTGTATATAGTAATAAAACCGACACATTATTTATCACTTATCAGCATTAACAAAATCGGAAACTATATTGTATTAACTATCTATCATTTTCGGTATAATATTAATTTCGCACTAAAGCGGTTTTACATATTAGGTGTTACGATATCGGGCCGATAAAATACGTAGGTCTGACGACGTATTCTAGTATGAAACGTATACCTGTCGGTTTAAAAATTATGATTTATCGTATCACATAGTGTGAAACCGCCCTCATTCTGTCATTAATCATTATTTATATTAGGTATCCCTTTAAAAATATATTATGATGTATTTAATATTTAGTGCTGATTTTCATTGATACAAAAACTGCTGGATTGTGGACTGGATTGATATATTATGTTAACATGTTCAGCAAGTACGTTATATGTGGTATTCTATGATAGTGATGATCCAGCATCCAGTGATTTTATGCCTCCTGCTATATCTATGTAAATCAGCACCGATTATTCGATAGGGTTAGAGGCTTTAATAGAAACAGCTGGTTATTTGTATATTTGTACCTGTCACTATCGCATGAATTTAGAACTAAGTTAATAGAGTTGCAAATAAGATAATGTTGGCGTTTTAATATTACATATTTATAACGATCTTGTGTTTTATTGTAAGTAAAATAAAGTTTTAAGTTCTTCAGTTTATACGTTTTAGTTAGTCGCACACGCATCGCGCTCCGTACATAAAGCGCACTGCGTGCAAGCACGTATACTTTGCGTACCGTACGCTATGTGCGTACAAAACGTACGGTACGCATGTAGCGTTACACTATTCCTTAATACGTAAATAAATTAGGTACTTTTTAAGTTGCAGTAGGAATTTATACTAATCAATATTACACAACACATATCATATTATGTATTTCTTCTATTACAGGATTAACGACGACAGGAAGGAAATTGAATGGTCTTGAGGACAATAAAACACTTGTTGAATTTAATTTATTTATTCTTATTATTTACATCTGTTCTTTTTGGTATTATCATAATATGTTTCTAGTTTTAGTTCACATACTTACTTTACTTTTAGTACTGCACTTTTTGGCAATTTTAACCACTGAGCACCCATTAAGAAATTAACTTTCTTTAAACCCAAGCTTAGACAATACGTAAAAATATACCCCAATATCCTATACCTAAAAGCTTTGTTTGAAATAATTACCATTAAATTTTTTTATGACTTGAAGCACAACATTCTAATGTCATAAATCATAATATAGCTAATCTAGTTTTCCTTATATTGAGCCGCAAAGACAAAAGTAATTCAGGCTAATTCAGGTATTTCTCGATATCAACATTTTTTATAACCTAAGCGTGCATTTTTTCTACTCATATAATTTTAATACCTGTTAAAATTTTACCCATACCCAATATAAAATCTCTTTTTACTCTACATATTTTCTAAATAATTATTCACGTTAATTTTCTACGTAAATTACTAGTTCTTTTCACACAACCAATTTTACACTTTACAGATACAATACTTAAGCTTCATAATTATATTTCGTACGAAGTTACTAAAATTAGCGATTTGTAACAAGGATTTGCCACTTATAATAAGACTGAAATTAATTAACTGGAATCTTGACAGCACATTACATAGACTTTTAAAACTGAAAGAGTACAGAGAACACTTAAGTATCACAGCCACACAGCTCTCTCTCTCCCTCTCAGAAGTCAGATCTAACAATACTAGATTTAGGGCTAATTCACACGGGATGCGATGAAGCGACGGTATTATGCTCAAAGTCCGAGTGCTACACATTACTGCGCAGTCTGCACATAACGATAGTAATTATTAATTAATTATAATAGCATCATAAACCATCGACGCGAATCGCAACGTCTCAATGTGTACTAACCATGCCGGCCATAAACGGACCGCATCTTGCAGTCGAACTGCAAAATGCGGTTGCCGCACGGCGATCGGCAGTTTCCATACTAAATTCATATCCGCAATACACGGCCCGCTCGAGCAGTTCTTGAGCGGTCTGTGCAAACTTCAACGCAACCGCACTAGAGCAGTCGGTCCCGACTGCAACTTGTGGTCCGTCTATGGCCAGTCTTAAAGACACGTATTCAACCTCAACTATAGAAAATTCAACAAAAACTAAGGAAGTTTACAATAAACATTTAATTTCATATTAAGTTTATCTTGGTACGACGTATAATATTATCACCTCATTGAGTTGAATGCGCCCTTCATTGGAAGAAATATGAACTCAATAAAATTATTATTGATAGGTACTAATAATAAATATCATGAACAAATAAAAAATATACATGACGTAAAAAATATAAATAAAATTTAACAAAAATATTCTTAAAAAATGATTACCTGTACCTAAAAGTTTCAAGTAATTGAGTATATTTTTCATACCTACTTATGTATAATTGGGAGTTTTATTTTATTACAAACTTGTAACTGAAATAAAAAAACACTAAGGTAGACTCTTGTTTACAATTAGAATTTGTATACAAGTTACCCATAGCATTTGTAACAAAAAAATTATTACAACATTAAAAACAAATTTTCATTAATATGAAAATAATCAAAAACTATGATATGTGTATGTTAGAACCTAGAGAGCAACAAGTTTGGCATTATTTGTAAGAAATAATATGAATCATACTATTAATTCTAAATAGCTAAGACTGTGACGGGCTTTAAAGTTTTTATCACGAACCCTTCCAAATGACTTTAGCGATGGCTATACAACATCGCAATAAAAAATGACTTTCGACTTCAAAATACCTTTTTAGTTGCCCAAAACCGTAGTGACGTACTCAATGACGCGTGGATCGTGCAATATCTTTAAATGCTCAGCGTTGGGCAGCGATAGGGATTTCACTGGGTAGGTTTTCTTGAAGGGTCTCCACCATTTACTGGGCGGCTTACGCCAGCGTTCGCAGGCGCTGAGCGAGCGCAGGTTGACTGTACCATCGCCATTACCGGTCGCTAACGTCGGAG
This sequence comes from Polyommatus icarus, assembly GCA_937595015.1. Lineage (NCBI taxonomy): Eukaryota > Metazoa > Arthropoda > Insecta > Lepidoptera > Lycaenidae > Polyommatus > Polyommatus icarus. The sequence goes on from OW569321.1 coordinate 17,716,235, forward strand.
TGCCGTCCAGCCACGTCCCCGATTTGTAAACGAGTCTGCACATTACAGTAAGTTATTGTTATCATAGACGTTTTATTGCTCTATTGTCTTCCTTGTTTGATTGAAGTAAACGTAAATGCTGTCAATTAATACTTATTATTTTTGTTATAGAAAAGATGAATAAAAATTTACGGAAGCTAAATAAAACATTAGTCGGTGTACATAAAAAGGACGACGAGGGTTTGTGTGAAATGAGTAAATGCGGCTAAGGCCGTAAAAATTGGTAAAAGTGGCTAGTAAAAAGGATAAAAATTGGTATAATAATCCTATTATATATACTACTGAAAATGTTTAAGTTAGACAAAACGTAATAGAGATAAACTACGATAACATGGCGCGCCTCTCCAAAATTCAAAACGTTTGAAGTGCGTTGTCGGCTAATAATGATTAGTTGACAATGACATAAGAAACAGTGAAATATTACGAGTACTGGTTGATTGGTTGAATACTTACAACTACATACAAACTCTTTCATAAGGATGTGACTACACACATTGAAACAGTAATTTAGAGGGGCGCGACATGTTATCGTAGTTTAGCTCTACCATGTAACTATAATACTCACTTCTCAACCGTGGAGATGTTGTATCCGTACAGACAGTGCACCTCGACCCCGGGCGCGCTGAAGTCCTGCGAGTACTGCTGAGTGTCCTTGCGCATCTCCCACGCGTTGGGCAGCTCCATGTCACTGAAATAATATTATGAATACTTAGGACCTGTTTCACCATTTCCTGATAAGTGCTGGATAGGCTATCCACAACTTATCTGACAGAGTATGGAGTATCTGTCAGATAAGTTGTAGATAGCCTATTTGGCACTTATCAGGAAGTGGTGAAACAGCCCCTTAGATTCTTTAAGTAATTGTTCTGAACAGCAAGCTGTTAGCCCATGAATAATAGAAAAAAATTGTCCATGGGTGGCGGCAATCAATGCCACAAAACTTTGCTGTTTTATAAAGAGACAAAGACATGACTAATTTTATTAATTACATGTTTTTGTCTTTGTCGTATATGTTTTAAAAGGATTGCATTTTTGTTTTAAGGCCCTTGGTGCCATATTCCAATTTTCAGCATTCCTTACTCAAGATTTTTTATTTTATTTTAATAATTTTAAAATTAGATTTAAGTGTGAAATATCGATTAATATAAAATTTATATTGTATTCAAACTATGTAGTTTTTATACAAAACTTAGTCATAAAGAGCGAATTGTATAAACATGTTTAAATTATGATAGTTATGTTTGTAATGTTATCATTATGTTTATCAATATATCATTTACTAAAATTATTTTTGCAAATCTAGCATTCTTCATATCTACATATGAGGGATTCTATCGCCACGGGTGGGACACTTGTACCTTAATTTCAGTTTGTGTGACTAAGTATCAATGATATCAAATTGGTTTATATAAAGAATAACAGAATATTTTATACACTTTTATAATTATATTGGAGGCGGGGATAACACCGTGTAAAATGAAATCAAAATGGCAGTAAATGTTTGCCACGGGTGGGACAAAAAATGGACATACTTGTTACACATGAATCATATTTAACAAAACTCTGCTTTCTTATTAAACTTTTTAATGCAAACTACAATATTTGTTTGAAACAATAAACTGAACGTAACATTAAAAAAAACCATGCCCTATTATTAAAACATATTTTACAAAAATTAAATAAAGAGTGTCACGGGTGGGACTAACAATGTCACCGGTGGGACACGTACGACTTATTAGGCAAAATACGCGCCTTATAAGCTTTTTTAGAGTTCCGAGCCCAAAGGGTAAAAACGGGACCCTATTACTAAGACTTCGATGTCTGTCTGCCCGTCTGTTTGTCACTAAGCTGTATCTCAAGAATATCTCTATAGATAGACTTCTGAAATTTTCACAGATTGTGTATATCTGTTGCCGCTATAACAACAAATACTAAAAACAAAATCAATTAAATATTTAGGGGGGCTTCCATACAACAAACATATTTTTTTTTTCTATTTTTTGCTCAATATCAATAATGGCAATAGGTAGGCACTTGAATTGTTGACAAAATACTTAGTCGTATTTATACTTTGATAATTAATAATAAAATTGAAACAATTTTTCGCATATTTACGTAAAGTTCGATCTAAGTCTATGTTTGCGAGTATATAAAAAATTTAAAAAATCAAATTAAGCTAATAAGTATTATGTTACCGTGATATTCGAAGTATTTTGTATCGAAATATAATAATTTATAGCATAAAACTTGAAAAAAAAATCGTTCCAAAATTTCAAGGTTTACTTTCTCATAGAAACCCCCATATGTAGTTATACTTTTGACTGACTTGATGAAGTCAAATCTTTTAAATGTTTGCTAGCCACATAAAACATTAAAATAAATAATTAGAACCTACTTGAACAATTTCTGGAGATCATTGATGGTGTAGTTGAATCTGTCTGTTTGCACAAGTATTTCCGAAGGTTTCCAGAAGTTGGGAGAAGGTAGAAGCCAGGCCAGGGACGGGCAGGTTATCTGTTCTGTGCGGAGAGTGCTCTGACTTAACACGTAAGAACCCAGATCATCACCTGTAAATAATAGAAGCGTTTTTGTAAATCACGCCTTTTTGTTTATTTTAGTATGTCTAGACATTACTCATAGAGTGGCTCATAAAATGTAGTAATAATTACAGGTCAACAAACAATATACACAGTAGACAATGGGCAATAAACATAAAACATTCAGCAGTCTATACTGAGTATCATTGTATGTAATTGATTGTACGGTCAGTTGAGTACCATTGGTCTGAACTTAAAATTTAATTCAATTTCAGTTAAAGAAAACTAGTACTTAGTAGTAATAATGCAAAAGATTATTATAATGCTAAAAGCGAAGTCAATGAAAATAAAGGATTTTATTTACATGGAAATGAAGTCTTTACAAAGTTATGTAAATAATAGTGACTTTGCATGTATAAAAACCACAATAAAGCTGTGTTATAAGAAAAGAGAATAGATTGTAAAACGAGGAAAACCACATTGAGAAAAAACGTAATGAGGCCTTCGTTAGGACTTCCCTACACTTTTCCTCTTAAGAGCAAAATAGCACAGCGAGATAAAAGTATTTACACATAAAATCATTACTCATACCTATTGCAAATACTTTCAAAGCTTTTACAGCGCCCGCCCATGGGGTTGATAAAGATATTAGTCTTCTGATGTACTGGTCCTTCCAGGACTGCTTCTGAAGTCTCAGGAAATGAAGAGCCATTGAGCCTCCCATACTATGCACCAACAGTGTTACTGATGATTTGTTATTCATTGCATATGTTTCTTCCACCAGCTGTTTTAACTTTACAAAGAACTCTGCATTTTCATCTGAAAAATGTTTCGAAATAAAATATTCAATATTATATTCAAGTAAATATTTAGTAATTTTATTAAATATATTATACATACTATTATCATATCTATAAAAATATTTTTGGGGATGACTTTTTTTGACTTACTACATAGTAAAAAAAAACTAACTTGGAGCTTTCCTAAAGTCATACGGTGCACCTCTGAGTGAAACATTTCTTTGGTAACCTATTTTGACTAGAGAGTCAGCTATGCTATTAAAATAAGCTCCCGTTTTGTCATGAGACGGGTCCAGCCATTCCACAGGTTCCGGATTGCCCCAGCCCGGGACTCGGAGTTCCACACCGGGTGGGTTTTTGGTAGTTCTTGTGACATTGTCATATTCCAATCGCAAATTGTCAACCCAGCAGTCAATAACGTATGGCACCAACAGCTCTAAGTTTAACCAAATATTAAAGTAGTCCGCTGAAGATTTTGAGCATATGTAGTGGACAACAGTTGACTTGTTCAGTTTAGCTTCCAGTTGACTGCCACCATCCCCAGGTACTATTGAAGAAAACAGAATGTAAGTATTATTATTATTATATGATGTAGAAAGTTGTGAAGCAAGCAAGGTTACTGACAAAAGCATGCTTTATAACTGGTGTTGGAATAACAGTTAAGTCTATAATATTATGAGTGGGTTGCACAAATTAACTTTAACTTTAACCGGAAAAATTGACAGATGTCGTATGAGCATATGGGGTGTTTGGACGCCATATTTAACTTTAACCACGCCTCTGGTGCAACCCAACCTATGCTAAATATAAGTAAATCAAAATTATTATAAACATCGAATTTAAAGGCTGCTTCTGCGCTGATGATTTTTAGTACAAACTAATACCGTTTTTATTTTACCGAGGTGAATGGTCGAGTTAGCACAAAATTAATTAAGCATAGATAGGTTATAACTATGCTGAATTGCAGTTTAGACTTTTCTAGAATGTAGTACAATATTTTTTCTATACAAAATATTTAAATTAATAAGTTACATGCTGATTTGTTTGAAAATTAAGATTGTAACTTTTATTTTAATAAGCTGAAAGTTTTTATACTACAGTAATTATGAATTAATGAAACCTAAAAAGTGTATTTCAATACTTACTAAAAATAACTGGCGAAAGTCCAAGCGTATGTTTCACTAGTAATATAAATGTAAACACAGTTTTTAAATACAGCATACTAAACTTTTATTTCACCAAAGTTGATTAAAGTAATGCACATTAATTTTAAAGTAAAAATATTACGAAATGCAGACGAGGACACAACTACAAAGCACGCTCTTTATAACCACAACATCAAATTGATTATGAGAGCCAGTAAATGTAGAGGACAGTAGTAAATAAATTATAAGCAAATAAGTAAAACAATGACGATTATAAATTATTTCTGCTGTTTGTTTTGATTTTCGTCAGATTGATTTTTTGAAATTTGACACGACTTTCGTGATGTGACAAGTTGACGACTGACGTCCAGTGTCAACTGAGTCTGACGTGAATTGAGTTTAGGGATGTACAAGAGTCCAGACGCAACTCGAGTTACCGACTCGATTTCTACCAATTTCTACTCGAATAGTGTTAACTTCAAGTTGACTCGAGTGAATCTGTAGTACTAAATTCGATAATATGTAGCGACAGTACAAAAACCGTTATGTGTAATTCGAAACAAATTGTAAAGCTTTCCTTCTTTCCTTTTCAGAAAGGACAATGATAATAATAATTAATAATTATTGTCCATGAGTGATGACTACTGATGAGTTACCTATAATATTTTCACCGGGACTTGAGATATCTACTTCCCAATTTTTATCTAAATCGGTTTACCTAACGATTTTAGTAAAAGACATACAGACAGGTACATACTAGTACGTGTGGCTTTATGGGGTGTTCATTATGTTAATAATAAATATAATATTCGAGCTTACGAAGCTAGTGCCGAGTGCGCATGTTTCTCAAAAGTCAACCACGATGAGCTTTGGTTAAAAACCTTATAACCTAGAATTACATAGCTTAAAATAGTTTTATTTACCTTAAATTTTAACATAGATTTAATCTTTTACAATTATTCATATCGTCATAGTTTTATTGTAAGTAGAAAAAATAATAAAATGTTAGGCTTAAAATATCACAAAGGAATAAAAAGAAGCGTTTTTCGCTCTCTTATTCCAAATTGAGATGTTTCTGCAGGTAGGTAAAATGGAAAAGGTTGATTTTTTTGAATAAAATATGTGCTACTTAATAAAAAATTATCATTGCTTAGTAAAAATTGCTACTCATAACTCAACCTATAATAAAAGTTGTTTTTTTTTTTGTTTTAGGGTCGTGTTATAATTGTTTGGTTATCTTGGCTTATTGGAGGAGTTTGCGGGGTTGTAATTCTTTTGATTATTATTTGCTACTGCCGCCTAATGCCGCGCCACCAGAAATCATTCGGTAAATAATATTGTTACTGTGATATTGAATTAGTGACGTGGTATGTAATTATCTCGCTCATCTCATAGTTGCCTACGTCAAAGAAACCATTATTTTTTATCAAACTTGATATCAATAATAAGTATTAATAACAAACACAAGGTTAATAGATAACAAGAAGTATTATTATGACGACTTAATAATAATATGACGACGAATATGAGAAATTTTCTCGTATTATAATATTTTATAATATTTAGGTTCCTTATTCAACCACAAAAATTGGGTTACTTGGGCTTATCTTATTGCAATGTTTCAGATGAACAATATCTTAAGGAGAGCTATACTATTAAGGAAGGACATGGGTATACCAACCAAGAAAGTTATAGATCGTCTAAACATACAGAGGTACGAGTACAATTTTCTTTATCATTTTACTAGCTGTCCCGGCAAATGTTGTTTTGCCATATAAAGTATTTCACCCTTATTTTATTGAAGTGACTAAATAAGCATGGCACCATGGCAACGTCCATCGCTATAATCGCTCTCCCCTCGCACAAACAATGGTCGCCGTCAGTCTCGAGTTGTAATAATTTACTATTATTTAATAGTAAATTATTACAACTCGAGACTGACGGCGACAACAATAATTTACTATTATTTAATAGTAAATTATTACAACTCGACTTTACTCAACAAATGCAATTATCAATATAAAAAAGTAGCCAGTAGCCGATTCTCAGACCTACTGAATATGCATATAAAATTTGGTAAAAATCATTAAAACTGTTTCGGAGGAATACGGTAACCGCTAACATTGTGACACTACAATTTTATATATAAGAGATATTCAAATTTACAGTCTTTGAAATCTACCAATTTCAGAACTCAGAAGTTTAAAATTTTAGTCGTAATACGTACGCTACTCCGTAGCTAAATACTTACCTACGCTTTATGTTTAAAATAATAGGTGCAAGTTCAAAGGCACACGAGGCCAGCCAGTTACGCGGGCGACGCCGAGTGTCGTCGATCGCGAGAGAGCAGTCGTCCGCCGTCACACTGCTACGTCAACAGAGTCCCTGATGCTCCACCACCGCAGTATGCTTCCAGTGGGAGTAAGTCAAAATATCGATATTAATAAAACAATGTGTCACATCACTATTCAAAATTAGGTAAAATGATAAGGAGAAAAAATATATGTTATTTAAAATTGGAATACTTTTTCGGGTTAAAATTGAAACATAAAATTATTTTAAAACTTGTTCCCTATTTGCAAAGCATTAAAATTACAGCCTATGATTGTAGCATTAATAAAATAAATGGTGTTTGTTTGTGTTTTTCTCTTCTTACAAAATACTTTTCCCTAGTGCTGGATGATATCGAAGGAGCTGCAAGTATCGACGCACTGAAGACCCGCTCACTTCCAGCCTTCCTGAGACCTAAGCCACGCCCGTTGTCTACTGAGGACGACCTTCATCAGCTTTATGCAAAGGTGATTTCTAAATATTACAAAATTGATCAGCAAAAGTATTAATTTCAAGTTAGCAAAAAATTTCGTAGCAGTGGAGCTACGAGAAGGCTACGCCACCGTAGACGCCGTATAGCTACAGTCTACGACGTAGCAAAGGCCAGAGGTTATGTTTTTTTTACTCAATTTTACAATATCCGAGGATGGCGCGTGACCCACTACAAAGTCAGCATCTGTTTTGCTCCCACACCCCAAAACACTCATAATAGAGATCAACTACGATAACATGGCGCGCCCCTCCAAAATTCAAAACGTTTGAAGTGCGTTGACCAACAAATCTTGGTAATAACTAATAAGTGACTTTAAGTGATATATTACGTGTACTGTCTACTGTGATTGGTTGAATACTTACTACATACAAACTCCTTCATAAGGATGTGACTACAGTCTACACACATTGAAACAGTCATTTGGAGGGGCGCGCCATGTTATCGTAGTCGATCTGTCTGTACTTATATAAGTAAGTCTATACAATTAGCGCGCACTTGTGAGTAGTTAAATTTTACCGACTTCCGAAAAATATTATTGCACTCAACCGGATAAAATGCAAAAAATAAATATTTTTTTGATTTTCCCAGGTGAATCTGAGTAAAAAATACAAGAACAGAATGCGAAGCGAGCACGCGGCCATTATAGCTCTGAGCAAATCTCACAGCCAGTTCTTCGACGCCGATGCCGTCATTGTCTACGACCAGCGCACAGCGCTCTAAGTTTAACCCTTAAGCCTCACCACCTTGGCCCAGGATGGACTCATAAAAACGATTACGAACGTGTAAGGGCCGGGACACAAAAACACGGCACGACGTCATGCCGTAGAAACTCATCTTCAATTTCTACGTGAGGTGCTTTTTTACGACGCGCGTCCGACACGTCGCCGTACGACGCCGTACGACGTCGTGCCGTGTTTTTGTGTCCCGGCCCTTAGGCTTCTTACAGACGAACGGCACTTAACGACGGCAGGCGTTACCTACCGTCGACGCGTGCCATCGACATATTGTGTCGTTCATCTGTAAGCACTCTTAACGGGCATAGCTTCTGATTGCTCATTATCGACGTTGATTTTGCATGGCAGATTCGCAATCATGGTTATACACACGTTATGCATCTTGGCCCAACGTAAAGGCCTTTAGGTAACACAGGGTTAATCCTAGGTCTTCTAGAAGAATAGAAATCGACAATCAGTATTAGATATCCATATGAATACTACCATATCAAACTGAGTGGATACAGCACAAACTCCGAAAGATGATCAAGCTTGTGCAAAAATTATACCTTCTAGATACTTCTAGATATAGCTACGACTATATTAAGGTACACATGATAGTATTCGCTAGCTTCTCTCATTTTGTCGGTAGAAGGGTCGCAGATAACTTTTTTATGCTCGCGAGGAAAATAATTGAAAAGCAGCTGACCGCCAGGAAAAGCCACTGAAAATGTGGAAAATTTGTTAAGATTGTGATTGTTGACAATGTGATATATAATTTGTTAACGAAAATGTGGCCTAATGTAACGTTTTTATAAAACGGGTAAGTACAGACGCGTACCAAGTGTTTTAGAAACAACTAGGTAGATAATTGAATTTTAGATTAAAGCTAGCTAATATCATTAAATACGTAGGGTTTTAAACGGAATTGTAATAGAGATTTTTGACGCTTGAATAAGTGGTTACGAAATTATTGAAGTTTTTATAGCTGCTCAAAAACATAATATTTAGAATCGTGTGTGTTGGAAATACTTTTTTGGAAATATAAGAAAATTCGCATAAACGTTATAAAACTTTTAAATGAAAGTATATATATTTGTTTGAGTGTCTATCTACTCGTTTTCAATCTTTTGTAACAGTTTAAGGATACTTTTAACTGGGATTATACAAATTAAAGTTACACACCTACTTAGATCAAAATATTCGCGACCTGTTTGCAGAAAAAAATCACAATATTTACGGTTTGAAAAAAAAAAGCTCGGGCTGGTATTTTAATTCGTGATATTGTACACGATATAGTGTAGGGTGTGCTCTCTAAAGTGTGATAGAAACTTGAAATATGAATGTACTCGATTGGATATTTTTAGTACATGTTTATGTATGTTCCCTTGTTGTCTATTTAAAGTATTATACCAGTATATTTCACGTCCTTTAGTAGATGTAGTACTTAAGATAATATTGTCTACATAGTTGAAACGTAGGTACTATCCGAGAAATCTATTCATAAGCAAATGGACCTTCGTAATTTGGTCGGATCATGGCAAGCTCAGCCGAGAGACCATATGGTTAATTTTTTTTATATAACCTGGCCAAAGAATGTAAGTTCAATTATGAAATCTATGAATCAATTTCTGTGATGGCACAAAATATAAAAACAAAATGTGCGATTTGTGGTTATTAAAAGTATTTTGTACGCCCTTGAAAAAACTATGTCATTAGGTGGATCGGATTATCAACATTTTTCTAGTATTGCTCTTATGAAAAAAATATTATAGTTTGCTGATAACTTTGATAAATGAAATGAATTTATCGAAACATAGTTTACAATCGTTATCTTTATAGAATTTAAATTGGGCGTTAATGTTATTCGACTCTCCTAAATTGATGCTGTTATAGACTGCTCTAGAATGTTCCTTAGACTTATTTATATATAGTGTTAAAGTAAAAAAAATATCTTTATCTTTTTCCTATAGAAAAACTCATATTCTGTTTGTTAAAGGGTCAAAATTTTGAAAATCATCTGACTGAATTAACCCTAATGGCCGTTCCCAATATAATGATCTATCTCTGGTTTTGCCCTACTAGAGATAAGAATAGCTCTCATTAGACATTAGAGACATATCTTTTATGTCAATTCAATGTTAGCTGCGATCGGTCGTATGTCAAACCACAGAATATATAATAGTACCTTACGGTTTGGTCAAACTAGAGATAGATTGAATATTGGGAACGGCCGTTAGACGCAACCTTTCCTCTCTAACCTTTGGATACTGTGACATCTTTCTTTGTGTGGAAGTAATTATAAACATGATTTCGAACGATGATTCCAACTCAAAGAGTCTCTATCTACCGCCGTATGTGCCGTATAAATTATCCCACCAAAAACATAAAATATGTAAAAATGCTGAGCCAAGTTCCATACAAACATTATATTTCTTGTCTATGGACTTCGCCGTAAAAAGGATGGAGATCTAAATGAGTGCCAACTTCCATGGAAAATCGAAATAAGTACGTATACGAACCAAATAACATTATGAACAAATAATAGAGTCTATTTCTTTGCTTTATTGAATATCTATAACAATTGATGTTATTTAAATAATGTGAGATCTTAAACTAGATTAGATCTAACTTGGCCAGTTTTCATTACGTCAGTCATTTTTCATAAAGTTATTGAACATTTTAATTCTGATGAAAACCAGCCAAGCAAAATCTAATCTAGTTTAAGATCTCACATTATTTAAATAACATCAATTGTTATAGATATTCAATAAAGCAAAGAAATAGACTATTATTTGTTCATAATGTTATTTGGTTCTTATACGTACTTATTTCGATTTTCCATGGAAGTTGGCACTCATTTAGATCTCCATCCTTTTTACGGCGAAGTCCATAGACAAGAAATATAATGTTTGTATGGAACTTGGCTCAGCATTTTTACATATTTTATGTTTTTGGTGGGATATCACCACTTTTTGTAAAGATACTTTCCGAGCAAGGGTAAACATCTTCAACTTCCCAGTTCAAACATCCATAATATTCGACTATATTCAATGGCAATTCGCAACCTTAAGGTGTCGTTTCACCACTTCCCGACAAGTGTCGGCTATGCTATCTGCAACTTATCTGGCTGATATGCTGGCTATGCTATCTGCAACTTATCTTCATCTATCAGATAAGTTGTGGTGATTGAAGATCAGGAAGTGGAGAAACAGCCCCCAAGTCTTTTTGAGACTTGAGCATCAGAAGAATAAAACAAAGAAAATCCAAGCGAATGGAAAATGCAGCTACCATCAGAAGGCATTGGAATAATACGGTACAACACAAGTGTATTTCTAACCATTAACTAAATTATGTACAACTTACTATGCGGAAGTTAAGTAGCTATTATTATAGCTGTCTAACAGACAGACGGACAAACGGACGGACGGACATACAAACGGACAGACATTATTGAAATAATGTCTATTCTCGGGACTCAAACTATATTATCTCCATACCAAAGAACAATCGGTACAAGCAGTTTGGGCGTAAAGACGTAACAGACAGACAGACACACTTCATAAAGTCACCTTCTATTCATTTCAAGTTTTTTCAATTCACAAATAAATGTTTACGGGGAGCTCCCATACAATAAACGTGATTTTTTGGCCTTTTTTGCTCTAAATCAATAATGGCAGCCGAAAGGTACTTGAAATGTTCACAAAATCCTTAATTATATTTCTTCTTTCATAACAAATAATAAAAGTAAAATAAAATAAATATTTAAGGGGGGACTCCATACAAAAAAACACAATTTTCGCTCTGTACGACTCTCACTTGACCATTTTTTTTTTGTTTTCGGATTTTTCCCTACGGTTACGCACAATTACCGAGCTGGATTCCAAATTTCAGCCTTCTACGTCATCTGGAAGTGGGTTAGAATTTTGATCTATAGGTCAGTCAGTCAGTGATAAAAATTTTGATTTTCGGACATTAATATCTCAACAACCGTTTAACCGCTGTGCTTATGAAATTTAAAGCATGTATTTATCTCGCTCTAAATTTGAAACGTTTATGTGAAATAGTTTCTGAATTATGAAGGGGTCAAAAGTAGCTGCAAATGGTTCGTGTAATACAACACGGTGCATGCTCGCCATTCTGTTATGCTGGAACTTGGCTTGACACTCTACCGCGTGTCTAGATCGGAGCGGCGTAGCTACCGCCGTATAAATTATACAGGGCCCCCAACGTGAATTTTGGGGCCCCGCGGAGGTACGCTACGCATCTTGTTCCATCATCCGACATTTCTGGACTTTATCGCGCTTCTTAACTTCCTTGCACACTCCAAGTTGGATTGTTTGTTACAACTTTAATCTGAGACCATAATATTATACTAGTTAATAAATAAACTTTCAAAGTCCTATTATTATGTATCCAGTATCTTGTACTGCCGTTAAATATCGTCACACTGATAGTGGAGCGTGCAAACTTATCATTATAATAATTATTATTAGCAAATTAATATCGCTCAAAACACTAGTAGATAGTAAAATATGTTATCTATTAGGTTAATAGCATGTTATAGCGTCGTAAAATAATATTATTATTAATAAACTTTTGTATGTCATAATAATTGTTTTATTTATCCAACTTAATGAAAAAGAACTTAGGAAAACAACAGAACGAGCGGAGTTACTATGCTTATACCTACTTAACTGGAGTAACCGCTAAATGCAGCTCATTTAGCGGTTGATCCCTTTATATTAGGTAGGTAAGTTGAAAAAAGAAAAATGTCATAGTAATATTGCATATTTTATTATTATTATCATTGAGTTACGAATTACAAATTAGAAATTAACTAAGAAACTACGCGTTAAAGTTCAAAATTACTCTAGTGTTCTAAACGTGGCAAGAGTGGGGTACGTCTTCAGCCTCAGTAGTTCCAACTCGGTCTGTAGGAGAACTATTCTCGTGTGGTTCGCTTGCACTTCTCTTATGAGCTTACTGCGCATGATCAAAGTTTCCATCCTGTTAGGAAGGTAAAGAGTAAGTAAAAACGTGTACGCGCGAACGAGCGGTTTGGCTACTATACCACGAGATCACAACTCACAAGCAGTTTTTAAATAATACCTATACCTAATTGCTTGACATACAAAAAAGCTGCGGCTCACGTTGTAGCCGCCTAACCGCGTTCGGGCGGAAGCATATTGCAATGTGCGGCTTAGGGGAGACTGTTAAAAGATGTGTTAAGTTGAAATAATGTTTATAACTGACTTATTAATTACTTATCGGCTACCTTATATAGGAGGGAGGTGCGACATACACTACACCTCCCCCGTTTTTTTGAAAAAAAAAATTAAAATTACTTAATACATTTTTTTTAAACATAACAGCAAAAATCATTACAATATAATAAATTGAACCTTGAACGGTGCTGAAATATTACGTAGTTCACTCAACAGTAAACTACGTAATATTTCAGCACCGTTTTATTAGATAGAGCGAGCTTAAGAATGAGGCTACATTGCACGTTGCGTCGCGTTGTCACTACGAAATAACGCAAATGCTTTACCATTCATCTGCGTTAGGTGTTACGTTAACGCACGATAATACATTACAGGATAGTGCCTACTGCCTGCCCACTTCATCTTCTATCTAAATTAATGGAACAATTTCTATCAAATATGGCGTCCGGTGACGCAACACATCAATAATAGCTTATCAATACGTAAAACATCGGAGTGTCGACGCTGTGACAAATCACCGCAACCAAGCAATGGGACTTTGCTCCTATTTCGAGTTTCCGAAAGTAACTTTTTTAAAGCCTATGCTGGTCCATCTGCTGGGCAAAGGCCTCGCTCAAACTCTACGGTACTGAAATTATTTAGTACCAAAAATACTTACCGTTCTTTATAAACGTTTCGTATTTTGATGGGCATCAGTGGGTCCTCGTTCAACTTCTTCTCTGACACTTTGGCATTGAGGTTGCCGATCACCATCTCCAAGTGCTTCAAGTGCGCTTCTACTTGACTTTTTTTAAGCTAAAATTAGCAAAATGATAGATCACGTTTGTTATCTTTTCTTATGAGTGGAATGGAGTTATTACTTAACTGTATTTAAATGAAGATTTTAACATAAGTCCCATACATTTTATGAAGATTCAATTTAATGAAGATTTAGACAGATAATGTCAAAATTTTCATTAAATTGAAGTTTAATCATCATTAAAATAATATGTCTGAGCTGAGTGTGGCCGTCAGGTCGACATTTTTAACACAATCGCACAAAGTAAAGCTATGTCCATACTATGCACTTTCATCTTCAATTTTCGTTATCTTCTTTGTAATCAACAACGCCAACATAGTCATTTTTGTTCAGTTGCAGTGTCTGTCAGATTATTGTAACATGTGCGACGAGAACATTTTACTGGGTGGAATATGTGCGGCTTATTTGATCATAAGAAATTCCATAAAAAAAGAACAAAGTGAAATGGCGAAGGTTTTGGATACGGTCAGAGTGCTTGCGTCGCGGGCATGCCTTACGTGCGCTGTTGATTGCGCTTTAACGCATGCCCTTGATACACAAAAAAAAGCCACAGTGTGGACAAAGCTAAATAGAGTCAGGAAAGTATAATGGTATGCTTCGGTGGCGGTACTATGATCAATGTGAAAACATCATATTTATCATTGGTCAAGTTTGATCACACACGTCTTCTCAATGCAACTACTGTTCAATGTGAACTGAGTATGAAGTATATCACTTCAAACTCATAAATAAGTAAAGATTATCATTCTAAGAGTTATCAAGAGGTTTTCTGATGAATTTAATATGAGGGTCAATTTTTTTTCTTAAATTAACAGAATAGGTACAGTGCGAGCATTTTTCACATAGCTCATAGACTCGGAGAGTAATTTGTATTCTGTGCTATAGACTAGAAAAGTTAATGACTGCCGGTGCCACCTTAAATTATTTTGACTATAGACCCCATGCAATGTTGTTTTAACAAAACTGCCGGTGCCACCTTAAATTATTTTGACTATAGACCCCATGCAATGTTGTTTTAACAATTCAGCAAAAATGATACATAGTAGGTTTGCACCCGTTTATCTTTACCTCAACCTCCTCAACTTTCTTTATCTCTTCAGTAAGTTCTCTGTTGACGGAGACTTTTGACGCCTCTATTTCCTTCTCCATACGAATGTACTCTTGCTCATCTGTACGCCCGAGCGTCTTATTCTTTAAATACCACTGTAGTTCTTTGGGGAGCTGAAATAAAAATCACGTAAAAAAATATTTATCTCTTCATACAAAAGTTAAACATGAAGATATTTTACTCAAAGGTTAAAACTAAATTCACATCTATCTATATAATAGTTACCAGTCTGTAGTACACAATTAGTATTAGGTTTAATATGAGAATGTACGTTATGAAAATCTGTGCCAAATACATGTAGCGTTAAGTCTATTTTAAAATCTACCAGATTTTATTAAATAGAATCATAAATCAAACTTATATAAAGGAAAAACAACCATAAAACATTGGAATGAAAAACGACCATATCTTAAATATATAAAACCGACTTCCAAGGTAAAAACAAAAATTACATCCTTATAATATGAACTAAAAACAGTGAACTTTAAACTACAGGAAGAGTAACTCCGTCAAAAAAAGTGCACCAAATGGCTACAAAATGTGACCCGAATACATGCACATTTATGCATGTGTTCGGTACACATTTTTCGTGTATATATACTCGAGTGACGTTCAACCAGGTTGACATGATAATTATTGTCACACTCATTTTACAATTTGTTTACTTTTAGTTTATTTACTTTTTACGTAGCTTTTTACAAAATTTTCGTTGTTAAAATGCCTAAATGCCCTGTGAAATGGTGTAGAAGTCATACAGATACGACTTTTAATACAGGAATAACCTTTCAAGTTTCATCAGTAAGTGATTTTTTTTAAATTATGCTTAGGTAAAGTTCTTGTATTTTTTCCGACCCAAAAACATGCCCAAAAAGATGGTTTATTTAAGTTGGATGCCAGGGTATTTGCGTAAAATTAAGCTGGTCTCTTTGTGTTTATCTTACTAAGTTTACATGTTATTGTAAAAATGCAATAATCAAAAAATAATATATTTACAAAATTGTTACAAAGTCGCCATGGACAGTGTTATGCAAGATGTAACAATTTAATCATAATTCATAACCGGGGGTCTTACTGACATCAGTATGGAATATCTTAGTTTTATAATCATGCCGTTCGTACTTCGTTTAGTAAGAAACGAACTGAATTGGATGCCGAGCCAGATTACTCGTTTATGTAGCATACACTTTAATAGTCATGATTAGGGAATGTGTTTTTACACGAATTATCATATTTAGACTGTGAAATCCCAAGTTTTATTTTCCATATTTTTCCATATTTTAGGGTTTTACAAAGATAAGTCCATATTTTACAAGAAAATGTCACAATCCTCCATGTTTTCACTAAAATACAAAAAAAAAAAATACGTTTCCGCCACCATGCGGCTGCGTATTTCGTTCTTCTCGCGTTTTATATTATTATTTATTATATTTTTTCGGTATTCTGTTTTCAAAGAAGATTATTGAAGAAATAGAAAATAAAGTTTCAGCTATGCTGAAGGTCATGTTACTGACATGGCTAAACAAAAACTGAAGTAAAAAAATATCGTGAATTGTGAGTTGTGACGTGCAGGGATCATTTAGCCAATATTAAGCGAACCCAAGACGATCATTTTTTTAAATGAAATAAGGGGGCAAACGAGCAAACGGGTCACCTGATGGAAAGCAACTTCCGTCGCCCACGGATACTCGCAGCATCAGAAGAGCTGCAGGTGCGTTGCCGGCCTTTTAAGAGGGAAGGGCAGGGAAAGGAAAATGGTAGGGGATTGGGCCTTCAGTAAACTCAATGACTCGGCGAAGCACAGCGCAAGCGCTATTTCACGCCGGTTTTCTGTGAGCCCGTGGTATTTCTCCGGTCGAGCCGGCCCATTCGTGCCGAAGCACGGCTCTCCCACGTCAAATCATGCAGCATGACGTGCGTTACGTGCTGTCATGGTTACTATGATTTTCGGCGTGGGCTAAATCAACAACAGTGCTTTATTCAACTCACCGCAACTTTTGGAGATGAAGCACCATCAAAAACCACTGTTTATCACTGGTACAGTGAGTTCAATCGTGGGCGGTCTATGCTCACGGATGAAAATAAAGAAGGTCGCCCAAAAACAGCTGTTGTCCCACAAAATATAGATGCTGTGCGGGAACTAATAATGCGTGATCGTCATGTTACATATCGCGAGATAGAGGCGTCCTTAGGCATAGTTATGACGAGCATACATAAGATATTACACGAACATTTGGCTGTAAAAAAAATATGTTCGCGTTGGATTCCGCACAACTTGACAATCGATCAAAAACGGGCTCGTGTCGATTGGTGAAAAAAATGATAAAAAAATACAACCGTGGTACGTCAAAAGCCGTTTATAATAACTACACAGGTGATGAATCTTGGATCTATGCATATGACCCCGAAACAAAACAACAGTCAACGGTGTGGGTGTTCCAAGATGAGCCGAAACCAACAAAAGTTACTCGTGCAAAAAGTACTTTGAAGCAAATGGTCGCCTGTTTTTTTGGAATTAATGGACATGTGGCTACAGTGCCATTAGAGAATCGTAAAACGGTTAATTCTGAATGGTATACGACCATTTGTTTACCAGAAGTCTTTGAAGAAATAAGAAAGGACAACCGACAACGCAGAATCATATTACATCACGACAATGCTAGCTGTCACAACTCACACCTCAGCTGAAACAACTCTGCAATTCTCTATGTAAACTGTACAGATCTGTTGTAAAAACTGTGCAGTTCTCTACGAAAACTGCACAGATATTTTCAAAAAACTACGCAGTTCTGTATAAAAACTGTGCAGTTTTCTATGAAAACTGTACACATCTTTTCGAAATACTGCGCAGTTTTGTGAAAAAACTGTGCAGTTCTGTATGTAAACTGTACAGTTCTCTTGTAAAACCTGTGCAGTTCTCTACGAAAACTGTACAGATGTTTTCAAAAAACTGCGCAGTTCTGTAAAAAAAACTGTGCAGTTTTCTATGAAAACTGTACAGATATTTTTGAAACACTGCGCAGTTCCGTAAAAACTGTTTTTACAACAGATCTGTACAGTTTACATAGAGAATTGCCTATGTAAACTGTACAGATCTGTTGTAAAAACTGTGCAGTTCTCTACGAAAACTGTACAGATATTTTCAAAAAACTGCGCAGTTCTGTATAAAAACTGTGCAGTTTGCTATGAAAAGTGTACAGATCTTTTCAACAAACTGCGCAGTTCTGGGAAAAAGCTGTGCAGTTCTCTATGTAAACTGTACAGATCTCTTATAAAAACTGTGCAGTTCTCTACGAAAACTGGACAGATCTTTTCAAAAACTGCATAGTTCTGTGAACTATGCAGTTTTCTATGAAAACTGTGGGGTCTGTACTTTGTACCCGGTATGCAAGTGTGTGAATGCTGACGCGTGCGAGTTGCAATTGTGTATGTTAGATATGACGTGCGAACGGAGCTTAGAATAATAAATTAACGTTTTAATAAATAGTTGGTCTACCACCCTCGAGCCTTTCACTTGTGCCCTCCTGCTACTGCTCCGTAGTCTATACCCCTAGTGCTATATACTATATATTAGAGTATACCACAGTGGCATAACAATTGGTGACCCCGACGCCGGCTAAAGCGAAGACAGCCCCGACTCCAGCTAAAAGAAGACAGCGAAGGCTCCGACCAATTCATACGAAGGGCTCCGACGGGCAGTAAAAAATGAACGAGCAGCAAAATAACCTGATGGGCACCGCCGTACCTCAAGCGTCAGCGAGCGGATTTCCGCCCGTGATTAAGAAAGAAGATTCAGAAATGGCAACCATTTCTATAGCCAACAAAATTCCAGTTTTTTGGCAGGACAACCCTCGACTCTGGTTTTACCAGGTCGAGGCTATTTTAGCTCCACAAAAGACATCGGATGCGAATAAATATTTTATGTGCGTCGCGAAGCTGAACAGAGACGCCATTCAGCAAGTTGCAGACATCTTGGCAGATCCGCCGCAGCAGAATAAATACGAAACGCTGAAAAATCGACTACTGCAAATTTATGAAGAATCGGAGGCGCGGCAAGTAAGAAAATTAATTTCCGAAATCGAGCTTGGTGACCAGAAACCGAGTCAGCTCCTCAGAAGAATGAAGGAACTAGCTAGAGGAAAAATCGAAGACGAGACCCTGAAAATTTTGTGGCAAGGTCACTTACCTTCTTCGGTCCAAGCGGTCCTCGCGGTGACATCCACTAGTAATCTGGAAGAATTAGCAGGAATAGCAGATAAAATCATGGACACTCACCAGCCCTGTAACATCGGCGAAGTAGCAAGTGGTCAGCAGCAGCCGTCGTCAACCAGCTTAGAGGTAGCAGCCATAATAGCAGAGATCGCGAAATTGAACCTGAAAATCGACAAGTTAGAAGCACGAAGAGGTGGAGTCCGGAGCAGGAGCAGCAGCAGGCCGTACAGGAACTATTCACGGGAGCGATCACAATCGAGGCCACGCCGAGCACCAGGGAGTCCAGGTTGGTTGTGCCCGTACCACTGGAAGTATCGAGGACGAGCTTTCCGATGCGAGCCCCCATGCAGCTGGGAGAACAAGAGAGAAGCCCCCATCCCGAGGCCGGAAAACTAGCAGAACTGCAGCCGGTGGCGGGAGGCAGCGCAGTTTCAGATTACCGCCTAATAGGCTTGATGACTAATTTTTTTTCTTATTGGTAATTGAAAGACCCTTAAAAAATAGAAACATTGCTGAAAGAATGACTCTCATAGCTTAAAAATTCACCAAGATATGAACAATTCAAACATCTCATAAAATAGACCTGCCCGAAACGCCCCATACAAAGTGCTACGAAAGACTGACGTCAGTCTTTCTTAGTTTGTACGGGTCGGGAGAGAACTTTGTTCGATAGGTATATTAAATATTGCGTTTATGAAAGTGGTTTCATACCAAAAGTTGCTTTTAATTGCATAAGTTATCGAATGGTATACAAATATTAAGAAATTTAATTGAAAAAAAAAACGACTTGATTATCCAACTTTGAAGGCGCCTAACAAAAAAAATACAAATGCTATCGAGCTGAAATTTTGGTAACGCTTATTTTTTGCCGTGCTTTCTTTATTTTATTAACAAAAGTCGCTAATCTTTGACCTTGTCATCATCCCTATTGTAAGTGATAGAATATCCAATTTAAAATTTTTAGTAGATTCAGGAGCATGTATTTCTGTTTTGCCAAAGAGTGTAGTAAAAAATAGACTGGACATAAATTTGAATTCTAATTATTCGCTTTTCGCAGCGAATGGTTCTAAAATTAAGACTTATGGCACTAAAATACTTACCTTAGATTTAAAATTAAAGAGATCTTTTAAATGGTCATTCGTAATTTGTGACGTTAAGCAGCCGATTTTAGGCGTAGATTTTTTAAATCATTTTAAACTTATTTTAGATATTAATGGACGCTGCTTAGTAGATAAAATAACTAACTTGGCTGTACGTGGAACGATCGTAAACCATTGTGAGAGTACGATTTCCACATTAAAAATGAACCATCCGGTTTATGAAATTTTGAAAAAATATCCGGACATTCTTAAGCCGATGTCATTTAAAGAGGCCCCAAAGCATTCTATTTATCATTATATTGAAACGCAGGGCCCACCAGTTTTTTGTAAGCCTAGACCGTTAGCGCCACAGCGTTATAAAATTGCTAAGGAGGAATTTCAAAATATGTTAGAAGCAGGTATATGTAGGCCGTCCAAATCTGCTTGGGCGAGCCCACTTCATTTAGTTCCTAAAAAAGATGGACAAGTACGCCCTTGTGGTGACTATAGAGCTGTAAATGCAATAACTAAACCGGACAGATATCCCATTCCCCGTGTTCAGGATTTTACGTATTTACTTTCAGGAAAAAAATTGTTTTCTAAAATTGATATAAAAAAGGCCTATCATAATATATTAATTAATCCAGAGGATATTTGTAAAACAGCAATAATTACACCCTTCGGATTATATGAATTCGAACGCATGACCTTTGGTTTGAAAAACGCAGCGCAAACATTCCAACGTTTCATGACTAATATCGTGTTAGCAGGACTAGATTTTTTATACTGTTACTGTGATGATATTCTTATAGCGTCCTCTAGTGACGAGGAGCATAATAAACATTTAGAGCAGGTATTTAGTCGATTAAATGAATATGGTATCACAATTAATTTAGAGAAATGTTCATTTAAAGCTACGAGTGTAGAATTCCTAGGATACCAAGTGACAACATCGGGGATTCGGCCACTAAAAACAAAAGTACAAGCAATTACCCTAAACCGCAAAATGTCAGCGAGTTAAGAAAATTTTTAGGCATGGTTAATTTTTACAGAAGTCATTTACCCAAAGCGATAGAATATTTAGATAAATTAAATAGTTATATTCACAAGGCTAAAAAGAACGACAAGACTCCTATACATTGGACACCGGATGCTGATGAGGCATTCCTACAGTGTAAACACGGTCTCATGAACGCAGCGACTTTGTCGTTTCCAACGAACAACGTGCCACTCGCACTCTTTGCAGACGCATCAAATAACAGCGTAGGTGCAGTTTTGCAACAATATGTTGACGGGAAATGGAACCCGTTAGGTTATTTTTCTTGAAAGCTAACGCAGGCACAACAAAATTATAGCACTTATGACCGAGAGTTACTTGCTATATTTTTAGGTGTAGAACATTTTAGAAGTTTATTTGAAGGTCGTGACTTGATAATTTTCACCGATCACAAACCATTAACTTTTGCATTTTCTAAATTGAGTAAAAATAATAAGAAAGAGAGTCCGAGACGAATTAGGCAATTAAGTTTTATAAGCGAATTTACAACAGATATACGACATGTTAGTGGACAAGATAACATTGTAGCAGATGCATTGTCTCGAATAGAAACTATAGAATGCACTTCGAGTTCAATTGATTATGAAAATTTGGCTATAGAGCAACTTAATGATTCAGAACTTCAGAGTTTTATTACTAATCCTAAATTTAAATTCAAAAAGATGCCTATCCAAGCTCCGATCGATATATTTATTGCGAAATTTCAAGTAACATGGCTAGACCTTATTTAACGGAATCGTATAGAAAAACAGCATTTAGTAGTATACATAATCTTAGTCATCCGGGTCAGCGAAAATCGCGCCGTATGATTAAAGAAAAGTATTTTTGGCCAAACATGAATAGAGATATAGGTTTTTGGACGAAAACTTGTTTGAATTGTCAAAGGTCTAAGATAACGAGGCATACGAATTCTAGTTATGGTAGTTTTTCAAAAGCAGATAGATTTGACCATGTTCATGTGGATCTAATCGGACCTCTTCCGATTACAGTAGATGATTATAGGTATTGCTTAACGATCATTGATCGAGGCACAGGTTGGCCAGAAGCGTATCCTTTAAAAGATATTTCGGCGGATACGGTAGCGAATGTAATATATAGAGAATGGATAAGTAGGTTTGGCTGTCCTCTGAAACTCACTAGTGACCAGGGCAGACAATTTGAGAGTAAATTATTTTCTAGTTTAATGTCATACCTAGGCATTCATAAGATTAGGACAACTCCATATCATCCTCAAAGCAACGGTGCTGTTGAGAGGTGGCATAGAAGCTTGAAGGCATCTTTAATGGCACGGCTTAATGGTAATAAAAATTAGAGCCACGAACTTCCTAGCGTGATGTTAGGGCTTCGGGCTGCCATTAAAAGTGAAACAGGTGTGAGCGCAGCTCAAATGGTTTACGGCCGTGCACTACGATTGCCAGGAGAATTTTTTGTAGAAAGTCCTGAAATTCCAGATCCTTATGTAGTGTTACAGGATATTAAAAATAATATAAGACAGTACAAGCCAATTAGTGTTAAAAGTCATAGTTCGAAAGCATTTTTTGTTCATCCAGACCTTAGAAATTGTTCACATGTATTTTTAAGAATCGATAGAAATAAAACATCTTTAATTTGTCCTTACGAAGGTCCATTTAAAGTAATTGAAAGGTCAGAAAAAGTTTTTAAAATTCAATTGGAGGATAGAGTAACTTCAGTTTCGATAGATAGATTAAAGCCAGCATATACTTTATCAGATAAAAATATTGCAGAAAAAGATACCTTTATAGAAAATGATATTGTAGAAAAAAGTAACGTAGAATGTAATAATCAAAAAACTACAAAGTCTGGAAGGAAAGTTAAAATGCCAGTAAGATTTTTGAATGTGTAAAGAAATTGCTAATTTTAGTTTCAAACGAAGCGTTATGTTAAAAAGTACGCAAATATTAATTTTTACGTAATTGTGGTTAAAGACAACTGAGTTAGATCAAAAATAAGAGTTAATCATTCGTTAAAAGTAATCGTGGTTAAAGACGTTAATCGTTCGTTAAAGGTAATTAAGTACGAGTGTTATTCGAGTTTGATAACAATGGTAGCGCGGCGAAGGTAATATGAGTACCGCGTCATAGCTTATGAAAACAAATGATATAGTATACAGTACAAACAGTAAGAGAACTTGGTCATTTTTAATAACTACAACTTATATTGATCGTTTATATGTGAAAACGTAATATAAGTTTATTGGAATTTAAATAAAAAACAAATTTTACTAAAGCATTTTATTTTCATATTAAATATAAACTTTACATTTACACTTTGTTTTTTACACTTTTTACTTACTATACTATTTAGATTATACTATGATACTTTAAAAATGCAATGTGAAAAATATTTTGCAATAGCATTGCTGAGCTAGTAGAAGCATTAATTTCGAAATTTGTTTTTTGGAGAAGTTAAATATTGATGTTCGACAATTATTTTATCATTTAATTTTAAATTTTACCTTCTTCCGCACTTGTAAATTTATACTTACTTTAAAAATGGGAAAGGCTTTTAGCAAGGAAGAAGTCATTGTAAACCAAAACGGAGAACAAAGCATTGAACATAAGTTAAACCAATTTGGAATAATAATAATGGTTATTACTGCAATGCTGACTTTGGTTGTCGCTTACGTTTTTATGAAGTATTGTCGAAAAAATGTACAAAATTGGTTACGAAGAGAGATGGGATTTGTAACCAACCAGCCTTCTCAGGTGGTAGTAAGGAATATACAACCTCAGCCAGCCGCTACAGGTACCGCTACTACTTATATGTAATTTTGCCTTTTTTATATCTTGACAATTAAATTTTAAATCTTTTGTCGAAAAATTAACTTTTATTAAACAAATATAAATTTTAATAATAATATTTCCCCTATTTTAATTCAAAATGTTATGTGACTTGTTTTATAAAGCATTTTATCTTGTGATTAATGATTATTATAATATTAACAAGAATGTAATTTCTGCGTCAGATTTTGTCGAACGTTAAGTTTTAATATAGATTAACAATTAAATATAAAAAATAAATGGTAATGTAAACTTAATTAAACGTTGAAGAAAATACCTAATGTTAAAAAAGAAAACAAATTTTAAAAATGTAATATTTTTGTTTTTCTGTTGTGAACAAATGTATAATTATTGATGTAATCTTGTATTACTTGTGTAATTTTTATCTGTATTATGCTAATAATTTTAGTACTATTATGTAACAATATATATGTAACAAAAATTTTTTTTCAAAAGGGGGGGAATATTGTGGGGTCTGTACTTTGTACCCGGTATGCAAGTGTGTGAATGCTGACGCGTGCGAGTTGCAATTGTGTATGTTAGATATGACGTGCGAACGGAGCTTAGAATAATAAATTAACGTTTTAATAAATAGTTGGTCTACCACCCTCGAGCCTTTCACTTGTGCCCTCCTGCTACTGCTCCGTAGTCTATACCCCTAGTGCTATATACTATATATTAGAGTATACCACAGTGGCATAACAAAAACTATACAGATCATTTTGAAAAACTGCGCTGTTCTGTGAAAACTGCACAGATATTTTCGAAAAACTCCGCAGTTCTGTGAAAAAACTGTGCAGTTCTCTACGAAAACTGTACAGATTCTTTCGAAAAACTGTGCAGTTCTGTGAAAAAACTGTGCAGTTCTCTACGAAAACTGAACAGATCTTTTCCAAAAACTGCGCAGTTCTGTGAAAAAACTGTGCAGTTCTCTACGAATACTGTACATATCTTTTCAAAAAACTGCGCAGTTTTGTAAAAAACTGTGCAGTTTCCTACAAAAACCGTACAGATCTCTTCAAAAAACTGTGCAGTTCTGGGAAAAAACTGCGCAGTTCTGTAAAAAAACTGCGCAGTTCTGTGAAAAAACTGTGCAGTTCTGTGAAAAAACTGTGCAGTTGTGTGAAAAAACTGTACAGATCTTTTCGAAAAACTACGCAGTACTGTATAAAACTGTGCAGTTTTCTATGAAAACTGTACAAATCTTTTTGAAAAACTGCGCAGTTCTGTGAAAACTGTAGATCTTTTCGAAAAACTGTGCAGTTCTGTGACAAACATGTGCAGTTCTCTACGAAAACTGTACAGATTATTTCGAAAAACTGTGCAGTTCTCTACAAAAACTGTACAGATCTTTTCAAAAAACTGCGCAGTTCTGTGAAAACTGTAGATCTTTTCGAAAAACTGTGCAGTTCTGTGACAAACATGTGCAGTTCTCTACGAAAACTGTACAGATTATTTCGAAAAACTGTGCAGTTCTCTACAAAAACTGTACAGATCTTTTCAAAAAACTGCGTAATTCTGTGAAAAAACTGTGCAGTTCTGTATGTAAACTGTACAGATCTCTTGTAAAAACTGTGCAGTTCTCTACGAAAACTGCACATATCTTTTCAAAAAACTGCGCAGTTTTGTAAAAAACTGTGCAGTTTTCTACGAAAACCGTACAGATCTCTTCAAAAAACTGTGCAGTTCTGTAAAAAAACTGCGCAGTTCTGTGAAAAACTGTGCAGTTCTCTATGTAAACTGTACAGATCTCTTGTAAAAACTGTGCAGTTCTCTACGAAAACTGGACAGATCTTTTCAAAAAACTGCATAGTTCTGTGAAAAAACTATGCAGTTTTCTATGAAAACTATAGAGATTGTTTTGAAAAACTGCGCAGTTCTGTGAAAACTGCACAGATAATAATAATAATAATAATAATATCTATGGACGCTTCACACCACGTCAGTCTGGCTCCGTGGTAAGTACCTAAAGGACTTGTGTTACGGGTACCAGACAACGGAAATATATTTAATATTTTTTATACTATAAATATATTTAAGATTTTTATTATATGATACACATATTTAATACACATCCATGACCCAGGAACTTTGAAAAACTTTTTGTTCCGTCGGCGGGATTCGAACCCGCGACCCCCGGCGCGCTCACCACTGAGCCACAGAGGTCGTCAATATTTTCGAAAAACGGCGCAGTTCTGTGAAAAAACTGTGCACTTCTCTACGAAAACTGTACAGATCTTTTAAAAAAAAACTGCGCAGTTTTGTGAAAAAAATGTGCAGTTCTCTACAAAAACTGTACAGATCTTTCCGAAAAACTGCGTTCTGTGAAAAAACTATGCAGTTCTCTACGAAAACTGTACAGATCTTTTCGAAAAACTGCGCAGTTCTGTGAAAAACTGTGCAGTCCTCTACGACAACCGTACAGGTTTTTTCAAAAAACTGCGCAGTTCTGGAAAAAAAGCTGCACAGTTCTGTGAATAAACTGCGCAGTTCTGTGAAAAAACTGCAGTTCTGTATGTAAACTATACAGATCTCTTTTAAAAACTGTGCAGTTCTCAACGAAAATTATACAGATGTTTTCAAAAAACTGCGCAGTTCTATAAAAATAAAAAAACTGTGCAGTTTTCTATGAAAACTGTACAGATCTTTTTGAAACACTGCGCAGTTCTGTGAAAACTGTAGATCTTTTCGAAAAACTGTGCAGTTCTATATGAAAAAACTGCGCAGTTCTGTGAAAAAACTGTGCTGTTCTCTATGAAAACCGTACAGATCTTTTAAAAAAACTGTGCAGTTCTGGGAAAAAACTGCGCAGTTCTGTGAAAAAACTGCGCAGTTCTGTGAAAAATTGTGCAGTTCTCTATGTAAACTGTACAGATCTCTTGTAAAAACTCTGCAGTTCTCTACGAAAACTGTACAGATCTTTTCAAAAAACTGTACAGATTCCTTCGAAAAAACTGTGCAGTTCTGTGAAAAAACTGTGCAGTTCTCTACGAAAACTGTACAGATCTAACGAAAACTGTACAAATCTTTTCAAAAAACTGCGCAGTTCTGTAAAAAAACTGTACAGATCTCTACGAAAACTGTACAGATCTAACGAAAACTGTACAAATCTTTTCAAAAAACTGCGCAGTTCTGTAAAAAAACTGTACAGATCTTTTCAAAAAACTGTACAGATTCCTTCGAAAAAACTGTGCAGTTCTGTGAAAAAACTGTGCAGTTCTCTACGAAAACTGTACAGATCTAACGAAAACTGTACAAATCTTTTCAAAAAACTGCGCAGTTCTGTAAAAAAACTGTACAGATCTTTTCGAAAAACTGCGCAGTTCTGTGAAAAACTGTGCAGTTCTGTATGTAAACTGTACAGATCTCTTTTAATTATTATTTTTAACAAAAAATTAAAACCGACTTCCAAGGTAAAAACAATAATAACATTAATATGAACTAAAAAGTATTAAATAATTTTTACTATCTAATAGTGCCTTTTTCCGAATTCGGCTAAACCTCAACTATTTCTGTACTCAATCTTCATTATTTTGAAGTCGGTACCAGATAGCTGAATCTTCAGTCCTCTGACAGAATATTTAAAATTTTTGGAACTGGCACCGACTTCAAAATTATGAAGATTGAGTACAGAAATAGTTGAGGTTTAGCCGAATTCGGAAAAAGGCACTATTAGATAGTAAAAATTATTTAATACTTTTTAGTTCATATTAATGTTATTATTGTTTTTACCTTGGAAGTCGGTTTTAATTTTTTGTTAAAAATAATAATAATTTCACTCTTTTTTAGTTACACTAGTAGATAAATCTTCGCGTATATTTTACGTATCTTATTACAATTTGTTAAGAGTCACAACACACACTCACAAAATAATATAATATTATCAGTGAAGTGAACATATTGTGCTAAGTAATTTAACAATTTTAATACTTCAAGCCCGAAGCGGTCACCGGCGATTGCGATAACAATAGAAAGGCTATTGTGTCTCGTTTTTCCACGATCGAAGGATCTATCAGATAAAAAATTGTACAAACTTGCATAGGATGAAGCGTAGCATAATATTTAATATTATCATAATTATTGACAGCTGTTCTTGTTATCAAGAATTCAAATCGATAGGTACTTAGTGCACCATCTATCGATTAATAAGTATAACTAATTAAAAAGACACTTAATGACTTTGTTTTGTTTAAATGCTCTTTTTAAAATAACTTTATTTTAATTCTATTTGTCTATTAAAATTTTATAAAGTAGTAAAGTATTCGATCTGTATATAAAGTAGTTAGTAAAGAATTCGATATTCTGTCTTCTGCCGCCACGCGCCGCGCGGCGGCGCTGGGCGGCGACGCCGACCGCTGTGTATTAAAAACAAACAGGTGTTGTTAATTGTTATACAGTACATAATTATTATTATTAGTATATCCATACCTATGCCTTGTACTATTATCTATTCTGTGCCATGAGACATTGGTGGCCTTAACACGACGTGGTAATGATGATGATGACGATGATGATGATGATGATTATGATGATGAATATGAATTGCATAGTAGTTTATGCTTTCTGTTCTTAAAACAACGCCGAAACTCCCAAACGTGTATCTATAAGGAATCAGGAGTTCTCTCAGCATCATCGAAACCATGGTATACCTTGACCCAATATTTGACTTTTTGGTAGCGTATTCTTAGTACACTTCACATAAAACCAAAATCACCATATGTTTCCATATAAATTTCGAGGAGTTCCCTCGATTACTCATGGATCCCATCATCAGGTCACCACCTTTGTGAAAATGGGACCAAATTGGAGTGAAACCTAATACAACAAAACAAAAATTTCGAAAATCGGTTCACAAACGGCGGAGTAATCGTTGAACATACAAAAAAAAAAAAAACCACAGCCGAACATATAACCTCCTCGTTTTTTGGAAGTAGGTTAAAAACTGTGCAGTTCTCTACGAAAACTGTACAGATGTTTTCAAAAAACTGCGCAGTTCTGTAAAAAAAACTGTGCAGTTTTCTATGAAAACTGTACCGATCTTTTTGAAACACTGCGCAGTTCTGTGACAACTGTAGATCTTTTCGAAAAACTCTGCAGTTCTGTGAAAAATCTGTGCAGTTTTCTATGGAAACTGTACAGATCTTTTTGAAACACTGCGCAGTTCTGTGAAAACTGTAGATCTTTTCGACAAAACTGTGCAGTTCTTCATGAAAAAACTGCGCAGTTCTGTGAAAAAACTGTGCAGTTTTCTATGAAAACTGTACAGATCTCTTTGAAAAATTGCGCAGTTCCGTAAAACTGTGCAATTCTCTACGAAAACTGTACAGATATTTTCAAAAAACTGCGCAGTTCTGTATAAAAGCTGTGCAGTTTTCTATGAAAACTGCACACATCTTTTCGAAATACTGCGCAGTTTTGTGAAAAAACTGTGCAGTTCTGTATGTAAACTGTACAGATCTCTTGTAAAACCTGTGCAGTTCTCTACGAAAACTGTACAGATATTTTCAAAAAAATGCGCAGTTCTGTATAAAAACTGTGCAGTTTTCTATGAAAACTGTACAGATCTTTTCAACAAACTGCGCAGTTCTGGGAAAAAGCTGTGCAGTTCTGTGAAAAACTGTGCAGTCCTTTATGTAAACTGTACAGATCTCTTGTAAAAACTGTGCAGTTCTCTACGAAAACTGGACAGATCTTTTCAAAAACTGCATAGTTCTGTGAAAAACTATGCAGTTTTCTATGAAAACTATACAGATCATTTTGAAAAACTGCGCTGTTCTGTGAAAACTGCGCAGATATTTTCGAAAAACTCCGCAGTTCTGTGAACAAACTGTGCAGTTCTCTACGAAAACTGTACAGATTCTTTCGAAAAACTGTGCAGATCTGTGAAAAAACTGTGCATTTGTGTGAAAAAACTGTGCAGTTCTGTGAAAAAACTGTGCAGTTCTCTACGAAAACTGTACAGATCTTTTCCAAAAACTGCGCAGTTCTGTGAAAAAACTGTGCAGTTTTGTATGTAAACTGTACAGATCTCTTGTAAAAACTGTGCAGTTCTCTACGAAAACTGTACAGCAGGGCAATCGCGATAAATTTATTCAACTGAAACGCAAGTGAAACTCGGACGTTGATCGACTTTTGGAACGATTCGGTATCGCGCTAACGTTTTGACAGCTAGTTGAGACGTTACTGAACCTCAGCCCGAGCGCAAACGCTGTCAAAACAAAAAGTTGATATAATGCAACTTCTACTCGCACGTTTCTGAAACGTTTCTTATTTTGGTGTGTTAAATTGACAAAAATCGATGGAAAAATATAACATAGACTATAATTAAATTATAATTTAAGCTTATGTTTTACTTTAAATCTGTAAAATAACATGCTACGGACTATGTTTTGTTATTTGAATTTGTTAAAAAGTGAATTGAATTTTGACATTATTTCTTTACGTAAATGTTTTCTGCGCCACATAAAACTTTTGTCACAAGTCACAACTCACACTATGTATCACTATTCAACACTTATAATATGGCGTTTGTATAATATAGTAAAACAATATTAGGAATTCATCTACGTAAATTAAAAACTCCAAGTAATAATCATTCACATCATTGATCATAACTACCAAGTACCAAAACAACTTCACTCGTGTCATATTTATCCATATTATGTAAATAAACAATTTATCAAATGACCAATTAACGCATCGGAAAAAAATTTGTTCTTATTTAAGCCAATCAAAATTAAATCAGAAGGTCGCTGATTGGTCCGCTGCATTGTCTGTCTAAAGGTCAAACGTTGCGCTTCGTTCGAGTTCCATCTAAGGTTGAGTTACGGTTGGAACGTTAGCACGATACTGAAATTTGCTCAGACGCAGCGGAACCGAACCGTAACTGAACCACAACCAAAGCAGATGTGAACCTGAATTGGAACGTTTAAAAATAACGCGATTGCCCTGCAGATCTTTTCGAAAAACTGCGCAGTTCTGTGAAAAAACTGTGCAGTTCTGTATGTAAACTGTACAGATCTCTTGTAAAAACTGTGCAGTTCTCTACGAAAACTGTACATATCTTTTCAAAAAACTGCGTAGTTTTGTAAAAAACTGTACACCGCGCGCTATAAGCTGAAGTCCACGCGGACGAAGTCGCGGGCAACAGCTAGTTCTGTAATAATTTAGCACATATATTTTTGTAATCTGAAAACGTCTTGTCTAGGTGCTCTGGATAGTTTTAAATTCGTCCGAGTCGTACACGGTTTGTTCAAAATTATTATATATTATTATTATCGACGATTTAAGGATCAGAGGAAAATGTTTGATTTTAAAATAATAATTATGTACTCCTTTCTTCGTGATAGTAGATGTGTTTGGTGTATACTTCATAATGCCATCCGCTTTGTTTCATAACTGTGACATTGATAATAACCGCGCAGGCTGTCGTCCAGCGCGCAATATTATGATACGTTACCTTTTTTTTTTTTTTTTTTTTTTTTTCTGGGAAACGACCTTGGCGAGAATCTGAATTGTCATATTTTAGTGTTCGAAAAGGAGCCAAATTTAAAACGGTTGAAGTATGGGAGTTATGTTTCCTGTAGTTTTGTTATTCGTTGACTAAAAAGTATTAAATAATTTTTCCTATCTAATAGTGCCTTTTTCCGAATACGGCTAAAACTTAACTATTTCTGTACTCAATCCTCATCATTTTGAAGTCGGTACCAGATGAACCTTCAGTTCTCTGAGAGAATATTTGAAACTTTTAGAACTGGCACCGACTTCAAAATTATGAAGATTGAGTACAGAAATAGTTGAGTTTTAACCGAATTCGGAAAAAGGCACTATTAGATAGGAAAAATTATTTAATACTTTTTAGTTCATATTATAAGGATGTAATTTTTGTTTTTACCTTGGAAGTCGGTTTTAATTTTTTGTTAAAATTAATAATTTCACTCTTTTTAGTTTTTAGTTACCTAGTACTCAAATAATAATAATAATAATAATCATTTATTTCAAGTAGCCAGACTCATATCCGTACAAGATCAAAAAATTACAAACAAAAGTCACATTTGTAGAAAAAACATACTTACATAATTACATAAATTTTATTAAAATAATTATTATTTTGGCCTGTATTTAGAGTGACCGATATACGGGTTATCAGGGCGTTCACAGAGCGCGGCCAGCATGCCATTGGAGCTCCCCCGCATGCGCCACACCAGCGACGATGTTCGCCTGCGCATTGTGGCAAAGAAACAGTCCACTCGTGCGCACGCGAACATCGCCGAAGCGCTGCACCATCGGGGGAGCCCCACCAGCATCCTGAACGCGTTATTATATTGGACGCGAAGGGCGCTGTAGGCCCTTTGCGTATATGCTGCCCAGAGGCTGCAAGTGTAGAAGGATGTACAAAAAGCTCTAAACAACGTCATTTTTACTTCTAACGAGCATCTTGCAAACTTCCTGACAACCATGTTTGCCCTAACCGCCAGTGCCCTTCGCTCCCTTTCGATATCAGTGTCGTCTTTCAAAGTGGACGTCACAATGTGTCCTAGATATTTAAACTCCTCTACTCTAACCAAAGGAACACCATTTAGTAAAATAGTCGGTACAGTATCCACCTTTCTGGTTCCACTGAAAGACCATGTACTGACTCTTTTTACTATTGTATATCAGCCATGCTCCGCTGCGTAACGCTCACAAATATCAAGTAGCTTTTTGAGACCATAGACTGAGGCACTCAGCAAGACCATGTCGTCCGCATAATTTATGTTATTGAAACATACTCCATCTACATGGCAACCAATATGCTGCTTGCTGAGCTCCTCAATCAGTATCAGTAGTAAACTATCGCGTACCTACTATGTACGTAGAACAATACACCTGTATAATATTATTCTACGTATCTTGTTACAAGCTCACCGGTGAGCGAGACACAATAGAATAACAATAGATTTCCAAGAATCCACGATCGAAGGATACAAACTAGGTATTAGCAACAAATTATAAGTATCGTGCAGGAAACCGGTCTCGAATGCTTCATCTCCCAAGCGGCCACATTGTGGTGATATATTACATAAATTCGGACATCTATTAATAACTATTAGATAGGAATAATTATTTAAAACTTTTTAGTTCATATTATAAGGACGCTATTATTGTTTTTACCTTGGAAGTCGGCTTTAATTTTTTGTTAAAAATAATAATTTCACTCTTTTTAGTTACCTAGTAAGCCATCGCGTACTATACGTAGAATAATACACCTGTATAATATTATTCTACGTAGGTATCTTATTACAGTCACACTTACAAAATATAATATCAGCTGTAGCCTGCAGATAATTTTAAACAATACATTTAAAAAAAATCGAAGTGAGCACGTGTGACGTGCTAATGTAGCCGGTCACCGGACTAGTTTCAATAGGGTTCTCGATCGACTTGTCGCACACGCGGCACGCCTCGCACTGTATAGTACGGTACCCGGCAGTCGACAGTTATTGTACTATGAACGCTAAACGCAATGCAAAAGGTTGAAATTAGGTTGTTTTACAGAATATCTCGGCGAAGTGAGACAGAATGTTACATGATCGAAGCAACTGTAATTTCTCAGAAGTAATATCAAATGTGTGCCTTATGCTCTGGAGATAAGGTTGAGTTTGGTGACATTGGTGACCCTGACTTGGTAATGATGATGATGAATGCAATTTGCATAGTAGCATAATATGCTTTCAGTTCTTAAAACAGCGCCTAAACTCCCAAACTTGTATCTATAAGGAATTCGGAGTTCTCTTAGTATCTTCGGAACCATAGTATACCTCGGTGCAAAATCTTGCGTTTTGGTAGCATATGCTTAGGATGCTTCTCATAAAACCAAAATCACCATATGTTTCCATATAAATTTCGAGGAGTTCCCTCGATTACTCATGGATCCCATCATCAGGTCACCACTTTTGTGAATATGGTACTAAATTGGAGTGAAACCTAATACAACAAAACAAAAATTTCGAAAATCGGTTCACAAACGGCGGAGTAATCGTTGAACATACAAAAATAAAAAATAAAAAAAATATCCACAGCCGAACATATAACCTCCTCGTTTTTTGGAAGTCGGTTAATAAAACTCAAAGGTGACTGACTGACATGGTGATCTATCAACGCACAGACCAAACCACTGGACGGATCGGGCTGAAATTTGGCATGCAGGTAGATGTTATGACGTAGGCATCCGCTAAGAAAGGATTATGATAAATTCTACCCCCAAGGGGTTAAAATAGGGGATGAAAGTTTGTATATAATAATAATCCCTAACGCGAGCGAAGCCGCGGGCAATAGCTCGTTATGTAATAAGTCATAATCATTAGGAACATGGTCTGTATATCTGACCTTGAGCCGTCTATAGGAGGCGAGCTCCTGCTCCATGTGCCGCAGTTTCATCTTCATCTGCGCGTGCTCCCACTCCTTAGCCAGGATCCCCTTGCGGAACTCCACTTGTTGCCGCATCAACTTCAACTTCAGCTCGCCCACTTGCTGAAATTGTATTTACAGGACGTAGAAATTAAATTGGCACTTGCTGCCATAAAGTTTTTTGAGAACGAGGTGCGTAGTTAATTTCTGAGTTGTAGAGCTTTTAAAGAAAACTTAAAAAACACTTTAAAATATAAGTGAAATATTGTAGTGCTTAATATGTTAAGTGATGATTTACATTATGTAACTGTAATACACAGCACTCTCTATTCTTAATAAGAATTAAGAACTAAAGTAGACGGAAAAACCACTTAGATAAAAATATATCTTAGATAAAATTAGTACAAAATATGTAAGTAAAAACCTATTTGTGTTTCACATTAGACTTACTAATATGACGTTGTTTATTTCCTCGATTTCGTCTCGAGGAAGAAGAATAGCATCTTCGAAGTCTTCGATATGTCCAGTCGAAACTATTTCCACCTGGCCCGCTGGCAGGACCAACTGTTAATAAAATAATTTATTAATAAATTAAAATACCAAACACTATGAAATTCTTAGCAAAGGACTAAAACAATTAAAATCAAAACGAAAAGAGAAAAAAAAATTCAAATTCTCATATGGAAATTGGCAGCTCGTAGCTTCGTAGCTCCGTAGCCGTAGCACCTCTACGTACTTACATGTTGCTTATCAACGAATTACAAAACTACAGGAAATGTAACTCCCATACTTCAACCGTTTTAAATTTGGCTCCTTTTCGAACACTCAAATATGACAATTCAGATTCTCGCCAAGGTCGTTTCCCAGGTAACGTATCATAATATTGCGCGCTGGACGACAGCCTGCGCGGTATTGTCAATGTCACAGTTATGAAACAAAGCGGATGGCATTATGCAGTATACACCAAACATATCTACTATCACGAAGAAAGGAGTACATAATTATTATTTTAAAATCAAACATTTTCCTCTGATCCTTAAATCGTCGATAATAATAATATATAATAATTTTGAACAAACCGTGTACGACTCGGACGAATTTAAAACTATCCAGAGCACCTAGACAAGACGTTTTCAGATTACAAAAATATATGTGCTAAATTATTACAGAACTAGCTGTTGCCCGCGACTCCGTCTCCGTGGACTTCAGTTTATAGCGCGCGGTGTTAACAAAATTGGTGTCAAATTTAAAAGCTTTTTAAAACCCTGGTACCCCCTAAATCAAAATACCCAAAAACAGCTGTGCAGTGCGCACATAATATTTCATTTTTTTATACTATACCTAAAGCTTATTTAGCCCCCCATTACACAACTTTAGCTTTACCTATAAACTATTTAGCATTGGTAGGTTTAAGGTTTCGTCACTCATCACTGCGTAGATAAAGTACTGAGTACTGACTACTAAGTAGAGTAGTGAGTTATTCATTATTTATAGACGTGCATAACAATCGCAAGAATCGAAAAACGGTACTCAGCTTGGTACCACCTCTTATAGAAAGATGCACGAGCAAGCGATATCGCGATGTAGGAGACGCACGGCGCCATCTATTATGATTTTTTGGAACTAACTTTATTTTCACCCCCTTACAACCCCTTTTTCCGGTTAAAAAGTAGCCTATGTTCTTTCTCAGGCTTTAGACTATCTGTGTACAAAATTTCATTACAATCGGTTCAGTAGTTTTGGCGTGAAAGCGAGACAGGCAGACAGACAGACAGAGACACTTTCGCATTTAAAATATTAGCAAAGATTATTACAGAATTGAAATAAAAAACTTACGGTACAAATGCAGATTTTCGTAATCTCTTTAGTTTTCGGTCATTACTCATACAAAATATATCATGACTAGGGCCCGGAAAAATATTTACTAAAAATCCAAAATATGTACATAAAATATGGACTAAAAAATCGAAAATATGGAAAAATATGGAGTATTAAATAGAAATATGGAAAAAATATGGAGTATAAAATTCCAAAAATTAAACGTTGTTTTAGTGTTATAGGTAAGAAAAGAGTCACTCGTGACAGTTAACAAAGAGATAGAGGCCAGAAATATGCTATGCTGGCTTTGCCTTTGCATATTTGGTAGGCCAGAAATATGCTATACTGGCTTTGCCTATGCATAAATGGTTTGGGAATAAACATATGTGACAGTATTAACTGTACAATTTGCATGACATGCTGATCATAATATTGTAACCATGACAGCACGTAACGCACGTCATGCTGCATGATTTGACGTGGGAGAGCCGTGCTTCGACACGAATGGGTCGGCTCGACCGGAGAAATACCACGGGCTCACAGAAAACGATATTTTTTTACTTCAGTTATTGTTTAGCCATGTCAGTAACATGACCTTCAGCATAGCTGAAACTTTATATTCTATTTCTTCAATAATCTTCTTTAAAAACAGAATACCGAAAAAATATAATAAATAATAATATAAAACGCGAGAGGAACGAAATACGCAGCCGCATGGTGGCGGGAACGTATTTTTTTTTGTATTTTAGTGAAAACATGGACGATTGTGACATTTTCTTGTAAAATATGGACTTATCTTTGTAAAACCCTAAAATATGGAAAAATATGGAAAATAAAGCTTGGGATTTCACAGTCTAAATATGATAATTCGTGTAAAAACACATTCCCTAATCATGACTATTAAAGTGACTACATAAACGAGTAATCCGGCTCGGCATCTAATTCAGTTCGTTTTTTACTAAACGAAGTACGAACGGCATTATAAAAATAAGATACTCCATACTGATGTCAGTCAGACCCCCGGTTATGAATTATGATTAAATTGTTACATCTTGCATAACACTGTCCATGGCGACTTTGTAAAAATTTTGAAATTATATTATTTTTTGATTATTGCATTTTTACAATAACTTGTAAACTTAATAAGACAAACACAAAGAGACCAGCTTAATTTTACGCAAATACCCTGGCATCCAACTTAAATAAACCATCTTTTTGGGCATGTTTTTGGATCGGAAAAAATACAAGAACTTTACCTAAGCATAATTTTAAAAAAATCACTTACTGATGAAACTTGAAAGGTTATTCCTGTATTAAAAGTCGTATCTGTATGACTTCTACACCATTTCACAGGGCATTTAGGCATTTTAACAACGAAAATTTTGTAAAAAGCTACGTAAAAAGTAAGTAAACCAAAAGTAAACAAATTGTAAAATGAGTTTGACAATAATTATCATGTCAACCTGGTGGAACGTCACTCGAGTATATATACACGAAAAATGTGTACCGAACACATGCATAAATGTGCATGTATTCGGGTCACATTTTGTAGCCATTTGGTGCACTTTTTTTGACGGAGTTACTCTTCCTGTAGTTTAAAGTTCACTGTTGCTTATTGTGTTACAGTAGGTTACAACTTACAACACAAGTTACATCGTATGAGCTACAACTATGGCATATTCCTTTCAAGCGCATATTATTTTATTAGAATTAAGACTTCATTTCTTTCCTATTTTCAAATTAAAAACTCGAAAGTAGTACTTCCATGGTGACTCAGCATTGATCTCTGTCCTAAATTGCAAGCGACTTTATACGAAACGCCAAAACAAGGTAAAGGTAGATGCTACATTAACTCGATAGAGTTACATTGCATTTTGCTTTACCTTGTAAATACATCACACGATATTTTGTGGCAACATATTATGACAGAGTAGATTCGTTGTTCGTTTGCAGTGTATCACGATCTGATGGCCACAGCCTAAATCTCTAGAGTCTAGTCCACACCTGCAGCGTGCGGTTCCGCGCATCATGTTCGGTTGCCTGGCGCAGTTCGAGTACGCGAGCGCGCGCGCGAGCCGCTCGCGAGCGCCGCGCCGCCACGCCCGCGCGCCACACATTCGCCGCGCTCTCCGCACAAGACACCTCCGCGCTCATAGCGCGCAACTGTTACAGTTACACATCAAATTAAAATCAATTAGCTT
Source organism: Polyommatus icarus (assembly GCA_937595015.1). Lineage (NCBI taxonomy): Eukaryota > Metazoa > Arthropoda > Insecta > Lepidoptera > Lycaenidae > Polyommatus > Polyommatus icarus. Next base: position 17,754,982 of record OW569321.1, read on the forward strand.
TGAGTTTTTCAAGACGAACACTAATTTCAAAATTAAGCGATTATAAGCGAGCTAAGCTTACCTAAACTTTTTTTATTTCAATTGGTATGCACTACTTTACGGTCACTCGGCAAAAAGTGAAAGCGGGGCGAGTATCTATATGTTATTAGGAGATAAGATGACAATATAATTCGTAGTTTGATCATAGAAACTGAATGTTTGATCATTCATTCAGTTTCCCCATGCGATATTAATTTTGTGCGCGGTAATTAATAACAAGTAACAACTTTACATACGCGTATTTCATTTTCAATCTTGGCACGTCGCAGCCTACACGTCGTTGACCACACGGTCTCGTCCATCACTGACGGGATGTTGCTAATGTGATCCAACTGGTCAACGCTACAAGCAAAAAAAAATTGTCCATGAATTACCCAATATACTAAATTTGGTGTCTTTTTTGTCGTTTCTGTATATTTTGATGATGAAAAGTTAATTATTTCATGCCTATTTTATACAATAATAATAATAATAATTTGTTCTGAGGCTACTAACTTACCTTTTGAGAAATTCAAGGCAGTCGGGATGCATGAGGGGTGGCCGCACGCCAGTTACTACTGCCGTCGCCATCTCCTGCAGCGCCGCTGGAGTAAGGTTACCACGGGCTTGCCATTTGGGACGCCTCCTGCAAACAGATTTATTTTTTACTGTTTTATGTTTTAAATATATTATGTTTAATACACGTTTGTGCGGTAGATTTCGTTCACATTTTCGTAGAAATATTTAAAAATTAAAGACTGACCTAGCTCTTTTTCTATACTTATTTGATCTCAAAGACTTTTATGAGAATACGGGATATGTAATAAAATATGGTGATAATACTTTAGGCTGTGTATGTGTCCCTTGCGTAGACTTCACTGTGAAAGTAGCAACGCTGAAACAGTAACTTTTTTACTTTTTATGGGCAAATTCATGACGCTAGGGCACTCGCCCATACAAATCACAAAAAAATTTTGCTCTTATAGCGCTGCTACTCTCACAGTAGACTCTATAGGGCGCATTTTCACTGGTCGATAGGGCCCGCATGCGGGGTGCGGGAGATTTCTGAAACGCATGCCAAGACCAATCAAAATGCGCCATTAGTTGTCATAGACTTCCCGTATGCTGTATACCGCACGAGTTAACGACTAATGAAAATGCGCCCTAAGGGACACAATATACACTCCTTAAAGTATTAACACTATGTTTTGTTACACTCTGTATAATATATAAAAACTAAAATACATACTTGTAGAACTTATAGCACTGATCGGCGACAACGGGCGAGACATCAACAAAATGGTTCTTGAAGGTCTTATCCTGCTGTTTCTCCTTTTGGATCAGTCCCTCGTAGATTGCTTGGCATTGCTCGGTGTTAGATTGTATAGTAATAAGTTCTTGTTGAAGCATCTCCCCTTCTGCTTCGTACTTACTTATTTCAAGCCTTAAGAATAAAAAAAAACATTTGCGAAAATTGTAACCTTACTATGACTAGATCCAGAGTCCAGACATTTTTACTGTCATAGAACGTACGTAGGTCAACTAAAATTATGACCAACCTGAAAATGACAATCACCATATGCATTTCGATGGCTAATCGTGGAAGCATTTTTTGTCTCAGTTACTTTAACGTAGAATTTATTATTCGTCGCGTAACCCTAAATTGCACTCCGGGAGTGCCGGCAGAAGTGAAAACTTGATTATTAACGTTGTGCATTTTTTAAATCCTTTTTTTATGAATATCGATTATTAAAAAACGATTTTTTTAATTAATCGAAACCCTTACAATTAGATTTCGAGTTCGAGTTCGACACAAAACACAACTCTCCAAACGTCTTACGGTTTTTCTATTGTTTTTCGATCAACACGAAAATCTGACGCGAGTTTCACAGTTTTACCCATCCCACAAAAGTGCTCAACGCCGCTAAAGAAGTTTTCACTTCAAAAATAAGCGAAAATAAACTTTAGGACACCTAATAAAATAGTTTAAAATTATACCACTCATTGTTGTGGCAAGTGATGGCTAAATACACGAATATACGAATAATATTAATGGCTATTTATTACCTTAGGTCTTCAATTTTCTCTGCACTCTCAACTCTATCAAGATTAACCCTCCTCAGGCGCATAAGATTTAGGTTCTCTTGCCCTATTGTAGAATCTACCTTTAGCTTTGTTAACCACATCTCTTTAACCTGTTTAAATATAATTTATACCATTTAGTATAGTTTTACATACGATATTAAATTATTAGTATTTAAGTAGCAATTATTATTTTTGACACCTTTTGGTTAAACTTGACGATTCCTTCATTCAATGTCTGTGAGAGTTTAGCATATTCCGCGTGAAGCAACTTCCTGTACTTGTCTCTCTCTTCGTTTCTAGCTGCCACTTTAGCTTCATAGTCGAATACTTCACGCAAGTCATCTTCGTTAAAATGCTCCGGATCTTTTTCAATCTTCAATAGAATATTACATTGTTATTATTGTTGCAACAATAAAACCTATGCTGTGCTACAGGAAAATTTTTTCGGGATTAACAATATGATCCAGCGGCGGCGCAGGAGAGAGACAAATGGAAGTCGTTGGGGGAGGCCTTTGCCCAGCATTGGGACAGTTTAGGCTTGAAATAATTATAATAATAACAATATATTAAGGCAAGCCTATCCGTTAATCCAGTGCAGTGCTTAAACTATATAGTCTACACAATATTTCATGAAAATCTAATTAGTAGTTTTCGCACGCACTTTTAAACTTCCGCCTCTATAATATATAGTAGAACAATAAACCCTAATTCCCAGCTGACAAGATCTTAATTCCTACCATACACTGCGGTAGTTGTATCGGTTTCTTTATCTCCTCATGCCACAGTTTCTCCAGTACTCCATCCATCATCTCCATCAGAGCTCGTTCACGAAAGTCGTCCTTGGGTTGTGGTTCGGGCGGCGGTATTACTATTTGACTGGGGCTTATGTATGGTGGTACGCTGACCTGTTAAAGGGATTATTCTTATAAGTTTTTTTATTCATAAAAACCTAGATAGTTATAATTTATAAATATTTACTCTCCATAAACCACAGGGTTAAGAAATAAGTTCATGTTACAACGATTATTTTTTCGTTTACCAATAATACAGTGTATCTACGAGTAGATAATTTTACCTCCTCTGGTTCAACTTTGATAAGCCTTTCCGGTTGTTCTTCTTGATCCCATTCCGGGTCTTGTATTCCGATAGTGAGATGATGGTAACTGCCTCTTAGATCAGAGAGCGTATTTAGTTCTGTAATAATGAGAAGTAAATGAATAAAGAATATTTTTATTATTGTCTATTTAGTGTAGTTGGTGAATTGGTGATGCATTACTTAGCACAAAAAAGTCTTGATTAATTTAAATGTAATGATTTACCTTGAACAATGAACCGAAGTCTTGAATTAATATTTTGGACATGAGACATTTCACGTTTCTTCTGATTCATCAAATCGTCGAATTCTTTATTGAACCATAATCGAAGGTTTTGAACATTTAGCTATAGTACCAAAAAGTTATTTAATGTTAATATATATATTTAATACTGTTATATTTTAATATTATGCTCTATAGTACATACCTTCACCATGTGTTGCATCCAATTCATATGCAGGAAACTGTAGCTTATTGTTTGTGGTATCATTATTTTTGGTATTTCAATCAAATCGTGTGCTGTTGATCCGGCCAACACATAAGGATTACTCTCATCTGAAATTTCCGTCTCCGAAAGTATGGGCGTTTGTGATTGTAAGCTTTTCCAGCCTTCGACTTCAGTTGTTTGAGAGGCTAAGCTAAAATAATTCAATTTTGTTACAGGACTTTACTTAATTCAAAAGTAAGCCAAAAATTATACATACGCTAAAGCCTTATCATCTACACTAATTGTTTCCATTTGTTCTTCTTCAGGTCGAAAAACGTCACTGTCGTTTTCCATTTCGATAGTTCTAAGAGCTTCAATTTGCTGCAATTCTGGCCAGTTGTTGCGTTGAGTTGGTAAAACTGCGAAATTTTCTACCTAAATCGTAGCATAAGTGCTTGATGAGTATTTTTATCATTGAGCTGTAAATATTAAAATTCCACACATAAAATCTGGTGCATTAAGAAACAAAATAAATAAATTACTTGATAATGGCTGAATATTGCGAAGAGTTTGGTACGTGGCGTCAAAACCACGTCCCAGCATTGCTTCTTGATCCAGTCAGATACTTTGTCCAATGCCAAAATGCGGGCTTCTGTTTCTATTTGTATTTGTTCTCGTTCTTTTTCCGCCTGGAATTAAATCTTATGATATACAGTTATGAAAACAAAATTTTTGAAAAGCAAAATCTCCACAATAATTACGAGGTTTGGGCTTGGAAAGTATTTAGATTATAATACCGTAATTAAAATTGAGCAGGAGATCGGTCATCTTGGTGTTCATTGAGACATTCATGATGAATTAAAATTATTGAAAATGTTACCTGTTTCAGCCTATCTCTTTTATATTCTGAATGTAATAGGAATTCGCTTAGAGATAACTGTGGACATTCTGGCTCGTTCGACTGCAGGTTCTTTTCGAGTAATTCCACTAGTTGTGTTTTCACGCTCTCTAATGACAAAATTATTTCTTCGCGTTGCTGTTTTGATGCTATCTCCTCCTCTTTTATTTTTTTCTCCTCTTCTTCATCCAAATAGTTCTCTATAATATTATTAAAAAGTTTGATGTTTATTTTAAAATCTGTTTTAATATGTCAGCTTATTTTATTTCATTTCCTTTCTTTATACAACTGATCAAAATTAAACTACATAAGTAAATCTTACTTGCATCCTTATCGAAAATCATTATAACATTGTTACTATCATTGTAATATTCTTCAAACATAAGTAGATCTGGCGGTTCAAAAGTTACTACATTGGTCGAATCTTCACTTTGCAAAAGGTGCAGTGCGCACGTTCCACGATTTGCTAAATGTACCATCAATGATTTCTTTTTGTCGATGCAAGCTTCTTTGATGCCTCCTTCATAGCGGTGAGTAACTACAAGTTTCTTTAAATCTAGAAGTAAATTAAGATTGTTTACAATTCTAGATTTTTTTTTTTATTATTAAATAAGGGCGCAAACGAGCAGACGGGTCACCTGATGGTAAGCAACTACCGTCGCCCATGGACACTTGCAACATCAGAAGAGCTGCAGGAGCGTTGCCGGCCTTTTAAGAGGGAATACGCTCTTTTCTTGAAGGTTTGCAGGTCGTATAGGTCCGGAAATACTGCTGGTGACAGTTCGTTCCAGAGTTTTACAGTGCGCGGATATTAAATATTATTAATGATTAAATCGGACCTAGTAGAGTGGACAGTAGATATGACCTAAGTCATTAAAATGTAATATGCATACCATCATTGTCCTTAGCATGATCAATATGTTGGAATATAGCGACGCCGTCGTATCCGTAAGTCAACACACTTTCATCATTACATGCGACATGGTACTGCTTAAGTTCGTGCCCTGTGTTTATTGGTGGATACATCTTCACATGTACTGTTTCGTTCTAAAAAAATACAAGAACAAACAATATTCAGAACATTGTTGAACGTTGGCAAAGCATCTTAAGCATCTATCCATCACAAAATATTTACTTACCAATGCAATAAATTCTATTACATGCATTTGTGTCGAGCGGTGCGGCACGGCTAGGATCTTGCCGGGTCCTGCAGGCACTAGTTGTGAGTAGGGACTTGACAGCTGACCCTCTAACTTGTTCTTTTCGCCAGTTTCCGCGTTTATGCATATTATACGTTCACCTGTAAAAGAATTATACAATTTCCATAGGTGATATTTACTGAAGGAACTAATTTCGACGAATAATATTCAAACGAGCAGCACTTACCAACAGCATATTGGTCCGAAGAGAGCACCAGGCAAAATAGCCTCACTACCACACCGACATGCATTAGGACACAGTCGACAAGACTGCGTCCAAGTTCTGTGTACTTTATTAAACTCAATTTAAAATCTTCACTTACCTAAAACAGTGATTTCTTTTTAATTATTTATTAGGACATGTCCTAACATCGGTTGCCGTTAACCAGAGTAGCCAATCATTAAACTACCAGAAAAATACTTGAGTTTTTTTAGAATATTGTGGTGTATTACGTTAATAAAGGTGTTACATTACATTATTATGTACTATTTATTAGTAGTGGTATAGAGAAGTTATACACGTCCACATCTATGACGCCCACAACTACGTTGCTATTTGTTTATAACACCGCACAATTTTCGGAAATAAAAAGTATCCTATATCCTTTCCTGTGACTCAAAATACATACCAAATCTCAGCAAAATCGGTTCAGCGGTTTGGGTATGAAAAGGTAATAGACAGAGAGAGATATAATATTATGTGTCTCGATATGAACTTACGTTATAAATAAATACATCGCCAGCGTACATAGCGGCGACTGTTAGAATTCTGCCATCAGGGGAGAACGTAGCCTTGGATATAATCTGATGCGTGAGACAAGCCTCGCCAACCTTTTGCAGGTTGTTGTGCTCCCATTTGAGTAACGCCAGGCCATAGTTTGATCCAACCGAGCCGATCACTACTAGCAATGGCTCTGTCGGACTCGCTTGTAAAGTTATGTCCTCTTCGCTTAGATATTTTATTGTGTCCTGTGCCAATACAATTATTATTCGCAAAACATTTGTAACGTGTTAATATAATTTTTTGATATATATAATAGCTACTATAACGATTTTCTGGCCGGTTTGATTGAAACCAAGCCACCAGGTATGAGTAATTTCGAAGTTCCAACCACTAAACCACTATTATCACGGTAGAGTTATTGTAGGTAATCTCTTACCAGTTTCCCAGTCATCACCTCGTAAATACAGAGCGTGCCGCCTTCATCCAGCGTCACAACATGTGCATAGTTCGGAGCAAGGAGTTGGATCTTTTTAATGTTCCTGAAAAAATAAATACTTTGATCGTTGGTTAAAATAATAAAATGATAAAATTAGAAATTGTTCTCGAAAACTTGAAGTAAATGTAAATTCACGAAAGGCTTATTATAACTTTTATACTTTCTGTAAATATAAAAAAAGTCTCATTCATACATTAAAATACCTTTGTTTAAATAATATTAATTTGGCTTCAATGTTATCTTCCGATTCCGTCATAATCTTGTAAACAAATCCCTTTTCAGTCCACATAACAGCTAAATCAGTCGCAAAATTTGAAACTAGTTTGATCACGACATCTCTTGTTCTATAAAACCAACTCACTGTCCATTTCGTATCAAATTTTTTAATTGCCTATAGTTAAAAGATAACAATTACTTAACAAAGCAATAGCGGAAAATAGAGATAATATTAATTACATAATCGTTACTCACTCTAATACAGTTGTCTGGCCCATAAATTAACATTTCGTTGTTGTACGTACACATACAGGTTCGGTTTTTCCCTTCTATATTTTCCGACCATTCCAACTGTTTCACCAAACCAACCCCATCGGAAGTCAACTGAAAAGCAAAACAAAGAAAGCATAGCGCGTAGCGTAACCGTAGCAAAGCGCTACGTTCGAATCCCGTAGCCTTGCTACGAGTGACGTAGCAGCCTATGATCGCATCCCGTAGCCTTGCTACGAGTGACGTTGGAGCCTATGTTCGAATCTCGTAGCCTTGGTACGAGTGACGTAGGAGCCTACGGTCGAATCCCGTAGCCTTGCTACGAGTGACGTAGGGGCCTTCGTTGGTATACTGTAGCCTTGCTAGAGTGACTTTGGGTCCTTCGCTCGAATCCCGTAGCCTTGCTACGAGTGACGTAGGGGCCTACGTTCGAATCCGTAGCCTTGCTACGAGTGACGTAGGAGCCCACTTTCGTATCCCGTAGCCTTGCTGCGAGTGACGTAGGAGCCGACGTTCGTATCCCGTAGCCTTGCTACGAGTGACGTAGGAGCCTATGTTCGAATCCCGTAGCCTTGCTACGAGTGACGTAGGAGCCCACGTTCGTGTCCCGTAGCCTTGCTACGAGTGACGTAGGGGCCTTCGTTGGTATACTATAGCCTTGCTACGAGTGACTTTGGGTCCTTCGCTTGAATCCCGTAGCCTTACTACGAGTGACGTAGGGGCCTACGTTCGAATCCCGTAGCCTTGCTACGAGTGACGTAGGAGCCCACTTTCGTATCCCGTAGCCTTGCTACGAGTGACGTAGGAGCCGACGTTCGTATCTCGTAGCCTTGCTACGAGTGACGTAGGAGCCTATGTTCGAATCCCGTAGCCTTGCTACGAGCGACGTTGGAGCCTACGGTCGAATCCCGTAGGCTTGCTACGAGTGACGTAGGGGCCTACGTTCGAATCCCGTAGCCTTGCTACGAGTGACGTAGGAGCCCATTTTCGTATCCCGTAGCCTTGCTACGAGTGACGTAGGAGCCCACGTTCGTGTCCCGTAGCCTTGCTACGAGTGAAGTAGGAGCCTATGTTCGAATCCCGAAGCCTTGCTACGAGCGACGTAGGAGCCCACTTTCGTATCCCGTAGCCTTGCTACGAGTGACGTAGGAGCCGACGTTCGTATCTCGTAGCCTTGCTACGAGTGACGTAGGAGCCTATGTTCGAATCCCGTAGCCTTGCTACGAGCGACGTTGGAGCCTATGTTTGAATCTCGTAGCCTTGGTACGAGTGACGTAGGAGCCTACGGTCGAATCCCGTAGGCTTGCTACGAGTGACGTAGGGGCCTACGTTCGAATCCCGTAGCCTTGCTACGAGTGACGTAGGAGCCCATTTTCGTATCCCGTAGCCTTGCTACGAGTGACGTAGGAGCCCACGTTCGTGTCCCGTAGCCTTGCTACGAGTGAAGTAGGAGCCTATATTCGAATCCCGAAGCCTTGCTACGAGCGACGTAGGAGCCTACATTCGTATCCCGTAGCCTTGCTACGCCTTAAAGATTATGTTTTGTAATCGTATTTTTGTTTTTCATAATATATTTTTTCTATGAGACATGCCTTTCAGGTGCCATCATATTTGAAGACATGAGTGGAAGAAGCCGGTAACTAACAATTTGGAAACTGACGTTTTGCATAAATGGAAGCTATAGGAGGACTAGAGCAGATCTTAGGTTTCTTTTAATGTTAAATACCAAATCAGTAACAATGCAGTTTTCTTAACACAAAGTACATGAAAACACATCCAATTTGCATTGTAACACTTACGCTATATAAATGAGCATTCTCATCAATAGCATAGAGTTGACCGTCGTTGCTCCAGCAGATTGCCGTGAGGGGAGGATCAGAGACCTCCCACCCGGTAGCCTCCTCCAGGGGCCGCTTCATGACCAGGGCGACCTTGTGGCACTGGGTCACTTCCCACACGTTGATCCCACCTTCCCAACACTGGCCTATCATGAGGTGAGTGCGGCTTGGCCTGAAAGAGTTGTATATTATTCATGTATCACGTCATGAGTTGTCTTATTCAAGTTTCTCGCAATTTATCGCAGGGAACTGTGCGTTCTGTTAGAATAAAAACTATTTAATGTTTTTACCAGAAGTCATAGTATTTCATACAATACATTTCGTCGAAATTGGTTCAGCGGTTTAAGTCCGTAAACGCTGCAGACAACACGGACACACTCTTCCACTGTATCCTATTACGAATTGTCCGCTTCGTCCACGTTCGTAACTAAGATTTCATAACTGGTTATGAAAAAGGAATTATTTTCACTGTTTCATAACCAGTTATTAAACAAGACTTTTTTTTCCATTTTCATAACCAGAGCCTCTTAGTCATGTATAGTCTCCTGGTACTTTTTTCCCTAGAACAATGATTTGTACATCTTTTAAAACGTAGGTAACAATGCTATACAGGTGTAACAAAAATAAGTGATAATACTTTAGGGTGTGTACGTGTTCCTTGTAGAGAGTTCACTGTGAAAGTAGCAGCGCTGAAAGACCAACATTTTTTTCACTTTTGTAGGTATGTATGTATGTATGTTCATCGGTTCCCTCGTAGCTTCTAAACTACTTATCAGAATTCGACAAATGGCATATCATTAGAAGCGTCTTAATTGTCCGCTGGTTATAGGCTACATGCCGTCACGTCACGTGAAATAAAAATAAAGTTTAAAAAACTAAAACCCGACTACTAAAACACGCTCTAAAGTCTAAAAAGTACGAAACAAGAAAATAGTAATGGAAGTTTAAAGGATAGGCCGTGGTCGTATGCCACCTACTGTAGCAAAACAGATAATAATAAAATTAAAAGGCATACGACCACGGCTATCCTTTAAACATCCATTACTATTTTCTTGTTTAGTACTTTTAGAGCGTGTTTCAGTAGTCGGGTTTTAGGTGTGCGTCCCCCCAGAAAGCCCAATCGAGCTAGGTGTATTTTCAATATAACAGAATTTAGAGCCGCCAAAATTTGTCGACTCTAAATTCTGTTCAAAACTTCAGCCGCCAAAATTTGTCGATTTTCACGACCGCGCGACGTTGCCGTTCCGTGCAACAAGCAAATGTTGTTGCACGGAACGGCAACGTCGCGCGAAAATAGTAAAAGAAAATAGTAATGGAAGTTTAAAGGATAGCCGTGGTCGTATGCCTTTTAATTTTATTATTATCTGTTTTGCTACAGTAGGTGGCATACGACCACGGCCTATCCTTTAAACTTCCATTACTATTTTCTTGTTTCGTACTTTTTAGACTTTAGAGCGTGTTTTAGTAGTCGGGTTTTAGTTTTTTAAACTTTATTTTTATTTCACGTGACGTGACGGCATGTAGCCTATAACCAGCGGACAATTAAGACGCTTCTAATGATATGCCATTTGTCGAATTCTGATAAGTAGTTTAGAAGTTACGAGGGAACCGATGAACATACATACATACATACCTACAAAAGTGAAAAAAAAATGTTGGTCTTTCAGCGCTGCTACTTTCACAGTGAACTCTCTACAAGGAACACGTACACACCCTAAAGTATTATCACTTATTTTTGTTACACCTGTATAGCATTGTTACCTACGTTTTAAAAGATGTACAAATCATTGTTCTAGGGAAAAAAGTACCAGGAGACTATACATGACTAAGAGGCTCTGGTTATGAAAATGGAAAAAAAAGTCTTGTTTAATAACTGGTTATGAAACAGTGAAAATAATTCCTTTTTCATAACCAGTTATGAAATCTTAGTTACGAACGTGGACGAAGCGGAATTGTCTGGCACGCATAACTAAGACACAACTCCGCGCATGCAACGAGATGCTTTAGCAGCTCCTTCTCATCGCGGACTCACACAATGCTCTGCCTCCGCCGCACCACGGCTGTGGGGATGGACAGCAGCCGCTGCCGGCTCCGCCAGCTCCACACCGACAGCGCGTACTGCGGGAACCCGCTGAAGCCCGCCAGTAGCTCGTTTTCCATCATAGCTAGAGCCTTATAGCGATTTACTTCCTGGTCTAGAAATGTTTAAATTTTTATCTGAATGTTAATGATTTCATTTTTAGCGTGTTACACACGCACCGCAGCGGCAGCGGCACCGCCACCGCGGCGGCGCCGCTTCATACTTTTCCCGCGGCCCTTTTCACACGGTGCCGCCGCGGCGGAGGCGAAAGACGCTGCCGCTGCGGCGCCGTATGTAAACACGCTTATTCACAACTTAAGTCCTAAACCAATGATGTTTTATTTATTATTAAAAAAAAACCTTGTTTTAGTTATAAAGTTAAGTACTTACCCTTTAGTTCTGCTACTATTTTCAATGCTGGATACGTCATGACTAAGATACGTGGGGTTGGCGTACATTTCTCAGCAAACGCAAACGTGTTTGTTTTGTAACCTAAAAATTGGGAAATCTAGATAAAAACTGAGTGTCAGAAAACAACTAAGCCAATATTTTTGTATTTAAACTTCCATTAGCCTCATACCTTTGTTACCACTTACCAACCAGCGCAACATAGACATGAGGCTAATAAGCACATCTTTTTTTAAGCTGCCTCATTAAGATCGAACCAGTAGAGTAGAAGAACCAGTAGAACTATGATGGAGCATAGTGTTAGATTATCACTCCTTATTTTGCCTTTGCTAAGTCGGGTAATACGTACCGGCAATCACATCAACACCATCTCCTTTCTCTAAACAGTTGGCTTCATACACGTGTTCTGTGTTATCTTTCAAGTTGAAAAACATGATGAAGACATCATGAGCTACCGCCAACACATCTCGACCAATAAAAGTCATGAAATCTACACGCTGGGGTATCGCCCATCTGTATGGAATAAAGATATTATTAAGTCATCGAAACAGCTAAATGACATTGTAAAGAATGAGTTCATGACTCTTAAGCGGTTGAATGATTTCAGAGCAAGCTGTTGACGATTCAATCCATGCCAATAGTAAAAAACTTTAGAAAAATTTAAAATACCTAATAAAATTATTCAAACTATCCTATCAATATTTTTAACGCGTAAGTGCAGTGACGTAACTACAACATCCGGGGCCCGTGGCAAATTGATGGATGGATGGATCGTCACGTTAATAAAACAACGTACAAAAATTTTCGACCTCGTGGAGTCAACAGACAAACACATGAAATAATAAGAGCCCCCGGCCCCCGCAGACTGCAGACTTTCTATCGGCCGATAATTTGGTTTGGCCCAGCATGAAGCTGTATGGAAGTGCGCATATTACAACGATACCGAGTCGGCAGATAATTAGGTTTGATACGATTGCCTTCAAACTTACCTAACTCTCAGGCCGCATCAGCAAACTGTCAGCCGATTATAAATCAGTACGACGTTTGGTCGGCCGAATCGGCAGAATTCCAAATCGTGTAAAATTTGCCATTTAAAAAGCTATCGCTGTGAATGAAACCGTGCGAGAGCAATCGGCCGACTGTGGTCTAGTCTGCACACTCACCACCAACCCAACTGTTTAGTTGGCATTTGGCGTAGTGTGTGCGCTAACAGCCCAACCCGACCAAACGGCTGATAGAAAGTGTGCAGCCTGCGGGGTCTCTAATATAAACAATGTTGTAATTTAGGTGATGATAATAATTAATGAATATACCTGACTTGAGCTTTTTCGCCACCAGATTTTAAAGTATCCTCTACCATCGTTTTTAAACCGTCTATAATTACAGCTGTCTTACTGTTCAAATGATGAATTATCTATCTTGATATTATGAAAAACACAAAGTAAAATTATTTTATTGTAATGAGTGTATTGTTTTAATTTGATTTTAACTTATTGCATTAAAAATGCAAGAGTTTTCGTTACCCATTCCAACTTTAATAAAAATACCGCCGTTGCTAGGCAACATCTTTTATTTTATTTTTGTTTACAACAAACAGACGGAGGATGGACGTAGGTTACACGATGGTTACACGGTCAAATTTTCATCAATCTGATCCGTCAATCCACTGACCTCCATTATACAAGTATAATAGAGATCAGTGCATCAATCTCACTGACCTCCATTATATAAGTACGCTGGACTTTATGATACCCAGCTGTTTTTGTGCCTATTTGAAGTGGAATCAGCGACCCCAATGCGGAGGAAGAGAACTAAAAAATGACGTTTTGAAAGTCGCCATATTGGCGCTGATAGCAGTAGTGAGAGTACTTGGAACTAATACTAGTGATGACAACCAATAACAATTGCGGCCTTTTGCAAGTTACGTCAGATTTAGTTCTCTTCCCCCGCATTGGGGGCGCTGATTTCGCTTCAAATAGGCACAAAAAACAGCTGGGTATCATAAAGTCCAGCGTACTTATATAATGGAGGTCAACGTGTTTCAAAGGGTATCATAGGTCCAGGGTCCAGCATACTTGTATCTTGTATAATGGAGGTCAGTGTTATAGAAGTGACAATAATTTATACTTATATAAAATCGTAGGAAAGTCAATTCTGTACATTGAATATTTTTGAAAAATAATACTTGGGACGTGATCTACAATCGATATGGAAGCCAAAAATATAGTTTTTAGAATTTTTGTCTGTTTGTCTGTTTATCTGTTTGTCTGTATGTATGTCCGGGATAAACTCGGAAAGTACTGAATGGATTAACTTCAAATTTTGCACGAATATTACTCAGAGGTCGGGTCAACACATAGGCTATAAATTTTAACGATATCACCTTCTCAATTTTCCATATTTTTAGTTTTTTGCTCATATCGCTTAAACGGTTAGTTGTAGCAAAAAAAATGTCCGGTACAAAAAGAAAACTCATAAAATTTCCTACAAATTTGTCCTTAACACTATGTATCTATCTCCACTCCTTGCCTTGCTATCAGCTTTTATGTATCTTATCTATGGAGATTTCGAGTGTCGTTTTATTACTATGCGGTGAGCTTTGGCACCGATCGTTTCTTGGGGGTGGCTGCCCCCCCCCCACTCTTCCTTCTCATGACACGTCTTATTTCTGCTCTTTAAGAACAAAGTAAGTCATCTATCTATCTATATCTATACATCTATCTATACATATAATAAAATCGTACGAAAGTCAATTCTGTACATTGAATATTTTTGAAAAATAATACTTGGGACGTGATCTACTATACTAACGCGGACGAAGTCGCGGGAACCAGCTAGTTATTCAATAACAAAAGAAACAATTTATTGTCAATGGGTTGTTTTCTTTTTATCATCTCGGCCAGACAGCGCGACGGTAGACACTTCTAGATTTTCTATTGGTTCCCCACCGATCTGAAATTATCTGCAGGTTGGCATCACTGACTAAAAAATATCAGTGTACTGTCAAGTATGACATAAATCAAAATATCTTAAACCTAAGCGATCATTGGCCTAAGCGATTAGGCCACTATACTGGTAATAGTTTAGGAACACGCTGTTAAAATAAAAACTTGTCAAAGTGACAACTAACAACTGAACGGCCTTGTGGCGGCCACCAAGGGCGGCCATGTTACTTTGGAACTTCTTCTACTTTTTATTGTTGGTGTGGTTTTATTATTTTTTCCCAAATTGTGTTATTTGGGTTTTTGATGTTTATTATTGGTAAAATAATTGCCATTATATATCCGTTATCGTGCACAAGCGCAGGTAAGATGTTGTCAGAACCAAAATTTATAATTCCTGTGACATTTGGAGTGAATAACGATAAATATGGCTATTTCTTCCGTGAGTTTTAACTAAAACATCGTTATAATAATTTTATTATCCTATTCATTGGAATATCATTGTGTCTTTTTCAAATTGAAATGTATCAAGTTTTACATTCTTTTGCCCAGTTTTGTAGTAATTGTTGATGGCATTCCCTGGTATTACCGATAGTTGTCTACCCCATAAAATGATAATATACTACCCCATAAACTTATAATATACTGTCGGTCTACCCTATCTATCTAGTTACTAAAATGGAAGATGTTTGACAATCAAATTAAAAAAATAAGAAAATGCCCCATGACTTTATATTGTGTTTTGTACATAAAGTTAATATACCTATCGGAATAGAGAAACAAAGGCCTGAGCAAGCGAGATGTCACTATCAGTAACACTGCGTGGTAGAAAGAGAAGCGTGATTTGAGGTTGCATAGCTTTTTTTTCATCTGTTTGACAGTCTGTCTGCCCCTGGGCCGATAGTTGTCAATTTGGGTTCCGATAGGTATATTACCTTTATGGTTTTGTAGCATAAATATTATTGCCATATTATAGTGCGCGAAAGTGTGCGGGACCAAATTCAAAATTATCGAAATATGGGTAATGGGAGTTATATTTCCTTAGTTTTTATTATTCGTAGGATGAAAACAAATTAAAATTAATTTTCAACATTTTAATTTTAATTTAGGTAGGTAGATAAAAAGTCCCAAAAAGGGAACGAAAATACTGCGTAAAACTGTTGTAATAACAAAATGAACCTTCAGCCACAGTATAGCAATATTGAATATTACTTCAGCTTTACGTATAGTTAACACAAGAAAAATGAAACCTGACAAAAGTCATGCAACGTCAAAAAGCTGTCAATGTCATCCAAGAAATGAATGTTCCAAAACTTATCAATTTACAGTCAGGCTATTTGAATAGATATGATTGGTGGCTGAGACGTCAGATCACAGATGGCACTAGGTAGTATACTGCATATAGCTTAGGAGCACACCTGAGGATTCAACAATACAATCGGGAGATAATGGGAAGTGATTGCAAATAAATTGATAAGATGAATCAATTTCTACGGTTTAGTTATAGTTTTTAGTTTATTAAGTTTCGTGATTTTGTTTATCTACAATGTAAAGTGAAGTAGTGGCTTAATCCTATAAAATGTGTGTACCGATCGAAATTGCGTTTCCATTTTATGTTTATCGAATCAAGGCTGACACAAAGAGTTCATGTATACCATTTAATTAATGTTTGTAGGAATGTTACCGGGCCCCTTGATCTAATTAGAGCAGAAAGATGGAACACCTCATCGATAGACTTCGGCGAAATAACAATGGACAGAAACTTTGCCCTGCTCCTTGTCTCACTGATATCTGCCATACTTTGGATTGTATATATAACATACTACAACAGCAGAGTTTTAGGATATATCCTAACGAGATTGATTAATAAATTCTATTTTCAAGATGAGAATTTCAAAATTGGTAAGTTTTGCTTACATTCAAGAACAAAAACTTGATAGGAGCACACAATATTATTCTGCTTTTTATGTGGCCTACTATTATAATGTGTCGAGTTTAGAGTCGTATTGATATTCCTATAAAGTTTTATTATTATAGTAGTTATTAGTAGTGATTATAAAATATAATAAAAACTACTTTGTAGTTCTGTAAATTTATACTATAGTAATAATAATATGTATAATGTAACTTATATGCATAAATTACAGTTTCTCATAGTGTGTGAACTTGTTATTATATGACTCAAAGTAGCAGTCAATGCTTATAGTTAATAATAGTAAATAATTGTGATAATAATTATACTCACAAGTAGATTAATCTTTTTCCTGTAAGGCATACAAAGATGCCATCCCACCCATCAAACCCCGCACGAGCTCCGGTGCTCGCGATAACAATTGAAAGGCTATTGTGTCTCGTTTTTCCACTATCGAAAAATTAAATAT
This sequence comes from Polyommatus icarus, assembly GCA_937595015.1. Taxonomy (NCBI): domain Eukaryota; kingdom Metazoa; phylum Arthropoda; class Insecta; order Lepidoptera; family Lycaenidae; genus Polyommatus; species Polyommatus icarus. The sequence goes on from OW569321.1 coordinate 17,772,058, forward strand.
GAAAGCCGGGAAAAGACAAGATAGTTTATATAATTTTGTATTGTAGTTTATGTTTGATTACTATAATAATGAGTAACATGTAGTTTCTCTTATAAAATGGTAATATTTTACAAAATATGATTCTGAAATATTGTTTGTAATGATAAAATGTTTCCAAAAATGAGATATCAATACAGTGGACCCCCGGTAATCCGGCAAACATTATGCAGGGCAGTGTCGGACTATCGAATTTGTCGGATTATAGAGCACTGCCTAAGACCCCTATAGTCCGGATTTTTTTACGAAAGAGTACCATGTAATCCGACAAATTACATATCTAATGACGAGAGTCTATATATTATACGTACATATGAATGTACTTTGAAGTACAAATCAGACTTAATTTATGTAAGTCGAATTTAGTAAATTAAATAACAATTGAGAGCTTACGTTTTATTATAAAATTAAGCATAAATGCACATACATGTCTACCAAAATAATCAAGAATTATTAATCAAAATCATGTAGTGAATACGATCTAAAATATCACATTTTTCTTTAATTGTCAACGTTTTGTGCTTTCGCTTCTGGGTTTGTGACGACATTACTAGGTACTACATATACCTAATACACAATGAATAAATAGTAAACAATGAACGTACGCTAGGCCGTACCGCTATCACTAGTAGTCAAATTCAAACTAAGTAAAACAATGCATACGTGTCGAGCACAATAGCGGTGGCGCGTACGAGTTGTGACCTGTTCAAACTTGCGTGATCTATATTAGCAAAGATTGTCAAACATAATTCTGTCATGTCGGATTACAGGGGGCGCCGGATTAGACAGGGGCCGGATTATCGGGGGTCCACTGTATTACCTATGCATATTTTACTTCGTTTAACCCATCAAGCCCCAAGCGGCCACATGCGGCCGCAAAACAATTGAATATCTATTGTGTCTCATTTCCCACGATCGAGGGAATAACTTTCCTTTATAAACTAAACAATTATAATTATAAATACCTTATTTTAATTATGACACAGCAAATGTAAGAAACATTTTTAATCAATAAAATTTGTTTTTATTGTAAGTTTGGAGGGACTTTGAGACTAACAAAATATTGAAGGAATGTTTAAAGGCAGTATTTTAAATGCATGCAGTCTTGTGCGGTGAAAGGATATCGGCAAAACAAAATTGTGCCTAACATTTAGTGTAATTTTATAACTTTTAAGTTATCTACATTAATTTTACTAGTACAAATAGAATAACCACAAAATTAAGGTGCACATAAAAACATGAAACTACGTCAAAACAAATCAGTATTTATTTGTACTATTGACGTAAATACACAAGTATTTAAAGCCAAGGCACCTTATTTACATGTGGCATTGAACTTTACACTCATTATGGCGTAAAATTATTATACAGATAAACAAGCTGTGAAATAGTCCCCGAAGAAAATATTTTTTTGTGTCCGTTAAGAAATTAGTATTTTATTTGCTGCAGTTCATTACACTAGTTGTTAATGATTATTATTGACTAGCCATTTAGATCCATAACATGAATATATCAAAATTTTTACTCAGTGAGATACTCACTAATTGTTATAATGACCTTGTGTGCTGTCAAGGTAAACAAATTGACAAAAACACAGTAACTTCTGCTCATTTTAAAAATAAAATTTTAGCCTAGCTGCTTTCATAAATATATTAAATTTAAATATCTTTTTTTCCTGTTTTATTTGATTTCAAGACTTATGGCCGCACTCAGGGACATTTAATGATGATTAAACTATGATTTAATGAAGAGTTTGACAGTTAGTGTAAGGGGCTTATCATCATTTAATTACATTTAAGTAAGGAATGTTTGTCTCTGAGTGCGGCCATTAGTAGGATTCCATAGTTGTGCCAGAATCTACTTTTTGCATGTCCGTCTTTTTGCCCATCTTTTGTCTACCATCTACACGGTTAGGGCTAGAGTTACAAAACATCGCATGAATATATCTAGATACTATGCCAATAATGTGTTAAAATATAACTAAAAATGTTTTTCAACTTTAGCATGTATCTAAAATCTAATTCTATAATAATCGTCTCCATTCTTCAACTACTTGTTCCAGGTTCATTTACCCTTAATGCTCTCTCAGGCAAAATAATGTTTCGTGATATTGTGTATATAAACTACGACTATACCCTACGTGTTCAAGATGGCTATCTCATATTTAGATGGTGGCGCTCGTATGTCCCGAAAGATGTTTCCGAAGGTATGATTAATTTGTTACCCGTCACAAAATATGTGAGTACCTAACATTTATGTAATATTCCTTGGTAATATATTTGTCCTTTTTTTTTCAGACTTATCACATTCCGATACTCGTCTCTCTATCATGCTTAACGGTTTTGAGTTACACTTCTACAACCGATGTGATCTATACAACGAACTCGAAAAAACCTTCGGTCTCGAACCAGTTATAAAGCAACACGTCGACGTGCACGACGACGATGATTCCACAGATCGCGATAGAGCTATGAACGATGCTAACGAGAAAAGGGAAAGAGCTCAAGACACAGTGAGATCGGAAGCGGCCATGGCTCGGACGTGGCGAGATTTGATACCAGTCATAAAAATCGATATCTGTACAGGTCGAGTTGTGTTTGGAAATCGCTTAGTCCCTACCACCCTATCGATAAGTGTCGAGGAATCCCATCTAATGTACAGTACAAAACCCCCAGCGTCAAGCCTTGACCACTTAATGCATTTCGTTAAAGCCAAAGCTGAGAATTGTAAAGTCATATTAGCGCCTAGTCCAAACTATACTTCTATGGTCGACGAGCCGCCGCGATACATGGGCGAGGGCTTCGTTGTTATGAGCTCAAACTACATCGAAGTTTATTTTTATATGGACGAGCCGGGCTTGGTTCCGGAGCAGCCGGTGCTGCTTCAATTGGCCAACGGCGACATAGTCGAGTCGGCCCCGCCCATATGGGGCGTCGATATAAAGTGTGGCAAAGGAACAGACTTCAGCTACGGCCCGTGGGCTGACCGACAGCGAGATCATCTGTTCAGATTCTTTTTTCCGCCTAATTACAAAAATTTGGAAGTCACTCCCCAACCTAAACCCGGCGACCGCCGTCAGATGCAGTCGTTTGACATAAGACTGTCGACGTTGAATGAAGCCACAATCGACATACTCTTCACGAAAAATAAGGAAACGAACGCCGTCCATATAAATATCGGTGCCGGATCATATTTAGAGGTGACCCTGCCTTGGATCGTCCTTCAGGACGGGTATACGACTAAAATTACAGGGCAACTACTTCATTTGGAGGCTACAACTAGCTTGCAGTACAGAAGTCTAGCGGAGAGTGAGACACTCGAGTACACGGTGAAGTGCCATTACCCTCTGGTTTGGAATCATCACCAATGTTGGCAGCTCTCTTTGACGGGATGTAAAGCGACCGCCCACTTTGTATACACACATATAGATTTCTTTCAAGATCTGACGAACGACTGGGCTAGCAAAGCTCGTCCCGATATTTTACATTTTGTTCCGTACACTTGGAAAATATCAATACTTTTAAAAGAGTGTGAGGTGGTCACTCTTAGCAACCAGTACAACTGGGTAGATTGCAGCTCGACCAACCAAGAAAACAACCACGTCGCCTTCTGCGGAGACTTGCTCGATGTGTCCTTTGATTTGCCATTCGTAGATTTCCTCCCCGATATAATTCCTCTTAAAATATGGGTTCAAGGCGAGGCAGTAGATATGAGCCTCTATTTGCCAGAAGTCAATACTTCCAGGCTTCTGCTTTTATCTATTGACAAGAATATGAAACTAGTACCTTGTAGATTAAAGTCATCGAAGTGGCGCAGAAAATGCGTAAAAAGTCAAGGATGGGTAGACTGTTGGTCGGTCCCGATCGTAGCTTTAAGTGTCAGATACAACTACCACCCCGTCCCTCCCCTGGGACCAGAGCCTCAGGCCGATATCACTACCCCAGAAAAGGAAGAAATATTGCTTTCTCCCATGAGAATACCGCGCATGAGAAAACAGCCCCAAATGAACTGGGCAATAGACGGAAATAATTTTGATCGCACATCTCTTCCGCCGGATAAAGTGAGCGTGGAGTTGGAAGTCGGCCCGTCGATACTGCTAGCGTATGGAACGATAATAACGAGTTTCATGAATTTGTTAGAAAATATATTCGGCGAGGATCAGATATTTACGGATATGCAAAAAGCGCCCAACGTCGGTACATACTTTTGGTCGAACGAAAACCAAACCAAAATAAATGAACGAAGTAGTATTAATCAACATACAGAAATAACGATAGACGATACGAGTGACACTAGCAAAGCGACATTCGATCCGCGCCGCTGCAGGCCACTAGAGGTCACCGTATCGATAATAATTCATGACATACAAGCCCATTTAGTGAAGAACTGTAGTGAAAATGAGCCACCGTGCCCCGTAGTATTAATCGAAAGATTCGGCTTCGAGATGGATAAAGGTTTCCGCGAGACCAAGCTACAACTTCTCCTAAGTCCTTCGATACTCGTATCATCCAATAGCCCCTCGCGGTCTCATTCCAATAATAGTAATAACTCCAGCGCTCTTCAACAGGGCCATTTGATGCTCTCTTCATTCCAACTGCGAGGAAATGGATTCTTCAGTGACACTAATAGATCAGTCGAAGATGAAACAATAGAATATGCCTGGATGATGGAGTTGCAGCTTGGACAGCTGACCGGGCGGTTGACGTTACCCCAATTATATCATGTTATTTCGTCCCTAGAAACTTTTCTGCTACTTATATGTGATAGCGAAAACGAACTTACCCCACCGAATACTGCAAAGCAATGTCACCACGGCTTGAATAATGTTTTGTGTTCCGAGAGTGATATGACACTGAAATATAGGTGCCCAACTCCAAACGAAATTAAGTATCGAATGATTCGAGTAGCCATTGACCTCATAGACATTTATATTGCTGACGCCAACACTACATTGCAGACTTGGTTATCGCCTATAAGATTTTCGTTCTGTAATTTGCACGGCTCAGGGTTCGGAACGGGTATCACAGGTTTGCTTCCAAACATCAAATTGGCAATGTATACTCAGTCTAATATGCATACAAATACACATCACAACTCCAGTAGTAGCAACAATAGTCAAAGTAAGATTCCAGAGGATAAAAGTGACAATTGGGTGGGCGTCGGTTCCATGTCACTGGGGCCTTTATTATTAGAAGCCGCTTCATGTCTACCTCAAAGTCCGAAAAACCTGCACTTAGTCCAACAGAAGTTTTTAAAGTTACACGATGATAAATTCAAACGTTTATGGTTCCTGTGGCCAAACGAAGGAAGAGGTGGTCAATGCGGTTGTACAGGAGGTTGCGCATTCTTTGGCTCCAACAGAAATGGACCGAATTTCTTGAAGCCCAGTACCACAGACTTAAATGATGGAATTAACATAGCCTGTTTCAATGTCATTGAAACATCTCCTGGAGAATATGGGTATGGCCAAAGCTTGCTTCACCCAGGTCAGTTAGTTTTCCATACGCCGCCTTACAATAGCTTGAATGTTTGCTTACAACCTACAAACGTAGTAACTTTGATCCCGTCGCCGCTGCCACAAAATCTTAACAAATCACCGCAGAGTACAGAACGACGAAGTCTAACGCGGCGGTTTTCTTACACGAGCATGAACAAGGGCAGCAACAATGTTCTGGTATCGAGTACTAAGAGTGACGTTCCATACGCCCGCCTCGTAGATTCCACTGCGCCCTTGGGAAGTTCTAAAATCGACAGTGATTCGAAACTTAACAAGCCTATAATTAATTTACCTCAAATGGAAAGCAGTGTGTCAGATTCTAAATTGGCCCTTAGTTGTGGGGTCAAAGACAACATACAATTAAGGAAACCTCTACCGAGCGACAACGACACTTTCGTTGTTCCTAAGGCTCCATCAAGAAGTGTAGCAGTTTCGGAATCTCACTACTCTTTGAATTCTCATCCCCCGACCGAGGAAGCGTTGCCTCTGGAAGTGCAACGAACTATGTCGATTACGAGTGAAAATCATTCGGAAGCGTTCTTCTCAGCGGACGAGGACATGTTCCCGAGCCGCTCCTCTAGCCTCAAACATTCCTTCAGCAGTCGTCACAGCAAAACCAAGGAAAAAAGTGCTCTGATAAAAAATGACACAAATAGTGAGAAGTGGTTGAATTTAGCACCGCGCGTCGATTCGATAGAAGCCCAAGATAACATCAGTAATTTAAGCGCTGGAGTGCAACCAGACTCCGAAAGTGGATCCGTATCGTCTTCGTCGTTCATATCTGCCATTTCATCTCAAGAAGATATGACCCTAGTCAATCTACACATGCAAACCAATAAACCCATTGTAGATTCTCCTTTACTTATGGCCAGCTACATGCACAATCTTCCCCAGTACAAATGTACAAATTGGTGTCATTGCTCGCTGCCGTCCGGAAGTGACGTATTTACCTTACCTCTATTTAAACGTGCAGACGACGGATCTCTAGTTTATGTCGGTCAGAGATATTTGCCAGCGTTCGAAGCGACCGGCAAGGTGCCTATACTGAAGCTGGTTTCAAAAAAAGATGCTCACAACAACCAAAATCAACACGGCAATTTCTCCAACATACCACAACATTTTAATTCTCAAATAAAGGCACATCCATATCCACAAGCATGGTGGGATTTGCAACAAAATGTACAGGATAGTCAAGAAAACGCAACCGACAAAAGTTCAGCTTCAACCCTTACTACCACGAGTGACAGTAAAAGCGGGGTATTTATTAAATTACGAGGTGAAGTGGACATAATGCTTACTCCTTTGGTTCTGGAAAGCATTCAAAAATTCGTCGAATCTCTAACTCCTGTACTGGCGAACATACATCCGATCACAGTTATTAATCACCTTCGATTACTTTGTATATCATCAGTGGAATCGGCTAATGTTTTGAAACAGAAGCAGTACGTGTTGAACTGGTTACCGCAGATGCAAGCACGGAGCGAGTCAAGTATCATTATGGAGAAAGACGATAAATGCAAATTAGCAACAATACCTCACTCCAATATTTACGAGGAGACCATCTATGACCAGCTTCAAGCTACCTTGAACGTCCCAAAAGTAAACATGATATTTATCCAATCATCTGTGGTAGAAGATATGATTTCCTTCTCTGCTCTGGATAATATTCAAGATCTTACCTGTGTTTCTCTATTTGGGGTTTCGGTCGAAAACATAGTTGGTAAATATGTGTGCTCGAAGAAGACGTTGGAATCAGTGCAGTTATACTACAGACCGACGTTGCGAGCCCTTGGTAGTAAAAAGTCCTTTGGTATAATGAAAGGACCTAGAGCATTGATTTCTGCTCAGTCTTCCGGATCTGGAAGAAAGAGAGGACCCGAAAAGGGTGAACCTGTGTACATTGAAACATCCCAACAGCAATGTGAAGACACAACAGTGACGCTAAACATAGGTAAGAACTAACATGACATTATTATGAGCTACACCTGTGTCACATAAAGTCTTATTTGATATTAAACACACGCTATGCTTTTCAGGAAAAGTACATGGCCAATTACGTCGAATACGAAACGAATCGTCACAACTTAAAGACGCCACTATCACTGGAATTCCGTGTCAGCATTCCAAGGTAGCTTTTAAATTCGCCAAAGTTGAAGCATCTGGCAAAGGACACGAGTCGGCGGTAAGGATGGGGTATTTTTCTAAGTTCTTTTTTTAACCTTCAAAGTACTAAGCATGTGATTTTTTGTGATTTTAGGGAGGCCAAAATGGATCAGGAGAAGGACAAAAAGAGAACTCGATTGGCTACATCATGCTCGAATGCGGAATAGAGGGCATTTCAATCAAGGTGTCAAAACACTCGCAATGTCATAAGACCAATGAAGAGAAGAAACCGGCGCGAACGGACACCGAGAGCTGCAGAGAGTCGGTAAAATCCACGGAGGAAATAAAACCAGAGAAGGAGAAGTCGAAAGGTATTCGAACGTCCGGAATCGTCGAAGACCTTTTCAGGAAGAAGGAATCGAATTCGAAGCCGAGTACTCCTAATTTGAGTAGCACGCCAGCCCCGCCGCCGCCGCCTGAACCGAGCACGCCGGGGCAGGACGAGCCGTCCAACGACAGCACGGTCGTGCCGGTCAAGGACAACGGAAACACGTCCTCCTGCTCGATAGACTTCAAGATCGTCTGGTTCAATTTCGCCGCGCCTCCCCGAACACCGATCACGAGGAAAATTGATTATACTCGGTGGGCATACAACCTACTTTACTAATTTTAGTTAGCTGTTAGGAATTAGGATACGCCTGTTTTGAGTAACAATTTGTAAAATAATTTTTTTTCGCCCATCCCATGACCTGTGTCATGGGATGGGCGAAAATGTTATAAACCTCTTATGCCACCACGTTCTGAAAGCCGTATCTTGATAGTTATTAAATATGATAATTGATAACAATCATTTGGCTACAGAAACGTTACTAGTTATTACATTCAGCTTATAAAAAGTTTAAATAAATACTTTCAGATTGGACTGGAATCTTCTAAGTACAGCGTCCCCAGCAATCAACGCTTGGATGAACCCGTGCAACAGGCTCGGTATTCGTATAGTGGCGATGTATCGCGCGCGGGCTCGGCGACTCGCCGCCACGGCTGCTAGCCTCATGGCTTCAGCACTTGATAGAGCACCCAGTCACACGCTACCGAAGGTATAAATCTATCTAAATTGCATTTAAAATTATAAGTAATGTTTAAGCCAAGCAAAGCTAAAAGCTCTTACCTTATAGACTTATGTTAATCCTTATGTTATATGATCGCTTACTACTGCTCATTAGGATTTAGGACGAACTGGAGACTTGTCAAGAGTCAAGATCCCTTAACTGAGCTCTGATTTTGTATTAGTTTTGTTACTCTACATTTATACTTTATATGTATTCCGTGGTTGCGTTTATTAACGACTTATCGAATTTCAATTATTGAAGCTTCAATAACTGATTCAAAGAAATAGTTCACATAACATAATCTATGTTATAATACGTCAGAGTCGTTACGGCCGTCACACGCCGATGGGTCGTCAGCTGCGCGAGGAGCCGTCGCTGCAGCTGTGCGGCGTGCTGCTGCGGTACGCGCTGCAGGCCGACACCGCCGCCGTGCAGGCCGACCTCGCCGACAGACACCTGCCCTCGCTGTCTACGCTTAGACAGGTAAAATTTTTTGAATAAAGAAAAATAATTTTAGTTGCTTTGAATAAATAACGCCGCAAGTACACGCCGCGAACCGCTCATGATAGTGATCTTAAAAAATCGAATCAATGGACATCGCATTGATCAAACGTCAAACATCGGTCGGTCGGCCTTGGTTATAAATCAAGCCACCACCACAATTGCAAGACACAAATAAAGACTACATGAGTCGTCTTTGTAATGATGTGATTTATGGCATGTTATGGTACCCGCTAGTTAAAAGTGTAAATAGACACAAAACTTCATTTAGATTGATTTGCTCTTTGTAGATCGCTACTTCCTTCCAATGTCCGCAATGTTGACTAATAAACTCTTTTCAGGGTGTCATCGTCCTCACACGACAATGGAAGAACATCCTGTACACACCGCTGCTGTTGGAGCACAACTACAAGAGCAAAGTCATGAAACCACTGAATGTTACGTTCGCCCTACCAGACCTACTTGAAGTATGTTTTCCTTCATATTTTAAGAACCTTTTTGTTTAATGTTCTTTGAATGTGAATACAGAAGTTTTGTTGAAGTTGCTTAGCATTATTTAAATGTCAATATAAAATTTATTTATTCCCAGGATTCAACAGAAGGGTGGCAAGAATATCAATTTGACAATGAGGGACTCGATGAAAATTGTCTTCTTCTAAACATGGATATCGACAAGTTAACATCCCTGCCAGGTACTGTATATTGAATTTCCTATTTAATTTAAGGAATACCTAATAGAATCACGGTTTTGAATATTTTAATAAATGCACAAAATTCCAAAATTATAAATCAAACAATATTTTTTCGCATGTAAGTACGAGTAAGTTAAAAAAAATAGTAAATATGTGATTGTTTTTATTATTGGCTGGAAAAAATTGGCATTTCATTTTATTTGTATGTAGGTGATATTTATTATGGTAATTTTTATAATTGCTAGTATTATGTGAGTAAGTAACATTGTGTGTGTTGCGAAGTGCACGCAGCGGCGAGCGTGCGCCCGCATTCGTATCCGTCGACCCCGCCCTCTGGTGCGTATGCGTACCGTGTGCCTCGATGTTGTACATACATACATAGTGTGAAGCAGGAAAAAGCAATGAAAACATTTTACACGTTAATCGTTATTAAAAATCAAAAATATTTTACTATAAATGTAATATAATACTTAACGAAGATATTTTCTGTCTATCTATGGTTACACTGGACATTTTTTAACACAGCCAATTTATTATTTATGAAAGAAGTCATATTCAGAGGAAAGCTTTTGACTGTTGCAGAACATTACAATTTCCAATTTATAATTATTATTATTATCTCAGAAATCATTTTATTTCTTTTTCCTGTTTAAATATCCGGCTTTTACCACCGATGCTCGATTATCCCAAAAATGTGCTAATCAAAATATCGATGTTAAGTCTGCACTTATGTAGCATGCTAGCCTGGTGTTGTAGTAACTATTTTGAAACAATTGTTAAGAGTGCACGAAAGTTAAAAATTACGTAGTTTATTTTAAAGCTAAATTACCGAAACAATAATTGTATTTTTAATCAGATATTCTTAGATGTCAGGTAATTATTATTGAATGTTGGCACGTTTAATATAATTATTTAGTCATAGCTTAAATAAAAAAATGTTAAAATGTCCTAGACGCTTTACTTGTAAAATATGTATGTATAGATAGTTTGGGTTATGGTGTTGTAAGTTCGACGTTATTAGTTCACATTTACAACAATGTTGACACAAGATTTCAGTTAAGTATACAAGACACGAGTTCCCGAATAGAGGATTTTTTTTAAAGGAGCCTTTTAAATGCTACTTGTCTCTATCATTTGCACACGAAGAGCAATGTTTTCGTGCGTGTATTGAAAAGACAAGTAACGTTATACTTTTCGCTCTGTTCGGTTGATCATGTATACTAACTTACAATCACATACTCAGTTTAACAATAAGTCGTTTCAATTTAACTTCAATCATTTTTTATTTGACATAACGAATCGGAGGACTATCTAGTTGATTCCAAAGTATCCGGCAAACGATCAAATTTGTTTGACAAACATGTTTGATGTAATTTACGTTTTCATCAAACAGCAGCGCAGACAAACAAATGTGCATCAAACAAGTTTGTCAAACAATTAGCTAGAATCGGTTTGAGAGCATGAGATCTTGTTTGATAAACACAGCGGAACACGTTCAAACACGTTTTTCAAACGCTACGCCAATGTGAATTTTCTTCAAACAGGTAAAAAGCCGCGTACTGACCAAGCGAGCAGCCTCGCTGCCTCGCACGAGCGTGCCGCGGCCGAGCCAAAAGTTGTCGGTTTTTGGTCGATGCTCAAAGGCGCCTCGGACGTTTGCCGCGCACTAACACGTACTGACCGACCGAGAAAATGCGCGCGAGGCTGCCGCAGCGAGGCGGCTCGCTTGGTCAGTACGCGGCTATTCACGTAGTTTGTTTGACAAAAGCTTCAAACAAGGCTGTACCTACACTATCAAACTGACAAACACGTAAAATTTGACAAACAATTTGATCGTTTGCGGGGTACTTTAAAGATTGGGTGTTGGTTTTTGAGTTTGAGTCAGTCATTATCACTTAACAGTTCGAGCCGCGCAGAGCAGCCGCGCGAGCCTCGTGTTCCCATCACTGCCATTCTCCACACGGAAGACTCCATTCCAAGACGACGCTATTGCTAGTAAGTCGCAGTCATATCGACTAACATACTCGTACAGTGTGGTCAGTCAAATGTGTTTTATTCAGTCATTCACCATACTTGAAAATATAGTTCAAAGTATAGATATAAACATGAATGTTAGTGGAAAGTGAATTTGGATTTATTGATAAAAAGCATTTTGATATTTTATGTGCTTGTAACAATAAATAGCATTTTGAAAAGTTTTATTCCCAGTATCATAGAAACTAACATCTACAAAATGTCTCCTTTTAATATTTTTCTACAATGAAATCTTTTTACAGACTATGGAACGTTGAAGGAGGATCTACCGACGGTTGGGTCCAACCCGTCTCTCTACTCACAAGGCAGCACCGACAATGTGACCCACGACCGCGCCAGAGAGGATCTATACCAGTGGATGGCTAAACAGGAGCCTATTAAAGTTGTAAGTATTTGGTATGTGCATAGTGCAAGGTACTATCAGGGAAGTTGAGTCCTTGGCAGATGGTGGACCTGAGTAATTTGCTCGTCATAAGTCAAACCCGTCCGACCGGTCACAGCTAACATTGAATTGACATAAGCCGACCACATGACGTAGGTCCGTCAACTGCCTAGGAATCTATTTCCTCGATGGTACATTTTCATATTACGCTAAAAATATAGCACGAAATTATATTATACACTTTGTAATCATTTGTCAAATACCATACTATCGTCTTCTTTTTGGTTGAAACTACCACCTGTTCTAAGTTTAAATAGTTTGGCTAAATTCAAATTAATATACAAAGAAAACATCCTTTTCTAAATGGCCCATTGTTCATAAAGCATTCAATGCCCATACATCAGGAGTCTAAGAGCAAGAAGTCAGTGCTGCCCGGGTCGAAGATGAATCCTCGGCCAATAACGACGATGCCGGCGTGCAGCCTGTACCCGGTACAAGGCTCGCTCATGCTGCTCGACGCACACCTCGTGTTCCAGCCATTCCTGTCAGCTCTGGGCGTGTCGCCGCATCAGGTCGCACATGGTATGTATAAGTCAAACTTATTATTATTATTGACGTGACAACGTCTAATAACTCGAAACTACGGGCTGCATGGACCACGTAAAATATGACGTCATTGTCCCGTACGTTCATTGTCGCGTTCCGCAAGCGAGAGCGCGGCACGAACGAGAGAGATGCATGATCGGCTCGAGCGATCGGCTAAGTTTGTAGTTGTCACGTCAAGCTACCGTCCGTAAACTGACTTTACACTTTACAGACAGCCATTTTTTTTTTCTAAAATAAACGAGCAAGGGACAAACGAGCAAACGTGTGACCAGATGGAAAGCAACTACCGTCGCCCATGAACACTCACAACATTAGAAGAGCTGCAGGTTGCCGGACCTTATGGTGTGTATTCAATACTAGAGAAAATTGTCTTTGGATGAATGGAGATTATACAAAGTTAACGCCATTTTGTTTAATTAGTAAATGAATGGTGTTTGGTGGTGGTGGAAGAGGAATTAAACAGCGACATCAAGAAAATTTCAAAGACCTAGACCTAGTCTTTGAAATTCTCTTGATGTCGCCGTCTAATTCCTATAGAGAGTAATAGCTTTCGTCCACAAGACGACAAGAATTATTCTGCCCTATTGCTCATACGCCACACACTTTTTTTTTTTTTTTTTTTTTTTTTGACGTCGCAGGGGAAACCCATCATGGGTGCCCCGGGTTGGGTGACCCGGGGGTATGTGAGACTCCTACTCACTAAAACCACCTGCGGTTCGCCTTCAGCCGTATAAGGAGGGATATCCCGGATCTAACAAGCACGGGACTCCCTCCACGACCGGCCGGTCTACCTCGGACCGGACTTCCATCAAAGTAAGGGAACGCTTAGGCGAACTAAGGCGTTCCCCTCGGCGCCGGGACTGACAAAGCCGGGCAGGTTCCCATCCTGACCCGGAGCCCCGTTAGACGAGGGATTGGAGGTTCGCGTAGCGACGCCTCCGCACTCCCGTCCTACGCCGGCGGAGCGGCAGAGAGGTGGGGTCATTCTCTCTGTCCCGCTCCGTGGCCTCTTTCTGCGATATGACAAATCACACACTACTTTATTACTACTTTATATGCTATAGTAAAACTTTAAAGATACGTTTAATATTTATTTCCTGGTAACCTCTATACGCAGGCGAGTCCAAACACACCGGGTCCGGCGAGGGCAGTGCTGCGAGCTCCGGACTGGACTCGCTCGGCTCCAAGCTGCTGCTGCTGGCCTCCGTCGACACCTTCCGCATCGATATAGTGGTCGGCGAGCTGTCCCGGGACCGACGACATAAAGGTTCGAGAGACTGAGCAGAGTATCTTTATTTCAACATTAAGATTAGTGAAAACGGGTTCATAGAATTTATTCTAATATAGTTAAAAACTTAATTTGTCACAATATAATCACAAAAAGAATTTCGTAGAAACGGATGTGTAATATCTTTCCTGCCACTTTTTGTCACCGAAAGTGATAGTACTTTCGGTGACAAAAAGTGGCAGGAAAGAGAAGTTGATTCCTAGGCAGATGGTGAGCAGGCGGACCTAGGTAATTTGGTCGCATTTCGTTAAGCCTATCCGACCCTTGAAATAAGCCGACCAAATGACGCGGGTCCGTCAACTGCCTATGAATGAATTTCTTCGATGGTACACCTCTTGGAAATAAAGTTAGAATAATAATGAAGACTTGAGTGGAAGAATCGAACAAGTAACATTTCGTAACATTCGGACAATAACTAATTTTTTCCCTAATTATTTTAACAAAACTTGTAACTTATCTACTTCATAACCTAGCTACACATATAATCCATAGTTTTTCTATTTCAAATAAATTTTCCCGCCCTAAACCCTCCATTTAAGCAAAAATACGGGAAGTTTTTTCATGTTACTTACCTTATTTTTCCACTCACGTCTTGAATTATTATTATGTCTCATGTGAGTATCAAAAGTGAGTAAATATTGTACTGTAAAATTCGAGTTTATAATTTGCTTTAATTTCTTTAGCTACTCCGGCTCATGCGGATATACCATCAGAAACACCAGCATTCCTCTGCGAAAAGATCTCCTTAGATGTGGATATAAAGAAAGTTGCCGATATGTCGGTAGACGACCTCATACAACGACAGAACGTACTCTATATCTCGAGGGGCCAACTCAAGAAGCACATTAGTACAAGGCTCAACTTCAATGTCAGCATACGATTTATATCTCAACAGGTACGAATTGTAAAACTTCAGTAATGTTTGTTGGGGATTAATATTGTTTATGACTATGGTCGTTGCGCCTGCCAAATCCTCTATGTGTTTTAAGTAAAATTTTCAGGGGTAAACAATAAACTACATATTTTATTTAATGATGGTTGGATTTATCAATAAATAAAAAATGCAGTATGGTGGAAAATCTTATTCATATTCATATCCTTTATTTCCAAGAAATTGATTACTATGATGTTATTTATTAATTATTATGTATTGAATAAGACCTTTAATTCATTGACAAATCCATCAAACTTGCAATAAAATAGTTTATTGTCTACCCCTGAAAATTTGACTAAAACACATAAGGATTTGGCAGGCGCAACGACGCTATGTTTTAAATTACATACACTTTTTTTAACACACACGCAGGTAAATATGCCACTATTGCGATTACTACATCAAATAAGCAATATGTATCAAAATGTGAAGGACACACAAATCGAACTGAGGACACAGACGAATGGGTCGAGGCGACACGATAAACATTCTTCAGGTATTCACAAAAATTTTTGAGGTTCAAGTTAGTTCTCACAAGTGCATACTAACAAAATATCCTAGTTTCAGATTTCCAAGAAAACGTTGTCAGCATTTCATCGTTAGACAAGGACAGCCAATATGCAGTAATCGACCAGAAGTGGGATTTACCTGCCACTCTGGTGCCAGACTTAAACACTTCCGTCGGCACTGACAAAGAAGTAACCACGCCTCCTCGCCCGAGACCACAGTCGTTCGCCCAAAAACTAAGATCTACGGGAAAAAGCGTCAAGGGACGTCTTGGTAAGTTAAAATCACGATTCTATCTTTCGTTTAAGGCTTTTGTTTTTCTTAAGCCTATTGGATTGGATAAAAAAGTGGTTAATATAGATTGTAAACTTTAAAACTAAACACACAAATAAGTATGTATAAATCTGAAAAGCTAGTCAATTAACTAACAATTTCCTAGTTCTCTGTACATAATTCAAAGCAGCTAAATATTATTATTAACTATTATTGTTTATATTTTGTACTTGATGTTACGACTGTTGCGCCCGCAGGTTACAGTTCTCTTAGCGAGGGCGCGCACACGCCGCTATATGCCGCGAGCGCGGGCGCGACCGGCGGCGGAGTTAGCGCGGGGGCGGGGGTGCCCCGCTCGAGCGCCAGCAGTGTGCCGCCCCCGGGACACCTGGCACCGCGCTGCTGGCGTACGCTATACCACCTGCTAGATCTGTACGCCAATATGCCGGACGCTGATACTATTACGCACAGGTGCGAATTAAACGTAATTTTTGGGTGGGCTTAAGTCGAAGTGTTTAAATCGGATAAGAGAGATAGAGCTGGTTTATAACCTATGAATTGAACATATTTAAACAAAAATTGTCATTTACAGGCAGGTGATAAATAAATGACAAGTTCTATAAACTCACATACATCTTAAGGAAAATAATCCTAACATCTCGTTTTCACTTAAGGTTTTCCGTTTCGACGGAATTGCCAGAAGCCTACCGAGGCCGCGCACGGCCGAGCTCACGCGAGCAGAACGCCAGCAATTCATCGTCGAGTGGTTCGGGAATGGGCATTGTCGTCGTCGGTCACGCCAAGTAAGCTAACAAATATTTTTACTCAATAGTTGATGGTAATTTAACGGAAATAATATTTTCTATTACGTAAATATATAACTCTGTTACAATGTTTAAGTAATAGAAAATATTTCCGTTACATTATGAATCTAGTAAGGGGCGCGTGTCCCGATGCTTAAACATTACCTATATAAAATCTTAAAAAATCAACTGAGTTAATGCTTTTATAATGCCTAATAAACATAATTTAAAATGACTTACAACAGGATTCATCGTACGCGTCTGCTAGCCTCACTGTCGGGTCTGAAGTTGGAAGCGGAGATAACTTCATTGCAGTGTTCGTTGTCAGCGGCGCGGGCGCGCCACAGTTCACTCACCGGCAACCTCGGACGAGCCGCCATCGTGCTTTTGGAGGGACCAACGCACGCGCATCAGTAAGATTGTCGCCCACTTGAATATTGCCTCCAACACTTATTACATTTTCAACTAAAACATATCTATGTTCGTAAATACGCTAAACAATGATTTATGCCACTAGATAGACAAGAACAAAGCATTGTATGGCTTATTCATTATGTAACTTTTTTTTGTAATTACCAAGTATATTTTTATACAAATCCCAATTACTATCTCAAACTATTCAGAACGGTGGTGCGAGCGAGTGTCGGTAAAACACAAGCTCTATACTCCTGGGAGGGTGGACGTATGGGCGCCGCGTTATTGGCTGCTATCGGTGGCGTACGCGTCGACTTGCCGCAACATCCCGTCGCGCTTCACGGCGTCATGACGCGATCCTCTCGGCAGCTGTCTTCGACGCTGCAGGTATGTGCAATTAGCTGTTATTGATTACCAAAAATAATTGTATTTGTTAAGATGAAGTTTAATTTCTTATCAAGTTTTCAAGCTTGTTTTTTTATTAGCTTTCATGAGAACTTATTTCCAATGAAAAACATTGCGTAATTTTGTTTCATCCTGCATCAAATGCTGCTTCGTTAGCTTACCAACGAAATAGCATTTTATGCACGTGACATGACATGTTTGTTTAAAGCATTAAATTTAAATAAATAAATATATAATGGCTTCTGTACTAAAAATGTTACTATGTAGGAATTGGGCGTAACACGTACGTCGTCGCGTATGTCCCGTGCGGGCGCGACTGCGGCGCCGGTGGAGGAGGAGGAGCGAGCGTCCCCGCCCCCCGCGCGCCGCGCCCCGCCCCTGAGACCCGACCCGCTCATACAGCCACTGCAACTGCAGTTCTCCATCATGTTGCAAGTTTGTACAGTTGTTATTTATATACTATGGTCAAGCTATAGTAATATTTAGCTTTCACCATACGGCCAATTACAATTCTTTGTATGAAATTATATGAGCTAGGCCGCATAACGCGGCAGCGGCGCTACGTGACACATAATGTCACTATAGAACGTGAAGTATCGCGTTGCTCCACTCCAGACAGTCCAGTGTAGTATCGTTTATTGCGGTCTCCGGATCCGTCGGCCTTAAAATATATTGGAAGCAGACGAGCCATGAATGGAAAAGATTCATAATTTATTCCTTAATATAATTTATATTGTAACTCAACAGAGTCTAAGCATCACTGCGGCTCTACTTCCGTCGCTTCAGGCGCAGTACAAGATGGAGCGCGTGCACAGCGCGGGCGTGACGGCGGCCCGCGCTCACTTCACCGTCGACCTGCCGCAACACTCGCTCAGCTTCGTCACGAAACTGCAGGTTAGATGATTATTTACAATATTAATTAATACATATTATACATTTATTTATTGTTTTTATAAGCTTGTTATAAATAATCCTTACTAATATTATAAATGCGTCTTTCTTTCTGTCTGTTTAAGCTGCTCAAGCTTAAATAGCTAAACCGACTTAAATAAATTTTAAGAAAAGAATAAGTTTATTTGACACAATATTAATTTTGGTGTGAACGTACTTTAAAAGACGGTAAATTGCTAAGAAAGAAAGTTTTTGCTCGGAAAAAAATTACGGTTTTCGCGCGATAAACTTATTTCGACGCAACGGTGCTGCGGGGATTTAAAAAAATAATACCAAGGGCCTGTTTCACCACATCCTGTTATATACCAGATAGGCTATCCACAACTTATCTAAGGAGTATCTGTCAGCTAAGTTGTGGATAGCCTAACCGGTAATTATCAGGAAGTGGTGAAACGGGTCCTACGTTAGAGTTTTAACTCATTAATAAGGTTACATTGAATGTTAGGTGACGGAGGCGAACATTCCAGCTGCGGCGTCGGTATCGCTGCCGGCCGTGTCCTGCCGCGCCCGCGTGTTGGACTGCGAGCCGCAACCCGATTCCGCAGGTACGCCAGTTTACGTACACGTGCGTACGGTCGCTTATGAGTTATGACAGATCTATTGACACAACGTTTCGCGTCGTTACTGCCGCAGAAGTATTCAGGAAAATATTTCTGGCAGCGGCAGGAGCAGCAGAAGTGGCTTATTGTAAACGGCCCAGTAGACTCTATGATCAAGATCTCCTCCTCCACTCTACTTACTGTATTGCGGGTTATTGCATTATATCTTTTGTCAAAGTATTTCATTGACATACAAAAATAAAGTAATCTATAACATGACGTTTTATTTAGGATATGGGATATAAACACAGACTAGCTCATGGGCCTAAAGGAGAACACCCAAACTCCATAGAAAATTACCCAAGGCCCGGCGCAGAAGAGATGTATCTCAGTTATTTGTGTATTTTAAGTGTAACATTTTTTGATAGGCGTGTTTGCCGCAGGATGTGGCTAAGATAGAAAAAAATGCTTTTAAATTTTTTCAGGCGCTAATTCAAAATTACTTTTCGTTGAACATATCGACTCCAAAATGTTATAAAATGGTAAGTAATGAATTATGTTTCTATAATAATTATAATAATAATAATAAATAATAATAATAACAAACAATAATAATAAATCTTTATTTCTCAATAAAATCACTATATATATACAATAAGTATAACTAATATGAGGCATCCCCTTTAGTGAAGGATTACTTGTGTTTTATTATTATACTAGCGACCCGCCCCGGCGTCGTATGGGTATAAAATATATAGCCACTGAAAAAATTATTATAATCGATAGCCTGTGATCCTTCACGTGGTCTGCTTCGTATCTGTGCCAAATAATATAAAATTGCTCCAGTAGATCGCGAGATAAGCCCTTTCAAATAATTTCCCCCGTTTTTTCCACATGCTCCTATTAGTCTTAGCGTGATAAAATATAGCCTACAGCCTTCCTCAATAAATAGGCTATCTAACACTGAAATAATTTTTCAAATCGGACCAGTAGTTCCTGAGATTAGCGCGTTCAAGTTAGCCCTTTCAAATAATTTTCCCCGTTTTTTCCACATTTTACTGTATTTATTCGCTCCTATTAGTTTAGCGTAATAAAATATAGCCTTCATCGATAAATGGGCTATCTAACACTGAAAGAATCATCAAAATCCGTTGCGTAGTTTTAAAGATTAAAGGGAACAAAGGGACGTGAGGGAAAAAAACTACTTTGTTTTATAATATGTAAGTATAGATAGATTATTAAACCGATATTTTTTATACATTCCTATACATAGGGAAAATAAACAGAATGACAAGATTTAGTGAAAATAAGTATATAAAAGTGTGTTTCGTAACCTTCTGTTTAGACGCACATGAATAAAAAATAATACTATTAATATTTTACCATTAGTCATTTTATTTGGTTACAACTCGATATCCATCAATACTTGGTACTACTAATATATATTCTGTGTCAATACTTCGTCTAAAAAGGCCGCAGGATGCTCTACTTTATTGTTATGACGGACGGGCCCAACCAAGATAATATAGAACGCTTATTACAGTTCATAAAAGTAATTAAAACTAAAATTGTTAGGTACGCCTGAAAATAATAAAATAGCATTTTTTTTACTTATGCCACTTTTTGCAGCAATGACACATATAAATTTCTTTTACTAATAAAATATACAAAAAAGGGAGATACCTTACTTTTGCGCCGGAGCTTGGGCTTTTTTGGGTGTTCGTCATTCATGTCAGTTTATTTTTGTCGACAGCTCCAGAAGGCGTGGTTTTGCGTGCGGGACGCTACCTTTCAGCCACCGCTGATATCGGTCTATTCGAACACACGCTCTCTACTGATCTACTTAACCATCTTGTATTCGTGCAAAAGGTTTTCATGAAGGTAATATTTAAGGCTATTTCCCTTTAAATAAAGAAAATTCTTTTAAAAACTTCTATTATTGACTTATAATATCATGTTTTAGGAAGTAAATGAAGTAGTCCAAAAAGTATACGGCGGTGAAAAGCCAGTGCCTCTCTGGAATGAAGACGACACGTCGTCGTCTGCTTTTAGCAGAATACTCTTCTCACTTCTTATAAGGATAAAGGTTTGTAAAATACTCCATTTTTATGCATTTATTATAATGATCTTCTTGTTTGTTTTTCACAGTGCATTTTCACTTTCATTAAAGTCCCAGTTATCATAATCGCCTAAACGATGAATATAATTAGGTCTGTATAAGTCAAGGCCAACCGACAGACCACAACTGATTTTCACTTGATATACTCCGAACAAATAATGTAGGCCTGACATGCCTATACTTTGATTATGCATTGTTACACACAGCGCATCCAGCTGACAGCGACGACGCCCAGCAACTCGGCGGTGCGGCTGGAGACGGGCGCGGTGGAGCTGGAGCTGTCCAACCGCGTACAGAACGTGCCGCAGCCCGCCGGCCCGCACCAGCTGCGCTTGTTTGCGCGCGCACAGGTATGACGTCATACAGCGCCCAGCTGACCGCGACGACGCCCAGCAACTCGGCGGTGCGGCTGGAGACGGGCGCGGTGGAGCTGGAGCTGTCCAACCGCGTACAGAACGTGCCGCAGCCCGCCGGCCCGCACCAGCTGCGCTTGTTTGCGCGCGCACAGGTATGACGTCATACAGCGCCCAGCTGACCGCGACGACGCCCAGCAACTCGGCGGTGCGGCTGGAGACGGGCGCGGTGGAGCTGGAGCTGTCCAACCGCGTACAGAACGTGCCGCAGCCCGCCGGCCCGCACCAGCTGCGCTTGTTTGCGCGCGCACAGGTATGACGTCATACAGCGCCCAGCTGACCGCGACGACGCCCAGCAACTCGGCGGTGCGGCTGGAGACGGGCGCGGTGGAGCTGGAGCTGTCCAACCGCGTACAGAACGTGCCGCAACCCGCCGGCCCGCACCAGCTGCGCTTGTTTGCGCGCGCACAGGTATGACGTCATACAGCGCCCAGCTGACCGCGACGACGCCCAGCAACTCGGCGGTGCGGCTGGAGACGGGCGCGGTGGAGCTGGAGCTGTCCAACCGCGTACAGAACGTGCCGCAGCCCGCCGGCCCGCACCAGCTGCGCTTGTTTGCGCGCGCACAGGTATGACGTCATACAACGCCTTGCTGACCGCGACGACGCCCAGCAACTCGGCGGTGCGGCTGGAGACGGGCGCGGTGGAGCTGGAGCTGTCCAACCGCGTACAGAACGTGCCGCAGCCCGCCGGCCCGCACCAGCTGCGCTTGTTTGCGCGCGCACAGGTATGACGTCATACAACGCCTTGCTGACCGCGACGACGCCCAGCAACTCGGCGGTGCGGCTGGAGACGGGCGCGGTGGAGCTGGAGCTGTCCAACCGCGTACTTGTTTGCGCGCGCTCAGGTCAGACATAATAATATAGTTTAACTCCAGTCGCGAACTGCGTAGTGAATGACATACAGAGTAAAGTTTAGCCACCAAGCACTTTGTACTAATTCGTACTTATATTAATATATCGTTGCTCCTGTGTTTCTATGACATAAATATATTGCTGTCTCGTTAGGGACACGATTATACTTGATAGGAATATGTTCATCAATGAAAAGGCATTTATCTCTGTAATAGAAGTAATAGAATATAGATTTATGTAGGTAGCAAATTTTTAACGATTTAAAGTGGTGTGAATTTTACAGGTGGAATTGAACCTAAGTCTCGGTCAACTAATCCGAAACGCCATGTTCGAGGAAGCAGAACCAGAATTCCAACAGTACGCATTCTTCAACACTCGAATATGTAAGTTACATTTTTGCAATAGTATTTTTTTTATTTGTAGGCCGTAAATGTTGAGGGATAGATTTTAACCGAAATTTAACTTTTCAGCAATGCGAAATGCATTCCAAGACGAGATAGTTTGCGACGAAGACAAGGAAGTTGTTCTTATAACCTTAAAGCGGCCACTCATTTACATCCAACCTATCGCTGTTGACAAGGCGATACTTGTGTGGCTAAACTACAAAAATGCTTACGAATACTGGAACGAAAAACGATTGAACTTGAACACAGAAGTGTTAACTGCAACACAGCAAGTGTTTGAAAAGGTAATTATATTTCTTACGTATTTATTAAGAACTACGATTAATTCATGAAGCCCCAAGCGGCCACATCCGGCCGCGATAACAATGAAAAAGCTATTGTGTCTCGTTTTGGCACGACTGATGGGTTGTAACCAAATTAAGTTTTATAATAGATGTAAGAAGAAATAATATATTTTTTATTCTAAATTTTCAAGGTGCAACTGACGTCACAGATGTCCACGCCACATCTCAGCACGTTATTTCTTCAACTGAATGTAGACGACATCGGAATTTGCCTGCCTCTGAATCAACCACCGATGGTGAGTTAGCTTTATTATATTTATTAACACCTATCAAATTTATTCTCTTTAATAAATCCAGCTCATTGGCTTAGCTAGTTTATTAGACTAACTGCTGCACTTTCATTTAATGAACAGTTTGACAGATAACCTATGGGGCTAATGTCAAAATCTTCGTTTAGACTTTAGTTACAAATTACAATTATTAAGTAATTCATTTTCGTCTCTGAGGCAGTTAAACAAATCACAATTCCATCTATAGAGTACCTGGGGTCGCGGTATGTACGAGCCGGACTCGCGCGGCGCGGTCGTAGTCACGCTCGAGAGCACCAGCATATCCGCCTGTAGCTCCGGCTCGCTCGTCAGCAAGGGCCGCTTCGTTGGCCTCTGTCTCCGCTTCGCTGACGACTTCGAAGCTTCGCTCGACGATTGGAAGCCGGACCCAGGCGAAGCGTGCATTAACGTGTGCTGCGTGTCCGAGGGCACGTACGAAGTGTGCAGTCGGACTACGGCTGCCAAACAGAACGGTACGTTGCGTGTGTTAGCAGTTAGCACACTAATATAATTAATATTTTCTAGTTTAAGAATTTTTCTATGGGTTATGGCCTGAAATAAACGTATTTTATTATTTCATATTTCGAACCGGTAAAAGCGATAGAATTATGTCACATAGCGCATTGTCGTTTACAGCGAGAGGCAGAAATTCTGTCAGCTGCGGTTTTTCGGAATTCACGGCGTCAGTGTGCTATTGACGAAAGAATATTTTTGTTTATAACAATATTATTACGTAGTTACTTTATCAAACTGTTACATTTTTTACAGAAAACGCGAAATGGTTCCTAAATGTATCTTGGCAGATGGAGGGCGTAGATATTCATTTGGACGTGAACGTTGGCAAACAACTGTCGGCCCTTGGACATACGCTGACTATGCTGACAGGTAATATGGAAACATCCATAATCTATACAGAATTTTTAAACTATCAATAAAAGCTAAATCTGGAACCTAATTCCACTTTTTTAGGTTTTGAGGAAGAAGACACATTAAAAATGGACTACGAAAGCGATCTAGACGATGAGGCCGACACAAGTAAAGATTCTCAGGTAAGCTAATACTCGATTAAGATACCGCCAAGTCAACAATATTTTTTGTTAAGCGATTTTGAAATTTGACATTGACATTAAGGGCGTATCTTCTACGTAACAAACATGTGGCAAAAACATGTGCCATATCCTTAGTTTTCATATAGAAAGTATCATATGTTCGGCGCTAAAATAACTATTAAGTATTACCATACTTTAGTAAACGTCTCCCTAACTTCTCTTAACTCCCGACAGGAGAGCATAGTGTTCCGTCGGAAGTACACGGAGCAACTGCCGGCGTTCATGTTTGACAGCTCGCTGGACGCGCGCCAGCGGTCGCAGCTCATTGAGAAGGAGATGAGAGAGCAGGCGCGCATCATCAGCGACCTGCGCTCATTGGGTGCGAGCCACGCGACAGTACAGCACGAGCTGCGGCGCATGAGAGACTTAGAGGCGCTCGTGTATAAGGACTTCCGCAGGTCGGTTTACAGTTTTATCATTCACTGTGAACTTGTCTAAAATCCGGTCCCAAATAAGAATAAATTTGGCCGACAACCTTTAGCATGTCCCTTTCGTACGCGCACAAAGTAATTAATATTCTAATAATGTATAATGTGTGTGTAAAAACGAGATACCAATATTTAAGTGCGCAAGTGGAAGATTAAAGAGGCTTTATTGCCCCATAAATCTTTGATTGCATTCATTTAACTTTTTATACTTCGCAAAAAGCTAAAATAAGTTTCAAGTAGTACAATCTAGAATACAGTATATTTCATCAAAATCCATTCAGTAGTATTTACGTAAAAAATTACAAGCATCCTTCACAAACTTCACAAACCTTCACAAACTTTCACCTCAAAGATAGTAGTAGGGAGTAAGTTTATTTCTTAAACAAGCATGAAATGTTAAATCAATTTTATCATTGTCAATATAATATTTCCTTATTATTACAGGGACATGATTCAGAAACTTCGGCGACAGAGCGTGCGCGCGTCGTCCATCACCAAAGGCAAGCTCGGGCTCGGCTCCAACCGCAGCCAGTCGTTCGCGACGCCGCCCGAGCTTGACGCGCCCTACACGTACTCCACGTACGCGCCCTACACGCCGCCCGAAAGGGACTCGTTTGATCCTAGTATAATGTAAGTGCTAAGTATAATTCGGTAAAAAAATTACAAGCAGATTGGCTTTATTGCACGATAAGTCTTGTCTTGTCGACAAGATGCTCTGAACTGAAGTGCCGGGCGGTCATATCACATGGCCGGGTGTATCTTGCGACAGGTAAGCAACAAGCAGTTATTGCTAACCGATCGCAAGATACGTAATAGCTTTGTCCACATTGGGCCTATTTTTGTTCATCAAGGGCATGCGTTATAGCGCAGTCAACAGCGAACGTGAGGCATTCCCGTGACGCGTGTTGAAATCGTAGCGCTCGCTATGACACTTTTCTTTCAACGCGGGTGGATTTTGACGCATTCAATTATTGAATATGCCAAACGAAAGTTGAATAAAAAGAAGATGACGAAAATTGAAGATGAAATTGCATAATGTGGACGTAGCTAATCGCCTAGCCTATCTTTCCCCACCTTTCCCATGTCATCTGCCCTCTTCCTGAGACCTTTCAAATAGTTTCAGACTTACCTTAAAAACAATTTTTAAAGTATATTTATCACGTATATTTTCATCCTTGTTTAGAATGTTAGAAAAGATACTTGATACATAAATATTAAGTACTTACAAAAAGTTGTATAGTAATTAGTAAGGGGTTATTAAATGTATGTGACATTACAGGGTGTCGGAGCCGTTGCCGAATTTACTGGCGACGGGCACCGCGGGCGACTCCGGTGAAACGCTGCTGCTGGCCGACGACGAGCGACGTCTCGCCGACATCATCGAGAACAGCTCCTGGAGCTCCATGGAGAGCGAGCCGCTTACTGGTTAGTACCATCGAGGAAATTGATTCCTAGGCAGTTGACAGACCAACGTCATTTGGTTGTATCATGTCATTAATTGTGATCTGTCGGCTGGGTTTGACGTAATGCGACCAAACTAAGTATCTGCCTAGGAATCATCTTCTCTGATAGTCATTAAGTTAAATTCCTGGAGCTATGTTGTTTTCAAGTTAGGGCGCATTTTCATTAGTCGTTAACTCGTGCGGTATACATCATACGGGGAGTCTATGACAACTAATGGTGCATTTTGATTGGTCGAGACTCGAGACATGATCTCCCGCACCCCGCATGCGGGCCCTATCGACCAGTGAAAATGCGCCATTAGGTTGGGCAAATGCAGGCAGAGTTAGACGCCAGTCTGTGGTTAAGTTAATAGTTGATTAAAAAGTTTAATTTTGATATACGTAGCCAAAAGAAAACGCATCAAATTTTTATACGTGAGAATATCTGCGTGTGGGTGCACAATGTAGTTAACGATTTTTGGAACGGAGTTCCTTATCGCGCGTTGAGAAAGGGGCCTAGACCGAAAAAGTTGTAACGACACGGGCAGAGGGCGTTGATAGTATTCCTGTGCGTCAACTAGATGGCGTTTTTGAGAATAAACAGCGACGCGTTGTTAGTATTCCTGGGCGTCAATAGAAGGTGTTTTTTTAAATATTTTATTGAATATATGTATTATACTGATTTTTTTAACATAAGAAATAACTCAGTTCCATTCGGATGTCCCTTGACACCTCTCAAGTTTTTATTGTAAGCCTGGTCGGACTTTATCGATTAGCACATGAAACCCACCATCAACCCGCGTAAACAAACATCCTTCATCTGTCAGGTGGAGGGCCGTCGCGTTCGGCGTCGCTGCGCGGTCCGCGCGGGGGCGGCGGCGTGCAACGACAGAGCTCGCTGCCCGCGCCTTGGCCGCCGCTGCACGCTCCCAAACGACATGAAAACGGGTATGTAGTTTTTATTTTATTTGTACTATGTCGTTGCAATTACTTTTATTAAATTAATGTAAATTATCACGAATTTTTCCCTTCATAATACAGTAAAACTGATTAACGAATTAAGGTTTTCTAATGAGTAGAAATGACAGATGATATATGAAAAACGCACACTGCATCCATATTTTTATTTAGCTTTTTTCAAAGTATTATATTCTGATTTTAGCACACCCAACGACAATCAACCAACATCGGAGGGTAAACAGAATAAAGCCAAGACCGCGGAACCTAACATCGACTTCGAGTTGGACGTAAAGGTGCACATTAACAGCGGTAAATGTGTGCTGCATACCAAAGATCCCGTCAGAGACGACGACATAAAGATGTAAGTTACAATTTTGCATAGCTGTAAAAAAATCTAGCTTAATAATGATTAAGCTAGATTTTTTAGACGGGTTTTTAAGTCCATTTTTATGCTCGGCGCGGCGAACCTTGGTCCCTATGACACTGACAGTTAAAGGTGAACGCAGATTTGGCCGCACCGCACGCACCGCAGTCGCCGCATTTCGAATTCTTCATATAACGAATGTAGAAGTTGCGAAGACTGCGGCGCGGGTAGGTATGCGAGCTTGCCTATAACTTCATATAAAGAATTCGAAATGCGGCGACTGCGGTGCGTGCGGTGCGGCCAAATCTGCGTTCACCTTAATCCTACCATATAACATTGTAGTGACGTCACCATTAAATTAGGATCATATTGGAGGCGTCTAAAAATGACATATTTATAAATGTTATGTAGCTTTATGCCATTACAATGATATTCCGTTGGAATTTTTAACAATTCTTAAAATTTACAAGAAATTATCTCAATCTGAATTTACGTTTACGTCCTGCAAAACTTTTGTCGTCCTTAAATGTCACACAAAAAGTGTGACATTTAACGTCGACGACGACGATGACCTTATGAACGAGTGACGCAATGTTTACAGTTTTCGTAGTTTTTACTAATAATCTCAATTTTGTATTAATTTAACTAAGCTTATAAACTTACTAACTTTAGGAGCCTAAAAATATAGGTAAGTGGCTTAAAAATATAAGTTCTCTAATATAAGTGGCAACACGTATATTTTTAGTAGTGGCAGCGTAAGCAGTGGCGGTGGAAGTCGCGGGCGAGTGGGCCGCTCGGCGTCGGGCGGACTGGGGGCGGCGCCGAGACCGCGCCTGCCGCCGCCCCCTGACGTCACAGTGTTCCGCGTGCCCGGGCTGCAGCTTAAAGTAATTTCGTTGTTGACAAATTTACTCTTATGCAGCTATACATTAAGCTTATTTTTCAATAATCAATTTACTGCGTGATGAGTTTCCGTGAGAAATGAGGAGCAAAGAAAACGTCTATAATACTTGCCAATATATGTCATCAGTCTCATTTTTAACCACCAACATATATCACTACCAAAGCATATGATTTTACTCGATGTGTAAATAATAATATTTTGTAGAATACTTATTATTTAACAATTTTATTCCTTTATGTCTTTATACAGGTACACTATGAATCCAAAACTGTACCGGACGAATCAATATCACCACAACCCATGCCGAATCTTAGTCTCAATACCGGAACTAGAAAAGTTACCAAGAAAGCTGCACTGTTCGCGTGGATCACGTTGGAAAGTATACCAGAGGAAACTATCATCAGTCCACATATTTTGGATTTCTTGGAGCAGACATTAGAACCGATACCGACCAAAGCTTCCTTTTCTATGCCAACTCCTGGTGAGTAAATTACTATTTACAAATCAATAGTTAACGTTTAATAATGTTTCGTCCATGTCTTATATGTTAGATAAGTCGCTTGAGAGCCAATGACAAAACAGTGCATAACTGTAAGGCTGCATTTCCACCAGAGTGTGTTGCGAGGAATGTGTGTTTAAGACCCAATAGCTACGCCGCGCGGAGGGATGTCATGGCAAGCTCACGTCAATGAAACGAATCTATTGGTTCTCAAAAACGCATTCCTCGCAAAAACATCTGTGGTTGAATCGCAACCTTACGCGTGGAGTCATTTCCTTATTAGTAAACAACAATAAACTTACGAACCCGTAACAATAAATTAATATACCTCTATACTCCACTCGGGCTACTTGTCGCTAGCGGTCATTGACTCCCTGTCAAAAACTTGTCATTTTCCATATAAACCGCGATTGACAATGAAGTGTCAGATATTGTCAATCGGGGTTTTATATGGAACATGACAAGTTTTTGATAGGGAGTCAATGGGTTGTTTTCTTTTTATCATCTCCACCAGACGGCGCGACGGTAGACACTCACTAATTTTCTATTGGTTCCCCACCGATTTGAAATTATCTGCAGGTTGGCATTACTGACTACATGTTGGTCGTGTTTCTAAAAAATATCAGTGTACTGTCAAGTGTAATATCGATCAAAATATCATACTCCTAAGCGATCATTGGCCTAAGCAATTAGGCCAGTATACTGGTAACAGCTTAGGAACACGCTTGCACTTGTCAAACTGAAAACATGATAACTGAAAGAGTTTTCTACTTCTACTTTTTATTGTCGATGTGGTTTTTATTATTTTTCCCCAAATTGTGTTATTTGGGTTTTTGATGTTCATTATTGGTAAAATATTAGCCACTAAATATCTGTTATCTTGCACAAGTGCAGGTAAGATGTTGTCAAAACCAAAATGTATTATTCCTGTGACATTTGGTGTGAACAACGGTAAATAGGGCTATTTCTTCCGAGAGTTTTAACTAAAACATCGTTATTATAACTTTATTATCCTATTCATTGGAATATTATTGTGTCTTTTTCAAATTGAAATGTATCAAGTTTTACATGCTTTTGCCCAGTTATGTAGCAATTATTTATGGTATTCCCTGGTATTACCGATAGTTGTCTACCCATACGCCATCTAGTTACTAAAATGGAAGCTGTTTGACAATCAAATTAAAAAGCTAAGAAAATTCCTCATGACCGCTAGCGACAAGCTAGCCCGAGTGGAGTATAGTACCATTATTACGAATAATTTATTTGGAATCCATTTCAGAATCGGAAGCAGCCAGGAGCGCACGCGACTCGGGCGTGTCAGGGGCGGATGTAGAGGGCGGGGAGGGGGGCGGTACGGGCGAGTACGGACAGTACGTGTACGCGTCGTTCCCCGTAGACGTGATAGTGCACTTCCACACGCGCCCCTCCGCCTTCCGGTTCAGCTGTCTACCCGCGTCGCGAGTTGAGTGCCTGCTGCAACTGCCCAGCTTGCAGATCGTGTTTAGCTCCAAACGTGCTGGCGATGAGTATGTATTGTGATTATAAGTATATATTCTAATAAGTAGTAAGTGTAGTAGCATTAATTAATCTTCTAGAATCTAGATACCTTTTCATTAGCTCTTTAAGTACCGAAAGTTTTTAATCCCGTACAGTGTCCTCAGGAGTTCGTTATCTATATCTTTATTTCGTATTACCAGGGAAATGGCGGAGCCAGCTATAGCAATGGGAGGCTTGAGTGTGACGGGATGTCTTGCCGACTTCTCAGTGTACATCTTCCATCCGTACGGTGGCAAAAAGTCCAGCCTAAAAGAGGCGCAGTGGTCGCCGCTATCCGACACCGAACGTAAAGACTCGCTCAGCATTAACGTAGAGTTCGTCAAATTCCATCTGTCACGATTCAGAAAGTTGGACTTCCAGACCGATCAAGATCAATCGAAGGCTACCGTGAGATTCTCAAGTGAGTAACATAATATTTAGTTTTGTCTAATATATTATATTTTAAGCTTAACATACTTGAAAGATAAAGAGAACAGGGATCGCATAAATTACGTAACTTTAGAAAATCTTATATTATAAATATGTGTTATTATTTTCTCTTTCAAATTCAATTCTAAATTGAGCTAGACATTTTTTACTAAACTCAATTTCTTTGCATGTTTTGAAGTTTTGTGTCTCGGAGTTATGATTTTAAATGGAGCTGCAGAGTCTACACTAACACAGTCTGACAATATTGGCGATGCACAAAGCAGCCATAAATAAAAAAAAGAAGAAGATTTTTAATGTAATCTTAAACTTCCAGCGATCGTAGACGTTGGCACGGCGTCGTTCAAGTACGACATGCGGCGCCTGAGCGAGATCCTGGCGTTCCCGAAGGCGTGGTATCGCCGCAACATCGTGCGACGCCTGTTCCTCGGTGACGTTGGCTTAGACCCGCCCACGCACGCACCGCATACGTCACATGCGTCGCACCAGTAAGTGTGCTTAATTTTTAAGACAAATGTTCATTATAACAAGTTTATAATGGACTACACGTCCTAATCCTGTTACTAACGATATTATTTGGCATTAATTATTATGGTATTTTAACCATAAAATTGCGTAATGTTAATTTTCGATTCGTAATCGCCGTTTCTTTGTATATAGACCTAGAGAGAGCACTTCGACTGTCTCGCCAGTATTGCCACAGCGAGAAAAGACGAAAACCGATACACAGAAATCTAAAGGTTAGTACTTTGTTTCTGTTTATTTGCTAATACAATAATTGTATAATTTTAATGAACGAATTAAATGAATAAATAAAAATAAAAAGATTGGAATAGAAATAAATAAACATTTAATGTAATATAATATATTTTTTATAAAATGTTATTATCGCGTAGAAAACAAGAGTGGAGGAGCTGCCTGGGAGACGCTTGTTCTCGTTGCCGTGAACTTCGCGCGTTTCAACGTGCATATGAACATGGGCAATGTTATGGGAAATGTCAGGTATGTTAACATTTAAATTCCAAACACTTTCTAATATAATCCATTTGCATTTATATTATGCTTACATTAATTCAAAATATAATATCAATGATTGATTCGAGTTTTTTTTTTGTTAAAACAGTTGGCAGTCTACTTCTCTGGGAGCGTGCGGTCGACTTAGTGTGGGCAGTGCTCGCGGGCGGCGTCTAGGTGCACGTGTATCATTAGGTGGTGCGGCGTTGGACGCGCGCGGGGGTATAGTAGGCGGGGCGATCACGTTGGGAGGCGGAGCGGCGCATGCGCACGCTCACCACGCCGCACCCGCGCCCGCACATGCCGCAGCGCTGCGTCTTGCCGCGTTGGAACTGCGTCTCGAGTATATGGGTGCACCAGCGCTGCTAGCCCGGCTGTCGCGACTCCGCGCATCTGCCCGTGATCTCTGGCAGCCGAGACGGACGCGCGCTACTGCCAGGTAAATATTATGCACTTCTATAGTAATTAGCACATTTTACATCGTTACAACTTACAACAATACAGTGAGTCTTGGCACGATACTTTATACCAAGCTTGTCTTCTTAAATTTTTGTTTCTCGTCTCACGTTTCTCCACGTCGTTAGATACTAATATCCAACAAATACTTTTTATAAGAACATTTTTTAATGCAAAGTCAATTTTAATCTTAGCCGTCCGGCCACCATCCTAACGCACGGCACGCTGAGCTGGCAGCAGCTGCAGATCCTCATGAGCCGCAGCACGACGCCCGACCTGCTCAAGATGCAGCTCAAACTCGAGGAGTTCTTCACGCAGCAGTTCAAGTCCAGCAAGCGCGTCTTCAGCTCGCTACATTCCAGCTATCCTACCATCCGACGTGATAGGAAGGAACGTGAGTAACGAGTTTTAATGGTGTATAGTTTATAATATGAATCGAACAGATACAATTTTACAAAACAGATAATATAAGGACATTTTAGTGTGTGATAAAAACTTAATTTAGTCGGAATATTAATTTAATACCTTATATTAATCGAGATATTGTTAGGAATTCCTTACTACTCGTACCTGTGGTTCGGATCAATAGTTAGCTTTACGGTTTAGGGTCAATTCAGACCGCAAGCGACGTGTCATCTACGCCATTTGACATTTCTTCGTCTATTTCTAAATTTATACTGATTTGACAGATCTCAATTGCGTGAGACGTCTTGCTAATCTGTCAAATCTTAGGCAACTAGAAATCACATGACTACTCCTTTTGGTTTCGTCGTAGTTGAGAAAAAAAGTACTAAATATTCCACTCCTTAGCGCCGGTTGCGGGCGGCGAGCCGGCGGCCGCGGAGCTCCGTCACCACCGCCACTGGCAGAAGGTGCTGCAGTACATCGCGCAGCTGCAGCTCGCCGACCCCGCCATGCCGCTCCCAGACCACGGTACATAACAATCTTGTCTTTGCTTTGCTTTTAACCGACTTCAAAAAAGGAGATTATTCGACCCGTATGGATGTCATATTTCTAGAACTGTCCAGTTTTTGAATATTATGTTATTCTCAAATCGCGGATTTCTGACTGTAGCGATCATTGACTCAAAACAATTTTTTCTAGTCTAAGGGTGATATCTGATATCGTATTTTTGCATACACGATGTGAACACGGTATGAATTATATCACTTCAAACTCAGAAATAGTTGGAGATTGTCATACGAAGAGGTAACCAATGATGTTTTCCGATGAAACTATAATAGTCTATTTCTTTTCAAGATTTAAATTTTTCACATAGCTCCTAGTCTAGAGAGGTCAATGACCGCTGGTGCCACCTTAAATTGTCCTGTCTATATCAGCGTCTGAACATAATATGTGTCAAGACGAAAACGGGATGATACTACGTTAGACTATTGTTTTATAAGGTTTCAGTACGAATTGACTATACGACGCAACGGAATAGGCTTGATGACTAATTTTTTTTCTTATTGGTAATTGAAAGACCCTTAAAAAATAGAAACATTGCTGAAAGAATGACTCTTATAGCTTAAAAATTCACCAAGATATGAACAATTCAAACATCTCATAAAATAGACCTGCCCGAAACGCTCCAGACAAAGTGCTACGAAAAGACTGACGTCAGTCTTTCTTAGTTTGTACGGATCGGGAAAGAACTTTGTTCGATAGGTATATTAAATATTGTGTTTATGAAAGTGGTTTCATACCAAAAGTTGCTTTTAATTGCATAACTTATCGAATGGTATACAAATATTAAGAAATTTAATTGAAAAAAAAATCGACTTGATTATCCAACTTTGAAGGCGCCTAACAAAAAAAATACAAATGCTATCGAGCTGAAATTTTGGTAACGCTTATTTTTTACCGTGCTTTCTTTATTTTATTAACAAAATTCGCTAATTTTGACCTTGTCATCATCCCTATTGCAAGCATCATCTAGTATGTTATAATAGCGGGTAAATTATTACAATACCAATTCTAGGCACCGTTCTGGGTGGCACGATGGAGCTACACGGGGCCAACATCTCGCTGGCGTGCTTCCACGGCAACAGTCTCAAGGCCAAGTCGTGGGCGCTCTTCAGCCTAAAAGATCCCTGCTTCAGTTTCTCCACAGAAGCGCAGCAGTTGGAGAACGAAGAAGGTTCGTATATCAATATGTATTTAACAAGCTATTTTATTCTAAGCTATAACGATATTTAATTAGTTCTTGCGTGTTTAATAACCCCCTTGGCAAAATATTTACAAAATGTTTTGGTCTTGTCTTATAAACAAGAAAAGACACTTGACACGCAAGGACAAAACACTGTACTGCGTAGTCGTTTTCATGGGCGTCGGCAGAAATAATTTCCAAGGGGTGCAGATTTTAGTTTTATTTCTTTTATTTTTACTTTTTACGAACAGCAGTGACTGTCTATTTACGTCAACAGAATACATTTAGAGCCGCAACATTACGAACTATCATTCGTATGGCATGGTAATAGGGTTATAAAATCTTTTGTAACCCTATTTAGTTCAATGTTCATCCCGAGATTCCCAAGGGATGCAAACTGCAAGTGCACCACCTGGCACCCCCCTGCCGGCACCCATGGTCGTTTTCCTTTTTCTATTTTTAACCAAAGGGTTACGGTTACTGTTTATTGGCTATTCTTAGTTATTGGCTCAATATAATAACAACCTTACCTCAGCTTGAAACGTTTTGTAAACTTTTGTTACATGAACTAACGGCGTCTTAGCCCGGCGGCACATTATCCGAATTACTCAAAAAGTTCGGCCGCCCGCCGGAACGCATTCTGTTCATACATTTTGTTGTGGACATACCCGCATACTATCAGAATTCTGACGTGACCAGTATGAGCGGGGCGGGGCGTCCGAATTTTTCTTATCAGAAATTTCGGATAATGTGCGGCCGGCAATGATATTCTACTTATACAGATCTGTTACGTTCATACTATTTTCCGGTTTAAATCTCTTCCGAACAACATTGACAAATTTGACAGATAAGTGAAACAAAAGATACGAAATGCCATTTACATAAAAGAGACAGACTAAATAAAAGACGACCCAATTGGGTCGTATTTGAAGCTTCACAACGCTCGCGGTAGTAACATATCTGCTTTGAGTTTTTTATATAATATATCATTGGCGGCCGGGCTTAAATGTATGTGTTTGTAAAAAATTACTTTACCGTTCAGGTGAGCTGGAAGTCCACGCGGTGCAATCACTAACCGCGTCGCTGGGCGGGGCGGGTGGCGGGCAGGGGGCGGGGCCGGCGGCGGCTGCGGGCGCGCACCAGTCCCTGGCGACCGTGTGCCGCATGACGCGCTCCGTGCTCTTCCCGCCGCAGTTCAAGACGCTCCGAGAGTGGTTCCTGTACGCGTTCGCTGATAGCGAGATTGATGGTAAGCGTGTTACATATAACGTTTGCAGATCATCATTTTTATGGTAGTAAAAATAATATTAGGAAATGTACGGCGGCATGTAATGGGTAGAGTTACTGAAATTGTGTAGCTATGATATGCTTTTCTTACATACAGATATACATACATTAATTACTCAAAAAAATCCGTCTTCATACCCATACGAATTGCCGATCCGGTATGAAGACGGCATTTTTTTTTTGAGTTCCCAGCATTGTTCTCATAGAAACAGTTGTTCATTTTGACGGGCTCGTTTGATGTTTTTATGGAGATCGCAGACTCCCTTAAGGATAACGGTGTTATATTTAGTAAATAATTTTACTAAATATAATATATAATAATTATTTAAATTTAATTTATTTGACTCATTTTGTAACTTTTTATTGGTAAGGAAACAAAACCGCAAAACTATTGAAATTTAATTAATAATTATTTATTGAAAAAAGTGTAGAGATAAACTACGATAACATGGCGCGCTCCTCCAAAATTCAAAACGTTTGAAGTGCGTTGTTAAAGCGTTTGAAGTGCGTTATAGGTATGATGACTATTTTTTTTTCTTATTGGTAATTGAAAGACCCTTAAAAATAGAAACATCGCTGAAAGAATGACTCTGATAGCTCAAAAATTCACCAAGATATGACGATTTAAACATCTCATAAAATAGACCTACCCGAAACGCTCCATACAAAGTGCTACGAAAGAATGACGTCACTCTTTCCTAGTTTGTACGCATCGGGAGAGAACTTTGTTCGGTAGGTATATTAAATATTGCGTTTATGAAAGTGGTTTTATAACAAAAGTTGCTTTTAATTGCATAAGTTATCGAATGGTAAACAAATATTAAGAAATTTAATTGAAAAAAAAATCGACTTGATTATCCAACTTTGAAGGCGCATAACAAAAAAAAAATACAAATGCTATCAAGCTGAAATTTTAGGAACACTTATTTTTTACCGTGATTTCTTTATTTTATTAACAAAATTAGCTAATCTTTGACCTTGTCATCATCCCTATTGTCTTGCGCGGTCGGCTAAGTTATGATTAGTAGACCAACAAATCTTGCTAATAAGTGACATATTACGACTTACGAGTACTGGTTGATTGGTTGAATACTTACTACATACAAACTCTTTCATAAGGATGTGACTACACACATTGAAACAGTAATTTGGAGGGGCGCGCCATGTTATCGTAGTTTATCTCTAAAACAATGGCTGTGTTTGACGTGACCCGATCGAAATACGTAGGTTCACGTATGAATCAAATCCTCTCATTTTATTTATCACAATAATTTGTACGCAGCGATCGAGACGTTCCCGTCAATGGAGGGCAGCGGCTCTGGCGCGGGCGGGTCCGGCGCGGCGGGGGCGGGGCCGGTGGCGAAGGCGAGCGAGCGACACGTGCGCGAGGTGATATTCGCGCTGCCCGCGCTGCAGCTACATCTACGTACACGACACAGACAGGGCCCGAGACCGCCCACTGAGAAAGGTAAGAAGTTACTAATTACTATCGTTTGAGTATCGATAGTAATAAACGATATGAGGTGCTATACATCTCATACATAGCACCTCATATTATGGCGTGTTTAAATATGTGCTATCTTACTAGATTAGGATGTATTTTTTTTTTATTTGCTGCTGCTGAATTGCGACGTACCACTGATATTTTTGTCTTTAATTTAATTGTTGTTTTGTTTTTTGATCCGATTTGGATATCAAAAACGGTCAATACTCAATACGCGTGAATACGCTCTTGAGTTACTTTATCTGCCGTCAGGTAGCGTCTCTTGTTCGACGAGTTTTTATTCTAAAATATAGGAGACTGCATGTTATTAAAAACATGTTATTAATAACATCAAACAATGCTCCACAAAATTCCGTCAAATCCATACTAATACATATTACTATAAATGCGAAAGTGTGTCGGAATACTTTAAGTCCTGAGAAAGGACATAGGATAGTTTTTATCCCGGAAAAATGTACGGTTCCCGCGCTATAAACGAGTTTTGGCGCAACGGAGTATCGGGCGCCATCTAGTATCTATACAGCTATATCTATACTTATTATAAAACAAAGTCGCTTTTTTCCCTCATGTCCCTTTGTTCTCTTTAATCTTTAAAACTACGCAATGGATTTTGATGATTCTTTCAGTGTTTAGATAGCCCATTTATCGAGGAAGGTTATAGGCTATATTTTATCACGCTAAGACTAATAGGAGCGAAGAAATAGAGGAAAATCTGGAAAAAACGGGGAAAATTATTTGAAAGAGCTAACTTGAACGCGCTAATCTCAGGAACTACTGGTCGGATTTGAAAAATTATTTCAGTGTCAGATAGCCCATTTATTGAGGAAGGGTTTAGGCTATATTTTATCACGCTAATACTGATAGGAGAATGTGGAAAAAACGGGGGAAATTATGTGAAATATTAATTATCTCGCGAACTACTGGAGCAATTTTTATGTTATTTGGCACAGATATGAAGTAGACCACGTGAAGGATCATAGGCTATCGATTTTAATATTTTTTTCAGTGGCTATATTATATTTTATATCCGTGCGACGCCGGGACGGGTCGCTAGTTTATTATATTTGACGGAAAGACCTCATTTCTTGTAACATTTCTGTGTCATTTTTAACATTCCTTTTTTTTCATTCCATTAATTTTCCAGACGAGAAGCCGGTAGTGGAGTGCAGCTTCATCACGGAGTTCGAGGACCACATCTTTGTGTCGGTAGACGCGGAGGCGTTCCTGTTCCTGCACGACCTCATCTCCAGCTACATCAAGGAGAAGGAGCGATTCGTGAGTTTATTCAATAGCTGTGTGATAGTTATTGACTTGTGATAACTTCTTATGGGAGGGAAACTGCTTCGTGGCGTATTGAGTTACGACGCCATAGTTTAAGTCGTCACTTCTGTCGGGCATCCCGAGACGCACACGTATTTCATATAGTTTTTAAAACAGACTCAAATAGTATTTAAGTATAAAAATGATGTTTATTAAGAATTTGTATTCTCTTTTTTTTACAATTTTTGCAATGATCGGGAAATAGCCCGGCGAGAAAATGAGGAATGCACTTAAACCTACTATAGTGCAATTGGACTTCTAAATAATAAATAATATCATACCCAGATGCCGGGCAGTCGCAGCTCGGGCGGCGAGCCGGCCGCGCCGCCGCAGGACTATCGCGACTATCGCTGTCTCACCTGGCATCTCGAGCCCACAGTCAGGTAACCACTAACAACACACATTAGTTAACTATGATCTTTACTTGGACATGTTACTTGTTTATACTTATTGTTAGTTTGGATCATTAAAGCGTAAAAATCTTTCAAACTTGCCTATAAAAACAGTTATAAGTTATTCGCGATTGATATTTGTTTTGCTGAAGTTATGGACCTTTAATCGAGTTGGCAGTTGCCATCCATAAATAAGAGTTACATCAAGAAAGTTTGAAAACAAAACATATCTACAGAATTTGACATAAGCATTGGTAGCTTCTCACGATATATATGCCGATCATTGCGATGGCAAGACTTTTATGAATTTTCTTAACAAGTAATAATATTGTTTAGGTTGCTGTCCTGGGCGGGCAAGTCCATCGAGCCGTACGGCGTGGACTACATCCTGCAGAAGCTGGGCTTCAGCCACGCCCGCACCACCATACCAAAGTGGCTGCAGCGCGGCGCCCTCGACGCGCTCGACAGTCTACTAGCGCTACTGCTTGCCAGGCTAACGCGTCTACTGCCTGAAGAGTAGCATGTGGGAGAGAGATAGCAATAGTAAATAGAGCTGTCTCGCCTACTCATAATTGCATAGTTTGACAGGAGTCATAATACTGTAGGCTGACTACGGAACAATTTTGAGACTGAAACATGAAACAATCGGACGAGAATGCCGCGTCCTACTCTAACAACGTCATTTCACGTTTGTTAGCGTAGGACGCGACATTTTGGTACGATCGTTTGAGTCTCAAAACGGTTTCGTGATACGGCCCCTGTTTAGACCACCATACGGTATATCCAAGTCGCGGGAACGCGGCGCTATCGACACGCCTATTGCCTGAATAGTGTGTACGAGAGAGATTGCGATATAGCTGTCCCGCCTAATCATTACTTAATTGACAGGTTATAGCTCCACCTTTGTCACAATTATAGTTAATACAAATGGAAATATATAGGCGCGTCGTTTCAAAGTCCTATATCAAGTCAATAGACAATACTAAGATCGGTCTATATCAGAGATGCACAAATGACAATGTGCAAAAAATACATGCATAAAATAATGAATCAGTCCTGAAGTAACTATACTTCAAGATTAAAAAGTTCTGAGAAACGGTGTAGCCATCTTGGGAATTTACAAGAAGAAAAGAATTATTTGATTATAAGCAGCTTTAATTTGTCTTAAGATTGGGGTAGACAAATTTTCTCAATTAAGAAATACTATTTTTTATTATTTGACAAAACACATTCTTATTTAGTGGAAAGTTATCGGATGTGGGAATTAGGGAGCACTCTTGCGACTAGAGTTGTGTGATATGTAACCAAATTATGTTAAACTCAGTATAAAATAGAAGTGATATTATTATTTTGCCAAGAAATTGAAGTTAGTGAACGTAGACATTAAACCGAAATCAATATTAATGTTGAGAATACGAAAATATACTTCTGAGTTCACTATCAAAATGGTTGGTGTGCAATGAGTCTTTTAAAGATGCATAAGAAATTCACAATTTTATTTCCATACAATATTTATTTTGCTTTACATATATTCTTGTGATATTAAGTTTACTTTCGGTTTGCATATAAATGGAGTGTGATTGGTGAACATGAAAATTTAATATTAAACGTTTTGTTGGCTACTGAACAATAATTGGAAAAAAGGTAATAACCATTTTGTTGGCAACTGCATACTTGCATAAAATATGCATGACGTTTTTCATTTTCAGAATACGCGGTTTTCTCAGAATAATACATATTAATAGATTGTTTAACGATGATAATGAGTAATATTACAATTGAACAAAACACATTACAATTATAGTTGGGGAGGGGGAGAGGGGATTTCGGGACAAGCTCGGGCGTGTCAGAGCAGAGAAGCTTGTATAGGCTTCCGACATGTGTCTAGTTATCATGGTATAGAAATCAGATTTCTCACGTGGTGGGTTATTTTTTTATATTGAAATGTCATTGTATCTGTCAGATCAGTTTAGTATTATACCCCAAAGAAGCTTCCATATAAAGCACTGACGATTCAAGGTTAGGTAAGCCTGAAGGGATATTTTAAAATACAAAAAATTAAGATTCATATTTTTATAACTAAGCTTCGCAGATATTTTATTTTGCACTAAACTAAATAATGTATTCTTTGTTGTCTAAAATATATTCATAATTAACCTAAATAAGCAATTTTCTGAATATATTTTCTTTTTCAAAACTTTAAAATGGCTACAGTTTCTGAACCCACCGCTTAAATAAAATAACGTACTTATTATTTTTTTATCAGTTTAACCTAATGTATAAAACCTACTAGATCTCCATGACGCTCGAGTGACTACACAAATAGCACCTTCCCCTCCCCTACTATTATTGTTGCAAATGGATCAATCATCATACCAACCTTAACACACTTAAAAATAATAATCGAAGGTTACTTTGTTTGTAATTTTCATGTAATTTTAGTGTAATAGACTGACAAATTCAGTTTTTGTTGTCGTGTTAAAAAATAGGATGAATGTGTGCGTGAGGCGATTGTTTGTCTTTGCCATATAAATGGTATATTAATTGCATTTTCGAACATTACTTCCGTAAGTTTAGCCAGCGACGGTATTAAAAGTGCGAAGTCTTCTAACAGTCTCTATGATATCATTATGTCACCATAAAAATTAATAGACTGACTATAAAACTACTAGTAAATCCATCACTGTGGTATCATAATGGCATTATAATCGCTGTGTAGCTACATCTTCGAGTAATTTTCCATTTATCAGTATCGACGTGCGTATATCTATTGTGTAGCGGATTTTAAATATAGATCAATAATCATTTTACCACCTGACTAGCTAGCTTCTCGGAAACGGCACATTTAGGCATTGTATACGCCCTTTCACCCATTTCCGTAACACCTAATTTCGTGTGCATCCGAGCGGCTGCAAGTCTGGCGTACCATATCGGTGTACATAGTGTTCTTGTGTTACGTCGAGTTTTTGTAAATTTATATTTTATGGATAAGGTGAAACGGATAAAGGTGTGGAAACATGGGGACAGGCTGATATTTATTTTTTAAAACGTTTTGTATGTGGTTTCATTTGTATATTTTAAATAATATATTGTTTTGTTATAAAACTTGATTTGTACATAATGAATGTGATATGAATATATTATTCAAGAATGTATACAATGTTTTACTTCCTCCTCATTCATCGATTTAGGTCATAGTGTCTTAACACACTAGGCCGAAGTTACGCGGCGTAAATCCCGCATGATTACTTCCGCAATTTATTTTAAATTACCGATGACACATTATTCCGTCGAGTTCCGTCCGTATTTTGTATGCGTTTGACATTGCGGACGTTATTTACGCCGCGAAATTTCGGCCTGTGTGTTTATACACATAGAATAATAACAAACCTTTAGCAGCAAAATATTTATTTATACGCAAAATTACAACAATATATTACGATATATATGAAATGCGATCATCTTTGTCTAATAAGAAGCTTAAAATATTTACAAATTGCAACACTAAGGGCCTGTTTCACCATTACTGATAAGTGCCAGGTACACAGTACACTTAACTTGACAGATAGAGTATGGAGATTCTGTCAAAAAAATTGTGGACAGCCTATCAGGCACTTTATCAGGAAGTGGTGAAACAGGCCCTTAGCTAAAATTCCCAAGCGAAGAGTACAGTGAACCACAAAATCCAGCTGCTTATTCCATACTCGCTATCTCTCTAATATCACATCACTTATCCTTGTGGAACACTGTACACGAAAAAATACACGACGTGTCTTTCTTATCAGTAATAATTACAGTACTACAGTTTTAATACAATATTTAAATCATTACAATTATTGATATTGTTCGCAATAATTTATGTTTTAAAAATGTATCAAACTACATATAATAAAGCTTTTCAGTGATTGAGTTTGAATGCTGGACAATTTTTTTATAAAATGACAAATGGTACAAGAAAAAAGATAAGATTTTAAGATTTTAAGATCGCTTAGCGAAACTGTTGTATGTGTTCAATACACTGACCTCCATTATACAAGTACGCTGGGCCGATGATACCCTTTGAAATGACAGCTATTTCTTGTGCCTATTTGAAGCGGAAGTACTAGTGAGAGTAGTTGGAACTAATAATACTAGTGATGACAACTGTTGTTATTGTTTGTGGTTACCTCAGATTTAGTTCTCAGCCCCCATAATGGGGGCGCTGATTCCGCTTCAAATAGGCACAAAAAGCAGGTGGGTATCATCGATCCAGCGTACTCGTATACTTAATAGAGATCAGTGGTTCAATATCAGGACATGACAGTACCAATATCATTCAATAGCTACCAAAGTACTAACACATGCTACGCCCCTTATTTGCTCTCTTGTTTTTTTCAAGCAAGCGAGAAGTCGTGCACGTCAAAAAACATTTTGGTTTATAATTATTAAAAAACATAGATTATGTAAACTTAGAGATAAGGCGTAAATAACATAACATCGATTACATGAATAGTCCTACGAAA
Source organism: Polyommatus icarus (assembly GCA_937595015.1). Lineage (NCBI taxonomy): Eukaryota > Metazoa > Arthropoda > Insecta > Lepidoptera > Lycaenidae > Polyommatus > Polyommatus icarus. The sequence continues at coordinate 17,815,848 of OW569321.1, forward strand.
ACAATAAATGAATGAGTATTATAAAAAATATCAGAGTTCAAAATTTAGATAGTTTGAGCGATACACAATGAAAAGGGATTAATTAATAATTATAAATTATAATACATATTTTAATATACTTACACTCCAAATATAATGTTTAACATAAACCTTATTTAATTAAAATAATCTTTTACACCCTTCATTGCACATGTTATCTATTTGTACACTATAGATTTTTGTCAAGTATTAAAATTATTTTAAAGCATTTTATTTTAATAAAAAAATGAAACAAAATAAAGTAATATGGCAATATTTTTTGCTGTCTTGAATACATAATTTACCCCACGTTGGGCGCCAATTTGTAGTGGTTTTTTTTTTTTGAGATTGTGAAAATTCATTATTGAATCTAATAAAAAAACATAATCCACTACAAAATTTAATTTGTTGGACTAGGATATTGGTGGTGGAATATATTTTGTTTAAAGTTTAAAGTACACACTTAAGTGTGTCGGTCTGTCTGTTATCTCACGCTAAAAATGCTAAACAGATTTGGATGAAATTTTGTATCGGGATACTTTAAGGCCCGGTAAAGAACATAGCGCAGTTTTTATCTAGGCAATATGTACGGTTTCCGCGCGAAAAAGATAGATAAAACTAAAAACATTCAATTGTTACACTTTAAAAAAATGTGATATATTCAACCCTGCTATAAACTCTACCTCATTATTGCGAGTACTCCTTAACATAAAAGCCTTAATTGTATCAAAATGCACGATAAAGCTATTCCATTTTAAATGACTTCCACAAACAAGCCCACCATATTGCTCTGCACCACTGTAAGTGGTACCTGTAAAGAACAACATATTTTTATGAAAATGAAGATTAAAAAATGATATTGTTTTATCTTTTCGGCTTTAAATAATATTATGAATACAAAAAAGTCCATTTGCGTTAAGAAATTGACCATGACGCGTAAATCCGCCTTTGGTCATAATGGAAAACATGGCCCTGCTGCCTGCACCCGGCTGCCCCGTCATAATCTGCGCGAGCTATGATTACCAATTTCGAAGTTTCTTAACCGACTCGTTGCCACCTTCATTTTCACGAATTCTTACCACAGGCCAAGCAGTTTGTTCGATGACGCGCCATCGGCCCTGCTAAACGATGACGCCCCACGTGCGGCATTGGCCACTGGTTGTGTTTTATGCACATTTAGACTAAGGAATTGTAATAACAGTATAATAAATTAGTTTTAACGTGTTTTTTAACAATACTTGTATGCCGCGCCTGGAGCGTCATCGGTCTCACTAAATCTTTTTAAATGACGCGCTGGGCGCGGCAGTGGCCACGAATCGGTTAACTAAAATATAAGTTCGACGATTGTAAGCGAATCGTATTTCATATCTATGCAGTGCCGGATTTGTATTTTTGTTACGTACGAAAGTCAATGAAACGGAGGGGGGCATCGACGCAACGTTGTGGTTGCGATGTGGTCGGCCACTAGTTCGCTCGCGGTTGCAATGTGGTCGGCCGTGGTTGCGATATGGTCGGTATCACAAGTAGTTGACAACGACTGCAAAATGTGGTACGTGTGAATGGCCCGACCACGTGGTGTGATTGTGGTTGTCGTGTGGTTGTGGTACGTGTGGGATGGCCCTTAAACACCTCACGGCCTGTCATACCTGTGGCTAGTGCATGGAGAAGTTCTGTGTGAAGTCGTACTCGATGGTGGGTATGACGGACTGCACGAACTTCAGGAACACGATGAGCGAGGCGTGCGCCTGCACGCGCCCGCCGCTCTCCGTCACCGTCTCGATTATTTTCTTCATCACCTCCGCATGTCTGAAAACAGAAGCAAACAAAATCTGTGAGTTAATATGCGTGGAAATTAAATTTTAAGTATATATTTTATACCCATGCGACGCCGGGGCGGGTCGCTAGTTTTTAATAAATTAAAATCCTCCTTGTGACGCACCATATCGTTTTACAAGACCTAAATCAAATTGGGCCCTAAGAGAAAATTTTAATGGGCCTCACTCTACTTGTCTCTATTACCCGCGCATTAATTTAATCTTGTCTGCGCGGGTCAGCGTAAACAGCGAGATATCGTGCGCGAGCGAAATAAGATTGAAAATACAAGAAATTAATATATGTAATCATATGAAAAACTAATTTAACATCTCACTGTAATTCAATACCTGCAGGGATGTACAGAAGCCATGCTGGGTCCGGACAGGTGCGGGTGTGTTTCCATGGTGACAGTCTTCTTGGCGTGGTCCTGGGACACATCTTCGTACATCTGTTCCACACTCAGTAGCTTGCGGTCCTACGAAATTATGAAAAAATGTTTATAATATTATGATTCTATTGTAAACAATAATTTTTACTCTAACAACCTTACAAAGTAAAAATAAGCAGATCTGATCTATGCTACACACACATGGCACAATTAAAAATATTTTAAAAAATCTAATAGGTATTTAAAATAAAATGTATGACTTTCTAAACTTTTAAACGAATGAACGGATACATTACCTCGTCATATCCAATGAGCCACAGGCGCGGGGTCTGGTAGTACTTGTCGTATGTGATGTGGAGGTCGTAGGTTCGGGTCCGGATGATCTCGTCGCCATCCTGCTTTTGTTTCTTGTCCTTGGGCTCTTTTCGCGTCGTTAACGCAGTTGACTGTAATAATTTATTATAACATTAGGCGATTCCATTATCGCGGGTGCAACAGTTTGACACACTTAAAGCTTCCTACAGGCAAAATGAAGCATATTTATTAATCAAATATCCCGTGAAGGGATACATTTTAACTAGTTTAACAATGATTTATAAATGTAAACCTTCATCAAATGTATGAAGGGCCACAAACAGGTCTGAAGTGCCATCGCGGGTGCAACTAATTTGAACCCCCATTAAGAACTGTGATGAGTTCATATGTGAGTACTGGTTATTGCGAAACTTTTACAAAATAACTTGCCTATATTTCAAAAGAGCATAAAACAAACTATGTAACAAGATAAAAGTAATTGTAGTAATAAGAACTAAAAATTATTAACCGTTTCTACAATCGCGGGTGCAACACCAAAATTTTCAAATCTTTTAAAGGTGAATTAAATCGTAATTCTCTAACAAATTTTAAAATTTTCGATATGGAATATATAATTATACTAGTAATTTGTAATAAAACTGCACCAAATTGTAGTTTTTTTTTTTTTTAATTTTCAGTTGTTTATTGGCCTGACAAAATTAATCGTCTAAATCGCTAAAAACGGTCGAATAGTGTAATTTATACAAAATATTTCGGCGTATTGCTGTATAATTATACCACAACTAAACATTAATTTGAAATATATGCTATTTTTGTTTAAGAATATGGGAAAAAACATCGCGTTCTTTAGATGATATTGCTTGAAAACGCTCTGAATTATTGAAATTTCATTTTTTAACGATATAAGTTGTTTTGTTAGTAAATACACATCTTCTTATGTATATTCCAATTGAAAAATGTAACTAATAACACATTTTAAAAATTCTCGGTAATTCTCTCTGTAGCGGAATGGCCCATTACATGAAAACCGAGAAACACAATTGTTAAAAACTCACCTGATTACATCTAATATATATATATATATCTCCTGTCACAATGTTTGTCCGCAATGGATTCCTAAACTACTTAGGCGATTTTAATGTTTTCTTTTTTTAAATGTGTGCTTTTTTCCAACTTGAGAGATAGGATGGCTTAGATCTTTAATTATAGTCGCAATTTTATTTTATTGCGAATTATTTGTCTATAAAGAGCGACCATTGTTTATGCGACGCGGGTCACGACTCACGGGATAGCGATGGACGTTGCCATGGTGACATACTAATTATTTAGTCACTAATTCAATAAAATAATACGGGCGATATACTTTATAAAATATGGCAAAGAAACGTTTGCCGGGATAGCTAGTATTATTATATTAAAATACTAGCTGTCCCGGCAAACGTTTCTTTGCCGGGACAGCTAGTAAAAGGAAAAGTGGTACACTGGTCACTGGACTTTACCATTTTTCCACTTCAAAACTTCATATTTCACAAATGGATCCCTAAATCGGAAAATGATCTTTGAATACTCATAATATTTAAAAAAAAAAACCTATCCAACGACACTGCAAACGGTGGGATAAACGCGAAAAAAAATCACCCCAGCATTGATGTGCAGGGGAGGCACCGTAAAAATTTTTAAAAGATTTTATACATATACCATTTTATCCAGCATCATGATGTGCATTCATGACGATTTACAGCTTTGTAGGCCTTATAGTCTCTGAGCAAAACCGCGGACAGATAGACGGATGGATGGACGTCTGACAGACAGACCGAAACTATAAGGGTTCCTTGTTGACTACGGAACCCTAAAAAGAAACAGAAAAGACTAGCTCAAATTGGCTGAGAAGTGAGAGCACTGCTGGGTAAGTAAATAAGCTAGAATCTTACTGGATCCACTTCATCCAGAAGGCCGGATTCCTGGAAGTTCTCCATGTCTTCTGCCTCACCGTCTTCATCAGCATCTTCATCATCATCATCATCATTATCTCCCGCTCCTTCACCATCGCTGTCCCCAGTCTCCGCAGCTTCAAGTGTCATTTCACATACCTTAGAGTGTACAGAAGGAATTAATAAAACACATTAAGTAACATACACATGGCCGTGTTCATTAATATTAAGAGGCCCGGCCTCCGGCCGTTGGAATTTCTCATACAAACGTAATACCAAAATCATTTTCTCATACGAAAATACTTAACATGTTTGAGTTATTTTTCAGTTTAAAATAGTAATTACCTAGGTTCCTGCACAAAAATTTACTTCAAAATATTTAAACACAAAAAAAAAATTATTTTGTTTAAAATTTTTTTTTTAGTAAATTTACTACTAAATATTGAAACACTAAAAAGTAGCGTAAAACACTAAAAAATATACAAATAAATAGTAAATTTACTACAAAATATTTAAACTCTAAAAAATATTTTTTAGTATTTAAATATTTTGTAGTAAATTTACTATTTATTTATAAATTTTTAAGTGTTTTACTCTATTTTTTAGTGTTTCAATATTTAGTAGTAAATTTACTAAAAAAAAAATTTTAAACAAAAAAAATTTTTTTTTTGTTTAAATATTTTGAAGTAAATTTTTGTGCAGGAACCTAGGTAATTACTATTTTAAACTTAAAAATAACTCAAACATGTTAAATATTTTCGTATGAGAAAATGATTTTGGTATTACGTTTGTATGAGAAATTCCAAGGGTACCCGGCCCCTTAATGGTATAATATGTGAAAATAGTTCACTTTTTTTTTAAATGTCGATAAAACCTCATCAGTAGAGAATTTAAAATTGTAAATAAATATGATATTATTGTTGTACATAAGAATAAGGAAAGTTAATTTCATATTTTATTTTTATTTAAGACTTGGCATAAATATATTATTGATCTATGAGAGCTGATCATAATAAAGAGTCAGCCATACCTTTTCTTCAATAGTAGGTAATCCAGCAGAATCATAGTGGTGTGTGTCAACCCAGCCTCCTTCATCATCATTTTCATCTTCTATCACTTTTTCATTATCTTCACAATATTCAATCTGGAACACAACAGCTGCCATTTTGTACTTGTTACATTGTAGATAATTTATGTCAATCGACTGATACCAGGATTGTTTATTTGTGTACACATAATTATATGCAAACAACCAAATGATTTTATGAAACACACTAGTGGAGGGGTTCCCAATCTTTTTCAGCCTGCGGCGCACTTACAAGTCAATATTTTATCACGGCGCCCTACTTTACCTATTACAAATATATGTAATTAATAAATAAACACCTTTAACGATTATAATATTTAGGTTAAGCAAGTAAATAATAATAAACAAACATTTAATCATCTGCCTACTTCGTATAATTCATATTATAATTTAATTTTATTATATAAAATATCTGTGGTTATGGATAATGATGGAGGATCGACTCACGGACTCTTGCTTTTCCGCGGGGCACCAGGGTACCGCGGCGCACAGTTTGGGAACCCCTTCACTAGTGACTAGACGCTATCTGCAACTTAATTGGTTTTGAAAAGAAATTATTTTAAAGACATTACATTTTAAAATGCTAAGTTCTAAGCAGTAACCACTGATGTCACATAATATTCTAGACATTATCAAGTTTTAATAATTATGTATTAATGACAATAAAAATAAAAATAAATACAAATCATTTTATTTCTGAATAAATTTGAATCAAATGTTTTCAGAACGTTGAGCTACATGTTGCCTACCACCGGTCACTTTTCTACATCCATACAATTCTTGAATATGGTTGTCAAAGAACCAATGAGGTATCGGTTCTTTGACAACAATATAACTACTAATATTTTTTAAGACTTCAAGATCAAAATCTTTTAATTGGCTGTTTTACAAGAATACATTATGTTATTTAAATCACAATAGCGACGATAATATATTATATAATGGCTTTTTTCTTTTTTCCATTTCTGCTATTCTCCTATATAGGATAAATCAGAAAAAGAAAAAAAAAATTCCAATACAAAAAAAAACAAACAGCCGAAACAAAAAAAAAGAAAAAACAAAAATAGGAGAATAGCAGGAACAGAAATACACATAGTTTACATAACTTAAAGTAGATAGATAATAATGTTTAGCATAATTAGAAAACAAACCTGTTTGCACCGTCTGTAACACGGAACATTCCTAGTGATAAGAAACTGTTTATCTGGTGGCAGGTATGGTCTTAGCTTGGACTCCTCTCCTTTTGCCCATTGCCAAGTAGGGCAGTGATGCACTAGATGATCTCCAGCGGCTACAAATTCTTCTGGTGTCAAAACCCCAGTTTCATTAAATTTTGATTCCTGTATTATAATATAAACATATTTTTTTTAAATATCACTTTTAATGAGACAAAGGGCTCGACTGTTATGTTCAGTAGGTAACTTATAAGTTCTTATCATTAAAGTAAGGGTAATTTTAGCTCGTAAATAAGCATTCATTTTACAGAGAAAATTATTACTTACCTTTAAAACAGGGGTAAGATATCCTGCAACCCCAAGGGCGGTACCCTTTACAGAATTTATTACGCTTTGCATGTTAAGTTAAATACAAAACCGTTGTAAGGAATTGAAGACAAAAAATAGCACTATACGAAAAATATTTTGCCACTTTTAGTAAACCTCAGGATTTGGTTTCTCGAAAGCTATTTAATGCTTTACAAGCAACAATATATTTAAATCACAACGAGCATAAATACGTTTAGATTTCTTCTAATGTCTTTATAAAATCGTGAGTAAAATATTGAAAATTTTGACGATACGCAGGTCGCAGCGATTAGCGAACTCCAAGCAGTCCGGTGGACGAAAGTTCTGAACAAAAAAAAATTGGGTTCCAAATTTAAACGTAGCTACTAGACCTAATCGCATAATCTATACAATTTTAAGCACGGTCGACTGTGATTGGCTGTTAAAAAAGACCATAGAGAATATAAACTACATGAGAAAAAAGAGGAAGAAGAAGTTTAAAACTCAAAGTTCTAATTTCATTTTGTGAAAATTATTTTATAGCAACTCATACAAAAATTCTAAAATAAGTGGATTAAAGATGCTCCTGCTTGATATTATAATATCGGCCCAAGTCCATAATTTCTTAATGTAAACGAAATACACACATTTTGAATTCAGAGTAATCCGGTGGAGTAATCCAACTTTAAAATCACTAACACAAACTAACACAATGTAAATCTTAAGTGGAAGGGCCACAATTTACGAATGAACCACTTGAAATTCTTGACTAAAGCCGTGCTACAGCCACGAAATTAAAGCTTTTTGTTTGACACAAAAAGTTGTAAGCGTACACCAAGGAACTTCTAGTTTGGGTAGAAGTTTCTTGGCGTACGCCGAGGCTGCAGTCGAAGCTGAAGGCTGCACAGATTACAAGTATATATTTGTAGAGAAGGCTGTTTTGCTTAGAGAATACCAATTTCATATAAGAAATGTCAAAAATTTAATTTCAAATCATGCCGCCAACAGCCATGTAGCGCTAGTATCGAACAGCGTAGGAACGAAACTTGCGGAATTCCGATTCGGTCCTCACCGCTGTTACAGCGGCTGTTTCCTATGCTGTTAAATCGTTAGTCCTTAGAGAATAGCACTGCTGGTGGACGCGCAGCTTTAATCCCGTCCCTATATTATAGGGACGGGATTAAAGCTGCTTGTGGATTAAATCTGTTTTATTGTTTAATTTACCTTATTAGCCTATTTATTAAGTTATGTACAATATTTTTTATTGAAATAAAACATTTATTTGAGCTCATTTCTTTTTTATTTTTATTTTTTTAATTTTTGGTATGTTTAGAGTGAAAGGTTTTGCACTTAAAAATTTTAACTTCAGTTTCAAATTAAAAAAATAACGGATGTTTATTTTTTTTCTTCCAAGTCCGACCTCTTGTTACGTTACGTAGTATGTAACAGCTTACATCTATCCTCTTTGAAGCAGTCTATTGTCTAATGACAACTGACTGACATTGACAATTGACATATTGTTTTTTTAATGATAAAGACTCTCGCCTAAAACCAAGCATCTAGTAGACTTGACACGGGCGTACACCCGTAAGGGATGGATATAAAGTGCCAACTTTGTCTGGTGTTACCAGACTATACAAATCTTATTTATTTTCCCCACACCAAATAATTTTTTTTATCATTTTTTCAGATGGCAAAAAATACCTTTTACATATTACCATTACTTTTTGTATTTTTATTATTAGCAATCTTCCCGTGAGTTCATCCGCGTGAGGGCTCCATTCCACCGCGGCGCACGGAGAGACGACGCATGTGCGTCAAGCTTCAAAATGTTTAAGCCTTGAATGTTCTCTCAATGTTAGGGGTAATTGTTATGGATTTTAATCTTTGCACTTAAATTATAATTTTACTTACTATACTAATTGCTGTTTGCTAATTACTACTGTACCTACTTGCTATACTATTTTTATTTTATTTATTTATAATTTATTGTGCACAGGAAACATTACATAATTACAGTTAACACAGAAAGACGGCACAAAGGAACTCCTTATTTCTAGATAGAAATCTCTTCCAGCAGCCCTACGGAGAGAGATAGGATTAAAAACAGCAGATAGGACGTGCACAAATATGATTACATTATAATATACAACAATATTATGTGCTCATCGAAGCAAAACTAATATTATTATTGATTAAACGAACTTACCTTACGTGAAGTTCAATCAAAATTATACGAGGGGTTTGTCCGAAGATATTAGTATTCCTTTTTACACATAAGTAGTTTCACCTCCATTTGTTACCACATAGCACAATTTTAGAGCCAAGAAAAAAATAACAAGTTGTCTCTGGATTGCACTTTCCTCCATATTTTCCCGCCTCTTGTCTCTGATTTTCTCTTTCTCCTGTCACCTGCAACTCTCTAGAACCTTCATTTAGTTCAGAGCCAAAAAATAAAATGACATAGCTCTAGTTACTTGGGTGTTATCTACTGAGAACCAGGGTGGGTGGGAGTTCCTACTAATATCTTCGGACAAACCCCTCGTATAATTTTGATTGAACTTCACGTAAGGTAAGTTCGTTTAATCAATAATTATACTTGGGAGATTTGTCCTCGATATTAGTATTCCTTTTTACACATAAGTAGATGTTTAGAGAATAAAAAAGATATGTCATTTTATTGCTTAATTTTTATACTTAATCAAAGTACGAAAAATGTTACTTGTTAACATATTTTATACCTAATCTCTCATAAATTATAGGTACATACCAAATTATTTTAATCACCTTCAACAATAATACATCTATTAAAGAAACTAGCAAAGGTCATGGAGTTGACTGTCCAAATTCGCTGTTAGGCGAATAAGATCTAACACTCCTCGCTTAAATGCTAACGAAGTTAAAACGTGACGGTTGCTAAGACTAGAAAAATTTGACATCAACTCAATATTATCCTTAAAAACATTACAATTTCTGAAATTAGATATGTTGTTTACTTAAGCCAATAAAGTTTTGGCTGGACAGATTTCAGATTTCTCTAGAAAATACGGTACAAGGAAATTGGATTGCATTCTTTTAGGTTTAGAATAATTATTATTACTTAAATCAATTATTTTTGTTAGAATATCTTTTTCAGTCATAATAATTTAAGCATTTAAATAAATTTTGATAAAGTTTGCACCCTCTGTGTAGTTACTAAAGCTAGTAATGTTATACATTAATTATTTTTGAGTTCTTATAAAGATAAAATATCATTAGGATGTAACGACCATAAATAATTCAAAATTATTATATTAACATCCTTTATCTCCAAATATTAAAGCCAAAGCTTCGTAAGTATTAATACTGTAATTATACTTATTACCTTTATGTAAAGGTTTCAGTTCGAAAATTTAAAATTATAGACACTGACGGCCTAAATAAATCAACCTTATTTCAGTTATTTCTGTGTGCATATTCACAATATCATCTTTTAATACAAACATTACATTTTGTTTGTAACTTAAATTGTTTGATAACGACGCTACATTTAAATTCACTGCTTTTGAGTTACGTTATTAACATACAATTGTTTTGATGTAAGAGTTAAGACCCAATATTTTCGCCCAGATAGCCCTGCGGGCTGCGACAACGAGGGTGATTGAATTGAAATTAATATATTACAGTATACACGCTACTGGAGGGAAAGCGTAAAAATAATATTGTGACCAATTCAAAGTAAAAACGTCAATGACAATAATTGCATCAGGGTTTAATTGCCCCTTTTTTGGTTTATTTGATTTTTGCAAATAAATCGATGTCTGACACACCTAAAGCTAAAAACTATTTTGCGGAACCCAGTATCCAATATCTCCACTCTGTATCGGGATGCCTTTTTGGAAATTCCCGATCCGCAACAAATAAGTTTGCGGATTTAATGTACATGCAGCTGTAATTGTATAATTTTCTTTCCTCGCCCATTGCCTGCATATGGAGCGTGGGCAATACCCCATACGGTCTATGCATATAATAATAAAATACTAATATTATGGTTAACATAAACTAACGGCCATGCTATTTGACAGCTATTACAAAACTCTTAATGCATAATAATAATAATATGTTGTTATTTTTCAGACTGACCAATAATTGTCCTCCTGTCATGAAACCTCACAAGTCACAGGCTTCCCGCCCCGTTGTTGAGGCGTCAGGATTAATTTCACGACAAAAATTATGGTCTTTAATTTTTATAAATTATACGTATTCTACACCTGAAATCAGGAGGTCTATAGGTATGGCCATTCCCTGATTTTACACATTCACAGTCTTATAGTAAGAGGATAAAAACTTATAGGATAAAACTTGGAACTCGTAAATAATTTTTGGATTGTCCTCTTGCAAAATCTTAAATATTTCCTTGAACTTGGGTGAGTATAATAGAGTGGAACGAGTAATTAACATCAATTCAGTCTACTTCGAAAAAAGATACGTTACGGCATAATATAGTAACTAATTCTTAGTCTGTGGTACGGCTTGTGGTACGGGCTACGGCCGTGCCCTCCGTGCCGCTGATCTCGCCGCGGGGGCACTTTCGCGCCCCTAGATAATAGACATGAAACAATTATTGACGTCAATTTTGAAACTGTACGCAAGTCTTCCATTTATAATGTTATTTAAATTTTTATTCAGATATTTTAAAATAAATCTCATTGTGTAAAACCAGATTTTAGCATGATAAAAACACTATCAAGTGTTGTCCTGGCGTAGGTCCTGGCGAATTTATATTAATAAGTAATTCGTTAGGACTAAGCTATGGTCACATAGTATTATGTTATTTTATAACTATTAATCCACCAACATTTTTAGTTCCTACGTTCTCATCGACCATTGTTGAATATAAAACTTAGGCGACCTGCTTAGTTTTCGGCTAGCTTGGTCTATCGCTTCCATGGTTGTCGCTGTCGATGAGACGACACGTCACGCGTTCCACGAGCTCCCTTGAAACGCGTGTTGTTTCTGAGGTGGGTGATTCCGAGTCCTGGTTCTGCATGATGGAACCGAACGCTGGTGACGGGTCGACTGGTCTGGGCGCCGAACATGCGCCAACGAGAAAATTTTATCTACATGTTTTCTCGATGTTAGATGGTTTGTCACTTCATATCTATACACCCTAGCATAACATACATTTTATCGAGTTTTGTCTAGATAATGTCGAGATTTAGACATAATAAGAAGAGTAGTTTTTAATTATCTCGAGAGTGAGATATCTCGTTGGCGCTAGACGTCGTCTAATGACAATGAGTAATGTCCCACGGCTGTATTTGGCTAGTCTTTTTAGCTACTTTTTGGTGATTCGTGACTGCTTTAGCTAATTTAAGCGTTTCAGCGAGATTATCTCTAAATAAACATTACAAGCTACGGAATCATAATGCACTCTTACTTAAAAGACGGCACATAAAAGACGTGTAACGTCTACAAGCTTTCGTTTTAATTTGTGATCGGGTGAATCATTAGAATTATTATTATTATTATTTTATATTTCAGAAAACGTGATCTATATTTCCATTTCCCACGTTCGATCCCGGTGCCGCTATTAATAATATCTTGATCGTGAGTATCGCAGGCCCTATGGATCTGCAATTGTTATGCAGTAGCCGGCCGCCGCTTGGGGATTGATGAATTAATAATTGACAGTTACGGGTAGGTAATAGGTAGGTACATAATTATACCTTTATATACCAGATGTTCCAATGTAATTTAATTTAGTGGCCAATTCAATATTGATTTTCGGTTCATAATTTGCAATTATTAGTAGAGTATCAATGTCCAAAACTCCAAGACACGCCGGATTCATACCCGTATTACTTTGTTTTTCTACCACGAGTTGCTTCTTGAGCCCCGGAAGTAGATGGAAAGCAGAGCCCTCGTAAGGGCTATTGGCGCCTGCGTGCAAAGAAAAAAGGATTTTTGGCGCCCCTATAGGCAAATTTTTGGGCTTTGGCGCCTCTAAAGATGGTGATTTGGCGCCCCTAGAGGATGGCGCCCGTGTGCATTGCACACATTGCACATATGGTAGCGGGGGCCCTGATGGCAAGGCTAATTAAAAATATTCTCGCTTGTCTGTTCAATCAGTTGCAAAATGATGGGCTAAAAATAGAAATGTACATTTTTTTTTTAAACTACCCTCAATTTGTCAATGCAGCAAATCATTTTACCGATTATTATGAATGTAATAATTTTATAATGCGATAAATAGTCCCACAGACTATAATTCTCAATGCAAAATAAATGTAATATTGCGCGAATAGTCCTACAGACTACCCTGAGTGCAATAATATAATCCGTCGAACATCAATTCCAGGAAATCCTTTGTTGTCGCGGCCGACATGGGCCCTACAGGGCTTGAGGGATTAAAATATGCGCGAATAGTCCCGCAGACTACCCTGAATGCATTTTAGTTAAGGCAGCGAGATAATCCTATAGACTCCCTGAATTGCCCTTATTGACTTACCCTCAATTTGCAAAGCAGCCAATAATCTTACAGATTATATGAATGTAATAATTTATTAATGCGACAAATAGTCCCGCAGACTATTCTGAATGCAAAATAAATGTAATATTGCGCGAATAGTCCTACAGACTACCCTGAGTACAATAATTTAAAATATGCGCGAATAGTCCTGCAGACTACCCTGAATGCATTTTTGTTAGGGCAGTGAGATAATCCTATAGACTCCTTGAATTACCCTTATCGACTTACCCTCAATTTGCAACGCGGCCCGTAATCTTACAGATTATTATGAATGTAATAATTTATTAATGCGACAAATAGTCCCACAGACTATTCTGAATGCAAAATAAATGTAATATTGCGCGAATAGTCCTACAGACTACCCTGAGTGCAATAATTTAAAAAATGCGCGAATAGTCCTACAGACTACCCTGAATGCATTTTTGTTAGGGCAGCGAGATAATCCTATAGACTCCCTGAATTGCCCTTGTTGAAAATATTATCAGTCTTGTAACAATCCATGTGTCACTAAAAACAAAATGATAACTTACCGTTAACATCACGTTCACCTGAAGTGGAACTGGATGACGAAGATACGCTTGATGCCGAAGAGAATCGTATAGGTATATAGCGTGATCGCCTTAAACGCCGTTCTGTCTTCTAGTCACTTTTAAATATTTAACAATATTATTATAATCTAACGACTTTTCGTTTTTACGTTACCCATTTTGAAACTAAAATTAGGTATGAAAATAACTTTTGTTGTCACAAAAGTGAATGAAGGTTCTAGAGAGTTGCAGGTGACAGGAGAAAGAGAAAATCAGAGACAAGAGGCGGGAAAATATGGAGGAAAGTGCAATCCAGAGACAACTTGTTATTTTTTTCTTGGCTCTAAAATTGTGCTATGTGGTAACAAATGGAGGTGAAACTACTTATGTGTAAAAAGGAATACTAATATCGAGGACAAATCTCCGAAGTATAATACTAATATAATACATAAAAATTACAAGTCAGTAAATAATAGATATCAATGTTATAATTTTAAACGCTATATCTATAAAATATAATAATACTTTAATAAATACATAAATACTATATGTAAATTTAATAACGGTATTTAAATGGATTGAGATTTAAGATCTTACTAATAATATTAAAAACGGGAAAGTTTGTCAGGATGAGTCAGGATGAGTCAGGAGGATAATTTAAGGTGGCACATAAACATAAATAATAGACAAAAGAACTAAGAAAAACACTTAATATGAATTTAATCAGTACCGTATCATTTATTTACTATAGTCAGAATAATTTAAGGTGGCACTTGCGGTCATTGACCTTTCTAGTACTAGTCCAGGAGCTAAGTGAAAAATACTCGCACTGTTTGTACAATTCGACAAGGCTTTAAATGAATGTGGCGAGAAAAGGAACTAACGCTTCTATCTTACAAAAACGTCATTTTTGACGTGTGTTTGACAGTTCTCCTTTACCAGCAGCGCCCCGTGAGTCGTGACACATTCATTTAAAGCCTTGGAGCACTGTATAGAAAATGACAATATGACCGCTACAGACAGAATTCCGCGATTTGAAAATAAAACACACAAATTAATGTATACCTACCGATCCTAGACAGTTGATAGACCTACATCTGGCGAGACCATAGTAACTAATTCTTAGTCTGTGGGCGTGGGGTATTTACAAGAATCTTATATAATATAATATGGTATTTATATTTAAACAGATTATAAATAAATAAAAAAAAAATGATTTATTTCCGAATAGATTTGGAACAAATGCTTTCAGAACGTTGATACTACTGGTGCCTACCACCGGTTCGGGAACTATCCCGGCGAGAAGAACCGGCGTAAGAAACTCGCACGGGGTCCCACTTTTTACCAAAAAAATGCGAATGTGTGTGTGTTTTGTCTTTCTGACTGTCTGTTTGTCAGTTACCTCTTCACGTCCAAACGGCTCGAACTCGAACTCGACTCGAACTCGGTTGTCTGTAAAGTCAGTTTACTGACGATACTTGAACGTGACAACGTCATAGCCTTAAATGGAATGCCTCAGAGCGAGGTAACGCCGCATATTGCGTCATGTATTTTCGTGCGCGCAGCCCATATCGAATTATAAGACGTTGTCACGTCAAAAAGTGAGAGAAAAATTAATCTTTTTAAAATAAAATTAACAATAATTGTAACTTAAAATTATACAATGTCAACATCCATACATAATTTTACTATGTGTAGTATTTTTTATGTCATGACACATGACCATATTTTATCTCTAAGTTAAATTACATAATATTATACAACTTTGTGATACTTTGATGTTGGAAGTCTACAGCTGGACATAGTTTTCGGTGGATAATAATACTCGAATATGACTCGAACGAAAGAATTTACCTGATCAGTACAAATGTGTAGTGTTGGCACTGAGAATTTTTCCAAGATATTATTTTCAGTTCTCTTTTTAAAACACTTTTTTTCAAAGTGTATAGAGCATATTTTTGCATATTTGTTTGGAATCCAGCAGTTGCCTCGTCCTGTTGACTGAATCCATAAACTTCTAGTTGTGGAGTCCTTTGGAAATCTAAAATAAATAAGGGAAAGGCGCTAATGGTAGACACTGAACTAATAGAAGACACTTACGACAAAAATGCCATAAAAATAAGAATTATTCTAATTATTTCTCAACACTGTAAATTTTATAAGCTTCTTATGCTATCTGTTGATGTGAAAAAATATATTAGGGATGCCTTCGGGAACAAAATTTTAAAATGGGATCAGTTTTCGTAAATGATGTGACCGCGTCAACACGCACCCGGCAATTTCTTAGCAAATAGGTTAAGGAAGGCGAAATTTTGCACGTAAGTTTTGAATACATTTATTAGATTTTTTGTAATTTCTATTGACTTCATTGGATTAATGGTCATGTTGTTTACACTAATTAATATTTATTTATGATCTTTTATCCATTTTCCCTAACAATATAAAGGGTGTCTACTATTAGTTCTTGAAAATGTAAAAAACCTAATAGATGACATGGATCTCATCTTTGAGTTTTGCAATACATACTAAAGTTATTTTGTACTTTATTCTACTGCAAAAATCATCACTATTCTCTGAAAATATAATAAATATAAATATAATATAACAATCTAAGAACTTAGAACCACTGCACCTAAAAATGGACATGGTGTCTAATATTAGACCTTGTACTGATCTAAAAATCGATTGCTTTAGTTTTTTAGCAGTAAAAAAAGAAAAAGAGCTGAGAAAAGAAAGAAGAAAAAAGAAGAGGCAAAAGAAGCATGGAGACTAAAGACTGAAAATAAATTTGCTAGGAAAAAAGACGGGATGCACTCCGGGAGTGCCGGCAGAAGTGAAAACTTGATTATTAACGTTGTGCATTTTTTAACCCATTTTTTATGAAAATCGATTATTAAAAAATCGATTTTTTTATTCATCGAAACCCTTACAATCGATTAAATTTTTAACCCATTTTTAATGAAAATCGGTTTTTAAAAAATGTATTTTTACTAATTAATCGAAACCCTTACAATCGATTAAATTATTAACCCATTTTTTATGAAAATCGATTATAAAAAAACCGATTTCTTAAATTATTCGAAACCCTTACAATCGATTCAATTTTTAACCCATTTTTTATGAAAATCGATTATTAAAAAATCGATTTTTTAATTAATCGAAACCCTTACAATCGATTAAATTTTTAACCCAATTTTTATGAAAATCGATTTTTAAAAAATCGTTTTTTTTTATTAATCGAAACCCTTACAATCGGTTAAATTTTTAACCCATTTTTTATGAAAATCGATTTTTAAAAAATTGTTTTTTTTTTATTTAATCGAAACCCTTACAATCAATTCGAGTTCGAGTTCGATACAAAACACTACTCTCCAACCGTCTTACAGTTTTTCCAAGGTTTTTCGATCAGCACGAGAATCTGACGCGAGTTTCACAGTTTTTACCCATCCCACAAAAGTGCTCAACGCCGCTAAAGAAGTTTTCACTTCAAAAATATGAAAAATAAAAATAAAAGGAAAGATAGTTTCAGCATGGAAGAAGAATGAATAGAATCTGGAGACAACGTGGATAATATTTCCAATGCATGTAGTGACTATGATGAAGTAAATGAAATCTTTTGAAAAATGGCAAATAAAAACCTAATTTAATAGGAAAAAATATATAAAATGTAATGTAATGTTCTATGTCAACTATTAGTTCATATTGGTGTCTACTATTAGTGATGTTCGTTTTTTGTGATGTCATCTATTAGTGCTTATGACTAAGTTTACAAAAAGACCAATAATATATATTTTTAATTGATTTGTCAGAAAATAAGTACAATAGTTTTATTTTGTAAGAGTTACTGAAGACATGGAAGAAGTTATCAATCCTTTATTTTCATAAATATATATTTTATAACATTTAAATATTGCATGTTTCCTTACAGTGTCTGCCATTAGGTCTTCTCCCTTAGTTATTTATTTTATTATAAATCATAGAATGTAAAACATACAATGTAAGTTAAAAGTATGTTTTGATCTTACAATAGAAAGATAATAATATTATGTTATCTGAAGTAGTATGTTTAAGTTCATGTTGGATGACAATTGACAATTCAATATAATATTATTCTTGAATGATTTTTAAGTATTAAAACTTATAATATTTTTTGTAAAAATAATAATTATTAAACATGAACAAATAACAATTCTAGGCAATTCTCCAACACTAGCGCTGGCAACCCTTGCAATCGTTTAACGCGACAAAATCAAAGAGTACTAATAAGCTTTGGTTTGCTGTTGAAATAACGACCTATAGAATTTGGTTGTGTATTACTACAATAACAATGTTTTTTAAATACTATTTTACGCTGTAATAATGCAATGCTGTAACAACACAATATCATTCCTCGTGTAATAATATTCTTAGATAATCATACTGTCAATATTACTGCAAACTGAGAGATGTTAAATGCAAAATATCGTACTTACGAATGAAATGTTATGTTTTCATATTTCCGCTCACTATGGCTTTTACAGCCTAAAACGTAACAAATCACCATGTTTAGCAATAAATTTAACACACACTTTAACACTGTCAATATTGTTTTTCGCTAAAAAAACACAGAATCAACGAATATCGCAAAGTACAATATGAGCAAATCTTTTGTTGGTCAAAAGTGCGATTCTTGACCAACAACAAAAAGTGAAACTATGACAAGGACAAAAAAAATGTTACTGACTCTATTACTCTTATGAGTTTATGTATAGCTGCGTCTTTGTCAATCTCGGTATTATTATTTGCTTGTCAAATCCAGTTTGATCCTTCATCCAAGACTCTCGCATACAGGCGCGGCATATCGCGCGTTCCTTGCACACAGCTGCGATTTTATAGACCGATATTTCTTGCCCTTCTTCCACCTTAATCAATTAAAGACATCTAAATGATTCAGTAACTAAATTTAGTCAAGTGAAATAGCATTTAGGAAATCAGGATTCTAATTATTATTAGTGTACTAAATCGGAAAAAGTTTGGCTTCTGACCATAAAGTTAATATACCTATCGGAATAGAGCAACAATCTCGAGCTGTCAAACGTAACCAAAATTGGTTTTCATCTGTGTGAAAAATATGTGTACGTATACACTTACACAAGCATGATTAAACATGAATTCTATGAGATTATATTGACAACGTGCGGCACGTGCCGACTGGACGTCAAAAAAAGAGTGCTGCTGTCATGTATCACACGTCTCTTTTCACCACGCGGTGTTACTGATAGTGGCATCTTGCTTGCTCAGGCCTTTGTTTCTCTATTCCGCTAGGTATATTAACTTAATGCTTCTGACTGACTAAAATATATCTTTTAGCATCCTAGTTAGGAAGCGATTTAGAAAGGTGGAATAAGGTTTCAAGCGCTTGTTCCATTACACTAAATTTAGAAGATCTAATTAGGATCCTAAAAAGAAGACTAATTAGAAGCTTCTTATTCCGCTTGTCCTAATTTGTCCGGTTTGTACTCTTTGGGTACGGAACCCTAAAAACGGGACTCTATTACTGAGACTTCGATGTCTGTCCGTCTGTCTTTCTCGAGGCTGTATCTCAAGATCCGCTCCAGCTAGACTTCTGGAAATGTCACAGATTGTGTATATCTGTTGCCGCTATAACAATAAGTACTAAAAACAAAATAATATTATTATTTAAGGGTGGCTCCCATTAAACAAACGTGATTTTTTTTTGGCCTTTTTTGCTCGATATCAATAATGGCAACCGGTAGGCACGTTGATATTTTTGGAAAGGCCTTGATTATAATATGTATATGTTTACTTCAATAATTAATAATAATATAAAAAAAAATAAGGGGGCTCCCATACAAAAACACAATTTAAGGTCTAATTTTGCTCTATAACGGTACGGAACCCTCCATGTCCGACTCACTCACACTTGGCCGATTATTTTGTTAATAATAAGCTTACATTTTTTGTCAATCGTAGTGATTTATTTGAAAAAAAATATCACATTGGTTTGCTCACAAGGATTTGGTGATCATTTACTATATTTGGTAATCATTTACTATATTTGGTGATCATTTTCTATATTTGGTGGTCATTAACTATATTTGGTGACATAGGTGTACCAGAATCTGATGGCAAAAAGTGAGAAAATTAGTTGACTCTGGTTTCTAGTAATACCGGGATATATAATAATTGAAATAAAACATTTTGATCCTTTTCTTTTAGCAGCTAATCTGTGTATTCAAATTTAAACATGCAAATCATATGCAAATATAAAAATTTATCCAATGATTTAGGATATTTTTTGAAAATTTGCTGTCAAAAATTGCCATCAGATTCTGGTAGACCTATAGTTTACTTTATTTGGTTATCATTTACTATATTTGGTGGTCATTTACTATATTTGGTGATCATTTACTATATTTGGTGTTCGATTACAATTTTAAGTGTTCTCATGACTAAAATAGCTGGTAGTATTGCAATTTTAGACTTTCTTTTTTGGTGCTAAATATATTTTTTTGGTAAACAGGTTTAGGGTATCAGTGCATTTTTTTGGTCGTCATTATATTTGTTCCCGTTTCCCACCTCTACTAACACTCGACATTGGCAAGGGAGTTTTGGCGGGCATGTGAAAGAGTGCTGTTGTGTTTTTATATTATTTTCCCAAAAATTGTGTTAGCTGGGTTTTTAATGTGTAATATTGGTAGAATATTAACCGTTAGATATTCGTGTTCATGCACAAGTGTAGGAAAGTGATGTAATATCCAGAAACGTGCTATTTTGTGTTCCCTCCAAAACTCCATCGAAAGTTTCAGTAAAGCGTCTACCACTTTACTGAATCGACCGACTTGACTCCTTGACTGTATTGACTTTTACTTAGACTTTGACTAGACTTTAGACCTGACGATACATGAAAACGGTGATGAAAATTATAATAGGAGGAATATGGTTTTCCCGCCATATTCCTTACCTTTTTACGTTGTCTGTGGCACAAAAGACATGGCTGTATGGGCTTTGTTCCCTTTGCCTGTCCTGAATGGGACGAATCAAACCAAAAAAAAAAGCTTTATGTTAGTCGCCATATCAAAAAATAAAAATGTCAAGTGTCAATAATTGTCAATAATGTCATTCAATGAGAAGAAGTCAGAATTCAGATTTCAATTTTCAAAAGAAGCGCATCACTGTTCACAATAATTATTTGATGTAAAAAATATTATCAATTTGCTTACATTGTAATTTATTTTGAGGCGTAAAATGATATAAGTTTTGTGTATTTGCTGGATAAATTACTTTTTAATTAAACTACCACCTACCATAAAATAAAATCATGGATGACGTTTTGGATGAAACTGTTTCTTTGGAAGATTTACGGGTATGTTCTTTGTAATAATACGAACTTTAGCTGAAATCGTAATGACTCATTCCTTTTTGTATTACTTACCTACAATTTCATCATGTTATTTATTTTAGAAATTTGAAAAGATTTACCATGAACAAATGAATCAGAATGAAGTAAATCCTAAAGCGCAATTTGAATATGCCTGGTGTTTGGTTCGCAGCAAACATTCTGTTGATATACGAAAGGTATGTATCCATCCATATCCATATTTTTTATATACTTACCTGTTTGTGGCCTTTTATTAAAATTTGTTCATCACCTTAGCAGATACCAATGTATCTGCTAAGGTGATGAACAAATTTTAATAAAAGGTTTAATCATAATCTTTATTCTGCTTTACAATAATAGTTCTTAAGGACCTAAAAGTTTTGCACTATAACTTGTAAACTAATAGACCAACTTCAAGCTTGTCGATTGTGTTGCTACTTTGGATGTAATTATTTCAATTTTCAAATAAAAATCAAAATTGTTACATATGATTTGTCTGTTTTTTTTTCCTGATTTATAAATAATACTTTGTAACAAAACGTTTCAGGGAATAATGCTGTTAAAAGAACTATCGTTGCGCCATCCTGAAGGCAAAAGAGATTATCTTTTCTACCTTGCTGTTGGCAATGCTAGAATTAAGGAATATAACAAGGCACTTCACTATGTCAAAACATTCCTTGAAATAGAACCTGCCAACCAACAGGTTCTTGCTCTTGAAGTAAGTAAATTCAAGATTTTTTATAATATAACATTCTGTAGATCACCAATTTAACTGCACCATTTGGATGTTATAGATGGGTGTTTAAAGTCAAATTATGTTTTGCATTGTTTGAAAGTCACAAAATCTACCACAATTAGACAAAATATACTGTTTCTGATGTAGTTAGTAGAAATTTAATAGATGTAGATTGTAGACGTAATTGATGGTCTGCTTTATCTGCATCAATATTCATATTATTAAATACAGCAAATTCAGAGTTTGATCCCTTCATTCTAGGTTGAGTTACATTTTAATCATTCGATTGCGGAAATCTATTGTTTACGCGGTCAAATTCAACTGCTTGGGAGTTGATAGGTCAAGTTCTTTATTAATCCTTCGAGCCCCAATTGGTAGCATGCGATCGCGATAATAATAGAAAGACTATGTGTCTCGTTTTTCTACGAATGAGGGATTAAACCAGTGGTTCCCAACCTTTTTTCATGCCGGCCACAAACATCTCAGGTCTTGGTGACACGGGCGGCAACAAAAATTTTTTAGGGTTAAAAAATAACATTCTTCAAAATTTTACGATTTTAAAGTGGAAAAAATTTTACGACTATCACGTAGACTTTACGTTATTTTTATTGCTGGTGGGCGTGAATTTCAAAATTGTTTAACATCACGCGGGCCACAAATAAAGTCCCGGCGGGCCCCATGTTGCCCGCAGGCCGTGGGTTGGGGATAGCGGGATTAAACTAAACTCTATTTAACCTATTCAATGCGGATGACACGGGAGCCGTGTCATACGTGTTTTTAACGTGTGGCGTATGACACGTGAGCCGTGTCATTTGAAAAACGATTGTATCTCCCTCAAATTACACTTTAGAAGGTTCTACGCTGAACAAAATCATCTTAATTTTCCATGTAGAACAAGCCTATAGGCTTCGCCTCTGAATATTCTGTGAATTGCAAAAAAGTAGGAGTCGCCAACCTTTTTTAAAGGTGTATTAATTTCGTATTACACGGCAGCCGCGTCGTATGGGTTTTTAACGTGTGGCGTATGACACGTGAGCCGTGTCATTTAGAAAGCGATTGATTGTATCTCCCTCAAATTGGACTTTAGAAGGTTCTACTCTAAACAAAACCGTCTTAATTTTCCACGTAAAACAAGCCCATAGACTTCGTTTCTGAATATTTTGTGAGTTGAAAAAAGTTGGGGCTGTCTCCTTTTTTAGCCTCATGGTTCCCATCATCAGACCACCACTTTTGTGAACATGGTACCAACTCGGAACCGGATCAATCGGAACAAATACCCTATACAACAAAAGAAAAATTTTGAAAATCGGTTCACAAACGGCGGAGTAATGTGATGAGTAACAGCGTTGAACACACATAAAAAAATATACACAGCCGAACCTCCCCTTTTTGGAAGTCGGTTTAAAAAACTTAACAACGAACTTCTTTAAATTTATCTACGAACGTATAATTTACATCGGAAACCCAGATTTATTTAATATACTCATTTCTCTAACCTTGAAACCTACAAAAGGTTTGCAACATCTGAATAAAAAAATGTTTATCTGCCATTTTCAGGTTAACACTTAGTAAAACTACTCTAAATCAACTCAAAACAATGTAGCCTTCTGTTAACATCAATGATTTGGGCTCAACCAAATAAATCAAGATAATACAAGTGAAAAAAAACAATAAACCTTTTTGAACGTGGCGGGTGACACGGTAGCCGTGTCATCTACTTCTATGGCGTATGACACGGCTAACGTGTCACGAGAAAATTGCATGCCGCCACGACTGAAAGTCTTCAAAAATGTGCGCCGCATTGAATCGGTTAAGTTCATTCTGTTCCTTGACCACAATGTACATACTTTATCCAAATAATATAAATGAATGTGAAATGTACTTTAGTAAAGATCCCATCATAAATTAATGACAAAGGCAGGGTTGCATGTTAAAAGTTATTAAATATTCTTACACAGGTAGGGCTAATTTTATATTATTAGCATATTTTACTGTTGATTTACAGAGACAAATTAATAAACGCGTGGAAAAAGAGGGAATCAAGGGTATAGCAATAGCTGGTGGAACTATACTAGCTGTTGGCAGCCTCGTCGGCCTGGGCATTGCGCTGGCATCCAAGGCATCAAGGAAATAGTATTTAGCTCTCATGTAAGTTATCTTTACATAGTATAAAATTACATTTCTTATATCTTCTCATGGCTACACATCATTAAAACTAAGTCTTAATCTATACTCATAAAATTACATGTTCTGACTGACTGACTGATTCATCATCACTGAGCAAAAACTGTTAAAGTTACAGCCATGAAATTTGGTGAGTAGGGTTGTTTTATTAAGTAGACACCCACTAAGGAAGAAATTTTGAAAATAGGGCTTGAAAGTCTGAATGAAAGTCCGTCATTTCTTAAGTTAAGAACATGAAACTTTATCTTTGGGTTACTGATTAAAAATGAATGGATACGTATTTAAGCGTTTTTGGAAATTCTTCCCCCAAGGTTGTGAAATTGGGGTTGAAAGTGTCAATGGAAGTCCGTTATTTCTTGAGTTAGAAGCATGAAATTTTATGTTTGGGCTACTGATTAAAAATGGTTGGATACGTGTTTAAGCGTTTTTGAAAATATTACCCCCAAGGGGGTGAAATAGGGGTTGAAAGTTTAAATGAAAGTCTATATATGTATACTATGATAACGCGGACGAAGTCGCGGGAAACAGCTAGTCTAATATATAAAATTCTCGGTTCACAATGTTAGATAGTGTACTCCTCCGAAACAGCTTTACTGATTTTAACTAAATTTTATATGCAAATTTAGTGGGTCGGAGAATCGGCTACTGGGTCCTTTTTATATAAGTGTATTTGTTAAATAAATAATAGTAATTTATTACAACTCGAGACAGACTGCGACCATTGTTTACATGCTATGGAATAGCGATGTACATTGCCATGGTAGCATACTTAATACTTATTTAGTCACTTCAATAAAATAATGTGGGCGAAATATACGTCTTTATAATAAGGCAAAGCAACGTTTGCTGGGTACAGCTAGTAATAATAGAATATAAAAAATACTTAAGACCTACTTACTGTTATTTGTTAACCCATTCGCTGCGGCGGACGCCCATCGGCGTCTTTGGACGTCACATTCAGATGCGGCATACGCCCATCGGCGTCTTTTTTTAGTAGCTTATATTTTGGCTAAAACAAATTATAAAAGTTTATACGTGCAATATATGCTCAAATTTTGAAAATACAATAACGTAATGCACGCCGTTTCAATAAATTCAACTTTCTGCAAAATGGCCAATTCCTTTTTAGATGCGGAAGACGCCTAAAGGCGTTTTCCAGCTATTGACAACCTTTGGTTTTAATAAATTTTTCTTCAACTTTTCAGCCAACTGTAATACCATAAACATCTATAATAATATTATTATCTACATTCTAATTCAGATTGCTTCAAACAACGCGCGTGAAACAGGTTTTATGTATGTGGTGCCTGGGCTTGTGTTGCCATGTTATTCAAATTACCCCAAAATCAATTAAATAAATATAATTATTTAATTGATTTTGGAAGAGGCGGCGCAAGGCGTAGGCGACGTGGGCGACCGCCCACGGCCTCGCGCTCTAAGGGGCCTCGCGCCCCTAGGACCGAGAGGTTTTTTTAAGAATTTATGAGTTTGGATACCCAAATATTCATAAATAAAAGTATCAAAAATTATTTCTCTCAACAAATCAGTCCTCTTGCGTCATCCATCAGGGGCCTCGCAAAATATA
Organism: Polyommatus icarus; assembly: GCA_937595015.1. Classification (NCBI taxonomy): domain Eukaryota; kingdom Metazoa; phylum Arthropoda; class Insecta; order Lepidoptera; family Lycaenidae; genus Polyommatus; species Polyommatus icarus. The sequence continues at coordinate 17,841,828 of OW569321.1, forward strand.
TTTTAGGGGGCCTCGCAAGATATAATCTTGCCCACATCAAATTTAGGTCTTGCCCCGCCACTGGGTAAGTATATAAAAATTTTCTACCGTGGGAGAGCCATGCTTCGGCACGAATGGGCCGGCTCGACCGGAGAAATACCACGGGCTCACAGAAAACCGGCGTGAAACAGCGCTTGCGCTGTGTTTCGCCGAGTGAGTGAGTTTACCGGAGGCCCAATCCCCTACCCTTTTCCCTTCCCTACCCTCCCTTATTTCCTTCCCTACCCTCCCCTATTTCCTTCCCTACCCTCCCGTATTCTCTTCTCTACCCTCCCCTACCCTATTACCCCATTCCCTCGTAAAAGGCCGGCAACGCACCTGCATCTCTTCTGATGCTGCGAGTGTCCATGGGCAACGGAAGTTGCTTTCCATCAGGTGACCCGTTTGCTCGTTTGCCCACTTTTTTCATTAAAAAAAAGTTATTATTAGACATCGGATTATATGCATTTGCATAATATGCAGATGCATATAATTACACTTTTTAGGCGTTAGTGCATATTTTGGCAATTTTTCGTTGATAGTGCATATTACAGTCATATTATGCCCTCGTAGTCTTCAAACTAGCTATCATAATACACACAGAGGTCAAGAAATAGAGGCACGATGGACCAAAATATTTCAAATATGTGGCCCCATTCCTATTTAAAGAGTTCCGCGATACACCCGATACCTGTACGCTGCCTTAGTGCTTGAATGGCCCACCGACCAAACCCCCCATTCAAGCACTAAGGCAGCGTGTAGGTACAATATAATATTTCTAGAAACCAAATACTGTTTTAGTACCGAAATACATACGGTTTGCTACAGCTCTACTAAGTATAATTTAGTACACACAGGTACAATCCCATTTGTATATCCCATGTATATCCCATTAACCAAATCAAAATAAAACAATTTTGATTTTGATTTTTTTTTGATTTTAACAAAGTTGTAACAAAAAAAATTATATATGTAGGTAAGTAAATAATAAAATTATCTCTAAATTAATTAATATGATGATGTTATACGATATGTTTATAAAAGATAGAAACAAAAAAATATGCATATATCTACCCTCCCTCCCTACTATCTCAAATCTCCAAAAAAAATATCATAATGTTATCATAGTTTATTTTCAGGTTACTTATTAAAAATATTCTTGAAAATATGCATAATACGCTTACGGAAATTACGAAAAGGTTTGCCACCCCTGTTATTAATTTGTTATTAATTTATACTGATAATTTTGCTATTATTATCACTAAAAACTAAAATATATGAGATGTTAGTCGAAAGGGGGCATAATTTATTTAATTAATACAATTTACTTACCATTTCTCGCCATATTCAACCAATTTTCACCATATAACAATTGAAGGCAAAGTTATTGAACTGCACACAAATAATAATTTATGCCGTAAGATTAATTTTTACGCCAAATACGCTCTTGAACACACCACACGTTTGACGTAACTGAAGATTTTCCAATGAATTTAACGTAATAATGATTAATTTCTTATTAGTGTGCTGAAAACGCCGATCGGCGTCTTATTGTTACCCTTTGAGGTGCGGAAGACGCCCATCGGCGTCACGACGAAAATCGTCCCCGCACCTGGGTAATAAGTGTAGTTTTTATTGCCGCATGGAATGGGTTAACCTATGTTGAGTCAATGTAACTTAACACCTGTGCTTGCCATAACCTGAACAAAGTTAATCCGCCATCTGCCTAAGAATCAATTTTTCTGATGACTTTGCGGCATACAATCCTGGGTTGGGACATCTGTATTATAATAAAATATAGTAGTTATAAAGTATTGATTTAATTTCTTGATAAAATAAGCAAATATTTAATTATTTCTATGTGTTCTTGTTAGTGTCTTATCAGTGTCTACAGTTAAAATATTTGTCAATGTGCCATATTCAGTATGACCAACTGTTATAACTTGTAAGTTATAAGTATAACGGTAGAATAATAACCAAACAAAATAAATACTCAGATAACAATATATAATTAATAACTATAAAAGTTACTGATTATAATAGTATTTTAAAAAGATAAAACCGACTTCAAACTTTTGTACGTAATTAAGAATTAAAATTCCCATCTCAAAAACTAATGAACCGATTTTGATGAAACTTGCAGTATTCCCTAAGTTGAACAATACCCAGTACAATAAAAAAAGAATCACTAAAGTCGGACTCGTGGTTCCCGAGATATGCGTGCACAAACATAAAAATATACATACATACATACATACATATTACATACATACATATTACATACATACATACGTAAATACATACACTTTAGAAATTTGGCACATTTGTTCAGAAGCTGTTATAGATTAACATAATATTCAAAAACTGGTCAGTTCTAGAAATATTACATACATACGCGTCGAATTGATAACCTCCTTTTTTTGAAGTCGGTTAAAAATCTACACAAAAGTCACTTCATAAGTAGGTAGAAGAAAACTGGACGTAGGTAGGTATGTACTCGTAGATCAATAAAATTGTATTTTAGCAAAAAAATCAGAGTCATTTTAGTAAAAAGTCAATTATCCTGTTCATGTTTCCTGTATTTAAAATATAAACAATTTACTTACAAGATAAACAGATTCGCCTTACCCTTCTGCTCTTAAGCATCCTTAACCTTTTGTTTATAAAGCCATGTATTTTTAATAATACGTGAGCCTTGGGTTGGGGACGAAGTTTGAAGTGTTTTAAATCATAACTTTTTACAATAAAGTTTAGTGCGATAGGCGATACTAATCTCTCCATGCCACCACCACCAGTGCTTCTTTAGTAAAAGTTATCTGTGCCTTGACCACTCTACAGTATATTTAATACTAGAGGATGCACGCAACTTCGTTGTGCCAAAATTTGTTTATCGCGCCAGAACCGTACATTTTTCCAGGATAAAAACTATCCTATGTCCTTTCCCGGGACTCAAGGTACAGCAAAATCGGTTCAGTGGTTTAAGCGTGAAGAGGCAACAGACAGACAGACAGACGGACAGACACACTTTCGCATTTATAATATTAGTATGGACTTATTCAGATTTATATTTCGTTTCAGAATGAACGCTGCGGCTGGTGTTCATTATCTTCTCAATCGGAGGGATGCCCGCAAAGAGTAAACCAAAAAAGTTATTTGTTTCGTCTTTAGTTGGTAGAAATCACGCTAAAGTATTTCATTACTTAAGAAATTATTTATTATGTATTGTATTTTATTTGTTTAGGCTTAAAGTTTAGTATGTGATATATTTAATATACATAATTTTATACTTTCGTTCCGTAAAATGTGATTTTCTATAACATTGCCACAAAAATATCACTAATTTCAAAATAATATAATATGAAATTATTATACTTTGGGTTTAAATTTTCCTTTACCGATATAATTATTGAACCATAGAAATTTCTGGCTTTATGCAACTCAAAAATTTGTTCATATGCCCTTGTAGCTGCGCGTGCACTGGATCGGCATTTCTGCGCCTGGGACCGGAATTTATGCCGATGACGTCATCCGCAGTGAACGCGTCATTCGGATTGCGAAGGTTTCCAGTACTGATGTGTTTGCGACGACGCGACGGCTATACGTAAATACTTATTCGCGATGCATGACGATATTTTAATTACTTTAGTGCAAAAATATGAAGACAATCTAACCAAAAACCCTTTTTTGACTCATGATATGAATGTACCCAAAAAATCTTTTTTCACCTTCTAATAAAGCAGGATATATTATAACGTATGAAATTCTCCGAAAATTAATCTTTTTGAGTTTATGTTAGGAACCCATATCTTTCGTTTCCTCTTATTTCTCTTTTCCTCTTCTGATAAAATACAGCTAATTACAAGAATACCCTCGTCACTATCCTCCATAACGCAGGCTATGACGGACTGAGAATAACTAAATTGCCGATGCGGAATCCGAATGCAGTGGACGCACCCCATCGGCATTTCGTAAATGACGACGCTCCGTCCACTCCGTACGCTCCGATTCCGATCCAATGGACGCGCAGCTTAAAAGTGATGACGCTCTATCGGAAATACTATAATCTATCAGCGAGGGTGGAAAAATAATAAAACATATTTAAAACAATTATTTTTTATTATCTTGTTTACCATTATGTAGTGAAGCGGTATACATGTAGTATACTAATTTACAACGGCAGAGACGTGGCGTTTTATAAACAAAATCTAAAGTCTAATCCATCAAAATAACTATTCTGTAGTGAATACTAAGTACGCTTACATGGCAACACTCGGGATCGTATAACGCGGCGCCACCGTCGAACTTTTGTAACAATTTGGAAGAAAATAAAGGTGACGTAACCTTATACAATGTAAATACACGATTGTTAATGTTCCAATGTTAAAATAGGTTTAAATAACTTGCACAGTTACAAGATTAGCCCAAAACAAAACATCAAATTGACTAACAACTATCTCATACTTATATTTTAAAAACTTGTTAATTTTTTGTGCTTCAAATATTGAAACAGTCATAAATAACTCTCGCGAGAACGTAATGTACGTTTATAAAATAATACACAAAAATAATACAATAGTCGAAGGTAAAATTGACAACAAACTTTCCCTTAGCGCGTGTATAGAAAAACCCAATAGAATTGTGTTCACAATACACTATTATGGCAATCGAATAATAATTAAAATAATCGTATATTAAAAAGATTATATAATATTCTAATAATAATATTTTTGTGAGAACAAGTATTTTTGCACTCGATGTGAAATTAAATAAAGTGCATAACTAAACTAAGTAGGTAATAAGGCGGTAATGTACAAAAAGGAATTTTGTAACCTTAGGACGTGGATCGGGGCGGGCTTACAAAATGGTATTGCAATAAATATTAAAGCGAATAAAAATGCATAGCCTTACATGTGACGAACCTAAAGAAAACATTACAGTTAATATTATATGAGATTATTCTATGATCGTATACTCGATGATGTAATTTTGATTCCACTCCTAAAGTTCGGTATTTCCGGTGGAGCTACGGCTAGTACTGAAATTAATCTTATGCAACTAGTGAGGTAAACGTTTGTGACTACGTAAAAGGAAACGATAAAACGAACTTTGAAAGTTCAAAAGGTAACTAAAGATATTTTACACGATCTTAAAAGAAGACGACAGACTTAGAGTCCTAAATATTTCACCACTGGCGTACAATTAACAGTAACAACGTCGTTGCGCCCCCCGAACCCGCATCGGTTCTATGCAAAAATATATTTTTCAATATAGAGCTGTGATTTTTCGTTTAATATTTTATAGAATAGCCTCATTTTTAATTTAAAATCGCCGCGTCGATGCGGGTTCGGCGTCGCGCAATCGTGATTGTGATTGCAAACTTATGATCTGAAAAATATATAATTTCTTATCGATATCTGGTAACCGTCTATTGTAACGTGTCGTGCTATAAAATCTATTCAATCTGCGATAATCTGTATATATCTAAATAATGTCTCTGTTACTCGGGGATGAGCACACCGCTAAACAAAACTTATCTTATGTACAGTCCAAAATAATTACACTCTATGGCGATACATCATACCAACAGCCAACTCTTCAACAGTCAACAGGGTTCCGTTCGCACAAATCATAGTGTCTCTATCTGTCTAACACGCTAGACCAAATAATATCCGAACAACCGGCAGCACTTACAATACTATATTTTTTTGTTATAATAATTATTATTACGAATAAATGTATCGCAAAAGAAGTTTTACTTCGAACTTTAGTTATACTCAAGAATAACACATCGCTTTCAAAATACAGACCCGACGTCCAATGACAAAATAACGTTCACCAAAAGTGGAACAACCCGAGCGAACACCGAAACCGACGAATTCTTTAGCGATACATTTATCTTCTTTTCATATAAAAGGTTAAATGCTTCTATTGCTCTATCATCTTAAATATCGTGACGTCTAATTCTCAGGAAGTAAATATTTTTGTGATTCGCTTAAGAGTAACCTTATCGTACACTAAATAACTATAACATTGTACTCTAAAAAATATGTATAATTATCGAAGGCTAATAATGAGATTGTAATCACAGTAATGTTTTTCAAGTAACGAGCCCACATCATTACTAGGAGACCTCCGTGTTGAGGGTCTCCGCGAACAAAACGCGATTCGTAGCTACCCACATACTATATGTACACAAATCGAAGGCAACATCAAGGTATACTTTATTTATTGCTTTTGTTTTATTATGTACTTCATATATCACCTCATCGTTTATATACAAGCGCTAAATAGATATAAACCGCGCGCAACATTTTCGAACTCGAGAAAATAGTCACCCTTGACAGCTATATTCAGTCTCAAGGCAGTATAGATGTTAGAAATTTTAAATTCTTTAACTTTGTATTATATAAATGATAGTATCGTTATCGTATCGCGATGTCGAATATATTCGTTACTACTAGTATAAACTTTAAGCTCTGTTATATTTGTTCGTATACAAAGAGATTTTTCATTGATTTTTTTAAACATTTTAACGTGATTCGGTTTAACATTACTCGCTAGTCGTGACAGTCTAATGTTTCTCTAGTGAGTGCGTGTCGCTATAAAAATAAAACGGCCAAATTTCCTACGGGCAACATCTAACAACCATCTAATGACTCGCATTATATTTTACCTACGATATACTTCATATAGTATACATATACATAAATGCAATCTTCAAAATGCATAAAACAACAGTTATTATAACTATAAATTGTATAAAATATTAAATAAAATCTATTGAAGTGAGGTAGATGGATGGAATTTCACAATTTGTGTGGATATTTTTATTCATAACGTCGCCTTATTGGCCCGAATGTTGAGGTAGTTGGATGGAATTTCTATGTAAGAGGCCCTAATTTGTGACAGGGACCTTACATACGCGTATAAATTTACTACTCACTAAGTAATTAACTACTAACACAATCTCACAAGTGGCGAGTCGACGGCGCGACCGGGTGAGGCGGGTGAAGGGCGCGACGGGCGCGGGGCGGGCGACACTACGGCCCGAGGAGACCCTACGGCGACCGACCAGTCGCAAGATTACTAATAATTTACATTAATCGTTAATGGCACCGACGACATTTCACGGGTTAACAATAATACCGCTTAAACGATTCAGCTAATGACGTAACATACTCGAGCACCGTTTGAAAAACCATCAACAAAACATCCTAGCAGTTCGCGTCCGACGCGGGCGGGCCGGCATTTCATGACGAGTTCTTGTGCTCCTCGTCGGAGTAGTCTCCCTCGTCGGGGCCGCTGTGCTCGTGGTCCTGCTCCGAGCCCGTCATCCTTCTGTCGGTCTCGTAGCTCCTGCCGTAGTAGTCCTTCCCGTCCTTGTCCGGCCCGTCCTGCTTGTCGAGGTCGCCCTCGCTCGTGCCGTCGTTCCGCTGCTTCTCCTTGCCCAGGTCGAGCGGCTCGTCGGAGTCGCGCGTGATGTCGGGCTTCTCGTTGTACTGCCGCTGCATCTGCTTCAGGAACCGCTGGTGGGCGAGCGTGGTCGGCGGGGGCGGCAGCGAGCCCATCTGGGGCGACGGCTCGTCGTAGGTTTTCCTTTCCATGTGCATAGCGTTCATTTCCGCGTACTTGGCAGCCTTCATTCCTAAAAATGGTTTCGGTTTTAGCGCGATTCTTTCGATGATATAGGCATTTTGAATAGGGGGTGAAGTAAAAAGATACTTACCGAACACATTTTCTCCAATATATTGCAGATATGTATCTAAAATGGCGGATCCTCCCCCGAAGCCGGGCGGGTAGTCCTCGGGCTTCATCCGGCCGATGCCGTGCGGCAGGTTCTCCACCGCTTTGGCGCTGACGGCGCGAACCGCTGGCACTTTAGTGATGGTCGTGTTGGTTAGGTTGTTTATATCTGAACATACAAAGTTACGTTTAATCGGCTTAGCGTGCAAGAAATTTGCATAGAACACGCAAATGTTGGCGCTTTCATGATGGCTCATACTACAGAAAATCCTATTCTTGGCTTTCATAGTATTCAGGCAACGGTGCCAATAAAGAGATGACTGCCAATGATGGGGTAGTTTCCGGTTTTTTGAAAAGGTGTATATGCACTCACGTGGTGGGGAGACGGGCATGTCCTGGTACTTGGACTGGCTGAGGTCGTCGTGGTCGTTGTCGCCGCACATGGAGCTAGTCTCGGAGGCGGCGGACTTGGCGTCCAGCTTGATGTCGCACCGCCGGGCGCCGGTCGGCGACGCGCGGGCGCGTAGCTGCTCCGGAGACACCTTCACACCGGCTTTGGCTAGGAGCCTGCAAATTGGAAACTGATTTTTGACAAATAGCTGCAATAAACTGCAAATCTACTAGGTAATTTTTTTTCAAGTATATTCAGAGAAGTTGATTACGGTCATACCTAGCCGCCGAGCGCCAGATCATGACTAGTATTGAATTGACATAATCCAACCAACTGACGTAGCACAGTGTGATAAAAACCTCGATTTCGTTTCACCGTGTTTTTCTTTCAAAATACTATAGTTGATAGCTATATAAACATTAGGGTAGAACTCCGAGATCGATATTCTTTGTAGTTATTTTTTTTAAGAGTGTCAAAGTTGGCGTTTTTCCGGGTAAAAAATTTGCATAAAAATTAATTTAAAAAAAAACTAATCAAGTAACATTAATTTTGCTTATACCAATGGAACAATCACTTAATACTTTACTTTCTCTCCAAATTTGGTTAACCTACTGTGATAAAGTAGGGAGATATTTATTTATTTAATAATTTTAGTTTTTTATTTTTAATTTCGCGATTAGATCGAGTTAGAAAAAGTTTTAAGCATGAAACGATAGTGTGAGTAATCCTTTATCAATGTTATTAAAAATCACACTCTAATAACCTCTATGTCAGAAGTTTTTAAAGAGTGTCAAAGTTGGCGTTTTTCCGGGTCAAAAATTTGCATAAAAATTAATTAAAAAAAACTAATCAAGTAACATTAATTTTTAACCGACTTCCAAAAAGGAGGAGGTTATACGTTCGTCTGTTTATATATATATATATATATATATATATATATATATATATATATATTTTTTTTTTTGTATGTTCAACCATAACTTCGCCGATTATGGACCGATTTTCATGATTCTTTTGTTGTTGTACAGGGTTGAATCCGAGGTTGGTACCATGTTCACAAAAGTGGTGATCTGATGATGGGATCCAAGAGGAATCGAGGGGACTCCTTGAAATTTATATGGGAACATATGGTGATTTTGAATTTTTCTGAAGTATTTTAGGCATATACTACCAAAAAGTAAGATTTTGCACCAGGATATACCCTGGTTCTGAAGGTACCCAATAGAACTTTTGAATCCTTATAGATACAAGTTTGAGGATTTTGGCCTTGTTTAAACTACTCCAAGCAAATCCTACATTATTTGTGCTGATTATAGGCTAAATTAATTTGGAAAAAATAGGGTTTCGTAAGATATTTGGGTTTTTCGGACGCCAGGTGAAAAAATCAACCAGAAAAGTTACTTATTTTGCGTACGCTGCCGAAACTATAAAAGATAGAACCATAAAATGTTCTAAGTATTGTAGATCTTATAAATATCTACAAAAAAGTCCGCGACACACTATACTTATCTATGTCGAGTGAGGCACAATAACCATTTTTTTATTTAAAAATCTTGAATTTTTTTGGACAACATTTAAACGGGTTTATTTTACGCATGCCATTAATCCTTATCAAAATAAATTATTTCATCAATAAGTACAGTTTATGTAGATAAAATTTGGTCTTTGAATGATTAAAATTGGACGTTTGGTTTTGAAATTATGGCGAAATTAAAATATTACGATAGTGGGCGTCACCAAGCGGGATGCGCAATTGCGGGAGGAAGACAATCTGTGCAGTGTGCAGTTGTGCACTGATATACACCCTTCGGATAGACTGCGTCCGCGTCGTCGATGTCAGTGTCGGAGTCTGTGAATTGACATGGGAATAATTTTGCTGACCGAGTCTTTCGTGGGTAGGCTTTAGTGATGAGCAAAGCAAGACCAAGACCAAGACTCGACCAGTCTTGGTCTTGGCCTTGTTCTTGCTTGTGCAGTCTTGGTCTTGGTCTTGTTTAAATCTGTCTGGTCTTGGTCTTGGTCTTGGTCTTGCACGCCTAGTCTTGGTCTTGGTCTTGCAAAAAGCAAGACTCTTGCAAACATTTTTCAAAACTTTCTGTAAACGTTTTAATTTTCTCGAAAAAACATTTACAAACCTAAATTACGAGTATTCGACCAGATACTACGAATAACAAAACTAGCTACATATTATTATAATCTTCACTTGCTAAGAGAATATTGAAAATACTAATGGAAAGTCGAGAGCCAACTCAGCATAAGCTGATCTTTTAGCGGCAATACTCGTAATTTGCTTAAGAAAAATGAACATTTTGAATTTTTTTTAATTTTTAGCAAATGGCAAAAAACGGAACCCTTAAAGATAATTATATATATATATATATATGGATGCTTCACACCACGTCAGTCTGGCCCCGTGCTAAGTACCTGAAGGACTTGTGTTACAGGTACAACGGAAATATATTATATAATACTTTTATACTATACATATTATACTTAAGATTTTTATTATATCATACACATATTTAATACACATCCAGACCCGGGAACATTGAAAAACTTTTTGTTCCGTCGGCGGGATTCGAATCCGCGACCCCCGGCTTGAGCTGCCACACACTCAACCATTTGAGCCACAGAGGTCGTCAATAGATTCTCTCTAGTCTGTCTGTCCGTCCGTATGTCACAGCCACTTTTCTCCGAAACTGTAAGAGCTATACAATTGAAACTTGGTATGTAGGTGTAGTCTATGAACCGCATTAAGATTTTGATACAAAAATAGAAAAAATATTAAAAATTGTAGGGGTCCCCATAGGTACAACTGAAACAAAAAAATTTTAGGAACGAAGTTCCTTATCGCGCATTGCGAAAGGGGGCTAGACGGAAAAAGTTGTAACGACACTTTTTGCCACAGACATAGATCAAGAATCAAGATAGATGCGATATCTATCTTGATCTATGTCTGTGCTTTTTCTATAGTTGTAAGCTGTGCGGCGTGCGCATCTTTCTCTGCCGGTCTCTCTCTCTCTCATAGAAAGAAAGCCAGTTATGATTTTTTTCTTTTTGACGTCGTGATAACGTCTTATAATTAAATGGAGCCGGCTGCACGCACGCAAAAACATGACTCATGCGGCGTTACCACGCTCTGAGGCGTTCCAGGCATTTTCTTATAACGTTGTCACGTTCAACTATCGTCAGTAAACCGACTTTACAGACAACCGATTTTTTTTGTAGTGTATACGGGTTTTTACTTTTTTGTACATAAGAAATAACTTCGTTCTATCCGGGTGTCCCTTGATGTCCCTCTCAAGTTTTTTTTTCATCAATAATAATAATATCTATGGACGCTTCACACCACGTCAGTCTGGCCCCGTGCTAAGTGCCTGAAGGACTTGTGTTACAGGTACCAGACAACGGAAATATATTTAACACTTTTATACTATACATATATTTAAGATTTTTATTATATCATACACATATTTAGTACACGTCCATGACCCAGGAACATTGAAAAACTTTTTGTTCCGTCGGCGGGATTCGAACCCGCGACCCCCGGCTTGAGCTGCCGACAGTCCACCCACTGAGCCACAGAGGTCGTCAAACCTCATCATACCTTAATAATTTAATAAAACCTTAATAATTTAACTTTCATTAAATGAACTGAAATATAAATTTATCAAAACCCTTTTTATTTCATAAAATAAACCTTTTTGCTGCTGCGGAGTCGGAACCCTTCACGGGCGAGTCCAACTCGCACTTGGCCGGATTTTCGGATTCTCTCTCGGTTGAAAGATCTTCCTTTTCGGCCGCCACGTATTACGTATATTTCCAAATTTTTAGTTTAAATGCATGTTTACATAATAAAAAGGGCAAAAACGGGACCCAATTACTTACACATCGCTGCTTGTTCGTCTGCCTGTTCGTCTGCCTGTTTCCAGGCTGTATCACAAGAACTTGAAATTAATGTTAAATAGATATTATATTATTACAAATATTTTATCTCATGAATATTATTTTAGTTACTGCGACTAAGTAAAAAATTTTTAGCAAGAGTCTTGCATGGAGCAAGACTCTTGCATAGTCGGTCTTGGTCTTGGTCTTGTTCTTGCACACCGAGTCTTGGTCTTGGTCTTGCTAGTCTTAGGGTAGTCTTGGTCTTGGTCTTGGTCTTGCAATTTTTGCAAGACCAAGACCAAGACTGCAAGACCAAGACTAATTTTGCTCATCACTAGTAGGCTTTTTGCAGCCGTAACCGACATCCACGCGGGCAGAGCCGCAGGCGACCGCTAGTAATATGTACAACTCTAAGACAACATGCTATAATATTATAGCCTTGTCGTCTCATATTATGCAACTAAAAAGGGTAAAATTATTATTTTTTAACAAAAAATTAAAACCGACTTCCAAGGTAAAAACAAAAGTAATACTTATTCTTAATCTAAAAAGAATCAAATAATTCTTATTCCTTATTATAGTGGCGTCTTCAGACTTCGCCTAAACCTCAACTATTTCTGTACTCAATCTTCATGCTTTTGAAGTCGGTACCAGCTTACCTTAGCGTAATGGGCATTGTCCAAAAAAAATTACATGTACTTTTTATATTTTTTTTCGTTAAAATAGGGTATTTTAAGAATATAAATTCAATAATTTTGAAATTCATTGGCTAGTTTTTTCTCAATAAATTTTTAAAGTTTCGCTCTGACGTCATCATCGGCGGCCAATTGACCTCTGCAGAATGTTTTTTTTCCTTTGAATCTTATTTATAATGGCTGGTTCGTCAAATACAAGTTCTCATTATGTGAAAGCTGATACGAAAAGCTTACCAAAAGTTCGAAACGTAATGTTGGTCGAATTTATTGCTAATTTAACGCCATTGAAGGTCAAACTAAGGTTAAACATATTTGTTCAAAAATATAAGTAACTAATGGGTATTTTTATCGTTTATATACAGAAAAACGATCACTGACCTTATTCCTCGAAATGTTTTTGTAATGAGCAAAATTAAAAAAAAATGGACAATCCCCATTGCTTTGTCAAGGATCACAGAACTTTTCCGGGCTGGTACCGACTTCAAAAGTACGAAGATTGAGTACAGAAATAGTTGAGGTTTAGGCGAAGTCTGAAGACGCCACTATAATAAGGAATAAGAATTATTTGATTCTTTTTAGATAAGAATAAGTATTACTTTTGTTTTTACCTTGGAAGTCGGTTTTAATTTTTTGTTAAAAATAATAATGTTTATACCAATTGAACAAGTACTTAATACTTTACTTTTTCTGCAAATTTGGTTAACCTACTGTGATCACGTAGGGAGATATTTATTTATTTAATAATTTCAGTTTTTCATTTTTAATTTCGCGATTAGATCGAGTTAGAAAAAGTTTTAAGCATAAAACGATAGTGTGAGTAATTCTTTATCAATGTTATTTAAAAAATCGCACTCTAATAACCTCTGTGTCAAAAGTTACATCCAATTTAAAAAAAATTAAATAAAAATTCGGATTTATTGTACCTAGGGTTGTCACTAAAGGTCTCTTGTTTGGTTTATCCGGTTGATACGCAAATTCGCAATCGATATCCTATACGAAAAATATCAAGATCACGTTTAAATAGGTCTAATAATAAAAAATCTAAAAAGTGAAAAAATATAACGTAAACTAATGATTTTATATGCCCAAACAGTATCTAATCAGTAATCACCTTCTGATGTAGGCGGGGAAAATAAAATATCAACTTTAGTGACAACCCTAGGTATAAAAAAAAATCCGAATTTTTATAAAAAAAAATTGAATTGGATATAACTTCTGACATAGAGGTTATTAGAGTGTGAAAATTTAGTTTGTTATTATTTTTAGCAATATTCCGCGAAATGAACTTCCACCTTTAAGTAAATGAGTGAGTGCACGCATAGGCATGCGTACAGCACCTCCCTCCTCCCACACTGCCTATGCGTACACTCGCATGCAAGAACTTGCAAACACCACCACCACACAAGCAATAATGTTGGCAAATCCGTGCAAGGTCCCTCACCACCATGCAGGTTGAAAACCTCGACGCGCGTTTCGCTCCAACACCGGAGCATCCTCAGGATGTGGACTCTACGAACAATGTCCGTCAAGTGCCGCCGCCGGCCAAAACACCGCCTTTTATATCCTATCAAGCCCCGCTACTATCCCCACTACCCCCACTACCCTCACCAGTACCCCCGAACATATTAATAAGCGGTGACGTAGTCAAGCAAGTTTGGTCATTCAACAATGCAAATCTGTTATTTTTCTTTTCTTTTATGATCTCTAATTGTTCCAACACGCTCAGCCGAAAGCCTTTATCGCATTTATGTAAAACTTTATAGGAATGGCCATCGGGCACGGTATGATTACTATCTAAAAGATGTTTAGCAAAATGTGACTTATCAGGATGACCATTCCTATAAGCCGCGATATGTTCTTTATACCGAGTCTCAAATCTGCGTCCAGTTTGACCCACATATACACTATCGCATTCAGGACAATCGATCTTATAGACACCGGACTGATATTTTTCATCAATCCGGTCTTTGTTATGACACAAATGATGTTTTAAAGTATTATTTGTCCTGAATGCGACATGCATATCGTTGTTTTTCATTATTTTGGATAAGCGTGCAGATACCTCTCCCATGTAGGTCAAACTGGACTTATATCTAACTATCTCCTTATCAATAGGACCTGCGTACAAAAACTTAACCAGTTCTTTCTTGTTTTTATTTTTCAAAATATTACTAATAATTTTTGGACTATATCCGTTGGATATCGCAATTTGGAAAATGATATTAAGCTCCTTTTGATAATTATCTTTACTAAGAGGGATCGATAATAATCTATGAATGTAACTATGAAAGGCCGCGAGTTTGTGTTGCCAAGGATGACATGACGAAGCATGAATAGTAGTATTAGTATATGTCGGCTTGCGAATCCTGAATGCGATAGTGTATATGTGGGTCAAACTGGACGCAGATTTGAGACTCGGTATAAAGAACATATCGCGGCTTATAGGAATGGTCATCCTGATAAGTCACATTTTGCTAAACATCTTTTAGATAGTAATCATACCGTGCCCGATGGCCATTCCTATAAAGTTTTACATAAATGCGATAAAGGCTTTCGGCTGAGCGTGTTGGAACAATTAGAGATCATAAAAGAAAAGAAAAATAACAGATTTGCATTGTTGAATGACCAAACTTGCTTGACTACGTCACCGCTTATTAATATGTTCGGGGGTACTGGTGAGGGTAGTGGGGGTAGTGGGGATAGTAGCGGGGCTTGATAGGATATAAAAGGCGGTGTTTTGGCCGGCGGCGGCACTTGACGGACATTGTTCGTAGAGTCCACATCCTGAGGATGCTCCGGTGTTGGAGCGAAACGCGCGTCGAGGTTTTCAACCTGCATGGTGGTGAGGGACCTTGCACGGATTTGCCAACATTATTGCTTGTGTGGTGGTGGTGTTTGCAAGTTCTTGCATGCGAGTGTACGCATAGGCAGTGTGGGAGGAGGGAGGTGCTGTACGCATGCCTATGCGTGCACTCACTCATTTACTTAAAGGTGGAAGTTCATTTCGCGGAATATTGCTAAAAATAATAACAAACTAAATTTTAAGCTATGGATTTCCGCAAAGTAACGCCTGATTCCATTAACTATTAGAGTGTGATTTTTAATAACATTGATAAAGGATTACTCACACTATCGTTTCATGCTTAAAACTTTTTCTAACTCGATCTAATCGCGAAATTAAAAATAAAAAACTAAAATTATTAAATAAATAAATATCTCCCTACTTTATCACAGTAGGTTAACCAAATTTGGAGAGAAAGTAAAGTATTAAGTGATTGTTCCATTGGTATAAACAAAATTAATGTTACTTGATTAGTTTTTTTTTTAATTAATTTTTATGCAAATTTTTTACCCGGAAAAACGCCAACTTTGACACTCTTTAAAAAAATAACTACAAAGAATATCGATCTCGGAGTTCTACTCTAATGTTTATATAGCTATCAACTATAGTATTTTGAAAGAAAAACGCGGTGAAACAAAATCGAGATTTTTATCACACTGTGCGTAGGTCCGTCAACTGCCTAGGAATCAATTTCCTAGATAGTACAATCAATTGAATGCTGCTGCTGTTACTATTATTTGCTATAAGTTTGACAACTGATGGTAGGTATTTTTAAGTAAGTATGAAACATTGAAACAAGTAACTTTTATATGATCATACTCACTGGCTGGCGAGTTCGGGATCGAATCGTATCGGCATCTGAAGAACGGGCAGGTCTTTGGTCGAGATGCCTCGGTGTTGTCGCGACATATGAGAGTGGAGAGAATTCCGCGATTTGGCCACTGTGCCACAGAGGACGCATCTGTAAAACGAATACACATGGTTAGTAAAGAATAATTCGAAATGCTACTTAATTCAAAATTTTGTAACATGTATGATGAACCCGGTATTACAGCTTAGATATAATAGGCTGCAATTGATGTAGTGGGGTTGCAGTTTTACGTTTTTCATCTTGGTTTTCTGTTTATTCGCTTTTGAACAGTTAAAGTAGTAGTCTATCGTCACTAACCTATAGCCCGGGCAGACTGTGTGTTTGTCCTCCAGATGCGTCCTGAGCGTGTGCGCCGAGCGGTATATCTTGCCACACTTGGGACACGGCCGGGGGTCGGTAGCTCGCACTCGCAACAGATCCTGCGTCCTTCGACAGCCTGCCAAGAAAAAAAAAACTTTATTCCATACTTGTCTTGTCTTCCATTCCTCAGAGTATATAATTTATGTTGGTCTTACCTCAAATCATATTCTGTGTTAGTAGTAATGTTAAATGTAAAGAGAAAGTTCTACTTGGTAGTTTTATTGTTTGATATAAGCAGACAATTTTCTTGTATTAAAAATTAAATTACGTATATATCGCATCACTAAATACAATCGCAACTAGATCGTTTACTCACAATTAACATTTGGTTATTAGGTTGACTAATTTACATTGTTGAACGCTTATAGTTATTTATAATAAGATATACGATTGCCTCACAGGCGTCAGGAACAATTTTAACTACACACTAAATTTTACCAATATTTTTATGGAGATCATAAGTTCCTATCGCATATATTTTTCAGCCGTAGGGACCTTTTTGAAAGTTAATAGTAGCTAAAGGTGCTCTCATAAATTTAGATTTAAAAAAGAAAAGTTTTCAGACCAAATTTTGCCTTGAATGAAGATTAAAAGCCTCTCAAAAAGATCCCCACAGTGTGAACATTTTGGGTGGACACATCCGACTTCAACGTTGGTATGTAATTAGGAATTATTGCACGCGCTACCAGTCTTTAATCAAAGGCTACATTTTATATACAATCTAATGTTAGAAGCAAATCTGTCCTGCCCAGAAATAAAACGTACAAAATATATGACTTACTAACGATATAGTATTACACTACCGTGGCACACTAGAAAAGTTATACAATACTCTAAAGCTATAAGGAACCACAATTAAATAAAAACCTAAATTACTTCATTTTCATTAATCTCTACTTTTATTGTTCTGCTTTGTTTTGTAAAAATATGTAGGTGTTATGTCCCTAGCGCCATCTATCTGTCGAGTTTAATCTTTCATAACTCCGTCGATTTGTGCTAAGAGGCAGATGGTACTACAAACGTAACAGCTTTTAATCTATTTGGTGTTTAAAACTTTTTCCCATAACAAAATATATGCGAAGGGAAAATGTCTATGTTTATATACAGTTTAAATAAATCCTTTCTTATATGTTCCCCTACTATGACTAGATATGTTTTAGATTGTGCACGTTGCCTACAGGGCTAAACGAATTCAAAAATAAACCCTATGAATTGTGAACATATTCTTAACTATTGCGTTTGAAGGCATTCGATTTCATTACATTCTATTTCGTATTGTCTTATCTATGGTCAAAAATATATTTATGTAGGGGAGTAACTGCATACAGCAGATCGATCCTATATATAATTATTTTTGTGCTTAAATTATCTGAAGCTTTCGGATACAAGATGAAAATAAAATAGTTTCTGCCAAACGATCAGGATTAATCCTAGACTTCAGCCATTTTTGAAATACCTAACATTTAAACTCTATTTACATAAATATATTTCTGTTGTATGCAGTTTTAGGATAAAAATATAACCACAGCGTATCCTGATAAAATCAAATCACAAAATCTATCACTAGAAGTCTAAACCCTAAACCAAAACTAAACGCATATTATTAGGCGATGATTTTTATTATACACAATTTATTTCTAAAAAATATATCAGGATACCACCACATAAAGCGAGACAACGAAAACAATAAAGACATTGAAGCAACAATGGAAGTTAGAGACACATTCGAGAAATATAAGAATGGTCAGTTCACTTAGTTGCGTTTCGTAATCTATCAATGGCACCAATCATCACAAGTCATAATGCGCTTTACAAAACTAGTACTTAGATTATACTAAAGCTCGATGGAAGCCAATACATTTCCCCGCATAAATAATAAGTCGACGGTTGAGGAAGACTTCATGTTGAATCTAAGAGTTTTATCTTCATCGACAATAGATCAACGGAGAAAACTTATTATTCGTGTGGAGAAACTCCATGCAGCTCTAGTGAAATCGAAGTTGTACTTAAACAATATCAGTCTATAACTACTACAAAAATAATTTTCAGTCATTTACCCTAAAATTTTATACATCATTTACGTACGAACATTACTGCGGAATATGAAAATGTGTGAGGAGATCAACGTTCCCTAAATTTCTCATAACTCTGTGGGTCTCTTCCACTCGTAGTTCCGAATCACAGCCGTTTATACCAATATATCAGTAACCGAAATATCGAGTCACAGATTCCGTTTCATTAAAATTATACTCAATTTGCCCAGCCGCAACTCCATTTTAGAGTCTTCATCCTTTCCCACTGGCGGCGGTGCTTGATTCTCATGTGATTACGAACAGAATTGGGATGCGCGAAGTATCTCGCGCAGGAGGCCACCGGACACACCGGACTGTCGCGAGGGTAGTGCGCCTCCAAATGTCTCCGCGCGAGCGCCAGGGAATCCAGACTCACGAAACACAAGGGACACTGGAGACACTCGCTCCGGACCGTCGAGCTGTCGGCCGGGTCACTCCCCTCCAGGTACTTTAGCAACTCGCTCCCTCGCTCCTCACCCTCGGCGTAATCGCTTATCGCCGGCTTTGCCAACGTGCCCCGCGCGCCGGCATCTGCAATGCCGACAGCACCATATTACTCAAAGCAAGAGCGTTTGGCAAATCCGACGATCGGCGCAATGAATCTCGGCGGCGTTCAACAATAAACGGTCTAAAAATATGGCGTATATCGATATAATAATATGTCTGGAGTGCGGGTAGATAAGCGTCCTGCGGCGCGATCGCGAGGCGAAATCGCAGGAGGGGCCCGGCTCAGGGGGTACCCTGGTCACCAGCAGGTTCGAGGCGCGACACCGAAAGCGAACGTGGAAACGGGCCCACCCTCGAGCGGTCGCCTTCTCTAAGAGTTCTGTCGCTGACGAATCCCGTGAGCTTGCAGCTGATGGTTGATGAGGTAATGCTTCGTTTTGCACTTCTTGCCGCAGTGCTGGCACGGAAACCACTGGTCGCGGTCGGTCTGCGAGTGCACATTGAGCATATGCTGGCGCAGGTTTGAAGTGGAGGAGTAGACGCGGCCGCAAAGCGGACACTGCGGCCGGTAGCCCATCGCCGCCCCGCCCGCGAGAGCCGCCCCTGTAACACAGAGGCGGCGATTAGTATAGTCATCCGTTTGCGAGGTCGTTTAAGCGCTACTGTGAGTGTATCGGTCTAGATCCGCGGGCGGGGCGGGCTCGCGCCTCCTCTGTTTGACGCCGTGTATCGAGTTCATGTGTATCTGCATGTACTGGCGCGTCTTGAAGCCTTTCCCGCAGACGGGGCAGGAGTGCGACAGGTCGCGCGCCGCGTGCACGTTGAGGATATGCTGCTTGAGGTTGCTATTGTTGCTGTAGAGCTTGCCGCACTCGGGGCACGCGGGCTTGCCGGCCGCCTCACCGTTAGCGAAGCCGCCGTAGGGGAAGCGCTCGTCGGGCTTGCCGCCCGCGGACTTGCCGTCGCCGCCGCCCGGCCAGGTCGCTCCTGGGGCAGACGGACTCGCGTTCAGTTCTCGCTCGCCCTATCTCTTAGTACGCTCGAAACGACTCGCCAATGCTACTCCGTTATTTATTATAATATTTACTCGGTCGGAACGTTCAGAACCTCCATTGTTGCTTAGACATTCGTTAAGATCGTATATATTGGGGGCGCATGCATTAAAATTTATGAAATAATTATACGATTCAATGGGCTATCGAGGGCTACCTCGATATAAAATTGTTAGTGTTAGTCGTTACCTATTACAGCGGAACATGACTCAGTATCGTAGGCACAATTAGTTACATCGGTAAAATTGTAAGTTCTCGGTCGGTCGTTAACTTTATTGATTTTACGTTATTAGATACTTCTGGTAAAATCTAATTACATTTATATCTTAATTACACCTACGATTGAGTCGCGTTTTATATAATGTTACTGTTAGTACGTATAGTGTTTTGTACTCACCGAAGTTATCCGGTATGCCCGACGGTCCCGGGAGGCCAGGGAATCCTAGAAAGATAATCATGGTTAAAAACGATCACAGGCTATAAAGTACTTTAAGTTAATCAGTGCCTACCCGGTAGGTTGAGTAGTCCGGGGAAGTTGTGCGGTAGGGCGCCGTTGGTGTTGGCGAGGGAGGCGGGGTCGTCGTAATCTATAGGCTCCTGCTTAGCTCTGTTCTCTCCCTCTGTGTCGCTCGCGCCAGCGTCAGACGACGAGTCCTCCATGTCACCAGTCTAGAAATATTATGTAAATGTTAGAAATCTATTTCTAATGAAATAGAAGCAACGTAATGCAGTGGCATTACGTTCTGTTTATCTTCATTTTATGTTTATTTGATTTCCTTTAGTAGATTTACAACTCAAGTTACTGTGTGCAGGAACTTACCATGTTGTTAGAAACTCCAGATAGGTTTGGGTTTTGTGCTTTTTCTAGTGCGTGACTCAATAAGGCTAGCTCGTGTCCATTTGTGCCGAGTCGTTCGGGACTCGTTCCTTGTACTGCTAACAACTGTTCCGTCCTAAACCAATAAGGTAAAAGAAATATAAAAACATGTTACATTCGCGCGTACAAAATAAGAAAAAAGATTTAAATGAAAGTTAAATAAAAGTTCGTTGACTCAAAACACTCAAATTGGGTAATTGGCAAATCATGTTAAGTGGGAGATGTCTTTATTTAGCAGACCTGACTCAGTTTATGGCAACACTGATTTGAATTCTAATTTTATTTCCTAAAAATGGTGCTATGTAATCATAGAGCTATGATGGTGACGACATATTTACGTCGATGGAATTAATGAATTTATTAGTTATAACAAGCACAAATGTTAAAAAAAAAACATATTGACGCGTCCGAATATGAACAATGAAGTTAACCTGTAATTAATTTACATTGAGGTAGTTCGGAGCCGGGGTAGCAACTCGTAAAACAATTATTTAACATTGTTGACTACGAGAAACAAAAACTACTTGTTGTCTAATAATAAAAGTAGGTACTAATCTAATTTTTAACTATAAATCATACTAACAAATAGTTTTAGAAGAAATTGTTAGGGCATGGAAAATAAAGATGAATACCTGGTTTTCATTTGTGCCTGGTAGAGGTCGGAGGACCGCGCGCGTTTCGGCGGCGGCGTATTCGACGAGCCCTCTTCGGGGCGCCTCGCCCTGCGCCCCTCTCTCTGCTGCGTTTCCCGCCCCTCCCTAGATCCACCACTGCCCGTCTCCGTCCACGATGATACTGACTGCTGACCAGTGAATTTGATATTGAATTTGACTGCTCTAAAGTGTTTACTTTTTGATATCCCTATGACTTATAGACATTTCGTCGCTTTTACTGGATTTAGGATATAAAGCCAAACCGAAAGAAGAAACTATATATCAAGAAATAAAAAATAGAAACTCGAACTGCTTTGATGTATCCAATATCATTCTCGCGTTTTAACGAATCACAAAATGCGATAAGATGCGATATGATCTAGATTCTAGAAGTCTGGTCAAGACCCTATAGTTAGTTCTAGAGTCTTATAGAGAGTGTAGAAGAAATATACATACAAACATAATATATCCATTTGACAATTTGGCTACACTCGAAAACCAAAAGCCTTCTTGTGCAGTTAGGTAACAACCCTTCTTACGTTAGGTAAAAACAGAAAAGTTCTTGGTTTCCCATACTCACAGGAGACTCCTTCTGGTCGAGGGTTGCCATGGGTGCTGGAGGCGGTACATCCGTCAGCCCCCGCACCTGCAGCAGCTGCGCCGCTCGCAGGAACTCCTGGAGCTGCTCCTGACCGATGTGGACTTCTCCTTGGTACATAAACCTAGGGTGCAATGACCTCTTTTAGTCATGGATGAATTATAACTGGTTTTGAGTACGTGCATACGTACTGAGTAGGCATTTATTTTTTATATTAATTAAGTAGGTATATGTAGGCTTTTATTATAGACCGTTATAGGCCACCAACTAGGGACAGCAGCGTCGATAGAGGCCCTACCAATTTCGTACAGAGGTCGGCAGAAATAAAGTGCAAAAAATATAAATTCTGCCCTGGCTATTATTATGTACCGGATGTAACTAAACAAAGTGAAAATACTTTGGGATGTGTGTGTGTGTATATACTTTAGTTTTCTTAGAAAATAGCAGCGCTAAAGAGAACATTTTTTTATTTTTTTTATAGACAAAATCATGACGTTGGGGCGTTTATCACAAAAACATAGAAGTCAAAAGTTCAAATTTTAGTGCTGCCACTTTCACAGGGACATAATATAGAAACGCAACCTACCTCAGTAGACTCTCCATGTCTTTGTCGTGAACATCTCTCAGTATGACGATAGGATGCTGACAGGGGTTGGCCTTCAGCAGCCTCCGGAAGTAAGGACTGCACGCTGACAGGACCACCTACGAAAATCACATATTGAAAATGTGGCGAAAGGACCCTTAACTAAGAACGGTTTTGGGCAACTCCGTAAAATACTTCCTGATTAGTGCCTGATAGGATATCCACCAGATAACTTGACAGATAGAGTATGGAGAATCTGTCGAAAAAGTTGTGGATAGCCACTTTATCAGGAAATGATGAAACATGCCCATAAGACTGGGCATGTTTCATCATTTCCTGATAAATGTTCCTGTTCCTGAGAAATGAATAATATCGAAATTGCAAAAGATGAGGATAAACCATAAAAAAGAATTAAATGTATAATTGACCTCTATTAGATAATATTATATTGGACACTATAAGCTCACGGAAATGTATAGAGATGATACCTACCGACAATATTGTACCCAGAAGAACTATTCTAAGAAATAATCATAACCGCTCTTTCCCGGAAATCTTTTTTAACAAAGGCGCCTCGTAAATTTTGTCTATGAATAACGAATAGAATTAATTAAATCTGAGACCAAAACAATTTCCGATCAAAGTACCGAGATTGGCTCGCTACGTATGGTGATTCATTATAATCCAAATAAAACGGAATATGGTGATTTGATACTAGAGGATGATCTCATTTAACATTTTCTACGTTTTATGTGTGCAGGTTTTATAAAATTATTTAGAAAGTAATATTTATGTTAGAACATAAAGCCGGATAGATATCGGTTTGGAGAGATACCAGAATTACGAGCTATATGAATGTGTTACTTTAGTATATTTATAAGTAGGTACAGACGATTATATTAAACGGCTTTCTCTTTATTACTGGTAAATTTTAATAATGTCGTATAGGTGCATATTTTTAGAGCTTAGAAAATTTGTCATATTTTTAGAAATCATCTGTGTATCTAATAGAAAAGTTTAAGCTTGTTGCATGAAATTTTTTCGTCTATCACATGACACATCATCAAAAAATTATGTATTTGTCGCCCTAGCCATCGCCCCATTGACCCTAGGTATAGCAAATACGCCACTGCGAAGGCAATAATAACTACAGTAACCGTCTGTACTATACTAACCTAATTGTAGAGAGTGTACTAACCTTATGCGCAGTAAATGTAGCGCCGGCGCAGGCGAGCGTGACGTCCACGAAGTCCTCCTCATCCCGGAGTCTTCTGAAGGAGGATACCATGGCTGAGTGGAAGTCGTTCCACCGCAGCGAGTATTGCTGCTCGCCGCCGCTCGCGCCGCCTGCATGCAACCGGGCTGTTAGCCGAGAACGTTAATAACAACGAAAAAAAAACAAAAAAAAAAGAACACATAACACACTATATTATGATAAAACAAGAGACAATATTTTATCGTAGTAGATTTAGGTATTACTTTAAGCAAAAAATCTATATTTTAATATTATAATAATATTATAAAGCAAAAGAGTTTGTTTGTTTGTTTGAACGCGCTAATCTCAGGAACTACTGGTCCGATTTAAAAAATTCTTTCAGTGTTATCCCATTTATTGAGGAAGCCTATAGGCAATATTTTATCACGCTAAAACTAATAGGAACGAAGAAATAGAGGAAAATGTGGAAAAAACGGACAGAAATTATTTGAAAGGGCTTATTTGAATGCGCTTATCTCAGGAACTACTGGTCCGATTTAAAAAAATCTTTCAATGTTAGATAGCTCATATATAGAGGAAGGTTATAGGCTTTATTTTATTACGCTGAGACTAATAGAAGCGAAGAAATAAAGGAAAATGTGGAAAAAACGGGAAATTATTTGAAAGGGCTTATCTCACGATCTACTGGAGCAACGTATTTTAACATAGGCATAAGGCAGGTATTGTACATTTTGACAATAAATACCTAAAAACTTTATTAAAAGTAGGTACATAACTACGTTAATAGATTCAAAAGAAAGTAAACGCTATAAAAGCAAAGTATTGACAGCAGATGTGGTTTCAAACAAAAAGAAAAGAATAAAACATAATTTCATAATTTAATGAAAAATCCTTAGCAATTTTTGCAATGCAAATTATTATTGATTCGATTCAAGTATGTAATTTCCAAAAAGTACCAGCCAAGTTACTAATTTTTTTTTTCAATTTTACTTATTTTAAGAAATATGCTTAAAAATTCACGTAAAAACTGTCGAGAAACTAACTTACGAAGATAAAGTAACTTACAAGCTTTTAAGCTTACTCAACCAAACAGCTAACAAAATATCAACAAAATATTTTAGTTTTTATATTTATTTCATCGGCCATGTTACAAATTTTATGGCTCGGACCATTTCTTGCGATGACTGATAAAAATAAAAAGTATTTACGCAACGTGTGGGGCACATAACACGTATGATTACTTTAAATTCAACTTTATGAATTCCTTGAGAGATGACTAATCGGAAATACCTTAATATCGTGAAACATTATAATTATTATATTCTATGTATACTCACGAATAACACCGGTAAATATTCGGTGGGGTTTACCGGTAAGAAAAGTGAGCAGCTCAGACTGTGCAGTGTGCGCTAGTAAGTTTTGCGCGATGCGTGTCAAATGTCGGTAGTTTTACTACATATTATGTTAATATAATATTGACTTTATGGTTTTACTACATATTATGTAGCATACCGTAGTTATAGTAGTATCTAGCACATAATGAAATTGTGACTAAGAATATTACGAACTAAGACATTTTCATTCGGGTACCCTTTGGGTACCTATGGATAACGGAACCCTAATAAAAGACGTGAGTGGATGAAGTGAGTAACTATCAATTTGAACAAGTGCGAGTGGGACTCGCGCAAGAAGGGTTCCGTATCACCATAGAGTAGAAATACTTAGCAAAAAAATGTGTTTATTGTATGGGAGACCCCTTAATTATCAATTTGTTTTTAAATTTTATTACTAAATATTACAGTATACTTAAATAAAACTAAGTATTTTATGAACATTTCAGGTGGCTACCTGTTGTCACCATTAATACCGAGAAAAAAATCTAAAAAAATAACGTTTCTTGTATGAAAGCCTCCCTTAAATATTAAATTTATTTCGTCTTTAGTATATTTTGTTGTTATAGCGATTAGCGGCAACAGAAATACATAATCTGTGAAAATTCCAACTCGCTAGCTATTACCATTCTTGAGTTACAGCCTGGAGACAGACGGACAGACATCGGAGTCTCAGTAATAAGGTCCCGTTTTTACTCTTTGGGTACGGAATCCTAAAAAGGACGTTTTTTTGCATAAGTGACTTTGAAATAAAAACAAATTGGAAGTTACAAGGTTTGTGCAACTTGCGTACTTAATTGCTCTATCGTTGCAGAATGTTATTTGCCTACTTCGTCAACTCATGTCTTTAATACATAAAATATAGTAACGAGATTGTTAATGGATTTAATCGTTATAGTCATTAGTAAATAGATTGAACTTCCGACCGTATAGAAGTTTTCTGACTGACTCTACGTGATTCTATTTACAGAATTGCAATCAACTATTTCTTTAATTAAAATTTTACCTAATAGCCATTTATTTGTACCAGTTTAGGAACCTACAAGCTAATAAGAAGTAGAGGTAATGCGTAGTTCGAATTTTCGTAAGATTTTTATCATTAAACACCTGAAATCTGGCATCCAGTAGCACACATGAACTATTAAATGTTATCTTAAAATCAAAAACGAAGTCTTTCTAAATAGTTTCGTGAGTAAAAATAACATAAAATTAAGTATAACGTACTGAATTTACATGCACGATATCTGTAGTCTATCAAAGATTTACTTACGATAAGCAATGTTTTTCTTTGCGACAAGTACAAAGTGGAATTAATTTTCTTTTAGGTTAAAAAGCTAAAAATTCACTTTTAAAACTATTTAAAAGTGAATTATGTACATAGAGAGGAATATAAATGTTATGTTTAGTATATTTTATGAGATTTTTATTATGAATTATGGTAAAAGATTCGAGTTAAACGTTTGTCTTTTTTGTTTAGAACCGATAATAGGTAAGTACTAGGTGACAGTCTGGCAAATAAGTAAAAAACTTTCGTGATATTAATGCGTTAATGTTCACCCAATTTCTTACTCGCATATACAGCGGACAAACTAAGTTTTATTAGCAGCTAGGGCCTAGGTACCTAAGTAACGCTGAAAATTTACGGAGTCAATTTTACAACTTCATTTAATTAAAGTAAAGGAATCATAAAATTATATATTATTTTTAAGTGCGGCTGTTAATTATTGTGAATACCCTTTATAGATATCGTAAATAGTAACAAATATTGTACTAATAATAATAATACTATCATGAAGGATAGTATTATTATTATTAGTAAGTACAATATTTGTTACTATTATTTTCTCTCCGATAACAAGTCTTTACTTAGTTTTAGACGCAACACAACGCTAGGTAGATTTATTCTGTACCTAGAGCTATCATTTTTTGTAAAAGATTATGATATAAGTAATAAGAGCCTCATATTAGGTATGTTTTGCTAACCAAAAATGCAAAAAATGTCACGTTGATTCTAGACGTAATAATTAATATATTTTTAAAATGTAAATTTCAATTTTGTAAAAACGTGTTAAAAATGAGTAAAATTATTAATATGATTATAGCGTTTAAAAGAAAAATCCTAGAAAATTTTAAATAAAAACAAACATGTCTACTACGTGTCTGAAATTTTGACAATATTCTTGTTGAAATCTTGTAAGTTACCTTCTTTTCTCTCTTTTCTTACACAAAATATTGACGATGAAAATTAGAAAACAAACATCATCATCAGCAGAATATCATTGATCATCAGTTACATTTTAGGGTTCCGTACCCAAAGGGTAAAAACGGGACCCTGTTACTAAGACTTCGATGTCTGTCCGTCTGTCTCTCTGAAATTTTCACAGATTGTATATACTGTTGCCGCTATAACAACAAATACTAAAAACAAAATAAATTAAATATTTAAGGGGGGCTTCCATACAACAAACGTGATTTTTTTGCAATTTTTTGCTCTTAATCAATAACGGCAACACATTGGTAATAGGGATGATGACAAGGTCAAAGATTAGCGACTTTTGTTAATAAAATAAAGAAAGCACGGCAAAAAATAAGCGTTACCAAAATTTCAGCTCGATAGCATTTGTATTTTTTTTGTTAGGCGCCTTCAAAGTTGGATAATCAAGTCGATTTTTTTTTCAATTAAATTTCTTAATATTTGTATACCATTCGATAGCTTATGCAATTAAAAGCAACTTTTGGTATGAAACCACTTTCATAAACGCAATATTTAATATACCTATCGAACAAAGTTCCCTCCCGATCCGTACAAACTAAGAAAGACTGACGTCAGTCTTTCGTAGCACTTTGTATGGGGCGTTTCGGGCAGGTCTATTTTATGAGATCTTTGAATTGTTCATATCTTGGTGAATTTTTAAGCTATGAGAGTCATTCTTTCAGCAATGTTTCTATTTTTTAAGGGTCTTTCAATTACCAATATGAAAAAAAATTAGTCATCAAGCCTATTGTAATGTTCACAAAATACTGAATTGTATTTGTACTTTAATAATTAATAATAAAATTTAAATAAATTAAAAAATTAAGGGGGCTCCCATACAAAAAAATACAATTTTTAGCCTATTTTTGCTCTGTACCGGTACGGAACCCTTCGTGCGCGATCGTACTTGGCCGATTTTTATTTCATTTTTGTAACTCTTATCGAGGTAACCCAGGTGTGTATTATTCAGCGGTGAATGCGAAATTGTGGAAAAAATTGGGACCGCTTTAAAATTGTAATAAGTGTATTGATAAATAATTTATCTGCTCTGTTTGTCCGCACTGACTTTACAGAGCCGAGTTGATTTTAGATGGCTTTTGTTTTCACATTATTCGTCGAGTGTCGCTTTCATATGGTAATGTTATTATGAAAAATGGCGCGTTTTTGTGAATCAATTTAAACCTCATTACTTAGCATAAATTATGAATTTGTTTAAAAAAATATTTATGTAGTTTGTTTCGTAATAAATTCGAGACTTTTGTGATTAAGTTGTAGACATTTAGACTCTTAACTCTTCTTTATAACTACAACGAGTATATAATATAAGATAGAAATAAAAATAGGTAGAGTTGTAGACATAAAGTAGAACTAAGCGAGGGCATTCAACGGCGAATTGCAAAATAAGATCTTAAAATTTTGAACAAATTTTTAAAACTGCATCTGTTGAGCATTAAGGTGTTTACATCAAAAATATGATAAAGTCCTATTAACATTTCATAATATTCTAATAAGATTCTACGAGTCGTTAAATGTGTGAGACTTGCATGACATTTCAAATGTATGGGATGTGATGTACGATATTTAATACTTGTTTACGTTATTTTTACGTATCTCATCAAAATCACAATAATATTTTATATTTATTACGAAATGCCAAGATTTTAAATACTTAATATTGTTTATGATTTACATTTTTTATGTTTCTGTTTCAAAAAAATTAAATTGCTTAGATTGTGTTATACGTATTATATTATAAGTTACATTGTGTTATACGTATTATATTATAAGTTATATTGTGTTATAACTTATAATAATATAAGTTATAACAAATATACACTTTTTTGCTCTACAAAATATGATAATTAATCTCTACATTTGAGTTCCTAATTAAGTGTTTATTGAAGTGTTTATAGAGCAGACAGCAGCGGTGGAGCGAATGCCGGCGCTCTACACAGACTACCGAGGTAGAGTTGGGTAGAGCGCGCAGGGACTGGGGAGCGCGCCGAACCGCGAGTTATAATGCAGACAGACATTTCACACCTACTATGTTCTCTATTTAAGAAATAAATTACACTTATAATAATTGTTGCACTTAGATAATTTTTTTTAATAATGACAATGTTTAACAATAATAAACAGTATCAGATTCCATAAGGTTCAATTTTTTAAATTTATAGAGTCGCTTACTACATAATAATTATAGAGTCACTATACTTACCTTATAAAAGATTAGAATGAACTCGAAATAAAAATTCTAATTAGACTCCTTCTTAACTCTAAATTCCGTTTATTTTACGTTAATTGAATTTAAAGATACGGTATTTAATGTTTGTGTTACAAGTTTTATAATTTTGCATGTTTCTTGGAGGTAATTAATATCGCACCTAAAGTGTAAATTATCTTAGCCATAAAAGGAAGATTAAAAGTAATGACGCATTTAGTTTAATCTTCCGCCATCTTAAAGCTTTTGGGTCTATTAAACTAAGTTTAACTTTGAATCTCACTTTCCAAAACACTTACATGGTTTGTAGTAAAAGTCCGAAATTAAACGTATACTTACCGATAAGTGAATGTTAAGAAAATTAAAAAAAGTTGTAAGTTGATACTTGATTATAGCATTCTTTACAACACAACAACATCTTATGAGTTACTAGCAAAACGCCCCAGCGTCGCACGGGTATAAAATATATAGCCACTAAAAAAATTATGCCTATAGCCTTCCTCAATAAATGGGCTATCTAACACTGAAAGAATTTTTCAAATCGGACCAGTAGTTCCTGAGAGTAGCGCATTCAAGTTAGCCCTTTCAAATAATTTCCACCGTTTTTTCCACATTTTCCTCTATTTCTTCGCTCCTATTAGTCTTAGCGTGATAAAATATAGCCTATAACCTTCCTTGATAAATGGGCTATCTAACACTGAAAGTATCTTCAAAATCCGTTGCGTAGTTTTAAAGATTAAAGGGAACAAAGGGACATGAGGGAAAAAAAGCGACTTTGTTTTATAATAAGTATAGATATAGAAGTCATTCGAGATATCAAAAAAATAATTATTTTCATTTATGATATTATAAGTTTAAACACTTACGGATTTTGTCGCGGAGCACTTTTATTAATCCCGACGTTTCGGCTACTTTGCAGCGGCCGTGGTTACGGGCGCTGCAAAGTATCCGAAACGTCGGGATTAATAAAAGTGCTCCGCGACAAAATCCGTAAGTGTTTAAACTTATAATATCATGAGTGATACTCGCGAAAACTTAAGAAATCATTATGATCTTCATTTGTTTTATCAAATCTTAATTTATTTTTAGAATGAAAAATGAAAACTTCAATCCGCAAGAATCGTTTTATTTTTAGTAGAGATTTGCGAGATTTGTAAATCTTGATACGGAGGAGACTTCATTAAACGAGCGACCCCCACCCCCACATCCTGGGGGATGATCCAGGAGCCAGGGGGTGTGGGGGGGCCGGCAGGACACGCGGGAGGGGGGAACTACCCCCTCGTGTGCCGTACGAGTGACGGTCTGACGGCTACGCTCCTCATATAAACGTCTGTTGGTAAACAATCGCGTATCAATGTATAAAACATCACGCATAATATTCACAAAATTTATTATGTCTACTAAGATTCAATATTTTGAATTTCGAACGTATTTTTTCTTTTGTTTGGTTCACGTGAGCTGCCGTTTCTCATTTTTGGTTTCAATGAATATAAATATTGTGCATTTTTGCAAGCAGCGTTTATAAATGGAAGGAACTCGTAAAGTAATTTTTAACCCAATAGATAAGCGTTTATAAATTTTAATATTCATCATAGGGAACGCTTTTCTTATAACTTGAAATATTTTTCAAATGACGCTTTATCTTGTGGTTAGTTTATGATCCGAAAAGTACTTTGGGGTAGTATATTGTAAAGGAAGGTGTTTTTAAGGAGATATTCTACTTTAAAACTTAGTTGTTTAGTATTTACACTTTAATAATGTGTATGGTACACAGGATCTGTAAAATTTGTAAATACAAATGAATTTCATTGTCATATTATTATCTACGACTCTACTTTACCGACCTCGCACATATTACAATATCTACATCTTTAAATACGCAAATGCCAATCCAATGATATTTAACAATAATTGCTATATTTTTTTAGTTGTTTTAGTTGAAGATGTAACAAACATAAATTATATTTTATTGTCGGAGATCTTCCGTGATACGTCATTCTGCGCGTACATACTCGAACTGGATTGGTCGAGGAAAATAGATTTTTTAACAGAATAACACGTTGATTAAGAATAACGTGATGCAGCGATATAATATAAACAATAGATACATATAGCAGGTAAAGTACTTTGGAAAAATTACAAATACATTAAGATAACTGTGTATTTAATTGCTTGGTAATATTGTTGATTTTTAACGCGTTTAGAATTAAATTAGTGATGTTTGTGTCATTATCATGACTATTTCAACTAGGAAATCCAAGAAACATATTTTTGCAATTTATAAAAAGTATCTGAAACTGATATGTAAGCATGAATCTGTACAATTTTTGTTTTGACAAATAGTTTACTAACTTGGCTGGTATTTTAAAGTTATTATATAATAGTTCGGACACGTAGGGCAAGCAGCTAGGCATGTTACTCGTATATTAGAGGATATTTATTCTAAACAATTGCGCTGAAAAAGTTTTATTTGCTTCCCAGTTGCTTGCCTATCGTATAAATCTAGGAGACGTTCCATTACTACTCCCAGTAAACTGTTCAGTGCGATTTTACATCTGTAGCCAATCTGATCTCCCCAAATCGGCTGACCATACGACCAGTATACAGTTAGAGTCTCGGAACTAGAGGACACTAGAGGAGTTTAGTATGTTTGTCTGTATGCAAATCTCCTCAAATCCACTGGCCGGTGTATTGTTATAGTTTAGGAATATAGTTTAGTATGTATGTATGTATGTACTCACCGGTCTCGGTGGCCATGGCCGGGTGTTCCGAGGGCGGCACGGCGGACTCGGTGCGGGCGCGCGCGCTAAACACCTCTGCCCCTGCGCATTCCACGAGCGCCCCTAACGCAGCCACTTTAGCGATTCACTTGTACTGTCTATATAAACTAGCTCGATGGCCTTTCAGGTTGGGTTTGTCTTGAGTGTTTCCTGAAACTATTGGTTTCTTTAATTTCAAGTTTATAAAACAAATTTAAAGATTTTCAAAAATTTGTCTAAGATTAAAGTTAACACAATCCCAATGCTCCGTTTTGCAATAAATCGGTACGAAATCGCGACGAGTGAAAAGCGCTTTCAATTTAAACGTCTTAATATTTATCACAATTATAGTTAATTTAATAAATATTTATAACGAGAAAATGGATTTTAAAATAATTATTAATAATGCCGCATACAATTACAAATCGATGTGATTGAATTATGCAATTGCACAACAATAATTAATTTGTAGATGCACAAACTAACGTTAAAGCTAATTAGAACGACCGTTTAACATTACACGTAATTAAAACGAAATTAATCGGCTCGTAGTACGAGCATGTGTGGGACTCACGGCATGTACTCGTCCACGTGAAAATGAGAACTCAATTAACACAACACACGCACTCCAGCGCAAAAATCGTCCCCGGGCTATCGTGACCGCCGCGATCGGGGGTGTTAAATTAGGGGCCGATGCAACGATCGATGGCGCGCCCTGCATCGCCACAATAAGGGAGGAGCGGGCAGATAGAAATCAATACGATGTCCATCATCTTGCACCCTCCCCGCCGGTCTACCGCCTGCGCTTTGCACCCGGAAAATGCATTTTCGCGACCCCGAGCGCCTCTCACCCGCCGCGATTTTCCGACGCCGAACACATGTAAAAAGTGAATTTTCGGTGAAAAAAATTATTCCGTACTTTATTTCATTTATATTGGAGTTCGATTGGATGCACCGAGCTTTTAATGTTTGTTGGTGTTGTACGCGCGTGTAAACGGATGCGCGTCACGCGGACGACTGTCGCCCCGCCACTCGGCCGAGAATAAACAGGGGGGGAAGGTGTCGGGTAGCGAGCGGGGCGCGCGCGGGGGGCGGGGCAGGGCAGTGCAGCCTGCACGCCCACAGGCCGGCCTGCGTGTGCGGCCGGACACTACAAGCTCGCCGGAGAGCGGTAGAGCGGTAGAGCACCGCGGCAATAGACACCGCGACGCTCTGATGAAAACCGTTTCCGGTAGATGAGGACTATCCGCTGATATTATTATGTCGCTATACATTATAATATATAGCCACATAATAATATCAGGGTATTGGGTACACTCTGGTACACTCTTTTTACTTATAACGTATGCTGTTAAATTATTTTTGGAAGTAATGGTACTTTCCGATTTCTTAAATTTTTTATTTGCATATTTAAATCTTTTAAGGTCGCAAGTTTATCTGGAGAAAATACGTGTAAGGTTTCGG
This sequence comes from Polyommatus icarus, assembly GCA_937595015.1. NCBI lineage: Eukaryota > Metazoa > Arthropoda > Insecta > Lepidoptera > Lycaenidae > Polyommatus > Polyommatus icarus. The sequence goes on from OW569321.1 coordinate 17,876,223, forward strand.
ATAAAAGTGTAATAAAAATTAATGGCTAACGGCTATCTAATGAAGTTATAAAATAAAATTAAAATATAAATTGGTGTATAAAGTATTAATTTCATGTTAATTAATATAATATAATGTATAATCCTCTTCAGTCGTTATATACTATCTAATCAATAGCTTACCTTCCATGTAATTTATAACTTGTGTGATGTAGTCTGTAGAGTACCAACGACCTACCTATCGACCAATTTGTTTAGTCAAAATAGCGTTTACATTTTCTTTAAACCTTCATTTTGGAAAAATACTATTCCTTAGTATTTATTAATTGTATACTAAACCAGCTACTCCATCTTGTTAATAGTGATTATAAAATTACATTTAAATCCGTTAAATTCATTTAACGTGATATGGTTGCACACTTGCACATCAAGGATGTGCTTTTACGCATTGTAATACATATCTATCCATACTAATACTATTATAAAATATGCGAAAGTGTGTCTGTCTGTCTGTCCGTCTGTCTGTCCGCGGTTTAGCTCAGAGACTATAAGACCTACAAAGCTGCAATTCGGCATGAATGCATATATTAATGATGCCGACAAAATGATATATAAATACTTTAAAAATATATTTTTTATGGTACCTATGTTTTTTTTGTTGTTTCGTCCACCCGACCGTGTAAGGTGTCGTTGGAAAGGCTTTTAAAAATATTATGAGTATTCATAGATCATTTTCCGATCTAGGGACCCATTTGTGAAATATGAAGTTTTAAAGTGGAAAAATTCGGAGTCCAGTGTAATACATGTTATAAATGTACATTCATTGACAATACAAAAATTATCAAAAACTAGCGGTACTACGTAACCCTATATATTTCGCGTGGTCCGACACGCATTTGGCCGGTTTTCTTTAAATACTGTGATAGCGCTGAATAATAAAATAATTGTACAAATAACAAATTAATAATATTTTCATGAAAGAAAAATGTTGCTCTACATACACTTTTCACTCTAGCGCTATAAAACAGACTTTTTTGGCGTATTGTACCTACAACAAATGCTTAGAGAATAGAGTGTTTGCTGGAGGAATATAGTATTTGCTGGAGTATAAAATTAACATTAGATTCGTTAATTCTATGAAAATTGTTCCACAGATTACATAAAACATCCTTTATTGTTTTATATAATATGTGGTAGAGCAAGTTTTGGCGGCTGTGAAACTACTACATATAACATAGTAAATATTTATGACAATTCCAAGAGAGAGCTAATTGTATCTTAATTGATTAATTTACTTCCCGTTATGATTATGAGAGTTTAGTTCGAGCTTTTAAAAATTTCATATTTAGCCGACTTGTTAATTTATTCATCTTGTCGACCGAATCGTTGGAGGCTCATACATGGCTTTTACTTCATCTCATATTCAATTATTATTTTAAAGTCGATCTATTAATTTTATTTTTTTATTTTTAACGCTATCTAAAGATTTTTAAATGTAGAGTCTGAAGTTCTTTAGATTTGAATGTTTCGCTTAAAATACTTATTTATTAATACATATAGGTATAGTAATGTTGTCATTCATTTAACAATAACATAAGTAAATTCTGATTTGTACTTTTGCTTTATTGGGTGTAATTAGGTAAACTAAATTGTGTTGTAATAGGTAAATAGTATTAGAGACAAAATAAATTGAGTTTGATAATCCGAAACTTCAATTTTGATGACTGAGAGATGAAAGTTTGATGGAAGACACTGTTTTGTGATAAGCAGCACTCCTAGGGTTTGGTAGACGGTGGACGAAAATTTATTAATTGACACTCGAAATCGATATGTTAATGTTGAAATAAACTCACTTTTATAATTAATAACTAATTTTGCTCCTAAAAAGGACAATTAAAACTCAGCACTAATGACGCTACACCGTTTCGTTAAAAGCAACACTACCAGGAGGGGATGAGGGGGGGGGCAATTTGTAAGTATGTTGTAAGTTGTATTTGTAAGTTTGTGAGTAATTAAAAAAAAAGAACATAACACCTCCTCCATTTTGAAAGTCAGTTAAAAATGTAGCCTATGTCATGTATGTATCCAGGATGACAGCTACCTCCTTGTAAAATTTTGTCGAAATCGCTGCAGCTGTTTAAGCGTGAAGAAGTAACAAACATACAAACTCACAAACTCACATACTTCCGCCTTTATAATATTAGTAGGATATGATACAATACGATAGGTACCTTTAAAACAATAATTATTGTCAAATGCTCTAGGTTTTTATAGAAAGTAACTACATAGGATTTATGAAATGACGATAACTGAAGCTAGTTGGTCTTCCTGCAAAATTATACCGGACATTGAAAACCCTTTCAGGCCGCGGTCTGTCGTCGGTTGCGGATGGCACAGTAGATTTAAATTGATGGCGTCCTGCTGTCTTTGTCAGTAGATGGTGATGCACAGTCTCAGAGCTGTGTCGCGCATCGCAACGTCAAAACTTGAAACCCATCCCGAGAGGTATCTAAGTAGCCGCTTGACGAATGGTAACATGTGTTCTTGGGCTGGTATAATCATTAGTCTGTACTCAATTGAAATCTCGGTTTCAAGACACGGTTCAGGCTCTGTCATTGGTTGGCTGTCAAAATTTGGACCAATCGCAGAGCCGAACCGCGTATTGAGACCGGGTCCCATCTTGAGTACTGAATATTTGTACCACCCTTAACACTACTACAGGTTGAGTTAACTGAAATGCACTTCTGAATGGAAAGTACTAAAATATTATAATGCAAGCAATCCACATACATATTACTAATATTTAAACGCGAAAGTGTCTGTCTGTTACCTCTTCACATCCAAACTGCTGAACCGATTTAGATGAAATTTAGTATGGGCATACTCTGAGCCTCAGGGTAGGATACTTTTAGGAGACATCGAATATTTTTATCCCGAAAAAAATTATGTTTCTCACGCGAGGCGTCATCTAGTTAATTATGTCCACCTAGTTATTGATTTTTTAGTTATTTTGAAAACTAAAATAATAAATAATCTTCTATAGATTCGGTTGTCTGTTTAGTGTTAAAACTTAAAAAACTATCAGTTTAAAATTTGCGGACCGCAACCCATAATTAACGAGCGCGATGCAGCTTTTCAAAATGTTACTGTCAGATAGATAGTCCACCTTCTTTATGTTAAAAATTTTTTTTCTTCCTTTTAAAAAAATCTACTTGCAAATAGGTATTTAAAGGAATTTCAACTTTACACAGTGGTATGGTGCCTTGTACTGGGTCTAGCTATCGTATACCAATCGTATATTTTAAGCAACTATAAAATACAAGAGAACTACACAAAATAGCGGCGCGAATAATCGCTTACGAAACAAAACAGCGGCATTAATCCCTGAAAAGCTCGGGCGAACGGCCGGCCAATCATTCGTCAAGCGCGCGGTAAATCTTGTGGGGTGGGTCGCCGGGGGGAAGGGGGGGTTACGTAACATCCGGAAGTGCGGATTAGGAATCAATAGTGGGCCGTAATGATAGTTGTACCGTAATGGATGTAACTGCGCCGCCCCGGTGCGCGCCGATCATTGCGTCGTAAATAGCGTTGAGGTTTCGCGAGCCCTCCCGCTGCGTTTTATTTCTACTTTCTAGTATGCTAGGGATGAAGTACTGAAAAGAAATGTACAGATTTATGTAACCTACGACCTCGGATAAATAGTGCCAAAATATCTTACTGTCTCTTGTTTTTCTTTGTCGAAGGAAAAAATGTAGTTACAGATTTATGTAACCGTGAATTAATAAGAAATTATTTTTTCATCTCTCATTCTACTTTAATTAATCAATTCGTCGTTTCATCAGATTTACCTTTTTCACACAAAGCTAACTATTTCACACTAGACGAAAAAAACAAACATATTGCACAACAATTAGATCCACACCAAGTTCCACTGGAATGCGTGTGTCGTCATCTAGATTCTAGATAAATAAAACTACATTCGCAATATCTTTTTGCCCCCAACGATTTTGCTGTACCGATGAGTAAGCTGAGGATAAAAGCGAGAAAACAGCCTTTTCCTTGTTAAACAGCAAGAACTATCGATTGCACATACACTGGTGAATCATATTCACCCCTTACGTGACTCAGTGCAGTGCCGTCACGGCTCACGACTATTACACGGATAGAATTAAGCAATACACCGCTGATTTATACAATATCCAGCCCTCTGGAAAGGGTACATGTCAGAAAATTTGAATGGTATAGACATACCTTTTTTTATTAAATACCAAGAAACATATTATTGTAACGGCGCGGTTGTAAGAAGGCTTATAATTATCAAGACGACGCCTGCAACTCCGTTGCGCCAAAATTAGTTTATCGCGCGGAACCGTACATTTTTCCGAGATAAAAAGTATCCTATGTCTTTTCCCAGAACTCAAAGTGTCTACACACCAAATTTTAGCAAAATCGGCTCAGCGGTTTGGACGTGAAGATGTAACAGAAAGACTGACAGACAGACACACTTTCGCGTTTATAATATTAGTATATGTAGTATAGAAGTATGGATATTATGTATTGAAATTGATACGCAAAGAGTCATGGCCAAATTTATGTAGGAGCTGGACTCGACTTTTATTTTTGATGTCCCAAAATAAACTATAGTTAGATTTGGTTGTTCTTATGCTCTAAACATAATTCCGTTTGAGAATTATGTCTAAATATTGGTTTTTTACAATAATTAATAACGTTAACAATTATTTTGAGGTTAGACTTAAGAACTACCTTTTTCCCGACAGCGGTGTAGCCTACAAGTGTATATTCGGCGATCTCGTTTCTAATTATTTCAATTTTTCTAGAGTATTACCCAAAAAATAGAACGAATGCGAATAATCGCCGGCTGTCAGAACGTAAAGAAACTAAAATATATTGACCTTTTTTGTGGCTATTTACTGACACATTTCTAATATTTTTCGATGCCTTAAAATATTAGAGAATTTTTGCTACCAATGGCATATCGGGACGCCATTTATCATCTGGTACGATTTGGCCTTTTTGGTTCTTTACATAATCAGTAATTTTAATATCTTTCATTTTCTTTAATACATCATAAATATTCTTTAGTATACAGTATGATTTTAATTCTCTTAGAACAAAATTTTAAGCAATAGGAAAACCCATGGCAGGCCCTTAAAATATTCTGTAAGCTATGGAAAAAACTACCATTTTCTTTAACTTTATTACTCGTAATATTTACCGTGAAAATTTTGGCCGTTTCGGTAATAACAATAATACTTTAAGCGACGATTATACAAGTGGAGAAAAACAGAAAATGTAAAAAGTTTTTTGTTCTTTTATTGGATGTATTTATTTGTTTGTTACAATTCAAAGCGTAAACAAAATGATTAATAGTATTGAAGGCCGCCCCGAAAGCCTATTTGTTACACTATCCGATGTTCCAATGTATTGTTCTGGAAAGCTATCATTGCATTGTATATACATATAAACATACATCTAATATCATACGGGTGGTGATACTTTGCAATTCTGTATCCAGAAAATCTTATTTGGTTTGTCGAATGTCGCTTATCAACTTTTATACCATTAACAATTTGTCGACATATTTTGTTCTCACTAGTCAATGTATTTAATACATATTTATATTATAGCAGATGACACCCTCAGCTCTGTTGCATCGAAATTTGTATATTGCGTGGGAACCGTACATTTTTCCAGGATCAAAAGTAACCTATGTCCTATCCGGGGACTCTAAAGTACCTCCATATCAAAATTCAGCAAAATCAATATTAGTATGGATTTTGAAGACACATTTAATAGGTTCAATCCTTAACAAAAAGCTGTAAATGCCGCAATAACAATAAAAGTGGCAAACTTGTATCATCGAAAACTGCGTATTTTGGGCGGCAAACATGGAAGGCTGTGCTTCCGGTGCGTGCCCGTCTAAATATAGAAGGTGGGCGGCCTACCCCACTCAAAAGGGGGCTTTCGTGGATCGCGCTGCCCACCATAAATAAACTTTGTTTTTTTTATTTTTTAAATTATAAATTATGTATCAGTGAAATTAATTATTAAATTTTAACGGGCCTCTAACATAACCACTTAATAACAAAAGTACTGTAACGTTATTAGACGGTACAAGGTCTTCACACTATTTTTAGGCTATTAAGTCTGTTACGTTAATTTTCATGCTTAAAAACTTTCTGTTGTGTACTAGTACTTGTGACTAATACTTACTGTGAATTATTGTAGACTCTATCTTAGAAATTCGTAGCCTTTTTTATACTAATAAGATAAGTCAGTTCCATCTGTGTTAGTTCTTCGCATTTGATCGAGACATGGCAATTTTCAGGACGAAAATTGACCAAATCCTTAAGTTAGTCATTCCTACATAAATACTAACATCATTCCTAAATTTAGATATAATTTTATGCTAATTGAAATATTTTATTTGCATAATTGTACGTGCTAAAATTAAAACACTAATTAATGTCATGTTTTCCGACTGTTTCTATAATGATCGTCATTTATAACGAGCCTAATAAAATTACGCGTACAATAATAAGGGCAAATGAACAATTTCTCTATAACTACAAATAGGTTAGAGGCGGGTCGCGGCTCACGCACTGCAAGTAATTATCAACGCAATACACGAGGGGCCCGCGGCCCGCTAGTTCCGTATACCAGATAATAAATTTTACATTGATTTTGTTACGTCGATGACAGTTTAAATATCGATGAAATTAGATGTTTGTATCTTTACTATCTGGCTGATTAGCGTTAGATAACTTTGAAGTGGAAAATGGCACTTTGACATATTTTGTTTCATACATAATAAATAAAAGGTTAAGGCCCTGTTTCACCGCTTCGTGATAAGGTGCCCGATAGGGTTATTTGACAGATTCTCCATACTACATCTGTCAAATTAAGTGGTGAATAGCCTTATCAGGAAGCGGTGAAACAGGCCCTAAGTCCTCTTTGTCTGTCAAAGGGTCAGCCTGTAGTCTGTACAATATAAAAGTATGTCGTCGCAATTGCCTTGCTTGAATTGTTAGAATTTGACTAAGCGCAATAATTGCAAAGTTTACACTGCTGAAAACCAAAACAGTTTTATTTGTATAATTGTCTGTGACATTAGAACTTTTATTTTTAACCACCACAACGAACCCCAAAAAAGTAATTTAGTTCGAATCCTAATTATTTAGTTCGCGTGACCGTGCAGTGCGTACGCGCCTGCGATTGCGCCCGACATGACTTCTATTTGCTTCCGCACTCAAATTGCCTCGGAGCCCCTAGCCAACACGTTTTCTTTATCGCTTTTTTATAGAATAGACGATAAAGTAGTATGGAATCAACATAAGCGTTTGATAACATAAAGTCGACATTCGACTGGTATCATGTCAATTCCATACATTTTGTTCGGCTATGCTATAAAGAAGTGGTAAAGAAAACGTGTCGGCTAAGCCCCCAGGAATTACTTGCATGTATAATATTCCGAGTTAATTTACCCGCCCAATTTTTGGAACATGACCGTAAATTGGTTTTTATACGTGTTTTGTGTGTTCCAATTACGGAGCTCCTGAGTTATCGAATGTAGTTGTGTAACGAGGATTATACTTAGCCGCACGGAAGCGTTTCCGATTACTTCATTTTAGATTATCCTAATCCTATTATATGAGAATCTTTCATTTGTTGGTTATATAAAGATTCAACTATAATTATTGTAAACATAAATAGAAGTTTTATGATATACAGGATTAAAATATACCTACAGCTACCTAACTAAATAATATTCCTATGTTTTCTTCGTGTCTGTCAAGCCGCTATGTGTTTGTACTGAATAAATGTTTATTATTATTATTATTACTATGCTAACATACTAATTACTAGTCTTTGTTCAGACAAATAATATTGTAGAATCCTTTAAAATCTATGTCCAGAAATCAGAATGTATCATTTCATTAGTAGGGACAATTTAGTATTGGCGCAGAGGATACCACACACCCTGTAAAGTCCATGCCCAAGTTTTATATCGTTTAAATTTTAACGCGAATTTCCCTGAAAAAAGCTTATTCAATAAAGCTTTAAAGAAGGCGTCAGGGTGGAAAACTTTTTATAAACACCGCTCACTAACTCCATGAAGGTTAGAATTTAATAGCGCTACGCTAATTCTCTATACAGCTCTTTTGAACTGACATAGTATGAGGGTTAATAAAGTTTATATTCGGGTATAGTATTTCATCATTTTGGTGCATATTTAAGTTTTGAAATACCATAATAATACACCTAGGTAGGTGTATTAATATATTTTCAGGAGGACAGAATTTCACATCACAAATCAGTTTAAGTACTAGATAGATCCACCTGAAAAATAATAGATAATAGATGCTATATCTGGTATCAGAAAAAAAATATTAAAACAGTGTAACCTAGATAAAAAGATATTAATCATACCCACTACACGACTTCAAAAGGACAACTCGTATTAGAATTGTAATATGATAAATAGAACAACAATAGTGCGCGGGATGAGCTTTGATTAGTGACGGTCAGGTGGGTGCGGTCGATACCCCCCACTCCCCCACTCTCCCCCCACAACTACTCCTGCAATAACGGGGGGATCGCCTCGACTTAAGTATTGATTCGCACGAAACGTGATTTGTACGCACTTATCTTGGTACAGCGAGTTATAAACTGCAACTGTTGTACATTGCGCGTTTTTCGGGATTTTCGTGTTTTTAGGTTAATGCAGAAGCTAATGTGATGTCAATGGTTGTAAATTTAAGCGTGTGATAGAATTAGTTGCAGTTCAGTGCTTGTTCAAGCATTGCAGTTACTTTGCCTGTTGCCAGTTGATTCTGGCAACAGTATTTACTCGTACATGTGGTTTATTTTAGGATATTTCTTAGCCCTAAAAGCTGACACGACTGATCTGACCTACAAGATAAAGAAGGCCAAAAATCATATGTTAAAATCAACAACTCATTGCAAAGCAGAGAAAATTACACAATTTCAGCATTTTTTTCGAAATCTCAACTTGGGTATCGCGTGTTTTATTAACCCTTCCCCATCCAATGCAATTTTGAAAGATGTTTTTCCCCGCGATAAATCGCTACAAGTCAGTTTCCCCTTTTTTTCACGGACGGATGGCCGTTGAACGAAAATATTTGCTAATATTGCGCTTCGATTTGACGGCGCGGCAGAAATCATACGTGTTTGTAGTTGCCGTAGGATAGAGAATTCTGAAATTAATATATTAATTTACTATATCAACTGCAAAGTGTTTGTTGTTTATATAATTTTGACGTTGTTGCCATTTTAAGCAGAAATGGAATAGGTAGAGAAAGCCGTCTAACATAAGCCTACGGTTTACCTCGTAAAATAAAAGTTAATTGAAATGCTATTAACAATTTCATATCTTTTTTATGATTGTTAATTAAGATAATTAATACTTTTTATGTTAACTTCATTAACATGTTAATATTTTAACTAATAGGGTATGGAGGGTTGTTTTTGATTTCATAATGGCTTATCTGATGACCCTTTTCAAAGGGGCAATTTGACCCCTTCTAGCTAATTGTGACCCTCTGATGCATAATACTCAGCAGTAAATGTTGAAAACATTGTTTCAGACAAAATTTATTACGTTATTTTAATCTGAAGTTGATGACAGTTATTGTACTGTTTTATTTTTAGGTATTTAAGTGTTTAATATATTGAACTAACTTAAACGATGCAGTTATCATCAATATCAAACGAATCTGACATTATTATATAAAGAAACTCAAATTCTCTATTTATCTGTGACAAAATTGGCGGCACCCATAGTGGTTTCAGTAAATAGTTATAAAGGAAGTGATTGCGGCGTTTCGGCGAAGTTTTGTCGATGTTTATGCGTACGCAATACTAAGTCAATAGGCCGGGCCGCGCCTCGTCTTCAGTAACGCTCCTCCGTCACGAAATCCAGGGTTATTGTCGCATTAGGGATATGCTCGTATCGATGTCGATATTTCTTACTTTTAATACTTATTTTTCACAAATTATTTATTGTCACTATTGTTAACAGCTTGTGGTTACCTACGGGTAAAGAACATAAAATTATAGGTAACAGGTACCCAATATCTACATGTTAGTTACGGGAGCATTCTTTTTACTATTTTAACGTTAACCAATTAAAAACTTCAATAAGAAATAAGCGATAAAGAAATCATTACAGATCAGTCAGAGACACTGTTTAATGTTTTGCTGAGTTATTCACAACCTCTCAAACAGACACGATGAAGACAGCATTATGTCACGCATAATGTAAGTCAATATTTTAATAATTTTTCTGTCGCCAAATTAAAATATATTCTAGATTTATATGATAATGCGTTTCTTTCTAAATTTAAATGTTATTTTAATAACCTTTTCTATTTAATCTTAATGTACATTCTTGGCGATAAAGTTTTATAAACTAATACATTCAATTAGCTTAATTCAACTTAAACTGAAAAAAAATAATTCCACACCTAAATATATTATAATATAAAGATAATACTGACAATTAAATCTTGCACTGATCAGCTATTTCTTTACAACACATCTCAGACCTGGAACACATTAAAACTTCCATACGGTAATACCGATACTTTCGTCGATATATTTTGTCTATGGCGGCGCACCCCTAGGGTAGAATCATCCTGTTTTATTTACTAAGTGCTCAGTCGGGGTGGGCGCTGTCTAATTGACGTGATATTATTCAAATGATGGCTATTACCAGCAGGGGATTTACTCTCTGATTCTTTTATTTCATAATGTCACTATCATGGTTATTGCAGGCAAGATTTTGATGAATAAATGCGTGCAAGTGAAATATTTATTTGAATGAAATGACTTTGAATACGCTGCATAGAGTTTTATTGATGTTTTCTTTCAAAATCTTAAAAACCATAATGCTTTACTTAATTAATGATTATTATAATCAAACTAGATACTCCGCTACGAAATTATTCGTTTTTTTTCAGGCTTATAGCCTATATCCTACGAGTATGTCCTTTCCCCGTTCCCGGGACTCAAATTACCTCCATACAGCAAAATTGGTTTGGGCGTGAAGAGGTAACAGACAGACTTACTGTCTCATTTATAATATTAGTATGGATTATCAAGAAAAAAAGGAAACTAAAACAAAGGCTACGTAAATATTTTCAATTATCCATTCAAAATAGCCTTCATCGTAAACAGGCTTGGTCATGGCAGATTGTGTGACATATATCACATAACCCGTTAGTTTTTTATGTGGAAATAAAATGAATAATAAAAAGTTTTTAATATATAGAGTTAACGAGGATGGCCGCTCTGTTTGAGGTAATGCTAGCTCGATAAATTCTTATCACCGTTGATGTTTAAGCGTAGATACACTTCATTAAAGTTTACGGATTGGCTGAAGAGTGTGGAAATTATAGAGTGAGAATAGGTACCCCTTGGTACTTTCTTACTCCACAGTCGAATATTCAAAATTTAAAAAAGGAATGTAAATATAATAATTACAGCGAAAACCATGTGAACTCTACATTATCTAGAGAGGAGGGAATCTGTGGCTCCGCACTGAGTAGAATAATAATTAATACTATTTAACAAAGACAAAAAAATCTGCTCAGTACTATTAAAGAAGGTTTCAATGTATTTAATACACAAATATCATCGATCCTGCAGCTTTAAGCTTTTCAGCAATAAAATATTTTCTTCGACGACTTTTATTGGTGAAGCGAAATTTTTTCCCAGTTTATTATAGTATATCAATGATATTATGAGATCCATCGTCATTGGATACGACATTAATATGATCTTACTGTTACTCTACAGTTAGCAGTTAATATTCTTGTATGTGTGTATGTATAATTTAAGCGAATCTCAGTCAAAACACGTTTATGAGATATAGCATTAGGTTTTATGATACCTTCGGATAAAGTAGATACTTAAATTAACACCATTTGACATTTTGTAATTATAAATAGATGGAGTGTATTTTTTGGTTTAAAAAGTGCTGTTAGTAATTAATAATTTTGTGCCATTAAAAACCTGATAGATATATATCAAGTACCTAGTAATGTAGAGATTGGCTTTATAAACGTGATGAATATAAACGTTCTAAGTGTAAATGTAATCTGATGGATTTAGTTAATGTCGCGATAAGCCCCCCTGGAGGGGGCGGCCGAGGGGGACCTCCCCCCCTGGGGTGTCGCAATGAAAAACGACGCAATTAGGTCCGGTGACAGTGAAAAACAAGTGCACTCCGCCACTCACCCGATATCGTTCCGAATTTGAATTCAACTAAAAATAGAATGAAACTTCGAAATATGATTTATTGGAAAGGCGTTTTTCCCATTAACTGTTTATATGTATTTAGGGTTCTGTACCCAAAGGGTAAAAACGGAACCATATTATTAAGACTTCGATGTCTGTTCGTCTGTCCGTCTATCCGTCTGTCCGTCTGTCTGTCTGTGTGTCAAGGTTGTAACTTAAGAACCGCTATAGATAGACTTATGAAATTTTCACAGATTGTGTACCTATATCTGATGCCGCTTTAACAACAAATACTAAAAATAAAAACTAGATCAAAATCGGTCCACCGGTTTGCATGCTATGATGCTACAGACAGACAGACACCTCAAACTTATAACACCCCTCTTTTTTATCGGGGATTAAAAAGAAAATAAATTAAATATTTCAGGGGGGCTCCCAATTTCCATACAACATGGTGATTTCTTTGCTTGATATCAATAACCGCTAAACATAGGCACTTAAAATATTCACAAAATACTCAGTTTTATTTGTAATTTAATAATTTATAATAAAATTTAAATAAATTAAATAATTAAGTGTGGCTCCCATTGAAAAAACACAATTTTCAGCCTGTTTTTGCTCTATTGTGGTACGAAACCCTTCGTGCGCGAGTCCAACTCGTACTTGACCGATTTTTATTTTTAACTTATAATGGAAAAATAATATTGCTTACACAATACTCTGTAGTCTGTATATTATATTGTCATGTAGCGTATTTTTTTCATTACCCCATTTTCATAAGATACCGATTTTACACAAACATAATGTTATTAATATTTAGAAACAAACTCTGATTCTAATTGATAAAAATACTTTTTAATTAATAACTTAGATTATGCAACTGCAAGTAGAAACTCCAACATTCGCTCTTATTTCCGGATTAGATGCGCTCGCTCGTACTTAGGCCGACGGTCAGTCGTCATAGGGTCAAAATTTAGTTGTTTTCATAAATATTGAATCTCAATTTTATAAAAGTTGCATAAAGTAAATAAAATAAATAAAAACAAGATGGTCCATCTGAAGGTAGTGTCAACTATAATTTTCGTTTCCTTTACAAAATAATATTTTAATTAAAGTTTGGGACATTAATATTAAACCCCATGGTACATGCGGCATGCCTGGCGTGGTAAAACATTTTGTGCTTTTCGCAAATTAAGGGTTCCATGATGTTAGGAAGAACTTTCTTATTTGAAAAAGTTGTTAAATAAATCTCAAATCAGAAGCAAATAAGAGTCAACTTATAAAGGGTAAGTATATTGGCAATAATTTGCACAGCATCAATCGTTTATCTGAGGAGTTATAAATCAATAAAATAACTATTAATTTTGCTCGCACCAGTCTTCGCGGTTGCTAAATAATGGACACCCATCAGCTCTCATTAGCACCGAGCGGGGGCGCCACTGGCGACCGGCGGCCGGGCGCCTCACGACTTCGTCCGATCAATAAGCTCCGATAAAACCCGGGAGCTCCCGAACGTCACCGAAGCCGGCCGAGCCGCCCCGAAGACGCCCGAGCGTTTGCCGCACATGACAACTGTCAGTGAGAGCCCCTGCAGTTTTCAGGGCCCGTGAAAAATCCCGTAAAAAGTGCATAACACTTGGTACATAGTGAACTGCAGTGTAGTGATCGTTTCGTCAAAATTCTAAAATACATTGGAAAATCATTAGTGTAAGTACCAATTCTTGTAATAAATAATAGTGCGGAGGTGAGGCTCTGAAAAGCCTTGTTTTGATGTTGGCTGACTGCGATTAAATTTAAATTCTTAGGTAAAGGAAGTAAGACGTCACATAAAAACAAAAGATATTAAACTCTTAGCAGTACAATGTAGTTCTGAGTTGTACGTGAGATGAAGAAAATCGATGTTTTCATTCTGAAGTGGAAATCCCCATCATGTTATGACAGATTTGCAAATATTGGTTTAAGGCATTTATAAACTTTAAGGTAGTAAATGCTTTATTACTTAGACCACTTTACTATGAATTTTCTAAAAAATCGCAGCTGTAATGCTAATAAAAATAAAATAGAAGGTATATTGTGTTAAGGCTTGTAGTGCGCATGTCCGCCGCAGGTGCTACGGTACTTCTGTTTACAACACTGTAAACTTGTAAATTGTCACAAAAAAAGGAATAAAATCAAATTATTTAGTCAATTTAATTCATACCTATTAATTGGGTAATAAATAGCTACTACTAAAAACAATTTTTAGTTGTACTTACCTACGCAATTAAATAATATACGCTGATTTACACTAAAATGCCTTTTCATCAGAAATAATATAATTTCATCAGTATCAATAAATGTACTCAAATAAAATTATCCATCTTATAATGGTAATAATTTACGTTACCTACTTAATTATAGTTACAGCTACATACGTCTATAAAAAGTTTGTACGTAGGTACATTATTTTGGAAGAGCTCCCTAAGAAGACCGACATTTTTAAATCCATTCCATGAACCGCAATTCAAAAAAAATCGAATTTCACAAGGTGCGGCTGACCTTGATGAAAATGTCGACCTTGGAGCTTGTTAACCCTCGAATGCAGGCGCTGCCACCAATATGACTTGAGCCCTCGTTACGCTCTATGCTCCTTTATGTCGCCTGTGATTTGGCGGAAAGTCAAAATGTGGTGGGTCTTGATATTTTGGACATGAGTGAAAGCCTGTAACAGCTGATTATTATATGAAGGGTTTTCAATTCTTTGTAGCCTTAAATCCGCACAGTATAAACGATTACTGATTAAGTAGATACATTTTTGTAAAAGTAATGTTCAAAATTTTAAAAGCAAGTTGCATTAAGTAATCGATGGTTAGCTGTTCATCGGTAAGTATATTTTTATTTCTGGTTACAATATATTACTAAATAATTAACTTATATAGTTTAGGAAAATAATATTTTGTTCTGTTTAGTTCACAGTTAAAGATATTTTTAAAGGAGCTCTTATTAAGGTTACAACAACAAGGCACCCCTGCAAGGCCCAAGTAGGCCGCGATAACAATTGAAAGGCATTGTGTCTCGTTTTTCCGCGATCGAAGGATTAAAAGAAATCAAAGGATATATTATTATTTATTATGCTCTTTTAAAAAGAAATTAAAGGAAAATTTAATTGAGACCGAAAGCTACTGTGTTGTTTATTTTGTCTGTCACCACCCTGGTTGAAATGCCATGGCAATAAGTCCGTCATTATACCATCGAGGAAGTTGATTCCTACGTTGTTCCTACGAGTTGACGGACCTACGTCATGTGGTGGACTTATGCCCGTTTTCACCAACTACACCTAAAATTTAGGTGTCCCTTAAGCCAATATTCTAAGATTTGTTCTTGATGAATTGACAACCCCGTAACTCTTAGGTGACGTTTATTTGAAATAAAACAACCTATTATGCGATTCATCCGTCAAACCTTCCTCTTTAATCACTCTACATATTAAAGAAAACCGCAATTAAAGGGAACAAAGGGATATGAGGACAGAAAAAGCGACTTTGTTTTATACTATGTAGTGATATACGTCATCTAAGAGTTACGGGGTTGTCAATTCATCAAGAACAAAACTTGGAATATTGGCTTAGAGGACACCTACATTTTAGGTGTAGTTAGTGAAAACGGGCATAAATATGTCTATTATTCAATGTTACTTGTGATCGGTCAAATGAGTTTGACTTAACATTTACCTAACAACCCACCATCTGCCTATGAATCAATTTCTTCGATGGTACATTATACAAAAGGTGAAAAATAATTTAACAAATAAAAAGTTATAAATCAACAGTCTATATAAATAACACTGTTGCAATACTTGGGAGTTGGGAGGAATATTTTTTGGATTTTTGTACATACTACAATTATTAAGGATTTTCGGAGAGTAAGGTTCCTCTTTTATAAATGTCAAATAAACTAGCGGCTCTCAATTACTTGTTATGGCCAATACACTATAGTCCGCGCGGAACTAGTTGGCCGCGCCTTAGGTAGGGACAGGGGTGAGGGGGTGGGTTGATTGCTGCTAGCAACGCACATCAGATTAGACAGTGACGACCAATCTCGCGATATCGTGAACAATAATATTATTTAATTATTGAACAGAATAAATTAAAGACAATTGATCAGTTTTACATTCTAAACTGTTGAATATTATTTCCTTAGATTGTATTTTTATCGGCGGACTCATCTTGCTATTGCAATCTCTTGTGCGTTTTGTCTTAACTAGCCAGAACTGTCAAAATAAAGCGCCCCCGCCTCTCCGTCCCACCGCTCACATACCCAAGGCGCGGCCAACTAGTTACGCGCGGACTATAATAATATACAACTTGATATTTTTTTATTTTTTTTTACTCAAACAGTATAGCAACAGTATGAGTGAGTAATTGAGTATGGATGAGTACGGGTGACAAATTGACAATGTAGAAGTATTATTTAGTGGACACGCGACACTTGACCCGGTACAGACGATTAGACGTATAGACATGCGGACAAACAACTTTCCAATAAATAAAGCCGAGAATCTTCCGCGATTAATTTTAAGTGAAAAGGCATTTACAATAAAATTCCCTATTTCTAGTTTAACATAACTCACGACAAATTCTTTAGATTTAATAGGTACCTACATCGCGATTGCTATTTAACTTATTATGTAATGTGCATTTAACGCCAACGTTAATACTATCAGATGTAGGTATGTCACAATCAAATCGTACCTATAAATTTGTAATAAATAGGTTCATAAATAATATATTTTTTTAATGAATAACAAAAAAGAAGAGCTGCTGCAATATTTTTTTAATAAGCAGTTCCTTTGTGTCGTCTTCCGATAGCAATTATTGTTATGTATCTAATAGGTAAATGTCGCGTGTGCAATAAATCTACACTGGATAAAATTATAAAGGAGAAAGATTTGTATTTTTGTGTGTATGTTTCAAACATAATGTTTGTAATGAATAAACTCAAAAACTACTGTGCCGACTTAAAAATATTTCACCATTGGAAAGCCACATTCACCCTGAGTAACACACAGGCTATATTTATTGCCCGTGAAATTTAACGTATGCAGTACCAACATGTACAACTACAACACGTCTTTTGCGGCATCAAATCTCTTGTATAAAATGCGAAAGCATAAATAAAGTAAAAGTAGTACGTACGTACTTACAAATAAATAAGAAATAAGCCTACGACACAGATTAACCTTTTTTGTTTGAAAACATTTATTGTGTAAAAGTATGATTTATATGCAGCGGAATGAAAAGACAAAACTTGTATGTGATTTATATGACATATTTTTTTGCTTCTAGCGTAGAGCCATGCCTTAAGATCCTATAAAAGATTTAATACATCTTCTATAGGATCTTAAGCATGGGCTCTATCATCACAGTATTTTCTGAACGTAATTTACATACTACATAATATGTAGATTACGTTCAGAAAATACTACGACGTTCTAGTAAAAGCCACCAAAAATATCTTCCAGGACCCAATTAAAAATTCCAACGAGTCGATTCAAATAAAATAAAATTGGTATAAAAATTAAATTTTGGTTCGTTTCTACTACACTATCGGTAGTCGATACACGATTTCCAATTTATACGATACCGCGGGTGTAGCTGGGGGTCAAGAGGTTTAATTCATCATAATACCTAATATAATTTATTAAATTTACCAAAAAATTCAACAGGAAGCTATAACGTATCAATCAATTTCATATTATGGATTTGTAACACTTTTTTAAATCTTATATATAAAATTCTCGTTTCACAATGTTTGTCCACGAACTCCTCCGAAACGGCTTTACTGATTTTTACCAAATTATATATGCATAATGAGTAGGTCTGAAAATCGGCTACTGGGTACTTTATAATTATATTGATAAGTGCATTTGTTGAATAAATAATAGTAAATTATTACAACCTGAGACTGACGGCGACCATTGTTTGTGCGACAAGTAGCGATCGACGTTGCCATGGCGACATACTTATTTAGTCACTTCAATAAAATAATATGGGCGAAATACTTCATATTATGGCAAAGCAACGTTTGCCGGGACAGCTAGTAATTTAATAAAAATAAAATATATTGTATACTTTAACATAACGCTTTTACAATTTAAAGTCTTATATAAATGTAATTTTTAATTCTTATATTTGTATCATGTATCGATTGAAACAAAAGTATACCCGGACTATAATTTATTTATTTATTTATTTATTTATACTTTTTGCACAATCTTGGTACATAGGCTGACTTAATGCCAAGTGGCATTCTCTACCAGTCAACCTTTAGGTGTCCAGAAACAAAATTGTGTAGGTGCCAATAGTGCGAAAGGATAAAAAAAATAACAATAATAATAATAGATAAATGAAGAGCAATCTAAATACCTATAACTAAACTCATGAGCAAATATTTTACACAATAGAGCGAGACTACTATATTAATAAACTAAAAAATATGTATAAATATTATTATAATAATATATATATACCTAATTAATATACTAATTACATAAAATATCATACTATAAATACTTAATTTAAAAATACTAGCACATATTATATAATTAATTAATGTATATTGTAATAATAATATATATTTATATAATAATAATAATACATAAAAACTATCATAGATATTATTAATCATTTAATACTTTACTGCCAATTGCTTCAAATAAAACTCACGAACCTTGCGCTTAAATGTGTCCCTGGTTTTGGTTAGCCTGATTTCTTGAGGAAGAGCATTCCAGAGTATAATAGCCTGTACGTTGAAAGACGAGTGGATGATGTCTGATGTATGATAAGGACAAGAAAGGAGTGCATTGTTAGAGGATCGAAGGTATTTGTCATGGGTACTGGAAAGGTATTGGAAAAGGGGGGTTAGGTAATTAGGAGCATTAGGATGATGCAACAGGGAGTAAAGCATGCACAAGGCCCTAGTAGAGCGGCGCTGTCGTATTGGTAGCCAGTGTAGCTTAAAACGAAAGTAAGAGACATGATCGAATTTGCGTAGATTGAAAATAAATCTTAAACAGTTATTGAGTAGGCGATCAAGTTTATTAAGTTTGTCAGCGTTTAAGTCGAAATAACACACATCACCGTAGTCAATGATGGGAAGGATAAGTGACTGGACGAGCATTAACTTGACTGAAGAAGGAAGGAAGTTTTTAAACCGGTAGAGGGATCGCAGGATACCAGTAACTTTGCGAGAGACGTATGAGATTTGAGCCTGCCAAGTAAAAGTCGAATCAATGTATAATCCAAGGTCCTTAACGTTCTAACTAAATGGAATGACACAATTATTATAGATCACTGGTGGAACGGCACCTTGATCAACCTTGCTTAAGTTTCTAGCACTACCTAGTAAAATGGCTTGGCACTTTGCTGGATTCACTGTTAGTCCAAACTTACTACACCATTCTCTAATAGCATCGAGATCTTGATTTATTATGTCGATAGCGGATGGTAAGTAATCAAGTTCGGCCTGACAATATATTTGTAGATCATCAGCAAACAGTTTTGGCTCTAATTTACTGTTTTGGCTCTGCTTCTTTTTAAAAGATGAAGAGGTAGTTTTGCCGGGTATGTGAAAGAGTGCTGTTGAGCTTTTGTATTATTTTCCTAAAACTGTGTTAACTGGGTTTTTAATGTGTAATATTGGTACGATATTAACCATTAGATATTCGTTATCATGCACAAGTGTAGGAAAATGATGCAACATCCAGAAACGTGCCATGTATGTATTTTGTTTTCCCTCCAAAACTCCATCGAAAGTTTCAGTAACGCGTCTACCACCTTACCGAATCAACCGACTAGACTCTTTGCCTATTGACTTTTACTTAGACTTTGACTAAACTTTGGACCTGACGAAATAGAAAAACGATGCCAAAAATAATATAAAGAATATTGTTTTTCCGCCATTACCTACTTGACACTGCCCATGGTTTTATAGCCGAAGTGCCTAAGAAAAAATAATTGGCCAAGTACGAGTCGGGCTCGCGCACGAAGGGTTCCGTACTGTTAAAGAGCAAAAGTAGGCCAAAAATTGTGTTTTTGTATAGCCCCTTATATTTTATTTTATTTAAATATTATTATTAATTATCAAAGTACATATACATATTTAAGGCCTTTGTGAAAATTTTGCCATTATTGATATCAAGCAAATAAGGCCAAAAAATCACGTTTATTGTATGGCAGCCCCCCTTCAATATTTAATTTATTTTGTTTTTAGCATTTGTTGTAGCGGCAACAGATATACACAATCTGTGAAAATTTCAGAAGTCTAGCTATAGCGGTTCTTAAGTTACAGCCTGGTGACAGACAGACGCTAGACGGACAGACGGACAGACATCGAAGTCTTAGTAATAGGGTCCCGTTTTTACCCTTTGGGTACGGAACCCTAAAAAAGACAAAGAAGTCCAAAACACACTTAGGGTGACCTGCAAAACCTACTACTGCAGAACACAGGCTTCAGAAACTAAACTTTCTTACGGCCGCATTCAGACACTTAATGATGATGTAACTCTAATTTCATAAAGAGTGTGTCAGACAATTTATGAAGCTTATGTCAAAATCTTTATTTCATTACAGTTAACATAAGTAATTAATATTCGTCTCCGCGTGCGGCATTTAAAATCTGATATATTTAAGTAAAACTTTTTTTCAGCGCGGTGGCGCGGCATCGGGCATGCGCCGCGGCGTAGCATGAGCGGTGGGCGCGCGCACGAGCCCCGCGACCCGCGCTACCACCGCTCCAACCCTCACCAGGTAACACCATAACTTACCACATTGATAGGTTCCAATCGCGGTACTGTATATATAGTATATATATACATAGAAAGTATGTCTACCCAGCGTATCAAACATTACTAGTCCACAGACCTCAGAAAATCAGATACAAGTTTGAGGGCTGTGAAGAAATACACAGAAGTAATACCGACACGACCTTATAATTTGATTATAAGGTCGGTTATCAAACATGCTGTAATCGATGGGGATTTGCGGTTAAATCTATAGTAGGTACGGTTAACTATTACATAGTAGGGGAGGAGAAGTTGCTACTTTTGTAGTCACTCGAGCGTGATAGAGACCTAGAAGGTTTTTTATATTAGGTAAAACTGTCAAAAAAATAATAAGAGCGTTTTTTTTATTTTAGCGGTGGGTTCAGAAACTGCAGCCATTTTGAAAAAGAGAATATACCTATTCAGTAAATTGCTTATTTAGGTAAATTATAAATATATTTAAGACAACATACTAATCATTTAGTTTAGTGCAAAATTAAATATCTGCGAAGCTTAGTTAGGAAAATATGAAGCTTTATTTTTAAATTTTAAAACAGGCTTACCTGACATTTGAATCGTTATTATATGGAAGCTTTTTTGGGGTATACTTAATACAACATCCCCTATCTTAATCTGGCAGATACGATGACATTTTAATATAAAAAAAATATAAAAAATTACCCACCAGCGGGAGAAATCTGATTTCTATACCATGATAACTAGACACATGCTGGAAGCCTATACTGTAAGCTTAATCTGACACGCTCGAGCTTATCCCGAAATCCCCTCTTCCCCTCCCCAACTATATAATATGGAGATTATTTTCAGGCAAACACTGTAATGCCTCTGACACTTCAATTATTATATGTGATAGAACTAACCTCTGTTTAGCTTGCCAGTAAACACACATCAATTAATTATACGTAATAGCCTAATAGGACTTACCTCTTTTTAGTTAGACAAATAGAAGCTATGGATAAGAACTACTATATTAATATCAACTTAAAAACTTTTCTTCCTGCCCTCCTTTGCCTTCACTGTTAGTCTTGCTTTCAGGGAGGAAACAATATTGTAAACCAAACTTACAAAAATATAATTTATATTGAATGGTTTTATTTAAGTAATAAATATTAATATAAATTTATTTTATATTACACGTTTAATCTTGTACAGATACAAGATTTTCCTTTACAAATGACACAAAAAAACACCTTTTTCGAACATAAGCCACTGTTGTTAAAATATGTGCTTTATCACTTAAAGATGAAAGCAATCTTCATTGGCAAGGAATTTGTAACATTTTACCAATGATTTAAATAAGTAAATGCAATAAGTGGTCGATGGGTCCCACCCACTAAGTTCTCATATTATTGTTACGTGTTGAAAATTTATTTTTAGACAATTATTTTTATAAGTTTTAGACAGTTTCTTTAATTGTATAATTGTTTTATGTCTGATTGGTATTAGAAAACAGTTATTTGAATGTTTGCTTGATGATTCCGTGTCAAAGTCCATTTATAATATAACAAAAGTTAACATGTACGTCTGTTCGATTTTCAGCCTTTTAGAAATGGCTTTCTATTTACAGCGCGCTATAAATAGAAAATAATTCCAAGTTAAATTATAAAGTACCTAAGTACTAAAGATTTAAAGAAAATCTTTTAAATGTCGTCAATAACCGACTCCCGACTCTACAAATCTATATTATTTGTAGAGTCAACCTAATAATGTTTCAAAAACAAAATATATCAAAACAAAGTTATAATTTTATCTCTATGAAAATCATGTTCAAGCAGTTTTATTTAATTAATATTCTTATTCATTTATCGTACCTATTTACTTGATATGCTCATCTACCTACCCACTATAAAATATGATATACTGTTATTTTTTGGAACCGGTAAAATTCCATACTTGATATTATTTTAAGCATATAGGTACGTTGTTTGTGCCAAATACTAGTTCTTGTTGCGTGTATAATAAGCTTGAATTAAGATTGTTTCTGTCAACTGGAACGTTCGATCTTTACACATTTGATCGATGATTACTACCGTTATTACTCCTATACATAAATATACAAAAAATAGCTAAACAGGTTCTACAATTATGTAAAAAAATTTATAACATTGTAAATAAAATTGATAAATACAAACATAAAAATATAATAAGTTTTAGCATGAGAAACTTAAACTTTCATAAATGAGTATTTAAGAGGTTTCTTCTAAGTATGGTAATAAAAAGTAGTATTGTCCATCTGTCTTCCGTGGGTTGATTTATTTTAGCTCGTTATTTTTGCATAACATTAGAGATATATGTTTTGACAACGAGTAAAGACAGCTAATTATTTTTATAAAAAAATATAAGAGATTAAATACATTTTGTAATTATTATTATTTTGATAAGATTGGTTATAATAATTATGTTTCGATTCCATAAGATTTTGGAAGCACACGAAATTCGCCGGTAACTGTTGCCTTGCTTTTTTACGTGACAGTCAAAAAGAGATTTGATTGAGAATTGCGGCAGTCTTCAGGCCTTTACATTTTCAAGACAATATTTGTAACGAAGTTCAATTAGTAATCAAATGTAAATAGAGATGAAAGCTGACAACTCCACTCTCTTATTTCTCTTAACAACTGTCATAATATGGTATCTACCACCTCTACATGTACCTGGGAAAAAGCACATAAATATCGCAAAGTATCATAAACTATAGTGCTATTTAGTTTTATCTTCGGTATTTAGCGGCTATTAAGCTTTTTACACAAATAAAAGTGAGCTTTAGTCACACTCCCCATATGTATATGAAGGTCGGTCACACCTTAACAATAATTTGTCTTTATGAATGAAATAATTGATGGCGTGCTATCCGAAACGTGTTCCGTTACGATGACCCCGTATTGACCATTTTCACAATTTATATTTTATTTTCCGACCGACTAGCATTATGACGTCATAATTGTTTTACCTAAAACAGTAGTCGCTAATGAATAGGTTTGAATCACAGGCTATAAATGCCTGCTACAGAGTATGGGAATTTGATTGATTCTAGTGATTTAGAAAATTAGTTGCTACTGCAGTTAAATGTTATTGGTTAACAAATTGGGAAATCAACGCCCTGTTAACGGTGATAGATATCGATTTTTTTGCAATTTATTATCTGCTTAAGGTAGAAATAAATAATGAGCATAAACATATTATTAGATATAATGAAACTATCCTACTACCTACATAATATATCAAACTTAGGTAATAATCAATTATTTTTCAATCAACCTGAGTACTAAGTAGTCAATGACCAGCAAAAAGTCTGCAAAGGTAGAGTTTTTCAGGCGTATCTGAAAATTCAATAAGCTGATGCTGATATTCAGTAACGTGAACGATGATATCACGTAGTACGTGAGTCACGTAGTACGGCGCTACGTCCTGCCCCGCGGTGGGCGTGGCTGCGCGCGCGCCGCTTCACGTGTTCATTTGTACAATTACTTTAGGTATTTACATAATACATATTACGTACCTACAGTATGATGCGAAGATATTTCTTTCATTTATGGATATTATTAATTGTACTACACTTTGATTTTTGAAGATTAATGATTAACTATTGTATAAAATGGTTTCCTAATTTAATAAAAATATTTTCAGTTTTTTAGAAACATTATTAACTTTTTCACCACACAAAAATGCAGTGCGTCTGAAAAAACATTCCGCCTCCGAAAGAGTCCGTTACGATTTGATCAATCTATTATAATGTCCTTCGGTTACGTAAGAATAGCGAACATAACTGTGCATCGGCACACGGGAACCGAACCGCATACCTCGCGGCCGCTCGCCGCATTATTCGGTGGCTTCTCGGAAAGATCCGCGGGTGTATAATAAATCTGAGCGAGTAAAGCCTCATTATGCGTACAGCCTACATTCCGCCGACTTACAACTTGCCGAATAAAAAGTTCGCTTTGTTTAGACTATTGTTCTGACCACAGACTACTGAGGCGTAGAGGCGGCAGCTCTGTTTAATTAACCGACTTCTGAAACATGGAGGGAGCTTATCAATTCAGGCTGCCGCTCCCGCTGTTTCAGAGCTGGTGTTCAAATGGCTCCTATATAATTGGTCCCATTTCAGTAAATTATAGATAGCGATTGGAGCTTTAAGGAAACTCCACAAAATGTAAGGGACAGGGGCTATTAGGGACACCTATATAAATTTTTTAAATAAAGTTATTGTTTTGATAACATTACGTAATGATTTAATGAGCATAGTTTTAAAGTACCCATGTGCCCTTAAGCTCCACGATTACATTTATACAAAGCTATTTTATTCGGGAAATTCCTGGTCTATGCGAGTTGCCGTTGTAGATAGTCGGGATCGTCGTGCGATTCGCTCCCAGCACAAGCGGCCGCCATAATATCGCCAGCCCGTCAGCCCGCCAGGCCGCCAGCCCGCCACACTCGAACGGCGAGCGAGACAAAACAAAACAACGCCGATCATTATTCTGAGCATTTTTCTAAGTCAATTAAATGCTGACCAAAATGGCGATCGTTTTGTTTTTCAGGGTCAATTTAAATGTTTACCCGTTATTAGTTATGGTATTTAGTGTTTCGGCGATTCCAGAATCACTCGTAATCACTGTTTGATTTATTTTTGGGGTTCTGTTTCTGAATTTCTTTTGCACTTTTACCGTTCCTTGCTTGTCTTTGTTTATTTGATCTATATTATTTTTATTAATACTAATTAACTAGCAACGTGGATATTTTCTGTATAATTTATTTGTACATTTGAACTTTCCACTTTAAAAGGAAAAATCCATTTATTTTTGTGTTTTGGTTAAATTTATCGCTCGAGATAAAATCTCACGCGCTTACTTATCACAATTTAATAGCGTTAAAGTATACCGAGATTTAATACCTCCGATATAAATGTAGGAAACGCTAAACCTACATAAAGTATAAACTCGATATAGAACCATAGACAGTATTCATTTTATCGACCAATGCATGTCTTCCTCCTTTTATTTAGGAAAACCGTTCCTTATAAGACACAGTTTAGAATAAATTAACCAACAAATTGTTTTCGCCAAACCCAGGCCAGCGATTACTTCTAAGCGGTGACCCTAATCTCATTTCATAGTCTATTAGGCAAACAAAGAGCACCACGTTTTACGAGCTCCAGTAGAAAACAGTCTGTAGCACTGTACCATTGAACTCGACGAAAACGGCGGTGAGAAGAATAAAAATTACCTTTGGGTGGTAGAGCCCACGTCTGAGTGCCGGAAGATTTATAGGCAATAAATATTGTTACTTACAAGCAATGACCATATGCGTTCCGTGGATCTAGCGATAACTGAATGGGTTAGTTGTTTTATTGTCCAGAGTTGCTAAGATTTGATTTTTCCGGCGATTCGATTACCATTATTTTGTACTTACTATAATTTACAATACACAGCAATCCTTATATTATTAGATGGAGGAACTTGAAAGGATGTTCATCTGAATACTGCGAAAATATGGTTGTGTTATATTAAAGTACAGCGTAAAACCAGAGTAGACGGAAGTTCTGTCGATTGTAGCAAACGTTGAACTAAATATAAAATTTATCCTTCGAGCCCCAAGCGGTCGCATGCGACCGCGATAACAAAAGAAAGGCTATTGTGTCTCGTTTTTCCACGATCGAAGGATTCAATCAAATGAGTAATAATAAATATTATTTTCATTTACACAACACGGCAATGGTTGAATTTTTAGGCTGAGGAACTTAGAATGATTTAATGTGCAATTTTCTTCGATCAATAATATACAAGATACACAATCCGCGGCAAAAAACGACCTCACCAAAAGAGCACCAAACTCAACATTCTGGTGCACTTTTGATTTAGTAGTGCTCGAACGCTCCGCCGGGAAACATGCCTCGGTGCGCGTTTAATAATTGTAGAAATCATACGTCTAAAACCAAAAAAAAGGATGGAATTTCATATTTCCGGTAAGTATTAATTTTATCCTAATATATTTCTTACAATTGTATTGTAAATATTGGTATTTCTTTAAGAAATCACCAAAAGACAGTTTTAAAATTAAGTTGTAAATAAATCAACACCAGGTATAAACCATCTCAATTGCGAATACTCATACTAAAGGTACTTATCGTAGTTTATCATGCCCACTTGAAATGTTCGGGTTATAAGCTATGTTTCTGTTCCATTTGATGGAGTCGCTATTACTATTATTTTTTTATTGAGGATTTTTTTCAGGTTTCCTCGAGATCCAGTTAGATGTGGTAATAATATTATGTTCCCATCTTCGATCAAATATAGTTCCCATTAAGGATTTTTTAAGTAGGTTAAAAAGTATGGGCGTTGGGTGATGTGAGTTGTCCTTTGTGGCCTATCGGAAAATGTATGTACACTTATGTATATTTTGGTTAATGATAAAATTAGACATAACATTAGAACAACATAATATTACAAGTAAAAAATAATTACTCCTCACTTTATACATTAAACTTCGGAAAAATAAAAAAATGGACTATTAAAATTATTACAAATTACAATCAACAAAAAAAAATTGAACAGTTCGACTCCACTCATACTTCACTTCGCCCTGTTCCAGCGGCGAATTTCGGTCGTAAAATTGGATTTTTTTTTGGCACTATACAAATTTGAACTTAAATCATATACGCGGATGGTTGAATTTAGTATGAAGCGTGCATCGGACGTAAAAATTTTATTGCTTTGTAAACACAAATGTTCATTGTTTTATAAAAAGATCTTTAATAATTACTATGATTAAGGTTGATTTTAGATAAATGTATACTTCATTAAACTCTATTACTCGGGGACAGATTTTCGAGAGGTTTTGTATGAGACTGTGTATCTTGTATATTAGTGATCGAAGGCAATTTTATAACAAAAGAATATTATAAGTAAAGGTCTACGAACTCGGCTAGTTTTATAGTTCCAACAACATTTACGCTCGGTGTCAGCATCCGCCGCAATGACTCATATTTAGATATCCTCTTATTTATTTTTACCTAATATAGACCAAGAGGACGATTTATGAACGCGACGGCGATGAGCTAAATACGTTTGATCAATTTCTCTATCTTTTCTGGTACATCCATAATAAGCTATTAGTATTGTAAGTGTAAAAGTGTGTTTGTGTATCTATCTGTTCGTCTGGTACTTCTACCACCACCTTTAGACCACTAAACTGATTCTGACTAAATTTGGTGTAGAGATAGTTACTCTGAATTTCGGAAAATTACTCAAAAAATACAGTTCCTGCGCGAAAAACGAATTTTGACATAATGTAGTTGCATGCAAAAATATCTATGTTACGAGTATGTTCAATTTTAATAAACAGCGTTGTAGGCAAATATAACCCAATTTTTGTAAAAATAATCTCCTCTAATATAATTAATATATTATATATTAATTATAGATTAGGAGATTTGTGTTTTAGACCAATAGGTCTAAAACACAACTACAGCAGGTAAATCACTCGTAATAAAAATTTAAATCAAAACGGTTTCTTAATTTGGTAGTTTATATAAAGCGAATTATATATTTCGTAGTTTATGCATCCTTTATTGATGAAAGTATTACTAATTTGCATATGGCCCGGATTGAATTACAATTTCTATATCATCTCGACCAGGAAAAGAGTTCACATCTATATTTTATGACACTGCTGTGCGTTACTATATCATACTAATTTAATTAGCATTCATCATCAGCAGAAGAAGCAGTGGCTTAATTTTTAGGGTTCCGTACCCAAAGGGTGAAAACGGGACCCTATTCATGAGACTTCGATGTCTGTCCGTCTGTCTGTCTGTCTGTCTGTCCGTCTGTCTGTCCGTCTGTCTGTCTCCATGCTGTAACTCAAGAACCGCTATAGCTAGACTTCTGAAATTTTCACAGATTGTGTATATCTATTGCTACTATAACAACAAATACTAAAAATAAAATAAAATTTGTATTTAAGGGATTTAGATTAAGGGAAGGGGATTTCCCATACAGGAAACATGATTGTTTTGGCCTTTTATGCTCGTAATTAATAATGGCAACAGTTAGGCACTTGAAATTTTCACAAAATCCTTAATTATATTTGTACTTTAATAATTAATAATAAAATTAAAACAAAGTATATATTTAAAGGGGGCTCCCATACAAAAAACACAATTTTTTGTCTACGTTCACTCTATACCGATACGGAACCCTTCGTGCGCGTGTTCGACGAGCACTTGGCCGATTTTTCCCTTTTAAGACAAACGGAAACGCCTATAGGGGTTGCAGGGTCAATCGAATCCGTTCGGAGTTTGGACTGACAAACTGACTGAACTCGTCCGGAGACTTGTGAATTGGCCGTCCGTATAGGGGGTTATTTTCTTTGTTGAGGGTTAATTACAATGAACAATTTATACGCGCAAGCTAACGTCTTTTAAAACACTTTTCATTATTTATTAATTAAAACTTTTATCAATATTTTAATAAAAAAGTACAAGAATTGTTCTTTCATATTGTTTACTTCTTTTATTCAGCGTTATTTCGGGCTGCACTCAAATAGTAATACGTTCCCTGACACGAGACATTTGACTGCCTTTGATGTTAATTAAACATCAAGTGAAAACAGAACTTAATGAGTTATTTTAATTGCATCTACACTGGATTTAGTCTTCCCCACCATGGAGCAGTCGGATTGTCTACAAAAAGACAATTGAACAGCTGGCTCTGTATTTAAAGTGCAAGCTTTGCACATATCGGTTGCTAGTTCGAATACTGTGATCTTTACAGGGAGTTGTTAGTGAGATATGAAAGTTAAAAACGTAACATATATTAGGATTTTTTAATATTATAAAGATGTAAAGCTGTTATTTGTACAATATTCTGATGTTTTTTTTTTTAATAAACAAAAACAAATTTCCTTGCAGCTTTCGCTGCCGATATTCTAGTAATCTTGTACATGTTTATTAAAAAATTTCCTCTATTACCACTTTCCACGATTTGCGAAATATCAAGATAAAATTAAATCAATGTGGTCCGACTCGTCTGGCTATTCATGAGTGAATGAATAATTCATGATATCGGTATGACTAGACAACAGCCGTTATACCATTGTCTATTCACGGTTGACTGACCAAAAGTCCAAATATGGCATTTAATTCAAGTACAGTTTAAGCTGGTCGTAAAAAGCGGGATCAAGAGGCGGATTTTTGGAGGCGAAAATCAGACGTAAAAATGTTTATATAAAGGACCTAAACTTAACCAGTCGTTGCATAATATTATTATGATTTTGTATGCTTAAAAACAATTTATCACGCGAAAACCATAGATTTTGTCGAGCTACATACGTAGAAAGTATGTATAACTCAATGTATCCTTATACTATAATAGGTTTAGGGTAATTACCTACCTAATTTGATCGACTAAACGTTTCACAGGCGTCCGGTGTGCGTGAAAAAACTTCATTAATTACTTATAGAAGACTAGCTGTCCCGGCAAACGTTGCTTTGCCATAATATATTATGTATTTGCCGTATTATTTTATTGAAGTGACTAAATAATAAATATGTATGTTACCATGACAACGCTATCGCGTCGCACAAACAATGGCCGCCGTCAGTCTCAGGTTGTAAAATAATTTGCAATAAAATAAAATTGCGACTATAATTAAAGATCTAAGCTATCCTATCTCTCAAGTTGGAAAAAAGCACACATTTAAAAATAAACAAAATTAAAATCGGTTAAGTAGTTTAGGAATCCATCGCGGACAAACATCGTGACAGGAGATTTATATATAATAGATAATATTGTCTTTATATCTCTTATATGTATATAAAATTCTCGTGTCACAATGTTAGTCCACGAACTCCTCCGAAACGGCTTAACTGATTTTTACCAAATTTTATATGCGTATTCAGTAGGTCTGAGAATCGGCTACTGGGTACTTTAGGTATTGATAAGTGCATTTGTTGAATAAATAATAGTAAATTATTACAACCTGAGACTGACAGCGACCATTGTTTGTGCGACGAGATAGCGATTGACGTTGCCATGGCTGTCGCCATGTCAACGTCAATCGCTACTAAGTATGTCTACTTATTTAGTCACTTCAATAAAATAGGGGCGAAATACTTTTATTTATATTATGGCAAAGCAACGTTTGCCGGGACAGCTAGTAATATTATAATATCTTCTTTTTCATTTTTCTATATTGTAAATTATAATGTCGGTTGCGATCAGTTGCGATTAAAACCTTAAAAATTTATCCTAACAGCGGAAATATCATATAAAATCTGCAACTACTAGGAATCAAAACGCAAGGAGAATCAACTAATGAAATATTTGAATTGATGTTGTGATTAATTAGGCTAATAAAAATATATATAAAAAAATGTTACTCAATCTGGGCCTGTTAATTATGTTCATCACTTGACCGGTTTTTTATTTTATTTTTTTACAGTGTAATTATATTCTAAATGATCATTGCTTTAAATTTGTTTTTGACGTATAATAATGTTCCACTTCTGCTTGTATGACCTTAAATTTTATCTTAATTAACTACTTTACAATTTAAATCAGGTTCAAGACGATAGTACGTCTCTAATTCAAATTGTCGTGGTTCTTGTAAAATAATATAAATTAGCACAATTCATACTTCATTGTAACTACATATAATATATACCTTTTCATATTTTGAATGATATAATTTTTTTTGAATACTATTTTCCTTATACATACTCACATAATATTTAAAGGAATACTAATTATAAAGTGACAGAATACTGTCTCTATATTTCATTAAACCGTAATACCATATTAAAGGCCTAGGTTTTATTAGTTAAGTCAATTACGATTACAATTACGATACAAAATAATACTTACTTAACAATTTTAATATAATATTTTATTTTTGATTTAATTTAATTAAGAAACGCAATACCTTCCCAGCGCAAAAAAGTAAACGAACTCTACCGTCTGCGTAATTTATTTTTCGCTCATTTCGCAACATGGTTGGCGGGTATAATTGAAAAACGAAAGTGGAAAAGGACACGTGCTCCCTTGAGAAAGGCTTGCGGGGAAGTGGGTCGTGCCCTTGACTGTGAACCTGCGCAGACGCACGCCGCCGCTCGGCCTTGGCCGCCGGACCGAGCCAATTTTTTACAGGGCTGCCATCATATTTTTTATTCGAATTCTCGAAAGTACGAATATTATAGCGCTATTGTTAAGCCGGCAAAAAAGTAATGGTGTTTAATATTAAGTAAATCGAACTGCGATGATTTATATTGCATACCTAATGTCTGATTTATGTAACAGTTAAGTTAACTTCTAAACGTAATTTTTTTTATTTTTTAATCACCCAATGACGTTTTATTTTTTTCTTTTATTGTAATTAGAGTTTAGGCTGGCAACCCCCGTAGGTCACCTTCCTGGCGGCGCACGCGATAATTGCTATCGATCGAAGAGAGGATCGACAGGTGTGCAGCATATGTTCAAGGGTTATGCAGAGACCAGAGTGCAGTCTTATTGTTGCCGAAAATTTTAAACAAAAACACACCACGACCTACGATGGAAAGGTTTAGCAGGTGTTTCTAATGCATTTTATGTATATGAATGTGTGCAAGTCGTTTTCTGGCTGAGTCTGAATTGGCCTCTATTTTTAAAGGGTAGTGATGTCTACTGTAGTTAATTGTAATAAAAATCATAAAATCAAATATGATTATGCTATATTATGTACACAACTCAAGGTTCTTAAAAATAATAGATCTTGTACGAGATAAAAATATGAGTTCGTCTTTATAAGTTAATCCTACTAACTCTAATGAAATATCACACTACGACAAAGATGTACTCTTATGATCTTTACAGACATTTTTGAAATCACCACTAAAGTTTTTATTACTTTGATATAAGGACTATTTTACTCTAGCACGAAGGTAAAAACATGTCCTTAGCTTTGGAACGAAATAAATAATTTGACTGGAAAGATGGCGCGATAAGAGAAGGTACCTGAGATTTGAGTATCAAAGGATAGGGTTGGTATCTAGACAAAAATCACAAAATATAATAGTTTGTTCCAGTTATTTTTGATTGTATTATGTATCAATAAGTTATGATGAATAGGAATTAATGAATGTTAAAAGGGACTTAAAAGATGAAGTGTTACAAAATTTAAAGAAAACGTTTGAAAACAAAATAAGACGGCCAATGTACAACTTAATATTATTTGGAAAAAATACAGTTTTCTAATTTGCAAGTATACAGTACATAAATAGAATTTTGCTAATGTCAGGATCATAAAATGACGCACATGACATGCATAATTATTCATAATCGAATTATTTAAATATTAATTACAAAAAATAATAAAATAACGATAATTAATTGCGATTATTATTTTATTACTTGTGTTTTAGATATAAAATATAACAGATTTTTAATTAATTTTATTAGAAGCTAAATGCAGGTTGATGACTTTAATGAAGCAATTTTTATAATTCATAATATGTATTAATATTGTAGAAAATGATATTGCAACGTGAAATAAAACAAAAAAAAGTATGCCAGATAACATCACAACATTCTACAGAAAACCAATCTATACAATATTTTGATACTCTAATGATAGAGTATCAAAATATTGTATAGATTGGTTTTCTGTAGAATGTTGTGATGTTATCTGGCATACTTTTTTTTGTTGAACAATTGTACTTGTACATGAGTACAAGTACAATTGTTCATAATATTCAAAATTATGCCTTAAACTCTTTATATTTAAGTAAGCATGAAGTGTTAATTATAAAGAGCCAGCCCTAATGCAAAAATGATCCGGGTACACAAAATTGATATTAAGATTCCCGGCGCTTGCGCAGCCGTCCGCGCGGCGACACCATGACTTTGATTTTAATGTTTTAATTTATTTAAACCCGCATATCGCGATCTCGGCCCGTGACTTGTGGCCATGGGGTTGTATTATGTATTTGTAAAGTTTATTGTTTTATTTATTTCACACATAACAATCGCTTACCGCACTCAAAGAAACATAGCAAGTTAAGTACTACAAGTATTTGAAGTGCGTCCGCAAAAATCAGTAAAACCTTGTAGGCTAAATATTTCCTGAAATATAACCTTTATTGGTAATGTTAATAGACACTTTAGTCTTTACCAATTTATTAGTTTCAGACATTTGTTTTAGTATTTTGTAGTAGGTACTAATATTACGTTATAAAGTTGCATAAGTTTGTATTTGTTATTTTCCTGTAGTCATTCTTTATTAGACAAAAAGGTCTAAGAGCATAATCTTTACTTTAGTCATCGTTTTGTATTACAAAATCTTAATACTTATAATAATAATCTGTAATCAAAATCACTTATGTATAATAGCAGGCAAGTTTTTTTATAAAATGCGTAATGGACCAAGTACCTGCGATCGCCAGACCTTCCCCCGTTTCGTAAAGCTGAAAGTTTACCTGTTTGTGGCCTTTACAGAGGTAAGGAGGACCAGCAACTATGGAGTTTCGGTCGCGGTTACTTTAGGAGGTATCCAGTTCTGAAGGTCTACATGACATTCTAGAAAGATTAAAGCTAAATTTCATAACTTATATTCTTCGCGGTTAGTGGAGGAATCTCGTCTTTCGGTGCCGGGCATTTTTGAGAGTTGCTTCCCACTATTAGATACCCTCAAAGTCTAATACTTTAAGAAAATTTACGGGTATCTCGCAGTTGTCAAAATGTCCTGCACTGGAAGACGAGATTCCTTCACTTACTGCAAATAATATAAGTTATGAAATTGAGTTTTACTCTTTCTGGAAGGTCAGGTAGACCTTAAGAACTGGATACCTCCTAAAGTAACTGCGACCGACACTCCATAGTTGCTTGTCGTTCTTACCTCTGTAAAGGCCGCAAACAGGTAAACTTTCAGCTTTACGAAACGAACGAAGGTCTGGCCATCGCAGGTTCTTACTCTATAATTTTTTCGACAGCTTTTTATGACGCGGACATCAGAAAACGATTCAGCGCGCTACGCATTTTTTTCTACTTATTTTGACAATACTATATGTAACCTTTAGCTTGAACCATGCGAATTCTCACGATGTCATCCTGTAATAAATTATCACCATAGCTATATCAGGATACAGTGGGTACTGGACAATATTACGAATTATGCTAACGTAACATGAACTATGATGTCATACGAATAAGGTGTACAGTAGCATAACAAGGCACATCTTTGAAAAGGTATTGCGAAGTCCCAACCACCTGAATATACCTCTCCCCTCTACCTACCCCTCTCCCGCGTATCGGACAAAATCATATCTCGTTACTAAATCAATCATTGATGCACAATATTGTATATTTTGGATGCGGTATTTCGGTTTTAAAACTGCTTTATTTTGATAATTATAGTAAATATGAATATAATTTATGTTTACCGTACGAAAATTATACACTGGATACAAGATTTTCATTATTTTTATTTCAATTTAGTTTTCTTTATGAGACAGGATCACAATTATTATTAATCTTTAATCAATTATTTTAAATAACAATTAACAAATACGAACTGCTGTATGCAAAACAATATTTTAATGTAAGCTCTCTTAACAAAAGTTAAGTCAGCTACTCGACCAATTTACAGTTTTGTCACCTCCAAACTTTTAAACTTTAAACTCTCAGGACTTTCGTTTTTATGCAGTTAGTAAATTGGATGCAACCTCCAATCCCTTTCTGTTGGCTACGTTTATCTTTACGGTCAATATTCCTATTGTACACGTAAATACACTTTTTATGCAGGGTTGCCGACTGATGGAACTACGAATAGAATAGAAAAATTATAAACACTATAAATGTTTTTGTTGAATTGCTATTAGTTAAAACGGAATAGGAGAATATATTTCTTTATATTTTGTAATGTAGTATCCACAGTCTATATACACGCATAAATTAATAAAGTGTTACATACACAAGTATATTTTATAGATTCTTTTTTTTTGTGACCGTTTTAGTCCACGTATATGATCATCTGAATTTTTGGGGATAGAATTATGCTTTGGCACAGCCCTGCGAAATCCTTAAAAAAAGTCGAAGTCACGTTAAAATGCGTCGTTTTTGAGAGGTTTATAGTGCGCTTTTGTGTTTTACGGTGGATCATAGCACCATTGTGTTTGCGGTCTAACCTGTGTCTGCTCTTTTGTTGTTTTGCGTAAACCGACTTTTTTCGACCCAAACTTATAATACTGTATTAATGCCCTTTCTTGCGTACTATTTTTGTCACTGCTACTATACAGAGTGACAGAGATGATTTATTACATCACCTGATCAACGTGAGAAAAATTGTAAACAATGTTAATATAAGAAACTTTGACCTAATTACACACAGGAAAATAATGAACATTATATTTCAATGATTCATACTATTATAAGGTTTGCGTCAAGTGAGATTAAGACTAATTTATTATTCACTTAAAAATCCAAAATCCACAGAAAGGGAGTGAATGGTAGGAAAAATCCAAAATAACAATTGTTATTAAAATGATTAAATAACTGAATAATTAAGACCAAAATTACAAAATGATTACCAATTAAGAATCAATATTTTAATAATAAAAACGAAAGCTCCCTCCAGGAGCTTTTGTAACACAAGCTTCTAGACGAGGCTTTCGTTACAAAAGCTTTATTATTTATAAGTCTACTTTTACATTGCTTGTAACATACTAACATTAAAATATGTTATAAAGAATTTAATATGGTGGTATGTCGGTTCGTAGCCTTATCTTTATTGGGTGATATCTAATTAATTCAAACTACCTCAATGGCAGTAGCGTTAATGGGGTACACTTATTTTATCATCGCTGTCATCATCTTCTGCCTCGTGGTCTTGAAGCTGTATATCTCTGGAAAATCTCGATGGAGTGACGAAATTATGTGAAGTAAATTATAGTAAAGGATCTCTTGCACAATCCTTAATCCATAGAATATAGATAGGTATTATTGGGGTAAAGTTAAGGCTAAGATATTTTAATTACATTAAGAACCTAGGTAGGTAGGATAGTGCAGTTGAGAAATCCTAATACTGCATGTCAATTAATCCTTCGATCGCGGATTCTTAGAAATCTATTGTTATTCTATTGTTGTCGCGATCACCGGTGATCTTATGGGGCTTGATGGGTTAAATAAGAAGGTCTGTTAGACCAATACTGATTGTAGGTAACTCAAGGCAAAATGAATGCCAAAAACCATCATGAATTGTCACATAGTTGTTACGAGTACATAATGTTTTGGTCTGCAAAAATAATTTTACATGTTCAAGTAAATAAAATGTGCTAAAGTCTAGCAATTAAGGATTTTCTCATATTAGATATAAAGAGAGAGTTGAATATTCTAGACACATAATTCGTGTCCTAAATTAATGATTGCGGCCATATACCTAATGAGAGGTATAATATATTTTATTTCACCAATCACTTATTGAGACCAAAATGTTTGAACGGGTATGCTCCGTGATCAGAGATGTACGCATATTTTGATACCAATTAACACATAAATTAAGCGTGATTTATATTTAATGTTGTTTAACGAGTATATGTAAAAAATGAAAAGTAAATAGAAAAGTAGAACAAGTAGATAAACTCGACTTCAGATGAGACCGATTATGGCTATCATTTGGCATCTAATTTATAAATTATTTTAGAGAACGGTACTATTTGATTAGGTAACTAAATTGGAAACTCCATAACGTGATTTTGGAAATTCCAATTGCTATATTTTGTTATACTTTACAATATTATATTTTTGACGATTTGCGATTTAGTCGTTAACATATGAAAAAATATTTTTATGTAAAGCTGATTAATCTAGCATTATATCGTAAATTAATAATCAACAATTCCATTAAATATTTAGATAAACTAAAATACAAAAAAAAACCTCAGAAACCGGTCATGACATATTGTAAAAACAGTACTATAATTAAATAAATAATGTTCATAAAGTGTGTGCTAGAAACTTATTAACAGGAAAACAATTTGGTACACCGTAAAAGTAAAGATGATACTCGCTCGATGTCGTTGCCATAAATTACGGATATTCAAATGATTTCGATACGAAATTGGTACAGCAATTAGCGCACGGACCGGATTTTTAGTGATGTGCCTTCTATTTGTCGAGTACGATTTCTAATCAATCGACTTCTATCAAATAAAAATTAATATTAAGTCTTAATTTACCAATGCCTATTAGTGTTACGTTTATTTATACGCTACTTTTTGATTAGGTATAACATTATGCCAATAATCAAATTTAAAAAAAACGTTAACATAGTGAAGCTAAAGTTAATATGTTAACACTTAACAAAAAGCAAATCTGAAAATGTACTATCAGAGAAGAATTTCTAGGCAGATGGGGGACCTACGTAGTTTGGTCGCGTTATCCTTCATTCAATCAAATAATCAATTTCCTTAGATATACGTTATTTTATCACTTATTATTATTTAATATGTGTTACAAGATATTAGATATTCATCCTTCAGACCCCGCGCGAGCACCGGTGATCGCGAGAACAATAGAATACAATGTTAATTCCTAGTACCTCCGATCGAAGGATTAAGGTAGATATTAAGCAAATATTGGCGTAGAGTAAAGGCGACCAAGTAAGGCAATATGTAAAGTGATTTTAAATATTACGCAGTGACACTTAGTTAATAAACGTATTTACTTCTTGTGCATGTAAAAACATAAAATTAATGATAAATTCATGAAACAACATGCCATCGAATGAGTACAGGTGATAATAAAATTAGAATGTAGGTTAAACCCTACATCTCATATCGATACTATGGTTCACATCCCTTTTACCGAAATAATTTCGATCTCTCTAGCCACACGAGTAATGAATCGGATGAGTACCAGAACAAGAGAGGCGATCTTTACGTGGGTTAGATGATTATATTTTCGTCAATAAAGTGGAATACTAATGTAGTACCGGTTCCAGTGTGTCACCGCACTCTTATCGTGGTCTATACGTTATTTGTTACGTACAAGCGCCGATAAATATTAACAATTATATTAGATTTTTATGGAAATTTTGCTCTGCGAATAAAATTGATGATTGTTTCCTAAGAATAGTAAAGTTTTACAATATCATGTCTCGCGTGTGTGGAAATTACTGGTTTATTCTCGACAATTACATCATTTTCTTATAATTAAATGTTATAATTTATAGCTTGTGACTACTGATTTTGTCAAGTTCTTGTATCTTGATTGTAGAGCTTATTTATTAACTCTACTTTAAATTGCAATAATATAAATATACTCGTAAATCTATTGATATAGCATGAAGCATCACAAATAAAATACTTAGACGATCATGCTACAATGACAAAAAACATATCATGTACCTATATTGTAAGTAATATTGTACATGTCATCCATTGACCTCGTCGTTTGGAACCTTAATACCGGCAATTATTTTCAGTTTCGTCACACCACCTACGCGGTATGTGCGCGGACTGTTAGACTAACAATCACTATATATGTTGGAAGTTATATTTTTTGTTAAAAGCGGCGCTTGTGATGTGAACCACCCAATGTACTATCAGTAAAAATTAATGTGGCTTAATGCAGAAAATGTTTAATTGCGAATATCTCACTGGCAATTTTGGGGTATTACAACTTTTGCAGACTGTTCCACCACTTCCTGATAAGTGCTGGATAAGCTATCCACCACTTGATAGATAGAGTATGGAGAATCTGTCAAAAAAGTTGTGGATAGCCTATCCGGCACTTTATCAGGAAATGGTGAAACAGGCCCTTAGACTATTAAACATTTCGCAAATAAGTGAAATAACGTAGAGTTCCTAATGATATGAATTACTAAAACTAGTAACTGTTACCTCAGCTTTACTATGAGTGAAATTTTACATGAAAAATTTTGAATGTACCTCGCAAAATGTAAACAAAAGCCGGTGATCGGATTACGGAGGGGATATTTAGTCGCTAATGTCCGTGTAAATCTTATTTCCGTCTGCTCTCTGCCATTACTTCTCCCACCCCTATTTATAGTCTGTGAACTTTTCTATCAGTATTTTTTTATTCACCCATTACGCTTCTGAAAAAAGACAGTCTAATTGAAAAGCCAAGTTCTTTTGATATAAATCTTCTCTTTATGATTTTTAAGAACTGTATAGTGTACAGATAAAATTTCTGACAGTTTTAATCAACATTTACTTTTAGGATATACTATCGAAACATACTACAAACTAGCATTTAACATAAAAACTATGTAATATCTCTATATTGCACTATTATATGACTTTCACTAATATGATACTTACATCTAATTTAGTTGCTTCTAGATGCTATCAGGTCACACACCTCGATGCTTAGACCCTTAAGGTACCGTAGCCCTAGTTTTGTACAGCATGTTTCAATAATTATCTTACCTATTGACTAGAATAGGCATAGATATTAGATATACAGTCTAGTTTTAGAAGTTGGTCGTATTGTTTCCATAGATGTAGATAGACGAGATATGTAGTTTAGAAATTATTATAAAAACTAGGTTTAGTTCTACTATCCTACACATATTTGATAGTTTATGATCGTAACCAGAATACGAATATTGTTTTCTAGGTACCTAACATTATTATTTTTGTAAATATTTTTCATTGACAGATAAAAGACACAAACGCATGCGCATGATATCACAACATACTCGTACTACCCAATACCCATGAGTTGTTATCTTCATGCACATAAATGTAATGAACACATCGGTAAATTTCTTCAGTTCATATAACCTCGAAGTCCTGAATGGTAAATAGTAAATATTCAGTGACCTTAAATGCTAAAAGTAAATGGTAATATTTTAGAAATCCTGAATGGTAAAGACGAAATATTCAGTAATGCTAAATATTTAAAGTAAATTCAGTAACCCTGAATGGTAAAAAGTAAATGGTAAATCTGGAACCTGAATGGTAGCGGCTATGCGGGGGTTGTCGGTGTGTGACCGGGTGGCGTCTGGCGGGGAGGGGGGTGCCGGGGGGGTGCCGGAGTGACGGTGTGACGGTGCAGGTGGAGCGGCGCGGGCGCGGGCGGTCGGGCGCGGCGCTCGGCCGGGGCGCCCTGTCAGACCCCGACCTCCAGAGCCGGCTCAACACCAACCTCACCGCCTACTGGGTTCGTACATTTCACATTTTCCTGACTTTTCTGAAAATCACGTCAATCGTACTCGATGTAAATATCAAAGTCCGTCTAGTCAGCCTGAGGCATTTGACTGTAATATAACATTTCAGATTAGATTTTTAGGAGCAAATATTTAATTTATAATGTAATCCTTCGAAGGTATGTCCAATCAGCTCCACGTTAATCCTTGACATCATAGAGATCCATATTATGAATCCATTGTGATTCAAAAGCGTAGGCACTGCTCAATAACAAAAGTGTTTTACTTTGTTTTAATACTTTTTACATCTCAGTATAGATTATAGGCCTACCTAGCTATTATACTACTACTATAACTACTGTTTTCGGCAGATTCAAGCCTTACAAATTTAATTATGTATGTACTTGTGCGATATATCCATAACAAAATATTGGCTTATCAATTTGGACACCATTCTTGCTCATTGTCCTTTCTTCTTACTTGCCTATTTCAAATGAGAAATTACAGTCAAATGTTCCAGGTAGAGGATAGTTTTTCTATTCACAAAGTAATATCAGTTTGTAATACTTTTAAAACTTTTACATTGCTTTCATGTGGGTAGTCTAAAATAGTCGCTTATCACTCGCATGAGCATGCTCGACAATATAATCATACAGCTTTTCAGGCACAAGCTACAAAAACGCTCATTTTGAAAACACAATTGCAGTTTTTTATCTCGTCTATTTACAATTTTGTAGAAATTTTGATTACTTGTATTATTTAATATTATAATATAAGAATACTTTGCCTTAAAGTGACACCGATCAAGTAATTATTATAATTAATTTCTTAGTTTATAGTAATAATATATAAGTACTTGTAAATTGTAGACAATGATTTTCATACAAAGAAGATTTCAAAAACTCCTAGAGGTCAGGTCAAACAAAATCAATTATTAGTATAGAAACCCCGCATAACTTTAATAAACCTGAAGATTGAGGAAAAAGTTAACAGTTTTATGTCGTCTATTTATATATTTCTATAAATAGGCTTAATTAATCACCGTGAGAATTAAACTAATTCGTAGAGTTTTTACCATAAATACTTAACTGTTTTTATAAAAAAATTATAAAATAATTTTTTCTTTAAAGCTATTGAACACCGGAACTCTGCAAAATTCAGATAAAAGTTTCAGATTTAGCAGCGACAACATTCTTTTGTTTCATTCCGAAAACTATGCGAAATTGTAATCAAAGAGCATCATAATATTATCTTAGCTCAAAGACTTCAAAACACACATTAAAAGGTCAGCTGAACATCACTTGCAAATCCTACGGTATAACAAATTTCTATGGGCCATCACTTTTTATTAGGTGATCAGCTCGCTCGTTTATCTACAAGTTTTGATAAAAAATGTTTAGGGCATGTTTCACCACTTCCTGATAAGGCTATCCACCACTTTACTTGACAGATAGAGTATGGAGAATCTGTCAAATAAGCCTATCTGGCACTTTATCAGGAAGTGGTGAAACAGGCCCTTAATGTACTTCTATAGTTCTCGATAATAAATAATCAACCACTATATAAAAGTTCGCATGTATTAAAAGGTTAGAGGCTAAAATATGACGTCTACACGAAATACAAATGGTTTAATTAATATTTAGCAATAACGAAATACAAGATCGCCTCCGTGGGTGTCTGCTAACTGTCCTTAAACTTTTCGACGAAGAGGATACTAGTTTACCAAAAAATTATAGATTTTATTACACTACTTACCAAATACCCGACGCGGCATTGGAAACTGACCTCTACGCGTATAAAAATAAAACAAATTCTCGCTCATTACGGCCGGCTGTCCGTTCTCGTTATTTATTGCACATTGCGTAGATACTCGTTCCCAGACGTTATTCTAATATAATTCGTATATCGAAATGCCGAATGGTTTTAATAGAAATCACTGACATTGTTTATGTCAGTACCATCTTTGCTATGATTCTCAAACTTTAGTAGTTTTAAAAATTTACGTAATAAAGAGTTATATTGGGTAAATAAGGACTTTACAAATCGCTGAAATATCCTATGAATTATTTCAATATATCGCTAGTTGCTATATATTATAAACTGCTATATAGCAAAAAGGATATTAAAGTCTTAATTTATTAAAACATCAAATATGATTGATATGATTGCTAATAAAGAAATACAAACAATAAATCAATGAAACACAAGCAGTGATTAATAGAAAGAGTCAACGCGACGTCACAGCGAAGTGTGGCCGGAATCTCGCACATCGGTCGACTGTCGCGCGCTACGCGGCTGTAGACGCGCCGTAGACGTGCTACGAATGCTAATGAAGCGTTGACCGCGACGCGACAGTTTGAGAGGCGCTGCTCGGAGCCGAGTTTTCGTGTTTTATGGCGTATTATGCTATAATAATATTTTTTACTTAGCACGTTTGTTTATACCTCCGCGCGTGTGTGCGTGCGCTCGCGCGTGTGAGGATGCGCGGGCGCGGACCGCTCACTTGTGAAATACAAAAATGTCGTTCGTTACGAGCGCCGAATCTAATAGCCGACGTGGTTTTATGTTCTTTCGCGGTATAGTATTCTGTTACACGACGGGTCACCTAATGCTTTTGCCTCTTTGTCGATGGAATTGAGTTTTGTGTTTTCAAGATGGCGGTTCGGCGACGGCCAATTAGCGCCGCCGCCGGTTTACCGTTCGGCTTTTGTTACACGTGATTTATGCTCTAATATTTGGGTCGAAATTTTAATAGTAATTTATTCGCCGGTCAATTATATGCTTATTATTTCGGGGCGCTCGTTAAGTTGCTTTTAACCCGATATCGCCACCGCCGACTCGTGATGCAATGGTTTTAGTGTGCAAACATAAAAACAAGTCTTATATTTACGTAAAATAGTCGTCTGACGTTTTTGTGATGCTTTTTCACATACCTTCAATATGACATATGACCTTCAATAACAATGTACACAACAACACATTGTTATTGATTAATTAATTACTATTAATCTCTCAATAATTATATTCCGTAACTAACTCGTAGACATCGAAACGAATATTATACTCGTTTAAGAAATTGAAATAAATATAATCACTCGGCACCGCCTTTTCCATATTCAGGTAATAAAACAAACGGTGTCGAAAGCGTACAGGATTTTAATTACTTACATGTAACAAAAGAGGCTAGTTTTAATCAAAGTTAGAATTATTCGGCTAATCTCGGCATGGGGCGTGTATGAGCGATGTTCCACGCGTGGTCTTGTACTGTATTATATAAAAAACAAAACGAAATGACAACAACGTATATGTTAGATATCAATTAAATAGTTTGGCTGCGTCTACTTAGGCCGATATAAATTAAATACCTTTTAATAGTGGACCACACGCGTTGTTCTAGCCATAAGCTTTTACTATAATTTAAAATTAGGGCCTCATTAATT
This sequence comes from Polyommatus icarus, assembly GCA_937595015.1. Lineage (NCBI taxonomy): Eukaryota > Metazoa > Arthropoda > Insecta > Lepidoptera > Lycaenidae > Polyommatus > Polyommatus icarus. The sequence goes on from OW569321.1 coordinate 17,920,877, forward strand.
CATTTACTGGTTCCCGTAGACATTATCTCGGGATACTGGATGCATCAATGAGTATTTTAATTATTTAGAATTTGTCTTTGGGTGGTATTTGGTGGAACCAAACATTTTACTAAAGTACTCTGTACACTGTATCTGGATGTGTTTTTATTTAAATTTTACTTTAAACTGAAAAAACTTGAAGAAAACCTTCAATATAATTATGTTTTATAGTTTTTTTAATTGGATGAAAAAAAACTTCAAACTTAAATTTAACTCAACATGTTTAAATAACTTTAGGTATATAAGTCCTATAACTTTTACATGTACCTTAGTCCTTATAAGTTATACCTTATAACTACGAATAATAAAACCTAATTATATTACTCAGTCATTTACATTGCAAGACATTTCTTGACGTACAACTCGTAACATACGTACTTTACAAATACTCAGTTTTATCTCTCAAATCTATCTTAACCGTACCCGCGTCGTTACAATTAATAACGATTTAAGATGAATGTCGCTGGAAAAGTTTACGTAATGTGTGAAACTTTTTACTGTCAATAAAACAAAGCCTTTATCGTTTCCCAAACTTAGAGATACCTTAATATTGCCGGATTTATTGGTACTTTACCGTTTCTTACCGGAGTTTTTATTGAACATTTTAATGATTCTAATATTACTATCAACATTTTATATGTACCTCTAGTTAGGTTAATTAGTTATATGGATTAACGATTGCGAGAGCAGCACGTTTGTTATTAGTGGTTCTGTATTTTATTCGTGGGTGTTTTTTTCTGTATGTTACTCTATACCTGTAATTATTATAATCAAAGTAAAAATTTCTATGATATAAGGTTCGCTAGTGGTTCGCTACGTAAACCTTTTTATAATGCATAGTGACGTAAATTTTACTATTTAATATTTATATTATAATTAGCATTTTGTTGCCGTTGTCTCCGAGGACATGATAGGTTTTGACTTGTCACTGTGACAGAGCAATAGCTGCTTTATATTAATAGGAAATAATTTAAAACATTTTTAATTATTATGTCCCCTTGCTTAAAATATCCACACTGTGTGCATACGTATACGTTAAAGATATACAATAATTTTAATTTCATGTACTTATGTCAACTTTTATAACGCTTTTCTTAAGGTTGAAACGTTACTTCTTCTATTCTCCATTGCATAGCTTACTCAAATTCTGATTTTAAACAAAAATCCTCGTCCTCGTCGTCGTCTCGTCCTGCGCATCCCTAAATATTACCCAGTTGTTCTAGCTCGCGGTAAACAATTTTTATATGAATGTAAGAGACTATTATCGGAGAAGATTGTCTTGCGGGCGTCGTAAACGGCCGGCCGATGTTTATTAGTGTATTATAACAGGGATTAAGTGCGTTTTTATTCGGTTCTGATGCGATCTGTTTATCTTTTCATCTGGAACATATCGTTTTATATTAGGCTATGAAGCGGGTCAGTCCTGGTCTGTAATTTTATTGTTTATATCCATGTTTATTGCGTATCGCTAGCGTATTGCCAATATTCGGATAATGTGTTTCGTTATAGCCGATACCTTGATAAGTTCGCCATTAGGATTATTATGATGTTTTCTCTGTTGTGTACGAAACGTTTTCCTTGATAAACAACTATTTGTAGCAAATATTTTCTTCCCTTTCTATTTAGGTCACAATGACGAACAAGTTTCAACGAAAAATACAAATTAAAACTAAGATTAAACTATCAAATCAAAATATATAATATTCTGGTAATGTTTTAAAAAATTAAAGAATAATTAATGGGTGCGAGCGAAGCGAGCCCTAGAATATGCCACAACCTGATCATTTTGTGGTAAACTTCATGGAAAAACTATCACGCCTATTGATTTGTGCTTTAACATAGTAATTTTTATTAATATGTATGTAGATGTGTTATCATCAGTCAGTCAAAGTGTCTCACAAAGCTCAGCTAATTAATTACTTATATAAATAAAATACTAATTTTTAAGTAAACAGAATGAGGTTGATTCTCAAAGTGGTAGAGTTGTCTGTAGTACGCGCTAGTCCTACGCAGTTTCCCACATTTCTGTGTAGTGAAAGTATGTTTTTATTGATCGTAAGTTATCAATTTTTATTTATTACTACAAGACATGTACAAACCATTAGAAAATAATATGTTCCTAATAGTGATGTATGTCGTACTTAAAAGTTTTTTTTTAGAATAGCTGATTCACCTAAATTTGTTTTTACAATATTAAGTCGCAGCGGTATATTTTTAAGTTGTAATTTTTTGCGACTTCAATTACCTAGTAGATTATGTACATCAATAATTATTATTGATCTAAATGGTTGAGTTTATTAAAAATTAAACAAAATAAAAAAGGATTGTAATATTATAATTTACTGGCAAATGTCATATTTTCGTAAGTGTGTGCGATATCCGTAATTTATTCATTTTAATTAATTAGTGTAAGTAAATGAAAATTAAAAGTTTTACCATATAATTATTATTACATAGATAATATTATTTTATACCAAAATGACTCATAACATTAAACCAACTGTTCGAGTGTATTTTAGATAATTAAAACAACTGTAAACACATGTGTGTTTCCAAGATTTTTAATTAAACTTTGAAATATTTTCCTGATTACTTCCAATCCATCGAATGTCAACAAATTCGATTTAGCGGTTTGGGCTTGAAGAGGTAACAGACAGACAGACAGACAGACATACAGACAGACACACTTTCGCATTATAATAATAGTGAGGATTATTACGTGATAAAGATTGTAAACATCATCTCTGTAAGCCTCATTCGTAACAAGCTTGCGTTACAGTCTGACTACTCTGAATTACTAATTTTACAGTGAGTAATATGTAACCATTTAAAAGAGGATGTGGCAAGAGTAAAATCCGATGTCGACAGAATGTGAATGTTATACAAGAGCCATATTGTCGACTTTCATAGACAAAATGCTTTAAATATCGTCTTCACGTAAATGTAGCCAGTTCACGATTGTGTTACAATAATGTTGCCAGAGCTATACTAAACTTAAATAAGTTGGGAAGTATTTTGCAACTATTTTTGAGGTATTTTTTTAACTTCCTTCACTTGTATACTGTATTATATGCTTAAGCCATTAAAACCGAGATTTATTTTAGGTTTGCTTATGGTACCTTGATAGTTGTTGTTATGTACTATCAGAGAAGTTGATTCCTATGCAAATCGGGGACCTAAGTAGTTTGGTTGCGTTACGTCAAACCCAGCCGACAGATCACAATTAACATTGAATTAACATATTCGACCAAATAACGTTGGTCTATCAATTGCGTAGGAATCAACTTCCTCGATGGTACCTACCTAATGTAATAGAACATTCAGAACAGAATAATATTATTAATTCTAATAATGATTAATAAAGGTTTCTTCGTCGACATGGCGTAGCGGTAGGTACTTCTAAGGGTTGATTCAGACTGCAACGCGATGCGTAGACGCATTTCTAAATTTATAATATGGATTTGACAGATCGCAAGACGTCTCACGCAATTGAAATCTGTCAAATCCATACTTTATGAAGCGCCGCGCCTCGCCTCGCCTCGTCGCGTTGCGGTCTGAATTGACCCTAAATGTAGAAGTACCTATACTGCTACGCCATGTAGACGACGACGACCTTTTGTTTTTCTTTCTCCTTTCGTCTTTGTGACTAACTTTTTAAGTTTACTCGTATATATTTTCTCTACATAGTTATACATTTTTGGATATTTAATAAATTTTTACGCGGCAACACCGGCTATAACTAGTTTCAACTACGTCCGTAGGTGCCTTATATGATGATACTCGTTTTGGGTCACATCTCGTTATTTCTGTTTTATTGTATGAATACTTAATGTGATGGCCCACGGCATTGCGACACAGCCAATTGCCGAACTCACTACGCCAAAGATTAGATAACTAATACATCTATGATACTTTTGTACCTATTTTGACTTTCATAAGCGATTTACTCGATGCCAACGTTTTGGGAGCCTGTAAATAATAATGCACTCTACATTCAGAAAGTAAGGCTTAGTACTCATTTTATGTTATGTATAATTAAGTATACAAATTACAAGTAAAATGAATATTAAGAAGTATTCAAATACATGTCCCGTAGCATAGTCGGTAGTTATTTGTTAGCTTTAATAATAAAATACCTTTACCGACAAAGTATTTATAATACAATAATAATTGACGTCAATAAAAATTATCGATACCTACTTCGAATTTAATTTATTCTGCGAGTATAATAATTACATATTTTTAAATAAGGAAAAAAACGAAACTTGACTTGGATTTTTTCGAATAGGTAGAAACATAAATAATTGACTCATCTAATTATCCATTAAGATACGTAAGTATATAGGTAATTGTGGCGTATGCTTATTTATGAGGAGTACCATATCTTTATTATTCAGGCACCAAACCGGTACGAATTAAAGATGATTGCGTTGGCGTACTCGGTTCATATTTTTAAAAGTAATGTTCTAATGTGTTTATTTCTCACATTAATTAAATGTTTTCGTCAAATCTGGTTTTAATGAAAATAATGAAGAAACATTATCGCACGCGGATGTTGATACTATCTTATCCTTGACGTGTAAGGATGATGTGACGGAGTAGTTCAAACTTCAAACTAATTAAAATATATTGGTAAAAATAGACAATAAAGTTTTAGAGTATATATTTCCTGATTAGCATTAATCCGTCGATCACCAATTCCTGGAATTTTTTTGTTATCGCGGCCCATATGGCCCATACGGCCCATATTTTTTTACGGGGCTTGATGGGTTGAAAACCAAATAATTGTAAGTAACAAAGTAAACGTAGCCCTCGCTACTATTCTTATCTTCAGTTAGCTTACTTATTATAATTTGCAATTGAAAGCTATGTTAAAAAAAAGGAGGAAAGATTATTTGATAATTTTTTGTGATATTTCCGTTTATTGAAAATCCTTGTCAGATCCTTAACTTAACAATTAAAATGCTTAATCGGATACATTCCGATAACAGTTACTTATCAATCGATTTTTACGCCATTTAATTCGGATTCCTTTGTTTTAGTGTAATTGTCGTGATGCAAGACTATCGTTACTAGTTTAGCTGCCATATTTGGACATAACATTTAGATGCAACACGATCTACGATCAATTTCCGATGATCGTGGATTTATTGTGACATTTATAGCGTTTTGTTTAAACGTCTCAAATTCAGTCTTGCATCGTAAAAAATATTTTTAACAATATGTGTTATCATTGCCTGTTAATCTGTCAGTTGTCACGATTGTTTTATATATTTTCCTGTTCCTAAACTAAAAGCGATATACTTACACATATCATTTTCTTTACCGACTTCCAAAAAGGAGGAGTTTATACGTTCGTATGAGGATTTTTTTATGTATATTGAACGATTAATCCGCCGTTTGTGATTTGTGAAGTGATTTTAAAAACTTTTCTTTCGTTCTATAGATTTTTTTCCTAAAACTGCAGTTATATTCTGATATACATGATAGAAGTGGCAATTAAGTTAACTGATACCGATTTCAAAATAATGAAGAATGAAAACAGAAATACTGAGTATAAAATTATTTTTTAACAAAAAATTAAAACCGACTTCCAAAGTAAAAACAAAAGTAATACTTATTCTTAATCTAAAAAGAATCAAATAATTCTTATTCCTTGTTTTAGTGGCGTCTTCAGACATCGCCTAAACCTCAACTATTTCTGTACTCAATCTTCGTACTTTTGAAGTCGGTACCAGCCCGGAAAAGTTCTGAGATCCTTGACATTTACGCTAAGGTAAGCTGGTACCGACTTCAAAAGCATGAAGATTGAGTACAGAAATAGTTGAGGTTTAGGCGAAGTCTGAAGACGCCACTATAATAAGGAATAAGAATTATTTGATTCTTTTTAGATTAAGAATAAGTATTACTTTTGTTTTTACCTTGGAAGTCGGTTTTAATTTTTTGTCAAAAAATAATAATTTTACCCTTTTTAGTTACATAATATGAGATGACAAGGCTATAATATTATAGCTTGTTGTCTTAGAGTTGTACATATGAGACACAGGAACTCCTAGTTCAGGCATCAACCCACCTAAACTCTTACTGTAAAACTGTCTAAATTGTGTTTTTTTCTACTTTGTTAAGGTGAGAAATAAATGATTATGATTATTATATTACTAGCGGTCGCCTGCGGCTCTGCCCGCATGGATGTCAGTTACGGCTGCCAAAAAGCCTACCCAGGAAAGACTCGGACAGCAAAATGATTCCCAGGTCAATTCACAGACTCCGACACTGACATTGACGACGCGGACGCAGTCATTATCCGAAGGGTGTACAGTGCATGCACACTGCACAGATTGTCTTCCTCCCGCAAGCGCATCCCGCTTGGTGACGCCCACTATCGTAATATTTTAATTTCGCCATAATTTCAAAACCAAACGTCCAATTTTAATCATTTAAAGACCAAATTTTATCTACATAAACTGTACTTAGTGATGAAATAATTTATTTTGATAAGGATTAATGGCATGAGTAAAATAAATGCGTTTAAATGCTGTCCAAAAAAAATTCAAGACTTTTAAATAAAAAAAATGGTTATTGTGCCTTACTCGACATAGATAAGTATAGTGTGTCGCGGACTTTTTTGTAGATATTTATAAGATCTACAATACTTAGAACATTTTATGGTTCTATCTTATATAGTTTCGGCAGCGTACGAAAAATAAGTAACTTTTCTGGTTGATTTTTTCACCTGGCGTCCGAAAAACTCAAATATCTTACGAAATCCTATTTTTTCCAAAATAAAATTTAGCCTATGTTCAGCACAAATAATGTAGGATTTGCTTGGAGTAGTTTAAATAAAGCCAAAATCCTCAAACTTGTATCTGTAAGGATTCAAAAGTTCTGTTGGGTACCTTCAGAACCAGGGTATATCCTGGTGCAAAATCTTACTTTTTGGTAGTATATGCCTGAAATACTTCAGAAAAAATCGTTATCACCATATGTTCCCATATAAATTTCAAGGAGTCCTCTCGATTCCTCATGGATCCCAACATCAGATCACCTCTTTTGTGAACATGGTACCAACCTCCGATTTAACCCTGTATAACAACAAAAAAATCATGAAAATCGGTGCATAAACGGCGAAGTTATGGTTGAACATACAAAAAATATATAGGGGAATTGTGCTTAAGATGACATAGTCAGGTAAGACGACACATTGGCAAAATTCGTTGAAATAACTGTGCTTTCTGTGAACTTGTGACGTTTTATGGAGCACCTCAGTGTGCCCTTAGTAGCCCAACTTAGTATGCCAGACAGTGACCGTACTTTACAAAGTAATAAAGGTTTTCCTAATTTTGATGAGACAAAAATTTTCTTACGTTTTTGTTTTGTGGTGAAAAAACGTATAAGGTCAGAATATTTTCTTAAAACAAATTGTTATTATGGACATGGATTCTTATTGGCCACAAATATGAATAAAAGCGTGTTCTAACGTTAAGTGTTTTTTTTACAAAATTTTATTGTACTTATCCACTAATACTCTTTTGGTAAGATGACATACTAGACGTTGGCTTAAGATGACATACTATGGTTACTTATGTTTCCGCTAAATCGGTAACAGAAGCATTGTATATTTTTTGACGATGATGAAGAACTTATGAATCCTTACACCACTGACAACTAGAGGGATGATGATGCAGCCTAGATTTACGTATTGTATAAGACGACATACCATCAAAGTCTAAGGAATCATTGTATGTCGTCTTACCATATCGATATGTCATCTTACACTCGTCGACCTGGCGTGCAATTTATGTTTTTTTTTTCACTGTTGTATTAAGTTGATTTTTCTAAAAATGTTTAATTTTGTTGTTTATGAATCATCTTAATATATATATTTCTTGTGTGCGTGTGTATGTGACTGAACTCCTCCTAAACGACTGGACCAATTTTGATGAAATTTTTTGTGTGTGTTCAAGGGGATCTGGGAATGGTTTAGATTCACAATTGACAACATTTCAAAATTTTAACATGGATTTTTTATTATTTTATAAGAAAGTAGACTTAAAATAAGGCGACACGTGTTTCTTGCTTTTTCAAAATTAAGCTTTTAAGATACCTAAAAAATAGATTTTAATCCTTCGTATTCTAAAGAGACGTAAGCGCCAAGTGACGTCATACTTACGCCTGAATGGTTAATTCCATTACAGTTTACAAAAGAAAAAATATGCAATGTAAGTTTGTTACGTTTATTAGGACGTCTGTCAATGTCATCGTGGTATTTTCATATGTTAGAAATGTCATTTTTGACAGTGACTGTTTTTTTATGCTTCATGATGTCTTTTTAAAACGATTTTACACCAGGCAAAGAAAAAATGTCTGATATGCCGTAAGTATGACGTCACAACGTATTTTTCAGTTTTTCTTTATTTTCTCAGTAAATAAGCAATATAAAATTTTTTGGAATATTTTTTTGATATCAGGAGAAGAAACTAAAGAAACGGTATTTTTTATTTTAAGGCTTAAAAATTTTGAAATGTTGTCAATTTTGTCCGCTGGACAATGTTTTTTTAATTAATTTTTAATTTATTAGTAGTTGTTGATTTTGGAATGTTTTACATTGGATCCGACAGTCGGCTGCCATCGCAGTGTCAAATTTTAAATAATATTCGAATTCGGATTTTAATTTTAGTCTGTCCGACAGTTAGCGCTTCGACCAAATTTAAAAAAAAATACTTTATATACTTAATATGGCAAAGAAACGTTTGCCGGGACAGCTAGTTTATTTATAAAAGTGAGTTACTGATCTCATGTGACTTATTTTATTTTAAATATTTACCTTCAAACAAAAAGTATGTCATCTTAAGCACAATTCCCCTAAACAGACGAACGTATAACCTCCTCCTTTTTGGAAGTCGGTTAATAAGAATTAAGTATGTAATACTTTTTAGTCCATTTAAGAATATTACTATTGTATTAACCTTGGAAGTCAGTCTTAATTTTTTGTTTAAAAAATAAAAATTATTATAAACTTAACTTTTCTTAAACAAAGATTTAAATCTACTTTGATTTCGAAGACATGTAACGATGCTGAAAGTAACTGAATAAGTATAGTTTATTGTGTTAATACATAGTTCTCAAAGTTCACATAGTTCTCAAAGAGATAATATGTGTCATTAATAAACGTAGATTAGCCAACGCGATGTATGAGGTGGATTAATAACGCGTTTATTTTTACTAATAACACAATCGTTATTTATTACATAATATTTGATGAGACTCCGCCAAATAGAGCCCAACCCGCAGTTGGTTTTGTATTTCAAATAATATTGAGATGTTTAATGTCCTTATTAGATAATGCAATAATCGTATTTTACATTTAAATATATCGATGACATGAATATAAACATTATTTCTTATTTGTCTACACTAATATTATAAAGAGGAAAACTTTGTTTGTATAATTGTAATGAATAAAAACTACTGGACCGATTTTAAAAATTCTTTCACCATTCGAATAAGACCACTTTGAGTAACTTTGATATCCGTCTGCCCGTTTATCGAGACACGCGGTAGAGTGTCAAGCCAAGTTCCAACATAACAGAATAGCGAGCATGCACCGTGTGTAATATTACACGAAACATTTGCAGCTACTTTTGACCCCCTCATAATTCAAAAACTATTTCACATAAACGTTTCAAATTTAGCTCATATAATGAGACTTGCGAGATAAATACATGCTTTAAATTTCATAAGCACAGCTTAGACGGTTGTTGAGATATTAACGTCCGAAAATCTAAATTTTTATCACTGACTGACTGACCTATAGATCAAAATTCTAACCCACTTCCAGATGACCTAGAAGGCTGAAATTTGGAATCCAGCTCGGTAATTGTGTGTAACCGTAGGGAAAAAACCGAAAACAATAAAAATTGGTCAAGTGCGAGTCCTACAGAGCGAAAATTGTGTTTTTTGTATGGAGACCCCCCTTAAATATTTATTTTATTTTACTTTTATTATTTGTTATGAAAGAAGAAATATAATTAAGGATTTTGTAAACATTTCAAGTACCTTTCGGCTGCCATTATTGATTTAGAGCAAAAAAAGGCCAAAAAATCACGTATATTGTATGGGAGCTCCCCGTAAACATTTATTTGTGAATTGAAAAAACTTGAAATAAATAGAAGGTGACTTTATGAAGTGTGTCTGTCTGTCTGTTACGTCTTCACGCCCAAACTGCTTGTACCGATTGTTCTTTGGTATGGAGATATAGTTTGAGTCCCGAGAATAGACATAGAATTATTTTAATATGTCTGTCCGTTTGTCTGTCCGTCCGTCCGTTTGTCTGTCTGTCTGTTAGGCAGCTATAATAATAGCTACTTAACTTCCGCATAGTAAGTTGTACACTATATAGTTAATGGTTGGAAATACACTTGTGTTATACCGTATTATTCCAATGCCTTCTGATGGTAGCTGCATTTTCCATTCGCTTGGATTTTCTTTGTTTTATTCGTCTGATACTCAAGTCTCAACAAGGCTTAGGGGCTGTTTCCCCACTTCCTGATAAGTTTCAGATAGGCTATCCACAACTTATCTGATAGATGAAGTATCTGCCAGATAAGTTGCGGATAGCATAGCTGACACTTGTCGGAAAGTGGTAAAACGACACCTTAAGGTTGCGAATTGCCATTGAATATAGTCGAATATTATGGATGTTTGAACTGGGAAGATGGTGTCTACCCTTGCTCGGAAAGTTTTCTTTACAAAAAGTAGTGATATCCCACAAAAAACATAAATGTAAAAATGCTGAGCCAAGTTCCATACAAACATTATATTTCTTATGTCTATGGACTTCGCCGTAAAAAGGATGGCGATCTAAATGAGTGCCAAGTTCCATGGAAAATCGAAATAAGTGCGTATAGGAACCAAATAACATTATGAACAAATAATAGAGTCTATTTCTTTGCTTTATTGAATATCTATAACAATAATTGATGTTATTTTAATAATGTGAGATCTTAAACTAGATTAGATTTTACTTGGCTAGTTTTCATCAGAATTAAAATGTTCAATAACTTTATGAAAAATGACTGACGTAATGAAAACTGGCCAAGTTAGATCTAATCTAGTTTAAGATCTTATGTCACTCACCAGTAATATTTAAATAACATCAATTGTTATAGATATTCAATAAAGCAAAGAAATAGACTCTATTATTTGTTCATAATGTTATTTGGTTCCTATACGCACTTATTTAGATTTTCCATGGAACTTGGCACTCATTTAGATCGCCATCCTTTTTACGGCGAAGTCCATAGGCATAAGAAATATAATGTTTGTATGGAACTTGGCTCAGCATTTTTACATTTATGTTTTTGGTGGGATTATTAAGTCCTAAAAGTACTTGGTCTAAGGAATCAGAAAGATATTGAAATGGTACGCAATCTTTCATACGATATTCCGACCATAAAGTTAATAGGTCAATGTATACGCCTATTCAATAAAATCCCAGAAAACGTACAAAATTTTTCAATTAATAAATTTAAAAAAGTTGTTACGAGTAAAGAACGTTTGTGTGCTAAGGCTTATTATAAGGTTTAAGGGATTTTCTCAATGATAGCACACTTTGGGAAAAATAATTCTTATATAAAGAATAAATTCACTCACTTCTATAGGTATAAATGTACCATATTTTCACTAACTTACTTTAAGTACTTACATACTTAGTGTAAATTAGTTTAAGCTATCATTGTTATTTTCCACCTTTGGTGGACCCGTGCGAGTTTCTTACGCCGGTTCTTCTCGCCGGGTTAGTTCCCGAACCGGTGGTAGGCCTCATGTAGACGCGACGTTCTAAAAGTGTCTACTTTGTTAACCTATTTGGAAATAAAATATTTTGAGTTTGGATATACCTTATATTAACTTTATGATTTCGACTCGCACCTGGTTGACATTTTCCAAGATTGTATGTCCAAAAGTATTTAATGTTTCGTAACGATTGAATTGAGCACACGTCTAAATTTCTAAACATTTTCCTAATAGTAAAATAATGCTACTTATGGTAATTATAGGCATGCATAGTTCCGCAAAATTTTCACTTAGTTCCATCATATAAATGTCATTTAATGATGGAGTTTATTGGCACAGGAACCGGTCCAGTGTTGAGATGCGTGTCTCGGCCCTCTTTATTTCACCAAAAATAAATAAATGTGAGCTGTTAAATTTGGATAAAATGCTAATTGGACGCGATTAGCATAAAATAAATATGAACATTACATATAAATATATAATTAAATTTAAAAAACTCGTAGTTAATACCAAAAATGACCGACATTTAAGATTACATTTCTCAAAAAATGTTCAAAGGAAAAGCGATAGTTCATAGTTAGCGAGATGGAGATTATAAATGACGGTAATAAATATTAATGATGGCAACCCGAACCCATATGTAAAACTATTACGGAATTAATAAGTGCCGTATTTACTAGAAAACAGTTTGTAGACTCATTGGCTCCGAAGTCCGAGATTTTTTCACGACTGCCAAAGGTTACATATAAACTACGTGATAACAATTCGCTATGATTATAAACAAAAAAAATATATTTTGTATATTAATACCACCAAATACTCACACAAGTCACCTCTGAACAAGCAGGTAGTAAAAGTAGTAAAAACTTCAAATAAAGACGAGTTTGGTCATCATTACTGTTTATAAAATAAATTAGAGGCATTTTTAATTTTTATTAATCCCCTCTCCGAGGCTCTACAGTCACAATTCACAGAGGATATTTTATATATAGGTACACAGTTTTTTTTATGTGCATAAAATTGTGTTGTACAGAGTCGATACTATTACCATTAACCATATTATTTTTATAGTGTTAGCTAAGATGTCATGGTCTTTAATTATTATATTATTTTAAATTATATGCATATACGGTAAATGACCAGTGATTGGACAGCACCAGTAATTTTTTTGCTTGCAGCACCAGTCAGTTGCTTTAAAAACTGCCTGTTTTAAAGTAATAGAACGCCTGATTTTAAAGAAAAACAGGTAGTTTTTAAAGCAACCCCAACAAATATTGTGTTTTTGTGCTATGTCCAATGACTAGCACTGTCCAATCACTATTTTACCCTAAACAATGGTACTACGAAATATTTTTTAAGGATAGTTTTAATCAAGTTGGTGGTTATTCCAATTTTAAATTAACCATGGTAAGTGTACAATAATTTGTGTTCTCGTATTCCAATTAATTCGTTAATTAATTTCCTCTCCATACACTGAAGAAGACAGATTTATGAAGCTCAGTATTCAATTATTACGAATGTTGGCTGGTCGTAGCCATAGACATACTTACAAATGAATTTAACCGACAAAAATAACAGATGTGGCATGTCGATTTGAAATGCGCAGTCAAGTGAATCCCACTTCGGAGTTTTCTGGGGCCACTATAACATTTAAGGTAGAAGGCGTAATTTTACTAAGACCCAAAATTTTCTGGCCTGATTGCGACGAATCTGCGATTTAAGATAAGCAAACGTTTGGCACAGATACCATCATGTTATCCTTCTCATTCTTCGTGTTTATGAAAGAGGTCATGGCATTTATTCCGGTATTATTATGGTACAATTACTTACAGGGCTATATTTTTAACGCCCTTATCAGTATTATCTCCTCTTTCTTCGTGTTAGTATCTAATTGGCAATCTCTTACATGTTACGGAAACTGATTTTTTTTCAGTGTGCCTTGCCTTATTTTAGACTCTTAAGTCTAAAGTTTAGACGACATACTAATGGAACAATTTAATGATGATAGCTTGGTCCTTTTTCTATGTCTATGGTAGCAACTCGTAACAAACGTACAATACGTCGCAATAGCTATTTTGTCTATTTATTGTTAATCGCTCGAATATTTCCGGCCTTTCACCAAACTTTCGTATTTTTATTGTAAAACGAATAGTAATATTCCACTGAGATTCTATATGTGTGTGATATATCGTGACCCTTTCTGGGTTAAATGCATTATTTTGTGTCGGATTGACCCTACATTGAGTAATACAGGCAATCTACAATTTTTTTATTAATTTTGTAGATTGATATTTGATACGTTGAATGAAACAAGAATTTTTGACAACATACCTAGTTACTCGTATTGCATTACTATATAGGGTGAATAACAAAACTTTGTATTAAAACTTCAGGGTGAGCATGGGTTCCCTATATTATATAGTTCACTGCGAAAATAGCAGCGCTGAAAGGGTAACTTTTTTTCACTTTTGCATTAAAATTCATGTCGCTCGGGCAATGCCATACAAATCACAAAAAATGTTCTTTTAGGGCGCTACTTCTACAATGAACTCTATGATATAGGGGACCCATACACACCCTAAAGTATTATCACTTAGTTTTATTACACCTTGTGTAATTGGGCTCTTCAATAGCTATTCAATAGCTGTGGTTAAATACTCGTATGTATTATGTAACGGGTGTTCTGCTTGATAACTTAGTATTATTAAAAAATACCTATCTTCTATGCCTATCGCATGCCTATCGTCTCGTACGCACACGAGGGAATACACAAAACGATACCCGTCAGTTTGGCCTGCGACCCGTACGATCGGCCTCCCCGTATAAAGGATCCCACACAATACAAAACTTGAAAATCGCATCGCATCGCAAAAATCTGCAACAAAACCCATCCTAAAAATGACATTGCGATGCGATGCGAATTCGCTGTTTTGTTTGGGAGCCCTAAGGAGGCCTTTAGGCTGTGTTTTTACTGAAGCGGAGCGGAGCTTAGCGGTGCTGGAAATTACCAATCACCATGCTTGAAATCTTCGCTCCGCTTAGCTGTCGTTCCGCTGGAATAGCACGATTGGTCGATTCGGGCACCGCTAAGCTCCGCTCCGCTTCAGTGGAAACGCAGCCTTAAACCAGTATCTACGCTAATGCCTCACCTCTCATATCTCATAACGGTTCTCTTTATCTCGGCTTGACAGCATTAACACCATATTAACACGGATCGCGAAAAAAGGTTAATATGACTGTGTCTATGGTCGTTTAAAATGAATGAATTTATCGCCTCATTATGTGAAGACGACTTTTGTGGGCTTCTATTTATGTATTACAAACAATCTAGCAAATTATCGGACGCATCCATAAGTCGCGGCTGATGGATGCAGCTCAATGTGCACGGTTCATCCACGGACGTCAAAGACCTAACCTATATTATGTCAATGGCAGACGTCCGTGGATGCAAAAACATTCGGCCAGCGACCAGCCAGATTCTGTTCGGACGTCCGAACGGCGAACGCTCAAGGTCGCGTCCGCGACTTATGTCAGACAATGTGCACAGTTTAGTGTATTTTGTATTGATCAGATAGAAACATAAGCCGCATCCGATGAAAACGTCCGCGGACGTTCGTCTGATAATTTGTTCCCAACTTAAAATAAAATTAGGATACCTTGTTAATAGCGCCACAAACTAGTTACTCTAATACATATTTTATGTATAAATGTTTTTATTTCTATGTACCTACAAAGTACAAAGTATTATTACACAAAACTAACATAAGGTTACCGTTACTATGTACTTAAACGTTATGTAAATATATAGGCATTATTTAAAACGTAACATTATGCCAAATACATACATTATAATATTAAAGCTAATTCTAAACTTAAGAAGATCATTCATTATGTCGGTAAGTGTTTTTGTATGGACAGATGGGTCGGGGTCGGGCTCGGTGCGGATGTGCCAAATGTTCGTCACGTGCACATCAAGTGCAGTTAATGTCCTTACATGCGCATTTTAGGGTTACGCAAAGGATACAAATTATTATCTATGTCTTTCTAATTTTTTTTTCATAAAAAGATGCTTAGCTAACACTATACTGAACGTGTGGTAATACTTGGTACGTATACTCGTAATAGTTGCGCGTAGACCCAGGTCTACGCCGTAGACAGATAAAGTTCAAAAGGCTTTTCAAAACTTTTGTAAGTTGTAACTCAAATCGTTCTAATTACAAGATTAAAATAAGATGAAAAAAATAAATTAACAAATTTTTCATACCGTAAAATTACATTTACACCTGGGTATCACACAATACAATAATTATAAAATTGTTTACAAATAAAAACTTCTAAAATTGATCATTTAATATACCTACGGAACCTTCCACTCTACGGAGCGATCACTATACGTCAAGACAAACAGAAGTAATGTTAGTTTTTGCCTCACTTTTCGGAAGTGTTCTCACATCTGTTGGGTCGTGTTACATGCCTCTATGACCCTCGTGTCTTATGAACTTCTTACAAATTATTATATTATTCATTTTGACAGATCGGGATGGTTGGCGCTCGTTATGAGGGAAACGTTCAGTAGTGGACGGCCATAGGATGATTATTATGATGATGATAATTAGCCTTACCTATATTGTTATACGTTATATAAAAAACTTAACTGATTTTAATCTCAAGCAATAAGGTCCAATAAAATGACATTAAAGATAGAACAAGATACATAGGTACATTTGTCTCAATTAACAGTTTTTATCTTACAAACATTCGCACATATTCCCGGATCTGATTAAAAATTTAATACGACAACAAAAGGAGAAAAAAGTACCAATAAAAATCAAAGTACGCTTATAACGAATACATGTTAATTACATACGTGACATAGATATAATATAATTTTGATTGTACATAAAAAACGTTTATTGCAGACTATTACAGCCCATAGAGGTTAGTATTAACAATAATCTTATTCCTATGTTAGTAAAACAATACACAGTTTATGTATTTTACAATAAATGATACTACCATAAGCCATACTGCAATAATGCCATAAGCGAAAATTCAGATCTTTTTTGCTAAATCGGTTCTTTCATTATTTTATTCTTCGCCGAGGTTTGTGCAAGTATAAATAAATACATTTTTGATCACATTTATGTAATGTAGATTGTAGCTGGTACTTAGTTGCCCCGAAATTCGTTTCTTAATATTATAATATATCATTGCATTATATATAATAAGTACATATGTATATCATTTATTGCACGGGAGCTGTATTTTTCGAGACCAAAACCATCGTATGCCCTTTACTAGGACCCAAATTTCTCTGCATCACATTATCAAAATCGGTTCGGCGAATCAGACGTAAAGAGGTAACAGACATACAAACAACTTTCGCATATTACATAGTATGTTTTCAATATACACTGATTCTAGACACAAAAGTAATATATCAATGTAATTTAATAAGCTTCTCTGTTACATAAGTTTTATAGTAACTTCATTTGAAATGGTTAACACAATAGATTTTTAAACGTAAGTTGTGTCAAGTAGGCATACAATTGTATAATTAGCATAGTACTGTAAAATTCCCCCTTGTAATTATGTATTGTAATAACTTTTAACCGATCAATCCCCAAGCGGCACCCGGCTGTCGCAAAACAATTGAAAATCTATTGTGTCTGCAATTCCAACGATCAAAGTATTAATGTACAAAGACTTTGAATAATAGCAAAACATATAAAAACGTTACAAAATTAACTTAGTAGCTTTTTAATCTGCTGGCAAAAATGTTTGAGGAAGACAGTGTGCATTTAAAAATAGAACATATTTATTATGTGTATCAAAATATTATGAGATGACCTTTTATTAATCACATACATATGCACATACACACATACACACAAACAGATGAACACACATTAAAAGAGGTGAACTTAACTTTAAATATAAAGTGTATGTAAGTCGATATTGGTATCTGCAATAACTTTGGTCAACACAACCAAATGACTGACTCTAACTACCATTTTACTAAAAGAAATATTTAAAACCATTTATTAAGAATTAGATTATTATCAGTTTACAATATTAGGAAGAAGATTCAATAGTGCCATTAACATTTGCAAATAATAGAAATTGGATGACGTGATGTTTGCTTTAATTTGGTGTTATTCAAATTTTGACCTTTATTAATTTTTGCAAAAATTAACATTATTATAACTAAGCACTTTATAATATGTATTTTGGTGCAGTGAGCTTGACTCATTGCGAAATTGTTTTTTTTATCGTCTAACTTGTAGTCGTCATTAATATAATCAATATAAATATATATCAACTAAATAATTACCTTGACGCGATCCAAATGTTACGCTTTAAAAAATCAATAATTAGGTGATAGCATCAGAAAATAAATTATTATTAGTACTTACAAAATAATTCATCTTAAGTTTTTCAACCCTTACGGTTTTTTTTAATATATTTTATTTGTTTAAACTAGCGAAACCAGGAAATATTAAAAAAGTGCATAATATTAAATACAATAAATACTCAAATATGAAATCGGGCAAAAATATTCGATCGCACAAAACGTCAAGTCGACAAAAGCTAAAAAATCGCCACTTTACCTGCGACGATATTATTTAATTTCAACCTTCATTAATCATATTTTTTGTGAAGTCTGAACCAGTGCAATGCTTTTAGCTCTTTGTGTCCCTTTCGATATCAACGAGATACAGCGCGTCTGTCGCCGATTGGAAATTGAAAACGAATCGCATTGAAGTCTCTAGCATTTTGTTGTATATTATCTGTTAATATTATTCCATATAATATTATTCCTTTGTCTATCATTTGTGTTTCTAAGCCGCAAGAATGTTATCTTCGTAATATTATATCGCAATTGTTATAGCCTAAAAAGCAAGCATAATATACAAGCTAGAAAAGTTTACGTTTGATCTTAGTTTTGATTTTAGCAAATTAAACTTACATTCATTTGTTTAGTTACTTTTTTTTCCTCCCATTTGATAACACCTTCACCAAATGCATCACGTTACCAGAGAATTCCAAAACAGTTTTTTGTGCGTGGCATGTGATGGAACAGTTAGGAGGCAACAGTTCCTTTTTAAAGTTCGCTTTGTCTCCGTTTTTATACCGGACCGTGCACAATATTACGTTACAATTTTACGTAAGATCATCTTTTTATTTTATACCTGTATCCTATCAACCTGCTGATCTTTTTTCTTAGACGCTTCATTTGGTTCGCGTTGTTTATCTTGGCTTTCGCATTAGAATAAGAATTATCAGATCCGGTGCAAAGAATTTTCATACTAATATGTCTTTAAAAAATACTGACTGAAATGTACACGGACAGATAGAATATAGCAATACTACAGTGTGAACGATAAAGAAACGTTTAATGTAGTGTCACGTCGAAAGCTATGTCCACATAATGCGCTTTCATCTTCAATTTTCGTCATCTTCTTTCTTTCAACTTTCGTTTTGGCGCATTCAATAATTGAATGCGTCAAAGAACGCAACGCTAACTGTCATTTTTAATAACAAAGCGAAAGTTTTAGGGCATGCGTCGCGGGCATGCCTCATGTTCGCTGTTGACTGTGCTATAACGCATGCCCTTGATGAACAGAAAAAGACACAGTGTGGACAAAGCTAGGAGAATATTAGTGACTTTTATGTAATGAATGTGATTTTAAACGTAAGATTATTAGCATTTATCGTGATTTGATTTGATCTTGCGTCAGATCATTAGTCGTAAGCCTAAAGTTTAAATAAAGTATAATAACATAAATTATAAACATGATGTAAAGTACCGCGTTATATAACCTAGAAAGTTATATTTACGATCGACAAATAAATATGAATCCGTAGATAAATCGATCGTTATGAATTTTATACGCATATGAAGTATAGTGTCGTGATTTAAACTTTTACCGATATTTTTT
Source organism: Polyommatus icarus (assembly GCA_937595015.1). NCBI lineage: Eukaryota > Metazoa > Arthropoda > Insecta > Lepidoptera > Lycaenidae > Polyommatus > Polyommatus icarus. Next base: position 17,940,652 of record OW569321.1, read on the forward strand.
TAGTGGCCATTTCAATGTATCTTTTTACGAAAAACTCCACGGTTTTTATCTCGATTTAGAAAACTTAGTAAAATAGTAAACTCACAGACCTAGTGTATTTTGCATTGATAGTTTTTTTCTGGTTTTCACACCAGTTGACACTATTCTGATCCTGTTTTGATAAAATATAAAAGCGCGCCTATAAATATCATTTTATGTTTATTCCGTAATTCTTTCATGTTCCTGTCCAACAATTTTAACTATAAATCCTCTTAGAATCAGCATTTATGATCGAGGAAGTCTGTAGATTGCAATTTGCAACACGTAATTTTTAAATTACACCTTTTATGGATGAGGTAAATAGATATTTTGTTTGGTCAATTATTTTTATGCAAATATTGGTAAACAAGCTGAGTTATTCTACTATTGAATATTTAGTTTTGGGTATTTTACGTGCAGAAACAAAAATCCTTAAGGAAAATAACAATGTACTTTAGCAATTATTATTTGTAAAGCTATTTTGCATAAACACAATATGTATTGCCAGAAAAATGTTTAGATCTTAGACTAGACGATATTTAACTTAATGTGTTACTTATACGAAGTTTCCTACTTACTGTAAGTCTGCGAAATACCCGCTTTCAGTCTAGTAGGATGTGTATCCTAGTATGATAGATGTGTAGGCCAAATTTTGTATACATTTACATTAGTAGATACAAAATTTGGCCTACACATCCTACTAGGATACACATACACATACACATACGTAGTACATACATTGAAACATCTTCTACTTCATGACGCTACACCCTTATGTAATCAACATTTTCTACTGGAAAGCGAAAATAAGCTAGTTAGCTATTGTAAAGTGGCACAGGGGGCACTCGTGCGATAGTGTCGAATGAGCAGTAGCGAAGGGGCGATGTGTGTGTGATAGACCACGAACTGTGGCCGGGCCAACTCTCCACCCGCGCTTCACCCGACGTGAGAGATGCATGTTAACTTTGACACACTTTCATAAAGCTTTTGTACGCGATACTGCAAGTATTGAGTGCAAAAAGTTGGAGAAACGCTAGCGAGGTTTATGCGATGAAACACTTTTAAGATGTTTGATGTAGTCAACAGAATATTATTTACATCTTTTTTTATCTTAATACCACGTTGAGTTACTTATATAAGAAATACATACAAACCCTAAAGTATTATCACTTTGTTTTGTTGCACCCTATATACCTTAAGGCTTAAAGAAAACGCTACATAATTCTATGTCCTTCAAATTATTTTTAAGTTTAAGGTGTCGTAAAAACATCTGAATTCACGTCTATTTGATGACAAAAGTCGCGCTTGCAACTTACCTGCAGATCACATGGAGGTCTTATATTCTTCGTGTTATATTATCATAAAAACTCATTCCCTATCATAACTACGACTTACGAGGGGTATAATTGAAGCAAATACGAGGGGGGCACCGTCCTAAACAAACAAGTGACTTGCATGCACTTGTGTACATATGGGTCGAAAGAATTAGATGCGATCTCTATGCAGTATTGTCATTACGCTCAGAGTTATTGCTCTAGAGTTGCAGTTGCGGGACCGCTGAGTTTAGAATGTTTTGACCGCCAATTTTACCAATGAGATGGCAATGTTTTTGACTCTCAAGTCTCATATAGTATCAGAGCCAAGCCACAGTCATGCTTTCACAGCGTGGCGAATTGTTATGCGTCTGCCCTTCGCAGCGGCCTATTTTATGAAATGTCACATTGATGCCTGGATGCGATGTTTTCGCGAAGTGAGGAACATGAGGTGAAGTGGGAGCGTAAAATACACGCTGCGCTGTCACTATCTTTTATTCTGCTCGTCGCAATACTGGAGAAATGTAGATCTCTTAGCACAATAATAATATCTCTTTCTATGAATGTATATATAACACCCACAAAATTAATACCCTTTTCAAAACCATCAATCTTAACAAAAGTTTTATGGAAGTATTTAGTGAAACTCGTGGAACTATTATATTCTACTAGTAAGTATGCTACGATATCTAATAGAATCCCATTATAATATTATATTATACAATATTATACTCAATTTGCAACATATTCAAAACACGTAATCTTAGAAATGCTCTACATAGAGTAACACTTGCATCAGTGTTTACTGGAGGCTTCATGCTCCCAGTAGGCTGTTGTGAATTGGGTCGCGGTGGCGCACTCCAAGGGGTCGGGTCACAGTGCACGGCGCGGGGGGAGGGGGATGGGAAGGGAGGGGGGGGGGGATAGGGGACACTTCATACGCGAGGGCTCTCCATATCGGCACACCTTATTAATGACACGTATTATGAATACGATTCATCATAAAATTCATAATGTCAGCGTTAACATCAAAGGGTTTTTTTATAATTTTATTATTTATGCCAACTATAATAATGATTAATACCATACCTCGAATATAAAATATCACATGTAATAAAATGACGACTCTAATAATGAAATTTTAGTTTTTATCGAAGTATTTTCAGCTCAAACACTTTTTAATATTTTTCGTAATGTTTCCTTAACATAAAATATTGTCTGCCATAATTAACCCTTAATTCACTTCCTGAGTCCCAGGGACTCACATCAAAATTTGAAACGGCCGTAATTCAAAAGTCTTAGCAGCTAGTTTCCTCCACGTCTCAGTACCTTCATGTAGTGACGCGGGCGACATGGTGCCGAGAGGATAAGTGCATACATTCCATATTTGGTGAGTTATTACGCCGAGTGAGTCCCAGGGACTCATACTAGTGAATTACGTTATAATTATTTGTATATATTAAAGTTTTGAAATGTTGATTTTTCACCGTTATTTTAATTCAAATTATGTGTGCTTTATTTTTCTGTTGTATGATTGTAGAATGGCTCTAAAAAACTTGACTTTATCAGTCTAAGAGAACATGGAGCAGATTCCATTCTGAAAGCCTCGCTTCAAGAAGATTTGGATGAAAAATGACATTCCTGAAGATGTGAGCCACCCTGAAACGAGTTAACTAGGAGGGAAAGTATTACTATTTATGCCACTACAAAAAGAGAACAAAAACTGCTCATCTGCAATACAAGCGATACTGCAATTCAGGAGCACCTCAGCGCTATCTATTGAATACATCGTGTAACTAAAACTACATGAACAGCATTCGGAGTTCGGCCAAGCGATAGCGCCGACACAGGAGCGCCTCAGTGACATCTAGTGAAGACAATATGAAACTATTTTTTATACAATTTAAATTATTGGCACTAATTATAGTTTATCTGCTAGGTAACTAAAAACAGTAAAATTATTATTTTATTATTTTTAACAAAAAAATAAAACCGACTTCCAAGGTAAAAACAATAATAACCTCCTTATAATATTAACTAAAAAGTATTAAATAATTTTTCCTCTCTAAATGTGCCTTTTTCCGAATTCGGCTAAACCTCAACTATTTCTGTACTCAATCTTCATAATTTTGAAGTCGATGCCAGTTCCAAAAGTTTCAAATTTTCTGTCAAAGAAAATATAAAGATTCACCTATATCTGGTACCGACTTCAAAATGATGAAGATCGAGTACAGAAATAGTTGAAGTTTAGCCGAATTCGGAAAAAGGCACATTTAGAGAGGAAAAATTTTTTAATACTTTTTAGTCAATATTATACGGAGGTTATTATTGTTTTTACCTTGGAAGTCGGTTTTAATTTTTTGTTAAAAATAATAATGTTATTTATTCTTATAATTTACTAAGTATTTAAGAAGATTCTTAAACAAAATGTTGATGATATTTGTTTCATTTTATAAAAACATACATTATATGTGAGTCCCAGGGACTCATAGAAGGTAATTACGTCAGTAAATTTCACCTAGTGAATTGAGGGTGAAACTAAATAGAGCAATTGACAAAATTGTCCTAATATAAAACTTTAAATTCTCAAAGAATGATGGATGATAGGATAACACAAAACTGGGTATCTATTCAACATTTGAATATATCTGTATTCTGTATGCGTCATATTAACATATCGCCGCCGTCTAGTGAGATATGTAGGTAGTTGGGAAGTTTCAATGAGATGTGCATTATTTATTCTGTCACATCACACCTGGTTATTGCGAATCTTATACATTCGGGTCAGCCGACGCATAGATTAATGTTCTTCTTTTTGGGTTCCGCAGCTAACAGGCAATACTATAACACTGACAGACTGTGACTGATGTGTGAACTGTGACTGAACAGTGACAGACTCACAGACCTTATAAGTATGTATAAGGTCTGTGAGTCTGTCCGCTTACAATTTTTAGGGCTGGTAAAAATACGTTGATTTTTTACTGCCAAGAAAAATCTAATTTCTGTAGCCAGTTTTTTTTTTAATTTGATTCAACTTGTTAAATTTTAAAAAAGTTATAGCGTTAACAAAACCACGGAACCCTACATAATTCGAGCGTGGCTCGACACGTATCTACCAGTACTATTTTTCCATACATCACATCCGCTCGAATATAATTAAAATTAACATTAGTCTCTTTGCCATACATGCAATAGTTCTTGTTATCAATTGGAAACAGCACTTAGTGGTCATTGAAAATTGTTTATACATGCCTTATAAATTTTTTCTCTATAATGTTTCTAAGAAAAACATCTGCTTTAGCATCTGTTCAAGATTAGAATGCGTTTAAAAATCTTCATTACAAAGTATGCAACCACAAACTACTAAAAAACTGGGTAAGAAGATTAAAAAACGGGTGCACGACAGTAATTTCGTCAAAACGTATTTCTTTTCAAACGCAATTTCTCGGTTCATCCTTCACTTGGCATTGTGCGAGTGTATGTTCAACCATGATTTATATTCGAAAAAAAATTTAAAGAAGTATGGACCTTACTCAATCTGTTTTAATCTGACTTTCGTAAAAATCGTGCAAGTAAACTGAAATGCGTCTTTACGGTTGGAACTCTTATGAATAGTTGTAGAATAATCCCTTGTCAAATCGCTTCAATTTTTACAATATAGAAACTGTAAAGCGGCTTGATCGGTTTACGTGGTTACGTATTACGGTATAATCTGTTTTTGGAATGAAATTCCCAATGTAACGTTATTCTTATTATTTTCTGAAAGTCAAACATGGTAAGCTTTGTAAAAGAATACTATCGTTAGTACTTACTATGTTAGAACTTAGATCACATAGCTATTCGACACTAGACGCTATACTACTCGAAAATCGTACAATTTAGTAAGTTCCAAATGAACATAAATTAATATAATCATCGGACAAATCTTATTGATCCATATAAAGACGAACAGTACAAGATTTTAAGATGTAATGATAGCGTTTCGTAGAAATGATCACTTGATTAGCCTATATAGTTCTGATTTCATATTTCTCAATCGAATCTAACATCAATAACATGTGACCAGTGGTCGTCGGGGACGAAGACGATTTTACACGTAACTTAATACTCATAAAGGCTGTGTTATAAGGCTGAATCGGTTTAGGATCAAAGCCGCGATGAATGCATTCCTTTCATGTGCATGAGTGTTCATGCCAATGCACTTGAAACGCAAAGGAGCGGACCACCTGTTAAGGCTTTGATATAGAGCATTAGATAGATAATCTAGATTTACTATTTGATGTATATTCCTTGGCACTGAGCTGGGTTTACATCCGTTGTGGATGATTCGTAAATCATACAGTATTTTCAGAGCGAAGTACTGTTAATAATCAAATCAAAAAATACTGTAGTGCCTGGGACAATATTTTAAATGTTCGTATGGTTGCCCAACATAATTGGTCTAGACTCTAGTCCAAAGAAATGAGCAGGTCAATTCGTCTAGGACGTGGAGAGTGGAGTGGAGAGAGAGAGGAGTGCGGGTTTCCTCGCGATTTTTCCTTCACTGTACGAACGTCCGTATTATGTACTTGAGATCTAAAAATGTCTCATTGGTACACGCCTCCACCCGGGATCGAACCTGCATGCACCCTCTCGAGTGCGAACCAAAGCTGGTATATCCACAAGGCTACAGACGCGCTTACACACTTCAAAAGCACACTGTCTTATTAGATCCTTTGTACCCAAAGGTTACTTAGGAATTAGGATCCTGTTATAATGGCGTCTAAATTTTGTACAGTATCTACAAAAAATGCGATATCAAATTTCAAGGTGCTCAGCGAAGTGACTAATTTCATTACAACCAAAAAGCGTGGACGCGACTCGTTTTATTGCCTAGTCTTTTGTCTATATTTAAGAATTAATTATTTCACAATAACTAAGATAAGGACCGGACATAAAAGTGTCGTGAGGTGATCATAAATTATCGCCATCTTTCCTGTCAGAATCTATGATGTATTGTTGTCTCTGACTCTATGAGCGTTTTGTTTTCTTATCACACTAGTTTTACTTGTTTCGATCTATACTAATATTATAAAGCGGAAGAGTTTGTTTGTTTGAACGCGCTAATGTCAGGAACTACTGGTCCGATTTAAAAAATGCCTTCAGTGTTAGTTAGCCCATTTATCGAGGAAGGCTATAAGCTATATTTTATCACGCTAAGACTAATAGGAGCGAAGAAATAGAGGAAGGTGTGGAAAAACGGTAGCAAATTATTTGAAAGGGCTTATATGAACGCGCTAATCTCAGGAACTACTGGTACGATTTGAAAAATTATTTCAGTGTTGGATAGTCCATTTATCGAGAAAGGCTATAGGCTATATTTTATCACGCTACGACTAATAGGAGCGAAAAAATAGAGGAAAATGCGGAAAAAACGGGGGAAATTATTTGAAAGGGCTTATCTCACGAACTACTGGAGCAATTTTTCTGTTATCTGGCACATATAAGAAGTAGACCACGTAAAGGATCATAGGCTATTTTTTTGGACTAATTTGTCTGTGAAATATCTAATAAACGCGGGCGAAGCCGCGCGGAACGTCTAGTATAGAATAATCGTCAAAATAGCGTACATAATAATATTATTAGACGAGTCAGATGCAATTAGGAATATACAAGATGTAACGAAATAAAGTGATAATACTTCAGAGGCCGTAGCCAAAGTCCCTTTCGTTAAAACGATGACGAAATTCGTTATCAAAATGTACCAAATGTATGGGATTTGACATTGGTCTTCGCAAGCGAAATGTCATTTAGCGATGACTTATGTCAAACCGCATACATTTTGATTACGAATTTCTTCACCATTTTTAACGAAAGATACTTTGTCTAAGGGGGCAGGGTGTGTATGTCTCCCTTATAGAATTTACTGTGAACCGCTGAAATAGGATTTTTTTGTGATTTGCATGGGCAAGCGCCCCAGCGTCATGCATTATTAAATGATTTGCTTCTCGAAATTTTGATTACTGTGCCAAAGAGTCAACAAATCAGTATTTAGGTATGTTTTATGACAAAAAATTCACGAATATAGAAACTTCTCTATTCTTGAAATTTCTCGTCTTTGTATTGGTCTAAAATTTAAATTAAGCTCTGCCAGTATCTATTTTTAGGCATATCTCAAACTTGTATTTTAAATTGGGTTATAAATACCATTTTGTCTTCTGTTAATAATATGTAATTTATTACGATTTTATACTACGGATTTCATTCAAAACAATTGGAGCTTTCCAATATAGAGTATTGGCTATATTATTGTATACAAGGAACTGCAATTTAGTTAATTATATAGTGATACAATTAAAAAAAACAGAGCGTATAAATGACCTAAAATTAAAGACGAAATTGCGGCAGACAACAGTTATCCCTTTAAACACTATTGCTCTTAATCGCTCAATTTAATTTATACTTAGACGAGGCAGACGCCATATGTAAATGCATGCAGTCCTTCCGAGAACGCGCCATCTCGCTCCCTAATTATTTTTAATTGCCGCAAGCAGACACGACGTACGGCCTTCGGAACATGAAGGTTTTTTTCATGTCTAGTCATCGGTTCGCAGCAAATGACTCATAACGCGGCGCTACCAAAGGCGCAAATATCAAAAATATACTTTAATCCGTGGTTTATTTGTTTCTTAGAATAACAGGGTGCTCGTAAACCGCCGCTCGCCCTGTTATTTGTTCGAATTCAAGGTGAAAATATAGAGGGCAATAAGTCGGGTGCATATGCGCCGCGGGTGGTATTACTATGTTGATTACGATAATGACCCCGTCCGGGTTACCCGAATCCGTTACTGCAGTTTACCTGCGCTCGAGATCGACTTCTTTGTTTGTAGATCATGCGAAAATCGGCCTCGTATCCTGCTAAAGTAAATTATATCGGCGCGTCTAATAAAGCTCTAAGCTTTTGTAACTGAACGGCGATCGCGGCCTTGAGTGGCCGATCTTATAATTTGTTATGACGCGCGGGTCGGAGTAAATCGTGTACGGGTAATTATACATCATTGTCGGATTTTTGCATGATACACATTGGGTATTATTTTTTGCGAATCTATGCGTCATGAATGCCATGATGAATCAGTTCGTACATATTTTGAATACTTGTGATCGTGTGAAACCGATTTGCGGGATAAATTTTATAATTATAGGTGGCATACGATTCGCCAAGGATTTCCGAGCTCTATAGCAAAGCAAACCTAATCAATAATAATCGGCATCTCGTTATTAAAATCGTAATTAGACTTTTTTTACGAACCCTATCAATAATTGTCATCCTCATGTTAAATATTAATTGTCACGTAATTAATATATTGACAATGTATAATTACATTTTTAATTGGGCACTGGTAATCATTTGAATGAAATTTATTTAGAATCGAATGACTCTTTTTACGATTATCGCTTTAAGCTATCTTCTTAATTGCAAATAATATATTTTCTACCCGTTACATATTTCTGGGTCATATTAATTTCTGACATAATAATACATACGATCTACCTGTTAAATGAAAGCAGGTTTGCCTCGCACCAGACTTTCCTTGTCGATGTTTTTGCAGTCTTTCTGTGAAGTTTTTTGGCGCCTTTTAATTCATGCTGTACTTGACGTCAATTGTTACCTTATTGTATTACATTTTCTGGCTTTGTATGTTTGACAGGTTTTCAAAATTGTATTGAAATGGGTTGAGGTGTTTTGATATTTGGAGAGATAGAGGATAATCTGTCTTCACATCTAATTGACCACGGCGTGAAATTTCTTTGGTTTTCACAATCCATTTAATTTTATAGCTGAGTGCTGTTTGAAGAAAGTAATTGAATACGGCATCAAAGCAGTTATTTATTGTAATTTGTGACATATTTGCACAAGTTGCTTTTTAGTTTCTATATTGTTAATAAGTAAGTATGTATTATAGGCAGGAGTATGGACTCTTTCTTCAGAAATTCCTACGTTAACAGTACGTTTGATTATATATTAAGTGGCAAGTTTTATACAACTTACTTCAGTATTAACTTTGTTTGACCTTATTAGTCAATTTATTAAAACGCCTTGGATAACAAATAATATTAAAAAATGAAGTACTAAATTTTCTTAACGTTTCGCGTTGACTCTCAATCTATCAAAAAAAGTCTTACCTGACCCCCCAATAACTGACACAGGTAGGAGCTCTATAAACATTGAACATACGAAGGCAATTAACTTTTCGTACCTGCTGTATGTATGTGTTGTGTATTCTTTTGGGTGGTGTCTATGTGTGCGTGTAACCTTTACCTTTCGGCGGTAAAAACTTACCCCGGGCGTATACACTGCGCCGTTAGAGCTTCGATTATAAGAATCGTGGGTGCAGGACGCGCAATGCACGACAGATTTTTTTAAATGTCTCGACGTTATCGGTGTTATTATCGGTAGTACTTGCGCAAACACGATGCTGCCTCGCCCTGGTACGTGAGGTCCCTGAGATAAATCGTTTTAGTATAATGGTATTTGGGAATTTATGCTCCGCTTTGAACGTAATATATTTTTTAAGCCTGACCGGTAATGTTGCCGATTCCTTTACTTTTTTTCTCGAATAATCTCAATGGAAGGAGTTTATTCAATTTATTGTTGTTTTTGTTATCGCCGGCGTTAATTGATTCGACAATTAAACGTGAGGCTCAATATCGACAGCATTTTTTGACAAAAGTTTTAGAAATTAATTTTGAACTAATGGGGTGCTTTCTATTAAAATTCTTGTAAACTTAAAATATCAAATAATATATATTTCATAATATTTTTGATTTTTGTTTTTTCAGTTACCGTATTTATTTTATAAACTTTTTGAAGAATTGCTATTTCGATGTGGTCAGTGGTACATTCATGCCATATTTACGGTTTTATAAAAACCTTTCATAAAGCTTTTACTGCGTAAATTAACGTTTACGTTTTCATAAAAGCTCGCGCACCTCATCTCTATTTCATTTATGGGATTAATATTTAGTACCTGAGCCTGTCCCTCGGTAATTTTTAATTGACAAAAAAAAACCGACCCGACCGATTTAAAAACGAAATTTATTTTTATTACACGTATTGGTTACTCGGGTGTGTGAGTGGGTCTTTTACAATCATTACATACCGACATACACATGAATCTCGCCGTATTCTGATACAGTGCACCTCATTATTGTTTTAAAATCTTTTCGATACCTTCATTTTCAGTCATCTCGGTTTTCCGGTTTTTCTTTTTAGATTTAGAGATATAAAATTCAATTTACGTAAGTACTTATTATTTAAATGACCTTTTAATTTGAATTATTTTTGAGTTGTTTGGACATTGACTGCAAGTGCCTTATTAAAATTTAAGGACATCACATTTTGCACTCCAATCCAATTTTGAAAAAAAAAAACAATTGAATTTTTTGTACAGTGAAACAACATTAAGATCCTACAAAGGCACATTTGTACTCGTAGTAGATTAACGTAAAAATATGTACACGTAATTTTAAATCCTATACCATCACAATACGGGATCGAATGGCGTGGATGTGTAAGCGTAGAGGAGTCGTGACGTTTCAAAATGTTGATCTCGATAGCACAGGTAGACGCGCCCGAACAATACCTTTTGGAAACGCAAAAACGCGGTAATGAGTGCACTGTCATGGAATAATGGCCCCCATTGTCTATGCGGCTGGCGCTGCTTCTGAAAAAAAAACTTTTATATTCGAAATTCTTTTAAAAACATATTGCAATTTAATGAGCTCTACGTAGAGTAAGTGCTGGTTAAGATTTATGGATACTTTTTCTATTCGTTATTCGAATTTCGAATAATTTTTGCTAAAGTTGAGCAATTACTGCAAGCAAATTTTTTAGGGTTGGCTTTCTAAATTCCTCTTGCTATGCTATTTATGTAGTATGTATGTTTTTATTTATTATTATTAAGTTATTTAAAAACTCTTATCAATAATGCTTAACTGTAACTTTATCTGTTTTATTACTCGTAATATTATGTTTGTTGTTTTCTCCACATAACATTATACTAAAATAGTTTCACATCACAGCTGGGCGTTTCTGATGCAAATATAATTCTATAAACACTCATAAATATTTTATATCATATTAAAAATAATTAATGAGGTGTCGTGAAATTCGAAAAGCTTGATCCTTAACATAATTACACCTTAAGATATCTGTGACTGATTTAAATATTTTGTATATCGTAACATTATCTACCTACGTACTCAATTATTATTAAACTAGTTATCCAAAAATGCTTCATGCTTTTCTAAGTTATCAAATATGCATAGAATTTGTACTGATTTATTATAGCGTGTTATGTTATTATTTTTGTACCAAAGGATTTCAAGTAAAGACTCTTTCGCTTAAGCCACTTTTTCATACACAGTATTAACTATTTAGGTAAATACGAGGGCTGCATTTTAAGTCGTGTCGTTTGGTTATATTTATTAAAATCCCATATGTTTTTTTTTTCAATGATCGCGGGAAATATTACAAACCACACAACTTAAAAAGGCAGCCCTCGTATTACTCGAAAAGCAAGAAAGTAGTTTAGGTTTTAATTTGTTACGTATACAGTGCTTAATGCTTAGGTATAAATAAGTACATGAATTGCATTCAGCAATAAATGAAAAAAAAATCAAAAAAATAGTTGAAATGCGCAGCAAATATCAATACAAACCAAAAAACGAAATTAAATCTATTAGAAATGAGAATCTAGGATAAAACAATAAAACACGTCGTTCTCAGATGTAACTGGAACGTCGGCGATGTACTGCCCAGCATCGATATAATATAAAAAATATAAACAGACAAACATAATATAAACTCCTCCTTTTTGGAAGTCGGTTAAAAATTATAGATGCTGCTGCATATTAAAATGTAGAGAAGTAGAGCGCGCTGATGTCTAAAATTATATATTTTTTAATTGTTTTACAATAATTTGTTTAATACGGCTGCCCCATTTCAAACTTCAAACTAGTAAGAGCCAAAAGCGAAATTTTACGGGATAGCGCATACGCATAAATGTAATAATATATTTTGTCATAATAGTGGCTAGTGCACTTACTCGGTATTAATGATTAAATATTATTATCTATTTAGATAAAATATAATTGGTCTCACGCGCTTTTATCTAGTGAGTTTTAAAAGACGCTGATTTTGCATTCAGTAGAGACCTAGTAGGGTAGGAAGTTTATGCAATAAAACTATTTTTGTAAAAAAGTGTCCCTTAATAGGTTTCGAAATGAGACAGCTGAATAAAAATAAGTACGGAAATTTAAAAAGGTACCTGTCATTTCGTAATTAATAATTATCTTCATTATTTATCATTATTCATTATAGATACTGTGTGTAGTTTAAACGTATTGTTGTTATGTAATGATTATATTAATTTATTTTTAGAGTTTCGGTACCTAAGAGTAAGAGGTCTCCTGTCCGTCCTACTGTATGTCTGACGTATCTCCTTTATAAACCTAATTATTTATTTATGCCTACCAATACTCCAAATACGTAATTAAAAATGTTGTGTACGTATACATTATATGTTTACGGTTTGTAAGTTTTCTAAGCGGCCTTTCCCTGCACACCATTACTGTTAATACTGTTAATCTATATTTTATCGAGTATCAAGTCCCAACTTAGACTAGTATGCAAATCGAACTCGTCTTCATTTGATACATGACTTTAATTGAATCGAGATATAATAATGTACCGGAAGCAAACATATGGAAAGATATAAAACTCCGCATTAAATAACCAATTATTTTTGAGATTTCTAATTATAACTAATGAAGTAATTTTACGTTTTAGAAATTACACGATTTATTGCTCTCTATATCAATTTATTTTATAATGTGCTATTTGAATCAAAGCTTCTTTTAGCTTAAAAATGTAAGATAGGCCATTAAGATATTGCGTAAACTTTTAAAGTTTTTAATTGTAACTTATTTATTCTTAAGAAAACCGTTATAATATTATTACTATTTTTTTTAATTTATAAAAAAAGTTTAATAAGTTAAAAAAAATAATTATTATGATTAAAAGCATAGCGTAGCCCTTATGTAGCGTTCGTTTTCTACCGTCTACGTCAATCATTTGCTACGAAAGTTCGTAGACAAGACCTACGAAAAAAGTTTTAACCTTTTTGCTCATAATAATATTGTTATAATATTAATAATACTTGCTACGATAATTTCTTCTATTATAATTTAAGAAACAGGATTAAAATTCTTAGTATTATTAGTATATTTCAACTACGTATTTGTTTTTAAAATTTTAACGTTTAAAAACTTCTGTAGCAGTCGGTTAAAAACATTTTTTAGTATCATAATACCTATATTATGTACCAAATCAAGTATGGGTACTGGATATTATTTTTTATCTTTCACACAAAAACCAGTACATAATAAACAAGCAGACAGTTAGATTTCAACAGGTTTAAAACACAAATTTTTTATTTAAAAAATTGTATGTAAATTGTAATTATATTATAATATATATATAGTTTTTTTTTGCGTAAACCATAATGTTTCAGATCTAGTCCATAGAAAATGATAATTTATTGACAGTATTAGAGATCTTCAATAGAAGTATGTTTATGTGCGTTGTATGTAAATTTTAAATAGTTTTATTTTGAGACGTTCTTGTAACGGCTTTAGAAAAGTATGCTAAGCAACTTGTTTATGAATGTTGTTCATATAATGTTTATATATTTTAAAACATACATTATCATAACTCTTATGTTAACTGTTAGGGTCATTTTTCAATGAAAAAATGATTATCTTCTAATTTTTTAAACGTAATAACTAATACCTGTTGCAAAATCCAACAACGGAGTCAACAATTTTATTAAAAGAATATGAAGAAGCACTTAATATACGGGCAACAATTGCGGCAATATTTGCCCGGCGACACGAATAAACCGATCTGGAGCAATTAGTGGAGCAATATGGAAGTGGCAATTATTTCGGCGATATTGCTCCAGATATTTCATATAGCTCAATGTCGCCGATACGAATTGACGAATATCCGATGGGCTCGTGTATGACAGTATTGCCTAGTAGACCTGGATCCCAAAAGCGCAAGACATAACTTACTTTCTGATGGATGAAACCATAGGTTCTTGGTAGTGCCTCGTGTACTTACCCGGCATGCGAATTTTGCCTGTGTTATTTTTAAAACGTCTGATAATAGTTTTGGTCATTGAAAAGAGTCTTACACTGCATGATACTAGTTCAGAATAATAATCTACAAATTATATATAAATATTAGCCATCAGAAAATAAGTAAAGTAAGACTAATTTTTTGTCCACTTTGGTACCTGCTACCTGACCAGGTGTCACACTTAGAGCTACACAAATTCGCAGGTATTCTAAGTACACGAGGCGCTACCAAGAACCTATGGTTCCATCCATCAGAAAGTAAGTTATGTCTTACGCTTTTGGGATCCAGGTCTATAGTAACAAGTTGATGAAGTTGTGCCATATCGCTCAATTGTATTGCGATGTTATTGCGCAATATTGCTGCTTATTGCCGAAAATTGCTTGATATAATCTTGACGTCAAAGTTGACGAGAATTGACTGGAGTGGAGCAATTTTAGTTGCCCGTATAGGCGTACCTTTACTAATTTAATTTGAAAATAACATTACATAGCTGGTACGCGAAGTACCAAATAATAATACTATTAAATCTTATATCTACAAAATATTATATCACTAGGTGTTTCTGTAAACAGATAGGTAAGTAATGGTAATATTGTCGAATATTGAATATCAAATGTATTGAGGTTGTCAACATTTTCATACAAATCATTTTCGATTGATTAACTATCTATTAATTAAATAAGTGAGTGTGAGCTTACTCCATTATGTTTGATGTAATTATTTCATGCATAATAAATATTAATTTTACTTAATTATAAATGCAAAAGTGTGGCTGTCTGTCTGTTACCTCTTCACGCTTATAGCAACCAATTTTGTTCAATTTTGGTAGAGCTTGTCCAATTTGAAATGACGCGCCCCACCACATCAAAGTTGATATAAATGAAACATTTTTGTACTGTGAATACGAGGGAGGGGCGCGTCATTTCAAGTTAGACAAGCTCTATGGAGATATGTACTTTGAGCCCCGGAAAGGGATAAAGGACATTTCAATGATAATATACATATAACGCAAAACAAAAGGAAATTTACTATCCTGAAAGTTGCTAAAAATCTAGTACCTAAGTAAATTACAAAAAGGTACGTTGTGGGAATTAAAGCATCAAAATACAAGTTCGCTGGCCGTAAAAAATAATTAGAACATTCCAAATGTTAAAAAGTTAATTATAAAGAAAAAACCTTTGAACTATGCTAATTTTATTATGATCAAGTTTAATGACATTAGCGCCTTTCACTGGTTTTTAAATAGGAATGCACTAAATGGTTTTTATTGTTGCATTAATTATATATTGCCAAGTTTGTAAACTAGTTAAAAGTTGAATCCGGTAGCTATGTTCATAAAATATTTATTTTTATCGTGAAAAGATATTTCTAGCTAAAGGTTAGGTAATCTATACTTATAAAATTACATGTCCTGACTGACTGACTGACTGATTCATCATCGCTGAGCAAAAACTGTTAAAGTTATAGCCACGAAATTTTGTGAGTAGGATTTTTTTATTGAGTAGACACCCACTAAGGAAGGAATTTTGAAAATTTTATTTGTGAAATAGGGGTTGAAAGTTTGAATGAAAGTCCGTCGTTTCCACGGTCATTTCTTGAGTTAGAAACATGAAACTTTATTTTTGGGTTACTGATTAAAAATAATAGGATACGTGTTTAAGCGTTTTTGGAAATTTTACCCCCAGGGGGGTGAAATTGGGGTTGAAAGTTTTAATGGAAGTCCGTTATTCCTTGAGTTAGAAACATGAAATTTTTATGTTTGTGCTACTGATTAAAAATGATTGGATACGTGTTTAAGCGTTTTTAGAAATTCTACCCCCAAGGGAGTGAAATTGGGGTAGAAAGTTTCAATGAAAATCCGTCATTTCTTGAGTTAGACATAATATGAAAGTTTATGGGCGTTTGCGTTTGACGTTTGCTTAAATAGGGTCCCGTTTTTATCCTTTAACCACAAAAGGGGAAAACTATTCATCTTTGTTATTATACTATGTTAACGCGAACGAAGTCGCGGGCAACAGCTAGTAAGGTATATAATACTTATAAGTTATAACTTATAACCTTTTGCTCATAAAAATGAGCACGTGTTGTTTTCTATGAAAATATCTTTGACCTGCATACAACCTGCATCTATGTTAGGGATCGTCTACAGCTATGAACTAAAAATTAAAGGATCACAATAATAATTGCAGCTAAGACAAGCCGACCGAGCATCATGTGTCAAATTGTTCGACGTTTTAAAAAGATTTTAAGATCGTCGTCCCGACTTGTTATTGTTATTTATACTGAGACTGGCCGAATTGCTGGGACCCTTCGCACTTGGATTAAAAAAAAACTCACTCGCTCTCTGATTCTAATTTCAAATGTATGAAGCTCTATATTGGCTTGTTATTCGGAGGTTGTGTGAATTAGTGATGGTGTGGAATGCATCGGATTGCGCGACGCGCATGTGGGTAGGTATACGTTTTTTGTTTGTGTAAGAGCGGGACGGAGGTAGAGTAAGGGTCGTTTGCGATGTGCGCTAATGGGAATTGTAATATGGGATTGCTTGTTGAATCTCGACGCGTCGCTTCGGGTACGTTTTTTATTACTTCGGATAATACTAATAAATTATCTACCTTCAACTTGCAGAGGGTAGGCGTTTTTGTCGTTTTGGTGCAGCCTGATTTGTAAAGTATGGATGGATTGTTTAAAATAATTTTCTTTATTACCATTTAAGTAATTAAATTAGCATCGGTTACTAAATTGGATTAGAGAATTTTCGCTACGAACTGTCATTTAATTTCTTTACTATGGCAGACGATGCTGCCCAATTTCTATACAATGTAGAGAAACTTTATAAGCAATAATGCTTACATATTAGAGTTGACGCTAATCCAAAAATTTATCTAACCCGTGCACACCAAATCTAGAGCTCTCGTGCAACATTCTTACAACTTAAAAGCTAACCCACACCTAATACTGACCTCGATAAAATATTGAGGTATTGGCGGCATAAATGAGCATTCTCCCGGCGGCTGTGGCCGTTTCCGAGAACAGCAATTGTAATTTGCTCTAAACCGGCGTCTAATCCAGACTCGGTCAGGAGTGAAGGAGGGGTCACATTGAGGAGTGGACGTCCTTGGCGCTCGCCGCCCCCGGCAGCCTGTACCTCCGAATACCAGAATACATGACCTAGATATATATAGTTCATCTGTTAGTTTATTTTAATGAACGGTCTGATGATATTTAGGTTGGAGGTTCTCGGTTATTTTTGTTGAGGTCTCGTTGAATAAAATGTAGGTTGATTTATTTTTGAGAGTCTGGGCCTAAGATTTCTGGGTCTGATAGATTGAAACAGCTTTCATTTTATGAATTCAAAAACTGCATTATACTTCCGATAAATGTATTTTTAAATAAGCTTATATTATTAAGTCAGTATAATATTGTGAACTTTTCAAGTAGATAATTAAATATTTTTGAGCACAACCAATGTACAAATATTCATTGTAAAAAGTATTTATGTACTTTTTGGCAATCGTCTGCGCTCTACAGTTAGCTGCACCCCACTCCTATTGTTTCTAATTCCACTGGGCCTACAGAGTACACTACGACAGAAAATTCATTGGTTTCATATTTTAAAACATTGAAACAGATTTCAATTCTTTAGAATATCTATTAGCGGGCCCCCAGAGGATCAATTTTATTGCGCAATATCTCGTCTAGGGTTGTTCAATAAAATATAACGCAATATTATTGCAGGTCTAGGAGGGGTCCGCTAGACAGACTGGCAACATAATATATTATATATATATATATATATATATATATATATATATATATATATATATATATATATATATATATATATGGATTTTCAAATGTGTTAGTCGCGCTAAAACTCGAAAACGGCTGAACGGATTGGGCTGATTTTAGTCTTAAAATATTCGTAGAAGTCCAGGGAAGGTTTTAAAGTGACCTGTGATACGCAGTTCACCGGGACAGCTAGTATCAATAAATAAATAATATGTATATTATGCTTAAAAATGAAAATTTACTACGTATAAAAATTATAATTACTTATTAATATTATCTTGTTAAACTACTAAAAATATAACACTCATTTTAGGGGCAGTGGGCACCCTTTAGATTTATAACATTTTAAATAGATTGCGTGAATGATAGAATTCTTATTAGATACTTTTCAAACACATATTATCCTTATTCATAAATCTAACAATATTCCGTACCTACTCTGTACAGTTTAAAGTTTTAGATGATTGTAAAATTTAATAGGTTATTTTTTACGATGTTACTCTTTGGAAGTATCGGTCCGGCCGCCATGTTATAATGAGAACTGTTAATGACCACTGGCCGGTTACAACTTACAAAGGATTTCGGGATAACTCAATTTTATAAGGCAAAAGTCGAATTCGCTTTTACTTTCAACCATGTGGAGTAAAATCGAAGTTAAAAATGAGAGTGAATGAATGCGTGCAATTAAAGTAAAGTTGGTAATTTTATTTGCTGTGGACACTACTATAAAAATTGAAATAAAGAAGAGTTGCCTGCAATTTAATACAGCTCGCACAAACCACAGAATAAATAAGACCAACGCCCACACGTCACGTACAATAATTTAGGTATAATCCTAAATGTAACATTATACACTGGCGGTTTGCGACGGCACATCAAAAATATGCCTCAAAGGAAGACGCGATTTAGCATATTTTATGGGTTTTAGAAAAAAAATGTTATAACAAATTGTTACGTGTATACGAAACAAAGGATCCCGCATATTTATTATGCTCAAACAAGACGCTGTGTAATCAGGCGGTGGGCAAAAAATATATCGTTGCAACTTGCACCGCCACCGCACCTGCCGCGGCCCGTGCCTGCGCCATGTGCAACTGCATATACTCGTACTATGTTTTGGCTTTGATTTTCGCAACTATGTATGTATATTAAAGGATGCCGTATAAAGTATATTCGGTAGTCGTTTTTCAAAGTTCATAGACATCGTTGAAATCCTTTGTGGTAGAGACTAGTCCACTCTTAATCATCAGCTTAATAAAAAAAAGAATAGTTAAAAAGTATAATTTCAAAATACATAAATTAGAAGAAATGTGACATACACGTTTGTACTTAAATAACATTATACTGCAACTGACGCATATGTTAAATGTTAATTAAACATTGGACATATACGACTGCTGAAACCTTAACTGAATTGTCAAAATTGTTTCCTCGCGAATTGAATGTGCACAATGCAAATGAAGTGTATTCCGGCTCGGCACAGTTTAGCCGACCGCCGGCTGAGCCGTCGAGCCGACTGACTGAGCGCCGGAAGCGCCTGAGCGAGAACTGGGTCACTGCAGCCTCGCTGTATCACACTTTAATTAATTCAAATGCAGCGAAACTTACATAATAAATTCAATACAGTCCGGAATTAAACAAGTGAACAGAAAGGTTACGGTGTCACCAATTTTTTTTCATATTTTAATTATATTTTCTTCGTAAATGCTTTCAATTAGCATGTCGCAATATATTAAAGAACTTTGTGACGATAATTCAAATTATGTATTTACACTGTGTACATATTATTATTATGTGCAAAATTAGAACAATCTTGCTAGGCTGATATTCATACATCTAGCGCCATCTAGTTTCGATTTTCCGGAACTAACCTATCAATATGCGGGAAAGCTTGCTTTTGCGAGCTTGCTTTATTTTTTATAAATAAAAGTTACATTGTTTTTCCACACGTAAATAATAATAATTATTATTAATCGTAATATAGCGAAATTGCTTAACTTTTTTGTTTTAACTATAATATAATATTGTATAATATTTGCTATAATATCATCACCTAAATTACTACCTAATCGTTCGTCGTAGTTGGGTTTTACTTTATGCTATTTTCTCAAGTTGAGGATAACTCACCTGCCACTATTTATATAAGTAGCAAACAGTTATTTTGTTTCTAAAAGCTGGACACATAATTATTATTACTTAAAAAAAAACTGTTATCTAACTTTTTTCATAAAATTTCGAATCACTATTAGTAACAAAACATTTTTGACTGGGTCCCTGTATAGCGTCACTTTATCATTTTTGGCGTCTCGTTTTTTGCCGAGAGGTTAATTTTTTACCTGACTTCACTATCGGATTTATGTGAAATGTACCTGAACTACGTCAAATGTCGGCAAATATTAGCACCTGCAAGCTCCGTCGGATGCGATTTTTAGCTATGCAATACATAGGCTTGTCCCATGACCTCGTATCGATATCGATACTATAATAATATTAGTATCGGCTATCGACGTGTTGTTTTGCGGAGAAGAGGTTAACAAAAGTACAATCTCAAGATAATTATTTAATATTTAAATAATTATCTTGAGATTTTTAAATATAGGGCTGATTCAACTTAATAAGAAAACTCCCAATTTTGTTAGTTGTCAGTGCAATATCAACCGCAACTAGCCGCTACTAGTCAGTATTCACCCTTACTCCTTAGTCTCTACATCAGACAAGAGAAGATAATACAAGGAAAAGTCCTTTTCGTTAGCCAAAATAATGCGAGATCAAATTGTTATTGGTTTGTTACATTCATATCCATTTTTAAATCGGTTATTTTTGAAAGTATTGATGTAATAAAAATATTATGTATATCGTTTAAATTACGTATTCTATATCTAGGGATGTGTCTCACATCTTACACATCCCTATAAAAATATTTCCTTGTCACTTGAATATTATTCTTATACTTATTGATATCGAGATTATGTAGAATCATGTCTAACACAATATACGGTCTACAAAATCCACATTAAAACACAATATCGATAAATTATTAATGTAGAGTAAACTACATCCCTACGAAATCCACGCTGGTCACTTGAGCAATGGCGTGTCGAACAATATAGCGAATATAGGGAACGAGCGGGATCGGCGGGTCCCGGTGGGGGTGCGGGGAGGTGTGGGGAGGTTCGAGGAGGTGCCGGGGGGTGCGGCGGGCCCGTGCCCTTCGCCGGGTCACCTTGCCGGCAGGTACATGCGCGTGCGTCTATTGTGCAACCTGACACTAAATATAAACCCATATTAACAATCCCCAGCCTTATCCCCTATTCAAAGGCCGCAAGGTCGATTTTATCGCAACGAGCGGCCATTATTCTAACGAGTTTGAATTTTTTGAGAACCAATTGCATTTTATAGTTGAGCGTGACAGGATAATTTACGAAAGGAAGAGTTTCGGGTTTTTTTGTGGAGCCGTCTCGCTCATGCGATTTGTGTTTTTTGCTATTGTTTTTGCAATTTTGAAGTAATTATAACATACGTTTTAATAGTCTAATAAAAGCAATTGTTTTAAACGTTAAACACTCGTTTCGGAGATAATAGCTTCGAAATGTTTTTATCCGTCTGTTTGTAATGGATCTTTTTGCTTGCGCATGCGCTGGCCGTTCGAGTGTACCTACTATGTTATTACCCGTCAAGTCTTCCGGGTCAGTGTTTAGTGCTAAAAAATAAACATGAGCTAAATAACGATTACACGGTTGTTAATTTGCCCAATATTTTTTGTATAATACGTAAGCTGATATTGTAATTTTTACGAAGCTATTAAGTAGAGCTTTATTATGAGATATTTATCCAGTATACTTCCAATGAAAAAATTAACTCTTTGTAGACATATTAATCCGTCTACGTACCGCAATAAATTACTTTTAACTGGTATAATCTTTTCCTTCTTGTTAAGAACCTTGTTGTACATTTAAAAAAAAAAGCTTTCACTACCTCGTAAAAACTGTGGCTTTTCTCAGTTCTCATAATTATAATTTCGGCGGGAGTGACGTCAATTCTTAAAGATTTTCCTGCTGCATGCGCATACACTTTCTCAGAATTACCGATAAAAGTGATAGTCCAGTTCTGAATCACCCTGTGCCTGTAATTTAATGGAAAAAAAAGAATTGCCGAAAGACGATTGTTCCAAGCTACTGATTTATTTTTAGGGGCTTATAATCTTTTCGGAATATCTTGAACTACGAGTGGGCATTTGGGATTCCATTTTTCTAAGAAAAATATTTGGTAGCTTCACTCATTTAAACATTTTGTATTTACAGTTGTAATTTCTTTGGTTATATTATTATTATAGAAATTATAGCTTTGCCTTCGTTGCTTAACGGTAGATCAGTTGCATAGTGCACTTAATGTCTGTTTCAAATTCAGATAATTTATTTACGTTACAATAAAATAGATCATAACTAGATATCTTTGGTGAAAGATTGTATTAGGGGGCGTCCACAAATTACGTGAGGTGTTTAGGGGGGAGGGGATCGAGTCAAATCTCACCTAATCTCAAGTTGGGGAGAGGGGGGTCGCGGCAAATCTCACGTAATTTTTTTCTCAACAAAATAATAGGTACTAATTTAGTATTTTGGTCCGTTTTATGCAGATTGTACGTATGCTTATGATTTAATCGTAAGCGTAATCGTTATACGATTAAGATCATTTCAAATTCGTTCGAAAGAAAATCTACTGACTGTCAAACCAAATGTTTATGTAAGAAACCCACATTTTTAAAAATCTCACGTGAGATTTGGGAGGGGGAGGGGGGGTTGAATAAAATCTCACGGAATCTCACCAGAGAGGGAGGGGGGATCAAAAAATTAAAAAAAAAACACCTCACGTAATTTGTGGACGCCCCCTTAGATATTGAAACATTAGCCAGGTACTGATTTATTTTTTAAAATCTTAAACTAAATCAGTGACTAGAAAGTTTATTTAGTAACTGCATGGTTGGCACTTTATTCGCAACATTAATTAGATGCATTTTTCATATACATTTGAACTTTTATTGAATAATATAATATATAAATAATATAATATACTTTATTACTGAATGCTTTTTCAATGAGAATATGTATATTTGATTATTATTTTCAGACGGTCACTATCACAATTTTTTAATAAATTTATTGCATTTCATTTTTCAATACTACTTGACAATGAGTTTATAATTTGATGCTACAACATTGATTTTGACTCTTTTCATCACTAACTGAATTTTCATGTCTATGAGCACGTTTTTGTGAGAAGCAATTAAAGCAGGACCCTTATCTTTTGTTTCACAGGAGTCTTCGCCCACATTGACTCTAATATCGTCGAAGGTAAGTAGCAAAATTATTCGCGCCACCCACCATGTTTCTCATTCCGCTATTTCGAATTTCGAATCAATAATATGTACTTGTGTAGGTTATTTTTTTTTTATTTAGGTATTGTTAGAGTCAACAATTTTATAAAGTCTCATCGTAACTACTTCTTTTTCTTTTTTGAAGTTGAGTAATAAAAAACATCTTTGAGTTTGGTTTTGTCGCGATTGAGAGCTTGTATCTCCTGTGAGATAGAGATAATTCTGCGCTGTCGTCGTCAAGTCATGTATCTGCTATTTCATACGGCTTTGCTTTATGTGTTTTTTAAATTAATGTAAGCTTACATTAAATTATTATATTTTGTGTTATTGAAAAATATTTCATAATATACAAATTACAAATAACTCTGCTATTATACATATACTAGCTGTCCCGGCAAACGTTGCTTTGCCATTATATAAGGTACCTATTTCGGCCATGTTATTTTTTTGAAGTGACTGAATAAGTATGTCGCCATGGCAACGTCGATCGCTACCCGTCGCACAAACAATGGTCGCCGCCGTCAGTCTCAAGTTGTAATAATTTACTATTATTTACTCAACAAATGTACTTATCAATATATAAAGTACCCAGTAGCCGATTCTCAGACCTACTGAGCTATGCATATAAAATTTGGTAAAAATTAGTAAAGCCGTTTCGGAGGAGTTCGTGGACTAACATTGTGACACGAGAATTTTATATATAAGATAAGATAAGATATACTAGCTTTTAAACAAGGAACATATACATTATAAAACTTCACTTTAAATGAAATCTTGTCAGTGGAAACTGAATATAAATCATATTTTTTAAACAACTACAAAGTTGATCTATGCGTATCACCCAAATTCGGCGTAAGTATCAGTTACTGTTATGACCATAAAAATAAAATTTCCTAATTATTTCAAATTTAATTAGTTCGCTGTCCAATATATCATATAAAAAACTCATAATGCGCCACCCACGAGTCTGTTTAACAGCCTCTTCACGTACATCTTAAATACGACCAGTTGTAATTAAAATAAATTAACAGATTCGAGCTGTCACACCACTATAGTGTATACCTCTACAGTCTACACAGTATACACGTAGCGGGCCCCTAGACGAACAATTTAATTGTGCAATATCACGTATGATTGACCGTCTAGGGTTGATATTGAACGCACCCGCCTTTCAATCTTATTGTCAAAACTTCAATAATATAGTTTAATGATATTTCGCAATATTATAATAATTGATCATCTAGGTGTCCACGTAGATGGGTATTGCATAGATTCATAACCTTGTTTATCTTGTATATTTTGTGCATAATGATATAGTAGCTTATTAAGAAATGCTTCGGCCAAGCATTAGCAAATATCAATATTATTTACATTATTATGAAGGTACATACCAGTTTATTAAAATCGTTTTGCGTTGTCCGTGTGTTCGCGTTACTAATATTTAAATTTAAGGCTGTTTTAGCAAAAGATAAAGTAATTCAGAAGAAAGGTTCGTAATACTATGTGTAATGTGGTATTTAAAAAACAAACTTAGCTTTTGGCACCCCTGATTAACTCAAGGGCAGCTAAAGCATAACTAAGCAAATCCTAAAACTAATGATCTTAATAAAACGATGCGACGCTATGTATAAAGTATAAACTAGCAATCTGCAGAAATATAGAATACGGAACTCTACAAATATAGAAATCTTTATATTCTCATAAATCAGTGTACCTACATATTGATTTTCTGTATAATGTTTTGTCTATTTGTAAACTAATTTAGTAATAATGGCTACAATTTAATAACTTATATGAAATAAATATAACTTAGTGGCTGTATTAGTCAGTATTAGTGGTCATTTAAGATTGCAATTTATTGCTCTGAGTTAACATTAAGAGGTCAAGTAAGTCTGTCATTTATAAGCTAGATATTGCCCGCAACTTCGTAGTGCAAATATTCGCTAAGCCACCGAAAATCATATTATATTTTGTACCAATAAAAGGCTCCTACGTTACTTTCCGAGACTCAAAGTATATTTATACTCATGAAAGCTCCTCAGCGGGTAAAGCTTCAATAATTATTAAATAGACATAAAAACAAACACACTTTTTCATTTATAATATTAGTTCAGGTATGGATGGATTAAAAATTCAATCGTGTGACTACAAGATCAGCGCGGAAACATAATATTCCGATGTAATCAAAGTATGAATAGTATAGACTATAGACAATAATTTTTTTTTATACATTGTAAGTTATGTTATAATAGCCATAAATTAACATCACGTATGCAAAACTAAATGACCGGTTTAAAGTTCATTAGTCGAAATAACATCCGTGATCGAAGTAACAATTTGTAATTCATCGCTGATTGTAAACGTTTATTTTTTAACGATTACATAGTAATTGTATGGTTCACTTGCGTGTGGGGAATTAGATTCGGTACGTTACCTTAGTGTTGGCTATCATCACCATCAGCATGCTCTCAGGACTTTTGGACACCTCCTCCTCGCGTCGTGTTCCTCATTGCTGAGGGTCCTGATTCCCTTTTACGAGTAAGAGTTTAGTGGTGACCACCATACGTCATCTGTGGCGATCCTTGGCAAAATGGAGTGCATCATTAAGGCCGGTATCTAGCATAGTGCGCAGTTGGTCAGACCATACGGCTTCGACCTCTTGGGCGGCGACCGTCAACTTTGCCTGTAACCACAAGCTGCTCAACGTTATGGCCATCCTTTCTTCCAAACAAATCCAAAAACCTTCGTAGGCAATAGGCATATCGACAGATGTTGGACACACTCAAAGACATTTACTGCGGCACTCAGATTCGCAGAGACGAATATAATTATTACTTAACTGTAATTACATGAAGATTTTGATATAAGCCCCATATATTTTCTGTCAAACTCCTGATTAAATTGCTTTGAGTGCGGCCGTTAATGATAACTTTAAGTTAGTGATGACTTTGACGTTTTCATAAAATGGATGGAGTTTGAGCTTGCTGATTGTACTCGCCAAAACACGACGAAATTCAATGTAGAGACACAATTTTGAAATAGGTTCTAGACATCGCTAAGTCGCTGTTCACTTCACCTTCTTTCGTCGCACAAAAATTTTATATCCTAATTATTATTAGATAAATTAATCTTCAAATATTTGTCATATGCGTTCCTCATAAAACGTGTTAAAATAATAAATTATCAATAAAGAATCATGGAAGGCGTAGATTTAATGTTTTTAAGAATTGCTTTTGAGGTGAACAAATGGCGTTGTTTTCTTAAAAATCTTTAACAAGGACAATTATTTTTGAATATCAATTAGAAGACTTGTGTTGTTCGTGACGTATATTCAAATATTTATTGCTTGAATATGACTTGCATAAATCGTAATTCTTAGTGCTAGTTACGATAAAATACATTGCCAAAATTTACTGTAAATAAGACAACATTACTCCCGTTCTGTGCGGCTACTCCACCTGGGCCGATGATGGACAAACAGAGGCGATCCCGAGTGTGTAGAGGACTTATAATAGTCAAATGTGCATGCTGCTACGCATGCTGTAAACAGTTGCTGAATCATGATTTTTCAACATGTCCCTACGTAGAAATTCCCAGAAATATTTTCCGAAATTTAAAACAATTTAAAGCTCGTCCGTAAATAGATATCCAATTAAAATACCTTCTTATGAATGTCTGTGCCATCCAAAATGATAGCGTACCTATTTAATTAAGTGTTGTTAATTCAATAGAGAACTTAAATTTAAATATAATTAAGCACAAAAAGACGTGTTTAAAGAGATATGATAATATGTAAAAACTCGTTTTGTTATTATATTGGTAATGTTCATCTTAAGTCGTACCGTTATTATTGCGATGATACTCCCAGATTGTGTGTGTACTGACAACAGTGATGTTAAACAAAAAATAGACTTAGATATTTGGTGCTATACAACCAGTACCTATATTATGTGTAAGTAATAAAACACAAAAGGACTTAAGTTACACTATATTATATACTACACTAGCTGTCCCGGCAAACGTTGTTTTGCCATATAAATAATTTTTGGGTTTTTTGGTATGAAAAATAGATGTTGGCCGATTCTCAGACCTACTGAATATGCATATAAAATTTCATAAAGATCGGTCAAGCCGTTTCGGAGGAGTACGGTAACTAACATTGTGACAGGGAAATTTTATATATGAGATAATATACTAATGAGAACTTTAGTTCGTTAGTTCAACAGTAAGCCTCTGTCAATTGATCTGTCTGTCATTTCAAATTGTTGAACTGACCGAATTTACATGGGAAGTAAGTTCATAGTTCATACTTTGAGCTTTAGGAAAGGCTATATTAGTCAGTATTAGTGGTCACTTCAGTGGTCATTACAAATAGTTTTTAGGCCGGCAAAATGTACAATGGGCATTGTCCAAAAAAAATCACATGTACTTTTTATATTTTTTTTCGTTAAAATAGGGTATTTTAAGAATCTAAATTAAATAATTTTGAAATTCATTGGCTAGTTTTTTCTCAATAAATTTTTAAAGTTTCGCTGTGACGTCATCATCGGCGGCCAATTGACCTCTGCAGTATGTTTTTTTTCCTTTCAATCTTATTTATAATGGCTGGTTCGTCAAATGCAAGTTCTCATTATGTGAAAGCTGATACGAGAAGCTTACCAAAAGTTCGAAACGTAACGTTGGTCGAATTTATTGCTAATTTAACGCCATTGAAGGTCAAACTAAGGTCAAACATATTTGTTCAAAAATATAAGTAACTAATGGGTATTTTTTTCGTTTATATACAGAAAAACGATCACTGACCTTATTCCTCGAAATGTTTTTGTAATGAGCAAAATTTAAAAAAAATGGACAATCCCCATTGCTGAATTATATACAAACTGTCAATGCGCTAAAACAATTCCAGCGACTAAAAAGAAAAATTTGGTGAAATGGCAAAGACTTTTAACTAATTAGCAATGATGTCGACTAAGCATAAAATTTTTCATTATTACATAGTATATATAATGTTTCTTATCTGATGACAATTTTTACACCTAAAAACATCTGTAACACATAAAGCAGGCGAATTTAAAATCGACCGAGTGACATAGTTGATGATGATGAACCCTTTATCTACATTTTATACGACATCGAAGAACAAAGCGTAATGTTTTAATGTGGCCATTTGACCTCCTCTATAAATTCCAGCTTTTCGGGCTATTTATTTGGTAATTTTTCCGTTATGTCGCCTCGTGATTGGAATGTGAGCAGCGCTATTTTATAGCGTACAATATTGTGTATGTACGGTCGGACAAGCATATTTCTGGTATTGTATCTGACATAGGTACAAATAAAGTTTTCAAATATAAGTTAGTCAAAAGTTGTGTTCACACAGGATATCAGAAGATTTTTAAACCTATGTACCTCTAGTTCAAATGTATTTTTAGCCAACTTCCAAAAAGGAATTATATGTATTATGTTCGTCTGTTTATATATTTTTTGTAGTATTCATTTAGTAACGCAGTTTTCACAATATTACTTAATCATAAATCTGGTATAAAAAATATTGGTAAAGTGAATTTATTTTTACATAAAATTTATGAATAACATTTCAAATTTAACTTAGAGTACCTACCCAGGTATTCTAAGTTTTTTACAGTAGTATGCTCTATCATAATAATATAGCTACCGGACTATTATTAAATCTACAACAGTGGTAGGTACATTTACACCCCGGGCACTAGGGAAATAAAAGTAATATGTTTTGGGGAATCGAACCCCAACACACTTACAAGTTAAGATATTATTCTTATTTACACATAGACAACAGACAATTTTATTAACTACTCTGCTTTTGTAAGAAGTTTCCTAATTTATTATAACTGAAATCATAATTTCATAACAATTATTATTATGTTTCTGTCGCTATTATTGCCAGAAGCCTTTGTATTTTAAAATAAATGTTACTTTTAAGCTATGATGAAACATAATGGTAGCCGATGTCAATGCCGATAGCTGATGATAATAATAAGCATTAGACATATGAGAAATAATTAAACCTATACCTAGAAGTCGGACGACAAAATAATTAAAATAAAAACAAGCTGCTGAGTTATAGTGAGGTGGTACTTATAAAGAGCTTATTGCTACGAAGTACGAACCGCACCGGATGTACTACATGAGTAATTTTCAAAATCGTCTTAAAGTAATACACGTTTCTTAAATCTAAGTCATTCAAGAAATTGTGACTCATACATACTTGAATCATATTTGGTTTTAAGTAAGTAGAAAGTTTGCAAATGAAAAAAAATATATAATGAACAAAATTACATCCTTTGAGTTTTGAGTCACGATTAGTATACTAGAGATAAAAAGACTCTAGTATCTACTTCTCTAGTTGACTAGTCTTATAGTCTCTTAAATAAAACATTTATTTCCTCCTCTACAGCTAAAAGGTACAGAAAATTCAGTTAAGGACTGATAACAATAATTAACAGTCCAACCATGATAACTAAGCTTCTCAACTTTCAGAAGCTTAGTAATCATTGTTTGACATACTAAAGACAATACTCAGACACTTAGTAACTTAAACACTACATGAGATTTACAGTTGTTGGTGTTCCTTCCTTTTCCATCCTCCATTTTTTTCAGTCATAAATTTTCTTTTCCAACTCTATCCGTTTGAACGTCTATGACGTTAACTGGACGTGTATTTCCAACAAGAGTATGTACTTACAAGCAAAGTGTCTCCGCCACTAGAAATAGCCGCAGGAGGCACGCGGCAAGGAAGGGAGAGGGGGGACACACGCTTCCGTCGCAGCACGTGGCGAATGCACTTTTTTTATTCCCATTCGATTGCGACAACCACGGATTTGTGTTACTTCCTCCTTATTTTAAAGCACCGTTAATAACTTTATTTCGGGACATTTAAGTGTTGTATTTTTTATCTGGCAACATTAAGAGACAAGTATCTAGCTTTTAATCTCCGTATTAACTTTTGGACGGGAGGTGTTTTAACATGGCGGTGCCGCGGTGTTCACCAGATTGGTGTTTGTTCGGGATTTAGCTACAGATGAATAATACTAATAAAATTGCTGAAACGTAGATATCCAATCTTTAATTCAGAATAGACAACTGCAGCCACGGCTGTCTATCTTATTCCCTCTAGTAGTAAGCTTTTATCAATGAAATTACAATTTATGAAGGCGAATGGCAGTCAGCCAGAAATTTGTCGTATTAGTTATATGTAAAAAAAATTACTAATAATTATTGATGACACTCGAAGAAGAAATTATACCAGTGGATAACCAAGGATATATTGTAATAGCTTTACTTCATAAACACTTTTTACTAATAACAAATAGCACCTTAGTTAACGTTTCAAATTAATTTATTTTACGGGCTCAAATCTTAATGATGTACCTAGTCATAGTTAAATTTTAAAAGATAAAAGCCATAATAATATTACGCTATATAAGTAGAAAAATACTTTAGAAACCATTAATTTTGATTGATTAAAAATACTCATATCACTCACCCAACCTCCGTGTAAAAGATTTTACCGACGATATATCAGCTAAAGGGCACATAATTTAAAACCTATAATCTCTATCAATAAGAGCTATAAAATGCCTTTTAATTTGTCCATAATCCTGCATCTTAAAATAGTCATTACAGTCGTGCATTAAATTATTGAGCATTTCAATATACGCATCGTAAAGTCTCAAATAGTTTACAACTGGCATTAACATGTCGTTGCTATTATCGTTAAAAATACCGACCCGTTTATATCGTCTTGTAGTTTATTTCGTAAAACGCTTATGAATTAGTTAATGCTTTTGTAGATTAATGATAAATCCCGAATTTTAATTGCTTTTAAACGGGAGCAACATTTAATTAAAAACGGTAATAAACAAAATGGATAAACTTTGTACCCGAAGTTTCTTCAATAAGGTTTTAAAAAAATATCAGAGATATCAGTAGGAAAAGTGCAGCTTTTATGCACAATGATATCTGATTATCATGTGGAGCTAAATTCCAAAGCTCCCTAATGAATACAACGAAAATATCTTCAAAGCTTTTAACATCCTAAAACAAGACAATATCTCATTCGAGTAGAAATTAATAACGCGGCAACGAAAAGCTATTAAACAAAACGAAATTATTATTTCCGATGTGTATTAGTGAGGCAACGTACGTAATCTTTATAAATTCGAGCTACGGGCCGGTAAGTAGATAGCCGGGCATATTTCACCGAGGTGTGGCAATATACAGTCTCCAACGAAAATAATACTAAATGAGAGTGGGTGGTATGCAGTGCCGCCCTGAGCGTATAAACTTTGGAGGAGGTACCTAGTTTCCAAAAGCTTTTACTAATTTCCAGACATTTCCTTGATAAGATTTAAAAAAATTGTAGTTTGTGTCGAAAATCTACATTAATTAATGTTACAGTTGTAAGAGGCTGTGATTTTAATGACAAAAATCTTAATAAGGTCCTTTATAGATACTTTTATAAATGTAAATTTAGTTTTGTTATGAACAACAACGTTAATAATAATTTAAGCTGTAGTCTAACATAGTGTCACTAATTTACATTCCAACAACAGGTAGCTCCTCCGAATATTGTGATTTGTGTAAAAGCTTTAAAAGTTAAAAAAGCTTCTGATAGTTTTCTTTACTTAAATGGAAGTACCTTTATCAAGACCTACATATTAAATCATAATATAAATATTTTAACACAATGTAATATTCTTAGATAGGCACAAAGAATTACGCAGGTATCTTTTGTTTACATGTTTCCGAGTTCCGTTGCCGCATCCATCATATTGCCCTAATATTTCGTCCATCCCGGAGTTTATACGTGTCTCTGTAAAGTTTATCTCGGTTCTAAGATTATTCACGAGTCCGTTGAACGATATATTTACACTTTTTACTTTTACTATTCCGCATTTCGCTTTATAACGCGCTCCGGTCGCGACGCTTTGATTTGTACTCACATCGATGAAGTGATGTGAATTCTATCCCACTTCTGAAATATTAGGGAGTAGTAAAAGTCTTGAAAAATTATACATAGAGCGGTATTTATTCGAGCAGAGTTTCACCTTACACGTTTCGAAGTTATTTACAGAATGACTCCATCAATGCAATATGGCTGGCTTTTATACCATTTTACACAAAAGAAACTAACTTCCGTTAACAATTCAAATATAGTAAAATCATTAAAGAATACATTAAAAAATAAGAATGGCTAAGAATAAGTGGGTATATAATTCTAAATATTAATTAATGTACTTCTCATATTTAATATAATTATTTACTTAAATATGAGAAGAGGAAGTTATAACGGAAGTAAATAATCCTCCTGTCCGTTTATAACTAACTATTTGTCAAAATCAATTACCTTACTTATTACTATTCAAAATATAATAATCACTAATTAAACTTATATATAGTGACTAACATAATATACAGATTTAAATAAAATAATTATAATACTATGTAGCTTGTCCATTGATATCCGCTAACAAAATATTTAATAAAGTATGTTTTGTACTGAGAGATCACTTCATATTCATAATTTTGGTATTTTATTACGCTTTACATTGTTTGAAGTGAACTTAGGCACAACGGAGTTGCGGGCGTCGTGTAGTATTATTGAAAGTAAGCAAAAATAAGTAACTACTGATGGAATCGCTCTACGCCTGCAGAGCAGCAGTACCTATCTGATAACTCCTTCAAATAACTAGCGCTTCCTGTCTATGTGTCTAAACACACTAGGCCTAAGTTACGCGGCGTAAATTCCGCGTGATTACGCCCGCAATGTATTTAAAATTATCGATGACACACTATTCCGTCGCGTTCCGTCCGTATTTTGTATGCGTTTGACATTGCGGACGTAATTTACGCCGCGTAACTTAGGCCTAGTATGTTTAGACACATAGACAGGAAGCGCTAGTTATTTGAAGGAGTTATCAGTTAGGTACTGCTGCTCTGCAGGCGTAGAGCGATTCCATCAGTAGTTACTTATTTTTGCTTACTTTCTATAATACTACATGACGCCCGCAACTCCGTTGTGCCTAAGTTCTTTTATCGCGCGGGAACGGTACATTTTTCTGGGATTAAAGTATCTCCATACCAAATTTGAGCAAAATCGGTTCAGCGTTTGGGCGTGAAGAGGTAACAGGCAGACAAACAAACAGACACACTTTCACATGTATAATGTTCGTATAGATAGACGATCTAATTTTATGCACTCTCTCCACGTTGACCCGTGATGGACTCATACACGTGATTACGAACATGTAATAAACAATGTGTTGTGCAATGTGCATGCTTCATGCTCGTCGATTATGCGGTTGTGGTTCGCAATCATGGTAGCAATCACATTTGTCCATCATAGTCAACGTGAAAAGGGGCCTTAAGGATTATGAAGTTTATACATAGACATAATATTACAGTAAACGCCTCACGTCGAATCGGCGCGTATTTTTGTATCAGTCTCCGGTAATCTGCTGACGACTCCCTGAATCACGTTTATGTACTCTGTACTATTTTAGAACAGAATGTCGTGGAAATACTTTAAGAAAACACAAGGTTTAGGTGTATAGTTGTTGTTTTGAGTAGAGAGAAAAAGATAAAAACCGTACGGTAGCGGTTTTCAAAGATATAGGGTCCATTTCGCCGGCTTATATCATTCATAAATCATAATTCATAGTCCTTGATTGAGTTTCGTGTTATTTATTTTATCTCATTCCTACTATTTACAAATGAATGTAGGTACAGAATTATGTAACGCGTTTTAATTATACAGGGTTTTGTGCTTGTGCACCGGTGCGTTAAGAACTCAGAACTCCCTCTTGACGGAAAAGGACAAAACTCCGTACATAAGTTCTACAACATCTGCATAGACACATGAGAAAAACAAAAAAATATATCACTACTAGCTGTTGGCCGCGACTCCGTCCGCGTGGACTTCAGCTTATAGCGCTCGGTTGTTCCCGATTCCATGTAGGTAGGCTACATTACTGCCAAAATTTCCACGACAGAGTTGCTTCCGAGTTCCGCGGTACGATTACTTCAAACTTCAAGAATCTTCTTAAAACTTCAAAAAAACGCTAGAAGATTCTTCATCCTTACCACCTCTTATAGAAACACGTTTGAGTAAGGGCTTGTGCGATGTAGGAGACGCACTGCGCCATCTATTATGAATTTTTAAAACTAACTTAATTTGAACAATTTTACGCATAAACACCCCCTTACTACCGCTTTTTCCAGTTAAAAAGAAGCCTATGTCCTTTCTCACAACTGTGCACAAAATTTCATTACAATCGGTTCAGTAGTTTTGGCGTGAAAGCGAGACAGACAGACAGATAGACAGACAGAGATACTTTCGCATTTATAATATTGAGTATAGAATATAAGAAACAACTATACGGATTTAATAATAATTTAGCATCTTTTCACTGACTAATATAATCGCCTTTGCTATGATTTGATGCTATGATACTAAACAATCTATATATATAAAAGAAAGTGGTGTTAGTTACACTACTTATAACTCAAGAACGGATAAACCGATTTGGCTGAAAATTGGTGGACAGGTAGCTTAGAACCAGGAAAAGGACATAGGATACATTTTGTCCCGGAAAAGTGTACGGTTACTGCACAATATACATTTATGATTTGCGCGTAAAATATTCAATCGATTTTTATGAATTTTGGTATGGAGATACTTTGACTCTCGGGAAAGGACATGGGATACTTTTGGTCCCGGAAAATGTACGGTTACCGCACAATAAACTTTTCTATTTCAGTCTATTTTTATTAAATTCGGTATGGAGATACTTTGAGTGTCGGGAAAGGACAAGGGATACTTTTAGTCCCGGAAAATGTATGGTTCCTGCACAATAAACTTTTATGATTTTCGCTTAAACTATTTATATCTATTTTGATTAAATTTGGCATGAAGATGCTAATTTTAATCTATTGTTTTCTTAATTATACCAATTATTATTCGAATTAATTAATCATCGTTAAGACAGGACAACGTCTGTCGGGTCAGCTAGTATTAATAGTAAAGATGACGACTGCGACAAAACGATGATTTCTTTGTAACCCAGAAATAATAATTACACATTAGTCTACCTATAATTAAAATTTAGTCATAGTGCAGATGTGCAAATGTGAGTTACACCGGAAATACCAAACACACTGACTATGTTCAATTCATTATATTATGTAACTTAAAATATTTATTTTCAACTTTTTGGCCTAGTGCAAGTAAAAACGAAGTGTTTCGCAAAAAACAGAAAGTAGAAACTATCACGTTTCTTTATGGGAACTCTTCTTAATTTTTTTTATTCAGTTGTATTATACAGGGTGTAACAAAATTTTGGATGTGTAATGTGTATGTATCTTTACTGTGAAAGTGGCAGGGTTGAAATATTAAACATTTTTTTAAGAATTGTATGGGCAAGCGCCCAATCGCGATAAATTTTCTCATACAAAAGCTACGAATAATGAAAGTTTTTATTACTCGCAGTACAAAAGACAAAAGTTAAAAAACTGTTTCAGCGCTGATACCTTTACAGTGAACTCCACACAGGACTCATAAGTCATAAACACCGAGTATTACCACTTAGGTTTGTTACGTTGTTAAGTTAGATCTAAACGACCAGTCAAATCGCAGTATGAGAGCATGGTTTCAGATTTTGGAAGTGATAGGTATAGTTGAGAGTAGTCTACCTACATTTTATTTCATGCCTTATGGACGTGAATTAACATTGAAAATAAATTGTACAGAATGTAAAGAATAATGCTTGTTTTGTCTAATCGGGGAAAAAATCTACAGAATGTGAAGAATAATGCTTGTTTTGTCTAATCGGGAAAAAACTATATTTTCGTATAAAAGGAAAGATTATAAATATTCTGTGATAAACAAAAATTCCTGACCGAAAAAAGAACTGAAAAAACAATGAATAAAGACTCCTTGTGTATAAATCCTGTAAGTTGTAAGTAAGCCAAAGTGCGGCTAGTATATTTCACGCATTCCGCTAAGTTTGTGTAACAAACTCAGGTGTGTAAGTATTAGTGGCACGCGAACCCCGTGCCCTGTTTACAAGGCATAGTAACTTGTTAAAGCTTACGAGGCGGTTTCGTAGATGTACAATTTGTTGGCTTTATGAAGGGATATGCAATAAATTATAAAAAGACCATTTAACAGGCAATATGAAACCACGCATTATGCCTTTATTTATAGAAACGTCATTTATGTAAAACTTGTAAGAACGCCTGTACCTTAATCGCCTTTTAAACTACTTAACAAAATAAAAAATATGTACTTTTATTTTATTCTTAAAGATAAGAGATAAGAATCAATATCTCGTAAGTCGTAGTCAACGAACATAAAAAGTTATTGAAAATGAATTTTAGAATGTTTTCTTATCACAAATGGTCATATCTATCACATGATATAACGGGAATTGGTCAATTGTCGGTATAAATAGGTAAATGCATTGAACTTTGGGCGTTTATGAGCATTTCTCCAACTGTTTCGGATTGGAGCACATACCTACGAGTATTATGGGTAAATATGAAAATTTTGCTCTTCTTCATGTAAAGCAAGTTGGAATACGATGTAAAGAGGGCACAAAGGGCCATGAAACACGGCGGTACGAAGTTCAGCAATTAAGGGATGGCATGCGAGGTGCCGACGTCTCCGCCCGCCCGAGCCCTTCGCGCTACGCAACTCGAGTGTTGCCCTATTGATTGAAAATAGATAAACTTAAACTAATGTAGCAACACCTTAACTTACACTGAAACTATGTTAATTAGGTAAATTGAATGCTTCGTGATTTACTATGTTCTTCCTTCCTTTTTATTGCAATAGCGCTTAATTACAGGTACAGTTCTTGCAATCTAAGAGTGCGCGTCGCCTTTATTTGTAGTTGGAAATGTGAATAGACATTTTCGTTAGTGTGCGTACCCGACGGAGCAGTCAGTAGCGAGCGAGGCATGTACGCGTGCATAGATATGGTCACTCACACAACTAAGGGCGACGCGCACTCGTAGATTGCAAGAACTATATATTTAACTAACTCAAATGTTTTTGAGAAATATTGTTCAGTTGTAGTGAAATAAAATTATTTTTCTAAGAACTTTTGCCAATATCATACCTACGCAAGGGTTTATAAAATATATCGGTCCATTAAACTTCCCGCGAAAAAGAGAAGAAAGAGCCAAGAGGGATGGAATCATGAAAGTATTTTTATGAATGACTCTTACCTCTTATTTAATATTTGAAGTCATAAAGCATGTCATAAGCGAGACTCATGATTTTCCCTTTGATACGACTTAGACCCATAAATTATATCTAGTAATATATTAAAGTGGATTATTTTAAAGGAAATCTTCTTTACTTAACACCGCTACTCATCGCGTGCTAGAAACTTTTAACGACTCTACAATATAGAGTAGTCGTCTGACTATTGCGCTTTCTTTTGAACGCAAAATGTTCTGTCGTTTTATAAAGTGGTAATGTATACGCGACAGGCGATTTTTACGGCGAAGTTCAAAAGTTTAGACGGCAGACAGCTGGTGCGGAATATATTTTGGTTGCGGCGCGTGTATGGTACGGGGGCTACGTAGATATTTTCGCGTTTTACGGCGCTAATAAATGTTAATTTGACACGTTATAGTAAAGGGGTGTTTTCATGTTGATGGTTTGATGGGACCCGTATTTTACACTCGTGTTCAGTTTTTAATTCAACATTTTAACGGTGATAACAGGTATGATAAAGCTGACATAGTTTATGGAGTAATAATGACATAATAAAAAAATGACGAGTTGAATAAAATAATTATGCTTATTTATTGTTTCCTACGCCGAAAATCCGGGAAATATCAATTTTTTCGGCTATATCTATTATATTTTGTAAGATGTTTATACATAAAAATAGGTTTTTTGTTATCGTTCATAAATACTAAATCAATATTTTAGGTGTACCTTTGGTACTTTAGCAATTCCTCTCAAATCAATTCAGAAAATGAATTTTCAAAACTGTCATACTGACGAATGTCAAATTAGTACGAATTGTGCGAATTATGAACTGCAAGCTGCGTGACTATTTTCGATTTTTAAAAAATTAATCATACTATTATGATTACATAATATTATGATTCTCCAAAGCAACCATTTCAGCCCCGCAGTTCGTTTTGAGCTAGAGTTATGAACATCTACGTCTCTCTGACTTTGAAGCTCAGTGCTAAAATAACCTACGCAAAACTTGATGTCGAAAGTACTGTAGGTTCTTTTCGGTCCAAGCTTGATTTTCCTTTATTTATTGTCATAATAACTATGTGCATCTACCACATTACATTTTAATTACAACTAGCGACCCGCCCCGGCGTCGCACGGGAATAAAATATATAGTAACTGAAAAAAAGATTAAAATCCATAGCCCATCACGATCCTTCATGTGGTCTACTTCTTATCTCCAAATAACATAGAAATTGCTCCAGTAGTTCGCGAGATTAAACCCATTCAAATAATTTTCTACATTCTCCTATTAATCTTAGCATGATAAAATATAGCTTATAGCCTTTCTTAATAAATGGCAATCTAACACTGAAATAATTTTTCAAATCGGACCAGTAGTTCCTGAGATTAGCGCGTTCAAGTTAGCCCTTTCAAATAATTTCCCCCGTTTTTTCCACATTTTCCTCTATTTCCTCACTTCTATTAATCTTAGCGTGATAAAATATAGCCTATAACCTTCCTCGATAAATGGGCTATCTAACACTGAAAGAATCATCGAAATCCGTTGCGTAGTTTTAAAGATTAAAGGGAACAAAGGGACATGAGGGAAAAAAGTGACTTCATTTTATAATAAGTATATAGATTAACTTTCGCTAGTCCTACAATTTCCTTCTTTCGACATTCTAAAACTGCCGAAAAAGTAAAGGTATTATGAAAATATACAAAACATAACAGGGACATATTTCAGTAGGTACTTACGGTATTCCAGTTTAAATACGGAAACGTCGCCTCTTTCCCAAAACGCATTATATTTTAAATACACTCTAAAAGGTGAATGCACTCTCATTAAAAAGCCCCACGAACTTTCCTATGAATTCGTTACAATGACGGTTTTGTGCCGCTTGATAAATTTAAATCCTTTCAGAAGCAGCAGTGTATGGTGTATTTTTACTCATGAGAAGTATAGTGATGTGCTACATTATATCGACACAGAATTTAATTAGGATTTGTTTTTTTTATCTCTTTTTGGCAATGTATGTACCTTATCCTCACAGATTTCTAAAAACGTTTTTTTTTACTTTTATTATTTTAAGGCTTACTTAACTAAAACTAGTTACTAACTAGTTAAAGAAACCTGTGCATTTCATTTACTAGTAGTTAGTTAAATGTACAGGTATTTTAATCACATTATGTAATAAACTACGTGAAAATGTCAATAGTATATTATCTACCTGTTTAAAAACAGCTATCCTCATATAAACTTACTAACTTCAAAACCAAACCTACCAACAGTATTCCTATCCACCCCAGCTTAACATAGCATGGTGATTGGTGGTACAGTTACTCCACCAAGTAGTTAAAATGAGAATATCGATACACGTTTCCCCTCACTAGGCAGTGTCACATTACGTCCGCACGCCACTCGGGCCTCCTTATTTTTATTTTGTCAAATTGTAACTGAAATAAAACCGTGGCGCATAATAAAAATACCATCGGTACTGTTATTGCAGCGCGGGCGACAGAAATAGCCGCGGCCCCCGTGTCGCGCGCGCCGACACCATAGACCATGGCGCCATAGAATAACACGTCAAGTGAATTTTTTTGGGATGCGTAAAAAATTAAATTCACACGTGACCTGATCGAAAACTCATCGGATAAAGGTATACCTCTCATTCTACCGCGCGGCGAAAATGTATTCCTGTCTTGCTGTTTCGTTTTCCACTTGTTGGGCAACCCTTTGTCTTTTTTACCGATTTTCGAAATAGAACTTTATTACTATACTGTACTCGGCGAAATATAGCGGTAGCGGTCATTGACTCCCTGTCAAAAACTTGTCATTTTCTATAGCCGCGAATCGCGATTGACAATGAAGTGTATAGTTTTTGTAAAGAAAATGACAAGTTTTTGACAGGTAGTCAATGACCTCTACCGCCACGTTTCGCCGAGTACAGTATAAGTAGTAGCTTTATAGTAAAATCGTGTACTTTTTCTTTGCAAATGCCCAGGTAGGCACGATTTCTTATAGTGCAAATATGTATAATGTCTGCATAAAAACTCGAATAACACACAAAAAGATGAATAAACTTAGATCTCTGCATTATAAGAGATATTAAGCACTTAGAACTCCGTTAGTTAGTATAGGAATTTATCGTTGATTCGGATTCATTGCAATAATTGTCCGCAAAATAAACAAAATAATAATTTATCCGCTAATAATAATTTAAAAAAAATCTTGTACTAGAATATGAAAACTAAGTTAAATGCCATGTCTCCTCGTTCTATAGTCGCGCTGCCATTCAGGATGCAAGTTTCCACTTATTTTCACTGACACCACTCGGCGCGTGCGCCGTCATTAGCAGGTACACTCCACAACAAAAAAGGAGGGAGTGATGGAAAACATTTTCTTCTACCTGAATAGAGGGGCTGTTTTTATACCGTTATTTACTGAAATATAATTTTACCTGATAGCCTGTATGATATGAATTATGAAGTGTTCAACAGTGTTCAAAAGTGCTCAACGCCGCTAAAGAAGTTCAAAAATATGAAAAATAAAAATAAAAGGAAAGATAGTTTTAGCATAGAAGAAGAATGAATAGAATCTGGAGACAACGTGGATAATATTTCTGGTGCATGTTACTACGATGAAGTAAATGAAATCTTTTGAAAAATGGCAAACAAAGACCTTAATAATAGGAAAAAATGTAATGTAATGTTCTATGTCAACTAT
Source organism: Polyommatus icarus (assembly GCA_937595015.1). Lineage (NCBI taxonomy): Eukaryota > Metazoa > Arthropoda > Insecta > Lepidoptera > Lycaenidae > Polyommatus > Polyommatus icarus. Next base: position 17,982,295 of record OW569321.1, read on the forward strand.
TAGTTCATATTGGTGTCTACTATTAGTGATGTTCGTTTTTTGTGATGTCATCTATTAGTACTTATGACTAAGTTTACAAAAAGACCAATAATATATTTTTTTATTGATTTGTCAGAGAATAATTATAATAGTTTTATTTTGTAAGAGTTACTGAAGACATGGAAGAAGTTATCAATCCTTAATTTTCATAAATATATATTTTATAGCATTCAAATGTTGCATGTTCCCTTAAAGTGTCTGCCGGTCTCCTTATAATTTTTTAGTTTGTAATTACTGATACAATATTTACGTTTATTTTTTTTTTTCTGAAAGAGGTAAATAAATAGGAAAAGGTGTATAAAAGACTCATAGTTCTGCACATCCATACATCCATACTAATATTATAAATGCGAAAGTGTGTCTGACTGTCTGTTACCTCTTCACGCCCCAACCGCTGAACTGATTTTGCTGAAATTTGGCATGGAGATACTTTGAGTCCCGGGAAAGGACATAGGATACTTTTTATCCCGGAAAAATGTACGGTTACCGCGCGATATACGAATTTTCCCGGAAAAATGTACGGTTACCGGGCACCATCTAGTTTAAAATAAGTCCAAAAACTTTAAGCATAGATTATGCTGGATTTCCACGCGGTACCTTCAATTTTAAAATAGCCTATCTTGAGAGCTATTTAGATAAGTACATAAGTCTGCCTCTTCACAAGTGTAGCTAAATTGTTACATTTTCCGATGAAACATCTGTACTTTTCATTAAAAATTATCCTTTGTAAAAAATAAGACAGAAGTGATATCGATTTAGGCTCAGACAATATCGTCTTGTTTTATTTCTCCATCTAAGATGTTTCGTCTTCTAAAATGTACAGTTGCAGCGAGCTAAGTATAATCTAGTCGTAATGGATGGTGACACGGGTATCAAAGTAAGCGTTACTTATACTTAGCTGGGGGTGAACGAACCGGGCTATTTCAGTGCTAAATAATTATACACCGGAGGAATGACTTCTATCGGGCGACGCATCCGATCCAAAGAGTTGGACACTTAATTGCCACCAAATGTACTACCGATGTTCATTACTGATATATACAGGTTGTTTCAATTATAAGATATACTAAGCCGAAAGAGGATCTCTCAGGAGGCATTCTGAACATTATGTTTTTTTTTAAAATCGCATAAAAACTTTTTCTCACCTCTAGGCGGAAAACGTCAACTTTCTTCCCGCTGCGCTTACCGATGTTGCCGTTTTCCACCTCCATCGATGAGAAAAACAGTATATGCACCATGGGCAGTAAATAAGAAAGCCTCAGATCTGAGACATTTCTTATTTTCCTGCCCTAGGTGCGTAATGTAGGTACTATTGCTTTTCCATAGTAAAAAGCGACGTTACCAACAAAGTTTCTATGGAGAATCAATAATATTTTTTTTCGCAATTATCCAAAAGTCGTACAACAAAGTTGTAAAGACTTCAGAGTGACCTTCTGAGTCATCCCCTTTTGGCTTAGTATACCTTATCCGAAACAACAATACTAATAACCATACTAATAATGCGAAAATGTGAAAGTGTGTCTCTCTGTTACGCTTTCACGCCCAAACCGCTCGCGCTGTACCGATTTTGCTAGGTATGGAGATACTTTGAGTCCCAGAAACGGACTTAAGATATTTCCCGGAAAAATGTTTTCCAGTTGTGTTGTGGTGTTGTGGTGTTTCCGGTCGATAAACAAATTTTGCCACAACTGAGTTGCGGCCGTCATGTAGTTGTAAATAATGAATAATCTAAATCTATTCAATCGAAATTGCTGAAATTCAATTTCGATAGAATAGAAATAGTCTATAATATTAAGCCGTATTGCAAATTTTCTAGAATACATATTTTAGGTGTATGTGCCACTACAGCCGCGTGATAAAATGTATACATATATAAAACGTAGCTCGTACTAGGCTCGTAGCATGCAGCATGCTCGTAGCAAAGATTTGCTCATGTTGCAACAATATCTCTACAATAGTACATAATATTTACTTTGAACAACTGAACTGAGTGTATATGTTAGTCATTAGAAGCTACGATTAATAATTATATTATAAACTAGATGTTCCGCGCGGCTTCGCCCGCGTAATTTAGGAATGTCACGGAAACCGTACAAAAAGTAACCTATGTCCTTTCGCGTGGTCTATTCTTCATGTGTGCCAAATAACATAAAAATTGCTCCGGTAGTTTCTTAAGATAATAAGCAATTTTAAATAATTTCCTCCGCTTTTCCAAATTTTCCTCTATTTCTTCGCTTTTATTAGTTATAAAATACTCGTATAACCTATACCTTCCTCGATAAATGAGCTATCTAACACTGATTTTTTTTAATTCGGATCAGTAGTTCCTGAGATAAAAAGAATACATATTATAATAAAGAAAGGTTGATTCCGCTTTATTATATAATTATTATTAAAAAAGTGTGTCAGCTTCGACGCACGACTGGAGTTTACTCCTTAAGTACGAGTATCTAACCATACGCAAAAAGAGTTTATTCAACTGAAAAAAGATTAATATCATATGAAATCAGATGTTCCGGCAATATTATCTACACCATCACCAGGGAAGAAGCAATTTTCCGAAAAAAAAATCCGGAAGGCCAGGATCGTATAGAGGGGAAAAATCCAGGAAGAACAAGCCGGAGAACCCCATATCCAGGACAAACAGTTGCCAAGTTATAAGCACTCAAACTTTGACATTGACAGCTCGGCAACTGTCAAACATCGAACATAAGCGGCCATAACTCCGCTTCCAATAGGCCTAGAGGAATGGGGTTTCTTCTAACACCAAAGGAAACACCTTGGCTACCCCCTCTCTGAATTTGAACTAAATCAGAGACATCAATTTTTTTTCTCAATTCTAAGGCCAGAATCGAATAGAGCAAAATCCAAATCGATTGTGCAAAATCCAGGAAGATCAAGCCGAAGAAACTCATATCCAGGACAAATTGTTGCCGAGTTACAAGCATTCAAACTTTGACATTGACAGCTCGGCAACTGTCAAACGTCTTACTAAAGTAGTCATAACACCGCTTCCAATAGGCCTAGAGGAACGGGGTTTCTTCTAACATCAAAGGCAACACCTCGGCTACCCCCTCCCCGAACTTGAACTAATCTACTACTCTACTACTTTTTATTTGAATAATGTGTACATTCTATATGTATACCTAATATTTACCCGGGAATACCCACTCTTTAAACTTTAAAGGATTGTGCATTCAAATCTTGTTAAAACAAATGAGAAAGTTGCGCACTAAAGGTGCGCACCTATCTAATTTGTTTTAACGAAAAACGTGACCGATTTTCGTTACATGTTAGTAGGTTTTACCCCTCGGATTTTTCTCATACCGGGCGCCTTATATATGAAAATCGATTCTTAAGGAGTAAACTCCAATAATAATTGTTATTTTAGTTTGGAATAATAATATTTTTTATTATTATTTTAGTTTGTAATTTATAAATGACAAGAAATTCGGATATAGTTTGTTAATAGTAAACTGAAATAAAGATAAAATACCTAAATTGGACTAAAGTTACATCAGTAGGTACATAGGGCGGCCCGCCCGCTCTCGACATAACTCGTAGTCTTATCCCAACAGAATTAGAATCCACTTTACAATTCCTACATCTTAAAGACCTTTCTATTAAAAGAGATGACGATGATGTTCAGAAAAAAATATAATTTAATTATAATTACCAATCTTAATTAAGTCGTAGGGTATAATATTATGTATTACTTATTAGATATTAAATATTTTAACGTATATAAAACTAGATCACCCCTGCAACTCCGTTGAGCCAAAATTCGACTAACGCGCGGGAACTGTAAATTATATAATTCCGGGATAAAAAGTCCAAGTCCATACCAAATTTCAAATAATCGGTTCAGTGGTTTGGGCGTGAAAAGATAAACACAGACACACTTGCGCATTTAAAATTAGTATGGATAATACCGTTTCGTCCAGTAATGTGTTATCAGAATGATGTTCTGATGAAATTGGATAATTAATTCTTAGGTATAAAGCCGAGCGCTATGCGATGGTCTATTTAATAACTACGTAAAAAATTCCTACAAAATCCTGGTCAGTAGTTATGTCCAGACATTACAATATTTACGAATATTATAAAATTAGCGTTCTGAATCACGTAGTTTAAAAATTTTCACGTCGCAAAGCACGTAAATTGTTATTTATGATGGCTCCGTTACACGACGCGACACGTAACAGAATAAATGGCTCTGGACGAAAGCCAGATATAGAAAAAATAAATTACAACAATATATAACTAAGTACAAGAAGTAAAGGGATTTTGTAATAGATCAGTGGATTTGCCTAGTCCCTATAGCTCTGTGCGGTGGCATCACCACTACATATTACTTATAAAACAAAATCGCTTTTTTCCCTCAGTCATGTCCCATTGTTCCCTTTAATCATTAAAACTACGCAACAGATTTTGATGAGAGGAAGGCTTATAAGTACAATAACATTCATTAAATAGCGGAGAAATACTGTTATTGTTGTGGTTTCTAATGTGATGTCGTAAATAATTACGTTTTTTTTTGCAAACGCAGGCTGAACCTACCCTACGAGATTTATCAAAATAATATATCAAGTCACTTACTTTTTACGACAAATAATGGCAAATTTTCGAAGCAATTTTAATAAATACAGGATTTGTCTTTATCCAATTAAATACCTTAAATACTTACATTGTTGATTTAATGGTAGTTCTGTATGGCCCTTTACAGCATATGATTTAAATTAATATTTTCGAAGATATTACACATTTAAAAATTGCGGGCCACGGGTAGTAATAATGAATATAAATCGAAACTGCTGAATGGATTTTAATCATTTTTTCAGTGGCTATATATTTTATACCCGTGTGAAGCCGGGGCGGGTCGCTAGTACCTAATATAAAGCTCTTGTGAAACTTTTAAAACTATAGTTTAACTTGTAGTTTGTTTAAAACTAGAGTGGTAAGGATGAGTGCCTGTAGGAATTGTACCTAATTGTAAAGTTAAATTGGTATTATGTAGGTACAATAACATCTTGCATAGGTACATACGACATATTTTCAATATTTGCATAACAATTGTTTAATGCATGTTTAGGCCGAATGTAACTAGTTATTGCATCTAGCTGTAATTTTCTTAATCATGAATTTATGTATTTATTGATACAAAACTGTATTTGGTCCTTAAATAAATAAATAAATTACGTAGATCTTTTTTAAAATATGTAATTACCTACAGCTGCTCATTGCAATGAAATTAAAATATAATGTGATAACTACTTATATATTAATTTTCTTTGCAAATATAATATTTAAGGCAAGTTGTTTTAAAATACATATTTCGTTATTTTTTTTCTAATTAACTAGCGACCCGCCCCAGCGTGGCACGGGTATAAAATATATAGCCACTGAAAAAAATATTAAAATCGATAGCCTATCACGATCCTTCATGTGGTCTACTTCTTATCTGTGCCAAATAACATAAAAATTGCTCCAGTAGTTCGCGAGATAAACCCTTTCAAATAATTTCCCCCGTTTTTTCCACATTCTCCTATTAGTTTTAGCGTGATAAAATATAGCCTATAACCTTCCTTAATAAATGGGCTATCTAACACTGAAAGAATTTTTCAAATCGGACCAGTAGTTCCTGAGATTAGCGCGTTCAAGTTAGCCCTTTCAAATAATTTTCCCCGTTTTTTCCACATTTTCCTCTATTTCTTCGCTTCTATTAATCTTAGCGTGATAAAATATAGCCTATAACCTTCCTCGATAAATGGGCTATCTAACACTGAAAGAATCTTCAAAATCCGTTGCGTAGTTTTAAAGATTAAAGGGAACAAAGGGACATGAGGGAAAAAAAGCGACTTTGTTTTATAATAAGTATAGATATAGAAGATATGACTATTAATAAGCAAACCATGATCTTGCTTTCTATGTCTATTTAGGATTATAATTATTTATAATAATAATAATAAGCCTACCGGCAAAATAGTTTAGTCATCGTGAAAGTCACGTCTTATGAAAACTAAAAACAACATAAACTATGAAAGTTTCATAATTAAAAGGACATTGTAAAGTATAATATATTTGAATAATTTGTAAATTTGTTTAAAGCCATTTAAATATATTTGACTTAATATTTATTCCAAAATCTATACAATACAGCCTACAGGCATAGACCACAGTATAGCATTATACTGTGCTACAGGTGCCCAGCAATTCAAATTGTGAAAATTATTATTCCTGGCAAAAGATACATCTAGCGGGTATTATAAGAACTAACACGAAGCTTCATGTGGCAATGTTGCCAAGCTTCGCGAAGCTTTAGTTATTTTCCGTAGCTTTCAATAATGATAGTTCAACAATACGCCGGTAGATGGCTTCTTATGTTTTGTTTAAACTTTACGAAAGTTCTATTAGTTCGGAGTTCGGACATGTCGAAAAAATTTGACCACCCGCTAAATTAGCTAGAATTTAAATAAAATAATCGGCCATTCCTATCAGCGTATAATCCTAGTAGCAGAGCAAAATTTGCCTAAAATTGGTATTTTTGGATAGGATTTTATTACCAATAAGTACTTAATTGTTATAAAAGTACAATCCTGCCTACCTGGTTGCCATTATTGATATCGATCAAAGAAGACCAAAAAAATACGTTTGTTGTAAGGGAGTCGTCGCCCCCCCCCCCCCCCCCCCCCCCCTCTCAAATATTAATGAATTGTTTGTCTTTAGTGTAGTAGTTTAGTATAGGTACCATCGAGGAAATTGATTCCTAGGCAGTTCATGCTACATTTTGATGCTTGCCGAGCCACGGCAAGCGTCCACAAGGCCGAGCGTGAAAACAGGTGAAATGGCTTGGCTTGCGTGAGCTTGCGGACGCTTGTAGACGATCGGGAGTAGTGTCGATTTTGGACAGAGATCAAAGGGCATGTACGTAATACACCGACGCGTTCACGAGCGTGAAAACGACTTACAAATGCAAAGCGAGATTTGTGGAGGCTTGTGGCTTGTAAGCATCGAAACGTAGCATAACGCGACCAAATTACTTAGCTCTGCCATGTGCCTAGGAATCAACTTCTCTGATAGTAGGTACTGTATATTTTGTTGTCATAGCGGTAACAGTAATACCACAAAGGTAATCCGTAATAAGTATGTCAAAATTTCAAATGTCTAGATAATATAGCGGTTCTCGAGATAGGTACATCACATAACCAGACAGACGGACAGACAGGGAAGTCTTAGTAATTAATAGGGTCTGGTTTTTCTCTTTTTTAGGGTTCCGTACCCAAAGAGTAAAAACGGGACCCTATTACTGAGACTTCGAAGTCTGTCCATCTGTCTGTCTGTCTCCAGGCTGTAACTCAAAAACGGTAATAGATAGTTGAAATTTTCACAGATTATGTATATCTGTTGCCGCTATAACAATAAATACTAAAAACAAAATAAAATTTATATTTATGGCCCCCCTTAAATATAATTTTTTTTTTGTTTTTAGTAGTCCCATACAACAAACGTGTTTTTTTTTTTTTGCCTTTTTGGCTCTATATCAATAATGGCTACAGGTACGTACTTGAATTTTACTCAAGGTAAGTTTTATGTGCACTTTAATATTTAATAATAATATTAAAATAAAATAAAAAATAAAAGGGGGCTCCCATACAAAAAACACAATATTTGGGCTAATAGTACCGAACCCTTAGTGCGCGAGTCCGACTCGCACTTGACCGATTTTTTATAAAAGTACTAAAAATAATCTTGCACAAATGCAACGTTTGTTAATTATTTCTAATTAACAATATGATGATAATGAAATCAAACATTACTTGTAAAGTTGGCACCAAAAATCTGACAGATCAATGTCGGACTAGGCGGAACTGTTTTGGCATGCCGCATACTTTTCTCAACCTGTGCCACTCTAATATAGCACTTAATGCGATATTAACAAGGGCTATAAAATGTGAATTAAATCCCATGTCATAGTGGGACTGAAAACAGGAATACAAACGATAGCGTCGGTTATTACATTATACATTGATGATTCCATTAAAAATATTATAACAACGAAGTAGTAAACTTTGATACTTAAAAAAAAACAAAGATTTGTTTCTCAGTTGCATTAATTAATCTTGTCGGTTTGAACCAAAGTAGAACATTCGCTTTTATCTATTTCAATATCCACACAATAAAGCATAATAAATACGACAAAAGTTCATAAAAACTTTCCTACTTTAATAACACGAGGAGCACGACTCAAATTATGTTTTATTAAGTCTGGTAATTCGGTATTAGATATTCTAGGCACGTTTTAACGTCTCTATTATAGGAGTCGGAAGTCTGTCACGTCATCTCAACGAGCGATGTACCGCCGCCCGCGGGAGAATATCGCCAGTCGCCGGCTCATCCCGCTACCAATACGTTGCTATATATTTTTAGACAGTGGCAAGTGCTCGCGCGCTACGCGTACGCGCCCGTACAAAATACTCACCTACTAGTGATAAGTAAATAGTGAATCAAAGTGACATGATAGTGTTATGACAAAGGCTGCCATGGACCACTTCAAGCGACCGAAGTTCAAGCTGAAGAAGCGGCGGGTAGGTTGTCTCATCGCGAAGGCATTCCAGATATTTTCTCAATGTTTTCTTTTGACGAGTGTGTTTTTGTGTATGGCAACACTCAAGGTAGCTTTGAGGAAAAGTATAGTGTTTGTATTGAACACATCTCGATACGTTTTAGATTCACTTGTTGATTCTAAGGGGTAATTTTAACAACGATTTATGTTATCAGTAGCGGGTACGTTATCAGCTGATTATAGGTAGTAGACTGTATATTATAACCTAGCATATCCTCGAAGGCCTATTTATAAGGCACTATACACGACACAGAATACCACCATACAGTAACAGCTATGTTAGTTACCTTTTCGTATATCGTGCGGTCTACACTAAAAGGGTAAAAAGGAAAGGTTAACTTTGTTTGTTTGAATTGCATTGATCTTAACTCTTGATACTACTGGACCGACATGAAATTGACACAAATGAAAGGCTTTATATAACAAGATAGACTACGAGAAAAACATTGGCTGCTGCTTTATTTTTCAAGAAAATGTACGGTTCTTGCGTGCTTACGAAGTCTCAGGAAATGTGTATAATAGTTGAAATTGATCTTCTTTCCACTTGTTGCTCGCTACGACTAACGTACAACGTAGGTATGTGTGAACACCATTATAATAATCTCGTGTACAATCTTACTATTATCCGAGCTTATATGATATAAATTATTTTAAACCTGCATACTTTAAAAATGAAGTTACTTTCATGTTGTTAGAATCTCAGTAGTCAGTTGACAATATCTTTTACTTATGCTAAGTACTCACATGCGGTTTTGCTCGATAGTTTTACTCCAAATCGAGTTCTTAAAATAATTACTGTGTGGACCAAAAACTCATAGCTCGAAGGCTCGCATCGAGCCAGCTCGATGGAATTAAATATATCGATTTAGAATAAAACTATCGAGCAATGCTGAATGTGTGGACGAAATCCCGAGCCGCGGGTTTTGCTCGACGTTATTGCTCGATCGAGCAAAACCGTATGTGAATACTTAGCAACAGATTAGTATTTAATATTACTTTTCGAACTTACAAATAACATAACTAAAAAACCTTTAGAAGAATTGACGTGAAACAGAAATATTACATGCCCCATCGAAATACAATACACAATACAATGATAGCTCCCATGAAAGGACTGCTCAAATATAGCTGCAACAGTCATAAACACGTCATGTCAAGGAAAATTGTTTATCCGAACTGAATACTTACTGTATATGACAACCAACTAAAAATCCGCCTAGCGTGACTGGGACGTCACCGACAAAAAGGTTTCACACTCAAAATATTCTCTGAAAGTCTACATGATGCCTACCACCGATTCGTGAACTAACCCGCCGAGAAGAACCGGCGTAAGAAACTCTCATGGGGCCCACTTTTTACAAAAAAGTGGGAAAACTTTGTCTTTTTAAAATAAAAGAATGTTGTAAGTTGTAACTTAAAATTATATACTGCAATATCAACATACATAATAATTATTATTGTAAGTCATATAATAATGTAGAAGTAGCTTGCAAGCAGCCATCCTACTCCCAAGCTGTGCCATCGTTTATGAAATCATTGACCTTATAATAGGCTTTGGCACACAAATGTTCTTTGACTACTTTTTTAAATTTATTAATGAAAAGATTTTGAACTTTTGCTGGGATTTTATTGTAAAGGCGTATAAAATATATATTGACCTTTAAAAGATTTTTCATTTTGCTCTACGCCACTACAAAGCATGTAATGTCGGCAGAAAATGAAACTTATAGCCTAGGACCTTGGTCATAAAGATACATTTTATTTGAATTTTTTTAGGTGACGTCCGGGTGATGGCGGCGATGAACCATCTGCCTTAGTATGCATTTCGTGGAACCATTGTTTCGAGTCGGTTACTCTTCCATAGCGTGGTATTTTAACGGTCGAGGATGCATGGATAAACTTGGTGAATGAAACGCATATATTGCCCTAAGGCTGGCCGCATATATATACGTTTTCAGAATTCATTTTTCGTATCCAAAAATCCGTGACACTAGCGCACAGGTTCGTTTTTCTTTATTCGCGAACGCTCCGGCTTGCACTCGTAACGTATGTGCGGAATTCGTTCCGTACGGAGAAAACGAACGTGTGCGGCAGTTAATGAATTTTCTACTGACCTCACGCCTTTGGATTTCCGAATACGTAAAACGAATTCGGAAATCGCCTACGGAAAATGCTTATATACATCCGGCCTTACTGTCGCAAGAGCGGAGAGTCGGTGCCTCATTGTGTTTTGCTATTTGACAACACGGCCTTTGCGAAAACCAGCGTGAAACATTGCCTTGAATTAACACTTCCCAGACGACCTCGAGATCGTCACTACTTGCGACAGGCGACATCCACTCCCAACACCGTTAGGAAGCGATTTTTTTCTGCGTTCAGTAGATCTGTGTTGCGGAAGCTTGCGGCACGAGGTCTTAAATCCATACTAATATTATAAAATAGCTGTTGCCCGCGACTTCGTCCGCGTTAGCATAGTAGATCACATCCCAAGTATTATTTATTGTACAAAAATATTCAATGTACAGAATTGACTTTCCTACGATGTTATTATAATAATAAATATAGATGTTCCGCGCCGCTTCGCTTGCGTAATTAAGGAATTTCACGCAACCGTACATTTTTCCGCAAAAAATAGCCTATGTCCCTTCACGTGGTCTATTCATCATGTTTGCCAATTAACATAAAAATTGTTCCAGTAGTTCTTAAGATAATAAATTAAGCAATTTCATATCATTTCCACCGTTTTTTTCACATTTTCCTCGATTTCTTCGTTCCATTAGTCTTAGCGTGATAAAATATAGCCTATAGCCTTCCTCAATAACTATACTATCTAACACTGAAATAATTTTTCAAATCGGACTAGTAGTTCCTGAGATTAGCGCGTTCAAATAAGCCCTTTCACATAATTTCCCCCGTTTTCCACATTTTCCACTATTTCTTCGCTCCTATTAGTCTTAAAGTAATAAAATATAGCCTATAGCCTTCCTTGATCAATATACTATCTAATACTGAAAGAATTTTTCAAATCGAACCAGTAGTTCCTGAGATTAGCGCGTTCAAATAAGCCCTTTCATATAATTTCCCCGTATTTTCCACATTTTCCTCTATTTCTTCGCTCCTATTAGTTTTAGCGTGATAAAATATAGCCTATAGCCTTCCTTGATCAATAGACTATCTAACACTGAAAGAATTTTTCAAATCGAACCAGTAGTTCCTGAGATTAGCGCGTTCAAATAAACCCTTTCATATAATTTCCCCCGTATTTTCCACATTTTCCTCTATTTCTTCGCTCCTATTAGACTTAGTTTAGTAAAATATAGCAGCCTTCCTTGATCAATAGACTATCTAACACTGAAAGAATTTTTCAAATCGGACCAGTGGTTCCTGAGATTAGCGCGTTCAAATAAGCCCTTTCAAATAATTTCCTCCCGTTTTTCCCACACTTTCCTCTATTTCTTCGCTCCTATTAGTCTTAGCGTGATAAAATAAAGCCTATCGCCTTCCTCAATATATGGGCTATCCAACAGTATAAGAATTTTTCAAATCGGACCAGTAGTTCCTGAGATTAGCGCGTTCAAACAAACAAACAAACAAACTCTTCCGCTTTATAATATTAGTATATATGCGAAAGTGTGCCTGTCTGTTGTTATCTCTTCACGCCCAAACCACTGAACTGATTGTGGTGAAATTTTGTATAGAGATACTTTGAGTCCCGGGAAAGGACATATTAATATTATGATACTTTTTATCCCGCGTGATAAACGAATTTTTGTGCAAGGGATTTGCGGGCGTCATCTTTGATTTCGAGTGCTTGGGATTTTGATACTTCGAAAGAGCACAGACACAAGTCTAAAGTCTAAACTCATGTCTGTGCGAGGAATGGCCGTCCTTCAAAAGTTTGTTGGTGTTTTGCTTGAAATTTTGGATACACCTATAAAACTATTTTATCCATTCCTGTATAAAAAACCAAGACGTGATGTAAGTGTTAAACTTAATATTTAATTAAAAATGCAGGTGAATTAATGTAATGTTATTTACAGGATTGTTATAGATTTTTATTTATGTTATCATAAATAAAAATCTATAACAATCCTGTAAATAACATTACATTAATTAAAATATTATTTAAAATATTAATTTAAAATATTATTTTAATAAAAAAATAATAAAATTAATAAAAAATAAAATTAATAAAAAAATTAATAAAATATTATTTTAATTTAAAATATTTAAAATATGCATTATTTAAAATATTATTTATAACATCAAAGCTTATTTATAAAAATGTTAATTTCGTCTCAATAAATTAAAAATGTTGGTAAATGTAATTATGTTTTTCTGCAAGAAGCCAAATTTTGTACGGTGCTATTAGTGCTACGGCGGCGTAGCAGCGTAGCACTTCGTAGCGCCTAAGTAAATCTCAAATTTATATATTTTTTTAAATTTTTAGTACTTAATATTTTCAAGTAACCAGCAAACTTCACAGTTTTTTATTATTAATTAAAGCACACACATATTTTAAAAGTGTACAATTTTTACTTTTGAACAATAAAAGCGATTGATCTGATCTATTAAGCATAATATATTTACAAAGTTAGCTATAGTTTTATAGTAAACTAAAAACATACGTGTAGAAAACGGTTCATGAACCAAAATTAAAGCCAAGAGGTCTGATAAAATTCCAATAAACGCCCTTGTACTCTTCAGTTTCGATATCATTGGCAATAAAGTAGAAAATACATCGCCGATGCCAAATTTTCTTTTGAGTACGGTATATAATAATAATATTGCTATATACCGTACTCAATGTATATATGATAGCATATCATGCTATTGCTTAGTGCTTATTCACATTTCTTCCCGAATAAAATAAGTATATTAATAAGTTAGACACATACATATTATGATATTAATATATCCTTACTTATATTATTATATATGGCTGAAGAGTTTGTTTCTTCGTTTACCGACATGTAAGATTCCCGCGGAATTACTTATTCACGCGGGTGGTGCTGTGCAAAATGTCTAGTTGCTATACAAAATATAGATTTACAATGAATCATTAGCAACAAATTATCTGTGACTGTAACTAGCCGAAACCGTCTGTGTGAGCGACAAATTGTGAATGACTTATGACAGTCTAACGACTCCCGGCGTCAGTGTGAAAGGGGCTTTTGTAGTAGTAGGGTTGTCAGCTTTTCGGAATTCATACTTCAAAATAGGAAGCTACCTTTAAAGGAACTGTGTACGTAGCAACCCTAGAAGCAAGCTAGGGACATGTATCGCATACAGCTTGATAGCTAATTTTGTCTGCACCAAGACCAATGTACTCACACAGAAATTCGTAGAGTTGACAACCCTACCTAGCGCCGCGCGACCGACCCCGCGGCCGAGCGTCGCGACGTCACAACTAGGTCAACGACGTCTCCGGCGCGGCGGCGATCGATCCGTCCGGCACGCATGCGTCCGCCCATTCATAACCAAAACCGACCTTACCGCGCTCGCATTAAAATTACTTTTCCAATAAACCAATTAGGTATAGTTTACTGCATTTCGTTTGACAATTAAATTTATTCGCCAATTTTGGTCCCTATTTTATGAGCGTTGTAGTTGCTTTTTCAGCTGCATGCCCTGAAATTTCCTGGTTGTATTTCGAGCGTGCCTCGGTTATTAAAGAGTGTACTTTGCTATGAAGACTTAGGGTTGAGTTTGTATTATAAGACGTAGGCATATCTAGACGCTGAACTTTATGAATAGTTTACATACGAGTACATGTTATGGAAATATAGTACTTTTACATGAAATCGATTATTCATTGCATTGTCCATATAACTTACTAGCTGTCCTGGCAAACGTTTCTTTGCCATATTATATAAAGTATATCGCCCGTATTATTTTATTGAATTAGTGAATAAATAAGCATATCACCATGGCAACGTCCATCGCTATCCCGTGACCCGCGTCGCATAAACAATGGTCGCTCTTTATAGACAAATAATTTGCAATAAAATAAAATTGCGACTATAATTCTATCCTATCTCTCAAGTTGGAAAAAAGCACACATTTAAAAAAAACAACACTAAAATCGGTTAAGTAATTTAGGAATCCATCGCGGACAAACATCGTGACAGGAGATTTATATATATTAGATAACTGCTAACTAGAAAATTTTAATAACAATCATACTAGATTATTATTGAAACATTTTTGGTATTTACTTTAGTCAAAAAAGCTAAATTATGTGGATTAGTATAAGTACGACAAATATATTTTCATATTTTAAATATTTTCGCCCTAAAGACTATAATTATAGAACAATATACAACAATGTCAATTCAGTAACGCTTGTTTTGATAACATTTGACGAGACTGTCACGAAACTCGTTTCGCGGAAAAATTCCTGTAAAGGGATGCCCTACAATGAGCTTACTTAAGCCGTCAGATTTGCAACGACCACGAAATGTCAAATAGAACATGCTGGAACCCGCCAAAATAATATCTTGAGATAAGGCAGGTATTGACGCACAAACATTAAAAATAGGTTTCAAAAAGTTTGCGATAAAAGATTGAAAATTAAAATGACCACTAGACATTTATAGAAGACGTTGAGATAAAATGTAGCAGCAACTTGTTGCACGATGTCACACGAGAGCAGGGCAATAGTAAAATAACTTTTTATTAAAATCTGTATGACTTAATGAACGAAACTCGAGATTTAAAAAAAAACATGTAAGTACTATATTTGTTTCCCATCTAACTTAAGTAGATTTTTCTAGTAACACAGGATAGCTGTAGTTTGCCTATGCATGATGAATGCCTATTAATAGACCAACAGGCGATATCTTTTGGATAGGAAACAAGTGGTCCCACGTCTACTATGGGATTCGAGAAATCCTGACATTAGCGATTGACCTTTAAAAGCCGAGATGTTCTTGACCGCATAATGGTGCAAAAATGTATAATTCCTTCGTGCACGTTGACACAATTTCATGTCAAACAAAGTGGGATTGTAATATTTACGTGCGCTGCGCGCGCAGTCCATTCACTGGCGGGCCGGAGGGGGCTCATAGCCGACCGCGGCTCGGCTGCAGTCGGGTGTGCCGCGGGCCGCGACCACGACGGCCGACCACGACGACATCCCGCTGGTGGTCCAGAGCGGCCACCATCTGCCGCTGCCATGTCGTAACATGATGGGCTACAACAACCAGGGCCACGGATACAACAAGTTGTTTACGCAGGTGCGCACTGTGCAGTGAACGTGTAGTGAAACATGAAGCGACGTATTTGGGACTTTTTAAAGAGCATCGGTAAAATTACCCACAATATACCCTCGGCTAGACGTCACACGTAGGAGTTGTCGATATCGGTAACGTAGTTGTTTTGCTAGTTCGTTGGCTGTCAACAACAACACCCTCTTTGTATTACATTTTTTTGTCCTAAAGCACTATCAGGGTATCTTTATATTATGTTAAAGGAGTTTTACGAAAATCTGTGATTAGAGCTAATACTTATTCGGATCGGCTAGTTAATGTACCCCATTATTACAAAATATAATCATTGATGCTAAGCTTATTACTTTTTCAGTTCATTCCATATTTACTTATATACCTATACTTATAAATAATAGACTGTGTAGTAACTAACGCTGGTATAACAAAACCTTTGTCGTGATAGCGCTAATTTATCAGCAAGCCTGTCGTGTAATCACTTAATATTAACTCGTATATAATTGAAATAACATTTCTAATACAGCAATATTTAAGAGATTAAAAGGCTATATAAGATTCTGAAAAAGTATTATTAGAAGGATCGAGAAGTCAGAACACCGTTAAGAGTATTAACGCCTGAAACCCTAGAAGCTTTCAGCCGTGGCAATTTATTTTGTCCATGAGCATTGAACTGTGGAAATTTGTTTTCCTCAGGCTAAATTATACACCGCACTGAACAGATAAGACCGATACAGAACCGAAACAGAAGCAGTTTAGTTATTTGACTAGTTAGGAGCGTCAACATCAATTTACACTTCTATCTACTTTATCAATTGAGAGGAATTGTTATTTCCTGTAATATTGTCCCAATATCAGCTTGATGGATAATGAGGAATGAGGAATGGGTGCCTACGTATAAGAAAAATTGGCGGTATACGTTTTTGTCAATAATTCAATCTGAAGGAGACTATCTGCTTACTATTAGGCGATACGCCTGTCCGTTTTTTTGGTTTTAATCTTCCAATTTTTTCCTACCACAGGTTTAGTCGTCTTCCACGATTTCGTATAATGAAAACGAATAAGGGTCTTCTTTTGGGTAATTCGCGAAGCTTGTATATTTACATTGCAAAGACCAGATTTGCATTGGAGTCGGGTTTAGCATTACTTTTGGGATTAAGTGGCGGTACCACACTTTAAAGGATTTTAAAATAACTGCTACTGAAACGTTTTCGGGTAAAAATACTTGAAAAGTATTTTATCTTTGTTAAAAAAGGTTTTTTTACAATTAAGGTGTGTTTCCACTGGAGCTGAGCTAGGCTGCGTTGCGAGGAATGTGTTTCTGAGAAACGATAGAATTGCTCCATTTTCATAACCTCACTTAGGGCAAGGATGCTATTGGATCTTAAAAAACACATTCCTCGCAACGCTGCTTGGCTCAGCTTTGGTGGAAACGCAGCCTCAATGTAGGTAGGCATCTATTGATGGAGGGAATAATAAAGACATAAAATCAATTGGAAGTAGAAAATACATTAACTCATATTGATGTTGCATCGTCTTCGACAATAAACCTTATAATTAGAAGGCCTTGAGATTTACTAAACACATGAATAATGTCCGTTTCACTACCAGCTGTAAGATCATAAATACCAACGTTCTTTTGATCCTATTACTCAGTGTAAAAATGATCGGAGACCTCGAAAGTCTAATTGTTTAGACGTTCGAGTCTAAACAATCAAACTTCCTACTGTTAATTGTACTGGCATTACAGAACGTCCAGATATATCTCAACTCAAACAATAGATAAGGTTTCTGAAAACACAAGAATCTCGTAAAAATGTTACTCCATGGCAGATTCATTTTGGTTGCAAATAAGCAATGCCAAAGATCTACAACTAAACGGCCATTCTCAGGAGAGCAAAATTTACGTGTCCCGGGCTTGTATGCTCTGTAATATTATCTTATTCAAGTATGTAATATTTTTAAACGGTAGATAACATCAGTATCTAGCTACAAACTTAAATACAGGCTTCTAATTTAAGTAATTCAGACTAAATTAATCGAAGTAGTGTTCAAAAACGATGTTTTTCTAACTACCGTAACGTGTCCCCACACCAACTTGATCTCGAAACTTGCTTGTAATTTTTATAACGTACCTATTTAATTTAATCTATTCATGGTTTTAAACGCCTATAATCATTGGTCATCGGATTGCAAAATATCGACTCAATAGGCCCAGCCTATAAATAGTTATCATGAAATAATCGCTTGTCTGATCAAAAGTCCTAATTACCGTAACACCTGCTGTTCTTGGATGCCCATCCAAAAATATCAGGATTTGGCACATTACGAGTGCACGGGTTGCTTCTCCTTAGTGTGTGCCATGGCCTATCAGCGGTCCCACGTCGTTAATGATAGTGTGCCGCCGATAAAGCACGTTAGTATCTAATTATCGTAGCTTTGGTTACAAACTTGTCTAATTACCGTAATCGGTACTTTTCAATTGTTTAAATTAGATTTTTATTATGTATATTATGTTTATGTTACATAATTTGGCCTACGTACGTTGCCCTAAGCTAGTTTTTGTCAATTGTGTCGTTGTATCGTTACGTAAAACACTACATTTGTCTAATTACCGTACCCATAAATTTTTAAGTCTCTTTATCCAAAAAACTTTAACTAACTGTTTCACGCCACATTTATTATTGTGTTCGTATCTTTCATTTCTTTAATATTTCAATGTGTCTAAGTCAAATCGACAAAGAAAAAAAATGGTTACGGTAATGAGGAAAATAATGCCAAACCGGAGAATGGCCGTAAAATGAAAACTACTCGGCTAGTCACAAAATTTTATTCAAATGGAAATTAATGTGAAATTTTTGTGGCTCACGTCGGCTCGCCTGGTTAACTTCTGGTACCATTAAAGAAATTGGTTCATAAACAGTTGACGGACCTTCGTCAATTAGTCGGATTGTGTCAACTTAGTTGTGACTTCTAGACGGTACCTTCATCATCAGCTGTCAGCTGGTTTTGACAAAACGCGACCAATGTATCTATCTGCCTATGAATTAACTTCCCTCATAGTACAATTAAACAAAAAATACCACTTTTCTTAGTTCCATAGAATTTTCACATATTATACGAGACTCAGAATTTACAATTTACAAAGCAAGTACCGCCTAAAAATCTTTAAATAACGTTCCTAGTAGCAAACTGTAAACATAGCTTTCATGCAAAGCTGCGTGTCTGGGCCGTCTCACGGTTGCTTGTTTAATTTTTAATTACGACACGCAAATGTACGCTATTTTTATAAATGGTTATTGTTCTAACACGCTGTAAAGATAAATTTTATCAAAGTGAGGGAAATAATGAAAATTAACATTGGGCTGGTAACTGAGGACTTGTTCGGTTATAAAATGGTTTAGTTTAATGAAGGCCTATATTTTGTGGAAATTATCCTGAAAAACAATGAAATAATAAAAAGTGTGTCAGCTCCGACGCACGACTGGAGTTTACTCCTTAAGTACGAGTATCTAACCATACGCAAAAAGAGTTTATTCAACTGAAAAAAGATTAATATCATATGAAATCAGATGTTCCGGCAATATTATCTACACCCCTTTCTGCCATAGTTATTTCAAAATACTTTTAGTTCACTTTAGCCAGTATAATGAGAAAAATTATAACTTCACAATAACAATATTAATTATTGATATTTATAACAAAAATAGCAATATAAATACATCGACACTGATAGAAACAAACAAGCCCAATAACATATAACTAGGTAGAGTCGCCTATACAGCATACCATATGTACGTCTTAATCATAAAGTTAATATACCTATCGGAATATAATGTTATATAATAATATAATTATATAATAATATAATATAATATTCCGATAGGTATAGTTATTACTTTTATGGTATTAATACACTCACAGCCAAATTAGAAAGTTGCGCACTAAAGGTGCGCACCAAAAACGTGACACATTTTCGTTACTTGTTATAGTTCTTGCAATCTACGAGTGCGCGTCGCCCTTAGTTGTGTGAGTGACCATATCTATACACTCGCACATGGCTCGCTCGCTACTGACTGCTCCGTCGGGTAGGCACACTAACGAAAATGTCTATTCACATTTCCAACTACAATTAAAGGCGACGCGCACTCCTAGATTGCAAGAACTATAGTAGGTTTTACCCCTCGGATTTTTCTTATACCGGGCGCCTTATATATGAAAATCGATTCTTAAGAAGTAAACTCTTTTTTATACTACAGACAAAACTCGCATATTTATGAATTGTGTCATATGCACAAAATATCCCTTAAATATATTTTTAGTAACCTTCTTAACCTTGTCTATAACATTTTATAAAATTAAGCAAAACTACCACCATTGCATAAGCATAATTTTCCTTTTTCAACATAAACAGCAACTTAACATGAAAGTTTCTTTCATAGAATATTTTACGGAATGACGTCATCCAATTCCCTTGGTCATGTTGCATTTTATGACAAGCCTGTTAATTATTTGTCGACTAATCCGGACTAGCCATAATAGAAAATAGATTAGATAACGTAAAGCCATAGTTTTATCCTATGCGATACAGCACATGTCCACTCTTTTAAAAGGTTTCTTTATGTAACGACTAACAACTAACTAGGCTTATGCTGCTGCCTGCTGTATCCAACGATTCTAAACACAGGATTTGGCTTGTTGTATAATTTTTTTCATGTAGCTGAATAAATGACGTATACGTCGCATCTGTAAAACCTGAATATCCTAAAAAAATCGAAGTGGGGTCACTCATATTATGGCTACGATGTACAATAAAGAATTCATTCAATTTACCTAAAGTCTAAACATATATCAATAGGTAATTTATAACATCTAAAATTTGTATTGCTATAAAAATGACTGGAAGAAACGTTTATGACCTTGTTGAAGTATTATTTCCAATGCACATTCGGGAGCCAAATCTCTATTCCGAAATAGTTTTATAGCTTAAATCGATTAAGGCATATTGAAGCACTCAGATCTACGATCATAAATCATATCCACTTGATAGACGAGAATAGTTCTCGTGATACATAGGCCGTAGGCGTAGCTACCACTGTATCAATTGTTGCACGATGACGCCCGCAACTCCGTTGCGCCAAAATTCGTTTATCGCACGGGAACCGTACATTTTCCCGGGACAAAAAGTATCCTATGCCCTTTCCGGGGACTAAAATATCTCCATACCAAATATTATTAAAATCGGTTCAGCGGTTTAAGCATGAAGGGGTAGCAGACAGACAGACAGGCGGACAGAGAGACACACTTTCCCATTTATAATATTAGTATTGAAGTATGGATGTGGTGGCCGCAGGCTTGAGGAACGTAATAACGACCCTGCGCCATGTAAGGCCATGTTCCTTTGAAGGCCAACTATCAAAAAGTCGCAGTTATCGTCACATTTTCCTTCTACTACACACTTAGATCCATCAAACTTATGGCCACAAACGCGGCGGCGAGTCGATCGCGCCGCTATTGTGGCAGTGAGATCTCACTGTTTGTAGACTTTGGTTGTCGAGGCTACAATAATTGTAATTTCCGCACCCTGAAAAACTTTAGTTTTTAGTTACATAACCTATATCTATCTCAAATTTTATTGCAGGGCATTATCGTATATGTATGGTACTAATAAAAGAAAATCTACTTATGCCTCGATTTACGTTAAAATATTGGTAATGTTCCTAGGAAGGCCTGTGGTTCCTTATAAGGCCCAACCAAAGATTTGATAGTTGGCCTTGCTAGGGAACATAAGCTTTACAAGGAACATCTAAACATAATTAACATATAAACAGTTATTTTTAGTTATAAATGCGTACCGTAACAATTAAAATAATGTTGGTTTTTAAAACATCTTTACTTATTAGGATTTTATTAAACTTATACACGCATATTGAACATTTTGGCCTTATAAGGAGCGAGCCCATAAGAAGGCCATTTTAGATTTTTAAAAAAATGATTGTATTATAAAACGCATTGGCAATTAGTTATAAGGTGTCAATGTGATATTCATTGCTGCTATTTTTAAAGAATTTCCATTTATATATTCTTAGTTATAAGATGATGTTCAAGCAATGTTCTTTATAGTTTTTTTAGATGATATAAATATTTTGAGCATTCAATGTGTTGCTTAATTGAAAGAAACTATAATGTTGTTTTAGTAAAAGCAAATAAATAAATAATTGTAACTCTATTTTCAAGTTAAACGACTGATGTATAACATTGGCCTTGTTTGGAGCTGTGTTCCTTGCAAGGTCATTTGAAAGAGCTTAGCAAAACTTAACTTTATTTGAATGGCTATTAATGCTAGGTTAAAAAGAGATTTATAATATGATCCCTTATGAAACAGAGCATTACTTGACAATTTGTTTTCTTAATTTATTTAGTTAATAAACGAAAAACAAGCATTTCCCCGTTAGACCGGTATTTTAAATCAAGATACTTTAAGGTTGACTAAATAAAAAAATGTTTTAAAGACGAAAAAAACAAAAATGCGAAAATCGACGAATTTTGACATTTAGAAATACCCGTAAATATTAAATTTCTACCATAAAACAACAATTAATATATTTTTAGAACCCACTCCGTTTCGTTTAATAATACAATAACTAAAAACTGTTTAACAAAATAAGTCGACACAAAAATGATCCTTCGAGAATGACACGATGTAAGAAATATAATATTAATCGAGGTTGAATGAGGCCGGCTGGAAGGGGATATGACGTCACGGTTTCGATCCGTATCCTTCCATGCCGGCTCGCATTCAAACATCCTAATCAATCGCGCCTCACTTGCCGTGTTGCGAACACTCCATAAAAGGGACGATTGGTCCCAATTTTTTTTTTCAAAATTTATTTTATATCTTTAGATTTTTTGTCTAAGGTGAGCTCGTGCTAAGTTTTAGTCGTTTTCATTTGCACGTCGCCATACAATTTTTAGTAGTACTAAAGACATAAACGCACTTTCATGTTTTTTCATCACTCATCAGAGTCATCAGTCATCCATCACACATCTATTTACAAAATCATTATTGCATGGCTATCAACACATTTTTTATAAAATACTTATTTATTATGTTTATAATTATTACAATATAAAGCATGATCTGATTTTTGTCTGTTTGTGTTGATTGTGCATTGCATGCAGTCCGCAAACCGCGACGTGCTCGACCAATGAACAAAAACTACAAGCCCTTGGTAAGGACTTTTTTTACTGTTGATTTTTATTTATTTAAATAAAAAATATTGTAATGCTTCCTTTAAAACAGAATTAAACAAAAAAATGTAATATAATAAACGACGTGATCATTAATTCTGTTACCGTTGATATAGACCCTTGACTGTGTCTAAAAATCTACTACTTACATAATTTTTCGATAAGGGCAATCCAACTAAAAATATAAGTAGGTACGCTAAATACAAAATTACTTACTAAACACAAATTGGGTAGGTATACAAAACACAAAAACACAAACGAATTTCGCGTACACAGTTAAAACATATTTTTATAGTAAAATATACCGTTAACCGCACCTACGTCTCAGATTTATTTGGGGTAATCTTCTAAAATAAACACCTTTAGCCAAGCCATTGACTAGCGATGAGGAGACTTGGCTAAAGTCGTTTACTGTGTTTTTACATTTTAGCTATAACGCTCGGCAGACATTGTGGATGTTACTAACAAGTGTTTATGATTTTCAGGGCTCAGCTGATTCAAACTATTCACAACCATCCTCGGAACTGTCGCTAGACGAAGATAAAGAGTCTGAGCGCCGCAAGGCAGAGGCGCAGGCTCTCCAACAGTTGGAAAAGGCGAGGGTACGCTCACCTTTATACTTTGGTCCATATTTTTTATTCATTTTTTCCGCAACGCGACAAGTTTTGGCTTTTTCTAGAAACTATAATATTATAGCTAATTAATCAAAATTTAACTTGATCAACACTCCTATAATAGAATTCGTGTTTTCATACAGGGGTAATTAATCAGGGTAATGAATCTGATCAATTTGGAATGGAGATACTTTGAGTCCCGTGAAAAGACATGGGATACTTTTCATCCCGAAAAAATGTACGGTTCCCGCGCGATAAACGAATTTTGGCGCAGCGGACTTGCGGGTGTCATCTAGTAACATATTTTTATATCCCGTTGTAAACTCAAGTATCATGTTGGTACATCGGTAGCTCGGTAGCTATGATGACGAGAATGCTGGGAAAAAATTGATAGAACGCATTCGTGTTTCAGTCGAAGCCGGTGGCGTTCGCAGTGCGGACGAACGTGGAGTACGATGGCTCGGTGGACGACGACTCGCCGGTGCATGGCTGTGCCATCACCTTCAAAGTGCGGGACTTCCTCCACATCAAGGTATTGTATTCTATAAATATTGTCTCTATACAGGGCTACGGGGCTCATTTTTCCACAGGATAGATTGATCTGAGACCTGAATGACATTGACACAATCGGTAATCCTTCGAGCCCAAAGCGGTTGCATGCGACCGCGATAACAACAGAAAGGCTATTGTGTCTCGTTTTTCTACGATCGAAGGATTAATTCTGGTTTTAAGCCACTTAAAAATATTTGATCGTTTAATGAGGAGATGGGCTCTTATTTTATGAAGATTTTAAGTTTTAGCAGTAACAATTACATATTCGTAACATTATGTTGATTCGATGTACGCATAAAGGCCGGGAGTGCCGGGACTCAAAAACACGACACGACGTCGCACGACGCCGTACGACGTAGCGTCGTGTTTTTGTGTCCCGGCCCTAAAGTAGTACCATCACTAGACTTACTGGACTAGCACAGTACCAGATTACAAAATAGCTTAGTGCTGTATCCACGTACTCCAAAATAATTATGTCCTTTATTAAGTAATTTACTCACTATCCAGCGCTCTCTACTGTTAAACACTTAACGTCACATCCAATTTCAGGAGAAGTACGACAACAACTGGTGGATCGGGAGGAAGGTGGACGAGAAGTGTGACGTGGGCTTCATCCCGTCCCCGGTCAAGCTGGAGTCGGTGCGGTCGGGGCTGGCTGCGCGCGGCCGGTACCCTCGCCCGCCGTCCGCCATGGCACAACCGCTCCCCAGTCGAGGTAGCACCCCTCCCTCGCCCGGTACGTTACCAGCTGCAGCGCCACGCTGTATGTCATGCCGCACGCTATA
The DNA here is from genome assembly GCA_937595015.1 of Polyommatus icarus. Lineage (NCBI taxonomy): Eukaryota > Metazoa > Arthropoda > Insecta > Lepidoptera > Lycaenidae > Polyommatus > Polyommatus icarus. Next base: position 18,007,385 of record OW569321.1, read on the forward strand.
GTCCGAGCTATGTTATTTGTCGCAAGTTTGCGTCAGAAGAAGTAGCTCCGTGGTCAGACTAAACGCAGGCTGACCTGACAGATCTTGTTTGGTACTCCGTGTGTTCGAGTCCCGTTAGGGCTTTCTGCAATCAGTCTGACCAGGGTGGGTCCTTATTCACAATGCGTAATTCGACTCGAATTCAGAAATTTCATCGCGTGACATCCAATTAACGCTCGCCGCACATAGGCATTGACCAATGACTGCACAGCAAAGTTTTCTAATCCGTGTCGAACGGAAATCTTAAATCGCCTTGTTGAACTATCGGCCTCCCGGTGTATCCGGAACTTTATGTGATGTTATTTTTTAGCAACAACGTAACTTCTCCGTAATTTCAGTCGAGAGAAAAACTTACATATTTTGAAATTAAGCAAAAATTATACTTGTGACATTTAACATAGAACGGACTATATACGCCATGTACATAGTAATACTAGTAACACACAGCTCGCTTGTAATACATGTACTTACGGATACCTAAAAAATTTAACATACTTAGAAGGTAAAGGTCTAAATACTAGCGGTTGTAAACACTAGCGGCATTATTATTATACGAAGAAAAAGGCAGGCAGGCGAAGGCATACGAATAACTAATCGGTGTCTTTGTCTTATACGTTAAAAAGCTTTATTATTTAACCGACCGACACATAAATTACTTTGTCGTGTCGACTTCGTATATAAATTAAGCCGCGATTGTGTTACAAATCCTAAAATATTATTAAGTTGTGAGTTACATGTATTGCAAGTTGGTTATTTCAAAATAAGTAGCTGCTTAAGCTTTGCCACTTCATATTCGACCACTATCACGCCACGTAACACACAACTATACTGCAGGGTGAATTTTCTATCTGGGCAGGCAGATTGGAAAATATAAGAAAAAATGAATGAAAAAACACGAAAGAGAGAATATTTCTGTATAAAAATAGAACTATCTTTGAGTGGAAAGTTTTTACTTCATGTTGCAGTTTCCACATAATTTCAGACTTTTTTCTGCTTTTTCTAGTAAAACATTTACCCCGTATTGTATTTAAAAAAATATCCAAACACTACTACTGTGCTCAAAGTCATACTTTTATTAATAAATATAAACAAGTGGTCAAATAAGAAATAACTATAGTAATGAGTTAATGACAATTTTTTACAACAAAAGTGTCCCGAAACATCTGAAGTCTTTATAATAATACTAGCTGTCCCGGCAAACGTTTTTTTGCCATATTATATAAAGTATATCGCCCGTATTATTTTATTGAATTAGTGACTAAATAAGTATGTCACCATGGCAACGTCCATCGCTATCCCGTGACCCGCGTTGCATAAACAATGGTCGCTCTTTATAGACAAATAATTCGCAATAAAATAAAATTGCGACTATAATTAAAGATCTAAGCTACCTATCCTATCTCTCAAGTTGTAAAAAAGCTCACATTTAAAAAAAACATTAAAATCGGTTAAGTAGTTTAGGAATCCATCGCGGACAAACATCGTGACAGGAGATTTATATATATTAGAATGTATATGTACTTCAATTTGAGCTTCCGAACTTACACCCTGAACTTAGTAAACAATTGACATCTAAATCTTCGTTGTTATAAATTCGACTACTCCCTACACATTATTTCTAATAACTATTGAGGACTATTAGAACTACCCCAAAACTTTTACTACAACAATTATTATTTTCTTAATTTAAATATATTCTTAAAGTAACGTCAACACACCGTAGTTAAAACTTTAACATGTTATTCGGGTTCTTTACCCCAAAAACAAACTGAACATAAGTGTGCTTATCATTCGCCTCATGGTCATGAAACGGTGAAAGTTGTATATTTCCTGGGTCTCTCGCACTCATGTTTGGCGTGTTTTCAGATGTGCCGACCGATCGAGGTAAGCTCGCATTCACCCATCGACCGGGAAATCTGTCCAATTTTCACCCAAAACTAATTTGGTTCTGTGATCTTTTATTTGTGTAATGAATAAAATTTATTTTCCTATTTAATCACACTCATACCATTATGCTTCGTCGTAAAAGTAAAACTCGGTGCAAGTTTTGCTTTTGTCTCGTTCTCGTACACTCCCTCTATTTATGTAAATTATTATTTATTGACCCTCTTATGTATGTAATTGAAGTAAAGTCTATGAAACGTTTCCGTTGTATGTCCCGAGTATATTTAGTATCTATTGAATGAGTAGGTTGGTACTTTGATGTTGTCGATTGTGTCTGCATCCGTATTTAGGTTGATTGTATTTACGAGTATGATACTATTTAAACCAAAATAGATATAACCTTATCTATTATATACAACCAAACTTAATTTAAATGTGTGAGCAAAGTTTCAAATTTAATTTTAACTCCCCGAATGTATGAATTAGGACCTTTTATTATGTGTCGTATATAAATTAATACTGTTAACAATAATTATAATATATCAATGTCAATTTTACCGAATCTTAACTATTAAGTATTAACACATTTTTGTCTAACTTAATATTAAAAATATCTAATCTTGTTACCCTTGGTAAAATTTATAATGAAATACTATTCAACTAGTAGAAAATTGGAATAAAATAAGAGTAATAAAATCTAATTTTATTCCAACTTTCTACTATTGTGAGCGATGTGTAGTAATTGTCTGATGTTGGTATTACAGGTGACGATGACGCGCGCGGTGCGGCGGCGCTCGCGGCTAACAAAGACAAAAGAAAGAATTTCTTCAAGAAGAATGAGCCCTGCACGCCCTACGACGTGGTGCCTTCTATGAGACCAGTAGTCTTAGTGGGACCGTCCCTCAAGGGCTACGAGGTGACGGACATGATGCAGAAAGCCCTCTTTGACTTCCTTAAAAGACGATTCGAGGGCAGGTAAGATAATAATTTGTAATAGTAATTTTATTATAATTTTATAATTAATACAGAGTATTTGTCGATTCAGCAGTTCAGTAGGAATTTACCATTAAATAATTGATTTGTAGGTAGATAGATCGCAGACCCACGAAATTAGGTGGGTCTATGTCAAGTTAATATTTGTGATGTTTTGACAATTTGTCTTGAAATGTAGTAGCCAACTTGACGTGAATAATTTTCTCTGATCGTATGTGAGGATAGGTATTTCTAACGCGAGTTTTGAATACTAAAATGTACTGAGTGTATGGTATTGCTTATGAAGCATTAATAAGTCAGTAATTTTAATTTACAAGACCAATTTTTATTATTTAATTTGCATACTCAATTTTGTTATTTTAATTTCAGCTTTTAGGTAATAAACTAACATTTATCTACACACTTAGATGGATTTTAAACAGTTATCTTATTTCCTCACTTAAGACTTAATTGTAAAAGATAGAAACGTGGCGGATACCATGGGCGTATCACTTTCTTTAGAGTTCTGATCTTTATTGCTGTTCAGGACATGTACTATCAGAGAAGTTGATTCATAGGCAGATGCAGGTGGAGCTACGACGTTTGGGCGGATTATGTCAATTCAATGATAGCTGTGATCTGTCGGATGTGTTTGACACATCACACAACGCGACCAATTTACGTTGGTCCACGATCCACCTATGAATCAACTTCTGACTAATGGACTAAGGAAACACCTATTTGGACAGCGATAATAACATTTTATTGCACGTGATCAAATCTTTTATTTTCTATACAAGCATTTCTAAGTCATTTGTAATTTATGTTATTTAAGTTGACTCATATTTCAGGATAATAATAACCCGCGTGATGGCCGACATATCGCTAGCGAAGCGGTCACTTTTCAACAACGCTTCGAAGCGTGCTATCGTGGAGCGTTCGAACGCACGTACTTGCATCGTTGAAGTCCAGGTACTAAACTCTCCGCTCCACTCTTTCCAGGATCATCATCACGCGGGTGACGGCCGATATCTCCCTGGCGAAGCGGTCCTTGCTCAATAATGCTAAGAAACCGATTATGGACAGAGCGAATTCGCGAACGAATTGCTTGGCTGAAGTGCAGGTTCGGTGCCCGGGTGTATGACTAGGCTATTGTTTGTCCATTAACCGCATGAGACCAAAGCACCTTGACGCTTATGCATCTGGCGTTTCTAATCGGCTATTTGACGCAATGAGTATATCTATTGCCTTTCTATGTGGCCCTTTTCAACGATATATCCGAGTGGCCTATTTATATAGAAACTATAGACTATTCCACCCATACATGACTCAAGGTTTTTGAATCACTCGGATAAATAGTTGAAATCGTCCACTGTATGACTTTCCATCTTAATAATATTTAACGAAACCATTCTCCCGGTAAGCTAATACTGATTTCCAATACGAACAGAACACTCATTCCATTCGCGTAATTTTGCCTTCAAGAAGTTAACATCAACCGCACAACCTTCTTCTTCAGAACACATTTAAACTGTAAATTTTCCTAAGTACGACCCTTGTAAACAATTGCTAAAACCCATCACAGTAGACGGCATGATACCATAATATTATGAATCAACATGACCAGAAATTTTGTTGTTCTGTTGCCATAAAACTTTTGCTTCCAATCGTATCTTGGTAGTTCAGTACCGTTAAACGTATTTTCGGATATCACATTGGCTGTGGAACACAGTATGACCGCTTGCAGCTGCTATTTTCCAGTAATCTTTATAAAGACATCCCATTTGTAATATTATCACCACAATAAGTTACATCACCAACTTTATTCACCCGTCAATTCACCACATTTTAATCTCGTCAAGGTACCTATTTTGATATATTGTTTTTAATATTTCAGACTGAGATCGAGAGGATTTTCGACTTGGCCCGAACTCTTCAGCTAGTGGTCCTGGACTGCGACACCATCAACCATCCCTCACAACTCGCGAAAACCTCTTTAGCACCAACTATTGTTTATTTAAAGATATCTAGTCCTAAGGTTAGTATATTGTTACTTTTATATAATTTTTTCTATTCCGCTCAAGATTTTATCTGAGTACTTACCTATTTTTTACGGCGATATGATGATAAAATTGTAGGTGTTTGGGTTAAACATTCAATAGCTGATCCAACTGAGCCTTTTTATGGTAGACGTTTTGAAACCAAGTTCCTAATCGCGCGTTCGGCGTAAAGAAGGCTAGACAGAACGATATTTGACCTTGATTTGACCTCGACACTTTTTTTATTAACACCTGCATGGTAGGGGCAAAGGGCGTTGATAGTATTCCTGTGTAAAACGTAGTGATTATATTCTCTTTGTTCCTGTGCGTCAACTAGAATTTCGTTCCATTTGGGAATTGTGTGTCCCTTGACACCTCTCAAGTTTATTTTTCTTTTTTTAAATATTTATTTAAGGAGTTTTAGTTCTTACATACTTCGCCACTCCGTTAGAAGAAGTCCGTGATTTCCTTGCAGGTTTTGCAAAGGCTAATCAAGTCTCGCGGCAAGGGTCAGAGCAAGAACCTGTCGGTGCAGATGGTGGCGGCGGAGAAGCTGGCGCAGTGCCCCGACGAGATGTTCGACCTCACCCTCGACGAGAACCAGCTCGAGGACGCCTGCGAGCATATGGCTAAGTTCTTAGAAGTAAGCGTTCATGTAGTACCACCTAGGTAGTAAGCTGCCAGTAAGGCTTCTTACAGACGAACGTCGACAGTTGACGACTGCCGTCGACTAGTGCCTGTAGCTGCTATATTACGTCAACACGTCTAAGGGTTGATTCAGACCGCAACGCGACGAGGCGAAGCGAGGCGCGGTGCGGCATACATTTGTATCGATTTGACAGATTTTAATTGCGCGAGACGTCTTGCGAATCTGTCAAATCCATATACTTAAATTTCGAAATGCATCTACGCGCCGCATTGTGGTCTGAATCAACCCTCTTCTGAGGGTTGATTTTATTCGGAATATCAGAGCATATATTCAAAATATCAGAGTATTTCTATGCTGGATGTATGTAACGGAATCTTTGAACACGATCTTTACCTAGCAGTACCTACCTACTCTAATTGATTCGAAACTTTTCATACGTATCAATGCAATAATCTAGTTAAAATATTAAAAAATATATAAAAACGCGTGTTTTTAAATTTTTTAACTATTATTTTTCGTATGAATTTTCAGGATTACTGGAGGGCGACGCATCCACCCGTGGCAGCACCGGAGCGGGCGCCGGCCGCGCCGCTGCCGCACACACATGCGCACGCGCAGCCTGGTGAGTATCACACAAACACATAATACATATTTATATTATCTATTAGAAATTAATATGTTTATTTTTACAAATTTTTGATAAGATGAAGTTAATTAATCACATAAACACTGAAAATAAAATCTGCGCTAATATAAGAAACAGAAATCAAAAACACGACAAGAAAACAACTTATATACAGATTACAGGATGTTAGAAAACAAAGTGATAATACTTTAGAGTTTAGGGTGTGTAATGTATGTGTCTCTTGTGTAGAGTTTACTGGCAAAGTAGCAGCGTTGAAAGAATAACTTTTGTTTAAACTTTAGTATGGGCAAATTCATACGAGTAAAGCTTGCCCATAGAAATCACAAAAAAATAGCACGTTCAGCGCTACTGAACTGAACTTTCACAGTGAATTCCATATAAGGGACACATACACACCCTAAAGTGTTATCACTTAGTTTTGTTACACCCTGTATATTACAGAGTTTTTAGCGCAGAACTATTGTCTACGCCACGAGTGAGTAAAATGTTTAAGAACAAGCTAATTGTGGATAAGTAATATCTGGCAAAATTTCATAAAGCACTCTATATCGCATTATCGATGTTTGCAAATTAGAGGATGTGGCTAAATTTTGTGATGACGGATCCAATATGAAGCAAAAAGCACACTCAGCTTCCTCAAGTAATTTCCAAGAACCTTGCAATACCTGTATGAAAATGATTGCATGATAGCTCAGACCTCCTACCATCGGCTTTAGCAAAACTTTTCGGTTATGGGTATAAATACAAGTGCTCGTAACTTCGTTGAACCAAAATTCGTTTATCGCGCAGGACCGTACATTTTCCGGGTGCAAAAGTATCCTAAATTCAATGATATTGTATGTTACTAGCGTAACTAGATTGGCAGTCTACGACAGAAACGCGTCACCACTTTGAAGATGCCTGCAGGCATATCTGCCATACATAATGACATAATAACATTATGAAGTGACATTGTCTTTTGGGCTATCAAGTGGTTACGCATTTTTTGCATCAGTTTGTAAGACATTGCCACTCTACTCATTGCCTAAATTTCAGAAAAATCGGTTCAGTAGGACATAGGATACTTGTTATCTCGGAAAAATGAACGAATTTTGGCGCAACGGAGTTGTGCGCGTCACCTGGTTATTACATGAAACTACTTAAATTTAAAATCATTTATAGCTGAGTCAGATTTCATCATTCATGGCAGAGCATGCCTGGGATTTACGGAAAGTATGGTCTCCTTTTAAATTGCTCCTCCAAATTAATAACTAAAATAAAAAAGCTGTTAAAGCCGATGTTAAGACCTGTGACCAGCACTAACACAAACGTACCTGTAAATGTGTTCACTGTCCACTGTGTAACGTGTTTGTTTCCACTGTTGAACCCCCCACACACTCCGGAGGGCACCGCGAGAGGTCCGACTCCTACTATGAGTCGAGGGAAAGAGGTAATTAGAGGAATGGCTAAGATTTGTTTAGTAGATACTCTCGCTACACTTTCTCTAGAAATGATTACTTTATGTTTTTATTTTTAATAATTGTACCTATGTACTTCTTTTACAGCTTTATTTAAGTTTATTAGTAAAATTGTATGAATGTAGAAACTTGGTAGCTTGATGGCTTTATCAAATGATTGTTACTGTATAGCTAATTTAACATCTAAGCTACCAATTGAGCTACTATAAAAATGTACTCTTGAGATATTGATAATTTCATGAAATAATTCATGAAATTATCAATATCTCTCTTATACTTCGTAATATTATATTACATTATGATTGCCGCATGTATTGAACGATTATGTACGACTTATGATCATTATCATTAGTGGAAACTCAATGTGTAAATTGTTACATGGCTTCAAATTTTTTACTGGGTACAGTAGGCGAAAACACTAAAGATTGGTGCAAAATATGAATATACTAAAGGTAGGCAGGCAGGTTTTGATTAAGTAATTAAAACAGATCTAGCTCATATCTGTGACCCATCTTTACGAAAAAGCTTTCGGTTTTTGCCTACCATGTCCAGTTAAACAATTCTCCCAGTATTGAGAAACTGCTCTGCTTACACAAATAGATCATAATATTTCCATTGCAATAGATGTCTAGTATTGCAACACATGTCTAGTATTGCAACACATTCGGGCACCATCCTCATTCATCAGCACTGACTTCATCCTATTCATTTTCAGTACAAGCGAGCGGACAAGCACATTAGCGCCGAAGACCATTACCAGATACATTAATTAGCTGTAACGGGTGCAGCTCTTCTTCAAGGTTTCATTTTTTAGGTTCCAGCATACCGTACGCTTAACCTCTAACACATTGAATGCGCTTTACTAACCGTTTGGTTGATGTCCTTAATATTGTATTTTGTATCCAGTTTATTAATTCTTATTAATTATTTAAATGTTCAGTGTCGGAAAGACGATCCGCTGGAGGATCACCTTCGAGGCTTTCTTTATTAATCGCCTCAATAACATAGACCTTCGGATGCTTCGATACTTCGTCGACGGCGCCCCGCCGTCTACGCCGTATCGATTGACAACTCCAAAGGTCTCTGCTTGGTACCCGTGTATAACAGCATCGATGTAGCTTGCCGGCCGCTTCAATATGTGGTTCTTCGCAGCACCTCCGTCGCCCAAGCCCGCGGCCGAGGTGGTCCCGTGTCCGGGTAAAATCCGCAATTCCGGGGAGGTCATAATGCAGATGTCCCTCGGCCTAGTCTCGTAGCCCGTAAGTGAGGCGTGTGAGTCCCGCCCCGGTCCGTCGTGACGATCCACTAACCGCCCATGCGTTTGCCGACTAACACGTGTGCAACAATTATTAATATGGTGGCGATTTACTCGACGGCGAATAATGCAATCTGAAATGTTTCAGGCGTGAGTCGATCGCGGGCCCCGCGGCCGGAGCGGCTGGAGGAGGAGGAGTACTACCCGCGCGAGAGGGACTACCACCGCTACCCGAGGGACTACCCGCGGGACTACCACGAGGGCTACGCGGCCGACTACCCGCCCGAGCCGTACGAGCGGGAAGCGTACGGGCACGACTACACGCGCGACTACTCGCGCGACTACCCGCGCGACTCGTACCCCGCGCGCGACGAGCGACCGCCGCGCCGCGACCGCGACGGGTCCGACGAGTACGGCGCCTCCCGCCGCGCGCTCAACGCCGTGTGAGGGGCCCGAGGCCCGCTCCGCGCTATACTCCCGCCGGCCTGAGCTGAGCTTCTCCACGTTTTGCCGTACTTTCGCTATCCGCTTCGTCTCGTTTAGCTTCTACGATGCCAGTGAAACTAGTGAGAGGCCGCAGCTATTTTTGGGACGCGTCTATTTTTGGGGGCACCGGCCGCGGTAGTGTTTAAAATTAGTAGCTGGCCTTTCGGGAGCTCCGTCTAGACCTCCTCGAGGAACGTTTCGCCCAGGTAGAGTACCTTCGCGCAAACGGTTTCGGTACCCACCGCAACGATGATATTTCCGCCCGGAGTATAGCGCGGAGCGCGGTGTTTAATATTTTCATGTTTTCGTATTCGTTGTCGCGCATCCCGCGTCTCGCTGAGCTTTAGTGCCACGCTTCGCGACTGTGGTGTGTGAAAGTCCTGCTCCGGTGATCGAACCCACTCGTAACATAGTTCATTATGCCGAACGAATGCCGTCGGACGGGTCGGAATTCGATTTATTATATTTAAAGCACCATAGTTAAGTACCTCCCCGACACTTTTCAGCTTCGAATTCGTCGAAACGAGTAGATCGTGTCCGACGAGGGCCGTTCCCCGCTCTCCGTACGTTTTAAAGTTTTGAGCTCATCTCTAGATACTTTTAAAGATACAAATAAAAGACTATTTTGATCACGATTTCGATTTTGCATAAATTTTGTAAAGACACTTCAAGTGAGGGGGTGAACCGCGCAGATGTTTTCCGGTGGATCGTGACTCGCTCCGACAGTACCCGAGCTTCGAAATTTCACTTTGAATCGTCGTGACATCCCCGGGCTTAAGAATGTAAGAATATATATATGTAAATGGTTAAGTAAAATATAGGACTTTCATTCGTGTGTATGTGTATGGATATAGCGAAGTCGTCGAGAGGGATAGGTGTAACTTGTAAGTGTTGGGTACAACGCGGCAGTCAACATGCGCTAGGCGAGGAGCTCGTCGATTGTAAATTCGGATAAATGATAATTTTAGTGCCGTTAGATATTATCCGTTTCCCATTTTTGGAACATACTTACATACTCTTGTAATTATAATGCATCGTCTGTACTTCATTGTTGCAATCATTTGTAAATAAATACTTTATATCGAAATTTATATTTCTCTTTTACCTTTTGCTGTATTTATATCCAGTGACATTGTGCCACCTTATGTTTAAAATCTCAAAGGAATAATTACACACTGAGATCTTTGTGTGCAGGGACAAATAAAACGGCAGTTTGTAAATAATAATCGTATTTATTACATTAATCGAAATTCGACAGTAAACTGTAATAAAAGCATTGCCCGCTGCTTGTTTCATAAATAAATTAAACATCACAATACGTAACAGATAAATATCTCTAATTTCATATACTTTTCTTTACCTCTTTGGCGTCTACTAGCTAAATTAAGTGCTATATACAATATAGACAAAGGTCGCCTTTTCTTTGAAAATACAATGCTCGTGGGTAATACAATGGAATACTGTTTATCGTAGCGTGCACTAAATACCCCATGAAGTAACCACCATCGGACTAGACCTTACTATAGGTTGTATTTCGAATTGTCCAAGTGTCCAAGTGTTCCATATTTTTCATTAAGCCTCATTTAACAGTCACAACATCCCTCACACAAAATCTCTTTGGTTTCGAACGTTCCATATTTACACTTTACACCGTATTTACACACCGTTCACTTCACTTCATATGTATAGGTAGTCGTTTTTTGTTTCTTTACAATAACTAATGCTGGGGAACTTGTACACTGGGCTGTATCTCTTCTCGGTGTCGGACTCGAGCGAGAGGGCTGAGAGTGAGCGAGAGGGCTCGTCGTCCTCCTCCGCCTCCTGGGGTGGTGCGGGGATGGTGCGGGGTGGGAGGGGCGGGGCTCGCGGGTTCCGTCGCACGCGGAAGTGGCAGTCGCTATCGTGAGGCCACGACCGCTGCACCACCAGGGGCAGGTCGTCGGGATGGAGTTTCCGCTCGTACTCCTGGGACGGACAGACCTGGAATGTAAAGGGGTTTGGTTATGATATATGTCAGGTTTTAAGAGAGGATAGTCTAGTATTTATAGCTTCTTGACAGTAATTTCTGTATTTAATTACATTTTCTAAAGTCCTGTTGCCGGATAAAGGAAAAACAATACCAATACAATATGTGAAAGACATGTAGTATAGCTTAGCGGCCAAATTTCGCTCTTCGGAATTTAAGACCACCTTAGAAAATTAGAGCCTGTTTTACCACTTTCTGATGCCTGCCTGCCCGATAGTCAATTTACAACTTATCTGACAGATGAAGTATAGAGTGTCTGTCAGTTAGTTAAGTTGTGGATGGCCTATCCGGCACTTATCAAAAAGTGGTGAAACAACCCCATAAACGAAAATATTTAAACAATTTTCAAATAGAATACAGTTTGTACTGCCATGTAGCAGCACTAGCTAAATTTATTGGTCAAATTAGGCCCAAAAGTGTCGGTTTTAGCACTACCACCCCTCTGGGTGTGATGTCTTTGGCGCACAGGATGCTGGTAATGTCAAAAAACGGGGGCTTGTTTGCTTTCCACGCCCCTTTTACTAACTTACTAACGCCGCTACTGCCGTCTGCCACTCACCTCATACAGCGAGAACCTCTCGACGCCCTCGGTGGAGTCGTAGCAGTGCAGCAGGATGGCGAGCAGCTCGTCGGCCGTGGTCCGCTCGCTGGTCAGCAGGCACTTGTACTGGGAGGACGACATCAGAGCTGAGTCGTAGATCTTCACCAGACCACCCGGACGCATTTGGAGGGAGAATCTGGAATGATCGAATGTATGTTTAGTTATATGAACAACGGGCACTTTATAATGTACATTATATTTCATAGATCACGGACGAATGATTTGGTAAATCGTTATTTTGAGAGGAAAACTAAAGGAACAAAACAACGGACGTAACTGGATCATTAGATGATGATGATGATGAAAGCACAATCAACATTGTACTAGACTCTAGTATAATGTTGTTTAAGTTTAAGCCTATCAGAATTAGTAGTGAACTGAAAATACCAACATCATTTTAAAGTATATAATATAAGGGTTGCTTAGTTAAAATATTTGCTGTTACTTTTAAAACTATAGTCGCAAAATAAGATCGTTCGCATTTGCGGATCCGTGCGGTTTCCAACGATCCCCATGTCCAACCACAACACCGGTATTAATTACTGGAGTAGCGTATTTGTGGCCACCCTCATTCAACAACAATCGCGCTGCATGTTATTTAGAAGCCATTTTGACGCCCGACAATAAGCTAATAAGGGTGCCTATTAGGGCCCTCATGACAAAATTTTATGACAGTTTACAAAGCGATCGGTCAGTAAAAGACCCTCACTTCTTTTTAAAGTTTTAATGACTTCTGGCTGCAAGTGTGTTTACGCGCCAGGAATAGACCGGCCGGAAAAGGGGACGGAAAAAGGGACAAAAGTGGTTCTTTTTTCGGCCGGCCGGCCGGTGGTCTCGCTGAAACTCGACGACGTTTTATTGTTCTCGTTTGTAAATATTTACGGATACATGAGATTTTAAGTGGGTTTTATGTTGCTACGAGTTGCCTTAGTCCTAACGAAAATTTGCTCGGAAAGAATAACAAACAGATTGTATGAGTTTCTATTTTAAGTACAGTGCAAGGAGGGATTATGTTTTAAGCAGTTGTAAATTTATTCGCAATCACCGATTAATTGCTCATATTGCCTTAAAATGGGACGCCGTGATTAATGGTAAGACTTATGGGAACAATCGGATACATCGCGTGCTCTCAGCATCGTGACTCATTAAATGCATCATCGAGGAAATTGATTCCTTAGCAGTTGACGGACATACGTCGTTTGGTTGGCTTATGTCTATTCAATATTAGCTGTGGTCGGTCGGATGGTATTGACTTAACGCGACCAAATTACTTAGGTCCGCCATCTGCCTAGGAATCAACTTCTCTGATAGTACAAACTAGAAGCTATCTGTTTTTTAAATATATTGTCCATATCCATACTAAATACTAATTATTATAAATGCGAAAGTGTGTCTGTCTGTCTGATTACCTCTGCACGCCCAAACTGCTGAACAGATTTTGCTGTTTGTTAAGAAGATACTTTGAGTCCCGGGAAAGGACATAGGACACTTTTATCCCGAAAAAAATTTGGGGTACCCGCGCGAAAAACGTATTTTGGCACAACAGTGTTACGGGCGTCATCTTTTTTTTATAAAATAAGGGAGCAAATGAGCATACGGGTCACCTGATGGAAAAGCAACTACCGTCGCCCATAGACACTCGCAACATTAGAAGAGCTGATGTTGCTTTGCCAACCTTTTAAGAGAGAATACGCTCTGTTCTTGAAGGTTCTCTAGTTGGTTTTAACCCAACAACCCCCATATGGACACCGGCGGCCGCGACAACAATAGAATAACAATAGATTTCCAAGAATCCGCGATCGAAGGATTAAATGCTAATGACGAAATACACAAACGCGGATTCCCATACTTACTTAGAGTATCCTTTAGGATGGCAAGCCTGGAGCGCGGCGGGGCGGGCGTCGTCGTCCAGCACGAGCGTGGTCCTCAACCCGGCAGCGCGCACCCTCACCTCCATGCTGAGGTAGAAGAGGCGCGGGTCGCGGTGCCGCATCCGGAACTTGCCCAGCAGCGTGGACACCACCTCCTGCGCGCGCGTGCCCCACGTCACCGACAGCGTCTTGTACTCGATGTCCGGCCGGAGACACCGCGCGTACACTTTTATTGTTGTCTGGAAGTAGAAAAAAAATATTTGAAAATCGAAAAGTGGAGGAATAGTTTGAGCATACAAATCATAGAGTTGCAACAGTTTTTGAAAGTTGTTTAAATAAAAAATTGAATTTGAAAGATACTAGAGAATAGCTACTCATAATAATGATAGACTTTTTCAGAATTTTCAACTTCCGTGGATAAGTAAATAGAGTAGTTAAAAAAATAAAAACAACTACATCAAGATACATCTTGATCAAGTTGTTTTTAGGGTATGAAATAACATAAAGATATTATATAGAGGTAAATACTGACTGAAACTTTACTGACTAAAAATTTTGATAATTGGAAGATAACATATTTTGAATGAAGTGTAAAAGTCGCAAGAACTTGCAAGTAATAAAGTGAAAGTAACTTAAAGCTAAGTACCACTAAAATGAATCACAGTTTCCTAATGTACAAAATATTAAAAACAGGAAACATAACAAACGTTATTTATTAAATTAAGAAAATATTAATACAGCGGATACTCTTAGCGTTTGAACCTAACGGATACAGCGGCATTCCAATATATGGGACATTTAAGGTAAGCTACCACATACATTTATTACTCAACGTAGTTGAATGCAAAGATTGCAGAAAATCAAGTTCCCACGCGCTTGCGAACTTGAACGGTGAATGCCGTTGACAGAGAGAAAAATACGAGGAAAAAAAATAACACTAGAAAATACACTGCTCGAAAACATAGAAATTTAGGTATTCGAAGTTTAAAAAGTGGAGGAAACTGGAAACTTACGTGGATGTTATGGGGATGGAAGAAGAGGCGCTTACGCGGAGCGGGCACGGGAGCCGACATAACGCGTGCGTGCGGACGAACGCGCGGGTGCTGACTACTGACTGGGAATGGGAAGTGGGAACCGCGGTGCGGAAGTCAGCCCCATACCGGGGTAAGTTGATACAACCACCTGCCCCCTATTAAAGTGACAGGAAGCCGTACTTGATTCAATGAAAGATTCCATTGTGAATCAATGTTTAGTGCCGTGTAATGTTAATTTCGATTTCCCATGTTTTGAAAAATTGCATTAGAATTTAGATATTCATTCCATTAAAAACCTAACTTTTAGATTGTAAATGCACGCCTGACGCCAGTAATAGAGAAGTTAAATATTAACTTTTTGTAGATCCTTCAATTATTTCTTTATTGAATGAATTGTTGTGAACTATTAATAATTGGGGAACTATAAAATTGAGTAAAATATTATTTGACGAATGAATTATCAGCTAATCATAATACGATCTACTGACGCTTGTATGATACAAAAATATTATGAATCAAGTAGCTTGCTGTCAAAATAAAAGAAAGGTGTACTCGGGTCAAATAGTAGAGCATTGAAGATTGATTAATGATTACCGTCAGAGATTTTGGATGCGCTTCAAGTAATAAGCGCCGCTTGTTACGTCCTGTTAGTGCAATCTCAATCTTACTACAGTGAAATAGAATCCTAATAAGATCAAATTGAAACTAATCCAAATTATAATTGAATTGAATTACAAGGTCAAAAGACTAACTACCGGGCTTATAAGAACTAGAACAGTAGTTAAAGGAACCTAAAACAAAAAATGCTACAAATTAGGCATTTTTCGCTACTCACAGTTAGTAACATAAAAAGATAGACGGAAGTCTTGGTAAGTAGCACGACAATTTCTTATACATTAAAGTCACAAAAAACGTGCAAGCTATTATAATGCCGCATAGAAATTTTGCTTATAATGATGCATTAACAAACCTACTTTGTCATGATGGATCCGTATATTAGCCTGATAATAGTCATCAGACAGCTTTTGTTACGTCACTACTTAGTAGCAACTAGCTCTACTAATAAATGTGTGTAATAACAATAACAATCAAATAAAATAAAGTCGATTAGAGGTTTGTTAATTTTTCCAGATGAGTTCATAAGAATGCATAATCATAACTATGATGGCCAACTCAAAATTATTGTATCGCCTAATGCCTCCGTGGTCTAGTGGTATTATAGAGCGCGGCTCATAACTCGGAGGTCGTGGGTTCGAGTCCCGCGTTGGAAACATGATATTTCCAAGTTTGGTTAGGACAATGTAGGCTGATCACCTGATTGTCTGACAAGTAAGATCATGCATGCGTCGAATGGTCATGTAAAAAGTCGGTCCTGCGCCTGATCTCTCGCCGGTCGTGTCGGTCTGTCGTCCCACTGGGTTATGAGAGTAAAGGAATAGAGAGTGCTCTTGTGTACTGCTCACACACTTGGGCAATATTAAATTACTCCTGCGTAGCTGGCTTGGTTTCAATGAAACTGGCCACCATCGCCGAAACCGAGCTATTATTGTACCGCCATAGCCCGTACCCGAACTCATAATTAATCAAGTACTTAAATGTACCTGTAAATTGTAATAGAGAGGAGTGAGGACAATATCATACTCCTTATTCCTTAATAAGTAAGTCTTAAAAAATATCTACCTATTGAGCAAAAGTCATAGTATAATATATTACAGATGTACCACATTTGTATCTTGTTTGTACACAAACTGTGGTACGCATTAGGCATAAGCGATGGTTTATTTATATAGAATTGGAAACGCGGAGACAGGACGCCCTAAATTGGGTGAATGAGGTGTGACGCGAGCCAGGAAATTAGGAAATGGGAAGTGAGCGTGACGCGTGAAAAATTACATTATCGACCTTATAACGCACACCATAGGAGTGACGTGGATTAATTCCAGCCTCCGTAGTCCTAAAAGAGTTGGCTTAATTTGTGCATCCGCCAGAATTCCGATCTCTGGCCAATCTTTTGTGATGCTTCAAAAGAGCATGTCTCGGATTTTACATTTCCCTTAATCCTTTCATCTCATTTCTATAATTGATTTAGTTTCTATCCAATTAGGAAAGAGTTAACGATTGTAATTTTATATGCTTTCATAATATTTTAACTACCAGATTCGGCTAATTAATTATTAGTTATTACTTACGGATCCAGGGGGGTCATATGGGTCATGACCCAGCCCTTGGGGCTGGGCTGGGTCCAGGTCCTAGGTGAATATCATAATATTATATTATTATCAAAATTAAATTATAAGTTCTTGTCTATTGATCCCAACTATGTGCCCCCCTGGCGCCAAAGCTGGATCCGCCCTTGTAAATATAACATTTAATTCATATAATATGTAATTAAGTATTAATAAGTATTAATTAGGTACGTTAAACTAACTAGTATTTGCTACAGCCCTAATAAGATTGATGACAAACGCCCCTTTCCCTTTTACCTCGTAATATTTTGCAACTTTCCTCTGTCATCTCTGAACCTAATCATTGCCAGTGTCATCTCACATGAACTCTTGAGCTGCTCGTGAACTGTAATCATCAGTGTCATCTACGTAACATAATGGTGAACTTTCTCCTTAGATAGCAACATAACCCTTAAAAGCTAGGTTAGTTTTAAATAATAATCCTGTAGGAATGTTATAAATTATCATCAACTAATTAAACAAGAATAATACATAATTATGATTTAAAAGTTTAATTAGGCTCTGCCATTCTCTATACTATAGCGCCATCTAGGTTGTTTAACCGTAACCACACCTCGGTAGTTTTATAAGTTATTAACAGATGGCGGAAGCAGGCAGAGTTTAAAGTAAAAATATATTACAATAATAATTTAATTTAATTATAATAGTTCGCGTATTCAATTGATTTCATTTGGGTCGCAATATGATCCTAAAACAAAAAGTCTATAAAATATATTACTCAGATGATGGTGCTAAAGCAAACAACACTCAAACTAGTGATAATCTAATCAGATTAAGCAATAAAGTTAGTATAGATTTAAGTTCTGGAACGATCTATTTCAGTTTACGGTGGACGTGAAATGGGCCGCAACTGACATAACAGAGAGGTGCTTGTCGAGCGGCGAACACGGTGGTCGGCCAGTATGACTTATGAGACAAGTTCGATGGTTCATTTACTCAAATACCTTGTTTTACAACAATATTCCTAGTATCGCATTCACCATAAACCACAAGTCATATCAGACCTTGCTAACTTATCTAATTATAGATAAATTACCCAAGCAAGCTCAGCAATGATTGATTGTAACTATGAAAGACGGAACTATAATTGTAGGTAGATACGCTTAAAATTTACTGTAAAAAACAAAGAGTTGATAAAGGTATAGTTAATCGTTCTTATTTCAATGTTTAGTATAAAACAGATCAGATTATCAGGGGCGTCCTCCCCTTAGGTGCAGGGTGTGCGGTGCACACGGGCGCCGCGGTCCTAGGGGCGCCGAGCGCCGCTCGCAATTATTATTATTTTTAACAAAAAATTAAAACCGACTTCCAAGGTAAAAACAATATTAACATTAATATGAACTAAAAAGTATTAAATAATTTTTGCTATCTAATAGTGCCTTTTTCCGAATTCGGCTAAACCTTGACTATTTCTGTACTCAATCTTCATTATTTTGAAGTCGGTACCAGATAGCTGAATCTTCAGTCCTCTGACAGAATATTTGAAACTTTTGGAACTGGCACCGACTTCAAAATTATGAAGATTGAGTACAGAAATAGTCAAGGTTTAGCCGAATTCGGAAAAAGGCACTATTAGATAGCAAAAATTATTTAATACTTTTTAGTTCATATTAATGTTAATATTGTTTTTACCTTGGAAGTCGGTTTTAATTTTTTGTTAAAAATAATAATAATTTCACTCTTTTTAGTTACACTAGTAGGTAAACCTTCGCGTATATTTTACGTATCTTAATAAATAGTTCACACTCACAAAATAATATATTATCAGTGAAGTGAACATATTGTGCTAAGTAATTTAACAATTTTAATACTTCAAACCCCAAGCGGTCACCGGCGATTGCGATAACAATAGAAAGGCTATTGTGTCTCGTTTTTCCACGATCCAAGGATCTATCAGATAAAAAATTGTATAAACTTGCATAGGATGTAGCGTAGCTACTCATCTAATATATAAAATTCTCGTGTCACAGTTTTCGTTGCCATACTCCTCGGAAACGGCTTGACCGATTCTCATGAAATTATGTGAGCATATTGTGAGGATATTGGTCTGAGAATCGGCCAACATCTATTTTTCATACCAAAAATTATTTATATGGCAAAACAACGTTTGCCGGGACAGCTAGTAATATAATATAATATAATATTATCATAATTATTGACAGCTGTTCTTGTAATCAAGAATTCAATTTCAAATCCATTCAAATCGATACTTAGTGCGCCATCTATCGATTAATAAGTATAACTAATTAAAAATACACTTATTGACTTTGTTTTGTTTAAATGCTCTTTTTAAAATAACTTTATATTAATTCTATATTTTGTCTATTAAAATTTTATAAAGTAGTTAGTATAGTATTCGATCTATATAATATAAAGTAGTAAAGTTTATTCGATCTGTCGTTTTCCGCCACGCGCCGCGCGGCGGCGCTGCGATACCGTCGCCTCCGCGGCGCTGACCGCCGTGTATATTTAAACAAAGTGTTGTTATACAGTATAAAATTATTATTATTATTAGTATATCCACACCTATGCCTTGTACTATTATCTATTCTGTGCCATGAGACATTGGTGACCTTAACACGACGTGGTAATGATGAAGACGATGATGATGATGATGATGATGATTATGATGATGAATATGAGTTGCATAGTAGCATATGCTTTCTGTTCTTAAAACAACGCCGAAACTCCCAAACGTGTATCTATAAGGAGTCAGGAGTTCTCTCAGCATCTTCGAAACCATGGTATACCTTGACCCAATATTTGACTTTTTGGTAGCATATTCTTAGTACACTTCACATAAAACCAAAATCACCATATGTTTCCATATAAATTTCGAGGAGTTCCCTCGATTACTCCTGGATCCCATCATCAGGTCACCACTTTGTGAACATGGTACCAAATTGGAGTAAAACCAAATACAACAAAGCAAAAATTTCGAAAATCGGTTCAGAAACGGCGGAGTAATCGTTGAACATACAAAAATAAAAAAAAAATAAAAAAAAAATATCCACAGCTGAACATATAACCTCCTCGTTTTTTGGAAGTCGGTTAAAAAAGCGCGCGCCCGCGTTGACCGGCCGCCGTGCTTAAAGGTGAACGCAGATTTGGCTGCACCGCACGCACCACAGTCGCCGCATTTCGAATTCTTTATATGAAGTTATAGGCAAGCTCGCATAGGGTAAGGCCGCCAGTAGTCAGCCCCACACCAGTAGTCAGCCTTTTCCAGCTAAAAACCTATAGAAATAGCGTTCTATTGCAAATTAACCAATCAAATTACTTTTTAAAAAAAGCTTGGCCTTCTCATTGGTCAGTTCAGAACGTCACAATGACGCTAAGTGCCTGCAAGAAATGGTAATCTGATTCCAATTCGACGTTGTCACTAGTCGAGCCAAAATGCGGCGTGCGCGCCAAAATTTTCTAAGTGGGAAGTGCCCGACAAAAAGATGAGTTATTGTGATTTCTTATTAACTTTTGTGTCATTTTTTATTAAAATATATTGTTATTACATTTTTTACGTCTAAATCAAATGAGTTATAGAACAGTTTGTTGCTTCTTTTAATAAAGAATACTACAAAGCAAAATAAATTAAATATTTAAGGATACAATCTCATACAAGAAATGTGATTTTTTGGCCATTAGCGTAGGAACTTGAAATTTGAAATATTCACAAAATACTTAATTGTATATTTTGTACTTAAATAAGGGGCTCCCATAAAAACATAATTTTTTGTCTATCTTTGCTTTATAATGGTACACGTGCGCGAGTCAGACTCAGACTTGCACTTGGCCGATTTTTTATCGACCGCGCGCTTGCTAGGGGGCGCTAGGGTAATATTTGGACACGGGCGCCACACCGGCTAGAGACGGCCCTGCAGATTATTTCCGTATCTCCATTCAATTAATCATGGACTTTAAGGATCTACTTCGCTAAGCCGCACTTTGCTATACCTACAATAAGACTTACGCATTATGCTTGTAATAGACATAGGTAATACTTTTAATTCTAAATATCCATAACCTTGAAAATATAAATATCCACAACCCCATTCTTCAAAGAGATAGAGCAATAAAAACCACCTCCGAAAAGACTTAAAGAACAAAACAAATCACGACCATATGGCGGCGTCACAAATAGCCAAGACGAAGGGTTGGAGAAAAAGTAGACGCGGGGTAGCACGTGCTATGCCAGGTGAACAGGATGTGCGTGAGATGCCTTTGTCTTACAGTTAATACCACCTTTCAAACTAGTTTATAAACCATTAGAATTATAATATGTATCTAGAATTACATATGGTTAACATTATTTTTTTATGAGAAGGCTGAGCTTAGAGAGGAGAGATAAGAAGTTCTTAGGGTCCTGATGGTAATAATTTACAATTAACCCCAGGAGATATAATAATTATAGGTACTTACTACTTTGTACTAAGTTCCGACACTTAGACGTCCGCGTAACATGAATAAACAATTCACGAATTTATGAATCTAAAGGGAGCAATCTCTTATACAAACACAATATGTAATTATTATACCTACCTATAGATACAGTATACACTCACTATAAAAATCTAGAAAAAAAACAGCGCTTTAAAAATAAATGTTACAGTTTTTATGTGATGACTAAGCAGGATTTGGTCGTAACTCGTAAAGGAAATGGATAACCGCTTGATAAACTATCAGCTTAGAGTTCAAAGTCACGGTCGCATAACGCGCTTAAAATTAAACTGTATTAAATATACATATTATAATTTACAATACTGTAATCTCAAAAACTTTCTAAATAAATAGTTCAATGAAAACAACCAACATTAACCATCACCTACATACATAGACGTGATATACGGGCTTATAGAGGTGATAGTGGTTTTTTCTTTTTTAATAGAGAACGATATAAAATTATACGAATAATGAGCCTGATGGAATGTAAATCTGTAGCGATAGTTTAGTTTCAGACAAATCATTGAACGAAAAAAAAAATATCCACAGCCGAACGTATAACCTCCTCGTTTTTTGGAAGTCGGTTAATTAAAACAAAAGAGTAATAACTCTATTAAGAAATCATTATGAGTAATAACGATTAATAAGAATCATTAGAAGAAATTTGACAATGTAATCTTTACATTCTAGATGTTTGTAAGATATTTGGTCAAGTGTTTCAGAGAATGCCGGTAGCAAACACAGCTGTGTGTCTGGCTCGTGACGATCCACTTCACACGAGACCAGAGATGTACTTAAGAATACATTCAAATGCACTTTGTAAACACGATCAACGTCGAAATCCATCGCGGGAAGTACAGGTATTTTAAATTGTAATAGTGACACTATAATCATAGTATTATAACTTCTGATATTGTGATGATGTTCTTGAAAGAGTTATTAGGGAAGAGCTTCCTCATTAATCCTCACTTTATGAACTCTACATAACAACTAACCTCCTAAATGTTTAAACAATTGATAAAATTACCAATGTTTTGTTCTTTTCTTATGAATATATTTCGTAATAAAAAAGATTACAAGGAATAAGGAATACCTTGCCTCGTAACCAATATTTTGTTCTTTTCTTATAAAAATCTTTATTTATTCCTTGTCACTCTTTTTCGACAAGGCAAAAATTAATGATATTGTGTTGAATTGTTATCTGGAGTTATTTATACTTGTATTTCAGCAATGCAACACAATCTTGATTTGTTCAAAGCAGACCGACAAGGAAAAGTTTGAGCTACTTAATTTCACTCCAAATAACAATTACAAAGTTTCGTTATGTGAAGCAACCAACGAACGTGGACCCTGAGTTTCATTACGCCATGGCTCCAGACTCCAGGGTACTATCTAACTATCTGACGGGCTGCCGGAGAAAAAATTCAACGAGACAGAAAGTGAGAGAGATGGAAGACGAATTTAAAAACGAGACAAACTAAATTTTGTTGATAAAATACAGAGATAAATTGAAAATGAAAATTATTAACAAAAATATTAATATCCAAAGCTGAACATAATAAATAACCACCTCCTTAAAACCTCCTCCTTGTCAGTTAACGATTGCAGTTAGGAATTACTAATCAGCATTTAGCACCCTGTACAGTAATAAGTTGTTTAGCAGAGTAGGTAAAGTTATTTCTCTGAAATGTTATATCAGACTATCAGTATTTACTAACAATACGAACTCTTTTATTCCATATTGCGCAGCGCCTTCTTATCATTGGTACTTAATGAAAAAACTCTATGTTTCTAAATTTAATAATTAACAATATTGTTATTTTGTATTCAAACTTGTATGTGACATAGTGGCGTTAATTAAAAAAATACTCTCAATATTTTTTGTTTGTCTTCGGATGCATTTTTTGCACAGTGGGTGTGATCAGCGCCTTACAAAATGTGAACAAATAAAGTCATTTAAGTCAAGGCGGCCCATCCCGAATATAATATTACGTAACTCAATACCATCATAAAAATACTTCAGTATTCATTTTAAATAAGGGTCACGACTCACGAGTCTCATCTTAAAAGAACTGTCTTGTGGTTATTTTCGCAACTTATAGGGTTGTCTCTACATTTGTTTTTTTTTTTGCAGAAAACATCTAGTATTTCTTCATTTTATATTTCGACAGTCTACACTTTTATCGTAACTGACAACAAAAAATACAAAGTAGTAATTAAATATTAATTGAGCTATAATCCTTCGATCAGAGATTCTCGGAAATGCCGCGATTTTGTCTATTGTTGTCGCGATCACCGGTGCTCGTACGGAGCTTGATGGGTTAATAATTATTGTTTCAGTAGTTACCTCTAAACGATGATATAAATAAAAAATTAAGTGAATGAGCTGCGTAGCAGTTGTGTAAAGGATTATCTTTATACCTTCAATTAAAAGGTATCCTTTATTATGTCCAAACTCCAACCATGATCCCAATTATTATTATTTATTTTTATTTATATATTATTATTTATTCATTAAAAATAAATAGAATTTATATTTCTGATCATGTGGCAAGTGGCAACGGCAACCCTGATCTACAAAGAAGCCGCCACATATCGGGTGCAGTATGTGTAGTGTATGAGGAGCTCCAACGAAGCGGACAGGACGGTGTTCGGGGAACCCGCCCGACCTCATTAGCACATCAAATGTATAGATTTTGGACGTTTTACTCCATTTGTGGCAAATTAAAAATATTGAGTGCCAGCCGTGTGGGCTGTGGCTCTAAAATCAATTATTTTTGATGACCAGAAAAGTAAATAAAAGTCGAGCGTGTCTTTATCCAGTGATATTTATGCACCGTGTAGTTGATGACTTGTCATAACATAATTGAAAAAAAGTATTCTAAATATTTTGTCAAGACATGATGATGCGAACTGTAATAAGTAAACTTTAAACACTTTTAAGATGTCCATTAACAAATAAATACAACGAAGGAATGCAAACGGAAGTGTTCATCGTATTCTTGTCATTAGAAGCAGCCAATAACTGGTATGAGGAGACAAATTATCAATAATTATACGGTAATACAGGTTCTCAAGTAAGTAGGGTTTTACTTGACTTTTGCGTAAAACGTCAAACTTTACAACTTGGTTACACATTAGGTACAGCTATAGAGCTAATATTCTTATTACGATTTTGGTATGCAAATAAAATAGTAAAAGTTCACTTTAAGCTAGTCTCTTATGATTGCGTAAAGCGATAGTAGAGTAATTTATATAATAATTAATAAACTACATTTTAAGTTAATGGAAGTTGTAGAAGTATGTAAAATTGTCAGATTAAGAAGGCAGTTTGTGATAGGCCCTTAATAAAGCTCTTCAGCATAGTTCAAAGACCTTCACAGGACATGGATTAAACCTTACAGAAATCTATCAATGAAATCAAACTAAGGGAATCGTGGCGTCTTTTTTCAATGGCTGCGTCACGCTCGAGCGGCGCCTTCGCCTCGCCCTTCGAGAACATTCCGGGTAATCCCTGGACCGTGTCGAGACACAGAGACACCGAGATTGTATCCCTAAATATATCGATGAATCAACATCCCAATTATGCTTGGTGGAGCTAGGGTTTCGTAATCTAGTCGTGTGTGGTTGCCAGAACGCTATAACTAGAGATAGCCAGGGAGCCGTTCTCAAAATGTAATCCGCGGAGCAAGACACCATTATAGAGACCTTCAATGAACGTCAAAACATTCTTTTTGGGGGATCGTCAAAAATGTCACTTCCTAAAACGTTCTGCTAAAAAGAACCGCTAATATAGAGGTTTCTTTATATTAACACCTTGATGCGCTGGTTTCTGTGATTCCATCCAAATCTAACTCTTAGACGGAATAAAGCTTCTATCTTCATGAAAATCAGCCTTATCAAAGTTGTTATAAAAGGTTTCGAGAGGAACAAATTGTGTAACGTTTGAATTTTTTTGAACTTTTAGACGTGGGAGAGCCATGCTTCGGCACGAATGGGCCGGCTCGACCGGAGAAATACCACGTCATCACAGAAAACCGGCGTGAAACAGCGCTTGCGCTGTGTTTCGCCGAGTGAGTGAGTTTACCGGAGGCCCAATCCCCTACCCTTTTCCCTTCCCTACTCTTCCCTATTTCCTTCCCCACCCTCCCCTATTACCCCTTAAAAGGCCGGCAACGCACCTGTAGCTCTTCTGATGCTGCGAGTGTCCATGGGCGACGGAAGTTGCTTTCCATCAGGTGACCCGTTAGCTCGTTTGCCCCCCTTTTGCATAAAAAAAAGAAGTACTTGAACTACTTTGAACTACTTTCAATGATTTTGGAAATGGGGCCCTATGGATGAAATAGATTTTTCGCGTTACTATGCACAAAAGAAAATCACTTAAAGAAATAAATTGCAGATAATGCAACGTACAAAGTTCTGGCCATAATTTTCCTTAACCAGTAATTTCATTGACGTAATCGTACGTACTTTGACAATGCTAGTGTTATGAAAACAGTTTTTGTACACTTTGTGTTTCACAGTAAGACGTGGAAAAACATTTTTGCTATATTGTAATGCAATATTGTTTTGCAATGCAAATTGGCCAAAAATATTTTAAGTAGGAATATAATAAAATCAAAGAAAATAGCTGCTACGAAGTTCGTAGAGGCTCTACGCTAAAATAATAATTAAGTAATTTACACATCCAAATTCTAAGTAATTTTATCTATACCTAAGGTAATGTAATTTCTAAATGACAATTTAGTTATTGTCATTTAAAAATTACATCACTTTATGCTGTAAGTAGATGAACGTACCTGCAGACACGGATTCCTACGTCCTAAGTTTCAGATCTCGCGAAGGTACTTCGTAGTTTATTAACACTGAAGGTGCCATGCCAAAATGTTCTTTACTGCCTCAAGGTATGGGTCATTTAATGACGTTCATGTAGACTCCGTAGGTAGTACTTATTAGGTACCGGACGAAAGGAAGGTCGCTCGCTGACTTTGACGCATGGCAGCGCGAGTTAATCTTAACATTAATGTTTATTCTTAACTTTAAATGGTGTTAAAGATACTAATTAATAAGAATATTTAAATGTAAATTGAAATCTTAGAAGTATAATAAAGCAACTTATCTTGTACTTAGCAGAAAATAATAAACAGACGTAAAGCAAGTAGCAACGCTTAGAAACAAATGTTAATTTTATCTCTTGGCGTTTATTTGTGTAATTAATTTATTTATTAATAAGTAACCAGATAAGTAACCGTTAATGGCTAGAACGGTAGAACCTAATATGCTCTTCGTCTGTTTATTGTCATCATCTACGTATTATAGTCGTACATAAAGTTAACTTTACGTCAACGTGATGGTTCAGTGATTTTATTACCTGCTAAAAATAAACAAGATGATATCAAGGTATTTTAAATAGACAGGTTAAACAGGTGGAAAATATAACAAGTATATTAAATTCAAGATTGTAGTCGTACAGGACGCTATCTAGAGTTTGGCCTGCGAGTTTAAACTTGGGACAGACTGTCCGAAGTTTAAACTCGCAGGCCAAACTCTAGATAGAGTCCTGTACGACTACAATCTTGAATTTAATGACAGTAATAATAATTTACTTCATTCTTAAGTTAGATAATATTTAATACTTATCATACCTTTTATTACCTGCTTTGAAGTTTAAAAGAATTCGAAATTGGTAGGACATCTTTCTAATCACGTACTATTTGCGTAGGACAAATTCCTACGTGAATACCTACTATATCCTACGTAAACGTAGCAGGTAAACCCGCGTTGTGCAAGCGTGGCGAGTCGTGGCGACAGTTCTGGGAATGGCGAGGTCGCGGCGCGTGCCACTTCACTTAAGACGGAACAAGTAAATAATGGTTAACCACTAATATGTCTAACCACTATTGTCTACTTGCGTGGAGCTCAAATATTTGAACTCGGTGGGTCGGACAGTTAGTCCGTTCATGCTGCATGCATTTGATTGTACCATTTAATATTAGTTTTGGACGCAACGCGATCAAAATGAAATGAAACTAAGATTTTTCCCTAAGAGTGGATTGCACGAACTAACTTTAACTTTAACTGTAACTTTAACTTTAACAACAGTGCAAAATGTCAAATCTCTGGTTAAAGTTAAATATGGCGTCCAAACACCCCATATGCTCATACGACATCTGTCAAATTTTCCGCTTAAAGTTAAGGACGCCATATTTAACTTTAACCTTAACTTTAACTTTAACCACGCCTCTGGTGCAACGCAGCCTAACTATTCAATTGATTCGAAAATAGTCTGTTGAATATTTGCATTTCAAGATCGCCCACCAATAGGAAAGCGCAATTAGTCAATTACAGATAAGCTAAAGTTTCCAATGCCAATGCACAGGTGTACTGCGGCCTGTGGGTGGTATCTAGCATCTAGCTCTAACTCTGCACTAATTAGCGTTTAGTTATTATCTCCAAATCTGTGTTATTCTGTCCCATTTAGTGAGGCCCACGTGCGGCTGTCGATAATCGATAACATCTGTGTTGATTTTGCTTCCGCATCTAGTGTAGAGTGTAAAATATGTGTCACTCTACGTTACTAGGAAATATCAATGAGTATTGTGCGTATTTTAATCACGATCAGGCGCCAATCAACAAGGAAATAATAGTTTTGACGTCAGTAGTCCTGTGTAGTTTTAATTGTAGATCAACGCAAACGGAAACAATATTTTCTATACGGCTTTTTAAAAGGAGAAATCCTTGTAATAATAGAACATTTAGGGTGGGTTGCACCAGAGGTGTTGTTATAGTTAATGTTAAGGTTATCGTCAAATATGGCGTCCATTATTGACTTTAACTAGAGATTTGAGAATTCGTTTGACATTTTGTAATAATTAAAGTTATAGTTAAAGTAAGTTGGTGCAACCCACCCTTACAGTTTTTGCATATTATGTCTTAATTAATTAGAAATAAGTAAAATATGTCTCCTCCGTTCCGTATAGGGACTAAAAATTACATAATCATCACTCAAAATTTTATCAGAAACCTTATGTTTTTGTTATAATCTAGTTTGTTTATTCAATCTAACGCTACACATCCATATTTGTAATCCATCTGGATGTCCGGGCGCCACAATGACGCTTCCGGTGCAGTATGGACCTGTGCGTTTATTTAAATAAATTGGTGCGTAAAGGGCCCGACGCCCTACGTCCGTCCGGGTAGGGTCGTCACTCGCTCATTAAAATTTATTATATCGACAAAAACAACCAACCGTAGCGCATGCCTACTACCTATTTAATAACGTATCTGCATAACTATTAAGTGGAACGTTACTTTATGGACCCAATTATTTGTTATTATTACATTATAGCTAATGACATTATCAAGTTAAGTTAGTAAAGAATGTATACTAAATAAGTTTACGCGAGAACTTGACAGCAAATTGTATGAAATAGACCGTTTAAGATTTATTGGTGCATGTCTTTAGCTTTACAAATCCTTAAATTTTCCACTCGCGGTGAAAGTAAAATCAGGAAGAAATAAACGCAGGACAGCTTTATCGGTTCAGGAATATACTTGCCCTACATTTAGAGTAATTCTTGTATTGACTTGCATTAAAACTGATATTGGCAAGCGAATAATATTTTTTTTAATATTCAAAATATTTCAAAAATAGAACTAAGCCAGTCCAACACATTAGACAGTATTTCTTCAGTTCTATTGTTATTTTTCTGAAATATCGATAAAAATATCGACAGACCTCATCTCTATCTACACTTAAGTTAATTGAACGTAATAGAGTTCCG
The DNA here is from genome assembly GCA_937595015.1 of Polyommatus icarus. Classification (NCBI taxonomy): domain Eukaryota; kingdom Metazoa; phylum Arthropoda; class Insecta; order Lepidoptera; family Lycaenidae; genus Polyommatus; species Polyommatus icarus. The sequence continues at coordinate 18,036,811 of OW569321.1, forward strand.
ATAGCAAACAATGCGCAAACAGCGCCGCCATTGCCGACAGACGCCAACTTATCAACCGCCAAAGGTCAACTGTGACCGTGAACAATTACATTACACCAGTCATTACATAATTTATTGTAATGCTGTAACTTACTAATTATTTACAGAGGCTGCGTGCAGTTTGGCATCTTTACGTCACTACTCACTGGTAATGTTAGGTTGTTCTTTGAGTTTGTCACGCATTTTCTTGTTTCATTTAAGGCTTTGTGGGAAGAAAATATGTTTTTCTCACGTAGCTTGAAAAATATCTCTCAAACATTTTAAACAATATTGAAGAATTAAGAAAAAACATGTTTTGATCTAGTTACAAGTTATGCTCTATGCTTGGCCCATGTAGTGCATAGAACTTAGTACTCAACTACTTTAATAATTGCCCTACTTTAGGGAATAACTGGGTAGCGTGCAAAGGGCTTTAGCGATGAGACATCAGCATAAGGTCCGCACATGAGATCACGCGTCGCTTGACGCAATCTCTGACGCACTAGCAGATAGACGATAATAATGTATGTCTGTTCGTAACAGTACCTCGAATTACATTTCTATTATATTTATGGAGACGACCACCCGGTCATTACATTATCTAACTTTATGTAATAACAATAACAGATGCGGTATGGTATACTGGAACTACTGGAGGTGAGACGATAATAGAAAGAATCACTACGATCATAGTATTCGTTATTCGTATTTTAATATTAGACAATAGTTTATAATCTTATTTATGAGGATAAAAAAAGGACTAAGAATTGTTTATGAAGACCATGAGCACCTATTTGTATAATAGCAACTTCAAGATTCTAGGAATTTTAAATGATTAAATGAATTTGCTGAATTAGCTGATAGAACTAGCATTTTTGATGCCAGTTCTCTCAGCAAAATAGGAAATTCTAACGCTACTCCTTCTCAATTTAAAACTGCAGTAGCTAAAATAGTTTTAACAATACATCTAACAATAAATCGTTAGGTAACAAAACATTGAAAAATATATGTATTTATGTTCCTAGATCCTTATTCCTATGACATAATAAGAGCTAGCACAATCATTAGGCATGCAGGTCGAGTGGGTGATCCAGGATACCGCAGGTGCGTGCGAGCCTCCGACTGTCCACCACCACATATCGAACATCATTTAAATGCTCAAAACGACCCATTGAAGGCCATCAGAATGGACAATGCTCAACGAATACAAAATATATTTAAAAAAAGATTAGTGAATAGTGATCGGGCGATAAAAAGTTAGGATTAGTTGACTTACAAATAAAAATAAGGTTCCTTATTTTTAACTCGAATAAGGATTATTTTGTTATTTTCTAGACGTTCGCCGTAAATAAGGAACGTAGGAACTAGGAATCGTACATTTGTACATTTTCCCGCAAAAGTGGCCTATGTCCTTCCCCTTCCATATAATATTATGTGCCAAGTTACATAAAAATTGGCCCAGTAGTTGTTGGGAACACCATTTCAAACAAACAAATAACAATTAGCTCTTCAGCTTTCTAATAATGGTAAAGATTAAAGTATATTTTTTTATTAAACATGCGAGAAAAGGGGCGTGGGTTGTCACCACAATTTTTAAAACCAAATAACAGCTACTTGATATATGAACGCTCGTATATTTTTATGGGTTGATTGATCACCCCGCCCTAAAGGTCAATATAAACTAATTGGGCACTTAAGTCGAGATTAGTGTTAGTCACACTCGCAACTTTTCGGGGAAATACTCTTCCGTTAAGCAACCACTGATGTCTAAATACAATAATGTCAAGCTCCATGCAGCTGGATTTCCCTAGTGTTAGTTATTTGCATATTTCAATAGTAGCCTTCGGTAACATTTTTTCTCGCATATTCTATCCTTATTGCACAATTCCCGACAAGAGTATCTATAGGGAAGTTTATAAGCTACAAATGTGCAAAATAATCCATAATATTACTTAATATTCTAAATGCGATAGTGTGTCTATCTATTTGTCTGTCTGTTACCTCTTCACATCAAAACCGCTCAACCGATTTTGCTGAAATTTGGTATGGAGCTACTTTGAGTTCTGGCCGAAAGGACACAGGTAACTTTTTATCCCGAAAATGATCGGTTTTCGCGCAACGGAGTTGCGGGCGTGATCTAGTGTTTTAATACTTTTAACCGACTTTCGAAAAAAGGAGTAATCGCAGTCATGATAACTTTTATCATTACTTCTAAGATAATCCTCAAAACATTTACAGTTTAAAATCCTAACTTTTTCTTCGTGCACCCAATCCGACCATAGTAACATAAGAGTAGGCACTTCATAGGCCATCTTAATAACAGTACGTGCAGCACATAATTGTGAGCCGCGTCGGGTGGCGTCACGTGTGGCGGAAGGCAGCACTTCCGCTCATTATTGCCTAGGACAAAACTTTCACACGGTGAAAAGTATTGCACTGGTACTGCCTTGTTTGGAAACATACTATGTAACACCGTAAACAATGCAGAATGTAATATCGAGTATATTATGGCCATTGGTTGCCAGGTTGCGTATAGAAGCATACCTACCGTACCTTTTTAAAAAAGGTTCAGCTTATTGTGGACGTGGACTTTACCTTTAATTGAGATTATCTTGAGCCTTCTAAATCATCAAAATTCTCAATCAACCCTTTTTATACTTACTGATTATTAAAAAACAATTTCTCTATGGACTATGTACCATCAAACACCAACATAATATTTAAAAAGTTTTGACTATGTATTATTTAAAGCTGAAAATGTCAGTAACATAACTTATATTCGAAAACTAAAATTTTATTTTGTTTTATTCTGAGTGGCCTAGTTGTTTCAGACGAAAGTGAATTGTAAATATCCAATTAAATGTCTTTTGCTCAACATAATTAATGTGTGAACTGAACTCCAAAACCGACCAACTTCCTCCCCGGAAAATATTAACTGCTTATTTTTACCTTTGCCTTTCTTTTCTATTTACACTTGAATTTCACTTTCTTTTTAATTACTGCTAAAGAAATTAAATCGATATTTTATTAGTAGAAGGAAATAACAAATTCCTAGATGACATTGAACTTGGAAATCTCACCCAAGCTCTCCATTTACTTTACCTTTAATAACATGGATTTATTTATTTATTTATTTGACACACCAACAAGGAAATTTATACATACGAGGGCTGCCTTTTAAGTTTTGCTGTTTGAAATAAATACTGACAATATAATAAATTATCACCATTTATTATGTTCTTAAGAATTCTCTGCAATATTTAATATGCTTTCGCATGCGTTCAAACCAGTTTTTAAAGCATTTATTTCACTCTGAAGTGGGGTAGTCAAAATGGCCGATTAGTACACGTAAACAGTTTCTTCAGGTGAGCTGAAACGTTGACCACGAAGACTTTGCTTAATTTTGTGAAACGTAATAAAATCCTTAAGGCTCAAGTCAAGGCTGTAAGGCAAATGAATCTAAAATTTCAACGTTTTGGGTTCACAAATACATCTTTGTGTGACCGGCGATGTGCGAACATGCATTGTCAGGGTCAGGATCATTCGACGCCTTGAATTGCTTTTTAGAAATTCGGTGATGGCTCATGGCAAACAAACTGTGGTATACCAGTCCACAGTAACCGTTTTACAATCTTCTAGTACAATAGTGACGATGTGACCACCCATTGCAACAACGGAGGCAAACATTTTTTTTAAGTGTTCAGTAAGCCCATGACTTTTGTCGATTTTGGCTCATTCTAGAAGACTCATACAGTTGACTCTGCTGCTTACATTTTGGATCATAAGCATATATCCAAGACCTGTCACCATTGACCAATTTATAAAAGTGATTTGACTCTTCTCGGTTGAATCACTGCAGAGTTTTGCGACAAAAACGAACACGGGCTGTTTTTTGGACGTCTCTAAGCAATTAGGTATCTAACGAGAAATTAACATTTTTACTCCAAGTTTTTTGTGCAGGATTTTTTGGATAGTGGTCCCTGACATGCCTCTATTTCACGGTATATCACATGACTGTCTTTGAGGATAAGCTGCCGAACGGCTTCGATATTCTCTTGCGTTATGGCGGTTTTTGGACGACCTTCACATGGCTGGTCACCGAGGCTAGGGTTTCCACTTTAAACTTCTAAATACCAGCGTTCTATAATCCTAATGTCGGCACTACAAATAGGCGAACGCGTTGGCCAACGCGTTGGCCCAATATGTAGAACAGACGTTCGCGGTAGGTATTTAGACGTTGGCCAACGCGTTTGCGAGTTTGCCGCGCGGTGTCGGAATGATCAAAGGAAATTTGTCGCAAGGCTTGCGTTCCATCCACACATAGGCCGCGCGATCAGTTCGCCCGGAGCAGCGCTGAAGAGTGCACGTTTCCTTCTTGTGGCGAATTAACATCTAACTTGACGAAATAGCGAACAATATAAGTATCGAGTAAACATTTAAATTTATTGAGTTAACTATCAGAGTAAATCTGCCTGTGGAACAAAAAAATCATATCAAAAGACGTGCTAAGAAAATAAGGTTCTTGGACATGCTATTTTCCTCACGATGTTTTTTAGGGTTCCGTACCCAAAGGGACAAAGGGTAAAAACGGGACCCTATCACTAAGACTTCAATGTCTGTCTGCCTTTCTGTCTGCCTTTTTGTCCTTCCGTCTGTCTGTCTGCTTGTCTATCTGTCTGCCTGTCTCCAGGCTATATCTCAAGAACCGCTATAGCTAGATTTCTGAAATTTTCACAGATTGTGTACTTATATCTGTTGTCGCTATTAACAATAAATATACTGAAGACAAAATAAATTTAATATTTAATAAATAATAAATATATATTAATCATGATAATAATTATAAGGTAATAATTATTATAATAATAAAGTGATAAAATAATTATATTATTTTAATATTATAAAATATGTAAAAGTGAGTTTATTTCTTTGTATGTTACGTTTTCTCGCTTTTTACTTATTTATTTCGAGAATACCCTTTAAAACCTTTTTGTTGTCCACATTTATAAAGTAACTAGATAACGCCCTCAACTCCGTTGCGCCAAAACTCGTTTATCGCGCGGGAACCGTACATGTTTCCAGGATAAAAAGTATCATATGTCCTTTCCCGGGACTCAAAGTATCTCCATGCCAAATTTCAGCAAAATCGGTTCAGTGGCTTGGGCGTGAAGAGGTAACAGACAGACAGACAGACAGACAGATAGACAGACACACTTTTGCATTTATAATATTAGTATGGATTATAAGCTGTGAATAAATATACAGCTGCAGCTGTTAGCGACTCAACATCCATTTTGAATCCGTCCGCACATTGGCGCGATCCAAAGCATACTGAACGACCTTCCAATGTGTGGATTATAAACAAACGCCGTTGCAAGCGCACCGCCTACGCGTTGGCCAACGCGTTGGCAGTGCGTTCGTCTATATGGGGAGGCAGCATAAGACATGGTACTGCATCACGAAACACAGAAGTGATCTCCTCGATACGCTAAAGTCGCGATAGTCCCCTTCATAAGTTGTAAAAAATTATCGCACGAAAATTTCCCTTTAACATTTCCATTTTCACAACCGACTTGTCACCTTTGAATGGACGATACAAAAAGACTATACGACCAATCTAAAAAAAATATTTTGTTTTTGAAATCTAATTACAAGGAGATTAAAATCCCATATGGTTTCAATGATCGCGGGAAATTTACAAACGACACAACTTAAAAGGCAGCCCTCGTATTAAAAAAGATCTTCACATAGAAAACATACAATTGTAGAATAAAAATACAATTGTAGGATAAAGATTTGTAGAGAAGATTATATGGATTGAAATACCTAATAAGCACGTTATTATTAAGTCTGATAATATAAGTAAAAAAATATTTGTTCGTACCATGTATTCGAATCTATGATTTTTCGTAATAAAGTGAAATGCTGCCTACTTAATTTTTAAATGTCGTCTACAGAGAATTATCTGGACTTAGCGAATCCAACCGCCGCTAGCGGACCATGTTAATGATCTCTATACTGTATTTAAACACTGGACAATGAGACTTTCTTAAATGAAGAAAGATTTTCTCCTCCTCTCTGAGAACATCGAACAATGAATGTTGGGTGCACATGTCACCGCTCGCGCTACCGTGGGAATGCGCTCGCGACAGACTCCATGTCTACGCTAAACTCAGGACAGTCTCAATCTCAAGTGAAGAAACTTAACACCGAATAGGTCAATGATTCAAAAAAGAGATTTTAAGTAGCTCTGAAATTACTGATTTCGTGTAACCCAATAATGTTTTTTACAACATAATATTTTAGAGCAAGTTAGAAACTGCAGACAAAGTAAAATATAACACTGTAACTTACACGCATTACGCACATATTACAGAATTTTCTCATGACCACTGTAACTTGTAAGTTATCACTTTACAATGTCCATAGCTTAACTTATAAAAGACAAACAACAAAGCTGCATTATATTGCAGACTGCAGTAATATTAGACTTTAAAACACTTATGATAAGATTTATAACAATAAGTGATAACTACTGTATTTGTCAGTTGCTACTAATACAGTCGTTATTTCAAACAGATAAGCAGTCATCTCATGTTGCGCAAACGCACTGTTTATTATCTTGGATTATGAACATAAACAAGCTAAGTGGGCCAGGATAATAATGCTTCAAACATGGATGTTGTGTAATAAAAATTATAAACATTTTAGGAGGAACTGCTAAAAAATATCTCACGCCTAGTTTTTTTTTTTGCATTTGCATTTGCATTTTTTTTTTTTAGTTTGAAACTGCATAAATTTCAATTTCAGAAGATTTCAATGATAATCATAAAGTTTCTTATATAGAGACAACAACTATCGCCCATGGACACTCGCAACATTAGAAGAGATACAGGTGTGTTGCCGGCCTTACACCTATATTATGCATTTTTAAGCCTTTAAACAGCCCTTTTCCCAATGAAACGACGTTCATAAATGGCATTAAGCGCCTACATCCATCCTACACAGTCATGTTGCGACATCGCATTGCTTTTAAACACTCTTCTTAAATCTTAAGTAATACAGAACTCGTGTCTGCGTGGGCTTCTGTTGAAAGCTTTCCAGATCATTATACGTGTTCAATTATATTTATTTCCATTGGCAATACTGATATAGTATTATACATAATATATGTAAATACAATACGAAAGTGTGTCTGTCTGTCACTTCCCCACAGGCCACACCCACACCGCTGAACAACAAAAAGGTAAAAGATACTTTTTATCCCGAAAAATTGTACGGTTCCCGCGCGATAAACTAGCGCAACGGAGTCGCGGACTGGCGGGCGTCATCTATTGCATTTTATAAATTAAAAATTAGATGGACAAAGTTAAAATCCGGCAAATTACTTCAATAATTTTAAAATTCAAACGGCAATTTATATATTAAACTAATTATTTAGTTAATAGTAGTAATTACAGTAACAAACGTGAGAATTGAATTAATTTTTAATTAAAAACCGTTAAGCGGTAATACAACGGTTTGTATGAAAGCTCCGTATGGGACATGTATGGAAACAGGGACGTGAATGCATTGTATGTAACATGTTATTGTATTGTATGCTCACTATGCGGTTCTCGTGCGACACTTTCAGGCATGAACAGTTAATTACTGTTATCTTTAATGAGTAATTAATGGATTTAAAATGTGTGACTGAAAACTACCTACTTTTATTGCATTTCTATAGTAAAATAGCTGTTGCCCACGACTTCGTCCGCGTTATCATAGTATATCTATATGGAGTTTCATTTAAACTTTCAACCCCTATTTCACCCCCTTAGGATAGAATTTTCAATAATGCTTAAACATGTATCCAATCATTTTTAATCTGTAGCCCAAACATAAAATTTCATGCTTCTGACTCAAGAAATAACGGACTTCCATTGAAACTTTCAACCCCAATTTCACCCCCTTGGGGGAAGAATTTCCAAAAACGCTTAAATACGTATCCATTCATTTTTAATCAGTAACTCAAAGATAAAGTTTTGTGTTCCTAACTTAAGAAATGACGGACTTTCTTTCAGACTTTCAACCCCTATTTCACCCCCTTCGGAGTAAAATTTTCAAAATTCCTTCCTTAGTGGGCGTCTACTTAATAAAACAACCCTACTCACCAAATTTCGTGGCTGTAACTTTAACAGTTTTTGCTCAGCGATGATGAATCAGTCAGTCAGTCAGGACATGTAATTTTACTCGTATAAGTATAAATTAGTCGTATGTATCAGCAACGGTATCTGAAATCTAAATAATTTCAATTATTTCAGTTTTAGTTAGCCTTTACGGAATGCACAAAACCTAGTGTTTCTATTAAAATAAAAGCTTCTGTTTCATATAAAATAGCGGCATTTTAATCAATTAAAGCAAGGCAGCCCACTGGTTTATTTCAGTATGTATAATTAAAAGCAACACGTTTTGGCAATATCCATAAAGATCTATTGTTATTGTTCCCATAAAATGAGTTTTTATTGCTCCAACTATGCCTGGTATATTGTTATAAAAAATACACCGTTTTAATTATACGTTATGAGTACAATATGTGGTAGAGTATGTTTACCAATGATACGGGAAAATACCTGCCCTTGTGTGCACACAATACAATAACTACCGACCTCAAACCGAGGTTTTCAGATTCATATCCAAGATCTTAATATAATTTTATTAGGTGTTATATCTTGATTAAATACAGGTATAACACGACCGATATAACTGTTTGCTCTTACAATATTATTTTAGCAACAATTCAATGAATTATCTTCAGAATACTGGACCTACAATTCATCTCCTCTCTGGTTAAATTTATTTCAGAAAAATTAAATTGTCCAATCATATTTCGTACAAGGCTGCACGTATAATTATTAATTAGCTAACGGTGACTTAAATTTTCGGTAATTAAATTAAGGAAATGGTATTTAGTAATTAGGGACGGAGTTACTTAAATGAGCAAATCTTTGCGATTAATTGTTTTTGAGAAATCTTGGGTTACGATACAAAACGTGCCTTGCTTTAACATGATTTTATCATTCGAAATCATAGAGATCTAAAAGTTAAAAATAAATACACGATTTACGAAGAAAAACTTATTGCGAAATTAAATGAAAGAAACCAATATTAATACATATTTCCTTAAAGTTGCTAAGTATATTATTGTCTGCACATACTAGGCAAGTAGACGATGTCTTGAGAATTTTCTTGAATGTTATACTGGCAATTACAATTAAGTACTAAAACTATTCGACCTAGAACAATCACGATAAAGAAATCAAGGGTTGACAATGCGACAATTTTAGCGTCACAATTGTTCCTTAATCCAGTGCTTTATTGTGACTTAATTAATAAAAGATGGCCGACAAAGATTTCTCGATTGTTCGCTACAAATAATATGAGAACCGTACCGCTCGAGACCGTTTCCCAAACAGTATTGTATGCGCAACGAAAGTAAAAACTATGGGATATAAGCAGGTAATTAAATGTATAATTGTGTATTTCATACAATAGACAAAGTGTCATAAACAAGCGGAAAAGGAGTTTAGAAAACTGTTACTTTCTTCAATTAGAAATTAATTAGTATAATTATTCTGAACCTATTAAAAAAGCTATAAGCTATTCAGTATGTTTTAGTTTTAGATTATTTACATAATATAAGTACCTAAATACCAATAAGTTATATAGAATTTATATATATCATATTATGTATAGAGTAGACTTTGGTATCGTTTTTTTTGGCAGTGACTTACAAGCAAATATGACCAACAATATAATTTCTCTTGGCGTACATCTAATAGCTTTAATAAGGGACCTTCCTCAATTATGTGAAATGATTTCTAGGGATGTCATAACTTATAATTACACTTTCTCTACTAAGAAATGACCCGCGAGTCGCGACGCATCCTAAGAATAATAACAAATTAAACTACCATTAAAATTTAAAACTGACATTAAAAAGCGCCATAACATTATTAAAAAAAAGGAAACTACTTTTTGTCACTTGACTTTTTGGAAGTAGAATTTTATAGAAAGCAAACTATTATGTTGACGAATTTGGTCAATTATTTATATATTTAATAATTAATTTGGTCAAACATTTGGTGGTCATCCACTTATACCTAAACAATAAAAATATTTTATTTAGAGCTATTTGTTAAGCTTTGCCCATAATTTATATATTATTTACTAAATAGTTACGTGAAAGATTTTGTTTAGAACTGTTTCCTTTCCTTTTCCTCTACGATCGAGTATTACAGTTCATAATGTTACGTGTATTTCCTCTACGATCGAGTATTTATTAAGTACGTGAGAACAGCACCGCGCGCCGTTACCGCTACCGATACCGGCAGGAAGTTACTGTGGACATATTCGGCTCTTATCACTCGTTTATTGATTCGTGTCTGTTTGTATTGGGGGCTACTAAAATATGGTTATATTTATCTACCTTATATTCGTATAAGGTAGCAGTGGCGGCCCTAGGGGTGGCGAACAGGAACCCGGGGCCTCGCTCTTGCAGGGACCTCGCAAGGTATTTTTTCGTAAGGCAAAGAGCCTCGCAAAGATCTGCCGCTCAGGACCTCAAAAAGACATTCCGCCCAGGGCCTCGCAATGGGTAAGGCCACCACTGTAAGGTAGCATAAGGAAGATAAATTTAACCGGTCAGGACTTCCAGAGACCAACAAAGAATTTGTTTAATTGTTAGGTTAGGTTAGGTCTAATTTATATTAGACCAATAAAGGCCAACCAATAAATTATTAAGGCCATATGCAAATTATATTTTTTTTACATCGCAATAACCTTCCTTCGTATTAATAATAATTAAAGTATCAAAATAAATTCTATAGTCCTGTTTCCAGAGTCCAGTCTAAAATGTACGAGTACCTACTTTTGAAATCTATTTTTTTTTAAGTTTAAATTATGAGTGCATTTGTTAACTTTCTTCTTGATCCAAAATCAACTTCAGTGCTTTACAAATTACCTACAAAGTAGCAACTCACGTGGCATTTGCCTGCATTCGTAATGCACTGCCATTTTGCATCAACTAGTTCTTAATATTCGACGCACTTGGTAATTCAACTTTGATTTATGGTAATATTATACTATTAGCGTTCCAATCCGTTTCGGTAGCGCTTTTGAAATATTGAAGTTAATTTCTCAATAGAGACCTAATGATGTACGACGTAATTATACAGGCTATAACAAAACTATGTGATAATAATTTAGCGTAAGTGAGACTCCTCTCAGTCTATAGAGTTCACTGTGAAAGCAGCAGCGCTGAAAGAGCATTTTTTTTGTGATTTGCAAGAGCAAGCTTCCCAGTATCATGAATTTGTCCATACAAAAGTTTAAAAAAATATTTTTTCAGCGCTGCTACTTTCTCCACTCTATGTGAGGAACACATACACACCCTAAACCTAAAGTATTATGAGATATTATGTCACTATGTTTTGTTACACCCTGTATACACTTAATATGCGTTTCACAAGTATTGTTAAATTTCCATTCGAACATTGTTACGGCTATGGTTTTATACGCGGTGATGACAATAGGACGGATCCGATATGCTTATGTAACGTGCATAATGTGACTGATGCGTGGAGTCAAGGCTTGTTTTCGTTTTCCCCTTCAGTGGGCTTGTTTGGAATCAATGATATTGTAAAAAATCATTGCAATCAGAATAAGTGGGCATATTGCTTCCTGTACACTTACACTAAAAACTTTTATAGAACAAAATCACGGCCGCAAAAGTTATTGCTTTAATGCTGGTAAGATCATAGCCATTATACGTTTGTCTGGTGATATCATCCTGTAATGATGTTGTTTTACATTCTTATATTTTAAGCTATACGAAAAAAGAGAGAGAAAACACGATCTTATAGCTCGTCAAATGCAGGCCAGAGTCCAGACTGACGAGGTAGGCCTGAGAGCTAATCTATACTAATCTATACTAATATTATAATTGGGAAGAGTTTGTTTGTTTGTTTGTTTGAACGCGCTAATCTCAGGAACTACTGGTCCGATTTGAAAAATTCTTTCAGTGTTAGATAGCCCATTCATCGAGGAAGGCTATAAAAATAATAGGAGCGAAGAAATTGAGGAAAATGTGGAAAAAACGGAGGAAATTATATGAAAGTGCTTATTTGAACGACCTAATCTCAGAAACTACTGGCCCGATTTGAGAAATTCTTTCAGTTTTAGATAGTTCATTTATCGAGAAAGGCTATAGGCTATATTTTATTACGCGTTCAAATAATAGGAGCGAAGAAATAGAGGAAAATGTGAAAAAAACGGGGGAAATTATATGAAAGGGCTTATTTGAACGCGCTAATCTCAGGAACTACTGATCCGATTTGAAAAATTATTTCAGTCTTAGATAGCCCATTTATTAAGGAAGGCTATAGGCTATATTTTATTACGCTAAGAATAAGAGGAGCGAAGCAATAGAGGAAAACGGGGAAAATTATATGAAATTGCCTACTGGAGCTATTTTTATGTTATTTGGCAAACTTGAAGAATAGACCACGTGAAGGGACATAGGCTAATTTTGCGGAAAAATGTATGGTTGCATGAAATTCCTAAATTACGCGGGTGAATATAAGTATAAGATAATATAAAAATCTCTCTCTTAAAGCACATTATACAAAATTCTCGTGTCACAATGTTAGTCCACGAACTCCTCCGAAACGGCTTTACTGATTTTTACCTAATTTTACATGCATATTCAGTAGGTCTGAGAATCGGCTACTGGTTACTTTATATATTGATAAGTACATTTGTTGAATAAATAATAATAAATTATTACAACTTGAGACTAAGGGCGGCCATTGTTTGTGCGATGGGATAGCGATAGACGTAGATCAAAAAAATAATATGGGTGAAATAGGTACTTTATATTATGGCAAAGCAACGTTTGCCGGGACAGCTAGTAATATATATTATAGTAGTACCACTTAAAGTAAAGTCTGCCAGACTTCAGTTCGGTCTATCAGTCTGAGACTGACGCTAGAATGATGGCCGGAATTTACATAATAAAATTCATAATAATAAATGTCAATCACCCTGTCACACGATCATTCTCCCGTCAGTATGGATCAGACTGATGGACTGAACTGATGCCAGATTGACCGTGTAACCGTACGTAGGTATGTGGCAACTTACAGTGCGATGCGACAAGTCGGTGACGGAGTCGTGTCGGTGGTCGAGGCTGCCGAGGCTGCAGCAGGAGGCGGACGAGGACAGGGACACGGAGTCGGCGCGCGCGCGGTGCGGCGACACCGCCACGTGCTTCAGCATGCCGGTTCCTGGGGAAAAACAGATGTAGTTAATGAGTTATATGGAGATCGCAAACGTTACACTTTTTGTGTGATCGAGTCTGCGGCTTACATACAATCAGCATAGCGCGCGCCATCAGAATGTATGGAAGCCGCAGACTCGATCACACAAAAAGTGTGACGTGTGCGATCTCCCTGCATATATTGAACATTATGGTAAAACGACAACGCCTCCGTGGTCTAGTGGTAGAGAGTGCGGCTCTCGACTCGGAGGTCATGGGTTCGATTCCCGCGTTAGAAACATGTTATTTCCAAGTTTGGTTAGGACAATGCAGGCTGATCACCTGATTGTCTGACAAGTAAGATGATCCATGCGTCGCCTGATCTCTCGCCGATCGTGTCGGTCTTCCGTCCCACTGGGTTATGAGAGTAAAGGAATAGAGAGTGCTCTTGTGTACAGCGCACACACTTGGGCACTATAAAATTACTCCTGCGTAGCTGGCCTGGTTTCAATGAAACCGGCCACCGTCACCGAAATCGGTGTGGGAGCTATTATGATGGTAAAAGTTAATGGTGAATTCGAAGGGTTATCGGATCTTGCGACAGCAATACAACGGGCGATATCGCTAAATTGTCGCCAGTTGCATTGGTATTGCAAGATACAATGATCCCTGGTATCATGGTGATAAACAATTTGCTATATTTTGGTTCTCGGCATAAGGTAATCACTTCTTACAAATAAAACTAGAGACGAGTAAAAACTAGAGCTACTAAAGGGGTTATCATGTTACGACAAACGCATCCGTATTTCTCCGATCTGATTAATCCCTGTGGAATTTGGGGATGTAAAAGAATAATTAAGAAGAAAAGAATTCGACAACCAGTTTTTACCGCGGGCGCAGGCCTTGTTCAGCTAAATATTTTGAGTTGACGATGGGTTGTCGTGAGTCTTCAAGGCAAAATACAAAAATATATATTTTCATGAGTAATTAGGTACCTATTTCAAAATCGTAGTTTCAGAGTTGGTTTGCTAGCATTTAAATATATCAATAACGTATAGGATTCATTTTACATCATTAATTAAGAAGAAAATAAAAAATAGCAACAGCTATAAAGTTAGACCCAATAAATGAAACGTAAATGAAATAAAACATTAACCTCGTTTTTATATTTAGTTTCAATTTCCAAAAATAATTATTTATTTGATACCAAATTAGACAATTCAACATTCCTGTTAAACAAATTAACATAATTCTAAAGAGCGTTACATAAAACTACAATAACTTTACACCCACAGTGCACCCAAAAAGAGACGACTGTAAAATATGAAGTTCGTTGGAATAATTAAAATTAAGGAAGTTAACTTTGGAATACGCCTTAATTGAGAGAATGTGTTTAACTTCTTAAGAAAAGACAAACTTTAAGTAAGTATAATATGAAACTTTTAACGACTCTACAATATAGAGTCGTCCTCTGACTATTGCGCTTTCTTTTGAACGCGAAATGTTCTGTCGTTTTATAAAGTGGTAATGTATACGCGACGGGCGATTTTTACGACGAAGTTCAAAAGTTTAGACAGCAAATAGGTGCGGAACACAGAAATAAGATTTGGAATATATTTCGGTTCCGGTGGCGTAGAAAATAACGACCTTATTATTATTATAAGACATTTCACTATATTTTAGGCTTACTGCTAAGACTGTGTAACTTTTGATATGTCATGGTGAGTCTAATCAAAGTGTTAGAAAAATAAAAACGTTTAAGTCTTTTGTATGCAGCAAGACAGACATTAGCACTTTTTTTGGATTATTGTTAGCAAAAGCAACAACATGCACGTGTGTTGCCTGTTGCGTTTCTGTTGTTTTACTGTTGTAAAGTCAGACAGATGTTGCTCGGTTTGCTTAGGACGCTCACTAATTGTATCTTCCAAGAAAAATGTCTATTGAATTGAAATCTTATATTTTGTAGTATTGGTCAAAGATTTTGTTTTAAGTTAAGACATCGTAGTATTTTAAAAAAATAAGAGAAAACTTTAAACATTTAATTGCTTCAAATCGTAATAATTTGTTCGTTCTTGAGAAATATATTAATGTTATGTTTAATCACTGTTGCGAATTGTAAATGTACATAGATAGATAATTTATAGATTATATAAATAACACTAAATCAAAAATGTATCAACTTAATAACAAAATAAACAATAATCTTAATTATTATTTTAAGTACATAAATAATTTGGGTAAACTAGTCATTAGTAATAACTGCAAAAGCCATATCTACCACGACACACTATATACATAATATTATGTTTCGTTAAGTTTTTGTCTAAAACAGTACAAACACAAATACATAAAAGTAAAAATGCAACCAAAATCATACAAGTATTTTCGCAACCGGCGTCTTTCGAATCCTAATGATAACTGTCTCCAGTGCAACGTTCTGCGTTAAAAATATTAATTGATTAAATTAAAAAACAATTTAGAGAGAAACTTGTTGTCAGAGTTCGGATTAATCGTGGGAATTCTCTTATTCCAGATTATGAGTTTCTAACGGTGAGAACAACCAGCCTTGGGTGACCCGCCTCCACACAATTACCTCTAACAAACACGGTTAAACAATATTAGACAATGATGGCGTGCTCAATGATAGGTCATGTCGAACATACTTTTTGTGAAGAAAACTACTGGGTTAATTTTATGTAGCTGCAAGTTGAGGTGCTTTGCGCGTAATAGGTACAAATGAAACTTAGGTGTTGATCAATTTATATTATGTAAGTACGATTTTTTTATTGTTTATTAGGTTAGAACGCAGAAACCTACATATTGCCTTAAAAATATCCTATAATAATGTCTTATTGGGAGTCAAAATAGGTATAATATAATGTATTATGTATGTTATTTTAATCCATTTTCTGGCTTAGCTAGAAGGCACACAGAGGACAAACTTTCACACTTATAATTCGGTGTAGGAAAACCAATAAACAATAGTTACGTTGAAATCAGAGTTAAGTTAAAGCTAGTTAAATCTAATGTTGAACTTTAATTTATAAATTGATATTATGACTAACTGCTGAGAGTTATTGTGTCAATATGAGAGCAATAAATATTAATCATAGATCAGGCCGAGTGTCTATTTTAGTAACTCCTAAACGAAACGCGACAGCATCAATTTGTAATTGATTACCGTTTAAGAGGAATCCTGAAGGTCAACAAAAATTCCAAATAGATACTACCTAAGTACCTACTACTACGTAAGCAATAAAGAAACTTCGAATAATGTAGAGTTTCAGTGACAACTTTTAGATTTTTTTTTACTAGAGACTTTAAATACATTTAGGGGTGCCTCACTATTTTTTTTACTGGTAATTGAAAGACTCTTAAAAATAGAAACATCGCTGAAAGAATGACTCTGATAGCTGAAAAATTCACCAAGATATGATAATTCAAACATCTCATAAAATAGACCTGCCCAAAACGCTCCATACAAAGTGCTACGAAAGAATGACGTCAATCTTTCGTAGTTTGTATGCATCGGGAGAGAACTTTGTTCGGTAGGTATATTAAATATTGCGTTTATCTTAGTGGTTTCATAACAAAAGTTGCTTTTAATTTCATAAGTTATCGAATGGTATACAAATATTAAGAAATTTAATCGAAAAAAAAAATTGACTTGTTTATCCAACTTTGAAGGCGCGTAACAAAAAAAATACAAATGAACACTTATTTTTTACCGTATTTTCTTTATTTTATTAACAAAATTCGCTAATATTTTATCTTATCTCTTATCTCTCTTATTCTCTTATCTCAATATATTATCTCTTTCATATATAAATATCTTATTCAAAGATCGTAAATACAACAAAGTTAATAATTGGTGTTTAAATTTTAAATTAAAAAGTTACTTTCTATTGTGGATTTTGATTGGAGCATTGGCTACAACACGATAAGGAATTTTTCACAAGCCGGGCCTAAAACAATCACAGTATCCGTATAATATCACGAATACCCTGATACTTTATTATATTTAAACAAAATGTGGGAATGAACTCGAAGTGTCAAGATTTCACATATGATTTTAAACGCATTTATACGAATAAAACAATAGTGGAGTGGAGGAAAATCATTCCGATTTCATTATTATTTATTATATTAAAGTCAGAAAATTTTATGAACATTTTAACATTTTCATAGTATGAAGGTGTGTAACTCGTAAAATGGCTTGGACTAAAACTTTCTGCGGCAATTCTGTCAAAACTATAAAGGACGATACCGAGGAGCTTTAGAGCACACAATAAATGTTCAGACTTTTTGATACAAAAAGTCTGAACATTGCGTGATGAGTTAGTTAGAGTGATGCTTTAAGCGCAAGGAAGTTCGTGTCAAATATAATATGTATTAACTTGATTGACAGGCACCTATAGTTATTTTTGACACTGAATACTTGAAGCATCGTCAAGTATAAAGTAGGCCACGATGCGCTCGAGAAACGTTGTCCCTTTTACCGGATAAGAAACACCAGTTTCCGTCAATTTTCAAACAAGTGCAAGTCTCTTCGGTACCGGTTGTTAATATCCATTCAAGTTTCAATTAAAAACCAATGTGCAATACGGTACATACCAGTAGAGTGAAGTTTCTAGCCTCTAGGGCTAAATTCCTACCTATTATTCAGGCGATATCTTTATTCTGAAGAAAAATCAGTCTTCGCTACTGCGGCTCGTACTATACTATCAAAATAATTATGATGAAGCGAGAAATAAAGAATCCAAACTGGACAATTCTTATTATTAATTATTATGTACTTAGGTAATTACTAATTACCTACTTTTTAATATGTAATTCTACTGTACGTGTGTTTGTCACTGAACTCCTTCTAAACGACTGGAGAAATTTGAATGAATTTTCTTATATGCATTTGGGTGGTGCCGCAGATGTTTAGATTCACAAATCGACATGTAGGACAAAGTCTGTCAGCAAGGATTATAATATAAAAACATACAGCCGATGCCATCATAACTAGCACTTTTTTGGAAAACGGTTAAAAAATAAGGAACAATTTAGAGTTTTAGCATAACGTGTATTAATATCAACATCCCCCTTATTTACCAATCTTCTGATTACAAGCATCCACATCCTTAGACCTGTCAAGGAAATAATCTTCATTAGGTCAATGTCGTATAGAAACTCGAAAATCAACTTGCAAAGTTCCCAAAATATTACAATGCGCGTACTGTTACAGTTCGCGATATCGATGCGATAACGCGTATAAATTAAATACCGGTTGGAATATGCGGCAGTTCTCACGCTTTATATTCTATTTCCGATTTGTAATGGACATTCAAAATTGGAATATTTTTAGCGATTTTTATACAGTCGCTGACCTCATAATAAATTTGATTATATCAAAGTTTTTGGTGCTTTTACACATTATTTAATAGCCTTTTAGTACTCTTTCGCTATGGGGTTCAAGTTTGATGAAAGCTATCATAATTAACCGACTTCCAAAAAACGAGGAGGTTATAATATGTTCGGCTGTGGATATTTTTTTTATATATACTTGTCATTTTCTAGACAGGCTTAAATTATTATGATTAACTTACAGGCAAAATGAATCTGTGAATCGAGACACGTAAGTAGGTAGGTACACATAAATAACTGGCATGCCGACTCATGGTTTTGACCATAGTAAGTATAGCTAGTAAATGCAAAGGTTCACTGGCCAGAGCGACGTATATCGCTCCACAACCCAAACAATATGTCCAATGAATTCATATCCGACGCGAGGAATGCAAACGGCTAATGCAGTTTACTAAATAAACAATACACCATTAATCAATCATATCAAAACGTTCCATAAATATTCATAGTCTATCTATACTGTAATACATATTTTATGGCTTATGTACATCTATTTATATGCAGAAACTTTATGATGTTACCTCTGACATCAAGAAGTTATAATCAATGCTATTATGAATTATGAACTTTTCTAACGGCTGTTCCCAATATTTGATCTATCTCTGGTTTTGCCCTACTAGAGATAGGAATAGCTCACATTAGACATTAAGCGTCTCCCAGACAGACGCGGCCTGCGGTGGCGGTGGCGGTGGCGGTCAGTTTGATGACTTGAGAGTTCTAGTTAAGATACAGACACACGCGGCCACGCGGCCAAGCCATTCAACTGACCGCCACCGCAGGCCGCGTCTGTCTGGGAGACGCTTTAGAGACATATATTTTATGTCAATTCAATGTTAACTGCAATCGGTTGTATGTCAAACCAGAGATAGATTGAATATTGGGAACGGCCGTAAGTGCATAGATTACTTAAACCATAGATAGATTATATTTAACTGTACCAATAACTATTTTGGTAAAAAAATATGTTGGTCGACAACTATGCCTATTACTTACATCATAAAATACAAAAAATGATAACGTTAATCGAAATTGCAAAACAATAAACTTAGTCTTCTTCGAATTTCAATTTGTTAGAAAACTTTGCTAATTTTCAATTTAGCAACAAATCTAAAGGACTTGAAACATTTGCAAGGGTATTACTTAAACGACTTCCTTCGTCATGTTATTCTCAGGGAAGCTGGGTTGTTACGTACAATGCGTATATAACAGTTATGATAGATACTTTCACTAGGAAATGTACCCATAATCACACCAGTCAATCAGGCGCATCGTGCTCTATATAATTGATAACGTCTTCATGTTTCATATCAGTGCACACAATTAGATGGAAAAAAATCGGGCGAATGTAGAGCTGCTAGTAAAAGGTAGAAAACTCAAAAAACAAAGGTTAAATTTAGATTAAGTTTAGACACTGTTGTAAAGTACAATCAAAGAAATTGAATTCGAGCCTAGCCGATTGATAGAATATTAAGACTTTAACCATTAGTTTACATTAGCATGAGCATGTCTTAATATGATATTTGAAAACAGTGGAAGCAACGACTGCAGACGTGTTTTTCGCGTATGATTCGCGCCTCTGGTAAGCGATTCTTTAAGCCAGCGTTTCCCAACCTGTGGTCCGCTGTCCGCGATCGTCTGTGGACCATACATAATTCAATTTTTTTGCTGTTTTTTTCATCAGTGGGATCCATGAAAACTGTGCTCGACTTCCTAGGTGGCTGAGAAAGGTTGGGAAACACTGCTCTTAGCTAAGCGGTAGTTTTGTAGACAGTACATTGATTAGTAGATCCAGGTCATCTGCGTCACAATGGAACACCGTCATTGTTCATTGCACGGGCTATTAATCTATTAAGTCTTTAAATGCATGCGTGTTGGATCCGCTCAGGAATGCACAGGATACTATACCCAAAGAGACGAGAGTTGTTCTACTTGGATATTCGACGATAGTGGTCTTTACGTGGTTACAATAGCAGTCAGAAACACTCAGGGGTAAAATAACTGTGAACGGATTGTAGTCGTACAGCCGCGTACTTCACACGCACGGAATATATTTTTTGCTAATAATGACGATGAAGGTGTATGAATGTGGTTTACTGTTTGTCTTTACTTCATATTATATTCATATTAAAAACCCAAAACCAAACCCAAGCCAACAGATTGTAATATCTCGGCATTGGCTCGATAATGTATTGGCATTAATTATCTATCTGATCACTGATGCTAGGCCACTCATTAGCTCTAACTCTGCTAGTTCCAATAACAAAAATGCGTTTACTTTGAGCCCGCGCCACCAACCCAATCTTATGAAAGAAGATGTCGTAGCTGTACCTGTTTTCTTCATGTTATTTTAAATTTGCATTAAAATAATATTTAATTAATTTTTCCATATTCAGTTTATGGTTAGCCCTCCTTCCTTTTTCCTCGAGATAACAAGTGTGACTTAATTAAGTCAAGTTGAAATACTTCTTTGGTTGTAGCGTACCTAAAGATGCGCTTACGCGGGCAATAATTTCGGCAATAATTGCTGCTTGTTGCCGCAAATTGCTCGATGTAGTCATGACGTCAAAATTGACGAGAATTGACTAGAGTTGAGCAATTTTAGTTGCCCGTATAAGCGCACCTTAGATGACAAATGTTTGGTTGTTTTTGTGAGCAATTGTTACGCAGGTTATGGTATTTTCATACATATTCACTTTTTCATTCAACTGTAACCAAAATTACTACGCTGGTATTTCCAAATTACTACGCTTTTCAATGGGCGTTGTCCAAAAAAAATCACATGTACTTTTTATATTTTTTTCGTTAAAATAGGGTATTTTAAGAATAAAAATTAAATAATTTTTAAATTCATTGGCTAGTTTTTTCTTAATAAATGTTTAAAGTTTCGCTCTGACGTCATCATCGGCGGCCAATAATTGACCTCTGCACTATGTTTTTTATCCTTTCAATCTTATTTATAATGGCTGGTTCGTCAAATGCAAGTTCTCAATTATGTGAAAGCTGATACGAGAAGCTTACCAAAAGTTCTAAACGTAATGTTTGTAGAATTTATTGCTAATTTAACGCCATTGAAGGTCAAACTAAGGTTAAACATATTTGTTCAAAAATATAAGTAACTAATGGGTATTTTTTTCGTTTATATACAGAAAAACGATCACTGACCTTATTCCTCGAAATGTTTTTGAGCAAAATTAAAAAAAAATATGGACAATCCCCCATTGTGGTAGTGAACTTGCTTTTAATCAGCGGCTGACAGTCAGATTGTGAACTCAGCCTATGCTAATTTACTCCACAGCCAACGGAAGCATTGTGCGGTCAAATATGCAAAAAGCTAAGCAAAACCTCCGCGGGACATAGAAATGAAAACAGGATCCGAATATAAAGCAATCAGGATTAGAAGCCTTATTGAGAACAAAATGTAGACCCATATGTGCAGGGCTTATTCATGAAATTGATTGGGGATTAGGGTAATGTAAGTAGTTCTATGAGATTACAATTATAAATATGTATATTATTACAATTATTATTATAAAAATTACTTAACGTTATCACAGTATCGCAATATTATAGTGACGTTCTCTGGAGGCACGGTCACTACCTTGTCAAGTTGAGCCAAAATAGAGGTATCTCCCTATTCTCGGAAAAGTTAGGTTGTTAACTCAATACCATCTCAATACAGACTTAAATGTTCTAAGTTACGGCTTGTAAAATAACTTCATAATAATATTATAACGGTGTTTATTTTCTAAAACATAATAAGTTTTATTACCTGAAACTACCAACATCATAAGATCTAAGAAGAAAGTGAGCTACATTAGGCCGCACATGTAGTTTTTATTTCACCGCAGAAACTACCGGATACAATAATAGACGTTTTTGCGTGCTTTTGGGAAAGTTTTTGGTGAAACAACAAAAAAGTAATTGAACTGGGGTCATCCTATAATAGTTTAAGGTTATGAGTTATGACTTCCTTGTGATGTTTTTTTGAAATTTCATATAGAGTATAAGTTACAAACTCAGAATACAGAACAAACTGTATTCTGTTTGTTCTGTATTCTGAGGATACAAAGTACACTTAATCTATTCTGTTTATCTAATATCTTAAATAATAAATAGTATATATAGCAACTTCTAAGGCATCTAACGTAAATGTATGTAGAGCCATTATATTTTCTAAAGAAAATTTCGTACTACAATAATTTAGGATTTTCATCGAGTATTAAGGTTACAAGTTTCAAACCTTACATTAACGACATCAAATAAATAATCAACAAGCACATGAAACTTGTTTTTGAAATGTTATTACAGATGCAAGGGATGTCGTCCAACAATTACCGAGAGTCGAGACGCCAGACGTGGTTAGAATATATAACACAGTCTTTACAAAAAATCTACTACCCTCCGTGACGTACAAGTTACAAGTTATTGCCAAAAAAAACTTCTACTAACCATGAGTTTTAATTTTGCCCAATAGCTCCTATCTTATCAGGAAATCAAATCAAACAGTAACGGCGTTGATAAATGAAGATTAAAAATGTCATAATATCTCATAATGTAATTTTCCAGTTAAACACTTGAACCAGCACGAGATTGATGTTACAACCCGCATTTTTCACAAGTGATTAGGGATAATATCTATAATTAAATCATTATTATATGTTATCCGAACTTGACTCTTATATTCAAGCAATACGGTATAAACTTCAATGCAGAGAATAATGTGTGAAAACTACATTTTTCCAGAGAGCCTAAACGTTGATCACAAATGTGCGCCGATCACGACACAATGGAAACTTCAATATCTCCCATATTGTTATTCTTGTCGCGTGCAAAAATTTAATAGCACTGGAATCCTGTACATTATACATCAAAACATGAGATTTATATCGTGCTAAATAAAGGCGATAATCGCTTGAAGCACATAGTGTTAACACCGAATTAAAAAGTGAGCAGGCGTCGCGTTTGTTTCTCGGAATACTGTCACGTGATCATAAAGGGGTTTGCCGTTTGAGTAATAATAGAACTCCAACTGTGTCAACTGCAATAAATAAAGGGACCTCAAGATTAGAGAATGCTAACAAAATATTTTTTGTAACCTACTTCAGTTTTGTAGTTCTTGTTAATTTGTTCTTGTTTATTTCCTCTCCTAATACAGTCCTAATCTTCGTTACTCTGAGTGGTTTTACATTCAATACTACTAGAACACTAGTTCCACGTACAAGACAGAAGTCCTTATGTAAGACCATAAAACAGGTATCATAGTTTACAGTAGTCTCATCGCAATCTTTCTCACGACCTACTAGATGTAGAGCAAAAATAGTACAAAGCATGCGAGTGATTCCTCCGTATATGGATGTCACAGAACATAAGAAATTGCATTCGTGTATTATGATTTAATAGCTGTGTCAGTCATTAATTTAATTATTGTACTAATATTGAAGCTTCTGTATCAGGTTTAAATACAACTTCATTATTTAACCGACTTCCAAAAAACGAGGAGGTTATATGTTCGGCTGTGGATATTTTTTTTTTTTTTTTGTATGTTCAACGATTACTCCGCCGTTTGTGAACCGATTTTCGAAATTTTTGCTTTGTTGTATTTGGTTTTACTCCAATTTGGTACCATGTTCACAAAGTGGTGACCTGATGATGGGATCCAGGAGTAATCGAGGGAACTCCTCGAAATTTATATGGAAACATATGGTGATTTTGGTTTTATGTGAAGTGTACTAAGAATATGCTACCAAAAAGTCAAATATTGGGTCAAGGTATACCATGGTTTCGAAGATGCTGAGAGAACTCCTGACTCCTTATAGATACACGTTTGGGAGTTTCGGCGTTGTTTTAAGAACAGAAAGCATATGCTACTATGCAACTCATATTCATCATCATAATCATCATCATCATCATCATCATCATCGTCTTCATCATTACCACGTCGTGTTAAGGTCACCAATGTCTCATGGCACAGAATAGATAATAGTACAAGGCATAGGTGTGGATATACTAATAATAATAATAATTTTATACTGTATAACAACACTTTGTTTAAATATACACGGCGGTCAGCGCCGCGAGGCGACAGATCGAATATACTTTACTACTTTATATACAGATCGAATACTATACTAACTACTTTATAAAATTTTAATAGACAAAATATAGAATTAAAATAAAGTTATTTTAAAAAGAGCATTTAAACAAAACAAAGTCAATAAGTGTATTTTTAATTAGTTATACTTATTAATCGATAGATGGCGCACTAAGTATCGATTTGAATGGATTTGAAATTGAATTCTTGATTACAAGAACAGCATGATAATATTATATTATATTACTAGCTGTCCCGGCAAACATTGTTTTGCCATATAAATAATTTTTGGTATGAAAAATAGATGTTGGCCGATTCTCAGACCAATATCCTCACAATATGCTCACATAATTTCATGAGAATCGGTCAAGCCGTTTCCGAGGAGTATGGCAACGAAAACTGTGACACAAGAATTTTATATATTAGATGAGTAGCTACGCTACATCCTATGCAAGTTTATACAATTTTTTATCTGATAGATCCTTGGATCGTGGAAAAACGAGACACAATAGCCTTTCTATTGTTATCGCAATCGCCGGTGACCGCTTGGGGTTTGAAGTATTAAAATTGTTAAATTACTTAGCACAATATGTTCACTTCACTGATAATATATTATTTTGTGAGTGTGAACTGTGTAAAAAGATACGTAAAATATACGCGAAGGTTTACCTACTAGTGTAACTAAAAAGAGTGAAATTATTATTATTTTTAACAAAAAATTAAAACCGACTTCCAAGGTAAAAACAATATTAACATTAATATGAACTAAAAAGTATTAAATAATTTTTGCTATCTAATAGTGCCTTTTTCCGAATTCGGCTAAACCTCAACTATTTCTGTACTCAATCTTCATAATTTTGAAGTCGGTGCCAGTTCCAAAAGTTTCAAATATTCTGTCAGAGGACTGAAGATTCAGCTATCTGGTACCGACTTCAAAATAATGAAGATTGAGTACAGAAATAGTTGAGGTTTAGCCGAATTCGGAAAAAGGCACTATTAGATAGCAAAAATTATTTAATACTTTTTAGTTCATATTAATGTTAATATTGTTTTTACCTTGGAAGTCGGTTTTAATTTTTTGTTAAAAATAATTATTTTTATTTGTCTTTAGTTTGTAAAACTATTACGCCAATAATTATTTTCCAATACATAATTAGAACAACGAGATGATGTGATATTTTATTTATTATTAAATTTAACGTATTCAGATCTTTAGCTATCTTAAAAATGCGACGCAAGACATAAACTATTGAATCAACTTGTAAAAATCCTGCGCTCTTGGTTACCCTGCCTAACGCCTTTAATCAATTGTCTTAATAACCGAGCAATTGTCTCAACACCAAAATTGCGCGTCCGATGGATTTGACTTCGTTCCTAAATACAATATCAGCGAGGCGATCTTAGTTAATTGCATTCAATTAAAGGCCACTCGACTCGTCCTTGCACGCTTCCCACTGCCTTCGTCGTTTTGACGAACAATAAGTAATAAGATTAATCCATGACCCCGTCGCTAAATATAAAAAATATTGTTTTTTTACGAAATTATGTTCCAAAAAAATACTGTTTCATGTGTAAACTTTTGAAAATACATAATATATAACTATCCCTAGCATGATCAAGGTGAGGAGTAAATATATATTTGCAGCACACAATGTTTGAAACAGCCAAGTTACGTTTTTAATTCCGGTACTTAATATTTTGAGGTTTTAGGTTCAACATCCTTGAGAAACAGGAATTTACGTAAATTAAGAACTTTAAGTGCATACTAATTTAGGAGAGTAAGTAATCGTAAAATATTTTTACTGGTTTGATTTGTCCCACAATACTTAATCATAACAATAGATATGTATATATAATATTAATTTAATAGTAAAACTATTTGTCCATTTTTTTTAACAAAAAAGAAATTAAAAACGAAAATATTATGCCAAGAATGTATTAACTATTAAGTCTCACAGAACCTACGAGAAAAACTGTGCGGATTTTATATTTGTTAATCCGAGGTTTTCAAACACCTTGTCCCACATACGACTATTGTTTTAGATAAGACTTGGTAAAACGGTCAATGACCAAATGGTCCGAGCTTGAGATTTTAATTATATGAGAAACAAGCTTTAACCGTGATAACATGTAATTGCTATGCAAACACGTATCCTCGTTAAATTGCAAATTGCTAATAACCAGAATTGTTCTTCTGGTTTTATAAAATTGTTATTATAACAATGCTTTTAGCCATTATTCTTAGAATGTCAAGGTAGAAAAACGAGGGATTGATTTGAATAAGGGGAACTAACAGACCGCGACTATCTATGTATGATAAAATGTCGCTTGGCAAAAATTGGTGCGGTACACGTTTTTTTTGATTTCCTAAGCACGTTGCCTATTTGCTGCTGCGGAACCCTTAATATGGGCGATTCCAACTCGCACTTAGCCGCTTTTTTACGTTAGGGACCCCCCCCCCCCCTTATCAAATATGCGCCCGTGATCTTTCAACAAACTTTCTTAACCCTTTTAGTCGAAACTTACCAATTTCACAGGAATTAAGGCGCATAGTGTTTTTTAATAACAGTGAAACTTAATTTTTTTATGCAAGATATTCAATATCCTACAAGTAATATTGATTTAGAAGTACTCTTATCAAAGATGAGTCCGTGCGCATTGCGGATATTACGCATTTCTCATTATCATTGATGATCTTAGCATCTAGGTATTCATTCATAATCCTATCATTATTTCCAAGCTTCCGGATTGTTCCTGGTACTCCGTGCCTCTGTCGATACGTAATATTAAAGTGAAAAGTATGTCACATATTTCATTCTTATCGGTGCACATAAATCTAAACTTCAAAAACACTGTCGAAATTGTAACGCGACGAAACGAACGTAACTAGCGCTATGCACCGATAAAAGACACTGTAGGTCGCCCGATAAACTTAGATAGCCACAGATTTCCGTAGTTTATTACGAAAGCATAATAAAATCTAATATTAAGGTCTAAGATCGTAAATCACGTGACATTAAAATCTATTACAAACAATGTGGCTTTTGGGCATATTCCTTGTGGGGCGATAGTGAAAATTATAGTCAAAAGTATATTTAAATGGTACTAAAATTTAATATTTTCGATACATGCACACAAGACTAATAAACGTATGAAAGTCGACAGGCATAGTGTAAATAACCAAATAAGTACCAAATTGTTGTCTGTCAAATGTAAAAATGTACTAGATCATAATAGTTATCGTAGTAGTTAAGAAACTACACTGCATAGATGCATAATTTGAAAACTTTATTTTAATTATACCTATTTCTAAACTAAACGATAAATGAAAATTAATAGCCAGTAGATGAGCTGATAAGACGCCGCTCGCCAGACCTTCTCTGGCTTGTCTGGAGGCGTCATAGATAAAGATAGATTTATTTGGAGCCACGAAAGTGGAATAATAACAACAGTACCAACTACTCACATATTCATAGAGTAACTAGATGCAACCTGTTACCCGCAACTTGCTTACACTCAAACTCACAGATTATTTTTTTCCGCGACAAAAAATATCGCAAAATTACCATCAAAATATGTATCTATTGAGTTTATTGCAAGCAGAAATATGTTCAGCGGTTTAGAAGTCAAGTAAGAAACAGACAGACACACTGTTACATAATGGTACATAAACATAAGAAAGAAATCATAACAGACGTTTGCTGCACTCAAACGGAACAGATTGGAAGCAAGACGCATGACGGATGAGTAAGCCATGGGGCAGCTGGTGGCAATTGAAACAAATGAACTCGGCGCCATCATAGAGATCGTATCAACTCGAGTACTGACAAAGATAGCTCTATTTGTACTAGCGAATATGGAGATTAAGACGTTTGAACCTTATAGCGTTGCTCAAAATGCATAAGCGTAAGCAAAATACTATAAAGGCGGAGAAAATGTGTGACGCATGTATGAATCATATTGTTATAGCGAGCGATGCTTAAGGATTTTTTTAAAAGAGCATTACATGTACAGGTCGAGAAGAGATACCTAATTGGTAATACCCATAAAATTGACTTGTATTTTACGGTTCCGGGCTGTAGCCTTAGGTATTTTCCATCACGTATCTACGTAAAATGAAATAACTTTAGTGTTCTATAAAAGTACCGATATCGAATAAGCAGTTCTAAAAAAGAAATAGAATTATTACTCACTTAAGAATGTTTAATAGAGCATGACATTGGATACGAACTAGTTTAGACTCCAAACTTCCAGACAGACATAAAGTGTGAAATATATATAATATTGTTTGTACCTTATCAAAATGTAAATTTGAATGCAGCGTTAATACGTTAGTTTTAAATGAGCTTATCGGAGTAAACAAAGATACCAAAAGGTTTAACCCAGTTTAAGTTAGGCAGCTTATCACGCAAATAGTGTAGACTTATCGAAGTTTGTGTAGCCTTGACAGCAACGGATGCTGAATACTATGTATTATCAATACTTGCGACAAACTTCATCTAGGAAATTCCTACAAAATTAATATTTAAATGTACAATTAAAATCAAACTTTAAAGAGAATAGAGAATTATGAATTTTAAAGAAATTACAAACGAAATATTATAAAGAACCTAATTCAAAACTATTACGGTTACTTTTGATACTGTTAAAATTTTTAAATTAAGAAATCCAGACCAGAATACGAAAAGTTAAATATAAAATGTTAAATTACCATTTCCGTCGAAAATTCGTCCGCGTCTTGCTGTAATTAACCAACTTTTAGTCCAATTGTGAGAAGGTTATTGACCAGTGATGGAATGTTACAATAAAAAATACGAGCAACAATAATTCAAGTTGTTAATACAAGTCATTGCGTGGACTTACGAGTACCTCTTCAGAATGCAATCTTTAATAGACAATCTAATAATGATTCATTGCTTGCACTTGCTTTGCATGTACTGATTGAAATGTTCGAATCATATAATATTTTTATTCAAATACAACTAAGTAATACTATGTTGTCCCATAGTAAAATGGTTTCATGACACAACATATTTTTATTAAATAAGATATCTCGTCGCTGATGATGATGATGCTCAATTACATGCTAAAAGTAGGTAAGGATTCATATTATAATAAGTAAATAAATAATACATCGAATTAAATGGAAATTTGCTAATGCTTAGGCCGGAAAACAAGATTGCACTTACAGGAAACAACATTACAAAATTCATATCGATTACATTAAAACCAATCTAGCTGTTGAAGACAACGAAACAGCTCGAACGGAATTTGGTTGAGACTAATGAGAAAAGGATGCGAGAGGACAACTGTCATCCGCAATGCTAAGGACTTTGACCTTTGTTCGATTCCATGATCTTAACAAATAACACCTCGACATCTTATTAGTATCCGTAGTACGCAGAATCACTCTGATGAGTGATGACTCATTGTTGAATCACATATCAGTCAAACAGTGTTAAAAGCTTGATTAGGTAATGAATAAATCTGCTGAACTTCAATCAATGCTAAAGTTGCACTTATAACCTTAATATGAGGTAAATAAGATTTTAAGATTCCTGAAATCGATATTCATCAGATTAGTAAACCCAAAAACGCATCCAAAACTGGTTTACGTTGATTGGAATTCAATCTTAATTAAGATCCGTATCGATTACAAAATATTCCACGTAAGGTTGTGGTTACACTTTAACATGTGTACGAGAGATAATTTATCATCCATGGAATTTAATTCACGCAGATAAACTTTAAGTTATATTAAAGTAATAGACACTCTATCCCTTCAGCGCCTAGAAGAAATTAAAAATAATGAAACATTTTTAAGGCACGCGATAGAAAATGTTCCGAAAATAGAAAAGTGTGTAAATCGCATAAATAATGTAAAATCGTTTGAGAAGAATTTATCGGCGAAAGTCATTGTTTATTCCGTCGCAGTTTAGAAAATAATGAATTTGCTACGGTCCACGCAACGTCGCGTGCACTCCCGAAGCCGATTACTCATTAAAATATCTAGTTTAGTGTAAAAAAGAAACATTTCGTTAACTCGTCGGACCGTCCATTATTATAAAATAATGACGAGAAAACAATTACAAATCCTCGAGATCGTAACGAGTTGCTAATTGATGATGTTGTATTTTTAGATGCAACATCAGGTTTCTTATTTAATAAAAATAAAGTACAGCGACACGTCGAGATCAATTCCAGTGAACTGTCGCAAGAACCGCCGAGAGCGTGAGAGGATCGGCCATTGTGTCGATATTCTCACACAAAAATGTATGCAACCCATCACAAGCGGAGCAAAATGCAGAAACCGCAATAACTGTTTGCGAAAGCATTTTTTATGATTTCATTAATCTTATTGATTAGGAATTAGCATTAAAACAACCCAGATAATTGAAAATGAACTTGAAAAGGAATATGTCTCAGGTAAACTTATATTTGAACTAGAAGAACGTAGAGGCAACACCGAGATGCTGCAACAATAAACATTTGATTGTTGTCTTAATTAGTTTATTTACAATCAACGAACATATTGTTCTTATCTCGATTGTAGATGATCTAATCCAGATAAACGTAAGTGTAGAATATATTTCACCATCATTACGATGTATAGGTATGTATCATTGTTCTTCTGTAACAATGGTGGTTTCGTATTTTACATTTACGAGAAACTTTCAAGGGCGTTTGCAGTCATTATGACTCTCGTGTCATAAAGAGATCACATTGCTGAAAACTGATGCATTGGCCAAACTAAACATGAGACTCATCATGAAAGTTGGAGTATATGTATAATCAAAATCATACAGTTTAATGTTTCAAAATGCACACTGTTGTATTTAGAGAAATCTGTTGTGCTAATCTCAGAAGAAAATTTCAAACATTTCTTGATCAAGGTCACAAAATAAACAATTGTGAATTAACTACGCACTTGAGGCGTGAAATTGAATTTATACGGTAAGATTGTGTCCCACATAAGTTTATGCAAACTAACCATAATTTTATTATTTCCCCATCTTGTGACTTATTACAGGGACTGTCAATTTTCTAAATAACGATAGGCAATAATACAAAGGGAATAAATAGAGTAATCTGATTGATTTAAGGGAGAAGACCTAATGGCAGACACTTTAAGGAAACATGAAATATTCGAATGTTATAAAATATATAATTTATGAAAATAAAGGATTGATAACTTCTTCCATGTCTTCAGTAACTCTTACAAAATAAAACTATTATAATTATTCTCTGACAAATCAATAAAAAAATATATTATTGGTCTTTTTGTAAACTTAGTCATAAGTACTAATAGATGACATCACAATAAGCGAACAACACTAATAGTAGACACCAATATGAACTAATAGTTGACATGGAACATTACATTACATTTTACATTTTTCATATTATTAGGTCTTTATTTGCCGTTTTTCAAAAGATTTCATTTACTTCATCATAGTAACTACATGCATCAGAAATATTATCCACGTTGTCTCCAGATTCTCTTCATTCTTCTTCCATGCTGAAACTATCTTTCCTTTTATTTTTATTTTTCATATTTTTTTCCCAGCAAATTTATTTTTAGTCTTAAGTCTCTATGCTTCTTTTGCCTCTTCTTTTTTCTTCTTTTTGTTCTCAGTTCTCCTTTTTCTTCTTTTTACTGCTACAAAACTAAAGCATCGATTTTTAGATCAGTGCAAGGTCTAATATTAGACACCATGTCCATTTTTAGGTACAGTAGTTCTAAGTTCTTAGTTTGTTAATAGAATTATATTTTTAGAGAATAGTGATGATATTTGCAGTAGAATAAAGTACAAAATAACTTTAGTATGTATTAAAAAACTAAAAGATGAGATCCATGTCATCTATTAGGTTTTTTTACATTTTCAAGAACTAATAGTAGACACCCTTTATATTGTTAGGGAAAATGGATAAAATATCATAAATAAACATTAATTAGTGTAAACAACATGACCATTAATCCAATGAAGTCAATAGAAATTACAAAAAATCTGATAAATGTATTCAAAACTTACGTGCAAAATTTCGCCTTCCTTAACCTATTTGCTAAGAAATTGCCGGGTGCGTGTTGACGCGGTCACATCATTTACGAAAACTGATCCCATTTTAAAATTTTGTTCCCGAAGGCATCCCTAATATATTTTTTCACATCAACAGATAGCATAAGAAGCTTATAAAATTTACAGTGTTGAGAAATAATTAGAATAATTCTTATTTTTATGGCATTTTTGTCGTAAGTGTCATCTATTAGTTCAGTGTCTACCATTAGCGCCTTTCCCTTATAACAAATCTGAAAAGTTAACACTCTGTTAACGGATATCTTGCTAGGAAACATAAAACTTATATTTAATTTACTTAAATAAGTTTGCACTTGCGGGAGCCATAAATAATGCAATAAATTTGGCAACCGGCAATTACAAAACTTTAAATATTACGTGAAATTACATATTAGATGTAATTAATTGTCTAGTGCGAGGAACAGGTAGGTAAATATAGAGCGGTACTATTACGAATGTACTATAAACTCTGCACTTTATAATTAAAAATTGGTAAAAGGTTCTTATGCATTATAATTATGTAAACTAATTTAAATTACTATTGTTTCTGATTGTTGAAGGACTCTCATACAGTTTTAAGCATTTTCTTTAGGTCATACGAAAGGTGAGACGATGAATCATTAGCTTCCGCGTATTTGCCATTTTCGTGATTCATGAGGTAGTTACTACTTACTATTCACGTTTACTATTATATATATTATTATTGTTTTGAGTTTTCTGATTATTATTTTCGTCTTTTGATAACTACAATTTCTACACTACCAGCAGAGTTCCTCAACATGAGGCTAATCAATTATACAGCTGCGCTAAAATTTATATTGTTACTAACTGCTGTGAGTTGTGTGAGTTAAAAATCTTCTAGATAAAACTACTTAAGGTCGTCCCCCGAGCAAACGACCTTGGCCATACATTTGCCGCGTTGCCGAGATCGCGCCAAAACCCTATTATTTTTACTTATCTTGGTTCAAAATTGTCCTAAAAAAAATTTAAAACGGCGAATATGTAGTTTATGATATTGTCGATCTATTGGCATGAGTTTCAAATAAAAGTAATTTGTAAATCCTAAGGAGATGCTGAATGTATGCTTGAATTTTAAGAAATTGGTATTACTTTGGAAGCTTGTATCATAAGTATAAGAAACAAAAATAGAAAATTTAAAACGACAAAAGGAATGTTGATATACTGAAGATTATTGCTGTATTTTTATTATAGCTTTGTAGCTTTCAGATTATGAGTTTATAAGGTTTTAAATACGGTCAATCACGGAATCTCCGGACGGAACGCCCTTAAAATGTAGACATAATAATGAGGCTTTAAGTTTAAATATAAGACTTTCCTTTATTTGCTATTTTATTTATGATGCGAACATATTATTAATTATATCTATATCATAATATTATGATCTATTCATTCAGTGCAACGAAGTTCAATATTATAAATTACTGTTTGTAAGATAGTCAATAAGGTTATTTTTTGCTGTAATAAATCATAACTTTAAATAATTATTATTCTAATCATGAAAATGTACAATGATATAAAATATAGGTAAAGGCTAAGTGAGAGGATAAATTATTAAATACTTATAACAATTTAAAGCGAAATTTTTAAATTATTTTATATTAGGGTTGTTTCTTCCTTAAGTCAGTAATTTATTTACCCCAAGTAACAAAGGTCAAGAGTGAGTATTAGGGGAGTAAGCAGGTACTTAAAAGGCAATAAATTTAACAGATCACTTAAGGCCATTTAACTTAAAGTAATTAATAGATTTACAAAACTAACTACATACATAGTAAAAATAAACCTATATCTAAAAATAAATCAAAAATAACCGATAGAATAATATGCAAGATGCATAATGCATTTTATTATTTTTTAGTTTGAGGCTGCATCAAAAATGTGCGGGTGCTAAAATTTAGTACTTACCTAGTGCCTCAGTTCCAAAGCAATTTCCAACACCAATTTAGCCCTCCAGGGCGAGCACTAGAGAACAAACTCCATAGCACATGTCACACTCGTATGTCAATATTTCAGAAACACAACACGGGAAACATCGGAATTGCGCTCGGTACTACAAGCGACGCGACTCGTCCGTCGCGCGTTGAGGGTGAGCGCGAAATGAACTCCGCGTCATTGGTCATGCGCTCGCGCCTCGCGGTGATCCCCGCATGAAGCTGCGCCGGCGCATGCATCTGAAACGTAGGAGTAAAATGTTCATTATCGACAACATAGTTTTGTTGAATTCAATATAATATGATTCTCTTATCATTTTATGATCCCGATTATAATCTGCTTCAACGGAAGTATCAATACAATAGAATCTATGTGTGTGGTGGTCGATGGCAAAGTTTACTCACCCCTTCATTGCTCCTTCTACGTGTTTGCGAGCCTCATCAATGACATTAAACTTAAAATTTGCTTGTTTACGTTTGTTTAGCTTCTTAATCTACATTAATTGATTAAGTATAATTTTTATACATAGTTCAAATGTTTCTATAATAATTACAATGTTTTGAAAACGACATTACTTATTTTATAACGACTTATTTCATGTGGAATGATTTTTGAGTTTTATATGAAAAGATATTTGTCAATTTGTCGACTTTAACAAAACCAGTCGGCAGTCCCGCAACCTTCGGAAAATCCTTCACGTTTTTTACCAAGAGCTATGTATTCCAATTTTATATCATCTTATTATAATAATATCATATTTTTGACTTCAGGTATAATACAAGTCACTATCTACAATATTTCTTTCGGCATAAAAATGAAGAATAGCGGTACCCAATTCCAAAAATATACTAGCAGAAGACTCTACGATCATTTAACCATTAGGACTGAAGAGCTTTAAAGTACCAATGAACACTAAACAATAAAATGTGATTGTTACAGTGGTTACTCAAGCGCTCACGTGCGCCAGAGGTGCGTCTTTTATCGCGTGCATCCACCATGTGTTTAAACACTTTTGTTTTTATGTATATCGACACGAAAAACTAGATTATTTTCTCTCGTAGAAAGGACTATAAATCAATCTGTTAAAGTCAAATATAATTACTACTAAAAGACATACTGATGATATTTTACCGATCTTGTCAGCATTAGGTTCTTAATGTCTGTTTGGTCATTCACCACTTCGTCGAATAAAGGATTACAGCGGCCGTGGTGAAGCGACCATAAACATTGTACGACGCTTTGCTAAGCCTCAAGACTGTTAAACGCGCTAGTGCCAAAGTAAGCCGTAGCTTTAGGGATTTTATTTGACAGTATATTACTGGTATGTGTGGCATGGCAGTCACGGTTCGCTGAGGTACGTGCGCTTAGCAGCCATGCTTGGCTTCACATGCTGATTTTAATGCGGACATGTATATAACGACTTCCCCTATATACGCAACACACAAATGGGTCACTATCGTAAACAATAGCATCATTCGCTTTATTTACACATTTGTTTCCCTACTGACCTGATGCGATAATATCAGTAGCTTCTACTTCTTTTTAAACAACAACAATTATTATTAGTAAATTCCTAAAATTATCAGCGCACATAGAGCCGTTTCAAATATAATGGTATTTGAAACTACAGCAATTTTCCAATGGTACAATGCTAGATTTTTCCACAATCACGTCTTAAATTTTGTTCTGCTATTGCGCAGTTAGGATAGAGGTAATTTGGAATTAGTTGATGTTATTTTCATGTGTATTTTTTGCTGTGAGCAGATTGTTTCTCTATTTCAGTGAGTAACGGAGCGTGTCTTCTGAGTCAGACGTCGCACCTTGTACTCTGGTAAGTACCTACGCTATGGCACGTGCAGTGCATTTGTAAGATAAACTCCTAAGTTTTGCCGTGGTCTTATTAGTTATTACACTGAATATTATTTTACAAAATAATTTCGTAATCATTCTTTAGGAATACTGTTAATATTGTTATTTTAGAATCTTACGAAAACGTGGTCCAAGAAAATGTGGCCTTTAATACAGATTATGAAGTAAATTTGATCCTAACATTTTCTAGTGTAGTTCCTTTAGGTTTACTAATTTACTGTCATTGCAGCAATACACACACTGACATTCGTATTTATTTTAGCTGGGATATTATCATTGACACCTTGCTATAAATTATATTTTTGAAATTATTAATTCTGGTTAATAGTATGTTTGTTTACTATGTCGCAAGTTGTTCTGTGGAAAGGAAGTCGTTGCGATTCCAATTTCAAATATCGGAAACAAAGTTGAGTAAAACGTTTAGTTTACAATGAAGTTGAATATATTGCTAGCTGCTCAGTTAACTCGCCAGTTCATAATAATTAATTACATCCGCGGCATTTGTTGGTTAACCTTCATCTTAATAAGCGTATTTAAGGCTCCTCTCGCGAAAAAAGCGTCCAGATGAAACCACTTTTCATCGGCATTAACAGAGAAATTATATCTGAAAAAAATAATTAGTAATCTATATGATATGATACGTAACGTGGTTTTACCATATTTTTTCTATCGGTATCACATAATAAAGAAATAAAAAACCAAATCACCTCCAAATCGTTGAATGAAACCACTTTACTCCTTCATTATTTATCAAAAGAATAAGTATATAAAAATATCTACTGCTTTGCAATACATAAGTTGATAATTTGGTTTTTTTACTTTTTTGAAATATGTATTATATTAAGCCTTAAAAAGGTTTTTTCTCCTATTTCGCCCTATCATGGACGCGGCGAGCGTCGTAACCGCCACCGTACAAGGCGCGCTGTTATGAATGTTATTTACGTCGATATTCGCACTGACAGACAATGATCAAGGTCATTGGCGGATATAGAGGCCTTAACATAAAGAATTTTAAACCATATAGTGTAGTTTTATGTAGATAAGGTAAATTGCAATGTTGAACGACTATTTACTTAACTTCAGGTCGTCGTCTGTCTCTATATCGAATATATCTAGAAATTCTAGAAGTTCGAGATATATATTCGATATAGTCTCTAAATTTTTTTAATACTGAAAATCAAGAGATTTTTTTTCTTATGATTCAGAAAAATCCAATCATCCTAAAGATATCCAAAAAGCGGCTTATGATCTATAGGAAGAGTTAATTAGTATTCAATGAACATATTATAACGTATTAAAACTCTTCCTGATTCCTCAATAAGCCGCTGTCACATCCGCTCATCCCGAGGTATTGAACTTTAGCGTGGACCTACGTGATATGACTAATGACCATTGGCGGTGCTGGATTCATCTATGGAAACGAAATTACAAGTAGGAGGTATCAAAGCTATGAAATAGGCGTCAAAACCAAGTTTGACAGTCCCAAAATGTTATGTTCAAGGTTCAATATCAACATTTGAATTGCAAACGGTTAACAAGGTTAGTTACCGTTGCCGATCTTGGATGCAGATATACAGTACTTATGGGAATACCCGTTATAATAAAACTGGCATAAAATTGATCTTACTGATCCTGAAACCTTAATGATCATTGATCATATTTCATAATTATACAAACTAATGATCTCCGTGACTTTCTTGGTTATCATTATGTCTGATTCAATAGTTCTAGATTGTAGGCATTAAGGTCTAGACCTAAACCTGTCTCGATTGTTCTACTCGTACGTACGTGGTTAGTTTTGCGGTCAATTGGATCGTCCTGTGTCTTAGAACGAGATTTCCTCTTAGGAAGTAGCAAATTCTTTGTTCATTTCAGAGCTCAATTTTATCTAGTCCTCGATTAATTGATAAGTTTAGAATGTACATTGTACATGTTCTGTTTATTTTTTTGTTAATGCACTTAAGTACCTATTATTATATAAAAATATCAAGTCTTTCACTTGCATTAAAATTATATTAAGCAGTGGATTGTCCATAGATTTACAGATAGATTGTATTAATTATTAATTAAATTATTATTTTTGTAACAAATCGTTAGTTTGTATACTTAATAATTTATAATAAGCACTAAGATAACATCGCAATCGTGAGATTATAATCTTATGCATCGTGTTCCCTTGAACTTGGTACGAATGTTCTAGCGTCGGATTTAACGACCTATGCAGATCGTGTTTACTGCTACTATAAGTTCTCGACTTGATTTTATTTATAATATCCAGTCAAACTAAAGCAATTTAAATGAAGACTATATTTTTAAGAACAAGCAAAATGCGCCGATACCATTTTTGGACAACGAATTAATTCGAAAGAAAATGGGATAAACTTATCCCGTTTTATTTCGAAGGGAAAAATTGAAATACTTCCTGTATTCCAAATTTCTCTGAATAACGCAGCAAGTAACAAAAATCTGCAATGGCCGAAAATCAAAAAGTAAAGAAAAATGATCAAGAAACTTAGCTGAATATTGATTGTGTAAGATTGTTTCCCATTAATATGTGAAAAATTATGGCAAAATGGATATGGTCCGTAATTATTATGCAATCAGCAATGAGTCGAGTTTCAAAAGTAAGGGCCAGTCCTTAGGAAGTGCATACTGCGTGACTGGAGCGGTCGCACACCCAACGCGGTTGTGTTTGTTCGTTTTGCGCAGTTACTGGATTTAGAACATAATTACTACTAATAGTGCCTATTCAGCTTTTAATGATAGTGAAGGATTGATTATAAAGCAAAAACGCTAAACCTACTCGTTTACAATCACTTTTATAATGTAGTCGTTAATTTGAAGTTAATTTATCGGTAGTTTATCTATTGGATTTAGCTCTTAATAAACTAGTCGCGTATGATCGATTGGTTAAATTATATACTATTGTTGTAATAAATAAATTCAATTCAATTTTAAAAAGTGTTCCTGTAATTAATTCTTCTAAAGAGGTCCCATACAAAAAAGTTATAACTAAAGTGACCTTGCATTCGTTTAATCAAAACAACATAGACCGGACAGTTTTAACTGGTAGACAAGTATTACTAGACACTGCAGTATAAAAAAAGCGTCTGCTGTTACAAGATAATACTGTTATGTATAATATATCTTATGATAAGAAATGATAATAACAGTAACAGTATACAGACGTAACGCAATATGTTTGTGTAGGTGTTGGGCGCCATCTTCCCGCGTGGGCTGGCCCTTCAGTTTGACATGCCCTGGGACTTATCAACAAGACTTATTATAATGTGTAGGCGCCCTTATTGATTAAATTATTGATTGAATAATTCGAAGCTGATTAAAACTTGTAATTCATTATGCAACTTGGAGTAAGCCTACGTATTATTCCATGTCTGATTTTCCATCTTAGGAGAAACAAAAATGACTATAAATTATGTACTATCAGAGAAGTTGATTCCTATGCAAATCGGGGACCTACGTAGTTTGGTTGCGTTACGTCAAACCCAGCCGACAGATCACAATTAACATTGAATTGACATATTCGACCAAATAACGTTGAACTATCAACTGCATAGGAATCAATTTCCTCGATGGTACATAATTATTATGAAATGACATCGAACAAAGCTGTAGTAAATCAAACAAAAATGTATTGTTACATTGATTAATAACTAGAGTAAGTATATATAAACGTTGCCAAATACTGTATAGTAAACACGTGCATATAATTTAGGTCAGTAAACCAAACATGGCGTGACTCAGGGCTCTGGACAATTTCTGTCTATGCCTCATCGATCTACAGATTTATAGATAAACAATGAAATTAACTCTCAAACTCTACCTAAGGTTTAAATTTCAACGAATCCAACGCATCATCACAAACATATTTTTGCTGATCAATTTTACTACCTAATGGACATTGCTCTTGATTCAGAGTACAAATGAGTCATCATATAAATTTTAAACACACCAATCAATTTAAATTGTTTAAAATATTTTTTGATTAAGTGGTCTTTAGACTCGTTTTGTTTTTAACAAAACGAGTCTAAACATGTTGTTTATCTTTGTAGGTGTCTCCTACATCCACCAGACTGAAGGGCGAAGGCAAACACAAATTAACGCCTTATTTAATGCACATTGCACCATGCATTTGAGGCATTTAATCCTTCAATCCTCTTTCTTTCTCTTGAACGTTTACATAAAGATCAATAGTTACCATAAAATCAAAGCAAACACTTTACAATGATGCATTTTCTATCGGCAGAACTTTTAAATATGTTAAACAAACGGATTGCGTACGATCAAAGGCCTGTAAAATTACAAGAGCCGGGAAGTGGTGGCTAAACAATAGCGAAATATCGACATGGAAATATTTAGTGGAGCAAAACTTCCTCTTCCAGTAGCGTGGCTATTACCAATTTCCTTTCAGCTAAATATTTCATTCATTGTACGACGTCGACCTGTGGAATGACCGTTCAATAGGAAACAAGTTTGTTAATACTTTGTATTTGAATGTTTGAAATTTGTACTTAATTGTATGTTCTAAATTATTCTAAATTCAAATTTTTGATTTTGAATGATATGAAATAAGAACTTCGTTCAGAAGTCTTTTTTAAACGCGCCTGAATTTTCCAAAGTAGAACTTAACGTGTTTTGGTTTGAATTTCAACTTAGATCCCAAGAGCATTTTATGAAATCTCCAAGGCACGAAGCAACGTAAAGAATGCATTCACTTTGTCACATAAATAGTTGAGTATTGGATGTAATAGGGCGTTTGAAATCGGAGCCGAGGGATGCCGAAGTTTTTGTAATTGCGCTGAAAATAGATGCGCACGCGCTCTGAAAAACTGCCCCACCTGGTGCATTAGGTACTGCGCTCTATCCTCTACTAGTAAAAATCTATAACGACACTGTCTTTACAATACGTGGGTAGCTAAAGATTTATTAACAGTTTTTAATGCAGGTATCAAAATTTAATTTTTTCCCCTAAAAAACTTGCACATGAATAATTTTATATCTGCCAGCAGCTATGTGTTAGTAATATGTTAACAACATATTATTATTATTAATCGCCTACTCGCTAAATCGCGCCCATGCAAACATTTGGCAATTTACTGTTTGCCTGCATTATGCACACAAAATTCATGACCATCCATTCCATTTGACTACTTATCTGCAATTATATTTGTATACAATCATTAATCAGATACTAAACACGATAATTATTTAAATGGAACATGTAATACGGTTCTCAGGTATATTTGGAGAATACCTAATATTCATACCAATTTAAATATTATACTTACAATATTTCAAAATTAATCACAATAATATTATGAAACTACTATTTTAACATCAGACTACTATAAAAAATTATAAATATTCTCCTCTATTTAGACTCTCGGCACCCTACCACCTATGAAAGTACGAAAGGACAGTATCGAGTTACTGCGAATTCGATTTCCTTTCGTATCCTGGAAATGGATTGCAAATCCATTGGCGATTCGTGAGGAGAGACCAAACCCGCGCCTCCCACAGGTGTCGCTGTCAACATTCCGGTCCACTCATGCGAATCGACACGTTCCGTTTGGCCCCACGGAGTAGCTCCAATCATTTATTTTTCTAAAAATTAATTGCTTCACAAATTGCTTTACTACTTTTATTTAACTACAAAAGAATTTTTCGCAAATTGCTCTATAGCGCTTTTTTTGTAAAAGCTATAAAAAATGTCGCTATGAAGGTCGCTCTACATTCTCGCAAAATATATAATATTCAGCTGCGAACGGTAACCTACATACCGTCGTTTTCCGCAAACTTATTGTGATGAATTCAAGATTATCTTGATTCGGAAATAAAAACTATTTTCGGTCCTATAACATAATTATAACACAGCTAATCAAGTAACGCCTGGTTGTAAGTATAAACAATTATTTTTATTAAATTTTTGTTTCATTATTTGGACAACATGTCAATCGTATCTGCTTATAGGAAACTTAATATAGCATAGCAATTGTCTATATGTATACCAGAAAGTGCACATAATGTTGAAAACGTTAAACATTTAATATATAATTAATAATTAATTTTAAGCAATAAGTATTTTAATATAATATAATTAATACTTAATTTTTTAAAAAATAAGTATTATACCTACAAGTGTTTTAGTTACCTATTGGAACACACCAGTCGCGGGAAGGTTTGTTGCGGTGTCCCACTCACCTGCCGCTCCCACGGGTTAACATACTAACCCTCTGCGGTCAAACCCTTATTAAATCATTTTGAGGTTAATGCTTTTATAAACACGACAAAGTGAGACGTATCGTTTTTGTCAAGTGAAATGCCGTACAGACATTTTAAATAGTGGGTAATAGAATAAACTATACATCGTGTTACTTGGTAATTTTTCTCAATAATTATGACTGAGTACTGACTAGCTGTGCCCCGCGGTGTTACGCGCGGTTTATTAGGGAAAATAAATTGTGATATGTTCCCGCCGTAAAAAGTAGCCTATATGTGCCTAATGCCTATATATTAATCCAGGGTATGAACTAACTCTATACCTATTAAATTCACTCCAGCCTTTTAGACGTAAAGAAGTAACATTACTAGATAAAGCCTTCACTTCCGTTTAGCCAAAATTCATTTATCGCGCAGGAACCGTACATTTTTCTGGGATAAAAAGTATCTTATGTTCTTTCCCGACACACGAAATAACTCCATGTCCATACCCAGCAAAATCGGTTGAGCGGTTTAAGCGTGAGAAGGTAACAAACAAAAGGACTTTCGCATTTATAATAATAGTAGGATTGTGATAGTGTGCAGACTAGGGATTATTTTTAATTCAAGACCAGTAAACACATAGACTCATCCTAAACTAATTAAATCT
This sequence comes from Polyommatus icarus, assembly GCA_937595015.1. Taxonomy (NCBI): domain Eukaryota; kingdom Metazoa; phylum Arthropoda; class Insecta; order Lepidoptera; family Lycaenidae; genus Polyommatus; species Polyommatus icarus. Next base: position 18,080,412 of record OW569321.1, read on the forward strand.
ATGTCAACTCCAGTGCCATAAGATCTGTTTTAGCGTGGCTAGGTCGAGGGATAATCAACTTTCAGCTCTATCAGTGGCGACCTTACTGTCATCACCTCATTACGCGAGCCCATTGTGTTTGGTCCAGGAAACACTGATGTGGGAACGTATCATGTTGTACTATTATGTTTAGGTATAACCAGGGTTGCCATTGCCAAACCTAATAGTCGGATCAACCAGCCAGTTTAGCTGAACAATGGAATAAAAAGGCTTGACACCCCGCTGTTGAGGATTAGCATCTTAACTCTTAGGGCCAGTTTCACCACTTTCTGATAAGTGTCGGATAGGCTATCCAGTATCCACAACTTAACTTGACAGATAGAGTATGGGGCATCTGTCAAGTTCAAACGCCTCCGTGGTCTAGTGGTATATAGAGCGCGGCTCTTGACTCGGATGTCGTGGGTTCGATTCCCGCGTTGGAAACATGTTATTTCCAAGTTTGGTTAGGACAATGCAGGCTGACACCTGATTGTCTGACAAGTTAGAGCTGTTAGATGATCCATGCGTCGGATGGGCATGTAAAAAGTCGGTCCTGCGCCTGATCTCTCGCTAGTCGTGTCGGTCGTCCGTCCCAGTAGGTTATGAGAGTAAAGGAATATAAAGTGCTCTTGTGTACTGCGCACACACTTGGGCACTATAAAATTACTCCTGCGTAGCTGGCCTGGTTTCAATGAAACCGGTCACCGTCACCGAAACCGGTGTGGGAGCTATTGTTAGTCTCAGACCTCAGTATACAATGTTTAAACGGTAATATTGTGTAACTACGGTGGTAGTGGATGGTGGATGGTGGTGTATTAATAAGTACGACAATAGGTACGCGTACAAATTTCGTACAAATCTAACACTAATAAAATTTTCGTATCATATTGTGGATGCAAGGCTCTACAATTTACAAAAGCCGGACTCCCTTTAATTTGATACGCAATCAAAAAGCCTGTCATACTCCGGCATGACCGGCTTTATCCAGAAACCTGGCAACCCTAGGTACAGCTAACGTTTATATGACTTCTGCTTCGCAATTTGCAAATACGACTCTGCAAAGAATTTATACTCTACATTTTCTGTTCAATAAGCAAATAATGAATTTTTATTTATAGCGTACAGTGTAAAAATAGGTAATCTATACTTAATATTATAATTGGGAAGAGTTTGTTTGTTTGTTTGAACGCGCTAATCTCAGGAACTACTGGTCCGATTTGAAAAATTATTTCAGTGTTAGATAGCCCATTTATCGAGGAAGGCTATAATAGGCTATATCTTATCGCGCTTATACTAATAGGAGCGAAGAAATAGAGGAGAGTGTGGAAGTGGGGGAAATTATTTGAAAGGGCTTATTTGAACGCGCTAATCTCAGGAACTACTGGTCCGATTTGAAAAATTCTTTCAGTGTTAGATAGTCTATTGATCAAGGAAGGCTGCTATATTTTATTACGCTAATTCTAATAGGAGCGAAGAAATAGAGGAAAGTGTGGAAAAAAACGAGGGAAATTATTGGAAAGGGCTTATTTGAACGTACTGCAGCAATTTTTATGTTATTTGGCACACATTAAGAATAGACCATGTGAAAGGACATAGGTTTATTTTTTTGCGGAAAAATGTACGGTTTCCGTGACATACCTAAATTACGCGGGCGAAGCCGCGCGGAACATCTAGTAACTAATAAGTGTAATGACTAATTAAGTATCAATGAAAGTTGCGTCATATTGCAGTCTGCAGTTTCCTACAGGATAAAGTTTCATATTACATTAATATCATTCATTAGTCATTATTGATTTTATACCTTATTTGTTGCCAAAGCGGTCAGTAGGAGTGAAATCATTTAAATGCAATTAAATTCGTCAGTAATTCATAATATTGATTTACCAATTATACTATAATTGAAACGAAATTGACAGCATTAAATAAGGACAAAGGAATTAAAATGATTATTTTTACGCTTCGAGTAAGGAAAAACAAAATTATAGTTGAAAATTAAAAATCGGTACATCTCCACGCTTTTTAAATAAATATTCAATTAACTTTTATCACCAACATTCAATTATTCACATCATTACCGTGATTGAAAATCGATGCCTAAAACCCTGAAAGACGCGTCTTTGAAAATCGCATCCCCTATTCGAGTCGTATTTCAGGAAGTCGGATCACTCAGCCCCTGCCGCTGCGCGTGCGCATCAAACGTAGACACATCCTGTTCAATACGAGCTGTTCGAGGAATGACGATTTAAAACCAACGCAATATTATCATTAGTGTTCAAATACGGATACGGACGGAAACCTTCATATGTGCCCCAAAGAGATATAAAATGCAAATAAATATTGATAAATAGGTAATTATGCTTCTTTTGAAGACTACAAGGGGCGTTTTCACACTGCGACGATAACACACTATGCACCTCTATAATGATTAATGATGATCAAGTTGATTGCACCTATTGGGCGTTTGCACACTGCACGATAACGACACGACACGATACCACAGAATAGAGGGCCACCGCACATAATATACAATTTCAAGTTGGCCGACTGCTATCGTACAAACTAAATTGCGTAGTGTCACAATTTAATTGGACAACTTCATCGTGTACGCTGCCAGTCGCACACTTCTAGATTTGGTAACGGTGCCGCGGTGTTGCTAGCCTAGCGACGTGCGTGTTAAAATGCGTAAAAAGCACGCTTTTATTGTGGCACTAATAAAACGAAGGCGAAAAGAAAGGAGAACATTTTGGGTGCATTCAATACTACAAAAGTGACCCTACGCAATTTTGTTAGTACGATAGTCGGCCAACTTGAAATTGTATAATATTATGTGCGGTGGCCCTCTATTCTGTGGTATCGTGTCGTGTCGTTATCGTGCAGTGTGCAAACGCCCAATAGGTGCAATCAACTTGTGCATAGTGTAACAAAACAAAGTGATTTAGGGTTTGTATAAGTTGACTGTGAAAGTATCACTTTATCAAAGAGTAACTTTTTCTTAGGGTTCCGTAGTCAACAAGGAACCCTTATAGTTTCGGTCTGTCCGTCCGTCTGTCCGTCTGTCTGTCTGTCTGTCTGACTGTGTGTCTGTCCGCGGTTTTTCTCAGAGACTATAAGGCCTACAAAGCTGTAATTTGGCATGAATGTACATATCTTATGACGCCGACAAAATGGTACATAATATAAAATCTTAAAAATATTTTTTATGGTACTTACTAATACACATCAAGCGGGGGTGATTTATTTTTTCTGCGTCCACTCCACCGATTGGGGTGTTGTTGGATAGTTGGAAGTTTTAATGTGGAAAAAATCGTTAGAGTCCTGTCTGTCCACCCTTCTATACCAGCTAAACGGTTTCTTCTGGAAATGTGAAAAAAATCACAGTAGTATGGAAAATATGCTAAATTTAAAAGGAAAACTATCGCGGCTAAGAAGTATTCATAAGTTATTGAGTAATAATCGATCAACTAAAAAAATGTATTCGGTTTTCGGAGGAGTATAAAGGAACTTTTCGTTCAAATTCTTTTGAACGTAACTGACATGATGTTGTAATTAGTGTAAAATATATGTTACATGTTAGTATATATGTTATAATCTTCCATACCACGATTAATCAATCAAGAACAAATCAAGAAAAACGAATATCAGCCAAGACACGAATTTCGCGTTATGGTCTTTTTGTGATTGCCAGAACGCGTCGTGGCCGTTTTCATTAAAACCACAACGCGAATTTCGCGTCGTGGCTGTTTCACTGTGACCACAACGCGTTGTGAGCTATTTTTTCGCTCACTGAGCGATTTCGGTCTTTGAGCGTAACATATACATTCATTGACCATACAAAAATGATCAAAAACCAGCGCCGGTACTACCTATATTGCTCGTGGCCCGACACGCTCTTTGCCGGTTTTTAGGGTTCCGTACCCAAAGGTACCCTATTAGGTTTGTACGGGACCCTATTTCTAAGACTACGTTGTCTGTCCGTCTGTCTGTAACCAGGCTGTATCTCAAGAACCGCTATAGCTAGACTTCTAATTTTTTTACAGATTGTGTATATTTTTTGCCGCTATAACAACAAATACTAAAAACAAAATAAAATTAATATTTAAGGGGGGCTCCCATACAACAAACGTGATTTTTTGGCCTTCTTATGATCGGTAACAATGGCAACAGATAGGCACTTGAAATTTTCACAAAGACCTCAATTATATGCGTACTTTAATAATTAATAATCAAATTAAAAAAAAAATTGAGGGGGGCTGCCATAAAAAAAAACACAATTTGTTGCCTATTTTGCTTTATAACGGTACGGAACCTTCGTGCGCGAGTCCAAGTCGCACTTGGCTGATTATTTAACTTTTGTACTTATATGGCAAATTCATAGCCTGGGGCGCTTGCCCATACATATGAGAAAAAAAATTGCTCTTTCAGCGCTGTGCTTTCACAATGAACTCTATATGAATTATCAGGGACACAATATACACACCCTAAACGTTATCACTTTGGTTTGTTACAGCCTGTATTTAGGTACGTTTGGAGTTTTAAAAATTTTCAGAAGATTCAGAATTGTCAAAGTGATAACCTTTAGGGTGTGTATATTAATTTGTCCCTGACAATATACACACCCTAAAGGTTATCACTTTGGTTTGTTACAGCCAGTATTTTGGTACGTTTGGAGTTTTAAAATTTTTCAGAAGATTCAGAATTGCCGCGATAACATTAATCCTATCCTGAAAATTGATTTTTACTGATTTTAAAGAAAATTAACTTTATCAGTAATAGGGACTTTCCCTTTAACGCAAAATAAATGAGGCTACCATTATTATCGGAGACGAATTCGCATATCGCAGTCTTATCTTTTATCCACACTTTATAAATATAAGCTAGAGTCCATTACACGATAACGTTCAGTGTTAATTTGTTTTGGAAACAATAACAATGGCGGCAAGTAAAGTGAATGCTTCAAAGGATTTGGATCAGAAGCAAGGAGCATGCGGTACGTACATTTAAAAAAAAACTTATGAGTAACGGCGTAATATAAATACTGTCGGCATTTACGTGTAGGTAGGTACTTATCTTTTTAACAACGTTAACGGTAGGTAATCTTTTTTAGCCAATGAACAAAAACCATTGAAAATAATAAATATACAACACAATATGTATAAATGTAGCAAAGTACAGAGGTCATAATTTTTTGTTCCAATATCGGGCTATAAGTCAGGGGTTCCCAATCTTTTTCAGCCTGCGGCGCACTTACAAGTCAATATTTTGTCACGTCGCGGCGCCCTACTCTACCTTTTTTTTTTTTTTTTTTTTTTTTTTTTTTTTTTTTTTTTTTTTTTTTTTTTCCGGAGGGGGAAATGCATTACGCATACCACCCAGGCGCAGGGGGCGACCCGAGTGGTGATGTGGGACTCCCGTAGCTAATGAGACCACGGTATACCCACTAAAACCCCCCCCATCTTCCGCCACGCCGCCTTTTGACGGGGCCACAGGAACGATACACACATCTGCGACCCCGCCAGCGGCCCGAAGACTCCACGATGGGCGCACAACACGTGCGCCCTCCTCCTCGGCCCCCACCAGGGCTGTAGCAGACGCCCCCCGAGTCTGCAACTTGGAGGCCATGTGGCAGATCAGGTCTGTGGCTCTGCCACCAACCACACCTCGGCCGCAGAGGATAGGGCAAGCGGCGCACCGTAATACCTACTTGCCTCTTCCTCTGCGGCCCCACCTCGGTGCGCATCCGCAGCGGACTTCTCCAGTCCGCTGGGAGCGCCCTCCTCGGGCCAGGCGGCGACACCGGCCGGCCCTGGTTGCCTCTTTGCTTCACCGCGGTTGTCCAAGCCGCGGTTACTAGAGCCCCACCGCCGCGACAAGGCGAGCAACCATCGGGGGGGCCCTACTCTACCTAGCTATTACAAAAATATACATAAATGAACACCTTTAATGATTATAGTTAGGTTAAGCAAGTAAATAATAATAAACAAATATTTAATAATCTGCCTGCTTTGTATAATTCATATTATAATTTTATTTTATAATATTTGTGGAGGAGGATCATCGACTCACGGCGCCCCTTTTGCCTTTCCACGGCGCACCAGGGCGCCGCGGCACACAGTTTGGGAATCCCTGGCATAATTAATTCTTTGTTTTAGCAAACTTCCCGTGTGGTTGCATAAAGAACTCTAGTTTCAAGGAAAGATTATGCTTCGGTGCTGCGTTCCTTACCTTCTTGATAATCTTGTCTATACTCATATGGTTGGTTATACCAGCCAAGGAAGAAAAACATTTGAATATTGGAGAACGTAAGTAAAAAATAGTTAATGGAATCAGGCGTTACTTTGCGGAAATCCATAGCTTAAAATTTAGTTTGTTGTTATTTTTAGCAATATTCCGCGAAATAAAATTCCACCTTTAAGTAGTTTGACGGACGTTGTTCGTAGAGTCCACATCCTGAGGATGCTCCGGTGTTGGAGCGAAACGCGCGTCGAGGTTTTCAACCTGCATGGTGGTGAGGGGCCTTGCACGGATTTGCCAACATTATTGCTTGTGTGATGGTGGTGTTTGCAAGTTCTTGCATGCGAGTGTATGCATAGGCAGTGTCGGAGGAGGGAGGTGCTGTACGCATTCCTATGCGTACTCTCACTCATTTACTTAAAGGTGGAAGTTTATTTCGCGGAATATTGCTAAAAATAATAACAAACTACGTAACGTACGTAAAAAATTTGAATCCATTTGAATATTCTTCGATTTTCAAAATTTTATGCTTAGTTCTGCCTTTTTAATTTTTTTGAATCAGAAATGATTTTGATTATTCCACAGCACCACACGAATGGTTTTTAACACGAGAGATGTGGGATGCTCTACCGTACCACCACAATCTCACCACCGCGATGTTTGATCCCCTGAAGCTGGTGGTGATACACCACACGGTCACTCGGACTTGCGCCACGTACCGCGAGTGTGCCGAAACTATGCGGGCGATCCAACGGCACTCCTTGAACACATTCAACTATGATATCCCGTAAGTATGTATTAAATATTTCCTACAATATTATAGCATTTTCGGCATCTAGATCTGCCCCGGGACAGGGTAGGCAGGGCAGGCCGAATGGATACGGAAATAGCCGAACAAAACCGATGATCCATGACGAAGCACTTAGACTTAATCCGGACCACAGAGATATACTCTTGTTTCTGATATCTATGGTCCGGACTTAGTAAGTTCTAGTAATATACGTAGTTTATCATACAGTAGTAATTTAAACTTCGGCTATTTTCGTATCCATTCGACCTACCCTATCCCGGGGCAGTTAAATATTAGTTTCGTTGCTTTATTAACAGTGAAAATAAGTAACTCTATTATGAAAAATTGCCTTTCTGGATTTGAGCATAAGCGATGTAAATAAGGGGATCCCACACTGAACTATGGAGAATCAAAAGAAAAACAAATCAAAAGTGATTAAGAAATAATGAATTTTTCAGATGAACTTGTTTTCTCTACATTTTATTATGCTATTCGGTAAATAAATCTTTTTGTTCTTTATTATTTATCAGGTACAACTTTTTAATTGGTAACGACGGGCGCGTATACGAAGGTCGAGGCTGGGGAATCCAAGGTTCGCAAAGAGCAGACTTCGGTAGGTGTACCGTCCTCATTGGTTTTATTGGTAAGTAATAGTTTTCCTTCTTAAATACTTACTTTGCGTTCTCTCTACGTTAGTCCATTATAGACAAATTTTACAGGCTTTAATAATAAAGTTATTTTAAAACATGTAGAATATTAGTTTTTTCTTAACCCATCGTGGATTATGCATTCTGCAAGGCTTGCGCCAATTATCGTGGCAATTTTATATTTTATACATCATAGAGGCAGGAGGCTGCGTGCTATATTTTTTTTTAATATTTACTTTTTGATTTACAGGAGACTACCGCCACGAAGTAAATGATCACACTAAGGTGACAGATGATCAACTCAACAGGACACGAATGCTTTTCGCTGAAGGCGTAAGAGAAGGACACCTTCGGGAAGATTTTCGTGTCATTGGGGCAAGAGATATCATGTACACGGAGAGTCCTGGGTCACTTCTGTACGAAGCAATACAGCAATGGGAGGAATATGACCACGGAAACTACAGGGGACAGAATTGCGAAATTATTTATGGTATCGAAGAAGTTCCGGATGGTACGTACGGCTATCAAGTTCCGAATAATTTCTATCATACGGACAGCTTTATCTTCAAAAATAAATATTTAAAAGTTACTAGACGGTCAATGAAAAAAACACACCAAAATATGATTGTGACGAGAGTCGTGACCAATCAATAGATGAGACACAAAATATGAGGAATCTTGCTATTTGCCTATTTACTATCACTTTTAAGCATCGTAAAATGCCTAGTTTTGTTTCAGTGTAAACTCACCTTTTCTCAATTTAACTTCAACATTTCGAGCAGGAATGAAATGAGCTGCATTCAACTGAAACCACTTAATAATCATCTTCAACGTTTATAGATCGAGAGACATGGTTGATAAGCCGAGACATGTGGGAATCCCGCGAGGTTGGGAACGTTCCCACCACCGAGCCGTTTGACCCGCTGAAGCTGGTGGTAATCCAACACACCGTGACCACGGAGTGCTACAGTGTAAGCGCGTGTTCGAGCGCGTTACGCAACCTGCAATCGTCGGCCATCAACTCCGGTCACATGGACATAGTGTTGGTATTGTCTATTGATAGCGTATCGCTTTAAACCGCAAATCGCAAAAGAATCAACGCATCAACCAGGTTCTACTGTTTATTCAACATATTTTTTACATTTTCCATCCAGTCCGGATCAACTAGCAAAATACTATTCTCATACGCCTTAAACCTAACGATTGATTCTAGGGGTTGTTGCCAGTCAAAACTTTGGTTAACCAATTTATGCGAATACTTGATATTTTTAGTTCTATTTCATTTAAGATTGCATCAAAACTGAATCAATGATGGATTAATCTAGAGTCTAGACTAAACTAGAAATCAAAATCAGCTCCACCACCCCGATTCGTCTAGATTCTAGACGAATTGGGGCAGTAGAGCAGATTTTGTTTCTAGATTTTCTTCATCTTGCTTAGCAGAAGTTAAGAAAAAATATCAGTATTCACTATTCGCATGCGTACCTATACTCACATGCGTACCTATACTCACACGCATTTAATAATTAAGCTGTTATTAATTATTGCTTTTAAAGTTAGCAAGTTTGCCCACACAATTCAAGGAATTAACTTTATATCATAAACAATCGCATTCTTAGTACCTGCTTGCCTTTCTTATTAATTAAAAAAGGTTTATTTATCGATTTACCTGTATGTTTCTAGATATAACTTCGTGATTGGCAACGACGGTCGTGTGTACGAAGGCCGCGGTTGGGGCAAAGATGGCGCACAGAGGTTTGACTTTAACAGGTGCTCTGTAAACATTGGTTTTATTGGTGAGTCCTTTATTTTGTCAGTGTCTACAAGAGCACATGATACCGTAACTTCTAACGTAAACTGGCACCACATTGATTAAGCTAGTTTATCTTTCTACACTTTTGAAAATTCCACCTTACAAATAAAAAGTTAAAAGATCCACATTATAATCCTACCTATCTGATAAGCCACTTTTCTAGCTTATCGGATAAGGACAAGACTTTGTATAACACATCTCATCTAATCCAATCTTTTAAGTAGTAAGTCACTATATAAAGTGCGCTGACGGAGTACGTATAATTCCATCCAGGGTATCGGTTTTATAGTCACCGAAGTTTTCAGTTAAAAATATAATGTTATGTAATTACAGGAGACTACCGAGAGGAAATAGAGGGGCATACCCGAGTCACTGAAGCCCAGCTGGACAGTACAAGAATGCTGTTGTCCGACGGGGTCAGGCTGGGTCATCTCAGATCAGATTACTCCGTCGTCGGCGCCAGGGACCTCATGGATACCGCCAGCCCCGGCTCCCATCTCTACAAGGCGATACAGAAGTGGGATGAATACGATCACACTCACAGATTCGGAAACATGACGTGCGAGGAGATTTATGAAATAAATGCAGAAAAAAATGTATGAGAAACCGTCTTTTATTCCTACCCACTAATGGTTATTACGATTCCATTATTAGAATTATGATCTATAAGTTCTATCACGGCATGCATTAAAGTACCTAAATATGTAGTTAAAATTAGGAAATATAAATTTTTGTTATTTAATGTTATTTTAATGAAGAATATCATCTTTTGTACACTTCGCAGCAGCTTAAATTAAAATAAGATTTTACCGTTTCCACTAGAATTTTTTAAGGAAATATAAACGTTAAATTGAGCATTTATCACATTGAGTTTATTGATTGCTAAGATTCACAATATACATGCATCCGCAATAAAATCTGATTTAATATCTAATGTGCTCGTACTTCGTGGGAAATAGCACCGCTAGGTGGAGGAATGTTTGAAAAAATCTTCGACAAAAAGCTGTAATGGCGTCTCACGTCGTCTTATTCGGAGTACGGATGCGGCCTTGCGAGGTCGACGGGACCAACACTCGCTCACACCGTTATCAACAGCTTAATTATTTTATCGCGTTTTATAGCAGAATTTTTTGGGGCTATTTAAAGGTATGCGCACATTCGATCTTACGGATCAAGGAGGGTGGAAGGCAAGGGAAATGACCATCTGTAGGTTCTTTAGGTAATTACTATGTAGCTAAGTGTCTTTATTTCAACATAGGTATTATATAAATATATCTATGTATTACAGTCCGTAAATTTTAGGCTGCGACGATGCGATGAGTACTTGTACTCGTATGTTTTGAATTAACTGTTGAACTCTACATTATAAATTTACTGTTTACATAGTAGCGAAGAATAAAACAGGAGTCTGTTAAATGGCTTAAAACGTAAGCATAAAGATAACCTGTGTTATTTATCTTCGTTTATTAATAAGGTCTTAGAAGGACTTAGTAATGAATGTAAACCAAGTCAGTTTGGCTCGACATCTGAATATTACACTTCGGTGTGAGAGCAGTTTAATATGCGAACTCCTGGACCGGTTCAGCATAATAACTGTTAATATCCTCTCTTACGCAACGCGTGATAGTTATTATTACGTCTTGAGTTTACTTTTCGCCCATCACAATAAAAACCTTGTCGGCTTCGTGACACAAAAATAATAATTATCGTAGAACTGCATAGCGTACTATACATACAGGGAAAAGGTGGTAATGTGGCCTCTGCACATAATATATTGGCCCCTCTCAATATTTTAATGTTTTAACAACGCTATCCAGTGTAATTTTGGTGGAACGGGATGCTCGCGGCATGCTACTAATTTAGCACCGTACAAATCCAACAGCTGAGGCTGTTACTGATCTCATGTGACTTATTTTATTTTAAATATTTACCTTCAAACAAAAAGTATGTCATCTTAAGCACAATTCCCCTAATGTTGTTCCAATGACAGAGCTGGAGAGTCATGGGTACAGTATCAAATTTTTGAGTAATGGGCCTGTGGAGGCTCCAAAGGTGACGATTACATATTTTGTGATTTTTGCCGTTAAGTTTCACTTGTGCAATATACTTAATGTGATATCCCCGGAGGGCCACATTACCATCACTTGATCTCAAAATACCAAATGTGATTGATTAAGAATAATTAAAACTTTCGATTATCCTGCACGAGTTTTATTTATTCCCTAATAAGACATGTTTAAACAAATGAATAAGAAGTCCCATAATGTATTTTTTAGGTTTCTGCCTCCTATATATTTTTTAAATAATGCTCGATATACTAAGTGGGGGACCACCTTCTCCTATAATATTTTTTTATGGATAATATCTTTTTACAATATTGATATTGAAACTTTCTAAAAGTGTCTAATTCTATTATTAAGACACTCATGAAAAAAAAATTAATAATGTTTGGGTTAATTGCAGTCAGATTGGTGATACGAGTAAAGATGCGATCGTACTTCGTAGTAGATAAGTAAATAATAATATTTCAGATATTTTTTTTTTTGTGCATAATAATATGAAAAATCCGAATTAAAACAGGTTAAATATTTTATTTATCGTAGGTATTTATATCGATTACATTTTATTGCAAATGTTATCTCAGCTGCAATCTATAATTTCAAATTTCGAACACCTGTAAAAAAAGGGCGAAAAAATAAACACATTTGCACGGAAGCAGTCGTGGCCGAGCGGTTAAGGCGCATAGAGTCGTCGATGACCTTGGACGTTTGGGCGTGGCTTAGGTCCCCCTGCTCTGCACTCCCCGCACGAAAACATCGTACATAGATTAAGCGCGCGTATGACGAACAGAAGCACTCCTGACTTATCACTGCCTATTTTACTCGAATCCACTACCTACCTACTACTTGCTTTAAAAATTTGCAATTTATATGAAAATGAATTACTATTGTGAATAAATAGATGTTTGACGAATGACTTTAATACGTTTAATGCTACACGAATTACGATTTACGCTTAGTATCAAGTATGATATTTATGTCTAATTTATTAAGAGGCACTGAAAAAAAATGAAAAATTAATCAGTAGGTATCTAGATAATTTTTCAAGTCTTGGCTGTCTTAGTTAGGTCCGTGCTTGTCTTGCCTAAGCTAGGGCATCCTTCGATCACTAATATACAAGATACACAATCCGCGGCAAAAAACGACCTCACCAAAAGAGCACCAAACTCAACATTCTGGTGCACTTTTGATTTAGTAGTGCTCGAACGCTCCGCCGGGAAACATGCCTCGGTGCGCGTTTAATAATTGTAGAAAGCATACGTCTAAAACCAAAAAAAAGGATGGAATTTCATATTTCCGGTAAGTATTAATTTTATCCTAATATATTTCTTACAATTGTATTGTAAATATTGGTATTTCTTTAAGAAATCACCAAAAGACAGTTTTAAAATTAAATTGTAAATAAATCAACACCAGGTATAAACCATCTCAATTGCGAATACTCATACTAAAGGTACTTATCGTAGTTTATCATGCCCACTTGAAATGTTCGGGTTATAAGCTATGTTTCTGTTCCATTTGATGGAGTCGCTATTACTATTATTTTTTATTGAGGATTTTTTTCAGGTTTCCTCGAGATCCAGTTAGATGTGGTAATAATATTATGTTCCCATCTTTGATCAAATATAGTTCCCATTATGGATTTTTTAAGTAGGTTAAAAAGTATGGGCGTTGGGTGATGTGAGTTGTCCTTTGTGGCCTATCGGAAAATGTATGTACACTTATATATATTTTGGTTAATGATAAAATTAGACATAACATTAGAACAACATAATATTACAAGTAAAAAATAATTACTCCTCACTTTATACATTAAACTTCGGAAAAATAAAAAAATGGACTATTAAAATTATTACAAATTACAATCAACAAAAAAAATTTGAACAGTTCGACTCCACTCATACTTCACTTCGCCCTGTTCCAGCGGCGAATTTCGGTCGTAAAATTGGATTTTTTTTTTGGCACTATACAAATTTGAACTTAAATCATATACGCGGATGGTTGAATTTAGTATGAAGCGTGCATCGGACGTAAAAATTTTATTGCTTTGTAAACACAAATGTTCATTGTTTTATAAAAAGATCTTTAATAATTACTATAATTAAGGTTGATTTTAGATAAATGTATACTTCATTAAACTCTATTACTCGGGGACAGATTTTCGAGAGGTTTTGTATGAGACTGTGTATCTTGTATATTAGTGATCGAAGGTATTTCTTTAAGAAATCACCAAAAGACAGTTTTAAAATTAAGTTGTAAATAAATCAACACCAGGTATAAACCATCTCAATTGCGAATACTCATACTAAAGGTACTTATCGTAGTTTATCATGCCCACTTGAAATGTTCGGGTTATAAGCTATGTTTCTGTTCCATTTGATGGAGTCGCTATTACTATTATTTTTTTATTGAGGATTTTCTTCAGGTCTTTTAGTTTGCATTGATAGTTTAACGTATTTATATAAGACTCTGATTGAATCTGATACTGTTTCTTTTCTTTTTATCCAAAGTCACTATAACTTTGCATTTGAAATACTTCAGATGAATCGAAATCACAATATCATCCAGATAAATGGGGTTTTCAGTATAAATAGCGAAGAATTTCGAACCAAATTCGGATTAACCCGATACAATAGCGAAAAAATCTTGAAAATCGGTCCACAAACGGCAAAGTGATCGTTGAAAAATACAATATTACAAAAAATATAAACAGACGAACATAATATTATATTCTCCAGGAGGAGATTATAATATTATGTTCCCATCTTCGATCAAATATAGTTCCCATTAAGGATTTTTTAAGTCGGTTAAAAAGTATGGGCGTTGGGTGATGTGAGTTGTCCTTTGTGGCCTATCGGAAAATGTATGTACACTTATGTATATTTTGGTTAATCATAAAATTAGACATAACATTAGAACAACATAATATTACAAGTAAAAAATAATTACTCCTCACTTTATACATTAAACTGGAACGGAAAAATAAAAAAATGGACTATTAAAATTATTACAAATTACAATCAACAAAAAAAATTTGAACGGTTCGACTCCACTCATACTTCACTTCGCCCTGTTCCAGCGGCGAATTTCGGTCGTAAAATTGGAATTTTTTTTTGGCACTATACAAATTTGAACTTAAATCATATACGCGGATGGTTGAATTTAGTATGAAGCGTGCATCGGACGTAAAAATTTTATTGCTTTGTAAACTCAAATGTACATTGTTTTATATAAAGATCTTTAATAATTACTGTGATTAAGGTTGATTTTAGATAAATGTATACTTTTTTAAACTCTATTACTCGGCGACAGATTTTCGAGAGGTTTTGTATGAGACTGTGTATCTTGTATATTAGTGATCGAAGAGGGCATCGCAACACGGGCCCAATTTTCAAAACCCGGGTTTTCGGGTTTTTGTTGATTGGAAACTGGGTACCCGATTTTTTTTCTTTTTTAACATTAATTATATTTCTTCGATTCATTCTTCGATATATTAATTAACCAGGTAGTCCTTTGTTTATTTGCTAGGCAATCACGTTTTTTTAAAGACGTATGTAACGACGTATTTCTATCGACGGTCCCTACGTATAAAAGGTCATGTCCATAATAGCAAATTTTTTTATTGCATCATGCACTTCCATAATATTATAATGAGACGCATATTCCTACATTTTTTTTCTATCACAAGTAATTCCGAAGATAAAAAGACGTAAACGACGACAAGTTGGAAGTTTTATTAGATTTTACTGTGGTAGATGCGGACATCTATACTTACCGTCTTGTACCGCGTTGGAAATTACGCGCCGTTCCGCGTCATGTCGTACTTGTCTGTTTCTACCTCTAAGGTAGAGAATTATTTATAGACTTGTTATCATTTACGTTCAGTTATTATAAGATTTTTGTTCGTTTTTAGTGGGACTAGTGCCACACATTGAATCAAATTTGGACTAATATGAATATTTAAGTGTATATATGTAATATATACACTTAAATATTCATATTAGTCCAGTATATATGTAATATATAATCTGCGACGTGATATAATAGCTGCGACGGAGGCTGAGGCCTGAGGCTTCTTTGCATGATGAATTAATAATTATTCTAAACTTTGCATACGTATTATGATTTATGAGCCAATGGAAATATAAAATAAATACATCAGGATTCATCAGCTAAAACTTTATACTTCTATTTTTTATACGACATAGGCATGTAATACTGGGAACTACAAAAAAAGGGTGCGCCTTTTATTATTCTGGCAACTCTGTCTTTACGTCAATGACACATAATGCGGCATGTGTCATTGACGTATAATACGAATCAATCAATACTCCATAATACGAATTTTGCGGATATAAGTTGTCGACTCGAAATCAATATTTTCTATTATTCACATAAGGTTTCGATCGAGTCTATCGTACCCCTGCACGAAATCAACAAAAATTTCGAAAATCGGTTCACAAACGGCGGGAGTAATCGTTGAACATACAAAAAAAAATAAAAAATATATCCACAGCCAAACATAATATAACTTCCTCATTTTTTGGAAGTCGGTTAAAATTATGACCTTCATAATTAATTCTTAAGAGTCAGTAAAAATTTACCTTCCTCAAGATGTATCCGAAAAGACCAATAAGAAGAAAAAGGCAACTTCAACATTATGATGTTTAGTTTTACCCTTTAGTGAAAACAGAATAATTAGTGAATACATATTTTATACTAAAATTTTGAAAACTATACAGTTTAACTTATCAAACAATCACATTTTATTAGAATTTTTCACTATGGACCTATAGTTATTGATGACGTGTCTTTTTATTCGTTCATTATAACATAGAAAAACAATTCTTAAATTAGCAGCGTATAGAAAGATATGTCTGTGTTTTTAGTTTTTCTTACTGAAGAGCCAAAATTTCTATTACATAAATATTATAAACTATGACAATAAGATTAATTTTATAAAGTGTTGAATGAATTTAGGACCTAATATAATATTTTTATTTTTACAACGTAAAAACGGACACGTACGACTTACCCGTTTTTACGCTGACAATTCAAGACTCGTCTTGAATTGACAGAGTCCTGAATTGACAGAGCGTAAAAACGGTCATCTTGTAATTTTGGCGAAAATATTGAAAATATTTAAAATTGTGTTATATCATCCAAACGGTAGGCCGTTTGGATGATATAACACAATTTTAAATTTACATTAGGCTTTACAAATCAACCAATAACTGTGTTCATGTTTAATGATAATCTACAGTAACAGTTTGAATCTTAAAAACGCGAATTGCAAAAATCATGAAGTAAATAACAATTTAGGTACTGTTCATAAGAGCGTCCATACACCTATACACTTGTTTTATTTAAATACTTAAAATATTAATACTATAACGTCTATACGCGTGGAACAATCAACTTATAACTTATAACTTTGACGACCTCCGTGGCTCAATGGTTAGAGTGTGTGGAAACTCAAGCCGGGGGTCGCGGGTTCGAATCCCGCCGACGGAACAAAAAGTTTTCTAATGTTCCTGGGTCATGGATGTGTATTAAATATGTGTATGATATAATAAAAATCTTAAATATATTATGTATAGTATAAAAGTATTAAATATATTTCCGTTGTCTGGTACCCGTAACACAAGTCCTTCAGGTACTTAGCACGGGGCCAGACTGACGTGATGTGAGCGTACATAGATATTATATTAGATATTATATTATTTAATAAAAATAATCATGAAGTAAATAACAATTTAGGTACTCTTCATAAGAGCGTCCATGCGCGAACCACATTACAACCTTTTTACGTTGATTGTACTCTAAGTCTAACTACTCTACATAAACACTCATGCAAATATTGTAGTGATCTAATGCACACAAACAGACGCTCGATAGCACACACACAGGCGCAAGATTTAGCAACGAGTGACACAGCCTCCCCGTCTGAATGCTAGCGGACGACTGCCGCCCGCGCCCGCGCAGACCACCTTTGAACCAAATCGTTCGGAAATACTGTTTTTCGATATCTTTTCAAAGAAAATATTGTTTGATTTTTATAAAAAATGCTGATATTCAAGAAAAACAGATTCTAAATATATCTACGCAAAAAAAAATACCGTATATCGCAGCCGTTTAGGAGGAGTCCCGATTCCAAATCGAAAATCGATGTCACGTATTATTTTTTTATTGAAGCAAGGGTAAAACATGAAGCAGAAAAAAAATGTTGATATATTAGTTGTTGAACTGATCTTTCACATATATTTTTTTCCATTTTTTCCTGCCAGAAATGAATGAGTAGATACAAAAACAAAATGACCATTTCACGACTCTATACGCCTTAAGGCGTCTGACTAGAAATCAGATTCCCTCTGGGAGCGTAGGTTCGAATCCTACCGACTGCGAATATTTTATCTCTACTAATATTATAAAGAGGAAAGATTTGTATTTTTGCATAGATGTTTGTTTCCACATCCCGCAAAAGCTAATGTACCGATTTTGATATTTTTTTCCGTTTCATTGCCACGCTTTAGATTGCCTAAGCGTTCTCTAACTTGGTGGAAGTCCGGTCCCTTGTGAGGTAGACCGGCCGGTCGTGGAGGGATTGCTGTGTAAGACAGATCCAGGATATCCCTCCGTATACGGCTGAAGGCAAACCGCAGGTGGTTTTAGAGGTCCCAAGTGAGGGGCCATTAAAAAAAATATAGTGGGTAAGAGTCCCACATACCCCCGGGGTGCTTCAGAACTGAGGCACATCCCCAACCCGGGGCACCCATGATAGATTTCCCCTGCGCATCAAAAAAAAAAGTCACTGAGTGCGGCCGATATTTACATGTTTTTTTTTTTCAGATATAAAGTCCAAGGAAATAGGCTTGGGTTATCGTTATAAAATCCGTGGCCTTGACATGCTAATATTATGGAGATTGAATCACTATGACATCACTATCGTAAGTCGTACTCGTAACGCAATTGTTGAAATTTTATATCGCATATCAAATTTTTACTATTGTATCTTCGATCACTAATATACAAGATACACAATCCGCGGCAAAAAACGACCTCACCAAAAGAGCACCAAACTCAACATTCTGGTGCACTTTTGATTTAGTAGTGCTCGAACGCTCCGCCGGGAAACATGCCTCAGTGCGCGTTTAATAATTGTAGAAATCATACGTCTAAAACCAAAAAAAAGGATGGAATTTCATATTTCCGGTAAGTATTAATTTTATCCTAATATATTTCTTACAATTGTATTGTAAATATTGGTATTTCTTTAAGAAATCACCAAAAGACAGTTTTAAAATTAAGTTGTAAATAAATCAACACCAGGTATAAACCATCTCAATTGCGAATACTCATACTAAAGGTACTTATCGTAGTTTATCATGCCCACTTGAAATGTTCGGGTTATAAGCTATGTTTCTGTTCCATTTGATGGAGTCGCTATTACTATTATTTTTTTATTGAGGATTTTTTTCAGGTTTCCTCGAGATCCAGTTAGATGTGGTAATAATATTATGTTCCCATCTTCGATCAAATATAGTTCCCATTAAGGATTTTTTAAGTAGGTTAAAAAGTATGGGCGTTGGGTGATGTGAGTTGTCCTTTGTGGCCTATCGGAAAATGTATGTACACTTATGTATATTTTGGTTAATGATAAAATTAGACATAACATTAGAACAACATAATATTACAAGTAAAAAATAATTACTCCTCTCTTTATACATTAAACTTCGGAAAAATAAAAAAATGGACTATTAAAATTATTACAAATTACAATCAACAAAAAAAATTTGAACAGTTCGACTCCACTCATACTTCACTTCGCCCTGTTCCAGCGGCGAATTTCGGTCGTAAAATTGGATTTTTTTTTGGCACTATACAAATTTGAACTTAAATCATATACGCGGATGGTTGAATTTAGTATGAAGCGTGCATCGGACGTAAAAATTTTATTGCTTTGTAAACTCAAATGTACATTGTTTTATATAAAGATCTTTAATAATTACTGTGATTAAGGTTGATTTTAGATAAATGTATACTTTTTTAAACTCTATTACTCGGCGACAGATTTTCGAGAGGTTTTGTATGAGACTGTGTATCTTGTATATTAGTGATCGAAGTATTGTATCTACGTATGTCGTATGTGTTACAAATTATTTACAAATGGCCTACTTTTAACCATCTTTATTGGTTCATCCAATCATAACTATCATTAGGTTATAATAATATGTTTTATATTGTATCAGATACTGACGTCAAAATGATGATTTTGGTTGATCCTTCATAAAATTAGGTATATCTGTAAAGAATGTACAATTAAGAATTACACCATTATTACTTCTAGAGTTGGACAGAATCACCAATTCTTGAAGTCAGTCAAAAACTGCAAGAAGTTTTATTGTACGCCGTTTTATTGGAAAGTGAAATACTAATTATTGTTAGCCGTTATTTCTGATTTATATTGATGCAAAGACGAATTCGTGTTTTTTATATATTTTTTATATTTTATAATACTTAATAATATATACTTTTTTTAGATACTGACTATCTGAAACAAAATCTAGTTTTAGGGTCTTGTCTTGTGTCCCAGGCTGCAAAGTGCAAGATATTAGAATACAATTATTGCAGAGTGTAGGTAAAGTTAATTAACCACTGTTAGCAATGTAGACGTTCTAAATACTCTAATTACAATAATTTATTCAATTACGGATAATTTCATCATGTAATAACTTAATCAGGTTTGAAACGTTTCAATATTTGCCTATTGGCCTAATTAAGTAGGCGTGTTTCAGCCGCTGTGTGCAATCCAACGTAAGTTAATTAGCTAATTGACTAAATTTTCCTCAGTGCATCGTTAGACTGTTTAAAAGCATTTAAGGCCTCTATATCCGCCAACGACCTTGATCACTGTCTGTCAGTGCGAATATCGACGTAAATGACATTAAAATAACATTCATAACAGCGCGCCTTGTACGGTGGCGGTTACGACGCTCGCCGCGTCCATAATAGGGCGAAATAGGAGAAAAAACCTTTTTAAGGCTTAATATAATACATATTTCAAAAAAGTAAAAAAACCAAATTATCAACTTATGTATTGCAAAGCAGTAGATATTTTTTATATATTCTTTTGATAAATAATGGAGGAGTAAAGTGGTTTCATTCAACGATTTGGAGGTGATTTGGTTTTTTATTTCTTTATTATGTGATACCAATAGAAAAAATATGGCAAAACCATGTTACGTATCGTATCATGTAGATTACTAATTATTTTTTTCAGGTATAATTTCTCTGTTAATGCCGATGAAAAGTGGTTTCATCTGCACGCTTTTTTCGCGAGAGGAGCCTTAACTGAAAAATGTCAGAGTTCCTTAACAAGTCGTTAATATTTTGTGATAAAATATGCCTCGTCAACTTCAGCGGTTTAAGTTTGATAGTCTTTATCAAACTTAATCCGCTAAAGTTGACGAAGCGGATCTATGAAGTTCTTCCCAAATTAAGTAACCCATTTTCTTTAGTTGGAAAAGATAATTATTAATAGACTTAAAATGCTCAATTTTGACATACTATAAAAACCTTGAGTCTCTGCACTCCTAATTGTGAATCAACTTTATTATTGAAATTAAACCGATTGGAATAAAATTAAATCGCGAAGATTAAGTTCTGCCGTTCAGCTCACAGGACCCTAGAGACTAGATATAAGGGTCACTCTGATGGAAAATCTAAGCTTAAAATATTGTCTCTACAGACTGCGCGTACTACGTAGAGCAAAGTCGACGGACGCGCGTTTGAACCAAATTGTTGTTACGGAACAGGTGTCATATCTGTGGCCGTTCTTCATAGTTCATATCAATTAGCACGTAATACGTATGTAGGTGCCATCTACAAAGTTGACGTGAATTCGGCTTAAAATATATTATTGTTTGGATAAAAAATAAGTTATTTATTAGTATGGACTCTCTACCATCAGATCTGGCACGAGACCAGTCACAAAACTTTATATTAAAAGGCAAAAAAATACATTTTGTGAGTCGTGTCGTGGTTCAGGCTATAAATCATTGACCGGGGTCCACCGGATCCAGCAAAATGTTTAAAGTGGTCTATGAGAAAAAAAAGTTTGGGAACCTTTGCTATAGATGATAGTCGAGGTTTAAATCGTCAGTCCTTCCCACACAAATAAACTCCTTAGTATTCTTAATTTCCTTTCCAGACCTTAGCCCTATTGTCGTACTCGCTATTATTAACCTATAAACCTATTTATAAGGATGCAGACATGAATGGTTAGAATTTCTGATGAATGAGTCTGCAAATTTCTTAATGAAACTTCTTGGTGATGTTGCATTACAATATTATTCTTCAATGCTTTAATATTTTATTCGAAACCCTCCTATTCTAGCACTTGCTAATTGGTCAGGGTTTACAGGTTGTACTTATTATTAATATTTGATTAAAATATTACATGTGACCTTAAAAACTTGTAAGTGTTAATATGGTAAAAATTTAAACAAAAACCTGTGCAATCAATCTTGGGGCAAGCAAATAATTATACACTTATATTTACGTTGAAATTTACACATCTTAATAAAAATACCTTATTAAGTCTGGCGTGGCCTTAATACGCCTCTGCGCCTGTTTTTTGGCCATGGAACGCCTTACAGAGAAAGAGGTCAGAAAATATTAACCTACTCAATCGTTATTATTGATGAATGATAATAATAATAATTCATATGAAATGGTAAGCGGTTACGATGACGAGGTAGATAGGCCTGCGTATTAACTTCGCACTTGCTTCAATAATATTATAGTTTCCATAGAACAATCCTCCTTATCCTCTGAGTAAAATATATTAATTCGTTTTAAATTATAGTACTTCTAGATAAACAATAATTACAAATTAATTACCAACCTATATATTATAATAGAAGTATAGCCACTGACGACAATCGGAAAAAAAATCAAGTATCTAGTACACTATATACATTAATACATACTTACAATACATAGTATACCTACTTAAGTAGGCAAGTAACTACTTATTTCTGTAGGTACTACATCCTCGGGAAGTAGGCCCTTTGCCCTTTGTATCAGATTAAAGCCGTGGGCGCCGCCCACCAACCCCCACGCCGAAGACGAACATGGTAAACTGTTAGGAAATACACCATACAAGGGCCAAGGCGTTCTCTATTATGGGATAAAAACACTATAGTTGTTACGTATGTATTATAATTTATGCCATAAAAGGTGAATGAGACTAAACGACTTCTAACAAAAAAAAAATCATGACAAGGGTCAATAAGTGTACACACTGCATAGCCCCTGCAATGACTTAAACGACACTAGCTATTATAGTTCGTATACTACGTAGGCAACACTAAACAGGTACGTAGTCTTTATCTATGCCTAAAACAAGTAGCAAGTCATCTCAACCGAGATTTCGGAGGCTTAAAATGAAGCAAATTAACTCAGTCTGCTAAAAATTTAATAGTGACAGCGAACGTATACCTAATTATAAACGAGGAACAACCATAAATAAGAAAACAATAGTTTGATAAAGTTAATCTTAGGGTTATAGTTAAGGCTACAGCGGCGTAGCTACTAAGGGGCTAGGCGGGGCAGTGCCCCGGGGCCCTCAAGCTTAGGGCGCCCTCAAATCCTTACCAGAAACCTCGATCGAACTAAACTTTTGGAATTTTAAACTAAATTTTAATTAAGTTTTATTGCAGTTATTGATTATTGACATAGGGTCAAAAGGATATCTGCAATAAACCTTCGTTATTTTGATAATACATATTATCAAAATATAATTATCAGAAATAGCTCCAAAGAGTCCTAATAAATATGAGTGTAGTGAAGCAAAGAGTAAACTAAATTTCGTGTTCCTTTGCGAATTCATGCAGTGTATTGAAATGCATTAAAAACTTTACAAAAATTAGACATCAATTTGGGCGAGGCAAGTAAAGTTTTAGCAGACACCAAAGCAAAGTTGCAAAATAGAAAATATGATTTTGAACTATTCAAATGCAAAGCCAGTGATCATCGATTTCCAAACCGAGAAAAACATATAAAATTGAGATTTTCAATTTAATGTACTAGACACAGTAATATCTCAATTTTTAAAGTATATTTTGTATTTTTCATATTTTTATTAAATAAAACAATCAGTTTACATAGCAGTGGGGCCCCATTTTTTAATTTGCCCCAGGGCCCTTGGTTACCTAGCTACGCAACTGAGGAATTTGACAGATGTCTCATGACTGTTGCGTTTATTTTTTTATTAAAACTACAGTTAATGGGATTGAGACTTGAGAGTATAAAAAATTTAAGTATCCGTAAAAATCGACAGAAAAAAATTATTTTGTTATAACAACACTGTGAAACATAGTTCACGAAAAAGTTTTGATATTTAAAGTACCTAAGTATGAGCGGTTACGGCTAACGTTAAATATGGCATCCTTAACTAAAGATTTGACATTTTGCACTGTAGTTATAGTTACAGTTATAGTTGAAGTAAGTTAGTGCAACCCACCCTTAGTAATCTGTGCTATGGGATTAAAATTATCTAGCCAGTATCAATATAATTATAGCTTACCTACGATCGTTTCTTTAAACTTTAATAGGATTTTAAGTTGAATGCTTCTGATTACATTCAGCATAAGATTAAGTAACTAACTACCTTACTAGTACCTAACCCATCAAGCACCATAAGGACACCGGTGACCGCGACAACAATAGAATAAAAATAGATTTCCAAGAATCCGCGATAGAAGGATTAAAGTGCTATTCGACTTAAGAAACTTGTAAGTACATTACGAGTTAATGATAGTCGGTGGGTGGATGTTAATAGCTCAAGCCGGCAGTCGGCACACGGCAGCGAGGTCCGGCCCTTCGGGGACCTTTACGAAACCGCCCGCCCACAGCCAAGTAGGCGGTTTAATGTGTTAAGATTAATTACGTGTCGATATAATTTAGTCTACGACGTTTTAAACCTTATAAGTCCAAGTAATTTATTGCGTAATTTGATTATTATTATTTTTAACAAAAAATTAAAACCGACTTCCAAGGTAAAAACAATATTAACATTAATATGAACTAAAAAGTATTAAATAATTTTTGCTATCTAATAGTGCCTTTTTCCGAATTCGGCTAAACCTCAACTATTTCTGTACTCAATCTTCATTATTTTGAAGTCGGTACCAGATAGCTGAATCTTCAGTCCTCTGACAGAATATTTGAAACTTTTGGAACTTTGGCACTATTAGATAGCAAAAATTATTTAATACTTTTTAGTTCATATTAATGTTAATATTGTTTTTACCTTGGAAGTCGGTTTTAATTTTTTGTTAAAAATAATAATAATTTCACTCTTTTTAGTTACACTGGTAGGTAAACCTTCGCGTATATTTTACGTATCTTATTACAATTTGTTAAGAGTCACAGTTCACACTCACAAAATAATATATTATCAGTGAAGTGAACATATTGTGCTAAGTAATTTAACAATTTTAATACTTCAAACCCCAAGCGGTCACCGGCGATTGCGATAACAATAGAAAGGCTATTGTGTCTCGTTTTTCCACGATCGAAGGATCTATCAGATAAAAAACTGTATAAACTTGCATTGGATGTAGCGTAGCTACTCATCTAATACCAAAAATTATTTATTTGGCAAAACAACGTTTGCCGGGACAGCTAGTAATATAATATTATCATAATTATTGACAGCTGTTCTTGTAATCAAGAATTCAATTTCAAATCCATTCAAATCGATACTTAGTGCGCCATCTATCGATTAATAAGTATAACTAATTAAAAAGACACTTATTGACTTTATTTTGTTTAAATGCTCTTTTTAAAATAACTTTATTTTAATTCTATATTTTGTCTATTAAAATTTTACAAAGTAGTTAGTAAAGTATTCGATCTGTATATAAAGTAGTAAAGTATATTCGATCTTCCGCCACTCGCCGCGCGGCGGCGCCGCGATACCGTCGCCTCCGCGGTGCTGACCGCCGTCTATATTTAAACAAAGTGTTGTTATACAGTATAAAATTATTATTATTATTAGTATATCCACACCTATGCCTTGTACTATTATCTATTCTGTGCCATGAGACATTGGTGACCTTAACACGACGTGGTAATGATGAAGACGATGATGATGATGATGATTATGATGATGAATATGAGTTGCATAGTAGCATATGCTTTCTGTTCTTAAAACAACGCCGAAACTCCCAAACGTGTATCTATAAGGAGTCAGGAGTTCTCTCAGCATCTTCGAAACCATGGTATACCTTGACCCAATATTTGACTTTTTGGTAGCATATTCTTAGTACACTTCACATAAAACCAAAATCACCATATGTTTCCATATAAATTTCGAGGAGTTCCCTCGATTACTCCTGGATCCCATCATCAGGTCACCACTTTGTGAACATGGTACCAAATTGGAGTAAAACCAAATACAACAAAGCAAAAATTTCGAAAATCGGTTCACAAACGGCGGAGTAATCGTTGAACATACAAAAAAAAAAAAAACCACAGCCGAACATATAACCTCCTCGTTTTTTGGAAGTCGGTTAATTAAACATTAACCATATGCGGTGTAAGTGACCATATGCAGCTTACTGTTATAGCTTGGTTATAGACTGTCTAGATAATATTTTAATTTTTAGTAGCAGCAGTAAAGTACCCGCTTACGCACTATAGATCAGTTGGACGTAGGTAGATAAATCATTTAAGTGACACGTCTTATCTACGGGTATTTGTTTAGCTTTTATAGAACATACAAGTTAACACCTATTCCGTAAAAGTTAAATATTGCATCAAGTAGAAAGATAATCCACAAGTTCTCATAAATCTTCATAAAATATTTTGGGTGTTATTTCCATTATCTTGGAATGCTAGATACAATATAGGCATTAGGCACACTGCTGACTGAAATAGTGATAACGCCAACAGAAGCAGAAGCTTTGTAAATAAAGTTTAAATGGCAACATGGCGAACTTGACATTGGGCCGGAAACAATGCACACCGGAAACGAAGGGTTAACAATGTTTCGAAGAAGGCAGATGGAGCGCTTACATGAGCCAGTGTGCGGAATAACTACTTCTTCTTCTTCTTCTTTTTAAATTATGGCTCCTTTGCTCTATTTGTCAGTAATCTGTGTCAAATGTCAATAAAGTAAGCTCAGACTTTTCATTATGCAGATTAGTGAGATTGTGTATTATACCTCAAAAGTTAAATAACGTAATGGATTAAAAGAATCTAGGTTTCATTTAATTTTCTGATTATAAATTATTATATTAAGGGCATGTTTCACCGCTTCCTGATAAGGCTATCCACCACTTAATTTGACAGATGGAGTCTGGAAAATCCGTCAAATAACCCTATCGGGCACCTTATCAGGAAGCGGTGAAACAGGCCAACAAATTAATTATTATACTTATACTAATAAGTATAATAATTAATTTGCATTAAATGATTTTCCCTTTCTATAACAAAAGCCTTAAGGAAGGAAAGTTTAGTTCACTTTCTCGTGAGTAAAAAAATGCTGGATTTCTATACAGCGCGGCGATCATGGCTCATGCGGCGATAGCACGCCAGCGCGAGTCAAGTCGAGTGGCCACAGATTACTATTATATATTTGTAGACAGATAAGCGTCTTAGAAGAGTTTGACGGCTCACAAATTGACATTTGATGCGACAGCTAGCGCCATCTAGAATTGGTTCGATGAAACTCCATAGGTGTGTATGTGTGCGTTTACGTTTGTATGTGTGTGTTAGGATATTATCGGGATAGGATATACTTGTCAGATTTTTATGTTTCAATAAACTTGAATTTGTAAAAACTGAGTTTGTTAAGTTTAGTTCACATAACAATTTGTGTATTGTTATGTGAACTAAACTTAACAAACTCAGTTTTTACAAATTCAAGTTTATTGAAACATAAAAATCCAACAATTTAAATAAAACAAAATTCAGCCCAATATAGACATTTTTTATTTATTTTAGTCTAATAATTATTACACGTTAGATAAAAACATATAATTTCTTCAATATACTCTATTTAAATTAAAAATATAAGCACAAGGCAAGTCCCTGGTACAAACTTTGGTATTATTAAAATCAATAAAATGTATGGAAAACCACATTTATATAAACAGAAAAAATAACATAATAACAACAATGTACAGTTAAATTAGAAAAGTTACAGCTTTTTGTTTACGTAGGGAATAATTTGTATTTAAAGTGAGTTTACAACATTGAACTTCTAAATGAAACTAAAAACTTTTATAGTCTAATTCTAAAAATAGAAAGACATAAATGTAGATTGTTATTACTATGTGAATCCCGTTATTTTTGGTAACAGATTCAATATTTAAAAAATAAGACGTATGACTTCATGATTGACCAAACATACAACGGGCTTATAAATGTTATATAATTCTTGTTTTAGTGTAAAATTACTGCTGACGTATAGAAAAAGGAAAATATTTAGGAAATTAACTGGTGCATAGAGTAATTATTATCTCTTGTAAGTTATTATTATCATTGTAATTTTAGGATTGCTAGTTATTTTTGTAATTTTAACAATTTTAAGCCCATCCACATATTTGCATAAACATACTGATATCAATTATCATGCAACAAATATTCAAATTATATTTCAACATTAAACCAAATATAATCTACGAAGCGAAAATAATCTAAATGAGATAACACTATAAAACAAGAAATATAACATTTATAAGCCCGTTGTATATTTGGTCAATCAAGTAGTCATACTTATTATTGTTAATAGAATATTGCATCTTATTTACCAAAAATAACGGTATTCATCTATTTATATAGTAAAACGGATCTACATATTATTTATTATTAATCATTTGGAATAAGGGGCCGGGTGCCATCGAAATTTTCATACATAAAGTAATCTGTGATACATATTAAGTAATACCATGTATGTCTGGTCTCTGGTAATACCAAAATCATTTTCTCACACAGTGTTCTCATACGAAAATATTTGACATGTTTGAGTTATTTTTCAGCTCATAGTAATTACCTAGGTTATACAAATCATTAAAATAATAAAGCGTCAAGAAATTTTTCTTTTACTTACTGTTAAGAAAAATTTCATCAAAATATATTAAAGTGTTATTTGAATGTATTTCGATTTTTATGATGTTTCAATTCATTTTGATCTAATTAATGTAAACAAAAAAGGAAGTCGACCAATGTCATGGATTATTGGATTTCTATCGAATATGTGACAATAAAATCGGTAGCAACCATTAAATCAAAATGAAATTAAAACAGAGTACATACAAAAAGCACCATCTACACACAACTTACAGAATAATCTTAACAACCTTAGTATAAAAAAATAGACAGGAAATAATACAAGGTCTGCCTGTCTTTTCTGTTATTTAGGAACACAGAGGTGAAAAGTTATGCACCTTAAAAATATTTTTATTAGTAGGAAATAGCAATATTTATGACTTAAAATAACGAATTAGTTTATAATATTAAGACCCAGACAAAACTCTGTTAAATCCTAACTAGGCATTACATAACAGACCATTAATAATTAAACAGACGGTCAAAATACAAGATGTTTGTGTAAACACCATTGTCCTTGAAACCGTCAAATCAGCCCGTCAAAATGAACAACTTTTTCTATGAGAACAATGCTGGGAATTAAAAAAAATCTGTCTTCATACCCATACAAATTGCCGATCCGGGCATCCGTATGGGTATGAAGACGGCATTTTTTTTAGTTCCCAGCATTGTTCTCATAGAAAAAGTTGTTCATTTTCACGGGCTCATTTGATGGTATCAAGGATAACGGTGTTTACACAAACACACTGTATAAATGTCCCAGGCTAAAAATTAAACAGCACATCAGCCAGAGTTGCAAATAATGCATTACGTTAGTTAATTAAATTGTAATTTAAAATTTAATTTTAATGTGTATTTTAAAAATGTACCAAACCAAATTTTCATTACACATTATTTTTAAATTTTATTTGACTTGCTCTGTATGTATTGTAACTTTTTTCAAAGACCCCCAAACACTCTCCCCGAAACCCCGGGAAGAAAACCCCTCGGCTCATAACTCGGCCATCTTTAGTCCTGGACCCCCCGATTGAGGGCTCATTTTAATCAGGACGAAGAGATCTACAACTTGGCCCCAATAGAATTCCCGAATTCCTGATTCACGACCAGGGAAGAAGGAGACCAGCGAGGGTTCCCCTTGGCTACCATGCAAGTACCTTCGGGCAAGCAAACTATCAAGACTTCACCAACATCACTCTCGTGAAACTTAACCCCCCCCTCTTTGTAAGAAAACCCCTCGGCTCATAACCCAGCCATCTTTAGTCCTGGACCCCCCGAGTGTGGGCTCATTTTAATCAGGACGAAGAGATCTACAACTTGGCCCCAACAGAATTCCCGAATTCTTGATTCACGACCAGGGAAGGAGACCAGCGAGGGTTCCCCTTGGCTACCATGCAAGTACCTTCGGGCAAGCAAGCTTTCAAGACTTCACCAACATCACTCTCGTGAAACTTGCCCCCCCCCCCTCTTTGTAAGAAAACCCCTCGGCTCATAACTCAGCCATCTTTAGTCCTGGACCCCCCGAGTGAGGGCTCATTTTAATCAGGACGAAGAGATCTACAACTTGGCCCCAACAGAATTCCCGAATTTCTGATTCACGACCAGCCCCCGTACCATGACATCTTATAGCAGTATTACTTTAATATTACTTTCAGATTCCGCACAAACAAAAAACATAGCTATGTTTATATAAATAGAGGTCATGTTTGTTTATGCGAAATTCTAAAGTAATATTAAAGTAATACTGCTATAAGAGCTCATGGTAGGGCCCCTGGGAAGGAGACCAGCGAGGGTTCCCCTTGGCTACCATACAAGTACCTTCGGGCAAGCAAACTTTCAAGACTTCACCAACATCACTCTCGTGAAACTCTCGTTAATAGTCTATTCAAATCTAAAGCTTAAGAGGCCGGGTACCCTTGGAATTTTTCATACAAACGTAATACCAAAATCATTTTCTCATACGAATATATTTAACATGTTTGAGTTATTTTTCAGTTTAGAATAGTAATTACCTAGGTTCCTGCACAAAAATTTACTTCAAAATATTTAAACACAAAAAAAAAAATTTTGTTTAAATTTTTTTTTTAGTAAATTTACTACTCAATATTAAAACACTAAACACCCTTGGAATTTCTCTTACAAACGTAATACCAAAATCATTTTCTCATACGAAAATATTTAACATGTTTGAATTATTTTTCAGTTTAAGATAGTAATTACCTAGGTTCCTACACAAAAAATTACTTCAAAATATTTAAACAAAAAAAATTTTTTTTTTGTTTTAAATTTTTTTTTAGTAAATTTACTACTAAATATTGAAACACTAAAAAATAGAGTAAAACACTAAAAAATATATAAATAAATAGTAAATTTACTACTAAATATTTAAATACTAAAAAATAGAATAGAATAGAATAGAATATACTTTATTGCGTTCAAAAATTGTAGTACAAACAAATAATATACATTCAACAAGGACACATGAACACAAAGGCGGCTTTATTGCTAATGAGCAATTTCTACCAAGCAACCTTTGGTATAGGAGTACAATAACAATTAATGTAGGGTATACTGTGCACTAAGATCTAAAAGTACTTAATGAAACTTAACAACTAAATTATATTCTAATATATTGTACCTAATTCATATATAATACCTATTTTATATATTGTAATCTAATATATATCTATATACAATATATATAATACCTAATAATTACACCTAATAATTACACAACCACATTCTAATACACAAATAATAACTAAAATATTGTTATAAACTAATAAATACTCTATAGTCTATATACTTATTCATAATGATCTACTGAACATACAAAATTGTGTAAGTAAAATAAAAAAATAAAAAAAAAAAAATAATAAAA
Source organism: Polyommatus icarus (assembly GCA_937595015.1). NCBI lineage: Eukaryota > Metazoa > Arthropoda > Insecta > Lepidoptera > Lycaenidae > Polyommatus > Polyommatus icarus. The sequence continues at coordinate 18,111,970 of OW569321.1, forward strand.
AAAAATAATAATAATAATAATAATAAAAAAAAGGAGAAGGATAATTGACGTAATTTGTGATGACTGAATTGTCCTATCAATAATACTCGCGTTCTATTGACAGTTAGAAACAATGATATTGTATGTTACTAACGTAACTAGATTGGCAGTCTACGACAGAAACGCGTCACCACTTTGAAGATGCCTGCAGGCATATCTGCCATACATAATGACATGATAACATTATGAAGTGACATTGTCTTTTGGGCTATCAAGTGGTTACGCATTTTTTGCATCAGTTTGTAAGACATTGCCACTCTAGTATTTTAGAAACTCATTGGTTAGAAAGCGAATCTAAATAATGTTTTTTAACTAATGATTTAAAACTAGAAATGCTTTTAGCTTGCCTTATATTAGTTGGTAAAGAGTTCCATAAAAGTATCGACCTGACCGTAAAGGACTGTCCATAAAAAATTGTTTTATGGTTAGGGATTTGGAGAAGGAGATTGGCAGAAGAGCGCAATTGTTTGGGATCCGATGTTCGGAAGTTAAATCTATCCTTAAGGTAAGACGGTGCCCTTGGATCATGTAGCAAAGTGTACAAGGAAGATAGAACACGCGTATTACGACGAAGACGTATGGGCAACCAAGAAAGCCTAGAACGGTATTCCGATATGTGGTCGAATTTACGCAGACCAAAGACAAAGCGAATTGCAATATTTTGGAGACGCTCAAGCTTATTTAGTTTTTCTTGAGTGAGGTCTACATAGCATATATCTGCGTAATCTAATATGGATAAAAATAAGGATTCGGCAAGCATAATTTTGGTTTTAATCGGTAATATGTTCTTAAGCCTTCCCAGTGAGTGCCACACCGCGTACACCTTACTACTGATCATTGAGATATGATCGGACCATGAGAGGTGTTCATCCATGAGAACACCTAGATTTCTTACCTTTTTACTAAAAGGAACAGGAGTACCACACACGAGCACCGGAGGGAGGTTCACCCAGTCAATCCTTGAGACTAATCCCTGGCTGCCAATGACAATGATCTGCGACTTATTAGGATTAATAGTGAGGCCGTTACGCTTACTCCACTCACAGATTGTATTCAAATCACTATTAAAGTTGATAACTTGCCTTGGAAGATTCTCTAAGGAAGACTGAGTGTAGATTTGGAGGTCATCTGCGTACAGGTGAAAGAGAGAAAACTTAAGCATGACTGTTATAGAGTTTATGAACAAAGCGAACAGAGCAGGGGATAGTACACCACCTTGAGGAACACCATCAAAGATAGTGGACCAACAGGAAAATTTGTCATTCACTCGAACACGCTGTCGGCGCCCCCCAAGGTAGCTTCGGAACCAACTGAGGACTGTAGGCGAAAAATTAAGAGCCTTAAGTCTACTTAAAAGAATATCATGGTCTACGCAATCAAAGGCACGACTGAAGTCAAGAAGGGCAAGTAAGGTGAGTTGCTTATTGTCCATAGCACATCTGATATCATCCGTGACCTTGACTAGTGCCGTGGCAGTGCTATGGCCAGGTCTGAATCCTGATTGGAAGGCGCTAAGAAGACTGTTTTTATTTATGAAAGTTAATAGTTGCTGCTGGATTGACCTTTCTAGAACTTTAGACAAAAACGGCAGTATCGAAATTGGGCGGAAGTCTGTTGAAGATGTGGGTTTACTTTTTTTAGGCAATGGAATAATTTGTGCCCTTTTCCAGATAGACGGAAAGACGCCATTTTCTATGGAATAATTGAAAATGTGCATAACAATAGGTGCAATTTCATTTATAATTAACGTGACCATCTTTTTGCTTATATTGTCATCACCAACTGCATTTGACGAAATACCCATGATATTCTTTTTTATTTCTTCCACAGTAACTCGTTTGAAAAGGAAGGGAGGATAATCAGGTGTAGGCGTGGATGAGAGTAAATGTATCAATTGCGATTTAGAATTAGGATCAAGAGGTGTATTGTGGGAGGTAAATTGGTTATTTAGAACATTAATATCTATGTTATTGAGACTTGAGGAGGAATCATTATTTCTACCAACACCTAGGGTCTTAAGGAACTTCCAGATTCTAGCGGGGTCGCTTTTGTCAAGAGAAGAGTGAATATAGCGTCTTTGTGCATCTCTAACAGTCTTGTTGCATCGGTTTCTTAATTTTAAGTACTTCTCACGGTGCTCGTCTGCGCCACTTTTTTTATATTTTGATTTAGCTGAATGTTTTTGTGCTATTAATGTTTTTATTTCTTCAGTAAGCCAGGGTGCAGGAAGGTGTTTTATTTTTAAAGGCCTAATCGGAGCATGTTTGTCAAAAAGTTCAACAATCTTTTCATTAAAGAGCTCAACCTTCACGTCAATATCATCAGTCTCGAACACACTGGACCAACTGATTTTTTGAGCATCCTCTGAAAGTAAATCCCGATTAATTTTGTTAAAACTTCTCTGGAATTTAATGGTAGGTTAATTAGGTAAAATACTTTTTAGAAATTAAATATTTTGTAGTAAATTTACTATTTATTTATATATTTTTTAGTGTTTCACTCTATTTTTTAGTGTTTCAATATTTAGTAGTAAATTTACTAAAAAAAAATTTAAAACAAAAAAAAATTTTTTTTGTTTAAATATTTTGAAGTAATTTTTTGTGTAGGAACCTAGGTAATTACTATCTTAAACTGAAAAATAATTCAAACATGTTAAATATTTTCGTATGAGAGAATGATTTTGGTATTACGTTTGTAAGAGAAATTCCAAGGGTACCCGGCCCCTTAATATGATATATCTAGTACATTTTGAAGCTGGTTAAAAATCTAAACAAAACTTGATAGATCTGTAACTTTCACAAAATTGTTGGATTTAAGGCACAGGCCTTTATCCTAGGCACAGTTCCAAGACAGTTATCAAATTTCATGATACACAAAATATTTCTCACAAGTAAGCAAAAATTAAATATAATAAAATGATGTATTTCCCTTCCCTTAACTTAATTAATTCTATATGTTTAAAAAGTAGATTAATTTTCTTAAGGTAACACAATTATTGTCAAATCTATCTCTATCTATCATGAAAATCTTAGGAATCTTAAGCTATAAGTTAAATAGAGCCCAGATTAAGTTGCAGCTGATCACGCTCGTCAGGACATCTTTTTCTAAAGGTAGGTTGCAGCCGCAGCAGTCCACTGTCCGTAGCTATATGAATTTCTTGATATGTACTGAAAAATAAAAAAATTGTTCACTGTAACAAACAATATTATGACTAAAAATATAGAGAGCGACACTCTGCAAGCATACTGTCATGTTTTGCGATCTAAAACAACTTGGACTCTTTTACAACGTTATAATTGTGACTTCTAATCCTGGTCAAACTCAGTCTAAGTAAAATCCTCCACTCTTCAAAGTAAAATATTATATGTCCTTGAAACACATATGTTAATTGGAGAGAGCTATCTTCGAACATTGCCTTATATGGTAAATTTTTGTCATCTTACCGGTGGCGTTTTGCTATTTCCTTCGCACCCATGGGAAATTTCGCATATCGGTCAAATTGTAAAAAAATTAATGTACTTACATAAATTGTAAATTATTTAAGTTATAATTTAATCAATTCCTTTTTATAGAAATTTAAGGTGTTTTGAGTATAATATATCTTCTTATACTAATAATATCTAATATATCTTCTTATACTGACTATTTCAGGGGTTCTTTCATTGTGAGAGCTGCACACTTGTGGAACGATTTACCATGTGACATTCGAGAGTCAAGTTCACTAGCTATTTTCAAAACTAAGCTGCATAACCATCTTTTGAACAGAGTCGCTCACTAAATAATCTGTAGAATTTAAATATATTAGATATTAAGTTTTTCTCTAGCATCTGCTAACTGTTTTAACTGTTTTTCGACTTTTTGTATTACCCTGCTTATAAATATGTAATATCTCTATAGCCGCAGGGTTGCCTGGAAGAGATCGCTTAAAGCGATAAGGCCGCCCTTGCCCACAGTTTACTGTAAAAATACTGTTAAGTTAGTCTAACTAGTTATAGTACCAATTTGTGAGCAATAAAGAGTTATCTATCTATCTATCTATCTATCTTCTTTATTTCTTTACTTTTTGAAATAACAAAGTTTTCGAACAGTTCGTTTTGCTAAGACAGATTTTTCAAATATAATAGGTTTGTGCACAGTGAGCTTATGTCAATTATTGTGACACCTTAGGAATTTAACTTCCTGTTAGCAGAAAAGACATAAGGATAAGCAAATTCATAAGTCAATTAACAAAAGGAACAGCTGTACTGTTAGAGAACTAAAATCCCTAGGGGGATCTATGTAACACTTTGCAAACAGCTCAACACCTCAGAGCTTATCATCGTCAATACCCCGTCAATAGGTTTTCCTAAAAATTCTACAACAGGGTGACAGGCACTAAAACAGCTCCATAAACCTCTATAAGGATGAGGTATTCCACTTTCTGACAGCGGATGCTGCAGACACAAGCCAAGGTGCCAAGCTAAAACAGAAGTAGTAATCAGGAGTTGGTGACCACACAGGAGAGGGTGGCACTCAGACAAAAAGAAAATGTATGCAGCGTTAGTAGCAACTACAAAGTTTCAAAGACTGCTCATACATATGCAGCTTAAGGCTGGCAGAAAAGAAAAAAGTTTTTAAGCTAGTTCAAATTATAAGATTATTACTTTTGATTACAATATTACATTGTTAAATATAACATTATCAGCAGCCTTTCTGCCAGAAAGACACAACAGCAGAATAAACAGACTCTCATGACAAACCTGTGCCGGAGGTGCACTTGTTATCCCAGGCCTTAAGGGGCCATTTTATGGGGGAAGTCATAGAGGTGACTATCTCACAACATTAACCTGCAAGAAAGGCACCTGTTACCCCAGGCCTCAAAAGCCGTTTTCAATAGGGGGTGATACCAGGGTGGTTATCTCACAAACCAACCCATGCCGGAAGGGCACTTGTCACCCCAGGCCTAAGAGGCCATTATCAATATAGGGTGTCAAAAGGGGTAGATGTCTCATTACATACCCGTGCCGGAAGGGCACTTGTTACCCCAGGCCTCAGAGGCCATTGTCAATATGGGGTGTCCCAACGGCTAACTTGCTCGCTTAGAGAAGATCAGCCAGAATGCAATTGCATGTTACCTGGGACTTGAGAGACGGTGCTGCAATATTTTGTGATACCTTTAGTCAAAGAGGGCAGCACCATTAGTTTGGATATTTTCACCCACCAAATAATACTTTAGGCGCTGCACCACAGGTACGGAGCCAAAGAAATAGTTCCTCAATAGAAGCAATGCTTCTTAAGGCAAAATCCATAATTAAGACCCAGATATTACTTTAGATTACTATTCCAGATGTCAGGACTTGCACAATAGGCCCCCACTCAGGCAGACATAATACAATGATAGCCTGCAAAACTAGGGGGGAAAATTTCTGTGTCCAATATAAACAACTCAATGATCTAGGATACAATATAATGGATAATCTAATGTCCCTTAATAGACTGGTGTCACATATAACAGATAAATCCAGGGTCACCCATACCAAAGGGTGAAAGGGATGTAGCTGGATTCCTAGCACATTTATATCTAAAAGAGAAAACCCAGAGTCTAAAATAGGTTGTAACATAGATCAGCCATAAGCCCATAACTCATAAGTCAAAATAATTGTCAATATGTAATAATTATAATCTATAGCTGTTAGGCTAAAATATGGGCTATTTGGCCTGAAATAAAGATATTATTATTATTATTGTGCTAGGGCTCCAGAAATACTGCCAAAGAGTTTTTATAGACTGTTGTATACATATTTTATAAACTAGATTACTAAAGGCAGCCTAAAAATAAAATAAAATAAAAATTAATAAAAAAACCCCATTTGGGATACTAGCATATTATATTTTACAGGAATAATAGAACTCTCCAACGAAACACTAATTGAGGTACAGAAGAGAACATTAAAGAGTAACAACTAATAGTACTCTTGGTATCTGGCAGACAGTTACAAGACCTATCATTTTGAGGTAGCTGAAACTAAAATTTTGTTTCAGTAATGAGGCCACAGTAACCATGTGGCCTAGAGTTGGCCCTAGGACGGATTCCTATGTGTCCATAGGCTCCATGTGTCCATAGACAGGCTATTAAAGGGAGATAATATACCCTGTAAGTTACAAAAAGCCCTGAAATAGGTTAATAATTATTTAGTGAAAGGCTAATAAATCTTACACAACCCCTAAAGAAATTAGGTAGCCACCGTAATACCTACGGTGGCTACCTAATTTCTTTAGGGTCAGATTAAAATCGCAACTAAATCTAGATAATAGCAAGAGGTATCATGTACATTTTCAAAGAGGTAAATACAGCTGCTCCTACAGGTAGCATTCAGACCCACAGTTGCCTCTAAGAGTTGGCTGGATAAATATAATAACAAATAATTAAAGGATGTACTCTATAAAGGAGTTAACAATGACAAGAGTAGTAAGAATCTACTAAAAGAAAATTTTCAAAATTTATAACTATTGCTTGCTGATCTATTTCATTTCGATAATTAATATTTGAAAAATATTATATTTTATAGTCTAATAATATTAGGTGAATTTATTGCCATACTCAGAGATATTTAATTAAGATTATTAATGAATAGTCTGACAGATAATGTACGGAGCTTATGTAAAATTTTTGAAATAATTACAATATTTTAGGTACCTAATTGATGTGCACTCCGAGTGCGGCACTGAAAGAGCAGACTGTGTCCTTACTAACACACTCAGATACATTTTAAAATTATGACTAACCATCCAGTAAATGAAGAATTCGATAAATAATGTAGGAATCTTGCATCAAAATTTTAAATTAACTACATTTAAGTAATTCTGTTCCACTCTGAGTAAGATTGCTAGATATTTAAAATAAAAGCTTTGTTTTTAATTTATAATAAAAAATAGAGAAATAAACTCATAAATTAATAACATTATGAGGAGTGGGTAGTTAAATAATTAGTATTTCGTGATCTCAGATAGAAGATGAGATTGAAATAATAAACTAAAAGTAGTACCTACAGGTACTTATACAGTATTTTATTAAAAAGACAACAATTATTATTATTAGAATATAAAGGAAAAATAAGCAGAGGATCAAACGGATTTTGGGAACATTATAGGTATTATGTGTAGATTATTGTCTCCCCTTTTTGTGTTTACCATGTTTATATCTTCTAATTTTCAAAAGGAACTTGCTGCTAAGGGATATACCTATTAGACACGCTCACATTATTTTTGCTTTAAAAGGGTAAAGGGATAAATGAATAATGTCAAAGACATTGTACATTTTATTAGATATGTAGTAAATTCAGAATCACATAGCGTCTTTATAGTAGATAAGAATAATCAATTCTACTCTTTGCACCAGCAGAAATCAAACAGGTCTCCAATTAACATATGTGTTTCAAGAATATATAATAAAACTGTTTTGCACTACAACAAAACAGATATTATATGGACAAGAAACACATATGTTAACAGCAAGCTCTTGCTGGTTCATTGGAGACTCCTATGGTACTCAAGATAGACAAACGAGAGGTACTGCTTCAAGAAAGAGAAAGGTAAGATCAAGATTTCCCATGGGTGCGAAGGAAATAGCAAAACGCCATCGGTAAGTTGACAAAAATTGACCATATAAGGCAATGTTCGAAGATAGCTCTCTCCAATTAACATATGTGTTTCTTGTCCATATAATATCTGTTTTGTTGTAGTGCAAAACAGTTTTATTATCTAGCAATATCTATCCCAACAGAATCTATTGTCCCTCTGCTTCGGTATCCCGTATCCGTGGTTAAGTAGGCCTTCTGTTAAGTCTTTTCAAATGAAAAAAAAAATGATGCGCTTGATACGGCGCCGGCAGCCATTTCGGCAACCGGCGCCGGCAGCAGACGCACTCCCTAGTAAGTAAGTAACACAAACACCAGAAAACAGATGACCTTATCTCAAGATTATGAAAATTTCAAATATAAATTTCTCCTAAATGGGGAAGTGGCACGAGGAGGTTTTTCTCACCCAAAACATCCTTCCTCAACCCATGTGAGCACCAAAAATTGGGGTATGTTTGTGAACCTTAGGCCGTGTTTCCACTGAAGCGGAGCGGAGCGGAGCTTAGCGGTGAAGGATTGACCAATCACTATGCTCGACATCTTCGCTCCGCTTTGCTGTCATTTCGCTGGAACAGCACGATTGGTCAATTCGGGCGCTAAGCTCCGCTCCGCTTCAGTGGGAACACGGCCTTAGCCCTAGTTATTGTATTACAAACATAACAACAGCTGTATCTGGATTCCTATAAAAGCTTCACTTACCAATTAGCGTAAGGTCCTAGTAAACACATTTTCATTGCACAACTCGCACAAGCACTTGTTTTAATGTAAAAGTTGGAAAAATAATATTTGTCACAGTTGTCACAACATGTTCAATATTTAATCCCAGAAGAAGAACTGTGTGAAAATAAGAATTGGAGCAGAAAAATTACAGCACACACTTAAAACATAAAATCTTTATCGTATTTTGTTAAAAATTTGGTTGAAAACTTAAGATAACCTCAAATACTATTTCGTGTCACATTTTGATAGAATTACAAATTACACATTAAACAATGAATATCTCATTGCAATTATCCACAAAAATGAGCCTCAAAGAGTCCATAGATATTATATTATAATTTAATATTATAATATTTAGTTCAAACGTGACGTAAACACACAGACGCCATTTTAAACTGTTTTGAAAATTTCAGTGATACCAACAAATAAAAATATTTATTTATTTATGTTTGTTACATAGGGTAAATGACTGGAAGATTGGACAGTACCAGTCATTGGAAAAAGCACAAAAACACAATATTTATTAATGTTGCTTTAAAAATTGCCTGTTATTAAAGTAAAAGAACGCCTGATTTTATAGAAAAACAGGTAGTTTTTAAAGCAACCTTAATAAATATAGTGTTTTTGTGCTCTGTCCAACGATTAGTACTGTCCAATCACTAGTCATGTTCACCCTGATATATTTTTACAACGTTGTTTTTAAAATTATCGATTCGCCAGTCATTTTAGGCAAAATTAGTTGCATATTTCAGAAAATCGACATACCCAATATATTATCACGCAAAAACTTGTATTTTGGGATCCAAAAATTACTGTCCTCAAAATTCACATATTATTTAATAATATTATAGATGGTCATCATATTATTAAATACGAGCTTTTGCCCGCTATTTCGCATGTTTGCAAATAACGGTGCTCACTCAGTTACGATGTCAACGCGATTCAAACGCGATACAAAACGCGCCTAATGTATTAACCCTTTCTTCGTTGTGGTCCCCGCTGTCATCCAACATAATGGCATGATACATTCACGTATTTTGATCACTTAAATCGGTCGTTTGTATCGCCACAATATCTCGTTTACATCGCTATAAAACAATAACCGTGTGCTAGAGCCCTTTTAAATATTTTTAGAAGTTGGTATCACTTGAGGTCAAAGGACTAGTATCCAGCTATTTAAAAAATAATTTATCTTTTTTCCTAGTAGTTATATATGGCGGGATCGTTCATTGGTGGAACACCGTTTACACGGCTCTGTCCCCCCCCTGCGAGTGGCACGTGCAAATGCATTTCGAGGGGCCGCTATGCTAGGAGTTTCAATTTAGTTTCAGCCTCAGTTTGTTTATTGTAGGATACGGTACATGAGTTAACAATGTTTACGTACGAGTACCGCTAATTATATCCACGTTCACAGAAAACTTCATTCAAACTGTTTAGTAAGATAAGTTTATTTCGATTTTTTTTCAGAATTGAAGAAATAAAAGCTCAGTTACTCACTCCTAACTCCTAAGTAATGAATATTGAATACCCTTTATGTGTTACCTCTTCACGTTTAAACTCCGCACTTGACCCGTTTGGATAAAATTTATTTTGGAGATTAAGTATCTTAAACCTCGAGAGAGGACATAGGAAAAAATACCACGCAATAAACGAATTTCGATGTAACAAAGTTGCATTTTACAGTGGAGTATGGAATAGATGTAACCGGCAACTTGCAGGCTACATATTCTAGTAAAATAAAATAAAAGGTAAGATTCTTTGCCTTCTTTACCTGCCTGCCTCTCGGTCTTCAATTTTGGCCACATGCCACAGATCCGGAGAAAGATGCGCGCGCGCGCATATCTGTTAGCGGTTCCCACACACTGGATTTGTTTTTTTCTACTCGGAAGTGATTATTCTCGTTACATGCGATTCCTCCAAGTTACGTATTGTACGTGACGTGATGAAATCATTAAAAAGTAACAAATAATAACAGGAACAATTATAATTGTAGATGGCTTATTTTAGGTAAGTATACCTACCTACCGGCTACCTAAATTTTAGACAGACAAAAGTTAACCTGCCGGCTAACGTATAGCTAAATACTAAATATGTATCTAAAAACTGTTTTATGCTTCAGATGGTCGCTTCACTTAGGTACGTCTAATGTAAAATCTAAGCATTTACACTAATTATAAAAAATAATGTTAAGTATAACTTTGTTACTAGATATTATTATCAGTACCTACCTACTTACATTATAATCAGGTACATCGTACTTCATACCTAGACTACCTAGACTACCTAGCTGTAGCATCGTGGGTATCGAAGACACAATAGATTTTCAATTGTTATGTGGCAGCCGGCTGCCGATTGGGGATTGATGGGTTCACCGTTAAGCCATTACCGAGCTATTATTCCGTCCTCTAAAAATATATAATTTATTTAAGAACTATTAACCAGTAGGATAGAATCAGGAAGTTAATAATTCACTTCGATTACCCAATTAATAAAACACGACCACAAAATATAATCTGTGATATAATGTAATAAATCTCTCCTACAAAATGTTAGAGCCACTCCAAATAAAAAATTCTATTGTACGGTGTGGGAACTGGAGATTTAACACCTGTCGCTGCACTATTTTTGTGCACGCAAAATAGCGGACCGACTTCACTGTTACGATATTTTCAACCTTAGTATCTTGACAATACCAGCTAGTTTTCTGCACAGCTTAGTTTTTGTCTATGGGAAACACGCCTACGTCCTATGTGGAACTATTAACTACACATCATATTGAGTTTATAGGCAAACAGATGTTGAATCTGAACTGTGGGAGTTGTGAATTTTATATTTTTTATTATTTTAATGGGATAATAATGGCTAGAGACAGGATTATATGCATTTGCATATTTGCATATGCATTTGCATATTTTAGGCATTTTTAGCAGTAATAGCATATCTGACCTAAAATCTAGTTATGATGCATATTATCGGTACATTTACAACATTTTTCACTAATGCTGCGTTTCGAAATGCGACTAAAAATAACAATAACAGAAACTTTACAAAACTTAGGGCTATCGACATGCTATCGAGTAATAGTTGTAACTTTTACTGCATTTCGAATGCAGTCTAGCCGTGTGCATCTTTTGTTTTGACAGTTACGATAATAAAATGAAAGAGACGGAAGAAAGTAGCACTCGCTAACTACAAATTAAACGGCAGAACTTTTGTCAGAAACTGTAAGACGTGCTAACATAGCACCCAAGTTCATATTCTGTTTAGTTTCCTCAGTGAATGTGAAGCGAACCTTTTCTATTTACAAAAATATTCTAAATGATCGTAGTCACAATCTTACTACCTACTGAAAATTTTGAAAAATATTTGATTGCTTTTTAATGTCATAATATTATAATGTTACTGTACGGTTATTGTCGCCTATCAAAAAATAATTTACTGATTGTATGCAGATCTTAAATTTGCATATTGTCATATAATTTTGCATATTCTACCAATTTTCATGCATATTTCAAGCATTTTTCATGCATATAACAAGCATTTTATGTTGCATATAATCCGGTCTCTAATAATGGCAAACGCAGCCAGGACAGCAGAGCAGAACGGATTGCTTTATAATGCTTATCTATGGACGCTTCACAGTTCACACCACGTCACTCTGGCCCCGTGCTAAGTTATAAGTTGGTGAAGGACTTGTGTTTGGGTACCAGAGTCCAGACAATGGAAACATAATAGCCTGTATTAAATACTTTAATACAGGGGTCGCAAATGGTGGACCTCGGTCCGCATCCCCGACCCATTGTGTGCGGACCACGCGGACTAGCATTTTCGAAGATAAACTTCGCTAAAAATTAATTTCGGTCTTGACTAATACCGACATCTCCAGGAATATCTTGCACCAATTTCATTCTAAACAAGCAATAAAAATTGTCACTTTTCTCATTGATAGGTACCTATGCCGTATGTAAAGAAATATTTTTTTACAAAATGTGTGGACCGCGAAGGTCATTTCATTTCTTAAATTGGCCCCGACTCCCGAGGGAAACTAATAATTGGTGACCCCTGCTTTAACACTACTTATACATAAATTTAACATTTCATTAGGTATAATATTATGATACATATTCGTCGACGAAATTCTAACCCGTGACCCCCTGATAAAAGCTACCAATGTTTATAGTACTTATCTAGCACTTACACCCGCACTCAGAGTTATCAGGTCGAGCGAAGCGAACAGCACAGCTAAAATGGTCACATTTAGCAATTCCTCTCCATCAATTCAGCAAATGAATTGTCAAAACTGTCAAACTGACAAAAATGTCAAATCAGTACAAAAATACAGAAATGAATTGCAAGCAGAGTTGCATTTTGCGATTTTAGAAAAATGAATCATATTATGATTTATGATTCATATCATGATTCTTCAAGGCGACCATTTTAGCCCCGCTGAACATTTTGTGGTACTTACCTACACTTTACGGAATGACTATCACGCCTATTGATATGTGCTTTAACATAGTAATTTTTATTTTTAAGTAGATGTGTTATCATCAGTCAGTCAAGGTATTTTATACATGAATGTAGATGTGCTATTATCGGTCAGTCAAGGTGTGACGACGAGACTCACAAAGCTCGGCTTTTAGCTAGTTTAATAATAGATTAACTTTAATTCAATAAAGATTTTATTTGACCTCCATACATAATACGACAAACGTCTCTGAGTGCTGCTTCAAGGGAGATCGCAGACGACAGACCACAGGACAGACTTTGTTCGATCAAAGTCTGCGGCTTCCATACAATCTGATGGCGCGCGCCATGTCGAATGTATAATGTATGTTCAGCGGGGCTAAAATGGTCGCCTTGAAGAATCATGATATGAATCATAAATCATAATATGATTCATTTTTCTAAAATCGCAAAATGCAACTCTGCTTGCAATTCATTTCTGTATTTTTGTACTGATTTGACATTTTTGTCAGTTTGACAGTTTTGACAATTCATTTGCTGAATTGATGGAGAGGAATTGCTAAATGTGACCATTTAAGCTCTGCTGTTCGCTTCGCTCGCCCTGATAACTCTGAGTGCGGGTGTAAGTGCTAGATAAGTACTATAAACATTGGTAGCTTTTATCCGGGGGTCACGGGTTTGAATTTTTCATTGCAAAGTGAGGTACCAGTAAAGCCTTGGTTTTTTAAATACAGGAAGGCTAAAAAGTCTGTAACCTCCACAGTTTGTCGATTACGTTTAGGCCACTCCTGTACCCCTGTCTTCCTCAACAAAATTAGGGTTAGAGATTCGTCGCTATGTGAGTGCGGACTTGACGAAGGCTCTACTGAACATATTTTCTTTAGCTGTCCAAACCGTTTATCTTCACTTTACGATTCTCTACCCCCTAATATCCCTCGTCCTTCTGATTTCCGTTCCCTTTTATCCTTAGTTCATACTCCTTTGTAGATATTCTATGTAATTTTATTAACAATAATAATATTAAATTGTAGAATTGTGTGTGTTATGCTAATGAACTAATTTTTCCATGTTTTGTATTGTTTCAGATTTATTATAATAAGGAAACTGATTCACGAATCACGAGTATCTGGTTTTTTTAAATGTTTTTTTACCTTGTACATTCACAAACGCCACTTCTATATTGCAAAGTTTTCACCATCGACAATAGTAAGTATCTCTTTTTACGCTAAAACCAAGCATCTAATTGATTGGTTAAAAATTGGTTCATCTAATTGATTGCAATAATTGATCCTTCATCCAAGCTTTTTACGTCACAAATTTACTGACATTGGCTATTCCTCAAGGGAGGCCATTTTTAAAGAAGAAGAAGAAGACACTTACTCAATACAAATACACGGATTTTATCGGCGACCAACAGTGAACTTTAAGCGACCAATTATTTTTACTAGTGAAGTCTCGAGTGCATTGTCGACTTTGACGGCTAAAATCGTCAAGCCTGCCGCGCAAAACAAAGTAAATTAATAGCCACCTGTGTTCAATTGGTCGAAACGGCTGCAGCTTCCTCGTTCTATGTAATGTCGGTTAATAACTCCTGACTTCATCCTTACAAATAGATTTTAAACGTATTGTTTACTATGACGCCCGCAACTCCGTTGCGTGAAAATTCGTTTTAAATCGCGCGGAAACCGTACATTTTTTAGGGATAAAACGTTTCCTTTCCCGGAACTCAAAGTGTCTTCACACCATATCGAGATCGGTTCAACAGTTTAGGCGTAAAGAGGTTGTTCCACAAATAAAAGTTTAAAAAACAAAATAATAAGTATATTAATTCAAAACAACTAAACACGAATTATCTATAAGTTACGTGAGGTGATTAGGGGGGGGAGGGGGTCGAGTCAAATCTCACCTAATCTCACGTTGGGGAGAGTGGGGGTCTCGGTAAATCTCACGTAATTTTTTTTCTCAACAAAATAATATTACTATTTTGGTTCATTTCATCCAGATCGCATACGATTAAGATCATTCACAAATTCGTTCGAAAGTAAAGCTACTGATTGCCAAACCACCATAATATTAATTGTTTTATCCATCCGTATAAGATTTTACGCAACATTTCGTATTTTACACTTATTATTTAACTAGACTATAATAATAAGTCTTTTTCTTATAGCTGTACTAATTTTTAATTAATTTAAAAATTAGGGGTCAAAAATTTCAAAAAAAACACCTCACGTTATTTGTGGACGCCCCCTTATAGTAAATGCAAAAAGTATGTAATATTATGTTACATTTTTTAAAATATTGCTATGGTTTAATATTAATTAGCATGTTTTAAATCAAAACCCTATAATATTGTAATAGAAGATCTATTACTTCACATTTATTTCTATAAAGTATAAAGTTACATCATCGCAACAAAATTAAGTACTTACCTACCTATCTACTTCTTATTAGAATGGAACAGTTTATGGCAATTTTTATTGCTTCATCTCAATAGATCTTGTAGACATATTATATTTTCAAATTAACAACCCATGAGCCCCAAGCGGCCACATGCGGCCGCGAAACAATTGAATATCTATTGTGCCTCGTTTTCCACAAGGTAGGTATTAATTGTACTAAAATCGAGTTTGCGAAAACCAAGGCCTAACTTAATTATTTATATAAATCATACAACACCGAGCAGAGCCTGTACAAAGGCAATCCAACTACTGTAAAATAATCTCCTTCAACTCTTTCAACAAAAGTTCCACCCACTCCTTGTATTCCATAACCTCCAGCTTTGTCCCTGAAAGGTATAAAAAAAATTAAAAAAAAAACAAGGATGTGACTCATGAATATTATAAATCAAAAAATATATTTTGGTTAAAATTTAATCTATTTATCTAGAAAAAAAAATTGCTAAAACTTGAGAACAGCTTAACCGACTTGACTCATTTTTTAATATTATAGTATATCTAGCAAAGTCAACTCTCTAAACTTTGTGTAATGAGTTTATTCTAGCAAATATTATTATGCTGTATGCATAAAATATTTAAGTTAAAAAAAGATCTTACATGGGTTCTCCAGTAGCAATGTAACCTTTTATCTGTTCTTCGTTAACTTTACCAAAAACAACATTGGTCTTCTCCGTAAACTTTACTGTTTTCTGTGATGTTTTTACCACAACCCCAGTGTACACTGTATGACTTCTACCTGAAAGTCTAAATAGTAGGCAATAATAATAACATTTGAATATTGATAGAATATATTTATTTTTCTTTATTTAGGCAAATAAATAAGCAAATTGGCATGCATGGTTACAGTTTGCCGCACAAATTCTAATAATTTATTCTTATCTGCTAATTTATTACGCCAAAAGACATTTGTTTGTAAGTAGTAAATACTTACCTTGAAAGCATATCAAATGCTTCTTGTACAGTTGTTGGTTTTCCAAACATTTCACCATCCAATGTCACCATAGTGTCAGCACCTATAACCATGTCTGGAATGTTTTTCTCTTCTGTTAACCTCTTCTCCACTTCTAACACTTTTTGTAATGCTGTTTCTTCAACAAATTCCGAGAAGCTCGCAAAATTTTTAGGATCTAAATCTTCCTCGAATTTTGACGGACATAAATGAACCTTTAAGCCCTTTGAAAAGACAATAAATGTTAAATTATAATATGTAGTATGTTTTTAACTAAGGGTTATTAGATTTAATCTTACAATGTTTTCTATCATTTCCTTACGTCTTGGGGAACCACTAGCCAAAATAATATTTTTCTGCTTCAAAATATGCATTATTGGCTGTAGCATTTTGTTACAATAAACTAATTTATTTTATAAGTTTAACTTAGTTTTGAGGTTATTAGATAATAACTAATAAAAAAATAATGATAAAATATCGAAAATATAATTAGAAATTGCCGCGACCTTGTTCAACGCCAGATGTCAACTGTCAAATGTCATAAGAACTGTCAAGTTGGAGACAATCAAAAACGTCCGGAGTCCGGACTCCCTACTTTCGCCTCTAGCTAGTCACTGATCTCTATCTTGTATACAGAGTCATGCGGGTCAAGTGTGCGCATTTAAACTTTGATGCTTTAAAAATTCAAATATTATTAGTACAATGAAACAAAACTGTGTTCATTTGTAAGACTGTTTGTGTTTATTTATTGCAATTAAAAATGTGTCAGAGCGTTATTAAAGTGAACAAACAATATTCTTTGTGAAAATTGATCGCGATTAGTATGTTTGGAAAATTTATTTCAGCTACTCTTTCTTGAAATCTTGACAGACTGTACGTAAATATTATATGGCCATGTGGGTCAAGTGTGCGCAGCGTCTAAGTGTGCGCGTTGTAAATATCTCGAAAAATATTTGACGCTAAGGAACGGCAACCCTCCTCTTCAATAACCCACAGGACGCCCTGCGAAGCGCTCGTGTCCCAGCGGCTGCGCGCGCGCCATTTTGGAATGACAGATAAGTGAAGATTTTTGCTCAAAATTTACGATATTTTGCAAA
This sequence comes from Polyommatus icarus, assembly GCA_937595015.1. Taxonomy (NCBI): domain Eukaryota; kingdom Metazoa; phylum Arthropoda; class Insecta; order Lepidoptera; family Lycaenidae; genus Polyommatus; species Polyommatus icarus. Next base: position 18,129,317 of record OW569321.1, read on the forward strand.
TTTTGATGCGTAATCTTTTGAAATCATGTATTTTTGGAGTTTACTCCTTAAGAATCGATTTTCATATATAAGGCCCCCGGTATGAGAAAAATCCGAGGGGTAAAACTTATTAAACAAGTAACGAAAAAATGTGTCACGTTTTTGGAATCATCGGACATAGGAATATTATATTATATTATTATATAATTACATAATTTTTTTTTGTATTTTTTTTTATTCTTTTTTTTTTTTGTTATAAATATCAATAATTAATATTGTTATTGTGAAGTTATAATTTTTATCATTAAACTGGTTAAAGTGAACTAAAAGTATTTTGAAATAACTATGGCAGAAAGGTTTGTAGATAATAATGCCGGAACATCTGATTTCATATGATATTAATCTTTTTTCAGTTGAATAAACTCTTTTTGCGTATGGTTAGATACTCGTACTTAAGGAGTAAACTCCAGTCGTGCGTCGGAGCTGACACACTTTTCTCACTTTTTTTTCTAAATAAGCTTTTTGCTATCGAGTGCAACATAATATCAAGTTTGTTATTTGCCAGTGTTTAGGATATTCTGATGACGCAGGAATTAACGATATTCGTGTAAGTTGTAACCCTGTTCCTACGCTTTGGGTTAAGTGTGCGCAGAAGCATTTTCCCTTATGTGGCGAACAGTATTCTGAACCACCGACAGAAGATTGGATTGAATGAAGCCTTTGTGGAGTATGCAGGTGGCAAAAAATAGTGCACCAGCTCCGCACACGGCACTTTTTTTGTATCACAATTTACATGTATGACGAAGTAACTAAATATTTCTAAGTGAAAATTATTGTTCTCATATTTTGATTTAAGACGATTTTGTTGATTACTTTAAGTAACTATAAGTAGTTACAAATTAAAATTATAAAATAATATTCGTTATGTTCTAAAATATATATAAATTATTTTGTTGTTGCGTACACTTACCCAAAGTCCTGCACACACATACCCTGATACTGGGGTAAAAGTGCGCAAATGGAAGGGTTATTGTTTTCTAAAATTTCTTAAAGTATAAGCTATTGAAAAATACTATTGTTGTGTTTAAGTTATTGACAAATAAACACTCTTACAAATGAACACAGTTTTGTTTCATTTTACTAACAATATTTGAGTTTTTTAAAGCATGTGTGTGTGTGTGTGTGTGCGTGTGTGTGCGTGTGTGTGTGAGTATGTGTGTTTGTAATACAGGAGGGAGACAGGAAGGAAAAGTCTCATTCCTAAAGTCCCAACTCTGAACTCCTAATGCCCGCTGTACACTCTCGCCGAGAGCTCTCGGGCGAGAGTCTCGTGCGAGAGCCCCTTGCCCGAGTGGGATCATGTACATTCTCGCTTAGTTCAATCGCAGTTAAGAACTCAGACAAGATGGACGAAAACGACCATTCACCATTCACCATGCATCGAAAGATATCATTGTAATCCAAAGATTTATAATCATATTTAATTTTATTTCTCACAGATAATGACTCATAATGTCGTTTAATATTGTTATTTTTCTGTTCTACACTGTCCAACGGCGGGACTAGTACTGAAAGACGCGAGAGTGTACAGTAGTGCGCTCGTTTTCCTCGCGAGACCCTTTGTCTCGGGCGCAAAATACCGACAACGGACCGAGAGGGTCCGAGACAGGCGAGACGAGGCGAGCGCACCCATTTACACTCTCGCACTCGGGCCGCCTCGCTGTGTCTCGGCGAGAGTGTACAGCCGGCTTTACGGACGAGTCCGACTTTTGGCCTTTAGACAGTAGACTTTTGTCTATATTCTGCCCATAAAGTATAGAAACATTTTGTTGTTTGTGGTTTTCCGTTTGACGTAGACGGTAGACAGTAAACAGTTGTCAACACAGATTACTATTATATATTTGTAGAGTTGTCAATTGTCTTTGGATTGGCAATTTCACCGCTTGTGTGCGATTCGTAATTTTAAATCTACTTGTTAATTTTTCGTAATTAAATTTTATTATAGTTATTGTGTGGGATGGAACAACCTAATTAAATAAAAATGCAGTCCATAGTGACTTATGTTCGAAGTTTACTTGGTTGGTGTGACGACGATCCCGCGGTGAAGACAAGCTTCAAAAGAGACAGGTACCTACAAAATGTGACAGTTCATGTTTACAACAATTGCTATGGCGGTAAAGCCAATAAAATAAATACATATTAGTCTTGTGATAATGATAAAAATACCGCTGAATGCAGCATCAAACTTTTGGAAGTATGTAAATGATTAAGTTATGATAATGGTTTATTTCTCATACACTCGACATAATCATATGCAATGTTTTTCACAGACTTGATGATGAGTTTTCATCTGATGATGAAGTTCCAGCACTGAAGCGACTTAAAAAACTACCCAAAACTACTTTTCCTGAAATATCGTCTAAAGGTAGAACTTATTATTTTTAAATAATATTGTTGTTACAGTGCAATATTTACTTACAAATTTAAATGTTTACAGATATTTGGAATGACATGAGTAGTAAAAAAGGTAAAAATGTTAGGTATGTTCCAATTGAAGTTGAGGCTGGTCACCCGAGTACATCAACTCCAAATGATGAACAAATTAAGCAAGCTGAGCGAAGTAGGATTATTCCAAATAAATTCATTAATATAACTAGAAACGGAACAGACACCCCATATAGAAAACCAAGGTTTCAATCTCCAATAAGACCTGTTATTCATAATGTTGCTGACGAGGATGACGAACCAGAGGTATTCTAACTAGGCTATGTAGCTTATAATATATGTTTGCAGGTTAAATGTAGAAACTATTATCAGCTATCACCGCTATCCCCAACCCGCGGCAGGCCGATGCGGCCCCCCGGGGCTTTATTTGTGGCCCGTGTGATGCTAAACCATTTTGAAACATGTTTTGGTCTTGTTATTGCGGGCCGCAACAAAATTTTTTTAGGGTTAAAAAATAACATTCTTTAGAATTAACTATTAAACTGGAAAAAAATTCACAACTATCACAATGATTTAATCGGTGGGCGTGACCCACCGACAAAAATTGTTGCGGCCCTCAATAACAAGACCAAAACATGTTTGTGGCCCGCAAGAAGAAAAGGTTGGGGACCACTGAGCTATCACATTTCTGTTTTGATGCATGTATGATTTATTCTGGAATCCAACTGCGTTGCATGCATTTATTTTTTTTTTGAGAATTTGTGTGATAAAGTCGTAATATTATAATAACACACTACAACAATAAATTTTCAAATAAACCCTGAAAGAATAATCTTATCTTAGTCAGTAAATTTTTTAAATTAATTGTTTTAGGTCACATTGGTTCAAACAAAGCAACATCCAAAGAAACCATCAAAAATTTTCATAAATGTAGATGAGGATGATACATTTATAAATGATGTTGATGATGAAGATGATGATGATGATGTCATATTTGTCAAGAGAGTACGCTCCCCTCCTCAACCTAAACCTCAGAAGTTCTTTGTCTCCAAAAACAATGAAGTTATAGGTTCATTAGATGAGGATGATAATCTAAGGTATTATAAACTATGTAGAAAATTAAATGATAGACAAGCAAACTTGTCTCCTCGGACATACAGCAAATTTAAAGCTCCTCCGGGAATCACCAAGACATACAGAAGAGCTCCTACCCCGGTGGCAAAATGGATGCAACCAACGAAAACCAACCTCATGGGCTCAAGAACTGGGTTTATGAATTTGAACAAAACTAAATCGGCTATATCGGAAGTATTTAATTTAAGTGAAAAGAAAAACTACCAAGATTTAATTAGAAGAGTTGTCGGAACAGAGGCTACACCGGCTTCATTTGGTAAACCACTCAGTATTGCAAGCTTAGTCAACGATTCAGCATCATTCAGGCTGACACAGAGATCACAAAAAAATTCTTTAAATGAACTTAAATTACTCGAGAAAGGTATAATTGCAGATAAAGAAAACGAATCTAACAGAGAATATTATCCAATTACAGTCGCTTCTATTAATTCATCAGATTCGGAAGTAGAAATAATACCATCAGATGCCTCCACCAGTTCATCAGTTAAAATTGATCCAGTGAACTCCCTGCGAGATTCTCTCAAGGATAAGGCTGTAACAGCAGACGACTGGCTCAAGAAATTAGACTCACGTTATAAGAAAAAGAGACAAGATCTTCAAGAGAAGTTGAAAGATGCACGTCGGGAATCTGATATAATATCAAAAGTAAATTATGAACAGAAGATAGCACTTTTAGAAAATAAATTAAAGCATGAATTGAGCATACCCGAAAGTCTCATCGAAGAGGTTCAGCCCACAGTAGAGCTACCTGCCCTGACTCCTGAGCAAGAAAAACTAGTTAACAAAGTTCTAGGACCAGGCCCTTCTAACCAGCTACTCATTGAAAAATTCAACTTGAGAATACATAGGTAATTTAATTTTTTATAATTTTGATAATTCGGTAACTGCAACTAGTGAATGAAAGACATTGATGGTTTAGTTCTTATATTTTATATGAGACAATCTTGTATACATATTGCATACATTTGGTTTCCCAACAACAGGAAATATGACCATAAAAAGGGGGATGTAATAATTGGGAAAGAAAAACTATCTAGTTTGAGTCTTACTGTCATGCACTTTTGTGTTATTTATATTCTTCCTTTCTTTTAAATCTGAGTAAAGCTTGTTCTCCATATCTTTATATTTTATGTATTTTTTTTAATCTAGAAAAAAGGACTTTATGGTAATTAAATTGTAAAAATGTTAAAAATGTTTTACAGGCGAGATATACAGACCCTGGCAGGTCTGAACTGGCTCAATGACGAAGTTATCAATTTCTACATGAACCTACTGATGCAACGGTGTGAAGAACGTAAAGACATTCCAAAGGTTTATGCAACTAACACATTCTTCTATCCTAAACTTATGCAAAGTGGTCAGCCAGGATTAAGAAGGTGGACGAGGAAGGTAAGACATTGAACTTGTTTCTGATTCAATTGATTGAAAAATATTTGTTTATTTCTATTGGAATTCTTACCTTTTAAACTTTGAATAAGTAACAATTTTTATAATGAAACTAAACTATCTGTAAGGATGCTACTTACAAATGAATTTATACACTTCCAGGTGGATATATTTTCTCACGATTTAATGGTTGTACCTGTGCATTTGGGTGTGCATTGGTGTCTCAGCATAATTGATTTTCGAAAAAAACATATAGCCTATTTAGACAGTATGGGCTCACGTAATCAAAAATGCTTAGATGCTTTACTGAAGTATTTGAAAGATGAACACCAAGATAAGAAAGGGCAGCCATTTGATGATAAGGGATGGAAAACGGAAAATCTTAAGGTTAGTTATGTTCAATTCTTCATTTATTAGGTAGGCCTAGTTTTGACTCATAAATGGCCTAGCCCAGGGGTCACCAAATGGCGGACCGCGGTCCGCATCCAGACCGCCGACCCATTGTGTGCCTACCAAACATGTTCGAATTCGAAGATAAACTTCGTTAAGAGGGAACGCGGGTACAGTAGAATTTAAACGAAGAAACTATAATTGCCATCACGCTTCACCCTGCGCCGGCACGTGTATTTTGATAGAGATAGATATGTCGCAGGGAAACGAGGATATCAGGGATTTCACGATATCCCTAGGGATATCACGAACTCCCGGTAGATGCCGAATATTCTTGTTTGTTACGTCTTCTTACTAAAAATATCTAGTGATATGTCATTTCACTAAACTAAATCTAGTGAAATGTCAGAAACGCGGATACCGCCGAATAAAAATCGAGCCACTCATTTCTCTCGCTCGCTCTAGTTCCCACACGTGTGACGTGATACGGGCACTAGTGGGAGTGAAAAAAATGCGTCGCTCGAGCTGGCTCAGCTCGTCTAGCCTGGAGACAGACATACAGACTTACCCTTTGGGTACGGAACCGTAAAATCTAGGATAATAGAAGAGCTGTAGTACCTGTGCCTGTACAAGAGCCCAACTAAACTAGAGATTGACATGCCACCTTTACAAAAAATATTCAACTTGGTCAGCCGCTTCAATTGACATCAAAAATCAAATGTCTGAAGCATCTGATGAAGAACCCTCAGCTGGTTTCAACTGTATGATTCAGAGATATGGTGATGCCCCCTCAGATCTGCTATAGTTGCATTACACATGTGATAATAATAATAATAACTTCCACTCTGGTTTTGGTGACGGTAGCCAGTTTCATTGAAACCAGGCCAAGAGTAATTTTATAATGCCCAAGTGTGTGCGCAGTACACAAGAGCAATCTCTATATTCCTTTACTCGCATAACCCGGTGGGACGGAAGACTGACACGACCGGCGAGAGATCAGGCGCAGGACGGACTTTTTACATGCCCATCCGACGCATGGATCATCTAACATCTTACTTGTCAGATTCAGATGTTAGATGATCCTATCAAAGTACCCGTATGTATACTAGAGCAAGCGAGAGAAATGCGTGGCTTGATTTTTACTCGGCAGTGTCCGCTTTTCTGACGTTTCACTAGATTTAGTTTAGTGAAATGATATGTATCACTAGATATTTTTAGTAAGAAGACGTAACAAACGAGAATATTCGGCATCTACCGGGAGTTCGTGATATCCCTAGGGATATCGTGAAATCCCTGATATCCTCTTTTCCCTGCGACAGATACACAGACGGATATCTCTTTACCGCTTTTTTGCAAAAGGGTAGATGAATATTTTTTTCTTGTTGGTAATTAGAGGACATCTCAAGATAGAAACATTAATGAAGAACCGGTGACTGTCAAAAAAACTCTCCAAGATGTCAAAAATCACATAAAAATTGATTTAAATTAGAGAAGTGCCGACTTGTTGGTAAAGCCGACTATCCGGCCACTTACGTAGTCGGCGAATACTCGGCAAAAAGCGCCGACTATCCGGCTTTTTACTTTTTCAATTTTGCTATTATTAGAATTACATTCAAGAAAAACCTAGATTATTTATAATGTGTTCATATCACACTTAATACTTCGATCAGGGATTCTCGGAAATGCTATTTAATTGTATTCTATTGTTGTCGCGATCGCCGGTGCTCGTACAGGGCTTGATGGGTTAAGGTTAAGCAGTCTTATGGAGGCACTTCACATGGCTATTTGTATAAATTGCGTATTTGATGTATTCGCCAAACGATCACTATGTGTAGATGGTATGTTTGACAAAGTATTGGCCTTATTTGCCTCTTTGACAAATATGACCAATACCAAATACACGTATCCGTACCTTTGTCGGTTTTTGACGCACATCAAAAGAGTCAAATAGGCAAGTAAACAAAATCAAGTAAAAGTTTGGTATTTGACGTCCATGTGTGGAAGGCCGTATTTGCCTTTATTTGCTTGTTTGTGTATACGTCAATCATTTTGCCAAATGCAACAAATAGCCATGTGAAGTGCCTCCATTACACATTTTAAAATTAAATTAAGTGTTTCTGAAATTACTTGCTAGTAAAGAAGTACGTTTTTTAACAACCAATTAAGTATATTTAATCAAGATTGCATGTAAGTACAGGAAATATTTCTTGAAAACAATCGACTGTATTATTTGTAAACACAAAAAAGTAAGGTACGCGAAGTAAACATAACACGATCCGACACCTTCGCAGGCGGCGTGTGTGACTTACCCGCGAAACAGCAGTAAAAAAGCGTTACGGAAGCTTACTAAATCATGATCGGCTTGACGATTTGCAGCCGACAAATCGGATAGTCGACGAAAGTCATGATCGGCACATCTCTAATTTAAATAGAAAATAATATTATTTTTCTTATGTTGTAGGATATTCCTCAACAAATGAATGGCAGTGATTGTGGCATGTTTGCATGCACCTTCGCCGAGTTTTCATCCAGGAACGCACCTTACACTTTCACTCAAGCGAACATGCCTTACCTACGTAGAAAAGCTGCTCTAGAGATTGTAACAGGTCGCTTACTTCTATAAGACTGCGTGTTGCTTTGTGAAGTGACTGGACAGTGGACTGACATGGTGTTGTTATTCGAATCAAATAATAATAATTGGTGTATAAAGAAAAACTCTTAATAATAATAATATTCTCTCTGGATGTGTGTGTGTGATAGATCAGTTGATCCAACAATGTAATGAGTGAAATGACATTTCTATTAGAAGAACATTAACATCAAAACATTGTTCTACTTTAAATATATTTTTTTATTTTTTATGACTTGTTTTTTCAAAAAGAAACAATGTAATTCTGATCATATTAAGCTTTCTTCTTTGTATCAATTTTATGATAGAATTACTTTAACTCAATATAATATGTGGTACTGTTGAATTTTATTTATTTTCTTGTAATGTTATAAACAATCTACACTGTAGGAAACATAAATGTATAAAATTTAACACCATTGCGGATTCTCTTTTCGTTTTGCTGACTGCATTTAAGTGGTAAACAAGAGTTTGTAAATGTTTCATGATCTTTATATAAACTACTATAAATCTTTAATAACAAAACTTAAAACCTAAAAGGATAAAAGTCTGTAAATAAAGTTACTACCAATTTCACCAAGTCCTGTTAAAGTAAATGGTTGAAATCTTGCAACCTCACTTCCTTTTCGTTTTAAAGAAAGATAAGGCGTGATATTTTAACAAACAACACTAACAGACGTTGGTGAAACTGGATTAATCTGTTATAAGTACTGAAATACACAATAAAAACATTGTATAGTTACGATTGAGTATCCTTCCGACATTATACTAAGCTTATAAAATAATTGTTGCTTTATCTACTCCATAAGTAAGAACTTATTCATTTAAATATTTAATTTCTTAATACAATTGTCCATAAAAAACTTCATAATAAGCTATTGTCAATATCGTATTTCAGTATTATGGAATAAATGTAGGATTACACTTACCAAAGACCTCCAAACAAAGACAGATCCGGTGCCCCATTCTCAAACTACGAAATTTACTTCAATATCAGGCTATCAAATTAATTATTCACAGCATAATGTCGGAGCAACATCTTTGATTAGTGTAATACTACTATAAGGGCCTTATTACACCAGCGTTTTGCGGACGTTCATTCATTATTTAGGCCCTTAGCCGGGACACATAAACACGATGCGACGTCGCGTCGTGGGAATCTACGACAAGCATCGTAAGAAACTACGTCGCGACATCGTAACTTGCACGATACACGGCACGACGCCGCGTCATAGAAACTCACGATTCATTCCTGTGTCAGCACCACAGTTATTCAAAATTCAAAAATGACGGACACTATTGAGGTTGATCAATCAAGTTTCTGTCTTTTCTTTATACGTCTTCTTAACTTCTCGAAATTAACTGCGACAGTTCACCCTGGTCCCTGCATTGTATCGACGGCGTCGTGCCATGTATCGTGGGCCGTGGCACGTTACGTTGTCGTAACGTAGTTTTTTACGATGCTCGTCGTAGATTCCCACGACGCGACGTGGCATCGTGAAACGACGCCGCATCGTGGTACGACACGACGTCATATCGTGTTTATGTGTCCCGGGCCCCGGCCCATAGGGCTAAGGCCCATTGTAGCGAATCTAAATTACATATTATTATGTTATCTCTTTCATAAATATTAAGAACAAAGGGATGACATGATATTTAGCACACAACTGCACTAGTGAATTCAATTCAATTCATTCACTAGTGCAGTTCTTGGTGGTTCAATTCTGTAAGCATTTTTATATGTAGGTAAGTAGGTTTATAAGACTTAATTGAAATTTATTTATGATGACATAGTTGTAGATTTCGTTTTTCAATAATAAGATTGTAATTTTGCTTTAGAGGTTCTCACGACAAAATTAAATACATACAATTATAGTGTTCAGGAAATTCCGAATTCACAAAATCGGAGGAAAATAACTTTTAGGCCAATCGAAGTAAGAGTTTATCATCTAGTTTTTATTATTCGTAGATCATGCAAGCATGAACAAAGAACGAGAGAACCCAGTTAAAATATCTGATACCGACTAGAGCACTGGACCTAAATGGATTGTATTTTCTACGATATTTGGTCTGCGGTAAAGAGAATAAATTTTTTAAAACAAAATGTGTTCGATTATTATTATTTTAACCTAAGCCCTAAGCTACTTAGTAGTTAGTACCAAGTTTGCTTTCTTTCTTACAAATTAACCCTTTTAACACATTACTGCCGCACTTCAGAGTGAAACATTACTTAACCGCCGTACTCATGGAGATATTTAATTGTGATTAACCTTATGATGCGTTTGACAGATAAAATCGAGAATATTTTTTTCTCACCTCCGAGTGGAAAACGTCAACTTTCTTCCCGCTGCGCTTACCGATGTTGCCGTTTTCCGCCTCCGTCGATGAGAAAAATAGTATACGCACCATGGGCAGTAAATAAGAAAGCCTCAGATAACATGTTTGTTGACCTCGGCCAACAATTATATGTGATCTGAGACATTTCTTATTTTCCTGCCCTAGGTGCGTCATGTACTATTTCTCACTTCCGGGCGGAAAACGTCAACTTTCTTCCCGCTGCACTTGTGCAAAAGTTGACCGATGTTGCCGTTTTCCGCCTCCGTCGATGAGTAAAATAGTACACTCGTAGAGGAAGGGGGGGCATGATGGGGTATCTAAGGAACATACCAAAAATACAGTACAATCATTACGTTTATTATGCTTATTTATTTAAAGCATAATGGCTTATTTATCTATCTTTGGGAGACGAACTTATAGCATTTTTATAAAATAAATGATTTACTAGGACCTTTCGAAAAACCATCTTGCCCCTTACCATGGGGTAAGATGGGGCTATGAAAATGGGGCAAGATGGGGTAAGCTAATCTAATCACAATAAATACAAATTTGAATCTCTTGGGTGTTTTCATCATCCACACCAGTACAACCATTGTGAGCCCAACGTTCACAAATCTGACAGCCTACCAAACCTTCGGATGATTTCAGAAAACCCAATACCCCGTCTTACCCCAAAAGCTAACTTAGAAAAAAATAATTTCCCAAAAATAAAATATGAACTGAACTTTTGTCCAATTATGCCACAACAAAGTAAACAAAACTAACAACCACATACAAGAAAAGATATAAATTGGGTAGTTATAATTACCTAACAGTAAGGACGTTTTTCTTTTTCGAAAATAATCCCATCCCTATCGTACGATTTGTATTTTGTATAGTTATATATATAAGTGACGTAGCGATCACGCCACCTTTTCAGGGATCCTATCGAGCTCCTGATTGGTTGGTTCTCCCATCCTACACGAGTAATGACACATTCAACACGTTCAAATAGTGTTGTCGTGCATACGAATTACGATATGATTCGATGCTTAATCGAATACAACATTATATTAAATATATTCAAATTTCAATAAAGTTCAAGTAAGTATGTCAAAAATAAAAACGCGCTATAACATTACAACATCTTAAGGTTTAAAGTGGGATAAAGATATTTCTTAAAATAATATTTTTTGTTTTTATTACCTTTAAAATGATTTTTTTAGGCTTGGAAATCGATTTTTTATAGATAACGATGACAGTAAGTAATTTGACAATTGACATTTTACCAGTGCGATTTCTTTCAACAGCAGTTGATAATTTTGGTTAGTTTTGCATAATAAGTTGGTTACCTAGGGTTTTGTTGTATTTATTAGTACTGTTTAAATAAAATTAAAGTCGGTGAACATTTTCCAGAGTGTTGATCAATCAAAGTACTGCGAGGCTCCAAACAACTAGGTAGGTTAACAGAATATATAAATATTTTTGATACGTACGCGTAAACAATGCGGGTGTATTTAAAATATTTTACAGTTTTTAATTGATAAGCCTGATATTTTATTACCAAAATACTTAAACGAAAAAATTACATTCTATTGTTCTACTTTTTGTTACCAATAACATGAAATTTTTTTAGTATTTATTGATAATAAAATTGCACTGCGATTTGTCGTATATGTGCCGATACTAGTGTATATACAATTTTAATTATTTCCTTCCAATTACTATTAATATTTCCACTTCTTTTTAGCAATAATAAACATGCCTAATTAACAACAACAATTTTATAATAATTGTTGAAATTTCTTTTACGGCACTGGTCTTACAAAGACAAATAAGTATCTAAATTAAACTTCTAAGAAATCTTTTCATTTCTTCTAAGCACACATATTTTTGCCTTGCAGTAAAGAAACACAATAACATAATAATATTATGTTGATGCACTTTACATTTTTTAACTCAAACTGAACACACAGTCTGCATAATATCTTAATAGTTGAATATAGTTTATATTGACTGTATACAGTATACTCTGTTTTCATTTATTCTGATAAAAATTGTCTTAACCGAAACAATGAAATTTCATGTTTTGGTTATGACCATCTTTATTTTGTGCATGAAATACTATGTGAAATTCAAATTGCCCATTCTGCATATACATTTTCGTGATCAAAAAAAAGCATTGAGCAGATTGAGCTTCCTCTGCTGCAATAGTTACATGTTTTTAAGTTTTCAGCAAATATCCAATAAAGTTACATCTATGTTCTGGTCTTATTATCAAATAATTTCAGGCAAGTATTTTTTAAATAAGGGTTGATTGTAATGAAGCTCTTTCGTTTTAATTTACTAATTGAAATAGACTTGTACTATGGTATCTCTCTCTAAACAAACATTGATATTATAGAAATTACTCAAAGCATAGACAAAACAGTTAAGTTTGTATGATTATTAGAATTATCATAAAACAATGCATTCTGTATTCAACATTTTAATAACAAAAATCTACAAACCTTTAAGATGAGATTAATTGTATTCCCTCTTAAAAGGCCAGCAATGCAACGCTTCTGAGTTCTGATGTTGGCAGTGTCCGTGGGTGACGGTAGTTGATTTGGATGAGGTGACCCATTAGCTTGTTTCTTCTTCTTCTTTTTTATTAATGGCTCCTTTGTGAGTCGCCAGTATCAGAGTGTTTTGGCGAAGACTCTGCTTTATGAGATGGCTTTATGAAGGAACAAGGTTACGGTATGTTGAGACGCGTACTGCCCCCTAATTTAATTTAAAAAAAATCATTTATACCTCTTACTTTATTTGGTCCGAGAATTCACGTCTCTTTCTAAAAATGGCTGCAGTTGCTTATCTAAAAGTGACCTTTGCATCAAAGCTTCCACCCTGATGTAAGATAATTATGACCTCTCACAGATAGTGCACGGTCTGAAGTTCAGTGACAATGTGTGAGAGATAATTTAATAGTATTTTTTTTTATTAAAACTAAAGAATGATAGTACTGTTACCATGTGTTAAGTACAATTGAGATTTATAATTTTTTATTGGTGAATGATATTATGAGGACTGGTTTTTCTTCCCATTCAATCTACACTAGTTTTATAATGTTCGAGTTTAAAGTTAATTATTAATCCTTCGATCGGAGATTTGTCGCGATCACCAGTGCTCGTGCAGGGCTATCGGGGTTAAATCAGAGGTTCCCAAACTTTTTTTTCTCATAGACCACTTTAAATATTTTGCTGGATCCGGTCTAAAGCTATGTATGACGTTCAACATAAACCGGTGAAGCCAGTCTAAAAGCAACATATTCTACCAACAGTTGGACCTTTACTTTTTTGTATTGTAAGTTTGACTCACAAGTCACAACTCACAGTACAAGGAACCAATAAGCTTCCACTTCGAAGTGGTAAAAAGTATTAACACAAATATTTTCTTGTTTTGTAGCTATGTAACACTAAAATTATCACACTTTTACTTACTTATTTCTAAATCTCCTCGCTCTGTAATATTTAATCTGCTAATATAATATTGTCTGCCTATATTCATAGGAGAAGTCATGTTGGTCTAATTTTTATAGATCAGGCAAGCGTAGACCCCTGTCGGGATCCCGTGGACCCCTGGGGGTCCACCTACCACCTCGACCACTTTGGGAATCAATGGGTTAAATTAATACAAAATAATATGCAATTCTCTTTTTTCTTATTTTCAATGCATAGTCAAGTGACATCTAGTGATGCCTAAAATATTTTATCATAAATTTTGTTTTATGATAAAACTCTAGCCTCTGTATTCCTACAGCATAATTAATTCAAGTCATGATATTACTATTTAGTTATTTACTATAAGAGGAAATATAATGTCTTATCTATATTGTATATATGTCGCAGCCGACTGATTAAAATAGCCGTTCAATCAAACAGCTAGCCCTTTGACTGAACAACGCCATTCAATCTCACGGCTAGCTTTTTAATTGAATATTTCAGTCGCTCGAAACGTTCAACACTACAGCTGATTCAAGCCGCCGCCGTTTGATTGAATTAGTTCAGCGCTCACCACTGCGGCGCTAGGTGCGTTTTGTTTACAATATGGCGTCAACTGGCCGGTGTTTTGTGATTGTTTTAAGATATTTTTCTTAAATATAGGTACGTTACAAGTGTTATTAAAGTGACAGAAATTATAGGGGCACATAGGAGTAAATCAAAATATAAACAAATATTCAAATTTCGAGGAGAAATTACGGGATTATGAAATGCATCACGAAGGTATTTATTGCAATGGTGTTCAAAATGAGTTAGAATACAATTTATTCTGCTTATTATCATTGCGCTTGTGTAATAATAAAACTAGACTAATGGTCAGCTTAGTTAATTTGGCATTTAACCAGTTAACTAAGCGTCGTCTAGCTGTAGTGTTGAACAATTGTAGTCAACAAGTCGGCTAAACGACGTATACCCGTGTGATTGAATGGCGTTGTTCAGTCAAAGGGCTAGCTGTTTGATTGATCGGCTATTTAAACCAGTTGTCTGCGACATCTATATAAAAGAAAGTTGTGTTAGTTACGCCACTTATAACTCAAGAACGGATGAACCGATTTGGCTGAAAATTGGTGGAGAGGTTAACTTAAAACCAGGAATAGGACATAGGATACATTTTGTCCCGGAAAATGTACGGTTACTGCACAATATACTTTTATGATTTGCGCGTAAACTATTCAATCGATTTTGATGAATTTTGGTATGGTATATCCAGAGATTAGTTGTGTATATCCAGAGATGTATATCTGTTGCCGCTATAACAACAAATACTAAAAACAAAATGAAATCTGATATAATTTAAATAAATAACACAGTTTTTAGACAAATTAAGTTGGCTTTTATTATGGAGAACACAGAGAAAAGGCGGGACAATATTGTATTGTTTCAGCGAGTATAATATATTATATAATATAAAATCAAATAAGTTACGTGAGGTTAGAGAGAGAGGAGAGTTCAAGACGAAGTTTTTTTTTCTCATCTTTTACGCGGCAGCAGGCTCTAGATTTTTTTCACAAAAAAAATCTTGGAGTTCTACCTGCCATCAACCCGAATTGCCTTAATTTTGGCAGTTTTTTTCAGCCTGTGGGTCGGAAAGTTTCTGTAGGGGTCGCCAGGGGTTAAGAGAACTATTTCAGTAAGAAAACGATAAAGATTAAAATATTGATGTATTAAGACATAGTGCCCTAGAACAAATTTTTTTGTGATTACTAACAAGCAAATTTTTTGTGAGTAGCTAACTACAGAGGCGGTGCAAGGCGTGGGCGGTGTGGGCGACCGCCCACGGCCTCGCGCCCCTTGGACCACTAGGTTTTTTTAAAGGTTTTACGAGTTGTACGTGATACTCAAATATTCATAAATAAAAAGTTTTATAAATAAAACTTTAAGTACTTTATAAGTAAATTATTTCTTCTTCGTCTTGCCCCGCCACGGTAGCTACATTTTGATAAGACGAACAACATTTTTATTTTCGAAAAATCTCGAAAGTGGTAGCTAACAGAGATAGCTAAAGGATTTCATACTTTGACTTGATGGTCCTAAAATATGGATTGTTTTATTTGTAGGACAAGGTTACTCTTAGATTATATAACTATTAACTTACATCCATTCCAAAAAATCAGCTAGCTAGGATTCCGTTTTAGGGTTCTGTAATCAACAAAACTTGGTTGACTACTGTACCCTAAAACGGAACCCTAACCAGCAGATTGGTAGGTTAATAGACTTTATATGTATAATTTAACCTTGTCCTACAAATAAAACAATCCATTTTTAAGGACCATCAAGTCAAAGTATGAAATCCTTTCTATCTCTGTTAGCTACTACTTTCGAGATTTTTCGAAAATAAAAATGTTGTTCGTCTTATCAAAATGTAGCTACTCACAAAAAATTTGCTTGTTAGTAATCACAAAAAAAATTGTTCTAGGGCTCCCGTACTAACAATGTTCTACACGATAAAAAGCAAAGGGGGGTCGCGAAACATTTTTTCGTACCAGGGGGACCGTATCATAAAAAAGGTTGAAAAACACTGCTTTAGAGGGTTTTTGGCCCACCACACATTCCCACCACTATGTCTCCTCACTCCTGTATGTTTTAGTTAGGGCCTAGGGGGTCTGTTGAATATTTCATTAGGCACAGAGCATCCCGCACATAGGATACTCGCGCGATCTATTTCTGTCCTGTGCGATGGACTTTGCTCCCAGAGGCGGACATTATCTCACCGGCTGTACACCGAGACCGTCTTCCGCTGATCATCCGCTAGAGACAATTGATTTTATCAGTTTCATGGACATTATCTATAATCTATATCACAAAGTCTGAGAGACATGGTTGCAAAGTTGTAACAAGCGCTATTTCAGATGGACATCCCTCGTGTCGCCGCCCGCGTAAATATAAAATTCCGTGGCAACCGTACATTTTCCCGTAAAAAGTAGCCTATTTCCTTTCCAGCGGTCTACTCTTTTATATCTGTAGTCTGTACCAGTCCAAATTACATAAAAATCGGCCCAGTACTTCATAAGATTAGCGCGTTCAAAGAATCGAGGTGATTTTCCGATTCCCCTGTGTTTCCATAGGCAAATTAAATGCAAAAATCTTCAAACTAAAATACGTAGAGTCGAAAATCTTAGCGGAACTCTAACAAAGAGCGGCACCCATCTCAGGCTCACTAGTCACTACCATATCAGTTCTAAGGTTTAGTCACCTCTCGGGCTTAGTCACCAAGCTATTGGCAATAATATTTGGGATCTTTCTATCTTGAAACATTGAATTATCGATCAGTATACGCTAGACATCTCGAGATTCAAAGTCGTGAACATCTAAAGCGTTCGTGGAATCATCGACTTCGATGTCGCTGAACGATAAAAATATTTCCCACTCCATGTAAATAAACTGATACGAAAATAATTTCTTATCTGCTCTTGTGTGGATGTTTTTTATTTTTCTTATTATCTTCATTCTTTAGCAAGTGGTGAAGAAGCAAAGAAGCTCCTTATTCTTCCTCCTTATTCATCCACGATCACCTAAGTCCAGTTTTTTTGCATTTTTTTGAGTGGTCTTATATCTTAATCTACCCAAAAGAGTTACCAACATTTTCAAGGGCTCACCTGTCTTTACCATAGAAATTGCTTGCTAGAGGTTATAGTCAGGGAGCCCTAGAAGATTTTTTTAAATTACTATCAAGCAATTTTTTTGTGAGTAGCTTCATTTTGATAAGACAAACAACTTTTTTTATCTGCGAAAAATCTTGAAAGTGGTAGCTAACAGAGATAGAAAGGATTTCATACTTTGGCTTTATGGTCCTAAAATATGGATTGTTCTATTTGTAGGACAATGTTACTCTGAAATTTTTTTATTTCTTGTATATTGGTAGGTTAATAGTTATATAATTTAAGAGTTACATTGTCCTACAAATGGAACAATCCATATTTTAGGATCATCAAATCAAAGTATGAAATCCTTTCTATCTCTGTTAGCTACCACTTTCACGCTAACGCTAGCACTTTCAAGATTTTTCTCAGATAAAAAAGTTACTTGTCTTAACAAAATGAATCTACTCACAAAAAACTAGCTTGGTAGTAATAAAAAAAAAATTGTTCTAGGGCTCCCTGACTATTATTAAGAAAGAATTGAATACATACTTCGCGAATCACCATCATTGCCACCCTATTCTTACTTGGACCGTTTTAAATAACGTTTGAGATCCTGTCTCACGTGTGTAGGAGTTGGAACAAAGGCCTTTTTAATGTATACCTTGTGTCTTTCTGCTAAGGTTTACTTATGTGGTTTTATGTATTTACACCATTTACCGCTATTTGAAATCAAGCTTTAATCATCTTAAACATGTTCACAGGCATGTAATCTTTGCACTTTAGTCTTTATTAGTTACATACATAGTACTTTATCGGATATATTGTGTCTAATGTCTATGTTTGTGCTACATCACGTACGTAACCGGTTTGTCTTGTTTATTTGCCAATTCGTCCATCTGTTACGTAAACAGTCAGCAAGTTTTAGGTGATATAATGAGGATATTACCTTGGAGGATAAGCTGTCCTAAAAATATTTCATGCTTATTAAAAAAATTGCAAATCAAATGTAACTTTTAGGTCTACTTCAGCATTCCAAAGTAGGGTCAGTAGAATCAACAGAATCAATACCTAAACGTCTGTATCGACTTTGGCACGTTTGGCCAACTTGAGACAAGACTACCATCATACTAGTTTACATCTTTTTTAAATTGCGGAATGGGTGTTCGCCGCTTCCCAGATGTGAGATGGCACTTCACTGCGGCGACACTGTTTGGGAACTGTAGCTACTAGCTAACCTATTTCTGAATAACAAGACGTCATTCATATCAAGAACACTATATTTACGGCACCGCTATAAAATACGGTTTTACGGACTAAATAAGCGTAGAAAATGATACAAGCAAATTGACTTTCCTATTTCTTTGAGAATTCGAAATAATATGTGTCATGGACGTTGTTATTAATAATTCTATTATCTGATACTGCGTGCCAAATATTTCATTTTGAATAGAAAAAACAAATACGTGGCTATCAACACTTTGTGGAACTTGCGCTTAAGAACTTGAAACTTTTGCACATACAACCCTCAGGTGGGAACAAGAAACTCGTCTATAAATGTATTCAAGGAGCACTAGGTTAAAGTCGATGTTCAGGTGAACTCAATTTCACTTTCATTCCATAACCTGCCATAATATCAGGTAGAGTTGAGGTACTTTACGACTTCCGATATGTTCCAGATTTTATCGAATATGTATTTTTAGTCCGTGTGGTGGCTTAGTTTTGAGAATTATTGATAACTTAAATCAAAATACTTGATCTCTTTATTGTGACGAAACAATAACATCAGCTGTTGTAATCAAACCACAAAGGAATAAAGGCAGAAAAAGGAATAAATGAATGCTTTCTAGTTTCTAGGTTTTTCGCATAATTGAATATTGGCAAACATCAGTGAACAAAAATTTTGGCATAATGTTTTGATATATAATAAAATATGTAAGTGACTTCTTTACCCAGGCCGTTTACCGAATTTTGCATAAAGTTGAACGTACGCCACTTCTTGCGTAACACCTCATGAGTAAAAAGTTCCACCAAGGCTTTCACATTTAGTTGATGACATTATAATATTTCCTTATAGTTTGACTAATTCAAACTGTGTAATTAATACAAAAAGCTGTGTAATTAATACAAAAAACGGCATTTAAAAAAAACTATGCAAAAGCGTTTGATAATTTCGACCATAGAATAAAGTCCCTGTTTCAAAGGGAGTAGTAAAGTGTAATGTAGCAAATGGCGATCATTAATCTTAGTGATATTTCGCTAATGCAATCTTCTTAGAACTTCTAATGCGATATATTGCACGTATCAACTCGGGAGTCCTACAGGGATCGAAAGAGGGTCACACTTTATTCGCTTTATTCTTATTTTAGTATGTAATTAACTTTTGGTTCTGAGACAAAAACTAGACGTACTTCGTACTTGTGAGTGGCGGGAAAATAGCAGGCTGAACGTGGACTGGCATCAGTAACCGATCGTGCTTCTTCGGGGACGCATGTCTTAGTTTAAAAAAAAATAATACCAAATTTGTGGCTGTGTAGTTAGACTTGTTGTTTTATATAAATAATTTTTAACCTTTTTTTAACTGGTAAGTTCATTTTTTCTAAAATCTTCGGGGATCTTAAAATAACGCTCTTAACAGTTATTGTGGAGACAAGTTTCAATTATTGTTTTAACGGTTTTTACGACTACTTTTTACTTTTATCGTTATGTTAAAGTTGTTAAAATATAAGGTCATCCACCTTATTCGGGGTCTACAATTTAAAAAATTTTAGACTGTCTGTCTCAGATTAAAAAAAACTTTATTTTCGTTAATAACGATGATTGATGACTCCCAGCTGGTAGCCTGGTATTAGTTAAACAATTGTAATTAGCAGTCTTCGCAAAATGTTTGCCATCACAAATCACAATATGTTGATGCTACTTCCTCTAATAGTATAAGGGCCTGTTTCACCGCTTCCTGATAAGGTGCCCGATAGGCTTATTTGACAGATTCTCCATACTCTATGTGTCAAGTTATGTGGTGGATAGCCTTATCAGGAAGCGGTGAAACAGGCCCTTAATGTTTTTCCCAAATATACTAGATAGGTACATCATATTATTCGTACAAACGTTTTACTGGTTATTATAGAGAATAATAGCTTTAACTATTATACTTGACATCAGACAACAATGACCCCGGAAGTCGGAACCAACAAAAAGTTTGATTGTCCTTGGCTCAGAACGAACTTCGAACCCTAGATCGCCGCTACTGATGAATTCGGTTCTCATACTAAGTTATGCATTTATCTATTGTTCTCGTTACTCCGTAAGTCGTGTAATAATATTGTAAGCATAATAATAATATGTTTAAGCTTCTGCTTCTAAAAAGTGGTCAAAGTATAGATTAAATAATATTATATTATCAGGATTTCTCTGAACTTGTTTCATTAATTCACTTCAACCTTCATATTTTTGCTGTTGTCATGTGGTCCCATATACATAATATTATTATAAATCTATTTGTAAGTGCACCGTGTTTTGCAAATAAAAAAATATCTGTTACTTCATGCATAGACTTTATTTGTCTATGCTTCATGTCTACGCCACGGGTCGCGGTTGATCGCTCGAAGCGGAACGATGCACCTAATCTAGTTTCCGCATCAACTATCACTGACCAGTGACCAGTAAACCTCCGCTACTTATAGCAATAGCCTCCTCATTTTTTTAGCAAAGTGACCTGCTTAATCGTTACTATTTACAACAATTTCTTACATTTCAATCGCACTAAATTTTTTCTTCTGATTAGTACTCTGTGGATCCCGAGATGTCCCTCCATCTCGGAGATCATATCATGAGGTTTTTGGGGTTTGGTTGGCGATGAGGGTCCTGGTTTACAGGAGATGCAATGGCGGCAAATGTATGGTGGGCCATACGTCCATTAGAAAATCTTACATCAGTCATCACTCATCAGTCATCACCTATTCGTGTTGCATTGTGTTACTGTATCACTCACTACTACAATTTTCTTCATCATCCTAACTTGCACTACTAGTATATTATCGTTAGATAGAAAATTCTAAAATATTACACATCCAGTGTTCTACACGCGTAGACAATTATTACGGTACACATGCTATTGAGTATTGCTATAAATTAATTATTCAAACCAACGGCAGTTCCCACGAAAATGGCGTAAATTTCTAATTTCGGTCCTCATTACCTTGGTAACAAATGCTGTTGATTATTATAATAAATTAATTTCTTTATTATCATAATTCTTTTTTCTTCCTTTATCTTTGTTTTTGAGTGAGCCAGTCTTTATTATTGCCGTTTCGAGATTGTTGACATCAAAATCCATAACGGTTATATGGCAGTCAAAACAACGGCAACGTTCGGCAACGTTTAACAACTACAAGACACCACTGTATCTTATTATTACATTAATAAAATGAAATAGAGATATCAGTTGTTTGTCAGATAATAATAATAGATCATCAATGAATATAATTAATTGTAGACTAAATATAATTATTTCTCCAGAGTCCAGTGTTTAACGACGTTTGAAGTTTGAACGTTAAGGCTTTGTTCATAAACAACTACTGGGGTTATCAGAGTAATGGGTACCAGAGACCGTGTCTTATCACCAGTCACCGATATCACTCTCTGGTGTTGAGGTCAAGTAAAGGATACAAGAGTTGATACAGCAAGTAAATAGGTACCGGTTTGTCATGATTATATGCCACCTTTTTGTTGAGTCCAAGTTCTAAAGTCTAAAATACCAAAAAATGCACCAAAATAACCTTATTTGTAATAAATAATGATGATTAATAAATACGTTTTAATACTGTGACCTGCGTTATAGTATTACTACAGGAAACGCAACGACGTGAATACCATTTTCATTTTTATCTGTAGAAATTATTTGTATAAGCTATAATATTTAGCGGAGTTTATAAAAGCAAGGTATTATGTTTTATTTCAAGTTCTTTAAAATGTAAATGCTTTTTACATCTTTTTAAAACTTATCTTTCTATTTCTATTGATGTCGTGTTCAAGTTGCCCCTGAAAAAAGGTAAACGAGATTTTATAAGGTATAAACGAGAAGTTACCACGTGTAGGTTCTATCATAATATTTTTCTTAGTGATTTTTCCTCGTGTTTTATTCCACTCTAACATAATATGTATATATGCATAATATATATTTTAACAGTAATTAACGATGTTGACATGGGATTTGGGGAAGTAAAGATCTTTAAATTCGTCAAAAATCTGTTAGAAATTTAAATACTCTCAACTTATAAAAATAAAAGTAGTGAGCACTGTGTAAGATTTTATATCAGTGGTCCTGAACCTTTTTTTCACGCGGGCCACAACACTGGTCTTGGTGTCGCGGGCCGCAACAAAACTTTTTAGGGTTAAAAAATAAAATTCTTCAAAATTAACGATTTAAAAGTGGAAAAAGGACTATCACGAAGACCACATTATTTTGCTGGTGGACGTGAACTTCAAAATGGACTATAGTCCGCGCGGAACTTTGGCCGCTCTGCCGGTGTAGTAGAGGAGGCGAAGAGGGGATTTCGGGAGTAGCTCGAGCGTGTCAGATTAAGCTTGTATAGGCTTCCGACATGTGTCTAGTTATCATGCTATAGAAATCAGATTTCTCACGTGGTGGGTTAAATTTTTTTTTTTTTTTGAGTATTGAAATGTCTTCCGATCTGTCAGATTAAGATAGGGGATGTTTAGTATATCCTAAAAAAGCTTCCATAAAAAGCACTGACGATTCAAAGGTTTGGTAAGCCCGTAGGGACATTTTAAAATATAAAAATATAAAGCTTTATATTTTCCTAACTAAGCTTCGCAGATATTTTATTTTGCACTAAACTAAATGATTTAGTCCTTGTTGTCTAAAATATAATAATAACTGACCGAAATAACCAATTTTCTGATATACCATATTTTCTTTTTCAAAACTTTAAAATGGCCGCAGTTTCTGAACCCACCGCTAAAATAAAAAATGCTCTTATTATTTTTTTATCAGTTTTACCTAATGTATACAACCTACTAGGTCTCCATGACGCTCGAGTGACTACAAAAATAGCACCTTCCCCTCCCCTACTAGTATGTGAGCAAACGGGCAGAGCGGCCAACTAGTTCCGCGCGGACTATAAAGATAACGCGGGCTACAAATAAAGAGTCCCGCGGGTCGCGGGTTGGGGATAGCGGTTTTATATCATACAATACATAATATTATAAAGTGTAGTAACCTCACAGACACTCACGAAGAATTACGACTGGCTCACTCAAAGTTATAGGAATAAAAAAGAATTATGATAATTGTACACAAATTAGAAATTATTAATGATTCTATAAAAAAAATACAGAATACTAATAATGAGGAGAAATAAACAGAAATAGGTAAAAGTGAAAAACCATTTCCATCGTGCAACACAGCAAAAACATTGCAAATGTGAGTAAGAAAATTAAGAAATTAAAAAAAAAAAACCCGCCAAACAACTTTAAAAAGTAATGAAATAATATTTATTTACTGCCTTTAAGTTCAAATAATTCCTAACTTGTGTAAAGTAATATTTTAGTCAATAATTGTTGTCACGGTGTGTCGGGTGACCGCCACTACAACATACAACCGCCAAGTCGCTGACTATCTCGATTATTCGCTATGAATTGATTGTGAAATGAAATCAAACATCTACATTAGCGGTCCCCCGACACACCTTGACAACAATTATGGACTATTACTTTAAACACAAGTCAGGAATTATTTGAACTAAAAGGCAGTAAATAAATATTATTTCATTACTTTTTAAAGTTGTTTGGCGGGGGTTTTTTTTAATTTCTTAATTTAATTTTATTTCATACTTTTTAAACTTGTGTTGGGTATAGTGCAGAATAATTCCTATCAACAGAAACATAAGTATTCTCATGATTACCATCTATCAATGTCCCTTTCGATGAGGCTGCTGGCTGTTAATATGAGCTCAAAGATGAAACCTCCACTTTGGGTTCATACGAAGCTTGGTTCCTATAGAATCCAGGTGATGCTGCAGCAGCAGCGTGTAAATATTTTGTGTTTGTCTACTTCTTACTGGTTGTCGCAATTAAAATGAGCCCACACGAAACCTCTACCTACTCTAAGTTGGCGAGGAGTTGGATATCCTATTGATTACCAGGTGATAGTGCAGCACCAGGCCAACTTTTCATAAGTATGTGTATAAGTACTTATATTCACAAATGTCACGAACTAGAATGAAATATAAAACCCATCAAATGACTACAAGTTGCTAACGGCCTTTCATGAACCAGATAAACTCTGATTGTCCAGCACTGAGCAGGCTGATGATGATGAACTATAGCTAAGAACACTCCCGAACATGTCAGCTGTCAAACAAAAAAACTAGATCAAAATCGGTCCACCTGTTTGGATGCTACGATGCCACGGACATGAACCAGATAAACCCTGATTGTCCAGCACTGAGCAGGCTGACGATGATGAACTATAGCTAAGAACACTCTCGAATCTCGATCATGTCAGCTTTCAAACAAAAAAAACTAGATCAAAATCGGTCCTGCTAAAAAATGCTACGATGCCACGGACAGATACACGTCTGTTTGTCTGTGTGTGTACTACACACAGACAAACAGACAGACAGACAGACACGTCAAACTTATAACACCCCTCTTTTTTGTCGGGGGTTAATAAAATATAGACATTACGTCGTGTATTAAAGTCACAAAAGTATCCTTCACAGCAATTAGGACGAGTGGAACTCTTGACCTCTCCGTAATAAGGAAGAAGACGCTGGCTATAGTTTTACTAATTAGTTTCAGTGTCCAACTGTCTACGCATTACTAATAACTGTTACATAACCAAATATTGTCATAGCTGCGGCCTGCGCATTCCACAGGACTTGCCTAGTCACCTAGAAGATATTTATACCTAGAAGATATTTATCTACGAGTACCTACTTTCTTCCATAAGCATATTCAATGCCCAAAGTCCTAAAAGAAATAAACTAATCCAATAACAAATTTATTTCAATATTATAATAATTAATATTATATAAGTATATTATAGTATTTTGCAAATCACGATTAGTCGTGAACAATCATTATCCTTATTATAGCTTTTGGTGTATAAATATTTGAACACAAAACCTTCAAGCTATGTGAATCGTGATGATTTAAATGCAAATTAAAATGGTATAATCACAAGTCATAAAAATAGATTCTTACATACTATACATTATGATAAATAGCTACAATAATGTCTATAAGCTATGAGGGCTACAGAGTACAGCCTAATCCTGAAGCATGACATTGAGACCTAATGATAAGAGTTACCTTTCCATGCCTGTGTGGGATATATCATAATATTATAATATTATAGCACATTTAGTTGCTGATGATAACAATAACCTACAAGCTATAGTAACTTTTATCGCGCGTGGAATTTCTTTGTCAGAGTTCAGGTGAACAATTGCCTTTGTGGAATCTCCGTTGTCAATACACAGTCACGTTCGCTGCGGGTCCAAAGTCCGTGTTTTCGTTCAAAATCAATTCCTCCACTAGGGTTCTCAATTGAGATTGAATTTAACGTTTAAAACAGGATATTCCTTCTGATTAGCCGTAATGGGTAATGGCATCGTGTTAAATAACGCTTGTTTTAGCCCACTTGTTGCTTATTAGCGTTAGCCACAGCTTGTTTCACTTATAGACGATACCTATCCCCTTGTCTCTCCTCATTTAAGGATTGTGTAAGCAGTGCTTTAGTCTAGGAACATTGCTTTACTTTTCTTTTTTGGAAATTACATATCTTTCAATATTCTTGAAGTTTTCGCTGATTTACTAAAAGATTTTATAGTTTAAACCCACTCAGCACCAATATTTTTTGTATTCAAACCAAAAGATCCATAAAATTAGCGTAACCTGTATGTAACTAATCTAGTTCTTAATAAATTTACTGACACAAGGTCGTTTGGTTTGGCTGCACCGAAAACTTCAACGAGATTATTATTCTTGTGCGGTAGTTTCCAGAAAAGCAAGAATTCTTCCGACTATTTTCCGGCTACTAACCACCTGAACAGTTCTGATCATGATCTATCCGATTTTAAAATTTTGCTTTTATATTAATTCTACCTTATTTTTTAATGCCTCTGGCCTAAACAACTGGCAGCCCTAGACATACAGCTACGCGTGCGTTGATACAAACTGATTCAATTGCTCCAGTGG
Organism: Polyommatus icarus; assembly: GCA_937595015.1. Lineage (NCBI taxonomy): Eukaryota > Metazoa > Arthropoda > Insecta > Lepidoptera > Lycaenidae > Polyommatus > Polyommatus icarus. The sequence continues at coordinate 18,155,941 of OW569321.1, forward strand.
ACTTTGTACCGAGGTGATTATTCCCCCGCGGGCCGCGAAACGTAAGGTCGCGTGACAGATATCGTGCGCCTCTCCCGACCTCCGATTTCAGTAGTAAGTAAGTGTATCCGTTTTAAAGGACACGAACGCGTAACTATAAATAGGATTAAGGTTAGAAGCTTATCCCACTTCTGATTTATATTTAAAATCAGAAGTGGGATAACCCTATACTATATTCTTTAGACTTTTACGTCAAATGTTTATTAAAAAAGGTAATGTAGTAATGGTAAAAAGATAATTGGAAAATGGTAAATTAGAAAATTTAATCACTAACAGATATACTAGAAAGCTAGAAATATTATGACAAAGTGTGTTTCCTGAAGCAGTAAAACGTGAAGACGAAGTGAGCAGAGTAGATATAATTACTGATGTGCTGCACCGCGTGTGCACCGCTGATGTGCATGCTGTTAACAGCGGTGCACAAACCGAGAGTTATTTAATTTCATTTTTAAAAATATAAAAGTATTTTTATTAGGAATTGAAAAATCGCGAATTTTACATTAGGAATTGGTTATATTATTTAACTATGGTTCAAACGCTCAGTCCTGTCTCTAGCGGTTATCGGCATCTCGTCTAACATTGTATTCTAATTTTACAGATGTAGCGATATCTATCACATCGTTTGTATGACATAATTGACAAAAAGTTTCTAAATTCAAATGACCGCGAGTTTCGTGGTAGAGCAAGCAGGAGGAAGCGTGAACCCGCCATGTATCACGAACCTTTTTTTCTTACGAAATATTTTTCGGAGAAATTATGAAGCTACTAATATTATAATATCATTTATTTTAAATTACTATATTATTTTGTTATTTTTTTAAATTGTTACTTATCAATTAAATTATGCATAAGCAACTCATGTTTTAGAGTAAAAAATAATATATTATTATTATATTATATTCAATGTCAGCTTCTTATTTGGTGACTGCGCTGCAGAATAAGTTTATACATGAATTAATATAGATAATGATTTACGAAAGCTAGACCTTAAACAACGGTTGTCAAAATTGCAAAAAAATTTAGAACGATACGAGCATGAGCTTTTCAATATTATAAACTAACGTATACAGATTACTAGTATATAATATTGTAGACTAACGGATGAGGTTTGACACTTACATAGAAATATGAGACATTTACCCCACGACGAAGCATAATTATGGTTATTTTAGTAGGGGCCATTTTATACTTTTAAAATGATGGAGACCTAGACATACATAATATAAAACATTGTTTTTTATTTTGTGTGGAGTATGAAAGGGGCTAGGTTATCAGTTATCACTCAATAGGTTCACTGGGAAACTAATATATTTCTATTCTTACTATTATTTTACAATTCTCCAGCTAATGATTTGAATATTTACTAACCCAGTATTTACTAGGTTTCATCTACTCCTAGTTTATAATTTATAAATAACTGCAAGTATACAGTGAAATAAAAAGTCAGCGAAGACGTTTTTTCATTTTTGTGACACAACAAGATTTTGCTACTCGATAAGAAAAACACATTTTGTATTAATTAATTGTAATTAAGTAGATATCAAAATGTAAGTATATGAAATCGGTGAAAAGGCTGCTCCTGCGCTATTACCTTTGCCTGTTTAGAGGATAATATATAAAAATGACCTTTATTCGAGAGGGGAGGAGAAAATACCTAATGAAGTAGAGCTTTTTATATTTTATTGATATAATATGAGAGAAATTTCGAAGCAATGTGAAAAACGTGACGTTTTTTTTGTTTTCACTAAGTATTTTGTTTTTTGTGCAAAATATCACCATCTCGTTTAAGTACTCCTTAAAGTTGTAAGTTGAAGTTCGTGAAAATAATTATTATTATGGCCTACGCGTATTCGTGAAATCTTCTGCCAACTTGAATCTTGATCTGTAGAATGTTCTAGAACAAAACATAGGAACAGTCCAATAAAGATTTCGTAAGAACTCAATTATTCGGCTTTTATATTTTTTTTTTCTTTATGCCTTGGCTACCTAACTTCATTGAAGATGTAAATATAATATAAAAATAAAATGTCATTCTTAATGAATTTTCACTTCTTACATAATATTATTGTATAACACATTAATTTTTTGTGGTTATAATTATAGGGATATTTTTAAATTAAAATCACAATACGTTTACCTATTTTATCCTACCTAAATTAATAGGAACGTATTTTGGTTTATCATGGCATATTAGTATCGACCACGTTTATTATAACTTAGACAATCGTTTCGTTTCGTCGCTCGAAAGACGAAATGGAATTGTTCAGCTTTTACTGAAGAATCAATTTATTTTATAAAGCATTTTGTGTATTATATAAGTAATTTCTATAGCGAGCATAAAGAGATTCCCAGTTCAAATGCAAACCTAAAAAAGGTGACCAAAAATTATGTACCCCTGTTGTGAAAGGTAAGTTAAAGATACTTGTGACAAAACAGGAGTAACTTAAATTTTGGGATTTATGTAAATGACAGCTGGTGAAAAATATAACTTTTTATTTTCTTGATATTTTTGCGTTGTTTTCGTAAAAAAATAATGATTCACTTTTATCTGATGATATTATTTGCAAACTGTTTATTTAACACGCACAAAACTAAGAGAAACCTAATATTTATAAAAAAAATTAAAAAACGTTTTTTTCAGAAAAATATCAATTCTTATCATAATTGTGATAAAAATAACATGAATTTGCTGATGATATCGTAATTAAGGAAATCCAACTTTAAAAAATCCTAATTTCTCAGTTACGACACTACGTATTTGGATGAGGTATTATGAAAGTTCTGTCGCTTCGTTTTCTGACGCGATTTGATAGAAAACGATAAAGTACGTCAAGGTTTTTTAAAACATGGTAGCGGTAGGGTGAATAAACGCTAGAGACAAGATAGGCTGAGAGCACTATAGTCATTATAATATACTTGAACACAATGTATTTGCATGTTGAACTTCTTAATATTCATTAAACAATAATCGTTCAGAAAGCTCTTTTTGCGATGAATATTTCTGAGCATCAGAATCTGGTGGGTACTAAAATTAGCATGTGGGCTCGACAGAGGCGTGGCGTTTCGCGCATCACAAATGTTTTCGCTGTGCCGTTAGCTTGCGTGTACGAGGAATTAATTTTAGCTTCGGAGTTCCGAATACAAAAGAGTCTTGCTTAATGCTGGGACTTTTCTTCGGCTGCGTGCATTATCTTCCTTTATCCTTATGCCTTTGTGTTACGGACTAGTGCAGATATTCAAGAGTAGAGTACTTCAAGAAGAGCAGCGAGGAGCAAAAACTTTACCTTTAGATATTATAACGACTCTACTAATTCGGTAGAGTTCCACTACGAAATAAAAAAAACGTATAGTCTATACTCTATAGTATCAGCTATCTATACTCAATAAAATATCTAGCTTTGCCTTCGCCTTATACAGGTTGTTCGGATGAACACCGTTATCCACAATCAAATGTGCCCGTGAAAATGAACAACTTTTTCTATGAGAACAATGCTGGGAACTCAAAAAAATCCGTCGTCATACCATACCCTTACAAATTGCCCATCCGGGCAATTTGTATGGATATGAATACGGCTAATGTTATAGATCATAAATAATAATACATAATATTATAAAATATATTTTTTATTTTAATTAACCACGTTAACTCTACAGTTATCAGTTTTTTTTTTATGTACACATAATCAAATTGTATATCATTGGATGGATAAGTTGATCTCAATAAGCTTTTAATTCTTTAATAGACACATCACAGTATGTAACTGTAGTCTGTAATTATTCTTCCTAATGCCTATCTATTATTATCTAACCTACATTTTATTTTATCATTTGGTAGAGCAAATGTTTTAAATTTCATGTTTCATTGTTTCAGGATAAAGACGCGTAGAAATGTTTATAGACGAAAATGAAACGTAAGTAATAAATTATCTATACTTTCTGGGTTCTGACGCAATATCAAGTCAATCGCTTCTTAAGGCGAGGATCAACGTCAATTTGTTATTCCGTGACTCCTAGTTCACCTAGTTCCAATATAATAACGAAATGTAAAAAAATATGAGATATAAAGCACAATATTTAAAACACGTTTAACCATTAACATTTTTATAAAACGTAATACTTTGGCTGTAATTAATTTACAAACTCACCTCCGAAAAAAATCTAATTCATCGAAATATAGGTATTAACTAGGATAATTATACATTTTATTTGAATAAATTGTTAGCAAATCTATATTAAAATATCTTTAACCGAACAATTATGTTTCTTAATATTTATTTCCAAAGATATTTTAAAAAAACATGAAAAATAGAGAAGATCCGCCCCTAGTAACTACAGTTTTATGTTAAGCTAAAATGAATCTGAAAAATGCTAAAATGAAAATGCGTATACGCTTGGTCTTTGGTTGTGTGCAAGGTTATCGTTTTGGATTGAGATTGATCCCTGCCTTAAAACGCAGCATCAGCATGAGAAGATTCAGTAGGCCTACTACGAAACCGTTTTGAGACTCAAACAAACGGTTGAGAATGCCACGTCCTGCTTTGATAACGTAATTTCTCGTTTGTTAGAGTAGGACGCGGCATTCTCGTACGATTGTGTGAGTCTCAAAACGGTTTCGTGGTCCCAGAAGTCACGTAGAGTATTTAAATGACACGTAACTACACCCTACAGGGCACAGGCTATAGTATGAGTTATGACCAAGAACTCGATAGTTTTTTGAAAATCGTTGTTGTATTATTATAGCATAGTTTATGGAGGGGATTATAGCGTCTACAGCAGTGGTACTAAACCTTTTTTATGCGTTCCACAAACACGTGTTGGTCTTGGTATCGCTGCACTGGCCACAACCAACATTTTTCGGATCGGAATATAATAGGTACCGTGCTTTAAAGTTATCGATATTAAAGTAGAAACATTTTCACCACTTTCACGACGGTTTTGCACTATTTTGCTGAGTAGGGGCCACTGATGTCCCGGCGCGCAGCGGGCCGTTGGTATAGTCATAGACTAAGAAAAATATGTGGTCTACCGAAAAGTGAAAACAATGCAACTTGGTTGCACTTTGCATTTTTTCTGGACTTTAAAATCCCAAAAACAAAATAATAACGAATAAAAGTGTGACGCAATATCGGACCATATAACATATCTGCATCAGCGTCATCGCAATTCCGATTGAATGAGAATTGTATCTGCCGTAAAAATTAAACCATGTAATGTGAGTTGTGACGTGTGTAATGTGTATATGTCGCAGGGAAAAGAGGATATCAGGGATTTCACGGTATCCCTAGGGATATCACGAACTCCCGGAAGATGCCGAATATTCTTGTTTGTTACGTCTTCTTACTAAAAATATCTAGTGATATGTCATTTCACTAAACTAAATCTAGTTGCTACAGTGACCTGCCTTTTATATAAAAAAAATTGATGTGACCATTGAGGTGACTCATCTTTAAATCTGTGGTAAGCAGGAACAATCGTTGACACAGGTACCTAAGGTACCATATTTGTTTGAAGCCCCTCCATGTTGGGACTTCCTAGGACCTAGACTTTAAATATTAGGCCAATCCTAGCCAATTATAATGTAACTGTACTAATGGGTTACCTCTTTTACCTTCAAAACAGGCGATTGTACATTATGATTTCCTCGTTGTAAATCTTGTGGAAGTAAAAACCTAATAGAATGTAGAGCATACAAATTACAATACATTGTTAAACAAACTAAATTGTAGTGTCCGGAACAAAAAGTAAAGTCGATCATTGGAAGCTCCTTCCAGAATAACTCCATGGACCTAAGAAATACAATACATAATATATTATGTATGTATTATAAACAATATTATAGAGTATTTCTTAGGTTTAGGTAAAGTAAGTAATATTTACTTATTCAAGAATCAAGTGTTATTTATATGCATTGTTTGTTGTAATACGGTCAACAACCAGACGAGATCTTGTGATAAGGACTATACAGTTGCCTGATATCAAAAGCCCGTAATATTTAAATAATATATCTACTGCTCTTCAAACGATAGGTGTTTTGATTAGTACAATCAATATGTAATTTGCCCTTCGAATAAAGACCTACCGTTATTTGACGTGATGAATCGTTAGAGGGGCATGTCAAGAGGTCACAGAAAAATTAAAAAGGTCGCGCTAATTGCTGTTTTTGAGAAATCCAAAAAATGAATAAAAAAATTTTGAAATGCTTTTTTCTCGGAAACTATTGGTTTTAGGAAAATGTTTTTTAAATAAAAATGTAGAGGGCATTGCGAACTACATTCTTGTCATTGGAGTGACGTCATCCGACTTAAAATACAAAAAGTAGAGGGCGCTAATGGATCAAAAAAGTGTTACAACGGTATTTTCGATAGGAAAATATGTTTTTTTCATAATAATGTGAATTAGAAAGTTGTTCGTCACAAAATTAGCTACAACTTTTATTCAAACAAAATGTTTATAAAACTTACCGTTTTCGAGCTGGAACTTATCGATATGTACAAATTGTACTTTATGTATGTGTGTCATTGCACAGTCCTCATGCAATGCATTTTTTTTAATTCAAATGAAATATTAGTAATTGTTTTCTAATTTTTATATCAAAAAATTTTTGGTAACATGACTTGATTTTGATGACTTTGCTGAGCAAAAATTTGGACTTAGGTGAATTATGTGGTAATTAAGAAGAACGAAGAAGTTAAGTGGTTTTGGGACTTGACATTTTGAAATTGGATGAGAAATACGATTATAAATTTATTTAGTACATTAAAAATATTTTTTTGTCAATTTGAAGTTTGCATTAATGAGTGAATTAAATATATTATGTTAGTAGAAACAAATACAACAATAAATTAAAATTGATAAACTTAATTTGTGTGGTCAGTCCTTCTAGAATCTAGGTATACGCAAAGTCCGGTCTTTTTAATGTTTATGGCGCTGACTTACATACCTTTTTTAAAAAAATTGTTTGAATAAAAGTTGTAGTTGTAACATTTTTTTGATCCGTTAGCGCCCTATAATACTTTTTGTATTTTAAGTCGGATGACGTCACTCCAATGACTTTTTCCTAAAACCAATAGTTTCCGAGAAATCAGCATTTCAATTTTTTTTTATTTTTTTTTATTTCTCATAAACAGCAATTAGCGCGACCTTTTTAATTTTTCTGTGACCTCTTGACATGCCCCCCTAACGATTCATCACGCCAAAATACGGTAGGTCTTTATTCGGAGGGCACGTATCACATGGGAAATTTTCCAATCATCTGTATCATTTTACTTCCCTAAGAATATAAAAGTTTGCTACCATATTAAATTGTTAGCTTCACTCGTTATTTTTAATAATTTAATATTATGTTACATAAATACAGTCTTGAAAATAATTTGCTTTACCACTAGGTCTGGTTACGATAAAAGTTTGGCAACGGTTCAAAACCTTCTTTTTGTTATGTCTGTATGCCTTCTGATAGTTCGGTGGTTCCTCTCGTTTTTTACCTTGTAGAAGTTTCCAGAGAAGGTGGATAAAGGCCAAGACTGCCAAGAGTCAAGACCTTTCTCGAAACCTATGGTACCAAATTTAATTTCGCAGCACAAATGTCGCGTTAACAAAAGTGGGTCAACATTCATGAAAAGTAATGCTATAGCTTTCACAAGAACACTCGAAATGTCAAATGATTGTGATTTATATTGCGTAGGTTCTAGAATCTAGACTGAGTACAGTCTAGAACAAGATAAAATGGCAACATCTTTAAATTAATAACTAACATTTTAATGAGAGAGGAACAAAAATATAATAGCGACAGCTGAGTTTTAAACATCAAATGAATGAAATACTTTATGTAAAGAGGTGAAATCTGTAGCCGTAAAATAAAATGGTTCCCATCTAGTTAAACCTAGATGACTTACCTACATCAAAAATATTATCCTCCTTATGGCAGTCGGGTAAATAATTCATTTATAAATGTGTAGTAACCGGCAAGCCATGATATTATGTCACAAATACAAAGTCCACGTGCGATAAGCGGTCTATATGTATTTTCTACGTTATCTGATAACGTACCATCCGACTTGACAATTAATAAGTCCTCCTAGATCTTATCGATTAAAAATTACAAAAACAGTGCTAAAAACTCCAAATTCTGAATAAAAAAAGTGCTGATAACCTATTACGTACCATCAATTGTTTTCTTCAAGAAATAACAAGTGGAAGGCGAAACAGCAGTAAGTAGAACAGCTGTGATAACCACTAGTAAAATACAGGAATATACTTAACAGAAAGTTTTTCAAAAGAGAAATAATACTGAAGAAAACCAATTGTGAAACTAACCTGATTGCTTGACATCCAATTAAACCATAATTCATCATCTTATCACAACTCACCAGATATATATGCATAGCTATATTGAACATTACATTCTGCATTTTTGGTTTACCGTCGAAAAAAGCTATTTTTTCAATTTGAAATAAATAAAAACGAATATTATAATCAAAAATTGACAAACACAAATATTGCATTGTGTACTGAGGTGACATTGATACAAAATGACGGATGACATTTGAGTTGACACTTAACGTTCGGAAATTAGAAACAACCATAGACAATACATATTATTTTTTATCTTATACATACTACGAAGGAGTAAAGAAAACAGTGTATCAAGTCGAATAATAATTTGATCAATTTTATAAAATATATAATAAACATGGAAACAAACATGGAAAATAGCTTTTGTTATGTGACTCAGAGACAAAAAAATAGATTTACCTCGCTGCAAAACATCTATAGTGAAATTAATGACGAAGGAAATATGTCTACAAGCACTCTAGATCTTAGTGGAATAAGCGTGCCTAATCCATCGAAAGACAGTACATACCTAGATGATTTAAAGAGACAAATAACAGATTTAGAAATACAATTACAATCAGCCCACACAGAAATAGAAAATAAAATATTAGAAAACAATGATTTAAAACAAAAATTGGACAAAACTACCAAGCAGCTAGCAGTATATAAATCTTTGCTTAAAGAAAACCAAACTACACTAGAGAAATCTTTAAATAATCTGACTCCGATTTCTACAAAATTTCAAACTCCTCTATCAACAAGCATGGGAAGTAAACGGAAAAATAGATATACAACACCAAGACACCTTCTCAAAGCCAACAAAGAAATGAATCTTGTAAAAAAGAATATTGTATTTACTGAATCTCAACCAGAATATTATGTAACAGAAGATAAAATAATAAAAAATGCTCAAGAAGACGGAATTTTTACTCATAGCAAGCGGATCAATGGAAACAATCCCACCACAAGAAAAGAAAAACAAAGCATTCCTAAATTGTTTGACACGGAAAAAAATTATTATAAAAATCATAAATATCAGCAAAAAATCACTATATATGGAGATCAACAATGGACAGGACTAAGTAACATGATTAGGACGAACAGATTTGGAAAATGGAACGACACTTATAAAGTAACGGGTTTTATAAAGCCTCACGCTCTAGCATCACAGACTCTCAAGATAAGTCAAGACGTTATAAGCAGCCTCACTAAACTAGACTATATTATCATAGGAATAGGAGCTAATGAAACTAACCACTACTCTCTAAAACACAATCTTACCAGTATGCTCAATAAACTAAGCAATACAAATGTCATTTTGCTTCCAGTTATACAGAGTAAACATCTTAGTGTAACACAACTTAACAATCGAATTGAACTAGCTGTACGTAATTATTCCAATGTTAAAATACTTAAATTAAATACTACTAGTATTCATAACAACTTGCGAGAGATCAGTACAAAAATAAATCTTGAAATAGATGCGATGGACTACGAAAAAACATATATATGCGGTAAAAAATCTAAGCCATATAAATTGTTAAATACCAGCAACGTCATACGTAATATTAAAGGTACAATACCATATTATTTTAAAAAACAATTAAAGAATAATGTAGGAAAAAGGAAAGAAATTAGTGGAAATAATAAAAACAAAATAACTCATTATTTTAAAAAAATATGTAAAAAAGAAGACAATATTTGTGATAAAAACATGATTAACATAAAAGATAATAAAAATAAAATCACACATTACTTCGAACCCATTAATGACAAAAATAATATAAGTAAAAATAATTCGGCAATAAACAGGAAACATTTTTTATAACTGACGATAAGCATTTAAATATAACATTATTTCATCAAAATATAGCTGGAGTCTTAAATAAGATGGATATTCTGCAAGTAGTTCTAGACACTACACTTAAGCAAAACCTTGGTGATATTCAAATAATATGTCTAACCGAAACATTCATGAAAAAAGGATTAGAAGGCAATCTAAGGATACATGATTATAAACTTGCAACTTGCTTCTCCCGCCATGCGCAAAAAAGGGGTGGATCATGTATTCTCCTAAAAAAAGATTTAAATTACAAAGAACTGGATATAATACAAAAAATTTCTAAAGAACGCGAATTCGAATGTTGCGGTATTGAACTGCCTGACTACAACGTGATAATTATTTGTATCTATAGAACACCAGACTCTAATACGAAAGTTTTTCTTAATTCAATCGACCTACTACTAACACACTTAAATAACAAAACTAACAAGAAAATAATTGCATGCGGTGATTGGAACATAAATGTACTAAAAGAATCAAATGACGTTAAAGATTTAAAAAATATTCTACTAAATCATAATATAAAGATAAATATTAACTTACCTACTCGAGGTTCTTCCTCTATAGACCAAATAGCAAGTAACATTAACACATACAAAACAGACATACACCATTTAGCACTCTCAGATCATGAGACGGGCCAGTCAATAACGTTTAAATCCGATAATATTAGCAAGACTCGTGCTCATAGAAATGACTTCTACTTCATAAAAAAACGAGACTTTAGTAGGGATAATACTCGTAAATTTCTAAATTGTCTTGAAACACTTACCTTCACAGAAGTATATCATAGCACAAACTGTGAAGAGGCATTTAAATCCTTCTACGATTTATATAAACTATTCTACTACTTATGTTTTCCAGAAATAAATGTAAAAATCAGTAAAAGTTCTACACATAAAAGTTGGTTAACTAAAGGCATCAAAAAATCGTGTACAACAAAAAGAACACTATATTTTAAGTATACCCACGATGCCTTACATAAAAAATATTCAAGAAATAAATATCTTCACTATTCAAAAATCTTAAAACAATGTATACACTCAGCACAAAAGAGACAAAACAGCCATTATATTAGAACATCAAAAAATAAATGCAAGGCAACATGGACAATTATTAACAAAAATACTAACAATAAAAATAATAAACATAACATTGAATCAATAATCAACAATGACAAACTTTATACAAATCCCCTAGAAATAGTAGAATTATTCAATAATTATTACATTGACATTAAAAACCAAATAAAAAACAATGATACTAATAATAATAATGACATTAACGCAACTAATAATAATGATTCAAATAAAAATGACATCAACGTAACTAATGATAATAATTCAAATAAAAATGACATTAACATAACTAATAATAATAATACACATAAAAATGACATTAACGTAACTAATAATAATGATTCACATAAAAATGACATTTACGTAACTAAGACTAACTATACCAACATTGACATTCCGAACACTATATATCTATCACCACTAGTACCTAATGACATCTACAAAATTATAATGTCTCTAAAAAATACGAAATCAACCGGATATGATGATATCAACACAAAAAGCTTAAAACTCTCGGCAAAATACATAAGTGCACCTCTTTCCCATATAATAAACATGTCATTTGAACAGGGGCACTTTCCAAGTCAAATGAGGAAGTCAATTGTAAAGCCCATTTTTAAAAAAGGAGACATAAAAAACATGTCAAACTATCGGCCCATTACGATGATACCGGTTATCTCTAAAATCTTCGAGCGGGCTATGCAAATTAAATTAGTCTCGTATCTAAACCGCAATAACATCTTAAGCAAACAACAATTTGGCTTTACGAAAGGTAGTTCCACAGCTTTGGCATGCTTTTCCCTTGTAAAGGAAATAACAGAAGCTCTCGACAAAAATGAACACATTGCAGCCGTCCTTTTAGATATGAGCAAAGCCTTTGACCTTGTCAATCACGATCTGCTACTAAAAAAATTACAAAAATACGGGATTAGAGGTAACGCGCTTAACTGGTTTAGGTCATATCTGAAAAATAGGTATCAATGTACAGAGATAACAAATATTATTAATCATAAGGCTGTTAAACATCGTTCTAAATATAAAATGAATAAAGGTGGCGTCCCCCAAGGGAGTATTTTAGGCCCAATACTATTTCTTTTATATATAAATGAATTGCCAGATGCCACTGATCATAGTTGTTATATGTTTGCCGACGATACAACCTTATTAATTAAGTCTACCAAAGATAAAATCAATTTTGAAATAAAACGTGAACTTGACAAAATTACTAAGTGGCTTAATCAAAATTATTTACATATTAATATTGACAAAACTAATATAATTAAATTTAACAATTCACATAATACTAATGACATACCAAATACAAATAATAATAATTCTAATAATTCAATCAAATACGTGCCGTCAGTATCATTCTTGGGTATCACACTTGATAACAAGTTAAAATGGAAAGACCATATCAAGAAAGTGTGTAATAAACTTAATAGCTACGTCTTTGCTTTAAGAAGAGTAAGGAATACTGTGTCACAAGATGCCGCTCTTACAGCATATCACGGATATGTAGCGTCCGTTCTAAAGTACGGTCTTGTTTTATGGGGGAACTCTCCGGATATATATAATGCATTTCTGACACAAAAAAAATGTATTCGGGCGATGGCAAAAGCGGAATACCTGGCTCCCTGTAGGCCGCTTTTTAAGAAATTTAAAATACTGCCACTAGCATGTCAATACATACTGGATACATGCATGTTTGTCAAAAAATACAGCCATCTATTTGAAACAAACAATAATCAAAAAGTAAATAGGTATGTAAGTAGGGATTGCAATAAATATTATATACCTCGTCACAAGAAACAATTATTTAGTGAGAACAGTTACTGCATGTCAATAAAAATTTTTAATAGTTTGCCTAAAGACATAAAAAATATATCTGTAATAAATAAGTTTAAAAAAAATTTATTTAATTGGTTGCTGGACAAATGCTTCTATAGCATTAAGGAATATTTTGAACATTTTAATAATGTAAGAAAATTTGACATTAAATAATTAGATAATTATATCGTATAATTTATAATAATTTTATGTAATAATTTAAAAAAAAAATAATAAATAAATAATTATACTTGAATTATACATATTATGTGACATTATTGCATTACTATTGTAAATTAAATTGACTTTAAATATACTAATTTTAAAGAAGTGATAAATTGTGTGATAAATTTTGTTAAATGGTATTAATGGAATGATGTGCAAACTACGAATGACTTAATTTACTATAATAAACTGACATTAGTACTAATTGAAATAGGAAAAATTAACTAAATGACTAAATATTTTTTAGGGAAGCCTTGTGATTAACTTAATAACTAATATTATTTGATAATTGATTGACTGAAATTATTTAATTTAAGTATTAGTTTTAAGAAATTGTAGGTATGTCACCAGGAGGGACATAAACTCTTAATATTTCCACACCTCATCGAGGTAGAAATTGTAAAACGTATATAGACATAAGAACACCATTGTATCAATTTCTTGGAAATAAAGGATATGAATTATAAATTATATGAATTATATGAATTGATATATAAAATTAATGATAGCAACACAGACACAGTATATCGTAATTCGTACCGTTTGTGATTGAATGTTTGTTATATTTTGAGTGCACCAGATATGGGATATTATGATGTTCAGTGAGTTTCCAATGGAATTTTCTAGAATATTTATTTTGAGATATTATGTTATACTTAATTATATGTATGGTAGTGATAATTTAGCGCCGAAGTGCAGCTTTGAGCTTGCGTTTTTTGACTAGAGGACAGCTTAATACTTAGAGTGCTAATAGATTAATATAATCTTTATATATAAAAATAGATTTTCAAATGTGTTAGTCGCGCTAAAACTCGAAAACGGCTGAACGGATTGGGCAGATTTTGGTCTTAAAATATTCGTAGAAGTCCAGGGAAGGTTTTAAAGTGACACGAAGTTCACCGGGACAGTTAGTTATTTATAAAAATGGATTTTCAAATGTGTTAGTCGCGCTAAAACTCGAAAACGGCTGAACGGATTGGGCTGATTTTAGTCTTAAAATATTCGTAGAAGTCCAGGGAAGGTTTTAAAGTGACCTGTGACACGAAGTTCACCGGGACAGCTAGTAATTAATAGATTAACCCATCAAGCCCCATACGAGCACCGGTTATCGCGACAACAATAGAATACAATAGCATTTCCAAGAATCCCCGATCGAAGGATTAAACTAAAACAATAACGATTAACTTATTACTAAGGTATATACTTAACTCAAGTACCCAGGAAAGACGGCTGACTATAAGTACTTACTGAGTTACTTATATTTTTAAGTGTTGAAAAAAAGAAACTATATTGTGAAGAAACGTTTCTTGGTAACCCTGTAAATGTATATTGTAATACACAACAACTATCCATATGACATCCTAATTCCTATCGCCTATGGGCTATATGACCATATTCATAAGGCTTATGACTTATCAATAGCTATAACTTATAAGGGACTTATCGAGACAACCGTAGCATTTATCGGTTATGAGTTATGACAATATGTTTTATGGTGTGATAATAATTAAGTGGTGACTGGTGATAATATTGCATTGATGCATCGCATCGTGACAACTGAACGTGCGCGTGCGACTACTAAATACTAATAAAATTTTATTGAAATGTTACCAGCTTTATCACCGTGGTGGGGCGTCCATTTCAATAATTAATTATTTGCGAGCTCGTAATTCGAGCTCAGTTCTTTGTCGTTTACAATGACATGATCAATCACACAGTCTTTAAAAATATAAAATATTCCTCTTTCAGCTGGTTTTTGCGACAGTGAACTAGGGCTCGAAAACATGACTGTCAAATGTCATTATAATATTTTGTATATGTATACTTAGTACAAAAATTATTGTTAAAATGATGATCTATTGTAGTTCGTAGAGCCTTGTAATCTTTATGGTTACTTAATTACTAAAATAAAGTATGTGGTGTTACATGTAAATTCGTTGGCTAAATATGTAGAGCAACAACTCTATACGCAATACACCTAATTTTTTATCTTAAGTTGAGCATAATATACCACTTATTCTACTAACTGACAAAGAAAGACAGGGCGAAGAAAGAAAATAATTAGAGCATTATTGCACTCGACATCGAGTACGTTGATAATATTGCAATCATGATTCATGGAAACATACTACTGGCCCAAATCCCGGTCTTAACTTATTCCAATCAATCAGATAAAGGCAGGACATAGCTCTTTATCGGACGTGAACCGAGATATGAAATCGCATTTACACATAATTCGCTCTTAAGCGCATCACACACGGTGAAGATAATATAATATTTTATCTTAAGATGCCCAAATATAAAATATTATAGTATCTTAAGCTATCACACACGGCTAAGATACGATAATATAAAAAATATGTTCATTTCCTTACGAGTCTGCGTTGGTGCCACACGTATTCCTTGTTAGAGTTCTATATACAGGATGATTGACTATGAGTGATAACTAATAACTGATACTGTCTTACTTCTTGATTTGTTAGACAGCTCCTCAGACGATGATCCTGATATAGAATGTGAAATGCAGATTGCAGTAGCACATTCCAAAAGGAGAAACATTTGTATAGAGCCTCACATAAAAAAGAGAAAAACCTGCGGCGAATTTAACCTATAAGGTCTACACAGACGGACTGCAAATTGCAGTTTGAGTGCAGTTGACACGACTGCAATGCGACTGCAATAGAACTGCAAACCAAACACGCAGTCGGATTGCAGTTCAGTTGCTGTCGGCGTGCAGTCGTGTGAACTGTTTGGTTTGCAGTTCTATTGTAGTCGCATTGCAGTCGTGTCAACTGCATTCAAACTGCACTTGAACTGCAATTTACAGTTGGGTTGCAGTTAAAATGCAGTCCATCTGTGTAGACCCTTATCAATATCTGTCAACGAAGAAGTTTCAGGAGTATTTTAGAAATTCAAGAGAAACATTCATTTCGATTCATGAGCTTTTTAAGCAATAATAATAATAAAGCAATAAATTATAAGTCAATTTTATTTAAAATTATCCGTAATGTTACTTTTTCCATCAAAATATTACTTTTCGAATGAGAGTAGGTATGTAACTTTCTAACATACAGCACTGGCAACATTGCATCTACTAGTGCGTCCGCCGTCCGATCACCGATGAGCCCGCTGCTCGACACAAAAACACCCTGTACCTATTCATAAAGATATATTTCGCATCTTAAGATAACATATTAAGATACGAAATATATATTTCGTATCTTAAGATAAAATATTAAGGTACGAAATATATATTTCCGTATCTTAAGATACAAAATATAAAATATAAATTAACTTCGTCGTGTGTGATGGTTCATAGGATTTGTATGGTGAGCGATATTCTAAAATATGCTCTAAGATAATATATATTTTATATTATCTTCACCGTCTGTGATGCGCTTTAATCTACCGAAATCGATAGAGATAGCATGAATTTAGAATGTCATGTTGGTAACAGTTTAATTTAAGCTACTGTAATTTAATTTATCCATTAATAATAATTAATTGATAAAATAATACCGTCTCTGCATCTTTTTATTCTTTTGTTCTTCCTAGTAAACGAAGAGCCGATACTACGGTCAGAGGGAAGTCTCTGTCTGTTCTGCCAGAAACTTAAAAGAATGCCCGTTTACTCAGTGGTAACTGGTATTACTTATAACGGTTATTTTCAGGAAAACATCCTTATTCCTTACAAGAGTCTCACCCATTTAAAGTACCTACTCTAATCTGATGTTTGCGGGTGCGACCTCAGTTGTAGAGTTTCATGTAGTGTAGTCGCATATAGTTTGTTGGGCTGATGCTTCGATCACTAATATACGGCTGATGTCTTAAACTTAATCCATAAAAATATAATGCCCTTTATACTAAAGTACCCGTATCCATGTAAGTACATGAAATATTGGCTTGCGAGTCTCTGATGCGAGACGCCTCACGCCACTTTCACCAACCTTGGACATGCTTACCGTCTTCATAACTATAATTACTGCGACTTCGTATACTGATACTATTAGTACTATCGCATAGATCTAGATTCTAGTGGATTAACCTTAACTTAAAATACCTTTAATTTTACAAGCTGACTGTATATTATAAACAAGTTTGTAAGTTGCATTTGATAATTTTGATGAGTTAGATATAAAAAGGATTTTAGATGGGATTGGCCATAATAATTTGCTTTCGTAGCGAAGGAGTAGCGAAGTTCGTAAAAACAATTTTCATTACTTGCATGCAGCTTGACTAAGTAATGAATAGTTTTCGTAGCTGCTAGCATCGTTTATCCTTTTCTATACAGTAGGATCTTAGCGGTTTAGCCATAGTGATCGATGTCTATTAATATGTGGGCCTTGGCTCACTTACGTATACCTAAAATGTAAAACAAGGTGCAACTAGGGCGTGTTATGCAGCTGCAGTGCAAACATTAACCATGGTGCCGGTCACATGTTTGCTTGCCTGATGCCTCTAGTCTCTACAATTTACAATTTACATAGGTCTAAAAATTAAAAACATCATAAACTAATAGATTATTATTTATAACGGACTAAAATATATTACGTTATCGACAATATTATCATATCGCAAGAAGTAATAAAATTAAGATATTGATTTATTATTGCTGGACAAAGTTCAAGTGAGTATAATAATAATATCGTGCGTTTAACTATCCTATAGTTAAGGCCGTCCTCCGAGCAAACGACTCTGGCCATACATTTGCCGCGTTGCCGAGACCGCACCAAAACCCTATTTTTTTTACTTATCTTGGTTCAAAATTGTCCTAAAAAAATTTTTTTTCTAGTTTATGATATTGTCGATCTATTGGCGTGTGTTTCAAATAAAAGTAATTTGTAAATCCTAAGGAGATGCTAAATGTATGCTTGAATTTTAATAAATTGGTTTTACTTTGGAAGCTGATATCATGAGTATAATAAACAAAAATAGAAAATTTAAAACGGCGAAAGGAATGTTGATATACTGAAGATTATTGCTGTATTTTTATTATAACTTTGTAGCTTTCAAATTATGAGTTTATAAGGCTTGAAATACGGTAAATTACGGTATCTCCGTAAGGAACGCCCTTAAAGCATTGTTGTTTGTTTAAAACCTTGCAAAGGTAACATTTTGTTCTTCGTGATAAATTTTCTTTCCACTTTTGTCCACAAAAAATTTAAGCGTAAAATATTTATTATTATTATCAGTGTCAGGATCTATCATTAATCAACAAAGAGTTCGCTACAAAACAACGCCGAATATTTCCTACGAGTCATTGGCATCGCGAAAACGTGTGATTAGCCCACGTGTATTTTTTATGAATAGATCAACTGCGCATTACTGTAGCAGGTTGTAGCGTTTTTAAAAAGTATAGCGTTTTATAAAAGCGGGCGCAAAGTCCAAGAAACAAGGTGAACACCTCAAGGTTGTAGTGTAGCTATCGGCGCTTGATAACGAGAGTCTACCTTATTGATCTAGCTCAAACAACATTTTATGGTATTATCATTATTCATTAGCAAATAGCAATTCATATATGAACTGAAGCGTGAAAATCGCAGTTCTGCCATTATGCTTATTGTCCGCCTGTTAATATTTTTAAAATTTCTGGCGCAGACAGAAAAAAGAGCTATCTGTTTAAGTATTATCTGTTTAGTTTAGTATTTTACTAGCTGTTGCCCGCGACTTCGTCCGCGTGGACTTCAGTTTAAAGCGCGCGGTGTCAACAAAATTGTTGTCAAATTTAAAAGCTTTTTAGCCCTTACATCAAAATACTTACCCAAAAACAGCTGTGCAGTGTGCACAATGCACATATATATTTCATTATTTTAAATTAAACTTTATTTATGCCAAATTTTTAAGCTTATTTAGCCCCCCATTACACAACTTTACCCATAAACTATAATTTATCATTGATAGGTAAGGTTACGTCAATGCATAGATAAAGTACTGAGTAGTGAGTTATATAATAAAAACGTGTACAACAATCAAAAGCATCGAAAAATGTGAATTGAGATGGTACCACTTCTTATAGAAATACGTAAGAGCAAGCGCTAGCGCGATGTAGACTCTTGGCGCCATCTGTTATGAATTTTTGGAACTAACTTAATTTGAACAAATTTACGCATTTTCACCCCCTTACAACCCTTTTTTCCAGTAAAAAAGTAGCCTATGTCCTTTCTCAGGCTTTAGACTATCTATATACAAAATTTCATTACAATCATTTCGGTAGTTTTGGCGTGAAAGCGAGACAGACAGACAGACAGAGATACTTTCGGATTTATAATACATATTAGTATAGATTGTATTAAACAGGCTTCAGGTCTATTGGTCTATCTTCGTTAGCCACGATTGCGATTTAAGTATGGACAATTAAAATAATTTTCCAAGAAGGAAAAATCATGGTAGGTTAAACTCAGTGGTTGAAAATATAATGCAAAAACTCCATTGTTCGGAGTCGTTTACAATAAATAAGATTTGTAGGTCAGTGTTGGGCGCGAGTGCATCTGTTCGGTAGCGGCCGTGACCCGACGCGACCCGACGCGACCCGACACGACCCGATGTCAGCCGACGTCACCCGAACACGGAACTGAATCATCTTATATATAAAATTTCCTTGTCACAATGTTAGTTACCGTACTCCTCCGAAACGGCTTGACCGATCTTTATGAAATTTTATATGCATATTCAGTAGGTCTGAGAATCGGCCAACATCTATTTTTCATACCAAAAATTATTTATATGGCAAAACAACGTTTGCCGGGACAGCTAGTAATAATATAAAATCATGAAATGAAAAAAATATATATTTCATAATTTGACTTTAAATCCAGGAGGTATTTATTACTAGTAATTAGTATTGCGGGTTTATACCTGTATACAGCCTACAGGTTTAAAGAATTGTCTGAAAAACACAGAACAGTAATGTTTTAGGCACAGCTTTAGGTGACTAGATTTACTAAATTTTTCAGGACATATTTTATTGATTTAAAAAAAACAGTTTGTTTTTGTTTTGTAGGTTTGAGTTTTGTCTTTAAATATAAGTTTAAAACTTTAAAATAGGGTTACTATTAATTACTATATTATAACCTTCTAATAATAATAAAGTAAGTATGCATAAAATAGAAAATTTGCTTTAATAATTAAAATTATATCATAATTCATAATAGCCTTAAAAATTAAAACTTGCAAAAATAATTATTGCCAATATCAGTTCAAAATGAGTGAGATTATAACTATCTTAATTTTAAAACAACAATTACTTATTAATTATTGTGTAAATAAATATTGCATAAGTTCTTCAACCCATTAAACTTATAAGATTTTAATTTATTACTCATTATTTTATCTATTAATGTTTTACATAAATAAATTTAATTACCAAATAAAAATATTTATGTTAATTTTTTTAAGAAAAGACATGAAGTGGTAATTAAAAGGAACCAAAAATAATTAATGTTAATAAGACGTTATGTTGTCACTAGTGTAACCAAAAATATTGTTTCTAGTCAGATAAATGAATATAATTTTATATTTAAGCAATTAAAACTTGAAATACTAATTATCCTTAATACTTCTGCTGATAATAAACTCATATAAATAGCTAAATATGAAATGCAATACTTAAGCATTCTCCAATCCTACAGTAAAACGAAATGAAAAGAATATGGCAAGCGTGTTTTTGCGTTGTTAATTAGGAATTACCATGTGCCAACAATTAGGTCAAACAGCTCGCGATAACTAGTTATGAGCTTTGATTCGTCATGTAGGGATAATCCGCTTTCAACCAGAAACATTGATCAATGGTTTTTCATTCAAGCGAGTCATCATTATGTTAACTGTTCTATAATTGTTTACATTTTTTACAATATTAATAAAAAAAAATATAATCTCCATTAAGAAGTATTTACTGTGAAGGTAAACACAGAATATTAATGAGAAGCGATAGAAAAAATTACAAATATTATTACTACTTAATGTCTTCTATAATTATTTTCTGCAGAACAAAAGCATTCATAACGTAGCTTCTTCATTTCCTTTTTTCTTGATCTTTTTATTGAATAGGTACTTGGACATTATTTTCATCTAAAATACGTGTACAAAGTCTAAATGGAGATTACGCTACGCATGTTTAACCGTATTAAAAAGTACTGATACAGCTACGATAAGTTATATCAGTAATCGTGTGCCAAGTCCATTGTCCAAGCAACCACGAGGTCGCGGGCTGTTTATTAAAAACAATATCTGGTACAGATGAAAACATAAGATTATCTGGAAAGTATAATATCATGTTTTTAATTATCGTGTTTAGGCTTTTCGTAGTATTGATTGTAATTAATTCATGGTATCTTTTAAGGCTTACAATTATTGCTTTAATCTTTATTCAATATGTAAAAAATCTCATACAACTTGTCAACATGCGTTGGTCATGTTAACTTTACTTACGAGGCAGTTTCGTCTATGCCAGCATACAGCTATCCCCAACCCGCGGCCCGCCGGGACTTTATCTGTGGCCTGCGTGATGTTAAACCATTTTGAAATTCACGCCCAAAATAATGTAAAGTCGTCGTGAAAGACGTGAAATTTTTTCCCACTTTTAAATCGTAAATTTTGAAGAACGTTATTTTTTAACCATCAAGACCAAGACATGTTTGTGGCCCGTATAAAAAAAAAAGGTTGAGGAGCATGGGTCTATGCAAGTGTCTATGATCTATGAGACGTTTTTGCTTCCTAGGAGCATACTTTGTATTGCAATAGTCATTCTATCGACTGTTTCGCCGTAAGTGAGCACGAAACCTAGGAATGACATTTTTTTTAATTTTCTTCCCCAGACCCGAGACGTGGTGGGTGTCGGCAGTACTTCGCACAATCCGCGCGGTGGCGCTGGTGTTCGATGTCATTACATTCCCCGTGCATTTACTGATCCAGAGACCATGGCGGCGACGAGCCCTGTCGAGACGGATAAAGGTAAAGATTATAATACATATTATTTTTTAAAGATTTTGTTGTAGTCTTATAACTAAAGGCCACGTTGGGCCATTTGGGATAATCATATTTGAAAGCTATCTGTCGATTACGGGCAATCATATGGAAATATGCCTCTCAAGACGTAAATCGTAATCGGTCGTATTGGTCCATCACGGGCCAAAGTGGAGAGGCTGCATTAAAAAAACTCACCTTTTTGTCCTTGTCCTTTAATTATTTATGGTCACCCTACGTTTTTAAAAATATCTTTTAACGACATTTTTTTATATTTCAGGCGCGTGTAGTGGAATCCACAAACGACTACATCACCGTTCGGTCTACGTCTCAGCCGTGTGAGCTGCACCAGAGGCTGGTCCGCGATGGGGTCACCACCATGGAGAAGATGCTGCGTGCGTCCGCCGCCAGGTGGCAGGACCGGAAGTGTCTCGGTACCCGCACTGTGCTGAGTGAGGAGAACGAACCGCAGCCTAATGGACGTGTGTTCAAGAAGGTTATTTATTTTGATGATATAGAATAGCATGAGGATTAAGGACCGTTAATTGGGGTGGCTTCGTTTTATCATTTTATTTTGTCTCTGGCCAGTAGCGGCGTTAAAGCGGGGGCGACGCTAGGCGACCGCTCAGGGCGCCGGATAAAAAGGGCGCCGAAGGCAAGCAAAAAGGGGGTAATGTCAAACACAGCCGCGACCGATCACAATGAACAATCAATTGACAAGATCCGACCGAATGACGTTTGTCTGTCAGCTGCCTAGGAATCAATTTCCTCGATGGTACTAACACTCCCACTCTATTACAGTACAAGATGGGCGACTACAACTGGTACTCGCACACGGACGTGGAGCGCCAGGCGCGGCAGTTCGGCGCCGGGCTCCGCGCACTCGGGGCGCAGCCGCGCGCCAACATCGTCATGTTCGCCGAGACACGCGTGGAGTGGATGATCGCCGCGCATGGTTGCTTCACGCAGAGTATTCCAGGTTGGTAGCAATAGTGCCGGTTTTATCACTACCAGCGCCCGGGGCGAGATTTCTTGGAGCGCCAAGAGTGCTGGTAGCGCTAAAAACAGGAGCGCCTGCTGCCCCCCCTTTTTGTCTGTCTCCGGCGCCCTGGGCGGTCGCCTAGCGTCGCCCCCCTAAAGCCGCTACTGAGTAGCAAAGCATGCTATTTGCTATCCAATTACTCGGCAAAGACCATAGTATTATGATAGCCATATTACCCGCCTTATGGTTTTCGGGAGTAGATGACCAATTACTTTTACTGCGCGCAAAATATTACTGGCTAGTCTCTTTAAATACATAATCCAGTGATGGGCCTGGCGATACATGTCTATATGAGTAATGAGAGTGATTGTTATATATTCACTCAGCATAACTAGTACTGTAACACGTGATATTTACTGATACGTGTCAAAGGCCACAATTCAAAGCGTAACTTAACAAACTAATTACTAAACTTTGCGACAGCCGGGTGCCGCTTGAGGATTGATGAATCTTCAAGCGGCACCCGGCTGTCGCATAACAATTGTAAATCTATATTCTATTGTGTCTGCGATTCCTACGATCGAGGTATTAACAGGCTAAAGTTCAGGACGTAGAAATCGTCCGTCGTACATACATTGACATCGGCCACATCGCTACTTGTGATGAGAGATAAAAGTAATAGATCAAAGTGCGAATTTCGACGACAATCGCGACTGGACTTTAGCAAGCAAGTTTTAAAACACGCATTAAGCGGATGATTGCCGCGCATGGCTGCTTCACGCGCAATATTGCAGGTAGGCGATGCCTAATAAACCGTGACCGTTGACCGTGCGTTGAGTTAGTTTTGCGACTTGGAATTCGCTGAACTTATAATATTTAACTGAATAAGGCGCGTGGATCTTTCTAGTAGACTAGTTACAACCTCCCTTAATTAATTGATATGGACTACAACTGTATTACAATGTACAACTTAAAAAACACTCAGTGAAACTGGAGGTGTATGTAGCTCATATAAAGCTTACTATTTATAAATTTTTATTTATATTTATAAAGCTTACTTACGATAGCTGCCAATAGCGTGTCACTGCCTGATCTTCCAAGACCTCCAATTCTCCAATAGCGTGTCTCCGTGAGCCACCGTAACCCACCCCGCTAGAGAATCCAAAAAACCTAAAATTGACTATTGCTCTTCCATTTGAAAGTGACGCGCGACCTATATCAATTATCAGTCTATTTTTTCCTACTATTGAAATGCGTTATTTTTACAGTGGTAACAATCTACGCCACGTTGGGAGACGACGCCATCGCCCACGGAATCAACGAGACGGAGGTGTCCACTGTCATCACGTCGCACGACCTCTTGCCCAAGTTCAAGAAGATCCTGGACAAGACCCCCAAAGTGAAGACCATCATCTACATGGAGGACCAGCTGAAGACCACGCCGAAGGACGGATTCAAGGATGGCATCAAGATCATCGGATACAAGGAGGTCGTTGAAATGGGACGGACATCGAATATTGGTAAACATTTGTTTGTTAATTATTACTTTCTCTCATCTTCTTTCTTATTTTAAAGTGCGACAGCGGACGAGGTTTATCCATTGGAGTTGTTGAGACTTAGACACAGGAGTAAATGATAACTCGACTGTCAGATTAGAAGTGTGCTTTATTCAGGAAACTTACGTGGCAGCCAACTGGTTTAAATATCCGTTCAATGAAACAGCTAGCCCTTTGACTGAATAACGTCATTCAATCACACGTCTAGCTTTGTAACTGAATATTTCAGTCGTTCAAAACGATCACTACAGCTGATTCAAAAGCAGCCGTTTGATTGAATTAGTTCAGCGCTTACCACCGCGGCGCTAGGTGGGTTTTGTTTACAATATGGCGTCAACTAGCCGGCATTTTGTGATTGTAATAAGATATTTTTCGTAAATATACGTTACAAGTGTTATTAAAGTGACAGAAATTATGGGAGCACATATTACGAGTGAATCAAAATTTAAACAAATGTTCGAGGAGAAATTACGGGATTATGAAATGCATCACCAAGGTATTTATGGCAATTTCGTTCAAAATGAGTTAGAATACAATAATTTATATTTTATACTACTTGTTATCATTACATTTGTGTGACAATACTAAACTAATAGTCACCTTAGTTAATTTGCCATTTAACCAGTTAGCTAAGCGTCGTCTAGCTGTAGTATTGAACGATGCAGTCAACAAGTCGGCTAAACGACGTATAGCCGTGTGATTGAATGGCGTTGTTCAGTCAAAGGGCTAGCTGTTTGATTGAACGGCTTTTTTAACCAGTGGACTGCGACATATACAAAAATTTACAGGCTAGAAAGAGACGATACATATTTACACGCTAGAGACAAAACATAAAGAAAAGACAGAGATAAAAATTGAGACGGAACATGTGTGTGGTGTGAGACAGTATACATTACGATGAGAGGGAAGATATGAGATTGATGGAAGTCTTTCGCTACTTATATCTC
Organism: Polyommatus icarus; assembly: GCA_937595015.1. Lineage (NCBI taxonomy): Eukaryota > Metazoa > Arthropoda > Insecta > Lepidoptera > Lycaenidae > Polyommatus > Polyommatus icarus. Next base: position 18,181,734 of record OW569321.1, read on the forward strand.
TTTCTCGAGTATGAGTGCAGTCTCGTTTTGTGTAAACATCCTGGTGTGATGGCAATAACAAGAACAGAATAGCCCCCAACACATTTACCTGCTTATAATATTATGTAAATATTTTATTACCGCAGCGTTTAACTAATCGTAATCGTTGTAATGTGACTTTTCCAACATTACAGAGCCAAGTAGACCATGTATAATGTATATATTTATTCGTTGCGTAAATGTTTTAACACGAGTTTATTAGCTTGGGCTGTATACACAGTCCATGTATGTAACGAAATCTTCGAGAACAATTTTTACCTATCTCCAGTAGTCTAATTAATTCGAAACTTTGCACACGTATTAAGAGCCAATGACAATGCAGTAATTTGTTAAAATTAAAAATATATATATTATTAGCAATTATTACCAAATGGGGACTATCATTACATGAGCTTGGTTACAAACATTACAATATCGTAATAGTAACAATAATAATATCTGTGAACAATGGTGTGGGTTATATGTTTACCACTTCTAACTATAAGTAATTGTAATAACTAAGTTTTAGCATGTAACTGTTTATTGTTCCTAATAAAGAAAATAAAAATATCCTTCATTACAGAACCAGTACCGCCAAGCCCCACCGACACGGCCATCATCATGTACACGTCAGGCTCGACGGGCTTGCCCAAAGGAGTCATTCTGTCCCACCGCAACATAGTCGCCACTCTCAAGGCCTTCCTCGACGCCATACCGATATACAGTGATGATATCCTTCTCGGATTCCTGCCGCTGGCCCACGTGTTTGAGCTGCTGTCGGAGAATATGTGCATCTTGGCTGGTAATAATTATTCTACTAACACGGCAAATATTTTAGTCAAAACCGTGAGACGCCTCGTCTCAGTCAAGTTGATGAGCATGTTTTGTGAATATAGTACAAAACTAAAGAACAGATTTTTATAAGTAGCATATTAAAGTAAAAAGTAAGCAATAAATATCAGAATCTGGACGATTCTGTGTACATTATAAAGCTACATATAATTGTTTACATATTTCAATAAAAGTTTTAACGATTTCGTTGAGTGTACCTAGGTGTGAAAGCGTTAAAATATGTCCATGTTTCCGTTAATTGTATTCAGTTATGTCTCGTAATCTACATACCTAAGCACCTGTTAGTATTTTTCCCAAATCTATTTACATTAATTCACGAAGACGTTCATTCATTATTATGTAAATTTTCCATTGTCTCTTTGTTGTCACTTATCACCTGGCGCTTAACTGTAGACAGTTGTGTGATGTGATGCCAAAAATGTTTTTTTTTGCGATAAACATCTGCTCATTTTGGTGATTCATATAATATACCTACATACATTAGTTGGTTCTGTCGATCATATATTTTTCCCGAATAAGGCTGTTTGCACACCAAGAAACGCGAAGAAACGACTGACATATGTATCTTAGTTCTTACATATCACACGATAATGTTGATAATATACGTTTTTTTTTCAGGCGTTCCGATCGGCTACTCCACTCCTCTCACTATGTTGGACTCGTCTAGTAAGATCATGAAGGGAACTGCGGGCGACGCTACTGTCCTGCAGCCGACTTGCATTACTACTGTGCCGGTAAGCACCTTTATAAGGCTGCGTTTCCACTGAAGCGGAGCCGAGCTTAGCGGTGCCCGAATTGACCAATCGTGCTATTCCAGCGGAATGACAGCGAAGATTTCGAGCATGGTGATTGGTCAATTCGGCACCGCTAAGCTCCGCTCCGCTTCAGTGGAACGCAGCCTAAAGATATCCCCTCGACTAATAAAGATTTTGTAACTACATATTCAAGTTTAGCTTTCTTTGTCGTGTCATGTCACTTTTCAAATGTGTCAAACATAGACAGGTATGGTATGGTTATTCGCTACGAGTGTAGAACATAAAATATGTTATTATAGTTTGTTCATTTTATGATGATATGCGTGACACATTATAATTGACAATAGTAGGGAAGATACCTAAAAAAATTAATCGAATAATTTAAAAATATCGAATCACCTCGTAAAGGAATTGCAATCGAAATTATCGATTTCGTACTATTGTTTCAGAGTAACGCCGGCGATTAAGATGGCCGCCCTTTTTTATCGATTTGATTTCGATTCAACTGTGTCAACAATCTCTATTGACATAAGTTCCGTTTCATGCATCTGACATTTTTAAAATATTTTCGTAACAATAATTTTATACTCCTATTTCAGAGTTAATATTTATAATTTTATATCAATAACTTAGCATTTAGCAACTTTTCATTTTTATTCATTTACAATTACAGGAAACATTTATTTTTGTAGATGGAATATAATTTATTACATTCTGATTTTTTTTGTTTTCTTGTAAAAAAATTCCGTAGCACGGAATATGAGAACTGTCACCCATATCATCTCAGAACGAATAAACTATAGAAAAGTGTTGTTGAAACAACGTTTGATATGCGAACAATAAAATATATAACATGATATTTGACCATAGAATTAGATTAACTTTGGCCCAGGCTGGCATAGATAGGCTTTAGTAATAAAAATTAGCTTTTAAAAACCGTACACAATGCCTAAATATCTGTTGCAGTTGATAATGGACCGCATCAGCAAGGGCATAACGGACAAAGTGACCCGCAGCGGTCCGCTGGCCAGCGCGTTCTTCAAGTGGGCGTACTCGTACAAACAGCTGTGGATGCGACGTGGCTACGACACGCCCCTGCTTAACCGTATCGTAAGTACCATCGAGGAAATTGATTCCTATATGCAGTTGACGGACCTGGTCGTTAAGCTGGTTTCAGACTACGCTATAATATAATACATAGTATATAGCTCATAGCACGAGAATATCGCGCACCACGCATTGTTATGGACACATTCACACTGTAGTCTGTACTGCACTATATAGTTTATATTATTGGCTATATTCTTGTGCTATGAACTATATACTATATGCTATTATACTATAGCGTAGTCTGAAACCAGCTTCATTTGGTCGGCTGATGTCAATTCAATGTTAGCTGTGATCGGTCGGATGAGTTTGACGTAAAGCAACCAAATTACTTAGATCCTCCATCTGCCTAGAAATCAACTTTTCTGATAGCACAGAATAATATATTAGTTGTACCAACAGAATTCCCACTGGCGAAACCCGTTTAAAGAATTAACGACTCATGCCACGATACTATAAAGTTCAAATTCCGACCGCGCAGCTAGGTGCCTACAATTATATTTGCCTACATCTCCGCTCTCTTTCTATCGCATAACTCGTACCTTTTCTGAAGAAATCAGGGTTGTCTGTTTTTAAAAACAATATTATAATCTTTATATGTATTTAATTAACTACATTTTATTTAACTCGAAATAATCTAGGACATTATGTCTTAGTACTATGTAGATTTAATTATCATAAATTCGCGTGTAACTATGTAGTTACGCGTACTCAGATTCGATAGGTACCGTATCTTAATTATTGAAACCGGTCTTATATTACCTACTTAAAGTGTTTGTATAACTTAGTTATTTTTGTAAACAAATGAGGTTTCGAATAGTACGCATCACGAAATATAATAGCAAAGACGCGACACCTACCTACGATGCTTACTATTAGTAATAATTAATACCTAACCTTATTAATTAATGTGTTTTTTTGACAATGAAATACCTTTATTAATTATACGTCTACGAAGGTAACCCAACTAATATATTCTACTTAAACTTGTATTTAAAACTATTTAAATCATAAGTAATCGTAATTTGACTCTATAATAAATTGTACAAAATTTAAATCTATAATAAATAATAATAAAACAATTAAAAAAAGTTCTTAACTCTCATCGTCCTTAGGGAACTTAAAGAAAGTTAAATTTGGTTCACTTTCCATGTTAAGACAGTTAAACACTGCGCAATATTTCTTTGCCCTTTTTTTATTGTCCATTGTGATCAGATTAATTTATCAATTCTGTGACAGCGAATGAATAGGTACGCAGGTAGGCATGCAACGATCAACTAACTAAAAACTCGTGCGCGCGTCACCGTTCGCCTGTGAGTCCCTACTGAAGTGTCCCCCTAGAGGGGTACTTACAGTTCGATGTCTACAGGCGCGAGTGGGACAGGCCCGCTGATAGTACAATTTGTTACCGAATGTTAATTCTCTTAAAATAATTTAGGCGTCTTTAAACCTCAGCGCAAACGTCAAACTTATAACACCGAAGAAATAATATTCTAAGATAATCCTTAAAAAAGTTTTATAGAAACACTAGCTGTCCCGGCAAACGTTTCTTTGCCATATTAAGTATATTAAGTATTTTTTTTTTAATTTGATCGCAGCGCTAACTGTCGGGACAGACTAAAATTAAAATTCGAATATTATAAATTTGACACTGCGATGGTAGCGCCGTCTGTCGGATCCAATGTAAAATATTCCAAAGTCAACAACTACTAATAAATTAAAAATTAATTAAAAAAACATTGTCCAGCGGACAAAATTGTGAATCTAAACCATTCCCAGATCCCCTTGAACACACACAAAAAATTTCATCAAAATCGGTCCAGTCGTTTGAGAGAAGTTCAGTGACATACACACTCACAGAAAAATTATATATATAAAGATAGAATAGTTTTTGAGTTTCCATAATACTTTTTTAGGTATCCGACTTCATATCTTTGTATCTTTGTGAACTACTTTTATTATTAAATCAACCAAATGAGTAATGACTACATACAGTACCCGGCGATAAATATTGCACATCGACCTTTGGAAAGTGACAGTCTTCAATTTCGGTTTTGTAGAGCGTTATCTCTTACGCACGAAATACAAAAAGTCCGGTATATATTAGGAGCTGTTAAAACAATTATGGTTTGCTTCTTTTGACAATTTTATTATTCTTTGTATAAAATACACCAAATTTTCTATAAGTTATGGCTTTAGGTTCGGGTAAAATAAAATAAAAAGGGTGTTCAAATTATGTTTACGTATTTAAAATTCGTTTGGAAAATTACAGCTGTAGCAAATTTAGGGGTGTTAACAACTCTAGATATATATTCTGAACTGGACGCGACTGCACTCTATTGAATTTGAACAACGACTGACATAATGTCAAATAGGTGTGTGCTACAAAGATAACGCTCTATGAAACCGAAAGTAGCCGAATGTCTCTTTCCAAAGGTCGATGTGCAATATATATTGCCGGGTACTGTACTAAAATATTGACAGAACGCAAGTTTTTAGGTTATGTTTAGTTATACAATTAATTTATGCTTAAAGAAACTTAACTTTTTTTAATATAAAAATTTAATATAAATAATAGTTTGAGCCGTCTATGGGCTTTTCGCCTATATCCTTTTCTGTCGCTTTTGTAATTATTTGTTCACGTACAAAAGTTTATAGTTTACATCTTAAACTACTTAAGTCCATCACGCCTCAGAACTTTTTTTTCTAACTTCACGTTTGTCTAAATCGTTGGTTCTTAACCGGTGGTCCGCGGACCACTGGTGGTCCCTGGAGGCATTCCAAGTGGTCCGCGAAGCCATCCTAATAATATTATACTTTGGTGGAAGTCCGGTCCCTTTTGAGGTAGACCGGCCGGTCGTGGAGGGAGTCCTGTGTTAGGCAGATCCAGGACATCCCTCCGTATACGGCTGAAGGCAAACCGCAGGTGGTTTTAGTGGGTAAGAGTCCCACATACCCCCGGAGTCATTCTGCTAACTGAGGCACATCCCCAACCCGGAGCACCCATGATGGGTTTCGCCTGCGCATAAAAAAAAATGTAAAACAACGGGGTGGTCCCCGGCTAGACAAACATTTGGTAAAATGGTCCCTCATGACTAAAAGGTTAAGAACCACTGGTCTAAATTCTAAACATCGATAAACATTCGCAGGTGTTCGCCAAAGTGCGCGCTTTACTCGGCGGGCGTATACGTCTGATGATCTCCGGCGGTGCGCCGCTCGCGCCCGACACGCACACGCAGGTGCGGCTCTGTCTGTGCTGCGACGTCGTCGCCGGCTACGGTCTCACTGAGACCACGTCGTGCGCTACTGTCATGGACGTGCTAGACAGGTAAGGATGTTATTTCCTTCTTTCTCTTCTTTTCGAGTTGTTTACGCCGGTTCTTTTCGTCGGGTAGTTTCCGAACCGACGAAACGCATAATATAGACGCCACTTTCTGAAAACAACGTTGTATACATTGTATGTATGTACCATCGAGGAAATTGATTCCTATGCAGTTGACAGACCAACGTCATTTGGTCGATCAAATCAATTCAATGTTAATTGTGATCTGTCGGCTGGGTTTGACGTAACGCAACCAAACTACGTAGGTCCCCGATCTGCATAGGAATCAACTTCTCTGATAGTACAACTTCATTACGAATGTAAATATTCGATTTTGACTTCTAACTCCCTTACCAATGAAAAGATAAAAACTGCGTATACAAAATGTATATATTTTAAAGCAATCTTTTGTCTTTGACCGTCGATCCAACTTTATAGCAGATCAGACAATCCAGCCTTCTTATATTTAAAGATAAATCGAAAATTGTCTAGTTTACACGCGTTTCATTGACTGCCAGCGGCTTGGCGCAATAAGAAAAACTCACTGGCTTTATATTTACGTTAAGGCTCCATTCCACCGCGGCGCACGCTGTGCACGGCCACGCATACGCGTAGACGTGCACGGATTTATTTCTTTGACTTGAGTCAATTCGTGCGTAGCTTGTCCGTGGGTTGCAGTGGACACAGTCACATATATTTTCTTACAAAGCGACGCTTGACGCACGTGCGTAGTCTCACCGCTGCTCTTTCGAAAAAAGCGTGCAGATGAAACAACTTTTCATCGGCATTAACAGAGAAATTATATCTGAAAAAAATAATTAGTAACCTACATGATAATATGATACGTAATTTGGTTTTGCCATATTTTTTCTATCGGTATCACATAATAAAGAAATAAAAAACCAAATCACCTCCAAATAGTTGAATGAAACAACTTTACTCTTTCTTTATTTATCAAAATAATATATAAAAAATATCTACTGCTTTGCAATACATAAGTTAATAATTTGGTTTTTTTACTTTTTTGAAATATGTATTATATTAAGCCTTAAAAAGGTTTTTTCTCCTATTTCGCCCTATCATGGACGCGGCGAGCGTTGTAACCGCCACCGTACAAGGTGCGCTGTTATGAATGTTATTTTAATGTCATTTACGTCGATATTCGCACTGACACACAATCGACCTGCTAATTTAGGGAGAGAGGGCCCTTAACATTGCTGCTCCGTTTTCTCAATTTAAATACTATTCAACAGGTCAACTGGCCGAGTGGGCGCCCCGACTACCGGACTCGAAATCAAACTAGTCAACTGGGAGGAAGGAAACTACCGAGTTACGAACAAGCCATTCCCACAGGTACTTAAATATCCATTGTTTGTCAGTTCAATATGACACAGTATAATAAATTGTCCAACTGTGATTATGACTGCAACCAAAGGTGTAGCCGAACATCATAATATTTGACATGAAGCTGGTCAAAGCTGAAGCTTTAGCCACGCACTAACATTTAGGCCGTGTTTCCACCTGCAAGCAAACTCGCGGAAGTCTTGCGTGAGTTTCTTGCAATATTGTTTACATTTCATACTAATTCCTGCATTATTGCTGCAATAAATGTCGTGCGAGAAGCTCGCGGATAAATGCCATACGAAACTAGACCGTATATCTGCGGTGACCCGCAGCGAGATCTGTCGCGAGTCCTCGCAGACATGTTGCTGTCGCAACTACTCGCAGGAAGCACTTGACAAATTGTCGCGACAGCACTTGCTACGGGGTTTACACTTGCAAGCTGCTGTCAGACACTTCTCGCGACAATACTTTAGAGTTTAGGGTGTATGTGTGTGTCCCTTCACCCTTGTATAGAGTTCACTGTGAAAGTCGCTGCGCTGAAAGACCACTTTTTCGTATAGGCAAATTCATGACGTTGGGGCGAATATTTAATATGTAGTCCAGCAGGGCGATTCACGATTCCCGTTCGACACTGATTCGAAAAGTTTACCGTGCGGTCATTGGTCAATGCCTAGCGTGGCGAGCGTTTATTGGATGTCGCGCGGTGAAGTTTCTGAATCAGAGTCGAATTACGCATTGTGAATTATCAGGGCCCTGAATTACAATGTGACTTGTAGTGAGTACTAAGATTGTAATGTATGTTAAATGCCTCCGTGGTCCAGTGGTTTAGAGCGTGGCTCTTGACTAGGCGGTTCGATTCCCGCGTTGGAAACTTGTTATTTCCAAGTTTGATTAGGAGTTAGGACGATGCAGGCTGATCACCTGATTGTCTGATAAGTAAGATGATCCATGCGTCGGATGGGCATGTAAAAAGTCGGTCCTGAGCCTGATCTCTCGCCAGTGGTGTCGGTCGTCCGTCCCACTGGGCTATGAGAGTAAAGGTACAATTCCGTGCATCGCGATCGATCGCGGTCGTGCACGACCTACGACTGTCGTCGGACGCTCGCGACCATAGTCAACGTATGAAAATGTATGGCACCGCTTCCGAGGCCCGCGACTGACGCGCGCGGCCTACGACTATCGTAAGCCGCGCGCGATCGTGCCATATAACTTTGACACGGTCGCGCGGGGCCTACGACCGTCGTCGGTCGTGCGCGACTGTCATAACTTCAAGACACGATCGCGCGCGGCTTACGACAGTCGTAGGCCGCGCGCGTCAGTCGCAATGAAAATGAAAATGTATGGCGCCTCGGAAGCGGTGCCATACATTTTCATACGTTGACTATGGTCGCGAGCGTCCGACGACAGTCGTAGGTCGTGCACGACCGCGATCGATCGCGATGCACGGAATTGTACCTTAAAGGAATAGAGCAGTGGTTCCTAACCTTTTCAGAGCTGTTACCCCTATGACCTGTTAGAGAAACTTTAGGTACCACCTCTATTACCCCTATAGAATAGCTGTTTTACTCCCGCGGAGGTAATTACCCCCAGGTTCGGAACCACTGGAATAGAGAGTGCTCTTGTATACTGCGCACACACTTGGGCACTATAAAATTACTCCTGCGTAATTGGCCTGGTTTCAATGAAACCGGCCACCGTTACCGAAACCGGTGTGGGATTTATTATTATTATTATGTACAGGGCGAAGTGGTGATCAGCGGGGACAGCGTGGCGGAGGGCTACTACAAAAACCCGACGAAGACGCGCGAGGAGTTCCTGGACGAGGGCGGCCGCCGCTGGTTCCGCTCCGGCGACATCGGCGAACTGCACCACGATGGATGCATTAAGATTATCGGTATGCATTATATTTAATGCCGCGGCCGCACATGCGTCTATCGTCACGACTCACGAAGCTTCGTGCAATGAGACGATACCATTAAACGATACACGCAGATCGTCCAATGGTATCGTCTCAATCACGAAGCACTACATGTGCGGCCGCAGCATTACAAAAATTGATTCAGACAGCGTTCAAGAATGACGTAAATCAGTGGCGGTCCTAAGGGGTGGCGAACAGGGCAATCGCCCGGAGCCCCGCTCTTGCAGGGCCTGGTAAGATATTTTTTCGTAAGGCAAAGCTCGCCATGACCTGCTGCTCAGGGCCGCGCAAAACCTTCCGCCCGGGGACTCACAATGGGTAAGGCCGCCACTGACGTAAAGTGATTATGGGGAGAAGGGGTCATACTGAAACATTACGCTTTGTTACGTGGGATCCGAACAACTTGTAACAAAACGTAATCTTCCCAACATAAAATTGATTTTAGATTAAAACCAACAGAAATGTTAAGTAACATTTCAAAAGAGGATCGATTATAAATCAGTTACACTCAAAGTGACGAAGCATAGAAATTCTGAGGTTGTTGAACTTTACATAGTATACTACTCAAAACATTTTTGAAGTGAAAACTTCTTTAGCGGCGTTGAGCATTTTTGTGGGATGGTTAAAAACTGTGAAACTCGCGTCAGATTCTCGTGCTGATCGAAAATCCTTGGAAAAACCGTAAGACTGTTGGAGAGTAGTGTTTTGTGTCGAACTCGAACTCGAATTGATTGTAAGGGTTTCGATTAATAAAAAAAATCGATTTTTTAAAAAACGATTTTCATAAAAAATGGGTTAAAAATTTAATCTATTGTAGGGTTTCGATTAATTAAAACAAATCGATTTTTTAATAAGTAATCGATTTTCATAAAAAATGGGTCAAAAAATGCACAACGTTAATACTTAATCAAGTTTTCACTTCTGCCGGCACTCCCGGAGTGCAACCCGTCTTTTTTCATTATAAGTGATTTAAAGTAACGTCTTACATTCAGATCGCAAGAAGGACCTCGTGAAGTTACAAGCGGGCGAGTACGTGTCGCTCGGCAAAGTGGAGGCGGAGCTCAAGACGTGCCCGCTGGTTGAGAACATCTGCGTGTACGGCGACAGCTCCAAGAGCCATACGGTCGCGCTTGTTGTGCCTAATGCGGCATTGCTCTCGGAGTTGGCGGCGAGAGTGGGAATAGCTGACGCGCCGTTGGAACAGCTGTGCCAGAGCGCCCCGCTCGAGAAGGCTGTGCTACGGGAAATCGCTGATCATGCACGCAAATGTAAGATGTTCTTCAGTATTGTAAATGATAACAAAAGTAGCAGTTGTAAACATATTGCCCTGTTTCACCACTTCCTGATAAAGTGCCGAATAGGCTATCCACACCTTTTTTGACAAATTCTCTATATGCACTTCATCTGTCAAGTTCAAGTTAAGTGATGGATAACCTTCGGCACTTATCAGAAAGTGGTGAAACAGGCCCTTAATGTTGTAAAATTTTTGCTTGTTTAGAAAAATGCTAGAATATGTATAAAGTATAGTTTTCACAGAGCCAGTACTGGCTGCCAATAAGACTGGCAGCCATTATTGGCTTGGTATATGCCGCGTGTGAACAGTTTTTCAAGCCAGGCCAAACTGTTCACACGCGGCATATACCAAGCCAATACTGGCTGCCAGTCTTATTGGCAGCCAGCACTGGCTCTGTGAAAACTATACTTTACGTATATTAAAAGCATGCCATTGGGTGTGCAAAAAGTGGATGGCAACTGGATAATTATTATTAACATTATTTTGGTGTTAGACTTTTCTACCTCTACTTTTCTGGTAAAAGGGATTTTGACTAATCGAAAAATGATTACAGGTGGTCTAGAGAAGTTCGAGGTGCCCGCAGCGGTGAAGCTGTGCAAGGAGGTGTGGTCCCCCGACATGGGCCTCGTGACGGCCGCCTTCAAGATCAAGCGCCGCGATATACAGGAGCGATACAAGGAGGACATCAAGCGGATGTACGCGTCGTGAGAGCCGCGACACTAAAGCACTTCCTGCGGTAATTCAGCATTACATGCGCGTGCTGTAATGCACGCATGATCGTTTACTGGGTTGATTGATACGAATGACATGCAAACTACGTGCTGTACATTGATTGACAAGCTCTTTAATTTTTCGTCCGGCAATATTGCACATATAATGTGCAATATTGCCGGCATGCACGCATGATCGTTTCGCGATCGGCATGTCATGCATTAATACTGTCACGTAAATGCATGTTATGGTGAATTACCGTGTAGGGAGTGCTTAAGAATGTCCGTCGGCCGAGTGAGACAAGAGACAATTGTACGCCCGGACGCTTTCAACGTTCAGTGAATAGTCGGTGTTTTAATTTGTTGTAAAATTCCTATAAATCTTCAATGATAGCTGTAGAAACCCCGTCTAAGTGAATGATATTATCGGAACTGATATTGTCTGTATATTGTGCACATCACGTAAATTATTGTATGTCAAAATTTTATATTGTAATGAATTATGTGGGGATATTATTTAGGGCAAGTTAAAAGCGAGTGGAAATCGATTTTTAACGGTTGTCATTTCTATAGATTAACGTTTGCCGAAGTTATTAAAACTTGAAGGAATATTTTGTAAGTAACATTTTAAATGTGATTCTTAAAAGTTTTAGATACCCAATTTTACTTTTTAAACATGTGCAATTTAAAAAAACTTCGTCTTGGCTTGACCTAAACCTAAAGCCCTAATATTTAAGTAGCAATTTCGCATTACATGCCCATGATATTAGATTTGCTTGTCAAATTACATGCATACCTTTATTATAATAATATTAATTATTATACTTATATTAAATTCATGCTATGGATAATAAGGAATTAAAATACACTTGTTAAATTTAGTTGTACTATTGTATTGAAGTAATTTCTTGGAAACACAAAGATAATTTTGCTATTGACATAAGAAATATCATTGTATGAGGTTCCGTTTTATATTATAAACTAAGTTGTAAATATTTATTTATGTGTATTGTAGCTGCCTGCTTAAGCAGATAATTAGTTATACTTGATCTCTGAAGTTATTTGGCGTCCAACATAGAAGTTTTCTTTTATATTTTTTATCACAGCTTACTTGTAAACTGTATAGTCAACAAAATTATAGTTTTGGCATTGTTCAAATGTATTTAATCATTTTATATAACTACTTCATAATGTGCATTTAACTTGCGTTTAGTAGTAACAGACGTTGCAAACATTTATACTTTCACATTCCAAAAACGTAAGTTTGTCGACTGTATTGATCAAATAGATTCTAATGTTTTTGTTGGACTGCCGGTAACTATAGGAGTTTTAGGAGCATAATAGATAGATCTGATAAAGATAGCGTCATAATCTTGCGGTCACACGAGTAATATTACGGCACAAAGTCATGCAGGTCGTTGACTATTATAACGCGCAATTAAGTCTACTTATTATGATATAAAATGATATTATTACGATAAGAAACGAGGTTTATGAGAATCAACCATGTGATTACTCGTGTTGTCGCGAAATTTACAAATTATTGGCCTAGTCTTTCAAATAGAATATGCCACCGTATATACTTGATTGTTTATTAAGCGCGCCAACCGATTTTTCTTCAAACCTTAGATAGAATGTGCGCAGGTTTGAATTAACGAATACCGCGGTGAGTACCAATTTTCGACTAGGCTTTAGTACTTAGGGGGTGGGGTAACCCGTGGTGTGTCAGCATAATTTTACCAAACGGTGTCTTTTTAGTTCTAGATTGTAAATTGTTATAACTATTTGTATAAATTAGGAGCAGTCTATCGGCCGATTTCTTTTTCTTCGATCACGCCCATCGCGAAAGATATGTTGAAATGATCGTATTACAGATGTATATATGGAGGAATACGATTGGCGTAGTCGAAAGCATTCTTCATACTCTGGGGCGCATTTTTCGAGCATTTATACTGTCTATAATATCCATTGTGTACTTTATTCGCTCTGGGTACTTGACATCCTAAGAGGCAAATCTAGAATCTTAAACTGTAGAAAAATAAAATGCACACATGTAATTACTAATTTTTTATAGGAACTTGTAAAGAATCGAGAAAATTTTTGTGCACCATTCTTAAATATTATATGTTTGGTATATTATGTAGGTAGGTGTAAAACTTTGTGAGAAATGTTTAGTACCCAGAATGTTGTGTATAAAGAAATTAGATTCGAGATTATATAGTGTTCAATTTATCGTATCTCTGTATATTAGTCGTTCGCTATTATCTGTAGCGTTTTCGATATACCTACATAATCGTTTTGAATCAGATTCGATTGAGTTTGGCGGAGATTTGGAGAAGATATTTGCTCAGTTTGTTTGAGTTGTTTAAAATATTGGATAACAATTTTGTATTATTTATTCAATAAATGTTAATAAAAACAATTGTTTTAATGTAGCTTCGTTGCCCAGTCTATCCACATACCGCATACGGCATACCTTCCAAAGATAGTACCTATGACTGTTTACGCATTTGCAAATACAGCAAATCTTTGGCGATGATGCAATGTTAGCAATATTAGGGGAGGGGAGGGTGCTATTTGTGTAGTCACTCGAGCGTCATGGTGACCTAGGTTTTTTAAATTAGGTAAAACTGATAAAAAATAATAACAGCGTTTTTTTATATATTTAATAAACCCACGTGAGAAATCTGATTTCTATACCATGATAACCAGACACATGTCGGAAGCCCATACAAGCTTAATCTGACACGCCCGAGCTTGTCCAGAAATCCCCTCTTCACCTCCCCAACTATACTAGGCTGCTATTTATGTATCCGGAACTGGCCACTTACAAGAACAATATTTAAAAAGTAATTACAACATTTGAAAATAGAACTCTTTGGTTGAAGAATACATTTTGTTTCATGTGACTGTCAATTATTTTTCCATTGTGGCGTCATTTTGAAAGTTGCGTGTCTTCATTTGCCATGGATTTAACGCGTGAACATTTTCGTGCAATGATTTACTACGATTTTCGGCGTGGGCTAAATCAACAACAGTGCTTTATTCAACTCACCGCAACTTTTGGAGATGAAGCACCATCAAAAACCACTGTTTATCACTGGTACAGTGAGTTTAATCGTGGGCGGTCTATGCTCACGGATGAAAATAAAGAAGGTCGCCCAAAAACAGCTGTTGTCCCACAAAATATAGATGCTGTGCGGGAACATTGAGATGTATGGAGTTGCTATTGCCAACAAAAAACATGTCACACTTAAAGAATGAGCGGGGTGAGAGGCGGGGCGGTGATGGCTATAGATCAGTACCGCAGAAGTGACAAAGTTTTGTGCCTACACTCGAATGAACGCAGACTCTATTTGAAAGTGGATAAAATAAAACAAAGATTTTTACTAAACATTATTAAAAGCTTTTATTTAACTTGCTCTGTATAATATTATTATTTACATTATTATGTAAGTTCGGAGGGATTTTTGAACTCAATTTCGAAGTAAGTATGTACATATAATATTTCAATCGATTGAGCTGAAATTTTGTATACTTACACGTTTGGTTTGAATGACAATGCACGATACAGTATGTGACATCACTAATAAATATAAAATGGCCGACCATCCAAGATAGCGGAATAGATATATTTTCTTTGCCGTCCTATAATAACAGTATGGATATTAAATGAAAGAACTTTTTGAGAATAACTCGAAAACGAATGTAATGTCATTCTACATCCAATACGGCGGCTCACCTAAGATAGGGGAATACAAACAAAGTTTCGTTTATTTCTGCGTGACTAAAGAATTGGATTTCAGTTAAAAATAGTTAAGTGAAATCCAACTTTTAGTCATGCAGAAATAAACGAAATAATAATATAACAAGTCGCTAAAATATATAGACACCGTTTTTTCACTAATCAACATCAAGTACGATTTCTCAAGGACATAGAAGTTAATTAGATTTCTATCTATATCTATACTTATTATAAAACAAAGTCGCTTTTTTTCCCTCATGTCCCTTTGTTCCCTTTAATCTTTCAAACTACGCAACGGATTTTGATGATTCTTTCAGTGTTAGATAGCCCATTTAATGAGGAAGGTTATAGGTTATATTTTATCACTCTAAGACTAATAGGAGCGAAGAAATAGAGGAAAATGTGGAAAAAACGGGGGAAATTATTTGAAAGGGCTAACTTGAATGCGCTAATCTCAGGAACTACTGGTCCGATTTGAAAAATTCTTTCAGTGTTAGATAGCCCATTTATTGAGGAAGGCTATAAGCATATTTTTTGTGGCTATATATTTTATACCCGTTTGACGCCGGGGCGGGTCGCTAGTTTTATATAAAATAACGGGGCAAACGAGCAAACGGGTCACCTGATGGAAAGCAACAAGCGTCACCCATGGGCACTCGTAACGTCAGAAGAGCTGCGGAAGCGTGGGAATATGCCTTGTTCTTAAAATGCTTCTGGTGATAGTTCGTTCCATAGTTTTGGTGATGACACTTATCAAGTTGATGGGATGATCCTCAGAGCACTCCCCGTGATACAATTTATAGAGGATGCAGAGCGAAGCTACATCTCGGCACAATTACAAGAGGTCCAGCCTGTTTAAAACACTATGGTAGTCAACAATTTGAGCGGCCCTTCGTTCAAATTCAATACTCGTACAATAATACACAATAGCACTTATTAGGCAGCGTACATCGTTGGATACGATACAGAGGGAGTAGTTGGTATTTTGGCACACCGTATGTGGCCGAACCTGCGCCTTGTAGAGTTGTAGGTGTTGGTCCGGACTGAAATCCCTACTGTCGCGCTCTATTAAGAACACCAAAATACTTCGAGGCTAACTTGGCCTTACTTTTAAGCTAGTATATTAATAAGTGCATTTGTTGAATAAATAATAGCAAATTATTACAACCTGAGACTGACGGCGACCATTAATTTTGCGCGACGGGATAGCGGTCGACGTTGCCATGGTGACATACTTATTTATAGTCACTTCTATAAAATAATATGGGCGAAATACTTTATATTATGGCAAAGCAACGTTTGCCGGGACAGCTAGTTATAATAAGTATGGATCCAAAGTCCACTACATACTTACCTTATTTAAATTACTTAAATATTTATAAATACAATTATAATGTACGCATGTATAATGTACACGTAAAAACGTATTTATATTACCAAAATACAAACTCGTCTCCGTGAATACTTCATTCATCGTCGTCTCATCATAGATATTAATTTGTATTCTGCCTACATTCCCCTCTGAATCTACTACTCTATGACAATGCGAAATGGCGCGCGTCTTCGCCTAGTAATTGAATGTTCGTATTTTAATTGAAAATAATTAAATAAGAAAACTAACCGATGAAATGCTATGCCGTCGCATTTGGAAGTATTTTTAGAATTATTTTTGCAATATCTTAGGACACACCAAGGCATTTTTGTGACTTTAATTTTGTTTGTTTATAATTGTCATACGTCAAGTGCGCAGAAGAGCTCGCGGCCGACTAAGTGCACTGCGGCTATATAGCGTCTCTTGAATGTGACCAAGCATTGCGTTGCGGTGTCAACTCCTTACATCTCAATGTGCGGGAACTAATAATGCGTGATCGTCATGTTACATATCGCGAGATAGAGGCGTCCTTAGGCATAAGTATGACGAGCATACATAAGATATTACACGAACATTTGGCTGTAAAAAAAATATGTTCGCGTTGGATTCCGCACAACTTGACAATCGATCAAAAACGGGCTCGTGTCGATTGGTGCAAAAAAATGATAAAAAAATACAACCTACCACGGTTGTATTTTTTTTTCATTTTTTCAAAAGCCGTTTATAATATCTACACAGGTGATGAATCTTGGATCTATGCATATGACCCCGAAACTAAACAACAGTCAACGGTGTGGGTGTTCCAAGATGAGCCGAAACCAACAAAAGTTACTCGTGCAAAAAGTACTTTGAAGCAAATGGTCGCCTGTTTTTTTGGAATTAATGGACATGTGGCTACAGTGCCATTAGAGAATCGTAAAACGGTTGATTCTGAATGGTATACGACCATTTGTTTACCAGAAGTCTTTGAAGAAATAAGAAAGGACAACCGACAACGCAGAATCATATTACATCACGACAATGCTAGCTGTCACACCTCAGCTGAAACAACTCAGTTTTTGGAGGGTCAAAAGATCGAATTGACTGGTCATCCGCCGTACAGCCCTGATTTGGCACCTAACGATTTCTTTTTATTTCCATACGCGAAGAACAAATTACGTGGTCAACGTTTTTCGAGCCGCGAAGAGGCTGTTGATGCGTTCAAAATGCACGTTTTGGAGATACCTCAATCAGAATGGAAAAAGTGCTATGAAAATTGGTTCCAGCGTATGCAAAAGTGTCTCGATAATCGCGGCGAATATTTTGAAAAGCAATAAAACCATATTAAATGATATATGTTTGTTTCTTTTTTTAATTCCGGATACATAAATAGCAGCCCTCGTAAGTATTGATTTTCGAGCTTTCGAGTCAATAATTTAAATAAAAAGCCAAATAGACCAGCACGAGTCGGTGCATGAGTACCGGAAACTATTCCACCTCAATTTTTTTATGCACTCCTCTTCAAATTGCCCTCCTGATGATATAAATGCATGTTGCCATGGTGCAACCCGGTGCCATATTGTTTAAACAAACATTTTTTTTAGATTTTTTTAGATTTATTTATTTATTTCCAAGAAATTCGTACATATAGGTCTTACAATTTAGTTTGTTCACAATTTCTGCCACATGGGCGTGGAAATATTGTCATGTTATGTCATACAAAATTTCTAACATACAGTATTACAATAGTTCGGATATTAAGGAATCAATTTTAAAAATCCAATAATTATAATCAATAATGGGTCCGATTGCGTTTCTCCCCGTATCTAAATAAGGACAGACTAAAATTTTACTAAATTAGTCCATGTACTTATCCCAAAGCTATTGCGTTCCTGTTAAAATAAGTTCACGTCACTAAATATGAACTTAATTCTGCGTCTATGGAAATGGACATAATTACGTTCGTTTGAGAGATGTCAATGTCATCCAACTGCCAAACCAAATGTCATTGTAGGCGGGAATGCGATACGATACCTACCTATTGTTTTTCCCTTGGTGTTTTGTTGGGTGAAATAAAGGTCTACCAGAATCTGATGGCAATTTTTGACAGCAAATTTTCAAAAATTATCCTAAATCATTGGATAAATTTTTATATGTGCATGTTTAATATTACACAGATTAGCTGCTAAAAAAAAGGATCAAGATATTTTATTTCAATTACCCCGGTATTGCTAGAGACTAGAGTCAATTTATTTGCTCACTTTTTGCCATCAGATTCTGGTACACCTATATTATTCCTTAATTAATATGAACACAAGGAAGCCCAGAATTGAATTATTATTTTAAACAAAAAAATATCTTTTTTACCTTGGAAGTCGGTTTTAATTTTTTGTTAAAATTAATAATAATTTCACTCTTTTTAGTTAGGTACCTAGTAAGCCACCGCCCACCGCGAATATTATTCTACGTTACATCTTTATTACAATTTGTTAAGAGTCACACTCACAAAATATATCAGGTAGATAATTTAAAACAATACATTTAAAAAAATCGAAGTGAACAGTTAACACGTGCTAGGACAATAAGCACGTCGAAAGGGTCGGAATGGTCGGAATGGTCTCGAATACGTCGATTCGCTATTCGCTAACCTTCTCGCAGTCATAAAACGAAAAAAGTTTGGATAAGTCATGCTTATGAATAAACAAGAAAATCTAAATTTTATTCATATTTCATACGCATCCCGTTGCCGTTCCTCATTGTATCTTCTTTGAATGATAGTCCAGCCATAAGGTACCTAACATTTCACAAATTTCGAAAGTAACTTCGCTTACGTACGGACTTAACAAGTGTGAACTTATAAAACAAACTTTTAGTTCATTTTATCGCCGACGAGCTGTCAAACTGACAGAAACAAAATAGCTAAAACATGCTTTTGAACTTATTTAAGTCCGAGGTGGACATAAATAGTGTCGTGGACATAATCAATCCACAAACGCAATAGCTTAAATATTAGTACGAATTTTAGACTAATTTAAGTCTATTAATCGGCCTTATTTAAGTGCACCGAAGAAACGCAATCGGACCCATTGTCAACTCAAGCCAAAGCATTTTTATCATTTCAATAGAGTCAAATATTAATGAAATTCATAACATTACAATATTATCAATACAATTTATACTATAACAAATTTTTGAGAGAGAAAAATCCATTAACATTGATGCAATATCATAATATAATCATGTCATACAATAATAAATAAATTTAAGTAAATATGTTCATGTCAAAATAATAATTTAATCTAAATTTACAATGTCAATTTAATCGAATAAAATATTATGATAAGCAACATAGTAATTCTAGTGTTTTGTCTTAATATAAATTTATTTATTAGAATACATTTAATGTCAGAGAGTACAAAATAAATAAATCAATTTTAATAAAATGTCATTTAAACCTTTTTGAAGTTATTATATCATTAAAATATTCTTGTACCGTGTAGTAGCATTTCTCTAACAACCACTCAGAAAGGGCTTTCTTAAATTTATCATAGGTAGTGTGGTCTTTTTTAATTTTATCGGGAAGATTATTATATATTTTTACTGTCATACAATATGCATTTTTGCTGTTTAAAGACGACTTTTGTGCGGGTATGTTAAGTTTGTTTTTGATTCGGGTATTGCTTTTTTTTTCGAACAGATAATCATATTTTTTAACAAATAAACACGCTTCTAATATGTATTGGCTGGCTAAAGGAAGAATTTTAAATTTTTTAAAAAGCGGTTTAGAGGGTGTTAGGTTTTTTACTCCCGCCATAGCTCTAATGCATTTCTTTTGGATGATAAATGCTCTATCCACTTCTACTGAGTTTCCCCATAATATCAGACCATATCTTAAGACAGATGAGACATAGCCGTGATAAGATATTAAGGCTGCTTCTTTAGATACTATATTTTGTATTCTTTTTAGTGCGAATACGAACCTATTTAATCTATTACAAATATTGTCAATATGTTCTTTCCAATTTAGATTTTTGTCAATATTGAACCCTAAGAATGTGGTAGACGGCACGCATTTTATAGGACTTATCTTATTTTCTAATTCCTTTATATCAGATTCAGAATTTGATTTTTGAAATTTAATAATCTTTGTTTTTTCTAAGTTCACTTCCAATTTGTTACATTTTAGCCAATTTTTAACTCTTTCTATTTCATTTTTTATTTCATTATTTAATAAATTTTTTAAACATTTTATTAGTAAAGTAGTGTCATCTGCGAACATAAAGGTTAGATATTTTGTTACTTTGGGCAATTCGTTTATATAAATGAGGAAAAGGATAGGACCTAGTATACTCCCCTGTGGTACCCCACAGTCTATGTTTTCGTAATCGGATCTGTAAGAAATCTCTTTATTATTCTCAACTTTGCTTATCTCTACACATTGTTTTCTACCTTTGAGATACGATTCAAACCATTTATATGCGTTGCCACGAATACCACATTTTTCTAATTTGTTTAATAGCAGTTTGTGGTCAACAAAATCAAAGGCCTTACTTAAATCGAGAAAGACAGCACCTACAGATAATCCTTGATCGATCGCTTGTGTTATCTCCTTTACCAAAGAGAAACAGGCCAGTGTTGTTGAACTTCCTTTTGTGAATCCGAATTGCTGTTGAGACAATATATTATTAATATTTAAAAAACTAATTAGTTTCGATTGCATTGCTTTTTCTTATTTAAACTCTCATTGTTTAAACAATTGCAAGGAATTGTTATTTTTTAACCGGTCAATTTTTTTTTATATTCTTTATTAAAATACCAATAAAAGAGGTCCTATAACTTTTCACGATTAAGTTAATATTTTTAAAGATATGAATTTTTAAAGGTTCGAAAAATTTCAAATTTGGGTACTTTTGACCCATGAAAAATATATTTAGAAAAATAATAATGTCTAAGTTATATATATTTTTAAATTCTCTATACATTACTTAATAATATAATAATAATAATATCTATGGACGCTTCACACCACGTCAGTCTGGCCCCGTGCTAAGTACCTACCTAAAGGACTTGTGTTACAGGTACCAGACAACGGAAATATATTTAATACTTTTATACATATATTTAAGATTTTTATTACATCATACACATATTTAATACACATCCAGACCCGGGAACATTGAAAACTTTTTTGTTCCGTTGGCGGGATTCGAACCCGCGACCCCCGGCTTGAGCGTCCAACGCGCTTACCACTGAGCCACAGAGGTTGTCAGTCTCAGTCTCAGGTCTTAATAGTATCGTTAGTAGAGATTTACAAAAAAATCATTGTTTACATCTTTTTTTATCTTAGCAAAAGTAGACAAAAAATTGTTTTTTTGTATGGGAGCCCGCCTTAAACATTTACTTTATTTTAATTTTATTATTAATTATTAAAATACAAATACAATTAAGGATTTTGTAAAATTTTCAAGTGCCTAGCTATTACTATTATTGATTACGAGCAAAAACGACCTAAAAATCACGTTTCTTTCAGAAGTTTTGCTATAGCGATTTTTGAGATACTGTCTGTCCGTTTGTCTGTATGTCTCCAGGCTGTATCTCAAAAAACGCTATACCTAGCTACTTCTGTAATTTTCACAGATTGTGTATATTTGTTGCCGCTATAAGAACAAATACTATAAATAAAATAAGGTTATTATTTAAGGGGGGCTACCAAACAAGAAACGTGATTTTTTGGTCTTTTTTGCTCGTAATCAATAATGGTAACAGCTAGGCACTTGAAAATTTCACAAAATCCTTAATTATATTTGTACTTTAATAATTAATAATAAAATTGAAATAAAGTAAATGTTTAAGGGGGGCTCCCATACAAATAAACACAATTTTTTGTCTACTTTTGCTAAGAAAAAAAAAGATATAAACAATGAACTTTTTTTAAATCTTTACTAACGATATTATTAACTAATGTATAGAGAATTTAAATATATATATATAACTTAGACATTATTATGTTTTTTAATATATTTTTCATGGGTCAAAAGTACCCAAATTTGAGATTTTTCGAACCTTTAAAAATTCATATCTTTAAAAATATTAAGTTAATCGTGAAAAGTCATAGGACATTTTTATTGGTATTTCAATAAAGAATATTAAAAAAAAATTGTCCGGTTAAAAAATAACAATTCCTTGCAATTGTTTAAACAATGTTTGTTTAAACAATATGGCAATTATATCATAAGGAGGGAAATTTGAAGAGGATCGCATAAAAAAATTGAGGTGGAATAGTTTCCGGTACTCATGCGCCGACTCGTTCTGCACTAAAAAAAATTTCAAAATTTATATTTCACTTTTTAATCATAAGCAAAACACCTTTTTTATACCAACGGTAATAATATAAATTGAAATATATTACATATTATTTTTTCAGATTATGTCAGGATTATGTTAAAAATGGTACAATATAATTAACGAAGTGATAATATTTCGCCCTAGTTTATAAACAAAAACAGATTTTTTTTTGGTATACAGAAAACACTAAAGACTCGTTTTTAGGGTTCCATACCCAAAGGGTAAAAACTCCGTAATTAACGTATTCACAATATACTCAGTTTTATTCATATTTGTAATTTAACAATTTATACTAAAATTTAAATAAATTGAATAATTAAGGGGGGCTCCCATACAAGAAACACAAATTTTCAGCCTGTTTCTGCTCTATTGTGGTACGGAACCACTGACCTCCATTATAAAAGTTGTAATGGAGGTCAGTGTACGGAACCCTTCGTGCGCGAGTCCAACTCGCACTTGGCCGATTTTTCTTAATAATTGCTTGAAATGTCGTATGTCATAATAACCTTTAGTTAATATAGAATGAAATCGCGGGGTCTCCAAAAATAACAAAATATAACTACGAAGTACACCCACAATTCTACAATATTATAATATTATCAAAAGAATGGCCAGTCCATTCTGAACAAGTAGAACATTTGAGGACATTGTTGTTTTGTAACAGCTTACAGTTGATAAATATTAACAGCTGCATTTAAAAAAAAAATTAGCTTTTCCCATTGAACTATTATTACTATTACCGCGTAGTAATAATAGTTCAATGGCTTTACCAAGAAATAAAAACGTGTCTTTAAAGTAAATTTAAGGGCGGCGTCGGTTAGGAAGCCATTTTGCAGAGATATCGAAGTTTCATGATCTTGATGTCGTCGGACGCCATGTCTTGAAGCCCGCCTCGCGGTACGTGGGCGTGTGTGAGCCGGCGGCCCGAGTGGGGGTGCGGCCGTACGTGCTGGCCGAGCCGCGCGCGGCCCCGCCCCCGGCCGCCGCGATGTGCCCGCGGTCCACGGAGATGGTCTGGCACGTGGCGTGAAGCTCCACGCGCGCGGTGCTCGCCGTCGCGTCTTTCACGATACCCACGATGCCCTTGTACGGTCCGCCGGTGATCTTGATCGTCTGGCCGATGCAGAGCTCGCGGTCCCGCGAAACTACGCCTCGACCGCCGCGGCCCCGCCCGCGCCCGCCCGGCCCGCCGCCGCGGCCGGACGGGTGCATCGGCGACTGTATGCGGGGCGACATGAACCCGAGCGTGAGCCCGTTGGCGCCGGACGCGCTCTTGGCGCCGCCGGCGAGCTGCAGGTGCCTCGTTTTACACACGAATATACCGCCGTTGTCGACATACATCCGCGATCGCAAAAAAGCAACATTTTTATAGAGATGCTTTATCTTGCCGTCGCGACCCGCGTGCGGCCCGTCTATCACTTTAACCATATCTTTTTTTTGAATAGTGTTTCCCTCGTAGTCGAGCGCATTCGTGAAGCGGTTCTCTCGTCTTTTTTGCAGAGCCTGGGGCTTGCATTCGATGACTTTGCCGTGCCTGCCGAGGACGTGAAAGTTTTCCTTTTCGAGGCGCACGATGACGCCTACCGTCTGCGGATCGAGTTGCACCAAGTCACCCCATTGGAACTGGCCAAAAAGTAATTATAATCAAACATTACAACATATTAGAATCTTAGACAATAATAAGAAAGTAATTTAATAAGTATTTTGCTTTAATAAATAAAATTTATTGTTTACCTCGGCCTCATCAATAATGAATCCTCCATATCTACTATCCTTTTTACGTTTTTTTCTCCGTCTTTCCTCATCTTCGTCTTCATCATATTCTTCTGAATCCACTAAATCATCACCCTCTGGCTCCTGCTCATCCTACAAAGGAAAAACTCGCAATATAACATCAATTTAATTGTGATTATCATACTATTTATACATCATATTTTATACATTATATTATAACATTTGTAGTATTATTTAACATGTTTCTAGAATAATTGCATGTTATAATACTTATTAGACTATCCACCATAGTGTAAGAATACAAATTATTAATGTTAACTTGATTGTGAAAGTTAAAAGAAAGTAAAACATTGTACAGTTACCTCAACTTCTTCGTCACCTGACGCTTCTTTAGCTTCATCATCCCTACTTTTACGGCTGCGATCGGAACCAACCGATCTACTCCTGTCAAAGGACATTTTGTGTAAATAATTAATGTTGCAAATATTTATCAAGTAAACTCGAATACCGGGTTCTATGGCGCCATTTAAATTTTTCTAAAAATTTTTTTTCAAGTTTTACAAAATTGCGCCAATCAATTCGATCGAGCGATCCAAGGATTAATAAAGAATTTGAATTTACATATCTATGTTACATGTTAAGCATGGCATTTTCCTTAGTTTTTATTACCTTTTCGTAGCTTTCAAACTTACAAAAGAAATGTTGAATCGCAAGAACTAATCTAAGTATAATGATGAAGATACGGAAGAATATGATGCCCATCAAGCCACATACGAGCACCGGTAATCGCGACAACAATATAATACAATAGCATTTCCTAGAATCCCCAATCGAAGGATTAAAACAACTGTCTTATATTTCTCTATGCTATAAAACAACAGTACCTAAATAAAGTTGGCAGTATTTAGGCATTTTTTACTACAGGTTTTGGCAGGATTTGGAAAAGCTGCCAAATCCTGCCAAAACCAAACCACCAAAAGACCAAAGTAAGGCAAGATCTGTACTTTAAATATGCTGGTCAGGTGGCTCGATATCGAGCCGGTGGGGTTCAAGAGGAGAAAGGGAAATGTATAAAATAAATATTATACATATAAATGTATATTATATTGGGTGTGTGAATATGACTCCGCCCTTTCTCAACAGATGTCGTTTTTAGTATTGTTTACGTGTACTAATAAAAGACCATACTTGTATTCGATAGTACTGAATGTCAGCTATCTAACGCATTTTATGATATTTGGTTGAAGTGTAAGCAACAATTGTTTTCACCTTTTCGAAAATGTCGGTTTTTATTCCAAATAAACGTCATTTGCGGGAAGTGTTATTACATTATTTTATTGCGAAGAAAACTGCAGCGGAAACTTATTGTTTGCTTGTGGAGATTTATGGTTAGCATGCTCCGTCTAATACAACTTGCAAGGAATGGTTTCGACGATTTCAAAATAACGATTTTAGTACTGAGGATAAAGAACATGGAAAACCACCAAAAAAATTTGAAGATGCTGAATTGGAAGCATTATTGGCGGAAGATTCTTGCCAAACTCAATCAGAATTAGCTGCAGCATTAAATGTTGATCGTTCAACTGTTGCAAAGCGTTTACAAATGATGGGAATGATTCAAAAAGCCGCTTACTGGGTTCCACATGATTTAAAAGAAAGAGACATGGAACGTCGGAAAACCGCAGAAGTCGTAAAAAGATATTTAGAGGGACAGGACTGGGAAGTGTTACCCCACCCGCCATATTCATCAGACATAGCTCCTTCGGATTACCACCTATTCCGGACGATGCAGACAGACCTTACTGGAGAAAAGTTTACTTCATGTGAAAGTATCAAAATTTGGATTGACAACTGGATAAGCTCAAAAGACCAGGACTTCTTCCAGCAAGGAATACGAAAACTACCTGAACGATGGGCGAAGGTTGTAGCTGCAGATGGAGCATACTTTCAATAATTTTTTTTTTAATTTTGTAAGCGAACAAATGTGTTTTATTTTGACAAAAAGGGGCGGAGTCATATTCACACACCCAATATATATTTTTTTAATTTTTATTTTTTTTACCTGGAACGTGATCGGGATCGAGATCGTGATCTCGATGGACTACGAGATGGGCTTCTACTTCCAGAATGTGACCTGGATCTGGATCGAGAAACAGAACGCGAACGATTTGATGCAGCGCTTCTACGGGATCGATTCGACGCCACACTCCCAGCGTCCGACCCACTGCCTGAATAATTACTGCCTTCCGAATCGGACATCGTCAAAAAATATGTTTTGGTTTTCTAAATAAAACTCACAAACTAATAAAACAGGAATAATAGCGTCTTTTCCGCGAATAAACCATACGTAGGTACGCAAAGCAAAACGTAGGAAAATGACAATTTTGACATTGACATTTTTAAAATCATAAGTGACAGTCCGTTTTCTTAAATTTAAGTAGTTAATATCAAAAGATTTACGTTGATACAGTTATAGTTATCGTTTTAAATAATATTTTGAAATAAATTAACTATATAATTCGAGGCCAATTCAAAAAAACGGCCGAGCCAATTTAAAATATTTAAAAGGAATATTTATTATACGTAATCGTGTTTAGTTATGATTATGAATCGTATTTCAGAGTTGGGCATAATTGAAATACTCGTTAATCTAATTACTAATCTAATTGCAAACTAATTAGAATACATTTTATTCTAACTACATTGTAGTTCAATTACTTTAAAATTTAAATATAGAATCGCACAAAGCAATCGATTCGTAAGTAATCCAATTCCAAATAAATCTAGTTTCAACAGTTACTTTTTTTTTTAATTCGTCCCGGTCGGGACAGGCAAAGGGACAACGTAGTTACTCTACTAATACCTATGAGGAATTTTCTTAGCTTTTTAATTTGATTGTCAAACAGCTTCCATTTTAGTAACTAGATGGCGTATGGGTAGACAACTATCGGTAATACCAGGGAATACCATCAATACTTGCTACAAAACTGGGCAAAAGAATGTAAAACTTGATACATTTCAATTTAAAAAAGACGCAATAATATTCCAATGAATAGGATAATAGAGTTATTATAACGATTTTTTAGTTAAAACTCACGGAAGAAATAGCCCTGTTTACCGATATTCACACCAAATGTCACAGGAAATATACATTTTGGTTTTGACAACATCTTACCTGCACTTGTGCAAGATAACCGATATTTAATGGCTAATATTTTACCAATAACGAACATCAAAAACACAAATAACACAATTTGGGAAAAAATAATAAAAACCACACCAACAATAAAAAGTAGAAGGAAAAAAGCGCGGGAAACTTCGTAGTAGGCGGGAGTGTTTTCTCGGAAAAATTTTTGCAAAATTATTAAAAATAGGATAAGGAGGGTTAAATTTGTAAATTATTGAGTATTTTAATTATTTATTACTTTTATTAATAAATTTAGTGTAGTTAGCTGTATATATTGGTAAGTTTTTTTTCTTATATAATATATTAGTAGGTCCTGTTGTATAAATTGTAAAAATTAAACTATTTTGGGTGGTTCAATGAATGAGCCGCCCGACCCTACGTCGGGGCCGGGCCCGGGGCCCGGTCCTGATGTAGGCATGAATATAACTATTACCACGGATATGGACTATGAACATGAGATGAGTGGGAGCCGCAAAAGGCCGAAAACAACTTTCAAACAAGACTTTCTGACAGATAATAAAGTATCGAATACACCAACAAAACCATCAGAATCTACTGACTCACAAATTATTAAACCTCGTATGTACACTAATACTGATAGTTACCCGTATGTTGTACATGTTCAAAGGATTACATCATCTTTACAGGATGGTACCACTCTGCATCCCCTTATTTTAGGCAAATTTTTTAAAACGAATAATGTAAATAATATAGTACCAGGTAGCATTAAGAAAATAGGTAGGAACCGTTGTACAGTAGCTTTTAAGTCATACATAGATGCCAATAATTTTGTTACTAATAAAAATTTAGAGTCTTTTAAGTTAAAGGCATTTATTCCTAATTTTAATATAACCAGAATGGGTGTAGTTAAAAATATCCCAACAGAATGGACTGATGCTGAAATATTAGATAATATAGAAACACCAGTAGGTTTTGGCAAAGTATTAAAGATTAGGAGGATTAATTATAAGGTCAAAGTAGAAAACATTGTCGAATGGAAACCTTCTCGTTCTGTGGTTGTTACTTTTGATGGACAAATCTTGCCTCCTAAAGTTTATATTTGCTACAATTCATTACCTGTAGATTTGTATATATACACACCGGCAAAATTAGCGGAACATAATAAAATTTTATTTTTTTTGAAAATTAGTCGCTGTTTTTTATATATTTATTTATTAATTTAATAATTGATGATTAAAAAATAAAACTTATATAAATTTAGGGCATAAAAACGTGTAAAATTAAAAAAATCTGCAAAAATCTAAAATTAAGAAAAATCTTTGAAATTTCAGTAGTAAGTTTTTAAGTTAAATTCTTCATTTTTACTTAAGAAATGCCATGTTAACAGCGTGTAATACCTTCTATGGATCTGAAGAGAGTCTGGATACGCCATTACATGCTTGCATTTTGATTGTCAATCATTTCCTGTGGGATATTCTTCTACTCCTCCAGTAGCGCCAACTCGAGCTCCTGAACACATTTTGGAGCTGGAGTTTTAATTCGTACCGTTCACCCATTGATGTGCCACACGTTCTCAATCGGATCCACATCCGTAGACCGTGCTGACCTCTCCACCTGGGCTACGCTAGCATCATTTAGGTCATAATGCCCGATTTTTTTACTCTATGGACGCGCAAAAAATTGAAGTTACTACCTAAAACTGTGTAAAAGGTACAACTTGCAGTTCTACGATGTCTGTGCTATTGCCTTGTACTGTCAAAGTACCATCATTAACAATCATCAGCTCTGTGCGGGCTCCAAATCATATCCAACCCCAAACCATTACGAAGCCTGCATGATATACCACTGTTTCCGTTAAGTTTGATGGTCTATAGCGTTCCTTACGATTTATCCACATTCTTTATCGCCTGTCAATAAAATTTACACAGAATTTGCTCCCATCACTGTACAGCACACGATTTCACTCACTTGTCAAATTTTAATGTTCACGCGCAAATCTTAGCCTGGCTCTTTGGTGCCCTGTCTCAAGTTTTGGTGCCCTTGCTGGCACCTTTGTGTTTAATTTAACTTCTTTGAGTCTTCTTCTTACTGTACAATCACTTACAGGTACATCTCGGACCTGTTCCTATAGGTTTCATCTCTGCAAAGCAGTTTAAGGTCGATTTCTTAAGGCTTGTACCCTTACAAAACGGTTATCCTGAACCTTTGCCACCCGATATATGCCTTGTTCTCGTCTCCGAACGTAAGATCCAGTCTCTCTGTAGCGTTGAAATTTACGATGGACCACGAAAGCCGACACACCTAAGGCCTGACTGACCGAACGGTAGGTGTGACCTTTCTCTATCGTGGTTACAGCTCTAGCTGTCGTAGATGCTGGAAAATCCACTAATTTTGTATCTAAGCAATGTGTTCTTCCAAAAACCAAACAATCAAATGAGCTGGCATGCCTTGCACCCCGCTAAAAAACGCCATTCTTATCAGAAACACTTACAACGTCAATCATCGAAAAACACTTAGTAGGGCATAATTGCAATAAAAATCTGTCAACTTGTTCAAGTCTGCCAGTTTTGTTCAATATTTTATTTCTTAAATGAGCTTAGAAACTATAAAAAAGGATTTCACACAGCCCGACCCACTTGAATTCAAGTTGTGGCCCTTTTTACTTATGTTCCGCTAATTTTGCCGGTGTGTGTATATCCGACTATTCAGTGCTATAACTGTTGTAGATTTGGTCATACAAAAACAATTTGTCGATCAACACCACGATGCTTCAAATGTGGTCAAGAACATTCAGCAGATTCATGCGTGAGTGAATCAGAAAACTGTATAAATTGTTTAGGTAATCATTATGCTACGAATAAAAACTGTCCCGAGTTTTCTAGACAGAAAGCAATAAAAACTTGTATGGCTGAAAAAAATATATCATACGGTGAGGCTAATAAATTGCAGCCTCCTATTCTAACCAGCAGAAGGTCTTATGGTGAAGTTTTGACATCCAATGCACAATTTTCTGATTCTTTTATGACAACTCAGGATAATAATGTGCGATCTTATAAAAAAACTTTTTATTCAAAGCGTACTCCACAAATTCCAGCTGGTAAGGGGTATGATAAAAATTTTCATAACAGTATTATCAAAGAATATCAAATTCCTTCATCTGAAAACGGCTGTGCATATGTTGACTCTGAAACAAGAAAGGAATTATTATCAGACAAAAAGATTGACACAAACACAATTTTAAACGTATTATCTGCTCTTGTTAGTGCTTTGCAACAAAATAATACTCTAAAACCGTCCAACGTTGCTTCTTTAAACAAATTGATTAGATCTGTTGATAACAACATCAACAATGGATTCCAACATAATACAATGGAATTGTAGAAGTATACTTACTAAAAAGACTGATTTGATTTACATAATAAATAAATATAACCCAATAGTTATTGCCCTTTCCGAAACTTGGTTACGACCATATTTTGCGTTTCGTATTCCAGGTTATTATTGTGTACGAGATGACAGACCTGACGGATATGGAGGGGCTGCCATGTTGATAAAAAATACCATACCTTTTAAAGTATTGACATTGCCACATGTAAATAGTACTAATTTCAATAGAGTCGGCTATTATTTCAACGTCCTTGGTTACGACCATATTTTGCGTTTCGTATTCTTCTTCTTCTTTTAAAAATGGCCTCCCTTGAGGAAAAAGGTTATTATTGTGTACGAGATGACAGACCTGACGGATATGGTGGGGCTGCCATGTTGATAAAAAATACCATACCTTTTAAAGTATTGACATTGCCACATGTAAATAGTACTAATTTCAATAGAGTCGGTGTACAATTAATAAATCCTAATATGTATATTTTCTCATTGTATATAGCACAAAATTCTTCCTCCACATTTCTAGACTTAAATAATTTGATTAATTCATTTTCTGGCCCAAAGTTAGTAATGGGCGACTTTAATGCTCATCATCAGTGTTGGGGAAGCGATGTGTCCAATAGGGATGGTGAGGATTTATTGGAGATCATAGATAAATTTAATTTATGTGTGCTTAACACGGGGGATCCTACACGGGTCGTGAATATTAATGAAAACAAAAGTGCAGTTGATATTTCCATTTGTTCTCCATCATTAGCACCAAACATATCTTGGCAAACTTTAACTTCTTCATATGGTAGTGATCACTACCCTTTACGTTTATCTTTGGCTTTCAAGAGTAATAGCATAAATAACAAAAGAATAAGAAATATATATAAATTGGATAAAGTTGATTGGAGTAAATTTAAAAATGAAATAGATTGTAAAATTAAAAATCTTCCTGAAATCCGAATAGGTAACGAAGTAACTGCTTCTGAATTGTTAGCTAAAACAATTATTGAAGTTGCTGATAAGCAATTCCCTACAAAGAAACCAATGGGAACCAAAGTTCCATTCCCCCCGTGGTGGGACTCCGAATGTTCGGAAGCAGTTAAGAAAAGAAAAATCATTGAAAAGGAATATGCTAATAATATGTCCAATGAAAATTTTGATAAATTAGTGCAAATTAATAAATCGACTCGGATTTTTTTAAAACAAAAGAAGCAACAGGGTTGGAAAAATTTCTGTTCATCTCTATCCCCATCCACATGTCCTTCTGAAGTGTGGAAAAGTATAAAAAGATTTAGATCTGTATTCAAAGAACAGACCATGGTACTTTCTAAAGACTTTTTAAGTAATTACGCTGATCAATTAGCTCCATCTTCAGTAGTAGAATATTTTCCGGTCCCTTCTCCATCTTTATACATAAGAGAACATTCGTATTCTGCGCTAGATTCTCCATTCACAATGGTTGAGCTCAAAGGTGTTTTATTAAGTGTCAATGATTCTACTCCAGGCATGGACGGTATTCCGTATTCTTTTTTGGCTAACTTAGGGGATAAAGCATTAGGCTACTACCTACATCTTATTAATACGGTCATGATTTCTGGAAACATTCCTGACTCTTGGAAATCTCAGGAAGTTATACCAATTTTAAAACCTAATAAACCCGCAGACGAAATTACTTCATATAGGCCAATAGCCCTATCATCAGTTTTAATTAAAGTTGCTGAAAACCTAATTAAAAATAGATTAGAATGGTTCCTGGAGCATCATAAATTATTGTCAAACAGTCAGTTCGGTTTTAGAAAAGGTAAATCTACTATGGACAATTTAAGTATATTTACTACAGATATTCGATTAGCTTTTGTAAATAAACAATACGTTGTGGCTGCCTTTTTAGATATTAAGTCTGCCTATGATAATGTTATAATATCAATTCTAGCGAAGAAAATGTACAAATTAAATATCCCTCCCATTCTTATTAGGTTTATAATTAATTTAATTAAAGAAAGGTTAATTTCTGTATTTTTTAACGATATTGAATGTCTTATTCGTACCATATTTAAAGGATTGCCACAAGGTTCGGTTTTAAGTCCAATACTTTATAACATTTATACGTACGATTTGGCCTCAGTAATTGTGAAATTTGTGAAAAAATTGCAATATGCAGATGATTTAACTATTTATGCCATCAGTGCAGACATTCATGCCGCTTGCAGTTCATTAAACCAAAGTCTTGTTGCCCTCAAACAGTGGCTTTTTGATAATGGACTAGATTTAACTGTAGAGAAAAGTAGTGTAGTAGTATTTACCAAAAAACTTTCTATTCCAAAAGTAAACATCTCCTATGATAATAAACCTATTCCGGTTAAGAAAAGTGCAAAATTCTTAGGCGTTCATCTTGATAATAAATTAAATGGTAACACACATATTGATTATGTGATTTCTAAATGTGAACGTAATTTGAATATGTTAAGATGTCTTGCGGGAGTTTGGTGGGGAGCTCATCCGTTCTGTTTAAAACTCATTTATAATGCAGTTATTAGAAGTGTCTTAGACTACGGTATATTTTTATTAGTAGGAGATAATTTGTGTGTCATGAATAAATTAGATAAAATTCAATCTAAAGCTCTCCGGATAATAGGTGGAGCTATGAAGTCAAGTCCTATTAATGCCTTACAGGTAGAATGCACTGAGCCACCTTTGAGTCTAAGAAGACAATATTTATGTGACAGATTTGTTTTTCGTTTAAAACAGTACAAATTCCATCCATTGTTAGAAAAAGTAGCTCAACTGAATACTGTTTTAGAGTCACATCCCTTTTATAAAAGGTCTCTGCCATGCCTTATTGTAAGTTATCGTAAACTTCTTTCAATATCTGCTCCTATTTATCAATCTGATGTACTTCCTTTGTTCTCATATAACTTTGAAAGTCTGTTGGTTGAACCTGATGTAAAATATGATTTAGGTGTAATTAAAGATAATAATAGAAATAATTTTATAAACACCCAATACAGTGATTGGCATCATATTTTTACTGATTCTTCCAAGTTTCAAGAAACAGGAAATGTAGGAGTTAGTGTATATCACATTCAATATAAAATACATCAAAAAGTTAAAATGCCTATAGAAAGTTCAGTATATTCCGGAGAATGTTTTGCCATTTTTAAAGCTTTAGAATACGTATTAATGTTTAAATTAACAAAGACCATTATTTTTTCAGACTCAAAAAGTGCATTACAGGGTATTGAAAAATTTCCGTTTCGCAGCAAACCCTATCACCATATTATTTTTGATATCAGATATAAACTTTATAAATGCATTGAGAAAGGATATACAGTAGCATTTTCTTGGGTTCCTAGCCACTCAGGAATTTTAGGCAACGAAAAAGCAGATGAAATAGCTAAGGATGCAGTACAGAGTGGTGACATGTATCCATTTAAAATTTATCCCAGTGACCTTTTGAGTTTACCGGCAATTGTTTTATATAGAGAATGGAATAAATATTGGGAATTTACTGGACAACATAAGGGTAACCGAATGTACAAACTGCAGCCTCTAGTACCAAAAAAGTCTTGGTTTAATAGAGTCAATAGTTCAAAACGAGTGATTTCATCTATAATCAGAATGCGATTAGGACATGCGTGTATTCCTAGCCATCTAAATAGAATTGGCGTATTCAATAATGATATGTGTGATTGTGGGGAGGACACGGGAACTTTAGATCACATATTTTTCTCGTGTCCTTTGCTTGA
Organism: Polyommatus icarus; assembly: GCA_937595015.1. Taxonomy (NCBI): domain Eukaryota; kingdom Metazoa; phylum Arthropoda; class Insecta; order Lepidoptera; family Lycaenidae; genus Polyommatus; species Polyommatus icarus. The sequence continues at coordinate 18,216,498 of OW569321.1, forward strand.
TCATACATCGTTTTTATCCTCTTTACACTCCCTTCATGTTCCTTTTCCTACTTGTATGATGTGTATATTAGATGACCCTATAAAATATTTAAGTATTTTATCTGAATTTATATTAAGTAATAATTTAAGTTTATAAAATATGTAATTACTGATGTTTAGTATTTTATTTATTTAAAAGCGTATTTTATTTGTCTACTAAAATTTTCCTGATCCTATCCAAAATTCCGTCCCTGATATCCCTACCTTTTTACCGCGTCAAAAGTTTCCCAACCTTTAACACTCGACACTGGCAATAGTTTTTATGCTAGTCGCCATTTAAAAAAAAAAAAAAAAAAAAAAAGTAGAAGAAGAAAAAGCGCGGGAAACTTCGTAGTAGGCGGGAGTGTTTTCTCGGAAAATTTTTTGCAAAATTATTAAAAATAGGATAAGGAGGGTTAAATTTGTAAATTATTGAGTATTTTAATTATTTATTACTTTTATAAATAAATTTAGTGTAGTTAGCTGTATATATTGGTAAGTTTTTTTTCTTATATATATTAGTAGGTCCTGTTGTATAAATTGTAAAAATTAAACTATTTTGGGTGGTTCAATGAATGAGCCGCCCGACCCTACGTCGGGGCCGGGCCCGGGGCCCGGTCCTGATGTAGGCATGAATATAACCATTACCACGGATATGGACTATGAACATGAGATGAGTGGGAGCCGCAAAAGGCCGAAAACAACTTTCAAACAAGACTTTCTGACAGATAATAAAGTATCGAACACGCCAACAAAACCATCAGAATCTACTGACTCACAAATTATTAAACCTCGTATGTACACTAATACTGATAGTTACCCGTATGTTGTACATGTTCAAAGGATTACATCATCTTTACAGGATGGTACCACTCTGCATCCCCTTATTTTAGGCAAATTTTTTAAAACGAATAATGTAAATAATATAGTACCAGGTAGCATTAAGAAAATAGGTAGGAACCGTTGTACAGTAGCTTTTAAGTCATACATAGATGCCAATAATTTTGTTACTAATAAAAATTTAGAGTCTTTTAAGTTAAAGGCATTTATTCCTAATTTTAATATAACCAGAATGGGTGTAGTTAAAAATATCCCAACAGAATGGACTGATGCTGAAATATTAGATAATATAGAAACACCAGTAGGTTTTGGCAAAGTATTAAAGATTAGGAGGATTAATTATAAGGTCAAAGTAGAAAACATTGTCGAATGGAAACCTTCTCGTTCTGTGGTTGTTACTTTTGATGGACAAATCTTGCCTCCTAAAGTTTATATTTGCTACAATTCATTACCTGTAGATTTGTATATATATCCGACTATTCAATGCTATAACTGTTGTAGATTTGGTCATACAAAAACAATTTGTCGATCAACACCACGATGCTTCAAATGTGGTCAAGAACATTCAGCAGATTCATGCGTGAGTGAATCAGAAAACTGTATAAATTGTTTAGGTAATCATTATGCTACGAATAAAAACTGTCCCGAGTTTTCTAGACAGAAAGCAATAAAAACTTGTATGGCTGAAAAAAATATATCATACGGTGAGGCTAATAAATTGCAGCCTCCTATTCTAACCAACAGAAGGTCTTATGGTGAAGTTTTGACATCCAATGCACAATTTTCTGATTCTTTTATGACAACTCAGGATAATAATGTTCGATCTTATAAAAAAACTTTTTATTCAAAGCGTACTCCACAAATTCCAGCTGGTAAGGGGTATGATAAAAATTTTCATAACAGTATTATCAAAGAATATCAAATTCCTTCATCTGAAAACGGCTGTGCATATGTTGACTCTGAAACAAGAAAGGAATTATTATCAGACAAAAAGATTGACACAAACACAATTTTAAACGTATTATCTGCTCTTGTTAGTGCTTTGCAACAAAATAATACTCTAAAACCGTCCAACGTTGCTTCTATAAACAAATTGATTAGATCTGTTGATAACAACATCAACAATGGATTCCAACATAATACAATGGAATTGTAGAAGTATACTTACTAAAAAGTCTGATTTAATTTACATAATAAATAAATATAACCCAATAGTTATTGCCCTTTCCGAAACTTGGTTACGACCATATTTTGCGTTTCGTATTCCAGGTTATTATTGTGTACGAGATGACAGACCTGACGGATATGGTGGGGCTGCCATGTTGATAAAAAATACCATACCTTTTAAAGTATTGACATTGCCACATGTAAATAGTACTAATTTCAATAGAGTCGGTGTACAATTAATAAATCCTAATATGTATATTTTCTCATTGTATATAGCACAAAATTCTTCCTCCACATTTCTAGACTTAAATAATTTGATTAATTCATTTTCTGGCCCAAAGTTAGTAATGGGCGACTTTAATGCTCATCATCAGTGTTGGGGAAGCGATGTGTCCAATAGGGATGGTGAGGATTTATTGGAGATCATAGATAAATTTAATTTATGTGTGCTTAACACGGGGGATCCTACACGGGTCGTGAATATTAATGAAAACAAAAGTGCAGTTGATATTTCCATTTGTTCTCCATCATTAGCACCAAACATATCTTGGCAAACTTTAACTTCTTCATATGGTAGTGATCACTACCCTTTACGTTTATCTTTGGCTTTCAAGAGTAATAGCATAAATAACAAAAGAATAAGAAATATATATAAATTGGATAAAGTTGATTGGAGTAAATTTAAAAATGAAATAGATTGTAAAATTAAAAATCTTCCTGAAATCCGAATAGGTAACGAAGTAACTGCTTCCGAATTGTTAGCTAAAACAATTATTGAAGTTGCTGATAAGCAATTCCCTACAAAGAAACCAATGGGAACCAAAGTTCCATTCCCCCCGTGGTGGGACTCCGAATGTTCGGAAGCAGTTAAGAAAAGAAAAATCATTGAAAAGGAATATGCTAATAATATGTCCAATGAAAATTTTGATAAATTAGTGCAAATTAATAAATCGACTCGGATTTTTTTAAAACAAAAGAAGCAACAGGGTTGGAAAAATTTCTGTTCATCTCTATCCCCATCCACATGTCCTTCTGAAGTGTGGAAAAGTATAAAAAGATTTAGATCTGTATTCAAAGAACAGACCATGGTACTTTCTAAAGACTTTTTAAGTAATTACGCTGATCAATTAGCTCCATCTTCAGTAGTAGAATATTTTCCGGTCCCTTCTCCATCTTTATACATAAGAGAACATTCGTATTCTGCGCTAGATTCTCCATTCACAATGGTTGAGCTCAAAGGTGTTTTATTAAGTGTCAATGATTCTACTCCAGGCATGGACGGTATTCCGTATTCTTTTTTGGCTAACTTAGGGGATAAAGCATTAGGCTACTACCTACATCTTATTAATACGGTCATGATTTCTGGAAACATTCCTGACTCTTGGAAATCTCAGGAAGTTATACCAATTTTAAAACCTAATAAACCCGCAGACGAAATTACTTCATATAGACCAATAGCCCTATCATCAGTTTTAATTAAAGTTGCTGAAAACCTAATTAAAAATAGATTAGAATGGTTCCTGGAGCATCATAAATTATTGTCAAACAGTCAGTTCGGTTTTAGAAAAGGTAAATCTACTATGGACAATTTAAGTATATTTACTACAGATATTCGATTAGCTTTTGTAAATAAACAATACGTTGTGGCTGCCTTTTTAGATATTAAGTCTGCCTATGATAATGTTATAATATCAATTCTAGCGAAGAAAATGTACAAATTAAATATCCCTTCCATTCTTATTAGGTTTATAATTAATTTAATTAAAGAAAGGTTAATTTCTGTATTTTTTAACGATATTGAATGTCTTATTCGTACCATATTTAAAGGATTGCCACAAGGTTCGGTTTTAAGTCCAATACTTTATAACATTTATACGTACGATTTGGCCTCAGTAATTGTGAAATTTGTGAAAAAATTGCAATATGCAGATGATTTAACTATTTATGCCATCAGTGCAGACATTCATGCCGCTTGCAGTTCATTAAACCAAAGTCTTGTTGCCCTCAAACAGTGGCTTTTTGATAATGGACTAGATTTAACTGTAGAGAAAAGTAGTGTAGTAGTATTTACCAAAAAACTTTCTATTCCAAAAGTAAACATCTCCTATGATAATAAACCTATTCCGGTTAAGAAAAGTGCAAAATTCTTAGGCGTTCATCTTGATAATAAATTAAATGGTAACACACATATTGATTATGTGATTTCTAAATGTGAACGTAATTTGAATATGTTAAGATGTCTTGCGGGAGTTTGGTGGGGAGCTCATCCGTTCTGTTTAAAACTCATTTATAATGCAGTTATTAGAAGTGTCTTAGACTACGGTATATTTTTATTAGTAGGAGATAATTTGTGTGTCATGAATAAATTAGATAAAATTCAATCTAAAGCTCTCCGGATAATAGGTGGAGCTATGAAGTCAAGTCCTATTAATGCCTTACAGGTAGAATGCACTGAGCCACCTTTGAGTCTAAGAAGACAATATTTATGTGACAGATTTGTTTTTCGTTTAAAACAGTACAAATTCCATCCATTGTTAGAAAAAGTAGCTCAACTGAATACTGTTTTAGAGTCACATCCCTTTTATAAAAGGTCTCTGCCATGCCTTATTGTAAGTTATCGTAAACTTCTTTCAATATCTGCTCCTATTTATCAATCTGATGTACTTCCTTTGTTCTCATATAACTTTGAAAGTCTGTTGGTTGAACCTGATGTAAAATATGATTTAGGTGTAATTAAAGATAATAATAGAAATAATTTTATAAACACCCAATACAGTGATTGGCATCATATTTTTACTGATTCTTCCAAGTTTCAAGAAACCGGAAATGTAGGAGTTAGTGTATATCACATTCAATATAAAATACATCAAAAAGTTAAAATGCCTATAGAAAGTTCAGTATATTCCGGAGAATGTTTTGCCATTTTTAAAGCTTTAGAATACGTATTAATGTTTAAATTAACAAAGACCATTATTTTTTCAGACTCAAAAAGTGCATTACAGGGTATTGAAAAATTTCCGTTTCGCAGCAAACCCTATCACCATATTATTTTTGATATCAGATATAAACTTTATAAATGCATTGAGAAAGGATATACAGTATCATTTTCTTGGGTTCCTAGCCACTCAGGAATTTTAGGCAACGAAAAAGCAGATGAAATAGCTAAGGATGCAGTACAGAGTGGTGACATGTATCCATTTAAAATTTATCCCAGTGACCTTTTGAGTTTACCGGCAATTGTTTTATATAGAGAATGGAATAAATATTGGGAATTTACTGGACAACATAAGGGTAACCGAATGTACAAACTGCAGCCTCTAGTACCAAAAAAGTCTTGGTTTAATAGAGTCAATAGTTCAAAACGAGTGATTTCATCTATAATCAGAATGCGATTAGGACATGCGTGTATTCCTAGCCATCTAAATAGAATTGGCGTATTCAATAATGATATGTGTGATTGTGGGGAGGACACGGGAACTTTAGATCACATATTTTTCTCGTGTCCTTTGCTTGATCATACATCGTTTTTATCCTCTTTACACTCCCTTCATGTTCCTTTTCCTACTTGTATGATGTGTATATTAGATGACCCTATAAAATATTTAAGTATTTTATCTGAATTTATATTAAGTAATAATTTAAGTTTATAAAATATGTAATTACTGATGTTTAGTATTTTATTTATTTAAAAGCATATTTTATTTGTCTACTAAAATTTTCCTGATCCTATCCAAAATTCCGTCCCTGATATCCCTACCTTTTTACCGCGTCATAAGTTTCCCAACCTTTAACACTCGACACTGGCAATAGTTTTTATGCTAGTCGCCATTTAAAAAAAAAAAAAAAAAAAAAAAAAGTAGAAGAAGTTTTGAAAGTGACATGCCCGCCAAAACTCTGTCAGTTGTCAGTTTTCAGTTTGACAATTTGCGTGTTCCTAAACTGTTAACAGTATACTGGCCTAATCGCTTAGGCCAATGATGGCTTAGATTTAAGATATTTTGATTTACGCCACACTTGACAGTACACTGATATTTTTTTGAAACACTACCAATATGTTGTCAGTGGTGCCAACCTGCAAATAATTTCAGATGGGTGGGGAACCAATAGAAAATCTAGAAGTGTCTACCGTCGCGCCGTCTGGTGGAGATGATAAAAAGAAAACTTCCCATTATTTTTACAGTGTCAGGAGTTTTTTTTTAATTATTTTTTTAACACCAGGGTCATTAGAGACCACAGAAAAGAATACATTCAGAAAACTTTAAATTTATCGTGGGACAAAAGAAATGGCAACTTTATAGTTTCTACTTAGCATTCTTAATCCTTATTCCTTACCATCTGATGAATGATGATTATTATCCGTAGGTACTTATAACTTACATTATAAATGCGAAATTGTGTTTGTTTGTCTTTCTGTCTGTTTGTTACAGATTTTGTTGAATTTTGGTATAGACTATAGAGGTATATAGGTACTTTGAGTCCTGAAAAAGGACATTTAACCGATTAATATCGGCGCACATTTTTTTTAAATTTCAGGCACGTTAGCCGTGTGACGTGTCATACGCCATAGAAGTTCGAAGAGGTTTTAAAGTTAGAAAAATGACAGCCCCTACTTTTTTCAATTCACAGAATATTCAGAAACGAAGCCTGCTTGTTTTACGTGGAAATTAAGATGATTTCGTTCAGAAATCTGAGCAGAACCTTCTAACTTGTAATTAGAGGGAGATACAATCTATATCTATACATATTACATATATATCGATGCCTTAGTTCACAAATGCACTAACTACATGAATGACAACTTTACAGGGGAGCGTTTTCAAGTTTCGGAATATTGAGATCTGGATTGCATGAAAGTAGCATATATTAATTAAACAATTTTGCATGTATTCCAAAGACTAATGCCTTAGCTACATTACATCTCAATATTTTGTTATTATCATAACAATAACATTACTAAAAGAGCCAAATAAACCTATAAACCCCTATATAATACATTTGTGCACAATGTAAAATTAATTTTTACAGGTATTAAGTAAAAAACACAATAAACTTTCATAATTTACCAGGCCAAAATAAAGTAAAAGGCCCATAATATAAAAGGACAAAGGTAAGTTAAAAGGTCTAAAAAGTTTAATAAAACAGAATAATGAAACAACCAGTAATTTGTTATGATCATAATGTTTAATTTTAGGTTAAAAAAAAAACAGTTTAAATTACTGAATACAAAGTAAGCCCTAACTATAGGGCATTCATCAATGATAATAAAAAACTTTTCAATTAGTCTTTTCTTCCTGAAGGACTATTATAAAATTTCACTAGTACAAACAAACGTTGTTATACTAGTGAAATTGATTTTTAAAAACACTTCAAAGGAAAAAGGCTAGTTAAAGATTACAAACAATTATTATAAAAAATATCAAATATTCCTCAAGGGCAATAAATTCACAGACTACTAAGGGATACTACGTATAATAAATTCGTTAATTTAAAAAATAAAACAGAAGGACTAAGCCATAGTGGCCATATCTATAAGACTCATTAGACTAAAATGATAATCACACATGATATTTATCAGTCTTTAGACGGTCACAAACAATAACTTTTGAATAAAGAGGAATTATGTAATCATAAGAAACTTTCAAATAAAAAAAAATCAATTAACATTCAGTCTTTAATTAGACGGTCACAAACAATAACTTTTTGAATAAAGAGGAATTATGTACTTATAAGAAACTTTCAAATAAAAATTAAATCAATAAACATTTGAATTTATATAAGCCCTAATCCTTGGCCATTCTACGTCAAGAAATTTGACTAAACAAAAGAAATATTAGTCATCAAAAAATATTATAGGCATTAGTAATCATTTAATTAACACCTTCACTGCGGCAAGTAAAATCTTAAACCTACGTCTGGTGCAGCGGCGGGCCAAAGTGTGCCTCCAATGATATTTCCGCCAGTGCGGGGTAGGCCTTTCTCGACCCACCAGCACAAGGTTAGATTAAATGACTATAACTTTGCGAAAACATAATGTAGGTGTACAGTTTTTGGACTGTTGGAATAACCTTGAACCCAACTACTTTAGATTTAATCCCGGGATCTGCCAAACAGGAAATGAGAAATAAACCAGGGAAAGTGGCGGGCCGATATCGACCTGAACCGCACTAGAAAGTATTTTTAGTAGAGATGGGAAAAACAAAAATAAGGGGATATCGAAAAAATATATGTTTATTAATATATTTAAATTCCTGTCTTTAAAACACAAAGCCCGTTTTTGTTTGCACATTCTGCAGTATGTTTTTTTTTTTCAATTTCTTTTTTGATTCGACACTCATGGTTTCTTTCAGTTTTTCATATCACTCTGCATAATTTCGCCGTTTAACGCTCATCTCAAGGACATGATCTTTTGTTTCCTGCTATCGTGCGTTGTTAATTTTATGAAATGAATAATTATTGTATTTTAAAAAGATAAAACCTACTTCAAATTGCACGTAATTGAGAATCAAAATTACCTATTTTAAACACTACTGAACCGATTTTGATGAACAGTATTCCCGAAGTTAAACAGTACCCAGTACAAAAAAAGATTACTTTAATCGGACTAGTAGTTCCGAAGATGTGCGAACACAAACATAAAAACATACATAAATATGTATGTCACTTTAGAAATTTGTCACATTTGTTCAAATGCTGATAATATAGACTAAAACATATCAAAACTAGACAGTTCTGAAAATAATACATACAATATACAGGTTGAATTGATAACCTTTTATTGAAGTCGGTTAAAAAACGCGACGTACGTCAGTTACGAATTACGATTGATTGCACATCACTAACTGGCGAGGCGGACGCTCGGTGCGGTATCGGGTCGCCAACCGCCTGCTTGTACGGCGGGCCGCAATAGGCGCACTGCCGCACTGAGCTGATTTTTGACACCCCCAGTGCGTGGTAGGCCGATAACGACCTGCCATATTTTTTTTATAGGAAAGACCTATAATTTTGAACACAATCTCAAATATATATTTGCCTCTGTGATACTTTTACAAACACCTGAGATAATCGTTCCGCACCAAGTGAGAGAACATAGTTTTCTTCGTCCGCACCAGCTAAAATTCCGCGGCAGGCCGATTTCGGCCTGCCCCGCAGTGAAGGTGTTAATAAAAAAACAAATTGCAAATCACTCCTTGCAAAAGCATTAATAGTGAAAGTATTTAACATACCATATCCCTCAATATTTTTTAAATCATATGTGTTAACAACACATAACACACTGCCAAAGCTAGCGATGATAAATGAGCAGATATTATAAATGTATATAATACATTTGTGTTTTGCATTTTTCAGTAATTAGTGAACCTAAAATCAGTTACGTCAATATTTTTTTTGGATTTCTAAAAATAAAGGCGGTTAATACATTTGGTAACCAGAAACTATATTTATAACAATTGTGTCACTATGATTTTGCTAGAAAGAGACGGAGTTCCGTTATTTCAATGTGCGGAGACGAAAGAGCATGACATTTAATGTGTCTGGCACTTAAAAACTGAAAAATTAAAATTTTGCAGTTAATACATTTGTGAACTAAGGCATCGATATTATAAAACAAAGTCGCTTTTTTCCCTAATGTCCCTTTGTTCCCTTTAAAATCTTTAAAACTACGTAACGGATTTTGATGATTCTTTCAGTGTTAGATAGCCCATTTATCGAGGAAGGTTATAAGGCTACATTTTATCACGCTAACACTAATAGGAGCGAAGAAATGGAAGAAAATGTGGAAAAAACGGGGAAAATTATTTGAAAGGGCTAACTTGAACGCGCTAATCTCAGGAACTACTGGTCCGTTTTGAAAAATTCTTTCAGTGTTAGATAGCCCATTTATTTAGGAAGGCTATATAAGGCTATATTTTATCATGCTAAGACTAATAGGAGTATGTGGAAAAAACGGGGGAAATTATTTGAAAGGGCTTGTCTCGCGAATTACTGGAGCAATTTTTATGTTATTTGGCACAGATAAGAAGTAGACCACATGAAGGATCGTAGGCTATCTATTTTAATAATTGTTTCAGTGGCTATATATTTTATACCCGTGCCACGCCGGGGCGGGTCGCTAGTCATTTTATAAAATAATCGATGACGCCCGTAACTTCGTTGCGCCAAAACTCGTTTACCGTGCGGTACATTTTTCCTAAAATAAAAGTATCCTATGTCTCGGGACTCAATATTGACAGCTTTAACGGACAGACAGACATACACACGTTCGCATTTACAATTTCAGTATGGATGTAGTCTACAGTCTGATTTTTTGGGTTTCATATCCAAAGGGTAAAAACGGGACCCTATTAGGTACTAAGACTTCGTTGTCTGTCCGTCCGTCTGTCTGTCTGTCTGTCTCCAGGCTGTAACTCAAAAACGGTAATAGCTAGAGAGTGAAATTTTCATAGACTATTAATATCTGTTGCCGATATAGCAACAAATACTTTACTAAAAACAAAATAAAATTAATATTTACTAATTTTCGTGAATCTTAGCGAGCACATCGGCTAGGATTCAGGATTATTATAACAATTCTTGATTATTATAACGGTACTTGATGATGCCAACTCAACGCAAAATAGATGTTCGTTATCGTTCACAAGTGTAGGAAAGTTATGCAATAATACAGAAACGTGCTTGTTTGTGTCCCTCCAAAACTCCATCTTGCGATGGATGGATGTTTCAGTAAAGCGTCTACCACTTAACTGAATCGACCGACTTGACTTCTTGACTGTATTGACTTTTACTTAGACTTTGACTAGACTTTAGACCTGACAATATTGAAAAACGATGCTGAAAATTGTAACGATGCTATATTGTTTTCCCGCCATATATTTTATACTCGACACTGGCCATGGTCGAGGTCATAGCCGAGGTGCCATAATAAGAAAAAAAAAAGTACAACCCCGTATGACAATGCAACTGTCAGTGCCAAGAGTAAAAAAATATTTTCTGTGATGTTTCTGTGGTTCAAAGTTCAAACTGTTTTTTGCGTAATGCGTGTTAGTTTTTTGTTGAATTAACATTTAAATTAAAATAAATTTGTTTCAATTATAACGGCAGCAGATAAAATAGAACGCATACCAACTGAGAAAAAGAAAACAAGGTAAATTATCTACATTTATTATTTATAATTATGAAATCCAATTAATGTGGTATTTTATTTTTGTTTTTTTTTTCTATTATAGCAACTTTTGAGAGAAATAATCAAGCCATTTAAAGAGATTAGAGATTATTAAAAAAAAGGATTTATCGACAAACACAAACAAAGCCAAACTCAAAGCTGAAATAACTGAAAAGCAAGTACAAAAATGGAGCTGTTCAAAGTACAGGCAGGCAGCACCTAGACCTCCATCGCCCACTCCAAAGACTCTGAAGCTGGTTAATTTAATAGAGTTTGAAAAAGACTTCAATGACTTTGGCTGTGATGGTGTCAGGATAGAGGTATGTTCTAGTCATAAAGTTAATATACCTAGCGGAATAGGGCAACAATCTTGAGCTGTCAAACGAAACCGAAATTGATTTATGTCTGTGTGTAAAGATTTGTTTAGGTAGACACTTACACAAGCATCTTCCAAAGAGATTAAATTGTCAATGTGCTGATAATTGCCAACTGGACGTCAAACAGATGAAAAAAAATGATTCTGTGCGTATCACAAGTCACCATGCAGTGTTACTGATAATGACATCTTGCTTGCTCAGTCCTTTGTTTCTCTATTCCGCTAGGTATATTAACTTTATGGTTCTAGTCTACAAATAATAAAAACTAAGGAAGAGTAACATTAAATACACAAAAATATACAATTTTGTGTATTAATTATAGAAATGACAAATATTGTCAAAGGCTTTATTTCGTTTTGAGTGTCAGGGCTGGTTTACACGTATTAAGTAGATAAGTAGTTAACTAAATTTTAAGTTACTTATTGCATGTAAACACAAAATTTAGTAGCAAGTAGTAAGTTAAAATTTAGTTAAGTACTAAATGAGGAAATTAGAATTTTGACTATTTTCTGTTAATTTGGCAGGCGGGGCTTGTCACTTGACAAATTTCCGGCAGGCACTTCAAATTAAGTTAAAATTTAGTTACTACTTATCTACTTAATACGTGTAAACCAGCCATTAGTGTTTCGTAACCATTGTCATATTTTAGTGTGTGAAAAGGAACCAAATTCAAAACGGTTGAAGTATGTGAGTTACGTTTCCTTAGTTTTTATTGTTTGTAGGTATATATATAGAACATTTTGTATATTTTAAATGTCTTTATTATTACTTATATTGTGTAATCTTTGCAATTTTAGGAACAACAAGAGTCTCAAAAAATAATAAATAAAAATTAGCAACAATAGACTAAGGTATGCATGATACAGTTTATTATTAGTTAAATAGTTAATGGAATCAGGTGTTACTTTGCGGAAATCCATAGCCTAAAATTTAGTTTGTTATTATTAGGCGCTGTATGCATGCCTATGTGTACACTCACTCATTTACTTAACGATGGAAGTTTATTTCGCAGAATATTGCTAAAAATAAAAATAATAACAAACTAAATTTTAGTTTATTTTTATTGAATGTCATATCTGTCATAAACTAAAACAAAATCTGCAAATTTCATTTTGGTCTTAAAAATGAAAATGTTTTTTTTACTTATTATCGAGGAAATTGATTTCTAGGCAGTTGATAGACCAACGTCATTTGGTCGAATCATGTCAATTTAATGTTAATTATTGTGATCTGTCAGCTGCATTTGACGTAACAGGACCAAACTACGTAGGTGCCCCATCTGCCTAGGAATGAATAAATCTGATTTTCTACTTGAAAACAAAGAAAGTATTTAAAAGGTAAAATCCACTTAAAGACTTGTTGAATAGTAAAACATGTGCCATTTATTAAAACAATTATAACAGTTATTTGTTAAATCCCAAACCATAATTGATACCTAGCGTGAGCCATCAGCACCACCCATCGCACCAAAGAGAACTGCAATGAAAACACCAGTATTGTGTTTATAATATTAATCCTTCGATCGCAGATTCTTGGAAATGCTATTGTGTTCTATTGTTGTTGCGATCATCGGTGCTCGTATGGGGCTTGATGGGTTAAATTGCTTGTTTTACTACACAAATATATAGAATAATAGATGACTATAATAAATGGATCAATTGTTTTAATTTAATATGTTATTATCACATTGTATTATTACTAACGATTTTTTTGTTACAGACATCAAAGAAAAGTATCTTTGATTTTGCAGAGGCCTCATTTGCAGTCATGCAACATTTTAGAGTGAAAGGCTTCAAAAGGAACATGAATTAAGAATGCAACACACAAAAGAGTTACAGGAACAAGCAATAATTATTATTATTAATTTAAAGCTGCATTATGAAATATTGCCTAAGCAATTGTCAAATAAAAATGAATATATGTGAAGAAATACTATATTCTTTTAATAAATCCTACCTTGAAAATGTTCTTCAATATTTTCAAGGCCCTAACTACAGCCCCACACAATGAATTTTGCTGCGGAGATGCAACAGATAGTTGAGGGAGAGTTTGAGCAACATCATCTTCATTCATCATTGCTAAAGCAACAACATACATTTTAATATTTTCTAAAGATGTTCTAAAAGCCCAACAGTAAACAATGAAAACAATTTTTCCAGACACCAAAATATATTTTAATCATATATTTTCTTGTACATACAAATTAGAGTATAATATTAAATATTTTAAGTCATAACTCATAAGACTCCCATACCAATGAGCAACAAATAACAATAATTTATTTAATTGACTGTTGCAAACTGCCTAAATATCAAGATGTTGTTCATTTACTATTATTTTATGAAGCAAATTTCACCTGTACAGTAGGCCTACTACGAAACCGTTTTGAGACTCAAACAATCGGACGAGAATGCCGCATCCTGCTCTAACAACGTCATTTCACGTTTGTTAGAGTAAGATGCAACATTCTCGTACGATTGTTTGAGTCTCAAAACCGTTTCGTGGTATGGGCCCTGGGTACCTACATAATATTTTGAGAAACTATAACCTTTTCGGTTAGTGAAAAATTGGCCACTGCCAGAGACCAGCCATACATTACTCTATGCCACTACTCACTAAGCCCTTGTACTTTCGGTATTCTAATATTAGTGCAGTCTATAGCACCAATAACACTTTTGAAACCTGAAAGTCTCAAATTCTTGAATGGTTTACTGTTCATTCATGGAGTTTGGCATTTTAATAAAATGAAATCTCTGTAATATAGCTTAATAATTGCTACTCTTTTGCATATTCTGCTAATGGACTGTTGAGATAAACCATGAATACCCAGATGGGTAGGATGCAGCATCATCTTGTATCTGAAAAAAATCTTATCAATAATAATAGGTAAGTATATACTCAAATTTATCCATTGCTATTGCGCCACCAAATAGTCGATTTAAAAACTGGTCACCAATTCACCATATTTCGTAAATCTTTATCACTAATCACTATACAAATATACCTACATAGGAGACCTACAATGAAAGGATTTTTTCTTGTTCAAATGCTTTTGGTTTTCATAGATAATGTCGTACGGTAGATAAGTAAGTACTTTAAAATGATTAAAGAAACACTGTTGTATTTTGTATGATAATAAGTAGGTATCTACATTTTTCACTTGTATCAAAGCGCATATTTATTGCTTAATTTATATAATTCTCTAAAATTATTATTAATACTCAAATAGAGTTAAATACAATGAATAAATGAATGAAAAGTAAATTAATTTTATTTTTTCGAACCACAAGTTAATATTTACTTACCTATTACAAGTTTTATTTGTGAAGTAATAATTTTTATGATTTGTTTACGAAATACAACATTTTCTAAACGTAATCACTCTCAAAAGGTGTTATTATTTATTAAACATTATACGTCCATGCAATATAAATATAACAAGAGAAAACCTATTTTAGATACCTACAGGTATCTAAAATAGGTTTTCTCTTGTTAACTTATTTGTTTACATCAGTGAAGTATGAACTGTCAAATGTCAATCCATACACTGACTGGCAACTCCCTAAGACCCCCATACATAATAAAAAAAGAAGAAGAAAAACTAGGCTAGGACTAGGTTTAGAGGTCTTTGGCTAGGACTAATCACTATGAAAAAAAAAAAGTAATTCCATGACCCATGTATTTAAATTACTGAAGAATTTAAATAAAATGTAATTAGAATAAAATGTATTCTAACTACATTCTAATCAACTACTAGTTAACTTCAGGTGCACAATTACTTCAGTAATCTGATTATTTTGTAATCAGATTAACAACTACAAAGTATTTGTAATTGTGTAATTGTTAATCTAATTAGTTTTTGCCCAACTCTGAATTTTGTAGGAATCGTAGGAATCGGGTGCACCGTGCAGTGCAATGCGCGCTGCGCGCACAATCAACTTTTGTAACTTGAACTATAGAAGTAAGAAGACGAAGTAGAAAGCTTTTCTTTTGTCTCCTATATATAATAAAGTACTCTGTGCTTTTGTCTATTGATTCGTAGCTGCCCTATCATTTGTGTGAATTTTTTCAGATTTTATAAGATTTTAGTCTTTAATATTACTGCGGTTGCATTATATAAGTCTGAAATACCTCTAGTGTAATAATTTGGACTGATAAAGCTCGCAGTCGAAATGGGAAGTACTCGGTCGTGATGCCCGATTTCGCCAGATCGTGAAGTAGCTTTCGGTCTTATTTTCGCAGTTCGCACGGACTGGAATAACAATTGTTTTTCTTTTTATAACTGCATGACAATTTATGTGAGTGAGGTAAAGAATTGGCGTGAAAGTGTTGTGGTGCAGTGTGGTGCAGTGCGGTAGTGTCGGTCGCAATGTATCAGTGAGGGCGGCGATCGCTAAGCCAGGGTCCCCATTGTCATGTTGGAGACGCGGTCTGTGCGCGCCGCGGACTCGGTGTGGGCGAATAAGCCGTTGCCTGCGCCAAACGCCATGGCTAACTCCAGGCACGGAAAGAACGCACAGGTATATTACGAAACTCCTCAATCTGTTCTCCTTCGGTATTCACAGAGTTGACCAAATCAAACACTCGACTTAGCAGTTGAACAATAGTTTTTTTTTTTCATTTAGATACAGTTTCTTAATCTTTCTATAGTTAGATCAAAGTACAGTCAAAGGCAAACAATAATATGGTCAAATGTTGTTGCAATTATCTGGTCTGTCTACCTATTAAAATAATTGCTTGGGACTGGTGTTAGGGGTATCCATAATTTCTTACCTTCAGGCAATCTACCTGCTCAACTATTGGTCTAATTAAAAAGAGAAATAAGTTGCTTGGTGTAACAGGGAACTTAGTAAACATTATTTCATCACTTTCACACTTCAATTGTAGAGAAATTAAATTAATCCTTCGAGCCCCAAGCTTTCGCATGCGACTGCAATAACAATATTATAAGGTTAATGATTTCATAAATGATGGCACATCTTGGGAGTAGGATGGCTGCTTGCAAGGCTACTTCAACATTATTGTATGACTTACAATTATGTATGTATGTTGACATTATATAATTTTAAGTTACAGCATTGTAAATTTTATTTCTTTTCTCCCATTTTTTTTCGTAAAAAAGTGGGCCCCCTGTGAGTTTCTTACGCCGGTTCTTCTCGCTGGGTTAGTTCCCGAACCGGTGGTAGGCACCATAGTATCAACATTCTGAAAGAATTTTTTTAAAAAATATTCAGAAATAAAACAATTTTTATTTATTTTATTTATTCAATAGGAAGGTTATTGTGTCTCGTTTTTCTCTCGTTTTTCCACGGTCGAAGGATTAAATTACTTGCTACAATATATTTCAACTTCATGCACATTATATACTCTTTCCCATATCTATCTGTCTCCATTAATTTTGTTTGAAATGTATGCTTACAGTACTGATAGCTAAAATGCAACAGATTGAAATGTGACATGTTCATCACACAATAAAGAAATACTAAAGCACATACATATTAGGTCATTTTTCAAAATTAAGTTAAAAGTTTAATCAAATCCATTTGAATTAGAATATCTGTGTTACATGTTCATTCATTTTCAAATTCTGTTTACATTTAAACAAAATAAATTGAATTGAGTTCAAAAAGTTTTATGAAGTTTTTTAAATCACAAAAAACTTTCCAAAACATGATTTGCAATTGTTTTTCTAATGCTAGTAAAATTCAATTGATAATAATTAATAATTTTTAAAAAGTTTAGTACAATATAATATATATTAACAATTTTCATTAAATAAATTAGTAGAAACTTCTTGACCTTGCTCTAGCACAATAGTAATTCACTACGATTAACAATTAAATTAATATAAAGGTATGCTACCTGTTAGATAATTAAATTATCTTGTTGCAGCTAAAACATAATAATTAATAAATAATATGGGAATATTCAAGTACTTAAATAAATATTTCTGATCTCCATAACATATCTGAATGAAACAGAGTGTGAAGTATGATTGCATAATTAATGTTATAGATGTTAATTGACGCTAGTATTTCCTCTGCCTCTCCCCGTCACTTAATTCAGTGAGCAACCTTAACTACATCCATTCAAAATATTGCTCAAGAGGATGTTGATAATAATGCATATAACCTCCTCTTCCATCTTCATTTTGTGTTTCTATTAAATCTTCGAATGAAGCGACTCATATAATAATGATGGAACTTCACTTGAGAAGTTTGTTTGATCATTTATTAATTATTAGTCATCAGTCATTATCTATACTAATATTATAAAGCGGAAGAGTTTGTTAGTTTGTTTGTTTGTTTGAACGCGCTAATCTCAGGAACTACTGGTCCGATTTGAAAAATTCTTTCAGTGTTAGATAGCCCATTTATCGAGGAAGGCTATAGGCTATATTTTATCAAGCTAAGACTAATAGGAGCGAAGAAATAGAGGAAAATATGGGAAAAACGAGGGAAAATTATTTGAAAGGGCTTATTTGAACGCGCTAATCTCAGGAACTACTGGTCCGATTTGAAAATTCTTTCAGTGATAGATAGCCCATTTATCAAGGAAGGCTATAAGCTATATTTTATCACGCCACAAATAATAGGAGCGAAGAAATTGAGGAAAATGTGGAAAAAACGGGGGAAATTATATGAAAGGTCTAATTTGAACCGCTAATCTCAGGAACTACTGGCCCGATTTGAAAAATTCTTTCAGTTTTAGATAGTTCATTTATCGAGAAAGGCTATAGGCTATATTTTATTACGCTACAAATAATAGGAGCGAAGAAATAGAGGAACATGTGAAAAAAACGGGGGAAATTATATGAAAGGGCTTATTTGAACGCGCTAATCTCAGGAACTACTGGTCCGATTTGAAAAATACGGTTGCGTGAAATTCCTAAATTACGCGGGCGAAGCCGCGCAGAACAGCTATGTATGATAAATTAAAGTTACACATTAGGTTAAAGAGAACCTTAATTTTAACCTGAAGGGTAAGGATGTTGCTAATAATTATTTTTTCTACAGGACGATGTTTGCTATGTAGTAGCAAAATACGATTATGCAGCTCAAGGTGCGCAAGAATTGGACCTACGCAAGAATGAAAGATACCTCCTCCTCGATGACTCCAAACACTGGTGGCGTGTGCAGAACGCCCGTAGCCAGTCTGGATATGTGCCTAGCAACTATGTCAAAAAAGAGAAACCATCACTTTTTGATAGGTATTAACATTTGAACTAATAAGTATAATTGATAAGTTACTGAAACCAAGTCACTGCTATCTGTGAAAACTTTTAATTGACTTTATCATGTTATGTTAATCAATAATGTATGTATGTACATCTTTAAGTTTTTAGCTAAAAATTTTACTTAAATAAATGAAATAAAACAAAACTAACCTCTTACTAATAAAATAATCTACCCGGTGTATAGTGTTACATAAGGATGTTGTAAGATTGTGTGTTTTGTCTTTGACTGACACATTGGGAAAGTCGATTAATAGACAAAAACAAAACAAAGATGTGTTACATGATATACTATGGTTTTTATTAGTAAGATATAAGTAATTTAAAAGTCTGATTATTTGTAATGACTAATGATACTATTTCACATTATGTTAGTACTTTTTATTATTACCTAGGTATCTCAATCACAATTCACAAGTACAGCAGTATTTTGAGTTTTCACTATTTCAAAAATAATATTTAACTATTTCAGCATCAAAAAGAAGGTGAAAAAAGGGTCAGGGTCGAAGACTCTTCCGTCGAGCAGCTCGCCGGTACGCGGGGCGGGGCCCGGCTCGGGCGCTGGCAGCAGCACGGGCCCCGAGTCGCCGGGGGCCCGCCGTCCTGAGCCCACCGAGGCCTTGGGCACGGCTGTAGTGAAATACAACTACCAGGCCCAGCAGCCAGACGAACTGTCTCTCACCAAGGGTACTCGTATCCTCATCCTGGAGAAGAGCAACGATGGCTGGTGGAGAGGACAGTACCAGGGCCATACTGGATGGTAGGAGCTCAACATTTTTTGTATGATAAGGGGCTTTTTTACTAGTAAGATAATTATAATTTAAGTGATTTAAAAGTCAGATTTTTATGTCATATAAATTGACTAAGGGCTGTTTCACCCATACCACAACATTTGTTCAAAAATTTTGTTCACATCGCGCGCTATAAGCTGTAAGTCCACGCGGACGAAGTCGCGGGCAACAGCTAGTAACCAAAATATACGTCTTGTTATAATATACATATTCTTTGCCTAAACTTGCAGTTAACAGGACTATTAAGAAACAAGTTCTTTTGGTTTTATTTAAGAAATCCTTATCTTTTTAGGTTTCCATCAAATTATACAAGCGAGGAGGGCGACGGCGAAGATACAGTGCACACTTATGCCATGGCCGAGAATGTCCTAGATATTGTAGTAAGTACTAAGAAAATGTATGAATTACTCAAATGTGTAATATTTGTATTGTATTTCAATTACAGTATTAGTGCTAGTGTATTAAAGTGTGTATTTTATTTCTTCTTTGAAAAAGAAATAATTACGTTATTTTTCTTATTTTAGGTTGCATTGTATTCTTTTACGTCGAACAACGAACAAGAATTGTCGTTCGAAAAGGGCGATCGACTGGAGATAATAGAAAGACCACCTTCGGATCCTGAATGGTAAGTTTTAATTATTCATTAATTCATTCTTATACTTGCTTATTAATCTGCAAATTTCTCAAAAATTGTAGAACATTACGAAGCCTACGTAGATGTTCTGCAGACATGCAACTAAGATCCCACACACAAGTGACAGAAGATGATATATTTAATAAAGATCTGCCAATCACGACTCGACTATTCACTGATCTAAAAATACTCGTGTAGTTCCCAATATTCAATCTATCTCTGGTTTGACATACGACCGGTCGCAGCTGACATTGAATTGACATAAAATATAATATGTCTCCAATGTCTAATGAGAGCTATTCCTATCTCTAGTAGGGCAAAACCAGAGATAGATCAAATATTGGGAACGGCCATAAAAATCACTTCTGCAAGAGTGTAAAGCAGTATTTCCTAAAGTGGGCGATGAAGGTCTAAAGGGGGGCAGTGTGTAGAGGCTTAGGGGTGATTTATTACATCTAGATGCATTTTAAATTAAAACAAAGGGGGCGCTGAAACATAATTTGTTCTCAAAGTGTGCAGTAGACAAAATAAGTTTGGGAACCCCTGGTATAAAGCATAATAAAATATGAATGTTTCAGGTACCGCGCGAGGGACTGCCGCGGTCACGTGGGTCTGGTACCGCGGAACTACCTTCAGGAGCTGGCGGAGTACCTGCAGCACGGGTACGACGGCGCCGCCCCGCCGACCAACATCGCCGGCCGCGCCTGGTACTACGGCGCCATCACGCGCACGCACTGCGATGCGCTCCTCAACCAGCACGGACACGACGGCGACTTCCTCATCCGAGACTCCGAGACCAACGTATGTGTATAGTTGATAATGTAACCGCGCCTGGTACTACGGCGCCATCACGCGCACGCACTGCGACGCACTCCTCAACCAGCACGGACACGACGGCGACTTCCTCATCCGAGATTTCGACACCAATGTATGTGTGATGCTACAACATCATTGACAAATAAAAAAAACGGTTGTCTGTAAAGTCGATTTACTGACGATAGTTGAACGTGACAACGTGCCTCTTTGTCGCTCGTACCGCGCTCTCGCTTGCACTTCAAGCTGGAAAAAATCAAGCTCAAACATGAAACCTCCACTTTGGGTTCATACGAAGCTTGGTTCCTATAGAATCCAGGTGATGCAGCAGCAGCAGCGTGTAAATATTTTGTGTTTGTCTACTTCTTACTGGTTGTCGCACTTAAAATGAGCCCAAACACGAAACCTCTACCTACTCTAAGTTGGGGAGGAGTTGGATATCCTATTGATTACCAGTGCAGCACCAGGCTAACTTTCCATAATTATGTGTATACTTATATTGTATATTCACAAATGTCACGAACTAGAATGAAATATAAAACCCATTAAATGACTACAAGTTGCTAACGGCCTTTCATGAACCAGATAAACTCTGATTGTCCAGCAATGAGCAGGCTGATGATGATGAACTACTTATAGCTAAGAACACTCCCGAACATGTCAGCTGTCAAACAAAAAAAACTAGATCAAAATCGGTCCACCTATTTGGATGCTACGATGCCACGGACATGAACCAGAGAAACCCAGATTGTCCAGCACTGAGGAGGCTGATGATGATGAACTATAGCTAAAAACACTCTCGAATCTCGATCATGTCAGCTTTCAAATAAAAAAAACTAGATCAAAATCGGTTCACCCGTTTGGATGCTACGATGCCACGGACAGATACACACACAGACAAACAGACAGACAGACAGACACGTCAAACTTATAACACCCCTCTTTTTTGTCGGGGGTTAATAAAATATAGACATTACGTCGTGTATTAAAGTCACAAAAGTATCCTTCACAGCAATTAGGACGAGTGGAACTCTTGACCTCTCCGTAATAAGGAAGAAGACGCTGGCTATAGTTTTACTAATTAGTTTCAGTGTCCAACTGTCTACGCATTACTAATAACTGTTACATAACCAAATATTGTCATAGCTGCGCATTCCACAGGACTTGCCTAGCCACCTAGAAGATATTTATCTACCTACTTTCTTCCATAAGCATATTCAATGCCCAAAGTCCTAAAAGAAATAAACTAATCCAATAACAAGTTTATTTCAATATTATAATAATTAATATTATATAAGTATATTAAGTATAGTATTTTGCAAATCACGATTAGTCGTGAACAATCATTATCCTTATTATAGCTACATATTTTAACGCTTTGGTGTATAAATATTTGAACACAAAACCTTCAAGCTATGTGAATCGTGATGATTTAAATGCAAATTAAAATGGTATAATCACAAGTCATAAAAATAGCTTCTTACATACTAAACATTATGATAAATAGCTACAATAATGTCTATAAGCTATGAGGGCTACAGAGTACAGCCTAATCCTGAAGCATGACATTGAGACCTAATGATAAGAGTTACCTTTCCTAGCCTTTCCATGCCTGTGTGGGATATATCATCTATACTATAATATTATAAAGCGGAAGAGTTAGTTAGTTTGTTTGTTTGTTTGTTTGAACTCGCTAATCTCAGGAACTACTGGTCTGATTTCAAAAATTCTTTCAGTGTTAGATAGCCCATTTATCGAGAAAGGCTATAGGCTATATTTTATTACGCTACAAATAATAGGAGCGATGAAATAGAGGAAAATGTGGCAAAAACGGGAGGAAATTATTTGAAAGGGCTTATTTGAACGTGCTAATCTCAGGAACTACTGGTCCGCTTTGAATAATTATTTCAGTGTTAGATAGTCCATTTATCGAGAAAGGCTATAGGCTATATTTTATCACGCTACGAATAATAGGAGCTAAGAAATAGAGGAAAATCTGGAAAAAACGGGGGAAATTATTTGAAAGGGCTTATCTTACGAACTACGGGAACAATTTTTCTGTTATTTGGCACAGATAAGAAGTAGATCACGTAAAGTATCATAGGCTATTTTTTGTGGACTAATTTCTCTGTGAAATATCTAATTTATGCGGGCGAAGCCGCGCGGAACGTCTAGTAATATATATTATAGCACATTTAGTTGCTGATGATGACAATAACCTACAAGCTATACTATACGTAACTTTTATCGCGCGTGGAATTTCTTTGTCAGAGTTCAGGTGAACAATTGCCTTTGTGGAATCTCCGTTGTCAATACACAGTCACGTTCGCTGCGGGTCCAAAGTTCGTGTTTTCGTTCAAAATCAATTCCTCCACTAGGGTTCTCAATTGAGATTTAATTTAACGTTTATAAACAGGATATTCCTTCTGATTAGCCGTAATGGGTAATGGCATCGTGTTAAATAACGCTTGTTTTAGCCCGCCCGCGTTCACTTATAGACGATACCTATTCCCTTGTCTCTCCTCATTTAAGGATTGTGTAAGCAGTGCTTTAGTCTAACATTGCTTTACTTTTCTTTTTTGGAAATTACATGTCTTTCAATGTCCTTGAAGTCTTCGCTGAAAGATTTTATAGTTTAAAACCACTCAGCACCAATTTTTTTTTGTATTCAAACCAAAAGATCCATAAAATTAGCGTAACCTGTCTGTAACTAATCTAGTTCTTAACAACTGACACAAGGTCGTTTGGTTTGGCTGTCCCGAAAACTTCAACGAGATTGTTATTCTTATGCGGTAGTTTCCAGAAAAGCAAGAGTTCTTCCGACTATTTTCCGGCTACTAACCATCTGATCAGATCTGATCATGATCTATCCGATTTTAAAATTATGCTTTTATATAAATTCTACCTTATTTTTTAATGCCTAAACAACTGGCAGCCCTAGACATACGGCTACGCGTGCGTTGATACAAACTGATTCAATTGCTCCAGTGGACTTTGTACCGAGGTGATTATTCCCCCGCGGGCCGCGAAACGTAAGGTCGCGTGACAGATATCGTGCGCCTCTCCCGACCTCCGATTTCAGTAGTAAGTAAGTGTATCCGTTTTAAAGGACACGGGCGCGGAACTATAAATAGGATTAGGGTTAGAAGCTTATCCCACTTCTGATTTATATTTAAAATCAGAAGTGGGATAACCCTATCCTATATTCTTTACGCTTTTACGTCAAATGTTTATTAAATAAGGTAATGTAGTAATGGTAAAAAGATAATTGGAAAATGGTAAATTAGAAAATGTAATTACTAACGGAGATACTAGAAAGCTCACAATAATATTATGACAGAGTGTTTCAAGTAATAAAACGTGAAGACGAAGTGAGCAGAGTAAAGATACCAGTAACAGCGGTGCACAAACCGAGAGTTATTCAATTTCATTTTTTAAAATATAAAAGTATTTTTATTATTAGGAATTGAAAAACCGTGAAACATTAGGAATTGGTTACATTTATAATATTATGTAACTAGTCATTATAATATACTTTAACACAATGTATTTGCATGTTGATTATACTTCTTAATATTCATTAAACAATAAACGTTCAGAAAGCTCTTTTTACGATGAATATTTCTGAGCACCAGAATCTGGTGGGTACTAAACTAAAATAAGCATGTGGGCTCGACAGAGGCGTGGCGTTTCGCGCATCACAAATATTTTCGCTGTGCCGTTAGCTTGCGTGTACGAGGAATTAATTTTAGCTTCGGAGTTCCGAATACAAAAGAGTCTATAATGCTTAACGCTGGGACTTTGCTTCGGCTGCGTGCATTATCTTCCTAATTCCTTATACCTTTGTGTTGCGGACTATAGTCGAGGCATTTTAATAGGCCACATTTGACAGTTCATCAAAATTGCACAACGTAACCTTGTAGCGACGTGCATAAAAAATAAATATTTTCGTTTTGTTATAACTGCACAATTTACTAACTTTTTTCAATTACAATTACATATTTATTGTAAATATGACCGATACGAATTATTTAACGATTTGCTTTTACTGATAAACAACTCTAAACGTAATAAACAAATTCTGATCTTAATAATTGCACGTCGTTACAATGTTACGTCAGCTGACCTTTTTTCTTTTTAAACTCTAGGGATGTTACTCTAAAAATCGAAAGCAAATAAATAGTATCGATGCATTGATTACTTGTAACGAAATATCCCCATAAAATAATAACCACGCTGTGAAAAGTAACACGTATTTATGTGAAATGAATAATGATAATACTAAATTTAACATTTTTTATAATTCAAGGGAATAAATGCATTTTTTTGTAAATTATGTACTTTTCTTATTTTGCTCCTTGAATTAAAGTAATAATGGGACAGGAATTTGTTTTTGGTTTTACAAATAACGTATAAAAATCAAATATTTTATTTCAAGTCCGTATCGATTTATTCGTTTTGGTCGATGTTTTTACGCAGCTTACCTCACTATGGAAATTAATCTGACAGATGTCAAATGTGGCCTATTAAAATGCCCCGACTGTAGAGCAGATATTCATAATTCAAGGGTAGAGTACTTCAAGAAGAGCAGCGTAAAAACTTTACCTTTAGATATTATAACGACTCTACTAAATCGGTAGAGTTCCACTACGAAATAAAAAGTATAGTCTATACTCTCTACTCAATAAAAAACCTAGCCTTGCCTTCGCCTTATGTAGAAAATACATAATAAAATATATATTTTTTATTTTAATTAACAAAGTTAACTCTACAGTTATCAGTTTTCTGTTTGTATAATTAAATTGTATATCATTAGACACGTTGATCTCAATAAGCTTTTAATTATTCTTTAATAGACACATCATAGTATGTAACTGTAGTCTGTAATCCTACCTGCCTAATGCCTATCTAACCTACATTTTTATGTCATTTGGTAGAGCAAATGTTTTAAATTTCATGTTTCATTGTTTCAGGATAAAGGCGCATAGAAATGTTTATAGACGAAAATGAAACGTAAGTAATAAATTATCTATACTTTCTGGGTTCTGACGCAATATCAAGTCAATCGCTTCTTAAAAGTTAAAACGCAGCATCAGCATGAGAAGATTCAGAAGTCACGTAGAGTATTTAAGGCCTCTATATCCGCCAATGACCTTGATCATTGTCTGTCAGTGCGAATATCGACGTAAATGACATTAAAATAACATTCATAACAGCGCGCCTTGTACGGTGGCGGTTACGACGCTCGCCGCGTCCATGATAGGGCGAAATAGGAGAAAAAACCTTTTTAAGGGTTAGGCTGCGTTGCACCAGAGGCGTGGTTAAAGCTAAAGTTAAAGTCAAATATGGCGTCCTTAGCTTTAGCTTTGACTTTAACTTTAACCGGAAAATTTGACAGATGTCGTATGAGATGACAGGTGTTTGGACGCCATATTTAACTTTAACCAGAGATTTGATATTTCGCACTGTTGTCAAAGTTAAAGCTAAAGCTAAAGTTAAAGTCAAAGTCAAAGTTAGTTTGTGCAACCCACTCTTAATATAATACATATTTCAAAAAAGTAAAAAAAAAAACAAATTATCAACTTATGTATTGCAAAGCAGTAGATATTTTTTATATATTCTTTTGATAAATAATGAAGGAGTAAAGTGGTTTCATTCAACGATTTGGAGGTGATTTGGTTTTTTATTTCTTTATTATGTGATACCGATAGACAAAATATGGCAAAACCACGTAACGAATCATATCATGTAGATTACTAATTATTTTTTTCAGATATAATTTCTCTGTTAATGCCGATGATTAACAAAAAATTAAAACCGACTTCCAAGGTAAAAACAATAATAACATCCTTATAATATGAACTAAAAAGTATTAAATAATTATTCCTATCTAATAGTGCCTTTTTCCGAATTCGGCTAAAACTCAACTATTTCTGTACTCAATCTTCATCATTTTGAAGTCGGTACCAGATGAATCTTCACTTCTCTGACAGAATATTAATTGAAACTTTTGGAACTGGCACCGACTTCAAAATTATGAAAATTGAGTACAGAAATAGTTGTTTTTGCCGAATTCGGAAAAAGGCACTATTAGATAGGAATAATTATTTAATACTTTTTAGTTCATATTATAAGGATGTTATTATTGTTTTTACCTTGGAAGTCGGTTTTAATATTTTGTTAAAAATAATAATTTCACTCTTTTTAGTTACCTAGTAAGCCAACGCGTACTATACGTAGAATAATACACCTGTATATTATTCTACGTATCTTATTACAGTCACACTTACAAAATATAATATCAGCTGCAGCCTGCAGATAATTTTAAACAATACATTTAAAAAAATCGAAGTGAACACTTGTGACGTGCTAAGTAACCGGTCACCGGACTAGTTTCAATAGGCTGGCACTCGCTCGACTTGTCGCACCGCGCACGTGACGCATCGCTGATCGCACATAGTACCCGGCCCGCGCCGCCCGCGCCGCGCCGCTCGCGCTCGCTTGACAGCCCAGGCAATTATAATATTGTACTATGAACGCTAAACGCAATGCAAAAGGTTGAAATTAGGTTGTTTTCCAGAATATCTCATCGAAGTTTCTGGCCCCACAGGACAGGCTATGCCTAGTGTGGGGATTTGTCTTAATCTTAAGTTGTATATTGTATTTTTCTGGAAATAAATAATTTGTAATTTGTAAGTGAGACAGAATGTTACATTTAATCGAAGCAACTTTAACTTCTCAGAAGTAATGTCAAATGTGTGCCTTATGTTCTGGAGATAAGGTTGAATTTGGTGACATTGGTGACCCTGACGTGGTAATGAATTAATGATGATGATGATGATGAATGTAATTTGCATAGTAGCATAATATGCTTTCAGTTCTTAAAACAGCGCCTAAACTCCCAAACTTGTAGCTATAAGGAATCCGGAGTTCTCTTAGTATCTTCGGAACCATAGTATACCTCGGTGAAAAATCTTGCGTTTTGGTAGCATATGCTTAGGATGCTTCTCATAAAACCAAAATCACCATATGTTTCCATATAAATTTCGAGGAGTTCCCTCGATTACTCATGAATCCCATCATCAGGTCACCACTTTTGTGAACATGGTACCAAATTGGAGTGAAACCTAATACAACAAAACAAAAATTTTGAAAATCGGTTCACAAACGGCGGAGTACTCGTTGAACATACAAAAAAAAAATCCATAGCCGAACATATAACCTCCTCGTTTTTTGGAAGTCGGTTAAAAAGTGGTTTCATCTGCACGCTTTTTTCGCGAGAGGAGCCCCTACACCCTACAGGCTACAGCCTACAGTATGACCAAGAACTCGATGGTTTTTGGAAAATCGTTGTTGTATTATTATAGCTTCTACAGCAGTGGTACTAAACCTTTTTTTATTCGTTCCACAAACACGTGTTGGTTTTAGTATCGCGGGTCACAACTTAACATTTTTTCGTATTTAAATAATACCGTCTTTAAAGTTAGCGATTTTAAAGTAGAAAAATTTTCACGACTCACGACGATTTTGCACTATTTTGCTGACAGGCGTAAATTCAACATGGTTGAACTTCACACGGGAACTAATATGTATTCTGTGACACAGGCCACTGAATCCACTGATTGTACATAATGATTTCCTCGCTGTAAATCTCGTGGAAGTAAAAACCTAATAGGTAGAATGTAGAGCATACAATACATTGTTGAACTGAAACTAAATTGTAGTGTCCGGAACAAAAAGTAAAGTCGGTCATTGGAAGCTCCTTATAGAATAACTCCATGGACCTAAGAAATAAAATTATAATACATATATGTATGTATTATAAACATTATAATATTATAGAGTATTTCTTAGGTAAGGTTAAGTAATATTTATTCAAGAATCAAGTGTTGTATTTTATATCCATTGTTTGTTGTAATACGGTCAACAACCAGACAAGAGATCTTGTGATAAGTACTATACCAGGGGTTCCCAAACTGTGCGCCGCGGAAAGGCAGGAGGGGCGCCGCGCCGTGGCCCGTGAGTCGATCCTCCATCATTATCCATAACCACAATAATTATAAAATAAAATTATAATATGAATTATGTTAAGCAGGCAGATGATTAAATATATTTTGTTTATTATTTACTTGCTTAACCTAAATATAATCATGGACGTATAAAAAAAGACGGACGGAGTCCCACCATACACAAAACTGTGTCGTTCAGAGTCGGCCAGCTGGCTGTATGTACACGGTCCGCACGCACACATTCTTGCGCTAGTCCATACCATTTGACAGGCGTCAGAATGTGTGCATGGCCGACTCTGAAGAAAAGTAAAGACACAGTTTTGTATATGACAAGACTCCGTCCGCCTGTTTTTCTACGTTCATGAATATAATCATAAAAGGTGTTTATTTTAGAACTATGGGAGGAAAGGCTGCAAGAGCCTCAAGTCAGCGTAAATCTGGTGCAGGCCATTCGACCAGTGCTGAAACAGTGGTTGACAAGGAAGACCGGCGCGCTCACCTTCCGACTCACACATATGCTGACCGGGCATGGCTGCTTCGGTCGGTACCTGTGCGAGATCGCAAGTCGAGAAGAAACCACGCGATGTCACCACTGTGACTGTGACAGGGACACTGCCGAACATACTATCACGGCGTGTCCCTCTTGGATAGTACAACGTGCGGCACTCAGTACTGCCATCGGACCGGACCTTTCGCTGCCGGCACTCTTTCGTGCAATGTTGAGCGGCGAACAAGAGTGGAAAGCGGTGGAGGATTTGTCATCTCCGCAAAAGAGGAGGCCGAGCGCATAAGAGAGAGGGAGGCGCTCAACCCTCGTCGCAGAAGTAGGCCAAGGCGAAGACGGGTCAACCCAAAGGACCACAGCGTCTCACCTTAGCCAGGGAGCTCGGGGCGGCGGTATGGGGATGCCGCCGCCCATTGCACCGAGTCCCCGAGAGGGTCGCGATTCGCTGCGTATTCTTCGCGCATCGCGACACCAAAGTGTCGGGCCTACACAAGCCCTGGAAGGGCCTTTGTTTTGGCCACGGAGCCTGTTTGGGCTCGAGGAGGCCTGTTGGTGACAAGCAGGCACACGCACGCCGCGGAAAGAAAGCTCGCGAGTTCTCGCAATCCTGCGTGCGACGAGTGGAAGAGTATAGACGGGTTTTAGTGGGTAGGGCTCCTCTCAATTCCCCATCTTTACGGCCGCAGTCCTAGATACCCGGGGAAGTTGTCCCCAAACCCTCCGGCATGCACAACAGCAATCCCCGTCTCAAAAAAAAAAAGGGCACCATGACAAAATATTGACTATGTAAGTGCGCCGCAGGCTGAAAAAGTTTGGGAACCCCTGTACTATACAGTTGTCTGATATCAAAAGCCCGTAATATAAATAATATCTATGTACTGCTCTTAAAACGATAGGATAGATGTTTTGATAGGAAATTTTCCAATCATCCGTATCATTTTATTTCCCTTAGAATATAAAAGTTTGCTATCATATTAAATTATTAGCTTCACTCGTTGTGTTTAATATTATGTTACATAAATACAGTCTTGAAAATAATTTGCTTTACCACTAGTCTGGTTATGATAAAAGTTTGGCAACGGTTCAAAAGCTTCTTTTTGTTATGTCTGTATGCCTTCTGATTGTTCGGTGGTTCCTCTCGTTTTTTACCTTGTAGAAGTTTCCAGAGAAGGTGGATTAAGGGCCAAGACTGCCAAGAGTCAAGACCTTTCTCGAAACCTATGGTACCAAATTTAATTTCGCTGCACCAATGTCGCGTTAACAAAAGTGGGTCAACATTCATGAAAAGTAATGCTATAGCTTTCTCAAGAACACTCGAAATGTCAAATGATTGTGATTTATATTGCGTAGGTTCTAGAATCTAGAATGAGTACAGTCTAGAACAAGATAAAATGGCAACATCTTTAAATTAATAACTAACATTTTAATGAGAGAGGAACAAAAATATAATAGCGACAGCTGAGTTTTAAACATCAAATGAATGAAATACTTTATGTAAAGAGATGAAATCTGTAGCCGGGGAAAATAAAATGGTTCCTATCTAGTTAAACCTAGATGACTTACATCAAAAATATTATCCTCCTTATGGCAGTCGGGTAAATAATGTGTAGTAACCGGCAAACCATGATCTTATGTCACAAAATATACAAAGTCCGCGTGCGATAAGCGGTCTATATGTATTTTCTACTTTATCTGATAACGTATCATCCGACTGGATATATAAAATTAATGATAGCAACACAGACACAGTACATCGTAATTCGTACCGTTTGTGATTGAATGTTTGTGATTTGAGTGCACCAGATATGGGATATTATGATGTTCAGTGAGTTTCCAATGGAATTTTCTAGAATATTTATTTTGAGATATTATGTTATCATAATACCTAGGGTGGTGATAATTTAGCGCCGAAGTTCAGCTATGAGCTCGCGCTTATTGATTAGAGGACAACGTAATAGATTAATATAATAATTAATAAATTAACTCATCAAGCCCCATACGAGCACCGGTTATCGCGACAACAATAGAATACAATAGCATTTCCAAGAATCCCCGATCGAATGATTAAACTAAAACAATAACGATTAACTTATTACTAAGGTATATATACTTACCTCAAGTACCCAGGAGAGGCGGCTGACTATCTTTTGACCAAATTACTTGTACTATTATCTATTCCGTGACCAAAGCATGCAATATCTTAGTAAGTACTTACTGAGTTACTTATATTTTTTAAGTGTTGAAAAAAAGAAACCATATTGTGAAGAAACGTTTCTTGGTAACCCTGTAAATGTATATTGTAATACACAACAACTATTACGGATTTTAATATCAAATATGGTCATAGGATATGACATCCTAATTCCTATCACCTATGACCATGTTCATAAGGCTTATGACTTATCAATGGCTATAACTTATAAGGGACTTATCGAGACAACCGTAGCATTTATCGGTTATGAGTTATGACTTATGACAATATGTTTTATGGTGTTATAATAATTAAGTGGTGACTGGTGATATTGCATTGATGCATCGCATCGTGACAACTGAACGTGCGCGTGCGACTACTAAATAGTAAATACTAATAAAATTTTATTGAAATGTTACCAGCTTTACCACCGTGAGGCGTCCATTTCAATAATTAATTATTTGCGAGCTCGTAATTCGAGCTCATATGTCGTTTACAAGATCAATCACACAGTCTTTAAAAATATAAAATATTCCTCTTTCAGCTGGTTTTTGCGACAATGAACTAGTAGTCTGAGTAACGAGTGCCATTTTCCTCGAAACCTGATCTCATGCACCGAAATTTATGATTTTGGTCTCATTCGATTCGGAATAGCATCTAGAACATTCTATCAAAATTCCAAGAGGGGCTGAAAAAAAATGCAAAATGTATAAACAATAAAGTAAACAAAAAAAGAAGGGTTTGGTTTTTTTTAAATATTTCATAAACTATTTGAGATAGTCAAAATTTGAAAATAGATTCTTAAAGAGCAGGAAATTTCCTAAATAAATCCTAACTTTTGGAACTTTATCAACAATCCTTATAACTTTAATTAAGCGGCGAAAGTAACGGTAAAAACGCATATTTCGCATTTCGCGTGATTTGCCGCTATCTGCCACGTGAACTAAAAACAAATTTTAACTGATTAAATATTAATATTAAGGAATAAAAAAAAATTGGTACTAAGTAGACATATCAATAACAAAAATTCAGATTTTTTTTATTCTTTTGAGCTAATTTTAAAAGGGCTTAGAAGAGATCACCGCCGTAAAAAATCAAGAATTTTGAGTTTTCACTTTTTTATTAACATTCAAAGGCATTCAAAAATTATTCATGTAAATAAAGTCATTACGGTATTTATATGTCCAATAATTGTTTCTATTCTGTTTTGTTATTGTTAGAAGCCAGATAATAATATTTATATTTTTATTTATAAGTAACTAATAAAATTGAAATAATAATTTTTATTAATGAAAAACCCCTAATTACTTTATTTACATGAAAAATTCTTGAATGCCTTTGATTGTTCATAAAAAAGTAAAAAATCAAAATTTTTCAATTTTTCCAGCGGGGATCTCTTCTAAGCCCTTTAAAGATTAGCTCAAAAGAATAAAAAAAATCTAGATTTCTTGTTTTGAAAAAAATCTGCGTTTTTATGTTAACATTAAAATAGTGACTATTAACAAATTAAGAAAAGCATAACAATTAAACAATTAATGGTTATAATTTATTTTTGTTGACGGATTCCTGTTTATTGATATGTCTACTTAGTACCAAATTTGTTTTATTCCTTAATATTAATATTTAATCAGTTAAAATATGTTTTTAGTTCACGTGGCAGATTGCGGCAAATCACGCGAAATGCGAACTATGCGTTTTTACCGTTACTTTCGCCGCTCAATTAAAGTTATAAGGATTGTTGGTAAAGTTCCAAAAGTTAGGATTTGTTTTAGGAAATTTCCTGCTCTTTAAGGATCTATTTTCAAATTTTGACTATCTCAAATAGTTTGTGAAATATTAAAAAAAACCAAACCCTTCTTTTTTTGTTTACTTTATTGTTTATACATTTTGCAATTTTTTTCAGCCCCTCTTGGAATTTTGATAGAATGTTCTAGATGGTATTCCGAATCGAATGAGACCAAAATCATAATTTTCGGTGCATGAGATCAGGTTTCGAGGAAAATGGCACTTGTTACTCAGACTAGGGCTCGAAAACGTGACTGTCAAATGTCAATATAATTTTTTGTATATGTATACATACTTAGTACAAAAATTATTGTTAAAATGATGATCTATTGTAGTTCGTAGAGCCTTGTAATCTTTATGGTTACTTAATTACTAAAATAAACAAAGTATGTGGTGTTACATGTAAATTCGTTGGCTAAATATGTAGAGCAACAACTCTATACGCAATACACTACATCTCGATGCAATACACCTAATTTTTTTATCTTAAGTTGAGCATATACCACTAATTCTACTAACTGACAAAGAAAGACAGGGCGAAGAAAGAAAATACTTAGAGAATTATTGCACTCGGCATCGAGTACGTTGATAATAATATTGCAATCATGATTCATGGAAACATACTACTGGCCCAAATCCCGGTCTTAACTTATTCCAATCAATCAGATAAAGGCAGGACATAGCTCTTTATCGGACGTGAACCGAGATATGAAATCGCATTTACACATAATTCGCTCTTAATCTACCGAAATCGATAGAGATAGCATGAATTTAGAGTGTCATGTTGGTAACAGTTTAATTTAAGCTACTGTAATTTAATTTATCCATTAATAATAATTAATTTATAAAATAATACCGTCTCTGCATCTTTTTATTCTTTTGTAACTCTTCCTAGTAAACGAAGAGCCGATACTACGGTCAGAGGGAAGTCTCTGTCTGTTCTGCCAGATACTTAAACGAATGCTCGTTTAATCAGTGGTAACTGGTATTACTTATAACGGTTATTTTCAGGAAAACATCCTTATTCCTTACAAGAGTCTCACCTATTTAAAATCCTCTAATCTGATGTTTGCGGGTGCGACCTCATTTGTAGAGTTTCATTTAGTGTAGTCACATAGAGTTTGTTAAGCTAATGTCTTAAACTTAATCCATAAAAATATAATGCCCTTTATACTAAAGTACCCGTATTCATGTAAGTAAATGAAATATTGGCTTGCGAGTCTCTGATGCGAGACGCCTCACGCCACTTTCACCAACCTTGGACATGCTTACCGTCTTCATAACTATAATTACTGCGACTTCGTATACTGATACTATTAGAACTATCACATAGATCTAGATTCTAGTGGATTAACCTTAACTTAAATTACCTTTTATTTTACAAGTCACTGTATATAAATAAACAAGTTTGCAAGTTGCATTTGATAATTTTGATGAGTTAGATATATAAAAACGATTTCAGATGGGATTGGCCATAGCCCATAACAATGCTTTCGTAGCGAAGGAGTAGCGAAGTTCGTAAAAACAATTTTCATTACTTGCATGCAGCTTGACTAAGTAATGAATAGTTTTCGTAGCTGCTAGCATCGTTTATCCTTTTATATACAGTAGGATCTTAGCGTTTTAGCCATAAATAGTGATCGATGTCTATTAATATGTGGGCCTTGGCTCACTTACGTATACCTAAAATGTAAAACAAGGTGCAACTAGGGCGTGTTATGCAGCTGCAGTGCAAACATTAACCATGGTGCCGGTCACATGTTTGCTTGCCTCTAGTCTCTACAATTTACAATTTACATAGGTCTAAAAATTAAAAACATCATAAAATAATAGATTATTATTTATAAGTTATAACGGACTAAAATATATTATGTTATCAAAAATATTATCATATCGCAAGAAGTAATAAAATTAAGATATTGATTTATTATTGCTGGACAAAGTTCAAGTGAGTATAATAATAATATCGTGCGTTTAACTATCCTATAGTTAAGGCCGTCCCCCGAGCAAACGACTCTGGCCATACATTTGCCGCGTTGCCGAGACCGCACCAAAACCCTATATTTTTTACTTATCTTGGTTCAAAATTGTCCTAAAAATTTTTTTTTTTAGTTTATGATATTGTCCATCTATTGGCGTGTGTTTCAAATAAAAGTAATTTGTAAATCCTAAGGAGATGCTAAATGTATGCTTGAATTTTAATACATTGGTTTTACTTTGGAAGCTGATATCATGAGTATAATAAACAAAATAGAAAATTTAAAACGGCGAAAGGAATGTTGATATACTGAAGATAATTGCTGTATTTTTATTATAACTTTGTAGCTTTCAAATTATGAGTTTATAAGGCTTGAAATACGGTAAATTACGGTATCTCCGTAAGGAACGCCCTTAAAGCATTGTTGTTTGTTTAAAACCTTGCAAAGGTAACATTTTGTTCTCCGTGATAAATTTTCTTTCCACTTTTGTCCACAAAAAATTTAAGCGTAAAATATTTTTCAGTGTCAGGGTCTATCATTAATCCTTCAGGCCCCGCACGAGCACCGGTGATCGCGAGAACAAAAAGAATACATACAATGGGAATTCCTAGAACCTCCGATCGAAGGATTAATCAACAAAGAGTTCGCTACAAAACAACGCCGAATATTTCCTACGAGTCATTGGCATGGCGAAAACGTGTGATTAGCCCACGTGTATTTTTTATGAATAGATCAACTGCGCATTACTGTAGCAGGTTGTAGCGTTTTTTAAAAGTATAGCGTTTTATAAAAGCGGGCGCAAAGTCCAAGAAACAAGGTGAACACCTCAAGGTTGTAGTGTAGCTATCGGCGCTTGATAACGAGAGTCTACCTTATTGATCTAGCTCAAACAACATTTTATGGTATTATCATTATTCATTAGCAAATAGCAATTCATATATGAACTGAAGCGTGAAAATCGCAGTTCTGCCATTATGCTTATTGTCCGCCTGTTAATATTTTTCAAAATTTCTGGTGCAGACAGAAAAAAGAGCTATCTGTTTAAGTATTATCTGTTTAGTTTAGTATTTTACTAGCTGTTGCCCGCGACTTCGTCCGCGTGGACTTCAGTTTAAAGCGCGCGTTGTCAACAAAATTGTTGTCAAATTTAAAAGCTTTTTAGCCCTTACATCAAAATACTTACCCAAAAACAGCTGTGCAGTGTGCACAATGCACATATATATTTCATTATTTTAAATTAAACTTTATTTATGCCAAATTTTTAAGCTTATTTAGCCCCCCATTACACAACTTTGCCCATAAACTATAATTTATCATTGATAGGTAAGGTTACGTCAATGCATAGATAAAGTACTGAGTAGTGAGTTATATAATAAAAAAGTGTACAACAATCAAAAGCATCGAAAAATGTGAATTGAGATGGTACCACCTCTTATAGAAATACGTAAGAGCAAGCGCTAGCGCGATGTAGACGACTCTTGGCGCCATCTGTTATGAATTTTTGGAACTAACTTAATTTGAACAAATTTACGCATTTTCACCCCCTTACAACCCTTTTTTCCAGTAAAAAAAATGGTTGCCTGTAAAGTCGGTTTTACGGGCGAAGATTTTACGTGACAACGTGTGGGAGAGAGACGCAAGGCATTCGGCGGGCCTCTCTCTCGTTCGGTGACTCATCGTAACGTTACCGAGCGTTACACTTTTTCATAAGTGACTCCCAGCCGCAACCTAATTTAAGACGTTGTCACGTCAAAAAGTAGCCTTTGTCCTTTCTCAGGCTTTAGTCTATCTATATACAAAATTTCATTACAATCATTTCGGTAGTTTTGGCGTGAAAGCGAGACAGACAGACAGACAGAGATACTTTCGGATTTATAATACATATTAGTATAGATTGTATTTAACAGGCTTCAGTTCTATTGGTCTATCTTCGTTAGCCACGATTGCGATTTAAGTATGGACAGTTAAAATAATTTTCCAAGAAGGAAAAATCATGGTAGGTTAAACTCAGTGGTTGAAAATATAATGCAAAAACTCCATTGTTCGGAGTCGTTTACAATAAATAAGATTTGTAGGTCAGTGTTGGGCGCGAGTGCATCTGTTCGGTAGCGGCCGTGACCCGACGCGACCCGACGCGACCCGATGTCAGCTGACGTCACCCGAACACAGAACTGAATCATAATAAATCTTAATATATATATTTCTTGTGTGCGTGTGTATGTGACTGAACTCCTCCTAAACGACTGGACCAATTTTGATGAAATTTTTTGTGTGTGTTCAAGGGGATCTGGGAATGGTTTAGATTCACAATTTTGTCCGCTGGATAATGTTTTTTTAATTAATTTTTAATTTATTAGTAGTTGTTGATTTTGGAATGTTTTACATTGGATCCGACATGTGTCAAATTTTAAATAATATTCGAATTCGAATTTTAATTTTAGTCTGTCCCGACAGTTAGCGCTGCAATCAAATTAAAAAAAATTAATATGGCAAAGAAACGTTTGCCGGGACAGCTAGTAATAATATAAAATCATGAAATGAAAAAAATATATATTTCATAATTTGACTTTAAATCCAGGAGGTACTTATTACTAGTATTGAGGGTTTATACCTGTATACAGCATACAGGTTTAAAGAATTGTCTGAAAAACACAGAACAGTAATGTTTTAGGCACAGCTTTAAGTACTAAATTTTTCAGGACATATTTTATTGATTAAAAAAAAAACAGTTTGTTTTTGTTTTGTAGGTTTGAGTTTTGTCTTTAAATATAAGTTTAAAACTTTAAAATAGGGTTACTATTAATTACTACTAGCGATTTGACCGAGCCTTGCTCGGTATTCGATAAAACACGAATAAAATGACATTTTCTAAAAATTATTCCTAGCTAGATCGATTTATCACCCCCGAATCCCCCTATATACTAAATTTCATGAAAATCGTTGGAGCCGATTCCGAGATTCCAATTATATACAAGAATTGCTCGTTTAAAGATATAAGATATTATAACCTTCTAATAATAATAGGTAAGTATGCATAAAATAGAAATTTTTAATAATTAAAATTATATCATAATTCATAATAGCCTTAAAAATTAAAACTTGCAAAAATAATTATTGCCAATATCAGTTCAAAATGAGTGAGATTATAACTATCTTAATTTTAAAACAACAATTACTACTTATTAATTATTGTGTAAATAAATATTGCATAAGTTCTTCAACCCATTAAACTTATAAGATTTTAATTTATTACTCATTATTTTATCTATTAATGTTTTACAAAAATAAATTTAATTACCAAATAAAAATATTTATGTTAATTTTTTTAAGAAAAGACATGAAGTGGTAATTAAAAGGAACCAAAAATAATTAATGTTGATAAGACGTTATGTTGTCACTAGTGTAACCAAAAATATTGTTTCTAGTCAGATAAATGAATATAATTTTATATTTAAGCAATTAAAACTTGAAATACTTATTATCCTTAATACTTCTGCTGATAATGAACTCATATAAATAGCTAAATATGTAATGCAATACTTAAGCATTCTCCAATCCTACAGTAAAACGAAATGAAAAGAATATGGCAAGCGTGTTTTTGCGTTGTTAATTAGGAATTACCATGTGCCAACAATTAGGTCAAACAGCTCGCGATAACTAGTTATGAGCTTTGATTCGTCATGTAGGGATAATCCGCTTTCAACCAGAAACATTGATCAATGGTTTTTCATTCAAGCGAGTCATCATTATGTTAACTGTTCTAAAATTGTTTACATTTTTTACAATATTAATAAAAAATATATATAATCTCCATTAAGAAGTATTTACTGTGAAGGTAAACACAGAATATTAATGAGAAGCGATAGAAAAAATTACAAATATTATTACTACTTAATGTTTTCTATAATTATTTTCTGCAGAACAAAAGCATTCATAACGTAGCTTCTTCATTTCCTTTTTTCTTGATCTTTTTATTGAATAGGTACTTGGACATTATTTTCATCTAAAATACATGTACAAAGTCTAAATGGAGATTACGCTACGCATGTTTAACCGTATTAAAAAGTACTGATACAGCTACGATAAGTTATATCAGTAATCATGTGCCAAGTCCATTGTCCAAGCAACCACGAGGTCGCGGGCTGTTTATTAAAAACAATATCTGGTACAGATGAAAACATAAGATTATCTGGAAAGTATAATTTCATGTTTTTAATTATCGTGTTTAGGCTTTTCGTAGTATTGATTGTAATTAATTCATGGAATCTTTTAAGGCTTACAATTATTGCTTTAATCTTTTTTCAATATGTAAAAAATCTCATACAACTTGTCAACATGCATTGGTCATGTTAACTTTACTTACGAGGCAGTTTCGTCTATGCCAGCATACAGCTATCCCCAACCCGCGGCCCGCCGGGACTTTATCTGTGGCCCGCGTGATGTTAAACCATTTTGAAATTCACGCCCAAAATAATGTAAAGTCGTCGTGAAAGACGTGAAATTTTTTCCCACTTTTAAATCGTAAATTTTGAAGAACGTTATTTTTTAACCATCAAGACCAAGACATGTTTGTGGCCCGTATAAAAAAAAGGTTGAGGAGCATGGGTCTATGCAAGTGTCTATGAGACGTTTTTGCTTCCTAGGAGCATACTTTGTATTGCAATAGTCATTCTATCGACTGTTTCG
This sequence comes from Polyommatus icarus, assembly GCA_937595015.1. NCBI lineage: Eukaryota > Metazoa > Arthropoda > Insecta > Lepidoptera > Lycaenidae > Polyommatus > Polyommatus icarus. The sequence goes on from OW569321.1 coordinate 18,256,687, forward strand.
CCGTAAGTAAGCACGAAACCTAGGAATGACATTTTTTTTAATTTTCTTCCCCAGACCCGAGACGTGGTGGGTGTCGGCAGTACTTCGCACAATCCGCGCGGTGGCGCTGGTGTTCGATGTCATTACATTCCCCGTGCATTTACTGATCCAGAGACCATGGCGGCGACGAGCCCTGTCGAGACGGATAAAGGTAAAGATTATAATACATATTATTTTTTAAAGATTTGTTGTAGTCTTATAACTAAAGGCCACGTTGGGCCATTTGGGATAATCATATTTGAAAGCTATCTGTCGATTACGGGCAATCATATGGAAATATGCCTCTCAAGACGTAAATCGTAATCGGTCGTATTGGTCCATCACGGGCCAAAGTGGAGAGGCTGCATTATTTACTTAAAAAAAACTCACCTTTTTGTCCTTGTCCTCTAATTATTTATGGTCACCCTACGTTTTTAAAAATATCTTTTAACGACATTTTTTTATATTTCAGGCGCGTGTAGTGGAATCCACAAACGACTACATCACCGTTCGGTCTACGTCTCAGCCGTGTGAGCTGCACCAGAGGCTGGTCCGCGATGGGGTCACCACCATGGAGAAGATGCTGCGTGCGTCCGCCGCCAGGTGGCAGGACCGGAAGTGTCTCGGTACCCGCACTGTGCTGAGTGAGGAGAACGAACCGCAGCCTAATGGACGTGTGTTCAAGAAGGTTATTTATTTTGATGATATAGAATAGCATGAGGATTAAGGACCGTTAATTGGGGTGGCTTCGTTTTATCATTTTATTTTGTCTCTGGCCAGTAGCGGCGTTAAAGCGGGGGCGACGCTAGGCGACCGTTCAGGGCGCCGGATAAAAAGGGCGCCGAAGGCAAGCAAAAAGGGGTTATGTCAAACACAGCCGCGACCGATCACAATGAACAATCAATTGACAAGATCCGACCGAATGACGTTTGTCTGTCAGCTGCCTAGGAATCAATTTCCTCGATGGTACTAACACTCCCACTCTATTACAGTACAAGATGGGCGACTACAACTGGTACTCGCACACGGACGTGGAGCGCCAGGCGCGGCAGTTCGGCGCCGGGCTCCGCGCACTCGGGGCGCAGCCGCGCGCCAACATCGTCATGTTCGCCGAGACACGCGTGGAGTGGATGATCGCCGCGCATGGTTGCTTCACGCAGAGTATTCCAGGTTGGTAGCAACAGTGCCGGTTTTATCACTACCAGCGCCCGGGGCGAGATTTCTTGGAGCGCCAAGAGTGCTGGTAGCGCTAAAAACAGGAGCGCCTGCTGCCCCCCCTTTTTGTCTGTCTCCGGCGCCCTGGGCGGTCGCCTAGTGTCGCCCCCCTAAAGCCGCTACTGAGTAGCAAAGCATGCTAATTGTAAGGTTTTTATGAGCCTATGCTGTCCAATTACTCGGCAAAGACCGATAGCCATATATAAAGATATTATGATAGCCATATTACCCTCCTCCTTATGGTTTTCGGGAGTAGATGACCAATTACTTTTACTGCGCGCAAAATATTACTGGCTAGTCTCTTTAAATACATAATCCAGTGATGGGCCTGGCGATACATGTCTATATTATGAGTAATGAGAGTGATTGTTATATATTCACTCAGCATAACTAGTACTGTAACACGTGATATTTACTGATACGTGTCAAAGGCCACAATTCAAAGCGTAACTTAACAAACTAATTACTAAACTTTGCGACAGCCGGGTGCCGCTTGAGGATTGATGAATCTTCAAGCGGCACCCGGCTGTCGCATAACAATTGTAAATCTATATTCTATTGTGTCTGCGATTCCCACGATCGAGGTATTAACAGGCTAAAGTTCAGTTGTCATCGACCACATCGCTACTTGTGATGAGAGATAAAAGTAATAGATCAAAGTGCGAATTTCGACGACAATCGCGACTGGACTTTAGCAAGCAAGTTCTAAAACACGCATTAAGCGGATGATTGCCGCGCATGGCTGCTTCACGCGCAATATTGCAGGTAGGCGATGGCTAATAAACCGTGACCGTTGACCGTGCGTTGACTTAGTTTTGCGACTTGGAATTCGCTGAACTTATAATATTTAACTGAATAAGGCGCGTGGATCTTTCTAGTAGACTAGTTACAACCTCCCTTAATTAATTGATATGGACTACAACTGTATTACAATTTACAACTTAAAAAACACTCAGTGAAACTGGAGGTGTATGTAGCTCATATAAAGCTTACTATTTATAAATTTTTATTTATATTTATAAAGCTTACTTACGATAGCTACCAATGGCGTGTCACTGCCTGATCTTCCAAGACCTCCAATTCTCCAATAGCGTGTCTCCGTGAGCCACCGTAACCCACCCCGCTAGAGAATCCAAAAAACCTAAAATTGACTATTGCTCTTCCATTTGAAAGTGATGCGCGACCTATATCAATTATCAGTCTATTTTTTCCTACTATTGAAATGCGTTATTTTTACAGTGGTAACAATCTACGCCACGTTGGGAGACGACGCCATCGCCCACGGAATCAACGAGACGGAGGTGTCCACTGTCATCACGTCGCACGACCTCTTGCCCAAGTTCAAGAAGATCCTGGACAAGACCCCCAAAGTGAAGACCATCATCTACATGGAGGACCAGCTGAAGACCACGCCGAAGGACGGATTCAAGGATGGCATCAAGATCATCGGATACAAGGAGGTCGTTGAAATGGGACGGACATCGAATATTGGTAAACATTTGTTTGTTAATTATTACTTTCTAGCTTTGTAACTGAATATTTCAGTCGTTCAAAACGATCACTACAGCTGATTCAAAAGCAGCCGTTTGATTGAATTAGTTCAGCGCTTACCACCGCGGCGCTAGGTGGGTTTTGTTTACAATATGGCGTCAACTAGCCGGCATTTTGTGATTGTAATAAGATATTTTTCGTAAATATACGTTACAAGTGTTATTAAAGTGACAGAAATTATGGGAGCACATATTACGAGTGAATCAAAATTTAAACAAATGTTCGAGGAGAAATTACGGGATTATGAAATGCATCACCAAGTTATTTATGGCAATTTCGTTCAAAATGAGTTAGAATACAATAATTTATATTTTATACTACTTGTTATCATTACATTTGTGTGACAATACTAAACTAATAGTCACCTTAGTTAATTTGCCATTTAACCAGTTAGCTAAGCGTCGTCTAGCTGTAGTATTGAACGTGCATCGTTCAATACTACAGCTAGACGACAAGAAGTCGGCTAAACGACGTATAGCCGTGTGATTGAATGGCGTTGTTCAGTCAAAGGGCTAGCTGTTTGATTGAACGGCTTTTTTAACCAGTGGACTGCGACATATACAAAAATTTACAGGCTAGAAAGAGACGATACATATTTACACGATAGAGACAAAACATAAAGAAAAGACAGAGATAAAAATTGAGACGGAACATGTGTGTGGTGTGAGACAGTATACATTACGATGAGAGGGAAGATATGAGATTGATGGAAGTCTTTCGCTACTTATATCTCTTTCTCGAGTATGAGTGCAGTCTCGTTTTGTGTAAACATCCTGGTGTGATGGCAATAACAAGAACAGAATAGCCCCCAACACATTTACCTGCTTATAATATTATGTAAATATTTTATTACCGCAGCGTTTAACTAATCGTAATCGTTGTAATGTGACTTTTCCAACATTACAGAGCCAAGTAGACCATGTATAATGTATATATTTATTCGTTGCGTAAATGTTTTAACACGAGTTTATTAGCTTGGGCTGTATACACAGTCCATGTATGTAACGAAATCTTCGAGAACAATTTTTACCTATCTCCAGTAGTCTAATTAATTCGAAACTTTGCACACGTATTAAGAGCCAATGACAATGCAATAATTTGTTAAAATTAAAAATATATATATTATTAGCAATTATTACCAAATGGGGACTATCATTACATGAGCTTGGTTACAAACATTACAATATCGTAATAGTAACAATAATAATATCTGTGAACAATGGTGTGGCTTATATGTTTACCACTTCTAACTATAAGTAATTGTAATAACTAAGTTTTAGCATGTAACTGTTTATTGTTCCTAATAAAGAAAATAAAAATATCCTTAATTACAGAACCAGTACCGCCAAGCCCCACCGACACGGCCATCATCATGTACACGTCAGGCTCGACGGGCTTGCCCAAAGGAGTCATTCTGTCCCACCGCAACATAGTCGCCACTCTCAAGGCATTCCTCGACGCCATACCGATATACAGTGATGATATCCTTCTCGGATTCCTGCCGCTGGCCCACGTGTTTGAGCTGCTGTCGGAGAATATGTGCATCTTGGCCGGTAATAATTATTCTACTAACACGACAAATATTTTAGTCAAAACCGTGAGACGCCTCGTCTCAGTCAAGTTTATGAGCATGTTTTGTGAATATAGTACAAAACTAAAGAACAGATTTTTATAAGTAGCATATTAAAGTAAAAAGTGCGCAATAAATATCAGAATCTGGACGATTCTGTGTACATTATAAAGCTACATATAATTGTTTACATATTTCAATAAAAGTTTTAACGATTTCGTTGAGTGTACCTAGGTGTGAAAGCGTTAAAATATGTCCATGTTTCCGTTAATTGTATTCAGTTATGTCTCGTAATCTACATACCTAAGCACCTGTTAGTATTTTTCCCAAATCTATTAGCATTAATTCACGAAGACGTTCATTCATTATTATGTAAATTTTCCATTGTCTCTTTGTTGTCTAGTCACTTATCACCTGGCGCTTAACTGTAGACAGTTGTGTGATGTGATGGCAAAAATGTTTTTTTTTGCGATAAACATCTGCTCATTTTGGTGATTCATATAATATACCTACATACATTAGTTGGTTCTGTCGATCATATATTTTTCCCGAATAAGGCTGTTTGGACACCAAGAAACGCGAAGAAACGACTGATATATGTATCTTAGTTCTTACATATCACACGATAATGTTGATAATATACGTTTTTTTTTCAGGCGTTCCGATCGGCTACTCCACTCCTCTCACTATGTTGGACTCGTCTAGTAAGATCATGAAGGGAACTGCGGGCGACGCTACTGTCCTGCAGCCGACTTGCATTACTACTGTGCCGGTAAGCACCTTTATAAGGCTGCGTTTCCACTGAAGCGGAGCCGAGCTTAGCAGTGCCCGAATTGACCAATCGTGCTATTCCAGCGGAATGACAGCGAAGATTTCGAGCATGGTGATTGGTCAATTCGGCACCGCTAAGCTCCGCTCCGCTTCAGTGGAAACGCAGCCTAAAGATATCCCCTCGACTAATAAAGATTTTGTAACTACATATTCAAGTTTAGCTTTCTTTGTCGTGTCATGTCACTTTAAAATATGTTAAACATAGACAGGTATGGTATGGTTATTCGCTACGAGAGTAGAACATAAAATATGTTATTAGAAAAGTGTTGTTGAAACAACGTTTGATATGCGAACAATAAAATATATAACATGATATTTGACCATAGAATTAGATTAACTTTGGCCCAGGCTGGCATAGATAGGCTTTAGTAATAAAAATTAGCTTTTAAAAACCGTACACAATGCCTAAATATCTGTTGCAGTTGATAATGGACCGCATCAGCAAGGGCATAACGGACAAAGTGACCCGCAGCGGTCCGCTGGCCAGCGCGTTCTTCAAGTGGGCGTACTCGTACAAACAGATGTGGATGCGACGTGGCTACGACACGCCCCTGCTTAACCGTATCGTAAGTACCATCGAGGAAATTGATTCCTATATGCAGTTGACGGACCTGGTCGTTAAGCTGGTTTCAGACTACGCTATAATATAATACATAGTATAGCTCATAGCACGAGAATATCGCGCACCACGCATTGTTATGGACACATTCACACTGTAATCTGTACTGCACTATATAGTTTATATTATTGGCTATATTCTTGTGCTATGAACTATATACTATATGCTATTATACTATAGCGTAGTCTGAAACCAGCTTCATTTGGTCGGCTCATGTCAATTCAATGTTAGCTGTGATCGGTCGGATGAGTTTGACGTAACGCAACCAAATTACTTAGATCCTCCATCTGCCTAGAAATCAACTTTTCTGATAGCACAGAATAATATATTAGTTGTACCAACAGAATTCCCACTGGCGAAACCCGTTTAAAGAATTAACGACTCATGCCACGATACTATAAAGTTCAAATTCCGACCGCGCAGTGCTAGGTGCCTACAATTATATTTGCCTACATCTCCGCTCTCTTTCTATCGCATAACTCGTACCTTTTCTGAAGAAATCAGGGTTGTCTGTTTTTAAAAACAATATTATAATCTTTATATGTATTTAATTAACTACATTTTATTTAACTCGAAATAATCTAGGAGATTATGTCTTAGTACTATGTAGATTTAACTATCATAAATTCGCGTGTAACTATGTAGTTACGCATACTCAGATTCGATAGGTACCGTATCTTAAGAGGCCGGGTACCCTTGGAATTTCTCATACAAACGTAATACCAAAATCATTTTCTCATACGAAAATATTTAACACGTTTGAGTTATTTTTCAGTTTAAGATAGTAATTACCTAGGTTCCTACACAAAAATTTACTTCAAAATATTTAAACTAAAAAATATTTTTTAGTATTTAAATATTTTGTAGTAAATTTACTATTTATTTATATATTTTTTAGTGTTTTACTCTATTTTTTAGTGTTTAAATATTTAGTAGTAAATTTACTAAAAAAAATTTAAAACAAAAAAAATATATTTTTTGTTTAAATATTTTGAAGTAAATTTTTGTGTAGGAACCTAAGGTAATTACTATCTTAAACTGAAAAATAACTCAAACATGTTAAATATTTTCGTATGAGAAAATGATTTTGGTATTACGTATGTATGAGAATTTCGAGGGTACCCGGCCCCTTAATTATTGAAACCGGTCTTATATTACCTACTTAAAGTGTTTGTATAACTTAGTTATTTTTGTAAACAAATGAGGTTTCGAATAGTACGCATCACGAAATATAATAGCAAAGACGCGACACCAACCTACGATGCTTACTATTAGTAATAATTAATACCTAACCTTATTAATTAATGTGTTTTTTTGACAATGAAATACCTTTATTAATTATACGTCTACGAAGGTAACCCAACTAATATATTCTACTACTTAAACTAGTATTTAAAACTATTTAAATCATAAGTAATCGTAATTTGACTCTATAATAAATTGTACAAAATTTAAATCTATAATAAATAATAATAAAACAATTTAAAAAAGTTCTTAACTCTCATCGTCCTTAGGGAACTTAAAGAAAGTTAAATTTGGTTCACTTTCCATGTTAAGACAGTTAAACACTGCGCAATATTTCTTTGCCCTTTTTTATTGTCCATTGTGATAAGATTAATTTATCAATTCTGTGACAGCGAATGAATAGGTACGCAGGTAGGCATGCAACGATCAACTAACTAAATAACCGACTTCCAAGGTAAAAACAATAATAACATTAATATGAACTAAAAAGTATTAAATAATTTTTACTATCTAATAGTGCCTTTTTCCGAATTCGGCTAAACCTCAACTATTTCTGTACTCAATCTTCATTATTTTGAAGTCGGTACCAGATAGCTGAATCTTCAGTCCTCTGACAGAATATTTAAAATTTTTGGAACTGGCACCGACTTCAAAATTATGAAGATTGAGTACAGAAATAGTTGAGGTTTAGCCGAATTCGGAAAAAGGCACTATTAGATAGTAAAAATTATTTAATACTTTTTAGTTCATATTAATGTTATTATTGTTTTTACCTTGGAAGTCGGTTTTAATTTTTTGTTAAAAATAATAATAATTTCACTCTTTTTAGTTACACTAGTAGGTAAATCTTCGCGTATATTTTACGTATCTTATTACAATTTGTTAAGAGTCACAACTCACACGCACAAAATAATATAATATTATCAGTGAAGTGAACATATTGTGCTAAGTAATTTAACAATTTTAATACTTCAAGCCCGAAGCGGTCACCGGCGATTGCGATAACAATAGAAAGGCTATTGTGTCTCGTTTTTCCACGATCGAAGGATCTATCAGATAAAAAATTATACAAACTTGCATAGGATGTAGCGTAGCATAATATTTAATATTATCATAATTATTGACAGCTGTTCTTGTAATCAAAAATTCAAATCGATAGGTACTTAGTGCACCATCTATCTATTAATAAGTATAACTAATTAAAAAGACACTTAATGACTTTGTTTTGTTTAAATGCTCTTTTTAAAATAACTTTATTTTAATTCTATTTGTCTATTAAAATTTTATAAAGTAGTAAAGTATTCGATCTGTATATAAAGTAGTTAGTAAAGTATTCGATATTCTGTCTTCTGCTGCCCCGCGCCGCGCGGCGGCGCGGGGCGGCGACGCCGACCGCCGTGTATTAAAAACAAACAGGTGTTGTTGTACAGTACATAATTATTATTATTAGTATATCCATACCTATGCCTTGTACTATTATCTATTCTGTGCCATGAGACATTGGTGGCCTTAACACGACGTGGTAATGATGATGATGACGATGATGATGATGATGATTATGATGATGAATATGGATTGCATAGTAGTTTATGCTTTCTGTTCTTAAAACAACGCCGAAACTCCCAAACGTGTATCTATAAGGAATCAGGAGTTCTCTCAGCATCATCGAAACCATGGTATACCTTGACCCAATATTTGACTTTTTGGTAGCGTATTCTTAGTACACTTCACATTAAACCAAAATCACCATATGTTTCCATATAAATTTCGAGGAGTTCCCTCGATTACTCATGGATCCCATCATCAGGTCACCACTTTTGTGAAAATGGGACCAAATTGGAGTGAAACCTAATACAACAAAACAAAAATTTCGAAAATCGGTTCACAAACGGCGGAGTAATCGTTGAACATACAAAAAAAAATAATAATAATAATATCCACAGCCGAACATATAACCTCCTCGTTTTTTGGAAGTCGGTTAAAAACTCGTGCGCGCGTCACCTCTCGCCTGTGAGTCCCTACTGAAGTGTCCCCCTAGAGGGGTACTTACAGTTCGATGCCTACAGGCGCGAGTGGGACAGGCCTGCTGATAGTACAATTTGTTACCGAATGTTAATTCTCTTAAAATAATTTAGGCGTCTTTAAACCTCAGCGCAAACGTCAAACTTATAACACCGAGGAAATATTCTAAGATAATCCTTAAAAAAGTTTTATAGAAACACTAGCTGTCCCGGCAAACGTTTCTTTGCCATATTAAGTATATAAAGTATTTTTTTTTAATTTGGTCGCAGCGCTAACTGTCGGGACAGACTAAAATTAAAATTCGAATATTATTTAAAATTTGACACTGCGATGGTAGCGCCGTCTGTCGGATCCAATGTAAAACATTCCAAAATCAACAACTACTAATAAATTAAAAATTAATTAAAAAAACATTGTCCAGCGGACAAAATTGTGAATCTAAACCATTCCCAGATCCCCTTGAACACACACAAAAAATTTCATCAAAATCGGTCCAGTCGTTTGAGAGAAGTTCAGTGACATACACACTCACAGAAGAATTATATATATAAAGATAGAATAGTTTTATAGTCGAGGCATTTTAATAGGCCACATTTGACAGTTCATCAAAATTGCACAACGTAACCTTGTAGCGACGTGCATAAAAAATAAATATTTTCGTTTTGTTATAACTGCACAATTTACTAACTTTTTTCAATTACAATTACATATTTATTGTAAATATGACCGATACGAATTATTTAACGATTTGCTTTTACTGATAAACAACTCTAAACGTAATAAACAAATTCTGATCTTAATAATTGCACGTCGTTACAATGTTACGTCAGCTGACCTTTTTCTTTTTAAACTCTAGGGATGTTACTCTAAAAATCGAAAGCAAATAAATAGTATCGATGCATTGATTACTTGTAACGAAATATCCCCATAAAATAATAACCACGCTGTGAAAAGTAACACGTATTTATGTGAAATGAATAATGATAATACTAAATTTAACATTTTTTATAATTCAAGGGAATAAATGCATTTTTTTGTAAATTATGTACTTTTCTTATTTTGCTCCTTGAATTAAAGTAATAATGGGACAGGAATTTGTTTTTGGTTTTACAAATAACGTATAAAAATCAAATATTTTATTTCAAGTCCGTATCGATTTATTCGTTTTGGTCGATGTTTTTACGCAGCTTACCTCACTATGGAAATTAATCTGACAGATGTCAAATGTGGCCTATTAAAATGCCCCGACTGTAGAGTTTCCATAATACTTTTTTAGGTGTCCGACTTCATATCTTTGTATCTTTGTGAACTACTTTTATTATTAAATCAACCAAATGACTACATACTAAAATATTGACTGAACGCAAGTTTTTAGGTTATGTTAGTTATACAATTAATTTATGCTTAAAGAAACTTCACTTTTTTTTAAATATAAAAATTTAATATAAAATAATAGTTTGAGCCGTCTATGGGCTTTTCGCCTATATCCTTTTCTGTCGCTTTTGTAATTATTTGTTCACGTACAAAAGTTTATAGTTTACATCTTAAACTACTTAAGTCCATCACGCCTCAGAACTTTTTTTTCTAACTTCACGTTTGTCTGAATCGTTGGTTCTTAACCGGTGGTCCGCGGACCACTGGTGGTCCCTGGAGGCATTCCAAGTGGTCCGCGAAGCCATCCTAATAATATTATACTTTGGTGGAAGTCCGGTCCCTTTTGAGGTAGACTGGCCGGTCGTGGAGGGAGTCCTGTGTTAGACAGATCCAGGACATCCCTCCGTATACGGCTGAAGGCAAACTGCAGGTGGTTTTAGTGGGTAAGAGTCCCACATACCCCCGGAGTCATTCTGCTAACTGAGGCACATCCCCAACCCGGGGCACCCATGATGGGTTTCGCCTGCGCATAAAAAAAATGTAAAACAACGGGGTGGTCCCCGGCTAGACAAACATTTGGTAAAATGGTCCCTCATGACTAAAAGGTTAAGAACCACTGGTCTAAATTCTAAACATCGATAAACATTCGCAGGTGTTCGCCAAAGTGCGCGCTTTACTCGGCGGGCGTATACGTCTGATGATCTCCGGCGGTGCGCCGCTCGCGCCCGACACGCACACGCAGGTGCGGCTCTGTCTGTGCTGCGACGTCGTCGCCGGCTACGGTCTCACTGAGACCACGTCGTGCGCTACTGTCATGGACGTGCTAGACAGGTAAGGATGTTATTTCCTTCTTTCTCTTCTTTTCGAGTTGTTTACGCCGGTTCTTTTCGTCGGGTAGTTTCCGAACCGGCGAAACGCATAATATAGACGCCACTTTCGGAAAACAACATTGTATACATTGTATGTATGTACCATCGAGGAAATTGATTCCTATGCAGTTGACAGACCAACGTCATTTGGTCGATCAAATCAATTCAATGTTAATTGTGATCTGTCGGCTGGGTTTGACGTAACGCAACCAAACTACGTAGGTCCCCGATCTGCATAGGAATCAACTTCTCTGATAGTACAACTTCATTACGAATGTAAATATTTGATTTTGACTTCTAACTCCCTTACCAATGAAAAGATAAAAACTGCGTATACAAAATGTATATATTTTAAAGCAATGTTTTGTCTTTGACCGTCGATCCAACTTTATAGCAGATCAGACAATCCCGCCTTCTTATATTTAAAGATAAATCGAAAATTGTCTAGTTTACACGCGTTTCATTGACTGCCAGCGGCTTGGCGCAATAAGAAAAACTCACTGGCTTTATATTTACCTTAAGGCTCCATTCCACCGCGGCGCACGCTGTGCACGGCCACGCATACGCGTAGACGTGCACGGATTTATTTCTTTGACTTGAGTCAATTCATGCGTAGCTTGTCCGTGGGTTGCAGTGGACACAGTCACATATATTTTCTTACAAAGCGACGCTTGACGCACGTGCGTAGTCTCACCGCTGCTCTTTCGAAAAAAGCGTGCAGATGAAACAACTTTTCATCGGCATTAACAGAGAAATTATATCTGAAAAAAATAATTAGTAATCTACATTCTACATTATAATATGATACGTAATTTGGTTTTGCCATATTTTTTCTATCGGTATCACATAATAAAGAAATAAAAAACCAAATCACCTCCAAATAGTTGAATGAAACCACTTTACTCCTTCATTATTTATCAAAAGAATATATAAAAAATATCTACTGCTTTGCAATACATAAGTTAATAATTTGGTTTTTTTACTTTTTTGAAATATGTATTATATTAAGCCTTAAAAAGGTTTTTTCTCCTATTTCGCCCTATCATGGACGCGGCGAGCGTTGTAACCGCCACCGTACAAGGTGCGCTGTTATGAATGTTATTTTAATGTCATTTACGTCGATATTCGCACTGACACACAATCGACCTGCTAATTTAGGGAGAGAGGGCCCTTAACATTGCTGCTCCGTTTTCTCAATTTAAATACTATTCAACAGGTCAACTGGCCGAGTGGGCGCCCCGACTACCGGACTCGAAATCAAACTAGTCAACTGGGAGGAAGGAAACTACCGAGTTACGAACAAGCCATTCCCACAGGTACTTAAATATCCATTGTTTGTCAGTTCAATATGACACAGTATAATAAATTGTCCAACTGTGATTATGACTGCAACCAAAGGTGTAGCCGAACATCATAATATTTGACATGAAGCTGGTCAAAGCTGAAGCTTTAGCCACGCACTAACATTTAGGCCGTGTTTCCACCTGCAAGCAAACTCGCGGAAGTCTTGCGTGAGTTTCTTGCAATATTGTTTACATTTCATACTAATTCCTGCATTATTGCTGCAATAAATGTCGTGCGAGAAGCTCGCGGATAAATGCCATACGAAACTAGACCGTATATCTGCGGTGACCCGCAGCGAGATCTGTCGCGAGTCCTCGCAGACATGTTTAGACATGCTGTCGCAACAACTCGCAGGAAGCACTTGACAAATTGTCGCGACAGCACTTGCTACGGGGTTTACACTTGCAAGCTGCTGTCAGATCTTCTCACGACAATACTTTAGACTTTAGGGTGTATGTGTGTGTCCCTTCACCTTTGTATAGAGTTCACTGTGAAAGTCGCTGCGCTGAAAGACCACTTTTTCGTATAGGCAAATTCATGACGTTGGGGCGAATATTTAATAATATGTAGTCCAGCAGGGCGATTCACGATTCCCGTTCGACACTGATTCGAAAAGTTTACCGTGCGGTCATTGGTCAATGCCTAGCGTGGCGAGCGTTTATTGGATGTTGCGCGGTGAAGTTTCTGAATCAGAGTCGAATTACGCATTGTGAATTATCAGGGCCCTGAATTACAATGTGACTTGTAGTGAGTACTAAGATTGTAATGTATGTTAAATGCCTCCGTGGTCCAGTGGTTTAGAGCGTGGCTCTTGACTAGGCGGTTCGATTCCCGCGTTGGAAACTTGTTATTTCCAAGTTTGATTAGGAGTTAGGACGATGCAGGCTGATCACCTGATTGTCTGATAAGTAAGATGATCCATGCGTCGGATGGGCATGTAAAAAGTCGGTCCTGAGCCTGATCTCTCGCCAGTCGTGTCGGTCGTCCGTCCTACTGGGCTATGAGAGTAAAGGTACAATTCCGTGCATCGCGATCGATCGCGGTCGTGCACGACCTACGACTGTCGTCGGACGCTCGCGACCATAGTCAACGTATGAAAATGTATGGCACCGCTTCCGAGGCCCGCGACTGACGCGCGCGGCCTACGACTGTCGTTATCCGCGCGCGATCGTGCCATATAACTTTGACACGGTCGCGCGGGGCCTACGACTGTCGTCGGTCGTGCGCGACTGTCATAACTTCAAGACACGATCGCGCGCGGCTTACGACAGTCGTAGGCCGCGCGCGTCAGTCGCGGGCCTCGGAAGCGGTGCCATACATTTTCATACGTTGACTATGGTCGCGAGCGTCCGACGACAGTCGTAGGTCGTGCACGACCGCGATCGATCGCGATGCACGGAATTGTACCTTAAAGGAATAGAGCAGTGGTTCCTAACCTTTTCAAAGCTGTTACCCCTATGACCTGTTAGAGAAACTTTAGGTACCACCTCTATTACCCCTATAGAATAGCTGTTTTACTCCCGCGGAGGTAATTACCCCCAGGTTCGGAACCACTGGAATAGAGAGTGCTCTTGTATACTGCGCACACACTTGGTCACTATAAAATTACTCCTGCGTAATTGGCCTGGTTTCAATGAAACCGGCCACCGTTACCGAAACCGGTGTGGGATTTATTATTATTATTATGTACAGGGCGAAGTGGTGATCAGCGGGGACAGCGTGGCGGAGGGCTACTACAAAAACCCGACGAAGACGCGCGAGGAGTTCCTGGACGAGGGCGGCCGCCGCTGGTTCCGCTCCGGCGACATCGGCGAACTGCACCACGATGGATGCATTAAGATTATCGGTATGCATTATATTTAATGCCGCGGCCGCACATGCGTCTATCGTCACGACACACGAAGCTTCATGCAATGAGACGATACCATTAAACGATACACGCAGATCGTCCAATGGTATCGTCTCAATCACAAAGCACTACATGTGCGGCCGCAGCATTACGAAAATTGATTCAGACAGCGTTCAAGAATAACGTAAATCAGTGGCGGTCCTAAGGGGTGGCGAACAGGGCAATCGCCCGGAGCCCCGCTCTTGCAGGGCCTGGTAAGATATTTTTTCGTAAGGCAAAGCTCGCCATGACCTGCTGCTCAGGGCCGCGCAAAACCCTCCGCCCGCCCGGGCCTCGCAATGGGTAAGGCCGCCACTGACGTAAAGTGATTATGGGGAGAAGGGGTCATACTGAAAAATTACGCTTTGTTACGTGAGATACGAACAACTTGTAACAAAACGTAATCTTCCCAACATAAAATTGATTTTAGATTAAAACCAATAGAAATGTTAAGTAACATTTCAAAAGAGGATCGATTATAAATCAGTTACACTCAAAGTGACGAAGCATAGAAATTCTGAGGTTGTTTAACTTTACATAGTATACTACTCAAAACATTTTTGAAGTGAAAACTTCTTTAGCGGCGTTGAGCATTTTTGTGGGATGGGTAAAAACTGTGAAACTCGCGTCAGATTCTCGTGCTGATCGAAAAACCTTGGAAAAACCGTAAGACGGTTGGAGAGTAGTGTTTTGTGTCGAACTCGAACTCGAATTGATTGTAAGGGTTTCGATTAATAAAAAAAATCGATTTTTTAAAAAACGATTTTTATAAAAAATGGGTTAAAAATTTAATCGATTGTAGGGTTTCGATTAATTAAAAAAATCGATTTTTAATAAGTAATCGATTTTCATAAAAAATGGGTCAAAAAAATGCACAACGTTAATACTTAATAAAGTTTTCACTTCTGCCGGCACTCCCGGAGTGCAACCCGTCTTTTTTCATTATAAGTGATTTAAAGTAACGTCTTACATTCAGATCGCAAGAAGGACCTCGTGAAGTTACAAGCGGGCGAGTACGTGTCGCTCGGCAAAGTGGAGGCCGAGCTCAAGACATGCCCCCTGGTTGAGAACATCTGCGTGTACGGCGACAGCTCCAAGAGCCATACGGTCGCGCTCGTTGTGCCTAACGCGGCACTACTGTCGGAGTTGGCGGCGAGAGTGGGTATAGCTGACGCGCCGTTGGAACAGCTGTGCCAGAGCGCTCCGCTAGAGAAGGCTGTGCTACGGGAAATCGCTGATCATGCACGCAAATGTAAGATGTTCTTCAGTATTGTAAATGATAACAAAAGTAGCAGTTGTAAACATAATGCCCTGTTTCACCACTTCCTGATAAAGTGCCGAAGGTTGTAAAATTACAAACAGGCCCTTAATGTTGTAAAATTTTTGCTTGTTTAGAAAAATGCTGGAATATGTATATACTACCCAATGGCATGCTTTTAATATACGTATATTAAAAGCATGCCATTGGGTGTGCAAAAAATGAATGGCAACTGGATAATTATTATTAACATTATTTTGGTGTTAGACTTTTCTACTTCTTCTTTTCTGGTAAAAGGGATTTGACTTATCGAAAAATGATTACAGGTGGTCTGGAGAAGTTCGAGGTGCCCGCAGCGGTGAAACTGTGCAAGGAGGTGTGGTCCCCCGACATGGGCCTCGTGACAGCCGCCTTCAAGATCAAGCGCCGCGACATACAGGAGCGATACAAGGAGGACATCAAGCGGATGTACGCGTCGTGAGAGCCGCGACACTAAAGCACTTCCTGCGGTAATTCAGCATTACATGCGCGTGCTGTAATGCACGCATGATCGTTTACTGGGTTGATTGATACGAATGACATGCAAACTACGTGCTGTACATTGATTGACAAGCTCTTTAATTTTTCGTCCGGCAATATTGCACATATAATGTGCAATATTGCCGGCATGCACGCATGATCGTTTCGCGATCGGCATGTCATGCATTAATACTGTCACGTAAATGCATGTTATGCTGAATTACCGTGTAGGGAGTGCTTAAGAATGTCCGTCGGCCGAGTGAGACAAGAGACAATTGTACGCCCGGACGCTTTCAACGTTCAGTGAATAGTCGGTGTTTTAATTTGTTGTAAAATTCCTATAAATCTTCAATGATAGCTGTAGAAACCCTGTCTAAGTGAATGATATTATCGGAACTGATATTGTCTGTATATTGTGCACATCACGTAAATTATTGTATGTCAAAATTTTATATTGTAATGAATTATGTGGGGATATTATTTAGGGCAAGTTAAAAGCGAGTGGAAATCGATTTTTATCGGTTGTCATTTCTATAGATTAACGTTTGCCGAAGTTATTAAAACTGGAAGGAATATTTTGTAAGTAACATTTTAAATGTGATTCTTAAAAGTTTTAGATACCCAATTTTACTTTTTAAACATGTGCAATTTAAAAAAACTTCGTCTTGGCTTGACCTAAACCTAAAGCCCTAATATTTAAGTAGCAATTTCGCATTACATGCGCATGATATTAGATTTGCTTGTCAAATTACATGCATACCTATATTATAATAATATTAATTATTATACTTATATTAAATTCATGCTATGGATAATAAGGAATTAAAATACACTTGTTAAATTTAGTCGTAATATTGTATTGAAGTAATTTCTTGGAAACACAAAGATAATTTTGCTATTGACATAAGAAATATCATTGTATGAGGTTCCGTTTTATATTATAAACTAAGTTGTAAATATTTATTTGTGTGTATTGTAGCTGCCTGCTTAAGCAGATAATTAGTTATACTTGATCTCTGAAGTTATTTGGCGTCCAACATAGAAGTTTTCTTTTATATTTTTTATCACAGCTTACTTGTAAACTGTATAGTCAACAAAATTATAGTTTTGGCATTGTTCAAATGTATTTAATCATTTTATATAACTACTTCATAATGTGCATTTAACTTGCGTTTAGTAGTAACAGACGTTGCAAACATTTATACTTTCACATTCCAAAAACGTAAGTTTGTCGACTGTATTGATCAAATAGATTCTATTGTTTTTGTTGGACTGCCGTAACTATAGGAGTTTTAGGAGCATAATAGATAGATCTGATAAAGATAGCGTTATAATCTTGCGGTCACACGAGTAATATTACGGCACAAAGTCATGCTGGTCGTTGACTATTATTACGCGCAATTAAGTCTACTTATTATGATATAAAATGATATTATTACGATAAGAAATGAGGTTTATGAGAATTAACCATGTGATTACTCGTGTGGTCGCGAAATTTACAAATTCTTGGCCTAGTCTTTCAAATAGAATATGCCACCGTATATACTTGATTGTTTATTAAGCGCGCCAACCGATTTTTCTTCAAACCTTAGATAGAATGTGCGCAGGTTTGAATTAACGAATACCGCGGTGAGTACCAATTTTCGACTAGGCTTTAGTACTTAGGGGGTGGGGTAACCCGTGGTGTGTCAGCATAATTTTACCAAACGGTGTCTTTTTAGTTCTAGATTGTAAATTGTTGTAACTATTTGTATAAATTAGGAGCAGTCTATCGGCCGATTTCTTTTTCTTCGATCACGCCCATCGCGAAAGATATGTTGAAATGATCGTATTACAGATGTATATATGGAGGAATACGATTGGCGTAGTCGAAAGCATTTTTCATACTCTGGGGCGCATTTTTCGAGCATTTATACTGTCTATAATATCCATTGTGTACTTTTTTCGCTCTGGGTACTTGACATCCTAATGTTAACTAGGCAAATCTAGAACCTTATGTAGAAACGTAAAATGCACATATGTAATTAAGTACTAATTTTTTTATTGGAACCTGTAAAGAATCGAGAAAAAAATTGTGCACCATTCTTAAATATTATATGTTTGGTATATTATGTAGGTAGGTTACACCTACCTACATTAACTTTGTGAGAAATGTTTAGTACCCAGAATGTTGTGTAAAAAGAAATTAGATTCGAGATTATATAGTGTTCAATTTATCGTATCTCTGTATATTAGTCGTTCGCTATTATCTGTAGCGTTTTCGATATACATAATTGTTTTGAATCAGATTCGATTGAGTTTGGCGGAGATTTGGAGAAGATATTTGCTCAGTTTGTTTGAGTTGTTTAAAATATTGGATAACAATTTTGTATTATTTATTCAATAAATGTTAATAAAAACAATTGTTTTAATGTTGCTTCGTTGCCCAGTCCATCCACATACCTTCCAAAAATTAGTACCTATGATAGTTTACGCATTTGCTAATATTCTATGTTAGAGTGGAATGCACGAACTAACTTTAACTATAACTTGAACCCATAAAGTTAATATACTAGCCCTCTTACTAATAAACGTTGTATAAGCTTTGAATAGTTATACAGTGTTTTGTTCCTGTCACACAAGTGACATTTTTAATTGGAATGAAGAAGACAAAACACTGTATAACTATTCAAAGCTTATACAGCGTTTATTAGTAAGGGGACTAGTATATTACCTTTATGCTTGAACCTTAACATTGACAACATTGCAAAATGTCAATGACAACATTGCAAAATGTCAAATTTCTAGTTAAAGTTAAATATGGCGTCCAAACACTCCATAAGCTCATACGACATCTGTCAATTTTTCCGGTGAAAGTTAAGGTTAAATTAAAGCTAAAAGGACGCCATATTTAACTTTCACCTTAACTTTAACTTTAACCACGCCTCTGGTGCAACGCAGCCTTAGTATTATTAGGGGAGGGGAGGGTGCTATTTGTGTAGTCACTCGAGCGTCATGGAGACCTAGGTTTTTTACATTAGGTAAAACTGATAAAAACATAATAAGAAACTGCAGCCATTTTAAAGTTTTGAAAAAGAAAATATATTCAGAAAATTGCTTATTTAGGTAAATTTTAAATATATTTTAGACAACAAGGACTAAATCATTTAGTTTAGTGCAAAATAAAATATCTGCGAAGCTTAGGAAAATATGAAGCTATATATTTTTTTTAAATGTCCATACAGGCTTTCGTGTCTCGCGTTGGATCGTCAGTGTACTCAACATCCCCTATCTTAATCTGACAGATCCGGTGACATGTGAATATTAAAAACAAAAATTTTTAACCCACCACGAGAAATCTGATTTCTATACCATGATAACCAGACACATGTCGGAAGCCTATAGGTACAAGCTTAGGGCCAACGCTAAAACACAGGCGGACGCGGACGCGGGCGCACGCGTCGGAAGACCGCCGCGTGCGAGCGGGCACCCTTCGCGTGCGCCCATCTCATTTAGCGCTGCTAATATAATTTTTATCTCGAGCGTATACAGTTGTGTCCAGTAGATTACCGTGTATTATTTACTAATTTATTATTTGGCAAAAAGACGTCAACGGTAACAACGTCGATTGCGAAAAGCGTGCGCCCGCCCGTCCGTCGAGCGTGCCCGCGTCCGCGCTCCTGCGCTGCTCATACTATTTTCCGTTTGTACACACGCGAGCGTGCGCCCGCGCGAGTTTTAGGGCCGATTCACACCGGATCGGTAGCGGCCGGCAGCGGCGCGAAGAGCACTTTTAGTGTGAAATAATTTTAAACTTTATTTACATACTTATAACTACTAGTATCGCTTGAAAACTTCTAAAAGGACTCGAGGCGCCGTCGGCGGCCGACTGCCGATCGCGCCTCTGCCGACCGCTGCCGGCCGCTGCCGATCCGGTGTGAATCGGCCCTTAGCGTTGGCCCTTAATCTGACGCGCCCGAGCTTGTCCCGAAATCCCCTTTTAACGTTGTTCGTGGCGGCCGAAAAGGAAGATCTTCCGACCGAGCGAGATAGCATGCTCGATCAGGCCGAAGCCCACTGACGTCATTTCAGACGTTGTATATATCTTGCCGTTCTCCGAAACTTCGATAGCGCGATGTAGGTTTGTTAGGCGAATTGTGGGTACCGCCACATCACTCCCCCCCGAAGACCGGTAGTATTCTTCAATGCGCTTGTGTTGTCAGGTGTGGGCCGAAGCTACGCGTGCAATGACCAGGAGAGGTTCCCGTGCTCTGCTTGTGGACCGGTCGTTGTAGCCTATGGCTGCCCCGTTCAAGCCGGACACGGGTTCGACCGGCGCGGACGCCCAACGCGGCTTATGGTCGAGGCGACCCGGTTGTGCTTGATGTCTGCTGACGTGGTGCGGAGGGGCGGGGAGTGTTGATGATGATTGATGTCCAGAAGGCTGCGTGTTCTTGTCGGTGGTCACCAATTTAACGTTGTTCGTGGCGGCCGAAAAGGAAGATCTTCCGACCGAGCGAGATAGCATGCTCGATCAGGCCGAAGCCCACTGACGTCATTTCAGACGTTGTATATATCTTGCCGTTCTCCGAAACTTCGATAGCGCGATGTAGGATTGTTAGGCGAATTGTGGGTACCGCCACACCCTCTTCCCCTCCCCAACTATAAGTATTGATTTTCGAGCTTTCGAGTCAATAATTTAAATATAAAGCCAAATTTTTTTTTAAATTTATATTTCACTTTTTAATCATAAGCAAAACACCTTTTTATACCAACGGTAATAATATAAATTGAAATATATTACATACTATTTTTCAGATTTTTAATTAACGAAGTGATAATATTTTGCCCTAGTTTAAAACAAAAACGGATTTTTTTTGGTATACAGAAAACACTAAAGACTTGTTTTTAGGGTTCCGTACCCAAAGGGTAAAAACGGGACCGTATTAAGACTTCGGTATCTGTCCGTCTGTCTATCTGTGTGTGTGTCTCCAAGCTGTAACTCTAGAACCACTATAGCTAGACTCCTGAAAATTTCACAGATTGTGTATATCTGTTGCCGCTATAACAACAAATACTAAAAACAAAATATGATATTGAATGTACTGTCACTTCTTGTAATTATAAACCTGATGATGATTTATTCGAAACCGGTCGTGTAAATAACAATTTTGTGATAAATATATTAAAATAAAGTGGAACAAGTGCAACAAAAGTTTATAATTATTTAATTAAAAACAAAATAAATTAAATATTTAAGAGGGCTCCCATACAATAAAAGGGATTTTCTTATGGCCTTTTAGCCCTATATCGATAATGGCTTTAGTAGGCACTTGAAATATTCACAAAATACTCCGTTTTATTTGTAATTTAATAATTTATACTAAAATTTAAATAAATTGAATAATAATTAAGGGGGGCTCCCATATAAAAAACACAAATTTCAGCCAGTTTCTGCTCTATTGTGGCACGGAACCCTTCGTGCGCGAGTCCAAGTCGCACTTGACCGATTTTTCTTAATAATTGCTTGAAATGTCGTGTGTCACATGTGTGTCACCTTAATATAGAATGAAATCGCGGGGTCTCCAAAAATAACAAAATATAACTACAAAGTACACCACAATTCTACAATATTATAATACTAGCTGTTGTCCGCGACTTCGTCCGCGTGGACTTTAGTTTATAGCGCGCGGTGCAGTGTCAACAAAATTGATGTCAAATTTAAAAGCTTTCCCATTCAATGCCACCAATCTACCTGTAACATACCGGTGGTGCCACTTGATTTTTTTGTTTTTTCTAACTTAAAATACATTGTTTAACGTATTTTATATACTAAAAAATGCAATAAATAACGAAAACGTCTCTAAATGCACCAATAAACGCACCAATTGCGTTGGTGGCACTGGTGAGACAAATCCAATCACAAGTGCCATTCAACGCACCACTTACGTTGACGCTTTTGTTTTAGTTGAACTGTGTTATGCAACATAGTGAGTAGCTGAATAATTTTTAAATACAGTAGGTTTTTTTCTACATACAGTTAACCGCTTATCAAGCTACCCATGGTAATTCAAAGTCCTTTCTCCCCTTAATTCTTTGAAAAAAAAAAACTGATAATTGAAATAAAATCCTTATAAAATAAATAAAATCCTTACTTATTTGAAACATATTTTTTTCTTAAATATTGAAAAATACAACTGGTTAGCTAGTAAAAGATTTTGTATCAATTTAATTATAAATACAACGAATTGTTGGTAAAATTTACTAATTTGAACATAGTAGTGTTGCGTCATGCATGAAACCATCCAACAAAAATCGTCGTTAAAATGCCATTGAACGCACCATTTGCGCTATGGTAATTTTATTCATAAAATATAGCATGAATCGAAGAAAAATTGTAATATACCTAAATATATTGCTTACTTTTATGTTCTTAGTCAAAAACTTCTCACTCTAATTCAATAAAACTGAAAATATGTTGAATTGAAATCAGGCAGTTTTTGGGCTAACGGTTTTTTCAGTGTCAAAAAAAAGGGGAGGTCCAGACCAGAAACCGACAGTGTAAAATATATCTCCAGTAGCTAATGAGGCCAAAGATTCAAATTAAATATAGCCATTATAAAGAAAAACCGGGAAAAATATCAAAGGTACCTCAACGCATATGGTGCGTTGGTGGCACCAGAAAGTAAACTCGCAAAACGCAAATGGGTTAAAACCCTGGTACCCCTTGGTATCAAAATATCCAAAAACAGCTGTGCGGTGTGCACATAATATTTCATTTTTTTAATTAAATAAACTTTATTTATACCAAAGCTTATTTAGCCCCCCATTACACAACTTTAGCTTTACCCGTAAACTATTTATCATTGGTAGGTTTAAGGTTACGTCACTGCATAGATAAAGCACTGAGTTATTTAATAATGTGTATCACAATCGAAATAATCGAAAAACCTAACTCAATATTATGTGCCACCTCTTATAGAAAGACTTATGAGCAAGCGATAGCGAGATGTAGGCGACTCTTAGCGCCATTTGTTATGAATTTTTGGAACTAACTCATTTGAACAAATTTAGGCATTTTCACTCCCTTACAACCCCTTTTTCCAGTTAAAAAGTAGCCTATGTCCTTTCTCAGGCTTTAGACTATCTGTGTACAAAATTTCATTACAATCAGTTCAGTAGTTTTGGCGTGAAAACGAGACAGACAGACAGACAGAGATACTTTCGCATTTATAATATTAGTATAGATATAGATTATCAAAAGAATGGCCAGTCCATTCTGAACAAGTACAACATTTGAGGACATTGTTGTTTTGTAATAGCTTACAGCTGATAAATAATAACAGCCGCATTTCAAAAAAAAAATAGCTTTTCCCATTGAACTATTATTACTATTACCACGTAGTAATAATAGTTAAATGGCTTTACCAAGAAATAAAAACGTGTCTTTAAAGTATATTTAAGGGCGGCGTCATTTAGGAAGCCATTTTGCAGAGATATCGAAGTTTCATGATCTTGATGTCGTCGGACTCCAGGCGGACCACGCCCTCCTGGTTCTCGATGGAGATGAGCACGCCCACTGCCTCGCGGTCCGGCCCCGAGATCACCTGGGAAACAAGCAACAGCGTTAGTACGAAGCTTGTAAAGAAATACAGCTCTTGGTTAATAGGATTCAGTAATAGGATACATAGTAACCGCATTCTCACCTTGACCTTGTCGCCACCCTGCGGCACGACGGGCTCAAGTAGGTCGGCGGGCAGCGTGACGTCGCGGTCCTCCTGCGGCAGGTACACGGCGACGGAGCCGGCGCTGGCGGCGCGCACCGAGCCCGTCTGCCCGCGCAGCGCCGGCTCCGCGCCGCCACGCACGCGCACCGCCAGCTCCGGCATTGCCCACTCTGCCTCCGCCTCCTCCCCGCCCGGGCTGCCCGGCCCCGCGTACCCCGGGCTGGGCCGGTACGGGCTGTACGTGTGGTCCGAGCCGTACATGGTGCCCGGCGTCTGCGGCGTGAGCGGGCCCTGCGCGTAGCTGTCGTACGCCGGGCTCGGCGAGCTGAGCGCCAGATCCAGGTCCGGCCGGGGCGTCTGCGCCGCGGCGTCCCACGCGCCGTGCGCGGGTGTGCGCCCGCCGTCGTGCGCCGGTGTACTGGACCCGTAGTGGGGCGTGCGGTTGCCCGCCTCGTAGAGGGGCGTCGCCATGCCCTGGAGGGGAGTCTTGAAGCCCGCCTCGCGGTACGTGGGCGTGTGTGAGCCGGCGGCCCGAGTGGGAGTACGGCCGTACGTGCTGGCCGAGCCGCGCGCAGCCCCGCCCCCGGCCGCCGCGATGTGCCCGCGGTCCACGGAGATGGTCTGGCACATGGCGTGAAGCTCCACGCGCGCGGTGCTCGCCGTCGCGTCCTTCACGATACCCACGTTGCCCTTGTACGGTCCGCCGGTGATCTTGATCGTCTGGCCGATGAGCTCGCGGTCCCGCGAAACTACGCCGCGACCGCCGCGGCCCCGCCCGCGCCCGCCCGGCCCGCCGCCGCGGCCGGACGGGTGCATCGGCGACTGTATGCGGGGCGACATGAACCCGAGCGTGAGCCCGTTGGCGCCGGACGCGCTCTTGGCGCCGCCGGCGAGCTGCAGGTGCCTCGTTTTACACACGAATATACCGCCGTTGTCGAGATACATCCGCGATTGCAAAAAAGCAAAATTTTTATAGAGATGCTTTATCTCGCCGTCGCGACCCGCGTGCGGCCCGTCTATCACTTTAACCATATCCTTTTTTTGAATAGTGTTGCCCTCGGAGTCGAGCGCTTTCGTGAAACGGTTCTCTCGTCTTTTTTGCAGAGCCTGGGGCTTGCATTCGATGACTTTGCCGTGCATGCCGAGGACGTGAAAGTTTTCCTTTTCGAGGCGCACGATGACGCCTACCGTCTGCGGATCGAGTTGCACCAAGTCACCCCATTGGAACTGGCCAAGGGAGTCGACGCCGGTGGCCATGTCGGAACACAGCTGGAGATCCCGGGGCAAAACCTCCAACTCGTGCATGGTGAGATCAGACACGAGTACGACTCTGTGCGGCTCGACTCTCACGATCAACCCTGTATCACCCTCGTATCTTCCTGTTAAAACTTTTACGTGATCACCTTGTTTGAAATATTTTCGCAACTCGTTCGGCTTGAAGACCAGAGGATCTTTGAGGGCGTCGTGTTTTGGCATCACTGTGATCATGGAACCATCGATTGCAATAATCCTTGCCTGCAAATTGGCCAAATCTCCCGAACACACTTCAACATTGTCACCCATAGAAAAGGAGTGTAAGCTTGTCGGATCGTCTTTCGCCGGCGCCGCTAGTTCAATATCTATTCCTTCAGGCTGCTCCTCGAATCTTTCCAGTTCAGATAGTGTAGGCTTGACTCCTTCGGCCAAAATAGCAGACATTGTGAAGTTTTTATACAAAAATCCTTTTCTGGAGTACCTATTTCCTTCAAATATTAAAAAGTCACCATCAGATGTGACTTCACCACCGATAGCACGAATAGCTTCCGGATCGAAAGGTTTGGCGGCGGGCCTGCGTTTCTTTTTTCGCTTGGCTGCTTCATTGTCGCTCTGTACTGTCCTCAAAGCCCCCCTGAGTCTCGTGTAATCTATTCTAGGTAATAATTTTAAGTGTACTTGATTTTGAGCTAAATCAACATAATCAACTTGAGCTATATCGTCTTTGTACAGACCTCTCTTTAGCCTAACCCACTGTTTAGGTTTCAACCCAGACTGCTCTTTAACCACCCTCAGTACATCAGTCATTTCTTTGATTGGAACCATGTCTTGTTTTCGCAGCCCCATTCTTAAGTTTCCAACATTATCAATAATTGCCTTTACATGTGTTTGCTTGTATGCTTCAATATAAATGTAGCCTTTCACACCTTCCGGTGCTACAACTGATTTTATTTGAAATGGTTCTTTGGAAGCCTGATATGTTATAAACTTTCTCATTAACAACAACACTGTTGCTTTTTCTTCTCCAATTTTACATTTTACCATCCATAAATTAGGATCTTTTATTCCTGGCAAGAGTGTTTGTTGTGTGATTTCATCTGACATTTCCTCGCCACCCTCGCCAAAATGACGAAGAGCTGCAGATTCGTCGGCATATTTATTACGGAGATATTCTTCAATTTCTTCTTCTTTCTGTGAGTCCCACAAGTTTGTGCCTCTTCGTCTACCTTCAATTTCACGAGCTGTAGGTCCTATTTCATCTACCTCATTACCAACAATTCCCATTTCTTGAGCACCCTCCTCCCATTCGTCATCTTCATCCACCTCATCGTCAACCTAAATAAAAATAAAAAGTAATTTTAATCAAACTTTACAACATATTAGAAACTTAGACAATAACAAGAAAGTAATTTAATAAGTATTTTGCTTTCATAAATAAAATTTATTGTTTACCTCGGCCTCATCAATAATGAATCCTCCATATCTACTATCCTTTTTACGTTTTTTTCTCCGTCTTTCCTCATCTTCATCTTCATCATATTCTTCTGAATCCACTAAATCATCACCCTCTGGCTCCTGCTCATCCTACAAAGGAAAAACTCGCAATATAACATCAATTTAACTGTGATTATCATACTATTTATACATCATATTTATTGTAGTATTGTAGTATATGTAACATGTTGCTAGAATAATCGCATATTATAATACTAATTAGACTATCCACCATAGTGTAAGAATACAAATTATTAATGTTAACTTGATTGTGAAAGTTAAAAGAAAGTAAAACATTGTACAGTTACCTCAACTTCTTCGTCACCTGACGCTTCTTTAGCTTCATCATCCCTACTTTTACGGCTGCGATCGGAACCAACTGATCTACTCCTGTCAAAGGACATTTTGTGTAAATAATTAATGTTGCAAATATTTATCAAGTAAACTCTCGAATACCGGGTTCTATGGCGCCATTTAAAATTTTCAAAAATTTTTTTTTCAAATTTTACAAAATTGTGCCAATCAGCAACGAATTTTTGTAGCCAACTTCATACTCTTTAATATAATGCATTGAACAAACAAAAACACTAAAATAAGTTACAAAACTGTGTGAGTCCTACGACTTGGCTACAGCAGATGATTGCCATAACTTGTGTTACGGCAATCATCTGTTGTCTGGTTGCCATAACTTGTGTTTTTATTTAGCATGGGATTAAACGATGTTATGTATGTTACCTAGTTTTTATACTATTGCATATTATTGTATGCTTAATGCTTCAACTCCCAAGCAGCCATATGTGGCTGCAAGAACAATAGATTTCCAAGAATCCGCGATCCAAGGATTAATAAAGAATTTGAATTTACATATCTATGTTACATGTTAAGCATAGCATTTTCCTTAGTTTTTATTACCTTTTCGTAGCTTTTAAACCTACATAAGAAATGTTGAATCGCAAGAACTAATCTAAGTATAAAGATGAAGATATGGAAGAATATGATGCAATATATGTATGTGTATATTTACTTTTCCCATCCTAACCCATCAAGCCCCATACAAGCACCGGTGATCGCGACAACAATATAATACAATAGCATTTCCTAGAATCCCCAATTGAAGGACTGTCTTATATTTCTCTATGCTATAAAACAACAGTACCTAAATAAAGTTGGCAGTATTTAGGCATCTTTTATTTTGGGTTTTGGCAGGATTTGGAAAAGGTGCCAAATCCTGCCAAAACCAAACCACCAAAAGACCAAAGTAAGGCAAGATCTGTACTTTAAATATGCTGGTCAGGTGGCTCGATATCGAGCCGGTGAGGTTCAAGAGGATAAAGGGAATTTTTTTTATTTTTATTACCTGGAACGTGATCGGGATCGAGATCGTGATCTCGATGGACTACGAGATGGGCTTCTACTTCCAGAATGTGACCTGGATCTGGATCGAGAAACAGAACGCGAACGATTTGATGCAGCGCTTCTACGGGATCGATTCGACGCCACACTCCCAGCGTCGGACCCACTGCCTGAATAATTACTGCCTTCCGAATCGGACATCGTCAAAAAATATGTTTTGGTTTTCTAAATAAAACTCACAAACTAATAAAACAGTTATGAATAATAGCGTCTTTTCCGCGAATAAACCATACGTAGCATAGCAAAACGTAGGAAAATGACAATTTTGACATTGACATTTTTAAAATCATAAGTGACAGTCCGTTTTCTTAAATTTAAGTAATTAATATCAAAAGATTTACGATGATACAGTTATAATTTTTCGTTTTATATTTGAAACAAATTAATAATATAATTTAAGGCCAAATCAAAATAATGGCCGAGACAATTTAAAATATTTAAAGGGTATGTTTAATATACGTAATCATGTTTAGTTATGATTATGAATCGTATTTGTAGGTCGGGTGCACCGTGCAGACTGCAGTGCACTCAGCACTGTGCAATGCGCGCTGCGCGCACAATCAACTTTTGTGACTTGAGCTATAGAAGTAAGAAGACGAAGTAGAAAGCTTTTCTTTTGTCTATTGATTCGTAGCTGCCCTATCATTTGTGTGAAACTTTTCAGATTTTATAAAAGATTTTAGTCTTTAATATTACTGCGGTTGCATTATATAAGTCTGAAATACCTCTAGTGTAATAATTTGGACTGATAAAGCTCGCAGTCGAAATGGGAAGTACTCGGTCGTGATGCCCGATTTCGCCAGATCGTGAAGTAGCTTTCGGTCTTATTTTCGCAGTTCGCACGGACTGGAATAACAATTGTTTTTCTTTTTATAACTGCATGACAATTTATGTGAGTGAGGTAAAGAATTGGCGTGAAAGTGTTGTGGTGCAGTGTGGTGCAGTGCGGTAGTGTCGGTCGCAATGTATCAGTGAGGGCGGCGATCGCTAAGCCAGGGTCCCCATTGTCATGTTGGAGACGCGGTCTGTGCGCGCCGCGGACTCGGTGTGGGCGAATAAGCCGTTGCCTGCGCCAAACGCCATGGCTAACTCCAGGCACGGAAAGAACGCACAGGTATATTACGAAACTCCTCAATCTGTTACCCTTCGGTATTCACAGAGTCGACCAAATCAAACACTCGACTTAGCAGTTGAACAATAGTATTTTTTTTTCATTTACTTACAGTTTTTTTAATCTTTCTATAGTTAGATGAAAGTACAGTCAAAGGCAAACAATAATATGGTCAAAAGTTGTTGCAATTATCTGGTCTGTCTACAATGACGGATTAAGACTACTTGATGCCCTAAGCAATCCATCAATCCATGCCTGTGTCCCCCCCCCCCCCCCCCCCCCTCTGTATGTCAACTAGAATCGGTCTTTAAACTGTTACCAACTAAAAACGTTAGTAGAAACTTTTTTGGTGTGGTATTTGGTGACGTGAAACTTGAGAGTGAGACGTGATGCCCTAAGCACAGATCACATATGTTTTTTGTCCTTCTTCTGGTGCCCCTCAGACGTGATGCCCTAGGCAATTGTTTAATTTGATTGAGGATTAAATTAATCCTTCGAGCCCCAAGCTTTCGCATGCGACTGCGATAACAATATTATAAGGTCAATGATTTCATAAATGATGGCACATCTTGGGAGTAGGATGGCTGCTTGCAAGGCTACTTCTACATTATTGTATGACTTACAATTATGTATGTATGTTGACATTGTATAATTTTAAGTTACAGCATTGTAAATTTTATTTCTTTTCTCCCACTTTTTTTGGTAAAAACGTGGGCCCCCTGTGAGTTTCTTACACCGGTTCTTCTCGCTGGGTTAGTTCCCGAACCGGTGGTAGGCACCATAGTATCTACATTCTGAAAGCATTTTTTTAAAAACTATTCAGAAATAAAACAATTTTTATTTATTTTATTTATTCAATAGGAAGGTTATTGTGTCTCATTTTTCTCTCGTTTTTCCACGGTCAAAGGATTAAATTACTTGCTACAATATATTTCAACTTCATGCACATATATATACTCTTTCCCATATCTATCTGTCTCCATTAATTTTGTTTGAAATGTATGCTTACAGTACTGATAGCTAAAATGCAACCGATTGAAATGTGACATGTTCATCACACAATAAAGAAATACTAAAGCACATAAATTAGGTAATTTTTCAAAATTAAGTTAAAAGTTTAATCAAATCCATTTGAATTATCAATTAATAATCAATATCTGTGTTACATGTTCATTCATTTTCAAATTCTGTTTACATTTAAACAAAATAAATTGAATTGAGTTCAAAAAGTTTTATGAAGTTTTTTAAATCACAAAAAACTTTCCAAAACATGATTTGCAATTGTTTTTCTAATGCTAGTAAAATTCAATTGATAATAATTAATAATTTTTAAAAAGTTTAGTACAATATGATATATATTAACAATTTTCATTAAATAAATTAGTAGAAACTTTTTGACCTTGCTCTAGCACAATAGTAATTCACTATGATTAACAATTAAATTAATATAAAGGTATGCTACCTGTTAGATAATTAAATTATCTTGTTGCAGCTAAAACATAATAATTAATAAATAATATGGGAATATTCAAGTACTTAAATAAATATTTCTGATCTCCATAACATATCTGAATGAAACAGAGTGTGAAATATGATTGCATAATTAATGTTATAGATGTTAATTGATGCTAGTATTTCCTCTGCCTCTCCCCGTCACTTAATTCAGTGAGCAACCTTAACTACATCCATTCAAAATATTGCTCAATAGGATGTTGATAATTATGCATATAACCTCCTCTTCCATCTTAATTTTGTGTTTCTATTATATCTTCGAATGAAGCGACTCATATAATAATGATGGAACTTCACTTGAGAAGTTTGTTTGATCATTTATTAATTATTAGTCATCAGTCATTATCTATACTTATTATAAAACAAAGTCGCTTTTTTTCCCTCATGTCCCTTTGTTCCCTTTAATCTTTAAAACTACGCAACGGATTTTGATGATTATTTCAGTGTTAGATAGCCCATTTATCGAGGAAGGTTATAGGCTATATTTTATCACACTAAGACTAATAGGAGCAAAGAAATAGAGGAAAATGTGGATAAAACGGGGGAAATTATTTGAAAGGGCTAACTTTAATGCGCTAATCTCAGGAACTACTGGTCCCATTTGAAAAATTCTTTCAATGTTAGATAGCCCATTTATTGAGGAAGGCTATAGGCATATTTTTTTTAATGGCTATATATTTTATACCCGTGCGACGCTGGGGCGGGTCGCTAGTGTTTGATAAATTAAAGTTACACATTAGGTTAAAGAGAACCTTAATTTTAACCTGAAGGGTAAGGATGTTGCTAATAATTATTTTTTCTACAGGACGATGTTTGCTATGTAGTAGCAAAATACGATTATGCAGCTCAAGGTGCGCAAGAATTGGATCTACGCAAGAATGAAAGATATCTCCTCCTCGATGACTCCAAACACTGGTGGCGTGTGCAGAACGCCCGTAGCCAGTCTGGATATGTGCCTAGCAACTATGTCAAAAAAGAGAAACCATCACTTTTTGATAGGTATTAACATTTGAACTGATAAGTATAATTGATAAGTTACTGAAACCAAGTCACTGCTATCTGTGAAAACTATTAATTGACTTTATCATGTTATGTTAATCAATAATGTATGTATGTACATCTTTAAGTTTTTAGCTAAAAGTTTTACTTAAATAAATGAAATAAAACAAAATTAACCTCTTACTAATAAAATAATCTACCCGGTGTATAGTCTTACATATGGATGTTGTAAGATTGTGTGTTTTGTCTTTGACTGACACATTGGGAAAGTCGATTAATAGACAAAAACAAAACAAAGATGTGTTACATGATATACTATGGTTTTTATTAGTAAGATATAAGTAATTTAAAAGTCTGATTATTTGTAATGACTAATGATACTATTTCACATTATGTTAGTACTTTTTATTATTACCTAGGTAATAATAAAAAGTACTAACTAATATACTAGTATTTATTAGTACTAACTAAACGCCAGGGCTATAGCGACCTGCCTTCTATAAAAAAAAAAAAATTACCTAGGTATCTCAATCACAATTCACAAGTACAGCAGTATTTTGAGTTTTCACTATTTCAAAAATAATATTTAACTATTTCAGCATCAAAAAGAAGGTGAAAAAAGGGTCAGGGTCGAAGACTCTTCCGTCGAGCAGCTCGCCGGTGCGCGGGGCGGGGCCCGGCTCGGGCGCTGGCAGCAGCACGGGCCCCGAGTCGCCGGGGGCCCGCCGGCCTGAGCCCACCGAGGCCTTGGGCACGGCTGTAGTGAAATACAACTACCAGGCCCAGCAGCCAGACGAACTGTCTCTCACCAAGGGCACTCGTATCCTCATCCTGGAGAAGAGTAACGATGGCTGGTGGAGAGGACAGTACCAGGGCCATACTGGATGGTAGGAGCTCAACATTTTTTGTATGATAAGGGGCTTTTTTACTAGTAAGATAATTATAATTTAAGTGATTTAAAAGTCAGATTTTTATATCATATAAATTGATTAAGGGCTGTTCCACCCATACCACAACATTTGTTCAAAAATTTTCACATCGCGCGCTATAAGCTGTAAGTCCACGCGGACGAAGTCGCGGGCAACAGCTAGTAACAAAAAGACGTATGTCTTGTTCTAATATACATATTCTTTGCCTAAACTTGCAATTAACAGGACTATTAAGAAACAAGTTCTTTTGGTTTTATTTAAGAAATCCTTATCTTTTTAGGTTTCCATCAAATTATACAAGCGAGGAGGGCGACGGCGAAGATACAGTGCACACTTATGCCATGGCCGAGAATGTCCTAGATATTGTAGTAAGTACTAAGAAAATGTATAAATTACTCAAATGTGTAATATTTGTATTGTATTTAAATTACAGTATTACTGCTAGTGTATTAAAGTGTGTATTTTATTTCTTCTTTGAAAAAGAAATAATTACGTTATTTTTCTTATTTTAGGTTGCATTGTATTCTTTTACGTCGAACAACGAACAAGAATTGTCGTTCGAAAAGGGCGATCGACTGGAGATAATAGAAAGACCACCTTCGGATCCTGAATGGTAAGTTTTAATTATTCATTAATTCATTCTTATACTTGCTTATTAATCTGCAAATTTCTCAAAAATTGTAGAACATTACGAAGCCTACGTAGATGTTCTGCAGACATGCAACTAAGATCCCACACACAAGTGACAGAAGATGATATATTTAATAAAGATCTGCCAATCACGACTCGACTATTCACTGATCTAATAAAAATAGTTGTGTAGTTCCCAATATTCAATCTATCTCTGGTTTGACATACGACCGATCGCAGCTGACATTGAATTGACATAAAATATAATATGTCTCCAATGTCTAATGAGAGCTATTCCTATCTCTAGTAGGGCAAAACCAGAGATAGATCAAATATTGGGAACGGCCATAAAAATCACTTCTGCAAGAGTATAAAGCAGTCTTTCCTAAAGTGGGCGATGAAGGTCTAAAGGGGGGCAGTGTGTAGAGATTTAGGGGTGATTTATTACATCTGGATGCATTTTAAATTAAAACAAAGGGGGCGCTGAAACATAATTTGTTCTCAAAGTGTGCAGTAGACAAAATAAGTTTGGGAACCCCTGGTATAAAGCATAATAAAATATGAATGTTCCAGGTACCGCGCGAGGGACTGCCGCGGTCACGTGGGTCTGGTACCGCGGAACTACCTTCAGGAGCTGGCGGAGTACCTGCAGCACGGGTACGACGGCGCCGCCCCGCCGACCAACATCGCCGGCCGCGCCTGGTACTACGGCGCCATCACGCGCACGCACTGCGATGCGCTCCTCAACCAGCACGGACACGACGGCGACTTCCTCATCCGAGACTCCGAGACCAACGTATGTGTATAGTTGATAATGTAACCGCGCCTGGTACTACGGCGCCATCACGCGCACGCACTGCGACGCGCTCCTCAACCAGCACGGACACGACGGCGACTTCCTCATCCGAGACTCCGAGACCAACGTATGTGTATAGTTGATAATGTAACCGCGCCTGGTACTACGGCGCCATCACGCGCACGCACTGCGACGCGCTCCTCAACCAGCACGGACACGACGGCGACTTCCTCATCCGAGACTCCGAGACCAACGTATGTGTATAGTTGATAATGTAACCGCGCCTGGTACTACGGCGCCATCACGCGCACGCACTGCGATGCGCTCCTCAACCAGCACGGACACGACGGCGACTTCCTCATCCGAGACTCCGAGACCAACGTATGTGTATAGTTGATAATGTAACCGCGCCTGGTACTACGGCGCCATCACGCGCACGCACTGCGACGCGCTCCTCAACCAGCAAGGACACGACGGTGACTGCCTCATCCGAGACTCCGAGAGTCGAGACCAACGTAATGTGTGATGCTACAACATCATTGACAAAAACATTAGCAGTAGTATAAATATTAGCATAAATGTTTTTCTATTTAATTCATGGGTCTTTTACGATAGTACTTAATCCTGTTACCGTTATTTTGCGTTACTTTGAATTGCGGTTTAAATTTGAACAATACAATAATGTATTGTTCAAAGTTAAACCGCAATTTAAAGTTACCCAAAATGAGCGTAAGTAAACAATGCAAAATACCTCAGAACAGGATAAATTAAGAAATTAAAAAAAAACAACCCGCCAAAAAACTTTAAAAAGTAATGAAATAATATTTACTGGCTTTAAATAATTCCTAAGAGTAATGTAATATTTTAGTCCATAAATGTTGTCACGGTGTGTCGGGGACCGCCTAGTAAACTACTCGTACCACAACTGCGACGATTCGGATCGCTGTGACTGACCCTTAAACTATAATGTTATGTGAAATCAAACAGATACATTAGCGGTCCCCCGACACACCTTGACAACATTTATGGACTAAAATATTACTTTACTCTTAGGAATTATTAATTATTTATTAACTTAAAGTCAGTAAATATTATTTCATTACTTTTTAAAGTTTTTTGGTGGGGTTGCAGCAGTGCCAGCATGCAAATATTTACTGTTTATCTACGTCTTACTGGTTGTCGCAATTAAAATGAGCCCAAACACGAAACCTCTGCTCTAAGTTGGTGAGGAGCTGGGTATCCTATTGATTACCAGGTGATGCTGCAGCACCAGGTCAACTTACCAATACGAGTAATGTGTATAATATACCTATTTATAAGTGTCACGAACCAGAATGCAAAATATAAAACCCATCAAACGACTGCAAGTTGCTAATCGTCCTATCACGAACCAGATAAACCGTGATATTTCAGCACTGAGCAGGCTGATGATGATGAACTATAGCTAAGAACACTCTCAGTCATGTCAGTTTTCAAACAAAAAAAAACTAGATCAAAATCGGTCCACCCGTTTGGATGCTACGATGCCACAGACAGACAGACAGACAGACCGTCAGACAGACCGACAGACAGACACGTCAAACTTATAACACCCCTCTTTTTGGTCGGGGGTTAAAAATAAGAAAATACTAAATTGTGTAACAGTTTTTTTATCAGAAATATTTTATTTTATTTTTATTTTATTCTTTATGTACAATTTTCTTAAACTAGCTTAGAATATACCATACATTAATAGAGTACAAAGGTGTGCTTATCTCTAGAAGAGATCTCTGCCAGCAGACCTACAAGACATTGAGAAAAATAGAGAATTTATAGATAGTACACAAAAGAATAATGAAAACTTAATGAAACTAAACATGCACTAAAAACTAATATAAAGGATGACTAACATAAAGAGAATAATAATTATTATATTAAAACATTAAATATTATATTAAAGTACATTATACTTACATACATTAAATATTTGTTACGCTCAAAGACCGAAAACGCTCAGTGAGCGAAAAAATGGCTCACAACGCGTTGTGGTAATAGTGAAAC
This sequence comes from Polyommatus icarus, assembly GCA_937595015.1. Taxonomy (NCBI): domain Eukaryota; kingdom Metazoa; phylum Arthropoda; class Insecta; order Lepidoptera; family Lycaenidae; genus Polyommatus; species Polyommatus icarus. Next base: position 18,292,894 of record OW569321.1, read on the forward strand.
GGCCACGACGCGTTCTGGTAATCACAGAAATACCACAAAGCGAAATTCGTGTCGTGGCTGACGTGCTATTCGTGCTGATATGCCGTTTCACTATTACCACAACGCGTTGTGAGCCATTTTTTCGCTCACTGAGCGTTTTCGGTCTTTGAAAGTAACATATTCACTAAAATATTAATCTTAATACATACTAATACAAAAATATACTAATAATAAAATATTATAATATATACTAATATTAAAATAAACTATAATATATAATATTAATAAATAAACCTACATGTACTAATAATAATACAATGAAGTGTTCAAAGTTGACATAAAGTGACTCTTCAATCTTGTTTTGAAGGTGCCCACTGTTGGCCTCTGCTGAATGTCTTCAGGCAGAGCATTCCACAACTGGGCAGCTCTAACTGTAAATGAGTTTTCATAAAAAGTTGTGTTGTACCACGGAGTGTCTTATAGTACCTTCCTATGATGGCATGAGCGAGCAGGTCTTTCACTTGGAGCTGTATAAGAGAATCGCTCAAATAGATACGAGGGAGAAGATGAGAGTTTAAGTATTTTAAATAGTAATATTACAACATGCGTATCTCGCCGCAGGCGAATAGGAAGCCATTGCAACTTGCTACGAAACTCGGATATATGGTCGAATATGCGCAATCCATATATAAATCGAATGCACGAGTTTTGTAGCCGTTATAGTTTGCTGAGAAGCTCTTCAGTTACATCTAAATAGCACACGTCAGCGTAATCAAAAAGAGGAAGAAGTAAAGATTGCGCCAAAAGCACTTTTGCAGGGATGGGAAGAAAATTTTGCAGCCTCTTCAGCGCATGCAATGAGTGGTGAAGTTTCTTGCTTACTTCGTTAATATGTGGTAACCAGGAAAAGTGGCAATCAAAAATTACTCCTAGGTTTTTGGCTTTGTCACTATACTCCAACATGCTGCCACTATAAGTAACCTTCGTTAGAGATTTAAAATTAATCCTCGAACGCAGCTGCCTACTGCCAATTAAAAGAGCTCGCGATTTACTCGGGTTAACAAGTAGACTGAATGTGTTAGCCCATTTTTCAATATTTAAAAGGTCGTTGTTAATCGAGTCAATCGCAAGCTCAATGTTGTCAATGGTGCAGTGCCTATAGATTTGTAGGTCGTCTGCATAAAGATGAATATTGTATAGGTTACGCCAGGGGTTCCCAAACTTTTTCAGCCTGCGGCGCACTCACAAGTCCATATTTTGTCACGGCGCCCTTTTTTTTTGAGACGGGTATTGTTGTTGCGCATGCCGGAGGGTTTTGGGGACAACTTCCCCGGGTATGTAGGACTCGCTGCGGCCGTAAAGATGGTAAATTGAGCGCAGCCCTTCCCACTAAAATCCGTTTATACTCTTCCACTCGTCGCACGCAGGATTGCGAGAACGCGCGAGCTTTCTTTCCGCGACTCTGCGTGCGTGTGCCTGCTTGTCACCAGCAGGCCCTCCTCGAACCCATACAGGCTCCGTGGCCAAACAGAGGCCCTTCCAGGGCTTGTGTAGGCCTGACACTTTGGTGTCGCGATGCGCGAAGAATACGCAGCGCATCGCGACCCTCTCGGGGACTCGGTGCAATGGGCGGCGGCATCCCCATACCGCCGCCCCGAGCTCTCTGGCTAAGGTGGGACGCTGTGGTCATTTGGGTTGACCTGTCTTCGCCTTGGCCTACTTCTGCGACGAGGGTTGAGCGCCTCCCTCTCTCTTATGCGCTTGGCCTCCTCTTTTGCGGAGATAACATCGTGAGCGAAATCCTCCACCGCTTTCCACTCTTGTTCGCCGCTCAACATTGCACGAAACAGTGCCGGCAGCGAAAGGTCCGGTCCGATGGCAGCACTGAGTGCTGCACGTTTTACTATCCAAGAGGGCCACGCCGTGATGGTATGTTCAGCCGTGTCCCTGTCACAGTCACAGTGGTGACATCGCGTGGTTTCTTCTCGACTTACGATCTCGCACAGGTACCGACCGAAGCAGCCATGTCCGGTCAACATCTGTGTGAGTCGGAAGGTAAGCGCGCCGGTCTACCTTGTCAACCACTGTTTCAGCACTGATCGATTGGCCTGCACCAGATTTACGCTGACTTGAGGCTCTTGCAGCCTAAATAAAATAAACAAACAAACACCTTCTAAAATAAACACCTTTTATGATTATATTTAGGTAAAGCAAGTACCTAAATAATAAACAAAATATATTTAATCATCTGCCTGCTTTACATAATTCATATTTTATTTTATAATTATCGTGGTTATGGATAATGATGGAGGATCGACTCTCGGGGCACGGCGCCCCTCCTGCCTTTCCGCGGCGCACCAGGGCGCCGCGGCGCACAGTTTGGGAACCCCTGGGTTACGCACATCTTCACTGGGTGGCAATAGGATTACTTATCGTCTTATATAAGAGCACTTATCGTCTTATCGCTGATTTCTTAATTTAACAGCGCACCGACATAGGTATGCTCCGTCAGTGCGCACTCTCTCCACTTACTCTTCATGATAAGAGGATGTTTAGTGGAATGAGGACTTCATCCTACTAATCAGACCTAAGAACCGAACATACTGTTATATATAACCGACATCCAAAAAGGAGGAGGTTATATGTTCGTCTGTATATACATATATATATATATATATATATATATATATATATATATATATATATATATATATATATATATATATATATATATATATATATATATATATATATACAGGGTGTCAAAAGACCGCTTCCGATAACTTCGTGGGGTTATTATAGGGCATGAGATATATCCATTGGTGCAAGTAATTTTCTTTAAATCGACAGTTTTTAAAATAGTCAAAATTTTCAACACACAATGTATAATGCTGATGTAAATGGGCGATAGTATCGCGTCAGTGGAGCCCCGCCAGCCCGGGGGCTGCGCCAGCCCCCCCCGCGCCGCCCGCCGTCCCGCGCGCGCGGCCCTGCGCTATACAAAACAGCTGATCGTGGTGTGCCCTAGGCCCTAGCCCGTAGGTAGTGAACAAACCATCAATATTGTAATAATTATTAAATAACATAATGTTAGAATTTATTAATTACCGTTTCTTAGGTTATTAGTTTATTACTCAAAAATACTCAGTTTTTACTTCCGGCCAAAAAGGAAAAGAAATCATAATTCACATCCGAATCAGGTTGTAAAAATACAATACACAGTTACTTACACCTATCTATGGAAAAAATACTTGATAACATGTTCACTGACCTGTGATCAGCTGTCTGCTTTTATGAAATGCAGTTCGAGCTGTGCTCCATCTAACTCAATGTAGATTGCAGAGTTTTATAACACGAAAAAAAATTAAACAGGAGACATTCCAATTCTTTAAACACTTTTTACTCACACTTTTTAAACTGCACTATAGTCAGTCGTCTATCGACGACGACGCGATGTTCACCCCCGTTCCATAAAGGTTTACGAGTATTAAAAGTTCATTCACATTTATCGGACACGTATCATGTCACGACACGTTATTAATTACAAACATAGAAAAAATAGTTAACAATACACAAAAAACTTAAACAAAAACGTCACAGTACACAGCGCGGCGCGTGTTTACAGCCGACTGAACAAAATTGAATAAAAAACTTTGTAAAATAAATAGGGATGTATCCCTGTGCATATTTTGAGTTAAGTATCGCTAATTTTTATCGATAAATCGTATTGTTTTACATACGAGTACGTTTTGATTTGTAGTCAAACTAAAAATAAGCAAATACCTACTCAATGTTAAGAATAGCGACAATAATTAAAAGTTATTTAATTAATTAGGTATTATTAAACTATTTTCATTGCGTACGTAGACGCGCATAACGCGTGCCATGACTTATCAATCACTTTATCACGGTAATGTCGGTATCGAAATTATCTTGCAACTTGACTATGTATCCCAATAAAAACTTTCTGAATTTATAACCTCTTAATAGAGTTAATTTTAAAAATGAGAATAGTAGATCTACTAAATAATAGTTATAATTTTTATTATAAAATGGTAATTTAAATATCGACTACATCGTTTTGAATTTATAAGGTACAACACTTAGACAGAGCGGCCGGCGCGGCGGCGGCGTCTTTGACAAGCGGTCTGGCCGTCGCGTCGGTATCTTTGAATTTACCGAAAGTCGATACATGTTTTTAAAGACGATTTTCGCATAATTAGACTTTAGTTCCATTTTGCATCTTGAGGTTGAAGGTTGTCCGTTGAGCGTATAAGCGTATTACGATCTTTTTAAAACGTATTATTGTGATAACTAAATGTGTAAAATGTAAATTAATTAACTATTATTTCTTATTTGTTTGCGTTAAAAAACTAAGACGTGTCGTGTAAGATATCGTGTAAAAAGAGATGTGTTGTTATTGGTGGTGTTATTGATTGGTGATAATATGGACTATTTTCAAAATGCATAGAGAGCACATTCAAAAATCAGAATTCAACATTTTTCACGTAAGTAATTAATTGCTAGTTTTTTCATACTGTATCGTCTGTAGTAGATAAAAAGCGATAATTGCAGATCTAGGTACTGTCCATCCACAATCATCGTTCTGCATAACACGGAAAATGTGTTATTATTTTTTTGCATGCATGAATTTGCATTTTGGTGCATCCGCATATCACACAATATCGGTTTTGTTCCTTACGAATAACTTTTTAACTAATCGATAAATAAGTTGTTACTCATGCTCAGAAAGTTACTTACAGTTTTGTACATGAGTTAGGATTAAAGTTTTAACCCATTAAGGCCCATACGAGACAACTCTAGAATACAATAGCATTTCCAAGAATCCGCGATCGAAGGATTAAATTAGCCTAGGTAAGAGATCATAGGTCAAAGTTCTGAGTTACTTGAGAGAGTTGAATGTCATGGCTCTTGATAGGTTGGAAAGAGCATAAGGTTGAAAACTGCCGCGACCGTACAGTATGGTCGTTTACGACCTTATGTTATTAAGCGCGCTACAGTTGATATCAATGACTCGCGTCTTCTAGATTACGTATCGGGATAAAAAAAATAAAAGTAAAAAAAATATTTTAAATATTTTTTGTAAATGGTTTATCGTTTTGTCTAAAGGTTATTTATTATAAAAAATATAATAAAAAAAATTTTTTTTTTGAAAAAAAAATTTAAAAAAAAAATACATTTTTGTAATCAGAAAATGTAGTATAATAATACCCCAAAGTTATCGGAAGCGGTCTTTTGACACCCTGTATATATATATCGCCGTTTGTGGACCGATTTTCATGATTCTTTCGTTGTTGTACAGGGTTGAATCCGAATTTGGTACAATGTTCACAAAAATGGTGATCTGATGATGGGATCTATGAGGAATCGAGGGGAACATATAGTGATTTCATTTTTTTCTGAAGCATTCGAGGTAAATACTACCAAAATTTAAGACTTTGCACCAGGTTATACCCTGGATCCGAAGGTATCGAACAGAATTTTTGAATCCTTATAGATACAGGATCGGGGATTTCGGCGTTGTTTAAATAACTGAAAGCATAAGCCAATACAGTCAAAACCGTTTATGGCGACGCCGTTTAGAATAACATACCGGTTAAATTGACCAAAATCAAAGGTCCCGGCTGAATGCTATATGACCACCTTATCAAAAACATTGGTTTTTACGACATTGTTTACTACGACATACCGCATTAATCGACCACATTTGGTTAAAATTTCGGAGAATTAAATCTGCAGAACGACCGGCTCAGCAGTATTGTAAACAATTTGAATACGTAATAGTATCCACATCTGGCAAGTGGCACAGTATAATAGTCAATGGCTATTATCGTAAAAAGTAAACAAAATTTAGGGTCTTTTGTAATTCTTAGAAACAAAGCACATGCATGCCGTAGCCTCATGGCCCGCTTCTTCATATCTCTGAAGTCAGTTTGTTACCTATCTTTACTTTAATACAACTTTAATTAGCTCAAAATTTACGAAGGCTCGGAAGAACAATAGTACCAACTTTGATTGACGGTCTCAATGTTGTTAGTGTATTTATACGAAAGATTGTTCTTTTTAATGAGCAGTTCCACATGCAGGGAAATTGTGACGTTACGCTGATTAAAATCCAACGTGAATTACAAAATGTGTATGCACGACAGAAGTGTTCCAAACAAACTAAAATTACAGATTTTATGCATACAAAAATGATGGAAAAATGTTGTGATTGATTTTTTTTTATATTATGCGTTTGTATTGAAGTAAACAAAATGTGGTTTAGTTTCCTATATGAATATACATCTTATTCTTCCTATTAATACCTGTCACTGGTTATTACAACTATCGGTTTTTACGACTTAATATGAATAGTCCCTTTGATGTCGTTATAACAGATTTTCACTGTATATCAATTTGATTAATCATCATCATCACAACTATAATTATGCCGTGCATCATCACATTATGACCCAATTATTGGTACTTTTCGTGATATTTAGCATCGAAGCAGATGTTTTTGATGATTATTTCGCTGTTTGTGGACCGATTTTCAAAATTCTTGTTTTGTTGTGTAGGATATAATCTTAATTTTGTACACCAATTACGAAAGTGGTGAGCTGATGATGGAATCTATGAGTAGTCGAGGGAAACCCTTGAAATTTATCAAAACAATCAGAGTGGTTAAAATGTTGTTTCTAGTAACTCAAACATAATATGTTACGATTAAAGGAAATTTCATACAAAGGTGTCTCTTGCCTCTTGGTCCTAACCTATAAAGATAAAAGTTGGGAAATTGCAGCATCGCTTAGATAACTGCAAGCATTTACCACAATTTCGCTTACAGTAATATAATATGGATAGTTAATATTCGTAGTGGCTATCTACGCATAAAGCCTTGTCTTGTAGACGACCTCTGTGGCTCAGTGGTGAGCACGTTGGTAGCTCAAGGCGGGGGTCGCGGGTTCGAATCCCGCCGACGGAACAAAAAGTTTTACAATGTTCCCGGGTCTGGATGTGTATTAAATATTATGTGTATTATATAATAAAAATCTTAAATATATGTATAGTATCAAAGTATTAAATATATTTCCGATGTCTGGTACCTGTAACACAAGTCCTTTAGGTACTTAGCACGGGGCCAGACTGACGTGGTGTGAAGCGTCCATAGATATTATTATTATTGTAGATAACTAAAAAGAGTAAAATTATTATTTTTTAACAAAAAATTAAAACTGACTTCCAATGTAAAAACAATATTCTTAAAATGACCTAAAAAGAGTGAAATAATTCTTATTCTTCATTAGGGCCTTTTTCAAAATTCGACTAAATCTCAACGAATTCTGTACTAAATTTTCATTCTTTTGAAGTCGGTACTGGCTAATTCTATGTCAAGTATCTCAGTTCTGGGCTGGTACCTACTTCAAACGAATGAAAATGGAGTACAGAATGAGGAATTTTCTTAGCTTTTTAATTTGATTGTCAAACAGCTTCCATTTTAGTAACTAGATGGCGTATGGGTAGACAACTATCGGTAATACCAGGGAATACCATAAATAATTGCTACATAACTGGGCAAAAGCATGTAAAACTTGATACATTTCAATTTGAAAAAGACACAATAATATTCCAATGAATAGGATAATAAAGTTATAATAACGATGTTTTAGTTAAAACTCGCGGAAGAAATAGCCCTATTTACCGTTGTTCACACCAAATGTCACAGGAATAATACATTTTGGTTTTGACAACATCTTACCTGCACTTGTGCAAGATAACAGATATTTAGTGGCTAATATTTTACCAATAATGAACATCAAAAATCCAAATAACACAATTTGGGGAAAAATATTAAAAACCACACCGACAATAAAAAGTAGAAGTAGAAAACTTTTTCAGTTATCATGTTTTCAGTTTGACAAGTGCAAGCGTGTTCCTAAGCTGTTACCAGTATACTGGCCTAATTGCTTAAGCCAATGATCGCTTAGGAGTATGATATTTTGATTGATATTACACTTGACAGTACACTGATATTTTTTAGAAACACGACCAACATGTACTCAGTAATGCCAACCTGCAGATAATTTCAAATCGGTGGGGAACCAATAGAAAATTAGTGAGTGTCTACCGTCGCGCCGTCTGGTGGAGATGATAAAAAGAAAACATCCCAATTAGTCGAATTTTGAAAAAGGCACTAATGAAGAATAAGAATTATTTCACCCTTTTTAGGTCATTTTAAGAATATTGTTTTTATCATACATACGCAGCATCATTCATCGCTTTATATTAATAGAAATCTCTTCACTCGTTCCCAGGTCGGAGACTACTCCGTGTCACTGAAAGCGCCGGGTCGGAATAAGCATTTCCGTGTTCACGTCGAAGGCAACTTGTACTGCATCGGACAGCGCAAGTTCACAACGCTAGAGCAGCTTGTGTCGCATTACCAACGTGCTCCGATTTACACCAATAAGCAGGGAGAGAAGCTGTACCTAGTGCGTCCCCTCCCCCGCGCCACGCCCAACTGCTGAGCGCCGAAACCACACTCCGGCCTCGACCTCGATCCGCACGGGCCGGAAAACCGACTGAAGACTCAACTACAGCTCATATCTAACGATCATCGAAAACTATCTCGACAGCTAGAATGGTTCAAGAAAGTGTTACCGGCTACATCATGACCATTAAACTGAAGTTGACCATTGAGATTATATGTAAATCCAAAGATGTGGAAAGCTGATAGCGAAGGATTGAAGGTACTCGAATGAGAAGTTTGGAACCAATCTGCCAGTGTTTGCTAGGCCAGTGTTAGATACTATCTGTTTGCAACTAACCTTAAATCGAGTGGTAAAACTGTGTGTGTTTTGTATATTGTATAGCGGTAACAGCTGGGATGTAGATATGGACTTGTGTGATGAAACGGTAGATTCGGGTTAGTAAATCAATACTAGAAATGTAAGACAGATATTAAAATGCAGTTTGCTGGTCCGGCAAAAATACTGTGATTGTCTTGGCTTTTATTTTTCGTGTTGAATTATTGGTCGAAAAACGAGAGACGCTAAGCAGCATTGGACAACTCCAAGTAATAAGGAATACATTGCTTTATATAAATACAAAATACATCAATTTACTGTTTTTTTTTCATTTGGGTGTGTAATTTTTACGTTAATGATAACTGATTTGGGACAACTTTATAAGTTATGGCCTAATTTATACTTAGTAAAATTCTTGCCATATTCAATTAATAAAATTAGTTTGTATTTATATAACATGTATTCACTTATAGCCAACATTCTAAACGTAATCTTAACATTTTCCTACAGATTTTAATACTTACATACTAAACGCATAGATATCGTAAATTAGATAATATTTATTCTAATGTCTGGTTGAAAATGAAATATACTCATATGAATTCTAAGAATTCTCTGAGTTTAAAATTTACAATTAGGTTAAATATTGAAATATTCGATATTCTAATCATATTATGACGGTCACATACAATTTGATTGTACTTTAGTACTTTTATGTTAATTACATCTATTTTTTATTATTGAAAGAAATATTTATGACATTATTATTTATATAAAATGATAAAACAAGAGGGAATTATAGACTCGAGTAAAACATGACTTCCGTTTTCGTCTTCCCAATAGGCTTGAGTCGCATAGCTTAGCTAAATTAAGAAAAACACATGAGGAAAGACAAAAGTTTTCAGAGAAAACAATTTGAAGTTACCCACACTAGTCTTTACCCTACTTTGTCGTGTACATATTATTTTTTGTGCCATTTCCAATCTTTCAATAATAAAAAAATCGATGTAAACATGTGCATAAAGGTTAGGGTATGCTTGTAAATAGAAATTATTGATATACCAGAGATTCGCATACTGATTATGACTAAGACAAACTAAAAAATAGATATTTTGTTTGCAGTTGAACTGCTCGAAACCATTTTTCTTGGCAAACTCTGAAATTTATTCTCATTACTCAGTACTAGCAATTTAAGCTTAACCGTAGGTAACTAGAAACATAGTCTAAATAATATATGGTTATATTGTGCGAGCAATGCAAGCATACTTTAGCTTGTATGTCCAAAAACTCCTACTTAGTCCATAGCCAGAAGACAATTATAAAAGTAGACTAATGGCATTCATGCGATGTTAAAATTATAATACAATAATAAACCAAAAATTTGCTTCTGCATTCTCTTATAGTTAAGTGGATATATCATATTTATGTAAGTCTCATATGGAGTAGTGTAATTTTAAACGATTAATTTAGTTGAATTGTGTTCTATGTCTCGTTGTCTATGTCCATAGAATTTGAGAGTGGACAGGCACGAATTGAAAACCTTCTCCCTTTTTGGAGGTGGTAAAATAGTGGACATAGGTTATGTTTTGCATTAATTAAAAATATCACTATACTGGTCCAAAGTTTGGCTCAACTGATTGCCGGTATTACATATTATATTCCACTTAAAATGTTATTTTCAACTAATATTACGACTTTTAGTACCGTTCTGAATAAAGTTGCTCTACAAATTATACAGCATACCTTTGATTTGATTACCAATTCTTTTGTTTGTATACTCTGTGCAATAGGTTTTTTTTGGACCAATGTAGTGATTTATCAATATTTTTTATATTTTGTGTGTTTATATATTTGTGATGTTGGGCCACATAAGTTAACATAAGTCACTCGTGGAATGCAGATTGCGAAGGGGATAGAAATTATGAATTTAGAACGTAGGTGTTAGTCAGGTACGCAAACGCATGGATTTCGGATTCGGTTTGAAATGAATTTTGTTCTAGTATAAATGATTGAAGTGAACTCGCGACTAGCGTTGACCACTAACGGCCAGTCCACACGGGGCGTTGCGTCAGCGTTGCCGTTGCGTTGTTTTACTTACAAATAACCAAGGTGTTCACACAGCGAGCTGCGTCGTCGCACACATGACGGACAGCAGCCCCCGAGACGAAGCGGGAGGGGGTGTTGACGATAAGACTGCTTCGTAATAACTCTGCGATGACGCAGCGCCCGTGTGGCCGGCTATGCGTCAAACGGCAGCGCTGTGTCGAACTGTCGACACAACGTCTCGTGTGGACTGGCCGTAAGGCTTCTTACAGACGAATGGCACCTGTTTGCGCCTGTCGACGGGACGCGTCGACGGCAGCCGTCGCGCGAATAATAAAGAGATAGACCGAGATGCAACATAACACATTGCCGTTTGATGTGTGAAACAGAAAATCTGTCAGTCGCTTTTTAGCAATTTACGGTGACGACTGACGACATATCGACAGAAAGTTTTCGAAACCAAGGCAAGCGATATTGTGAATTAGGTCCCAACTAATCAAATCCGAAATCATTGTGTGGTCGAGCTGATTATCGATTTTTTATAATTTTTATAATGAAAATGTTTAGATTAGATTTTTAGCTTAATTAATATTTTATCATCAATCTAATTTTTTTGACAACGAAGAATTTATCCCAGTGGAGTGTGAAACGCGAGTATAGATTTGGGGCAATTTTTTGCCTCATTGTAAGTTTTGGCTATGGAAAGACTGGTTTTTGGTCGGTAATTGGTATGAGCTTGCCTCGAGTTGGTGAATCTCACGAGCTATTCCATCGGAGTGACGGCTGCTAGTCAATACGCCAGCATCACAAACTACTCGGCCTTCAATTTACTGATTGTTTGATAAAAACATTGGTAAATAGAAGCTTATTTAAAGAATTAAAACTTGGGTGCGATTATTGTAATTATTCGATATTGAGTTGAAAGTTTTTTCAAATTACTGGTGGAAAACGCCCCAAGACTTATTTCTCATGTATTATATTTTAATGTACAGTTACTTGTGAAATGTATGCTGTGGGTCAATTTGAGGGTATATAAACAACTTTTATATGTACAGAATAAACTAACCCTTTACTAAATGCACTCGGTGACCTGTGGCAGAAAAACATTTTATCTATTTGGTTTATGAGATTAATGGCAGCTTATGTGTTGTAGATAAGGCTGATTTTGGTCTCACCTATGGAACAAGACAGCTGTCCAATTAGTGGTAAATTGGTAATAAATATTTCACGTAACGGTTAATTTTTAAAAACCTATGCGAGAGGAAACCTCTCGTCTACGAATCACAACTTCCAGTATTTTAAGATGTAAGACTATTTTGTGCTGGTTGTGTATTTTGTTTGAAGTCCCTTCTATACACCGTTATATTTTGCTGCCAAGTGTCAAAGGACACGTCCGTGATTGTTTGTACGACTGACACCTCCTCTAAAATAGTAGTAAGCGGGACAAGTTATTTTTCTATGAATATTTTCATTTGATGCATCAAATAATGTAAGGCACCAAGTGTAGCGATTTTGTATGCGAACTAGCTTAAGGACTACACTAAGACATTGAGGGTGTTTTCCCGTTGCGACCGGTTATAATCTAGTTGAGGCGAAATTGCATTTATTGAAATTATTCCTTATTTTTTGTATTATTTTTTAGGAAAACATCCTCGATATACAGAAACTAATGAACCTCTAATAAGAATGAGCAAAACCCGCCGAGAACATTTGTTCAAAAATCTTAGGAGAATTTTTGTACTGTATTGATTAAAAATATTGGAGCACAAATATGATTATTTCGTACGTTAAAACGTACGAAATAATTATATTTGTGCTCCAAGACCGGAATCTATAAAATTTTGGGGTTAATTAGACTTTGAATACCACCGAACCAGGGAGCTGATTATTTTTAAACTAAGTTTTAAAAATAGAATTGCAATTTAGTTGAGATTGGTGTTTGTCCTAAATTCATGTTGGAGGCTCTTTAGTATAAAATGGCACATTTATTGTACATGTGATATATTTGAGATGTGACTCGGTTTTGTTGTAACGTGTTAAAATGAACTACACAACTTGAAACATCGTCAATCGCACCTATAGCTAGTCACATGAATGAACACATTATAGTCGGGTCGCAGAAAGCGGGAAGACTCGGCCGTTGGCCTCTCGCTACTTGTCTCTTTCACTCGCGCATGATACTCTTGCTTTTGCGTACACGTGGAAAAGACAGCTATAATATGGTCGTGAGCGTTTGAAAGAGACACAAGACAGTTTTCTCTATCATTTGCGTCCCGAATATACAAGATAATTTGAGTAACAATAATTTTTGTAACGTTAACAAAACATCGAAGTCATATCTCGGCGAGGGGAGTATGTTACTAGATCTTTTTGATGTATTTAATACGTTTTATACTCAATATTGTAATTATAGTTTGAGGTGGATTCGCGTAATTTAGATATACTAGGAACAAAATAGATGGAATAGTACGAATGTGCAAGTACGACGATAGCTGTCGTAAATTTCATTAACGTGCATATTGTAATGGCTTTTTATGAAATGTTTTGACACGAAAACACTGTGGTGACTCCGTAGAAAGCGACATTGCATACAGAAGAACATAAGGGCCGATTCACACCGGAATGGCAGAGGCGAGGCGAGCAGTTTCAGTCTCATATGATTTTAAACTTTATCTTCATTATTGTAATACATAGTATCGCTTGAGAAATCTACGGCTGCCTGTGGACGCTCGTGGCATCTTGCGGCCGGCGGCGTCGATTTCTCAAGCGATACTATGTATTACAATAATAAAGATAAAGTTTAAAATCATATGATACTGAAACTGCTCGCCCTGCCTCTGCCATTCCGGTGTGAATCGGCCGTAAGTCAGACATGCATTTATCATTGGAAATATATTGGCTGCTGCACCGTGTCATGCTAACAAAATTTTAAAAATTAATGCTATATTACATTCCTATGCTTCTTAATACATAATATGCAACTAAATCTGTGTATAACAAACCATTAAAAATAATATCGAGTTCGAAAATTAATCCGGTGACTCTTGTAATCGTTTTAGAGTTTAGTTTATAGAGTGATTCTGTTTTTATTTTTGTATTGCTCAAATGTATATTATTATTTGACATGTAACCATGTGTTTGTATGTTTTCGTGTATCCGATTGTAATGAGCATAATTATTGATACTACTGTACGTGCAGTGTATAATATATAACATTATAATTTATTTATTAATTTGCAAAATGTGTTTTATTTAATTTATTTTTTATTTTCTTGCCTATCTGTTACTCCACATGAGCTGTATTGTTTCATGTGGCATTTGAGTAAAAAAAATTACTCTAGCGAGGATTTGAGTTCATTTGAATCACAATTAAGGCGCCATAGAAACCCTATTGATTATAACAAACTTGTATACCAAAGAGAATATAATCACTATTTTGTATACCAAACAAACCATTATCTTCTAGTAACAGTAAATTTAATAAAAATGCTTTCTAAACGAGACAAGCTTTTGGTCCAACCATGGGAACAACGACGGTTTAACGATCATAGATCAAAAGTAAGTAACTTTGTTGTTACTTGTTAGTATGTAACTCTAGTTAATTGATGTTATAGTTGTTACTTAACAGTTGACAGCTTAGACAATTTTAAGGTAGCCAGTCCAGGGGTTCTTCCGACCTAAACGTAACTCAGCGATTCAGTATGAAAGAGCACTTCCTAAAATATTTGTTCAAAATACAACCAATGGTAGAACATTGTAAACGGAACAGATGTAGGCAAAATCCATGCAAAATCTAGAATGAATTTTCTGTAACTTTTTACTGCCGCACTCAGAGTGGAACATTAATTGCCTACTTATATGCAATTAATTAAAAATTTTAACATTTATAGCATAAGAAATGAAGAGTTTGACAGATAATCTACGGGAGATTAACTATCAAAGTCTTCATTAAATTGAAGTTTAATCATAATTAAATATATCTGAGTACGGCGGTTATAGCTTAATTTTCATAAACAAAACGTCTTCGGCAGGTAGCGTCAGCATTGCCAGCAATCGACGATTGCGCGCCACCAACGAGACCGCATGTTGCACTGAAACTGAAGAAACTAAGAAGAGAACTCGACCGAAAGGCCAAAATAGAGAGCGATAACTTTTTCCTTCTCCAACGTCTTCACGCCATCATGAAAGTCAATAGACTGGATAACCATTGGACCAAGCCCTTACCGAAGTAATAACTAAGTAAGAGCCGGGACACAAAAACATGGCACGACGTCGTACGGCGCCGTGTCGTGGTTTTTTACGACGCGAGTCGTGGATTCCCACGACACGTCGCGTCGCCGTACGACCTCGTGCCGTGTTTTTGTGTCCCGGCCCTAAGGCTATTGCACTGGGTACTTGTAGAATGTTTTTTCTTCTCTATTACCCCATTGAGTGAATTTGAGTGGAGTTTCTTTGATGTTCTCAGTTGTTCTTTTTGTATAGTCCAAAGAGGATATAAACTACGTTACAAGAATAAAGTCGAGGTTTGATGCATGCCATTAATAATAATAAAGTGAATAGCTCGAGTTACTTGAGAATGGTTCACACAAAGTGATTTAGAAGTTAGTTCCTCGATGCTAGCACAAGGCGTAAAATGATTTTGCTTTTAGTTTTCAACAACACAAAGTGGGCCAATTCTTTAACGTTGAGACACTAAACAGGAAATTGATGATACGGTCCACCAACACGTCACCGGATGACTCATATTACAACGCGTCCAACAAGTGCTACGCGTGTGAATATAAGAAAATGGTAAGAAATGAACAAGTATTAGGTACAATAATTCTAATTATTTTCCTACTTTCAACATTTTGTTTTTCCAATGGACTAAACTTCAAAGTAAAAATAAACTTCATATCTGAAAATAATATTCCTTATTTTCAGATACACAATCGCATTGGAGAAGCAGATGCATTACCACCGTTAAGACTTAAACTAAAGTGAATGTGTGTGAAATAAAAGATATTAATTTTGGACAGAATTTATTGATATAGATACAAATGGGTTTTTATGTCAGAACATAATCATATCCGTGTGCCGTCTGGTTCTGACGACTGTCGTTTTAGTTATAAATGAAAACATAAATACTATGTTATATAAAAGCATCGATCGTTAAGCAGAGCGCGTGCCAATGCACTTATATTAAAGCTATCCACTTGTCCATCGTTTTTCCAATATTAATAAGAAATCGAAAAATCCGAGATGAAAATATTTTCAAACATCACAATAGTCTTATCACGACAAGGCAAACCCTTCCTGAATCGACGAACGCCATAACAATTATTACTTATCACAAAATGCTCAATACAACTAACGTTCGTTGATCCATTGGCCTACATTATGCGTAAATCGACGCGAGCTGCCCTAGTCTCGAAAACTATGATATTCCTAATCTTTTTGCTCGACCGAGAAAGTGTAACTTCTTATGACGTCATAATTTGGTAATGTATACAAACGATACATTTCAGTAAAATTCCTTCTTTTAGCTTAATGAGACTACGTTTCATGAGCATACAAAAGAGTACTAAGAATGTATTTAAAAACTTTATACTTTAAGGCAATACAATAAATACATCCGGTATCGTATTTCCGATTGAACCGCCGAAAGTATATAAGATCATATTTAAAATACAATTATTTTTATACAACAAATATTAACAAGATCACGAGAAAACAAATTTTAACTTTTCATGATTAAAAATTTTGAGAGCCAAGTCATATTGCATTCGTTTGTAAAACTCTCGGTCCGGCGTAATAAGTACTTACAGATATTTATACAAGTTCGCACACATTTCATGTGTTGGAAGTGCGGCGCGACATGTGCTCACATGCGACTCAGATCGTATACGGAGGTATACGCGTATTAAAATTCTATTACCCAGGTGTCCAATACATCGGGTCAGACTCTACATTCATAGTTTCCCAGACGGCAAAGAAGCCCCATAGGGCATCATGGGCCGGGGATACCTCAGGGGGTTGATTGGCCCAAAATGCCCTGTGGGACTACACGACCAGGGCCATGCTCAGAAACGGAAAGGCTGGTGCGGGCCCGCGGGGGGCGGCGCTTCAAACTGGAAGGAGGCGTCTGCGGCGGCCGGCACTAACGTCGCGTCTTCCTCCTGAAAATAACACGATTTTTTCATTAGAAAATTTTTTGAAGTGATTACTTCTTATGGGAAGGTAAAATGCTCCATTGTTTAGCTTTTCTTTCTCACACACATACGGCAGCAGGCCTTTTCTAATACTATCAAACAATAAACCTCTCTCACTGTGGATAGCAGACTGTGTTTTGGTAAATTATCAATTCTGTCGGGTCTCCCGAGATGCACACCCCAATATTTTTTGTCTATATTATTTAGTGAACATGTCACTCAATAGTATACCTTTTATTTAATAAAATCATTAGAAAGTTCTTTAAGGCAAAAACAAAATTTGCAATGAATTAAACAATAATATACAAAACAATCTAAAATAATAATTACCTCATCAGCAAAGTATTGCTCAATAATATCATAGGCCATTTTGTATATTTCAACCTTCTCGTGGCTCTGTAGGGCTTCAATCTTGTCGATTCCCCTGCACTCCTCGATCATGTTGGCTACCTGTTCAGCGTCATCTCCCGCCATCTTCAACATGTTGCTCAGTCCATCTAATACGACCTGGAAAAAATATATGATATCATAAAAACATTGTCTGGACTCTGGAACATTTAAAAATGCAGGGTTTTTTTACATTGACATAGGCAACTCACCAACTCAACAAAAAGTGGAAAAAGAAGACTATTTATTTTTTAAACAGCTAGAGACAAAAATAATTTAGTAAAATAATCTGTTACATGTTTAAATATATTAAATTTTGTTTTTCATTTTTAGGGTTCTGTACCCAAAGGGTAAAAACAGTACCCTGTTACTAAGGGCCAACGCTAAAACACGGGCGGATGCGGGTTCGGGCGCACGCGTCGGAAGACCGCCGCGGGCCGCGATCCGCGAGCGGGCACCCGCCGCGTGCACCCATCTCATTTAGCGCTGCTAGTATAATTTTTATCTCGAGCGTGTACAGTTGTGTCGAGTAGATTTAACCATTGATTATTTACTAATTTATTATTTGGCAAAAAGACGTCAACGGAAACAACGACGATTGCGAAAAGCGTGCGCCCGCGCCGTGTGTGCGCCGTCCGCCGCGCAACGTCGCGTTTGACGTTGCTAGGGCGCACAGTGGTTCCAATTCCAAAATTCGTGGACATAGAGACCCCGAAGTCGGAATTTCGACTTGATTTTTTTTCTGTGATAGAAAACAACATTTCAAACAACTTTTACTTGTGCACAATTCTTCGAAAAACTTATATTTTTCAAGATATAAAATAAATTAAAAAAAATTGTATGGAGAAAAACACATTTTATTTTTTTTCTTCAACTGCCGTAGTTTGCGGGGTGTTTTGAGGCATAGGCGTATTAGATAAGGTGACAAGGAATATAAAAATAATTTTATTTGGTCCCGCAGAGTGCAGCCGCGCAAGAAAATGAAGTTTAAAAAATACATATGAAAACGCGTTTTTTTACAAAGAATGGAATGTTTTTCATAATGGTTTACTTCTTTTTTGTATTTTTAAATTTAATTATATCATCTAAGAGTAAAATATCCCATAAAATAATACAAAAAATGGTTTTTGTTGAACATTTTTATTTTATTTTATTCATTATTTTTACAAAGTTAAGACCTTTTTTAGGAATGATTTGTTACTTAGAGGACTTGTTAGCAGGATTAAACGTCTGTTTAGTTAAAGAAAATGCTATATCATAACAAGAGGGTCTGAAATGTTTTGAGACTCTATAAACATTACTTCTGCTTCTATAACATCATCAACATCATCGTTGTGAAGTAATTGAACTGCTTCAGGGTGTAAATTATGATGGGCTAATTTGAAGAATTTAGGTCTAATATTGGAAATGTGTGAATCGGAGTTAGTCGGTGTTATATCTCCTATTTGTATTTGAACAAATACCTGAATAAATACAAGTAGTAAGTAAGCAATAAATAAAACCCCGCAAACTACGGCAGTTGAAGAAAAAAAATAAAATGTGTTTTTCTCCATACAATTTTTTTAAATTTATTTTATATCTTGAAAAATATAAGTTTTTCGAAGAATTGTGCACAAGTAAAAGTTGTTTAAAATGTTGTTTTCTATCACAGAAAAAAAATCAAGTCGAAATTCCGACTTCGGGGTCTATGTCCACGAATTTTGGAATTGGAACCAATGTGGGGCGTGGGTGCCTGCTCTGCCCATACTATTTTTCATTTATACACACGCGAGTGTGCGCCCGCTCGAGTTTTAGCATTGGCCCTAAGACTTCAATGTCTGTCCGTCTGTCTGTCTCTAGGCTGTAACTCAAGAACGATAATAGCTAGAGAGTTGAAATTTTCACAAATTGTGTACTTCTGATGCCGCTATAACAACAAAACTAAATAAATAATTAACGGGAGCTCCCATACAACAAACATGATTTTTTTTGGCAATTTTTGCACAATATCAATGATGGCATAGTTTCTTTACTTACATTGATAACTTGTGTGTCCTTGCATGCTAACAAATTACAGAAAGGTGGGATGACACCACACTGGATCAGAGCTGCAACTTGTTCCTTTGTTCCGCTGATGCTCAAATTTGATACGGCCCAAGCGGCTTCCTTCTGGGTTTGGAACTCTCCCTTGCTCAGATTCTGTACAATTAGTGGAAGAAGGCCGGCGTCGATAACAGCTTGAACTTGCTGCTTATTGCCAGCTGTGATGTTTGATAAGAACCATACTGCTTCTTTGCAAATTTTCTCTTTCTGTAAAACAATGGTAAATTGTTTAAATTGTGCCTAAAAACGATGAAACTTGTAACCAAATTCTTTTTCTTTAATGCAAGACTACTGCCTAATCAAACTACAATAGTTTCTCTCTCATGAATTAATGTTAGCATGGTTAGTTAAACATTTTATTTTGAACTGCACTTGTAACACAACAAACAGCAAATAATAATTAATTATTCTTTACAAATGATATGAATCTTGTTAATCAAGAATTAAATGCTTTTTTTGCTAGCTTTATGAAATCATAGTTTATAATGTATTATACACATTGAGCATAAATAAATGGACCTAACCTAAATAAATGGTTGCTTTCTTTTCACAATGTAGAATTTCTTGGCAAGTAATGTTATTTTGCTACATTGCCAAAATCCATTAAATTCAAATAGTTAATTAGCAGCTGCTATTTCAGTTTGCAACAAGTAAACAATCAAATATTTAGTAAACATTGAATCTTTTTAGTACTATAAAAAGTATTTGTGTAACAACAACAGATAAAGCAACATTTCTTTAGCAAAGTCAAGTAACCGAGATAAGGAATGTACTATCAGAGAAGTTGATTCCTATGCAGATCAGGGACCTACATAGTTTGGTTGCGTTACGTCAAACCCAGCCGACAGATCACAAGTAACATTAAAATTGACATATTCATCCAAATAATGTTGGTCTATCAACTGCATAGGAATCAATTTCCTCGATGGTACAAATAATGAACTTACTTGATGTGTTAGCAGTTTGGGGAAGTGTGATAGAGCATCACAGTTTAGCACAACTTGAGTTTGTTCATCGGTACCAGTTACTATGTTGCCAACGGCTCTGAGTGCTGCGGTCTGGGCCTTTACTTCCTTATGTGAGAGGAGCGGTATGAGTTTTGGCACGATGCCAGAATCAATTACCATTTGAATCTGATCATTACCTCCATCGGTCAGATAGCTTATAGCCCAAACTGTGTCTACTAGAATCTGTAAAAAAATTAATCCCTTTTTACGAAGGCCTCATGGAACATAGTATATTTCCATTGACATTAATATGTTGTGTCATCATAACTGGTTTGTTTTTATATGAAAAGTTTTTGTGTATCAGCAAAGAAAATCACTGATAAGAGCAGTTTTGTGTACAATATCAAGTAATGAGTCACCATTCATTTATCACCTTGTGTTAGGTGAATGTACTCTCCATGGAGATTGACTCAAGCTTATGATGACTAAATATTATATTATTCTTTTGCCATTTTATAATCTTTATGAACAATACTAAATACTTCTTGCATTTTGGAAGGATTAAATAAAGATCACATTTACAAACAGGTGCAATTATTTTGTACTGACAAAACTTGACTGACCATGAGCGATAATTAGTGACTAAGAAATGCAATCAGACTCAACATAAATTAATAATTATGAGCTTATAATTAGTTTAGAAAGTTGGAGAATTAACTTATACTTACATTCATATCTGAATGAGTGATGAGAGCATTGAGAGCAGGTAAAATTTCTTGAATCGTTTTGACTGGAGGTGGAGGATCCTTGCTCCTGCACAAGTTCACGATGACCCAAGTGACGTTACGTAGGAAGGTTATTGGTATTTCTGGCTTAATAAAGCTAAGAAGGGGCTTGACGACTCCCAGCTCCACAACAAAGTCCCGAAGAACTGGACCATCACCGATGATATTACCGAGGGCCCATACAGACTGTTCACAGACATTTTCGTGTGGGGACATGAGTAGTTGCAAGAATAAAGGCACCGCTCCGGCGTGGACGACCTTGTTGGTCTGTGCCGACGTCCCCGAGGCGATGTTCGTGAGAGCCCACGCCGCCTCGAACTGTAACGTTGGGTTGTCCGCTCTCGAAAGGCACTGAACGAGAATAGGAAGGATTCCAGTTTGTATCAGTTCATCTATGGGGGGGTTCTTCTCGGATGACAATAGTTTCCTACACTGTTGAACTGCCGCCAACTGCACTTCGGGGTTCTCGACGTTGGCTGCGTTCCTGACCAATTCCTGTAAATTTGTCGATGCCAATGTCCTCTCGATCTCGTCCTCGTCGGTGGAGTAACTGATAGGCACATTTCGACGTTTTTGTAGCGTTTCTTCCCTTTTATTCTTCCTTAGTTCAACTGTCACTTCGTTCCTCCGTCTGCGCATTTCCTAAAAAAGTATCAATAACATTAGCAGAGTGTACAGATTTGTTCTTATACCATATAATAGATACGTAATTCGATTTACTTACATCGACATCTTTGCCTGTGTTCTTGAAAACATGCATGCGGTTTTTCGATGGATCAGTCGCCATTTTATGAGTTCGTGGTCGTGATGGGTTAGACTTTATACGTAATACACTATTATAGAAATGTTTAACTTAAAACTTTGTAGAAAATAACTAATCGAACATGTTTTTAAAGACACTAGTTTCTTTGCTTTTTTTATCCTCCTTGCAGAATATTCCACAAAACGAACGAAACCACAGAAACGAAACCGTCCGTTGCCCTCGGTCTTCGTAATTTTTTTAATTCCATAGACGAATTTTCTAGAGGAACGTCAAATGACTATAGACAAGAAAACTTTTTCTTAAAATTGTAAAAGGCACACAAGTTCTCTTCTCTCTTCATAAACTTTCATAAAATATGAATACTATGATTTTCCTTTCCTTGTTTTTGTCAATTTGTGTTTATTTTTCGCATAAAAACATATTTTTGCCTCTTATGCTCTCACAAATCATTACATCAATGATCAGATATAGTGTATTTTATGATTTATCGTCATCGTTTATTCCACGGAGCTAATACAAAGGTTTTAAATCAATCCAATTATAATTCACATTATATGTTTTCACATTAGTTACCAAGAATAATTTATCAAAAATTCTATCAAAATTAGCAAAATTATATAAAAATAAAACAGGTTTTCAAGTCCTGCGAGTCCTGTTTTTTTAAATGGCAATATTTTATTTACCGGAAGCCGGAAGTTATTGATTATTTATTATCGATTCAGAATTTTCAGCAAATACCTAGCAACTGGAAAGTAAAGTGGTTGTTTATTGAAATAAATCGTATTGATAGTGTATTTACGAATTTCGTAATCATGACTATAATGACAAAAAGTAATTTATCTGCTAAGAAGCTCGATATCGTACGAGTGCCGCTTGGCGACGAACAAAATTATGATGAAGTGCGTAGTAAGAATTATTTTTTTATAATTTAATACTGTAATTAGATTTATGCAATAAACCAGGAAAAAGATTACGGATTAAATTACATTATTATAAAAATTCCAGCAATTTTGTTTAGCAAAAAAAAAAGAAAGTTTTATTATTTTTCAGGATAAAGTGGAGGTGCACGAAATGATTGGACCTAAGCAAGCTTCAAAAGCCTTCGTTTGTCTTTCGTTTGGCTTCATGATGATAATTCTGTCTTTGACCACGGGTCTTTTGTTATACCGCCAATACAGGCCTCTGAACAGAGTTCACCGATTCACCGGGTACTGCACTGTTGCTTATCCAGTAAGCTTCAAAGAGGTAAGATAAAATTGTTAAAATCTAGTTTAAGTTAAAAAAATAGAAACAATTTTCAATTTCAATTAATAAATCCTCAAAATACATTTTTTCTATTTTTGTAGTTATAAAAATGTATATCTTATTTTTATTTAATAAAACACACATAATATCTACTTTTATAGAATGACCCAATACCTACAGCAGATAGCTGCTATTGGAACCATAATCTTATATGTAACAACTGTTGTGTCAACTCCTCGCCTGATTACCTATAATAATAATAATAATAATAACTTATATATAAATTATAAAGAAAATTGGTTCGCGCGCGAGGCACCAGCACTGCACATAGTCATCTGTAACACACAAAGCAATAACTGCTTCCAGAACAACAGGATTATGGACCTTACCCCTCAGTAATTTAAATAAATACGTAGCAAGTGCAACCTCCCTACGTACTTGGAGTTTGTAATAGCCCGTCATGCCTAGCAGAAACCTTGTCCTTTTGTAGTTGTTGTTTACTAAGTTATAATACAGTAGGGAACACATACTTTCAAATTAATTTATGTAATCCTTCAAACTTTCATAATTCAAGGAACCCATGGTGGGGAGCTTCCGAGTGGTGCCAATTCACTCGGAAAACAATTTCCAAATTGTAAGCACTCTCAATGATAACCAGCAAAATGATGATCTGGAAAACTCTCTACGTGAGGAGTTGGACATTGAAGACTCCGTGGAGAAAATTGAAGTTTATGATAATGGACACAATGTTAACTTCATCCATGATTTCAGTGCCAATCAAACTGGTAAGGACATTACAACTCTGTTAGGCTGGTTTTAGTGTCATGCACACAGTCAGTATGGTTATACAAATTGGTCTATATGTATGGAGCTGTCCGTATCGACGTCCACATGATACTAAAACCAGCCTTAAAAGTAGCAACAAATAAAATCCTTAACTTTCTTTCATAATATAATTGGATCTTTACATTCCTAACTCTTAAGGCAATTACTAATTGACTCTAAACCATTGCACCATAAGGACCTCAAAGACTTTTTAATATTTATATGTGACAGTTTTCATTAAATTTGTTTGATTATTAGGTATAGTCGATGCTGACCGTTGCTTCGTTATGGATCTGGAGCCAGATGTGGTGTTGGGACCGTCCATGTTTGCCGCTGGACTGACTCGGGGCGACGAGTTCGACGTGTCTCGTGTCCGCAGCTCTCTCCGTGCGGTGCTGCCTGTAATCCAGAGCCTGTTCTCTGCTAGCGTCACTGCGGCTTGCGAAACCCGTCCAATATACAAACTTGTTCGTGAAGAGGAAACCCTGAGTAAGTTATTGTTAATTAAAAAATGTATGTAATGTAATTGCTATGTGTAATTCAGATAGATAAACAGTCATATTTGTAACTAAACAAGCTAATAAATAAATAGGAAACAATACTGAAAGAGTGCAAAATTTTATAAATGGTTATAATTGTAGACAGTGAATAGTAGACTCTGTACAGTCATGACAATCTTGAAGCTTTTGAAGAAGGTTGCTAGAGGTTGAGAGAAATAGTTCAGTAAAAAAATAATAAAGATTAAAAATATTGATATAATTAGTAGGAGAATTTTAACAAAAGAATTATTATATTCATAAACATAAATTCGACATACATGTTAAAAAAGCAAAGGTTGGAGGGTCGTGAAATATATATTTTTATACCAGGGGGTCACGTCATAAAAAAAAGTTGAAAATCACTGCTGCTCAGATCTAATCTATGAGGGCAGGACATTGGCCCTCAAAAAAGTAGTTTTAAGGGAAAACTACTTTTGATAATTAGCTGATATAAACGCTTTTCATTATGGTCAATCCAATATTCTCTAGGCTTTTTCCTGGAAACAAACAACCTTGTGTGTATTATAATATAATATAATTATAGATTTGATAAGATAATAAAATATATGGTCAACCTTGTTAATGAACAACTTGTTTGTTTTCCTTAATTAATATTATTAATAAACCATATTACCTTTGTTACCATATACATAATATAATGATTAATGACTAATCTTATAAATAATATTATTTACAGTCCGTAAGCGCTCCGCTGAAGACCCTCCTCATGACTTCATCCACTTCTCCGGTAAGCACGTCCAGGAGATTAAAATACAAAACCTGGAGGAAATTCTCAACTATGAAAATCAGAACAAAACTGTCTAAGACCTAAACGGGAGAAGACATTAGGTTAGGTATAAATGTTTGAATCTATAATAATAAGTAAATACTCAAATATTGTATTCCATATGAGTAAATCATAATGGAACTTCATGTTAGATACTATTGATCTCTCAATTCCCTTGAATATTTCAGTTATAATCATTCTGTAATCTGTAAAGTCAATAATATCATTCCTTAATTGATTAATTACTCCAAACATCATATTGATAATACTTGATTGTCGTTAAAGACCTTGTGGAATGACTATCTGGATTTTTGGTAATTAAATTAAAGTTAATTACAGATACTGTTTAGGTGAGACAGTACTAGTCTGAATTAGGAAAAATGAATCCATGTT
The DNA here is from genome assembly GCA_937595015.1 of Polyommatus icarus. Classification (NCBI taxonomy): domain Eukaryota; kingdom Metazoa; phylum Arthropoda; class Insecta; order Lepidoptera; family Lycaenidae; genus Polyommatus; species Polyommatus icarus. The sequence goes on from OW569321.1 coordinate 18,318,670, forward strand.
TCTATCATATTAATGGTATTATTAAAAGCACAAAAAATAAAAATATCTATAGTATTAAATATATTATGTATTTACATTTGACATTCCCTATCAAAATTTGAATTACTTGGTAATTTCTTGCTTTAATTTTCATCTCATGTAATGTTAAATTGTTAGTGCCATTATGTTGCATTTAGGTGATGTGTCCTCTTTAAAAGATGTAAGAATTGAAGATTGATGTTAGTGTAAACTGTAAAGTATTGAAAATTTAGTTAAAGTATTGAAAATTCCAAAGATTTTTAAAAAAATAAGTTTGTAAAAGTATTATTTTGAAAGACTGAGTTGTGAGCTGAAGTGAAGATTGGCGGATTGGACATGGGCCTGTTTCACCACTTACTGATAAGTGCCGAATAGGCTATACAACACCTAACTTGACAGCTAAAGGATGAAGAAACTGTCAGAAAAGTTGTGGATAGCCTATTCGGCACTTATCAGGAAGTGGTGAACCGTGAAACAGGCCCAGAATTGTAACAACTAGCTAGCACACTTGTGACTTGTGAGAGGACTATGCTGAACAATCGCTATAGGGGCTACGCTAAACAAATGCTATTTAAGCTGTGCTGATCCATTGCTAGTGTGAACTGTGAAGTAAATTGCTCGAATTTATTATAAGCGGATAGAACAGTTGGAGTTTTTTTTTAAACGTAAATTGTGCTTTAATCGTGTTATTGCCATATTACGGTGAACAAATATCACAAAAAAGTGTTGTTATTAGTGCTAATAATATAATATTAATTGCTTGCTGTTTTATTGTTTAAATATATAGTTCTAGTTTTCTCGTTTCTTTAGATTACAGTAAAATATCCATGTTTAGAAGATATGAATTAAATCTCAATAAAGTACATATAACAGAGAATAGTGTTTTATTTGTAAGTATGTGATAGTGTACATTGCTTAAAATCAGAGATTCCCAAAGTTATTTTGTCTATTGCCCACTTTGAAAATAAATTATTTTTAGCGCCCCCATTTTTTACTTACCTAAGTGCCGCTATAACTTCAAATTACCTATATTACATAATTAATTATTATGAGCTAATAATAATTAATTATGTAGTCCCTTACCTAGACCTAGAGGCGCCCATAGGACTGCAGCGTCACATTTTTCATTGGCCCACTTTTTTCATTATTACATTTTTTAGTACCAATGGGATCTTAATATTATATCTTTTGAAAAATCGTCAATTTTAAACAATAATCTTACTTTAATTATTCTGTAGAAGTTATCAAGAGAGTCAAGCAAGAGAGTGTTTATTACAGGTACCTAAATCTATATTATCATACTAAAAGTACAGTAGGTATACACAAAATGGATGCGCCGCAAGAAGAAACCCCTCACCTTCCGCCTTGCACAGGTACTCACCGGACACGGGTGCTTCGGTGAGTACCTGTGTAGGGTTGCCAGGAGAGAGCCAACGCCAGCCTGCCATGAATGTGGCGCTGCGGAGGACACAGCCCAGCATACCCTTGAGGTGTGCGATCGTTGGGCCGTGCAGCGCCACGATCTCGTGGCAGTGCTAGGTGCAGACCTGTCACTCCCGAGCATGGTACGCTGCATGCTCGAGAGTGATGAGGCCTGGCAGGCGGCGGTTTCTTTCTGTGAAACCGTCCTTTCACAGAAAGTGGCTATAGATAGATAGAAAATTCTTTATTTGTACAACTTAAAACTAAGCATAAAAACAATAACACAATATAAGAAAACTTTGTACAAATAGGCGGCCTTACTGCTTACAGCAGTTTCTGCCAGGCAACCTTTAACTTAAACTACAATAAAAATAAAAGTATTTATTCAATATTATGACTAAATATACTACATAATGACGTACTACATATAAATAACACATGTTATAATAGGTACATAAAAATTGTTTATATATACTACATAAAATTTACACAAATATAATATTTGAAAAAAAGATAAGTACATTTATAGTTAGTTATTATGACAGATTTAGATAATATTCCTTAACTCGTTTCTTAAAAGTATTTATAGTTTGTGACTTTTGGATGGTTTCAGGTAGAGCTTTCCATAGGCGTATAGCAGAAATAGTGAAATAGTGGCTATACATATTATAATAAAACTGTATAAATGAAAATTCTGTACATCTATACTAATATTATTATAATTGGGAAGAGTTTGTTTGTTTGTTTGAACGCGCTAATCTCAGGAACTACTGGTACGATTTGAAAAATTCTTTTACTGTTGGATAGCGCATTTATTATCGAGGAAGGCTATAGGCTATATTTTATCACGCTAAGACTAATAGGAGCGAAGAAATAGAGGATAATGTGGAAAAAACGGGGGGAAATTATTTGAAAGGGCTTATTTGCACGCGCTAATCTCAGGAACTGCTGGTCCGATTTGAAAAATTCTTTCAGTGTTAGATAGCCCATTGATCGAGAAAGGCTATAGGTTATATTTTATTACGCTAAGACTAATAGGAGCGAAGAAATAGAGGAAAATGTGGAAAAAGGGTTAAATTATATGAAAGAGCTTATTCGAATGCGCTAATCTCAGGAACTACTGGTTCGATTTGAAAATTTCTTTCAGTGTTAGATAGCCTATTTATCGGGGATGGCTATATAGACCATATTTTATTACGCTAAAACTAATTAAAGCGAATAAATAGAGAAAAATGTGGAAAAAACGGGGGACATTATATGAAATTGCTAATTATTATCTAAGAACTACTCTGGAGCAATTTTTATGTTATTTGGCAAACATGAAGAATAGACCTCGTGAAGGGACATAGGCTATTTTTTTGCGGAAAAATGTACGGTTGCGTGAAATTCCTAAATTACGCAAGCGAAGCCGCGCGGAACATCTTTACTTATATAATAAAATCGCAGGAAAGTCAATTCTGTACATTGAATATTTTTGTACATAGTAGATCACATACTTGGGATGTGATCTACTATGCTAACGCAGACGAAGTCGCGGGCAACAGGTAGTTAAAGATATTCATAAAATAATAAGCGGGGGGTGTCACCAAGGGGACCAAAGAGGGGGTCAGATTTTGTATCAAACGTTTTTCTTTAATGGACTTTAGGGAGTTTTGGCGGGCATGTGAAAGAGAGCTGTTGTGTTTTGTATTATTTTCCTAAAATTGTGTTAGCTGGGTTTTTAATGTGTAATATTGGTAGAATATTAACCATTAGATATTCGTGTTCATGCACAAGTGTAGGAAAGTGATGTAATATCCAGAAACGTGCTATTTTGTGTTCCCTCCAAAACTCCATCGAAAGTTTCAGTAAAGCGTCTACCACTTTACTGAATCGACCGACTTGACTCCTTGACTGTATTGACTTTTACTTAGACTTTGACTAGACTTTAGACCTGACGATACACGATGACGAAAAACATAACAATAGTACTACAAAAGACATGGCTGTATGGGCTTTGTTCCCTTTACCTGTCCTGAATGGGACGAATTAAACAAAAAAAAAATGTTAATGGACTTTAACTTCATATTAAGTATTAAATGTTTTTCCCACTTAACATCTGTGTAAGTATAAAATTTTTCCCCCCACCCCTCTTAGGGGAAAAAAGAGGGGGTAAGATTTTGTATCAATTGATGTCACCAAAACTACACAAGGAATGTTTGTCGTTGTCTGCTACATGATTGAAACAGGTACACAAGTCACATGACAGACAAAAACAGCGATCCTTAAATGGTTTGCGCAAATATTTTATTAGAATAAATAACAAAATATAGCCCCATTTGATCCTCTATTAAAATTATTTAGCTATAAATAGGCGACACCTCGATTACATAATCATATTTACAATATCGATAAACATTAATTTAGCTGGATTTCATCAGATAAGCGCGGGAAAATCCACGGCAGCCGCACTCAATTAAGGCGATCCATTATTATTAATCCATAATTACTATTCCCTTCCGTGATGTTTGTACGCCCGCACGTTGTTTATTGAGCCAATATTAGTATCGAAACTGTTCGGCTCGATAAGTAAGAGACGGGGACATCACTGTTACAGCGAGTACTTAGTGCAACATTTCTTTCTGGAAGTAGTTTAAAATTGTATTAATTTTTATTTTAAACTACGTGTTCATTGAATTGAGTGGATGCTCCAATTGATCTAGGAGGCGATATTCTCATATTGTGTCTACTCTATAAATAAAGGAATGGGAAGGGGATTTTTCCAAAAAGGGAATTTTTCAATGTCCCACAACTAAACTATAAAGCCGGCTGTACACTCTCGCCGAGACACAGCGAGGCGGCCCGAGTGCGAGAGTGTAAAGCCGGCTGTACACTCTCGCCGAGACACAGCGAGGCGGCCCGAGTGCGAGAGTGTAAATGGGTGCGCTCGCCTCGTCTCGCCTGTCTCGGACCCTCTCGGTCCGTTGTCGGTATATTGCGCCCGAGACAAAGGGTCTCGCGAGGAAAACGAGCGCACTACTGTACACTCTCGCGTCTTTCAGTACTAGTTTCGCCGTTGGACAGTAGAACAGAAAAATAACAATAATAAACGACATTATCAGTCATTATCTGTGAGAAATAAAATTAAATGTGATTATAAATCTTTGGATTACAATGATATCTTTCGATGCATAGTGAATGGTGAATGGTCGTTTTCGTCCATCTTGTCTGAGTTCTTAACTGCGATTGAACTAAGCGAGAATGTACATAATCGCACTCGGGCAAGGGGCTCTCGCACGAGACTCTCGCCCGAGAGCTCTCGGCGAGAGTGTACAGCGGACATAAATGGGTGCGCTCGCCTCGTCTCGCCTGTCTCGGACCCTCTCGGTCCGTTGTCGGTATTTTGCGCCCGAGACAAAGGGTCTCGCGAGGAAAACGAGCGCAATACTGTACACTCTCGCGTCTTTTAGTACTAGTCCCGCCGTTGGACAGTGTAGAACAGAAAAATAACAAATTAAACGACATTATGAGTAATTATCTGTGAGAAATAAAATTAAATATGATTATAAATCTTTGGATTACAATGATATCTTTCGATGCATGGTGAATGGTGAATGGTCGTTTTCGTCCATCTTGTCTGAGTTCTTTACTGCGATTGAACTAAGCGAGAATGTACATGATCCCACTCGGGCAAGGGGCTCTCGCACGAGACTCTCGCCCGAGAGCTCTTGGCGAGAGTGTACAGCGGGCATAACGAATGCTTTGATCGAAAGACGAAAACTCATGTGAAGATAATACGTGTATATAAAAATGAAGCCCTGGATATATGTTAGTGCTGTTTATATTACCCTTATCTACCCTGGAATTAAACTGAGAATCAAACACTTATTACCGGGAACCACGCTGATTGTGAACAGTCTGTTTCCTCCTGCTATTCGAAGGCAAGGCGTAATTCTATACGCATTGTGTATGCAATATAATCTGTGGAGTCTGATTGAATATGTAGTACGGGGGCGGACGTAATATGTTTACTGTTGGTATTGTAAGATAACAACATTACAGTAACGAGTCGACACACAATAGGCTCGTCGTATTGTCCGCCGGTCCGGCTTAGCTGCAGGTGTGATGGTATTAGCATATCTTAATCCGACTGACGGCATTGCGACGGATTCCGTTGAGATTTGAATGGTTCGGGCTGCTATTCTTTTAGGCTTCACGCACATTGTGGAGGGGTGCGATAGGCTGCACGTTTCTTACAAGCTTTATGATTGAGTACGCGATTAGCTTTGTCCACACTGTGCCTTTTTTGTTCATCTAGATTCAAGGGCATGCGTTATAGCGCAGTCAACAACGAACGTGAGGCATGCCGGCGGTGCATGCCCTCTGACCGTATCCAAAACGTTTGCTTTGTTATTGAATGACAATGCTGGCGTTGCGTTCGTTGACGCGTTTCAATTATTAAATGCGCCAATACGAAAGTTGAATGAAAGAAGATGACGAAAATTGAAGACGAAAGTGCACAGTGTGGAGTGTGGACATAGCTATTGGACATTCTATGAAAAATGCGGCTCGTCCCGCTGCGGCTGCGCCCTGTCAATGTGAGCGAAATTTTAGTTTGGAAATTAGAACTAGACGATGCCCGCAACTCCGTTGCGCCAAATTTGTTAGAGAGTGGGGACCGTGCATTTTTCCGGAAAAAAGTATGTTCTTTCTCAAGCACTCCAAATTTCAGCAAAATTGGTTCAGCGGTTTGGGCGTGAAGAGGTAACAGACAGACAGACTGACACACTTTTGCATCTTTTTAACAGGCTTTGGCCCACCACTGTATTAATTAGTAAATATGGATCAGGGCCGATTTAATATTTTTTAGGAGTACCTACTTATAATAGTCCACTTTATTTCCGTCGCCCCATGTACGAAATCTTTAGGTGCCCTTTGGACGCTGTTGCCCCTAGCCCGCGGCCTATACGGCCTATTTATAAATCTACTGTTTAGAATGAAATGAGGTGCCTGATATTTTTGTGGTTGCTTCTCAAAAGACCTAGTAGCAGGTAGATCCTTTATATAAAAACGCTTTTGCCACATGCCGCGTCTATTATAATTTATGATATTAGGTATGCATAATTATCACACCATCTTGGCCTGTCCCTCATGGACGAGACAAAGAGCGGCCTTAACAGCCGCCATCGGACCAGACCTCTCGCTGCCGGCTCTGGTGCATGCCATGCTGAGCAGCGAGCACCATTGGAGAGTCGTGGAGAGATTCGCCGAGGAGGTGATCTCCTCCAAAGAGGAAGCCGAGCGAGTTAGAGAGAGGGAGGCGCTCGACCCTCGTCGGAGACGACGGCCGAGGCGTAGACGGAACGTCCAAGATGGCCGAAACGTCCCGCCTTAGCAGGGGTACTCGGGGTGGCGGTGTGGGGACGCCGCTGCCCATTGCACCGAGTCCCGAGACGGTCGTGATGCGCCCATGTTCCTGCGCATCGCGACACCACCGGAGGAGGATGGCCTAAACAGGCCGTGGGGCCTCAACACCCCACCAAGAAGAGGGGCCTGCGAAGACCAAGCAGGCGCTGCGCTGACGGAACAACGGAGTAATGCTCGTCGGGACCCGTGTATTTCGCCAGCTGCAGGAGTCAGGAACATCGCAGTGTTTTAGTGGGTAGGGCCGCGGCACTCACCATCTTCGCCGCGGCGAGCCCCACATATCCGCAGCGGGAGTCCCCATTCCCTGCGTTGAATGCGTCACGGCATTTCACTGCGTGAAAAAAAAAAAAAAAAAAAAAAAAAAGGTATGCATAATTATAATAATCCTTTGATATTTGCGCTAACAAACTGCAAACTAAATGCGAACAGTATTTTGACATGCGTTGTTTCGTCCGACATTAACGATGCAGTGTCGCGACGTTGAAATTTATTATCGCAATATAATATCGACGGCGTGACGGCTCACATCATTAGAGGCTTCGACGGAGCCCGCGATATTCTAATGCTAAACAGGCATTTTCTCAGCTGTCAAATATATACATACAAACTTAGCACAGGCCATTGAATAGAGAAGTAACAGACATGGGCGCCGGCAGAAATAATTTCCAAGGGGGTGCAGATTTTAGTTTAAATTCTTTTCTTTTTACTTTTACGAACAACAGTCAACAGAATACATTAAAGATGAATTTGAATTTTTATTTTAAGGTGAATTTTCAATAATTCCTGTTGATCTCGAGATTCCCAAGGGGTGCAAGCGTGACCTGGCATCCCCCCGCTGGCGCCCATGGTTACAGACAGGACACAAAGCGTTAAGGCCGTCCCCCGAGCAAACGACCTTGGCCATACATTTGCCGCGTTGCCGAGAGCGCACCAAAACCCTATTTTTTTTACTTATCTTAGTTCAAAATTGACCTAAAAAAAATTAAAACGGGGAATATGTAGTTTATGATATTGTCGATATATTGGCTTGTGTTTCAAATAAAAGTAATTTGTAAATCCTAAGGAGATGCTGAATGTATGCTTGAATTTTAATAAATTGGTTTTACTTTGGAAGCTGATATCATGACTATAATAAACAAAAATAGAAAGTTTAAAACGGGGAAAGGAATGTCGATAAACTGAAGATTATTGCTGTATTTTTATTATAACTTTGTAGCTTTCAAATTATGAGTTTATAGGGCTTAAAATACGGTAAATTACGGTATCTCTGCAAGCAACGCCCTGTTTTCGTGCTTGAAATAAGTATGTGTAACTGTTAACTACTGCCGCTACTTTAATGTAAGACTGCTGAACACTGGCTCTTAGACTAATAGTATTATGAGGGTCCTCTTCAGGTTAAACACTCTTCAGTCCTCAGTCCTCACGTCTTAAATGCCACCTTCATTGCGCAGCGTCTAGAATTCATAATCGATGTTGATAAAAACAACAAAGACAATAGCTTTGTCCACACTGGGATTTTTTTTGTTCATCAAGGGCATGCGTTATAGCGCAGTCAACAGCAAACTTAAGGCATGCCCGTGACGCGCGTTGAAATCGTAGCGCTCGCTATGACACTTTTCTTTAAACGCGGGTGGATTTTGACACATTCAATTATTGAATATACCAAACGAAAGTTGAATAAAAAGAAGATGACGAAAATTGAAGATGAAGTTGCATAATGTGGACATAGCTATTGTGGTTTCATCGTAGAGGTGCCCTATGTTCAAAAAGCTACGGACTTGCATTACTCTAATTAATACCTTACCTAAAATTGGCAATTGCACCACAATATACAAAATATTATAACAAGACCTTGTCTTGTCTTTCCATTACTAGAGCTGTGGTAACTCACCCCTAGGAGCGTTCTCTTCCCCTCCAAATCTATGTAAATCCCGGTGCGCTCGTAAAAATAGATAAATTATAATAATCCTTATAATGAAACAAACTTATGTTATCTTATAGACCTCATTATTATAATCGCTACTGCAGATTAGCTATAAAATCATTTGCATTTAATGTTTTGATGTTTACATTGGGCGCTTTTGCAAGTTATTTATAGCTTCAAATTGCACAATAGAAATAAAACAAAAAAGAAATTAATTTGTACAAAATAATGTTTTCTACACACTTTGGTAGTTATTGCAATTTGCAACCAAATGTTTCCATACTTGTAAACATGGGCGACTTTTTTTACGTCCATGCCGTTATGTACAGCTATGTAACAGAATATGTATGCAAGAAAAGTTGATTATCATTTTTACACGAAACCTTTTTTCCGAAATAATGACGGAGCAAAAAGTTTTCACTAAGGTCAAAACAATTTCCGAACAGCTCATAACTTACAAACAAAAACTAATATGAGTTATTTGAACATTCTGGAAAATATTAGGTATTAAGGGGAGAGAAGTTCTTAAACTTATTAAGATGCGTTAAACAAGTCCGGGAATTTTCCGGACGGGAAGGGCCCCAACTTAGATTAAAATAGTTGGCAACAAAACAGCAGTCACCGGCGATGACGGAGATCAGTGTCCCCGGCCCCGGCCAACTGGGGCAAAAAACAAACGGACGGAATTGACAAACTTTCATTAACCATCATCTCATAGTTCATACGCCACTTACCGCCATGTTCGGACGGAATTTTCTTAATCAACTACGAGTATTGTTTACTTTTTCTCCACCCAGAAATAAGTGTATGGTTTTTATATTGTCTGTTTATAATATCTGTTTTGTCCTGATAAAATTTATTAAGCTTTTATCGTGGGCTTTGAGTGCGGCGATCGAATGTAGAAATTATATTTAGCTAATAATATTAATTTAGCGAATTATCAGTCCCTGAGTGCAACACGAATTTTTTTCTAGGGTAGTTGGAAAACTAGCTAGTAGTCTCCCGACACACCTTGACAACAATAATTATGGACTGAAATATCACTTTACACTTAGGAATTATTTAAACTTAAGGTCAGTAAGTAATTATATTATTTCATTACTTTTTAAAGTTGTTTGGGGGAGGCCGTCAATGTGAATCCAAACATGAAACCTCTACTTTGGGTGCATATCATGGAGCTCGGCTCCAATACAATTCAGGTGATGCTGCAGCAGCTGTAGCAGCAGCACGCAAATATTTACTGTGTTTATCTACGTTATCGCAGTTAAAATGAGCGCAAACCCGATTGCGCTCATTTTAACTGCATTCATTTTAACAGATGAACCACGATTTTCCAGCACATAATGATGATGAACTATGAACTGATGAACTGATAATGACGATGTAGCTAAGAACACTCACGATCATGTCAGCTTTCAAACAAAGATTATTATTTTTAACAAAAAATTAAAACCGACTTCCAAGGTAAAAAACAATATTAACATTAATATGAACTAAAAAGTATTAAATAATTTTTGCTATCTAATAGTGCCTTTTTCCGAATTCGGCTAAACCTTGACTATTTCTGTACTCAATCTTCATTATTTTGAAGTCGGTACCAGATAGCTGAATCTTCAGTCCTCTGACAGAATATTTGAAACTTTTGGAACTGGCACCGACTTCAAAATTATGAAGATTGAGTACAGAAATAGTCAAGGTTTAGCCGAATTCGGAAAAAGGCACTATTAGATAGCAAAAATTATTTAATACTTTTTAATTCATATTAATGTTAATATTGTTTTTACCTTGGAAGTCGGTTTTAATTTTTTGTTAAAAATAATAATAATTTCACTCTTTTTAGTTACACTAGTAGATAAATCTTCGCGTATATTTTACGTATCTTATTACAATTTGTTAAGAGTCACAACTCACACTCACAAAATAATATAATATTATCAGTGAAGTGAACATATTGTGCTAAGTAATTTAACAATTTTAATACTTCAAGCCCGAAGCGGTCACCGGCGATTGCGATAACAATAGAAAGGCTATTGTGTCTCGTTTTTCCACGATCGAAGGATCTATCAGATAAAAAATTGTACAAACTTGCATAGGATATAGCGTAGCATAATATTTAATATTATCATAATTATTGACAGCTGTTCTTGTTATCAAGAATTCAAATCGATAGGTACTTAGTGCACCATCTATCGATTAATAAGTATAACTAATTAAAAAGACAATTAATGACTTTGTTTTGTTTAAATGCTCTTTTTAAAATAACTTTATTTTAATTCTATATTTTGTCTATTAAAATTTTATAAAGTAGTTAGTATAGTATTCGATCTGTATATAAAGTAGTAAAGTATATTCGATCTGTCGCCTTCCGCGGCGCTGACCGCCGTGTATATTTAAACAAAGTGTTGTTATACAGTATAAAATTATTATTATTATTAGTATATCCACACCTATGCCTTGTACTATTATCTATTCTGTGCTATGAGACATTGGTGACCTTAACACGACGTGGTAATGATGAAGACGATGATGATTATGATGATGATGATGATGATTATGATGATGAATATGAGTTGCATAGTAGCATATGCTTTCTGTTCTTAAAACAACGCCGAAACTCCCAAACGTGTATCTATAAAGAGTCAGGAGTTCTCTCAGCATCTTCGAAACCATGGTATACCTTGACCCAATATTTGACTTTTTGGTAGCATATTCTTAGTACACTTCACATAAAACCAAAATCACCATATGTTTCCATATAAATTTCGAGGAGTTCCCTCGATTACTCCTGGATCCCATCATCAGGTCACCACTTTGTGAACATGGTACCAAATTGGAGTAAAACCAAATACAACAAAGCAAAAATTTCGAAAATCGGTTCACAAACGGCGGAGTAATCGTTGAACATACAAAAAAAAAAAAAAAAAAATATCCACAGCCGAACATATAACCTCCTCGTTTTTTGGAAGTCGGTTAAAAACTAGATCAAAATCGGTCCACCCGTTTCGATGCTACGATGCCACAGACAGACAGATAGACACGTCAAACTTATAACACCCCTCTTTTTTGTAGGGGGTTAAAAATAAATACGTTTCCGAGTAAATGTGTTCGTTATGAAAGTATAATTGAAATTTCTCTTTAAAGGGTTTTAGTATACCGAACCTTCGGAAACATTCGAATAAAATTACATTTCGGTTCTCGGTATTACAACTATCTCTTAAGGAACTTCTATGGGACCGAATAATGGAATACGGAATATAACTAGTGTGACTAAAATGTTATATTATTTAGGATAATTATTATTATTATATAATATTTGTTAAGGAGTTAAAATCTAGTTTTTTCGAATATTTATCTCACAGTAAGGTATTTATGTATACTGTATGAATAAAAATGGCAAGTACGCAAACAAAATTACTACTAAATATATAAATAACTAGCTGTCCCGGCAAACGTTTCTTTGCCATAATATAGTATAAGTATATCGCCCGTATTATTTTATTGTAGTGACTAAATAAATATGTCACCATGGCAACGCCCATCGCTATCATGGTCGTCGTTTTTCTCGAGTTGTAATAATTTACTATTATTTATTCAACAACAAATGCACTTATTAATATAATAAGTACCGAGTAGCCGATTCTCAGACCCACTGAATATGCATATAAAATTTGGTAAAAATCGGTAAAGCCGTTTCGGAGGAGTTCGTGGACTAACATTGTGACACAAGAATTTTATATATAAGAAGATAACAAAGAACTTTACGGAATAATGAATGAACGAATGAATGGACATCGTGGCTATTAACTTTATTACGATGTTTTATGAACGAGCGGGCGGCGTTTAACCGCTTAAGAACTTATTTCTTCCAAGCAACCAAACACGTACAATGTACATAAAATTTGGGGAAATTTTTCCTCGTTATTCCCTGGATCTTTGAAATTATGTGTTGTTCAAATATTTCTTTAAATATTTTCAAGTATTTTGTGATTTACCTTTTACTTAATATATTCGGAGTAATATCAGTAATATTAGAAATTATAACAACAACATTTAAATTATATAAAAATAAAGATATGTGTAATAATGTGTATGTATTACTAGCTGTTGCCCGCGACTTCGTCCGCGTTAACATAGTATAATAACAAAGATGGATAGTTTTCCCCTTTTTTGTGGTTCCTTATACAAAGGGTAAAAATGGGACCCTAGCAAACGTCAAAAGCAAACGTCAATAAACTTTCATGTTTCTAACTCAAGAAATGTCGGAGTTTCATTGAAACTTTTTACCCCAATTTCACCCCCTTGGGGGTAGAATTTCCAAAAACGCTTAAGGCCTATAGAGGCCTTATCAAGGCCTTAGATCAAGGTCATTGGCGGATATAGATCCGCCAATGACCTTGATCATTGTCTGTCAGTGCGAATATCGACGTAAATGACATTAAAATAACATTCATAACAGCGCGCCTTGTACGGTGGCGGTTACGACGCTCGCCGCGTCCATGATAGGGCGAAATAGGAGAACAAACCTTTTTAAGGCTTAATATAATACATATTTCAAAAAAAAAAAAAAAAATTATCAACTTATGTATTGCAAAGCAGTATATATTTTTTATATATTCTTTTGATAAATAATGAAGGAGTAAAGTGGTTTCATTTAACGATTTGGAGGTGATTTGGTTTTTTATTTCTTTATTATGTGATACCGATAGAAAAAATATGGCAAAACCGTAACGACGTATCATGTCATGTAGATTACTAATTATTTTTTTCAGATATAATTTCTCTATTAATGCCGATGAAAAGTGGTTTCATCTGCACGCTTTTTTCGCGAGAGGAGCCTTAAATACGTATCCATTCATTTTTAATCAGTAACCCAAAAATAAAGTTTCATGTTTCTAACTCAAGAAATGACGGACTTTCATTTAAAATTTCTACCCCTACTTCACCCCCTTCGGGGTAAAATTTTCAAAATTCCTTCCTTAGTGGGTGTCTACTTAATAAAACAAACCTACTCACCAAATTTCGTGGCTGTAACTTTAACAGTTTTTGCTCAGCGATGATGAATCAGTCAGTCAGTCAATCAGTCAGGTCATGTAATTTTATAAGTATAGATTACTACATAATATTTAAAAAATGTTATTCACAAATATAATTATATTCTATGGCCCAATTTTACCTACGACTCGACTGTTAAAGTTAATGTTCCAATTAGTATCACGTTACCTTTTTCGTCTTGCATACGAATGAAAGAGAAACTTGTGAAATTGGGCATTAAGAGTCATTATAATATTATAATATCATCTTCTGTCTCTCCTTTTCGCATATAAATAAGTATGTGGGAAAATGCATGTTATAACGCTTGATTAGGAATACCGTATAGCCCAGATTGGCGCAAGTGGGCTTATGTATCCTGAATTAATCAAATGTTATGGTGATACTAGTAAATGCGAACATCGAATGGAATTCGCTAGCGATAAGACTCGTTAATATGACTTTGGCTGACAATGTCCCTTGTTACGTCTTAAGCTTATATTGATATTAGTTTTGATTAATATTGTTATTAGCATAGAGCCTTTGAGAACCAACAATGACACGTTATTATCATTAAATCAATAAATATAAAGGTCAAAGCACACATATTTAGTCCAGCACACAGTCTTGTTTATATGTGTCGCAGGGAAAAAAGGATATCAGGGATTTCACGATATCCCTAGGGATATCACGAACTCCCGGTAGATGCCGAAAATTCTTGTTTGTTACGTCTTCTTACTAAAAATATCTAGCGATATGTCATTTCACTAAACTAATGGCCTGTTTCACCGCTTCCTGATAAGGTGCCCGATAGGGTTATTTGACAGATTTTCCATACTCCATCTGTCAAATTAAGTGGTGGATAGCCTTATCAGGAAGCGTTGAAACAGGCCCTAAATCTAGTGAAATGTCAGAAACGCGGATACCGCCGAATAAAAATCGAGCCACTTATTTCTCTCGCTCGCTCTAGTTCCCACACGTGACACGGGCACTAGTGGGAGTGAAACAAATGCGTCGCTCGAGCTGGCGCGGCTCGTCTAGCCTGAAGACAGACAGACAGACTAACCCTTTGGGTACGGAACCGTGAAAACTAGGATAATCGAAGAGCTGGAGTACCTGTAGTACCTGTGCCTGTACAAGATACTTATTGCTTTGTTAGCGACTCTTAACTTTTCTCCCTCTGTAATCCAATTACTCCGGAGTTACCTTGGGGGTCGTCGGCAGAGAGTTAAAATTTTGGAATCCTTTTCAGACTGGACCGACACTACTGCCGGTGTTCCCCAGGGTGGCGTCCTGTCCCCATTACTCTTTGCGCTTTTCATTAATTTTATTACATTGTTTATTTTTGCCTATTACCATTTGTACGCAGACGACCTGCAAATATATACCCAGTCAACTCTTGATGCGTTACCTGCAGCCGTGGATGTTATAAACCGAGACTTATCAATTATATCTAACTGGAGCAGAGAACATGGACTTCTGATTAACCCTGATAAGTCTCAGTTAATAATACTTGGCAGTCCAGGGCTCGTATCGAGAATTGACTGGGCGACTCTTCCCTCGGTATCTATTAACGGTGTAACTATACCATATAGTAAGGTTGTGAAGAATCTCGGCGTTCACTTTGATGAGCATCTGTCCTGGTCACATCAACTGAAGGAGATTAGTAGGAAGGTGTACTCAACGTGGAATTCCCTAAAGCGGCTTCGGTATTTACTGCCAGTACCTACTTAAGTAGCCTTAGCAGAATCACTATTTCTGTCCCTCCTCGATTACGCAGATGCCTGCTTCATCAACTTGACCGAAGACCAACTCAACAAACTTGAGCGCCTTCAGAATATGTCAATCAGGTTCATTTTTGGCTTGCGGAAGTTCGATCGCATATCTGAGTTCCGCAATAAACTAAAATGGTTACCAATCCGCCTTCGACGTAATGCCCGTGCACTTTCCTTGCTTTATACAATCCTATTTGATCCTAACAGCCCTAAATACTTGAAGGGCGTCTTTAACTTCCGTCGCCACGACAGACAGGAGCTACGTTCATCCAAAAATCTCCTTCTAGATATCCCTATCCACCACACAAAATATTTCCATTCCTCTTACACCGTACAGTCCGTTCTACTCTGGAACTCTCTCCCTACCAGGGTGAGACTCTCTAAAACTTTAAATACATTTAAGTCCTCCCTTAAGGATTACTACCTCAATATGTGTTCGTAGTATGGCATGAGTCATGACATTCATTTATTTGGTACTGTTTTCATACGTCAATTTTATTATGTATATTATGGTATTTATTTATTTATTTAAAGATATACCAACGACACATTGCGGCAACATTCATAATTAAAATCTACTACAGTTATGATGAGATCTAACGCAATAGTCTATTACAGGTATATACAACTGAAACAAAGATTCTCCATAATACTTAAGATAAAAGAAAATTAAAACTTAAAAGTAAGATTCATGCATGCTTAAAAATGAACCCTATTAATACGACTACTTAACTTACACAATCAGTTTACAATTTACATACTTAATGATAATAACAAATGGTCAATAATAAAAGCTAATTCTAATGAAAGGTCATAGGATAAGAATAGGTTTTAACATGTCAGCAAATTAATTAAATTAAATTAAATCAAACCAAATCAAATTAAATTAAAATTAAATCAAATCAAATTAAATTAAATCGAATTAAATTAAATTAAATTAAATTAAATTAAATCAAATTAAATTAAATCAAATTAAATTAAATACATTATTGGGATAGTCAAGCAATACATTTACAATAATTATTAGAGGACAACTTACATTTAACATTATTATTACCAAACTTTACAGCTGCATTTAACATATAATACAAAATACAGTTAATTATTATTAATCACAAAGGTCAAAATATACAATTCATATCAATGTCAAACAGTTTTTTTTTAAAGTTTGCAAGGGAATCATGGAAAATGTCAATGTCATAGTCAGCGAGTTTGTTATAGGAGTATGTGATTCTGTTTATTGTAGAGTATTTACCTAGGTTGGTTCTTACGGGGATTGGTGTGAATGTTTTGGGAGGGCGCCTAGGAAGACAACGAGGTACGTGCATGTTGACGAGACCTAATATATTGGAACAGTCTAGTGTGCGATTAATTATTTTGTGAAGAGTGCAGAGATCAGCTACTAGCCTACGTTGCTCGAGAGAGTGGATGTTAAAATGTTTCAGGCGTCTTTGGTAGTTAGCTCTGTAGGGGCAAGACTTATCCTTGTAGGAGAGGTAGCGTGTGAAGGCTTTTTGGACGCTCTCTATCCTTTCGCTATGAATTTTATAGTGAGGGTTCCAGACCGGTGATGCATATTCAAGAGTACTGCGTGCTAGAGCGTTGAAGATTGTGATAATGCTATCAACCTTTTTGAATTCAGCGGTGTTACGTTTAATGAAACCCAATAGCATCCACGATTTTGCTAGAATCTGGTTTAGGTGTTCCGCAAAGGATAACTTGTTATCAAGAATGACACCTAGATCCTTAATTACTGACACTTCCTGAAGCAGCTGGCCCTGGATGAAATAACGGGATTGAATTATATTTCTTTTGCGTGAGAATTTTATGTGGGCGCATTTAAGAACATTGAGGCACATTCTATTAGCGTTACACCACTTCTGGAGAGCATTAAGATCTGTTTGAAGAAGGATACTATCCTCAATTGATTTGATTTCTCGGTATAATTTAAGGTCGTCAGCGAACATAGAGTACTTACTAAATTTCAAATATAACGAGATATCGTTTATAAAGATCAGGAAGAGGATGGGGCCGAGATGAGAACCCTGGGGAACTCCAGAGGTGGAAAAAAAGGGTTCAGAGGAGTATCCATTGACCGTCACTCTCAGAATTCGGTTTTCAATATAGGAACGGCACCATGAGAGTAGCGGATCCTGAATACCATACGCATGTAGCTTAGCGATTAATATATTATGGTCTACTTTATCGAAGGCGCTGCTGAAGTCAGTGTAAATAGCATCAATTTGCTGTCGGCCGTCCACACTTTTAGTTATATCGCTTAAGTAGCTAACTAGGTTTGAAACAGTAGAGCGGCCTTTGCAAAAGCCGTGTTGACAATCAGAAATTATACCTTTGAAGTAAGAGGTAAGAACTGGACAAATCAAGCTTTCAAAGACTTTGGCGAGCACGCTGAGCATTGAGA
This sequence comes from Polyommatus icarus, assembly GCA_937595015.1. NCBI lineage: Eukaryota > Metazoa > Arthropoda > Insecta > Lepidoptera > Lycaenidae > Polyommatus > Polyommatus icarus. The sequence goes on from OW569321.1 coordinate 18,336,665, forward strand.
TCGGACGATAATTGCAAACATTGTTCTTAGGGCCTTTTTTGAAAATTGGGAGTATATTAGCGGATTTCCACAAGCTTGGAAAGGTCGAGCTTTCAATAGATTTGTTAAATATTATTTTCAGGGGTAGAGTCAGGTTTTTGTACGTCTTTTTTATAAAGAGAGGAGGGATACCATCTGGTCCAGCACCTTTACTTGAGTCAATATTTTTTAGAGCTTTTGAGATTTCGCGTTCCGATATTTTAAGAAAAGAGAGGGAGTTTTGAGGGTGAGGTACAATGTGTGTTTCAATACAATGATTAGGATTTGGTTTAGAAAATAGGGTAGAGAATTGTTCGGCAAACAAGTTGCTTATATCTCTACCTGATTTAGCAACGCTATCGCCAAAAATCATTTCGGAAGGGATTGAAGACAGGGAAGTTCGTCTCTCTTTAATATATGACCAAAATTTTTTCGGCTCGCGATGTATGGAATTTTCGGTATTGGATATATAATTAGCGTAGCACGATTTCAATACGGCCTCGACCCTAGATTTCGCCAGTTGAAATTCCAACAGGTCTCTGGGATTTTTATGGGCTTTAAGGCGCCGTCTAATTTTTTCTTTTTCAGTGATCAGCTTTATTAGATTACGTGAGAACCAAACCGGGTACTTTCTGTTTCTATGTATAGTTTTAGGTACGCAAGTCTCAATTATTTTATTTAACTTTTCGTAGAATAAGGCAACCATATCGTTTACGTTATTGCATTCTAACAATTCATTACTCCAATTGATTGAACTAAGCTCGGTGTTGACAAGGTTGTAGTCGCATTTTTTAAAATTGTGGATAGCAAAGGATTTGTTACGTAGAAACTTGGTGTTCGAGCCGTCTAATGTCAATTCAATTTCTATTGGAGGGTGATGGGGGTCTAGTTTGCTTAGCAGTTCAGAAGATTTTGTGACTTTGGTATTATTGAAGTTGGACAAGACTAGGTCCAGTACGCGCCCGTTGTGGTTTTGAATACTATTGTATTGAGCGAAGTCGTTTAAGGACATAAAATCTATTAAAGAGAAACCGAGAGAGCTATTATAGTTACTGGGCTGCAATTGGGGTGGGTTGTATGTGTCGAGTGTCCAGTTAATGAAGCCTTAGTTAAAGTCTCCGAGCACAATGACATTTCCCTGATAAGTCTGTAATTTAATATTTATGTTGTCTAGAACTGCGTTTAAAGTATTAATATTGACTGGGGGAGGTAGGTAGAGTATACAAATCAAGAGATTACTATTTTCCAGCTTTACATTTATCCAGAGGTCTTCGTGTTCACTCTCAAATTGTTCTAACCTACAAGATTCATATTTTTTGGATATAGCAAGAAGCACACCGCCGCCTGATTTAGAACAAGAGGTCGTTGTTTCACGATCGCGTCTGTACTTAGTATAATCGGCAGTAAAAAGTTCACTATCCAATACATTTATGTCGAGCCATGTTTCAGTTACAGCTATTATGTCAAATTTACATTGAAGGGTAGCTAGCCGGATGTCTTTAAGTTTTGAGTTCATTCCGCGGAGGTTTTGATAATAAATAAGAACCATATTGTAATATTGTAAATTTCAACGGTCTATTAGTCTGTCATTAAGTTAAATTAAAGCTTATTTAGTGAGTCGTAGCATTTTATTTGTTTGGCTGGCGACTGATCATCACGTCTGATATAAATACGACCGTTTCTGATCCATACATATTTAATACCTTTTTCTTTAGCGACTTGACGAGTCCGAGCGTGTAAGGCTTTATAGTAAGGAGCAAGGTGTTCCGATACAAAAATGCTAGATTTTGTAGTGCCGTATCCCAAGTGGCTAGAGCTTAAGCGATCGTTAGGCTTGTTTTTGTTGAACTTGCTAACGGCTGCGATGACTGAGTCTCTCAGCTTGGTGTTCCTAAACTTAACTATAACTGTTCGGGGTCTTTTAGTGGTTTCATCCATTTTTCTCACACGCGTGCAGGATAAAATGTCGTTTTCCGAGATAGGATGGGAGATGGCTGTGCCGAGCTGCGATATGACGGAATAGAGATTTTCAGATTTCGACTCGGGTATTCCGTGTACTTCGATGTTATTTTCCCGAGCATGTTGTTCTATTAAGTTGAGTCTAGTAGACAGATTTTCGACTGTTTTTGAGAGGTTAAGGTTTTCTTTAGTTAGGTGTCGTATGTGTTCTTCGGACTCTTTTAGGGTAGAGTGCATGCGATCGTATTCTGCGTTCAGGAACTCCACGGATTCTATAAGCTCATTCAGTTTTTTTTAATTCGGTTTTTATAAGGTTGAATTCTTTAGAAAAGAATGAGTCGATAGCTGATTTGACAGAGTCATTAACTGCAATCTGGATTTCTTGCTTTATGGTCATTAATAATGTGGGATCCAAGGCTGAGGTTTTCTTCGTGAGATCGGTTGTTGATTTTTTATGACGAAAGGTGATGTTATTCGAGTGGTCGCTAGTGTCGCCGTCGGAGATCGGAGAGTTCGTCATGACGTTGTTGTTGTGGGGACGTATCGGAGTGTTGCTATTGTCCGTTTTTGGGTTCTTACAACGGCAAACTGGGCAGATCCAAGCTTTTTTTTGTTCCTTGGTCATGGCTTTATAATTTTTCTCGTTGATATTGGCACATAGTAAGTCAAAATAAGACTTACAATTACAGCAGGATAAGTATTCACGATCCTTTATGGTGTTAGGACAACCAGCGCATAATCTAGCAGAGTTTTTGGTAGACATTGTAACTGCTGCTTCTTGTCTACAAGGAACTATAGGACTAAAGACGCATTAAATTAATTTGTGGATGCTAGCGCCCTCTGTTGGTAATATTTGGATTTCCGATCGATTTATTTTTATGGAATCGACCTTACGTTTTAGTTTGACGATTATTCGCTAGATGGCAGCTGCTCCACGTCCGTTATGTCTCCTGAGCGGTTTGAAATTTGGACATTCACATTGATTTTTTGAATTCACACTTGTCACTTGCTTAGTTGCTATTAATGAGAAGTCTACTCACTCAATATAGTAGGGCACTGGCTTGATTTTGGAAATTTCGTGAAGTTACTTGTAAATATTCGCTGGAACGTTCAGGGTTTTTACTGCAAATTGCTTAAGAATTCAGTAACAATTTGCTTGGATAACACTTTCACTAGATGTTTGGAGTATATTCTTTAGATGTTTTCAATTTTCAACAAGTTTTAATAGAGTTAACTATTTTTTAAGCACTGATTTATACGGAGCTAATGTTACTGTGGCTGGGGCGCCATCTATGATCTGATGGTATGTATATGTTATATAACTTTATGTATTATATTATATTACTATTATATAAAATATATATTGTTGATAAAATATTTATTTTATTGTATTTGTATGTATTATTGCGTAATATATAATTATTATGTGTGTATTTATTTCATAGGATAGTATTTATATTATGTAATGTATAATGTATTAATGTTAAGTCTTTTAGCTTTACTTTTAATTGTAATTAGGTAATAGATATTATACTTCAAGCACAACGCCCTTTCTCCAGCAACTTTTTGTTTCCTTTCCTTCCAAAGGTTGTCTGGAAGAAATTGCTATTTAGTAATAAGACCGCCTTTGTGTACTCGTCATTTTATGTGTTTTGTCGTATGTTAGTTGTTACTGTAACTGTGTGCACAATAAAGTATATTCATTCATTCATTCATTCATAAAACAAAGTCACTTTTTTTCCCTCATGTTCCTTTGTTCCCTTTAATCTTTAAAACTACGCAACGGATTTTGATGATTCTTTCAGTGTAAGATAGGCCATTTATTGAGGATGGTCATAGGCTATATTTTATCACTTTAAGACTAATAGGAGCGAATAAATAGAGGAAAATGTGGAAAAAACGGGGAAAATTATTTGAAAGGGTTAACTTGAACGCGCTAATCTCAGGAACTACTGGTCCGATTTGAAAAATTCTTTCAGTGTTAGATAGCCCATTTCTTGCGGAAGGCTATAGTATAGGCTATAATATTTTATCACGCTAAGAGTTAAGACTAATAGGAGAATTTGGAAAAAACGGGTTAAATTATTTGAAAGGGCTTATCTCACGAACTACTGGAGCATTCGGAGCGAGATTTTTATGTTATTTGGCACAGATAAGAAGTAGACCACGTGAAGGATCATAGGCTATCGATTTTAATAATTTTTTCAGTGGCTATATATTTTATACCCGTGCGACGCCGGGGCGGGTCGCTAGTTAATAATGTTACGTGCTAGGGGTTCGAAGACTCGGAGAGAAAGAAAACCTGGTGACTCTCTTGAAGACTTTATTCACAAACACTAGCTCACACTAATCACTGAGTCCAAACACTAAGCACTAGATCCAAATCACTGAGCACTATCACTGTCCTAGGTCGTAGCCGAGTCACTATCACAATCACAATCACTCACTATTGATCACTTGTTTTCGCTCCGAAGTTGCCTCGAAGAACGCTCAGATAAAACTGAATTGCCGGCTCGACTGTCTGCGACTATTTATACGGGCCGGATCGAACGCTAGACTGTACGAGAACATTCGCATAAACACGTAAACAACACTTGTTTACGTAAACATGTGCGGAATGTTCGAGCATGCAATCGTACACCTTGCGCCATCTTGTGTCGATTAGGGGATTCGTTTGCGTTTTATGTTGCGCTAGCTTGACGCTAGATGGCACTACGTGTCCTTTTTCGTAACACTACTCCCCTCTTAGAGATGCTCGTCCCGAGCATCGTTGTTACTGCCATGGTAACGCGCCAGACGGTCTATGTGTACCACTTTGAATGTCCCTCTTGGTTGCTTTTGGATCCTGTAAGTCACATCATTCAATCGGGTAACCACTTTGTATGGGCCGTCCCACTTGGTCTGTAACTTTGGAGATTTCCCTTTTCGGCGAGTTGGGTTATGCAGCCACACCAGTGACCCTTCTTCGAAGCCGCTCGTGTTCGCTTTCCGGTCATATCTGGTCTTCATCTTCTCACTTGACTGTAACCCATTTTCCCGAACCGTGGCGTGTATATAGCGCATCTTTTCCCTTAAATCGCAGACATAGTCTGGTAAGGTCTTTGGTTCCTCCGGTGACCCTCCTGTCAAGAGGTCTACTGGTACTCGTAGTTCTCTACCGTAATTGACATACGCCGGGGTAGCTTTTATTCCCTCATGCTCGGCGGTACGGTACGACAGAAGGAAGAGCGGTATATACTTGTCCCAATCCTTTTGTTTGTCATCTACCAATTTCGCCAAATGCCTCTCAAGGGTCTGGTTAAATCTCTCAACCATTCCATCAGACTGTGGATGGTACGCGGTGGTCCTCGTCTTATGCATTCCCAAAATTCTGCATACTTCCTGGAAGACCTGCGATTCGAAATTCCTGCCCTGATCGGAATGGATTTCTAGAGGCACACCAAAGCGAGATATCACTTCTTCGACTAGCTTAGAAGCAACCGTTGTAGCTTCCTGATTTGGTATTGCGAACACTTCGGGCCATTTTGTGAAGTAATCCATGACCACCATAAAATACTTGTTTCCCGATTCCGTTACAGGAAATGGCCCAGCTACGTCAACTGCAATTCGTCCCCACGGTGCGCCAACGTTATACAAGCGCAGGTTCCCACGGCTCCTTGTCTGTGGGCCCTTCACTGCAGCGCAAGTAGTACATTTGCGGCACCAATCCTGCACATCATCTCGACAATGCAACCAGTAGAATCGTTCTCGCACTTTTGTTAACGTCCTCTTGACACCTAGATGACCTCCTGATACGCCATCGTGTATTTCGCGGAGAATATCTGGTACTCTCGTCCTTGGGACAACTATCTGAAGATGGAACTCTCTGCCGTTAGTCTTCTCCCATTTCCGGTAAAGTATTCCATTTTGAAGTATCAGACTGTCCCATTGCGCCCAGTACGCCTTAGTGGCAGCGCCAGTGGGTGCAACCTCACTCCAGATCGGTTTTACGTCACCCCATTTCTTCCATGTGATGATGTGCCGAAGGTCGTCATCTCTTTCTTGAGCCTCCCTCATAGCATCATTCTCCCATGGACCCAAAGGACTCGTTTTCGTTAACTTTAATGTAATTTCATTAGATTCCTGCTTAACACAATGTTTGCAGTCTTCTGAACACGGCCTTCGTGAAAGTGCGTCGGCATTCCCATGCGCCTTTCCGCTGCGGTGTTCCGTCTTGAAGTCATACTCCTGGAGTTGTTCAATCCATCGAGCTACTTGGCCTTCTGGGTTCTTGAATTGTAGTAACCACTTCAAGGCTGCGTGATCAGTTCGCAATAAAAACTGTCTCCCGATGAGATATTTGCTGAAATGTTGTAGCGTCTTTACGACAGCCAAGAGTTCTCTTCTTGTCACACAGTAGTTTCTCTCTGGCTTAGATAAAGATTTGCTGAAATATGCAATTAAAACTTCTCTTTCACCCTGTTTTTGAGATAACACCCCTCCAATGGCCGTGTTGCTTGCGTCCGTGTCGACTATAAACTGACCTTCAGGTTGTGGATACCCCAAGATTGGTGTTTCACACAGATGTTTCTTCAGTTTCTGAAAAGAATCTTCAGAAGTCTTGTCCCAAATAAACTGTCGTTTATCTTCTGTCAGCTGATGTAATGGCTTGGCTATCTCTGAGAATCCCTTAACAAAACGCCTGTAGTAGGAACATAGGCCGAGAAATGCCCGCACTTCGGTTTTGTTTTTAGGGGTTGGCCAATTTTGAACTGCTTCCAGTTTCTCCGGGTCCGTCTGGATTCCATCACTGGAGATAATATGGCCGAGATAATTGACCTTACTCCTGAACAAACGACACTTTTTCGGATTCAACTTTAATTTGGCCCCCTCTATTTTGGCGAAAACTCGTTCTAAGTTACGCAAATGGTCCTCGAAGTCGCGGCCAACAATGATGACGTCATCCAAGTAGACTAAGCAAGCCTCTCCAACTAAGCCTGCCAGTACACACTCCATGAGTCGCTCAAATGTGGCAGGTGCGTTACACAATCCAAAGGGCATGACGTTAAACTGCCATAAACCTTTACCGGTGGAGAAAGCTGTCTTCTCCTTGTCTTTTGGATGAATTTCCACCTGCCAGTATCCAGATTTCAGGTCCAGGGTCGAGAACCATTTCATGCCACTCAAGGTATCCAGAGTGTCGTCGATTCGAGGTAATGGATAGCTGTCCTTCTTAGTGACATCATTGAGACGCCTGTAGTCCACACAAAATCTTGTGCTGCCATCTTTCTTCTTCACTAACACAACAGGTGAGCACCACGGACTTGCAGACGGTTCAATTATCTTATGCCTTCTCATGTCCTCCAAAAGGCCTTCAACTTCTTTTTCCTTTGCAATGGGTATCCGTCTTGCTCGTTGACGAATTGGGTTCTCGCTTCCGGTATCTATCCTGTGCTGAACCATCGACGTTCTTCCAAGGTCGCCTTCCTGACTGGAGAAGATATTCGCGTGGCGTTGTAAAAACTTCTTAGCTTTCATGCTCTGCGAATAAGTCAGATTACTCTTGCAGTCATCGAGTAGCTCAGTCACTATTCCATAGTTGCTGCTGTTTGCTGAGTCTGAGCCTGTGATCGAACTACACTTTCTCATCCAGACAACTTCCTCGCACTTTCCAATGACGTCACCTTTGTTCAAGCAGATCTCGCGATCACCAAGATTGAAAACCCTGACCACAGCGTTACTGCTCCCACTAACAAGGGTTCTCGCCGTCATCAGTTTTTGCGCTGATGTCTTGGTAGGTGTGTCTTCGATCAACACGCATCTGTTTGACTTCTTCTTTCCAGCTGGTGGTAGTTTCACCAGCACTCTAGCTTCTGTACGTCCAGGTATCATAACTTTCTTTACACATTCAACTTTCCCGCTGGCGCCTCCAAGGATGAAAATTTCCTCTTCACCACACTGGAAAACTCCGTCAGCGACATTAATTCTGCAGTTATGCTTCTTCATGAAATCCAAACCCAAGATGCAATCATCCATAATCTCAGCCACGATAACGTCGTGAGGGTATGAGGACCCCCCTACATTAATCGTAACTGACATTTCTCCCAGGACGGGTATTGGCTGACCGGAGGCAGTAAGAAGCCGACAGTTAATTCTCCTCTTCTGTCTCCTTGCGGCTTTTACCAGATTTGGGTTCACTATCGTTCTAGAGGCTCCTGTGTCTAGAGTAATTTTGCAATCCGTCCTGTTAATAGTCCCCTGAATCACAAGACTATTCCCGCTGCATGCTTGGGAGATAACAGTTATCGGGGCTTCCTCCGCGTCAGCCAGTACTCGCCCCTTAGTCCTGGCTTTTATTCGTTTCCCTGATCCCGGGCAGGGGAAGAAGCTCCTTGCTTCTTCAGCTCCTCTACTTGTTCCTCGAGCCTTTTCATCCTTGCCATCTGGGTCTCCTTCTGGGGGCAGTTGAGCTGAAGATGGCCCTTCTCGCCGCACTTGTAGCACATGGCTCCAAAACTTCTCTTCGTAGGAGCCTTGACCTCCTTGACTTCCTCCGAGACCTCGCGGATCTTATAGGTCTGCCGTATGTCACGCCGGACAGCCTCGACCTCTAGAGCATGCGCCAACGCTTCCTTGAGCGAGGTGTGGTGACGTAGCCTTACTGCAGCTCTGACCTCCAGATCCCTGATTCCGTCGACAAAGGCTTGAATAGTGTTCGAGTCAATCATCTTGGAGTCTGCTCCTGGATGTGCCTTCTTAACCAGTTTTTCAATTTCCAACGCCCATTGTTGTAGTCCCTCTCCAGAGCGTTGGACTCTGTCACGAAGTTGGGCACGGAACACGTGCTCCAGGTGTCGCTCCCCGTATCTGGATTCAAGCGCCTCCATCAGATCTTGGAACCCCTTTCCTGTATGTGCTTCTAGGACCGACAAAGCTTGCCCTCTGAGCGCAACAGTGAGAGCGGTCAGGCATTGTTCGTCAGTCCATCCGTTGGCAGACGCAACCGTCTGGAATTGCTGACGATAAGCGTTCCAAGAAGTAGTACCGTCATATGGTGGCACTTTAACTCTTGGTCCTTGTATCACTTGCACCACTCCGGTAGATCCACTAGACACCGCCACTCCTGTGGTTTCCAGGCGCACTACTTTCTTCTGAAGTTCAGTGAGGCCGGTTTTCACATTTTCCACATCCAATCCTAACCCCGTAACTCGTTCGTCCATTATGTCGACATCTTTTCGGAGCTTAACCACCGTGTCACTTACATCCTTTATAGCTCCAAGTGCTTTCTCTTGGAGGTCTTTTTGTTGCTCTTGTGATTCCCGAATCGCTCTGATTTCTGCCTTCTGAAATTCCTGCAAAGCGCCGAGCTTGCAGTCTTGTGCCTCTTGCAAAGCCTGAATATCAGCTCTTTGCAGCTCCATTAATTTAATTAAACTTTCCAATTGAAGAGCCATTTGAGGGGCCTTAGAAACTACGGACGTGGCAGGATGGATGGAGCTAGTCGACGGAGCCTGAGCAGGCAGGGCCCAGTGGGCGGGGCCAGCGGGCGTGGCCTGAGTGGGCGTGGCCTGGTGGGCGGAGCCGGTGGGCGTGGCCATGTCCAGAGTGGGCGGGGCCTGGGGGGCGTGGTCAGTGGGCGGGTCCCGGTGGGCGGAGCCAGTGGGCGTGGCTTCACCCGTAGTGGGTGGAGCCTGGGGGGCGTGGTCAGTGGGCGGAGCCTGGTGGGCGGGGCCAGCGGGTAGGGCCTGCCCCGCAGTGGGCGGAGCTTGGTCCCCAGTGGGTATGGCCTCCGCAGCTCCACCGCCAACTCCTCTCTCGAAGTCAATGGCAGCAGCTCGCTGCGCCCTTGTCCTGACACTCCCCTTGAAGTCCTCTCTCGGAGTCAATGGCATCTCCAAATCTCACTTCCGACACCAGTTGTTACGTGCTAGGGGTTCGAAGACTCGGAGAGAAAGAAAACCTGGTGACTCTCTTGAAGACTTTATTCACAAACACTAGCTCACACTAATCACTGAGTCCAAACACTAAGCACTAGATCCAAATCACTGAGCACTATCACTGTCCTAGGTCGTAGCCGAGTCACTATCACAATCACAATCACTCACTATTGATCACTTGTTTTCGCTCCGAAGTTGCCTCGAAGAACGCTCAGATAAAACTGAATTGCCGGCTCGACTGTCTGCGACTATTTATACGGGCCGGATCGAACGCTAGACTGTACGAGAACATTCGCATAAACACGTAAACAACACTTGTTTACGTAAACATGTGCGGAATGTTCGAGCATGCAATCGTACACCTTGCGCCATCTTGTGTCGATTAGGGGATTCGTTTGCGTTTTATGTTGCGCTAGCTTGACGCTAGATGGCACTACGTGTCCTTTTTCGTAACAATAATTAATGCCTTGCCCAGGAATACTGAACAACTCAAGGCGATATCGTTATGATCCCTTTCCGAGTTTGTGCTGTGAGTTGTGAGTTGTGACCTTGAATAGGTAATCCCCAAAATTGTCAATAGCTGATGATAATTTAACTAAGGGCCTATCCACATGTCCACGTTGACGTCGTCAACGTAGAACGGTGCGGTAACGTTGCACAGTATGTTATCGTGACGTGAGTACGTCAACGTAACGTGAAAATGCACGTCACGGTGTAGCAACATTGTACGTCACCATGCCTTATAAAACTGTTACATTCTTCACTACTTATCTAGATATGTACTATTGTTGAGAAAACGGAGAGAGAGATTTAAGAAAAAAGACGTAAAATTTTGCCACACCGTGACGTGCTTTTTCACGTTACGTTGTCGTAAATTTTAACGTCACGTCACCGTACCGTGCCACGTTACCGCACCATTCCACGTTGACGACGTCGTGACGTGGAGATGTGGACAGGCCGTAGGAACGCTCTCAGATGTCAAACAATGATAGAGATCTTTCTGCTGAAAATCGTTAAGGTCAAAAGAGTGTTGTTTCAGAAAGCGGGTGAAAGCTTTAATGAATCGGATTTAAATCAAATCATTGGTGTAAGCTTTGCAAGTTTTCGCGTTAACGAATATTCACATAAAACACAAGTTAGTTATGGCACCAGCTAAAATAGTAAAATAATAAATGCGATGGCGTGGCGGCGCCAACAAAGAATTTTATATCACGGCTCTGCGCCAGCCATCTTGCTATGGTCTAAAATTAATATACGACGTCCATATGGAATTTTAAAAATGTCCTTGTTTCACAAACATTGTACTTAACAACGTGTGACGCGAATATTCTGCGCCTTCTCGCTTTTGGAGGTATATAAAATTTTAAGTGAGTTATTTTCATTAGGTATAGTTAGATGACACTTTACCATAATTAAAAATAATATAGAGTTTTAAAAAGATGTCCTCATTTTAACGTTGACCACCTAATGACTGAATTTATATTTAGTTATGAGTAGAGACCGGATTATATGCATTTGCATATTTGCATATGCATTTGCATATTTTGGCCATTCTCAGCGGCAATAGCATATTTTACCCAATATCTATGGTGCATATTATCGGTACATTCATAACATTTATCTCTAACTCTACGTTTCGAAATGCGTACCAAAACTAAGTAACAACAGTAACAGTTAGAAAAAAAGGGCTTTTGACTTTTGAGTAATATAAGTTGCGACTTTTTACTGCATTTCGAATGCAGTCATGAGTCAGTAGCCGTGCGCATCTTTTATTTTAAAAGTTACGATAACTAAGTAACTACAAAGTCGTTTCACCTATAATTATTACTCATATAAATTGTTACTTGTTCATACTAATTGGCTCATTGATCTGCAGTATAGTTTTTTATTTGTGTGAAATTTAGTTTGTAACATGGCCCATGCCTGGAGGCATGGGCCATGTTACAAACTACACAAAGGGTGTATTTGTGGATAACTGACTTTTTTAGAACCTTTACAGACGACGGAAATGTTTTATACTGTCGTGTTTGCGACGGTATGAAACATTTGTTTTTTTTTCTTTCTTGGGAAATTGGGAAAATTTGTCATTTATTGTGCATATTCTGCTAATTTTCTTGCATATTTCAAGCATTTTTCGTGCATATTTGAATGCATATAATAAGCTTTTTATGTTGCATATAATCCGGTCTCTAGTTATGAGAGAAATGACGCCCGCAACTACGTTGCCCTTAAATTCGTTGGTCGCACAGGAACAGCACATTTTTTGACTAAATAGTAGTCCATTGTCCTTTTTCGAGATTCAAAGTATCTCTATACCAAATTTCAGCAAGATCGGTTCAGACTTCCGCAGTTTGGATGAGTAGAGGTTAACGAAAGATACACTATCGCATTTATAATATTAGTATGCATATTGGATACTATTGTTATCCAACATAAAAAAATAAACAAAGGATAAATTAAATTACTTATTTTGTATAATAATATTATCCATTAGCTGTATAATACATTTAATTTGCGTTTCCGCCGTGTTTTTAGCTAATGGAGTAGGTTTATCCTCCATTAGAAGGGCCTCATTGTCTGTTTTCCAATGTGGCACGCTTCATTTAATTTTACTTTGAATGTATAGGATAATGAGCCTTTGTGAAAAATACGTTTATTTATCTATTGCTCTTTACTATAAACGGTAATGCAAACGAACATATTGATTTTGCTTTATTTGGTTTTGTCGCGATGCGAAATTAGTTTTAACTAGTTGTGAAAGTGTCACTGTTTAGCAATAAACAGAGCAGATTAAGTGTTTAGCAATTTGTAAAATGTTAGTTGCTTATATTTAAAGGTTAAAAATATGTCAAGTTTTAGTTACCTGAGACGTTATTATAAGACTTCGCTGTTTGTCTGTCTGTCTGTCTTCAAGCTGTATCTTAAGAGCCGCTACAGCTGGACTTCAGATTGTGTATTTCGGATGCCACCTACGAATAATAAAAACGCTACTATATAACATCAACTAAAAAGAAATTAAGGGGGGGGACTCTTATAAAGAAAAAACACATATTTTGGCATATTTTTGCTCTATAACTGCACTTTTCGAGACTCTCACGTTACCGATTTTTACCAACATTGCTCTTAATAATATTTTACGATTTACTGGCTGACCCAGCAAACGTTGTTTTGCCTATAAAATTATTTCTAGTATCAATATAAAAAGTAGATAAAACCTATTCTAACCTAATGAATGTAGATATACAAAATTTCATTAAAATCGGTTGAGCTGTTTTGGAGGAGTTCGCGCACAAACACGACAAGAGAATAATATTATATATTATAGATTAATTGTTAACATACCTTTAAGAGCTCTTTCAGGTAGTCCGTAGTCACATGTTGATCGAAGTATTTACTGTCGAAGATTTAGAGATGTATCCAAACATGAGGCAGTAGGATAAACCGTCATTATAGTTTCGATATTGTAGCCTCTATGTGGATGTTTGCTAAGCTCTCCGTACTTGTATTGGTTTAGCCTCAGACGCTGCCGTCTCTTAAGGTAAAACTATACATAAATGTAAAGATTTTGTACAGCAAATATGGACGCGGTTAAGCATTTGTGTATCATCCAAAAATTACGTATTGAGTTATGAATGCAGTCAACAAGACTGCATTTTTAATTTAAAAAATCTGTTAGTACACAAATGCCTAACAGTGACTATATGTGCTTAAACTTTTTCTTTTCTTAATCCTTCAAGCCCCATAAAGCCGGGTCCAGATGAGTGTTACGTGTAATGTAAGATTACGTGTAATTTAGCGCCAACAGTGTGGACGGCACACGAACTCAAAGCGAATTGTGTACGCGAATCCTGTATCCACTCAGTTGCTACGAACATGCCGAATAGGAAGGTCGTGACGGCTGGTGCGGCTTTTATTTTCATGTATTTACTAACTGAAGACCAGAAACGTGGAAAGCGTGGAAAGCATATAACATGACATGACACGTCACGTCACGAACGTCATGTCACGTGACGTCATGTCATGTCACGTCACTTCATGACTCGACACGACACGACATGAAACGACACGTCACGTCACTTCACGTCACGACACGACACGACACGACACGACACGACTTGACTCTATTACTTTCAATACTATGAGCCCTTTGATTTGATACCTACCCATAATGCAGAAGTTTTTTGGATCCCAAATAACAGTTTTTCTTGATACAAACTAATAAGTTCAAGCGATTGTTCTTCACTCCACATGATTACGTACACACGACACAACCGTCACGAACGCCGTCCAAACGAGCACTGCGAGCGCCTTTGTGCTCGCGCGAAAACCGACAACCCGATGGATAACATGCGAGCGTTACATGCAATGCTCGTAGTGCTGTCCACACTGTTACATTACACGGTGAATTACATTTCACGTTACACTCGTCTGGACCCGGCTTAAGAGCACCGGTGATCGCGACAGAAATAGAATACAATAGCATTTCCAAGAATCCCCGATCGAAGGATTAAACAAAATAATTACGTTTCTTCTCTGAGTTGTAACTTCATCTTAGGCGCAGCGCAGACGATAGACTATCCGTGACGCACTTTTTGTCTGTGGAAATAGAACCTATACAGTTATTTGCGGACATTTTGCGCGTCGTGTGCGTTACTGCATAATATAATTGCATAGGTTCTATTTCCCACAGACTAAAAGTGCGTCACGGATAGTCTGTCGTCTGCGCTGCGCCTTTCTATTATCTTAATTTAAATGAGCTGTGTCTTGCCTACTTTTTATACTTCATATGAAATCCATACTTCCATACTAATATTCTAAATACGAAAGTGTGTCTGTCTGTCTGTCCGTCTGTCTGTCTGTCTGTCTATCTGTTACCTCTTCACGCCCAAACCCCTGAACCGATTTTGCTGAAATTTGGTATGGGCATACTTTGAGATCCGAGAAAGGACATAGGATACTCTTTGTCCCGGAAAAACGTGTGCGGTTGTACGGTTCCGCAGCGATAAATGAATTTTAGCGCAAAAAAGTTGTGGGCGTCATATAGTTCATTTATATGAACTAGAAAAACTACAGGAGATTTTAACTTAAATATGTCCTATCCAAAATTAGTGTACTATCTTTTAGATCATTAGGGAATCGACAACTGGAGAATTTATATATTTTTGAAGCAACATAAAAGGAGCTCAGTAAATCGATAAAGTGCCGTCTTATATTATACGATAGAGCTAAGAACATAAACATAGCCGTTAAGTCCGCTGAGATAATAGGATTGTCTGACGGATCGGATTTACTACCAACTTCTGATGATTGAAACTTGCAACTTTATCTTATACAGTGTTAGTTCTAATCAAGATTTTATAAAATTATTTTATTCTGTGATATCTAAGTTATTTGTGAAAGGCCAGTTACTTGCGAGCATCGGTGAACCATCAATAATATGGTTCACTCTTTAGCTATTCATGTATGTTCTTTTTATTTCAATTAAAAACTGTATTGATGGGTAGAAAAATGAATTAAAATAAATACTCACATTTGACTACTTGTAACCTTTTAATTATGTTATTTAGGTTTTTAATCGCTGTTGTGGTTTCAGTAAAAACTCGGGCAGCAATTGAAAAAACATTCTCTGCTCAGAGAGTTAATCTCACCTTACTAATCTTTAGTAGACTTCAAATTTTAAAGTCACTACTAACCAACGTCCCCACCATAATGCATTTTCCAATTGTGTTCAATATTTTCGCATCAAAGAATACGCAGAAAACGCGCAAAAGAGCAGAGTAAACACCCTCACAAACACCTACAATAAAATTCATACTTCTTAAGTATTACTATAAACTAAAATTTTGCATAAAACGATTAACAAGAAGTGTTTTACGTCCCAAACTAATGGAGGTGCACCGCAGTGGGCCGCCGTGGTGAGCTCACAAAGATCGCATTAACTCACTAATAGATTCCACCGCACACGTTTAGTGTTTACAAAGCACCTTTCACCTAATTTAACTTCTGTAACTATGATATACCTGTTTTAATAGTGTAGGTCGTAGGATGTAATACTTGTATGTAACTTCTAGTTCGCTGTATTGAAAATAGTATACCTACTTTGTATTCAATATAATATATTTTTTAATAGCTTCAGTATAGTTTTAAAACGAATTAGAAATGACCTACAGTTGTCGCATATTATGATGCATACACACGTCTTATTCAAGCAATAATGAATAAATTAATAAACACACATTCACATCTCTTCCGTCTCACTGACGAGTGACGAGATTAACAAAATTGGCCAAGTGCGAGTTGGACTCACCCATGAAGAGTTCCGCACCAGCAATATGGTTTATTTTTATGAAATTAAAAAGTTTTTGATTTATTTTTATATTTCAGTTGATTTAATGAAATTTAAATTAAGGTTTGCCATTTGAGACGTATAAAAATACTTGCTAGATCTCGTTTAAACCAATTTTCGTTGGTAGTTTTTATAGTAATGTATACATCATATTATATTTTTATCACCACGTGAGAAATCTGATTTCTATACCATGATAACCAGACACAATATGTCGGAAGCCTATACAGTATACAAGCTTAATCTGACACGCTCGAGCTTGTCCCGAAATCCCCTCTTCCCCTCCCCAACTATATCAAAATCTTATTAAGGTTTATAGACATCTATTTGTCAAGTTTCAATAGTACAGCTCTTACAGTTTCGGAGAAAAGTGGCTGTGACATACGGACGGACATACAGACAGACAGACATGACGAATCTATAAGGGTTCCGTTTTTTGCCATTTGGGTACGGAACCCTAAAAAATTTGGACTCGCATAGGTGTTTGTAACTCCTTGTGCTGCGCTACGGATATGCTACGAGACTAGCTACGTGCTACGTATTGCTACGAGCTACGATTACAGTCTTTTCTATTGAAATATTGCTATTATTTATATTAATTTTTAACATAATTTATTAATTGAATACATTAGTGAGTAACAAAAAATTTGAAAACTGTGTTTTTTTCGCATTAATCCTTCGATCGCGGATTTTTGGAAATCTATTGTTCTCGCGGCCACTGGCCACAATATGACGTGGTCGATCGGGAAAATGATTTGTAATAAAAAATATGGATTCCTTGTATGGTTAAATAGTTATATTAGCCAGGTGACGAAGTAGTTAAGTTACAAGGTTCGTTCAAATTAAAAGAGAAAACATAAGGTAAGTATAGTGAGTGATTATTACATAGAATGCAGTGCAATAAAAAGTTGAAGGCAACTTGTGTCGTAATTTAAGAAGTGCTTTGATTATATTCTAGAAGACTAGTTAAATATTATGTAACAGTGTGCACTATCTTCAGCTACTATCAAGTTGAATTTGGAACAATGACCCCGGACTTAAAGAATTATCAACAACTCGGCAATTGCTTCGTATTTTAACTGGCAACAATCTATTTCAGCTTTCTCTGGGCGCACCTGCGGCTACCGCTGGGCTTGGTGTTGCTAGCTTAAAGCTAAAAACAAGGTAAGTGAAATATTTAGTAGTTGTTAATTACAAAGTAGGTACAGTAGTAAAAAAATTAGATCTGTTAGTATTAATTATCGAAGCTGTAATATTAAAAGTTGATGAATTTATCATAAACTTTTTGAATCCGTAATAATTTATAAAATTCTGTACAACTTTAAAAATATGTAAAAAGTAATGTATTTTACGTAAATCCTTAATCCTGCTTGAAACCTCACTTGTTTTCGTATTATTTTTCAATCGAAATACCGCACATACGAAAAAATACCCTGTTTTCAATTTCCTCACTTCGGTGGACAATTCGAAATTGGCAACACTGGTAGTGTTATTTTATCTCTCTGCGAGTGTTCCGTACACACGATCAGGGCGCCCTCTCCGAGTGCTCGTATTAGATAAGTGAGTGTCGAGTTTGTAAACTTGGGAAATACACGATGGCTTTAAATTACCAGGTTAAATGAGAAAAGCGAAATAGACTATAGGGCGGGAGAGTACGCTTTATTGCTATGATAGGATTAAGGTTGCTTGAATTACAAGGTTTTACTGTTTCGATACATTACGTCTATGTAAGAAACTGAAGTATAGTTTTTTCTACTAATAGACGTTTTTCATGTTCGTATACAAGTCTTAACTCTAATACAATTTACGTTTTGTTTCTAAAAAATATAATTTAATCTTTTTTTTTGGTTTTGTTTCGTTTCTGTTTCGATACATTACGTCTATGTATGAAACTGAAGTATAGTTTTTTCTACTAATAGACGTTTTTCATGTTCGTATACAAGTCTTAACTCTAATACAATTTACGTTTTGTTTCTAAAAAATATAATTTAATCTTTTTTTTTGGTTCCGGAAACATTTTTGAGAAACAACTGAATTTATTTAGTTTTGAGATTTATGACTGTAACTCAATATTATTTAACTAATCATTATTATCGTCTACAATCTACATCCTCACTATTTATAGCTATGGCAGATCATCGTCAGTAACTTATTTATGATAAGAGGGGCGAGGGTTAAAAATAAGGGTGTGTTTAAAAACATATAAAAAAGAGTTTTTTGTTGGCATAGATATTATAAATAACAATCGATAAAGTAAAGATTTTTTTGTCTTTAGCTGTAAAAATAAGGGTGTGTTTAAAAACATATAAAAAAGAGTTTTTTGTTGGCATAGATATTATAAATAACAATCGATAAAGTAAAGATTTTTTTGTCTTTAGCGTATAGTAAAATACGGAACGTAACTAATCGAAATAAAAACTAACTATAAACTTACATTGACTGTAAGGTAAAGTGTCCAATTTAACCCATTCGCTGCGGCGGACGCCCATCGGCGTCTTTGGACGTCACATTCAGATGCGGCATACGCCCATCGGCGTCTTTTTTTAGTAGCTTATATTTTGGCTAAAACAAATTATAAAAGTTTATACGTGCAATATATGCTCAAATTTTGAAAATACAATAACGTAATGCACGCCGTTTCAATAAATTCAACTTTCTGCAAAATGGCCAATTCCTTTTTAGATGCGGAAGACGCCTAAAGGCGTTTTCCAGCTATTGACAACCTTTGGTTTTAATAAATTTTTCTTCAACTTTTCAGCCAACTGTAATACCATAAACATCTATAATAATATTATTATCTACATTCTAATTCAGATTGCTTCAAACAACGCGCGTGAGCAGGTTTTATGTATGTGGTGCCCGGGCTTGTGTTGCCATGTTATTCAAATTATCCCAAAATCAATTAAATAAATATAATTATTTAATTGATTTTGGGGTAAGTACAGAGGCGGCGCAAGGCGTAGGCGACGTGGGCGACCGCCCACGGCCTCGCGCTCTAAGGGGCCTCGCGCCCCTAGGACCGAGAGGTTATTTTAAGAATTTATGAGTTTGGATACCCAAATATTCATAAATAAAAGTATCAAAAATTATTTCTCTCAACAAATCAGTCCTCTTGCGTCATCCATCAGGGGCCTCGCAAAATATATTTTAGGGGGCCTCGCAAGATATAATCTTGCCCACATCAAATTTAGGTCTTGCCCCGCCACTGGGTAAGTATATAAAAATTTTCTACCGTGGGAGAGCCATATCCCATGTATATCCCATTAACCAAATCAAAATAAAACAATTTTGATTTTGTTTTTTTTTGATTTTAACAAAGTTGTAACAAAAAAAATTATATATGTAGGTAAGTAAATAATAAAATTATCTCTAAATTAATTAATATGATGATGTTATACGATATGTTTATAAAAGATAGAAACAAAAAAATATGCATATATATTCCCTACTATCTCAAATCTCCAAAAAAAATATCATAATGTTATCATAGTTTATTTTCAGGTTACTTATTAAAAATATTCTTGAAAATATGCATAATACGCTTACGGAAATTACGAAAAGGTTTGCCACCCCTGTTATTAATTTGTTATTAATTTATACTGATAATTTTGCTATTATTATCA
The DNA here is from genome assembly GCA_937595015.1 of Polyommatus icarus. Classification (NCBI taxonomy): domain Eukaryota; kingdom Metazoa; phylum Arthropoda; class Insecta; order Lepidoptera; family Lycaenidae; genus Polyommatus; species Polyommatus icarus. The sequence goes on from OW569321.1 coordinate 18,356,527, forward strand.
CTAAAAACTAAAATATATGAGATGTTAGTCGAAAGGGGGCATAATTTATTTAATTAATACAATTTACTTACCATTTCTCGCCATATTCAACCAATTTTCACCATATAACAATTGAAGGCCAATAACTGCACACAAATAATAATTTATGCCGTAAGATTAATTTTTACGCCAAATACGCTCTTGAACACACCACACGTTTGACGTAACTGAAGATTTTCCAATGAATTTAACGTAATAATGATTAATTTCTTATTAGTGTGCTGAAAACGCCGATCGGCGTCTTATTGTTACCCTTTGAGGTGCGGAAGACGCCCATCGGCGTCACGACGAAAATCGTCCCCGCACCTGGGTAATAAGTGTAGTTTTTATTGCCGCATGGAATGGGAATATACCAAAATGGTATAAATCTTTATAGGTCTTATAATTTCCGTTAGTAATAAATTCTCTCGTCACATTTGCATTTGCCAAATTTGGCGGAGTGCATTAGATACGCAATTCGGCCGATATTTGACTAGCAATTTCAAATAATTATTGCGTTAGAACAGTGCGAGCTCCCATACTAATTAGGTCGATATAGTCCGTGCAATCCACGAAGACGCGCCCCACTATTCCTCCTTTTCATTTATAGTATATATGTGTGCAAGCTTTCGCCAATGTTTGTGTTATCGGTACACACTAATTACTAGGGGTGGGCCGAAATTCGTTATACATTCGGTTTAACCGAACTTCGGCAGCTTGAACCGAACTTCGTCATTCGGCCGAATTTCGGTTAAAATGCCGAACATTCGGCACTAAATATACTTGCACTATCATAATAGAAATTAATGAAAAAAAAAACATAATCTCTGTAGTAACAGTGAAATAAAATAAGTCTGATACAAGAACTCATTCATATTTACTTATTTGAATTAGAAAAAGTAATCAATACGCGTACGTGATAAACAAAAAACTTAAATTAGTCTTTTTAACGACCAGTCTCAAAAATTTTTGGTTACTTAAAGTTTAAACAAACATTATTATTTTTAACAAAAAATTAAAACCGACTTCCAAGGTAAAAACAATAATAACATTAATATGAACTAAAAAGTATTAAATAATTTTTACTATCTAATAGTGCCTTTTTCCGAATTCGGCTAAACCTCAACTATTTCTGTACTCAATCTTCATTATTTTGAAGTCGGTACCAGATAGCTGAATCTTCAGTCCTCTGACAGAATATTTAAAATTTTTGGAACTGGCACCGACTTCAAAATTATGAAGATTGAGTACAGAAATAGTTGAGGTTTAGCCGAATTCGGAAAAAGGCACTATTAGATAGTAAAAATTATTTAATACTTTTTAGTTCATATTAATGTTATTATTGTTTTTACCTTGGAAGTCGGTTTTAATTTTTTGTTAAAAATAATAATAATTTCACTCTTTTTAGTTAAGCTAGTAGGTAAATCTTCGCGTATATTTTACGTATCTTATTACAATTTGTTAAGAGTCACAACTCACACTCACAAAATATAATATTATCAGTGAAGTAAACATATTGTGCTAAGTAATTTAACAATTTTAATACTTCAAGCCCGAAGCGGTCACCGGCGATTGCGATAACAATAGAAAGGCTATTGTGTCTCGTTTTTCCACGATCGAAGGATCTATCAGATAAAAAATTGTACAAACTTGCATAGGATGTAGCGTAGCATAATATTTAATATTATCATAATTATTGACAGCTGTTCTTGTTATCAAGAATTCAAATCGATAGGTACTTAGTGCACCATCTATCGATTAATAAGTATAGCTAATTAAAAAGACACTTAATGACTTTGTTTTGTTTAAATGCTCTTTTTAAAATAACTTTATTTTAATTCTATTTGTCTATTAAAATTTTATAAAGTAGTAAAGTATTCGATCTGTATATAAAGTAGTTAGTAAAGTATTCGGTATTCGACTGGGCGGCGACGCCGACCGCCGTGTATTAAAAACAAACAGGTGTTGTTAATTGTTATACAGTACTATTATCTATTCTGTGCCATGAGACATTGGTGGCCTTAACACGACGTGGTAATGATGATGATGACGATGATGATGATGATGATTATGATGATGAATATGAATTGCATAGTAGTTTATGCTTTCTGTTCTTAAAACAACGCCGAAACTTCCAAACGTGTATCTATAAGGAATCAGGAGTTCTCTCAGCATCATCGAAACCATGGTATACCTTGACCCAATATTTGACTTTTTGGTAGCGTATTCTTAGTACACTTAACATAAAACCAAAATCACCATATGTTTCCATATAAATTTCGAGGAGTTCCCTCGATTACTCATGGATCCCATCATCAGGTCACCACCTTTGTGAAAATGGGACCAAATTGGAGTGAAACCTAATACAACAAAACAAAAATTTCGAAAATCGGTTCACAAACGGCGGAGTAATCGTTGAACATACAAAAAAAAAAAAAAAAAAATATCCACAGCCGAACATATAACCTCCTCGTTTTTTGGAAGTCGGTTAAAAACACAAAATTAAACCGCTCTTCTTACTAACCAAACCAGCCTTAGTTCTTACTTAATTATTATTATTAATGAAAAAACAAAATTTTACTGCCCTTCTCAACAAGTCTAAGATTTATCTTTCTTACTTAATCAAAACACAAAAATGTTGACTTTACTTTTACTTTACAAATAACTATACTTTACTCGGCGAAACATGGCGGTAGCGGTCATTGACTCCTTCCCGGAAATTTTCTGTATAAACCGCAATTGACAATTAAGTTTCAGATGTTGTCAATCGCGTCTTTCTATAGAAAACGACAAGTTTTTGACAGGGAGGCAATGACCGCTACCGCCATGTTTCGCCGAGTACAGTATAGCTGGCTAACGGCCCCGTGGGGAAGCGCGGAGTGCGGGCGGGGCATGTCTAGCAATATTTGCAGCAAGTGCGTAAACAAGTCACAACACGAAAAAGCGCGGCGAAATTGGACCGAAGTTCGTATTCGGTTCAAACCACATTCGGCCCATCACTACTAATTACCTATGAGTGCATGCACACACTACAATAAATAGTCCAATTATTAAGAAACAGCGTCACGGTCAAAGTGAAATTATGCTCACCCAAATATTGGTGTGGCGTGTTTTCGTGGATTGCACGGACTATAATATCTATTCATCTCATTTCGTACTTCACCTGACTGTGAGTGGTGCCTTATTATAGTAATGTAGCTTCATAAACACTCAACAGGAAAGTGGGGAAGAGCGCTTTCTTTACGATACACTACTCATTTAGCACCATGGTGCACTGGTGACAGTCTGGTTAAAAGTTGATTGTGGATTAAAAAATATCATGCTATTTTTTGTTCGTCTCTGTATTAATCTTATTCAATCAATAAAGCAGACTAGCTCAAGTAAGCTTTAACAATGTATTTAACAAGAAATTAATGCTTAGCGTCTAAGTTCTAACATGCAAACAATATTTTAAGCTTACGTCTTGGTTTTACTTTACATTGCTAATTGATACGTAAAATTCTTTGTTCGGAATTGAATCATGAAATGATCTTTAGGCACGTAATCATAACGTAAACAAATGCTTAATCTCTAACGTATTTCACGTCACAAGCGTTAACGTCAAAAACATTTGAAATTCCATTTAAATACTATTTACAGGAAATGTTATGCATGCTTAACCCTATTGACGAGATCAAATAGGAAAAAGCCAAACATATACAGGTCCATTACCCGTATTAAACAACTGTGATGCGTGTAAAACATCATGCTAAGCCGATATTAGTATGCATTAATCCGAGCCCATAATATCCTAATTGCATACAATCATGGCATTACGCCGTGCACATGAACAAGTACCGACCACCGCGTAAATGATTACTATATGCATTACCCATTATTATCTATTTATTATAAATTATAATATACGAGCTATTGCCCGCGGCTTCGCTCGCGTTAAGAAGTATTATTATATACAAACTTTCATCCCTTATTTTAAGTTTTAACCCCTTGGGGGTAGAATTGATCAAAATTCTTTCTTAGCGGATGCCTACGTCATAACATCTACCTGCATGCCAAATTTCAACCCGATTCGTCCAGTGGATTGGACTGTGCGTTGATAGATCACCATGTCAGTCAGTCACCTTTAAGTTTTATACATATTTTAGATGTTGCAGCAGAGATTAGTCGAGTTGTTTTCTAGTATTTATTAAAGCAAAATAATATGAAAACCTTGAAAGTTTTTTTTTGAAGAAAAATTTTGACGAAAGCGTAATTAAGTTCGATCATAAACTAATAATTTACTAAATAATAAAGAAAAGTACCAAAACAACTAATCTAGTAATTGTACAATGAGTTTGAACAAAACCTTAAATAATGAAAGGTGCGTTCATCGTTTCTGTTTAAATTTAAAGGTATGGGTACAAGCGAATGCCGGGAGCATTCGCTTGTAATGTAACGTTACACAGTCAAGCATTAAATCAGTGAGGAAGAAGAGCCGAGCATTACAAGCCGCGCCTTGTAATGATACAGTGTGTAATATCTTGATACAACTTGTAACATTAATGCGCTGGAATGCTCAAAGTCGAATGTTACATTACACGTGAATGCTCGTCAGTCAGGGAGCTAGTGTTGTAAATTGTAATGTAATGCTCAAAATCGATCCTTAAATGTTACATTACACGTAAGTGTTCGTCGGTCAGAGAAGTATTTTTGTAATGTAATGATCAAAAACGAATCTATAATGTTACACGTGAATGCTCCCGGTGAACTGGGAGCGTAATGACGTTCCTTCTGAGTGCCATATGGCACTCAGAAGGTACCGTTTTGCGCATTGGCTATCTGAAATTAATAATCCCATCCTGCATCAATAAATGCCTGAAGACTTCAATGGCCATATACTGACATAGAATATTGACATCGTTCAAACAACATGATTATTATAAAACATCTTTAAGTCAATAACTTGAAGAAAATACAAAAGGCATTAAACTGCAAGCGTGGCAAAAACGCCCGGTGCAAAAACAAGACGGCACATGACAGCGAGATAGATGGCGCGGTCGTAGCTCGTCCGAATCGCATAAAAAACTTTCAGCCATGACTCTACAGTCTACACTTTACGCTAATGATTTTGAAACTAAGGATGAGCTACTCGGAAAATTTGAATGTACTTGGCATAAAAAAGATGTATGTTTAGTGTGGCTATCACAACACATCGAGCGTATGCATAATTATATTTTATAAGGAAAAATTTTATGAGCATGTTTATTAGTTACTTTTTTACATATCGAGATATATATTATATTATAATATATAATATTTTTATAATTATAAAAGTTCTAATAGGTTTAGTATATTATACTAAACCTATTAGAATTTTTATAATTTGTGTTTGATATAGTACTTTAGGTCAGAGCCAAAATAGTTAGGCTACATTTATTTAGAACAAGAACAACGTGTTCCCGTGGTACATTTCATAATAATTATAGTGCGCAAATAAACGATAGTCGTTAATTATTTATCTTGAAAAAGTTTCTCGCGTATTATTTCTAGAGTCATGCGAACCTTTAACAATTTACTAGTGCCCCATTGGGGCACTTATATTGAGATATTCATCAAATTCACAATACCTGTCCTTAGGACAGCAACGTTACATAATCCCATTGGATCTACACTCTACAGTGTACACTGTACAGTTTAAACGCAAACCCTCAATGTTTTACAGTTACTGCAGTTAAGTTTGATTTCGAACGTTAGTTATACGTCAATGATAATAAATTCAATTATTATGATTATTATTTAACACCTTCACTGCGGCAAGTAAAATCTTAAACCTTCGTCTGGTGCGGCGGCGGGCCAAAGTGTGCCCCCAATGATTTTTCCGCCAGTGCGGGGTGGGCCTTTCTCGACCCACCAGCACAAGGTTAGATTAAATTACTATAACTTTGCGAAAACATAATGTACAGTAGGCGCGCGAGATCATGTCCATCGGGGCCTGAGGTGACGCGCGGGGGCCCCGCCTTCACCCACCTCGCCGCATTCGTCCGCAGTCGAGTGTTTGTGATAGATAAATTTGTGATAGATATGGTTGACCAAATGTGTAATAATTATCGACATCGACATTACCATAGTTAATTAGGTCACAGCACTACCGCATTCCTCAGGATGGACATGAACTCGCGCGCCTACTATAGGTGTACAGTTTTTGGACTGTCGTAATAACCTTGAACCCAACTACTTTAGATTTGATTCGCCCCGGGATCTGCCAAACAGGAAATGAGAAATAAACCAAGGAAAGTGGCGGGCCGATATCGACCCGAACCGCACTAGAAAGTATTTTTAGTAGAGATGGGAAAGACAAAAATAAGAGGATATCGAATATATATATTTTTATTAATATATTTAAATTCCTGTCTTTAAAATACAAAGCCCGTTTTTATTTGCACATTCTGCAGTATGTTTTATTTTTTTTTAATTTCTTTTTTGATTAGACACTCCTCATGGTTTCTCCCAGTTTTTCATATCACCCTGCACAATTTCGCCGTTTAACGCTCATCTCAAGGACATGATTTTTTGTTTCCTGCTATCGTGCGTTGTTAATATTATAAAATGAATAATTATTGTATTTTAAAAAGATAAAACCGACTTCAAAATCGTACGTAATTGGGAATCAAAATTACCTATTTTAAACACTACTGAATCGATTTTGATGAACAGTATTCCCGAAGTTAAATAGTACCCAGCACAAAAAAAGAATTACTTTAATCGGACTAGTAGTTCCAAACATGTGCGAACACAAACATAAAAACATACATGAATATGTATGTCACTTTAGAAATTTGTCACATTTGTTCAGATGCTGATAATATAGAGTAAAAAATATCAAAACTAGGCAGTAGGCAGTTCTGAAAATAATACATACAATATACAGGTTGAATTGATAACCTTTTTTTGAAGTCGGTTAAAAAACGCGACGTACGTCAGCTACGACTTACGATAGATTGCATATCACTAAGTGGCGAGGCGGACGCTCGGTGCGGTATCGGGTCGCAAACCGCCTGCTTGTACGGCGGGCCGCAATAGGCCCACTGCCGCACTGAGTTGATTTTTGACACCTCCAGTGTGTGGTGGGTCGATAACGACCCGCCTTTTTTTTTTTATACGAAAGACCTATAATTTTAAACACAATCTCAAATATATATTTGCCTCTGTCGTACCTTTACAAACACCTGAGACAATCGTTCCGCACCGAGTGAGAGAACATAGTTTTCTTCGTCCGCACCAGCTGAAATTCCGCGGCGGGCCGATTTCGGCCCGCCCCGCAGTGAAGGTGTTAAATTCAAAACATGTAATATAATATCATATTTTGTTACACTTAAAAATGTTTGTATCATTAATAAAAGTTTTAGTGACAATTGTGCGAATTTGAACCACGGATTGTAAATAAACTAAGGACTTCCAAAGATTATTGAAAACGATCGTATAATGTTTGAACAAACAACGACCAATTTGTAAAAGTACAACACAATAACCAACAAGAATATAAACGTAAACAAAAGAACAAAAATATCACTTTCATTACTTTTTAATTTACATCCAAAAATGAAACATCCAATGAGTATCGTTTTCAGCGAAAAGAATTTAGGCCTCTCGGTTGGCCTGTCATTTTCCGCAATAAAAGCGCTGAAAGCGTATTCCGCCATTGTTTTTCATATTAATAAAAGACATGGAATTGAAAAGTGCCGAGTATTCGCCATAAATCCGGTGCGTTATCCACAATATGTCGTTTTTATGTGGTACATATTATTGGCAAATGCACTGCTCCTGACGCGCGCTCGTAAAACCCGCACGACGCGATGTGACGTTATGGGCAGTAATATACGTTTATAAAATAGGAATTTTTACCAGATAAGAATGTTTTTTAGCCATTTATAAAATGTGGGTTTGGCAAATATTTGAATATTGAACATATTCCAATTTTTTAAGGCTTATTCTGATCGGATTCGTTGCAGTGGGAAAGCGGAGGAGCCGAGGAGGAGGTTCACAAGTCAACGCGAATTTTTTTATGCGTGACAAGTTACTGTACGCGATTGCGCGATTTAGAATAACCATACACGGTTATTACTTTTTAATGGGCAAAATGCAACGTATCAAGACGTCTTCTGACTTCTGGTCGCGTCATCTGGCAACACAGGACTGCTAGCAACACCGGAACTTCGTTTCACTTTATGTCCGACCCCTGGCCAGGGGACGCAACAACTATCTCTTAAAAACGTAATCATTTAAGTGATAAGTTTGAGTGATTAACACAAACATTACACACATAAAAAAATTTAAACAATATAGATCAAAATTATGCCAAAGTGGTGTGTGTAGTGAGGATTTAAGATAGAATGCTATGTAAATTCTCTTAATTTCTTTAAATCAAAACATAAGAGTCTTTTCTTACAGTTCACGAATTGCAGAAACGTAGCTTTTTGGGCTGTTTCTCACTCGTATTATTCGAAGATGATATACAAAACTCACTCGTACGATTTAGAGATAAAATTGAATTTCGTACAGCCGTAAGCTTAAATTTTGCATACTGTCCTAAATAATTCATTGGAGTTGTTGCAATGAAACGGAACAAAAAGGTACGGAAGAGGCATTGTTGGGAAATTTAGTAAGGAATTTTATGGGCTTGGGATTGTGATCGCAGTGGGAAAAACATGAGAATCTGTGAAATTGCCGCAGTGGTACTATCTGGAAAATTATTCATTTATTACAATTGAAAAGTTAAGGCCATCAGATAAAGTACTGATAAAAATAGTTAGAGTGTGTATCTACTCGTATCAGTGTAAGTAGTAATATTAGTTGTGGATAGCCTATTCGACACTTATCAGGAAGCGGAGAAACGGCCCCTAAATGTTGTACTTCTTATAACCCCTAGAGTACTCGGTCAGTTTTGTTTTTAAGATTATTTAGAACTTTAATTTGGTAGTATTACCTTTTTTACCTGCACCAGATGGGTCATCTGGTGCAGGTAAAGGCAGGGTTACGTTTTTGAGAGTGTTACATCCTAGTCGTGTTTTTAGTTTTCGTTTCTTTTAATTTGTAGTTAATTTATTAATGCATGAATTATAAAACACTTTCCCGAACTGTTTATATTTGCATTTCGTTTAACTTTTAAGTTAATATTTAACAAAAGGACGTAACCTTACCCGTACCTGGTGAAGTTTTTACTTGTTTAGGTCGTGGAAAGGTTGATTAAAATGATTTGTCAACCCGTTTAGAAACCGTAAGCGCAAATAATCAAAGTAGAGTTTGCATTGTAACCCTCGATGTGTTCGCAATTTGCTTCGATGTTTGTTTGTGGGTCCCGACGACCCCAAATGTATCTGATGGTCACATTTATTAGCACTGCGATTCAATCCTCTACTGAAATATAAAATAATGATTTTCATACTTTCTTTCGCAGAAGTTTTAAGCGTAGGTTATATAGATTTAGATGACAAGAGGCTGATTCCAAAGGTCTTTGTATAGGAGGAGGTAAAGGAGCTATACATGAGTTCAAAGAAAACAATATACAAGCCAGTTCCTATGCTGTCTGTATCCGACATTATATTGCACTGGTAAGACAAGTGTTAATAATTAGAGAAAAGTTTGTAGAAATATAACATTAACATTATAATTATGTAATTTATAAAACAATAAATATATATTTATTTATAATATAAATTACATACCGAGTTAATGCACGTACTAGCTAGAATATTTCGGAACAAATCAATAGTGTAGCGTCGTTATTACTTGTTAAGATTATCAGCACGCACTCACCGAACGCGCTGCATTTTAGAATTCGTTGTATGAAATGATGTGACGTTACACCTCGCATATTCGTCCGCACCGCACGCGCCGAATTTCATGTACTATACGGTGCGTTCGACGCGTACGGCGCGTACGGTGCTGATAAAACTGCGAGATCAATTTTAATAAAAAATAATTATACTGCGTGAAATTTTAATGGTTGTTTTTCCGCAGTAAATTGATCCTATTTTAGTATTACAATAGATTTGTGAAGTTTTTTTTGTTCAAATCATTTAAAAAAATCGGCCGGGTTCATAGCCGCTCGTGCCTATCGGCATAAAGTTGCCATAGTACGTCATACAAAATATTTTGTATTTTCAAAAAATAACTTGCAACTTTAACTGCAGGAAAACAACCACTAAAACTTCACATTATATAAATATATATAAAAACTACACTATAAATAATGTGTACAGAGCCTTAGGCAATTAAATATAGCGCCGAAGCATACATTCATGCTGAATACTTGGCAGGCGCGAACTCGAAAGGGTTGGAGTCCTTTGATTTATAATTGTCGCAGTCGTCTTTGATCGTTACTCGTGTGCCATTATTCATTCATATTTATTCCAATGTATTATTCATACATTTCTATAACATTTATAATATCTTAATCTAATCCTGCTTTTTGTTTGGGTATCTCAAGTTAGCGCAATAAATTCAAAGTTTGTATCATTTGTAATGAATTGGAGCTTTATGGGATGTATTATATTTTCGAGCAGAAAAGTTAAAGGTAGTGGTGTGTACATAAACTGGATATAGAATAATTAAATACAGACTTTGGGCGCTCCAAAGTTTGTCGTTAATGTTACCATTTTGCCTACCTTTGATTAGTTATGCTCATTGCATGAAAAAATAGAACATTCCATAAATAAGTTTGTATTGCAAGTTGGAAGGTCAGATATATATCTGACCTTACAACTAAATACAATTTATATCTATATAGATATATATTAATATACAATTTATATCTATATAGATATAAATTGTATTATTATCAATTTTTAAACAGTTTTTGATTGAGTCGCGAATCACTTTCCGCCGTCTCGCTTACTGTCGAGCTTTGGTGTTCTACTCTAATTCACTGTTCTACTCTTAATAAAAGTGTACAAACCTTTATCTTCACTGAACAACACATAAAATCCTGCAACATTATCTCAACGAAACGATTCCTCAATATTTATGCTCGGTTAAACTGAATAGTTTAACATGGTAACGGGTATATAAGAAAAATAGACGCGCCCCAGCATTGGCAGGATAAAAGGGGTCGATGTTAATATTTAATAACGACTGGGCGTGTTGCGTCTGCTTCACACTGGAGGCGGATTTTTTACCAGCCCAGTGCTAAATCGTGTCAAGTCTCCAGGGCATTCCGTTTCCTTCTTTCTTTTGGTTAGTCTCTTTTTTATTCTGAACTAGCAGTTCCGCGCGGCTTCGCCTGCGTAATTTAGGAATTTCACGCAACCGTACATTTTTCCGCAAAAATAGCTTATGTCCCTTCACGTGGTCTATTCTTCAAGTTTGCCAAATAACTTAAAAATAGCTCCAGTAGTTAAGATAATAAGCAATTTCAAATAATTTTCCCCGTTTTCCTCTATTTCTTCGCTCTTCTTATTCTTAGCGTAATAAAATATAGCCTATAGCCTTTCTTGATAAATGGGCTATCTAAAACTGAAAGAATTTTTCAAATCAGACCAGTAGTTTTTGAGATTAGCGCGTTCAAATAAGCCCTTTCAAATAATTTCCCCCGTTTTTTTCACATTTTCCTCTATTTCTTCGCTCCTATTATTTGTAGCGTAATAAAATATAACTTTTAGTCTTTCTTGATAAATGAACTATTTAAAACTGAAAGAATTTTTCAAATCGGGCTAGTAGTTCCTGAGATTAGCGCGTTCAAATAAGCCCTTTCATATAATTTCCCCCGTTTTTTTCACATTTTCCTCTATTTCTTCGCTCCTATTATTTGTAGCATAATAAAATATAGCTTATAGTTTTTCTTGATAAATGAACTTTTTAAAACTGAAAGAATTTTTCAAATCGGGCCAGTAGTTCCTGAGATTAGCGCGTTCAAATAAGCCTTTTCATATAATTTCCCCGTTTTTTCCACATTTTCCTCAATTTCTTCGCTCCTATTATTTGTGGCGTAATAAAATATAACCTATACCCTTTCTAAATAAATGGGCAATCTATCATTGAAAGAATTTTTCAAATCGGACCAGTAGTTTCTGAGATTAGCGCGTTCAAATAAGCCCTTTCAAATAATTTTCCCCCGTTTTTCCCACATTTTCCTCTATTTCTTCGCTCCTATTAAACTTAGCGTGATTATAAAAATATAGCCTATAGCCTTCCTCAATAAATGGGCTATCTAACACTGAAAGAATTTTTCAAATCGGACCAGTAGTTCCTGAGATTAGCGCGTTCAAACAAATAAACAAACAAACTAACAAACTCTTCCGCTTTATAATACGAGTATTGATTGAGTACTAGATGTTCCGCGCGGCTTCGCCCGCGTAATTTAGGAATGTCACGGAAACCGTACATTTTTCACCGCAAAAAAAGAAACCTATGTACATGTATAGCCTTTCTCGATAAATAGGCTATCTAACACTGAAAAATTTTTTCAAATCGGACCAGTAGTTCCTGAGATTAGCGCGTTCAAATAAGCCATTTCAAATAATTTCTCCCGTTTTTTCCACACTTTCCTCTATTTCTTCGCTCTTAATAGTTTTAGCGTGATAAAATATAGTCTATAACCTTCCTCGATAAATGGGCTATCTAACACTGAAAGAATTTTTCAAATCGGACCAGTAGTTCCTGAGATTAGCACGTTCAAACAAACAAACAAACAAACTCTTCCCAATTATAATATCAGTATAGATAGATGATTGTGAATATTTCTATCAAATATATTTCGGTCACCGTTTTTCGTCAGTATCTTGATGAAAAATGAAGCACGTCAATCTTATTCTGACCGAATAAATGAGCTTTTAATGTGATTATTATAATTCAAATGTTTATTTTATATAAGTTGTACCTCATATTTTGTAAGTAACCAAAAGCGATATGCGTATTAAATATCTTCCAATTGGCTACGGCTGATCATTCGAATAAAAAAATTAGTAACTCATTCAGAATTATTATGAGACCAAACAAATCTGAGAACAAGCATAATTAATTATTAATCGCGGTTGAAATATCAGTAGACATTTGATGACGATGTTACAACGTTTGTAATTGGATACCAACCATGCATTCAACCATGACAACATAATCTTAATATATATATTTCTTGTGTGCGTGTGTATGTGACTGAACTCCTCCTAAACGACTGGACCAATTTTGATGAAATTTTTTGTGTGTGTTCAAGGGGATCTGGGAATGGTTTAGATTCACAATTTTGTCCACTGGACAATGTTTTTTAATTAATTTTTAATTTATTAGTAAGGGAAGGGAACTAATGGCAGACACTATAAGGAAACATGAAACATTTGAATGTTATAAAATATATATTTATGAATATAAAGGATTGATAACTTCTTCCATGTCTTCAGTAACTCTTACAAAATAAAACTATTATAATTATTCTCTGACAAATCAATTAAAAAATATATTATTTGTCTTTTTGTAAACTTAGTCATAAGTACTAATAGATGACATCACAAAAACCGAACATCACTAATAGTAGACACCAATATGAACTAATAGTAGACATAGAACTTTACATTACATTTTACATTTTTCCTATTATTTGGTCATTATTTGCCATTTTTCAAAAGATTTCATTTACTTCATCATAGTAACTACATGCATCAGAAATATTATCCACGTTGTCTCCAGATTATATTCATTATTCTTCCATACTGAAACTATCTTTTCTTTTATTTTTCATATTTTTAAAGTGAAAACTTCTTTAGCGGCGTTGAGCACTTAATTTGTGGGATGGGTAAAAACTGTGAAACTCGCGTCAGATTCTCGTGCTGATCGAAAATCCTTGGAAAAACCGTAAGACGGTTGGAGATGGAGAGTAGTGTTTTGTGTCGAACTCGAACTCGAGCTCGAATTCGAACTCGAATTCGAACTTGAACTCGAACTCGAATTGATTGTAAGGGTTTCGATAAATTAAAAAAATCGATTTTTTAAAAATCGATTTTCATAAAAAACGGGTTAAAAATTTAATCGATTATAAGGGTTTCGATTAATAAAAAAAAATCGATTTTTTAATAATCTATTTTCATAAAAATGGGTTAAAAATTTAATCGATTGTAAGGGTTTCGATTAATTAAAAAAATCGATTTTTTAATAGTCGATTTTCATAAAAATAGGTTAAAAATTTAATCGATTGTAAGGGTTTCGATTAATTAAAAAAATCGTTTTTTTAATAATCGACTTTCATAAAAATGGGTTAAAAATTTAATCGATTGTAAGGGTTTCGATTAATTTAAAAAATCGATTTTTTAATAATCGATTTTCATAAAAATGGGTTAAAAATTTAATCGATTGTGAGTGTTACGATTAATTTAAAAAATCGATTTTTTAATAATCCATTTTCATAAAAATGGGTTAAAAATTTAATCGATTGTGAGGGTTTCGATTAGGTTAAAAAATCGATTTTTTAATAATCGATTTTCATAAAAATGGGTTTAAAATTTAATCGATTGTGAGGGTTTCGATTAATTTAAAAAATCGATTTTTTAATAATCGATTTTCATAAAAATGGGTTAAAAATTTAATCGATTGTAAGGGTTTCGATTAATTAAAAAAATCGTTTTTTTAAATTAATCGAAACCCTTACGATCGATTAAATTTTTATAATTGATTTTCATAAAAAATGGGTTAAAAAAATTGCACAACGTTAATAATCAAGGTTTCACTTCTGCCGGCACTCCCGGAGTGCAACCCGACTTTTTTTTCCTACCAAATTTATTTTCAGTCTTTAGTCTCCATGCTTCTTTTGCCTCTTCTTTTTTCTTCTTTCTTTTCTCTGCTCTCCTTTTTCTTTTTTTTACTGCTAAAAAACTAAAGCAATCGATTTTTAGATCAGTACAAGGTCTAATATTAGATACCATGTCCATTTTTAGGTACAGTAGTTCTAAGTTCTTAGATTGTTAATAGAATTATATTTTCAGAGAATAGTGATGATTTTTGCAGTAGAATAAAGCACAAAATAACTTTAGTATGTATTGCAAAACTCAAAGATGAGATCCATGTCATCTATTAGGTTTTTTACATTTTCAGGAACTAATAGTAGACACCCTTTATATTGTTAGGGAAAATGGATAAAAGATCATAAATAAACATCAATTAGTGTAAACAACATGACCATTAATCCAATGAAGTCAATAGAAATTACAAAAAATCTAATAAATGTATTCAAAACTTACGTGCAAAATTTCGCCTTCCTTAACCTATTTGCTAAGAAATTGCCGGGTGCGTGTTGACGCGGTCACATCATTTACGAAAACTGATCCCATTTTAAAATTTTGTTCCCGAAGGCATCCCTAATATATTTTTTCACATCAACAGATAGCATAAGAAGCTTATAAAATTTACAGTGTTGAGAAATAATTAGAATAATTCTTATTTTTATGGCATTTTTGTCGTAAGTGTCTTCTATTAGTTCAGTGTCTACCATTAGCGCCTTTCCCTTAGTTGTTGATTTTGGAATGTTTTACATTGGATCCGACAGTCGGCTGCCATCGCAGTGTCAAATTTTAAATAATATTCGAATTCGGATTTTAATTTTAGTCTGTCCGACAGTTAGCGCTTCGACCAAATTTAAAAAAAATACTTTATATACTTAATATGGCAAAGAAACGTTTGCCGGGACAGCTAGTATATTATAATTTTGTCGGGTAGTAAACTTAGAATATTCTCCTAATTTTACCATTTGAATATACTAGAACAATAGAACTTGGCATTCACTAAGTTACAAATGGCACCAACGAAGTTAATGTCCCGAGACTTTGAAAGCCGGAAATAAAAGTGCAGAGCGATGATGAATTAACGCGCGGACGGAACGTCCGGTGTGAAGGTACATTACAGCGACGCCGGGATACTCTTTGAACTGTTGTACCCTTTAACAATGCATGTTTTAATTTGCTTCGGATTTTACAATTCAAACAGTTTTTACGAAGTTCAACTCGCAAAAACCGAAAGGGTCGTCTCTTATAAATAAATATAAGCGCGGGCGAACAATTCGGTTCATAATATACGCTTCATACGTGTTCCTAGAACGAGTTCATATTTAAAGGATTTGCAAGGGTTTCTGTCGTTAAATATCTAATGAAAAATGGCCATTTTATACTTTTTTTGTTGGCCGCAAACCATTCATTTCGCGATGAAACTTTACATACTTAAATCTTATTAAAACTAACAAGACAGTAAATTTGCTTTTGATGTAGGTATTCAGAACTAAGAAGTTATGGACCTACATTAAGTTTGTCCTTAATTTAATAAAACATCTCTAACAATAATCTCTTTCATTACAAACAACAATATGGCTCCTATTATTGTTGTTCTAAGTTTGTTGCTAATTAATTTATTTTATTTGTCTCGGCATAACGCCTCCTAACTTCTATTCCCCTGGTACAATAGTTAAAGGATAAAACTTTGGAAGGCAGTCGTCCCGAAACGGCTTAAGCTGCTCCCATGTCATATGCTCCAATCCAATATTTCCGATTGTGTTGAACTAGTTATCTGTTGTAAGAGACACTACACAGTTCTGAAAGTATTGATGTTCTAAAAGTTAAATGTTTTATTGGCTCGTTTAGTATTCGAAGAATGGAAGAGAACATTTTTTTAAAGTAAACTAGTAAACTTGAAATGACCATGCTCATTGCTCATAGATCTTGCAAAATTTTTGTTTGCTTGCTAAATTGCTTTTATTGTCATAGAATATTGTTATGGATTTTAAATTGTTCCATGCTGATAGATCTTGCTAATTTTTGATGCTTTTCTTAAATTTTTGGGTATTAAACAAATTTGCAAACAATGGATCCGTTTTTCTATACAGTGTGTTAGTGTAAACACCTTTTCTATGAGAACAATGCTGGGAAATCAAAAAAATGCTGTCTTCATACCCACACAAATTGCCGATCTGGGCAATTTGTTGATGGTTTCAAGGATAACGGTGTTTACACTAACTGATAATTTGATAACTAAATAATTTGCTTCTCTCCCAAAAGTACCGAAACTACGGTAACTTTTTGAGGTCAAAGATTCACGGTAATAAACAATGCGATCATTTCGCTGCAGATAAAGCGGCTCCGCGAAATAAACGTTTATTTACGACTAGCGATTTGTTTTCGAAATGGCGCGCCGTTTTTACAAATAAATCTGTTTTGCCGTGCTCTCATTAAGTTTTTCGTCTTGGCGCTCGGGGATGTTTAGACCCTCCTTTTATGATTACGTTCCTATATTATGTGCTCTAATTTTTTTCCGTATGGTTTCCAAGTGGGTTAGGTAAATATGGTAATTAATTAGCAATATGTTTTTTATTTTTATGTGCATATTGTTAATAATAGCTTTTTATAGCTAAACGGGAGAAACTATGCGAGCTTTATGTAGCTGACGTCATAATCGGACAATTTTGTAAAACCATTTCGGTTCATATCTGTTCATGTTTAATGTTTATGTCGTCAGATTTTTTTGTCTGTTAAAAAGAGCCTAAATTTGTTGTGGTCAATATAATATAGTGCGGGAGATATTATCTATTACATAATAATATTGTAAATATAATATTACAGCTGGCGTCGGCCGAAGTCGCGAGTCGCCCCCGGCGGGCCCGTTACGTTGATACTGGATGATTTAGGTGGCATGGGACTTTCTTTTTACTTTTTTTATCTTTCCGGGACATTTGGCGGCGGTTCCGACCTCACAGACTGTTCACGATTATTTCGTCATGTACATGACGGATATTCGTGTTTCAATCGATTATATTTATTAAAATTAGTTTGACTTACTGGATAGTCTTGAAGATATTAGAATCTCATATCTTTAGATCAGACTTGGAGATGGAATAAGTCGCAAACAGTAATAATTGTAAATATTAGGAACAGATAAGTGAAAGCAGGGTATATAAACAGGTACCACTGAAATATTATATGGGTCGCTGATTTGATCCGAAGCCGACGTCTACAGGTTAAAACAGTGACGTTAATTTACTGAGCTGATTTACAAGGCTGTCATGTCACATTTGACATCAAATTCAAACACATGTTAGAAGGGCCAGTCTTTCGGCTATGTATAGGTTTGTACACAAAGAATTAAAATTGACTTGTCACTTGTCATTCAACGTTTTCAACTGTTCGCAACAGACAGTGCCTTTTGCTGGTGTATGACAGCTCGTAGGAAAGGTGATCCTTTTTGATCATATTTTACGTCCACAAACCTAAGCTACTTTTCTGTGAACCTTTTTTGATAATAAACTAATAAAGCCCAATTTCTAAGAAACACTCTTTGTCAGGCACTAGAACATTTCATAAAATACTTACCGTTTTATGTATTCCGCATCTAAAAGGTACATTTACCCATATTATTCCGACAATCTGTTTACCTTTATAAATAAAAAGGATACATTAAAAAGGTAACGAAAATCGCGCGCTCAAAGAACAAAAAACCGCTTAGCATGCATTACGTTGGTGTTCCATAATTGTCGTTTTTGCTCATAATAATAAGTTTTTCGGCAAAAACGGGAGCGTGGGTAGGTCCAGAATAAATTTATTACAGCCATATACGCTTTTCGGGGTGTAATAAGGAAAAACTAACAATGGAGGTTGTGTATGAGCGTCGGCTTAGAACAATAGGTGCAGCGACGGGCCGATCCGCGCCCTGTACAAAGGGAAGTGCGCATCGCGAACTCGGCGTTTGAATATTTTAACAACAATAAAAATGATATTTTCATTACGCAACGGGTTGTATAAAATCGTGTGTGAACCTTTGTATAGGGATCCCACATAAAGTCTTATGATAAGTGATAAACTGATAACCAAGAAATTGATGTGTAGCTTAGAACCATTAATACTTTTATTGTAGTCTGTAAGCATAATAGATTTTTGCCATGAAAAACCGCAGTACTTCTTGTCAAGTGGCAGAAAGAAATCTAAGCTAAATAACACTATAAAATAACTCTTCATAACATCATCAATTTGTGTCCGACGGTTTTATTATTAACGTGCCATTTCTAATTAAAAATGGCTCGATTGTAATTAGTTTTACGCTTGTTTTAAAAAACTGCTCAGTTTTTCTCGTCCGTTCCTGGCTTGTGTCCATTAGGAGCAGCTTAAATGGTCAATTGATCGTTAAAATAAACCGCAAGACTTACGAGTGCTTCTATCGAGTTTGCGGACCCCCTTCCCCTCTCCCTCTTGCAGAGCGTGCCAA
Organism: Polyommatus icarus; assembly: GCA_937595015.1. Classification (NCBI taxonomy): domain Eukaryota; kingdom Metazoa; phylum Arthropoda; class Insecta; order Lepidoptera; family Lycaenidae; genus Polyommatus; species Polyommatus icarus. The sequence goes on from OW569321.1 coordinate 18,375,745, forward strand.
CACTAATCCCCGTGAAACGACACTCTTCTATTTCTAAGTAAGAATTAATTCTTTTCATTAAAGGTATTCGACCACTTTTTACAGAATGACATAAGATTTTTTTGATAAACTACACTGTACCTTTTCATGCAGGTATGATACTCGTATCTCCAGATAACAAATAAAATATTTCATATTTGCGCTTACTTCTCTACAAAATATTAATATTTAGTACACTGAGCTCACAACTCTTTATATTGCTTTCATTATATTCCTATTTATCATGGTATTTGAGTATCCAGATCATCATAGTACGCTCGAGTTTCTAAGGATATTTCACATCGCCAAAAGCACGATGCTATATCTACTCCGAGCAGAATATCGTATACAACTTAGTAATCAGCCCACCTTCGCTAACTTATCGCTAATTGGGCGATACAAAGTCCCCGCGGATTCTGGTTATGAGGCAGTTAAGCTGATAAATTTTACGGTGCTCCACGCCTCTTCCGAAAATCGCGCGATAACGCTAATCGCCGCCGCTGAGGTTTACGATCCTTATGACTTTACTATCGCCATTTTTGATTAACTAAAGTGATGAACATAGTTACTACCCCGAATACTTTTTTACTCGTATGAAGATGTATAATACAAAAGTAAGTCGGTCTATCTGTCTGTACCTCTTCATGCTCATTACAATCAATACATTAAATAAGTATAAAGATCACGGCAAATAAATCTCGCAGTACCTTAAACGCGTAAACTAGGTTGCGAACAACATCTAGTTAGTAAATTTTCTTATCGACAACTTAGCAACAGGGCCTGTGTCACCACTTCCTTATAAGTGCCGAATAGGCTATCCACCACATAACTTGACAGATAAACTATGGAGAATCTGTCAAAAAAGTTGTGAATAGCCTATTCGGCACTTTATCAGTAAGTAGTGAAACAAGCCCTAAAACTAGGAGCAATATAACGCAAAATATGGTTGAGTTAGTTGGACGATTGTATAATTATTCGCTCAAATGCATAACGGTATTAAAGTAGTAATCCCAATGTTCGGAGTTCTGAATCGCATATGCTATCTCATAAAATAATGGCTTTTCAATTCCAAAGAGAATGGTTCCAGGTAATACTAAATTTATTATCATATTCATTCTATAAGCTAGCCACTGTCCAGCACGTCTTTAGCCCGAGGTCCCACAGCGAAATATCTGATGATTTTAAATGCTATATTTTGTCATACAATAAGTCTTCATAAAAAATGCTAGCAATGTCGGTGAAATTATGCTGACATTGTAATAATTATAATGTTGTCCTTTCAGACTGTTTTTATTAAAATATAAAAATTGCAAATGTGTCTTACGACATTTAAAAATATTTAAATATAATACAACTTATATAATATTAATTATGTTATCTTTTTATATTCATAGCATAACTTACTGCTGTATCTTATAGCAATCGATGGCGAGAAGGCTTAATATAATATCGACGACGGAAAACAGAAAGGGTCCCGTTAAAAGGTCGTAACTAGACTACGTATAAGGTCATTATCAGTTTTTTATCTGCGTCGATTGGTCTGGGTCTGGTTGCTCTACGATGACATGAAATTAAAAAAAAAGTGAATATTTTTAAAAGTGTGCTAATTTTTTTGGTGTAACTGCCCACAAAACTGCGTATTTATAATTTTTTGGGATACGATTTGAAGAAGTTTGTGTTTTTAATTAAAACATATTTACGCTGTTCCTGTTTCGATGCGTCCCAGATGTTACGACCTTTTTGCGGGAAGCAATTTTTATGCTTGCTATGTTACGACATTTTAACGGTTCAGATTTTTCTAAGAACAAAATAATGACTTCTTAGATACTACAATTTCATGGGTGGTAGAAATGAACTCAATCGTAGTTAATACGAGTCACAGGTCCCGCAATTTGTTGAACATTCCGGAATTTCTTACATACACCCCAGGTAAGTTACCTTAGTCGCTGCGCGGGCGTCGTGTTGAAAGGTTGTGTCAGTTTCACTGTAATGAAATCGTGTTGCAAAAACCTTGGAGTGTATAATTTCTCTATACAAGGTATGTTATAAATTGTAAAGATTTAATTACCTAGTAATAAGCTCCAGGATAAATAATGTATTCTTGAGCTAAACTCAAAAAGAATGTAAACAAATCGAAATCAAATTCTGCGTGGTACCTATGCGTTGTAAGATTTTAGGTTTTTTACTACTATTAGGGGTTAAAGTATCAAGTTTCCGTTTTTGTAAGTTGGTGTTCGTGAAATTCAATTTTCCTATAGTAACGTTTTTCTTAATCCTTTGATCGAGGGTTCCAAGAATTGCTATTGTATTCTATTGTTGTCGCAATCACCGGTGCTCGTACGGGGCTTGATATGTTAATTAGGTAACAACTAATTTAAATTTAAGCATACCTACGTATTGGCATGGTAACTACTAACATGATACATTTTTTAACCCCCGACAAAAAAGAGGGGTGTTATAAGTTTGACGTGTCTGTCTGCATGTCTGTCGGTCTGTCAGTCGGTCTGTCTGTCTGTGGCATCGACCATCGTAGCATCCAAACGGGTGGACTGATTTTGATCTAGTTTTTTTTTGTTTGAAAGCTGACATGATTGAGAGTGTTCTAAGCCATAGTTCATCATCATCAGCCTGCTCAGTGCTGGAAAATTGCGTTTCATCTGGTTTGTGAAGGGCCGATTAGCAACTTGCAGTCATTTGGTGGGCTTTATAATATTTTACATTCTAGTTCGTGACATTTCTGAATAAATACACATTAATGGAAAGTTGACCTGGTGCTGCAGCATAACCTGGTAATCAATAGGATACCCAACTCCTCACCAACTTAGAGCTGAAGTTTCGTGTTTGGGCTCATTTTAATTGCGACAATTAGTAAGACGTAGATAACAGTAAATATTTGCATGCTGCTGCTACAGCATTGCCAGGATTCTATAGGAGCTGAGCTCCATAATATTATTATGAACCCAAGGTGGAGGTTTCATGTTTGGACTCATATTGACGGCCTCATCCAAGAGGACATTCGTAGATGGTATTCATTGAGATAATAATATTATGATCCTTTTGATAGGAATTATTCTGCACTATAACGAATACAAGTTTAAAAAGCATGAAATAAAATAAAATTAATAAATATTGATGAATTAAATATTGATTTTATATATTTTCTTATGATTTAAACCGACTTCCAAGAAGGAGGAGGTTTCTCAATTCTACCGTATATTATATTAATAATATTGTTCATTCTTTTAATGTTTAATCATGAACGTAGAAAAAAAGGTGGACGGAGTCTTGTCATACAGAAAACTGTATCTTTACTTTTCTTCTAAGTCGGCCACGCACACGTTCTGATGCCTGTCAAATGGTATGGACTAGCGCAAGAATGTGTGCGTGCGGACCGTGTACATACAGCCAGCTGGCCGACTCTGAAAGACACAGTTTTGTGTATGGTGGGACTCCTTCCGCCTTTTTTATACGTCCATGTGTTTAATCTTGTTCTGTAATGTTGTATATTATGTAATATGTACAAGACTTATCTTTGATTATTTTTTTATTTACTTCTTAATATCATTAGTAGGGAAAATAATATTATGAAGGGAATAATAACATAACAATATTATATTCTACTTAAATTCTGAATATTATTAGTTATTTATTGTTAAATAATTCTTTAATGAAAAGTATAATTACTTAGGTACCTAAAGTTACTATTATGGATATTTGATAACCTTATATTATGTGTTTTTGTTGTTATTTTAGTGACATAATATATTATTTACTTAATTAGTTATTAAGTTGACATTGTATAATTTGTGTTTTTGGTTAATTTTTAAAAGTTCAATAAATTTACGTTTATAAAAGCTTACGACGTTTTATTTCGTCATTGGGTGTCTAGACGTTTGACTTACAACCAATTTTCTAACCATTATAATGCATTATGAATGTGTTTACACCCCGTTCCTAAGAGCAAATTAAAACGAACATTAGTTACGACCTTCTTGAGGTCAGTAAATTTCTTATAGTTTTATGATTCAGTACAAACGTCGTGTCAATATACGATCTTCTTGAGGTCTGCAATTTTTGTATCCAATGGGCGTAACTTGAATAACTTTATTTCTAGCAATAGGAAGTTATTGGCTTGTATGCCACTTTATGCAGGTTTTTATTTTAAAGTAAAGGTGTTAAAATTATGTTCCTACAATTTACCGTTAAAAAGTTATGATTTAATTTCCCAATATTTTTTTGTTTTTTGGCTCTGGTGTAAAGTTGCGTTAGACCGAGATACGCCCTTTCTGTTTTCCGTCGTCGATATGCACCTTCATAAGAGAACGTCGATTCATAGAATTTGAATAATGTGGCAGTCTTACGACCAATTCTATGCCAATCCGGACCACAATCACAAAATTGGAATGTGCACCTAGCCATTAAATATTACCTAGGCTTTAATGAAAGCTTTGTGCACGCTACAAAAGAGTTCTTATCTAGTTGCGCCTTTATACTTTTAAATATTACGGCCTTTTTTAACTGAAAAGAACTAGAATGGAACAAATACATTCCACGGTGTGCTTGTCGAATTATTATAGATGTTGTGCAATTTAGTCGTGAAGAAATTCATTAATCGCGTGGCAACCGTACATTTTCTATCAATAAAAACTTATCCGTCGTTTCCCGGATCTCTTTAAGTCACAAATCACTTTATATAGGATGTTTTGTTATTATTATAATGTGTGTTTTTTATCTGCTTAGTCTGCTTTTCTATTAAGTTTATACAAAACTCCATTCAACCCCGAACTTTAATTTGATCCACATTGCATAGGTTACTATAACTTATTTATGATTAAATCTTAAATCGTATGGAATCGAAAATCGTTTGGTGCAGGTTCATTAGTGCACCGCAAGTTCATAATATGTTGTAAAGCTTCGTATTCATAATGTTACGTAAAACATATTCCTACATTGAAGCATCATGTAAAGCGTTTCTAGCAGTATTAGCATGTAAATTGTAAAATGTTTTTGAAGCATCGACACGTCATAATATTCAATGGGTATATTGGTATGGAGTACCGATCGAACATCATCATTAATGTTTTAATGTTTCATCGGCGAAATATAAAATAAATGTCGGCAACATAAGTGAAACTAATTAACCCGTCGTTTAAACGAATCAATAAACTCCTGTAAGCGTCGTAAAAGGTGGCGCCTTTAAATTTAAAACTTGTTTATATTCAACTGAACCAACTTTTTGCATAAAATGGCTCGCTAAATTATTAAGACCCCGAGATGTGTTTAATTAAATCGTCCTACATTATATTCGAAGTTCTTTGTTTTTTACGACGGGAATAAAATTTGACTGGAGATAAACAAGTTATCTCTGTGGAGTCCGTGTTTATTGTTCTGTTCCGCTGCCGGATGCTTTTATGAACAGTCGAATTATAAGTATTCTATTTAAATTGAAAATAACTATGTTTTCTGTAGCCGCGCGTAAGAAAGTGTCGCTGGGAAAAAAGTCCGAACCAAAGTAACTATCCTTAAAAATTCTATCTTATTTAAATTTTGAATCCATGTTGGCCTTGCTATAATTTTATATCTCATGTACCATAATGTATTGTGCTATGCCTTAAAATATATAGATTATTTTTTAAATTAGAATATCATCTTCATTAGAATATCTTCTTTTGTTTAGGGAAAACTTCTTGTTAGTGCTTTCGCCATTTAAATACTACCTTCCAGTATGCAAAGGCTTCAGCTTTGATGTGTAAAACTCTTTAAATAATCATAAAATAATATACATTTTATATATTATATTATGTAGCTTAAGCAATAAGTTCCGCGGAAGCGTGTGTCGCGGATTGCGTCTCTCCATACAAATTCTGTTGAGACGCTCGCTGCTACTGACATTCAGTTACCTGTACGGCGCACGAAGCTTACATTACTCCATACAGCTCCATACATAATATTTACTTTGACACATTAAGCTTCGTACAGATTAAGGTATCCCGTTTGTACAACCTAAGTAGTTTAAATTGATTACGCTCCGAATGTAAATTGGATTTTCTTAGTTCATCCCTAGTTACAAATGCATTCGGTTCAAAAGTTCCGTTAGATTTGAAAAGCAATATGTCCCGTTAAATTCTCTCGCAGCCGGCCGATACTTTGACACCGAAAGCATATTTCCAATAGCGGTATTTGGAATTTCGCACATGTAATAAGTCAATATTTTAACAATGAAATGAAACATTTCGCCCGCAAACTTTAAATATAATGCGGAGCACAATCGCATCAAAATTGTTATTAATGTATGTAATCGGTCGGAAAATATATATTGTGCTGCGATACACAATGAAATAAAACCGCAACACCTTTTTCCGGTCGCGATCCCATTGTGCGGAACGAGACTAATTTGTTAATTAGTACAATTTGTATCGGCAACGGCCACAATACACTTTTGTCTATACTGTCACAATGCTTCAGAATGCTCCTCGCACCTGGATTTTTAAGTGGGTTACGTTTATTACGAAAACCTGCTAGTGGCTCCAAGTAGATATTTCGAAATTCGGTTTTACGATAGTCATGGTCAACCGTTACAAATTGCAATGTTACTCGTAGAAGAGAGAATGACATTGTTTTATGAATTGCGCATACACTTCAGCACATAAAATAGCTTTTATTAATTGCGATTAAGTTTAACATTTTAGCCATTAATAATGTTGAGTGACTTCCAGCGGGGCTTAAATGGTCACATTCAGCAATTACTCTCAATCCATTTACAAAATGAATTGTCAAAACTGTCAAACTCACCAATGTCAAATTAGTACGAATTTAGACATCTGAATTGCAAACAGGGTATCATAATTATATTATTTAACATGCAATTTTTTAAAAATATATCATAAATTATGATTCATAACATGATTCTCCGTAGTGACCATTTTAGCCTCGCTGCCGCGCTGGTCCGATTTTGTATTATACTCGATATCCGATTATATTTGAAGTCTTTTTGACAGCAGGCTGTCTTAATCACGCCGTGTACACGAGCTATTGCTAAGTGCGAGTGTAACAGCTTGAGGTTGAAATCTCATTCAAAGTATGAGAATATACCCTGATCAGTAGGTACTGATCACCGAAGTCCGCATGGCAACGGTACAAGTGCTTATCCCGTTTCTCAGTCCGCGGGGAAAACCTTGATGATTTTCATGGAAATTTCAAAAGCGGCACGTCAACTATCAGTCTAATCAACGTTTAATGGGCTTTTCGAGTCAAAATTAATTGGATTTGTCACAAATGTCAAATCCTCCAAGTTTTAGTAGATATCCCGCAATTCTATTTTTGTCTTTAAATTCAATTCTCGCGGTCTAGCTCGAAGATATCATAAATCATAGCTAAGACTGGTTCTGCATTTGTCAACTTTTACTTCAGACTTTAATAATACAAGCTGTTTTAGCCTATTTATATATTTTATATAACTAATTGCCTAAGTTACGGCTAGTCATAGAAATAAAAGTAATACCAACCTAATTGTAGTAAAAATTACGACAGCTTTTTAAAATATTCGTGCGTCATAAATAAGGTTCTGCCGCGCACTGTAAAACTCTGGAACGAACTGTCACCAGCAGTATTTCTGGACCTATACGACCTGCAAACCTTCAAGAAAAGAGCGTATTCCCTCTTAAAAGGCCGGCAACGCACCTGCAGCTCTTCTGATGTTGCGAGTGTCCATGGGCGACGGTAGTTACTTACCATCAGGTGACCCGTTTGCCCCCTTATTTAATAAAAAAAAGGTCCATATACGTACTTTTGTCGATCTATTTTTTGAACTCTTCACTCTTGGGCCACTGAATCGGTTTTAATTAAACTGGTACTTTAAGTCTCAGGAAAAGTAATATGATGAAATAATTTATAGAATACGAGCTTTTGCCCACGGTTTCGCTCGCGACATAAAGTATTATTACATACAAACTTTGATCCCGTATTTTAACCCCTTGGAGGTAGAATTGATCAAAAACCTTCCTTAGCGGATGCCTAGGTCATAACATCTACCTGCATGCCAAATTTCAGCCCGACCCGTCCAGTGGTTTGGGCTGTGAGTTGATAGATCACCATGTCAGTCAGTCACCTTTGAGTTTTATATATATACCTAGATTTTGCGGTTCCTGTGCGCATAACGAATTTCGGCATAATAAAGTTGCGGGCAACATCTAGTCAAGCTAATAAATCTAGCGAATAAACGCCGAAAACTTGTTGACTTTGATTTTTTTATTACGTCATAAAATCTCGATCCGGATTAAGGTAAAGGTCCCTTATATCTTAAGAAATCACTTAGCCGCTATCGACCCGGAACATAAACCTTTTACATTTGAAAATGGTGAGTTTATCAAAGGTCACAACTACATTTCCCTTACAAATCTATGTGGGGCGGGCTCTCCCATAACTCGAATGCTTTCTCTTCATATTGTTTCTTTCCGATCAGCGATAAAAGCGAAAGGTCCAATTTATAGCTCCACACCATGCTCGTACCACTGTATTCGACGACTTGTTACTATTTAGACTGAATATTGCTTACTGTAGACATACTCGTTTGAAATATCAATATTACTGTACGTTTCCGTACGACTCGTAAAGCCCGTCATAGACTTAGCTATAATATATATTAATATATTTATAGCAAGGCATATTATTCTATACTAAATCCACATGTCACAGAAATATATATTATAGCTGAGTGTGTGGTCACGCGAAAATTAGTATAGAAAATATATATTAATATGCCTAGCTATAAACATATTAATATATATTATAGCTAGGTCTGTGACGGGCTTAATATTTATAACCTTTTATTTATTGAAGATTTTGACAGAAAATGTATGGAGTTGTCATAATCTTTATTAAAGTTAAATTATGACTGTCTCCGAGTTAGGCTGTTTAGGGTGATTTCTTACCAAAAGAAAGACTTGGCGATGCGTTATATACGAAAATGATGTATCGCTATTATGTAACATCGCGTTGTATTCTCAATATCGGTCAATTCTGACCCTTAAGAAAAACTATGATTATTTTATAGCAACAGAGCCTTCAGGCCAGCTCGCTTTGAAAGTCTCTCTTATTCTCGTTTCTAGGATAGCAAATTAGTAATGAAATATATTTTTACATCTCGAACAATTTTCTCGAAAGCTCTGCGTGGGTCTTCCTATTATCCTCATTGTGATAGACGGACCCACGCAAACTCATTTTTGCTGTGGTCTAAAATATCTCTTTGTTTGAGCTTAATTAATCAGTCACAAAAATAAATAAATACACAAATAGTCTAAATATATAAAACTCAAAGGTGACTGACTGACATGGTTATCTATCAATGCACAGCCCAAACCACTGGACGGATCGGGCTGAAATTTGGCGTGCAGGTAGATGTTATGACGTAGGTATCTACTAAGAAAGGATTTTGATCAATTCTACCTCCAAGGGGTTAAAATAGGGGATGAAAGTTTGTATATAATAATACTTCTAAACGCGAGCCAAACCGCGGGCAAAAGCTCGTAAAAACTAAAAAGGTTTCAATTGTAGATTTTTGTCGTCTCAACTCTCTCTCTCACCCTGTGGTTGACTGTTAGAATGTCCTACGCTCTAAATCCGCAATTGTGCAATATGCAAAAAGTGTTACATAAATAAATGGATATTAAAATGTAAATAAAGTATTTAATACTTGAATCTTTTTATCGATATATTTAAATACTGTTAAAGGAAAACCGTCGATGAATAGTGAATAACGCGATTATATCGAGTTCGGTCCCGCGGAGTCGCCCGGCCAATTTATAGCTCATACAATGTTCGGCGGCGGGTGAATGTAAATGAAAGCAGTTGCCAGTTTATTGAGTCGAAAGATGTTATTGGTTCCCGCTCTATATTAGCCTTTCGCTAATCTTATTGCTGTTGGCTTTTATAAGACGTTCCTATGATACTTATCGGTTGAAATTCCTTTTGATCTTGATATAGACAAGTAGACGTAATTATGGTTACATTTTACGAATTAACGAGAGTTAAAACACAAAATATTATATAGTACGGTAAATAAGCCTTTTAGGTATCGAACTGGCAAGCCACAGAGACGACAACGGGTACTATTCGAAATCACGCTAGTGATTATTGTGTAATTTATTCATCGTATATAGTTTGCAGACGGTCTACTATTTATGTATTTTTTATATCACGCTAAATACGTTAAAAACTCTCAGGCACTTATAAAGACCACAGATCTCTATCTAGATCTTATTTCTGTGATAAAGACACAAGAATTAACTTTGCAACTTTTAATTTTGTCGCTAATTTTAAACTGTCCACTTTAAGTTTATAGCGCATTGCGAGGCGTCCGGGAATTATTTATGCGGCTGTCTGTTTGTACGTTCCGCTTAGCACCGGGCGAAACAAAACTGATCGCGGAGGAATCCGGCGTCTTAATAATTAATTAACCTGGGAGATTTCCGGTGCATCTGCTCCGTACCGTCTGCATAATGCACGGGTTATGATATTGTCGGTCTTCTTCTTTAGAATACGAGAATTGTAAAGAAAGTGACATATTAAAAAATATATATTTTTATGTTAGTATAGCTAACTTTTACTCGAGGTTCCGCTCGCATGAAAAAGTATGCCACACAAACTTAGATAGCCTATTGAAATCCCTAGGCGGTGGAATTTTAAAAGTTTCTACTAAGAATGCCTAAAATACTTAAATACCTAACTATATCGCACAACAGATATCAAAATTTATTAAATAGCTAATGTTCTGTCAAGTGTTAAAATTAGCCACCTACGCAAATTAAAAGTTCTAGTTCACATTTACCACATCAGGAACTAAAAAGTTATCACTAATATTGAAATACATTATCTAAAAATGTAAGATGACTTAATCCTTAATAATTGTTATATGCTCAGAAACAAATCTCTTAGCTATTCGAGAAAAAGTATTCAGTTTTACTTCTTCATCCGTAAATAGTTCGTAAAGAAAAGAATCGAACGAAGAAAAAAAAAACTATGCTTTTAAGTATTTTAAATGAAGTAACGCTAATGCATTCACGGGGATTAATTAAAATATTTTATGCAAGGATCGTGCAGCTTCGCCGAGAAATAATTAAGAGAGCCACAAATTCTGCTCCTTATTCACTCATTTGATTTATAAGACGGATATTTTTATAAACGTTTCCCAACGTCAGCATAAATATTGAGTTCAATTTGCAACGTGACGTGTTAATCTTAATTGACCTGTAGGTTGGGTTGCGGAGGGTTGCGGTAACTTATAATATTTTGATAGAACCGTATGAAAAAAATCTATGACAGGATTTTTAAAGAGGAAGCCAGTTGCTAATTGCAGTCGATCGCGTCTATTCGTAGATAGCACTACGGCGTAGCTCTACGATGTAGCTCTACGGTGTAGCTCTACAGTGTAGCTCTACGGTGTAGCTCTACGGTGTAGCTCTACGGTGTAGCTCTACGATGTAGCTCTACGGTGTAGCTCTACGATGTAGCTCTACGGTGTAGCTCTACGGTATAGCTCTACGATGTAGCTCTACGGTGTAGCTCTACGATGTAGCTCTACGGTGTAGCTCTACGGTGTAGCTCTACGGTGTAGCTCTACGGTGTAGCTCTACGATGTAGCTCTACGGTGTAGCTCTACGATGTAGCTCTACGGTGTAGCTCTACGGTATAGCTCTACGGTGTAGCTCTACGGTGTAGCTCTACGATGTAGCTCTACGGTGTAGCTCTACGGTGTAGCTCTACGGTGTAGCTCTACGGTGTAGCTCTACGATGTAGCTCTACGGTGTAGCTCTACGATGTAGCTCTACGGTGTAGCTCTACGATGTAGCTCTATGGTGTAGCTCTACGGTGTAGCTCTACGGTGAAGGTGTACAGCGTAGCTCTATGGCGTAGCTTTAAGGCGTATAGCTCTACAGTGTAGCATTCGTAATAGATTTAACGGCACTAAACGTCAAAGTATATTGCAGCTCTACAAAATAATGTAAAGGAACTATGTGACTTCGATATAAAAACTAAATTGTAGCTGGTGTTTGCTAATTTTGTATATACTTTTTTGTACATTATTTTTATGTTTTACTGCCCTTCACTTAAACAACAGGGACATCAACAACAACCATATTGATACAGGTCAAAGTGCTCGACAATTTGAGTAATAAACGTGATACATGATTATTAAAATTAAATTATTAATTACGATCAGCGTTCATTTGGTATCATATTGTGCGATTACGCGCTCAACGCGGGAACATGAATCAGTAATTTATTGCTGGCATAAATTTCACATTTTTTATGGGAATTATCCATTTAAAAGTATAACTTGTATATTTTGAATGTCACAAAGGAATCGCAGTGTAATTTTATACTTGTGGTGACCAATCAGCGCGCCTTGTTGCTTTGAAAGAGAAATACCAAGCCTTAAGACTTGCGTACACTTCACGCCTACACAAGCTCAAGATTTCTGCGTGCACAATACGCCTAGTCAGCGTGTAGTAGCTAAGTTTTCCTGAATACCACGTCTTAGTCTATTTTCTAGAAACTTCATCGCAATTACCTAGTTATACGATCTTTAAATGACGTCTTTTTACGGCATACTTCACTCGGAGATCTAAATGAAAAAATCTACTATTGTGAGATGACTGTTTAAACCTTTAAAGCTAAGAAGTAAAAAATCAAATATTACAACACGCAAACGTAATTGATTATTATTAATGTGAGTAATAACTATACTTCTGCTTACTATAGTCAAAAACTGATTTTCTATGTAAAAAATAAAAACTTACTAAACACATAAACCTACTATATGACGCCCGCAACTCCGTTGCGCTAAAATTTGTTTATCGCGTGGGAACAGTACATTTTTCCGGGAGAAAAAGTCTCCTATATCCTTTCTCGGAACTCAAAGTATCTCCATACCAGATTTTAGCAAAATCGGTTCAGTGGTTTAGGCGTAAGGAGATAATAACCAGACAGACAGACATACAGACAGACAGACACACTTCCGCATTTATAACATTAGTATGGATGGAATCTCAATGAACTACGGAACCCTATATTGCGCGTGGCCCGATATGCACTTGGCCAATTTTTTCTACAACGAGCCATCATTCACGAGGCAAAAAGTACTATAATTGGTAATATTCACTCACTCAAGAAATGTATCCAGCTAGAAAACAATATCGCTTGTAAATAGCGGCGGCGGTTCGGGGAGCGTTTTGTTATAAATTTAATTAAAATCAGGAGCGAGTCGTTTCAGTGTGTGAATTATTGTTTTATTCCTTCGCTGTGCTCTATTGTTCACCGCACTTTATATTTTGCTATCTATTTTAATATTAATATTGTATGCGATATTGCTCGCGTTATATAAATTAGCGGCCGATATTAAACGGCCTGTTGTACGGGGAAAGAATATTAAATTAGTTGAATATAATGTGTTTAGATACAAAGTATCGCCCGTGGTTATGCTCACGGCAATATTAGCCTAAATATCAGTCTCATTATAATATTATATGAGTCTATACGTATTATACAGATGATTTAGTAATTATAGATTTAAATAATTTTGAATATGATAACATTTATTATTCTCGTCAATGAACAGAAAATAGTATATTAATTGGGTGGGCTAAATTTAACATTTGTAATTTTTCCAACGCCCCTAAAGTTTTTAAGAATTAAATATCCTAAACACTAACGGTGTCTCTAAGTTGATCCCGTCTTCAATTAACATAACGTGTCGACAACATTTATATTTTGATTATCATTTAACCTAACTATTATATAGACTATAGAGTATATAGTAATCGGCACTTTTTAGTAGCAGCCCGGCGTCATAGTATACCCATTTAGTTGGTGGATCACAGAGCACTTTGTGATGAGTAAATGCGCTTTTGATGCGATTGCTTTATCGATAAATAATCGATTGGATGCTATTGTTTTGTTAATATGAAATTCACTAGTTTCATGTCATAAATGTTATTTATAATATTAGACTATTGCACGATTTTAATTCAGTAGAACATAGGTTTTAGATTATTTAAGCTCTTTCAACCCCTAGGTGAAATTTTTACTCCTATTATGTTACCGGAATTAATACTCTTTTAGTAAGATACTAAGGCTAGGCTAGGAATAGCTTAATGGTGAAAGAATCAACGCGGAGCGGAACAGAGAGGATGACCCATCCTCCGTTCCGCTCCGCCAGTGTAGGCCGGGAGTGCGGAGGCGTCGCTATGCGAACCTTCTATAACTTCCGTCCTACGGGGCTCCGGGTCAGGATGGGAACCTGCCTGGCTTAGCTAGTCCCGGCGCCGAAAGGAACGCTTTAGTTTGCCTAAAAGCGTTCCCTAACTTGGTGGAAGTCCGGTCCCTTGTGAGGTAGACCGGCCGGTCGTGGAGGGAGTCCTGAGTTACACAGATCCAGTACATCCCTCCGTATATGGCTGAAGGCAAACCACAGGTGGTTTTAGTGGGTAAGAGTACCACATACCCCCGGGGTGCTTCAGCTAACTGAGGCACATCCCCAACCCGGGGCACCCATGATGGATTTCCTTTCATAGCATAAAAAAAATTGTGAAAGAATCAAGACATTAATGCGACATAAATGCGGAATATATGCGGCGTCCTTCCACGAAAACAACGCTGCGCTCGATAGAATTAAGATATATTTAGCCCCAACTAATTATTCAAAGCAAGCATGCCATCTCAAAAAGTTACTTTCGCAGACAGGAGTAGTGAAATACGAGTAAACTGTAACTATTTAATTAAATTATGGCCCTTTCGTATTTCTACCGTATCCTTTGAGTCCGACTTTAAAATAGGAATGTTTCAGAGTGGAACAAAATTGGATTGGAACGAGGAGACAGTTATATTTGTATTGTTATAGTCGACAATGTTGCTTGTATATTCTGTATAAATAATATTACTCCAGTAACTTTTATCATAGTGGAGCATCTCGAGGTAAAGAAATCGGAGCTTGTGACATTTCTCTAGTTTATGCAGTGCTCTTTCTAGATAATGTAAATTCTAAGTTGTGTATTTATTGCTTTGGTAAATACTAAATGCAAAAGGCACGTGTGCTTCGCCGATTTTAATATACAAAAGCATTCACGGTATCAGTTATCAATTGCGTTTTTTAACCGATTTCCAAAAAGGAGGAGGTTTCTCAATGCTGCACGCGAATCGTGGACCCAGATCGCGTAAAAATTCTCCATACTTATGTAGTTTGAAGGCCACAATGAACTATTCTTACCAGATTACGGCAAAGTCAAAAGGAAAAGATGATTAAACTTTATACCATTCACAGAATATACTTTAAACCATTTAACTTGCATAGGACTAAAATGTTATTATTTTATGTCCTTATATTATTTATGACGCTAAAATTGGTTTATTGCGCGGGAACCGTACATTTTTCCAACATAAAAAGTATCGCATGTTCTTTTCTGGATTCAAAGTATCTCTTTAGACAGCAAAATTGGTTCTGCAGTTTGGACGTGAAAAGGTAACAGATAGACACACTTACGCATTTATAATATTAAGTACTAGATGACGACCGCAACTCCGTAGCCAAGTCCGTACATTTTTCCGGGATAAAAAGTATCCCAGTCGTTCCCCGGGGTTCAAAGTATCTCATGCCAATTTTGCTGAAATTTGGTATTGGTTATGGAGAGGTAACACATACATATTATATACAGACACACTTTCGTATTTATAATATTAGTATGGATGCTACGGTTTGTGCATGGAAGCATATAACTTTTCACACAAAAGTAAAGGTGTTCCGTGTTCTCCGTTTTATTTAGTTCTATATTTGAAACACACCTCCAGCTGTGTCAAAGGCGATATCAGAGCGCGGCGCCGGAAGTTCGGTGCACTTAGCATCCTGAAGATAATCACTTCCGTTATTATACCGCCCTACCGCCCGCCCCCGTACAATACTCTTCCATGAGCTCTTTTATTTCATTAAAGTTATATAAAAATGATTTAGCTCAAGTTTATGTAGCCTTTAAAATGGGAAGGGTCGAATGGAATGCCTTGGCTGATTTTCGATATTTTTTTAGGTTGTTTTAAATAAACATTAGAATAAAATGCTTTTTTAAGCGCTCCAATGTGAATGTGTTCTTTTTCTAAAAACATTAAAAATAAATCCCGGGAGTTTTTTCGGACTATATCGCCCAGTATGACAGATGAAAAGACATAAAAAAAATATACTTAAAATTACTACAAAACATTTAAACACCTGTTGAACAGTTGATTAGAAAACAATCAATACGTCATAATAGTGTCAAAACAACTGTTCAATAGCTGATGTTTAGATCACTTTATAATATTACAAGTCTATGGTTTAGATCTTTTGTGGTAAGACCGTTAATATTTAAATGACAGAAAAAATCAAATGATTACCACAAACAAATATATAAAGAACATATCGTAAACTGTAAAATCCATAATGTATAATTGAACCAAAACTCGTATAAAGCGCACCTGGTCGTTTGCGAGCGTTACTTAACCCTATCGATGCGGATCTATCTAGATGTGATTCAAACTTTGTGAATTTATTTGTTATCCCAGATTACGCGCAGATAGGGTTGCCAGAAATTTGGACGCTGGATAGCGTATAGAAGGGTTTTATTTCGACTAAGCTAGATAACACTATAGAGATACTCGTTTCAGCTTATTCAAAAAAGGTAGTTCGGAATCAGACTTTGAATTTACTATTTTTTGTTCTTTTTGCAATTTTTTACAGTACTTCGATCTCTATTCGAAACGTACATAATAAGAATAGAGGAATTTTAATTTCAACCCTTTTGTGGGAACCCTGCGAGTAGATCTATTTGTCATAATGTCGGATAGTGGTAACTGGTATTAGTTGACCGAAAACTTTGCTTATAACAAATGACATTACACCTACTAGAGTAAGAGCCCCCGCAGACAGCAGACTTTTAGTCGGTCGATAGTTTGATTGCATTTTGATTGAAAGCTTAATCAGTACGAAGATGTATTAAGGTTCGCACACTAAACGACTTGTATCGGCCGATAATAATAATGTACTGGAACCCTAACTTGGTCAAACTATCGGTCGACTTAAAGTCTGAGTCTGAGAGGGTTCTTAGGCTCAACTTGCACTGCGGCAGAGTCGAAGCGACAGCCGACAAGTCATATTTTTCGTAAATTATAGAAAAATTTAGTAGTTGCGATGCTTCGACTCTGCCGCACTTGAGCCTAATCCATACTTCCACCACTTTTTTTTAAACTTGTTCCCCTGTAGTCTATAAGTTATACAGGGGGTCTGTCTGTCTGTTACCTTTTTACGCCCAAACCACTGGACCAATTTTGCTGAGTATAGAGATACTTTAAGTCCCGGGAAAGGACAAGGCTACTCCGGAAAGATATACGTTTTCCCGCAATAAACGAATGGCGCAATGAAGTAGCAGACGTCATCTACTATACTAGTATCTAGATAATATATACTTCTATCTAGATAATAAACCGGACTACTGTTGCAAAATTACGAGCAAAATAATATAGTTGTCTGTTTCATTGTACGGGCAAAAGCAATACCCTCATGAACGTACATTTTACCGCCAATAAAAGCTTATGAACTTTCTCCTTAGCCTACTGTGATGTTCTACTTTTATTTGAAATCAATGCTTCTTCAGGTTAATATTCGATATTATTATTTTTAACAAAAAATTAAAACCGACTTCCAAGGTAAAAACAATAATAACATTAATATGAACTAAAAAGTATTAAATAATTTTTGCTATCTAATAGTGCCTTTTTCCGAATTCGGCTAAACCTCAACTATTTCTGTACTCAATCTTCATTATTTTGAAGTCGGTACTAGATAGCTGAATCTTCAGTCCTCTGACAGAATATTTAAAATTTTTGGAACTGGCACCGACTTCAAAATTATGAAGATTGAGTACAGAAATAGTTGAGGTTTAGCCGAATTCGGAAAAAGGCACTATTAGATAGCAAAAATTATTTAATACTTTTTAGTTCATATTAATGTTATTATTGTTTTTACCTTGGAAGTCGGTTTTAATTTTTTGTTAAAAATAATAATAATTTCACTCTTTTTAGTTACACTAGTAGATAAATCTTCGCGTATATTTTACGTAGGTATCTTATTACAATTTGTTAAGAGTCACAACTCACACTCACAAAATAATATAATATTATCAGTGAAGTGAACATATTGTGCTAAGTAATTTAACAATTTTAATACTTCAAGCCCGAAGCGGTCACCGGCGATTGCGATAACAATAGAAAGGTTATTGTGTCTCGTTTTTCCACGATCGAAGGATCTATCAGATAAAAAATTGTACAAACTTGCATAGGATGTAGCGTAGCATAATATTTAATATTATCATAATTATTGACAGCTGTTCTTGTTATCAAGAATTCAAATCGATAGGTACTTAGTGCACCATCTATCGATTAATAAGTATAACTAATTAAAAAGACACTTAATGACTTTGTTTTGTATAAATGCTCTTTTTAAAATAACTTTATTTTAATTCTATTTGTCTATTTAAATTTTATAAAGTGTTAAAGTATTCGATCTGTATATAAAGTAGTTAGTAAAGTATTCGATATTCTGTCTTCTGCCGCCACGCGGCAGAAGACGGAACTGAACGGACGGACTGGGCGGCGACGCCGACCGCCGTGTATTAAAAACAAACAGGTGTTGTTAATTGTTATACAGTACATGATTATTATTATTAGTATATCCATACCTATGCCTTGTACTATTGTCTATTCTGTGCCATGAGACATTGGTGGCCTTAACACGACGTGGTAATGATGATGATGACGATGATGATGGTGATGATGATTATGATGATGAATATGAATTGCATAGTAGTTTATGCTTTCTGTTCTTAAAACAACGCCGAAACTCCCAAACGTGTATCTATAAGGAATCAGGAGTTCTCTCAGCATCATCGAAACCATGGTATACCTTGACCCAATATTTGACTTTTTGGTAGCGTATTCTTAGTACACTTCACATAAAACCAAAATCACCATATGTTTCCATATAAATTTTGAGGAGTTCCCTCGATTACTCATGGATCCCATCATCAGGTCACCACCTTTGTGAAAATGGGACCAAATTGGAGTGAAACCTAATACAACAAAACAAAAATTTCGAAAATCGGTTCACAAACGGCGGAGTAATCGTTGAACATACAAAAAAAAAAAAAAAAAAAAAAAAAAAAAAAAAAAAAAAAAAAAAAAAAAAAAAAAAAAATCCACAGCCGAACATATAACCTCCTCGTTTTTTGGAAGTCGGTTAAAAATATGCTTTCGTTACTTAAAAGCCAACACTTACTAATTGTGGCCACTTTTAGTACCACCATTTAGAACATTTTAACAAGCACTTGATGATCGCAATGATATATCGCGTAACAACACGGACGTGCGTACCATAAAGGCATAAAAGCACTGCTTACCTAATGATAAATACTTGCTATACACATATTTTAATTTAACTTTCGCGCGTTTTAGATGACGTTAGTTATTATATAAAGTAAAAAATGAATACACTTAAAACGCCTAAATTTATAAAATAGCAAAAACTAATTTGCAAAACTACTTAAACATAAGTCGGTAAGTGGTAATTAGGCGCGCCGCGCGAAGGTACGCACCAATATTATACTACATATCTGTGGTTACAGGCACTCTATGTCACGCAGACCCCACCTACATGTGTGAGTTAAGATTTTCGTATTCGTACACTGTTCGCAAACGTGTGTGCGTGTGCGATTTACTAGGAGAGATCCTGCGGCATGAGTTCCGAGAGCCGGCGAATGGCGCATTCGGAAGTAATCGGATATGTTCGTTGCCTATAATCCGAGTAAAAATAATAGACGGAAATCTAATTAATCACATATGCACACAGTGCATTTTTGTTTAGTACGGTTTATATTTGTTTACATTACAGAAGTGTTTTGTATTTTGGGAGGCCATTTTTTCATGTGATGAGCACTGTAACATATTATTTTTGTTTGCGCCAGTATATTTATAGTTTTCTTAGAAGATTTTTATTATTTTAACATTTAAAAGTGTGTACATTTAACAGTTTATTAGATATTTGTTATTACTGAGTTTCTAATTTCTATATTGAGTGCGTTTTTTGATTTCTTAAAAATGTTATTTGATTGTGAGGTTTGTGTTGTGTGAAAATGTGTGTTTATTAAAAATAAAAATAGGTAACAAGTTTTCACAATTGTCATTCAGTGAAAAGATTCTAATTGTGATTTGTGTCGAAAGGTACGTGTATCTGAGTTACAACAATTAAACCAGCAACAAAAATGAAATGTAAGTACTACTCGAAAGTTTCATGTTAATCATATTCATGTATTAATTTATTTAATCATTTTATAATATTACTAGCTGTCCCGGCAAACGTTTCTTTGCCATACTTATTATAAAGTATATCGCCCGTATTATTTTATTGATGTGACTGAATAAAGTATGTCACCATGGCAACGTCCATCGCTATCATGGTCGTCGTTTTTCTCGAGTTGTAACAATTTACTATTATTTATTCAACAAATGCAATATAATAAGTACCGAGTAGCCGATTCTCAGACCTACTGAATATGCATATAAAATTTAGTAAAAATCAGTAAAGCCGTTTCGGAGGAGTACGTGGACCAACATTGTGACACGAGAATTTTATATATTAGATATACTTTATATTAAATGCGAAAGTATTTCTGTCTGTCTGTCTCACTTTCACGCCAAAACTAATGAACCGATTGTAATAAAATTTTGTACACAGTTATTCTAGAGCCTGAGAAAGGACATAGGCTACATTTTTATAAGACAAAAATATATTATGTATCTAATTTCCATGGAAATATCGATGAAAATGAATTTACATTGCATTTCTAATATATAACAATAGATGGCGTTTTTATTTACTTTAGCTTAGCACACTTCTTACGCAAAATGTTACACTTCTTACGCAAATGAACTTTCATTGTAGTTCCAACACGTAACAACAGATGGCGTTTTTTTGTTTCTTCATAACAGAACGTACTCATATATTATAATAGTTTAGAAAACATAGTTTTTAATTTATATCTACACTAATATTACAATTTATGCGAAAATATCTCTTTTTGTTTGTCTGTCTGTTTTGCTTTCACGCCAAAACTACTAAACCAATACCACTGCTTACCCCATGTCAAAAACCTCTGCACGCCTCTGCGTAACAATGCAAATGAAAACAAAACGAATGAATATTATTCATTCCCAGTGAATCAAAAATATTATATTCCACTCGTCACGTTTGATATTCGTTTTATTTATCGGCCTAACCGCTCAATTAATAACGCTCAACCGCGCCAGTGACAATGATGGTCCGTGGAACACGTATTGAGCCTATACGCAACAAAAAAGCTGAGCCTGTAGCCAAACCGTTTTCTTTATTTCTTCTTCTAATCTCCGATCAAAATGTATGGATTTGACATAATACGAGTCGAACGTCAACTTAATTTTAACGAATGCTTGGCTATTTAGATAAAGAAAAGGTTTTACATTTAAGTAGTGACCGAATTTCAGCTATAAGAATACAAATCATACGACTGCTCCTAGGTAGACTATCGTACGCCACAAAATGGCAAATTTCGTTTTATTGCGAAAATGCATATAATTATGTTAGATCTTTTAGGATCTTCAAGAAAAAATATTAAATTTGAAGTATAAGTGCCTTTTTCGAAACGTAAACTGTAGTATGTTTCAAACGCCTCCGACGCTATTTATTGTAAGTCCCTCAGAGATAGTCTACGCGGAATTATAGGGAAGCAGATGCCCGAATTCACACATCGTATGTATCAGTTGCGATTGTCTACGCCGGATAAAGATTAACGTAAACTATAGTTTGTACTACTTATAATAGTTTACATTGGAACTTCTATTGAAAAATATATTGCAAGTGTAACTTACGATTTTGTTCGTTGGAATTTAAGTTATGATAAATATTGTATGTTAATCATACGATATTCTACTATGGAAACTATTATTTTTTATTTATTGTATCTATATCTTACTACGTTCTACGTCGTACTATTCATTAACATACGATACTTTACCGACCTATTTCTTTTATCACAAATATTATTTATGAAATTAGGGGGCAAAAGAGCACCTGATGGGAAGCAAGTGGATAACCCATGGACGCTCGCAACATTAGAAGAGTTGAAATACGTTGCCAGCCTTTTTAAGAAGGTCGCTTTCTTCTTCAGGTTTTCAGATCGCATTGGCCCAGAAATACTGCTGGCGGCAGTTTAATTCAGATTTATTGTGAAAGACTCGTCAAGATAGTAAATTTTCCCGTGGAATGATGTTGAAATGTTGCAAGAGGTGTGATAACGAAGCACCTCCCCTTGATACAGCAGATAGAAGATGCAGGGCGAAGCCACATCTGAGCATAATTCCAAGGGGTCTGGCTTGTTTGAAATACTATGGCTGGCTACAATCTAAGCGGCCCTTTGTTGGTTACTATACAGAGCGAATAGTTGGTATTTTGACGCCTTTTCCCAGAGATGGGAACAGTTTTCGACGAGAGGTTGAATCTTCGCCTTGTAGAGTTATAGGCGTTGCATCGCACTGAAATACTATCTCGCTCTGTTGAGAATACTAAGCTTATTCAAGGCCAACTTGTCTTTACCCGTTTGTCACCCGGGAACGCAACCTTTTTCTGGGATATAAGTATCCCATGTCTTTTTCCGGGATTCGAAGTATCCCCATACAGTATATCAGAAAAAACGGTTAAGCGGTTTAGGCATGAGGAGGCAATATGCCCAATGTCCATGGACAAATAAACAAACACATTTTTTATGCAAAAGTATGGATATAATATATTGTACTTAGTTTATATTTTATGATCTCTTTTTTTATTCCTGAAAATTTTCAAGAACTAGTACTAGTATCCCAAGTTATCCTCTTCCTGTAGTCGTATTCCTCATGTCAGAGGGTCGTGACCTTCCCTTTTAATAACCTTCCTTCTAATAATGTTAAGCCAGCTTTTCCTATCTTCAGCCACTTGAAGAGCGTCGTAAACGATGGACTCAATAATTTAGGTGCGTATTTTATCGGAATAACGCATGGAACTGCGGCCCCGCGGTCTTTCGACCTCAGTCTTGCCAATGACTATTTTAATATTGTCTCCTTTCTTTTTGGATATTATGTGTCCATACCATTCTAAAATAGATTTGAGGCATATTGTGGTAAAGAGCCTTGTTAAAATAACTTTTAGCTTAGCCAGGATGGACGCGTTGGTTCCAAAAGCTGTCAAATTGAAATTTGGAGCATTTTCCTTCATTATCACATCTCGAAGGCGTCGATATATCTGCGGTCTGTTGAAGTATGGTGTATTGTATAGTAAAGTGTAGACAAGTTTTGTCTTACTTTTTAAAGAAAACATTTTGTCACGCAAGGCTTTACGCATTTAACACATAGCACTCTTAGCCATCCTAATTCTTTAATTAACGTGTATCTGGTTCACAGGAGCCATTGTTCGTAATAGTGGACCCATGTGATAGCGATAAAGGAATAATAATTGAAAACAGGCCTTAGGAAAAATTAGCGACATGAAATGAATATACCTAGCAGTGTTTAAGATTTTCTAGTTGATGCCCACAACTTCGTAGAGCCAAAAATTCGTTTGTCTCGCGGGGACCGTATAGTAAAGGACGTAGGATTCTTCCTATCCCAGTATAAAAATGTCCTTTCCCAGGACTCCAAGTATCTCCATACCAAATGTCAGGAAAGTTGTTTGGGTGTAAAGAGGTAACGAACAGAGATACGTTTTCGTATTTATAATAATCTATATTTATACATATTATAAAACAAAGTCACTTTTTACCCTCATGTCCCTTTGTTCCCTTTAATCTTTAAAACTACGCAACGGATTTTGATGATTCTTTTAATGTTATATATCCCATTTATCGAGGAAGGCTATATTTTATCACGCTAAGACTAATAGGAGCGAAGAAACAGAGGAAAATGTGGAAAAAACGGGGAAAATTATTTGAAAGGGCTAACTTGAACGCGCTAATCTCAGGAACTACTGGTCCGATTTGAAAAATTCTTTCAGTGTTAGATATCCCATTTATTGAGAAAGGCTATAGGCTATATTTTATCACGCTAAGACTTATAGGAGAATGTGGAAAAAACAGGGGGAAATTATTTGAAAGGGCTTATCTCGCGAACTACTAGAGCAATTTTTATGTTATTTGGCACAGATAAGATTAAGTATACCACGTGAAGGATCATAGGCTATCGATTTTAATCCTTTTTCAGTGGTTACATTTTATACCCGTGCGACGCCGGGCGGGTCGCTAGTATTGTATAAATATAAGCGGATTATATATTTTGATAAATACACTTAAGTTATAAAGCTTATCATATGAATTTTTAAGAAGGTTACAAAATATTATTTAAAATAAAATTTTTGCTACTGATGATGCTTTGCGAGCCAATTAAGTTGATTGCTTACTATATGTTAGCACTTTTTTGCATATTAACGGTATAAATCATGTCAACTACCTACTTCTAAAATTTATAAAACAAATTTTAAAGGTATTTCACACTTTTTTCAGAAAAGATAATTTATAAATAATTTATTTTCTCAAACATAATTTCTATAAATTCAAATTAGGCAATTCCCCTGTAAACTATGATATGTCTTACATACCATAAAAAAACGTTAAAGAAGTCCCTCGTATAGTATAGTAAGTAAACGTTACAATATTTTAAAAAGGAGAAATTTCAACGTAAACTGTGGTAAGTGTTAGTTGCAATGATTTTCGTTATAGATTTTCCAAAGAATAATATCGCAACAACAATTTCAGCTAAACCAAGCTAATAATATAGTATTTTATTGCATAAGTTAATACCTAACACTATTGTTGTTGCTCATGCCAAATTTTATAACAATCGTGAGACAATGAAGTCGTGGTTCAAATTTGCAACTTCAAATGCTCCTCCTGTAAAGTTGTGTTTTTGATGTTACGATAGTCTGTCTAGGAGCAGTCGATATATAGGAGACAATTCGCAAGACGAAAATTGAGTCCTTTTATAAATTTATACGCCTCTTCGGTAGGGTGATGATGAGAAGTAAAACCTGATTTCAAAATGTTTCTTGAACCTGACTTCAAAAAAACGCAGTTATCTATATTAAAAAAAAAAAAACTCAAAGGTGACTGACTGACATGGTGATCTATTGACGCACAGCCCAAACCACTGCACGGATCGGCCTGAAATTTGGCATGCAGGTAGGTATTATGACCTAGGCATCAGCTAAGAAAGGATTTTGATAAATTAAACCCCAAGGGGTAAAATAGGGGATGAAAGTTTGTATATAATAATACTTCTTAGCGCGAGCGAAGCCGCGGGCAGAAGCTCGTTGTTGTAATATAGTCGCTAAACCTTTTTATTTATAGAACAGTGGTATGGTCTACATTATTTCGTATTGATAGCATCGAAACAAAAAGGGGTTACGTACGTAAGCTTTTTAAATAATGTACAAAACAATCTTACGACCTCGTGACCGCGAGGGTCATGAATCTTTCAATACAAATACCACAATGAGCCTGAAAATTTAGTGCTTTCTCTGACCCTTGTAACGTGGGTTACTCACAAATATGCAAGATAAAATACTTCGCAAATCGCTGAACAAATTGTCTATTGGATGTTTTATAGTAATAAATTTCAGTTGCGTCTTTTGATGTATTAGATTAGCTCGTTCCCTCGGCTCTGTTTGTGTTATATTTAGATTTTTATATTTTGTATCAATCTCAGGTAAATGTATAACTTGATGCTAGTACGACGTAAACGATATGATTTTTGCTTCTGTTTTTTATGTTAATTGCGCGTAGGCAACGAGTCGACCTCATAAGCTATGTCCACATTATGCAATTTCATCTTCAATTTTCGTCATCTTCTTTTTATACAACGTTCGCGTTCGCTGTTGAGAGCGCTATAACGCATGCCCATGATGAACAAAAAAAAGCACAGTGTGGACAAAGCTATACATCATTGCTCAGAAAATACAACCGACTGCCACACATTTGACAAGTCGCGTGTAGATTTTAAATAAAATCAGGGTAAAGATAAGATGCAAGCCACATTCAAAATACACTATATTTGTAAATAAGTTCACTTCGTTTATAGTTGAGATAGCATAGTTAATAATGGCTCCATATTTAAAATTTAGGTGAAACATAATATAACATTGGTGTAGCAGGGCTGCAGGGGTTACGTATGGCCGGGCTTATCTTTCCACTACATTTGCCCCAAGCCCGCCGACTAAACGAAACTTGCCTTTGACCGCTCGTGGTATTTTTCTACTAACTTTTCCGTGGCTCCGTTTTTTAGGGTAAAGTGTATTTGTAGAGAAAATAAAATGGGATCACAACGGATAGCCATGTTAAAATCACAGTGTTTAAAGAACCGAGATAGAATAAAGTATAAGTATAACAAGTAAAAACGGTAAAATAATAAAAGCCCTACTACGTTTTTATGTATATTTTCCCTCTGATATACTCAGTTTTACTCTTATAGTGAACACGAATCTAACGAAACCTCTCAGGCTAAAATCCATCAAGTAGCATAGGCTACATATGGTGCTAAACGACTACACGTGCATATATACTCAAAAAACAGGTAAAAAGCAACTCTATTTTACTATTACTAAAAATAAGTAAGCGTACAATATCTAAACTTATATCTGCAGGACGTGGAACATTTCTGGTAATCTCGAAACTTCACAACAGTATAAAAAGTCGTTTAGATAAAATCTGCTCATGGAGGATAATATTATTTAAGGATATAATCTGTACCAAAATAAGAGGGAAAGGAGGTAGGGGTGCTCAGCAATCGTTTATACAGGGTGCTAAAAGGATAATATTCGCAAAAACTCTGGCAGGTTGCACGGTTATAACCCTATAAGCTAGGAAAAAGTAGCTTAAGTTTGTTACACATTGGGTTTTTTGTTGAATCTTATTGCATGCGACAACAAAGACTTATTATGTAAACAAAGTTTGTACCAACCATCATCTTTAATGTTATTGTTTTTCATTGTATTCTTTGCACATGGCTTGAATTATAAACACACCGGCAAAATTAGAGGAACATAACAAAATTTTATTTTTTTTTGAAAATTATTCGCTTTTTTTTATATATTTATTTATTTATTAAATAATTGACGATTAAAAAATAAAACTTATATAAATTTAGGGCATAAAAACGTGTAAAATAGAAAAAATCTGGAAAATTCAAAAATTAATAAAAATCTTTGAAATTTTAGTAGTAAGTTTTTAAGTTAAATTCTTCATTTTTACTTAAGAAATGCCATGTTTAAAGCGTGTAATGCCTTCTATGGATCTCAAGAGGAGACCCTCTTGAGAGATACGCCATTCCATGCTTGCATATTTTTGATTGTCGATCATTTCCTGTGGGATATTCTTCTACTCCTCCAGTAGCGCCAACTCGAGCTTCTGAACACATTTTGGAACTGGAGTTTTAACTCGTACCGTTCACCCATTGATGTGCCACACGTCCTCAATCGGATCCACATCCGTAGACCGTGCTGACCTCTCCACCTGGGCTACGCCAGCATCATTTAGGTAATAATACCCGATTTTTTTACTCTATGGACGCGCATAAAATTGAAATTACTGCCTAAAACTGTGTAAAAGGCACAACATGCAGTTCTAGGATGTTTGTGCTATAGCCCTGTACTGTCAAAGTACCATCATTAACAATCATCAGCTCCAAATCATATGCCACCCCAAACCATTACGAAGCCTGCATGATAGGCCACTGTGTCCGTTAAGTTTGATGGTCTATAGCGTTCCTTACGATTTATCCACATTATTTATTGCCTGTCAACAAAATTTACACAGAGTTTGCTCCCATCACTGTACAGCACACGATTTCACTCACTTGTTCAATTTTGATGTTCACGCGCAAATCTTAGCCTGGCTCTTTGCGGTCCTGTCTCAAGTTTTGGTGCCCTTGCTGGCACTTTTGAGTTTAATTTAACTTCTTTGATTCTTCTTCTTACTGTACAATCACTTACACGTCCATCTCTGACCTGTTCCGACAGGTTTCGTCTCTGCAAAGCAGTTTGAGGTCGATTTCTTAAGGCTTGTACCCTTACAAAACGGTCATCCTGAACCATTGTCACCCGAAATCTGCCTTGTTCTCGTCTCCAAACGTAAGATCCAGTCTCTCTGTAGCGTTGAAAGTTACGATGGACCACGAAAGCCGACACACCTAAGGCCTGACTGACCGAACGGTAGGTGTGACCTTTCTCTATCGTGGTTACAGCTCTAGCAGTCGTAGATGCTGGAAAATCACTAAATTTGTATCTAAGCAATGTGTTCTTCCAAAAACCAAACAATCAAATGAGCTGGCATACCTTGCACTCCGCTAAAAACGCCATTCTTATCAGAAACACTTACAACGTCAATCATCGAAAAACACTTAGTAGGGCATAATTGCAATAAAAATCTGTAAGCTTCCCAGTTTTGTTCAATATTTTATTTCTTAAATGAGCTGAGAAACTATAAAAAAGGATTTCACACAGCCCGACCCACTTGAATTCAAGTTGTGGCCCTTTTTACCTATGTTCCGCTAATTTTGCCGGTGTGTGTATAACTACACTTGCTAATGTAGATACTTCGTTGAAATCTGATTATTAACGATTTTACGAGTTTTTACTCAAAATTTTTAAAGATCATTCCAAACGAAAGTTTGTTTGGTTTATTTGGCTATTTATTCATTCTGCCATATTTTTTTATATTAAGATTATTTTGTTTAAATAGATCACGAAGATTACGTTACGGGTAGTAAATATTTAGTAATCTGTGGCGAAGATCAGCTAAAAAATGATGAAAATCAGCTTATAAGCACGATATGGGGTCAATTCGGACAGCAACACGGTGAAAAGAGATGTCTTGCAAATCTGTCAAATCCATTTGCACCTGCGCGTCGCATTGCGGTCTGAATTGACCCTTTACCGTGCCAAATCCTTGCACATCGTGAACTTAAGCCAGTTCACACTTCAGCGTACATTGACATACACCCGAACTCTGTAACAAACTAAACTCTTCACACAATGTGGTTCCCAGGAATCCCCGGTGTGTCCCTTACCCTAAGCGGTGCTTCCTAATTACCGGCCATTCATAACGTCCACCGCCGGTCCGAGCGATTTTTTCCCAACACTATGGAACGTACGTAATATATTTTAAGAATTCTCCCGCTAAAGTTTCCTTTGCGGTTGGAATTTTTTTATAATTGTCATAAATTATACAAAAACGAGTGCTTGTTACGTTTAATCGCTCCCCTGTTTCTTACTTTAAATGTAATGGTGTTTTCCCGCCTAATTTGACTTTTTTGTGTCCGCAGTATTTTAATCCCAATTCCCGAAACTAGATCAAGCGAAACTTGTAAATTATAAAGTATAATATTCCTTTCTATTATCTAGTAATGATCATATTTAAAATTTTTACAATAGTATACACTCAAAGACATATTTTGATGATTACTTTTGTTTAATTTAATAGTTTGACAGAAAATAATATATTTACCCAAAATCTCCATTACATTAAAGTCAAGAAAAACTAATTATACTTATAAGTAGCTTCTAAGTTATTCTTACATGCTACTTATGAGTAGTATCTACTATCTAAATAGGAACTTTTAAGCTCGAAACAATCATGGTTATTGCTATTTCGCCTACATTATTACCTACCTACCTACTCGTAGATCGAGTTTACTTAATGAAAATCGTCGTAAGAAGATTTTCAACGTTTTAAAACGTTTGCCTTTTACGATAAGCAACGGTACCGAAGGCGAATACCGAAGATTATTTTAAAATATCTTATCGTTAAATTTAAATATAAATTAAAACCCCATTTCAACAAATAACTAAAAGAACTTCGCTCGTGGAAATGATTTTCCGTCACTCGCAGTAAGCAGTGAAATGTGAAATGCTTTAACATTTTACCCTTTTAAGAAATTATTAAAATGTAAATGAAATTACTATTTTTATGGCCAAACCTGCGTTACCAAAGTTTTCGATGCCACGTTTTCTCCTACATTAAAAAAAAATATTTGGTATTTTAGTAGATAAGTATTGTCATATTTAAAGGTGACAGTCGGGAATAAGAATTATAACCGGTGGTCTTGGAAAATAGTGTGCTGTTTGCCCTTTTGATAATTTTGATTTGTACTATGTATCATGTAAATAACACTGTAGTTATAACATTATTTACACAGCTAGATTTCAAAGTCTGCTTGTATAATATCATATTGAAAACGTCACATGATACAAAGTCAGACTTTAAACGGCTGCACTCAGAGACATTTTTAATGCTGAATAAACTTCGATTTAATGAAGAGTTTGACAGTTAATAATGTATGAGCCATATGGCAAAATCTTTATTTAATTACAGTTGAGTAATTACTAAATAATCTTCATCTCTGAGTGCGGCAGAAGTCACATTCTCTGTCTTTAAATATATATTATACTAGCTGTCCCGGCAAACGTTTCTTTGCCATATTAAGTATATAAAGTATTTTTTTTAAATTTGGTCGAAGCGCTAACTGTCGGACAGACTAAAATTAAAATCCGAATTCGAATATTATTTAAAATTTGACACTGCGATGGCAGCCGACTGTCGGATCCAATGTAAAACATTCCAAAATCAACAACTACTAATAAATTAAAAATTAATTAAAAAAACATTGTCCAGCGGACAAAATGGGGATTGTCCATTTTTTTTTAATTTTGCTCATTACAAAAACATTTCGAGGAATAAGGTCAGTGATCGTTTTTCTGTATATAAACCAAAAAAATACCCATTAGTTACTTATATTTTTGAACAAATATGTTTAACCTTAGTTTGACCTTCAATGGCGTTAAATCAGCAATAAATTCGACCAACATCACGTTTCGATCTTTTGGTAAGCTTCTCGTATCAGTTTTCACATAATGAGAACTTGCATTTGACGAACCAGCCATTATAATAAGATTGAAAGGAAATTTAAACATACTGCAGAGGTCAATTGGCCGCCGATGATGACGTCAGAGCGAAACTTTAAAAATTTATTGAGAAAAAACTAGCCAATGAATTTCAAAATTATTTAATTTATATTCTTAAAATACCCTATTTTAACGAAAAAAAATATAAAAAGTACATGTGATTTTTTTTGGACAATGCCCATTGTGAATCTGGACCATTCCCAGATCCCCTTGAACACACACAAAAAATTTCATCAAAATTGGTCCAGTCGTTTAGGAGGAGTTCAGTCACATACACACGCACACAAGAAATATATATATATTAAGATACGTTTAAACTTTTATGAGTTGGGTTAAACTTTTTTGTGGAATGTGGAAAACTTTGTGTTGCTATAAAACTATTTTTGAATGATACTAACGAGGTGAACCGTACATCTTAAGTTTGTAGGGGTGAAAGCCGCAGGGAACTTTCATATTATATCTACAAGTAGGTTGACAGAGTCTATTCTTAAATATAGAGTTCATAGTGGGGTGAAGCGGGTAAAGTTAAAAGCAAACATTTGCGCAACATGTATGTCATACTTAGCCTGCTAATGTTTGGAACCCTTTATGATAATGAAGTATCTTCCATAATTAGGTTGATTAAAATTATACAGCGCCTAAATTATTTTGTGAGAAGCTGCGCTGAAAAACGTTACTTTTAAGAACACTACATAATTTTATACAACGTATCAAATAACTTCTTATCGTAGGAATAGGAGTCTTCTTTTAAGGCTCTCAAACCCCATAACGTATGTTATTACAAGACAATAATGTTTTCCGGTTCACCGTTCATCAATCAGTCATTAATCCTTCGATTGCGGATTCTTGGGAATATATTGTTATTCTATTGTTTTTGCCATCACCGATGCTCTTACGGGGCTTGATAGGTTAAATTAAAAACATTTTTTTGGTCTTTTAATCACGTGATATCTAATTTGCATGGCTTTTTATTTAGTTTTAAGCTCCAGCTAAACACGATAATGTTGATGATGCTCAGGTATTTGTGCCGGTATCTGGGCGGCCATGTTGAACGGCTAAACAGTTCCGTCTTGTTATTCTAGTGCAGTTCATATTTATTGTAAAGGAAGTTAGCTCGGCGGTCGTCGCATTTAAATATGCATTTTTTCCATTCCACATTTTATTTGTTTTTACTTTGAAAACGGTTGCGTTTTTCTTCAATTCATGTATAAATAACAGAATATGGCGTAATTAGATTGTAATTTTTCTAAAAGTATAAAAATGTGCTGATGTCCATAATCCATAGACAAGTTGTCTTTGTTGTTATCGATATGGGATTTCATTCACTAAGGGCTGGTTTACACGTATTAAGTAGATAAGTAGTAACTAAATTTTAACTTAATTTGAAGTGCCTGCCGGAAATGTGTCAAGTGACAAGCCCCGCCTGCCAACCTTACAGAAAATAGTCAAAATTCTAATTTCCTTGTTTAGTACTTAACTACATTTTGTGTTTACATGCAATAAGTAACTTAAAATTAAGTTAAAATTTAGTAAACTACTTATCTACTTAATACGTGTAAACCAGTGGCATAATACTTATGGCTGGTTTACACGTAAAACCAGCCATAAGTATTATGCCATTTTCTAATTTTAAAAGCAAAATTAATTTGCAAATAATTTAATAAAGACGCCCTAAAAATACTTCTCTCCTATTGGCACGTTATTTTATCTGTTTACCTTATTAGTAGCGTGTAACAAGTATAAATTAAAATTGATCCAATTTTTTATTACACAATAATATCGTAATTATTATGATCTCAAAGATTTTTATCAAGCATAAACAAAAGTTTATACTTTCAGCCCTTATTAGGTAATAGCTAGTGGATTGTTTATGCTACTACAGTCTATTGTTTTAATTATTTAAAACAATAAGTAGACTGTAGTATTAAATCCTTTGTTAATACGACTTTCTTTTATAACGTGATTTCTCCCAGACAATTATTATAAAATTACATTATAAAATCAGCTCGATTTTACTGAATAAAGAAAAACCCCTAATGTTTTAGTAAATTAATTCTAAAGGAATAAGGCTTTAAATATACGAGGGCCCGATTTCTTGCGGACCCAAAAAAGGCGTGGCCGAGTTAAAAGTCATTACAAAGATAAATTATTATCCAGTAAGCATTTCGGGCTAAATAATTTTAAGTCCTTCTGTAAGTTTGTCTTTAGGGTGAATTAGCACCGAAGCGGGATGTATCTAGACTTATCGAGACACGTGATAAAAAATTGAAATGTCATACGGCGTCACATTACAAAGATCTACGTTTTATCACGCTATTTGACTTTTCAGTCAAAATTCAGATAAAAGAAAGTAAAGGTGCCGGTTGGCAGCGGACGACGTCGCGACAATCATTCTGCCGAATGCCGATCATGCGTGTATTTGATATGACACGTGTGAGATACGCGGTTAATAGCGATTGGGGCGTATCATGATACGCGTATCATTTTGACACGCTTCGATGATACGCGACGGAGATCTGATCGGGGATCTGATCGCGCAAATGATACAAATGTGGACGCACCCTTACTATGTAGTATTTCTATGAAATACCTTGCGCAGCTAGCGACACGAAGCACATTTGTTCATTGAAATACATACAATATACATAGACACCAGTAGTGTCGCGACGACACGTTGTCTATTATTATTCCTGCGGTTCGCCTTCAGCCGTATAGCGGAGGGATATCCCGGATCTAACAAACACGGGACTCCCTCCACGACTGGCCGGTCTACCTCGGACCGGACTTCCACCAAAGTAAGGGAACGCTTAGGCGAACTAAAGCGTTCCCCTCGGCGCCGGGACTGACAAAGCCGGGCAGGTTCCCATCCTGACCCGGAGCCCCGTTAGACAGAAGTTAGGAGGTTCGCGTAGCGACGCCTCCGCACTCCCGTCCTACGCCGGCGGAGCGGCAGAGAGGTGGGATAGTTCTCTCTGTCCCGCTGCGTGGCCTCTTTCTGCGACATAACAAATTCGCAGAAAGAGACCGCCGCCTGCCAGGCCTCATCGCTCTCGAGCATGCAGCGCATCATGCTCGGGAGTGAGAGGTCTCCATCTAGCACCGCCACGAGATCGTGGCGCTGCACGGCCCAACGATCGCACACCTCAAGGCTATGCTGGGCCGTGTCCTCCGCAGCGCCACATTCATGGCAGGCTGGCGTTGGCTCTCTCCTGGCAACCCTACACAGGTACTCACCGTAGCACCCGCGCCCGGTGAGTACCCTCGTAAGGCGGAAGGTGAGGGGTTTCTTCTTGCGGCGCATCCACGCCACAAGAACTGGACGCAGTGCCTCAGCGGTACGTTTACCGTACCGGGTCTGCGCCAGATCCTGCCCCACCTCCTCAGCAACCACTGCTCTTCGAGTCTCCGGAACCGCCTGATCTCATCCCACGAAGGAGCTCCCCTCAGCGATGAGGAGATTCAACTCGGCGAGCACCCTCGCCGTGAACGACACGTTGTCTGCTGCAACTTCACGTAGCCGGCTTCTAACTTGTATATTAAAGCTTCTTATATTTACCGCTGTTTGCTTGTTGCTTGTTCATTTGTATTCAAATCGTAATTAAATAAAACTATATACAGCCGAACAAAGAACCTCCTCAGTCCTCCGTTTTTGGAAGTCAGTTAAAAATATACATTTTCAAAGTGGATTTAGTGGTAATAATTTTAATATTCAACATAATTGTTTGTCCACAATGTGCCGTTGAAATGACATGTATTGCAATGTTATCGGTGTTTAAATTATTTACCAAGCGTTAATTCTATTTGGTACCGTGTGTAACTGGATTTATTGTTTATGTTCCATTTATAGAGGAAATATGTTAGCATAATGATGCGTTTATTTTATAATTAAACCGAAATTTTGTATCGAACGTCAAAAATCACAGATTTATTTGAGTTGCTATTTTTTGAGTCTAAGAGTAGGTGGCAGCCTGACCTTCGTCGTTTTATAAAAGCTGAAAGTTTCTTTGTATAATAATTATGTCCCCTATAGAGGTAAGAACGATTAGCAACTATGGAGTTTCAATTACGGTTACTGAGGTATGAATTAGTGTTAAAGGTGTAACGTCCTACTTTCGTTAAAGTATGAAGCTCATTTTTTTATAAAATTTATTTATGATAACTCGACGAATCTCGTCGTCTACTGCCGGAGATTTTCGACAATCGCTTCTCACTGTCAAACACACCTTGAGTACTGATAATAATGATGGAAAATGGGAATAGGTTTAGAGCAAAAAGAAAAATCGACCGTCCATTACAATAGATATAATTTTTAATATATTGAAATCACACATGACAGTTTTACATCAACTGTCTTAGATAAACATCGTAGGAATTAAAAAGTTAATAAACTTGATTTGAGGTTTACATATTATACTTGGATATTTGTACTCTAGTACGTATATTCCAACAGTCCCCCTCAAATATTCAAGTATTAGCACAATCAGAACGTAAGTAATGTTTATACTTAATTAATTCAATGTTTAATTTCTTTTTGAATTAATAATAGCTTAAGTTTATACTGAACTTAGCTTACTGAATTTAACTATAACAAAAATATATCACTTTCACTATTTAAATAGATTAACTTCAAACATAAAAATAATAATTAATTTCACAATTTTAAATAAATTTAATTTGCTTCTTATTTCAAGAAACTTTGGAGTGTGCACCATTTTCGTGAAGATATTAAGCCAGTTGATTTCCTTTGGAAACATATTCTAGCTTTATTACTTTGTTAGTAATTTGTTCACGAGTAAGGTGGTACTTTATGTCGATATGCTTCGACCTCTTGTGATTGGTTGAATAATGAATATACTTGCTGCAGCTATTAATATCTCCAAACATAATTATTGGCAATTTTACTTAACTGCTTAAAATTATGCCATAATATAATATTCAGCTTCTGTTGAGGAAGCGGCGACAGTATTTTGCTTAGGCGTATTCCACGATATTGTAGTGTTTACCCTTTCTATCAGCTAAGTCACCTCTTCAGTACCTAGTAATTTGCATAACCAAAAACCAATTGTTTATGATTTACATTTTACATAGGTCAACTTTAAATTAACAGTGCCTTTAAGTATCTCAAATTCTCAATAAATGTTTTAAACATCTCCATAACTTTTCATTATTTATACTTTGATATCGATTTATAATACTTATTTCAGTACAAATGTCTGGCCGTGTGCATAGCATTGAACACATAAGACATCCTATGACATTTTTACAAGGTGCATCATAATGTGCGTCTGAGCTTAAAGCTTCATAATCTAATTTTGATTGAAATGGTGACTTTGGAGGATTATAATCACTCATTAAATACTTGTTCAAAACAGTTTTAAGGTACAAAGATTGATCTAAAGTTAATTTACCTTCTGTTCGTTCTATTTTAATGCCTAAAATAGACTCACTTCATTTAAATCTGTCATACTAAATTCTTGCATTAAACATTTTTTATTTATATAAATCCTTATTTTGTTTATTTTTAGTACATAATAAAATATCATCTACATAGAGCACAATGTTATACATTTTCATTCATATTATTTTTATTTAAAATATTATATAAACAAGAATCTACCTGTGAATGCTCAAAAACTTATAGCCTTAAGAGTATGATCGAAACGTTCAAACCAACACCGAGAAGATTGTTTTAAGCCGTAGAGTGACTTGTGTTGTGGAATCTATGAAAGAGTTTTGCTAAGTTTTTAAATTATTGTTTTTTCTATATTATGACATTTTAGACATTTACTTTCTGTTAGAATTTTTCCTATGTATTCCGTACAACTGCAATAAAACTATTAATTTATAAAAAGGTGGACATTTTCTATCTTAAACTAGTTTGTAGAGTTCCTATCCATCACATCTGGCGACCGTGGACAGTGGAAACAAAAAAATGGAGATTGCAAAGTACTAGAGGAAAAATTGTCGTCGCAAGTTTACATTGATAGCCAATAAGGTAGATGAATTGTCCAAAGAATATATTCTAATACAAAAGAAATTCAGGCATATTTCCTTACTCTTGAAAAATGCTATAAGGATTTATGCGTCGCTCAAGACAAAGTCGATAGGTTGAGGTCGGAGGTATGTATTAGTGAGGAAGACACGACTGAAAACCTGGTCGTAGAACTGGAGGCGTAGATAAGAGTACAGCTATAGATTTAATAGAATAAAAAATATGATTTTGGAGTCTGAACGTGTTCGCCCCGCCCTCAAGGAGAACATTCATCCTGAACTGGCTAATCAGCGACATTTTCGTTTACCAAAACTAGATTTGCCTTCCTTCAATGGTGAAGTAAAACAGTGGCTCACGTTTTGGTCGCAATTTAAGAAAATACATAGCGATCCCATGATCGATAAAGATGACAAACTTCAATATCTTACGCAATGCATGGAAGTTGGATCAAAAGCCAGAGACATGGTCGAGAGCTTCCCACCGTGCGGCAGTAAGTATGAAGTAGTGGTAGACCAGCTCAAACAAAGGTTTGCAAGAGATGAGCTGGTCATAGAACATTATGTTAGAGAGCGGCTTCAGTTAATACTCTCACAAGCTAAGGGCGTGTCAAAATGGCCAATTGCGTCATTGCATGATAAAATAACCACGCAAGTTTTAGCTTTAAAAAGTATGGGTGTAACGCAAAATAAGTACGCTGCGTTTTTGTACCCACTAGTGGAAGCCGCCCTGCCAGAAGAAGTGTTAAGAGCATGGCACAGGTCACGCACAGATGGCAGCAATGGAGCAAACTCCTTAAACGATCTGCTTTTGTTTGTCAAACAAGAAGTTTTGCAGACGAACGAGTACGCTTAGCAAGAACATTTACTGCGAATTATTCTGCGGCTGAACCATCAACGTCCTGTTTTACAGTAGCGGATAACAAACAGAGGCCGAAACAGATTCCACATAGAAAGGCACCTGCAAAGGCTTGTTTATTTTGCAACAGAACTGATTCCACATAGAAAGGCACCTGCAAAGGCTTGTTTATTTTGCAACAGAACTTCACATCCAAGCTCTGAATGCCCGATAGCAATTAACCAGACTCTGGAAGAACGTTGGGAGACAGTAAAAGGGAAGAAAGCTTGTGGAGTTTGTCTGAGTACTGGGCACTACTGGAGGCACTGTAAGCGCAGCATAAAGTGCGTAATTTGTGCCAAGCGTCATTTACCAATTATGTGCAGGCTCATTCACAAGCCAGGTAAAACTGACGAGGATAAGGTTACTGACAATTCGGTTTCAGTCAATCAGTCTACGACAGACAATGTTTGGAGCCATAAAAAAATGGGTATAAGAAACAAAGTAAAAATTAAAAATAAAAGGTTTCGAGAAAAGAAGAACAAGAAATATGAGGCCAAAGATAGAATAGCGCTTTATAGTCCCTTCAGCCTCATGGTGGGGAGGAGCTGAGAGCGATCGTACTATGAAGGAAGTACTTCTTCGGTTCCGGTCAATCGAGCTGGTCGTCTTGTTCGCCCTCCTGTCTCCTGATAGATTTAAGTTTTTATTTAACTATGTATTTAGCTTACTCTTAGTCTAAGTTTTGCATACTGCCCTGCACTTACTCTTCACAAGGTTAAAATTAATTAGTTAGAGTAGGTACTATATGATGATTCTTTTGCAACTTATCATAAGTTCAAGTTGCAAGGCGGGGAGTATGTTGTGGAATCTATGAAAGAGTTTTTCTAAGTTTTTGAATTATTGTTTTTTCTATATTATGACATTTTAGACATTTATGGTCTTACCACAAAAGAATTAAACATCTGTTGAACAGTTGTTTTGAGTCAATTTTGTATGGAATTTTTCTCTAATCAACTGTTCAACGGGTGTTTAAATCTTTTGTAGTAAGACCCTAACTTTCTGTTAGAATTTTTCCTATGTATTCCGTACAACTGCAATAAAGCATTTAATTTATAAAAAAGTGGATATTTTCTATCTTAAACTAGTTTGTAGAGTTCCTATCCACCACACTTGTTTAATTTACAAACTAAATTGGAACTCGCTGAAAACGCTTTTTGGCATTTCCATATAGATATCCTCCTTAAGAATTCCATTTAAAAATGCGGTTTTTAAATCCATATGATGGGCATGTTAGTCAAACTGATTTGCAAGTGCCAAAACAAATCGTATAGTTGTAATATGTGCTACTGGAGCGAACGTTTCGTCATAGTCTTGTAAGTATTTTTGTGTGAAGCCACGAGCGACTAGTCGCGTTTTATAGCGTGTAGGTTCACCCAACTTTTTCTTTTTAATTGTGAAAACCCATTTAGAACTAATAATATTTACATTTTGAGGTCTTTCTACGAGACTCCATGTTTTATACCTGTTAATAGACTCTAGTTCACTCTCTATTGCTTTTAGCCATTTGGAATCATCTCTATTATGAAGAGTCAGAATCATTTGATTGTCTATAATCAATTGTGGGCAAATTTTTTAACTTCCTTTCACTACGTCTCAGTTTGCTAGATTTAGATCCAGCTTCTGAGCTCATGTGAGGAATACTGTGTTTGTTGCCTTTTAACTTTGCCGATTTATTATTATCGGGCTTATTAATTTCGGCGGGCATTTGTACTGGTACCAATTTATTGACAGATCTAGAGGATTCGAAATTCAACTCGTCAAATACAACATCCCTTGCAATTAGAAACTGATTATTTTCTACAATTATTTTTTTTTTTAATTATTTTATAACCATTTTGGTCGTAACCGACTAGTATGGCTTTGCAAAACTTTTCGTCAAACTTCGATCCCTAGTTTTGTCATGAATATAAGCAGTAGAACCGATTTTTTAATATTTAATTTTCAGTTTTTTATTATGCCACATCTAGTATGGTGTTTTATTTTTAGGAAGCGCTTTTGTGGGCAGTCTATTTTTTATATTATATGTAGATGTTAATATAGCTTCGCCCCAATATAACTTCGCACTTGTAACTAATGTTCAGTTAACGACGGACGATTCATGCGCTCTTTCTTCTCACCATTTTCTGTGGCATGTACGGTACAGTTAAATAATAAGTTATTCCCTTGCAAACACAGTAATTTTTTAACTCTTTGGAAAGATATTCTCGCCCATAGAATCGTATATTTTGTTACTTTGAAGTTAAATAGATTCTCACTCTTAGCCACAATGTCTTG
The DNA here is from genome assembly GCA_937595015.1 of Polyommatus icarus. Classification (NCBI taxonomy): domain Eukaryota; kingdom Metazoa; phylum Arthropoda; class Insecta; order Lepidoptera; family Lycaenidae; genus Polyommatus; species Polyommatus icarus. The sequence continues at coordinate 18,416,010 of OW569321.1, forward strand.
GAAATATTTAAGTACCTTTAATATATTTTGTTACTTTGAAGTAAAATAGATTCTCACTCTTAGCCACAATGTCTTGGAAATATTTAAGTACCTTTAACCTGGCACACATTACATAAGTAATAGTATAATGCGATAACGGTAAACCGTCAATAAAAGTTACAAAACAATTTTAATCGTAATCGTTCCGAAATACAATGTTGTATGCCATTTACCGATTGTAAATTGTAACGTACCTCCAGTAAATAAAAATCTAAAATTCCTAAATTAGGTGTTACTTCTTTCGTCCTTTACCGAACGCCAGTATCGAAGCTCCATTTTTAGCAACGCGCCGGTCTTAAGGGGTGTAGATAATTGCACGCAGGAAGTAAGCACATCCTTAAGCATTATGTACAATGTGATCTGTCGGCTGTTGCACCAGAATCTAAAAGAAAACAAATTGTATTACTGTTACAATAATTTGAACAGTGTAACTAATATTTTGATAACATAAAAGCGAAACCGCCCTCGTCATTGTCGTCGCACGTTTGAACGTTATTTGCAGTCTTCCTGCTGTTTACAGATTGATTATCTTGTTGCAACTTCTTGAAATATAGACAATCTTTCTTGAAATGGTTTCTACGTCCACAATAATCGCAATACATTTTTGATATTTTATGCAACGAATTCCCGGGCATATAATTATTTTTCTGTTGAGTGTAGTAATTGTATTTGTTTTTATAAAATCTTGATGAGTTACTATTGGCAAATTTCGTATTTCCGGTTTGCAGGACTTTCAGCTCTGTCGTAGGTTCCGCCTTCAGTTTTACTTCGTGATCTAGCAGGCGAGTTTTTACAAACACCAAATTAAGCTGCTCTTCGTCTCAACGCAGTAATGACGCCGTCGTATGAAGTGGGTATTCGGTAGCGTGAGCAATAGATGCGATATTTTGTCCATTTCGTCCAGTCTGGCACCAGCGGAGATCAATTCAGTTACCAAATTATCGAAACTAGTAAAATGTTGTAATAGGGTCAAATCCGGCTGTAACTTGAGATTCAATAGCTGTTTTCGCAACGTTAATTGCGTAGCCAAGCTCCTCTGTTCGTAAATCTTATCCAGATTTTCAATAACAGATTTGGCCGTTGCCGATCCCTTAGCAAAATTTAAAAATGCATCACCCAAATACTCAACGATTGTACCTTTGGCTAGCATATTTTTCTTCAGCCACTCAATTCTCTGGGGTTTCGGAATCAACAACGCATAACACTTGAAGTTCTTCCAGTAAAGATCTTATGCGAAATTTCCACGTAATATATCGCTCGCCAGTTAACTGATGGATATTTCTTTTGTTGCGCGAATCCATTATTATTTATGCAAAATATTTACTTTTAGCTACAGTTTACGACCTGGGCCCATTACCTGGGAAAATGGGAAAAAAAAAATGGGAATAGGTTTATATAATTTTTAATATATTGAAATCACACATGACAGTTTTACATCAACTGACTTAGATATATATATACTCGTAGAAATTAAAAAGTTACTAAACTTGATTTGAGGTTTACATATTATACTTGGATATTTGTACTCTAGTATAGTTCTTGCAATCTACGAGTGCGCGTCGCCCTTAGTTGTGTGAGTGACCATATCTATACACGCGTACATGGCTCGCTCGCTACTGACTGCTCCGTCGGGTACGCACACTAACGAAAATGTCTATTCACATTTCCAACTACAAATAAAGGCGACGCGCACTCGTAGATTGCAAGAACTATACGTATATTCCAACAAATAATAATTAGATTTTAAGGGTGTCTGGCAGACTATAGGACTACCACCGTGCACCGGCCATCCTGGAGTATATGTAGCTATTAAATAGCACGTTTAAAGACGAATAATATCATAGGGATTAATAAAACAATACAAAAACATTGCAGAAAGCAAGAGGTTGATTCCCTCTAATGAATATCTATCACAAGCAATCAATAAGAGCTTCATCCCCGTTAATACCGTATGTACTCAGGAGCAAGACTCGGGAATGGGCGATGAATAAAATATTAATTAATAATAAAGTGTCGATGTAGGAATAAAAGATAACTTATAATATTCTTGAACACTTTTTCCTGGAATAAAAGTCAATACCATTTATATTGGGTGCAGGTAAAATAATAATGCCGCAACGGTTCAAGTGACGGTTGCTGGTTTAATTGAAACCAGACCAATCAGAAGTATTTTATAGTGCCCAAGTGTTTGCGCGTTACTTGAGTATTTGCTTTTATAACCCAGTAACAGACGCATAACGACCAGGCGCAGAACCGATTTTCTTGTGCGACAATCAGCAAGTTTGGAAACAACATTGTCCAACGCGGGAATCGAACCCACGATCTCCAAATCAACGCTAATCTACTACTATAATATGTATTTCTATTATATATAAATCTCCTGTCACGATGTTTGTCCGCGACGGATTCCTAAACTACTTAACCGATTTTAATGTTTCTTTTTTTTAAATGTGTGCTTCTTTCCAACTTGAGAGATAGGATAGCTTAGATCTTTAATTATAGTCGCAATTTTATTTTATTGCAAATTATTATTTGTCTATAAAGAGCGACCATTGTTTATGCGACGCGGGTCACGGGATAGCCATGGACGTAGCCATGGTGACATACTTATTTAGTCACTTATTCAATAAAATAATACGGGCGATATACTTTATATGGCAAAGAAACGTTTGCCGGGACAGCTAGTAGATCTATATGGCCCTTTACGGCATACGATTTATATTATATTTAGGAAGATATTACAGATTCTAAAATTGCGGGACGTAGCTTTTGTGGCGGTACCGACCAATGCGGGCGGGTAGTAATGAATATACCTAATAATATTATGTAATTAAAAACTACTGAATCGATTTTAATCATTTCTTCAGTGAGTGACATAGACTATAATATATTTTATACCCGTGCGAAGCCGGTAGACTACTAGTAGACTACTATATTATATTAAATAGATACTGGTTGAATTGCATTCTAGTACCCGTTTACATTATATTCCAGTAGCAATTCAGCGCTGGCAGCTGGACTGTTTTCTGGATTGGAATATTGGAAACCAGCCATTAAGAGCGAGCTGTCAAATTTTGCTGTGTTTTCTAATAAGTATTACGATCCCGGAAGACGATTGACTGAAATGAAATTGAGATTTATTTAATCATTGTATATTTATCTGATACTAGCCTAACGGAAAACGGAAAACACGATTCACCTATTTTCACTCGATAGTTTTATTTTTCGAAATTATGAATATTTCTGGGCTTTTCAACAAATATCTGTTACACTTATTCAGTTACTATCATTAAATAACTTGCATTACTACAATCATACACTTTGTAAAATCATAGCTAAAGGAAATTATATTGTATTTAGTTTTTAAGTAATCATCAAAAAACTGTTTCGGGCCTTACGACCTTCACTTTCATGCTATAATGCGGGAACCCTAGTTACGCGATATTATTCACTACTAGCTGCGGCTCAAAGTTTTGATAATTTTAGCAACCCGGTCTTAAGCAGGGATTAAACAGAAAAATCATTCCTACTGGAAAGTAGTTACTGGAATAATAATTAATGGCGACTTTGCATACTTTCACTTTACTCACTTTGTTTACTCATACTCCAAAAAAATCCAAATAATTAATTCCAAGATTATAAAGCGTAAACTTTTTGCTGGATTATAATTTTTGGTATAAAATAAACATTAAACACTGACTTTGGTATAAAAATTACTGCAATACCACTCACCAGCTTCACCTACCACCCATTAAAAACTAAAACTTGGGGCTCCAAGTTGGATGTGCTTGTAATACAAACACTTTTATCAATTCTGTGGATTATCTTAAATCTCTCACTATTGATACTAAGCTCATCTGTATTGATCGTCTAATTCTCGAAGCCAATACAAGAGCACTTCCAAATACTCCCCTCTAGATTATTGAGAATTCGCCTATTTTGTGTCCTCTAAGCCGAGTTAGAACCGATAACTATAAACCAGTAACTCTACTATAGCCCGGTCACATAACACTTAGAAAATCGACTATTTGTGGGCCAACAGATTTTATATTATTATGTAGACAAGAGAACTTGTCTCTTATAAACGCAATATTTCTATTACACGCGTATTGCATACCTGTGGAAACTGGATAGCTAAATTAATATCAATGGTTAAATAGTGAGAAAATTCAATGGAAGGAATGATATAAGAAATTATTTAAAAGACTATTAAAATTATAAAGACTTTATTTTTATCTCTGTTTGAATATTGTTAAAGTGTTACGAGGGCTAGATTTATACGCTTAAATATTCATAAAGGGAGCACTCCAAATTCGTTGAAAACCATGTAAACATTTAATAGAATATTTTTATAATTTAAAGAAAAGATGGGTGAAAATATGGCAAGTTAACAAATCTCGCCGTTACCCCGCCATTTATCGCCGGCAATAAAACAATTAGAGTTATATTCTGGAGATGCCTCGTCGGATCACGACGTGCGCACTCCGCTAAATGAATTATATATCTTTATTGGTACAAACAAAATAAACATTCCCACAGATTAAATTTTTACAGAGTGTTCGGCCGATGTTTAGAGTCTAGTACTCTAGTGTGTACTGTGTACATTATTTTTATTCGACTTTGTTCTCGTTAGAAACCTGTAATTCAAAAAGGCCGGAAACGCACCTGCAGCTCTTCTAATGTTGCGAGTGTTCATGGGCGACGGAAGTTGCTTTCCATCAGGTAAACCGTGCTCGTTTGCCCCTTATTTTATATAAAAACTTACGATTTGAGCGTATTATCAGTGTAATATAATAACAATACTACAAAAGTCTAACAATATAATATTATTAGAAAACATTGAAATAAATAATGAATATAAGTAATTATTGCTCAGCTACTCAAAATGTAGCGTATAAAAAAGTCATCCATTTTAATTAATTTTTAAACAATATTTATCTAGCTTTCCATTATAATATAATAATTATATTTTATTTTATATTTTGTTCTGAAGTTATCGGGGCGTGTAAAACGTGGCGTATCACGGAATATACCGACGAAAGTTTAGAGACTTATCCATCTTATTGCACTTTAGAACTATGCGAAACTTATTTCTTGCTGCAACAAAAGGACAGAGAAGGCGGAATGAGTAGAATCTGAAACTCAATACTACCAAGAAACCTGAACATATACTACGAAATTTGTTGTGAAAATGAGCATGCGGCTTGAAAGTTTTGCGTTCATTATATTGTTTAGGAAATTTTGTTCTTTAAGCTGATTATCCTTTTAGTTCCGCACAATCGAATATACATATTTTGAGTTTCTATAATAATTCTCGTAAAAAATCTAAATGTCTCTAAAATCCAAGTTCAACCGAGTTAAACGACTTCAGTAATTTTTACACAAAGTAGAATCAATAATAATAATAATTTAAGTGTAATTAACTAACAAAAATATAAAATAAACAAACAAAATACAATTTAATTAACAAACTCTCTATACTTCTCTACTCTATGCCCGACCTGCTTGTTGCTATTTGCCGTCTCCGAGACGCATATTAATGGTGTCCTTATTTTAAATCCCACTCGGATGGAGGGCGGTTAAGTCGAATCCCGGATAAATTACTTACTCGGGTATAACCGGGATATCGCGGGGTATGCACTCGCCTGACGGAATGGATAATGAGCTCTGTTGGCTCTGATTATAAAGACTCCTGTTGACTCGCTCCGGCTAAAGGACGTATAGTTTTCTAAGCTCTTACTATAACTCGTATTACACAACTCGGGTTTTAAAGATATAATAAAAGTATCACTTACCTGTGATTTATTTACTACCATACAGAAACTATAATATATAGTATATAGTAACTAATAAAAATATTGATAGAACGCTGTACAATTTTGCCTTTGTTTAATACATTGAAAAAGTAGCTTGACAGACAGGGATAAAACACCTATAATTATTATATACCAGCTTATTCATTGTACAAGGAAGAAGGAAATATTTTACCATGAAATGGCAGTATAACGCAATTATTTCTTAAGACGTATAAAAAAAGTTTTATTTTTTTATTGTATTGACACAAAACATACACATTTTTGGTAAAACATGGGCACCCATCAATAAAACAGCAGCGCTCACACATTAGCCGGTGTAATCAGCTCAACTTCAGCTAACTAGGCCATGACCGCACAGTTAACCTACGCACAATATCTAATAATAATGAACATCTAAATAAACGACATCACAGCATAGTCCAGGGGTTGAACTGAGTAAAATACTTTGTTGTAGAAAATGTTTTTGAACTACACCAAAAAAAATACTTTAATCATAAAGATTAATTGAATTAGGTTTAAAAAACTTTCTTGATTAAAAAAATATTAAAAACAAGTATGTTCCAGATTGCGAACTACTGCTTTTGAACTAAAATTAAATCAGCAGCCTTACCCCGGAACTGATATCAATCTGATATCAGATTTTTGAAACTTAAGACATATAGCTCTATTTTAGATGTCTTAAGTCTCAAAAATCTGATATCAGATTGATATCAGTTTCGGGGGTAAGGCTGCAGGTCTCAATATTTATCATTGTAAAAATAACAATAACGAATTTTCATGCGCCAACACAAGAAATACCTTCAATATTTACGTCTACAAAAATGTACAAAACTTTCGCAGCGCGCCAACTTGGGCACTTTTGCATTATCCTAAAATAGAGCCGGTATTTCAGGATCAGTTCTCAGCCTATTAAGGCTAATGGCGACACGCTTCGAATGAGTATCAAATATTCCTCCAAAATAGAGGATCGTTCTCATCTGAAACGCCATCTAAATTCAGCCGGCCCATTTAAATGTTAACGAGTTCTGTACCACATCATACATGTGGCACCGCGGTATTCGTTTTGTTAATTACCCTTTATGATTTAACGAAAGGTATTAAGTTGTGAAGGAAGTGCTTAGATCTTTTATGATACCAGGGGATTTGCTATTTATAGTTATAAAGATGTTCAATCTAAAATAAAATTTATTACGTCTTATATTAATAATTCTGTAATCCTTTAATAGGTATAGGTACTTAGATTATTATTATGTATTGATACTTAAATTAATGAACCTAATAATTTGCTTTCAAAAGAAGAATACAATGCATATTCTCATAATATTAATTTCGACTGTAAAGCAAAATTTTGTTTATACTATTTGAGTTTTTAATTTCATTTATCCAGCGAGGACTGGCACAATTCAACATAATATTTCGTTTGTAATCTTCGTAGATAAATCTTAACGTTCGCGTTATTCAAACAACAAAATGGAAGTAAAGTCGACACACTATAAGAAATAAAAAAATATAACAAGTTCCAGTTGGATTTTATAAAAGGATTTCACTGCTGGCGCCAGTTGCTCTCAGTTTGATATTATCACATTAAGTTTAGAATTGTTCCGTGTTTTTTGTGAGGCGGAGAAGTTTATGTTTAACTTCTTAATTACGTTGCTCTTAAAGTTTTTACCGAGACTAGTTTGAGGAATACTTTGTATAACCGAGCTCGGTTTTAAAGATCAATTTCTGGAAAATTCATTTGTGTGGTAGGGAACTTGAAAAAGGAGGCCATCTAGTTTGTTTTCTTTGGTGATCTGTTGCCAGAAAAGAGTTTAAAACGTAGCCCCATATGAATAAAAATATAAATTACCAATTTACTCCACGCGCTAAACTATGTACTTGTCATTGTATATTGTTTAAAATTTAAATGTATTGTCAAGTGGCCCATCGTTTAAGGAAAAACAATAACGTGGGAAAGCGTGGAGCAAATATTTTTAGTGATCACAGGAGATGTGATGTGTATGATCTGATAGATAGGTAATGATATCATTACCTAATAATATTATTGGAATATGAATAAACTAGATGCCGCCCACAAATCCGTTGCGCTTAAAATCGTTTAATGCCCAGGAATAGCAAGGTTATTCCGGAATAATAAATATCCTATGTCCTTTCCAGGGACTCAAAGTATCTCCATAACAAATTCCATTAAAATCGGTTCCACGGCTCGCGTGTAGAGGTAATAGACAGACAGTCAGACACAATTTCGGATTTATAATATAAATACGTTTCCTTATTCAGGAGAGACGTCCTTATAAAACAGAAATACTTTTCTCGGAGTTTTTCAGAGAAATATCAAGAATAACACCTCACAGATTAGCTTTGAAAAAATCACGCCGACTTCGCGGTGAGATAATATACGAGGGCAGAAACAAAGGTTTCTCGCTTTGTGGGATTGGATTTTCCTACGACGGTTTCCTTAATTTATAGTTTTAGGAAACTTTATGTAATACTGGATTATTCTGATATCTTCGTATTATCTCCGGAAAAAGATATGAACTCTAACAGTTTCGTTTTTGCAAATCTTTCTGAATTCGTGATAACATGTTGTTCTAAAAAGATTAATGGGTTTTAAACTATTTTATTGTGTAGTTTTTAATGATATAAAATAATAATTATTTATAGATGTTGTATTTTCTTATAGTTGTAAAATAAATATTTCGAGATGTTTGTTTACAAAAAAAAAAAAATATATATTAATATCTATTCAGAAATGAAAACATTATTTCTGAATAGATTTTAAGAAAATGCTTTCAGAATGTTTATACTGTGCCTACCACCGGCTCGGGAACTAACCCGGCGAGAAAAACCGGCGTCAGAAACTCGCATGGGGCCCACTTTTTTATCAAAAAAAGTGAGTTTTTTTTTTCTTTTAAAATAAAATTTACAATGCTGCAATTTAAAATTATCACGGTGATAGTTTACGTATCAAATTCAGATGTAATCTTACTACACTATACTTTCTTTACATTCTATAATTATTATTTGTCTTGCATTTCTACTTTTGCGTATGTTATAAAATTAGACTTACCGAATAACTCATAATATAATTATATGTCGCATGGTATCCTTATAACTCATATTATATTGCAGCAGCTCTCTCGCCTGGTTCTTCTTTGAAGAATAACCCTGTTTTCCCATAAAGGCGCGTTCAGACTTGCCCGTTTTCTGCGCGGGCGGATTCAGCGAGCGTCGCGTGTTTTCCCAAATGCTATATCAATTTAAGGTTCTATGCTAAAACATCTATTAAAGCATATTTTCAAATTATTTCCAAAAACCGCGTACGCGCAAAAAGCACGCGCGCGATTGCGCCCTAGAGGTTACATATTTTAGCAATTAAAAATAATACTTGTGGCACTCTGGGACTGCCGCGATAAGGCTTAGCAATTAGCATTTTTGTATCAAATTATGCAATTATAATTCGCATAGTGTCACATGCACACTAACCCCGAGCCGAAGTCTTGCAACCGCGCCGCTCTCCGAGCTATATCGAGCCGAAGTCTGCCGAACTGAAACGACGTTAAGACGAATGTTAGATGTTTTTCGTTACGGAATTTATTGATTCGGTCGTCGCGCTTAAATCAAAATATGCGCGATAAAAACTATGAGCTTATCCGATAATGAAATTGGCGGCAATGTATAACATGACGATTGTCATGCTAATCATTAAATCGAAACGACCGCGAAAAGCCGCAGTAATCTAGTTAGTTCATAAAATAAAGCCACTATCAGTGGACAGTAATGACTGTGTATTGGCTGGCCGGCGGCTGCGGACGCCACTAAACCAGATATACACACACATCAACTTCACATGACCGGTTTATGATCTGATGCGAAGAATTAAAATGTGGCTTTGAACCAGCAAAAAGTTATATAACCCTCCTCTTGAAATTATATAACAAAGACAGCTAATCTGAATATGACTGTAGTAACTGGTCCGATCCTAGCTAAAGCCTGAACACCTGAAAACGTAGGCCCATTGACTTATAGTTTGTCTCTTGCTTGCCTTTGTTATAAAATATCATGGACCTCTGCAGTGCATTTGAAAAATCAAGAAAAGGAAGCGGAAATAAAGCATTTTTAGTGTTCCGTAGTCAACAAGGAACTCTTATAGTTTCGGTCTGTCCGTCCGTCTGTCCGTCTGTCTGTCTGTCTGTTCGCGGTTTTACTTAGAGACTATAGGACCTATAAAGCTGTAATTTGGCATGAATACACATATTAGTGATGGCAACAAAATGGTACATGAAATCGTAATAAAATATTTTTTTTTATGGTACCTCCCTTACACATCAAGCGGATGAAATTTTTTTTCGCGCCCACCCCATCGTGTGGGGTGTCGTTGAATAGGTTTTTTAAAAATATTGCGAGTATTTATAGATCATTTTCTGATTTAGGGATCCGTTTGTGAAATATTAAGTTTTAAAGTGGTAAAAATCGTTAGAGTCCAGTGTCCCCCCCTTCTACCAGCTAAACGGTTGGTTCTGGAAATGTCAAAAAATTCACGGGAGTGGGAAATATGCTGAATTTAAAAGGAAAACTATCACGGCTAAGAAGACTTCATAAGTTATTGAGTATTGGTCGATTAACTAAAAAAAATGTATTCGGCGAAGTATAAAGGACCTTTTCGTTCAAATTCCTTTGAAAGTAACTGAGATGATGTTGTTAGTAGTGTAAAACACGCTTTAAATGTACGTTCATTGACCATAAAAATTATCAAAAACTTGCGGTACTACGAAACCCTATATTGCGCGTGGCCCGACACGCACTTGGCCGGTTTTTGTAGATTTTATTACGCCAATCTGTTTCCATGGTACTTCTGAAACAATGTGTAGGATACGGACTGTCACAAATCCCATTAGCGACGAATTATGTGTCGCTTTGAACAATGCTCTTTTATTTCCGTCCTCCGCAACAATTGTTTAACATTATATTCAATGTATGCTATATAATATAATACATAGTTTATTCCTTTCCGCCTTGTGCATTATAGACGTTCTATCTACGAATAATAAAAACTATAATCATTCGTATCGTTCTATGTATGGCTTCTGATTTCTAAGTTATGTAACTTATTACTGTACTCGGCTAAATATGGCGGTAGCGGTCATTGACTTCCTGTCAAAAACTTGTATTTTCTATATAAATTGCGATTGACAATGAAGTGTCAGATGTTGTCAGTCGCGATGGTTTAAGGCTTTGTATAGAAAATGACAAGTTTTTGACAGGAAGTCAATGACCGCTACCTCCATGATTCGCTGAGTACAGTATAATTACTATACAGTATGTTTATGTAAACACCGTTATCCTTGAAACCATCAAATGAGCCCGTGAAAATGAACAACTTTTTCTATGAGAACAATGCTGGGAACTCAAAAAAAAATGCCGTCTTCATACCCATACGGATGCCCGGATCGGCAATTTGTATGGGTATAAAGACAGATTTTTTTTAAATTCCCAGCATTGTTCTCATAGAAAATGTTGTTCATTTTGATGGGCTGATTTGACGGTTTCAAGGACAACGGTGTTTACACAAATATCTTGTATTGTAAGATTGTTTGATGATGAGAGATGTAGCTTCACTTTGCATCCTCTATCGGTTGTATCACGGGGAGTGCTCTGAGGAATTGTTCGGAATCATACCACCTGCAACTTTTCGCCATCGTCCCACACGAAAAACATACCATCCTCATCACCTTGATGAGTGGCAGTTTTCCACAGTGCGTTTTTTGCGTAACTTTTTGCCGCGCCCTGTAAAACTTTGGAACGAACTGTCACCAGCAGTATTTCCGGACCTATACGACCTGCAAACCTTCAACGAAAGAGCGTATTCCCTCTTAAAAGGCCGGCAAAGCACCTGCAGCTCTTCTGATGTTGCGAGTGGCCATGGGCGACGGTAATTGCTTACCATCAGGTGACCCGTTTGCTCGTTTGCCCCCTTATTTAAAATGAATGATTTTAATGATTTTAATCATGATGATAATAACAGTGAAAAGTATCCATTTCTTTTACTTTTCATCTATGGACAGTGTAAGGCTGCTGATGAAGTGTTCATAATTGGAATGAAAATATCCCATTTAATCCCGTAACAAATTCATAAAAATATACAATACGAGTATCTTTGATTATTTCCTGAAAAGCGATATCCGTAGGTGCATCGTAGTGGAAATCTGAAATGAAAATACGAAGTGCTATCAATGTACTAAGATGAGATCCGGGTATAAGCTTTCTTTCATCTAAAATAGTTTTCTCATTTTTCTATGGCAGCTATATAGCATTCCAATTCTACTTATTTGACTTCAATACAATATGAATAGCCATTGTAGCGAGGGTTTTACTTTTATTAGAAGGTTGCTTGGGCCTAGAGCTTGTTAATCATCATACAAGTGTTTGAAAATTAGGTACAATATATTGTTTTAAGTTATTGTCCCAAGGCTAGAAGTATGGCGCGCGTATTTTTCCTTTAAATGGGCTTAGGCTGAATTTATATGCAGGGCCCCCGCTACCATATGTGCAATGCACACGGGCGCCATCCTCTAGGGGCGCCAAATTGCCATCTTTAGAGGCGCCAAAACCAAGGTCCCAAAAAATTTGCCTAAAGGGGTGCCAAAATCCTTTTTTTTCACACAGTCGCCAGTAGCCCTGTTTATATGCGTTCGCCCGAACGCGCGATTTGGCGGCTACACCACGAGATTTGATTATAACAACCACGAGATTACAAGCAATGTATAAGTTCAGATTTTTCACAGGCTAGTACTATAAAAAGTGGAGTCAGTAATTCTTTAAGACAAGAGAACCTTTCCCTTTATAGTAATGCCTATTCAAATGAAGTATTCCATCGGGAAGAAATACAATGGAGAGGCGCGAACTCTTTACTTTTATCCTTACTGCGTTAGCAATAAGTTTCATTAAGCAGTAAATAGCTGATAGAATTGCAAAGGGAAATCAATTGGCGCGGAAAAAGCGCTTTTTTAATCAAATGGACTAGAACGAGGCGTTCGAAAATCGGCCATTAAGTTTAACGAGAAACCTTTGTCATATTTTTCTTTTGATTTGAAACACCCTGTTGTACTGAACGCAATTAATTTGCGGTTCCCTTCTGCCAGATTTACCATTGATTGGAATTTATTGGACAAAAATGCAAGTTTACGCTCCCACAGTAAAACAAATTGGATTCTCGTTTTTTCTTTGCCAGGTGCTTTCGTTTTAATGACCACTAAAGTCAAAGCGAAGGTATCTTTAAAGACGATAAAGTCATTGGGATTCTAAGCAAATATTAACGTTTACGTTTAATAAAAAAAAAAACTACATATCTAAAATGAAACGAGCACATTACCAAATTGTTTCCTGATTCGCACACAATATTGTTTTATAATACGAAAATACTTGTGACCGAAATTCATACCTTATTATTTTGGGTTAGAGTTTCAATTGCGTCCGCCTGAGCTGAAGGTCGGATGCGAAATGGGCGGGTAGGGATATAGAGACTTATATAAGATAGCTTTAGCACCATTAGCATTCTGAAGTCAATAAATGCCTTTATTTGTGACTCGAGAAAACTTTGAACTTTGTTATAATATTATATTATAATAGTATGTCATGTGGCTCTGACAAGAGAGAAAAAAGATGATATCCATACTTAATCCTACTAATATTATAAAGGCGAAAGTATGTGAGTTTGTGAGTTCGTATGTTTGTTACTTCTTCACGCTTAAACGGCTGCAGCGATTTCGACAAAATTTTACAAGGAGGTAGCTGACATCCTAGATTAACACTTAGGCTAAATTTTTAATCGACTTTCAAAATGGAGGAGGTGCTATTTTAATTTTTTAAATTACTTATATGTTCAACGATGACTCCGCCGTTTTGAACCGATTTTCAAAATTTTGCCGTCTTCTACATGGGGGCTGCGCTGCCCCCAAATCTCCCCCCCCCCCCACTTTTCCTGAAAGTGTTGCTTTTAACGAAACAGTGTCGCGTCGTTAGTGCTGAGTTTTAATTCTCCTTTTAGGAACAAACTAAGTTATTAACTATAAAAGTGAATTTATTCTAACCTTAACACACAGATTTCGAGTGTCATTTGATAAATTTTCGTCCCATCTTCTACCAAACCCTTATCACAAAACAGTGTCTTCCATCAAACTTCCATCTCTCAGTCATCAAAATTGAAGTTTCAGATGATCAAACTAAATTTATTTTGTTTCTAATACTATTTACCTATTATTACAACACAATTTAGTTTACCTAATTATTACACCTAATAAATCGCGGGTAACACCGCGGGGTACAGCTAGTATTATTATAAATGCGAAAGTGTCTGTCGGTCTGTTCTCTCTCTTCACGCTCAAACCGCTGAACCAATTTGGCCGTTTGGTATGGAGATAGTTTAAGTCCCGGCATAATACACATGATACTTTTTGTTCCGGAAAAATGTACGATTCCTGCGCGATAAAAGAATTTTGGCGCAACGGATTGCGGGCGTCATTTATTATCTATTACTTATTATTACTACATTATTTATTATTATTATTGCACTTGAAAAACGATGCCTTTTTTCTTTTTTCTGACAAATTAAGAGTAAAAACAAAGTGGCAAAAATCAAAATCAACAAGCAAGAATATCTCACAGGACTTCAGGCGTATCGTTTGATAACATTTTAAAGATTTTAAATTACAGTTCTAGTCATCGATGATTATGATTCTTTATAAAATATACCGCCATGAATGGAAAATAATTCGTATAGGCGTCTGTCTATTCAAATCTTATGTAATTTTGTAATCGATACGAATCGATGTAAGCAATCAGTCAACCGGGCTTTACAAAAATTAAATAAATAAGATTTAATTTGGACTAATTTTGTCCATATCTCTTTCAGTAACATTAGGCGCAGCGCAGACGACAGACTATCCGTGACGCACTTTTTGTCTGTGGAAATAGAACCTATGCGGACTTTTTGCGCGTCGTGTGCGTTACTGCATATTATAATTGCATAGGTTCTATTTCCCACAGACTAAAAAGTGCGTCACGGATAGTCTGTCGTCTGCGCTGCGCCTAAGCTTATACATAACCTAATCAAATTACGTTCCATCTCCTTAAATAAATTTCTCCGTACATTTTAAAAAGGATATTCACATTGAAATATTCTTGTAAGATTAGTCTCGTTAATGCTCAATATTGCTCAACAATTCTTGTTAGAGTTGTTTCCTATCATTTGCAATGTTCACTGATCAGGTAGATCACACGGCTGGTTGGTTCCACCGAAGCTAGTTCTTGTTACAGAACAGATTTACTCACTAAATCGCATTCGATCCTCACTTTTAATGAAATGTCCGACGAGTTGCTAACTTTATTTGTTCCAATATTTTTTAATCGGGTAATTATAATGCACTGTTGGCAGGGGTAAATACTTTGACGTCTTTTCATTTGTGATATTTCATAATATTATTAGGGTTTTGTATCCAAAAGTTAAAAACGGGACCCTATTACTGAGACTTCGATGTCTGTCCGCCTGTCTTTGTCCAGGTTGTACCTTAAAAACCACTATACTCTATAGCTAGAGTTCTGAATTTTTTACAGATCGTGTATTTCTGTTGCTGCTAAAGCAACAAATACTAAAAACAAAATGAAATTAAAATTGAGGGTAAAAAAACAAAATAAATCTTATATATAAAATTCTCGTGTCACAATGTTAGTCCACGAACTCCTCCGAAACGGCTTTACTGATTTTTACCAAATTTTATATGCATATTCATGGTATGGTCTGAGAATCGGCTACTGGGTACTTTATATATTGATAAGTGCATTTGTTGAATAAATAATAGTAAATTATTACAAGCTGAGACTGACGGCGACCATTAAGTTTGTGCGACGGGATAGCGATCGACGTTGCCATGGCGACATACTTATTTAGTCACTTCAATAAAATAATATGGGCGAAATACTTTATATTATGGCAAAGCAACTTTTGCCGGGACAGCTAGTATTAATATAGATTACCTGCTTGTGACTGAGTCTAGTTATTACACTAATAAAACACAATTTTTCGTGCACTTTTTCCACTATATTATGAAATTAGTGTTTTAGCAGGGTTTTATTAGTGTTCAACATGAATTTCCACCAAGAACCAATAGTACAATTAATTACATATACTAGTTATTACAGTATCACCCAGAAACAATACTTTTTCCATTTTTGATATAAAAAGTATGCCTTCGTAATTAATCCAGAGCGAAAACATCAATTATTATGTAAAAAAGTTCGCTTTTGTGTAAACAAGAAGCAAACTTTGGCCTTTTTCATATTTGTGTTATATAGAATGTTTAATGAAATAATTACGTAACGAAAGAATGCTGGTACAATATTATTAAATGTTGAAATTAGGTAAAAGCCATTGCGATTTAAGGCTGGCGGCATACCCACGCTTTCCGGATTCAATTTCCGTATTCACTAGTTATTTTTTTATCGAGCTTTGGCCTACCACACATTCCCACCACTGTATCTCCTGTGTCGCCAGGATCGCGGTATCCAACCACGAAAACCCTTTGATATGATATCAGGGAGCCCGGGGAACACGCTAAAGCTGTCTTGGGACCCGCAACGAAATTAATCAGAAGAAAAGGAATAGGAAGAAATTCTAGATTCCCTCCCCTTAGAAAGCGGTTGACAGCACAAAGTTGCAGTGAGTGAAAGTCAAAGAACAGAAGGGGAAGCAGTTAAAGTATTCGCCAGTTAATGTATTACCTATTGATTCCATGTATTCAGATGCCCGAATACGGAAAATGAATTCGGAAATTGCCTACGAAAACCTAGGCCTAATTCAAAGCTAGAAATAAACTAGATCAAACATCAAAAGTAACATTATAAGTTATAACTTATATAAGTAACAGACTTTATGACATCTTTTTGCTGTAACATTTTAATAAATTACCCAATATTCATTAATTAATGTTATTTTGAATGCATGTTACATAAACGTATCATGACCACCAAAAACTACTTATTATGTAGGCTCAAAGTTATCTACGAAGAAAACAAAAAAAATATATATATATATATATATATATATATAATAAGTAAAAAATAAAATGATATTACAAGTGTAGATATTGAAAGATAAAATTTTATAGACATCGGTATTAAAAGTATGGTTGAGCATGTGTTACAGATGTCTCAATATTATCGTGTTGACGCATCACGCTGCCTCGTGTAGGTAAGTTTTTCCTATTTCATTATCCTACCCTGTTTTCTTCTCAATTTATAATATCTTCTCATATTTTATAAACTATTAAAGTTTTAATTAATTGCGTTAAAAAAGGAATAGTTAACTTCTTATTAGTGAAAAAGAATACCCGCTATTTTTAGGGTAGCGTTGAGTCCTTATAAGGTGTAGAATTACTTTTTAGGGTTCCGTACCCAAAAAATAGGGAGATTACGGAGACTTCGATGTCTGTCCGTCTGTCTGTATCCAGGCTGTATCTCAAGAACCGCTATAGCTAGACTTCTGAAATTTTCAAAGATGTGTAATCGGAAAGGAATCGTACTGGTTTTTATACGATTGGTGTCCAACTATTTAGTTGTACAATTTAGTTTTTTATTTTTTTTTCTTGTCCCCCTAACGGTGTCAGGGCTTGTTGTTATCTTCGAAAGTACACCATCAAATATTCAATTATTATACATACTACATAAAAGTTCATAATATACTTACGTATAGTTGGCCAACTTGAAATTGTAAGTCTGCGGTCGTTCTTAACTAGTTAAAGGACTATAACTATTTAGCTAACTTTTTAGAGGTTAAGCTATTAACTATACCAGCTAAAAAAACAAACTTGAAGCTATCGAAAATCTAGGAAAAACTACTACAGTTTTTTATAGATTTTCGTTAATTTTAAGACTGCTTTTGTAGTTGTTAATAGGAATGGTATAACTTTTCATCAAATAAAGTGACGATTCTCTGATATCTAAGGGCTGGGGCCCGATTACACCTACCATAAACCGTATATCATAAGTCTATGACACCTACCGAGTCTCTACTACGCCACTCTTGGCGAGACAGTGTCCTCGGCCGAGCACTGGATATGTACCATCGAGGAAACTGATTCCTAGGCAGTTGACGGACCAACGTCATTTGGTCGGATCATGTCAATTCAATGTTATTTGTAATCTGTCGGCTGGGTTTGACGTAACGCGATCAAACTAAGGAAGGTCCTCCATCTGCCTAGGAATCAACTTCTCTGATAGTACATTGTACACATTACCACAGTATAGCAATATATCCCTACAGTAGTGAAACGAATGTACTTGCGCAGAGCAACGGAGGGGTACCCGCGGGGAAGCGGGCGGCGCGGGCCCGCGTATACATACTCGCGGAGTTGGTGTACCTGCCGCGCAGGGGTGTCGTTGGCGCGTTGTCTACGAATTTTGTGTTGTAATTATTGTAAAACGATAACTTATCTTATAAACATGGGATATTATAAGGTTTCAGACTTCAGTGTACGGATGTAAATCTGATTAAAAAACAAAAAGGGTTTAAATTTTTATAAATATCGGCTCACAGCTGTTAACACTAATATTGTGTTGATCTTGGCGGCATTTATTTGCATCTCTGTTTAATTGTAACTCACGTTGTAAAAAGTGTAACTTGAAGAGAAACAATATAGAATACATTAAAAATTTGTCAAATACCCTGTTACAACTTACATACTAATTAGCACCTACCTAGTGAGGTACACAGGGCCACACATCAAGTGTAACATGTTGACCTTTGGACCGCCCTTACCGCGCACGTAATATGAGCGAGTTTTGAAGCGTTTCTGAGTTCTGTTACACCTGATGTGTGGCGGCCTTGCGGGTGGCCTACCGTACCTACCAATTATGTGATTTATAAATAATTATTGGATATTTTATAGAATGCGTCTTCATTATTTTAATCCTTCGATCGTGGAGTCTTGAAAATCTATTGTTATTATATTGTGTCTCGCTCACCGGTGAGCTTATGGGGCTTGATGGGTGAATTAAATTTTTAAATAGAGAACTAAATCATCTAAAAATAAAGTTTCACGTAAATATCTGGCAGTACGACTTATGTAAATATAACACGCTGATTATAATAATATCTATGGACGCTTCACACCACGTCAGTCTGGCCCCGTGCTAAGTACCTGAAGGACTTGTGCTACAGGTACCAGACAAAGGAAATATATTTAATACTTTTATACTATACAATATACATGTATTTAAGATTTTTTATTATATCATACACATATTTAATACACATCCATGACCCAGGAACATTGAAAAACTTTTTTGTTGCGTCGACGGGATTCGAACCTGCGACCCCCGGCTTGAGTTGCCACACACTCTAACCATTGAGCCACGAAGGTCGTCAAATTTATACAGATTATATATTATATGATAACATTACAAGCACAATATTTTATTTTTATTTTATTTCCCGTTTCGTGGCAACCCTGGCATATCTGCTCGGTACCTACACCGGTGGCGGCATCGTGCGACATCAAAGGCGTTTCGTTACTGTAGGGATATAATATTGCTATACTGTGACATTACCGAGTGATAGATCATCAGGCTAGGTGTAATCAGTTCCTAAAAGATACAAGCTCGTGTCTACTATCGCGATTATAAAAAAAATCCCTCTGTCAACATTCCTTTGTATTCGGCACTGGCTACATACGTTTTTCGTACGTCGCTTATTGAAAACAGTGTATCCTAAATTGATTTTGAAGCGTTAAATTAAAATCATTTGTAGGTGGGGTGACCTATAACAATTTATTTCCCTTTTACGAGCGGATCGGATTGCACCGGCCGTTAATTGTCGGCGATCAGGGATTGATAAATAATGACGGATCGCTCCCCTATTACCGCTAACGAGGATATTGTTTAGACTTTTGTACGGAGCTCTTAGCTCTTATATAATATTATAGAACTAAATGACGCCCTATCGTTGCACCAAAATTCGCTTATCGCCCGGAAACCTTTCATATTTCCAGAATAAAAAGTATCCTATTGTTCTTTTCTGGGGCTCAAAGTATCTCCATACGATATAAGACATTTCAGCAAAATCGATTCAGCGGTTTGGGCGTGAAAAGGTAACGGACAGACAGACACTATTTCGCATTTATAATATTAGTATGGATTTTGTTTAGATTGTTGTACAAGTGCTGTTCTTAGCTGAGATTTTTACTGGGTTTTTTCTTAGTGGTGACTTCAATAGGATTTTGTTTTTTTGACTTCAATACGATATTTGTTTTTTTGACCCCTTTCTTTCGTATTAAATAGAAAATCATTATACAGCACCCCTAACGTGACGGAACTTCCGAGTTCTCCCAAACCTACATCACGAATACGGTAAGGCCAATCAATCTCCTTGCTTATCATTTTTGAATTAAATCTAGCGAAGTTTATAGGTTTCACTGAACTTTTAAATCTCTCTACTAAAATAATATCGTGAAAGGGGAACGAAAGCTTTGTTGACAGACCGAATGGCTGTTGTATCGTCGTTATGTTGTAAAATATTGGTTTTCAAACCTATAAATAAGACCATTCTGGCATTGAGATACCCGTCGACAGTCGCTCGACTTTAGTGACGTAAAAAAATTAATTGCTCGTCTATCGGCAGCTCGCAATTAAACCCATGCCGTTCCTTTGTGAGCGACTTAATGACGACTCCACAAAAATGGCTCCAATAGAAAAATTAATCGAGTCGAAATCGAATTTTCCACGTCGATAAATCGCTCGACAGAAATTTGCTTATAATTTACTCAGATGGAGTAACATTTAAGTAAAAGTATTTCACAATATTCGCTTCCTTTAGGGTTCATTCGAAAAAATAAAAATATTTACTTGGCATGACTTTATTAGCATGAAAGTAGACTTAAGAGTCCGTATACGAAATTTGCCGATTTCGCTGATTTTACAGACGTGATTTAACAGTTAAAATACAGTATTTTTTATTTAAGTTTTAATGCACAACATGTTAGATCATTTCAATTATAATCAAATGTTGGAGCTAGATTTTTTATTTTTTTTAAGTATTTTTAAATAATCCAACTCAAACCCGCGACAGTTTTGTGATTTTTGCTGTAAAAGGTTTAGAATATCATCTGTTTATGGATTGTATTGACGTCTTAACGGTATGAAAAAAATACAATGTACTGTTGAGAAAGTCGTCTATAAAATGTTGGAATTAATTTTTACCACTTTAATATAAAATAGTTGAGTAAAAAATTATGTAACTCGGCAAAATTTTAGAGAAAATGGGCAAAGAATTGCTGTTAATTTCGGCAACTTGGAGCTGTAATTCATAAAAAGAAAATGACAGAAATAATCTATAGATAAAATTCTATCCAATTCGAGAAAAAAGAAAAAAAAAACAAATTCTGCCAAAAAAACACGATTCAAAACAACTAAATCTCACATTATAATTACTCGCCGCAAGTTCGAGTCGGCTTTCCGCGCTTAAATATATTTTAAATCTAATAATTAATATATATTTTTTTAAGTCTAATAAGGGGAAAAAAACTAATTATATTTCTGTAGAGAATCTTTGCAATTTCGGCAAAATCGGCAAAATTTCGTATATGGACTCTTAAACTAAATTAGGGATCGTCCGCCAAACACGTAATTCCAAAGGGTTCTTATAAAAAGTATGCTTAGAGAAGATAATATGGTGTGTTTGTTTACTTTCATATTATTAATATTAAACCTCTTAATAGTCTTACTTTCATGTTTCAATGAACTATAAAAAAATGCTTATTTCAAGTTACTAAATAAAAACTATATTATTCGTAGCGCACGGATCTCTTTTTATAATGTTAAAAGATTATAATGAATGTAGCTCACAATAACAAATTTATAGACTACTATACAATATGATACGGAACCACTATACCAGAATCGTAAACGTATACTTAGATCTATTGTTGCCGTTCAAATTAAACTTGTAATAATTGTTGAAGCTTTTAGGTCGTTTTATTTTCAATTCAACGTCGAAATATTAATACAAATACCGATATCGTTATTGGAAATTTATTTGTTGAGATCAGGTTTATTTGCTTTATTTTAAATATTGAACGATTGTAATGACTTTAAAGGAAATGTGATTCGACGCTTAGCTTTATATGTACATATTATTATACGCCTTTTATAATAAAAAACAACTACATAACGTCTTATATTGTCTATGTATAGTTATATTGTAAATATGTAAATGCCATAGTGTCTAGAGTTGTTATACCAGGTTATACCTCTCTACCTCAATATAAATTATGTCCGGTCTAGTAAAGTATGATTTTTCTACACAAAAAATCCGCTAATTAGATTCGAAAGCAACCCTTTCAGGTAAAGTAGGTACAGACATATTAAAACATTTTCAAAACACTTGATGACTCGGTAAACTTCGTATCGTCGGACTTCCACAATCATTTCAAGACAAGTTGATTTAGCCGTTCTCGATTTTAAGCAAAATTGAAAATTGTTTTCAATTAAATATCGATGAGTACGGATTAGTAAGGATAGATTAATGCGCTGAATGAGGGATAATACTACCGAATTGAGACAATAGCGAGCAATGAGTTGAAGAGTATTACTAAAAGTAGGTTATCTAATTCATCTCATAATTTCGCGATGTATTCCCAGCGTTAGCGAAATTCAAGACATTTCCAACTTAGTAATAGTGTCTACGGTGGGATTGAAAGCGCCACTAACAAGGCTTTCAGCAACTTCCAACTTAGATGAGCCCATATTCTAAGCGCTACAGCTGAGTTGGCAAATTATTATTTGGCCTAGAACTACTTGCTGCTACTCATGACTTAGGCACTAATTAATTGTACTTTACTGAAGAAACCGACGAAACCTCGGGAGGGGAGAACATCATTCTTTTCTAGTCCAATCGGTCGTCCTACATTTCCCTATTGTAATGAAAATGTTAAATAAAATTTTACAAGTCATTACAATAAAAGAGAAAACGAACTTTCAGCTATCAGCGAGCTGGCCATAATTTCCCACAGGTATCGGGGAATTGACTTATGAAAATGTTACGACTTGGTGGAATTTTTAACAGTTCGTCATTTCATAAATGCGCCCCACGGCTCCCTAGTTTCATCGTCGATATTCTTTTTTCTTGCACTTACATTCTAAAAAGTTGACTGCCCCTGAATATTGAAGTATAACATTGAGAATTAATATTATAAATAAACATTATACACTAGCGGGTCTCTCTCTGTCACGGAAAAACCAGGCGAGTATTACTAGAATAAATAATAAATAATTGAATTACTTTTCTAGATCCAATCAAAAGGAATTAAATGTAAGATCGCCGTTAGAAGCACGAACACTTTAGTTCATTCGGCTTTTAGAAAAGAAAATCTACTCCTTCAAATTAAATTAACCCAAAGAAAAAAAAACACTATCTACGGTATAAAGGAAACATTTCAGGAAAGACAAACTTTATCCAGAGGAGAAAGGAGTTTAATTTTGTTGGATACATACATATGGCAGGAACGGTCCGGAAAAGCAGCTTCGCAAGGTGCACTTTATTGAATTTTGGAGGGCCACACAATTTTCTGCTCTCGTGTGAGGTTAATGCTTTAATTGTTGATGTTAAGAGTACTAAAAAGAGCCCGGGAGTTGAAATTTAATTACAAAATTATATTAGAAAACAAATAATGATTTTCGGAAGGTAAATAATAATAATCATAGGCTCAGTAGATTTAAGGTGTGGTGACTGTGCACAACCTAATTCTGCCAAGGAAACAATTAACTATTTACCTTGGCCCCGAAGCTATGGAGTATCAGGGTTGTATCATTCGAACACGAAAATATACTTTCATAACTTCCTTGCCACCTGATTAAAAAAATTCTCGCATCAAAGTTCCAGCGTAAACAGATTACCGGTACCGCGTGTGAAACGAACGAACGAACGAACGAACAAATATTTTACATACACCACGGTTAAGTAGATAAAACAATGATTTACCAATTTAATCCAAACAGCAGACTTTTGTTGGCAAATTTCTCGTTAAGCTTTTGTGAGAGCCGATCGGAGAGTTGGAAACTTGGCAAGGGTTAGTGAATAAAGCCGAGCAAGTTTTGCCAAGTTGTGCCAACCCTGAGTTCGCTGGGGATTCATCCTTGGTGCTGTCCCCGGCACAACTTTAATTGCCTTAAACTACTCGAAAGGGGTGGTCAATTGATACAATTTGATCGTATTTGCGGGTGCAAGTTCCCGCAGCCGCTTGTTACGTGCTCTAATTGTTTGTTGTCCATGCGCTGAGCGCCAACACCTTCAGTCGACGACACCACTTGTTAAAACATTTCAACCATCTCGCTCTATTTCCATAGACAATATCCCCATCTCGTTCACTCAATTAAAAACCAAGAAATGCGTGGCCTACGAGATCATGTGACGTCATCCACAGTCAACTCGATTCATATCTTAGCTTCTAATTATTATTTTTAACAAAAAATTAAAACCGACTTCCAAGGTAAAAACAATAAGTAATAATATAATATGAACTAAAAAGGATTAAATAATTCTAACTCTTTAATAGTGCCTCTTTCAGAATTCGTCTAAATCTCAACTACTTCTGTACATACTAGCTTCATTATTTTGAAGTCGTTACCAGCTAATTTAATCGTGAGTTAATCAGTCAATGTCAGAATATATGAAACTTTTGGGACTGCAGGTGCCGACTTCAAAGTAATGAAGCTAGTATGTACAGAAGTAGTTGAGATTTAGACGAATTCTGAAAGAGGCACTATTAAAGAGTTAGAATTATTTAATACTTTTTAGTTCATATTACTATACTTTAGTTATTATTACTTATTGTTTTTACCTTGGAAGTCGGTTTTAATTTTTTGTTAAAAATAATAATTTCTTATTTTCTTATTTATTTATTAGGCATATCAACAATATGAATACAAGCTTACATTAATAATCAACAATTAGGTCCATTTACAGCATTCATATCAATTAGAGACATGCACAACATTAATATTAAAACACAATGCAACATTTAACAGTTACTAGTAAAGTTAATAAAAATTAATTATTCAATGTCAATAATAAAAATTATTCAATGTCAATAATAAAAATTACAAGAAATTTTGGATAATGTCAGAAAGAATAAATTACTTATAAAAATACAAAATAATAACAATGTCCAGTATAGTATTATAATTAGCATTAACATGTCAATTTTCAATTACTAATATAAAAGAAAAAATACAATATGATTTACTTAATTACTTCTACAAAAATGTCAAATTATTGGTTCAAAACAATCTAATATGATAATAAATAATAATTTATTATGTAATTTATTTTACAATAATTTTATGAGCATAATATTTTTTTCTTAAAGGATGTGGAGCGATCGTGAAAGATGTCTAAATCATATGTTTTATGCCAGATGTTATATGAATTTCACTCTTTTTAGTTATTTACCGGTGAATATATAGGTAAGCTGTCAGTTGTAGATATTATATAGGATTTAGGTATGAAACTATCACAACTACTATACTCAGGCAGTTTTCAAAAAAGTTTTATGCTATGTCTCAAAAGCCATGAGCCATACCCTACTATAAATATACAGACAGCTGTTAATCTAATACGCACTCAACGGGGATTGTCCATTTTTTTTAAATTTTGCTCATTACAAAAACATTTCGAGGAATAAGGTCAGTGATCGTTTTTCTGTATATAGTCGAAAAAAATACCCATTAGTTACTTATATTTTTGAACAAATATGTTTAACCTTAGTTTGACCTTCAATGGCGTTAAATTAGCAATAAATTCGACCAGCATTACTTTTCGAACTTTTGGTAAGCTTCTCGTATCTGCTTTCACATAATGGTAACTTGCATTTGACGAACCGGCCATTATAAATAAGATTGAATGGAAAAAAAACATAATGCAAAGGTCATTTGGCCGCCGATGATGACGTCAGAGCGAAACTTTAAAAATTTATTGAGAAAAAACTAGCCAATGAATTTCAAAATTATTGAATTTATATTCTTAAAATACCCTATTTTAACGAAAAAAAATATAAAAAGTATATGTGATCTTTTTTGGACAATGCCCACTGTCATGAAATGGCTACTATAACACGTCGTTATTTATTACTTACTAGATGACGCCCGCAAAGTCCGTTGCGCCAAAATTAGTTTATCACGTGGGAAGCGTACATTTTTCCGGGATAAAAAGTATCCTATGTCCTTTCCCGGGACTCAAAGTACATCTATACCAAATTTCAGCCAAATCGGTTCAGCGGTTCGGGCGTGAAGAGGTAACAGACAGACACTTTCGCATTTATAATATTAGTATGGATTTACTATAATATTGTTACTGAATTATCATGAATAGAATTTGCATAGTAGCATACTTTCAGTTCTTAAAACAACGATGAAACCCCCAAACTTTCATATGAGAACTTATTATTCTGAGTTCACTACCACTTTAGAATTTCTTAAAGAACTCCAAGCATATACCCCTGTATATGCGTAGAGTTCATCAAACAATGCTGAAATGTTCAAACGCCTATCTCTGAAGGCTCTAGAGTTCTGGTTCAGTGACTTTCGTTGTATTATAAAACTTCCGCATGTAAACTCATCAGCTCAACATAATAAAATATTATGCTTTAACTACTTTAAGCTACAATAATATAACTATATATTTTGTCCCAATCAAGGAGTTTCCTATAAGATCAAATTATCAACTTGGTAACCACAACACCAAGTTTAAATTATTTACTTTGTAACAACATTAATACAATTTTCAAAATCACTCGACAAACTCGAGTCTCGATCGAAAAGACTATGAAAAGTACCAATAATAGGGTCGTAACTCATAACGATGCATCGTGTGATGGTACTGATAATTATGATGATGATGATGATGAATGTAATTTGCATAGTAGCATATGCTTTCAGTTCTTAAAACATCGCCGAAAGTCACGAACTTGTATCTATAAGGAATCCGGAGTTCTCTTAGTATCATCGGAACCATAGCATGCCTTGGTGTAAAATCTTACTTTTTGGTAGCATATGCCTAGGACCCTTCACATAAAACCAAAATCACTATATGTTTCCATATAAATTTTGAGGAGTTCCCTCGATTACTCATGGATCCCATCATCAGGTCACCACTTTTGTGAACATGGTATCAAATTGGAGTTGAACCCTTTACAATAAAAGAAATAATTTGAAAATCGGTTCACAAACAGCGGAGTAATCGTTGAACATACACAAATAAAAATAAAAATAAAATATATCCACAGCCGAACATATAACCTCCTCCTTTTTTGGAAGTCGGTTAAAAAGAAGCAAAAGAACGCGAAGAACTGTAAACAAACAAGACAACACGTTTTTATACATTGTAATACTCGAAGTAATCTGCACACAAGACATCACACGCACGGTATACGATTTTAAAAATTCTTTGCCATTACTAACTAATTAACCTAACCTTACCAAACAATTATATAATATTTTACAGCCACGTTCGGTCATAGATTTGTTCCTTTTTACGTGACGCAGTTTCTGGGTGGCAATAAAAAGTATTGAATAACACTGTAGGCACTTGCAACTTCACTAGGATTGCGGTATGTTCGATCGTGGCCAAAACCGGAGACTAAATTATTCAAATCTCATAACAAAAATATCGGTCAAGTGCGAGTCGGAGTCGGTTCCGTACCAATATAGGCAAAAATAGACCAAAAATTGTGTTTTTTGTATGGGGGGCCTTAAATTTTTATTTAATTTTAATATTATTATTAATTTTAAAGGAGACATAATATAATTAAGACCTTTGTGAAAATATCAAATGCCTACCTGTTGCCATTAATGATATCGAGCAAAAAAGGCCAAAAAAATTACGTTTGTTGTATGGGAGACCCTCCTAAAATATTAATTTTATCTTGTTTTTTGTATTTGTTGTTATAGCGGCAACAGATATACACAATCTGTAAAAATTTCAGAAGTCTAGCTATAGCGATTCTTGAGATACAGCCTGGAGACCACAGACATAGATCTTGATCTATGTCTGTGCTGGAGACACACAGACGGACGGACGGACGGACAGACGAACCGACATCGAAGTCTTAGTAATAGGGCCCCCTTTTTAACCGACTTCCAAAAAACGAGGAGGTTATATGTTCGGCTGTGGATTTTTTTTTTTTTTTTTTTTTTTTTTTTTGTATGTTCAACGATTACTCCGCCGTTTGTGAACCGATTTTCGAAATTTTTGCTTTGTTGTATTTGGTTTTACTCCAATTTGGTACCATGTTCACAAAAGTGGTGACCTGATGATGGGATCCAGGAGTAATCGAGGGAACTCCTCGAAATTTATATGGAAACATATGGTGATTTTGGTTTTATGTGAAGTGTACTAAGAATATGCTACCAAAAAGTCAAATATTGGGTCAAGGTATACCATGGTTTCGAAGATGCTGAGAGAACTCCTGACTCCTTATAGATACACGTTTGGGAGTTTCGGCGTTGTTTTAAGAACAGAAAGCATATGCTACTATGCAACTCATATTCATCATCATAATCATCATCATCATCATCATCATCATCATCATCGTCTTCATCATGTTAAGGTCACCAATGTCTCATGGCACAGAATAGATAATAGTACAAGGCATAGGTGTGGATATACTAATAATAATAATAATTTTATACTGTATAACAACACTTTGTTTAAATATACACGGCGGTCAGCGCCGCCTCGCGGCGCGTGGCGGAAGACGACAGATCGAATATACTTTACTACTTTATATACAGATCGAATACTATACTAACTACTTTATAAAATTTTAATAGACAAAATATAGAATTAAAATAAAGTTATTTTAAAAAGAGCATTTAAACAAAACAAAGTCAATAAGTGTCTTTTTAATTAGTTATACTTATTAATCGATAGATGGCGCACTAAGTATCGATTTGAATGGATTTGAAATTGAATTCTTGATTACAAGAACAGCTGTCAATAATTATGATAATATTATATTATATTACTAGCTGTCCCGGCAAACGTTGTTTTGCCATATAAATAATTTTTGGTATGAAAAATAGATGTTGGCCGATTCTCAGACCAATATCCTCACAATATGCTCACATAATTTCATGAGAATCGGTCAAGCCGTTTCCGAGGAGTATGGCAACGAAAACTGTGACACGAGAATTTTATATATTAGATGAGTAGCTACGCTACATCCTATGCAAGTTTATACAATTTTTTATCTGATAGATCCTTGGATCGTGGAAAAACGAGACACAATAGCCTTTCTATTGTTATCGCAATCGCCGGTGACCGCTTGGGGTTTGAAGTATTAAAATTGTTAAATTACTTAGCACAATATGTTCACTTCACTGATAATATATTATTTTGTGAGTGTGAACTGTGTAATAAGATACGTAAAATATACGCGAAGGTTTACCTACTAGTGTAACTAAAAAGAGTGAAATTATTATTATTTTTAACAAAAAATTAAAACCGACTTCCAATGTAAAAACAATATTAACATTAATATGAACTAAAAAGTATTAAATAATTTTTGCTATCTAATAGTGCCTTTTTCCGAATTCGGCTAAGCCTCAACTATTTCTGTACTCAATCTTCATAATTTTGAAGTCGGTGCCAGTTCCAAAAGTTTCAAATATTCTGTCAGAGGACTGAAGATTCAGCTATCTGGTACCGACTTCAAAATAATGAAGATTGAGTACAGAAATAGTTGAGGCTTAGCCGAATTCGGAAAAAGGCACTATTAGATAGCAAAAATTATTTAATACTTTTTAGTTCATATTAATGTTATTACCCTTTGGGTACGGAACCCTAAAAAACTAAAGAATTCTGCCTAATTTGGCGTTGTGGTGCCGCAACGCGGTTATGTGTTTCGGCCCTATCTAGTACCTATACTAATTGTACGTTGTAACCTATAAATAAAACCTTTAATGACATAAAAATATTGTAACAATGTACAAATTATTAAGTACATTATAATTGATATTACAATTATGAACGAAATTAATTATATCTAAACAACAATAAAAGCTTTCCCTAAATAAATTATTTATTAAAATATAATTAGTTCACAAAACTCAATTTCCTTAAATCTTTCTTAAACTTCAACTCCGCGCATTACTTCCCAGGTAAATTTTTCTTCAACTCCCTTGAGACGAAGGTATAATAACCAGAACGCTACCTATCACTTGAGAAATAAGGGAGTGCACACACGTTAAGGAAGTGTTTCAGAAACGTCGAATAATATTAAGTGTCGAATAGTTTATTTATTATTAACAGTCATGTTATTTTTTATGAGCAACGAAGACTGAACCCGCGGCTTAGCAATCGGATGCTTGTAACAAGATTGTAAAACTTAATTTTTATTATCTTTACGTTTTTATAAGTGTAGTAATTTTGTCTTCGAGTTTAGAGAACTGAAGGTTCTACTGTTACTTATCTATGTTTTCGAACAACAAACTTTCCTAGTTAAAGCTTCTGAAGTAGTATTTAATAATAATGCATTACTAGGGCCAATGAGAAATATAAGTGCGTTAAAATTAGAACATTTTTTTTCTTTGATAAACTTTTTGTATGAAAAGTACTGGTTAGGAATGTGAGCCTAGCCTTAATGTTACAAGGGCTATATTAATTATAGGGCCGCAGCAAACCTTTTACAAACCCCAAGCCCTTTGAGGTAAATGTGTACTCACCCTTTCAAACTGTTTCGACAAAAATAAAACCTATTTTAGTATTTAATTTAAGAATGAAGCTGGGGTGGGGGTTACTTTATATTTTTTCTAGTATTGTCATGTAATGGCTCCTCTACATGAGTGGCCAGCGCTGGGCCATCGAATGGCGCATGCGATGGCCATGTAATGGTCGCAACGCCACTACACGATGGCCGTGTTCAGTTGTGATCTAAACGCCGTTCAAGATGGACGTGTAAGCATTAGCCATTGCGGCAATGCAAAACGTGCATTATTAATAATTATTTATGACTTCACCAGATGACCCGGTGAACTTCGTATCACCCCTCCTAATATGAACCTTCTCTTGAATTCTACGAATAATTATTTCGAGACTAAAAATATATTATTGGTTTATGGTAGTGATGATGATGATAATGATGAATGTAATAATAGTAATAAGCTATGCATAATATGCTTTCCGTTCTTAAAACAACGCCGAAACCTATATTATAATGTAAAAGCTATAATAATTATTGTAAAGTTTCATTAAAATCCGTTCAGTAGTTTTTGAGTAAAAGAGTAACAAAAGTAACAACCATCCATACATCCATACAAACTTTCGCCTTTATCATATTTATAATATATAATTCATTAATTATAAGACCAAGTACTGGTCATTTTGAATAAAGTTCGAACGAATTACGACGTCTTCACTCGACCGCGGTCAGGCGTCGACTGTCGTATCGCCATCGCATCTACACGATGGCCGATCGTGTAGAGGCGTACCGCCATCGCTGGGCCATCATCCTTTGATGTGCGGCCGAAAAACCGACACCGCCGCCATTCCACGGCCATCGCTGGCGCCATCGGCCATCCTACGCCACTACGTCCTCCCCACGCTGGCCCATCGTGATGGCCCCACTACGCTGGCCCATCGTGAAGAGCCGCAATAATGTTTGTTTTGAATTGAGTGTTTTAAGGCGTATAGAGTCGTGAAATGGTCATTTTGTTTTTGTAACTACTCATTCATTTCTGGCAGGAAAAAGTTGAAAAAAATATATCTGAAAGATCAGTTCAACAACTAATATATCAACATTTTTTTCTGCTTTATGTCTTACCCTTGCTTCAATAAAAAAATAATACGTGACATCGATTTTCGATTTGAAATCGGGACTCCTCCTAAACGGCTGTGATATACAGTGTTTTTTTTTGGGTAGATATATTTAGAATCTGTTTTTCTTGAATATCAGCATTTTTTATAAAAATCAAACAATATTTTCTTTGAAAAGATATCGAAAAACAGTATTTCCGAACGATTTGGTTCAAAGGTGGTCTGCGCGGGCGCGGGCGGCAGTCGTCCGCTAGCATTCAGACGGGGAGGCTGTGTCACTCGTTGCTAAATCTTGCGCCTGTGTGTGTGCTATCGAGCGTCTGTTTGTGTGCATTAGATCACTACAATATTTGCATGAGTGTTTATGTAGAGTAGTTAGACTTAGAGTACAATCAACGTAAAAAGGTTGTAATGTGGTTCGCGCATGGACGCTCTTATGAAGAGTACCAAAATTGTTATTTACTTCATGATAATTTTTAGTTAAATAATATAATATCTAATATAATATCTATGTACGCTCACATCACGTCAGTCTGGCCCCGTGCTAAGTACCTGAAGGACTTGTGTTACGGGTACCAGACAACGGAAATATATTTAATACTTTTATACTATACATAATATATTTAAGATTTTTATTATGTCATACACATATTTAATACATATCCATGACCCAGGAACATTGGAAAACTTTTTGTTCCGTCGGCGGGATTCGAACCCGCGACCCCCGGCTTGAGTTGCCACTCTAACCATTGAGCCACGGAGGTCATCAAAGTTATAAGTTGATTGTTCCACGCGTATAGACGTTATAGTATTAATATTTTAAGTATTTTAATAAAACAAGTGTATAGGTGTATGGACGCTCTTATGAACAGTACCTAAATTGTTATTTACTTCATGATTTTTGCATTTCGCGTTTTTAAGATTCAAACTGTTACTGTAGATTATCATTAAACATGAACACAGTTATTGGTTGATTTGTAAAGCCTAATGTAAATTTAAAATTGTGTTACTGACTTTTAAGAGTTTATGAAGGTCATAATTTTAACCGACTTCCAAAAAACGAGGAGGTTATATTATGTTTGGCTGTGGATATTTTTTATTTTTTATTTTTGTATGTTCAACGATTACTCCGCCGTTTGTGAACCGATTTTCGAAATTTTTGTTGATTTCGTGCAGGGGTACGATAGACTCGATCGAATGCTTATGTGAATAATAGAAAATATTGATTTGGAGTCGACAACTTATATCCGCAAAATTCGTATTATGGAGTATTTCGTTAAATTCTAATGGCACTGACAAACAAACTTCACGCTCTTAAAACAACGCCGAAACCTATATTATAATGTAAAAGCTATAATAATTATTGTAAAGTTTCATTAAAATCCGTTCAGTAGTTTTTGAGTAAAAGAGTAACAAAAGTAACAACCATCCATACATCCATACAAACTTTCGCCTTTATCATATTTATAATATATAATTCATTAATTATAAGACCAAGTACTGGTCATTTTGAATAAAGTTCGAACGAATTACGACGTCTTCACTCGACCGCGGTCAGGCGTCGACTGTCGTATCGCCATCGCATCTACACGATGGCCGATCGTGTAGAGGCGTACCGCCATCGCTGGGCCATCATCCTTTGATGTGCGGCCGAAAAACCGACACCGCCGCCATTCCACGGCCATCGCTGGCGCCATCGGCCATCCTACGCCACTACGTCCTCCCCACGCTGGCCCATCGTGATGGCCCCACTACGCTGGCCCATCGTGAAGAGCCGCAATAATGTTTGTTTTGAATTGAGTGTTTTAAGGCGTATAGAGTCGTGAAATGGTCATTTTGTTTTTGTAACTACTCATTCATTTCTGGCAGGAAAAAGTTGAAAAAAATATATCTGAAAGATCAGTTCAACAACTAATATATCAACATTTTTTTTCTGCTTTATGTCTTACCCTTGCTTCAATAAAAAAATAATACGTGACATCGATTTCCGATTTGAAATCGGGACTCCTCCTAAACGGCTGTGATATACAGTGTTTTTTTTTGGGTAGATATATTTAGAATCTGTTTTTCTTGAATATCAGCATTTTTTATAAAAATCAAACAATATTTTCTTTGAAAAGATATCGAAAAACAGTATTTCCGAACGATTTGGTTCAAAGGTGGTCTGCGCGGGCGCGGGCGGCAGTCGTCCGCTAGCATTCAGACGGGGAGGCTGTGTCACTCGTTGCTAAATCTTGCGCCTGTGTGTGTGCTATCGAGCGTCTGTTTGTGTGCATTAGATCACTACAATATTTGCATGAGTGTTTATGTAGAGTAGTTAGACTTAGAATACAATCAACGTAAAAAGGTTGTAATGTGGTTCGCGCATGGACGCTCTTATGAAGAGTACCAAAATTGTTATTTACTTCATGATTATTTTTAGTTAAATAATATAATATCTAATATAATATCTATGTACGCTCACATCACGTCAGTCTGGCCCCGTGCTAAGTACCTGAAGGACTTGTGTTACGGGTACCAGACAACGGAAATATATTTAATACTTTTATACTATACATAATATATTTAAGATTTTTATTATGTCATACACATATTTAATACATATCCATGACCCAGGAACATTGGAAAACTTTTTGTTCCGTCGGCGGGATTCGAACCCGCGACCCCCGGCTTGAGTTGCCACTCTAACCATTGAGCCACGGAGGTCATCAAAGTTATAAGTTGATTGTTCCACGCGTATAGACGTTATAGTATTAATATTTTAAGTATTTTAATAAAACAAGTGTATAGGTGTATGGACGCTCTTATGAACAGTACCTAAATTGTTATTTACTTCATGATTTTTGCATTTCGCGTTTTTAAGATTCAAACTGTTACTGTAGATTATCATTAAACATGAACACAGTTATTGGTTGATTTGTAAAGCCTAATGTAAATTTAAAATTGTGTTATATCCTCCAAACGGCCTACCGTATATGGATGATATAACACAATTTTAAATATTTTCAATATTTTCGCCAAAATTACAAGATGACCGTTTTTACGCTCTGTCAATTCAAGACTCTGTCAATTCAAGACGAGTCTTGAATTGTCAGCGTAAAAACGGGTAAGTTGTACGTGTCCGTTTTTACGTTGTAAGAATAAAAATATTATATTAGGTCCTAAATTCATTCAACACTTTATAAAATTAATCTTATTGTCATAGTTTATAATATTTATGTAATAGAAATTTTGGCTCTTCAGTAAGAAAAACTAAAAACACAGACATATCTTTCTATACGCTGCTAATTTAAGAAATTTTTTCTATGTTATAATGAACGAATAAAAAGACACGTCATCAATAACTATAGGTCCATAAAAATTCTAATAAAATGTGATTGTTTGATAAGTTAAACTGTATAGTTTTCAAAAGTCTACAAATTTTAGTATAAAATATGTATTCACTAATTATTCTGTTTTCACTAAAGGGTAAAACTAAACATCATAATGTTGAAGTTGCCTTTTTCTTCTTATTGGTCTTTTCGGATACGTCTTGAGCAAGGTAAATTTTTACTGACTTTTAAGAGTTTATGAAGGTCATAATTTTAACCGACTTCCAAAAAACGAGGAGGTTATATTATGTTTGGCTGTGGATATTTTTTATTTTTTATTTTTGTATGTTCAACGATTACTCCGCCGTTTGTGAACCGATTTTCGAAATTTTTGTTGATTTCGTGCAGGGGTACGATAGACTCGATCGAATGCTTATGTGAATAATAGAAAATATTGATTTGGAGTCGACAACTTATATCCGCAAAATTCGTATTATGGAGTATTTCGTTAAATTCTAATGGCACTGACAAACAAACTTCACGCACCATCTTGCTGTAAACTGACACATGCCGCATCATGTGTCATTGACGTAAAGACAGAGTTGCCAGAATAATAAAAGGCGCACCCTTTTTTTGTAGTTCCCAGTATTACATGCCTATGTCGTTATAAAAAATAGAAGTATAAAGTTTTAGCTGTTGAATCCTGATGTATTTATTTTGTATTTCCATTGGCTCATAAATCATAATACGTATGCAAAGTTTAGAATAATTATTAATTCATCATGCAAAGAAGCCTCAGGCCTCAGCCTCCGTCGCAGCTATTATATCACGTCGCAGATTATTTATAACACTTAAATATTCATATTAGTCCAAATTTGATTGAATGTGTGGCACTAGTCCCACTAAAAACGAACAAAAATCTTATAATAACTGAACGTAAATGATAACAAGTCTATAAATAATTCTCTACCTTAGAGGTAGAAACGGACAAGTACGACATGACGCGGAACGGCGCGTAATTTCCAACGCGGTACAAGACGGTAAGTATAGATGTCCGCATCTACCACAGTAAAATCTAATAAAACTACCAACTTGTCGTCGTTTACGTCTTTTTATCTTCGGAATTACTTGTGATAGAAAAAAAAATGTAGGAATATGCGTCTCATTATAATATTATGGAAGTGCATGATGCAATAAAAAAATTGCTATTATGGACATGACCTTTTATGCATAGGGACCGTCGATAGAAATACGTCGTTACATACGTCTTTAAAAAAACGCGATTGCCTAGCAAATAAACAAAGGACTACCTGTTTAATTAATATATCGAAGAATGAAGCGAAGAAATATAATTAATGTTAAAAAAGAAAAAAAATCGGGTACCCAGTTTTCAATCAACAAAAACCCGAAAACCCGGGTTTTAAAAATTGGGCCCGGGTTGCGAAGCCCTAGCTTAGGCAAGACAAGCACGAACCTAACTAAGACAGCCAAGACTTGAAAAATTATCTAGATACCTACTGATTAATTTTTCATTTTTTTTCAGTGCCTCTTAATAAATTAGACATAAATATCATACTTGATACTAAGCGTAAATCGTAATTCGTGTAGCATTAAAAGTATTAAAGTCATTCGTCAAACATCTATTTATTCACAATAGTAATTCATTTTCATATAAATTGCACATTTTAAAGCAAGTAGTAGGTAGGTAGTGGATTCGAGTAAAATAGGCAGTGATAAGTCAGGAGTGCTTCTGTTCGTCATACGCGCGCTTAAGGTGGGATTATAGGCGACTGACATTTTAGAATTTGAGACAAACTAGCTCAATAGATGGCGCTCGAAAGGTACATATTTACATATCAAGCCGTAGTCGATTTTAGTATTTTCAGAAATAATGTGATCACGTGGTGTACTCGACATACAGAGTAATGATTAACAGAGAGGCCATGTTCATAACTTATGCATAACTTGATAAACGAAATCTTTAATGAATTTTGTATTATAATAAAATGATGTATATTTTATAGATATTTAAATATGTTTGTTCTGTACTCACGAACATAAAAAAGTATTTCCTCATAATAATACATTTATACAAATTACAATGTATAACAAAATAAAGTATTACCTATATAATATACATAGTTCATCGCAAATGTTCATGATATTGGCGTATTTTTCATAGAAACATTGGAATTCAAAAGCAACTCTTTGAACGCTGCTACTTTCACAGTGAACTTCATATAAGGGACACATACACATCCCAAAGTATTAATACCGAAGTAGATTTAAAATTCGGTAAAGTAGATTCAAAAGTTCTTAACTAGAATAAAACAGCCCGCTTACTGCTGGGAAATAGGGAGCTTATTTTATGACCTGAATGAGAATCTTGTGCTTGGGTTTATTGCAATAGCTTTAATAAATAAGATGTAGAGTGTAGCCCCATGATGATCACTTATATCACCTGGAATCAATATACCTAACACCCTCCACAAGTTCAAAAACGATAACTCTACTTGCAGTAAAGGTAACGTTTTTGTTTTCATTATAATAATAATACATTCATTATACTTATGAAGATCATATTCATATTTTCTTTGTTATTTTAAATTTTTAGGAATCTGTTCCCAAAAGAGATATCCGTCTGTCTGTCTCCAGGGTGTATATAAAGTAAACTCGGTAGCTAGAGAACTTAAATTTTCAAAAATAGGTATTTTATTATTTTTGCTGTCACCAATCACTATAACAACAAAATATAGAAACAAAATATTTAAATGAATAATTAAGAGGTCTGAAATATTCAAAACAAAAATGCAATTTTAGGCCTTTTCTGCTCGACATTAATAATGACTCACTCAATAATGCTCCACATTTACGAAATGTGTATCTTATTAAATTTAAACTTTAATAATAATCTATACTAATATAAGAATAGCCTGTCTGTTACCTTTTCATGCCGAACCATTTTTTATGAAATTTGGTGAAGAACGGACGAAGGATACTTTTTGGTCCGGAAAAAAATTACGGTTCCTGTACATTGCATCAAATTGTCGTGAGTAAAGAATCAATAATTGCATAAATGTAATCTCTTTAGTTTTTACTTTTAAATGCTGACGTGATTTTTATTCATAAAATATATATTTTTTGATAAAATCAAATAAGGTTTTAGGGCATTTTATTTCGATCACATTATTTTTTCTTAAAGAATTTAGAATCCTTAGTTATTTCCTCCCGAGGTGCACCAAAATCATGGTGTAGTACTTTTAAAAGCCGTCGCGATTTTTGTTCATAAAATATATTTTTTTGATAAAATCAAATAAGGTTTTAAGGGCATTTCATTTCGATCACATTATTTTTTCTTAAATAATGTAGAATCCTTAGTTATATCCTCCCGAGGTGCACCAAAATCATGGTGTAGGTATCTACAAAATATCTAGATCTATCCGCACGATAGTATTATTTTTACGATTTCTTGTGCAGATTTTATTACTCCAGTGCTAAGATGTAATAATTCTTTCTATTGCTATGGATTGGACATAAAATGATATATGATATTATCATATATCATTTTACAATGTTTTGACATGCATACGTAAAAATCTGTCTCTGTGTTGCGGTAATCTGTACATTGTTTTCTGACTAGCTGTAATGTTTGCATTTTTTGACTTTTAAACCTACCAAAACCGTAAAAATGATCGTTTGGTGAATATAAATTATCGAATAGCATCTTATTAGGTAGTCTCTCGCCAAATAATTTAGGTTACAAAGCAATATTGTAGTATTTGTAAACCAAAAATGTTGACTAGGTTCCGGAATAAAACCCAGTCTACTGACCACTGCCCAAGACGTCAAATTACGGCGCTATTTTGTACTGGTATTCCACTAGTATTAGATAAGTATGACGTATTATAATAACATTACAAGAAATACGTATTCGACAATTCACTGGCAAATATTTCGAAACGAATCAACGGTATGGGACCACGGCGATTCTAGACGTAAAGAGCTGCCAGTATACTGGGATATATTTGTGAACATACTCTAGGTTTTCTATGATAGACAATCAGCCTCTGACCATGCCTCTGACACACAGATTTGACTGATGTCCTTTATTTATTTTCCATCAAGTGCCTGTGGATTTTTTGTACCAAATATTCATGATCAGGCGTTGCTCTCACATATCAACAGATTGTTCAAATTTGTAAACAAAGCGATTTATCTTTATAATTGGTATATTTTATCAAAAACGAAGCTGATGGGTGCCTCCGGAATCATGATTGAAACATTTTGGCGTAAAAATATTTATTCCTGTCTTTGTTTTCGCTGAATTCTAGAAGAAATAAAATTTTGAAAGGATTATTTTTAATGCACATTTTTTTAGTGGTAAATGGATTTAAATCAAAATTTTAAGCTGACCCTAACCTTGGGTAGGAACGTAACTAACTTACAAAAAATGTTTGAATACTTATAATTACTTGTGGTCAAAATTCTAGTGAAAATAAAAACACGAAATTTCACTAATCCTCGTTGTATGCGGCCTTAATCTATGTACGATGTTTTCGTGCGGGGAGTGCAGAGCAGGGGGACCTAAGCCACGCCCAAACGTCCAAGGTTATCGACGACTCTATGCGCCTTAAGTGACAACCACTAGTAGACTACTATGAAATTTATGAAGACGGATAGATGTTTAAGGCGGGATTATAGGCGACTGACATTTTAGAATTTGAGACAAACTAGCTCAATAGATGGCGCTCGAAAGGTACATATTTACATATCAAGCCGTAGTCGATTAGAGTATTTTCAGAAATAATGTGATCACGGGGTAAACTCGACATACAGAGTAATAATTAACAGAGAGGTCATGTTCATAACTTATGCATAACTTGATAAACGAAATCTTTAATGAATTTTGTATTATAATAAAATGATGTATTTATAGATATTTAAATATGATGTTTGTTCTGTACTCACGAACATAAAAAAGTATTTCCTCATAATAATACATATACAAATTACAATGTATAACAAAATAAATTCTTATCCACTCATAGTTCATCGCAAATGTTCATGATATTGGCGTATTTTCCATAGAAACATTGGAATTCAAAAGCAACTCTTTTAACGCTGCTACTTTCACAGTGAACTTTATATAAGGGACACATACACATCCCAAAGTATTAATACCGAAGTAGATTTAAAATTCGGTAAAGTAGATTCAAAAGTTCTTAACTAGAATAAAACAGCTCGCTTACTGCTGGGAAATAGGGCTTATTTTATGACCTCAATGAGAATCTTGTGCTTGGATTTATTGCAATAGCTTTAATAAATAAGATGTAGAGTGTAGCCCCATGATCATCACTTATATCACCTGGAATCAATATACCTAACACCCTCCACAAGTTCAAAAACGATAACTCTACTTGCAGTAAAGGTAACGTTTTAGTTTTCATTATTATAATAATAATATATTCATTATACTTATGCAGATCATATTCATATTTTCTTTGTCATTTTAAATTTTTAGGAATCTGTTCCCAAAAGAGATATCCGTCTGTCTGTCCCCAGGGTGTATATCAAGTAAACTCGGTAGCTAGAGAACTTAAACATTCAAGAATATTTTATTATTGCTGTCACCAATCACCATAACAACAAAATATAGAAACAAAATATTTAAATGAATAATTAAGAGGTCTGAAATATTCAAAACAAAAATGCATTTTTAGGCCTTTTCTGCTCGACATTAATAATGACAACCGGTAGCGGGTAGGTGTTTGAAATATTTACGAAATGTGTAAAATTTAAACTTTAATAATAATCTATACTAATATTAGAATAGTCTGTCTGTTACTTTTTCGTGCCGAACCATTTTTTATGAAATTTGGTGAAGAACGGACGAAGGATACTTTTTGGTCCGGAAAAAAATTACGGTTCCTGTACATTGCATCAAATTGTCGTGAGTAAAGAATTAATAATTGCATAAATGCAATCTCTTTAGTTTTTACTTTTAAATGCCGTCGCGATTTTTACTCATACAATATATTTTTTTTATAAAATCAAATAAGGTTTTAGGGCATTTCATTTCGATCACATTATTTTTTCTTAAAGAATTTAGAATCCTTAGTTATTTCCTCCCGATGTGCACCAAAATCATGGTGTAGTACTTTTAAATGACGTCGCGATTTTTGTTCATAAAATATATTTTTTTGATAAAGTCAAATAAGGTTTTAGGGCATTTCGTTTCGATCACATTATTTTTTCTTAAATAATGTAGAATCCTTAGTTATTTCCTCCCGAGGTGCATCAAAATCATAGTGTAAGTATCTACAAAATATCTAGATCTATCCGCATGATAATGTTATTTTTACGATTTCTTGTGCAGATTTTATTACCTACTCCAGTGCTAAGATGTAATAATTATTTCTATTGCTATGGATTGGACATAATATTATCATATATCATTTTACAATGGTTTGACATGTATACGTAAAAATCTGTCTCTGTGTCGCGGTAATCTGTACATTGTTTTCTGACTAGCTGTAATGTTTACATTTTTTGACTTTCAAACCTACCAAAACCGTAAAAATGATCGTTTGGTGAATATAAATTATCGAATAGCATCTTATTAGGTAGGTTCTCGCCAAATAATTTAGGTTACAAAGCAATATTGTAGTATTTGTAAACTAAAAATGTTGACTAGGTTCCGGAATAAAACCCAGTCTACTGACCACTGCCCAAGACGTCAAATTACGGTGCTATTTTGTACTGGTATTCCACTAGTATTAGATAAGTATGGCGTATTATAATTACATTACAAGAAATACGTATTCGACAATTCACTGGCAAATATTTCGAAACGAATCAATGGTATGGGACCACGGCGATTCTAGACGTAAAGAGCTGCCAGTATACTGGGATATATTTGTGAACATACTCTAGGTTTTCTATGATAGACAATCAGCCTCTGACACACAGATTTGACTGATGTCATTTATTTATTTTCCATCAAGTGCCTGTGGATTTTTTGTACCAAATATTCATGATCAGGCGTTGCTTTCACATATCAACAGATTGTTCAAATTTGTAAACAAAGCGATTTATCTTTATAATTGGTTTATTTTATCAAAAACGAAGCTGATGGGTGCCTCCGGAATCATGATTGAAACATTTTGGCGTAAAAATATTCATTCCTGTTTTTGTTTTCGCTGAATTCTAGAAGAAATAAAATTTTGAAAGGATTATTTTTAATGCACATTTTTTTTAGTGGTAAATGGATTTAAATCAAAATTTTAAGCTGACCCTAACCTTGGTAAGGAACGTAACTAACTTACAAAAAATGTTTGAATGCTTATAATTACTTGTGGTCAAAGTTGTAGTGAAAATAAAAACACGAAATTTCACTAATCCTCGTTGTATGCGGCCTTAATCTTAGTTTATAACGTTTCAATTTAATATTACTTTGTAATCAGATGTCAACCTTTAAAATCAAATCCTGATCAGAATTTGAAAGTAGCAGCAAACAAAATTAAACATAATTAGTTTGAGAAATAAGTAAATAAGATCACGTTAGATTTAGTTGGTATTTAATGCAAAACTACTAAGTCCTTGGAAGAAAACTTCAAATTTTCAAATTAATTGCAAATAGTCCAAGTTTAGCAGCGAGACTTTATTTATAAACGCCAAACTAGAATTCATTTAGGCCAAAAAGTTTCGCCGTAAACAGCAAAAGTTGAAAGGGGTGCCAACATAAAAAGACCGCTTCATTTCTACTTGATAAAGAGGCCAGATTTTATAAAAATGCTCGAACCTTTTTCTGAAATAAAAAGTTCTTCTAAGTAATTTTATGCTCTGCCCCATATTTTATTGTTTCGTATAATTGTTTTTTAATTAAATGATTAAGAAAATTTTAAAACAAAGGTTAAACCGAACCGTGTGCGCGTTTGAGTTTTGTTTTATTGATTTTTAGTTTCGCGTATTCTACAATCTACATTATACCTATCCTTAGATCGCGTCTTAAGCTGTATATTAACTAAAAATTATTTGAATATTACTTACTG
This sequence comes from Polyommatus icarus, assembly GCA_937595015.1. Taxonomy (NCBI): domain Eukaryota; kingdom Metazoa; phylum Arthropoda; class Insecta; order Lepidoptera; family Lycaenidae; genus Polyommatus; species Polyommatus icarus. The sequence goes on from OW569321.1 coordinate 18,459,085, forward strand.
AATTTACAGTTCGTATCGTCCAGCTCGGTAATCTTCGAAAATTTAAAATCAAATACTATTTGAAAACTGACTCGATCCAAAAAAAAAATGTAGACCAACTAAGGGCTTGATTAAAATATCTACTAGGTAGAGGGGCTAGACAATGGCGAGGCAAATTATTGTCTGCTTGCTCTGTCTCACCACTCTACTCGGTAGATGTGACAAGGCCCTTAGCGGGCCCCTAGATGAAAAATTTTATTGCGCAATATCACGTATTGCGTAATATTACTGACCGTCTAGGGTCGATATTGAACATCGCGCGCCTTTAATCAAATAGTCAAATAAACTGTTCAATAAAATTGGAGCGTAATATTGCACAATACTTGAATTGATTGTCTAGGAGCCGGCTAAGAGACGAAGCCCACCGATACTAAAATATTATGTGTTTTGTGTATCGATTAATAAAAAAAAAGAGCAAGACTTGAAACGAACACAATGGTATCTAATTATATTTGAGTTAAGCAAATTAAAGTGCAACATAATAGCGCAGTTGCAACGAAACGCTTATTACCGGCCGAGTTAATGTTCACTCCAAACGGAACGGTATTTAGGGAAAATATGACCCCGTTTTAAACAGGAACACGGAGATTTATGTGCACTAAAATTTTCTTCAGACTTTGTTTATTAGAATACGTTATGGCCGAAGTTGGTTTGTTTTATCTTTAAGATGACAATTTGGCATCAATTTCTGCAGAAAAATGCACGGTTGCCGCGGATTCACTTATTTACGTAGACGGAGTCGCGTGGAACGTTTAGTAATTTATAAAATTATTTAAGTAAATAGAAATTAATCTATATTTATGAAAAAAATATTCTTATATGGATCGGGCTTACTTCTTGGAATACTAATTAATGATTAGCGTTTATCTGTATTTAGAGTTGATTTTCCAATAACTGAGGACTAATATAATATTTTCTCCATTTTCAAATATCACATTATATTTGCTTAAAATAATTAATTATTGGTATTCGTTATCTATACCCACAAAAGGAGAGGAGAAATTACGGGATTATGAAATGCATGATGCATCACCAAGGTATTTATAGCAATTGTGTTCAAAATGAGTTTTTATTTCCTAGCCTATGGTGTCCCACTGCTGGGCAATGGCCTCCCCCAAGGTCTTCCATTGTGCTCGCTCCTATGCCACCGCTGGCCAGCCGCCGCAAAATGAGTTAGAACACAATTGATCTGCTTGTTATCATTACGCTTGTTACTTGCTCCAGTCGCCTGCGGCATCTGCGAAGAGTTTTGGGTTTCTTTGGTCACATCTCAAGAAGGGATCGCCATAACCTTGAACAGCTTGTGGTGACAGGCAAAGGTGACGGTAGCCACCCAAGAGTAGTCCTATCAGATGGTTTGAGCAAGTGCCTGTTACATTAGATACAGGCCTTCACGACGCTCTCACTCGCGCGTCATTCCACAAGGGATTGCCATAGATGGCGTAATGGAGTCACCACCGAATTTCTACAGGGAGTAACGATCCTCTACAATGAGGAAAACGACGCGAGGATGAAAATGTGCGGGAAATAAGGTCGGGTAATCAGTAATCACAAAGTTTTCCGGAAAACAAACCTAATAAAATTTTATGAGTGCATAGTCTACTATCTAGTATCTACATAGTTGCCAATAAATTAATGTTTGTATACAGATAGTATTAGACCCTCACCCATAAATTACACAGATACATTTGTACATAAATTAATATATAGTTTACGAGCGTGTCTCGATCGCGTGCTATCCTCGTGTGATGGTATCGCTTACCATCTACCACCATTACCGTCACGCCTACAAATTTCAACACTACACTAAACGTTTACTACAACTATCTCGACCTACACTGCTGCTTTTACTAGACAATTTCATGCGAACATCCAACCGAATACGCAATGTATAACGTCCACTTTGGATCGTTTTAAAAATATAGTCTCGATAACATTTACCTGCTTTGTAAACGTGTAAAAGGTTTGTTCAACGTCTTCTAGGTAAAGATTTCTTAATTTAAATCCAACTTAATATAGCTGCAATCAAGTATTTTCTAGCTTTAACACGCTTAAAGTAATCTTCTCGTAAATCGCAATACATTAAGAGAAAAAAAAAGTTTACGTATTTATGGGTCGAAAATAATTACGACCTCCGCTTCTTTGGAAAGTGGTTACAAATAGCAGAACCTTAAAAGCTTCAAGTCAATTTATATTACGGTACACAGTCACTTCGTACAGAGTAGACGTAGTTATATGTATGTCTATAATTATAATTGTGCTTCGTACATTCGTTAAGCGTCAAATACTAGGGTAGGCTTAAGAACGGGGTGGTGTCGGGTCTGCAAAATGTAGATGATCGCTGGTAGAGTTACGGTTGGTTCTATCGTACCCGCAACTCTGCCTTAACGATGAGTGGAACACCATGGGGTTTTAGTGAGTAGACTACGCAAGAGTCCCACATACCCTGGCCGATATCCCCAATTTTCCGGGGATGCGTAAATCATTTCAACATGTTAAAAAAAAGGTAGGTTTAAGAAAAGTTGACTTCCAATCGTATCCGTGTTTGCTTAAAAAACTTTTCTTGAAACTATGTATTAGGTACAAATATCCATAATCAAAACTTTACAAAATAGGATAAGTATTTATTTATATATTTATTTAAACAGTATTTGTCTATCTATTTATCTTCAAATCTAGGATTGTGTTGACGTCATAACTGAGTATGCCTCTAAAAGCCTGTCTTAATACCAGTATATTGGCACAAGATATACAAAGCAATATCCGGCCAGGAATGTAACCGCATCGGGCGGGCCGGCAATACACTTGCAGATATTTCACCGTTATCTAACCCAGATAATGTTGGCACTAATAGAAACGATGCTCCGCTCACTATCGCCGGCCATCATTACATTTGTTACGGTGTCAGCAACTTGAGTACTTAATCAACGACTTTGTTAAGCAATTTCGTCGAGTCTTCAGATTGTGCTTTGATCATGCTGGTTTAAAGGTTGAAAAACAAACTAATAACACACAATAGGATGTGTCATGTTACTCTTACATAGTACAAGAAGAACAAGACGTATTCTTATTATACGAATATACGATAAAATTAGTTTGAGTCAGTAATGCAGTATCGTAACAAAATCTTTTACCCATAAGCTTAAATTATGTCTTATTTTTAATAAATCTTAAAGCACCATCATTTGTCGGTCAGTCAGTCTAAACAAAAATTAATTTTGCGTTTCTCAGGAGGCGGCCACGAAACAACTTATTCAGGTGTAATTGAATCAGGTGTTATCGGGGAGATTCATAATGAATTCAAGAGCAATTCCTTTTGTTTTGTACAGTGACAAATTCCTTCGTAACGAGAAATGAAGAGCGGCAAAAATTGTTTGGTCATGTACATTTGTTTGCTACTCCCGGCTGTTTAGGTAAGCGGTACGGTTGTTTTTGTTCGGAATGGTTTAAACAACGTATGTAAAGTAAAATGATGTAGGCTGCAAATCTTCTAGGAAAATTCATAAATCATTCATGAATTATTCTACAAAATCTGAATTTTATGATTTATGCCTAATAATATTATAAATAATGTAAATATAGCTGTGTAGCCACATATTATGGCAGTTGGTAAACGAATATGAAAATTATAGAGTTACAAAATTAAAAGTTAATAACAGTACTTACATCAAGGAATTTAGCACAAGAAGCGGCAATTCATTAAAAATTATACTAGATATAGATGTTGGAGAGAGGTATAAAAACCAACCAAAACAGATTTAGCGGCAATAAATATCCGTCCCTATAGTTTGTTTACCTATATCCCAATCTTTACTGTGTTACGTTCGAGACGTTTCTATGACTATCATTGAAGTGATATAAAAGTTAGTGGAAGTATTAGAGCGCCGAGGCGAGTGAGGACTGAGGAGTATCCACAATGGCCGTCGTTACCGCTCGTTATGCATGCTCGATGCCCTGCATTTAAAGCCCGTTCGCGAGAATACGGTGCGCTTCAAACTTTCAAACTTTTATTCTTTAATACGATTTGTGCTGGGGATAAATTAAATTGTGCAATCAACGTGGGCGAGATTTGATTACGGGCTTTCTGATTAAAAATTTTTATCTAATGCTTAGTAATATTTAGCGTAGACTGGTCTTCATCTACTAAGTCAAAGGTCGGTTCCGAGTATTGTTATAGAATCCAGAGTATTCTAGTGCCTTACCAATCGTCAGAAGGAACTATGAAGGGGACATGTCGGCCGTGTCGTCATAATAATATTTCACACTGGGTTATTGGTAATGCAAGTGAAAGTGCTGTTTGTGCACACACTTGGATATTGTAAAATCATTTCGGCGTAGCTGGTCTGCTTTAAATGAGACCGGCCACTATCAGTTAGAGAGGCTTTATTATAATATAAATATATGCCACATGCTCTCCATTCTGCTAAAAATCGCCATTTAAGATGGCGTCATGTGGCACCACTAAATTCCTAATGGGGAATCACGACCCTCAGTAAAGAGAAACACGATGCGCGGAGGAGGATGCTACTTATTATATGTAAGGATGTTTTTATTGCAGAAGCGTGAGGTGTAGTGTGTCGTGCATATAATATAGTTCGTCATCCGGGATTTAGGCGGCGGCTGTACTTACACGTTGTTATCGTCAGTCTCCGGGGAGTCTTCATTATGTCCGGCGATTGCGAAGTTGTGGTCAACTTTGGGCGAGTTGGGGGCGCGAAAAATTCGATGTTCTGAATTATTTACTGCTGTATAATCTTTCCGAATTTGGAATCAGGCGCGTTAGCAGACTAAATTGAGGGGAGGATGGGGGGTGTTTACATGATACAATGGACTCTGCCTACGAGATATTTTATCGATAACTGATTATTATTATCATGGAAAAATTGTTCTGATTTAGTCGTGATTCATATACCTCATAATCAGAATAATTTTTCCAATAGTTACTGATTCGGGTTAAGCCTTCTATCATTTTTTACACCCTGTGATGCTGCTCTGGATAGAAACTTCTATTGTGTTTGTACCTATGTGAAGTAATAGAGGTGAATCTACACTAAGTAAACAATATAAAATAACAAACATTATAAAGAACATTACCGTTCATATCTCTTACGGCCGTTTCGGTTAGCTCTATGCACGGAAGTAAAAACAAAAAGCTGCATTAGCCTTAATTTCGCTTCAGATATAATTACTCCAGCTTTAGTGCCTGCGGGTTGCGCTAATGAATGCAAAGAAATACACACTTCATGCCTGAAGATAGCGGTAAAGGTTTGTTAAGAGTGCTATCAACGCTCTTTGATACAAGTTGTAATCAATTTTAAAAGTATTTATGTAGTGTTTAAACAGTCATTTACAGTTCACTTCTTTTGTTTTACATCTAAGTAGATATTCAAAATTTTAAAGCCTATTTTTCCATGTTTTATATACTTGGGCTGCCGATCATGCCAAACTATATTATACATAAACTTAGATATTCTCGAAAAACGCTCCTTAGTTGTTTTTAGTATTTATTGTTATAGCGGCATCAGAAATACATAGTCTGTAAAAATTTTAACACTAACCTAAAAACAATTACAATAAATATTTCTAATATTCAATGCTACATACATAGGTATTAGAAAATCTTAAAATTTTAGTTGTTTCCTCTCATTGAGGACCAGGATAACGAAATAAAATGAAAAATGATTGTACCAATGTATGATGACGTAACAAACAGCCCTGGATTTGTAAATAGGCGGTATAGGCCGCGGCCGAGGGGCGGCAGCGTTCTAGGAGGGCGGCAGATTGCGTACATGGGGCAGCGGGAATAAGTGCCTACACTCATAAAAAATTCAAATCCGGCAGTAGCCGGCAATAGTAAGATATAGCATAAAACTATTGCATCATCATCACCTTTAGTATATCCCCGCCTAGTGCTAAACCTAACCATTACAACGAGCGCTACCCTTTTTTTGGGTAGCCCTCGTCTATCCACTGTCCGCAAAAAACGTTGACGATGAATATCTTTATTTAAGGCGCTTCACCACCTCACATGTAAACATAAATTATCTACAAGTTAGTTGTTTGTTTTGGATTCGTCGGCGATCGCGTGCTTCGACCTAATCGCGCTGTATCGCGGCCAATCTCACGGACGCGTTGCTCGCTTCGCTCTACAACTACTAATTGCTATCATCAGAACATAAAACATTTAGTAGTGTGCAAACAGATCGGGGATAAGGCGATGCTATCATAACAATAATTAATTCCCCGCGTTCATATTTAAGGAGACGCGAAATTAATAGCTCGGCTATAAATAAATTACGATAAAGCCGTTGGGCGGGCGGAGGCGATATCGAGTAGTACCGATTGCGTAAAACTAAGAAATGTGTTCGTTATTTTAAGCCCCGATGGAAAAAGAGGGGTGATATATTATGTTTATCGTCTCTGTCTGTCTGTCATAAAGGCCTGTGTTTTTCTGACTGTTACATCGTTGCACCCAAACGGGTGGACCGATTTTGATCTTTTTTTTGCTAGAAATCTAACGTTCGAGAGTGTTTTTAGCTAAATAAGTTCATGAACCGACTCAGTACTGAAAAATTTCTGTGTATTTATGTTCAATTTCAATAATTATTATGTGTTCTATTTTTTTTTTTAAGTTGACGAGAAACTGAAAACCTGATATCCATAGATAAACACGTAAATGATATTAAAGTGCTCAAATTGTATAAGGATCTGGAATTCCCCTCGTTTACAAGGCGAGTGCGGTGGGGCGGTTGACGCGTTTCGTATGTAAATCGTCTCATACATACATACATGACGATCGCAAAATATTCGCGCACATCAAGGAATATGCGCGCGAAGTTTTCAGGTCAAATCGTGTTGTTGAAGTCCTATTTCCCTAAATTTTCCCCTTACACTTTGTGTTTCTTAATCAACGAGATATGGTAGTATTACTATACTGTACTCGGCGAAACATGGCGGTAGCGGTCATTGAACAGGGTTCATCATGATCATAATATTATTATTATTGTGCTCATAATTTGATAGAATTGGTATATACTATAGGCCAGGGGTTCCCAATCTTAATCAGCCTGCGGCGCAGTTACACGTAATTTTTTTGTCACGGCGCCCTACTCAACCTATCTATTAGAAAAAGCTAAATACATAAATAAATACCTGTCATGATTATAATAGTTAGGTTAAGCAGGTAAATAGCAATTTATAAACAAATATTTAATCATCTCCCTGATTTACATAATTATTAATATTATAATTTTATTTTATAATATTTGTGATTCTGATAATGATGGAGGATCGACTCGCGGCGCGGCGCCCCTCTTGCCTTTCCACGGTGCATGAGAGCGCCGCGGCGCACAGTTTGAGAACCCATGCTATAGGCTGCTTCTATGCTAATTATGCACATTTTTAGATACTTTGTGTAAAATATTTTAAGTTAATAAACACATTTTTAAAAAATAATAATTTTCCAATCTTTTTGGTAAATGGTGGCCCGGTGCGAGTTTCTTACACCGGTTCTTCTCGCCGAGTTAGTTCCCGAACCGGTGGTAGGCCTTATGTAGACTTTAAAAAGTGTTAATTTTAAAACGATTTAGCATTAAACATTTTCATTTCATTTCATATTATTGCATTGTGCGGCATCATCCATGAAACAAATTTTTAGGGACACTTTTAATCATAGTATAAAGTACAAAATCTAGGGGCAATATTCATTTAAAATATTGCGATAATATTGCACAAACAACAAAATTTCTTAGGTATAATGTTTAATAGCTTTCACAGCAAGGGCTGTAGTTAAGGTTTCCTTAACTTTATAAGTGCATAAATGCGTCGGGGGAAAAATTAAATCTTACTGAGAAATTCTACAAAGCAACTTCTGTTTCAAAAGCTTGACGAGTGGAGCGGGAACTAAAATTGCGTCATTTCGACATTTTAATGCAATTTTTATGCAATTTAAATCATAATCAGAAGGAACCTGTATAGGTTAAGATTTTAATTTTGACTTTTGAAGGATGTTTTTGCTTTCTATTTGCGATGGAGGATATATTTATTTAAAATTTTCGTTATATTTTTATTTAGTTGTAATTTTAAGTTAGTTATAAATTAATTAGCATTCATAAGCCGTCATTCCACCGCGGCGCACACTGTGCACGGCCACGCGCACGCGTGGACGTGCACGGATTTATTTCTTTGACTTGAGTCAATTCGTGCGTAGCGTCTTATATATTATATTCTGTGGTAGCGTGTCCAAGGGTTGCAGTGGACACAGACACATATATTTTCTTGCAAAGCGAAGCTTGACGCACGTGCGTAGTCTCTCCGTGCGCTGCGGTGGACTGGCGGCTTTTTGAAAATGAATGCGGTGTACTCATGTAAAAAAAGGAAATTTCTGAAAGATGTAAATTTTGAGTTTCAGGCTACAGCAGTTGTGGCCGAGTGGGTAAGGCGTCTGACTCGAAATCAGATTCCCTCTGGGAGCGTAGGTTCGAATCCTACCAGCTGCGTCAAAGTTATTTTGTACTTATTTGTATAACCCTGAACAAATTACATGAGGTAATGACAAAACTGTAAGAATGTATTCTCACTTTTTTAACGTTTATTTTCTTAGAAAACTACAAAAATAGCGGCCAGAAATGAAGAGTATACTACCTAGATGTTGAGTCCTAATTCCAGTTACAAAACACTCAAGGAAATTAAATTTGGTATGGATCAAAAGGCACAGACACGCTATATATCTGGTTTAATAAAAGCATTCATCGCTTTGAAAACAAGTTGTTTTATTAAAAAATACCAGGGACCCAGGACCAAGCTCATATTTTTTAATCGAATTTGTTCGAATAATACCGTTATATTCTATTTTATGTTATAAAGGACTGCAAAATCCGGACGAATCTTTTCATTCATCGAATGAAAGTAATTACAATAAGGAATCACATTAACGTCTTTAAAATACTGCGATAACAGACTTCTGGGAAGTATTTTGAAGCTCTAAGATGTTCTTTACAATATTAACAGCCTTTAAATATTGCGAGTAGTGTTTCATTTATATACTTTTCAAAGTAGTCGTAACATTTAGGGGTGGGTTGCACCAACTTACTTTAACTATAACTTTAACTGTAACTACAGTGCAAAATGTCAAATCTTTGGTTAAGGACGTCATATTTAACGATAGCCATAACCGCTCATACTTATATCGAAATTTCGTGAAAATTTACTATGGCTCAAAGTGTTGTTATAACAGATATTTTTCCTGACGATTTTTACGTATAAGTAATGAAATTTTTTATACTCTCGACACCATTAACTCTAGCTTTAATAAAAAAAATAAACGCAACAGACATGTCAAAATATTCTGTGGTCAAAGTTAAGGTTAAAATTAAGTCAGCCTTAACCATAACCATAACTTTGACCATAACTGTAACTATAACCACGCCTCTGCACTCTGGTGCAACCCACTCTAGGTAATCCAAATTCGATTTCCGCATGGAGTATGTTCTCTAAACATCTTTGAAGGGTTTCAAGACAGAGGCATACCTATTAATATGTTATTGAGATTTTATATTTTACTAGCTATCCCGGCAAACGTTTCTTTGCCATATAAAGTAGGTATTTCGCCCGTATTATTTTATTGAAGTGACTAAATAAGTATGTCACCATGGCAACGTCGATCGCTATCCCGTCGCACAAACAATGGTCGCCGTCAGTCTCGAGTTGTAACAATTTACTAAGTATTATTTATTCAACAAATTCACTTATCAATATAAAAAGTACCCAGTAGCCGATTCTCAGACCCACTGAATATGCATATATTCAAATTTGGTTTGGCTACTGGGTACTTTATATATTGATATGTGCATTTGTTGAATAAATAATAGTAAATTATTACAACCTGAGACTGACGGCGACCATCGTTTGTGCGACGAGATATAAGCGATCGACGTTGCCGTGGCAACATAGCTATTTAGTCACTTCAATAAAATAATATGGGCGAAATGCTTTATATTATGGCAAAGCAACGTTTGCTGGGACAGCTAGTAATATATATTATATTCTTGAAGTAAACATAGATTTTGAGTGGACCAAATTAATGAACCGGCCAAGTGCTAGTCAGACTTCTTTTAATTTTAATTTGACAACTCCACGCATAAATCCATAGATATAGAATATACTGTGCATAAATCCGAAAAAATCCTTGACAGACGCGACGGTTGAATAGATGAAGGGACAGCTAATATTAAGTTACGCACAGATGGGTGACAAAGTGATCATAAACGGGTTCAGTCTTTTTCTTTTAAAGTACGGAATCCCTAAAAATGTGGTAAAATAATGCCAGCTATCATAATATGTCCTTCCAGATTTTATTCTATTATCGATAATATGTTCTTTTTATTTTTATAATAATATTATTATGATACAAGACATAAGCTGTAGCCGCCTTCCCTACTAAAACTGTAATGGCGACTATAAAACGTCTCAAAACAAGGTTATTGTAATGACACGACGCATACACTTGTATAAATAAAAGAAAATCTAATCAAATTTTATTGTTTCACTGTCTATACAAGGTCTATACCTTGTTAATGATAAAAAATGTCTATACAAGTTTCTTAGCGCGACTTTTTTATCGTAGAGGGTAAGGTCGAGGACTATCTCTTGTGGCTGGTTTACACGTATTAAGTTGATAAGTAGTTGGCTAAATTTCAACTTAATTTTAAGTTATCAATTGTACGTAAACACAAAATTTAGTAGCAAGTTCAAATTTAGTTAAGTACTAAATAAGATGATTAGAATATTTTGACTATTTTCTGTTAAGTTAGCAGGCGGGGCTTGTCACTTGACACATTTTGGGCAGTCACTTCAAATTAAGTTAAATTTCGTTGACTACATCAACTTGATACGTGTAAACCGGCCATTATAGGGAAATAGGGGCAAGTGACAACTGACAAGTGTATAATATAATATAAAGTTCGAAAGCCGACTAAAATGGTGCTAGAGTAAGAAGAAAGTATGAAAAAAAAACTAAAATATAGTTGTGCAGTACAGATACTTCAATGAACAGAATGTTGTGAGTTGATTAAAGAATAGAGTTTGAGAATTTGCTCTCTCGGTGAAGTGACACCACCTTTATTAATTCACGCTTGTGAAAGGACATTTTCCTGTCCCAGAGATGGTACCATACCACTACTTAACTACTCTTTACACACCATTACCTGCTCTCCACAGTTATACATACTACATAGTATACGTGGGACCACGACTTTACCACAATAGACACGTGTTACTTTACTATTCCTCACAATGTTTGAGAATTTCCCCAAAAAAATTAAATACCGTCAATACGTATCAAATATGAAATCTCTAGATTAGGGCACGGCCTGACAGGAATAAATAATCAAGTTCTTTGTATCGTTAATACCTAAGCTTTATTTGTATCAGATGTGACCCCAATGTGCTTCCAACCCGACTTGAATCTTTTATGACTTAATCCTGGGTCCCTTAGTCTAGACTTACGGTCTAAAGTCTATTGATTAGTCGTGTCCTTGCTATGGACTGTGGAGCCTAGTATTGATTATGGCAAGGGGCCTTATCATGAGGTCTTATTATTACATTAATATTATGGCCGGCTTACATTATTCCAATCCAGTAATTCGATCCAGCAATTTTTTTTTCGCATAATTGCATTCCACTGTATTTCAGTGCCAGTTTAATCGAAACGGGTACTGGAATGCACGCAATACAGCGCTGTATTACTATTGGAATAATGTTATTCCAATAGTGATCCAGCTCTGGATTAAACCCACCAATCCCCAAGCGGTACTCGGCTGTCGCATAACAATTGAAAATCTATTGTGTCTGCGATTCCCACGATCGAGATATTAATCGTTGGATTTAATGTAAACCGATTAATAAATTACGTATATTTTTAAAATTTTTAACTATAATGTTTCATTTAAGAAACAACACAAATTAATACCAAGTCCCAAATAACAAATCTTATCTAGCAAAAGTTTGGCAACTAAAAGGACAGCAGTTATTACTTATGTAATCCCGGTCCTTAATCTTAAGTCGTTTAACTTTAACTAAACAATAATAGATACAAATAGTAAATAACGAACGATGCGGCCAGTAAACGTAGACAGTTAGGCTAAGTTTTTTTTTGTATTAGACATACGGACCAAGAGCCTGCGATGGCTTGACCTTCCTTAGTTTCGTAAAGTTGAAAGTTTACCTGTTTGTGGCCTTTACAGAGGTAAGAATGACCAGCAACTATGAAGTTTCGGTCGCGGTTACTTTAGGAGGTAGTTCTGAACCTGTTCTGAAGGTCTACCTGACCTTCGAGAAAGAGTAAAGCTCAATTTCATAGCTAATAAGTTGTTTTCTTCGCGGTAAGTGGAGGAATCTCGTCTCCCAGTGCCGGACATTTTTAGCAGTTGCTTTCCACTGCTAGACACCCTCAAATTTTAATACTTTAAGAAAGTTTAAGGGTGTCTGGCAGCCGTCAAAAATGCTAACCTAGTAAATGGAAAACCTCTGTAATTTAATTTGGAAAGTTAATAGCTGCAATAAGCGCCGCACATTTAGTGTCCACACACTAAGCACACTTTGATTCTGGCTTACTCGGCCGGCCTATTTACTTTATTTATGACACCCGTTAAACAGTTTAGGGGCGTTACGCACTTTATTACAGTTTTAACCTCCTCAACTAATAGCTCTGGGATTACACTTCAATGAGTTGTTTTGGAGAACGCTTAAGGATCACAACTTTGATTAAACTCGTCCGGAACAACTTAGGCATTGCGTAATTTGATTCATGGTTATCGCTAACTTCCAAATTAAACACGCATTAATCCGTGATCCCGGTTTACGGGGGGATTTTTTACAACGCCTTTACTGCCCAGTTTAAGGGTTTATGCGCCGCCTAAAGACGCAAAGCAATTTACTTTAAAATATCTCAATTTGTGCGTATTTCTTCAAAGTAAGCTTAATAGTTGAAAGGGACAATTTGGTTCGTTATATGTATACTTATTGTATTATCATTTAAACGATAGCTAATTAACTTCTAGATTATAATAAAATAAAAAAAAGTGCACTCCGGGAGTGCCGGCAGAAGTGAAAACTTGATTATTAACGCTGTGCATTATTTTTTTGAATCCATTTTTTATAAAATCGATTTAAAAAAACGATCGTTTTAATTAATTAATCGAAACCCTTACAATCGATTAAAAATATCGACAATCGAAAAAAAAGCTGCTGTCAGACAGACTGTCAGACACTTCTCGCGACAGTTGTCTTGCAGGTGGAAATGCAGCTTTAATCAGCGCATCTGCTAAAGAACTCATTTCCCCGACTGTACATTTCTGCTTAGCACAATTTTCCCCGACTGTACATTTCTGCTAAACAACTCATTTCCCTGACTGTACATTTCTGCTAAACAACTCATTTCCCCGACTGTACATTTCTGCTAAACAACTCATTTCCCCGACTGTACATCTCTGCTAAACAACTCATTTCCCCGACTGTACATTTCGTTCGAGTTCGACACAAAACACTACTCTCCAACCGTCTTACGCGTTTTGTATGGTTTTTCGATCAACACGAAAATCTGGCGCGAGTTTCACAGTTTTTACCCATCCCACAAAAGTGCTCAACGCCGCTAAAGAAGTTTTCACTTCAAAAACTTTAAACACACAAAATAGGACTTTTTTATTTAATTTTTTATTCAAAGATCGCTGTATGAATTTAGGTCAGATATTTATAAAACGAATGCACAACAAAATATTGTTAAAATTTGTGCCAGTCAGCAAGAGCAGTAATAGGAAATGCGGGCTAGTTAAATGCTTTGAAACAGTTTTATTTGTAAACTAAAATACTACGCCAATTTATTATAAAAACCGGCCAAGTGCGAGTCGGACTCGCGCACCGAGGGTTCCGTACAAACCTGCAAGGTTTACAAAGTTCGTTTGATATGAATTTCAACTTGATAGCTCTACGCGTTCATGAGGAAAAAAGTAATAAGTTTATATTTATTAAAAAATATATATTTTGTAATGTAACTAAAAATTTAAGGTTTTCGGAATTTTTCCTTTATGTGTGCTATAAAACGTTGCTTCATGCCAAATTTCAAGATTCTAGGTCGACTGGAAGTACCCTTTAGGTTTTGATTCCCTTGCGAGTACTTGCGAGTTTCAAAATATGCAGCTTAAATTGCTGTTTCTTTTGATTGCGTTGACATAGAAGTTTGATTTTGTTACAGCTTAAAGGTATTATAGACCTGAGTATTTGGTATGAATTTCAATTTAATACCTCTACGCGTTTATGAGGAAATGGGTAGTAAGTTTAAAATTATAAAAAAAAAATATATTATGTGATGTAACTAAAAATTTATGGTTTTCGTAATTTTTCCTTTATCTATGCTATAAGACGTTGCTTCGTACCAAATTTCAAGATTCTGAGTTCACGGGAAGCACCCTGTAGGTTTTGATTCCCTTGCAAGTGTCGAAAATTTGCGTCATAAACGGCTGCATCTTTTGATTGCGTTGGCTTAGAAGTTTGATTTTTTCACAGCTTCAAGGGACAGTAGACCTGAGTAATTGATATAAATTTCAGCTTCATACCTCCACGCGTTCCTGAGAAAAAGGGTCTTGACAGACGGACGGACAGACGGACAACAAAGTGATCCTATAAGGGTTCCGTTTTTTCCATTTGAGGTACGGAACCCTAAAAATATATTTTATTCATAGATCATGTCCAGTGTACGTGCAATACATCCAAAATTAACTATAAATGAGCGCAGATATTGCTTTCATTTTGTATTTAATATGATACAAGTTAAAGGTTGCTAATACACTCAATATAATTAATTGTTTGTTTGTCCATTTTATCTCCTTCTATAAATCTACTTGGTATTATACCTTTTTTCTTGCTAATAAACTTCAAAACTTGAATGAACCCGAATTTCGTTATTAATAATTTTGCATAATTGAAGGTATTGAAATAAAAAATCACGCATCGAGAGCGTTACACATTCCCGGAACCCCTCGTATTTTATTATAAGGAGTAGTTTAGTTATCGCAAGTCAGTGAGGCGAAAAATCCGCTCGAACAATGAACAACGAATTGAAATTTTTTAAGTAGTTACTACGTGCGATACCCCATAGAAGTATTTAAATCAGCCAAAGTGAAATCTGGGTCGGAACAAAGAAAAAAAGACGGCCCTCAGATTAAGACCTTTTTAAATTATTATTTTTTTCAAAAATTTTAACAAATTATTGCATTACCATTAGCTCTTAATACGTTTGCAGAGTTTCGAATTAATTATTATAAATACAACAAATATTCTGTTACAAACATAAAGCCCAAGCTAATAAAAGTGTGTTAAAAAGGTTGAAAACACTGAAATAGTAGAATAGTTAGAATCGAGGTATTGGTATTACGGTGAGCGTAGGCTGGGTATTGGGTAATGTTGATGAAGCAATGCAACTGCGTAGGCCCGATAGAGCCTATAAATTGCAAACCAATCCCGCGCCTAGGTCATGTAGCTTCGTGAAATATCACCGTTGTATGAGGAATACTTACCATAATTGAAAATTTCAAACGCGCACTTGCAAATCTCTTGCGTTTGGAAATGTGCAGTTCGTGTATGTATCCTTAACTCATCAAGCGCCATAAGGACACCGGTGACCGCGACAACAATATAAATAGAATAACAATATATTTCCAAGAATCCGCGATCGAAGGATTAAAGTACATAACTCAAACTTGGCAATACGGAACTCTAATTGAGTTCCGTATTGCCAAAAAAAAAACTTAAAGGCCTTATTCGTAATAATTATTAAATTAAGGGAGAAGATCTAATGGCAGACACTTTAAGGAAACATGAAACATTCGAATGTTATAAAATATATAATTTATGAAAATAAAGGATTGATAACTTCTTCCATGTCTTCAGTAACTCTTACAATATAAAACTATTATAATTATTCTCTGACAAATCAATAAAAAAATATATTATTGGTCTTTTTGTAAACTTAGTCATAAGTACTAATAGATGACATCACAATAAGCGAACAACACTAATAGTAGACACCAATATGAACTAATAGTTGACATAGAACATTAAATTACATTTTACATTTTTCACATTATTAGGTCTTTATTTGCCGTTTTTCAAAAGATTTCATTTACTTCATCATAGTAACTACATGCATCAGAAATATTATCCACGTTGTCTCCAGATTCTATTCATTCTTCTTCCATGCTGAAACTATCTTTCCTTTTATTTTTATTTTTCATATTTTTTTCCCAGCAAATTTATTTTTAGTCTTAAGTCTACATGCTTCTTTTGCCTCTTCCTTTTTCTTGTTTTTGTTCTCAGTTCTCCTTTTTCTTCTTTTTACTGCTACAAAACTAAAGCATCGATTTTTAGATCAGTGCAAGGTCTAATATTAGACACCATGTCCATTTTTAGGTACAGAGTCCTAAGTTATTAGTTTGTTAATACAATTATATTTTTAGAGAATAGTGATGATATTTGCAGTAGAATAAAGTACAAAATAACTTAAGTATGTATTGAAAAACTAAAAGATGAGATCCATGTCTTCTATTAGGTTTTTTTACATTTTCAAGAACTAATAGTAGACACCCTTTATATTGTTAGGGAAAATTGATAAAAGATCATAAATAAACATTAATTAGTGTAAACAACATGACCATTAATCCAATGAAGTCAATAGAAATTACAAAATATCTAATAAATGTATTCAAAACTTACGTGCAAAATTTCGCCTTCCTTAACCTATTTGCTAAGAAATTGCCGGGTGCGTGTTGACGCGGTCACATCATTTACGAAAACTGATCCCATTTTAAAATTTTGTTCCCGAAGGCATCCCTAATATATTTTTTCACATCAACAGATAGCATAAGAAGCTTATAAAATTTACAGTGTTGAGAAATAATTAGAATAATTCTTATTTTTATGGCATTTTTGTCGTAAGTGTCTTCTATTAGTTCAGTGTCTACCATTAGCGCCTTTCCCTTAAATCTATTGAGAAATCAATATTATTTTTTGGTAAATTGAGTTTAAATAGTATCTTAAAATATATTTTAGTATTTAAAGTAGCCTCACATAAGTCATAATTATTTATATTTCCTAAATTTTAAAAACTTTATTATTTCCGAAAACATTGTTTGAAATTACGACGTTTAAACATTACGATCCTAATTTAATATTTAGCTTCGTGGATAGTGTTTTATGAGCAAAATATTAAAATCCTTATGTTTCTGATAAGAAAATTAAGAAATAAACATTTATATTTTCCCTTTACATTGTTGACATATTTTTTTTATTTTTGGTTATGTTGATAGCAGTAACTAACAGAATTAATTTATATACCATTATGGTTTACGAAGCTCTTCCTAGAACAGCTTTTGATCCGTAATAATATCTTATAACAAAATAATGAGGGAACATGTTACAAAATAAAGTATTAATAGGATGTTTGGTAACATAAATATAATAATAATATTTAATTATTAAAAATCGATAAACCTCACTTGAAGACCACACGGAACCTTTTTTGTGAAACTGACTTTTTAATGCCATCTGTTTTAGGGAAAGATTCTATTACAAAAATCAGAATTGGGTAAAATGATCGCAGTCAACTGTTATAGTTCAACTTGTATATTCTGTTCGTCCATGGCAAGAAACGGTTATGTCCGCGCGTCAAACGTTAAAAACCGTCGTTGTTATTTGACACATTGTTTGTTTTAAAGAAATTAAGGCCAAAATATTTAAAAAATGCTAAATTTATATGTTTAATATATTATTATTATTATGTATTATAAAAGTAACATAGAAATGTTAAATATTTCTAATGATATTTTTTTTAACTGAGCTGTATATAGTGAATATCAATGCAATGCAAAAACCAGGAATGTCAATTGACATCGATGGTTTTAGCTATAGAATATGGTCTTCACTTCGTCCCGTGTGGTCTAAATGGTGCCACAATGTTAAATACATACAATATGGAGTAATAAATACTTTACTTAGGTCCGCCATCTGCCTAGGAATCAACTTCTCTGATATAATATGTAGTACAATGTTCTTAGACGATCACTTTAATTATCTCGTCAAGAACACAAACTTTGTCAATTTCATCGCAGACGTCTTGTCATTCAAAAAGATGGTAGTGTGCACATCGTAGTATGCACCCTACCATACCCCCCCCCCTCCCACTCATATTTACAGAAAAAAAAAAACTTAAAAAAAACACGCTTTTAACTAATTATTGAATTAGTGTCATTGGAGATTGGTTCTGCAAAGTTTCGAATGAATCCTTCGAGACCCAAGCGGTCGCATGCGATCGCGGTAACAATAGAAAAGCTATTGTATCTCGTTTTTCCACGATCGAGGGATTAATGAAACTGTTGAAGGAAGGTAGAAATCCTGTTCAAAGTTTTCGTTACATACGTACAGCACAAGCGTGACACTAAAAAGATTTGTATTTAAATATTTAGGCGGCATTTTGGTTTATCGACTATCACTTTATGTTTAGTCCATGAATTATGGAGCAGTTCCGGTGAGATGGGGTTCTCCAAAGGCAGACGGCAAATTTCAATCTGAGGCCGGATATATCGCTACCGGGCCGGCATTGCTGTTCCGGTTATTGGTTTAGACGGTTAACACGAAACTACGTTATGGTCCGCTATAGACACAAATACTCCGGATATAACCGGGCACTAGTCACTTGATCTTATAATTTGGTGCTGCAGATTTCTTGCAAATGGATGGAAACTTGTGTGAATATTACATTTTATTTATATATTGTGAACAAGAAACATACCTAAAATATAACTTACACAGTAAGACGACGTAAAGGATTTGTTTATTTGTAATATGAAATGTTTTCAAGCAGCCCTATGGAGAGAGGATTAATATTATCTTACGTCATCTTCAAGCAATTCTTGTATACATAATATATATATATATATATATACACACACCGGCAAAATTAGCGGAACATAAGTAAAAAGGGCCACAACTTGAATTCAAGTGGGTCGGGCTGTGTGAAATCCTTTTTTATAGTTTCTAAGCTCATTTAAGAAATAAAATATTGAACAAAACTGGCAAGTTGACAGATTTTTATTGCAATTATGCCCTACAAAGTGTTTTTCGATGATTGACGTTGTAAGTGTTTCTGATAAGAATGGCGTTTTTAGCGGGGTGCAAGGCATGCCAGCTCATTTGATTGTTTGGTTTTTGGAAGAACACATTGCTTAGATACAAAATTAGTGGATTTTCCAGCATCTACGACAGCTAGAGCTGTAACCACGATAGAGAAAGGTCACACCTACCGTTCGGTCAGTCAGGCCTTAGGTGTGTCGGCTTTCGTGGTCCATCGTAAATTTCAACGCTACAGAGAGACTGGATCTTACGTTCGGAGACGAGAACAAGGCATATATCGGGTGGCAAAGGTTCAGGATAACCGTTTTGTAAGGGCCTTAAGAAATCAACCTTAAACTGCTTTGCAGAGATGAAACCTATAGGGCAGGTCCGAGATGTACCTGTAAGTGATTGTACAGTAAGAAGAAGACTCAAAGAAGTTAAATTAAACTCAAAGGTGCCAGCAAGGGCACCAAAACTTGAGACAGGGCACCAAAGAGCCAGGCTAAGATTTGCGCGTGAACATCAAAATTTGACAAGTGAGTGAAATCGTGTGCTGTACAGTGATGGGAGCAAATTCTGTGTAAATTTTATTGACAGGCGATAAAGAATGTGGATAAATCGTAAGGAACGCTATAGACCATCAAACTTAACGGAAACAGTGGTATATCATGCAGACTTCGTAATGGTTTGGGGTTGCATATGATTTGGAGCCCGCACAGAGCTGATGATTGTTAATGATGGTACTTTGACAGTACAGGGCAATAGCACAGACATCCTAGAACTGCATGTTGTGCCTTTTACACAGTTTTAGGTGGTAACTTCAATTTTTTGCGCGTCCATAGAGTAAAAAAATCGGGCATTATGACCTAAATGATGCTAGCGTAGCCCAGGTGGAGAGGTCAGCACGGTCTACGGATGTGGATCCGATTGAGAACGTGTGGCACATCAATGGGTGAACGGTACGAATTAAAACTCCAGCTCCAAAATGTGTTCAGGAGCTCGAGTTGGCGCTACTGGAGGAGTAGAAGAATATCCCACAGGAAATGATTGACAATCAAAATGCAAGCATGTAATGACGTATCCAGACTCTCTTCAGATCCATAGAAGGCATTACACGCTGTTAACATGGCATTTCTTAAGTAAAAATGAAGAATTTAACTTAAAAACTTACTACTGAAATTTCAAAGATTTTTCTTAATTTTAGATTTTTGCAGATTTTTTTAATTTTACACGTTTTTATGCCCTAAATTTATTTAAGTTTTATTTTTTAATCATCAATTATTAAATTAATAAATAAATATATAAAAAACAGCGATTAATTTTCAAAAAAAACAAAATTTTATTATGTTCCGCTAATTTTGCCGGTGTGTATATATATATATATATATATATATATATATATATAATTGGAATCTCGGAATCGTCTCCAACGATTTTCATGAAATTTAGTATATAGGGAGTTTCGGGGGCAATAAATCGATCTAGCTAGGAATCATTTTTAGAAAATGTCATTTTATTCGTATTTTATCGAATACCGAGCAAAGCTCGGTCAAATAGCTAGTATATATTATATCAGATAGGACGTGATAATAATAAGCAATTTCTTTAAATAAAATATTTCATAAGTTTCACTATATAGCACGGCATAATATTATATTTAAAAAATCGTACGATATAGTACATTACGCACCTAGGGCAGGAAAATAAGAAATGTCTCAGATCACATGTTGTTGGCCGAGGGGAAGCCGAGGTCAACATACATTTGTGATCTGAGGCTTTCTTATTTACTATCCGTGGTGCGTATACTATTTTTCTCATCGACGGAGCCGGAAAACGGCAACATCGGTAAGCGCAGCGGGACGAAAGTTGACGCTTTCCGCCCGGAGGCGAGAAAATATTATTATTGTGCCAGTGTACAATATTTACGCCCCATGCAAAAATGTTCAAATGGTCCCAAACTTCCAACATAAATTGGGAAATTTTTAGGATTCTGTACCCAAAGGGGATAAACGGGTCCCTATTACGAAGACTTCGATGTCTGTCCGTCTGTATGTCTTCAAGCTATATCTCAAGAACGGTGATAGCTAGAGAGTTGAAATTTTCACAGATTAGGTATATATTTTTTTGCCACTTTAATAACAAAATATAATTATTTAAAACAAAATATATCAAATATTTAAGGGGGGCTCCCATACAACGAATTTGATTTTTTGCTCTATACTTATCAATAATGGCTTCACGTAGGCGCTTGAAATATTCACAAAATGCTTAATATAAAACAATTGATACTTAATAAAATAAAATCAATATTTACTCCCGTACAAAAATACAATTTTTTGCCTATTTTTGGCTCTTAAATGGCACGGAACCCTTCGTGCGCGAGTCCGACTCGCACTTGGCAAATTTTTCCTCGACGTACCATGACTATAACTCTACAATTATTGTATTAATTTATATTATTTTTATCGCTTTGACTAACTTTAAAGCTGCGCGTCCACCGGGTCGGAATCGGAGCGTACGGCGCGGACCGGACGGAGCGTCGTCATTTATAGTGTGCCAGGCGCAGAAATGACGTTCCAGTGCACGCAGTATCATAGAAATAGGGATTGCAAAAAACGGATTTTGAAAAAATCCAGATTTTCGGATTTTTTCATCCTCAAATCCGGATAATCCGGATAATCCGGATTATCCGGATAATCCGGATTTTTTGTAATTTTTTAAATATTTTTGATAAACAGCTTAAAATGTGACTTATTTTCTTATTAATTCTTTATTTAACATTAATTTTAAAAGTGCAAAATAAAACGTCTTAAAAATTATAATTTTTCTTAAGTAAGCGATTTTCACATGGGTGTAAAAAAGGAAGAGATCAAAATAACAGTATCTGGTACTTTAAATATTATAAAGAACTTAAAAATACCTTGATTTTTAACATTTTAAAATGTTCTAAGTTCTAAGCAATCTCCGTTTTATCGACGACTTGATCATTTTTGCGCCTATAACAGCCGTCATTCGCACATTATCAAATTATGTTCCAAGACCTGCAAGGCTAGAGGTAGAACTAACAAAAAATAGGTCAAAGACAAACAATGATCAACAATACGAGACGTAGGGTCGAGGTAAACGAGCAAGGAATTCACTATGTCAACGAGTACCTGTATTTGGTCCAATTAGTTTCTTATGACAACAGAAAGGCAGAAAAACTGGGGGGCTAAAATGGTCGCTTTGGAGAATCATATTAGGAATCATAATATGATAAATTTTTAAAAAATCTGAAAATTGTCATTCTGCTTGCAATCATAATTCGTATTAATTTGACATTCGTCAGTTTGACTGTTTTGACGATTCAGTTTCTGAATTGATTTTAGAGGAATTGCAAAATGCGATCATTTTAGCCCCCCTTGTCCATGATAAATATGACGAGCGAAATACATATATCAACGAGTCTGCGCTTCATTGAGATTACCAATCTCCCTGAAGCGCAGACTCGTTGATATATGTATTTCGCTCGTCATAACCAACGATGCGCAAATTCGATCATTGACCGATTTACGATTTGCAAAAGTTCCAACTCAGGGTCTGCCAAAGAGCAATAGAGCTCAAATCTCAACAAAAAAAAAAACTTAATGTGCTCCCAAACGAGAATCACAGACGTAGGAATCAAGACGGCCAAGCTATAGTGGCATTGGGCTGGTCACGTTATCCGCGTACATCTAGGCTGGATATCGACTGAGTGGGTATCTAGGCCTAAGAAAAGATAGCGCTATGCTCTATAGGTATTTTTTTCCTCCGAAGGCAGATCACTGTAATTCTGACGTTACGATTTACGACGATCCTTGAGGATTTATTGTGACTCTTTGTACCGTCCCCAACCCAGTGCTGCTCATAACGACGTGATTGGGATTGGCACCACACATTTTCTTTTAAGTAAATTAGGAGATTTTTTGCTCTGTAGTAAAGAAGGTGTGTCACAGAATCTGCAGGTCGTAATGCTATTAACACCAGCTATTCTGTAAAGGTGCTTGTTGAGCTTACATTGTCCAGT
Source organism: Polyommatus icarus (assembly GCA_937595015.1). Lineage (NCBI taxonomy): Eukaryota > Metazoa > Arthropoda > Insecta > Lepidoptera > Lycaenidae > Polyommatus > Polyommatus icarus. The sequence goes on from OW569321.1 coordinate 18,482,330, forward strand.
TAGGCTTCTGGCAAGGATTCTATCTTTTTTTCTTACTAGCCAACTCGTCAGCGGTTACGTTACCAATGAGGAACCAACGATTTCGAAGATTTTAGGCTAGAACATGGTTATAAACTCCCCACTGGAGGCATATCAGCTGGGCTGGTAAACGGTGACGCTGGAGCAAGATAAGTGAAAGCTTCGGGCGGCGCTTTTGCGCAGTAGTTGGATAGTATATTTATATTTAAATTATTGCACAAAATAATGACATAAAATAATTATTAAAACTTTATTTTTTTTTTATTAAATAAGGGGGCAAACGAGCAAACGGGTCACCTGATCGTAAGCAACTACCGTCGCCCATGGACACTTGCAACATCAGAAGAGCTGCAGAGATGTTGAAGGTTTACAGGTCGTATAGGTCCGGAAATACTGCTGGTGACAATTCGTTCCAGAGTTTTACAGTGCGCGGCAGAAAGTTACGTGAAAAACGCACTGTGGTAGACTGCCACACATCAAGGTGATGAGGATGGTATGTTTTTCGCGTAAATCAACATTTCGTTATATTATAATTTACTATATCCCTTTATTTAATTAGAAAGAATCACAAATCAGAATTGGTTACGTAAACAATTATTATTTATAATTATAACCTCAATGTAAACAAAAACAACATATTTTATAGAAAAAAACATTGTGTTCAATACAAAAATGTTCTAAAATAATTGTATTATCATTGCATTTATATTGTCATATAGAAAACATAGTAATTTAAAGTAAAATGAGAGCTAGGTTATAAGAAATGTGGTTTTTTCTTTTAAATAAAATGAATAAATATAAAGAAATGTAATTACAGCCACCAAAAAACTATACAATGGAATGTTACACATACGAAATTCTGACTTTGATACGTGTAGACCACGCAAAGGTGTGATATCGCCTTTAAACAAATGTGAATTTGTATGTCAGATATTACACGATACATTTAAATAGATTTTATATTGCGTAAAAGCTTTCTTTTCATTATTTTAACTACTATTCGAAAAAACCGAAAATCCGGATTTTGAAAAATAAAAATCCGGATTTTTCAAAGGCCCGAAAAATCCGGATAATCCGGATTTTTCGGATTTCGAAGTATCCGGATTGCAATCCCTACATAGAAAGCTGCGTACGCTCCGATTCCGATCCGGTGGACGCGCACTTAGACTGTTTTCAGTCGCATCCACTCAAAGCACCGACTGGCGATTGGTAAGTATACCATAATATTATGAGTCACGTTTTTATAGCATCGACTTTCATATTTTAGTTGTGCAAGTGAATATTATGACTGTGCAGTATGTAGCAGTCGTGGCCGAGTGGTTAAGGCGTCTGACTCGAAATCAGATTCCCTCTGGGAGCGTAGGTTCGAATCCTACCGGCTGCGTAAATTTTTTGTTACTTGAGCCTTTCGTATAAGTGGGCCCAATGCTGCGGGCGGTGGCGAGTCTGCAATATGTATGTTCTTATGCAGTATAATTACTGCATAAGAAAAAAAAAGTTCAGTTTTGAATGGCTCATTTTAAAATGCATCATATCCATACTAATATTATAAATGCAAAAGTATGTTTGCCTGTTCACGCCCAAACCACTAAAACGATCTTGCTGATATTTTGAGTCCCGGAAAAGGACATAGGATACTTTTTACTTCGGAAAAATGTATAGTTCCCGCGCAATAAATGAATTTTGCGAGTTGCGAGTATCATCTAGTAGAGATAAACTGCGAGAACATGGCGCGCCCCTCCAAAATTCAAAACGTTTGAAGTGCGTTGTAAAAACGTTTGAAATGCGTTGTCTTGCGCGGTCGGCTAGTTATGATTAGTTGACCAATAAATCTTGGTAATAAGTGACATTAAGTGAAATATTACGAGTACTGGTTGATTGGTTGAACTTACTACATACAAACTCTTTCATAAGCATGTGACTACACACATTGAAACAGTAATTTGGAGGGGCGCGCCATGTTATCGTAGTTTATCTCTAGCATACGAGTATACAGTCATAATATTTTTCCTAATACGGGAAATGCGATGGCGCGGACGGCGCGGGCGATCAGTCTGCACAGTGCACACGTACTTACATGTAGAGATCACCGTGCAATTCCGTTAATTTTTTTTGAGATAATGATGAATATCTTCTAATTTAATAATTACACTTTCACTGTTAAAAAATTAAACTTGTTTTAAAACATAATCGTCTGTGGCAGTCGTGGTCGAGCGGTTAAGGCATCGTGGCCGAGCGTTTAAGGCGTCTGACTAGAAATCAGATTCCCTCTGGGAGCGTAGGTTCGAATCCTACCGACTGCGAAAATTTTGTAAATCGTTTTGTTGATATTCGTCAATGATCCAATAAATTATGTAAGGGTGGGTTTCTCAAAAATGGGGTTGATTTCTATAGATACCTCAACACCATAATATAGAGAACATACATTTTTCAAGTCTCTAACTTTATCTAAAGCATAGGACTTTCTTACAAACTCCAGCCTCCGTTTTTTCCCCTTAGGGCAAATTTTCATAAACCATTTTCTTAGAGGAAGTCTACACATGTTTTGGTACCTACCTACCACAATAATTACAGTATCCTCCTTATAAAACAGAGAACTTTTATTAAAAACTTAAAAGTTATGTATAATTTTATATACTTAAGTACAAAATAATTTTGACTGCACATCCCAACGTACGCGATTGAACAGCGCGGGTTTAACAAAATAATTGATAATAATAATCGGTCGATTGAGCAAATTTGAGTGATACCAATTTCGATGCAAATATTTAATTTCTTACGCCCATCCATTGATTCATGTTATGATAATAATGTTTATTAATGAGTATGGTCAGCGTTCTATTATGTATGGTTAAATCATTACCACTTATATAAAATAAATGTTTATTGGGATCTAAAATTAATAATATGTACCGAAATTTAAAGTGTGATATTAATTCTTCCTTTTCATAGCAGTAGAGCGATACTTATATCATTTATTATAGTTAGTGATTAAAATCAAGACTTCTTTTGTAGTTCAGTTTGTAGTTATTAATTTGCCTCTCGGTCATGTATTGTCTGGAAGATATATTTTTTTAACTTAAGTCCTAAAATTAGATAAAACGGTGTGAAAGGAACGATTCCCAGTTTCTTTTAATTGTACTTGGTAGAGACGCTGCCAGTGAGATCCAAACCACACGGCGCGTTGCGTTGCGTTGCGTCGTCACAATGCCAATTTACTTTGACGCTTTAATAATCGCAGCGTTATTACGAAGCAGTCTTAACTTCCACACTCCCCTCCCGCTTCTTCATAGGGGCTGCTGTCCGTCATGTGTGCGTTGCGACGACGCAGCGCGCCGTGTGAACACCTTGGTTATTTGTATGTAAAACAACGCAACGGCAGCGCTGCGTCGACGCAACGCTGACGCAATGCGCCGTGTGGACTGGCTCAGTTCTACGCTATGTCGTGTATGCGTATGTAATTTTAAAAACCTGCTTTTGACCGTAAAGTGAAAGTACAGAGAGTAAAGTACCTTTACCAAAATCTTATTTTATATTTGGTTCTATAATCAAGAAGCAGTCGTGGCCGAGCGGTTAAGGCGTCTGACTAGAAATCAGATTCCCTCTGGGAGCGTAGGTTCGAATCCTACCGACTGCGAATATTTTAATTTTTATGGTTTATACGCGTGGGATGAAAACATGGCTTCGACCAATTGACACTTGGCTATCTATCTGTTAATCAATTGTTATGTCACAACTCACAAGACGTGTTTTCATGTCGATACCTTTTTGGCATATTTTACATATGAATTTTTATTTGCCAGAAAATTTAGTCTACATAATAGTTGCTTTTCACTAAAGTCCACTTGCACCCATTTCTGTTAAAGTTAAAGCAAAGTAATAATTAACTGGCATTGGCGAAAGGCATTTATTTTAAGGAAAGCTTGTTGATTGTATCTTTTAAACCTGCGAGGCACTCGACTCACGAAAACATTAAAAGCTTCGTCTTCGATTTTCGTTGCTTATTTAGAGTTTATCAGAATAGGAAGCAACTAACGCTTTAATTTATTCACTACCACGTTTGTATACACGTTTATCATGAATTTAATATCTATTAATAATGATAACATCCTGCGACCCCCGAACAGGTTACAGTAATTTATCTTAGAGAAATACATTGTTAATAACCTATTAATATGCAATGGTTATTGACGAGGAAATCGTTTTAAACTGTTACAACAACAACCTATGTTTAGACTTTCTCTCTTTTTGGTTTGTTGGAGTGTATAAATTATATTCTTCTGGAATAGTTCTTGTGATACAGTCTGGTGACAAACATCGCAGTTACCCTTTGGGTACGGAGCCCTGAATAATATTATATTAGTAGGCATTTGTCAATTTCATTAAAAAATCAAAAGGGAAAATTTTACCGAACGGTATGCTCTTGTAAATTAGGAAATAATTTTAACATTAATTACTATCACCAACTGAAACAAAGGCATATTTTAATTAAATGTAATCTTGTTATTGTTCTTTAATTACCGTCACGGCTAAGAATTTCAGTAATATTAGCAAGACTTTAATAAATAATTTATTCCTACTTTTACTGTAAATGATTATACATCTCGAAGATCAACACAGATATTCTCTTAATATAAATAAGTAAGGGATTGGAAGATTAAAATTGATTACTTAAATTTAAAGGCCTCTTAATTACAGTTCTTAAATTATAGAAATTGTAGCCTGAATATCCCCAATTTGTAAGTTAAGTCGTTTTAATGCGTACGTTTTTACTTATAATAGTAATTTGAATTAATATTATGTTAAAATTATTACATCAAGTACAAGGTTGGTTAAATAATTACTAGCCGTCATTGAAGCCTGCTATGTAATCAGAAACTATTTCTCTAATTAAATCCGTTCAATCAGATTTAACCACGAAAATAAATACCTACTAATATAATAACTACGAATGTGTGTCTTTCTTTCAGTATAATAGCTCTTCATAGCGGTAGATGCATGATTATATCAAACCCAGCAGACAGATTACAGCCAACATTTATTTAACATAATCCGACCAAATAATATAGGTCCGTGGCGTCAACTGCCTATATTATGAATCAGTTTCTTCGATGATACATAATGGTTCGGAAGTACGTATCACACACGATATAACAACTTATTTGACAATAAGATTGAAAGGCGGGCCCGTTCAATTGCAAAATTATAGTGTACGTGATCGATATTGCACAATAAAATTGATCGTCTAGATCTCTAAAATAATTATTATTATTGCAAAGAGATAAATTGTATCATGAGAAGTTTTGTCACTTAAAGTCCGAGAGCCCTAGAACATTTTTTTTATAACTAACAAGCTATTTTTTTAAATAGCTTCATTTTAATAAACCATACAACTTTTTATCTGCAAAAAATCTTGAAAGTGGTAGCTAACAGAGATAGAAAGGATTTTATACTTTGACTTGATGGTCCTAAAATATGGATTGTTCTATTTGTAGGACAATGTTACTCTTAAATTATGTAACTTTTAAGGTTAATAGTTATTTTTTGTATATTGGTAGGTACCAATATAGAAAAAATCTGCTAGTTAGGGTTCCGTTTTAGGGTACCGTAGTCAACCAAGTTTTGTTGATTACAGAACCCTAAAACGGAACCCTATTTTTTGCTACTTAAACAAGCTTTTGTTAAGGCCCTATAGACCCAATTTTACATGACTTTGAATCAATAATAAACAAACAAATTGTGACTTTTAAAAGCCAAAAAAATACACCTTGTTTTTTACTGTGGCTCGAAACATAATATTGAAAATATCACTCGATCAAAAATAACTCCGAAGAGGAGGCTAAATTAGAATATTTTGTGATATTTTTCTTATTTTTCATGAAGCTTATGATAGTTTTACTTTCAAAAATCATATGTACGAAAAGCTCATAATTTAAAGAAGAATAATTTGTGGTTACATTTTGCATTTTGGTTTATATATCTAAGTAAAAAGGTTTTTTTCTCATATTTCGCCCTATCAAGGACGCGGCGAGCGTCGTAACCGCCACTGTACAAGGCGCGCTGATATGAATGTTATTTTAATGTCCTTTACGTCGATATTCGTACTGACAGACATCGACCTGCTAATTTTCGGGTCTATAGGGCCTTAACATCCTCATTATAAAAATTTTCAAAAACTCTGAGTGTCAGTTGAGTAGCTCACATGAGTCGTATGATCGTCATCATAACATTATAACTAAATTGTAGGTGATTTAAGCAGCGCCCTCAGTATACAGTAATAAGTTAATAACTAATACTAAGCCATTCAAATTGTTGTATACGTATTACGTACCGTGCGCATAGCAAAAGTGACAAAAACTCCCAATCACTGAGAACGTTTGTACGAGTATCGGGCCCCGGCTCAGACGTTGTTCTAAACAATGGCAGTGAATGTAACAAGTATGTAAGGGAATTACACGCCAGCTCCATCCATGTTCCGGGCCGAGGAAATCCGATGCGAAATTAATCTTGCCAACTTTTGTTTCTTACCAACTTCGGAACGGATTCCATATATTAAAACTTACTCCACTAGTCAGAAACTTCGCGGTACTTATAACAGCTGATAATGAGTCTCGTTATTAGAGCTATGTATGGCATTAGCTATTGTGTGGCTCGATTTATAAGTGGGAAAAATTAATAGTTAATGTTGTTTTGTGTTGATTTAACGGTATAATATTTATAAATCAAGAATGTGTCATTACTTGAATAATAACTTCATTTGACAAAAGATTATGTTACTTCCGAATATTTTTATCGCAATAATTTAGTTAGAATGCAATTTTATCCGATTATGGCAAAACCGAATCAATTAATCGTCGTGATTTTCGCACTATGTGTTAGTACCTAGCTCACATTTTTGTTCAAAATGGGTACCCAATACACTTTTTGAACGTCGAAACTATAGCATGGTGCAATTCGACCGGCTTGGGAAAGCCCGGCGAGAAGAATCGGCGTAAGAAAATCGCTCGGGGCTAATAATAGTAATTTTGTACTCTATGGTAAATAACTAAATGTTAATATTATTAACACACCAAATCAACATGCTAACGGCTAACCTATAATTTTGTCGTAATATATTATTAATCCTTCGATCGTGGATTCTTGGAAATCTATTGTTATTCTATTGTGTCTCGCACACCAGTGAGCACAGGGGACTTGATGGGTTAACAGAAAATAGTGATGATGATTCACCTTAATGCAAATGTGGATCTATTTTCAAACAATCAATTTGTGCTTGTCGTATCAAATTGAAAATAATCTGTCTTTATAAAATGGAATCGTCTGTCGAAGTTCGTCTTATTAAATAATCCCCTGTCTTACGTGAGTCGAATAAAACGCCTAATAGCTCTGAATCTCCTATTTCAACTAAGCTCTGTATTATCTTATTATGAGAATGAAAAGAAATTATATATATTTACAATAACATGGGCATAATATAATATTTGGTATTGGACGACAAATCATACTTTTAAATCATTATACTTCACCCTGATACCGCTGAAGCGAATTTGATGAAACGAGTATGGATAGCTCATGATATCATGTAATAATTATATCTATTAGTGTAAATTATTCTTATAAAAATATAATAAGTAATGCATAATATTAATCTATACTTCTATACTAATATTATAAATGCGAAAGTATCTCTGTCTGTCTGTCTGTCTCGCTTTCACGCCAAAACTACTGAACCGATTGTAATGAAATTTTGTACACACATAGTCTAAAGCCTGAGAAAGGACATAGGCTACTTTTTAACTAGAAAAAGGGGTTGTAAGCGGGTGAAAATGCGTAAATTTGTTCAAATTAAGTTAGTTCCAAAAATCATAACAGATGGCGCTAAGAGTCGTCTACATCGCGCTATTGCTTGCTCATGCGTCTTTCTATAAGAGGTGGTATCATATTAATTCAGGTTTTGCGATTCTTTCGATTGTTATCACTAATTCACTACTCAGTACTTTTATCTATGCATAATGCAGTGACGTAACCTTAATCCTACCAAAAATAAATAGTTAATGGGTAAAGCTAAAATTGTGTAATGGCTAACCTTTAAAATTTGGTATAAATAAAGTTTCAGTTAAAAAAATGAAATGTTATGTGCACACTGCACAGCTGTTTTTGGGTATTTTGATTTAAAGGTTACCAGGGTTTTAAAAAGATTTTAAATTGGACACCAATTATTATTTTAAATTTGACACCTATAAACTGAAGTCCACGCGGACGAAGTCGCGGTCAACAGCTAGTATTCGATAAGCAGAATTTATATCGTTAATGGAATCAGGCGTTACTTTGCGGAAATCCATAGCTTAAAATTTAGTTTGTTATTATTTTTAGCAATATTCCGCGATATATTATTTCGCGGAATATTGCTAAAAATAATAACAAACTAAATTTTAAGAATTTATATCATCGAATCACCGCATGTTGTATCAACGTAATATCGGAGAAGTTCAGAGAGATTTATAGGCTGACGTCAGACCTACCTAATTAGGTCACATAAAATCCAACCGACTGATCACGACTTACATTGAATTGACATAATCCGACCAAATGAGGTGGGTGATGGGTCCGTCAACTGCCTACGAATCAATTTCTTCGATGGTACATAAACTGTAGCCTACATCTAGCGAATAACAATCCTATGGTGATGTCATTTTTACAAGCATAATATTTTAAGCTTTACACGGCTATCATTACTCAGTCCCCATTAGCAATTTAATTGAAAATGATTAATAATTATGCGGCGGACGAAAGCTTAATTAAATATCACGTGGCCGACAGTCAGCGTGATTAATACCGTGCTGTTTGATTACCTCCACAGGTTTAGTACACCATTAATTATCCAATGAATAGAAGACGCAGTAGCCGATTGGTGACGATCTATTGCAGCGGCTCTCAAACTTTTTGGTGGCGGACCCTTTTAAGAAGTGTCATTTTTGACGGACGAACGGTAAATAATCCCCGCGTTCCATTTAGCTCAAAACGCTCAAAATGCCTCCTATTTTGAGCGTTTTGTTCGTTTTTAAGGCTAAATGTAACGCGGGGAATGTTTTGTGTTTGTATGAATAATTCATAATGTCTCTATGCTGACATCTGATGACATAAAAAAATAATTATGTATTGCTCGTGTAGCTCCTACAAGACTTTTACGGAGCCCCAGGGCTACGCAGAGCATACTTTCAGAAGGGCTGATCTAATGTATTGTCTAAAAATTTTCTTTATGTAATGGGCATGATGCGAAATACAAATAATTATTTGGCAGTTTTCGACTTATTAAATAGGACCTTTACGGAGCCCCAGGGCTTCGCAGAGCATACTTTCAGAAGGGCTGATCTAATGTATTGTCTAAAAATTTTCTTTATGTAATGGGCATGATGCGAAATACAAATAATTATTTGGCAGTTTTCGACTTATTAAATAGGACCTTTACGGAGCCCCAGGGATTCGCAGAGCATACTTTCACAAGGGCTGATCTAATGTATTGTCTAAAAATTTTCTTTATGTAATGGGCATGATGCGAAATACAAATAATTATTTGGCAGTTTTCGACTTATTAAATAGGACCTTTACGGAGCCCCAGGGCTTCGCAGAGCATACTTTCAGAAGGGCTGATCTAATGTATTGTCTAAAAATTTTCTTTATGTAATGGGCATGATGCGAAATACAAATAATTATTTGGCAGTTTTCGACTTATTAAATAGGACCTTTACGGAGCCCCAGGGCTTCGCAGAGCATACTTTCAGAAGGGCTGATCTAATGTATTGTCTAAAAATTTTCTTTATGTAATGGGCATGATGCGAAATACAAATAATTATTTGGCAGTTTTCGACTTATTAAATAGGACCTTTACGGAGCCCCAGGGCTTCGCAGAGCATACTTTCAGAAGGGCTGATCTAATGTATTGTCTAAAAATTTTCTTTATGTAATGGGCATGATGCGAAATACAAATAATTATTTGGCAGTTTTCGACTTATTAAATAGGACCTTTACGGAGCCCCAGGGCTTCGCAGAGCATACTTTCAGAAGGGCTGATCTAATGTATTGTCTAAAAATTTTCTTTATGTAATGGGCATGATGCGAAATACAAATAATTATTTGGCAGTTTTCGACTTATTAAATAGGACCTTTACGGAGCCCCAGGGCTTCGCAGAGCATACTTTCAGAAGGGCTGATCTAATGTATTGTCTAAAAATTTTCTTTATGTAATGGGCATGATGCGAAATACAAATAATTATTTGGCAGTTTTCGACTTATTAAATAGCTCTTACAATATTTGTAGGCCTATTAAATTCTGCAATCAAATATAGAATAATATAGTCTTAATTGGGACATCTAAATATTTCTCGCAACTTCTGAAACCCACAGGATAATTATCCAAACGTACTTTATTGTTTCTATCTAAGATCAATATTTAAATTTAGGTAAGCGGCTTGAGAGTCAAGAGATGTTAGTTACCAGTTACCACAGACAGGTTATACATACAGAATACTTTCGTATTTAATTTAATAGCAAGGCTAATTCTTACAAGACGGCTGGGATTCCCGTGTCAGGAGACGTGGCGTTATTACCCGGCCACAATCAGCGCGAGCTCGTTAGTCTATAATTCGATCACCGGCCGTTCACTAATCACTCGTTCATTTACATACAATTCATTTGTTTTGCGCCGCGACAGCGCTCCCAATTTGACGCTTGATTGTTTGCCTGCGCCATTTTAGCGGTTTCGCATATGAAGGCCGCGAACACAACGCTGTTTGGGTAGTTTGTACACATTTTTTTCTTTTCTCCTAAGGTTTACTAACATGGTAGATCTAAGATACTTACTATCTTTCTCATAATTATTATAATCCAACTTAACTTTTGAATGTCCCCACATTTCCCTCGTATCGAGCTAAATCTCAGCGGTCAAGGATTATAATTCGCAGGTAGGACACGATAGGACTAAGTGAATTACATAAATGTCCAAGTTATTAATGCTCATGGGGTCCCGCGAGACGAGGGTGTAATTTGTCTATTTGATTAGCGCCGTGTGTTCGAGGACTACGGTGGTGTGTTGTGTAAATAGTGATGTTCATTTGTTTAGTCAACCTCAGAGTGGCTTTAGGTCGTTCGTTTGTCGTGTTTGCACAATATCACAACAACATCACGACAACACATTCATATTTTAAGCGCTGTTTACCGATACTGTTTGAACATGACAACGCATAAGTGTCGAAGATTACAAAAATAATTTACAAATGCAAAATCACGAAGCGCATGAGATTTTTGACAACACTAAAAATTATATTCGTACAAATTAAAAGACCGTACTTAACTGAAAAAAGACAAATTCTTATTTTCTTTGTCTTTTTGTACGTTACCAGTTATAAGAATGCGCAAGAAAATAATTCCTAGAAACTTTACGGAAAGACCCCTCTATAAAAAGTAATATCGTAGTGTCCCAAAAATATTTCTCAGAGCCCTTTGATCTACAGAGAACTGATAGTATGATAGATAGAAAGTAAATATTTGTACAAAATTTCAAATACTTCCACGTCATGAAGAGTAAACCTGCAGAAAATCCTGTCAATAGCATTCCTTGATTTTGGGACTAATATAAACTCTGAGGTGCTAAAAATTGAAGGAAAACCAACGTTTGGGTGGTGTGCTCTATCGGGCTCCCCGCTCAGAATGAAATACAACTAATAAGTATATTAGACTAGATTAAGACTAGATTAATTCTAGTTATAAGCACAACAAAATAAATTTTTTACGCTAGTTTTGACGATATTAAACCGCTAATAGGAACGAGAAAAATAATTTAGAACTTAAACTATACACTTTATGTATATTTTTTATATTCAAACGAGATTTGCTATTTAATTTGGAAACCGATCATGACGCTGTCAGCTAAGCCTGCGAAAATCGACAAAGGATTACCAACTTTAATAACCTCCCACATTAACCCTTCCATCACAATATAAATAAGATGTAGTAGACCATCTTTATATAAGAACTAGCTGTCCCGGTGAACTTCGTGTCACTTTAAAACCTTCCCTGGACTTCCACGAATATTTTAAGACTAAAATCAGCCCAATCCGTTCAGCCGTTTTCGAGTTTTAGCGCGACTAACACATTTGAAAATCCATTTTTATATATATAGATGTCAGGCATGTATTACGAAGGAATTGATTCATACAGTTCGACAAGGCTTTAAATGAACGTGGCGAGAAAAGGAACTAACGCTTCTATCATACAAAAACGTCATTTTTGACATGTGTTTTACAGTTCTCCTTTACCAGCAGCGCCCCGTCCACATTCAAAGTCTTGGAGCACTATAGGCAGTTAACATACCTACGTCGCTTGATCTAGCTGTAAATGTCAATTTAATATTAGAAAAAAAGTGTGTTTTCAGGTAACTTAAAGTTGTCAATCAATGAAGGATGCTGTTCCACGAACAGTTTCCTGCTTTTGTTTGAGTGAAAGATACAACTTAATAACTATTTGTTTTGATAGCCTTCACTCTTCTACTGCTGGGCAAAGACCTCACTCAGTTTTTTATTGTACTTGATTTTACGCCACCATTCACATTATGCAATCTCTTTCTAGACCTTCCACGGTTGGGTCATCCGTCATCGGGCTAGGTACCCGAAGAATGGATATGGTTTTTTTATAAAATTAGGGAGCAAACGAGCAAACGTGAAACGTGTCACCCTAGTGGAAAGCAACTACCGTCGCTCATGGATACCGTATTATTATCAGAAGAGTGCGGCTCTTACGTTGCCAGTTTAAACTTTAAAAGAGTGGTTTTCTCTCCCTCACCGATGATATCTTTACCTAGCGGTCGAGTTACTGTACTGTACGGTATTCTACTGTTCTTCCAGTTTCGAACTGAGATACAGAAGAATGTTTTAACTTCGCCAGCCAGAGGCAATCTTCAGCAATTATCTAGGGCTTAGATGCAAAGGCGACTTTCTGTTGTTTTTAATTGATTCTCGTGTTTTGTATTAATTGCTTCTTTTAATTGGATTTCTGGTTTATTTTATTTGTTTTTTATTACGCCTTCGGAATACTGTATTCCGCAATCGAATACTTAGACTGTAAAATATTCGACCTAGAAATAATATTATTATTGTTTCGAATGAGCATAATAATTATATTATCATTGCATTGAAGAAACGTTTACCACAAATACTAAATATTCCGCTAGATATTACTGCAACTTCGTAAAATAAATTATTTATCACGTCGGAACCGTACATTTTTGGAGACAAAAATTGCCATATTTTCTTATCGGGAATTATTCCATTAACCTATATCAATCAGTTAAGGCCACGTTTAGACTTTATCAGTTCAAATAGGCAACAAACACACTTTCGCATTTCTATATTAGTAATTAGTATGGATTTGCCAATCGCATATTCGTACAAAACAAACAGTGCATTACTTAATTTCCTATCGTTATTAGTAAACAAGTCAACATTATGGATAATGAATGCATCGGTTTTCGCGTTCAGCCGGACGGCAGCTCATACCAATATGAATATAGTATGCAAAACGTATATTGTTTATTAGCATTTTAGTGCTAAGGTGCATTTCAAATTCAATTTCAAATGTCCGTTCAAATGGACAATTATTGATGGTGCGTTTTGTTATCGTCCGCTTCACTCCAGTTCGTATTTGACCATTTTACTATTTGTGTAACTATGTCACTCATATTTTATGGCTGTAAATTGAGCATGAACGATAGAAAGTTAAACAAATTTCTAAGCGCGAACGTTATCTCTAAGCGAAGGCTAATTTGAGAGAAGGAAACTCTAGCTCAGGGGCGTGCACAAGATTTTGACACTGGTAATGCAGCGATATCGGTTCAGTAGTTTTGGTGTGAAAGCAAAACAGACAGACAAACGGACAAAAAGAGATATTTTCGCATAAATTAATATATACATTGAAAACTTAACTTTCGCATAAAATAATAATAATAGTGTGGATATACATCGAAAACTGTTTTCTTAACTAATTAGAATAATTACGTTCTGTTATGAAGAAATAAAAAAACACCATCTGTTGTCACGCGTTGGAACTACAATGAGAGTTTATTTCATCGATGTTTCCATGGAATTATACCAATTACCATACAACATAATATTGTGCGCTAAGCTAAAATAAATAAAACTCCATCTATTGTTACATATTAGAAATACAATGTGAATATATTTTCGTCGATATTTCCATGGAAATTAGATAATATATCTTTGCCTCATCAAAATGTAGCCTATGGCTCTCTCAGGCTCTAGACTAACTGTGTTCAAAATTTTATTACAATCTGTTCATTAGTTTTGGCGTGAAACAAAACAAAACAAAAACTTTTTCTTTTACAACTTTTTCATTTTTATATCTAGTATATTTTAAGTACTCACCTAATCAGCTTAACTTTTGTCTTTTCACATAATCAAGGTTCCGGTTACTTGAGATCCGATCCATAATACGATGTAAATAAATGCAAAATTTCGGCCACCACAAATTATCTTATCCAAGTGAGTGATACTTTATGAATGTACGCAATTATTAAAGTTAAACTGTTAAATATTATACAAACTTTCGAATATTAAAATCTAAAATACTCTTAGAAAAATATAAAACCAAAAATAATAATATTATAATATAGTAACAGCTCTCGATCACATGAAAAAAGCAAATGGCCTCCCAAAACACAAAAAATTTCAGCTATGTAAAATGTAAACAAATATTATAAACCTCACAAAACAAAAATGCATCATGTACAATAGTATACGTAATTAGTTAGATTAATTGCGTCTATTTATTTTACTCGGATTATATCCGATTGCTCACGACTATTCGACTACGAGTAGTTCCGATCCGATCCGAAGGCGCGGGCGCCCGCGCCGGCCGCGGCGCCAGTGATGCCAACTGTTCAAAAATTTCCCCCTTAAATTAACTTGAAAACACATTGAATTTCAACCAGAACTCCCCAACTATTATTTAAATATATTATTTATTACTTGGGGTACTTTCCACTGAGAGATCAAAACGCTGAAAATACTACTTCAGCCGACCGCAATTATTGTGTTTGCGGCAAAAACGTCACTCATGATGTCATTATTTATATAAAAACAGTAATAAAAACCAAATAAATATACATTTTTGCTTAAAAAATTTCACGCCCATGAATATAATATAATATTTTTACTCCCTAAAATACGCACTATATATTTAATTTTTCCCTATTAAAAGTGGGACATCCCCATAGTTGGCAACACTGCTGGTGTCTGCGGCAGAGCTTGCAGTACATCATCGCATTCGATATTCATGGTTGTGTGCGTTTTTGGCTGTGCACGGACACACTCACACATACGCGCAAGGCAGGCACCTCAACACTGAGCCTATCTTGACCTCTCGTGAACCCGTTCGCGCGTGTACCTGATTACATGTTGCTATTTTATAAATTGAGGCGTTTTAAATGTGTATATTTATTTTTTTACTATATTTTTTACTATTATGTATTATTAAAAAATTAACGTCATGAGTCATTTAAAAAGTACGAAAGTTAAATTAAAATATCTGTTATCTGTGAATGGCAAGCACTGCCTTTTTGCCTATTAAGACCGCACGCGCATGCTCTAGCTTCAAGGTGTAAGTAAAGTTTTAAATCGAAATTTAAATTCGTCAGCGTAAATTTTCTATTTTAAATCAGCAATGCAGCAGGCGAAAATAATATTACGAGTGCAATATCTTTTGTTATAATTTTTTTTTGTTTGCGACGTGACTCATGCCGATTTCTGATACTACATGATCATCCAGATTCCAGTCAAATTGCGTTATCTTATATGAACACGCCACTTCTGTAATATAACTTTTATATAATCGTCTAACTACGATTACATTTACTTTACATCTGTGGTGTTCAACATAGCCTAACAGCGTTACATTTTCGTGAAATCAAGTTTCCAAACCTCAGAACACGCAGGATCATAAACGCAATCTCTTAAGCCAGGTGTAACGGATGATCGCGCCAGGTTTTCTCCGGAGTGCCCACTCAGTCACACCGCCGCGCCTCGTCCGTCACGCATCTCCCGCCAATCCGGGAATTGAACCCATAACTCACAACTTTGCGAACGATTTGTCTCGCGTTTACAATACTCTATAAATTTTCGTCATAAAAACTCATTGTTTAAAAAATATTCTCCCGTCAACGCTTCGTGTTAATGGCCGTCGTTTATACGCTTTAGTTTCATAACGGCTCATAATTTCCATTGTCTGAATATTCGCACCGATAATCTATTGTAAAGGCAACACGCATACATCAAATTATTCGAACACGTGAGATGTGAGGGATAACTTTATTTAACACCGCGGTCGAATTGTTTTAACGAGCATTTTGTCAATTAAGTTTTGTATTTTCGGAGACGATTGACGATTTCAATTCTTAAAAAAAATGGAAGAGAATCTAGAAGGTAGACTTAGAAATAAAATATATATCTCGATAGTATAATATTCATTGCAAATTTTTTTTACAAAAAGCAGATACACCTCTCTTTCTCGCAATGACAAAAATACAACACAATAATTTTTATTGTCTTTACAGCAATATAGGCATGATCGAAACCTACCTAGAATATTGAAGAAAAAATCTTTTACAGTTGTTAAAAAATCTGCAATAATTAGTAATGAGTAATAACTAATTCAAATATTCAAATTCGCAATATAATATGCTGATGTGAGTTTAAAATAGCGAGACAAGTGGATTGAATTAGGATTCCCATCTCATTTCCAACTTAGTGCTAAGAATCGCCCTATTTTCCGCCTCGACTGAAACTGTCCGATTGACTAAAGCCGGGAGCGCATTAGGATTCCAATTATTGGAATAGTTCTAAAATCTAATCCCAATTATTTCAGCCAAGTATTTGTATATTACGTACAGTAGAATACAAAAGAGTTCTTATCCATTATTATTATTTTTAACAAAAAAATGAAAACCGACCTCCAATGTAAAAACAATCGTAATATGAACTAAAAAGTTAAAAATTTTTTACTTTTTAGTTAATGCTTTTTAGTTCATATTACGATTGTTTTTACATTGGAGGTCGGTTTTAATTTTTTTCTGCAATTTCCAAACTTTTATCTTTAAAGGTTCAGGAGTTCTGTTCAGTGCCTTTGGACCAAGAGACACCTTTGTATGAAATTTCTCTTATTCGTAATATATGTTTAACTTACTAGAAACAACATTTTAACCACTATGAGCGTTTGATAAATTTTAAAGGATTTCCCTTGATTGCTCATAGATCCCATCATCAGCTCACCACTTACGTAATTGTTGTAAAAAATTAAGATTATATTATACAACAACACGATTATACAACAACACGAAAATTTCGAAAATCGGTCCATAAACAGTGAAATAATCGTCAAAAACATCTGCTTCGATGCAAAATATCACGAAAAGTACCAAGAATTGGGTAGTGTGATGACCATGGTATGATTATAGTTGTGATGATGATGATTAATCAAATTGATGTGTTGGCTTATGCTTTTAGTTGTTTAAACAACGCCAAAATCCCCGAACCTGTACCTATAAGTATTAAAAAGTTCTGTTCGGTACCTTCAGATCCAGGGTATAACCTGGTGCGAAGTCTTACTTCTTGGTAGCATTTACCTCGAATGCTTCAGAAAAAATGGAAATCACTATATGTTTCCATACAAATTTCAAGGAGTCCCCTCGATTCCTCAAGGATCCCATCATCAGATCACTACTTTTGTGAACATGGTACCAAAATCGAGTCAAACACTATACAACACATAAAAAAAAATTTGAAAATCGGATCACAAACAGCGGAGTAATCGAGGAACATACAAAAAAAAAGATACATACAGCCGAACGTATTACCTCCTCCTTTTTGGAAGTCGGTCAAAAATAATTCCTGAAAGCAGTATATTTCAACTTACGCTTTCGCCTCGATGGTACAAAGCGTAAGTTGAAATGGTACAAATCGTATGTAGGAATCATCCTATGCAGTTGAGAGACCAACCGCCAACGTCATTTGGTCGATCATGTCAATTTCACAATGTTAATTGTGATCTGTCGGCTGGGTTTGACGTAACGCGACCAAACTACGTAGGTCCCCAATCTGCATAGGAATCAACTTCTCTGATAGTACATTCACTTTTACACAACATTTTGCTGAATTCGATTTGAGAATTTTTTGCGCATAGCACTCAGATTGACATGATGTTAAATATTTATGCTCAAAAATAATAAAATGAAGAATGTAAAATATTTTTCAGAGGCTGCCTGCGGCCTGCCTATTACAATTTATTAACTATTGAACATTTGAATTTGAACTATTGAAACTTATATTATCATTAAATTTTAGTTGCAGAACTAAGTGTGTAACCGGCTCTATAGCGTTGCAAGCAAAACTTTTGATTTGTGTAGCGACTGGGAGTTCGGTCCACAACTCCCGCTAAGACGATGTGGGATAGGAGCTTCATTTTCAGCAATATTGAAATCGCTTATGCCAATAATACTACCCGTTTAGTCTATTGAATTTAATGTTTTAACTTTGTTGCAAGTTTAGATTTGGGTTATTGAATAATTTGAATGTTTTGGGGATGTGCATAATGCATAATATTTGATATAATTTTCACACCTTCACCTGTAATTACCACAGTTTTGAACCAATACCAATATGGTCCAAATTATAGTACCATGGAAAAAATTGATTCATAGGCAGATTACTAATTAGTAATAGTATTATGAATAATATGCATAATGGAGCCTGGAGGGACATTAACTGATGCCGCCGAGCTGAGCTGTATATATATATATATATATATATATATATATATATATATATATATATATATATACAGCTCAGCTCAGCTCGGCGGCATCATATATATATATATATATATATATTAGTTGTACCAACCTTAGGGTCAATTCAGACCGCCACGCGACGCGTAGATGCATTTCGAAATTTGTATGGATTTGACAGATTTGCAAGACGTCTCAACTCTCATGCTTCTGTCAATTCAGTACAAATTTAGAAATGCATCTACACGTCGCGTTGCGGTCTGAACTGACCCTTACACTGAAATATATTTAATGTTAATTATTTTGATTTAAAATCTCAGTTTCAGAGCGTAATAACTTTCGTATTAACGTAGTTAAATGTAATTAAGTTTAATTGGTTTCATTACTAATATAGTGGTGTATCGTATATAAAACACTTTTGCACTTACGGTGTTCAATTATGCGGCTTCACTTATAATTATTATGAAATTAATGTTATTTAAATTGTAATTAACGTTCGCATTATAATAAAGTAACATAATATTTATTTTTTAATCGCTCTAAAACATTACGTTTGGGTGTGAAAATGAAGAGAATAACAAAATTTTGCACAGTTTGCAGTTATATTTAAAAATTCCAAATTGTTAAACATAATATAAAACTTATACGCATAAAAGAGATTGTTAAAGACTAAAATTTCGAGTAAACGGTGAGAGTTCTAACTTTGTCCACTAACTTAATCTTTTATGGTCCACTCTAGCATAAAAACGGAAATTCCTGATTACAAAATCTGGTAAAATCCCTATTGCGCCATTCTATAAACAGAATTCAGCCAGCTTACATGAATAAAATCATCAGCGGCGTTACCAAATATGTACAATGCTCAAAGTACCGACGCTTTAAAAGAGTTTTGTTATTCAAACAAGTCTGGAGACAGTTTGTTAACATTTTGGCACTAGCCACGTTTATGTGTCGATGTTTATGTCGATGAGGACATTTTATAGCCTCGTAAAGTGGTTATATGGACATTCTTAAATGACACTCATTTAAATAGGTAAACTCAATAGTTTTACCAGAGTAGACAGAACTAAGGAGTACAACGACTTCAAACAGACGGACGAATTTAATATAATGTATTAATCTACATTTTATGCTAAGCAATAACGTCGAGTAAAACCGCGGCTCGGGCTTTCGTCCACACATTCAGCATTGCTCGCTAGTTTTACTAATCGATATATTTCATTCCATCAATCCGGCTCGATCCGGTTCCATCAATGCTTCGAGCGGCTCGATGCGAGCCTTCGAGCTGTGAGTTTTGCGGTCCACAAAGTAATTATTGCTCAATTTGGAGTTAAACTATCGAGCAAAACCGTATACATGTACTTAGCATTATATGCGAGTTGGGCGCGACTGTCACTTTCAACATGTTTTACAATGCTTGATAACACATTAGTACGGCGCGCGCCGGCTGATATGACATTAGTATGTCATAGTTGTCAAAGGTATTCGAGATCTCTTTTGAGTCGCCCTACTCCTTAGTTCTGTTTACTCTGGTTTTACCGCACAATTACAATTTGAATAGTAGAATTCTGTGAGGATACTGTTAAAAGCCTTAAAGTAAGGAGTAAGCCCTTTCAATATTATTTACACCTAATAATGTATTGTTCTCATAAAGATATATAATTTGAATTATGTTAATAATAATATTACATAAAATCAGTGTTTAATTTCATATAATAATTATGTGCTGTATTGTGGTAGTGCAATGATTATTTCCAACTAATTGTTAAATATTCAACATAAATTGAACGAATTAGTATTAATTATTTTATTGCTGATTCACCGTCTAGCTCAGAGATTCCCAAACATATTTTGTCTACCGCGCATTTTAAGAACGAATTATATTTTAGCGCCACCATTTTTTCAATTTTAAATGCATCCAGATGAAATAAATCCCAACCCCCAAGCCTCTACACAACGCCCCCATTATTTTCTGGGTCCCACACTGACCCCGTTCAGACTTTTAGCGCCCACAAGGGGGCGTTATCGTCCACTTTGGGAAAGGCCGTATGTAGCTGATCAATATCATATTGCTTAATAATTACATTGAATATTGATCCCATCCAAAACAACCTACTGTTATTATCGAAAGTAATGTGCACTTAAGATGTTTACCAACCGCGGCACAAGATTTCGTGTTATGCGAGATTATCGATACATTTTCACATCCCTAAAAGTTCAGGCAAAAGCGGAGCGGCTGTCTAATAAAGTGCGAGCAGCGATAAAGCTAGAAGCGTTCTGCTGTCGGCGCCCAATTTGCACAGCCAGAGGTGGGGCCTTCATAATAAATGACGAATTTAATCTGCTGATATTTCAGCTGTATCACGGACGAGAAAAGAGTTTAATTAGGTTAGACAAAGTCAACATTTTCTGTTTATAAAATTAAAAAGTAAACGTGTTAATAATTATTCACGTTATAATATGAAAAAATAACGTTAACACGGCTTCGCTTGTATAATTATGTCATTTTCGGTGACGCATGCTTTTAAAGCAGAGGTTTTTAAACATCTTATTAAAGTCTACAAATATTACAATCGGCTAAGTGCGAGTCAGAGTCGCGCACAAAGTGTACCGTTGTAGAGCAAAAATAGCCCAAAAAATTTGAGTTTTGTCTGGAAAAATATTATATACCCTTAAATATATATTTTATTTTAATTTTACTATCTACTATAAAAGTACAAATATAATTAAGGATTTTGTTAAAATTTTAAGTGCCTAGCCATAGCGGCCATTATTGATATCGAGCAAAAAATTGCAAAAATTACGTTTGTTGTATGGGAGCCCCACTTAAATATTAATTTTATTTTGTTGTTATAGCGACAACAGATATACATATTCTGTAAATTTCAAAAGCCTAGCTATAGCCGTTCTTGAGATACAGCCTGGAGACAGACAGACATCGAAGTCTTAGTAATACGGTCCCGTTTTTACCCTTTGGCTACAAAACCCTAAAAAGGAAATTTCAAGTACTCTACTGATTTATCAGCCTATCGGCTTAGCATTTTATCAATCGATGAAAATATAAAAGTATATGTTATGCTGAAAGTATAGTGGACGTAAGTTAATAAACATCACCTTTTAACGGACAGCAGGAATTAATACGGAAGACCAATAAGGTTGGAGCGAGGTAGGTCGACTGACCTGACGTGGGTTGACCGAGTTGCCGGCTGAATTTACAAGTAGATCGAAGAACCGAAGACCCTTATCTTTGACTTCAACGCCGATATTAGGTTAGCCCGTGGAAATCTTTAGAATATGTAAAGGTCTAAAGCGTTACTGTTTTAAGCTGACTGCGCCGAGAAAGGGTTATGCTGTGTTTTGTACAATTAATTCTGAAATATTCCTAATTTAGGAAGAAAACTTTAAAGTTTTCTAAAAAGGGGAAAGTTGATAAGGATAGATTTTTCACGTGGTGATTTTTCCCTTGTATCTAATACTTTGTATTATTTAGTAGTGTGATATTGTATCTTCTACTTATACAAAAATGATTTCGCTCAATGACACCAAAAATATAATTATTATCGAATGCTGCAAAGTATTTTCTATCCACACAACATTTTAATTGAAAAAATCTAAAAATATTTTAAGTAAAAGGATATTAACCCACAAATCGAGGTAGACACAGGAATGCTTTCAGCTTTATAGATACGGGCCACTCCCAGATTTAGACGGTTAATCGCTTCCGAGCGTTTATAGAACGAATAACGCGACAATACAGCGCTATGGCCATCGTTTTATTGCTAACTTTACTGACTATCATAAGGGATGAGTTTATTGTACCATGAATACGACTGCTTTCAGGATTTATTAGGGGTTTATAGATAAAAATTGTTAGAAGTAAAAGGTTGCTTCTAATGATAAATACTGCTACCACTTGTAGCGGAACTGTGGAGCCACAACCACAGCCAAGAAATACGTGTGGCACTCGGGGACTGCCGCGGTAAAGCTATTATATAGAAATAGCTAGTCTACACGTAAACGTCTAGTTGCACACACACAAACATCATGCCGAACTCGGCCAACTGAAACGACGTTAGGTGATGCACCGCTTTCAACGCCGTAGCGCTGTGCTTGTCGAAGTGGGTGGTGTTAGGATTATTTTCGTTACGGAATATCTTGATTCAGTTTCCGCGCTTAAAGCGCGCGCTAAAAGCTGTGCAATAGCTTAAAAATATAAGCATTACTTAGTATTTTTGTTACGAATTTACGTAAGCCTTTGAAATAACCACCCGGTAAAGGCTGTTCTGCTCAAACAACAATATTATATAATCCGTTAAAAATAGGTCAGAGAAAGGTTCAATCGCCCAATAATCTTTCGCGTTTTTCGATCAATTTCATGTTTTTAAAAGGGGATACCACTTCCGGAAGCACGAGATTGGTTTTATGTGGATTTTATGGTATACTTATTATGTTTTATATCATATATACCAATCATGTAACTTTTTTTTATGGAAAACGCTATTGCTACTTTTTACCCTAAAATCAAAGGACAAATCAGAAAATAAAAGTTAGGCTTTTCTTTATCTATTGCATTTATATCTTTGAAAAATACTATGCTTTTCGACTAAAATCCATTTAATAAGTATTTGAATTCGGGCCTGTTTCATCACTTCCTAGATATGTGCCGGATAGGTTATCCACCACTTAACTTGACAGATATATTATGAAGAATCTGTCAAATGAGTTGTGGATAGCCTATCCGGCACTGTATCAGGAAGTGGTGAAACAGGCCCTTAAATTGTTAGAATATTCGATAAATATTTTATCAGCAGCTTACAAATTATTCCTTACCAACGGCATATTTGAACGTGGAACCTTAGAATCTAATAGGAGTTCCGACATTATAAAACTGATCTAAAAGATTAGCTCTTCGATTAGCTGAGGTGGAATTGTTCCGCTCAAATCGCCCCGTTCCAATTGCTCTTGTAAGCATTTTGACTAGGGCTGTCGCGTTTTGTTTTAATTTATATTTTTATATTTTCTGTTCAGTTTTTACTTTTGTCGATTTTCTATTTTATGTTTATTGTACCTTTTTATCACCTGAGAGCCAGCGACAGCTAGACTTTCGTTATTTTATAAAAGCTGAAAGTTTATCTGTATATGACCCCTATATAAGAACGACCATCAACTATGGACTTTCGGTCGAGGTTTAACTTTAGGAGGTATCCAGGTCTGGAGGTCTACCTCAACTTCAATAAAGAGTAAAGCTAAATTTTTTACCTCATTTTCTTTGAGTTAACTGTGGGAATCTCATCTTCCACATCTGCTGCTGGATATTTTTGCTACATGACAGTGGAAAAGTCTTATTTTAAGGAAACTTTAAAAAAAGTTGAAGGGTGTTTGGCAGTAGGAAGCAACTGTCAAAAATGTCCGACAGTAGAAGACGAGATTTCTATAGTTATCCAGAAGGAAATAATATTACAACTTGAACTTAACTCTTTATCGAAGGTCAGGTAGACCTTCAGCACTGGATACGTCCTTAAGTAATCGTGACCGAAACTCCATACTTGCTGCCTGCTGGCCGTTCCCACCTCTATAGGGGTCATAATTATAAGGGTAAAGTTTCAGCTTTTATAAAATAACGAAAGTTTGGCTGTCCCTGGCTGTTGGGTTATTAAGAGCTTTAATACTAAGTGGTTGTGGCAGTACCTAATTATCGTTAATAAGATAATCAAATATAAACTTGGAAGTGATATTATGTATAATAATAATTAATGTTTATTTCACATTTTGAATGTGAGGTTTACAGCAGTTACGCTAAACATGTTCTCTAAAAGAATAACCTTTTTGAAAAAAAAAAAAACCTTGTATTAGAATATTAGCCTGAAATTAATTATGTATTAAAACAAATAAGTTAAATTTAAACTTAAAACTTTTGTAAATTTAAAATTTTTAACAGCAGGTAAATTTTATTGGCAGCCCTAATTCTCGCCCTGAAATCTTTGCCGGACTTTCTGTTCGCTGAACTTTTGCAGGCTACTTTATTGAAACGATGGGATTCCAAACTTTTAGTACATTTTAATGAGGAAATCGATTATTTGTTTTGTGCGTAGGTCAACAGGGTGATTAAATTTGATTAATTATGTATTTATTGCTTAGAAATTGACAGCAACATTTCTTGATGAATGATGATGGATTAATTCTTGGAAATCTATTGTTATTCTATTGTTGTCGCGGTCACCGGTGTTCTTACGGGGCTCGATGGGTTAGTATGTAAGTATGCGGTTAATTTTTACGGTATTTTCCGAGCAAAGTAAGTACAGTTCTCTGAGCGAAGGCAGTTTGTTATAACTGTGCATATGCCCAAGCAGTAGGCTGGCTTGCAATATAGTCAGCACAGTCCTGAGAAATAACGGGTCAATGCGTCTGGAACCAATTATGTGACCCCCAGATACCTAGTCAAGAAATATAACGTTATATTAAGCACGTTTGTTGAACAAAAAATCAAGTACAATACAATATTTGTTTTTCTTTTGTTATGTACTTACCTGTCAAACATTGGGAATCAAATCGATCAAAACGAAAGTCGCTTGTTTGTCTGGTTAGGAAACAGATATCCTGCAAAAAAAGTAATTTTTATGAATTCCCATTGAAACATTGCAGGAAATGCGAAAGATGAGCCTATAATCGCAGGATTAATGTCAGATGAACGAAAAAAGTGCTTGGCTGGCAATTAATCTTATAGCTGTAGGGTTGTCAAAAAAAGTTTTAATTGTGTTCGCCGAAAATTATTAAAATTTTGTTTGATTATTCGAGTTTTCGACTTGCGCTCGAAATAAAGCTTCATTAAAATTAAAAGTATTACTTTATGAACTATTTTAATTAATGTTTCTCTGATTTGATCAAATGCTGATAGGATTTTGAAATGTGGTTTTTAATTTCATGTTTTGACGAGGTTCTCAATGATTCTCTTGATGTAAACATACAATTTAAGTATTTTTACCTACAATGAAATTAATAGGTGCCTATGAAATTTATAATGATATAATTAATAGAAGCCTCCTAGTTCTTACATACTCCTCAAAGCGAAAATTAGTAACTAGTTTTGTCGTAAATGTAGTTTTTGTAAGAAGACATTTGAAGTACTTAATATATTATGTTTCTTGATACACAGACGTATTATAAATATGACGTACTATACTAGATAAATTGTTTCCAACCATTTACTGAACTTTCCCAATGATCGAATATCCCAAAGCACGTTGAAGTTGATTTAGGATTTTCTACCTGAATCAAAAATAACAAAATATTTCAAGAGAAAAATCGCTTTAAGTCGGTGATTAAAATTCCGAATGCCTTTTACATTTTTTTCGTTATCTGAAGTCTGAAATTGTTCTTTCGGAATGTTTATGGCGATGCCGGCAAGATTAAAAATTGTAAATATATTGAAAGATAAATGAAATAGAATACCGTGCGAGGTTCGGAATAGCTTGGCCGGAGTAGAGGCAGTGGGCGGGCCGATACTGAGCGGCATTGTGTACGGATGCCGAGGATCGGGAACCTTGGATGTGATACTTTCTCTATATTTCAATAGAGTGGTGTTAGAGAGTTTAAACGTATAGAG
The DNA here is from genome assembly GCA_937595015.1 of Polyommatus icarus. Lineage (NCBI taxonomy): Eukaryota > Metazoa > Arthropoda > Insecta > Lepidoptera > Lycaenidae > Polyommatus > Polyommatus icarus. The sequence goes on from OW569321.1 coordinate 18,508,801, forward strand.
TAGGTTAAGCTATGGATCAAAGGAAAAGGTGGCTTCTCTCATTTATCTTTATTTGATTGCCATCTGTGATTAATCCTTCGATCGCGGATTCTTGGAAATCTATTGTTATTCTATTGTTGTCGCGGTCACCGGTGGACACCGGTGTCTTAATCTTAACCCATCAAGCCCCATAAGGACTTATGGGGCTTGATGGGTTAAGATTTAGATCATATCAAAGGGCTTTCATGGTTGGATACGCTTTCTAGCTATAAGCTACGATCGCTTTCTATCCTGGCGACACAGGTGATACAGGGGTGAATGTGTGGTGGGCCGAAGCCCGTTAAAAAAATCTGTGATTAAGGATTCAGCCTGAAGAAGTGGTAGGCTGCTATTAATGTTACATCAAATCTTAAGCTTCAGGGATCCGATTTTCAAAAATTCGAATGTCTCTTCAATCGCTCACGTATGAGACAGCATATTATTGTGTGCGTCCGAGAAAACCTACAATCGAAACGATATTTGATATATGAGAATCAGGTCGTCGAAATCTTCAATGATAGAAATATCAAAGTGAAGTGACACAGGATTTATGTTCAACGTTTGTATTGTCCAATCAAGGTTTGTTCCTATTGGTGAACTTACGTCATTATTATACCACAATATTATACTGTCCCTTAAAGCAAACCTTAATTGACACTTTACTTTCGTATTACATGAATAACAAATAGTTTTAAAGGCAAAGTGCCGTATCTGAATATTCGTTGCAAATGCTGTTCGTGGGTAAACGATAGCCCCTTAGTTGAACCGCTTTTCGTTTCACGTGCATCTTTACTGCAAAATCCATACTAATGCTATAAACAAACGCACGCCACAGATAATATATAGCACAGTCGAAAGAGTCTCTAAAACAGGATAGGTTTAACGTATACGACTTAAGTTTATTCAAGAAAACTATTTCAGTGGCTGTTACCGCTTTAGTACCGGACCGGAAGAGTTACGTCCAGCGTTCAGTCGTTGCCATGGTAACCAATAAACACCTGGCCTATCGGTTTAGTGGTCGTAAATGACCTTTAAGCCGCAGACGCCGGGATATCCGGCTTGACTATGATCTAAGATTGGTTAAGCCGGTGTGCACTATTTACATTTCATGTTCGGTTTGAATCTAATTAAAGACTAGGCCGGGTTTATCTACCTTTGTTTTTCCGCGAAAAATTAATAATTCTGTTCAAAGTGTGCTACAACCCACTTTTGTTTTTCAGATCTAGCTTAATTTCTGTGAACACAAGACAGTAAAGTAGACTTTAACTTAGAGAAAGGAAAATAATAGATCGGGCGTTTTCATTATTTCGTAATGTTCAAACTATAAGTTTTTAATGCAAAGTAGCAAGGAAAAATGATAATGAAGTGGTTTATGGCCAAATCCTTCTGAAATAGCATGACGGTTTTTAATGTGTATGCTTATCGGCCTACCTAATTATAACATGGCAACAAAGCGTTTGCCAGATCAGCTGCTATATTATAAAGTAATTTGTCACAAAAATCGTGCAGAAAATATATGTGATGCGAGTAAATTACACATCGTTACAGTGCAGTCGGTCGCTACTGGCACGTGGATGTTTATCCACAGCCCCACAATCGACACAAAGGATCTTTGTAAGATTTATCGGTGTCGATGCGCTCCTACAGACCTGTCCTTTTGAAATATAAACTAGCTGCTGCTCACAGCTTTGCCGAATAATAACATAATAATATTATTTTACATAATAATACAAAAAGGAACGCTTTTCTATCCATTCTAATATTATAAATGTGAAAATGTGTCTGTGTGAAAATTGCGGAACCGACTTTGATGTTCGGTATGAAGATACTTTGAGTTCCGGGAAAGAACTTGTTGCGGACGTCAACTTGTCTACTGTTGTTGTTTTAATTAATATGGCTTAATATAGCCATGAGCTATAGCTTTGTCCACACTGTGACTTTTTCTGTTCGTCAAGGGCATGCGTTATAGCGCAATCAACAGCGAACGTGAGGCATGCCCTTGTCTGCCCTTATTATTAAAAATGACAGTTGGCGTTGCATTCTTTGATTCATTCAATTATTGAATTGACCAGGCAGCTCACGAGTTTAAACACCCTCAAAACTTCGTAACCCATGAGGTAGTAGAGAACATTAACAATATTTTTTCTCACCTCCGGGCGGAAAACGCGATCTTTCTTTCCGCTGCGCTTACCAATGTTACCGTTTTCTGCCTCCGTCGTTGAGAAAAATATTATACGCACCACGGGCAGTAAATAAGAAAGCCTCAGACCACAATATGTTTCCTGAGAATTATAAAATTTAAAAAATTACATGTGATCTGAGACATTTCTTATTTTCCTGCCCTGGTATTGTATTGTACTATTATTTTCTTAACGAACTAGTGGGAAACATCAGTCAATGTTCTTCACATCGCTGTCTGCATCGGTTTTTCTCAATTGAATTAATATTTCAATAGGATACAATATGTAAGTTCTGCAACAACGATCTCTGCAATGTTTAAATTTACCACCAGCACACACTGGAAGTTTTTTTAACGTTTGACAAGGTTTTGTCAATATTCTGATATGACGTGTGCTAGATGTAGTCGGATTATTTACTGTATGTGCTAGTAGCGCCCTCAGCTCGAACTTTTGAGTAATATTCCCTACTATAAAAGGCTAAATTTTCGTGCCAGTATAGTGACCAACTATAAGGCGAAATGAAGGTGCGGTCATCCGCACCGCATCAGATTTCATAATCTAGTTATAAATAATTTTCATTAGTTTGATTATTTTAGGCGTAAACACAACTAATTATTTTCAGTAATGGTTTCCACCTAAAATGATATAGGAAAGCCGCATTTGGATCAAATCACCTCTGCACAAAAGCGTCGAAACAATACATGGAAAATAAATTAATTGGGTGTCAAAAACCTAAATAGTGTTTGTGGAATATAATATTATATTGAACATTCTACAATAATTGTAAATAAAACCACATTTTGCGTTACCAAGAATTGTTGTACTGTTTTGCGCTACAAAACAGGATGTGACAAAATTATGTGATAATACTGTAACTTTTTTTAAACTCTTGCACATGGGAAAATCCATGACCCTCGGGCGGTCGCCCATGTAAATCCCAAAAAATACTCTTTCAGCGCTACTACTTTCACAGTGAACTCTTTTTATGGGACTTGTTTTGTTGCACCCTGTATAATATAACATACTGTAACAACTACAACAAATAAGAGTAACCGCGACCGAAACTCCAAAGTTGCTGGTCATTCTAATCTCAATAGTGGTCATATACAGGTAAACCTTAAAATGAAGAAAATCTGGCTGTCGCTGGCTCTTGGGTCAGTGGTACGCGTTACATTTAGCCATGTCAAGTTAACCTGTATAGGTTGTAAGGCACAATTAACGCCCGTGTACTGTGCAGGTGTTTAAGCCGTTAATTTTCCGTCCGTGGAAGCTTTGGAGTCATTCGGTCTGTAGTGCCATCACTCGGCCGAGACTTCGTCCTTAAACCTTTCGATACTCACGTGCGCACAGTTTGACTTAAAAATAAAATGTTTTATTTCTGAATTTTGAAACAAATATTTTCAGAAAGTTTACATGACGTAATGGTGACCGATATAAAATATCTATTTCATATTGAAAAAAAAAGTTATTTTGAGCAAAAAGCACTTTAAGTAAGTGACTTTCTAGGTAAAAGAATCAGGAAATTGTTGCATTTTTACTGACGCGAATAGCAATAATATAATTGTAATGTTTTTTTACCAGACTCAAATGACCTTAGCAAAAACAACGCTGTTGGGATATGTTTCTGACATGATGTTAGAATGACCATTCACAATTTTTATTGCGTAATCATTACAGTACGCGCACGGGAAAACATAATATTGTATATACTACCGATCAGGTTGATTAAAGCCCTAAAAGATTATTTGTACCTCCCACAGCAAAATAATGCTGTAAGCATTTTCAATTTCACCTTTACTACAAATGCCGTTATCACTACCTACTACGAAATATCGTTGTCAGCAAAACCCATTTACTACAAATGTCAGTTTTTCGCGGCGGCCGTGTATCGCGGTATCAAGAGTCTAAGCACGTAATGAAACGCCTGCAGGCTGCGCTCGGTTTTGACACGTCGACGCGACGGTGAGCTCCCACCTTTTATCAATATTTGTATCGTACCCGTGTTATTCCCTAACATAAATGTCCGGCTATTTTAGAATGCATTCAAAGCTTGCTAAATCTTTTGGAAATTCCGATGCATTGTGTATTCGCTTGACAAATGAAAATATTTTATAAGAGTAATTGGATGAGAACGTATTCCCATTTCCTCGATGCACTTTTTGTCACAGAACGGGGAATGTTTCTTTATGTATTCATTTAGGACTTTAAATTTACAACCCTGCTATTCTTGTTTCAAAGGTTAAAATGTAACTTTTTAGATATTTATTCATAGAACAATGATAATAATTGTGATCAGATTTCTGTCGCCTATCGTACAAAACACGAGACATCTACCTGCCCGGATATGTATTAAAATATAATATTATACTCTACGATAGTTTGGACATCGCGGAGGCCTTTGATCGGGTTTGGCACAAAGCGCAAATATCAAAGCTCCTATCATATTTGCTCCCCCAGAAATTATAGGTAGTCTCTTAAAATGTCAATTATATCGAGGAAACTATGGGTTTTAAACTAGCCGTGTCAAATATTAATAATAAAAACATAATCTAGTGTTATATTATTTAGAAGGAGGAATCTCAATCGTGCTGTGTCTATAATATTCCCGTCGATGCTCCTTTCGATGGTTTCAGTGACGCGCTCGCTACAGACTCCACTCCAGATGTACCAGGGGAACATGATATGCAGCATACCTGAGCAAATTAACATAATACGGCTCTCATTGAGACGTCAAGCGTATACGTACTAGATGGAGGCATGTTAGACAACAGGTAAACTCTCGAACGAGCTAGGTGTTTGATTTCTCTAGCACTTTGCCTGATATCGATTGGGTAAACGTTTGCTCAGTAATGCATGTAAACCCTAATACGTATTCATACCGGCAGCTCCATTACTCGCTTGTATTTTATGTGATCCTTGTTTTATAAATTATTCTGCAACAAACTTCGCATCGACAAGTCAGCGGATTAGGGCTAGATACACACGAGATTAAATAGCTTACCGAATATACTTTTTATCTACCCGTGGCTTCGTCCGTGTGGAATTAAAAACCTTTTTTGGAGGTAGGATTTCATAAAATTCTTTATTGCACGCCCACGTTGTAACAAAATTTCCGTGCGAAATATTAAGTCTCTAGACATTGGGATGCCATGCGTTGATATTATAAAACAGATACAGGAGACAGAAAATGTTTTTATTAAGTCGTGTTTCGCTACTTAACTAATCAATTAAATATTAAGTAGTTGCTCATTGATTAATAAAGTTAAAATTTCCCTTATTCTTTACTTTGGTTTCGGCAGCTTTAACAACAGCGTTGTTCCATAACAGCTAAAATCCTATTAGAACCTCATAAAGTGTTACTTGACAAATAGATTTTTCCCATTTACTTACTTTAGTCACAGTCAGCTAATTTTGTATGTGGCCGAGTTAATAATTATCGCTCGTGTTAGTTTTTATATACTGATTTTTTGCATCCACGTCCCGTAACAATGCCATCTAGGCGACAAATCAATCTTGTAGTTTTCCTGTTAATATTTGGTTAATATAGTATAATTGTAGCTTAGCAACCTCCGTAATATGCGTATATGATACTAAAGGTAGTCATATAATGTGTAATAGAAATATCTGTTAGTAAATTATCACCAGAGTGTTGTTATCTTTACGATTGTATTCGGTGATCCAAAGATAAAGATTTTATTGTTAGCCCCGGGGAAGTCTGCTCAATAGCTGGAAACGTTACATGATATTATACCGAGATTGGCGCCAGTAAAATGTTATGTGCTGATTGTGAATTTGACGGAGTGGGGAGATAACGAGGTCGGAGGATTGCGACATAGTATTGCGTTGTCGACAAAAAACAATGGCGTCTCACTACTATTTGTGGTAACAGAAAAATAGTTATACCTTAGTACAATATGTTTGTCAGCTTTGTTTTTTATGATGCGACGCCCATCACCTCCTGGAATGAAAACATATTTCGTAACCCCTACCCTTTGCTTTTAATTATGTAGTACTAGCGACCCGCCCCGGCGTCGCACGGGTATAAAATATATAGCCACTGAAAAAAAATATTAAAATCGATAGCCTATGATCCTTCAAGTGGTCTACTTCTTATATGTGCCAAATAACATGAAATTACTTCTGTAGTTCAAGAGATTAAGCCATTTCAAATAATTTCCCCCGTTTTATCCCACATTCTTCTATTAGTCTTAGCGTGATAAAATAATATAGCCTATAGTCTTCCTCAATAAGTGGGCTATCTAACACTGAAATAATTTTTCAAATCGGACCAGTAGTTCCTGAGATAAGCGCGTTCAAGTTAGGCCTTTAAAATAATTTTCCCCGTTTTTTTCACATTTTCCTCTATTTCTTCGCTCCTATTAGTCTTAGCGTGATAAAATATAGCCTATAACCATCCTCGATAAATGGGCTATCTAACACTGAGAGAATCATCAAAATCTGTTACGTAGTCTTAAAGATTAAAGGGAACAAAGGGACATGAGGGGAAAATAGTGACTTTATTTTATAATAAGTATAGAATATGAATATAAAAATCTTTTTGTTAAAATTCTCCTACTTAATATATTATAATATGTATAATATTATATCAATATTTTTTCACATTGTGCGTGTGCGCACGATGCAACTGTGCAGGATAAGTAAGTGACTTTCACTGTGCACTTGGTCAAGTAGCAACTTTGCCATTAGTACCTACTACTTATCAGCGAATACATGAAGATAATGAATCTAAAATAAGATTACTTTATTCATGTTAGAAGTTATTAAACAGAAAACGAAACGCCAAATAACATAATTTCACAAAGACAATTCGAAAAATCGAAAGTAGAAGTTTGCGATTTCAAAGCTCCAAACTCTGACATCTTTCCGATGAATCCCAAAGATAAACATATTTGCGAGTTTCCACTTGATGATTGTAACAACATTTTCCGTGATCGGTTGTACGCGCGAACTTCGGAGCTCTTTATTGAATGTGTGGTTTGGAGAGGAAAAGATTTTTTCACAAACTTTGCGGGTAATGTAAAAGTATCTAATGATTGAAAGGATTCAGATTTACTTTGTACTTTGGAGCTGTTAAAGCGACACCTTTTATTAGTCGATATTATTCTTTACAACGTTTGATGGTATATACGATGATCAACCCCTTTTTTAGGGTATTATGATGTCGATATTTAATAATAATTAGATAGAACTAATTATTGATATCCGCTATTTCGTAACATCAACTCTAGAGCTATAAATTTTTCGAGATACAAAGAACTACTTTATGTCTTTTTCCTGGAGTCAAAGTATTTTCGCAGCTAAGTCGGTTTAATGGTTTACGCGTGAAGAGGTTAATACACAGATAGACACACTATCACAACTATTACAGTGACATGTGCAGGCGTATAAATAATTATTAGTGTGTAACACTAAGCCAAAATTACGCGGCCGAAGTTCGCAATAATTACGCCAAATTACTGATGATACACCATGCCGAAATTACGTCGCTTTATAGTGGACAGCTGCTGAACTTCAGTCGAGTGTAAGTTCGGCAGCGACTCGGCGGCAATGTTTTTTTTTCGGAGTCAATTCGGCAGCGACCCTGCCGTGTGACCCTGAATACTCGGACAAAGTTAGGCAACTGAATTTCCGTCGCGTAATTTCGGCTCGTATCGTGGGTAATATCAGCCGAGTGCGTCGGAACGTAAAATCGGCCTCGGAAGTTCGGTTGCGTATTTTTCGCCTAATGTCGACGCCCACAACTTCCTTGCTCCAAAATTCGGGTATCGCGCGGGAACCGTAGGTTCAACATAAAAGTTATTCTATGTCCCTTGACTCAAATTATCTCCATACCAACAAAATTTGTTCAGCGGTTTGAAAGTAAAAAGGTATCAGACAGACACACGTTCGCATTCATAATATAGTGCAGAAGAATGGATTGGTGATTATGTAATTATAACATTCATTAATTATAGTATACTCAACTTAGGCCGAGCATACTGTTTGCAATATTATAAATATACTTGACGGCGATACGAAGGTGTTTTACGAGCCCGGTGCACTTTGCGTCAAACTCTCGCTAAGTTGTTGCAGAACTTTGCCGACTTTTTTACACCTTGTCGTCTCCACTGTACGAGTACAAACAACTAACAATATGTAACGTTTATTTCTGACTAGCTCTCGGCTGCGGTTTCGCCCGTGTAAATAGGATAGCCCACGGAAATACTGTATTTTATTTTAAAACTAGAGATTTAACTAAATTCTGGTGGTATAAATAACTAATAATAGGTAGGTATTTGTAAAATATACTCACTACTCACCACTAGTGTTTAAGATTTTTATTTACCTATTATTACGTGATTAAAATAACCAAACGTTAAGCATTGCATACATTTTTAATATACGTCCATACATTATTAATATACGAATATCGTACTTCATCTTACTGTCGTCATTATGTTTCGTGGATAAAAATAATATGAGCATTGAAAACTATTTTGCTCTGGAGGGATTCAGACCCGTGATCCTCCCCACTTAAGCCTCCATGTTTATTATTTTTATAAACATTCTATTTAAAGGTTTTTAAAAATAATTTGACAAAGGAGGCCCGGATTTGGGGCGTATTTTGTAGCCTTAATATCACCCCGAGGGACGGAACGAGAACACCAGATTTCTTACCCACAAAATTGATCGCCGCTCCCCCAACTTTCGCTAGAACCGTATTACAGGCGATTAAAGTAATTTATATTTGCGGAATATCATAATAAAAATGACTGATAAAATATTAAATGGTAATTATTTTAGTGTCAGTGTAATTGGCACTTTGCGGCCCGCAACCTCCGACCTAGACTTAATTTTTAGGGTTCCGTACCTCAAAAGGAAAAAAACGGAACCCTTATAGGATCACTTTGTTGTCCGTCTGTCCGTCTGTCAAGACCCTTTTTCTCAGGAACGCGTGGAGGTATGAAGCTGAAATTTATATCAATTACTCAGGTCTACTGTCCCTTGAAGCTGTGAAAAAATCAAACTTCTAAGCCAACGCAATCAAAAGATACAGCCGTTTATGCCGCAAATTTTCGACACTTGCAAGGGAATCAAAACCTACAGGGTGCTTCCCGTGAACTCAGAATCTTGAAATTTGGTACGAAGCAACGTCTTATAGCATAGATAAAGGAAAAATTACGAAAACCATAAATTTTTAGTTACATCACATAATATATTTTTTTTTAATAATTTTAAACTTACTACCCATTTCCTCATACTCGATTGTCGTAATGAACGAACTTTGTAAACCTTGCAGGTTTGTACGGAACCCTCGGTGCGCGAGTCCGACTCGCACTTGGCCGGTTTTTTTACTTATATTAAAGCGTATATTAGTGTTTATTTATAAAAAAGTTAAACTTTTTTATTTTTTATGATAAAAAATAATTTATTCATATCACTTTTTAAATAACTGTAGATATTATAACGAAGTAAAAGTTACTAATAGATCTCAACTTAATGAAAAGACTAAAGAGTACCCGTCTCATATTATATCTTTTGGAGTATCTCTTTTTGTAAAATGAGTGGGCAAACGAACAAACGGGTCACCTGATGGAAATCAACTAACTATCTTCGTCAATGAATACTCGAAACATTAGAAGAGTTGCAGGTGCTTTACCGGCCTTTAAAGAGGAAATACGCTCTCTTCTAGGGTTTGTGAGATTGAGAGTAAGAAATTAGAAACGTTAATAAAATAATGAACAATTTATTTTACGAAGGTCGAACACTTTTTCTATGTAGTTATAAAGCAATAAATATTCTCGTACAAGCTCTAAGCTCACTAAGAAGATCGAGCTTAGTAAAATCCTATTCATATACTTATAATAGAATTATGATCATTTTTTTCCTATAAAATGGTATAAAGCAAAACTGAGAGATTGTTAAATTTTTATCGGGGATTTGTGTAATGTTTGCGAAGGTTTCTGATGTTTTTACCGAGGCTTAGATCCTTAGCCTGGGATATATAAAATTGAAAAATTGGGATCATAAAAGTTTAATTCGAATCTTATATTTTAAATGTTGCTCGTTCGAGGAGTTTATTTAAGTGTACGCTTATTAAAAGTTGGGATACTTTGGCATTTATTTACGTGTAATTGGGTTTCGTAAAAGTTTTTATACGAGATGTTACATGATCCGTAAAATTCGATAACATGATTTTACTATTTATAGGGCAATTATAAAATGGAAAAGGAATTAATAATCACTAAACTTGCCCAATTCCAAAAATATTATTTATTGCTATATAAATAATAATGAATATATAGTTAATAAAAAAATATAATGAAAATTATTATCCTCCTCTGTGGCTTGTGGTTGAAGGCGTGGTCACTCAAGCCGGGGGTCATGGGCTCGAATCCCGCCGACGGATTGTAAAATAACATTCTAGCACAATTTCTATAATATGAGAACACCAATTATTAATTCCAGAACATTTATTAGTAATTTAACATGACTGGTAATTTGTATCATAATTCATAAATGATATCAATAAAATAATAAAATATATTTTTACTCAAAATGATTACACTTTTTGAACATCCATCATATTTTACCAAAAAGATGGAATATTATTCTTTTCAAATAAAATAATAGGTATAACAATTTTATAACTTACAGCTATGTAACGTCAAAGTAAAAGTAAAGTAACCTGCACTAATAATAACACTGGTCAACAGCTATAGTTTTGTGGCCTGAAAACTAAAAGCTGTTTCTGTAAGAACTTTGTGCCTTGATCACAATATGTTTCTAAGATTTTTTTTTCTATCAGCTCAGGTTTTTAAAATATTAATTCATTCCAAAGTTTCAAAAATCTCGAATTTTAGTCTATTTCTGAATCACTTTACAACTACTAAGTATCGAAATAATTTATTTTCACGTGCCTTGATAAAATAATATGTTAAGTAAATATACACATTACACATCTATTTTTTAGATCTCAAATTGAATTGCATTTTATATTTTTTATTAAAATATGAGAGTTGAAAACTAAACTTTCTTTTTTCATACAAAAATTGTTACTCCACGTAGTATGAGCTATTATTACCTAGCATTTGAAAAACCGTCATAACATTGGGGAAATTAGTCATAACTCATTGAAATTTAAAGTTACATTCTCAATTTCTTATTGAGAATGTAACTTTAAATTTCAAAACTAATAAAAATGAATACTTTCAACTGCAATGTGATTCTGAAATGGTCTAAAATGCGAGATTTTTAAAACTTTGGAATGAAATATCTTAAAAATCTGAGCTGATAGAAAGAAAACTTCTTAGAAACATAGGTATATCGTGCACACAAAACTCTTATTTATACAAACTGCTATTAGTTTGCAGGCAACTATTTTTTTTCGATTTATGTTGACCTGTGTAATTAATAATAATTATTAACCTGTCATTGAAAACTTTATTAATTCACTGCTGTCACTATCAATAGTAAATTACAAAGTTAGCTAAATATGCAATTATAATTAATAACAACTAAATAGCAATTCAATTTAATATTTATAACATTCAGCAAAATTAACAAAATTAATGAATATTCATTAAGATTTAATTATTTCCGGACGTCCGTTATGCGCTTTGGATTATTTTTGTAACCTTATTGAGGCTGTTTGTTTTACAAAACATACAGCCTAATACACAATTTTTAATCAACATTATAGTAAATATAATAAATAAAAATAAATATTAAGAGATTACATAAGATAAGGTTTAAAAAAAATTTAGTTTATTATTATTTTTAGCAATATTCCGCGAAATACACTTCCACCTTTAAGTAAATGAAGGTTGAACACCACCACACACTCGACGCGCGTTTCGCTCCAACACCGTCAACTTGACGGACGTTGTTCGTAGAGTCCACATCCTGAGGATGCTCCGGTGTTGGAGCGAAACGCGCGTCGAGTGTGTGGTGGTGTTCAACCTTCATTTACTTAAAGGTGGAAGTGTATTTCGCAGAATATTGCTAAAAATAATAATAAACTAAATTTTAAGCTATGGATTTCCGCAAAGTAACGCCTGATTCCATTAAATAAGGTATAAAAGTGTTATGTTAAGTACTCACATACGGTTTTGCTTTATAGTTTTACTCCGAATCGAAGGAAATGACATATTTCACATATTTAATTCTATCGAGCCGGCTCGTGAAAAATGCCGTCTTCATACCCATAAGGATGCCCGGATCGGCAATTTGTATGGATATGAAGACGTATTTTTTTGAGTTCCCAGCATTGTTCTCATAGAAAAAGTTGTTCATTTTGACGGACTCATTTGATGGTTTAAAGCATTGATTCCCAAAGTGGTCCAGGTGGACCCCATGGGGTCCACGGGAGCCCGATAGGGGTCTACGCTTGCGTGGAAAAAAAATGGGGGTCCACGAGTCGTTAACGGGGGTCTATGAAAATTAGGTGACCCGATTTGACTTCTCTTATGAATATAGGCAGACAATATTATATTAATAGCAGATTAAACATTACAGAGCGATAATAAATAGCTACAAAACAAGACCACTTTTTACCACTCCGAAGTAAAAGTTGTTGGTTCCTTGCACTGTGACTTGTGAGTCAAACTTAGAAACTTAGAATACAAAGGTCCAACTGTTGGATGAATACGCTTTTTAGACCGGCCTTGAACTGGGGTCCACCCGATCCACCAAAATGTTAAAGTGGTCTATGACAAAAAAAAAAAGTTTGGGAACCTCTGGTTTAAAGGATAACGGTGTTTACACTAACACACTACTAAGCTTACTTCAATGAAAACAAACTTGTAGGAGTGGTATTGGATGCCTTTATTGGTCGACAAATTAAGCCCACAATTGTGATTTGTGTGCAAAAAGAGTTTTTGGTCCAGCAGAAACACATTTATTTATTGTTTGTTTGGGTAAAAGAACAATATCACAGTAAAATACATTTAAGACCGTCTTAATTCTAACAGTACTATTGATTGTGATATCCACATCACATCGATGTGTATATTATCATAGTACCATCAGCATTTAAGACAGTCTTAACTCTATTGTGTACTATCAGAGAAATTGATTCCTAGGCACATTGCATGGTAGTAGGTACCTCCGTAGTTTGGTCACGTTACATCAAAACCAGCCGGCAGATCACAATTAACATTGAATTGACATAATCCGACCAAATAAAGTTAGTCTATCAACTGCCTAGGAATCAATTTCCTCAATGGTACAATTGATTGTGATAACTATCCACATCACATTACCACAGATATTATGTTGTTTAAGTTCAAAGAAATGATGAAGCAAAGAATAATAGGTTATTTCTACTGTAGCAACAAACGACAGCGCGTGTAATACAGAAAATATATCGAATTGAATATTTGAAAGGGGAATAAACAGTTTTGATAAATGGTTTCCAATTGAAAGCGGGTGACGTTTGCGTGCGGCGGCCTCTGTCGGCTGATAAGGTCAGCTGTCAGCGCTGACGGGATGAACTGCGGTAATCGGTTTTGCCTTATTTGCCATCATTTAGCGTTATTAGGGAACTAAATATTAACTAGGACGAAGAGCTACGAGTCAGTTTGTAATAATGACTACTCAGAGAATTTGAGCGACTTATTAACTACACTATGAATATTTTTGCGCCCTGTTACATCCCGTGTAAGCGACAATAAGCTTAGATAAATTTTAAGAATAAGGGACTGCTTCACCACTTACTGTTAAGTGCCGGATAGGCTATACACAACTTATCTGACAGGTGATCTGGTACTTATCAGTAAGTGGTGAAACTGGCCCTAAGAGCAATTAAATATAATCTTTTTAAAATTCTTGTTTTCCTTATGCGTAATTTTCAGACGATTAACGATCAACAGGGGACGTTTTGAAATCTCGTTTTCAGAAAGTATGTATGTTAGGGCTTCTCCCTATTTTCAAAGTCACCTTCATCGTGACTTACGGTCCCAGCTCATACAAAATCAAGTTGCAGTAAAACTAATACCACTATTTATGAGGAGTTAAACCGCCTGTGGCAGCATATTAAATAAACGTGGAGCAAAATAGAATATTAATATGATATTTCACATAGTTCTATAACTTTACCGAACAAACTAAATTATGAAAGCTAAAATGTTTAATGTTTAATAAAATATAAACAGCTCAGATTCAGTACAAGTTTATATCTGTAAATTAGATAGTTCCCTAGGGAGCGGTAAAAACGATAAAGAATGAAACACGACTGCCGTCCACGGATACAGAGTTAGATTTTTAATGCGAGGATTTTGTCAAATTTTAATGTAATTTCGTATTTCGCAGTGATAGAGATCTTCGTTATTGCAGTAATGTATAATTAAAAGCGGTTTAATTTATATTTTACCAAAAAATTGTGATAATTATACATATTATCGACAAGTTAGTATTTTTATTAGAATTCTTTCTGCAGTTTGTAAGATCTAAGCATGTATAGCTGGAACAAACAGTGGAAACTGAATTTTTATTCTATATAGTGATAATAATAATAAGAATAATTAATTAATAACTGCAGTATCATAGATATTATATCATACTAATCTATAGATATTTACAATTCTGATATCCGCGAATGTCTTGAAGGAGCATGAAATAGGGAATAAAGTTCTTAATTGCTTTCTAAATGAATCTAAAACTTAAGCAATTAGTTTCAAGTCCTATATATTATGAAATGCAATAAAGGGGACTGATCCGCCCACAAACTCAATGTGAATCGACTGAGGATTTGAAATATTTTTGTCACACTACGAGACGAGATGACGTCCGCAACTCCTTTGCACCAAAAGTCGTTTATCGTCCGGGAACCAAACATTTTTGCGGAAAAAACCACACTATATCATTTTACAGGACATAAAGTATCTGCATATAAAATTTAAAGACAGACAGATAGACATACAAACGCACTTTCGCATTTATAATATTAGTATGAATATTAGTTACAAGTTATAACTAGACATTTACCTACTCTGTTAGCAACGAAAGTTAAGCTCGTGAGCCCTCATCTTTTTGTAGAAGAATAATTAAAAAGTTTTTTATGTCCTAAACGGTTTTTTAAAAAGAAACAGATACAGCCAGATACTACAATAGCCTAAAATTGTAATTTATTTATTTTCTATAAAAAGTATAGGATGTAAATGTTTAATGTACTTATATAAAAGGTGCCTATATTTCATGTAATCCACAAAGAAATAAATAAATTGGATCGCAATTAGTAATATTGTCAGTAATTTTTCGGCATTGATAAAATCGATCGACTATAATAATTCTAAACGTGTTAAAACTATTACTACAAAAAAACAAGCTCTAAATTACAAGCCATTAAATATCCATCTAAAGGCGAGTACACAAGAGTCGCGCCCTAACTAATTCTCCATTCATCACGTGAACTGCCCTATCTCTGTTTGCATCCTATTAAGACTTTCCCTGTGCAGATAAAGAGTCAAAGAAATGCCTATCTCTTCCGTTTACACGTTTGCTTTGCTAACTCTGCTGAGGCGACGGGATTTGTTTTTGTATACGTTACGGTCAAATATGAAAGCGGACGTTTACAGTTATATTTAAAAAATATTATTGATACTACATTAAAATGTTGCTTTGAATGAAACTAAGATTTAAATCTTTAATGAATTATCTAATCATCTAAGTGACAAGTTATAATATTTTCCAGGAAATAATAATTATGAAAACATATATTAACAGTAAACTAAACAGTAATAAATGAATATCATACTATAAAAAGTGAGTTTTTTATAACTTAAGTAATTATATTTATTCAGATAGGTATTTAAATGCCGTTATTCGCGCTACTTAAAAGCGGTTATTCGCCAATGGCCCGTTTTGGTTGGTTAGTTGACAATTTAAAGGAGATTCTTTGATCTTTACTAGTCCTAAAATTAACCAAGCTTATAAAAAATATTTACTGTAAAAAGCATATAGTAGTATTACTTTTTATTTCAAAATTAGAGTACTTGAGCCTTTTTATTTTCAAACAGTCGCACTTTTAATAGAGATGTGATCTCAATTTTAATTTACCTAATGCAAAATTTGACAGAAAATGTGACAGTTTCTGTCAAAATATTTATTAAATTAATAGGTAATCGTTAATTTCTTGTGAGTGCGGCCGTAAAATTACTTTTCGATTTTGGACACTATCCTGGACAACTTCAGAAAACCCTAAAATTAAATGTTTTGATACAGCATGTGTTTGAGTGTGAGTGCGATAGTGGCGCGCCATTGGTCCGTCTATGTGTGTCTGTTTCTTAATGTGAGTGATCCGCGTGAACGCTGCACACGCCGTCATTAGTCAAAGCCTGATGGCCCAAGAGCCAACTACAGCCAGATTTTTGTCATTTTACAAAAGCTGAAAATGTTTTCCTGTATATGACCCCTCTAGAGGTAAGAACGACCAGCAGTTATGGTGTTTCGGTCGCTGTTACTTTAGTAGGTATCCTGTTCTGAAAGTCTATGCAAAAAAACTTCCAGCTTTTATTAAATGGCGTCTGGCTAGCGCTGGCTCTTACTCTACGAGCAGAGTGCAGGTAATAAAAGCTGCATCTGTCAATCTGAATGTACGGTCAAGAGTTACATTCAGACTGATATTTACATTTTTTGCATTTTTCTAAAATGTATCAAAGTATTTTATACTCGAAATTGAATGTTTATTGTTAGTGCTATCTAGCTAATCAGGCATACGTTTTTTGCTACATAACGTATGTAGCAAACAACGTATGCCAGATTAGTTTTTTTGCTAAACGGTACATTGTGGAGAATCTGGGGGCATGGCAGTGCCCCAGCCAAGCTTTTTAGCAAAGGCACGGTCATACCATACTTTTTTCGAAGCGGTTCGCGGCTATTTCACACCCTCCTTATCTTCGATGTTAACAAAGCTAGAGATTTACAATTTCGATGACTAGGAGCAAGTATTAAAACTATCTTAACCTCCAAATTACATTATAATCTGATTAATACTTTACTAGTTACGGATGGTCAAAGTTACTACGTTTACACATTCACACACACAATCACATTTATTTGTTATTTATTATTAAAGTTGAAATACAATTGAGTATTTTCTGAAATTTCCAAAAATCTTACTGTTACCATTATGAAGATAGAGCAAAAAAAAAAAAACAAAAAAAATCGTGTTTGTTGTACGAGACCCGCCATTCCTAAATTATTTTATTTTAATAGGACTATTCTATTTTATAGCGACAGCAAAAATACATAATTTGTGAAAAATTCAACTATCTAGCTATTGCGGTTCTCGAGATCCAGCCTGGTGACAGACAGACAGCGAAGTCTAAAGACTTTGTTAATATGGTAGAATAGTTTTAACGTGACCTGAAAAAAAACCCTTAAAAATGAAAAGAAATCCCACCAAAACATTAAATGTAAAAGGAGCCAAGCAAAATATTGCATAGCTATGCAATACTTCTGTCGTCAAAAGTTTTCAGATCACATTCAAGCCAAGCCTTCAACTTATTTTGTAATTGAAATCAACATTCAGTGAATGTATCAATAGTTTTCTTTATTTTAAAATTATTATAGTGGCTTGGCAATGAGCACTAGAGAAATAATCAGCGACTAATTCGATTTATATGGGTACCTGCATCGACCAGATGCGTCGTTACGATAAACTAAAAAAATACTTTACGCTTGCCATCTGTGTAAGTATGAACTCCTCCAAATATGCAGTTTTATATTTGTTTCTTAATAATTATGTGCTCATTGCCGAGCCACTATAATAATTTTAAAATAAAGAAAACTAATGATACATTCACTGAATGTTGATTTCAATTACAAAATAAGTTGAAGGCTTGGCTTGAATGTGATCTGAAAACTTTTGACGACAGAAGTATTACATAGCTATGCAATATTTTGCTTGGCTCCTTTTATATTCAATGTTTTGGTGGGATATGCTTGAAATAACGAAAATTCTGTGACGGAGGAGTTGTCATTTTTTACGTAGCACATTATTATGTCAGGCCGATCTCAGAACACATCTTCTCTACAGAGAGGAGGGCACTCTCCGGCGAGTCGCCGACGTGGGAGGAGCTCTCGCGGGTGCGGAAGCTGGGGCAGGAATGGCTGCTCCGAAGGTGGGGTGAGGCTCTGACGCAGGCCCAGTACGGTCAACGTACTGCTCAGGCTCTGCGTCCTGTTCTTGCGGCGTGGATGCGCCGCAAGAGAAAGCCCCTCACCTTCCGTCTTACACAGGTACTCACCGGACACGGTTGTTTCGGTGCGTACCTGTGTAAGATCGCCAGGAGAGAGCCAACGCCAGCCTGCCACGACTGTGGCGCTGCGGAGGACACGGCCCAGCATACCCTCGAGGTGTGCGATCGTTGGGCCGTACAGCGCCACGATCTGGTGGTAGTGCTGGGCGAGGACCTCTCTCTCTCTCTGCATACTCGAGAGCGACGAGGCCTGGCAGGCGGCGGTCTCTTTCTGCGAATTTCAATTAGCAATCAAAAAAAAAAAAAAAGGCCGATCTCAGAAACTTCGATAGGTGCCTGGGTTTGATTTGGGATTCTGTGGCGTTCGTTGTTTGATTCACAATGTTAAGTAAGAAAAATAGGTGGTGGCCAATTCTCAGACCTACATGATATCCAAACTAAATATTTCGTAGGCGTTTAGGACGTATTACATTGCGACACGAAAATTTTTAAAATGCATAAGGTTTTTACGACCAAATATGCTTAGTGGCATAATAACCTGAGCTTAAAATATTTGGTTGATAAAGTATTTATTTGAATGCAACTACATGCTTAATCGACATGAACATGGACGAGAATATTCGAACGCTACCGACACGTACGTCGATTGTTTTGTCTATATTTAGGATGGGTACGGTAATGCTGCACTATAATATACCTTGGAAATAGCACAGCCTTCCATGCAGGTACTCTTGTTAATATTTAAACGAAATTCAGACTGACAGAATTGCCTTTACAATGTCCACATAGTTTGTTCACTTTTATTTTGAGTTTTATAATATTATTTTTCTCCTGTCAACTAAAGAGTTAGGGGGCGTCCCTTATATACGTGAAATATTTTAGGGGGGGGGGGGGGGGGTCGTATCAAATATCGCGTAAACTATATGTTTTTTCCACAATATAGCCAAATCATCATTCAATAATGATAGTACGTTTACGAGATTAGGCAACTGTTTTTGATGTAAAAACCGGCTCCAACTTAAATATATAATATAATATTCATCAACATAAAATGTTCCGGTATATACTTGGTAATATGAAGTTGTAATTTTTTTTCTTGAACAAGACACCTACGACAGTAATTACAGCATATTACGAGTATTCTTTTTGTAACGCAAAGAGGCCAATTATGTTGTCACTTTGTAGTTTGTAAAGGCAACAAAGTCGATTCAAAATATGGGGTTCGTTCCCTATAATTGGCCGAAAATATACTCGTAATATTGACATATTACGAGTATATTTTCGGCCAAGCATATCACAGGACCGTGAGCTATGGAAAAAAGAGCGGAAGCGTTTGTCCAGTAGTAGTAAACTGCAGACTAATAATAATTATTATTTACAGTGGAATTTAAAAATCAAGATTTTTTTCTAAAATATCAAAAACCAGTAGTACGGCAATTGCTCGAGTACTTCTATTACACTAGTCGACACGATTTTTGAGCATGAGTTCTGTGCACCCTATTTGGATGTATTACACCTAATTATTTATAGAATCAGTGATTTTAACTCAAAAACTTTGCTTTTATAGAAACAGAGAGCTTTTGAAATTTCAAATTTTGAAGAAAACCTGAATTTTCTTCTTTCAGTTATGTATTAAAATAATAAAATATATGATTAATTTTCTTATTTATATCGTTGCTTATATTCGCAAAAATAAAATTGAAATGGAAAAAATACGTAATTTTTTGTATCTAGGTGAGCCTATCCTAAACACAGCTTGCTGTGTGCTCCGGTATAGATATGTGGCGCTTTTATTTATTATCTAGTATTAAATAGGAAGTTTAAAATTATTTCATAGGCTTGACAAAGTCTTTATTTTGTTGATGCAACTATCTTTTTGACCGACTTCCAAAAAGGAGGAGGTAATACGTTCGGCTGTATGTAATTTTTAAATTTTTTTAATGTATGTTCAACAATTACTCAGCCGTTTGTGGTCCGATTTTCAAAATTCTTTTTGTGTTTTATAGGGTTTGATTTGAATTTGGTACCATGTTCATAAAAGTGGTGATATGATGATGGGATTCATGAGTAATCGAGGGGACTCCTTGAAATTTGTATGGAAACATATAGTGATTTCGATTTTTTCTGAAGCATTCAAGGTAAATGCTACCAAAAAGTAAGACTTCGCACCAGGTTATACCTTGGATCCGAAGGTACCGAACAGAACTTTTGAATGCTTATAGGTACAGGTTCGGGGATTTCGGCTTTGTTTAAACAACTGAAAGCATAAGCCAATATATCAATTTGATTGATCATCATCATCACAGCCATAACTATACCATGGGTCCTCACAATATGACCCAATTATTGGTACTTTTCGCGATATTTTGCATCGAAGTAGTTGTTTTTGATGATGATTTCGCTGTTTGTGGACCGATTTTCAAAATTTTCGTGTTGTTGTATATGATATAATCTTAATTTTGTATAACAATTACGAAAGTGGTGAGCTGATGATGGGATCTATGAGCAATCGAGGGAAATACTTGAAATTTATCAAAACACTCAGTTAAAATGTTGTTTCTAGTAAGTTAAACAGATGTTACGAACAAGAGAAATTTCATACGAAGGTGTCTCTTGGTCCAAAGTCACTGAATAGAACTCCTGAACCTTTAAAGATAACAGTTTGGAAATTGCAGCATCGCTTAGATAACTGCGAGCATTTACCACAATTTCGTTTACAGTAACATAATGTGAATAGTTAACATTCGTATTAGTTATTTACGCTGTTACGCATAAAGCCTTATTTTGTTGATAACTAAAAAGAGTGAAATTATTATTTTTAACAAAAAGTTAAAACCGACTTCCAAGGTAAAAACAATAGTAATATGAACTAAAAAGTATTAAATAACTCTAACTCTTTAATAGTGCCTTTTTCAGAATTCGTTTAAATCTCAACTATTTCTGTACATACTACAGTCTTCATTACTTTGAAGTCGGTAGCAGTCCCAAAAGTTCAAGATATTCTAAGTTCTGACATTACTGAACTCACGAATAAATTAGCTGGTACCGACTTCAAAATAATGAAGACTGTAGTATGTACAGAAATAGTTGAGATTTAAACGAATTCTGAAAAAGGCACTATTAAAGAGTTAGAGTTATTTAATACTTTTTAGTTCATATTACTATTGTTTTTACCTTGGAAGTCGGTTTTAATTTTTTGTTAAAAATAATTAACTCTCATTTCAATAAATTCTCCGCAAATGTAGCAAAAACTTTTCTACTATATTTTGTTGAATAGGCAGGTGCCGCTTGTATTTTATTTCTCTTAATTTGATATTAATAGAATAAAACATATTTATTTATTACATTTATATCATTATTGACATTCACTTAGAAGGAAATATTATAGAAATTAGGTTTATAATTGATATTTTTTGTATTTAGGTCGCACACTCCAAACATAGCTTGTAGCGTGCATCTTTAGTAAGTACGTGAGATATGTGTGGCCCATTTTTTGTTGCTTTTAATAGGAAGTTTAAAATATATTTTGAAAGCTTGATTTATACTGCTTTTTGTTGATGCGAGTATTTTTTTTGCTCTTACTTCAATAAATTTTCCGAAAATATAACAAAAACTTTTCACGTCCATTTTACATATTTTTCCAGAAATTTTTACGCTTTAAAATATATAAAACTCTTAATTTCTCTAAAAATTTAATACGCACAATGAGTGCCAGTGACACACTTCCCCTTTCAACTCACAACTCACAATCAAACCAAACCCCTTTTTATTAGTTACGGCGAGAGTTAGTCTCTAAGAATTTTGCAAAAATCTTATATTTTTATTAGTCTTCGCCTAGACTATAAAAGCAAACTTTCATTTTTGAAATTTGTGTTTCTAGTCAATTTTCAATGCAAATAATCGGATAATAGCCATTAAGTAACAGGCACAAGAAAAAAGTCATTTTTTGTCGACCTATGTTATCAATTTAATGTAACTGATGAACTCTATATAAGGGGGACACACACTCTAAACTCTAAAGTACTATCACTTACTTCTGTTACAGCCTGTATTATGGCTGGTTTACACGCATTAAGTAGATAAGTAGTTAACTAAATTTTAACTTAATTTTAAGTTACTTAATGCATGTAAACACAAAATTTAGTAGCAAGTAGCAAGATAAAATTTAGTTAAGTACAAAACAAGGAAATTAGAATTTTGGATATTTTCTGTTAAGTTGGCAGGCGGGGCTTGTCACTTGACATATTTCGGGCAGGCACTTCAAATTAAGTTAAAATATAGTTACTACTTATCTACTTAATACGTGTAAACCAGCCCTAAGGCTAAAAAAACAATATTTGTGAGTGTTTGTAAAGCTGTGAACGTCGATGGACAATATCGCAATAAATCCGCAACACAGTTGGCGACAAGTTGCGCCGTGTTCGATCACGCGGGGCAAAAACTTGCGCGCCGAGCGCACTGTTATGGAACACTCAGCTGATGGAGTTTACTTTTTTAAGTGGCTTTTACAAATTTTTTTTACATTTTTTAGACTTGATAACTTTCATGTACTTACTTTGATGTTTCTTTTTTTTTCTCGCTACAAGTATGGTTTGATTGTAATGAAGGCCAGGTTTAACATGACGTATTTTATACAAAAATACCAAAACATAACTTGTAACTATTATTTACTGAAGAAAAGCTGCGGTTAAATTATAATAGTGTATTAGAGAAATGGCGTTACTACTTTAAAATAAATTAATATAAAAAACCAAATTTTAATTATTCAATAGTCATTTTTAGAAACACAATATGTATTTTAATCGTATTAAAACTGCAGTATTTCAATGATGGATACTTAATGATATTATTAATACTTTTTGGAATAGTGTTCCATTAGCTTTTTTTAAATTTACTTTTCAGCTTATTTCACTCAAAGGGACATAAATATATTAATTTTAATACTCCATTAAAACCAGCTGATCAAAAAGCTAATGCGATCCGGCTTTAATAGATAAATCTAAGAAATAACGACATTAATGGCCTGTTTCACCGCTTCCTGATAAGGTGCCCGATAGGGTTATTTGACAGATTTTCCATACTCCATCTGTCAAATTAAGTGGTAGATAGCCTTATCAGGAAGCGGTGAAACAGGCCCTTAAAATCTTTATAAATTGCTCATTAATTTAGAAGATTACGTTGTTTTAAATGGATTATTTTTCATTCATTATAAGCCTGTACTTTACCTTAACGAGATAATCTGTAAGATAACGAGAAACGTGTTTGTACTTACGGAAATAAGAAAAAGCCTTGATTTGGTAAGGTCAGGAACATTTGAGTTTATTTACTTAATTTGTTTGATTCTCGTTAACAAGAGTGGTTGGATAGTAATTGTTAAAAAAATTGTGAACAAAGACTTGATGATTTGTAATGTTCTAAGGAAAAAGTAAGAAACATAGTTATTACGCTTTTTTACCTTTTACGGTTTTCTGACTAAACGTAAAAAAATATTTATCTTATCGTTAATTATTATTATTTCTTTTTGTGACGCCTGCTACGGTGTGTCTACGGCCCGCTACGCAGCGTCTACGGCGCGGCTACGACTTGCTACGCGTGCTCCACGCGACGCGCGGCGCGCAAAATCACCATCTTTCATACTACGATATTTCATACATCCCGCGTCAATCTTTAAATGTGACCGTTTCAACTTTAAAATAGAATAAGTCCCAGAAGATTTATTGCATAATCTTAAGCCATTCGGAAAATAAATTTTAAAAACTTTCCACGAAACGTTAGTGGGTAATAAGTAATTTTATTGAAGACTGTGCAAGCTGAAAATACTCTTTCATAATAAATCTTATCGAAAAGCACCTAACAGTTCGGTAACTATTCGAAAGAAGGAGCGAAAAACATAAAATGTGTGTCGAATGTTGGAGCGGGTCACGACTCCGGCTGCGATTAGAATCGGCAATTAGGCAACTCATTGTAGCGTCCCCTCAATTCCTTTTAAATTTAAATGTATTTATTTCTATTTCGTATTGAGTGTTTTTTATTTTTGCAGTTTTTATGGCTCTGTTTATAAAAATGAAATGAATTTTTGCGATACGTCCGTCACTTTTTGAAAAAACGCATAATATTATGTTTACGTTGACACAAAAAAAACTCACAGTACGGGAGCCTTAGAACAAATTTTTTTGTGATTTTTTTCACTATAAGGCAACATTTAGGTTTTTTTCCGCAAAACTTAGTGTTTATTTTATCACAATAAATAAAGAATATTACAAACATACAAGATTCGCGCTAAAAAAATAACCCTCCTGGCAGTCGGGTAAAAATGAGTTCGATCCACCAATCTGGTACGAAAATATGTGCCAAAACTCAAAACTTTATACACTTGCTTACTTGAGAGGCTTGTCTGGTGGTGTCTTGAATTAATTAGAAATCTCATTTTACAATAACGTTTCAGTATCAAGGGTATAGGAGAGGGTGAGCTGCGCGAAGCTCAGTGGTTGCCGAGCGCTGATGCCGGATGGCCGTGTCGCGCCGCGTCCCGCGTACTCCCGAGTGCTTCTGTGTCAGTGGATTGAGATTGTGTTACCGTGATTAATATTCGACCTTAATTAATTCATAATAACGTTGGAAATTTAATGATCTGACTCGAGTTTACAATTATGTTACGGAATCGGGACGCTTAATACGATTCGTAAGTACTAATTCTAAGCTTTGATTTCATTATTTAATGTAGTAGGTGTATTGTTTTCGTATATTATCCTCAGTTTGATTGCACGTGACAATTTTTTGTGGCAACAAATAAATCTCCATTCGTTCCTGTCAAACACTTTAATATAACGTATCAACAAGAGGAATAACCTATTTCTATTTTATCTGTGTAAACTTTAAATATAGACACATAATATCCATTATTTTTGATGAGAAATATCATTCCTATTTAAAAAGATAATCTTCTAGTATATTTATAATAATTACGAGACCTTATTAAGATTTGATAATTTCATGATAGCGGGGCTTATTAAGCTCCGTGTCCTTTGGAATAAGAAATTTTTAGGGAAGAACATTTTTTAATATTTTGACATTATCTTTTCATGACCATAGTAAGTTCTTGAATTGTCTGTTAAACGAGCTTTTGCCCGCGGCTTCGCTCGCGTTAATTAGTATTTTTATATACAAATTTTCATCCCCTATTTTAACCCCTTAGGGTTGGAATTTATCAAAATCCTTTCTTAGCGGATGCCTACGTCATAACATCTACCTGCATGCCAAATTTCAGCCCGATCCGTCCAGTGGTTTGGGCTGTGCGTTGATAGATCAACATGTCAATCAGTCACCTATAATAAAATATAGATAATATATAGATATAGATATAGATTCCTAGCTTTCTGATATAAAATGATAAAAAACTCGTAGACCCAACCATAATAACCACACCATAAATGTCCAAATATTCTAAATAAATTAATAATAAATAAAATATCTAAACGTAAAATAATTTCATAAATGACATCCTTTTATTTCCAAAACTATGATAATATGTGGGTATTGCTATTTAGCATTTTGGGTATAACGGAATTCTGTGCACGTAGACTTGACTATGTTAACTCTAGCCTTTTGTGGGGCGAAATATGAAGGATGCCAGATATAAATTGTGTGACCTCACCTGCGGCTAAAGTTGCTTGTTGGGATCGCGCCGGCATATTTCAGTTTTATGATTTCGGTATTATAATTATACAGTACTGACCCGGAAAACGCTGTTTTGACGTATACTTTATACTATAATATGCCTGTTTTATACATTTGAACGTTCCTTTTTAAATAACTAATTATACTTTAAATTACTATTATACTTTAAAGTACTATTATACTTTGAATTACCCATTTAATAGACACGAGAAAAAGACGATTTGATTTGCATATTTAATGATGTACTTAAGAAGAAACAAAATATAACAAAAAAGTAAACGTTTGGTAATGAGTTGGTATCTGAGGAACGCGATATTCTGTGTTATCACGTCATAATGTTGTCGTCACGTACTCATCAATCACAAAGTATTCTTAAAATATAATGTAACAGTGTAGTAGCTTTTGATTGATTATAGGATGAATCTACCCAAAATGGGTATCCTAATAATAAAGCTCTTAAAGAAGTCTATCCATTTTTTTACTTACATACTAGCTGTCCCGGCAAACGTTGCTTTGCCATAATATAAAGTATTTCGCCCATATTATTTTATTGAAGTGACTAAATAACTATGTCACCATGGCAACGTTGATCGCTATCCCGTCGTACAAATAGTGATCGCCGTCAGTCTCAGGTTGTAATAATTTACTATTATTTATTCAACAAATGCACTTATCAATATATAAAGTACCCAGTAGCCGATTCTCAGACCTACTGAATATGCATATAAAATTTGGTAAAAATAAGTAAAGCCGTTTCGGAGGAGTTCGTGGACTAACATTGTGACACGAGAATTTTATATATAAGAGATAAAATACGTCTTACAAGATCGATGTGATAAGACAATATTATATACTAAAGCTTACTTATATGCGAGTATCACGAGATCAACCATCTTGGCGTTCATTGAGAGAGGCCTATGTCCAGCAGTCATGTGGACGAATTTAGGCTGATATGGTGATGATGATGATGAGACTATAATGTACTCGGCGAAACATGGCGGTAGCGGGCATGACTCCCTGTCAAAAACTTGTCATTTTCTACACAAACGGCAAACGAGCAAACGGGTCACCTGATGGAAAGCAATTACCGTCGCCCATGGACACTCGCAACATCAGAAGAGCTGCAGGCGCGTTGCCGGCCTTTTAAGAGGGAATACGCTCTTTTCTTGAAGGTTTGAAGGTCGTATAGGTCCGGAAATACTGCTGGTGACAGTTTGTTCCAGAGTTTTACAGTGCGCGGTTTTATAGTACTATTGCACATATTATATTAGATACAAAATACGCATGTAATAATAGTATTATGAACAGAATCCCTTAACGTTTATAGTCCCAAAGTCGTCAATTGTAGAATTTATTGCGTTTTAAAATAATATAATTACGGGAACCGAGAGATTGTTCTAACCTAAAGCGAAATTGTCAATTGGACAACAAAATAGCAGTTCAAAGTGAACGATCCTCGTTCCAGTTTCGTGTTGAAATAGCGACAATTATTTTACCCTATAATTTGAGACCTAATAATGGTGCTCGAGCCTAAGGATTCACCAGAAACTTTGTTGTTATTTGTTAGGATTCTCAATCGTTTGATGTCGAAATGTTTTAGGTTGTTTCTTTGCGTCCTTTATAGAAACCAACTGCTTAAGATAAACTATACAGTTATAATATTTAAGCCCTAAAGGGCTCTTTCAGGGCTGAAATATTATAACTCTATTATGTCACTTTTGACACTAGTTCACCAGTGATCGGTTTTTGAGACTGACAGTAGTTTATTTATTCACTAGTGCCTTTGATTTTCTAAGTTAATAAACTACAGTAAAAACCTGAGAAGTATAACTAGGTATTTTTGTGCAAGTTAATAGGTGTAGATTTATGTAGCGTTTTTTGTTTTTTACTAAAAACTGTTTAGTTACTTTTTATGTTGTTACGTTTTCCTTACAAACTCGCAATTATTAATGCTTAAAAATACCGTCTAAGTGAAAGAAACTTTACAAAGTTGGGTAGGTAGTTGTTATAAGTAGATGTTTATGTGCGACCGTAGTAAAAGAAATGAAGATGTATCCTTGAATAGTACACGAGTGTGGGAAACAACAGTTTGCTTTTAAACAGTGTAGGTGTGCTACATTAGCTAACGATATTACAAAACTATGGTCCAAACCACGAGGCTAGACGATTCATACAATTGTTTACATAAGTTTTCTGACTGGTCACAAAACAAGGACATAACTCGACTATGTTTACAAACACGAGATTTTAACTCAGTAAAGTCATTGCCCTCCCCCAGCTATAATCCTGGGTACGCCCATGTTCCCAAGTTAAAATGTAAAAAGCTTATCAGGTTCTACAGTCTATACTGTATAGTTATAGTGATCCAAATAAATTAATTAGACGCACATACATTACAAACAAACACTCAAAAGGTATAATAACCCTTGTTCTAATGCACTCTGGTAAAAAATATTTTATGACAATGTAAATAATTTTTCATGGATTATTTTATTGGTTAAGTTGATAATAAGCTTATAAATAAAATTCTCGTGTCACAATGTTAGTTACCGTACTCCTCCGAAACGGCTTTACTGATTTTCATCAAATTTTATATCATGCATATTCAGTAGGACTGACAATCGGCTACTGGGTACTTTTTTATTGATAAGTGCATATTTTGTTGAATAAATAAATAAATAAATAAATATATACATAATAGTAGATTATTACAATTCAAGACTGACGTTGACCATTGTTTGTGCGACGGGATAGCAATGGACGTTGCCATGGTGCCATCCCTATTTAGTCACTTCAATTATATAATATGGGCGAAATATTTTATACGGCAAAACAACGTTTGCCGGGACAGATAGTTTTTTTAATATATTGCTTCACGATGAAAAGTTAGGCGACCTTAAAGACGTCGAAAATGGCTTTGAAATTTTTATTATGAGTATAAACTATAAAGTGAAGGAAACAATTTATTGCGATCATTCTTGCACAAGACTCTTAAGAAAATACATTGTAGCGGGCTAATTTAAACTATGTACAGTGTGGGTGTAAAATAATTATTGCTTTTTGTTCGTGTTCGAAATTATTCATCACTAGATTACACCCGAAACTCCGTTGCGCCAAAATTCGTTTATTGCGCGGGGACCGTACATTTTTCCGGGATAAAAAGTATTCTATGTCCTTTCCTAGGACTCAAAGTATGTACCAAATTTCAGTAAAATCAGTTCAGCGGTTCGAGCGTGAAGAGGTAACAGACAGACAGACAGACACACTTTCGCATTTATAATATTAATATGGATTTACATAATATGTTGAATTTTTTAAGATATTGCATAGCTTTTCGCGGCGACCGAATCAAAAAATAACACCCTCCACACCGACCGGCAAAGCGGTGCGGCCCGACGTTGCCGTGCATCGTTTAACGTAGTTTCAGTTCGGCAGACTTCGACACGGTGTTTGCGTGCGTGCGACTAGACATACGTCTATTCACATACACTGCCGCTTAAAAAAATATTTTGTACCGCTATTACACATCACCTCGTTTCGTTAATTTTTTTTTAAATATTTAAACATAATATACCCGAAATGATTGCCCATATTGTGTTCGACGTAAATTTGTATACTGTCGGCAGCTACACAATCATGGCGCCAAAAACGGTTAGCAATCATTGCGTCAATGGACAGATTGATTTTCAGATGGTACTTTAGTAAGTTTAATGTATAGTATATAAATAAATAAAAAAATCGGCACGAATTATACTCGCGCACGAAGGGTTCCGTGCCACTACAGAGTAAAAATAGACTAAAAATTGTGATTTTGTATGGGAGCCCTCCTTAACTATTTAATTTATTTAAATTTTATTAATAATTATTAAAGCACGTTATTTAGACTCGTAGGAGAAAAAAACCTATACATATTTCAAAAAAGTAACCAAACCAAATTATTAACTTGTGTATTGCAAAGCAGTAGATATTTTTTATATATTCTTTTGATAAATAATGAAGGAGTAAAGTGGTTTCATTCAATGATTTGGAGGTGATTTGGTTTTTTATTTCTTTATTATGTTATACCGATAGAAAAAATATGGCAAAACCAAATTACGTATCATATCATGTAGATTACTAATTATTTTTTTCAGATATAATTTCTCTGTTAATGCCGATGAAAAGTTGTTTCATCTGCACGCTTTTTCGAGAGAGCAACCTTAAGAGAAAAAATAGCTAAAAATCACGTTTGATGTATGGGATATTTAAGTAAATGTTTATTTTATTTTGTTTTTAGTTATAGCGGCAACAGATATACGCAATCTGTGAAAATTTTGGAAGTCTAGCTGTAGCGGTTCTTGAGTTACAGCTTGATGACAGACAGACGGACAGACATTGAAGTCTTAATAATAGGATCCCGTTTTTACCCTTTGGGTACGGAACCCTAAAAAAGAACACAATATAATCGGTACATAGGTAAAAACAGATAAAAACGCATGAAATAATACAATGAGCTATAATTAATATTATCAACGCCTTTTGTTTTCGAAGAACTTATTCTCAAACTTCGTGGGAGTTCGATAACAAATTAATAGCGAAAGTTGTCGATGAAGACTTTGGTTGACAAAACCGTTTGTATATTTAGGCCTAATGTGATATTAATGCCCTGTTCATGTGTAGACAGGTTTCACGAATGTGAGAAGTAATTCTTAACAAGATATTTTCACTTGAACTTATCATTTGGGTGACCAAAACTTTTTGATTTAGATAACATTTTTAGGTATCTATTTATTTGTAGAAGTGACTAATAACGTTGAAATACAATGTGATTATGCCTCTTCATTTTTAAACTTTTAAATTATTTGAGTTACTGAATATAATCTTTGTACACACGTCGATACTGATATTGTAAATGTGTCCAATCCGCTTAACAAATTTTGCTGAAATTTGGTGTTGAAATGCTTTGAGTGCAAAGGACAAATAATACTTTTTGAATTAAAAATATTCGGTTCCCGCTCGATATTAACAAATTTTGGCGCAACGGAGTTGCGGGCGTTATCTAGTCTACACTAATTGAAACTTTAATGTTAAAATAAGGTTAAGCTTGAGAAAACAACCTTTATGTTAATTAGATTAAGGACCTGTTTCACCGCTTGCTGATAAGGCTATCCACCACTTAATTTGACAGATGGAGTATGGAAAATCTGTCAAATAACCCTATCGGGCACCTTATCAGAAAGCGGTGAAACAGGCCATAATAGAACAGATTTTATCTCTGAAAATAAAATCAACTATTTTACATTTCGAAAATAAAAGGAACATCATAACATTTCAAGTTGATGTAAAACAAGAATAAAGTTAAACCAATAAAGGCTCTATTTATTAAATTACATAACCTTTTAATAAAACATCCGAACCACAATTATATCTTCGTTTAAACAAAACCTTTATCTACCCAATCATATTAAAATCAAGGGCCTAACGAAATTTATAGACAAAATCAATATTTTAACTTCCGGTGAAGCATCATTGTTTGAAAACGTTCCAATACGTACTCGTATTTCAAATGAAATTTGCGTAAACGCAAAAAAACGTTCAATGCAAACTCTGAATTCATTCACTTGTACTTTTCATAAAAAAAGAAACTACTCTCGATCAAACAAATCGCTTGAATGATTATGATAGCCAAGACACCCACAATACTAGATAAATAGGCAGCGCGTTACGGAAATTAACATTTTAAAATATTAACATGACTACACAAATTAATTATCCCTTTAGCAGATAACTTATTGTATTAAGATTTTCTTTTTTATTAATAAATATTATTAATGAATAACAAGCATCATAAGTTGAGTTTATCTCTAATCTCCTTTTTGTGTGACCATTTCCTAAGTTATAACATATTCTACGTCCTCATAATATATATTTTGAGTCGTACGACTAGAGCTTTGCATGATCAAAGTACTCCTATTTGGTATTTTTTCATTATAAGTTGGCTATACAAACTTGTTTATCGTCTTCTGTACACCCAGTCATAATTCCAATTAAAAGTTTTCATGGCTTTTAACAAGTTGTACAACAGCCGCGCCTACACTCGCCGAGTTTTTCTTGCACATGTTCCGGTTTGGAGGCAGCACAAAAATTGCTCGTATACGAGAGTGGTAAAAAACTTTGGTGTGATAAAATTGAAATAGTGTGACATAGAAAATGTAGTTTCGCATATTCGCATGTACCGAGATATACATACAGGTTATTCTTTAATCCACTGACGACACCTGTTATTATTTTTTAAGGTTATGTGTGTTTGTGTGTTTTTTGATACTCTATAAATTATCTGTTTGCCAAATATGTTATGTAAATTACAATAAAGGGTAAAATGGTGCTGCAATTTGACAGCAGCCGGTTGTAACCAGGATCCCGTTTAGTCCGTAGGTTACTGGGCACAGTAAAGTAGAACATATCCTTATGGGTCGGCCCATAAGGAATCCATAAGATTCTCCCGCCCTCCCCGTGAAAAAAAGGAACTCTAGAAAGCCTAAGCGCCGTAGTCGCAATAAACTTAAGGAAAATCGTTTCATTATTTGACGTGAGCACTCTCCCTGGGTAGGCTTAAAGCAGTTAAATGTTTTACTCTGACTTTATTAATTTAAAATCCATTACCTCAGGAATTACAATTTCATTGCTCACGGATGTTTCATAACGAGGTAGCGCCTTGAAATTTTTAAGCACTCGTCTCACACAATCTGTCCACGAGTTCGCAGACAAAGGCTGGATGATTTATGCGCGGCCCACCCCACTAATTATCGCTAAACATCCCGAGCCCCTTTTATTCTCGGGCCAACTGTCAAACTGTAGGTTTATTCAAGACCCTGTATAAATTTTATGCTCACCGCGCTTCCGTGTTTCAACTTTGGAACATGTAAAAAGTGTGTCGAGGATAAGGATCGTTTTGCGTCTAAAATAGCATTGTGGATTATGAAAAAATTAGAACCATCTGAATGGATGGACTCGCATATCCTTCTGGATATATTTATAAAGGTAACCAAATATACAAGGTCTGCAAGGTCATAATATAGTCGGTCTACGTATATATACGTCTATAATATAATACGTCTGGGACCATCCATGTGCGGGTTTCCTCACAATGTTTTCCTTCACTGTACGAGCGTCCGTATTATATACTTGAGATCTGAAAATGTCTCATTGGTACACGCCTCCATCCGGGATCGAACGTGCATTTTCTCGAGTGCGAACCAACAGTTTTCCCACGGCCACGGACGCTCGTAACCAAATAACGATTCATTATTTTAAGCCGCAATAATTTAATATAAACGTATTCTTTTTGGACTTTTCGCGAATAAAAAGTTCAACATACTCGTATGCAGTATTGAAAAGCAATACCTTACCGTATATCTTATCTATAGAATTTTACCGACGAGAATTTCGTTCCAACGCAGTGTATCGTAAAAACTTTTCTCATGTAAGAACGAAAGTGCCTTTTTTATGCTAATAAGAACTTGCAATCTATGGTATATGGAGAATGTATATTCTACATACGTAATTTATCTCTTATACTTTAATGTTTTAGTTTAAATGAGACAATGTTGAGTAATATTTGTAATTTTCGTAAAGTGAAATTGTAGTAATATTTGATCAACCAAGTGAAACAAAAAACTCGAGATGCTTCTTGAAAACGGCTGCGAAGTGTTTCTTTATAGGCTTTTTGAGGGGCAAAAAAAAAAAAACATCTAGCTAGGGGCTTATCACGGGAAAACCTCGGAAGGTTGAGTATTTTATGTTTTTATTAACTCCAAGCAAAGCTCGATTTTTCAGGGTCAATATTGTTGAATTTAAATATATTTTTTATTTAGGAGACTTTTTAGGGTTCCATTATACCGAAAGGGTAAAAAACGGGACCCTATTATTTAAACTTCGCTGTCTGTCGGTCTGTCTGTTTCTAGGCTGTATCTTAAGAATGATAGCTAGGGATAAATTTCTGCCTAACATTGCTTTATAATGGTACGGAACCCTTCATGCGCGACTCTCACTTAGCCGAATGTGTACTACTTCAATTTTACAAGAGAATTTTTGTGGCTGATGGAATATACCTAAATGGTCTGCCGATCTCTGAGTTGACAGCATGAAAAACGGTTTACAATCCGATCCGATTTTCACACAAAAGCTTCACGGCGGCTCATAAATAATTTTATTCCTTTAAAACAAAACCGGAAACGAAATGGCAGTAAATAAAAAATCCGTTTCACGTCACCACCAGTTCAGTAACGCGGCAAATCTAGTCAAATAGAAACGATGAAAATCAATCAAAATCGAATTTTATATTTTGTGACAGCAAATGTAAAAATACAGCTGTTGTACGTACCGGCGTTTCCACGTTCAATTATTTATTCATGGTCAACATGGTGTCGACACAAACAAAAGTTAGTAAGTTCGGTGAATTTTTTATACTTTTATGAATAGTTCCTATACAATATTAGAAATTGCAATGAATCAGCTACAATGTTCTTAATGAGTATACAAGGTGAGATACAAAAGCCATAGAGAAAAATGTTGGAAATAGTGGTGAGCTCGATTTTAATAATAACTATTTTTTTAAATGTAATTGTACTATTCTATATAATTACTGCAGTATTTAACTGTACTATTCGATTTATCATGCGATCTTCTAGAAGAACTAGGAGTTTCGGTTTTCGCTTACTGTATAATTACTACTCACACAATATTTAGTTTTACTGATCTCAAAATACTATTCTATTACTATAGAGATACAATGCATGAAATGTTTTAGTTTTAGCATTAGTAAGCAGTTATATTGAGAATATTATGCATTTCAAGTCATTACTATCTGTAGATTTTAAATTTAGAAAATATATTGTACTTAAACCTTTTCGTTGCGTTTACTCATATCCTTAATATATTACCTTAATATATTAATATATACTTATCCTTAATATGAAGAAGTAACTGTTATAACGCTGCTGAAGCTAAAGATACATTTATCGAGCATGACAAACAATTTCTCGGTCAAACATTTTATAAAGCGGTCTCAATCCGAAGATCATCGCTCATTCTGGATGCAGGCGAGATGGGGTGATCCATCATATTAGTTTCATATAGACTGTAAGCTAACTAAGCATTAGCGTTATCTTCGGAGAAACTTGCATTTAGAATAGCTAGAGGAATTTTAAGAAGTTTTTATTTTAATTCCGTCGATTTTAATTTTGAAGGACATCTGAGGTATCGTCAGAAGCTTGATAAGTACTCGTCCGAGTTGAGGTCGTCCACACGACGTTTAGAAACTTGGTGCGTATTTTTCGTACGCTTATGATTCAGATTTTGACTGCCATAGGTACATTGGATACGTCTTCTGACGCGGTGAGATTTGGCGCCGCAAAATCGCCGTTAGTGGACATAATATTTTGATACTACGTCCTATATATCTAGTAAAAACCTTAGAAGTAGTTTAATTTCATATTGTTGTTTATATATATTAAAAAAAAAACCGGCCAAGTGCGAGTCGGACTCGCGCACCGAGGGTTCCGTACAAACCTGCAAGGTATTATAGACCTGAGTATTTGGTATGAATTTCAATTTAATACCTCTACGCGTTTATGAGGAAATGGGTAGTAAGTTTAAAATTATTAAAAAAAAATATATTATGTGATGTGACTAAAAAATTATGGTCTTCGTAATTTTTCCTTTATCTATGCTATAAGACGTTGCTTCGTACCAAATTTCAAGATTCTGAGTTCACGGGAAGCACCCTGTAGGTTTTGATTCCCTTGCAAGTGTCGAAAATTTGCGGCATAAACGGCTGTATCTTTTGATTGCGTTGGCTTAGAAGTTTGATTTTTTCACAGCTTCAAGGGACAGTAGACCTAAGTAATTGATATAAATTTCAGCTTCATACCTCCACGCGTTCCTGAGAAAAAGGGTCTTGACAGACGGACAGACGGACAACAAAGTGATCTTATAAGGGTTCCGTTTTTTCCTTTTGAGGTACGGAACCCTAAAAATTGTTCATATATATTAACAAAACATATATCTTCATGGTAACATGAAGAGGAGATAAAGAGGAGCCTAATTTAATTTTATTTAAAACTTGAATATTATGATCCCGTACATTTTCGACTTAAACCGTCGTTTGTACAGCAGTTTCAATATTTTCTGTTAGGCAGTGTGACTTGCACTCGACCCGCTTCGCATTTCCGCCGCTAATGCCTTGTATTAATTAAAACATTAAAAAAATATACGCCGTGTATAAATTTCCGTGGTCGTATTTAGCTGTAGAATAGAGTGAAATAAAGAAAGAGCTAAACAAATATACTAAAGTAGGAATAAAGCTTATACCGAATATAGTACCTACTGGAAAAAAAAACTGCGGTAATTTGATATTTGTGATATTCGTTGCATGGGTTTTTTTTCTATGAAAACTTTGTATGGTAAACGATATTGATTCGACCTTTTAATAAATTTATACATAAACCACGTTCAAATTGTAAGTATTCAATCCTTCAAGCCCCATACGAGCACCGGTGACCGCGACAACAATAGAATACAATAGCATTTCCAAGAATCCGCGATCAAAGGATAAAATTGCTTCAAAGGTCTTTTAATACAGTGTAAAACACATAGTTTTTATATTTTATAATACATGTATTAAAACTACCGATTTAGTAGGTATAAAATAGGCCAAACCATTAAACGATTATAAAATACTTAGCCCGTAACATTAATTACCGCTAAGTGTTTTTGGATAGTTCCCCTCGACCCTTTAACGAGCTTGTTTTGTAGCGCACGGATCTGCTTATTGAAACTTTGATTTTCCTCTCAAGGATGACCCTTTCACGTCTTTCGCAGAACCTTTGCTCTTCACGTGATTGCAGATTGTGAAAGGTTCGGTCCTTATCAAGTTTAAGTAGGCATAAATTCCAACTTTACAACTATTATCGCATAAAATATGAGAGCTTTTATTTATTCCGAAACAAATTGTAAGAATGTATATAATATATTATGTATACCTAGCCTACATGTACCGCATAACTATTTACTCTTTATCTTGTTATTTATTACAAGCCCAGAAAGGACTTAGAGTCAGGCCAAAATACTCCAGTGCGTCGCGTCGTCGAATTTTGTGCCAATAGTTGCTGCGACGCACAACACGATACAAGATGATGAAAGCGTAGCGAGTTCTTTACCCTTCCACTACAATAATATGTTTCTAACAAAACGTAAACATGAAAAATCAATTTATCCTGCATTTACTGCATGAAAATTTCCCTTTTTTAAATTTATTATGAAAAATAAAACGTCGCAGATTTTAGTCTTTTCAATCGTCAAAACGGAATAATATAATATTCAATACTAATACTCTCAGTTGTATTATTGGGACAACAATACTAATTATTATTATTTACTATTGCCATTGCAAGTCATATTTTACTCTCCCACTTTCATCCGTCGTTCAAGTCAGTCGAGACACCGCGTTCGATGACGTATAATACTAATACCATACAATAGCTCCCACACCGGTTTTGGTGACGGTGGCTGGTTTCATTGAAACCAGGCCAGCTACGCAGGAGTAATATTATAGTGCCGAAGTGTGTGCGCAGTACACAAGAGCACTCTCTATTCCTTTACTCTCATTACCCAGTGGGACGGACGACCGACAGGACTGGCGAGAGATCAGGCGCAGGACCGACATAATACATGCCCATCCGACGCATGGATCATCTTACTTGTCAGACAATCAGGTGATCAGCCTGCATTGTCCTAACCAAACTTGGAAATAATATGTTTCAAACGCGGGAATCGAACCCACAACCTCCGAGTCAAGAGACGCGCTCTATACCACTAGACTAATACCATTCTAATGTCATAGAATATGGTATATTATTGTCATTGAGCTACGCATAACGCACCGTTCCATTATTAAACATATTAAGACAAAATACGTTTTTTAATAAAAGTAAAAACAATATTCTATAAAAACTGTCCTAGATAAAAGCAAACAAAACGACCACAATAATCTTTGTGTTTAATAAAATTACCTTTATAAAAAGCAACAGCCATTAGGTCGGCTGATATAAACGAGGGTTTTTTAGTATAAGTGAAGCATCACCCTTAATATTGCTACTTCGGACGGGCCCTACACTCATAAGCCATAACTCGGTGTAATAACCCGCCTACCTTCCGCCCGCGCCGGCGACTCCGGCAAATTCTAGCACACAACAATATTTATGAATACATTATTTTACAGCTGATATAATTTTTAGGTGACGCTAGAAAATTGGAACGAGGTTTTATCGACTTTATTAGTTGTACGCTCCTTAATTAACTACTCGTGACTAGCTGTACATTTTGCAGTGCTTTTCTAGCCTTTTTCTGGCCTATATTAAAATCATCTTTATCATAATATTATCAGCCTATATTCGTCCACTGCTGGACACAGGCATCTCTCAATGAATGCCAAGATGACCGATCTCCTGCTACTCGCATCCAACATGGACCCGCAACTAAACGGAGATCGTCGTCCCACCTAGTTGGAGGTCGACCTACACTCCGATATAATTTGTAATAGTTACCCTACATTGAACTCGTCTGAACAATTTTGTTAACATTAGAAACATACAATCAAACAAAGTATGAAAATGTAGTCTTTCATAAGCAATACTCGTGCAAACGAAAAAAATCAATAAGCAACGAAAGGAAAAATCTTTCACGTATACTCAAGCTTAGATGAGCTTAAATCAAATAAACCTACAAAGTTTAGTAAATAAAAAATACGTAAAAAGAGCCTAAGGAACGTAACGAAAGTTGTATCAAATTATATTCTTTCTCGTGCTAAAGGTAAAAGTTTGATGAAAATATATCTCAGCGGAACGCGAAACGAGTCACATAATAACATGTAAAATCAACCAAGTGCGAGTCAGACTCGCGCATGAAGGATTTCCTACAAAATATATTTATTAATATCGCACAAAAATTATCAAGAAATTTAGTTTTTTGCATGGAGATTGGGAGCCCTTTAAATATTTATTGATATGGAGCAAAAAAGGGCAAAAGAATTTAAGTTGCTTGGGAGCTTCTTAATTTAAAATGGGGCTCAGAACACCATTTCTTTGCCCTTTCATACAGACGGTTAGAATGACAGAGTGATAGACAGCGAAATCCTTGTAATTATAGGGTCTTGTTGTTACCCTTTGTGTGCGGAACCCTAAAAACCAGACGACATCACTGAAGCTACGGAAATTGTGTTTTGGGGCGCGCGACGTTCGGTATTTTTCGACAATTATACACATTGATGACTCAGGCATAACTTGTAATTAATGATTTTACTCCTCTCCTGCGTCGTACCATGTGTTATATTGTGATCGCGCTAATCACTCCCTCATTATATCATCTCTCCAAGTCTTCAAGTTGTTTAGCCGGGAATTTTGTAATCATAATATATTATTTTGAAGTAATAATATTTATTTTGTATTTTTATATGATGTGTCTTGATGTGGTCGCATAGAAATAAATGTAAAGGAATGTATAGTTCGTATACTTATCACATTATAATTTTAATATAATAGTTTCTTTGCATTGAATAGTCTTCAAATTTATTGCGATATTGATGAAAAACACGTCTTATTATATTTTGTTTATAGAATATCACGGGAACATAATGTGCTCATTTATTTCGCAGAAAAATGTACGATTCCAGACAGTATCTTAGAATTTTGCATATACAACATGGCAACAAGTCTATATATATAAAAGAAAGTTGTGTTAGTTACACTACTTATAACTCAAGAACGGATGAACTGATTTGGCTGAAAATTGGTGGAGAGGTAGCTTAGAACCAGGATTAGGACATAGAATAGATTTTGTCCCGGAAAAATGTACGGTTACATGCACAATATACTTTTATGATTTGCGCGTAAACTATTCAATCGATTTTGATGAATTTTGGTATGGAGATACTTTGAGTCTCGGGAAAGAACAAGTGATACTTTTTGTCCCGGAAAATGTACGGTTTCCGCACAATAAACTTTTATGATTTTCGCTTAAACTATTTAATCTATTTTGATGAAATTTGGCATGGAGATACTAATTTTAATCTATTGTTTTCTTAAACCAATTCGAATTAAATACTCATCGTTAAGACAGGACAACGTCTGTCGGGTCAGCTAGTATTATATAAGTTACAACTCGTATCATATAAGTTACAACTTGTATCATATAAGTTACAACTCGGTTACAAAGTAAAGAAAGCTTTTTAAAAAGCGTCAAAACCCAATTAGCGGACCGCAAAATTTCACATTAAAATTTTTAAATTAAAACCGTGAGCTTAAAT
This sequence comes from Polyommatus icarus, assembly GCA_937595015.1. Lineage (NCBI taxonomy): Eukaryota > Metazoa > Arthropoda > Insecta > Lepidoptera > Lycaenidae > Polyommatus > Polyommatus icarus. The sequence continues at coordinate 18,549,219 of OW569321.1, forward strand.
ATAAATTCAAATTGGTGTTATAAAATTTCGAAAATTTTATGTTTGTTTTAAAATGTTATTTTTGGGATTCACGAAAGGTCGACGGGGTCTTGTCCGTATGATTTACCGCTGGGCGGCGTTGGGTTGGGCTGACCCACACAAATTACCCGGAAAGCCTACGGCACCGGAGTAATGAGACTTCGGAAAAACTATTGCTCAATACTTTCGAGTTTCTGAAACTGAAATCATTAAGATTCTTAGCAAGTAGCGAGTTATATTTTAGCCGGCTAACTTTATAAGTTTGTATAAGTTTTAATTCTTAACTTTCGTATTTTATTATCGAACCGTTTTCGCCGTTCTTGCTATCACTTATTATCACTTCGAATATGCTCCGTTCCGTTTTTTAAAGAAATATACAGAATGTGTAGAATACTTTATATTATAATAATTCATATCATAGTTTATTTCATATATCTTATGACGGTATAAACGGACAGATTGAATAAGTTTTTGATGTTACCCTTAACCTATAAGATAAATCAACGTCAGATGAAAACAAAACTAAATTCAGCCGCGAAGGTATCACAATGGCGTATTCCCATCACGTATACATTGAAGATTTGCTACCTAATAGTGGTATCTAGGAGCGTTCGCCGCCGAGTTTATTATGTGTTTATAGTGGCTTTTGAGCCCGCTCTCTTATCTGATCGCTATCACACGAGGGCTCTCCATAAAGTGGTTTTACCACGTATTAAGCTGAAAACTCTTATTAAAGAAATGGTCAATTTTATCCCGTTACAAAATAGGTTCAGATCGTTCCTCTTGTTTATACAACAGAATAAACACTTTATGTGAATTGATTAACATAGTCAACATAGCTTAATAAATGTGATGATTAATTATAATAAATTTAATTACTTTTAATAAAAAAAGGAGCCCGTTGTGAAAAACGCTAATTATAAAGCCAATAAATTACCAACGCTGTGACTTTTAATTTCAATTTTCATTATGTTTGTAAAATGTCATTGTAAAAAATGGTACTCGTAAAGCTCATGAAATCCTTTGATCAGCAATATTAATGCAAATAGGACTGTTTGATGTATAGTTTGCGTGTATGCCTGTGTAAATAGCCACTTACTGGTGATGCCGGCGCTCTACACAACATTAGCGACTCGGGCGCCTTTAAACGAAGTATTTGTGGCTCCTTAACACAGCCTTACTGGGAGCAGCGGCGTTTAAACACCAGATAATGAGGCTATTACATTAGACGGACTGAAACAGATGGCTTAAGCTGCTAGTAATGACTGAGTCCCGTTCAAATACTTCGCTTTAGTACAAACACACAGACAGATACGATACTAATTGTATCGTATCTGTCTGTGTGTTTGCGACATCGTAGCATTCAAAATATGGTTCACCGATTTTGACTCTATTTTTTATATACTTAATTGTGCTGCTGAATCTACGTAATACCTAAGAATACATAATATTATTAGTACAAGGTAATACCGGGTAAAAATGGAGATATATAGCACAGGAAAGAGAGAAATCCTTGGAAGAACTCTTCACCTGAGAGGGGTTCCTAAATGAAAAATATAATTTAGATTGGAAAAATAGAAAATATAACATCTTTTAAAATGTATTAGTTAGGTAAAAATTAATGTAACTGTAACTCTTTATCTTTATTTTATTTTAATACTGGGGTTGTTTTGATTAACAACTGTTTTAAATCCCCTATCACAGTCACCACAGGCCTAACCGTACTTGTAGGTACACTCGGGGAAGTTGATTCCTATGCAAATGGGGGATCTACGTAGTTTGGTCGCATTACGTCAAACTCAGCCGACAGATCACAATTAATATTAAATTGACATAATCGACCAAATGACGTTGGTCTCTCCACTGCATAGGAATCAACTTCATCGATGGTACATCAAGTAATTTTGTTACACCTGACCAGCATACATAGCATTCTCTATTTTCCTGGCTTCGAATTTAATTAAACTTCAAATACGAGTACGGTGCGCACGTATAACAAAAATGGTTCCATAACCATCGCGCTGTTATCATATATGTTGTGGAAAGGAACACCATAAATATACATGAAGGATACCGGAAAATATTGCACCGTATCATTTCTATTACCATTTTAGCTGGCGTGTTTTATCTCGATGCCAATAGATATTGTAATAAAACATGAAGATATTATGTTTGTCCGTACGAATAACCTTTTATACGTCGATTCATGAAAAAATAAAAACATTTTATCAAAATTCAAGCTAGATTTGTTTCTTACATAGATATAGTAGGAATACATTTTTTGTAGGTTTATTTACGTCTGTTGATGTGCCAGCAGGGCAACCGCGTTATTTTTAAACGTTTCAATTCAGGTTCACATCTGCTTCGGTTGTGGTTCAGTTACGGTTTGGTTCCGCTGCGTCTGAACAAATTTCAGTATCGTACTATCGTTTCAACCGTAACTCAACCTTAGATGGAACTCGAACGAAGCGCAACGTTTGACCTTTAGATAGACATTGCAGCGGACCAATCAACGCCCTTCTGATTTAGTTTTGATTGGCTTAAATATGAACAAATTTTTTCCGATGTGTTAATTGGTCAATTGACAAATTGTTTATTTACTGTATGTGGTCTATGAATGAATATGAGTTATGACACGGGTGAAGTTTGTGTTGGTAGAACTTATGATTTATGAATGTGAATGATTATTACTTGGAGTTTTTAATTTACGTAGGTAGTTGAATTCATAATATTGTTTTACTTATGTATTTTACTAACGCCATTTAAGTGTTGAATAGTGAGTTGTGACTTGTGACAAAAGTAGAAAACATTTGCGTGAAGAAGTAATTAGTAATGTCAAAATTCAATTCACTTTTTAGCAAACTAAAATAGTCCGTAGTGTTATTTTACAGCTTTGAAGTAAAACATAAGCTTATATTATAATTTGATTGTAGCTTAAGTTTTATTTTTTCATCGATTTTCGTCAATTTAACACACCAAAATAAGAAACGTTTCAGAAACGTGCGAGTAGGAGTCGCATTGTATCAACTTTTTGTTTTAACAGCGTTTGCGCTTGGGCTGAGGTTCAGTAACGTCTCAACTAGCTGTCAGAACGTTAGCGCGATACCGAATCATTCCAAAAGTCGATCAACGTCCGAGTTTCATTTGCGGTTCAGTTGAAAAAAATTAGCGCGATTGCCCTGCTGTTGATGTGACTTTCGAACTTGATCAGTACTGAAGTCAACGTAACAAATAATGTGGTACCTAATGCAAAATTTAATTTTAATTATATTAAGCAATAATTACTTTACTACTTGTGTTAAGCTAGTACTATAAATGAGATTTGCGCATAATTATTGTCATAAACATTTCCATAAGTGGTGATGGTGTAATTGAAGTTTATGAAATAAGATTTTTCCTGAATTTTACTTAAGAAAAGTTTACAGAAAGAGACGCTCTAAAGTTCAACTGCTGTCCAACCTTCCTAACTTTACAAATTAGTGAACTATAACAAAAATAAACTCATCCATCGTTTATAAGCATTAAACTAGTTTAAGTTGGTTTTTAAATAAAAAGGTACTTGAAATGTTTATAAACACATTGTGTACATGCTTTTGGTTAAAATCGTACTACGTCCGGCAAGTCAACCGTCGTTCAACCTGCATGGTGGTGAGGGGCCTTGCACGGATTTGCCAACATTATTGCTTGTGTGGTGGTGGTGTTTGCAAGTTCTTGCATGCGAGTGTACGCATATGCAGTGTGGGAGGAGGGAGGTGCTGTACGCATGCCTATGCGCACACTCACTCATTTACTTAAAGGTGGAAGTTTATTTCGCGGAATATTGCTAAAAATAATTACAAACTAAATATTAAGCTATGGATTTCCGCAAAGTAACGCCTGATTCCATCAACTATTTAAAATCGTACTATTAAAAATGTTTATTAAAAGTAAACAATATACAGTACTAACTACTAACCCCAATCTTAATAATATTATGGATCCTATGCTTCAATTTCTTTATAATATCCTGACTATTATTTATAATAATAATAGCGACCCGCCCCGGCATCGCACGGGAATAAAATATATAGCCACTGAAAAAAATTATTAAAATCGATAGCCCATCACGATCCTTCATGTGGTCTACTTCTTATCTCCAAATAACATAAAAATTGCTCCAGTAGTTCGCGAGATTAAACTCTTTCAAATAATTTTCTATATTCTCCTATTAATCTTAGCATGATAAAATATAGCTTATAGCCTTTCTAAATAAATGGGCTATCTAACACTGAAATAATTTTTCAAATTGGACCAGTAGTTCCTGAGATTAGCGCGTTCAAGTTAGCCCTTTCAAATAATTTCCCCCGATTTTTCCACATTTTCCTCTATTTCTTCGCTTCTATTAATCTTAGCGTGATAAAATATAGCCATAACCTTCCTCGATAAACGGGCTATCTAACACTGAAAGAATCATCAAAATCCGTTGCGTAGTCTTAAAGATTAAAGGGAACAAAGAGACATGAGGGAAAAAAAATGACTTCATTTTATAATAAGTATAGATGCTACAATTTCTTTATAATATTTTATCTCCTCGTCTCCCTCTTCATGCTTAAACAACTAGGTATTACAGATTTTGTTGAAATGTGGAGATATTTTGAAGATACTATGGAGATACTTCTACTATAAGTTCTGGGGACAGAATATCCATACTAATATTATAAATGCGAAAGTGTGTCTGTCTGCCTGTCTGTCCATCTGTCTGTCTGTCTGTCTGTCTGTCTGTTACCTCTTCACGCCCCAACCGCTGAACCAATTTTGCTGAAATTTGGTATGGAGATACTTTGAGTCCGGGAAAATGTACGGTTCTCGCGCGATAAACGAATTTTGGCGCAACGGAGTTGCGGGCATCATCTAGTGTTCTATAATCAAAATATGTAATATCCTATGGGATAGTTTGTATTAAAAAAAAATAGTCTTATTTTCAGCGCAGCTAAGTTGTGGGCTAAATATTTTAGTTACTGAAATAATAGCAATTATTAGTTTCGAATATTTACTTACAAGGTGCTTTAGTCGACGTCTGTGACAGAATCACTAATGACGATACATTTATCAAAGTCAAATCTGCCCTCTTTCCAAACCGAGGATTAAAGCATACCGAAATCAAGTCGCGTTTGAGCAATTTATTATTTAATAGGAAACAGATGTTAATCTAGATCACTGATACAAGTACACGAATAACTTTATTCAATTTTAATATTACCTGGCTTGGTGACGCTTAATTTTATGGGTTTCGAAAAAAAATTGTTAGTTAGCGTTATAATATTAATTAAATCCATACTTCAAAGTACTAATTTTATTAATGTTACCGTACTCCTCCGAAACGGCTTTACTGATTTTTACCAAATTTTATATGAATATTCAGTAGACCTCAGAATCGGCTACTGGCTACTTTTTATATTGTCATGTGTATATTTTGTTGAATAATAGTAAACTATTACAACTTGAGACTGACGGCGACCATTTTTTGTCGACGGGACAGCCGCGATGGACGTTGCTAATGGTGCCATACTTATTTAGTCACTCCAATAAAATAATATGGGCGAAATAATTAATATGTCAAAAGAACGTTTGCCGGGATAGCTAGTATATGCATAAAATTCACCCTAAAATTGTCAACAAAACTATAAAATATTGTAAAAACAGAAGAAACGTGAAAACAATAGAATACAGTTGCAAGTTCTTTTGGGTACAGTTTTCAAGGAAAATGTCTAGTTTTATCGCATCCATGCGATTCCATTATAGCTTAAGCAATATGCGGCTGCAACAAGCCAGTCCCCTGAGCGCGGCGTGCCGTGCATACTTACTTTCGACCTTTGTACACATAGGAGCCAGCCAAAATAGATTTACACAAGATTCTAGAACTTTCAATACAATGTGCTAAGTGTTCAAATATGGAAAAGAATACAAAACAACGATTAATCGATTTTTATCATCATCATCATCATATCAGCCTATATTCGTCACTGCTGGACATAGGCCTTTTTTTTTTAACGCAGGGGAAACCTATCATGGGTGCCCCGGGTTGGGTACTCCGGGGGTATGTGAGACTCCTACTCACTAAAACCACCTGCGGTTCGCCTTCAGCCGTATAGAGGAGGGATATCCCGGATCTAACAAACACAGGACTCCCTCCACGACTGGCCGATCTACCTCGGACCGGACTTCCACCAAAGTAAGGGAACGCTTAGGCAAACTAAAGCGTTCCCCTCGGCGCCGGGACTAACAAAGCCGGGCAGGTTCCCATCCTGACCCGGAGCCCCGTTAGACAAGAGTTAGGAGGTTCGCGTAGCGACGCCTCCGCACGTCCTACGTCGGCGGAGCGGCAGAGAGGTGGCTCGCTCCGCGGCCTCTTTCTGCGACATAACAATTTCGCAGAAAGAGACCACCGCCTGCCATGCCTCATCGCTCTCGAGCATGCAGCGCACCATGCTCGGGAGTGAGAGGTCTCCACCTAGCACTGCCACGAGATCGTGGCGCTGCACGGCCCAACGATCGCACACCTGCTGGATATAGGCCTCTCTCAATGAACTCCAAGATGACCGATCTCTTGCTACTCGCATCCAACATGATCCTACCTAGTTGGAGGTCGACCTACACCCTGATTTTCCAGCCTCAGTTCCATTCCAACAGAGTAAGTTTTACTAAAGCGATCGTCTGTTCTTCGAGCTACGTGACCAGCCTAGTTCCATTTCAGCGTACTGATTCTCTTCACATTTTTATATGGTACATAATATTTCCATTATCCATTCTAGTCTAAACGTTAATGCAAAAGTGTATCTCTCTGTCTTTCTGTTTTACGTTTTTTTTTTTCTAAAATCTTCGAGTTCCATAAAATTGAAAATTGTTGTTATCATCTCAGAAAAGATATACGGTTCATGCGCTATAAACGAATTTTCCCGTATCGAAGTTAGTAGAAACAAAAAAAATGTGAGTAAAAAATAATTCTAACTGAGCAGTAAAAAAGTTGGCTTAAAACTACTTAGTCAAGTTACTAATTAAAGAATTTATAAATCGTTGTTTAATTAGAGGCGGTTTAATTAGAGCTCAACGGTTTTCCGTTTAAGGTCAAACTAGTGGAGGGCCGAGAAATAGGTCATATTGTAACAGTTTGTCACTCCTTAACTAAGCTATAACGTAGCTATATTTTCCTACACCGGCGTTTTTTATACGATTACTAGCTGTCCCGGCAAACGTTGCTTTGCCATAATATAATAAAGTATTTCGCCCATATTATTTTATTGAAGTGACTAAATAAGTATGTCGCCATGGCAACGTCGATCGCACAAACAATGGTCGCCGTCAGTCTCAGGTTGTAATCATTTACTATTATTTAAATTTAAATTTATCAATATATAAAGTACCCAGAAGCCGATTCTCAGACCTACTGAATATGCATATAAAATTTGGCAAAAATCAGTAAAGCCGTTTCGGAGGAGTTCGCGGACTAACATTGTGACACGAGAATTATACATAGAAGAAGATATTGTACTAAATGACGCCCGAAACTCCAGGCCCCATGATTCGTTTATCGTGCTGGACATTTTTCTGGGATAAAATGTATCCTTTGTCCTTTTCTGGGACACAAAGTATCTCCGTACCCAGAAAAATCAGTTCAGCGGTGTAGGCTCGTAGAGCTAATAAACAGACAGACACTTCATTGTCGCATTTATAATATAAGTATGGATCAACAAGAATTTTGTTTATTTATATCGTGACGTTCTAATGATTTACCTTTGAAAAATAATAATCATATCATATCGCACTTGAGATCGCCCAACAAAGTAATAAGCATAAGCAGTAGGTAAATAGCATAGTAATCAATGATATTATATGAAAGACGCATTATATAGAATATCATTGATAGTAACAGATTTGAGCAAACCTTATAATTTGTAAAATAACTTACACAATGCTATAATTATTATTTAAGTTAACTTTCAAAAGATTTACCTATCACTCTGAAAGTTTTGTCATTCAAAGTTATTTTTAGTGCTTGTCACTGTATATAATTGAATAATTTAAGACAATATTATTTAAAAAAAACTTGGGTTCCTTTTAACTTATTAAATATCTTTGCGGTTTAAGCGACTCAATTTATGCAGGTAGGAATAAAAAGTTTTAACGCCTCGAAACTTTTGAGCTCTGAGTTTCGTAAGAATTTTTGGCTGCTTAATTCGTATTCTTTTAACGCTTTTAGCTTAAGTTTATGAGAGTGGAATAATTTGGACTTGCCACTTAGAAGTTATAGTAGAAGATAAGATAAAGAAGTGAGTGCTTAATGAATCAAAATGCTTCTGCATTTATTACACGAATTATGTATAAAAAATGAGTTTCTTATATTATAATAGAGGAATATTGTCTTATAAAAACTCTTTGGACAATGGACTAGAGCACTTACGTAATATAAAATATGGCACACGACAGAAAAATCTAGAGTGCCGACGTAATGTAATCACTATCTATCAAGCGTATTGCCCGTCAAAATCATCCTCACATTTGGAATGTAAATCGACTACTTACCCTGCTTTTTGCCAAACATCCAAACAAATTTATTCACCGCGAAGAAACAGGCTTCATCGATGCGGGCGAGGATATATTATATATTAAAAATCATCTCAGGCATCAACCTTTGAGCCCATTATCTTTAGGAATACGAATATAAAGGGATAAACATGTTATGGAAAAGGGAAGCAAATCTAAGTGACAGACTGGAAAATATTCCTCTCATTGTTTTTGCAATCTTTTTTCTGGTTCCTTCTTATCAAACTTTGAATAATATACACTCACATCACATAAAATACCCAAGATAACGCATGTAATATTTTCTTTCGCCGCACGAATTTTGCACGGAATTATTATTCGATTGGTTGTGCGTTAGCATCGTTTCACTTACACATATTTTCACACATATTAATTATGAAAAAATCGGTTGTCTGTAAAGTCGGTTTACTGACGATAGTTGAACGTGACAACGTATGACGTTGTCACGTTCAACTATCCTTAACCCCTTAACCCTCGCTTCCGAATCTCTATAAATAGAAACAAACCTTTTCGACTGTAACCTAAAGTTATTTCGATGTATTTCTTTCAAATAATAATTGTCTAAAAATATTTATAATGAGTAAAATAAACTATTCGCAATACAAAACTCTACATGCATTCGTGAAATCCAGTAAAATCTTCAAACAAAGCACAAGTCATACCTTGACACGTAGGAAATAGAGCACAATTTTGAATAGCCGAAATAATACTAATAGGTCACAGATTGTTTATTTATTTTTTATTCAGAGTGTGGTCAATGTATCAAAGGTCATAACTAACCAAACTTCTTCATATAAAAGTATTCTCTAAGTCATCGAAATACGTAATATAATCGAAACAAAGAGCGCGGCCCAGGTGGGCCTTATGGTTGTTGAAAGACTTGAAAGTGTAAATGGAACGCCTCAGAGCTGTCAACGAGGCAACGCCGCATGAACTGTCATGTTGTTCGGGCGCGCACCCCATATCAAATTATAAGACGTTATCACGTCAAAAGAGGCTTCACTATATTGTTCCTGAAACTAGCTGTCTATACTTTTTATTCTGTCTGAGAATATACATGAAATAAAAATGTAAGCGTGTTTACATTGGAGGTACTTATATCTGTAAAAAACGGTGCTTTAGTTGTGTATAGACCTTTAAGAGGGCCTTTTCATTTGCGAAAAATACTTTTTCTTTTATCTCAACATAAAGTTTCTGTTAATAACCTTTTGAGTGAGTCCGTAGGAGTGTGGTGGAGCTTTGAAATGTTTTTCTTTTAAGCGTACAAGTTTTTCCATCGTCACTTATTGCTCACAAATTACCTTTAACTATTTACTAGAGATGTGCCGATTATGACTTTGGCCGACTAGCCGACTAGTCGGCTGCAAAGAAGCCGACTAGTCGGCCAAGCCGATCATGGTTTCGGAAGTTTCCGTAACGCTTTTTTACTGCTGTTTGCGCACATGCCGCCTGCAAACGTGTCGAATCGTGTTTGGTAGGTATGTTTACTTCGCGTACATTACTTTATTTTGTTTTGATACAGTTGATGGTTTTTATTAATTATTTCATGTACATGAAATCTCGATTTAATCTATATTGAGTCTCGGGAAAGGACAAGGGATACTTTTTGTCCCGGAAAATATACGGTTCCCGCACAATAAACTTTTATGATTTTCGCCTAAACTATTCAATCCATTTTGATGAAATTTGGTATGGAGGTACTTTGAGTTTTGGGAAAGGACAAGAGATACTTTTTGTCCCGGAAAATGTACAGTTCCCGCACAATAAACTTTTATGATTTTCGGGATAATTTGGGATGAGTGCACGATGGCACTCAAAAATATACACACTTTTTTATTAATTATACCAATTTGAATTAAATTATCATCGTTAAGACAGGACAACGTGTGTCGGGTCAGCTAGTATTATATAAAAGAAAGTAGTGTTAGTTACACTACTTATAACTCAAGAACGAATGAACCGATTTGGCTGAAAATTGGAGAGCTAGCTTAGAACCAGGAGACAGACATAGAATACTTTTTATCCTGTTCGACCGCGTTTCCGTGAAGTCAGTATAAAATCTTATATATAAAATTCTCGTGTCACAATGTTAGTTACCGTACTCCTGTCTCCTCCGAAACCTTTACCAAATTTTATGTGCGTATTCAGTAGGTCTGAGAATTGGCTCCTAGCTACTTTTTATATTGAAAAGTGCATTTTGTTATGTTATGTTAAAATTATATTAATTACAAAAATATTCTTTACTTTACTAGCAAGTAATTTCAGAAACACTTCATTTAATTTTAAAATGTGTAACACTGACTAAGTGTGTTATGTACACATTATAAATATTAATCAAGGTTTTCTTAAATGTAATTTCAATAATAGTAAAAAAGTAAAAAGCCGATTAGTCGGCTTTACCGACTAGTCGGTACATCTCTACTATTTATGTACTTTAAGAATTTTTATGCACTCTTGCTATAAAAAAAAATATTTCTTTAACGATCCTTAGACAAGTAGTAAAGTTCTTGATATTTTAAGATTACATTCTACCGACTCGCGTCCAATCTTGTTAATACTAACATAATATTGTATTTTATAATACGGTAGTGTTACTACGATTAGACGTGATAATTAGAAATATACTTCTGATTAAAATGGACCAAAGAAAAAAACTGATAAATGGAAATCTCGAAATATATCGGAAAGGGCAAAACGATATTTTCCGCGTGAGCGTAGCAGGGAAATAATATGAAAACAAAACGGCATGTAACAGCGGGGCGCAGCTGTAATTGTCAGGTTAACAAGCGGAATTGATCTGAAACGAGTTATATTAAAAATCGCCGACACTAAATTTATGCCGAGGGCCGACCGCTTCACTTGGAGCCCTCTTTATGTCACTAGATTTTAGCTGTAGCATGTAAAATTGATATGATGTAACAAATAATGTGCACTTGTTCTTGTGTTTTAACGGCAGAAGATTAAGTTTTTAAAATTTTGTAAATTGTCACCTGTATAATTAAGCCTTATAGATAAAAGGTAAAAGCTAGACAGGAATAATTTCATTGAAGGCAAAAGGATGATTTTGAGAATACCTGTCTCATAGTCTGTATTTTAATTTATGTTTTTAATAATGTATTTGTCAGATCCATACTTCCACACTTTCATGCTAATATTATAATTGTGAAAGTGTTTTTGTCTGTCTGTCTGTCTATCTGTCTGTCTGTTCCCTCTTCACGCTCAAACCGCTAGACCGGTTTTGCTGGAATTTGACATGGACATACTTTGAGTTCCGGGAAAGGATAAAGGATAGTTATTATCCAGAAAATGTACGGTTGCCACGCGATAAACGAATTTTGGCGCAACCGAGTTGTCGGACAACGGAAACGGAGAGTCATCTAGTATTAGATAATTTTAAATACACCTAGAACAATATTATGATGATTGTATGATTCTCTATGGAGAGGCAGCTGCATTTCCCTGAAGCTTGTGTTTCAATACCTAGTGAATTCTTAGCGGTAGAAAAGTACAAACACTCATCTGCAGGCGTATCATGGTCACCATAGAAACGGTTTCTTTCTACGGAAGAATAGACAAAGAGACAGTTAGACACGACAAAGTGACAGTCAGACAGTGGAAATCCGCCATTTTGTCGATAAATATGTCAGTATGTTGATTATTTCCCATGACTACTGTTGCTATGCTAGCCCTGCTGGAAAGGTTTGGACTGAAGGAGGATACCTTTACTCGGGGTATCGCCTGATGTCGCCGGCCTACTAACCAACATACTGGTAGCGTAAAACATATTCACCACGGTAGATTGAGTACAATTCAGTCAGCAAACCTCTAACGAGACTGTTAGTACTTCATTTTTAGATAACAGACGCGCACACGCGATGTGTTTCACACAAAAAATATTCTTGAATATGCTCCCGCGCCAAAATTGGCGGAAGGCGATGCACGCGATTGGTGGGATATTTGAATGTGGAAGAAATAAGGATCATAGGCTTATGTCAATACAATGATGATGATTGATGGCAAGAAGGCATTCATGAAAATTGTTAGTAAGACATTTCAAAGATGAACGTGAACTCTTAGGTCGAACATAATATTAAGTCCTTAAGCTTAATTACATGTAGCCAATGTACTCCTAAAGTAGTATAAGTAGTTTTTGGGACGCAAGGGAAAGTGATAATAATCAAAAGGGTCAGACGCAGCGGTGCCTTTGTAATTTGGTTTACTTGGAGTAATGTCCCGTAACGAAGATCTGTATGTCTGACAGGATTAGTGAGGTAAACAACCGCGGTCATAAGGCCGAATTTCCCTCGCATGTTTTATATAATGTCACGATGAGGAAAAAATATAGAACGTCATTTAATGTTATTGAACATTTATTCTTTTCATTGTATTCCTCCCTATCTTCTTTCAAAAAGCAAAACGTAATAAATGCTACAGTAGATAATACAAATAATATTATGTTAGTTTGATATTTTATGGAAATATTATTATCATTTTGTAGTTCGATAGAAAATGGACTGGATCGAACAAGGAACCATTATGTATAATTAAATAAGAGAATCAATAGCAAATCAAATCTATACAACACACACAATAACAACGTGTGTACTATGTAATTATGAAACACAAAATCAAATTCGAAGGAAAGTAAGGCTTAACAATGCTTTGAACCGGTAACAATTCGTTTATTTCTATTTCGGTCACAGAAGCCATTTATTTAACGAAAAATCTGGACGTAACAAATTAAGACAATTTCAGGTAAATCAATGGTGGAGTAAATTGCTATGGCTTCGGCAGTTAACAAACTACTACATCTGATTCCTATGGCTTCTCTCTATTTCGAGTAATGATTTAATACCTCATAGAGTATTACGCAAATAGCCATTCAAAAGCCACATACTTTGATATTCTGAAGTTTAAAGTCCAAAATTCAAATCGAAGCACAAAAAAATAATCATTTATGGTCACATAATAATATTATGACCGTCAACTTCCTACAACTTTCTTCCTAATATAAACCTTACCCTCGGTAAGTCGCGACTTCCATAATTTTGCCAAGACTAAAATGAGCGAAATCGGTTCAGCCATTATCAAGATTTAGAGACACTAACAAAAATTTTAATTGATTTTAATAACATTGATTACGTACTTCTCTAAATAGTAAGTACTTACTTCTTCGTAGAGGGAGTGCAAAAAAAAAAAAAAAAAGATTAATATGTATGCTAGAGCAACGATCACTGCTCAGTTACAGTCGGGATCAAATATACTTACGTAGTCCTTGGCAGGGTAAATCGAATCAGAAAATGTCCTTTAGGACGTTCAATTGATAAAAGGGCTCTTTATATGCTTTACCGATTATAGCGATCCCCTTGAGAGAATATCCCTTGTTGAAGCACAACAATTATGTACAACGAATAGCATCCACTTTTTCAAACATTCGTGTCCTAACCGGTAACCCATAAAAAATACATTTTGATTTATGAATGCAGTTATGTACTTTAGATTATTTGGTACAAGAGTGTATTCTAAAAAACAATTGTGGGTTAGGACACAAATTAATGACGAACAGTGACCATATTACTAGGGGCGATCAAAAAGTACGGGTATTTCTAAATTACCAATATCTATGTCAATACTTGAACGAAGTTTTGAGGAAAATGCTCCATTCGAAGTGAAAAATGTTTCACTTTGCGTTAAGTGATTGATGTCTTAAAAGGGATAGCCCTAGGAAAGTTTATCGAAAGGCCAAGTAATGTTCGGTGCAAAGGTATTCGACTCAGGGTTACTTTATCAGCTACCTAGAGGCGTTTCTTTGAGCGAGGCGTCATTTGTCTAGCACGATCCTTTATCACGGGAGACCGCGGTTCAAGTAATTTTATTACTAACGTAAATTCAATATCCTTTGAAATCTTCAAGCTTAACTACTGAGAAAAGCACTTTTAATATTATAATTTAGACGTCATTCTTGTTACCTGAATTAAAATAATCTATGGAAGTTACTCTGGAATTATATTATAAAACTTCAACAGGTGGTTAAGTCTAAAATCAGGTAGAGTTTTGACCTTCTAAACACCCTCTATGGTCCAAACAATAAAAAGTAATAGGTTTACATGGATTAACAAATACTTAGTATATTTATTTTTTAAAGGGATTTTTGTATAAAAATGACCATGGTATTCCTAGTACCTTATACAGATTATAACAAAACTTACAATTTCGAGAACAATAATTTGATTCTAAAGTTATAAAAAATGATTTAAAAGTGTATTATGTCTTAAAAACCAGTGAGTTAGTTATCTTGTGAAATTTTATTTCGTTAAATGAAGGTGATTTAGTGAAGGATTCATCAGAGCGCACGGAGTGCGCGGCCAATCCACAGAATTTACATCGGTGATCTTAGCATCGAGTGTGGAGGTATTTTTGATTCCATCCCGCGGTATCTCACTCAATTTATCAAGCGTCTCGATAAAGTGGAATACACGTCAAAATTGAGTTTTCGCCTAAAAACCAATTTAGATTATCTGATTTGCGAGTTTATACATAAAAATGGTTCCTCAGAATTGCGGTATCGATTTCTCGAAACAACTTTTAACACTCCTGCAGTAAAGTCAATTTTCTGTTGTATATTATGCACACCGAGACAAGAGGCATAATTTTGCATTAATAACATTTGTGTAGTAGCGAGTGTAATGTGATATATTTAAATAGTGTTTAGTTTTAACTAAGCGTTTTTTTATAATAAAAGAATATTCCAAGGAGAAGACTACTGGTGCCATAAATTATATTACAATAACAAACGTTTTTATAACCTTTGGGGTTCTAACCATAATACGCTTGCATTAAAATAATAAAACTATAACGGTGTAAAATATATTCTGATATAATATATTACTAGAACCAGGCCACATCGTCTGTAATAAAAATAGGGAAATGAAATTCTCTATTACTCGGAGCCTCAGAGGGAGCAAACAAAAGTTACCACGTACCCAAACTAAGCCTGCGATAAACCAATAATGCACCGAAACGGTCGCGAATCATGAAAACCTTTTCAACGCGACGATTCTCATGCTATAGTGACAGAATTTTGATTAAAAACTACAATAAAAGCAAGTGAGAGTCAAACGCGGGGTAGAGTTTCAAAGCTCACCAACCGTAGAGCCACTTTGCTCTATTCAGAATATAATACACAATAGATGTGGAATTTAAAAACTCCATTGCCGTCAGAAACAAGAGTCATAATAAAAAGCCGAGTGCGACCGAACGTCGAAGGTATTATGGAATAGACAATAACGAAACGATAATGAATCGCTATACGAAAAACGTACTTAAATTAGCGAAACACTATGACCTACTTTTTGTTAATAATACACAAAGATGTGTATGACTTTTCGCTTCCGTACTTTACCTAATTACGGCGTTAAGTAAAGCGTTATTTCTGTGCGTCGGACATTTAAGTTTTGTCGCTAATTAAAATATTATTTTAATCTGCCTGCCGTGACACTTAATTTAATTTTTTATATGGAATAAATGTAAATTTAATTATAGAAAGGTATAAAAATTTAACATATTCATACTTAATTGATGGCGATTTTTTTAACCAAAATTTGGCTTTTTTATCAAGTTGCATAATCAAACACAAGTACCCACTTGCTGGAATTAATTAAACATATCTCGAAGAGTACTTACAACGTTCTCTTGAGTACCTTTTTTACCTTCTTAAGAATGAATTCCTAAATAAAGTCTGAAAGGGGATGAAAAGTTTTTAAAAGCACTAAAAAACAGACGAGTAACGTAGCGGTTAATCCGTCTGTTTCGAAAAAGTGAAAATGTGGACGTACAGTGTGTCGCTTGGGCAGGTTCATTGAGCGTCAGGTCCAAATGCCGATTAGATTTTTCTTACAACCTGTTTCTACTACTGATCTAGAGATTTTAGATTGTGTTTGTGTGAAATATTGGCAAATGGCAGGAGTGATATGGCTCAGAAGCCAATTCAATAAGCAATTTAAAAAGGTTTGATAAGAATCAAAGAATAAGAATAAGAATGTTTATTTGCAAAAACATGGTAGATACAATATTATGACCTTTTTAAATTGACAAATGAACAATTTTTAAATGTCATGCCATGCCCGTACGTACGTAGGAATACGATAATATTACGTTAAATTATTATCTTATAAGAATTATATGAACCTAAAGTGTCCAGCAGACTTACTTACTAGTATTTAGTTTTATTAATTTCTGTATTCGAATACTTTATGTTACGTGAAATCCGTTTATAAATTTTCTGAATATCGAAAATTGAATCTGTGCTAAAAATATTAACATGACGTTTTAACGTTTTGCTGAAAAGCTTTTAATACGATAACATTTTATTGACCGTGTTAGTATCGTTCTAAATTGATTTTACGATTCTATAGATTTAGGCTGTGTTCCACTTAAGCGGAGTGGAGCTTAGCGGTGCCCAAATTGACCAATCACCATGCTCGAAATCTTCGCTGTCATTCCGCTGGAATAGCACGATTGGTCAATTCTGGCACCGCTAAGCTCCGCTCTGCTGCAGTGGAAACGCAGCATAATAAGGGCATATTTCATTAAATATTGATAGACGGTATATATTATCATAATTCAATTAATTAAACTTATGATACAGTTATTGTATAATATTTTTATTGAAAGATGACGATTGAATCACCTCTGTTCGTGGTTAAATCACTGACAATATTTCTAGATTGGCATTTTCATATAAACGTTACTTTTAAATAATCAGAAAATTAACTCAATACTAAGGTAAAATTACATCCAAAAATTATTTGGGTATTATTGGTACTTGTTAGTCTTAACTGCTTATGCAACTCTAGTTAAAACTACGCGTCTATACTCTTCCTAGATCTACACATTATGCAGTGAATAAAGTCCTAGCAGATTTGCGGCCATCTGCCGCTAGATCCGTGACATCGATGCGAGCTCGGGCATAATTGTTACAAGCTAGTACAAGGCGACAACGGTCAAGTCGCTCTATTACCATACAGCAGTACCGGCCAGCTGTGTACGAAACAAATATTGAAATCCAAAGTTTAAATGGAATTTTGATTTGATTTCTTCGCAACGAATTATAATTTCAAATTATACGGAGATGAAAAATCTGGATCGGACCATCAAAGTTCGCGGGCGGAGCGCAGCCTCGATTTTTATAAATACTTCGCCCGTTCGACCGCCGTTTAAACTGATTTTAATGTTGCTTACATTAAAACTTGTAATGTATTTATTTACAGGTTCCAGAATCTCATTACACTTAAGAAGATCACGCACTAACTTAATTTACGCCCCGAGAATTTTTATTTCATGTTACATACTGTTTCATGATTTTTTCCACAAGTATTTACGTCAGCTGATATATTTATACTTAGCTTAGTAATACCATATTTTGTGTATCGATTAAGAAACCTGAGCTAGTGGCTTATATAAGTAGCATTGTTTTGTCTAGTCTAGTTTTGTATTGGTTTATATTTTGTGTGATTGACCGTTTTGCGTAGGCTTAGATATTAGGCGTAAATCGTTTCAGGCAATTTCAAAGATTATTTAACTTGGAGGAACCATACGATTGTGTAATTGTTTTAAATAAAAAGGTGAAATATCTATAGACTCTTACATACCTACGAGTACATCCGAGTACAAAACCGGAGTTAGTCGGATTTTAAATTATATCCCCCGCATATATCTTGCAAATTCTACCTGGATTTCTTGAAAGTCGAAACCTGTCTACGATTCTTGAACTTAAATCTCATTCTTAGTTTTAACTTGCTTCACTTGTACAAATATAACTTTTACTTCTCTTTGTCTGTGAATACTGAATTTTAAATTGTTAATATTTGGAGCGGAAGAATTGATCGGGATTTCAATGGGGATTAGATACTTTGTAATACTTATTGTTTACAAAGGATATTATAATAATTATAGTTAGATGCTATTTAGAACCAAAGCTTATTAAAGAGTGATTAACTCTTCATTTAAAAATAATTATGTAACAAGATATATTATGTTAAGTGCAAGATTCACAAAATTGTATTGTTCTCTTTTGCATATAATACTTATATGAAAGTTTTAGCGAGCAACGGCAGCAGTTTATAATGAAAAGCGTTTAAGAGAAGGTATCTCGGCACAGTAACTATTGTTACACGCAAATTATCTTAGTTTCGTACACCATTAAAGAACGAGGAGCGTTACGGGGCCGCAAACATATTTAACTTCTCCAATTAAACGTCGTGAGGTCTAATGAAGGCCTTTGGAAATACGTAACACAAATAAACACGCAATCAACGAATTGACTTCGAACGTTCGTAAAACAGCAATCAGAAATTAAAGTTAATGAAACTGAAGGACTTAACAGAAACAATTAAGATTTCTGGAAGTTTCTGGCTTCGCCGACGAAAGCTGATCCCCTAAAACGACTCGGGAAGACCATTAAATTCTTTCAAACAAATTTACATACAATTATTGGATGTTGAAAATAATTCTAATTTTTTCATCAATTTCATTGATTTTCATTAGTGGACATTTAAAAGTAGTCTTGAAATCAAACTTTTGTTACGTCTGCACTAGTCTGCACCCAAAAACTAATGCACGTATTTTTATAAAATCTGGCATGGCAGTTATGCATGCATGCAATGGAATAGCAATGTAGCATATTTTTATATTTCGAAAATATAGTACAGTATTCCTATAATGGGTTACTAATCAAGTATGGAATCGAATCAGGGTTCACAATAGTTTAATTTAATAGTAAACTACAGACAAAAAGTATTAATAAAATAAACAATAATTGATAAAACTTTTATCGAGTAGCTACTCTACCCAATTATATCTTATCGCCAGAAGTTTAGAAAAGCAATTAAATATTGACACAGAATTTTTTATAATTAATGGCGTGATTCATGGTAATTATAGTGTAACTAAGTTTCTTTTTAAACATTGATTCTTGCGTGACTCCAAAGTTACTGATCCTAAAGGTCACGTTGTAGAAAAGGGATAAAACACCGACTATGTTGCTTAATATAAAATTATAATATTGTATGGCGGTTTAAAAGAAGAATGTTTTTTAAATTTTCAAATACGGTCGTGTGAGATAGGTCTACATAATATTTTTTCTAGAGCTATGTGGGTGACTATTGACTAAGTAATAAAATTAGCGTAGATAATAATATTATCTAATCAAACTGCAAGAAAATCAAGATAAAAATACAACCACAATATAAAAAGCCCTATTCGTTCAAATCTTCAATTTTCAAGAAATAGTTACACAACATAAATATTACAGAAAGTATGTTCCAAAAATAAACACAGATTCGATGGCTAATGGGTCGTCCATTAGGGAATCTAGGTTTGGCAAGAAATAGGCTGTTCGTCATTTCCGCATGTTCATCAAAAGGGCCACGCAGGTGCAAAAGGGCCTAATAATGCGGATGGGCGAATGCCGATGTGAGTCAAGGTTGTTTTCACATTTGAAGCTTCATTCCTCTTGCTCCTTTGTGTTAAAAAAATGTTTTTTATTTGATGATATAGTGTGTGTTAAAAGCAAAAAAAAATATAATAAAATATAATTTAAAGTTATAGGCTGTATTTGCAAATACAGCTCAAAAGTAGCTTGTAGCTTATTACTAAGCTCTACTGAGCTGAGTTGAGTTTTGATTATTATATTAAATGGAGTTAATGTTATTTACTTTATTTCACAATTCTATGAACGTTACTCACAAAATATTCCGTATAAAATACAAAATACCAGACATGCCCGGCGTTCGGTACGCAGAAAAATACAAAAGTAACAAGTAACAAATAAAGAAAATGTCAATAGAAATAAATATTGAAAGTTTGAGACAGGTGATTTCTTGGGCGCCAAGTGGAAAACGGCAATGGCGTCGACACCCTGAATAAAGTTTTACTGAGGGATCGGAGTAGTAAAGTTTATTAGATTATCGTGTACGTCCAATTTTTGTATAGATGATTTATGGAAGCTTCGAAATGTATTAAAGCTCATGGTGTATGAGCTTTGAGCTTCATCAATTCCGGGTAGTCTTTACAGGGGCAATTATATTTCAATGATTTTATTCATTTTTATAATATAAACATTATAATGTCTTTGACACAGCATAATGCTTTGCACAAACCTACGCGACCATGCGACTGCGAAGCGGCAGCGTCAATACAAAACACACATTTGACAAGTTGTCAAAATATGTGTGTTTTGTATTGACGCTGCCGCTAAACAGTCGCGTGGTCGCGTAGGTTTGTGCAAAGCAAATACGTATATAAACTTAGATGTAAGTACAATATTTCAATGACTTTATTCATATTTTATAATCAATGTTAGCTCATTTTTGGACATGTGTCAAATTAGATGTGATATATCCAGGGCTTTCAAAAGTAATTAATATACAAATATTGTAAGTAAAGACTTAGTACAGTACAGTATAACTTAAAAGTATCTAAATTTTATTTACAATATTGCTATAATAACTATACCCCCCCCCCCCCCCCCCCTTCCCCAACGTTATTAGGGCTTGTTATTTTTAATTTTTTGCTCTTTAGAACTTTTTTCAACAATTTTTCAATCATCATTGTTTCATTCTTGTTTGGCTTTGTTTCTTTTTTTGTTTTTGTTTGTTTGTTTTCATCTTTCATTCGACCTCTGTGGCTCAATGGGTAGAGTGTGTGGCAGCTCAAGCCGGGGGTCGCGGGTTCGAGTCCCGCCGACGGAACAAAAAGTTTTTCAATGTTCCTAGGTCAAGGACGTGTATTAAATATGTGTATGATAATATAATAAAAATCTTAAATATATGTATTAGGGTGTCCCTTAAATTTCAAGTTCGATATATTTTTACGCATACCGTCTCAAAAGTTTCGTATACGATATTTCGTATACTCATATTACATATTACGGTACCGACAAAATGGTATACAAAACCTTGTCTAGAAAAAAATATAAGTTCGATTCCTAAACTATAACCCGTGCCGACTTGAGATTTAACTTCTTCATACAAGTTACGTACGAGTTAGTACTGCGTTATGTGACTTGTAAATAAATGTTTTTAATTTTTATTTTACACGTGTTTTTTGATAATTTTAGTATAATATTATGTAGTGAGCAAAGATGTCGGCTTATTATCATCTAACTGCGTGAAGAAATTTATTGATTTATGTCATGTTTGAAGAGAGTGGCAGAAAAAGCAAATTATCGTTTAAAATTTGTTTACTATAGTTACTATTCATAATAACTGCGTAGGACAAAAGAGCTCTACAAGATTTTTGCTTACGTTTCGAACGCACTGTGGTAGCTAAAGCATAATTACTAAGTTTTGTGCTTCTTGAGGAAGAAAAAAGTGCGAAAAAATTGATTTAACTATTTCTAAAGCCTCTATAAGAAAGTTTAGCCATAATTTATGGTATTTATGTGAAGAGACAGTAATTATATCACTGTTTGATGATGATGTTGGTAACCAAACTAAGATGTTGATGATTGTCAACTTCAACGGGAACAGAATCGCAAATTTTAACAAATGAGACAATTCTTTCTCCGACTCCGAGAAAAGTGTATCCTGACTGTTAAAAATACTAATCTAAAAAGATGTTGCCCTGTCTTATTGTTAAAAATTTATGTTATTGATATAAAGATTAATGTTGATCTTATTTAATTGTCCCATTTTCACTTGAATTTATTGCAGATCTAGTGATTTAAGTGGACCAACCGGTAGTAGCTTTTTCCAAAACTTTGAGGCTCGGTCGGCACGGGTTACAATTGTGCTAGGAAGACAAAATTTTATATTTGAGCATCTTAAAACATTAGTAAAAAATATACAGGGTATGCATTTTGAAATTCGAAAAAAAATTTAAAAAAATAGGACACCCTAATATGTATAGTATAAAAGTATTAAATATATTTCCGTTGTCTGGTACCTGTAACACAAGTCCTTTAGGTACAGACGGAGGACGAACACACTGAAACTATAAGGGTTCCTTGTTGACTAGGGAACCCTAAAAACGGGGAAAAAACGCAAGAACTTAGCTTTGAAGCCGGGTAGCGGATGGATAGGTCTGCCCGAGATAGCTTGTTGGGCGAGGTCTACGTTCAGAAGTGGGCACTGGACAGCAACAGGCTGATGATGATAATGTTTTAAATTAACTGAACTAACGCCAATTACATACAAATTGTATTTAAAACTATAAATGGCAATTTAGCTGTCTACGTGTGAGGGTAATATACTGTTACGGTTGTGTAGAATTTACGATGTATTTCTACCGCCCGCTACCGCCTTTTACCGCACGGCAAGAGCGGGATGCGGACCGAGTGCATCTCATAAAGGCCTTTGCGGAACTCCGCGTTCTGATGAGCATATTTTACAATTTTAACGTAGAAATTCTCTTTATTTCAATAACAAAAACAATACTTCAGTTTCAATTTTACAGTTTTAATAGGGAAATTCTCTTATTTTATTTACACATTTCAACACTTCAACAAATTAGCCAGTGTTTTGATATATTTCTGGGGATCGCGATCGTTTTGATATAATTCTAGGGATCGATATACCGTATTGCAGCAAATTCTTTATACCAAAATAATTTAAATCATCGTGAAATATTTATAAACCTTCTTGTTAATACTTTTATTTAACATTAATAAATAATATATGAATTAAATTAATTAAATAACATTTACCTACTTGGATAACAAAATATGAACAGCGCGCCTATTTGATCGAAGAAGCGGGCTGTTTAACTTTTGTTGTGTATTTTACTATAGTAAATAAAAAATTGTCACCCTACATTGCAATGTACTAATTGCAGGACCTTTCTATTATGTTTTATTCATTAAAGTTTTCACTTTTAATAAAAGTTGCTATTTGCTATTTAAGGCAAAAACAATATCAGCTTTTAAAAGAAGAGTGGTGTGAATACTTTTTTTAATATACAGAATCACGTAAAATTATAGACAAAGAAGTATAATGATTAATTATGGACTTACCTATTAAGCTTGTTATGGTAATAATATACTTTTAAATAACTTAAAGCTGAAATGTTTGACTACATAAATTTAACTACATAAAGAAAACAGGAATATTCTCCCAAAAGATTCAATAAACTCTTTCGATGCAGATATCTCGGAAAAGTTTTCTTGCAAATTGCAATTAACAATCTGCTTCGTATTTTACGAAACTGGTTCAATTTTTCCTCTATAACTCCAAATCTACCTATGGAAATTAAAAAAGTTGAACTCTGTTCGAACTCTGAATTGTGCCGTTAACAATAGTTGCCTCTTTTACTTCCATCTTTCCCTGAATATTCCAATCCAAAATATAAGCGATTTGGTTTGAAAGACATATAATTTTTTTAACCTCTTATTAATAAAAATATTCATAAGGTGCATAATATATTTATTTAAGGTCTTTTAGGCCACTTACTATAGGCAAGGACCAATAATTGCCTACTTAATAATATAACGTCTGTAAAGTGTAAACCACACTTATTTAATATGGGGTATAAAATTTTTATGAGAAGACTCATCTTTACAGAGCGTTAGGCGTAGCACCCTGCACCACATTCACAACATGAACATCCCTAATGATTGATAATAATAATCGAAGTAACAAATTGTGCAGGAAATATAATATTAAAAATAATAAAGTAGAAGCGAGCTTTTCCTTTGAAATCAATTAATATATATGTTATATTACTTTGTAAAGAATTCTCGTATGTAGTCGTGCGGAACTTCGTACACGTTAGCACAGAGAAACGTCTCACTGAAATTGAATATTCACTTATATATAAATTTTTCTCATTTCCTACAGAGTAGAGTTTAAGATAAATATAGGTTTTCAATAGCACGAGCTCCGCTGTTTATTCTGCCGCCGCCTCCAGGGGACTGTTTATTTTAAGGAACAAATGCAATTTATTTTATCAGTCCCGATGTGCCTTTTTTACTTTTCCGTGGGTGTTAATTTTATGCGACGAAGATTATTTTCGGATCATTTGGTGTCTACTCGCCTATAGCTTGTTCTGTTGTTCTGTTTTTGTGTTTGTTTAAAATCTACTGCTTCTTGCGCAAATAATGTAACCATCTTGTGTCTGATAGGAGTAGTAAACATTTAAGAAATATTTTGATTGTGTTTGTTATGTTTGTTGAATGGGATGAGTGCAAAACATATAATATGTTTTGCACTCATCCCATTTATACATCTTTAATTAAAAATAATATAACGACATAAATATTGTACGAAAACTTTGGCACCTAACAAACAATAATTAGGTACTAAGGTATTTTATTTCAAAAGTGTAGGTACAGTTTTCCAGTAGAAGTATATCAAAGTATTCGTGGCCAGAGTAGCGGGCAAAAGCTTTTCTTTTATGAAAATGAAATTTAAGTTCACAGTCACCACCAGTGAAGCATCAAGCAAAACATTTCATGACAACGCCCAACTACCATATCGAAACACATTAAGCCGAGTAAAAGTTGAATCATTTTCCATTACGCACTTGGAAAAGCTTATACATAAATAACAAAATGTAAATTTACTTAATATGGCTTATGAGAAATTTGACCACTTACTGTAATTTAGTCCACCTGCTCAGTGCTTGGTTTTCTCAATAAAATATGCACAGCGCGGAGCCCGTTGGTTTTTAACCGACTTCCAAAAAACGAGGAGGTTATATGTTCGGCTGTGGATATTTTTTTTTTTTTTTTTATTTTTGTATGTTCAACGATTACTCCGCCGTTTGTGAACCGATTTTCGAAATTTTTGTTTTGTTGTACTAGGTTTCACTCCAATTTGGTCCCATTTTCACAAAGGTGGTGACCTGATGATGGGATCCATGAGTAATCGAGGGAACTCCTCGAAATTTATATGGAAACATATGGTGATTTTGGTTTTATGTGAAGTATACTAAGAATACGCTACCAAAAAGTCAAATATTGGGTCAAGGTATACCATGGTTTCGATGATGCTGAGAGAACTCCTGATTCCTTATAGATACACGTTTGGGAGTTTCGGCGTTGTTTTAAGAACAGAAAGCATAAACTACTATGCAATTCATATTCATCATCATAATCATCATCATCATCATCGTCATCATCATCATTACCACGTCGTGTTAAGGCCACCAATGTCTCATGGGCCATGGCACAGAATAGATTATTATCTATTACAAGGCATAGGTATGGATATACTAATAATAATAATTATGTACTGTATAACAATTAACAACACCTGTTTGTTTTTAATACACGGCGGTCGGCGTCGCCGCCCAGCGCATACTTTACTAACTACTTTATATACAGATCGAATACTTTACTACTTTATAAAATTTTAATAGACAAATAGAATTAAAATAAAGTTATTTTAAAAAGAGCATTTAAACAAAACAAAGTCATTAAGTGTCTTTTTAATTAGTTATACTTATTAATCGATAGATGGTGCACTAAGTACCTATCGATTTGAATTCTTGATAACAAGAACAGCTGTCAATAATTATGATAATATTAAATATTATGCTACGCTACATCCTACGCAAGTTTGTACAATTTTTTATCTGATAGATCCTTCGATCGTGGAAAAACGAGACACAATAGCCTTTCTATTGTTATCGCAATCGCCGGTGACCGCTTCGGGCTTGAAGTATTAAAATTGATAAATTACTTAGCACAATATGTTCACTTCACTGATAATATTATATTATTTTGTGAGTGTAACTAAAAAGAGTGAAATTATTATTATTTTTAACAAAAAATTAAAACCGACTTCCAAGGTAAAAACAATAATAACATTAATATGAACTAAAAAGTATTAAATAATTTTTACTATCTAATAGTGCCTTTTTCCGAATTCGGCTAAACCTCAACTATTTCTGTACTCAATCTTCATAATTTTGAAGTCGGTGCCAGTTCCAAAAATTTTAAATATTCTGTCAGAGGACTGAAGATTCAGCTATCTGGTACCGACTTCAAAATAATGAAGATTGAGTACAGAAATAGTTGAGGTTTAGCCGAATTCGGAAAAAGGCACTATTAGATAGTAAAAATTATTTAATACTTTTTAGTTCATATTAATGTTATTATTGTTTTTACCTTGGAAGTCGGTTTTAATTTTTTGTTAAAAATAATAATAACATAAAAGCAAACGTAGAGGAAGTATTAAATCATAATATTTAGGAGCATAACTTGATGGCAACATTGTGTACATTTTGTGTAATAAACAAATGAAAATGAATGATGAAGAGAAACTCTCCTTACTATAAAATCGTATATATACTTTATGCGGCGTATATTTTCATGTGTGTGATAACTGATAAGTTGTGATGCTTTAAACACAATAAAAAAATTGTGATAAAATTAACTTTAGAGTTTAAAGCAATTGAAAAGGCACTCATTCGTGTAATATTTATTAATAAACACAATTAAATAAAATTGTTATATAACACGCCTAATATAATAAAACCAGAATTTATGTACTTCTTTTAAAATAACAAAAACCTTTTAGACATTTAACGAAAAATATATTTGCAAATTAGAGGATAGAATTTAAATTTTCCTTTTATTGGGTTCACACGTGTAACCGTATTAAATGTTTTTAGAGTTGCGTATATAAATAAATCGTTGGCGTTGATAGCACGTGTATAATCATTCGATAGAACTAACAACTGACACAGGCTGTTAGTCCGAGAGTAAACGGTCAGCCGTCGTTCTATGGGCTTGCCGCATCATTTATTCTATAGTATACATGAACTGCACTACGATATTTACTTTGGTTCTTTTTATAGTGCTTGAGCAAATCACGGTGATTAGGGTTCCGTAGCCAAATGGAAAAAAACGGAACCCTTATAGATTCGTCATGTCTGTCTATCTGTCTGTCTGTTTGTCTGTCTGTCTGTCTGTCTGTCTGTCCGTCTGTCCGTCCGTATGTCACAGACACTTTTCTCCGACACTATAAGAGCTATACT